>OZ018376.1:0-10000000 GCA_963969555.1 Polydrusus pterygomalis
CCGAACAAACCCGAACAAACCCGAACAAACCCGAACAAACCCGAACAAACCCGAACAAACCCGAACAAACCCGAACAAACCCGAACAAACCCGAACAAACCCGAACAAACCCGAACAAACCCGAACAAACCCGAACAAACCCGAACAAACCCGAACAAACCCGAACAAACCCGAACAAACCCGAACAAACCCGAACAAACCCGAACAAACCCGAACAAACCCGAACAAACCCGAACAAACCCGAACAAACCCGAACAAACCCGAACAAACCCGAACAAACCCGAACAAACCCGAACAAACCCGAACAAACCCGAACAAACCCGAACAAACCCGAACAAACCCGAACAAACCCGAACAAACCCGAACAAACCCGAACAAACCCGAACAAACCCGAACAAACCCGAACAAACCCGAACAAACCCGAACAAACCCGAACAAACCCGAACAAACCCGAACAAACCCGAACAAACCCGAACAAACCCGAACAAACCCGAACAAACCCGAACAAACCCGAACAAACCCGAACAAACCCGAACAAACCCGAACAAACCCGAACAAACCCGAACAAACCCGAACAAACCCGAACAAACCCGAACAAACCCGAACAAACCCGAACAAACCCGAACAAACCCGAACAAACCCGAACAAACCCGAACAAACCCGAACAAACCCGAACAAACCCGAACAAACCCGAACAAACCCGAACAAACCCGAACAAACCCGAACAAACCCGAACAAACCCGAACAAACCCGAACAAACCCGAACAAACCCGAACAAACCCGAACAAACCCGAACAAACCCGAACAAACCCGAACAAACCCGAACAAACCCGAACAAACCCGAACAAACCCGAACAAACCCGAACAAACCCGAACAAACCCGAACAAACCCGAACAAACCCGAACAAACCCGAACAAACCCGAACAAACCCGAACAAACCCGAACAAACCCGAACAAACCCGAACAAACCCGAACAAACCCGAACAAACCCGAACAAACCCGAACAAACCCGAACAAACCCGAACAAACCCGAACAAACCCGAACAAACCCGAACAAACCCGAACAAACCCGAACAAACCCGAACAAACCCGAACAAACCCGAACAAACCCGAACAAACCCGAACAAACCCGAACAAACCCGAACAAACCCGAACAAACCCGAACAAACCCGAACAAACCCGAACAAACCCGAACAAACCCGAACAAACCCGAACAAACCCGAACAAACCCGAACAAACCCGAACAAACCCGAACAAACCCGAACAAACCCGAACAAACCCGAACAAACCCGAACAAACCCGAACAAACCCGAACAAACCCGAACAAACCCGAACAAACCCGAACAAACCCGAACAAACCCGAACAAACCCGAACAAACCCGAACAAACCCGAACAAACCCGAACAAACCCGAACAAACCCGAACAAACCCGAACAAACCCGAACAAACCCGAACAAACCCGAACAAACCCGAACAAACCCGAACAAACCCGAACAAACCCGAACAAACCCGAACAAACCCGAACAAACCCGAACAAACCCGAACAAACCCGAACAAACCCGAACAAACCCGAACAAACCCGAACAAACCCGAACAAACCCGAACAAACCCGAACAAACCCGAACAAACCCGAACAAACCCGAACAAACCCGAACAAACCCGAACAAACCCGAACAAACCCGAACAAACCCGAACAAACCCGAACAAACCCGAACAAACCCGAACAAACCCGAACAAACCCGAACAAACCCGAACAAACCCGAACAAACCCGAACAAACCCGAACAAACCCGAACAAACCCGAACAAACCCGAACAAACCCGAACAAACCCGAACAAACCCGAACAAACCCGAACAAACCCGAACAAACCCGAACAAACCCGAACAAACCCGAACAAACCCGAACAAACCCGAACAAACCCGAACAAACCCGAACAAACCCGAACAAACCCGAACAAACCCGAACAAACCCGAACAAACCCGAACAAACCCGAACAAACCCGAACAAACCCGAACAAACCCGAACAAACCCGAACAAACCCGAACAAACCCGAACAAACCCGAACAAACCCGAACAAACCCGAACAAACCCGAACAAACCCGAACAAACCCGAACAAACCCGAACAAACCCGAACAAACCCGAACAAACCCGAACAAACCCGAACAAACCCGAACAAACCCGAACAAACCCGAACAAACCCGAACAAACCCGAACAAACCCGAACAAACCCGAACAAACCCGAACAAACCCGAACAAACCCGAACAAACCCGAACAAACCCGAACAAACCCGAACAAACCCGAACAAACCCGAACAAACCCGAACAAACCCGAACAAACCCGAACAAACCCGAACAAACCCGAACAAACCCGAACAAACCCGAACAAACCCGAACAAACCCGAACAAACCCGAACAAACCCGAACAAACCCGAACAAACCCGAACAAACCCGAACAAACCCGAACAAACCCGAACAAACCCGAACAAACCCGAACAAACCCGAACAAACCCGAACAAACCCGAACAAACCCGAACAAACCCGAACAAACCCGAACAAACCCGAACAAACCCGAACAAACCCGAACAAACCCGAACAAACCCGAACAAACCCGAACAAACCCGAACAAACCCGAACAAACCCGAACAAACCCGAACAAACCCGAACAAACCCGAACAAACCCGAACAAACCCGAACAAACCCGAACAAACCCGAACAAACCCGAACAAACCCGAACAAACCCGAACAAACCCGAACAAACCCGAACAAACCCGAACAAACCCGAACAAACCCGAACAAACCCGAACAAACCCGAACAAACCCGAACAAACCCGAACAAACCCGAACAAACCCGAACAAACCCGAACAAACCCGAACAAACCCGAACAAACCCGAACAAACCCGAACAAACCCGAACAAACCCGAACAAACCCGAACAAACCCGAACAAACCCGAACAAACCCGAACAAACCCGAACAAACCCGAACAAACCCGAACAAACCCGAACAAACCCGAACAAACCCGAACAAACCCGAACAAACCCGAACAAACCCGAACAAACCCGAACAAACCCGAACAAACCCGAACAAACCCGAACAAACCCGAACAAACCCGAACAAACCCGAACAAACCCGAACAAACCCGAACAAACCCGAACAAACCCGAACAAACCCGAACAAACCCGAACAAACCCGAACAAACCCGAACAAACCCGAACAAACCCGAACAAACCCGAACAAACCCGAACAAACCCGAACAAACCCGAACAAACCCGAACAAACCCGAACAAACCCGAACAAACCCGAACAAACCCGAACAAACCCGAACAAACCCGGTTTTCATGTCAACTCGGGTTCTGTGTCAACTCGGTTTCCATGTCAACTCGGTTCTGTGTCAACTCGGGTTCCGTGTCAACTCGGTTCTGTGTCAACGAGGGTTCCGTGTCAACTCGGTTCTGTGTCAACTCGGGTTCTGTGTTAACTCGGTTTTCATGTCAACTCGGTTCTGTGTCAACTCGGGTTCTGTGTCAACTCGGTTTCCATGTCAACTCGGTTCTGTGTCAACTCGGGTTCCGTGTCAACTCGGGTTCTGTGTCAACTCGGTTTTCATGTCAACTCGGTTCTGTGTCAACTCGGGTTCTGTGTCAACTCGGTTTCCATGTCAACTCGGTTCTGTGTCAACTCGGGTTCTGTGTCAACTCGGTTCTGTGTCAACTCGGGTTCCGTGTCAACTCGGTTCTGTGTCAACTAGGGTTCTGTGTTAACTCGGTTTTCATGTCAACTTGGTTCTGTGTCAACTCGGGTTCTGTGTCAACTCGGTTTCCCTGTCAACTCGGTTCTGTGTCAACTCGGTTCTGTGTCAACTCGGTTTTCATGTCAACTCGGTTCTGTGTCAACTCGGGTTCTGTGTCAACTCGGTTTTCATGTCAACTCCAATAAATGCCTCTACAGAAAAATTTGCGACATTTTTCATTTTTTGTTACCTATTGTTGTATAAAATGTATTTTTATACTTTTTTAATTTTTAAATTTTTTAATTTTTCAAAATTTTTTAGAAAATAATTTTTATTTCGAAAATTCAAATTTTCGGCAGGAAGATGCTTCGATGCCTTGCATTAACTGAGCTCCGCGAAAATTCGCGTGTTGTATAAAATGTATTTTTATACTTTTTTAATTTTTAAATTTTTAATTTTTTCAAAATTTTTTAGAAAATAATTTTTATTTCGAAAATTCAAATTTTCGGCAGGAAGATGCTTCGATGCCTTGCATTAACTGAGCTCCGCGAAAATTCGCGCGCGGTTTTGTTCACCAAAAGTGAGGCTCCGCCCTAAAACGGCGTTTGGGCGAATCACGAGCGTCGAAGCAACTTTACTCTTGTAAAATGCGAATTTTACCACTTTTTCACACTTAATTAAGGATTACTAATTAAGTAAGTTAGTTAAGAAAAAACTGAGTACGTACGTCGATGCGTATTTATAAAACACACAATATTCCGTTTACCGAATATTTTTAAGATTAATAATAAACTTTTTATTCCAAAAACAAAATTGAAAATGCATGCTGCATTTCCGTGTGCAGGGGCCCGCGGAAAAAACGAGCGAAGTCGCGGCGTTTGACGTCAGACTCGCGGCCTATAAATCTGCTGCGGGCAGTATAACCTTAACAGAACCTCTTCAGTCGTTGCGTCATATCAACCGCGGATCGCTTTAAAAAGTAATATACACTTGCACATAGTATATGAAATTTGAAGGGATTGCTAGTCTGAGCATTACTCACGTGGGATTCTCACCTCGAAATCCCGAAGGTATGGCTCAGTGAACAAGTATCTGTTTACAAAAAATAAATCTACAGTCGTCACGGGCTAGGGAAGTTTTAATAAAAGTATAAGCTTTATGTGTGTGTCAAAAAAGGTTGAAGCAGTACAGTGTGCATTGAGTACACACTCTAAAAAATTACTCGTTTAAAGAAATTCGATCGTCAGGCCACACATATAAGTTTCGAGTTTACGCAAAAATCGCAGATCTGAAAGGTGATATTCAGTCAATAATAGTATTGCTGGTACACTCAGTAAGGTATAGAATCTTTGCCTTAAAAAACATTAATTTCTTTGAAGTCAAGTAACATTGTTTGCTTTGAAAAAACATTCATCGAAAGTTTGCTTTCTAAAACGCCCGTGATGCTCTAAACTTTTTATTTTCAAAAAGACATTTAAAATTGTTCTCCAACGACGTTCTGTTCATAAAAACATTTAATTTTTCGATTTTCTCAAAAGTGACAATTCTCAAAAAACATTAACTTATAAAGTAAGAAAGACATTTTTCGAAGTGCTTCTGAAGAGTTAATTTTCAAAAAGACATTTTTAAAGTGCAACTTTAAACCAAGTGATAGCTAAACGTTTTATCACAAAAAACATTTAAGCCTTGTTAATTTTAAACAACTTAACGCTTGTAATGCTATTGGAATCGAACAACGAATTTTAACGTTAAAAATAACACTTTCTATGTCAAAAATTCGCAGCCGAGTTATATTCATTAAAAAGTCAATTAATATTTTTTCTAAGTGTTTCACACACAACCGTTAAAGTTCGTAACCTTTCTAAAAGCAAGAGCAAAAAGTTTAAAAATTTTAATTTTAAAAAGTCGTTATACTGGGTGCGACATTCACTGTCGAAAAAATATAATCTTTTCAAAAATCAGTAATAAATTTTTTGGACATTAAAAAATGACTGATAACTAAAGGTTCTGTTCAATAAACGCCCGTTAAATAGTATAACGTACTTGTTCATTTTTAGTTTATTATAACTAAATTTTAAGAAAGGTAAAAAGGTTAAAAGAGCTCTAGACTACGGACTTTTCTTAACCCTGTTAAATTGACAGACAATTTTTGCCCAAGCCCTCCGTGTAAATAATTCTTCTTGCATATTATTTTACCTAGAGTAAAATACCCCGTGCACAAAAATACTTCAGAGTTCGATATTTTGAACCAAAAAACATTTTAAACACATTGTTGTTTAAACTCCCATCTCAAAACAAAATGTCATTAAATAACTTCAATGCAGCGTTTGACATTTCCAGTCAAGCGGTAGAGGAGGTGGGACTGCCCCTGACAAACACAAGTTTGTCTTTTTCAAAAACCCTGATAATGGACATTGACACCCCAGAAATGCAGTGGGATAACATGCATCAATACCGTAATCAAAATCATACTTTATTAAATTATGAAAACTTATCAGAAAATTCACACAGTGTGGAATTTCAAAATTTACCAAGCAAACCGCTTAATTTCGACAAAGACATTGAGTCGGAAGGTTTTTCTGAAGACTTAATCAACTTTGAGGAGGTCACCGATTTACATGTGACTTTAAATAAAAAATTGGAAAAACAGGAAAACCTACCTACGCAATATGGCATCCCTGGTGGGGAACTTGGTTATAAAAATACTACCAATGTATACACCCCATACAATGGGGAAACAAATTTAAAAACCGTGTTAAGTGATTTTCAATCACGAAAAAATAATAATATAAATTGTAAACCGGGTAACAGTCAGCAAACTTTGCCTGTAAATTTAAATTCAAGTCATAAAAATAATCAAGATTCGTTTTGCAAAAACTCGAACCCCCAATTAAATAAACCTTCAAATAATAATTTGGATAGAGAAACGCTTGAACGCGAATCTGCGTTTCATAGGGACACACAACTTTTAACTCAGCTTGAGATAGCTAAAACTTTAAAAAACCTTTCAATAAGTTTGGAAAATCAAACCAAAACGCGTCGCACTCCGTTGCGTTGCAATTTCGCGGGCCTTGCACACGAGGACCCCCTCATTTTTATCGATGAACTGAATCAGTGGTTCGCGCTTAATAAAACCGAAGAATCGGAAAAAGTCTACTTAGCTCGGGAAAGATTAACAGGCGCAGCCTTGAAATGGTACGAACCGTACAAAAATTATATTAGGAATTTTTTCGAGTTCGCATTAAAACTGAAAAACCGTTTCGATAACGTCGAAATCATAACCGAGTTAAAAACGTCACTGTACGGACAAGCGCAAACTAATACTGAGGTTGTCGAAGAATTTATAATTAAAAAGCGAGTATTATACTCACGAGTATGCCCAGAAGGTACCGATACTGAATTTATGCAATTAATAATGACACAAGTCCGCCCGGAAATTCGTTCACGATTACGTGCGGCATATTTTGCTGATGTCGATCAGCTGATTAATTTAACGACACGCGTAGAGCGCGATTTAAAAGAAGAAACGTTGGCTCAAAAAACGAGTCTGGCATCCCTGAACAAAAACCAAAGAAATAATAATTTTTCTTATAATTCAAACAAAGAGACCGCGTTAGTGCCAAAAAGCACCGGCGGCAATAATAACAATAAATTTTCAAACAATAGTCAAAATAATAAATTTTCAAATAATAAAGGTTTTCCAAAAGCCATAGTCATGCGGCCATGCAGACACTGCAGCGGTGACCATATGGATTACAAGTGCCCAAAAAGACCACCTTTCAATAACAAAAATCAAAATTCTCAAAAGCTTTTGCAAATTACAAATACTAATGAAAATACTGAGACTCCGTCCACGAGTGGACAAACCCAAAACCAAAACGCCGCAGGCACTTCAAAAAACTAATACAGGACCGTCAACATTCACAAAAAAATAAATACAGCCCAAATACCATCATTAAAAAATCTAAATTAACACTTGACGGTCCACCAAAAGTTCAAAATTTAATAAGAAATAAGCTAAAACAGCCTATAATTATAGGTCATTACAATAATAAAACTTATAAAGTTTTGTTTGACACCGGGGCTGATTTGAATTTAATATCAGATAAAATAGCACCAGTTAACATTGAACCAACAAGTATAAGTAATTTGCAAATGGCTTGTACCAATAATAATGCCACCGTTTTAGGCACTTGCTTTATTAATTTAACTCTAGGAGAACGTAACTACAGCCTAGAGTGCTGGGTTATAAAAAATTTAGAATCCGATATAATATTAGGAACCCCGTTCTTAACAAACGAAAACGTAATTATCGATTTTCCACGATCATGCATTTATGTAGGTCAACAAACAAGACACACCCTTTATTGGGATAGGTCGCGGTCTGTCGCCGCAGGCGAGGTCGTGTTACCGAAATTCACTGACGCCATTCCAGAAACTCTCAAACAATTAGTTAATGAGTTTAAACAATTATTTATAGTTGGTCCGATTCAGCCTACTACCAGGGCAACGGAACATAAAATCATTTTAAATCAAGACAAAATAATAAACGAGCGCTGTTTTCCTATGGCTCCGCGAAAAAAGCAGATTCTGTATGACATGATAGATGAAATGCTTGCGGCGGGTGTCATAGAACCTTCAAATTCTCCGTATTCCGTGTCGCCTATCATCGTAGAGCGACCTGACAAAAAACCAAGACTCTGTATGAACTATCAAAAATTAAATTCAATTACCGAAAGCGAATCCGCGGTTCTGCCACGAATACAGGACGCGCTCAAAGATCTTTCGCAAGCAAAAATTTTCTCAGCGCTCGATTTAAAAAGCGGCTATTGGCAAATTCCTATGGAGGCCAATTCAAAAAAATACACGGCTTTTTCTACACCTGACGGGGCTAGTTATCAGTATAATGTGATGCCTTTCGGGGTACGCAATGGCCCAAGTTCTTTCCAAAAATTGATGGTCAACGAGGTACTCGTAGGCTTTATTCAAAAATTTGTAATAGTATATCTTGACGATATAATTATATTTAGCGATTCACAGGAGGAACATTTTGAGCACCTCCGCCTTGTGTTTGAAAGACTCAAAATCCATAACTTAAAAATTGCTGGTGAAAAGTGCCAATTTTTAACTGACAATATAGAATATTTAGGACACCACATTCAAGGTGAACACACCGTGCCTTTAAATAAACATAGAATTCAAATAAAAAATTTCGAAGAGCCCAAAACTAAAAAACAGTTGCAATCTTTCTTAGGCACGTGTAACTGGCTAAGGGAATATATACCTAATCTCGCAGAGATTACAGCCCCTCTTACCGATTTATTAAAGAAAAATATTAAATTTAAATTCTCAGAGGCTCAACATGAATCTTTTGAAAAAACCAAAAAAGCAGTAGACGCATGCGTGCCGCTGCACAGACCAAATTTTTCACATCCTTTTATAGTTCAAACCGATTCTAGCGGGATAGGCATGTCAGCCATTCTGCTACAAGAAATAAATAATAAAAAGCACATAATAGCACACGCTAGCGCTAAATTTTCAAATACAACAAAAAAATATCACATCAATGAACAGGAGTGTTTGGCTGTAGTATGGGCAATAAAAATGTTCCGTGGTTATCTAGAGGACAAACCTTTTATTGTTCGTACGGATAGTAAAGCGCTTACCTGGTTAAGTAAATTCAAAGATTCTAGATCAAAGCTAATGAGATGGGCGTTGTTATTACAGGAGTTTAATTTTAAAGTTGAACATATACCGGGCAAAGACAACGAACTTTGCGACTATTTAAGTCGAAATCCGGCTAACATGTCCTATGATGAACAACTTAATGACGACCGCTTATTAGTGCCAGATTTAGATAGTAACATAAAAGTCAATAATATTACAATGAAAGATCTTAGTACGCTGATCGTGGCAGAGCAGCAAAAAACGCGCTACACCCGCCGCGCAATTCAGACCTTGGCGTACTTGGAAAATGAACGAAGAAACGGGCGTGAACCGCAAAACGCTGCGGCTAAACGTTTAGAAAAAACTTTAACTGTCGTAAACGGCATTTTATACAAAAAAGGCGCAACACATAACAAAGTAGTCGTACCTTATCGATTAATAGATAAAGTAATTTATTTGTTTCACGATGTCGAAGAAAGCGCACATCCGGGCATCGATGAAACTTGGGAAAAAATAAAACAAAAATATTATTGGGGTTACCAGCGAGAACGCATCGTAACTTATGTAAATAAATGCACAACTTGCGCACTTTTAAAAACGCAACAAAAACAAGAACAAGCGCCATTACGGGCTAACTGTCCAAATTATCCATTTCAAATCATTTCAATAGACGTTTTAGGGCCGTACAATCCGGTAGCCACGAAAACCGGCTCTCAGTATGTATTATTATGTACCGATCTTTTCTCAAAATGGGTTGAGGCCAAGGCTTACGTCAAAATCACACCAACAGATTTAGTAAACTTTTTAAAAAATGACATCATAACGCGATATGGCAGCCCACAAATGATCATTTCCGATCAAGGCTCGGTATTTTGCAGTGAAAAACTCAGAGTACTATGTCAAGAAAATAATATAGAACATAAAATGAGCGCTATTTATCATCAACAGGCCAATCCTGTTGAAAGGCGCGTACAGGAATTCAAAAAAGTTATGAAAATTTTTCTTTTTAACAAAAATCAAAACAATTGGGAAATATATCTCAATAAAGTTTTACAAATACTGAGAAGTCGAAAATGTCGTGCTACTGGAAAGTCACCGGCTTCTATAATACTAGGGTACGAACTACCTCGAGCGGGCGAATGGGACGACCTATTCGCAAAAGCGCGGGAAAATAAATCAAAAAACGCGCGCAAACAAGAGAACAAGTTGATCGCTCGAAAACAAAAATTATATCAACAAAAAGAATACGCTAATGAAGCGGAACCTAAAATAGATTTTAAAGTAGGAGACAGAGTTAATACGCGAATGCGATTTCGGCAAAAAGGGCCATTCGTTCCTGCATGGACCGGTCCGCATGAAATCGTAAAAAAGCTTAGCGACACTGTTTTTGAAGTACAAGTTGATGGCAAATTAGCCACCATACATTATAATGACATAAGACGTGCGCCTGAAGGTAACTTAGTACGTTTCGATGATACTGAGGACTCATCTTCAGACTACGATATTTCTGATTACGAATTTTCGGACGATCAAAGTAGAGCGGCCTCTGATTCAGAAGACTCTGATCTTGAATTAACTCGCGAGGTAAGCGGATTGAGGGATGAGCTTGAAAATGATTCTGAAAATATACCAAATAATTTAATTGAACTTGACGAGCATGCGCATATTCAAGATGACCATGCCCAGTTATTAAGCGATTTCGAACAAAATGTTCGCGTTGTTACTTTAGAGCAAGAAGATATTGTCGATACTATAGACAATTTAATACGTTTCTATAGTTATAAGAAACCATCAGATTGCGGTATACCAGAATACAAAAATTTAGATTATTTAAACCGAGCAGGCTCTAATTTAATTAATTCGGGTAAAGAATTATGTGAAGAATTAAGGGCTGGACATTTTGAAGAATCTGAATTTATTCAAAATACCAATATCATTTGTGATTTAGAGGAGCATGAGGATCATGCGTCTTCATTAAATAAATTTGAAAATGTTGACATAATGCCCTTAGAGGATGACGTCACAAACAGTTTATATTTTTATAATCGGCATTTTGACCGATATTATTTATTCAAGAATTAATTTTTAGTTAAAGAATTAATTTTAAGTTCATTACAAAATGTTAATTTGTCCGTTAGCCCGTCTAAAGAGGGGGGTGTTGTATAAAATGTATTTTTATACTTTTTTAATTTTTAAATTTTTAATTTTTTCAAAATTTTTTAGAAAATAATTTTTATTTCGAAAATTCAAATTTTCGGCAGGAAGATGCTTCGATGCCTTGCATTAACTGAGCTCCGCGAAAATTCGCGCGCGGTTTTGTTCACCAAAAGTGAGGCTCCGCCCTAAAACGGCGTTTGGGCGAATCACGAGCGTCGAAGCAACTTTACTCTTGTAAAATGCGAATTTTACCACTTTTTCACACTTAATTAAGGATTACTAATTAAGTAAGTTAGTTAAGAAAAAACTGAGTACGTACGTCGATGCGTATTTATAAAACACACAATATTCCGTTTACCGAATATTTTTAAGATTAATAATAAACTTTTTATTCCAAAAACAAAATTGAAAATGCATGCTGCATTTCCGTGTGCAGGGGCCCGCGGAAAAAACGAGCGAAGTCGCGGCGTTTGACGTCAGACTCGCGGCCTATAAATCTGCTGCGGGCAGTATAACCTTAACAGAACCTCTTCAGTCGTTGCGTCATATCAACCGCGGATCGCTTTAAAAAGTAATATACACTTGCACATAGTATATGAAATTTGAAGGGATTGCTAGTCTGAGCATTACTCACGTGGGATTCTCACCTCGAAATCCCGAAGGTATGGCTCAGTGAACAAGTATCTGTTTACAAAAAATAAATCTACAGTCGTCACGGGCTAGGGAAGTTTTAATAAAAGTATAAGCTTTATGTGTGTGTCAAAAAAGGTTGAAGCAGTACAGTGTGCATTGAGTACACACTCTAAAAAATTACTCGTTTAAAGAAATTCGATCGTCAGGCCACACATATAGGTTTCGAGTTTACGCAAAAATCGCAGATCTGAAAGGTGATATTCAGTCAATAATAGTATTGCTGGTACACTCAGTAAGGTATAGAATCTTTGCCTTAAAAAACATTAATTTCTTTGAAGTCAAGTAACATTGTTTGCTTTGAAAAAACATTCATCGAAAGTTTGCTTTCTAAAACGCCCGTGATGCTCTAAACTTTTTATTTTCAAAAAGACATTTAAAATTGTTCTCCAACGACGTTCTGTTCATAAAAACATTTAATTTTTCGATTTTCTCAAAAGTGACAATTCTCAAAAAACATTAACTTATAAAGTAAGAAAGACATTTTTCGAAGTGCTTCTGAAGAGTTAATTTTCAAAAAGACATTTTTAAAGTGCAACTTTAAACCAAGTGATAGCTAAACGTTTTATCACAAAAAACATTTAAGCCTTGTTAATTTTAAACAACTTAACGCTTGTAATGCTATTGGAATCGAACAACGAATTTTAACGTTAAAAATAACACTTTCTATGTCAAAAATTCGCAGCCGAGTTATATTCATTAAAAAGTCAATTAATATTTTTTCTAAGTGTTTCACACACAACCGTTAAAGTTCGTAACCTTTCTAAAAGCAAGAGCAAAAAGTTTAAAAATTTTAATTTTAAAAAGTCGTTATACTGGGTGCGACATTCACTGTCGAAAAAATATAATCTTTTCAAAAATCAGTAATAAATTTTTTGGACATTAAAAAATGACTGATAACTAAAGGTTCTGTTCAATAAACGCCCGTTAAATAGTATAACGTACTTGTTCATTTTTAGTTTATTATAACTAAATTTTAAGAAAGGTAAAAAGGTTAAAAGAGCTCTAGACTACGGACTTTTCTTAACCCTGTTAAATTGACAGACAATTTTTGCCCAAGCCCTCCGTGTAAATAATTCTTCTTGCATATTATTTTACCTAGAGTAAAATACCCCGTGCACAAAAATACTTCAGAGTTCGATATTTTGAACCAAAAAACATTTTAAACACATTGTTGTTTAAACTCCCATCTCAAAACAAAATGTCATTAAATAACTTCAATGCAGCGTTTGACATTTCCAGTCAAGCGGTAGAGGAGGTGGGACTGCCCCTGACAAACACAAGTTTGTCTTTTTCAAAAACCCTGATAATGGACATTGACACCCCAGAAATGCAGTGGGATAACATGCATCAATACCGTAATCAAAATCATACTTTATTAAATTATGAAAACTTATCAGAAAATTCACACAGTGTGGAATTTCAAAATTTACCAAGCAAACCGCTTAATTTCGACAAAGACATTGAGTCGGAAGGTTTTTCTGAAGACTTAATCAACTTTGAGGAGGTCACCGATTTACATGTGACTTTAAATAAAAAATTGGAAAAACAGGAAAACCTACCTACGCAATACGCGCGCGGTTTTGTTCACCAAAAGTGAGGCTCCGCCCTAAAACGGCGTTTGGGCGAATCACGAGCGTCGAAGCAACTTTACTCTTGTAAAATGCGAATTTTACCAATTTTTCACACTTAATTAAGGATTATTAATTAAGTAAGTTAGTTAGGAAAAAACTGAGTACGTACGTCGATGCGTATTTATAAAACACACAATATTCCGTTTACCGAATATTTTTAAGATTAATAATAAACTTTTTATTCCAAAAACAAAATTGAAAATGCAAGCTGCATTTCCGTGTGCAGGGGCCCGCGGAAAAAACGAGCGAAGTCGCGGCGTTTGACGTCAGACTCGCGGCCTATAAATCTGCTGCGGGCAGTATAACATCAACAGAACCTCTTCAGTCGTTGCGTCATATCAACCGCGGATCGCTTTAAAAAGTAATATACACTTGCACATAGTATATGAAATTTGAAGGGATTGCTAGTCTGAGCATTACTCACGTGGGATTCTCACCTCGAAATCCCGAAGGTATGGCTCAGTGAACAAGTATCTGTTTACAAAAAATAAATCTACAGTCGTCACGGGCTAGGGAAGTTTTAATAAAAGTATAAGCTTTATGTGTGTGTCAAAAAAGGTTGAAGCAGTACAGTGTGCATTGAGTACACACTCTAAAAAATTACTCGTTTAAAGAAATTCGATCGTCAGGCCACACATATAAGTTTCGAGTTTACGCAAAAATCGCAGATCTGAAAGGTGATATTCAGTCAATAATAGTATTGCTGGTACACTCAGTAAGGTATAGAATCTTTGCCTTAAAAAACATTAATTTCTTTGAAGTCAAGTAACATTGTTTGCTTTGAAAAAACATTCATCGAAAGTTTGCTTTCTAAAACGCCCGTGATGCTCTAAACTTTTTATTTTCAAAAAGACATTTAAAATTGTTCTCCAACGACGTTCTGTTCATAAAAACATTTAATTTTTCGATTTTCTCAAAAGTGACAATTCTCAAAAAACATTAACTTATAAAGTAAGAAAGACATTTTTCGAAGTGCTTCTGAAGAGTTAATTTTCAAAAAGACATTTTTAAAGTGCAACTTTAAACCAAGTGATAGCTAAACGTTTTATCACAAAAAACATTTAAGCCTTGTTAATTTTAAACAACTTAACGCTTGTAATGCTATTGGAATCGAACAACGAATTTTAACTTTAAAAATAACACTTTCTATGTCAAAAATTCGCAGCCGAGTTATATTCATTAAAAAGTCAATTAATATTTTTTCTAAGTGTTTCACACACAACCGTTAAAGTTCGTAACCTTTCTAAAAGCAAGAGCAAAAAGTTTAAAATTTTAATTTTAAAAAGTCGTTATACTGGGTGCGACATTCACTGTCGAAAAAATATAATCTTTTCAAAAATCAGTAATAAATTTTTTGGACATTAAAAAATGACTGATAACTAAAGGTTCTGTTCAATAAACGCCCGTTAAATAGTATAACGTACTTGTTCATTTTTAGTTTATTATAACTAAATTTTAAGAAAGGTAAAAAGGTTAAAAGAGCTCTAGACTACGGACTTTTCTTAACCCTGTTAAATTGACAGACAATTTTTGCCCAAGCCCTCCGTGTAAATAATTCTTCTTGCATATTATTTTACCTAGAGTAAAATACCCCGTGCACAAAAATACTTCAGAGTTCGATATTTTGAACCAAAAAACATTTTAAACACATTGTTGTTTAAACTCCCATCTCAAAACAAAATGTCATTAAATAACTTCAATGCAGCGTTTGACATTTCCAGTCAAGCGGTAGAGGAGGTGGGACTGCCCCTGACAAACACAAGTTTGTCTTTTTCAAAAACCCTGATAATGGACATTGACACCCCAGAAATGCAGTGGGATAACATGCATCAATACCGTAATCAAAATCATACTTTATTAAATTATGAAAACTTATCAGAAAATTCACACAGTGTGGAATTTCAAAATTTACCAAGCAAACCGCTTAATTTCGACAAAGACATTGAGTCGGAAGGTTTTTCTGAAGACTTAATCAACTTTGAGGAGGTCACCGATTTACATGTGACTTTAAATAAAAAATTGGAAAAACAGGAAAACCTACCTACGCAATACTATATTTTTTCAAAATTCTCGTTCAAAACATTTTCCAAAACAGTTGACAGTAAATTTAGGTCCACGGAATAAGCAATTACGGTAAACCTTACTTCACCCTACGTAAATATATATAATTTAAAAAATGCCAGAACATACCTGAGACGCAGACGAGTGTCTATACAACGCACACTGCTTGCGGCATGCTCTTTCATATAACGTTCATTCGGGTCAGGGTCAGTTCGGATTGAATATAGCAGTTGAATTCGAGCGTAGCACACCAGAGTCTGACGCCTGACGGCGACGCGTGAGACGGTGACGCGTGACGGCTCACTTTAATTCAGTGCCCACAAAAAGTGCTAAACGCGCCTAAAGAAGTTTAAAATGCCCTAAAGATCGTCGGGAAATAATTCGAGTATGAAAAGAACAAAAAAAACATATTTTTTATTAAATTTTATTTTTGATATTTTTAAAAAAAAAAGTTTAAAATCCACTAAACGAAAAAAAAAATTATTTTTTATTAAATTTTATTTTTGATATTTTTTAAAAAAAAATTAAAATGCACTAAACGAAAAAAACATTTATTTTAAAATGCACTAAAGACCGTCGGGAAATAATTCGAGTATGAAAAGAACGAAAAAAACATATTTTTTATTAAATTTTATTTTTGATATTTTTAAAAAAAGTTTAAAATCCACTAAATGAAAAAAAAATTATTTTTTATTAAATTTTATTTTTGATATTTTAAAAAAAAAAAGTTTAAAATGCACTAAACGAAAAAAAAATTATTTTTTATTAAATTTTATTTTTGATATTTTTTAAAAAAAAAGTTTAAAATCCACTAAACGAAAAAAAAAATTATTCTTTATTAAATTTTATTTTTGATATTTTTTAAAAAAAATTTAAAATGCACTAAACGAAAAAAACATTTATTTAAAATGCACTAAAGACCGTCGGGAAATAATTCGAGTATGAAAAGAACGAAAAAAACATTTTTTATTAAATTTTATTGTTGATATTTTAAAAAAAATAAGGTTAAAATCCACTAAACGAAAAAAAAAATTTTTTATTAAATTTTATTTTTGATATTTTAAAAAAAAAGTTTAAAATGCACTAAAAGAAAAAAACATTTATTTTAAAATGCACTAAAGACCGTCGGGAAATAATTCGAGTATGAAAAGAACGAAAAAAACATATTTTTTATTAAATTTTATTTTTGATATTTTTAAAAAAAAAAGTTTAAAATCCACTAAACGAAAAAAAAATTATTTTTTATTAAATTTTATTTTTGATATTTTTTAAAAAAAATTTAAAATGCACTAAACGAAAAAAACATTTATTTTAAAATGCACTAAAGACCGTCGGGAAATAATTCGAGTATGAAAAGAACGAAAAAAACATATTTTTTATTAAATTTTATTTTTGATATTTTTAAAAAAAGTTTAAAATCCACTAAATGAAAAAAAAATTATTTTTTATTAAATTTTATTTTTGATATTTTAAAAAAAAAGTTTAAAATGCACTAAACGAAAAAAAAAAAATTATTTTTTATTAAATTTTATTTTTGATATTTTAAAAAAAAAAAGTTTAAAATCCACTAAACGAAAAAAAAAATTTTTTATTAAATTTTATTTTTGATATTTTAAAAAAAAAGTTTAAAATGCACTAAACGAAAAAAACATTTATTTTAAAATGCACTAAAGACCGTCGGGAAATAATTCGAGTATGAAAAGAACGAAAAAAACATATTTTTTATTAAATTTTATTTTTGATATTTTTAAAAAAAAAAGTTTAAAATCCACTAAACGAAAAAAAAAATTATTTTTTATTAAATTTTATTTTTGATATTTTTAAAAAAAAATTTAAAATGCACTAAACGAAAAAAACATTTATTTTAAAATGCACTAAAGACCGTCGGG
This sequence comes from Polydrusus pterygomalis, assembly GCA_963969555.1. NCBI lineage: Eukaryota > Metazoa > Arthropoda > Insecta > Coleoptera > Curculionidae > Polydrusus > Polydrusus pterygomalis. The sequence continues at coordinate 17,830 of OZ018376.1, forward strand.
AAATAATTCGAGTATGAAAAGAACGAAAAAAACATATTTTTTATTAAATTTTATTTTTGATATTTTTAAAAAAAGTTTAAAATCCACTAAATGAAAAAAAAATTATTTTTTATTAAATTTTATTTTTGATATTTAAAAAAAAAAAAGTTTAAAATGCACTAAACGAAAAAAAACATATTTTTTATTAAATTTTATTTTTGATATTTTTAAAAAAAAAAGTTTAAAATCCACTAAACGAAAAAAAAATTATTTTTTATTAAATTTTATTTTTGATATTTTTTTAAAAAAATTTAAAATGCACTAAACGAAAAAAACATTTATTTTAAAATGCACTAAAGACCGTCGGGAAATAATTCGAGTATGAAAAGAACGAAAAAAACATATTTTTTATTAAATTTTATTTTTGATATTTTTAAAAAAAGTTTAAAATCCACTAAATGAAAAAAAAATTATTTTTTATTAAATTTTATTTTTGATATTTTAAAAAAAAAAAGTTTAAAATGCAATAAACAAAAAAAAAATTATTTTTTATTAAATTTTATTTTTGATATTTTTAAAAAAAAAAGTTTAAAATCCACTAAACGAAAAAAAAAATTATTCTTTATTAAATTTTATTTTTGATATTTTTTAAAAAAAAGTTTAAAATGCACTAAACGAAAAAAACATTTTTTTAAATGCACTAAAGACTGTCTGGAAATAATTCGATTATGAAAAGAACGAAAAAAACTTATTTTTTATTAAATTTTAGTTTTGATATTTTAAAAAAAAAAGTTTAAAATCCACTAAACGAAAAAAAAAAATATTTTTTATTAAATTTTATTTTTGATATTTTAAAAAAAAAAGTTTAAAATCCACTAAACGAAAAAAAAAATTTTTTATTAAATTTTATTTTTGATATTTTTAAAAAAAAGTTTAAAATGCACTAAACGAAAAAAACATTTATTTTAAAATGCACTAAAGACCGTCGGGAAATAATTCGAGTATGAAAAGAACGAAAAACACATATTTTTTATTAAATTTTATTTTTGATATTTTTAAAAAAAAAAGTTTAAAATCCACTAAACGAAAAAAAAAATATTTTTTATTAAATTTTATTTTTGATATTTTTGAAAAAAAAGTTTAAAATGCACTAAACGAAAAAAACATTTATATTAAAATGCACTAGACTGTCGGGAAATAATTCGAGTATGAAAAGAACGAAAAAAACATATTTTTTATTAAATTTTAGTTTTGATATTTTAAAAAAAAAAGTTTAAAATCCACTAAACGAAAAAAAAAATTATTTTTTATTAAATTTTATTTTTGATATTTTTAAAAAAAAAGTTTAAAATCCACTAAACGAAAAAAAAAACATTTTTTATTAAATTTTATTTTTGATATTTTTAAAAAAAAAGTTTAAAATCCACTAAACGAAAAAAAAAATTATTTTTTATTAAATTTTATTTTTGATATTTTTAAACAAAAGTTTAAAATCCACTAAACGGAAAAAAAAAAATTTTTATTAAATTTTATTTTTGATATTTTAAAAAAAAAAGTTTAAAATGCACTAAACGAAAAAAACATTTATTTTAAAATGCACTAAAGACCGTCGGGAAATAATTCGAGTATGAAAAGAACGAAAAAAACATATTTTTTATTAAATTTTATGTTTGATATTTTAAAAAAAGAAAGTTTAAAATCCACTAAACGAAAAAAAAAATTATTTTTTAATAAATTTTATTTTTGATATTTTAAAAAAAAAAAGTTTAAAATGCACTAAACGAAAAAAACATTTATTTAAAATGCACTAAAGACCGTAGAAAAATAATTCGAGTATGAAAAGAACGAAAAAAAACATATTTTTTATTAAATTTTATTTTTGATATTTTTAAAAAAAAAAGTTTAAAATCCACTAAACGAGAAAAAAAAATTATTTTTTATTAAATTTTATTTTTGATATTTTTTAAAAAAAAGTTTAAAATGCACTAAACGAAAAAAACATTTATTTTAAAATGCACTAAAGACCGTCGGGAAATAATTCGAGTATGAAAAGAACGAAAAAAACATATTTTTTATCAAATTTTATTTTTGATATTTTTTAAAAAAAAGTTTAAAATGCACTAAACGAAAAAAACATTTATTTTAAAATGCACTAAAGACCGTCGGGAAATAATTCGAGTATGAAAAGAACGAAAAAAACATATTTTTTATTAAATTTTATTTTTGATATTTTAAAAAAAAAAGTTTAAAATCCACTAACGAAAAAAATTAATTTTTATTAAATTTTATTTTTGATATTTTAAAAAAAAAGTTTAAAATGCACTAAACAAAAAAAAAATTTATTTTAAAATGCACTAAAGACCGTCGGGAAATAATTCGAGTATGAAAAGAACGAAAAAAACATATTTTTTATTAAATTTTATTTTTGATATTTAAAAAAAAAAATTTTAAAATCCACTAAACGAAAAAAAAAATATTTTTTATTAAATTTTATTTTTGATATTTAAAAAAAAAAGTTTAAAATGCACTAAACGAAAAAAAACATTTATTTTAAAATGCACTAAAGACTAGAGATGGGACCGAAGCCAAATATTTATTCGGTATTCGGCCTATTCGGCCACTTTTTGACTATTCGGTATTCGAATTTTTTTTAAGGTTGCGATAAAATGGGAAAAGGCTGATTTTAATAATTTTTTATTTTCAAATAAAAATTGCAATAGGTACGTATTTATAAAAACATAACTGCAAAAAAAGTCTTTACAAACTTAAAGATAATTAATACTTATAGTTAATAAGTGGTAGATTATGGTGCAAAAACACCAAGCTCTCAGCTCTCTCAGGTAATAAACGACTCCTCTTTTTCTCATAAACATTTCCAGCTTCGGAGAACAAGCGTTCACTGTAAACAGTACTTGCAGGAGCTGATAAATAAACCTTTGCCATCTGGCCCATTTTTGGAAATTTGAGGGAGTATTTTCTCCACCATGCAAACGGGCAGTGGTCTTTGTGCAGTATTTCTTCTGACAAGTAAGCGAAGTGGTCGTAGCTCCTTTTCCTTTGCCCCCTCTTGAAATTAAAACATTACACAATGTACACTGGGCTTTTTTATCCTCCTCGGTATCTTTAAAGAAGATCCAAACTTTTGACTTTTTGTTTTTGTTCATTTTATTAATATAAATATTATAAATCGATAATAATCTATAACATCAACCACCCTTAGCAACAGAGTACCTTACACTAAATAGGCTTGCACGGCGCGACCGTCGACACGTGCCAATACAGGTCGTGTCGTAACCCGCAAAACTCGAATAAATCTTGGCGGCTACGCGTTCAGATCAATCAAAACTGTATTATTCGGTATGGCCGAATATTCGGTTTCAATTTGGCCGAATATTCGGTATTCGGCTATTCGGCAAAACCACTATTCGTCACATCTCTACTAAAGACCGTCGGGAAATTATTCGAGTATGAAAAGAACGAAAAAAACATATTTTTTATTAAATTTTATTTTTGATATTTTAAAAAAAAAAAGTTTGAAATCCACTAAACGAAAAAAAATATTTTTTATTAAATTTTATTTTTGATATTTTTAAAAAAAAGTTTAAAATGCACTAAACGAAAAAAACATTTATTTTAAAATGCACTAAAGACCGTCGGGAAATAATTCGAGTATGAAAAGAACGAAAAAAACGTATTTTTTATTAAATTTTATTTTTGATATTTAAAAAAAAAAAGTTTAAAATCCACTAAACGAAAAAAAAAAATTATTTTTTATTAAATTTTATTTTTGATATTTTTAAAAAAAAAAGTTTAAAATCCACTAAACGAAAAAAAAAATATTTTTTATTAAATTTTATTTTTGATATTTTTTAAAAAAAAGTTTAAAATGCACTAAACGAAAAAAATATTTATTTTAAAATGCACTAAAGACCGTCGGGAAATAATTCGAGTATGAAAAGAACGAAAAAAACATTTTTTATTAAATTTTATTTTTGATATTTAAAAAAAAAAAAGTTTAAAATCCACTAAACGAAAAAAAAAATTTTTTATTAAATTTTATTTTTGATATTTTAAAAAAAAAGTTTAAAATGCACTAAACGAAAAAAACATTTATTTTAAAATGCACTAAAGACCGTCGGAAAATAATTCGAGTATGAAAAGAACGAAAAAAACATATTTTTTATAAAATTTTATTTTTGATATTTTTTAAAAAAAAGTTTAAAATCCACAAACGAAAAAAAAATTATTTTTTATTAAATTTTATTTTTGATATTTTTTTAAAAAAATTTAAAATGCACTAAACGAAAAAAACATTTATTTTAAAATGCACTAAAGATCGTCGGGAAATAATTCGAGTATGAAAAGAACGAAAAAAACATATTTTTTATTAAATTTTATTTTTGATATTTTTAAAAAAAGTTTAAAATCCACTAAATGAAAAAAAAATTATTTTTTATTAAATTTTATTTTTGATATTTTAAAAAAAAAGTTTAAAATGCACTAAACGAAAAAAAAAAATTATTTTTTATTAAATTTTATTTTTGATATTTTTTAAAAAAAAGTTTAATTTGCTTTTTTAACATTTTTTTTATTAATAAAGCATTTAAGTAAATTATTTCCATTTTATTTTAATGATCTCTAGAAATTATAAAAGATAAAAAGTCGTAAGCCACTACAAGGACGTATCCCGCAGGTGCAAAAATCTAATATATCGTATCCCATTTTTTAAACCTAAGTACATTGTAAAATAGTTTTTGAAGTGAAAACTTCTTTAGGCGCGTTTAGCACTTTTTGTGGGCACTGAATTAAACTGAGCCGTCACGCGTCAGGCGTCAGACTCGGGTGTGCTACGCTCGAATTCAACTGCTATATTCAATCCGAACTGACCCTGACCCGAATGAACGTTATATGAAAGAGCATGCCGCCATCGGTCGCATTCAGTATCGACGTATCGACGTTGAAACAGTCAGTGTGCGTTGTCTAGACACTCGTCTGCGTCTCAGGTATGTTCTGGCATTTTTTAAATTATATATTTACGTAGGGTGAATGATTTCTGACTTCTGTTGAAGATGTAAAAATTCAAGGGTTGTTCAATTTTAGGAAATATCTTTTTTCGTATGCAGTAAAATTATCCCGTATTCCAAGTTTATGTTATTTTTGAAGTGAAAACTTCTTTAGGCGCGTTTAGCACTTTTTTGTGGGCACTGAATTAACCTTGTTGAAGTTTTGACTTCTGTCGTGTGGTCTTAAGCACACACAATTTTTTTTATTGTAAATACTATCTAACAAATTAATTAATTATTTTACTTATAATGGTTTAATATTTTTTCATCAATAATAGGCAGAAAACAGTTTTTTGTCTCCCCTGTAAAATTCACTTCGCTGGGGTTACGACATGTTAGAATTTCGTCATCGATATATTATGTTTTACATCGGCCGCCACTGACCATTACATGTAAACTTGTATAGGGTTAGGGTTGTCCACCCCTTGGGCCATCAAATTATTATTTAATTTAATTGAATAGAACAACAAAAGCAAAATGTATTTAAAGAAAATTAATTTGAGTACAAAAAAATGTAAACAAGGTATTAAAAAAATATTCTATTTATTTTTAAAATCATATTTTTTAACTGCATGAAATTTGGGTGGGGCGAGATCCATTGATATTTTTAATGTCGATATAACTGCTGCATATTATGATGCTTTGCAAAATAATATGGTTACTCCGGAACAGATTTAACAAATGCGGGACGATTTTAGGTAAAATTTTAGAGGCGGGACAATTATAAAGAATACAGAACTGTCCCGCAAAATGCGGGACGGTTGGCAGCCTTAATCTATCATGAACATCTGCCAATCTTATAGCCGGAGCAGAGGCTGTTCGCTCTCGAAGAATCTGAAGACGAAGAAATCGATCTTCAACTGCATTTGTGGCTCTTCGTCTTCCCTGCCCGGGTCTTCTTGAGTAAGAACCAGTGTGTCTAAATCTTTGTATCGCATCAGATACGGACTACGTGGATGACCAAGCCTTTCTACGATATACAGAATCGGACAACCTTCATCTTGTAAATCAACGGCTTCTTTTGGTCTCATTTGTAATTTACGTAAATACACTTATCCAGGGCCGGATTAACCACTAGGCCAAATAGGCCATGGCCTAAGGCGCCACGAACGCAATAGGCGCCGCGGCTTTTTAACGAATTTCACTGTACCTATAATAATTATTATTTTATGCATTTAAATCACTATTTAAACTATGGCATAATTGCCAATTATCATACCTATAAAGTATAAAGAACATTCCACATTCTGATCTAAAGAAAAATATTCTAAATTAAAGTATTAAGACTATTCAGTTATCAGATCTTGTGAAATCAACTTCCTTCGACGACATTATTCAAAATTTCTCGAGTAAAAAATGTCGAAAAAACATTTCTAGTACCTAAATACTCTTAAAAATATGTCGTTATTTTTAAAATTACCTTTGATAAAAGTTTTTGGGCATTGGGCCACAAAAACTGAAGAACTGCTTTATTACCTTTATATTTTTTGCTCAGAACATTTACATATATTATTTTATTTGTTGATGTCATTGATCTCGTTAATAACGAGTCGTTATTAAAATGATGTTATAAAAGTAATCCCTATACTTTAGTTTATATCATTTTGTGTATTTATAAGGAACCAATCTACCAATATCATTTGATTCTTAGCGCTGAATTTGTGTTTTAATGTGTTTTATATTTTTGTATCCTAATTAGCTGGATTAGTCGATTAGTTTTTTTGAACTTTGGAAACTACCAAACTCTTATATTAAGTTATGATATTTTGAGTTAATTATTTTATTCATTTCACATTTTGTAAACATTATTCATTAATGTTAAGTTGTTTGTTTATACTTCTATTTTTTATTTTATAATTTTCCTTGAGTACTTACATGTATTATACGATGATTACAATTAAATTAATCTATGAGTTTTTTCTTCAACAAAACGTGCAAATTTCCGCTTGAAAAACATATTTTTACGAGATTACGTTTAGGCACAAATTTGATCATGCGTATCATGACTCTCTCAATTTTTTAAAATCCGTTTCGAAATTGAAAAAAATAAGCACCAACATTTGTCTGGCCTAAGGCGTCAAACGACCTTAATTCGGCCCTGCACTTATCGTTTACGGAACAGTTTTAAAACACAAAACATACAACAACAACTTACTTAACAAACGCCTGAACTACCTACAGAAACTAATAAATCTGTATTGTTGACAAAAATCTTTTTGACAAGCCATGGTGCCATGGAAACTGCATTCAGAAAGACAAAAAAAGACAAGGCCAATTTTACAAATAAATTATTTAATTTTTTGTTGATAAAAAAGGATTATTTGCATTATTTCCATTAAACCTGTGTTTTTCCTTTAATAATCCAGATATCGGTATGAATCAAAAACAAGTTGTTTAGAAAAGATGGGACTTAAAAATGTCGTACCAAGAAACATATTAGTTACCTAATAAATTTTTCCAAAGGATTTTCAAAAGTTAAGCGTAAAATGCAATTTTTTGTGCTACCCTGTATGTCAACATGTCCGTTTACACAGTTCGTAAAATCAATATCAAAACATGATGAAGATGACAGCATCTGCAACATGTCAAAAAATTATCGAACTTGGTAAAAAAATTTAAAGTTTTTAAGATTGAATTGAAGCAAGATATTTTCCGTCCGGTTAATTTGGTGGTTCAGTGTACAGGGTCTTCCAACGAGGACTGAACAGGGGCTCATTTTTGAGCTTCCTTGTATTTAAAGAAAAATCCAAAATAGCCAATCGATGTACTTTTTTCTGCAGAATTCAAAAATGAAACCAAAAATTTATTTGAACCAGAAACAAAAGAGTTACGATATGGATAAGGTATTTTTTAAATGGAACATAGCTTTTTTTTATACGATTTTTGGAACGAGTGATTTTTTTTTGTCCGTTCTGATTAAAATATTTAATATTGTGACAGCTATTTTTATTAAATTTTAATGTTATATCCAGTATAATTTAACTTTAACCTGTTTGAAACATACACTAGGTAATAAAGGTATAATCACCTTTGAATCCTTCAAAGTTATATTATAGTAAATTTGTCAAATTTTTTGACTTTGAAGGATTCAAAGGTGATTATACCTTTATTACCTAGTGTATATTTCAAACAGGTTAAAGTTAAATTATATTAGATAAAACATTAAAATTTAATAAAAATAGCTGTCACAATATTAAATATTTTAATCAGAACGGACAAAAAAAAATCACTCGTTCCAAAAATCCTATAAAAAAGCTATGTTCCATTTAAAAAACACCTTATCCATAGCGTAACTCTTTTGTTTCTGGTTCAAATAAATTTTTGGTTTCATTTTTGAATTCTGCAGGAAAAAGTACATCGATTTGCTATTTTGGATTTTTCTTTAAATACAAGGAAGCTCAAAAATGAGCCCCTGTTCAGTTCTCGTTGGAAGACCCTGTACATATATAATATTATTGTTTGTGTTATATGCGTTGGGCCTGCGGTCAGGACCGGACTTGCTTTTTAAATAACATTTTGATTATTTTTAAGCAAATTATATTTATTTTAAATTTCAAATATTTTCCTATAAATAATCTCAAATTATAAAATTTTTAACATAAATTCCTCGTATTCTTTGTCAAAATAATTATTAATTTATTAATCTAGATTTATTTCTATTCATCATATATTATTTTTTTTAATATTACTTTCCTTGCAAGAGAAAGTATTGTACTAGAAAAATGAACTTGTTTGGGATATTATTATATTATGACGTTTTAGACGTTAAAAACTATTTGCCGGGGAATGACGGAATTTTGTAAATGTATTAACCCTGCTCAAGATCGGATATAGTTTGTGTTTGCTATATGCAGGGTTAGTATTAGAAAAAATAAAATTATATATGTATATAGTTTGTTATTTCGTTTTTTTTTTAGCAAACCCAGTTCGCAGTTCCCTATTAAAAACTAAACTACGTCAAGCAATTATTGTTTTCCAGGGCATGCTACTCAGATAATTATTATTGTATAGTGCCGTATACAATAATTGATTAGAAATAATTTAATGACTGTTCCAGCAAATATAGACAAACTATATATTTTTGAAATCAGGGAAGAAAGATCTTTCATAAAAATAAAAAAATATACATGGTGTACCATTTAAAGAAACCAAATTGGTTAATTTTTCTTATGTGTCTTTTGTTTATTTTTTTTTAATTTTCTGGAGGTTCAGACAAAACTCTACAACTCCTACATTTAATTTTTTTGTATCCCCTATAGGGAACCCTGTAGATATGACCGAAAATATCTCTGAAAACCCTGTACATAGGGTGGCCATTTATTGCCGCTATTGCGGCAAAATACAATAGCTGAGTTATTATTAGAAATACGTAAAAAATGTTAATACAAAACTTTTTTAGAGTATAGCAAATGGCTTATAACGTAAAATTATATTTGGTTCTACTAAAAAAGGTGGGACGAAAAATTTGCAGGTAACCTTTTTTAATAGAACACATATTTTACAGTATTTTCGAATTCTATAAGATGAAACCATATACAGTTGCTATAATTTTCCCGATATGTAAACCCCATCAATATTATATATTAGCGAAAAAAGTGCAGGGCTGAAATAGATCAGATTTTTCTTTCTTTTTCGTACGCATATCTAAAGGAACTGATAACATAAACATATCATAATAATAATATAATATAACCGAAAACAAGTTTAAAGAATGATATTGGAAACTTTTCCTTTACATATTTTATCTCTAATGGGTAGAGTTTTTGGCAAAAGCGTTCAGGCAACATAAAAATTTCATAAAATATTCTTAATTTTAATTTTTGCGACTTTTGAAGATGTGGTGCATAATCGTTTTTTGTTACATCCTAGTCCGTCCCATGCATCTGGCTATTCAATAACTACACAAAACCCAAGTCACAGATAAATGCTTATAAAAAGAAATACTATCCTTTACCGACAAAGCGCTTCCGCGAATTATAGACTATTTATAGACATCGTTTTATCCTTGAAGCTGGAAGATACCTTGCAATGTCGTCCCACGCTTGCAATGTTGCCAACATGTTTGAATATTCTAAAAGGCTGCATAGTTTTCTCAAAAATTCATTAAATGCGGGATTGTTGTTTTGTGCAGAAAACGAAGGTTTAAATTAAAAATTCGGTCTCTTCACAAATTATAGAGAACATGGTACAAAATAAGGGAAAGTCGGTAAAAAAAATATATTAAAAAATACAAAAAAATCAAAAATACATATATTTTTTTAAATTTCTAAATGACTTTCCCTAATTTTTCAATAAAATTAGAATAATATTCCGAAACTTTGTAACATTTCGTTGGTTAGTTTTGGTGCTATTTGAAACGAACAAATTAGTATGTATGCAGCAGGTATGAACGCGCTTAAATACTCTACCTACTTATAAATTCGTCAACGACTTTCGGCATCCCATTTTATATTTTTTCGGATGTGGTCTGTCCCACCATTGTTTCCTGCTTGTGCTATTATAACTTCTTCCTTGCTTTGTGTTTTGCCCATTGTTTTATTAGTTAATTGCCATTACAATTTATCCATCAAATAGTATTGCCTAAATATTACTTTCCATATTCCGTTCCTTAGGCAGGCTCGCCATGTAATATGTTATGGGTAATTTCGGAGTAGACGTCATTAAAGAAACAAGTTGTTAGTTTCATGTATAAACTAAATCTATATTTTCCAATCATCAATATTCCGTGTAACGTGCCAACATCATTTTGCTACGTTCTACGTTAACACTTTTATAAATATATTCAATCAAGTATTAAACATAAAACTATTTTATGGGCTATTCATCAATTGCACAATTTCCAATAATACTAACTGATTTTGCATTATTTAATATAGATCGTAATAATAATGATTTACAATTTTCTTAACTATACTTATATTACACCAGTGGTGTAGCCAGAGTCCGTTTATAGAGGGAATACCTATATATTATAAGATATAAGCAAAATGTGTATTTATTTAGGCGATTATTTATGAAATTAATGATGTTGTCAGAAATTATGAATGTTGGGACCAATCTAAAAACGATTTTCTTCGGAAACGTTAAGGTATTCCTTTTTAATATATCTGTTCGTAAAGGTTCTGAGGCAAGAGTCAAATCTATATCCACTTCCCAGCCCCGGATCTTCAATTTTTTTTAGGCGGGGCAAAAACTGAAAAATGCGTTCCCCGCCCACTTATATTTATTTTTACCTTTATTATCTATATAATTTCATCAGATGTCCACTAATTGATTGACATTTGGACATAGCCTACATAGGCCTTCCGGAAATAATGCATACATCGCTGTTCTTTCTGTGTTAAGCCTATTTATGTACAGATATACAGGGTGTTTGGGAAGGAAAGTGCAATATTTTGGGAATGTGTTTAGAGGGTGAAAATAGGAGAAATTAATTCGATTCTCAACCATTTCTGAAATAATAGGTTCTAAAGTTTTTGTAATTTAATTTTTATTTTAAAAGCGAATAATTGCAGATAACTACTGCAGTACAAACTAACTTAAAGAATATTTTCAAAACCCCCTCCACTAACTTTAATACATTTTTCGGCACGTTTGTTAATCGCTCGGGTAGCACGTTGGATTGAGTGGGGATTGTTTTTTATAAAAGCTGCAGCATTGAAAATTCGATCGCGGAGTGCTTCTCTCGTTTCCACTCGTGTTTCATACACTAGCAATTTCATCCATCCCCAAAGACAATAATCAAGCGGGTTTTAGTCTGGTGGCCATGAAATTTCTGTACGTTAAGTAAATGATGAGTTGTCCATTTGTCTGTAAAGTGTGAATTTGGCCGCCCTCTGAACTTGCCGCCCGGGGCATTGGCCCCGGCTTGCCCCCCTCCCACCCCCCCCCCCCCCCCCTAGATCCGGGGCTGCCACTTCCAGCACAATAGTTAAGAAAATATGAATAAAAAAGCTCTGGTTTCATGCCATTTAGTAGGTACTTTTTCCGTTATTTTCCATCTTTGGGGCTAAAAATAACTAAAATAGGTATAACTTCCGTTTCCTCCATCACAACAAAGTTATTAACTATGAAGAATGAAAAACAAATTAATAAAAATTAAAAAAAAAACTGTTTAGCGCATTTAGCTGTTTTATAAGATTTTTTTAACGTTTAAATATTGTTGTGTAACATAAAAAAGTAATTAATTGCAATTAAGAACGAAAAATCTGTGGAAGTGACGTAACCCTAAGAATGATAGAAATATTTAAAAAACTGAGCGTTACCGAAGGAAGTTGTTTGCGTATATTTTATTCTAATTATCCAAACTATATAATTCCTGAAAAAATCTTAACTTTTGGCACCATTCTTGACCACAAAAATGGAATATAATCAATCAGTGATTTTATATTTTCAGATTCAATCAAAAGGGCTTGTTAACAATTATATTTTATTCTGAAAAGAGACATTTTAAGCCTAAGACCACAATACTTAACGAAAAAAATCACACTTACATTCCTTATGTAGCCAAAACAGAAATGCATATTTACTGCATTACTAGGCACTGTTTGAGCAGTTATATACTATTCATGTGGAGATTGGCAGCATAGATCAGACCACTTCTGTAATTCCAGCAGTTTACGCCCTTTTGCCCAACAGAAAGAAGAGTACATATTTAGGCTTATTAAGGAAAAGACAAAGTTTAAGCCAGAAAAGATACATATCGATTTTGAAAATGGAGCAATTATTAATGCTTTACAGAGTAATTTTCCGGAAGCAGAAAAAATTGGCTGCAATTTTCATTTCAACCAAGCCGTATGGAGAAAAGTACAAAAAGTTGGTTTAGTTCCATTCTACAGAAAAAGCACGGAAATAAGGCAACACATAAGAATGTGCGCTGCTCTGGCACATTTGCCGGAGCACTTTCATTCCGACGCTTGGTTGAAAATCATGTCAACTGCTCCACAAGACAAACTGGTAAATAAATTTAATGATTATTTTGTTAATCAGTGGATGGAAGCAGATCCCATAGATATGGATAATGGATATGCCACGGCGAGCGTCATGCACCGCACTACAAATACAGTAGAGGGATGGCACAACCGCTCTAACAAAAAAATTCGCAAACCAAACCCTAATATCTTTGTGATCATAAATGCTTTAAAGGAGGAAATTAACTATTATGGTATTCTGTATAGAAAATTTGAGAACCATATTATACAGACTCCAAAACGGGCCAAAAAGTACACTAATTTAAATTATAGAATAAAACAAATTGTAAATGATTTATTATATGTACATACAATTAGGGAAACATTAGAAAAACTAAGCCATCCTGTTAAATTAGATTAGATTTATTATACACACATTTTTTTAGTTTGCAAGTCAAATTATACAATATGTGCTGCATTTAATGTGTTTTTGTAACGAACTTGTAAAATGTATTACCACTTTAATAAATTAAACATAATTATTGCTAAATTTATTTTTGCTTTTTCTTTCTTGCTAATAAAAAAATCCTAGATCAAAAACTAAGAATAATTGTACGTAAAAAGTGAAAGCGCCCTTTCACACTAGGCTACTAATATCGTAGACCGATCGGTGTTCCATTCTAAATTTCATTATTAAATAAAGTAGAATAGCACATCTCTCTGACTCAGATGAAAGGGCGCAAATAAAACCACAGGATAACAAAATCAAACTTTATTTTGTCCATGTTGCTCGAAACGGGAAAAACACCTCCTAATATTTATTTCATAACACCTGCGTTGCCCGAAACGATAATATACTGCAATTTTGCACGAAATGGAAATGCCCAAAGTGGACCTGAATCCCTTCCAAAGGAAGATTCTCGGTAGGCTGCTGTACGCCACTGCCCTTCACTGTATTTTTTATTTATAATAACACGTTAAGTAAGCTGTAGTAGTAGAATTAAAGAAAAACAATACATAATACAGTAACTTAAATTTGTAGAGTCGTATTTAAGTGATAGTATACTAATATAACCATAATTATTAAAAGTAAATATGGACGGCGCATTCAAGCTAAAGCTTGAAAACCAAAAAAAAAAGGCTAATATTATATCAAAATTATTTTTTGCGTAAGTACCTAATAAGTATTTTTTATGGACTTTTTGTTTGCCAACAATTAAAAAATAGAAATGACTATTATAGAAAGTATAAAATAGTATTATTTTAAAATTAGTAGGTACAATAATAGACTCCCAATACACTATTAGATTATTTTCTTGTTCTAAGCTTTTCGATACCGGTACCAGTGCGCGTCGCTTTACTCCGTGAACACAGCCGTGGTGGATGTGGATAATACATAATACTTACTACGAAAAGAATCTTTACCCATATAATTTTATAAAAAAAAATTCTTTGGTAGTCTCTTACATTTTATTTGTCTCTCTCTTCCGATCAAATACCATTTATCTTCAAGCTTTGTTCATGAAAATAATACCAAAAATTATATCTTTATTTGTTATTATTACATGGTTGACAAATTATTGTCAGTAGAAATATAACAAGTGCATAAAAAATGTCTAGCATAAATCTATATATGAAAAAATCATGAGCCCATAGGGCGACGGATAATTTCTAGCAATAATAGGCATAAATGCATTTATTTAAAAAATTGGCGTACCTAAAATAAATTATTTAAAAATTTCCAAAGGAAGTTTGGTATGCACGAGTTATATTTTGATAGAAAATATCCCGAATAAAATTTTAAAGGAAAATTTTTAATTATTTGTTAAAAATTTACAACATTATGACAACGACAGATAAATTATTTGCGGTCATAAATTTGACCGGTTGTCATGGCAAATTTCCAGTGTAACTCGACTGAGGGATGTTTTCAGCTATAATATCCTTAGGATATTGATAATATACGAGATAATTTTATGTCACTCGAAAGCACGCTGCCTTGGTAACATCCCAACGCAAAGCAAGACAACAATACTTCTTATACTTCTATGACAGATGCGGACGGCTAAGTGGATATCATAATGGTCATACATTGGTAAAACTAATTTGTGGCTGGTGGGCCTTGTTAACTTGTTAATTCGAGTGAAAACATTGATGAATGTACCCCCCCCCCCCCCCCCCTTTGCGTCGTAGTGTGATATTTTTTTTTTAACAGATGGACAGTCCCCATTTTTCGTATAGGCATCAAGAGAAGAATTCAACTGATAGATCTCTGTAAAGTTTTACCAGTCGATAAATCAGAATGTCTTGGAAATAGACTGGAATATCACTGGAATAAGCAAGTTAGGAAAGCAAAAGAAAAACCAAACGGGAAACCCAGCTTACTTACTGCATTGATTAAGACATTTTTTTGGGATTTTTCTGTTTATGGATTGTTGCATTTCCTACAACATGTTATTTTAAAGTAATGTATTAATTTATACGGGTAACTTACAAAATTCTCACGTCAAAATATCTGCTTTTTTAAAAAAGTCGGTGGGCTTTTTGTTCGTTGAAATGTCTACTTTCCGATGGTGTAAAAAAAGATATACATTACTATGGTAAATGTTCTCAAACAATGCAAAAAACGAAAAAAACTATAATCCGAATTTTTTTTAAAAATTATTATGTACAATTTTGAGCTATTTATTAAAATTTATACTTTGATTACTCGAAAAACGTAACATTCCATGTTACATGATAAACAAAAAAATTACAAATCCATAAAACATAAAGATCGCAAAAAATATGCGAAAATAGTTGTTCTAAATATTATTATAATTAAAGGTAGGATTTAAAGGGGATTTCATCACATTTACCATAGTAATGTATATTTTTTTACACCATCAGAAAGTAGACATTTCAACGAACAAAAAGCCCACCGACTTTTTTAAAAAAGCAGATATTTTGACGTGCGAATTTTCGATTGAAAACTAAGGTGCTTTTTCGATATTAAGTCAAAATAAGGTGAAAAAATAAATATTTTAAATCAAAAAAATTACAGTGTGTTTGGGACACAAAAAGGTAAGTTTTCACCAAATTTCGTGAAAAAAAATTTTTCTTTTAAAAGATAAAAATAAAAAACCAAAAACTTGGTTATTTGAATTTTTCACATAAATTTTGAGGCTATGTGAAAAAAGTGTAAATACAAAAGATGAAGATGTTTTTATTACCTACAACTTTGCTATTTAATGTTTTTCCATAGGACTTGTAGTTTTGCCGGAAATCGAGATAAATCGTTTTCTACCCTTAAAAACTCACGCCTTTCCACTTACCGACCTCGGATCGCCCGTAAATTATTTTTCCTTTCATTTTTGTTATATTCTCTTCCTTTTCCAATGGGTTTCATCCTATTTTTATTTTTTTTTTTCACTTTTTACCATTTTCAAAGGCTTCAGCCGGTCTAAACCGTAAAAAACCATCTTAGGCTGGGCGTCTGGGGAGAGGGGGGGGAGGGTTTAACCCCTAAACCCCCCCTCGCTGCGCCACTCGTCCTAGTGGTCGGTTGGTTTGCCTCAAGAGCCACCCTTTGATTTTAGAATAGCAAAGGGATTACTTAAGGCCTGCCAGGATAGATGTCGGAGGGGCCTTGGGTTAATTTTGCGCAGTGTTGCCCTTTTGTGGGGCCAGGAACCTTTTATTGTTTCCGAAGTACAATAAAATACTAACGATACGTTTATTAGTCGCTAACAAAACAGTTTCTGCATGAGCCGTGATACTACAGAGCCTATACCTAACGGAAATATGTACAATATTTTATCTATTTACACCAACGCGATCATTCTATAGCCGGGCCCTTCAAAAAACCTTTTAGTTTTCGTGATAATATATACCTAAGGCTGGCGTGCGAAAAGTATTTTACGCATACGGTACGATGCGTATCTTGGTAGAAAATCTCAATGCCCAAGTGGTGCAACGCAGAATTGCGGTTAAATTACAATAAACAGTCTCATTCAAGGCATGGAAGCATCAATATAATATTACATACGTTAGGAATAATCAGATTGACAAGTGTACCTACATAGGTATTACAAATATCAACATTGCAGAATAAATACAGTTTCGATGTTGTTACGTAACGGGAATTGTTTAATAAAAATATTTTAAAAGAAACCGAAAATTGTCATGTGTTCCTTTTTTTGTTTTATTAATAATTTTGTATTTTGCAATAAGATTTCTCAATACAAAGAAAATCAAAACCTGTAAAAGTATTAAGTACATTATTAACGTAGGTAAGTAGTAGGTTTAGTCAAACATAATAGTCACACTCAGCAAGGTTGTAACATCACTAGTCTTAACAGTTCTTAAAAATATATAATTTTTGAAGTGAAAACTTCTTTACGCGCGTTTAGCACTTTTTGTGGGCACTGAATTAAACTGAGCCGTCACGCGTCGCCGTCACGCGTCGCCGTCACGCGTCAGGCGTCAGACTCGGGTGTGCTACGCTCGAATTCAACTGCTATATTCAATCCGAACTGACCCTGACCCGAATGAACGTTATATGAAAGAGCATGCCGCCATCGGTCGCATTCAGTATCGACGTGGAAACAGTCAGTGTGCGTTGTCTAGACACTCGTCTGCGTCTCAGGTATGTTCTGGCATTTTTTAAATAATATATTTACGTAGGGTGAAATAAGGTTTACCGTAATTGCTTATTCCGTGGACCTAATTTATTATGATTTCTGACTTCTGTTGAAGATGTAAAAATTCAAGGGTTGTTCAATTTTAGGAAATATCTTTTTTCGTATGCAGTAAAATTATCCCGTATTCCAAGTTTATGTTATTTTTGAAGTGAAAACTTCTTTAGGCGCGTTTAGCACTTTTTTGTGGGCACTGAATTAACCTTGTTGAAGTTTTCACTTCTGTCGTGTGGTCTTAAGCACACACAATTTTTTTTCTATCTAAACTGTCCTCTTCAAAAAAACGTCCACAGAACAAATTTTCATATTCACTATTTTTCGTCTGCGAAAATCAAGGTAATCCGTTTGGTTTATTATTTTATTTTATCAATTTTTTCGCCTCAATTTAATATAAAATAATACAATGATTTAAGTGCACATTCTACACAGCTAGACGCTTGTGGTTCGTATCGGCCGCTTGCGTCGATTCAGATGCGCTTTCGGTATCTATTTTTCCCTCTCTCTGATATTGCCGCGTCCCCGCGTTAAGCGTCACCGGTTTCTTAATTATTAATAAATTAGTATTAGGTACCCCTTTTAACAAAAATAAAAGTAACTTCGTTACAGTTGTTCCCGCCAATTGTTTTTTTCATCCTCAATTTAAATAAATTACGTATTTTTAATGATATTGTGCTTTTTAGATCACCCCAGCCTTTAGTGCTATCATATCTCATAAAAGAATTTGAACAGGGCGGTGAAAACATGAACCGGACAATTTTATACTATTCAGCGTCTGCTGTGATTTTAATCTCATTGGCGTCAATTTTTTTGAGCCACCATGGAAGTTTTGGTGCCGCGTGCATTGGAATGAGAATACGAGTTGCTGTTTCTTCGTTATTATATAGAAAGGTATTTTAATGTAGACTTTTTATATTTTCTACTTACTACTTTCCCAATAATATAGCGAGAGGCGAGCAGGGCCCGCTTTAGGAGTAACGCCGCCCTGGACAAAACAACTCCGCCGGGATTCGAACCCAAAACCTCTCGATTACCAGTCGACCGCTCTAACCAATTGCGCTACGGAGACACTGAGTTTCTCTCGCCAACTTCGGCAATATAACTTTATTCAATTTTAATGTTAGTATAATTACAGTTTGAAATGCCCTGTGATTTCAAACTGGGGAGGTGGTTATTAAGGGAAAGGAACTCACTCATGACCACTGATCATTAAGATCTGTTTTTATAATTCATCCCGTGTCGTCGACATATATACACAGATCTTAATGATCAATGGTCATGAGTGAATTCCTTTCCCTTAATAACCCCCTCCCCGGTTTGAAATCACAAGGCATTTCAAACTGTATATAAAAGTAATTAGGACAGTAGTCGATGGTTCATAAGTAGTAGGGAAACCCCGGTTCTGCCTCACCCCCCCCTCTTACACCCCTGCCCCCCTCGCCTACCCTCCCGCGACCTTGACCGCACAGGTATGCAGGTGTTCATTTGACCTTGACCATACACGTGGGCGAGCGTATTTTTATGGTATGCAGGTGTTCATTCGACCTTGAAAGATGCAACTGCTCTTTGTTAATTTGACCTTGACCATACAGCTGGACGAGCGTATTTTTATGGTATGCAGGTGTTCATTCGACCTTGAAAGATGCAACTACTCTTTGTTAATTTGACCTTGACCATACACCTGGACGAGGGTATTTTTATGGTATACAATTTTCTTTTATGTGACTCATTTGACCTTGAAGGATGGAGCTGCTCTTTGATGGCGCTACCTTGGCGTGTACGAGGGTATTTTTATGGTATGCAGGTGCCCTTTTATTTATGACACTGTTGCATTACAAATTTTTACACCATGGAGTATTTTTATTTCTTTATTGTCGTCATTTATTTGTTTGAAAATATCTAAAGGGATGCAAGTCTGCTTTATTGATGTTACCTTGACCATTATTTTTTCCCAAAAGTTAGATTTGTATTATATATATACATTGGGTTGGGTTTATTTACGACCTTGACCATACACCTGGACGAGGGTATTTTTATGGTATACAATTTTCTTTTATGTGACTCATTCGACCTTGAAGGATGGAGCTGCTCTTTGATGGTGCTACCTTGGCGTGGACGAGGGTATTTTTATTGTATGCAGGTGCCCTTTTATTTATGACACTGTTGCATTACAAATTTTTACACCATGGAGTATTTTTATTTCTTTATTGTCGTAATTTAGTTGTTCGAAAATATCTAAAGGGATACAGTTGGGTTTTATTGATGTTACCTTGACCATTATTTTTCCCAAAAGTTAGATTTGTAATATATTTTTTGTTTTGTTATACCTTCATGTTCTTGAAGGGTGTCGGTATATAGTCGTAACAATAGGGTCTATGTCTCTTTGTTATCGGATTTTCACACCTTGATGGGATTTTTCACACCTTGAAAGAGTGCAACTGCCCTTTTGTTATGTATGATTTCGAAGGCGGCGTTGTTCTTTTGTTATGAGTAATATTGAGCGCTGGCTATTTTTCTTACTTTGTTCGTTATTTAGGTATTCTTGGATTTATTTTTATAGTGGATGCAGATGTCCTTTATGTAACCTTGACTAAACTTTTAAGCAGATGTTTATTTATGACATTGGGTTTGGTTTATTTTCGACCTTGGACGTGCTCGGACGCAAGTGTTTGGTTTTTACGCCTTGAAGAATTTTTATTTTTTATTGACGTAATTTTGTTCGAAAATATTGAATGAGGTGCAGGCACGTTTTATTTACGATGACCTTGTGTTGGTTCGGGGTGCAGGTGGTTTTTATGTTGTTGAGTTTTGTATGCTCTTAAAGCGGCTACTCCTTTTACACTTTGAAGAATTTTTTTTTTTATTGACATCATTCTGTTCTAAAATATCGAATGGGGTACAGGTATATATCGTTCTCTACTATAGTTGTTAAAATAGGGTATGTGCTCTTTGTTACGGGATTATTTAACATTGAAAAAGTGCAAGTGTCCTTTTGTATGGGTAACTTTGACTGCTTGCAAACATGCTTAATTTTTCTTTCTTTGCTCGTTATTTTTCTTTCTTTGATAATCTATGCTACCTCTTGTGAATGAAATCCCTTTTTTGACTAGTAGGTAAATATTACTTAAATTTATAAGGAGCTTTTTAGTTAATGGTGATGAATTTGGGTTAATTTATCTAGACTTGGCTGTTTCGCATCCGAAATAAAATATAAAAAATAAAATATTCCAATTCACAAAGTTGGATGAAAATTAGATTTAAAGCATGTGTTGCCGAATATTGATGCAGATAAGAAAAATTAAAGTGCACACAAGAATTATTACTTCATCATTGTAATTCATTTTAAAAAATCACATCCAGTAGATAATACGGGTTTTTATGGAAAATTCATATTTTATAACATATTTATTTATTTTTATAGTATTATTCTTGCTATTTCTTGTTGTCGTATACGTATCAAAATGCATGCTTAATTTATGTCTAAGGATTAATAAAAATGCATATTAGCGGTAAATATATTCTCTTATTTAATCAGACTACTATCCAAATAATGTTGTAGCATACATAAAAAGTTAACTTCTGATAAACCTTTCTTAAAATCCATTCTCCTCTCTCCATGTACTATTCTGTGATGAGTGAGAGCTTTTTAGAAGAAAAAATTATAACTTAGTGCTTTTACGCATTCAAAATTAAAATTGTATTATTTACATTTTTAGAAGAAAAAATTATAACTTAGTGCTTTTACACATTCAAAATTAAAATTATATTATTTACAAAAAGACATCACAGCTTATTACTCCTTATATCAACGAAAATACGAAAAGTTAATGTGTAGTAAACAAGATTTTTCTCTCATCATTGTAAGTAATAAAAAAAGCGGATATAGCATGTGTTTTAAAATTATAGAAAAAGCATCTGTATGTACATGAAGAGATATTCTTTATTTATATAATCAACTTGATTCCATCAATTTAACCAAACAATAGGAATGAGGATCAGCCATCGCCTTTTAATAGTTTCATGCACGTTTACACAAAAACTACTAAAGCCATCGAACTTATTTCAAGATAATATATTTTTTGTTTATTAAGCAAAGTAGCTGAAGCAATTTTTTGTGCATCTACCTTTTATGTTATTGATGCACGCCAAGACTATTTCAAAAATAGTTGCAAGCGATCCGCTGTGCAGTCATAAAACTAGCAAAATTTTATAAAACGTGTAAATTTGGATAATTCAAGGATCAAATGTTGTTTATCATGTGATTTTTAGAGCTTTTATTAAGTGAAAATATTAAAATTACTAAATACGGCATATTGGCATAAATTACTGTATATTTTGAAAATAAAAGTTAAAATCTGAAAATTCAGCTGTTTGCCTTTATTGCCCTTATAGTGAAATAAATCGATTATCTAAATTTTAAAACATTCATTCAATGTGTTTAATACTTATATTTTACATGTGGAATATGGGTACTCTTAAATATTTTCGGACAACCTTGAAATATTTTGAAAACCTTTTTGTGTTTAGTGCCCGAAGCAGATAAAATCAACTGCAACACACATTATTTAGTTTAGTTTTTTGAAAACCGTTCCCGAGTTACAATGGCTGGCCCTAGTCTGGTTGTGGACTTCCAAGCATTCAAGATAGAAAATAATAAACTAATCCCTAATGAACTTGCTGCCTACGATGGTCATAGAATTAGTAACTATGTTTTTAAACCCCGTTTGATCTAGCCTTTCTAAGACCAGCGGCATACAAACAAACGAAATGGTTAATGCAACACTATCATTGCATTGATTGGGATTCCGGATTTACTCCATTTCACAAATTTGCCGATATTGTACGGAGCTTGACAGAAAAGGCTGATACCATTTACGTTAAGGGCAGAGAAAAAGCTGATTTTTTAAGAAAATATTCAAGCAAACCTATTATAGAGTTGGATGAGCAACCGGCCCTTAGAAAATACGTCCCTAAATGTTTCTATCATTCAAATAATGAAAATTGTGCATGTTCTTTGTTTAATGTATTTTTGTTATATGATCAACATGTAATGCAAACCTAATTTTTTAATAAACATTTAATAATACAACCAAAAGTGTCTGTTTTGTATTGATATCCTGATGTGAAGTAACTTTGTCTACCTATACATTCTAATTTATGTACTCATTCATACACCTAAAAACTTCAATACATAATATCCGAATATCCAATTAGCCACTTAGCCAAATCACCAAATATTCCAATACCCAAATATTTCTACTGACTTTTACTTTTTGTAAGTGTTTTCTCTTTTGTAATGGGTGTGAGTCACTTTTTAAATCAATATCGAACCGGAGAGTTTAAAAATATGACAAAATGTATAGAAGAAGAAATAAAATGTATGTAAAAGCCAAAGAGTTACTATAATCTCTACCAGACCTAGAATTTCAAAGATTAAAAAGTTCACCCAAGATACTCCCACGTATCTTTTTATCACCACCCTCTTCGTCACAGAACATACTTTTTTTTTAATCCCAAGCACTCAGCATGTGCCCTTGTATATTAACAAAAACCCGAAAAACCACTCGAAGAAGAAACGACACAATCAAAGTTTTAATACAACTAGCGATAAAAACTCATTTTAGCTAAACAAACAAAAATGTTTGCTTAACACACCATCGGTCGACAATTTTCGTAAGAAATATAGAAAACATGCAAATCGTAGTCTAAACAGTATAATACAAAAATATAATGTTTTACGAGCATTAGTTGTTTAAATATACTGTAAGATATCCATGTTTTTAATAAAAAAAAAGAAAAAGATTCCGCAAATTCGAGTTTTATTCTTTTATTAAGTTTAAAAATGACTTCAATAATGCGGGCAGATTAACTTATCAAAAATTCGGCTATTTTGTGTTTTTTCAAGAATTAAAACGGAGGGGGTCAGTTCCAATCATCGTATCCATTAAAGTATTTATTTGTGCATTCGTATAAAAAAAGATAGGTAGTCATAATATGGAATCATCGCCGTTTAAACTTTTTCAGCTAGTGCTCTCATACACAGACATAAGAAACACAACAACAATATAGACAAACTTTATCATAAATGGATGTAAAATATATAGAAATTTATTTTTTAAGTTAAATTTTGATCTATACATTGTTCAAGAAATTAAGATTATAGAACCAATGTCCAGTATTCAACAAGCATAAATTCAAATCGAAATTATTATATTAGAGACATTTTATAGTAGACATACCGTTGTACATTTGATATGTGAACAACTTTGTATAATATTTTTGTCCTGTTTTAACGTACCTATTATTTTAAAGGTATAAGGAAATCCTTTTTTCAAAAAATCACCCTCTTAACTTAAATTAGTACCTTTGAAATTATTGTAATGGGGACAGAAGAGAGGAATGATGGACATAAAACAAAACAATTGCTTCTAACAAGAGTTTTATACTTACTGAACACTCCCAGGTTATTATCTAAATTGTATCAACAGTCTTTCGAAAATAGTTTATTCGCATAATTTTTATTGGTAAATTTTTGAGCGTAAACCCATGAAGCCAGAAGTTTTGCAACATTCTCCAAGAATAAAAGTCTTAAAAATCCATTCTTCTCTTAGATAAATTATCATTTCAAATATTACTATTATTATAATAGAAAGACAACAGAATGGGCCCCTAGTAACGAATTGATGATTTGCAACTAAACACTTTGAGAAATAAGTGAAAAACAATTATCATATTATTATGCGACTTGTCAAAATACTAGATAGACTTTCAATTATTCATTCTTTTTTAAAAACGCTGGTAGAATAAATTGCGTTACTGATTACAGGCCCATATCCAAAATTTCACTTATTCCTAAACCAATGGAATTCTTAGTTAAAGATTTTCTTGAGGACTGTTTTAAAAATGTTATTTTCACTAACCAGCATGGCTTCATAAAGGGAAGGTCAATAACAACAAATTTACTAGTTTATTCTGATTACATTTTTAATTCCCCAGAAAATGGTGTTGACTGTCAAATTTACGCCCATCATCGGTCACCAAGATTTTTGTTTTATTAAATATTGCAAAGGTTTATAAGACACCTAAGTGTTGAAGATACTTGTGTTTTGGTTCTCTTTTTATTGCTATTGCACAACACCTCGATTTTCTTTTAAAACTGGAAGAGTTACATTCGTTTTTGATTTGATATACATAAATTACACTTTATAGACTTCTTCAGGATTACATTTTCGGCTTTTTTTTCATGCAAAAAGTTCAACACAGTCCTTAAACTGATTCCAGTGCTTTTGCTATTATTTCTTGCATATTAGTTGGGAAATTTCAACTTACGCTTTCATTTTCAAATAGTTAATCAAATTGTGTATGATTGTTTTTGCTTGGGGGGGCTCAAAGCACCAGAAAATTGCCTTTTATTATTCGAATTGACAAATTTGTCACTTCAACTTGTTAAAGTCACAAAATAGACATAATATGTTCATCACAACTTTTTAGAACCACTAAAAATTATAAGTTTATTCCTTTTTCTCATGCTGAAATTATATACGTCGTCTATCCTACGGATTTTACCACGAACCATAAACCGAATTTTTGTTTTTGGTCAGACAAACTATGCAATGATTTCTATATCTTATTTTTCGTTAACGTGTACAATACCTTCTTTTTTATTCCTAATTATTATATTTTTATGTTTCCCTCCCGTTTCTCAAATCGCCAAATATTTGAATATGTCGTTATAGACAATAAAATACGAAATTATGTTAGAATAAACCTAATATGAATTTTTTACCAGGTGTGTGTCTAATAAACCAATATACCTATTTTTCCGTTGATATTTTTAGCAATATTAAACAAAGGTAGACACATCAGATTGGTCGAATGACAATAAATACAAATCCATTGCTATATATTCAAATGATGGTATACTTTTTAGGCAGGTTTGAAGAGTTCTTCGCAAATACCCTGTTTGTTATTTGAACGCAACATTTAAATAGTATTTTACTCTTAGTAATGAATAGCATTAAACTGAATACTGTTTATAATACCGTAAAATTGTATATTGTAAACGTTGAAAACTTATATTGTTAACACGATTTCTTTTACCAAGATTAACACTGTCGTTGGTATTTAGTTAAGTTTTTATATATTTGATCTAAATCAAAGTTTTAATCGGTTATTTATTTTATTTACTAAGTGATATGGGTAAAAACGCAGTTTTAAAGCAAAAACCCATTAAAACCATATATTCAGTAACTTTGTTTTATTGTAACAAATTAATGTATATTACATTTTACTGTTAGTAGGAAATACATATTTTATTCAATTCTTGATTTTTTGGTATCCGTATAACACAGAGCTTCCATTTGGTAAACATCTCCTTTTTGTAGAATTTTGTCTATACAGTTTAACTTCAATTCTTGTGGTTACCTCATGTTCCTTTGTTCTACGAATATTCTTTGATATAATTGGTATTGGCTTGGACTCTTTAAGAATCATATCCTTAATGGTATTAAAATTAACAAGTTGTGATGCAGCATAGTTTATGGAAATACCCTTAACTTTACAAATTACTTCCTCTCTTTGCGTTTTAGTGAAATACACCTTAAAAGAGTAATTTTTTGGACCGCCAGAGACAAAGGATGGAATTAGAACCGTAACTATCAAGTTCGCCACTTCTAGAGGGATATATTACAGAATCTGTACAGGACTAATACAGTACTCTATTATCAACACGTTCGAGATATGAATATAACTTAAAACGTGCCCGGGCTGTGACGTAAGCCGCATTCACTACATTTACTGTAGGTAGAGAATTAACAGGTTTCTTCGGTGTATTCATAATTTACCACCAATGTCTGGAGGAAGTGTTGAAGTATGTAGAAAAGGGTTACAAAATTTTGGAAGTGAATGAAATATGGAAATATCAAGTTTAAAGATTTAACAAACATTCTGGACAAGAGGGTTTATTTACTGCTATGATGAACAAGTTTATTAAAATTAAACAAGAAGCAAGTGATTGGCGTACATATTTTCAAACAGAAGAACGAAATTTAAAATATATTGAAGACTTTTTTTGAAAAGGAATATGTTAAATAAGAACTTCACAATATCGTCGCAATTTCGGTTTAAGGTCTTAGGCTAAATTAATATTAAACAGTTTCCGGGGAGAATTTGGACAACGAGAAAATCAGCCAAAAACTAAAATAATAAACCAACCTTCGGAATTTTTCACTATGTTTAGTGATCCAGCTATTTATATAAACAGCGACATTGCTATTAACGAGAAGACATTGGTGGTAAATTATGAATACACCGAAGAAACCTGTTAATTCTCTACCTACAGTAAATGTAGTGAATGCGGCTTACGTCACAGCCCGGGCACGTTTTAAGTTATATTCATATCTCGAACGTGTTGATAATAGAGTACTGTATTAGTCCTGTACAGATTCTGTAATATATCCCTCTAGAAGTGGCGAACTTGATAGTTACGGTTCTAATTCCATCCTTTGTCTCTGGCGGTCCAAAAAATTACTCTTTTAAGGTGTATTTCACTAAAACGCAAAGAGAGGAAGTAATTTGTAAAGTTAAGGGTATTTCCATAAACTATGCTGCATCACAACTTGTTAATTTTAATACCATTAAGGATATGATTCTTAAAGAGTCCAAGCCAATACCAATTATATCAAAGAATATTCGTAGAACAAAGGAACATGAGGTAACCACAAGAATTGAAGTTAAACTGTATAGACAAAATTCTACAAAAAGGAGATGTTTACCAAATGGAAGCTCTGTGTTATACGGATACCAAAAAATCAAGAATTGAATAAAATATGTATTTCCTACTAACAGTAAAATGTAATATACATTAATTTGTTACAATAAAACAAAGTTACTGAATATATGGTTTTAATGGGTTTTTGCTTTAAAACTGCGTTTTTACCCATATCACTTAGTAAATAAAATAAATAACCGATTAAAACTTTGATTTAGATCAAATATATAAAAACTTAACTAAATACCAACGACAGTGTTAATCTTGGTAAAAGAAATCGTGTTAACAATATAAGTTTTCAACGTTTACAATATACAATTTTACGGTATTATAAACAGTATTCAGTTTAATGCTATTCATTACTAAGAGTAAAATACTATTTAAATGTTGCGTTCAAATAACAAACAGGGTATTTGCGAAGAACTCTTCAAACCTGCCTAAAAAGTATACCATCATTTGAATATATAGCAATGGATTTGTATTTATTGTCATTCGACCAATCTGATGTGTCTACCTTTGTTTAATATTGCTAAAAATATCAACGGAAAAATAGGTATATTGGTTTATTAGACACACACCTGGTAAAAAATTCATATTAGGTTTATTCTAACATAATTTCGTATTTTATTGTCTATAACGACATATTCAAATATTTGGCGATTTGAGAAACGGGAGGGAAACATAAAAATATAATAATTAGGAATAAAAAAGAAGGTATTGTACACGTTAACGAAAAATAAGATATAGAAATCATTGCATAGTTTGTCTGACCAAAAACAAAAATTCGGTTTATGGTTCGTGGTAAAATCCGTAGGATAGACGACGTATATAATTTCAGCATGAGAAAAAGGAATAAACTTATAATTTTTAGTGGTTCTAAAAAGTTGTGATGAACATATTATGTCTATTTTGTGACTTTAACAAGTTGAAGTGACAAATTTGTCAATTCGAATAATAAAAGGCAATTTTCTGGTGCTTTGAGCCCCCCCAAGCAAAAACAATCATACACAATTTGATTAACTATTTGAAAATGAAAGCGTAAGTTGAAATTTCCCAACTAATATGCAAGAAATAATAGCAAAAGCACTGGAATCAGTTTAAGGACTGTGTTGAACTTTTTGCATGAAAAAAAAGCCGAAAATGTAATCCTGAAGAAGTCTATAAAGTGTAATTTATGTATATCAAATCAAAAACGAATGTAACTCTTCCAGTTTTAAAAGAAAATCGAGGTGTTGTGCAATAGCAATAAAAAGAGAACCAAAACACAAGTATCTTCAACACTTAGGTGTCTTATAAACCTTTGCAATATTTAATAAAACAAAAATCTTGGTGACCGATGATGGGCGTAAATTTGACAGTCAACACCATTTTCTGGGGAATTAAAAATGTAATCAGAATAAACTAGTAAATTTGTTGTTATTGACCTTCCCTTTATGAAGCCATGCTGGTTAGTGAAAATAACATTTTTAAAACAGTCCTCAAGAAAATCTTTAACTAAGAATTCCATTGGTTTAGGAATAAGTGAAATTTTGGATATGGGCCTGTAATCAGTAACGCAATTTATTCTACCAGCGTTTTTAAAAAAGAATGAATAATTGAAAGTCTATCTAGTATTTTGACAAGTCGCATAATAATATGATAATTGTTTTTCACTTATTTCTCAAAGTGTTTAGTTGCAAATCATCAATTCGTTACTAGGGGCCCATTCTGTTGTCTTTCTATTATAATAATAGTAATATTTGAAATGATAATTTATCTAAGAGAAGAATGGATTTTTAAGACTTTTATTCTTGGAGAATGTTGCAAAACTTCTGGCTTCATGGGTTTACGCTCAAAAATTTACCAATAAAAATTATGCGAATAAACTATTTTCGAAAGACTGTTGATACAATTTAGATAATAACCTGGGAGTGTTCAGTAAGTATAAAACTCTTGTTAGAAGCAATTGTTTTGTTTTATGTCCATCATTCCTCTCTTCTGTCCCCATTACAATAATTTCAAAGGTACTAATTTAAGTTAAGAGGGTGATTTTTTGAAAAAAGGATTTCCTTATACCTTTAAAATAATAGGTACGTTAAAACAGGACAAAAATATTATACAAAGTTGTTCACATATCAAATGTACAACGGTATGTCTACTATAAAATGTCTCTAATATAATAATTTCGATTTGAATTTATGCTTGTTGAATACTGGACATTGGTTCTATAATCTTAATTTCTTGAACAATGTATAGATCAAAATTTAACTTAAAAAATAAATTTCTATATATTTTACATCCATTTATGATAAAGTTTGTCTATATTGTTGTTGTGTTTCTTATGTCTGTGTATGAGAGCACTAGCTGAAAAAGTTTAAACGGCGATGATTCCATATTATGACTACCTATCTTTTTTTATACGAATGCACAAATAAATACTTTAATGGATACGATGATTGGAACTGACCCCCTCCGTTTTAATTCTTGAAAAAACACAAAATAGCCGAATTTTTGATAAGTTAATCTGCCCGCATTATTGAAGTCATTTTTAAACTTAATAAAAGAATAAAACTCGAATTTGCGGAATCTTTTTCTTTTTTTTTATTAAAAACATGGATATCTTACAGTATATTTAAACAACTAATGCTCGTAAAACATTATATTTTTGTATTATACTGTTTAGACTACGATTTGCATGTTTTCTATATTTCTTACGAAAATTGTCGACCGATGGTGTGTTAAGCAAACATTTTTGTTTGTTTAGCTAAAATGAGTTTTTATCGCTAGTTGTATTAAAACTTTGATTGTGTCGTTTCTTCTTCGAGTGGTTTTTCGGGTTTTTGTTAATATACAAGGGCACATGCTGAGTGCTTGGGATTAAAAAAAAAGTATGTTCTGTGACGAAGAGGGTGGTGATAAAAAGATACGTGGGAGTATCTTGGGTGAACTTTTTAATCTTTGAAATTCTAGGTCTGGTAGAGATTATAGTAACTCTTTGGCTTTTACATACATTTTATTTCTTCTTCTATACATTTTGTCATATTTTTAAACTCTCCGGTTCGATATTGATTTAAAAAGTGACTCACACCCATTACAAAAGAGAAAACACTTACAAAAAGTAAAAGTCAGTAGAAATATTTGGGTATTGGAATATTTGGTGATTTGGCTAAGTGGCTAATTGGATATTCGGATATTATGTATTGAAGTTTTTAGGTGTATGAATGAGTACATAAATTAGAATGTATAGGTAGACAAAGTTACTTCACATCAGGATATCAATACAAAACAGACACTTTTGGTTGTATTATTAAATGTTTATTAAAAAATTAGGTTTGCATTACATGTTGATCATATAACAAAAATACATTAAACAAAGAACATGCACAATTTTCATTATTTGAATGATAGAAACATTTAGGGACGTATTTTCTAAGGGCCGGTTGCTCATCCAACTCTATAATAGGTTTGCTTGAATATTTTCTTAAAAAATCAGCTTTTTCTCTGCCCTTAACGTAAATGGTATCAGCCTTTTCTGTCAAGCTCCGTACAATATCGGCAAATTTGTGAAATGGAGTAAATCCGGAATCCCAATCAATGCAATGATAGTGTTGCATTAACCATTTCGTTTGTTTGTATGCCGCTGGTCTTAGAAAGGCTAGATCAAACGGGGTTTAAAAACATAGTTACTAATTCTATGACCATCGTAGGCAGCAAGTTCATTAGGGATTAGTTTATTATTTTCTATCTTGAATGCTTGGAAGTCCACAACCAGACTAGGGCCAGCCATTGTAACTCGGGAACGGTTTTCAAAAAACTAAACTAAATAATGTGTGTTGCAGTTGATTTTATCTGCTTCGGGCACTAAACACAAAAAGGTTTTCAAAATATTTCAAGGTTGTCCGAAAATATTTAAGAGTACCCATATTCCACATGTAAAATATAAGTATTAAACACATTGAATGAATGTTTTAAAATTTAGATAATCGATTTATTTCACTATAAGGGCAATAAAGGCAAACAGCTGAATTTTCAGATTTTAACTTTTATTTTCAAAATATACAGTAATTTATGCCAATATGCCGTATTTAGTAATTTTAATATTTTCACTTAATAAAAGCTCTAAAAATCACATGATAAACAACATTTGATCCTTGAATTATCCAAATTTACACGTTTTATAAAATTTTGCTAGTTTTATGACTGCACAGCGGATCGCTTGCAACTATTTTTGAAATAGTCTTGGCGTGCATCAATAACATAAAAGGTAGATGCACAAAAAATTGCTTCAGCTACTTTGCTTAATAAACAAAAAATATATTATCTTGAAATAAGTTCGATGGCTTTAGTAGTTTTTGTGTAAACGTGCATGAAACTATTAAAAGGCGATGGCTGATCCTCATTCCTATTGTTTGGTTAAATTGATGGAATCAAGTTGATTATATAAATAAAGAATATCTCTTCATGTACATACAGATGCTTTTTCTATAATTTTAAAACACATGCTATATCCGCTTTTTTTATTACTTACAATGATGAGAGAAAAATCTTGTTTACTACACATTAACTTTTCGTATTTTCGTTGATATAAGGAGTAATAAGCTGTGATGTCTTTTTGTAAATAATATAATTTTAATTTTGAATGTGTAAAAGCACTAAGTTATAATTTTTTCTTCTAAAAATGTAAATAATACAATTTTAATTTTGAATGCGTAAAAGCACTAAGTTATAATTTTTTCTTCTAAAAAGCTCTCACTCATCACAGAATAGTACATGGAGAGAGGAGAATGGATTTTAAGAAAGGTTTATCAGAAGTTAACTTTTTATGTATGCTACAACATTATTTGGATAGTAGTCTGATTAAATAAGAGAATATATTTACCGCTAATATGCATTTTTATTAATCCTTAGACATAAATTAAGCATGCATTTTGATACGTATACGACAACAAGAAATAGCAAGAATAATACTATAAAAATAAATAAATATGTTATAAAATATGAATTTTCCATAAAAACCCGTATTATCTACTGGATGTGATTTTTTAAAATGAATTACAATGATGAAGTAATAATTCTTGTGTGCACTTTAATTTTTCTTATCTGCATCAATATTCGGCAACACATGCTTTAAATCTAATTTTCATCCAACTTTGTGAATTGGAATATTTTATTTTTTATATTTTATTTCGGATGCGAAACAGCCAAGTCTAGATAAATTAACCCAAATTCATCACCATTAACTAAAAAGCTCCTTATAAATTTAAGTAATATTTACCTACTAGTCAAAAAAGGGATTTCATTCACAAGAGGTAGCATAGATTATCAAAGAAAGAAAAATAACGAGCAAAGAAAGAAAAATTAAGCATGTTTGCAAGCAGTCAAAGTTACCCATACAAAAGGACACTTGCACTTTTTCAATGTTAAATAATCCCGTAACAAAGAGCACATACCCTATTTTAACAACTATAGTAGAGAACGATATATACCTGTACCCCATTCGATATTTTAGAACAGAATGATGTCAATAAAAAAAAAAATTCTTCAAAGTGTAAAAGGAGTAGCCGCTTTAAGAGCATACAAAACTCAACAACATAAAAACCACCTGCACCCCGAACCAACACAAGGTCATCGTAAATAAAACGTGCCTGCACCTCATTCAATATTTTCGAACAAAATTACGTCAATAAAAAATAAAAATTCTTCAAGGCGTAAAAACCAAACACTTGCGTCCGAGCACGTCCAAGGTCGAAAATAAACCAAACCCAATGTCATAAATAAACATCTGCTTAAAAGTTTAGTCAAGGTTACATAAAGGACATCTGCATCCACTATAAAAATAAATCCAAGAATACCTAAATAACGAACAAAGTAAGAAAAATAGCCAGCGCTCAATATTACTCATAACAAAAGAACAACGCCGCCTTCGAAATCATACATAACAAAAGGGCAGTTGCACTCTTTCAAGGTGTGAAAAATCCCATCAAGGTGTGAAAATCCGATAACAAAGAGACATAGACCCTATTGTTACGACTATATACCGACACCCTTCAAGAACATGAAGGTATAACAAAACAAAAAATATATTACAAATCTAACTTTTGGGAAAAATAATGGTCAAGGTAACATCAATAAAACCCAACTGTATCCCTTTAGATATTTTCGAACAACTAAATTACGACAATAAAGAAATAAAAATACTCCATGGTGTAAAAATTTGTAATGCAACAGTGTCATAAATAAAAGGGCACCTGCATACAATAAAAATACCCTCGTCCACGCCAAGGTAGCACCATCAAAGAGCAGCTCCATCCTTCAAGGTCGAATGAGTCACATAAAAGAAAATTGTATACCATAAAAATACCCTCGTCCAGGTGTATGGTCAAGGTCGTAAATAAACCCAACCCAATGTATATATATAATACAAATCTAACTTTTGGGAAAAAATAATGGTCAAGGTAACATCAATAAAGCAGACTTGCATCCCTTTAGATATTTTCAAACAAATAAATGACGACAATAAAGAAATAAAAATACTCCATGGTGTAAAAATTTGTAATGCAACAGTGTCATAAATAAAAGGGCACCTGCATACCATAAAAATACCCTCGTACACGCCAAGGTAGCGCCATCAAAGAGCAGCTCCATCCTTCAAGGTCAAATGAGTCACATAAAAGAAAATTGTACACCATAAAAAGACCCTCGTCCAGGTGTATGGTCAAGGTCAAATTAACAAAGAGTAGTTGCATCTTTCAAGGTCGAATGAACACCTGCATACCATAAAAATACGCTCGTCCAGCTGTATGGTCAAGGTCAAATTAACAAAGAGCAGTTGCATCTTTCAAGGTCGAATGAACACCTGCATACCATAAAAATACGCTCGCCCACGTGTATGGTCAAGGTCAAATGAACACCTGCATACCTGTGCGGTCAAGGTCGCGGGAGGGTAGGCGAGGGGGGCAGGGGTGTAAGAGGGGGGGGTGAGGCAGAACCGGGGTTTCCCTACTACTTTCATAGTATACTAGAGTTTTATTTCCAGTATCAGTAGAAAGTACTTTTCGATTTAGTCTGATATCAAAACCCCGAAGGGGTCAATTGCATTTATCAACTACAACTCTGTAACAGGAATGTCCTTGTGGACCTGTCAGACAATACCTTTGCAGTTTACAAAGTTATAAGGAGTGATTTATCGGGTTTTATTTGATATTTCCTTTTATGCAAAGCAATGCGTAAAACAAAATACTTTACGCACAAGTGCGTAATGTGAAGTGTTTGTATTTTAATTTATATTATAATATTATGTATATTTTACGGTAGTTGAAAAAATAGTGTATGCAATTCGTGCGAAAAATGTATTTTTTTACTCATGAGATTTGCTCACTCGCCTGTAAAAATTCCCATTCGTAACAAAAAGACCTACTTTACACATTATTTGTTGCATAATTAAGTAACTATTTTAAATAACTATAGACTATAGACTAAGACTACTTCTTATTTACATACCATACCATATATATTATTTAAACATGAAAGACGAAATTAACGATTTAAAAGAGGCCTATTTTTCCTGCGAACGTATTGTTTGTTGTATAACCGTGATTATTATTTCTAATAGAAACAATATTATTATCTTTTTCTTGGAACTTGAACAAATTAAAAGGCAGAAGAGCTCAAATTATATTTTTTAGATAATGCGATTAAACAAAAGGTCGCAAGGACAAACTGCGTCAGGTCAGGTGATAAATATTTTATCAAATGACGTTCAGCGATTCGACTTGGTCTGTCCTATGCTACATTTCTTATGGATTCTACCAATTCAAGTGGTTCTGGTAACTTACCTGATGTGGATGATTGTTGGAATTTATTGTTTGGTCGGTGTTGGTGCAATGATTATAATAACAATTCCTTTGCAAAGTAAGTACTTATTTCAACACACGTTCCGCCAAATCTAATTTCCTCTAATGCGGAAATTAAGTTTATTTCATACTAATGTGGCAAGAAACCACTTTCCGCATTAGTGGGCATGGATAAAAATTGTACAAATTTCTTGTAGCTTATCTGGGAAAGCTCGTCTCTTATTTACGTCTTAAAGTAGCGACAAAGTGCGACATAAGAGTGAAGCATATGAGTGAAATAATCTCAGGAATTCAAGTAATAAAAATGTATGCATGGGAAAAACCATTTGAGAAAATGATAGAGCATTTTAGAGCAAACGAAATCAAGTCTCTTATTCATTCATCATACTTAAGGGGTCTATTTGCTAGCTGTAATGTTTTTGTCGAAAGACTTACGTTATTTTTGACAATTGTAACATACGTATTGGTTGGCAATCAAATTTCTGCAAATATTGTCTTCTCCATGGCACAGTATTTCAATGTTTTACAACGTAAGTTATAAAACTAAAGTATTAAATATGTATGTCGTATAAAATTTAGCAGATGTAATTTTTATCAAGAAATTGGCTGTAAATTTATTTCAGTTGCGCTGGCTATTTTATACCCTATGACGGTAAGCCTGTGTGCGGAGACGTGGGTTGCAATAAAAAGACTAGAAGACATTTTGATCCTGGATGAAAAGGAGAAGTCGTTTGTTCAGAAGGTGGTGGAGAAGGGCGTTAAATTATCAGATGTTACAGCGTCATGGGTTCCGGATATACCAGTCTTAAGGAATCTCAACCTCGAAATTCCACAAGGACAATTATGTGCAGTTATTGGTCCTGTTGGATCTGGAAAGAGTTCCCTATTGCAGGTCGGTAACAAATAAGTTTACTTTCCTAGTTAAAAAAAAGTAATATAAAAATCGGAACATGGATAACCGGTGGCACTAGCCCGTCATATTGAACACCGTTAATTACCTGTTATTTTTGTAATCATAATTCATCGAATTTTATCACTTTGTAGAAGGAATTTAGGTCATTGTGATACCGTAGGAAGATTTTTCTTTTTGAATAAAATGTTTGAATAATTGAAATTATTAAATCCGTTCAAAGTAAAGAAAAACATTTTCAGCTACTGCTAGAAGAATTACCACCATTATCTGGTAAAACTGAATTTGGAGGTAGCATTTCTTATTCTTCTCAAGAGCCGTGGTTGTTCGCTGCCTCGGTGAGAAAAAATATTTTATTCGGAAAACCTTATGATTCCACCTTGTACAAGACCATTGCAGATGTGTGTGCTCTTGAAAAGGATTTTGAACAACTTCCGTTCGGTACGTATTGATTGATTTGTTGACTTGCTTTTTATAAAGTAACGTTTAAGAATGTTCGTACACCCACCAATAATAGTTATGGGATGGAGTCAACTAGGTGTTTAGGTGACCCTCTGTTGTATATTGCATACTATAATATTTAATCGAAGATCTACCTACGCCCCTGTTATTTGTAAAAAACAGTCCATAAGGTAATTTGGTTAATTAATTTTTCAAAACAATGGAAAAATTACAAAAGTTCCAAGGTGTAAGTGTCATGCGAAAACTCCCCAATATAGATCGAACCGCTCGACCGTATTTTAAGTTGCCCTGAGAGCGAAACAAAAATACGCGCACGCCGGCCATCGACTTCGCTTGACCTCGGGTTGTTTCGTGCTCGGCCGGAGGACATTCAATAGGCATTTATGGAAACACAGTCGAAGCGCTCCGTGAATTATTATATTATATAAACTTTGTGTTAGCCAAAGAAAAACGTTTTGAATTGTACTTATGACTTGTATTAAAGAACAATAAATTCAACAGTCTAAAAAATATTACAGGTTTATTATTCCTTCGCTAAACTATGCACTGAACTGCATTTTGCTTGTTACGTTAATGCCATCAAAAATTTGCCCCACCTGTAAAAAAAACTTACTAAAAATGATCAACTTGATCAAACCGTCCGAAATGTAGGATGGCATTTTGTCGGATCATATCGGTCTCGGAATCTCATGTAGTGTACAAATTACCAATTGAAAACCATATTATTTTGAAGAAGTGTCCGTCTCCCATATCCGATAACTACTATCGTTGTGTATACAAACTCTTTTAAGCCGCAATATTTCTCCATAGCTTGGTACAATACAACAGAACAATGCTCGGGATTTGGAAATAGATTAACCAAAAAATTGTTTGAATGTAACGATGGCTTGTCTAATCTAACTTTTCATTTACAATATTTAGATAATAAATATGTATAGATACTTAATTGGAAATTTTGAAGGTGACAAATCCATGGTTGGAGAAAGAGGTGTATCTTTGAGTGGGGGGCAAAGAGCCAGAATAAACCTGGCTCGAGCAATATATCGACAGGCTGATTTGTATCTAATGGACGACCCCCTCTCTGCGGTGGATACACATGTTGGTAAACATCTCTTTGAAAAATGCATGGTTAACTACCTTAGAGGTAAAACAAGGATTCTTGTCACACATCAGCTGCAATACCTAAAAAAAGCTGATTTTATAATTGTCCTAAATGAGGTAAATATGATCTAAATAGTGAAAGGTCTATTCGAATGCAAAATATGCAGATATGCTCTTAAAAGAATTCGATACAAAAAATATGCAATTCTTCCCATCACTAATCTAAATGTTTATCACGGATCAAAGGTCATGCCACATCACCCGCCATCCTCAAAGCATCTGCGTGACTTTATGTATTCTCGTTTAACTGGTGAAGGTAATACTGCGAAGTCGGTTTTATACACTAATAAAAGCAGAAAAAAAAATGCCAGATGCCGTCTTAAAAATAAAATTAATGTTGGGCTTACGGGTTGTCCAGAAAGGAAACCGGACTTATCGAAACATAATTTAATTAGCCCACTTAACATTGATCAAGCCAATACGAGCCGTTTCGTTCTGGGCTCTTTACCAACTAACTTTCTATTTCTAATCCTATTTTAAACACTTCACAGTCCTAGCCTAAACGTATCGCACCCGTATGAAATAACACGAACACTGAGGCTTAGTATTTCACTCTCGTCGCGTTCTCGCAAGACGAGAAGAGAGTTCCGGTCTCCGAGAATCTCATGAGACGAGACAAAAATAAGCGAGAACGAGAAACCTAGTAAAATCTTAAGATTTTCTTTAGGGTTTGCGCTAAACTTTAAAAAACATCCATGCAGTTAGTTTACTATATAAAAAAGCTATCTTTATTACCGATATTTCAAGATGGCCAGGGAAAAATCGGGACATGTTGCCGAAAAACAATAGAAAAAAGGATCAAAAGAAAAAAAAAATTGTGTGTGCTTAAGACCACACGACAGAAGTGAAAATTTCAACAAGGTGAAATTAACAATATCAAATACAATTTTTCAATTTTGTTTCTTTTAGGTTAGGTTCGTAAGCAATCATAAAAATAACATAAACTTGGAATACGGGATAATTTTACTGCATACGAAAAAAGATATTTCCTAAAATTGAACAACCCTTGAATTTTTACATCTTCAACTGAAGTCAGAAATCATAATAAATTAGGTCCACGGAATAAGCAATTACGGTAAACCTTACTTCACCCTACGAAATATATAATTTAAAAAATGCCAGAACATACCTGAGACGCAGACGAGTGTCTATACAACGCACACTGTTTGCGGCATGCTCTTGCATATAACGTTCATTCGGGTCAGGGTCAGTTCGGATTGAATATAGCAGTTGAATTCGAGCGTTACACAGCCGAGTGTCACGCGTGACGGCTCAGTTTAAATCAGTGCCCACAAAAAGTGCTAAACGCGCCTAAAGAAGTTTTCACTTCAAAAACAGTTTTTTTAATAATGTTTATAGTTTTTATGGAAAGGTTTGATACAGACAACCGTCTGATAAACGATAATCGATGTCGCGAATTAAGTATAATATTATGCCACTTTCAGCAAAATGTAGGAAGTAAACTACATATAATTATTATTTTGATGGTGTCCAGTTGTGTCTGGGAATTGCTTTTAATAATTTTTGAAGTGAAAACTTCTTTAGGCGCGTTTGGCACTTTTTGTGGGCACTGAATTAAACTGAGCCGTCGCGCGTCAGCGTCATGCGTCAGGTTCGGCTGTGTTACGCTCGAATTCGACTTCTATATTCAATCCGAACTGACCCTGACCTTCCGGTCTGTTTTTCGTAAACGTTATATGAAAGAGCATGACGTGGAAACAGTGTGCGACACTTGTTGCGTCTCAGGTATGTTCTGGCATTTTTTAAATTATATATTTACGTAGGGTGAAGTAAGGTAATTCGTTTTACCGTAATTGCTTATTCCGTGGGCCTTATTTATTATGATTTCTGACTTCTGTTGAAGATGTAAAAATTCAAGGGTTGTTCAATTTTAGGAAATATATTTTTTCGTATGCAGTAAAATTATTCCGTATTCCAAGTTTATGTTATTTTTGAAGTGAAAACTTCTTCAGGCGCGTTTAGCACTTTTTTGTGGGCACTGAATTAACCTTGTTGAAGTTTTCACTTCTGTCGTGTGGTCTTAAGCACACACAATTTTTTTTTCTATAAATCATAACATACAGGAAATTTTAAAGTAGATAAAGTTTGTTACCATGTTTTAAGGAGCAATGGTAATTTGATTTGCACCCTGGAACATGGTTTTGTTTTTTTCGGCATGATTATTGTAAAATAATGCCGTTGTCAATCAAAACAATATACGAGGCACGTCCAGAAAGTAAGTGTACTCAATTT
Organism: Polydrusus pterygomalis; assembly: GCA_963969555.1. Taxonomy (NCBI): domain Eukaryota; kingdom Metazoa; phylum Arthropoda; class Insecta; order Coleoptera; family Curculionidae; genus Polydrusus; species Polydrusus pterygomalis. The sequence continues at coordinate 57,845 of OZ018376.1, forward strand.
ATTTAGGGTTAAAAAAAATTTATTAAAACAAAAACATACTTCGTTACTCTTGTACATATGTAAGTTATTTTTCGACATCGTCACCATCCCTCTCGATGCAAGTGGTGAGCCGCGGGATCAATTTTTTGATGCCTGCCTCGAAGAAGTCTCCCGCCAGCTCTTTCGCCCACTTCTCCACCTCCCCCTTCACCTCCTCGTCCGTTGAAAACTTGTTCCCACCCATGTGCACCTTAAGGGAAGTGAAGAGGTGGAAATCTGAAGGGGCCAGGTCAGGGGAATACGGGGGTTGGTTCAAAACGTCCCATCCAAATGAGTCCAGGAGTTGCTTCGTGGCATTGGCCGTGTGAGGTCTGGCATTGTCGAGCAACAGGCAGACTCCCTTCGTCAGCATGCCCCTCCTTTAGACGCCACTAAAAACAACAGTTGGCCTCGGCCGATTTCGTTCTGGCTCGGAACATGTCGTCTAATTTTTAAATTGCGCGCCCGATTTCGCCAGTTCACAATTTTATTATTATTGTGCTGTCGAATTATTGTGGAACGATCTGCTAAGTAGCGCAATTTTTTGTGATCATTACTGATTATACTAGTGTATCAAGACAATATTTGTGGTTTAAAGAGTGTATGGTTTTTCATTTACATAGTATTTTTCGGTCAGATTGAACATGGAGAAACTGGGAACAGAATTTGCCCATTCTGCGAATTGGAGTTTTCTACATTTTACTTATACAAAAAATAAACATCCGAAATATCCATAAAAAGTCGACCCCGATTCAGAACAATAGAACATGTCTCATAATTTGTCCCCTTTGTAAAGAAAATCAATTTATGTGTAGAACCTACAATACTTCAAACACATTTAGAGGTAGGTCATAAATTATTACAATAGAAGTATTAACTGCGAGCTGTTAATTTTTCTAGGCAACAAACGTGCGAACAGTGGATGAAAAAGTATAAAATTGAATTAAACTATTCAATACATAGAACAAATAGAACATCTGATAGTGTGGAAAAATAGTAACCGAAGTAATGTGACTGGTATGACTATATAACGTAATATTATGCAGAAAAATCTGTATGAATACTATTTTTAGGATATAAAAGCAACTATACTAACAGAACTGAAAAAGCTGGAGGTATTATAAAAATTAATAGGGTATGTCCTTCTCGCTTGACAGTAAAAATTTTTGAAACAGGTATGTAAATAAATTATACTTATTACTTCTCTCCTTACAAATTAAACGTTTTTAAATTACAATGAATTATAAAAATTAATAGTTAATACAAATAGTAAGTTAATAACAGTCAAACAAAATTAAAAAAAACACTTCTTTATGCTGACTGCACAGCAAGAACAAATGTTTTTAATTTTAGGTCATGTCAGTGTAACCTTCTGGAAAACTTATGTCGGTCATGATGAGAAAATCAGAAGCCAACACCTATCCAATGAAGAGAAAGAAGTTATAGTTCAAAAACTTTTTAGTGGTGTAACTGTAGAGAGAGTTATTTTAGATGCCAGGAAAATTACTACAGATAGTCTTCAAAGAATTAACATGGTTCAGAGAAAAGACATAGCCTATTTAGTGAAAAAACACAATATTAAAAGAGGAAGGATGAAAATACTATCATAGCTGTTAGCTTAAAAGTTAGTGAATGGAATGCTAATGGAAAAAAATTACTGTTGTTTTTTAAACCACAAGGTGGGTAAATGCATGACTGTTAAACACTATTGTAATAATATAGCCATATTTTACTTTTCTGAACAATTCAAACTATTTTTGAGGCTGGGAAAACCTTTTATACATATGACGTGTATCAAATTTAAAGTGAGTAGGTATGTTAAATAAATTAAAATGTCTTTAAAATTATCTTAAACCTATACAGACAGACATAAAAAATGCATCGAAATGTTCTTGCAGTGTTTTTATTTAAAGTTTGTTATTCTAAAGTGAAAACAAAAATTTTGCTTATAGTAGATTTGCCATTCATTTCATGATAATATGGAAGTATAAAGGACTTTTGGCTGAAATAATAAGTATATTTTTATTAGGTGAAAATCATCCACTCCTAAGTGTAAGATTTGTGAATGACAACCTGGAACGTAAACTAAACGACGTCAGCACAATAATGCATGGATGGGACACACTGTACAAACCAAAAAGGAATGGATTTGACAATCGTGCTCGTGAAGGATGACAAAAATATGGGTTTTCCTGTGGCATTTTTTTAAACTAATAGATTAGACCAGCTTGTACAAGAAATAGTTTTAGGTGCTCTTCAAGAGAAGATTGGTGGGGTAGGTAATACAACCCAAAGTATTTTATGACGGATGATGATCCTAAATACTACAATGCCAGGACGAAAATAATAATTTATGAATTATATTGTATTTTACTTTTAAAGTGGGTGGTATTTAAACTTTTTACATCTTGTATTCTGAAATATATTTTAAATGTGTAATATATTATATTTTTAACTGTCAGAAATAGTAGGTATAATATTACAAAGTTCTTGTTAATTTTAGTTTATTTTATATTGTTGAAAAAACACTTGCAAGTTTCTTGCAAGAGTAATCGAAACTGCGGATTTTTCATATTAAATTTTTTTTTCAAAATCCTGTGTTTTTTTTCAAGTCAATTATCTAAGTATAGTCCGCAAAGCTGTACAGAACAAAATATCCCACTTTGGGAAATAAATATCGCTTTGAATAAAAAGTAAAACACCTATAAGTAGTTAGCATAATTAATTCTAAATAAGTATATCTGAAAATTATTTCTAAACATTTTAAATCATAAATTTTAATTTCTTTTAAACTATCAACATCTTCTGAAAAATATCGTCTACCCTTAACACACCTGTGTGTTAGGCCGGTAGCCTACGCGGCCACTCAACACAGAGAAGAGGTAGGTTCTCTGAACATAAACCCTTTATTTTTCTGTGCTCTGAACACTGGCGTTTACCTAATGCGCATGTCCGGGGCTTATAATATCCCGACGAAGACCGAAAGCGGCCGAGGCCAACTGTTGTTTTTAGTGGCGTCTCCCTCCTTTTATTCTGAATCGCCCTTTTCAATTTTTTTAGCGTCTCACAGTATCTTGCCGCGTTGATGGTCTCCCCAGCCCGGTGAGACAAAGATTGGCGGAATGGAAGCATGTGACGTCAGAGTGTGACGTCACATATGCCAGACAATTGTCAATAGAACCGCTCTACGTTTACCGTCCCCATCCTTGTCGTCTATCCTTGTCTAAGGTCCTCATCATTTATGAGTTAATATAACTCCTACGTCGTTATTTGTTTAAACTGAATGTGTTTACTAAGAAAAGCGACCTTTCTTCGTTCGAGCTATACTTGTCTCTCTTTATATATAGCGAAGGTAACTTGATGCAGACAGAGACAGATCTATGCTACAAATTACCCGAGCCATTAAATTATTTTTAAACGTTCAGTGTCTTCTTGGACTCGGCCAAAAATAATGGAATCGCCCAGCCCAACCTCGCCTTAAAATAAAATGATAATGGCTGACAAAGTTTATGAGAGAGTTTGTATAACTTGATCTTTTCTATTAATATTGTTCATGAACACGAGCCTGTTTACATTTCATTCTGCTAAAGGTAAGTTTGCTAACTTTGATTAATTATTTTTATGATTTATAGGTAAAAATCCAAATCATAACATACATTTTTTATTATTATAATTGAACAAAATGTGCCGATTATTTTCTCCTAAATTTTGGTAAATCTATAAATACGCATATTTTAATTACTAAACCCTACGATACTAATTTAAATCTTGCTGATTCTTGCCCTCTATGTATGTATATTATACGATCATTGAAATGAATATTCATTTCAATGTATACGATCTATTTTTTTGATCTTTTTTAAACCTTTTGTAGATTCTCTGCCTACTAAACTCAAGTGGAAATAATTTATTTTAACCCACTCGGAAGTGTTTTTTCCATGATCTGATAATTGTTTTTTTTACATTGTGGTATTTTTTGTTTTAGATTAGCTGTTCGTTATGTGAAAGAATGAATTTTGGAGACAAGATTTTGTCTTCACCTTAAGGTTAGCTATAAAAAGTTTTTACCCAGGCCTTTCCGCTTTTCCAGGCTGACAATGGAAATATGTATTCTTATTCAAAATGCATGCACATTGCTTAGAAAGCTTCAAGCTTCAAGTAGAGAATGAATGGAAAACCAGTTAACGAGGAACTCGATCAGCAGATTACGAGAAATTATAAGACAGACTCAAATGGTAATTATTGTGATTTTAATATTTTAATAAAATTATGTCATGTGCATTTTTGAGTTTTATTTTTTATTTTCTTCGAGGCTAGACCAACAACAATATAGAGTATTTTATTTTAAAGTGATATTTAGTCGAAAAGGTTATTCAGAATGCTGCTATTTGATTTTTACTACATATAAAATCAACTAACGGGATTTTGAATAGTTTTTTTGGCTTAAATATTACTTTAAAATATTTCGCCAGAAAAAAATAACAAAAACTATGGGCGTTTAAACGTCCCGCCTCTAGCCTTGAGGTTCCAACCAGACACGATGGTGGCGCTCTTTTTGACAGTTTTGACATTTCTTTAATGACATTTTTGCTTCGACCAATTAACATGCTTGTTTGTCTTCTTCCTGGTGTAAGTATTCGTTGGGTCTCCCTGTGAGGCAGTAATTCAATCAAAATTATGCCGAATTTCGCACTTGGCGGGAGATACGATCGATATTTTTCGCGAGAGATACTACTGAGTCAAGAGTTTTTAACACACTAACCTCGGATTGGTCTCGTTTTGAAGGGGAGGGGTCAGGCTACGCGGCAGTGTTGCCAACATGTCGAAAAAGTATTCCCTACAGCTGTGAGAGTACCAGTACACATACTTTCTGGACGTGCCTCGTAGCTTCATTTTCACTATTTATATACAGACAATAATCGCAAACTACAATATTATAATAACATTGTCATTCTTTTTTGCTGCACAAGAAAATTTCCCGGTTTATTAATAATTTTTAAGTAAAAACAACATTAAACTATAATTTGCACTATATATTATTTAATACATAATAATATTATTATATTACTTATATTGTTTACCAAAAAAGACAGATAAACAAAACGATTCTCGATTTGCGAGACGAGAAGATAGTTTTTAAAAAAATGTGAGATTTCTTGTCTTGTGAAACACTAATGAGACTAGTTACTCTACTACGGATAATCCTGCTTTTACAGTTTAAATCACAACTAATACGATGATACTTTGAGAAATTATCAAATTTAAAGTATTTCTTAAAGTTTAGTAGGTAGTGACTGGCAAACTGCTAGCAGTTGTTTTAATGGTGGTAAAAACATGTGATGTTGGATCGCTGAAAGATTTTAATCAACCAATTAGGTATTAACTAATATGATTTTGATATCGATAACATTGGCAGAAATGTATTTTCCACAATCAAAGCGACAAAGTTCGGTTGGCTAATTTTTGGTTTACTTCGATTGTGAGTAAATGTCATTTATGTCACAATCAAAGTTATCTTGTTAACTAATCTTGATTAAAATCCTAATACATTAGGCGCTATTATTAATCATACTTAATACTTTTAAATCCCCGAGAGGAAAACGGCAAACAGAACTGTATGTTTTAGGGAAAAGTGGAAGCCCAAGGTACTTTTGAAGAGTTGGCAAACAGTAATTTAGATTTTACAAAATTGCTAGCTACAGCAGACGAAAGTCGCGAGGAGAAAGACCAACAACATGGCATAGAAGAAGTCAGAAAGTATGATATTCGGAAGCTGTCTACGTTTGTAAGTATGTAATAATGTTAAAACGGTTTTAACACGCTTTTATTAGCTTTACCTGTATGTTTGTATGTATGTATGTATGTCAGTGGCGCAGCGAGGGGGGGGGTTTTAGGGGTTAAATTAAAACCCCCCCCAGACGCCCAGACTAAGATGGTTTTTTACGGTTTAGACCAGGGCTGTAGCCTTTGAAAATGGTAAAAAGTGAAAAAAAAAATTATAATAGTAGGATGAAACCCATTGGAAAAGGAAGAGAATATAACAAAAATGAAAAGAAAAATAATTTACGGGCGATTTGATGTCGGGAAGTGGAAAGGCTTGAGTTTTTAAGGGTAGAAAATGATTTATCTCGATTTCCGGCAAAACTACAAGTCCTATGGAAAAACATTAAATGGCAAAGTTGTAGATAATAAAAAGGTCTACAACTTTTTTATTTACACTTTTTTTATATAACCTCAAAATTTATGTGAAAAATTCAAATAACCAAGTTATTGGTTTTTTATTTTTATCTTTTAAAATAAAATTTTTTTTTCACGAAATTTGGTAAAAAGTTACCTTTTTATGTCCCAAACACACTGTAATTTTTTTGATTTAAAATATTTATTTTTTCACTTTATTTTGACTAATATCGAAAAAGCACCTTAATTTTCAATCGAAAATTCTCACGTCAAAATATCTGCTTTTTTAAAAAAGTCGGTGGGCTTTTTGTTCGTTGAAATCTCTACTTTCTGATGGTGTAAAAAAGATATACATTACTATGGTAAATGTGATGAAATTCCCTTTAAATCCTACCTTTAATTATATTTAGAACAACTATTTTCGCATATTTTTTGCGATCTTTATGTTTTATGGATTTGTAATTTTTTTGTTTATCAATGTAACATGGAATGTTACTTTTTCGAGTAATTAAAGTATAAATTTTAATAAATAGCTCAAAATTGTACATAATAATTTAAAAAAAATTTAGGATTCGAGTTTTTTTCGTTTCTTTGCATTTTTTGAGAACATTTACCATAGTAATGTATATTTTTTTTACACCATCAGAAAGTAGAGATTTCAACGAACAAAAAGCCCACCGACTTTTTTAAAAAAGCAGTTATTTTGACGTGAGAATTTTCGATTAAAAATCATATTTTTCTTGTAAAAGATAAAAATAAAAAACCAAAAACTTGGTTATTTGAATTTTTTACATAAATTTTGAGGTTATGTGAAAAAAGTGTAAATACAAAAGTTGTAGATCTTTTTATTACCTACAACTTTGTCATTTCACGTTTTTCCATAGGACTTGTAGTTTTGCCGGAAATCGAGATAAATCGTTTTCTACCCTTAAAAACTCACCCCCTTCCACTTCCCGACCTCGGATCGCCCGTAAATTATTTTTCCTTTCATTTTTGTAATATTCTCTTCCTTTTCCAATGGGTTTCATCCTACTATTATTTTTTTTGGTTTCAAAAATTATCGACCCTGGTCTAAACGGCCTTTAAACAGGTATTAATTTAAAAAATACAGAATTTGTATTCATACAAATTTTCCTACAGTAATAAAATTAACGACGAAATAAAAAAAAAAACGCTTTTTAAAATTTTGAAATCCTGTTCTTTTTTTTGAAAACCCCCCCTAATACAACATTCTGGCTGCGCCACTGATGTATGTATGTATGTATGTAAGGGTGTATGTATGTATGTATGTATGTATGTATGTATGTATGTATGTATGTATGTATGTGTGTATGTATGTATGTATGTATGTATGTATGTATGTGTGTATGTATGTATGTATGTATGTATGTATGTATGTATATACCGGGTGTCCACGGAAGGTGGCTCGCCCCTCTAACTTTTTTGTGTACGACATAAAACTGCATTTTCTGACAGGTGACTCAACATTATGGAACTTCCGGTTTAACCGGAAGTGACAAAAACTTTCGATTTTTAAATGGGACATCTGGTATATTTTTACTTTTTTTGACTCCATATGACATTCTAAATACAACGATGTGTCACTTGTCACTTTTTGTCACCAAGAAAATATTTTTTTTCCAAATTTAATGTTTTATCTAGAGGGCTATGAATACCTTAAAATCACTTATTTCAGTTCTCTAATCTTGGGAAAAATACAACTTTACTATTTTTGATCCAACGCTATGTGCTATGTAAAATTTAATCTTTAAAGTTATATAACTCTTTTTTTTTTAAATGGCAACATGGTGGCTCGTCGGGTTAAGAAAATAGAGGATTACGATTATTTTGATACCATACACTATTAGGTTTTAGAAAAGCTGTAATTAAAAAACTTTCAAAAGGTAACTTGGAACTTTCCTAAAATGAAGCATCTTTTGAGAATAAATTCAGATTTAAATGTATCAAGTAGCCTGTGACCAGCAAAACTGATAAAACAAAATCATGCCTTGAAGAAAATTGAAATGCCAGCAGCTTCTGCCAAAGTAAATTAGTTTGTTGTTTAAAAAACATGGAAAATAATAGTTTTACAAGGAGTGAAAAAGTTGATATGTTATTAGTGTTTGGAGAATGTAGAAATAATTCAACCGATGCTGCACGACTTTACGCACAAATATATTTTAATCGGCGTCATCCAACCCGGCACTATTAGGTATCCAAAACTGGTTCCGAATCCTTTGACGTATAAGAAATACTGTGTATTATTTATTATGAATAAACTCTTATCTATCTATCTATCTATCTATCTATCTTTTTTTTTTTTTTTTTTTTTTTTTTTTTTTTTTGGAGAGAGGATTAGGAAATCTCTATCTAGACACCCGTTTACTGATCTCCTCACGGGTAGTGTCTGTCTCATTGGACTAAAACCTTTCCCTCTCTGTTTCTGACATACGCTGCTGGAAACCGCTCACGCATTACTTCGGCAACGTATGCGGGGACTTTCTAATGTTTTGCTAGTTTAGCGTTCGGTCTTGGATCTCTTTGCTCTCTATTATGTCTCGAACAGTCCTATAGGCATGCTCCCATGTTTCTGCTGATGTCAGTAGCTCTCTCATCATGTTAATAGGGTTAAATTGCATTCCTGTGGCTAATTCAAAGGTTCTTCTATTATCTTCCCATTGTTTGCATTCAAATAGAGTGTGGGCTACATCGTCGGTCATACAGCAGTATGGGCAGTATGGATTTTCCGCTCTTTTCCTATCAAAAAGATATTTTCTGAAGCAACCGTGTCCAGATAGTGCCTGAGTCAGGTAGTAGTCAACCTCACCGTGCTTTCTGTTTACCCAGTCTTCTATGTTCGGGATAAGAAGGTAAGTCCATCTTCCTTTTGTGGTATTCTCCCAGTTTTGCTGCCATGTTTCCATTTGAATTCTTCTCGCTTCGACTTTTGAAACCCCATTGTATTTTGCAGTATTTTCTTTTACCAGCAGGTGTATCGGTGGTATCCCTACTATGACTTGGACTGCTTCAGTTGAAATGCTTCTGTAGGCGCTTCCGATTCTAATAAGATATTGTCTTTGAAGACTCAGTAACCTCTGCTTTGGTTTAATTTTTTCCATCGCCGTGTGCCAGATGGGTGCACCGTAGAGTATTTGCGATTGTACTACGCTCGCCAGTAACTTTCTTTTCGAAGCCCTAGGACCTTGAATATTTGGCATGAGTGCACTTAAAGCTTTCATTGTCTTCTCTGCCTTAATAATTGTATTATTAAGATGTTCGTTGAAGGTTAGTTTGGTGTCAAGATGTATACCAAGATATTTTATAGATGGACTGGGTGTAACTACCGTTTCCATTACTTTAAATCTTAATTGATGCATCTTTCTCTTGTTTGTTAGTATAACTGCTTCGGTTTTTTGAGGGGCCAGGTGCAGCATACGCTTGTTTAACCAATTTGAAATCCTTTGCAATGCAATGTTGGCAAGGTTCATCAAAATTTCCTCGCTTCTAGCTATAATCACCATAGCGATATCATCTGCAAAGCCGATGAGTGTGACACCATCTGGCAGGCACAATAGTAGTAGGTCGTTGTATAAAATATTCCACAGTGTCGGTCCTAAGACCGAACCCTGAGGAACGCCGCTGTTGACTTCCCTGTTTTTTGTCTTACCCTCTGCTTCTAAGATTATTTCCCTTTCTGAAAGATATGATGCTATTATATTTATTAGACCCTTATTAATTCCTCTTTTTCTAAGTATCTCTAGAATAATTTGCCATGATGCGCTGTTAAATGCATTTTTAACGTCAAGGGTTATCACTGCACAAAATCTCCTATGCTGGCTGGAGAATCCTGCGGCTTCCGTTGCTTTAACGATAACCTGCTTAATGGCGTCCACTGTTTGTCTTCCTTCTCTGAATCCATACTGATTTTCTGCCAGGCCTCCAGTGCGCTCGAGTTCACTTTTTAATCTAGATAGTATCAGGTGTTCAAATAGTTTACCCTCTACATCCAGAAGACAAATCGGTCTATATGAACTTGGGTTATCCAGCGGCTTATCCCCTTTTCTAAGAAGGAGAAGTTTTGATCTCTTCCATTCAACTGGGAAATATCTTCTTTGCGCCAACTCATTATATATGGCTAGAACATAGTCTGGTTTATGTAGTGTGACATGCTTTATGATTTCAGGTGGTACACTTCCTGGTCCAGGAGCTTTTTTATTTTTTAATTTCTGGCAAGCGGTCTTTATCTCATCCAGAGTGAAATCGGGGAATACGGAATTTACAGAACGATTGAAAGAAACGGGTTCGTGAGTAGGAAATAGATGGTCGACTATATTTTCTATGGTTTTCATGGTCATCTGGTGTTTAGGAGGATATCCACTTAGCCTTTTCATGGCAATCTTGTACCCATCTCCCCATATGTCTCTGTCAACGTCGTTACATAGTGTCTTCCAGGAAGCTCTTTTTGCCACTTTAATAGAGTCTCTTAATTTTTTCTTTGCCTTACAGTACTCGTCCCATAAACGTATGTTTTCCTGTAGAGAAATTCTTTGTTTAAGCCTAGTGTAGATACGTCTCTTCCTGATGCAATCTTTACGAAGGACAGCTATCTCATCACTCCACCAATATACGGGAGGGGTTCTATGGCTGTGTTTTCTTCTCGGCATCTATCTATCTATCTATCTATCTATCTATCTATCTATCTATCTATCTATCTATCTATCTATCTATCTATCTATCTATCTATCTATCTATCTTTTTTTTTTTTTTTTTTTTTTTTTTTTTTTTTGTGAGAGAGGATTAGGAAATCTCTATCTAGACACCCGTGAGTTTGTCTGTTTCTCCTTTGTCTTGACTCCGGGTAGTGTCAGCCTCATTGGACTAAAACCCATCCCTCTCCGTTTCATAACATACGATGCCGGAAACCGCTCGCGCATTACTTCGGCATCGCATGCGGGGGCATTAAATCACTGTTTACTGTTACTCAGCGGTGGAAGCGCCTTACGCCATCATTCGAGCCTGGGTTTCTTTAGTCTCTATAATTTCTCGAATCGCCTTATATGCGTGTTCCCATGTCTCCTTTGATGTCCGCAAGTCATTCATCATGTTGACGGGAGTGAATTTGATTCCCCTACTTCTTTCAAAGATTTCTCTAATATTTTCCCATTGTTTACATTGAAACAGAGTGTGGGCTGCATCGTCATTCATACCGCAGTATAGACAGGCTGGATTTTCCGCTCGTTTTCTTTCGTAAAGATATTTTCGAAAGCAGCCATGTCCCGATAGTGCCTGGGTCAAATAATAGTCAATCTCCCCGTGTTGTCGATTTGCCCACTCTTCTATATTCGGAATAAGAAAGTAGGTCCATCTTCCCTTTGTGGTACTTTCCCAGTTTTGCTGCCATGTTTCCATCAGGTCTCTTCTAGCTTCTACTTTTGAAACTCCGTTATATTTTGCAGTGTTTTCTTTCGCTAGTAGGTGTATCGGCGGTATTCCCGCGATGACCCCAACTGCATCAGTCGATATGCTTCTATAGGCACTGCAGACCCTAATAAGACATTGTCTCTGAAGACTAAGCAACCGTTGCTTCGGTTTGGTTTTTCCCATTGCCGCATGCCAGATGGGTGCTGCGTACAGTATTTGGGATTGGACGACGCTTGCTAATAGCTTCCTTTTCGAAGCCCTTGGGCCTCCTATGTTTGGCATGAGTACACTAAGGGCTTTCATTGTTTTCTCAGCTTTATTAATTGTGTTACTAAGATGGTCAGTAAAGGTTAATTTGGTATCCAGATGTACGCCAAGATATTTTATAGACGGGCTGGGTATGACAACAGTTTCCATTACTTTGAATCTAAGTGGGTGCATTTTTCTTTTTTTTGTGAGTATTGCTGCTTCCGTTTTTTGTGGGGCCAGGTCTAGTAAACGTTTTTTCATCCAGTTTGAGATCCTTTGCAATGCTGTATTGGCAAGATTCATTAGTATTTCTTCAGTCTGGGCTATAACCACCATGGCAATGTCGTCTGCGAAGCCTATGAGTATAACTCCCACTGGCAGAGGCAATAGTAGTAGGTCATTGTATAGGATATTCCACAGTGTCGGCCCTAGGACTGAACCCTGTGGAACTCCACTGTTTATTTCCACGACTTTTGTCACGCCTTCTGCTTCTAGGATTATCTCCCTCTCAGAAAGATATGACGCGATGATATTTATTAGACCCTCGTTTATTCTTCTGTCCCTTAGTGTATCTAGGATAATTTGCCATGAGGCGCTGTTAAATGCATTCTTTACGTCAAGCGTTATGACTGCACATATCCTTCTATGTTGGCTTGCAAAGTCTGCTGCTTCTGCTGCTTTAAGAATAACCTGTTTAATGGCATCCACTGTTTGTCTGCCTTCTCTGAATCCATACTGATTTTCTGCCAAACCTCCGGTGCGTTCTAGTTCAATTTTTAATCTACCCAATATAAGATGTTCAAACAATTTACCCTCTACATCTAGAAGACAGATAGGTCTATATGTACTCGGATTATCCAGTGGCTTGTCTCCTTTTCTAAGTAGAACGAGTTTTGACCTTTTCCATTCTTTTGGAAAGTACCCCTTTGTCGCCAACTCATTGTATATTGCTAGTACATATTCAGGTTTATGTAAAGTGACATGCTTTATGATTTCCGGAGGTATATGTCCTGGTCCAGGGGCTTTGTTATTCTTCAGTTTCTGGCAGGCAATCTTTATCTCGTCCAAAGTAAAAGTGCGAAATACAGAGTTTACAGAAAGGTTGAAAGTAACAGGTTCGTGATGGGGAAATAGATTACTGACTATGTTTTCTGTGAATTTCATGGTCATCTGTTGTCTAGGAGGATAACCACTTAGCCTTTTCATGGCTATTTTGTAACCATCGCCCCATATGTCTCCGTCAATGTCATTACATAGCGTTATCCAGCAAGTTTTCTTTGCAATTTTTATAGAGTCCCTGAGCTTTCTCTTTGCAATACTATACTCGTCCCATAAACGTAGATTTTCCTGTAGCGTATTTCTTTGTTTATTCCTAGTGTAAGTGCGCCTCTTTCTAATGCAATCGTTGCGAAGGGTAGCTATTTCGTTACTCCACCAATAAACAGGGCGCTTTCCATGGTTCTGTTTCCTTCTCGGCATACTTTCATTACAGATCTTGTTTAGTGTTCTTGAGAGTTCCTTGGCTGTTTTGTTAGGATTTTTTGCCCCAATTTGATTAGTTGCTATTCTCAATTTTTCGACATCTAACTTTTTTATGTTCCATCCCTGATCAACATCCTTTTTGTGATTTGGGATATCTCTCTTATCATGGACTTCAAAGGTGAGATATTTGTGGTCACTGAGACTCTCGTTGTCGTTTACTTCCCATTTTAAGATGTTTGCAGCAATATCTTGCGTCGCTAGAGTAAGATCTAATACAGACCCGTATCCATAGATCTCGAAGGTTGGTTTATCTCCCTGGTTTAGAATAACCAGATCATGTTGAGCTATCCACTCTACCATAATTTTCCCCCTCTTGTCGGTTGCGTTCATACCCCATTGTGGAGATTTTGCATTGAAATCGCCTACTATTATTATTCTTTTATTTAAGTTCATGTGTTCCCCTATTTCTTCTAGGGTAAGTTCTAGATCTTCTACGTCCCTGTTCGGTGAGGAGTAACATCCGAATATTGTGAACTGTGTTGTGGTGATATATGAGAATCCATGCCCGCTTCCTAGCCTTTCTACAATGATCTTGGGATCTAGAATCGTCAAAGCGACGTCTATTTCTGAGTCGTAGATCCAATCCTTTCTGTTTCGTATAGCATTTTTGTTCGGTTCACTTACTGCTAGGATTTTTGCACCCATTTCCTTTGCTGTAGCTAGGGCTATGTCGTGAGCTGATCTACTCCTGTTTGTGTTAATTTGCAGGATTTTCATCATTTGGGTCGAGAATAGTTTTGCTCTTGTTTTTCTTTTGTGGGCATTTTATGCTAGCGGTCTGATGACCTCCCACTCTGCACGAGATACAGAATGCGTCGTTTTTGCAATCTGTCGCTTTGTGTCCTTCCTTACCACATTTAAGACATAACTTTTCTCTGTCCGGTCCGCTACAAGACGTTTTTGTGTGTCCATATTCCCAGCACTTGAAACACCTTACTTCTTTTCTCCTTTCAATTATTCTACAGCTTGTCCATCCCACTTTGAGCCGTCCTAGTTGAAGCAGTTTGTCAGCTTCCCTGTCAGAAAGTATGACTGTCACATTTTGCTTTTCGTCATAGGTGGGTCTCAGAGCTCTTATTTCTATCAGATCTGATGGTATAGATGCTTGTTTTATTATGGCATTTCGAATTTCTTCTTCCGTAGTCACTGCGTCCATATCTTTTATGTGTACAATTTTCTTGTTTGTAAGTTGTGACGCAGTTACCTCTGGTATCTTATTTGATATCTCTTTTTTAAGTATATCAATTTTGTCCATTCCATTGTTTACTGTGAGGAGTAAGTCCCCACCTCTAGTCTTTCTGACAGCCCCCACTTCTACTCCTATCTCTCCTGGGTTGATATTTCCCTTGAGCGTTTTTAGTAGGTCCGCATACGTTCGGTCTTTAGCTTTAATCAGCAAAGCGTCTTGTCTAGGTGGTCGGGAATTTGTGGTAGATCTTTTGTTGTCCTTTACTTTGTGTTGCACTACTGCTGTAGAGTCTTGTAAGCTGCCTTTAGTTTGCTTTGAGATGCCGGTGTATGTGGTAACTTTTACATTTGTATCTGCAAAGAGGAATTCAATCATTCTATTAAAAATTAGTCCCTCTATGCCCTCCAGATCTGGAACCGCAATTTTTGTTCTGCCGTGTGTTACCATGTGCAGTTTTATTTCTTCTATGCACTTAAAGGCAATTTTATCTTCTAGCTCCTCTGCTCTGTTATCCGCAAATATGATAGGATAGTAAAGCCACCTGGTCTTTGAGGCGAAGTTTCCTTGCGTGTCAGGAAAGCCCAGTGAGTAGGTCATTTTTGCCACCTCACCTAGCTGCGTCGTTTGTCTTTTGAGTTCTTCCTGGCCTCCATACTTTTCGATACCTCTTTTAACAGCTTTGTTTTTTGATTCTACGTTACTATTGCATGGAAGTATCATATCATAATCAGTTTCAGTTTCCCAAAAGTTGTCACGTACCTGGCTTATTCTGGGAATGATACCATTTTTCCAGTCCTCTTCTGTAACCTGTTGATAGCTTTCAAAATCCCTATTTCGTAGAAGCGTCTTTTTCTTTGTGTTCTTCTTTTTAGATTCGGCGCAGTCATTGCAGTAGTGACTTTCACGGTCTGATATTTCCTTTTCGTGTTTCAGCTTTAAAAACTCAATCTCCCTACGTAGTCCTAAATTTTCTTCTTGCAGTTTGTCTGAGTCTTCGTTTACCTCACGAGGTTTGCCTAGCCATTCCTTAATTTGATCACTCTGCAGATGCCCGGAAAGGAATAACAGTCTGCTAGTAATTTCAACAAATTCCTTCTTAGGTTTATATGTTTCATTCACGATTTGCTCCATAAATTTGACTTGTTTATGGATTTCGTCGATGTCGGTTCTTATTTGATCGCAAATTTCGGTATTTAATTCGACTGTGTTTACGAAGTTATCCATTCTTTTTCGTTTGTTTTTCATTAAGGTTACATTGTCTCTTTTAAAGCTATCGTTTAGTGTCTCTTCCATTTCTGGTAGGGAAAATTTCCTCGCCTTGGGTGGAGTTCTGGCAATTGTGTTTTTCCTTACAAATGGGTCTCTCTCAAGTTGTGCCTTTGGGTTAGCACCACCCTCTGTATTTAAATTAATTTCTTCCATCCTTATTCCCACGCGTTGGGACGAAGTGTCGGTCCGGCGTGGCAGTGCGCCCTTACCACGCTAAGGCTATGTTTCCCCTTTGGTTCGCCTGTTCCTCTGGGCATCGCTATCGACACACTTTCTACCCTGTGCCATGCATCCCTTCAGCGCGATGGAGCTACACCTTGGGATTGGGTTTGGATTGCTTCTTTGTCAGACCACTCCTCCTAGACCTGTCCGGCTTGGTAAGACCTGCTGTGGGAATGAACCCACGCCGGCATAGCTCTCAGGATCATTGTGGTACGCAAGCCCCCCCACCAACGACAAGGTCTTGCAATCTATCTATCTATCTATCTATCTATCTATCTATCTATCTATCTATCTATCTATCTAAAAGTTCCAAGTTACCTTTTTAAAGTTTTTTAATGACAGCTTTTCTAAAACCTAATAGTGTATGGTATCAAAATAATCGTAATAAAATCCTCTTTTTTCTTAACCCGACGAGCCACCATGTTGCCATTAAAAAAAATGAGTTATACAACTTTAAAGATTTAATTTTACATAGCACATAGCATTGGATCAAAAATAGTAAAATTGTATTTTTCCCAAGATTAGAGAACTGAAATAAGTGATTTTAAGGTATTCATAGCCCTATAGATAAAACAATAAATGGAAAAAAAATATTTTCTTGGTGACAAAAAGTGACAAGTGACGTTGTATTTAGAATGCCATATGGAGTCAAAAAAAGTAAAAATATTCCAGGTGTCCCATTTAAAAATCGAGAGTTTATGTCACTTCCGGTTAAACCGGAAGTTCCATAATGTTGAGTCACCTGTCAAAAAAAGCTGTCAGGTATAAAACAAAGATGCGATTTTGACAAAACAAATTTTGGGGTCGTATAGTATTCGATGCGGACACTTCGGGAAAATAAGCAAAAAATTCTCCTGTTAAAATTTGACAGCTGTCAATATGTCAAATCGTTTAAAAAAATGATATTAATGAAAAAGCTATAAGGTCGTATATATATTGACGGTGGAAACTTGAAAAAAATACGCAAAAATTCTCTTGTCAAAATTTGACACCTGTCAATATGTCAGAATTTTCAAAAATTTGCAAATATCGTTCTTTTCTTATAATTCGGCATAAACGATCGGGTTTAAATGTATGTTTGTTTGTAACCGACTTCGTTGAACCCTATTTTGACCCACTTAAACGGTCAGATTTAATTTAAGTTTTGTAGACTTATCAGAAAAATTATTTTCTTAACAATAACTCAAACTAAAAAATTAAAAATAAATGTAGTTTAAAAAAACTAAAAAAACCCGCTTTAATAAATTAATCAGACTAAAAAGAGGAAAATAAATATAGTTTAAAATAATTCTTGAAATTCTTAATATAGGCAGAAAATAATAATGAACGATAAGTAAACATTAGTATTATTGTGAAAAAAGCGAGGGTGCTCGATATACGAAAAATATAGCATGCCTTTTCACAATAATACTAATGTTTATCGTTTATTATTATTTTCTGCCAATTAAGAATTTCAAGAATTATTTTAAGCTATATTTATTTTCCGCTTTTTAGTCTGATTAATTTATTAAAGCGTGTTTTTTAGTATATTTATTTGCTAAGTAATAGCAAGATTATCTGTGGTAATAATTATTAATATTTATTTATTATATTAAATATTTTTGTCATCATAGAGAAACGTAACATACAATAACACAAGTAATGATGATTTATTTTTTTAAAGTCGGCCCTTAAAGGGGTCAACAGGTTCTATTGGGTAATATTGCGGTAAAGCGCTGTTTTGTTTTGCAGCGAATCCCTAACAATAGATGCGGGTTGCCGCTTGTATAATATAAATACATTGTTATTTTATTAGCTCTTTTTTCAACTATTACTTTTGTTTAATATTTTAGGGTGTTGCTGATTCTCTGTATGACCAAACAGTGAGGGACAATATTGATGATGAAATAATTGACTATAAAGGTTCTACACCTTTCAGAGACTATTTTGTCTCAGTTCAAAGTTGGTGCTTGGTTATTTTTGTACTTTTCCTTTTTTTCATGTCACTGGTGGGGTGCACCGCTACGGATTATTGGGCAGCATTTTGGTAAGATACATACATTCTAAGGACTTTTTCATTAAACGCTAACAATTAGAAAAAAATCATTAGCTTTTTTACTTTCCTTGGAAAAAGAAAACTAATGCAAAAAAACGCAAAATCTTTAAAAAACCTGGTTCCGGTTTCAGTTGATCTGACGGTCTGCAGCTGTTTCTCTATTGGCGGAAAAGCTCGAAAACGACTGCTAGAGACACCACCACACCTAACTAAACTTAAACCTACAAACTAACAACTCTACTCAGGGCCGGCTCAAGGTAAAATTTTCACCCAGGCGAGAGTGTAATTTGACTTTAAAAAAAATTAACCCAAATATTATGATTAAAATTTATTAAAATCTCCTGTTCAAAAAGCAATCTCCTCTTTTTTAGGCTACATTCCTACAGTTGACAGAAATTTTCATCTGGCAACACTGCTGGTTTCAGTCATGTGCCCTGAAGACACCTAGCGCGTTTTGTGTAATAACGTCTAGAGTCTGACCGTGGACTTTTTAGCCGCCCAATCAACGTTCGCAATAAAGCGCGGGAAACGTAAAAATAAATGTGTTGAATGCGCACTTAAATCATTGTATTATTTCCTAATTAATTAAGGCAAAAAAATTGATGAGATTAAACGAATTACCTTGATTTTGGCAGACGAAAAATAGTGAATATGGAAATTTGTTCTAATGCGGAGGTTTTTTTGAAGAGGATAGTTTAGATTGGAAAAAAATGTGGATTTTTAAGAACATTTAGACTAGTGATGTTACAACCTTCCCGAGTGTGACTACTATGTTTGACTAAATCTTCTACTTACCTACGTTAATAATGTACTTACTAATTTTACAGGTTTTGATTTTTTTGTATTAAGAAATCTTATTGCAAACTACAAAATAATTTGTAAAACAAAAAAAAAAAAGAAAACATCCTAATTTTCTGTCTATTTTAAAATATGTTTATTAAACAATTCTCGTTACGTAACAACACTGAAACTTTATCTTTTGGGGTTAAATTCAAATTATAACATACAGGGTGGCTACTATTTAATTGACTAGTATGGGTAACTTCTAAACGGTAACTCCTAGGAAGTTGGTTAAATTAGAGAAAATGAGCCACGCTTAAAGCTTATTTAACATCTACAAACTGCGTTGCCTAATTGTTTTTAATTGCTGAGATACATAGTGTGATTTGTTAAAAGTGTCTAAAATTAATTCCTTTAATAACTCAAAGGGCCTTCAATTTTATAAAATTTTTCTTGAAATAAGATCTTTGTATTTTTTTCTTCTCTACAAAATGGCGTTATCACTATTTTTCTATCACTTGTTATATCTGAGATATCATGGTCAACTTCATTTTTTTAAAATACGGACCTGGATTTTTTAATTTTATTTTTTAAACTAGATTTTACCCCAAATACAATGATGTATCGCTCAACCATATTTACGTACGTTTCGACACAATTTATGCATAATCAGACTTTTTTTTAAATTTTCTCAGTACGCCAATGGGTTTTCAAATATTATTTAAATTTTTGATTTAGATAATATTGAAGTAAAACAGAAACCAGTAAAAATATCTTATTTTATTTAAAATTATAATTTACTAAACTTAACATAAGGAGAACTAAGTTAAAATTAGCCACAAAATTAAAACATTCAATGGTGAATAAAAAAATAACTGGGTTAATATTTTAGTTATCATTAATAATCATTTCATTAAATGCTCGAAATGGCCTCCTTGATTTTCTTTACAAAGATTGGTTCTTTCTTCCATTTGTTCAATTGCTTTTCTCACCATGTCGGATGTAACTGTTTGGAAGGCATTAATTATGCGTTGCTGCAGTTCTTGAATATTATTACAAGAGTTGTAATAGACCTTGTTTTGCAGATGTCCCCACAAAAAATAATCTATCGGATTAAGGCAAAGTGATCGTGGTGGCCATAGAACAGGGCCGTAGGTTCCAATCCAATTTTGTGGAAATCGTTCGTTTAGGTAATTACGAAATTTACTAGACATAACGTCAACTAGGTATTCACTTCGTTGTACATGATATTTTTTTGATCCCATAAAAGGGGATAATTTTCGATCAAATTGCATAAAGTCTACTCATCAACTGAACTTGAATTCATTTTCTCTGAATGATTTTAATGAAAATGAACTTTTGTTCACATTCAAATTTGGAGTTATGTCATTACATCTGTCATTTCATAATTTTGAGTCTCTATAAACGTTAAAAGTTAAGCATCTTTCAAGATAGCATGTTAGCCAATAAAGTTATGTTTTATGCATTACAAATCCTTATAAACTGGTTCATATGATCCTGTGATTTAAATCTTAAGCTTATGCACTAAAGTTATCACTATCAACTAAAGTTATGTTTATGAATGATTATAAATCCGGCTTTGGTTCTCCTTAGGTTAAGTTTAGTAAATTATAATTTTAAATAAAATAAGATATTTTTACTGGTTTCTGTTTTAATTCAATATTATCTAAATCAAAAATTGAAATAATATTTGAAAAAATCATTGGCGTACTGAGAAAATTAAAAAAAAAAGCCTGATTATGCATAATTTGTGTCGAAACATACGTAAATATGGTTGAGCGGTACATCATTGTATTTAGGGTAAAATCTAGTTTAAAAAATAAAATTAAAAAATCCAGGTCCGTATTTAAAAAAATGAAGTTGACCATGATATCTCAGATATAACAAGTGATATAAAAAAAAGTGATAACGCCATTTTGTAGAGAAGAAAAAAATACAAAGATCTTATTTCAAGAAAAATTTTATAAAATTATTGAAGCCCTTTGAGTTATTAAAGGAATTAATTTTAGACACTTTTAACAAATCACACTGTTTCTCAGCAATTAAAAACAATTAGGCAACGTAGTTTGTAGATGTTAAACGTGGCCTATTTTCTCTAATTTAACCAACTTCGTAGGAGTTACCGTTTAGAAGTTACCCATACTGGTCAATTAAATAGTAGCCACCCTGTATAATAATAATTGTTAAATGGTCAAGTATTGTATTTATTCTATAATGTTGATATTTTGTAGTATGTACACTTGTAAATCTGATTATTCCTAACGAATGGAATATTATGTTGCTTCCTTTCATGCCTTGAAAGACACTGTTTATTGTTGAATTTTTTATTATATTCACAACACTTGTAGTTTTCTTGTGCGATGAACTTTTGAGAATTTTGAAAAGGAGAGTGTTTTTGGGATACGTGATGTTTTAAAGAAACCTGTATAAAAATACTAATAAATAGTATTTTATGTTCCTAATTTATAACAACCGCCTTTACATCGCTTAACCTTAAAATTACTTTCTTTAAGACGGCGGCCTATGATTGGTCGGTTGAAAAGTCCATACTCAGACCAGTGGCGGAACAACGTAGCCACGGGCCCGTGTGCGAAAAACTTTGCCGGGCCCCCATTATGATATGGAGTATTATTATTGATAACCATATTAATTTATGAATTTTGAGTAGGTACACAAAAAAGCAATTATTGTTATGTGCACATACTATTTTTTCTGCAATCGAAAAGAAAATAGAATAAATACAAAAATAAAATGATTGTGACTAATAAAATAGTTATTTTTGTATTAAGTGCGCAAAATAGGTGTTTTTTTAATGGCACATGAGATTGTAAATTTTTACCGAGACCGTTAGGTCGAGGTTAAAAATTCAATCAAATGTGCCATAAAAACACTTTTGCGCGCGAAATAAAAACAACATTTTTTCTACAACTGTTTGTTGTTAACTATTTTTTATCGTGTTTAGAAACTAAAACTTAAAATCAGAATTCATTTAAGGTATTATTTCATACACCTGTTCCCATTACTATGGAAACCTAAAATTGTTTAAATTTTATTGATTATCAAATCTAACGGGTTTCGTGTCAAAAGTTTATAGTTGTTTGCTCAAGTTTGATACCATTTAAATGTATGAAAGTGATAGTGAGACGTCTCACGAAATTACAGATGCGGCAGAAATCGTTATATCAAATCTCTTGCCCGTGAAATCAAGAATCAAATATGAGAAAGTGTCCACTCAGTTTCGCGAATGGTGCAATATAAAGAAAGTAAAAACAGTAACAGAAAATGTTTTGCTCTGTTATTTGGAGGAAAAGTCGAAAATTTTAAAGCCACCTACCCTATGGAGTACCTATTTGATGCTTAAAAGTACCCTAAACATAAAGGAAAATATTGATCTGCAGCGGTTTACTAAATTGGTTCCATTTTTAAAGAGCAAATCCATTGGATACAGAGGAAAGAAGTCTAAAGTATTAACCAAGGAATATGTAGCAAGATTTATAAAGGAATCCGATGATGAAATACATTTACTTATGAAGGTATACAACATTTACAAACAAATATTTCAGTTATTTAAATACTCATTTAACTATTTTATTGTAGGTTGTTTTAATCTTCGGGATGAGAATTAACCAAGATTACCATTGATAACATTAAAGATGTTGGAACTATATTAATTGTAAAAATACCAGATACAAAAACCTACTGTGAACGAACCTTTACTATGTCCAATTTGGAATATATCGATATCTACAGAAGGTATAAATCTCTGCGACCGTCCCACACTTCAAGTAACCGATTATTTCTAAAACATGCTAAAGGAAAATATGTAAATCAACATGTTCGAGTCAATAAAATAGGAGAAATGTCAAGTCTTATTGCAAAATGGCTCGGCAAAGAATTGTTCAAAAGTTATACAGGCCACTGCTTCAGAAGAAGTTCTGCGACGCTACTAGCTAATGCAGGGGGCGACCTGATTTCTATCAAACGTCACGGAGGTTGGAAATCTAGTTCAGTGGCGGAGGGTTACATAGAGGATAGTTTAGTGAACAAAGTTGAGATTTCCAATAAAATCTTAGAAAGTTCTTTCAATAAAATCTTAGAAAGTTCATCTGCAGTAAATGTATCGCACAAAATATCTACTAGTTCTTGCGTTTCCGACCAACAATGTGTAACATCGCCTACTGGAATTAATATATAGGGAACAATTATTGCTCTAACTTCACCGTTAATTACTATTCTAACAAAGATTGTTAATTTAATTCACTTTAATAATAAATTTTTTTATAAAAAATGTTTTCTAAATTAATTTTTGTATTTTTATACGAAAACATCAATCAGCTGAGCTTGCCGTGAAAAAATATCATTTTTTCACGGTGAAAAAATAACATTTTTTTACGGTGAAAAAAAGCGACGTTTTGTGCATCCATAGTAACCAAAAAAGTCGTCTCTTTTGACAGTTTTAGAAAAAATTAATTAAAAGTCATTATTCCAGTATTGTTAACCGTTGCGAAGCAATGGGCCATAATATATCGATACGAGAATATTATATTCTCGGCCTAGGCCGGGAATAATATATTCCCGTATCGTTATATTATTATGTCTCATTGCGTAGCAACGGTTAACAATACTGGAATAATGAACTTTGTGGCATCAAATCACGCCAGAAAGATGCCAGTTTGTGGACGATTGTAGAGAAAAATCTTTTTTTCTTGCTTTTGCATGCGCAAAGTTTGAAATCAGATTAGAAGTGTCTATTTTTTGAGCTTCCTCATTTTCTATAGAAATAATTCCTAAAGCCAATAATTTTTTATCGGTCATGCATCAATTTCTCAAATAAGTTTTAATTAACTTTAACTTGGAAAAAGACCGTTCAGCTGATGCAACCGAAATAGGGATGGTCAAAAAAAAATGCAGGCAGTTACAATTTCACTAAAACTGGAAGATGAATAATAATTTTATACCAATTTTAAACCAAAAATAGAAGTTAAATTATCTAAAACATTCTAAATGAAAGCAATTGCGATGATATTGTATCAGCGATATCTTCTAGATATTGAAGATGCATGGCTTTGACTCATATCGTAAATATCCTTATCAGAAAGAGAAGGATCTCGTAAAACGTTGGGGAACAAAACGCGAAAATAAGAACAAATTTTGTAAAGGCCAGAACTTCGACTTTTTAATTGATGTAATTATCTATAGTTTTAAAAAACACATTTATTCTAAACCAATCATCACTTGTTTGAACTTGATAATGGTTATTAACATCATCAAAAATTATTTTTGGTCTTGATATCCTTTTGTTTTCGAATTCAGGAGTAGTGCCCCATTGCCTAACCAAAATAACAGAGTCCGTTTTAATTACATCAAAATTATTTCTCATTTGATTTATGATTTCAGTGGCGGTGGTAAACATTTTAGACGCAGCTTCAATATTTTGCTTTTTTTTTTGTAAAAGTTTTGACAATGCATCAATATTCTTTAAAATTTTATTTTGAAAACAATAAGAAAAATGGTTTCAAATGTTTCCAAGTGTTTTCTTAAGGCTGAATTCTCAACGTCATTCAATCTATTGCCAACCTATAACCTATTTCGCGTTGATTTTTTGAGTTTATTATTTTAATAACTAACATTTAAAGAAAATCAACATCGTCGGTACATTATTTAGGTAGTATCTGATATATTACAAAAATATCAATTTATTTTATTGCTAATTTTGGGAGAATTGTATAGTGAAAGAACAATGAGTGACAATGACATAATAACGTTAAAAAAAATCTTACTCGATATTTTTCGCTATACAATTCTCCTAAAATAAATTATGAAATTCCTTGATATTTATTAAATATGTCTATTATTATCTATAGAATATCAAGTCGATAACGATTTTCTTTAAATTTTGTATAAAAGCTAGAAAACATAAATACATCTACGCGAAATAGGTTATAGGTTGGCAAGCATGTTGATACTCCCACCTTAAAGACTTTGCTTCATTAACTTCCGCTTTATTTGTAGAGGTTAAAATTATTTTTGCCAGTGTTTTTAAAAATATCCCTATATATCTAAAACGAAGAGCTTCTAATGCATCGTGTCTCGATGACCATCGAGTGGGTGTCAATTTTTTAAAGTTATTTTGACACAAACACCTAAACTAAATGCCGATATTGCGAATTGCGGTTTAATAAAAACAATAATAAAAAAAATTAAGGCCGTTTTATGTGATTATTTCAGTTACTATCTATAAAAGTATTGAGTAAAGTAGTTTTGCGGATACGTTTCCGGAGTATTGCATTTTTATTTTTTTGTGGCTCCGCTCCCGGGCCCCTTTCTAGCCAGGGCCCGTGTGCTTTGCACACATTGAACACCGGTAGTTCCGCCACTGACTCAGACTCATGCGTCAGAGTAGACCTGGGCAGAGCAGGAATGTCACTAAATGTAAACATTTTTAAACTCGCACAATTGAGGTTAGATTATGTGTTAATGGACTTAAATCTTAAATACTGGTGATTGTTGTTGGGCACACAGGATTAAAAGCAATCTAGAGGTGGGCAGTAAGAGTGAAGCCGCCCCTAACTCTAGTACGCGAAAAATACGGCGTTGAAAAAAGACGACAGCGTGCACGTTACAGATTTGTTTTAAAAAAAAATGTCAATAACCTCCACCCGCGAGGCAGCATTGACCTAGGACGTTACCAGTACTAAAAAACCCAGGACGCTACTTAAAAACAAGGATGTGTCCTGGGAAAACAGGACGATTGGCAACCATTACGTAGCTTTCTTGATCTCAATAATCTAAGGTATAATGACAATCACTGACGCTCTCGAATAAAAAATGTCTTATTGCTCACCCAAAAAGCATTTTATTTTTATCATTTTTCAGGACTAATCAAGAAGGTATCCGTTACCTTACCCAAACAAACACGTCGTCACCAAATCAATCAGAGACAAGATTGTCATCTGACTTTAAAAGACCACCGACTTATTTTGCATATAACCTTTCTACTGAGCAATTCTCATTGTCCCAAAAAAACACTATTTTCGAAAGCTTCTTTGATGACATTGAATATGAAGGTGTTCGTTATCGACTACTTAAAACAGAGGTTTCGATCTACATTTATACAGGTAGGATTTCTATCAAATCAATTAACATACTAAAAGGTAAACTTCTCTGGTACAAGATTAATTTAATAAAGTATTGATGGTACCACTAACTAACATTGAAAAATATAATTATGCAGCGTATCTGTAAAAGTTGTTCTCTACAAATTAGACAAGAAGTTATTGTTATTATGCTTCCGAGGACATAATAAAACCTTTACATAAAGTCGAAAAAACCAAATAAAAAAGTATACTAAATTTTTAGCAAAAGTAATAAGAAAAATAATAAAATTTTAAAAATTTCTATCATTTATATGGATATCGTAACCACCCCACTCCGCCCTCGGTCGGTACGATACTGTTTCATTGTTATCCATAATACCTTATAATTTTTAATATAATAATAGTAGGAAAATTGTTAAAAAGACAATTTATTAGACAATTGATAATAATTAAACAAAGTGTCAAGTGCAAACAACTTTTCGCGGCCAGTTTCTTTCCGGTCTCTTCAGTGACACGATTTTATTTTAAAAAACTCTCTTGCAGGTCTAATTTCCCTAGCAGTTGTTTTCACGATATCTCGATCGATGTTTTTCTTTAAAATGGCCATGAAGGCTTCGAAGAATATACACAGCAGAATGTTCCATTGTTTGTTAAAAGCACCGATGCTATTTTTTGATGTTAACCCAAGTGGACGGGTGTTAAATCGACTTAGTAAAGATATGGGGGCAATTGACGACGTTTTGCCAAGAGTTTTGTTGGACAGTATATCAGTAAGGACTTTTTTTTTTATTCGATCTCTACCTATAAAGAATCCCTATACAGGGTGTTTCCTAATTACACGCCGATATTTAAAGTATTTTTCGTGACACAATTTGAGGAGTGTCTCATTAACATAGGTCCGCAAACGTTTCCTTAGAAGATACAGAGTGTTTAAAAAACTACAATAATACCCCGATTATCCCAGTCGGCTTCATCCTAGGTGTGTGTATGACTGGAATAAAGGAAATTCCCAATTAGGTTTTTAGACTATTTTGGCCTGTGAATTTGCAGGTCAGTGCGTTATTATTACAAACTAATTTAAATGTTGTGGGTTTGGGCATTCTGCAAAATATTGCAAAAATAACGATCGCTGTTATAAACGTGGGGAAGAGCATGTATCCAAGGACTGTGAAAGGACCACATTTTGCTGCCAAAATTGTTGCCAGATGAAGTATAGCACAAGCACACTCCGCCTAAAACATCAGTTGTCCAACATATCAAGTTAAACTACAAAGTACAACACTTCGTGTCAACTACAATGAAAGAGAAAGTTTTTAAACTAGACCTGGGTACATATCGCTAATCGTCAACCGAGAGTGCATCTAATATTAGTCTAAAAAAAATTTACAATAAAAAATACTTATTTTTTCTTTTTCTCTATTTACTAGTGCTTTTTTTGCCTCACCTTCCTGCGGAAGGTGAAGGGGAAACATATCGCCAAATTGTCATTATAACAACTGACAAAATCTAAAAAATAAAAAAAAACGGGTGCAAAATTTCCGGTTTCTCGTATAGACAGGTAGTTTTTGAAGATGTCCTATTTTCAATGCCGTCTCGCTCGATTTGCTACGACTTTTCGTTACTGCAATATATGATATTTAATATTATGACATTCATATTGACCTTGAACCTTGTCAGCACCAGCTCTTTAAAATCGTACAGCAAAGGTGTGCAATGTGGAACATACTTACTTTCCAAGTTTGTCCTATAAAAATCTGTATCCAATCAATTTAAAGATAAAAAAAGAAACTATTCTTACATTGATAGCTGATAAATTGGTGAAAATGTTATTGTGCCGAGCCCTTCCGGCGCGGCACTGCTCGAGTTCGTTCGTTTCATTTCATACTTTTGACAAAACCATTTGTTAGCAATTTCTAATTTTAAAACATTTCAATTCGCGATAAAAAATTAATTTAGTTTCTTCACAACCGACAACCCAAGTTCCTATTTTCGTACCGAGGATTGTCGCTGTAAGAATCGGAAATTAAAAAAACTTTCAGTACCTACCTAAACAACGAAATATTAAAAAAATAAAAAGACGCGCCTGGAATTGAACCCGGGATCATCGTGACCTCAAGCCGTAACCTATTATGTAACACTAGGCCACCGACCACTTTGAAAATAAATTATAATATAGAATATTATTGCCGTATTAAACATGTAGAAACAATAAAATTACTTTGTGTTGTAGTTTGACGAGCTCTTTCTGCTAAGGTATATAAAATTTCGATCCAAAGTTGTTTTCCGTATGAAAAAACATAAAAACCGTAAACCAAATCTTTTCTAAAATAGTAATTTTCACTTTCTTACAATTTTCCACCATTTATATTATCGTTAGGTATAGAACAATACATTTAAAAAAAGTAGTATTTGAGATGACTTAAACGAATATCGAAACCAAAAGTATGTCGGGCGCACCTAATTCGATTTATTAACGATCCAACATGACCCTACATTAATTTTTAAAAAATCAAAAAATTGACTTCTTAACTTTCGATCGCGTTCGCAAAGAAAATTGTTTTGTAGCCCAACGTCGTCTACACGTCAAAAAAGTTTAAATCGATTAAAATGATTTTTGCCACCTGTATCGCGCTACAACAAAAAAAACATATTTTTTAACTAAGAAGTTCAATAACTTTTTTCCGGTACACCCTGTATATTGGAAGTTTTCCCAGAACGTGCCCCGACTATTCAACTCTACATCCAGAAAGTTTGAATCGTTTAGCTCTAACCGTTTCCGAAGAAAAAATTCGCAAATATCGAAATGTCGAACAGCCTCTTACCACGTGGCGACGGATTATCAATGTCGGAACGCCATCTTTCAAATCGAGATTACAACAGAACTACTTCTGAAACATTTTGGGCAACAATTTTGGTCAATAAAATTAGCAGAAGGTTCAAGGTAGGTATTCCATCCAATAATTAGGCTCTAAATGTTCTTTTTACTCTAGATCGTCAGCTTGAAAATCTCATTTTTCACGTATTTTTGACAGCCGGATTTTTAGAGTTAAATTTCATGAAAACCAAAGCACACTAGTCAATAAAGAATGGTATTAGAATTGCTTGTTTCCGCACTCAAAAGAGCGACTTTTCTCAAATTATATCAATCATGATCATCAAATTATAGTGCTTCTTCTAACTTCTATAACTCTGCATGGTTACAATTTTTGAAATTTTACATTTTCCCTACATATTGGAAGCATTATCCAGATATATGAAGAATTTGAACCTCATCTGGAAGTGCCGGGTTTCTTTTCCGGACAAACACAGTTTTTTGTTGTTACATTCAGCTTTATACCTATTTATACAGTGTGAGTTTGTAGCTTCTAAATCCAGTAGGCACAGTTTTCTTTGGAAAAATACTTGGTCGGGGGTATTAAGATTTTAAGGTCTGGTCTTTAAAAAAAAATAAAGATGAATCAAGTTAAATCAAATTAGATATATTATGACGATATCGATAATTTTTTAAAACGGCAATCCAACTTTCTCATTGAATATTTTTAAATTTAATAATATCGGCACGAAATTAGGAAATACCCTGTATATACGTAATTTTATGTTCTTTTTTTAAAATTTAGTTTAGTGTTTTTATAACGTGGACTGTTAAACATATTGCTTTAATTCATTTGACAGGAACCAACATGATACACACAAATATTAATAATTCATCATTCATCAAAATTGTTTTTGATGGTCCCTGTATGATGGACTCGCGCACCACCAAATTGATTTTCTAATAAGTCAATTAAAAGTTATTTAGAAAAATTCTACATAATATGACCACCATGAAACCACCAGTATTATGATTATGTCAAATGTTACTAGACATTTTATTTTCTATTAGTTTCGACAGGTTTTACAATGTGCAGGAATAAATAACAATGATTAAGGGGTACTATATTATATGAAAAATAGTCTACTTGAAACTGATAAATATAAAAAAATTGTATTCCTAATCCGCCGCACATACAATGATGGCTACATTTTCTACATTAAATCTCTATTTCTACAAAAACGCGAGAGAATAAAAATGAGGTGTTTTGAGGACCTCCCTCACCCACTTCTGAAGCACTACCCCATTTGTGACACCTATATCTAGAAAGAAAGCTTATCAAAGTGGCTTTTCAGCTATACAAAATTTAATGAGATATAAGTACGAACTGTTGCAGTCTGTTGCACAATTTAAAAAAAATGTTTTAAAACTGGCTTTTGCAAAATTTTACAGGTAAAATTAGAAAATAAATGATCTCAATCGTAAATTAAAGCAGCGGATAGATACCATACATACTACCCAACAGACAATAGAACCTCTAATAAATAAACATATTATTTTTAAAAAGAAAATTTTTGTTGCTTTTTAATATTATTTCAAATAAAAATGTCATTTTTATCACCTAGCTTTGTCCATGAAAATAATACCAAAATTATGCGATTAATCGATTAATAATAAAAAATTATAGATTTCATTACAGATCGTTAATAACGCTCACACAACCTTTCCATGGGCTTTGCGTCTATAAACACCACCTTAGCTAAGGCTTAGGGGTATTGAAATATAGAAATAAGAGCTCCATTACTTGTTTTTAGAGTATTCATACCAGTCATGACCCTTTTTGCTTAAAAGGTCGTGACCTCCCCATTTAAAAAATATTGATAGTTGGTAACTAAATACATATTATATATAATATAATATATATAACATTTGCAGATGTATTTTATTTTGGGCTTAAAGCTGCCTTAAAGGCTGGCGACCCCCTTCCGGGTCGCGACCGAGTGGTTGCGAGCCACTGATTTATACTGAGTTTCAAGAATTTCGGACCAAAAATATGTGATCCAATATAAACTTGTGTATTAAAAGAAATACATTTTTCAAGATTTGATTGAAGAGTATTTCTGCTAAGCTTCAAGAAAATAAGACAAAGAATATTTTTCGAATAGAAATTTTCACACCCCCTTTTCACCTCTGTAATAATAAATACGTTACTTATTAAGTGTATATTAGCTGTTTTTACCCCCTTGGGGGTTGATTTTTGAAAAATACCTTCTTAGTGGTTTCATACGTTTAAGGGGGAAGACATCTTCGAAATTTTATGATTTTAGGATCAGGATCACTTTACAATTTTATAATTATTACTTATATAAACTATTAAGAAGTATAGAAATAATAAAAAAATTATTTACAAAATCTTAATAATTAAATTATTGCATCATTATAATAATATTATGTAGTTTTATTTGAGCCTAAATTCCCAACTGTTACAAATATTTTAGATTTTGTTGGTGATGACTGGAATCTTAATTAATGTGACAATTTCAAATTATTACATGATAATCACAATGGTTGTGTTGGGAGCTATTTTCCTTAAACTGAGGCAATGGTTTATTGCAAGTGCTAAAGATATTAAACATTTAGAAGGGATCGGTAAGTAAGTCACAAACAACTTTTCTGGTATCTACGTTTTTGTATTTGCGCCAAAATATAAAATAATTTTTTTAAAATGATAAAAATAACTACTATTGGTTACAATAACATACTAGTTGGCACAAAAAGGTAGGATTTTGATTAATAATCCGAGCCTAAGATAATGTTTTTTAAAATAACTTAAAAGCAGAATAGTTTCGTTTTTATATATCAGATTTTATATTTTTATTTATGATGATGTATTATTGGTATTTTCAAAATATTTCCAGTGTTCATAATTCTAAATTGAATGTTATAAATAATCTGTTTTTTTAGTAGAAATTATTTTAGGATTAAAACAATTTAACTAAGTTTCGCGTCTAAACTCAAGTTTTATAATATTATGTTGTCTAAAGGTTGAGTAACATGGTCGTATTTTTGGACTAGATAGTCGAAAATCTTATAAAATGATTTTGAAATATATGTGTAAGTTGTGTAACGTTCTTTGTTTCTGTAATTATTATTTTTATGGTATAATATAACATTACCATAATCTAAACCACTTATAAAATAATAGAATTTATATTTCTTAAATGGACAATAACGGCACACAGTTCTAAATTTTTGACAACGATTTTTAGCCAAATCCCCAGTATTCTCTCATATTAACTCTACATTAAAAGGATTGACAACCATTCGAGCAGCACAAGTTGAAAAGGCACTAATTAAGGAATTCGACGAGCACCAGGTAAATATTAATTGTATTACAAAAATTTACATCTTGTAAGTAAGGTTATTATGTCTGCGAAATAGAGAAAGAAATTGTAGCTCGCTTGTCACTGGACAGATATAATTATTTCAAATATGAATTAAAAACACCAGAAGTAATTATTTTCATTGACCTGGTGTGACAATATTTTTCCAATTATTAGAATCGATGCTGCTTGGATTTTAAAATGCTATCCTTATTATAACTTTTGCTATTTCTTAAGAATAGTACTGGATATGGACCTCGAACGTTGACCCCTTAAACGACAAGTGAAATTTTGGCCGCCTTCCGCTACTCCGGCTACTCGGCTAGTAAAAATCATAGACCTTAATAAGCAAACAATAAACACAAAAGTGGAAAATTTATGGCCTTGCGCATGTAAACAAAGACATACCTACAGAAATAGGCATGAGCACTGAAAAATTCTCATTTAGCAAATGGGAAAATAGACAGGTACGGGCTTTAAAATTTTGAAATGTCTTACTAAAAGCTTCATATTGTAGTGCACAGATTTTAAGCCCGTATTCCACAGGCCAAATTCTTGGTCAAGAAATTGTGAAAGTTGACCTCCAATTTATTTTCATGTGTAAAAAGCTAAAATTTGCCCCAAGTCGAGAGTAGGTATACGACTATCACCATTCTGTCAAGAAACATGATTTGTCATAAATATAGGCACTGAATATAATTATAGCTACTTGCGAAGCTATATATTCAGTGACATAGGTATACATACATTTTTTTAGAAAATGTAATTAAAGAGAAATAGTTGTGACTTTGTGTCATTTTATTATAGATAAAGATTAATTAATTAATTAATTAATTAACTTAAATTCAAAGGAATTTGGCTTGGTATTTTTTGGTTGTCGTTTCTTTTTGGTGGAAAAAACTGCTGTTTTTCTATTTTTTTACTAAGTGGATTTAATGTCTTTGGTATATAAGATTCAATTTATAAATTACCAGAAGCTCTGTTACTGAACTTATTGAACTTATTCAAATTGTTTAATTGTTTAAAGGCTACCACAGGCCCATAAAAAAGGTAGGCTGTATAAACGGTACACTATAATATCAAATATCCCTGTACTAATGGGGTTTTGATTTTTATAGGTTGCCATCCACTAATTTGAGTTGGCAGTATCATTCCAACTAACTGTAACTTCGTAGTGATTGATGCGCTCCAAATTTGAAAATACAGTGTTATGTTATTTGGGTTTATTATTGAACGGTCAAAAAAAATTAGTTAATAATAATATCTGGACATCATAAATAATTTTGAAAATGGCTTTATGATATTATTTATAATATATCTTAACAAAACAATGCACCTTTTGAGATTCATTACCTGTTGAAAGAGATATCCTCTGCCGCACATTTCTCACTATTAAAACAATTGTGCACTAAACACTGTGGCATTGATAATCCCTATATTATTATTTTGACAGTTTATATATCACAAAAATAACAACAAATTGTTAACAAAATTGACGAACACCACAATAAACACGCGAACAAGTTAATAACAATAGTTTTGATCGGCTCGCGAATTAGCCGTGGATCGGCGAAACTGTGTGTTTTTGGTTGACGTTAATATAATTATTCCAAATGATTACCAACTTTTTTCATAGGCCTGTGAGCACAAGTAATTAATTTTACTGATATTACGCTCGAATAGACAATGGTTTTTTATGTGTATCCTCGTAGTACTTATTTCAATTAAGTTGCGCAAACAGGTTGTTCGAAATGTCAAACGCGAAAACACGAACTTAATTTTAACACGGTTATCGATTCTTTAAAATATGTCTTGACAAAATTGGGAGAGTGGAATCGGAGATTAGCCTATTTGCGAAATCTGTTTAGAGTTTGTAAAAACTTTTAGTTAAATTTCTATCCTCTAAACTTTATTATTTTCCTATTTTAGAACGTCCATACCTCAACTTGGTTCTTCACCATAATGTGCGTGGAGTCCTTTGGCCTGTGGTTTGATATCATATGTGTCCTTTTTACGTTCATTATAACATTTGGATTTGTTATAGCTACCGAATGTAAGTCTCAATAATTAAGTTTAATATTATAATTCCTCTCTTATTTGTTGTTTAGATGGGCTGGTATACTTTAAAAGTGCCCTACAACGACAGTAGATGTCGGTGTTAGCCAAATTAGGTTTAAGTTGAATAGACCGTTGATGAGCCATGATATGGCGAAACGTGTCTGGGGATGGTTCTGACCTGATGAAACAAAGGCAAACGGAAAACAAAACTCTTCTCACTAAGTTTATATGTAATGGTAGTTACGCAATAAATTCATCAAGACTACATGATTCGGTATTGTATAAAGACAGACAATCTCACTTTCACTGATAGCATCGATAAATCAGACCGAGATAGCCCAACTTATAGGGCGACCGCTCTATGGTGAATGCGCTGCCCAATAAATTTTGGGATTTACTGAAGTTACGAGTTAAGAAACAAGATGGTTTTATTACGATTATTTTGATACCATAAACTATTACGTTTTAGAAAAGCTGCCATTAAAAAACTTTAAAAAGTTAACTTGGAACTTTCTTAAAATGAAACATCTTTTGAGAATAAATTTAGATTTAAATGCATCAAGTAGCCTGTGACCAGCAAAACTGATAAAACAAAATCATGCCTTTAAGAAAATGTATGTGCCAACAGCTTCTGCCAAAGTAAATTAGTTTGTTGTTTAAAAAACATGGAAAATACTAGTCTTGCAAGGAGTGAAAAAGATGATATTATCATAATATCTTTCTCCTAAGTTTTTACCATCTTACCGTTTCATTACTTAAGATTATGCTAATATTGTCAGGCTTATTTCGCATTTTCGAAACCAGTTTTGGGTACCTAATAGTGCCGGGTTGGATGACGCCGATTACAATATCTTTGTGCGTAAAGTCGTGCAGCATCGGTTGAATTCTTTCTACATTCTCCAACAAACACTAATAACATATCAACTTTTTTACTCCTTGTAAAACTAATATTTTCCATGTTTTTTAAACAACAAACTAATTTAACTTAACTTTTTAAAGTTTTTTAATGGCAGCATGGCAGCTTTTCTAAAACCTAATAGTGTATGGTATCAAAATAATCGTAATAAAATCATCTTTTTTCTTAACCCGACGAGCCACCATGTTGCCGTTTAAGAAAATGAGTTATACAACTTTAAAGATTAAATTTTACATAGCACATAGCTTTGGATCAAAAATAGTAAAATAATTGTATTTTTCCCAAGATTAAAGAAATGAAATAGGTGATTTTTAGGTATTCATAGCCCTCTAGATAAAACAATAAATTTGGAAAAAAAATATTTTCTTGGTGACAAAAAGTGACAAGTGACACATCGTTGTATTTAGAATGTCATATGGAGTCAAAAAAAGGAAAAGTATACCATGTGTCTCATTTAAAAATAATAATAATAATAATAATAATAATAATAATAATAATAATAATAATAATAATAGTCTTTATTAAGAATATAAATTATAAATTACAATTCTTAAAAGGCGAAGATAAATATCAGCTACTCAACATTAACCCTTTTTAAACAAAATAAATTATTATTATTGCGTAATCCGACAATATAATATATAGTAAATATAGTGAGTCACAAATTATATAACAAAAATAATAATAATAAAATGAGCCATAATAGTAATAATATGCACCGTTGGCACACATAATGTGCACTACAATACGTTCTAGTAAAAAACAGCAGTTCTAGATTTAGGTAGATAGGTAATTGAAACTGTCAATGAAAATCAAAATCACAGAAACTAGCCCTCAGCGTTAGGATTAACCTGCTTCGCCAGAAGTAAGTTTCTTATTCTATTACGAAACAACATTAAAGAAGGGCAAGTGAAGTAATTATTAAAAATATTAAAATATTTTACCGCGTTGTAGGTAAATCCTCGCTGAAAAATATTTTTTTTATGTTGGGGCATCGTGAGTGTATTTGATCGAACTGAAACATTGTGAATATCTTTTCGAAAAACTAACTCAGATCTTAAGTACATAGGTGTTGATGTTTTTAATAATTTGTATACAAATGTCAATAATAAAAGTTGAAATATATTGGCCATATTCAACCAATTGAGTTCACATATTTTTAACGAAATATGGTCATATTTTTTTAAATTAAATATAAATCTGCAGCAATTATTCTGCATTATTTGTAGATGTTGCTTGTCCTCTTGAGTTAAACAAGGATAATATAAGATAATACAATATGAAATCATAGACAATATAATATAGGCTTCACATAACTTTTTACGCACTGTAAAGTTAAGAATATGTTTATTTGCATATAGTATTTTTAACACCATGTAAGTCCTTTTACGTAAGTTTGATATATGTCTACTAAACCTTAATTTGTCATCAAACAGCACCCCTAAATTTTTAGCAGTATCCGTGAAGTGAAGACGCTCCCCATTACATTGTACATTGATATACTGTTTCAAAAAGTCATAACACCCTTCAGGTGCAAAAAGGTAAAAAAAAGATGATACTAAAAAGTAAAACCTATGTCTTTTGACCATTTAATCTAAGGTTGTGTTTACTGCTATATTCAGAAATTCGCTGCAAGTCTGTGTTAATGTTTGCTTCGATATCGTTATAATTTGACGGATGAAAAGTGCAGACAAGCTGTGTATCATCGGCATAAGTGTGGACTTTGGAAAATGATGGTATTTTACCGATATCCAAAGTATACAATATAAAGAGAAGGGGTCCCAAGATGGAGCCCTGTGGTACCCCAGACGCCACATTACCGATGTCTGACACTTCTGAGCGCGATCTTACAAGTTGCCGTCTACCCTCCAGGTAATTTTTAAAAAAGGAGATTGCTTGATCTGACAATCCAAAGTAATGCAGCTTTGCAAGCATAAGGGTATGGTCCACGCAATCAAACGCTTTCGAATAGTCAAGCAGTGTTAAGAGCGTTGCCATTCCCCTATCCAGGTTCCCAATAATAATATCATTAATATGCAAAAGAGCTGTCGTCGTACCGTGGCCAGGGCGAAATCCAGACTGGTGAGCCGGTATTATCCCTTTTTCAGTTACAAAAGTAAGAAGTTGTTGGTACACAACCCTTTCAAGAACCTTGCTTAGTACCGGTAAGAGACTTATTGGTCTTACGTCATTTAACGTTGCCGGGGAATTTACTTTAGGTATTGGACATACCATTGCCGTTTTCCAAACTTCGGGAAAATAACCCTGCTCTAGACAAATATTTATTATATGTGTATAGTGATTAAGTAATATAGGTAAACCTAATTTTAGCATAATTAATAATATCTCATCCAAACCAGCAGCATTAGACTTCAGTCTATGAATTACTGCATTTATTTCCTCTGGAGAGGGTAAGTGAAACACTAGTTGAGCATTACTGTATAATATATTTGATTGAAAATATTCAATAAGCTCTGCATCGGCGTTTGAATTAGAAAAGGCAGAAAGAAAGTGGTCATTAAGACTATTGGGGTTTTGCAAAATGTCAGGCAACTCGGGTCTTGGTTTGGAGAGTATATCGGCAACCTTAAGCCGTTTCCACAGAGTTGCAGCATCCTGCGAGTTAACGAACTTTAAATAGGCTGCCTTCTCACGTCTTACAGATGCTAATGCGAAATTACGTAATTGTTTGTAGTTATTCCAACTTTCCATCGTTTTATTTTTTTTGGATTTACGAAAAGCTTTATCGCGTTCTTTTAAAATTGCCTTTAGCGCATCCGTAAGCCATGGTGCCGGAGCCCTACTCAAACGAACGGTCCGTATAGGTGCGTGAGTGTTAAATATGTTCAGTAAATTCTCAGTTAAAAAGGTAATTT
This sequence comes from Polydrusus pterygomalis, assembly GCA_963969555.1. Lineage (NCBI taxonomy): Eukaryota > Metazoa > Arthropoda > Insecta > Coleoptera > Curculionidae > Polydrusus > Polydrusus pterygomalis. Next base: position 95,910 of record OZ018376.1, read on the forward strand.
TATTATCTATATTGTTCATATAATAAATATCATCCCAACTTACCCGGCGCATATCCTCAATGAAAGCTTGTTCGTTAAAGTGTTTAAAACACCTATATGTATACATTTTCTGAGCAGATCCAGACGATGTCAATGATAGTGTACAAAACACGAGACTATGATCAGAGATAAAATCAGTATTTATAACATCCTGTTGTTGAACCATCTCCGGATTATTAATAAAAATGGGATCTAATAGTGTGGCTGTCGTCTGAGTAACCCTAGTTGGCTCATTAATGACCTGCGCCAGGCCGAAAGAATTAAAACATTCACTTACAGAGTTTCCTGGGTTCAACATATTAACATTCACATCACCTGTAAGTAATTATTACACAATCAAAAGCTGGAGCAACCTCGGCCAATATATGAAATTTATGAAAGTTCGAAAAACATTTAGTACATAGTGTTACATTACATTAAAGTTGCAAAATGTAAACGGCCTACTTTTACAAGATGGATACTGGCAGCGTCTTTGATTTTCTCTTTTTTCGAGAAAATGGCCTATTTCGTCTAGTCGTACATTATCTAATATGTACAAGTGTTTTAGAGGTTGAAGGAAAACTGAATGGTCTACCTTTCTTCCATGTCCTAGTTTTAGATATGGTACGGCTATTTGTCGTCTAAAATTTTTTATTGTAATTGATTTTTTTCCATGTATTCTTCTATACAATAAAAATGGCATATCCATTCTAGTTTCTCGTACTATTAGGTCATATACTTTATTGTCAAATAATTAATCAAAAATATCAAGTTTCACATAAATAATTTTTTAAATTTCTTTCCTTTACTTCGTAGTCGTTGTTCGGTTCAAAAGCATCGTATGTAGGGTCCATTTTAGTCCAGTTTGCAATAAGTTTTTCCGGTTCTTCTAATTAGCGGTTTTTCTGTATATGCGGCAGTAAACGTGCTAAGGGTACATTGTCTTCTTTATCACTATCTTCTTCAATGTAATGTGGAAGTACTTCTGTAAAGCCAGCAACATCCTTTACCGTTGGAGTACCAGTATCTTTATCATTGATAACTTCCTCATCCGTGAGTTCGTCAACTTCAGGAGGCAATACGCTAGTATATCTGCATCAATTTGTTCTGAGTATAGATAGTCAACAGCATCTTCCAAGTTTTTAAAAACATTTTTATTTCTATTCATTGCAATAATTCTAAAAAAAACAAATATTTTAGAACATTTTTATAACTATTTAAAAATTTTATACCTGGAAAGCCCAGTGATCTATTGATAGATCGCTAGTTTTTCTCAATTATAAAAAAAATGTATTTAAAATTTTATCAATATTACTTTATGGTAGTCTTTATGTGTTATTTTTACAACTAAATCAGAAAACAAAATTACCTACCTGCAAGCAAATCAAAGATATGCCACAAAATAGCTAGGGGCGCACAAGAACTAAAAATAGCAGAAATAAATAGCTGCACTACTCAATTCAACAAGCCGGTATAATTTAATCACAAAGATTTGTTGTTATAAGGTGGTCCTAACTGATAATAAAAGTGGGGATGTATTCGTTTGATGCATCGTAGACGGCAAAACGACGTGATTTGTAAAGTGATCTATAAATAGGACGCTGGGCGCTAATGGGTTAATTAAACAGCGTCAGCACAAAAGCTAGAACCGGATCGATGCAATAGTTCAATGAATTATCATAGCTTATTTAGCATGATTTATAATAATACAATAACATAAGCTATTACAAAGCTAATGTCATCTAGAGTATTACTTTATCAACAATTAATTTAATGACAAAAATACAATGATTTAACAAAAAATATTAAATAATTTTCGTCACTCACCCGGTATATAATAAGAAATTTTAAATTACTTTTATAGTATTCTATCCTATCTACGACAGGGTCAACAAAAATCTAGAAAAATAAAACGAATTAATATTATAAACTTCGAAAATATAATGTAGTGAAAATTCATATTTTGCAACTTGGACACCCTGTATCTCAAATACTGGTCGGCAGATTTTGTTGTGGCCATGGATACTTTTGATCGAATGACATTCTCTACAACATACTAAAAATTTAGGAAATTTAACCGAGGGCCATTTTCGATAAGAAAAGTGCGGGGTTCTTTGCAGATGCAAAATAAGATAAACGTTTTCTAGAATTCCACTTTTGTCATTTGCATCTGCAAACTGCTATTTGCAGCTGCAGACGTCAGATGCAGAGGTTCTGTAAACTCACCCTAAAGAAATTAGTTTATTGTTTTTTTTAAAAGTGATAATATTTAACATATTTAGGTAGTTTAGGAAAGTTACCTACCGTAAAGGTAATATTTTGAGTCTTCGAACTGTAGATAATAATATATTAGTGGTGGGCTTATTAGTTTTTTTTTTACTGAACTACGCCTTAGTTATAAAAATGAAAACACTGGATGAATTTGGTTTAGTTTGACCATAAGTACAAATGTTGGAAAAGTAACCCTACATAGATATGTACATACATTGATTTTAGTACTAAGTATTAAAAAAACTGATAAAAAGGGAGTTTTCTTCTACAGTAAAATGAATCTCTGGCAGAATTAAAGTATTTCATATTCTGTTATATACAGGGTGTTTCAAAAGTAAGCGGCATTCTTTCGGGGCGTAATACGTGCATAAAAATAAGGCAACAAGTTTCTATTAATATGGGAGCTACGCCCCTTTGAATAGGACACCTTAAAGACGATTTTTTTCTCTAGTACTTTATAACCCTTTACAATTACATTTTAAAAATTGGTGAACTGTATGAACAGTTGATGGTGAATAAGATTCTAAATTCAAAATTTAAAAATTTTATTCAGTGGCGTCACACGAATATTTCAGAAATAAGGTCAAATCTGGTTCAAAACTTACCAACACTCTGGTGCTTACCTTTTTCTCAAGTGGTTCTGATATTTTAATTGGTAAACTAGTAGGCCACTGGTCAATTGTATATTTCAACCAATTTAGGCCCTGCCACCAAAGTTTACAGCTCATTAATTCAGTAGGACTGATTCCTCGGGATATGATGTCTGCGGGATTATCTTCAGATCGTACGTGTCTCCAATCATCCTTCTTGGTAAGATCTTGTATCTCAGCCACTCGATTTCCAACAAAAGTTTTCCATTTGCATGGTTCATCCAAAATCCACGTCAAAGCTATACTGGAATCACACCAGAAAAATAGCTGATCAATCTGCATATCCAAGGCTTTAATAGAAATCTTGCTTAATCGCGCTGCTAGCAAGGCTCCACAAAGTTCTAATCGTGGAAGTGTAACATTTTTCAAGGGTGCTACTCTTGATTTAGCACACAACAAATTAAGAGACCATTGCCCATTTTCACCTAATGACCTGATATAAATGCAAGCGCCATAAACAGCCTCAGACGCATCACAAAATGAATGAAGTTCAACTTTAGCTGGTTTAAGTGGTTTATAGCATATCACATTTCGAGGTACAGAAATATTTTCCAATGCTTGTAATTCACTCTGATACTGTTTCCAATATGAGTATATACAGGGTGGCCCTTTAGTGTGGCAAAGTACAATAGCTCCGTTACTATTTCAAATACATTAAAAATATTAATACAAAAGTTGAAGGGCAGTAAGTGACTTATAACGTAAAATTATTTTTAACTCTATAGGGTGGCTCAAAAAAGCGGAACAATAAAAAATGTACTTTTTTCAAATGGAATACCCTGTATATTTTTTCATTTTTAAATTCCACATAAAATTATAATTATTTTTTATTAAATACATTATTAGTCTATACTTTATAGTTTCCGAGATATTGACTCTTGAAAAGTGACATTTTTGAACTTTGACAGCTTCTAGCTTTCTAACAGTACGTCTTAGAGCAAAACGGCTTACATGTCCCTATCTTTAATTTTTATTATCTTCCCAAGAAAATCAACTTCCGGTTAAACCGGATGTTACTCGAAAGCAGGAAATATAGTTGTTCCGGTTTAACTGGAAGTTGATTTTTTTGGGAAGATAATAAAAATTGAAGATAGAGACATGTAAGCCGTTTTGCTCTAAGACGTACTGTTAGAAAGTTAGAAGCTGTCAAAGTTCAAAAATGTCACTTTTCAAGAGTCAATATCTCGGAAACTATAAAGTATAGACTTATAATGTATTTAATAAAAAATAATTATAATTCTATGTAGAATTTAAAAATGAACAAATATACAGGGTGTTCCATTTGAAAAAAGTACATTTTTTCTTGTTCCGCTTTTTTGAGCCACCCTATAGAGTTAAAAATAATTTTACGTTATAAGTCACTTACTGCCCTTCAACTTTTGTATTAATATTTTTAATGTATTTGAAATAGTAACGGAGCTATTGTACTTTGCCGCCACACTAAAGGGCCACCCTGTATGCATTGGAACACTCTCATCCCAATCGAGTGACAACAGCCAAAGTTGTTGCAACATAATTTTGGCCCGAATAATTAAAGGTCCAATTAAACCCAAAGGATCAAAAAACTTAGAACTGTAAGCTAAAATTGTTCTTTTAGTTATATAGTGGTGCTTAAAAAATGCTGTTTCAAAAATATATTGAAGTTCATCATGTTCACTATTCCACATGACTCCCAAAGTTTTGGATTCGTTATTTTCAGAAAATGTTAAAGGTATGTTGTCTTGCGATTCGTCATGAACCAGCGATAAGTTATTGGATCTCCATTTATGTAGCTCGAACTGTCCTTTGCTCAACAGTTCAGTAACTTCCCTTTTAATTTTTTGTGTATTTTCCACCGTATCAGCGCCAGAAATCAAATCATCAATGTAAAAGTAATTTTTTATTATATTACCTATAAAAGGGTTTAAATTCTGGGCATCTTTAGCAATCTGGTGTAAACATCGCACTGCCAAAAAAGGTGCACTGGAAGTGCCATAAGTCACTGTATTAAGAATGTATGACTTTAAAGACTCAGTTGGGTCAGGTCTCCATACTATTCCCTGTAGAAATCTTTGATCCTCTTGTATATTGACTTGTCTATACATCTTTTTACAGTCAGCAGTTATTGCATAATAATGTTTTCGAAAACGTAGCATCATGGAAAACAAATCTTGCTGGATAGTTGGACCGGTCATAAGTATGTCATTCAATGATACGCCAGAATCAGTTTTGGCAGAAGAATCAAATACCACTCTAACCTTTGTGGTTGTGGAAGATTCTTTTATAACACAGTGATGTGGAATATAGTTTACACTATCTAGTTTGGTGTCAGGATTAAAATGAGACATGTGTCCTAAGGACTCGTATTCACTCATAAATTTAATATATTCCTGATTTAATCCTGGATTTTTTTGTAGCTTCCTTTCCACAGCATGGAATCTTTTAATTGCCATTTGCTTAGATGGCCCTAATTCAGATATATCATGCTTTAGAGGCAATTTAACAGAAAACCTACCATTTTGTTCACGCACGTGAGTGGATACAAAATTATCTTCACAAGTCCTTTGTTCTAAAGACCATTTTGGATTAGACATAGAATTGGGTTGACAATGTTCAATTTGCCAAAAATTTTCAAGTTGTTTTTGTATGTCAATATTTGAGGAAAAATGACAAATAGTTTCATTTGATTGACAATAACCCGAAAAAACTTGACCGGAAACTACCCAACCTAGCTTCGTTTTTTGAACAATTAATTGAGTATTATTTAGCTTAATTTGACCAATGCATAATAACTGCCAAAATACAGAAGCGCCCAAAAGAGCATCAATTTTCGAGGGTACGTTACATGAAGGGTCTGCTAAGTTTATATTACTGGGTAACTGAATGTTATCAAAACTGACATAATTTAATGGTAAACTATCTGTGATTTGCTCAACTACCAGAAAAGAAAGATCTGTTTTGAAACTGTTAAATCTAGAGTAAATAGATGTCTCAATTATGTGAGAAACATTTGTGCAAGAATGGCTCAAACCTGAAACTGGAACATTTATTTCTTGTTTATTCAGTTTAAGCCTATCGCACATCTCCCTCGTAATAAAGTTGCTTTGCGAACCTGAGTCAAGAAGTACTTTACACTCATGTTGTTTCCCAAAAATATCAGAAATAAAAATAACAGCTGTCGACAACAAAATCTGATTATCCCTATAAGTAGTGTGAACTGAGACAGATTTATTTACGTTTGTATCACCCTGTATATCAGGGTTAGAAGTCCTATTATAACCATTATGATGTATCTTTGTGTTTCCTGAATCCTTATTAAAATGTAGTAAAACATGATGTTTTTTTATTACAAAGAGGACAGTTTTTTGTAATATTACATGAATAATAAGGATGGTCAATACTAAGACAATTGGTACATAACTTATGTTTCTTAATCTCAATATATCTTAGTCTAGAAGACAAGTTCAAAAATTTATCACAAGTAATTATAGTATGAGACTGGTTACAAATGAGACATGACTATGCATTTTACAGATTTAAAGGAACACATGCGCCCTGACGGCCATTTTTAAAGCTGCTTTACCGATCCAAAACTTTGCCCGAAACCAATGTATTGCGATCGGACTCCTAACCTAAAGCCCTCCATAGACATGACTTAGTATTTAAATAGGATTGACTTGAGAGTTGACATTTTTTATCTTCCTTGTATTTATTACTTGACTTTGATCTATCATATCTCAAGTCATCTCTTGAATCATATTTTTTATAATCTATAGTTTGCAATAAGTTGCACTTTTTATTTAAAAAATCGGTACAATTTTTCATTGTAAAAATAGGATTATTTAATGTATCAGCTAGAGATTCCCATTCTCGATTTGTATGATTATCCAATTTAGAACAAACCAAAAAAATTAGTAAAGTATCCCATTGGTCTACAGGCTGTTTTAAAGATTCTAAAGCTCTTAAATGATTATTGACATTATCCAAAAATTGCCTTAAACTGATATAGGACTCTTTACCTACAGAAGGAAGGTCAAAAAGAGCTTTCGTATGCTTATGAACAATGAGACGTTTATTATCAAACCTTTGTTGTAATAACTTCCAAGCAGCATTATAATTTGTGGCAGTAATTTCTAAACATGATATAACTTGAGCTGCCTTACCCCTTAATGAACTACGAAGGTAATGAAAACGCTCAATGTCATTCAAAATAAGATTATCATGTACCAGCGCTTTAAATGAGTCATAAAAAGTCATATACTGGTCATAAGCAGCAGCGAAAGTAGGTAACTCTATGCTAGGAAATTTTACAGCTGGAACTGAACGTGATGTATTTAAAGGAGAAGGCACTATGGTTTGAGGAGTGCTCTGTTCTAAATGGTTATTAGCATTAGGCATTACTTTATAGTATAACTCCTCAAACTCAGTGCGTTCCTGTATATTGAGGTCTTCCTCATCCTCTTCCAGAACTTCTATTTGCAATTGTACCTCATCATATTCTTTAAAAAGTTTATTATTTTGATCTAATCTAATTTTTAATTGGGTATAGTCATCCGTAAAATTATTTATAAAAGAATCAAACCGTTTTAATTGATTTATTAGGTTATCTCTCTTTTTCTTATGCAACCTTACTTGTTTTTCTTTAACAGTATCACCCGGCATTTTATTATTAATTTATGTATATAAAATATTACGATCAAGAAACAAATAGTTACTGTGCAGATAGATCTACCTAATATAGGAATAAAATATGGGAATATGGGTAAAAAGGAATACGACCTAGTGATTCTACAGCTCTATGAAGATGCTTTCCATCCAAATGGTACGAATACTGCAATCTTTCATCATTGAGCTCGTCATTCACTAGCTATGTCATGTATTTTCCTCAACCTGTTCGGGGTACACTGCAATCTCGCAAAATCTAAAACATTTTATATTTTTTAAGTTCAAATTCGTAATCGAAGGACCAATGAACCGGAATGGTATGTTCTTGTGTAAAGTAATCTGATTTTTCTGTGTTAATTATTTATAAACTTTTATTAGAGCATTTTAAAGTTTATATTGTCAAATATTTTACAACAGTCAATAATCTGTCTAACATAACTATGACAACAATAATTTCGATTAGGTATCTTCTACACTGCAGGCTGATGCGTCACATATTATCTTCCATCAATTGACAAAAGATTAGCCTTCTTTCGGTGTCACTTGGTACTAATGTTTTACCGGTCGGTACTTAAAGGGTACTAAGTAATTTAAAAAATTTTTAAATTCTCCAAATCGTATATACATTTAAACCACTCTCCTTAGCTTAATCTAGAATCTTAACATAGTATAAAACAAAGTCGCTATCGCCCGTCTGTCCCTATATCCCTATATGTGCTTAAATCTTTAAAACTACGCAACGGATTTTGAAGCGTTTTTTTTTTAAATAAATAGAGTGATTCAAGAGGAAGGTTTTTATGTATAACTAGCGACCCGCCCCGGCTTCGCACGGGTGCAATTTCAGAAAGTGGCATGCCGGGTACTAATATATCGGGTTTGTTTTTATACGGGGAGGGGGGGGGGGGGGGGGTAAGGGTTAAAACAGCCCTATTTATCCTCTTTCGGTTATTGCGATTTTGTTTAGAAATTATAAAAATCAAGAGTTTTTTACGTTAAAAAGGCACCCTTAGTTTAATTCGATAGATTGTACCTACTAACTAGCAAATCGACTTTAAAAATCTGCTGATTTGCATATGTTTATTGATAAAAAAAATAATCTGCATTACCACAGATAAAAAACACAAGATTAGCTGCTTGTCGTGACGCTAATGGCAATAATTTTGAACGTTTTCTCTAAATTGTTAAATAAAATGTTAGTAAAAAGGGTGTTGTCTACCCTTGTTATAAAGTACTAGAGAAAAAAATCGTCTTTAAGGTGTCCTATTCAAAGGGGCGTAGCTCCCTTAGGAAGCATTTTCGGACCCATGTTAATAAAAACTTTTTGCCTTATTTTTATGCACGGATTACGCCCCCGAAAGGATACCGCTTACTTTTGAATCACCCTGTATGCCTAATAATTAAATTTTTAATTTTAAGTATTTAACATTACATTCACATACAAGTTTAGAAACTACTATATCCATATCAGCAAACATGATCATATATCCTATACACAGTCAGTCGCTTTGGCTGCCTTAAATAATTCAAATGAACCAAAAACTGAAAATGGTTGTTTTCTTGATAGTAAAATGTATTATCAGTCAGAATTAAAATATTTTGTTCTTAAAGTACTTATAGTGTAATAGGGAACCGTGTACACGGCACTACAAAATTGGTGTGCTATATCGAAAACATTAAAAAATCCTTCCATAAACGAATTAATTTTTGTTTTTCCCCAAGTTATTTAAAACTCAAAAAATTGAAAACCAAATCTGAATATTTAGTTTTTATTCGAAGGTATTCGGACTATTTACCATTTTCTTTTACCAAGTTAATAAACCCCAAAAATGGATGTTTACCGAAATAAGTATGTTTTTTATTTTGCCCTACACAGCATAGTTATTTACACCTACCTACCTGAAATTAGGTATTTGTTAGATGTTATTAAAGTTCCTATTTTTATCTACACCCTCAATACACACTTACACGGTTCTTGCAAAAATACGTAAAATTAAACATCACATTTATCATAATAGGAATAAATATATTTTGTTAAAAGTAAAAGGAATAATAATTCCAATAAATGCAATGCATTTTCTTTGCATCTTCATTAATTTGTTGTTTTTAGTTGGATATGTGGAAAATGGTAGCTTAGTTGGACTTGCCATTTCTCAATCATTAATTTTAACGGGAATGCTTCAATATGGCATGAGACAAACTGCTGAGGTAGTTAATCAGTTAACAAGTGTGGAAAGAGTGTTACAATATACCAAGTTAGAAAATGAGGGTCCATTTGCAACACCAGAAGGTAAATTAATTTAATTTTCAAAACAAAACTTCATAAGTTATAAAACACTTCTTGTTTTTTTCTGAAACGAAAATGCTCAAAACCCATTTTTTCCCTAATTCTAGTTATATGATTTTATTAACTTTGTGATTTTCTAGCCCTTTACATTATTTAAGATTTTTTTTATAGTAATGTCATTGTGTTTATGTAATGCTGGTGTCTTATCCTCGAAAACCTTAGCAAACTGCAGTTAATACAAAAATCGGACCTTGGCCCGGCACTGATCTCGCTAATTAATGTTTTTTTATTTGGTCAGGTTTAATGCCTATTAAGCCACATAGAAAATTTCGTCCATCTCTGTTGAATAGCTATCGATATAACAGACAAACACACACATAGACCGACCGACGAATATGGAAGGCATGGGCCTGTAAAGACCCTCCAGATCAAAATCGCATAAGATCTCTAAAACCAATATTTGTTCGCTATTATAAAAAAGTATAACGTTTTTTTTTAATTCCCATACAAGAAGGAAAATATTGTAATCGCGTTCTTGTCAAAATGTTGTGATTCCTATATTAAATAAGAAAACTTATTTCTCATTTCTAATACGGTTGACCTGTCCTTTGACTCGAAAACCAGGATCACAGAATAAAAATAGTTGAGTAGCTAAATATCCTGTGTACTTAGTACCGTGCGAGCAAAAATTATTTGCATCAAAGAAGGCCTTGCATCTGCTAAGGACGTAATGCTTAGCCGTAGAGCTTAATACCTGTTGGGTGTCAGTAACTACCTGAATTAACAATCAATCAGTTATTCCGTCATCTTTGGCAGTCGTTACAATGTAACCTTACGGCCCCCGGCTCATATGACCGGAGTAAAAAGCTGAAAGAAATATTAATTAGTGGGTTATTAAAATAGGTTAATTAATTAATAATAACCTGCAAAGCTGAAAAATAAAAATTAGTTTATTATTATTATTATTATTACAACAAAAAAATTGTGCCCTTGGAGGTCTGATTTAACACAAAAGTGTTATTTGCACGACTCATGGTATTGAGTCTATTCACCTTTTCCAGAATTCCACATGTGACATTCAAATACATAATATAATGCATTAGCATGTCTCACATAAAATAGAGAAATAGGCTCGGACGTGACCGTCTAGATTCGGGCAAGAATCTATGGCCGACCCTACGTTGTGTTCGTCAGGTTCGCTGAAAAATACTAATTGAAGTATTATACAGAGTGGACAAAAATTAACCAAAATCTATTATGGCCGTTAGTTAAATAAACACTATTTTAAAGAAAACTTTGAAACGACAGGAAGGCAGAATTCTTCGCTATTAAAAAAAAAATAAAAGAAAATTTAAAACAAAAGTTGTCAGTTGTGCAAAAGAAAGCTCCTGTAACGCACTCTCGACCACGTTTCCAAAGGTTTCCCTACCCTGTGCACCGGACGAGACTATGGGGCTGTCGCCCAGGGCAGTAGCCCTTCTCTATAGGTTCCCCTCATACAGTTGCTGGTCCCGGCTGTCGGCGGGCTGTCCCACGTTGAAGGAAACATTGTGAACCGACAAGTCTGTATCAAAAGAACGAGTCATTCACTGTTCCCTGTACAACCTCCAACAGAATTTAAGGTTAAGTTTTAGTTTTTAAAGTTACTCATAAAAGAAGCAAAAACTGCCACCTTTTGTTTAAACATCAGAACGCTGGTATCGTTGCTTCAGACTAGCACATAACATAAGAAAATGAGAGGGCTTTTTCCTGCCTGATAAAAATCCCCACATCCCCACGAGATTAATCTCGTTGCTACGTCCAGCGTGAGGCTGTCGGCTCCGTAACAGCGCGAAGGGAGAGCATGGTAATAGGATAACCCTGAACTTAAATCATTAAGGAAAACTCACATAAACTCAGTTATGAAAAAAAAAAACAATTAAGGTTCTTTTGGTTTGTTAATCGTGAGGTTTGTTGAGTTTTATTTCATTTGGTCTTAACAACAGATACCAAAAAAGTAAATAAAACTTTGTTACTGTTTTAAAGCCATAATTAGTTTTGGGTAGAAATAAAGGATAACTATAATCTTAATTGTCATTTAAAATTGCTAACCTGGAAGATCAGTAAAACTGTTTCTCTCCCTTTCACCTTCTGATGGCATTTTAATAATAATTTAAAACTTTTGTTACTCTCTAAAAATTAAAATATAAATTTTAAAATAGTTGTGAAATAGATAATTAGTATCAAACTTTCATTATGGTATTATATTTAATCTTTTCCTCCCCTTTTATTTAATTTAATTTAGGTTGATATAGTAAACAACGTAAAATTGATAAAGAATTTTGTTGCTATAGCTTGATTATTTTTGTCCTTTAAGAGTGAGAGAAAATATTAGAATTATTTATTGTTTATTTAAAGACATAAGAGGTGATATCCAAGACAAGTGGGATAACCGTGCTAATGTCATGTAAGAAAATATGAGATTTATTTATTTTTTGTTTATTTAAAGACATAAGAGGTGATATCCAAACAAACGGGATAACCGTGCTAATGTCATGTTAGAAAATATGAGATTTATTTATATTTTGTTTATTTAAAGACATAAGAGGTGATATCCAAACAAACGGGATAACCGTGCTAATGTCATGTTAGAAAATATGAGATTTATTTATTTTTTGTATTTAAAGACATAAGAGGTGATATCCAAACAAACGGGATAACCGTGCTAATGTCATGTTAGAAAATATGAGATTTATTTATATTTTGTTTATTTAAAGACAGAAGGGGTGATATCCAAACAAACGGGATAACCGTGCTAATGTCATGTTAGAAAATATGAGATTTATTTATAAAATTTCCCATATTATTATTTAATAAAGTTTATCTTATAATTTAATAAAGATTCTCATATTATTTAATTAAGAATTAGTATTTTAAAATTATATTCCTATATCATAAAAATAAATTTTGTTGTTTACCATAACTACCGTCTGAAAAATATATTTTGCCCTGTATAAAAAAAAACCAACCAGTATTCCCAAATTAGAGTAACCCAACAAAAAAAAAACTAAAGAAAATAAACTTGGTCTTTGAGAACTTAACACCCTTTTAAAAAAAAAAAACATCCCCAGAATTTTAAATTGTTACTCAAATTAAATCCACACAAATAAAATTAAACTTATTTAACCCAATGCCATTTGTTTTTCTAATTGAATTATTGTATTTAGAAAAATTAATTTTAAAGAAAATCTGCAGAAAATAAACTTATGATGACTCTTGAATTTAGGTGCTTACCGTACCTATCGAAGTTAATAAGTGTCTCTTTAGAAATTCTCTGTTTAGCAGCTAACCCATCTTCTCCCCCACCAAAGTCTTCGTTTTTGCGTTTTAACACCCTGCGTCTTTTGTAATACGAAGTACGACGTTGGCTGCTATAAAAAATCAATAATTGCGGCAAAGATGTGAACGGTCCAAAGTTCACGCGTCCTCCTAAATATCATCGGAAATATACTGAGGATTTTATTTTCAAGACTGGCTACCTAAATAGATTTATCAGGGCCTATATTTGGAAATGAAAAGTTATTACACTTTTAATAAAATATTTTTCCAGTATTGCAGGGTAAATTAAAATCATAATATAATTTAAATTAAATATAAAGAATAGAGTAAAATAATTAAACTTCAGGGCGTAACATTGGGGGAAAGAATAAGTTTACCAATAAATAAATTAAAAAATTAGTGAAAAAAATTTCAAATAAGGGCACCTAGGTCTGCTCTGTTACAACAAGTAATTTGATTTATCGCTAATGTTCCCAATTTCTTGAAGAATTCACACAATGGGCTTTACAGAACAGCACAAAACATTCAGGGTTGAAGCGTATTTTCGAAACGGGGTTAGAGTAAATGGTGAGTGGCAATACAATCCGGGTTTGTGCATGGACGATTTTCACGAACATTTTCCTAACGTTGCTTTTATTGCTGGGGATTTTTATCATAGCCTGAAAAGAACCGTGGCTGTATTTAGGGAAACAGGTTCTATACAACACAAAAAAGGAGCAGGAAGACCATCTGTAAGAACAGAAGAACTTGTTGCAAACGTTCGTGAAATAATGCAAAATACGCAAACAAATTGTTTAAGACGCCTGTCCCAAGAAGTGGGAAGATCTTATGGAACATGCAGGACTATTCTTAAGAAGCAGCTAAATTTATTTCTTTATAAAGTGCAATTATTATTCCAAGAAATACAAGCCGCAGATTTTGAAAGACGTAGGAATTACTCTCAATGGTTTACCCAAAATTTATTGGAAAGAAATGATTTATTAGACCTGACATTTTTTTCGGGTGAAGCCTGATGGTTCCACCTCTCCGGTTATGTAAATTCTCAGAATACACGCATGTGGAAATCCCCATATTTTTCCTCAAAAAATTTGTGCCTGGTTAGCTGTTTCCCGAAGAGGATTTTTTTTCCATGACACAGTTACAGCACAACGGTATAGAGACAATATTTTGAATCCATTTGTGGAGCAATTACTTGACGACGAACTACGTTTTGGATATTTTCAACAGGACGGTGCAACCGCCCATACAGCCGCTGAAACTATTAACTAGACTGGGTACATACAGTGGCGGCTCGTGCCATTTTAGTGAAGTAGGGCCAGGTAAACCCTTAACGCCGCAGGCAAAAAAATTTTGGGTGCCACGCCCTTTTTTGTTAATAGTTCTTGCTTTTAAAGTAGGAAAAATAAGCAAAAAGGCACCTAATTTAATTTATGAATTTACAATCATATCTTGAATATACCTAAACACGATAACAAGTTGAAACACACAAGCAATGTCAGTGGTTTCATCTGCGATAACAGCGATAAACGAAGAGTCCTTTATTTCTTTTGTGACTTCATCATATGATACACATCTAACATACAGTCCAGAAGTTCATTTTGTAGGGGTTTTGATGTTCCTTTAAATACTTTCGATTTTTCAATATGATCTTTAAGAGTTTTGTCTAATTCTGAGCTGAAATTTATTAATTCACGAAATATGCCCCTATTTTCCGACGTCTCTTTTTCGTCATGAGCTCTCAAAGCCAACTCAAATGCACCACAAAACCGAACGCAGTTTATAATTTGGTTTAATATGTATCTGTTTTTATCAATTTGTTCGTTTTTCTTCATTATTTCATTGTGATATGCAGAATTTAATTGAGTTTTAATGTTAATTTTACCAAGCATACTGAAATTAAATATATTGTTTAAATGTACCTTCGATTTTTCATGTGTCTTCATTTTGTCCCAGAAATGGACCAAATCATCTGTACCTTTTTGGGACCAAGTTTGCTTCCCACCAAATAAAACACACATAAAACAAAATAGTCTATTAGATTCATCACAACCGCACACCCAAGTATTTTTTCCATAAAGTTTCCTTTAAAAATCTAATAGTATGCATTACTTATGTATTTCTAAAATAAAAAGTTCGTTAACCCTACATTAAATCAGTCGCCGGCCGAACGAAAACAAATCTCGGGACGCGACGCGAACATCAGCTGTTTGAAACGTCTAACATCAAACGGTCAAACGAAGAGAGCCTGGCTGTCTCTGGCTACGTCGTCGAGATTTTTGCCTGCTTGCATTCAAGGTCATTTCCCAACGTTTTTTTTTATTGAGGTGATGGCGTTTCGTCACCTCCCGTGTGCCTCGTCGCGCTTGGCGCGGAAGCTACGTTACCGTTTTACGCATAATCGCTTCCTTTTAGATAGAAATTTGCACCAGACTGTGTTCCATTTTTAAATTATTTTGCTAATTGCTTTAAAAACGAGAATATTAATTTTAATAGGTTTTGGTAATTTGTAGAGGGCAGGACGCTAGACAGGAGGGCAGGTAGTGCCATGGCACTGGGCTCTACCCCACGAGCCGCCACTGGGTACATATCGCTAATCGTCAGCCGAGAGTGCAGCTAATATTATTACTAAAAAAAATTTTACAAAAATTTACAATAAAAAAATACTTTTCTTTTCTTTTTTTCTATTTACTATTGCTTTTTTTCCCTCACCTTCCTGCGGAACGTGAAGGGAAAACATATCGCCAAATTGTCATTATAACAACTGACCAAAACTAGACAATGGTGCAAAATTTACGTTTTCTCGTATAGATAGGTACTCGCACACCTTTGTGCAATGTGGGTTATACTTTCCATATTTGCTCTATAAAAGTATGTAAGTATTCAATCGATTAAAACATAAGCAAAAAATTATTCTTACATGGGAGCCATCAATTATCAGCTAATAAATTTATAGAAATATTATTGTGCCGAGCCCTTCGGGCACAGCACTGTTCTAGTTCGTTCGTTTATATGAACTTTTCTATTTGAATTTGGTTCAGGAATACTCCCTTGAAATTACGCCACATCCTTAAGTAACACCCTGTATATTTGAAAAAGGTAGTTTTTGAGATGGCCTAAACGATTATCCAAACCGAATGTCCATCCGATCCAAGAGGTACCATTTTCGACCAAATTTTGACTTTGAAAAAATCAAAAAAATTATTTACAAACTTTCGATCGCGCTCACAAACAATAGGCTTCTGTAGTCCATGGTCGTCTACACGTCTAAAAAGTTTAAATCGAAAAAATTAATTTTTTGGGCCTGTATCGAATGACAACGAGAATCCGATAATTATCGACTTTAAAAATTAATAACTTTTTTCCCGTACACCCTGTATATTCGAAATTTTCACACAACGTACCCACACTATTCCTCTCTAAACCCAAAAAGTTTCAATCGTCCCACTCTAACCATTTCCGAGAAAAAAAATCGCAAATGTGAAAATGTCCAAACTGACGACGACGACGCCGACCACGGCGACAACATACATACATATTTCAAATGTAGCAGCCGATATAGTGCAAAATTTTCAAGAGTCAATCGGGGTTGTCGTGATTCCGCGTGAAGGAGACGAATAACATATCGCGAAAATCGCGATATGTTAACTACTTACGCAATTTTTTCGACAGCAGATTGATCAGTTTTCGATCAGACATTGAATTCCCACCTCTATCACCTTGTTTAACGGTAAAAAGTAAAGTTCGGGTAACTTGTGGTGCTCAAGTCTGGTGCTAGAGTTTTCAGGTCGCGCAAGCGCCTCTAGCGTGACTTAACGACCAGAGATGGCCGGGACCGACAGCTTTACGTCTCCTCCGAAAGACGACCTTACACCAACCAACTAAAATTCGGTCATACTTTTTTTATTATGCGTATGCCCACTCCGGGAATCGAACCCGGATCGCCACGGCCGTAAGCGGTATCTCTACCACTGAGCTACGACCGGGCTTTTGTTTAACGGTTATGGATTACTTCGTTTTTCCTCATTTAAAGAACACTATTTTTAAAACACCAGCTGCAAATTTAGAACAATTACAAGAAAGGATTATCCAAGAATGTCTCCAGAGATGCTGGTCAACACTTTCTAAAATATGAAGAGACGTGTGAATTTATGCTTGGAGCATGGCGGTGGCCAATTTCAGCAATAATTATGATTATTTTTCTTTCTGTATATTCTTACTTCGTTAATTTTGTAAACAACAAAAATAAATTTGTACATGTCTACTTATTTTATTACTCATTAGTTTGGCATATTGTCACGGGGTTCTCTTCGTGGGCGGGGTCGAAGGGAGAAGAATGAAAGTCCGGAAATCGGTATAACGGCGTCTATTGAATACTTCTTAATTTACCCTATTGCGCATGTCATAATATGAATTTGACAACATTTTAACCTAGATTTCGTTAGATATATCGTCCCCATATCATTGTGATCTAAACCAAGCCCTACGTTTTTTTAATCCAAGCCCTCTTTGATGCAAATAATTTTTGCTCGCACGGTATAATAGATATAATATTATTTTAATTTCTATTTACTTTTCATGAAATCAGATACTATACTTAGCAGAGTTCCTTTCTGCAATAATTTTTACGTTAATTTTATTTTAGAGCAAGTACCAAAAGGTTCCTGGCCCTATAAAGGCCTTGTAGAGTTCAAAAACATGAGTCTTATTTACGTTCCAGGCGAGCCAGCAGTTCTTAAAAACTTGAATTTAAAGATACAGCCTGGAGACAAGGTAGAAAATTATTATATTATACTCTTTCTTTAAGCATAAGAGAAACCATCAATTCCTAATAATTATGACATAGGTAATCAATTATTTCTTCTCTCTGTGTATTGTGTATTACATAATATTGTATAGCTACATAGGTAAGGGCGTCAGAAGTTCCATCTATCTAACTCAGAGTCTATACTATACAGGGTGTTTTAAATTAAGTGCTAACTTAATTTAACCTAATTATTATGGCAGATATACAAAGTTGTGTAAATTAGCAAAATAGTAGCATTTTTTTCGCTGGGGGACAAACAGAAACTCAATTGAATGATGCGTTCAAAAATAAATAAGCAAAATGTATTATTTTAAATTTTAAAAGGACATCTGCAATATTGGTGTAAATAGTATATTACGTACAGAGGTGGAAAGTGCTTCATTACTGTCGAGAGATTAAATAGTTTACCGAGACGCGAAGCGTCGAGGTAAACTATATCTCGGAGACAGTAATGAAACTTTTGACCGAGGTTTGTATACTATTGTATTTACAATCACATCCTACATCCACTTCTTATAATTTTTAACTAAAAATATTATTAAAAGAAAAATGTCATTTTGACGTAGTATTATAGAAAATATATATTAAAAAAATCAAATAAATTTACAAGTAGGCATATTTTCAAATTAGGCGACGGTTGTCAAGGAAACCTTTGTTTGAAATTAAAACAATAAACGTCAGTTCAAGTTTGATCTTTTGCGATCAATACAATAAAGTTTAAAAATTAATGGAAGAAGAATCAATGGAGTGTACCCCGCCGGAAATAAGGGGAGCCGCTGAATGAAATGACACAATTTTAGTTAAAATATCACATTTTAGTGGACTGAAAATGAGGGCGGGGAATCAGGGTGGGAAGTCAGGGCGGGAAGTAGAGGTAGGAATTATTAATTACTAATCTTAAATATAACAATTATAGGGTGAAGGTAAAATAGGGGTGAAAACCCTTATCTTTACCCTACAAGGTAATGTGACACTTCCCAACCTTCAGTAAAGTCAGTAATGTCAACATTACATGTATGGTTGTGAATAAAATAAATAAACGAATTATCGGCGCATTTTTCTGTTTAACTAGTTGGCTGTAAACGGCTGCGAAATAATAATTCTACAATTTTTTTATTTACTAGTTGGATGTGAATGGATTTATTTTGGCATTTGGCAAGCAACGTCAGTATTAAAAATGGTGTTCACTCATTTAAAAAAAATGCGATATTGTTGGAGGGAAAAAGTAGAGGATTTTGAGAATTTCACATTTGTTTTATTGTTAGGTTAAATTGTATAAAGAATGGTGTTAATTTTGTGGAAATGAATATATACATTTTTTACTTTCTTGCGTTTTTTGCGGCTTGTCTTGTTCTTGTCTTCTTCACGCGGCGGCTTCCTGTCGATCGCGCCTGGCCGGTGATTGGCTTTACTGCATCGGCCTCACTCGCCGAGTATCGGGATGCGCGCGCACAGATATTTAAAAAGTCAGTGGCGCATCATCAATTTATTTCACAACAATTGTCATGAAAATAGGGCATTTCCAAATTTATTATTTATTTCTTAAATTGTTATTATTTCTAATTTAAATCTAGTCCAAGCTTATTTTTGCAAACTACACATAAACATCGGTTTGTTTTATTTATACTGATCTAATTAAACAAGAGGACGATCAGTATAAATAGCAATCCGACAAGCTTGGACGACATCCACTCTTGGGTCACAGATCCACTCTTGGCCCTATAAACATCGAATGACTGAAAAATAACGATTTACTTCTAGCCCAGTAACTTGATTGATGGTCTAATCACTGTGTCGCCCGCAATATTATGGCCCAATGCTTAATCTACGTTAAATTTGCATCATGTCATTAGATCAATGTCGGGCCTCCATATAAAACTAGTTATTTTGCCAACGTTATAACATCGTCAACGGCCCAACGCATTTTACCAGCTCATCATTTGCCAATGGTTGATCGTTAAAGAATCGTTAACTAACCACTATATCCTTCGTGTTGAAGGCCTAATGGTAAAATTCAGTCAATAAAAAGAGAAGCCAGTCGAACAATCGAATCGACCAACCTCAAAATTCTCTTGATCGGGATCGGTTCATGGCGTTTTTATTTACTTTTTAATTCAAAAAATAATGTTTGTGAATGCGATTCAAATCTTGGTTTAAGTGTTTCTTTATTGTTAGTGTTTTGTTCGTATAAATGGATATAAATAAGTAAGTATTACCATTATTACAATACTTAAATATGTCTTAATAATTTGCTCTTTCGGCTTTTTTCTTGTCTAATCTTATTTTGTTGTGTAAACTTTTGCTCGCGCATGAAAAGCATAATATCTTAACAATTTAACTACTTTTTGTACTGGATTTATTTGTTAAATATTTGTGTTTTTAATTAATTGAATATGTTTAAAAAGTTTAAAACAATATCCAAAAGGCAAGAGTGTATATTAGCAGAAAGAGAATTGCAGGAAGCCCGACAAGAGTCTGATGTTTGTCAGGAACCAAATATTTCATGCCTAAGTGGTAGCTCGATCGTCAGCAATCGCGACTCTGTTTTAGGTGATGATAACCTTCACCGATGCATTAATAATAAAGCGTAAAGCTATGATTTTATTTTTTTAAGATACCAAGTTTTTTTAAAAACATAGGAGCATAGCATATGCCACATAACATACTTAAGTTATAAAGAAATTTATCATAATAGGCTTGATAAATATATGTAATTGATTTTGCGTACATCATAAGCATAAGATATGCCCTTATATTTTTGCTAGTCAAGATTTTACACAAACACTTCATTATTTTTAGCTGTTGCTCGAGATGCTCCCAAAGGTGTGGAAATTACTCAAACTGAAGTGGAAAATATTATCAAACTTTGGCTTAGGAGTACTGGAGATATAGAGAAGGTGGTAGAGAAAAACGAAGAAGTTTAAGGTAAAAATAGTCAGTTGAAGTCTCGGTTGAAGTTTTAAAAATATTTTCTAATAAAGTGTCATATTATGTTAAAATATCTTTTTTATAACCAATGCTTTTTATGTCCAATATTATATTAATGTCTTGAAAAAAGTACTTATAGTAACCTTAAAATTTTAATGGGTTTATAAATTTTTAATGATATTATTAATGGACAAATTTGTTACTATAAAATATGGACAGTCATTAAAAATAGATATTTTTTTTAGCTCTCCGCCAGCACAATGACATACAAATTAAAATAACAATAAGAAGGGAGAGATAAACCACCAAAATTTTTGTTAATTATGTTTTTTAAAGCCATGTTGTTTATTTTTATTAGGAAGATATAAAAAAATATATGATGTAAATATATATTATATAAAATATATATTTCATTAAAGAAAGTAAACTGATGTTTAACTTTAAACTTTTAATTTCTTGCAATTTGTTTTCTTTTCCTACAAAATAGTTAGTCCTTTGGGGTTTTGGGTTGTTATAGGCGCTGATTGACTTTTTCTCTGAAAGTTTTCTCAACATGCGAGTTTCTTCAGAAAGTTGGGATTTGTTCAACTAAGTGTGTGCTACTATACCTATGTATACTTACACTTACTGTAGTTTGCAATCAATTAAGTTAAACAAGGCTCATTTTCTTAAGTTGCCAACTGCTAGTATCGACAAAACTTCCATGCATAGAAAAAACGGTTTTCAACAATCTTTGGTGAATGGCCGTTGAAGGCCCTTCATATTTTAGTCATTAAACTGTCGGTGGCCTAATGTAAAGTTTCCTACAATGGGCAGTTATTATGCCGATATTTATTCGTTAATGGGCCAATACAAATTCATCATTGGGCCATTAAAAAATTGTGCTGGGAAATTAACCTTGGGCAGTCACAAGGCCGGTGTACAGAAAACATCAAAGCCAATGCAGAAAAACAATATTGGGCCAATGAAAAGTTAACTGAGAAGCTGCATTGGGCCGATGTTTTTTTGACAATCATTGTTTATAGGGGGGTCAGACTCCGACATACTCCGAGTCAGGGGTCACGCACATTCACTTTCTTGGGTTAATTAAGTGTCACTCTGAGGGTGACCGACCAGAGCAATAAAAGAGTCTTTGTGAAAACTATTTACTATCAATGAAAAAGTAGAAGTAGACGTGTTAGCATATTTTGAAGCTTACAAAAATTATTCTTTACAAGTTATCCTGCCAAAACCGAGTTTAGCATATAATGTACTCATGTGGCCTGGATTTATGAAAGACCGTCAAGATCGTAAAACAATTTTAAAATAATATGCTGCTAAGGACCTTGAAAACTTTGTTTTTCTATTTAACACCATAAGAGAATTATTGTACTACTAGCGTGTACCCGGCATGCGTTGCAACCCGCTGGTATAAAAACAAACCCGATATATTAGTACCCGGCATGCCACTTTCTGAAATTGCACCCGTGCAAAGCCGGGGCGGGTCCGTAGTTATACATAAAAACCTTCCTCTTGAATCACTCTATCTATTTAAAAAAACCGCTTCAAAATCCGTTGCGTAGTTTTAAAGATTTAAGCACATATAGGGATATAGGGACAGACGGGCGATAGCGACTTTGTTTTATACTATGTTAAGATTCTAGATTAAGCTAAGGAGAGTGGTTTGAATGTATATACGATTTGGAGAATTTTAAATTACTTAGTACCCTTTAAGTACCGACCGGTAAAACATTAGTACCAAGTGACACCGAAAGAAGGCTAATCTTTTGTCAATTGATGGAAGATAATATGTGTGAGCATAATTTGAACTTTCTAAGGTTATTTTCTGTGGAGCGATGAAGATGAAGCTAATTTTTAAAATAGAGGAATGTTTAACCGTAACAACATGCACTACTGAGATATGGCATCAAATATGTCGTAGCCACCCACTTTATTATAATGTTATTAATTATTAAAATAATTAAAAGTTTTATCTTATTAAGATGTTATTTAAAAGGGAGCTTTTTAGTGGATTGACGTACGAGATATTAATATTATTTTAGGGTTCTTTTTGTTATTCTCTATTTGGTATTTAATAGTTTTCTGGAAACCTACTCAAATGTTTACTAAACTCTTTTACTTACTGGTCGATGAAAATAATAACCCACTGGTGATTGACTTTTTATACATTTATTTCACTGGCTGTAAAATTGTTACTTAATACAAAAATGTATATACGATACAATTCATACCTAAAATATACAGGGTGACAATTTTAAAACGAACAGCATTTAATATTGCCTCTACCAATGATAGTATGAAAATTTGGCGAAACACGTCAATTTGATATATCAAGGGGGAAATTTTTTAAGGCATTTGTTGTCGTGTTACTTTCACCCCCTGACCCCCAGAACACCTACCCCTAAAATTTTAAATAGCAACCCCTATTTCTTTTGCCATTTTTGTGTTCCTTATAAAATTCTACATAAACTGTATTTTTTTCAAAATTGTGATTATTAACCTCACAAATTAATGAAATGTATTTAAATAGATATTTAAATAATGCAACTCCTTGAAAAATTATGATAATGATAATAAAATACTGGAAAGCTCACCTTTCCTACTTTATAAATTATTCAAAATGGGTTCTATTCTTCTCCAAGCACAAGTACATCCGGTATTCAAACTGTTTTCGGACGTTTTCAAGAGTTTCAGGTGAAATAGTTTGTTCGGGTTTGTTCGTATATAATCGTATAATACCGTATATAACAAGACGTTAATTAGTATGAGAC
Source organism: Polydrusus pterygomalis (assembly GCA_963969555.1). NCBI lineage: Eukaryota > Metazoa > Arthropoda > Insecta > Coleoptera > Curculionidae > Polydrusus > Polydrusus pterygomalis. The sequence continues at coordinate 119,598 of OZ018376.1, forward strand.
AATTATGCAGTATTGATTTTTTTTAATGAACTTTCATCACATCTTACGTCGAATATAGGGTGAAGTAAGGTATGTTCGTGATAATTACAGTTTTTTCGTTGCAAAGTAATATAAATGGCATGCGGTGGTTGTAATAATTGTCGGGGAATTAAGACCTAACATTTTGCTTTTTTATTTTGTTTCTTTTAGGTTAGGTTCGTAAGCAATCATAAAAATAACATAAACTTGGAATACGGGATAATTTTACTGTATACGAAAAAAGATATTTCCTAAAATTGAACAACCCTTGAAAAAAATGCCAGAACATACCTGAGACGCAACAAGTGTCTATATTGTGATCTTAAACACACAAACAACGCACACTGTTTCCACGTCGATACTGAATGCGACTGATGCGGCATGCTCTTTCATATAACGTTCATTCGGGTCAGTTGGGATTGAATATAGGAGTCGAATTCGAGCGTAACACAGCCGAGCGTAACGCGTGACGGCTCAGTTTAATTTAGTGCCCACAAAAGTGCTAAACGCGTCTAAAGAAGTTTTCACTTCAAAAATCCAGCGGTGTCAGATCTGGTGACCTAGGTGGCCATTCTATGGGTCCCCTCCTACCAATCCACTGCTCTGGGTAATGATTATCTAACCACTCTCTTACTGGGCGTACATAATGCGGAGGCGCTCCGTCCTGTTGGAAGTGCAGCAAATGTTCATCTAGTAGAGCAAGATTTCCATTGTCGTCCCTTTGATTTTCCACCTCACGAATTATAAGAGGTTCTATAGCTGTGTCTAACATTTCTGCATAAATTTCACCATTTAGATTTCCATTGATAAAGAGGGGACCGATGATACTATTGCCTAATATACCCGCCCAAACATTTATTTTTTGAGGGTATTGCGTATGCCCCTCTCTAATAATGTGAGGATTGAGGTCGCTCCAATCACGACAGTTTTGTTTTTGCCCTTGCCATTTAAGTAAAATGTGCATTTGTCACTGACACAGATATTTAACCTGGGCTGAGTAATAATCTTATCCGTCATAATTTCGTAAAACTCAATACGTCTGTCCGGGTCATCGTCCCCTAATTCTTGAGTAATTAGAAGTTTATATGGATGAAGTTTGTGAAGCTTCAATACTTTCCTGACTGACTCACGCGACAGTCCAGTTTGATATGCAACTTTACGAAGGAACCTAGTGGGAGCTATAGCAACTTCAACAAGAACCTCAATCTGAGCGGCGGCATCATTGAGGAGTCTTGGCTCATTCCTTTTCTTATTGCAAACATATCCTGTTTCTTCAAATTTAGCTACGAACTCACGGATGTACTTGTGTCCAACATTTCTTTCACGATGTCTTTCCTTAAATACGGCTACCGTTCTTGCAAAGCAACGATTTTCAGCTGCGTAAATGAAAATCATTTCTACGCGTTCAGCAATAGTGTAAACCATTTTAAGAAGCGACACTAATAATTAAAAACTATTGAAATATTTATGAAATTAACTTTCACAGCTTATTTCACTGATTCTAGAAGAACATGAAATAAATAATGAACACCAGGAGTCGGAAAATAAGGTACCTACTAACTACAAAACGAGAATCTTGTTTTGTCGATAACGACAAAAAAATTTAATTATTTTATGTTTTCTAGTGGCGATATCGAAGACGAAGCGTAAATAAATATGTGCTGGAACTGGACTGCCAGGATTGCCATGTACTGGAACTATCGGGTTGTTGGTCAATTGAGATATTTGAGGGGTTGTATAAAAATGTATATTAAATTAAGCACTACATTTTGGTGTTAATACAGCCTCTATGACTATTACTAAGACTAAGACTATTACTACGATTAGTTTCCTATATCTAATCAGTCTTTATAAATACTAAAACTAATTTGAAGTTAAACTTGAACACTGTAAAGGTATTATTTGTTATTGTTAAAGTAAATGTTTAATAATAATATTACCATCCGGGTATGGGTTATACCCTGTGTCAATGATGATATTATGTGATTATAGCAATAACAATTATCTAAACATTAAAAATAACATTAAATATACAATTATAGGGTTAAGGTAAAATAGGGGTAAAAACCCTTATTTTTACCCTACACCTCCGGTGTGAGGGAAAAACAATTAAATATTGTACAAATATTTAAATTTTTTTTCCACTAAGCCCATATCACAGATAAAATTTTTCCTTAACCTAAATTACAATAATCACCTAATCAAAATACTTCTTAATTCTATTCTTATGCTTTAACACTTGTCTTATTGTCTATTATATTGAGCTATTAAAATTTGGTCGCATGTGATGTAAAGTTTATTTGTTTTTGACCCTGTATACGGTAACTTAATAAAATAAGTATTTTTGAAAAAGTAGTTTGAGTCTGAAAGTAATACACCTTAATATTAAGACAAAAAAGAACACAGTGTCTTCAGTAAAGTGTTTATTAAGTGAAAAATAAATTTTAGTTTAACTTAACGTAAAGTTTATCTATTTTCAATGATTTAATTTAAAACCCCTTTACTTTATTCTTTTACTTTCAGGCACAAACTACGTTTTCAAAACTACTTTTTCAAAACTACTTATTTTATGAAGCTACTTTATACAGGGTCAGAAACAAATAAACTTTGCATCACATGCGACCAAATTTTAATAGCCCAATTTTGATTTTGTAGATAAACACACATTTAATATGGCGCTACTTTAAAGAAAATCTATCTGAAATTGTTGAATTGTCAAAACTAAGAAGTTTTATGTAGGTTGCGTTGAGTCTTATTTTGCAAAAGTGGTGCAATTTATAAAATATGGATAAAAAATTAAAATTATCCTATGCAGCTGAAATTTTGCATGTGGGCTAGAAACTGCATTTAAAAAAAACTTTTTCTAATAACTTTTTTTCGATATTTTCAGAAATAACCCCACTTTTGAATTATTTTTTGGAAAAAAATAAACTTTGGCAGATAATGCAAATCACGTGACTAATATTTTTTTCCTTAATTTTAATCTCGATTGAAGCAGAACTTGATGCCAAAGTCAAATTTTGAATAAAGTTATTAATAAAAAAAAGCCCATATATGCAGACTTTACTGGTGACACTGTAGAAAAAAATTCGTAACTTAAAATGACAATGAAAATATGACATTAATAGTAATTTAACAAACTAGTGTATTAATCGCTATTTATTTAATATACGCGTTAGTTACAATATTTTTCCGTCGATTGTCTTGTTAATAGATTATATTTTCTTTTTTATTTAGAACCAAACTATACATACTATAACAAATTATTGAATTTCAAACTTATTGACATCGACAGAAACTATGGCAACGCCATTATGTACCCGGCAGTGCGTGCTTTGTAGTATGTTTGGTTGCCTAAAATCGTTTATTAATAAAAAAAATAATGCATTAATAGAGGCCATTAATGTATGATTTTTTATACATTAATTAAGGTTGTAAATACACGGTCGACGGAAAAATAATATTATTGTCTATTTAATTGTAGGTCGGTACCTACAGGGTATTATATAAAAATCAGGTGTAAAAGTTTTTATATGCCTGTCACACACTTTTAATACGTAAATAAAATTAATGGAAAAAATATTTATTGGTGGTTTGACAACAGAATGAAAATAAGATTTCAAATAAGTAGCACGAAATAATTACTAATTTGTATTAAAAAAACTTACCAACAACTTTTTAGATTGGCATTGTTGGTAGAACTGGCGCAGGAAAATCCTCGCTGATAGCAGCGTTGTTTCGATTGGCACCAATCGAGGGAGAAATTTTAATTGATGGTATCGATGCGAAAACGATAGGCTTAAACGATTTAAGAAGAAGCATAGCCATTATTCCCCAAGAACCTGTGCTATTTAGTGCTAGTTTGAGATACAACTTGGACCCGTTCAACGAGTTTAGTGACAATCACTTATGGGAAGCGTTAGAGGAAGTAAGCACTCAAGAAACTACTAAATTGTTAGCAACTTTTGGAATAAATTAGGGTTAGTTCAACCAAAACGACTCCAATAGGCCTCCATAGTGTGTTCTCTTCGAAATGAGTTAGATTATGTTAGAATTAGTATAAACAATTTTGACACATTTAAAATAATAGGTATATATTATTGGGAAGGGCGCGCTTAGTTGAACAGCTAGGATGGCTATAAAGAGTCATAGTGGACATTTTGAAATAATAAGTGAAAATTTTAATATTTTAAACAGCAACTAAACGTGTTCATAATGTCAATGTATTGTCGCTTTAGGTCGAATTAAAAGATATGGTAGATAGCTTAGATTTTCAAGTAACCGAAGGTGGAGGAAACTTTAGTATTGGCCAACGACAGCTAATCTGCTTAGCAAGAGCTCTTCTACGAAACAATAAAATTTTAGTTCTAGATGAAGCCACGGCGAACGTGGATGCCAGGTAAGCCTATATTATATCGCCCAGTATTATTAAACAAATAGTCTAAATAATCTATAACGAAAAAAAAAATAAAAGGCTCTTTATACTTTATATTTGCAATAAAGATCATCATTCATTTAATATTTTTCATTTTAAAATATCTTTATTGTTTGTATATTGCTTTTTACATGCTAGGTATAGTGTTTCCCAGGTCAATTTAATGACATAAAACAGTATGAAACTCCTAACCATAGGCGTCTCCAACAAATAATTAAAATGCAGGGTATTGTTTTAATTTGTTAATATGATAATAATATTATAAATAAAGCAACTTTAATATACGTAACACGTTTTAAGCAAACAGTATTTCCGCAATGGGGACCCCACTGTTTCTGGGAAAGAACCAAAAGCGCTGGTCTGGGCAGAAGTAAGCTTTGTAGGGTGTAGATTGTTACTAGCTAAGAACTTACTTGTGTTAGTGTAGGTGTGTGTATTGGTGCAGTGTTGTGTGTAGTAAGTTCTTGTGTGGTAGGTATATTTTTTTGTAGGCTTTGTGTAGGCTTTTTTTGTTTACTAACTACTTAAACTAGATATGGCAGCGTCGAGTTTAACGACTCCTTGCTAAGTAAGTTCTTATGTGAATTTAATTGCTGGAATCATCAGAATATTCAGAAGTAGAATCGTTTCCAGGTTGGATCACTATTGGCGCTATAGGCGATAAAACAGGACATTCCTTTTCTACTTTTATAACATGAGCTTAGCAGTTTTTCCATACTTCTCTACTCATGTCGCTAATTACCTGCCAAATATTATCAAGGACAGCTGCGCTTAATGTTGGTGACTGATTATTTTTTCGTAAACTTTTTTTTATGGTACCCCAAACCATTTCAATAGGGTTAAAGATACAATAATATGGGGGTAATCGCAAAATAGTATGGCCGCGCCTAGTGCAAAGAGTATCAATTACGTATTCATTTTTAAAGTTCCTTCTTTTGGTGATTTTAATTAATTCCTTTTTGACTGGAATCCTTTCAGGAATATCCATATTTTTATTTCTCATAAACTTTAGAATATCTTCTTTCTTGGTGCTCATGTTAGGTATTTTATTTAATATTCTCGAATGATATGACGCATTGTCCATAACAATTACTGAATTCGGAGGAATGTTAGGTAAAAGCTGTTCAGCAAACCATTTTTCAAACAAATCCGCGCATCTTTACCTCCGGCATAAAGAATAATAACACGTTTTCCCCTCGATCACGCAGTTTCAAATGGCCGCCAAAAAGCCATTGCTGATAATAAAATATATTAAGTAAAAAAAAACTTACCTTTCTTCACAGTTACAAAGCAAAATTAAATACGTAAATTACAGCAAATTAAACCACCTACTACACTGTCCTATTCACATAGTGAGGATGGCTGATGGCTTCATTATCTGTTAGCAGGTAGAAATACTTCGCTAAAAAGATTCCCCCTACTTGTCTAGGACATAATAATATAAATTTGCAATTACTGTCTTTGTCTAGAATTATGCACAGACTGTCCCAGACCGCCCGTTGGCGCCTGTCCCCATGGCAACGTGCACAAATTATATGCTGTTGCCAGTTCTTCCAAATTTTCGGGTTTGTAAATACAATATATAAGTATAGGTGAAATAATAAGGGTTTGTTAATTAGTTGTTTTTTAACACTGCAAACACTATTTATTTTTATTTCAGTTATATTGTTTCTTAAGGACTAAAGAATATTATTATAACAATGAATTGCTTGTTTTTTTTTTCTGTCACACTCAAAACTCCTCGGTTTAAAGTATATTTGCAAACTAGCTTTCAAAGAAAGTTACTGACTAACAATTGAATACTGATATAAATGAAACATTTTTAATAAAAAAAACTTAAAGAATTGAAGAAAAAAGATCTGACAACCCTGGTTCTCTTTCATGTCATCACACTGAGTTTGGAAAGATTGTAATTTAACATTTAATACATTTTATAAAATATTTTAGTATACGATTCACCGAATGTGGAACTGCTTTTTTCCAATTATTATCCTCTACCCGGGATACGCGCCTGGCGATTCCGGCGGGCCTGTTGTTGACACTGGGTTAATTATCCTAACGCTGAGTTTGTCAGTCTGATAGTTCCGTAATCTCTTTACTGCAATGAGGAGTTTATTTGCCTTACCTGAAATTAATTTCATTTTAATGACTTGTTTTTTGTGTTTTTTCATTTGGCATGGAAAGTTTTTTTAAAAAACAGATCATTACAAAATATATTAAATTACAGTTCATTAATTGTGGCACTTTTTTTAGAACGGATGGACTTATCCAGACTACTATCAGAAAAAAATTTATAAATTGTACAGTCCTGACTATAGCCCATCGTCTGAAAACCATTATAGATTCAGACAAAGTTCTTGTTATGGGTTCTGGTCAAAAGCTAGAATTTGACCATCCGCACGTTCTTTTACAAAGTCCTGACGGGCGTTTCCTAAGAATGGTGGAAGAAACGGGAAAAGCAATGACGCAACAGCTGAAGGACGTTGCTTTGCAAGCTTGGATGGAGACAAATTTTAATATTGGAACCAATGCCGAAATCGGTTCTGATAATGTTACGAGAGAGAACGAAACAATAAATAATAAAAATATTTAATTGTGGTTAAGTCAAATTATTATTTACTTAACCGAAACCAATAATATATTTTTCAATAAAACTTTCAAAATTGCCTTTATCCGCATATCGGCCTATTGCTGTACCTATATGGTTTCTTAGATGACATTTTTTCATTTTCTCTCGCATTATCTTTCAAAGTACAGATGGGGAATTTTAAGAGTAAATTCAAAAGTCGAAAAGGCATTTACCGAAGACTATAATTTCTGATGAAGACAACATCATAAAATGTTTTAGCTAATTTTCACGCTTTTCCCCAAGCTTCCACTTGTGCAGAACATGAAACAAACTCAAAATAAGCCAATTTATTTTCTTTAGAAAGTTAGGATCTTCTTAGATGCGGATTAGAATTGTTTTACAAATGTACTATACGTTGGGAATCTTCCGGTTTCATGGGTTGAACTTTTGCGAACTTGTATGCATGGGCACATATCATAATTATCAAGGATACGTTGAACAGAAGTACGAGTTATGCCTAAAACATGTCTGCACTTCTAGTGGAAGCTTGGGAAAAAGCGTGACAATATGCTAAAACATTAATTTATGATGTTGTCTTCATCAGAAATTACAGGCTTCGGTAAATGCCTTTTGGATTTTAGTTTTGACCCATGATTAATAAAATTATTTTGTAATCATACAAACTTTCTCTTGTTGATTGGTTGTTGATCGGGAAACAATGCATTGAACCTTCTGCATGTTCTTGCTATAATTTGGTTACATTGTCCATGAAGAATAAACAATTTCATTAACATTTTAGATGAATAGTTATCTCCTTCCATTTTAATTATTTTCAGGTCACTTTATCTAATAAACTTTAAAAACGCGCAATTTTTTTATTATTTTAATGTACCTACTAATTGTTAAATTTTCATAATGAAATGTTTCATCTTTGTATTTCATGGCTATCTAAGACAAAAAAATATGCTCAAATAATCCGATTTTTACAGAAACTTGGTTTTATTTTGAAAACCTAACTATTTAGGTATAGGAACATAATATATCATTTGGAAGGGACTCTAATTTTCTTTCAAGATATTTAATAATATACAGGGTGTTATTTTTAAAAAAATTCACTTTTCACCATTTTTATATCAAGCAGTAAAATGATGAATTATGTATAACACAGAACAAATTCCCTTACACATAACTAATACACAAGACATGGATAAACTACATCCTAAATTTCAGTTTTCTACGAGTCCAAATACTGCAGTAATAAACATTTTATTGGAACTATGTTTTGAACAAAAAATATGGAAATTAATTAATTTTTCGAAAACCGCTAAAGATATGTATAAAAATGTATTATACAAAAATAATCAGAAAGTACTAGCGTAGCGGAAAAGGCAATAATAATATAGTGTGTCTCATTTAAAATATCAAAGCTGATGCTACTTTTTTGTATAAGCGGCAACGTTGCGTTATTAAAAATATTTTACGTCGATAAAGCAATGCCAATTACCCATGTTGCCAAATTTTCAGAAAATTCCTATGTCCCGTTTTCCATAAACGTCTAAGGTACCATCGACCGTGAGACACCCTGTATATACAATTCAAACATGGGAAATAGCTTAATAAAGGATGATAATATTTAACAAAAGTATAAATCCAATTTATCGAATTTTTCAACCAAAAAATTTCGACTAAAGTCCAGCCATAATTTCCCCAAACACCATCCGAACAAATATTTCTTAAATGATGGAAACTGCGTATCATTATAACTTGCAATTTTCTTTCTATTTATGATAATTATTGCAGTTCCCTGGTAATCTTATCAACTAAGTTAAGTAAGCAAGAGTAAGTGTATGTTAAGAGATTACCTTTACCAGTGGTGTAGCCAGAGTCGGTTTATGGAGGGAATACCTATAAGATATAAGCAAAATGTCTACTTATTTAGGTGATTATTAATGAAATTAATGATTTTTTCAGAAATATATATAACTCCTCGCAGGGTCTGGTGAAAAAAAAAAATGAAGGTGCATATCTGTGCTCGGGAGGCATACGACACTAAGTAAAAACAATTAAGTTTAGTTTAACATGATTTTGAGGTTAGTGTTGATTTATGAATATATTATCTTACTTTCACTACACAAAGTATTAATTATTTAGTGTTACTTTGTAAATAATTTTTTTTTAAATTTAATTATCATAATTTGTATTTTGATGGACATAGTAAGTATTCTACACCTGTAAAAAATTATACTCGGAGACATACGACACTATGTCCAATTTTTACAATTTTTAAAAAAATTAGTATATTAAATAATGGAAATGGTCAGCATTTTGGTAAAAGAAAAAGTAATAATAGACAAAATAAAAACTTATTGCCGCCTAAATACCGATAGTCATGATGGCGTTTAACAATATGTGTAATCCCCACCTACTATTATATAGATCTAGTTAGAGGCATATAACACCAAGTGATTATATTATAGTGTTCTATGCAAATATGTTGCTAAAGATATTACTAAAGATCCGAGGCATACAGATATTATTACCTTGGTGTCTTAGGCCTCTGAATAAAAATGTGTTAAAAGTCTACTCTGTTTTTCAGCTACCTTAACTAATTGGACTTGGTGTTGTATGCCCCACAAAATAGTTTAATTTTCTGAATAAACCTACATAGTTAATACCTAATTTTTGTAAAAATTAGACATAGTGTCGTATATCTCCCGAGTACAGATATTTTATATTATCATAATTTTAGTACGACTGAAAATTCAGAAAATTGCGTTTCTTAAATGTTACTTCTGTAATAAAGGTTTTATCATGGGCATCTGGGTTGTGAATGTACCAGCGCATTGAGTGAATCCCTCCCAAAGGAAGATTCTCGGTAGGCTACTACTGTACGCCGCTGCCCTTCACTATATGTTTTATTTATAATAACACGTTAAGTAAGCTGTCTAGAAAGAAAAACAATACATAATACATTAACTTAGATAGTAAAAGTGTGGAGCAAGACAAAAAATTTAGTTTACTACAGTAACTTAAATTTGTAGAGTCGTATTTAAGTGATATTATACTAATATAACCATAATTATTAAAAGTAAATATGGACGGTGCATTTAAGCTAAAGCTTGATAATCCAAAAAAAAAGGCTAATATTATATCAAAATTATTTTTTGCGTAAGTACTTAATAAGTATTTTGTTATGGACTTTTTGTTTGCAACAATTAGAAAATAAAATCGACTATTATAGAAAGTATGAAATAGTATTATTTTAAAATTAGTACAATAGACTCCCAATACACTATTAGATTATTTTCTTGTTCTAAGCTTTTCGATACCGGTACCAGCGCGCGGCTTCACTCCGTGAACACAGCCGTGGATGTGGATAATATACCTACATACTACTAATAGAATCTTCACCCATATAATTTTATAAAAAAAATTCGTTGGTGGTCTCTTCCATTTTATTTGTCTCTCTCTTCCGATCAAATACCATTTATCTTCAAGCTTTGTTCATGAAAATAATAATAAAAATAATATTTTTATTTGTTAATATTACATGGTTGACAAAAATATGGTCAGTACTTAGTACATAATATAACAAGGGAAAAATTTCTGGATAGTTTGTTCAAATCCAATTTTTCAATAAAAATATATGAAAAAATCATAAGCCCGCAGGGCGAGGGATAATTTCTGGCAATAAATGCTTTTATTTAAAAAAATTGGCTGTAAAATAAATTATTCAAAAATTTCCAGATAAATTTGCGGTCATAAATTTGACCGGTTGTCATGGCAAATTTCCAGTGTAACTCGACTGAGGGATGTTTTCAGCGATAATATCCCTAGGATATTGAAAAGAGAAATAATATACGAGATAATTTAATGTCACTCGAAAGCACGCTGACCCCTAAGCCGAAAGCATAAAGACAATACAAGACAACAATTAATACTTCTATGACAGATGCGGACGGCTAAGTTGATATAATGGTCATACATTGGTAAAACTAATTTGTGGGCCTTATTTACTTGTTTATTCGAGTGAAAACATTGATAAATGCACCTTCGGACGTTTTTCAAACGGCAACTTATCGATTTACAAGAATTATCCGCCACAACAATGTTATAATATGTTTTTTGGCCACAACAATACGTTTTTTTTGCGTCGTAGTGTGATATTATTTTTTTTTAACAGATGGACAGTCCCCATTTTTCGTATAGGCATCAAGAGAAGAATTCAACTGATAGATCTCTATAAAGTTTTACCAGTTGATAAATCAGAATGTCTTGGAAATAGACTGGAATATCACTGGAATAAGCAAGTTAGGAAAGCAAAAGAAAAACCTAATGGGAAACCCAGTTTACTTTCTGCATTGATTAAGACATTTTTTTGGGATTTTTCTGTTTATGGATTGTTGTATTTCCTACAACATGTTATTTTAAGGTAATTTATTAATTTATACGGGTAACTTATAAAAAGTAATTTATATTAAATGTCTTTTAAGAAAAAAATATATCGTCGGGTTATTTCGTTAATAGCAAATATCTTTGAAGTTTACAGAACTAGTAGGTAAGGCTGGCCTTACACAGCCGGAATGTTTATCTGAATTCAGAAACGGAATCCAGATTCTGAATTCAGAACGCACGGAATTGTATATATTTTTATTATACAGCACACACATTCTGATTTTTTCCGATTATGATTTTTCAAATTTTCAATGGGCCTGAATTCAGATTCTGGATTCCGTTTCTGAATTCAGATCAAACATTCTGGCTGTGTAAGGCCAGCCTAAGGCAAGCTGGAAACGCATGTGACGGCAACCATCGCATATCGTTGTGTAAGGTTTTTACTTCGGATTTTATGTCCTAGCGGTCGGTCGGTTTGCCTCAAGCGCCACCGTTTGATTTTAGAATAGCCAAGAGACTACGTAAGGCCTGCCAGGATAGATGTCGAAGGTGCCTTGGGTTAATTTTGCGCAGTGTTGCCCTTTTGTGGGGCCAGGAACATTTTATTGTTTCCGAAGTACAATATAATGGAGAGCTACTAACGATACGTTTATTAGTCGCTAACAAAACAGTTTATGCATGAGCCGTGATACTATACAGCGCCTATACCTAACGGAAATATGTACAATATTGTCAGGGTTGCCGATTTGCCAGTAATTACTTGCTTTTGCCAGTAAAAAATACGCCTGCCAGTAATGGCTTTACGCCAGTAATTTTCCAGTATTTGTTAATAGTTCCCCCCCCCCAGGATTTTTTAGACCTCTATAACTTTTCGTAGGCTTCAAAATACCCAAAATAAGGACTTAATACTTTTAAAATTAAAATCAGAATTTAGTATTTGAAAAAACAAAAAAGATACAGATGCTACAGGTTCAGGGGCGGTAATTACCCCTCCCAGGAATTTTTTTTCAGCGTAAATTTTTGATTTTGCGCGTGGTCGCGAAAATTTTTCGCCTGCGGCGCAATCCCTTTGCCAGTATTTGTCAGCGTTTTGCTCTCATTCTGCCAGTAATTTTAAGTGAAACCATCGGCAACACTGAATATTGTATCTATTTACACCAGCGCAATCATTCTATAGCCGGGCCGCATATACAGTAACAGCACGCGGGCTAGAAAATCCGACTTTCCGAAGTCCTGGCTAGTAACGACACTCGCGCAAGCAGCTTATACAGTAATAGCACGCGAGGTATAAAAAGGTATATCGGCAATCGGTTTGTTCGTTGTTAGCAGAGCATTTTTTGAAGTGAAAACTTCTTTAGGCGCGTTTAGCACTTTTTGTGGGCACTGATTTAAACTGAGCCGTCACGCGTCACACTCGGCTGTGTAACGCTCGAATTCAACTGCTATATTCAATCCGAACTGATCCTGACCCGAATGAACGTTATATGCAAGAGCATGCCGCAAACAGTGTGCGTTGTATAGACACTCGTCTGCGTCTCAGGTATGTTCTGGCATTTTTTAAATTATATATTTACGTAGGGCGAAGTCAGGTTTACCGTAATTGCTTATTCCGTGGACCTAATTTATTATGATTTCTGACTTCTGTTGAAGATGTAAAAATTCAAGGGTTGTTCAATTTTAGGAAATATATTTTTTCGTAGGCAGTAAAATTATCCCGTATTCCAAGTTTATGTTATTTTTATGATTGCTTACGAACCTAACCTAAAAGAAACAAAATTGAAAAATTGTATTTGATATTGTTAATTTCACCTTGTTGAAGTTTTCACTTCTGTCGTGTGGTCTTAAGCACACACAATTTTTTATTTTAAATCCAATTCATTTCATAATATTTCATAAAATATTAATTAAATTTTTAAAAAATGCTCTGCTAACAACGAACAAACCGATTGCCAATATACCTTTTTATACCTCGCGTGGTATAAGGTATTTTACCTATAGGTATAATCTGAACAAATAAAACAAAAAAAAATCTGTTCTAAATATGAGTGACAGAATCCTATTTTAAGTTGTGTTTCAGTTAGTTTAGTATTGTTAAGGTTTGGATATTTATAATATTATAAACTTTTTAAATCTATTTTGACAATTTATCCTTAAATCATATAGAAATTCATGCTTATTATTACCTACCTTAAATTATAATATTTATAAAACAAAACTTTCAAAAGAAATTATTAGGTACCTATTACTTATTATTTGGCAATATTAAAGCGGTAGAACCGATGAGGCTATTGCATAAATTGTTTTAGAAGGTATCACATGTATAATTTTCAACGCCGGTCCTGTAATTCATGCCAACTTATAAAAATTTAATAGATCAAAATTGACAGAGTGTCACGTGACTTTGCCCCCATCTTGCGAGAGTATTCAAGATTTTTACTATAGCTACCACTTGAGGAAGTCAGATTTTCTAGCCCGCGTGCTGTTACGCATTCTGCTGTCTAGCACACGTGCCATTACTGATTATGATTTCGGCGATCCGAGCTGAAACGAAGTTTCTAGCCCGCGTGCTGTTACTGTATATGCAGCCGGGCCCTCCGAAATACCTTTTAGTTTTCATCACAATATTTACCTAAGGCTCGCGTGCGAAAAGTACTTTGCGTATACGGTTATACCTTGCATCTCTTGGTAAAGAAGATAGAAATTCTCAATGCCCATGTGGTGCAACCAACGCAGGTTCGCGGGTTAATTCAGACAATTTATCAGGCGACCCTCGATTTATCCTACCGGTGTTCCCGTAACACGACCTCACTATCAGCGGATTTCAAACGATAAAAACTGTACTTATCGGTAGCGGTTAGAGTTTTTTTTTTATTTACCGTGTTAATGGGCGACGCGACGTCGTCTCCAATAAAAAAAGATTAATATCGGTGGTATTTCTGCGGAGCGAGTTTCTATTTCTGCACTCAGCTGGATGTCTCAGTCTTGGTGTTGAATCCTGCTTCCGTATTTTTCTCTTTACCTGCTGGGTTGCTTCGCAAGCGTCTAGAATCTGCTTATGAACTTTTCAACCGGCCAATCATAGGATAGGCCGCCGCACCGTCTTAAAGCAAGTAATTTTGAGGTTAAACGATTTAAAGCCGGTTGTTGTAAATTAGGAACATAAAATGCTATTTATTAATATCAGTTTCTTTGAAACGTCAGGTATGCCAAAAACACTCTCCTTTTTAAAGTTCATCACCTAAAAAAACTACAAGTGTTGTGAATATAATAAACAATTTAACAATAAACAGTGACTTTCAAGGCATGAAAGCAACATAATATTACATACGTTAGGAATAATCAGATTTACAAGTGTACATAGGTACTACAAATATCAACATTACAGAATAAATACAGTTTCAATGTTGTTACGTAACGAGAATTGTTTAATAAAAATATTTTAAAAGAAACCGAAAATTGTCATGTGTTCCTTTTTTTGTTTTATTAATAATTTTGTATTTTGCAATAAGATTTCTCAATACAAAAAAAATTAAAACCTATAAAAATAGTAAGTACTTACATTATTAACGTAGGTAAGTGGTAGGTTTAGTCAAACATAGTAGTCACACTCGGGAAGGTTGTAACATCACTAGTCTAAACTGTTCCTAAAAATATACATTTTTTTCCAATCTAAACACTATCCTCTTCAAAAAAACCTGCGCATTAGAACAAATTTTCATATTCACTATTTTTCGTCTGCGAAAATCAAGGTAATTCGTTTGGTTTATTAATTTATTTCATCAATTTTTTCGCCTCAATTTAATAGGAAATAATACAATGATTTAAGTGCGCATTCTACACATTTATTTGTAAGTTTACCTAACTTTATTGCGAAAACGTTGATTGGGCGGTTAAAAAGTCCACAGCCAGACTCTAGCTAGACGGTTGTGGTTCCTTCGTACCGGCCGCTTGCGTCGATTCAGATGCGCCTTCGGTGTCAATTTTTCCCTCTCTCTGATATTGCCGCGTCCCCGCGTTAAGCGTTCCCGGTTTCTTAATTATTACTAATTAGTATTAGGTACCCCTTTCAACAAAAATCTATAAATTACGTATTTTTAATGATATTGTGCTTTTTAGATCACCCCAGCCCTTAGTGCTATCATATCTCATAAAAGAATTTGAACAGGGCGGTGAAAACATGAACCGGACAATTTTATACTATTCAGCGTCTGCTGTGATTTTAATCTCATTGGCGTCAATTTTTTTGTGGCACCATGGAAGTTTTGGTGCCGCGTGCATTGGAATGAGAGTACGAGTTGCTGTTTCTTCGTTAATATATAGAAAGGTATTTTAATGTAGACTTTTTATATTTTCTACTTACTACTTTCCCAATAATATAGCAAGAGGCGAGCAGGGCCCGCTCTAGCAGTAACTCCGCCCTAATGGACAAAACAAAAAGTGCCTTCCTTTTGCTTGCCTCGCAAAAGGGGTGATTTTTTCTAATTTTAAAAAAACACTATCATAGGTAGGTATTTTTATTTAAAAAAAACATATTGCGTACCTATTGCGCACAAATAAGTCGTCCTAAATATTTATTAACAAAAAAGAAATTTAAAATTTTAGGCAATCTAACGAAATGTCATCAGCTGTGTTTGTTTTAAACCACCACATTTTAAAAATTTTATGCAAAAAGATTGGCGACTTAAAAAAAAAAGATCGAAAGTGTTCAAGACCTATAACACTTATCTAATTTAAAACAACACACTAACACTGATACAGATCCCCTAAGTACATATACATATTATTTATATTTTGCGTGGTTATACTAGATACCATAAATGTATAACGCGCTTAGCAAAATATACAAAGTAAAATTATTTTCTTTACTACTTCAGTATCACTAATGCAACGCAAGAATATAAAAATAAAGCTCCTCCCGGCTTTATTTTTCCCGACGTTTACATTTCTGGCACATATCTTTCTCTGTTGCTGGACTATACATTATATGTATATATACATATTATTATGTGTATTATATGAATTAACGGGTGATTGTTTATCACTATGATTTTACTTTACTTTACTTTCCGCTGCCTCTACTAGTAGCGCATTCGTGATTCGTGGGAGTGAATCGCATGCAACTTAAGGCCAGTCTCAGGCCTTGAGTGTCCAATTTTTTAAGGTTGGTCAGCAGTTGGTCTTACGCATGGCCTGAGGCTCCTTTTATACTAGGATTCTGAATCTCAGATTCCGGAATCTCGGCTTCACATTTAACGTAGCGCTTAAGCAAAGCGTTTAGACGGGCGTCTTCTCGGAAACAGAATGGCGATTCTAAATTTCGGAATCGCACTAATTTCACACCGGGATTTGAATCGGCGACAGGTCTAGCATTGATTTTATATGTAAGCATTTTCACTGCGATTCTCGTTCAGTAGCCTCTTGCCAGCAGTGGCGCACCCAAGGGGGGGGGGGGGGTGTTTTGGGGTTAACCCCCCCGAAATAAATAATTTTTTGATAAAAATATCTTTTTTTTGGTTATTACCTCGAAGACTCAAAAATTATTTAAGAAACAGTTCCTCGGAAAACCGACTGAATGGCCTTACTCTTTTGCATATTTATAGAAATATGACCCCGTCTGTAGAGAATATTTTAAATAAATTTGTGGAGAAGCCTAGAAAATTAAAAATTAGCTTGGCTTAATGGGCCTTTTTCGGCGCAAACAGCTTAAAAGTGTTTTGTTAAATTATATTTTTTCAGGCCAAATGTATATGCACCCTTCGTTTAATAAAAATATGCTTTATGTTAACCATTTGGATTTATTATTCTCATAACCCCCCCCCCCCCCGAACTTTTTTCCTGGGTGCGCCGCTGCTTGCCAGCTCCGTATTAAGGGTCGTTTCTGTTAGGTTTACGAATAAAGAATTCAATAATTTGGATGTTTTAAAAACTCTTTTCGACACTGACAAGTTCATATCGTCAATACAGGCACGTCCAAGCTTATGGGATACTTCGGCAGAGGAGTATTTGAATAAAACAATAAAACAGGCACACTGGGTGAAAGTGGCTAAAGAACTTTTGTCTTTTAAGATATTGTGTCGTCAAAAGGCCGAATTGACATTCTGAAACAGTTAAAAAATTTCTCAGAGTGTTATCTTAAATTTGTATACAGTAAAACGTATCCTCTTGCTGTATTATGTTCGCTGATTATTATTGGATGAACCCACATTCTACGTTTCCTAAGTTTTTTTCTTTTTTTTACACACGATCTGATAATAACATAGCAACAGCGCTTCTTCTACTGCATTCATTTTAACACTGAACAGAAGCGTGCGGCCCTGGAATTAATCGCCTCGCCACAAAATTGCCGAAACCGCGCAAGATTAGAAAAGTATGCATTCCGAATCTCGTTAAAATTCACGTGAGATTCTGAATCCCAGATACTGAATCTCGCATTCAGAATCCCAGTATATAAGGAGCCTGATAAAGATCGAGCCGTAATCCGTATGTGATTTTAAAAGATGGGGTCGGCTCTCCACCACACTCTACAGAAAAATTCATTACATTTATTCCTTTTTGTATTTTTGCAGTTACAAAGTGTATGTGTTTATTCCATTTTAAGTTTATGTGTAATTCCTATAAATACTTATTTTATGGGTTAAGTCCGTATCATTTATTACTATTGTGAGAAGGTTTTTAAGTGTTGGGTTTTCGGTAAAGAGGATTGGTTCACATTTTGTCGTTGAGAGTTTTAAATTGTGGTCTTTAAACCAGTTGGACATTATTTTTAATGCATTGTTGATAATCTTTGACATTTCCGACGGATTTTTTCCTTTGACGATTATTTTCACTCTAAGGGGGAGTGGCAGTATATCTCTAATATAAATGTTGAATGGCAGGGTACTCACGGGGGAACCCCCCGGAATGCCTGAATTGACCATGGTTGGGCCTAGAAATTGCCCATTTTAATTTTTTTAAAAGAGTATTCGCTCAGATAGAATTTTCAATGGCTCAGTTGGAATGCGCAAGCTTCCACTAGTTTATTGTAACGCCTAAATATGTCAACATATTATAAGGAATACTGCAAGAATGGAGTGGTTCTCCCCGAATGCTAAGTTGATTTCTGAAGTTTGGAGAGCTTGTGCATTCTGCGGGCCTTGAGCTTTTCTAAATCCCGTTTGTGTCCAGGAAAATGCAACTTGTTTCCCAAGAACCATTCGATCATGTTCGTAAACTATTATAATTAGTAATTAATTAATTAAATTAATTAATTTATTAATAATTAAGTAATTAGGATAGTAGTCGATGGTTCATAGTTTACTAGAGTTTTATTTCCAGTATCAGTAGAAAGTACTTTTCGATTTAGTCTGATGATATCAAGAACCCCGAACGGGTCAATTGCATTCATCAACTCTGTAACAGGAATGTCAGGAATGTCCTTGTGGACCTCTCAGACAATACCTTTGCAATTTACAAAGTTATAAGGAGTGATTTATCGGGTTTTATTAGATATTTCCTTTTATGCAAAGCAATGCGTAAAACAAAATACTTAGTGCGTAATGTGAAGTGTTTGTATATTTTAATTTATATTATATGTATATTTTACGGTAGTTGAAAAAATGTATTTTTTACTCATGAGATATGCTCACTCGCCTGTAAAAATTCCCATTCGTAACAAAAATACCTACTTTACACATTAAAATTTGTTGCATAAGTAACTATTTTAAATAACTACTATAGAGTTCTTATTTACATACCATACCATATTTATATTATTTCAACATGAAAGACGAAATTAACTATTTTTCCTGCGAACATAATAATATTGTTGTATAACCGTGATTATTATTCCTAATAAAAACAATAATATATCTTTTTCTTGGAGCACAAATTAAAAGGGCAGATGAATGAGCTCAAATTATATTTTTTAGATAATGCGATTAAACAAAACGTCGCAAGGACAAACTGCGTCAGGTCAGGTGATAAATATTTTATCAAATGACGTTCAGCGATTCGATTTGGTCTGTCCTATGCTACATTTCTTATGGATTCTACCCATTCAAGTGGTTCTGGTAACTTACCTGATGTGGATGATTATTGGAATTTATTGTTTGGTCGGAGTTGGGGCAATGATAATAATAACAATTCCTTTGCAAAGTAGGTATTTCACCACACGTTCCGCCAAATCTAATTTCCTGTGGTGCGGAAATTAGTTTATTTCATACAAATGTGGCAAGAAACCACTTTCCGCATTAGTGGACATGGATAAAAGTTGTAAAGTAAACATTTTTTGTAGCTTATCTGGGAAAGCTCGTCTCTTATTTACGTCTTAAAGTAGCGACAAAGTGCGACATAAGAGTGAAGCATATGAGTGAAATAATCTCAGGAATTCAAGTAATAAAAATGTATGCATGGGAAAAACCATTTGAGAAAATGATAGAGCATTTTAGAGCAAACGAAATCAAGTCTCTTACTCATTCATCATACTTAAGGGGTCTATTTGCTAGCTGTAATGTTTTTGTCGAAAGACTTACGTTATTTTTGACAATTGTAACATACGTATTGGTTGGCAATCAAATTTCTGCAAATATTGTCTTCTCCATGGCACAGTATTTCAATGTTTTACAACGTAAGTACAGACACAGTCGTAGGTAATAATATAAAACTAAAGTGTCAAATAATATGCATGGCGTATAAAATTTAGCAGATGTAATTTTTATCAAGAATTTGGCTGTAAATTTATTTCAGTTGCGCTGGCTATTTTATACCCTATGACGGTAAGCCTGTGCGCGGAGACGTGGGTTGCAATAAAAAGACTAGAAGACATTTTGATCCTGGATGAAAAGGAGAAGTCGTTTGTTCAGAAGGTGGTGGAGAAGGGCGTTAAATTATCAGATGTTACAGCGTCATGGGTTCCGGATATACCAGTCTTGAGGAATCTCGACCTCGAAATTCCAGAAGGAAAATTATGTGCAGTTATTGGTCCTGTTGGATCTGGAAAGAGTTCCCTATTGCAGGTCGGTAACATATAAGTTTACTTTCCTAGTAAAAAGAAAATAGTATAAAAAAACAGGAACATGGATAACCGGTGCATGGCACTAGCCCGTCATATTGAACACGTTAATTACCTGTTAATTTTGTAATCATAATTTATTGAATTTTATCACTTTGTAGAAGGAATTTAGGTCATTGTGATACCGTAGGATGATTTTTCCTTTTGAATAAAATGTTTGAATAAGATTTAATTGAAATTATTTAATCCGTTCATAGTAAAGAAAAACATTTTCAGCTACTGCTAGAAGAATTACCACCATCCTCTGGTAAAACTGAATTTGGAGGTAGCATTTCTTATTCTTCTCAAGAGCCGTGGTTGTTCGCTGCCTCAGTGAGAAAAAATATTTTATTTGGAAAACCTTATGATTCCACCTTGTACAAGACCATTGCAGATGTGTGTGCTCTTGAAAAGGATTTTGAACAACTTCCATTCGGTACGTATTGATTGACTTGTTGACTTGCTTTTTTATAAAGTAACGTTTAAGAATGTTCGTACACCCACCGATAATAATTATGGGATGTCGGAGTCGACTAGGTGTTTAGGTAACCCTCTGTTGTAGATTGCATACTATATGTTAACCAAAGATATACCTACGCCCCTGTTATTTGTAAAAAACAGTCCATAAGGTCATTTGGTTAATTAATTTTTCAAAACAATGGAAAAATTACAAATGTTCCAAGGTGTAAGTGTCATGCGAAAACTCCCCAATATAGATCGAACCGCTCGACCGTATTTTAAGTTGCCCTGACAGCGAAACAGAATTACGGTTCGGTGAACCTATGCAGTTAAGCAATTGCATCAGCAAAACATCGGATTGCAGTCCCAATTTTTATTACAAAGTCATCAATAAATTATATATAAATAGTAGGTTTAATATTGTAATAATTAGTTCTAAGTTTATACTGTTAGAATACCATTATTGTTAAGTGTTTTAAATAAAGGTCTTTTTAAAAAGTACCTGTGACGTAATCAACCCTTAACTGGCGCAGTCTGTAGAATAGTGGAAGAGTCCCTAAGGATCCTCGTCGTTTTTGAACGTTTATCCACTAAACGAACCAATCTCCCGGGAAACTATAAAAAGTTCGCCTAAGAAGATTTTAGTGATAGTGAAAACAATTTTTTGTTTTAAGTAGTGTAGTGCAGTCTGTTACTGCTCCTGTTTAGTAAAGTGATATGCTTTTAAGCATCATCTTAATAGTGTAAGCATTTAATGTCTACAGAACAAGACTTACTTACTGCCCTCAGTGCCCTTAGCATTACCAACCTAGTACCTAATTTACCACAAACTCAACAACCTACTGCCCCGACAATACCCGTTACCATGGCAACCACACCAGACTTCGACGTCAAAAATCTCATTATTATTCCAGAATATGATGGCAACCCCAACGAATTGTATAACTTCATCCATGTGGCAAAGTTACTACTAAATCACTACTGGAAAACCAACGACCTCACCTGCTTTCAAAACCATGTACTTGTACAAGGTATTATCAGCAAACTGAAAGGCCGAGCAAAAGAAGTAATTTCAATTTATGGATGTAGCGAGTGGCCCCAAATAAAAGATGCCCTTATACAAAACTTTGCCGACCAACGTAACGAAAATTCACTGACCAGAGACCTAGTAAATTTACGCCAGAGCCCCAACGAAGCCCCACAACAATATTATGAAAAAGTTATGGCCCTACTGAACACCATATCGAACTACGTAGAATTGCATACAGTAGACGCGAACATCAAAACAAGTAAAAAATCCTTTTTCCACCAACAGGCTCTTACCACTTTCCTAGCAGGACTAAGAGAACCTTTGGGATCAACAATAAGAGCAATGAGGCCCAAAGATCTAGCAACTGCTATTCAATTCATTCAAGAGGAAAACAACATCAGATACCTCCAGAAAAGCCTAAACATCCCGCAACCGTCAGCTTCATCCAACTTTAAAGCTACACCCCCACTACAAAGACAATCAGCACCCCATGCTGCTCCAACCTTCACACCTCCTCAATGGCAACCATTCAGGCCTATACAGCAACCATTCGGGCCTACACAGCAACATCCCTCACAGTGGTCCCAGCAGCCATTTAGACCAAGGCCTCAATTTAACTTTGCTTCACAACAACCCTTTAAACCATCAAGACCTATTCTCCAACCACCAAGATTCCAATCCAGTCAACCATCACCGAGGTTTCAAAACAGCCTACCCCCTAAACCAAATGTTTGGACCAATAGACCCGGACCATCCCAGTTCCAAAAAACGACACCAATGGACACAGATTCCGTAAACAAAGCTCAAGTGTTCAGACCACCACAACAATCTGCCCCTAAATTCACTGTTGAAGAATTGTTTAACATAGAACAACAAAACGAAGCTTTCACCTACAACCCCTATGGCTACTCCGACGAAAGCTACCACCAACAAGATCCCCAAAATTACTACAACCAAGAAAAAGAACACTATCTTTACGAAGAAGAAGAAAATTTTCACGACGACCCAAGTGCAAACGAAGAAACATAGTAGAGCTTCACAACTACACCGATAAAAAAGAACTTCCTTACATATCCATATCAAACCCTCCTCTTAAACTCCTTATTGACACCGGCGCTACTAAATCTTTTTTTAATCCAGACATTGCATTTAAATACTACCGAAATAACATCCAACATGAACCCTTTATTGTTACTTCTATTTTCCAGAATCATTCGCAAGATTATTGCGCAACAATTCCAATATTCCCTGAATTCAACTCCAATAATAATTTTAAATTTTACCTTTTCAAGTTTCACCAAACTTTTGACGGCCTCATAGGCCTTGACAACCTTAAACTTCTAAAAGCCAAGTTAGACCTACCAGCCTCCCTACTTAGTACCGAAAATTCTGTGCTTCCTATCGAATATTACGAAACCAACAAAACCCAGTTCTACTCCATCCAACTAGAACCTCACACGATAACCAAAGTGCGACTTCCAGTCAAAGAAACCAAAGGCAACATTACCTTACCTCAACAAAAAGTTCAAGGAGCTGTCCTGCGAGAAACCCTCACCGTAGCATGCAACCAACTAGCCTGGACAGAACTGATTAATAATACAGACGACCAACTTCAAATTGCCCTAACAGGACCAGTGAAAAGCTGCAAGATTGACCTACAAAACTTCAGTCTTTACTCCGCAGATATCCTGCCTCAACAAGATCCTGAACCAAACCTGGAACCTGAAATTCGAACCGACCATTTAAACCTATAAGAAGAAAAATCCATAAGAAGACTATGCAAAAAATATGTTGACGTCTTTCATCATCCAGATTCTCCACTTACCTTTACCAACCAGATTAAACACGAAATAAAGACCAAAGATGAAGTTCCAGTATTTACAAAGTCCTACAGATATCCCCATATACACAAAGAAGAGGTGAAAAAACAAATCTCGTCAATGTTAGATCAAGGAATTATCCGGCCAAGTCAATCTCCCTGGTCATCTCCTATATGGGTGGTACCGAAGAAACCTGATGCCTCTGGAAAAATTAAATGGCGAATTGTAGTCGACTACCGAAAAGTAAACGAGAAAACGATCGATGACCGATACCCCATTCCTAATATTAGCGACATTCTCGACAAACTTGGAAGATGTCAGTACTTTACTACGCTAGACTTAGCAAGTGGATTCCACCAAATAGAAATGGCAACACAAGACATCCAGAAAACAGCATTTAACGTAGAAAATGGCCACTACGAATACCGAAGAATGCCTTTTGGCTTAAAAAATGCACCAGCCACCTTCCAGCGAGTCATGGACAACGTACTGAAAGGACTTCAAGGAGAAATCTGCCTAGTCGACATGGACGACATTATTGTATTCAGTACATCGCTACAAGAACATCTAGTTAATCTGTCAAAGATCTTCCAACGACTAAAAAAAACCGGCTTTAAAATACAAGTCGATAAATGCGAATTTTTGAAAAAAGAAGTGAGCTTTTTAGGTCATATCGTCACACCTGATGGTATACGACCAAACCCAAGCAAAATCAAAGCCATTCTAGAATACCCTATACCAAGAACAATTAAAGAAATCAGAGGATTCCTTGGCCTACTTGGGTACTATAGAAAATTTATTAAAGACTTTGCCAAGATTACCAAACCACTCACTTACTGTCTTAAGAAAGACGTAAAAATCGAACACACCCCAGAATTCCTGAATTGTGTTAAAACCTGCCAAAACCTCCTGACAAATGAACCATTCCTGCAATATCCAGATTTTTCGAAACCATTTAATCTCACAACAGACGCAAGCAACTTTGCAGTTGGAGCTGTGCTTTCGCAAGGACCTGTTGGCAACGACAAACCAATCGCCTATGCATCCCGGACCCTGAACGAAACCGAACTCAAATACTCTACCATCGAAAAATAGATGTTAGCAATCGTCTGGGCTACAAAATACTTCAGACCTTATTTATTTGGACGAAAATTCAAAATTCTTTCGGATCATCGCCCTCTTCAATGGTTATTTTCCCTTAAGGACCCAAACTCGAAACTGGTCAGATGGCGCTTGAAATTGGAAGAATTTGACTATGAAGTTGTATACAAAAAAGGAAAATCAAATACAAATGCAGACGCCCTTTCTAGAATTGAAATGCATACAAAAGAAACACTCAATAGAACTGACGATGCAGAAGACGACATATCATCCCTGTATAACAATCCAGCGTCAATATACTATGACCCAGAAGCCGACATAACTAACGAAGATGAACTGAAAGTTATAGAAGACTGCCTAGGACAAAACAAAAATGCCAGACCTACATGCAGTACAAATAACAAAGATCAAGCCACCGTGGAAGAAAAGAAGAACGAAGATAACCACAATCCCGAAACCGATGACAGCAGCGATGATGACACTCAACATACAACTCAAGAAAATCCAATACTAGGAATTCCTATCAGCGAGAAGCCTCTTAATTACTTTAATAATCAAATCATCTTTAAGACCGTCAACTACAACCCAGCAAGAACAGTAAAAGAAGAAGCATTTGCAAACAAAAGAAGGTTATATGTCCAACTTGGAAAAAACAACCTTAAAAATGAAATCATTCGATTCTTCAAAGAGTACATTGAACCAAAAAAGAAATATGCAATACTCTTTGAAGATGATACACTTTATCAATTTCTGTGTAACACAATTCGACAAATCTTTAAGAACTCTGCATTCGACCTTGTAAAGTGTAACACTCTATTAGAAGACATCAACTGCGAAGAAAGACAAAAAGAAATCCTTTTAAACTACCATCAAAGCAAGACTAATCATCGAGGCATTCATGAAACGGAAACCCAGATTCGAAAAAAATACTTTTGGCCTAACCTAAAAAGAGATATTGAAGACATGATTAATATTTGCGACATCTGCCAAGCCAATAAATACGACAGAAATCCAGCAAAGCCCAAATTCATGTTGACACCAACACCATCCAAACCCCTCCAAATTATTCATCTAGATACTTTCCAAGCAAGAGGCCAGAAATTCGTAACAATCATAGACGCATTTTCCAAATATTGACAGGCATATCCAATAGATGGCTCAAATGCAATCAACGTGCTCAATGCCCTTCTAATATTCATGACTCACCATGGAGTACCTCACATGATAGTTGCCGACAGTGGAACAGAATTTAAAAATGGCCTTATGCAAGAATTTGTAGATACTCAAAAAATTTCAATCCATTATACCACCGCAGATAACCCACAATCCAATGGAATGATAGAGCGATTTCACTCAACCCTCGTCGAACATCTAAGAATCCTACGAGAAAAGAAAAAAAATCTAAATATTAAAGAGCAAATGCCTTATGCCATCCTCGGCTACAACAACTCTATTCACTCCATGACCAATATGAGACCAATTGACATTCTAACTGGCCACTTAGACGCCCAAGATCCATTTGATATCGACATCAGTAAAACCCTCATCAACAATTATACCCAACAGCATAGAGAAAAAACAAAGACAATTTATAAAGAGCTAAACGAAAAACTTCAAGAAGCCAAAGTGAAGTACATAGAAAAAAGAAACTCCAAGAGACAAGTTCCAATAACATATAAACCCAGTACCAAAATATATACGAGAAAAACAGTAAAACGTAACAAACTACTACCTAGATTCTCTCCAAAAACAGTAAAAACCGACAACATAGTCACTATCGACACACAAGACACGACAGTTCATAAAAAAAATATCAAAAATCAACCCAGTAAAGGCACTAACACAAAAAATACTTTGCAGATGTACTTCAACGGCCGCCCAGGAAATCCTAATCCAAGACCTGAAAGAAAACCCTGGGATACTCCCCCTCAAACTAGGACAAGCAAGAATCCAGACTAGCACCCATGATTTTATACACTACCTGAACCTACAACCAATAGCAGAAGAAATTGATTCCTTGGAATCTCAATATCGAACAGTCAACGAAGCAATAAAAAATGGACTAAGCTTTCCATATTTCTCAAGCCTACAAAACTTTGACCAAAGCCTACAATTTCTGTTAAAAACCGCCCGAGAGAAATTATACACTATTTACCCACCTAACAGATCCAGAAGAGAACTGATAAATGGATTGGGAAGCATAGTGAAAACCATATCTGGAAATCTCGACCAAGAAGACGCTGAGAAATACAACAATGCTATCGCAGCCTTGCAACATAATCAAAATAACATTATCAGCCAAGTAAACTATCACACGAGCCTTAACCATAAAGTTATGGAAAATCTTAACAGAACCATCTCCCTCATAAGCCATAACGAAGAAACTATTGCATTCGAGACCAACAAAATTAAGTCAGAGCTAAACAAATTTATCTTTGACTTTGGCCATTTCCTGCAAGCAAGAAACGTGTTGGACCAAGTTAACTTAGCCCTTCAAATTGTCATGCAGATCCTTAACGACCTAGAAGAAGCCATAACCTTTACAAAAATCAATGTTCTTCATAATAGCCTCATTAAACCTCACGAACTTAAATGGACCATCCAAAAAATGCTAGAACATCACTCAGAAAATCAACTTCCATTTACTCAAGAACAAGACCTAACGAAGTATTATGACATTATCAGCATTGATGGATACTTCTCAAACCACACTGTTGTCTTTGTATTGCACTTTCCAATACTTTACTCGGATCCGTTCCTATACTTTCATCTTTTTTCTGTACCCACATACAACCATACAACAATTATTCCACCAGCTCCGTATTTAGCTTCCAACAATGAACTTTACCAGTATATGGATCTACCCTGTAGAAGAACTGGATCAACCTACTTATGTCCTGAGAAGTTCATTCAAGAACACACAAGAACTCAAGACTGTTTTGGAGACATCCTTCAACTTACCAATGAAGAAGCATCGTGTCAGATGGTACCCGTTTACGTCAATACAACTTTAATACAAGAAATGTCAGAAACCCACTACATAGCAATTTTTCCCAAAGCCACCAAAATATCAACTCATTGCATTTCTTCAAAAATTATGGTACTCGAAGGCATATTATTCCTTATCAAACTACCACCTGGATGTGAATTTAAGACCAACGATGAGGCATTTATAAATTCAAAAACAATACTTCAAGAAGAACCGCTAACACTACCTAAAATCAAAGTAAAAAGCCAGGACCAACAACCAAAAGTAAAGCCACTCAAGCTAGACAAGATCCCACTTGACGAACTTCATAAATTAGCAAAAGAAGAAGAACACTTAGAATCCCTTCACACAGAAACGTGGAACACTATTCACACTCATTTCTGGACAACACCTATATACATAATTGCAACTATAGTTCTCATATTCGCATTCTTCAAGGCTAAGCAATACTGGACCAAAAATAAAAAAAACAAAAACAACCCCAGAAGGAAACCAAATTCAAGACGAAGAAGACCCGAAGCAGCCAGTTTTGTTCGTCCCTTACAAAACTTCCCCAGGGGATGGAGAAATTACGGTTCGGTGAACCTATGCAGTTAAGCAATTGCATCAGCAAAACATCGGATTGCAGTCCCAATTTTTATTACAAAGTCATCAATAAATTATATATAAATAGTAGGTTTAATATTGTAATAATTAGTTCTAAGTTTATACTGTTAGAATACCATTATTGTTAAGTGTTTTAAATAAAGGTCTTTTTAAAAAGTACCTGTGACGTAATCAACCCTTAACTCGCACGCCGGCCTTCGACTTCGCCTGACCTCGGGTTGTTTCGTGCTCGGCCGAAGGCGGTTCAATGGGGATTTATGGAAACACAGTCGAAGCGCTCCGTGAATTATTATATAAACTTTGTGTTAGCCAAAGTTTTTAATTGTACTTGTGACTTGTATTAAAGAACAATAACTTCAACAGTCTAAAACACATTACAGGTTTATTATTCCTTCGCTAAACTGCATCAAAATTTAGCCCCACCTGTAAAAAAAACTGAACTGGTAAAAATGATCAACTTGATCAAACCGTCCGAAATGTAGGATGGCATTTTGTCGGATCATATCGGTCTCGGAATCTCATGTAGTGTACAAATTACCAATTGAAAACCGTATTATTTGGAAGAAGTGTCTGTCTCCCATATCCGATAACCACTATCGTTGTGTATACAAACTCTCTTAAGCCGCAATATTTCAGATTTCCATAGCTTGGTACAATACAACAGAACAATGCTCGGGATTTGAAAATAGATTAACCAAAATATTGTTTTAATGTAACGATGGCTTGTCTAATCTAACTTTCCATTTACAATATTTAGATTATTAGAGTATAGGTACTTAATTGGAAATTTTGAAGGTGACAAAACCATGGTTGGAGAAAGAGGTGTATCTTTGAGTGGGGGGCAAAGAGCCAGAATAAACCTGGCTCGAGCAATATATCGACAGGCGGATTTGTATCTAATGGACGACCCCCTTTCTGCGGTGGATACACATGTTGGTAAACATCTCTTTGAAAAATGCATGGTTAACTACCTTAGAGGTAAAACAAGGATTCTTGTCACACATCAGTTGCAATACCTAAAAAAAGCTGATTTTATAATTGTCCTAAATGAGGTAAATATAATCTAGATAGTGAAAGGTCTATTCGAATGCAAAATATGCAGATATAATATGCTCTCAAAAGTATTCGAATACAAAAAATATTTAAATCTTCCCATCACTAATCTAAATGTTTATCACAGATCAAAGGTCGTGCCACAACACCCGCCATCCTCAAAGCATCTGCGCGACTTTATATAACTTAGTTCTCGTTTAACTGGTGAATGTAATACGGCGAAGTCAGTTTTATACATTAATTTAAGCAGAAAAAAAATGCCAGATGCCTTCTTAAAAATAAAATTAATGTTGGGCGTACGGGTTGTCCAGAAAGGAAACCGGACTTATCAAAACATAATTTAATTAGCCCACTTAACATTGATCAAGCCAATGCGAGCCGTTTCGTTCTGGGCTCTTTACCAACTAACTTTCTATTTCTAATCCTATTTTAAACACTTCACAGTCCTAGCCTAAACGTATCGCACTCGTATGAAATAACACGAACACTGAGGCTTAGTATTTCACTCTCGTCGCGTTCTCGCAAGACAAGAAGGGAGTTCCGGTCTCCAAGAATCTCATGAGACGAGACAAAAATATGCGAGAACGAGAAACCTCGTAAAATCTTAAGATTTTGTTAAGGATTTGCGCTAAACTTTAAAAAGCATCCATTTCACTCAATAAAAAAAGCTATCTTTTATTACCGATATTGCAAGATGACCAGGGAAAAATCTGGCACTTTACTGAAAAACAATGGAAACAAGGACAAAAAGAAAAAAACCTTTTTTTTATAATGTTTATAGTTTTTATCGAAATGTTTGATACAGGGAACCGTCTGATAAACGATAATCGCTGTCTCGAATTAAGTATAATATTAAACCGCTTTGAGCAAAATGTAGGGAGCAAACTACATATTATTATACCTCTATAAACCTAGCAGAACAAGGTGCTTAAAATGAAAAATTTGTGTATGGAAAATTTGTGTATGGAAAATTAGGTGCTAGTTAGGTGCCAACTTTAAAATTTAGGTGCTCCTATGGTTTTTGAGAAAATTATATTTTTGTTTTGTTCTGCTAGATTAACGTTAAGCTAGCAGAACATTACTGTCAAATAAGCTAATCAAGAACAAAATGTAGTACCAAAATTAGGTGCTTATTGAATATCTAAAAAAAAAATTAATTAGTTAAGGTTTTTAAAAAATACCGCCATGTTCTGCTAATTTTAAGAGGAACAAATTCCGTCTAAAAGGTATATCGGTAACCGGTTTGTTCGTTGTTACCAGAGCATTTTTTTTAATTCAATTTTTTCAACTAATATTATTTTATAGAATTTAAATACAAAAAAAATGATCCTGTTACACCCGGTATACAGACAATATTATAATTAGTGATGGGATCACTCGAGTGAAAAATAACCTATAATTCGGTTTTCTCAATCACTTGAATTATTCGATTATCTTCGGAAATAATTCGAGTGACGAAATGAGTGACGAACATATGGTTTTTATTTTCCAACGCGCCTCCAAAGTTGCTGCCCGCCTGTCAATCACTCACTGCGGCCAGAGCCATCTCCTAGCGAGCGGCTACACCGAGTGGCTTCGGTTATTATTGGCGATATAATTCAAATTTAATACTGCATTACGGGTTACCTTCCTTCGTAAGATAATATGATTTATTATTTAGATTTAAATACTGCATTACGGGTTGCCTGCGTAGGATAATAGGATTTTTTTATTTAGATTTAAATTGTCGGCGTCTACTGAAAACTTAATGTTTAGTGGTGAGTATTCAGTATTCATAAATATCATGCATGAGTTATGCAATATCGGAATATCGTGACATCTCAAGGTCAAGTAGTTAAATTGTAAGATCTGGGAACTGGGAACCATGCCAAAAAATCCACAAATATCTCCGCCACATTTAATAATCCGCAAAAAACCAATCGATTAACAAACCGAGTCATTTATTCCCAATACAAATGCTGTATATCAACATGAACGATGAACCGCCAATATTAATAATTAATATTAGCATTTGAGTGAAAAAAAAATCGATTATCATTCGGTTTTTTAAATCACTCGAATACTCGGTAGTCGATTATTAAAATAAGTCGATTTTTCCCAACACTAATTATAATAACACTGACATTCTTTTTTGCTGTTAGGTTATTACACATACAAATAAAAAACGAATATTACGAGCAATTAAAACTTAAATTTCCACAATGGTTTATGGAAAAAAAGCGCAAGAAAATTTCCCGGTTTATTAATAATTATCACTTATAATCTCCCTAGCAGCAGAATTATTACCGATAATTTTTTTAAGGTCACGAGTCGAAGACGACGGAAATTTTCTATCAACAAAAACATGAGTGAAATCGAGAAAACAATTATCGGGAATTAATTCTGCTGCGTGGGAGATTCGGTAAAAAAATTTCATAAATTGGAGTTTCATTTAATGTTCCTGAAATTTTAGTAATAAACCTTAGTTACTAACAAGTAAAATCAACTTCTATTGTAAAAATACAGTGCGTCATATTAAACTAAACTCATCGGAAATATGTTTTTTAAAGTTATATTTGAATTTAAAACTATAAAGACATTGGATTGTCTCACCTGTCACTTCGAAATGACTTGACATTTGAATTAAAATTAAGTCGTAGTAGTTTAGTTGTACCGTACCTAAGAAAAATTATCACTTTAATTTTATTAGGTTAATAGGCTATAATATTATATAGACTATCGCGATAGTCTCCCGTTGCTATAAGCAACGTAAACAAAAAGGAGCCTTCTAATTGGTTGAAAATAAATTTATGAAATTTTCAAGTTAAAACAACATTAAACAATTATTTGCCCTATATAATACATATTACTTATATTGTTTACCAAAAAAAGACAGATAAACAAAACGATTCTCGATTTGCGAGACGAGAAGATAGTTTTTTAAAAAATGTGAGATTTCTTGTCTTGTGAAACACTAATGAGACTAGTTACTCTACTACGGATAATCCTGCTTTTACAGTTTAAATCACAACTAATACGATGATACTTTGAGAAATTATCAAATTTAAAGTATTTCTCAAAGTTTATTAGGTAGTGACTGGCAAACTGCTAGCAGTTGTTTTAATGGTGGTAAAAACATGTGATGTTGGATTGCTGAAAGATTTTAATCAACCAATTAGGTATTAACTAATATGATTTTGATATCGATAACATTGGCAGAAATGTATTTTCCACAATCAAAGCGACAAAGTTCGGTTGGCTAATTTTTTGTTTACTTCGATTGTGAGTAAATGTCATTTATGTCACAATCACAGTTGTCTTGTTAACTAATCTTGATTGAAATCCTAATACATTAGGCGCTATTATTAATCATACTTAATACTTATAAATTCCCGAGAGGAAAACGGCAAACAGAACTGTATGTTTTAGGGAAAAGTGGAAGCCCAAGGGACTTTTGAAGAGTTGGCAAACAGTAATTTAGATTTTACAAAATTGCTAGCTACAGCAGACGAAAGTCGCGAGGAGAAAGACCAACAACATGGCATAGAAGAAGTCAGAAAGTATGATATTCGGAAGCTGTCTACTACGTTTGTAAGTATGCAATAATGTTAAAACGTTTTCTGCTAAGTAATAGCAAGATTATCTGTGGTAATAATTATTAAATATTTGTCACCATAGAGAAACGTAACATATTATAATAACACAAGTAATGAAACACGTATGTCTTATTTTTTTTAAGTCGGCCCTTAAAGGGGTCAACAGGTTCTATTGGATAATATAATGGTACCCGCTGTTTTGTTTTGCAGCGAATCCCTAACAATAGATTTGCGCGAGCGAAGCTGCGGGTTGTCGCTTGTACAATATAAATACATTGTTATTTTATTGGCTCTTTTTCCAACTGTACTTTTGTTTAATATTTTAGAGTGTTGCTGATTCTCTGTATGACCAAACAGTGAGGGACAATATTGATGATGAAATAATTGACTATAAAGGTTCTACACCTTTCAGAGACTATTTTGTCTCAGTTCAAAGTTGGTGCTTGGTTATTTTTGTACTTTTCCTTTTTTTCATGTCACTGGTGGGGTGCACCGCTACGGATTATTGGGCAGCATTTTGGTAAGATACATACATTCTAAGGACTTTTTCATTATACGCTAACAATTAGAAAAAAATCATAAGCCTCCTCGCAAAAAGGAAACTAATGTAAAAAACGCAAAATTTTGAAAAAATCTGGTTCCCGTTTCAGTTGATCTGACCCGGTGCGGATCTAGGATTTTGCCCAGAGGGGGGGGGGGGACCAAAGGCGCAAAAAAGAAATTTTTTTGAGTGCCACGCCCTTTTTTGAATCATGGTGCTTGGTTTTCAAGTGAGAAAAATAAAAGATACAAAACAAAATTACAAAAACAACTCGGTGCATTTAGGAGGGGGTTAAACTTTCTATTCGCATCATGTGCTCTTTTTGCAGGCGCGCTTTCGGGCGCCTTCGGGGTTTTGATTTGCGCTTTGAGTTTTATACCTACACATCTAGCAACTCTATTACAATTTTATGAAATCATATTTTTTTATTAGTCTTTAAAGTTGCAACATACCTACTCAAATGTTAGTATTTTATTTTTAGAAATCATGGATATAAGAACATCAATACTCTCAATACATAGTCGATTTTAAAAATTTTGCTCTAAATTATTGACCAAATTTGTTAAAATTTGGAAGTATAGTTTAAAAAAATTTTCGGGCTTTTCGCCTACCCACACTGACAAGGGTGCCCCGAAAAGCTTCTATTATTAATTAAGTTTTTTCTTATATTCATTTCACTGGAATTCTCGCGAATGACGTATTTGACTTTAGGTGTGGTTAAGGCTCAGGGGGGGGGCGATACCCCATTCGCCCCCCCCCTAAATCCGCCCCTGGATCTGACGGTCTGCAGGTGTTTCTCTATTGGCGGAAAAGCTCGAAACGACTGCTAGAGACACCACCACTACCACACCTAACTAAACTTAAACCTACAATCTAACAACTCTACTCAGGGCCGGCTCAAGGTAATATTTTTACCCGGGCGAGAGGGTAATTTGACTTAAAAAAATATCACCCGAATATTATGATTTATTAAAATCTCCTGTTCAAAAAGCAATCTTCTCTTTTTTAGGCTACATTCCTACAGTTGACAGAAATTTTCATCTGGCAACACTGCTGGTTTCAGTCGTGCCCTGAAACCACCTAGCGCGTTTTGTGTACAAGTAGTACAAGCGTCTAGAGTCTGACTGTGGACTTTTCAGCCGCCCAATCAACGTTCGCAATAAAGCGCGGGAAACTTAAAAATAAATGTGTTGAATGCGCAAATAAATCACTGTATTATTTCTTATTAAATTGAGACGAAAAAATTTATGAAATTAAATGAATTTCCTTTATTTTCGCAGACGAAAAATAGTGAATGAAATTTGTTCTAATGCGAAGGTTTTTTTGAAGAGGATAGTTTAGATTGGAAAAAAATGTATATTTTTAAGAATAGTTTAGACTAGTGATGTTACAACCTTCCCGAGTGTGACTACTATGTTTGACTAAACCTACTACTTACCTACGTTAATAATGTACTTATTAAATTTACAGATTTTGATTTTTTTTGTATTGAGAAACCTTATTGCAGTCAACAAAATAATTTGGAAAACAAAAAAAAGAAATCATCATAATTTTCGGTCTCTTAAAATATGTTTATTAAACAATTCTCGTTACGTAACAACACTGAAACTTTTGGTGTTAAATTTAAATTATAACATATTTGCATATAATCGTTAAATGGTCAAGTATTGTATTTATTCTGTAATTTGCGGTATGTACCTACACTTGTAAATCTGATTGTTTCTCACGTATGTAATATTATGTTGCTTCCTTTCATGCCTTGAAAGACACTGTTTATTGGTAAATTGTTTATTATATTCACAACACTTGTAGTTTTTTTGTGCGATGAACTTTTGAGAATTTTAAAACGGAGTGTGTTTTTGGGATACGTGACATTTTAAAGAAACCTATATACTTACCGATATTAATAAACAGCATTTTATCTTCCTAATTTAATATTATAACAACCGGCTTTACATCGCTTAACCTCAAAATTACTTTCTTTAAGACGGCGGCCTATGATTGGTCGGTTAAAGAGAATAAAGAGTCCATAGTCAGACTCTATATAGACGCTTGTATTTGGTGTCACTACGTTTCTTATGGGATGTTAATTATTCGGCACGGCGGGAAATGCGTCAGAGTAGACCTGGGCAGAGCAGGAATGTCACTAAAAGTAAACATTTTTAAACTCGCACATTTGAGGTTAGATTAGAGTGTTAAGGGACTTAAGTACTAGCGATTGTTGCTGGGCATACAGGATTACAAGCAATCTAGAGGTGGGCAGTAAGAGTGAAGCTGCCTCTGACTCTGGTACGCGAAAATAGTAGATTTGTTTAAAAAAAACGTCAAAAACCTCCACCTGCGAAGCAGGGGCAGCATTGATCTAGAACGTTACCAAAAAACTCAGGACGCTACTTAGAAACAAGGAATTGTCCTGAGAAAACAGGACGAATGGCAACCATAGCTTCCTTGATCTCAATAATCTACGCTATAATGACAATCACTGAGGCTCTCGAATAAAAAATGTCTTGTTGCTCACCCAAAAAGCATTTTATTTTTATCATTTTTCAGGACGAATCAAGAAGGTATCCGTTACCTTACCCAAACAAACACGTCGTCACCAAATCAATCAGAGACAAGATTGTCATCTAACTTTAAAAGACCACCGACTTATTTTGCATACAACCTTTCTACTGAGCAATTTTCATTGTCCCAAGAAAACACTATTTTCGAAAGCATCTTTGATGACATTGAATATGAAGGTGTTCGTTATCGACTACTTAAAACAAACGTTTCGATCTACATTTATACAGGTAGGATTTCTATCAAATCAATTAATATACTAAAAGGTAAACTTCTCTGATGGTACAAGATTAATTTATTAAAGTATTGATGGTACCACTAACTAACATTGCAATATAATTATGCAGCGTATCTGTAAAAGTTCTCTACAAATTAGACAAGAAGTTATTGTTATTATGCTTCTGAGGGCATAATAAAACCTTCACATAAAGTTGAAAAAACCAAATAAAAAAGTATACTAAATTTTTAGCAAAATGAATAAGAAAAATAATAAAATTTTAGAAATTTCTATCATCTATATGGATATCGTAACCACCCCACCCCGCCCTCTCGGTCGGTACGATACTGTTTCATTGTTATCCATTATGCCTTATAATTTTTAAAATAAGAATAATTGTTGGATAAATAGCTTTTTTTTATGATCGAGCACAAGCACTATAGGAAAAATCCTTTAAGGCGCTCTGGGAGCGGTGCGTGTGCGAAGAAAGCGATTCACGTTTTTCTTGAATCGTTGGAGGTTATATTCGGTTGGAAACGCGGTCTCAGAAAGGCCGTTCCACAAAGATGACGTCCTCCAAATGAAAGAGTTCTGAAACAATGATGTTCGGGGTGTACTAAGTTGAACCACATCACACAGCACAACTAAGTAGTGCGAAAGTTGTTAAAAAGGCAATTTATTAGACAATGGATAATAATTAAACAACGTGCCGAGTACAATTAACTATTTCGCGGCGAGTTTCTTTCCGGTCTCTTCAGTGACACGATTTTATTTAAAAAAATCTCTTGCAGGTCTAATTTCCCTAGCAGTTGTTTTCACGATATCTCGATCGATGTTTTTCTTTAAAATGGCCATGAAGGCTTCGAAGAATATACACAGCAGAATGTTCCATTGTTTGTTAAAAGCACCGATGCTATTTTTTGATGTTAACCCAAGTGGACGGGTGTTAAATCGATTTAGTAAAGATATGGGGGCAATTGACGACGTTTTGCCAAGAGTTTTGTTGGACAGTATATCAGTAAGAACTATTTTTTTTATTCGATCTCTACCTATAAAGAATCCCTATACAGGGTGTTTCCTAATTACATACCGATATTTAAAGGTGTTTTTTTCGTGACACAATTTTTGGATTGTCTTGTCTCATAAACATAGGTTCGCAAACGTTTCCATTTAAGATACAGAGTGTTTAGAAAACTTTAATAACAATAAAACCCTAATTATCCGAGTCGGGTTCATCCTAGGTGTGAGAGAGAGGGTGTGTGTGTGTGTATGTGACTGGAATGAAGATTTTAGACTATTTTGGTATGTGAATTTGCAGGTTAGTGAGTTATTGCGTTTATTACGAACTCATTTAAATACTGTGGGTTTGGGCATTCTGCAAAATATTGCAATAATAAATATCGCTGTTATAAATGTGGGGAAGAACAATACATGTATTCAAGGACTGTGAAAGGACCACATTTTGCTGCCCAAATTTTTGCCAGATGAAGCACAGCACACCTCGCTTGAAACATCAGTTGTCCAACATATCAATTAGAAGAAACTACAAAGTACAACACTTCATGTCAACAACTACGATGAAAGAGATAATTTTTAAATAAAGCTGACGGAACCGCTTCTAGAAATAATGCAGACAATTCACTTAGATAAAAGGCAGATCTGTGTTATACATCAGAATGTCAAATCAATTGGGAATTCAATGGACCTTCTAGAAGATTTGCTGTGCAATATTTGTGAGACATGATATTTAATTTAAATCAAGAACATACATTCTAAGACAGACAGCCTAAGCGAATAATTTAATTTTAAATGTTGGGGATGTGAAGACAGGAATTAAGAAAACTCTTACTGTTACCATATTATTATATCGACCCCCTAGTGGAATCTTCGACATATTCTTATGTAAAATGGAACAATAATTATATGATGTATTATGTAGGTAAATACCTTCTAACAATTTGAATGATGTTCTTATAATTGGTGGGGGTTTTAAAGTAGATTTTATATCCAAAAACAAAAATATATCAAATCTATAGTCAGTTACTACGTATTTTAATATCACATGCACCATTTCAAATTATGCACAAAATATAACCAGTACAAGTAAAACCTGTATCGACAACATACTGACAAATTTCACACTCATTTATCTCATCAAAAGCCACTTTTATGGAAAAAAAATTTAATAGAATTATCAAACAAAAATTGAAAAAGGCTCTCGGAGAAATAAATGGATTTTAATCTGACAGCCTGGAATTAGAATTTACAAGTGCAGAAAAATATTACAGTTTGTTAAGAATATTAAAAATAAATTTAGCTGTGGATACGATGAGATTTCAATAAGCCTAATAAAGTTTATCATAACATCAATAGTGGAGCCTATTATGTCGTTAAACAAACTCCCTTGAGTTTGGTATAGTTTCAGAAATATTAAAACATGCTTTAGTAGTTCCAATTTTAAAAAAGGTGATTCTAACAATATAGAAAACTATCGGCCAATAAGTCTCCTCCCATCATTTTCC
Organism: Polydrusus pterygomalis; assembly: GCA_963969555.1. Classification (NCBI taxonomy): domain Eukaryota; kingdom Metazoa; phylum Arthropoda; class Insecta; order Coleoptera; family Curculionidae; genus Polydrusus; species Polydrusus pterygomalis. The sequence goes on from OZ018376.1 coordinate 158,518, forward strand.
AAAATACACTACGCCCATTAATTATCGAATATTATAAAATGCACCCTCAAATGAATAAGCTGTAATTTCGTTAATAATAAACCAATTTTGAACTTTTTTTTTAATAATAGATATAAGATTCTCGTGTTTAGCGCAGAGTAGTTTGTGTCCTGACACGTCTTATTGTACGGGGTAGCGCATAAACTCTAGATGCATGTAAATTTCCTTAAATTTAAAACTGACATATCTTACATAAAAATTGAATTTAATTTATTTTTTAAACGAAAGCAATTAGACATCTATCTGCGCTAGAAACTGGCCAAAAAGTTTCTCCATGCCACTAGAGGCATAGAAAAAAATACCATTTCTTCGAAATAAATTCTGTTGCCGAAAAAATGTTTCGTAAATAATCAATGAGTCATCTTATCACTTTTGGCTTTTAAAATTAGAATAAAAAACATGTCAACAAATAAAGTCTATAATACAGAGTGCTACGAAAATATCTAACCATTTAATTAAATTGCTGAAAATTAAAAATACAAAAATAATAATACAAATACAAATTTAGGGATATATTCTGTGAACGAATTAAATGGATAAGTTTTTGCGTGCCACCCTGTATTATAGACTTTATTTGTTGACATGTTTTTTATTCTAAATTTAAAAGTCAAAAGTGATAAAATGACTCATTGATTATTTACGAAACACTTTTTCGGCAACAGAATTTTTTTCGAAGAAATGGTATTTTTTTTTGCCTCTAGTGGCATGGCGAAACTTTTTGGCCAGTTTCTAGCGCAGATAGATGTCTAATTGCTTTCCTTTAAAAAATAAATTAAATTAAATTTTTATGTAAGATATGTCAGTTTTAAATTTAAGGAAATTTACATGCATCTAGCGTTTATGCGCTACTCCGTACAATAAGACGTATCAGGACTAACTCTGCGCTAAACACGAGAATATTATATCTATAATTTAAAAAAAAAAGTTCAAAATTGGTTTATTATTAACGAAATTACAGCTTATTAATTTGAGGGTGCATTTTTTAATATTCGATAATTAATGGGCGTAGTGTATTTGCACATTTTATAATGTAAACGAATTTTAGGTTTTATGTCTGAAAATAACTTAATGAAATAGAACACGGGTTCTTACGTCAAATCGCAGTGTTTACATTTGTAGAACTTATCCTACCAGCCCTGGAGAGTGGCGACATTCCTTTGGGGCTGTTCCTTGACTTATCCAAGGCTTATACATTAAGTAATGATATTCTTATTAAAAAGCTAAATTTATACGGAATAACATTTAAAATTCAATACCTGTCTGGAAGGCAACAAAGATTAGTGGTAAGTAAGGGTAACAGTAAAATCCTCTCCTGTCGCGGCCAAAAAATGTTTTAATATAGGAATACCTCAGAGAAATGTGATTGGACCAATTTTATTTATTTCGTAAGTTAACAATATAACCAAATTATAATCTATTGATGATATGTGCCAAATTACAAATTATGTCGATGATACTAATGTTTTGTTACGGTTACGTAATAAGTATGTACAGTGTCACCAGTAAAGTCCGCATCATATGGGATTTTTTTTTATTAATAGCTTTATTCGAAATTTGACTTTGGCATCAAGTTCTGCTTCGATCGAGATGAAAATTAAGCAAAAAAATAGTAGTCACGTGATTCGCATTATCTGTCAAATTTGAATTTTTTTCAAAAAATAATTCAAAAGTGGGGTTATTTCTGAAAATATCGAAAAAAGTTATTAAAAAAAGTTTTTTTAAATGCAGTTTCTAGTACACATGCAAAATTTCAGCTGGATAAGATAATTTTGATTTTTTACCTATATTTTGTAAATTGCACCACTTTTGCAAAATAAGACTCACTGCAACCTACATAAAACGTCTTAGTTTTGACAATGCTTTATTTCAGATACATTTTCTTTAAAGTAGCGCCATATTAAAGGTGTGTTTTTCTACAAAATCAAAATTGGGCTATTAAAATTTGGTCGCATGTGATGCAAAGTTCATTTGTTTTTGACCCTGTATAAGGTAACTTCATAAAATACGTATTTTTGAAAACGTAGTTTGTGTCTGAAAGTAAAAAAATAAAACTAAAATAAAGGAGTTTTAAATTAAATCGTTGAAAATAGATAAACTTTACGCTAAGTTAAACTTAAATTTATTTTCCACTTAAAAAACACTTTACTGAAAACACTGTGTTCTTTTTGTCTTAATATTAAGGTGCATTACTTTCAGACACAAACTGCGTTTTTAAAAATACTTATTTTATGAAGTTACCTTATACAGGGTCAAAAACAAATAAACTTTGCATCACATGCGACCAAATTTTAATAGCCCAATTTTGATTTTGTAGAAAAACACACATTTAATATGGCGCTACTTTAAAGAAAATGTATATGAAATAAAGCATTGTCAAAATTAAGAAGTTTTATGTGGGTTGCGTTGAGTTTTATTTTGCAAAAGTGGTGCAATTTACAAAATATGGGTAAAAAATCAAAATTATCTTATGCAGCTGAAATTTTGCATGTGGGCTAGAAAATGCATTTTAAAAAACTTTTTCCAATAACTTTTTTCGATATTTTCAGAAATAACCCCACTTTTGAATTGTTTTTTGGAAAAAATTAAAATTTGACAGATAATGCGAATCACGTGACTACTATTTTTTTGCTTAATTTTCATCTCGATCTAAGCAGAACTTGATGCCAAAGTCAAATTTCGAATAAAGTTATTAATAAAAAAAAATCCCATATGATGCGGACTTTATTGGTGACACTGTAGATACCCTTAGGCCGGCTCTTCTAGCGTTCATGACTATGGCTGATGGCTGGCTTTGCAAAAATACACTAATTATTATTGATAGTTCCAAAATAGGTCTGACTATTTTCAGAACGAACAGATCACGGTTTGAACAACCTGAAAGATTATATATTATAAAAAATGACAAAAGTAGAATTGAAAAGTAGCACTCAGTTTTTGGGTATGTTCCTGGATAATACTTCCTCTTAGTAATGCCATGTCAATTATGTTGTAAATAAATTAGATATAGTATGTTATAGTATACGAGTAAACATATAGGTACCTATTTATATATTTAAAGGTACATTATATATTGTTTTTTCTGTCTCCGTAATTGACACTATTTAATAAAATTGTATGTAGATACCCTTAAATAAAGATAATTTATTATTATTATTAATTTGCTTAAATTTTGGTTTGTCATATTATGATGGAGCAAAAAACGCAAAAGAGAATTAATTGAAAGCCATCAGAAGAGAGGTGAAACAATTAAAGTTATAGTACAATATTATGGAATAGGTGAAGTAACTATTGGAGATTGGAAAAGAAACCGCACTAAATTAAGCAGTGGTGTATAAAACGAGTCTTTTCGTTCTCGGGGAGAAAATCAATGAAAAACTGAACAGGTTAACAAAAATATTATTCATGTGGTTTAACCAGCAAAGATTTAAAGGTGCGTCATTGTTGACTCAAATTTTACACAGAAGGCAATCTTGATTAGTAAGTAATTCCCAGAGAGGCAGATCAGTTTACCGCTAGTTTTGGATGGTGACCGCTGGAAAAACGGTACGGTGTACTATAATTAACCGTATGTGGGTAGAAACTTTCCGCAGATCGAAGACAGTGGGTACAAGGGTGATCAAATTTAAAACTGTTACGAAAATGGTCTGAATTGGAAATTGCTTCCTTTAAAAACCGGCGTCTCAACATGAAAAATCCTGTTCTGGGCACAAACGAAGTAAGGAAAGATTACCCTTAATTTCAGATGCCAATGCACAAAATCCTACTTATCATGTTGATTGAAAAGTCAATACGTGCAAAATGCTTTGATTTGTCGAATGTCGAACAGCAAACAGAAGCAACGCCAGCGGATCTGCTGCTTTTTAACCGATGGAGACAATGCAGCAAGAAAAAGAATATCAAAATATGAAAGAGAAGTGAATAGACAGTTACTTTACATCGCTCTTTGTCCGTATGTTCAAAACGTTAATAAATCGTGTTATGTATACAGACGTATATTCTTAATAAATGAAAAATAAATCCGGATTATAGTTGAGTTTTCAGTTATCCGAGGCAGATGCTCCCCACGTTGCCTCTGATAATCCAGGTTTTATAGTATTACGTTTTTCTTAAATATTTCTGGTCAGTTTATGGGACAAAAAATATCTCGTCACGAACAACACCTTTACATTTAATAATATCGGCATGAAATTAGGAAATACCCTGTATATACTTAATTTTATGTCATTTTTTTATTTAGGAGTCGTGGTGTTACTGGGTAACACGTTTCGTGTCAGGTAAAGGTGTTATTCGGTAATCCCGAAACATCTTGTGGTATTACATTTGAAAAACTCTACATATGACCACCATGAAACCACCAGTATTATGATTATGTCAAATGTTACTAGACATTTTATTTTCTATTAGTTTCGACAGGTTTTACAATGTGCAAGTAAGAATAACAATGATTATTTGAAAAATAGTCTACTTGAAACTGATAAATATAAAAAAATTTATTCCTAATCCGCCGCACATACAGACTTTGTGAAAACATACAATGGCTACATTTTCTACATTAAATCTATCAAAAATCCTATTTCTACAAAAACGCGAGAGAATAAAAATTAGGTGTGGTGTGAGGACCTCCCTCACCCACTTCTGAAGCACTACCCCATTTGTGACACCTCTCTAGAAAGAAAGCTTATCAAAATGGCTTCTCAGCTATACAAAATTTAATGAGATATACGAACTGTTGCACAATTTTAAGAAAATGTTTTAGAACGGGCTTTTAGAAGATTTGACAGGTAAAATTAGAAAATAAACGATCCATACATACTACCCAATAGAACCTTTAATAAATAAACATATTATTTTTAAAAAGAAAATTTTTGTTGCTTTTTTATATTATTTCAAATAAAAATGTCATTTTTATCACCTAGCTTTGTTCATGAAAATAATACCAAAAATATGCGATTAATGAATTAATACTAAAAAATTATAGATTTCATTCCAGAACGTTAATAACGCTCACAGAACCTTTCCATGGGTTTTGCGTTTATAAACACATTAGGTCCTAAGGCTTAGGGGTATTGAAATATAAACTTTTATTACCCCTATACATCTCTTTAGGATCAGATGTTAAAAACAGTCAGAAATAAGAGCTCCATTACTTGTTTTTAGAGTATTTATACCAGTGGTTCCCAACCTTTTTTCAGTCATGCCCTTTTTGCTTAAAAGTTCGTGACTCCCCCATTTAAAAAATATTGATAGTGGTTACTAAATATATAAAATTGGTAGACGTATTTTATTTTGGGCTTTAAGCCTTAAAGGAACCACTGATTTATACAGAGTTTCAAGAAATTCGGATCAAAAATATGTTTTCCAATATAAACTTGTATATTAAAGATTTGTATTGTAGAGTATTTCTGCTAAGCTTCAAGAAAATAAAACAAAGAATATTTTTTAATAGAAATTTTTACACTCCTTTTTCATCCATGTAATAAGAAATACGTGTTTTATTAATTATATAAGTATTAGCTGTTTTTACCCCCTTGGGGGTTGATTTTTAAAAAATACCTTCCTAGTGTTTGCATACGTTATAGGGGGAAGACATCTTCGAAATTTCATGATTCTAGGATCAGGATCACTTTGCAATTTTATAATTACTTATATAAACTATTAAGAAGTATAGAAATAATAAAAATATTATTTACAAAAGCTTAATAATTAAATTATTGCATCATTATAATAATATTATGTAGTTTTATTTCAGCCTAAATTCCCAACTGTTACAAATATTTTAGATTTTGTTGGTGATGACTGGAATCTTAATTAATGTGACAATTTCAAATTATTACATGATAATCGCAATGGTTGTGTTGGGAGCTATTTTTCTTAAACTGAGGCAATGGTTTATTGCAAGTGCTAAAGATATTAAACATTTAGAAGGGATCGGTAAGTAAGTCACAAACAACTTTTCTGGTATCTACGTTTTTGTATTTGCGCCAAAATATAAAAAAAAATTTTTAAATGATAAAAATAACTATTATTGGTTACAGTAACATACTAGTTGGCACAAAAAGGTAGTATTTTGATTAACAATCCGACCCCAAGATAATGTTTTTTAAAATAACTTAAAAGCCGAATAGTTTAGTTTTTTATATATCAGGTTTTATATTTTTATTTATGACTAGCGTGTATCCCGGCATGCGTTGCAACCCGCTGGTATAAATACAAACCCGAACAAACCCCATATAGTAGTACCCGGCATGCCACTTTCTAAAATTGCACTCGTGCGAAGCCGGGGGCGGGTCGCTAGTTATACATAAAAACCTTCCCCTTGAATCATTCTATCTATTAAAAAAAAAACGCTTCAAAATCCGTTGCGTAGTTTTAAAGATTTAAGCATATTATATAGGTAGGGACGGACGGACAGACAGCGACAGCGACTTTGTTTTATACTATGTTAAGATGTATTATTGGTATTTCCAAACTATTTTTATTTCTAGTGTTCCTGCTGTTAATTCTAAATTGAATGTTTTCATATAAATAATCTGGTTTTTCAGTAGAAATAAGTTTATGAGTAAAACAATTTAACTAAATTTCGCGTCTAAACTCAAGTTTTAATTTATAATTAATAATATAACATTACCATAATCTAAACCACTTATAAAATAATATAATTTATATTTCTTAAATGGACAATAACGGCACACGGTACTAAATTTTTGACAACGATTTTTAGCCAAATCCCCAGTATTCTCTCATATTAACTCTACATTAAAAGGATTGACAACCATTCGAGCAGCACAAGCTGAAAAGGGACTAATTAAGGAATTCGACGAGCACCAGGTAAATATTAATTTTATTACAAAAATTTACATCTTGTAAGTAAGGTTATTATGTATGCGAAATAGAGAAAGAAATTGTAGCTCGCTTGTCACTGGACAGAGAAGACACGGTATAATTATTTCCAATAATTATTAAAAACACCAGAAGTAATTATTTTCATTGACCTGGTGTGACAATATTTTTCCAATTATATAATCGATGCGGCTTGGATTTTAAAGTGCTATCCTTAGTACAACTTTTGCTATTTCTTAAGATAATTATATAAGACGTTAATAATTTTTTTCCAATCCACCCCTCCTGACGTTCTGGTCATAGAGTTTATTAATTTAGTGATTAAAATCATTTTAAATAATAATATATGATTATATGGTTATGGTTATTACCAAGGGCGTCCATACGGGGAGGGGGGGGGTGGGGCAAAACGGGCACTTGCCCCCCCTAGGCGCCCACATTACTATTTTATTTCATAATTCAGTATAAATATTGAATAGTACAGTGGTTAGTTAGTAGACCAACAAATCACTAAACTGAACAATTACATAATAAGAACATATCAATAAATTAATACATTAGGCATAAGTTAAATAAATAGTCTTATACAGTGTCATCAGTGACAGAAGTCCGCATCATATGGGATTTTTTTTATTAATATCTTTATTTAAAATTTGACTTTGGCATCAAGTTCTGTATCGATCGAAATGAAAATTAGGCAAATAAATAATAGTCACGTGATTCGCATTATCTGTCAAATTAAAAAATTTTTTTTTTTAATAATTCAAAAGTGGGGTCATTTCTGAAAATATCGAAAAAGGTTATAATTTTTTTTAAATGCAGTTTCTAGCCCACATGCAAAATTTTAGCTGGATAAGATAATTTTGATTTTTTACCTAGGTATACATAAAATTTATTAGTTTTGACAATGCTTTATTTCAGATAAATTTTCTTTAAACTAGCGTCATATTAAATGTGTGTTTTTCTACAAAATCAAAATTGGGCTATTAAAATTTGGTCGCATGTGATGCAAAGTTCATTTGTTTTTGACCCTGTATAAGGTAACTTCATAAAATACGTATTTTTGAAAACGTAGTTTGTGACTGAAAGTAAAAAAATAAAAAATAAAATAAAGAGATTTTTAATTAAATCGTTGAAAATAGATAAACTTTCCGTTGGGTTAAGCAAAAATTTATTTTCCAGTTAATGAACACTTTACTGATGACACTGTGTTCTTTTTTGTCTTAATATTAAGGTGTATTACTTTCAGACACAAACTATGTTTTCAAAAATACTTATTTTATGAAGTTACCTTATACAGGGTCAATAACAAATGAACTTTGCATCACATGCGACCAAATTTTAATAGCCCAATTTTGATTTCGTAGAAAAACACACATTTAATATGACGCTACTTTAAAAAAATGTATCTAAATAAAGCATTGCCAAAACTAAGAAGTTTTATGTAGGTTACGTTGAGTGTTATTTTTCAAAAGTGGTGCAATTTAGAAAATATGGGTAAAAAATAAAAATTATATAATCCAGCTGAAATTTTGCATGTGGGCTAGAAACTGCATTTAAAAGAACTTTTCCCTATAACTTTTTTTTGATATTTTCAGAAATAACCCCACTTTTAAATTATTTTTTGAAAAAAATTAAAATTTGACAGATAATGCGAATCACGTTACCTACTACTATTTTTTTGCTTACTTTTAATCTCGATCGATGCAAAACTTGATGCCAAAGTTAAATTTCGAATAAAGCTATTAATAAAAAAAAATCCCATATGATGCGGACTTTACTGGTGACACTGTATATAAAAAGTATTGTTTAAGTTTTTGCCCCCCCCCCCCCCCCCCCCCTCCCACCCCTGAAAAACGCTCTATGAACGCCCTTGGTTATTGCCGTGACATTTCAAGGTCCTTTTGGTAAAAAGCCAAGCATGTCTCCCCAGGTTTACTTACCAGGTATGCGATGTCAGTTTGTTAGATTTAGACTGACACATGCAAGGCCTTCTGAGATTAAAGGAGAAGTGTTAGAAACACCCAGAGTTTGACCTCGGATTTAGAACTCGAACTTTGACACCTGACTTGAACCTCGGACTTTGACACCGGATTTGGACCTCGAACTTTGACCCCTTAAACACAAGTGAAATTTGGCCGCCTTTCGCTACTCGGCTAGTATAAATCATAGACCTTAATAAGCAAACAATAAACACGAAAGTGGCAAATTTATGGCCTTGCGCATGTAAACAAAGCCATACAGAAATAGGCACGAGCACTAAAAAATTCTCATTTAACGAATGGGAAAATAGACAGGTTCGGGCTTTAAAATTTAAAATGTCTTACTAAAAGCTTCATATTGTCGTGCACAGATTTTGAGCCCGTATTCCACAGGCCAAATTCTTGGTCAAGAAATTGTGAAAGTTGACCTCCAATTTATTTTCATGGGTCAAAAGCTAAAATTTGCCCCAAGTCGAGAGTAGGTATGCGACTATCACCATTCTGTCAAGAAACATGATTTGTCATAAACATAGGCACTGAATAAAATTATAGCTACTTGCGAAGCTATATATTCTGTGACATAGGAATATATATTTTTTTTCGAAAATGTAATTAAAGAGAAATAGTTTGTTGTAACTTTGTGTCATTTTATTATAGATAAAGATTATCATAAACAAAGCATGTTTGGGATAATGTGCTCTTAATTAACTTAAATTCAAAGGAATTTGGCTTGGTATTTTTTGGTTGTCGTTTCTTTTTGGTGGAAAAAAACTGCTGTTTTTCTATTTTTTTACTAAGTGGATTTAATGTCTTTGGTATATAATATAAGATTCAATTTATAAATTTCCAGAAGCTCTGTTACTGAACTGATGAACTTATTCAAATTGTTTAATTGTTTAAAGGCTACCACAGGCCCATAAAAAAGGTAGGCTGTATAAACGGTACACTATAATATCAAATATCCCTGTACTAATGGGGTTTTGATTTTTATAGGTTGCCATCCACTAATTTGAGTTGGCAGTATCATTCCAATTGATCGACAGGACAGTGTTGTTATTTGGGTTAATTATTAAACGGTCAAAAAAATTTGTTAATAATAATATCTGGACATCATAAATAATTTTTAAAATGTCTTTATGATATTATTTATAATATATTAATAAAACAATGCACCTATTGAGATTCATTACCTGTTGAAAGAGATATCCTCTGCCGCACATTTCTTACTACTAAAACAATTGTACACTAAACACAGTGGCATTGATAATACCTGTATTGCTATTGTCTTGACAGTTTATATATCACAAAAATAACAACAAATTGTTCAACAAAATTGACGAACACTACAATAAACACGCGAACAAGTTAATAACAATAGTTTTGATCGGCTAGCGAATTCGCCGTGGATCGGCAAAACTGTGTGTTTTTACTGTTTTTGGTTGACGTTAATACTTATAATTCCAAATGATTGCCAACTTTTTTTATAGGCCTGTGAGCACAAGTAATAAAATAATTTTACTGATATTACGCTAGAATAGACAATGGTTTTTTAATGTATATCCTCGCAGTCTTTCAGCTGAGTTGCGCAAACAAAAGTCAAACGCGAAAACACGAACTCAATTTTGACACGGTTATCGATTCTTTAAAATATGTCTTGGCAAAATTGGGAGAGTGGAATCGGAGATTAGCCTATTTGCAAAATCTGTTTAGAGTTTGCAAAAACTTTTAGTTAAATTGCTATCCTCTAAACTTTATTATTTTCCTATTTTAGAACGTCCATACCTCAACTTGGTTCTTCACCATAATGTGCGTGGTGTCCTTTGGCCTGTGGCTTGATATCATATGTGTCCTTTTTACGTTCATTGTAACATTTGGATTTGTTATTGCTACCGAATGTAAGTCCCAAAAACTAAGTTTAATATTATATTTCCTCTCTTATTTATATACGTTGTTTAGAGGGGCTGGTATACTTTAGAAGTGCCCTACAACGACAGTAGATGTCGGTGTTAGCCAAATTAGGTTTAAGTTGAATAGACCGTTGATGAGCCATGATATGGCGAAACGCGTCTGGGGATGGTTCTGACCTGATGAAACAAAGGCAAACGGGAGACAAAACTCTTCTCACTAAGTTTATATGTAATGGTAGTTACGCAATAAATTCATCAAGACTACATGCTTCGGTATTGTATAAAGACAGACAATCTCACTCTCACTGATAGCATCGATAAATCAGACCGAGATAGCCCAAGTTATGAGGCGACCGCTCTATGGTGAATGCGCTGCCCAAGAAATTTTGGGATTTACTGGCAATTTTTCTTTTGTTTTTGTTTAGGTATTCCTGCATGGTATTCTGTCGGGTATATGGTGTAGGTCAATTAGACTGATCATAAATCCATAAATAATGTTGATAGTAAAATGTTGAAACCAGAATAAAATGAAATATTTTGATCGAATTTGACCGGTCAAATAGCTAGTGGTTACATCTCCAACTCTAAGTACTGTATTTAATACGAACATATTTTATATCTAACACTAGCGTGTACCCGGCATGCGTTGCAACCCGCTGGTATAAATACAAAGCCGATATATTAGTACCCGGCATGCCACTTTCTGAAATTGCACCCGTGCGAAGCCGGGGCGGGTCGCTAATTATACATAAAAACCTTCCTCTTGAATCACTCGATCTATTAAAAAAACCGCTTCAAAATCCGTTGCGTAGTTTTAAACATAAGGTAGGTGCGGGTAATACCGCCCGGCGCATATTAACGCCCACTTTGAAATTTCCGCCTTGCAGTGAAATGTCAAAAGCCAACTTCCGTTTTAACGAACGTACTTGACAACACTAAAACGAGAATAATGCTACTCGAGCATCATTATTGCGTCTTTTCTATTCAGTTATGAGGAAATAGTTTTCGGTTTCGGAGGTGGTTGTGTGCTCCGTATTATAAAATTACGCTCTGCATAAACGTAAGTACCTTACTTATTTTTACATACTAAAACTTCTTATTTTTTTTGTGTGATGCTTAAAGCGTATTGCACGTGAATAACAAGTAGTTTTTGGGTTTGTAAATGTTTTCTTTTTGAGTCGGCCATTTTTGTTTTGAAGTAACGCTGCGCCAAATAACGCCCAAACAAATCTTGTGTGGGCGTTATTATACCTATGGAAATAGCGTTAATAAACATATTTGAAAATATATTTTTTTTTATTATTCTAGGATCAGTTATGAATAGGAAAGAGACAATAATAAAGAGAAAAAGGGGGTTAGGATGGGACGAGAAAAATATGGAAGCAGCAATGTTGTCAGTATCCAGGGGGGTTCTAGGTCAAAGGGCTGCTTCGGAGAGGTAACATATTTCCAGAAGAACCCTTCGAGACCACCTTAAGAGCGGGAAATTTGTAAAACGGTTAGGCAGAAAAGCCGTGTTAGATGTCGAGCAAGAGAGGCATTTGGTGCAGACGTGCAGAGAATTATACGTATAGCCGAAATAGGATTGCCACTTACGTTTAAAATGCTATGCTTCATTGTGTTTAAATTTTGTGAAAAAATAATATATCGAACAATTTCAATAAAGAGAAACAAGGAAAGGATTGGATTAAAGCATTTTTAAAAAGGAATCCTGTAATTTCAAAAAGAAAAGCACAATTCATGGACCAAGCCAGAGCTCAAAAGCTAAACAAGTTTATAGTGGGGGATCATTTCAACAAGCTTGGCAACCTATTGGATGAATTGGAGATAAGGCAAAAACCTGAGAAAATATTTAATATGGACGAGAAGGGTTGTCGAATTACCTTACATCACCAACCTACCGTCCTCGCCCAAAAGGGCGCAAAAAGGGTTCACTTTATCTCCAATGAACATGCCGAAAATGTAACAGTTGTGGGCTGTGTATCTGCCATTGGCAATCCCATTCCACCAATGATAATATTTAAAGGGAAAAGAACCAAACCAGAATTTTGCGACGACTTACCTCCAGGCAGTATAGTAAGAATGGCCCCTAGAGGTTATATGACAACTGAGCTGTTCATTGATTTTATTCAGCACTTTGCCAGCTTCAAACCGCCCGGAAAAGTTCTCCTGGTGTTTGATGGAGCAGCTTGCCAGTTGGACATCGATTGTTATTGCAGCCGAAGAGCACGATATTATACTGTATTGTTTACCCTCGAACACTACTCACGAATTGCAGCCGCTCGATAAATCCGTATATCGTTCTTACGAACACCATTGGGATGTAGAGTTACTTAAGTATCAAGCTGAACACCCCAGCCGAAAAATTAATAACAAAACCAGCTTCAACAAAATTTTCACCAACGTTTGGTCGAAGTGTATGACAAATTTAAATATAACGAATGGGTTCAGGGCTGTGGGGATATTCCCATTGAACCCAAATGCTATCCCTGAAACAACATTCGCTCCATCTATTCTTACGCAAAATTTGGAAAGTCCAGAAAACCTGAATCAGCAGCCCTCAACATCACAAATGGCAATACCTGCTGTCGAAACAACTCAATCTCCAATACGAAAAAAAAATGCTGCCCCACTTATAGAACATGCATCAGATTCCGAAGATGACATCCCCCTTGCACAACTACAAAAACGATGCAAGAAAGCTAATCCAAGGAATTCGTTTCAAAAACTTCTGCCAACACCAGACATAAAGCAAGCGATTCCTGCTAAAACACCACGGAAGAAAGCTATGAACTACCGAACACAGGCCGTTACTAAAGACTTGTTCCAGGGAAAGAGCGATGTTCCTTCAAACTGCAGCACTGCTCCAAAGGATATCAGTTCCAGTATAACTGAAAATTGGTACTGTACCGCTTGTAAAGAAAATAGGGTGGCGGACATGCGTCAATGCCTTAAATGCCAAGTCTGGTACCACGAAGAGTGCGTCGGTCTGACAGAGAACGATTTAAATTTTGAATGCTCAGAGTGTTAAAACAGAGTTTTTTATTTCATGTTCAGTGTTTGTTAATATTATTTCTGTCAGACAGAAATGATAGGGCTGTATTGAAAAGAAGGAAAATATATACCCATACTTTTAATTTGTAAAATAAACTTCTCCTTGTAACTGGCACTACAACATGTCTAAAAAAGATTACAAGGAGTTCCAAAAATCAGCTGTTTAAGGGTAAGATTACAGCAAATGCATACCTGCAACTTCGCAGATCTGCAAATATGGCGGACCTTCAGACGCAAAATAATTTGCAGAGCTTTGACATTCCAAAAACTAATTAATACTATAAATATATAATATAAATAATTCAAATGAACCAAAAACTGAAAATGGGTGTTTCCTTGACAGTAAAATGTATTATCAGTCAGTGTACACGGCACTACAAAATTGGTGTGCTATCTCGAAAACACTAAAAGATCCTTCCAAAAACGAATAATTTTTGTTTTTCCCCAAGTTATTTAAAACTCAAAAAATCGAAAACCAAATCTGAATTATATTTAATTTTTATTCGAAGGTATTCGCACTATTTACCATTTTCTTTTACCAAGTTAATAAACCCCAAAAATGGATTTTTACCGAAATAAGTATGTTTTTTATTTTGCCCTACAAACCCCAGCATAGTTATTTACACCTACCTACCTGAAATTAGGTATTTGTTAGATGTTATTAAAGTTCCTATTTTTATCTATCCTATACACACTTACACGGTTCTAGCAAAAATACGTAAAATTAAACATCACATTTATCATAATAGGAATAAATATATTTTGTTAAAAGTAAAAGGAAAAATAATCCCAATGAATGCAATGCATTTATTTTCTTTGCCTCTTCATTTGTTGTTTTTAGATGGATATGTGGAAAATGGTAGCTTAGTTGGACTTGCCATTTCTCAATCATTAATTTTAACGGGAATGCTTCAATATGGCATGAGACAAACTGCTGAGGTAGTTAATCAGTTAACAAGTGTGGAAAGAGTGTTACAATATACCAAGTTAGAAAATGAGGGTCCATTTGCAACACCAGAAGGTAAATTAATTTAATTTTTAAAACAAAACTTCATAAGTTATAAAACACTTCTTTCTTGTTAAATACGAAAATGCTCAAAACCCAATTTTTCCCTTAATTCTAGTAATATTATTTTATTAACTTTGTGATTTTCTAGCCCTTTACACAATTTGAGAGATTTTTTTTATAGTAATGTGTTTATGTAATGCTGGTGTCTTATCCTCGAAAACCTTAGCAAACTGCAGTTAATACAAAAATCGGACCTTGGCCCGGCACTGATGTTGCTAATTAATGAGACAAACACACACATAGACCGACCGACGAATATGGAAGGCATGGGCCTGTAAAGACCCTCCAGATCAAAATCGCATAAGATCTCTAAAACCAATATTTGTTCGCTATTATAAAAAGGTTTAACGTTTTTTTTTAATTCCTTTACAAGAAAGAAAGTATTGTAATCGCGTTCTTGTCAAAATGTTGTGTTTTATATATTTCTAATACGGTTGACCTGTCCTTTGACCCTTTGACTCGAAAACCAGGTTCACAGAATAAAAATAGTTGAGTAGCTAAAATATCCTGTGTACTAAGTATAAATGGATAAAATAATATTTTAACAACCTTATATTCACCTTTCATGAAATCAGATACTTAGCAGAGTTCCTTTCTGCAATAATTCTTATGTTAATTTTATTTTAGAGCAAGTACCAAAAGGTTCCTGGCCCTATAAAGGCCTTGTAGAGTTCAAAAACATGAGTCTTATTTACGTTCCAGGCGAGCCAGCAGTTCTTAAAAATTTGAATTTAAAGATACAGCCTGGAGACAAGGTAGGAAATAATATTAGGTATAGGTACTCTTTAAGCATAAGAGGAACTATCAATTCCTAATAATTATGACATAATCAATTATTTCTTCTCTCTGTGTATTGTGTATTACATAATAATGTATGCATAGGTAAGGGTGTCAGAAGTTCCATCTAACTCAAAGTCTATACAGGGTGTTTTAAATTAAGTGCTAACTTAATTTAACCTATTTATTATGGCAGATATACAGAGTTGGTTAAATTAGCATTCTGTAGGTGATTTGGAAACTTTAGAGTACAAAATATTCCATTTAAAAATATTACATTTTGCTCATTTATTTTTAACGCATCATTCAATTAAGTTTCTGTTTGTCACATTTTAATCAGCGGAAAAAATGCTACTAGTTTGCTCATTTAACCAATTATTTAATCTGCCATAATAAAATAAATAAGTTAAATTAAGTTAGCACTTAATTTAAAACACCCTGTATAGACTCCTATTAAACGATGGATAGATGGAACGACTTTTGCCGCATATCTCTAAAGTGTAATGATTTTTACTTTAAAATGTAATGTCGATTTGGTGTGTTTCTGGTTTGATTTTCGATCCGAATTAACACATTGAATTTGATCATTATACAACAGTTATTATTTTTCATTATGCACTACTACAGTGCCAAAAGTTAGTATCAGTTCCGAGAGGACTTCTTGTCCGAAAAAATACGAAAAAATATTATAAAACTTGTTTTTATTTAATGTATACATAATATCACTCCATTATTTCAATAATTAAATTCTTCGAAAAGCAATGTTTGATAAAAATATGAGCAGTAACTAGTCTCAGGTCAGCACTCAGTCTCAGTAAAAAAAAAACACTGACCCGATTAAGCTGAAATTGGGTATATTATGTAACTAAAAAAATTCTAACAAAACGTTTTTTTTTTTTAAATAAAGTCAAAAGTGTTTTCTTAGAGTTTTATTTTAATATTTAATATATTATTATAATTGTTAAATTTAAGTGGTGGATGTTGGATAAAGGTCGCGGTTTGTTAAGGTGACAAGAATACTAACTTATATAGAAAAAAATTCGTAACTTAAAATGACAATGAAAATATGCCATTAAATAATATTATTGTTTATTTAATTGTAGGTCGGTACCTACAGGGTATTATATAAAAATCAGGTGTAAAAGTGTTTTTCTATTTGACGTTCATAATAAGTTCATTATGAACTTGAAATGAAGTTCATAATGAAGCTATTTCGATACGCGTTTTTTTTTTATTTGATGTTGGTAACATTGAAATTGAAAAATTGACGTAAAATCACGTCTTTTGAAATTCAAAAAAAATTAGCAAAATCGCCCGAATTTCCGAACGCTCTGTATATGTACCGAATGTACAAGGATCACACAACGTATTCCGTCCAATTTCAAATCTCATATCGCTAAAATAACTTTAGAATCTCGTGGTGAAAATGGGTCAATAAATCAAGTTCGCAAAATAATTTTTGTTGTCCAGAGGTTACTATGATAAAAAATAGTATTACCAACATAAAATTTAGACATAAAAATTTGAAGGATTTATTTTCTTTTTAAATATGTATTTTTTATTGAAAAAACTACAAATAGAAAAAACAGTATAAAGCACGTGGTTCATAAGGCGTTTTAGCGCACGTGTCAATTAAAAAACTCGCCACTTTGTGGCTTGTTTTTTAAAATAGACGCGTGCGCTAAAACCGCTTCTTATGAAACGTGTACTTTAATATACTATTATATACCTGTCACACATTTTTAATACATAAATAAAATTAATGGAAAATATATTTATTGGTGGTTTGACAACAGAATGAAAATAAGATTTTAAATAAGTAGCACGAAATAATTTTAAATAACTTTTTAGATTGGCATTGTTGGTAGAACTGGCGCAGGAAAATCCTCCCTGATAGCAGCGTTGTTTCGATTAGCACCAATCGAGGGAGAAATTTTAATTGATGGTATCGATGCGAAAACGATAGGCTTAAACGATTTAAGAAGAAGCATAGCCATTATTCCCCAAGAACCTGTGCTATTTAGTGCTAGTTTGAGATACAACTTGGACCCGTTCAACGAGTTTAGTGACAATCACTTATGGGAAGCGTTAGAGGAAGTAAGCACTCAAGAAACTACTAAATTGTTAGCAACTTTTGGAATAAATTAGGGTTAGTTCAACCAAAACGACTCCAATAGGCCTCCATAGTGTGTTCTCTTCGAAATGAGTTAGATTATGTTAGAATTAGTATAAACAATTTTGACACATTTAAAATAATAGGTATATATTATTGGGAAGGGCGCGCTTAGTTGAACAGCTAGGATGGCTATAAAGAGTCATAGTGGAAATTTTGAAATAATAAGTGAAAATTTTAATATTTTAAACAGCAACTAAACGTGTTCATAATGTCAATGTATTGTCGCTTTAGGTCGAATTAAAAGATATGGTAGATAGCTTAGATTTTCAAGTGACCGAAGGTGGAGGAAACTTTAGTATTGGTCAACGACAGCTAATCTGCTTAGCAAGAGCTCTTCTACGAAACAATAAAATTTTAGTTCTAGATGAAGCCACGGCGAACGTGGATGCCAGGTAAGCCTATATTATATCGCCCAGTATTTTTAAACAAATAGTCTAAATAATCTATAACGAAAAAAAAATTAAAAAGCTCTTTATACTTTATATTTTTTGTAATAAAGATCATTCATTGAATATTTTTCATTTTAAAATATTTTGATTGTTTGTATAGTGCTTTTTACATGCTAGGTAATTTAACATTTAATACACATTTTATAAAATATATTCGTATACGATTCACCGAACGTGGAACTGCTTTTTTCCAATTATCCTCTACCCGGGAGACGCGCTGGCGATTCCGGCAGGCCTGTTGTTGACCCTCGGGTAATTCCTAATGCTGAGTTTGTCAGTCTGGACAGTTCCGTAATCTCTTTTCTGCAATAAGGAGTTTATTTGCCTTACCTGAAATTAATTTCATTTGAATGACTTGTTTTTTGTGTTTTTTCATTTGGCATGGAAAGTTTTTTTTAAAACAGATCCTTACAAAATATATTACATCACAGTGCATTAATTGTGGCACTTTTTTTTAGAACGGATGGACTTATTCAGACTACTATCAGAAAAAAATTTATAAATTGTACAGTCCTAACTATAGCCCATCGTCTGAATACCATTATGGATTCAGACAAAGTTCTTGTTATGGGTTCTGGTCAAAAGCTAGAATTTGACCATCCGCACGTCCTTTTACAAAGTCCTGACGGGCATTTCCTAAGAATGGTGGAAGAAACAGGAAAAGCAATGACGCAACAGCTGAAGGACGTTGCTTTGCAAGCTTGGATGGAGACAAATTTTAATATTGGAACCAATGCCGAAATCGGTTCTGATAATGTTACGAGAGAGAACGAAACAATAAATAATAAAAATATTTAATTGTGGTTAAGTCAACTTATTATTTACTTAACCGAAACCAATAATATGTTTTTCAATAAAACTTTCAAAATTGCCTTTATCCGCATATCCGCATATTGCTGTACCTATATGGTTTCTTAGATGACATTTTTTCATTTTCTCTCGCATTATCTTTCAAAGTACAGATAGGGAATTTTAAGAGTAAATTCAAAAGTCCTACTTTAAAAACGATATGCACACTATAGAATTCGTTTAGAAACGTAATCTACACCCAAAACATATAACATTAATAAATTTTATGCTAATGTTTGTGTAATATATACCTAATTGTAAAAAAAATATGTTTACTCATTACGTCAAACAACATACTACCAAAATATCTCATAAACACGAAATAAGTCTCCAGGGTTACCGAATGAGAGAATAATGAACAGACGGGTCGGAAAGTTCCTCGCGTGATTTACCCTTAATAGACTTAGATTCTTCAAATATGCAATAACTAAATCCATTAATTAGCCAGCTAGGTTTGTTCGGGTTTGTTCACCTTCCTCTAGGGTCACAACATTAAAAGTGTTATTTATAGTGTCCGACCGAAACAAGATTTTCAGCCGAAACCAAAACTTATTTATACTTACATGTTGAAAATTTTATTGTAGGTAAGTATACCAAAATCGACTTTATTTTATATAGGACGAGATCGATCTTGGATTAAACTCTTCCTACCTAAAAAAAAAAGGTCGACAGAAATGTTTTTTTTATTTATATAGACAACACAGCCCACAAACTCACCCAAAGTTTAGCCGAACGGTGCGGCGCGACAATTCACAAACACTGAGTTTCGGCACGGCCAAAACCGAAACTAGATTTTTTGGGCGAAACTAGCCGAAACCGAACCTTCGGTCGGTCTCTAGTTATTTATTTATTTATAAAAAATGTGCGTTATCAAAATTTGGAAGACGGGTATGATATCGAATCTCTGATGCGTATCCACTTACCTAATAATCTAAGAAGTAAGAACTGAATTTTATCACCATTTGGGATATTCCACACTTGATCATTATGTCAAATAAAGCTCTCATTATTGCGTTTATTAAAATAGGACAATCATTATCATGAATACTGTAAAACATCTTGGAACTAATAAAAAATAAAATGTCTATTATAACATTTATAACTATTGACATTATCATAATTATTATCCGTAATAATTATTAGGTAAAAATAACAAATTAAACTAGGTACTAATACCGATACCGATAATGATATAAGATGATATCAAACAAAATTTTGTGATTGTAATATTTTGATTTTTGATAACACATATTTCAATGAAAAAGGTAATGTTTTAAAGTGATTTGTTTTTAATTACTTGGTTACCTTCATGCATGTATGTAGAAGTTTAAATTATTGATTTAAAATATAAAGAATGCGTCTTGCACTAATATTTTCGTCGTCAATACTATTTGTCAGCCTTTTAGTAGGACTCTCAGAACAATCATCAGATCCAGTAAAGGGTAAGCAAATTATTATAGTAAAAATAACTTATTTGACCGCTCGACAATACAAAAACCTTTTAATTTTAAGAAGTTGTCTGCTATTATAGACTATGATTTAATAACTAAATCCTTAATATTAAATAAGCAGGAATAATTTTTTTTATATAATGGTGGTGTACCTATTTTAACTGTGTGTGAGTGAAGTTAAGGAAATCCCGTACTCAAAAACGACTTTCGTGGTGTAACAAGCTGACTATATTACGGTCCCAAAATTAGAATTAAAAATTTTGCTACCATCAATCTCTGGGACTTTTAGTGGTCCATCACCGAAGAAAAGAAAAACTTTTTTTTCCAATCATGTAGAAAAATTAGGAGAATATCTAAATTTTTGTATGAACCCAAATTAATGTTCCTAGGGAAGTTTGTTAGTTTTAGATTGTATTTTTTTTTTTCATTTAAGATTTAGTTCAACTGGTAGCCATGTTTGTTGAACTGATTGTGCAACATATGGGAACAATAGATTTAATCAAAAACGAAAGCATACCTTTGAATATAAATAATCCAGATGTCTTGTAAGTGTTTTTTATTTTAATCAGTAAAATATAAGAGCTCCTTTAGATGTACCTATAGTGTATCTTGAATACGAATAAATATTTTTATTATTATTGTAAAGCGCGCAAACAATGAAAATTGTTATAACCCAAAACAAAACAATGTACCTTTAATTTATAATTTAGTGAAAAGAAACTATATGCAGCTTATAATCATAAGATTATTTTTAGAGAGGGAATTGTGGGATTTCAAAAAATAAGCATTTCTGGCTTGGACGCTCTGAAAGTAAACAGAAACAATATTGACTTTAACCATATTGGCTCAATTTTTTCTTTTTGTGCAAACCTTTCCATTCCCAAGACGACAAGTATTGAAATTGTAGATTATGATGTTGACATTGCACTGCTCTCGGAGATACCGTTATATGGAAGTGGCAAACTATTGTAAGTTTTAACTACTAGGTATAGTATGAACTCGACTCAAATGTTATTCTTATTTTTAAAAGTTTCATCTAATGATGATTGGCCAACCACGGTTTAGAATTACCTACCAAAATTAGGTATGTAAAATACTAAAATGTAAATGTAAGACACCCCGCTACCGATTCCAGCTAAATGTTTTCAGATTTTTTCACTTTACTAAATACAAATATTTGTTTTGTTAATGTTATATATTATGGATACAATTTTATATATTGAATTATTGAAACATTATTACATTAGTACATACATACATTAGTTCTTTAATCGATTTTACATTGAAACCAGAATTTTAAATATTCACTTTTACTGTCAGTTTTTTTCGAGTTTTCCTTTTTTGCTTCTGCCCGCAAATTTGACCTGTGTTTTTAACATACCGAGGCTAACATAACTGCCTACTTATCAAAACAACACAGCCCAAAGTTTTTCCTGTATCCTGTATACAGGGTGTCCTAAAAGGTACGATCAATAATTTGGGATTGAGTAGAATGGTTTAAAACAGCTATACTCTAAGTGTGTTCCGTGTACCTCTGTAGGGGTTCCTCAAGAATTAAGAAAAAAAATCAAAACACCTCTTTCTGGTCGAACGTTTTGACTCCGCGGCCGCGCGTAGGTATATTTATTTATTTATTTGTATTTGTATAAACATGTGTTACAATAGCTGGTCATAAGTTTGGTATCAACATGTATACTTGTATACTTGTGAGCGCGCAGTCCCTTTGATAAAAGCCGCCTCTGAATTGTTTACAACGCAATTTTTATATTTCTCTTTTTATTTTTGCTTTTTGTTTATCATAGGCGCCGACTCGAGTATTTTCGAGAATATTCGAGATCGAGTCTAGGACTAAGTATAAAAGCGGCGATCGCGCGTCGCGCCTCGTCAGTCAGTTGACGATTAGCGTTCGGAGCGATAAGTTCCTACCTACCTAATTACAAGCTCGCTAGCGAGAAACTAGTGTTCATTACATATCGCGCTACACCGCGATATGTTATACGGCGCTTCGGTAAAAATAATGTGCGTATGTTGTCGGCGTCGGCGTCGTCGTCGCCGTCAGTTTCGACATTTTCGCATTTGCGATTTTTTTTCTCGGAAACGGTTAGAGTGGGACGATTGAAACTTTTTTAGTTTAGAGAGGAATAGTGGGGGTACGTTGTGTAAAAATTTCAAATATACAGGGTGTACGGGAAAAAAGTTATTAATTTTTAAAGTCGAGAAATATCGGGATCTCGTTGGCACACGATACAAGCCACAAAAATGAGTTTTTTCGATTTAAACTTTTTCGACGTGTAGACGACCGTGGGCTACAGAACCCTATTGTTTGTGAGCGCGATTGAGAGATTGGAAGTAATTTTTTTGATTTTTTCAAAGTCAAAATTTGGTCGAAAATGGTACCTCTTGGATCGCTAATAAGTCGAATTGGGTGCATTCGATCGACATGCGGTTTGGATAATCGGTTAGGCCATCTCAAAAACTACCTTTTTTCAATACATCGTTCTATACCTAAGTGGAATGGAAATTGCCGAAAATTGTAAGAAAGTGGCCTGATTTTTTCACGGTTTTTTTTTTTTCGTACTGAAAACGACTTTTGATCGAAACGTTGTAAACTTTAGCGGATATAGCTCGTCAAATTGTATTTAAGAGATCTTTTTTCGTTTCTTTATCTTTAATACGGAAAAAACGGCAGCTTTTTTTTACTATATCGACTGTAGCTTATTCAATTTTTAACAAAACCGTTTTATTTTTTTCTCAAAAAATGCGCTGATTACTTCGCAACACCTCTACATATTCAAAATCATTAAAATATATTCGCAAAATTGAGAAAAGTCGCTTTTTGGGTGCGGAAACAGGCAATCTTTACAAATTCTAACACCATTCACTTTTGACTAAGAGTGCCTTGATATTGATGTATCTAAATTAATTATTAATTCTAAAAATCCGGCTGTCAAAAATGGCGAAAAATGGGTTTTTTCAGCGTGACTTGCTAGAATAATAAGAACATTTCCAGATTTTAAATCGGGTGGAATATCTACCTTGAACCTTCTTCTAATTTTATTGACCAAAATATTTGCCCAAAATGTTTCAGAAATGGTTGTAATCTCGATTTTAAAGATGGCGTTTCGACATTGATAATCCGTCGCCACGTGGTAGAAGGTTATTCGACATTTCGATATTCGCGAATTTTTTTTTCGGAAACGGTTAGAGCAAAACGATTCAAACTTTCTAGACGTAGAGAGGAATAGTCGGGGCACGTTCTGGGAACAATTTCAAATATACAGGGTGTACCGGAAAAAGTTATTAAAGTCAAAGTTAAAAAATATGTTTTTTTTCGTTGTAGGGCGATACAGGTGGCAAAAATCATTTTAATCGATTTAAACTTTTTCGACATGTAGACGACGTTGGGCTACAAAACACTGTTGTTTGCGAACGCGATCGAAAGTTGGGAAGTAATTTTTTTGATTTTTTAAAAATCAATGTAGGGTCATATTGGATCGTTAATAAATCGAATTGGGTGCGTCCGATATACTTTTGGTTTGGATATTCGTTTAGGTCATCTCAAATACTACTTTTTTCAAATATATTGTTCTATACCTAAACAGCATAGAAATGGTAGCAAATTATAAAAAATAAGAATTACTATTTAAGTATATTTAATTTGACATCTGTCGTATAGAACTTTGTTATTTTGGTACTGAAAATTTTTTTAATTTAGTTTTATTACAGCTTTAACCCTCGCTACGAAAAAGGTTAAAATAAATTGACACTTACCTGTCAAAATCTGACAGGTATCGTATAAAACTTTGTTATCTAGGTACTGAATTTTTTTTAAATTTGGGGTTCTTACAGCTATAACCGTCGCTACGAAAAAGCTAAAAAAAAAATGGACACTTACCTGTCAAAATCTGACAGCTGTCGTATAGAACTTTGTTATTTAGGTACTGAATTTTTTTTAAATTTCGAATTCTTACAGCTATAATCCTAGATACAGGAAAAGCTTAAAAAAAACTTGCAATTTAACTGTCAAAATGACAGCTGTCGTATATAACTTTGTTATTTAGGAACTGAAAAAATTTTTCATTTAGGATTCTTACAGCTATAAATCTCGCTACGAAAAATCTAAAAAAAATTTTTTAACTTACCTGTCAAAATTTGACAGCTGTCGTATAGAACTTTGTTATTTAACTACTGAATTTTTTTTAAATTTTGGATTCTTACAGCTTTAATCCTAGATACAAGAAAAGCTTAAAAAAATTGACATTTACCTGTCAAAATGACAGCTGTCGTATAGAACTTTGTTATTTAGGATCTGAAAAATTTTTCACTTTAAGATTTTTACAGCGATAACCCTCGCTACAAAAAGGATTAAAAAAAACTGACTCCTACCTGTCAAAATTTGACAGCTATCGTATAAAACATTCTTATTTAGGTACCTGAAAATTTTTAAATTTCGAATTCTTACAGCTATAACCCTCGCTACGAAAAAGCTAAAAAAAATGACACTTACCTGTCAAAGTGACAGCTCTCGTATAATTAAACGAACAAACTAGAACAGTGCCGTGCCCGAAGGGCTCGGCACAATAATATTTCTACAAATTTATTAGCTGATAATTGATAGCTTCCATGTAAGAATAATTTTTTGCTTATGTTTTAATCGATTGAATACTTACATATTTTTATAGAGCAAATATGGAAAGAATATCTCACATTGCACAAAGGTGTGCGAGTTTAAAGAGCACCTATACGGCGCCGTCTCAGAAAACTACCTATCTATACGAGAAAACGGAAATTTTGCACCATTGTGTAGTTTTGGTCAGTTGTTATAATGACAATTTGGCGATATGTTTTCCCTTCACGTTCCGCAGGAAGGTGAGGCAAAAAAAGCAATAGTAAATAGAAAAAAAGAAAAGAAAAGTATTTTTTTATTGTAAATTTTTGTAAATCTTTTTAGTACTAATATTAGATGGACTCTCGGCTGACGATTAGCGATATGTACCCAGTCTAGTTGTTCTACTGCCTGCTGTATTCTGTTGTCTCAGTTTTATACATTTCTTCATTGTACTAAACTTAGTCTCTTATACGCAGTAACGATTGTGCATTATTTAGACCCCACCATCCTGACGTGTAACATTATAAATAAAGAAGAATGGAACGTTGGCTTAAAGGTGTTAAACGTGTTGCAACAACATCTTCTAATGACGCTGAATGTTCAAAAGCAGTACGCGCGGAGAATATAGCAATCACCGATCCAGACGATGATGCCACGACGTCAAGCTCGACGGTTTCAAAGACGAAAAAAAGAAAGTATGATGAATCATATATTAGTTTCGGATTTGTTGATTCCAACGGCTCACCTCTCTGCATGCTATGTAGTAAACTGCTTCCTAATAGTTCCATGGCACCTGCCAAATTGCGCCGACATTTACAAACTGTACACCCCGAGTCTAAAGACAAGAAT
The DNA here is from genome assembly GCA_963969555.1 of Polydrusus pterygomalis. Taxonomy (NCBI): domain Eukaryota; kingdom Metazoa; phylum Arthropoda; class Insecta; order Coleoptera; family Curculionidae; genus Polydrusus; species Polydrusus pterygomalis. The sequence goes on from OZ018376.1 coordinate 184,569, forward strand.
AAAGAATTTTTTGTTCGTAAAAAAGATCAGTTATTGGAAAGTCAAAAAAATATGATGCATGTAACAAAAACTATCAACGAAAAGGCCACGGAGGCATCATATTTAGTTAGCTATCGCATTGCACAAGCAGGTGAAGCGCACACTATCGCTGAGAATTTAATAAAGCCATGTGTATTAGACATAACAAAATGTATGCTCGATGAAAAATCTGCAAAGCATCTTTCTACTGTGCCGCTATCAAACGATACTGTTTCACGGCGAATCCATGAGCTGGCAAGCTACGTCAAACAAGAACTAGTTACACGTCTACAAAAAACACGATTCGCCTTGCAAATGGACGAGTCAACTGATGTCGCTGGTTTGGCTATCTTGCTGGTTATCGTGAGATATCCATATGAAAGTTCTTTTGAAGAAGACATGCTTATGTGTTCACCGCTGCTCACAAACGCTACCGGGGAAGAAATTTTTAATAAAATAAATATATTTTTTGAAGAAAATAATCTCAGTTGGAACAATTGCATTGACATTTGTACAGATGGGGCCAAGGCGATGACAGGTAAAACAGCAGGAGCAGTGTCACGAATAAAAAATAAAGCGCCTAATTGTAGTTCCAGCCATTGTATTCTGCATAGACAAGTACTTGCGATGAAGCAAATGCCGTCAAATCTAAAATTAGTTATGGATGAAGCGGTAAAAATAATTAATTTTATCAAATCACGACCACTACAATCCCGATTGTTCTCATTATTGTGTGAAGATTATGGCAGCAAACATAAAACACTGCTGCTCCATACAGAAGTGCGATGGCTGTCTCGGGGTAAAACTTTAACAAGGCTATTTGAACTTAGAGCCGAGTTACAAATGTTTCTTTCAGCAGATACTTCTTTTAATTTGAAGGACCGTTTGTATGATAAAACTTGGTTGTTCCGATTGTCTTTTATGGCGGATATCTTTCAAAAACTGAACGAATTGAATTTATCATTGCAAGGTAAACAGACAACAGAGTTTCAGGCCTATAACAAAATAACTGCCTTCAAAAGAAAATTAGATTTTTGGATTATTTGCGTTGGTAAGAAAGAAATAGAAAGCTTTACGTCACTCAGTGAGTTTGTTAGCGAAAACGACTCAGAAATGTTTCAAGATGATGTGTTTGAAGAATTGGTCCAATATCTCAGTTCGATGCGCGCATCTTTTGAAAAGTATTTTCCCGAAGAACAGAATACAAAAATGAAACTGAATTCATGGATTCATAATCCTTTTTTACCCAACTTGGAAAAGCCCGAAAGTATGTCAAACGAGATATATGAATCTCTTTTAGAAATGTCATCAGACACAAGTATGGAGTCACTGTTCAAAACGACGCCTCTCAACGATTTTTGGTGCAGAATCCATGATGAATATCCAATGCTTGGCAAAATGGCTCTGAATATTTTTATCCCGTTCCCAACAACATATTTGTGCGAAACAGGATTCTCAACCTATGCAGCCATGAAAACAAAATATCGCAATAGACTGGACGCCGAACCTGATATGAGTCTTCAACTGTCTTCTATCAAACCTGATATCAACCAATTGATGAAAAATAAAAAACAGTTTCATACCTCCCATTAGTTAGATTTTTTCTTTTTTAATATCTTCTATTATTTTGCCATGTGGTAAAGTAAGTAATAATTAGTAACTGTTACATTGTACTTTTATTATGCTTATTAATAAAGAATACACTTTTAAAAACTATTGTTTTATTGTAGGGTTCCATCAAGTATTTTGCTTCCCAAAAGGGTTCCGCCACCAAAAAAGTTTGAGAACCGCTGGTTTAAAATAAAGTTAGAATTTCATATAAAAGTGTGTTCTATGTCCCCTGTGTGAAGATGTTTTATTCTAAATATTTTCAAAACCTTTCTAGATGCAAATTTAAAATTTAGGTATTTTGGTAAAATTTGTACGCTTGATAGAACTGTGGTCTTAAAAATGTCGATATTTAAGAAAGGTCAGAAATGGGGGATAGTGGGGTAAAAATAGACATAACTTTTTTTACACTAACATTTATACATGTTTTTTATCTCAAATTGGCAAAACCTGATATTTTACGAAAAAAAGTTCTGTTGGGAAGACACGATTGGATGCGCCGTTTTCTAGATAAATTTATTTAAAAATGTTATATCTGAAGGTTAGTGAACCGGTGGTTAACTAAAGGTAGATAAACTATAGCCCTAGAGATGTGTAGATAAAAACTATCTAACAAATTTCTGGGCTTTTATATAGCACGGTTCACGGGCATTCTGATTCTGGTATTCGATCGAGAATAAAGTTATTTAGTAAAATATAGGTAGAATTTTATTTTCCTCAAGTTAGAAACCCGGATTTTACATATCGAAATACAAATGTATTTCATACCGAATAAAAAATTACCTACCTTACCAGTACTTAGTACCTTTTTTTCGTAAAATATGTCAGGTTATTCTAATTTGACATAAAAAATTATAAATGTGAGCTTTAAAAAAGTAGGTCTATTTTTACCCCACAATTTTTCTGGCCACATTTATTTCTTAAATATCGACATTTTTAAGACCACAGTTCTATTCAGTGTACACATACACAAGTTTGTCAAAATATATACATTTTAAGTTTTTATCTACAAAGGTTTCAAAAATATTTAGAAAAAAACATTTTCAGGGGCCTGTAGCTTCTTATTAAGTGGACATAGGACACAATTTTACGTAAAGTCTTACATTATTTTTAACCAATCTACTCAATCCCAAATTATTGACCCTACCTTTTAGGAGACCTTGTATATTGAAATAGCCTCCAGAAAGTGCCCAACCGTTACGTAAAACACGTACAGCCCTGGTCATAGCCTGACCCCTTTTTTAGGTGATATATTTTACAATATTCGTATTAAGAACTTAAGAACTTTTAAACTGCAGCTGTATATACACAACATTTTCAGATATAATCTACATATTGTATAAAAAAGCAAATATAAATAAATGGTAATGGTAATGAGTTGAGAGAACTATCGTTAACAAATTTTTTGTCGACTGCTTATTGTAGTATCAGGTAAATAATAATTATCTTAATAAAAGCATTATTTCAATATTCAAAATTAAATATTAAGCTTGTATTAAAATGTTTCAATTTTTTCAGCGATCATTACGATTGTTGAGAATAAATATATTGGTCGCATATCGTTGTCATTTTCTCACCTGAAGAACACCACCTCTCAGACTCTCAGGCGCGGCCCGTGAGTTTTTTAAAGGTGGAGCAAATTTTGATGGCAGTTAGGTAACAAGCAAAATGCAGTTCAGTAGCGAGAATAATAAAACTGTTATGCACATCCGCAAATTTGGTAATTAGTTTTTCTTTCGCTATCAGAAAGTTTATACAATAATTCACGGAGCGCCTCGACTGTGTTCCCATAAATGCCTATTGCACCGCCTTCGGCCGAGCACGATACAACCCGAGGTCAGGCGAAGTAGACGGCCGGCGAGCCCGTATGTTTGTTTTTTGTTTCGCTCTTAGTTGCCAATTCATTTATGTATTACGTAATCTTCTATTTGATATAAACACACCAGATCAACTAAAAATACGGTCTATATTGGGGAGTTTCCGCATGACACTTACACTTTGGAGCTTTTGCATTTTTTGAAGGATAATTATTTTTATTTGTTTTGAAAAATTAATTAACCAAATGACCTTTTGGACTAACCACGCCTGCCACCTCTCATCAAGTTTTGTCATCATTGCATTTATTATAACACTGCCTAAAACCACAAAATACTCTAAATTTTTTGTTTAATATTAGTTGTTAAAATGGCTTCTAGAAAATATAATATTATTCAAGGCGAAAATGGCACCTATTTATTCCCCTTGATCCTAAAAATAACCTGTCAACAATTCTAAGATAAATGCATATGCTTATTAACCGTAATTATATCCGTCCCCTTCTAATTAGATTAGCCAACTAGAGATAGTGAAGGGCACCAGTGACTTTAAAAATGAATCTCGTACTGATGAGAACAAAAGATTTCGAAACCGGTATACAGGTGGTGACATCCGTTCTCTCTCTTTCTTAAGTAGTATCATGAAATCTAAATAATTATATTTTAATATCTAACAATGTTAGATGAAATACGACTTTATAATATCGTTATTCAGGTGGTAAGAAAATAATTTTTCTGACATATTTATATCTTACAAGACTGCATAGGATGGGTCTTATTAGTTATGCAGCCAACAATAACAATGTCCTTAATATTTTTAATTTTTGATTTAAGGTTTGGTTTTAATGATATAGACTTCGCATTATGTGCAAAAATTAATCTAACAAAGCCAGTTCAACTGACAGATTTTTTGTTAAAGCCTAGCATAAGCGGACTTGAGGTAAGATTATCCTTTTACATAATATTATTATACATTTTATAAGGTTTATAGTTGTAAGTAAAAAATTACTTCTATATTGAAAGGATTCTGGTACATTTCATTAAAGTTTATACATTGTCATGTTCTGGCAAAAAATGCACATCTATGTTTTGTAGCTAATGTACTGCTATTATTTAGGTCATTACTGTGGCAACATAGAAAAATCCGGAATTGTTTTCTTCTGCATGAGTACCTACTTTGGGATAAATTACCGTCAAACGGGGCTTAGTGGATCGGTCGGGGTAAAGTGGATCAAACACGTTTTCGTACAATAATAAATGCGCATAAGCCAAATGAGTAAGCTTGAACTTACTTATGACCGGTCACCTTGCCTTAGTGGTAGTGCAGACTCATTGAGAGGTGGTTGCGGCGCAATATTTAACGTGAGTTCCGAGAAATAAGTGATAAAGCGTTTAACCACATATTTCGCTATTTCTTAAAACTGTAATTTCGTTTGCTTCCGCACGCGACTGGGTGCACTTTATCAATTTCTTGCCACCATGGGTCAATAGCCCCATGTGTAACTTAGATCTGGGCGGTAAAATTAATTGAAAATCTGTCACCAGAGTCAATGTGTGATTTTTTTATAAATGTGCCATTGCGGGGTAAAGTAGATCCGCGCTTTTGACACGAGTTTATTGTGTTATTTTGGGGTTACTATACTACCTAACCTACATAAGGTGGTCATTTCCTAAATTCTGCATTTATACATGCATGATTAAGTTAAGTTAACTTAAGCAATGGAAATTGAAAAATCGGGGTCTTCTTCCCAAAACGGTCTTTCCAACGAAATTGAAAGAAGCAGTCAATAAACTTGGCCCCAAATCTGAGCAAAATGCAGTTTCTGGCTTCAAAGCGTGTGGGATCGTGCCTATCAATCCGCAAGTGGTCTTGGACAAAATAGCATATCGAAAAGCACCGGCTGAAGGTGCTGATGATTCTTGGACAAAAGTGTGCTTATGGCACATCTTGATGAATTAGAAACTGGTGGTAATTCTGCTCCAAAACACGGACGGTTAATTTTTTATATCAAGGAAAAAGACGAACATATTTTGGAATAGCATTCTCTCGTTTTGTTTCGACTCTTTTTAGTTTCGTTTTGTTATTATGCAGAATTTATTCATCTACTTTTCTTTTGACTCATTTTAGTTTCGTTATGTTATCATGCAGAATTTATTTATTTTTTAGTCGAAACGTGTGGCTGTAATAACATAAAAGTTTGAGAATAAACCTTTATTTTTTAATTTCTACCGTTTATTAAATGCATGCATGAACCCAATTTTTTGTTTTAAATTTAAATTGCGATCCGCTTTTTTTTTAGGATAAATTGTGATCCACTTTGCCCTAAACAAGTGTAAAATGGATTTTAGGATGATTTGAAAGGAGTGATCCACTTTACCCCAGAATGCAGGGGAAAGTGGATCACTATAAATGTATAAAAAAAAATATTATAAAGCTAGTTTTACATAATGTCACGATGGTATTCGAAGCCTAAAGAGTGAGAGAATCTAAATATGAAGTTTCAACCAAAAATTCAAAGCGGTTACGAAGTTATTGGAAAAAAATCGATTATTTTGATCCACTTAGCCCCGTTTGACGGTAATATCTAAGTGGAAATTTTTTCACGATGGATGCCTGAATGATTGACAAAAATTTTTAATTTTTGAAGAGTTCTTGCCGGGATAATTTATAAGTGATAATTTTATCACATTGTCCAAATAAAATAAATAAATTCATAAGAACTGCTTTTGCATAATATTCTTTTGTAATTTTTAAAGGTATTTATTTACCAGTTATATAAAGTTGTAATCTAAAGGATGTTTCATTTAATATATCAAAGTGGCAACTACCGTTTAGTAGAATTGGCAAACACTGCATTATCTAAATATTTATACAGATAGAGCATCTTCGTTTATGTAAACTACCAAATTTTCAGGAACGATTCGTTGACTGAATCGTCAAATATTTTTAACTTTTTAACTACCATATCTAAGTATAGGTAAAATTCAAGATATTATTTTTACGCTTTTGTTAGGTAACCTAACAGAAGATATCGTAGGTAGTGATTAGGTATCCCGATAATGTTATACCTACTTATGTAGTAATAAAAAAAAAACTATCAAAAAAATTACCTTGTCAGACTTCCAGTGTCTTTATTTTGTTACTTAACAGGTAACCCACTCACACAGGGTAATACCTTAATCACGGATCGAATCATTCAAACTCCATAAAATAGGGCATAATTCAAACTCTTTATCACAGAGCATCTATCATTTGCGATAATCCGGAAGACCTTAATATTGAAATTTCAAACATCAAAAAAGATTTAAAACAGAATGGTTACCCTGAAACCTTTGTAACTAATACCATCTCAAAACTTTAAAATCGCGAAGTTAAAATTAATACAGAAACGAAAGAGGAGCAAGCATTTCTTACAATACCTTATGCCAAGGAGATTTCTGAAAAGATTGGAACGATAACCAAAAACTATAATATCAAAACAGCCTTCAAATCCGAAAATATGCTTAGAGGCTTTCTTACAAAAGTAAAATCCCTCGTAATGAAAACACAAAAAGTTGTATCTATCAAATCCTTGCGACTGTGGCAAATTGTACCTATATTGGAGAAACAAAAAGACCTCTTCCCGTACGAGTTAAAAAACATCTGAAACATACTCAAAGAGGTGAAACTTTGAGATAAGGTATAGCGGAAGTAGGGGAACATGTATGGACCAACCAACATAATATACAGTGGTCAGAAGCCAAGGGTTTGGACACGGAACAGCACTGGAGAAAACAAAAATTCAAAAAAGCAGCTTTTATGAATCAAAATACCCATATATTTAATAAACCAAGTATAGATATCCGCAATATCTGGAAGCCTCTTCTTGTCCAAAACCAATAGCTCAAACTTCACACTCCAATAAGCACGTAGGTAGGGGGAGTCATCAAGCTTCATTGCACATGGATAGTATTTAAGACAGTAGCCTTAGAATCATAATTTAGTTTACACTTTAAAACGGTAAGAGATATTAACCAACCGAAACGTTGTGTTAAGAAACAAAATAAAGACTATGAAAGTCCGACAAGGTAAATTGGTTGATATTACTACATTGTCTACCACCTTTAAACAAACATGCATTAGGTAGGTAGTAATGTTCTACACTATTGGCAAACTTTAAGTTACAGTGGCATTTTATGTTGGTATGAGAGAGTAAATAATATGTCTAGATGCTCGCAATAAGGACAATCGATCAATCAGTGTTGCCGGCGTGCGGCGTGAACAACACATGGTGAGGCCAGGAGAGGGGATAATTAATTTTCTGCTACTGAAATACAGGAGGTATTCACTTCAGTGATTCGTTTGTATTGTACGATGTACCGCGCATTTTCGAATTATTTTATGTAGGTAGTTTTCAGTTTATGTCGTTAACTAATTAATTATTGCATTTTAAAATGCTGCAATTATAAATTTAAATAGTTTGTTTTTATTAGCTTATGGTGAAAAATATAATGCTTGTATCTTGTATGTACCCTGATTTTTAAATCTATATAGGTAATATATTAAGAAATATTTAGGTAAGATAGTTTTGCTTGTTGGCTACAACATATGCAAAACATCCAACTACTTCCTTTGCACTCTCAGCCTTCGCCCTTCGCGTCACAAAAAATAATTTAAATGTTTTGTTCTCGCGAATAAATCATTTCAAAATGCCAGCAGAATTTCACCGTATCTACTGTTGAAAAATTCAGTCAAGATAAAAAATGAAAACATTAAACATCGCGGTGTGTGCTTCGCCATCGGAACGTATTTGTTTGCTATGGAGGGGGAATGAATTCGCGCTCGAACAGAAGTTGGCAACGTCGAGTCTTGTTGGAACTCACAACAAGTCCAGTTTGTATTCATTTCCTTACATTAAAAGCCGCGCCCTGTAACTTCAGGCTTACCAGTGCAGTATAATGATATATGTGTTCGGGACTTTCTTGCGACGCAACTTGAAAAACATAATATCACAAGAATATATTTTTTTAGTTTGAACTGACGGGTTTCTGGAATAACCCTCAACTTAGTGAAGCTATAACGAACGTTGTCATGTCGTTTGAAAAAGTAATTATGTCGTTTTGGACCAACGAAATTAATTGCATCACGTGTATTCTTAGCATCTCTCTGGAACACATGATCAACGACATCTTGAACCCAGCTACTTCCAAAATGAATCTTTATCAAATTGCAGATGATACAAGATCGGATTGTAAGGTAAATATTATTGTGTACCAAGCCAAAGTAGACCGTAGTAAAATCGGCACTTTTACTTTTCTCATTGACTTTTTTCCCTATGTTCATCTTGTATGAAATAATAGGGTCAGATTTTTCAAAAGTAGGTAAGTAAGTGTTGTTAACTATTTAAAAATTTTAATCTGAAACGAAAGATTTTTAACGTTGACCTCTTGATTTCTCTTGCTCATCCAGGAGTCGTTAAATAGCGTTCTCGATTTAAAAGCAGTAAGTGAGGCGGCAAAACGGTTATCCCCATAGCGAGTGTTATAAGTATGGATATTATAGCGAGGAGTTAGGGGTTCACTAAGAGTGGTGGGAAAGTCAGGATCGTTTAAAATTTTACATATAAAACTAAGAAGCCTACGGTTATCCATCTTTAGCCAATTTAGTTCCCAGAATGTATGCGAAATATGGTCATATTTCCTAAGACCATAAATAAACATTACGCAAGCGTTCTGCACTTTTTGAATACGAGACGTACCAATATTCCATATTGCCTATACAATAAATATAAAGAAAATTGTAATACCTAACTAAAGTGTGAAAGTATTTAGCATCTATTGCATAGGCAACCCATCATCTTTTTTAATTCAACGTTTACCTAGTCGTTATTATATAAAATTTTTAAAGCGGGATAAGTCTCCAAACCGTAATTCACTATCTGGAGTATATTTCTAAATTTCTTGTAGAATCAATCACCGTAAGCCTAGATTATTTTTGACATATCGCCAATTCGTTGATCAATATGCTAATTATTAAAGCTTTAGGTTTTTGGGATATCGTTGACTTTTATTGCAAGCAAACGAGCAAACGATATTAATTCTGGCATAGCGTGTCGAATGCCTAAAGGTGGAAATCACTATTTGAAAGCTCCGCATGCTTTATCTTTATATTATTAACTTACATTTTCCATTTTAGGGCGACTGCGTCTTATCAAACAACCCGTTCTTGAGCACCATACTTAACGCAAATCCTTCGGAGTTATTAAGTTTACTGTCAAAAGATAAGAATGTAAAAGAATTTGTGTATAGCATTGAAGGCTACCTGAACCAATACTTAGAAGAGTATATCCAATAGAAAGTGTTACTATGCCTGTAGTATATAGTGATAAATAAGAATGTCATGCCATGTCAGCAGAGTTTTACTTATTTTTAATTAAAGCATCAGTATTGGTACCGAATATATAGTTATACAGGGTGGCGCACCGAAAACTTTCCACCCAGGTTTATTTTCTTTTTAATAAATAAATCAAAATTCGCTCCAACACGGGAAGCTTAGTTCTCAGGGGGACATATTTTTTTGCTATTTTCATCCCACCTGCTGGAACCCCTGCCACGACGGGGTGGCTTCCATCCTTAAAATCTTAAATGGAAAGGGGGGTCGAGTGACACCTTATTTTAAAGGGAATTGAATTGCCTTTCAAACGCGACCTTGCTCGTTTAAATCGAGTGAATAGTTACTGAGAAATAGGGCAAAAAAGAAAAAAAAATTAAAAGTAATAAAATTTGTTACCGCTTGTATCAATCAAGTAAATGTTGAAAATGTCCACCTCCAACCTCCACGCAATTGTAAAGGCACTGTTCAAAATGTTCGCGAACATTATGGAGCATTGCTGGAGTTATTTGTCGGCACTCGTACACTATTCGTTGTCGCAAGTCTTCCAAAGAATTCGGTTGGGTTGCATAAATTTTAGACTTAAATGTCCCCACAAAAAAAAGTCCAGTGGAGTAAAATCAGGCGATCTTGCAGGCCATTCAATAGGACCTCTTCTTCCAATCCATTTTCCAGGAAAATTTTCATCCAGAAACTGTCGAACATCGAACGCATAATGCGGGGGTGCTCCGTCTTGCTGAAAGTAAATATTTTCGGGCCGATAACGGTCATTTTCTTCTATGGCATTCGTTAAAGCAGAGTTAATAGTGGTTTCTAAAAGGTTCAGGTAAATTTCACCTGTTAAATTTCCAGGTATAAAATACGGCCCAATATTACGGTCCCCAAAAATTCCAGCCCACACATTTAATTTTTCGGGATGTTGAGTATGCACTTCTCTAAAAATTCTAGGGTTGGAATCCGACCAATATCTGCAATTTTGTCGATTGACAGTACCGTGAAGAAAAAAAGTGCATTCATCGGAGAAACAAATGTTGAAAATAAATTGTGGATTGCGAATGATCATTTCACTAATTAATTCGCAAAATTGCAAACGGCGATCGTCATCATCTTCATTAAGTTCATGAACCAGTTTTATTTTATAGGGATGAAACTTATGCGTTTTTAAAGTACGCTGAACCGTTCTACGCGAAACACCCGATACATCTGACACTTTCCTCGTGCTAAGTGTGGGATCGATGGCAATATGACCCAAAACTGCAACTTCTACAGCTTCATTTCTTACAGGATTTTCAACAATCCTTTTTGTGTTCATCACTAATCCTGTTTCACGGAATTTTGCCACCAATTGTAGCACGTATGAGACAAGTGTGCATTTAGATGCAATGCAATATAAGGCAGCTCGAGCACAATCGTTACTTCTAAAGAAAAGTGAAATAATTTCAACCCTTTCTTGAAGAGTATACGTCATTTTAATCAATTATTGAACACACCGATATGTAAGGCAAAATAAATTTTTATTCTTACTATGAATTTGATCGATGCCAAAAACAAACTGAGTTTTTTCGATTGAACAAGTAAAATTCCAAATTCCTTTTGTTAAGGTTGTATCATTTTTTTGCGTATTTTATACCATTTAATGTGTTTACACTTAAGCACAAATTTTTTTACCATTTAATTTCTCGAAAGGTACTCAACCAAATTCAGGGCCGTAGCCAGTGGTTTTGAGCCAATTAAATTCCTTTTGAAATAAGCTCTAGCTCGACCTTCCTTTTCATTTAAGATTTTAAGGGTGAAAGTCACCCCATATGCTCCATAATGTTCGCGAACATTTTGAACAGTGCCTTTACAATGGCATGGAGGTTATAGGTGGACATTTTCAACATTTACTTGATTGATACAAGCGGTAACAAATTTTATTACTTTTAATTTTTTTTTTCTATTTAGCCCTATTTCTCAGTAACTATTCACTCGATTTAAACGAGCAAGGTAGCGTTTGAAAGGCAATTCAATTCCCTTTAAAATAAGGTGTCACTCGACCCCCCTTTCTATTTAAGATTTTAAGGGTGAAAGCCACCCCGTCGTGGGGGTTTCAGCAGGGGGGATGAAAATAGCAAAAAAATATGTCCCCCTGAGAACTAAGGTTCCCGTGTTCGAGCGAATTTTGATTTATTTATTAACAAGAAAATAAACCTGGGTGGAAAGTTTTCGGTGCGCCACCCTGTATATTCTGTGTTATTAATAATTCTAGAATAGGCATACTCCGCATACTTCATACGAAGTCAGTTGAGACAACGTAAATATTGGGGGTACGATCAATTTACTGCATCACACACTGTATTGATCGTTGCCTATACAGATGTTCGAAGATGTCTAAGTGGACTTGACAAGTCTGTCATAAAAAATTTTTTAGTTTTTTTGTCTGTCTCAACTAAGAACGTATACACTTTACCTGAGTTTGATAGGTCGGCCATTTTTGCTGGAGGCACATATTATATCGATTATTTTTACCCATTTAACCATTGTGTTTTCGATGTGTTATTTGGGTTGAATATCAAGTAAATATGTTTAGAACTAAATATTACTGACTTAACTCTTAAGCAGTCTTTACACCTGTGAAGTTCTTCGTGAATTTATTCATGAATTTCTTCGTGAATTTCTTCGTGAAGTCGGTAGCATTTACACTTTACACTGTGCATTAGCTGATTATTTTACATGTTAAAATTTTCGTGAATAACTTCACGAAGAAATTCACGAATTTATTTGACATCCAAGTTAGCCATTTACATTATTAAAGAAGCATTGAAGTGACTTCATGAATAAATTCACGAAGAACTTCACAGGCGTAAAGACCGCTTTAGGGATGCTATTAAGTGCCGGTATGGCCATTTAAAATAATAAACAATATTTTATCCATATGTGTTATCATACAAGGAACTTCGTCTGGATCCTCACAAGTTATACCCGATGTGTTTACGATAGACCTGGTGAATTGTCTTATTTAGTGTGTCATAGTTTTTATACCGGCAACAGCAACTGAAGGCTTATAAAAATTTCCGTTGTATGCTGTACAGGGCCGCCACTAAGGTGTTGGCCGCCCGTGTGCAACTCAATATTTGCCGCCCCCACCCCCCCTCTTCCTATCTAGGTGCTATATATATGCCATAATATATCAATTGTAATCAGTAAAATGGTAAATACTTACTTAATAATTTAAAGCAATATATAACAGCAAAGGCTAGGAAGTCTCCAAATTAAAATTCAAATGTCCATAAATAAAATAAAAAGTAGGTACTACATACCTACCTATTAAAAACGAACTTTTCGGGCATTCGTTTTGAAAAACTTTTTGACAATGTCTTTAATATGATTCCATGATCCAATGTGAAACATATTTCACGCTCGATAGATATAACATAGCTAAAGCAAAAAGTCTATCTATCTTGCGTCGATCATCCGGGGTCGCATATAGTTTCTAATCATTTTAGGTTTTGAGATCGACCGCTCGGAATATACCTACGTACGGTTTGAAATTGTTGATAGAAGATTATTTTCGTAAATGTATTCAAGAATAATATCACTACTTAGGACTTTTTCTGTGGTAAAATATGGTTCAATAGCTTTAATTTCTTCATAAAAATCGGGTGAACTAATATCACTCTCTAAGATGTTTATGTCTGTAAGGGCTTGCTGCATTTTCTCACAATTTTTAAGTTCGTCGTCGTTTTTAATTTTGGTTATACCATATAATTACATTAAAAAATTACTGTTTGTTGTTGAAGTAATTGGAAACTTCTTTAATTGCCGTTATGTCAGGATCCAAATCTTAAAGTAAAAATTTTTCACTTTGCACACATGGTAACGGCGGCCCTAATGCTGTACACAACACAACTATGTACTAAACACGGCTGCATTTGTCATATTTATATAATATTATACTAGCGTGTACCCGGCATGCGTTGCAACCCGCTGGTATAAATACAAACCCGATATATTAGTACCCGGCATGCCACTTTCTGAAATTGCACCCGTGCGAAGCCGGGGCGGGTCGCTAGTTATACATAAAAACCTTCCTCTTGAATCACTCTATCTATTAAAAAAAACCGCTTCAAAATCCGTTGCGTAGTTTTAAAGATTTAAGCACTTAAGGTAAAAGTAAAATACCCAATTATCGGCACTAATTCAATTATCGGCACTTACTCCAAAGATCCTTAATTAATAAGAAACTGGTAAAGGAAATATTTTGGCAGCGCATTTTAAACCAAAGTTTACCATCTAATCAGGTGAGCTGGGTTTGGGGGTGTTTTACAGTTTGTAGTGCTAAGAACCGCGAACCGCTCCAGTGAAAGTTTAACGATTTTTTAAATATCAACAGTGTATTTTCACCAATTTAAATGGTAAGTTCTTCTTTAAACATTTATGATTAGGAAAATGTATTGAAAATGTCTTTTTTGTACAGTTTTTATTCACTTTTCTCAAAAATAAAATGTGCCGGAATCTGGAACAGTGTAAAAAGGCTATGTGCCAATTACCGGCATGGGTGCCGATAATTGGTGCGGTGTTGATTTTAGGTTAACGGCTTATTTTGCCGAAGATTTTGGGATATTTAAATACAAATTAATTTTAAAGTGTACTTATTGAGTTACTTAATAGTGGGATTTATTAATATGTAAGTATATAAATCATACAGTAATAACTTAAAAGTGTAAAAAATACCTGTGTTTAAGACTAGTTTATGCGAATTCTAACCAATAGAAACTGGTCCTCATGCGCACAGGTAACTCGATTCCGCCGACAGTAAACAGAGAGTCGAGAATTCCCTTTCATAATAAAATAATTCATTCACAGACGATAACCGGCGTCGAGAGTGGTGCTACCGAAGGTGTACGAACAACCAACAAAACACGCGTTCGGGTTTGGACAGTTGCCTAATATTCAAACGTTCGCGCTTTTTTGTGCAAAAATCGAATTGGATTGTGTACTAGGGCCAAAATGTATAGTGTTGTTTCTAAATTAAAATAATAAAAATGTGTGCCAACAATTGATAAAGGTGACTTAAGATTGCTCGAATGACTCATTCATACTTACGTGATTAGGACAAGAAAATTATATTAAAATGGTGATTTTAAATGTTTTAAGTGCTTTAATTTTGACTGTTTGCCTAAGAAGCAGCTTTGCTATAGAAGAATACTGTTCTTTGAATACTTTTAATAATCTGGGAACTGAAATGCGCTTTACAAAAGAAGCGACGAACGAGGAGTTTGCCATTGTAGGAAAATTTAAAGGACTTCATTGCTGTGCCAAGGGATACAGGAGTATAGAGTGGTAAGTTTAAAAACAAAGTGAGAGAAATTGAATTGTAATCGGGGCAATATTAATGGCATCAAAAAAAAAGGCATCACCTGAGATAAAAGCTGATGCTAGTAATTAATAAACAAAATATTATCAATATCACGAACACTGTAACTTTAACATTAACATTGCAAAATGGAAGCAGGTATTAATTATACTTACTTCTGGTTAACAATAGCCAGTTGCTTTAACATTTAGACATTCAATGACTACTGACCTCTCATCCCTTCGCATTGTTGAATTTTTTTTTGAAAATTCTTTTATTTGTAGTAATTAACAACATTTTTTTGCATGCACAATCATTCTCTAAACAGTGCTAGAAGCTCTGGCCTCGAGAATAGCTCACTCATAACTAAACAGTGCTGAAATTATATCTAATTTACATTATAATGGATTTTAAGTAGAGACCGACCGAAGGTTCGGTTTCGGCTAGTTTCGGCCAAAAAAAATTAGTTTCGGTGACAGTTTCGGTTTCGGCCATGCAGAAACTCAGTGTTTGTGAATTGTCGCGCACCGTTCGGCTAACTTTGGGTGGGTTTTTTTTTGGGGGAAGAAGTCAATCCGTTCCCAAAAATAAATTAAATTTCAGCATACAATAAAATTTTTAATATGTATAAATAAGTTTCGGTTATGGTTTCGGCCGAAACTGAGACCAAGGCCGAAGATTCGGTTTCGGCAGAAACTGAAAATCTTGTTTCGATCGGACACTAATTTTAAGTTTCCTAACAAATTGACAAACATTTTGCGCCCGCTTAATTTCATATGGCAATCTATTATAGACCTTATATATAGATGTCCTTATACAATTGGATTATTTAGACCTACGTTTGTTCTTGTTGTAATCTGATATATTATTAAGTATATCCTTATATATCATTATGAGAACGTGTTACGTAATTATGTACATCATTCGCAAAAATAATATTTCTATTACATTTTTGCTCGCATTTTTGGTTGTTATTAACTATTCTGTACATAAGTTTACATTACTCCAGCTCCAATATATATTTTAATTTCGTTATACTTCACAAGGCCGTAACCAGAAAATAATTTCGGCGAAGGCGCTCTTCAGCGCCGCAGGCGACAATTTTTTGGGTGCCACGCCCTTTTTTGGGTAAAATAACCGTAAAGGTTAATATGCGGCAATATGCCAGACTTTAAAACACTCTTTTAATTTAAAATAAATTCGAAATTTGAAAGGTCGGTCGACAAAATAAACAATAAACTATTTATTTTACTAATTAACATGTCTCTTATATTAAGTCATAATTATATCTAAGTATAATAATTATTATAATAAATTATATTATGTAATAATAAGATCAAAAACAAAATAAGTATTAAAAACGAAAAATAAACAATAAGAACAAAAAAAATATCTGAAGTACCTACTTACTTTGTACTAAATTAAAAAATCAAGTTTCCTGTTCTTAGAAGAGAAAATATTTATGATTTTGTTTACATCTACGTTTATATCACGGTGGACATAATATAGGAAAGCCAGACCATTAAGGCGATCTGCAGCCATTGTAGCCCGTAAATAAGATTAACTATTATGTTGTGTAACAACAAAGTGAGACGGGCGCACTGTATATAACTGCAGTCTCATTAATACTTATTAAAAGTCTAAAATAAATATTTTTTTTTATTTCGGGGGGGGGTTACAACCCCCCTAACCCCCCCCCCTGGCTACGGCCCTGCAGTACTTCACTATACAGCAAAACAGTTTTTAAACTTATTTTTGAGTTGTCATGACTCGTTAATGTTCATTTTTTTTGTATGAAAAAATATTTTAATTTATTTTGAATTTTTAAAGTTTCAAAAGAAGCAGGAAACACAAATTTTGGACAAAACTAGACTTGTTGGTTTTAAACCTATTGAAAACGCAAATCCGCGGGTTTTTGTTTATACCAATATATATAAATGACTGAAAGGAGACGGGATCAACCGGCGATCCACCATTTCATGACATTTTTATCATGGGTTTCGTACCATAAAAGCTTGTTTACATTAGGTGTAGTTACTGCATGCAAGCTATAACGAGGCAATTAATTGCATTGCATGACCGTATTGAGACAGTTTAACTATAAAGTAGGTACAGGGAAGTTTTCGGAGTTTTAAGTTTGTATTTTGTTTACTCCCTACGGCATCCCATTGCATCGTCTGATCAGAAAGTCACCAAAGCGCATGCCTTGAGGCGAGGCAATTTTGTCTTGCAATTGCAGTGACTGCACCTAATGTAAACAGGCTATAAAGATGTTCAAATATATTTAAGATCTTGTCACATTTTAACTTTCATTTAAAAATTATTGAGAACGGAAATAATACTTCCAATATGCATCGTATGTCACGAAGTTCCTCAGAGGTAAATAAAAACAGGATACCGATAACTTTTGTTCAATTAATAAAGCCTTCACTGGTGGGGACCACCACCCTTAATTTTCCTTCTGCTTGTTGCTTTCTAACTCGTGAACTGGTTGAGATCTTATTAATGGGCTTGACCACCATTGCGGCGACGAAGACAAGATAACATCCCGGTAGGCCGAGTGTCTACATCGGTTCTTTTGTCTTTCGGTGTGGCCGCTGGCTGGTATGTCTGGTGCACGTAGGCGTTGCACGTTAATTGGACAACAACTATAACGACTTGTTAAAACAGAAATATTTTTGTTCATATAACTGAATAGAATGAATATTCGCTCTTCTAATTTTTCATGTTCTACTTGTACCAAATTGTGTGGTGGTGCCGACCACTTCTGTCGGTCTCTTGTAAGATTTTCTTAATCATAAAAAAAAACAAAGTTCGGTAGAAAGCATGAAATATTATTGTTATTAAAACGGGCACTCTTTTCATCTTATAGTGCGTAAGTTAAATATATAAACAAACATAACGTCGTTGGTTCAGCAATATCTCCTAAGTGCAAAATTGTTAATTTTACAGGAGAGCCAAAAAACGACCTTCTGTTTACCTTAAATAAAATAGTGATATTCTGTTTTTGTTAATCAAGACTAGTTACCCTCTGATCTTATTGCGCTTGAGTCGATGCTTTATTGAGATATTAAAACTTTTTATAATTTTCTGCACATAGGCGATATTAGTTAGTTTATATGCTTACACATGGATGATATTTCAAGTATTTTAACAAAATAAAAACAATATGGGACATACAGTATTTATTGAAAAATACAAACAAACTAACTTAGGTGTTTATATTGCTAACTTACCGAGAAGTCATACTACTAAGTTTTTGTAGATTTTCTTCAGTAGGTAACTATTCTTTTTAGATTTTAATATGAAATGCAAAATAATTAATTACTTACAAAATGCGAAAAAATAAGATACGCACCTCGTCAGAAAAGTGATTTTACTTGACTCGTATGGAAATTAAATCCTCGCTTCGCTCGGATTCAAACTAACCATAGGTACTCGTCAGGTAAAGTTCCACTTTTCTAAACTTGATACGTAATGTCCTATTAATATATATATAAAATGAAAATTTTACGAAATAAACGATGTATAGGTAACGCTAAAAATCATTATTTTATTGTTCCTTCATAGATATAGGGTGAGATTACAGAAAATGCATACCTGCGACTTTGCATATCTGTAAATATGGCGGACTTGCAGACGCAAAATAATTTGCAGAAGTTTCATATTCCTAAAACTATTTGCAAATCCGCCATTTTTACCGCTGTTATTAAACCGTTTTACTACTTCTGGTTTACTGCTATCGACTACCAAATACGTAAATTATGCCAATAATGAATTTCTTTTATATAAAAATCAGATACAAATTGTAAATAACCGCCAATATCACCCTCCTTCAAATTCCCAAAATATAGGTTAGTTTTTAACAAATTTTATACATGCTGCAAAGTTGCAGACTTAAAGTATGATAAACGTTTTCGGGAATTCCAGTTTTGTCATTTGCCTCATGCATTGCATCTGCAAAGCAAACTGCTACTTGCAGCTGCAGAGTGCAGACGTCAGACGCAGAAATTCTGTAACTCACCCGTAGTGTCGTCGTGAGAACTAAGTGATCACCGAGGTGATCACTGATCAGATCACCCAGACAAATTTAAATAAGTTTATAAAATGTAGTTGCAGACATTTACTAGATTATTTTCTGTAGTTGGACCACACATTCTGAAAAGGGATACAAACTTTAGACATAATTATCGCAACGTCAAAGAAAAATATAGAACTAAACCTATTTCATACAACAAGGTTTGTTTCTTTAGGCGCGGCTCGCGCAAATCAAATAAATGTGAAACAGGAAACATAATTTTATAAAATATGTATTAACATATTATCTTAAATGGAAGTTCGCACATCAACAATCCGATGTCACATGAAATCAGTGGCGGAACTACCGGTGTTCAAAGTTCAATGTGTGCGAGGCACACGGGCCCGGGAGGAGAGCCACAAAAACATAAAAAGCAAAACAAAATGTTCTTGTAGAAAAATAATGCAATACTCCGGAAACGTATCCGCAAAACTTAGTAACTGAAATAATCACATAAAACGGCCTTTATTTTTTTTATTATTGTTTTTATTAACCCACAATTCGCAATACCGGCATTTAGTTTAAAGGGCGGTGTTTGTGTCGGCGATTATTGAACTTGGATAAGAGAAATTAGGAATTTCTACGATTTAGTTGAAAGTGTCTATGTTTTTTTTGGACAAAGCATTAAACGGTGGGCACTTTTACAAAGTGTTACTAATGCCAAAATAACTTTAAAAAAATTGAAACCCGATGGTCATCGAGACACGATGCATTAGAAGCTCTTTGTTTTAGATATTGATATTTTTATGTGGATATTTTAAAAACGCTGGCAAAAATAATTTTAACCTCTACAAATAAAGCGGAAGTTAATGAAGCAATGCCTTTAAGAAAACACGTGGAAAAATTTGAAACCCTTTTTCAAAATAAAATTTTAAAGAATATTGATGCTTTGACAAAACTTTTACAAAAAAAAAAGAGCAAAATATTGAAGCTGCGTCTAAAATGTTTACCACCGCCACTGAAATCATAAATCAAATGAGAAATAATTTTGATGTAATTAAAACGGACTCTGTTATTTTGGCTAGGCAATGGGGCACTACCTACTTTTCTGAATTCGAAAACAAAAGGATATCAAGACCAAAAATAATTTTTGATGATTAATAACCATTATCAAGTTCAAACAATGTGATAATTGGTTTAGAATAAATGTGTTTTTTAAAACTATAAATACCTATAATTACAGCTCAATTAAAAAATCGAAGTTCTGGCCTGTACAAAATTTGTTCTTATTTTCGCGTTTTGTATTTGTTCCTCAACGTTTTACGAGATCCTTCTCTTTCTGATAAGGATATTTACCATATGAGTCAAGCCCTGCATCTTCAATATCCAGAAGATATCGCTGATACAATTTCATCACAAGTGCTTTCATTTAGACTTAGAGAGAATGATTTAGATAATAATTTAACTTCTATTTTTAATTTATTAGATTTTATATTGGTAAAAAATTATTATTCATCTTCCGGTTTTAGTGAAATTGTAACTACCTGCATTATTTTTTTGACCATCCCTATTTCGGCTGCATCAGCTGCTGAACGGTCTTTTTAAAACCAACTTAAAGTTAATTAAAACTTATTTGAGAACTTGCATGACGATAAAAAATTATCAGCTTTAACAATTATTTCTATCGAAAATGAGGAAGCTCAAAAAAATAAACATTTCTAATCTGATTTCAAACTTTGCGCATGCAAAAGCAAGAAAAAATGATTTTTTTATATGGTTATCAATTATAAAACTCCATATCATAATGGAGGCCCGGCAAAGTTTTCGCACACGGGCCCGTGGCTACGTTGTTCCGCCACTGCATGAAATGCATTTCGCTGATGCATGTGCGAAGTTCCCATTTAATTCAATATGTTAATATTTTATAGAATGTTTCAAGTTTCTTTGATGTGCGGCCTGGCCTGCCCACAACTACTTAGTTCGATAAATTAGAATAAAGTAACAACTTGATAATTACTGTGTCAGGTATAATTTCTGAATGAAATTTTACTGAACGAGTCGTGGCCTTTATACGAATAACTAACACCTATGTCATAATGTGCTTGTTAAAAGGTTGAGTTGAGCTAAAGGGTTAGTGGTTGCATAGTAACTAAACTAAGTAAAGGGCTAAAAACAAAAAGCAATGTTTAACAAATACTATCATAGATTGATGATGTCCTGTGTGGTAATACCGGTTCCGGTTAGTAGAAATGCCCCAAGACGACGTTGTTTTTGCGGTATATGTATAGCAGTGCAGTATGACAACAAAACAAGAACCGCGAACCAGGCTAGGAGCAAAAACAAAGTGGGTAGGTACTTTTACTTTTTGCTTTATATTAATATTTTGTTTTGTTTCATTCTCATTTTTAAATGTATTTTTTTAAGATCCCAACTAACTTGTCTTTAGGCTTTGTAGTGTTTGGAATGGCATATATCGACTGGGGGCAGGCAAAATAATCATTTCAACGATGTAAGTATAAGTCCCATAACTAAGGGTCCACACAGGAACAGGATGGTAGACTTGAAAATAGGTCATTTATTCTTAATTTTTATTTTATTTTCAAGTACGTATTATCGTACGTATTATCCTAGAATGGTTTCATTGGTTAGAAATGGTTTCATTGCGGAACTCGCGAAGAACCTGGTGGACCTTTGTATTTGACTTCTTTTCGGTTTGTTGTGATAAAGAATTATAATGTCCATCTTGCTCTGTCGTACTTAGCCCAGCCCTACCTATCCCTATCACACGACAAACACGTTCAATAATGCCACTTTCTTATTGTAAATTAAATTTTATGCATCGCGCAAGGATACGAAAATATAGAGTTGTTAATGTATTCTAGACACGGAAAATGGCCGACCAGCGAACGTTAACCCAATGAAAAACTTCATTATTATGCCCAAACGGCCGCGACGTTTGGCATAACGCACTGCATGCCGCAAAAATTCATTGGCTTTTGCATTGTATTCATAAATATTTGTCTTGGGAATTTTTCTTAGTCAGCATTTTATGTATGCATTTCGTTGTCATATACCTACATAATTAAAATTTTGGGACTTAGGCAGGGCCGGATCTACAGTGGGGCGACGCCCCGGGGCCTCCGACCCAGAGGGGTCCCCGGCAGGTGTTGGGAAGAGAAAAATATTTAGCTTTATTCGAATACATTAATACATTGCAAACAATTTTTTTGTCAATACTCCAACAAACTTTAAAAAAAAGTTAAAAAACATGCTCAGGTAATAGAAAAAAGCAAATCTCAAAGTTTGCTGATCGGACCTAATGTTATCAAGGGATTTCAAATTTCCCGCGCCAGTGGTTCATGTTCAAGAAGCTGATCTGTTATCCAAACCTTTCTCAGGCGATGTGTCACCTTCTTTTTCCTCTCAGTTGCTTACTGTATGGTCGACATTTTCGGAAGAGATAAGTTCAATGAAAGATGTTAAAGAGTTAGCCCGTTTCTTGATCATTCAGAATGCGTCGTTGTCGTCCAGTTATCCAGATGTGTGCACACACAGCACTTATGATGTTCCTTACTGTCTCTGTCACTACTGCGAAAGCTGAACGGACTTTCTCCAAATTAAAGTTAATAAAAAACTACTTGCGTACCTCAATGGAACAAAATAGACTCAGTAATTTAGCGCTACTGTCCATTGAAAACCGAAGAGCGCGCAAAATGGACTTTAATAAAGTGATAAACGAATTTGCCATATAAAATCTAGAAAGAAGTGTTTTTGGTTGTAAGTTCTTGCGTTTGTGACAAAATATCATGAGAGCGCGGTGTTTACGTAGATTATATGTGTAGAAGATTGCCAGAATATAGTAATAGCTGTTCCAACAAGTTGGTATAAGATACAATAAATATCTACATTAAAAAAATACTGTTATTCTTACCCGACATTAATACTGTGGTATTATCAAAAGTAATTTCAATAAGGGGCCCCAAAATTTGTTTTGCCCCGGGGCCTATTCAGCTCTAGCTCCGGCCCTGGACTTGGGACTTAACAAAGTTTATAATTAGGTACTAATAATTGTATTCGTGTTTTATTGCTTCGGTTACATTAATTTAGTGTCCGGCCGAAACAAGATTTTCAGCCGAAACCGAAACTTATATTTATGCATGTTAAAAATTCTATGGTATACTGAAATCTAATGTATTTTTTACAGATATACGGACAGTGAACTTCGTGTTAAATGAAATAAAAAACAATAATTGAAATATGTAACAAAGATATCTATATTAGACAACACGACCTACGACCTCACCCAAAGTTAGCCGAACGGTGCGCGACAATTCACGAACATTGAGTTTCGGCGCACTCGAAGTTTCTGCCGATTTTTGGACAAAACCGAAACTGTCACCGAAACTAGATTTTTGGCCGAAACCGAAACTGAATCATCGGTCGGTCTCTAAATTAATATATTAGATTTTAAGTGTAACATTTTGACAATAAGGTGTTCGTGAGCACCGCCTACTAAAGTACTTATAGTAGACGATGCCCTGATGGGAACCACAAAATAAACAAATCCAATCTATTCTATAGGTTGTTAATAGATTGTGAATCGCATGTTTCCCATTTCCGTCGCCTCCGTTTATCGCTCTGCCTATCTGTCGCTGTCTGGTGCGTGGCTTGAAAGCTCAAAAACTTAGTAGGTACTTTTGGTTCAATACAGAATTTAGCAAGTAGGTACTATACACGGTGATATGGCCTATGAAAATGGTCCATGGCCCGCCTCTACTGGCGGATTAGAAGCAGCCACACGACGTTGAACTCATTTTCAATTGTATACAGGTTAATGGTAAATATTGGTGCAGCGCATTCGGGTTGATTTTAGGGGTAGGTCCAACTTTATAACCAACTTTTTAGACTAATAGAACGATTGAAAAAAGTATGGATAGTTTTTCTAGGACACCCAAGAAGTCACTAATTTAAACATACCTGATAAATTATTTCCATAACACTATGACGCCCTGTTAAAAAATTTTAATTTATACATTTTTATATTATACTTATAATTAAGTATTTTTATTTATGCTTTTATTGATTTAAGCAGGATACGGAATGGTCAACGTTAAAAATTAAATTTGTTTTGTAGGCTTTCAAACATTTCTTTGGGAAAAATATATTAATTAATACATAAAATATATTATATAAACTACTTTATTTACTATGTATATTTTGGCGAGGAAAGTCTGGCAATTAAATGTATTTGAACCACACTAAAACAATAGGATTGTTACTCGTAAATTGTTTCTTATCTGTTTCAGTTTTCCATAAGCAATACTAATTATTATCTTAATATCCACGTTGAGTCACACTACAAAAATAATATACAATAGACGATTTTTACTTTTAACTTTATAATAAATAATCTAGATAAACGTTTGAGTGTGCTGTTTGAGGAGTTGTTCATCAAAACATAATACATACCTACATATTATTTAAGTAAAATGCTTTACCGGCCCCTGTTTGATTATATCTATACCGGTCTTGACCACTAAAGTTATATTTCCCGGTAGAAAAGTATCTTGAAAGTGTCTATTTTCTTATACTCAGTAATAATCGTTTCCGTCTGTGTGTATCTGTCATCTGTACGCCAAGTGAATAAGAAAAATTTGATTTTAAAGAAACGTCCTCTTGGCAATAATCAATTAAATTGTTCACGCATACCCCGTCACTATTTAACAATTGGGTCACGTCCAGATTATCGCCCACTTAATATGCATCTGCATGAAAATTAATTACGTGGGGTCACAGTCACCAAATACAGGATAATAAAATAAAAATATGCTCTTAATTACAAGTATTAAAATAATTGGTGTCAAAAGTAGGAAACAAAATAAACATGAGTAGTTTATCTTAACATAGTATAAAACAAAGTCGCTGTCTGTCCGTCCCTACCAGCTATATATGCTTAAATCTTTAAAACTACGCAACGGATTTTGAAGCGGTTTTTTTAATAGATAGAGTGATTCAAGGAGAAGGTTTTTATGTATAACTAGCGACCCGCCCCGGCTTCGCACGGGTGCAATTTAAAAAAGTGGCATGCCGGGTACTAATATATCGGGTGTGTTCGGGTTTGTATTTATACCAGCGGGTTGCAACGCATGCCGGATACACGCTAGTATCAAATAATCTTAAAAAGTAAGAAAATAATGCTCCACAGTTAACATTTTATTATCTTTATTGGTCAATTAATTTTTACCTTCCCTTCCGGCCAAACACGTTGCAAAAACTTATTTACTTGTACACCTCTCCTGTCCAAACAAGTTTGAAATCGACTATTTCCCGGCCAACGGTCCAACCAAGAGAATGACCACCTTTTCTCCGTAAACCCTGAACAATATAAACTTCCTTCTATTCATCAAGCAGGCATAATATCTTCATTTTTCAAGTAGTGATGTCACCTTTAGATTATGGGTTCCGTGTCAAGTACCGCCTCAGTTCGGAGAACCACCCTCTAAATGGAATTTCGCTGGTCTACCCTCTGCCACCTTTTCTGTTCAAAATAATCCGCCCCCCTGTTGAGAGTAATGTTAGTCCTTTACTCCTTTTCATTTATAATATAATAGTCGAAATTGTTAGAACCTGATAAGATGATATTATTCAATAATTAAATTAAGTAATAAGTTTTTATAACAAATAACATGGGTATGTATGCGTATGTTATAAAAAGCATAACATCGACGTTTCAAATTACATAGTTTGTCATCTTCTGGAGTATATTATGTATATCGATTTTTGTGGCCATTTTGTGTTTTTTAACCAAAGTAGAAGTCTAAATATGCACAACAAAAAGAAACATATTTATCAACAAAGGTGGTAGAAACTGTTTCTGATATCAAAATTGAGTTAATGGAAACAATGTTCCTTATAGGTCTATTAAGATTTAAGATAAAATATACTTGTAATGTAATACTATTATTTAACGAGCCTATAATATAGGCCACAATATGGTTTATTATAAGATAGTCAAATACTATGTTTTATCTACAACCATCCAATATTATAATTTTATAAGTCTTATTAAAAACACAAAGCGAAAGTTTAACATTTAAATCAAGATATGTAGGTACCTATTATTGTCGTCCGCTATCAAGATTTGTTTTACTGTGTTAATTTAAATGATCGTTATTATTTAAAGTCTGTTGATATGAGTTTAAAAGTGAATTGGTATTATCTAATAATAATGGCTGTTGCGCATCAGGACCGCAAAAATATGTTTGACCTGGGTTAAAAGTTCGTTGATTTTCTACTTGTGGATTATCTGAAACAAAAGAGAATTGGTTAGAGTTTAAGTTCATCTGCTCTAAAACATTTAGTTCAGAGACAGTCAAGTTATTATAATTATTATTATTATTATTATTATTGGTCTGCAGCAAAGAATCGCCAATCTGACGCGTTTCAGAGCTCCGTCGGTTAAATTCATACTCAGGACCCAAAGGGTTTATTATTGTCATTATTAATATTTGTATTTTCGGTATACGGATTCGTAGGTATGAGTTTGAAAAACTACACTATTACTTTCGTCGTAAGTATTATATAATTGGTCAGGATCGCCATCAATCAATGATTGAGAAATGTCCATAAAGTCGGACAAGCTTGCATTAGAATTTAAAGTTTCGGTACTATCAACGCTATCAATACACATATTATTATTTTCCGTGAGATCGATTAAATCGTTAACTACAACAGGGGTTGTTAAGTGAGGACCCACCACCACCCGAGACTCCTGTCCCGCCTCAAAAGAGAGGGTACTAGGGTGAAGCCCTAGATTTTGAAAATTTAAGGGGGCAGAATTTGAATTTGGGAATGCCATTTTTCAGGCTGAAATGTCTGGGGTTATGGATTAATTAAAATCCCTTCCTAACCTTACTTTGTATTATACGCTAATGAGACGCAAACGCAAAACAAGTTCTTGTCAGAAATTGTGTACTAATTGTCCTCACTTACTTTTTGAAATTTGGAAAAGTTATATTTAAGAAACTTTATTTAAAGATTTATATTTTTGAAAATTAAGAAAATTATTATTTATCAATTTATGATCGATAAACAACAAAGCAAAATGATAGAATTAACTTTATTTGAAATAGGAATATTTTTTCTAAAAAGAACTGTTTATAAAACTAATTTTATACCTGATGATGATTCTAGAATTTAAGCGTCTAAATCGAAACGTTGTCACTAGACAACATGTATCTTAAAATTAAGGGAATTTTACCCTTATTCTTAATATTAAGTTACAAATATACCCACTTCATTAGTATATTTAATTTTAATTGTCAAGATCGGTAATAATCAAATAGAGCAAGGGAGCTCCAGAAAAGAAATAGTCTAAGGCAAATCGCAGATCTATTATCGATAACTAGATTTTAAACCTTTTGGTGAAGGGACGGTTTTATAGAAAAGCGTCAAAAACTAAAATGGCAGGCGAAGTATATCCAAAGTTTGTTAACAAATAGTTAACAATAATCAAAATAAATTATCGTTAAAAATCGTAGTATTAAAGAAACAAGAGAGTTTCGGAAGAGACGTAGTTTAAACTAAATCGCGGATCATTTACGATAACAAGATTTAAACCTTTTAATGAAGGGAGTATTTTTATAGTTAAAACCTCAAAATAAAACTAAAATGGTAATGATTTTTCTTTTAAAGTTTATGAACGAAAATTATATTTTTCCGTTATTATTATTATTAAACCGCAAGAAAGTACCTGACGATTTTTATTAACACTTCACTAAGCGCAATGTTTATTTTATAAAGTTCCTGAAGATGATTTCAGAAAATAAGCACTTTTATCGAAACGTTATCATCAGACAACACGTATCTTAAAATTAAGGGAATTTTTTCCTTTACAGAAATGACGCAATTTTAATCTTATAAAAAGATTTTTTACAAAATGATTTTTAAAACTAATTTTCCAAACTCAAAGTGAAAATCTTAATATTTTTTCCCGTACGCGAAAAAAAATAAAAGAATGAGGATTTGAAGATTTAAAACCAATTAGGTTAAATGAATTTGACGTTATTTAAAAAATGAAAATTCCTGAAGATGGTTTCAGAAAATAAGCGTTAAAAATGAAACGTTGTAACTTTACAACATGTACCTTAAAAGTTAGGGATTTTTACCCTCTCTAAAAGCGTTGATATTTTAATATTATATCAAGAAAGATTTTTGAAAATTATAATTTTTGATTATTTAAATTTTTATTGTTATTTTTGAATATGAGGATTTTATATGTTTAATTTTGTGATTTTTGAATCTGATGATTTTTACATGGGAATTTTTTAGAGTTTTACTTAATTTGAAGATTTTTATATGAAAATTTTTTATTTTTGAATTTGAATTTTTTAAGAGCCTAACACCCTATACTCATCTGTTCATCCACATAAACAGGGTGACCTGAACTATGCGAACTTAGTAGATTCTGCGAATTTTTCGAAATAAGCTAGAAACTGTTACCTCAGTTTCTTATTTAAACTTCCCTATCTACCGCGGATGTGTAGATCGTTGCAAGTGCATCAGCCGGCTGAATCACTTGTTTCTTCGGTATTCGAGTGAGACCAAGAATGTGCAATGGCTGTGAGGCCTATCAAGGTTTTGCTCTAGTGACCCACGATACGATTTTAGGAACGCGAGACAGTAAAATGCGCAATCCTACGTCGAATCTCTGGCTGAAGACATAAAAATTTAGTGCTCGTCTCGAGAACGGGAACAAGTTGTCGGGAACAAAGTTTTTATATTTTTATTAAGAATATCGGTCATTAAAAAATGACAGGCGAATTATATTCAAAATATTGTAAAAGTTGACTTCTTGAAAAATTTTGAAAACGAGATAACTGCTACTCAGCATTTACGACGACATTGTTTTAGCTGCTAATGTTTTTCTTCTGAATTTTTCTCTAACCTTTTCGGAAGATCAAATCTTCTTCTCTTCGTCAAAACTTCTAAGAATTTTGTGACATTTGCTTGTCTTTCTTATGGTTTGAAGTTGACTTTTGTAGACTACCGGGACTCCGAAAAAAGGTAACACTTTTTCTACTACTTTGTCATCGCGAGCTGAATTTCTTTTATTTTTAGAACTTATAACATTATTTTACTTTGAAAATGTTTTTTAAACGTTACTTGAAAATGTGAGTGTTTTAATGCTGATCGCTCCTCACTACTGGAGTGCTTGGCTGTTGATCGTCCACACTTTTTTTATGGATTTTCGGTCAATATGTTTAAAAGTGGGCGTGTCTTAAAATTTCGATTTCCACCAATTATGGCTATTTTCCTTTTTAACATGGGGAAATAGTTTTTCTTTGATATTTTCTTTATTTTAATGTTTATTGAAAATTGAAAAACTGTAAAATGAGTGTTTTTGAAATCCGCTTCTTTTGGGACTATTGCGAATGTTGTGGCTTATTTTATTCTTGAGAAAATGCGGAAAAACCGGGAGCTAATAATTTTTTCCAATTGAGTATATCCAGTTACACTGCCGGGGAACTGAACGCTTCGGTAAATTTTTCGTACTTTTTTGCTGGGCCTTTCTCTTATGGAGATTTAGCATGGTGACTTTTTCCAACTTTCAAATGTTAATAACTTTTTTGTTTCTATGCCGATTTGGCTGATTCTGGTCTCAAAAAATTTGTAATTAATTATACTTTTCGTGATTTCACGATATTATATCCTATAGGTATATTGACATTTCTTGTTTCCATCATAGCCATAGTAATAGCAATGCGGTGCGACATTAATGACATTGATTAATAAGTCCCGGAGTCTGCGAGTGATTTTGATGGGATATTTTAGCTATTTATGAAGTGTGAAAATAACTCGTTTAAGGCACGCATATGAGAATTTACCGAACGAGCGCAGCAAGTTTCGCAATTTACATGAGTGCCTTAAACGAGATATTTTCTTACGTACCTATATCATAGAAAAATTTTTTTACGAGCGTGTGAAAAGTACAAGATTTTTTCTACGAGCGTGTGAAAAGTTAGACTTTTCACCCAGCGTGTTTAATTTACTTTTCACACTAGTGCGTTAAAGTAAAACTTTTCACACTGAAATGGGTGTGAAAAGTCTAACTTTTCACACGCTCGTAGAGAAATTTAATTTTAGATATAATAAAATTAATTTTTTGTTGTAATGAAAATTTTTAGGTCATAATGAAACTGGAGCACCAGCGGTAGATTGGTCCATACGGCTGTCTGGTACTACATTATTTATTACCTTTATACTAATTATAAATCGCAATCCGCTATCGCAATTTTGGTCATTAAACTATTGTTGTGACTTTGAATTCATAAATATTAGTCCTACTTAGGTGTTTTATGAAAAGGTATAATAATGGGCTTTTTCACTAAATTTTAATTTTTATCCTATCCTATCGCATAGAGAAAGAAAAAATAAAATTTTCTACGGTTTCAATTTTTAAAATTTTCAATTATTTACTAAAAAAATAGATAAATAAGATATTGTTTTTAATAAAAGCACGCCGGGAATAAACTCACTGGACTTCACACCTGCCTCGACCCATGGGACCGAGTTATTCAGCTGAAGGTCGAACGCACGCCGGATCTACCTACCTGAATATCGAGCTCGGGTTGTTTTCTATTTTTAAGCTGTTCTTGTCTATTTAGTTTATCAAAACAAAGATAGCAATATAATTCGTCGAGACTGACGAATCAAAGAATTGCGCGGAAAATCGGATGACGTAATAAGGTTTTAATCTCATGTTTCCAAACTTTTTGCTTTCCCGGCGTCTTTTTAATTATGTCTAGGAAAGGTTTGTGACCCTCTAGGAAAATTTTTATTATTGGGATGTATTTTCAATAAATTTTCAATAGGTTCTAATTCAGGATGGTAATGCTAAATGTTAGTAAATAATATGATGAATTCGATAATAGTGAAACGGCCCTTTCCCCAGGTGTATTATGCATGGCATATTGCTCTTACTATCACAAGTAGATATTATTATATTATGCTCCTATTATACTGGTTGTCGATAAATAATAAAATTATAATAAATTCGTATTTCCCATGTTTATTAGTCATTATAACAATGAAATAAATAAAATTGTTTTAGTGGACCGGTATTCCAAGTGCAACGTGTTCTCATTCTCCGCACGACAAACCTTGCATAGTTGGCAAATTGAAATTTATTTCGCCGAAACAGGACTTGCAAAATACTTTTTTAGTATAAACATCAAATAATAATGTTTATAAAAAAGCCTGTGTTTAAAATTGAATTTGTCATTCTTGCATGAAGTCATGAATGTTAAAATAAAATTTTAAGAGAAAATGTTGTTGCAATAGATATTTCGTTTTCCAGTAAAAATGCTCAAACGATAATCTCGGGAATTCCATAAATAAATCAGAATATTATACATAGGTATCATAGCTAATAGTGAATTTAGCAGTATTTTACACTCGAATGATTTGAATGTTGCCTATTTTTTTTTGTAATCTATCTCGTATAGATAGCATATTTGTGAATATAATTTAAAAAATTACCCTGCCGGACTTCCATTGTCTTTATTTCGTTACTTAACACAACGTTTCGGTTAGTTAGTAGATATCTCTAACCGATTACACGTGAAAATCGTTTTCAATTAAACGGTTGGGTTTGTTCGGGTTGCGTTTTTGACCCACTTTAAACGGTCAGATTTAATTTAAATTTTGTAGACTTATCAAGAACCGCTGACAATACAATAATCTACTAATCTAGCTAAAACTAATTAAAAAAAAAATTTTCTTACCAATAACTTAAACTAAAAATGAAAAATAAATATAGTTTAAAAAAACTAAAAAACAGGCTTTAATATTAATCAGTCTAAAAGCAGAAAATAAATATAGTTTAAAATAATTCTGGAAATTCTTAATATAGGCAGAAAATAATAATAAACGATAAACATTAGTATTATTGTGAAAAAAGCGAGGGGTGCTCGATATACGAAAAATATAGCACAAGCGGCAGAAATTTGACATCCTTGATTGTTAAAAACGATCGGGACCAAATGTAAACAATTTGGTCTCCTTACATATTACATGTTATGGTAATTACCTAAGTATACTTACTGGCCTACGTACGTATTATAACAGGTGTTTTAGTTCAAGGGGGTATTATTCTCAAGCTACATAAATTTACTCTTGTTTTTAGTAGACACCGACCGAAGGTTCGGTTTCGGCTAGTTTCGGCCAAAAAATCAAGTTTCGGTTTCGGCTAATAACCGGCCGAACCTTCGGCCATGCCGAAACTCAGTGTTCGTGAATTGTCGCGCACCGTTCGGCTAACTTCGTAGGCAGTGTTGCCTATATAAATAAGTTTTTTTTCTGTCGACCTTTTTTTTTAGTGGGAAGAGTTCAATCCGTTCTTAAGATCGATCTCGTCCTATATAAAATAATTTAAATTTTAGTATACAATCAAATTTTAAATTTTTAACACGTATAAATAAGTTTTGGTTTCGGTTTCGGCCGAAACTGAGACCAAGGCCGAAGATTCTGAAGAAACTGAAAATATTGTTTCGGTCGGACACTAGTTTTTAGTCAACGGAGCTTATTATTAACACTTATGGTCCACAAGAGACATTGGAGAAAACTCTAC
Source organism: Polydrusus pterygomalis (assembly GCA_963969555.1). Lineage (NCBI taxonomy): Eukaryota > Metazoa > Arthropoda > Insecta > Coleoptera > Curculionidae > Polydrusus > Polydrusus pterygomalis. The sequence continues at coordinate 217,362 of OZ018376.1, forward strand.
ATTTCCATATTTTCTTAGATTACCTTGAAATAATCGTTAAACATACACAGCGGAACGGGAGTGTGTTTGTTTATTGCCTCCCATCTTTAAATATTTATACTTGCAAAAAATTTAAAACAATTCCGCAAAATCAAATAAAATTAAAATAGCATGGTCGCTTCTCGCTACATTTTTAAAAACACGCTTAACACATACACAATGTTGTATATAAACTGTGTTTCCAAGAAGTCAGTAGCGGTCGCATCAGGGGGAGACAATCGCCCCCTCATCTTAGTTAACTCATGCAAGACACTATATAAAATTATTAAACGTTTTGCAGGATCAAAAGGAAGAATATATTTTATTTTATAATAGTTTTCTGTATCTGTGAGTTGTTTTTTTTATATAAAATTTGAATATACATAATACATACTTAGGCTATTTTTTTTTGTCACACAATGACCCGATGTTTGGACCAACCCATGCGAAGAGCCATATTTTCCTAATGGTTGGTTGATAATATTATGAACGAAAAGACGGACAGCGTAACGCGGAACCTTTATTATATAAGAGTTGTGGTTGGCCAGCAGTCAGCCATCTTTGACAGTTACTCCGAAGATCCACAAAACGTTGGTTTTGTTTTAACTTTTTGCGTAACTGTCAATCACAAAATTTGTCAATTGCATTTTAGATTTGATTTTGTTTATAATTGAAATAGTTTTTAATTGTAATATATACTTTCAGTACCTACCTAATTAAAAGAAAAACTTTTAAGGTCAACGAAACAGAAGGTTAAGGTTATATTTGTTGCTAACCTTTTATGCCAACAAATCCCGCTTTTTTCCGTTATCCGCCTTTCCGCCCGCCCATGTGAACTCACCATTATCATTAAAAACGGAAATCGAAATATAAATAATATGATTTTTTGTATTCGAATAATCATTCGTTTTTCTGAAGTATTTGCAGCGGTTTACCCCTCGGTTTAAACCGTTATTCTATGGCCAAACTTAACGCATAAAATATCCAGAAAAAGGTATAGTCCTGCAGTCAGCAGTGTGCAGTCACTACTGTTACTTCTTACTTTCCAGAATATTTATGGACTTTTTCGTTACCTACTTAGTTCAATATGCAGCAAAAGCTCTGCTGCAAATGAACAATATTTAAATATAAAGTGGTAGGTAGTTATTTCAATAATTATAATTATTATAATAATTTTGTTATATGTATATATGTCGTAGGCTGATAGTGAAATCCGTCATTTCATGAAGCGCCGGCAGATTCTGTAATAGGTATATTGGTAACTGGTTTGTTCGGGTTTGTCAGAGCATTTTTTTTTATTTTTATAAAATAATATTAGTTGAAAAATTTTAATTAAAAAAAAATGCTCTGGGGAAAAACGAACAAACCAGTTATCAATATACCTTTTAGACGGAATTACACAATCTGCCGGCGCTTCATGAAATGACGGATTTCACTATCAGCCTACGACATATACACTATTTCCGTTTGGCAAGCAGTAAATACGAGGCTGTATTGGTTAAACAGTGTAGTTGCGTAGCCACGGGAGGAGGAGGGGGGAAGGGGATATTTCCCCCATAGATAATGAACAGTAACATTTTTAAAAGACAAAATGCAAAAATTATTTGTAAGTTTAATATAACTAAACTAATTTAAATAACTATCAGAAAATATATAACATTTTTTATTGATTGATTTTTTTCCTTCTTTCGTTGTGGTTTAAATTTCTTCCATTGCAGCAAATCAAAGAAAAGGCTACATTTTATTGTGTTTTTGAATTAAAATATTTTATTTTAAAACCAAGTCGATTAATTCCTTTATATTCAGGCATTTAGAAGGCTGATTGTTCTATTGTTCATTTGTTTTTGTGTTTGTGTTGGAGGAACCGAAGGTACTATTTTGGTTACTTTTAGCTCCAAAGTAGAAAAATCAGAGGAAAGAGTACCAAACACAAACTGCATATTATGATCCGTCTAACTCATGTTTTTTTTCAAGAAAAACTTTAGTACCAGAAACCTACAGCCTTTATGTTATCTATGTTATATTATTATGTATGAGGTCCACTCAACAAAATATTTGGGAATCGCCATCGAAAAAAACCTGAAGTGGTTCAGTTATCTGACAACAAAAAATATTAGAGTTATTTCCTAAATTTATAAGCAAAAATCTTGTAGATACCCTCCATAGGTATATAAACTCTGAATGTGAATGGCATCCTTAATGTTCGATCACTGTATAATATATTGTCAATTGCTGTTTTAACACATACACTCCCCTCATTATGAAATTACATTATATTCCGACACGCCAACATAAAAAATATCAAATCCAAAAAAAAAATCTATAAATATAAGGACATTGTCTTAAATAACAACACATAACATAAAATGAATTTCTCGATATTCCAAAGGAAAACATTAGATAGAATCACGATACATTGAATGTATATCGTGGATAGAATTGTAACGAAGTTACCAAAATGTTACCGAACTAGCGACAGGTAGTTAACACCGAATTGCTGGAAAGTAATTATCTCCGAAATTTCTCAATTGATTTTTCCGTTTCTTTCATGCAACCGATTTATTGAATATTTTTCTAACCGCTGCTGGTAACAAAAGTTTTTGAATTTAATCAGAAAAATTAATTAATTCCCTCTGTAACAGATACCGTCTTAATTGACAAACCAATATAAGGCATCCCGATACAAGCAATTCGGCGTTATCTCCGGTACCGATTCGAAAAGATAGCAAACGCGCACCGTTTATAAAATCCCCAACACCTTTGACCATTTCTGTGGTGGGAAATAAAAAAGTTGAAATCCGAGATCGAACCAAAAATACGGGCCCCTTCTCGATCCAGCCTTGCAGCCGACCTAAAGTGATTTTTTGAAAGTGACCAAGTTTCCGCTAGTGAACCGTTTGCATTTTCATTTTGTTTTTCATTCTTTTCCGCCGTTGTCGAACACCGTTATTATCTGTGGTAAGCAACAGTTTATTTTTTTTTTAAATTTGATATTTTGATTTTTGCTAAATTTCTTTTGCCGCCTTAAAGCTATTTTCATTTGCCTGTATTTAAGACTAATTTTATCCGATATTTCCCCGGATTTGCTTTTACTTAATACCGCCGCATTTTAACCATTTTCATACCGACCGTTTATAAGTTTTTTTAAAACCGACCAGAAAATTTACACTTTCTGGACAATTTTTCGTCTAGAAAATAAAGTTTTTCCGATCGGAAGACCGAAAAAGTGACATTAGAGACCGGAAAAACCTTTTCCGGACTCTAATGTCACTTTTCCGGTCTCTAATGTCGCACTGTCACCCTGTTTTTTTGTTTTTCCAATCGGTCTTTGATAAGCCAAGATACCTTGATTTCGTTATTATGACAACAACATTTCGATGTATTGTCGAGTGACAGTTCGTTGATTTTTAATTTTGTTCTTTATGTCAAACTTGTTTCGCGTAGATTATAAAATATATCGAAGTGTCGGTCTTAAAAAAATATTGTACGTCACGCAACCGAAAATTAGTGTTTTCCAGGTCTCTCCAAGCTTCCAGGACTCGCCTATGGCTCGCCCTGGAAATGCTTGTCTCGACCTGAAAAACACTACTTTCCTGTCTTGTAACGTAAATTACCATTTCCGTTCTCTAAATTATTACCGGACTTTCTCCCGTTTAACACCGCCGTCTACAAGACACATTATCACCGCTTGCTTAATAATTTGTTCTACCGAAAAGCTAACTTGCATGTTACCGCTGAAATTCCTTTAGAACACCCGCCTAGCATTTTCCAAAAACACCCGCTTTGCCATGATTTGGTTCCTGTAGTTCAACGTAGAAATTTTAGACTACTCGACTTAGAGAATAGTATTTTTTACATTATATTATAATTGTGTATTTCTCTCATTTGCCGAGAATAAATTTATTTTATTTTTTATATTACTATAGGTGTGTTTTATTTCCCGAAAACTAGAGACGCAACTAACTGATATCTATATGCGCTAGTAGAACTCTGTCTCCGACTGTTTAAAGGCTACCTAGGGCTCCGGGGTGTCTGATTTTCCCAATTTGAATAAAATCAGTGGCGCTCGAGAATAGAACCGTTTAGTTTAATAGTTTGAACTCCGACCACAGAACACTTTAGAAGTTATTCAATTCAAACCCGTCCGAATTTACCACCGAATCACCGACCGCTAAAAAAAAAAGAAAACCAGGAATTGAATGACTTCCGCGCCTGGGGAATAAATTGATTATTGCGAATAAAATAAGAATTAATTTTCCTTAAATGCCGTTAATAGTAAAATACTTTTAAATTTCAAAACCGAAGAGTAGCCAAGTAACGAAAGTAAAACGAAACGTAACAAAATGTACTTTCTACGTTACAGAATAACATTCCTATTAAATTTCGAAGCCATGATCTCTGCTCACTTTGAGTGTTCTAATAAACAGATCCGGTAAGGGACGACCCAATTCTTTCACCTGCATTTTTTCCCAAGAAACGCGCAAAAGGTCGCGAATGCATATAGAATTTTTTCAACATATTAAGTATACATAGACAGTTGATAATAATTCCTAACAGTATATATTTAAAAAATATATTAACATAAGATTTAAATTACTGAGCTCTAAAACCAAAAATATATAATAGTGTATATACCTACCCCAAGAAATAAGAAATGCCTCAAATTGTAAAATGTGGGCAGAAATGTAAGAGAAGGGAGAACTTGAAGAAATTTATTTCACTATTTTAAAATTATTCTTTCGCACATTTTGAGTTTAGTACACCCAGTTGCATAAAATATACTTAATATTTAATATCCATATTACTTATGTAATATTTGCAAAATTATAGCATCGTAGGTATACAGTAGCTGTGTATTATATATTTAGATATCTTTATTACCTAACTACTTCACTAATAATAACTTTTAGCTATCATTAACTTTTACTATTAGAATTTATTTACTAGTAATATTATGCTTTGCACATATTATAGGGATCTCGTTTCCTAGGTGCAAAACAAAACTTAAAATCTTAAGAAACTGCATTTATTTTTATATGAATTGTAATATTTATACCTATTCATTCCAAGAAAGTAAGTTATTTTACACTTGGAACAGGAACACCCCCAACATTAAGGTATTTTCAACTTAAATTTGATATACTAATGTTTAGTTGCACAAATGTTTTTCAATAATTAACTAACCAGGAAACTTTGACTGTGACATTTCATCGCCACGTAGGAACGGCAATCGATCGCGCCGTTACCTTAACCTTAAACCATGAATATTTTTAACTATACTTTTTTTTAACACCAAATGGTATTAAAAGGAATGCCAGAAATAGGTACAGCACTAGACGTGATATAATATTAATTTAAATCAATACAGACTTGATTACTAGATTGCAATATTTCAGGCCAAGCAGTTTTCCAGGATATCTCGCCTATCTTATCAAATCAATTTCCATAAAACAATTTGCTTCATTTCTTAGAACTTTTTATTTTAGCGTACAGTCCCGATTTCGCGTTACTATTAGTTTCGTCAATAAATTATATAAAAAGAGAGAAGACCAGTGCACAGCCAACAGTGGCGGCTCTTCCATAAGATCATTTGGTAAATAACTTCCCTAAACTGATCTCTTCTTATAAAACTTAATATTTATTAAGTTTAAATTAAGTTTTAAATTCATCATATCAGCCAAACGTGGTTTGTCTCGTATTATTGCTATTAACATATCCTTGGTATCTTACGAGAATTTTATGCGCTCTGTCAAGAAGTAAACTACACGTAACGGTACATATCGTACGTCCACGCCGTATATTGGGTCCAAGTGAGCCTTGACCACAGCTCTGTTGTATCCTTTACCGGACACATTTTAATGCGCAAGCGTGCAAGAGATAAATGTGAAAAACGTGTGGGTCGTGTGGGAAGAAAGAGCCTACGAGTTACATTGCCGGTTACCGGATCAGTTCTTAGCTAATTTACTGGGAAAATTTGTTGTAAGGAGAATAATTGTATAATGTATATTCAAATATTTATTGACAGTTTGTAATTATTGTTTTCATTTAATTTTTAATTATCGAATTTACGTACGGGTGCTTGTAGGCTTATTTTTGTTATTTACAGTCATAGACTTTTCATAGACGCCGCTGATGTTAACTAATCGCTCCGAGTCCTTTAGCCATTACAATTCCTGGCAGAGTCTTACTTAGAGAATTTAACGCGCTTTCTCTCTTCTGTCTTTGTTTCACACGTACGATTGTTTGATGCAAACAAATAGGCTATTCATGAATGGCTTAGTCCATTCTATCAGAAGTCTATGTTTACGGTACTAAGAGTGTTAAATAGTTGCTGTAAAATGTCGGTTAAGCAAAATATTAAAGACTTAAAAATAATAATACCTAGTTTGAATGTTGATAAATGCTTTATGTTTAAAACAAGTGGTCGTCCACAACCCAATTTATTAATAATTTGTAGAAGTAAGGACAAAAATAAGAAGGTATACTAAATTTTTTAATTCGGTAACAAAATTTTTTAAAAAATTTAAAATGTTTTTATGGTCGTGGCACCCAAAAAATTTGCCGATTGGCCTGCGGCGCTTTTCGTATTTGCTTAGAATACTAGGTAAATGACAACCAATATGAATTTCATATAACAAATCAACAAAAAAATTGACCAGTCCTAATACTTTACTACTGCGCTTTTAAATACAAGTCTTTCTTGATAGGTACTGAGAGCTAAAGCCAGTATCTTTCAAAAAATATTACAAGGGATTAGACGATACGATTTCGGTGACGCAAATTTTGCCTAAGTTTTTATTCTGGTATTTTATTTACTTTGACCAAAAAAATGGTTTTAGCTGGAGAGCAAACTTTCATTTTGCACATTAGTATTTTGTAGCGCCAGAATAGGTTAATACTTGTATGGTTCTAGATTCTAGATCAACTTATCCAAGCCAATCCAACCTTAAATCGTTGTTATTCGTCAAACTAGGCCCTGGTTTTCTCCTGACTTTCTTCGCGTTGTCACGAATCTGCTCTGAATTCGCATTTTGCGGCAGGGCAAGACGATATTATGAGCATGCTGACGATATGCAGCTTGATGCATTTCCCAGAATATAATGGCTTTCTGACGAGTCCCAACAGACTAGCCTGAATACCGTGAAATCACTCCGACAAAACCACAAGCGATAATGATTAAAATTAATTAATTCTACTCGTTATCAACTATAAAATTTGTTTTTGTGTGATTGATTCGCCGCACCTAAAAAGTGAGATACGCCAACGAAAGAATAAAAAAATAACTTGGTTTATAATTGGTTTTTTACAAGAATTAATAACTCGTTTTATCGAAAAAATCGTTGAATGGGATTTAACCCACGTCAGGGAAATCAAAGGGTATAGAGAAAAGGCGTTATAGAATGTTTTACATACATGCCTATAATACAGGTCCTTCTTTATGGTCGGGATATTTTTTGGATTAAATGACGAATTTAATTTAATTTACGAAAATAATTACAGGTAAAAACGATGAGTATCAAACAAACTAAGTAAACCTAGACATGGGCGTAGCCAAGGTGGGGCAGGGTGGGGCGCGTGCCCCCCCCCCTGGCTCAAGGGAAAAAAATTAAAAAACCTACCCAAAATTAAAGCGAGACCGCTTGGTCGGCGTTTCAACCGGTGAAACTGTAAATTAGGAATCTTGCATTATATTAAGCCGCGCAGCTGGCCACCAGAGTGAAATTGCCGCTGTCGTCGCATGATGATTCCCCAGCTGGCCGAGGAACCCGGTTCTGTCGCATATTATTGATGTATAGAAGAGAAGGACAGTTATATTCTGACCTAGTATAACGCTTTCTAAACTGAGCCATGTGCTAATTGGAACAAACCAGCCAGCCCGCCATATCAAAACTGTCAATTTTTCTTGTCTATGTTTTTTCCATGGTTAAGGTCAACAATGACAGAAAATCGGCTTATTGGCCTTTGCATGGTGAGTATGCATAAGAAGAGGGTTCTGGAATCAAAAGAAACATTTGAAAACGAAATTTTGTCAAAGTTTAGCCAGAACCGCATAGGCTGGTTCTTAAATAGGGTTTAGGTTAGTTCGCGCGGCACTCAGGTACGGCCCTTGAAGTGGGGTCAGTTTTCTAAGCAGTAATAAACAGTATAAATTTCCCAGTTTTTTGTGTGTACTAACATGATATGTTAGGATATTTAAAAATAAAATTGTTGTTTTATCATTTAGAAAATTTCAGGTGGTTCATTGTCTATACGGACGACCCTCGCCTGCTGCAACTAATTAGTTTTAATGTTTAAATAAAAACTTTTTCTATAAGTTTATTTATATTACGTTTTCTTGTTTTTGCCCCACCCTGGAGAAAATCCTGGCTACGCCCTTGAACCTAGACATCCCCCGTAAATGGAAAACGAAGTGCCTGTAGATGGATATTCGCTTTTGCTAAATATGAATCACAGTCAACTTTCGGCGTAACTTGTTACACTTTTGTACGCCGTACAAAACTATGAGTGGTAAAATATTTTCATTGCATGGTTTCTCTTGGTTTTGTTTCTCTATGAAGGTGCTAACTGTCCGAAAACCCGAAACGTTGTGTTAAGTAACAAAATAAAGACAATGGAAGTCCGACAAGGTATTTTTTTTTTAAATACTTCATGTCGGTATATACAGGGTGAATTTTTTTAACTGGAATAACTACCTACATTATTAGGCAGCTTCTTTATTTGCTGTAAAATACAGAACTACGGCTGCTATTGATTCCTACCAAAACTTTTAGGTAATATTTTACCATTTAAATTAATACATCTACTTTTTTTCTCAAAACATAAATTATAGATGGTTGGTCATTATTTGTTGTCACAAGTACTAGGTAAAAGAGAACAATATTAGGAATTAATGTAGAATAATAAAATAATACCGATATATTATACAATATTTGACCCAGTATAACCATAAAAAATAATTTTTTATATGATTTTTTCCTTGTGTAACGGAGCTGATTTTCATCCTTCCCAAAATATTATTTAGGAAAGTTTTCGCACAGCAATTTGTACTGGCTTATCTGCACCAGCAGCAATATTTTTGTATGGGTAGGATAATTGCGGCAAATGTGAACTCTTGAGCTCTAGTAAAGGGACAGTTAAATATTTGAATTTATATAAGTATTATTAAAATAAAATAAAAAAACTTTAAATCTTTTTGTCTGACGTCATTAAACTATGTAATAGCAATATATAAAAAAACCGTTTGTCAAGTGTGTGGCGCCGACAACGTTTTACCCTGTTTCCTAACTTTTGCAAATAATTTCTCACAATATAAAAATGGTAAAAATAAAAACCACATGAAAAGTAAGCTCTAACCGATTGGTGGTTATTCCCTACAAATATTTTGTGTACTTTTTTTTTATGGAAAAATACAAAATTCGGACCCTATTGATATGATAGGGTTGTTTGTTTACTTGATGCCGCATTCCAATTGTCACTTCATTATACGATTTAAAAAAAGCGAATACTCCCACTTGACCAAAACATGTCACTGTGATGTAACAGTTAAAAAACATTGTTTAATGTTTTATCACTGAGCTAAGCACACAGATGTCACAGAGATGCTCCTAACTTGCACTAATGTCGCCACAACCAAGGATTTAAGCTTTATCACAGAGACAAAACGCAAATCTATGTCAGTGACAAACCATGTTCCATTTTTTATCTTTTGGCTTGACAGATGAAATCTGTTATTGTTTCATCCCTGTGATATCTTTGTTTTATATATCTTATGTCAAATAAATCCATGCGGTTTGACAGATGTAATATATTGTAGTTACATCTTGGAGATAAAACTAGATTGGAACAAATAATAATTATAATAATAATAACAATAATACTTTTATTGGAAAAATTTTAAAACAATTTTATTTATTTAATTTTTCGTCACGTCCCAATCTTTGTTTGCCTTGACGCACCCAGTCACTAGTGACTTCTTCAAAAAGTTTTTCCGTGCAATCTGGCCCATATTGACAATATCTGCAATAATGTAGAATATATTAGTTTGTCTCCGTTGGAGCCATATTATGGAAAACTTTTTTATTATTAATTTTACAAAAAAGTCCTGCATGGTCTACATTCTAAAATGCAACAATCAGATATTAAATTTTTTCATGCGTATACCTACGAGCTTTGTCAAAAAATATGAATTTTGCCCAACTTCCAAGGAACCACGATTCATAAAATTAATTTTAGTATTGTTAGTATCTACTAAATAATAAATTAAACCAGTGCTGCTGGAACTCTTCAGGTGAGTCATCAGATTCTGTCTTAGGCTCAAGTTCTCGAAGTCTACTACGACTACTATACATACCTAAAGTTTTAGCACTACGGACTACGGGTGACATTTTCTTTAGGTACTATGTAGGGCATGTCCGAGGTCTGCTGATGGACTGTAACAGAGCTTACAGATTCTGGATTGGATTCATTAAAGTTTTTCCAAAATAATTTTGCTCTCCTTTGTTGCTGCCTCAAGAAGGAGCCACAAATACTTTTTTTGTGCGTCTGCTGTGTTCCATATAGACAATTTAAAAAACCAATAACTTTCAGTATACTTTACACTACACATGCTAATAAATAAACAACTTACCACGCAATCACAATTCAAAAAGTAGAAGTAGAAACACACTATTCGCTCTCCAAACAATAAACAATAAACACTCTCGAAACGAAAGGCATCTGGAGTGAAAAAGACGCCAAATTGACAGACTAAATTGACGTATATTAACGTCAAACTTGTCTCTCTTTATTGCAACAACAGTTTTAGCACTGAGTTGTCACAAAGATAAAACACTGCTGCAAAGCAATGTTCTTGGTTATAGTGCTATTACAACATATATGTTTGTTTTGTCACTGCTATAGAACCGTGTGATAAAACGGTGCTCTTTAATTGAGCTCTATATGAGATATCACAATCTTGTCACGTTCTATGTTTGGTCAAGTGGGCTTATCTGTTGCAGTATTTTGTGCTGTTTAAACCGTTACTTTATAGTAAGAAGTATTTAACGTTTCGCACACCTTTTCTATACAATAATTCCACCTTTTTTCTACTTGCGACAATCTATCACTGATTTCCCAACTCTAAAACCTGCTTACAATCAACAATAATTTGACAGATGTGTGTGGTAGAGAATTTAGTATTATCAAAAAAATTACCTTGTCGAACTTTCATTGTCTTAATTTTGTTACCTACTTAACATAACTTTTCGATTAGTTAGTATATCTAACCGTTTTCAAGTGTAAACTCTATAATAAATAAGAGAAGGAATACCAGTAAGTAACTAAAATTATTCTCAAAATTTGCCCTTAGGCACCCAGCTCTCATGTCGCAAATTCAACATTGCCTGCCCCTCCCCCCAAGATAAAATACCCCAGCTATGCCAGTGTTCAATGGTCTGTCCTATAGGTTTAAAAAAAGCAGGAAGAAGTGCAACGTGTGTGTGTAAATTTGTAGCAGGTTATTAATTTTTAATGGGATTTGACCTCGTGCGTAGCAGAGCCTCCCTCCATTGTTGCATGCTTGCTGATTTTCACCAGTTGGTATTCCGCGAACCATTACGATGCATCTCGCGCCGTTAAATTGGAAAAAAAATGTTACGTTGTTTTCAAACATCCCGGCGCTGCGCTGCTGCTATGATGTGCATAATTTACAATCGTCTGCTAACAAGTGGAAAAATGTAAATACAATCATTCTGTCATTATTTGGGCGGGTGATCCGAACCGCAATTTCACGAGTTCCTGGTAGCCTGATAATTAACGTTATTTATTAGAGATATAAATTATATACATTTTGCGAGAATTAGGTACTATGTATTTTTATTATTTATATTATTATTATTATTATTATGTTGAATTGAAAGGGTGTATGGTATGTATTTGAATCTCCACCGATACATTCAGGGCCAAATCGATACTTCTTTTGTGTTGACTGCTGACTTTTGACAAAAGAAAATATTTCAGTAGATTTATATCTGGGTAATAGTGGCGAATTATAGGGGGCCGCACCTCCCCCTTTTCCTCTAGTGGTTTACGTAAACGATTTGAAAATAATAATTATTGTATAAATTTTAAAATATTTGCCACTTACCTATAAATATAGGTAGTTATATAATATATTGTACATTTGGGGGGGTGGGGCACTATGTCTAACCCTTTTTGAGATACGGCCGAGAGCCATTTTTAGTGGGATACCCGGTACAAGCATAAACATGTACTAACTTGCACAAAATACCAACTTCTATACCTTATAGAAGACTTGTACAAAAGCTAACCGAGCCACTTTGATTGTGAGTAAATTTTCTTTGTCAATAATCATTACCATTACAGCCAAAGTTGCCTCTGTGCAATTCAATATAATTGTCTGCAAAATATTTTCCCGGGCTTTACTGTTTTTGAGAAATCGCTTTTTAATATTAAATTAGGGGCAGCTCCTTCTTGGGGCGGCCGTCAAAGTGTTAGTATCTTTAAAAATGACATTAGATAATATTTTTCCAATGAGTCCTCATGCCGACTCAAAGGTAAAATATTGTACTTACTTATGCTATATTCTCAAACAATAGGGTATAATACTATTAGGACTAGGATACTAGAAATTAACCATTAGGTACTTCGCAATTTCTCTCGCCCGCCGTCGGTAAAAGCTGTTCTATGTTGTATGGTTTGTAAAGTTCGGCGTTGGGTAAAATTTGCAATAAATCCTTCATCTTCATTATAATATTGTATTGTACCAATAAATAGTAAGAATAATAACACAACGGTAGTAAAATCGCTTTATACAAATCGCTTTACGATTTTATAACCCGAAGCCATTGCCATGGGACTAACACCATAAAAAGTTATAAATCATGTTCAAATCGTTCTAAACTTTGCCGCTGCAATAAAACATTGACATCGGTTTATTGAGAAGGACAAGCATTGAAAATGTTTAGTATTATTAGTTGTTTAAAACCTTTACAAATTGTTTATTGACGGGTTTTAATCGTGAATTAAAAATTATTTGATTTCTTCATTTAAAAAACATAGGTAAAGTATGTTTCACAATAAATGGTCAACCATTTATTGTGAAACATACTTTACCTACTAAGGTTATCCGGGCCGAAAACACAGGTATAAAACGGATGGGTCGACCAAAAGCACCTCCGTTATTATTAGTTAGTAGACCTATAACATTGTACCATGCCATTAAAAAACCCAAAAAACAAGTAAGAACTCGTGTACGCTTGTTTCAGATGGCGCTTCTCTTATATTTATGAAATTCTGAATGAGTAGGGGCACCAGACAACGACTGCCGCGCCACGATAAGCATCGCCCCATGCCCTGTTTAGTAAGCACAACCCCAACGTACGAATTCTCACCAAAGCTTCTTTTTAGGAGTGGTACCATAAAAAAGAATAAATGTGACACATTCGTTTTTGTACCCTTCTGTACCAAAACATTGTATTGTTATTTATTCATTCTAGGTGCTCGATTGGGTATAAAAATGTTTGAGTAGGTACCGTGCGTTCAATTTATCTTGATAACATTTTGATTCACTGTAACTTTTTTGTTTTTAAAGATATGAAAGTAAACAAAAAAAACAAAATGTAGGGTTGGTTGCCAAGTTTTTTCCTAAGTTACATATAAAACAAAACTATCAATTTTCTGACATATAAGTCTACCTTATGTTTTTTTAAATGGAACACCCTGTATATTTTTACATTTTTAAATTCCACATAAAATTATAATTATTTTTTATTAAATGCATTATTAGTCTATACTTCATAGTTTCCGAGATATTGACTCTCGAAAAGTGACATTTTTGAATTTTGACAGCTTCTAACTTTCTAACAGTACGTCTTAGAGCAAAACGGCTTACATGCCCCTATCTTCAATTTTTATTATCTTCCCAAAAAAATCAACTTCCAGTTAAACCGGAACAACTATATTTCCTGCTTTCGAGTTACATCCGGTTTAACCGGAAGTTGATTTTTTTGGGAAGATAATAAAATTTAAAGATAGGGACATGTAAGCCGTTTTGCTCTAAGACGTACTGTTAGAAAGTTAGAAGCTATCAAAGTTCAAAAATGTCACTTTTCGAGAGTCAATATCTCGGAAACTATGAAGTATAGACTAATAATGCATTTAATAAAAAATAATTATAATTTTATGTGTAATTTAAAAATGTAAAAATATACAGGGTGTTCCATTTAAAAAAACATAAGGTAGACTTATATGTCAGAAAATTAATAGTGTTTTGTTTTATATGTAACTTAGGAAAAAACTTGGCAACCAACCCTACATTTTGTTTTTTTGTTTACCTTCATATCTTTAAAAACAAAAAAGTTATAGTGAATCAAAATGTTATCAAAATAAATTGAACGCACGGTACATCGATATAATCTAGTGACCAGGCGCGTATTTGAGGAGGAGGGGGGGGGGGGTAATGGAGGTAGTTAGCCCCCCCCATTTGCTTAAAAAAATTTCAACTTGGACAGGTGGAAATCAAGAGCAATAAATTTTGATTGATTTTCTTATAAAAAAAAAAGGTATCAGTAAAAATAAAATTTCATAATCCCCCACCAGAATCATTAACCCCCCCCCCCCCCCAAAAGATCAACTCCAGATACGCGCCTGCTATAGTGACAACTAAATTTTGTATTCGAGACACTGCACATACTGATATGGACATGGTAACTAGGTACCTATAATAGCCTAAGCAACCTTGGAAGGTATTGGGGAAGTAAATACCTACATGTATATATTAATTTAAAAAATGAATGTTACATACAGCATTATCAGTTATTATTCATGATTAATTAACTTTTACACAAATTTATTTCATAGTAGCACCCTTATTATTATCCCTACATTTAATAATAATTTGTTTAAAATGGTTAAGGTGGGCTGGTCTGCCTCTGAGTGCCGATCTGTTAAAGATTGATTTATGATTGGCTTTCTGGAAGTTGGCGGTTAAATCTGATTTAAGTTACTATCACAATTCCGAGTGTGGTAAGGAATGCACCATCATACATGATTATTATAATTTAGTTGATTATGATACGTATGTCTTTTTCTGTTAAAACCTAAGATCAAAAATAAATTGTCCTTAAAGTTGATTTTGCAAGATCGTAGATAATAATAATATATCGTAATTTTAACTTAATTTCTGACATAAAATAATAACTGTCACTAATAAATAAGAAGTAGTGCGGTATGCCTAACAATATGCGGAGCTGCATTTTAAAGACTGATGAAATAGAACAACGAAAATGTCCGCTTAATGCTGTTAGCCGTTTGGTGTGCAGTCACTTTATGGCAACACTAAAATCGTTTTTCATTGAGAAAATTAATGCGTCGTTAATCTGTTGCTATCTCTTATTAATATGTCCTATATTAGCCGTAGTTCTGTATTATTTAGCAAATAAAGAGGCTTTGTAATACTGAGTTTATTCCAGTTAAAAATTCCACCCTGTATAAAAGCCAAGCTATAATATTACACTGGCGAATGCAATCGGGACATCGTTAAATGTTGACATAGGGATAGGGTTTTTCATTTTTATTTTGTGTGAGTGTTTTTAAATTTCGCTGGTGTGTATAGGTGCCTACCTACTTTAAATTTTAACGTATATAAGTGCCGATATGGCGAAATTTTTATATTATTTTAGTATCTAGTAAAAGGGTACATGGTGCCCAGATTACATATTACATATCGAATTTAAGAACCCTTACTGATGCAGAGCAGGGAAACTCACAAATTTTGTGCCCACTTTACGCCCGCCAACATTAAAAGGGGGAATTAGGACGTTTCAAGCAGTGGCGTAGCCAGGTGGGGGCCAGGGGGGACGCCCCTTGCCGCTTGGTGCCCGTATGCAAAATAAAAATATACTTTAATTACACCCTGTAACCTGAAACATTTATTGAAATTAAAAATAATTTGGTATTCTATTATATGTATTTTGAAAAACAAACACCATATTTTTAATAATAATAATAATAGTGGTTCTAAAAAATCATAAAGCGCCCCCATATATGTTCGCCCCTCCCGCCCCGCAAGGCTGGCTACGCCACTGGTTTTAAGTATCGCCAGCCTACCTATATCTAATACCTACTATTTTAAATAGGCTGGAATGTAAAAAATTCCTAGGTATATTTTTTATATCAATAATTAATTGGATGCATCGATTCCAAAATAATATCGCGTACTTTTTTCGTTCAGTGTAAGGCAGGACTACAGGGTGGGGACTTTAACTGGAATAAATTCGATATTATTAAAACCGCTGACGTTGCGCCTACAAAATTTGATTTGTATGTATGTTTTGGACCATGCGGAATTAAAAAATGATATCGTCGCTGTTGCCAGATTTCCCAGTTTTGCGCTACTCGTAGTAATTTTGTTATTTTAAATGGAATGCCCAATTTTTTTTTATTGCAGTAAATTGGGCGTGTCAAATTTAATACAATCCCAAATTCACAAAATTCTATCTTCACTAGTTGCTGAGATATGGCAACACTGTATTTCCATTAAAAAGTACCGGCACGCATATTTACCTTAAAGTAGCGTTACCTTGGTAACATATTCATTGTTACTAAGTTATTTACAAGCTTCAAGAAAAGTTCTTGTCGATAGAACTAGTTTCGTGTTTTTGTGATTTTTTTGTCAATTTGTTCGAGTTAAATTACCGCCTATAGCACACAGCTAAGAAATCTGACAACATTGCCGATATCATTGTTAATTTCTGCATGCCCAGAAACCCCCAGATAGTAAATTTTGTAAGCGCAACTTTAACGGTTCTAAAGGTAGATAAGCGTTCCTGTACTTTTTAATGGAACTACAGTGTTGCCATAGCTCAGCAACTAATGAAGATAGAATTTTTTAAATTTGGGATCTTACTAAATTTGACAGGCCCAATTTACGGCAATAAAAATAAATTGGGCACTCCATTTAAAATAACAAAATTACTACGTGTAGCGCAAAGCTGGGAAATCTGACAACAGCGCCGATATCATTTTTTAATTCCGCATGGTACAAAACCCGCACATACCTAATTTTGTAGGCGCAACTTCAGCGGTTTTAATAATATCGAATTTATTCCTGTTAAAGTCCCCACCCTGTATATTGCCATTTTCCATGTAATGAACTGTAAAAATTAGTTTGGAATAAAGACATTTTAAAAGTAAGTTCTTACGTGATATTTTGTTAATTTGTCAACATAGTATAGCACCCGCATTATAAAAGAACATTCTTCGTAATTTAATTGGAAAATAATTTTTCTCTAATTTTGACCTTTTCGACTTTTTATTGGTTTTCTTAAAGGTGACTCACTGAAAACGTATGTTAATTTACCCAAACACAAAACTGCTTCTATTAAGGATATGCTTGGGTAATCTTTGTACTTTCCAACTAGGTTATAGGAAATTCCGATTCATTAAGAATATTCTACGTAAATCTATTCGTCAGGCTAGCCCGTTTTCAGAAGTTACTTGTGTGGGTGTGAGTACATTAAAACATACCTCGAAACATACATATAAACCAATTTTTGCTAAACTACTGTCTTTTTCTGGCAGTTCCCAAATGAACTTGATATCCGTATTAACATTAACGGATGAGTGCTTAGACACTAGGTGGTCGACTAACCGGAATAATTCGTTAGTACGATGCGTTAACCAGAAATAATTTACTTCTATACTAAGAATCATCGGTCATTAGTGGACGTTTATTTTAAAACAGTTTTAAAAACAATATCACGGGACCATATCCTATAATCTGGTGAAAAAGGATAAATTTCGATAGGTACTTAGTCGAATTGTAAAAAAAATTGTAATTTTTGTAATTGTTAAAGTAAACACGCCTCACATTTTAATCCAGGCCATCATGATAATAATATAAGGACGAAGATTTTTAGTAATAAACGGTAATTTTCCTTGGAACATAATTAATAAAAAAGTACATCAAATCAATGAACGTCTACATTATTTTTTCTCTAAACATAAAAATTTGACCAAATAAAATTTATGTTTAGAGATAAAATATGGTATACTTTAAAGGTGTCTAAAATCGGCGCTAGATGTCGCGTTGAATGCTCTCAGCTATTTACGCTGGTTTGTGGTACACAATGTCAGAGTTTCTGCAACACCAACAGCTATAAGTTGAGCGTTCCTTTTACAAATTTAACTTAGCACAGCAAAAAAAATTTCCTGCTCCTTTTGCGGTTACGTATGAATGTCCCTCTCTATTTTCCATACCGTCCATACGAATAGGTACCTATACGTATACGAAGTTGTTCGCGAAGCGTTCCTTTAAAGGTGGGTACAGACATGTAACAGAACCTCGTATCGCAACAAGTCTGGACGGTACTGCGTAACAGCGTAACACAGTAACATCGACGCGTCCCATCCGTTGTCGGTATTTCGCCGTCTCATCAAAGAAATGATACGCGCTGTTGTTGCACCCCTGGTTTGCATGTCTGGACAGGTCTGCGTAACATAGTCCCGATTTATTTTTAATATTCAGTTGAAAGAATTAGTTGCTATGGAGTGGACGAAAGAATCTACCACTGATTTTATAAACAGCTATCGCAATAAAGAAATTTTGTGGGATACAAAAAATCCGAAATATTACAACAAATTCAAAAAGAATGATGCTTGGGAACAACTTGCTGGGGAGTTTAATACGACAGCAGATGAGTGTAAAAAAAAATAATGTTCTGCACAATTATTTTTCTGAGATGGAACGACAGAATGTTCTGGTCATAGGACACGCGACGATGTATTGATACTGATAAATCCTTGGCACATCGTATCTTCGACGCGTAACAACGACGCGTAACAAAAAATTGTTGCGCGACGGTGTTATGATACGAAGTTCGGTTGCATGTCTGTACCCACCTTTAGAAGCAAAGCAAAGATCTTTACTTTGCTTTGCTGTTTCAAACAAGCAAATAATGGAAAGTAGATACCAGATAAAATATCTACCTATTATATTGTGCCTGCCGAAGCACTACCTACCCATACTTACTCTTTTTCCTTTAAAACCAATTTTAATGAATAATTTCCCAGAATTTTTACTTTAAAAATACCTGTTTGCCCCGTTCAGGCTCATTAACATTGGATTGTTTTTAGAGTTTGTAATTACGCGTTGGTGATGTTACACTTTTGGCGGTTTTTATGTCGGAACTTAAAAGAAACCTATTTATCTGTTTAAATCACAGAGACTATAGAAACTACTGAAATCCCGCATTGAGAAAGAGATTGTACACAATTTAATTAAATTGCTTCAATGATTTAGTCAATAACCAAATAATATCGTTCAAATGATCGAAGTCGAGATGTTTTAACTGATTTTAATGATACTTTTACAGCCATTAGGTAGTCAGCGGGACGACGCGGAGCGGCGGTTTTATTTACAAACTTAATGTATTTTGTTTCAGCACAGTTGGATCTGTCATAACCCGAACGTTCGTTCCTGTTCCCAGAATTTTATCGTGCCACAACACTGAGGTAAAATGACACATCATGTGCCCATCCATGTGAATATTTATTTTGTATTATAGTCGCCATATGGAGTGCGCCTGTGCCCATCGGATATAAGACTGTTTTTGCCTGCCATTTATATACCTACTTGGATTATTATTTTTCTTTGTGTAATTACCTACATGACTTAGTTTAGTTAGCAACCGTCTTTAAATGAGTTAATCTACGACAGTGCCATTATGACGTATTTATCATTATCATTTAAATTATGTCATTATGACCTTCATAATAGCACTCAGTGCCATTATGAATTTATAATAACATCCAAATGTTAAGATACAAAAACAAAAAGAAAGTCTGTGCAAACTATTTATTTGTTATTATTACTTAGAAAAACGGATTGCATTTATTTATTGTAAACATCCGAAGGAACACTTTCGGATTCAGAATCTCCCATATTTAAATTATTTTTGGCCAACACTTTGTATACAATAGAAAATTAGACGGCAATAATGACGTTGTGAAAATCGAAATTGAAACAATCAAAAATGCGGTTACCATGATATCGACTAATATGGACATCTGAAAATTTTAAAAATTACGAAAACGTCTGATATCAATGAAATTTAGACGAATAAAATTGATTTGCACTGTCGTAGATTAAATTTTGGATGATACACGTTCGATATGAACTTTGTTACTAAAACTTGTGCAATGAAACCACTCGGCTAACGCCTCGTGGTTTAACGTTGCAAACGTTTCGTTATAGTGTTCATATCGAACTAGTATCATTAATAACTATTATTTCATTAGAACCTAACAAACAAATACAACTAACCGCCGAACCGGCCGAACGCTTAATGAAAAGACGAATTTCATACATTGATTGATATTAATAGTCTATATGATAGTGTTTCACTCTCGTCTCGCTTTTTCTCGTCTCGTTCTCGGAGACGAGACGAGAGTGGTCCGGTCTCCTGCGAGACGAGAGTATTTTCTGCGCGAACGAGAAATCTCGCGAAATCTTAAAATTTTGATTAGGATTTGCGATCAACTTTAAAAAGAATCCAGTTAGTATCCACTCGATAAAAAACTATTTTTATTGCCGATATTGCAAGGTGGCCAGGGAAAAATCGGGACACGTGAGGACCAAACAAAAAAATTAACCTTTTTTTATAACGTTTATACGTTTACGTTTATACTTTTTGTCAATGTGTATGATAAAGAGCTTTTGATAAACGATAACCGGTTTCGCGAATTAACTAATAGTATATTACATAACAAGTGTTGAAAGTGGTACTTTTTAAACGAGGAGGTATTTAGCACAAGGCGTCAGCCGAGTGCGGAAATTCTTCGAGTGTGAGAAAATCACTTTCACACGAGTAATGCACACAATTCTTCCTACGACCATACAATATAATCAAAAAGAGTTTAATTTGTTTTTAATAGTTTGTAGGTATTGTGTTAATCAAATTTTTTCAACACTAGAGTTATTAAAATAACTCGGTTTTTCCCATCACTAATGTTTTTCCTCAGGGCGACTGTCATTTAGTGCACATGCCCTATAATGTAGGTACCTACGAAAACAACATAACACAAAACTACAACATAACCTCAACATTTGCTCAACATTATAGAAAGATAGAGATGGAGTTAAATATCGATAGCTTGTTAATTATAAAAGTTATATCTTATTCGATTTGTTTTAAATATAGCTAAAATAAATTTACTTACATAAAGCGTATTCACTTGTATGGATATTTTTATCCGAGATAATGGCAAAATTATAAATCGGTATTTCCTAGGGTATTCTATTTCTGCTCTATTATAGCTGCCCTTTTTTTTCTGTGGTTCAACTCAGTTGACATGTAGAGTAGAGAGGAATGGGCTGGCCTTAAGGGACAGTCTATTACTGAACTTCGCCTTTTTCTACACTACACTTGCAATTAATACAGTATAATAAATGTTAACATTTAAACCTTTGTAATGTAGAAATAAAGACATTATTATTATTATTATTATTATTATTATGTAAACATGACAGTTGGTGGGTTGCCTGACATATTATTATTTTCCCTTTTTGATAATATTATTTTTATCATAAATACCTTAGGTTCCCAAAAATAACGAAAAAAAGGATTTTTTTAAATTTGCAGTAATGCCCTAGTGTACCTACTTTACCCCACCCAGCTCCCCAATTCACTCCGGGTGTCCCGTAAGTTTGTTATTTTTAATAAATAGTTTTGTTATCAAATTGACACCTGTTTAAATTAAATATAGTGTGCTTTGTATTTCCACAGTCGTGTTGAAATATTTTTTTTTAACACGCGTGTGATATTTAGCACTTTCTAGCCAAGTTAACCGTGCTGTTATTGTCATTTTCGTAGGTGGTCGTAGGAAAAAATATATCTATTTCATTACAGATCGTTAATAACACTCACAGAACGTTTCCATGGACTTCCGTTTTAGCGTTTATAAACACGACCTTTGGGGTAGAAATGATTTTTCTATCTTTCCTTGATCGATCTTCGTTGGTGATAAATTATTATCCCTCGCATTATTTATATCCTGCGGTAATACCATTTTCATACATCAGTTTGTGCCGTTTTTTTACCATTCTGTTGACAAAACCAGTCGTCAAAGTCTTTGCCGACATGGGTCATCACCACAGTGTCAACAATCCTTTTTGTTTCTACATAAGTACTTGGAAAGAGGTCACTGTTTAACAAGTCGTGTTTGTTCGGGTTGGGTTCCAATTGCTTAGTCCATAGATATTCTTTAACTACATACTGTATTTCAGTCATAAAAGTTTTTACGGCAGTAAAGGTGACAGAACAAAATAGGAGCTTTATTATTTAATAATAAAAGCCAAGTTCCTGTTATGTTACTTTAAATAGCAAAGCAAAGCACAACAAAATTTTTAAAATTTTATATAGGTATAATAATTTTTAATATTAAAATACCTGTACCTACCCGTCCTCTCGTTTATCAGTTCTGTGACGTGGCCATTTAGTTCGAAAAAAATCATAAAGGGGGCCTGTAGCCAACAACGCCTTTAAACAATTAATGCGATAAACACGGCAAATACGAACAAGTTTTACTTTTTTCTTTCAATCGAACTAGACACTAAACATTACGTTTGAGACAGCAAGAGCACATAAATGAGGGTTAGATATAGACTGAAATGACGGAAATCAATTTTTACTTCATAAAGTAGTTTCATGCCCTAGTAACTTATGTTAGGACAAGAACAAAAGTCATTTAAAAGAAAGAATATTTGACAATTTTTTTTTGTACGCGATTATACCGTGCGAGCAAAAATTATTTGCTTCAAAGAAGGCCTTGCATCTAAGGAGGTAGAGCTTAATCAACAACGCCTTTAAACAAGGACACAGTGCTTATTTGTGACGTCAGCATCTGAAGTCCTAAATAGATGAATACACTATACTAAACCTATTATATTATGTTTTTCGGGATTTATACTAGGATTTATATTTTTGTGTGACTTTTAAATTTACCTAAAAACTTGAAACTATCGTTATTTGCATATTTAAGCTGGCATTTAAGTAAATTATGCGTTACTTAAAACATAACATAAGTGAGAAAACCCATATTTAGATAGATAAATTTACCTAACTACTTAATTTGTCGTAGATATTTTACTGTCCTTTTTTTAGATAAATACCTATTATGTTAGGGTATATACTTAAATATTTAGGTATACAATTTATAAAAAATAATAATTCATTGAGGAGTCTACCATCGTTTTTACTCGCGACATGCACCACCTATCGAATTTATTTCAAGATATATATTTGCTTATTTAAAACTAATAAAGTAATTTTGGTACATTCTATACTATTAACGATCTCCAAGATATCAAAAATATTGGCAGGCGTTCGGCTGTCACACAATATCACAAGTAAAATTTAATTAGGCAGGTATAAATTTGGTATCACTAACTAGTTAAAGGTTCAAACGTTGTTTGTCTTGTAAAAGATTTTTAATTTAGGCCTTTCATTGGGAGAAAATAATATTTAAAGTTGGCCTATTTATACTAACTCAAAATATAATATATTTTAAAAACGAATGGGCAATCGGAAAATCTCTTACGTCTAAATAAGGATTAATATGAATTTCATCCATAAGCAGACAAACATTTTTGTCTTGATCATTTAGATATTTAAAATTATTTTTTGCATAAGTCAAAAATACTTTTTTCTCATCGACATGGGGATCGGTTAAATATTTATTACAGACACCTTTGATGGTTTCGGGATGGGGTACTTAGAATTATTGGCTAGTGATTTCTTAAATATCTGTAAGCATGAGGACTGATTGTATATACAATCGAACAAAATATCATAGTTGTAGAGTAATATCCGAGGGAATATCTGTAACGTTCATTTGGCAAAGTTCTTAATTTTATTTGTTTAGAGATAAATTGTAATCCTTGTGTTAAAATATTGTTGATGTCTTCGGGTGTCTGTCTGTCGGCTCTTGGTCTGAGTCCGATACCGAAAGTGATGATGGATTTTCTGTACACGATACCGATTCTAGTGTCGGGCCGGAAAATTTTTCAGATATGGATATGGATTATTAGTTTGGACTTTGTTATTAGTGGTGTTTTCTTTTACGTGTTGTTAAAAAAATATTTTTGTACAATGTTTTTTTAAATGTATACGTTACGTACTAGGTACTTAAATCTAAGTAGATTTTAATAAAAAAATGGCTGCTTGCATTTATAAGCTTAATTTAAATAGGTACTAAAAATACTAGATTTTAGAAATTTTTTTAATATTTTGGAGTTTCCGAAACTTTTCGAAATATTCGAACATTCCAAAAATTTCGGAAATTTTACATCACTAAGGTAGGTAACGCTGTTATCTTTTAATCTTGGTTACCTAAGTTAATTTAACAAAAACGATCTCACCCGTTTTCGTGTCCTGTACTGTAAGTACTCACAAATTCTACTATGTATTTTCATTTGGAATAAAAAGTTCACGATAAATTGCACGCCGCCATTCTAGGCTGTTTTCCTCATTTTTTGAAAAACCGAAACACTTGCACTGTTAAACCGGTGGTATAATTACTAGTGTTGGGAAAAGTCGAATTATTTTAATAATCGACTACCGAGTATTCGAGTGATTTAAAAAACCGAATAATAATCGATTTTTTTTTCACTCAAATTCTAATATTAATTATTAATATTGGCGGTTCATCGTTCATGTTGATATACAGCATTTGTATTGGGAATAACTGACTCGGTGTTGTTAATCGATTGATTTTTTGCGGATTATTAAATGTGGCGGAGATATTTGTGGATTTTTTGGCATGGTTCCTAGTTCCCAGATCTTACAATTTAACTACTTGAAATTGAGATGTCACGATATTCCGATATTGCATAACTCATGCATGATATTTATGAATTGAATACTCACCACTAAACATTAAGTTTTCAGTAGACGCCGACGATTTAAATCTAAATAAGAAAATCCTATTATCCTACGCAGGCAACCCGTAATGCAGTATTTAATTTGAATTATATCGCCAATAATAACCGAAACCACTCGGTGTAGCCGTTCGCTAGGAGATGGCTCTGGCCGCAGTGAGTGGTTGACAGGCGGGCAGCAACTTTGGAGACGCGTTGAAAAATAAAAACTAGTGTTGGGAAAAATCGACTTATTTTAATAATCGACTACCGAGACTTCGAGTGATTTAAAAAACCGAATGATAATCGATTTTTTTTTCACTCAAATGCTAATATTAATTTTTAATTATTAATATTGGCGATTCATCGTTCATGTTGATATAGAGCATTTGTATTGGGAATAACTGACTCGGTGTTGTTAATCGATTGATTTTTTGCGGATTATTAAATGTGGCGGAGATATTTGTGGATTTTTTGGCATGGTTCCCAGTTCCCAAATCTTACAATTTAACAACTTGACTACTTGACCTTGAGTTGAGATGTCACGATATTGCATAACTCATGCTATTTATGAATACTGAATACTCACCACTAAATATTAATATAATTATAAGTTTTCAGTAGACGCAGACGATTTAAATCTAAATAAAATAATAAATCCTATTATCCTACGCAGGCAACCCGTAATAAAAACCATATTTTCGTCACTCATTTCGTCACTCGAATTATTTCCGAAGATAATCGAATAATTCAAGTGATTGAAAAAACCGAATAATAGGTTATTTTTCACTCGAGTGATCCCATCACTAATAATTACCGTAAGGAAGCTTACCTTAGTAATGCGTAAATTTAAAATAGTGCCGCAAAAAGACAGTAGGAAAACGTTTTGTCATCAGCAGGTAAATATTTTTATTAAGGGTCAGTTCTGGAACGTGTTGCAGTTGTAATATTTAAAAAAACTATTATATATGATTACTACACCCACTGAATGGGCACATACTACATATAAATAATAATAAACTTGTGAAAAGATAATTTCGGATTAAAAGAATGTAATTTTTCATAAATTTGACACTGAAGCACCATTTTGTTAATAGCTTATAACATTAAAATAAAAAATACTTTACAAAAAACTAAAAAAAAAAACACTAAACTTTACAAAACACGTACAAATACTAGTATTCCGACGACTAACCACGACATCGCAAAAACAGGAGAAGGGTTTGTTCGATTACTACAGCTGTTTTTGGTACTACGTATGAATGGCCGACGCGTGGAAAAGGAAAGCGAGGTTACCACTATCATTCTAAATGTTGTCACCACGGCACTAAAATTAGTAGGTACTAAATACAACGACCTGAAATAATTATATTTCTTTGTTTAAACCAACAAAACAAAAACTTTTTCTATCTATACCTAGTATATTATTAACGTTTGTAATTTATCTGAATTATACTTGAAAAACGTATATTTATTTTATGAATCTAATAATAATATGTGACAGAGGGTTTGATAACAGCCCTTTTTCTGATGCACATGATTGTTAAGTATAGTGGACCATACGTGGACCATGCAGCTAACCAGGCAAATTGTGAACGGGGGAATCTTCGATTTCTTTAAAACGTAAACAATGTATAGTCTATTCTATGAGAAGTATATTGGTGACTGCTTGGAAGATTCTTGATACAGCAAAGGAATATTCAAAAATATTTTCTGCAACATCTTGTATGTTGCTATAAAATTTTTATGTTTTAAAGTTTTTCTAAATTCTATCGTTTTAAGTCCGGTCATTGGTAGGTTACGTACAAACATAGAATCATGCTAACATTGCTAACCTATAAAAATTAAAGAACATGCAGAAATACACGGGCATACGCAGGATTTTCTTACTGTTAGGTGATTTGGCCACGACCTTGCGGGATTGTTTAAAATATTAATTTTATATTTATAATTATTGTCCATTAGCGTCCAATTAAATAAAAATTATTTTTTCTGAATGAATATCGTAGGTACTGGCGGTTGTATTTTTTACAATAGATAAAAGTAACTAATTGTGTCTACCATCTACAACTTTCTAAGCTGAGTTGCGTGACTAGTGTCAGATATATTTTGTAAATTACTTATCTACTCAATAAACCTACGTGCCGATTTATAAAATGTGTTTATTAAAAACCAATTAAATAATGTAAAAGCATATTAAAATAAGCCAAGACCATAAAATAGTTATTAACTTATAAAACAAGTGCAAGTCCAAATCGAAAAAAAGGAGGTAATATAAAGATTTGCGAATAATAGGTATAGAATAGTTTAGGTAGTAGATAGGTATTATGTAGATAATAATATAAGATGAACAGATAATGTAAATAAATATACCGAGAAATACACCTATATATTGCATGCAGAAAGCCACACAATATTAACAGCAAAAAGCATTAATTTATTTTTTCTCCTTTATTTATTTTATTTTATAAAGATTTCGAAAACAATAATATTTTTGTTCCCGATTATTTCTTGCGACGACAATAAATAGATTAAACTAGGACTTTCAAATTTTGATACAAAATACCATTTTTGTGTTAATTAATTTCTTTTTCGAAAAAAACTTCAATTTTTCACATATTGAATTGAATTGAATAATACCTAATTATTTACAAAAAATGTATAACGTATAAGTTAAACAATGCAGTATGTTTATGTATAGAAATGATTAGCAATATTTGTTTTGTAATTAAAACTTTCGCGGAATTGGCTGTATTGACGAGCCGTGTTATCCACGAATTGGGCAAGGTTAGTTTAATGAGTAAGCAGTGGCGTTACAATGATATATTGTCTTACCAGAACCAGCAAGGAAAAAACTAAAATATATAAGAATCTAATTAAATTATGAAAACAGTCTAAAACTAAGTTTCTTAACAGATGTAACGAGTTTTTAAAGTAAATGTCAACGTTAGCCAGTATCAGGCGCGAATCTGGGTCAAAATCTAGGGGGGGGGGGGGGGGTAATCTCAAAGATTTTTTTTTTATTATAGTTATAGTTAACCCATATCTTTTAAGTACCTATATTTTAGTGTCAAATTGTCTAATAATTATTGAAAAATAAACAAACCATTACATTAACGAAACATTATTTTATTATATTATTAGGTACTATAGGTACCAACCTACAACCTACAACAAAATTTACAGGAACTTATAAAGAGAATAAAAGAAACATAATATTAATCAAATACTTAGTAAAAACACATTTATAAAATTAAATCTATTAAACGATTTTTGAGGTCAGCAAACCGATCAATGACACTTTCAACATCGATGACAATATCGCGGTTAATGTGCATCAAAGCTAAACCAGACAGTCTTTCTTGAGCCATATTGCTTCTGGTCCAAAATTTCAACCGCTTAAGAGCAGAAAATGACCTTTCGCAAGATGCAACACTTGCTGGAAGAGTAAGTAACAGAATAAATAATTTAAGCAGAAGAGGAAAAACTCTACTTTCGTCGCATTTCCTAAACAAAAATTCGATGGGCGAATCTTGATTTATCTCTGCATTTGATAATCTCCACAGGTCAGTTTCTGCTCTTAAACGTTGAAACATCTCTGGATCCACAAAATGGCTCAAGAGAGCACAAGTTATTGATCGACAGGATCGACTCGTCGTCGTCGTTGGGTCTTACAGTACGTAGATTTTCCAGAATTGTGTGGTCAAAAGTTGAAAAAAAAATCCTCATCAAATCTAAACTGTGTATCTTCTATGATTGATTTATAATCGGTATATGTCGAAATTCTGGGTATGGGGGTACCCACCGCATGATTTTTTTTGGCTTAAAATTTTTTAAAATTGGACAGGTCACGACAGGTGGAAATCGAGAGCAATAAATCCGTAAACATTTAATTAGATTTACTTCAGTCAGTTGCAGTTCTTTGAACCATATTATAATTGGCGTTTTTTTTTACTCAAAAATGCTACGATCATTTGCAAGAAATAAGACATACCGCAACCCACAATACACGCTAGTCAACATGCAGCCCGCCGACCGAGATCTGATACAGCGCTTTTATGTAGAGATAGATGAGTGATGGTTTTCAAATTAATCGAAGCGATCGCTGCTTTTTCCAAATAGCTCTCAATTTCGAATAGCTGCTTTATCAGCTCCGTAATACCAGTCTTATCTTATAAAAATATCAATGAATTCAGCCCTATTATAGCGTGTACCTACACCTTATTCCTACAAAGAATATATATTAAACAAGACAAAACCTAGTTCCCGGTAGCGAAAGCCTTTATTATTGTAGTAAAGTATATTTTTTAAAATAAATATTTTTGATTTTCTTGTAAAAAAACTGTACCATTAAAAAAAAATTCATAACCCCCCCACCAGAATCATCCACACCCCCCCCCCCCCCCCCAAGATCAACTCCATATACGCGCCTGCCCACAATCGCAAACAAGAACTCATAATAATATTATATGTGTGCAGTTAGCAACGTCATCAGAAGTAATCAGAACTGTTTATGCAGCGACGAAATTTTTTTGGGGTAGGTACGTGTCAATTCCGCCTGTAGCGTTTGTAAACGAATTTTCTTTTTTTTAGTGGCGAAGATTGAAATTCTACCATTTGGATTTATGGTCTTTAGTTAACTACCCCATAGAGGTAGAATTTCAATCTTCGCCACTAAAAAAATTAAAATTCGTTTACAAACTCTATTTTCGAAATTTGTATCCTATAATTTTTTCCTCCTGGCGCCGAGAGGTTCTGGAGTGTATTTTGAGGATGTCGCTAAACAAGGAACCTAATAATAAGAGGGTTGTCCGCATGCCCATATCTGTTAGTAGGGCGGCAAGGCGTGTGACTGGCGAGCTATATGCGTACAAACGCTTCTTTTCACCCATAAAACTTAACTTTTGTTTGCGCACGAGATAAAAGCTGTATATACGGATCTACTAAAGGTCTAAATGTCTATATGTGTACGAGTGTACGAGAGGCCTTTCCGAATACTGTAAATGTGTCATGAATTTCATTGTAATATAAAAAGTTTGAAAATTCTCGTAACGCCTCCACCATAATAATAATAACAATAATCTAGTTTTATTTGATAAAACAAATTGATACAAAATCTATAATCAGATAGAACAAGGCTTCGTTCTTCTACAGCAGTCTTGCCGTCTGGGGTTTTGCCCGTCCTAGTAATAAAGTAGTACGGACACAATGTCACAAAAACAAGGTGTGTGGCTAAACTAAAAACCGTCCTTCTTGCCGGCGCGGCGTTCAAAAATATCTGCCGACGATTAAAGTTTTCAGGACCACTTTGAACGTGCTCGTACAAGTCGGCCACAGTGTGTTGGCCGTGTATATTAGTAAATTAAAGTACACGTTTCATAAGAAGCGGTTTTAGCGCACGCATCTATTTTAAAAAACGAGTGGCCAGTTTTTTAATTGACACGTGCGCTAAAACTCCTTATGAACCACGTGCTTTATACTATTTTTTCTATTTATAGTTTTTTCAATAAAAAATACATATTTAAAAAGAAAATAAATCCTTTAAATTTTTATGTCTAAATTTTATGTTGGTAATACTATTTTTTATCATAGTAACCTCTGGACACCAAAAATTATTTTGCGAACTGTCATTTTTTGATTTATTGACCCATTTTCACCACGAAATTCTAAAGTTATTTTAGCGATATGAGATTTAAAATTGGACGGAATACGTTCTGTGATCCTTGTACATTCGGTACATATACAGAGCGTTCGGAAATTCGGGCGATTTTGCTAATTTTTTTTTGAATTTCAAAAGACGTGATTTTACGTCAATTTTTCAATTTCAATGTTACCAACATCAAATAAAGAAAAACCGCGTATCGAAATAGCTTCATTATGAACTTCATTTCAAGTTCATAATGAACTTATTATGAACGTCAAATAGAAAAAAATATTTTTCTGTGTATGTTGGCACATCCGGTGAAGAACGGCGAACTTTATCAGTGTCGGGAGCTGGATTTTTGAGTTCTGTGGGGTTCAGGTTGTAAGGTGATTTGTTCTAAGTAAGAAAGATGACCGATTTGAGGCATTATAGCAAAAAGTTATAATTCAATTTATAGAACTTAATAGAAAAAACCAATAATCTGGTTCTATTAACTCGTTTCATAGATTTACGTGGGAAAATTGTATTCGTTTAAACAACCATTGTTTAACCCATTCTGAACGTTTTCTTTTTGAGTTTCGAACTTGTATAGCTAATGCTGCCCGCCACTGCTGACTGAAAATGCGGAATTTTCAAAATAACCGAACAAAAAGAATTCGTGGATATAGAGACGTTGTTCGTTCTTAGTAGGAAAGTTTTAACCAGACGGACTAAACTGCTGTAAAATGAATAACTCCTTATAAATAGGTATTTTTTACATTTTTACAGTTATTTTCACAACAGCTTTATTCCACGCTTATATTCCATATTTTATTATTAACGGCTCCTAGGTACTCATAATATTAATAGTTCTAGTATAGTTTATTTGGTTAAAACTGTTATTTGGTTTATAAACTGTATGTGTCCGTCGATGTCACATCCTCCGTCGTCGAGTAATTAGAAATTATTGAAACACGCAGGTAACTCTTTTTGTTGCTTTTGTTATTTCAGATTCATATAAGACAAACTAATAATATGTGCACACAATGATTGAATGTTAGCACTAGGGTTGCCAACTGTCCTTTATTTTAAAATTATGTCCTTTGTCCTTTTGAAAGCTGGAAATGTCCTTTAAAATCCGAAATCCAATCCATCACATAAATAAGGTAATACTTTAATGTTGTAGGTCAATCCGAATATGAGAGGTTCACCGTTGTTTGTCTCCGTCGACCACCTTTTTTTTCAATAGAACCGTTGGCGACCTTTTTTTTTTTTTAGAGCGCCCAAAAATATTTTTATTCCAATATCCGAAAGTTGGCAACCCTAGTTAGCACTGACAATAAGCAATAAGACAATTGCATGGCGGATGAAACAAGTGGAGTTCAGTATTTTGGTGCACTTTTATCAAACCATACTTATCACCCCACCAACATGGCTTTGTGACAGACTACAGTTACAAACCTATGTGTTTTTTTTCAGAGTATGCCTCTCAGGCAATTGCACACAAACAGCAGCTTTATGTCATATACTTATACAGATTGTGGAAAGATCGATCATAGAATACTGCTTGATAAGCTGGTTGATTGTGAATGTACTCAACAAGCGTACAATTCTTCACAGCGAACGCTAGTAGTGAAAGTTGGTAAAATGGATTCTAAAAGTTTGTGGCCACTTCTGGTGTCCCACAAGGAAGTCATCTAGGCCTACTATAGTTTGTTGTATTTATTGACCCGCTACCTGGGATGCATCACAGAATCAACTGGCCTTCTGTTTGCGGATTAAGAAGTGATGTCGTTTACGCGAAAATAAAGTTAGATTATCGATGACTATTATGTAAGTGAAATAACACTTTTGACCGGACAAATGAAGCCTTGGAGTAATTTTCCGGATATATATGAAATTTATATATATCTATATATATTACAAATAAGGCTTATATAAGTGTTTGGGTTTTTTCATACGAAGTAGCAAAAGAGAGACCACCAAAGTACAGAAGCGTTTTCTGAGATTTCTATGTCAGAAAAAAAAGTAAAGTTCGTGTAACTTGTGGTGCTCAAGTCTGGTGCTAGAGTTTTCAGGTCGCGCAAGCGCCTCTAGCGTGACTTAACGACCAGAGATGGCCGGGACCGACAGCTTTACGTCTCCTCCGAAAGACGATCTTACACCAACCAACTAAAATTCGGTCATACTTTTTTTATTATGCGTATGCCCACTCCGGGAATCGAACCCGGATCGCCACGGCCGTAAGCGGTATCTCTACCACTGAGCTACGACCGGGAAGAAAAAGAATGCATATACATGGTTTCATACAAGGCAATGTTGAATAGTTTTCAATTTACAACTTTATTGCATAGATGAAACAAAATAGCTGTCATATTTATATAGTATATTGTCAATCATACCAAATACAAATACTGTGGTTTAATTGATTACATAGGCATTAAAGTACCAAAAATTACAAACAATGATTTATTTAATATTAGTGAAAATATATCCCCGTTAAATCGTATGTTGGTACAGTCACAGCAAAGCTATATATTCTGTGGTACAGTGTAATGAATCCAACATAAGGAAACCTTTTGATATAAAATATTTCTTGTTAAGCAACTTAAAAACTTTAACAATAATAAAGCAGAGATTTAAAATGTTCTTTTATTATTTTGTTATTATTAGCACAACCTAATCTTAGTTAAGTACTTAGATTTTTCTTGTTTCTAAACCTTTATCTGTAAGTACATAATACTATAGGAAGTATCCTAAGTGTGTTTGTAAAGTGAACAATAAATAAATAAGAAGAAAGAAATAATAGACGATTTTAATAACATTAAAAGATATACTTTTGTGAAGATACCCGAACATAGGTATCGTTAAAAATTATTCACACTTTTTATTATTTTATTTATCAAAATTTATTTTTACATAGATTTATTTCCAGACTAGTTTTAATCAAAAAAGAAGAGTTGCCAATAATCCTAGTTAGAAATAAAATAATTCTCTCTACAATAAACGTTTATCGTCGTTAGTAAAAACCATTAAAAACTCATTACGACAAATTAAGATCCGGGTCTAAAGTATAAACTACTTACTAGGCAATTTTTTAAAGTTTTAATGGCATTTAAAACCAAAAAATCATACCTACATATTTTTATTGCGGAAGAAAAAAATCTTTAATTTTTGCCATATACTACATAGCTTTTTAACACCTTTTTCATAATTTTTGACTTTATATTTTTCAGAACCGTGAGTTGTCCAAACGTAAGAAAACGTTTTTATATATTTTTTGACTTGGCCAGATCACCAACCCTACATTGCCCTTAAGATTTAGAGAACAGCGATACATATGACTGTTAATATAATTTCTTTCCAGGTATAAGGACGGCCAGGCATACCCATGGGGATTAGATCTGTCAACTCTAATAATTTTTCCGGAAAGTGCAAACCAAACCATTTACACGCAAAATATAAGGGACGACGACAAAGGAAACTACACATGCGTGCTGAGAAACGATACTATCGTTCACAGTCACACGATAAACTTAAAAGTTTTCGGTAAGTACCTTAATAATAGTAGATAGAGGTTATTGTTTCACCAGACGAGAAATCTCGCACTTTTTAAGAAACTCTCGTATCGATTTTTTCCAAATCTCGCCTCGCTTAAATCTCACAAAATGTTTTCTCCTCTCGCGAGAGTCTCGTAATTTCTCGTTCTCGCAATATGACGTCATAAAAAAAATTCTACAAAAGCTCCGAGTACATACAGGTTTTTATTATTACCATTACCATTGTGAAATATAATTGCATCTTTCTAAAACGATTTTCAAAAGTATTTTTAAAGTTGAAATCAGGCAATTCTGGCACATTGTTGCCAACATTCAACTCACACATTATGACCAAAATAATAGTACATACTTCTATAATTTAACAAATACGCATGCGTCACTGGAACCGAATTCAAAGGAAAACGAACAACTACGGTTCCCTTCGCGGTTCGCCCCGTTGCCTATAAATTTGAATCATGTAGAGAGACTCTGGTTACCTGCACGGGGCGGAACAGAATGCACGCAAGTGCAAAAATAGGTCAGTTACCGGCGTCAGACTTCTAAAAATACGTGTCTGTTTTATTTATCTATCTTTTTTTGGTAAACAATGTATGTAACAATATGTTTTAAATATAGTGTCAATTATAGTTTAATGTTGTTTTAACTATAGATAATTAATAAACTGGAACGTTTCCTTGCGTTTTTGTCCATAATTCATTGTGAACATTTAAGTTCTTATTGCTCGTTGTAATAATCGGTTTGTATTTGTGGGTGTAATAAAATTAACAGCAAAAAAACAATGTCGGTGTTATAATATGTATTGTAGTTTGCCATAATATTATTGTCTGTATGTAAATAGTAAAAATGAAGCTAAATTATTGTTTTGATTGACAACGGCATTATTTTAAGATAATCATGCCGAAAAAAAAACAAAACTTGCCGTGTTCCAGGGTGAAAATGAAATTACCATTGCTCCTAAGAAAATTTATCTACCTTAAAATTTCCGGTCAGTTAGGATTTATAGAAAAAAATGATTAAAAGCAATTCCCAGACACAACTGGACACCATCAAAATAGTATGTAGTTTACTCCCTTCATTTTGCTGAAAGTGGCATAATATTAAATAATTAATTCGCGAAAACGATTATCGCTTATCAAACGGTTCTCGGTATCAAACATTTCGACAAAAACTACCTATAAACGTTATTAAAAAAAAGGTTCATTTTTTCTTTTGGTTCTTGTTTCCATTGTTTTTCGGTAAAGTGCCAGATTTTTTCCTGGCCACCTTGCAATATCGGTAATAAACATAGCTTTTTTATTGAGTGATACTAACGGGATTCTTTTTAAAGTTTATCGCAAATCCTAAATAAAAACTTAACATTTTGTGAGATTTCTTGTTCGCAAATTTTTGTCTTGGCTCACGAGATTCTCGTAGAAAACACTCTCGTCTCGTCGGGGACCGGAACACTCTCGTCTGAACGGGACGAGAAAAAGCGAGACAAGAGTAAAACACTATTCCGAATTTCTGACTATAAAGTTAAACTACTTACTGCCTTTCTTAAAACCGTCATTATGCGCCGCCATAAAACTGGCAAATTCTCAATAATAGGTACAAATTGAGTAAATTAAGCTGAAATAAAACCCGAAATGGGCGAGTCTTTGGAGCCTCGGCAACAGCGTATTATTCCAGAGTAAAAATTGGTGTATATTTTTACGTGGGTTCATCGTGGAACTCGCAGGGAACCTGGTGGACCTGCATTTGACGTCTTGTCGGCTTGTTATGATAAAAATACAGATGTGACTGATATTTTTCCATACACGATGGTTCATGTTTTTTAGTCTGGGTTGAAAAGCAAAATTTTTATTTTAATATCGTCGCTGAATCCGGAAAACCTCGTATGAGACATTTTTGACCAAAATGATATTTTTGCACCGTTAAATTCCTCCTATCGTAACGCACATAACTGCAAAAACCGTCGTAAAATCAAATAGTTTTAGAGCTGCACATTAAAATCTAAACCACGTATCAGTCAAAGACACGTGTAAAAACTCGTATGAGCTTACATTTTTGCTGATAAGAGGTTTTGTCCTGTCAAGAATCTTCTCTTACGAGTTGAAATTCCCCATTAATGTAAATTATTTGTAAACGTTTTTGCAATATTTTTGTTACTTTTTAAACAGTTCATTTTGTAAACTTTGTTGATTATTTATACAAAAATCTGTTCAATTATACTAACTTCAAATCCTCGTATATCACTATTTTCTAGCAAAAATAAAATTCAAAACCACGTATGAGATATAACAATTGTTTTCCTCTATTTTTTTCTTTTAATAACTTTCCTTCGATTGAAGAATCCAAATAATATGCAGTTATTAAAATTTGTTCAAAGATTTTTAAAAATTATGGGTTAAAAATGGTTTTTTCCTTAGACGAGGTACCTCGTCTAAGTTTTTTTCACTCTCCTTAAAAATTTTGATATTTCCTCATACGAGGTTTTGCGGATTCAGCGACGATATATTATTTGTAAGGTATAAATGCTCTTAATAGATTTAATCATCAAGGTTTTCTCTGAATTTGTCGGAAATTTCGATCCAACGCTGTACAGCGATATTATTTTGCGAAATGCTTATTCGTATATACACAATAACACCTGGCAGTGCTTCTATAGTTACAAGTTACAAGAAAATCTAGTGACGTAATTGGGTAATAGCAATAATTGCGTGTTTTAAGTTCTGGCTAAGAAAATTCCGTCAGAATTTATTGAGAAAAGAAAAGATAGATCATCAGATAGAACAAACTCCTTTATCTTGCCTTATCTACGTAATTATAAAGAAATATTCCAAAAAGTATAAAAACTGTTTTGACGACCTGGAGTCAAAACAAGCACCTGGAGTCAAAACAAGCAATAATGGTAAAATATTGTAATGAGGTGTATAAAAATTAAATGATAATGCAATAATTAAGTATTGTATTTTATTATTCAACTACCTAAATTATCTTTAAAAACAGATTTTTTTTTAAAATTGCCAACGTAGGCAGCTATATTTACAAAATATGCGATTATCTGAAAAGCCAAAATCTGTTGCTTTCTTTTTAATGACTTTCGCAAAAATAATATTACAGAGATAACTAGATATCGTTGATATTTTGTCAAATATTCAGTATAGGCACAATTTTGACAGCAATAAAAAATTGTGTTTGCTATCCTTGGATCTGTTTAAGGCTGTGACCGTAAACTCGTTAACAATAAAATCACACAAACATAAAAGAAATTCTATAGTGCTCACATGCGTAGAATTTATTTTTCTTTGTCTCCCTGCTTGATCCGTATAGCAAATTTTAAACCCCCCGTTAACGAATTAATTTAAAAGTTGTAATTTTGATAACCATACTTGGATCGATCTGACACGCAAAAAATATTTGAAAATAGACCGACCATAAGATCATCTGCAAGCTTTGAATGCGGCGAGTTAAGTGGCCTTGGCACGATTCATCATCGGCTAGCCATTTTTACCTTGCCCTAAGCCATTTATCATTAAAACCAATCTTTTTTATTATTTTACGAGTTAAGACTTGTTTAAAATCGGTGTCATCATTCATCATTATTTCATTTATTATCAATAAAAAAATTATTTCAAGTTTAAGAACACACTTTTTTCTGGTGATAAAGAAAATAAACACTCTCATCTAAGTCAAGGATAGGAGAAAGCAAGCATACACCTACGTAATATAGGTATACAACCCACATAACATGAAAACAAATTTAAATTAATTATAAAACTGCGAGGTTTTTAGAATTATTGCAGCTTATGCAAAATAACAATGCTTGTTAGTGCATTTCATTTCATAATTCATTTTGCCATTTATTGCAATTCGATTAGGTTTCTTTATGTTTATTATAGAGCATCTGGCAGAATATGGCTCTAATCTGTTTTTTCCGATTCCGCTACATACATACGTAGCTAATGATAGAGTTTGTTTCCAAGGTGGAGATGAAATGTAGCATGTAGCGGTTAACGTTTTTTTAACGTTGACTCATTATCAAATGATTAAGTTTAAAATCCGTAAAAATAATTTTTCAAAATGAAATAATTGAATAAGTCAATTCAATTTTGATCAATGCTTTTAAAAATACATACAAAAAAAAATTATGAGGTAGGGGTGAGAAAGTGATGAAATACCTACTATTTTTGCAATAAATGTCGGTAGTATGTCGTTTTGAGGGCTTAATAAAAAATATGAATAGACAATATTCAAGTAAACTTTTGTATAAAAAATTTACAAATCAAATTTTTACAAAATTGTTCATACTTACTACAGTCAATAAATCAACGGTAAAAAAACAGAACCAACTTTAAACTGCTCTATAAGCTCTATAAAAAAATATTATTAATTATAATATTTACCTAGATTTTTGTAATATTATTATTTAACTTACTAAAACTGTCTAGACAAAGTTTTTCACGTCTGCCACCGGTTATCAGAACAAGAAGGAAGAAGAGCCCTAACTAATTGCTTAGGTAACCGTTAAAACAAAGTCATGATCAGATTGTAAAAATGTAGTTGCCTTCAGGATAAATGTGATTTTTATAGTAAAACCTCAGAATAAGGACTATATGGTCCTTTATTCTGAGGTAAAACCCCATCGCGTCATCGACGACGCGCAACAGACTAGGTACCTATAATATGTATTATTAATACACTTAATTAAAAAAATTATTTTTAATAAATCAAGGCCTTCTGAGATTTATGGAGGAGTGAGTGAACCAGAATACAGGCCTGTTCATTAAAAAACAGGTGAAATTTTGATGTTTAACTCGTGGACTGAACCTTCTACCAGTAGGCTAGTAAAGGTTCAAACGTTCAAACCAATGGGGTACTTGTAAATATGTTCAGCCACAACAAAAAAATAACATAATATTATACAAAATATTACGTCTAAAATATCACTCCTTATTTTTTATAAATAATTAAAGTTTGCCGTGTGACGTCACGTAGTATGAATAGCCCGCTCTTGTGCTATTTATTGTAGTACGCTTTTACGTCACAAGCAAACTTCAGTCGCTTCTTTATGAACTATGGGTATTTTGATCATATTAGCTTACTCTTAAGAGCATTATTTTTTCAATTTAATTTTCATGCACGTTCCCTATTGTATAGCCTAAAAGCAAACAAAAAAAAACAATTTTCGGGTATAGAGCATATTTTTGCAAAGTAATGTAATGTAATATGTAATTGATAACGAACTGTATGCAAGAATATTTTTAATTTTTCCACGTTTAACTGACCGAATAAAATCATTAAAATCAAAGTTATATCACGTTTGTACTTTCGCAAGTCAGGACAAGTTAGTACCTGATTACAAGTAAAACATTTTAATTTAAATTTCATATATAGTTCAGTATCCAGGTAAATAATACACATTATATTATTTCAATATAAGATAATAATATGTAGGTGTCAGCTAATCATTATAAAATACGTATCAAATTCCTACTAGGTGGACAACACATTGACATTAATAAATACCGATTCCAAGTACGGAAATTTAGATTTTACAACTGCATGATGAATGAATGGATATTAGTTATGCACTAAACATTCGAACACATGTATACATAAATATGTAATTTGCACTTGCAGCCACGCAGTCTTTGTCCAATCGAAAAATAAGGTTTATAGTACATTCGTTAAATAACCATCAAGTGCAAAGTATGATCTCCCTTTATGTAACAGTAAAACAGAAATACAAAAAGTAGTACCACAATTCATAAATTGACATATTTAGATACCTTATGTTTTTAAGAACACTAGAATTAACTTTTTTAAGAATGATGACGATAATAACTGGTATTATTAGAAAAGGCAAGCAAGGAAAGTTGGGCGAATAGCCTATACAGTATTCTAATAAATTTCATTGTATGGAAATGAAGTGGAGCATAGCCTACACTACACGGTTTGCACAAGGCGTATGTCAGCTGCAAAGTGGAAACATGCCGCCTTTTTTTATAATAAGTTTCGTTACTCTACTGATTGCCGGAAATGTGTGGGTAAAAAAATATTTTAAGTCGAAATTAAATCCGTTTGTGAATGGCGACTGCGCCACTAACCCTAACTCTTAAGGACAAAATGTTGGTACTTTCCTTTAAAAAAACCTGCTCTAAATTTTTTTAAATTTCAGACAAATTACCAGATGACCCGAAAATTACGTACGTGTCCCAGAACAAAGAAGCATTCTTAGGAGAGCCGCTAAGACTCTTTTGTGAAGCATTTGGAGGTTAGTTTAAAAACCTTACTCTTTATACATAAATGTTCTTGGTTATCGTTACGAGGGTGATATTCTAAACATGGTACGCTTGAATCATTGTATGGATACTCACTATTTCTCCTAAAATCATTCTCTTATACTATACAATGTACCAGTAGCGGTCGCAGCTTCAAAAGGAGGATCGTATGGTTGGTAGATGTTACGTTGCCCCAATCGTCGTCGGGTTAATGCGTTCCATAAAAAGTGTTATTCTCTTATACGCTCACTATGCCAAAATTATTGATGATTTTTTCGGGAATGATAAATGTCGGGGCGTAGATTACGAATCTAACCTTTTCACCGGCAACGCTTACGTAATTTTTAAAATATTGTGCTATTTTTCCTATATTAGCACAGCAAAATTTTCCAATTTTACCTCTCATTGCAAATTAATCGCTCTCTTTTTGTTACACAATTGTATTTAAACGTCTTCCATATTAAAATTTTGATGAAAGGGCCACATTTTATTGGTTATCAGTATCAGTTAAAATGTTTATTTTAAAAATCGAGCGCGTATGTTAAATTATTCGTAATCTACGCAACAAAATTATAGATTTAGAATTTAAGTTTGATTTTTTCACTTTAAAAAAATATTATAAATCGCTAAATCAAAAATACAATATGAGAAAGTGTACACTCATTTTCGCATGGTGTAACATAAAGAAGTTAAAAACCGCATCAGAAAATGTTTTGCTATGTTATTTGGAGGAACCATGGAAAATATTAATTTGATTAACTTTGATTAAAAGTATAAAAATGCTAATGAAAAATGTTTTGGAAATTAATTTTTGAATTTATACGAAAACATCAATACATGTTTCTAGTCGTGATAAAATAATTTTTTTTTCTGAAAAGCGCCGATACGCTCTCTGTCGACGTAAAACAATTTAACGATGCGGCGGCAAAAATATGCCCTGAGGGTATATAGGTGATAGATTACCCTTAAAGTTAATCTAGAAATAAAATAACTTAACAGTTTTAGAATTTCATACAATATATTGCTTGTTCTACAAAACTCTACTCTATACTGTACAAGAAAAGTTTAAAAATCTCTCGCCCTCTGCTTTTAAATAAGTAAACTAAAGTTATATATAAATAGACCTTGCGTTTTTAATGTTCTTATTTTTAGGAAGAATAGACCTCCCCGACGCCCACAGCGAGGCGGTGTGGCTAAAACAGCTTTCAAATGGCACCCTTGTCGACGTGACGAATCTACTTCTACAAGAAACAATATCCAGGTAAAAAAAGCTCGGTTCTAAATCAACTTATAAATAATATATATAACATTGGCTATCTTTGAACGAATTTTTTGAATTTACATTCTTTATTCTATAGCTATAAATAGTCACTCGAAATAAATTCAGGAAATTAATAGCGTTTTCGGTTTACTGCTCTCGGGCACTCCGAGAGTGCTCTCCCCGAGATTTGCGCATCCGATTGTCAAAATAGAGAAGGAACAGCCCTTGCGTAGTAATACACAAAATATCGCGTTCTATTTTTTACACTCTGTGCGAGTGCAACCGCTTTCGCAGCTCCGGCAGATTTATGACGTCACAGATTTTCACAGAGCGCTCTCTCGGAGTGGTAAAGCGAAAACGCTATAAGAGAATATTTAACTTGAAAAAGGTTTTTTTTGTTAAACGCAAAGGTAAGGTTTACCAAAACCTGAAGAAATGAGTTAATAATACTTATAAATCTACATTATATAAATATAAGGTATAATTAAACAACTAAAAATAACTATGGTGACAGTAACATAAGTTGATTTCGATGAACAATAATTAATCAGTCTTTCAATCCGACCCTAAGATAATGTTTTTTAAAATTACTTTTAAAAGCCGAATAGTTTAATTTATTTTTATATCAGATTGTATATTTTTATAATTATAATATTTAAAATACGTTTTATATTTTTCTGTATGATGTATTGGTATTTCCGAATTATTTTCGTTTCTAGTGTTCATGTTGTGGTTAATTCTAAATTGAATTTTTTTACTACTTAGTAATGTCACAAGAAGTTAAATTATTTCCGGAAATGTATTCCAGCCCATGAATATATTTTTTAAATTTCGGGATTTTATTTAACATCGCGCTATATTCGGTAAGAAAATTCCCCATTAAATTGTGTTTAAGATAAAATAATAATTTTTTTCAGTTATACTACCTACCTATAGATACGATTTGTACTAATTATTATAGTGACACGTAAATACAATTTTAGGTCTTAGCATAGTATATTTTTTTCATTTTACGTAATTTTGGTTAACAACATAATAATATTTGATAGAAAGTTTTTTTTTCCAATTTTTTTAAAGTACCACTAAACG
The DNA here is from genome assembly GCA_963969555.1 of Polydrusus pterygomalis. Classification (NCBI taxonomy): domain Eukaryota; kingdom Metazoa; phylum Arthropoda; class Insecta; order Coleoptera; family Curculionidae; genus Polydrusus; species Polydrusus pterygomalis. The sequence continues at coordinate 260,092 of OZ018376.1, forward strand.
CATATGTATAAACGCTATAATAAAATAAGTTAAAATTGAGAGTCATATTTTTTTAAATATCGATTGTAGTTGCGCAAAAATATTATTTCATTATTTAACATTGCTCATTATTTCATATTATGTAAGATTTGTTTTACTACAATTGGTGGAAAATTAAAATTTTATTGGTCTTTCATGTAGGTACCAGGTACATTAAAAGGTTTAATTTGCACCGCAGCTTCGATTAGCTTTCGGTAGCAATAACATGATATTGATTGATTGCTACTTATTGTGGCTATACGGAAATATAATTTTAAGACTTATAGTATATTCTTTAATTTCACATAAATTTTGAGTTACTGCAAGTGGTAGAAAATTGCTTCTTTTAGTTTTTATTTCATATCATGTTCATGATATTTTAACAGTACAAACTGTCAGTAAAATTCGTGTTTTGTAGTAAACACAATATTTTGCGGTCAAAAACAAACTATACTTTTTTATTTATGCTATATGCAATTTATGCAAAAAATTGTCCGACTTACGATCAATAATCGTACTATGTCATATTTGGCCAAATTAATAAAAGATTGCGGTTGCCCTTTAAAGAAAGAAAATTAGTTTCGTATATTGTTCAGGAATATTTGCTTCTAAATTATTCAAAATTGAAACTAATTAATAAAAAAATGGTAAATAAAATGGTTTATAAAATATTAAGACCTAATTTTGTTCTACTGCGTTTTTGCGAAGTGTAAACACGTTTAAATAAAGAAATTGAAACCAACTTTAAGTCAAACAACAAAATGATGCTGTGATTATGTCAAAATATGTCCACTTTAATTCGCTGTTAGTTACCCACAGCGAAAAAATTTCCGATAAAATATATGTGTTGCCATGGTGACCGGTCAATAAAACCCATCTTGATTGGTTAAAAAGTACTGGAGTACTGGAGTGGAATTCTTATATTCTTATCTTATTTTAAATAATCCGGTTTGAATGAATCAATTTAGATGAATTTCGCGTCTAAATTTAAGTTTGATAATATTTATATTGTCTATGGGTTGAAGAACATGGTCGTATATTTTGAAAGACTATAGTCGATACTATATAATGTAGGTAGGTTAGGTACTTCGCCAAATAACTAAACAAAAGACTACATTTTTTGACGGAAAACCCGAACAAAACAATAAATGAATACAATGCTAATAAAAACAAAGAAATAAAACAAAATAGTGTTTTCGTGAGTACGCAGTCTGCTGGGGATTATTTCCGCACCATTAGGTACTGCAGCGGCGATTTCAGCTCGAGTTGCGCCAACGAATCCTCAACTGAAACCAATTGCATGCAGTTTAACCTTTTATTGCTATTTTTTTTTATTTTGCCATTCGGCATGCGTGATAATATTGTATGTTCGTTTTTGAAACTGTTTGTTATTTGTTTTTGAAATACAGAGGAAGTGATAAACCGAATTAACATGAACAATGTTAAAAGTAGTGTTGATACGATTTAAGTTATTTCCATACACGCGCAGCCCTTACATTAGGGAGCTTAAGAGGCTAATATATATAGTTTTCCCCCCGTCTTATTTGAAAGATAAGATATGGCCTGTAAATTATAATAATCGTTATTGCAGGCGCGGATACAGGGGGGGGGGGGCAATTGCCCCCACCCCCTGAGCAAGCAAAAACTTTTCGGGGCACCCTTGTCAGTGTGGGTAGGCGAAAAGCCCGAACATTTTTTTTAACTATACGTCCAAATTTTAACAAATTTGGTCAATAATTTAGAGCAAAATTTTTAAAATCGACTATAGGTATGTATTGAGATTCTTCACTACTGTCAGTTTTTTTCTTAAAACAATGTTCTTATATCCATGATTTCTAAAATATATACTAACATTTTAGTAGGTATGTCCTACTTTAAGGAATAATAAAAAAATATGATTTCATAAAATTCTCTGGAAGGTAAAATCACTAAAATTAATCCCCTCCTAAATGCTTTGTAATTTAGTTTTGTATTTTTTATTTTTCTCACTTGAAAACCAAGCACCATGATTCAAAAAAGGGCGTGGCACCCAAAGAATTTTCGCCTGCGGCGCTATTCTTTTTAGCGCCTATGACGCTACTTTCTTTTTGCCGCCCCCCCTGGGCAAAATCCTAGATCCGCGCCTGTGTTATTGTATCTGACCTGGGGAAACACGTTAATATAATTATTATTATTATTATCATGGACTTATGATATCAAAATATGTTTGGATTTAGAAATGCTTCGTGCCCTGTCTATACCCTATATATTAGATCCTAACCCAACAAATCAACGATCAAACTACAGGAACATGGATAAATTGTGATTTCTACCTACTTTTATTTTAAAAGGCGAACTCGTTAGTCGACAATAATTGCCGTCATCAGTGGCATTAAGACAACGGGAAAAAATACAATGAGGACGAGTTTACTGTTCACGAGTTCTCACGAGCGACCGTATATCAGGTGCCAGTGCAGTGGGCACTGTCGCCAATATTATTATTATTGTATTTACAAAAAAACAGCAACCGATTATTATAGAAAAGTATAACCAAAAATTTGTTCAATTGAGAAGAAAGGGCAGGCGCCGAAAACCCCTCTTTTGTAAGACTCTCATTTTTATACAAAGAGTGATTGGCCCATTATAAAGATGGATTTGAGGTCAGGGTGGCCAAATTTTCTTTCTCCGAAAGGACAGTCTAGATTAGGAGTCGTTACATTCTTCTTCCTTATTTTTTTTTTATTATACGAATCATCGTAAGCATAATCTTAAATAAAAAAATTGCATTTTTCATTTTGTGGATTTCGGCTATAAAAGCATCATTTTTTCTTATAGTTTAATGAGCTCTCGGAATAATGAGTTAGTAATAATTCATCTGGAAGATAACAAAAACTTAGCGCAATATCTCAAAAATGGAATTAGATTTTTTTCCCAGCATCTGCACCAAATGACGCAACATAAAAGTACCCTCCAATGAACAAAAATGTTTTATTTACTGCTTGTGCTGAACAAATTGACTTTGTGTTCTTTACCCAAGACGTGTGTTTTACCCCTCTCTCCCTCCCATCATTTTATTTCATATTTCCGAACGCCATTTTAAGTCGGTAGTGATTTTCCCAGCTTTGCTAGCATTCTCAGGTACTTCCCAGCAAAATAAAAGGTTTGAGACAGACAAAGCCAAGTCCACGGTAGTTTTAGGGGATAAAGGTATGAATCGTGGTATTGCCTTGTAGGTTTAGCACTAAAATGAACAGTACCTAAGTAATCTTTGCCGCTGACAATGACCGACATAAAAACACATTAAAACCGGTCGCGACCGGTGTTTTATGCCCTGCCGTGTCAGTGTTTTTGTCGCAGCGCCGACAGCATCGCTCAAGAGCCGGCCTTCTAGTTAATTCCAATTACTGGTAATTATCGTACTTTTTGCGGTACCGTAGGCAAACTACGCTTCGGTTCGTGGGGAATGGAAAAAATTCCGTCTGGATACCGATGTAACTGACAGATAAATACAAGAGCTAATTGCAGAATCATTATGAGTCCTAAACAAAGTCTTGAAATAACGCCCGTTACCTAGTACACTTTATTGAACTGAACAACATGTTTTTGTATAAAAAGTTTTTAGTATAAGGCCAAAAATTGGAACAAAAACTTAAACCAACTTAAAAATTGCATTTGCTCTAAAAAGGAAAGGGAACGGACCACCTATGATATCAAATGGGTGGCGTGTGTGTGTCTGTATATCTATTGCATTCTTTCTTTTCACAAATGTTTTGACAGAGTAATTTTGCTTTCACTAATTTAAGCTTTTTAGTATAAATACAGGTAATTTTGTCAATCATTAACAGGGGTTCAACGATCGAAGATAGACATAGGTAATGCTAAATTCATTATGGTAAAAAAATAATAATCTTTTTACAAAAATAATTACTAAGTATATCGGAACTTTACGTAAAGCTGATGATGCCCTATTAACAGGCCATAAAGTACAGATTTCTGAGCCTGTTTTATTAATTTTTACCAGCAAAGATTACGACGAATGCGTGTCCAATAAATTCAAATAGATTTATTCTAAAATTATCGCGTTACTGCTTGGACGAAAGTGTAAGCCTGCTTATTTTTTTAAAATTTCATCTTTTTTTAACCTAAAGTAGTTTATTTTGTTTCTTTACCATAATATAGTCCAGTGGATCCACAGCAGCACTAGAAAAAAAAAAGTAATTTGTAGTAAACGCCAAAAAAATGTATGTGTGTAACAACATTTTTTCTTTCGTCAGTTCCGAGCCTTCTTTTGATGCCCAATATTTATGGCAACATCTATATAAATATGGATCTAGCGACAAACGGTGACATTTGTGGTCTGCTGTCGCCGTATTAGCTATGGCTACCTAACATAATAAACTAGTAATAATTTATTTTATTTACAGAGAAGAAGGCCAAACCTTTGGGACCTACCTTATCTTCCTCAAAATCAAAAAAGATGACTATGGCACTTACACGTGCGTTATCAGCAAACCAGGAAACACTATTAGCAAAAAAGTTACAATCAGACAAAGAGGTAACATCTTTATTTTGAAACATGTTTTCATTTTTAATTATTATCTCATCTGGTGTAGGCGGAAAAAAAAGAATAACGACGCGTATTTATAAAAGTGTTCTCTTCTTTCAGTTAAAGTAATCGACTACATCGATCCGAACCCGTTTCCAGTCAAAGAAATGCTGCTGTGTACCCTCTTCATAGTGCTCATACTGACTACCATTCTAATTCTTGTAAAGCAGTACGGGTTAAAGGTTCACGTTATGCTCAAGGATAAATACGGTCCTTTGGAAGAGAACGATGGGAAGACACACGACGTACTTGTCGCTTACGCACCCAAGGATTCAGACATCACCATTGGTGTTCTAGTTCCCTCTTTGGAAAGTAGAGGGTACCAATGTGCCGCAAAAGAGCTATCACAGGACATTACTAATTGTAAGTTTTTTTTCAAAAATAAATAAGACTTTAATCTGAAACATTGTTACTTAGAGGAAAATCATATTTTAAAGATGCATCTGCAATAATATACTTATATCTAAAGTCAATTTTTTAAATAATTACTTGGAGTTTTGTAAAGAAATAAATCAATTTTTATGTAAGCAATACTTTAAATATTCATTTTATTTGTCGTAATGATGTTTGGTGTTTTATACAACATTCTAAAAAAATTATGTTAGGTTTACTTCTGGTTTTGCCCAAAGTTTTCCTAACGCTTCCTAGTGTCAATAACACTGTCAATATTAATTAAAGGAGACAACTTGTAGCTACATGTTCTAACTAAAAATAAATTGCTTAAAAGTTGCCTTTATTTTAGGGTCTACCGAAATATCACGACATGCCCAAACGTCCCGACGTATCATCACAGTGATATCACCAGCAGCCCTTAACGACACCTGGGCATCCTCCAACCTTTATCAAGGTCTTAAGCAACTCCAGGCTCTTAATACTTCAAAACTAATTTGCGTCGCCCTCAAAGAGCTTCCGTCGAGTAAAGGCGACATCAAAAATTCCGTAGGAGAAACGTTGGCTTCCTTAGCAAGATCTATGAACGTCATTTTATGGGAAAGAGCGAATGATCCTAAATTTTGGTTATGTTTATGTAAAGAACTACCAGCTAAACGAATAGCTGGCAACGCCGCTGAAATTGAAATGACGCAAGAACACGACACTGGCACCAGACCAAGACTGACTTCCGAAAGAAGCTTTGATAGCCTTGTAATTGTATAGATTTTCTTAGCTTTACCCTGCAGAAGGCGGCTTTAAAAGGTTTTAATAATAATATGCAGTTTAATTTAGAGAAGTTATTTGAAAGTCAGAATAATTAGTACCGAACTATTCTTCTAAAATTGAATGTACATTTAGGCCTCTTCTTAGTTATCTAAATAATGGTACCTATCAGTTTAGAAATTTTTTTAAAGCCTCTTGTCTGCAGAATTAAGGTAAAAAGACTGTTTAAGCTTTTTATTTAATTAAATTTTGTCTGTGTTTCTATTTAATTAAGTTAAGACTGTAAATGTTTTTAAGTTTTGTATTAAATTAAAACGATATAATGTCAATATTTTTTTTTTCGTTCTCTATTTTTAGTTTGCAAGATATATATGTATCTTTTATAAGTAAGTACGATAAAGTTTTAAAAAATACCTATACCGGGTGTCCACGGAAGGTGGCTCGCTCCTCTAACTTTTTTGTTTTTCAAGATAATAAAATAAAATTCGGCAGATTTGTATACGACATAAAACTGCATTTTTTGACAAGTGACTCAACATCATGAAACTTCCGGTTTAACCGGAAGTGACATAAACTTTCGATTTTTAAAAGGGACACCTGGTATATTTTTACTTTTTTGACTCCATATGACATTCTAAATACAACGATGTGTCACTTGTCACTTTTTGTCACCATGAAAATATTTTTTTTCCAAATTTATTGTTTTATCTAGAGGGCTATGAATACCTTAAAATCACTTATTTCAGTTCTTTAATGGTGGGAAAAATACAATTTTACTTTTTTTGGTCCAATGACAATAATAGTTTTACAAGGACTGAAAAGGGTGATATGTTATTAGCGTTTGGAGAATGTAGAAATAATTCAACCGAGGCTGCACAACTTTACGCACAAAGATATTTTAATCGGCGTCATCCAACCCGGCACTATTAGGTACCCAAAACTGGTTCCGAAAATGCGAAATGAGCCTGACAATAATAACATATCAACTTTTTCACTCCTTGTAAAACTATTATTTTCCATGTTTTTTAAACAACAAACTAAGTTACTTTGGCAGAAGCTGTTGGCATTTCAATTTTCTTCAAGGCATGATTTTGTTTTGTCAGTTTTGCTGATCACAGGCTACTTGATGCATTTAAATCCAAATTTATTCTCAAAAGATGATTCATTTTAGGAAAGTTCTAAGTTAACTTTTTAAAGTTTTTTAATGGCAGCTTTTCTAAAACCTAATAGTGTATGGTATCAAAATAATCGTAATAAAATCCTCTGTTTTCTTAACCCGACGAGCCACCATGTTGCCATTTAAAAAAAATGAGTTGTACAACTTTAAAGAGTAAATTTTACATAGCACATAGTATTGGACCAAAAATAGTAAAATTGTATTTTTCCCAAGATTAAAGAACTGAAATAATTGATTTTAAGGTATTCATAGCTCTCTAGATAAAACAATAAATTTGAAAAAAAAATATTTTCTTGGTGACAAAAAGTGACAAGTAACACATCGTTGCATTTAGAATGTCATATGGAGTCAAAAAAAGTAAAAATATACCAGGTGTCCCATTTAAAAATCGAAAGTTTATGTCACTTCCGGTTAAACCGGAAGTTCCATAATGTTGAGTCACGTGTCAAATAATAAATGAATATAAAAAAGAATAACATTTTTTAAATCTTTATTAGGTATAAATAAGCAGTGGCGCACTCAGGACTCAATCATGGGAGGGACACAATATAAAATCTATATAAAATACTAATAGTTTTACCTTAATAAAAGAGGGGGGGGGGGGTTAATTAAACTGCTGCAAAAAATTGTTTTTTAAGTATCTACAGTGTCACCAGTAAAGTCCGCGCATCATATGGGATTTTTTATTATTATTAACTTTATTCGAAATTTGACGTGGGCACCAAGTTCTGCTTCGATCGAGATGAAAATTAAGCAAAAAAATAGTAGTCACGTGATTCGCATTATCTGTCCAATTTTAATTTTTTCCAAAAAATTATTTAAAAGTTTTGAAAACGTAGTTTGTGTCTGAAAGTAATACCTTAATATAAGGAAAAAAAGAACACAGTGTCATCAGTAAAGTGTTCATTAAGTGAAAAATAAATTTTAGTTTAACTTAACGTAAAGTTTATCTATTTTCAACGATTTAATTTAAAACCCCTTTATTTTATTTTTTATTTTTTTACTTTCAAACACAAACTACGTTTTCAAAAATACTTATTTTATGAAGTTACCTTATACAGAGTCAAAAACAAATGCAAAGTGCATCACATGCGACCAAATTTTAATAGCCCAATTTTGATTTTGTAGAAAAACGCACATTTAATATGGCGCTACTTTAAAGAAAATGTATCTCAAAATAAAGCATTGTCAAAATTAAGAAGTTTTATGTGGGTTGCGTTGAGTTTTATTTTGCAAAATATGGGTAATAAATCAAAATTATCTTATCCAGCTGAAATTTTGCATGTGAGCTAAAAACTGCATTTAAAAAAACGTTTTCTAATAACTTTTTCGATTTTTTTTTTTTTTTAAATTAAATAAAATAACCAACCCCACTTTGAATTAATTTTTTAAAAAAATTATAATTTGACAGATAATGCGAATCACGTAACTACTATTTTTTTGCTTAATTTTCATCTCGATCGAAGCAGAACTTGATGCCAAAGTCAAATTTCGAATAAAGCTCAGTGGCGGCTTCTCGAAGGAGGCAGGGAGGCTAAGCCTCCTTAGCATTCTTGCTCTCCTAAATATTTTATTTACTTAAATATTAACAATAACTTTAAATCTTTTAATTTACAAGGGGCAATTGTAATTTCAATATTATCCCCATATTTAATACGATTTAATATTTTCTTCACAATCTGACAACAGTGCAGGAGGCTGTTTTTGAATTTAAACCATGATTTCCTAAGTGACAAAGGCGGTGTTGGTATTACCCAACGAAATTGTGCCGGAACGCATACCGATTTTTAACTTTTGCAGTAAAATTGGCAACATATAAAGGCAAACAGCTCCACCAATAACAATAAGGTGTCTATTTCTTCCACGTGCGACCGAAAATGACCGGATCATCCCGAAGACATGTTCGTTTTTTAGTTTTTAAAGCGCGGCTGCGCGTAAAGCGCTTGCTCGCCTCGTGTGATGTTGTGAGTGTCTAGAAATCCAGGGAATTTTGGCATTTTCGTTTTTTGCTAAGTTAAATATTCGAGTTTTCGCCGGTTTTGTGGAAATTGCATCGGTTAGATATTTCATTTGTTTTTAGTTATACTTTGGATAATAGGAATAGGACAATCTATAATATAGTGAAAAATGAGTGTGGCCGGCTGTAATTTAGAGTGGAACATTTCCTAACAGACTCAAAAGCGTTTAATTACCTGAATTACGATAACAAACTGTCAAACTGATAGTAAAAAATAAACTCCCACAGCCAGAATTGCGAGGTCTAGGCATTACAGGTAAAGAAAAACAAAATCGTCGATTTAAAACAGATCATTAGGTATAATAATTATTATTTAGAGTTTTTATTTTTTCTTAATATAAGTAGGTAGGTACTTTTAAATTAATATTTGAGCAAACAGATACCTATTGTTTTTAAAATTTTGCAGCATAAGATTACTGACATTGTTTATTCAAGAAACCGTTTAAAATCTCTTCTAGAAAAAATTTCCAGTTATGGCAATAATGAAAATTGTTCTCCCTGTTTTATAGTTTTTTTACTGAAAATAGAAGCCATGATGCAAAAAGACGAAAAACGTATAATTTTGAAGATAAGAAACTTCATTATTATAAGCAGCTTTTCAATGATATTTTAGATACTACAAAAGGCCAGATTGAACTAATATTTTCAGATTTGCATGAATTAGGTACAATTTTTTGACTTAATGAATAAAAATCTTTTTTTAAGTTTTTCAGAAAATTTCCCAAATAATCTTTTAGATAGTTTATGTCTAAGGTACAACTTTATAAAAAAATAGTTTTTAGTTTAACTTATTTTTAACAGTTTTTTTTTATAGTGAATTTTTGAGAAATTTTTGGCGTGGTCCCGAAAATTTTTCGCCTGCGGCGCAATTTCGCGCCCGTGGCGCTTCATTACTAGAACTTAGCCTCCCCATCTAAATCAGTCACGAGCCGCCACTGATAAAGCTATTAATAAAAAAAAATCCCATGTGATGCGGACTTTACTGGTGACACTGTATAAATAATGCAAGCAATATACACATTTCCAACCTCCTGGGTCCTCTTTCTTTTAAAATACTTAAGACTTCATTGGTATCAATATGTACCTCCCTATGAATATTTACATTAGCAAGTCCATTTAGCCGATTTTCTTCCATTGTATTTCTTAAATAAGATTTAAGCCTTTTCAAAGTTGAAAATGTTCGGTCTGCTGTAGGGATGGGAAAAACTGATGATTTCGATAATCTATCGAGTAGTCGCTACTTTATTAGTAGGAAATAGTAGAACTTGCGGTCAGTGCTAGACAGAGTGATGTCGGTTACATATTTCAACAATCGAGTACTCCGGTTTTGAGCTACTTGTTGGGGGGGGGGGGGGGGGGGGGGGGCACGTGCCCCAGTGCCACCCCCTTGTGTGCGCCACTGTAAATAAGTACCTCATTAGGAACTTTAAATAATGAAATAAAGACACCAACAGTGTTAACACTGCGAAGGACACGAACCTGTGACACTGAATGCCGTTTGATTTTAGGTGTTAATGTATTGTTTAAAATATTACGTGGCAGGGAGATCGTCACTGTACATGCAGGCAATGCGAGGTAATTCTGGTGTAATTGCGAAATTCAGTTGAGAGTAAACTAATGACGTATTCGCCATTTCGCGTTTTTTTTTAAATCAATATTGCTTTACTTTCATCCAAAATTTGACCAAAAATACAATTACCGACAGTTTTGCGTAAAAAAAGGTGGATTTATGAATAAAAGCAGAAAAAGATAGTATTGGCCAATTTTCGTTCTTTGCTTTTATTAATTTTATATTTTTAAAACTGTTAGGTAGATAATTGCTACTCAAAGAGTATTTGGCCGCTTTTTGAAGCTAACAAAAAATAAACGGAATATCGATAAGAAAATGAAATGGCAAATGCGTCATTAATCTTTCCTCTTAAATAAACGGTTCACGTTTAGAAGTGATAAAGTAATAATTCATTTCACCCAATTTGACGCCCCTGTCTTACCAGTCTGCGCGAAGTACGTACTTCCCGGACTAGGCCGGAGAAATGCTACTTTCTCAAAGGAAAAGGGTTACCGAAAAAAAACTTTATGAATTTTTTTTTTCACAAAAAAAACTAACAGCCGTATTCACTGTCACCTAGAGGGTCTAAATTTATACGATTTAAAACCTTTTCTTCTTCTTAAACCCCTTGTATGTTCGTTAGATGTTAGATCCCCTCGATAGGATTTATTCAGATTTCTTCAACTGTGATTTTTGGGAAAATGGCGATCTATCAAAAATATATTTAAATTACAACACTACTTTTTAATGTAAAATAATTAAAATAGACAAAAATACTCCGTATATGAAGCACTTGTATCCGACATAGCTTGACTTAAATGGTTATTTAAAGAGCTTTCGTTTAGGCTCACTCAACCATAAACAATGTTAGTCATCGCTAAACCCGTTTTTAAGCTCCTAAAGTAGTTTTAATTTTCGTTTTCACTATTTTGACAAATGAATTTAAATTTAAACCTGCTGCAAATGTTCTATCTTGAACAAAATTATAGTCCCTTCTCTTGAATTGGTTTAAATCACATACATACATTAATTTTCACCCTGTGCCGACCAATGAGAATCATTTATTTATTTATTTATTTCAGTTAAGTACATTACAGATACAAAATCCAAATAGTACATTTAATCATTTGATATAAGTAATCTAATAGGCACCCAGCTAATTTATGGGGAACACTTAAGTAAAACCAATGATCAGGCGTGGCTTCCAAGGCGCCAAATTTAAATTTCTATTGCAGTATCACAAGACAGCCCCCGATCTCAAGTCGGGCTGTGGCAGTATGGTCATCGAAAAAAATCTGTACAGCCAATCATATATCATTCTTTCTTGTTTCATCATTTTGTCAAGAATAATAAATTAGGATGAAATGTATAAGTTATAAAATATTGATGCATAATTTGACAAACACCAGCATAACATAAAAAATGTATACTAGTATGTTCTAAGGGTATCAGGTTAGGTTGGGCTGAAAGTGGGTATTGGTAAGCGATAATATAGAGACTTTTTGCACCTCTTAAATTAATATCAGTTTTTAGCTCCGTTATGGTTAACTTTATTAAACATAACGAGTAGCGCCACTGTTAAAACCAGAGATTTTGCAGCGCCTATACGTTCTGTCTGTAGTTATTAAGTTGGCGCCGGCGCACCTAAACAAAATAAAATACTTAACCTAACAATAATTTGATTAAGTTGTATATTTTAATGTAAAGCTACTATTGCTTTGGATTTTAAGTAATCGCTTATCACAATTTTAATTCATAGCAATGATGCTTGATAACTTTTGTATGTTTCGGCAACCATGCAGTTTAAGCATAACCATAAGGATAACGATAAGCTCTTCCTTATCCTTCCGTAAATAACGGAGTCCGTTATGGTTATTAACCAGATTAACCATAGCGGATCACCTTTCTGACATTGCGCATGCTCAGAATAACCATAACGACAAACGAATGACGAATTAAGAGGTGCAAAAAGTCTCTAATGATGGCTATTTTTCATTCTCCTTGACTAATGTACAGTATGTCAGCAGTCATTTATGATCTCTATCCCCTTGCAGTGCATATTATTAGGTAACCATATTTGTGTGTAATCTTGGTGTAAGGCACAGATAAAAGATTGGTGCAAAAAGTGTAACAAGTGGCAAGAAAACAAAAATATAGGTAGGTACCATGAGAACCTGACTTCATATTTGGAGGACCCGGGTATAGTTTTTAGACACACATATATTAACTTCACTCAAAAATATGGAATTAAAAATATTTGTACCAACATTATTTTATAATATGTAATGAATTACCTCGTAAATTACCTTCATTGAAAATTTTCACGACTATTCTTGAAGGGCAGACTCCTCGAATTCTTATACTTCCCCCAGATTTCATATTACGTTTTTGGCAGGTACTAACATGCCCTTAAACAACAATAATTATAATAAGACAAAATTTTATATACCTACTACTTGTAAAAAAAATACCTGTCATTAGTGGTGGGCAAGACGGATCTATTTTGGGATTCGGGTCACCAAATCCGAATCAGCACAAAGATCCGACTCAATGAGCCGGAACCCGGGTCTTGTCCCAAAAAGAAAATCTTATCGGTTCTCGGCTCGGTTATTCTGAGTCACGATCCGTGTCATTGATCATTATTTTAAACGATCTTACGCGGTAGCGCCATTTAACATTATTCAAAAAATAAGAACCCCCCAGTGATCACAGAAATGGACAAACATTCAAATGAACCGCTTATTAAAAGATACGAAGATTCTTTAATATGGTGGTTTCATAGAAAAAACTTATATTCCAGACTCTATGAAATCATCAAGAAATAAGTGACGCAACCCACAATACAATAAACACAACAGTAATAAATCGCCACGCTTCGTTTTCTTTTCCAACGCTGCGACCCGCATGTCAGGCATCGGAACGACTTTAAAAAATCTTTTAACGGATCCGAGAGCCACGAGCCACTCTCCATCGCAGCTCGTGGTGCCGTAGCAGTGAATTCTATCCCTACGCCGAACGTGAACCTAGCGGTCGACAATCAAATCAAATAGATCCGTCAGATCCGTGATCCGTCTATTTTATTTTGAGAGTCGGATCAGTATGAATCTTTCTTAAGATCCGACTCACCGATCCGGCTCAGATCCGATCCGCCCATCGCTACCTGTCATATCACTTCAGTTACAACTGTAGTACCTGTAGTAGTGTAGTACATCACCATTATTTAGATTTTTATTTTTCCTATGACACGCATAGTCAACTTACCTATTCTCCAATTTTTCTTCACACTTCAAATTCTTCGATGTTCGGAAAAGTTAAAGAAGACTCTTTACAATTTACTTCATGAACTTGATTTAAATGGCTTATAAGGTTGCTGTGGGACGATAACTTCTCTTCTTCGGGACACATTGGGCACAAAATATGTTCATTCTTATCATTTTTAATTATCATCTGATGGAAGTTCTTCAGATGCCTATTTCTTGCAGACTTACTGGTAAATTTCTTTCGGCAAACTTCACAAGTTGGTTTTACCCATAGATATACTTGTTTTAAGAGGCCTATGGTTTTACCCTACAAAATATAAAATGTAGACCTACTAAATTTAAATTTTGGGCGGTAATTAAAAACATACCTATCTGAATCCATTGCTGCTATCTGTTACCAAAAAAAGGGTTATAGCAATAAAAGGTAGGTAGGTATACCCAATAAAAATTTAGAAATCTGTGGGCAATTTGCACTTTAACTCTAATCTAAAAAATCAAATCACAAAAAGCTCTACAAAATCTGAACAAAACCAAACAGCAGTGTTGCCAATGACATTAGGTGAAAAGGTCCGCCCAGTGGCACGAAAAAGTCCGATAGTCCGCGTCGAAATGAAAATGCTTCGTCTGGCGCATTCGCCATACGTGATTTTTATTTTTTACTGTTGGGGGTAAAATGAAAAAGACTGATAACTCTATAAACTACCATTTACTTTTTAATAACAAAAAAAAACAATAATAAAAAAGTTAATGTTATAAGTAATACGACAACCCAACACTTTGGTAAATAAACAATAAGTTACCTGCCGATTTTATTTCCAAATTTGTGCATTTAGCATATTTTCGACAGGTATCAAGAAGTCCGAAATAGTTTCAAAGTCCGACAAAAGTCCATAGCCTTAAAAAAAGTCCGAAAATCGGACTAAAGTCCGCCGATTGGCAACACTGCCAAACAGTTAAACAAAGCTTGTGGGCTTGTTGCTCATTTAGAATTTAGCGCCAAAAGGATTAAAGGAAGAGGAAGCATAAAAGCAAGCCGAGTGGCGAGACACCGAGTCTCCACCACAGAATACGGAAATCTCTCGTCTCCACCTCCACATTATCTCGAGACGTCCCAGGTCGGCGGCACGGGAGTGCTTGTATTTCAAATTCAAATTCAAAATCTTCTTTATTACCAAAATATTTGAGATACATCACATATAATGGTCAAGCGTCACTACTTAAATTTTACATACAAAGTAAGAAATAAAATATAATAAAATATGGTTTGTATGTTCACATTTAAAAACAGAGAATATACGTATTACATTTAAAAGACATAAAAATAAAATAAAATAAAAGAGATGCCCTCAATTGCCTTATCTAAATCACACCTTTAAAATTTTTAAAATTTGATCACAGTCTGCTGTGCATCTGTGTATCGATCACCCTCGTCAGCACACTATTTATGGTTGCACAAGAAGTACCTACAAGAATTATGATATGATCTGATAAACTTACTCGTATTTTATGAGTTTAAAAATTCCTCAACACTGTAAGGTTCTAGGTTCACTAGAAGTTTAAAAATTGCCTTTTTATACTTAACAAAGCTTTGGTGCGAAAGCGACTAATATTGTCTGGAATTTTATTGTAAAAAATAATTCCATTGTAGAGTGGTGAAGAGAGATAGTCTATGATTAGGTATGTTATAGTTAGATATTCTTGTATCATATTGCGTATGTGTTTTACGGAAAGGTTCAAAGTATTCTTTATGTTTGCAAAGGAATAACAACACTTCATAGATATAGACAGCACTTACAGTAAGTATATTTACTTAGTTGTTTAAAGCATGTTCTACATGTGTCATTGCTAGACCTGCCCATTAATATCCTTAATGCTCTCTTTTGGATAATAAATAGTCTTTCAGCGCCCACTCCTGAACCCCAAAAGATAATTCCGAATCTTAAAATTGAATAAAAGTATGCATAATAAACTGATTTCACTGATTTCAGAGCATGTGGGGCAAGGTATCCCCCATCACTCGCAGAGCATAGGTGGCAGAGGATAGCCTACCACTCACATACTCAATCTCTTAATCCCAATTTAGGGTCTGTTCTATAAGTGTAGAGTGGTCAAGCTAAGTGATCTAGGTGCCATAATCGAAAACTACCAGAAAATGTAAAAAACTGTTTTAAAGCTGAGAATAATACAATAGTATATTTTTTATTGATATTGTGTTAATAAACATACACAAAAACATTCGTAGGAGAAAATTTTAATATCAGTTAATCGAAACAACGTTTGTACATAAATTGAACAAAAAAATATAGAAAAGGTCTAAGGCTCCTTTTATACTGGGATTCTGTATGCGAGATACAGTATCTGGGATTCAGTTCTTGCCATCTATGAATGCTTTTTATAACGAATAGGACGAAATTGGCGCTTAGATCTTCTAGTAGGGCATTGGCATAGGTACATAGATCATATAAATAGAAAAAAAATTTTTTTTGAATTTTGGCACATAGATCACTTAGCTTGACCACTCTACAAGTATCTTGAGAAATAGTAAAATGCTTGGACCAATGATTGCCCGGAGTTAAATGACCGATGAAGAATGAACAGGCCTGTTATTCCGTTTTACTTACTTTTCCGGCCTTGTCTTGGAATGTGATTTCAACCAAAGACCTTGTCGAGATTGTCAGACCTATCATTCCTTTGTGCATAAATTTAATGAAAATCACAGAATACGAAAAGAAGATCGCTGTTTTTAGTTTATAGTCACTAGTCAGTAGCAGTGTTGCCAGGGTCACTACAATTGTTGTAGATTTAGGTCAATTTACCCTATGATCTGTGTTTTAGTCTTATTACTGGATACCGTTGTTGTTTGTTTTAGTTTTTAAAACCAGTTATTTTCCTATTCTTTGTATAGGTACTTTTTTATTTTGTACTAAGAAAATTTTATTAGATTTTATTAGACATTATATTTTGTTTCGGAACTGTTTTGTATAGGCATATGGATATATCCGTAATTTAATTATTACTATTATTAAAAATGCCCCCCTATTTTTTTAGAATTTTATTTTTATTTAATTTTAGTTTTTGTGTTGCAATAATCCAATAAAAAAACGAATGCTAACGCCTTTTTTAAAATAATAACTACTTTTGAAAAATCTGCTACACTTTTGTCTGATCCATTGTCTATGATGTCTGATCCGCTACAATTTCAAGAGACAACTGCTACATTATAAAAAAATAATCTGGCAACACTGGTCAGTAGTCGGTCGAGTTTGTGATTGTGATGAAAATCGAATCCAACATCCGACCAAAAAGTTTGGTTGGGTTTTTTGATTTTTCAATTTCGGCAATTTTCCCCAATATTCTAAAATAGAAAATGAATTTGTGTAAAGTCCCTGTACCTGTAGAAGATGGAGATGGCGATTGTAGATGGTTAAGCATAGTATGTTTTTGGTATAATAGCCTTGCTACGAGAAGATTAAACTACTTTTATCATTTTTTGGTATTACAAAAAAGTAATACACTATTTTTATTTTTCCTAGCATAATAGATTTCTATCGGAGACCAGAGAAAAAGATGCCGACGTTATCTTTATTGGAGACTCGATAGTTCAAGCCTTGCAGCACACTGATGTTTGGAATGAGCTTTTTGTTCCTCTGCATTGCTTAAACTTTGGAATACATAAGGATAGAGTTGAAAATGTTCTTTGGAGGGTGCAGAATGGCGAATTAGATAGTATTAAGCCTAGGGTAAGTGGCAGAAATCCGACCAAAAATCAAAGTATAAATGATTTTATAGGCAGAGCTGGGCCAAGCTACCAAGTATGTAAACTACTAACTAGCTTACATAAGTTCCAGAAAAAAAGTCCTCATAATATGCTGTGGAATTCATCTTACATGTTAAAGCATTAGGTACTCTTGAAAGTTAAATGACCTGGGTAAAAAGTAAAGGTGATTGATGAAAAATAAAGTTCCAAAGTAGGTAATTGAAGTAATGTCCTTTGAGGACTTTTTGATAGCTAATAGCTTTACTCAAACAACTATTTTTTACTGTCTGTGACGGATCGTGACCTCAAGGGGCCTTGGACTAAGATATTATTATAAGTATCGATGAATGCGGTGTTTGTAACAATATTTATATGTAGGTAGGTACCCAATGCAATTATCATTTTTTTACTTGTGGCAAAATAATTAAAAAACTGAAGGAATGTGTTGAAGTAGTTTACCCCTTAGCAAAGAATCTCTAATATTAAATAAGTATTCGACTTCAAAAGAAATATATTTTAGACATTACATTGACAAATTATTAACTGACTCAACTGGTACATAACAATATAAATATAGGGTTAATAAAAATACACAAAGATGATAAAATAAAGTAATATTTTCAACAGAATGTACATAAAGACGGCTGTTTATTTTTTCTTAAAGCATTAAATTGAATTAGAATTTTCCAAGTTCTTAGATGACGATAAGCAGAACCTCACAATGTTAGAAAATTATCCAATCATGCATTAAACACATCTTTTTAAGATTTAACACCTCTCTAGCTTCTTCAGATCCAGTGGAAAGATTATTTTATTAATACTTCAAGGAGACATGGATTGTTGGACAGGTTATTTCAACCAATCAATCAATATTTATTCATGCTAAGTACAAATATGTTTACATTCGTTAAAGTAAAAGCAAAAAGGATAAAAAGACAAGACTAAGTAGAGACCCTGAAATTTGAAAATAGTTTGAAAAGATCACTTTTTACATGGTTAAAATATCAATCCTTAAACTAGAACATAGATACAAAAACGTCATTAATTAAGTTAAAAAAGAAAATATTGATATCAATCTACTACATATTAAAATATAAGTACAAATGCATTTTCAGTTTAAAAAAAATCCCTAATCAAAGCTTTAATATTATTTGTAGGTAGTACTCTAATGTTCAAAGGAAAATAGTTAATAAAAATTTTATCACCCAATTATAATAATACCCCAGCCCATCTTGGCACCTTCCCAACCGTCTGTATACTGGGACCAGATTTTGCCTATTTGAATCAAACGCTGACGTCAGATCGGTTAGCAGGCATTCTCATTCCTCACATCTCTCAAAGGACAAAGAAAACAAGTCAACACTCAACAGTATCAACAACAGCAGTGCTTGTCATTTACAGATACATCAAGCTAACCTAATAAAAATCTTACAAGTAATGTAAGCTAAAATAAACCCTGAGTCTTTTGACTATGTAAAATCCTACGTAATGCGGTTTCATTTAAAAATTTTAAGAAAACCGGTAAATCGATGTTTTATACAGCGCCCTCTAGCCATCACCGTAGAAATTAAAAACACATATATGTATTATAATGCAAATGATAAAACTATTGAATCTTTAAAAAGAGACCAAGTTCAAAATTTTTCGTTGTTTGTGACTAACCAAAGTTGCTTTATTTTTTCCAAATAATTCTTAAAAAAGAAAGCAGTTATTAAGAATAGTATTAGTTAGTAACCTTTTGGCAAAATTTGTCAACAATTATTTTTTTTATATACCTACCTACACAAATTCTCGATCTCGGAAATCGAAAAACGGAAGAGATATGGTGGATCCGGAGATGGTTAAATTGAGGCAAAGTTGCTTATTCTGGAGCTTAATAACTTGGTAAAAAAAAATTGTAAACATTTCGATACCTTCGGAGGTGTTTTTGACCCTAACCTCTAAATTTTGTAAAACAGAAAAGTGAAAAAAAAGTTACACATCAGGTTAACCCAGAAATATAATAATACAAGGTGTAAATGCTAGAAACCCAATTTTAGAGTGTAAAAATGGTGGTCGTAACTCGTAAGTCATGTGGTGTGTGTCTTCGTCATCATATTATGTAGATATATTAGGGGAGAAGATATTTTATTTTATTTTAGGTGATAGTTCTTCATGTTGGTACCAACAACTACAACAATACTCCAGAGGAAATAAAGGATGGTATCGTGGAGATAATTCATGCAATTAGGGATAGGCATCCTGATGTTTATATTGTAATTCCTGTAAGTGGTATTTAGAATAAATTTTTAAAAAAGTTTTTAATATTTTTTTTACTTTTTAATTATTTAGCCTTTCTTAATTTATGTTTATTTATCAAATACACAGGTAAGCCCATTATAAAATATTGTTAAAGTAGCTTGTCTTGTATAACTTTTGTAGACTCTACTTCCAAGAGGACAGAATCCAAATTCGTTAAGAGAAAAATTGTTAAAAGTAAATGACCTTCTTAGAGCCAGTCTAGACAATTTTCCCAAACTTGAACTAGTTACAATTGATAAAGGCTTTATACAGCCTGATGGTAAGTATGATTAATTTTAAAAAAACTGTACCCAACCGTCCACGAACTTACGTGAAGACAAAAGGAAAAAGGGTCAGCTCATTGAAAAGGTATCAGCGGCGAGGATGGAGGGGATGAGCGACGACGTCCGGGGTTGATTAATTTTCGTTAATTTGTCAAACGTTTACATCGGTGTTTTTTATATAAAATAAACTGCTCATCACAAAGTTCGAAGAATTGTTTTTGCAACATGTAGTTCGGAAACGGCATCACGGATTTTAATGCGGTTTGCAGAGTTTGAAAGATTGTTTCTTACAGATTATTAGTATGGTACGCCTATAATGTAATCAATGCACTCTAATATTTACAGGGTGGAAAAGAAAGCCGTACAAAAAATTTATTTACCGGGTGTTTCTCAAAAGACGTTCACCCCTATAACTTTTCTGTATTTATAGATATTAAAATGAAATTTTGAGATTATGCATAAGAGATGAGTCTGCATTTATTGGCATACTTTTCAATTTGCTAGCACTTCCGGTTTGACCGGAACTGACCTTGACTGGTATTTTAAATGGGACATCTTGTATATTTTTACTTATTTGGGTTCAGCCGACTTCATCATAACATTCTGACTGAAATGACACCTCACTTGTAATTTTTTGACGTGTTATAACATTTTAACGCTTATTTTTTACACCCCGGTGCTTTCTTAGGTTTGAGTTTTTGTATTAGGGAGTTTACTTCTGTGGTAGATGTAGAATTCAAAAACAGTGAATTTATGTTTTTTGATCTATTTGGTAAATTCATATTTTTTGGTGGCACTATTTTGTTTGCATATTTCTCTCCAATTTCAGAGTAATGGATATTAAAGGCATTGGCTATTTGTTCAGGGTTATTACAAATTTCTCGATTTAACATTATTTCATTTATTTCTTGTTTTTGGTCTTTGTTTCCGGCGGTTAGGTTGTTTACCAACGTCCATAATTTTTTAGATGAATTTGAGATATGGTTTACTTGTTTTCCATAATATTCCCTCTTTGCCCTTTGTATCAGAGAAGTTAATTTTATATGTTCTTTGAGAAATTTTATATGTTCTTTGAGTTTCCTCATTTTGTGGATTTTTTAGACAAAGTGTGTACATTTTGTTTTTTGTTGCAACTGACCGTATCCCCTTGTCATCCAACACTTATTTGGTTTGTTTTGCATATTTATACTGACACTTTTTGTACGCATCGCACCTTTAAAATTAAAGTGACACAATCCAAAAAATAGAGTTTTGCAGAAAACAGGAGAAACTGTAAAATATATTGGACCCCTCTAACTCTTTTGTCTCCTAAGCCCAAGTAATAAATTAAATTAAATGTTAAATTTGGGGAAACATTAGCTAAATGGTTTTACTAGAAGGCAATTATTTAAATTTGATATTAAAACCTACCCTTAATAGTAAAAAAAATAAAAAACAAGTTAGGTCTTTTTACTGCCAATTTTTTTTTAACAACGAACAAATTATTTGGAGTTATGCCATTTTAAAATTAAAATTGTCGTTGTACTCAGCGAGTTATTTTAGAATAAGTCCTTTTTTTATTAAATACCAGTTACTTTTTTGTAAAATGTTTGGAATCAAGTCAGTTTAGACTTAAAGCAGTGTCAATTTACCGTGGCATGCGACAACATACTGAAATCATTTTAACTACTGAGGAGCTTGTATTATTTACCAATATTTGCGAGGCAAAGTCTAGTTCATGATTAGAGTAAAAGGAAATCCATAAATCTGGAGATTGCAATATACTTTTAACCCTATTGTAATCTGTATATTTTTTTAAAAATTTTGTGTCTTTGGGTTGTTTTATTAGGATTTGGTTTTCGAATTCTATGAATGAAGGCCATTATAGGATAATGATCTGTGAGATTGTACTGATATATTAGTGATGCAACTTTTATTTCATGTTTACCAGACTTTAAAAAAATGTGATCAATGCAAGACTTTTGTTGATTTCTCACCCTTGTTGGTTTATTTGTGTATGGTAAGACACCATTTGCATAAAGGCAGTTTAGATATTCCTCGGAAATATTGTTTTGTTTAAGAATATCAATGTTTATGTCCCCGATCAAATATCATCATAATAATAAATCATCATCATAATAATTAACTTTAAAAGTTTCACAAACATTTAAAAAACGTAATTTTGTTTTCTTGACGTTTACTCTATTTTTCCAAATGGAACGATATGGTGGTTCACTAGGATATTTAAAACGAGCATTTGTTTTCCAACAATTTCATATCATACACTCCTATGCTATTTTAAAATTGACACTAAAAATGTTGCCTTAAATCCCAATGAATTATTGCCGCCCTCTCTTTTCTAAAGAAATATAAAGGCGGCTTTGAAAAACAATGGAATGGTTTTGTAAACCAATAATATGGTTTTAAATTAAAATTGTTTTCATATAGGTACTACTTGACTATAAATTAACAGATTTAATTAATTTGTAGCACTCTAGATTGAAAATAAAAAATAAACATAAAAATGTTATAACACGTCAAGAAATGGCAAGTGAGGTGTCATTTCACTCAGAATGTTATGCTGAACCCAAATAAGTAAAAATATACAAGATGTCCCATTTAAAATATCAAAGTCAAGGTCACTTTCGGTCAAACCGGAAGTGCTAACAAATTGAAAATTATGCCAATAAATGCACTCATCTCTTATGCATAATATCAAAATTTTCATTTTAATATCTATAAATATAAAAAAGTTATAGGGGTGAACGTCTTTTGAGAAACACCCGGTACATATGTAAAAAAATGCATTCCTAGATATTAATGGTGTTCCATCCGTAAATAAACACACTGTAAATATTAATAAGATGAACTTTTGTGACGAAAGTGGGTTGTGGGATAATGGTTGACTTTGAACCAAAGGTTTGAAAGAATACTATCACTATGACCCCATGCCCATAGACCTGCTCTCCTAATTATTATAATTTTTTAGGCACCATAAGCCACCATGACATGCACGATTACCTCCTTCTAACAAATGCAGGCAGCAAAAAAGCTTTTGAGCCAGTTCATGAACTAATTCTTCAATTACTTGGTGAAGGGGAATCAGAAAAAGATCTTACGCCTTCCGAATAAGTGTACAAAATATTGCCTCAAATTTGGTAGTGTATGGCTAGTGACATTTTTTAGATTTGATGCACATCATTCTCATAACGACATAAGGTATAAATCTGTCGCAAAGTTGAAGAAATGTGACAGAGAATAATAACTACAAGTCTACCAACTATACGAAAAAAAAACGAAGTTCATATTTTTATTGTATGTTTGTTTAACTTCTATTCCATTGTTTAATGCCATGTCCATACAAAAATTGGCCTTAATTCTTTAAGGTGGGAGTATCAACATGCTTGCCAACCTATAACCTTATTCGCGTAGATTTATTTATGTTTTCTAGCTTTTATACAAAATTTAAAGAAAATTATTATCGACTTGATATTTTATAGGTAATAAATTGAATTTAATAAATATCAAGGAATTTCATAACTTATTTTAGGAGAGTTGTATAGCGAAAAATATCGGGTAAGATTTTTTTTTACATTATTATGTCATTGTCACTCATTGTTCTTTCACTATACAATTCTCCCAAAATTAGCTATGAAATAAATTGATATTTTTGTAATATATCAGATACTACCTAAATAATGTACCGACGATATTGATTTTCTTTAAATGTTAGTTATTAAAATAATAAACTCAAAAAATCAACACGAAATAGGTTGGCAATAGATTGAATTACGTTGAGAATTCAACCTTAAAAATAGATTCATACAACTTGTATGTTGTACAGAACTTCATTTACCAAAAGTAATATTATCAAGAATTTATCGTTACTTTCCGTATTAAAAAATGTTTTGCATAAAGGAAAAAGTTGTTTTAAGATGACGGACCGACGTTTTTTTATAATTTCGTTTAAAGAAAACTTAACTTTAAAAGTCTTTGTTGAATTTTGATAAATAACTAGCTGTATGATCCAAAAACAGCTGTCTACATGCAAGGCATTTTTAATCATGTGTACGTGTTAAATTTCTTATAGAATCATACTTTATCCTATCTTTTTGAAAAATATTGATTTGTTCAGACCCATTACTTTAAATAGGCAAGTAAACCTTAAAAAAGTACTTTTTTCACAATTTTGTTTTCCAAGGATACTGGTTTCGGCTATCTCTTATATCAATCATCATCACTCTTTACGTCATTTTATTTAGACTCTCGTCCATTTATGGTAATTTTAAAGTTGCTATTAAAACACATAGCAGGTGCTACTTTCTCTTGATTGTCGTTTTTGTGGTACTGATAATGACTGTCAATTGTTGAAAAGTGACTTTTTTGAAGTTTCATTACCTAATTAAAAATATTAGTATAAGGAAAATGATTTTTTATCGAGTAGCATACACTAGCTTGAGTTAGTTGATAGGAAAGAAATCTCAGGCTTAATTTGTTTATTTTATTGGTGATATTACATAAGCTATTCCATGCAACAACACATTATAGTCTGTTTATTTCCAAGATAGATTAAATAAACAGATCCGCGCTGCTTTGCAAGCGAAATACCGCCGATATGGCATGCCTTTTGTCCGCTCGGCTAATATGGTGGAGGCTCGACCAGACTATGTCGCGTCCGGTTACATCGGTCTACCTTGGAAATAAATATATTTTAGATATTTATTTTACTTACATACAGGGCTTTTATTTTAGAACAAATCACCCTAAATATGTCTTGATTTTGGGAAAAATAAGTTTAAACAAATGCACGTAAATTTTTTATTTTTTATTACAACCTTCTGAGATTTAAGGAGTAAGTGAAACAGAAATACAGGCCTGTTCATTAAAAAAAAAGGAAATTTTTACTTTTAACTCATGGAGCAAAGACACAAACCAAACTGTATATAATCGAGAAGCAAATCAAAATGACAGTTGTATTTTGATATTTTTGTCGCAAAAAAAAACTATTAAATAGAATACCTACCTACCTACCTTTCTATAATTTATATAAGTATTTACTTGTTGTTTCGAAAGTTAATACAGAAATATTTCGACTGGCATTTATATTGTTGAGCTTGCATCCAGGATCGCAAGAACAATATATGGCATTTTTACTATAAAACTTAAGAAACTAAACCAGGAATATATATTTCAATAAAATAGAAAAGGGTTATGCACTTATTATTTTATATGCATAAAAGAAAATGCGCGCCAATTTGAAACCAACATCGATAAATCCAGCTGATTTCGTAAGGTCAGGAGCTCCTGAATTCATGGAGACGAGACGGGGCGAACGGGCTGTGCTATGATAAAATGATTATCAGTCACTTGATAATATACTGGAATTGGCGTTGATTTGTGATAACTTTCCTGATTTTGGCAATTATTTTCAACGTACATACCTACATAAGATTTAATAAAAGACTACAACTCCCTTGTTTTATAAAGCAATAAGACACTTTAAGATCTGAATTGTTTTGTTTCAAATAATAAGTTCAAGGGACATTGAGTGAAATAAAAATAAACCGATGTCAACGTGCATGATTTGACAAGCACAACTAACTTAATCTCAAATTATTTAGTTGAACTTCGTGCCGCTGACGTCGGTCTCAAAGTATAGCACTAACCGAAATAGATAGCAATGTTTTGTGTACCCCTACAAGAGATATAATATTACCATTATGGTAGTCGCGACTCGCGGCTGACTAATAACGGGAGATGCTATTAAAACTTTTTAAATATGCAAGACAAAGAAAAGACGAAAACGCCAAATAAAAGAAACAAAATCTTAGCGGCGACCTAGTTGGAACCAGTGGCGCACCCAGCAAAAAAATTTGGGGGGGGTTATAAGACTAAGACAGAAAAAACTTTGGGTGCCACGACCTTTTTTTGTCGATGATTCGTTATTTTTTATAGGATTGTAATAATGCCAAATGGTAAACATAAATCATATATTTATTAACAAATAAGATAAAAAATTAATAACAAAATATACAATTGGCCTGAAAAAATACAAAAAAGACCTACTGAAACGAAGATTTTAGGCCAAGCTTAGTTTGAGCTTTCTAGGCTTTTCGATAAATTTATCTAAAATATCCTCAACAGACGGGGTCATATTTCTATAAATATTCAAAAGGGTTAGGCCATTTAGCCTGTTTTCCGAAGAACTGTTCCGTAAATATGTTTTTAGTCTTCGCAAAGTTGAAAAACTACGTTCACCTTCCGCAGTAGAGACAGGCAATATCGCTAATATATGAAGTAAATTCTTTATATTCGAAAAGTTGTCAGTAACGTGTTGTAACGCGCTTAAGGCATCTCTGGGCCGCTCTTCATTTGGCAGTCTAGCAATTGTTCTGTACCACAGTTTAAGTTCGACAACTAGTTCATCTTTGGTTCCTGTCAGGTCATCTTTATAAAATAATACTAAAGACTGGTATTCAGATAGTGTTTCGTCGGTGAGAATGGACGGATCTTTGGGAAAGAGGCTTTGAAATCCGGCCAATATTTCTCTATGTTTTAAAAATCTTTCCTTTAGGTTACTTATAAAAGAGTCCAAAAATGGAATATATATTGCAATCCGGTAATAATCTTCGACACTTTCCGTATCAATATTACACCGTTTTGTTTGATGTAGGCTAGTTCGCGGTTTATTTATAGGAAACTCAAACTTTTCGCCCAATTTCTGTACGTTTAAAAATAGTTTTTTAAACTCCAAGTTAGCATTATCCCGCAATTTTTGAAGTTCAGCAATGGTATCTTCTGACAAATTTACAGCCCGTTTTAAATCAATATTTCGCTGCTGAAACGCTTTGCATAAAATGCTATTAAAGCTAAATACCTGATTAACAACTTGCAAAGAAATAACAAATTCGGGTTTTTTTATCGAAGCTCCTAACTGATTGGCTGCGTTAGCTGAATCTTTATTTGTCCATTTTGAAATTGTTTCCAATGCTAGTACAACAGCATCATAGAGCTCTAAAAATACAGCAACAGAGTTATACCTTTCTGTCCACCTAGTAGCGCATAATTTAATTAATTTTTCATGGCCAGAAACTACATCTGATTCTGGTAAACACTGTTTAATAACAGCTTGTCGTTTCGGAGTGTGAAAAAAGTCATACAATTTCCCTATAGTACCCAGGCAGTTTCTAACTAAAGGCAAGTCGCAGGAATTTGAAACAGCTAGGTTCAAGGAATGTGCCGCACAGTGGACATACAACGCCCTTGGATAAAGAGCCTGAATGTGGGCCTGAACACCATTAAAATTTCCGCTCATGGCTGCCGCACCGTCATACCCTTGACCGCGCATTTTATTTAGGTCGATTCCAACGTCTTTCAATTTTTTTATAATTGCCATTGAAATTCCCTTTCCTGTCACATTTTCAAGTGGTACAAACTGCAAAAAAAGCTCTTCTATAATGGAAAATGTTGAATCAATACATCGAACACACAGGGTCATTTGTTCTATGCAGGAAATATCAGTTGTTTCATCGACAAGTACGGAAAAATACATCGAAGAATTAATTTTTTTAACTAAATTATCGAGAATTAAACCGTTACTTATTTCGATTATTTCGTTCTGTATATTCCAACTAGTATACAATGCATTATTTTTACTTTGGGTAAGTACATGCTGTAGGTGGTCGTCATATTTTGCTCTATATCTAAGAAGTTCCCGAAAATTACCCTCATTTGCTTCAGCGTCCGCATTATCAAGTACTACTCTTCCGCCATCTCGGTGGGCCCTTAGTGCTAGTCCTTGTCTTCCGCAAAATAAAACAGTTTCTATAATCGGTACTAACTTCTTTCTGTTTTCCATAATTTGATTCTTTTCTTCGTGATACAACTGAAAATGTATCGGCTCTTGCACACCTACAAAAAATAATCTTAAATAACAAGTAACTACCTATTTAAATTTAAATCAAATACCTACTTTCTTTTAAATTAAAAATTAATGACAAGAAACCCCCACCTGTTGCTATTTTGCCAATTATATCAGCTTTTTCGACATTTTCTTTATGATAAATGCGCTGCTCATGCTCGGAAAAACGTTCTGTGGCTTTCTTCCAATTATTAAAAGGGACAATACTTAACTGTCCTAAATTTTCATGTTTTCCTAATCCTACACTGACTGATGTATGAAACAAAACACAATATTTGCAATAAGCAACGTCATCTTTTTTGGAATAGCTTAACCATTTCCACTTGTGAAGCCATTTGGGCTGAAATTTTAAGTTCCTTGTACCTGATGAAGGGTAGGAAAACGTGTCTGATGGATACCACAATTTGTCTAAAACTTCTTTTTTTCTAGTATTTGTCAACTGCGTATTTAAAAAATTAGCTATATCGTAAGAATCCCAGCATTCTATACTTGTCAGCTCAGCCTGAAGCTTATTTTCATCAGGGATATCGTTATTAACAGTCGCTAGAGCTAAAATTGAAAATAATAATACATAAAAAATACATTTGTTAGATCGCGTAAAAATAAACTTTCTTTTTACCAATATATTTTATCCAAATTAATCCAAATATTAATTATTAATCCAAAAATCTCGATAATTGAGATAATAATAATTCTAAACTTTTAATATAAAAAAATAAAATCTAAAATTCATAAAAGAAAAGTTTCGCTCCAAAACATTAATATGTGCAGCCTGAAAGTGACAACTGGCAATAACGACAACCATCAAAATCGTGTAAAGGTTAGATTATATAATTTTCCCTAAACCGTAAACTGAAAAAAACAACGAAATAATTGTAAACAAATAAACACTGGGTGCTTACCTTTAGAACCTTTAATATGCTCATGTTGAGGTTCTTCTTCAGGTTCTTTAACAACTTGTAAACTGCCTTTTGGCTTTTTTGAGAAGAAGTCCAACATATCTAACTGCCGCTTCGACATTTTTAATATTATATTATAGCTGTTATTCTTAATCTTAACTATATGAGAATAGGTGGGTTAACAATAAAATTAGCACACATCATCATCACACACTGGCTATTATACTATTAAAGGCGGATTTTTGGTTGCTGATCGAATTCGGCTTTTCTCTTTGTATTTTTATTTATAAAATACCGAATTCCATTCCCTTGTCATAATACCGCAGTCGCGCGGCACCTTTGTAGTGCCGCCGTGCGTCGGCACCGCACAAAGGAGCCGCCCGACGGCGGCTTAGGTTTTACCAACAAGCGATGTCTTTATTTTTAACTTTTAAAAGATTTCTTCAAGTTTCGAGTATTTATTTTACGAACAAGCGAATGCTTTCATCGAATATCGATGTACCCATACAATAATTACAATTTGAACAAAGCCGCACCGTTGCCGGATTTCCATGTCCTCGGTTTTGATTCCAGTGATTTCATGTATTTGTATTTCTGTTTATGTAATTATTATGATTTACTTGTAGTAGAATTTATGAGTCTCCCGAAAATATTTTTACCTGAACATTTTTTATAAATTTCGGGGGGGGTTTTAACCCCCAAAACCCCCCCCTTGGGTGCGCCACTGGTTGGAACGTAACGGTAAGTGCAACGTAACTAAAACTTGCGGGGTAGTAACGTAACTATCACCTTCAAAATGTTCCCCATTTTGGTCATCGGCGCGTAATGGGAACAGCGATAACGTTCCCGTCACTAGTAAAACTTTGCCGTTACCAGCAACAGTCGCCGGGACTTAGCAACGACAAAAATTCTGCTTGGGTTTGGTTTGCTTCTCGGGTATACAATAATTCGTTTGCATCTTTACTGGCCTAGTAGGTAGTAGAAGACTGTGACCTTATGTAATCCACCAGTCAAAATTTCACCTGCCTTTTTTAATGAGTGGGCCTGTATTCTATTTCGCTTACACCTCCTTAAATTCCAGAAGGCCTTGAACTTTACCATTCACCTCGAGACAACCTCACTTTAAAATTTCAACGAGTGATATTTGGATGATGGAAAACGTAAAAAAAAAAACTATTACCCGATCTAACATTTCTTGGCAAGGTTGGGTAGAGATTGTAGCGATGCTGATAGGTGGTGCGTGCCATTTGACATATTTCAAAGTAAGGTTGACTGGAGATTAGTGATAAAATGGTATCAAACGTGTAACTAAACTTCCCCTTAATCGAGAGGTATTTAGGGCGGTTCACTTTGAATTGAAAACCATGTTCTGTCTTTAGAAATCGTGATTATATTAACATAGGATCACTTTTAATTTATTTTTTATGGTTAGCACTAGTACAATAGTTTTGCACCATTATTAATATGCTAAAATAGATAGCATTATCAATTTCGGTGCATATCGTCATCTTACCTTCAATAGGTCGTATCACCATCGTGCTTCAAATTTGATAGCATAAAGAATTACATCTGTTTTGAGAAACGAACTATGACAATGGACCTTTTCACTATTAATCGAATTCATCATATTCAGTATTACCATCCTGAATTAGAACCTATTGAAAATACATCCCAATAATAAAAATCTTCCTAGAGGTTCACAAACCTTTCCTAGAGACAATTATAAAGACGCCGCGGAAGCAGATCAAAACCTTTACGTCATCCGATTATCCGCGCAATTATTTTATTCGTCAGCCTCACCGGATTATATTGCTATCTTTGTTTTGATAACTTTAATAGACAAGAACAGCTTAAAAATAGAAAACTACCCGCTCGATATGCAGGTAGATGATGCGGCCTTCGACCTTCAGCTGACTGAATTATACTCGGTCCCATGGGTCGAGGCAGTGACTTCACAGTGCGTTTAGTCCCGTGTTTTTATTAAAGACTGTATCTTGTTTATTTATTTTATCAGTAAATAGTTGAAAATGTCAAAACCTTAAACCGTAAAAACTTTTATTTTGTTCTTTCTCTATGCGATAGGATAAAAATTTAAATTTAGTGAAAAAGCCCATTTAATTAAAAATAAGGGAACCAGTCTGTACCCACTTACTCTTCCTGATGATTATGGACATACTTACTTATTTAAACGATGCTGCCGTATCCAGGGTAATGCCCCAGCTCTAACTTGATTGAGGGTATTTCAAAATTATGGAATACCGTAAGCCGCGTGGGCACTAATCAAGGACCAGCATTTTTCAAATTATCTCTAAAACTTATCATATTATTGATATTTTACAAGAGACAAAAAATTATCCAAAATAAATTATCCTATAAAGGATAGCTTGGAAATCACTGGCGCTGATGGTACTAAATAACAGGGGGAGTCAGTAGGTACTGGGTACTGTAATACTAAGTAGTGGTTCTGATTATTTGACAAAAATGTTTTTAAATTTGTTTTTCTCAAAAGGTAAGTAACTCTTTATACAAAGGCTAAAATAATTTATCCAAATACTGGATTTATTTAAAAAAAGTTCAAACTTATAATATATCAAACATAAGGGTTTGAAATGAAGAATACATTATTAAACTTACATACTACCTAACGATATATTATTTTTACGTTATTGTCATGCGGCCTATTGACGTTACAAGGACGATATATTTCTCCATTTTTCTAGTTTTAAAAGCTTGTGATACATATTGGAAATAATTCATCTGTACATTCCAAGATGGCTGGAATTTCGACTTTACGATAACACTTTTTATAAATATATTTTTTTGTAACCTTGTACGAAAAGAAAATATAGTACAAATATAATTTTCGTTTCAACGTATTTCTACTCATAATACTCATCAGCTAAATAGATGTGTGCAAGATGCAGATTGACCGCAAGACGTGATTGAAAAAACTAGCGAGCAAAAACTATATGATCGAATTTTTACGTTTCTATTTACTTATCCCAGTTCTTTCTTTATCCAGACAAGTAAAATTCACTGTTGGCTTCTTTTCTATTCGAATATTATACTTTATTTTTTTTCATTGAGAAACAGAGTCTTACCCCGAGCTAACATAGAAGCAACAAATCAGTGATCTATCCAGGCCGTACCCAAGGGGAAGGTTATCCCGTAATTCTTAAATTCTCTAGTTAAAATTGAAAAGTTTAATTAACAAAAACAATTTTTGCTGGTTCAATTCATATAATTTTACAAGTTTGTTATTGTGCTGACCTGACACGTGTCATTCAAGGCCGTAGCTAGGGGGAGATGAATGATGGGGTTTATCCTCCCCCCGCTATCGAAATATTTACCGGGTTTAAGAACAAACACTAGTGACGCCTTCGCTATTTCGTTTTTTATCAATATTTCGTTACTTCTTCGTTTTATCCAAAAATTGGCCAAATGCCCGTCTTTGGAGTACAATTACCTACAGTTTTGCGTTAAAAAATGTTGGATTTATAAATTAATAAAAGCAGAAAAAGAAATATGGCAAATTTGATCTATATTGCTTAATTTCCAGAAAATGGAATGTTTTTGCCCTGGAAAATTAGCTGCTCCGGTTAATTTTCTACTTAAATTTTTTCTTTTAGCCAGTCATTTTCATGCTGGTAGGGAGCGAAAAAGGGTAAAGGAAAAAGACGCTTCTGCCGACTTGTTGGCCTGCTTGGCTACTTTCGTAACACTTCTTGGGGATACAGTGATGGCGTTGCCTAATATATATAGATTGGTTGATCTATTGAACATCTGGCAAATATAGCTTCCGTTGCCAAGCATTTTCTTGTTGCTGTAGCCAGCGGCCGACTAAATGTAGTAGCCCTTTTTGCTATAAAACATATAAAAACTTAAATGGCCCAAGGTTTACATTTCTATCGTATTCGAATAATATAATGCACCAAAGATTTATTCAGTTTCTTTTGTGCGCGATCGCGGTGCCTTCCAAAATGACGCGTTGAACCACACAGGCCTATAAAAAAAAGGTTGAATTCTTAATATGCTGTATACGTGGTTCGGAGAGACTCTCATATTTTTGCTTGGCGTTAATATAATTTCAATTGTTTGCCAACTTTTTTCTAGGGAAAAAAATAATTCCCCGTTACTACGGCCGTTCCTAGAGATGCTATTTTAATAACAGGTCTTATGGAGAATAAGTATTTTATTTTTTATAGGCCTGTGGTTATCATAGTACTAAAAAATAGATCGGTCTAAAAACGTGTTATTCATAAAATACCTGCTGCTGCTGCTGCAAAACAAACTTGACGCCCAAACTCCTGATACTTTATAATGTCAGCTGAACTGGTTATCATTGTCAGTAAAAATCATCTAGGTATTTTTTGAATAACAGTATTTTTATAGAGAAATTTTAATGAACTTTACCCTTAAAAAGTAATCGTTAATTTACTTAATATTGAGTGCATATTTCAGCAAAATTACCAAAAGCCAAAAATATCTAACTTTTAAAACTCTAGCTACAACAGTACAAATACATTCTTTTTTTACCGTAACAACAAGATATTAATTGATGTACTTGTACATATTATAATAGGCAAGCCCTATCTGAGCGCAT
Source organism: Polydrusus pterygomalis (assembly GCA_963969555.1). Taxonomy (NCBI): domain Eukaryota; kingdom Metazoa; phylum Arthropoda; class Insecta; order Coleoptera; family Curculionidae; genus Polydrusus; species Polydrusus pterygomalis. The sequence goes on from OZ018376.1 coordinate 293,576, forward strand.
ATTTAGGCACTAATTGCGTATGTACATACGTGTGTATCAGCACATTCGATCTCTTACGTCGATATAATATATAATTTTTCAATAGTTATTTTATATTCATTTGTAACTTATTTTTCTATTTTAATGAGCGTTTAAGCGGATGCAAAAACTTTTATCAAGAATAAAATTTTCTGGGAAATCAATAATAATTCAGCCGATCACTGTATATTAAAAATATATATTATATATATATATATGCTCAGTGTATACTAATATAAATAAAATTTTGCCATTTTTACTATATAGATATTCTTTTTCTTCAGCGTAACATTATTTTAGTTGTAATGTGAAATTTTAGAGCATATAGGTACTTCCCACCAACTTTGCCATTTTAACTTTTTGATTTTATTATAGGTACGTTTTTTTTTAGTATAAGGTGTGTGTGTGACGTGTGTGTAAGTAATTTTCAATGGCACTGGAAAACTTCCAACAGGCCAGCCCTTTTTTGTAGTATAAGGAAATATCCTATACCGTGTAAAGTATTATAGATTTGGTCGATTGACATATTATAAGACATTCTGAAAACCAGGTATGTGACGATTTTTTCTCAGGGTATATTATTTTACGTGGGTTTAGACCAATAAAACTCTGAGCATGCCAGGAAATATACTTTTTCTATTTCACGTTCATAATGAGTTCAGTACGACCCTCATTTGCGGATCGTAATGAAGCTATTTCGATACGCGTTTTTTCTTTATTTGATGTTGGTAACATTTAAATGTTTTATTTCATTGACTTGCGCGGCCTTTGTGATTTACGAGAAAACCCATTTTTCGCAGAGGAAAACTAGCTTGATAACTTACTTTTTTATTCTGTGTGGATAACAGTCATGTATGTTGGTTGCATAAATCTATAAATCAATCTTTTGTAGATGCTTCAAGCTATCATTTTCTGCCAAATCCTATCCAAAATTCAATCTACTAACCTTCCAATGTCGATTTTAACTTCAACTTTATTTGAATTATCCATCTTCCCTATACTAAATTGCAATGCCGTGACGTAAAATTACGTCTTTTGAAATTCGAAAAAAAGTAGTAAAATCGCCCGAATTTCCGAACGCTCTGTATATGTACCGAATGTACAAGGATCACACAACGTATTCCGTCCAATTTCAAATCTCATATCGCTAAAATAACTTTAGAATCTCGTGGTGAAAATGGGTCAATAAATCAAAAAATGACAGTTTGCAAAATAATTTTTGTTGTCCAGAGGCTCCTATGATAAAAAATAGTATTACCAATATAAAATTTAGACATAAAAATTTACAAAATTTAAAGGATTTATTTTCTTTTTAAAATGTATTTTTCTTGATTATAAAAGGTGAAATAGAAAAAAATGTATAAAGCACATGTTTCATAAGGCGTTTTAGCGCCCGTGTCAATAAAAAAACTCGCTCGTTTTTTAAAATAGACGCGGGCGCTAAAACTGCTTCTTATGAAACTCGTACTTTAATATACTATTTTAAACTTACTGCCGTATTCTGTGAAGATTAGTTCATTACCTACTGTCAAGAAATATTCCACGAGGCAAAGCGACGAAATGGAATAGAATAAAGAGAGGCCTGTTTTAAGTTTTCCTGTATTTTTAATAAAACCAATATACCTATATAGCCATTTTGTTTATGTTTTACCGTAGAATCTTAAATAGCTCTTTGAATGAATGAAACACCCTGTATATTTTTATGAAAGGTATTTCTTCCCTAATTCTACAAATATATAGTTTGTCCATAAAAGCTCAAACCGTTTTTAAGATATGAGCGATGTTCATTTGAGTTTAGTACATCTCGAATGCCTTGGAAAAGATAAACCCCAATAATGCATTAAAATAACGTCACAGAGGTAAAGTTTCGATATGTCTAGAATGCCGTGAAAAAAAATAACCATGTAAATAATAATAATATTATATCAAAGTCTAAAGTTTTTGGTCACTCGTTTTCCAAGGCATTCTAAACTCTAATAAATATAGCTTTTTGTAAATTTGATCGCTCATATCTTAAGAACGGGTTGATCTAATATTAAAATCTTATGGAATCCAGAAAGAAAGACCTTTCATGAAAATTAAAAATATACAGGGTATTCCATTGAAAAAACACAGTTTCTTTGTTTTAAGCCAAATCGCTTTTTAAATGGCAATTTAATTTCTACGGTAATACAAACAAGACGGCTATATTGGTTTTAATAAAAATACAGGGAAACTCAAAAATAGGCCACTGTTCAGTCCTGATTAGATGACCCCGTACCTACTTTAAAAAGAAGTAATATTACTAAAATGTATTGGCAATTTGACAACTGCTACTCTGGCTTGTTAGCAATTAATTGCGATGTCAATGCATGCTATTTAAACAAACATACTTAATTTTTTTAAAACCCGAAAATTGCAGACCATCTTTAAATTTGAAACTACTAATATTAATCATTACATATTATATTATGTTCCCTTATTTTTGGTCTAACTAAGATGTAGACATCCTTTCCTTTGATTGCATTTTGTCCAAGATGTTCGCTCGAAACCGAAAGGTTTACATAACTTTAGGAACTGAAGTCGAAATACTCCATTTTGGCCTTGTTTTGATAGCGCAAATTTTAATTGAGTTCTCGGATTACCTACACTTGTTTTATAAGTAATTATAATTGCACTTGTTGTATTGTGCATAGCATAAAGCTCTTACTATCATAAGTATTATGCGCTTATTATTAAATGGCTGTTGCAGAAATGTTTTTAAAAGTTTGTATAAGTACGAATTTATGAAATTCAGTTTTTGGAATATTTTATAAATTTTAATAACACTACCGGTAGGGGGTTGAAACAAGAAGGCTAAAAATATTCATTTAAAGTGTCCCCCTTACAAATAAAATTGACGTGTCTTTCCGATTTTCATATTATTAACTGCAAGAAAGATATATTAAGGGTGGGAAGTTTTCAAATTGACACCCGCCTGTATATAAGTGCTGATCCATAAATAACTTTAAATCACTCAGTTTAGTCGGCCTGTTTCCTATAGGTACTAATTTTAATGGCGATAATATCGACTAATCTAATTTAGATCAATTTTTATATACTTATTCGTCCCAAATCCCAAAAATAAATTTCTCCCAAAGTTACAAGGAGAAAACCTCTCGAGGTATGTAGAGAAGGAGGAATGCATACTTGCAGACTACAATTCCTTATGTGAGATATGATCTTTCCCATGAAATGAAAGGGATTGTATTAAAAAATATACAATAATTATATTTTTCTTTTTTTGCCATAAAATAGGTGTAAATTTACATGAACCTAAAAATATCACTACGTATATTTATGTTAATTATAATAAGGGACCATTTTATACATAAGTTATTACAGTACCTATGACCTATACATATCTCTTAAACCTTCAAGGCGAAATATTAACATTATCAAGCATTCAAGCAAGTAATTTCAGACGAAATATTTTTCAGTGTTCAACTTATAACCATTTTTAATATATATTTTATTTTTAAAGCATAGCAAATTATAATGTGTCAACTTTGCACCTGACAGATTCAGTTTTCAACGTTCTGAAAAACATTTGTTAGAATTGTCAGATGGGCGTAAATTCCCTCCAAAAGTATCCACTTCCAGGACGCTTTTTCTTTGAGAAAGAAATATGGGTACTTTCAGAACTGTTGCCGAAATACTGTACGCAACATGCCTGGAAACGTTTTTTTCGCACAGTTTTTTTTAAATTAACCCCTCTATTAATTGAAATGATGAATCGTTAGTTTCCTCACAAAGGGCAGACCTCCATAATGATATAATGAATCGTTAGTTTTCCTTATAAAGTGCTAACCTCATTCCTAATGACGAATCGTTATTAGTTTCCCCATAAAGGGCAGATCTTCATAATATAGTACATAATATACTAGCCGTTTTTAAGATTGACATAACTAATAACACCATGTTTTGAATTCAAGGAAACACGATTTTATCGACAAATATTAAAATACATGTATCAGCTGGTATCTAGGATAGAGACCACCTACCAAATAATCCTATCGATTTTATAAGACTTCTTTTAAATAATAGATGTTTTATTTAACAAGCAAATAAACCATTGGTTGTAAAAGATCCCTTTTGGAATGTACATTTACGTTACATTTTTATTTGTTTGCGTGTTAGCGTATCATTAGGTATTGATTGTCTTATTAAATTTTGTCTTTAAAAAGTAATTATAGGCACACGGAATAAAAATAAGAACCGTAACCATGTTCTATAAGGACTAGAGTAGTAATGGAGGTTAATATTCTTATAGTCTGCAATCTTGACTAATTGTAGTAGTTAAATAGAAATACGTAACTTAAAAAAAAAATATAACGTGAATAGCTAATGACATAGACTCACTCCGAATTTCATATTGAAAATGTCTCTTATCATCAAAAAGATGCACTTGTGAACTGGCCGTTACTTTCCTCCGAAGGAAAGTATTATAATCACAAAGGAAAAATTCAAAGATATCAGATGTCGACGATTTAGTTAGTGGAAACATGTTTCCATTTTCGTCGGTCTGTTAATTCTATAAAATCAGGCTAGGTTCTTTCGCATTCACCATATTTTCAACTTGTACGGGGGTTCTGAATGGTCTACTAGCATAATGGCTTGCAAAATACAGCGTTAATTTTATTTACAATTGAAACATCGAACTTGATGTCTATGCCCTCGGAGGCATAAACATCATCATAATGCCCTTAATACATACATAACTAAAAGAGTTTGATACAGGGTGAAATACTGATGTTATTAGCAAATGCAAAGATACATTTTTCAACATTTTCAAAATATCACTGCCGAACTGTCACGGAATACCACGAATCAGTAAGATTCCTGAAATTTGGTGTTTATATAATAATATAGATATATATCGACAACATGATAAGCACACGTTCGGAAATTTCAAGTATTATCATTATGCATATTCAAATAATTATGCATAAGTACATAATTTTCTAATTTTAAAACCTTTACTATAATCCCTCCTCGATTATTACGGATTTAAACAAAACTTGATTTTTATAAAATTTTAATAAATTACATGCCTTTTGTCTCTCATTCGACTGAACATTTGTTTCATTTCCCATAATAAATTATTTATTTGCTTTCTATATACTTATTTCCGTGATTAAAAACGTATCAACAATAATAACATTAATTAAATAGGTATTAATTATTTATTTACCCAGAGGCACAGAATATCTAGCTACGCAAGCTATATGTATATTATGTGCTAGCTAGCGAGGTTTAAAAATATTTATTGAAATTTGCCCTCCGCGTGTCACCGAATTTCTCCTCCTCCCTCATACACTTAACTCCAATCCAATCAAGAAAAAATAAAATACCTACCATGGGCATTGCTTGCTACAACCTTCAATTACCATCATTTTCCGGTAATTTGTCAAACTACTGTTTGTTGATACAAAATTGTTTGTTGCGGCGTAACACAGTTAAGAAACACCCAGTATCTACAGGAAATTCACAAGTTTTTTGTGTGTGTCTTAAAAGCCTCGGTTGTGGCTACGTACTTCACAATATTTATTTTGTATACCTACTAATGTAGTTCATACTACAATGTGGAATTTGTGAGCACCAACATATCGTCGGTCTGCCCACGTAGTGGCGTAACTAGCATTTTATAAATTATTGTTCAAGAGAGTAGAAAAACAAAAACTGCACCCAATTAATTAGTCGTACAGTAAAATATATTCGAGTTGTGCTAACGATGTTTTGGTAGTCAATTGCTCAATAGTTAAGCTTTAAATAGGCACCGTTAAGAATGTGTAATTGTTTTACGTTTTGCAAAAAAAAAAATGTTTTATTCAGTTACGCCGCTACGTGACAAAAATTTTTTGGAGATTTTCTGTTACGCCAAATATTTTATTTAGTTACGCCACTACCTGACAATATTTTTTTTTGAGATTTTCTGTTACGCCAAATTAGATGTCTTAAAAATATTTGTAAAAAACGTAGTTATTTGAACAAAAATAATTGCTTTTATTTGGAAAGTGACAATTTACACTGGTAATAAAACACTAATAGGTACAAAAATATAATATGAATGAACAAAATTTGAAAAACTCTTAAAAGCTAAAACAAAAAATATTGCTAAACCTAATTTTCATGAGGTAAATAAAAAAATAACTCCTGCAATTCCGGCATGCGAACAACAGGAGTTTTTCCCTTACAAAGAGATGTTAAATCGTCATATTTCTTTTTTGAATTTGGGATTTGTCCAGAGTTTAAGGGTTTCAGAGTAACATTTGACAAAGGTAAACGTTGTTTCGGGACGATTTTATCATAATAATTGTCGTTATGACTGTATTTAAAGAAAATTTACATTGGTTCCTCTTTTTTAACCATCAATTTCATTATATCCGTCCATTTCATAGGTTTATTGGACTCGCCTTCTCTAACCGATAAAATCCACACATAGAAATACATATATACAAACACACCGGCAAACTAAATATTTCTAGGTTAGGTTTATAACCATATGACTTGCAGTTACGCCATAATATCAATAAATTATTTAATGAAAATATTTTCAATCTCATGTAGGGGCGTAAGGCGCAGGTACGCCTCTACGTGAAAAATATATTACGTTAAATTGCAGTTACGTCAAAACTTATTAATTGAATTTCAGCAAAACAGCTACGCCTCTACATGCCATACTGCTTGAGGTTATAGAGCATGTTAAATTATGTATTCTAGTGGCGTAACTCAAAAATTTCAATTTTGGCAGTTACGCCACTACGTGGGGAGACCGACGATATATCTGAATTATTATTGGTATACCACCCCATTATTGATTTTAGATTAGGACACCATATCAGTTAAATATTTATACTTTATTTTCTATATTGTATATATTTTAATGTATACAAGTTCCAAATAAAAGTGGAATAATTTAATGTTAGAATTCAGTGCATAATTAGTTAATGTAGATAGATAGGCAAATACGACATGCAGTATAATTTTAGTTCCCTCCGTCCGTCGCGGAGATATCACAGAATATCATGTATGGGTTGGAATTCTGTGGTGATATAATTTACAATAAGTGCAATTAATTGGATCTGCCATCCATGATGACCCATAATTATACAGGGTGTCCCACCGGGAACCGTTTGAAAATTTGACAGTATGCTAAAGGTATGGTGGCATATCCGGCTATACCGGATATGCTTATTTTAAACGGAACACCCTATATAGTATATAACATTTTGTTTCGTATATTATATGAGATTCTATACTAAAGTTTCAGCGTTTGTCAAAAATGACGTTAGCAGGCCCTAATGTAATTGAAGGGTGTTCGGTACAAACAGGCTAAGTGCCAAAATTAAAGAACAGAGATATTATGTAAAAAAAACGATATTTGAGTGGTTATTTCCAAAAGGATAAAAGATATATAAGTAAAAGTCTTGATTTTACTGTTTGTTAAAACCTATTATAGTAATGTAAGCTTAGCCTTGTTTCGAAGGTTAATGCAAAAAATGTGTATTTTAAAAAAAATATGAAGTCAGTGACTCAAAAAATTTAAAAACTGAAACAGCCATATTAACAGTTAATATGTAAAGTTAATATGAAAAGTGTAAAAATTCAATAAGAGAAAAATTTGATTTTTAACTTGACTTTACTTGAGAACTATTAGCACTAGAAAAAAACTTTATTTAACTTTTTATCTTGGATTTATTAGTTCTTTAATATGGCTGTTTCAGTTTTTAAATTTTTTAAAATTTTTGAGTTACTGACGTCATATTTTTCTTTTTTATATTCACCCTGTATATGCCACAGAAGATTTGAATACGTCAAAATGAAAAAAAAAACCCTAACAAGCTCAGCTGCAGGGGATTGAAGAATAAGTTTATCGAAGACAAGATAAACATATTTATTATATTATTAAATTTTTAAATAAACTTATTATTATTATTATTATTATTATTATTTACTCAACTTTTATGTACATACAATAACATTTTCTGAGAAATCAATAATAAAAAAATTATCCCATTTGTTAACCAAATTTGGGCGGACCTTGTATATGCAATTATTGTGCTCCCACTTTTTGCCTCCCACTCTTTTTTTTTTCGATATAATATTCCGATTTAAATAACGTGAACTTACCTTATTTAACAAAATTATTTTGGCAGTCTTCTAAAGACAAATATACATAATTATTTAACTTATCTCAATAAAACACTTTTTAACAAAATTATTATGGCATTATTTAAAACACAAACTAAAAAATAAAACTAAACATTATTTACTTGCCGACTTTACGCTGTTATTCATATTTTTATATTTACCAATTATTATCAGAGTAGGTATTATGTTACAAGACCGCTCGAGATATTGCGGTGTTGGGTCGCGACAGATCGACACCGCGACACCAATGCAAAGTTTGCATAAAAACGATCCCAGTAGTATTTTCAATACTAAAATAAGACAAAAAGAATAAAATAAGGCATTGTGATTTGTAGGTTCCCTGACTTTGCCAAATTGATTGCACTACTATACGCGGTAAGCGGCACTTGAAATTTTTTGAGGACACGTCCGATGGCACTTAGAATATTTTTATGCAAAAAGATAAAAAAATGGCACTTAACCTGTTTGTACCGAACACCCTTCAATTATCAATTTTTCCTATAAGGAAACCTTTATTTAATAAATTTAGGTTGGATTCCTTGTTGAAAAGCAGGTACCTGCTTTAATAGATTTTTTATACAATATTTGGATTGAAATTTAAAAAACTGCAAAAAATCAACATTTTTAAATAGAAACCCCTAAATTTTATAATTATTTCTTATTAAGCATAAAAAAAAGGTAAGTTTGTGTAAAAGGTTGTATATTCCGAAAGTTTTTAGTTTTTGAAATATTGCCAATTTTATATTTTTTAAAACAAAACTATGGAAAAAATAGGGGGGGGCACCGTTCGTTTTCACCCGGCATATAGTTTTCCATATTATACCTATTGATTGAAGCAGTTTCCGGTGGGGTACCCTGTATAAGTAGTTATTTTGTAAAAAATTAGAAATATTTCTACTTTCATACTTGTAAATGTACCACCTAAATTACTATTATAAAATTAAACTACTAAAGTGTGCATAACAATAATTTATTCGGTGGAATTTTTTTTTTAAAGAAACAATGTGTATTGTTCACAATGCAAAAATAACCTCGTTAAGGCCACAACTTTATTTTCTAGGTATAAAAGTTTTCATGTACAAAAATGCATACTTATAGTTATTTCACTTATTTCATAATTATTTCAGTTGGTAATAAGGTGGATTGTCCCTGCTTACTCAAAATTGGTGGAAATGGGCAGACCCATATAATAACAATGATGCTATTTTTATATTAGTTGCCTTCGAGGGGGAAATCACTAAAAAAAATTGTACACTGAAATTCCCCTTTCAGAAAAAATTCCCCGATATTACCTAAAATTTTTTGAAATTCCCCGAAATACCCTAAATTTTAATACCTTGGAAATTCCTTTAATTTTTCTGCAATTCCCCAAAAGTTCCCCGAAAGTCCCCGCAATTTCCCGAAATTCCCTGCAATTCTCCAAAGCGCTCTTGAAATTCCCAGCAAAATTCGGCCGATTACATTTACAACAACGTTGCCAAATTGTAGAAGATATTATTATATATTATGAAAAATACATTTGTGCCTCGAAATACCCCGAAATACCTTGAAATTCTCCTAAAATTCCCCGAAATACCTTGAAATTCGACGAAATACCTCTAAATTCCCCGAAATACCTCGAAATGCCCCTGCAATTTCTTACTTTGTACACTAAAATACCCCAGTGATTTCCCCCTCGGTTGCGTTTTATGTTACCTACTAAATTTTAATCGTCAATAGTTAAATGATTAATGTCAGATTGCGTTTTACTATTAACTAACCATGCAGACGACAACTTTGATTGGGACATTAATGACATTGTCAGTTAATTTGATTGATTGATTAATTGAAGAATTAAGCCAACTGGCTATTTTCCACAAGAAAATAATTTTTTGTCACTGTCATTGATGTTGGTCAAGTTGCCTGGTTAAAAAATGTTTAAAATCTTTTCCGACATAAGTTTTCAATAAAATGTAAATAAAACTGACTAATAATGATAAAATCTGCTAACATGCTTGGCTTCTGAACAAATAAGCAGGGACGGTTCTACGGGGGGGCCTGGGTCCCCCAACATTTCTGAAAAAAACTTTAAAATATCTCGAGAGAAATACAATCAAGCGAAGGTTACCAAAAATTGTGGCTGCGCCAATGTGGTGCCCCCCCAATATTTTGGGTCTAGAACCGCCCCTGCATATAAGTGTATTTCTTAAAAAGCATTTCGGAGGAGGAACAAGGAATGGTAACTTGACAAAGGATCTACAAGAAATGTAGAAACTATCGTTAATATCACAATATTCAACGTACAAAAATGGCACATATTTAAGTCTGTATTAAAACAAAAATAATCCTTCGTAAAATACGCTTGGTAGTATTTACCTATAATAAAACTGTTAACATTTTGTAACGATATTTACCTTTATATTTTTATAAATAATCTATTTGGCGCGGAGTTGCAAAAAATACATTCAGGGCCCTATAATATTAGTTTATTAAAATTATATTATATATAAAATATATATTAGATTTATTACATCCTGTAGTTTGGAATGTAATGGGTCCATTGCAGATATTGTTTCGCCGCATATCATTCGTAGGATTTTAAAATAATCGCAATTATTTTTGGCAACATTTTGTCATATATTTTTTTGTTTGTAAATCTAGATTTACAAACCAAAAATATCTGAAAAAATGTTGGTACCTACATACCTAGTAAAAATTATTTTTAAGGGTTTTTTTGCTGCTTATTATATAGGTACTCACAACTCACAATATATGGTAACACCAACTTACACGTGACTATATAAAGACTGACATACATACAAATATATTAAATCAAATTCATATATTCTACGTTTTACTACATAGTGCCTTAATGTGTTTAAAATCAGTTTGTCGGTACCTATACCATAATATGAACTAGTCATTTGGCCAGGCGACTGCGAATATAGGAAAAGTAGCTGGCGACTCCTTAATAATTATTGTCCAGCGTCCTGCCATGTCTATATTATGTGTACATACATAAAATATTCCGGTTCCAGCTCTTCTTACTTTGAAAATATCTTGTTTCTATATCTGTATGGTAACACCAGACATATTAAATAGCTTTTTATAACAAACGAGATAAATAAGCAATCAAATCACCTACAACCTCTTTTCTATTCTTACAAAAATATCATAAGTTTTGCATGGCAGTATACTTTGGGAATCAAGAATTGAATGAAGATTGACAATATTTTTATTATAACTTACCTAAATCAAAAAACCACCGTAAAGAGAACGAAAGTTTTTTTGATAATTACCTGTAATACTTAATATTATGTTTTTACAAAAATATCAATTGACAATTTCTCGAATATAAATTACACTAGTCAACAAATGAAAACATAATGAATGCGACTGATTGTAAAATATCATTATGCACTTGGGTTTATAGGTAGGTAATCATGATTACGAATTTAAAAAACACATTTTTCCAGTTATAAAATATTTTGTATCATTGTTATTTTACCCTAAAATGTGTGAATGATACCGATGGGGAACTGCAAAGATACTAGAAATAGTCAGTGGCAGGGAGGGACATAATTTTTATTCATTTAGCCCGTGTTTACTAAAGGGTTTTTAATTTAGTCCATCAAAATATTTAGACCTTATAGTCTCCCAGTTGTGTTTTCACGGTGTCATGGTTTTAATATGTCATAATATGATGTTTTCGCGTTAATTTAATTTTTTTGCAATTAATTTGTTTAACCGATAAATAATTTTACCGGGATGTTGTTGTATAGTGTGAGTCAAAAAACTTTTTTCTTTATGAATTTACAGCAATATTATATATACAAAAACATTGTTGACTAATGTTATTTTCAGTGCCATAGTGTAACATTAGCGTTGTGTAGTGGCCAAGGCCTAACGGCATTAAATTCAATAAAATTTCTAGTAGTGCATGCTAATTTCTATTCTACTTGTACTATTGGACGATGGACATACACAAAAGGTCTTATTTCCATCGCGGAGCTGCCATTTTTGCCATAACCGTTACATTACGTCCTTTTCTAGCACGCTCGTAGGAACACATAGCAATTAAACTGTTTGGCAATTATTATTATTCCACAAGATACAAAAGAAGTTGTACAATATAAAGCTTTTATTGCATTTCTTGGGAATTGAAATATAATATATATTATATACCAGGCCACATTTTACAATATGTACTTAAGATTAAACGCACCTACATTTTTAAATTTTACAATCAATTTTGAACAAAATAAAATCAATAATGAGAACCGTACACATCAAGCTAAGTTTAAGAAAAATTTTACATTTTAAAAACATGCATTGCATGCTCAAAACCTACAATCAAACAAATTTTGCAATTTCAATAAGTGCTAAAAATTTAACGCATTTACGAATAACAATATCTATGATGCTCGATGTTTCCTTAAAATTCCATAAAAATCTCAAGAAACTCGGCCTCTTGTGTTTACCTATATAAAATGTCCTTATCTTATAAATAAGTACATTTGTGTACTTCCACCATAACCTTGTACCAGTGGCGGATCCAGTGGGGAGGGGCAATGCCCCCCCCCCCCTGTACTTTGACACAGAAAATATAATCGATTGTTTATCAAAATCAAAGCATACATTACATTTTGAATTATAATAACTATTTACATCGTTATATATGTACAGGGTGTCTCACGGTGATGGTTCATTGGAATATTTTTGAAAGTAGTGCGTTTTTAATCCTGCAAATTTGGATGATGACGTTTTTGGAGACGCTACCTTCAAATGAAGTAACAGTTATACCGGAAGTTGTCTCAAACTTGCTTATTTTAAATGGAGCACCCTGTATAATATATTGTTTGTGTTCCTTTCTTTATTTCCAATACCTTTTATGAAAAGTTATTTTTTCCTGTTCTATCGTTTCTGTGAAAAAAATTGGTTGTAGGTACAGATGCGTGTCATTGTTAGTTGTAATTAATACTTGGTTATCATGGCCTGAGTGACTGTTTGATATTTGGGGGATTTTGTGAAAAAATGTATAAGATTAAAAACTATTCTAGTTAGTTATAATGGCATCTTAGGTGGGCAGATAGGAAGTGTTCTATGTTCTATCTAGCCTAGCCTATCGATTTAAAGAAATAGCAACGTAGCTTACGTAGCATCGTGTTAAAAAAATTAGGATTTTTTAAATTTGTTCATAAAGATCAAAAATTATTGCTTTTCCACTTCCCTGTATCTAAAATTCGATTTTCCAAAAATTCATTATTAAGCACAATAATATCTAAATTCACAAACGGAAGTTCCAGTTTCCCTCTGTTATCTTTGAAAATATTATATTATACAGCGTGTGCGTGGATTTGCTTGCCAAATGGAAAACTTCTTTATTATTAATTTTTCAAAAAAAAGTTATTCTTTATAAAAAGTTTGCTTTTAAAATTATTAAGAGTGGCATAAGAATTTCTTTTTAATATTGTGCATGGTGTCTCAAAAAACGAAAAACTTTACTTCTAAATGTGAAAAAACTGTATACCAATATTTATTAACCGGCAAATTGGAAAGCGCGAAAAGCGCATTAAATTGTCAACTAATTTGTAGTATACAGGGCAATGATAAAGTTTTTTTTTAATAGTTACTTACCATTTTTGATAAAAATTGTTAGGTGTATGATGAACAACGGTTGTGTAATTACTAGTAATTAAAAAACTTGTTATGTGTAAATATGTTTATATGATTGTTTAATAAATTTTCAATTAGGTTGTAAATTATCTATATAATCACTCTGTATACTAAATTAACCTGCAAATAGTACATTGATGACTTAAGAATAAATATTGCGATGGTACCGTCAACCGGGGCTAAGAGGACCACAGCTGGTAAAGTGGTCCGAAGGGACATTAAAAATAATAAAAATGTGTATCTGCTAAAATACAACCGACAACAACGGTTTCGCACTCACGTGTGTATAGGAATACCTAGCGCAGGGTTGAGTATCAAGATCGAGCGCGTTACACTTCTTTAGTCCCAGTTAGTAAGCGGAAATAAACACATGCAAATTCTTATTGTTTTTTATTTTCCGGAAAACCTCCATTGCAGTACGTTCACAGGTAAGTTTTTTGAGTTTCAACTTATGTTAGGCAGTTGTACGTTAAGTTTTGAAAAATAATTTAGTTTAAAAAACATTTTTAATTATTTGTGTTAGCAGTGGGGTAGTTAAATATAAAAAATCTGCAAAACTCTGGGAAAAGTGGACCGGTCAACTTACCTAAATATGTTTCCAATATTTAAATTTTTTTTGTTTTGTTTCTTGTTTTTGTTTCTATTAAAATATTTTTGTACACCTGATTAGTTGTCGAGTTAGTTTTTTGTATTTAAATTTAAAAATAAATAAAACCATTTCGTATAGGTACATACCTTCTCGTATGTTTCTTTCCAAATGCTTTTCCGAATGCAAATACTCTTTTAAAAGTTTTAATGTGGACCACTTTCCCATCACAACGATTAAATGGGACCCTAAAGCGTAAATTAGTGGAAAACGGGCAAGTGGTCCCCTTTACCACAAAGTGTGGGGTAAGTGGACCACCTACAGAAAAAAAAATATAAAAAAACTAGATATATTTAAGATAAAAAATTTTCACAGGCAGCTTACGGTAGATTTTATATTAAAATCTTTAAACCAAAATATTTATTAGTTTTCCAAAAATCTGCAAAAAACCGAAAATATTGGACCACTTAGCCCCGGTTGACGGTATTTATCCATATTGTTTATCAAAAATGTTAAGTAACTACTCGGTAACTATTCAAAAAAAACTTTGTCATTGCCCTGTATACTACCAATTAGTTGACGATTTAATTTGCCGGTTAATAAATATTGGTATAAAGTTTTTTCACATATAGAATAAAAGTTTTTCGTTTTTTGAGACACCATAATATGTACAACATTAAAAAGAAATTCTTTTTATAAAGAATAACTTTTTTTCGAAAAATTGATAATAAAGAAGTTTTCCATTTGGCAAGCAAATCCACGCACATGCTGTATATAAAAAATTAATATAACCATTTTAGGCGACAATAGTCAAAATTTCAGAAAAACTATTTTTTTACGGTTAGAGAGTACGATACAAAAACTTTTTAAAACTTATTGACAATTAAGAAAAGAAGTCAAAAAAGATATTATACAGGGTGCTCTATTTAAGCGAGTTTCAAACAACTTCTGGTATAACCGGAAGTCGCATAATATGGTCGCTGGTATTTCATTTGAGGAGAACGTCTCCGAAAATAAATATATTATGCACTTGTTTGAGAGTAACATTTTTTTGGTATTATTGTATTCACTTTTAAAAACCATTTAGGTCATGTGCCTCAACTCCCCCCCCCCCCCCCCCCCCCCGTCCTTCCCTTTATTGACGTTCTGGATCCGCCACTGCCTTATACTTGATGACATAAGAGGAAAATCCGCAGTCGCCGCCGAACCCGCTATTTTAAATAGTATTATTGCGTAATCTGAAAGTAACTATACAATTAAATTTAAATTAGGACCCATTTGAAATAAGACACATTATGGAAATAATTTATTTCCTCTTTTCCGCCCACTTTAAATCATCGGCCCTGGGGCGGCAACCCGTAACCGCCTCTATCAGATACTCCAAGGCACTCCAAAAGTGTATTTTTTCCATTGGCCAATTGAGCCATCCCGTGGTGATGCAAAAATAGGTTTCGTGTGGTGCCACGTGGTGTATTCTGTGATGACGACGGGGGAGAATGACGTGAAGGTCCTGAAGGACCACCACCGCGAACGGGAGGTCGAAGTATGTATGAGACCACTTGTGAATCTGAAACAGTTATGTTTGTATAAGTATGCAGAGAAACTCTAAATTCCTTCTGAATGTGAGCTCAAAAAATCCTTTTTCAGAAGATATTGGCGCCTAATTTTTGTGGAAAATATGTACTTCTGTATTCTAGTAAATTTTATGGGTTACATTCGCCCTTTTGGAGATATTTCAAAATAAGCACCCACACCCACACTAATATGTACTTTATCGTACATGCGTAATGTTATGTAATGTTGAAGACAAGCTAGTTCAACAGTAGACGGAACCCACCTGATTGGTCATAGCGACGAAAATGGCCAACAAAAAGACGTAGCAGTTCCAAGTGAATTTCCTCTGCAGATCGTCTTCTGGCAGCGCGAGAAAGTCCCAGACCATCCGACCCAAGAACGGAATGGTCACCATGAAGTTATCTCCGTTGGTTTCAATGAAATCGTGCCGGGTAATCGAGGTCGGGTCGATGTGGTGTTCTCTGAATGGACGGAGGAAATTCTAAACAAAAAAACGATGGACGTCAGCCACATAGGTATTACTGGATTTTCATTAGATTTTGGTTTCATTTAGGGGAGAAACAATTATTGTTTAGAAAAATATTTTAATAATTATTATTGTTTCCCCCATGTGGCTAGTTTTCATTTGGGGAATCGTAACGGTCATACTGGCTGAACTCCTGATGAAAGAAGTAACTTAAATGTTCCCCAAAAAATCATGATACTATGTCCTAAAAATGCAAAAAATAATAGTAAAGAAAAACCTCCCTTATCCTCATTTGATGTATATATTGATATAAATTCAAAGCGTATAAAATCATTATAATATTAGCAACATTATATTAAAAATAAAAACCATCTAATCTTTTTTGGGCCTATTTGATTTTTCTATAATATACAGAGTTAAACGAAGAGTGCAATTATTGTATGTTAGTCATTAAAATAAATATGTTTTATATTATTTCAAAGATTTCAAGTCTTCCTTCTATTTATTAAATCCGCGATGCACGGAAAAAAGGTAAAGGTAGTTTCACTTTCAGGTGTGTCCATTTCCAACATAATGTAGGTCAGACTATTAGGGCAAGTTATATAGATATATGTGCCAGCAGCGTCGGAACAAGGTAAATACAATTTATAACCATTTGTGTCCAAACACCCGGCATTTTATTTTTTCGATTTGTTACTTGCCTTGTGTTGCGTCGGCGTCGCGTCGAATGTCGATTGCAATTGTTTTTAGATCGATCAGATGGGTGGAATGTGAAATATTAGATAAATGATTTTTGATATAAATAATATCAATTAAATCGAAGATGGTTTTCTGCTAGTAACAAGTAGTTTAAACAGTTTAGTAGGTGGTTGCTGGCGCATGGAGAGGTAATAAAAGTGTTTTTGGATTGTACAGGGTGACACAAATTCCATGCTTTTCATTGGGATCTCAGATCAGATACTATACAAGATACAGCAAAGGTTAAATTTTAATTGGGGGCAAAGTTGGATAATTTGTAGATTAAGTTGATGCCAGTGAGAAATTAAGCAAATTCCGACTACAATCTGGAGTTATCGTAAAAAAACCAAAGGTTTCATTTTCCGTTTTTGTTTTTTTGTGAAGTTATATATAAAGATATTAAAAAACAGGAAGCACTTTATCACGACTCATTTAACAATATGTTCTAATTGAAAAAACGACGTTTCAGATATCAGATCAACATTTTCAAATACGGACCTGGAATTTAAATATTACTTTCTGAAGTATTTTTGTCCCCCAAAACATACACTATTAACATTTTGCCATAATGAGTACTTAACGTTTTTTTTGCAATACAGTTCTGATATATTGTTAGCAAAAAGAAAACTCACTATAACAACGAATTATTATTTTTACCTTGTATTTTTGAATGATTATGTAGTTAGTTTAAGTAAAGATTGGCACTCTAGTTTTTATCAGGTTACCAAACAATACCTACTAAAAGTTGTTTTAAATTTATAGATATATTTATACATAGGCTAGCCGGTACCTGCGGCTTCGCTCGCGCGATTCAATTTAATTTTAACTTATTTTTGGCAGTAAATTAAATTGGAATTTTCACATAGAATACTTAATTAAAAAATTAAGAAGTTTACTACCGATTTTTAAAAACATTAAAAAATTTTTAAATGTAAGACATATGTAAATATTATATTACGCGTTAGTTAAAACCCATTTAAATTACGGAATTTTAGGTTGGGAAGGAATAAATAGAACTTTAGTTAAAAAATTAGAAATATTACAAAAAAGGTTTCTAAAAATTATATACAATAGGGTCAATCGGGGGAAATGTAAACTAGGGGTAAATGAGAACAGCCTTATCTCATCTCTATACTCAAACATCCCGCTTTTTTTTTCTGAAGTATGCCTGTTGGTTGTAGTGGCAACACTGCTAGTAGCTTATCATAGTTTGTGATGGCGGTGAGCGTTTAACGTGACGGTAAGTCGATTTAAACTATTTACTACAATACAATTTGACACACAGTTTTGCCGAGGCAAACAAATAATTTTTTTTTCGTTTTAAAATATGTTAATATTGTTAGTCTTTATATGTATTACGGTAAATAAATGGTATGGTTGCACGTTTTTCTTGAGGTTAGGTCAATAATATTGCTGGGATGAAAATTACGAGGTGTTTATATTTACCCCATTCATCATACCGCGGTGGGGTTAATAAAAACACATGTTTGGGGTTAATGGAAACATGTTTCCTTTGATACTTTCCTTATTATTACTTTTGACCGAATATTAGGTAATTGAAAAGCAGCAAATATTACGCGAGGTCGACATTTTTTCCCCAAAATCTCAGAGTACCGTTGTTGTTAAGGACCTTTTTTTATATGTTTATCACTAAAAGACTCAAAATGTACTAAAGTTGCCTTACGTTTTATTCACATTTATTCCTCAAGTTAAGGAGCTATTTTTTGTGTTATTTGTTTGTACTTTTCATAAATAAACTGTTCTTATTAAAAAAATTTTTTATCATCACTACCGAAGAAGGTATAAGAAATGTTTTCACTTAACCCGCATTGAATTTAACAGATATTTATGGCGAAACCCACGTTGTTTTCATTTACCCCAATGTAATGGGTAAATGGAAATATATATGGGGTAAATGAAAACACACTAAAAAAAATCTTTTCTACTACTTTAACTAAAATTTTCATGTTTTGCTGGGTACATTCTAACAAACCAAGTTGAAAAGTAACCGTCAAGCCCAGGAAAACTTAAAATTTTCATTTATACATTTTCTACATAATTTTAAAATAAAGTTTGCAAAAATCGTTTCTATTTCCCCCGATTGACCCTAAAGATTATCTTTATCCTTCAAAAAAATTATATTCAGAAACAAAAAAGCAACATAAGACCACTTTACATTTATAACATCTTAATATATATATTTAAAAATAAAAACCTTATACAATTTAAAAACCATAATCATAATACACGTCCTAAAAATGATATAACCATAAAACCTAAAATAAATAAGTCCATAGGACAAAAAAATTTCAAATATTTATGTTTTTATTTAAACGATTATTTACCAACAAAAATTAAAAAATTGATTTCATTAAAAAAATTTTAAGTCGAAATAAAAACATGGATATTAAAAACAGACAATTTGAAAATATTTTTTAGAAATGCTTTAATTAATTAATATTGTTCTGAATAATTTATATAAGTACCTAACATTTTTTACTTAAAAATTATAAATTAATAAATTTATTATAGGTAATATATTTCTTCAAAAAAGCTGCGTTTATACTATAAACTAGCGTGTATCCGGCATGCGTTGCAACCCGCTGGTATAAATACAAACCCGAGCAAACCCGATATATTAGTACCCGGCATGCCACTTTCTGAAATTGCACCCGCGCGAAGCCGGGGCGGGTCGCTATTATACATAAAAACCTTCCCCTTGAATCACTCTATCTATTAAAAAAAACCGCTTCAAAATCCGTTGCGTAGTTTTAAAGATTTAAGCATATATAGCTGGTAGGGGACGGACAGACAGCGACTTTGTTTTATACTATGTTAAAATTAACATTTTTACTTTAAAAAACTTGATTTTTAATACATTATTAATTTATGTTTTGGGGAACAAGATACTTTAGAAAGTATTTAAATTTCAGGTCAGTATTTAAAAAAGGTTGATCTGAAGGTGATATCGGGAAATGCCCGTTTATAAATTAGAAAATATCTTCAAACGCATAGTAAAAAAGTGCCTTTAGAAAGTTCTTTCCGTTTTTCGATATGTTTATAAATAACGTCACAAAAATACAGAAACGAAATATTATGAAGTTTTCGGTCTTTTTTAGATATCTCGGGAAGTAGGCGGAATTATCTTGATTTCTCGCCAGCACTAACTTAAACTCCAAAATATCCAACGTTGCCCCCAGGAATTCTGCAACATTTGCTGTACTTATATTTTATAGTTTCCGAGATCCCAATGGTGAGCATCGAATTTAGGACACCCTGTACAGCTTTTATCAAATTTCTAAAATATTAACAATTAAATTTAAATTTAGAATATCTTTCTGGGCTTTGGGAGTGGCTATAATGCTTAAACAACTTTAAAAATACATCGTCAGTAGGTAACTGACATTCCCACAGAGAATGGACGCGATGCTTGACTTTATTTTTGACATGTTCTATCCTTAATTGGAAGTTTGCGAACTAATAAATATTTTGTATTGTATTGTATATTTGTATATTGTATTGTACATACCTATTAGTGACCTAAGACTTAATAAAGTGACCTAAAATAATATTATAATAACCCAATAAGTCTGCAGCGAGCGAAACAACTCTATAGATAAAAAGAGTCCCTTAACGTCAGAAAAATTAAAATTAGCTGCTGGAAGAGTCCTTAAAAAAATTGTTTGCTGAAAAATCGCGCGCATAAAATATACACGACATGGATATACATAACACTATGTTGGTAAGTGCCATACGTGTTTTCATGGTAAAATAGGTAATATACTTCAAATTTTATAATACCCAGCACACGCGAACTTGTCGATACAAACACGACCTAAACTGTTAAAATAATAGAATTTTTGTGTCGTGGGGCCTCCCAAATATTCAGGAACATTCTTGTCCCCAATTCGAGGAGCCCTATTAGATCTCGAGACACCATAATGAGATAGGGTATATGCAGTTTCAGATTGGTATCGGAATAATTATGACAAAGTTGAAGTTGGGGAAACTTGTGCCTTGCTATAGTTAATAGAACAGAAATATTACAAAATATTTCTGATTTTAGTTTTTTAGATCGCTCACTTTTTAGTGGAATTTCAAAAATTTCGTTAATAATATAATTTTATTGCACCTAAATTAGTAGTCAATTACAAAACGGTTTGACCTATTTACGTCGCTGCGTCAAATAAACCTTAAACACACATTCTAAACAAAATCAAAGAATCCATAGTAGATTAGTATTTACGATAAATTATTGACAAAATTTGGCAAAATTTAGGCGTGTTTCAAAATAGGTACTTTTCATTTGTTTCTATGAAACAGCAAAGCAAAGTAAAAATCTTTGATTAGCTATGTTGTTAAAAGAACATTTCGTATAGTTCGTATGGGAAATAGAGAGGGGCACTCTTAACCGCCGCGCCGCGCTGACAAGGGAGGAGAAAAAAAATCTTTGCGGTGCTAAGTTAAATTTTTAAAAGCAACGCTCAGCTTAGCCGTTAGTTTGCTTTTCTATTTAAAAGAAGCTGCTAATGTTTCGCCGATGTTGACTCCCCCCTCCCTCTACCCTTCTACAACAACGATGGCATGTGATTTTTAAACTATTTGACTGGGATCCCTAATAACTCCAGCATTGTTACAGAGCGTGGAATGATGCTACCACAGTTTTTTTTAAGCCTACTAGGCCACCCTTTGCCGAATATGTCGATTAGGTATAGGTAAAAACTTCGTCAATGCTATGCTTGAATTTAAATATCTGCCCAAAAAACGTCTTTACCTATAACTATTTTAAGACTAACAATTAATTTTACTCTTCTCAGTATGGGCTCAGAAGCAAAAGATCGACATTGGGAGCCGTTCTAGAGGTTGTGAGTGATGGGGTCGAGAGCTTGGAGTCTGGAGAGCTCACGTCAATAAGGTGCGACCTAACAAAAGCTTTCGACTGTGTCTGTCACGAACTTCTTAAAACTATGCCACTAGGGCATAAGAGGCGTTCCCCTAAACCTTGTTCAGTCTTATTTGTCTAGTAGGCGGCAGTTTGTAGAGATTGAAGCTGTCAAATCTGATTTAGGATAATATGCCAAATATGGAGTGCCACAGGCATCCGTCCTTGGACCCCTTCTATTTATATAAATGCTTTGTACGGATTTGCAATTTGACCATATTTGCAGACGACATTACTTATATTACTTCTGCCTTTACTCTGGAGAATTTGATTAAGACGGTACAACTGCTGCTGAGGGATGCAGAAAAATGGTTTTCTTGCAATCTCCTGCAGCTTAATAAAAGTAAGACTTAAGATCTGGTTGTCTCGAGTAATCGATTATTAAACAAAAACAATAAATGTAACTTACTGGGAATCACTATGGATAGTTCTTTATCCTGGAAAAATTGTCACGTACGATATTTTTTCTTAGAAATTTGCGTAAGTGTGTGACTTTTGACGTTTTGAAATCGCTTTACTTCGGTCCTTTTCATTCCCATCTTGCGTATGGGGCTATAGTGTGGGGAAACTGATGTGCAAACGCACAACAGATCTTTCGACTACAAAAAAGAGCTGCGAAACTTATGGCTAACGCAGTGCATAGGGATCACTGTCAGCCTATGTTAAAAAAAATTTGAGATAATGCCGCTGCCAAAACCTACGTTAGATCTTGAGTTCGGCTGTGCCGCTGCCCTTTGTTTCAAATTGTACTGGAGCTACACTCTCGCCGAGATAAACCCACTAAGCATTCAGATATTTACAGCTAGAACACTCGAGGCCCCGAAAAGGATAGCGGCTCAGCGATTTAGACTATTTAAATATAAAAATAATTTTCTTGACTGCCATTTATTTAATAAGATCTCAGGATAGTACCGAGCCCTTTAATACCTTGAATGAGTACCTGTTGGCCTCCTGGTAATCATTACCTGGATGCTGTACATTGAGTATAAATTAGACAGTTTGTCAGTGGCGTATTTAGAATATTTCCACGGGGGGGGTCTATACCTTTCGTTTTATCTTTTTTTCTTTCTTTCTTTCTTTCTTTCTTTCTCTCTCTTTTTCTTTTTTTAAAAAAGCGCCGCAGGCGAAAAAATTTTCAGTGCCACGCCCTTTTTTGAACTATCAAAATTTATAATTTCTATGTTTTGATAGCTGAACCCAAAAAAGGAAGAAATTAAGAAATTTTTAAATATAAACGCAATAATGGGAATATATATTTTTTTAAATATTTATGTTTAAAAATATATATTTCTACATAATATGACCGATTCCGAAAATGATTGGTTTTCAAGTTATTTTTGCCATTTTTTTTTGCCAAGTTTGGCCATGTTGTTTTGTTATCTGTGACACAGTTACTTCATTATTTGTAAAAACAAAGTGTTGCTAATAGTTCTAGTTTGCAAAAAAATTACAAAACTAAGTGAACATCATTTCAATTTTTTAATAATTTTATTTAATAATAATAATAATAATAAAGGTCTTTATTCAAAAATTGTAAAATAGAAAATTATTACATTTTGTTATCGGGCGAGGTTCAGTTCACCCTGTCTACATTAAATGCAACAAGGCATCTGATCTGTTCTTAGTTTTTTTTAATGTTGAGCCCACGAGGGGGTCCAGACCCCTCGGACCCCCCCCCCCCTAAATACGCCACTGCAGTTTGTTGTTTCTCCTTATTTTTATTTTATTTTAAACACATCTTTCTCGCTCGTTAGGTATTCAAAACAAAAATTTAAATTATTCATAGGATCAATACAAAAGAGTTAGTTACATCGCTATACCTACTTATGAATTACGTTTATTGAATTTTTAATAAACTTTCGCTGTATGCATTCGACTGCTGTCAGCGTATAAATCTTAATTCTCATTGATTGTGATCAACTTTTTTATTAAGTAAAATACCTAGTGGAAAAATTTAAAATGAAAAAATGGATTTTATAATCACATTAGCATAGACAGCCAAGCGCGTGCCCAATGGTTATATTATATTAAAATTTGAAAGTATTTTTAGAAATGCTTTAATTAATTCAGTAATATTGTTCTGAATCACTACATAGTATAAAACAAAGTCGCTGTCTGTCCGTCCCTATGTATGCTTAAATCTTTAAAACTACGCAACGGATTTTGAAGCGGTTTTTTTTAATAGATAGAGTGATTCAAGAGGAAGGTTTATATGTATAATACATGCATAATATTGTAAAGAAACACTGATAAATTTAGAAGTTTCTAATGTGATGTCGTAAATAAACACATTTTAGACCCACGTGCGAAGCCGGGGCGGGTCGCTAGTAATTTATATAAGTAATATTTTTTACTTAAAAATTATAAATTAATAATTTTATTATAGGTAATATATTTCCTCAAAAAAGCTGCGTTTATAAGTACTATAAATTAACATTTTTACTTTAAAACGTGATTTTTAATGCATATTTATGATTTATGATTTTACATACTAAAGTAAAAAATAAGATTTGCCCCTAACAAGCTCAGCAGCAGGGGATTGAAGAATAAGTTTATCGAAGACAACATAAACATATTTGAAAAGGAAAGAAAAACACAAAGTCTTCCTCCACAAAATTTAATAGAATAAAATTCTAGTTCGAAAGGTCTCTACATGTTTCGAACGTAGAAACGTTCATCATCAGGAGACAGAAATCTATTTTATGCTGATGTTGTTAGCAAAAGAGAAAATTAGAACCTTAATGGAGCTTTTATGGACGTAAAATTTTTAAATGTAGAAGAAACATGGCTTGAAAAATTGACAATGGATGAATACTGAGCATTCAAAAACGTTGTTAAAGTAGGCTTAAACCAACCAAACTAAATGGAGAAGAAGAGAAAAGAAAAAAAACCCGGGAGAAAAAAAAACTTTCTAAAAAGGTGTAGGAAATTATTTAGATTTCATTCTTAATATTTATATCCAGCATAAGTGACACATTATGAGGATAGAAGTGCAGTAGCACAATCTGTAAAAAATAGAAATTGTAATTAAAATTAAAGAGTGAATGAGTACAGAATTTTTTTATTATATGATTTAAAAAAAAAAAAGGGTAAGTACTTACAATGTTGTTATGTAAAAGTAAAGTTTTTTGGGGTACTGAGGATTTTACATAACAACATTGTAAGTACTTACCCTTTTTTTTTTTAAAATCATATAATAAAAAAAATTCTGTACTCATTCACTCTTTAATTTTAATTACAATTTCTATTTTTTACAGATTGTGCACTGCACTTCTATCCTCATAATGTGTCACTTATGCTGGATATAAATATTAAGAATGAAATCTAAATAATTTCCTACACCTTTTTAGAAAGTTTTTTTTCTCCCGGGTTTTTTTTCTTTTCTCTTCTTCTCCATTTAGTTTGGTTGGTTTAAGCCTACTTTAACAACGTTTTTGAATGCTCAGTATTCATCCATTGTCAATTTTTCAAGCCATGTTTCTTCTACATTTAAAAATTTTACGTCCATAAAAGCTCCATTAAGGTTCTAATTTTCTCTTTTGCTAACAACATCAGCATAAAATAGATTTCTGTCTCCTGATGATGAACGTTTCTACGTTCGAAACATGTAGAGACCTTTCGAACTAGAATTTTATTCTATTAAATTTTGTGGAGGAAGACTTTGTGTTTTTCTTTCCTTTTCATACTTTCAACTCCACTTTAAGTATGGACTATTTCTTCAAAAAAAAAATAAACATATTTATTATACAGGGTGATTCATTAAGGGTGACTACCGGCCATATCTCGGAACTTACTAAGCATAGAAACTTGAGAAAAAAAAATTATGATTAAAGCGGTCATGAGAAAATTCTGGAAATTATTTTTAAGTTCCTAATTTCGCCGCAAGAGGGCACAATTAAATTTTTTTTTTAATTCTAAATTTCTCCGAAAATTCCCATATTAAGGTATAACTCTGATTACATCATCGAAAAGCTCAGACAATTCTGCATCATTTTGGTTTAAGGCTCGTTGGCGTACCGACCTTGATAAGAGTGGGGGAAGCTATTGAATGTGTAAACATTAAAATCGCTGTAACTTCTAAACGACTTATCCGATTTTATTAAATTTAGCTTGTTTGGAAGGGAAAGGTAAGTATCTTCAATTGCCATATCCAACAGTACACGATAGTGTTTAATAAAATTGCTAGAGGGCGCAATTTGTAATAATAACAGTTTTTTCGATTTTATCCCGAAAATTCAAATCATACGGTATAACTATGACATCATAATCGGAAAGTAGATAAAATTTGCAAGGAAAGATGTGAAGACCGCAGTTCGATATCCTTGTTCGTTTCAGAGTTATCGCCAAAATAATAATTATTAATACAAATAGCGCCCTCTAGCAATTTTATTAGAAACTATCGTGTACCATTGGATACAACAATTAAAGGTACTTATCTTTCTCTTCCAAAAAAGCTTAAATTTAGTAAAATCGGATAAGTCGTTTAGAAGTTACAGCGATTTTAATGTTTACACTTTCACTTGATAAGAGTGGGAGAAGATATTGAAGGTGTAAACATTAAAATCGCTGTAACTTCTAAACGACCTATCTGATTTTACTAAATTTAAGCTTGTTTGGAAGTACCTTCCGTTGTTGTATCCAATGGTACGCGATAGTTTCTAATAAAATTGCTAGAGGGCGCTGTTTGTATTAATAATTATTATTTTGGCGCTAACTCTGAAACGAACAAGGATATCGAACTGCGGTCTTCACATCTTTTCTTGAAAATTTCATCTACTTTCCGATTATGATGTCATAGTTATACCGTATGATTTGAATTTTCGGGATAAAATCGAAAAAACCGTTATTATTACAAATTGCGCCCTCTAGCAATTTTATTAAACACTATCGTGTACTGTTGGATACGGCAAATGAAGGTACTTACCTTTCCCTTCCAAACAAGCTTACATTTAGTAAAATCGGATAAGTAGTTTAGAAGTTACAGCGATTTTAATATTTACACATTCAATAGCTTCCCCCACTCTTATAAAGGTCGGTACGCCAACGAGCCTTAAACCAAAATGATGCAGAATTGTCTAAGCTTTTCGATGATGTAATCAGAGTTATACCTTAATATGGGAATTTTCGGAAAAATTTAGAATTTAAAAAAAAAAATTTAATTGTGCCCTCTTGCGGCGAAATTAAGAACTTAAAAATAATTTCCAACATTTTCTCATGACCGCTTTAATCATATTTTTTTTTCTCAAGTTTCTATGCTTAGTAGTTTCCGAGATATGGCCGGTAGTCACCCTTAATGAATCACCCTGAATTATTAAATTTTTAAAAAACTTATTATTATTATTATTATTATTATTATTATTATTATTATTATTATTATTATTATTATTATTATTATTATAACCGATTCTATTGACTTGTAGCCCCGGGACCTCGGCCATAGCCCGTGTAAGGCTTTACTCTGAGGAACTTGTAAATGAAGCAGCTATTTCTAAAAACTCAATACCTGAAATCACAAAACAAAGCAATTTATGTTTTATGATTGAGATATTTTTATTTGATTTGCGCATAATATGCATATCAGAATCTGTTATTATTTTTTATAAAAAAGTGTACACTGAACATATTTGATATCATGATATTGACGTTTTAGAGTTCATAGATAACCGGAAAAATGTTTCCTATATGCATTTTCGTCGGTCTGTCGGTTGGCTCGAAAGCATTAAAAGAAAGCTACTGGACAGGGAATGATGATTATATTTTTTATATTGATTAGGTATTGACCCTGCTTACAACCGAATACATTTTGTGTTTGCCATAATGTGTATCTTAAAAATATTAAGTTAAATTTACTTTGGTTAACCATTTTGCATGTGTACGAGGACGGAGGACGGAGGACGAGGCTTATTCTCGACAACCATGTTATGTACAAAGGGACAAATGCGGCAATGGTTCCAATGAACAATAGCTGCTGTTATTTAAGCAAAACATGTTTAATACAAAAGTTGAAGCATATAGCAAATGGCCTACAATGTAAATTTATTTTAGAATGTGATAAAATTATCACCAGAACATGCATATGCATAAATTGTATTTATACAAAATCGGGTATAATAAAAATAATATCAATAAGTTATAGTAAATGTTTCCTGGGCTTTCGGTTTATTATACAACCATCTTCAGCACTACAAAAAAAGCTAAGTACTTTTTTTAATTTTTGATTTATTTCTGGGATGTATGCATGGTTAGAAAATAAACTTATTATATTCTTCAGTATTGAGTTTGGTTTGATTTGTGTTATACATTTTTTATCCTGACCTTTATTACTTAAATTATAGTACATTTTTTCTGGGCTTTCCGTGAATTTTTGATTAAAATACCATACATCCCAGAATTAAATTAAAAAATAAAATGTTTTTATTTCTACAGAGTTTGCAATCCAGAAATATATAATATGTCGGTGTATTGTATACAGGGTGACCACCACCCCTAAAGTAGGTACTACTACCTTTTCCAGCTTATCAGAAATGATTTTCAATGATACTTAAATTAATTAATAAGATTTAAGTACGAAATGTTCGAACAATTTTAACAAAATGTTTTAATAAAACTGATGGTTTTTGCAAAATTTGGCAGAAAAAATTAGAAAATAAACGTAAATGATAAAAAACGATCCCAAGCCACTACACTATTATTATTGTAGTGCTAAAACTATCTATTTTTGGTAATAACGCAATTACTTGTTTTTCTTTTTTTGTAAAATCTTCAATAAAATTAGCATCTTTTACGTCATTTAAAAATTAACGTGTTTGCTTTTGCCACTACTTGTGTCTGTATTTTTTTCTTCAAATTTAATTCATTTCGGAAATGGTGTATTCTATGAAAGAACGAGTAGAAATGATTTTTCTTTATGGTGTGGTCAGGTGTGTGCTATTGGAGAACTGCCATTACTTTCAATGACAAAAACGTCAGCCAAGTCTACATAAGAGATGTGTTTGCAAAATTTAATCATGACCATTTAGAAAAAAAATGGGTTACAAAGGAATAACAGATAGTTCTGACAGAATTTGTCATGGATCGGTAAAATATATATGTTCACGTAGGAATGGTCCATCTTGGCTCCATCCGTTAGCGTTTCTTTAATTTAGCCACTCGTCATCTTCGGGCCCTCGCCCCTACTAAATTATATAAGTAAGTACTATTTTAGGTCTAAAATGTTTCTTTGTTTATTATTTTAGTTATTACTGTAGTACCCCTAACAAATATTTGAAAAATCTGATTCTAAACATTTACATAATAATAGCGAGGAAAATGCCTGGCAAAGATATTGGTCGATTTTAATGTTTGTCACTAGTAGTACCACAAAAGGTTAAATTATTTCCCGAAATTCATTCGAGCTCGTGAATATTTTAAAAATTATCCGGAGTCGAACATGAGGGATAATATTCTATTCTAAAAATATTCATAAACGAGAAAAAATTTAATGGTATTCGGTAAGAAAATGTTAAACAATTTGGTATGGAATTTTCTATTATACTACCTATACGATCTGAACTAATTGTACTTACACATCATAAATACAATTTTAGGTCCTGGCATAGTAAGTATACATATTTTTTTCATTTTATGTAATTTTGGTTTACAACATTTGGTAGAAAGTTTTTTTTTTCAATTTTTCTAAAGTGCCACTAAACGCATTGTGATGCTATAATAATATAATAAGTTAAAATAGGGAGCCATGTCTTTTTTAATATCAAGTGTTGTTGTTGCGCAAATTGTTTCAATCCTTAACATACTTAATATAGCTCACTATTTATATTATGTAAGATTTGTTTTACAACAATAATTTGTAGAAAATTAAAATTTTATTAGTTTTTCACATTGGTTGGTAGTAAGTTTCTTTACCATTTACCTTCGACAGGGAAGGGGTTTTCTTTTTTTTAATATAGTATAATATCTGAAATAACTTGCTATCCGAAATTAGGAAACTATATATTATGTAAGATTTGTTTTACAACAATAATTTGTAGAAAATTAAAATTTTATTAGTTTTTCACATTGGTTGGTAGTAAGTTTCTTTACCATTTACCTTCGACAGGGAAGGGGTTTTCTTTTTTTTAATATAGTATAATATCTGAAATAACTTGCTATCCGAAATTAGGAAACTACCCGAAAATAGGCTACTTTCCTCTACATGAAGAGATTTAGTTTGCTCCGCAGCTTCGATTTTATTGTTGTTACACTGAAATACAATTTTAAGACTGATAGTATATTCTTTAATTTTACATACATTTTGAGTTACTACAAGCGGTCATGCAAGGGCGTCCATAGAGCGTTTTTCAGGGGGGGGGGGGGGGGGCAAAAACTTAAACAATATTTTTTTATCTACTAACTAACCACTGTACTATTCAATATTTATACTGAATTATGAAATAAAATAGTAATGTGGGCGCCTATGGGGGGGGGGGGACAAGTGCCCGTTTTGCCCCCCCCCCCCCTATGGATGCCCTTGCAAGCGGTAGAAAATTCCTTTTTTAAGTTTTTATTTCATTTTTTTATAAGTTCATTGCATATTCCGCGGCAGCGAACGGTCATAGGGGGCTATGTTCATCATATTTTGACAGTACAAATTTTCAGTAAAAATTCGTGTTTTGTAGTAAACAGAATATTTTGCAGTCAAACAATACTTTTTTATTTTTAAAATGAACTAGACGTTGTTATTGGTAAAAGCTTGGTAGTTTATAATAATATATGAGTACGCCATTTTAGCAATTTGCATTGCGGCCATTGTTGTTCAACTTTAATTATTTTGGTTTTATACTCAGACCAAGCATGGTCTGAGGTTTTATACTATGATTACTTCTATAAGTTCTAAAACTTCGTAATAAAGCAAAATAATTATAATTTTAAAGTTTGACGCTAAAATAAAGTTTTTCTACCTAGGTATAACTATAACCTACTTATTTCGCCTTGTGTTTTTTAGTTTATTATTTTATTACCTATAATTTAAATGAAATCAATATCGTCGGCATATTATTTAAGTAATATCTGACATATTACAAAAATATCAATTTGTTTCATTGTTAATTTTGGGAGAAATGTATAAGAAAAGGACAATGACATAATAAGGTTAAAAAAATCTTAGGTACCGTACCCGATATTTTTCGCTCTACAATTCTCCTAAAGTAATTAATGAAATTCCACGATATTTATTTAATATGTCAGTTATTTCCTATAAAATGTGCAGTCGACATTGATATTATTTAAATTTTGTGTTAAAACTAGAAAAATAAATGAATCTATGCGAAATAGCTTATAGGTTGGCAAGCATATTGATACTCCCACCTTAATGTAATCAATTTTTGATTTTTCTGTTTGTACGCCTGGGCACAGCACCAAAAATTCTTTGCCAGGCGGAAAATAGGTACTCAAGGCACTGCACTGGCTGTAACTTTAAGGTTTTAAATGCGGACTTGAATTTTTATTTCAATTCCTTGTATTATTTTGGAAAGCTAGTGTAAATTAAGTGTTTACCTTGGCCACAGTATTGTATTGAACCCCGGCCTTACCTTCCCGATGATTGGTAATTCTACGGAGCCCCAAGTATCAGCGGCCCAATGAACCAATCCGGAACAAAAGTCAGCTGTCAAAATACCGAAAAAGGCGGCCATTATAATGGCACTCAGTCTTTCCATTTTTATGTGAAACACGATGAACACGAAGTTGACAGCCATTAAGGTAAGGCAAATTGCTACACAAATGCATTCTTGAGTTCTTTTTCCTGGAATAAAATATAAAATAAAGTGTATTAAGTGTTATTATTAATGGTGGTAATCAACATTGTAATAGGTTCCTCTCTAACTATATTTATTATCTTTTTAAATTGCCCAAAAATGACAGAAACATCAAAACAATGTTTTTCTACTCCTTATTCGGTAAGTACTTCATTTTGATACTGATTTGAGGGAGGTAAGTACGTTTTACCTCCCTAGGGAGGTAAGTAAATACTTACCTCCCTAGGGAAGTACAAAGTACGCCAGCATAGAATTCTCGGTGACTCTTTCATCACTTGAATTAATACTGCACCAATCCTTGAAGTCCTTGTAACACCGATTTTACCGTTCCTTCGATTTCTGAGGTAATAGAACAGCGCAAGCTGCATTCGCAACTGCATCAATATCCATTTTTTCGATTTCTAAAAAAAAACTGATACTGACAGAACGTTTGTTTGATTATGAACATTATGAATGTCATAGCAATCAACGTGTCAACACTAGGAAATCTGTCATACATGCAGGGTATTTCAGTTGGATAGCTCAAATTATAAAATTAAAAAACATTTTTTTTTAATTTAAGGGAACTGGAGTAGAAAAAATATAATACAAAACTCGGGAGGCAGTATTCTTGACCAGTCTCGGACTATTTTGCAAGCCCTCGCTAGCGCTCGAGCGCAAACTATGTCCTTGACTGGTAAGTATCACCTGCCTCCCTTGTAGTGTAAATAACTATTACTTGTTCAATGCCAGTTTAAATATTTTAGATAATTACGCGGTCAATGATTTTCCTGATTTTCCTATAGGCCACTCATCGCAAATCACCCTGGGAATTATTATTATCCCAGTTTGGGGTATTAAAAGATGTTGAAAAAATCTAACACCATAGTATTACATTAACCATTTTCCTATTCGACGTTGTAAAAAATGTCAAAAAATCAAGCTTTTTGCTATTTGCTATACGCAATTAAAAACAATGCAATTTTCTTTACATTCAAACAATAAAATGTAAAAAATGTGATCATCACTTAAGCTAAAAATACACCGTTCCAAATTAATAAAGGCTAGATAGATCACTCCATGTGCTTGTTTATACAGACATTTTGTTGTCTAATAATACTTAGATTTTCGAAATTATTTACATGAGTTTTATAATTTATTTCCGTTATGGCTTACTTTAATGATAGTATATTCATCCGATAAGGAATTTTACCTACTTTTATTAAACAATTTTTTTAAATATTCTTTTCATTTGCAAATATAGGATGTAGGTATGCCAAAAGGATTTCCCACTCTAAGGATCCCCAATTCGTTTAAAACCAAGAAAAAATTCTAATTCATAAAAATGATCCTGCTAATAAACTAATGGAAGGTTATTTTCTACAAAAAAAGAAATTAAAGCATAATGGCAAAGTCATTGGAAAATCATCATCTGAAGAACAAAATAATATATTTGTTTGAAGGTGGTAGACAACGAAGTAATATCAAAAAAATTACTTTGTCGGACTTCCATTGTGTTTATTTTGTTACTTAACACAACGTTTCGGTTAGTTAGTATCTCTAATCGTTTTCAAGTGAAAAATTAAGTATAATAAACGTAAGGTTTGAACAACTATCGTAATATCGCGCCGAAACGACGTATTCTGGTGCGTGCCAAAGTCCATAGCCGATATATTATAGGCGCTTGTAGGAAATCTCCCAATTTTTAAAAAAATATCGCTCCCCTCAAGCAAATCTACCCCGATATCCAATATCAGCTATAACAACTTGTTTAATAAAAAAAATTCTTATAAAATATATTAAAAGACTTGTAAAGTTTTCTGCAGCTTGAACATGAAAAGATCGATTTAAGAACGAAAAATCGCAAGTGCAAACATCGATCTTATCTGCAAAAAATCGATCTCGATCGAACGTCCCTAGGCTGCGGTAGTGTAATACTTGATTACTAGGTAACGCAAACTGCAAAAAAGTAATGCATTATTTCCATTTAGGATTTAGGGGAAAGACACGTTTTCGCGATTAGCTTGCTCGTTGCCTTATTTATACTCCTGCTCTGCCATCTCAATAAACTATTATACTCTATCCTAGGAAACTAGACTCTATAACAAATTTTTCTTTGACATCAGCGCCATTTCGTAGTCCTAAAATTCTTATTTAAGGTGGGAGTATCAACATGCTTGCCAGCCTATAACCTATTTCGCGTATGTTTATTTAATTTTTCTAGCTTCTACACAAAATTTAAATAAAATCATTATCGTATTCATATTTTATAGGTAATAATTGACATATTAAATAAATATCAAGGAATTTCATTAAATATTTTAGGAGAATTGTATAGCGAAAAATATCGGGTAAGATTTTTTTTAACATTATTATGTCATTCTTCTTTTACTATACAATTCTCCTCCCAAAATTAGCAATGAAATAAATTGATATTTTTGTAATAATATGTCAGATATTACCTAAATATTGTACCGACAAATAATAAACTAAAAAAAGCTACGCGAAATAGGTTATAGGTTGGCAATAGATGAAATGACGTTGATAATTCCACCTTAAAGAATTTGGCAGGCCATAATCGAATTAGGTTTTTCGTAAAAATATAATATTGGACCAGTCATTCTTTTAATACTAGGAAACTCACAATTTTCTCTCCTATTTATGTATCCCAACCCCGCAAAAATAGAACCAATAGGCAAACAAATTTGCAGATAACATGTGTGGTTTACTATTTTTAGTCTGATAGCAATTTCCTGGATAAGAATTATGCAAATATGAGATAAACGACGAGACACCGACGTAATTTTATCAGGATTTATTATATCACATAGTAGCAGTGGCGTATTTGGGGATGATGGGAGAGGGGTTGTTGAAAGGCCAGAAAATTTAACTTGTACGTATTTATTTATTATTAAATTTTTAATTCATTTTGATCGACAAACGATATTGGCTTGATTATTATTCGGCCAACTAGTAAGCCAGTATATTGCCAGAAACTTGTGGGAGGAAAGGCCATACAGCCCCGCGGACCAAAATTAGGGCAAAATATTCATGAGTTGCGTCATTTCAATAAAAGGGAACAGGCGAAAATAGTTAAAAATTAATGCTAATATTCTCACGCTCTCCCCCCACAAGTCACTGTACTTAGCCTTTGCGGAATCTATATAGCTTTGACTCGTAGTTTTTTTTTTCATTTACGCGTCTAATGTATGCTTTAGATTATATCGACATTTTACCGTACCTATTAAATACTTAATGGGATGGATGACGAAGAACGAGCCTATGTTATAATATCGATAACCGCGGCAGCGCGGGGGGCGCCCCAATTTACAGGTACAAAAATAATTCCCACCATCATTTTTTTAGAGATAAGAAAACTGTTTTTCCAAAGACCCAAGAAAAATTATTATGATCTGCCACGTTCGACCCAAGACCTCAGTTGATACCTTGAAAAAAGGGCTTATTTTATCCTATTATTGGACCCTAGCAAGTTTACCTGGCCCAATATTAAGTACTGAAAATTTGTATTGATTGGCTCTTGGTCCAGCAGGTAGTATTTTTTTTTAAATTTTAATGGATTTCAAACTTTTAAATGTTATTTGTAAATTATAGTAATGCAGTTCTCTTAGATTTAGGTTAAGTTTTTCTATTCGATACTTTTAAATTGGCTTTTATCTACCTAAATAAAAAGTAACAATTTTTAATATTACCTTTGCAGCTAATATAATAATTTTTATATAATAAATAATACTGTATAGAATAGACTGACTCACTAGAGTGTATTCATCTGACAATACAAATAGGTACCTTACTGGTGGTCGACAAAATCAACCAACTTACTATTTCAGCGACAATTTTTTGGCATTTAAAAAAGTCACCCTAAAAATAAAATCATTTTTTACTTCTTGACAACAATTTTATTATTTAAATAAAGTTATTTCAAACTAACATTTTTGTATTAACACGAGTTTGTATGTGAAAACAAACGGAGTTGTGAAGTGAAAACAGATTCAAAAGTAATTCATTTAATCAAACAAAAGAAGCAATTCGTAAAACAACACCCCAGAATACAGTGCAATCAAAGAAGTCAGCGTAGAAAATATTTTCTCAATTTCTGCTAAAAAAAAATATAAATTAGCAAGAGATACTTCGTCGGAAGATTTATAAAAGATTCTAGAAGATTACGGCTACAACATGAAGAAAAAGAATGGCGATGACTATAAAGAATCAAGTGTAAAGTATTTACACATTCAAAACATTTATAAATTAAAAATTTGTATTCTAATTCACTCTATTATTTTAAATGAAAAAAAAATCTCAAACATTAACTTTTTATTATTATCTATATTATATTGTCATTTTCCATGTAATAAACTGTAAAATATAGTTTGGAATAAAGGCATTTTTGAAGGTTAAATATGGTTCAAGATAAATATTATAAGGAATTTGAAAGTAAAATTGATCTTTTCCAAGACATGTGTGTTCAAATCAGCTCGCTTGGCCAGAGATGCAAGGCGTCGGCAATTACAGGCAGCGCCAGAGCGGCCAGAAAAGAGGAAACCAAGTTCAAAAGCATTATTTACTTTGGAACAACTTGTGGAAATGGTGGAAAGCTACAAAGAAAACAATCCAGACGGGTTACAAAAATGTCTTTCCACATTTGCTCCTTTGAACTTGCCATGCGCGGTAATGAAGCTGCAAATTGCAAAATAGATTATTCTCAAAAGGAACAACTTGACTTTGTGTCTAGTCTTTCTGGCTTTCTATATTACCGAAATGCAAGTAAATAGATGGTCGTATTCCCTTTTTATGCTATCGCAATACATACCATTACATTTGTAAAAAAAAGTTGGGCGGGGTTTCTACCCCCAAAAAAGGGTTAAATTTCATGAAGACACGAAAAAAGTGTGCCAAACTAAAAATAAACGCAGCCGTAGTCTGTATTTTTTCAGCTAATAAAGAGGCTTCCTAATACTGACTTTATCCAGTTAAAAATTCCATTCCTGTATAATAACTGGTTCAACTGATGATAAATAATAAATATATTATATTTAGAGCCCCACTAATTTAGTGGTTCATTTAGTTGCAAGGGCAAGGAAAGTGTTAATCAAAGACAAAGGATTTTGCCGATTTTTTTTTTTTCAAAAAATACTTCAGTTTTACAAAAATTATTAAATTTGGTAGGTCATCGTAGTTAGTGTCAGTGTCGTTTAAAATATTCTTTTTCCAAAAAACTACTTGACGCCTGTTAATTTAGTGTTAAATTGGTTGGTTAGTTCCTTTATTCGGATCAATATACATTTTAAATCTAAAATTAGAGCCCTGTGGATCGGAAACTGTCGCCAAATATTATGTCAGCCAACAGGAATTTCATTCACACTTACTGGATGGCTACTACTTATATTAAGCAGGAGACTACTGGCTCTGGCCAACTGTGCCAACAAGTTCAAAATAGATTTTTCCGAAATTTTTTCGTGTTTTTCATTAATTTCATTTTTGGCACAGTTAGCTACATGCAGAGATAATCTTGTGGGTATGCATTGCAGACCTTCTTGTTAACCACGATAACCTAATGATTATTATGAACAATTTATATTAAAATTATTATAATAGGTCTATACTCTCCTCCGTATTATGAATATAATATCTAATTATTATTATTATTATTATTAAATAGGTCTTGAATTGTAAAGAACGATAAATTATAATGCTTCTTGGGCCATTTTTTTTATATCGTTATTCTTTAAAGGGCGTAGAGCGAGTCCTAGCGAAACTCGGTACTCCAAAATATATATACATGTTACAATTCAAAAGGAAATACCATGTTAAATAACCTCGCATTAACTAGTTTTTGTTCTCTTTTTCTTACAGGACTGAATAATTTTAATAAAAAAAACTATTTTTCTTTTTCCCCAAGAATTCCAATATGGTTATTAAAGACTCTTAGTACCTATCTCTCTCTCTTTGCCTAAAAAATTATTTTGTTGTCTTTTACCTACAAACGCACACAATCATGGCTATCTCCATGGTCTAGTTTTTCTTTGATACCAACAAAACTCTGTTAAATATCTATTTGAAATTCCTCAACTGTATATTTTTCTAATTCATTGTAAAGCTCCATTAACGTTTCATACCACCAACAATTTTCTCCTTTGCTAATAACAGCAACATACTTTTTATATTTCTTGTTGTCTCCTCATGATGGACGTCTCTACGTACGAAACACGACGAGATAAGAAATTTGCCGAATAATTTATTATTCAAATAAACTGGTGGAGAAAGACTTTCCTTTCTTTTCATTCCTATTTTGTAACGCTTTATCTACAGCTAAGCTATAGACCTACCTCGACTGTACAAGTTGGCCAGTTCCTGTGCACCTCGATGTTGTGGGCCCCATCGGGGACCCGTCACAACTTCCTGGGGCTCGGCCACGGCACAATTGGCATTCGGGTCATCTTCTAACATGGAGTTTTCCAAAATCTGACGCTCCGTCTTCACCGGCGCCAAAAGGTTTGTGGCAACAGCATCTACAAGGGGGCACTCTAGGACCTGGTTGACTTTTGGGGAACAACTGAGAGGCAGTGTGGGGAGAGCCATTCTAAAACATACAGCAAGTTTAAGACTGAACACTATTACTAAATTATGTAATTTAAAATCTACTGAAAAATATTTTTTTCTACAACCGTCAACAAATGACAATGTTCGTGCGTTAACGTCTGTGTCTAAAACAGTGGTTCCCAACCAGTGGGTCGCGACCTCCAAGGGGGTCGCCAGCCTTTAAGGCTTAAAGCCCAAAACAAAGGCGAGAAATAAACTGAATGTTCAAGATGGCGTTAGACTGGCTTTGACATGTACTCAACCAAGAATTTTAAACCTTGTTATGCAGATGCAAGCTCAGTTATCACATTAACATACCAAATGAATGATATATTACTGTTATTAAATTGTTTTTTTTTTATATATTTAGTTACCAACTACCAATATTACAAATTTTTAAATGAGGGGGTCACGACCTTTTATGCAAATCCAAAAAGGGTCATGACAGAAAAAAGGTTGGGAACCGCTGGTCTAAAATAACACATTTTTCATTGACATTATTTTTTTTGCGTCACCATACGCAAAATATTTTGCACATCAGATACATATTATCAATTTAATTATTGCCTGTTTTATATCGGTTGTTTCAGAAGTACGATACGTAACTTAAGGGGGTGATTCCTTATGATATTCTAAGAGATAATGTTCATATAAACATGGCATCCAGGGGAGCACCGTAACGAATATTATTGACAAAAAATGTACGCCACTGACTTTTTCTAATTTTGATACATACAGGGTGTCACGGATAAGAATGCACTCTACAGGGATCTCGTAAACCGTAGAAGATACAGAGATCGTTAAATTAGAAAAAATTCCGAAGATATTTGGGCAAAACCGAATTTTCGCGATTTCGTTTTTATTTTTTCTGAGTCTATTTGCAGAAATATGTCAAATAAAGGTTACATTCTTATTGACATTTTTTCTCCTTTACAAGTTGGTGTAATTAGATTTTTAAACCGACGTTTCTTCTTTTTAATTACGTAGTCGGAAAATTGTATTTTATTATTTTTAAATTTCTCTCCTCATTCTAAATGCAAGGAAATATCACACGTAGTATTAAAAACACGTTTCGCACTTAAAAACTTATCATCAATAAGAATAAGTGCAAATTTATCTTGTATAAACATTCTTTTGTTTTCAAAGCCAATTAGAAATAAGTTGCCTCTGGAAAACAATAAATTTTTATGAAATTTACGGGTTCTCAAACCACATGTGTATTTTGGATTTATTTTTCTATTAAAATTTAATGCCATTTTATTCGTAGCTACCCATAAAAAAGTTTAACAATTACCACTAACTACTAAATATCTAACAGTGTTTTCAGCAATCAAATTTATTTAATTTCATTTTCAAAAAGACCACTTTCTTGTTCGGAACATAACTAGCAGCGATATACAATTTCATCCATTACGTTATCTAACATTCTTGGAGTTCTTCTTCTAATAGCGGCTTGAACTTCACCTTGAAGTTGGTCAGTATTTTCATAGGTTTCCCTAGTTTCCCAGTAGATTTTATTTTTAAGATAGCCCCA
Organism: Polydrusus pterygomalis; assembly: GCA_963969555.1. Taxonomy (NCBI): domain Eukaryota; kingdom Metazoa; phylum Arthropoda; class Insecta; order Coleoptera; family Curculionidae; genus Polydrusus; species Polydrusus pterygomalis. Next base: position 333,629 of record OZ018376.1, read on the forward strand.
GAAAAAAAATCCAAGTGTTTTAAAGTCTGGAAAACGCGCAGGCCACCGTATGGGGCAGTTAGTGGCAATTAAATAAACAGGTGTGATACGTCGTTAAATTTGAAATGAGGAGTGAAATTTAAAAATAAGAAAATAAAATTTTCCGACTATTTAAAAAAATTAAGTTGATGTTGGTTGTGAGAAAACCAAACGTCGGATTGAAAATCTAATTACACCAGCATGTAAAGGAGAAAGAATGTTACCTACCATTACTTTGACATATCTCTTCAAATAGAGTCAGAAAAAAATAAAAACGAAATCGCAAAAATTTGGTTTTGCCCAAAAATCTTCGGAAGGATTCTGAATTTTAATTTGAAAACACAACGTTGTAGAGTTTAGTAGGGCCTAACTTTTTTCCAATTTAACCATCTTTGTGTACGAGATTCCTGTAGAGTGCATTCTTATCTGGGACACCCTGTATATACATATATAGGATTCAAGAAAAACTTTAAAGAATCATCCCCTTAAGTTCTTCTTTAATATAATTTTATTAACAAAAATTAACTATAGTTATTTTTAATGTATACACAAAAATTAATCAGAAATCTAGTTAAAAATATTGTTTGCAACTCGTGTGCGAAATTCTTTGGTCATCTCGAACAATTTTGGCTGCGCATCGTCAAAATTTTTTGTTCTTGATCATCAAAGTAGTATTTCGCACCCTAGAAATAAAAATAACTATTTTTAAATGAAAATAACTTTCGAGACCTTTCCAATTCCCCAAGAGTCCAAATCAAAAAAGTTTGTAAATATCGAATAATAAACATGGCCAGGGCTCTGGTTCAGAGAACGTAATGCTTTTGGTCTAATTTCGTATATTTTCTGATGGCATGGAGATTATAAGATTGGTACCTACTCTTAAATAATATTATAATAATAATACGAGGTAGTGAGGTGGGGTAATAAATTATTTTCTCTACAGCCAGTTAATAGTTGACGCATAAACGTGATAGTAAGAACGAAAGCAATATGCTATGCATATGTATGGTGTACCTATATAAATAAAGCACAGTATTTGACTTGCCTATAATGACATAATGCACTGGAATGATTATATTAGATGGGACTCCGAATGTTCTCCTTATTATCGCAATATGGGTTAAATTCAGTAAAAGCACCTATTTTTACCAGTAAATTAATATTGATGAGTCCTAAAACTTCCAGAATAGGGTTTATACCACTTTATATTCCTATTACTACTTATTTCACGAGTAATAAATAACTTCAACTATTGCTAACCTGGCTGGACATGTATTCTGTCATATAACATGGCAGGTTTGTGGTTGTTATGGAAATGCTCATGTTCATAGTAATTTTCAGGTAGGTACTGATGTCTTCGATTACCACCTATCTTTATAGGATTATAGGCCCCTACTCTTGCTACCAAACGTTATTTCTATAAATTTAGGATTTATATTAGGCCTACCTAGTTACAAATAATAATAATTGTAATGCATGATAATGCAGTATTATTTATTTTATGGGGCCAATTCAGTTATTCGGTCTTCTTTTTTTCCCACTCATCAAAAGAATATTGCAAGCGAAATTGCAAGCGTTTTGACTAAAAGCACCAGTGGCGGGGGAGGGGCAATAATTTTTTTCCACTCTTCTAGAACGGCGCTCGGCTCCATGCATGACATAATTTGCAGGAAGCATCATGAAACACGCCAACAAGGCAATTACCAAAATTTGTACTTTTACAACTTTTATTTATGTTTTAGTTTCTTATTAATATTTTTACTTGCATCTGATTAAATTTTAAAAATCTTTGTTTACCAACCAACTGTAAATTTATAGGTAAAACAGTTTTTGCAAAAACTGGAGGACAACGCCAAACGGGGACGTCTAGTAAACAACAATAAACAATAATTATAAATATTTAGAAACATTTTTAACCAGAGGCTTTATGAAAAATATACCAACTTTTCTTGTTCATATCCTAATAACATAAACTGGTTTAGTATTTTTTTGATCGCATGGTGTACAAATATCGAAAAAACCTCGCTTTCTTGTCTGCATCTAAAAACCTTTTATACTAATGATGTTGATGATGAACGATATCGCAGTAGTGAAGAGTGTAAAAATGTAAGTAGTGTTTATTTTGTGCAAGTTCGACTATAATATGATGTTGTGGTGTGCGGCCCAGTTGTAGTCTGCTCCCTCCGCCTGTATTAAAGCTGACGACTACGTTCTACTCAATAAAACTGAATTATATTTTTTGCCCTATATTCTTTATTATACCAGAAACCTGAAACCTAATAATTGTGCACATACCTATTACCTACGTTTTCAGAACTTTACTTTGAGCAGTCTGTCCGCAGTTGTTTTACAATATGTACTGTATTTGCTACACATTATTATTATTGTTAACGTTATGTTGGTATTATGTTGTTTTGTGTTCCAGACTTGTATATAGCCATGAATATTGTTTGCAAATAGAATTTGTGTATTAGGTACATTAATGTGCTTTAATAAGTACCTTATAAATGTATAAATGTACGTTGTTCTAATTCTAACAACTACTGTGTGTGTTGCGAAGTATATACAGGGACGTAGCAAGGGGGGGGGGGCGAATAGGGCGACCGCCCGGGGCGCCATATTAACAGGGCGCCAAAATGGTAATTAGAAATACGGGAATTTAAAAATCTACTAATGCAATTACGGCTGGATTGCTTTTGATATTTGGCAACGCCGATATTTGAAGAAAAGGCGCCGCGATTCGATTGCGTCACTATGCTATGTGAATTGTGAATTGCCACGACATAAGTCACACAAGTCCGAACAAGCATATTTTCTTTTCACGAATGTTAAGTTCAAGTCTGTTAATAGTGTCAATATATTTTTTAAACTAAAATTTATAGATGTATAATTTTAGTTTTAAGATTGTCTGGTAAGACGCAGAACTACTATTCGCCCGGGGCGCCAAAATTCCTAGCTACGTCCCTGAGTATATATAGTAAGTAATATCATAGTTTTCACATTATTTGTTATGCAATTTCTATACTTGTATAGAGCACCGATCATTGAGGTAATTTTTTTTTTTGTATAATTCATAGTATATGTTCGGATCAGTTTAAATTTGCGTAAATATTTAATACAATCTACTTTATGTAACTCTACAATTCCGTATATTTATATTTTTGTTTAAAGAGCATATTACATTTTAACATTTTGTTTTGTTTATATTTATTTTCAATCTATTACAATAACAACCTGTTAGAATAAATTTTTTAATCATTATTTGGTCTCTAAGTCAAAGTCTCTCACATTTTTAGCAGTAAAGTATCGCACCTGCGAATAATATGAAGTACTGACCTACCACTTAAATTTGCACATTTCAAACTAAATTCATATACCGAGTACAGTAGTGGCCCAAGGGCAAATCCCTGGGGAATCCCACAAAAATGTTCCATATCACAGGTTTTATTATCGTATAGGTACCTAGAGCGGAGGGCAAAAAGTTGGGTTTATTTTAGCTGATGCGGTGACGCACTCCTATTAAAAATAAAAATATTATTTTGGCTTTAAAATTTTTGGTGATGGTGCACTTTAGGACCCTCGGAATTTCACAATTATTGAAAGGAAAACTGAAAGGGTATAGGTATTTAATTTTGAGTAACCAGGCCGGTTTTTACAAAGATATTAACAAAAAATCATTTAAACTTGTGATACAAGGAAGTGTATGTGAAGCTTTTGACAGCAAGCATACTTTATTATGGAATATTCTTTTCCCATTTCTTGGTATTAATTTATCATATCAAAACTGTCGATTGTCATATTAAAGAAGCAACGTTGTCAAATGTATTCTCAATTTATACAAGGGACTTGACATATTATTCAATCGGTACTAAAAGGTGTATTGGCAACCGGTTGGTTCATTGTTAACCAGAGCATTTTTTTTAAATTAAATTTTTTCAACTAATATTTTTTTAACTGCATACTGCATTGGCCGAAAAAAAGTCAAATCCTTTATGAATTTCCTATAAATTTATATATTGTACCAAGTCTGGCAACACTGCTAGGAATGACTAACGTAACAGGGGGTTTTCACATAAAAATAGCTGTCAAAGACGAACTTCTTGTCTTTTTTTTTTAGAGAAAAACATTCTTGTCCATAAGTTTTTTGTTTTTAATGTGCTCTATACAAAACAGGTCTTTCCATTGCACTTTCAAAAATTGTGAAATTCCGAGGGTCTTAAAGTGCACCAGACCCAAATATTTTTTTAGGTTTATTATTTTTGTTTTATTGAATTATTCCTTATATATTTGAATTTGAAAAACCCAAGTCTACGAGGAACTACCAAGGCTTCTGACCGATTATTTTTTTGCAAAATTTAATTATTAAGATAAGTAGGTACAATATATAGATAAGTACCTACTTACTACTTATATAGGGACTGTACTTAAAAATTCAAGTTTCTATAAATACCTCTAGGTCTTCGCTTTTTATTTTTCATCGGTACTTAAAGTAAAACACTTAACTAGTTAATGTAGATACTTATAATTATACCAATAATTTCAAGTAGGTAGGTACTCCTAAATGGAGTTCTGCCCACCTACCTATGTTTACTAGACAAAACTCACCTGACTATTAAAGATATTCGCTTTCCACATCCAAACTACAGGAATAGTTTTTTAGTTAATTTAAATTTGATTAAATTCCATTTGGTGGTGAGATTTTTCACATTATGTTTAGAAACCACTTAAATATTTTAAACGCGCTGGAAACTGATGATGCAGTCATACCTTTATTTAACTAAGTCACATAATTTCATAATCATAACTATCTCTGTCACTGAGTCACAAATAAATAAACAATAATTCTGTTTCATCCGTATAAGTGTTATAAATTGAGAGATAAGATACAATAATATAGCATCGAAATAATTGTATATTTGAAAATGAAAAAAAACGGGAACAAGTGAAATACGACTTTATAAGTTTGTACTGTTACCTAGTAATATTATAAGATATATCTTCCGTTGGAATAATACTTGAAAAAAAAAACGGCGTTTGCTCAGTCGGCACGAAATACTGATGATAATTGAACTGAATGAATCCTACTGCGATTTTAGGTCTAACGATTTGTTTTCTTTCTAAAGTTTTCATAAAAAATCACATCTTACGACAGGTCGCGTCTGTCAGAAAAGAAATGGTTCCGCGCTATCGCGCTAATTCGAATCCCGAGCGCGACTGAATGAAATTACTGAAATCGCCTGAAAATTGGATCGTATCGCGGTTTCGCCGAATTACCGGTGTGTCGCCTATAACGATGACGTCATCGTGCGAGAGTTAATGCTGGTTCGAATGTCGTGATATAACTCGCGATGTAAAATGTTCAAGGATGGGTCAATATAATTCCCGTCTTTCACATCTTTTTTTATCTACAACATTTTCCAGTATTGTTTTTAAAAAAGAAAATTAAAGACGAATTTTATTTTTTCTATAATTTGAAAAGATCAGGGTGTTCCAATATTGCGACAAAGTGTTAGATAGAAAGAAAAACAGTTTATATAAGAATCGTACAGGGTCCTAAGGAACACATTTTAAAAATATATTGCGATATACAGGGCTTTCGTAAATCGAGGCCATACCTATTAAACATTTAAATGAAACATCCTTTTTTTTATTCCATAACTAAATTCCGCTTACTTTTCTTTCGCTATAGGGTAGAAATAATCTATTCAGGGTATTTTAGAATTGATGACCAATTTCATGTCAAAATTGGGTTTGTTCGTTATGATTTCATGAGGCTGTACCTTTGTGGTAAATTGCAATAAGACATTTATTTTCTCATTGTAAGATTAGATAATTTAATAATTTTTAGCGCGCATCTGAATTTGACTTGAATCTTGAATCTTACTTCTTACATGGACAGGCTCAGGGCCGGATTAACCACTAGGCCAAATAGGCCATGGCCTAAGGCGCCACGAACGAAATAGGCGCCGCGGCTTTTTAACGAATTTCAGTGTACCTATAATAACAATTATTATTTTATAAATTTAATTCACTATTTAAGCTATGGCATAATTGCTAATTATCATACCTATAAAGTATAAAGAACATTCAACATTCCAATCTAAACAAAAATATTCTAAATTGAAGTATTAAGACTATTTAGTTATCAGATCTTGTGAAATCAACTTCCTTCGACGACATTATTCAAAATTTCTTAAAGTAAAAAATGTCGAAAAAAACATTTCTAGTATCTTAATACTCTTAAAAATATGTGTGTGCTTTAGTTTATATCATTTTGTGTATTTATAAGGAACCAATCTACCGATATCATTTGATTCTTAGCACCGAATTTGTATTTTTATGTGTTTTATATTTTTGTATCCTAATTAGCTGGATTAGTCGATTAGTTTTTTTGAACTTTGGAAACTACCAAACTCTTATTAAGTTATGATATTTTGAGTTAATTGTTTTATGTAGTACTTACATGTATTATACGATTATTACAATTAAATTAATCTATGAGTTTTTTCTTCAACAAAACGTGCAAATTTCCGCTTGAAAAACACATTTTTACGAGATTACGTTTATGCACAAATTTGATCATCCGTATCATGACTCGCTCAATTTTTTAAAATCCATTTCGAAATTGAAAAAAATAGGCGCCAAAATTTGTCTGGCCTAAGGCGTCAAACGACCTTAATTCGGCCCTGGACAGGCTAGGGAAAAGTCAAAACTCTTTACATTTCCATGGGTACTTTGAGATTTCTTAACAATTTTTGATATTTATTCTCTTATAAAAATTGGAATAATATCTTAAAAAGCAGCGAATTTGGGTATGCTTAATAAAAATGATAATACAGCTAAAGATCTTTATAAAAGTTACCTATATAAAATATAGGTTGTTCCATTTTAAAAAAATTAGAAAATGACAGTTTTGACTTTTGCCCTACCCTGTACATTAGTGTACATGTACCGTGCGAGCAAAAATTATTTGCATCAAAGAGGGCTTGGATTAAAAAACGTAGGAGAGCTTGGTTTAGATCACAATGATATGGGGACGATATACCGTGCGAGCAAAAATTATTTGCATCAAAGAGGGCCTTGCATCTAAGGACATAATGCTTAGCCGTAGAGCTTAATACCTGTTGGGTGTCAGTAACTACCTGAATTAACAGTCAGTTATTCAGTCATTTTTGACAGTCGTTACAAGTAATTTGATTCATCGCTAATTTTTCCAATTTCTTGAACAATTCGCACAATGGGCTTTACGGAACAGCACAAACCATTCATGATTGAAGCGTATTTTCGAAACGGGGTTAGAGTAAATGGTGGGTTTGCGCATGGACGATTTTCACGAACATTTTCCTAAGGTTGCTTTTATTACTAGGGATTTTTATCATTGCCTGAAAAGAACCGTGGTGTTTAGGAAAACAGGTTCTATACAACACAAAGAAGGAGCAGGAAGACCATCTGTAAGAACAAAAGAACTTGTTGCAAACGTTCGTGAAATAATGTAAAATACGCCAACAAATTGTATACCTATAAGACGCCTGTCCCAATTCCTTAAATATTTGCATGGCTTTGCATTCAAAAAAATATTATTTTGTTACATTACATTTTCCCTATAGAGTCTTATCCAAGAATAACAAGCTCAAATGGTTTATTGGTATACACCAGCTATACTCTAAGTGTGTTCCGCGGAACCCTAGGGTTCCGCGATACCTCTGTAGGGGTTCCTCAAGAATTTAGAAAAAAAATCAAAACACCTCTCTCTGGTCGAACGTGTTGACTCCGCGGCCGCGCGTAGGTATATTTATTTATTTATTTGTATTTGTATAAACATGTGTTACAATAGCTGGTACAATATCTCATAAGTTTGGTATCAACATGTATACTTGTGAGCGCGCAGTCCCTTTGATACAAGCCGCCTCTGAATTGTTTACAACGCATTTTTTATATTTCTCTTTTTATTTTTGCTTTTTGTTTATCAAAGGCGCCGACTCGAGTATTTTCGAGAATATTCGAGATCGAGTCTAGGACTAAGTATAAAAGCGGCGATCGCGCGTCGCGCCTCGTCAGTCAGTTGACGGTTAGCGTTCGGAGCGATAAGTTCCTACCTACCTACTTACAAGCTCGCTAGCGAGAAACTAGTGTTCATTGTTCTACTGCCTGCTGTATTCTGTTGTCTCAGTTTTATACATTTCTTCATTGTACTAAACTTAGTCTCTTATACGCAGTAACGATTGTGCATTATTTAGACCCCACCATCCTGACGTGTAACATTATAAATAAAGAAGAATGGAACGTTGGCTTAAAGGTGTTAAACGTGTTGCAACAACATCTTCTAATGACGCTGAATGTTCAAAAGCAGTACGCGCGGAGAATATAGCAATCACCGATCCAGACGATGATGCCATGACGTCAAGCTCGACGGTTTCAAAGACGAAAAAAAAGAAGTATGATGAATCATATATCAGTTTCGGATTTGTTGATTCCAACGGCTCACCTCTCTGCATGCTATGTAGTAAACTGCTTCCTAATAGTTCCATGGCACCTGCCAAATTGCGCCGATATTTACAAACTGTACACCCCGAGTCTAAAGACAAGAATAAAGAATTTTTTGTTCGTAAAAAAGATCAGTTATTGGAAAGTCAAAAAAATATGATGCATGTAACAAAAACTATCAACGAAAAGGCCACGGAGGCATCATATTTAGTTAGCTATCGCATTGCACAAGCAGGTGAAGCGCACACTATCGCTGAGAATTTAATAAAGCCATGTGTATTAGACATAACAAAATGTATGCTCGATGAAAAATCTGCAAAGCATCTTTCTACTGTGCCGCTATCAAACGATACTGTTTCACGGCGAATCCATGATCTGGCAAGCTACGTCAAACAAGAACTAGTTACACGTCTACAAAAAACACGATTCGCCTTGCAAATGGACGAGTCAACTGATGTCGCTGGTTTGGCTATCTTGCTGGTTATCGTGAGATATCCATATGAAAGTTCTTTTGAAGAAGACATGCTTATGTGTTCACCGCTGCTCACAAACACTACCGGGGAAGAAATTTTTAATAAAATAAATATATTTTTTGAAGAAAATAATCTCAGTTGGAACAATTGCATTGACATTTGTATAGATGGGGCCAAGGCGATGACAGGTAAAACAGCAGGAGCAGTGTCACGAATAAAAAATAAAGCGCCTAATTGTAGTTCCAGCCATTGTATTCTGCATAGACAAGCACTTGCGATGAAGCAAATGCCGTCAAATCTAAAACTAGTTATGGATGAAGCGGTAAAAATAATTAATTTTATCAAATCACGACCACTACAATCCCGATTGTTCTTATTATTGTGTGAAGATTATGGCAGCAAACATAAAACACTGCTGCTCCATACAGAAGTGCGATGGCTGTCTCGGGGTAAAACTTTAACAAGGCTATTTGAGCTTAGAGCCGAGTTACAAATGTTTCTTTCAGCAGATACTTCTTTTAATTTGAAGGACCGTTTGTATGATAAAACTTGGTTGTTCCGATTGTCTTTTATGGCGGATATCTTTCAAAAACTGAACGAATTGAATTTATCATTGCAAGGTAAACAGACAACAGTGTTTCAGGCCTATAACAAAATAACTGCCTTCAAAAGAAAATTAGATTTTTGGATTATTTGCGTTGGTAAGAAAGAAATAGAAAGCTTTACGTCACTCAGTGAGTTTGTTAGCGATAACGACTCAGAAATGTTTCAAGATGATGTGTTTGAAGAATTGGTCCAATAACTCAGTTCGATGCGCGCATCTTTTGAAAAGTATTTTCCCGAAGAACAGAATACAAAAATGAAACTGAATTCATGGATTCATAATCCTTTTTTACCCAACTTGAAAAAGCCCGAAAGTATGTCAAACAAGATATATGAATCTCTTTTAGAAATGTCATCAGACACAAGTATGGAGTCACTGTTCAAAACGACGCCTCTCAACGATTTTTGGTGCAGAATCCGTGATGAATATCCAATGCTTGGCAAAATGGCTCTGAATATTCTTCTCCCGTTCCCAACAACATATTTGTGCGAAACAGGATTCTCAACCTATGCAGCCACGAAAACAAAATATCAACCAATTGATGAAAAATAAAAAACAGTTTCATACCTCCCATTAGTTAGATTTTTTCTCTTTTAATATCTTCTATTATTGTACTTGCCATGTGGTAAAGTAAGTAATAATTAGTAACTGTTACATTGTACTTTTATTATGCTTATTAATAAAGAATACACTTTTAAAAACTATTGTTTTATTGTAGGGTTCCATCAAGTATTTTGCTTCCCAAAAGGGTTCCGTCACCAAAAAAGTTTGAGAACCGCTGGTATACACAGTATAATGAACCTAATATTATGTATAAAAAAATACTAATGGACGAACTAAAAACAGGGTTGGTTTTACCCACGAACATTGTGTAGGTGTCGATTTTTTAAATAACACACTCGTCGTTCCCAAAATAGTCGAATTAAAATATAATTAAACTTGTTTATCCACACCTACAATGGGTGTGGATTTTCTATGTAAAGGTAATTAAGTCATTAAATTATGAAACAAGTTCGCATGATAAAAAGTCAAAAATTACTTCTATTCTCCATAGTATCATCAGACCTAATGAAAACTATAGGCGTTGCATTGGGATGAGTAGGGAGGGGGGCGCTAAGCCCCAGCCCCATAAACAAAATCATCTACTACGCTATACGTACACGCTACGTTTTGTCATTCAACAACATTTAAAATATAATAGTATATCTAATACATATTGCCTGCTGTCAAGCCCAGGCGCGTATTTGAGGGGGGTAATGGGGGTAGTTTCCCCCCCCCATCCCAAAAAATAAACACTGACATATCAGTAAAAAGAGGCTTAACACACAAAAAATTTTCGCCTGAGGCACTGTTTTTTTCCCCTACCCCCCCCCCCCCCCCCAAACTGACAGCTGAATACGCGCCTGGTCAAGCCTGGCTTAAAAGGGGGGTATTGGGGCTTGAACCCCGGGCCCCGCGGTTCAATATGGCCCCCCAGGGGCCCCACTTTTGGAAAATGTACGTTGGGTGTTGGCACCCGTGCTGGTAAAGGGTCGTAAAGCTAATAAATCATATAGGCAAAAAAACCTTACTGTCAAATCACTAAGTACCCCCACTCGTTGGACTTGTAGAGACAATGCGGTAAAAGCGTGAGTAACAAGCTATTTCCAAGTATACAACTGCTTAAAAGTAACGTGAGATGATCCTGCACAAAAAAATTACACCAAATTAGAAGCCATAGGTATTTCTAAATAAAAATGGAGACTGTTGCAATGGCCACCTCCTGGAATAAAATGTTAAGGCTTTTTGGCGAATGAAACCTTAATCCGGCCTTGCGTGCTGTACTTATTTTTGCAAGAAATTAAAGAGTCTACTCTAATCGCTTTTAATCACTACATGGCATTAAACCATTTACTCGAAACCCTCTAAACTCTAAACCCATCGAATTAGAAATAGTAAAGTAATTTATGTACATTTGACTTCTATATCTACTGTTAACGATAGCCAAGATAAATATTTCAAAAATAATTGCAGGCGTTCGGCTGTCACTAAATATCACCAGTAAAATTTAATTAAACAGGTATAAATGGCGCAACTATTAGACATGAACCAAAAATACATAACACTTTTTAAAAGATTTGAAGAACAACCAAAAACAAACGAGAAACTAGAAAGTGAACTTCGAGATATTAAAAAGAAGCTTAACCAAAAAGAGCACGCAGAACTTAACAACAATTTGATCATTCGGGGAATTCCAAATCAACAAAATGAAAACCTAAACGATATTGAGATGATCGGAGAGAAATTGGATGTACCTATTTACTTGGGCGGGCTAAATTCAGGGTCTATATAGGCTAGGTACAGAAAATGATGAAGATAAAGCACAAAAATATCGTCCAATTAAAGTAACATTTCAGGATTGCAGTGCCACATCACTAATTCCCAAATCCAAAAAAAGGTTTCAACTAAACAGTAAAGATTTAGGATACACCACTTCACCACTAACAATAAGGTATACATTAACCATGACCTCACAAAAGACAATCTGGCGCTATTTAAAAACAATAATAATTATGAATTCGTTTGGGTTTGTTCGGTGGAAATATTTTTATTAGGAAGGATAAACAATCCAAAGTAATAGGTACGATTGGAAGACAAGAATAACTAAAAAAACTAAGTGGCCCTCGCAAAAAACTAAAGCTTTTATATATTAACATTAGGAGTTTAAAAAATAAGCCAGATAGTGTGCAGTGTTCTGTGATCAATTGATCACCATTGATGATGAATGCGATTTGTTGTTGACTGAGCCATGGCTGAGAAAAGAGAAAGCATTCTTGTATAATTAAAAAAAAACTATAATGCAGAGATGGCAGAGGAAAAGGAGTTTATATTTATCTGAAGGGCACAATAAAATTTCGTGAATGTTATTCTAACAGTAGGTATAATAAACTGGGTCTGCGAGGGCATAGGTGAAGAAAACTTAAAAGTGAGTTTTATCTATAAGTTCCCGTCCTTTTCAAACACATAATTCCATACATTATAAGAGGAAGTCTTCTTAAAACATAAAAAAAAACACTTACTTGTGGGAGACTTTAATAAGTATAAATTTGCTCGAACAATCTCGTGAAATATCAAATTATATAAACCTCATTACTCTTAATAATTTTGAAATACATTACCTGATAACCAGGGAGAACGCGACTGGAACCACTAGTACCTACATTTAAAACCATGATAGATCACGTATTGACTGATAAATACAATAACCAGTGGTGTCCCACAGGTATTGGTACTGGGTCCGCTGTTGTACGTTGTACTCTCTGTGTGTTCTATAAGCTTGAAATGTGCGGGGCTAGATTTCGTTATTTTACCTTTGCAGATGATACTGCCTTAGTGCTCATGGGGGAAAATGAACAAGAATTATGCAGGGAGGTCAACGGTGTAAGGTTTTGGACAAATTCGGTGACAGCGGGGGGGGGGGGGGGGGGCAAACATCTCGAGGGGAGGGGGGACCGCCACTGTAGTATCAGACGTTGTTTGTGTTGTGTGACTTTCTCCGATTTCTGATTTCCGGATAAACAGACCATAACTTGGTGCAATCCTAAATTAATTACGCTTCAGGAAGAACTGAAAGTTTTCTTACTGTTTTTGAAAAACAAAACGTTATTTAGGTTGCTACTTTTAGATGGCGTCAGGGTGGCCGAACCCTACATCAGACGGCAGGGAAAATTTGGCACGCAATGCAAACAGGGCGATGATTCATTCAATACTTCGGCCGTTTTATTTGTGTCGGATGCCCGGATCGTAGAAAGTTTAAGTTTCAGATTATTTTACAGAACGAAAATTATACTCACGTGCTTTGGCAGGAACATTAAGATACGTCTCGGGATACGTATTTTATTATGATGATAATATTTTTTTTTTACATTTTTTTTGCAGTTATCCATTTAGGTAGGTACATTTATCATCATGATCAACAGAAAAATATAATCAAGTATGCGATTTTGATTATTATCCGATATCGGCGATAAATTAGCGATAAATTTCCGAATAAGTATTAATTTTTAATATTTTTTGGCGACATAACTTGGCAACTTTAATAAAATTTATTTCATCAATCTAATCAAGAATTAAACAATATATTGGAAAGGCCCTGCATGGTTAAAATATGGATTGGGTTATTTTTTGTAACCCATCCCAAATAGAGGTTTTTCTTTAAATCGAAAAATAAAAACCTTCTCCTGTGACGCTATAATTTCTTCCTTTTGTTGATATTTTTCTGCAGGGGCGGTCATATAGGGGGGGTCATGGTGGCCATGACCCCCCTCTTTGCGTCGATTCACATTATAAGAGCCGCTCAGTCAATAGTTAGTTTAATTTTTTAAACAAAATCCTTAAAGCGATATAGAAGTAACGTAGAAAGTGAGTGAAGTGGGTCTTACTTACAATTAAACAATTCTAGTCACAAGTCACTAGTATAATAAGAATAAGTACTTGACATGCCCCCCCCCCCTCAAAAGGTTGATATGACCGCCCCTGTTTTTCTGATATACATAATATGCGACCTAATCATTTCTGACAAGTCAATCAGAAATATAATATTATTGTTTGGAATTTTTAAACTTTAAATGACCTTTTGAAACCATCTAGTAGCGGATCTTTAGGGAGACCTGCAGGGCAGTGTTTTAGCCTCCTCCCATGGCCTAATAATAATAAATAACAATAATAATAAATTCCAATTTTACACTTTCCACAGATTTAATCTGTGGAAAGTGTAAAATTATTATTTTTTACCATTTATTTAACACAATTAATAATGGATTTCCACCAAGTAAAAGCCGAATCTATTCTATTATTCTAATAATAAATTCCTCCTACGAGGTGTGGTTTTCTGAAATAATAAAAAATATTTAAAACAAAATTCTTTCAAATTAATTTTAGGCTATTGAAGCACTATATTACGTAGATATAAATTTATATGCCTAAGCTCTGCGTCCAGTCAGTCGCTTACTAATATAAAAATTAATTTGAAAACGTTGCTTGTGAAAAGCCTATTCATTTATTTATGTCAAAGTCGAAAAGACCATTTTATACCTAGATACAAATTTGATTGATTTCTTTTAAGCTTGGTTCTATGAACACGCTGGACAAATATGTATATATAACACAAATAAAGTGGCGAACGCCCAGTAAATAAGTAATTTTTTACCTCTTGACGTCCATCACATATTTACCAGAAAATAATAAGCAAATTTAAATTGCTACACCACTGAGGTTAGGGATAGTAACCGCTCATACTGTGAACCACTGAACCCCGCAGTCCCCTCGCCCATACTCATGTAGTATCGGGAAGCGGAGTCATTTTTATAAATGAACGTATCCGTCCGCGTTCATCTATGGTAGGTCGTTGGAATGAATAGTCTAATATCCATAAAATCAACTTATATTATGAAAAAAATTGACATCTGAAACTTTATTGTACATATATAACTATGCCTAAAATTACACTAGAAATATCTTTTTCTAATAACATTTTTAGAAATTTGCTACAGAAATGCCATTTCTCAGCATTTTATTTTTTTTAAAAGTGTAATTTTTGACAGGTACCGAATGACACATGCTGGTTGAATATTTTTAGTCCAATTTGATGCAAAAACGATTGCTGTTATTTAATTTAAACAAACCTTTTTAATAAAAGAAGTTCCCTAGATACCGTGCGAGCAAAAATTATTTGCATCAAAGAGGGCCTTATTGCATCTAAGGACATAATGCTTAGCCGTAGAGCTTAATACCTGTTGGATGTCAGTAACTACCTGAATTAACAATCAATCAGTTATTCCGTCATCTTTGACAGTCGTTACAATTAAGTAATTTGATTTATCGCTAATTTTTCCAATTTCTTGAACAATTCACACAATGAGCTTTACGGAACAGCACAAAATATTCATGGTTGAAGCGTATTTTTAAAACGGGGTAAGAGTAAATTGTGAGTGGCAATACAATCAGGGTTTGTCCATGAAAATATTTTCCTAGCGTTGCTTTTATTGCTGGGGATTTTTATAATTGCCTGAAAAGAACCGTGGTTGTGTTTAGGGAAACAGGTTCTATACAACACAAAAAGGAGCAGGAAGACCATCTGTAAGAACAAAAGAACTTGTTGCAAACGTTCGTGAAATAATGCAAAATACGCCAACAAATTGTATAAGACGCCTGTCCCAAGAAGTGGGAAGATCTCATCATGCAGGACTATTCTTAAGAAGCAGCTAAATTTATTTCCTTATAAAGTGCAAGTATTCCAAGAAATACAATCCGCAGATTTTGAAAGACGGCACAGGAATTACTCTCAATGGTTTACCCAAAATTTATTGAAAAGAAATTATTTATTAGACCTGATATTTGGCGGTGGCAAATTTTAGCAATTTATGTAATTATTTTTCTTTTTCTTTCTGTATATTCTTACGTTGTTAATTTTGTAAACAACAAAAATAAATTTGTATTTTTCTACTTATTTTATTACTCATTAGTTTGGCATATCATGTCATAATATGAATTTGACAAAATGTTAACCTAGATTTGGTTAGATATAATAATATCGTCCCCATATCATTGTGATCTAAACCAAGCTCTGCGTTTTTCATTCCAAGCCCTCTTTGATGCAAATAATTTTTGCTCGCACGGTATATGGTGCGGACTTTAATGGTGACACATTATATGAGTTATATCCTCTAGGAGGCTTCCTATGTGCGAATTAGTGGTTTTAGCTAGCTACCTACTTTAATAATATTAAAAACCTAAAAGAACTTGCCTGCTGTGCGCCGTGCTGTTTTCAGTTTGTTGCTTATTATGTCCGTTCTACTAGGTAACTATTTTTATTATGGTTTTTAAACAATGCTCTAGCACTGACTACTACACTGCTTGATGTACCCATTTACCATCTTGGTGATCTGGTCGTGGCTACACATCTGACTGTTTTAAATGAACCACGTAATCATTTCTTAATATCAGAAACACAAGTTTTCCGATAAAAACAACGCCATTATTTTTTGCTTTATTATCCCTTCAATTAATAATTCAAGCTCGGATAATACTAATTTTCGATTTCCAGTAAATAATAGAGTGAACACTTTTAAACAACTTTTATCCTGTTAATCTATAATCAATGATAGAAAACGTACCATCTAATTCTTAATACAAATAAACATTATTGTATAGTTTTAAATTTCATGCTTTTGGACATTGAGGCGCTAAAAAAAAAATTAAAAAAACTTACTTCTTTTATTAACCATTTTTACTTTTCTCACAAGAAAAAGAATGGTAATCTAAAAAACAACAACTTTGAGACGTATATAGGGCCTCTTGAACACGAAAAACATGTTTCCTATTTCCGTTGGCCTATGTGTCTGTGTTGGCTCAAAAGCTTAAACTTCACAGAAATGACAAAATTTTGTATAAGACCCTGCTCAAAACCGAGCATAATTTGGGTTTGATATAGGTACTTATACACAGGATGTTATTTAATAAGTGTCCGATATTGTACAGGACGATTCCCCAGTTATTTATAAGGTGAAAAGTTCATATAAGCATGGGTTCGCAAGGCCTTCATTTTGAAGATACAGGGTGTTAAAATATTTTATTTTATTTTTGTTATTTGTAAATAATTTTTGAAATATTGTCGATATTTAAAAGAAAATTAGTATTTGTGGATTTTTTACTATAAGAAATTCAAATTTAATCTTAGTTTGGCCCTCAATTGTATGGGGCGCCAACCACAGGCCTATTTCTCTTTTTGGGAGTCACAAATTTCTTGTGCGTGTATGTATCACATTTGTTAAATGAAAAATCCATTTTTCTATCATTTTTATTCGAAAAAGCTATGCTTGTTAAAAATTGCTACAAGAAGACGTTTTCCAGATATTTTGATTTAAATTAATCGATGCTTCTTTTTTTTAAAAGTGAAATAATTTTGAAAACCTTTTTTTTTAATCATCATAGAAACATTTCATTTTGTTTATTTTTTGTTTATTGTTGTTTAAAACTAGCTTTGAAATGTTTCTATGATGATTAAAAAAAAAGGTTTTCAAAATTATTTCACCGTTAAAAAAAAATGTGATACATACACGTACAAGAAATTTGTGACTCCCAAAAAGAGAAATAGGCCTGTGGGTGGCGTGGCTGTGAATTTCCCATAGTAAAAAATCCACAAATACTAATTTCCTTCCAAATATCGACATTATTTCAAAAATTATTTACGAATAACAAAAATTAAATTAAATTTTTAGCACCCTGGATCTTAAAAATGAAGGCCTTGCGAACCCATGCTTATATGAACTTTTCACCTTATAAATAACTGGGGAATCGTCCTGTACAATATCGGACAGTTATATATGTATACTTACTACTAGGTATATACAGGGTGTCCCATAACTTATGGGCCGTAGAGTAACTGGAGATACTAGACATCAAACTAAGCCGATTAAGTCATATAAGTTTTTTCGGATTGTTACTCGTTCTAGAGATACAGGGTGTTGAAAGTAAAAGTGTATATTCTCGAAAATAAGCCATAATTTGAAAACGGTTTAATGAATCGAATTGAAAGTTGGCAGTATTATATTTTTATGAGCAAGAAATAAAAATTTGTAGCTAGTTGCATACACTGGGCTTTATAAATCTATGATTTTTTTTCTTACCTGTGATCTTAGGTGTTTTTCAATTAAAGTTTCTTAAAGAAGGGCATTTTCTGAGTCAAAAAGGTGTACTTGATTGATCTTTAACGGTTTTCGAGATATTTCCCTTTAAACATCCCAAAGCATAAAAAACATAGCAACATAATTAAATTAATATTTTAATTATCACAACGCAATAAATTCGAAACAGTGGAACAAAAACAAGAAGCTCACTTTAGTAAATGTTAAAAGTGACCACCGTTGACCTCAATACACTTTATTAAACTTTTAACTAAATGACATCTCACTTTTAGAAAAGTATCTGGCTTGTTTTTAATCGCATTAGCGGCTTCCCCAATTTTTTGTAAAAGTTCATCGCGTGTAATAATTTCGTCCTTATAAACTAATGGTTTCATGTGTCCCCACAAATAGAAATCAAGCGGGTTAATGTCTGGGCTACGAGGGGGCCAAGGAAAGTCACTACCGCGACCAATCCACCGATGTGGCAAGCGTTGATTCAGGTGATTTCTAACTACAAGTGAAAAGTGAGGTGGTGCTCCATCTTGCATAAATCACATATTTAGTCTTGTGTTTAAAGGTACGTCATCTAATAAATTATTTAGGTCATTCTCTAAGAACTGCAAATATGCATCACCAGTAAAGTCTTTGTGGAAGTTCAAATGGGCCTATCAAATAATTGCCAATGATACCGCACCAAACATTCACTGAAAATTCTTGCTTAATAAAATGTCTTTCTCTTACCAGTTGTGGATTTTCAAGAGCATAATAATGTTTTTCTATTTCACGTTCATAATGAGTTCAGTACGACCCTTATTTGCGGATCGTAATGAAGCTATTTCAATACGCGTTTTTTCTTTATTTGATGTTGGTAACATTTAAATGTTTTATTTCATTGACTTGCGCGGCC
Organism: Polydrusus pterygomalis; assembly: GCA_963969555.1. Classification (NCBI taxonomy): domain Eukaryota; kingdom Metazoa; phylum Arthropoda; class Insecta; order Coleoptera; family Curculionidae; genus Polydrusus; species Polydrusus pterygomalis. Next base: position 352,778 of record OZ018376.1, read on the forward strand.
TTTGTGATTTACGAGAAAACCCATTTTTCGCAGAGGAAAACTAGCTTGATAACTTACTTTTTTATTCTGTGTGGATAACAGTCATGTATGTTGGTTGCATAAATCTATATAAATCAATCTTTTGTAGATGCTTCAAGCTATCATTTTCTGCCAAATCCTATCCAAAATTCAATCTACTAACCTTCTAATGTCGATTTTAACTTCAACTTTATTTGAATTTTCCATCTTCCCTATACTAAATTGCAATGCCGTGACGTAAAATCTAAAATCACGTCTTTTGAAATTCGAAAAAAAGTAGCAAAATCTCCCGAATTTCCTAACGCTCTGTATATGTACCGAATGTACAAGGATCACACAACGTATTCCGTCCAATTTCAAATCTCATATCGCTAAAATAACTTTAGAATCTCGTGGTGAAAATGGGTCAATAAATCAAAAAATGAGTTTGCAAAATAATTTTTGTTGTCCAGAGGCTCCTATGATAAAAAATAGTATTACCAACATAAAATTTAGACATAAAAATTTACAAAATTTGAAGGATTTATTTTCTTTTTAAAATGTATTTTTCTTGATTATAAAAGGTGAAATAGAAAAAAATGTATAAAGCACATGTTTCATAAGGCGTTTTAGCGCCCGTGTCAATAAAAAAACTCGCCACTTCGTGGCTCGTTTTTTAAAATAGACGCGGGCGCTAAAACCGCTTCTTATGAGACTCGTACTTTAATATACTATTATTTCTCCAGTTGAAGATTCCACGTCTCGTGAACGTCGTCTCATCAGTAAATAATATGGTTTTTAGGAATGACGGATTTTCATTTTTTTAATTCAATAATAACTGACAAAATTCCATTCTGGATGGTAAGTCATGTTCCAGTAAATTTTGTACATGCGTAAAATGGTAAGGGTACAATTTTTCAGTTTGGATAATTCGTGATACAGTTGATTTACCTTTTGCTTCTAAGCGTCTAGTGCTCAAAGAGGAATGGTCCACAACACGAACCAAAATCTCTTCTTCCTGCGCAACCGTTATAGTTTAAGCTGCCACCAGGATTCTTATTATAAAAGCTACCCCTGTCGCCTAAATTAGTGTAAATACGTTGAAATATTTTTCGATCTTTCTTGTTTTTGTTCCACTGTTTCGAATGTATTGCGTTGTGATAATTAAAATATTAATTTAATTATGTAGGTACTATGTTTTTTTTATGCTTTGGGATGTTAAAGGGAAATATCTCGAAAACCGGTAAAGATATTAAGATCAATTAAGTACGCCTTTTTGACTCAGAAAATGCCCTTCTTTAAGAAACTTTAATTGAAAAACACCTAATATCACAGGTAAGAAAATAATCATAGATTTATGAAGCCCAGTGTATGCAACTAGCGCCCTCTAGTGTGAAACTTATAAATTTCTACAAATTCTTATTTCTTGCTCATAAAAACATAATACTGCGAACGTTCAATTCGATTCATTAAACGGTTTTAAAATTATGGCTTATTTTCGAGAATAAAATTTTACTTTCAACACCCTGTATCTCTAGAACGAGTAAGAACCCGAAAAAACTTATATGACTTAATCGGCTTAGTTTGATGTCTAGTATCTCCAGTTACTCTACGGCCCATAAGTTATGGGACACCCTGTATAAGTACCATTATTGGTAAATTGTTGCCATGGAAGGTATCGTGGCTGTTACGACGATACAGCAAGATAGACATCTCATTATTTCTATCATTACAAGGCGACAAGACGTCAAATGCAAAGGTCCACAAGATTCCTCGCGAGTTCAACAATGAAACCACGTACAAATATACACCAGTTTTTACTCTGTATAATACGCTATTGAAGAATCCATTTCAACGACCCTTTCAAAAGTTCTTCGATGCGGTAAACGCCGATTTAGAAATGTATAAGAATAAATTCTTCTTGCCTCCACACAATTACCGAGTGCTTGTCCATAAGTTAGATGCATGCATTTGAGCATTAATGAGATATAATAATTTATTTAATTATTTTAGTGCGTAGTATTAATCTTAAAGTTATTTGATTAGTTATATGTATGTGTTCAAATAGCTTATGTTAATAAACTTGCTTATTAAATAAATTTCGAATCAATGCTTAATATACAGGGTGTTCATTTAGTGTGCCGGTGGACGATATATCGTATAACGGTCGACTTAAGGAATAAAACTTTTATACAAAGGTCGTACAGGTTAACGACGCGCACCTTTTAAAAATAATTTTAAATAATAATATACAGGTTGGACCAAAAATCCAGGGTGGGCCAGACATAATTTTTTTTAAATGGAACACCATATATTTTTGTCATTATATGGAAGCCTTTAGTAGTCCTCTATTTTACTTTAAAAATTTTTGATCATCAAATGCGACGTTGTCAAGATATAATTTTTTCAATGGATTTTTGGCTAAAAATGAGTTTACATCAAAATCGTTGAATTTTAACTATCTTTACAAATTTTTTTACTAAAACTTAGGAAGTAAAAGTTTAAATCACCAAACGGTTATTAGAATTGGTATAAGTATACTGCAGAGTGTTCAACATCTTGGTCCAAACTTAAAGAATTTAAAACCAAGATTTCGTTTTTTTTTAAATGAAAATTTTTTAAATTTATTTCGAAAAGATAATTTAATTCTCTTTAATTTGATACCAATATGTGTGATACCCTATTTTAAAAAGTTGTCGATGAAAACATGATTTTAAAAAATTGTGTCATAAAGGCAAGCGTAAATTCGTGATGCTTTCAATTTAATAACTAGTTGGCCATGCATCAAATTTAACTTTTCTGCAAATGACAGACATAATAATCATCAATTATTTGACGTTTTATGGTGGCTCTGTCTACGTTAATTGTCCAAATGAATTTTAATTACACACGAGTAGAATTAGTAAATTAATATGATTTACGCAATTGGAGAAAGTGCATGATGGAAATTGTTTTATGGCATTACGTTTATACGCTCAGAAGTTTCCAGAAGCTCGATGTCCGGACGAAAGATCAATAATTAAAACAGGATCGATTTGAGAAAACGGGAAGCGTTAGAGTATGAAAAAACATCTAGGACCAAAACAGTGCTTAATGAAGATAACCAGCTAGCCATTGCGTTGGCGGTGGTGGAGAATCCAAAAATAAGTGTCAGAAAAATTAGTTCTAATTTGGAAATTAAAAAATCTTCAGTGAATAATTGTTTATTGGCAAACAAATTTCATCCCTATAAGGTTCAATTACATCAAGAATTAAGCTACAATGATTTTGAAATCCGGAATTTTCCTAATAATTTATCCACAACATGCCCCGGTCCGTCGAAATTGCCCTTTTCATCCAGTTGTTGAAAATTTCCAAAGAAAAAAGATGAAAAATAAGATTAATAATTAAAATAGATAGTATACAATTTTGTTGTATTTTTTCTCGATTCGCTAAAACGTAACCGTGTCAGCTAGATCATTAATTTCCCGCTACTTTTCACCGTCGATATACCGGTATTATTTATAATTTCAAAACTTGCACTTTCCGCCGTTTTCACGATACGCCACTGGTAGCAAAAATCTGAAATTTTCCTAAAAATTTATCCACAACATACCTTGGTTCGTAGAAATTGTCCTTTCCATCCGGTTGTTGACAAACAAACCTAAAACTAGAGACCGACCGAAGGTTCGGTTTCGGGTTTCGGCCAAAAATCGACCGAATCTTCGGCCATGCCGAAACTCAGTGTTCGTGAATTCTCGCGCACCGTTCGGCTAACTTTGGGTGGGTTCGTAGGCAGTGTGGTGTAGATAAATTTTTTCTGTCGACCTTTTTTTTGGAACAGTTCCCAAGATCGATATAAAATAACTCAAATTTTTCCCGAGACCAAGGCCGAAGGTTCGGTTTCGGTCGGACCCTACCTAAAACAAAATTATGTGGGCTGTGGGGAATTGTGTGGAATCGCACAAGGTTTGTTGGGGAATACCGATCTGAGCTGTTGGCAACGCTGTTTACGAGTCGACGTAAGATGGCGCTCGTGTTCGAAGTGGGCTATCAAATAAATGGTTTCTTATGGACGCGATAACTATTTTTATTCTTTAATTAAGGAACAAATAAGGAATTTTATATGAATTTACACTTACTTTGTTATACTTATTAGTAAACTCGGCCTGTATAAAGTTCCAACTATGCTTGGTTTTTAAAATACAGGGTATTAAACATTCTAGCTATACCTTTGGAGCTAGTAAAGAGACTTTGGCTGCGCTTCCTCTCTGAAAAAGATCCTGTCTCACACCCTGACACAAAGCAAACTCTACTTTTATAAACTGTACCATTATTCATTATAAATATGGAAATCACGTTATTTGCCTCGTCTTGTGTTCAAACGTTATTTTTGTTATTTCGAAAACAGTGTTGCCAATGACATTAGGTGAAAAGGTCCGCCCAGCGGCACGAAAAAAGTCCGATTTAGTCCGCGTCGAAATGAAAATGCTTCGTCTGGCGCATTCGCCATAAGAGATATTTATTTTTTACTGTTGGGGGTATATTCACAGTGTTCTGTTATAAAGTCCGCTATGGTATATTATACACGTAGGGAAAATGTTTGTCCGCCCATCTCTTAGTAATAAGTTAGAATAGTACAAATATGAAGTATCGCAAAGTAAACAGAAATAGGTAGATTATGTTTCCCCCACTCCATCGCATCGGATCTGGCTGGCTGGCTGGCTGGCTGGCTGGCTGGCTGGCTCGATGCGTTTTGCTTGATCCTGCTTCGGTTGAATTTTAAATTTTAGTTCTGTTTCGCTGTTGTAGGGAGATGTACTGCAACGTACGAAAGAATGGATATTTATTTGATATTAATAGAATCGAAGCGGCGCGCCGTGCCACCAGCGAGTGCCATGAGCGAGATGCAATACGATGGAACGGGGGAAACATAATCTACCTACCTCTGTTTGCTTTGCGATACTTCATATTTATTCTAACTTATTACTAAGAGATGGGCGGACAAACATTTTCCCTACGTGTATAATGAAAAAGACTGATAACTCTATAAACATTTACTTTTTAGTAACTAAAAAAAACAATAATAAATAAGTTAATGCAATAAGTAATAAGACAACCCAACACTTGGTAAATAAACAATAAGTTACCTGCCGATTTTGTTTCCAAATTTGTGCATTTAGCATATTTTCGTCAGGTATCAAGAAGTCCGAAAAGTCCGAAATAGTTTCAAAGTCCGACAAAAGTCCATAGCCTTAAAAAAAAAGTCCGAAAATCGGACTAAAGTCCGCCGTTTGGCAGCACTGTTCGAAAATAAAATGTCAATTTGTCAAAAGTAAAACTAAAAAACGAAGAAGAAGAAGACGATACCAGTCCACTTGCGACGCGAGAGCATCTATCGGCCAATAGCGAACTAACCAAAAAACCGGGACAGAATTTGAAAATGCTGCCATTGTCGATCGGCCTCCTACCCTCTAGTTCTCCATAAGTCCATAACCATGCCACAGCGATCTTAACTTACGGGGCTGTGACCTGTGACCATGCTAACATAGATAAAGGTTTATGCTAACCGTGGTCTTAAAAATCGAGGACTTCGTCGTGACTACATCTATGCTGACGTCATCGATTCTGATTTGAATCCAGTAATTATTCAAGAGTACTATCTGATTTGAAATCGCCTCTGGGTGACATGTCGTGATTATAGTCGTTGACATGTGACGTGTGACATCCATACTTTTTCTCTGTGTAAGTAAAATCCACTCACTTTGTTAGGTTTTGATTTTGTTATAAGTTAGATAAAGTTAAAAAAATGGTATGTTTAATTAAAATTTATCATTTTAGCCTACTAAACGATTTTTCTTCTTTTAGTTGCCCCTCTCACTGCTTAGGACTGCTCAAAATCATCCCATGGTAGGTCATATTTTTAAAACATTTTGCAGCAATAATTAGGTAGTAATTTATTTTAAATACTTATTTTGTTTTTAGTTAGTAGAACTCAAGAACGGTGAAACGTATAATGGTCATTTAGTTAGCTGTGATAATTGGATGAACATCAATCTTCGAGAAGTTATTTGCACATCAAGGGTAAATAATAAATTATAACTATTGATCGGTTTAAAGTTGGTGTATTGTATCCATCCCTTTCCGTTAAGGGCCATCAGAAGGGTAAAAATATGACGATAATGACAAAGTAGCATTTTAATCCATTCTTTATACAGATGGAGAACTTTTTGGTTTCTTTTGTTCCCATTGTTTTGTTTTAACTTTTTTAGGATGGTGACAAGTTTTGGAGAATGCCCGAATGTTACATCAGAGGTAGCACCATTAAATATCTTCGTATTCCTGATGAAGTTATAGATATGGTAAAAGAAGAGACTCTTGTGAAAAATAAGCAAGCTAGGGAACAAAAAGGTGGCAGAGGGGGACAAAGTCAAAGAAATAGGCCTGCTGCAAGAGGTAATTGAAACAAATACTTAATACACATAAAATTTTTATGTTCAATGTCATATCAAATATTTGGTAGTCACCTATACCTTACCCTGATAGTTATTCCCATTTGATTTTATTATTCCTTCAAGTTGCTCGGTAAAAGTTGGTTATATTTTTTTCAATTTATTTAAATTATCAGATTTTACATTATTTAAATATCTGTCTTATTTTAACAGTCAACAGTAATTTGAGTGCACAATATGCCATAGTGGCTTGTGTGTGCACTACTGTTAAAAAGGATATATTCCTGCAATCACTCTAAAACTTTATCTTAGCTTGTTACTGCTTTTTCATCATATTCATATTCCTTATTAGTTTATTGAGGTTATACAGAAAAAGACAATCCTACATATCCTAATTTAGGGAAAAATGGAAATAGCATAATAAACAATTCTTCACTGGAGCATGTTATTTATTGACAATTGTCTGTTTTAATCTATTTAATTTTTACAGGTAACTTTGGTGGAAGGCCTAACAAACCTAGCGGTCAGCAGAAGCTGTTCCAAAAGAACAAAACCAAACCAACATAGTTTTTTTTTTGAACTGCAAGATAATGGGCTTTTAAGTTTTTTAGGGTAGTTAAAATGAATGGTCTAAAGAATATCATAAAAAGCTCATTTAATAATTAAGCTTAGTATAATGAGAATAATGTTTAATGCATTAAAAGGTTACTATACTTATGTATCAAAAAAATAATGTTTCACATTCCTTATGTTTACAGTACACACTATATACTTTAGTGAATTTGTGTGTGCAATTATGTGGGACTGCCAAGAGTTTAATCAATAATTAATTCACCTCAACCAAACAACTTTGACTGGTTTAAATAAAAACAGGAACATCATTGTATTGTTGAAATATTTAGTATATAGCTCTTTTTAAGATATTTGGTACTACTTTCGCAACAAGGATTTAAAGTTTTTTTTTTTAATAAATAGCTAATACGCTAATAGCAATATATTTTTTTTATTAAATTTGCCACTTGCATTTACTGTATTGGCAGATTCCATCCATAATTCTAGTGGATATCTCACTAGTCCGCATATGTTTATGAAGGCCATGAAGCTAAGGATCATCTCTAGAGTTAAAAAGAGTGTTTTTCATTTTATGCCGTCTCTTGTCGTTTTGTGGGTTCGAAAAAACCTTTGTGTAATCAAACATAAGTGTGCAAAATTTCAGCTTCCTGGGCCTTACCATTAGTAAAGAGTGTATGGAATTTTATACGGCGAATAGGTAAAATAAACACAATTACAAATAACACTTACTATATTGGGCAATATTATGTTGATACACTTTATAAGTTTCACTTCTATGATCAGAATAAATATGTTTTTACCTTCATCTATCATTAAATAAATAACTATTCAAAGCCTGGTTCGTTTTTTGAAATCTAATAATTTTGATTTTGAATTGTTGGCTGTAAAAGTATATGGGGGAAAGTAGTCTACGATGCATACTAATCTTAGGATATAATCATTTGTCTTTAAAAACGTTTAAGGAGATATACATGCAATGTGATATGGATGTACTTGTTTTAAGTTGCCCAGTTATTAAAAGGTGTATTTTTTTGGTAAATTCAATACCTATGACGACATATTATTATATTATAAAAAAAATTGTTTGGTGTAAAAATGTATATCATCACTCATTATGTTTTTTATAAGTGAACCTGGGAAGTTGCAGAATCACCAAAATCAGATTAGTTGTTTGTTTTGTTTACTTTATGGTTTTGGAAGTTACAGTTCCATTCTGTCCCTGTTTTTAGATTTTCGTTGGGTACTTTTGTTAGTATTCTTTGATTATGTCTTTTGGTAGAGTTTCAATCTTCGCCACTAAAAAAATTAAAATTCGTTTACAAACGCTACAGGCGGAATCGACACGTACCCCAAAAAGAATATCGTTGCTGCATAAACGGTGCTGATGAACGTTGCTAACTTCACACATATGATTTCTTGTGGTTTGCTTTGCTATTGTGGACGTTTAATATTTATGGATTTCTAGTTAGTGACTCGAATACAATGACTAGTAAAGAGCATTGTGTGATTTTATTTTGCCCAAATAGGGGTAGAATACCGGGTATTTCGTATTTTCATTAAGTTTGTAGTAGTGATCAATATAGTTTTTGATATGTAATTTTATTTTAATAAATTTAAACACATCTAACTAGGCCTAGGCCACACCAATGTTAAAACCAAGACCTGTCTTTTCTCATTCGTTAAACGATAATTTTACAGCGCGCATGCCTATTCCTGTGTGGTTTTGTCTACATGCGCAAGGCCATCTAAAGGTAAATGTCTATGTTCCACACATAGTGCATGTCTGCGTCAGTACGGTATCGGCCCGCGCGAATTGAATCTGTCCAAGTTAATCTTCTTTCCGATATGGCCGCGATTACAGAAGCTTTTCAATAAAGAAAGAGAATATCTCTTTCAACAGGTAATGAATGATTCCCAATAGGTGCATTGTTTTAAGGTATATTATAAATATAATAAAGAAATTTTAAAAATTGTTCATCATAAACTGTTGTAAGACGCCATTTGTCCCGTTTTTCGCACTGGACACGAAACTTTCAAACTTTAAATCCACTTCCAATTTATCTCACATGAATTACTTTAATATTGTTTTATTACTGTAAGTAAAACACTTTTTTACTTAAATTCCACTTTTTATTGACAATACGACATGTTTCACTGCACTGCAGCTTCGTCAGGTAATGTTATTTTTTTTATTATTACCTGACGAAGCTGCAGTGCAGTGAAACATGTCGTATTGTCAATAAAAAGTGGAATTTAAGTAAAAAAGTGTTTTACTTACAGTAATAAAACAATATTATTATGGATTTCCACCAAGTAACGACCAATAATATTAAAGTGAATTACTTTATTTCAATTTTAATTATTTTAACCGACATAGTGTGAATGCTGCAGCTAACGAAAAATGGCTAAGCATATTCAAAGCAGACGAAAAGCTTCTCCACCTTCCAAGACTGTTGAAGTTTCTATTTAGCGTTCCAGTAAGCAATGCAGAAACAGAAATAAGTTGTCATGCTTAAATTAAAAACTATAAAGTAATATGTAAATTTTAAAACCATTTTATATTTTCTTTTAAAAACTTTCTTTTAATAGCTTGTATACAAACAAAACAAACAAACAAAAGGTAGGTATGCTTGCTGTAGATATATTTTTGGTCTTCGAAAATTTGATCATGTTTCGTCGTACATAGCCACAACTTGATTGGCTTAATATGGAGAATCGGAAAAAATGCTGTTTTTAACGTTTGTGCATTAAATAATAAAATCAAACAATCCACCTTATTTTATTAGTAGACTTTCTAGACAACAGAATTATCACTCCGTTAACGTGCTCATGGTTTCACATTCCTCAACATCGGACTGCTATGTTTCAGAGTTCAGAGATGCTTTTCGTGTTGTTCCGTAAGTCTCTACTATAAACTGACATTTTTTTCAAATAATTTAATTATTGTATCGTTCAAGAAATTAAAACGTGAATTATTACTGACTCAATTTGCGAATGGTCTATGGATTGTAGATAAGAAAAAAGTAGTAATAACCTTTCTTGTGTGAAATTAATTGCTCTACAAGATTTGTAAAAAACGTTTCCATACAAGAGTTATAGCCCAAAATATATTTTCAAACCCATTTGGAGGTTTTTTTTTTAACTCTGGTGCAAGGGGTTTGACACAAAATAGTCCTAAAGTGTTTTTTCACATGATAAACTGTATCCTCTTTCAAAAACGCAGCTTTCTAACAATTTTTTTTTTAGGCTATTCGTTTACTTTAATATTGATTGTGTAGAGGGCCCTAATAATGGTAATTTTTAATTTGTGATCGTTGCCCCCCCCCCCCCCCCCCCTTGTCTAACAGTTTGAAAACATACTAGTTTTGGTATGCGTAAACTACGAAGTTTTTAGTCAAACTTCCAAAAAGAAATACCATTGGGTAACAAAATTTCTACTTTACTATCTTAGATTTTATTTTAACTAATTATATTTTTTGGCATTTTATATCTTTTATCACACTCATTTTAAAATGTTTATTCTTAAAATAGTTATTTATGCAACTAGTACAAGACATGAATAGTCCACCAAAGACAAGGTGGCAACATGACAGATGCAAAAAGTTTTAACGAAAAAATACATTTTAACTATAATTTTAGGACCAACATGTAAACACATCTTTGCGTATTATGGTTTCCCACTGTGTGTTTTCGTGTCCAGACACAGTTTTGAAAGGATGAAATTTCTAGCACAGATAATGTACGAGCACTAGGATTACCTTGTCAAAACCTACCCGGCAGGCATTGGTAGGGGGAAGAGGGAGGAGGATTAAACCAATGCCGAATTACTTTCTATAAAAAAAAGAAATAGGTTTCCGCGTCACTAAGGGTTTGGCAATTGTTTGAGGATACCTTATTTTGGCACAAAGCAACGGAAGCGTTTATAAACAAGAATTGTATGGAAACTAAAGGCCGGGGCGCAATTATAAAAAAGCAATAAGCAACAAAAGTAAGATTTGATACGTAGAAACAAATCAATCGTGACACAATTAAGTTTTAGGGTGGAATTATCACTTATAATCTCCCTAGCAGCAAAATTATTACCGATCATTTTTTTTAAGGTCACGAATGGTTTTGTTGATAGAAAATTATCCCGAGTCGAAGACTTTGGAAAAATGAAGTAAACTTCTGAAAAACAAAATTTCATATTTTAAACGCTTGTGAAACTTAGAAAGTCAATTATTATGACATAATTTTGATTTTCATATACTACTTGATTGTAAATTAACAGATTTAATTAATTTGTAGCACTCTAGATTGAAAATCAAAAATAAACATAAAAATGTTATAACACGTCAAAAAATTACAAGTGAGGTGTCATTTTACTCAGAATGTTATGCTGAATCCCAATAAGTAAAAATATACAAGGTGTCCCATTTAAAATTCCAAAGTCAAGGTCACTTCCGGTCAAACCAGAAGTGCTAACAAATTAAAAATTATGCCAATAAATGCAGACCCATCTCTTATGCATAATCTCAAAATTTCATTTTAATATCTTCAAATATAAAAAAGTTAAAGGGGTGAACCTCTTTTGAGAAATACCCGGTATAATATACAGGGTGTTAAAAATTCGATGTTCACCATTGGGATCTCATAAACGGTAAGAGATACAGCAAAGGTTAAATTGGGGCAAAGTCGCGCAATTGATAGCCGACCAATATGCCAAGAAGAAATTAGGAAATTTCCGAGTACTTCCGAAGATATACGTAAAAAACCGAAAATCGCCGTTTTGGTTTTTAATTTTTCCTGGCTTTATTTAAAGAGATAATGGAAAATAAATTTCATACTTTTATTGCCACTTTTTATCTTCTATAAAGCAGTGTTCTTAGATTTCATGTCCGACGTTTTGTCTTTCGGATGCCATCGTCAGGTTTGTTTTTTTAAATACGGACCTATATTTTTTATTGCATTTATCTAAACTTTATATGCGATGAAATCTTAATACAAAATTACTTTGATTGAATATCAACGTTTCTACCCTATAAAAACATTTTCAGGAATATTTTATTTAAAAAACTTGTTGATTAGGTATTGAAGATCAAAGCCGTATCTGATAATGTATAACAGAGGCAGAACGATTTTTCTCTTTCTAAAAACCCTGATCAAGAAGGCTATTGCAGATAACTTTGAAAAAGCTTTTGAGTTTGTTACAATTAGAGGATTCATTGTTTAAAGTATCATAGTTTGCCATGGAATGTAGAAACAATAAAAAGTTTGACATAAGTAATCTAAATTTCAATTACGCGGTGATAAATTCGGTCTTATCTAAAAATGAAATTTTCTTCTGAAGAAAAAAGGGATATGTTAAGAATTTATTACAGTAGCAATAGAAATTCTATGACAGCTTTACAAAGAATTTTGAGGAGTATCCGGAAAGGGAGCAGCCAGCACAAAACATTTTTCAAAGACTTGATATAAATTTAAGCGATTATGGCCAGCTTGGAAAGCCTCGACAAAAATATGGTAACCGTATTACAGAAGACGAAATTCAGAACGTTTTAGGCCAGGTATGTAACATGAAACTTCACAAAAATAGTTTTTTTACAAAATAAGTTAACATTGTATACATACAATATCCTGAAATCTTATGATGTTTCACGTTATTGTAGGTGGACAATGATGCAACTATATCCAGTAGGCAAATCGAAGCGGAATCCAATTTGCCATCCTTAAACCATGTTAAGGCATGGAAAGTTCTAAAAAATGCCGGTTTAAGACCCTACAAAATTCATATATCACATGTATTGCGAGAAGGAGACGCTGAGAGAAGGCTAACTTTTTGTAATTGGCTACTAGATCAAGATAACCAAAATCGCTATTTTTTAAGCAATATTCTTTGGAGTGATAAGGCTACATTTACAAATTGTGGTGTTTTTAATAGAAACAATGAACATATTTCGGCAAGAGAAAATCCCAGAGGTAATAGAGAAGTACGCAAGCAAGTACGCTTTTCTCTGAATGTTTGGGCAGGGATATTAGGAGATAGAATTTTTGGTCCTGTTTTTTTACCACATGCAGCGGCTAACAGGGGAGAATTATCTAGTATTTTTAAATAATACATTCCAAGATTTTTTATCTGAAATCCCGCTTGCACGGCTGCAACAAATTTGGTTTCAGCAAGATGGAGCACCCTACGAGAGATGTTACAACCTTCTTACATGCTGAATTTCCAGGCAGATGGATTGGAAATCGTGGTTTCATTGAGTGGCCGGCAAGGTCCCCAGACCTTACACCACTAGATTTCTTTTTTTGGGGAGCCATAAAAAACAAAGTGTATAAGCAGCCCATTAACGTAATAGAAGAGCTTAGAGTTCGTTGCATAAATGCGTTTGTATCAATTCGAAGAAGGTCGGTACACAGAGCTACTCAAAAAGTTCGCGTCAAAATTGAAAAATGTATAAATCAAAATGGAAATCTTTTTGAGCATCTGAGATAAACATTTGTCATTAGTTTCTACCTCTTCTGGGTTTAAATAATTTTAATTTATAAAAAATGTAAATAATAGATAATTTTGAATATTTTAGTACCTTAACGTACTGTAATTATCGTATTGTGATATTTGTTATTGTTTTAGTTATAAATTTTCTTGTGTTTCCGAAAATACTGTTAAAAAAAATTATCTTCAATACCTAATCAACAAGTTTTTTAAATAAAATATTCCTGAAAATGTTTTTGTAGGGTAGAAACGTTGATATTTAATCAAAATAATTTTGTATTCAGATTACATCGCATATAAAGTTTAGATAAATGCAATAAAAAATATAGGTCCGTATTTAAAAAAACAAACCTGACGATGGCATCCGAAAGACAAAACGTCGGACATGAAATCTAAGAACACTGCTTTATAGAAGATGAAAAGTGGCAATGAAAGTGTGAAATTTATTTTCCATTATCTCTTTAAATAAAGCCAGAAAAAATTAAAAACCAAAATGGCGATTTTCGGTTTTTTACGTATATCTTCGGAAGTACTCGGAATTTTCCTAATTTCCTCTTGGCATATTGGTCGGCTATGAATTGCGCGACTTTGCCCCAATTTAACCTTTGCTGTATCTCTTACCGTTTATGAGATCCCAATGGTGAACATCGAATTTTTAACACCCTGTATACTTATACCATCAAAAATATTTAATTTTTTTGACATGATATTTTAAGAAGGAGAGGCTCTCTGTGCACTCTGCAGTGACTAATTTGCAAATAATTTGCTCCCATCAATGTTTTAATTTTAGAAAAAAACAAGTCGACACGAGTCTATCCAACTAAGCCTGCTGTTTCTTTTTTAGTCGCCGCGCCGCGCTAAGGGCGGACTATAAATATCGAGGTTTAAAGATTATCGATGTTCCATTTTCGATGTTTTTTTGGCCCCTATTAAATGGGTTAAAGGCACCCGCTTTGTTTCAGAATTTATAAAAAATATTTGGGCGCCCTTATCTTTTAAATAGTATATTATACATCGAAGGTTATACAGACGCTTATTTGTTTTACCTTTGGCAATATTTTGCGCCCCTTGGACTTTGCGCCCCCGGCGTCTGCCCGGGCGCTGGGACCGGGCCTGATGTCAATTATTACCTATAGAATATCAAGTCGATACTGATTTTATTTAAATTCTATGTAAAAGCTAGAAAACATAAATAAATCTACGTGAAGTAGGTTACATGTTAGCATGCATGTTGATACTCCCAATTTAAGAAACCAACAACAAGAAACAAAATTTAAGATATCGAAATGTTGGATTCGAAAAGTTTCTTATTACTGGCCAATGAAAAAGCTGTATAGAATACGCCCCGCCCCGCCCCCAATAACTATTTGGACATTTGTCGGTTTAATTTTCAGGGTAGGGGGGAAATTTGTAATATTTATTTTTAATACTTTATTTTAGTTTATGCGTTTGCGATAAAACCGGTGAGCTTACAAAAATTTTCATAGTTTTTGAGAGTAGAAAACAACAAAACGCCAAAATAACCTCTTCTGTCGACACAACGAAAAGTTAAAAAAAGGTAGGTTGTCAATTTATTAACAGTTAGCAATTCAACCATTTCTTAAAAGTGATTGGAGGAAACACTGTATTGTGCCATATTTTATTTCTTATTGCTTATTTTTTAATTGTGTCTCGGCCTTTAAGGAACCTATTACAAAATACGGTAAAGTATACTGGGTTTCTCAAAATTAAGATCCACCTCATATATAAACCACCTGTTAATAGGATGTTAACATTTAAGTCGGCGGCATTGTAGGATGTGCTACATCCTGTCAAAGTTTTAAATGCTCATGTCTCAAATAGTTTCACCCTTTCACAAATGAGTCGCCACGCCACCCAGAAAGTTTTACAGTTTGGTTACAAAAATTACAATTACAAAATTGTCATTACCATTACTATAATATATAAAAAAATAATATCATAAAAATATGAAACCCATAAAACAACAGAGGCATAGTAACATATTCAAGAACATTATAAATAAGACTTCCATTTGCTTAAGGTTTCACACCTAATATCCTCATCACACACAAACAACGATTTTGATTATTGACTCGATTATGCCTTGCTTAAATAAGCAAATGGAAATCATTCTCAGACCCTATAAACCATACAGTGGGTGAAGATTTTAGAAAGGGTCTCTTCTCGGCTGTCGATCATCATTACTTATTTTAGTCTAGTCGACTGACTACCAGTCAGTCAGTATAGCTTTAATAAAGCTTTGAATTTTAAAATGTTTAAGACTTATAAATAGCTTATAGGGTCTGCTTTATATGGCAACAAAGAATTATATACAAACTTATTCCTAGATTATACCTATAACTGTTTTTTATTTACATATTACACATAATGTATACAGGGTGGTCCAACGAAAAGTTAACACCTCGATTTTCCTGCTTTAAAATGAAAATGTGGAAAATCGCTCGGACCCGTCGATTTTTATTTCGAGGGGGACATCTTTTGCGTATATAATCTTGTTACTTCAAGCCCCTAAGAGGGAGGGGGGTAAGATCTAAATCTTAAATGCATACCCCTATTTTATATAATTTTTCTTGGATTCTGCATAAAATTTTGAACATTTTTTAATAAAAGCATTATTAGTCTAGTCTCCGAGATATTGACTCTAGAAAAATGACATTTTTGAACTTTGACAGCGTCTATATAGCTTTCTAACTGTACGTCTTAGAGCAAAACGGCTTACATGTCCCTATCTTCGATTTTTATTATCTTTCCAATAGTGTCAACTTCCGGTTAAACAGGAAGTACTATATTTCTTACATCCGGTTTAACCGAAAGTTGACACTATTGAAAAGATAATAAAAATCGAAGATAGGGACATGTAAGCCGTTTTGCTCTAAGACGTACAGTTAGAAAGCTAGACGCTGTCAAAGTTCAAAAATGTAATTTTTCAAGAGTCAATATCTCGGAAACTGTTAAGTATAGACTAATAATGCTTTTATTAAAAAATGTTCAGAATTTTATGCAGAATTCAAAAAAATTATATAAATAGGGGTATCCATTTAAGATTTAGATCTTACCCCCCCCCCCTCCCTCCTAGGGGCTTAAAGTAACAAGATTGACAATATACGCAAAAGATGTCCCCCTCGAAATAAAAATCGACGGGTCCGAGCGATTTTCCACATTTTCATTTTAAAGCAGGAAAATCAAGGTGTTAAGTTTTCGTTGGACCACCCTGTAGTTTGGTCTTAAACTAATTACAACAATGCTATAAGAAAACGTGTACGACGCTGTCCTGATTAATTTATAGTTGATTTTCCATTGAGAAAATAAAGCGATTTTGTGCAAAAAAAATTGTCATATTTAGGAAGCGGACTCGGAAGGTCATTTTCGGAAATTCTTAAGGGTGTTCTATTACAGAGTAAGTCATCATATCATCTCATATATTGTTTTATAATTCGGCCATAATTCAATTTTTTTTGGTATTTATGTTTTAAGAAATTTTTAGTTAATAAGAAAAACTTATTTCCAAAGCTCCCAAAAATATTATGGGCTTACATTTTTCCAAGGCCCATAATTTTCTTAGGCCTTTTGGGATTTTTTTTTGCCTTGTAGGTAATGGAACATCTTTAAAGTAAACTTTATTCATACTTAATTAGTTTCCGACGTGAAGTAACTTACAAACTTTTTTACCCCTATTTAATCCCCGCTGTATTATGTGCAAGTAGAAGCACCAAAATTATTTACTGTCTTTGGCAACATATAAAAGCGTTCCTTTTAGTTACTTTTAAATAGCAAAGCAAAACCAACGGCTAAGTTGAGCGTTCCTTTTGAAAATTCAACTTAGCAAAGCAAAGATTTTTTCCTTCCCCCTTGCCGGCCCTCTCTATGTCCCATACGAACTATTCGAAGTTGTTCGCGAATCGAAAAACAACCCGCCCGCTCACATATGACCAAGTTTTTTAAAGATTACGAAGGATAAGTGAAACATACCAGAATGAAAGTAATGCTGTTGATTAATTCAGTTCACTAACCAAGTAAATATTACAGTAATTGTACATTTATATATAAATACAGTGTTCTTAATCTTTAATCTACGACGGTGTCATTATGACACATTTGGCATCCTCATTTGGATGTCATTATGGCCTTCACAGTGCCATTATGAATTCATAATAATAAAGTTGCCAAAGTCAAATTGCAACAATCAACCAGCGAGGTTACCATGACATCGACTAACATGAGCTCCTGATGATAATTTTGAATTTTAATTTATGAAACCGTTTCTGGTATTTTAGGATCATCATAATCAATGCAAAAAATCTACTTGGACAGTTTTGTAGATAAAATTTTGAATGATGTAAGTTCGATACGAACTTTGAAACGTTACAAGCGTTTCATTATACACCTGCACCTCACCTCCCGTCTTCTATAGCTCACTTATTAATTAAGTTAGGATTTTGATATTTTGCAGACCTGACCTGTATCTTGGTGCGCATTTCAGGAAAATATTGTCTGGATGTCATTATTCCGGATAATTCTGTGGGTAAACTTGGCTTGCCAAAAAATAAAATAGTTCTTTTCTCATGATCCTAATATAAAAATCATATCTACGAGCTCTTCTTGGTTTTAGTCCATTACAAAAAACAATATAAATTACTTTTTTTTTTTTTTTTTTTTTTTTCTTACGTCGGCCTTTTTCCACAACGAGGCCAATCACCGACGCCAGGGAATTTGTCACACACTATCTGGTAATTTTGCCGGATCCCTCTTTGTCAAGGGTAGGGTTCTAATAAATTACTTATACAAATTTAAATAATTACTAACAGTTTAACAATATTCGAAACTTTTAGATTACTAAAGTCAAAATGGTCTCTTGCTACTTTAATACCAATTAATTGTTTTTCAAAGCCACCTTCCATATTTATTCATAATAATGACTGTTGGAATAGTTGATAAAATGAGTTTTCTGCAAATAAGTCTTGATGCGTAAGACATTACGATAATTAGGACAAATGTTTGATTTTTAATTCTGCATCGAATGACATAAAAAGATACAGGGGTTCCATTTGAAATAAGAAAAATAAATTGCTTTAAAGTTTGCAAAGTTTTACACTAAACTTTGGACACCCTGTACAATTCGTATTAGTCAAACCTGGTTAACGATACATTTAATAAGAATGTTTGTATATTTTTATTAACAAGGCATTATTTTTTATTAATTTTTAAAACCAGTGGTGCAAAACTGATGTTTTTTAGTTTTTATTTTTTTTCGCCTATAATACTGAATCGATTTTAATGAAATTTTAGGGGTATGTAGGTAATTATAGGAGGCACCCAAATACGTAAGAAAATATATGGCGAGTAATCTAAAAAAATACATCCTTATGACGTCAGAGTTCCATTTTGGAACACCCTGTATGAAAATTTTTTTTTTCCTGAAATGCGCACTAAGATACAGGTAAGGTCTGCAAAATATAAAAATTCTAATTTAATTACTAAGTAAGCTGTAGATATAGAATAGAGGAGGTGAGATGCAGGACCCTGTAGTGTTCGTATCGAACTAGTATCATTAATATTAACTATAAAGAGTTCCCATAAAAATTTAAACTGGCTACAGATTGTATAATTCTTTTTACAAAGTTCATATTAATTAATTTATGTATTTGTTAAGAACGCTAGAGTTTGCGAAGATACAAATAGTAATAATTATTCTATTTATATTCCCTCTTGCTTATAGTTGCATGTAGGCTCTAAATTAAAAAAAATTAAATCAATTTCATATACCTAAAACTTGAATTCGAGTGTCTACTACCGTTTTTAAACTCATCCTCAAGAGTGCATCTTATTTCCCGATGAATATATTTTCTATCTCCTCGTTTTTTTTTAAACATACAGACTGTCCGTGGATAGGGTTTACAATAGCACAAATGGATAAAAATTTCATTTTTCGGGAAAAAGTAACTCTTGATAAAAAGTTTTGCTTTTAAAAAAATGCAATTCACGAAGAGAAAATTTTGATTTTTTATACAGGGTTCGCAAAAACTTCAAAAACATGATTTTTCTCCAAGAGTAAACTACCTTTATTTTTTATTTTTGACCAAAATGCCAATTAGAACACTTATTTAGAATAACGTTTGTAATTTAAATCCGAAATTTAAAATCAATCTTCGATTTTTTTAGTTTTTTTAATTTTTAGAGGTAAATGGAAATTTTGCTGCTCAATAAAAATATTAAGTAATATAAAATGTTATTAGACCCTATTTTCATAATAAGTGTGTATCTTATTTTAAAATTTTAAATGCATTCCTACCATCTTTTGTAAAAACAAGGAATTTTTTTTACCTTCTTATTACTTTGCTTTACGTAGGGGGCAAATTTAAAGTTGTCAAATAGAATTTGATGTGTTTTGTGTTGACCATAGAACATAGGGTTTATTTAGTTCAATGTTACGGTGCGGGCGAAAGTTCTTACAACTTTGTGATAGAGAAATTTAATCAAAGATACCCTAACGTTTACGTCTCAAAAATGGGACTTCATAGATTATTAAGAAAATTTCAACGAACTGGTTGTTTCCAATTAAAAAAAAAAAATGTATCAGAATGACACAGCTTCCCTAATCATATTGCAATCTGTTGCTGACAATCCTACCCTTTCATTAAGAAACCGAGCTTAAGAATTTGATGTAGTAAAAAAAACTCATATTCAGTATATTTTAAAGGCAAACAAAATATTTCCATTTAAGCGAACTTTTAATCAAACGTTGGAAGAAGGAGACGAAGCCAAACGTTTGGATTTTGGTCTTTGGGTCGGAAACAAAATTGTAAGTGAAAACAGGAATTTTCCTAAATTTATCATGTTCTCAGATGAATCGACATTTTCAACAAACGGAAAAGTCAAATTGGTTTAGGCTTTCGCGGCCAGTCGGTGAGACCTCTGAAGAAGCTCGCCACTCGTGCTAGCGAAACGTTAGGAAGCAATTCCAACCGACGGCGGCCTTTAGACCCGAATGATGACTACACTAACGGCCTTTAGACCCGAATGATGACTACACTAGCTCAAACGGAAAAGTGTCTTCTGCGCATATTAGATACTGGAGCGAAAATAATCCCCGTTTTAGAACTCCTGCAAGAAGACGACAATATTACAATAAAGTAAATGTCTGGTGTGCGATTTCTTAATATGGCATTATTGGGCCATACTTTTTCGAAAACACGTGTAACCGTAGGAGTTACCTTGAAATGTTGGAAACATTCCTTTCTGACAACCTAGGGGAATTGCCTCTCCAATTTAGGAACGAAATGTACTTTCAACAAGATGGATGCCCTGCGCATTTCGCAAGAATTGAAGTGAGGGAATGGTTTAATAATACATTTGGCCATAGATGGATTCGTCGGAATGGTCTGGTTCTGTGGCCCCCAAGAAGTCCCGATTTAACTATTTCAAATGTCTATCTTTGGGGGCGCCTCAAACAATTAGTGTCCTCCCATCCAATTGAGAACGACGTACAGCTTCTAAAACAGCGAATTGTTGAAGTTGTTCAAACAATTTCCATTGAAGAAATGCGAAGAAGTTTTGACCACATTCGTTTACAGCTGGAAAAATGTGTTGAATATGGAGGGGGAGTGTTTGAATAGCAAATTATGAAATTATTATTTGTTATTTTAAATTTTTTTTTGTGTTATTTCCGGGGTCATTTCATTTGTGAAATTAAAAATACATATTTCTGGTAACACCAAAAATCAGTTTTTGAAACTTTTTGATACCCCTCTGTCATTGATAATGTATGTATTTCGACCGCTAATGCTGCTATCCAAAAAAATCTTTTACCTCTGAATATTAAAAGAACTAAAAAAATTAAAGATTTATTTTAAATCTCGGATTTAAATTACAAACGTTATTCTAAATAAGTTTTCTAATTGGCATTTTGGTCAAAAATGAAAAATAAAGGTAGTTTACTCTTTGAGAAAAATCATGTTTTTGAAGTTTTTGCGAACCCTGTATAAAAAATCATAATTTTCTCTTCGTGAATTGCATTTTTTTACAAGCAACACTTTTTATCAAGAATGACTTTTTCCCGAAATATGAAATTTTTCATCCATTTGTGCTATTAATTGTAAACCCTATCTGCGGACAGTCTATAGACTTTGTTCAGATTAAAACAGAAATACCAACTATAAATAGTTTAAATTAAATTATCCGTTCAAAA
Organism: Polydrusus pterygomalis; assembly: GCA_963969555.1. NCBI lineage: Eukaryota > Metazoa > Arthropoda > Insecta > Coleoptera > Curculionidae > Polydrusus > Polydrusus pterygomalis. The sequence goes on from OZ018376.1 coordinate 374,460, forward strand.
CTTTGTTTTCCTATTACACCTAGCCCGAATTTCGGCCCTTATTAACTGGGACTTTCAGCCATGTCATGGTCGCCCTTGCCCATTATCATGGGCTCGCCCTGTCCGCCCTGCAGAGTGGGTGATGGGCTGTCCACGTTTCGAAACGTGAAGCCCGATCCAGGCGAGTCTGCGCTGGAAAGGCTTTCCGGGGTTCCGACAGAGCTGAGCGAACCTAGTCAAGAAAAAAAAATTATTGCTGTCCAGAGATTTCCAGTTAGTCGTCACTGTCGCATAATACAGTGTCCGGAAAAAGGAGGTCAATCCGTTTACCATATATTATTTAAGCAACATAATATGAATGATATTTTTCATTTAACCCCCCCCCCCCCCCCCCCCCATCCCCTTCAGCAAACTTTAAAAAATGGCATTATTAAAGTCATATTATTTGGACGGACCTTTTTCCGGGCACCCATATAACGAGGATGGTTTACTCGCACTCCCGACCAACTGTCTAGGAATCTCAGTACCTCAGACCAAGCACTTGCTTGGTCTGAGCTCAGTACCTTTAATATAGTGTAGAAAGAATATAAATAAGTGTAGTGTTTTAAAATTTAAGAATCCACCATAGGTTTTACTAATATGTAATAATAAAAAGTTTATTCAAATATCTTGTAAAACATATTTAAAATAAATATATACTTTCTTAAATACACTATTAATTTAGAGATAGGTACTCTCGAAGTAAAATACTTGTGAATAATAATATTCATCAATATTTAAAGAATATGTGTAAATAAATCAGGCACATCTAGGTTATAAAAATATGAACACAATAGAGTTTTAATATATATAGTATATACCAAAATATAGTTTTACCTAAAAAACATCACCCATACGCTGTATACTAGTATATAGTTTGCCACATGCATTAATATGCATAGTTTATAGTTCGAGTTAAAAATGCAAAATTAACTTTATTGTCAAATTAAGGGTACAAAATTACAAATATGACAGTTTTATATTGTAATAGTCGTTTATGCAACTAGTGCATAAATAGCCACTTTAACGGAGAACGCAGTTTATTAATAATAATAATAATAAAGATATTTATTTGTGACAAAATATAAAATATTTTTTTTAAATTATAAAATAAAAATAACTATCGTTGATAGTAACAAATTAGTTGGCTCAAATAGGTAGGATTTTAATTAAAAATTAATCGCGGCTTTAGCAGAGATCAAGTTCAAAACATCGGTTAAATTCTGAAAACAATAGGCGAACTAAAAGTTTTAATTTCCATGATAAACTAAATTTTTAAAATTGTTGATAAACCGGTATCAACGTGTGATTATTATAACAGTACCTGGCAAAGAACTGGAGGTTGTAGTAAGCAGTCCCCTACTGTCGCTAGCCGAGTAACTGTAGACTCTTTTGGGCCTGGGGCTGATTGGAAAGGATTCATCCCTGTCCTCTAGTTTTCGTTTGACGCCCCCCAAGGGGCTCGGCCGGAGGACGGGACTCTCGCTTCGCCTTATGAACGTCTGTCGCGAACGGGTTGGACTCTGGAAACCATAGCCCCTAAAAAAATTACGACTAATTTTAGTTTTCAACCTAATGTCAGAAGGCGGATGTTGTTATCTTTTAAAATATACCCTTTAAAGCAGAGACCCCATTGTTTACGTTTTTACCCGATCCTTCATCATTCCGTCATTTTTTTTCATGTCACGCCATAGCCAGATTTACATATTTGTCGAAAGTACCTTGTAAAAACCCCCAAAAAAAAATTTGCTAATTTGACAATTCCAATAGCTCTAACAACTGCTCTAATAAAAGAATAATCTTATCCGTAATTATTTTCCTCATAGTCATATAAAAACAAAGCGTTTCGACAGTTGACAACCACACGTGAGATTAACAGCTGATACTGGTTTCTTCCTAAAAGTAGTAGTGGGCCGTAGCAAGCTCACGCGTCACGTTTCAGAGACTAGATTTTCGTGATGTTTATTATTTAAGTTGAACGGTGAGTTGAGTAAACCAGTTTAAGTCAATTAACTCTCCTATTTCCAATAACAAACATTTCATTTATTATCATTTGCTATTTGATTAATCGAAAAAAATATATTTTTCGATTAATCTATTATTCGGAAAAAAAATTTTTTTAACGATTTTTTGTATTAATTGATTATTAAGTAGGTAATCAAAAAAAAAACGATTTTTCGATTAATCCAAAATCAAATCAAAATCGAGAAAAAAATCATTTTCAAATTCAAATTCAAAAATTGCTATATTTCAAATAAAGTTTTTACAATAAGTATCACAAAAACCTGAAATGAAATGGCGTCCCCATTGATACTGGTATATTACATGTTAAGATAATCACTTAGGCAATACGGTTCTAAGTTTACTAACAATTGTTTGGTTTTTCTCTTAAATAGCTTAATATTTTGAATATTTTTTACACTGTGTGGCAACTTATTAAATATTTTTATACACATATATGCCGTACTTTTTTCTGTCATTGTAAGTCTGTGAATGGGGTAGTTAATATCTAGTGTTCTAGCATTGTATGCTAGATTTGTGTTATTTGTCATAAAAATATCTGTTCTTAAATAAATACATTAAACACTCATGTAAGTACAATCCATATAGAGTTAGTATACCCTTCGACGCAAACACACCTCTACAGCTTTGTTTAAATTTCATTTTAAATATTAATCGTACAACCCTTTTCTGAATCTTATATACTGCTTCTGCAGCTGAACTGATTTCCCAAAAAATAATCCCGTATCTAATTAATGACTCAAAATGACTTTCCACCTCTTGGTCATCTAAATTAACAAAAATGTTATCTATATAGCTTTTGCAATTATCTGTAATTCTCGTGTAGTCATGGATACACTCTTGAAGCTGAAATGAATGCAGTATAGAAAATAATTCTGTTTTTTGCGGGTTATTTTGCTTCATTTCTATATTCAAATCTCCTGCCAATAAAACTATTTTATTTTTATCTTTTTTTCGATCACTTAATCGATTATTAATTAGGTATTCGAAAAAAAAACCAATTACGATGTTTTGAGCAATCGATTATTAATCGAAAAAAAAAAAAACGATTTTTAGATCAATCAATTAACGAAAAAACTATTTTTCGATCATTCGAAAATATAGGTATGTTGTTGGACGATTGAAGTTGCTAGTTACTTATTATTGCTGTGTCTCTATATATTTATTAGCAACCCTATTACCCTGAAAATCGGTTTAAAAAATATTATAACATATTATTGCAAGACAATCAACGAAATAATTGAACAAAGTTTCAATCTGTGCACCTTTCATTTCATAAAATTAATATTCTTAACGATCTAATATTTGAATCGATTTTTTGATTTATTTTAATTAAATCAATCGATCATTTCCGATTAATCGATTATTCTCGATTACTTAATTTTCGGTTAATCAGAAATAATTAATTATTCTCGATTAATCGACTAATAGGAAATAATCGAAAATCGAATATCTTTTTCGGTGATCGTAATCGCACAGCCCTAACAGTAAGTCCTGGCCGGCCCACTCGGCATTACTTAAATTTAAGGATTTTTTGGAAGTTTTCTGATATTTTCCAGATATTTTTGAGAATCAATTTTTCGGCAAAAAATGGCGAGTGGGCTAGGACATACAGTATCATAACTACTTAGGTGTATCCCATAGACATTACCTTCAGATCAGCTAACAATAATCACGAAAGTGGCAAATTTATGGCCTTGCGCATGTAAACAAAGCCATACAGGAATAGGCATGCGCACTGCAAAAATCTTATTTAAAGAATAGAAAGATAGACAGGTCCAGGCTTTAAAATTTAAAATGTCTTACTAAACGCTTAATGTTGGGGTGCACAGATTTCACGGGCCAAGTTCTTAGTTAACCTTCAATTTATTTTCACGTGTAAACAGCTAAAACTGGCCCCAAGTTATTGACAAGAAATTGGAACTTGTCCTTATTTTTTGACCAAGTTGGGGGAAACGCATCATGGGGGAAAAGTTAGTGACTTGTTTTTAGTGGCTGCCAATATATCAGATTTTGAGGTTAGAAAATAGTTTTTAATGTTTTGTTTCTAAAATTTGTTTAAAAATGATTCGCCGTCGTGTTTTTAGTTCGAAAAGCAAGAGAACAAGTCAACTAAACTTACCTTATCAAATCAAAAATAAAAACAAACAAAAGAGCAATCTTCTATGTTATCGCGTAGGTACCTAACCTCAAGCCGAATATAAGCTGGTAATATTTAATACTTTGCCAAAAACTTGGGTACGTGTAAACGACATTTTCAAGCACAATTTCTTGATCAAGAATTTGAAAAAAGTGTTCGGTACCAGTCATTGTTTATAGCACAAACACAATTTACTTAACTACACAATACACAAGTTAATAAGAATTTCTTCTTTGATACAAGCTATGTTTGAGTTTAAGCGTTACTTTTAAAAATCTAACTCAGTAAAGAATTTTACTTTGCTATGCAAAAAATTCATTGTGAAATATGTACTGTACCTGATATCTAACTTGAAAATGTTGTAACGTCAATAAATAAATAAATAAAGTAGGTACCTCGTCGGTGATGGAGAATTGCACATGAAACTGTTCGGCGGCAAGCTGACGTGGATGGGGCCCATTTTGCCTCCCTTTGCTTCGCCTGGAGATTCGGTCATTAAGCTAAGGTCCTCACAGGATAATGAAATCTGCATCGCACTATGAATTTCCTTCTCGTGGGCTAGTTCTCGTGAGTTCGAGACGACCTCATGATCCTCTTGGCGCAGTTGGTTTATACGTCGAAGGCCGGACACCTGGAAGAAGAAAATCGATTCAAATTAATTAGGCTTTGAGGAAACTAAAACAATATTCTCTATACTCACAGGTGAACCTGGCACTTGACTAAAACTGGCGCTGTAACGTCTACTTCTGGTTGGGTTGGCCAATCCAAATAAATTGCTAAAAGAAGTTTGACTGCTGTAAAAAAATAACATTTTTACTGGAAATGGTATATAATATGAGCAGACATGTTATTAATTCAAATTCAAAATTCTTATATTTAGAAAAATACTTAAATGTATTTAACAAAGCTGCGTCAGTAATAATCACAACAAACAGAATTTAAAATAAATAAATACACATAAATACAAAACCTTATAACACATTAAAATTTTCAAGAAAATTAAAACAAAGGTACATATTATACTTTCACGACATATTCAAATCTTCAATAAAAACTAAGCATAATTTAAATTTTTACCAAAGGAAAACAAAGCAAAGAAATCATGAAAAGATGGCCTACATTGCCGATGACAGAAACTCCCCAACATTGTAGGGTTCTATCGCAATGATATAATTTAATAAGTTCCTCTTGAAGCAATGCGCCTGCTTGAGCTCCAAAGGAAGTTTGTTATAATATTGTATACACGAAAAGACAGGACCGCGTTTAGAGAGAGTCAGTTTGCGCAAAGGGATGTATATTAAAATCATAGAATGGGGTAGGTATCCCAAGTATTCCCATATGTTTAATTTAATAAATAATTTTGTCCTTAACCACAGAACATTTTACATTTTGGGCCTCTTATTTTTATGCTTTATATTTTGATACGCAAATGTAATAGTTGTTTTTATACTGTGTGTGTCCTCAATTGTTGGTGTCTGAGATTTTAAAGTATCCACCCTGTATCCGTATTCCAAATTGGATCTGCAATTTGATATATTTTGTGGCAGTCCCAGTGTGTTTATTCCCTAGTTTTTAGAGGTTAAAAATAGAAAATATGGCCGATGGTTTAGTAATAGATTTAGTATATTTGTTGAAATTCAGTTTGGCATGAACAGTGGGGTTCTTGGAAATGTGCCGCATGAAAAAGATCCACCAGCCGAAGGTAATGCGCTAGGGTTGACGCTTCCAACCGTACCTCCCTCATGACAGAGTACACTTGGGAACCAGTAGCTCAGTAACTATCCATACGTGCGTCGTAGGCTATCGAACTAGGATTTAAATAAAAGCGAGAAATTTCCTTTTTTAAATATACTAGGGTTGCCATAAGATTAAAGACTCTCAAAAGAGATTTTTGATGTTCATTCACTGTATTGTTCATCTATACCTGAATGTATGTCCACAAATCTAACAAGTTTAAAAGCTTTATCAGCAAAAAGTACCAAACTAGAATTAATGTTAATAAACACCTAGAATCACGTATTGCTTTCACTACAAAAAAATTGAGATCAATTTTTTATTTTGTACCGATAGTGTGGTGAAATGAAATCCACCATATCAGGCAATTTAGTAATCCAAAAAATATTAGTGTAACATGTAGATTAATTCAAAAAAATTTAGTGTAGCATGTAGGTACCTAATACCTCTATGAAAATTTAGAAACTTTCAAGAACATCTTTATTTAGATTTAGAATTTATATATAAAGTCTTTCTCAGTCCTTTTTTATGAACCTTTCTTCGTTTCCTTATTTATATTTTTAGGCATTGTATTCAAAAATAGTTTTTAGTATCATTTAAACATACTAGAACCTTGCACATACAGGTATTCAGTTACCTAGGTAATTATATTGTCTAATTTTTAAAGGGGTCAGATAATTAGGATTATTCACAGAATCTATAAGAACTAAACTACAAAACCCTTTATTTTAGCTCACATTACTGAGTTAAAGATTTTAATTATATTAGAATAACCTATCTGTAAATGACAATGTCTGCTATTGATAATGAAAATAAATAAGTAAACCAGGAAAACGGCTATTCCTCAGTACAGCAATAGGTAATAATAGTTTTTCCTGGATACAGAATGACCAAATAAATATTAAGTAATAATTTATGTATATTGCTCATTAACCAGCATGCAAGCATCAGATTCGTCATTGTCATAAGTATTGTGGCTGAAAATATTATTCTTAAGCTCTGTCTAAAAAAATAAATTCATATCTAAATAATAGATCAAAACTCCAAACATTTTGTGATCTTTTCCATTTCAATTTTTAGGAGCATGAATAGTTAGGAAGGTACTTAACTATTTTTTTTCATAATCCTATACCTAATATTTATGCACCTAGGTACCCAATTGTAGGTAGGAAAGTAAAGTAAGTACCTATACTATTCAGGTAGGTAGATTATAATATCCAATATCCTAAATATAATTTAATTATTTATTTAATATACTTTTTTTTTTGAAATGGTTTATTCAAGCTTTTTTTTTTCTTTACTTTAACAATACATGACACATATAATCTGTTTATCAATCACTATGGTAATTAGATCTTATAAGTCTATAATAAACACTTGAAAACCGGTGAGCTCCTAGGCAATACATCTAGTACTGGTATCGGAGACAACACTTTTTTAATGACAAACAGTGTAAGATTAAGTACAAGTTTGTGAGTACAAGTAATTCGCTATTGGAAATGTTATTTTAGTAATCTAAGAAATCTAGTTAGTGATATTTCATTTTTTAAATAGGAAGGGAGATCGTTAAATGTTTTTGAAGCTTCACTTATAGGATTATGGAGTGCAATGTTAGTTCTGACTGTAGTTAGGTAGATATTGTTTGCATTTCTTGTGTCATAAGGATGAGTTTCATTAGTGTAGATAATTTGGGTGTTTGTTTTCTGCATGTTGTGTATTATTTTGTATATGAGCTTACATTGTTCGAGTTTTAAGATTTGAGAGATAGGTTGTATTTTTAGCATGTTGTAAATTTCATAAGTGTGCGTCCGATATTCTAGTTGAAAGAGTGTCTTTAAGGTCCTATTCTGGAGTATTTGTATTTTATGAAAATTGGTTATGCCACAAGTCCCCCATATTGGAATAAGGTATCTTAGTCTTGATAGGACATATGCATTATTACTGTAGTTATACCCAATGATCATCATTGAGTTATATCTATACCATGTGTTTTTCATTAATACAACAATATAAGTAAACTCTATCAGCTATATAGATAATGCACCTAGGTGTTACCACCTGTATTTACGTAAGTAAATCAATGCAAGGAAGGAATTTTATAATTTCAGTAATTTCTATCAGTTCATTAGATGAAACTTGAAGACCATTTTAAAATTTAATATTGCGTTTTTTTTTACCTCCAAAGCATTTTAAAAATTATATACTTACCTAAATGTTGCATAAAAAACTGCTTATCAATCAAGGTTCAAATTTATAAAATGACTTTCAGATAACATGTCTTTTACTTTCATAGCTATTACTATAATAATTATTATTATCAAATCTGGGTATTTTCAAGACACCATAGGTACTTAGGTACATAAAATACAACATACAACTTGATACATTTACAAAAATTATCCCAAAAAAAATATCTAATTAGGGTAAAATTTGGTTAACTGTTCAAAAACTATACAAAATACGGCTGTGATTAAATTTGAAATTCCCTAAAATTCTGAAATACCCATAGACATTACCTATTATGTATGTACCCATCAGCTACAGAAAATAAACCATACCTAGGAGTGGAACTACTGGAATTGGCCGCAGTCATTGTAGATGTAGAAGCTTCATTAATCATCGGAGCACTGGAGCACCTCTTTAAGGGACCAGGAGTGCTCCCAGAGGCCCCATCAACGTCCATTGCAGAATTTGAAGACGACATTCGGAAGCCTTTTTCGTACCACCATTTGACATTTATTTTACCATTTATATAGGCTCTTGTACGAATTTACACTTTAAACTTTAGTAAAACCTCTTTAAACCTATTTTATTTAAGTTACCGATTATATCTTCTTTATAAACAAATAACTTATAAATATAAAGGCCTAACAGAATTTTTGCACTATTCCTTTAGAACCACTGGAAAATCGGAAAAGTAGAAAATTGAAATTATAATTGCACAGCTGTCAGTCATATCGATGTCACTGTCAAAAACGGCAAGATCGCCACTTCGCCAGTGTTGCCGCACTGGTCATTGCCAGCTTGACAAATTTATAGCTCATGCGCAGTTTGTAAAGCTACCTTTTAAAAATATCAGCTAATTATCTTCCGAAAGGTAGATGGCCATAGTTGGACCATATACCAAAATTTACAGAGCTTATATACGTGACTAAAAACTCCTACACCTACAATTTCATAAAGAATTGGCAACTCTGGTTGGAAAGAACAGCTTTTTCCTAAAAAGACAAACTTGGCAACTTCGCTTTTCATGTCTGCCAGGAGCAGCTAAATGTTTACTCCCGAGCCGCGACGTTGCCAAATGTACGTTTTGGTGAGACGGCGGGAATTTTAAATTAATATAAATTTTTTAGATCTGTACAAGCTTAACTCATTACATTTTGCCCATTAATTCACTATGTATAGAATACATACGTTAAAGAAAAACATAGTTTTAGTAAATAATAATTTTTTAGATCTGTACAAAACTTAACTCATTACATTTTGGCCATTAATTCACTATGTATAGAATATATTATACGTTAAAAAAAAACATGTCTTAGATTAAAATAAACTTTATTAAAGCAATTCCAAGTATTTTTTTTTATTGTTTAAAGAATATTTTCTTATAAAGAAAGGTACAGCAAACAACTTAACTAAATAAATTTTAGTTACTAAAATAAATAACAAAGTAAATATCTTCGCCATTTAGTCAAGTAAAACCAATAAATAGTAGGGCCATTTTTGTCCAAAAGTAAATAAATTAAAACAGCAGAAGCAATATTGTACAATCACAGTATATGAATATTAATACTAAAATATCACAAGGTTATAAACGATAATAAAAAAAATAAATATTTAAAGAACATAATACATAATATGCATATAAAATGCCTGAAGAAATATACTTTTTTGGTGGAGTGGTAAACGATTATAATTTTCTTGGGATAACAAAACAACAATTTAGTGTCTATGACTTAGCAGTAATTATGGTCACTCTGTATATTAAATAAACCGTTGATAGCGTCTGCTTCACGTCTTGATGGTTTTGAAATATCTTCCTTTGCCCTTTTTCGTTTCTTTTTTGTAGAAAAAAACGACACTTGTTTTGTTACTTTTTTATTGGATGGTTCACCTAAAAAGATTTTTGAATTTATATTTGACAGTAAAGCCCCACAAATATAACATTATTGTTAACGTTTCTATCTTATGTAAAAAAAACTCTGCTGGAGTTTTTATGCAGGCGACAGAAATGTAAACAATAATGTTATATTTGTGGCGCGTACTTTAACAAATACGTATCTTTGTATTTATTTAATTTGGTTATTTTATTTTTAGTTAACAATATAGGTACTAACAGTCAACAAAGTGCATACCAGTGTCTGGCCATATTGGATTAACATAATATGGAAAACTCTCGGGAAAACTTTTATATTTTTTTTTTCGAAAAATTATAATAATTTTTTTTATATTAATTTGTATATTATTTAAAAATGACATGATAAATAATTTTTGAACCACCTTAAAGTTCCTATTACTATAAGGTCATATTTTGTCTAACAATGTTGGATATCAAAATACAAATCAGATTATTGCATATTATTATCAAGAAGACTTGCCAAAAATGCTGTGTTTTTCTATAACTTATTTAATATCATTTTTTTTTAGAACCCTCTAATATTATTTTTATACCAAGCCAAACTTTTTATGCAGCATGCATTTTTTGGGTAAACTAAAAGTAAGAACATTTTCCATAATATGTTAACCAAATCTGAGGTGACACTATAGTTTAATAAATTATGATACCTGAAATTGTATAATCCGTTTTAAATGAATTCATCACTGATTCCGTGTTTGATAGTAAACTGTTGGCGTTTTTCAGTGTTTTGAGAGTATGTAACAACACGGGACGACTAGAATCAGTTTTACTGCACACATTTATGTTAACACTAATTTTATTTATCTCTTCTTGAATTTTATATTTTATTGTATCAGTTTCTTTACTGCTACTCTGCCCAGCTAAGGTTGATAAACATTCAAATGTTTCACTTTCCAAATTTTCCATTACTATAGGTATATTTTTCTGATCCTTTGCAATATCAGTATTTAAGTTAAGGTAATGTATATGTTTACATATAGTAGCTTTTATTAAATAATCTACACAGGTGCATTGATAATCATGTACACATATATTGCAGAAGGAGCACTTTAATTGACAATTTGGTACCATACATGAATCTTTCTTTGAAACTATATATTCAACATTCTTTGATTTTATTGTCCAAATATCTCCTTTATTAAAAATTACAAAAATACTTGTTATAGCAGTTCGATGACGTTTGTGTATTTCCTGTACATGGAAGTTGTTTACTCCTTTGGTAATTTTAATAATCCTTGATACCAATTTGTCCCTGATATATTTTAATACCGCAGTTATGCCCTTATCTAAGCGTTTTACTACTTTTCCTTCCAGGTAAAAGTATTTTACAGTTTTGTGCATACTCTCTAATACCTAAAATTAAAGTAATTTATTATAAATTACGTTTTTGGTTCATTCATGCAACTTTAAAGTTTTCTTATACGTAAGAGCAAAATTGTATGAAGTCTACATAGAAGACTAACTGCTTACAAAATTCTAATAGTGAAAAAAAAAACATGCAAAAAAATATATAACTTAAAGGTAAGTACCTATATATTAAAATACAAACTATCATGCAAATGTGAAAATAAAAAACATGCTAAACCATCACCATGTTTGTATTAATGCCACAATTTTTCCTAAAACAGTAAGCCCACATTTGGTAGTTATTTATATAATTTTGAGCAAAATAATTTCCAAATTGCTGTGTTTCAGGATCTTCCAACAATCTGTTTACAGTTGTGGCCAAATTTCTTTCAAATTCTGCCACATTCAAGGTATTCTGTAAGACTTTCAGCATTTGGTAAACTTCTTTTCTTTTATCCACTTTAGCTATTTTACTTAAGTTACTTCTCCAAGCTCGATCTATGTGCCAAGAACAATATAGACGATTCATAATTGCATAATCCATGACACTAAGCCAAGCATTATAGTAAACTGATGTAATATCAGACATAAATACTTTAGGATTTATAAGTCCACATCTTCTTTTAATACAGGTAAAAAAAATCTCATGTATAACTGTATCTTTACGATTTGTAAACATACATGAAACTGGAAACCCTTCCCCAAACTCATCAATAACCATCACCGTAGTTAACTCAAAGTCATACATGTTTAAACCATGAGTGCTATCAATGGCTATAACATTATTACCAAATTTGTTTAGAATATTTTCTTGTGCCTTGTTCATAATTATTATACAAAAATCATCTGCCTTTAATCCTGGATATTCCTGTCCTTGTTTTTTATATAACACAATTTCTTCACCAACTTCTTCACACTGTTTTACTAAGAGGTCAACACTAATTGTATCATTTTCATGACGTACACCATCCTGTATGTTAATGTGATATAAATTTTTGATATTATTAATATCTTTTCTGGTAATTAAGTCTGATCGTGACAATTTATCTTCTTCAAATTTATTTCTATATGTGTCTAACACTCTAAAAATTAATTTTTTAAGACAAATTCATAATAATTTAGTGTACCTATACCTAGTAACTGAAACACCACTTGTTAGTTTGGCTGCAACATCAACACGGTCCTGTTTAGGAATACGAATATGTTGAAGTTGTATTGTATGCCCATAGTGAGTCTTATAGTATGTAGCACAATACTGACTATTACCAGTTTCTGTTAAAATTATCTGACTTGTACATTTACAACCAATTTTACAGGAACCTTGACTCTTTATGGCTCTTTTTCGATTTACAAAGTCAGATCCAGAATTTCCTAAAATATTAAATTACTTAGGTATATTCAAAAAATATACTTTGTCACCTTTAAATTATCTACCTGATCGATTACAATTAAAATATGTAGTTTGTTCTCCTTTCTGTTTATGACGAACATATTCCAAATTATTGTTTTTACATAGCTCATCAAACCAACACTCAAATTCTAAAACAAAAATTAGAAACCTTATAACCTCTTAAATAAATTTATTAAAATTAAAGTTTACTGTTACCTTCTTCACTTTGAAAATATAATATGGCCTTATCCATAGTTTTCTTATGAGCTGTTTCCAGGTGGTACCTTAATTCTGCAATAAATCTATAAGAAGTATGACAATCTTTTTCTAAACACTTGCTATTGAAATGGTCATAATCATAGGAAACAATAATTTTGTCTTTTTCTTTGTGAACAGTTCTCAAGTGACGATTAACACCACTTTGATTAGAGAAAATCTTAGAGCAAATTTTGCAAGCAACGGGCATTTTAGATAAATTCACAAATAATGTTAAATACCACAGATTCAAAAATATCTACATTTACAAATAACGGTCAAATTCAAATAATAAAATATAAGGTTAGGTTTGAGGAGCAACGTAAACTTGGCAACGACGCGGCTCGAGAGTAAACATTTAGCCGCTCCTATGTCTGCCATGCATGATTCATGATATTGTCAGATGTCAGTTCAGTTTTACTTCAGTTCAGTTTAGTTTAGTAATCAAATCAAGTAATCAGTTCCGTCTTCCGTCAGTTCAGTTCGTTTTCGTTATTTGATTGTTGTTTCTTACAGTTTCTATAATTTACGTTCTTTAGCACAAGACTTTCTCGCCTGCCTTATTAACCGTGTAAAGTGCAGTGAAATGGCTTCATCGCGTAAAAAACAAGATGAAAATAATCTCAAAACTATTAGAGAACTTGGAGCTCTGCCCCAAAACAAATTTTGTTTTGATTGCGGCCAAAGGGGGCCAACTTACGTGAACGTTACCATAGGGTCTTTTGTGTGTACTAAATGTTCTGGAATCTTGTAAGTACCGTTTTAAAAAGGATAGAAAAAGTGGCGGAACCACCTGGCTTTCAAATCCGTTTCTGTTTTATAAGTATTATTTATAGGTATCTGTGAGAAGCAGTAAAAAAGCGTTTTTTTGGTTTACAAGACGGAAAGAAATGTTGATTTTTATATTATTATTTACCTATAAAATAGACTAACGGATTGTTAATTTTGTTGTAAATGGGGTTTGTCCAGTTATCCAATAAAAAGTAAAGGTGCCCCTGTTAAAACTGTTTGTATAGGTACCTATGAAGCATAGGTAGGTCTGTTTAACTTTCTGTAACTACTGTACCCACTGTAACTAATTATTTATAATAGTGGTGCTCACTGATGTAGTGTAGACAGTAATGGGGAATTTGATTATGATTGGTTCCATAGTAAAGGTCTTTTAAATAAAGTCTCCTATGTTCTTTTTAAATTTACTTTCTATCAGAACATTCCTGAATTAGCAGGGAGCACAGAAGGTACCTTGGAAAGTACTACACTGAAGGAGGTTGTTGTTGAAGGGAACCATTTTTTATGGAAAAAGGCTCGGAAAAAGGTTAGTCCTCCTCTACAAAAAGGGGACAAACAATATTTAGGTTTGTTATTATTGATTTAAATATACCTAGGTAGAGAAACCTTGGCAAACCCAATGGCAAACCTTAGTCGATAAAATGAGTTACAAAGGTAAATAGATTGAAATTTTTCCCCGAGGTTTTGCCTCATAATACTGGTATTATTGATTATAATATATCTACCTATGTAGGTTAGAAAAACTTAAGGTATAGACCCGCCAGCATAAATATACAGTAACAGCACGCGGGCTAGAAACTTCGTTTCAGCTCGGATCGCCGAAATTATAATCAGTAATGGCACGTGTGCTAGAGAGCAGAATGCGTAACAGCACGCGGGCTAGAAAACCTGACTTCCTCAAGTGGTGGCTAGTAACGACACTCGCGCTAGCAGCAGTTACAGTAATAGCACTCGAGGTATAAAAAGGTATATCGGCAATCGGTTTGTTCGTTGTTAGCAGAGCATTTTTTAAAAATTTAATTAATATTTTATGAAATGAATTGGATTTAAAAAAAAAATGCTCTGCTAACAACAACAACGAACAAACCGATTGCCGATATACCTTTTTATACCTCGCGTGCTATTACTGTAACTGCTGCTAGCGCGAGTGTCGTTTAGCCAGGACTTCGGAAAGTCGGATTTTCTAGCCCGCGTGCTGTTACTGTATATGCGACCCGCCAGCGTACATGTTAAAATTAAAATCGCTTCTTTAAAGAAATTCCTGTGTCAAATTTTAAAATATCGCTTAAAAATTACAAAATTAGACATTATTTGTTCGAACAAACCCGAACAAACAACAAAATTGAAAATAAAACTTTTTGGTTGTGGGTTTTCAGATGAGTTTCCCGAGGGTTTACCTTTGCACTTTAGGTAGTAGTAAGTAGTAAAAAATTCCAATTTGAACAGTTTGTAAAAATTTCAAAATTAAATTATGACTAAAGAAATTCATCTGAGCAGGATCAAACATAAATTCATCAAAATTACCTGGGTGAGTCATTATTCATTCATATCATAATCA
This sequence comes from Polydrusus pterygomalis, assembly GCA_963969555.1. NCBI lineage: Eukaryota > Metazoa > Arthropoda > Insecta > Coleoptera > Curculionidae > Polydrusus > Polydrusus pterygomalis. The sequence goes on from OZ018376.1 coordinate 389,851, forward strand.
TATCATTAGCCTTAAATATAAAATAATATTACTAAGTTAGACGTCATTTTATACATTTATTGTGTTCATTCAATTCGACTGATATCCGCTATCTTTTGCTGTGGGTATATACAAGATACATGACTGGTCGTTGCCAAATTGTTTTTGTTTACTACAGACAAGAAAATGCAAAATAATGTTAAAAATTATTCCAATTGTATTAATAAGTAATAAAGTGGGTATAAAAATATTTGAAATTTTTTGAACTCTGCATCGGTAGGTACATTAATAATTATGAGTATCTAGGTATTTTTTTATTTACTAACAAGTGGAGTTAGATGTTAGTACTACGCAAAACCCCAGACAAAACATAAGTAGAATAAAGTATACCTTTTTATTTAAAGGTAGGGGAGACTGGGGGCTAATTGGACTGTTTTAGGGTCTAATTGGACATTTCATAATTTCTCTTTTATTTTTAATATTATATAAACATACTTTTACATTACGGTATATACCATCCACATAGAGCATTTTAGGTACACAAGGGATTTTCAATTATTTTAGAAACCATAAAATTTTAATAATCCTATTTTTTTTTTGTAATTTTCTTATGTATGTCCAATTAGTCCCCATAACCGGGTCTAAATGGACATTCCACGGGACTAATGGGACACAATGAAAAACAAATTATTTTAATCATTCTTATTTGTAATTTAACCAAAAATATTATTATTTTACATTATACATGCTCAAATCATCATTTAAACTTACGACTGACACTGCTCGTTCAGTAATTATGTCATCTTGTTAAAATTTTTTATCAATGTCTTGAATATCAATCCATGACTCATCAACTTTTTCAGGATAATAAAACCTAAAGGAACCACATTTCTTGCGTAAAAAAATTACTTTGGTCTCTGCAATTTCATTTACAATGCCAACGTAATGATGGAGGTTTCTTTTTGTTAGAAATTTCACTAAAACCTCGACTAAAACAAAATTATTTAGTTTTAAGTTCAATTCTCATTAAATTCATTTTCAGAAGATGAGTCATGTAAAGATATTTCTTCACTGGATCCTTCATCACTTTCACTTGTTTTCTTTGATTTTCTTTTTCTTCAGATTTTTTCGAGGGGTAATTCACTGGCGAAAATGGTGTACAACTTCTAGAAAATACAAAAAAAAATACGAAAATACGAGGAAAATGCAGAGAAAATACGAAAATACGAGGAAAATGCAGAAAATACGAAGAAAATGCAGAAAATACGAGAAAAATACAAAAATTCCGAGGAAAATAATACGCGCGGCAATCAATTTGGCAACGACGTAAAATTGTTGGAAGATGTGACAACGCTGCCGGGTTTTCGACGGTTTTAGTGACTAACCGACTTAAGATTGACTTCTAAAAAAAAAAAGGTAGCCAGTTCCGTTATTATTAAAAAAAAATTCCCAATTGATGATGATTTAGTAAGCCAATTTTGTGAAAATTATAAATTTTTCATCAGTGAATTATCCCGATGCACTGGCGAAAATGGTGTACAAGTTCTAGAAAATACGGAAAATATAAGGAAAATACGAGAAAAATTAAGAAAATACAAGGAAAAAATACAGAAAATACGAACAAAATTCGGCAATATGGAAAATGGTGTACAAATTTTTCTCAGTGAATTACCCCTCGGATTTTTTGGTAGAATTTTCATGTTCACCCCATACAATCTTTTTTACACTGCTGGACTTCTTTTTTTCTTTCTACTGCCAAACGTTCAAGTTAAAAGAAATTATATAATAATTATAGTACCTGAATATTTAGGTTTCACTATTATAGCTTGTTTTTCTAGCCATTTAGGCTGCCCGGGGTCTAATTGGACTGTCCAATTAGCCCCCGTGTATCATGTCCAATTAGTCCCCAGCATCAACTAACCACAAAATTGGAAATTATTGGGTTTATCGCTACCGACGGTACAAAATCAATTTATTTTTATCAATCTACACTAAATGTGAAACAGAACTTACCTGCCAAACTTAAAAATATATTAGTCGTTACCAGACACACTCAAAAATTCAACTGTTAATTTTTTTGCAAAATTGCAAAACCGTAAGACCGTTGCCAAGGATTCTACAGAACTTGTCCCATTAGACCCTTGTCCAAATAGCCCCCACTCTACCCTACAAGGTACCTAAATAATACTCAGTATTTTCGGTATTGTGTCACACTCGACCGAACCATATATATATATATGGTGATAGGAGTTTTCATGGCGATTATTTACTAAATTTACTTTTCCTTCCATTTAAAACCCTATGCGTTTTACGTCCTTATGCAAACTTTGGCGCATACGACGTCTATGATGATGAATATACAGATACGTATATCACATTCAATTATGAATAAGATCGAATTTGGCAACATTGTATATTAACATCGGCGCGGCACGTATGTACATTATATATATGAGAAAGTTGTGCATCAAAAACCAGCTAAGAATACAAAGAAAACAACATACCTAATTAATTATACTAGATCGCAGTCGACGCAGTCACAATTTCGTCTATCTGGCGCATGACGTCGCGTGGCGCGTATTTTTTGAATTTGAACTGGGTTCATCAGCGCCCAGCCTAAACCCCCTAATCCTGGAATCATGAAATTTGGAGGATGTCTTCTCCTTCTAACGTAGGCATCCACTAAGAATTAGCTTGGAACAAATAAACATGTTAGGCATTTACGAAACTAATTTTGCTCCTAGGGACGGAAAAAGTAGGTTTATATAATATTAAAAATAAAAGAAAAATTATGAAATGTTCAATTAGACCCTTAAACAGTCCAATTAGCCCCCAGTCTCCCCTATATATCTTTAGTTTTCATTGGAAAAATATTGTTTGTCCGAATTTCTTGCAAATACTGTAAACACAAAAACACGTAATTCTTTTTTTTTTTTTGAAAATCTGTCCTTAAAGATGGAGCTTTAGTTTTCATTGGAAAAATATTGTTTGTCCGAATTTCTTGAAACTCAAATACTGTAAACACAAAAACACGTAGTTCTTATTTTTTTTTGAAAATCTGTCCTTAGATGCTGGGTATCTTTGGTTTTCATTGGAAAAATCCCGGAAAAAATATTTTTTCTCCGAATTGCTTAAAACTCAAATACTCTAAACACAAGTAATGAAACACGTATCTAATTCCTATTTATTTGAACCGTCGCGTCGGTCCCTAAAGGAATGAAAAGTGGTTGTAATAATAATAATAATAATGATAATAATAATAATAGCTTTATTGCCCAACAAGTATCCATTTACAGAGCAATATACCTAGAGAAAAAAAAATTATAACAAAAATTCATAAATATCAATTTGTATAAAAAATATTATACCTATAATATAAAAAGAACGTATAGAAAAAAAAGCAACAATAATAATAATAAAAGCAGATGTTGCCATCACTGTACTACCTTAGCACAAAAAAAATGTTTAGATATTTTTTGCCACATCTTTTAATTCATGCAAGTTGCACGTAAAAATATCACAATTATTGCATATTTTATTAAAGTTCAAGCACATAAAATTAATTGGCGATTTAAGCATTACATTATTTGTCCTGGCCCTTTCGCATTACACTTTGTCTACTGTTGATTGTTGGAATTGCAAAGTTAATTTGATATAGCAGATCCGGACAGTCAACACCACCGTGCAGCAATTTAAATAAAAAAACCAGAGAGGTAAATACCCGTCTCTTCGCTAAACTGTCAAAGTTGTATTTCTCTAATAGCATGTTATAATCAACACCCCGCTCCGGATAGACACCCTCTATCTTAAAAGTTACATACTTTAAAAAACGTTTTTGAATTCTTTCAATGCTATCTATGTGACATAAATAATAAGGGTTCCATATAATTGAAGCATACTCCAACTTTGCTCGTACAAAAGAAAAAAATAAGGTGTTGAAAACTTTAGGGTCATTAAAATTCTTACAATTGCGCACGATGATGCCAAGGGTCCGTCCCGCATTCAAAATAATTTTATTAATGTGATCAATAAATGTCAACTTAGCATCAAAAATTACTCTCTCCAGATCTTTTAACACACATGGACGTGGTTATAAAAATGTATATCAGAAAAAAAAGTTTCATGAAATTCGGACCAAATATATATTTTTTAATATAAACTCTTCCACCCCTCGGAGCAAAATTTTCGTAAATGCCTCCTAAAAACATGTTTATTTGTTCCAAGCGAACAATTTATTTTTTACTTCAGTAAGTACCTATATCGTTTTCTCCAGCGGTTGCGTTGGAAACTTACCCTCCATTTCTACCCCCTAGAGGCCAAATTTCCCAAAACGTCAAAACACCTACTTGCTTATTTTAACAGAGTAAGGATACTAAGTACCTATCTGAGGATAGTACCAATTTTCAGCAATATAGCTTAAAATTACAGAAAGTTATAATGTACCCCCCCAAATAGACTAGACCCCTTTTTTACAACCCTTAGATGAATTTTGTAAAACCTACGAAACACGTAGGTATACTTATTATTATTTTATTAAAGAAACTTATACAGTGACCGGCAGAAAGTACGGACCAAAGGGGATTTTTTTAAATTTCAAAACTTAGGTAGGTACCAAATTTTTTTGGCGGTGGAAAAATTCTGCATGTCCCTAAACAAAAAAGAGCATAGACAAAACTAGTAAATATTGCGCCGTATACGAGGGAGAGGTGAAAACGTTAAATTCATTCAAGAATAAATTGGGGTTGATTTTCAAAAGATCCCTTCTTAGTGGATGCCTACGTTATAGGGACAAGACATCCTCGAAATTTCATGATTCTAGGATTATAGGGGTTTAGACTGTGCGTCGATGAATCCAGTTTACATTTAAATTCTCCGCTCCACACGACGCGGTTCTCATCTCTTGTTTTCTTTGTATCATGGGCAGGACCCAGGTTGCAAGTTGTTTAGAATTGTTTTTGATTTTTGACATACACCTTATTTAAATATACTCTTATAAACATAAAGTAATATAGTAATAAGTCAGTATTCTTTATGATGTACAACCAGTTAGTATCCCTGGTAAGATTAAAAATATGTAAAATGTCAGCATTCGCATAGTCATATTGATAACAAAAGATCAGGTTACTGTCTTCATGATCAGAAATGTAGGCATTCACAGAGCAAGATGCCATATTATATAGGTATATCTTCCTTAACTAATGGTTCCGCTGCTGTGTTTTTTTGGTACAAAATTCACCCAAAGCTTGCTTTTATCACAAACAGTATTTTCATAGTGAGATGAATTAAAGAGAATTATCACAGATGTTTTCGAAGGGATCAAAGAATTTTACATAAATATCACAGCTTACATTATGCGGTTAGTATACACATGAGGAGTAAAAGCTATCTTTTTATATTTTTCCATTAATAATCAATCATTTTTGCTTCTATTATTTTAAATTGCCGTTCTTTTTTAATTGCAATGGGCATACCACTTACCACTACCTCTTCAATTATCACTTATCAATATCCTCATATCGTCTGATTACAGTTAAAAGTTTTGCATCATAACTTTCATCAATCAGCTATGTTTCTGTAATAATGTCATAATTTTCAGAAATTGCAGCAGATTAGAGAGAGAGAGAGAAAGAGAGATCCACTACGCACTTGGCAATATGTCTCGTTTTCAAGTTTTCTTGTTTGATCGTAACTTTTCATAGAACTATAATGTTCAGGATGTTTGGATAAATGGGATTCATACATTCCTACCTCGCGAAAGCTTGTTTCCAACATTGTCATGGTCATCTGGTTTAGTTTTTCGATAAGTCTTGTAACATGTAATGGGACAAACTTGGGAACTGTTTGAATACCTACCTGAGGTTGTTCGTTTTTACCAACGTCTACGATTTCTTTTGAGAAAACAAAACTACCATCCCGGGTCCCATCCATTTTTTTAAATATACCTAAAACGATTATTTAATAGTTTGTTAGCCACACAGAGTCTGGTCCAGATTATTCAAACAGTCAATAGATCGGATAAGTCAAAAAATGGACTAATCGATTTATAATTCGTAATCGAAATTCGACAATGAATACTTAGCCAGCGCCCAGCGCTACTTATGACCTGACATGAAAGTTGAAACTTCTGCACGTTAAAACAAAGTCGGTTTCGATTTCAATTTCTAATCCATAAAAGGTTTTGAACCACACACGATAACAATTTCCGAGGTTCGACTTCGCATGCATGGGCGTCAAGCAAAATTGTCTTCATGACTCAAATAGGTAGTACGTACATACATTGGTACAACATGGCAATCGTGACATGCATTCCATCAATTTGTCTAATTTGTACGTCAAAGTTTATTATGATGTTCAGGCAAAAGCTATTTATTTATATATTATATTAAATTATAACTAACAGGTTCTCCTTCCTGCTTCGCCGCACCTTCAGGTCGTCTACGTTCATCCATAGACATATATTTTTAGATAAACAAACAATTATCACGAGAGTGGCAAATTTATGGCCTTACGCATGTAAACATAACCACACAGGAATAGGCATGCGCACTGCAAAATTATCGTTTAACGAATGGGAAAATAAACAGGTCCGGGCTTTAACATATTGTTGGTGTGGCCTAGGCTCGGGCCTAGGCCTAGTTAGATGTGTTTAAATTGATAATAATAAAATAAAAGTATAGATCAAGAACTATCACTACGTTATACTTACTGAAAATACAAAATACCCAGTATTTTACCACTATTTCGGCCGAGATTTCGGCATAATAAAATAATACATTGGTCTTTACTAGTCATTATATCCGATTCACTAAAAGTACAAACACAATTCACTAAACTACACAAAAACTAGAAATTTATATATATTAAACATCCACAATAGCAAAGAAAGTTTAAACTATATGAATTTGCACTTATTCTTACTGATGATGAGTTCAAATTGTGTTATATTACTAGGTGTGATACGTCGTTGAATTTAAAATGAGGAGGGGAATTGAGAAATAATAAAATTTAATTTTCAGACTACCCACTTAAAAAAACAAAGTTGATGGTGGTTGGCATTAAAAATCTAATTACACCAACTTGTAGAAGAGAAAAAATGACCACGAGAATGTAAATTTTATTTTGACATATCTCTTCAAAAAGAGTTGGAAAAAAATAAAAACGAAAACGCGAAAATTCTGTTTTGCTCAAATATCTTTGGAAGGTTTCACAGTGTTTAAATTTGAAAACAACGTGCAGAATTTAGTATGGCGAAACTTTTTTTAGTTTAACCATATCGGTATCTTTTATGGTTTACGAGAACCCCTATAGAGTGCATTCTGAGGGCACACTGTATATTATAATGCACTATGTACTAGGTTCCCGTCCGCTTCGCCGCGTTGCATCTCGTCGACGTTAACCTTCTTATTAAGAAATTATAGCATATTTATTAGTGACCGACCGAAGGTTCGGTTTCGGCTAGTATCGGTGACAGTTTCGGTTTCGGCCGAACCTTCGGCCATGCCGAAACTTTTTTATTAATAGCTTTATTCGAAATTTGACTTTAGCATCAAGTTCTGCTTCAATCGAGATAAAAATTAACCAAAAAAATAGTAGTCACATGATTCGCATTATCTGTCAAATTTTAATTTTTTCCAAAAAATAATTCAAAAGTGGGGTATTTCTGAAAATATCGAAAAAAGTTATAAGAAAAAGTTTTTTTTAAATGAATTTTCTGAATGAAACTGTGTTCTGTTTTGTCTTAAAATTAAGGTGTATTACTTTCAACCACAAACTATGTTTTCAAAAATGGGGGGGGGAAGAGGTCAATCCGTTTCCAAGATCGATCTCGTCCTATATAAAATAAATTAAATTTCAGCATGCAATAAATTTTTTAACACGTATGAATAAGTTTCGGTTTCGGCCGAAACTGAGACCAAGGCCGAAGATTCGGTTTCGGCTGAAAATCTTGTTTCAGTCGGACACTAATATTTATTAATTTTCTAGTATGGTTAAAAATTTGATAATTTTAGATTTTTTCGTATTGATAGCATTAGGTATCTATTTAGATATGTGGACAATTTGATCTTCCCGCCTCATCTGGAAGTAGGTTTTCTTTTCCGGATTTCGGCATAAACATCGCTTACAAGCAAAAATTTCTTTTGATATTATAGAAAAAGTAAACTTTTTAATGTAAAATATAGATTGTTAATCGCAAAAATGATAATTTCTGTGAAACCATGCAAATCGCACAGGAAGGATTTTACCTACCCAATTAAAACGTATTCTCTTATTAACGGTCATTATGGTAGTCAGTTTGTTTAAAAATATTCCGAATACCAAAAACGTTAATTAACAGAACGGGCAAATAGGTATCATGCTGGTGAAGAAAAAATTATAAACTTTGTTAGTGCAAGAGCAACTACTAAAATAGTTGGTAAAAATTTACTCTCAAGTTATGGAATAAGTCCTGCCTTAAGGAGGTAAAGTGTTCGAACCTATTTATGACTTTCTTTTGGCGTTACGGTTTTATTACCTTTTTTCACCAGAATGTGGGCCCCGTGTATAAACTTCGTTACAGAAACTATATATACTTATAAATATGTATGTATAGTCTTTACAGAAAAATCTTGCTGATAAAAGTGGACTTGTTTGAATTACAAAATCGTAACCCTGTTAGCTGGTAAAGAAAACAATGTATACTTCTTGCACTTTTGTTCCCAGGATATACCTACGTATAAGTAATTTCGACATACATAGTATAAGACCATGACTCGCGCTGAAAAAATGCAACCGATTGTAACCTGAGTATTTCTGCAATTTTTCTTAGTTGAACATGCTTAGACGGTGACATTTACCAGATTGTTGCGGTTTATTCTTTGCTCTGAATTTACTTTTCGTGATGGGAAGTTTCATATAAGATTATATAAGTTATTACTCTTAAGTCTTATTAGTTACTTTCCAACAACTGACTACACTTTTGCTTTGTTTGGGATAATAAAATAATAACTATACGCTGAATTTACAGACTATTTAATAATAAATATTATATTACATTGCTAACATCGATTTCAAGAAGGTTTTCATTGAATGAATGAATGAATATTTATTTGCTTATGTTTCTTTACAAAAACAAACCCCAGAGGGTGTAGAACAGTGTCGTAGTTCACAATAATTACTTAATTATCTGCAGTTTTTGGTTAAAAATTACAATTTACAAATTAACACATAATATAAACCTAAAAGTTAAATAAAAAAATTCACATCAAATAATTTTCAAATGCTTAATAATACCTACTTAATCAGACTAAAAAATTGATTGACGAAATATAAGAGACAAATGACAAAAGATATAAAAACAGAAAAGAGAGACACACAATTTAGAATTCAAAAATGGTAGCGACAGGATTAAAGCCTAGCATTCAATCCCTAGATTTGATCTGCCTAAAAGAACAAACATCATTACTTTGTGTTGTATTCATTCATTCATTCCTTCCTTCGAATAGATGAATAATAAGAGAAAAGTGACACATATACTATAATAATTAGTGACCGACCGAAGGTTCGGCTAGTTTCGGCCAAAAAATCTAGTTTCGGGTTCGGTCAAAAACCGGCCGAACCTTCGGCCATGCCGAAACTTTTTTATTAATAGCTTTATTCGAAATTTGACTTTGGCATCAAGTTCTGCTTCGATCGAGATAAAAATTAAGCAAAAAAATAGTAGTTACGTGATTCGCATTATCAGCTGTCAAATTTTAATTTTTTCCAACTCAAAAGTGGGGTTATTTCTGAAAATATCGTAAAAAGTTATAAGAAAAAGTTTTTTTTAATGCAGATTCTAGTCCACATGCAAAATTTTAGCTGCATAAGATAATTTTGATTTTTTACCCAGCACTAAAATTTATTTTTCACTTAATGAACACTTTACTGATGACACTGTGTTCTTTTTTGTCTTAATATGAAGGCGTATTACTTTCAGACACAAACTACGTTTTCAAAAATACTTTTATTTTTTGAAGTTACCTTATACAGGGTCAAAAACAAATAAACTTTGCATCACATGCATGCGACCAAATTTTAATAGCCCAATTTTGATTTTGTAGAAAAACACACATTTAATATGGCTCTACTTTAAAGAAATGTATTTGAAATAAAGCATTGTCAAAACTAAGAAGTTTTATGTTGGTTGCGTTAAGTAAGTCTTATTTTGCAAAAGTGGTGCAATTTACAAAATATGGGTAAAAAATCAAAATTTTCTTATGCAGCTAAAATTTTGCGTGTGGGCTAGAAAATGCTTTTAAAAAAAAATTTCTAATAACTTTTTTCGATACTTTCAGAAATAACCCCACTTTTGAATTATTTTTTGAAAATTGAAAATTTGGTTAGATGAGTAGCCATGCTAGATCTCGCCACCTTTGTGAAATTTTACATTGTTGTTTACTGGCTGCATTATGTAAATAAAGGCTATTTATTATTATTATTATTATAATATAAAGAAGTACAGATAAAAAAAATTTTAAAATGCAAAACGCATTTTTTCTAGACTTACATGCTACATGTCGTGAATATTATGTCATTCTGCAAATAATTTAACTACTTCCTGTCCTTCGCTTTTAGATACACGAACTGCGGTCTGTATATTTTTTTTTAATAATAACCCACCCGAACGGCGAAAATTTGATCTTTGTGTTCTAAAAAAGGCATCACTTGCCAAATAGTATATTTTGTTAAAATAACCTTAACTTAGCGTGACCACGTTTTCAATGATCATGGTGGTATGATCAATCATAACAGGAAAGAAAGCCAGAGATATTTACGAAATGATAATGACGTCAGTTATGTCACAAACAATTTGTGGAGAAATAATTATTAATTTTTTGTACTATTCTATCAATTTCCAAGGTGAAATAATTGCGGTCTAGGTTAGCCGAAGAGTTGGCATGGTTCTACACTGGTTATTTCTCAGTATTTTCTTTTAGTTTGGGAAAAAGTAAATTTATGTTAGTGCGTACAGGAAGTTGGTCGTAAATATTATCAACGAAAGGCGGTCTTCCATCACAAACAGGCACATTTTTTTCTATTTCATTGCACAAGAACATACTAACTATAAAAATTTGCTTACCTTTGCTCAGCACTTTCCCCCTATACAAGTTCAGTTAATCACCCTGTATCGAATCGATCAGATTTTTCAAATATAAAGGATAAGGCAATAAGTAAAATTATGAATCTAAAGAAACATTTGATTTTTTCTGATTTTTAAAGTTGCTATTAAAACTTAGTTAAAGTGCTATTTGTTTTTCTTGATTGTAGTTTTTGTGGCACTGATTATGGCAAGCTGTATAAGAGATTGCCGAAACCGGTATCCTTAGAATTGTGGAAAAAATACTTTTTTGAAGCTTCATTTCTCAAAGTTTATCCACATCAATTATTGAACAAAATTTTTTTTTTAATGTACCGCTTTGTAAACAGTTCAATTTTTTAAATAAACAATAAAAAACGAAGACGTGAATAATATGCAAGTTGTTTGTCTTCCAGTTGTACTGCGCCATTGGTTCAACTTTTGTGTTATAATTTTATAAATTAAATGAGAGAAAAGTGCGGATATTTGCCTATTTTTCTATGATTAGTTATCTGTGAGTAGGAACCCAAATTGAATATTTCTATCTTTCACCTTGAAAATTGGAACTTTTAGTTTGCACTGTCATTATTTTATATCTACATAGGTATGTAGTCCCGGTGGATCTGTACCCGTTCATCGTTTAACGATCAAGCGACAACGTGTTTTACAATTCTCCTCCAACTGTATATGTTATATAATAGCTTCGTTCGTACAAGCAAAATGTCAACCGATTTCAAATTATTTTTAACTGGTTGCGAACTGGTTGGATATTACGTGCCCACGATACGTTCCCAATCCCCAAACGGATAAGAAATCATTTTTTTCCTATGAGGGTAACTGACATAATATAACAGAAAAACCTAATAAATGAATAATAAATTATTAAATTATATAATAATTTGCAACAACGATTAGAAAAATGCATTTATTGTATAAAAAATAATACAATCTGCAAAACGCAAGTTGGAGAATGTATAGGTTTAACTTTATTTCAAAGTTGGCAGGATATATCCGTGATAAATATTCTGATATATATCTTGATAAATATCATGATATTTATGCGACGATGTTTTATCGGATATATATCAATAATTTTTTTTCTAAAATTCTATTCATCAGTATAAAAATATGGCCCCGCTGCCGCTGAGCCGGCAACAGCGTATTATGCTGCTTACGCGGTGATTCCCCATCTTTCCGAGACGTTGACCACCTATTGTTCTTTGACTTTTTTGACTTCTTTGCCGCGTGGCATTTTTATTTAGTTCCGATCTCTGGTTGAACGGAGAAATATTTTGCTGTTTGTTTTATGAAATAAAAATTTTACAATGCCAAAAATAAAAAATTCAGTTTGGGTTCATTTAGATTTAATTAATAAGCCCAGTAATTCTGGGTTGTATGTTGAACCATAGTTAAAAGCAAAATATAGGATTCATATTCATAAACTTGTATTTTTTACCTACATTTTACATTCCTAGCATAGGAGTACCTACTAAAAAAACTTGTTATTGTGATAGTAACTATCATTGAATAGAATTGAAATACAAATTTACAGGTTTATAACATGTTTATATTAAATTAAGTGATTTTGAATTTTTTAAATATATCTATTATTAAAATAATACCCACCAAACTAACGTAATATTCCTAAAATTACCCAAACGCTGGCATTTTCCGTTGCTCATTATACAGTAGTAATCTACGTCAAATTTTCCTCAGCACGAAAATAGATTTTCACCCCTTTTAATCATTTTGAGTGTAAGCTGTATTGTACGTAAATAATGGGGAAAATGAAAAAACAGATGCCATAACGACGCGTACGATTTGTTAGGTTAGTATTGTTAGTAAAACATATTCCCACCAATCTGTATAAAATGTTATACTTGGTACTTGGCAATTGGTATTAAAAAATGTCGATCGAATGTTTATTCCTACCTTCCAAAAAGAGCTCAGTAATTTCGTAAGAGTCCTTTACACGATCAATATTAGATCGGTATTAATATCAATGAAAATATTGACATTATTATTAATATGTAGGAGATTGTGAGGTTAAAAAAATCAATGGTTTGACTTTGAAACTAAATTATAAAAAAATCGTCTCTGATATAGCTTTTTTTTTTTAAATATTCCTAGTCGTGGACCTTTTGTGGCTAAGAAGAAAAATTGACGAATATTAAATCCTATTTTTGTACGAAAAAAATGAGAGTTCTTATTACTCCACTACCAAAGTTCTTATTACCCAGTTTGGGGTAATAAGAACTTGTCGTGTATGGAGTGTAATGGCTCTTGTTTGAAGGTGCGTTGGGTAATAAGAACTTATCCATGTTTGTTCTTTGTTCTTTTTACCTTGAAAAAATAACTGCTGTGGAACAAACCAACTTGAAATGCAGCAGTTTTTAAAAAATATACGGTAGTATTCTTTAGTAATAATTTACCAATTTGTTGAACAAAAAGTAGCAACAACAGACCGAAACTTGTGCTAGAGAGAATATAGGTAAAATATGATTATAAGAAAAAAGTTGTGACCATTTAATTAAATCTTCATAATATGTTAAAATAAATATTTTAAAAGAATTTCACTTTTTACATTAGTTATATATGCAAAATTAAATCCCACAAAGGATTTTTAGTTGATTCCTACCTATTCATGTTATTAAAAAAAAATGGTTTATAAAACAATCTTAATTTATTAAAAACCTAAAAATAACATGTTTTAAGCATTTGTAATCGGATTAAATCCAGTTCAGTAATATGGAATGGGTAAGTTCCCAATGGTATTGGTCCATAAAAAAATAAAGTTCTGGCGCACAATTTCTTCAGTAGCATGGAGTTCCATGTGAACATATAATTGAGTCCCTTATATAGAAACTTCATAACACATGTCTCATCGTCATTAGTTTTAGTTAAGTCCGAGGGGTGTCTCACTGTGGCAGTAGGTGTACAAATGTTAAGGCAGGACTTAGCAGGACCGTGGCAGGACTGACAGGACTGTGGCAGGACTGTAGAAGGACCTGGCAGGACTGTGGCAGGACCTGGCAGGACTGTGGCAGGACCTGGCAGGACTGTGGAAGGACCTGGCAGGACCGTGGCAGGACTGTGGCAGGACTCTGGCAGGATCGAAGCAGGACAGGCAGTACCTTTCAGATCCAATCAGATTTCTCCAATAACTTAAGGAGTAGGGATAAATAGCGGAAAGCAAAAAATATTTTTGTTTGCTTTTGTTTATTAATTGAAAGTGAAATGGAAGTGCGTGTAACACACGTCGCAGTTTGTAAAGTTTTCGGCGCGCGTCGCCGCATAATATTCCTGTTTGAGTTCTGTTGTAAACACCGGTGAATCACAACAGTCGACTAGTCGAGTTTGCAGTCTCATTTATTATGTTCATGCAAGTTATTGATAAAATATATTGTTTATTTCCGAGTTTATTTCTTTGTTAAGAAAGAATATAAATATTTAGAAGTTGTGTATCCGTGGTAGGACAGTAATAGGACCGTGGCAGGACAAGCAGGACTCTGGCAGGACAAGCAGGACCGTGGCAGGACAAGGGCAAAAACGACAAGTCCTGCCAAATTTGGCAGTAGGTGTACAAATTTTGACTAGTGAGACACCCCTCGGTTAAGTCCTATATAATATTATATTATTGAGTTCTTATTACCCATGTACCCAAGTTCTTATTACCCCAAAACGTTTTTTTTTGGGTAATAAGAACTCACCTAAAAAAAAATAAAACAAGCTGTAATTGTTTGTTACCAAAAACCCTTTAGTTGAGACCTTTAACTTCGAGATAGGTTCATAATAAAAGGCACAAACCGTTACTTAAAAATACAAATTTTTACTTTAATCTCCAGAGCCAAAAACACCAACCTAAAATATATTTCCAAAAAAAAATACAAAATGATACAATAAAGCCGTATGAACTATTTTGGCGAGACCTTTCGTTGCATACATTATTTTATATATTTTTAAAACCATCTATAGGAGTTTTTTTTTAGCTGAAATGTTTGACCGTTCCTATTACCCCAAGTTCTTATTACCCCACGCTCCCCTACTATTTTTTTAATTATTTATTACATAATATTTTAACTGATTGACATCAGTAATACTATACAGTGTGAGTTTGGAACTTGAAATATTTGTTGAAAAAATGCTTGGACACGGTTATTAACGTTTTAAGTATTTTTTATAAAAAAAATATTGGTACAGTGTGTCCCAAATTAGAGAATGACGATTCGATAATTTTTTTAATGGCAACCCTATAGTTTTTATTGACGACTATTTTTAAAGTGCATATTAAGTACCAACTTTCTATTTTTATTCCTTGTACGAAACCGGCAAATGTTTGAGGAGTTAAAAGTAGGGCTCGAAATTTTAAAAATATAAGTAGCTATTCGAATAGTCGTTTGGTATGTTAATCGAATAATCGAATAATTCGCATAGTCGAATAATTCGAATAGTCGAATAGATACTTGAACACTCGAATAGTCAAATATTCGAATTTCGAATAGTCGAATATTTGAATAGTCGAATATTCGAAAAGTCGTCTATTTAAATATCGAAATACAGTCGTTTAATCACGGTAGAAGTGGTTTACCTGCTTGCGGACTATATAATTTTATTTTTATTTTTCTTTTTTACGGTAAAATTTACAGTTTCACAGAAAACACGAATAGTCGGAACATATAAAATATAAATATCCGAACAAAGTCAAATAGTTAAATATTCGAATGATCGAATATTTGAATAGTCGAATATTTAAATAGTCGAATAGTCAAATATTCGAATTTCGAATAGTCGAATTTTTTAACTAGCAAAAAATTCGAATTTAGAATAGACGAATATTCGAATTATTCGAATACAATTCCGAGCCCTAGTTGAAAGCACGAATAAGACATGAGTGTAGGTTAATTTCTCCGGAAGTTTAGAACGAGTTTTACTTGCGTTTGCCAGATAGTGAGCATTTATTGACAAAAAAGTATTAAAGATGGATAGAAGGTTTTTTATTTTTCAATTAATTTAATTTTTGTTTGTTTACTTAATATTTTATAAATCACAAGGACTAAAAATTTCAACTTTGTTATTTATGTATAACGTAATGTGGACCTAAACATAGTTAATAAAAAACTAAGATTGTCATTTAAAAAAATTATATATCTAATTTGGGACGCACTGTATCAATTATTTTTTATGAAAAAGACCACAACTAAGTCCAAGCATTTTTCCAATAAAAAAAACCTACAGGATTTACTGGATTTATTTCAAACACACTGTATTAGTAATATTGATCAATGAAATGAAACACACTACAGTGTCTATACGTTCATTTAGTGACTCACTGGAATCTTGCAAGCAGGGTAACCCGATAAAGTAGTCTGGAACGCCCTCGGGGGCGGTCATGTGGCTTCAAATCGAGGGCCATCAGTCACGCAATTCATCGGCTTCAGCTGCATGGCCAAATGCCCACGATAAATCGGAAACTTGATAAGAGAATTTTAATTTCCATTCACTGACGTATTAGTTCCTTTCTTTAATCTTTGTCGATAATGGACAAATGCGTCACACGAATAAAAATAAATTTGTAAGGGAAAAATCCAGTGGAAAAATGTCTTCTCTTTGAAAATAGAATGGGATAATATAGAATGGGTTTGTTCTTGTGGATTTGACCTAGAACGCCGGATAAGAGCTTCTCGGAATGATGAACCTGGAAATATGTCGCTTCTGCAGTTTCCATGGGATCCTATGCATATAACTTGTATAAGCGGGTTTTCTCCCAGTTGTAAATATCAAAAATGAGCAGTCCGATGTCAAAGTATTAAAAATCTAATTTTGCACTATGCATTTCAGGTATAGGCAACGATATTGCAACTTTACTTGGTTTGATCCTTGGAAATCGAAAATGCTGTAAAAAAATTGTGTGTGCTTAAGACCACACGACAGAAGTGAAAACTTCAACAAGGTAAAATTAATAATATCAAATACAATTGTTCGGCGCAGACGAGCGTTACACATCCGAGCGTGACGGCTCAGTTAATTTAGTGCCCACAGAAAGTGCTAAACGCGCCTAAAGAAGTTTTCACTTCAATAAAATGTGTTCAATTTAAAAAGTTATATTTTTCGTCTTGCTTTTTGAAGTAAAAACTTCTTTAGGCGCGTTTAGCACTTTTGTGGGCACTAAATTAACTGAGCCGTCACGCTCGGATGTGTAACGCTCGTCTGCGCCGAACAATTGTATTTGATATTATTAATTTTACCTTGTTGAAGTTTTCACTTATGTCGTGTGGTCTTAAGCACACACAATTTTTTAAGCTACCCTATAGAATCAAAAATAATTTTACGTTATAGGCTATTTTATATCATTGAACTTAACATTTTTAATAACCTATTAAACTAATTCTTTGAGTTGTAAATGTTTCTTTGGGTTTATATTTGAAAAATCTATTCGATACAAAATAAACAAGAATAGCGAGAAATGTGCCGAGCCAAAGTATTTGCCGATTTTTTTAAGAAGCAGAAACTTCCCAAAAATGAATTTTTATCCCTCTTGTGACCTCTACCCGTGGACATACTGTATAAATCAAACATCAAAAATAATGAACACGTTTATTTGCTGCTCATTTTCACGTTAGGGGAATAAAAATAAAAATTAACATTAAATTTTAACAAAATCATTTATTGTGTTTGCGACCCGGTTTTCGAGGTACCTACACATATATATACTTCAAAAATGCCCCTTTTTACTTGTTTTTTTTTACGTGACTTTAAGAGCAAACACTAATGACGCATGCGCCTTTTCGTTTTTTGATCAATATCTCGTTACTTTTTCATTTTATTCAAAAATCGCCAAATACATCGTCTACGTCATACGACTGTCGACTTACCATTGGAGTATACCTACAGTTTTACGTCAAGTGCAAATATCATTCAAATAAATAGGCTTTATAAATGAATAAAAGCAGAAAAAGAAATAGGGACAAATTTGACAAAATTTCGTTTTTATTTTTATTAATTTATCAATTAAGTTTTTTTAACTTAAATCTAACTTTACAGAACATAAAAGAAAGTATACCGGAATATAAAAAAAATGCCGACAATTTTCTACTGGTTATATATTCCCTTAATGCATATTAATCTGTATTTTTGTACGTAGCGTGTACAAGCTGCGACGACTAACGATGTCATCAAAACCGTGTCCCACTTTAAAAGTTAGATTAAAATAAATCTCGTGTATGGTAGTAACACAGTAGGTTAATAAAATGAAATGATATAGAAATGAATAAGCCCTAATTATGTTATTTAGAGAACGAGTGTTATTTATATTCTGAGGCTATTTTTGTACTTGTACGTAGGGTCTTATTTTCAAAACAAAAATACAATTTCATAATAATAAGTAACTAGCTTTACAAGTAAAAACATCTTACAGGGTTGTTTTTGTTTTAAAACGATCCATTCTAAATATCTCTTAATTTTGAGGAAAATATGATTTGACAAAAAAAACATGTCAAATTTAAGATGGAAAATTTAGTTACACATTTGATAGAATTTTACCATCTTCACCTCTACAACTCCGGCCAACCCATAGAAATCTTCTTGTTTTAAGAGGCCTATGGGCCAACCTTACTAGCTAAAAAGGTCAAAAGGCACCACCTAATAGGTGGCACCTATCAAGCAATACGTCATTACCAAGAGCATTAAATGGTCCATGGGATTTAAGGGGGAGTAAGTGAAACAGAATACAGGTCTGTTCACTAAAAAAAGCAGCTGAAATGAAATTTTCGTTTAACTCCTTGAGTACGTAGGTCCACAGCCTACTAATAGGCTAGTAAAGATTAAAACCAAGAAAAAAGAAACAAATTAAAATGGCAGTTGATTTTTTTGATATTATAAGTATTAGTTATAATGTATTGTCATGTCTTGACAAACAAAACTAACACAGAAATATGCCGCTGCCAACGTTCTGTCATAAAACTGACCTTAAAATATTAAATTATTCAACAAACGGATGTCAACGTCTGGTCATAATTTAAGGAGAAAAACTAACCCCAAATTATTTAGTTGAAATCCGTGCCGCTGACTTTAAGGCACCACCTTACCGGAGACGCCCTCCCACCTGGATCCGTCTAAAGTGCCTTTGCGAAGAAAGAGGCTAAATATGCTATCTCAGTCAGTTCTTTAAAATCGAGACGGCTATATGAAAAAGAAATATCAAATCGGTTAATCGTTTTTTTACGTATTCCAATTTTGAACTACGATAATGATTTATTAGACCTGACATTTTTTTCGGATGAAGCCTCGTTCCACCTCTCCGGTTATGTCAATTCTCAGAATACACGCATGTGGAGTAGTGAAAAACCGCATTTTTTTGTAGAGTCCACATTGCACCATCAAAAAATTGGTGTCTGGTTAACTGTTTCCCGAAGAAGAATTGTTGGTCCTATTTTTTTCCATGACACAGTTACAGCACAGCGGTATAGAGACAATTTTGATTCCATTTGTGGAGCAATTACTTGACGATGAACTACGCTTTGGATATTTTCAACAGGACGGTGCAACCGCCCATACAGCCGCCGAAACTATTAACTACTTACGCAATTTTTTTGACGAAAGATTGATCAGTTTTCGATCAGACATTGAATTCCCACCTAGATCAGCTTGTTTAACGGTTATGGATTACTTCGTTTTTCCTTATTTAAAGAACCCTATTTTTAAAACACCAAATTTAGAACAATTACAAGAAAGGATTATCCAAGACTGTGGTAACATTTCTCCAGAGATGCTGGTCAACACTTTCGAAAATATGAAGAGACGTGTGAATTTATGCTTGGAGCATGGCGGTGGCCAATTTCAGCAATTTATGTAATTATTTTTCTTTTTCTTTCTGTATTTTCTTACTTTGTATTTGTCTACTTATTTTATTACTCATTAGTTTGGCATATCATGTCATAATATGAATTTGACAAAATTTTAACCTAGATTTGGTTAGATATATCGTCCCCATATCATTCTGATCTAAACCAAGCCCCACGTTTTTTAATCCAACTACTCTTTCTTTGATGCAAATAATTTTTGCTCGCACGGTATAAAATGATGTAGTCATGCAAACAGCGAGATATGGCAACCATTTAAATAAATAGGTTATAGTAAACAAACTCGAAGCAAACCTTTAAAACATAATGTTACTTGATTTGACATTTCTTATTAGCATTTTCGCTATACAATTCTCCTAAAATAATTTTGAAATTCCTTGATTTCCGTGGCGTAAATGATTGGTAGAGCGCCCGACTGGTGATCGAGAGGTTCTAGGTTCAAAACTATTTTCAATTTTAAAATTTCTCTGTACGCCGCTAAACATTTTTCAATTACATTTAGGAATAATTTTACTTTCTGACTTCAGGGGCCTCAGATTAGAATGTGCAGCAGAACTTTTCATAAAGAGTAACTTTTTTCCGTAAAATTACTAATAAAAAAGTTTTCCATATCATGCTGTCAACTGAAGCAGATACACACAGTATTGCCGTTACACCACCTAGCTCGTAATAGTTATTGTTAAAAAGCGAACTACACCTCGTTACTGTAGGTAATGGGTAAATAAATGTGACCCGTGTTAATTTTATTCCTTTGTCCATTGACCTTTTTTCGATTGACATCAAAACGTTATTATTAATAATTGTTTTATTTAACTGTTATAATATATCTTTTAATGTGGGCCTCAAGGTCCAATTTTGTTGGTAATTGAATTATTTAACAGGTACCTAACTTTGAGGACATGGCTTCTTTTATAATATGAATTATGTAGGTACTTACCTCATGTTTATTTTATTTAGCATGGGTTGTCTTGATACTATATTAAAGCTTCATTTATGCTTATACCTATTGAATTCGACAGTATAGAGTGCATTACACTATAGTGATTGTAACAATCTATAGCTGGACAAAAATCGTCAGCGGAAATCATGTAGTTACTCGTATTATTTTTTTAAATAATTTCAAAGGTCATCGATCGTTATAAACCATAGACATATAATATAAAGGGAGACAAAATTGTTTACAATTTGTCCCGACCAAAAATCATTTTTAACAGAAATTATTTATGACAAATTAATGCTGATTGTCCTAGATCTACCGTCTGTGTTTGAAAAGAAACGTTATATTCATTATATTAGATGAATTTGTCATGTGTAGGTACCTATAAATAAAATATTAAATTTATGTGCTTTTTTTAAATTTTCTACTCGTAGGTATAATTATTTTTAAATTTCCAAATGACATCAATTTATAATGTTTGAGGGAAATCAGTGTGGAATGCTGCACTGGCGTTTTTACTAAATTTTAGACATTTTTCATATTCCTTCATTTTCTAACAGTACAATGTTGGTGAGTTGTGTTTGTGACATACCTATTGTGGTTTTGGATTCATTTTTAGTATTTTTTCGAAATATATCTATTTAGTGTTATGTATTAGCCATCCACAATGGTTCGCCAGTGCGTGTGGGTAAAAACTCGACTATTCTAACACTGGATTAATTCAGCGGTAAGTGAGGTTATTCAGGTTATATTTTTTAGCTTGCAGTGGAGAACCTATTTCTATATTTGCGGTAAATATTGCAAAATATATGGATTTTTTTATATTTAAATTTCTCAAAATATATGCAACGGTTACGTACCCATTTATGTCTAATTTTAGATCCATCCAAATGAGCTACTTGCGTTATAACAAATGGAAAATTCCAAGCCGAAATTTCCATTTCGGAAAATACGATAGCGTCGGGGAAGTGGGTACTTGCCGGACGGTTTTTCAGTTTCCAGACTGTTGCCGAGAAAATAGTATACGCAAAACTCACGGAAACTTCTTTTGCGCACACTTTTTACGCTCCTCTTGGAAACTTGTCTACTCGTCCAAAAAAAAAGTATTTTCCAAACTTACCTAAACTACTATATTTGATTTTTATTTTCCAACCCGTTGGAAGGAATTTTTAGAACTCTATTTGCAGCATTACTTACATTACATTATTTACTTACTTGGCGATATTAAGGTTGAATTCTCAACGTCGGCGTCGTTCAATTTATTGCCAACCTATAACCTATTTCGCTTTGTTTCAAGTTTATTATTTTTTAAAGTAACATTTAAATAAAATCAGTATCGTCAGCACATTACTTAGGTAATATCTGATATATTACAAAAATATCAATTTATTTCATTGCTAATTTTGGGAGAATTGTATACTGAAAAAACCATGAATGACAATGACATAATAATGTTAAAAAAAATCTCACCCGATATTTTTCGCTATACAATTCTCCTAAAATACGTTATGAAATTCCTTGATATTTATTAAATATGTCAATTATTACCTATAGAATATCAAGTCGATACTGATTTTCTTTAAATTTTGTATAAAAGCTAGAAAACATAAATAAATCTACGCGAAATAGGTTATAGGTTGGGAAGCATGTTGATACTCCCACCTTAAAGAACCCTTTCCTCGAAATCTACAAAAGTCACGTGGTTCTTTTTGGTGAAGCAGTATCCACACAGCAGGTATTATAAATACATTTTTTACTATTTTTTATAATCTTAAAAAAACCACATGCCACCGTACTGGTGGTGGACGCGCAGCTTACAGCGTTGCCATTTTTTAAATTTAACTTATCTGAAGGTATGAAAAAATGTATGATTGTAAACAAAAGATGTTTTATGAATGGAATGTTTTATCTCCTTATATTATAATATGTATGTCTATGGTATAAACCAAGTTGATACCTTATCTAAAGCCGGGGCATTTTGCTGATTCAATGTGTTAAAATATCCATATAGACTTACATTTTTGCAGTAAATATTAATCAGAAATTAGAAATTTATTTTTTCATTTCATCTTTTGATTATTCTGACAACTTCAAATGGATTATTTTCCGTTTGGCAGGATCAGAACGTCTTTGCTATTTTTAGCACTGACACCTGAATAATAGGTAGGTATAGGTATTTTACTTACACAACACCTACTAATCGTAATTCTACAATTTTAACAACTTTTACGTAACTTTTAATTAGTTTCTGGTGCCTCAAATAAACAGCTGTGCAGCATTTTACGAACACTTCTGCCATTTAAAATGATCGATTACGTAACCTTATTGCAAAAAGAACTAAACGACCAGACAGGTTTTTTGCATTTCTGGGTGTTCATGGTCAATGTCGGCAGATTGTCCTCCATTCTGCGTTTAGTAGAGATCTGTCTTTGTGGTACAATGCGTTTTGTTCGTCGAAATACACAAAAGTTATTATTTTTTTATTAGATGAAGGGGACTTGTATATTAGATGTAAATTTTATATATTAATAGCAGAGCGGCAGAGCGCTATCGGCCATTCTCAGTGCTTCCTGCAAAGCAATAAATAAAAGAAAAAAAATTATGAAAGTAAAAACTTTTATAAAAAAAATTTAAATTCTTTGTGAAAATAAATAAAACATCCTAGATGGACTGTTTGTTGCCATGTCATTGTGTCGAAAATGCAAAAAGGGGGAAGGGGGGAAAACACTTTAACTTAACTTTGACGTGCTTCCTGGATAGGGCAATGAGGTTAGAGCGAAAACTTCAAAACAAAATAATTTGTAAAAACACCAAAGCGAAACACAGTTGCCAACACTTGAAACTTCAGATAGGTATATTTAGAAAATAATCCAGCCCAAACAATATATTGGAAATTATTATAGGGACGTATTAGGTTTTGTGTTCTGTATATTTCAGTTATTGTTAAATCTCTGACAAAACAAGGTAGTACCCATCAGGTATAGTATACAGTAATATGATGAAGAGCAGGAAATTTATTGATTAATGGTGAATATCAAGAACATGACTATTATTGTTGGTGGTGTAAATTTAAAATTATATTTTCAAGCATTATTTTTTAGTGTATTTTTGATATTGTTATATTTTCAAAGAAGAAACTCCATAATAATTTCTAGATTGTCATTTTTAATTTCTACGAATAAAAAAACACATTAGACATAACATAGTAGCCCTCTTACTCGCTTGCATTAATTGTAGGAGTTCTCTGCGTTTAGAAGCTGAACAAAAAAGATACTGTGGTCGACTGTTTAGCTTTAATTCCTGTCGGTGTGGATTGGTTACGTTACCTGGTAACAACATCCTATAACCTATCATCATACCACAAAAATATCGATGATTTCTTGTATGTAACTGCTGGGTTCAGGTGCAGTGCAGGCGATTCTGGTTCTTCGCCGCAGCCTACCCCGTTTTTCGCAGAAGTGTCGATAAAAATTTAAGTAGGTAGTCCGTTTTTAACGGACTTGGCAGGCATGCACGTGGGTACACTTTTCCACATGATGCAAATATTTGGTTAACCCTAAATCATAATCCTGAAATTCATTTACTTATCAAAAACATGTAATTATTTATTATTATGTTTTCAATTTTTTTCATTTGGGACGGTCGGGTTTGTTCGTGTGGGCCATTCCACGAATAAAATTATCATAATTTGATAATACAATCATCGTTTTTATATCTTTTAAGAATAAAAATACGTATTATGATAATAACAATAAGAAACCAAAATAGGTTTTTCACAAAAGTGCCGGAATTTAAATGCTTTTTATCCATTGCAGTTAATCGTATCGTTGAAATTTTCTCTTTACAGCTTTTTTGCATTTAATTTTATTACCTACCTAAATTCAGTTGCATAGAAAGTAAATTTTCACACAATAAGTTATAATCGAACAATGTTTAAACAATTAACTCGCCGAGTGCGAGAATAAATTAGCTGTAATTAAATTATATTCTCGTATGTCCCATCCACGAGTACGGAGTTTTTTCGCCTCGTCAAATGAGCCCAAGCTATAAAGCCATTCGATTGTTTTACTGCACTGTGCTTTCGAAAACATAAGCGTTCTTCTCTTTCTACCTGATTGGGTCTAAAATTCGCTCTTTTTCTATTTCATATGCTGATTAATAGGTATTCTTGGACTTTTTCCACCTCCGAATAGATTGCAAACGCCTAAACAAGTTATTATTATTTAGTGTTCAGTGGCACGTGCGTCGTGCCAATAACTCCTAGATAAAGAAAGGAGTTATTGGTCGTGCACCCGGGAAAATTATGTACTAATCGTTATCATCGACCTACTAAAAAATTAGCTACTTATATACCTATGTCGTTATTGATCTGAAAAATCGTTTACGGTAGTACTAAAACCCGTACCTAGCTTTATTAGGTAATAATAATTATCATGTAAGACGGATCCACAATTTTTATTGCCAATAGTTGGCGTTTATTGGGTAAAATCATCAAAATAGCAAAAAATTGTTAAATTTGGCAGCCTGGAACCAATATAACCAAACTCGTTTCTACCCAAATTTTTCAGAACTTTTTTGTGGCGTCATATTGCGAGACTCGTTATTAGCGAGGTTAGATTTGGAAAAAATGACGAGAGCTTTTTAAAAAGTACGAGATTTCTCGTCTCGTGAAAGACTACAATAACATTTTGTGGAAAAACTTTGATAACGCTCCAACGCGCTCCGCAATGACGAAGAAACTATTACCATGAAGCGACACCGGCAACAAGTCTTAATTTGTAACCACGTTCCGGCCGTAACGTCCAACGCTCGGAGTGGAGCTTCCCTTCAAGAATGCACATGTTGGCCCGCAACACAAAATACATCGCAGCCCACAACTTGATTTAGTTATGGTGGTTGGTGGTTGTACTGGTTGTCTACCCTTGAATCCTCGTAATAGAAATTAGAACGTGTCGCCAGTAGCGCGGTGGTTTGGAGTAAAGTGGAGCGTCGCTCAGGTAAAAGCGTCGCTCCCTGAGCGAAACTTCAGGAACGAACAATAGTGTATCGAATTGCAAATTGCAACATGTAACTACGAATAATGTCTTTCGTTACGACTTGAATTTAAAGTAAACCGTTATTGTAATTACATTTAGGTTAGTAGAGAACTCTTAATTAACAAAACAAATAGCCAAGTAAAATATAATAGCAATATTTTTAAATTTAAGATTCAATACTTTTTTTAACGTCAACTTCTATATTTATAAAGAAATATAATTATTGTGGATTGTGGGGTAGGTGAATCGTAAATAAAGTTATCCTTTATCTCGTTACCGCACACATTACGGTGACCTTTACATAAAATCGCAACGGGTTATTTTGGATCTTACCAGTTCGCTTTTAACGTCGCCGCTTAACGCCCAGTTGTAAATTTTTTGTCCCTCCAAAGTAACGTTGTTTGGGAGCGGTACTTTTTTGGAGCGTTGTCGATGCAACGCTCCAGACGTGACCCCGTTTTTTACACCTCCACCTAGCATGGTCATTAGCAAAACTATTCAGACACCTGACTCGCTCAAAGTACAACCCCTTCCACCTGCTTTCGTGCTAATCATGAGCATGTCTGTCCGTCCTTTTAGGCGCAGATTAATTGTCATCTTTGCAGGGGTTTGTTCTTTCTAAAACAAAAAAAAAATTTAAATAAGCTTTCGTATATTACGAATACCAGTAAAAGGGGCCGATATGTCTTTACCGCATGGCATATAATATTTACAAAACGAGTTAAATAACGCAAATACTGTAAAGGCACTTAAGTACTAAAGTTTTTGCGTTTAAGTACTTCTATTATCAAAATACTTTTACTTTTGGTCAGACTTTTTGGTGGTCTTTCTTGTGTTATTGAACACAAGTATAGGCGGGGCTTTTCCTGAAGCAAGTTGCGTCCTCCCTGGTGCACAATATTTTTGTTCGCCCCCCCCCCCCTTTTTTTTTCTGAATGCAACATTGATAAACTAATTTTTTAACAGTTTGATTTACATCAAGCGATTTAGCAAATTAAGAACTAATTAGGAAGATAAAATTTTTTAAATCTAAACAACAACCAGAACAATAAAAAATTCGGGTGCATAACTAAAATTAATAAGAGTAATTACTTTTTTCTATTTCACGTTCATAATAAGCTCAGTACGATACGCATTTGCGTATTGTAATGAAGCTATTTCGATACGCGTTTTTTCTTTATTTGATGTTGGTAACATTTAAATGTTTTATTTCATTGACTTTGCGCGGCCTTTGTGATTTACGAGAAACCCCATTTTTCGCAGAGGAAAAATAGCTTGATAACCTACTTTTTTATTCTGTGTGGATAACAGTAATGTATGTTGGTTGCATAAATCTATAAATCAATCTTTTGTAGATGCTTCAAGCTATCATTTTCTGCCAAATCCTATCCAAAATTCAATCTACTAACCTTCCAATGTCGATTTTAACTTCAACTTTATTTGAATTTTCCATCTTCCCTATAATAAATTGCAATGCCGTGACGTAAAATCACGTCTTTTGAAATTCGAAAAAAAGTAGTAAAATCGCCCGAATTTCCGAACGCTCTGTATATGTACCGAATGTACAAGGATCACACAACGTATTCCGTCCAATTTCAAATCTCATATCGCTAAAATAACTTTAGAATCTCGTGGTGAAAATGGGTCAAATAAATCAAAAAATGACAGTTTGCAAAATAATTTTTGTTGTCCAGAGGCTCCTATGATAAAAAATAGTATTACCAACATAAAATTTAGACATAAAAATTTACTAAATTTGAAAGATTTATTTTCTTTTTAAAATGTATTTTTCTTGATTATAAAAGGTGAAATAGAAAAAATGTATAAAGCACATGTTTCATAAGGCGTTTTAGCGCACGTGTCAATAAAAAAACTCGACACTTTGTGGCTCGTTTTTTAAAATAGACGCGTGCGCTAAAACCGCTTCTTATGAAACGTGTACTTTAATATACTATTAAATTATACACCAAATATGGGTAGGTACTTGGCCGATTTTTAGTGTTTGCTGTTAAATAGTTTTGCAACAGTCTTCCTTATAATTTACTGTACCTATTTATTATAACTGTTTATAATAAGGAACGGCGACCAAATGTATTTAAAAACTAGTCTAATTTTTATTCTATTATGGCAGCTTTCTGCTAATAGAGAGAGAAAGTCAGTGCTTTAAACCAAATAAATTTTACCTCGACAAAGAAAGAATAACGATATAATTTGATAGAAACGTGGGTAATTGATCTAAAGTTGTAAAACATTATCGATATGACGTGTTACGGTCGATGTTATGCAGTGCGTGCCTGATTTTGTAGAAACCAACTAAAGCACCGAGAGTGACCCTTCACTTGAAACGGCAGACAATTTTCATTACCCACTGAAAAAGAGTAAAACTTCTTCAACTAGTTGCGGATAATTAATTCAAATGTTTATGATTTTTTAAATCAAAGTTCGAAAATAATCTTGCATAAAACTCGTCGGAAAATTTGTATTAGGTACTCGTACTAGGTACTTTACAGGAACTCGCTGGCGCTTGTCCTGCAAAAGCGATTATTACAGAAAAATTCGATATTTCTAACTGAAAAAAATAACCCCCCGCTTTTTTTCATCTCTGTTTTTGTAATGGATGTTTGAGAAATTCTTATTTTGTTTTTAAATTTTTACTGAGTTTAAAATATTTAGTTTCTATTCGCCGCAAAATTGTGCTTCTAATAATGCCATTTCAGGGTAACTACTCCGTGTGCACTATATCTACCTTGAAAAATGGAGAACAATAATTCACATAATTCTTAGTAATATTTCGTATACGACAAGCAGTCATAATTGAAAAAAATTGACCAAAAACAGATAGCCGATGTTCACAATCGCAATGCCGATATAATGATAGGTATATCGATACATCCTGCTTCTCTCTACCATTTTGGGCACCATCGTCGTGGCTCGGCGCTGCCTGGCACGGCCTTGAACGGCTGCCGGGAAGCGCAAAGTTCGCTCGGGGCGCCGCCGCGTGTTGATGGTGCATCGTGCTCTGCTCTTGACTTATCAACAGCTGATAGTAGGACGGTGACATGACGGTGGGATAATAATAGTGTGGGGCGATGCACCACTCTTGACATGATTAGGGGAATAGTGTTTTTTTTTACTAATTGACGATTCTTATTAAAATATTGCCAAACAGGAAGTCATGCCATTGCAGCAAAATATTAAAAAGTCTGACCCATTGGGGGGGGGGGGGGACTTTCATTGCAACAAACAACAAATAAAATTAACAAGAAACAAATGAACAACAGCGCCACTTCCAAAAACTTTGAAATAAAACACTTATTCATAACTTTATCTAGTGTTTCACGACACGAGGAATCTCGCTCTTTTTAAAAAACTCGTCTTGCAAATCGAGGCGAGAATTTTTCCAACGAGAGTACATACAGCTTTTTATTACTTGCAGTGTTCCAGGGTGCAAATCAAATTATCATAGCTCCTTAAAACAAGGTAAGAAACTTCATCTACCTTAAAATTTCTGGCCAGTTTGATTTATATAAAAAAAAATTATTAATAGCAATTACCAGAGACAACTGGACACCATCAAAATAGTATGTAGTTTACTTCCTACATTTTGCTGAAAGTGTCATAATATTATATCTACTTAATTCGTGAAAACGATTATCATTTATTCAATGGTTCTCTGTATCAAACATTTTGACAAAAACTACGTTATAAAAAAAGGTTAACTTTTCTTTTGGTCGTTTTTCTATTGTTTTTCTCGATTTTTCCCTGGCCACCTTGCAATATCGGTAATAATGATACTTTCTTTTAATTAATTTATATAATTTTAAAGTTTATCGCAAATCCCAATCAAAATTTTAAGATTTCGTGAGATTTCTCGTTCTCGCATATTTTTTGTCTCGTCTCGCAGAAAGCCGGACCATCCTCGTCTAGAAAAAGCTAGACAAGTGTGTAACACTGTAACACTGACTATACCTTAATAAAGTAAGAAATCTACAGGAAACTAAAAAAAAAAGGAAGGTTCATTCTACTTTATTATTTACATAATAATATAACATAATATGTATTCTTATTTTCACAATTCCTTGAAAGCACCACGTGGTTAAAATAATTAAAAATTTAACCTTTGAAACTAGTAGATGATCGGAGCCATCGGCAACATACAAAGCAAAGCTTCATCTAATAATCGCGCAAATAAAATTTTAATTTACATTTTTATTATTCTATTGACATTGACTGATTACAACGAACTTTTCTTGAATTGATGTACTCAAAATTATACAAATAGTGCAATAGTCAAAACATAGACCATATTATCGATCATAGCATTATGTCATGGACTTAAATTCTGCACCATTTCATTGCCAGCATAAACCAGGCTTGCAGTTACAGGTGATAAGATAATATATCCCAATATTAAAAGTCTTCCTAGAGTGTCAAACCTTTTCTAAAAACAATTGAAAAGAGGCAGCTTATTAAGTCATCTCATCCGCATCAATTATTTTATTTCTCGACCGACTGGCTTTGTTTTGATAAATTAAATAGATAAAAAGAGCTTAAAAATAGAAAATAACCCGCCAGATATTCAGGTAGATGCGGAGTGCTCGACCTTCAGCCAGAATCCCTGCGATCCATGACGCGAGGCAGATATGACGTCAGTCAGTTTTTTTCGGGTGTTTCTAATAAAGAGCATAATATGATGTTTATTATTTATTTCCTCAGTAAATAATTCAAAATTTTAAAAACTAAGACCGTAGACTTTTTTTTCTTGAAAATAATAGTTGACATATTCACCTTGAAAACGTGAAAACGTTAATGTAAATCAGTAAATCTAAAATGAATTTGACTATGTATTATAATAATTATAAACCACATGGAGATTCCTTTGTTATTTTATGGAAATCTCAAGGATAAAGCTGTATATTTTATACATATTTGACTAGCCCTGTTTTGTTGGTAAACTTACACACTGGCTGTGCAAATTTATTAATTTGTTTATAATAGAAATGTTTATTTTATCGTTTTTTAGCACTCGTCCTTTAAAAAAATTCAAATTTATCAGGGGCAATGTGCTTAAAGTTAATTAGTCCAGAGGGTCATAAAAGTTATCGCAATTATTGGCACCATTTCATTACGTTGGCGTTGTTTTTGTTTTTATTAAATCCCTATTGCACATCTTATTTATGTCGTACCTATTATACAGGGTGTCCGGAAAAAGGAGGTCAATCCGTTAACCATATATTCCTTGAGCAAAAATAATGCTTTTATAATCACATTTTTCATTTGCGACACTCATGTTCAATATACAGGGTGTCAAAGTTTGAAATTTAAAACTGATTTTTTGAATAATTCGAGTTTTTAATAAGATAATAATTTCAAATTTGGTACATTGCTTCAGCATAAAGAGTTACACCTTTTGAGAAAAAAAATTAAAAACAATTATCAAATATTTAAAGTAGGAAGGGGGGGGGGGGGTGGTCCAGTACTCGCTGACCTCCCTTATTTTTTAGTACGTTCGCCAGTGGCTTCCGAACTATATTTTTGCTAGTAATCATACGCAAATCCCCTAATTTTTAAATGCTAAATCAAATCAGCCGTTGTGGCATTACCATGGATACAAGATATAATTAAGTAAAACTTTGCAATAGGTAACAATACCGAAAGCAAAGGACTATAGCAATACCTTCTACAGAGGTATTGACTATAGTCTATTACCAAAAATTTAGGCAGTGACGTAGCTCTCATAACCATGGAAATGACCAAAATACTGTATGGTCATTGGCGGTTTTCATTAGTTTCCATGGTTTCGAATAATGCGTCACTGCCTATAATATTGGGTTTTGAGTATAGCCAAAAGTAATGTAGACAGTGGCGTACAGATGAAAACCTATAGTACTAAACCAGATAAATGAAATTATTTTATTGCCCTACTAAAAAGTAGGATTGCTAATCTTAACAGTAAAAGCCCACTGTTACCACTTGTTCTTAAGACGATAATCTACTATGTATTAATAATAATATATAAATTTGAAACATCATAACAAGATAATAAATGATTAACGGATTGACCTCCTTTTTCCGGCCACCCTGTATTATGCTTTATAAATTGGTCCTACTTCTGGAAAATGTTGTGTGAACATGCAGGAACCCATAATATCCTATCTAAAGGCTATTTAGACTATCCTCCTATTAAGGTTTCATTCTAGTTCGTCCTCAATTTTGCCGCTCCCTCCATAAATATGTCTTTCCACTGTTTTAACACACTTCCTTCTTTTAAGTTCTTTAACCAAATGTTGTTGTTTATGTCTTTAGGAGTTTATTTATTTTAACAATGTAAATAAAGCTATAATTTTGCAATTAGTCACAACAAACGTACAAGTTCAAAGAAATTGCAAAATTTATAAAAACCATAATATTTTGATTGCTTCTCGGAGAAAAAATCCGAAATAAACAATAATCCGAAGCAGTAACTGGCACCGATTTTATTTTTTCTGTTCAATAAATGACCAATCGAATCTATTTGAATTTTGATAATTCAAAATTATTAAAAACATTAAGCAGTGGCGACGATAAGGGGCCAGCAAGAGCCGGTCATGCGGAGAGCCTCCAGCTTCGAGAAGAAGCCTCACTTTGTCCCTCGTTGGCGTTGGTAATTTAAATTCTGACATTTCTAATTCTTAGTATACGAAGGAATTAATAATGTACTTTTTATTTTTAAAGTTAAGGGGTAAAAACAGGGATTATTAACATTTTAATAAAAATTTCTTTATCTTAGAAACTAAAACAGGTGAACATATAAAAATATGGTATATATATATAAGTTTCTTTCATAAAATAATAACGTACGTTCATGAAGTAAGTAGTCCATTCTCTCAGTGGTTAAAAAGGAGAAATAAAAAGTCTGTCTAAACCACATATATATTTAATAAAATATGGGGATGTCTTTACATTGGAATAAAAGATCAAAAGGACATGTTTCGACCTTAGAGAAGGTCAGCGATTGGAGAAAAAAATACGTTGTTCGGGGTTAATTTTTACAACAGATAGTTCGATGTACAAATATGAGAACTATTTTCAGAGGAAAAGCAGTCCATAGAACAAAGCAATAAGCGACAGCTCAGAAAAAGGAGTAATTTAGGTGATAAAAATATTAAGATAGGACATTAGTTAAACTGTTTCTTTTAAAATACAGAGTAAAAGAATGTCAAGCAATTATATAATATGCTGTGCTAACGTAGTGGAATAACCGAAAGAAAATCGGATAGTTCTGAAAATTTAGTCGTTGTGAAAGAAAGACCCACCTATTTCACCTCTTATTTCATTATAAACAAAATATTTTGTAAAAAATGGCATTGTTAACAGTAACTGTTAACAATGCCATTTTAACCATTTAAAACTGTTTTAAGCACATAGTGAAAGTCAATAAGGAGTAAAGTTGTCTTGAAATATTATTCAAAGAAAAGACATTAAGTATTTGTGGTTTAATTACATTTTGTGTAAATCAAAATTTAAAAAAACTTTTCTTAACATTTTTTTTTGGTTTCATATCAGCTTACCTATTGGTTTAATAAATGGTATAGATCAGTGTGAAGAAAACTGTTTTAGTTTTGATTTCCACCTAGTGGTATAATCATTTCTTTATTATACCGTGGTATAATGTAGTAAAATATGTATGTTTCAGTAGGGAAACAAATTGTATTTAAAAAAACAAACAAACATCAAAACAATTTGGAGTTTTATATAATTCACGCAATAAAGTCAGTAATGGGTTTTTCAAAACGATAAAATAATGAGTCTTAATTTTTACGAATAATCAAAATATGGCATTGAATATTGATGAATCTAAGGAAGTGGTTGGTATGCTTTGTTCGTCCACACTAAAAGACAAAAATACAAAAGGATCTAAAATCGCAACAAAAAATATATACTTATGCAGTGTCCATCAAATAATTGGCATCATAATTTGATATAAAATTTAATTTTGAAATGATCTGTTGCTTTTACAGAGATAAAAATGTTCGTACTTGAATACACACAGTCTTATTTGTTAACCTAAGGCACAGAATATATGAGGAGGTCGCGTGCAAAACCGGATATATCCACTTTTTTTCACAAAATCATGTTTTGGCGGTTTCTGGATTTAAGGCGTGATATTTATCGACCTATGGTCTCGTTTGTAACCAAAACCGTATATAACCCATTAAAAATCCTCATTGAAGTTCGACTTTTGGAGCAAAACCGGTTATATCCAAATTTTGTAAACAAAAGCGGATATATCCAAATAAGCAAGTCTGTACGTAGTGTGTGACAGGTTTTTAGTTCGTTACTTATCTTATGTTATGGTGCCAAATTTTGTTTCAAATAAAAATATTACTTCAACCAACTTGTATTTAAAGAAAAATAAATAATTTTTTGAGCTCCATGTATATGATTTGTGTGCAAAACCGGATATATCCAATGTTTTTTTGCTAATAACGCAGAGTTGTTTACTTTTTTTACAAAAAAAATTACGTCGATCAGTTAATTAACAGCGTAAAATGAAAAACGTTTCCTTAAAATACTACTATTTGATAAAATAAACATGTAGGGTGTTTTTTTTTCATGTCCTGAAAAATTTGTAAAAGTGGATATATCCGGTTTTGCACGAGACCTCCTCATATAGCTACACAATATATATTCTGTGCCTAACGTTTGGTTAAAAAATATGGATTTTAAACATCCAATTCGACCGACTTAATTTATGCGATGGCCCACAACTCTCTTTACAACTATGTATATTTTAATTTTGAATACACATGGCATCAAAACTTTTAGCTATCTAAGACTCCCAAATGTGAAGTCCGTGACAAAGCAATTTATGTAAAAATGTTGATCTAACAATGAAAGTACATTTCTTATTTATTTTTATCTTTTTTTTTCAGACGAGGACTTACCCCACCGCAACGTGTGAAATCGATTTCCATGGCCACCTTCACCACGGAAGAGATAGACACGTTGCGAAGTAAAGGCAACGATTACTGTAGGAAGTTATGGTTAGGTTTATACGAAGGCACGGCTCCCGCGTTTACTGGCGATGAACAACAAGTTAGGGATTTTATGATAGAAAAATACGAACGAAAAAGGTAAGGCATTTACAGCCGTATTCACTAAAGAGTTCTAAATTTAAAACTGTCTTAAATTGACAGTTTTGAAGGTTTAAGATGATAGATGACAAGTGTTACAGTTAAGAAGTCTACTGTATTAGTCTTGTATTGTAAATATTTTTTTGGTTTTTCTTTAACTACATAAAGAAAAAAGCTTTTTAAAACGTACCTACGTATTTTGGCACCAACATTCCATTAAAATTATTTTTCAGTAAAACGAAATTTAACGCGTAAACGTCATGTGTGGCGTATTAAAACAATGTCACGGTAAAAAAAAACACAACTGGCAGACTATAACATCTAAATATTTTGATGGACTAAATACACAACTGAACTTTGGTGAATAATGGTGATAAATTTGCATTTTTGTAGTAAAACATGCTAATACCGGGTTATTCACGTTATTCGACACGACATCGACATATTACAGCTAAATTATTTGTAATGGATAAAAAATTATATTTCGAGATTGATAGGGGCCTGTTAGAGGTACATTTTAAAATTAATTTGAAGAAATAGTCCATACTTAAAGTGGAGTTGAAAGTATGAAAAGGAAAGAAAAACGCAAAGTCTTCCGCCACAAAATTTAATAGAATAAAATTCTTAGTTTAAGGGTGTCTACATGTTTCGAACGTAGAAACGTTCATCCTTAGGAGGTAGAAAATTTTTTATTTTATGCTAATGGTGTTAGCAAAAGAGAAAATTGAAAATTAGAACCTTAATGGAGC
Organism: Polydrusus pterygomalis; assembly: GCA_963969555.1. NCBI lineage: Eukaryota > Metazoa > Arthropoda > Insecta > Coleoptera > Curculionidae > Polydrusus > Polydrusus pterygomalis. The sequence goes on from OZ018376.1 coordinate 425,621, forward strand.
TTTTATGGACTTAAAAATTGAAGTGTAGAAGAAACATGATATGAAGAAAATTGATAATTGTTAAACCATACTGAGTATTTGAAAACGTTATTAAAGGGGGTGTAAACTAACCAAATAAAATGGGGAAGAAGAAAAACCTTTTTAAGAAGGTGTCGAAGATTATTTAAAATTAAAAAAAAAAACTTATCGAACATAATATTATGTCTGTAAGACATTATGAGGGTAAAATTGTAGTATCACAATAATATTATTACGTAGTAAAAAGCATTTTTGGGGTACTGAGGATTATTACAATTTTACCCTCATAATGTCTTACAGACATAATATTGTTCGATAAGTTTTTTTTTAAATAATTCGACGCCTTCTTAGAAAGGTTTTTCTTCTTCCACATTTTATTTGGTTGGTTTACACCCCCTTTAATAACGTTTTCAAATACTCAGTATGGTTTAACCATTATCAATTTTCTTCATATCATGTTTCTTCTACACTTCAATTTTTTAAGTCCATAAAAGCTCCATTAAGGTTCTAATTATCAATTTTCTCTTTTGCTAACACCATCAGCATAAAATAAAAAATTTTCTGTCTCCTGAGGATGAACGTTTCTACGTTCGAAACATGTAGAGACCCTTAAACTAAGAATTTTATTCTATTAAATTTTGTGGAGGAAGACTTTGTGTTGTTCTTTCCTTTTCATTTTAAAATTATTTTCTTAATGTACAGGTTGTCCCAAAAACACGAAAGTTGTGTTTTTTAAATGGAATGCCCTGTATATAACTTTATTTTCAGTTTCTACGATCAAAATAAAGTTTCATTAGGGTTTATTATAGTTAAACCCTACGTTTTTTGAAATATTTCGTATTTAATGAAAATGTAATAACAATTTTAATGATTATATTCTTAATATGTATTTTTTTTTTCCAACCAAATTCACACTGGAGTCTATTAACTGATTAGGTTTTATGTTGGACTAACACCCTGTATTTTATGTCAGCAATAGATGTAACATTTAATTGTCTATCGAAAAGTAATAACCTTTCCCATTCCCAGCTAATTGCTCACGTTTTCATGAAAAATGCAAATATTCATAATACGGACTGATTTGAAGAAATAATTTAATATTAATCAAGTCTATGGCATTTTGACATGTCAGAATTGGTTGTAAAAAAGAAAATGCACTACATACTACGTTAAAGTAATGTAAAGGTAACGAGAGAAAGAAATGATGGAGATACAACAAACTTGTTATAAGCAATTGTTTGCGACCATCCGACTCTAAACAAAAACGTATCCTTTTTTAAAAGGACATTTAATTTGACAACATTGCTGAACTGGGCATGTTTCGGAAAGCTTCTCTAATGCGATCCTTCATATAATTCGGTGTTGTTGGAGCTGTGTTATCATATCCCTATAAAAAGAAATCGGGTGATCTTGGAGGCCAATTTTGAGGTCCATTTCTTTCAATCCATCGATTTTGAAATCGGACGTTTAAAAATTCACGAACCATACGATAGAAATGTGCGGGTGCTCCATCCATTTGAAGCCACATCGTTTCTCTTATGACTTATGGCTATGGGAATGTCTTGTTATAATAATGGCAATTGCCATTTCTCCATTTAAATGGTTTTCGAAACAGTAAGGGCCGATTAAATATCAACCCATAATTCCACTCCAAACATTCACTGACTATCTGTGTTGATTATCAACTATTCTAAATTGACGGGTGTAAATTTTTTCATCGCGGTCTTTAGGGAGCCTAAATTCGACATTTTTGATGACAATATGCATGTTGCTATTAAAAAAAAGTCTTTTCGCGATTACTACAAAATTTTGCTTCAGGTAATTACAATAAGATTGTTGTGTGTAATATGAATATAATACAGCTATATAACAATGGAAAAATACCTTCCAGACATCATTATAATATACTTTAGACATAGTCGTAATAATTAATAAATTATTTTGCCTTGAAAACTCTCTATTTTACTTTAGAATAATGATTCCGTAAATAAGTCAAGCCTATTCGCCCCTGTGAATGACGCGGGTAAAATATGTAATTTTTCAAATTGAATTAGAGGATTTAATTCCGCTCGTAAAATTATTGTGAATTAGAAGGATACCTTAAATTATGGGTGACAGAGGTCTATTATTGTAATTTTCAGAAACCGTGGGTATTGCCATATTAGAAATTTATTTTTCAATCAGATATTTGGCATTTGGGCAAAAGTTATATAGAGAGAGAATTATTTGGCCAGTTCCAGGATATTCTACAGAATTTACATTACAATGTTATTAAGTTAAAGCAAAAATTGTAATAATTTAATTTTTTTAAGAGCAGTAACGCCCTTTACCACAATGAAAATTGCCGAACGTTTTGCTGGTCAAACGAAAAGAAAAAATAAAAATTGGTATTTAGAAAATAAATTCTACTTTAAATACCCCATCCAGAAAAGTAAATGACAATCGAAAATATTCCCAAAATTTTTTTTAGAAATTTTTTTTATTTTTAGTAATTTTGTAATATTTTAAACAATTCCTTATTGATCACAAGCAAAATGACTTTCCCGGGTGTAGAATGTTGTACCAAACAATTTTTCTTAAAGCCATTTTTCAATATCGGCCTTACTTTTTCCTCGCGTAAAGTGGGTTTACGCGCAATAAGGAATTGTTTAAAATATTACAAAATTACTAAAAATTAAAAAAAATTCTAAAAAAAATTTTGGGAATATTTTCGATCGTCATTTACTTTTCTGGATGGGGTATTTAAAGTAGAATTTATTTTCTAAATACCAATTTTTATTTTTTCTTTTCGTTTGACCAGCAAAACGTTCGGCAATTTTCATTGTGGTAAAGGGGTTAATTCCTTTTAAGTAATCTCTCCATAACTGGAACTAAAAGTGTAATAAACAATTTCCAAACAGGGTAAATGGACAAAATGATTAAGCCAATCAAGTATTTCCTTATTAACCTAGTCGCGTGTTTACTGTGGTGTTTATTTATTTTGAACAGTTTTTTGTTATTTATGTGATATATATATACATTTTTAAAACAATAGGTATTAATAATCCACTAAGTTTAGTACATAATTGTTTTAATAGTGGCAGACGATATCTCTTTCAACAGGTAATGAATCTAATAGGTGCATTGTTTTATTAAGATATATTAAAAATAGAATAAAGAAATGCTTAAAATTGTTTATAATAAACTCTTGTGCTGCCTGCCTGGCGATGTCCAGATATTATTACTTATTTTTTTTACCTTTCAACAAAATCAAATAACGTTACACTGTATTTTCAAACTAGGCGCGCGTCTATCGCTACGAAGTCAATATCAGTTAGATGAAATTAACTTGTTCCCTTAGAAAATAAAATACGGTGTGCAGCAAAAATATTTAATATTTTTATGTTTTTATTTTAAAAAGCCATAATATTATGAAAACAAACTAATCGGACTTATGATCGACGGTTATCTCTAACAAAGTCTGCAGAAAATCTTATTTTCGTACTGTTCGGTTGCCATTTATTTTTTATACAGGGTTATTCAGAAAACACGATTAATTAATTTTTTGTCCAAAATAGGCGAAATTTGGAATTTGGGTATAACTTTGAAATTAAAACAATAATTCTTAGTAAACAAATATTCTAAAATGAAAGATGGAGGTACTTTACTCTTAGCGGAATTTTAAATTTTTGATCCTACCTCGTATACCATAAGACTTTTACCGGATTTAAGGTGGGAGTATCAACATGCTTGCCAACCTATAACCTATTTCGCGTAGATTTATTCATGTTTTCTAGCTTTTATACAAAATTTAAATAAAATCAGTATCGACTTGATATTATATAGGTAATAATTGACATATTTAATAAATATCAAGGAATTTTAGGAGAATTGTATAGCGAAAAATATCGGGTAAGATTTTTTTTAACATTATTATGTCATTGTCATTCATTGTTCTTTTACTATACAATTCTCTCTAAATTATCAATGAAATAAATTGATATTTTCGTAATATATCAGATACTACCTAAATAATGTACCGACGATATTGATTTTCTTTAAATGTTGGTTATTAAAATAATAAACTCAAAAAATCAACGCGAAATAGGTTGGCAATAGATTGAATGACGTTGAGAATTCAACCTTAATGGGTGTTATTTTGGTTTGAGAACATGCAGAACCTATCTAAAATAAAATTAATTTTCTAAACTTAAAGATAAAAAAACTTTCCCATATGCTGCGCACTTTCTGACGGTCACTGTATATCCTTTATTTTTCTCAGTTACATAAACAAAAAGCATACTAAAAAAGAAACTATATCTACGCCCTTGTAAAATGGTGGAACCCTTATCACTCGAGCGCGATGCCACTTATCAAAAACATCCTACGCAAAAAGTATTTTATTTCACATAATGTACATTATTTTGCAATGTGCGTTTCCTCAATATTATTGTTTATTTATATCAATTAATTAATTACGTAGTGGTCGTGATGCGATTTTTGCAAACCACAATAATTCCGACTATTGTTTTATCAGTTTCTAAAAATGTTTTTATTCAATGTATTAAATTACACAGCTTTATATAGTGAACAGCACGTCCAATTTGTAGTATTTGTAGTTAGTAGTGTGTGGACGACAGTCTGTTAAGCAACACTCTTTGACGTGATCTTCATTTCTTAAATTTTATATTTAATTTTCATCTCTAACTAGCCATTAGGGGTAAGTTTTCTCTTTCACATAAATAAATAAATACCTACTTATTTTAGAAAACATAAAAGCAATGTGTTATAAATGTTGCATATAAGTTTCAAGTCAGGCGATATAAAACACATCACAAATTATCGACCAAAGGGTATTATAAATAATTTTAGTAAAATTCTTGGAAAAGCTCTAAAAGAAATATTTTTTGATTCTAACAACATTTTATCTTACAAAAAATACGGATTTATAAAGAATATGAGTACCAGTGATGCAATGCATCAAATCGTGTCTGAAATTACTTGTAATATAAATGAGGGTAAAAAACTTTGGCTGTTTTCCTTGATCTTGCGAAGGCATTTAACATGATGCCTTATTGGAAATCCTTGCTAATTATGGTGTTCGTGGTTCCGTGTTGGATGTTTTAAAGTCTTATTTGAGCAGCAGGCACCAGGTTGTTAGGGTCAATGATTTGATTCGTGATGCCCGAACTATGACTATAGGAATACCACCACAGGGAACATTCTTAGGACCTATACTGTTCATAACGTATATACAGCGTGTCCAGAGAAGTTGTAGACATAATATGGGAATTTTTTTTATTGTTCATTTTACGAAAAAAAGTTATTCTTTATAAAAAGTTCTGCTTGGTGCGCAAATAATATTGACATCAAGATATCATGTACAGGGCGGCAAAAATATATAGAAACACAGAATTACGTTAAGAGGGAAGTACCCTCGATTTTTATTTTAAAACAAATTATTATAAGAAAACTTTACTAAGGACTACAAAACGCGGTCGTATACAATTTTTCGTTGAAATATTTTTATTTACAGGGTACCATCAAAAAATCTCTTGTTAATAAGTCGAAAAATATTAAATGATTTTTGACTAACATGTCAATATTCGGTACTATAGTATTGCACATAGTTGTTGCGAAATTGTTGCAGGTAAAAATTAAACAAATAAAATAAAAAAATATTTTGCAAAGGCTTTTTGATGGTACCCTGTAAATTAAAATATTTCAACGAAAAATTGTATCTGACCGCGTTTTGTAGTCCTTAGTAAAATTTTCTTATAACAATTTGCTCTAAAATAAAAATTGAGGGTACTTCCCTCTTAACGTAATTCTGTGTTTCTATATTTTTTTGCCGCCCTGTACATGATATATTAAGATTTGATATGTCAATATTATTTGCGCATCAAGCAGAACTTTTTATAAAGAAAATTCCCATATGTCTAGAACTTCTCTGGACACGCTGTATATATAAACCACTGCTTAGGGAGATAAACGGGTGGAACAATGCTATCCTATGCAGATAATACGGTTTTGGTGTTTGATGGTGATCCCTGGAATGGTGTTAAAAACATTGCGGAACGGATTCTAGAATTGGTAAAAAATTAATTTGACTTTCCAGCTCTGACTTAATCTTAAAAAAAAATTGTTGCTTTTTCGCCAACCGAAAAAAATATACTTACCTAATTATAGTGAATTGCATATAATAGGTAAGAGCTTGATACAGAGCACCAACCATACTAAATATCTGGGAGTTGACAGCCACTTAAAGTGGAACTATCATATTAACCCAATAGGGAACTTGACAAAAATTTTAAATGGGGAAAAAATTCTATAAATCATAAGTACATATTGTCATAAAACATATGGCAGCAAAAAAAACTACATATTTCGTCCCAAAAGACCGTTAGAAAAATTTTAAAATGCCCCAAAATTCAAATTATTCCAAGCGGGTAAAAACGCGCTGCTAGTAGTCGTGACGTCATGGGGTATCATTTGTCAGATTTGTGTGTGACATCCACGAAATAGGTTATATGTTTTTAATAAATTTGATGATTTGTCGACCTTAAAACAACAATACAATAACAATAACACACGGCAATCCAAATGCAAATTGGGTCGCTCGGCACCTGTCAGGAGTATCAGGATGACGGATGACCAAAAGTCATACCCCCTGACGTCATCGGGCTTTGCGCGCTTTAGAGATCGTTTGAAATGCTTTCGACACGCGCGAAACTTTAAAGAATTTTTACCAAGTTATTTTTGATTTTTAAGGAGTAGTAATTGGGGAATACTTTTTTCAGGCCTAACTAAATCATATTATTGAAAAAAAAAATTGGAAAGTTCCCTATTGTAATGAGCTTGAGGAGACTCCTACATAAATTCTTTATTATTCTGCGATAATTATTGAATGAGAAACTTCTAGTATGTATTTATAAATCCTTCGTCGAATCTCTACTTAGGTACGAAGTACCGGTCTGGGTGGACTGTACAAGACTGCTATACAGCCTCTGCATATTATTCAAAACTATATTTTTAAAATCATATTTAAAAAGTCCACACGTTACTGCTATATTTAGAGTTAGAGGATATACTTCATGTTAGATGTCTCTATATTTTAACTGTTAGTAAAAATCAATAACCTTGGCATTATCCACAAATTAAATACCAGAAATAGACTCAAAGGTCTTAGGTTAGTCTCTGCCACGAAGCTAATCACTATTAAATTTAAAATCAATAGTTTACTTAGGTCAAAAATATACAACTTTTTGCATGTACATGTACAATACAATGTACACACTGCACATTCGTCAAATTAAAGCACAAAAAAATTTAATAAACATGTTTTCGTTATATTTTTATAATGACGTATATAGCGAATTGTTTTAGTTAGTTAGGGCACACCAATTTCATTGTAGCGGTTATTCCAGACTTAAAAAAAAAGGTGATATAATATTGTGATTTTAAATCTTATTACGCCTTTGTCTCTATATTAAACTGTTCTGTGTATTTAGGCAACTACAACACATACGGGTATTCTAATACCTAGGTGTTTTTTTTAAATTTAATTAAAAGTTATCGATTGTTGTTGGCTGTTGTATTCTGCAATGTGTATATTATTATTATTTATGATTAAATAAAACCGAATACTCAGAACAAATGCAAAAACTAGCAATCAAAAAAGCTGTAAAAAAATGTATGGCTGTTAATAATGAAACCAAAATTACTGCCCATGCGATCACAAAAAATAAAATCCATGATACTTTTATTATACAACTGTACATATACTTATACATGAAAGAAACCCACAGTTAACCAATATTGTACCCCTAATTTTAATTTTACTAAGTAATATAAGGATTAGATTGGAGATAATTACTGCCCTAAAAATCACTTTTATAACAACTTAGTCCGAACGATCAAGTAAGTCGTTGATCGGCGGCCGGCGTTGCGAAACTGAACAAACAAACACAAACAAATTTTGTTGTTTGGTAGAGAAAGAACAGTAAAAAATAAATACTCCGTCTGCCAGTCGTCGAATTCTTCTTTATAATTTTGTATAGAATTTTTGAAGTGAAAACTTCTTTAGGCGCGTTTAGCACTTTTTGTGGGCACTGAATTAAACTGAGCCGTCATGCGTCAGACTCGGGTGTGCTACGCTCGAATTCAACTGCTATATTTAATCCGAACTGACCCTGACCCGAATGAACGTTATATGAAAGAGCATGCCGCCATTGGTCGCATTCAGTATCGACGTATCGACGTGGAAACAGTCAGTGTGCGGTGTCTAGACACTCGTGTATTTGATATTGTTAATTTCACCTTGTTGAAGTTTTCACTTCTGTCGTGTGGTCTTAAGCACACACAATTTTTTATTTTTATATTCTTTTTTTCCTAGATATTATTTAGAAAACAGCAAGATCAAACCTGAAGTACCCAATACGAGGCCGTGGTCAACGCCTACGCTCAACGGAAGCAATTTAAAAATGACAAACGGACCAAAAAACGGGCTGACAAAGAGTTCCACAAATAACAACGTTCTAAATGGTATAATACCAAATGGTACAGTTCCAAATGGTATTATAACGAATGGGACCACGCGGAGTCGACCGGAAGTCAAAAATCAAAATTGTGTGAACAATAATTTAGGAAATACTTTCGCTGTAGATTTTGATAAGGCCGAAATATTTAGGTGAGTAGTTCTTGGTTATTAAAATGTAACTTTTACGAATTTTCATCAATAACTACCATATCCAGAGCCGTACCGAATGGCCACTTTTACCACTTGACAGATCAATAGTTTAGTTTAATGCACATACACAATACAATAATTTAATAACCCAGCATATAATGAAACAAAATATGTTCTCTAATAAAAATACGCGAAACTCGGCATAAACACTCTAATATACAATAATTAACAAAACACGTATTTCCTTTTTTTTTTAAATCGGTCCCTAAAGAGATGTCCATGAAATGTTCTGTGATGAGAGGTATATATTTTTAATAATTATGACAAATTTAAAACTTGGTATTATTTTCATGAACAAAACTAGAAGACAAAAGTCATTTTGATTGAAAGAGAAAGAAATAATGTAGGATAGCACCAAATATTTTTCTTTTAAAAAGTAATATGGGTTTGTTTTATTGGTACCTACTAAAGGTTATGTTGTGTAGTTTGTATGGTACTCGCTGTTATGTTTCGATATGTACCCACTAGTATTCTATACTGATTACATTGGTTAAGATTTGGTATTTTATATTTTTCAGTAACTCATCGCCCTCCAGTACAGGTTCCTCACACAGTTTACAACAGAATGGGTTCGCCGATTTTGAACACAACACAGTATACAATGCGAGTAACACAACAAAACATGGTGAGTATTTTTGGTGATGTGTTTGGGTGATGCCTGGTGCCTATTTTAGATTATAATCTAGATTGGTTTCGGTCAAAATTTAAAAAGTTTTTTAGACATTACAGACTCCGAGCAATGAAAAGAACAAGAGCTCTGCGCTATTTTACTTTGTTTATTATATCGGTCATTTAAAAACAGGTAATTTTCTCCTAAATTAGCACAGTATTCGCCAAAAACTTAATATAATATACGCCCTTGCTATCACTTTCCAAGATTCCCATTCATTGAAACATGAAAAAACGCACCGCATAATAATATAATAAATTTGGCCGAAAATAATCATTTCTAGCTCTTATTGGTTCTTATCTGTTTAGTGATTATTGCGTATATCCTTTTAATTCATCCGCAATGTGAATTATGCAAATACTAAACAAAATATCTATATGTAACATGTACTAATCGCTTCCTTGTACCATATTGTTTTTTAAAGCACTGTATTATCGGGATTAATAAAAGTGTTGCATTTGTGATAGCATAAAGAAACAAAACCAAGAGCAACCATGCCACCGGCGTATACAAGGGGGGGGGGGGGGGGGTAATGGGGTAATTACCCCCCCCCCAAGATTACTTAAGCGTTGTTTAATTTTTGTCCTTACTCCTTAAAGCTGCTATTATCTAGTATCCTAGCCAGGCACGTAGCAAGGGGGGAGGGTACAGGGGGCCTGAACCCCCTCCGAAACTCGAGCTCTGATTTCGGCAACATAGGCAATATTTTTACATTTTTTACATTAAACATTTCCTACACTATTACATTTTCTTCACCTCAATTATTACCAGGTTTGTTTTTGAGATTTTCTTGAGGATTTTGTGTTGTGTTTTTTATTTTTCCCACTTGAAAACCAAGCACCATGATTCAAAAAAGGGCGTGGCACCCACGCCTGCGGCGCTTTTTTTTTTGCGCCTTCGGCGCGATCCCGATAGACCCCCCCCCCCCCCAAAAGAAATCCTGGCTACGTGCCTGATCCTAGCCGATCGATTACCCCCCCCAGACGCATGAGCTGGATACGCCGGTGAACCATGCAATGAAAATCTTTTGCCGCTTATAATTTTGTACGACATGCAAATCATCTGTAACGCGTCACGCCCGACATTGCCTGTGATAATCATTTAGCAAACGCGAATATCCGTCTAGAGTCTAGAGTCTCTTCGCTTTTTGGCTTTTACATCGCGCCCGGGATGTCTAGGTTTACTTAGTTTTGGTGATAGTATGTATGGACATATACAGGATACAAGGTGTTATTTAAATATGTGGCCAAACTCGATGGGGTGCTTTTTTAAGTGATTTTAAGAAGAAAAGTTCATATAAACATGGGTCCGAAAATGCATAGTTTTTACGATACAGGGTGTCAAACTCAATAATCTTTTATTCGATTTTGTTGAAGTTTGGCAATTCTGTTTGTAATAACAAGAGGATAATTTAGCCTTAATTAGATTAAAATTATTAAGTCCAGTGGCGTCCCGAAAGACCGAGCGGAAGACAGCCCAACTAATATTTTTGGCAAAAAAAGTGCGCGCCACTGACTTCTTTTAAAATTATGTATTTTTTTCGTATCTTGCTTTGTTTTTGAGAAAAAAAATAGAAACCACTTTATTTGCAATAAGAGTAAAAAATTTAAACTACTTACCAAACTATTAAGCAATTAAAAGTACACAAAAGTCCTCTTTTGAATTTTTTCGCACAGATTAAAACTGTTTTCGATAAAAGAAATTAACATAAAATAATCGCATAACGTCATAATTTACTAGTTACTTTTAAAAGTAACAAATATAAAGTGGTTTTAATTTTTTTTCTCGAAAACAAAGCAAGATGTGAAAAAAACTCAGGAGATAAAATAGTTGTATTTGTAGTTGCCTAATTAAAAAAAAAACATAATTTTAAAAAAAGTCAGTGGCGCGCAATTTTTTTGTCGAAAATATTAGTTGGACTGTCTTCCGGGACGCCACTGGACTAATACTAATTTTAATTTGATTGAAGCTTAATTATCCTCTTGTTATTACAAAGAAAAATTCAGCAAAATCGAATAAAATACCTAGTATTGAGATAATAATATTTACGAACATCCGATCTTTTTTAAAAGTTTGACACCCTGTATCGTAAAAACTAAGCATTTTCGAGCCCATGTTTATATGAACTTTTCTTCTTAAAATAACTTGAAAAAGCACCCCTTGGAGTTTGGCCACATACTTAAATAATAATAATAATAATAAGTTTATTTAAAATTTAATAATATAATAAATATGTTTATGTTATCTTCGATAAACTTATTCTTTAATCCCCTGAAGCTGAGCTTGTTAGGGCAAATCTTATTTTTTTTTAGTATGTAAAATCATAAATCATAAATATGCATTAAAAATCAAGTTTTTTAAAGTAAAAATGTTAATTTATAGTATAAACGCGGCTTTTTTGAAGAAATATATTACCTATAATAAAATTATTAATTTATAATTTTTAAGTAAAAAATATTACTTATATAAATTATTCAGAACAATATTAATTAATTAAAGCATTTCTAAAAATATTTTCAAATTGCCTGTTTTTAATATCCATGTTTTTATTTCGACTTTAAATTTTTTTAATGAAATCAATTTTTTAATTTTTGTTGGTAAATAATCGTTTAAGGTGGGAGTATCAACATGCTTGCCAACCTATAACCTATTTCGCGTAGATTTATTCATGTTTTCTAGCTTTTATACAAAATTTAAATAAAATCAGTATCGACTTGATATTCTATAGGTAATAATTGACATATTTAATAAATATCAAGAAATTTCATAACTTATTTTAGGAGAATTGTATAGCGAAAAATATCGGGCAAGATTTTTTTTAACATTATTATGTCATTGTCATTCATTGTTCTTTTACTATACAATTCTCCCAAAATTAGCAATGAAATAAATTGATATTTTCGTAATATATCAGATACTACTTAAATAATGTACCGACGATATTGATTTTCTTTAAATGTTAGTTATTAAAATAATAAACTCAAAAAATCAACGCGAATTAGGTTATAGGTTGGCAATAGATTGAATGACGTTGATAATTCAACCTTAAATAAAAACATAAATATTTGAAATTTTTTTGTCCCTGTATATTATTTCTGAAAAAACTAAATTTATATTTATGACCTTTATGATCTTGATTTACTTATAGGCCTTTTATTATTTTTCTTGTATAATATTAATAATATGTGATCAAATATTCTACGACTTTACAGAGGTTTTCACGCTCTAAAAAAATGCCCGACACTTATAAAAAGCTTTGCATATATGCTTTCTTTGTTTTATATAGAATAGAAATTGATCATTTACATATTGTTGTCGCGTCACCGCAGATTACTTTTACCTAGTTTGATATTTTAATTTGTTGAATATAAATCGGTTACCGGTACCTTACCTAAACAAAGCAGTATGACACATTTTTTTTTTCGTTTTTACACACCTGGCTTAGTTGTTTGCGTAATGGATTAATTACGATCGCATTTTCCATCTGTTACGAATAATTTCAGACATGCCGTAAAACACTTGATTTTTTCGCGCAACGAACTGTAAACCGTAAAGAAACGGGCCGTTAGAATGTCGGCAAGTAAGTCGTTTTTCTTTGCAATGAACTAAATAAAAATGAAATTAAAAAAATGTCATTGTTACTATTCGGTAAACTATTCAATTTTTTCTTAAAGGTGCTAGTTTGAATTCTGAAGGGTGTTTACGTCTTATTACATTAGAGCACGAAAATTCAGTATTTTAAAGTTAAAACATGTTATATTTAGCTAATTATATCAATCCCCTGACCTCTGACCTCTTGGTGTCGATCTTTGGAAATAAAAAACATTTTGGGAAAAAAGTATTTCTTATATCCAACAAATATAGGCAATTTAGTAGCCATAAATTAATACGTCGCCATACTTTTATTTTAAAAAAGACAAACCTTCAAAAAACGTGATAACGAATACCGGGACCTGGGTATTGGTTTTACGACGACGTGAGCCGTATCCGGACAATACCCTACAGAGGGTATTGATCCGGACCGAGATTTGGATCGGTCAACGGTCAATCAAATCAAAGAATACTAATAAAATACCCAACGAAAATTTAAAAACAAGGACAAAATGGAACTACCTATAACTTTCAAAATTATAAAGTAAACAAAACTGATTTGATTTTGAGTGATCCTGTAATTTTTCTGGTTCACTTGAAAACACTTTGACGGTAGTGGGAGAACAGTGATCATTTGCAAATCGAACACAGGTCAGATCAGTAGAATCAGTTAGGGATCGATCTAAACCAGCGAATCGAACCAATGTAGGAGTTGTTGATCGAACACGCCTCTGATAACGATATTAACATCATCCAATCGTTGCCATATATTCGTCAGTTTATTGGCAACAATATCGCATTATATAATGCTCTCCTTGAACCAAACTTGTCGAAACCAACGTCTGAGACGGGACATGTGGATTTTTTTCATCGGCCAAGCGTAAACCAGACCCGTCTGGTGCGTAAATGTCTCGGATAAATGCAACTATTTGGCTCCTAAATTGTTTTTAATATAAAGACATACATTTTTATGAATGAGTACTAGCATAGTGGTCCTAGCCGAATTTCTGGCCCTACCTAATAAATACATATTATTCTTTAGTTGGACGATAATATGGCGTCTAGCATCTGCCTATTATTTGATGATGTTACTCGCGGAACCAAATTGATATTTTTTTGACATAGAAATCATAGAATACTAACAAATCATTTGATGCTGAGCTCTGCAAAGTTTCCACCATCCTGTGTATATTTTAATTTAGCATTTCTTAATCGCTTAATTTTGAATAACTTTTAGGCCAGCTTTTTATTATCATCTGTTAAATAGTTTGGTTTGTACAAGAGCAAAACGAACAAATTATCATACCCACTTAAAACCCTAACAATAATTATCCCCCCTTTTGATATCCGCAGTCAAGTAACTAAGTTTAAATTTATTTTTTAAAATACGTCATTCTGTGGAAAAATATAAATAAAAATATTCTTCGTGGGTTTTTAGAAGCACTTATTAATAAATCTTTATCTGTGCATGCTTTCCCCCAGACGACGACTTTAGCATTTTTGACCTGGAGTTTTCCACCATCAGTGGGCCGACGATAAACCAAGTGCCTCTATTCCCCAGGTGCACTTCCAATCGATGGAGTAAGTTGGGGCTTTCAGTCCCCGCTCAAGCTTTGCACGCTAACGTTTTTTAGTTATTTATGAGTTTTTCCGTTTTCTTTCGATTGATAAAAATAGCCCACCGTTAGTTGTGTAGTAGCACGAAAACATGCAATATTTACGTAGTGTAGTCATTATTCATTTTGTTTGGCGACCGAGACGACTGACGATGACTTTACGACATTTTTTACAGGAACATTGGGATTTCTATTTAAAAAATACATGGATGATAATAACAGTGACGGTCGCAGCTTTTTGAAAGGGGTTTACCTCCCTCGATGCCGTCTAATAACTACTCTCGTAATAGATTTCATAACGATTTTCTAAACGACAATCTGAAAAATCGCATCCTGTAACGTTGTCGTTACGACAATGATGCTCTTCAGCTTACTTTTCATTTTTCAACGAGTGCCGTTTTTTTGTAAAATCGTAGTACACAAGTAATAATGCAAGACGTTTACATATGTTTATATTATAATTAAAATATACAAATTTTGCTGTTGCGACTATGTTTGTCCTTTTTTATCTTAAAGTAAAAAAGAAATAAAATATGTAACTGTGCTATGTCAGTGTTTAAATTAAAAAATAGGAATATAGAGCGCTAACCTCAACCTCTATTTATTTATTGTTGTTCTAATTACGGCCAGTTTTGGGTTTTTATATTTTTCTTATTTTGGAATTTGGTTAAAATAAAGAAAATGAGAAGCACCAAAACCACTAGACAGTAGTACGCCATTTACGTAGAGTTGGAGGTTGGAGGCAAATAAGTTTATAAAAAAACCTACGAACTCCATGTCTGTACAAAACAACAAACTCCGATGTATACACAAATCATAGACATTTACCTGTAGATAAGCAAACAGTAATCACGAAAGTGGCAAATTTATAGAGTTGTAGAGTTGTTAAGAAAAGAACCGAACAGGTTCTTTAGAACAGGTTAGAGATAGCCTGTTCAGTGAACTGTTCTTTGTAAAAAGAACTGAACCGGTTCTTTAGATAGACTTTTGCGCTCGAGTGATGTTAAAGAGCAGGGAAATTGCTGTTCTGACCCGGGAACCTGTTTACCTGTTCTATTGTCACTAACTTGGTAAAAAAAAGGTAAAAGGTCGCCATAGCAGTAAAAAACCGCTGATTGGTAATCAATCAGTTTCTAAAAAAAAAAAAAAAAAAAGGTCGCCAGTTCAGTAAACAAACTAAAAACACAGAACATCGCTGCGTCCGCCGTGTATCCCTGTTCCCTGTTCTGCTCCAAAGAAAGGACAAACAAAGAACAGCCTGTTCTTTTTATTCTACGAGGACCCGCAAGGAAACTGGCGAGTGGCGACAGGCGTTTTTTTTTTTACGTATTTATGATGAAAAGAACAGGTGAACAGGTTTACGGAACAGGTTCCCGGGTGAGAACCGAACTGTTCGAACCTGTTCAGCAATTTACCTGCTCTTTAACATCACTACAAATTTATGGCCTTGCGCATGTAAGCAAAGCCGTACAGGCATGCACACTGCCAAATTATCATTTAACGAATGGGAAAAATAGACAGGTCCGGGCTTAAGCATCTATTGTTTGTGTGGCCTAGGCCTAGTTAGATGTGTTTAAATTGATCATAATAAAATAAAATAAAATTACATATTCTTGAACTATCAGTACTTCATACTTACTGAAAATACGAAATACCCGGTATTTTACCCCCATTTGGGCATAATAAAATCCAATGGTCTTTACAGGTTTATGAGCAACGATTTTTTTTTGGAGGTACGTGTCAGTTCCGCCTGTAGCGTTTGTAAACGAATTTTAATTTTTTTTAGTGGCGATCCAAAGATAAATGTCAATAGCACAAACATGTTTTAAAACTAAATTAGTTGGCATGTTGTCGGTGGCCCCCTTGCAATAATAAAAATAAATAATGCAATTTAATTTGGGGCCTTTGCCTCCATCCCCCTCCCGCCTATGGTGAGATTATACATTTTATTCTCTTGTCATTCAAACACGTTGGGAGAGTCGATAATGACGGCATTACTTTTTCAATACAACTTAATCTACGCAATAAAAAACTAAGGATTAAAGTGGATTCGTAGATACGTTATGCTATTTCGTTGCATGAAACCGTCACCTGTCTAAGATTAAAATAGCACCCAGAAACTAATTTTGGGGAACCTAAATATAAATTTGGCTTTGATGTGTAACTAAAAGTTTGTGTGCGTATTTTCGTGCTGATTTAACGGCTTTTTTTCGCTAAAACCTTAAGTTTAGGGCATCCAAGCATTAACTACTTCCTTGGCTAAACGGTTTCCAAAAAAAATACTGCGTGATGGATCAAAAACATCAAGCTTAATAATTCTTTTTACATTATTTTCAATAATGGTTGACAATGAAACATAATTTATAATGTAGTTTAATTAATATTTTAGCTTATAGCTTAGTAGCGGCACATTTTAATCCCTAGACGGTTTGTTGCAGCATTTTCTTCATGCAATGCAGCTTAGTTTGCATATTTTTTAAGCTAAATTTAGCCTTGGGCCAAGTTATTTAAAACTGTATTGCGTTTGACACGCTTCATTTGGCAGTAACTTTGTTTGTTTTTAATAAATATTATGGCTAATATTAGATTTTTGTTTTTTTTTCGTTATTTTCTTGTTAACTATAGAATAAAACTACTAAATTCATAAAGATCAATAAATATTTATATATATTATACATTGACAAATAAAAGATTGAATCCTGATTGGTCTCGTTGCGGAAATAGGCCGACGTAAAAAAAAAGATTGAATCCACCCAAGATCCACCACTGATGGCCAAACACAACCGTGTGTAAAACACCTAATTCTTCAAAGTCGTCATCAAAGGACATCCCTTTCACAGCTTATATACTATCTCAATTTTTCCTTCGCGTTTTTTACATATTTGTTTTATTTTTCAGGCATGCCAAACCATTCCATGTTAAACGCGTGGGCGACGCAACAGACTCCGGCAAATTCTCAAAATGTGATTTTAAATGGTACCTTAACAAACTGTACGGGCCCGAAAGCCGACGATAAATATGCGGCTCTTAAAGATCTGGATAACGAAATGAAACAGCAGCAACACCAGGTGAGAATAGACTAATTTATCACTAATGGTACATTTTACAACGAGTACGGAATGATAGTCATTTCCCACAAGTCCTTGTAAAAAAGGTAACAAATTGTATGTTTCAGGATGTATGGTCCACCTCCAACACAGGATCAACAGGGTCTTTATACAGTTCATCTACGCCGACGAC
The DNA here is from genome assembly GCA_963969555.1 of Polydrusus pterygomalis. Classification (NCBI taxonomy): domain Eukaryota; kingdom Metazoa; phylum Arthropoda; class Insecta; order Coleoptera; family Curculionidae; genus Polydrusus; species Polydrusus pterygomalis. Next base: position 443,484 of record OZ018376.1, read on the forward strand.
GGGTTCCGTGTACGGATCTCCATCCCCGCAAGGATCTATATTTGGGTCACCTAGTCAAGGTATGCACGAAAATAATAGAACTTTTAAGGTAAACGACTAAACGAGCAGAGCGCAACTGGTGTTTAAAAGTTTTTATTTCCATGGGGGTAAATACTGCAATATACCCTTTAGTATATAAATGTATTTCCTAGGTGGGTGTGGGTTTTCATCAAAACATCATCCTTTCCCCGAATTAATACCATATTATTACCTTTCGGATATTATACATAATAGTTCATCAATCACTGTCAGTCGGTATTATAGCAATTCAACTGGAATGTCGGTTCATTCTTATTCAAATCTTCAAGTTATGTAATGTTCCGTCGTTGTCTCGAGGCGTTTTTTTTCTTCATTTAAATGGAATTGTTTTCCACTCGTATTGTTTTATAGTTTTATTTTGCACATCATTATGTGCATGATATTACATTACCATTACAGATAACTAAAACTAATGCCAAAGATAAAATATTCCTAATTCCCAGTGAAAGATTAAGCTCTGGTGAAATATTGTTTTTTCTTAACAGAGCAAGATATAATAATTTAATTTACGTATTTTTTATATCAAATTGAAAGTAGAGCCTAACACAAATGGTGTTGGGGACCAATATTAGTTCTATCTAAAACGGGCAACATTTTTCAGCAATATTATTCGACTATAGCCAGGCAATCTGTATAAACTAATAATCTAGCTCAATCTACTCAAAAAAATGTTTCTTACATAACAATAACTCAAACTAAAAAATGAAAAATAAATATAGTTTAAAAAACTAAAAAACACGCTTTAATAATTAATCAAACTAAAAAGCGGAAAATAAATATAGTTTAAAATAATTCTTCAAATTCTTAATATAGGCAGAAAATAATAATGAACGATAAACTTTAGTATTATTGTGAAAAAAGCGAGGGGTGCTCGATATACGAAAAATATAGCTCAAAGCGCCCCACGCTTTTTTTTTACAATAATACTAATGTTTATCGTTCATTATTATTTTCTGCCTATATTAAGAATTTCAAGAATTATTTTATTTAAACTATATTTATTTTCCGCTTTTTAGTTTGATTAATTATTATTAAAGCGTGTTTTTTAGTTTTTTTAAAATGTATTTATTTCCCTCCGATTCTAATTATTTCTCTTCTAAATTTTATTTTTATAATTTTTCTGGATAGGGTGTCTGTCATCAATTTTAAGATTGTAACACAAGTACTTGACAATAACTTAATTAAAATTTGCAGTGTTTTGACTACACACCCTTTGCTATGGTCTGAGATAATATTTTAATAATAAAAAGTAAACTACATGACAAGCTCAGTACTTACGCTGATTGAATTTCATAATTGTATGTACTAATTGGGAAAAATTAAGTGACAGCAGAGGATAATGGTGTTCATCGCTCATGCCGTTTTAAAGTGAAATTTTTATTTAAAAAGTATTGTTTATGTCAAAACCTCTCTTCACGTAAATTCGCAGTAATATTTCGTTACTTGGGTTTCTTAACATACATTATTTCCATTCCAGGACAGTTTTTGAGCGCCTTTGCGCCAGTTCAAGAAACCCAGGTTGCCAATCCGTTCGGTACCAACGCTCCGCCCTCTAATCCATGGGCCACCTCTAACGGTTTCAGTAACGGTTCAAACGGATTTACGAACGGTACAAATGGTTTTACCAATGGTACATCGAATGCGTTTGCTAGTGGCGGAATACGCGCCCAGCAACATCAAGGATTCGTCAACCCATTTAGGGATCAAGCGGGAAAGGCCAACGGGTTTTCAACTGTTTTGCAACCAGTTTCCAATGGAGTACATGGGATGAGTAATGGGTGGGGTGGAAACCCTTTCAAGGTAGGTTTATAATTGCGTTGAATTGATTTTAAGGGCAATCTATCACCTACATGCCCCCAGAGTTTAAAAATCCAGTTTTTTTAAGGATATTTCTGTTCGAACAAAAAAGTTTGGTCACCATCAATTTCTGCGACTAAAGTCAATTTTTTCGAAAAACAAAGCGTTTCAACAGTTGACAACCATATAATATGTCATTGTGACGTGAACAGCTGATACTGGTTTCTTCCCAAGAGTTGTTCCCAGTTCAGTAGTGGGCCGTAGCAAGCTCACGCGTCAACTTGCCTCATATCTCATATTATTTTCTTCTGATTTTGGTGTGTGTTTTAATAAATAAATAAATAAATAAATCTTTATTCAGAAGTAACATCAGTGATTTTTTTTTAATAAAATATGAAAAATGGAATATAATCCAACCTCTGAAAAGGCGAAGTTCATCCTTTACTGTTGTAAAGGTTGATCTTACACTTAACCTTACTTAAGCCTAATGGAACTATGCACCGATGTAACCAAATAAGTACCATTTGCTAATTAAATAATCAAACGGTACATCAGTGCATGATCACTTAAAACCATTAAATAAAAATATAATAATAAATCAACTTAATAATGGAACAAGTCAAGTAAAGAAAAATACATCAAACTATGATTTCCAAAGATTAAAAAAAAAACTATGCCCGAATACATGAAAATCAAACAAAAAGAAAAAAAAAGGATGAAAATATTCCAATCAAAGAAATTAACCCTTGAATGCCTAAGCGGGGTCCTTGCGGGACCCCAGTACAATATTTTCTTTAATATTTCTGTAATAAAAAAAATCTAGCAACTGCCCCTTCAGGTATGTGCTTGAAAATAGCGTTAGCACGTGTTAGTGGTGTTAGTTTGGTTTGAGCCGCCGACAGTGCCAGGTTATAACGCTATTGTATGCAGAATAAACTCTTTTTACCAAGGTTAGCTATAATAGTATAATACCTACATATTCGTTTTTGTTTTGCTTTTGTTAATATTTTTCAGGTGTTGTAAGTTTTTTTCATATATATATTTTGAACACTATAACCTTAAGCTTGTGTTTGATAATTAAAATACACTTTAATGCATATCCATATGTTTATTTACTATGGGGTCCCTTAGGGACCCCGGTTGGGCATTTACGTTGCTTTCAGTAGGCTGGGCGCTCAAGGGTTAATAAAAATTAAAAATAGAAGAGTACATTCATATTCTCAACAAAATACTAACAATAGGAGTAGGAATAAATCTATAGTTCCCCCATCAAAAACGTTTTCATGGAATTTTGAAAACATTTTCCCGAATACAATTTATTAAATCTTTCTTTTAAGGGGTTCTGTGGCTGTTTTTTTATTAGTGTGTGTTTTACAGCGGTATACAGCATCTGTGGTGGGAACTATTAGCCGCAAGAGTAAATGGTGGCCGAAATTAAAATTTTTGTTTAGAACAAAAATATCGTCAAAATATTAATTTCTAAGCGTCAAGGGCATAGACATTTACCTGTAGATTCGTACAGCTTATCTCGTGCGCAAACAAAAATTAAGTTTTATGGGTGAAAAAATGTGCCAGTCACATCCCTTGCCGCTCTACAGGAATGGGCATGCGCAATACCCTCTTATTATGTTTTCCTTGTTTAGCGACATCCTCAAAATACACTTCAGAACTGGGTCAGCCATTTTTGATGTGTTTTGTCTTTTCTCTATAGATTTCTTGATATGTGTAAAGTTACTAAATAAAATAAAATTTATTTACAAACGCTACAGACGGAATTGACACGTACCCCAAAAAAGTTTCGTAGATGCATAAACGTTGCTAACTTCACACATGATTTCTAGTTTTTGTGTAGTTTGGTGAATTGCGTTTGTGCCTTTAGTTTAGTGACTCGGATACAATGACTAGTAAAGACCAATGTATGATTTTATTATGGGAGTAAAATTTTCGGTATTTCGTATTTTCAGTAAGTACGATAGTTCTAACTAGGCTTAGGCCACATAAACAGGATGTTAAAGCTCGGACCTGCCCATTTGTTATGATAATTTTGCAGTGCGCATGCCTATTCCTGTGAGGTTTTGTTTACATACATGAGGCTATAAAGTTGCCACTGTCATGATTATTGTTTGCTTATCTAAAGGGAAATGGTTAAGTGAAGGGGAAGGAGTAAGTGATATTTTTCTTTGGAATTGGCCCCGGTCAAATTTTATGAAGTTTTTATATTTCTTGTTCCGTTTCAGGTTGGAACAGTAGCAGCAGCAGCAAACACCAACAATCCGTTTTTATGAGTTTTTCGTTAAAAATGTGACCCAAGAAAACCGAATGAACGGACAAGAACCCCGTCATTTATCCAAAAATATTGGCTCGGCCTTGCTTTGTAAAAAAAGCACAAGCAAAGGTACCGTAATAGTAGATTTGTTTTAACTATTTATGACATTAATGTATGTTGAATTAGCGTCCTTAACCAAAAAACAAGGGGGGAATCTCGCTTTCTCTTTCCCCGCTACTGCCTTGTATAACGTAATACCAATTTTTCTGCCTTTGTCTCTCTCTTATACACATACACAAGCTTTAACCTATAAGAACAAAGATGTAATTATTTATTTTTTGTTTTTACTATAATGATAATTCTTTTGCCTAGATGCTTTTATTTAGTCAAGATTTTAGTATCTTGTTAGTGGTATTATCTTTCAGTCAAGTATTAATCCAAAAGATTTCATCAGTTTATATTTTTAAATCCGGATGCAATTTAGGCCAAATCGGTTAAGGCGTTTTCGAATTATCCTGCGGACAAAATCGTTACCCCCATAGGGCTTTCGATTTCTTACGGAGCCCCTAACAAATAGAGCTGATTAACAGAGTGTCAAAGAACGAAAAAAACTTTAAAACAGCGGAATTATCAAATAACATAATGGTCGAACAGAAAAACTAACTTGAGTTTTATAAAGGCTTAAACAACTGAAGCGTAATACTATTAACAATATATTAGAAGACTGTGTAGTAGATAGTATATAGATAATAGCTTGCTAAGATATGTAATTTATTTTTTGTTATGTTGGTGTTTATTTATGAATTTTTATCGTAAAAAACGTAACTTAAGTGGTTTAATTTTATTTTCTGTATCGCAGTTCCCTTTTATATTTTAAAAATTGTAGTTGTTTTGTTATGCCAAAAAAATCGTTAAATATGGTTTTCAGTTTCGTATTTGTTTTTAAGTGCAGGATTAAGAAAAGAACTTTGTCATTGGTTAATTTAAGGTGGATTCTCAATGTCATTCAATCTATTGCTAACCTATAACCTATTTCGCATTGGGTTTTCTTAGTTTATTAACTAACATTTAAATAAAACCAATATTGTCGACACATTATTTAGGTAATATCTGACACATTACAAAAATATCAATATTTCATTGCTAATTTTGGAAGAATTGTATATTGAAAGAATAATGACGTAATGGTCAAAAAAACTTACCCAATATTTTTCGCTATACAATTCTCCTAAAATAATTTATGAAATTCCTTAATATTTATTTAATGTCAATTATTACCTATAAAATATTAGGACCATAGTGATTTTATTTAAAGGCTAGAAAAAATCAATAATTCTACGCGAAATACGTTGTAGGTTGGCAAGCATGTTGATACTCCCACCTTAAGTAAAAAATATCAAAATAAGCTGATCAAATAACTAAAAATTTGCCATACTGGAACTGTTTAATAATTTATTATGTTATACGGTTGTATTTATGTGCTTTAAATCTTTAGATTAACAATGATCTGCGTCATTTGATCAGACCAATGAGGCTAATTATTTTTACAGTTAGAATTTCTTAATCCCTACTGGGTTATTCTACACTCGTAACTGCAGTCGTTATGGAAAACACAAAGTCAAAGTACGTAAAATTTTATTTTAGGGTTTAACCGATGATATTGTAATAACATTCATAAAAGAAATGTTGCACCGCGCCAACAGTTCACTGCTTATTGAGGACATCCTATAATATGACATGTCTAAGAGCACTTAAAATCCTGGCAATAATGTTTTGCAATATGTTGTTAATGTGTGTGGCTTAATAACATTGTTTTGTTATAATATTCACATAACTTCCACAGCCACCATTTTTAATTGATCGCCATTACGATGAACGTTGCTAGGTTTTCTAAGATTTTCAACTTTACAGGGGTTTTGGTAGAGTTATAGTTAAAAAGTATTTTCTTAACAACTTACAATAAAAACCTATAAAGGGGATCTTTGGCAAACGGGAGCGTAGCCAATTTACTACGTTTACACTTGGGCACACACATTTCGAACCTTCCATGTTTTCTTCGGAAAACCAACGTTGCATTTCAGCTTATTATGTGCTCTTGTACTATAAAGATAACGTTGCATCTCTATGCTCACTGCTTTCTGCATAACGACTTTATTATGAGTACAGAATAGGCCCATTATTACTACTCTAGATTTATTTATATATATATTTAAAGTTTTAAGCAGTTTACTAGAAAAGTTGCAATCATTTGTTTTCCGGTGAGTATACGGTATAGTAAGTCCTGTACAAAGCATTCATAGTCCTATTTTTGTATTGATGGCATCCTGTACATGTTTCAGCTATTCTAGTAAATTCTTGCTACTAGGTTTATTTTTATGCAGCCCAAATGAATAAATTGTTTTGTAAATAGTGATAAACGAAGATCAAAAAATAAAAAACATAATATTTTGTATACCCATATTATTATAATTATAAACATATATTTATAAGCTTTAAATTTTCGCAAGGAAGTGGCCTTTTTGAGACTGTAGTTTTATAACACGACTAACTTTTTCATAGCGATCATTTTAATTAGTAGGCTTGTTATTTTTAAAATTGGGTATTGGTGGTAAAGTTTTGTTTGTTAAGTCGCTCAGTCACGCAATTCGTGTCTTCAACTTGGAAAACATCCCGCGTTTGAATGTTACACGTTTCCGTTGTTACCCTTTTCCCCGTCATAATTCCGAAGAAATGGTCGAAATTGTGCAAGCTGTAGGGTGAACACAGCACATAAATCCACGGATTTGTACGTAACCCAAAGACGACAAAGAGCCCAATGTAATCTTATACAAGTATGGAAATGCGTTGTCCGCCCATATATGAGTAATAAGTTAGGACGAAGCAAATAGAAATAGGTAATTGTTTTCCCACTCCATCGTATCGCATCATTTCGTCATCGTTCTACTGGTGTCATACCTCCCGTTTCGATTTAATTAATATTTATTCTTTCGTACGGAATTTTATTTATTTTACAGAATATAACTTTTATTTCTTTCAGACGGCAAAAAATGTACTGATAAACAAACTAAAAATAGACAACCTAGAGCTGTCTGTGGTCCAACCACATACCTGTAGTATAGAAGGAGACTCCATTATTTACATTTTGTCCCGAAATCAATGATGATAAATTTTGGCTGATTGGCCTAGATCTACCGCATGTATATTTGTCATGTGTACCCCTAAAGTAAAATTATTATACCAAATACAGTATCACCAGTAAAATCCGCATCATATTATGTAATTTTTTTTTTATTAATAGCTTTATTCAAAATTTGACTTTGGCATTATAAGTTCTGCTTCGATCGAGATGAAAATTAAGCAAAATAATAGTAGTCGTGATTCGCATTATCTGTCAAATTTTAATTTTTTTCCAAAAAATTATTCAAAAGTGGGGTTATTTCTGAAAATATCGAAAAAAGTTATTAGAAAAAGTTTTTTTAAATGCCGTTTTTAGCCCATTTGCAAAATTTCAGCTGCATAAGATAATTTTGATTTTTTCCCTATATTTTGTAAATTGCACCACTTTTGCAAAATAAGACTCAACGCAACCGAGATAAAACTTTTTAGTTTTGACAATGCTTTATTTCAGATACATTTTCTTTAAAGTAGCGCCATATTAAATGTGCGTTTTTCTACAAAATCAAAATTGGGCTATTAAAATTTGGTCGCATGTGATGCAAAGTTCATTTGTTTTTGACCCTGTATAAAGTAACTTCATAAAATAAGTATTTTTGGAAACGTAGTTTGTGTCTGAAAGTAAAAAATAAAATAAAGTTAAATTAAATCGTTGAAAATAGATAAACTTTACGTTAAGTTAAGCTAAAATTTATTTTCCACTTAACGAACACTTTACTGATGAAACTGTGTTCTTTTTTGTCTTAAGATTAAGGTGTGTTACTTCCAGACACAAACTACGTTTTCATAAATACTTATTTTATGAAGTTACCTTATACAGGGTCAAAAACAAATAAACTTTGCATCACATGCGACCAAATTTTAATAACCCTATTTTGATTTTGTAGAAAAACACACATTTAATATGGCGCTACTTTAAAGAAAATGTATCTGAAATAAAGCATTGTCAAAACTAAGAAATTTTATGTAGGTTATGCGTTGAGTCTTATTTTCCAAAAGTGGTGCACTTTACAAAATATAGGTAAAAAATCAAAATTATCTTATCCAGCTGAAATTTTGCATGTGGGCTAGAAACTGTATTTAAAAAAACTTTTTCTAATAACTTTTTTCGATATTTTCAGAAATAACGCCACTTTTTAATAATTTTTTGGAAAAAATTAAATTTTGACAGATAATGAATGCGAATCACGTGACTAGTATTTTTTTGGTTAATTTTTTCATCTCGATCGAAGCAGAACTTGATGCCAAAGTCAAAATTTAAATAAAGCTATTAATAAAAAAAAATCCCATATGATGCGGACTTTAGTGGTGACACTGTACAGGGTGGCCCTTTAGTGTGGCAAAGTACAATAGCTCCGTTACTATTTCAAATACATTAAAAATATTAATACAAAAGTTGAAGGGCCGTAAGTGACTTATAACGTAAAATTATTTTTAACTCTATAGGGTGGCTCAAAAAAGCGGAACAAGAAAAAATGTACTTTTTTCAAATGGAACACCCTGTATATTTTTTCATTTTTAAATTCTACATAGAATTATAATTATTTTTTATTAAATACATTATTAGTCTATACTTTATAGTTTCCGAGATATTGACTCTTGAAAAGTGACATTTTTGAACTTTGACAGCTTCTAACTTTCTAACAGTACGTCTTAGAGCAAAACGGCTTACATGTCCCTATCTTCAATTTTTATTATCTTCCCAAAAAAATCAACTTCCAGTTAAACCGGAACAACTATATTTCCTGCTTTCGAGTAACATCCGGTTTAACCGGAAGTTGATTTTTTTGGGAAGATAATAAAAATTAAAGATAGGGACATGTAAGCCGTTTTGCTCTAAGACGTACTGTTAGAAAGTTATAAGCTGTCAAAGTTCAAATATGTCACTTTTCAAGAGTCAATATCTCGGAAACTATAAAGTATAGACTAATAATGTATTTAATAAAAAATAATTATAATTTTATGTGGAATTTAAAAATGAAAAAATATACAGGGTGTTCTATTTGAAAAAAGTACATTTTTTCTTGTTCCGCTTTTTTGAGCCACCCTATAGAGTTAAAAATAATTTTACGTTATAAGTCACTTACTGCCCTTCAACTTTTGTATTAATATTTTTAATGTATTTGAAATAGTAACGGAGCTATTGTACTTTGCCACACTAAAGGGCCACCCTGTATATGTGAGTTTTTTAAAATTTACTACTCGTTAAATTATTTATTTCCAAATTACACCAAATTATAATGATTTAGGGAGGTCAATATGCATATAACTTTTTTTTATGATATGGAAGTACAATGCATTTCCATACCTGTATATCAGAGAAATCGCACTGTCTCTCTGGCTCTTATAATTTACGTACTCGAAATTGTTCTATCTATCGATGAAAACATTCATATTTAGTTGTAACAAGCGTAACTTTCACACGAGGAGTGACCCTTTACTTCTCAAGAGCGGTCGGTCTCAGGGCATTTGTAGCTTTTATCACAGAAAATATAGCTACGCAAGGCTATTATTATGTTCTGTGCTTTAATTTTCAAAAATAATAAACTGGAAATAATCTGAGACCACGAGCAACGAATTGCCTCTACTAAAATAAGGTAGACTAATTTTGCACTCATTTGATTACATTCAAATTATACTGTGATAAGAAAAACTAAGGTTAATATAATCAAATTCCCATTTTTGGCACTATTTTTGAATTGTTAAGATTTTAGAACAGAGTATAGTTATTACCAGACAATAAGTCAGTCAAAAAGTATTACGCATCGTAAAGTTGTAAATTGTTTCGCTTACAATAATTAACAGTTTTTAGGATAGGCTGAGTTTTGCTCTAAATTGTAGTATGTGTAAATTACACTAAGCATGTAAGATTTTTAAAAGAAACGAATTGTAGATAGTCTGTATGTATCTCGAGGGTGAAGTAAATTTTTTTTTATCTATCCGTGATTTAAAACTAATAATAGATATCTGCTGGTATCCACTGGTCTTTACGAGTTTATTCCCGCCATATAGATAATGTTTATATGGTAGACGATATTTAATTGAAAAGAATCGGTTTCTCCCTAGGGATACACTGCAGAGGGCACTTTCATGATCTACTCTTTTATCAATCAATATATTGTTATTTAATTGTTTATGTAGTTAAGAGCCCATATTTACTGTGAACGATTTTGCCGTCCTGGTTTTATAAGATAAAAGAATATTGTAACAAACGATTTTAGAAAATCATACATAAAATTTTATTAAAAGCAAATATGCACAATCTTGTTTTGTGTTTGGAAAAGGATGTACTGTGTCTTTGTAAATAGAAATATTAATAAATTTAATAACTCGAGCGTGTGCTGTTATTTTATTCCAATACCTACCGTTTTTTTTTAGTATTTCTACAAGTTGCGTACATAAAACATCAACCTCTAAAGAAAATGTTGCTCCAAATATTTTAGCATCTTTACAGAGAATACCGTTGCAAGTTGCAATTTAAAAAAAATAAACTATTGCATAATATAACAACCTTTACAAAAAGAGAATTAAATTCATTAAGTCATTTAATTTTTATTGAAAAATAATAAATGGAAAAGATTAGTTTTGCTACAAAACAATGGATATGACAAGTTATGGAAGCAACAACGTTGGATTAAGACACTTTTGAAAATAAAAATGACACTGCTACTACTTTTAAGTAAAACATAGTATTTGTTTTAAACATATTATAGGGTGAATGCGGATAAATGCACTTTTGGGGTAAATGCCCTTTCCAAGTTTAAAAACCATAATTATCAAAAATTCTTAAATCTACGACCGGTGATACTTTAGACACCGCCTCTACAATGTATGTCAAAAACCTTTTACTAGTGACGTTTGACATTAACAAAAAAAAAGCGCGGGAATTTTTTAACGCAAAACGTTCACGATTTGTTTAAAACAGATAGCAAAACAAACAGCTAAAAAGCATTAAAAGATGGGTATTTTAATATGTTATTTATGTTGTCGCTTATGATTAAAGGTAGTGGGTTGGATTTTCGGTATAAAATTTGAGGTTATGCTTACTCAGTCGAAATTTTGTTCAGTGAAGCACCCACCCCACACAGTTTTTAAAAAATCAAATTTTAAAATAGAAGAAAATATTTCTTTAAAATATTTTGTGTTGCACATAGCAACACATACCTGGTGGATTTTATCTTTAAAATTTGAACACCAACGTTTAATTTTTGTGGGGTCGGGGATACATTAAAGTTCAATTTGCGTTTTTCGGGGGTGCATTTATCCGCATTCACCCTACCTTATTTTTTTGAAACGCAAAAATAATAACAGCGTTCCCCACTCAACGCCGATAGAATAATGAATACTTACCTAATATTAAAACTATGGAAAATTTTAGCGGCAAATTTGCACAAGCAGGATAAGACAAGTTATGTTACCAATATTTGTATGTATAAGAACAGTTTTGGAACAAACATGCGATTTTGCTATGCCATTTGTAATGGACAAAGTAAGTTATGGTGTAAAAAAGTATAATCAAATGGTGCAGGGATACCAATACTATTAATAAAAAAATCTTGCGGTAAAATTTAAAAAATGGATGAGTTTTGGAACTCAGTCCCTCAACTGTACATTCAACAATTGCACATTTATTGTAGAAAATAAATAGTAATCTTATATTATATAGGTACTTAGAGCTAATAGGTTAATTATTGTTAAATAAATCTCGTTGTGTATGTAAATTTTATTTTTATTTAAAGTGTAAAATTTCTTTAGTCGTAGAAAAAATACACTATACAACTCGAGTGGAATGTCCATATTCACTCTTGTTGTAAAAACTACTATAATAGCGAAGCCATTCCGTTGTCGATCTTCCGACGATGAATCCGAAATAAAGACTTGGGAGACAGACAACAATCGTCGGCAAAAAACGAAACAAAACATTTTATAATAAACTTCGGTGTATTTGTGGTTGTAAAATAAAAAATACGCTGTCAAAAGAGATGTAATTGGTTAATTTTATTTTTAATAATTTACAAAACAATATATATATTTTTCTCTTAAATTTTATAACTATATTTTTACCTAATTTTATTTTAAATAATTGTAATCCTGATTTTCTTTACCAATGGATCCAACCAACAACTTGTTGGTTCAATGTGTAAAAAATATATCTGTAGTTACACTATACAGGGCTTTACGAGATCCATATTACATTGATACTACTGTCAATAGAAATAAACTAAATACGCGATATTTTACAAATTTTAAATTGCAGCCTTAACAAATCACAGTATCCATCAATGAATCCTAAAAATATAGATTTACAATAATTGTTACTTTCCTGGCAAAAGAAAACGCTTTCCTTAAAAGAAAAATGCAAGTAAGTTGGGTCGTCCCTTACCCCGGGTCATAGTCATATAAGTGTGTAATATAGTGATGCGAGTTTATGTGAAATAGATGAGGATATATTTTTTTTACGAAAATTGCTAGTGACAAAAGGTATAGGAAAAATGTGTCTAACATTGACATAGATACTAACAGTTTATAAATTTAAGTTATTGGACAGCAGGTGAACTGGTACCTATATCTAATAATAGTAAAACTGTAGGGACTTCTACCAACATGAGTATGAGTAGTATTGATTGTACATGGTCGCTTGTCCAATATAATTTTATTAATCCATGGGTACTTACAAAACTATATATAAAAAGCTTTTCAAATGCCTAAAGTTCCTTTACACAAAACACATTGACATGTTATAAATACTGTACAATTCCTTCACTGTGAATTACCTCAGATTTTTGAGGTATCATAACTTTTTCAACGCCATGCGTTTTCATGTGAGAAGAAAAAGATGAAGATTGTGAAAATGACTTATTGCACAGGTTACAATGGTAGGGTTTCTCTCCTGAAAAATAAAGTGAGATCAGAAGATACAACTTTTTCCATGTCATATCAAAAGGCAATGAAACTATTTTACAAAGAAACATTTTTTACTACCTGGAACAAGCGCAACATAATATACTGACAATACTGACCTGTATGAATTCTCATGTGGACCTTTAAACTATGGGCTTGGTAAAAACCCTTTTGGCATACCTCACAGACATGATTTCTCTCTCCTAAAATAATTAATAAAACAGAAACCAGGTAAAAAAAGTTTCGTAATTTTCAATTTGATAATATGTTGTTATTATAAATTTACCTTTGTGACTTTTAATATGAATATTCAGATCATCACTCCTAGTAAAGCGTTTGTCGCACATTTTGCATACATATGGTTTCTCTCCGGTGTGAATTCGAATGTGCTTCTTAAGGGAAGATGAACTGATACAACCCTTGTTACAGTAAGAACAGACATACGGCCTCTCTCCACTAAAACATCAATAATTAAAATAGAAAACGCATAATATAAACTCAACTTGTTACGGGTTTTCACGCAAATAAACGTCAGAAAGACAAAACGATATAATATATAAATTTATTACTAAATGCATATGGCCACTTAACTAATAAAAACTGGTCCAAAATATAAATTTTAACGTAGACAAGACAGGGTATCATAATCATAAGTTAAAACGCATGATTGACTAACAATGACGTTTGTTGTTCTGAATGGACAATAAAATAATTAATATCAAAAAAGAATTACATTTTCCTTAATTTATACCATTTTATCGATGTCTATACTAACCTATGAATACGATTGTGAACATATAATCTTGATTTATCAGGAAATGCTTTGCCACATGTATTGCAAGCATAGGGTCTTTCGCCTAAAACAGTTACGAAATTGAATAGTGCATAGTGAATGTTAAATGTAAGTCTCTGTCTGACCATAAGAAACTTGTAATAGAGGTAGAGGAGAAAGTAAAAAAGTTTGAACCTAAGGTTGTCCATACATTTGCAGGGGTTAAGCATGACAAATTTAAAAAACTGTTTCATGAAGAGGTAAACACAAAAAATATTGACACTTTTCGAGATCTAATTAAACTGTGTAGAAGTTAATGTATAAGGGTATGAAAAAATGGTAGTGTCGCGGAAATAATTCTTGGATCACAAGTATTATTTCTTAATATATGATATATGAGCGCGATGAGCTTTATAAAAGAATGTGTAAAAATAGGAATGACCAAAATCGCTTGTGAATTTCATAAAATAAAAAACAAAGTCACAAATAAGATTAAATCATTCAAAATTTTAGAAGCAAATGGAATGAAGCCGGTAGCTACTCAAAAAAGCAAAAGAAAATTATTAAGAGTTTGGTAAAAACAAAACTGTCACAACCAACAGTCGCTAGTGGTAAATAACACGTAGATAACTCTGTGATAATAGTTAGGTAACGAATTAAACAAGCATTTTGCCAGTGTAGTATATTGTTAAGGAAATTGAAATTAACTCCGAAATTGAAAATTTAGCCCTGAATGATAGAGATTTAACTTCCCAGAAGTTAATAGTAAAAATAGCGTTTATATAAACCTAACTAATGAACAGGAGGTGAGAGAAATTATAAAAAATTTAAAACGGAATTCAGTTCCTGGACATGACCAGGTTTCAGTATTGGATGTTTGTAACTTAGGTGAAGATTTAGTAACTATTTTGACAAAACTCATAAACAGGCTTCTGGCCAGTGGTATTTTTCCAGATGAGCTTAAAATTAGCCCAATTTTTAAATCGGGATCTAGGTGTGTGAAAAAAATGTTAAGTTTTATTGATAAATATATTGAGGTAGATTTATGTCAATATGGATTTATAAAAAATAGTAATACCGTGAGTGCAACTATGGACCTTTTAAATAAAATTTCCACTGATTTAGACAATAAAAAAAAGTAGTAGCAGTGTTTGTGGATCTTAAAAAGGCCTTCAATGTAGCTAGTATAGAGGTTTTATTGAAAAAATTAAGAGACATTACATTATTGGTGCTATGTACAATCTTATAGAATCATATTTAACTGAAAGACACAAATATGTTAAATAAGATTGTTGCAGTGGTAGCTCAGAGATTAGTGAATGTGAAGTTGCCACAGGGTTTAGTTCTTGGACCTTACTCTAACTTAATAGGTAGATATATATTTTAAAAAAAGGCAGTTAAAAAAAATAATTCGTTTTATATTATAAACGTATATATGATTAACACGAAAAAAAAATTTATACTATAGTCGGCTTCCCTTTAACTAGGCGCACGTGACCTCCTGAATCAAATCAGTTGAATCAGAGGTTCAAAAATGTTTCAAAATATAAAAACCAATATGGCGGCATATGGACAGCTGATTTTCCATAAAATTGAATGTTAATAGGTTAACAATTAATTTGAAACTATCAGTCATAATAAAAATGACATAATAACAGTGACGGGTATCGTTCCAAAATTTCCTCTTTACATTTTGTTTGATTAACTTGTCTGCTTACCTGTATGCGTTCTTTTGTGCGTGCTCAAATTACTAGTGTAGGCAAAAGCTTTTCCACAATAATTACAAATGTAATTTCTCTCCCCTGTATGGGTTCTCAAATGCTGTGCCAAAGAACCAGCGCCACATAATCTAAAACAATTAAAATTAGAAGTGAAATTTTTTTATTGCCCCCATACAAATAACAAAAACGTACTTTTTACCACACTCCTTACACTCATGCGTTTTAACACCACTGTGAGTTTTAGTGTGCGTTAATAAACTGGTATACCTCTTAAATGCCTTGCCACATACGGCACAAATAAAATTTCTCTCATTGGAATGTGCCCTCATATGTTCCAATAATCTAAAAATAACGTTTTGTTCACCAGTTCTGAAATATTTGATGGCCTTCTGAACTAACCTAAATGATTGGGCGAAAGCCCTACCACACTTTTTACATCCAAACGGTCTTTCCCCAGTGTGGGTCAGCAGATGGCGTTTTAAGTCATCAGATCTAAAAAAATAATTGCACAATTTATACATAATAAAGAATATATAATAAATGAAGACCTTTTGATATTGCTAAAACGGATAATCTTGAAACCAATGCGGATGTGGAGCCGTTGGAATTTCACAATAAAGACATACATTCAGGCACAGAGAATTATTTTAAATATCCATACTTGCATTCTAAAAAGAGTTTCTATACTTCCTAGCTCTATAATTTATAAATTAATTTAGGTAAGCGAAAAAGAGCTAATCAAATTTTTTTATTTAAATGATGATGCTTCCAAAAAATTTATACGCTGAGTAGTATAACAACAGAGAAAGCAAAGACCCGACATTAGAAATGATTCGGGATAAATTACGGGATTATAAATATCTCGATCCTTTGCGTAGTATCTTACTTTGAAAAAAGGCCACAAAAAAGGTATTATTGAAAGATATAAAAAAATAATTTTAAGAAGGAATATGTCATTGATAAATTATGTAAAGTACATGGTCATACTATTTTACGGTTTCCTTCATACTATTGCGTATTTAATCCGATCGAGATGATGTGGGCTGCAATCGATCAGAAACTTAGAAAATTGAATCAATCGCAATCGCCAAATAAGTGATTTCGTGCTAGGAAATATAGGGACAGTTGTGGATGAAGTAAACGCTAGTGGAATTTGGATGAAATGTGTCCAGCATGTTATAGAAAACGAGGCTGAATCTGAATATTGTATTTTACCGTCTATTGACCCAACAATAATAACGCCAAATTTAGATTCCACCTCTAAAGATTCAGATAGTGGCTGATTGACATGAAACTTTCAGGTAAATAAAACTAAATGTTACTTGTTTAATTTTTACCTTTTTATATACCTATTACTGAAATTAAAAAAAAATTATTTGTGCGTTTTAAACACAATCACCCGAATTATTTATAATATGATGTACCGAGTGATGTATATGAAAAATATTATTAATTAATTTATTAAAATATTTTTCCATTTCTACAGTCGCGCAACCACTCCGCCCGCCCATGCTTTACTTCATAAGGAATATGCCGCCTATAATCCCAGGTTTAGTTTTATGCTGTTCACACTGACTTCATATAGAATAGACTTTACCTTATGGTATAGTGTTATAAACCAGAAAAATAAAAGTACGAATTAAAGAACATATTTTTTCCTAATAAGCTCAGCTTCAGGGGATTGAAGAATAACGAAGACAACATTAAAATTATTAAATTTTAAATAAACTTATTATTATTTTACAAAAATGATATACCTATATTGGTAGTTGATTAACATAAAGTATACGCAATAAACAGTGACCAAAAATAACCATACTTAATCACATTAAAAAATCATAGTGACAATCTTAAAAATCCTTCAATCTAAGCACATGTAAAATAATCAGGCCTGAATCACCATTGATCACTATAATATTCTGCCAAGCTATAGTTGGCTTTGCCTTGAAGTAATGATGAGACAGAACTTTTAAAACTAGTGTTGAGGGGCTTTTGATATACTCTGAAAGATGGTTAAAAATATTAATAGTTTCATATATTAAGGAGTCTTTGGTAAGTGTGCTCTTCATTAATGCGAGTGTCGTCGAGATTTTTAAATCTTTTATGTACTAAACACACAGTTTTCAGCATGGTAATGTCAATATTCCCACTTGAATAAATAAGGGTCTACACTGTTTACGCGCATTTGCTTTACAGATATATCTTTTGCCCTTTTGGTAGTATGATACTCGAACTAAAATCTGAGTTTATTTGAATGATGATAAGATAAACCACTAAAATCTTATATATTAGCAAGATAAGTACTCGGCAAAGGTATTTGTCGATTGTTTACAGAGATAGGTTACCTATGCACTAAATCCAGTTGTGACAAAAATCAGAAAAAGCCCAATTTTGGAGAAAGGCTAGTTATGCTGTGAAGTGACGATTTGTCAAGCATACAGAACAAAAATTTTCAAATAAATATTTACCTTCCAAATTCTTTGCCACATTCATTACATAAATGTGCTTTTTTTCCTTCTCCATGCTTGTTCCTGACATGTCTCTGCAAAGTGCTAGCACTAGAAAACCTTTGATTACAAGGATCGCAATAATTAATACAACCATGTGTTTTCATATGACGCTACAAAAGAAGAAGATTGTATATGTTAATAAAAATGGTTTTTAGTTTGTAAATTGCAATTTTTTGAGATAAAACCTACTTTCAAATCGTTTTCTGCAGTAAAACAAGCGGCACAGTCTTTTTGTTCACAAGGAAATAATGGTTGTGTAGTTTCATCAACCTGTTTAGTTTTTATATGTTTTAAATCATTTCCTTGTATTTGGTTATTTCTGTTTTGAATTACTGTTTCATTAATGGTCCTATTAAATATTTCTTCATTAGAAGTAGAACCTAAAAAATGAACAAGTTGAAACAAAATGTTTAAAACAACTTCAACAGCAATTGCATAGGTAGTTAAACAGTTAGTAATAGACCAGTTTTTATAAGGATACAACTTTCTAGAGTAAAATATCCCAAGGTCTACGGCAACTAGAGTTTATGCACACTCACTATGTGAGACACATACAAAAAACTATGCACTATGCTTAATATTAAGTGTGTGATTGAATTGTTTTTCTAGGAAATTTACATAGTTCCAAAAAATCCCATATGGGTGTATATTCCGAAATGTGTAAAATCAATGTCCCTGAACAATAACTTATCATACAATTTCAATTTTTTTTATCATATTATACATGTCTATTAGGCCTATTTCAACCACTAATTATAAGTATTCTCCAATCCTTAAACAAAAGGAAAATAAAGATTAAAACTCAAAAACATTATTAGAGTGGATGTCCCTACAATGGATTTGATACTATTATAAATATACAAAAGTGTGTTAATGTGCATAATTTAATTGATTGGATGATGTTATTTCACCTACAATACTTCCAGGGACAACATGTTAAAGCAAAATAATTGCCACTCAAAGTAGGCTAAAAAAAATTAAGCCAAACTGTGTCCCTCAACTTGCTCATCATTAGCGTGGTTGATCAAAAAAAAATCTGGGCTTATAATATGTGTGGGAAGTACGAGACCTCCCCACCAAGCAAACACACTACACGTGCATAAACCGTGACAAGACTTGTTCAGTTCGTTAGTATCGAGCTGTCCTTGCAAGCGGCGAGTGTTGATCAGTTTTTTGATGCGTATTTTTTAATAGCATCAGTAGAGTGGCACATATAATTTGGATACCATTATATGATTTTGCATAAAAATATTCGTTATTTTATCAACAATAGTAACTACTCTTTGCATACCTAATATTGTTTAAAATATTACAAGCAATTTTTGTAGAATCAAAAATCCACCTGATTTCTTATTAGTGTGGATTTTTCCTTTGCATCATTAGCATGGTTTTTTAATCCACTCTAATGATTGGGAGTCACGCTAATGATAATTTTTAATTAAATTAGGGAATTTGTTCCTAAAAATAAATTTCCAAATACTGTACATTTTTCTATTTTTAATATGTGCCTAAATACATTTTTAAGTTTTTGTTACATTTGATTTTTAGTTTTAGTTCATTTGTAGTTTTTTTCTTAAACAAATGAGTACCTAAATTTATCATTAGAGTGGATTTTAAATAGTTTAATCATTAGCGTGTCCCTAAAAATTTTCAAAAAACCTAAAAAAAAATTAAGCTCGAATAACTACTACAAATTCATTCTTAACCTCAAAACATATACTTAGGACAACTTTTTTCACTTTTTTTTAAATGAATTTTTAGAAATTTCGTTTAACCTTGCTGATATTGTACATTTCAGTATAAACACCCATATACCTAAGTACCTATAGTCCAGCACAATGAACGTCGGAAAACTCTAACCAGTAAACAGTCAACAATAATGTTTAACAAGTTAAAAGTTAATAGGTATACGCATGCTTAATAACGATTTATGTTCATCATAAGTGGCCAATTATATAAGATAGCATAAATACGGCTATGTATGCTTCAAATCCACATACTTTCAGTAACTCTGGAACCCTGCAAAGGACTATACTTACTTATCTGTAATTGTTTTTTCCATTGTGTTTTATTTTCCAAATTATCTAGATCGATAGCAATTGTATTTTTAATCAATGCACAATCACTAATTCCATTTTCTATTTGTACTTCTTTAGTATCATTCCAATTATCCCGAGAATTATCCCCATCATTACTAAAGTTGTCTACTGTTTTTTGGTCATTTAAAGTATTCTCTAGAGCCTCAGTCTGCAGTGAAGAATTGCTTAATATTTCATCAATTCTTACAGAAGAAATTAAAGAGTTTTCCACCAAATTATCAACAGGTTTTAGTTGTATATATTGAGTTGGAGAGTGTCCAGATAAAAGAGCTCTTAATGTTGAGTCAGACTTATGACATTGCTGCTGGAAAGTAAAGGAGCTGAGTATATAATGAAAGCACTGAGTACAGACTTGCTTTGGAAAACCATCAGTTTCACAAACCTAAAAAAACGGTTAAGTGATAATAAATCTGAAAATCAAAGTTAAAAAATCACATTTTTGTTACAATTTAAGGCACGTCATTATCCATTATAAAAACACCAACCCCACACTAGGTGATTTGTGGTATTTAATTAACAATGAATATTAGGATGGAAATGTTTAGTTTTTGAGCTATTCCTTCTTGTGTGTGCCTGTTCATAAGGTTATGTTTCTGATGCAAAGGTAGGATTTATATCCATTTCTGAGAAAAGAATTAAGAAAAAAATGTAAAACGTGTGTATGCTGTTCCACACAGTTTGGTATTTTTTCCCTGTTTAGTAGGGGGCTATTTTTATTCAAATTAAATCCGGTTTGCCCAACACAACAAAAATGTTATATTATACAGTAAAATCAAATGAACAATAACTAGCCTCCTAAATGCCAGAAATATACACTCGGCTATTAAAATAAATATTCTAATTGACGGACAAATAAAATAAATCTCTTTTAGTTAATATTATTTACCATGGAAGAAGTTTAAATATCATTGAACATAATATACAGCAAGGCTGATTAACTGTAATAGATGAAAGGGTAACCGATGAAAGGAAAATTCTGTGGTGGTAAAGTAACATAACCCTAAGAAAACTAGCACTTTGAAAAGGAATCTCAAAAACTAGTGTTTCCGACGAGTCTCAATTTTTGGCGTGAAATTCATCTTATAGGTAGATAATATTTACTGTTGGGTAATACCTCTATAGATGTACAAGCTGATAGCAGTTCAGATAGTGTTAAATTGTCTTCGTTTATAAAATGCTCATTAAACAGATCTTTTGAATCCAATGAATCCATACATTCGGACAAACACGTTCTACATATTTTATCAAAATCCATAGCTTCACAATGTTGTTGAAAACATTAGCATTGAAAAAAACAACCAGTAAAAATCATAGGTAAAAACACCACGAACTTAACTGTTTTCTTTAGTAAGTTCGTGAAAAAGAAAAGACACACGCTTTAGTACAAAAATACAAATTTAAAAAATATCTGTGAAAAATATGACTAAAAACAATGTTGTTAATTTTAGTGTCATTTTTTATGGGGATTGGGGATGGAGAAATCCGGGATATTGGGAAATCGTGCCATTATCAAAACGAAAGTGCTAAATCGAATGACGTCACATCCGCAACGTAGTGGCGTTGTAGTGGTGCGTTCTGTAAAATTTTGACTAAAAAAAGTTTGGCGGCTGATGGCATCGTAATAATTTAGCATAAGGAGCCACAGAGAGTAAAGAACCTTGGTAAGGAGCCTCTTTATTGTTGTCAGAGTCAGAGGTGAGAGGTGCCACCTGCCACGGGTATTTTTATAGTCAACTAGTCAAGTGTGCCACTTTTAGCACGATTGTGCATGCACAGAGAAATAAAGGGTTTATTCGTCTTGTCTTTTCTTGCGTGAGTTATTGGCTTTTGATCTTTGGAGATCAATTTGCCAATTCATTTTTTGTGAGGCCAGGTGGTCTGACTCTGGATCATACTCTGGGGAGTGACTTTTAAGTGTTAAGGGCTGTTTGTGTGTTTTTCACTGCTCTTTTGAGGAGGTTATTTAGACATACACAACACAGGACAAATAAACTCTTTTCTCGATCTCGGGTAATGGAAGAATGGAATATCTACATCTACCACTACCACTACACGGTGGAATTGCCTCGGGTGGGAAGGAGTTGAAACTTGGTAAATCCCTTCGAAAGAAAAGTGATAAAATAAGGAAGCCGGTCCCTTTCGGGGTATATGTTTATTCCAGGAGGAGTAACAGTGGGTCCGTGTTTTTATTAATGTGTTTTGTTCGAGATTCCAAAGAAAAACAAGAATTAAAGTCAGAAAAATAATTACATGTCTATCTTGGAACAAAAATTCACAGATCTTGCATATCTTACGCAAGTATCATAGGCGTATTGAAAATACCTACCACATACAGTGGCGAGAAATAAATAAGCATTATGTCACAGATTACTCCCTATCTGTGAGTATGTAACGTGTTGACACAATGGAGCCGCTATCACGCGTTATTATGAGGGCGCATGGATGCTCCGATTTAGTTTGAAATAATAATTAAATTATTATACATAGAAATTTGACTGTTTTGTTAAAATAAAAAATACAGGATAATCTGTATATTAGTACCTACTTACATATTGAAGAGAGCTCAAAACCACCGTTCCAAAAATAGCAGCAAAATTATTTCTTTAGCTATACACATCCATTTACCTGCTGGTCCTTGTACTCTTTGTTCATGAAATGTCTAAATCTTAAGTCGGCTATGAAATGTTTTGGATTGGTATACTTATCCATTCTCCCCCGACTTTCTGTATAATACGCCAAGACCGCCGCGCTATTTCGCTTTGTTTCAGCGATATTCACTGTTTATTTTTTAGAATTTTTTCAATTCTTTACCCCCAAATTCCTTTGTAATGTTTCAAGACCGCCGCGCTATTGTTCTTAGTTCCAGAGATAAGCATTTTTGAGTTTTTCCTGCTTTTTTGCAATCTTCGCCCCCCGACTTTCTTTGTAATATGTCAAGACCGCCGCGCTCTTTCTCTTTGTTTCAGCGATATTCACTTTTTAGTTTTTTCCACTTTTTTTATTTCTTTACCTTAACTTCCTTTTTAATATTTTAAGACCGCCGCATTACACGTTCGATATTATGAAATTTGTTAATGGAACTTGTGCAAACGCAAAACGTTGCACACGTTTTATTATAGTGTTCATATCGAACTAGTATCATTAATAACTATAATTTTACCTGCAAATAATTTTATAATATGACAGTTAGAAACATCAAGCTCTTTGAAAGCCGTCCGTTCTAATAAAATATATTCTGTATAATAATTATACTATAATAATAAGACATTTTTAAAGCATTTTTAAGTTGTTATTTTGTTAGATGCTTTTGTTCATTTTTTACATAAAATAAATTCTGTTTTAGTTTAAAAAAAATGTCCTTTTTTATTCGTGCCAGTCCTTCTTTTTTTAAATTTATGTCCTGCGATTTCCAGATTTAAACCTGGCAACCCTAATTAAAATGAATAATGCAGTTTTTATATGTTTAATAAAAAACGTAAACCGTACAAGTACCTAAAAACCATTCAATACTAACTATTAACTACTGTTCTGTTTTCTCTCTCCCGGCCATATCTTAATATCAACAAATATAATAATAAATGCCGAAACCCAAAACAAAACAATATTATTACTCATCAGCATGATGTCATCGATCCTGTGCTGCTCGGATGTTTGTTTAAACTTCACCGCCGTGTTATTTATGTGCATGTCGCATGTCGCGTTCATTTTTCATGAAATATACCCGTATATACGAACCCAGTAGTATTTTCAATACTAAAATAGACTTTAATATTTACCAATTTTAAACAATAATTATTTTTATGATATGGCGAAAGCGCAAAAATTATATCGGCACCTCCCGCTTTTTGTTTTCTGAAACCTGGCAACCCGTTAGGTGATTCTTAGTCCAAGTCTCCAAAGGTGTAATTTATTGGTTTCCCGTTCTCATTCGACGTGCTTTATGTTTGCGGTCTATAATTAAGTATTATATGGGAGGATTTAAATTGATACCATTTTGAGGTCGGGAACTCAGCTTGAATCTGTGCATATACAATATACCATCTTCCTTTTTTATTCAGTGACTGTTTCCAAGTTGAGGCATACTGTTTTTTAGTTTGTCTTTTAGGGAGTTGGTGGGGGTTTCTGGGAACATAGTAGTCATCCTAGATTTGCGAGTTTGTCTGGCCTTCTCGTTTTCTTTTATCTTGGAATGTCCAGGAATCCACGCCAGTTTGATTTTGTGATTGATCGATAACGTCAAAAGTCGCTGAAAACGCTGCACAAAAAATAGTTTTGGAAGATTATTTGTTTTCTATGTATTCATTGGTGGTTTCTTTAATTTGGCCGAAGATGCGATGGCTTAGATGAGCTTCGGCTTCTTATAAGTTATAAAAGCCTGCTGTACAGTGCTGCCACTCTCTTGCTAACCAATATCGGTAGATGTCAAAAAATAAATCGGTAGATTGCGGTCTAAAATCGGTACCTAGCGGATTGCGCCTCCACTATTATGTTTTTAAATAAATAAAGACTGAAAAACAGTTTCATTTTTGTTAACATTTTATTTTGCTCTATTTTTTAGTCTCAATACCTTTTAAGGTCTCAAACATTCATTTTTAAAATTAGGTCCTTACTTATATTTAAATTGTAACAATTATCACTACCTAAATATTGCCTTGTATGAATTAATCCTGTAACTGTCTTCGTGCTGCTGAAAGAATTTCTCTGTTTAGTTTTCATTAATTTACTTTCTGAGAACCTCCTTTTAACATTGCTTATAACTATATAGGATTGTTTTTGGAGATGTTCTTAAACAAACTAGGGAGGCGCAATTGAGTATATTACTATGAGCTCATGGCTCAGAGGATAAATCGTATAATAATTTAAATGAATCGCTTATATATTGTTGATAGGAGGCAAGCGACATTTTGTAAGTTCTGAGAAAAACGCAAAAAACTATTTTAAGCTATACTGTATTATTTTTAATTAATTTTTTTGTTTGAACCTAAACAAATATTTATAAATAGGTACATTAGTGCAAAACAAAGTAATTTTTTCTTGTTTCTTTTTTAATTAATTGTTTTTTTTTAAATGTCACTTAGCCCCTTTTAACAACTTATAAAGAATTTAATTTTTTTTTTTTTTAAATATTTTTTATTAAGAAAAAACTCACAACAAATGGAAGAATACAACTTAATGTTTATTTTTTAGTGGGCCAGTTAACAATCTCATCGTAAAATGGTCTATGGTTTTCCGAAATATATTTTAACGTGAGTTTGATATGCTTTATTTTGGTTTCTTTTATCGGAATCTTGCTTGAATATGCCTTATTTGACGGCCATGTTACGGTACCGGCATTGGGCATTTTTAAGTGAAAAGTGTTTATATTAAAGGGACTGTTAATAAAAGGGGAAGCAGTAACATATCCGGGTTTAGATGCATCATGCTTAAAGTGATAAAACTGTGAAACCGAAAAATTTTGTTTTTCATTTCGTGGTATGCTTTTTTTGCTCGTCTTTAGAGAAACGATGTTCTTCTTATAAAATTTGGTCCACCAGTTTTTAAAATTCCAGATGTCACTGGTTTCTACTTCCATTACAGATTACAGTAAATTTTCTGTTCGCACTTGACGTAATTATCAATTTAGTGAACTTGTGCACAGAAAAAATTCTGTCGAACCGCCTCAAAAGTTTTTTTACAGTGCCAAAATCCCTATCGCACGGCAAAAACGAGTGCCCTCTAATGGGATAAATCAGAAGGCGAACCACGAACAATCGCTTTTATATCGATCGACAAGGAGAAGTCGATCGCCTTCTTGTCGAAGCGATCGAGATTTCGTACCACGGTGAATCTATTTATCGAAATCGTCTTCTGTTCGGGCGTTTCCGTTTTGTCGATAAAGACTTATTATCCATTTTAAAAATATTTCCTATAATTCCCCGTTTATGATTAAAAGCCAGTAATTAACAATAAAAAGATAGGTTATATTTTTAAATTGTTTTGGTATTTGTGTTTGTTTACTGTTTAATGTGGTCTCTAAATTTTAAGTTTTTAATAATTTTTCTTGTATATTATCTAATAAAATGTTTTTATTTCCGCCACCTTCATTTTTGTTTTATATTTTCAGTTTTGCACAGCAAGCTTTCATTTATCAGGATTTTTTTCCCCTAGGCCCAACGCATTTTATTTTGTGGCTGCATCCTTCCACAACTCCAGAGATTTTTGTTTAGCATTTTGGCACACAAATTTGCCTGGATTTGCCAGGATGCACCTCTAAGATATCTAGGAGTAAATCCCAATGCCTGGAATTTACTCTCATTCTTTTTACTGCAGACTCCATTGTCTAAACACAGAAAACTTCATGTAGGTACATACTTACTAAGTTTTTCGCTTTCTCCGAAAAACCTATAAATTTGTATGAACTAAACGGATATTTAATTTTAGAAAGCTTTATAAATTAAAACTATATGTATTCTAATACACTCTATTATTTTTAAAGAAAAACAATCGAATATAATTTTCCTTCGACCAACATTATTTACATCACAAGACAAAAACAATGATATTCATTCATACACCTATGGTAAAGAGTACTTTTAGCCAATGATCAGTATTATATAAAGGAATAACAATTTGCAACAGTTTACCGAAAAAAATTTAAGAAATATCGAAATTATGGATTTTTAAACAAAAACTAAAAATACCAAAAATTTTTAAAACTAACTTTAACGTATTATTATTATTATTATTATTTCGTAAATGGTTATTATATATATATATTTTTTAAATAATTTCGATGGAGTTATTTTATTAGGTACTAAACATGATTATTTGTGATTTTATATTATATATTTGGTGTTATATTCTCTGTAATAAACTTTTTAAGTTGGTTGAGAATAAAGATATATAATAATATTAGTATTATAATTATAAAGATATATTATTATTAAACCACCCAAATGCGAAAAACCATTTAAAACTGTAAACAAACCCGATTTCTGAGGTTAGGTTGTTCGTCGACAAGCTTTAGCGGCGTCCACTTGTCAGTAGGGATGCACGATGGTTTTCGATATATCGGAGCAAAATATCGATGTTTTTGTCTTGTCTTGTCTTGCGTGGGTTATTGGCTTCTGATCTTTAAAGATCAATTTGCCAGCTCATTTTTTGTGAGGCCAGAGGGGGTCTGACTCTTGGTCATACTCTGGTCTCGAGTGTTCTTAAGTGTTAAGTGCTGTTTGTGTGTTTTTCACTGCTCTTTCCTGCCTTTTCTTCGGGTGTTGAGGGTGTTAGTCAGACATACACAACACAGGAGACAAATAAACTTTTCTCGATCTCGGGCAATAGAAGATCTACACACCGGTGGAATTGCCTCGGGTGGGAGTAGGAGTTGAAACTTGGTAAGTCCCTATCGGAAAAAAGCAATAAAATAAGGAAGGCGTTCTCTCTCGGGGTGTGTTTGTTCCAGGGGGAGTAACAGTGGGTTCGTGTTTTTATTAAAGGGCTTTATTCGAGATTCCAAAGGAGAAACAAGAGTTTAGGTGAACCGTAAATTGCTCGTAACAAATTTATCCCTGGGTTTTGAGGTTTCAATCATACATTTTTGATATGTTATGGATTGTATGTGGATTAATTATTACAAGACAATTTTGTTATACTTAAGGAAATTAATAATAGGCTTTATTATATTATTGTTGGGTTTTGCTAGTACTAATGTAATGTTAACTGGTGTCGGGATACCCTGTAATCTAAAAATATTGTATAAATCAAATTGGGGTATTTGGTTTATGGGGCATTCAAAGAATATATGGTTAAGGTTTTCAATTTGGCCACATTCGCAGTTAGGTGTTTCTTTGAGTCCAAGTTTCCATAGGTGCTCCTTAGTTAGACAATGTCCAGTTCTCATTCGGACAATCGTGCTTATATGTTTGCGGTCTATATATGGGAGGGTTTGGTACCATTTTGAGGTCGGGTACTCCGGTTGAACCTGTGCATACCATCTTCCTTTTTTATTTAGTGACTGTTTCCAGGTTGTGGCATACTGTTTTTTTAGTTTGTGTTTTAGGGAGTTGATGATATGTGAGGATTCCAAAGGGAGGTTTCTGGGAACATTTAGTAGTCGTCCTAGATTTGCGAGTTTATCTGCCTTTTCGTTTCCTTCTATTTTGGAATGTCCAGGAATCCAGGCCAGTTTGATATTATTTGATTCATTTGCTTCAATGATTAGTCTTTTAGTAGTCAAGGTAATATGTTCGTTGTCCGGGTTAATAGTAATTCTATTTAATTTATCTAGGGCACTCCTGGAGTCCGTGAATATAATCGCATTTTTAATATTATTTTTTAGTGCATAGCATACACCTTCATATATAGCAACTATCTCAGTCGAACACACATCTATATCATCAGGGAGTCTGGAGGAGAAGCTATATTGTGTATCCGGGCAATGGACCCCGTAACCTGTTCTACCGTCACGTCTGGATCCATCGGTGTAGATAAAAGTATATAGATTTTTAAGGTTGTCTGTTTTTTCCCTAAAGCGGTTGGTGGCAAAGGGGTCTCCCTTTTCTATATTAAGGTTAAGAATGTCCAGTTTTTTAATCTGTGTTTGATGTTCAATTTTGTAGCAGGGTAAAATGTTGTGGGCGGACATTGAATTTAAAAATGGGTGGAAGTAGTCATAAGCTTGCACTAGGTAGGGTAAGTGTTCCCCTCTCCAGTAGTTGACATTTAGAGATTTGTAGTGTTTAATCTCTTTTAAAATGGGGATTAACGGATGGTTTGTACAGTTGACGATTTTAGCTAGAAATTTTGTAGCCAGCCAGTGACGTCTATGTTCGATGTCAAGAGTCATAGCTTCGGCTACCAGGGCGTTGGTAGGGGTTGATTTCATGCACCCTAGAATGATTCTTAGGCCTTGGTGAAAAATGTTGTTAATTTTGTTATTGTTTTGTTTATTTATAGGTTTGAGCATGAAGGCTCCATAGTCTAGGTGTGACATAACCAGTCCATTAAAAGCCATCTGTAGAACGTGTGGGTCGGCCCCCCAGCTTACTCTACAAAAAGTCTTAATTATATTTATTCCTTTTTTTGCTTTTTCAAGGGTGGATTCAATATGTTTATTCCAATTAAGGTGCTGATCAAAATGGATTCCCAGGTACTTGATAGTGTTTCTGTAGGGGATGTTGATGTTTTGGACAGTAATAGGGGGGAGCAGTTCTTTCCGTTTTCCCTTTGAAAAAGCGATAGCTTCGCATTTTGGGGGAGAGAGTGTTAAGTTGTTGTTAAAAAGCCAGTCGTTTATGAGTGCAATAGCTTGGTTTATTGTTGATACCATTTGATTAATGTTTTTACCTTTAACGAAGATCGTGATATCATCTGCATATATCATCATCTGAACCCCCCGGGGGAGGATTTTAAACAGTTCTCTAATATATATATTAAACAATATGGTGCTTAGAGGAGAGCCTTGGGGGAGGCCTGAAGACGCGATCTCAGGTCCCATCAGGTTTCCCATGATGTCTCTAATAAATATCTTCCTATTTTCTAGGATTTTAAAAATAAGGTTACATAACTCAGTTGGAATTTGTAGTTTTATAAGTTTTTTATATAGTTTGTGTATGTCTACTCCATCATATGCTGATTTGATGTCGAGCATTACTGCTATAACGGATAAGTTTTGATTAAAGGCGAGATTTACATAGGAAGATAGATATGCATGATTATCCTGAGCTCCCATTTTTTTTCTGAATCCTGTTTGGAGTATGGGAAAAATTCCTTTATTTTCGGTATACCATTCGATTCTATTTTTGATCATAATTTCTAGGGTTTTTAAAAAGCAGGATGCTAGGGTTATGGGTCTATAGCCGTCAGCTGAGTTGGGGTCCTTATTTGGTTTCTGTATAGCAAGGATTACATATTCCTTAATTTGGTTTGGAAGGGGCTCGCCGATCAAAAACTTGTTAAAAGTGTGGAGAAGTGTTTGTTTGGCTTTTGTGGGTAGGTTTATAATCATCGAGTAGGACACCTCGTCTAGCCCAGGGGCAGAGTCTTTCTTTCCGGTCAGGGCGGAAGTAAGTTCCTCCGTGGTGAACGGGGTATACTCTGTTGTAGTGTAAGGTTCAAAAGTGGGGTTAAAAACTAGGTTTGACATTCTGGATAGAACTTCTTTACGTATCTTGTTGTCAATTGTGGTTATCTTTCTTTCGCTATATTTGCCAGAAAATTTGTTAATTTTACTCCAAACTCTCCGGACATCGGAGTTTCGGTTTAGCGAAGAGCAGAATAAAATAAATTTTTCTTTTTTCTTCTTTTTGAAAAAACGTTTAGATTTAGCTATTGAATGCTTTAGCTCGATGTAGTTCTGAATTGAGGGGTTAGTGTTGTATCTGTGGAGGGCTAATTTACGATCTTTTAGTTTAAGTGAGCATTCGTGATCCCACCATGGGTTTCCCGTTCTGGTTTTACTATTTCTTTCGGTTTTTGGGATGGAATTCTCAGCAGCATCTTGTATTAACGTGTTCAAAACTACGAAAGAGGGATGCTCTACAGTGAGGGTTTTATTTATGTGTTCGGCATAGTTTAGCCAGTTTGCTTTAGTAAAAACCCTTTTTGGAGGTAGGGTGGTTCTGAAGCTGTCTCTATTTAGGGGGGTATTTACGTTGAATTTGGTTAAGGTTGGAAAATGGTCACTAAATCCACAGTCTGGGAGAACACTCCATTTACATTGATTAGATATTGCCAGGCTGGTGATTGTAAGGTCTATTGGACTAGGATTTTCCTTGGGCGTTTGGACTCTGGTGGAGGAGCCATCATTAAGAATAAGAAGATCGTTCTGTTCTAGGACCTCCGAGAGTTGTCTGCCATTGGTATTTATATTTTTGCTACCCCATTCTGTGTGGTGGGCGTTTAGGTCCCCCATGAATATGGTGTTTCCAGATAGTTTTTGAAAGATGTTATCTAGTTCTTTGTTTAGGTCTAAGGATTGGTGAGGTATGTAGCCAGTAAGGATGTTAAGATTGTTAATTTTAACAATGAGGAATTGTATTGTGGGGTCCTGTGTTGTGGGTGTAATTTTGATTTCTGAGAAAGGAATATATGGATATATAAGGATGTTTTTACATCGATGGATTTTGACTCGATGGTTCATGACATCGATGGAGGTTAGATCGATATATCGAAGTATCGATGTTTCTTAAAATACATCGTTTTCAAAGTTATTAAACCAAAAGATTGGGATCATTTAGTATTTTTTTTAGATATAAAAAATATATTTTAACTATTTTAAGTGTTGCTACTTTCTAGCGCCATCTTAATTTCTTTGTTTCATGCACTGGCGCTAAATACTAGGGAAATTACGGTGCGTATTGGTGCTGCCAACCTGTAAATAATAAAAGCCGTGTTTTATGAACTAAGGTCGTTCCAGATGTAAAAAATCACTTTGAGGTACACATTATTAGTTTTTAAAGTGTTAAATAGGTAAGAATTTTTTTTTACTTCCAACATAATGTATTATTCTATACTTTGTTAAAATAGACCAATTTTAAAATATTAATATACACGTCTTTTATTATTTCTTTTATTGCAAATTAAGAAAAAAAAATCGATATATTGATTTATATCGATGTTTTTCGGTCGATATTTTTTCAATATCGATGGATTAATCTCGATGTTTTTACTACATCGATGGGTCAAAATTCGATATATCGATTTTCGATGTATCGATGGATTTCGAATTTTGTGCATCCCTACTTGTCAGTCGACTTCTTTCGATGCGATAAAATCGTTAAGTTGGATAAAGCGATCGTCTGTGGTAGCTATTTATGTAGATTGACCTTGAGCCAAGGCGAGACGGGGAAAGACGGAAGGGGAAATTGTCGATTACGATTGTCTGTGGTTCCACTTCTGTTCTACTTTTTTTAATCTTGTTTCAATTAATGCCATACACATCCTTACCACTGTATTGTTTTTATTTCGTAAGTTGTTGAAAGGGGGCAAGCAACGTCGCTTACCTCCTTTTCTACACTAATCGCAGTCTCGCGCGTAATAATTATCTCTATATAACGCATCAGCGCTTGCATCCTTTCAACACCAAACGACGCGGATGTAGACAGAAAGAAGAATTTCTGCAATAACTCGAACCACTAGAAAATGTCGCTTGCCTCCTTTCAACAATAAGCGATTCAAATATATATGAGTATTTTTAAAAACTTCGATAAATCGGGAGATTTCACACTAGAATCGGTAGATCTATTCAAAAATCGGTAGATCTAGCTACCAGATCTACCGATAAATCGGTAGACCTACCGATAGACCTGTAGACCTACCGATAAATCGGTAGACCTACCGATAGACCTACCGATAAATCGGTAGACGTGGCAGCACTGCTGCTGTAAATTCGTTTCTCTTTTGTATTTTATTAATTATTCTGCTGGCTGTGTGTGGGGAACTGACGAACCCTTTTTTTTCTGTGTTGGGGTAAACGAATGACGTTAAAAAATTGTTTGTGTTTATGTGTTCATGTGTTGTATTTTTTATTACATTGGAGTTCTGTGATTTTTACATTGAATAAAGAATTCTTTATTCAATGTATTTTTATTTTTTATCTTTATTGGAGTTCTGTGATTTTTATGTTGAATGTAGACTTCTATGAAATGTCGTTGAATTTTGAATTTGATAATTTGAAGGAATACCTACTATTGAATACAGAAAAAAGGGTAAAAGGGATTGAATGAAAGCAAAAAACCAGCAACCAACTCTTGTCTTGGAAATTGCAGGAAATTTCAGTTAATTCCAGTATTTATGATTATGTTTGTAGTTTTTTACATTACATTACATTATTACAAAAATAATGTTTATTTTAGACTCCTTAGTTTCTTTTATTATGGCCGAAGATGCAGATGCAATATGTGACTTAGATGAGCTTCTTATGTTACAAGCGTCCCTGAAGATTGAAGAGGAGCAATATAATCAGGACCTTATAAAGTTATATAGCATGTACTACGAAAGATTATTCCCTAGCTCACAAATTTACAGATGGTTAAGTTATGGTAATAAATAATTTTTAGAGGAAACAAATACCCAACATGCCTACCTAAAAAGGAGAATTTACTAGATCTGCACAAATTCCTGAAACATTTATTTATTTATTATTATTTATATTATTTTTAAAAACTAACGACTTGCTTGTTATTTATTTAAGTTATTATGTCTAACAAGGTTGACCCCATCATAATTTAGTAGGGATCTATAACTACTTAGCATAATACATTGTATTATTTATATTAAATTTTTATTTATTTATATCTCAAGTGTATCTATAGAGTAAGTTTAGACTTGAAATCCTAGCACAGCCATTGGTTATTAGAACTAGACTGGGTACATATCGCTAATCGTCAGCCGAGAGTGCATCTAATATTAGTACTAAAAAAAAAATTTACAATAAAAAAATACTTTTCTTTTCTTTTTTTCTATTTACTATTGCTTTTTTTGCCTCACCTTCCTGCGGAACGTGAAGGGGAAACATATCGCCAAATTGTCATTATAACAACTGACCAAAACTAGACAATGGTGCAAAATTTCCATTTTCTCGTATAGATAGGTAGTTTTCGGAGGCGGTGCCGTATAGTGCTCAACGTCCCGTTTCCAATGCCGCCTCGCTCGTCTGTCGGCCATATTGCAATCTCTTTGTCCACCTATATGTATAGTTTTATTTGTGGGGTCATACCGCCTAACGGCGGTATAAAGTACATTTTCATGTTACGTTATATGTTTTACGACGTACTTAGTTATTTCACACAATATTATCATTATTACTACAGAGATTACGCATAGTTTTTTAACAATCAAAGATTATGCATAGTTTTTTCACAACCAAAGATGGGTGAAGATTATGGCATAGTCTTATGACAAACAAAGATTATGGCATATTTTTTATGACAAACAAATTTTAAGGCATAGTCTTATGACAAACAAAGATTACGGAATAGTCTTATGACAAACAAATATTATGGCATAGTCTTATGACAAACAAAGATTATGGCATAGTCTTATGACAAACAAAGTTTAAGGCATAGTCTTATGACAAACAAAGATTTTGGCATAGTCTTATGACAAACAAACATTAGTGCATAGTCTTATGACAAACAAATATTATGGCATAGTTTTATAACAACCAAAGATTATGTATATTTTTATGACAAACAAATTTTAAGGCATATTCTTATGACAAACAAAGATTACGGCATAGTGTTAGGACAAACAAAGTTTAAGGCATAGTCTTCTGACAAACAAAGATTATGGCATAGTCTTATGACATTCAAAGATTTTGGCATAGTCTTATGACAAACAAATATTATGGCATAGTTTTATAACAACCAAAGATTATGTATATTTTTATGACAAACAAATTTTAAGGCATAGTCTTATGACAAACAAAGTTTAAGGCATAGTCTTATGACAAACAAAGATTTTGGCATAGTCTTATGACAAACAAACATTAGTGCATAGTCTTATGACAAACAAATATTATGGCATAGTTTTATAACAACCAAAGATTATGTATATTTTCATGACAAACAAATTTTAAGGCATGGTCTTATGACAAACAAAGATTATGGCATAGTCTTATGACAAAAAAATGTTTAAGGCATAGTCTTATGACAAACAAAGATTATGGCATAGTCTTATGACATTCAAAGATTTTGGCATAGTCTTATGACAAACAAACATTAGTGCATAGTCTTATGACAAACAAATATTATGGCATAGTTTTTATAACAACCAAAGATTATGTATATTTTTATGACAAACAAATTTTAAGGCATAGTCTTATGACAAACAAAGATTACGGCATATTCTTATAACAAACAAAGTTTAGGGCATAGTCTTCTGACAAACAAATATTATGGCATAGTTTTTTCACAACCAAAGATTGGGCATAGTTTTTTCACAACCAAAGTTTAGGTATCGTTTTTTCACAACCAAAGATTAGGCATAGTTTTTTCACAACCAAGGATGGTCTTATCAATGACGTATAATCTTTGATTTTCTTTAAAAAATTCGTAAAAACGTTATTTTGTATATTTTCTTTGCTATTTGTGAGTTTTACGTTATTTTCGATGAAGATTTATAGAAAAGTTGTCATATTTTCGAATTTTAAATTTTTGAAATTTTTTCATGTATATATAGTCATGAAAATTTGATGAAATCAATAAGGTAACATTTTATTCGGAAAGTATAAGAGATATGGCAACAATGTATATAACTATTAAGTAGCATCTTTACGAGATCTTCACTTTAAGTTCTTAGTAATTTTTTGTAGGTCTTATAGTTTTTGAGATATGGAATTAAAAGTGGTTTTCATATATTTGGCAATATCTCGGAACTGATAAAACTTAGATAAAAACTTTTTAAATAAAAAAGTAGCCTTTTTCTATTCTCCATATAAAAAGTTATATTAATTTCTATTCTAAAAGCGATAGTAAGGGACGTATTGAGGAAAATGTAAAAACTGGCAGATATATTAGATTTTTGTTATTTTTTTAAAAATTCATAAAATCGTACTGGGTACATATCGCTAATCGTCAGCCGAGAGTGCAGCTATTATTAGTACTAAAAATTTGTATTTAAAAAGTATTTTTCTTAGTTTCTTTTTTCTATGTTTTCTATTGCTTTTTTTGCCTCACCTTCCTGCGGAACGTGAAGGGGAAACATATCGCCAAATTGTCATTATAACAACTGACCAAAACTACACAATGATGCAAAATTTCCGTTTTCTCGTATAGATAGGTAGTTTTCTGAGACGGCGCCATATAGGTGCTTTTTAAAAGTTTTATACGACAGCTGTCATTTTGACAGGTAACTGTAATTTTTTTTTAAAGCTTTTCTTGTTGTGCATTATAGATGTAAGAATCCGAAATTTAAAAAAATTTCAGTATCTAAATAACAAAGTTTTATACGACAGCTGTCAGATTTTGACAGGTAAGTTTCAATTTTTTTTTAGCTTTTTCGTAGCGAGAGTTACTACTGTAAGAATCCTAAATTGAAAATTTTTTCAGTTCCTAAATAACAAAGTTTTATACCATAGCTGTCAAATTTTGACAGGTAAGTGTCAATTAGAACAATATATTTGAAAAAAGTAGTATTTGAGATGACCTAAGCGAATCTCCAAACCAAAAATATGTGGGACGCACGCAATTCGATTTATTATCGATCCAACATGCCCCTACATTGATTTAAAAAAAATCAGAAAATTGACTTCCCAACTTCCGATCGCCTTGGCAAACAATAGGCTTCTGTAGCCGACGGTCGTCTATGCGCCGAAAAAGTTTAAATCAAAAAAACTCATTTTTATGACCTGTGTCGAATGCCAACGAGATCCCGATATTTCTCCACTTTAAAAATTAATAACTTTTTTTCGGCACACCCTGTATATTCGAAATTTTTACACAATGTACCCCCACTATTCCTATCTAAACCCTAAAAGTTTCAATCGTCCCACTCTAACCGTTTCCGAGAAAAAAAATCGCAACTGTGAAAATGTCTTACATAGACGAAATTGTTCAAGAGCTGATCGGGGTTTTCGAGATTCCGCGCGGAAGAGACGTATATAATACTAGACTGGGTACATATCGCTAATCGTCAGCCGAGAGTGCATCTAATATTAGTACTAGATTTACAAAAATTTACAATAAAAAAATACTTTTCTTTTCTTTTTTTCTATTTACTATTGCTTTTTTTGCCTCACCTTCCTGCGGAACGTGAAGGGAAAACATATCGCCAAATTGTCATTATAACAACTGACCAAAACTACACAATGGTGCAAAATTTCCGTTTTCTCGTATAGATAGGTAGTTTTCTGAGACGGCGCCGTATAGGTGCTTTTTAAACTCGCACAACTTTGTGCAATGTGGGATATACTTTCCATATTTGCTCTATAAAAATATGTAAGTATTCAATCGATTAAAACATAAGCAAAAAATTATTCTTACATGGAAGCTATCAATTATCAGCTAATAAATTTGTAGAAATATTATTGTGCCGAGCCAATACGTCCCTTATTATCGCTTTTAGAATAGAAATCAATATAACCTTTTATCTGGACCATAGAAAAAGGCAACTTTTTTATTTGAAGAGGTTCTATCTAAGCTTTATCAGTTTCGAGATATTGGCTAATATATGAAAACCACTTTTAATTCCATATCTCAAAAACTATAAGACCTACAAAAAATTTCTAAGAACTTAAAGTAAAGATCTCTTAAGGATGCTACTTATTAGTTATATACATTGTTGCCGTATCTCTTTCAGTTTCCGAGGAAAATGGTCTTTTATGGATTTCATAGCATTTTCCTGAGCATATACATGGAAAAAATGCCAAAATTTAAAATTCGCAAATATGTCAATTTTTCGGTACATTTCCATCAAAAATAACGTAAAACCCAAAAATAGCGAAGAAATTATGATAATTAACAATTCTATGAATTTTTAAAAAAATATCCAGAAAACTCGGATTTTTTTGTCGGTTTTCAAAGTTTCCTTAATACGTCCCTTATTACGGCCTTTGAAACAAAAGTTAATATAACGTTTTATCTGGACAATAGAAAAAGGCAACTTTTTTATATGAAGAGTTTCTATCTAAGTTCTATCACTTTCGAGATATTGGCAAATACAAGAAAACCACTTTTAATTCCATATCTCAAAAACTATAAGACGTACAAAAAATATCTAAGAACTTAAAGTAAAGATCTCTTAAGGATGCTACTTATTAGTTATATACATTGTTGCCGTATCTCTTTTAGTTTCCGAGGAAAATGGTCTTTTATGGATTTCTTAGCATTTTCCTGAGCTACATGGAAAAAATGCCAAAATTTAAAATTCGCAAATAAGTCAATTTTTCGGTACATTTCCATCAAAAATAACGTAAAACCCGAAAATAGCGAAGAAAATATGATAAATAACAATTCTATGAATTTTTAAAAAAAATCCAGAAAACTCGGATTTTTTGGTCGGTTTTCACAGTTTCCTCAATACGTTCCTGATTACGGCCTTTGGAACAAAAGTTAATATAACGTTTTATCTGGACAATAGAAAAAGGCAACTTTTTATTTAAAGAGTTTCTATCTAAGTTCTATCAGTTTCGAGATATTGGCAAATACATGAAAACCACTTTTAATTCCATATCTCAAAAACTATAAGACCTACAAAAAATTTCTAAGAACTTAAAGTAAAGATCTCATAAAGATGCTACTTATTAATTATATATATTGTTGCTTTTTTTGCCTCACCTTCCTGCGGAACGTGAAGGGGAAACATATCGCCAAATTGTCATTATAACAACTGACAAAAACTAAAAAATAAAAATAACGGGTGCAAAATTTCCGTTTTCTTGTATAGATAGGTAGTTTTTGAAGACGGCATCGTATAGTGCTCGATGTCCCGTTTCCAATTCCGTCTCGCTCGATTCGCTACGACTTTTCGTTACGAAAATATATGATATTTAATATTATGATATTGATATTAACATTGAACCCATCAGCACCGGCTTTTTTTAAAATTGCACAGCAAACGTATCAGTGTGGAATATACTTTCCAAGTTTGTTCTATAAAAATATGTATTCAATCGATTTAAACATAAGTAAAGAAACTATTCTTACATTGATAGCTGATAAATTAGTTTAAAAGCTTATTTTGCCGAGCCCTTCCGACACGGCACTGTTCCAATTCGTTTATTTTATTTCATACTTTTTACAAAACCATTCGTTAGCAACCTTTAATAATTGCCTAAAGGATTATCCAAACCGAATGTCGATCGGATGGACCCAATTCGACTTATTAACGATTCAATAGGTACCTGTTTAGTCCCATATTTAACTTTGAAAAAATTTAAAAAATTATTTCCAAACTTTCGATCGCGCTCACAAACAATAGGGGTCTGTAGCCTACGGTCGTCTACGCGTCGAAAAAGTTTAAATCGAAAAAACTAATTTTTGTGGCCTGTACCGAATGACAACGAGACTCCGATAATTATCAACTTTAAAAATTAATAACTTTTTTCCCGTACACCCTGTATATTCAAAATTTTTACACATTGTACCCCCACTATTCCTCTCTAAACTGAAAAAGTTTCAATCGTCCCACTCTTACCGTTTCCGAGAAAAGAAATCGCCAATGTGAAAATGTCGAAACTGACGACGACAACTTATTTTAAATGTAGCCGCCGTATATAATACTAGACTGGGTACATATCGCTAATCGTCAGCCGAGAGTGCATCTAATATTAGTACTAAAAAAAAATTTACAATAAAAAAATACTTTTCTTTTCTTTTTTTCTATTTACTATTGCTTTTTTTGCCTCACCTTCCTGCGGAACGTGAAGGGGAAACATATCGCCAAATTGTCATTATAACAACTGACCAAAACTAGACAATGGTGCAAAATTTCCATTTTCTCGTATAGATAGGTAGTTTTCGGAGGCGGTGCCGTATAGTGCTCAACGTCCCGTTTCCAATGCCGCCTCGCTCGTCTGTCGGCCATATTGCAATCTCTTTGTCCACCTATATGTATAGTTTTATTTGTGGGGTCATACCGCCTAACGGCGGTATAAAGTACATTTTCATGTTACGTTATATGTTTTACGACGTACTTAGTTATTTCACACAATATTATCATTATTACTACAGAGATTATGCATAGTTTTTTAACAATCAAAGATTATGCATAGTTTTTTCACAACCAAAGATCGGTGAAGATTATGGCATAGTCTTATGACAAACAAAGATTATGGCATATTTTTTATGACAAACAAATTTTAAGGCATAGTCTTATGACAAACAAAGATTACGGCATAGTCTTATGACAAACAAAGTTTAAGGCATAGTCTTCTGACAAACAAAGATTATGGCATAGTCTTATGACAAACAAAGATTTTGGCATAGTCTTATGACAAACAAATATTATGGCATAGTTTTTTCACAACCAAAGATTGGGCATAGTTTTTTCACAACCAAAGTTTAGGCATCGTTTTTTCACAACCAAAGATTAGGCATAGTTTTATAACAAACAAAGATTAGGCATAGTTTTTTCACAACCAAAGTTTAGGCACAGTTTTTTCACAACCAAAGATTAGGCATAGTTTTTTTACAACCAAGGATGGTCTTATCAATTACGTATAATTTTTGATTTTCTTTAAAAAATTCATAAAAACGTTATTTTGTATATTTTCTTTGCTATTTGTGAGTTTTACGTTATTTTCGATGAAGATTTATAGAAAAGTTGTCATATTTTCGAATTTTAAATTTTTTAAATTTTTTCATGTACCTAATTTGATGAAATCAATAAGGTAACATTTTCCTCGGAAAGTATAAGAGATATGGCAACAATGTATATAACTATTAAGTAGCATCCTTATGAGATCTTCACTTTAAGTTCTTAGTAATTTTTTGTAGGTCT
Organism: Polydrusus pterygomalis; assembly: GCA_963969555.1. Lineage (NCBI taxonomy): Eukaryota > Metazoa > Arthropoda > Insecta > Coleoptera > Curculionidae > Polydrusus > Polydrusus pterygomalis. The sequence continues at coordinate 484,220 of OZ018376.1, forward strand.
TATAGTTTTTGAGATATGGAATTAAAAGTGGTTTTCATATATTTGGCAATATCTCGGAACTGATAAAACTTAGATAAAAACTTTTTAAATAAAAAAGTAGCCTTTTTCTATTCTCCATATAAAAAGTTATATTAATTTCTATTCTAAAAGCGATAGTAAGGGACGTATTGAGGAAAATGTAAAAACTGGCAGAAATATTAGATTTTTGGTATTTTTTTAAAAATTCATAAAATCGTACTGGGTACATATCGCTAATCGTCAGCCGAGAGTGCATCTATTATTAGTACTAAAAATTTGTATTTAAAAAGTATTTTTCTTAGTTTCTTTTTTCTATGTTTTCTATTGCTTTTTTTGCCTCACCTTCCTGCGGAACGTGAAGGGGAAACATATCGCCAAATTGTCATTATAACAACTGACCAAAACTACACAATGATGCAAAATTTCCGTTTTCTCGTATAGATAGGTAGTTTTCTGAGACGGCGCCATATAGGTGCTCTTTAAAAGTTTTATACGACAGCTGTCATTTTGACAGGTAACTGTAATTTTTTTTTAAAGCTTTTCTTGTATCTTGCATTATAGATGTAAGAATCCGAAATTTAAAAAAATTTCAGTATCTAAATAACAAAGTTTTATACGACAGCTGTCAGATTTTGACAGGTAAGTTTCAATTTTTTTTTAGCTTTTTCGTAGCGAGAGTTACTACTGTAAGAATCCTAAATTGAAAATTTTTTCAGTTCCTAAATAACAAAGTTTTATACCATAGCTGTCAAATTTTGACAGGTAAGTGTCAATTAGAACAATATATTTGAAAAAAGTAGTATTTGAGATGACCTAAGCGAATCTTCAAACCAAAAATATGTGGGACGCACGCAATTCGATTTATTATCGATCCAACATGCCCCTACATTGATTTAAAAAAAATCAGAAAATTGACTTCCCAACTTCCGATCGCCTTGGCAAACAATAGGCTTCTGTAGCCGACGGTCGTCTATGCGCCGAAAAAGTTTAAATCAAAAAAACTCATTTTTACGACCTGTGTCGAATGCCAACGAGATCCCGATATTTCTCCAATTTAAAAATTAATAACTTTTTTTCGGCACACCCTGTATATTCGAAATTTTTACACAATGTACCCCCACTATTCCTATCTAAACCCTAAAAGTTTCAATCGTCCCACTCTAACCGTTTCCGAGAAAAAAAAATCGCAACTGTGAAAATGTCTTACATAGACGAAATTGTTCAAGAGCTGATCGGGGTTTTCGAGATTCCGCGCGGAAGAGACGTATATAATACTAGACTGGGTACATATCGCTAATCGTCAGCCGAGAGTGCATCTAATATTAGTACTAAAAAAAATTTACAAAAAAAAAAATACTATTCTTTTCTTTTTCTCCATTTACTATTGCTTTTTTTGCTTCACCTTCCTGCGGAACGTGAAGGGGAAACATATCGCTAAATTGTCATTATAACAACTGACCAAAACTAGAAAATGGTGCAAAATTTCCATTTTTTCGTATAGATCGATAGGTAGTTTTTGGAGACGGCATCGTATAGTGGTCGACGTCCTATTTTCAATGCCGTCTCGCTCGATCCGCTACGACTTTTCGTTACCGAAATATATGATATTAACTATTCTTACATAAATAGCTTATAAATTGGTGAACATTTTATTGTGCCGAGCCCTTTGGGCACGGCACTGTTGGAGTTCGTTTGTTTCAGTTTATACTTTTGACAAAACCATTTGTTAGCAACCTCTAATTTTGAAACATTTCAATTCGTGATAAAAAAATAAATTTAGTTTCTTTACAACCCAAGTTGGTTTTTTTCGTACCGAGGATTGTCGCTGTAAGAATCCGAAATTTAAAAAACTTTCAGTACCTACCTACCTAAATAACGAAATATAAAAAAAAATAAAAAGACGCGCCTGGAATTGAACCCGGGATCATCGTGACCAAAAGTCGTAATCTAATATATACCACTAGGCCACCGACCACTTTAAAAATAATATAGAATATTATTGCCTTATTAAAGATGAAGAAACAAAAAAAATACTTTTTATTGTAGTTTTTTTTTCGATACAAAGTAGTATTTGAGATGACCTAAACGAATTTCCAAATCAAAAATATGTGGGACGCACCCAATTCGATTTATTAACGATCCAAGACGCCCCTACATTGATTTAAAAAAAAATCAAAAAATTGACTTTCCAACTTCCGATCACCTTGGCAAACAATAGGCTTCTGTAGCCGACGGTCGTCTACGCGTCGAAAAAGTTTAAATCAAGAAAACTTATTTTTACGACCTGTATCGAATTTCAACGAGAAACCGATATTTTTCGACTTTGGGGTTTAATAACTTTTTTTCGGGACACCCTGTATATTCGAAATTTTTACACAACGTACCCCCACTATTCCTGTCTAAACCCAAAAAGTTTCAATTGTCCCACTCTAACCGTTTCCAAGAAAAAAAATCGCAAATGTGAAATTTCTTATATAGACGAAAATTTTCAAGAGGCTATCGGGGTTTTCGAGATTCCGCGCGGAAGAGACGTATATAATACTAGACTGGGTACATATCGCTAATCGTCAGCCGAGAGTGCATCTAATATTAGTACTAAAAAGATTTACAAAAATTTACAATAAAAAAATACTTTTCTTTTCTTTTTTTCTATTTACTATTGCTTTTTTTGCCTCACCTTCCTGCGGAACGTGAAGGGAAAACATATCGCCAAATTGTCATTATAACAACTGACCAAAACTACACACTGGTGCAAAATTTCCGTTTTCTCGTATAGATAGGTAGTTTTCTGAGACGGCGCCGTATAGGTGCTCTTTAAACTCGCACACCTTTGTGCAATGTGGGATATACTTTCCATATTTGCTCTATAAAAATATGTAAGTATTCAATCGATTAAAACATAAGCAAAAAATTATTCTTACATGGAAGCTATCAATTATCAGCTAATAAATTTGTAGAAATATTATTGTGCCGAGCCAATACGTCCCTTATTATCGCTTTTAGAATAGAAATCAATATAACCTTTTATCTGGACCATAGAAAAAGGCAACTTTTTTATTTGAAGAGGTTCTATCTAAGCTTTATCAGTTTCGAGATATTGGCTAATATATGAAAACCACTTTTAATTCCATATCTCAAAAACTATAAGACCTACAAAAAAATTCTAAGAACTTAAAGTAAAGACCTCTTAAGGATGCTACTTATTAGTTATATACATTATTGCCGTATCTCTTTTAGTTTCCGAGTAAAATGGTCTTTTATGGATTTCATAGCATTTTCCTGAGCATATACATGGAAAAAATGCCAAAATTTAAAATTCGCAAATAAGTCAATTTTTCGGTACATTTCCATCAAAAATAACGTAAAACCCGAAAATAGCGAAGAAAATATGATAATTAACAATTCTATGAATTTTTAAAAAAATGTCCAGAAAACTCGGATTTTTTTGTCGGTTTTCAAAATTTCCTTAATACGTCCCTTATTACGGCCTTTGGAACAAAAGTTAATATAACGTTTTATCTGGACAATAGAAAAAGGCAACTTTTTTATTTGAAGAGTTTCTATCTAAGTTCTATCAGTTTCGAGATATTGGCAAATACATGAAAACCACTTTTAATTCCATATCTCAAAAACTATAAGACGTACAAAAAATTTCTAAGAACTTAAAGTAAAGATTTTTTTAAGGATGCTACTTATTAGTTATATACATTGTTGCCGTATCTCTTTCAATTTCCGAGGAAAATGGTCTTTTATGGATTTCATAGCATTTTCCTGAGCATATACATGGAAAAAATGCCAAAATTTAAAATTTGCAAATAAGTCAATTTTTCGGTACATTTCCATGAAAAATAACGTAAAACCCGAAAATAGCGAAGAAAATATGATAAATAACAATTCTATGAATTAAAAAAAAAAAATCCAGAAAACTCGGATTTTTTTGTCGGTTTTCACAATTTCCTCAATACGTCCCTTATTACGGCCTTTGGAACAAAAGTTAATATAACGTTTTATCTGGACAATAGAAAAATGCAACTTTTTTATTTAAAGATTTAAAGAAATCTAAGTTCTATCAGTTTCGAGATATTGGCAAATACATGAAAACCACTTTTAATTCCATATCTCAAAAACTATAAGACCTACAAAAAATTTCTAAGAACTTAAAGTAAAGATCTCATAAAGATGCTACTTATTAGTTATATACATTGTTGCTTTTTTTGCCTCACCTTCCTGCGGAACGTGAAGGGGAAACATATCGCCAAATTGTCATTATAACAACTGACAAAAACTAAAAAATAAAAATAACGGGTGCAAAATTTCCGTTTTCTTGTATAGATAGGTAGTTTTTGAAGACGGCATCGTATAGTACTCGATGTCCCGTTTCCAATTCCGTCTCGCTCGATTCGCTACGACTTTTCGTTACGAAAATATATGATATTTAATATTATGATATTGATATTAACATTGAACCCATCAGCACCGGCTTTTTTTTAAATTGCACAGCAAACGTATCAATGTGGAATATACTTTCCAAGTTTGTTCTATAAAAATATGTATTCAATCGATTTAAACATAAGTAAAGAAACTATTCTTACATTGATAGCTGATAAATTAGTTTAAAAGATTATTTTGCCGAGCCCTTCCGGCACGGCACTGTTCCAATTCGTTTATTTTATTTCATACTTTTTACAAAACCATTTGTTAGCAACCTTTAATAATTGCCTAAAGGATTATCCAAACCGAATGTCGATCGGATGGACCCAATTCGACTTATTAACGATTTAATAGGTACCTGTTTAGTCCCATATTTAACTTTAAAAAAATTTAAAAAAATATTTCCAAACTTTCGATCGCGCTTACAAGCAATAGGGGTCTGTAGTCTACGGTCGTCTACGCGTCGAAAAAGTTTAAATCGAAAAAACTAATTTTTGTGGCCTGTACCGAATGACAACGAGACTCCGATAATTATCAACTTTAAAAATTAATAACTTTTTTCCCGTACACCCTGTATATTCAAAATTTTTACACATTGTACCCCCACTATTCCTCTCTAAACTGAAAAAGTTTCAATCGTCCCACTCTTACCGTTTCCGAGAAAAGAAATCGCAAATGTGAAAATGTCGAAACTGACGACGACAACTTATTTTAAATGTAGCCGCCGTATATAATACTAGACTGGGTACATATCGCTAATCGTCAGCCGAGAGTGCATCCAATATTAGTACTAAAAAAATAATTTTCTTTTCCTTTCCTCTATTTACTATTGCTTTATATACCTCACCTTCCTGCGGAACGTGAAGGAGAAACATATCGCCAAATTGTCATTATAACAACTGACAAAAACTAAAAAATAAAAAAACGGGTGCAAAATTTCCGGTTTCTCGTATAGATAGGTAGTTTTTGGAGACGGCATCGTATAGTGGTCGACGTCCTATTTTCAATCCCGTCTCGCTCGATTCGCTACGACTTTTCGTTACTGAAATATATGATATTAACTATTCTTACATAGATAGCTGATAAATTGGTGAAAATTTTATTGTGCCGAGCCCTTTGGGCAAGGCACTGTTGGAGTTCATTCGTTTCATTTTATACTTTTGACAAAACCATTTGTTAGCAACCTCTAATTTTGAAACATTTCAATTCGTGTTAAAAAATAAATTTAGTTTCTTCACAAACCTAGTTGATTTTTTTCGTACCGAGGATTGTCGCTGTAAGAATCCAAAATTTAAAAGACTTTCAGTACCTACCTACCTAAATAACGAAATATTAAAAAAATAAAATGACGCGCCTGGAATTGAACCCGGGATCATCGTGACCAAAAGTCGTAATCTAATATATACTACTAGGCCACCGACCACTTTGAAAACAATATAGAATATTATTGCCTTATTAAAGATAAAGAAACAAAAAAAAACTTTTTATTGTAGTTTTTTTTATGATCCAAAGTAGTATTTGAGATGACCTAAACGAATATCCAAATCAAAAATATGTGGAACGAACCCAATTCGATTTATTAACGATCCAACATGTCCCTACATTGATTTAAAAAAAAATCAAAAAATTGACTTCCCAACATCCGATTACCTTGGTAAACAATAGGCTTCTGTAGCCGACGGTCGTCTACGCGTCGAAAAAATTTAAATCGAGAAAACTTATTTTTACGACCTGTGTCGAATTTCAACGAGAATCCGATATTTTTCGAGTTTGGGGTTTAATAACTTTTTTTCGGCACACCCTGTATATTCGAAATTTTTACACAACGTACCCCTACTATTCCTATTTAAACTCTAAAAGTTTCAATCGTCCCACTCTAACCGTTTCCGAGAAAAAAAAAAATCGCAACTGTGAAAATGTCTTACATAGACGAAATTGTTCAAGAGCTGATCGGGGTTTTCGAGATTCCGCGCTGAAGAGACGTATATAATACTAGACTGGGTACATATCGCTAATCGTCAGCCGAGAGTGCATCTAATATTAGTACTAAAAAAATAATTTTCTTTTTCTTTTCTCTATTTACTATTGCTTTTTATACCTCACCTTCCTGCGGAACGTGAAGGAGAAACATATCGCCAAATTGTCATTATAACAACTGACAAAAACTAAAAAATAAAAAAACGGGTGCAAAATTTCAATTTTTTTGTATAGATAGGTAGTTTTTGGAGACGGCATCGTATAGTGGTCGACGTCCTAGTTCCAATGCCGTCTCGCTCGATTCGCTACGACTTTTCGTTACTGAAATATATGATATTAACTATTCTTACATAGATAGCTGATAAATTGGTGAAAATTTTATTGTGCCGAGCCCTTTGGGCACGGCACTGTTGGAGATCGTTCGTTTCATTTTATACTTTTGACAAAACCATTTGTTAGCAACCTCTAATTTTGAAACATTTCAATTCGTGATAAAAAATAAATTTAGTTTCTTCACAAACCTAGTTGATTTTTTTCGTACCGAGGATTGTCGCTGTAAGAATCCAAAATTTAAAAGACTTTCAGTACCTACCTACCTACCTAAATAACGAAATATTAAAAAAATAAAAAGACGCGCCTGGAATTGAACCCGGGATCATCGTGACCAAAAGTCGTAATCTAATATATACCACTAGGCCACCGACCACTTTAAAAACAATATAGAATATTATTGCCTTATTAAAGATAAAGAAACAAAAAAAATACTTTTTATTGTGTTTTTTTTTTATGATCCAAAGTAGTATTTGAGATGACCTAAACGAATCTCCAAATCAAAAATATGTGGGACGCACCCAATTCCATTTATTAACGATCCAACATGTCCCTATATTGATTTAAAAAAAATCAAAAAATTGACTTCCCAACATCCGATTACGTTGGTAAACAATAGGCTTCTGTAGCCGACGGTCGTCTACGCGTCGAAAAAATTTAAATCAAGAAAACTTATTTTTACGACCTGTATCGAATTTCAACGAGAAACCGATATTTTTTGACTTTGGGCTTTAACAACTTTTTTTCGGCACACCCTGTATATTCGAAATTTTCACACAACGTACCCCCACTATTCTTCTCTAAACCCAAAAAGTTTCAATCGTCCCACTCTAACCGTTTCCGAGAAAAAAAATCGCAAATGTGAAAATGTCTTACATAGACGAAATTGTTTAAGAGCAGATCGGGGTTTTCGAGATTCCGCGCGGAAGAGACGTATATAATACTAGACTGGGTACATATCGCTAATCGTCAGCCGAGAGTGCATCTAATATTAGTACTAAAAAAATAATTTTCTTGTACTTTTTTTTAATTTACTATTGCTTTTTATACCTCACCTTCCTGCGGAACGTGAAGGAGAAACATATCGCCAAATTGTCATTATAACAACTGACAAAAACTAAAAAATAAAAAAACGGGTGCAAAATTTCCGGTTTCTCGTATAGATAGGTCGTTTTTGGAGACGGCATCGTATAGTGGTCGACGTCCTATTTCCAATGCCGTCTCGCTCGATTCGCTACGACTTTTCGTTACTAAAATATATGATATTAACTATTCTTACATAGATAGCTGATAAATTGGTGAAAATTTTATTGTGCCGAGCCCTTTGGGCACGGCACTGTTGGAGTTCGTTCGTTTCATTTTATACTTTTGACAAAACCATTTGTTAGCAACCTCTAATTTTGAAACATTTCAATTCATGATAAAAAATAAATTTAGTTTCTTCACAAACCTAGTTGATTTTTTTCGTACCAAGGATTGTCGCTGTAAGATTCCAAGATTGAAAAATTTTTCAGTTCCTAAATAACATACGACAGCTGTCATTTTGACAGTTAATTTTCAATTTAGGATTAAAACGTAAGATAGTAATTCTTACTTTTTTATAATTTGCACCCTTTATATTACCGGTAGGTATAGAACAATATAATTGAAAAAAGTAGTATTTGAGATGACCTAAACTAATCTCTAAACCAAAAGTGTGTTAGACGCACCCAATTCGATTTATTAACGATCCAACATGACCCTACATTGATTTTAAAAAAATCAAAAAATTGACTTCCCAACTTTTGATCGCGTTCGCAAATAACGGTGTTTTGTAGCCCAACGTCGTCTACATGCCAAAAAAGTTTAAATCGATTAAAATGATTTTTGCCATCTGTATCGCGCTACAACGAAAAAAAAACATATTTTTCAACTTTGACTTAAATAACTTTTTTCCGGTACACCCTGTATATTGGAAATTGTTCCCAGAACGTGCCCCTACTATTCCTCTCTACGTCCAGAAATTTTTTATCGTTTTGCTCTAACCTTTTCCGAGAAAAAAATTCGCGAATATCGAAATATCGAACAGCCTCCCACCACGTGGCGATGCATTTTCAATGTCGGAACGTCATCTTTAAAATCGAGATTACAACTATTTCTGAAACATTTTGGGCAAATATTTTGGTCAATAAAATTAGAAGAAGGTTCAAGGTAGATATTCCATCCGATTTAAAATTTGGAAATGTTCTTATTAGTCTAGCAAGTCAAGCTCAAAACACCAATTTTTCGCCATTTTTGACAGCCGGTTTTTTAGAATTAATTTACTTACATTAACCAAAGCAGTTAAAGCACTCTAGTCAAAATTAAATGGTATTAGAATTTGCAAATTTTGCTTGTTTCCGCACTCAAAAACTCGATTTTTCTTAAACTTACGAATATATTTTTATAAGTTTGGATATGTAGAGGTGTTGAGACTAAATCAGCGCGTCTTTTGGGAAAAAATAAAACGGTTTTGTTAAAAATTGAATAAGCTAGTCGATATAGTAAAACGTCGGATAAAAATATCTCTTGATAAATCATAAATTAATTTTTTTGAGCCACAAATGATGTTTTTTCAGAGCGCGTTTACTATGCAAACTTAAGCTTGTTTATCGGTTGATATGGTGGACCAAGAAAAAATTCAAAAAGTTATATTTATAGACACTTGCAGAAGTATTTAACAAACCAGTGCGACGCCAACAGAAATTACTGGAAAAAATTCATAGGCTGTCGTTTTTTCCGTATTAAAGATAAAGAAACGAAAAATATCTCTAAAATACAATTTGAAGAGCTCTATCCGCTAAAGTATACAACGTTTCGATCAAAAGTCGTTTTCCGTACGAAAAAAAATAAAAACTGCGAAAAATCACGCCTTCCAGTTTCTTACAATTTTTGATCATTTCCATTCTAGTTAGGTATAGAACGATATATTGGAAAAAGGTAGTTTTTGAGATGGCCTAAACGATTATCAAAACCGAATGTTGATCGGATGCACCCAATTCGACTTATTAGCGATCCAAGAGGTACCATTTTTGATCAATTTTCAACTTTAAAAAAATCAAAAAAATTACTTCCAAACTTTCGATCGCGCTCACAAACAATAGGGTTCTGTAGCCCACGGTCGTCTACGCGTCGAAAAAGTTTAAATCAAAAAAACTCATTTTTACGAACTGTATCGAATCCCAACGAGAATCCGATAATTATCGACTTTAAAAATTAATAACTTTTTTCTGGCACACCCTGTATATTCGAAATTTTTACACAACGTACCTCCACTATTCCTCTCTAAACTGAAAAAGTTTCAATCGTCCCACTCTTATCGTTTCCGAGAAAAGAAATCGCAAATGTGAAAATGTCGAAACTGACAACGACAACTTATTTTAAATGTAGCCGCCGTATATAATACTAGACTGGGTACATATCGCTAATCGTCAGCCGAGAGTGCATCTATTATTAGTACTAAAAAATTTTATTTAAAAAGTATTTTTCTTAGTTTCTTTTTTCTATGTTTTCTATTGCTTTTTTTGCCTCACCTTCCTGCGGAACGTGAAGGGAAAACATATCGCCAAATTGTCATTATAACAACTGACCAAAACTACACTATGGTGCAAAATTTCCGTTTTCTCGTATAGATAGGTAGTTTTCTGAGACGGCGCCATATAGGTGCTCTTTAAAAGTTCTATACGATAGCTGTCAAATTTTGACAGTTAAGTGTCAATTTTTTTTTTGCTTTTTCGTAAAGAGAGTTATAGCTGTAAGAGTCCGAAATTATAAAATTATTAGGTCCCTAAATAACAAAGTTCTATACGATAGCTGTCAAATTTTGACAGGTAAGTGTCAATTTTTTTTTTAGATTTTTTGTAACGAGGGTTATAGCTGTAAGAATCCTAAATTTAAAAATTTGTCAGTACCTAAATAACACAGTTTTATACGATAGCTGTCAAATTTTGACAGGTAAGTGTCAATTTTTTTTTAGATTTTTTGTAACGAGGGTTATAGCTGTAAGAATCCTAAATTAAAAAATTTCTCAGTTCCTAAATAACAAAGTTCTATACGACAGCTGTCATTTCGACAGGTAAATATCAATTTTTTTTTAAGCTTTTCTTGTATCTAGGATTATAGCTGTAAGAATCCGAAATTTAAAAAAAATTCAGTACCTAAATAACAAAGTTCTATACTACAGCTGTCAGATTTTGACAGGTAAGTGTAATTTTTTTTTAGCTTTTTCGTATAGATTATTATAGCTGTAAGAATCCAAAATTTAAAAAATTTTCAGTACCTAAATAACGACATTAAAAAAAAAAACTTTAAAAAAAAGAAAAAAAAACAGTGGGGTTTGAACCCTCGACCTTCGTCTCCAAAATCAACAGCCTCTACTACTACGCTACCGAAGCTTAGAGAGTGATTTGTGGTAAATAGGATATTAATGACGTATTCGATATTACATAGAACGTTGAGTATTGAAGACACACACAAATAATACACTTTTTTCAATTATTTTTGGTCAACCGCAAAGAAAAAGGTCCAAGACAGGTGTTTCATACATTAAATTCTCTCCAAATATTATAAAAACTATAAAAATTGAAGTTAATATGCCTCCTGCAAGCCATTTTTATTATTACAAGTACGGGATAAATGCGATATTTTCCCCCTTATTTTTGGTCAAACGAAAAAGATAAAGGTTCAAGGTAGGTATTTCCCACAAAAGACGTAATCTAAATGGTCTTATTCCTCTAAAAAATCAATTTGGAAATCGCATTTTTCACCTATTTTTGACAGATGGTATAAAAGTTAAAGTTCAGGAAAACGTACGTGGTAAAACCATGGCCAACTTTTTCTAAATCGAATGGTGTTAGAATTTGAAAATTGTGCCTGTTTCCGCACCCAAAAAAGCAACTTTGCTAGAATTTGCGAATATATTTTAATAAGTTTGGACATGCAGGAATATTGAAAAGTAATTAGCGCATATTTTGAGAAAAAAATAAAACGGTTTTGTTAAAAATTGAATAAGCTACAGTCGATATAGTAAAACCTCTGGTGAAGGAACCTATAAAAAAATCAGGAATTAATTTTTTTGAGCCACAAAATATGTTTTCCTAAAGATCGCTTATAATACAAATTAAAGCTTCTTTATCCGTTGATATAGTGTACCAAGAAAAATTTCAAAATGTTATATATTATAGACACTTGCAGAATTATTTAAGCAAACCAGTGTAACGCCAACAGAAATTACGGGAAAAAGTTCATAAGCTGCCGTTTTTTCTGTATTAAAGATAAAAAAACGAAAAAATATCTCTTAAATACAATTTGACGGCTCTATCCGCTAAAGTATACAACGTTTCAATCAAAAATCGTTTTCCGTACGAAAAAAAATAAACGGAATAAAAACTGAGAAAAAAATCACGCCTTACACTGTGGTTTCCAGTTTCTTACCATTTTCGGCAATTTCCATTCCAGTTAGGTATAGAACGATATATTGGAAAAAGGTAGATTTTGAGATGGCCTAACCGATTATCCAAACCGCATGTCGATTGGATGCACCCAATTCGATTTATTAACGATCCAATATGACCCTACATTGATTTTAAAAAAATCAAAAAAATTACTTCCCAACTTTCGATCGCGTTCGCAAACAACAGTGTTTTGTAGCCTAACGTCGTCTACATGTCGAAAAAGTTTAAATCGATTAAAATGATTTTTGCCACCTGTATCGCCCTACAACGAAAAAAAAACATATTTTTTAACTTTGACTTTAATAACTTTTTTCCGGTACACCCTGTATATTTGAAATTGTTCCCAGAACGTGCCCCGACTATTCCTCTCTACGTCCAGAAAGTTTGAATTGTTTTGCTCTAACCGTTTCCGAAAAAAAAAATCGCGAATATCGAAATGTCGAATAACCTTCTACCATGTGGCGACGGATAATCAATGTCGAAACGCCATCTTTAAAATCGAGATTACAACCATTTCTGAATCATTTTGGGCAAATATTTTGGTCAGTAAAATTAGAAGAAGGTTCAAGGTAGATATTCCACCCGATTTAAAATCTGGAAATGTTCTTATTATTCTAGCAAGTCACGCTGAAAACACCCATTTTTCGCCATTTTTGACAGCCGGATTTTTAGAATTAATTTAATTTAGATACATCAATATCAAGGCACTCTTAGTCAAAAGTGAATGATGTTAGAATTTGTAAAGATTGCCTGTTTCCGCACCCAAAAAAGCGACTTTTCTTAATTTTGCGAATATATTTTAATGATTTTGAATATGTAGAGGTGTTGCGAAGTAATCAGCGCATTTTTTGAGAAAAAAATAAAACGGTTTTGTTAAAAATTGAATAAGCTACAGTCGATATAGTAAAAAAAAAGCGGCCGTTTTTTCCGTATTAAAGATAAAGAAACGAAAAAATATCTCTTAAATACAATTTGACGAGCTCTATCCGCTAAAGTTTACAACGTTTCGATCAAAAGTCGTTTTCAGTACGAAAAAAAATAAAAACCGTGAAAAAATCAGGCCTAACTTTATGATTTCCACTTTCTTACAATTTTCGGCAATTTCCATTCCAGTTAGGTATAGAACGATATATTGGAAAAAGGTAGTTTTTGAGATGGCCTAACCGATTATCCAAACCGCATGTCGATCGAATGCACCCAATTCAACTTATTAGCGATCCAAGAGGTACCATTTTGGACCAAATTTTGACTTTTAAAAAATAAAAAAAATTATTTCCAAACTTTCGATCGCGCTCACAAACAATAGGGTTCTGTAGCCCACGGTCGCCTACGCGTCGAAAAAGTTTAAATCGAAAAAACTAATTTTTGTGGCCTGTATCGAATTTCAACGAGATCCCGATATTTCTCGACTTTGACGTTTAATAACTTTTTTCCAGCACACCCTGTATATTCGAAATTTTTACACAACGTACCCCCACTATTCCTCTCTAAACTGAAAAAGTTTCAATCGTCCCACTCTAACAGTTTCCGAGAAAAAAAATCGCAAATGTGAAAATGTCGAAAGCCACGGCGGCGGCGGCGGCGGCGACAACATACATACATTATTTTCACCGAAGCGCCGTATAACATATCGCGGTGTAGCGCGATATGTAACTAGACTGGGTACATATCGCTAATCGTCAGCCGAGAGTGCATCTAATATTAGTACTAAAAAAAAAATTACAATAAAAAATACTTTTCTTCTCTTTTTTTCTATTTACTATTGCTTTTTTTGCCTCACCTTCCTGCGGAACGTGAAGGGGAAACATATCGCCAAATTGTCATTATAACAACTGACCAAAACTAGACAATGGTGCAAAATTTCCATTTTCTCGTATAGATAGGTAGTTTTCGGGGGCGGCGCCGTATAGTGCTCTACGTCCCGTTTCCAATGCCGCCTCGCTCGTCTGTCGACCATATTGCAATCTCTTTGTCCACCTATATGTATAGTTTTATTTGTGGGGTCATACCGCCTAACGGCGGTATAAAGTACGTTTTCATGTTACGTTATATGTTTTACGACGTACATAGTTATTTCACACAATATTATCATTATTACTACAGAGATTATGCATATTTTTTTAACAATCAAAGATTATGCATAGTTTTTTCACAACCAAAGATCGGTGAAGATTATGGCATAGTCTTATGACAAACAAAGATTATGGCATAGTCTTATGACAAACAAAGTTTAAGGCATAGTCTTATGACAAACAAAGATTTTGGCATAGTCTTATGACAAACAAACATTAGTGCATAGTCTTATGCCAAACAGATATTATGGCATGGTTTTATAACAACCAAAGATTATGTATATTTTTATGACAAACAAATTTTAAGGCATATTCTTATGACAAACAAAGATTACGGCATAGTCTTATGACAAACAAAGTTTAAGGCATAGTCTTCTGACAAACAAAGATTATGGCATAGTCTTATGACATTCAAAGATTTTGGCATAGTCTTATGACAAACAAATATGATGGCATAGTTTTATAACAACCAAATATTATGTATATTTTTATGACAAACAAATTTTAAGGCATAGTCTTATGACAAACAAAGATTACGGCATAGTCTTATGACAAACAAATTTTAAGGCATAGTCTTATGACAAACAAACATTATGGCATAGTCTTATGACAAACAAAGATTATAGCATAGTCTTATGACAAAAAAGTTTAAGGCATAGTCTTATGACAAACAAAGATTATAGCATAGTCTTATGACAAACAAAGATTATGACATAGTCTTATGACATACAAAGATTTTGGCATAGTCTTATGACAAACAAACATTAGTGCATAGTCTTATGACAAACAAATATTATGGCATAGTTTTTATAACAACAAAAGATTATGTATATTTTTATGACAAACAAATTTTAAGGCATAGTCTTATGACAAACAAAGATTACGGCATAGTCTTATGACAAACAAAGTTTAAGGCATAGTCTTCTGACAAACAAAGATTATGGCATAGTCTTATGACAAACAAAGATTTTGGCATAGTCTTATGACAAACAAATATTATGGCATAGTTTTTTTACAACCAAAGATTGGGCATAGTTTTTTCACAACCAAAGTTTAGGCATCGTTTTTTCACAACCAAAGATTAGGCATAGTTTTATAACAAACAAAGATTAGGCATAGTTTTTTCACAACCAAAGTTTAGGCACAGTGTTTTCACAACCAAAGATTAGGCATAGTTTTTTTACAACCAAGGATGGTCTTATCAATTACGTATAATTTTTGATTTTCTTTAAAAAATTCATAAAAACGTTATTTTGTATATTTTCTTTGCTATTTGTGAGTTTTACGTTATTTTCGATGAAGATTTATAGAAAAGTTGTCATATTTTCGAATTTTAAATTTTTGAAATTTTTTCATGTATCTCTATAGTCATGAAAATTTGATGAAATCAATAAAGTAACATTTTCCTCGGAAAGTATAAGAGATATGGCAACAATGTATATAACTATTAAGTAGCATCCTTATGAGATCTTCACTTTAAGTTCTTAGTAATTTTTTGTAGGTCTTATAGTTTTTGAGATATGGAATTAAAAGTGGTTTTCATATATTTGGCAATATCTCGGAACTGATAGAACTTAGATAAAAACTTTTTAAATAAAAAGTAGCCTTTTTCTATTCTCCATATAAAAAGTTATATTAATTTCTATTCTAAAAGCGATAGTAAGGGACGTATTGAGGAAAATGTAAAAACTGGCAGAAATATTAGATTTTTGGTATTTTTTTAAAAATTCATAAAATCGTACTGGGTACATATCGCTAATCGTCAGCCGAGAGTGCATCTATTATTAGTACTAAAAATTTGTATTTAAAAAGTATTTTTCTTAGTTTCTTTTTTCTATGTTTTCTATTGCTTTTTTTGCCTCACCTTCCTGCGGAACGTGAAGGGGAAACATATCGCCAAATTGTCATTATAACAACTGACCAAAACTACACAATGATGCAAAATTTCCGTTTTCTCGTATAGATAGGTAGTTTTCTGAGACGGCGCCATATAGGTGCTCTTTAAAAGTTTTATACGACAGCTGTCATTTTGACAGGTAACTGTAATTTTTTTTTAAAGCTTTTCTTGTATCTTGCATTATAGATGTAAGAATCCGAAATTTAAAAAAATTTCAGTATCTAAATAACAAAGTTTTATACGACAGCTGTCAGATTTTGACAGGTAAGTTTCAATTTTTTTTTAGCTTTTTCGTAGCGAGAGTTACTACTGTAAGAATCCTAAATTGAAAATTTTTTCAGTTCCTAAATAACAAAGTTTTATACCATAGCTGTCAAATTTTGACAGGTAAGTGTCAATTAGAACAATATATTTGAAAAAAGTAGTATTTGAGATGACCTAAGCGAATCTCCAAACCAAAAATATGTGGGACGCACGCAATTCGATTTATTATCGATCCAACATGCCCCTACATTGATTTAAAAAAAATCAGAAAATTGACTTCCCAACTTCCGATCGCCTTGGCAAACAATAGGCTTCTGTAGCCGACGGTCGTCTATGCGCCGAAAAAGTTTAAATCAAAAAAACTCATTTTTACGACCTGTGTCGAATGCCAACGAGATCCCGATATTTCTCCACTTTAAAAATTAATAACTTTTTTTCGGCACACCCTGTATATTCGAAATTTTTACACAATGTACTCCCACTATTCCTATCTAAACCCTAAAAGTTTCAATCGTCCCACTCTAACCGTTTCCGAGAAAAAAAAATCGCAACTGTGAAAATGTCTTACATAGACGAAATTGTTCAAGAGCTGATCGGGGTTTTCGAGATTCCGCGCGGAAGAGACGTATATAATACTAGACTGGGTACATATCGCTAATCGTCAGCCGAGAGTGCATCTATTATTAGTACTAAAAATTTGTATTTAAAAAATAATTTTCTTTTCCTTTTCTCTATTTACTATTGCTTTTTTTACCTCACCTTCCTGCGGAACGTGAAGGGGAAACATATCGCCAAATTGTCATTATAACAACTAACAAAAACTAAAAAATAAAAAAACGGATGCAAAATTTCCGTTTTCTTGTATAGATAGGTAGTTTTTGAAGACGGCATCGTATATTGCTTGCCGTCGTATTTCCATTGCCGTCTCGCTCGATTCGCTACGACTTTTCATTACTGAAATATATGTTATTTAACATTATAATATTGATATGGACATTTATAGGTGCTTTAAAGCTAATAAGCTAATAAATTTGTGGAAATATTATTGTGCCGAGCCCTTCGGGCACGGCACTGCTCGAGTTCGTTCATTTAATTTTATACTTTTCACAAAACCATTTGTTAGCAAGCCCTAACTGTTAAGCACTTCGATTCGTGTTCAATAAAATATGTGTAGTTTCTTCACAACCCAGGTCGCAATAAAAATATAAGTATGTGTAATTTTTTACTGCTCAAGTTCGTTTTTTTCGTACTGATGATTGACGCTGTAAGAATCTGAAATTCAATCATTTTTATGATTATTTTGGTAAATAAGAAAGTTTTATACGACAGCTACCATTTTGACAGGTAAATGTCAAGTTTTTTAAAGCTTTTCTTGTATCTGAGAGTATAGCTGTAAGAGTCCGAAATTTAAAAAAATTTCAGAGGTAACAAAGTTCTACACAACAGCTGTCAAATTTTGACAGGTAAGCGTCAATTTTTTTTTACCTTTTTCGTAGCGAGGGCTATAGCTGTAAGAATCCTAAGTTGAAAAAATTTCCAGTTAATAAATAACAAAGTTGTATACGGCACTGTTCTAGTTCGTTTGTTAAATTATACAAGAGCTGTCACTTTGACAGGTAAGTGTCATTTTTTTTAGCTTTTCCGTAGCGAGGGTTATAGCTGTAAGAATTCAAAATTAAAAAATTTTCAGGTACCTAAATATGAATGTTTTATACGATAGCTGTCAGATTTTGACAGGTAAGTGTCAATTTTTTTAGCTTTTTCGTAACGAGGATTATAGCTGTAAGAATCCTTAATTGAAAAATTTTTCAGTTCCTAAATAACAAAGTTCTATATGACAGCTGTCATTTTGACAGTTAATTTTCAATTTAGGATTAAAACGGTATAATTCAACAAATACTATAATATATAACATTTCGATCAGATGTTGTTTTTCGTACGAAAAACAATGATAACCGTAAAAGAATCGTGTCTTAAATAGTAATTCTTACTTTTTTATAATTTGCACCCTTTTTATTACCGGTAGGTATAGAACAATATATTTGAAAAAAGTAGTATTTAAGATGACCTAAACTAATCTCCAAACCAAAAGTGTGTTAGACGCACCCAATTCGATTTATTAACGATCCAACATGACCCTACATTGATTTTAAGAAAATCAAAAAATTGACTTCCTAAATTTCGATCGCGTTCGCAAACAACAGTGTTTTGTAGCCCAACGTCGTCTACATGCCAAAAAAGTTTAAATCGATTAAAATGATTTTTGCCACCTGTATCGCCCTACAACGAAAAAAAAAACATATTTTTCAACTTTGACTTTAATAACTTTTTTCCGGTACACCCTGTATATTGGAAATTGTTCCCAGAACGTGCCCCTACTATTCCTCTCTACGTCCAGAAAATTTTAATCGTTTTGCTCTAACCGTTTCCGAGAAAAAAATTCGCGAATATCGAAATATCGAACAGCCTCCCACCACGTGGCGATGCATCTTCAATGTCGGAACGTCATCTTTAAAATCGAGATTACAACTACTTCTGAAACATTTTGGGCAAATACTTTGGTCAATAAAATTAGAAGAAGGTTCAAGGTAGATATTCCATCCGATTTAAAATCTGGAAATGTTCTTATTAGTCTAGCAAGTCAAGCTCAAAACACCAATTTTTCGCCATTTTTGACAGCCGGTTTTTTACTTACATTAACCAAAGCAGTCAAAGCACTCTAGTCAAAATTGAATGGTATTAGAATTTGCAAATGTTGCTTGTTTCCGCACTCAAAAACTTGATTTTTCTTAAACTTACGAATATATTTTAATAATTTTGGATATGTAGAGGTGTTGAGAATAAATCAGCGCGTCTTTTGGGAAAAATAAAACGGTTTTGTTAAAAATTAAATAAGCTAGTCGATATAGTAAAACGTCGGATAAAAATATCTCTTGATAAATCATAAATTAATTTTTTTGAGCCACAAATGATGTTTTCTCAGAGCGCGTTTACTATGCAAACTAAAGCTTGTTTATCGGTCGATATGGTGGATCAAGAAAACATTCAAAAAGTTATATTTATAGACACTTGACACTTGCAGAAGTATTTAAGCAAACCAGTGCGACGCCAACAGAAATTACTGGAAAAAATTCATAGGCTGCCGTTTTTTCCGTATTAAAGATAAAGAAACGAAAAATATCTCTAAAATACAATTTGAAGAGCTCTATCCGCTAAAGTATACATTTCACGTTTCGATCAAAAGTCGTTTTTAGTACGAAAAAAAATAAAAACTGCGAAAAAATCACGCCTTACTCTGTGGTTTCCAGTTTCTTACAATTTTTGATCATTTCCATTCCAGTTAGGTATAGAACGATATATTGGAAAAAGGTAGTTTTTGAGATAACCTAAATGATTATCAAAACCGAATGTTGATCGGATGCACCCAATTCGACTTATTAGCGATCCAATAGGTACCATTTTTGACCAATTTTCAACTTTAAAAAAATCAAAAAAATTACTTCCAAACTTTCGATCGCGCTCACAAACAATAGGGTTCTGTAGCCCACGGTCGTCTACGCGTCGAAAAAGTTTAAATCAAAAAAACTCATTTTTACGAACTGTATCGAATCCCAAATTAATAACTTTTTTCCCGTACACCCTGTATATTCAAAATTTTTACACACTGTACCCCCACTATTCCTCTCTAATCTGAAAAAGTTTCCATCGTCCCACTCTTACCGTTTCCGAGAAAAGAAATCGCAAATGTGAAAATGTCGAAACTGACGACGACAACTTATTTTAAATGTAGCCGCCGTATATAATACTAGACTGGGTACATATCGCTAATCGTCAGCCGAGAGTGCATCTAATATTAGTACTAAAAAGATTTACAAAAATTTACAATAAAAAAATACTTTTCTTTTCTTTTTTTCTATTTACTATTGCTTTTTTTGCCTCACCTTCCTGCGGAACGTGAAGGGAAAACATATCGCCAAATTGTCATTATAACAACTGACCAAAACTACACACTGGTGCAAAATTTCCGTTTTCTCGTATAGATAGGTAGTTTTCTGAGACGGCGCCGTATAGGTGCTCTTTAAACTCGCACACCTTTGTGCAATGTGGGATATACTTTCCATATTTGCTCTATAAAAATATGTAAGTATTCAATCGATTAAAACATAAGCAAAAAATTATTCTTACATGGAAGCTATCAATTATCAGCTAATAAATTTGTAGAAATATTATTGTGCCGAGCCAATACGTCCCTTATTATCGCTTTTAGAATAGAAATCAATATAACCTTTTATCTGGACCATAGAAAAAGGCAACTTTTTTATTTGAAGAGGTTCTATCTAAGCTTTATCAGTTTCGAGATATTGGCTAATATATGAAAACCACTTTTAATTCCATATCTCAAAAACTATAAGGCCTACAAAAAAATTCTAAGAACTTAAAGTAAAGATCTCTTAAGGATGCTACTTATTAGTTATATACATTGTTGCCGTATCTCTTTTAGTTTCCGAGTAAAATGGTCTTTTATGGATTTCATAGCATTTTCCTGAGCATATACATGGAAAAAATGCCAAAATTTAAAATTCGCAAATAAGTCAATTTTTCGGTACATTTCCATCAAAAATAACGTAAAACCCGAAAATAGCGAAGAAAATATGATAATTAACAATTCTATGAATTTTAAAAAAAATGTCCAGAAAACTCGGATTTTTTTGTCGGTTTTCAAAATTTCCTCAATACGTCCCTTATTACGGCCTTTGGAACAAAAGTTAATATAACGTTTTATCTGGACAATAGAAAAAGGCAACTTTTTTATTTGAAGAGTTTCTATCTAAGTTCTATCAGTTTCGAGATATTGGCAAATACATGAAAACCACTTTTAATTCCATATCTCAAAAACTATAAGACGTACAAAAAATTTCTAAGAACGTAAAGTAAAGATCTCTTAAGGATGCTACTTATTAGTTATATACATTGTTGCCGTATCTCTTTCAATTTCCGAGGAAAATGGTCTTTTATGGATTTCATAGCATTTTCCTGAGCATATACATGGAAAAAATGCCAAAATTTAAAATTTGCAAATAAGTCAATTTTTCGGTACATTTCCATGAAAAATAACGTAAAACCCGAAAATAGCGAAGAAAATATGATAAATAACAATTCTATGAATTTAAAAAAAAAATCCAGAAAACTCGGATTTTTTTGTCGGTTTTCACTATTTCCTCAATACGTCCCTTATTACGGCCTTTGGAACAAACGTTAATATAACGTTTTATCCGGACAATAGAAAAATGCAACTTTTTTATTTAAAGAGTTTCTATCTAAGTTCTATCAGTTTCGAGATATTGGCAAATACATGAAAACCACTTTTAATTCCATATCTCAAAAATTATAAGACCTACAAAAAATTTCTAAGAACTTAAAGTAAAGATCTCATAAAGATGCTACTTATTAGTTATATACATTGTTGCTTTTTTTGCCTCACCTTCCTGCGGAACGTGAAGGGGAAACATATCGCCAAATTGTCATTATAACAACTGACAAAAACTAAAAAATAAAAATAACGGGTGCAAAATTTCCGTTTTCTTGTATAGATAGGTAGTTTTTGAAGACGGCATCGTATAGTACTCGATGTCCCGTTTCCAATTCCGTCTCGCTCGATTCGCTACGACTTTTCGTTACGAAAATATATCATATTTAATATTATGATATTGATATTAACATTGAACCCATCAGCACCGGCTTTTTTTAAAATTGCACAGCAAACGTATCAATGTGGAATATACTTTCCAAGTTTGTTCTATAAAAATATGTATTCAATCGATTTAAACATAAGTAAAGAAACTATTCTTACATTGATAGCTGATAAATTAGTTTAAAAGATTATTTTGCCGAGCCCTTCCGGCACGGCACTGTTCCAATTCGTTTATTTTATTTCATACTTTTTACAAAACCATTTGTTAGCAACCTTTAATAATTGCCTAAAGGATTATCCAAACCGAATGTCGATCGGATGGACCCAATTCGACTTATTAACGATTCAATAGGTACCTGTTTAGTCCCATATTTAACTTTAAAAAAATTTAAAAAAATATTTCCAAACTTTCGATCGCGCTTACAAACAATAGGGGTCTGTAGCCTACGGTCGTCTACGCGTCGAAAAAGTTTAAATCGAAAAAACTAATTTTTGTGGCCTGTACCGAATGACAACGAGACTCCGATAATTATCAACTTTAAAAATTAATAACTTTTTTCCCGTAATTCCGTATATTCAAAATTTTTACACATTGTACCCCCACTATTCCTCTCTAAACTGAAAAAGTTTCAATCGTCCCACTCTTACCGTTTCCGAGAAAAGAAATCGCAAATGTGAAAATGTCGAAACTGACGACGACAACTTATTTTAAATGTAGCCGCCGTATATAATACTAGACTGGGTACATATCGCTAATCGTCAGCCGAGAGTGCATCTAATATTAGTACCAAAAAGATTTACAAAAATTTACAATAAGAAAATACTTTTCTTTTTTTCTATTTACTATTGCTTTTTTTACCTCACCTTCCTGCGGAACGTGAAGGGAAAACATATCGCCAAATTGTCATTATAACAACTGACCAAAACTACACAATGGTGCAAAATTTCCGTTTTCTCGTATAGATAGGTAGTTTTCTGAGACGGCGCCGTATAGGTGCTCTTTAAACTCGCACACCTTTGTGCAATGTGGGATATACTTTCCATATTTGCTCTATAAAAATATGTAAGTATTCAATCGATTAAAACATAAGGAAAAAATTATTCTTACATGGAAGCCATCAATTATCAGCTAATAAATTTATAGAAATATTATTGTGCCGAGCCCTTCGGGCACGGCACTGTTCTAGTTCGTTCGTTTAATTATACGAGAGCTGTCACTTTGACAGGTAAGTGTCATTTTTTTTAGCTTTTTCGTAGCGAGGGTTATAGCTGTAAGAATTCGAAATTAAAAAATTTTCAGGTACCTAAATAAAAAAGTTTTTTACGACAGCTGTCAAATTTTGACAGGTAAGTGTAATTTTTTTTAGCTTTTTCGTAGCGAGAGTTATAGCTGTAAGAATCTGAAATTAAAAAAAAATCAATACCTACCTAAATAACAAAGTTCTATACTACAGCTGTCAAATTATGACTGGCGGGTGTAAATTTTTTTAAGCTTTTTTCATATAGAGGATTGTAGCTATACGAATCTGAAATTAAAAATTTTTTAGTACCTAAATAACAAACTTTTATACGACAGCTGTCAAATTTTGACAGGTAAGTGTCAATTTATTTAAACTTTTTTCGTAGCGAGGGTTAAAGCTGTAATAATCCTAAATTTAAAAATTTTTCAGTACCCAAATAACAAAGTTCTATACGACAGCTGTCAAATTATGACATGCGGGTGTAAATTTTTTTAATCTTTTTTCATATAGAGGATTATAGCTGTACAAATCCGAAATTTAAAAATTTTTCAGTGATTAAATAACAAAGTTCCATACGACAGCTGTCAAATTTTGACAGGTAAGTGTCAATTTTTTAAAAGTTTTTTCGTAACGAGGATTATAGCTGTAAGAATCCCAAATTGAAAAAATTTTCAGTACCTAAATAACAAAGTTCTATACGATAGCTGTCAAATTTTGACAGTTAAGTGTCAATTTTTTTTTAGCTTTTTCGTAGCGAGAGTTATAGCTGTAAGAGTCCGAAATTATAAAATTATCAGGTCCCTAAATAACAAAGTTCTATACGATAGCTGTCAAATTTTGACAGGTAAGTGTCAATTTTTTTTTAGATTTTTTGTAACGAGGGTTATAGCTGTAAGAATCCTAAATTTAAAAATTTGTCAGTACCTAAATGACACAGTTTTATACGATAGCTGTCAAATTTTGACAGGTAAGTGTCAATTTTTTTTTTAGATTTTTTGTAACGAGGGTTATAGCTGTAAGAATACTAAATTAAAAAATTTCTCAGTTCCTAAATAACAAAGTTCTATACGACAGCTGTCATTTTGACAGGTAAATATCAAGTTTTTTTTAAGCTTTTCTTGTATCTAGGATTATAGCTGTAAGAATCCGAAATTCAAAAAAATTTCAGTACCTAAATAACAAAGTTCTTTACTACAGCTGTCAGATTTTGACAGGTAAGTGTAATTTTTTTTTAGCTTTTTCGTATAGATTATTATAGCTGTAAGAATCCAAAATTTAAAAAATTTTCCGTACCTAAATAACGACATTAAAAAAAAAAGAAAAAAAAACAGTGGGGTTTGAACCCACGACCTTCGTCTCCAAAATCAACAGCCTCTACTACTACGCTATCGAAGCTTTGAGAGTGATTTGTGGTAAATAGGATATTAATGACGTATTCGATATTACATAGAACGTTGAGTATTGAAGATACACACAAATAATACACTTTTTTCAATTATTTTTGGTCAACCGCAAAGAAAAAGGTCCAAGACAGGTGTTTCATACATTAAATACTCCCCAAATATTATAAAAACTAAAAAATTGAAGTTAATATGCCTCCTGCAAGCCATTTTTATTATTACAAGTACGGGATAAATGCGATATTTTCCCCCTTATTTTTGGTCAAACGAAAAAGATAAAGGTTCAAGGTAGGTATTTCCCACAAAAGACGTAATCTAAATGGTCTTATTCCTCTAAAAAATCAATTTGGAAATCGCATTTTTCACCTATTTTTGACAGATGGTATAAAAGTTAAAGTTCAGGAAAACGTACGTGGTAAAACCATGGCCAACTTTTTCTAAATCGAATGGTGTTAGAATTTGAAAATTGTGCCTGTTTCCGCACCCAAAAAAGCAACTTTGCTAGAATTTGCGAATATATTTTGATAAGTTTGGACATGCAGGAATATTGAGAAGTAATTAGCGCATATTTTGAGAAAAAAATAAAACGGTTTTGTTAAAAATTGAATAAGCTACAGTCGATATAGTAAAACCTCTGGTGAAGGAACCTATAAAAAAATCATAAATTAATTTTTTTGAGCCACAAAATATGTTTTCCTAAAGATCGCTTATAATACAAATTAAAGCTTCTTTATCCGTTGATATAGTGTACCAAGAAAAATTTCAAAATGTTATATATTATAGACACTTGCAGAATTATTTAAGCAAACCAGTGCAACGCCAACAGAAATTACGGGAAAAAGTTCATAAGCTGCCGTTTTTTCTGTATTAAAGATAAAAAAACGAAAAAATATCTCTTAAATACAATTTGACGGCTCTATCCGCTAAAGTATACAACGTTTCAATCAAAAATCGTTTTCCGTACGAAAAAAAATAAACGGAATAAAAACGGAGAAAAAAATCACGCCTTACACTGTGGTTTCCAGTTTCTTACCATTTTCGGCAATTTCCATTCCAGTTAGGTATAGAACGATATATTGGAAAAAGGTAGATTTTGAGATGGCCTAACCGATTATCCAAACCGCATGTCGATTGGATGCACCCAATTCGATTTATTAACGATCCAATATGACCCTACATTGATTTTAAAAAAATCAAAAAAATTACTTCCCAACTTTCGATCGCGTTCGCAAACAACAGTGTTTTGTAGCCTAACGTCGTCTACATGTCGAAAAAGTTTAAATCGATTAAAATGATTTTTGCCACCTGTATCGCCCTACAACGAAAAAAAAACATATTTTTTAACTTTGACTTTAATAACTTTTTTCCGGTACACCCTGTATATTTGAAATTGTTCCCAGAACGTGCCCCGACTATTCCTCTCTACGTCCAGAAAGTTTGAATTGTTTTGCTCTAACCGTTTCCGAAAAAAAAAATCGCGAATATCGAAATGTCGAATAACCTTCTACCACGTGGCGACGGATAATCAATGTCGAAACGCCATCTTTAAAATCGAGATTACAACCATTTCTGAAACATTTTGGGCAAATATTTTGGTCAGTAAAATTAGAAGAAGGTTCAAGGTAGATATTCCACTCGATTTAAAATCTGGAAATGTTCTTATTATTCTAGCAAGTCACGCTGAAAACACCCATTTTTCGCCATTTTTGACAGCCGGATTTTTAGAATTAATTTAATTTAGATACATCAATATCAAGGCACTCTTAGTCAAAAGTGAATGATGTTAGAATTTGTAAAGATTGCCTGTTTCCGCACCCAAAAAAGCGACTTTTCTCAATTTTGCGAATATATTTTAATGATTTTGAATATGTAGAGGTGTTGCGAAGTAATCAGCGCATTTTTTGAGAAAAAAATAAAACGGTTTTGTTAAAAATTGAATAAGCTACAGTCGATATAGTAAAAAAAAAGCGGCCGTTTTTTCCGTATTAAAGATAAAGAAACGAAAAAATATCTCTTAAATACAATTTGACGAGCTCTATCCGCTAAAGTTTACAACGTTTCGATCAAAAGTCGTTTTCAGTACGAAAAAAAATAAAAACCGTGAAAAAATCAGGCCTAACTTTATGATTTCCACTTTCTTACAATTTTCGGCAATTTCCATTCCAGTTAGGTATAGAATGATATATTGGAAAAAGGTAGTTTTTGAGATGGCCTAACCGATTATCCAAACCGCATGTCGATCGAATGCACCCAATTCAACTTATTAGCGATCCAAGAGGTACCATTTTGGACCAAATTTTGACTTTTAAAAAATAAAAAAAATTATTTCCAAACTTTCGATCGCGCTCACAAACAATAGGGTTCTGTAGCCCACGGTCGCCTACGCGTCGAAAAAGTTTAAATCGAAAAAACTAATTTTTGTGGCCTGTATCGAATTTCAACGAGATCCCGATATTTCTCGACTTTGACGTTTAATAACTTTTTTCCGGCACACCCTGTATATTCGAAATTTTTACACAACGTACCCCCACTATTCCTCTCTAAACTGAAAAAGTTTCAATCGTCCCACTCTAACAGTTTCCGAGAAAAAAAATCGCAAATGTGAAAATGTCGAAAGCCACGGCGGCGGCGGCGGCGGCGACAACATACATACATTATTTTCACCGAAGCGCCGTATAACATATCGCGGTGTAGCGCGATATGTAATAATGATTTAATGATAGGATTTTATTGCAAAAATGTCCAGTCGAAAGTGGCTATATAAATGACATGTTGAACTTATCATAAAGTTGTTGGCTGTTGTGGGCAGATAAATAGAGGTCTGTCTTTTAATCTTGTCTTAGCAGCTGGGATATAAATATTATAATACTTCTTAGATTTGATAAAAAATGTTACCGGACTAAATCTGCCTATTAACTTATTATTAGAAATATTTATTCAGGAGATGCCTACTTACCACACAAATATTTTTTCAGGAGATGCAAATACTTTTGCCAAACGAGAAATAGCATTTGAACTAGGTGACCAAACCTATATTCGATATCAGTCATATGATTCATTAGAGGAATTTATGTGTGATTTTGTCACTGAAATACTTAAACAAATTGCTAGAAGTGTACAGAATGCACCCCGAACCTGCCCTATCAAGATTGATATTGGGGCTATGCATTACCCCAACCCCAAAGAGGTTATTTTTGGTTTAAAAGCTTTCCAAAAAGAAATAGTTTTTGATATTGATATGTCAGATTATGATGATGTGAGAACCTGTTGTTCGAGAGCTAATGTGTGCCAAAAATGTTGGAAATTTTTGGCAATTGCCAGTAAAATAATTGATATTTCTCTGAAAGAAGACTTTGGTCTCCATCATATTTTGTGGGTGTTTTCTGGACGGAGAGGTAAAGATTTGTATTTTTTTTTTGAAAACTATTTATTAACAAATTAATTACAAACAATATATAATTTTACAACATTCTCCAATAAGTGCTTAAAAGCTCTGGCCTCGAGAATACTTTAGCTATTAGTAAAAATTATTGAATTTAAAATGTCTTTGTTTGTGGAAAGTACCTAATATGAAAGAAAGACTACAAAAAATAACAGAAATCCGAGCAGAAATCATATTTTTTTTATGGATAATGAAGTTGCAGCATAATATGGCGCTATAGTCTGGAAATATATTTTAATATCAAAAATTTAAAAATATTTTATTGTTTTATTAGGTAGGTACCTACTTACTGATTTTAATTGTAGGTATTCATGCTTGGGTATGTGACGAGAGTGTTCAATTGGGCAAGAAAATTAGATACGCACTAGCCCTATATTTTCAAGTTGTACAAGGTGGTAAAAATACATTGGTTGGGGAAAGAGTCAAACTGTCCAGAAATATTAGTTTTGCAATAAGGTATGTTGTTTAAAGACAATATATTTTCATTTCATTTAAAAAATAAATTATCTATAAATTCATAATAACCAACTTTTTAGGTAGGTAGGTATTTTACTAATATATAGGTACCTACTACCGTAGACTACCCATAGACAATTTACCTTTACTACCTCCTTAAAGTTCTGGCAAATCATTTTAAAAATTAAAGATATTTCTCATCATTCCAAACAAATCATTTAATTCAAAAGCTGTCTTATGCCGGGTGTTTCTCAAAAGACGTTCACCCCGGCCTATAACTTTTCTGTATTTATAGATATTAAAATAAAATTTTGAGATTATGCATAAGAGATGAGTCTGCATTTATTGGCATAATTTTTAGCAGTATTATTGATATTTTTATTCATAGTGAAATAATGTAATAATAAAAGCCTCTACATGTACAATAGAATATAGAAATAGGTGCACCCACAGTATCTTCAGATACCATCGTGCAACCAACCTAGTAATGGCTGTAATAAGAAAATGTTAAATTGTATAGTATTGTATAATTATTCGCTGTTGCTAAAATAAATAAATAAATAAACAATTTGTTAGCACTTCCCGTTTGACCGGAAGTGACCTAGACTTGGATATTTTAAATGGGACATCTTGTATATTTTTACGTATTGGGATTCAGCATACATTCTGAGTAAAATGACACCCCACTTGTAATTTTTTTACGTGTTATAACATTTTTATGTTAATTTTTTATTTTCAATCTAGAGTGCTACAAATTGATTAAATCTGTTAATTTATAGTCAGAGGTAGTATATTATGAAAATTAAAATTATTTCATAATAATTGACTTTCTAAGTTTCAGAAGTGTTTAAAAAATGAAATTTTGTTTTCTTGACATTTACTCCAATTTTCCAAATGGAACGATATGGTGGTTCACTAGGATATTTAAAACGAGCATTTTTTTTCCAACAATTTAATACCATACACACACCTATGCTATTTTAAAATGGACACTGAAAAATTTGCCTTAAATCCCAATCGCAAATTTAAAAGCGTTATGCATTACCTATTACCTCCCTCTCTTTTCTAAAGAAATATAAAGGCGGCTTTGAAAAAAAATGTAATGGTTTTGAAAAGCAATATGGATTTAATTTAAAGTTGTAATGTCATTAGTTTATAAAACATACAATACATACAATCTTGCGGCTTCAGACGAATTTTTCTGGTAACTCAAAAATTAGAAGCATATATATCAATTTGTTCATTTCTAGTAAAACTAACCATTTTATCTGATTTACAATGTAAGTTTAATAAACGAATGACATCACAATTTTAATTTAAAACCATATTGGTTTTCAAAACCATTCCATTGTTTTTTAATGCTGCCTTGATATTTCTTTAGAAAAAAGAGGGCGGCAATAATGCATAACACTTTTAAATTTGCGATTGGGACGTAAGGCACATTTTTTCGTGTAAATTTTAAAATAGCATAGGAGTGGCTGTGTGTTCTCTGCATAGGAGTGTATGGTTTCAAAAAAATGCTCGTTTTAAATATTCTAGTGAACTACCATCGTTCCTTTTGGAAAAATGGAGTAAATAGAAAACAAAATTTCATTTTTTAAACGCTTGTGAAACTTAGAAAGTCAAATATTGTGACATAATTTTAATTTTCATATACTACCTGACTATAAATAAACAGATTTAATTAATTTTTAGCACTCTAGATTGAAAATACAAAATAAACATAAAAATGTTATAACACGTCAAAAAATGACAAGTGAGGTGTCATTTTACTCAGAATGTTATGCTGAATCCCAATAAGTAAAAATATACAAGATGTCTCATTTAAAATACCAAAGTCAAGGTCACTTCCGGTCAAACCAGAAGTGCTAACAAATTGAAAATTCTGCCAATAAATGCAGATTCATCTCTTATGCATAATCTCAAAATTTTATTTTAATATATCTATAAATACAGAAAAGTTATAGGGGTGAACGTCTTTTGAGAAACACCCGGTATATTGTAAAGGAATATTAAAAAGTCAAATATATTTAAATTTTTTTTAAATGTGTTAAATCATTGTAGGAAAGATTTAAATCTTTGAAAACTGTTTAAATTATTTAAAATTTAGGATTTAAATAGTTTGAAAATTTTAAATCATTCTAAAAGAATTTGAATCCTATTTTTAAAGAAAAATTAAAGATACTTTTTAAATCAAAAATAATTTTCAGGAGAAAGGTTTAAAATCAAAAATGTGTTTAAATCACAAAAATTATTAAAATCTCATTAATTGCGGCAGCTCTATACTACTTAATACTAAACTCACTAATTTATAATGAAGAACTTTTTTAAACTCGGCGCAATACATCAGAAGTCAGGACAGATGCAATATATATTAGTAGGTTTAAGTTTACCTGGTTGTGCCGACGACAAAAAATGATCAGCATTATAAATTAGTGACCTAAGCAATAAAGGTATGTTTTTAAAACCCAATGCCTTTTACTTAATACCTTTTAGTTAATAAAAAAATTAGCAGGCTACTTCTAGTTCCTACTTACACCTGACCCCTTTTAACTTTTTTAGAAGAGCTCTGTCAATAATCGACATATATTTCATGGACTTGGTGAAAGATCAAGATTTTTTGGGCACCGATGAAAGACTGGAGAAATTCTTGGAACTGATTGATATTAGCCTGAAACCAGCCTTTCGAGAGAGCATGAGCCAAGCAACCGGGTCCGTTGAAAGGTGGACGGCGTTCGAACAAACACTATCGAAATTAAAGGAAGCGGTAAGGAATTATTACACAATTTAACCCAAATTCCCGTCAGAATAATAATAAGGAGTACCTAGTTCACGACATGCAGAGCTATTCAAGGTTTATAGGTTTTTGTTCTTACCTACCGTGGTAAAGATTTTTTTTTATCTTACCTTATCTGCAACAATCAACAATTAAATAATAGCAATAACATCTAACCATTCTAAAAAAAATTTACCTCTTTTTGGGTTGGTGTGTGTCAACCTTTGGAGCTTGTAAAGTAAGTAAGCTAATTTATCCACAGGATATATAATGCGTTCAATAAGTCTTAACATTCTGATCAGTCCTCTCATTTTCAGTTCAGTCATATTATATATTCATTTGAATTACTGTAAAGGCTTATAAACCTTATTTTAGATTAATTGCTTGCTTTGAGGCGATAATTATTCCGCCAAAGGCATACAATTATCTCCTGTCTAAACGAATGTTTACTGCTGCCTCTTAATATTTTAGGAGTTTATTATTATTATTCCACACTTCAGTTTGTTCCTAACCTGATTGTTATAGTTTTCCCAATCTTGGATGAGGGCACCTTTAATGACTAATGACAAATTTAGCTTAGAAGTCACTTAGCCATAGGAATCGCACTCGTTCCTCGTGAAATGTTTTACATATCAAAAGTAACGATGGTCCCACTTTGCATAAATCTTGCTAGTCAGATAAAGCATGAAATATGTAATACAGTGTGTCCCCGGAGTTGACAAGAGGAAAAAGGTATTTTTTATTGATTTTACGACGAAAAGTTATTCTTTATAAAAATTCTGCTTGTCGAGAAAATTAATTTACCATAAAAAATTTTTAGATCAGAAGTACGTTGATAAATTAAGAAAACATGAAAATGCTTTAAGAGAGAAGTACCATTATTTATTATTTTAGACAAAATGTTTATGAAACAAAGTTGTTTATAATCCAAAATAAAGCCTAAATACAAAATTTGAAATCTGAATTCTAATTTTTGTTTTTTTTTATTTTTTACAATAGAATTTATGAGTTTACACTGGAAAACGGTTAGAGATACTAACTAACCGAAACGTTGTGTTAAGTAACAAAATAAAGACAATGGAAGTCCGAGAAGGTAATTTTTTTGAGAATTTATGAACATTCAAAATGAAAACCTGAGAGTGCTGACCTGTCGATAATATTGAAATGTTTACCAAAGAAGAACAAATTTATTTGATTAAATGTTATGGAATTGAAAAAGTCTCAAATTTTGTATTTAGGTTTTATTTTGGATTATAAACAACTTTGTTTCATAAACATTTTGTCTAAAATAATACATAATGGTACTTCTCTCTTAAAGCATTTTCATGTTTTCTTAATTTATCAACACCCTACCCTGTACGTCTGATCTAAAAATTTTATATGGTAAATTCATTTTTTTAAAACCGACCAGAAAATATATACTTTCTGGACAATTTTTCGTCTAGAAAATAACCTTTTTCCGATCGCAAGACCGGAAAAGTGACGTTAGAGACCGGAAAAGATTTTTCCGGTCCCTGTTTTTTGTTTTTCCAATTGCTCTTTGATAATACAAGCTACCTTGATTTCGTTACTATGACAACAACATTTCGATGTATTGTCGAGTGACAGTTCGTTGATTTTTAATTTGTTGTTTATGTCAAACTTTTGTTTCGCGGAGTTCGCAAATTTAACAATATGAATTCAGATTTTGAATTATCCGACACGGAAAATCAGATTTCAGAAGAAATTTTGGAAGCAGCAAGGAAAGCGACTTACGATATATTGCCAGTAAAATCAAAAGCCCGTTACGAGAAGTCATACGACGCATTTAAAAATAATATAAAATTATTTATTGTAAGTATATCGAAGTGTCGGTCTTAAAAAAAATATTGTACGTCACGCAACCAAAAATTAGTGTTTTCCGGTCTTGTAACGTAAATTACTATTTTTCGACAAGCAGAATTTTTTATAGAGAATAACTTTTCGTCGTAAAATCAATAATAAAGATATTTTTCCTCTTGTCAGCTCCTGGGACACACTGTATATGAATATTTCAAAATTTTAAAAACTAAAACCGTAGAAAATTTTATTCTTTTTTCCTCTACTATATGCAATAGGATAAAAATCAAAATTTTATGAAAAACCCCTTTACAAGAGTTTTTTTTATTGTTCGGCAGACAACTTCTCTAGTGTTGACCAAATATTTTATTTCAGGGTAATTTACCAGCAAAATTTAAAGATTTAAAGGAACAAATACAATTGTA
Organism: Polydrusus pterygomalis; assembly: GCA_963969555.1. Classification (NCBI taxonomy): domain Eukaryota; kingdom Metazoa; phylum Arthropoda; class Insecta; order Coleoptera; family Curculionidae; genus Polydrusus; species Polydrusus pterygomalis. The sequence continues at coordinate 517,930 of OZ018376.1, forward strand.
TGTCGCATATCCCAGAACGGATATTGCGGTAACAATGAGTTTACCTCACTTGCTTAAAGCCCCATTTTGCGTCCATCCAAAGACTGGAAAAATTTGTATTCCTTTTGATGTGATCTCCGTGGATGATTTCGACCCCAATGCAGTACCGAGAATAGAGTAAGCAGATTTACTTTTTTTAATATGCAATGGGGATTATTTATATTTACATATTACAGAGGACCTTCTCCGTCTTGTCGCTCTTGCCTGTTGTCGTCAGACATTTATCAAGGTAAATGTCTATTGTCTATATGGTTGATGTTTGTGTCAATGGACTTGGAGGACTTGGTCCTCGAATGCAATTGATAAACTGACACAGAGAAGGTTTTAGCGAAGCAGGGAAACTACCAATTTTGATAAATCTGTCTGTTATTCTGTATTAATTGTATTTTACTTTGTAGAATGGTTGTTAAAGAAATACATGCTTATGAGAAAACACTAAAGGAAGTAGGATCAGTGCAATTACACAAGAAAAGACGTATAAATGAGCTAGTAGTACCTGAAATGAAAGACATTGAGCATACAAGTCTATTGGGGCCTGTTAACCTGTTTATAGAATTCATTAGCAATATGGAAAAATCCAGGAAACATGTATAAGAAATGTTTGTTGTGTTATAACGAGAATGTTTATTTGTTTTGTGATTACGAGATTACCACCTTTTTGAATGGGCGGCGGCTGACTCTTCTCCAAATTTACAGATTGAGAATCTCTACAGACGTGGTACTGTCTTGTAATACTCTTTTGTTATACTTTTTACACAACACGTAAAAACGTTTAAATTTCTTTACTATTTTCACGATAACCTAATTTTTTCATAGGTAAGTACTATAAATAACTGTTCTAACTAAAAGTGTATTCAATTGCTTAGTGCGCAGTATTTTGGAATATAACTCCGTTATATGGTCTCCTATCTATTACTGTCATATACAGAGTGTCCAGTTTTCGATGGTTTTACGGGGTATCTGGGTTATTAGTAAAGATAGAAGGATACGGTTTTCGCGGCACTGTGCTACTTTTTTATGAAACAAAAGATGCTAATCAGAATTTTTCTAGTCCTCCTTGTTTTTGATATACGGGATGTTTTTGATAATTTTACATTTTGAGACACCCCCCATATTTAGGTTACCCTGTAGCTTATCAAAGAGAAAACAAATGTTATTTATGTAGTTTTTTACGTAGAATCCAGTGACTTACTCAGATTTTTTCTAAGTTCAATAGTTTCCGAGAAAAATACCAAACTTTTTTTTTTTAAATGGGACACCCTATATATTTTTAAATAATATAATTCAGTTCATAACAAGCTTCTCAAAAATATATAATACCCATACCCTATTTTTATTTTTAATATTAAGCACGAAATTTACGTTTTATTAAAAAATATATAATTTTAGTTAGTAGACCATGACGGGTATTGAAAAAAAAACTATTACTGGTATGATAATTACTGCAGGAAAAATATATTTTGGACTCCTTAATCTAATGAGCAGTAATATTTCAGTAAAAATAATAACAATGCACAAATCAAGTTGTATTTTACTACGCAAAATATTACAAAGAGAAGCTGAATATTAATAGAACTTACTCATAAATATTGCTCAAATTGTTCTCCAGTAAGCCTTAGACATGTTTCACACATAGTTCTTTTCTTATCCGCCTTAATGAATTTAAAATAATAAGAGGCCGTGTCCGTAACTCCCTAAATGCTCTTTCAGTATAGCATTTCTTAATTCTGCAATTGTTTGGTATTGAATAGAATAAATTTTATTTTCAAGGTATCCCCACAAGAAGAAATCCAAAACCGACAAGTCGGGTGACCTTGGTGGCCATCTTATAGGTCCATTAGTTCCAATCCAGTGGCCTGGAAAATTATTATTTAAGTAGGCCCTGATAATTAGCGCATTGTGAGCGGGTGCTCCATCTTGTTGCAGATATAAGTTATTGATACCCGCTAAGGGCACGTCTTCTATTATTTCCGGCACAACGTTTTCCAGAATTTTCAAATATTTATTGGCATTAAGGCTGCCTTCAAATATATTATAAATTATTTTGCTTCCTAGTACAAAACATGAAACGTTAAAGCCAAACCTTCCTTGCCGTTCGAGTGGAAATATTAGATGCTGATTTTCCTGAGACCAAAACCTCGTATTGTGTCGATTAAATATACCAGCACTGGTAAAATGAGCTTCATCGGACCATACAACGGTTTTTTCAAAATTATTTCCCCTGTTGATATTTTGTAAATATCAATTACAGAATTCTGTGCGGCGTTGTGCATCACCAGGATGTAAGTTTTGTACTAGGTGAAATTTATATGGCTTGAAATTGTGTTTTTTTAGGATTGTTTGAACTCTTGATTTAACTACTCCGACCGAACCTTCAACCGTTCTGCAAGAACTAGTTGGATTTGTTTCAATCGAAGCTAAAACATTTATTTCATCAGTCTCGCGGTTTTCCTTGTTGTAGATTTTAGGACGAGCTTTAATAAATGAACCGTGCTCAATTAAATTTGATTTCATCCTTAAAAAAATTCTTTTATTCGGCTGTCGTCTTTCGGGATATCTACAAGTAATTTTAAAAAATTACTAAATCTTCATAGAGATACTACACAAAGGCGTATATTTACCTATTGAAATACTCTTCTAATGCTACATCTGCATTTTCATTACAATGAACATAACAAACGAGCATGTCGTATTTTTCATTATTTTCAAATTTCACATATTCTGCCATAATTAGGACAAACTGATCCTTTACTATTAATTAGATAGGTATTTTAAAACAACTTAGAGAACCTGAATAGTCTGACAGAAACTAAAGAAGTTATTAATATGACATAAACGACTGTGTTCTTTTCTTTTTTTCAATACCCGTCATGGCCTACTAACTAAAATTATATATTTTTTAATAAAACGTAAATTTCGTGCTTAATATTAAAAATAAAAATAGGGTATTATATATTTTTGAGAAGCTTGTTATGAACTGAATTATATTATTTAAAAATATATAGGGTGTCCCATTTAAAAAAAAAAGTTTGGCATTTTTCTCGGAAACTATTGAACGTAGAAAAAATTTGAGTACGTCACTGGATTCTACGTAAAAAACTACACAAATAACATTTGTTTTATCTTTGATAAGCTACAGGGTAACATAAATATGGGGGTGTCCCAAAATGTAAAATTATCAAAAACATCCCGTATATCAAAAACAAGGAGGACTAGAAAAATTCTGATTATGGCATCTTTTGTTTCATAAAAAAGTAGCACAGTGCCGCGAAAACCGTATACTTCTATCTTTACTAATAACCGAGATACCCCGTAAAACCATCGAAAACTGGACACCCTGTACAGCGTCTGGAACGAATACAAAACAAATTTGCTAAATATGTTCTATAACCTAAGGTTTCCATATAAGGATTTGCCATATTTAACCCGAATTCAATTAGTAGGAATAGACAGTCTGGAAAAACGTCGAGAAAAAGCGTTGTTGTTTTTTCTTTACAAAATAGTTAATGGTATAGTCAATTGCGATCACTTATTGTCTTTAATTACTTTCAGGCTCCCAAGTAGAGTAACGCGTTCAAGACGACTATTTTATTAATTTTATAACCGGATCAATTACGGAACTCAACGTTTTTCTTATAGACTTATGAATAATTATAATATTTATTTTAAGAACGTTGACATTTTTAGATATCAGAACTTTACAAGTATTTGTGTTATTGTACTATTTGGAGGTCTTCTCTGTGATGTACTGTTTGTATTAAATAAATAAAATAAATAAATAAACTTTAAAGTTACATTTTTAGTTGTCTGTCAGCCAACAGATTTTATTGAAACCGCCATTATGCGCCGGAGCGCCGGCATAGCACTGGTAAATTTTTAATAGTTATAAGTTGAGAATTGAGCTTAGATAAAACCCATACGAGGTGGTTCTTTGGAATCTTCGGCAACATCGTATCATTCTAAAGTAAAATTTGGTATATATATTCAGGTTTCAATGTGGCCTCTTTCAATATTTATTCATAATAATGACTGTTGGAATAGTTGATAAAATGAGTTTTCTGCAAATAAGTCTTGATGCGTTAGAAATTGCGATAGGGTTGCAATTAGGAAAGATGTTTGATTTTTAATTCTTCATCGAATGACATAAAAAGATACAGGGGTTCCTATTTGAAATAAGACAAATAAATTGCTTTAAAGTTTGCAAAGTGTGACACTAAACGTTGGACACCCTGTACAATTCGTATTAATCAAACTTGGTTGACGAGAATGTTATACTTTGTTTATTAAGTACCCTTGTATCATTTTATTAACGAGGCATTATTTTTATTTTTTATTTATTTTTAAAACCAGTGGTGCAAAACTGATATTTTTTATTTTTATTTTTTTTTGTCTATAATACTGAATCGATTTCAATAAAATTTAAGGGGTATGTAGGTAACTATAGGAGGCACGCAAATAAGTAAGAAAATATATGGCATGTAATCTAAAAAAATACATCCTTATGACGTCACACTTTTTTGGAACACCCTGTATGAAAAAAATTATTTTCCTGAAATGCGCCCCAATATACAGGATAAGGTCTGCAAAGTATGAAATTCCTAACTTAATTAATAAGTGAGCTATAGAAGACGGGAGGTGAGGTGCAGGTATATTTTCCGGTTTCAATGTGGCACTCGCAAGGAACCTGAATGAACCCTTGCATTTGATGTCTTGTCGGCTTGTTATGATAAAAATAATGAGATGTTTATCTAGCTCTGTCGTAAAAATATAAAATTGAACAGTCCTCTCTATTTTTAATATCAATGATCGATTTTGCAATAAAAATTAAAAAAAATAAAACTCACTTTCAAACGTATTCGTTTCAATCGCTCGTTGTGGCTCTCAGGCTCTTCGGTGGATGGTGATCTGGCATAAAAAGAACGGACTTCCTGTCCAGGGCGTAGCTGGCGCTTGCTAGCTAACCAAGCAAGTGGCCCTGATGAATATGTCTTCGTTGGATGGTGCTGTACCGACTTGAAACCTGAGAAATGATATTTGTAACAGTAGTTGTAGCTTAACAATTTTTTTAATTGTACCACTTAAAGCATAAGAACTGTTAAAGCTATGGTTTTCGAATTTGGAAAAACTAGAAGGTCTAGAAGGTTGTTCTATCTTTTGAATTTCTTTAAAACACTTGAATGCTTAAATTTTCTAAAAATCGAAATGAAATTAAAAGTTAACTCACCTGACTCGTTCTTTTTCCTGCTACCTAGATTGTAGAGATGGCGCATTCTTGGTCTACGTGTGTGTGGATTTATTTCAGTAATTACAGATGACTTCTTTCTTCTGGGCACGGTGATAGTCAATTTCAGTTTTCTACGTAAGGATTATTTTACTGTTGACAATCCTACTAAAAAAATAATAATAATTAATAATAGTAAAGATATCGTAAAAAGAAAAATTAAAAATATTAGTAAATCTTTGAAAAATCAACCAATATTTTGATTACTTTAATTATCATTGCTTTCATATAAATTGTGCCTAAAATGCACAATATTTTTAATTCGACAAACTTTCGTACACTTATAATCGAATATAAACAAGCTCACCTTAAGAAATTCCAATCCAGGTGTGATAAAAATCCGGTGAATTTTTCTTATTTTCATAATTTGTTTAACGATGTTTGAATATATTATGTAGATGACACTTCCACGGCGCTGTAAATAAAGAAAAAAAAACAATCTAAGATATTCCTCAAAGTAAAACTACTCTATGGTGAGTGTTTAAAGCACGAGTAATTTTCTACTGATACTTTACACTTGATGACACTACCGGAATGTACAGGGTTATTCATTATAAATGGACCGCCCCCTTTATTTCTAAAGATAGAGAGCTGATTTTTTTACCAAACTGTAGGAAATCTTTTGGATTTTTTTATGATTTATAAAAATATTATACGGGGTGTTTCAAAAACGCGTATCAGAACAAACTTATAGTTTTTTTAATGAAACACCCTGTATATTATTACAGATTCGGATTCTACTTCAAATTCTGAGCAGATTTTATATAATATACCATTTACCTAAGTTCAACTGTTTCCGAGCTAGAAACAATTAAAAATAGACTTTTTACCAAATTTTGCTAATTCTTGCAAAACGGTCAGAGATGCAGCAAAATGATTATGAATTTCTTATAATAACTTTTTAGGAATTATCTGAATGAGTGCCAATTATTGTGGTACCTCTGCGTTAAATAACATTAGGTTACTTGACTTTAGAAAAGAATGGTTATTAATTTTTATTTGGCTAAATTTGTCAAGTTAGCCTTGATTTCAGTAATTAAAACAAATTTGACAATTACCCTGGCAAAGTAAAACATTACTTATTTAAGTAAGTTGAATTGATTAAAGAATGAACTTTTCTGAGACAGAAAAACGTGATATATCGTCCCTATCCAGGCAAAGCATCGTATGCGCCATTTGAGTAATTTTACAGAAAACACAAAAAACTGTTTTTCCGTTATTTTTTTTAAAGACTTTTTTTATTATTTTTGGTTCATGGATTAGGAGAGATAATAATTCATGGTTTTAGGGCTAATTGCTAAAAAATATACTTATTGGGTTAAATGAAGGTCGCTTACGATATTTTAAAAAGGCTTTTTAGGGATCCCGTGGAGTTTAAGATATTTTTAATGTTGCTTGAGAGGTTGTTTGTGTTAGAAAATTAGTGAATTGTTTTCATAATATCGTGAGCGACGTCGCATACGTTAATTTATCAATGCAATGTGTAAAAGGTTTTAGGACTGTGGCTATAAGTAAAACGTAAGCGACATAAGCTTACGATATTTTAAAAACCTCTGGTGGATACAAAGTGACATAATGTTGATAGTATGGGAGCTTGCGATATTTTATGAATTGTGGGCGCATACATTGCCAAACTTTTAAATAGAAATGTAATGTTTTATTGACACACGATATTTTTTTGGGTCGACGTAGCTCACTCAAGCGATCCCGGAAACATCAAAATCCCGCATTGGCAAAAATGTCGCTTACGATACATTGTCTGGACAGGGACGATATATGAATTAATTATATATTAAAAACGCATACAACAAAAGAAAAGCTAAACGAGAGTATCAAAGAATATTTGAAGGAGAAAGGAGAATTCCTAGTTTAAATACCTTTCCTGGAATATACCATGAAGTTTCTACCGAAACTACATTTAAGCGTAAGAAAAGAACATTAGCTGGGAACGAAAATCGTGCAAATGAAGAGTTAGAGATTCTTTTGCAGTTTGAAGGTAATTTTTTCCTTTAATAATTGGTATCTGCATGTTAATTCCCTTGCCTTGTAATTTTAGAATGTCCGGAGAAATCCATTATACCTGTGTCTGAAACACTAGGTAAATCCTATTCTAATATACAGAGAACTCTACAAAAATATAAATACCACCCTTACAAAATTATGCCGGTGCAAAAATTGTCTGAAGAAAATAAAGCAGCTCGTTTACGTTTTTGTTTGGAAATGATGGAACGTTTGGAGCAAGACGCACAATTATTTAATAAAATTATTTGGACGGACGAGTCTTCATTTTCAACCTCTGGCATTTTTAACAAGAAAAATATGCATTTTTGGTCGACTGAAAATACCAGAGCTTTTCGGGAAATAAAACATTCAGGCCGTCAATCTGTTCCCGTATGGGCTGGTATTTTGAATAATAGAGTCATTGGTCCAATATTTTTTGTTGGCAATATGAATGGAAACCGATATTTGGAATTAATACATGAAATAGTTCCTGATTTAAGGAATCATAATCAAGTGATTTGGCAGCAGGATGGGGCTCCTGCTCGCAATGTTGTTGCTGTCACGGAGTATTTGAACGAAACTTTTGATTTTTGGATTGAAAGATTTGGGTCCTGCAGATGGCCAGCGAACAGCCCAGATTTAACTGTTTTAGATAATTTTCTTTGGGGGTTTTTAAAAGGAAAATTAAATCATGAAAAACAACCGTCGGTGAATAGGATTAGGGAAATACCTCGGGAAATACTAAGCGAAGAAATACAAATATTAAATGGCAGACATCAAGGAATCATTTTAGCTGCAACAGAGACAAAAACAAATTTATAGAAGATGTATTCAAGAAAATGGAATACATGTTAAACATCTACTTCAATAATTTATTTAAATTAAATTTGTTTTTATTGTTATGTTAGTTTAGTTTTTAGTTGAACATTTTTTACCATTACTTTTAAGAATAATATAGTCTCAGTAAAAACTTGGTGGTATTCATTTTTGTTATACCTTATATACTATTTCATATATGTATTTATTCTTCTCTTTAAGAGAAGTTAATTTTGCAGGTCCATCAATTATCCAGTTACCACTAAATAAATAATATTTTAGTCGATATTTAATTGTTTCTAGCTCGGAAACAGTTGAACTTAGGTAAAGGGTATATTATATAAAATCTGCTCAGAATTTGCAGTAGAATCCGAATCTGTAATAATATACAGGGTGTTTCATTAAAAAAACTATAAGTTTGTTCTGATACGCGTTTTTGGGATACCCTGTATAATATTTTTATAAATCATAAAAAATTCAAAAGATTTCCTACAATTTGGTAAAAAAATCAGCTCTCTATCTTTACAAATAACAAAGTTAAGGGGGCGGTCCATTTATAATGAATAACCCTGTACATATATCCATCTAAAATGTACTTACAAAGACTTTAATAAGAGTTGTCTTGACTTAACAGGAGCATGATACTGATACACAATAGCTAATGTTAGACTTTTCTGAGCTGTCCGTATGGCTCCCATTTGGGTACAAATGACTTGTGTATCTTATTCATCTACTCTTCAGCATGAACTAGAACTTTGACAGCTTGAGGAACTAAAAAAATAAAAACACCAACCTATTAGTAAACCCAGTTTCTGTGAACCATCACGTACCCCTACGAGGGTACTATTGATTATACAAAACCTTCATATGTTCCATTTCTTCATACAGCTGTGTTCACTTCACTAACACTTTGAGGTATCGTTGTTATCACTCCCGATTCGCGACCTTAAAACGTATGTTATAAGCTTACCAGCGTTATCAGCCAACTGCAACAGAACTGATGATTGTCCTAGCTATGGTACCCCATCTTCGTTTTTGGAAAAGACTAATGGGAACCCAATGTTTCTGACCCAAAAGACAATTGCCTTTTAAGCTAATTAAACCCATCGAGTAACAATTAATACTTGGCGAAACAGACCCTAATACAATCATTATTTTGTCTTATTCAGCGCCAACTCAAAAAAATCTCTAAAATCACATATTTAATAGCCAACACTTCTCTGACAAGTCTTAATGCCACCTTCTGACCTACGACCGGATATGTTATCTTGACCTTCGTTATCTATCTATAATTGATATATCTAACCAGAAATCTATCTATCCTCCATCTACATATAAAAATACATCTCCCTGCTTTCTAAATATCTATTAGATTATATTCCGATCTTTTAATTTAAATCTATAATACGTCTATCGGTTTTATCTGTTCAATCTATTTATGTATCTATACCTATAATCCAGCTACAGTGCTGCTTTCAGTTGCTTTTATTTTCACATAACGTATTTTAATTAATATATAGGTCCTGCGGCCTTCATAGTAGTGTCTAGATTGCGAGACAACTATCCTGTTTACTACGTTTAGTTTCATTGACTTTAAATTTTAAGTTATGTTTCGCATCGCTACCCTTATTGTACCTATTTATTATTCCTTCTAGTTAATATAGATTTTTGCCCGCAGCATAATTTTCTACCGTCTTGCTTTACCTAAATATTATGATCTATACGATCTACATACAAGGACACAATTATTATGACGCAATAGTTTTTCTGTCGAGTCGATAGGGCATAGTGAACAAGACGGCTTGAAACAGTAATAATTAAAATCAAATATGTGACTCTAACGTTAAGTTGCATAAATTATTTTTTCAAGAATTAAGAGCAAAAAACTTTGACTGTGGTGATTTAAAATGCGTGATGATATACTGAATACAAAATAGCAAAGGTCCAAATAGCAATTAAAATTATTAAGCGGGTAAATATTTATGCCACTTATCGTAAGTATAAAATCTGTGCGCCAACACATAACAGACCCAAAGTATAGGTTTGAAAAAGTCAGATTTTATTGTTATTTCTAAGTTTGCTCTGGCAGACAAAAATATGATTGGACTAAGGAAAGTTGCTAAGCATGTTCGATTCCAAAAACCGCGGCGCGGTTGACTCACCATTCACTTAATCAGACGCCCGGCGAAGCCCTGTTTATCGCGAACGACAAAAAATAAAATGTACAGAGGCAAAAGGGAGAAGGTTTCTATTTAGCCAAAATTTAGATAATTCAAAAAAAAATATTAGAGTAGGTATTTCATTGAAGAGTTTTTGTTAATTTTAGAATTTTTAATTTTGTGCAAATTCTTAAACAGGCATTTTCAATGTTTTATTGTAATCGTAAAATTGCTGATATTTTAAGGCAACTTCTTGCATAAGTACCTATTTTAAGAATATGTATAACAGCAGGTACCTATATCTTTCCATTGGATAGTTTATTGCTCGAAAAGATCGCCTTTTTCCCTGCGGGAGCCGGCGATGTAGAAAACTTTATTTTATCAAATAAAAATTGGCCAGCATTTGAAAACATAACTTCTAAGTGTCACTTGCATCTATATAGCTATAATCTTGCTGAGCTAGAATCTAAAAATACAGATTTCCCCCTTTCCCTCTGTACAATATGAAGGAACTATTAATTGAACCCCGAACTCTCGAATCCTTTCGGGCTGATCGGACAAGACATCGTCCGTCACATCGGACCTTGATGCCTCGTCTCGGGGTTTACCTTCTTCGCACTGGCCCTTCCAGGATAAAAGGAACCCTTTACACCAGCAAGTGCCAGCCCGATAAAGCCCTTGCCCCAGCGTCAGCCCTCGGGGACAACCGCGGACGAAGGGAACGTTTTAGAAAGAATTTAACTCACCGATTAAAAAACAGGACCAATTTAGGATGAAACGGAATCAGTTGCAAGAACAACGCGGAAAACCACCGTCAGAAGCGAGGTAGTTGCGCCGGCACAACCATCTTCAAGTGGTGAAAATCTGAAAGAGAAAAAAGTTATAATTAATAATGTAGACTTCACTGAGCTGTGGTGCCTTTTAATACAGATGCCGTAATACAGCTATCATTAATTTTGAGGAGAAGGGGATCTGAATTCTTAACAGTACCTAAACTTTTTTTAAATGTGCCTTAAGAAAAAAAAACGTTTAAGATCATGCAAACGTTTTATCTGTTACAATTAATAACAAAATTAAAATCGTGGCACTAAATCAGTTACGTTACAGACCTGGTACTGTATTGTAATACTCTTTTGTTATGCTTTTTACACAACACGTAAAAACGTTAAAATTTCTTTACTATTTTCACGATAACCTAATTTTTTCATAGGTAAGTACTATAAATAACTGTTCTAACTTTAAAGTTACATTTTTAGTTGTCTGCCAGCCTACAGATTTTCTTGAAACCGCTATTATGCGCCGGCTTAGCACTGGCAAATTCTTAATAGCTATAAGTTCAGAATTGAGCTTAGATAAAACCCATGGTGGTTCTTTGGAATCTTCGGCAACATCGTCTCATTCTAAAGTAAAATTTGGTATATATTTTCAGGTTTCAATGTGGCACTCGCAAGGAGCCTGATGAACCTTTGCATTTGACGTCGTGTCGGCTTATTATGATAAAAAGAATGAGATGTTTATCTAGCTCTGTCGTAAAAATACAAAATTGGACAGTCCTCTCTATTTTTAATATCAATGATCGATTTTGCAATAAAAATTTAAAAAAATTAACTCACCTAAACACAAACATGGTCCTTTCAATCACTCGTTGGGCACCTCCATTGGTCACTCTTGACTTGACAATTCTAGCATCTCAAAACTTGTGGATTTTTCTTGACACAATGCCGAGTAGTTTTTCATGCCTGTTCACATTATTGTGGCTGACAACTTTTTGTAGCTGTTGCTCTTACCTATCAAAAAATAAAATAATAAAATTAATTCAGAGTATTAGAATGTGCCGATAGGATAATCATATTATAGGAATATTTTTTATTGAAATTTATTTTAAAACATAGTACGAAATTATGAGTGGTAAATTATTTTCATTGCATGGTTTCTCTTGGTTTTATTTCTCTTTGCTTGGTATAAATTCAGTAAATGCGATATTATTTTTTTTTGAAAAATTGCTCCAACACATTTATCAACATTTTAAGTTTTTTATAAAAAAATATTGATACAGTGTGTCCGAGATATAATGTAATCGATAACGTGCATATTAAGTATACATATTTACCAAATATTATATAGGTAAGTAGGTATTTCATTAATTATACTTCTGCTTATTTTTTTTTTATAAATCACACGTGAAAGTATATTTACCTTTAAAGATCCAAATGTAACAATTATTGTATTGAGAAATGACTGGCAATTTGTTTTTGGTTTTCTTCATAATCTATTTGAAACGATATTGTACCAATTCCAAAGATTCTTTAACATTTTATAACATCGGAGACACCGGAGACTTGCGTAACGTGTAGACCTGAAAAAGGGGAAAAAAATTTATGAAAAAATAATATAAATAATATTTTGATGAAATTCTTAGTAAAAAGAACACAGGAAGGACAAAAGACTAAAATAATTTTTTTAAATGTGTCTATTATAGTATTTTTTCCGTTTGTTCGCCAATATTTAAATATAAATAAAAAAAACCTATAAGAAATAATAATAAAACTCTGTTTAAAAAAATAATTGTCTACGATAGGTCAAGGAAGAGTAATTTTATGCGTTTCAAGAAAATTTGACATACAATATTTTTCCAATAGAAACTTTTATACCCCCAAGAAATATCTGTGTTTACAAATATTCATGCTGATTTTTAAGACATTCGAAAAAACAATTTAATATACAGTGTGGTTGTTTAAGTGTGCAACATTATGGACATTTTTTTATTACCGATTTCTTAGAAAATTTTATTCTTGATAAAAGTTGGTGCATGTTCAATAATCATATTGTTTAGAATTAAAAGTTATGCATAGATTCAAAAACGTGACCTCCTAAAATAAAAACATATATTTTCTTAAAAAACATTAATAATTTCCCAACCTTTTTTTATATTCACCATAAAGATCTTTATAAATTAATCAAAATTAAATCAATTTCACATATCTTTGTTCAAATTCAAGCATACATATTTGTAAAATTTACTTGAATTTTTAATTTATTGGAATCACAAACTTCATGTTTGTTGCAACGATATTAAACACAACTTTAAAATATCCTAAAAATTCTTCTTAACAAGATAAAACATTAGTAATGATAATATGCTAATTAAAAAACTATCATTTAAAGTGCAAAATTTTTTTATTTTAAATGTTATTTTAGTAGGATTTCATGTTGTCGCGTAATTTGTACAATTTTTTTAATAAACATTTAAAATAAAAATTTTGCACTTTAAATGATAGTTTTTTAATTAGCTTATTATTACTACTAATGTTTTATCTTGTTAAAAATAATTTTTAGGATATTTTAGAGTTGTGTTTAATATCGTTGCAACAAACATGAAATTTGTGATTCCTTAATAAATTAAAAAGTAAATTTTACAAACATGTATGCTTGAATTTGAACAAAGATATGTGAAATTGATTTAATTTTGATTAATTTATAAAGATCTTTATGGTGAATATAAAAAAACATTTTGGGAAATTATTAATGTTTTTTAAGAAAATATATATTTTTTTATTTCTTTTCTTAATAACATTTTGCCGAATTTGCTAAAATAAGGGTACACTTTATTCTTGTACAAGTTTTATATTTTTTGGCCTACCCTGTACGCCGTGTGACTTGCAACCATTCCAAGTGCACCTAATATGATTATTGATCATGCACCAACTTTTATCAAGAATAAAATTTTCTGAAAAATCTGTAAGAAAAAAAATGCCCATATGTTGCACACTTAAACAACCACACTGTATATATAATTAATATTATAAACTTTTATACCCCTTTTTCCGCCTCAGAAATTTTTGTAAATCTCTAAGCAAATGTTTATTTATACCAAACAAAAAATGTGTCTAAGATCTTTTTATATCTTTTCTCTAGCGGTTTCGTTGGAAACTTACCCCTCCATTTCTACCCCCCTAGGAGCAAAATATCAAAACACTCACTTGCTTATTATGACAGAGTAAGCTTAGTACCGATATACACCCTGAAAATACACTACACCCCTTTCTTCAAAATTACAAAACACGTATAGGTACTCATATTTTATAAAAGGAACTTATACAGTGTGGTTATATATATGGGCATTTTTTTATTACCGATTTCTCAGAAAATGTTATTATTGAAAAAAGTTGGTGCATGTTCGATAATCATATTAGGTGCACTTGGAATGGTTGGAAGTCAAACGGCTAACAGGCTAGGCCAAAAAATATAACACTTGTACAAGAATAAAGTAGGTAGGTACTCCTATTTCAGAAAATTCAGCAAAATGTTATTAAGAAAAGTTGTTTAGAATTAAAAGTTATGCATAGATTCAAAAACGTGACCTTATTCGTTTTTTTCCATAGGTATCTGCGATTATTTTAGTAGGATTTTATGTTTATCGCTTAATTTGTACAGTTTTTTAATAAACATTTAAAAAAAAATTTTGCACTTTGAAGGGTAGTTTTTCAAATAGCATATTTATTATCATTACTAATGTTTTATATTGTTAAAATTTTTTTTTAGGATATTTTAAAGTTGTGTTTAATATCGTTGCAACAAACATGACGTTTATTGTGATTCCTTAATAAATTAAAAATTCAAGTAAAATTTACAAATATGCTTGAATTTGAACAGAGATATGTAAAATTGATTTGATTTTGATTAATTTATGAAGGTCTTTATGGTGAATATAAAAAAAATGTTAAGGAAGTTATTAATGTGTTTTAAAAAAACTATATTTTTTTTATTTTAGGAGGTCAAGTTTTTGAATCTATGCATAACTTTTAATTCTAAATAACTTTTCTTAATAACATTTTGCTGAATTTTCTAAAATAGGGGTACTTTATTCTTGTACAAGTTTTATATTTTTTGGCCTATCCTGTACGCCGTTCGACTTGCAACCATTCCAAGTGCACCTAATATGATTATCGAACATGCACCAAATTTTATCAAGAATAACATTTTCTGAGAAATCGGTAATAAAAAAATGTCCATGCACACTTAAACAGCCATGTATACCAATTTTTAAAGCTTTACTAGGTACAGAAATTCCTTTAAAAATGTCAACCGCCTCTATCATTCTCTTTAAGGGTTGATTTTCAAAAAAATCCTTCCACAACAATAAAACGAAATAATACAATTTTTTTTTAGGTTCCAACGAAAAGCCCCCCCTTCCCCAGAGTCCCACTTAAGCTTTCTGTGGGTATATTTAAAGTTACATTTTTTCAGTTGATAAATAGGTACTTATAAAGGGCACTCGGGAGGATACTAAAAATCTCGCTAAAAACAAAAGACACGATTTTCTTGAAATTATTTTTCTATAATAATACCCTTTAACTTTGACCACAGCTCCACATTGTTGGCCTTTAATAATATAGGCATTAATGTCATTTTTCAATTATTGATGATTGGTAAAATCTGATCTCCTGAGGTATTAAGGAATTTAAAAAATGTCACTTAAAACCAAGAGACACGGCGAGTAATTAAAATGGTGGAGGACGGGTTAAAGTTTTGCTTTCGTGTGGCCTTATAAAGGTGGAGAAGCAAGTAGAACAAAAAAGAATATTGGTGCCCAATTTTTTTTTAATGGAATAAAGACATTAGCATAAAAGGAATTATACAGTGTCAGCAGTAAAGTCCGCATCATATGGGATTTTTTTTTATTAATAGCTTTTTTTTTTAATTTGACTTTGCCATCCAGTTCTGCTTCGATCGAGATGAAAATTAAGCAAAAAAATAGTAGTCACGTGATTCGCATTATCTGTCAAATTTTAATTTTTTCCAAAAAATAATTCCAAAGTTTCCGAAAATATCGAAAAAAGTTTTTTTAAATGCAGTTTCTAGCCCACATGCAAAATTTTAACTGCATAAGATAATTTTGATTTTTTACCTATGTATATTTTGTAAATTGCACCACTTTTGCAAAATAAAACTGAACGCAACCTACATAAAACTTCTTAGTTTTGCCAATGCTTTATTTCAGATACATTTTCTTTAAAGTAGAGCCATATTAAATGTGTGTTTTTCTACAAAATCAAAATTGGGCTATTAAAATTTCGTCGCATGTGATGCAAGATTTATTTGTTCTTAACCCTGTATAAGGTAACTTCATAAAATAAGAATTTTTGAAAACGTAGTTTATGCCTGAAAGTAATACACCTTAATATTAAGACAAAAATAACAGTGTCATATATCAGTAAAGTGTTCATTAAGTGGAAAACAAATTTTAGTTTAACCTCACGTAAAGTTTATCTATTTTCAACGATTTAATTTAAAACACCTTTATTTTATTTTTTTACTTTCAGACACAAACTACGTTTTCAAAAATACTTATTTCATGAAGTTACCTTATGCAGGGAGCAGGGACAAAAACAAGTGAACTTTGCATCACATGCGACCAAATTTTATTAGCCCAATTTTGATTTTGTAGAAAAACACACATTTAATATAGCGCTAATTTAAAGCAAATGTATCTGAAATAAAGCATTGTCGAAACTAAGAAGTTTTATGTAGGTTGCGTTGAGTCTTATTTTGCAAAAGTGTTGAAATTTACAAAATATAGGTAAAAAAATCAAAATTATCTTATCCAGCTGAAATTTTGCATGTGGGCTGGAAACTGCATTAAAAAAAATATTTTTCTAATAGCTTTTTCGATATTTTCAGAAATAACCCCACTTTTGAATTATTTTTTGGAAAAAATTAAAATTTGACAGATAATGCAAATCACGTGACTACTATTTTTTTGAGTAATAGATGTGTTTTGGACTTCCATTGCCTTTAGTTTTTCATATCACAACGTTTCAACTGGTAAGTATCTCCAGTCGTCTTCAGGTGAATACTAAACAAGTTACAAAGCTACGAGCATATTTATACTACCTAGGGGGCGGTGCTAGTGACGTATGATCGGGTGCAGTCGTGAGTCATCTGCTATGCATAAAGCAGATGACTCACGACTACTTACTGGTGACACTGTAAATATTATATAAAAATAAAATTATCAAAAAAATCGTCTTTTCTTGGGAATAAACTGTCCTAGTGATGGGATAACTCGAGTGAAAAATAACCTATCATTCGGTTTTTTCAATCACTTGAATTATTCGATTATCTTCGGAAATAATTCGAGTGACGAAATGAGTGACGAACATATGGTTTTTATTTTCCAACGCGTCTCCAAAGTTGCTGCCCGCCTGTCAATCACTCACTGCGGCCAGAGCCATCTCCTAGCGAGCGGTTACACCGAGTGGTTTCGGTTATTATTGGCGATATAATTCAAATTAAATACTGCATTACGGGTTACCTGTGTAAGAAAAATACGATTTATTATTTAGATTTAAATACTGCATTACGGGTTGCCTGCGTAGGATAATAGGATTTATTATTTTATTTAGATTTAAATCGTCGGCGTCTACTGAAAACTTAATGTTTAGTGGTGAGTATTCAGTATTCATAAATATCATGAGTTATGCAATATCGTGACATCTCAAGGTCAAGTTGTTAAATTAAATTGTAAGATCTGGGAACCATGCCAAAAAATCCACAAATATCTCCGCCACATTTAATAATCCGGAAAAAATCATTCGATTAACAACACCGAGTCAGTGTTATTCCCAATACAAATGCTGTATATCAACATGAACGATGAACCGCCAATATTAATAATTAATATTAGCATTTGAGTGAAAAAAAATCGATTATAATTCGGTTTTTTAAATCACTCGAATTCTCGGTAGTCGATTATTAAAATAAGTCGATTTTTCCCAACACTAAACTGTCCCTAAAGTTGGTAAAGTCGCCGGCGGCGTCAGGTGGCGCCACTATCGAGACTCACTATGCATAAAAAAGTTTTATTGTCTTCCTCCAAAAATCTAATACAAGAAAGAAAAATTTCTAAATAATTTCTGCTAGGTATATAGATAGCCCGACAACAACAATAAGAAATATCAAAAAAGTTTTAAAAATCTTTAAAATAAACCTAAAAACTGCAAAAAACTTGTTTTATCAAAATGGCGACAATGGACGGAAACACGAACTAAAATGCGATTTTTACCTTTAAAAACAAATGGAAAGTGAAATAAAAGTGTTTAAATAACACCACACACTTACCAGCAATACTTTAGTCACATTTTTTAAAAATATAAATAGGAAAAACTAAGAAAATACTGTAAATGAACACTGAACAATAAAAAGCTTTCATACGAAGCGCATTAGGTACAGCGATTAATGCAGCTTTCTGCCACAAAAAACAAGTGACAAAAAAAACTTTTTAAATGGTCGTCGGGTGTCGCCACCCCCGTCGCAGGCGTATTGAAATTGCCTATGCAAATAAATTATGAAACGATGATTAAAATAGAAATTTTTAAATTACTTTTGATAAAAATATAACATTTCTCTTAAATGAAAAATTCATTTTTTAGCCATGGATGAGGCTGAAATAAATACCATATCCCCATTTTTTTAAAACCAAATTAGTACCTCTGATAAAAATATAAATTACCATAAAAACTATTTAAAATGGGCTGCGGTATGATATAAAGCAACAAGAAACCGTACAAAATGTTTTAAGAATCCTAAAATTAAAAATAAAAATGGCAAAAAACTATTTTTTCTTGGGTGACGCCAAAGACTTAAGAAACTTAAAAGTGATTTTTACCTTTAAAAACACGTAGGGTGTGATCCAAAAATATTTTGAACAATACTGCACACTTTCAGCTAGTTTTACCGCCACTTATTTTAAATGAAATTGAGAAAAAAACTACAAAAAATTTAAAATGCCCGATGGTAGCATATTTAGCAATGTTCACTCCACAGAAAAATGTAAAACAAATGAACTCTACAAAAAACGCAAGCGGGTACAAACTTCGGCATTTTCTCAACGGTGTGTCCTGATTGGACTGATAAGAAATGTGTTACGTCAAAAGGTTCTTTCCTTCCATGGTATAGCATAAGCGAAAAAAAATTACTGAAACTGTCCTATTGGGCAAAAAAAGGGTTTTAATGAAAAGTATATGCTACTTGGCGATAAATATATTCTAATGGTAGCCGAAAATAGGCTTTACAAATAACTCGATTTAGGAGAAAAACGCAGAAAAAGTATCGCTTACCTTTGAATAAGTTGAATGGCCGTTGAAAAATTCCAACCAATCGGGTTTGGGAGTTAGGGAGTACGTCATCAGCAACTTGATTTTGTGAACTCGGGAAATCTTATTGTCAGTTTGTATTCAAACCACATTCAAACCAAAAGTTATAAAAATCATTGAATTATTTTCACGGGTAGCAAAAACAACTAATGGGAGTTATTTTGAAGGTGCCTTGACTTATGATGAGAACACCATGCAGACATGTAACCTGAACTCCAGGAAAATGAGTTACCCTTGATGCCGACGTCTACAGTTCCAGTCCCTTACGTTTTGTAAGATTATGGGCCCTAAAATAGGCCTTAACAAGCTTTGTCATTTTTTAAACACAAGATTCACTATTAGGCATTATTAATAGGTACACCACCATATAGATTTCACCATTTTTTTTTTAATGCATCCAGAACAAATATATAAAATTCTCCAAACTGTAGGAACATTTCGGTTAAGTTTTAAATATTTTAATGAAGCTATAGGCAACACTTGTACACTTGTCGACAAGTGCATATCAACAGGTTCCCCCCAATGCGCATGCGTTACCCTTCAAGCGTCGTCGCGGAAAAAATTTGCTGGTCTAGGATAGGACCGACGCCGTAGAAACTTCATCTTCTAGTTCAGAGAGAGCAGGAAAAAATGGGGAGAAAATTAGTCGCCTGGCGGCCTGATATTATAAACCAAAAAGACTCTAATATAAGAGTATAAACAATTATGAAATCCTTTTTATAGATTTGTGATTCTAAGCTCATAGAGATGTTCCTATAATATACTCCTAGACGTGTGTCTTTGGTAAAAGATTTGCTATATTGCTAAAATACTAAAGGTGGTCAATTTGTTGTAGCGTAATTAAGGGCAAACACTAGTGACGCATTCGCCATCTCGCATTTTGATCAATATTTCCTTATTTCATCTTTGGAGTATACAATTATTAGGTACAGTTATGCGTTAAAAAAGGTCAAATTAATTAATAGTAAAGCAGAAAAAACACTAATGTTTGTTCTTCAATAAGCAGTCCTATATACATTTTTACCCCCCCCCCCCCCTAGAGTTAGGGGAATGTATAAGCTTCTGTTAGGTAAAATTTGGAAATTAATAATAATATATTGTTGTTTTACAAATAATCCTAAAATCTAAAAAACTTTCATTAGAAAAAGACGGATTGATAATCCATAGCGCTCCACTGTCACTTTCGTTATCAACAAAAGATCTCAAGAAAAATCGATAAAATCAAAATATTTTTAGTGTGGCTCCTGCTCCATCAATGCATGTTCGCACAAACACCGTTAATTAATTGTCGTAACAACAAAGTCTTGTGTCGTTTTCGCGCTGCTTTAAACAAGAAATAAAACGTGCTTTCAGGCACGTAGCTAGGGGGGGGGGGACCCACGGAACTCGAGATCATACTTATAAAACTTACAAAAATAAAATAAATTTTATGCGAAATATCCCTATATTATTAGAGCTCTGATTTCGACAATATAGGACACATTAAACATTTCCTACACTTAAATTTTTTTCGTGGCAGTTTGTCATGTATACCTAGTAGATAGATAGTACCTATATAATAATAAAAATACATATTATTTGTTTATAATTTTAATACAATACATCAGTGTCCGCAAGAAAGTCCGCATCAAATGGGATTTTTTTTTTATTATTAGGTATAGGTAAAAATTGAAAAGGCAGTTAGTTTTTGCTTACCTAAAAACCAAAAATGACGTATACTGAAGCAGCTGCACGACTTGCGTTACCTGTCAAATTTTACATTTTTAATAAAATAGGTTCAAAAATGCCCTTATTTAACAAAATATCGAAAAAGTTGTTTATTTAGGCATTTTTAGTCTCTGTCCTAAATTTTGACTGTCTAATACAATTTTTATTTTTCGCCAGGTTCTTGAAAATTTTGATCAACCCTCGTAGATTAACTTTTATACATCGATGTAAAACCATTTGCCTTTACTTCATTTGTAATCTTAATGCAATTTTGTGTAAAATTTTTGTTTCCTATTATTTTTGTTCTGCTTCAAAAACTGAAATTGTTATTGATTAGTATGTAATGTTTGATGCAAAGTTTATCTAATTACATCAGTTTTGCCAAAACCGACGTTTCCTATTTTTCTTAAGTTAGTAAACAGATGTACAAAAAGAAAATATTAGGAAGTTTTCGTTGAAATTTTACTTAATTAATATTCGATTAAAAAGAATATATATTAATCGCTCGAAACATTTTATTCAACAAAAATATAGTTTAATATAATTAATTTAATTTAATATTAATTAAGTAAAATTTCAACGAAAGCTTCCAATATTTTCTTTTTGTACATCTGTTTACTAACTTAGGAGAAATAAGAAACGTCGGTTTTGGCAAAACTGATGTAATTAGATAAACTTTGCATCAAACATTACATACTGATCAATAACAATTTCAGTTTTTGAAGTAAAATAAATAATAGGAAACAAAAATTTTACACAAAATTGCATTAAGATTACAAATGAAGTAAAGGCAAATGGTTTTACATCGATGTATAAAAGTTAATCTACGAGGGTTGATCAAAATTTTCAAAAACCTGGCAAAAAATAAAAATTGTATTAGACTGTCAAAATTTCGTATAGAGACTAAAAATGTCTAAATAAACAACTTTCTCAAATAAAGTTTTTCGATATTTTGATAAATAATGGCATTTTTGAACCTATTTTATTAAAAATGTCAAATTTGACAGGTAACGCAAGTCGTGCAGCTGCTTCAGTATACGTCATTTTTGGTTTTTACGTAAGCAAAAACTAACTGCTTTTTCAATTTTTACCTATACCTAATAATAAAAAAAAATCCCATTTGATGCGAACTTTCTTGCGGACACTGTATAAAACGAATACGAAAAAAATCAGATTTATTTTTAATGCAGGCGCGGATATAGGGGGGGGGGCAATTGCCCTCCCCCCCTAAGGCACGAGACCTCAATTATTACCGGGTTTGTTTTTGTGCTTTTCTTGAGGATTTTGTGTTGTGTTTTTTATTTTTTCCAGTTGAAAACCAAGCACCATGATTAAAAAAAGGGCGTGGCACCCAAAAAATGTTCACTTGCGGCGCTTTCTTTTTGGCGCGATCTCGGTTATTTCAACTTTTACGAGTGACATCAACTGTTTGGAATATAACTTTAAAAATATATAACTTACACAGTAACCAAAAAATAGTGTACCTGGCCATCTCACACTGACATGTAAGGGTAAGATGGCATAGTATGTCATCTCACCCAAGACAAACTAAAACAAACGTACACACAAGTAACTAATATTTTATTATTATTGAAAGTTCCTAAAAAAGGAAATAATTAGCAAAATAAAACTCTAAGAACACAACATAAATACACATAACGACGTATTTAGTAGGAAGTTAAAAGTAAAAATTTGTCCGTTGTCTGCGGTACATTAAATGATTTCGATGCCAAAAGCCATCCCATTCCCATTTGTTTATTTTAAATTGCGTTAAGTGCTTCTACCATATTTTCTTCACTCCAACTTTGTCGCTGTGACTTTCGGGTGTATTTACCAACCATTTTTACAAAAATCTGTAAAAAAAATAGGAGAAACTTAGCGATATATTAATTGTGGGTGACATGACTTCAGGGTGAGATGGCATGGTATGCCATCTTAACCTGATCACCTATATGCCATCTTGCCCTGAAATACATTATTCAATTTAGACGTATGTTTCTAGTTTACACTTACATTTTTGTATTATCGTGTGCGACAGATGGGTACAGCTTTTACAAATAAACACTGCTATATTAGCAAATTTCAGTGGAACTTTTAGCCCTGGAAGTAACAAGCACTTATATGATATCCGTCAGAAAACTTTTCACGAGCCGATAACATACAACAAGCCGTACAAACTCCGTCGATACTTGCAGAGGAACTAAATTTACGTAGCGACCGTTGCATGTCCAAGAGCATATAAACCGATGGACATAATTGCCAAATTTAAAGTATTTGCGCTAGAAACGTAACTATGCCGTCTCACCCAGGTATGCCATCTCAGGCGCAATTCCCCTACCCAAATTAAAAGTATGCCTTCTAGCTTGTTATGCTCCTAGCGACAGCAGCAAGTGAAAATAACAAAAGAGCTCGTTAATTTGTATTGAGTAGATATTTTTTCGTTTCTCTTTCTTTAATTCGAAAAAAACGGCAATCTTTTAGAAATTCATTTCTCGATTGGGTTTTCGCATCGCACTGGATCGCTTAAACATGTCTGCAAGTGTCTATATAGAACTTTTCGAATTTTTTCTTGGTCCACTATATCAGCGGATAAACAAGCTTTAGTTTGCATAGTAAACGCGCTCTGGGAAAACATTATTTGTGGCTCAAAAAAATTAATTTATGATTTTTTCAGAGATATTTTTATCTGATGTTTTACTATATTGACTGTGGCTTATTCAATTTTTAACAAAACCGTTTTATTTTTTATCCAAAACATGCGCTGATTTCTTCTCAATATTCCAGCATCTCCGAACTTATCAAAATATATTCGCAAATTTGAGAAAAGTCGCTTTTTTGAATGCGGAAACAAGCAAAATTTGCAAATTCTAATACCATTCACTTTTGGAAAGTTGGCTATGCAATCATGCACGTGGGGTGGGCGTGAACTTTAACTTTTATATCATATGTCAAAAATAGGTGAAAAATGCGATTTCCAAATTGACTTTTTGGAGGAATAAGACCATTTAGACCACGTCTTTTGTGTGAAATACCTACCTTGAACCTTTATCTTTTTCATTTGACCAAAAATAAGGGAAAAAATATTGCATTTATATCCGTACTTTTAATAATAAAAATGGCTTGCAGGAGGCATATTAACTTCAATTTTTATAGTTTTTATAATATTTGGAGAGTATTTAATGTATGAAACACCTGTCTTGGACCTTTTTCTTTGCGTTTGAACAAAAATAATTGAAAAAAATGTATTATTTGTGAGTATTTTCAATACTCAACGTTGTGTGTAATATCGATTACGGCATTAATATGGCTTACATTCGTAACAATCAAACTAAATTGAGAGCAGAAAATTACGTTCACTTTCAGGATGCTTTACAGGCGAATGAACACAGTAACGGTATTGGACAGTTGGTTATACTACCTTCATCATTCACAGAGGTGGACCTCGATATTTACATCAAAAATCACAGGACGCAATGACTTATGTCAGACATCACGGTAAACCTGATTTATTTATTACTGCAACATGTAACCCAAATTGGCCAGAAGTCAAAGAAAATATTAATACCAATTTAACTCCACAAGATAGATACGATATAGTTAACAGAGTCTTCCATTTAAAAGTACAGAAACTCCTGCACCTTATTAACAAGTCTCATATATTTGGTCCGCCACGCTGTCATATGTACACTATAGATGAGTGGCAGAAACGTGGTTTACCACATATGCATCTGCTGGTGTGGTTAGTAAACAAAATCGGACCAAATCAAATTGACAGCGTTATTTCAGCTGAATTACCGGTAAAAGAAGAAGATCCTGTCCTATTCGAAATCGTAAAGAAACACATGGTGCACGGCCCTTGCGGGGATTTAAACCGTAATTCATGTATGCGAGATTCCAAATGCAGCAAAAAATTTCCGAAGTCGTTCCAAACTCAAACCAAACATCTACTAACGATGACGGATATCCCAAATATCGTCGACGATTGCCAGAACAGGGCGGGCAAAGTGCCACCGTCCGAAACCATGATATTGATAACCGATATGGATAGTTCCATATAATCCGCTCCTTTTGAAAATTTTTGATGTCCACGTCAACGTAGAGTTGTGCAGTTCAATAAAGTCGATCCAATATGTTACTAAGTACATTAATAAAGGTAGCGATCAAGCCACTTCCAGCATACAATCACCAAATGAAGTGGAAACATATCAGTCTGGACGTTACATTTGCAGCTCTGAAGCAGTGTGGAGGATTTTATCATTCGAAGTACACGACCGAGCTCCCACTATTGTCCACCTTGCAGTTCATTTAGAAAATGGACAAAGAGTATATTTCACTAAGAACAACAAGAAGTTGTCAATAACCCGCGGGACACAACATTAACCGCATTCTTCAAGTTATGCGCTGAAGATGATTTCGCGAAAACACTGACATATGACAGAGTTCCAAGTTACTATACATGGAACCAGAGTTCTAAAACCTTTCAACGGCGAAAGCAAGGTACTGCGGTTGATGGTTTCCCCGGAGTAAAAAAACGGATGCTCTTGGCAGAGTCTACGTGATTCATCCTAACAGCGAATGCTTTCATCTGAGAATGTTACTGCATGTTGTAAAAGGCCCGACATCCTTTGCACACCTGAGAACTGTACAAGGTGTTATTTACAATACTTATCAAACAGCATGCAAAGATATGGAGCTCTTGGAAGACGATTCTCACTGGGAAAACACATTATCAGAAGCAGCTATTTGCAGTTCAGCTACATCATTAAGATATTTGTTTGCCATCATAGTAGCGTTTTGTCAAGTAACTGATTCTGTTAGTTTATGGAATAAATTTCGAGAAAATATGGCCAGTGATATCCTGATTCGGCGACGGCGAGAGTTAGTTTCAGATGATGTACAATATGATCAAAACATATTTGACGAAGCATTATTTCAATTGAACAAATTAGTGCAATTACTATCGAGTAAATTGGGATTTAATAACTCGCCGGTTTCAGTAGCCTTTTGTCAAAACTAGGGAGCTTATTCACGACATTATATAATACGGTAGTGTTCTTCGAAACATTTTGATAACTACTGAAAATTAGATGTGCTTCTCTCTCAGATTCATAAATAGCCAATAGGTTTATCGCGTTTATATTACGGATATCTTTATAATGCCGTTTTAACCTTGGTTTGAGCAAGACAACACTATATAAGTTGCTCTATGATAAGTTCATAACGCGCCTAGTTAAGTGGAAGCCGACTATATCTATATTTTGACCCTTTTTGTGTACCATTTTTTGCTTTCAGTTCTTGTGTAGGTACTACTAGACAGAATGTTTTTACCTCTTATTAATAATTATACGTTTATTTTATCTTACAACAGAGAAATGACAAACATTTAATTATTGATAAACATCATGACAAGTTTGGGACAGTTGACAAATTTCACTCCTACTATATGTGAGATTGCAGGAGCAGTATTCATATTCCTGGCTTTCGGCTTAGTGCATTCAAAAAGAGTCCTTGCTATTTCTGTAGTTTTTAATCACTTGCCCCTGTTCAAAAAGTAGCCAATATAAATAGATTCAAATGTGAAATTAAATCCTATCTCACATGCAATAATTGCTTCTATTCCATTGATAATAAATTCAGTCCTACGTGAATCTTGCGACTTATATGTGTGTTATGTATGTCTGATTTACTCAAGTGTATGTTCTTTTCATTTTTATTTATTATGTTATGTATTTATAATAGGCTAGTTTTCAAATTTTAATAATAAATTGAAAATGTTAATATTTACTTTATAAATCTGTGTAACAATAAATTACTAAATAAATAAATAAATTTAAAAAATATTGTTGACTAAAAGATTTATTCTACCTAATGCAGTGGCGGAAAATGATAGAAAAAATACCCATGCGGAAAAATGATTGCAGTGCACCATTTGTTTTATAAAAAATTATCAGAAGACATGTTTGCCAGCCACTGGTGGAGCAGTCTAACTTTTCTAAATAAAATATGTGGTTTTATGTTCTATTAACACAGGTACTAAAATTTTAAATAATTTTAAGTACCTAGGTACTTTCAGAGATATTAGAAAATAAAATACCCTGTAGCAAAAAGGTGTAGCCGTTGCAGGCATATGTTCAGATTAACTATTCTCTTGAAAATATCATGAGAAGTAATCCTAAGATATTACTAAGTCATTAAGGAATACCCTGTATATTTCAAAAAATTGTTTTAAGGAAATTAGGTAACATTAAATAATAATATAAGATAACAACAATTTTTAAGTCCGGTCCTGACCTATTGCTGCCAATATTATTCTTACTAAAAATTAAATAGCTGGAATATCGAACAAACCCGAACAAACCCTATAAATTTTCTCTGTGGAATATGACTATTGTCATCACAAAATATACTAGAGGGTATATTTTGTGATTGTCATATGACATGTCGGCCATCTTGCAGGTTTACTCGTTGAATCGACTATAATGTGATCGCACGGTCAAAGTGATCCTGGACTAAAATCAGATCGATCCAAATCTCTGTGCCAATCGAACACGCCTCTGATCTGTGGTTTGTCGATCGTATCTGTCTGGGTATCTATTCTCGAACTAGGTGAATGATCATTTCAAGAGAAGTGAGTACTTTTTCTCTTGAAAATGTTAAACCGGCGTATTCTTGAAACTTAAAATGGCTACTCATTTCCATCAAGAGTTGGGAGAACTCATATTCTCTCAAGAATTTCAAGAGAATATACGATCAGGTCAAGAGAAGTGCGTTGATAAGCATGGTTGATAACCGGATCGGAACCCCTAAAAATTGGTAAGAACCGAATCGAAATAATCATTTCGGGACCGGAACTGTAACGGAACCCTAATTATTTATTTCATCTGGAATCGAAACCGGAACGGAACCGTTATTTCATTTTGGTCCGGGTCCCTGAATATATACTATTTTTTCAGAAAAAAAATATCAAAAAAATTACATTAATATAACCTTACCTTTCAAATTTAATTTATCCTTTCTCCAACGAGCCACCACTATAAAATGACGATCGGTTAAACATCATTCCTTGGTCATTTGTGTTTTATGTAGACCCTTTATTTTTCTGTGGTTTTGTCCTATTATTAACCCTTCTTTTCTGTGGTATTAACATCAGGCAAAAATGTTTCTCTTTGTGTTCTGTGGCATCCGCCATGTGTCATGTGTCCGCCATATTTGTTTGGAATTTTTTGCCCGGTTTGCAATGAGATTGAGTTGTATTAGGAGTACTAAAATTATAAAATAGAACCCTTTTAACGAAAGTAGAAGGGTAGATCTTTAAACCCAAAGTACTGACTCCTCAAATGAAGATGAAATTAATTGATCAAGTTGTACGTAGCTTTCGGGTAGCGAAAGTTTTTCGTGAAAACACTGATAAAATTAACAGCATAGATTTTTCCTCAAATGGAGAGACATTGATTTCTTGCAGCGAAGATGACCAAATCGTTATTTACGATTGCGAAAAAGGGACCCAAGTACGCACTGTTAATAGCAAAAAATATGGGGTCGATTTGATTCATTTTACCCATGCCAAAAACACTGCAATTCATAGTTCTACGAAAGTGGACGATACTATACGTTATTTGTCTTTACACGACAATAAGTATATAAGGTAGGTTAATATGTATTATATGATGGTTGCATCAACATTTATGACCCCCTACCCTCTTTTTATATATTAAGAGATTTGGTGGATATTACCTTATTTATTTTATTCATTTTGCAGGTACTTCCCAGGCCATACCAAGAAGGTTGTTTCCCTATGTCTGTCTCCAGTTGAAGATACATTCCTTTCAGGATCAATGGACAAAACTCTCAGGTTATGGGACTTAAGGTCCCCAAATTGTCAAGGTCTTATGCATCTCTCGGGTAGGCCTGTAGCAGCATACGATCCAGAAGGGTTAATTTTTGCTGCTGGTGTTAACTCCGAATGTATTAAGTTATATGATTTAAGATCTTTCGATAAGGTAAGAGAAGAGATTTGAAAAATTTATAATGCAAACAAATAAGAACATTGGGCCATATTGTGAAGTAAGGATAACTTAGTTCCCTAAGTCAAAAAAAAAAGATAGATATATGAATTGAAACAAGTTAGTGAGATACATCACTGTACTAGTTTTCAGAACTATAGTTAGGTACCTACTTCTGATCATATAAAGTGCCCATACTTGGGCTGAACCACTTAGGTTTGTATCAATAGAGGTTATGTCTCCTATTATTTTCTAAAACTGTGTGAAAAGAGCAATTTTTTTTTTCCTTTTGTTGTAACTACTGACTGAGTACTCATTGGTCTAACCTGAATTTTTTTTTGAAAATTTTCCTTTATTTGTAGTAATTAACAACATTTTTTTTTTGCATAGTACATAATCATTCTCTAAACAGTGCTAGAAGCTCTGGCCTCGAGAATAGCTTACTTATAACTAAACAGTGCTGAAATTAAATCTAACTTATAATGGATTTTAAGTTTTCTAACAAATTGACAAACATTTTGTGCCCCCTTAATTTCATCTGGCAATCTATTATAGACCTTGGATGCCCTTACAATTGGATTATTCAGACCTATGTTTGTTCTTGTTGTAATCTGATATCGGGTCTGATATATATCATTATGAGAATGTGTTATGTAATTGTGTACTTCATTTGTAAAAATAATATTTGTATTACATTTTTGGTTGTTATTAACTCTGTACATAAACATAAGTTTACATTGCTCCAACTCTAATATATATTTTAATTTTGAAATCATGTAACTATCTATATGTTGACAAGGCTTGCAATGTATTTTATAAGATACTTTATTCTATCCTTGATCAGTGTGTACCATATGTCAAAATACATAATAGGCAATATTTAGTTTGGTATACCTCCGATTTAATCAAGAGTGTAATGCTTGCTTTATACCTCTCATTTAAAGATTTAATTTAATTTAAGATTTAATTTATCATTTAAACTAAGCTAAGAAATAATTTTGTTAATTTATACCTCGAAAACGTGCCACTAAATTAAATTAAATGAAGTGCAAAAAAAAGAAGATTTGTCCAGCTGTTGTTACAACAATTAAAGCAAGTAGTAAAAAACAAATCGTAGTCTTCCATTACAAATCACAAGAATTTAGATCAGTCAAAATAAATAGAGAAAAACCACTTTATTTATTGATAAAAATAAAAATTCCAACAATAATTTTAGGTTATTGTCACCGATCAAAATATTCATCTTTCTTCCTGGCCAATCACGGACAGTTGTGGAGAGCGATTTAACGCGATTTAGCACGATCTGGCACGATCTTTTACCTTAAGTTGAAAGTTGGTCAACTCTTAAATTAAATTAAATGATAAATTAGTTTACATGAGAGGTATAAACGCATGCATAAGAAAATTAACTTTCAACTTTTAAATTCTTAGTTTAGTTTAAATCTTAAATTAAATTAAATGTTAAATGGGAGGTATAAAGCAGGCATAAAGGTTAAATATCTACCAAAAACTAAAAAAAAGAACAAGTCCTGTCCTGATCTTTTAATCCAGTTTGAAAATATTAGGACCAAAGTTTTTTCACCAAAATATGGCCTCTTACAAAATAGATAAATTGTGAAAAATATATTTAAAAAAAGTGGGTGGTAAGTACCTAAAAACATCTAATTTTAGGGCCCTTTTGTGACCTTCAAGCTAACGCAGGAAAAAGAATGTGACTGGACTGGTTTAAAATTCTCGAGAGACGGTAAAACAATATTAATCAGTACAAATGGATCGATAATAAGGCTAATAGATGCTTTCCATGGGACGCCCTTGCAGACATTTACTGGACATCTAAATAACAAAGGTAAGTTTAAAAAATGTCCTCAACAGCCTTTCATATCTTTAAAAATAAAATCCTTATACAATTTAAAAACCATAATCATAATACACATCATAAAAATGGAATAACCACAAAACCTAAAATAAATTAGTCCATAGGACAAAAAAAAATCAAATGTTAAATTATGTTTTTATAAACTAGGGCTATTTATAGCAAATTGCCTATTCAAGGCTCCAAACCACTAGGAAACTAGTAGTTCATTTGTCCCGAATGCCAATTCACTATAAACTAGGGCTATCTATAGCAAATTGCCTATTCAAGGCTCCAAACCACTAGGAAACTAGTAGTTCAGTTGTCCCGAATGCCAATTCACTATAAACTAGGGTTATTTATAGCAAATTGCCTATTCAAGGCTCCAAACCACTAGGAAACTAGTAGTTCATTTGTCCCGAATGTCAATTTACTATAAACTAGGGCTATTTATAGCAAATTGCCTATTCAAGGCTTCAAACCACTAGGAAACTAGTAGTTCATTTGTCCTGAATGTCGATTCACTATAAACTAGGGCTATTTATAGCAAATTGCCTATTCAAGGCTAAACGATTATTTAAAAAATTAAAAAATTGATATCATTAAAAAAATTTTAAGTCTAAATAAAAACATGGATATTAAAAACAGACAATTTGAAAATATTTTTAGAAATGCTTTAATTAATTAATTAATATTGTTCTGAATAATTTACCTATATAAGTACCTACCTAATATTTTTTACTTAAAAATTATAAATTAATAATTTTATTATAGGTAATATATTTCTTCAAATAAAACTGCGTTTATACTATAAATTAAATTTTTTACTTTAAAACTTGATTTTTAATGCATATTTATGATTTATGATTTTACATACTAAAACAAAAAAATAAGATTTGCCCCTAACAAGCTCAGCTTCAGGGGATTGAAGAATGCGTTTATAGAAGACAACATAAACATATTTATTATATTATTAAATTTTAAATAAACTTATTATTATTTTTCATTACATACCATTTGATGTAGGAACCTAAATTTGGCACAGTGTTGGTAGATAGATAAACATAGATAGGCAATTTTATTACTACAATCAGATACGTTTTGGAGAAATCTTGCAAAACATTAGGATTTTCAGTTTTTGGAATAGAAATATTTTTATTAGAGGATTGGCCCAAGTTGTGACTATATTTTTTCCAAACATGAATCTAAATATTCTATTTTTGCCAAGGTTGGCAGAATATACCGGGTGTCCACGGAAGGTGGCTCGCCCCTCTAACTTTTTTGTTTTTGAAGATAATGAAATAATATTCGGGAGATTTGTATACGCCATAAAACTGCATTTTTTGACAGGTGACATTATGACACTTCCGGTTTAACCGGAAGTGACATAAACTTTCGATTTTTAAATGCGACACCTGGTATATTTTTCCTTTTTTTAACTCCATATGACATTCTAAATACAACGATGTGTCACTTGTCACTTTTTGTCACCAAGAAAATATTTTTTTTCCAAATTTTTTGTTTTATCTAGAGGGCTATGAATACCTTAAAATCACTTATTTCAGTTCTTTAATCTTGGGAAAAATACGATTTTACTATTTTTGGTCCAATGCTATTTGCTATGTAAAATTTAATCTTTAAAGTTGTATAACTCATTTTTTTTAAATAGCAACATGGTGGCTCGTCGGGTTAAGAAAAAAGAGGATTTTATTACGATTATTTTGATACCATACACTATTAGGTTTTAGAAAAGCTGTAATTAGAAAACTTTAAAAAGTTAACTTAGAACTTTCCTAAAATGAAGCATCTTTTGAGAATAAATTTAGATTTAAATGCATCAAGTAGCCTGTGACCAGCAAAACTGATAAAACAAAATCATTTCTTGAAGAAAATTGAAATGCCA
The DNA here is from genome assembly GCA_963969555.1 of Polydrusus pterygomalis. Classification (NCBI taxonomy): domain Eukaryota; kingdom Metazoa; phylum Arthropoda; class Insecta; order Coleoptera; family Curculionidae; genus Polydrusus; species Polydrusus pterygomalis. The sequence goes on from OZ018376.1 coordinate 550,846, forward strand.
ACAGCTTCTGCCAAAGTTAATTATTTTGTTGTTTAAAAAGCATGGAAAATAATAGTTTTACAAGGAGTAAAAAAGTTGATATGTTATTAGTGTTTGGAGAATGTAGAAATAATTCAACCGATGCTGCACGACTTTACGCACAAAGATATTTTAATCGGCGTTATCCAACCCGGCACTATTAGGTACCCAAAACTAGTTTCGAAAATGCGAAATGAGTCTGACAATAATAACTTATCAACTTTTTAACTCCTTATAAAACTATTATTTTCCATGTTTTTTAAACAACAAACTAATTTACTTTGGCAGAAGCTGTTGGCATTTCAATTTTCTTCAAGGCATGATTTTGTTTTATCAGTTTTGCTGGTCACAGGCTACTTGATGCATTTAAATCTAAATTTATTCTCAAAAGATGCTTCATTTTAGGAAAGTTCTAAGTTAACTTTTTAAAGTTTTCTAATGACAGCTTTTCTAAAAGCTAATAGTGCATGGTATTAAAATAATCGTAATAAAATCCTCTTTTTTCTTAACCCGACGAGCCACCATGATGCCATTTAAAAAAAATGAGTTATAGAACTTTAAAGATTAAATTTTACATAACCCATAGCATTGGACCAAAAATAGTAAAATCGTATTTTTCCCAAGATTAAAGAACTAAAATAAATGATTTTAAGGTATTCATAGCCCTCTAGATAAAACAAAAAATTTAAAAAAAAAACATTTTCTTGGTGACAAAAAGTGACAAATGACACATCGTTGTATTTAGAATGTCATTTGGAGTCAAATAAAGGAAAAATATACCAGGTGTCCCATTTAAAAATCGAAAGTTTATGTCACTTCCGGTTAAACCGGAAGTTCCATAATGTTGAGTCACCCGTCAACAAATGCAGTTTTATGTCGTATAAAAATCCTCCAAATTTTATTCCATTATCTTGAAAAACAAAAAAGTTAGAGGGGCGAGCCACCTTCCGTGGACACCGGTATATCCGTGATAAATATCCCGATATATATCTTGATAAATATCATGATATTTATGCGACGATATTTATCCTGATATATATCCATATTTTTTTTTCTAAAATTCTATTCATCAGTATAAAAATATGGCACGCCAAAAATTAAAAATCCAGTTTGGGTTCATTTAGATTTAATCAACAAGCCCAGTAATTTTGGGTTTTAAGTTGAATCATAGTTAAAAGCAAAAATATATGATGTGTTCATATTCATAAACTTGTATTTTTTACCTACATTTTACATTCCTAACATAGGAGTACTAAAAAAACTTGTTATTGTAATAGCAACTATCATTGAATAGAATTGAAATACAAATTTACAGGTTTATAACATGTTTATATTTAATTAAGTGGTTTTGAATTTTTAAAATATATAAGTAGGTACCTATTTATAGAAAACATGAAATAATTTTAAAATATAAATAAATATCCAAACTTGGATATTATTATTATTATTTTATCAATAGCAAGCAGAAAGTCCGATGAACCTATTGTTTTAGTCTCTTTGATTTTTTTTCTTTAATTGTTCATCGTGATTTAAAATGTCTAAAAGTCCGTTGGCTAGTTTAAATTACTTGTTAAATTCTTACGCAAAAGTTATTTAAACATGGGTAGGTAAGTATTTTGGACGCACAAATATCATTAAATATTTAAAAACGAATGTCATCAAGCATTTCCATTCGTTAAATGAGAATTTTGCGGGCGCATGCCTATTCCTGTATGGCTTTGTTTACACGCGCATTGCCAGACATTTGCCACTTTCGTGATTATTGTTAGCTGATCTAAAATAAATATCTATGGGGTTCCCTTTGGAATCAAAGTTGTCACTAAAACTGTACCTATTTGTTTCCTGTTCTATCGTGTGGAACATAAAATGAAAACTAGCGATATTAGCAAGACAAAAATTTATTATTTTCTTTGTTAAATAAATATTTTATAGGGCTTATAAAGAGATCTTCGAGAGATTTTATGAGTCCACAATCCTTAAAGTCTCTGTACTGTTCTTTGGTGAGACCCAATCTGGAGTATGCATCCTCAGTATGGAGTCCATTTTATGCAACACATGTAAATAGTTTGGAAACTGTCCAGCACAAATTTCTTAAATAATCAGCATTTAGAGTCCCAGACGGTTATGCTTATGCAATGTCTTATCCTGAACTTTAGTCTGTTTTGGGGCTGGTTTCACTTGAGGTTCCCGTAAGAGGCATGATTTGAAATTATTATACAATATCTTAAACCATGTTTACCATTGTCCGGATCTGATGGTGAAGTTTCCACTTTTTGTTCCACCCAGAACCACACGTTCTAATTTTATTTTTTATCAGCCATTTAATCGCACAAATTATGCTTCAAATTCTTTTCTGCAGAGGTCTATCAGGTTGGCTAACTTTTATTCTAACGATTTGGACTTTCTTTCATCTGCTTCAAGTTTTTATATAAGCCTGCATCTGGTTACCTGATATTAAGTTGCTCCCTGCTGATTTTTTCTTTAGTTTGTATTTACGTTTATCTTTTTTTACACTGTAATATTTTATTATTGGTGTTAATACTATTGTTAATTTTGAGTTTGTTAATTTCATTGTATTTACCTATAAATAATAACATAAGTTAAAATATGCATTACTTGTCAGTTATTTTAAAAAATGGGCTAAGCTCGTTAATAAATAAATAAATAAAAGTCATAATTATTTATTTAGACTAGAAGAAGTAGGTCCACTGATACCCTTTCTCCTTAGGCATACCAATTGAAGCCTCCTTTAGCCCCGATTCACAGTTCATCTTTAGCGGTTCTACAGATGGACGGGTGCATGTTTGGAACGCTGACACCGGGTACAAAGTGTGTGTCCTTAATGCAGACCATCCGGGACCTGTACAATGTGTCCAATTCAACCCAAAATACATGATGTTGGCATCGGCGTGTACGAATATGGCATTCTGGCTGCCCGCTATGGAAGATACTTAGATGCCTTTGTTAATTTTGAAGTGCGGTGTAAAATGACATTTAATAATTATTTTAGTCAAGACCTAATCCTACGTCTTCTTCATGTGTTAGTTACGTCACGTACTACGAATCTGTTCGACGCATAAGACGGCCTTCTACAACCGAAATTTGAACGCCGATTAAATAGGACGAGTCAACATAATAAACTGACGCATACAAAAGGTCTTGATTTTAGTTGCTAGGTCCGCCTACTACGAGTTATCTTCTGATTTAAAAAATGGTAAATGTCGTTAAGTCAAAAAGTACAAGTAAATAATAATGAAGATTTTTTTGTTCATAAAAGGAAAAACAAAACAAAAAAGTTCAAACACTAGCCTCTGTGGTGGGGGAAGTTTTTTTTGGAAAAAGATTCATCTGACCGTTTTTTACTGGACTATGTTCCATTTAGGATAAGCTTTTCGAAACGAAAAAAATTCAAGGTTATACTTGACAAGTTAACTGAATTGACGTTTAAATCTATATCTTCTTTTCGACGTAACAAACTTTTTTCACCAGAATATGACCCTATGTTTTAAGAGTTGTTTATTGTATTTTTTAAATTATATAATTATTTAATTTTTAGTCCTTTTAAAGGGCAAATTATTATAAATTAAATCGTAATAATATGTCTTTAAATTATTAAAAATCAATTTTTTTAGTGTTAAATATTCTAAAGTCCAGTTCATAAATTCTTTTCCAAATGTTAGGTACCATCTTTGATTTTAGAAAACATTTTTTGTTTAATAACCAACGTGACGGTTACATTTAAAAGCAAATACTAATGACGAATTCACCATTTCATTTTCTAATAGATATTTCGTCTTCCCCAAAAAGCGGTCAGTCTTTGTGTAGCAATTACCTACAGTTTTAAGTGAAAAAAATTTAAGCAAAAACGAAATTTTCTCAATTTTGCCCATGTTCCTTTTTCTGCTTTTATTAATTTACAAATCCAACCTTTTTTAACGTAAAACTGTAGGTTTTTGTACTCCAAAGATGGGTATTTTGCCGATTTTCGGATAAAACGTAACGAAATATTGATCAAAGCGAAATGGCGAATGCGCCTCTACTGTTTGCCCTTAATTGTTTACTATTTCTATCTGAATTTTGATAGTTAATTGTTTCATAAATGTACATATTTTATTTTAACATAGAAATGTAATACTTTATAAATGAAATACATTTTTTACATAAATTTATTGTCTTTTGGAAGTAAATCATCAAAATCGAATTTATTTTATGTCAGCATGCTTATGCATTTAAATACGTCATCGGAATTATTACAATAACACATTTAAAACTTATGATAAGATCAACATAAAGGAATTTTTAAGGTTGTTTTAAATTCCTGCAATAGCAGGCGTCTTAAATGAATCAGGATACAGTTTAAAAAATGTTTCGCAAGGTATATATATATATATATATATATATACAGGGTGTGTTCACGATCAATGAAACGTTAGACATTTATGGAGAACGGGTACCTATGATACGTTTTTTAGTTTGTAAATTGGGTTGCTCCGGTAAACGACTATCGTTTTAAAATATTTTCAGCCGCTTCTAAACAAAACAGGTGGCATCGTCGTTATTTTAAATGGAACACCCCATATATTTTTTAATTTTCAGATTCTACATGTATTTCTGAGCAACTTTTTTGAATATTACCTTACAGTTACTGTTATCTAGCCGTTTTTTATGTAATAATTAATTTTCATTTTTTTTAACGAAGACATGACTTAATAAATCTGTTTTCTCCCAACTATAAAACATTACTAAGTTGAAACTTTGCGCACGGTTAAAAATGCCTTTACACATTTGATTTTTAGGTCATAATATCTTAGTTCAAGCGTACAGAGTAGTTCAGAAATATATTTTTTTAGGTTACTTAAAAAAATCTATTTTAAAAAAAATAAGATACTGATTTGAGAAGCCGATAAAAGAAGCTTTTTTAATAATGTATGCCTTGCTTATACCTAACTCTTCAAGTTTTCGATTTATAAGCATTTTTTATGAAACTTCTTAAAATTTGTAGGTAATTTTCAACGAGTTTAGTAGGATTATGGATTATGCCATGAAAACAATTATTTTATTGTTAGGCTCCATGGCAACCATTTACAAGTGACATTCCTACCATCGACAAGCGAGTTGCGCGCTCTCAAGGATAGATAGGCAACTTAACATACTAAATTGGTTCCCTGATAGCGCCAAATGCGACCGGGCGAAACTAAATATAGTCGTGGTGGGGGTAGGCGCCAAGCATAAAAATTTAAATTTTATTATTACTTTGAATTCAAATTTTCGCGCTTCCAACTTAACGGAAAAGTTTGAAGCGCGAAACATCTGATTCAAGTTAAAATAATTTGGGAGAACGAAAGGAAATTATAACAATGATATGGCGACAAGATTTATTAATATTAGATATTTCCATAAATATGGTTTACATAAAAAAACAGCTTACATTATTATATTATTCTTTTCTGTAGATTTTTCTAACAATTCCGTGTTATTTTCAAGTTTTTATTTAATAAACTAGTTATTGTACCATGTAGTTCATTAAGTTATGAAGTAAAGTTTCTTTCTATATCTTTAATAGCTTTCGCTGTACTTTCCAATCGTTGGGCGACATTAATGAAGTTTTCAGGAGGTTCCACGCTTTTGTTAATTGCCTTGGTTTTTCTTCCCGATTTCTTTGGTCGCGACATATTAAATATATACCTATTTACGATTCTCAAACTACCGACTGCGCCATGTTAAGTTTATAAATTATATATGAATAATTATTTAATAATAACTTTATTTTTTATATATTTTACAAATCAATCATAAAATGACAATGACAATCTTTCACCAGTCCAGGTAAGACTTCAGGATCTGTCACAACAAGCCATATTTTTATCTTTTTCGCACATATTATGCACGTACAGAGAGAGAGAGAGGTACAGAATGTTGGCCATGCTCATTCTAAATGAATATTCTGTTCCTACCAACCTTAGGAGATGAACAACCTTATAAAACAAAATTCCTACAATAGCGCCACTAGCGACCGGGGGGCTAAATTAAACGAACAGGGGACGACCTTCACCATTCAAGTTATCCTAGCCTGGATTATGCCATGAAAACAATTATTTTATTGTTAGGCTCCATGGCAACCATTTACAAGTGACATTCCTACGTTTGTGATTTTTAAGTTGACGCCGTTGGCGGTACAATGGAATATCATAATAGTTATTCAAATGCATTATAATGAATTTATTTATTCTACATGGACAGCGTGATAAGATTATAGGCAGAACATGTAAAAAATGTAATGAAATGTATCCAAATTTACCACAAATGAATTTCAAGAATTCATTCGAATCTAGAACAATTTCAGAGGTTTTGGAATGTCACTTTTTTAAAATAAATGGTTGCCATGGAACCTAACAATAAAATTATTGTTTTTTCAGGGCCTCCTATGAAACTCATTGAAAATTAACTACATGTTTTAAGAAATTTCGTAAAGAAATGCTTATAAATCGAAAACTTGAAGAGTTGTACAAGCAAGGTATGCATTATTAAAAAGCTTTCATCGGTTTTCATATAAGTATTAAAATACAGGGTATCTCATTTTAAAAAAATAGATTTTCGTCCATTTTTTCAAGTAACCTCCAAAAATATATTTCAGGACTATTCTGTACCCTTAAACTAAGATATGACGGGTTGCCCATTTACTGTTTGAAGGATTGAGGACCTTCTGTTCATTGAACTATACTTATAAATATTACTTAATATATTTACTATAAATTATTGACTAAGTTTAGTAAAATTTGGGGGGGATGTTGACCCCTAAAACGCCGACATAATATCTCAAAATACATTTTTCGCGATTGCATCACTTTCTCTGTGAGGAAATAGGGCTAAGCCCAAAAATATAAATTTTAATTATTTTTATATAGGTACCTAGCAAGGTGTTAAAGTCTGTAGAAATAAACACAAATTGTATTTTTATACCTATGATAAAATTATTTCCTTTTAATTGTTTAATCTGCGGATCAATTTCATTTTCTAAATGCTACCGGGGTCAATTGTTCTAGTTCGGCTCTGGAAGAGACTCATACCAAAATGTATAATTAAACAAAATGGTAAGTTGGTGTGTGTATTTCAAATGAATGAAATTAGAGCTAACAATATTACAAAACATCTTTTTTTACTTAATGCAAACGAATTCAGAAGCTACAGAATGTGACGAATAGTTTGTCTTGGCAGGAGAAAACTGGAAAATCATCAGCTCAAAAGTAACTACTGTGGCGGCGGCCTGAAACAAAATAAAGTAGATAAGGTGTTATGGAAATTACTTAAATTAAATAATTAAATTTCCCCTCCTTGGGTGACAGACAATCCATTTTTTACAATTTATTTGGAACAAAAATTGAAAGTTAAGAACTTAGGGCGGCCGTTCACCGATTTAAAAATGGATAAAAAAGTCAGGGTAGACAAAAAGTGTGTGTGCGGATGTGTATTTCTTTTTAAAAAATTTATTTCATTACCTGGAGTAAAAAATTTTTAGTAATAAGGAAAAATCCATGTCCCGTAATTCCATTTGGTAGATAATTTATTTGAGTAATTAAACGGCTTACCTAAAAAACAAAATATTTGACTGAAATTTTACTAAAACTTTTTCATTTATTTGGTGTCCAACCCATCGATGTTTTATATTTTTACTGCATTCTATATTTGAGAAATCTTCTATTTGTTACCATTGAACATCTTACATTCCTTAATATTATGTAAGCTTTCTAGGTACAAAGATAAGATTGTGAAATTAAATATTATTGGGTAACTCAAAATAAAAAATTCGACAATTAATACTTTTGCCCGGCATTTTCTCCTCGCCTAAATAATATACACTACTGGCAGACTCCAAGTTACAGTGGCATTTTCTGTGAGTATGAGAGAGTAAACAATATGTTTAGATGCTCGCAGTAAGGATAACAGATCAATCAGTGTTGCCGGCGTGCGCGCGGCGTCAACAACGCAGGTCGAGACCAGAGAGGGAATCATTTATTTTCTGTTCTGCTACAGATATGCAGGAGGTATTTACTTCAGTAATATTTGAAATTCGTTTGGGTTGTACGTTGCACGCGCATTTTCTAATTATTTTGCTTAAGTGTTTTTCATTTTATGTCGTTAACTAATTAATTATTGCTTTTAAAAATGCCACAATTATTTAAAATGGTTTGTTTTTATTTGCTTTTGATGAAAAATAAAATGCTGGATGTACCTACTCCGACTTCTTAAATCTATCACAAATATTTGAGATAGTTTTGCGTGTTTCGGACAGGTTGGTCGGGCTACAAAAATGCAATCATCTATGCACTTTCCTCTGCACTCTCAGCCTTCGCGATACATAAAATAATTTTAAGTTTTTGTTCTTGCGAATAAACCATTTCAATCGGTCATGAAAACGGCATTTTCCAAATTTATTATTTATTTCATGAATTATTATTGTTTCTAATTCAAATCTAGCCCAAGCTTATTTTGCAAACTGCACATAAACATCGGCTTGTTTTCTTTATCCTGATCTAATAATTAAACAAAGGACGATTAGTATAAACAGCAAGTCGACAAGATTTGACACATTACTCTTAGTTGGGTCTTCTAAGGCCCTCCACACATGAAGAAACTAAACTAATTAGAAACTTAAATTAGAAACTAGTAACAAACTATGAATCGCACACGACACACGACGCTACTACTACTTCTCGATTATGGTGGCTTTGTTATATGGTGCATACATTATTATTTCAGTATTGTAATAATAACTATTGTTATTTATTATCGTGTTAAAAAATGGATAGTGATTCAAGTGATGAAGATATTATTTAACATTTAATTCGCTTCCAATAGCATTCCAAGGTTTTTCGGTAATTTTCCGTGAATTTTCATTTAACGTGTACCCCCCCCCCCCCCCCCCCCCTCCCTCCTAGGGGCTTGATGTAACAAGATTGACAATATACGCAAAAAATGTCCCCCTAGTTATAAAGATACGGGTATTTTTCCACTTCTTCTACTAGTCTTAAATTCAATAGTTGGTCTGCCATTTTTGCCGTTTTGTGTAGTTGTTTACAGAATAAACTAGAAACCAATCGCTGAGCGACCTACACGTCGGGTTGAGACTTGACTGATTACTGACGAGCACAGAACTCTGACGAGTTGCAAACCAGTTGTCATCTAGTAGCGCTGTATGCGGATGCTCATTGAAATACACAGGGAGTGACTAATAAGTAACTGAGTGATGATTTAAATTTCTAATTCGTTTCTTTTCAGTTGCTTCATGATGTGCGGAGGGCCTTTAGGGTGACCGATCAGCTACCAAACAGCTATTATTGATAATTTAGTTAGCAGTATTAAAAATTAACACTTTGATTAAAAATTATTGCAGCAAAAAAAAAATAACCTATTTGGTAAAGATCATAAAAGGAAATTAAATACCTACACACACGAAATAAAATTGAACCTCGAATAGGGCATAATCTACTAGATACATATATTAAGTACTTTTAACTAAAAAGTGGCTAGGTATTTAACTAATCCAATGATGAATTGCAGTGAATTTTTTTCACTAGTTAGGTAGGTACCTAAATACTTGTAAATCCTCGAGTACCTAATTTTTTTTTTAATATTGAAAGACCTATCCTTAAAATCTATTTCCCATGTAGCAGATTTTCCGATTACCATTTCGTATTCAAAATATAGGTACTATAATTTGTGTTAGTAGGTAAAAAAGTATAAACAGGCCAACTTTAAAAATTATTTTCTCCAAAAGAAAGATCAAATTAATAATCTGGTACAAGATCAGTAATGGTTGAACCTTTAGCTTTCAAGTGATACCAAATTTATATCTGTTTAATTTAATTTTACTGGTGATATTTAGTGACAGCTAAACGCCTGAACTATTTTTGTGATTATTAGTAGTATAAAAAGTCAAATGTACAAAAATTACTTTATTATTTCTAAATAAGCAAATATAAGATCTTAAACTAAATTCGATAGGTTTAGTGGGTTTTACGTATGGGTCCTTGTTTTATAGGAGTTGTTGCTTAGACGCATGTCGATATATATCTTAGATTGTTGTTCTAGCGGTCAGGGTCAAAACTAAATTCTTAAAACTGGTATAATAATTCAGTTCTGCTTTATTGCTAAAGAGCCTTATAGTGTCAGTCAATGTTGATTAGTATTTTTCACTTACATCTATGGTATAATTTTCGGTAGGCAATGAGTACAAATACTTCAAAGGTTTTCTTGCAGCTTCGTTCAATGTGGCCGAGTAAAGAGAGACGGCAACGACGCGGAATACTATGTATCCAAATGAGTAGAAGAAATATACACTATCTATAATGGCTTCCCTTTCTCTAAAAAAGGAATACATTTTAGATGATATTCTAAAAATGAAAGAAGAAAATAAATGACGAATTTAAAGTCAACAATACCATACTGAATATAATGTAGATATGTATTTGTATATTAGGAATATACTTACTTGATGCTATTGTACAGTTGAATACAAAGAAAATATATATTATTTATAAAAGAAATGAGAACTAAGCCAGCTATTTGAGAATCCACTACTTTGGTTAAATTGGATACTTTGTAGTAATCCTCACGAATTTCTTTCCAAAATTTGTGTGGAGGATTCTGAAACAATTTTTTTTTGTAGATAGATAAATCGGGTAATAACGGTTCAATATACTTATTTTTCCACTCTGCCAAAACATAAATAAAACTTTAAGTTTTCTTATGACATAGTTTATTATGTTAAGTATATTTTGTCATGTGTAGCTGTCAACTGTCGAAACGCTTTGTTTTAAGAAAAAGTTGACTCTAATAAAAATATTCGTTACAAAATTCACATTTATTTACACATCCAGAAATATATTTTTCCATCCTTGCACGACTGAACCGATAAACCTTATTTCTAGATTCCCATGCAATAATACGTACTATTTTTACTATTTTACCTTGTTTTGCTTAATTCTGCTAGATATTTGGTTAAATTTTTCCCTCAACGATATACTAATCATGATTATAAAAAGGTCCGTAAAATTCCACGTGAATGTGCTCACAGAATTTGTAAACTAAAATATAAAAATATGTTTGTTAATATCAATTATATTAAAAATTACTGGTAGGTCGCGATGCATAGGTTGTTAACATTACTTTATAAACAATAGTCTTGTTTTTAACCATAGATTTCTTATAGAATAGAGCCATTCATTCATGAATAGCTTGTTTGTTTACAACAAACATTCTTACACGTGTGAAACAAAGACAAAAGAGAGGGATATCATTAAATTTCCGACTCCGTGCGGAATTGTAACGGTTCCAAGATTCGAAGCGATTAGTAAACACCAGCGGCGTAGGTTGAGGTAAGGATAAAATAAATAAGTAAAAATTAAAAAAGTTTTCATTAAAGAATTAATAAATTTTTACTTAAGTGAATATTAAAAGAAGGCTTTGAAAAGCCTGAAAATAAACGAATTTTCCACTGACACTGGTGACGCACCATTTTGTAGTACTTAAAACAATAAAATGAAAAGTCCTTTACAAGAAACTCAAAAAAAAACACAAAACTTTACATACGAGTATTCCGACGACTAATCACGACATCGCAGAAACAATACGATTACTCACAGAAAAAAAGAACGGTTTGTCCGATTACTACAGCTGTTTTTGTTGCTACCCGTGAATGGCCGACGCGTGAAAAAGGAAAGCAAGGTTGCCGCTATCATTCCAGATCTTGTCACCGTGAAACTAAAATAAGTAGGTACAGAATGACCTGAAATAATCATATTTATTTTATTTAAAGCAACAGAACATAAACTTGTTCTATCTATAGTATCTTATTAACGTTTGTAATTTATCTGAATTATATTTGTAAAACGTGTATTTTATTAATTTTATGAATATAACGTGTTACTTTGTTACTTAACAGTAAGTTTGATAACAGCGCTTCTTTTGATGCACGTGTTAAGAGTATAGTGAACCTTATAGCTAACAAGACAAATTGTGAACGCTGGAATCTTTGATTTTTTTAAAGCGTATAGGTACAATGTAGTTTATTCTATAAGAAGTATATGTTTTTAACTGACTTCAAAAACGACGCTTATCAATTCGATTCGACTGCTTGTACGATATGGCATAAGTCACTGAAATTATTTTTAATTGAAAAATGTTAATCAGCATTTAGACAAAGTTTTTAAAATTGAATTAAGTCTGCATGCCGAATGACATTTTTCTCTTAGGTACATTATTTTATAAAGACATTAAAAATTACCTACCATTTCAAAAAATTATTTTTATTGTCTTATTTATGCATGATAAAAAAGAACATTTTTTAGTTGTTGGTCGGCATTTTTCTTTATAGTTTTCTCCAATGCAGCAGTGGTAAGACGACAACATGCAAAGTCTTTCCAATTTAAATTAAGGTGTACATAAAACTTTCAAAAAATAATACTTACTTGAACCACAGCTCCTGCCCAGTGTTTATACGCTACTATGGTAAACCACTGAGGAAACGCACATCCAAAATATATTTCTACAGGGTAGTTTTTGTAGTTCTTGCAGCTTACGCTGTGGTGCAAGTTTGTCAAAATAAATAAAATGTGCTCTACTAAAAATCAAATATAGTACAGTTAAGTAATACGGATGTTTGTTATACAATCGCGATCGGTATCTTGGTATATTGTTAATATTTAAACTGCGACTTACTTAATCCAAAGAACATAAAAAATGTAGCTGTTAGAACATTTATCCTTTTTACATTTCTATTGTAGGCATAGTTTCTCATTGATAATTCTACGTAGGAATATTCTTTTAAAATTTTTTGCCATTTTATTGCAAGGTATACAAAATGGATAGAAGCAAAACCGTTGAAGATGTAAAAGCATGTTGTCGCTAAAACGAATTTTACAATATTACTTACGGACTTGGGGGATGTTTTTTAAAATCAATCTTAATAATAAGCACTTACCCGTTTCATCAATAACAAAACCCTGTATGGCCAATTTTACAATGCAAGCTACGCCGGTGGCCAAAACACAAGAAACATGGACTACGGCGTAAATAAATTTTAAACTGAGCCATTTGAATCTGATGTCCTGCATATTCTGGGAAATATTGTGCAACGGCATTACCCCAAAACATTGCGACAAAATCAACGAGAATCTTATGCTTTCGTAAAACATGTATGGTCTGTACATGTTGATGTTTCTAGTGTTATTCTCTTCAATAGTCAAAGAAGTTGTAGATTTGATTTTTCGTAAAACTTTCATAATGTTACCAAAAATCAATTCCGTTGTTCTTTTCAACATGGAAAATAATACCAGTGTCAATTCGTTGATGAATTGTTATTTCGCGATCTTATCTCTTCGAAATATTGTTTGATTATAATTCCATACGCTAATGAAAAATCTCTGCCAGGGAAACATGTGTAAACATTTTCGATATATTGAAGGATGTTTTTCGAAAGCTCACATGTTTATAATTTAATAACTTTAACATTTAATACTTATATTTCCTTGGGGTTTAGATAAAAACACAATTATTTTTAGCCTTTTTTTTTATTGAAATATGGACATATTTTTCCATTTACAATATATACGAGAGCAGCACTAAATAGTGTAACTGTTTCGTATCAAGATTGAAATATCAAACACTTAAAAACAATATTATTCTTGTTGCTAGGAAAGTGAAAAGTGAAATTGGTTGCTTAAAAAAAAGTAATAATTATATTTAATATCCTACAAAGCAAATTTTCTTTCAAGAAGACCTACCCTGGTATATATGTTGTTATTTAAAAGTTTCTCGTTCAAAATAATTCAGTTTATGGCAACCACTTAACAGCAAAACACTTTTATTTATTTGGAAGCTTTTAAATACTTTTAATGCAATAATAAATATATTCCTTGAATAACTTGATGACCAAGCATGTCTATCAAGTTATGCATCGATAGTTATTTTTGTATTAAGTGCGCAGAATAGGGTTTTTAATGACACATAAGATTGTCAATTTTTACCGAGACCATTAGATTGAGATTAAAAAATTCAATCAAATGCGCCATAAAAACAATTTTGCGGGCGAAATACATAATTTTTTTTGTACAACTGTTTGTTCTTAATTATTTTAATAATTATATGGATATTGAACTATTTATCTGGTTTAGATCAAAATTCATAGCTTTTAAGGTATTTTTTCTTGCAACTGTTCTGATTACCATGAAAACCTGCAATTGTTTAAAATTTATTAATTATTAAATCTATTGGTTTTCCTATCAAAAAATTAACAATATTTTGCTCGAGTTTGTCCGGTACCATAATGTCTGATATTAAAAAGGGCTTATTGAACTTTCATTGCGTACTAAGTAAATAATCAATATTTATTAATCATTTTTATATTATTTGGAATACCAGCAATAGACCGGACCATTTGGACCCCCCATCGTCTTTATTGTTTAAATATTGCCGTTTATCGGTAGAAAGTAATTACCAAAATTCCAATATGTGATAAAACACTTGATAAAATTATTAAACGAAAATATTGATATGCGGTAGGTCATATACAAATATATTAAGCATAATTGCAAACACAAACATTACGTGGCTTTCATACGAATGATTATTATTATTATTTTTGTTTATTAAATTCGCAAGTGTTTATAATCTGCTAAGATAAATATGTTTGACAATTTTTTTATGGTGATTTAATATTAATATATTTTTAATAACTTCATTCTTCCTGTATAGGAAAATTAACATAGCCAAGTTTTTAGGGCGACAGGAGGAATTGCCTAAGTACGTCACTGTTGTTAAGGAGGTATTAAAATATTTCTCATTTTTAAATTATAAGAGGTTTGAGGTCGATCTACTTGTTTAAATGATATAAATGAGTTTTAAAACAAAATGTAGATATACAATTTCTTAACATTAAACTTAAATAGTGGGACCAACAAGATTATTATTTCCTTTGTGCTCCAATTGGACCGAAGTAAATTGCACCAAAACTAATTCATAGGTTACAATTGCACTAGCAACCTAGAAGATAAATAGGTATACTTTTATTATTAATAATATTAATTAAAAAACACTAATATAGACTTACGCTTAAAAGTAAGCCGCTGGTGATTCTGAACATCTTGCAACCGGTCAGTGCGACAGTATCAAAATTGATTTGAACAAGTAATCGTTTTATCTAAAAATTGTATAAATTACTAAATTTGCATGAACTCTTACTAGCTATTTATCAAAAAGTAATAATATATTATTTAAATAGACGAACTACAAACATACCACCATTCCTGGATGATTAATTGTAGAAAGTCAAAGAGAAGCTGTGGTAAAGTACGTACAATATAAACGCAAAATTATCGAAAAAGTCTTCCTCAAAAAAACATGATGCAAAAAATATAATAAAGAAGCCGAAAACTACCTGCACATATTGCACAGGAGTGTATTCAGTACTATATTCGTTATAATAGTTTATTTGCTATAAAATGTTGTAGGTACCTACTGTTGTTTTAATACTGCTTATCAATGCACCGACAAATTTTGAGCTTATATTGTTCTTACTTTACAACTAAAATAACTTAAATAAGTCTTACCTCTATGTTAAATGAAGAAGAAGGAATGCAATTTAAGATATATGCAGGTGCTTTACTGTCATTATTTATCTTTGCCGCATAGAGAGAGACAGAACCAGTTTTAAAGAGCAAATATAGAAATGAATATATGAAGTAGAATTTTCCGTAGAAGGTGTGAAATGATCTAAAATAAAAATATTCAGTAGCGTAACGTATAGAGAGCCACGGGGGACGATCCCCCCGCCCTCGTGCCGCTCCTTTCGGTGTTACCTAATACCTATGTTATTTTTAGTGGTTCACTTTCCTCTCGCTTTTTATCGTCTCATCTCGTGGTCTGGTGTCCTGCGAGACGCGATGAGAGGTATTTCTGCGAGAATCTCGGGAGACGAGACAAAAATATGCGAGAACGAGAAATCTCTCAAAATCATTAAATTTTGTTTAGGATTTGCGATAAACTTTAAAAATAATCCAGTTAGTATTACTCGATAAAAAAAGGTATCTTTATTACCGATATTGCAAGGTGGCCAGCAAAAAACAATGAAAAAAAGGACTAAAAGAAAAAAATAACCTTTTTATACAGTTTATAGTTTTTGTCGAAATGTTTGATGCAAAGAACCATTTGATAAACAATAATCGTCTTTGCGAATTAATTATAATATTATGCCCCTTTAGCAAAATGTAGGGAGTAAACTACATACTATTTTGATGGTGTTGCTTATAATCTTTTTTTTTATAAATAATAACTGGCCGGAAATTTAAAGGTAGATAAAATTACTTGGAAATTTGATTTGCACCATGGAATAGGTACTGCAAGTTTTGTTTTCGGTATGATTAAAAAAAAATAAATCCGTTGTCAATCAAAACAATCTAGCTTCACTTTCACTATTTACTTACAGACAATAATATTATCGCTAACTACATTAATATAACACCGACATTGTTTTTTGCTGTTAGGTCATTATAATAATATACACACAAATACGAAATAAATATTACAACAAACAATAAAAACTTAAATTTCCACAATGGTTTATGGAAAAAAAACACAAGGAAACTTCCCGGTTAATTAATTATCTAGTTAAAACAATATTAAACTATAACTTACACTATATTTAAAATATATTACACACATGTTTTACAAAAAGAAGACAGATAAACAAGACAGACACGCGTTTACGCCGGTAACTGACCCTTTTACCCTATTTTTGCACTTGCGTGCATTCTGTTCCGCCACTTGTAAAAATCTTGTTTCTGGTACAGTGCTAGCAACACTGTGCCAGAACTACCAAATTTTAACTTTAGAAACACGTTTGAAAATTGTTTCAGATGTATGTACTTGGAGCTGTTGCAGAATTTTTGTTATGACGTCATATTGCGAGAACGAGAAATTGCGAGATTCTCGCGAGACGAGAAAACATCTTGGGAAATGTAAGCGAGACAAGATTTGGAAAAAATCTCGAGTCTTTTAAAAAGTGCGAGATTTCTCGTCACGCGAAACACTAGTTATTTTAGACAAAATGAAAAGCAGTGTCAAAAGCAAACGTTCTAATTTTTAATTTGTAAGTAAAATACAGTAAATAATACTTGAATAAAAATAGTTTTTTCCAAAACTTAAAATATGAACGCCCCTTTAAGTTGCCCCTCCTCCCCGCCCTTTCTACCACCCTACGCCACTGAAATTAATCCTAATTATATTTTTAATAATCTAAAATCGTCTAAATTAATGTTACTCACTCAAAACTGTGAAAAAGTTGCACCAAAAGAAAAAACAGATTTTGAAAATAAGATGCTGCTATCATGCAGGAAATATGGTCATCTAAATCACTGCACAAATTTACAAGCTTGTCATAATCTACCCGAACTTGCTGCCAAAAGTTCAGTGATTTTTCCTAAAACGAAGTAAGATACGTACTTTCTTAAAACATATTGGTTGAAAAACTTACTTGAAAATTTTCTTCGCATAATTTTCTAGTCATTTGCTGAAATCTGGAAGCCAGTAAAATACTCATTATGATTATAAATAGGTCATTAAAAGCCCAAGTTAAATTAGCATAAGTCGTTATGACCTAAAATAAAAATCGAGTCTGTTAATTGTGTTTATTTAATTTAGAACTGTACAATTTAATATTAACTTTAAAAAGTGTTAGATGCTCGTATATGTCCTTAAAATTAAATAATTACATTGTTTTATGTTTTACGAGCGGGTAGCCGCGGCTTCGCTTGCTTAATTCAATTGTTATAAATTCGCTATAGAAGCAAAGCAGCGGGACCATAATATACATATACTATCCAAATAACCCATAAAATTTTATTTGACCACTTTTTGTACATGTTAAATACAGTAAAAACAAAAATACAATGTACATAATAAATACAAACTGTGCAAACGCACAACAGATCTTTTGACTACAAAAAAAGAGCTGCGAGACTGATGGCTTACGCAGGGTATAAGGATCACTGTCAGCCTATGTTATTTTCTTTATGATGACTTCAAAATACTTTCCTAACAGAGGAATTATGGATTATTAGGAAAGTTTCAAAAGAATAAGACAGGTAAAATATTTTTTTAATACCAATTTTATACTCACCCCCTTTTCACCCCTTTAAGGACCGACTTTCGCGTGTTACGTGTTTTATTAATCGTATATTAGATTATTAGAGTTGGAAGTTACCCCCACCATTTCTACCCCCTAGGGGCAAAATTTCTCAGAACATCAGATCATTGTACTCGATTATTTTATCAGAGTAAGCATGGTAACAATTTTCAGCAATATAGCTTCAAGTTATAGGTACCCCTACACGCGTTTCTTCAACCCCTAAATGAATTATTTTAAAATGACAAAACACGTAGGTATAATATTTAATTAGAGCAATTTCTGTATCAATTTTTAGACCTCCATCAGTTTTAGTTTCGGATATACAGAAATTCCTATAAAAATGTCAACTCCTGTTTTTACCACCTTCGGTGTGTAACATCCCTTCTTAGTGGATGCCTACGTAATAAGGGAAAGACATCATCGAAATTTCATGTTTCAAGGAAAAGGGGTTTAGGCTGCGGGTTGATGAATCAGTCGGTCACTTCACAATTGTATATAATAGTATAGATTTATTCCATCCCATGATCACATGCAAACTTACACTAGTGTAGATTCCACCATAAATACTGTATTCAACATAATAAAACAACTGAGGAAAGGTTTCATTATAATAATGAGCAGCAGTGTAGTTTTCCTTGAGATCAAAATTTAATCCGGAATATCTATTAGCGACGCTTAGCATGTGGTCAGCTAAAAATATTTAAAAAAAGGTTTTAAAATTTAATATAAATACTTTAGCTTACCTTAGGAAGTACCTCGAGGGTCGTATTCCTGAATTTATGACTATGCAATAAAAAGGTCCGAATTTGTCCAAAGTAAACATAAGGAAATAATATTTTTTGAAATGCTTTAATGCCCAAACAAAGTATTTTACTTTTTATACTTTGACCACTCTATTTCTAGCTTAGCTTAATACTTATATCTGAATTTATTAAAAATACAAAATAAACTTTCTACAAAATACTATTGTTCTATCAAGTATTTCTTAGAACTTTTTAGGCAATAAATAAACTGACATACATACGAGGCGGCAGTTCGGCAAAAATGGGAAACATGTTTTTTATGATCTGTAGACCCTAAAACTACCAGATATTGAAAATATTTTTTTTGCAATAAAAACGTTTTTCTTTTTGCGAGGGAAGCAATAACCTCCCAGATATCTTGCAATATGGCCACAGTGCCATGGCCCTACCTTTCTATTTCCCTCCACAGGTACACCAAACTGTTTGTTCATAGGTAGGTACTCGTAGTTATTATTTTGTGTCCCGACGCTTAGTTCTTTTTGTAAAAAGTGACTGGCGCCACGGAAATTCCCTGTCGCGTCGCATAAAACAGAGAGAGATAAATGTATCTTCCTTTCTGACTAGCCCATAGGGATATTTCGTCTTGGCCAGATACCAAATCGGGCCGCGATTGGCGGATTTTCATGTGCTTTATTTTGTCTAGTCGACTAGTACCAATCGAGTTAGTCTATGGAGGACTTGAGGTAGGAGGCCGATCGCAATGCATTGGATTCGGTCCCAAATTAGCATCGGTAATTCAGCTTTACGAGTCGCCGTAAGATGGCGCTCGCGTTTGAGGTGGGCTATCAAATAAATGGTTTCTTATGGACGCGATAACTATTTTTATGTAAATTAGTTCTTTAAGGAACAAATAAGGACTTTTATATGAATTTACACTTACTTTGTTATACTTATTAGTAAACTCGGCCTGTATACAGTTCCAACGATGCTTCGTTTTTAAAATACAGGAACATTTTAGCTAGAGGGTTTTACCTTTGGAGCTAGAAATAGACTTATTTGGCTGCGTTTCATCTCTGAAGAAGATCCTGTCTTACACCCCGACACAAAGCAAACTCTACTTTTATAAATTGTACCATTATTCATTATTGGAAATCAATTACAATACAACGTGATTTGTCTTGTCTTGAAACGTTATTTGTTATTTCGAAAAATAAAATGTCAATTGTCAAAAGTAAAAGTCAAACCTGCGAAGCGAGAGCATCTATCGACCAACTAGCGAACTAACCAAAACCCCAGGACAGAATTTGAAAATGCTGCCATTGTCGAACGGCCTCCTACCCTCTAGTTCTCCATAGGTTAGTCCTTCGTCTTTGCTACCGCTACCAGATACCAGCTTTTTTTTAATACGGTTTTCCTTATCTTTTATCATAATTTAGTTAATGTTGTAGGTTGGATGTTAGTTAGGTTAGGTCGGTGTGTTATCCGGGGTTAAGTTTGTTTTAATCCTTTATCGCGTTTTGGTCCTACATGTTTCAATTATCACGAACCGCCACTGGTCTTGTTAATGATTACAAAATTCAGTATTTTTAAAAAGTTCAAAGGTAAATCCACCTTATATATACTCTAACTTACTAAACTTACCAACACCAAGTACCAAATATAATAAAGAAAACAATCTTATTTTATTGTCTACTTCTTGAGGATATCCATAGTGGTCGTTCATTATTCTATCCAGGTAGCACCACTTTTTATTAAACTTAGACCACTTTAGCGCTAAACGCATGTAAAGAATTAAAATCACTAAGGAGCCTGCATAAAATACTTGAATGGCTAAAATATTGTACACAGTGTGAGCTTGGATCTTGGAATAATAAAGTCAGTAAATCCAGTACTTTTTGTTTTTGGAAAAATGCTTGGACGCGGGTATTAGCATTTTAAGTCTGTATAATGAGTAATTTAAAGTCAACAAAAATAAGAAATATTTTTAATAAATTTCAAAGGTTTTAGGAAGATAATATAATACAGTGTCACTAGGGTTGCCAGGTTTAAATCTGCAAATCGCAGGACACAAGTTTAAAAAAGGAATGATTGACACAAACAAAAAAGGACATTTTTTTAAAACTAACACAGATTTATGTAAAAAATGAACAAAAGCTAAGTTTTTTCTAACACAATAAAAACTTAAAAATGCTTTAAAAAATGTATTATTATACAGAATATTTTTTATTAGAAGGGACGGCTTCCAAGAGCTTTTTGTTTCTAACTGCCAACGGAATTGTTTCCATTAAAAAAAAGATGGCGCCGTGTTACAAAGCTTAGAAATAAATTTTATTTTAATTTAGGCATAGGCATTTAAGAAATTCAGGTTATTAGGCGTCCTTCGAAAGGTCTCCGAAGGACGCTAAATTTAAGCCTCAAATCCAGGACATCCTTCCCAATCCAGGACACCTGGGCAACCCTAAGTGTCACTAGGAAAGTCCGCATCATATGGGATTTTTTTATTAATAGCTTTATTCAAAATTTGACTTTGGCATCAAGTTCTGTTTCGATCGAGATGAAAATTAAGCAAAAAAAATAGTAGTCACGTGATTCGCATTATCTGTCAAATTTTAATTTTTTCCAAAAAATTATTCAAAAGTAGGGTTATTTCTGAAAATATCGAAAAAAGTTATTAGAAAAAGTTTTATTGAATGCAGTTTCTAGCACACATGCAAAATTTCAGCTGCATAAGATAATTTTGATTTTTTTCCCTATATTTTGTAGATTGCACCACTTTTGAAAAATAAGACTCAACGCAACCTACATAAAACTTCTTAGTTTTGACACTGCTTTATTTCAGATACATTTTCTTTAGACACAAACTACGTTTTCAAAAATACTTATTTTATGAAGTTACCTTATACAGGGTCAAAAACACACATTTAATATTATGGTGCTACTTTAAAGAAAATGTATCTGAAATAAAGCATTGTCAAAACTAAGAAGTTTTATGTAGATTGCGTCGAGTCTTATTTTGCAAAAGTGGTGCAATTTACAAAATATAGGAAAAAAATCAAAATTATCTTATGCAGCTGAAATTTTGCATGTTTGCTAGAAACTGCATTTAAAAAAAATTTTTCTAATAAGAAAAGGGAAAGAAAAACACAAAGTCTTCCTCCACAAGTTTAATGGAAAAAAATTCCAAGTATTAAGGGTCTCTACATGTTTCGAACGTAGAAACGTTCATCTTCAGGAGACAGAAAGTTTTAAATCTATGCTGATGGTGTTAGCAAAAGAGAAACTAAAATTTAGAACCTTAATGGAGCTTTATGGATTTAAACAGAAGTATAGAAGAAACATGAAATATTTGATAGTGGCGAAACCACAGAGCGATTAAAACATAGTGAAGGGTTGTGAAACAACCAAAAAAGTGGGGAAGAAGAAAACCTGTCTAGGTGACGAGGCTTATTTAAAGTTTTTTTTTTAAATTTGTTATTAAAGGAACTAATAAAGAATATTGTAGACTATGAAGGTGTACACCTTGTGTTGCCGTATCTGTAAAATTAGAAATCGAAATTAAAATTAAGTAAAGTGAAGTTTTATAATGTTGGAAGTTGCTTAATTTTGAATAAAAGGCTTAGTACTTACAAAATTGGTTATAAAAACAGAACTTTTTGGGGTCCTGAGGACTAAACCTCAGTAACCCCGCGGTAGGTTAATTTGTATAGCTGGTAAAAATTGTAATTAAAAAATCGAACATTTTTGGAATTTTTCTTCGTATGCCAAAAGGCCGTTCACCTCCACGTGCTAGCGAAAAAGTTGAAGATGAACTTTTTCGATATTTTTAGAAATAACCCCACTTTTGATTTATTTTTTGGAAAAAAAGAAAATTTTACAGATAATGCGAATCACGTGACTACTATTTTTTGCTTAATTTTCATCTCGATCGAAGCAGAACTTCATGCCAAAGTCAAATTTTGAATAGAGCTATTAATAAAAAAAAATCCCATGATGCGGACTTTCCTGGTGACATTGTATAAGATAATAAGTTACTGAGATCAGAGAGCCTAATTTTACGGGGAGGGGTAAGAGAAGATAAAAGGGCATGTCCAAAAATTCCGTTCTAGGAAGTATTGCTTACATACCAGCTAGTGAAATGTTATATCCCTCTTGAAACCCCATTGCAAGACAGCATGCTATAGCAACGGTTAAGGAAACAATGTAGAAGAAAGAGTAAGCTACTTTCCAGCTCTTCCACTTAAAATGCATGATATCTTTTCCCCTCAAAATGTCCTCCTGCGGCAAAATACCCAAGAACTGGGAGGCACACAGAAAGAATTTAAGGGAGGAATAGATGTTCTTTTCAGGAACCGTATGATGCCACATTTTACTTATAAAATATATTTGGTTACTTTTTGATAATAATTGATTCATTGTTTCGTCCTAGAAAATACGTTATTATACGTTATTAAACAGAAAAAACTAAAAGTCCTCCTCCACAAAATTTAATAGAACATAGAAATTCTCTAGGGGTCTCTACATGTTTCGAACGTAGAAACGTTCATCTTCAGGATAATGAAAAAAAATATATAGTGCTGATGGTATTAGCAGAAGAGAAAATGGTATAAAACCTTAATGGAGCTTTTATGGCATTGAAAAATAGAAATTTAGAAGTGACGCATATAAAAAAAGTTGAGGAGAGTTAAAACATACTGAGCATGTGAAGAAAGTTGGTAAAGGAAGTATAAACAACCAAACTAAAAGAGGAAGAGGAAAAATACTTTCTAAAGAGAAGGTGTCGAAGATTTTTAAATCATTTATATAATTTTTTTTTGTAAAATCATTGATAAAATGTCTATCTACAGTAGAAGTCATAATCTGTAATAGTAATTTACGTTACAAGACCGAAAAGTAGTGTATTTCAGGTCGAGACAGCATTTCCAGGGCGGGCCATAGGCGAGTCCTGGAAGCTTGGAGAGACCTGGAAAACACTAATTTTCGGTTGCTTGACGTACAATATTTTTTTTAAGACCGACACTTCGATATATTTTATAATATACGCGAAACAAGTTTGACATAAAGAACAAAATTAAAAATCAACGAACTGTCACTCGACAATACATCGAAATGTTGTTGTCATAATAACGAAATCAAGGTATCTTTTATTATCAAAGAGCGATTGGAAAAACAAAAAACAGGGTGACAGTGACATTAGAGACCGGAAAAACGTTATTTTCTAGACGAAAAATTGTCCAGAAAGTGTAAATTTTCTGGTCGGTTTAAAAAAAAAATAAAACTTGAAATTAAGATCAAAGTAAAAGGAATATTTATATCTTTTTTTTTTATTTTTTTGGTTAAAAAGAAAGTACTTACGTCAGAATAGTTGAAAATTGGTTTTGGGGTACTGGGGGTTAAAGCCCAATAGCCCCTCGAGAGGTTAATTTAGATATTATACTGAAAGTAGTAATGCAATAAAACATTTTAGAAAATGAAGTAAAAATTCTTTTATGTTTACGCCCACGGTCCACGTGTAGTGGAGGGTGCCCCAGTACCCCAAAACCAATCTACTATTATGACGTAAGTACTTTCTTTTTAACCAAAAAATTTAAAAAAAAAAAAAGATATAAATATTCCTTTTTACTTTGATCTTAATTTCAAGTTTTATTTTTACAGATTATGACTTCTACTGTAGATGGAGATATTGTCACTGATTTTACAAAAAAAATTATATAAATAATTTAAAAATCTTCGCACCTTCTCTTTAGAATGCCGTTTTTTTCTTACTCTTTTAGTTTGACTGTTTATACTTCCTTTACCAACTTTCTTCACATGCTCAGCATGTTTTAACACTGCTCAATTTTTTTTATATGCGTCACTTCTAAATTTCTATTTTTCAATGCCATAAAAGCTCCATTAAGGTTTTATACCATTTCCTCTTCTGCTAATACTATTAGCACTATATAAATTTTTTCTGTCTCCTGAAGATGAACGTTTTTACATTCGAAACATGTAAAGACCCCTAGAAAATTTCTATATTCTATTAAATTTTGTGAAGGAAGACTTTAGTTTTTTCTTTCTTTCCTATATTTTCAACTCCACTTTAAGTATGGACTACTTCTTCAAAATAATATTATAACTTTAAATTTACGCATTAATAGTAAATAAAATGATAATAATTGGAAAAATTACACGTAGGACCTACCACTATTATTTTTAAGTATGTAAAAATATTGTTGGTCTGATGTTTA
This sequence comes from Polydrusus pterygomalis, assembly GCA_963969555.1. Lineage (NCBI taxonomy): Eukaryota > Metazoa > Arthropoda > Insecta > Coleoptera > Curculionidae > Polydrusus > Polydrusus pterygomalis. The sequence goes on from OZ018376.1 coordinate 576,015, forward strand.
TTTTTAAATAAAGTCGAAAAAAGTTTTAACATTCATCAAACGGTAATTATATTTTTTACAAATTATTCAGTGGTTTAAACAGTTTAAAACGCAATTAGATTCTATTGGATAATGCATTTTCGACACGAACATTATAAATTTTATTCAAACAATATTGTTTTAAATTTGAGGAAATAGTCCATACGTGAAGTCGAGTGGAAATTTAAATGAAAGAATAATTAAGAATTGTCGTCTACACGTTTCGAAAGCATAAACATTCATCATCAGGAGAAACAATGCAGAATGTAACAAATGACAGAAAGGAAAAAGGTGAATAGCATCTAATAGAGTTTTAAGGTCATAATAAGAAACAGTTTCATGTTAAAAGGGTTTAGTGAAGCAACATTTTATAATAACACAATACATGTAAAGGGTGTAATATAGAGAAAAATGAAGAATAGGTTTTCATAAACTTTAAAGTACTTTAAGGAATGGACTCATGAGAAAATTATTCAAGAGGTACATATGAGTGTAATAAGGATAATAATTCTTTAATATAAAATATTATTATAAAAAAGGACAAAATAGTAAAATAATCCTTTTATGAAGAATTGATTTAAAAATAACCCTAATTTAAAATGCTATTTTTATGGATTTAGGGATCTTGGGAACATCTAAAGTCAAATTAATCTAAGAACTCGCCGCATCACTTGTCATTTATGGCATCCTGTTGAAGTCTCTGGTCTTTTTTACGTTAAGTGTCAGAAACAGAACTTGACTAAGTTCTTTTACCTTGGCCTTCGCCATCTTTTATATTTTGTAAGGGAGTCTTAAAATTTTATAAAGATATAGCGTACTAATTTTATTATTTATAACATAAATATTGACAGGCCCGTACCTAGCAAAATAATTATGTGAAAACATTATAAAACTAAAAAAAAAAGAAGAAGACATTTATTTCTCTTACTGTTTATTTATAAAACGCAAAAATAGTTAGGTATTTATGTATTTATTATACATGGGAAATAATAATACATTTTTTGTTTGGTGTAAGGTAAAGACCAAGCCTTAATTTTTTTTCCTGTTTAATACACAATTTTTATCTGCAACGGTATAATGGCGACTGAAAAAAATAATCTAAACCCTAAAAAAATTGGAAGTAAGTGATGTTACATTTACGTGTCAAGATAAAAAAACTGAAATTTTTTTCCGGTCACAAATAAATATAATTTTTTCCTAGAAATTACATATTCTATTAAAAAAAAAAACAAGAAAAAAACATTTATGTAGTGGAAATACGATTAAGAGAAGCTGTAAGAACAATAATAGCAGATGAACTGAATATTAGTAAAACTATTAGCAAAGCAGCAGATAAAAATAAAGGTTACCTTTATTTATCACCTATTGCTTGTAGCTGGGCTAGTAGGTACCAGCACAAATTGTGTTTTATTTATAATTGCATACTTGTTTTTATAAGTAATTTAAAATAAAAAAACGGAAGTTTAAAAAACATTTAATCGGCATGTTGTTTGTAGGTTTATTGGTATTAGAAAAAACAAAACAATTATTGTTTATAATTTAATATATTCCTGCTTCTTGTACGCTAATGCACTAATTTTATTCTGAGTTGTACAAATTTGCTTGGCTAAACTGAATAAGTACTAGCTCGTATGTGACTATTGCACTGGTGACCTGGAACAAAAAAATCGCTTTAAAATTGTTAATTATTGAGATTTATTTAAAAATTCTATTAAAATATTAATACGAGATTATGGCTATATTCTTACTTACACTTAAAATTATTCCTCTCTTTACACTAAACATTTTGCAACCAGTTAGAGCTGCTTTGTCGAAGCTTATTTGTGTTAATAATCTTCGAATCTAAAAATTGAAATTACTTTTAATTTGATATTGTAACGTAACCAACTAACTAAATTAAATAGTAAAACCTAACAACTACAACTTTTTTTTAAATTTTGAACTGCCTTAATTAATTGTGTACGTATGCATTATAATATGTACCAGTAGCCTACCGAGAGTTGTAGGGTAAAAATAAGGTTTTTACCTTATTTTACCTAAATCTTGTAAATTGTTGTATTTAATGTTTAATATTATTATTGTTATAGATCACATATATTGTCATTGATTAAGGGTATAACCCATTCCAGCTGATATTATGTTATTAAAGATAAGCTATAACAATAATAATATTCACTAGAGTGTAAGGTTAAGTTTAAGTTAGGTTTAATATTTATATGACTGATTTGTATACATAGACAATTAGAAAGAATTAGATAGAATTAGTTACAATTAGATGAGATTATAATTTAGAGACTGTATTATATACTGTATATTCTCTATCTTATCATTATACAGTACTCGATAGTTCCAGTACAGAGTCTTCCTGTGGGAGGGGTTTACTCAATGCGCTGATACATTCACCACCCAGATCCCAGATAAAACCTTTTGTACAGAAGTTACATTTAAGAAACGCAATTTTATGACTTTCCAGTCCACTCAATTTATATTCGTAGACAATTAAGAGCAAACACTAGTGAGCAGTGGCGCATTCGTCATTTCGTTTTTTGATCAATATTTCGTTACTTCTTCCTTTAATTCAAAATTCGGCCCAATACAATTACCTAACGTTTTACGTTAAAAATGGTCGAATTTTAAGATAAAATAAGCAGAAAAAGAAATATAATAATAATAATAATAATGATAATAATAATAATAATAATAATAATAATAATAATACAAGTTTATTCAAATATTTTTTTGACATTTAATGCTAATATATAATTTTTTTTTGTATAAACTATTAATTCCGAACTCAGAAGTAAAATACTTGTTTTGAGTTAAATAATATAATATTTTTGTCAAGAATATATTTCATAATTCAGGCACAACTAGATTATAATATAAAACGAATATGACAATATTTTATTGGTATATTTTATATCACTATTATAGTATACGAAGATACAATACGTTATGTATATAAAATTTATATATTTATTTATTTTATTTATTATAGCTTGGTATATTTATTATTTATTAATGACGTTCTTAAATATATCTCTTGGATTAGATAATATTCAATTTTTATTTTATTTTTATAATTATTTAATGATTTAATTATTTTAATTGACTGTGGTAGCATATCAAAAATATATGGATTGATGTTTAAAAAATGTTTTGTGTGCTATTCTTTTGTTTACTTTATTTTTGTATGTAATAGTATTTTTATGACGAGTTTCTGTTTCATGTGTGTGATTAATATAATCTATTTTATTTTTATGTTTAAAAATATACATTAACATGTAAGAAAATATTTGTTTAATATCCATTTTTTTGCATCTTTAAATAGTAAATCAGAAGAATATTGGTGGTCTTATTCGTAATTAATTTTCAAAATGTATTTTTAAATAGTTTCAATATTATTAAGATAATTCTTATTTATGCCTCCCCATCCTAGTATTCCATAATTTAAATGGGTTTGTACTAAAGAATAATATAAAGTATTTCTAGTTCTTTTATATTTAAAAATTGTTTAAGGTGTTTAAATTTTGGTATAAAAATTCTTAGTTTTTTTACAATGTAATCACTATGTAAATCTCATTTTAAATGTTTATCAAAATTTATTCCTAGATATTTAATATTTTCACCTTCCTTTATATTAATATTATTATTGCATATTATTGGACCAATATTTGAAACTTTATTTTTGTATGAAGTAAATGGAATGTATGTTGTTTTGTTATAATTTATAGTTAATAAGTTTTTATTAAACCAGTTACTTGTTTTTATAAAATCTTTTTCAATAGTATTTTTTTAAATATTCCATTTAGACCTTCATAAAAAATTACCGTATCATCATTCGCTTTTTGCTAATTTGTATCAAATATTTTTTTTTAACAAAAAATAAACGAAATGTTGATAAAGAAGTGAAATATCGATTGCGTCACTAGTGTTTTCTCTTAAATAAGCGGTTCAAAAGGAATTATATTAATTATTATATATTATATAAAATTAAATTATTGACCAAATTTAGATAAATTTGGGCGTGGTCCACGCTTTACGCCTCTGTGGAACCTGTCTGCTTCCCCCCCCCCCCCCCTACCTTGATGCGCCACTGATATGTACTACCTTGAACATTATTATCTATTATAGATAACGAGTGAACCACTTTTGTACAAAACAATTCAATACTTTCTGACTCTCAATTCCTTTAATGTTTAAATATGATAATTTTTTCTTTTATGAGCATTTTAATCGACTTAAAGAATTGGTTTCTCAATTTATTGTATAATATGTTTGACCATCTATACCAAAAGAACCACTGGATTTGTTAAGTGTTTGTCATAACTGTCATAAGGTTTTGGTTACTTCATTCTTTCAAAGTCCAAATCATTACACGTATTTAATAAATGGATGATGAATATCTACTTGAATGGTTATGTAGATGACCTAATAAAGATCGCCCGATTTTTGAAGGAAAAGTGTAATTTTTGTTGAAGACTCGTCATTTTTAAAAATGTATTCAATAAAATAATAAATAACTATTTAAAACAAATAATAACTACCTCCACGTTATACGAGGATGAATCCACTGAATTTAATATATTCGTGGGTGCTTTACTCTCATCATTGATCCATGCGGCATAGAGTGACACGCATGTAGTTTTAAAAATAAGATATCCAAATGAAAAAGTAAAATATATTTTTGTTACCAGAAGAAACTCTGACCTAAAACAAATGAAAATTTAAAGGAGTTTCAATAAAAAAAAATAAATGTTATTGATAAAATCTTACTCCAAAGTATGATATAGCTGTATCAACAAAAAAAATATGTTTAGAAAGTAGGAAAGCAAAACTATAGCCGAAATGTAACTGTCCAGTTCTTTGCAAAAGCTTGCCAGTCTGTCGTAATCTTCACGTATTTCTTTCCAAAATGATACAGTGTTAATCTGAAAATTACAGTAAAAATGAATTCTAAATAATATTATATCTTCTATTAACTAATTGGGATATGTAATATCTAATGTATACAAAGCAGTCTATTAGAAACATAGCTAGGAAAATAGATCGCCATTAATTTATTGTCTGTATTTTGTCGGTTTCTTGTTGTCCACCAAAGATATCTGCTACATAGCAAAGCCAAAAGAAAAACAGTTATTACAAACATCTGTAATACCTGTTTTTTACAGTAGGTATTAATATTTTTATTGTTTAGCTTACCTTATGTTTTTCTTTTTGTAACTTTCTGGATATTTGCTGGAACCTTAGCGCTAAGGCAGTGCTAACAATTATTATAAATAAATCGTTAAATGCCCACGACAAATTGGAATGCACTGTTATTATCTAAAAGAGAAAAATAAAACTTACTAGTTTTTGATAAAAAAAATTTTGTTGTCAGCGAAAAACAATATTTTGCCAGCTTACTCTTGTTAGTGTTTTGTAATTTAAAAACAAATTGTTATAATTTGAAATATATTTTTGCGAAAATTTTTACCCCTGAGTGTTTTTGAAATGTATTAGGTAATAAGAAATGTTGCTTATTTTTTCATGACAACCAATTTAATATTAAATAAAATATTAAATTCATTCTTGACATCATGTACCAAATTCAGGGTTATTTGGCGAATTTCGTGTGTCTTCTTAACATAGTATAAAGCAAAGTCGCTGTCTGTCCGTCCCTACCAGCTATATATGCTTAAATCTTTAAAACTACGCAACGGATTTTGAAGCGGTTTTTTTTAATAGATAGAGTGATTCAAGGGGAAGGTTTTTATGTATAATTAGCGACCCGCCCCGGTTTCGCACGGGTGCAATTTCAGAAAGTGGCATGCCGGGTACTAATATATCGGGTTTGTATTTATACCAGCGGGTTGCAACGCATGCCGGATACACGCTAGTAAGTAATAACTCTTAGATAATAAAGGCGTTGTTGGTATAAGTCGTTGCCTAAGTTCCTTTAAATTTTCTGTTTTGTTACGTAAACTTCGGGGTTTAGGTGACCCCAAAGGAAATAATCTCGTTGGTACCCCTTCGTTCTATCCAGCGGTTTATACAAACTTCCTTCAATCATCATAAAGATCTGCTTCTGCATGTTGAAGAAATAAAGCAGTTAAAGCTGAAGCAAGTAAAACATTTAATTGCGTGTCTTCATCAGAGGCATTTACCTTTAGATAAGCAAAAAATAATCACGAAAGTGGCAATTATCGTTTGACGAATGGGAAAATAGACAGGTCCGGGCTTTAAAATTTAAGTTCTTGCTCAAGAAATTGTAAAAGTTGACCTTTGTTCTCTTGTAAAATTAGGTATTTGTGACTGGTGCTGTTTTTCAAATAACTGATTCAATTGTAATAATGGTAAAATAATAAAAATAATTAATTATAAAGAAATAAATAAAGTCCTAATACCTATATACCTATAATACCTACTTACCATACAAAAAATGGTGGTACCAATATTTAATGGGACATATGCAAATAGTTGATGAAAAGTATTATTGTAATATATTTGCCTTGTTAAATTGTTTCCATATATTTTATTTAAGCTCGCATATCTATTTCCAACGCTAAGCAGATAATCAGCTAGATATATAAACATAACATAACATTACAATAATGATAATAATAATATTGATAATAATAATATTAATATTAATAATAATAAGACGCAATCGTAAGGGAAATAACAATAATCGGGCATTAAAATAAAATTGATTAGAAACGAAAAACGTAATAAGAACGAAATAGAAAGATAGGATGGGTAGCTTGTGGGGTAATAGAACACATTTTTATAACAATGTGTTTTAAGGAGGGACTGTGCAAATGTCTGAAACGATGAAGTGAAAGGACATAGGGCAGACCAAATCAGGAGTCCAAGGCAGAGAATACAGGCCACTGGATCAGAGAGGCGCAGAAAAGCAAGCTGTAATGCCCCTTAGAACTTTACAAACAAATTTGGAAAGGGGAAGGATTGGCATATATCGTCGGACTTCTCATGTAAGGGCGTAACTCAAATTAAGATAAGCATAAGGAGCTTATAAAAATTCAACTTTTAACTTCGCGAAGTAGCGTATCTCAATATTAGGTTATAGCAGATATTAACTGAAAAAATGGGCGTATCTAAAATTATAACAAATTAAGATCTCGCTTATAGTCTAACTCAATTTACGCCCTTACGTGTTCTTCGAGGTTAGCTTTTTGGAATAAATCGTTTGACGCCAATACGAGTATACCATTTTTCAGACGGATGTAGATGGGCAGAATAACAACTCATTGCCCCAATCTGAGCGAGATATGTTTAAGTTATTTTGAATCGTTTCATGGGCAGAACAAAGGGGATTTGACCAATAGCACTATAAGTTCTGCCATTGAAAGATTTGGAAATATCTAGGTATGTTCCAAATGTTCCATCCTAATTATACAATTATTAGTATAGTATTTTATTAAGCAACATCCACACAACGGTATCTACCAATATCGTTAAAAGTTTTCACACCAAAGACTTTTGTGGTTTCAAGCAGTTGTCAAAAGAACTAAGAATTTTATCTATAAGATCCAGTAATTCAGGAAATAATGTAGAATGGACCGACCATGTGTGACCGTAGAAGAGATCCATGTCGCTTGTTTAACAAAGTAGCTATCAAACAATATGAACTAAAAAGATTGAATAAGGAACCAAACAAAAGTTTAGGTATATTTTTTGACAAAATTAATGTTTTATTAAAAACACTTTTTGAGGCCATATAATGTTTTGTTTAAATTTACAAGCAACTTGTAAACACTACCTTATTCTATAATATATATACATAATAGATAAAACGCATTTTCTTCTTGTGGGCGTATCTCGAGTTTGGTTAACCATAAATAAACCACACGTAAAGGCGTATCTACTTTTTTTTTGAGATACTCTGAATTTAAAATCTCAAAAATCTTAAAATCGCTTTCCTGAAAAATTAGCAGTGAGTAGAACGACGATATGCACAGATAAAAGAAATTTCAATTTTATTATCGTTAGCGAGCTAAATAGGACAATAATCAAGGAAAGTGAATGGATAAGGAATGTAAGAAAATGACTAATATGACAGATAAAAGTATGGTATAGAGAAGTAGAAGGAAAGGGTCGCCTCCATGAAGGAGATATCAAATTTGATGGTGCCGTGGAGTGCAACTGGGTGAGCACCAGCGGGGTGATTTTAAGTGAGTAGGTATATGAGTATAAGGATTCTCACACTATTGGGGGAAGGGTAAAACAAGTGCTTAGTGTATATAAAAGGTTTTTTTTGCTCGGCAAAAAACTAAAGTCGTGGTTAACCTTTTTTAACACTTCATATATATACATATCTCTTACCTATTCCCAATAACACAAAAGTTATAGAAAACAATTTGATTTTTTTATCGAGTGTTTCCGTAAAACCATAAGTGACATTCATAATTTCGTCAATTTGGCACCAAGTTTTGATTAATTTTTTCCAATATATGGCTAATTGAAGATACAGAATCATTGCTGCAAGAGATCCGCCATAGAACACACCAGTGGCTGAAAAACATTTTTAAAGGTCATTGTTGGTGTATCTCTTAATAGGAGGCCCTACGAACTTTAGGATAATGGAGCCTCTATGACTATGACAGAGGACTATTTTATTAAAAGCCGGCAAAAGAAGTAGATCAGCAAAATTCTATTGTTTTTAAATAGGTAATTATAATTTAATCCGGAAAAGTTAGGGGGGTTAGTAGGCTTAATTATCGGGTTAATACCGTGTTACAAACAAATTGGTAAAATCTATTATAAGCACGCAGTACGCACCACGCCAAAATTGACGATTTTTTTCAGGAACGATAAATTTTGGGGCGTAGATTACGAATCTGTAAACGATTTTTTTCTGAAACGCTTAGTTTTTGAGATATTCGCTCTTCAAGTGCTATTTTTCAATAGGCTTGTGTCACCACTAGAGATTTCTCCAATTTATGTCTTATTTCAAATTAATCCATGTTTTTTTTGTTACACAATGTCATTTAGACGTCTTCCACGTTGATGATGAAATTTCAAAGAAAATGGCACATTTGGCTGGTTATTTCTTGTTAGTTCGTCTACCATGGAATATTATTTTTTTTTGCTTTGAAGGAGGAACCAAAGGTTATATCTTGGTTATTTTTAGCAAAAAAAAAATAAAATTAGGGGAAAATACCACTGTATAGATCATGACCCGTTTTATTCATCTTGTATTTTGTTTATCGGTCCCGTTGAAAATCGTTTTCGTAATCTACGCCCCAAACTGCATGATTCCAAAAAAAATCATAAATTTTTGCGCGGTGAGCGTATAATAGATAGTTAAAAAAGTTAACAGAGAACCATCGCCAAGGAGAATTGTTTCCTAAAATCTATTTTTTTTTATCCTGGAAATCGGTTAATAATATTTGATATTAATAAAAGATGATATAGTGTCCGCGAAAATAATTAAAAGAAAAAGAAAATATAGTGGCATATCGGACAAGTGTGTAACTATATTTTATATTGGAATACACAGGGATCCAAGTTCAATGGATACCCTGGGGCGGGTAGACCACGACGGCTGTTTCGTCCTTATTAGGACTCGACGGGCAGCCATAACCCAAGCAATTCCAAGAATGACGGAAAAATGCACTAAAAGCCTCCCTGCAAAACCAAGGCGGTCATCAGTGCACCGTAGCGCCATCCCACGGAATTTACTCCAATATAAAAGATAGTTACACTGGTATAATCGAAAGGTAGACAACTAAATAAACCACGAAGTGCAACGCTATTTGCGTTTTCACCGAAAACATCTGCCATTTTGCAGACATATATTACTTATATTGGAGTGAATTCCGTGGGATGGCGCTACGGTGCACTGATGACCGCCTTGGTTTTGCAGGGAGGCTTTTAGTGCATTTTTCCGTCATTCTTTGAATTGCTTGGGTTATGGCTGCCCGTCGAGTCCTAATAAGGACGAAACGGCCGTCGTGGTCTACCCGCCCCAGGGTATCCATTGAACTTGGATCCCTGTGTATTCCAATATAAAATATAGTTACTAGAGGTGGGCTTCAGAGTTATTTTTGAATCACCGGTATACCGGTGACTGTTATTTTAAATTAACTGTTATTTTCAAAAAATGAGATTTACTAAGGTGAAGGTGTAAATTTAAATAATCGACTTTTTCTCTTTTTAAATGTTTTATTGGCGCCAAATTAAAATAGCTGTGAAGAGTAGTGAAGACGTGAAATTATCTTGTAACTATTTAACACCTTTCCTTTAAGCATAAGCATCCTGCAAACCAGGACTATCAAATATCAGAGAAATAACGTTCATTCATTGGAAATTAATTATACCTTACCGTTACCGCCCACAAAGTGATATGAAGGAAATTATCCGATTACTAATAATAACCATGTTATTTTTTAATATCCAGTTATTTAACAGCGAGAGAAGGCTGCATGAGCCGGCGACTTAAGCAGCGGCAGTGCTGTGCGATCGGTTGGTATATGAATCACTAGTAGTTGCTTCACATCCTATTACTCAAATAACCATGTTATTCTTTATCCAGTTATTTAGAAAATAACAGCGTGCAGCGAAAGAAGGCTGCCATGAGCCGGCGAACTCAGTCGGCAGTGCGATGTGCGAGCGCTTGGTATATTGAATAACTGGTAACTGCTTCAGATCATATTTAATCACCGATAGTGACTGTTATTTCTTAATAACCGGTTACTTTTAACCGTGACAGTTATATCGTCACACCTCTAATAGTTACACACTTGTCCGATATGCCACTATATTTTCTTTTTCTTTTGATATTAATGTTCATTTCATACCTAAATATTGGCTTGACTTCACAAAAAAGGAGCCCCCCTCCCCCCCTAGAACCGCCACTGCCATCATGCTTGAAATGTTTCTCAATGCAATTTCTACATTTAGAAATGTGTCTTCAATTTTGTTCTCCTTCCTAAACAAGCGCGTATCTGGAGTTGATATTTGGGGAGGGGGTAATGATTCTGGTGGGGGGGAGGAGTTTATGATTTTAATGATACAGTTTCTTTTACAAGAAAATCAATCAAAATTTATTGTTCTCGAATTCCACCTGTCCAATTTTTAAAAAATTTAACCAAAAAAAATGGCTCATGGGGGGGGGGGGTAACTACCCCCATTACCCCCTCAAATACGCGCCTGTTCCTGAAACACTATGAGTTTCGTAATTTTCAGAGTTGCCAGGGTTAGGCCATAAGAATACCAAAAAAGCTAATAAGCAAGTAGGTATTATAGTCATTAGTCAGTAACTATTGTTTAATTTTCGCAAAATAAATATATTGTCAGGAACTGGGAGGCCCCATTGATCGCAAGGCCCTGGCACTTGCCCAGAGTGGCCAATGAAAAAAGGGGTCTGGCCAAGCCAAAATATATTGTTGCTGTTTCAGTTTTGGATAAGCTTACCAATTCCGTTGATATTACTACCATGGAAAACCCAATGTATAAAACAACAACCAACGGCCACAGAGAGGGAGGTGATAAGTGCACAAGTATATATCAATTTAAAACTGAACCATTTAAAGTGCATGTCTTTAATATTTTTTCGTACATTTTCTTGTGGCAAAATCCCCAGTATTTTGGAAAATAGTACGAAAAACTTTAAGGAATTGAAAATGTTTTTTTCTTTCTTCGCTGTGATATTTTCTTGTGTGGGCGGTAAAACGTTAATGGTTGGTTTAACCCGATTTTTTTTTAAGATAAACATTAATATAATTATGTCCTGGGAAAATCTGAAATAAAATAATTAAGTAATTAAAACATTTTTTTAACACATGTAAATTTTAGAAATCATATGAGCAAGCTTTAATACAAAATTTAAAGGGTAGTTGAAAAACAAGCCAATTTGTAACGTAAATACTTATATGAATATAAAATATATACAGTGACCGGCAAAGAGTTCGCAACATATGGGAAACATTTTTATTAGCGGAATATTGAAAAATCTTTTTTGGCGGATTGGATGTGCATGTCCCATAACCTTAAAATCGATTTTGACATACGTCACGTGACCAATGGTATGGCGAGAAAGTTGAAAAAACCAATATGAAATCATCATAAATCAGATAAGTTGATGAGATATCGAAACAATTTCAAGAATAAAAAGTGTTTAGAATTCCATTAGAACCTTAAATACAATGTTTGGGATATCTACTTAAAAAAATATAAAATCGAATATTTTTTACCGAATTAAAAATTTCCATATTTTTCCTTTCTTAAAGCTTCATTAAAGTAAAACTGACTTCTGGTGACCACAACTAGAAATATTCTTTTGTTTTTCTGACAATTTGGAGCAATAATTCAAAAAATTCGTTTACACTTGGATACCAGCTGTTGCAATAGTCTATTTCTAATAAACTTATCGATATTTTTTATATCGAAATATTCTATTATGTTAAGAAATCCTTAAATTCATTAATCCAAAGCAAATTTTATTTATAATCGTAAAAAATAATTTAAATTTTTATTAATTTTTAGATTTTTTTCAAGATTTCTGCGAAATTCAAAATTATTTTTTACGGTTATAAATAAAATTTTCTTTGGATTAATGAATTTAAAGATTTCTTAACATAATAGACTATTGCAACAGCTGGTATCCAAGTGTAAACGAATTTTTTGAATTATTGCTCCAAATTGTCAGAAAAACAAAAGAATATTTCTAGTTGTGGTCACCAGATTTCAGTTTTACTTTAATGAAGCTTTAAGAAAGGAAAAATCTGGAAATTTTTAATTCGGTAAAAAAATATTTACAAAAATATTCGATTTTATGTTTTTTTAAGTAGATATCCTAAACATTGTATTTAAAGTTCTAATGGAATTCTAAACACTTTTTATTCTTGGAATTTTTTCGATATCTCATCAACTTATCTGATTTATGATGATTTCATATTGGTTTTTTCAACTTTCCCGCCATACCATTGGTCACGTGACGTATGTCAAAATCGATTTTAAGGTTATGGGACATGCACATCCAATCCCCCAAAAAATATTTTTCAATATTCCGCTAATAAAAATTTTTCCCATATGTTGCGAACTCTTTGCCGGTCACTGTATATCCTGGTATGTCGTCGGTTAAAAGCAATAATTGGTAAATAAACCAAATTCAAAATATATAAAAAGTAACAAGCGTTACGCATCAATAATATCATATAACTAAGATTTTTTTTCCTTAAAAGTATTTGCCCATTTCTTCTGTCATATTTCCAATTCAATAAAAAGTGGTAAATAAGTAATTTCACTTTATCATAAAATATTAGGCAGTTCTCTAAGTTATGTTAATGTGTTATAAATTAAACAAATACAGTGTCAACAATAGATTCTTCTTTACAGGGTTATCCAATAACTATGAACGAAAAAACCGTAACTAAAAATTCTGGAAATATTTGTAATTTTAGCAAATAATTATTATTTATCTTCATCTCCAAGAAAATTTTACTTTAAGAAACATTATTTTATGCACAGGTAATGTTAAGATATTATGTACTGCTATTCAGTATGCATTAATTAAGTATGTTCTATTTATTGCTACACAGGGTGTTGTGGAAATTACTTATTTATAATATTATACAGGGTGTCCGGAAACGATGGGCAAAAAATTAAGGGCATAATTCTAGACCGAAAATAAATGCTATCTTTTTCTCTAACATTTTTTTGAAAATAATTATTAATGGAGTTACAGGGTGGTAAGGTTAAATTTTATTTGCAGTTTTAAAATACATAAATTACTACAACAATAAATTAACCATTCAAATCAAAGGTTCAAAGTGACGTCCTGTCCTCTTCGATGCATAAATTAATTCTTCTTAAAAAATTTCGACGAATTCCATGGAATATATTCCTTCCTTTACTATGCTATGCTTAAGGTTGAAAATAAATTAAAACGATTTCGTATTCATCACATGATTGTAAGCGATGTTATTTTAGCGTTTTTTTCGAAAACGGTTAGATCTATCGAAACGAAAGTAGAATACCTTTTTTGATGTCAAAAGGTTAGGAGAATAAAAATATTCAGTCAAAATGCGCATACAGTGTAGGAATAAAAGTTGGGACCATTCAAATTAAAATATAGGCTCCTATACGGCGCCGTCTTCAAAATGCGAAAAAACGGTGGGCAGATGTGTATTCCTCATCCCGAAAAAGCCCCATATACGAGATGTTGTCAAAATATTATGAGGGTGGCAAAAGGTATTGCAAAATAAATTGCAAATAAAATTTAACTTTAACATCCTGTAACTCCGTTAATAATCAATTGTCGAAAAAAATGTTATAGGAAGATATTGCATTTATTTTCGGTCTATAATAATTATCCTCTAAATTTTTTGCTCATCATTTCCGGACACCCTGTATATAACACCCTTTATAGTTTAAAGTTTAGTTTAACAAATTTAAAAAAATATATATATTTATCAGTCAATAGAAAAAAAAGTTTTATATTATCATATATTTTGACAACAGATAGGCCTCTAGTTCTAGGTATACCATTAAATTAATTATTGTGTTTAGAATCTGGCATAATCGTAATGAACATTTTCCTTATTATCTTTTAATCGCGAAGTTTCCCACTACAATTCCCTTATTTGATAGATAGATATAGACATTAATGTTTTGAAAGCATTTTTATTATTTTTTCTTCTAATTCATCCTTGTATTTGATAACGAAAAAACGTATAATTTTAGTAATTATTCATTTTTTTTCAGCAAAATATACAGTAGGTACCGTCAATGTCATCAGTAACATTTTACACTAATAGTTCCCTTAGGTTTATAGTAGCCATGGGACAATGTTTCTTCTTTTTCCCAGTGACATATAGCGGCAAAAAATCGTTTTATTCCGTCAAATTTAATTGGTTATCGTTAAAGACTCTAATGGCTGCGACCCATACAATGTTTACTCTGGCGACAACTATTTTATATTTCATGTATGTTTTTGGTCAGGAAAGAAAAATTCCGCTATCATGTAAGTTATTCCATATAATATTTTAACAAAATTGTAAAGGGCATTTTTTTAGACTTTGTAAAAACAATTGTTCCGATCTAGAACGGGAAATACAAAAGCGTCCGGAAAGTACGCACTTTCAATTTCCGGACGATTGCCGAAAAATAGTATACACACCACGCCGGGAATCTGTTTTTTTAACTCGCAGACTTCCAGAAAAACAGTACTTTTATACGTAATTTACTATTTGATTTCCTTTTTTTTAGCTGGTCTTGCATTTTACTGTACAGTTTTAATTTATGAAATTTCATTTATAAATTTGTCTAGAGGATGGCCAAAGTTAACGCAAAAATGGGACGAACTTGATTTTTGTATGAAGAATTATTCTCATTTAGACGATTTTAGACCCAAAATGAAGGTTGTAGGATTGACGTTTTTTGTTTTGGCCTTAGGTATTCAATCATAGTATTATCCTTCTCTTAACTGCTACTGTCTTATTGTGATATTTTTTAGTTGAACATATCTTATTCATGGTTTCGTCAGGATTATTTAGCAAGGGAGAAACACTAGAAAAATCCATAAATTTGTACCTTATTTCTGAGTTTCAATTTGTTTTTATGGTTATTCCGGATAGTCTATACTTTGCTATGTTTATTCAAGTGAGTATTACAAGTAAATACCTAAACAATAAGTGGAATTTCTCTGTAATATCTATCAATTAAATACAGGGTGATTCACGTTCGGTGGACATTACAAGATCTCGGAAACAAGTAAAGTCATCATCAGTCAATATTTTAACGTTTCAATCACTTCCGGTTTTACCGGAATCGCCCCGTAGAATAATACTTTATTCTATGCAGTGTCTTTTAATGTGCAAAATGTTTGGAGTTTTTTAGCATTTGTTTTAGATTTTAAATTGGCTATGGACTATAATTTGGAATTACACCGATTTATTTTTAATATCAGTATGTATTCCTATCAGCTTTAGAATGTCTCAGATTGAAACCAAGGTGAAAGAAATGGTAAAAAATAAGGTAAAAGACATCAGGAATTTAATATTTCTTAACTCATATTGACCAGAATGTTAAATATAGAAAGGGTTTGTTTATGGTTATCGGCCACTTACCGAAAACTATTTTTCTAACAAATTGTAATTGGATAATATTTCAAACATGTGATTTAAGGTTACAGAAATGACCGATTGGAAAGTTCTAAGAGAAGATTATGTAAGAATAACCGAACTTTGTGGTGAACTAGAAGAATATTTAAGCCCAATCATAATAGTTTCCTTTGCCAACAAACTGTTTGTAGTTATTTATCAGCTCATGGAACTTATTGTAAGGTACGCAATAGTACGCATATATACCTAAGGAACAATATAGTTATAATTAGTTTGGACGAATTTTTGTTTACAAATTGTAATCTCTAATAACAATAAACGTGCATCGTCACGTGTTAAAACTAATTTTTTTAAACGTTTTTAGCAATACCGAAAACATAGACAGCACTAAAGGAACATTAATTGACAAAACATATTTTGCTTATTCGTTTTTATTTGTTTTGTTGAGATTGGCCTGCGTTACCTTATTTGCAGCAGTAATTGAAGGCAAAAGTAAAGACATTGCTACACATTTATTCTCTGTATCAAGCGAGGCATATAACACTGAGGTAATAATTTAGATCTAAATATGCATTGAAAAATATAGGGGGTTTAAATTTTTGCGTCCCTCGTAAAGAAGAGTATAGCAATAGCGAAAAAAAATTTGAAACTCAGAAGTTGACGTTATAGGGTTAGTAGTGGTATATGAGGGGTTTTTCATCAAGTACGCACTGGCTTCTGCGCATGCGCTAATAGTTCACATTATTAACCAGCCCAAGAGCTGCTAAAAACAGCTCAAAGCATCTAAAACAGCTCAAAGCATCTAAAACAGCTCAAAACCAGCTGATAACAGCTGCGCACTACCAGCGCAGAAGCCAATGCGTACTTGATGGTGAACCCCTTATATATCACTACTAGGGTCCCTATATCAGAAAAAGCATGTTTTCCATTTCCGTCGCTCTGTACTGTTTTTTTTTTGTTTCAAATATTCAACTTTTTATTTTAATTTTAACGAAAGTAAAGAAAATAACCGTCAGAATGTCTGCTTTTGGCCACAGCTAGTGGCGGCTCGTGAGTAGCGAGTCAGAGGGGGCGCTGGCTTTAAATTAAAAAAGTTAAAATGTCTATTGTTTTCGAAAGTAGGTACGTGTCTGTTTTTTCTAACTTTCTCGTTGTGAATTTTAATTTCATCAGCATAAGCACTACTTAAACAAGTTAAAATATTAGTTTGTCCTAACATCTCAAAACTTACCACATTATGACGATGTTTTGCACTATTTTCATGTTTTTTTATTTTCTCTGAAAGATGTTTTAAGTCCTGCACCCCAATTATCATCCCCGTCAAAAAGAAGACACAAAAAATTTTGTCCTCACAACCGCATATTATCCAGGATTTTTATTATATATTTCTTTGTCAAACTTACGCGTAAACTGTGCCTTACTTTTACATTTTGATTGCACTTGTACTATGTTCAATATTGGTAGTGGGCGCCCTGCATTTTTTAAATCAAGTTTTTCACTTAAGCTCAGAGAACTAAACACAAGCTTCTGTAAATCACTGACCTTCATATACGAAAGTTTCCAACTTTATAACGTAACTTATAAATCAAATCAAAAGAAATAAACAAAACATCAACGGCATCGACAGGTCGCCGTCAGAGTCATAATATATCGATTATTCTACCGTGGCATCGCGATTCGCGAACAGCTGTTGGGCGCCGAAAAGTGGAGCTCATCCGTGGCCGCACGTTGTGCGATGTGTAGGTGACGTCACGCCTCCGTAGTCATGGCAACCGACTTAATAGTCGCGTTAAATTGGGACGGATAATCGGCCGCCCGCGCTTGATATATTATTATTATCTTGCTTGTGCGAATGCTTATTCGGTATAACTTGCCCGTTGGAATATGACTATGTTTGGTTTGAATTATTTTAATTGATTGCTTACATTCATTGCTTTATTGGTTTTTTAAGTAAAGTATATTTGGATTCTGTTTGAAATAATTGCAGGGAGGGCGGCGCCCCAGAGCCCTTCATTAACGAGCCGCCAATGACCACAGCCTTTCGCTTTTGAGTAAATGAGCAAAACCTTTTTTATGGGGAAAAATGGGGAAAAAAACTCACAGTCATCTCCACCCCTGCTACTTTAAATTAAGAACTATTAAAACCCTAAAATTAGGTTGAATATATTATAAAAGATAAATAAGAGGTTACAATTCTTCCCTGAAGGGTTTTTTCTTGTCTGGGGCGACAAATTGAATTCGAAAAGATCCAAATCATTTAAACTTTGATGAACCAAAGGGTTAGTATTTAATAAAATCGAATAATTATTTTCGTTTTCTTTAGGCAGATCCAAGCTCAGAGGCCCACTCCGAGCTTTGGGTCCTAGGCAGCAGCCTTCTTTACCTAGGCGGAAATTCGCCCCCATCCCCCCCCCCCCCCCCCCCTTAGCTCATCGGTTGTTAGGCAAGGAAGCCTAAGAGCTGGGTTTTATCAATGTATTTTTATTTTTTCTTTAGCCACTTGGCCATATTTTAAATAATATTTTGTTATTTTAGGTAGAAAGACTCCTAACCTGTATTAGCGTTAGCTGCCCAGTCATTACAGGAGGAAAAATTTTTGAATTAAAAAAGTGTCTTTTGTTAAAGGTTAGTTAAAGTTAGGTAATGTAAATTTTCACAAAAACTTTATTTTTATGGTAACGCACAAAAATGCGAAAAAATTAATATTTACGTTGGGTAGAGTTTTTAAATCTGGGAAATTCTGGTTTAAGAAATAAGCGGATTTAAGGAAGCGTTAGTAAAACAACGATACAATACTGAGAAAAAATCAGTCTCTTGCGTCGATTGTAGTGAACAAATCATAGACTTTTTTTATAGAGTAGACTATCTTGTTTACGTTTTAAATAAATCAAATATTCCAGCGTTCACAATTTGTCTGGGTAGCTGTATGGTCCACGTATGGTCCACTATACTAAACACGTGCATCAAAAGAAGCGCTGTTGCCAAACTTACTGTTAAGTCACAATATTAGATTCATAAAATTAATAAAATACACGTTTTACAAGCATAATTAAGATAAATTACAAAAGTTAATAAGAGACACTAGGTAGAACAAGTTTTTGTTTTGTTGGTTTAAATAAAATAAATACGATTATTTCAGGTCTTTGTATTTAGTTCCTACTTATTTTAGTTCGATATAGTGAGAAAATCTAGAATGATTCCTTTTTCTCGCGTCGGCGATTCCCTGGTAGCAACAAAAACGGCTGTAGTAATCGAACAAACCCCTCTTTTTTTCTGTGAGTAATCATAGTATTTGTTTTTGCGATGTCATAGTTAGTCGTCGGTATAAGTACTAAACAAAATGGTGCGTTAGTGTCAGCTTTGTGGAAAATTAGATTCTTTAATCCGGAATAACTTTTCACGGATAAAATGCTCCCTCTCTATCTCTGTCTTTGTTCCACATGTACGAATGTTTGATGCAAACAAGCAGGCTATTCATGGCTTTGTCTATTCTATAAGAGGTCTATGTGAACAAATACATTCATACTTATATACAAACCTTAAAATAAAAGTGTGACTACTATCAAATAAAATGCATTTATTTTCTTTCAGATTGCTTCTTCCATAATTGTGTACGAATTAATACTAATAAAGTTTCAAGCCTCGTAGAGATGGACTAACTGTGGGTTACAAACAAGTATTTGTGTTTTGTAACAATTATTAATAAACTATATCTATTGCACTCTAATTATTTTATTTTCTCCCTAAAGAGCCCTGAAAAGATCGAGAGTAACAATACGAATTAGGCATTATTTTAAAAACTCCAAATACGCTGTGCCATATTATGTCAATATTTTCCATGAACTTATTTCAGAGCATCATTAATTTTTCACCACACAATATTGTTACAACTGACATTAAAAAATATTGTTTTCCATCAGCCAGCGACAAAGCTAATCGAAAAATAAACAATATACTTTTTAGTTCCAGTCTTGGGTTAGTTTTTTTTCCGAAAAAATGTTTGCCATGTGTAATATCAGAGTTAAGCTTTAAATTTTTAATATTTTTCGATAAAACCGATAGGTAACTGATTTGGTTGTTTATGTTTACTATGTAAACAGATATCGACAACGCAGTTCGACAGGTTAATCTGTTTTGCTTTTCATATTGTTTCTACCTACCCGAGGTTCTGTTATTCTTTTACTGACTATACTTTTAGCTAAATTTTATTAAAAACAAATTAGGCTGTTGTTAAAATCTCGTGCTTGATTCTAAAATGTCCAACACAGTGAAGAAATTGAAAGAAGATGAAATGACCATCAACAAATGTTTAGGAAAATTTATACTTCTCGGCCAAATTTTCGGTTATTTCCCAGTACAAGACATTTACTCCACTACACAACAGTTCACCTACAAATCCTTCAGAATGGCATACGCAACATTTTCTGTTGTCGGACCAGCTTTTCTGTGTTTAATGCAAATCAAAAAGATAACCACTGAACAGTTTGACTTATTTCAAGTGGAGTACGTCAGCAAGTATTTAACATCGACTTATGTGGCCATATTATTCATACAATTAGCACAAAACTGGCCAAAATTGATGGAAGATTGGAGAAGAGTGGAAATGGAGATGAAGAATTATAGGTTTCCAGAAAACTTAAATAAAAAAATTATCGGTCTTATGATATTTTTTATGATCACGTTTATTGGTAAGAGTTTTTTTATATAGAGGAAGTAGGTAATAAATTTAAAATAATAAGGCACTATATGCACCGAAACAGCGGCCACGATTTTAACCTGAAGAACAAGTGGAAGATTTAAACGTTTTTTGTTGAGCTCCTGCTCCTGTTCAACAAAGTAGATACATTTTAAACACTTTTTTTGCTTTTTAGTCGAGTACCTTCTTCATCAAGCGAGCAGAATTTACAGGGTTATGGAATGTCAACAAGATACGGATCAAGCTATTAAATTCTTTTTTGGAAATCTGACTCTCTCGCATGTTTTTCAGTATATTCCGTATAATGTTCCAACTAGTCTAATAATACAAGTGAGTGTCAACTACGGATCATTTAGACCATTTTCCAGACAAATAAAGGCAAAAGACCAAAATGCTGAAAAGGGTAATTCTTGGGGGAAATTGTTTAATGGGTGGAGGTCGGGTTGAAGGGCATGGTTAAAATCTGCATCATTAACGGACCCTTTCAAAATATAGAATTTGAAGAAAAATTACCACTGATATATCGCGAAGCAAATTTCATGGAAATTGTAAAAAATTAACTACAAATTATTATATTTTTGTTCGATTTGTAGAGCAGTAGCTCTTTTGCGGTTAAAAAACGGCAGAAACTTTTTTTTTAATTAAACTTAGCGCCAGTTAACAACAAAAAATTTACCTATACATATAGAAAAAATTTAAAAATTATATATTTGGTATAATTATTCTTTTCATGAAAATTGAAATTCTGAGTGGTAGATTCTTCCTCTCCCCCTCAGGACCACCTTTGCAGATAAGGGTGATTTATTCATGAGTTATATGTTTCAGTTTTGGTTCTGTCAAATGGAGTTTGTTTTTACCTACATTGACGTTTTCGTAATGGTGATAAGTTTGTGTTTAGCCAGTCGAATAAATCAAGTTACTGAAAAAATTAAAATTGCATCTCAACAACAGGTACCTACTGTACGGCCATTATTAAATAAATCGATTTTTTTAAATGAAACACATTTAATATGATTTGTTACGATTTTTACAACTTCAATTTGAACATCATCACAGTCGGTGGTTTCTTCAGATATCCGTTCATCATTTGTTAATAAAGTTGTGAATATTATTATAACTCATAAGTGTTTCATTTTAAAAGTTTTCAAGTAAAGACCCAAACAATTTTCTTATTGGTGTCAATCAATATATAATGTACATGTTTTCCGGGTAATAAAAACCAAGAAATAAGTTAGACAGACCGTTTCCTTTCTTTCGTCAGAGCTTAGCTTCACTGATGAGCCATGATAGGGCTTAGTGTTTCACAAGACAAGAAATCTCGCACTTTTTAAAAAACTCTCGTCTCGATTTTTTCCAAATCTCGCAAGATGTTTTTTCGCCTCGTCTCTGGAGTCTCGCAATATGACGTCATATAAAAAAAATCTGCAAAAACTCCAAGTACATAAGGGTTTTTATTATTACCATTACCATGTGAGTATTATAAACGTATTCGTCTGAAAAGATTTTCAAAATGGTTTCTAAAGTTAAAATCTGGCAGTTCTAGCACAGTGTCGCCAACACTCGACTCATACATGACCAAAATAATACTTATATTACGTAAAACAAATACGCATGTTTCTCCGGAACCGAATTCAAATGAGTACGAACGACTACGGTACCCTTAGCCAAACCCGATGCCTTGAAATTTGAATCATATGTTTTTAGAGAGATAATTTTAGAATATTAAAGGTAAGATAGACTCTTTTTGAGTATTCAAAACATAAAAACGGGAACGCTGGTTGCCTGCAGAATCACGTGGCGGAACAGAATGAACACGTGTCTGTTTTGTTTTTGTCTTTTTTTGGTAAGAAATGGGTGTAATATCTTTTAAATATAGTGTAAATTATAGTTTATTGTTTTTTTTAACTGGATAATAAATAAATCGGGACGTTTCTTTGTGTTTTTTCCATAAACCATTGTGGAAGTTTAAGTTTTAATTAAGTTAATAATTATCGTTTATCAAATGATTCTCTGTATCAAAAATGTCGACAAAAACTACTTATAAACGTTGTAAAAAAAGGGGTTGGCTAAACGCGTGTGAGGATGGTTTTGACGAAACGAAAGGAACCAAAATCTCTTCTTTTTTAATAAAGTCCTCTTTAAAATGATATTCTCTATGATATTTTCGTAGATTGCCGACGAAAAAACATGGACCAACCTTCGCAAAGACTACACTCGCTTGGTTTCTTTATGCCAGCGAGTCAACAGGAAAATATCCAACATCATTTTGATCTCTTTTCTTCCGAACATCTTCACCATACTCACGCAAGTCTACAATAGTCTCAAACCTAAACAGAACGAAGTTGAAACAATATACTTTTACTTCTGTTTAATTTTTCTCATCTCCAGAACTGCTACAGTTTGCATTTGTGGAGCGATGGTTTACGAGGCGAGTAGACGGCCGTTGACGGTTTTGAATACTGTTTCGCATAAAATTTATAATAAGGAGGTGAGGAAAGGATCATCATTTTAAATAAAAATAACTTTTTATACAAAATGTACAAATATCTCTGTCGGTACCTACTTTCATCGCTAATATAGGTAGAGAAAGAGACCCAATTTTGAGATAAGCGCCTAATTTGAGATAACTCAGCATATTATCGTAGTTAGTATATGTAATGCGATCTAACAAAAGTGGCGTAAACTTACTCAAATAAACTAGACTGCAGTGGTAAAGAGTTTGTTGATCGCGTCAGTTCGTTTATTTCTGCGCAGGTACGTTTTTCTTCTGATTTGAGTCGTAAAGTTTTTTTGATAGTGTAAATAAACCGAAATTTGCAGTCAACGTAAGTGAAAATAAAATATTTTATGTGTCGAAGTAGTTAGTTTAGGTGTTACCTAATGATGTCTTATTAAAATTTGGCTGTACTCTTTCATAACTAACCTAAAATATTATTGTCAATTTTTATAACGAGAATTCCTAATTTGAGATTTTAAATTGTGCTGTATCAAATTAGGCACCCAATACAATATTTTGATATTTTATTACAGATGCCTTAAAAACACAAGAAATGGGACCCTCACGCTATGGTGAAAGTTGTGAAGGCTGTGCGTAATAAAGAGATATGGGATATCTAAAAGCCTCAAATGTTTTTGGTGTAGTGTCTCAAATTAGGCAACCTTTTATTTTATGAGAAAATTGACAATAACAAACTTTAAGTTCAATAACTTCTCTAGATAGCTATTTTAATGTAGATTATTTGTTGCGATTGTTACAAAAAAAAGTGTCTCAAATTTGGGTTCCTTCCTCTACACTGTACAGGGTGTCCCAAATTCGATGCTCACCATTGGGATATAAAAAATACAGCAAATGTTAAATTGGAGTAAAGTTAGATAATTTAGAGCTTAACTTAATGCCAGTGAGAACTCAAGAAAATTCCGATTACTTCCGGAGACGGGACTGACAAAAGCCGAAAACTTCATTTTCGTTCTTTGTCACGTTATTTATAAACATATTGAAAAACGGATAGAATTTTCAACAGGCACTTTTTTACGACGCATTTAAAGATAGTTTCTAATTTATTAACAGCCGTTTCGGTTCTCAGATATCACCATCAGATCAACATTTTTAAATACGACCTGATAATTATGATTGAAAAATATGCTACTATAAATTTTTATTTTGTTTGTAGTGTTTTACTTAAAATTTTAATATTGATTTCATTTTTCCCATGACCGGTTCTGGAGATATACAACGTCAAACAAACTCAAAGCACAAAAAATAAACATATAAAACAACAAAATGAGAGGGGACTTTCTATAATTTTAAGGCTATATTGCTAAAAATTGGTACTGTTTTACTTATTAAAGAAAGTTATATATGTACCTCAAAATAGACTACACCCCCTTTTCAACCCCTAGGGGGATTTTGAAGAAATGAGGAAACACGTACCTATATCTACCGTGCGAGCAAAAATTATTTGCATCAAAGAGGGCCTTGCATCTAAGGACGTAATGCTTAGCCGTCGAGCTTAATACCTGTTGGGTGTCAGTAACTACCTGAATTAACAATCCATCAGTTATTCCGTCAGCTTTGACAGTCGTTACAAGTAATTTGATTCATCGCTAATTTTTCCAATTTCTTGAACAATTCACACAATGGGCTTTACGGAACAGCACAAAACATTCATGGTTGAAGCGTATTTCGAAACGGGGTTAAAGTAAATTGTAAGTGGCAAAACAATCCGGGTTTGTGCATGTGCACGATTTTCACGAACATTTTCCTAACGTTGCTTTTATTGCTGGGGATTTTTATCATTGCCTGAAAAGAACCGTGGCTGTGTTTAGGGAAACAGGTTCTATACAACATAAAAAAGGAGCAGGAAGACTATTTGTAAGAACAGAAGAACTTGTTGCAAACGTTCGTGAAATAATGCAAAATACGCCAACAAATTGTATAAGACGCCTATCCCAAATAGTGGGAAGATCTTATGGAACATGCAGGACAATTCTTAAGAAGCAACTAAATTTATTTCCTTATAAAGTGCAAGTATTCCTAGAAATACAAGCCACAGATTTTGAAAGACGCAGGAATTACTCTCAATGGTTTACCCAAAATTTATTGGAAATACCTGATTTATTAGAAAATATGAAGAGACACAGATTTATGCTTGGAGCACGGGCGGTGGTCAATTTCAGCAATTTATATAATTATTTTTGTTTTTCTTTCTGTATATTCTTACTTTGTTAATTTTGTAAACAACAAAGATAAATTTGTATTTGACTACTTATTTTATTACTCATTAGTTTGGCATATCATGTCATAATATGAATTTGACAAAATTTTAACCTAGATTTGGTAGATATATCGTCCCCATATCATTGTAATCTAAACCAAACCCTACGTTTTTTTTATCCAAGCCCTCTTTGATGTAAATAATTTTTGCTCGCACGGTAGGTATTCTTTGTTTATTAAAGGAACTTATATACCAATTTTTAGACCTCCACTAGCTTTAGTTTATGAATATAGCAATTCATATAAAAATGCCAAGCCTCGTTTTTACCCCCCTGAGGGGTTGATTTTCGAAAAATCCCTTCTTAGTGGATGCCTACGTTATAAGAAAAAAAAGAAAGAAAATTTCATGATACTATAGGATTACGGGTCGATTAATCACAGTCAGTCAATTAGTCAACTAAATTTATTAATTATTCATTTTAATTTTAGATTGAAATATTTATAAACCAAATTTCCAATTGTGAAGTATCTTTGAACGGAAAGCATTTCTTTAATATAAAACGTCACATTATTCTCGAGGTAAGCACTCAAAATGAAATACTTATTTAATTGCACATTTTTGGGTGTTACCTACTTTCCATGAGACGACGTTATGAATTCCTAATATTATTTTATTTTAGATTGCAGGAACCCTAGTGACTTATGAATTGGTACTGATACAATTTAATCAAGAATATTTAAATTCCTCGTCAAAATCTACAAGATGTAGCTAATCTTAATGGCAGTATAATACCTATATATAGTATTTTTGCTCGATATATGGATATGTTAAACCCAGAATCTCTAAATAATAAATAAAGTAAACTAAAAATTAGGTTTTTCTTTAATCCAAATTCTATAAGCAAATCACATTAATTTATTATTGCATTTTATGACTGCAAACTTTACAAAAATCATAGTTAATTTGTCATATTTAATGATTTAACCATAATCAAAAAGCCCTTCGGTTATCGTTAAATTATTACCATATTAAGCTGTAATAAAAATGGTTGTTTTTATAATTTACACAATGTTATTTTAGTAATTCTAACGATTGCAAAAAATATAGCTGTCAATCAAAATACGTCATTTAATCTTTTTATCATACCAAAACATATAAACACCATTTCAGGTGGTAAACAAGAAATAAATGGTGAGAATTAATATTTAAACGTGTTTTGAAGAGCTGTAAGCATGTAAATCGATGTATAATTTCATTTAACAAATTTGAATAAATATAAACAATTTTAAAACGTTTCATATTATTGTACTGCTGGTAAATATTGAGTTAATAAAAACAAATTTTAGATTTTTAAAATGCTTTGTTTACATTAAACTGCAGTGTTTAACTTAAAAGTGTTCTAAACGGTATTTACTAGGTAAGTAAGAATATTTTAGAAGGTAGTTTATTAAAATTATTTTATTATTAACAGGGTGAGAATTTATATTTCTTTGAGTTCAGAGAGATATACATATCAAACTAAAAATATTATTTCCGTCTTTGATTTTCTAATATTAATAATAATAATTAGTATTATCTCGAAATCATTTTTGACATCAATTAACAAAATGTAAAATTCTAGCAAAAATTTATTAGTTACAAGAGGCTAACAGGTATTTTAGAAGAAGAAATCATTGACGGATTAAAAAATTGTTAACTCTAATTTTAATTCACACAGTCCTGAAAATACTAATAACATGACGTGTCCTATTTAATTTTACAACACTAAAAAATAAAATAATTTATAGTTAATAAATTTGTTTAATCTAAATTTAACCTATTTGTTTTGCATTCAATGATATGTGATTTCGTTTTCTTCTACTAGATGCAGAGCGATAATTTTCCCACGGGCGCCACTTAATAAAAAACTAGTTGAAACTAATATTTCTATGCACCACAGAATCAACATTTCAACAAATTTTTCAAACGCACAATAGACTTCTCAAGACTGATTAGTGATTATATATCCTAACTGCAATAGGCCCAGCCCTGGGGCAATTAACAAGGGTGACTAACTTACATAACAATTGCAAGCGCCATAAACTTATCGAATACGGAGTGGGCCTACATGCTCTTAATAACAAGAACAACATTTCTATGCAAAATAATGGTAAACAAATGACATTATTAAAATTGTAAACATGTCACCCTGTAGACCTTTTAGGTATACAACAATGATTTTTCATCAAAGTAAATAATAGGTAGCAAAGGCCAAGACGATCTATCTACGTACTTTAGGAACACGGCAAAATGACAAACATACCCGCATAAAATTTAAGTTGATCAAAACGGTATTAAAACACTAATATTACAAGCGGCTAGTCATATCTTCATGTATGGTGAAACACATTTTAAAAATGGTAAATCATATTTTGACACATTATATTATATTTTTATACTTGATAAACTAATTATAACAGTGTAGTTGTTTAAGTGTGCAACATATGGGCATTTTTTTTATTACCGATTTCTCAAAAACAATTATTCTTGATAAAAGTTGGTGCATGTTCGATAATCATATTAGGTGCACTTAGAATGGTTGCAAGTCAAACGGCGTACAGGGTAGGCCAAAAAATATAAAACTTGTACAAGAATAAAGTACCCCTATTTTGGAAAATTCAGCAAAATGTTATAAAGAAAAGTTGTTTAGAATTAAAAGTTATGCACAGATTCAAAAACGTGACCTCCTAAAATAAAAAAAATATATTTTTTTAAAAAACTAACATTTTTTTTTCTGCATGTCAAATAGTTTTTGTTTTCATTTGTTTATTGTTAAGTAGTTATAATAAAAAATGCTGATAAAAATTGATAAAACCATTGGCACCATATAATAATGTTTACTTTTAGCCCTTATTTGTTTTTTTCCATAGATATCTGCGATTATTTTAGTAATTTTTCATTTTAATGTTAGTTATTTATTTGTGTGTTGACTGGGTGCGTCTCGCTATGTGACTCTGTATGTGTATTTTCATAATCTCTACGCCCTGAAGATGGCTTATATATGACTTGATTAGCCTATTTGCAAAAACTGTCTAATATTTGCTCAATTTAAGGCATTAGAAGGTGACAATTTTTGCAGAGAATTACTCTGAACAAAATCAATTTATTTTATACTCCAAACGCTTAATGGAACAAATATTTGCATTTAATTTCCATGTATTTCACACGCTCTTCTTACTTAATAATAGGAGTATCCCGTTACTCCCTTTAGCTTTCTTTATATTAATTTTATAAAATACAATTGGCATCCGCTAATGGACAAAAACAATAAATTTTCATGTAAATAGGAATGCATGACAGAATAAAGGGAAGTCTTATAAATAAAACATAAAACCACTAAGAAGCATGTTTTCTCGAAATTATGTAGAACAGGTTTTTACGGGAATTAAAAGGAAGTTCTTGAAAAATGGAAATTTTACTAAATGTAGGAAGGGATTGATTTATTGGCACAATGTTTGTGTAAAATAGACAAGAAAAAATTTTAATCGACTTAGTATACTTAATATTATGTCAACATAATATTTTTATTTCATC
The DNA here is from genome assembly GCA_963969555.1 of Polydrusus pterygomalis. Classification (NCBI taxonomy): domain Eukaryota; kingdom Metazoa; phylum Arthropoda; class Insecta; order Coleoptera; family Curculionidae; genus Polydrusus; species Polydrusus pterygomalis. Next base: position 605,084 of record OZ018376.1, read on the forward strand.
AAAGTAAAAATAAATAAAAAAGCGCCCATTTTCCTATTTTATCATAAATTAAAAAATATGTATTGTAGATATGGTAACTGTAAAAGAAATCCTGGATTATCCTGCAAGTCAAAAACATCCCGTTTCTAACAAACTTCTGTACAAAAATAGAGCCACGCCGAACTCCTTTCAGGATGCTATGAAACTTCCATTGACTCTTATGAAAGTCTTTGGATTTTTTCCATTAGGAGGTGAGTAACATACAATATTGTGTCAAATTTGTAACTTTTTGCGTTTTGGTTTTAGGTGTACGGGATCAAAGTTACCGAAATCTAAGATTTAAATTTATATCGTGGAGGATCTTTTATAGTCTTCTCAGTTTACTTGGATTCATTATTAATTTTGTATTGTACTGTAAACATCGACGTATGACGAATATTTTGGAGACAAGTGAGTAAAAATAATTTTTCATCATATCTCAAGCGACAATAATTAAGAGACGTATCGGTAGAGTAGAATAGGCTAAAGCAAATCTATGTTTGAGTAATCTAGCGGGGTGGGAGAGTTTCAGTGCCCACCATGAACATTTTCCTTTAGATCCATACAGCTTATCTCGTGCGCATACAAAAGTTAAGTTTTATGAGTGAAAAAATGCGCTAAAACATATGTAGAATAATTATCTAATGAAACACTAAAAAGCTACAAGAAGTGTTTTACCAATAATATTTAAAAAATATTTCACGAGGAACCAACTACGGATGACGGTAGTGTATACAAAAAATAACTGTTTCATAGTTTTTATAATATATACCTGGCATGCCAGTCAAAGATTTATTTTTAAATAAAGCCCAAAACTACTATTATATTAGTAACGCATTGATAATATCGTTATTAAAAATTTATTCGATAAAATAGTTTTACATAATAATATTATAACTCTCTGATAAAACATAATAAAATATGACAGAGATCTTTTTATTTTTTACAGATGCAATATTTTTCCAAGTAGAAACTATAGTGGTTTTAGCGTTGTGTATTCATTTGGCGATGAAATGGCCCACGTTTGTTAAAGAATGGCATTTAGTAGAGATGTCCATGAAAAACTACGAACCGTTAAATAATTTAAAAAGAAAAATAACCATAATTTGTGTAGGCGTTCTAAGTATAGCCGTACGTAAGTATTAAACTTAGCTGGTTTCGTATAAGGTCTCAATCTACTCATTTTCAGCAATATTTTTATGTTGTGTGGCTTGCACCATATATTTACCTTTAGAAACGTACAGCTTATCTCGTGCGTAAACAAAAGTTAAGTTTTATGAGTGAAAAAATAGGTCCATGCGCACGGCTCATCGGTCAGATGCCTTCCCTCCCAGCAGGATTGGGCATGCGCACAAACCTCTTATTATCGGCCTGTCCTTCTTTAGCGACGCTCAAAATACACTCCAGAACCGGTTCGGCGCCATTTTTGTTGGTGTGTTTGTTTTCTCTGTGGAACTTATATACCAACTAATATTTGACTTGCATGAGGTTAGGTACGCGATAACATTGAAGATTGGTTTTGTTTATATTTTATATGCGATTTAAGACTAATATTGGCTTGTTCTCTTTCTTTTCGAACTAAAAATACGACGACGAATCATTTTTAAACAAATTTTAGAAACAAAACCTTAAAAACAATTTTTTATCCTCAAAAGTCTAACAGGTTTGCAACTACTAAAAATGCCAGAAGTCACTACCTTATTTTCCAACTTGATCGAAAATGAAGAAGAAATTCCAATTTTTTAGCAAGAATTTGGGGCAAATTTTAGCTGCTTACACATAAAAATAAATTGAAGGTCCACTTACTTTTACAATTTCTTGAGCAAAAACTTATATTTTAAAGCCCGGACCTATCTATCTTCCCGTTCGTCAAAAATGATAATGTTGCGGTGCGCATTAGGGTGGAACGAAAAAACTTTTTTACTCCAAGTAGTCTGACATAGTTGTTAAAATATGCGCATTAGTAAACAAAAAAAAGTGTCAAAAATTGGCTGACAGATTTTAATATTCTGGGGTTCCTCAAAGCCCTTAAAATTTTTAATATTGCCATGTTTTGAAAAAAAATAGCTTCTTTAAAAATAGGAATGAGTAATTTTAATTTAAGAGTTATTGGTTTCTTTTTATTATTCTGAACTTGAAGTTAATAAAAATATAATTTAAAATAAAACCTGTATTTTTGTTTCAATTGGCTGCACTTGAATAGCCTCAAAATGTTAAAATTTCGCTTTAAAATTTAGAAAGTAATTTCCTACAACCTTAAACAGCATACTAAAATGTATGTGATGATTTATGTCACAAAAATCAAAAATTAATAAAAATTAGTTAAGAGACTGAAAGTTCTTATTTTATTAAATATGGCGTCCCTTTGAGGAACCTCAAGATACAAAGACACAAGTTTTATTTTTCGTATACTTGTTTTTAATAGTAAGAAGCATATTTTTTTAACTATGACGCAACGCTATTAAATTTTTTTTTATTTTCGTTAGTTTTCGCTCCACCCTAGTGCGCATGCCATTCAGTGTAGCTTTGTTTACATACGCGAGACCATAAATTTGCCAATTTCGTGATTATTGGTTTGCTGATCTGAAGGCTGAAGGTAAATGTCTATGGCTTTATATAGGAACTAAATAAAGAGAACTAGTGTATTCACTCACCCACAAAAAAGTGACAAACTGAAAATTTACTTATATTTTGAGGCGAAGTATCTTTTAAACAGCTTGTGGTACGGTATATATTGAGGCAAAAATGTTGTTATTAGTTTTTATTCCAATAAACAGGGTAAAAAAAATAATTATGGTTTTTTCATAATTTTTGTCCTGTCGTCCACGTCCTGTGTAGTATCAAGACAACCAAAATAGCAAAACCACCAAACAAGTGACTTCTTTAAAATGCTGTACTTATCTCAGGTTACCAAACAAATAGGAAAATGATTCAGGAAACAAAATGTTGCTAAAGGACTATCCTAAATAATGATTTTTTACTAGTTGAGTTTTGATTGTCATGACACTCCACAGGGCGTTTCAAAAATTAGCAAGAAACTTTTTTTTTGGAATAAAAACTCGAATAAAAATAATAAAAAGCTAAAAACTAATAACAACATTTTTGTCAACAAATGGTTCTATTCAACAGTTAAAACCTCAATATCGTGCCACAAACCATTTAAAAGATATTTCTTTCGCCTCAAAGTAAAAGTAAATTTTCGGTTCGTCACTTTTTTTGTGGGTGAGTGTATATTAATATTTGATGATATTGTGAAATAATTTTTTTTGACAGTATTATATGAACTAACACAATAATCATTACTTTTGTTGTTTTAGTTGAACATGGCATGGTGACCTGCAATAGGATTTTATTATCAATTAAATCACATCCTAACAGCATGTATGATGCGGTTTATGAATATTTTGTAAATCGCAATTTTAGTGAAATATTTCATTACATTCCTTACTATGTTTTTCTTGGACTACTTTTTCAGGTAATTACAAAAAATATACTTACCATAAAGTTATTTTACTGATTTAACTATTTTCTAATTACAGTTTTTTGTTTTCCAAAAAACATTTATATGGACGTTCTTGGACGTATTTATAATAGTTGTGAGCACATGTTTTAATTTTCGCCTCCAACAAGTATCAAAAAAGCTCTCCTATATGTCCAAAATTGAGGTAAGTTATATCTAGATTGCTTGCCTATGTGAAATGAAATAGTTCAACAATTCTCAAAAAAATATTCATTAAAAAAATGTCGAATCAATTATTTATCACCTGCGTATACAAACCCTCGGTGCTTAAAACTTTATTTCTGTTCTTATAAAAAAAAATTCAATATTTTTTGACGATTGAAGAAAAATATAATTTCAGAAAAATAAACATCGTCAAGAACTAAATTTTTATGACCCTTTAAAACTGCACTTTTAGGTTAACGATGAAAATGTTTGGAGGATTGTCCGCGAGGACTACGTGAAACTTTCGAAACTCTGCGACCTAATCAACAAACACTTTTGCTGGTTTATAATCATTTCATATCTCACCAACATCTACCACATACTCGCCCAACTCTTCAGCAGCTTACGGCCGATTGAAAACACTTTCGAAAAGATATATTTTTACGTGTCTTTCTTCCTTCTGATTTTAAGAGTTTCATTGGTTTGCATTTTTGGAGGAGCCGTTTATGATCAGCATGAAGAAAATGTTAAAATTTTGACTGGTGTACCTTCGTCCGTTTATAACATAGAGGTATTGTAAAATTGTCATTTTAAAATAAAAAATAGATATAGGTAATAGGTACAGGATTTTACGCCATTCATTGCATATGCATTAAAAAAAGTTTGGTTTTGAAATGCAAAAAAAAACGGTTAAATCAAATAATAGCTATTTATGATATAAGTGTGAAAATAACTCGTTTAAGGCACGCATATGAAAATTTGCGGAACGAGCGAAGCGAGTTTCGCAATTCATATGAGTGCCTTAATTAAACGAGATATTTTCTTACGTACGTATATCATACAAGATTTTTCTACGAGCGTGTGAAAAGTACAAGATTTTTTCTACGAGCGTGTGAAAAGTTAGACCTTTTTACCCGGCGTGTGAAAAGTAATTTACTTTTCACACTAGTGCGCTAAAGTAAAACTTTTCACACTGAAATGGGTGTGAAAAGTCTAACTTTTCACACGCTCGTAGAAAAAAATTGTCATTGTCTGTTTGACGTTTTTAAAGGAATGGGTGGATTTTTGTGACCGAATTTATTCCAGTTAAAAAATTCACCCTGTGGGCGTAATAAAATGGCAGCAAATATAATTTTAAGTTTGTTGTTATACTAATGCTCAAAGTTTTTTTTTAGGTCGAACGATTCATAACACACTTAGCAACTTGTGAAATGGTTTTAAGTGGAAAGCACTTTTTTAAAATAACCAGAAATCTAATTTTAAAAGTAAGAAAACTATTAAATAATGAGAGCATAATAATTCGCTACTAGCTACTTCGTCACAAGTCACATAACCTCCCTTTTGATAAGGGAACAAACAAACGTTTTTTACATTTATTTACGTACTATTTTAATTGATGTAATCAGCAAAATCATAATAATTTAACTAGTTTCTTGTTTTAGACGTTGTTAAAGAATCCCTGAAGATAACAAAAAAGAAATTGAAAAATTTTAATTGGCGTGCAGACAACGACTGGAATCGAGAGGTTCTGGGTTTGAATCTCGGCGGAGGTGAAATACTGTTTTCAATTTTATTTTAAAAACTTTGTCTGCACGCCGATTAACATTTTTCATTTATATTTAATACAGACATTAAAAACTACCATTTATAACAAAAACGGTTCAAAGTGATTTGAAAGTGTTAAAATAATCGTCTAATATTAAGGTTAAAGTGTAAACTCCTAGAACTTCCAAGTTGGTGTTTTTTACTATTTTTTAATATTATTAGTGTTAAAAAGAACCTAGTTTCTCCAGTTTTTCAAAGATTATAAAGTGTGGACTAAAAACAAGGTTACTCTGTTGTTCTTTGCTACTATTTTAGTTGCTTTCCAGAATAGTGAAGTTTTGTAACCGCTCAAATAGTTCACATTGTTTATTCGCTCATCTGTTAGCACTAAACAACTCATTGATTTTTTAAAATTTTTATTCTAACCTGTTCTAGAGTTAACACAGCATTCTAGTCGCTAGGTATAAAATCCCTTCATTAGTCGCGCGTGAGTCATGTACAAAATTTTAGTGAATAACATGCTTTTTTTGCATACAAGTTTTTATTTTATACTAAGCTATGCGAACAATATGGTTAAACGAAGCAATAATACTGAAATTAAACTCAAATCAAATGGGATTTAATTTTTTTATAATATCCTGTATACAGTGTCACCAGTAAAGTCCGCATCATATGGGATTTTTTTTATTAATAGCTTTATTCAAAATTTGACTTTGGCATCAAGTTCTGCTTCGATCGATATGAAAATTAAGCGAAACAAAAAGTAGTCACATGATTCGCATTATCTGTCAAATTTTAATTTTTTCCAAAAAATAATTCAAAAGTGGGGTTATTTCTGAAAATATCGAAAAAAGTTATTGAAAAAAGTGTTTTTAAATGCAGTTTCTAGCCCACATGCAAAATTTCAGCTGCATAAGATAATTTTGATTTTTTACATATATTTTGTAAATTGCACCACTTTTGCAAAATAAGACTCAACGCAACCTACATAAAACTTCTTAGTTTTGACAATGCTTTATTTCAGATACATTTTCTTTAAAGTAGCGCCATATTAATTGTGTGTTTTTCTACATAATCAAAATTGGGCTATTAAAATTTGGTCGCATGTGATGCAAAGTTTATTTGTTTTGGACCCTGTATAAGGTAACTTCATAAAATAAGTATTTTTGAAAACGTAGTTTGTGTAATACACCTTAATATTAAGACAAAAAATAACACAGTGTCATCAGTAAAGTGTTCATTAAGTGGAAAATAAATTTTAGTTTAACTTAACATAAAGTTTATCTATTTTCAACGATTTAATTTAAAACCCCTTTACTTTATTTTTTTACTTTCAGACACAAACTACGTTTTCAAAAATACTTATTTTATGAAGTTACCTTATACAGGGTCAAAAACAAATAAACTTTGCATCACATGCGACCAAATTTTAATAGCCCAATTTTGATTTTGTAGAAAAACACACATTTAATATGGCGCTACTTTAAAGAAAATGTATCTGAAATATAGCATTGTCAACACTAAGAAGTTTTATGTAGGTTGCGTTGAGTCACATTTTGCAAAAGTGGTGCAATTTACAAAATGTAGAAAATCAAAATTATCTTATGCAGCTGAAATTTTGCATGTTGGCTAGAAACTGCATTTAAAAAAACTTTTTGTAATAACTTTCTTCGATATTTTCAGAAATAACCCCATTTTTGAATTATTTTTTGAAAAAAAAAAAAAATTTGACAGATCCTAATGCGAGTCACGTGACTACTATTTTTTTGCTTAATTTTCATCTCGATCGAAGCAGAACTTGATGCGAAAGTAAATTTTGAATAAAGCTATTAATAAAAAAAATCCCATATGATGCTGACTTTATTGGTGACACTGTATATATTTTAATAAAAACCCGTAAGCTGCAAGGTAAGTTGATAATCTGTCGGTTTGTCGAGTAATGGTATTTTTTTAGGCACCATCGAGACTCAAACACTTTGCCTTTTTAAACTTTTGTAAGCCCATATTTCCTGATTTGTTTCTTATAGCTTGTCCTGTAAGTAGATAACTTATAATCATGTTTTTCGATATCATAGGAAGCTCATTGGTAGAAAGTACTGTACTAGAGTTCTTTAACAAATAAAGTTCTGCCTCATCAATAAATGCCAATTTTTCCCTGTGACGTAGGTACGTTAGAAATAGAATCCTAAAATACTTTATGATTATTAATCTGACTTACTTTAACTACATTTAAGGTAAATAATGAGTCTTAAAACCTTTATTATATTTACGATTGCTGCCTTAAAAGTTCAAAAGACGTGAGAGTAATATCTATCACTTGAAAATAAAGGAATTGATGAAAATTAACACTAACAGCTTTTAAAACTACAAGTTATAAAGGTCCAACAAACCCTAAAAATAAAACAAAATAATCAAATTAACTTCAATGTAAAAACGCTTTGTTTGTCCCCCCATCGAAAGCGAGTTTATCCAACAACTCCTATAAACAAGAACACAGCGCTTATTTGTGACGTCATTATCCGGAGTCATATAAATAAATTAATATGCTATACCTATTAGATATATGTTTTTCGGGATTTATACGAGGATTTATATTTTTGTGTGACTTTTAAATTTACCACACTTGACACTATCGTTATTTACATATTTAAGCTGGCATTTAAGTAAATTAGGCGTTATTTAAAACATAGGTGAGAAAACCTATATCTAGATAGATAAATTACTTAATTTGTCTTAGATTTTTTACTGTATTTTTTTAGATAAATACATACCTACCTATTATGTTAAGGTAAATATTTATACAATTTATAAAAAATAATAATCCATTAAAGTGTCTATCGAGGAGACTACCATTGCTTTTACTCGCGACATGCACCACCTATCGAATTTATTTCAAGATATATTTGCTTATTTAAAACTAAAAAAGTAATTTTGGCACATTCTATACTATTAACGATCTCTAAGATAAAGATTTCAAAAATATTGGCAGGCGTTCGGCTGTCGCCCAATATCACAAGTAAAATTTAATTAAGCAGGTATACATTTGGTATCACTAAATAGTTTAAGGTTCAAACGTTTAGTGAAAGATTTTTAATCTAGGCTGTTCGTTAGGAGAAAATAATATTTAAAATTGGCCTATATTTATACTAACTCAAACTATAGTACCTATATTTTGAAAACGATAGGGCAATCGGAAAATCTCTTAGGTACATGAGAAACTATTAAGGAAAGGTCTTTCGGTCTTTCAATGTTCGACCTGTGGTAATAACTAAGTTAACATAATTATAAACCTAAAACATATTACATAAAGAAATCTTATTTCAAAGCAAATCAGGAAATATGGATGATCTGACCATGTTGCCACGATCACCTGTTAATGGATTGAGAGCAAGGCCGACTAGATTAAATAAAGAAATAATGATGCCAAAACGTAATATGACTACGGAGCATGACGTCTTTTCTTTAAAGCGCTGTGTCCTTGTTTATAGGAGTTGTTGGTTTATCTGTGTGACGTGACGAGCTAGTGCCGGATTCAAAATTAATAGCATTACAATATTATATAACGAACAATAATTGTTTCTCTTTTACCTGGATAAGAAATAATTTACCTATATTTTATTTTAGTTAAAATAGTAATAAATAATTACATATAATATATTATATTATATCGTTTAATTAACAATTTTGAACGTTTTAGGTTACAAGTGCAATTGTAACGTACGAGTTGGTACTCATTCAATTCAACGCTCAAGATTTTAAAAATAAGGAGCTATAAAAAAGATGAAATGGACAAAAAGCTTTTATAGAATGAATAACAATATTTTGCTGAATTAATTGTCTCCTGAATGTTGTTTAGGAAAGGAAAATTAGTTTATGTTAAGTATAGCTAGGTGACATTTTTTGAATCAAATTTCGTTTTAGGCAAATATTTATGTTTAAGAGTTATATTTATTATAATAAAAATATTTTCCAGGTAAATCTTTTTTTAAGATATATTATACTATAGCTACCAGCAGGTCCCGCCCGCTTCGCGTTTTCACGTTACATCAATTCGAGACAGTTTTCGTGAACCCCTTCGCTGCCCGCTCGGAACTATACCCACTATAAATTATTATACCTTTGTTGGATAAAAGATGCCAAGGAATAAAGAATTTTTAACTACAATTAACTTTATTATACCGAGACACAAAAAAGTTACAAAGCACTATTATTACCAGGAATTACAAGACAGAAGTGATTTACTTCTAATTAGAGATCCGACCGAGGATTCGGTTTCGGCCAAAAAATCTAGTTTCGGTGACAGTTTCGGTTTCGTCCAAAAATCGGCGAAAGCTTCGGGTCCGCCGAAACTCAGTGTTCGTGAATTGTCGCGCACCGTTCGGCTAACTTTGGGTGAGTTCGTAGGTAGTGTTGTCGGGATCTCGTGTTGTCTATAGAAAAGACATGTCATTGCTTTTTAAAATTACATTTTCTAAGACATAGCTAGGTACCTATGCTCATGTAATATGACAAATAATTATTTTTGACAAAATAGCGATAGTCGTATTATACTCTTGATAGGTGGCTTTATTAGGTTTATTTTGTGATTCGATCTCCTTGTTTTTTTTTATAATAAACTTTTGCGGGACGGGGCATTGATTGTGGGGATTTATTGTTGACGTCATTTGTAAAGTACCTAACTTATTGTGTATAGTTAGTTCGTTAGTTGTCTCTTCATGACATGATCTGACATGTTTAGTTATTTAAAATTTTGCAAGTTAATTAAAATGGAAAACCAATTAAATAAATTATTTAATATTGTATATATTTATTCCTGTTTAAATCCGTTGGGTTAGTGTTTTTCAATAATTTCAATGGTTTTTTGATCTATAAACTCTGTAGAATAAGATATATTTTAGATGATTAAGTTTAATATAAATTAAGAATTTTATTCATCAATCAAAATTAAGTTTTTTACCATAAAATACAATAGATTGCCAAATATCAAATTAGCCTAATAATAGGACTTTACATTATATTTTAATGAATTTAAAAATCTCGCCATAGACAGTAGAGCAATATGCAACGCTGTCCTCATTGGGCTGTAATTAGCTAACCACTCTTTTCACTCCATCCGTTCGAGTATTACATTCGGCGCAAAAAGAGAATCCTCTGGCGTTCGGGTATAACAAAAAGAGTGAAGTGTTCACTCCAAAAGACCCGTCTCGCTGATAGGTCGTACTTCAGAGCCGTATTCGATTCGCAAGTTTAGATCGATCTAAGTAATCTGATTTGTGTTCGATTGGTAAATGATCGCACGGTCAAAGTGTTCTGAACTGATTTTTAAAATCAGATCGATCCAAATCTCTGTGCCAATCGAACACGCCTTAGGAGTGTGCTTGCATCTGTATGATTATGGCTATGTTTTTGCACTTTTGGCGTCAAGCATTTGTCTTAAAAGATTTCATCCCAAAACTTTGACGTCACGTGACGAAAATCTACTCTCACTCCACTCTAAACTGTTTTCAATCCCGAAATCAGCTCCTATTGTTTGTTTGTGTTCGCATAAAGTATAAGTCACAGAATACTTCCGTATTCTGTGCTAAAGGCATTACCCTTTATTTTTTTGTGGGCATAACCCTAACCAGGCTAGGATAACTTAAATGGTGAAGGTCGTCCCCTGTTGGTTTAATTTATCCCCCGGTCGCTAGTGGCGCTATTGTAGGAATTTTGTTTTATAAGGTTGTTCATCTCCTAACGTTGGTAGGAACAGAATATTCATTTGGAATTAGCATGGCCAACATTATGTACCTCTCTCTCTCTCTGTACCTGCATAATATGTGCGAGAAAGATAAAAATATGGATTGTTGTGACAGATCCTGAAGTCTTACCTGGACTGGTGAAAGATTGTCATTGTCATTTTATGATTAATTTGTCAAATATATAAAAAATAAAGTTATTATTAAATAATTATTCATATATAATTTATAAACTTAACATGGCGCAGTCGGTAGTTTGAGAATCGTAAATAGGTATAAATTTAATATGTCGCGACCAAAGAAGTCGGGAAGAAAAACCAAGGCAATTAACAAAAGCGTGGAACCTCCTGAAGACTTCATTAATGTCGCCCAACGATTGGAAAGTACAGCGAAAGCTATTAAAGATATAGAAAGAAACTTTACTTCACAACTTAATGAACTACAAGGTACAATAACTAGTTTATTAAATAAAAACTTTGAAAATAACAGGGAATTGTTAGAAAAATCTACAGAAAATAATAATATAATAATGTAAGCTGTTTTTTTATGTAAACCATATTTATGTAAATATCTAATAATAATAAATCTTGTCGCCATATCATTGTTATAATTTCCTTTCGTTCTCCCAAATTATTTTAACTTGAATCAGATGTTTCGCGCTTCAAACTTTTCCGTTAAGTTAGAAGCGCGAAAATTTAAATTCAAAGTAATAATAAAATTTAAATTTTTATGCTTGGCGCCTACCCCCACCACTACTATATTTAGTTTCTCCCCCGGTCGCATGTGGCGCTATCAGGGAACCAATTTAGTATGTTAAGTTGCCTATCTATCCTTGAGAGCGCGCAACTCGCTTGTCTATGACCCTAACCTATTTTAATTCAAAAAGTTGACTTTTTTTGTTTTTTCCCCGTGTTTAGCAAATAAAAACAACAATGAGCGCGTTAAAATCCCCACTGGTATTCGATATTTTAGGAGAATGTAAAACTACCAAAGCTCGAGTAGGAAAAATGATTCTACCACACGGTCCTGTCGATACACCCGTTTTTATGCCTGTCGGAACTCAAGTGAGAAATCTCAAATATTAATAATATAGCTTTTAAATAAATTACCTGGTATTTTCTCGTAGGGCACCCTAAAAGGAATGTTGCCTGAACAATTAAAAGCTATGGGGCTACAAATTATGCTTTCAAATACATACCATTTAGGTGTAAAACCGGTATGTAGGTATACATAAGACATTTAGAATTCGAAGTATCATTATAGGATTTTTCATAACTAGAACAATGATTTAACTAACGCCTTTCAGGGACCAGATATTTTACGTAAAGCAGGAGGCCTACACAAATTTATGAACTGGGACAGAAATCTATTGACGGATTCTGGAGGATTTCAAATGGTATCATTACTTAAACTAGCAGAGATTACAGAGGAAGGTGTAAAATTTCAATCGTTGAATGAACATAAAAATGAAGTTATGTTAACCCCAGAGCATTCTATTGAAATTCAAAATGCTATTGGAGCTGATATTGTTATGCAGTTAGACGATGTTGTAAAAACGACTGTACCTGATAAAGAGAGAATTGAAGAATCTGTTCATAGGTAAGAATGTGAATATGGCTTTAACATACCATTGTAATTTATATACAGATATGTTTATGTATTTACTATACTAGGCATAGTAAATAACCAGCGTATTTTGTATTTTCTAGGACCACAAGATGGTTAGATAGGTGCTTAAAAGCACACCAGAATCCAGAAACTCAAAACATTTTTCCAATAGTGCAAGGGACATTGCATGAAGATTTGAGGAAAATAAGTGTGGCTGATCATGTTAAAAGAGAGGTTAATGGATTTGCAATAGGGGGATTAAGGTCCGTATGATTACTAATCTGTATTATTATTTTTGACAACTACACAAAAATATATTCTCTTTACCCGGTATTTTGTGTTTCAAGTGGTGGTGAAAGTAAAGATGAATTTTGGAAGATAGTCCATTTATGCACGGATTTACTACCAAAAAATAAGCCTATTTATTTAATGGGGGTGGGCTTCGCTATAGACCTTGTTGTATGTTCTGCTTTGGGAGTTGACATGTTTGATTGTGTATTCCCTACTAGAACCGCGGTAAGTTTTTTAATTTACTTTAATAAATTCTAAATTACTTACTTTTTTGTAAAACCTCTATGTACTGGTTTCAAAAATGTACCTTTGCACCTTGCCTGCTGATAAAATAAATATATATATAAGGTCACTTTTTATTTATATTAGATAATAGACCAATTTTTTTTAAAAACCTTGGCCAAAACTGATGGAAACCAAAATTACTTAAAAATAAAATTTCATTAATATTTTGTAGAGATTTGGCTGTGCTCTTCTTATGACCGGGCAAATAAGCCTAAAGAAGAAAAAGTATGCAACTGACCTTAATCCCATTGACAAAGACTGTGATTGCAATACATGCAAAACCTATACTAGAGCTTACTTACATGGAATAGTTAGTGATTTGCCAGTAGCTTGTCATTTACTTACTGAGCACAATGTAGCATTCCAATTAAGGTAAGCATGGGTTATTCTGAACTAGGCATCTAATGGTTTGATTAAACTGTCTGATATTTTTAATTCGATTTTTTAGGTTAATGAAAACCATAAGACAAAGCATTCTAAATGATACTTTTGTATCTTTTGTCCAGAATTTTATGCTAAATATACATCCAGAAAAAGAATATCCCACTTGGATCAAAGATTCTTTAGCTGCAGTCAATATTACTCTTTTATAACTATTAGTGTTTTAAATTTAAAATCTAATTTTATTTTTATATAAAGGGTTGCCCTAGTCACTTCTTTTAAAGCATATATTACATAATTTTGTTTGTTGTTAGCTGTAAGTACTTAGTGTTTTTATATAAACCATTGAATATCAAGCTAATAAACCAATAAAGAAATCAGTCATATGCTGAATTTTTATTCAAAATATAACAATTTTTAACCCTAAATAAATATGTGAATATGAAAAAAAGGACCATGTAAATTCAAAAATTGTATTTAATCACATAAAGTCATCCGAATCATTTCCATCATCATATTTCCCCATATTTTCTGAGCTCATTAGGGAGTTGTAGTTCTTAAGTTCAGCTTCATCTTTTCGTCGTTTTTCATCATCTTCTTCTTTCTTTTTTTGTTCCCTTAGAAGTTTTTTCTTATCTTCTCTTTCTAGCCGGTCTCGTTTTTCTCTTTCCACTCGAAAATCTAAAAATATTAGTAGTGGTACACATACCAATGCCAGTGTAGTATCAGGAAGCTGATGCGGATAGGTTCCGCAGAACGTGTGGTACCAGAACCATATTTATAGGACTAAGTGTGACTGTTTGGACAATACCAGAGGTCTGCCACTCTAACCTAACCAGTGGAGTACACATACCAATATCAGCGTTGTAAGCACTGATTAAGGTGGTATAAGAATATTTTATACTTTACTTAGTCAAATAAAGACTTTAAAAAAAAAACGTCATATCTTATATCTTACAGAAAAAATATCTATACCTGGATGTTCTTCCCTTTTAGTTTTATTTAATCTATTTATAATCTCATTTATTTTTCTGGCAACTTTAATTTTTCTAACATCACTTTCCTTGTGAAATCCGACTTGCCCCACATCCATACCAGGTGTCTTTTTGAGGTTGGCCCACATAGTGTATACAACACCAACATCATTCATTTTATTTCCCAAAATGCTGTTGGCCTTGACGAGTTGAGCTGCCTCCTCTATTACTGATGAGGGAACATCTTCAAGAGTTTGTCCCTTAAATTTATTACGCAACTAAATATATTTATGTGGCAAATTACATAAATTAAAGAAATGCAGACAAAAAATTGTCCATTTAACATCATGATCATGGGTTTGTTTTTGTTTGTGTACTAATAATTCTTACCGGTCGTAGTCTTAAATATACATGAGCGGACGAAACTTGATCTACATGAAACCATACGTCTTCTGGCCAGCCCCATTTTATTAAATCTTCGTCTAGAATTCGTCAAAAAAAATTTTAAAACCTTTTCATCTTCTATTCTGTGACAGTGTTTATACTTACTTTCATGCTTATCAATACCCATAAAAAGTAATGCAGGAGGCGAGACTGTATTGCTTTCAAAATAAAACACCATTTTATAGTTCTGTAAAATCTTTAAAAAATTTTTAATTTTTCAGAAAATTTGGGATCTGTTCTAACCTAACCTAAAAGAGGAAACGTCAACAAATCTTCTTCTTATCAATCTCATCAACTTAAAGGCTTTTGCTATATAGGTTTAGGCCCGCGGATGTTTAGGGTTCACCACAAATCTCTTATGGCTATTTGCACCGCTTTTTGTTTAACACTGGATTACTTAATTTGCGTTAAAATTTTAATCTGAGATTAGATATTTTTTGTTTGCACTGTCAAAATTTTATCAGGGATTATATCTGAAATTAGACTGGTTGATGATCTGGCAACGATATATTTTCTGGGGATTTTTATTTTCATTAGGTGGTCAGTCTGTTGGAGTCTCGTTCTCTCGTCTCGTACTTTTTGTGTTTTTTTTAATTTTTTGTGTCTGTGCGTCTGTAACGGTGGTTATTGTTTGATTTTATAAATAAATTTAACAAAAAAAGCTGTGTATCACTGTGTATCACTGTGTCTCTCTTGAGTGAATCCTACTTCTATCATTTGCATCTGCAAATCGCTGCGGACGTCAGATGCAGAGCTTCTGTAATCTCACCTATAAAATATAAAGAAATTTTGTTTTGCCAATTTGACTTTAATTAAAGAACCCCGGGCGTCTTTCATCCTCCCAATCGCACCGAATACCCTTTGTCGTTGCCTGACAACTCTAGTCTTCCGTGGGTTATTGACTTCTGAATCTGATCTTGCCAACCACTCTATCCTTATGTACATCGTAGACGGCCATGGGTTAAATTCATTTTTGTGTTCGTTTACTTTTTCTCTGTGACAATTAAACTTTCAGCTCGCCTATGGAACCAGTAAAACATTTTACTTTGAAGTTTAAGGACTAGATGGCACTCCACAGCCTGATAATATTAGGGTATGGAGAACTTGGCCGATCGACAATGGCAGCATTTTCAATTTTTGTCCCGGTTTTTTGGTTAGTTCGCTAGTCGGCCGATAGATGCTCTCGCTTCGCAGGTGGGCTGGTGTCGTCTTCTTCTTCGTTTTTGACTTTTACTTTTGACAATTGACATTTTATTTTTCGAAATAACAAGCAACAAGTTTTAAGACAAGACAAATAACGTTATATTGTAATTGATTTGCATAATTATAATGAATAATGGTACAATTTATAAGAGTAGAGTTTGTTTTGTGTCGGGGTGTAAGACAGGATCTTCTTCAGAGAGGAAACGCAGCCAAATAAGTCTCTTTCTAGCCCCAAAGGTAAGTTAAAATTGGTTTATAATTGGTTAATAATTGTTTAATACCCTGTATTTTAAAAACCAAGCATCGTTGGAACTTTATACAGGCCGAGTTTACTAAGAAGTATAACAAAGTAAGTGTAAATTCATATGAAAGTCCTTATTTGTTCCTTATAGAACTAATTTAAATAAAAATAGTTATCGCGTCCATATTTGATAGCCCACCTCAAACACGAGCGCCATCTTACGGCGACTCGTAAAGCTGAATTACTAGTGATGGGAATTAACGAGTTATTTTTAGTGGTGGGCAAGACGGATCTATTTTGGGATTCGGGTCACCAAATCCGAATCAGCACAAAGATCCGACTCAATGAGCCGGATCCCGGGTCTTGTCCCAAAAATCATAAAGAAAATCTTATCGGTTCTCGGCTCGGTTATTCTGAGTCACGATCCGTGTCATTGATCATTATTTTAAACGATCTTACGCGGTAGCGCCATTTAACATTATTCAAAAAATAAGAACCCCCAGTGATTACAGAAATGGACAAACATTTAAATGAACCGCTTATTAAAAGATACGAAGATTCTTTAATATGGTGGTTTCATAAAAAAAACTTATATTCCAGACTCTATGAAATCATCAAGAAATAAGTGACGCAACCCACAATACAATAAACACAACAGTAATAAATCGCCACGCTTCGTTTTCTTTTCCAACGCTGCGACCCGCATGTCAGGCATCGGAACGACTTTAAAAAATCTTTTAACGGATCCGAGAGCCACGAGCCGCTCTCCATCGCATCGCAGCTCATGGCGCCGTGCGCCGTAGCAGTGAATTCTACCCCTACGCTGAACGTGAACCTAGCGGTCGACAATCAAATCAAATAGATCCGTCAGATCCGTGATCCGTCTATTTTATTTTAAGAGTCGGATCAGTATGAATCTTTCTTAAGATCCGACTCACCGATCCGGCTCAGATCCGATCCGCCCATCGCTAGTTATTTTAATAACCGACTACCGAGAATTCAAGTGATTTTAAAAACCGGATTAAAATTGGTTTTTCACTCGCGGAATGCTATATTATGGGAATATATGGTCTCTACATGTTTCGAACGTAAAAACGTTCATCTTCAGGAGACAGAAAAAATTTTTATATAGTGCTGATGGTATTAGCAGAACAGCAAAAGAGAAAATGGTATAAAACCTTAATGGAACTTTCATGGCATTGAAATGACGTATATAAGAAAATTAAGGAGAGTTAAAACATGCTGACCATGTAAAGAAAGTTAGTAAAGGAAGTCTAAACAACCAAACTAAATAAGGAAGAAAAAAGGGGCCTTCCAGAGCGAAGGTGTCGATGAATTTTAAATCATTTCTATAAAATTTAAAAAAAAATTGATGTCAGTGAGACAGTATAAAAATAGGAATCTTCAGTCGAGGTCATAGTGTCAGAGTAGTTGAAAGTTTGATTTTTGGGGTACTGGGGGTTAAAGCCCAATAACCCCAATGCCATGAAAGCTCCATTAAGGTTTTATACCATTTTCTCTTCTGCTAATATACCATCAGCACTATATAAAATTTTTTCTGTCTCCTGAAGATGAACGTTTCTACGTTCGAAACATGTAGATACCCCTAAAGAATCTATTTCTATTAAATTTTGTGGAGGAAGACTTTTTTTTTCTTTCCTACATTTTCAACTCCACTTTAAGTATGGACTACTTCTTTCTACTTCTGAAATTTAATAATATTTGTTTTTATGTGTACTTTGCTCACATAATCCATAACAAGTTTAAAAAGTTTATCATAAATTTTAACGTTGAACTGTGGTGGAGTGGGCGGTAATTTTGGCTCAAAAGGTGCCTATGGGTATTTATTTCGCTAGACAGCATCGAAGATACATGACGTCCCTGGGTCGCGCTAAAAATCACAACGCAAATCTGAGTCTTTCGCGTTCGACCTGGATCAGTGATGAGAATATTAAATTTATGACAAATAATATAAAAGCTACTTATTATAACAGACAAACGCATTATGAGTATACCAAGGCCTTCTGAGATTTAAGTGAAACAGAATACAGGCCTGTCCATTAAAGAAAATAAATGAAATTTTGACCTTTAACACGTGGAACAAATATACAATTTACAAACCCGACCCAACTGTATACAGATACGCAGAAAAATAAAGGGTTTGTTCGACTGTATAGTCGAAAAGCAAACCAAAATGGCAGTTGTATTTTGATATTTTTGTAGTAGCAGTAGTAACATGTTTTATTTAGCAAAAAGCTACAATTAAATATTTTTTAATACATTTTTTAACACATTTTTATAGATTTATTCTTAAATTTTAAATCGCAACCTTCTTTTAACAAAAACAGACAGAAAAGTTAAACATTTTGCAAATTGTACCAAATATTACGTATCATTTTGTTTTTTAATTAAATGTAATTTTAAAGTTTTTTTAAACAGTTTTAATGATTTTTGAGATTAAATAGAATTTTCCAAATTATTATATTCTATCAAACCTTTATAAAAAATAGATTTATATGCTATAATGTTTTAGTCACTCTATCCACATAAAAATTTTGATTAGTTCTTGTTTTATAATTAATACTAAATAAAAAATTAAATTTCTAACATTCAACCAATCTAAATTTTTCAACATGAAATTAATTTTTGTATATTGGTCACAATTTAAAATAATCCGCATTGCCCTATTTTGTAAAATTTGTAATTTATCAAATATTTCCTCACTAGCACAATATAAAATGGAAGAACAATAAAGAAAATGTGGTAATATAATAGTATTAAATACAGTTTTTTTTAGAAAACAAACTTAAATTAGAACTGATTCTTTTAAAATAACCCACTTTTCCGGCAATGTTCGATATATTTAATACTTTCAAAATAATTATAAAATTTTAATTTTGAATCAATGTTTATCCCCAAATATTTAAAACTGTTTACTAATTCCAATTTTTTACCATCAATTAAAACATTTATATTTTGACAATTTAAATTATATTATTATATAACCATACATTTAGTTTTTGAAATATTTAATTTTAATTTATTTACTTTTAGCCAATTTAATAATATATTTATCTCAGAATTTAGAGTATTTAGACCATCAAAAATATTTAAAACATTAATGTAAATTAAGGTGTCATCAGCAAACATTTGTAACTTACACATTTTTAAAACTAAATGCATATCGTTGATGTATAAAATAAATAATATTGGACCTAGTATACTTCCTTGAGGAACTCCTATATTATTTATTTTTTTATTTGAGTATGTTTTTGATATTTTTGTTTTTTGAGACCTGTTACTTAAATAATTTTTAAACCATTTATAAACGTTTCCGCGAATACCATACTGATACAATTTACTCAATAATCTAGCCCCGCTTAAATTCCCCTTGATAAATGGTTCTCTTCCACGCCTCAATCACACATTGAATGGCTGTCTCTGTAGAGTACCCTTTTCGAAAACCAGCTTGAATGGAAACTAAAATTTTGTTGGCATCAATGAATTCTAATAACTGTTCATATACGACTTCTTCTAATAATTTCTCAACATCCCATAAAACAATTACTGGCCTCATCTCATCCCATCTTTTAGTGTTTTTTACTTTTGGCACTGGTGTAATGTAAGAACATTTTAATTCATCAGGCATATTTCCATATTTTAAACAAGAATTTATAAAATTTAATAATGGGTAACCAAAAAAAACCACAGAAAAAAATACGTTTATTTTTACTAAGTCATGAATTTTTAAAATTAAAAAATAAATTACCATCTCTTTATTTCAAAGTAACGGAAAGATAACTTGTACCTACCTTTTCTTTTATCGATGTCGGTACTTTTTGGACTTTGAAGAAATGGTTATAAAGGTGCTCATATCCGAACAGACAATGTAGGTATGATGTATTCTATCGAGTTTTTTTTTTAAATCATTTGTATGGTTTTTAATCTGGGTTTTAAAACCCTTTCTTTAAAGGCATCTTTACCTATATAAACTATGTACTTTTCTGTAATTTATATAAGTATTTACTTGTTACAGGCGCGTATTTGAGGAGGGGGGATAGTTACCCCCCCACCATAATCCATTTTTTTTGGTTTAAATTTTTTTTAAATTGGACAGGTGGAAATCGAGAGCAATTTAATATTGTAGTAAAATATATTTTTTTAAATAAATATTTTTGATTTTCTTGTAAAAAAAACTATATCATTAAAAAAAATTTCACAACCCCCCACCAGAATCATTACCCCTCTCCCCCCTCAAAGATCAACTCCAAATACGCGCCTGACTTGTTATTTTAAAAGTTAAAACAGAAATATTTTGATCGGCATTTATATACAGGGTGATTCAAAAGTACTTTGACAAACTTCGGGAGGTTATTGCTGGCAATATTTTAACACGAAAAGTTCTTATAAACAGTGGTCCTTGGCGACTTCGTTACGGAGATACAGGGTGTTGAAATGTTAAAAGAAATAGTAATAATTTTTAAATAACTCCTTAACGAGTTATTTTTTTTTATGAAATTTTGTGAATAAAATAAGCATCTAAGGACACCTATTTTCAAAGTACAACACGTTCGTAAATTTAACCAGTGGCGTCGGTACAAAATGTTACTATCATATTTTTTGTGAAAACTATGCTACACCACTGACTTATTTTATTTTAACTTTTTTCTTATAAATCCCCCCTTTATTTAGAACAAAAAAGATCACGTGTGTTTTTTTGATACGAGGGACGGTTTAAGCGTAAATGATTATTTTATTTGAATATACACAAATATTAAAAAATGTGTTTTAAACTGATCAACCACTCAAATATTTATTACAGTATTTTAACGAATACCTACATACATACTTACTAATAAACAAATATGTATATGCCTAAGGAAGGTATCTGAGGATGCCTATTTTCTAAGTATAACACGTTTTCACTGGCATACATATTTTTTTATTTTAGTTAATTAGTATGTTATTTTTTAATATTTTGTATTTTGACAAGGCGGCTTTGGAAATGCTTTTTTTGTCGATAAATTAAAATATATTTGACAGTTAGTTACCACTGAGTTTTATTTCTTTAGTTTTGTTATTTTTAATGGTAACTAACTGTCAAATATATTTTAATTTATCGACAAAAAAAGCATTTCCAAAGCCGCCTTGTCTTTAGTTTTGTTATTTTTAATGGTAACTAACTGTCAAATATATTTTAATTTATCGACAAAAAAAGCATTTCCAAAGCCGCCTTGTCAAAATACAAAATATTAAAAAATAACATAATAATAAATAAATATGTATGCCACTGAAAACGTGTTATACTTAGAAAATAGGCATCCTCAAATACCTTCCTTAGGCATATACATATTTGTTTATTAGTAAGTATGTATGTAGGTATTCGTTAAAATACTGTAATAAATATTTGAGTGGTTGATCAGTTTAAAACGCATTTTTTAATATTTGTGTATATTCAAATAAAATAATAATTTACGCTTAAACCGTCCCTCGTATCAAAAAAACACACGTGATCTTTTTTGTTCTAAATAAAGGGGGGATTTATAAGAAAAAAGTTAAAATAAAATAAGTCAGTGGTGTAGCATAGTTTTCACAAAAAATATGATAGTAACATTTTGTACCGACGCCACTGGTTAAATTTACGAACGTGTTGTACTTTGAAAATAAGTGTCCTTAGATGCTTATTTAATTCACAAAATTTCATAAAAAAAAAATAACTCGTTAAGGAGTTATTTAAAAATTATTACTATTTCTTTTAACATTTCAACACCCTGTATCTCCGTAACGAAGTCGCCAAGGACCACTATTTATAAGAACTTTTCATGTTAAAATATTGCCAGCAATTACCTCCCGAAGTTTGTTAAAGTACTTTTGAATCACCCTGTATAGTAGGACATCTACATAGTAGGACTTTTATCCAGGATTTCAACTTTAAATCTAGAAAATTAAACCAGGAATTTATTATTCAATAAAATAGCCAAGGGAAATGCACTTATTATTTAATATGCATAAAAGAAAATCCGTGCAAATGCGAAACCAACATCGAATAAATCCAGCTGATTTCGTAAGCTCTCGCGCCACAGAATTCATGGAGAGGAGACGGGACGAACCAATGATCTGGTACCTATAGATGGCACCTGTCATTCATAAACCACATTAAAATGTGTTGACAACATCGTTTGTACAAGAGAGATCGATATTTAAAAAAGTATATTTGCGATTAGAAATAAATTAGATATAAAAAATAAAAATTAACTTTTTATTAGCAAGAAATAAAAAGTTATCAAACGTGAAAATAGTAAATAACAAAAAATTTAAAAAATAATATAAATAACTTCTATAACAAAAAAATAAAACGAATATTAAAACATAATATTTCATAACTTTCTGCATTAATTCCAGTCACTAACAGCTTATAGGTAATCTATTTTTTTTTTGTAAAACTATTAATGAGCGTCCCAGAATTTTTTATTAATAGATTGCAAGAAAAATAACTTAGAAAGTTTCTTTCCTTGCAAGCTATTTCGTTTTTGGGCCATAGTTTCGCCGGCTTTGGAAAATAGACGTTCAGATGGTACTTAAGTACCTAAAACGCTTAACAGTTTTAAAGCTTTCGTTCTTATTTTCTTGTGCTAGAAAAATTGAGTTTAAGATTACAACCTAGTTTGACTTAACCTCATTTCATGTTCAAAAGTTAGTCGAGAGTAACGTAGTAGTATTTTATAAAGCGGGGAAGTAAAGTAAAACAACTTTAAACATATCTTATTTCCACTCTTCTCATTCACGTACAGGAAATATTATTTACCTAGATGGGTTCAAAAAGACGTAATTCATCCATTTCTACTTCTACATCATATTTAATTTTCTTGAAAAAAGAGATAATCAAGGAATACTAATAAATACCTTCCGAATATCTAAAAACAGGGACATAATGGAACTGATTTTGGTGATTCTGCAATTTCCCAGGTTCACTTGGGAACACATTGATGGTAGTGGGGGACAATGATTATCCAATCGAACACAGATCAGAACAGTTAAAATCAGTTAGATCGATCCGGATCGATCTAAACCAGTTAATCGAACACGCCTCAGTTTGGTTAGTGACCAAGAATCGTGACCTATATTACCTAATTAAGAATTAAAGCAAGGTGTTTGAGTATCTCATCATCTTCTTTTTCATTGAACTATAAAAATAAAAAAATTGTTTATTTAATGATTATTATTAATAGTTGTCTAATGGGTATCTACATGAAGTACGATCGTTGCGTTTAACAAATAACAAACAAATATGTTAGTCCAATGCCATAATCATTATATTTTCTTTAACAATGTTTTTAATAAAATACTTCTAATTATATTATGCATCTACCTACTCATATCTAAAAAAAAGTTTTATAGTATAGGTCATTGAATTGTAAACTATACAATAATTAAGACATTTAAAAAACAAAACACATGACGATATTACACTTCGCTTGGAAAAATTGTGAACGTAGTTTATTGAAGACTCAGCTACCCATACACCAGCAATCATTCCCGCCGTTTTTTCCTTCCACGTTCTTTCCTTTTATCCTTTTTTTTTCCTTTATCATAGGCATTTGCCATAATGGCAAATGCTTCTTTTTGTATTGTTATCCAATCATTGATATTATTAGCTTATAAGTGCTGATATTGTTGTAGGATAGATATAATTTACTTATTATAAAATTAGTGGATACTGTCTATGGGATTTCCTGTTTGTATCCTAAATAAAATAAATAAATAAATAAATAAATAAGAAATTGAAATGAAACAAAACTTTTTCTATACCTAAATGGAGCGTAAGGCCGTCATCTCTTACTCCACTAACGATCGATAATATTAAAAGGAAAGGACGTGGAAGGAAAAAACGACGGGAATGATCGCTGGTGTATGGGTAGCTATTGCTGAAGATTTTTCCCGGGGAATACCGAGTAATATACAGGGTGTTGGTTGTCACACTCTAGAGGTATATCCACAACATCTACCTCTACATTAGCAAAAATGTAGATCCATTCGAATGGGGGTGTGTGGGTGTTCATTATAAGCATTTGCCTATTTTCTTCTACTTGTGCAGTGCAACTTTAGATTTCTAGCTCGTACTGCCTTCCTTATTATTCTCTGGGGCCTATCTGTTTCTCTCGCAGAGCTATTATTTTGTTTATAGTTCTGTACTACAAAGCATTGCAGATCTAATCAAAACTTGGCGAACCTGCTCCAGATCCGTGATTATGTGTAGCGATTCTAATTGAAAATCCTGAATGGATTACAGTGTTTATAAACCCACTGGCCATCAAACTTTCTACATTTATAAAATAACTTTCGATCATAAAAGCTTTTTGAGCCGTATTTAATTTTTTTGGAAATATGTACATACCTGTCATTTTTAGCCAATCAGACCCTTATTGCATTTTGAGATGTTGCTTCGGTAGCTCCATAGTTAACGCGGTAATCACTGAGAACTCTAGGACGAGATTTTGTGGCTGGTCCGTATCCCACGGCCGGAAAACGGGTTCGAGCCCGGTGAAAGATCCTAAATAAGCCAACAGAAAAGCAATTTTTTTTTGGAAATTACCCTAGCTGTAAGATTAATAAGTGGAAATCTCCCGGGCTTGACAGCTGTAATACATACAGTTACAGTGGGGATTGTGTTATTATAAGGCGCAAATTTGTCATTTATTTTGTGCGCGTTATTATTTAATTCTTTTAATACATTTCCCTCGTTTCTAGTAGCATAAAATTATGGAACGTATAAAATATAATATTTATTTTAGATTATTATAAATAAAAATACAGTGCCTACTGCCCACACAACACAGGCTTGTATTTTTTCTCTGTTCTCTAGAACCTTATAAAGTTGTGACATAATCAGTGGTGGATTCAGGGGGACTGAAATTATAAGAATTGTCAAAACAAAACCAAAACTTCCTTGAACAAACGAAATTCAGTCTTGTATTTTGTAACATATTTTTTGTTCATAAACATTGAATAATATATAGCTTGATATTCAAAGAACCAAACATAAAAGATGGCCACTACTTCACCCATATTTTATGTGTACAATTAATTATTGTATACGAACCCATCCAATATCTATTTAATTATAACTAAATTTAGTATTTACCCAATTATCATATTCAATTTCATTTGCAAGAGTTTGTAAGTCCTCCTCAGAACAGAATTTTAATACAGCCCACGCCCGCGTCAGTCGCGGCACACCAACGAAGTTAACTTCGCGCAACACCTGTTGTTAGTTGTTGACATCGTGATGCACTATCGAAAGCCGCAACTTTTAAATATAGTATTTGATAAATAATAGGAACAATTTCTTTTTCCTAAAGGAAAAACCATTTCTAACTTATTATCATAATGAAGCAAGAAATGCAGAATGCGTTTACAAAAACATAAATAATGTTAAATTCTTTTAAACATTTACCTAATGCAAGATTAAAATTTTAAAAATAAGATTTTTTCGTCGTCCATTTTTCGGCACAGTAATGGCCGTTTAAAGACGTCTTTAATAAGACGTCTGAAATATGCTAATGTAGCGACATCTTTAAAATGTCCATATTACGGCCAAAGACGCTGAGGCTAAAAGTAAGCATAAAGTGGACGTCTTTAAGATGTAGTGTGCTATGTAGGAGGGAAATTAAAATTTTTTACAATTAAACTATTTTTATCACTTTCTATATGTATTATGACATTTTCGAAATTATATTGGATGGGTTTTCTATAATCATGGCCATGTAAGTTTACCATTTCTATATGAAACACTAACAACATACGCAACAAGTATCGTTTACATGGGTATGTCACCAATAATAGTTTTGGCATCAAATTTTCGTGTCGGATCTCCCGCGATCCTGAATTAAATTTCCTGAAGTTTTAATCTCAGTTGCGAATTTTTAAGGAAATTTTCCGCTAGCGCCCCGTGATCGTGCTAACTTAATCATGTTGTTTTCTTCTTTTTCTTTTATAATGTTTTCGCATACTTATTTTGGTAGATACGGGTCTTTCAATATTTTATTTTATAAGTAATAAAATTAGTATCTATGATATATTTTTACAAAATATTAATACTTCCTTACAAAATTTAACAGAGGGCGAAGGAACTTAGTCCGGATCTGTTTCTGTAGCCAACCGCTTAACGTAAAATATACCAGACTTCCAACAGGCTGCCATTAATGACAGGTAATGGCTAGTTCTTACATTAATTTGACCATATAAGTATACACTGGAAAAAAGGGACAAATCCCCCATTTAAACTTGGGTATTCTTTCTTCGCTTATGTTAAAATCTTGTTTTAAGAGGCCTATGGTTAAAATATATTTTTTATTTGTGGTCATTAAGTTATTAAGAATACATTACCACAGGCAGTAATAAATAGTAAAATAACGGAAGTAATATAAAAGTAAATTTGTTAGAGAATTAAACAACACAACACCAGCGTATTTAGCATACACACACACCCATTATGGGTCATACTAAATTCACACATACGTTTTACCTGCTGCGTAATCGCATCGGCACTAGAAAGTTCCACGCGATGTCTCAAACGTAATTGAAATTAGATGAAAATTTCTTTTCGCATTTGTCGCCATTGTTGGACAGACTTAATGAAAATGAAACTTACCTCGCCTTCGCCTCGACCATTAAACGGATTCCTTCTTGTAACGAATGCATTTTAAACGATTGGTCATTTTATACATGTTTATTTAAATTTTGGATTAGTTTCGAAAGAAGTAATAATACCTGTGAGCGAAGAAAACGATTTACAAAATTTGAAAATGGATTTTTTATACTGGAAAAGCCTTTATTAAATTTAATCGCCCAGACCTAATTACTATTACCTTATAAATGTCTGGTCGTGGTCAAAAACCAATGTAATGCAATCAGTTTAAAATAGCATAAATTATTAACTTGCATATAAAGCATTATATTTACTATTAAGTATACAAAATTGTAAAGTGACCGTTTGTGAGTGATTCATCAACCTCCAGTCTAAACCCCTAACCCTAGAATCATGAAATCTCGAGGATGTCTTGTCCTTACAACGTAGGAATTGAGAAGAAAAATTTCAAAAATCAATCCCTATAAAGTGAGGGAAAGAAAACTAAAAAAAAAAGAAACTAAATCTGGTGGAGATCCAAAAATTGGTATACAGGGCGTTATTTAAGTATGTGGCCAAACTCCAAGGGGTGCTTCTTTAAATGATTTTAAGAAGAAAAGTTCATATAAACATGGGTCCGAAAATGCATAGTTTTTACGATACAGGGTGTCAAAATTTTAAATAAAAATCAGATGTTCGTAAATATCTCAATACTCTTTTATTCGATTTTGTTGAAATTTGGCAATTCTGTTTGTAATAAAAAGAGGATAATTTAGCCTCAATTAAATTAAAATGATTAAATCCAGTGGCGTTCCGGAAGACAGTTCAACTAATATTTTTGACAAAAAAATTGCGCGCCTTTGACTTTTTTTAAAAATATGTATTTTTTCGAATTAAGCAACTACAATTACAACTATTTTATCTCCTGAGGTGTTTTTCATATTTGCTTTGTTTTTGAAAAAAAAAACCGCATGTCCCCGGGACAATAAGAGTAAACAATTAAAATTACACGAGTCCTCTTTTGAATTTTTTCGCACAGATTAAAACTGTTTTCAAGAAAAGAAATTAACATAAAATAATCGCATAACGTAATAATTTATTACTGCAATGTTTTAAAAATAACAGATATTTTATGTTAATTTCTTTTCTCGAAAACAGTTTTAATCTGTGCGAAAAAATTCAAAAGAGGACTTTCGTGTAATTTTAATTGCTTAATAGTTTGATAAGTAGTTTACATTTTTTACTCTTATTGTCCCTGGGACATGCAATAAAGTGTTTTTTTTTTCGAAAATATGAAAAAAACTCAGGAGATAAAATAGTTGCAATTATAGTTGCTTAATTCGAAAAAATACATATTTTTAAAAAAGTCAGTGGCGCGCAATTTTTTGTCAAAAATATTAGTTGAACTGTCTGCCGGAACGCCACTGGATTTAATAATTTTAATCTAATTGAGGCTAAATTATCCTCTTGTTATTACCAACAGAATTGCCAAATTTCAACAAAATTGAATAAAAGAGTATTAAGATATTTACGAACATCTGATTTTTATTTAAAATTTTGACACCCTGTATCGTAAAAACTATGCATTTTCGGACCCATGTTTATATGAATTCTAATACAATAAAAATATACGTGTTTCGTAATATTTCCAAAATTCACTTAGGGGTTGATAAAAAGGGGAGTAACCTATTTTGATATTCTGGGGGGGGGTACCTATAACTGTCTATAATTTGAAGCTATATTGCTGAATAATTTAATTTTTTGTTCACTTAACCTTCGAACAAAATATAAAAATTAAACTATGCCCACACAGTAAATGGGCGTTTTTTAACGTATTTTAAGTCCCTGCTTCCTCAGACGTCGCTGTTCAAGAACGGTGTGCTTCGGACAATCCTACTTAACAATAGAAAAAAAAGAAAGATAAAATGAACGACTGACAAATCAATCAAAATGATCTTTACCAATTTTCGATGAAAAATATATAGGTCACTGTTATATCCAGAGGCATATTTTAACGATTTTTTTGTAGGTAATAAAAACTAACTACCTAGGTCATTTAATTATTTAATAGGATGATAATTCCATTAAAAACGATCGCATCACGTTTTTCATTCCTCTCACTGACATTGTAGGTATATATGGCAAAACTTGAAATCCTCAGCATCAATTTGATACCTACTTATAAAAGTCATTTTGGTTTGAAGACTGATAATGAGTTGGTTTACATTGTATTATTGAGCATTTGTATTAAGGAATGTGAAGTACCTAGCTTGTCAAGTCTTTCTGTATTTTATAATTATATTTTTGTCTTTCTCTATACCCACAATAAGTCATATTCGTATAAAAACCGATAGTTCTTTTTACTTTTCTTGCAATGGAAAATATTTGTACGCGAATTTTTTTTTTGTGATATTACCAAATGTCGACGTTTTAGGTTCCCTAAATCACAAAAAGCATATTTCCAATTTTCGTTGGTCTGTCTATTTTGGCTCTAAAGCATAAAAACGACTTGATGGGAAATGCCGAAATTTTGTATGTGGATTAGCTGCTTAAAACTGAGTTTATTTTGGGTTTTTCTTCATTGTTAATTCTATTTATCTATTTCACATGCTATATTATATTTATGAATATATATATTACTTTGTGACGTACACTGATCCAGTACATTATGAAGTTTGGAAAATCTAGTTGAATTCAAATTGCCATCGGGAAACAGTGGTAGGATGAAAATTTGTATTTTTATACTATTCTATAAGGTTTTATGACCGATATACCTATAAAACTTTTACGAGGTTTTACAATTTATAAGGTTGTATGCGGTATAATAAGGTTAATGAGTTTATAAGTTTTTATGATATTTAACATTGAATAATTTATGAGGATAACTATGAAATTTCTAGGAGATTTTACAACTGTCAATAAATCATCATACAAAATAATAATCACAAAGTAGGTAGGTACCTATCTTATACCAACTTATTAGTTTTTACGATACCTTATCCTAATTTTGTATGGTGTTTTACGAATACATTTTTTTATAAGGATTCATGGGGTGTTAAGTGTTCTGATGATTAAAATCAGAATTTACCATCTGATGAAGACACCGCTGTGTGCTGAAACACTTGTTGTAACAGTATTTTTACAAAATATTTTTAGACGGTTTGTGTTATTTTTTTACATAATATATCCTTTTTTATACAAACACAAGTCATTTTTGTACTCATAAAATAAAATAAAACATACATACATACATATTTCACAATCGTTTGGTTGGTTTTACATAAAATTATAAATAAAATATAAGTAAGGAAAAGTCAAGATACTTTTACGCAAAAATCCAAATAAAAGTTATAACCTTATAAATTCCTAATAAGATTACATCCTTATAAAATTTTATAAGAATTGATATAACCACTGCGCATAAATCCAAATGAAGGATCCAGGATTTTTTTCAGGGAGGGTTGTAGAAGGCAGTTAAAACTTTTTTTATTGTAACATTTATTCATAATATAAAAACGAAATTGTCATCGTTCTAAAATACGAAACAAGGCCAAACCGGGAAGGAAAAATATAAAAATTCTCTTGCTTTCTGCTTATTTTTTCTATATTAGTTACATACTTATAAAAAGTTTTGATTTTGTTTTGATAATTTCGACAAGATCGTTATAAAATTTCTAAGAGAAATTATGAGACTTTATACGAGGTTTTATCGGCAGAGTACCGAGATAAATTGACTTTATTCAGATTATTGACTGACATTTGAAAAATTACATGTTTTATATTTTGAGAGGCTACAGCATTTATGTTACAACTTGGAGAAAAAATGCTGACACATTCTTCCATCTTAGCTTTTTATTTTTTATTCAAAAAAAGTCTGGCTTGACCACATACATATTAAGGAGACAAAACATTCCATTTATCAAAAACCATTTATTTAAAATCATATATAGGTTTCAGATAAGTTAGACAGAGATGGCTTGAAAAAATGGCAACACTGTAAGCTGAAAAAACTCTGTGTGCATTGGCATGTGTTTTTTTTTATCATCCAAAACAATCCATATATTTTGGAATATTTACTTAAAGTATAGAACTATCTATAGTCCAGGGGTGCACAACTCAGATTTGTCAAGGGCCCCTTTAAAGAA
Organism: Polydrusus pterygomalis; assembly: GCA_963969555.1. NCBI lineage: Eukaryota > Metazoa > Arthropoda > Insecta > Coleoptera > Curculionidae > Polydrusus > Polydrusus pterygomalis. Next base: position 636,248 of record OZ018376.1, read on the forward strand.
GCTGCGATCGGCGAGGGCCGCACTTTGAAAATAGCAATTAAAACGAATTTTAAACTTAAACATTACTTATATTTGTTACAGTTAACACAAATAGATAATAAAGAATATTTTTATGAACCTTTGGGTAGAGAAAAAAATATGTATATACAATAATATTTTTGTTTTCAATGAGATACATTTACTCGTTTTTTTGACACCAAATCATCGTAGTTAGAAACAAATTTGGAAGTCGCTGTATATGTCGTTTAAATGTGTGTCGGTGATCATTGATCTGTTTTCATTTTTATTTAAATTCATAACTGAGGAGGTTTGTTCGCAAATATAAGTACTGCCAAAAAGACATGCAATTTTTCTTGGGGTATCAATTAAATTTAAAACTTAATTTTTTTCAAGACACTCATAGAATTCTAAAAGGTTTCCATCGCGGTACTTTTGTCTTTGTATATGTTTAAGCACTGTAAGTCAATAAGTTCTAATTAAAGTTCAGGAGGCATCTTACTGGCACCAGCAGAGAAGGGGTTTTTAACAAGCTTGAAGAGAATTCCCAAAAATTTTGGCGGGCCGCTAAAAAAGACGCCGCGGGCCGTATGTTGTGCACCCCTAATCTACACCATTGCTTTTTAAGCTAAAGAAACATAACCTGAAAACCCCCACTTACCGCCGAAATATTAATCCGGGATTAGAATAGTCTGCTCTCTTACACACCACGCACTGGCGAACCATTGTAAATGATAATAAATAGCAATAAATAGTTCCATGTCAAAAAAAAACTAAAAATTATTCGAAAAACGCATTTGGTCACGAACACAGCTCATCAACACTGTAGCGTTAGATAATAAATGAATATTAAAATTTCAGGCGGTACAGCCTTGTCAGAGTATTTTGATATCAGTATTGGAAACTATAAATAATTTGACTAGTAGAAAATTTAAAAAACACACATATATTTTGTATAATATTTTTACTTCATAGGTAGACATGACAAATGTATCTAATTAATATAACCGTCGTTTTCAAACACAGAGGGATAGATCTAGGGCAATCAGCAGAAACTTGTCATCATGCATGGAAGCGTTAAACTTTTAAGATAGTAAATTTTATAAATCTGTATATATGAAGAATCCATTCAATACAAGGTGAACCACCAAAAATACATATTTTATATAAATGTGGGATTAGGTTTTTTTTAGCGGATTTTTACAAAAATACCTTAAATAATACCATACCTAACAAATCAACCCTATTTGCATTCAATGATCCATACTCTCTTATAAGTAACAGACAAGGCCGAATTAATTTAAATTAGTTTACTTTTCTTATTTTGTCGAGCCAGGAGATTGTTTGGTGTCTTCTTTGCAGGCTCAAGGATGCATCGACACCACTTTACCGATTAACCATTATCTACAACGTTTTTGTTAATTAATTTATCTTAGGTCAACAGCCATTGACATTCTATCGTATAATTTCAATGTAATATTTTATTTAGAGTCTTGGGGGACTCTTGGGTATATTTGATTACACGAAACAATAATAGAATTGAATAATTTTGAATAAAATAATATTTTTTGTACAAACGCGTTAAAAATGCAATTTTTAACACTCTCCAGTAGCCTTAAAAATTCTTATTTAAGGCACTATATAGTGTTAAAGGTGAAACGTCAAATTTTAAGAGCAAACGTCAATTTAAACAACTTGAAAAATAAATTCCTTTCCACAGTTCCTACTAGTCTTCGTGGTTGAGGAGGATTAAACAGAAATAACTAATGATTAGGTCCATGAAACAATAACAAGTAAATCTATTTACAAAATCGTATTTCATACATACAAATTTCGCCCCTCAGTTTTGTTTGCCAAATTTACGCTGTAAAAAGTATTAACATGATGGAGAAAGTTTAAATGTTGGTCTAAAACCTTATCAAAAGTCTGCAGTATGACAACGTAGCAGTAAAAGATCCGCCCCCCAAAAGATGTGAACGCCACGGTATTGGTCTGAGGCCATGATGACGTTGTTTTATTCATTTCCGTTTAGGGATGTCCACAGAAAATGTATCGTTGAAAATCATCGATGAATCACATTCGTGGGTATTGTCTTACTTATTTAAAAGTAAATGTCTATGGTCGCTCTTTAGATAAGTTTGGGACACACTAACCTATTTCCTTAAATGGATCGATGCTACCATAGTTTTCTTCTATATTTTCTTGCATTTCAAGCAAAAACCACAACAGCGTTTTAAGAAACTGACAGTACATTTCAAACTTTCACATGCGTGCTTTAAAAATGTACTTTAACACTTATAACTTAAATAATTATTCACGATATTTTTGTAGGTAAAAAAAAATAACTACATTTATACGTTCTTTAATAGGTTAGACACAGAAAAGTAGTTATAGACCAGGGTCGATAATTTATGAAACCAAAAAAAATAATAGTAGGATGAAACCCATTGGAAAAGGAAGAGAATATAACAAAAATTAAAGGAAAAATAAATTACGGGCGATCCGAGGTCGGGAAGTGGGGGGGGGGGGGGGGGGGGGTGAGTTTTTAAGGTCGATTGAAAACTAGGGTGCTTTTTCGATATTAAGGCAAAATAAGGTGAAAAAATAAATATTTTAAATCAAAAAAATTACAGTGTATTTGGGACATAAAAAGGTAAGTTTTCACCAAATCTCGCGTATAAAAAATTTTTTTTATAAAAAATAAAAAAAAAAACCAAAAACTTGGTTATTTGAATTTTTCACATAAATTTTGAGGTTATGTGAAAAAAGTGCAAATACAAAAGTTGTAGATCTTTTTATTCCCTACAACTTTGCCATTTAACGCTTTTCCATAGGACTTGTAGTTTTGCCGGAAATCGAGATAAATCGTTTTCTTACATTAAAAACTCCCCCCCCCCCCCCATTTCCCGACCTCGGATCGCACGTAATTTGTTTTTCCTTTCATTTTTGTTATATTCTCTTCCTTTTCCAATGGGTTTCATCCTACTATTATTTTTTTTCACTTTTTACCATTTTCAAAGGCTTCCCTGGTCTATTAATTAAGTATTGTGTATATATTTTATATAATCCGAAACATTTTTAACATATTTTTTATTTAAAATTGTCCAATCGTTTACAAGGTCTTTGGTTATACACAAAAGTTCCAAGACTCTTAAGCACAATCGTACAACAAGACTAATTATTAACATTTTAAAAGATGTTCATTGTTTCTTATTATTTCAATTCTAATTACAAGCACCCAATGTGGTTTAAATTTCCCACGATGCATTAGTTACGAAAGTTACATCTACAAACTATGCAATGGTCAATTTAAACGAGGTTAACAACCGCGGGGTTTAAAACAACCTGCTCAAAATAAAAGAAACCTGCCGTAAAATATCTAAAATTGTTTTAACAATATCGGATTCCGTTTATGGTCGAACCAAAAATGATTAATTTCATTGTCAATATCACGTACCTGATTGCATAAAATTTGGTATTTAAATTTGTTTAAGTGAAACTCTTACAACGTTTTTTTTCACGTGTCATACTTTTTTAAAGAGAAAAAGTATGAAATTGAAAAATTAAGTATGAAAAATTAATGTTCTGTATGACGGGCGACAGCAACATAATTTGACATAATTATAGGATGAATATATTTTTATAATAAACGTTTTGCAAGCCTTATTATCAGACACTTTCATTATCAAGTCATTAACATTAAACTAAGCTCCGAATATTGAAAAAAAATAGAATGTCACTTGCAGAAGCTTTTTCCAGCTATTTTTCTTCCTATAAAGAAACCTTGACACGAATAATATCACATTAGTATTACGGTCAAACCCTTCTTCATTTTTGTCACTTTGTTTTTTTGGACCACGCACCCAAATTTTGCTGAATTTGGTCAATAATTTAACTTTAATGGATTATTACTTTATCACTTCACACGAAAAAAAATTACCATATTTTTATTTTCTTCAAAAAGCGGCCAAATACTCTTTGAGTAGCAATTACCTACGTAACAGTTTAAAGTTAAAAAAAAAATATTTGATAAAACATTTTTTTGCGCACGAAATAACTTGTACGGATCGATCTAAAGGTTCTATGAGTTGACACGGTCTATTCAATCGACGTATGTTGATAAAAAATACACAATATTTAAATTTTTGCAATATTGCAAAGGAACAATCAACCCAAACAACAAAATATAACATTAATTTCAAAATTTCATTGTCATTAACACGTATTGATTGCATAAAACTAGGCGTTTAAATTTGTTTAAGTGAAACTCCCATCACATTCTTGTGCGTCAGACATTTTTTAAAAGAAAAATTATTCTACGCTTTACCAGCGGAAGGCCGGGAGGATAAAATTGAAGCGTTGAATATCAAATTTTAGAAAGTAAAAGAAAAAACTAGCACCGGTCATTATGAACTGAAACGTTTTAGAAGAATCTTTAAGACAATTTGTTTTCCCTATGTATAATGAAACCTCAGACCAAGCACTATAGACAAAGTTATTTACATTGGGCCATAAAAACAGTTTTATGTTCACAGTATAGGAATTTACGCACTGTAGTAGCAATACGGCTGTGATCGCAAAGCGATGTTGTCGACCTGCACTAAATTATATAAAAATAAGTAGGTAAACGAGAACAAATAGTCGCAAAAATAAATAGAAAACATAATTATAGTAAATACTTTAGTTCCTCTCGCAAGATGGATTCCAAGTCACGTGACACCAGGTCAGTTCTGGTCTGTTGAATTTTTATAAGTTTGTATGAAAATTATACATGTAATCATTATGATCCGTTCTAAAACAATTGATACAATATTCTCATCGGCTCTACCGCTTATTATTGCCAAGCAACTTTCTCACAAACGTACAAACTAAACCAATTGGTTAATACAAGAGCAGTTATTCTAAAAGTATATATAATATACATCCTTATGGCAAAAAGAAACCACTATTTTTACATCTCAACGTGACAACGTCGCCTTTGGTACGATGACGATATTCCGGTTGCGCACGCAGCTTACGCTATCTGAAGGTCTGTCAGTTCATTCACAAATTTCTGGCGATCAGATGTTTATCATTAGAACGTTCTGTATTTAAAGTGAGTTTTTGTGTTTTGTGAGTTTATTTCAAGTGTTTCATTACTAAATATCCTTTAAATTGGGGTTAGATGGTACGGCAGTGTGAAGTGTGCCAGAAATTGAGCCATTTAAGCCCGGAAATAACATTTCACAGGTAAGATTAAAAACAGCCATGTTTTTTTTACAGGGGCGTAGCGCCGAGTACGTTTTAAGGGTCTAATTACGATTTCCTGTAATATTTAGGAGGAAAGCATAACAAATAAATAAAATTGGGGAATGCTAACAGAAAGGTCTATAATAAATGTCACTTAAACCGTAATAATAAACTTTATTTGTAGTTTTCCTACTAATCTCCAAAGAAGATGTATGTGGTTCTGCCTGTTGGAGCTGAAATATGTTACAATCATTTTACTAAAAGTGATTTTGAGTATGGTATAGTAATGGAGTAAAATATTTAAAGAAGATGCTCTTCCAAAATCATTTCATCCAGAGCTTTTTTAATCTTCATAATTAAGGTGAGTAGGTACCTATTTATTTATACCAAAAACTTGAAAATACCTAGCCCAAAGCTTCTGTAAAGTTATAGTGCCTTAAGAGTACAGTATTTTATTGCTGATTCAATAGCGTGGTATTTTTTAGTTCAAATTAGTTAGTCAAATTTGATCTTTTGGTCATTATATTTCAGTATAATAATAAACTATATAGTATTTTTGACGCACTTGGTTTATAGGTGACAAGGTATCATATATTTTATTACATGCTTTTGTTTTAGCTCTGATTCTACAGTTGGAGGAACTCCACCAAAGAAAAGGTATGTATTATAATAACAATAGGTACATAATAATATATAACGGATTTATTTTTATTACACTTTAAAGTTTCTACTAAGATTGTTATTTTTATCCTGACCTTGTATTCGTAAATTATGTAACTTTTTTCTGGGTTTTAGGTTAATTGTTACCGACAAGCCTCTACATCGGCCTACTGTGCCTTACCACATTAGCCACATTTTGGCGTAACGGCCAGATAAAAAATTTAATTATATTTTAACATACAAGGGATCTTTTCTGATTTATAAACTTTCTACTTTTTAGATTGCCAAGCATGCAAGGCAGTGTAGCTCTTGCGTAAGATGCAGAAAATCAGCTTACATCAAGCATTCCCTGTGGTTCTCATTGTCGGTAAGTAAATAGAGGAAAATGTGCTATATTCACTAATATTCAGTGTCAGAACCAAAATTCTTTATTTTTAAAGGGTGCGGTAAAAACTTGCATTGCTGCCGACAACTTACATTTAAGCACATTTTTTTTGTAGAAAATCAGAACCTACTAAAGAAATAAGGAGCGACGATTTTGGTACCCCAAAAAAGCGGAAAATGAATGTCCAGAAAGTTAACAGTACCATATTTGATTTCGAAGGAATTATTTTTATTATTGTTATTATTATTATTATTGTTTGGCAATAGTAAGGGTAAAATAAACTATTTAACATTACTTATATTAGCCCATATAGTAGTTCTGTTGTAAAAGGTAACCATATAGGTACCATATTAATATGTAATAGGATAGCGAACAAATATATAATTCTGTTTTCTGGGTCTATGTACCTTATATAAGTGAAATTATTATTAAATATTACTATTATTATTGTTTGGCAATAAAATAACGTTTTTAACATTAAGTTAGCCTACGTACAACTTTAGAAATGTAACCGTATCAATAAATGACATTTTAATGAACACATTCCATAAAAACCACTTTTGGGTGTACGTATGTACCTTACGTAAGTCAAAAACTATTAAGGTAGGATTTTCACTGACAGAAAAAATTAATCCCTGGCTAAATTGAAGCTTTTAACTTTATGTTAGCCCATATACACGTTTAGAAATTTAACTGTATCATTACCAACGAATTCCATAAAAACCACTTGTGGGACCCTACGTTTTAAAATTATTACGAAGTTAAGCTAGGAGGCTCAGCCTTAACTTCGCTTTTTGTAACTTTTCTATACAATAAAGTATTCTAAAAAGTTAAGGCACAGAACAAATTATTTTTTGAAATAAAACCATTTATTTTAAAAGATTTTTGAATACTAGTGGATTAAACCATTAGTATGTTAAGTTGCTACGGCTTTTAAATATTGATATTTGAAAATAACTTTTTTTTATCATAAAACAGAAAAAGGGCTTGCAACCTCCTCTCGTAGCTTTTAATTCTCTATCGAAAAACTATAACTTCCAACCTTAAAAGTTTAAACTTTTTGTTTATCCTAAAATAGATTTGCTAAGTTGTTAATTATTAAACCGAACTAGCACTTTCGAAACGAGAATGAAAACCTAAAATAGGAATGCGCATATTTGTTTTACCGTAAGGACGGCCGCAGTCTTGTCAATTTTGGGAAAATATTGTTTAGATTGTCAACATTGGTAAGAAACACTATAATCGACAAAAACTTACTTCTAGCCTCTTCCCGTTTTATTAAAATTGTTTAATCAATCTTTTTTATAAGAAATACAATATTTTTGTTTATCACACTGTATTTGATTTTTATAAATATCGCACGCCTATGGACCGTTCGACACTCCTTGTCGAAGCGCTTTACAAAACTTATCCCCTCCATGTCGTCCTCTTCTCCGCGCGCCCCGATTGATCACCCCTTATAGTGGTGGGGGACTTACTTGTATCGCTGTTGCATCGCAATGTGACTTGAAAATTGTCAACACAACAACCCCTCTTTTATGAATGGCAATGAATAGCATGCTTTGTCTATAGTGCTTGGTCTGAGAATGAAACCAAATAATATACTTTGTTATTTTTTGTCACTATACTTTAATAGTATATTAAAAAAGTACACGTTTTATAAAGCATCATTTTATAGCACGCGTCGATGGTAAAAAACGAGCCGCTTGCGGCGAGTTTTATAACGGGACAAGTGCTTAAAACTGCTTTATATAACACGTACTTTATACTATTTTTTCTAATTTGTAGTTTTTTCAATAAAAAATACATATTTAAAAAGAAAATAAATCCTTCAAATTTTGTAAATTTTTATGTCTAAATGTTATGTTGGTAATACTATTTTTTATCATAGTAGCCTATGAACAATAAAAATTATTTTGCGAACTGTCATTTTTTGATTTATTCACCCATTTTCACCACGAGATTCTAAAGTTATTTTAGCGATATGAGATTTTAAATTGGACGGAATACGTTGGGGGATCCTTATACATTCGGTACATATACAGAGCGTTCGGAAATTCGGGCGATTTTGCTACGTTTTTTCGAATTTCAAAAGACGTGATTTTACGTCACGGCATTGCAATTTAGTATAGGGAAGATGGAAAATTCAAATAAAGTTGTAGTTTAAATCGACATTGGAAGGTTAGTAGATTAAATTTTGGATAGGATTTGGCAGAAAATGATAGCTTGAAGCTTCTACAAAAGCAAAATAGTTCTCCTACAATAAAGTTATTATTTAATATGTGTTTTTTAATTAACTAAAACAATACATACAGATTTGTAGATCTAGGCAACCAAACATACATACGTGGGTTCGTGTAGTATTTTGCATATTTGGACTAAAAAATATTACTTATCTAGAATGCTATGCTAAACGGTGAAAAAAAAACATGTCATGTAGGGCCAACCTTTAAATAATAAAATTCGAAGTTCGAAATAGATCTGTTTCGAGACAAAATTAGAAAATAGTATATTAAAGTACACGTTTCATAAGAAGCGGTTTTAGCGCACGCGTCTTTTTTAAAAAACGAGCCACAAAGTGGCGAGTTTTTTTATTGACACGTGCGCTAAAACGCCTTATGAAACATGTGCTTTATACATTTTTTTCTATTTCACATTTTCATATAATCAAGAAAAATACATTTTAAAAACAAAATAAATCCTTCAAATTTTGTAAATTTTTATGTCTAAATTTTATGTTGTAATATTATTTTTTATCATAGGACAAAAAAAATTATTTTGCAAACTGTAATTTTTTGATTTATTGACCCATTTTCACCACGAGATTCTAAAGTTATTTTAGCTTGAAGCATCTACAAAAGATTGATTTATAGATTTATGCAACCAACATACATGACTGTTATCCACACAGAATAAAAAAGTAAGTTATCAAGCTATTTTTCCTCTGCGAAAAATGGGTTTTCTCGTAAATCACAAAGGCCGCGCAAGTCAATGAAATAAAACATTTAAATGTTACCAACATCAAAAAAGAAAAAACGCGTATCGAAATAGCTTCATTACGATACGCAAATGCGTATCGTACTGAGCTTATTATGAACATGAAATAGAAAAAACACGTTTTGGCGTTACGGCCGTTTCGTAGTACAACTACATCTTCATGACGCCAACTAAGGGTATATATTTACAGAGTAATAAATAGTTTATACCAAATTTAAATAGTATTATTGTTATTGTTGGTATACAATCGTTTTTTTGTGTTAGGTGTATAATTCTTAATTATAAGGGACAGGCGAGTCATTGTTCATAAAATCTAACGGTACACAAATGGAGTTTTTAATAAATTTAATAATGGGGAATTTTCGAAATCTAATTGTGTGTTTAAGATGTTCACATTGTGATCTTTTTGAAGTGAAAACTTCTTTAGGCGCGTTTAGCACTTTTTGTGGGCACTGAATTAAACTGAGCCGTCACGCTCGGATGTGTAACGCTCGTCTGCGCCGAACAATTGTATTTGATATTATCAATTTTACCTTGTTGAAGTTTTCACTTCTGTCGTGTGGTCTTAAGCACACACAATTTTTATGTTTGTAATAGTAATTTACGTTACAAGACCGGAAAGTAGTGTTTTTGCAGGTCGAGACAAGCATCCTGGAAGCTTGGAGAGACCTGCAAAACACTAATTTTCGGTTGCGTGACGTACAATCTTTTTTTTTAGACTGACACTTGGATATACATTTAGTTCTTTATTTTATTTTATTTTATTTTAAGTATATTATTTTTAAATGCGACGTGTGACTTCTCGTAACGGGCGTTTGATTTTACTGGCAATATATCGTAAGTCACTTTCCTTGCTGCTTCCAAAATTTCTTCTGGAATCTCATTTTCCGAGTCGGATAATTCAAAATCTGAATTCATATTTTTAAATGACATAAACAACATATTAAAAATCAACGAACTGTTACTCGACAATACATTAAAATGTTGTTATCATAGTAACGAAATTAAGATAGATTGTATTATCAAAGAGCGATTGGAAAAATGAAAAAACAGGAACCGGAAAAATCTTTTGCTCGTCCCTCACGTCCATTTTCCGGTCTTGATCGACAAAATTGTCCAAAAAGTGTATCTGGTCGGTCTTAAAAAAATATGTTTTCTAATAAATCTACTTTATGGAAAGCTATGATAGATACAAACATATCTAGAAAAAGATTCGCAAAATTGGATGCCCTTTTGTTTAGCCTAAACCATGCATTATGTTCTTTAAATCTGGTTTCAAAATTTCGTTCGGTTTTTCCTATGTAACAAAACTGTCGCATTCACTACACTTTAATTTATAAACTTCTGATTTTTTTGTATTTTTCACACTAAACTTATCTTTTACGTTGAATATTAATTTTGATAGGGTATTTGATGATTTAAATAAAAGCTATTGTTACTTGATCAGAGGATAAAATGTTTGCGATTTTTTTGGAGGTAGCATAAAAATTTATTATATATTTTGTAATTGAGTATATTTTCGTTATAAGTAGGTAATGCGCCACTTGGGACAGACAGTGACGTCATCGACTATGGCGCCAGCTATTGCGCAGGCGCCTGTCACCTGTCATCTGTCATACGTCATCTGTCAAAGTCAATGTCAGCTGTCATCTGTCATTGGCCCTAAATACTATTGGCATTAGCTGCTTGGGCCTTAGTTGCCAGTGGCCCTAACTATCTTTGACACAAACTAAAATTGGGGCTAATCACCATTGGCACCAGCTCACCTATCATTAGTGTTAGTTACCAAGGTTGGTCAAACGTCATCTGTGTTACGTCATCTATCACGTGTCACTCTAACCTCACCTACCATTGTATTACCTTCTGTGGGGCCATCTGTGATACGCCATCTATCAGGTATTACTGTAACCTCAACCACTTAGATATTCAATTTCGGGACCTAAGCCTACAAGTAGGGGCTCCACCTCTAAGAACAGGTACCGCATTTATTTCTAATGAATTTAAATTATTATTATTATTAAAAAAAGTTTCACCTACACTTTGGTTCGAACCTCCGACCTATGGATATATTTCCAACGTCCTTACATACGGCGCCAGCCGAGCTTATTAGATAAACTCGATGACCAGTTGATGATATTATAGGGGCGTAGCATCTGCGGAGAGGATCACAAAATCTTCACTAATTTGGCTGTGGAACAACATTTGGCATTAACCTAAAAATTTGTTAATGTTATATACATGTAAGGGGCGATATTAATAATTGAAATTAGGTAAGCTACCATACATACATTAGCAAGCTGCTATTTGATGCATGTTAAAAATAATTTACCACAGGAATATAGAAAACGTATAAGAACATCTAAAAGCACTTAAAAGTGACCCTTAAACATATGAAAACGTCTATTTAACAGCCCTTGAATGGGTAAAAATGTATAATAACGGTATCTAAAACCTATTGGGCGGTGCGATAAATTTATGGGTTAATACTAGAAAACTATGGCTTCATTTAGCATCTATTTTAGGCACCATACCGATAGACCTTATTGGCAACAAATTCTTAAATTCTATAACGTAGTACAACGATATAAGATAGGTAAAGCTATAATTAGGTCCCAATACAAGTAGCATACTCTCAAAACGTGTTATGCCTGTTATAACTTAATGATTGTAACCGAGTTTATGCATTAGTAATTGCCCGTGTGACGCAATAACCCCAGTAGACTCGTGAAGAATAAGGGTAGGTTCAACCCCTACTCTAATACTTTCCTATATCAAATTAAAGGAAAAAATGGTAATAACAGGGGTTCAAATGTTATATTTCTAAACGACGGGCCGTTTAGAACCCTTGAAATAGAAAATGTTTTAGGTTTAAACTAATAAAGAAATAATTACATTACTTATATTCCTAGCAAAAACGACCAAGAATGGTAAAAACGAAAGGTCAGCCTCTTTATCTTGTATGTATTAACAACAAAATCGAATGTATTATGCAATATTTGACTTAAATAGGTGTTTCATATAGCTTAGGATAAACAGAAAATAGATGTTGTTTAGACCCTAATATTATTGAAAAATAAGAATAATAGACCTGACATTATTGAAAAAATAAGACTAATACAGGGTACGCCAAACTCGATGGCCCCTTAGAAGTATCTAGACAATGAAACAAGTTAGGAATTTGAAATTTAGGATTTGTCCATAGGAGGTCATAATCTCCAATTTGAAAATAGTTTTAACATTGCGGCGTTGCCAGATCTACTCTTACTACATACCAACTTTGTTATTTCAAATGTAATGCCCTATATATTTTCACATTTTTGGATACCGCTGGACGTTCTAAAACTTTTCTGTATAACCGATAGTATACCTATCTAGAGCCGTTTGACAAATAAAAATTATTTATTAAGAAATTTAGCAACACGCATCCCTCAATAAAAAAATAAGATTTTTCGCAACGGACAATGACAACCGACTGAGATTTTGGCTGTTGTTCCTTAATAGGTTGTTTTGTCATAATATGTCAGGCAAATTAAATTATCTCATACAGGGTGTCTACAACATCATATTCATTTCGTGCAACATAAAAATTGTAGTTATGCAGTAATTTTAAATGGAACACCCTATATTTTAGAGTGGTAACTAAAAGATCCATTAATTCTCTATCTAAAAGTATTATGTGATATCATACCTAATTTTAGCCGTTTTGGACTTATAAGCAAAAATACAAAATAATGTAATTAATGTAAATATAATTTCTTATTAGCAGAAGAAGTAGGCTATGACTTCAATCAAAAACGTTTGTCAAAATGTCACTGTCTATTTGGCAAGTAAGCGTTGTACGTACGTTCGTAATCTATTATCTGAATATGGCGAATTCTTATACAAACGAGGAAATTTTAAAACTGTTCTACATTCATGGCGAGTGCAACAGAATTATTAATAGAACATGCAGAACATTTAACGAACACTATCCACACTTAGTCCCAATGAACAAAAAGAAATTCAATAGGATAGAAAATAACTTTAATGACTTCAATGAAATAAATGTTCTTGCATATTTTGTTGCATTTCCTCATGATACCTGTTACAGGTTTAATTTGGGTTCTTTCCTGCTTTATTTGACCATTGTTCTTAAAGTTATTTTCTATCCTATTGAATTTATTTTTGTTCATTGGGACTAAGTGTGGATAGTGTTCGTTAAATGTTCTGCATGTTCTATTAATAATTCTGTTGCACTCGCCATGAATGTAGAACAGTTTTAAAATTTCCTCGTTTGTATAAGAATTCGCCATATTCAGATAATAGATTACGAACGTACGTACAGCGCTTACTTGCCAAATAGACAGTGACATTTTGACAAAACGTTTTTGATTGAAGTCATAGCCTACTTCTTCTGCTAATAAGAAATTATATATACATTAATTACATTATTTTGTTTTTTTGCTTATAAGTCCAAAACGGCTAAAATTAGGTATGACATCACATAATACTTTTAGATAGAGAATTAATGGATCTTTTAGTTACCACTCTAAAATATAGGGTGTTCCATTTAAAATTACTGCATAACTACAATTTTTATGTTGCACGAAATGAATATGATGTTGTAGACACCCTGTATGAGATAATTTAATTTGCCTGACATATTATGACAAAACAACCTATTAAGGAACAACAGCCAAAATCTCAGTCGGTTGTCATTGTCCGTTGCGAAAAATCTTGTTTTTTTATTGAGGGATGCGTGTTGCTAAATTTCTTAATAAATAATTTTTATTTGTCAAACGGCTCTAGATAGGTATACTATCGGTTATACAGAAAAGTTTTAGAACGTCCAGCGGTATCCAAAAATGTGAAAATATACAGGGCATTATATTTGAAATAACAAAGTTGGTATGTAGTAAGAGTAGATCTGGCAACGCCGCAATGTTAAAACTATTTTCAAATTGGAGATCATGACCTCCTATGGACAAATCCTAAATTTCAAATTCCTAACTTGTTTCATTGTCTAGATACTTCTAAGGGGCCATCGAGTTTGGCGTACCCTGTATAAGAAAAACTAGTAATTTAAGCCCCAAATGTCTTAAATAAAGCGTGATTTAAGCCTTAGTAGTGCCCGAACTACCTTCTTGACTAGGATTCTAGGTATTTATTTTGCTTGACGTCATATTTTAAACATGGCCGCGCGACCAAAGGCTCACGAGATTTTGTAAAAATCTTGGGAGAAGGGCGTGGGGCATTTAATGTATTTTTTCTACATTTATTATACCTATACTATATGTATTCAAAGTACAAGTATATCAAATATAGAATTAAACCGGGACCCTGTTGTTGTAATACAAATACCAACAAAATTGAGGGTTATCATGGGTTAAGTATTCAAATTAGACCTGTCATATGTTGCCCGTCACATGTCAAATGATGGAAAGAATTGAAAACTAGGTTATGTGTTGACGTAACAAGTTATTATGAAAAATTCCGAGCCCCGCAGGGCGAGGTGCACTAAGATTATTAGGGATAGCGCAACATGTGATTCGTATTTAGGAGAATAGCAAGGCCCTATGAACAATTCCGAACCCCACAGGGGCGAGGTGTACTAGGGCTATATGTTCGCCTACGGCTCGTTAAAGTTGTTGATATAAAGAAACATGTGATTCGTATTTAGGATGTAAGTAATTATGAAAAAATCCCGAGCCCTGCGGGGCTCGGAATTTTTCATAATAACTTGTTACGTCAACACATAACCTAGTTTTCAATTCTTTCCATCATTTGACATGTGACGGGCAACATATGACAGGTCTAATTTGAATACTTAACCCATGATAACCCTCAATTTTGTTGGTATTTGTATTACAACAACAGGGTCCCGGTTTAATTCTATATTTGATATACTTGTACTTTGAATACATATAGTATAGGTATAATAAATGTAGAAAAAATACATTAAATGCCCCACGCCCTTCTCCCAAGATTTTTACAAAATCTCGTGAGCCTTTGGTCGCGCGGCCATGTTTAAAATATGACGTCAAGCAAAATAAATACCTAGAATCCTAGTCAAGAAGGTAGTTCGGGCACTACTAAGGCTTAAATCACGCTTTATTTAAGACATTTGGGGCTTAAATTACTAGTTTTTCTTATATTAGTCTTATTTTTTCAATAATGTCAGGTCTATTATTCTTATTTTTCAATAATATTAGGGTCTAAACAACATCTATTTTCTGTTTATCCTAAGCTATATGAAACACCTATTTAAGTCAAATATTGCATAATACATTCGATTTTGTTGTTAATACATACAAGATAAAGAGGCTGACCTTTCGTTTTTACCATTCTTGGTCGTTTTTGCTAGGAATATAAGTAATGTAATTATTTCTTTATTAGTTTAAACCTAAAACATTTTCTATTTCAAGGGTTCTAAACGGCCCGTCGTTTAGAAATATAACATTTGAACCCCTGTTATTACCATTTTTTCCTTTAATTTGATATAGGAAAGTATTAGAGTAGGGGTTGAACCTACCCTTATTCTTCACGAGTCTACTGGGGTTATTGCGTCACACGGGCAATTACTAATGCATAAACTCGGTTACAATCATTAAGTTATAACAGGCATAACACGTTTTGAGAGTATGCTACTTGTATTGGGACCTAATTATAGCTTTACCTATCTTATATCGTTGTACTACGTTATAGAATTTAAGAATTTGTTGCCAATAAGGTCTATCGGTATGGTGCCTAAAATAGATGCTAAATGAAGCCATAGTTTTCTAGTATTAACCCATAAATTTATCGCACCGCCCAATAGGTTTTAGATACCGTTATTATACATTTTTACCCATTCAAGGGCTGTTAAATAGACGTTTTCATATGTTTAAGGGTCACTTTTAAGTGCTTTTAGATGTTCTTATACGTTTTCTATATTCCTGTGGTAAATTATTTTTAACATGCATCAAATAGCAGCTTGCTAATGTATGTATGGTAGCTTACCTAATTTCAATTATTAATATCGCCCCTTACATGTATATAACATTAACAAATTTTTAGGTTAATGCCAAATGTTGTTCCACAGCCAAATTAGTGAAGATTTTGTGATCCTCTCCGCAGATGCTACGCCCCTATAATATCATCAACTGGTCATCGAGTTTATCTAATAAGCTCGGCTGGCGCCGTATGTAAGGACGTTGGAAATATATCCATAGGTCGGAGGTTCGAACCAAAGTGTAGGTGAAACTTTTTTTAATAATAATAATAATTTAAATTCATTAGAAATAAATGCGGTACCTGTTCTTAGAGGTGGAGCCCCTACTTGTAGGCTTAGGTCCCGAAATTGAATATCTAAGTGGTTGAGGTTACAGTAATACCTGATAGATGGCGTATCACAGATGGCCCCACAGAAGGTAATACAATGGTAGGTGAGGTTAGAGTGACACGTGATAGATGACGTAACACAGATGACGTTTGACCAACCTTGGTAACTAACACTAATGATAGGTGAGCTGGTGCCAATGGTGATTAGCCCCAATTTTAGTTTGTGTCAAAGATAGTTAGGGCCACTGGCAACTAAGGCCCAAGCAGCTAATGCCAATAGTATTTAGGGCCAATGACAGATGACAGCTGACATTGACTTTGACAGATGACGTATGACAGATGACAGGTGACAGGCGCCTGCGCAATAGCTGGCGCCATAGTCGATGACGTCACTGTCTGTCCCAAGTGGCGCATTACCTACTGATCTATATTTTAGTTAAAAGCCTACAAAATTTTAAATGTTTAGCTTTATTAATTTCAAAATTACTAAACTTTCTTCTCGGTAAGGTTTTTATATAAAAAATGCATTTTATAATTCATATCTCAAAAACGGTTAGAGATAGGTATGGATCATTATTAATAAAAGTTACTTAGGTTTCAATAAGGTATCCAAAAATGCTAAAGTATACAGGGTATTTCATTTGAAATACCAAAGTTGGCCATAACTTCCGGTATAACCGGAAGTGATACAAACGTCGAAATATAATATTTTAAAAGTTCAAAGCCAATCATGCCCGCTACCAATTTTTTAGAAATATAAGTTTACTCGTTTCCAAGATCTTCTAATAGGCCACTCAACGTGAATCACCCTGTATATTTGCCTATTTAGAAATAATAAAGTCGATTTTTTTTTTAAATTTTTGAAATAAATCCAAGCGATCAGTATTCTCTGCAAGCGTTGCAAAGATTGAATCGTTTTTGTAACCGAACCTTGAGGGTGACAATTCTAAGGTTGTAACACTTACATATTATTTACTTTAAAATATTACCATAGATGCTAAGAAAATAATCTATTGTTTCTGAAAATAATTATTTTTGCTTACGTACAAATTGCATGCCTCCGCATCATGACCATGAATGCATATTTTTTCATACCTTTTACTTGGCATCAGAAAAAAATATTGTCCTAATAAGTTTAAAAAGTCGTTTGCCCTGGTTCAAATTTTTGTTTAGTTCTGACCCTGGAAATTTTTCTATTAAATATAAAATATAATTTATTAATGTGTTTTTTCACACATATCACTATTTAATAGGATTTATTTGTGACTTGCATTATCTATTTTATTAATTGTTTGTTTTATTCTGTTTTAAAAGGCCAAAAAATGTATGCAGCTCGCTCGACTTATATAAATACGTCATAACTTTTAATTAAAAACAAAGTAAATTTCTTTTAATATTGCACACAGTTGCACACACACCATGTGTTTTTAATTATTAATACACTTGTAATGCACCTAAATGTTACCAAACGTGTATAGAAGCTGTTTTTAAAAAAACATTAAATGTATGAATATTCTTTTATTACATTATATTCACCCTGTACGGGTACCTCATAGACATTTACCTTAAGATACGTACAGCTTATCTCGTGCGCAAACAAAAATTAAGTTTTATGGGTGGAAAAATACGTCCGAGCGCACGGCTGGCCGGTCTGATGCCTTCCCTCCCAGTAGCATCGGGCATGCGCACAAACCTCTTGTTATCGGCATGTCCTTCTTTAGCGACATGCTCAATATACACTCCAGAACCGGCTCGGCACCATTTTTGTTGTTGTGTTTTATGTTTGCTCTGTGGATTTGTTGTTGTTTATTGTGGGGTTTAATATTTACGGATTTCTAGTTTTTGTGTAGTCAAACTAGGAGTAGGATACACAAACAAGGTATGAAAATAAAGAGAAACACACACCAAGACAGATTATCCCGATGCATGTTTTGGTATATTTTATTTGCAGCCCTGCAATCTAATTAGGTAGGCACGCCTATTTTTCGCCTAATATATTGCTTCAAAAAGTTTAAAAGACACTTTTCTTCTCTATAATTATATTATATAAAAAAAGTAAATACCTAGGTATGATTATATTAATCCAAGGGTGAAAGTATTTCACGGGTCAAGTTCTCGGGCAAAAAATTGTTCAAATTCTTGAACAAGAAATTGTGCTTGAAAATGTTTTACACGTACCCAAGTTTTTGCCAAATTGTAAAAATCAATACAAGTTATATACCAACTAATATTTGACTTGATGTTAGCAAAGATGGGTTATTTTGCTGGTTTTGTTTGTTGTTTATATTCGATTTTATAAGTTTTATAGTTTAATTGACTTGTTCTCTTTCTTTTTGAACTAAAAACACGACGACGAATCATGTTTAAACAAATTTTAGAAACAGACCTATAAAAACAATTTTCTATCCTTAAAATCTGATCTAAATTTGCAACTACTAAAAATGCCAGAAATCACTACTTTATTTCCCAAGTCAATCAAAAATTGAGAAGAAAATCCAATTTTTTTGCAAGAATTTGGGGCAAATTTTAGCTGTTTACACGTAAAAATAAATTGAAGGTAAAGATTTACAATTTCTTAAGCGAGAACTTAAATTTGAAAGCTCGGACCTGTCTATTTTATCATTCGTCAAATGATAATGTTGCAGTGCGCATGTCTAATCATGTGTAGCTTTGTTTACATGCGCGAGGCCCTAAATTTGCCACTTTCGTGATTTTTGTTTGTTTACCTATGGGGTACCTCCATTTAGAGTGACGGCACAGAAATAATTTATTATGTCTTTCAATATCTTGAAAAAAATTATTATTACAAAGAAGTATTGAAAAATAATAAATGAACATACCATGAACTAGGAAATAAATGAATAAGCTTTGTCTGCTTCGTTTCTTCTTCCGTTACTTACAAAAAAAAGAGATTATGCAAATTGTGAAGAATAAAATTATCTTTTAATTAAACTCGTTTAAATTATAGAAACATTAAAATTACTAAAGAAACAAACAATAGCAGTTGTCGTTGTCTACTTAAAGCAATGGCACTTATATAAATCATTTAAAATTTAGATCATTGTATATTATGATTTTATCATCTCTTATGACATCTGTGATTAAAAACAATACTCGGAATATAACTGTTTTAAAAAAGTAAGCCATCATTAAAAGGCTTTGATAGCGACAGTGTTGGTACTACCGGACTTAATTTTAACGTGTAGTCAAATGTTTGGATTTTCTTCGGCTGCAAGAAAAGTAGAATTTTTTAAAAGAGTACTTAAATAAAACTTTAAACAAAATATAAAATTTATAATATCCGTAACTATATTATATGAGAAAAAAAATTCTGCTGATATTTCTACAAAGTGCAAAAATTGGGGTATCTGCATGTTTTGGGTCATTGAGGGGCAGGGGGTTAGTCACCCGGTTTATCCCTCCATCTCTACGCCCTTGAATACACTTGAATTCGAAGCTACGGCACAATGTGCACAAATATTTATAATTTTTTATATTTAGGTTTATGTCATGATACAAAGAAAATTTTAGCTCGGTCCAATAATACTAGAACGCTTTAATATTTAAGTAAGGAAAATTTGGTATTTATGTATTTATTGCTGCAAAAATGCGTTCTGCAGTATCAAGATGCTACACTGACAATCATCAATAGTAGTAACATGTTCTATTTAGCAAAAAGCTACAATTAAATATTTTTTAATACATTTTTTTAACACGTTTTTATAGATTTATTTTTAAATTTTAAAACGCAACCTTCTTTTAACAAAAACAGACAGAAAAGTTAAACATTTTGTAAATTGTATCAAATATTACGTATCATTTTGTTTTTTAATTAAATGTAATTTTAAAGTTTTTTTAAAATATCGTAGTTCGCCAATGTTATTAATTTTGTATTCAGGCACGAAAATTTCCGAAACACGAGAAATAAATTACTAAAACAATGCTTTATTGCTAAATTAACAATTAAGTATGGTCCACAGATGATTTCCTTAGTACCATCAATTAATAGAATAAACTGTTTTAAGGCTATTTGTTTAGAAAATAATCTCCGGGGCTATAAGGAAAAGTAATATATTAAAGCCCTCGTAATAATAGCCTTTCTGTGTCAGTTTCGATGAGTTATTGGTTATAATTTAACTTGTGTGTTACCTAACAAGAATAATATAATAGTTTTAGTACCTATGTGTACTCGTAGGTGACGATTAATAATTAATAAATAAAGGAAAGAAAAATACATATAGTTAAAATTATACATTTTCCGGCATATTAAAAAATGATGATTCGCGTTTCAAAGGTTACTGGTTTTTTCGCCTGTTGGTGTTTTTACCTAAAATTATTTTTTAATGGTTGAAATGGGTAATTTTTTTTTAACTTGTACGGATTCTCATTTGTTAGGGCAGTAGCGTATCGTGGGTCGAGAGGGGGGGGGGGGGGATGATAAGTGAGTTTGAGGAGAATATCCTAGTCCTTAACGACCTTATTTTCAAAAGTAACTGTATGAAGTAACCGAATGATAATACATTATTAGACCAGGGTCGGTAATTTTTGAAACCAAAAAAAATAAAAGTAGGATGAAACCCATTGGAAAAGGAAGAAAATATAACAAAAATTAAAGGAAAAACAAATTACGGGCGATCCGAGGTCGGGAAGGGGGGGGGGGGGGGTTTAAGGGTAGAAAACGATTTATCTCGATGGAGCAAAACGACTAGTCCTATGGAAAAACGTTAAATGGCAAAGTTGTAGGTAATAAAAAGATCTACAACTTTTGTATTTGCACTTTTTTCACATAACCTCAAAATTTATGTGAAAAATTCAAATAACCAAGTTTTTGGTTTTTTATTTTTATCTTTTACAAAAAAAATTTTTTATACACGAAATTTGGTGAAAACTTTCCTTTTTATGTCCCAAACACACTGTAATTTTTTTAAATTAAAATATTTATTTTTTAACCTTATTTTGACTTAATATCGAAAAAGCAACCTAATTTTCAATCGAAAATTCTCACGTCAAAATATCTGCTTTTTTAAAAAAGTCGGTGGGCTTTTTGTTCGTTGAAATCTCTACTTTCTGATGGTGTAAAAAATATACATTACTATGGTAAATGTTCTCAAAAAATGCAAAAAAACTCGAATCCGAATTTTTTTTTAAAAATAATTATGTACAATTTTGAGCTATTTATTAAAATTTAATATTTTTTTTACACCATCAAAAAGTAGAGATTTCAACGAACAAAAAACCCACCGACTTTTTTAAAAAACCAGATATTTTGACGTGAGAATTTTCGATTGAAAATTAGGGTGAGTGCTTTTTCGATATTAAGTGAAAATAAGGTGAAAAAATAAATATTTTAAATCAAAAAAATTACAGTGTGTTTGGGACATAAAAAGGCAAGTTTTCACCAAATTTCGTAAAAATTATTTTTTTTTTGTAAAAGAAAAATAAAAAACCAAAAACTTGGTTATTTGAATTTTTCACATAAATTTTGAGGTTATGTGAAAAAAGTGCAAATACAAAAAATGTAAATCTTTTTATTACCTACAACTTTGCCATTTAACGTTTTTCCATAGGACTTGTAGTTTTGCCGGAAATCGAGATAAACCTTTTTTGTACCCTTAAAAACTCCCCCCCTTCCCGACCTCGGATCGCCCGTAATTTATTTTTCCTTTCATTTTTGTTATACTCTTCCTTTTCCAATGGGTTTCATCCTACTATTATTTTTTTTACTTTTTACCATTTTCATAGGCTTCAGCCCTGGTCTATATCTACCGTATAAAAATATGCCGCAAATGAACATTTTTGGATACGCAGGATACAACAGCGAACCTGAGGTGCTGCTAACTTTCTTAAAGGAGTGTACATAATGTTGTTAAATGAAATTAAATAATTTTAAATCTTCCCGAAATCACTAGATTTAAAAAAATTACTTTAATCAATTTAAATAGGTTTAAATAAGTCAAGTAAAATTGCTTTAAACTTGTTAAATCGGTTTAAATCCACAAAGAATTACTACATTTTTGGTAAAACATCGGCTCGTTAAATCATAACGCATAAAGCCGGGTTTATCATTATTCATAAACATAATTTTAGTTGGTAATGATGACTTTAGTGCAGAAACTTAAGATTTAAAAATGAAAGGATAAAATGAACCAGTTTATAAGGATTTTCAATGCATAAAACATAACTTTATTGGCTAATATGCGACCTTGAAAGATGCTTAACTTTAGAAACTAAAAATTACGAAAGTTCATCAATATGTATACGCATGCGCAAAATCCTCTGACAGATGAAATAACATAATCCCAAATTTTCATTTGAAATTTGAACGTCAATAAAATTTCATTTTCGCAACGGTTTTCATTAAAATTATTCAGAGAAAGAAAGGCAATTTTAGTATTTTATGTTCTTGCGGTATTTATTAGTACATAAATAATAATTATTCCTTAGCTAAACTATGCACTAAAGTTTACTTTACTCTAACTGCATTTTGCTTGTTACAATAATACCATCAAAATTTGTCCCACCTGTAAAAACTCACGGGCCGCGTACCGACTATAACGCAACGGCAACAAACTAAACGGCGCCTGTGGTCTGTGGTAAAAACCAGGCCAGACGGTACGATAGTCGAGGAAATAGCCCGTTGTTACTAGTGTTGGGAAAAATCGACTACCGAGTATTCGAGTGATTTAAAAAATCGAATTATCATCGATTTTTTTTTCACTCAAATGCTAATATTAATTATTAATATTGGCGGTTCATCGTTCATGTTGATATACAGCATTTGTATTGGGAATAACTGACTCGGTGGTGTTAATCGATTGATTTTTTGCGGATTATTAAATGTGGCCGAGATATTTGTGGATTTTTTGGCATGGTTCCCAGATCTTACAATTTAATTTAACAACTTCACTACTTGACCTTGAGATGTCACGATATTGCATAACTCATAATATTTATGAATACTGAATACTCACCACTAAACATTAAGTTTTCAGTAGACGCCGACGATTTAAATCTAAATAAAATAATAAATCCTATTATCCTACGCAGGCAACCCGTAATGCAGTATTTAATTTGAATTATATCGCCAATAATAACCGAAACCACTCGGTGTAGCCGCTCGCTAGGAGATGGCTCTGGCCGCAGTGAGTGATTGACAGGCGGGCAGCAACTTTGGAGACACGTTAGAAAATAAAAACCATATGTTCGTCACTCGAATGATTTCCGAAGATAATCGAATAATTCAAGTGATTGAAAAAACCGAATGATAGGTTATTTTTCACTCGAGTGATCCCATCACTAGTTGTTACGTAAGGGCGGTGCATGGCTGCCATTAGGCTGATGAAAGTTGCGGTGTTATTTTTTGAGTATTTGGACTCATACTACAATAACAACGAAAATATTAGGAAATAAAGTAATGAATTGGAAGCTATGAAAAATAGACCACCTCATGTTTATATATCAACAACTAGAATCAAACAAGGTGGTTGTAGGAATGTTCTTTGATTTATCACGGGCCTTTGATACTTTGAACCTAAAGTTTGTCGAACAGAAACTCTATGCTGTTGGAATAAGGGGAAACGCACTGTCTTTATTAATGTAATTTTTAACCGAAAGAAAGCTGTTAGTCGAAATCGGAAATCATACCTTCTCAGAATATGAACTAAACATCGGAGCTGCCCAAGGATCTGTTCTCGCACTTCTCATATTCATATTATTTGTAAACGATCTATCGCTACCTGGATTTACCATCAAATTTGGCGACGCTACCACGGTTGCCATATCAGCACTAGATAATAATAATAATAATAATGATGTCGTTGTTTCTGATTCAAGCAATAAAAATAATAACATTACAATTCAAAACTATAGCAAATAACGGTTACAGCTTAACATCAGAAAAGGCGAAGTCCAGATGTGCATAACACCTATGTTATCCACCCTGACCCTAAACCACACAGGAAAATACAAGAAGTAACAAAAAAAGTTAACATACAGTGTTTTTCGAATTAACTTATACTAAACGAGGACAAAACGCAATTAAACCAGGCAGCATCCTCTTTCAAATTTCTGGGAAACATATCTTGATTCCAAACTATCGTGGGAACCTCAACTGGATCATGTATGCTCAAAATTGGTACAAGCTTACTACGCTATACTAAAGTTAAGATGCACAGTGCCTATCCCTATTCAAATCTTACTACGCCTATCCTCATCTCAGCTATAATATTTTACTGTGGGGACAAGCAGTCAACATAAACCGAGTATTTCGAGCACAGAAACGTCTAATAAGGCTCATTTTTGGATTGAAATCAACACAATCATGCAGAAAAATATACAAAAAAACACAAAATCCTCACAGTCATATACATCCTTAAGTGCTCCACATATTATGTATACAATTACAAGAACAAGAACGAATTCCAAGAAAACAGAAACAATCCCAACTATCATACAAGAAACGCAAACGGCGTTATAGTCCCTAGACACACTTCAACACGATATGAAAAATCTCCCCACTATACCTGCATCAACATTTTTAATAAACTACCAGAAGAAATAATTAAACCAATCCATAACAAGAGGTATATTTGGAAGAAATCTAAAGGACTTTCTTATAAAAAATGCATTTTACACACTAAAAGACTTTTTGAATGCCTAATCGATGTCATATTTGCGTAGGTGACCTTCTAGATTTTTCTCTTACATTTAATGCTAGTAGTCTGAAATTTAAGGTAAACTAAGTTAGTTAATTATATGACGAACCTCAAATTATAATGTATGATCCTTAAGGGGATTCTATACCTATCATTATTTTATTTCCAAATTTTCTTCGTTAATATGCATAATATCAAAAAATTATTATATATAAAAGTAGCATAAAATTACTTTATCTAGGGCGCTATAGAGCCCAAAACTATATATTTTTTTTTCTGAATTTATATTTTTTAAAATAAAATATATTTTAAAAAACAGGCTCTATAGCGCCCTAGTGGGTGTTAATTTAGACATATTGGTAAAAAAATGAAAAATTAAAAGTAAATAGTTTGTTCAAAATCCTGGAAAAACGATTTTGCGGAAAATGTCCTCCGCCCTACGTTCTTTTTTAGAGACAAGCCCACTAATCATATCTTGGCGAAACGCTGGCAACGCGATTGACCTTGTCAATATTCGGTGCCCGACTGAAGAAAATAGTAGGAACTATGAATTTATTATTAGCAGGTGCATAATTTTCCATGTAAAGAATAATAATTATCCGTACACATTTTATTAGGGGTTCTTATTTTTGTTGGGGTTGATGGTTGATGCATGGTTTATTGTTAGGTAGATTAATAATAATTATGGGATTATCTCATAAATTTCATTACACCTTTATAATGTATTATTGTAAATAAGTACCTAATATTGTTAGGTTACTCAAATAATTATTATTAGTAATAAAATTACATTACCTTTTTTCATCCGAGGATCTGTAAGTAGGTAGGTATTCTCATTTCAAAATATATTCTTAAGAATCTTATATGTGTGTGTTCTATTTTTTGTGATTTACTTAGTGCGATCGGTGGTATACATACGGATTAATTATTATTTATATTTTATTTTCCTATCAATATGGAAAAAAAGAAACAAAAAGAACAATTTCAATCCAAAAGGAAAAGTCTTCGACAAAAAATGTTAATTGTTAGAAAGTCAAGGGGAGAAAAGAATCCAGCAAAAACCATTCACCGTTACAAGGTAAGATGCCGATCCGACGCCACGGCCTTTGGGCAATTTTACAATTTCCAGGGTTGCAGGGCATGGGCAACTGCTCATCATTTTAGGGAAGTGTCCACTATTTTGGTTCTTTTACATTTACAGGAAAACATTTGGACATTTTTTGAAAGTATTTAAGTACCCCTAATTTTTTAAGAATAAGGAATATGCAGGATGTCCCACTAAGCTCGGCGAGGTAGGATAGGTATTATGGAAGCCACAAATATGTCTTTGAAAACAATATTTATTGACTAAATCGACCAAGAAAAATTGACAGAAAACATTTTCAACGTTCCAAATAGCTGCTAGGGGATGCATTTACTATGATATAACTAAAAATTCAATTTATCTCTGAATAAGCGCTATTGCGGTTATCATTTAATAACGGAAATAGAAAGATCGATAATTTTTGCGATTATTTGTTTTGTAGACTAATAATTTATATCGTCGATAATAAGGGCGGGGGAATCCTGTATAAAATTGGTGTATCTTCCATAGCCTCTATCCAAATTTAGTCTTGTTTTAAAGGTAATTTTAACCTTTTTAAAATACTGAATGCCGTCGGGATGGGGAGTTGATGTTGATACTGCGTTGATTTCCCAATATTTGTTTTTTTACAGTTTTCTTCATAAAAGTAAACTTGCAACACTACAACCCTGGAAATTCATATTTTTATATGACCTTGCTTAAAGAGAATGACAATAGCTAAATTCTGGTGCAAACTATAATTTGATATCTTTATTCCTTCTTAAGTTATTTACAAATAACAATTTTATTCATGTTATTTACTTTAAACAAGATATACATGCAAAACAAAATTGCCAACTAATAGGGATTGCTAGGCAACTTTGCCATTAAGTTACTTAATTTTGACATCATTTGGCTATTTAAAAATTTGTTAATTATTTATAAAGTAAGAAACCTTAGTGGGACAGTTTGTCCCCGGCTTATGCCAGCCCGGTAGCGTTTATTAGGATAAGTACCTAGTCATTTTTAGATGTATTTTGCAAATTAGAAAAATATTATACCTATAGCTATAAAAGCATTTGAGACTAAAGAACAAATCTAAAAGTCAAGCCTTGTGGTTTGTTTGTCCATAAAGAACATTGCTTCTTGGCAGCTAGTCCAGATGGACTTATTCAAGACGAAGGGATAATAGAAGTAAAGTCTCCTTCAACAGCGAAAATGTGAACACCAGAAGAGGCCATTCAACAGAAAAAAAAACTTTTGCTACAATAAATAATGGCATATTACAATTAAAGAAAAACCATAATTATTATTATCAAACACAAGGACTGTTCCAAGTAACCAATAATTCATATTGCTATTTTCTGTTGTGGACTACATTAGGATTCCTTGTAGAAAAGGTATGATATTGTGCCATACTTTTATACAATATCTGTAATTTAAAAAATACCTAATTTGTAAAATGTAATGTATTGTTCTGTTGTATCTATATAGCATAGATATTTACCTTTAGATAAGCAAACAATAATCACCAAAGTGGCAGATTTATGGCCTCGCGCATGTAAACAAAGATGGACACTATTAGCCATGCGCACTGCAACATTATCGTTTGACGAATGGGAATATAAAATAGACAGGTCCGGGCTTTAAAATTTAAATTTTTGCCAAAAAAATTGGAATTTCTTCTCAATTTTTGATCAAGTTGGGAAAAAAGGTAGTGATTTCTGGCATTTTGAGTAGTAGCAAACATATGATTTTAAGTATAGAAAATGGTTTTTAAGGTTTAAAAATGTTGTTGGTTCAAAAAGGAAGAGAACAAGTTAATATAACTATAAAACTTACAAAATCGAATATAAAAAACAAACAAAACCAGCAAAATAACAAATCTACAGTGTTATCGCTTACGTAACCTCAAGTCAAATATTAGTTGGTATATAACTTGTATTGATTTTTACAATTTGGCAAAAACTTGTTTTGTTCAAGAATTTGAAAAAGGGTTTGCCCGAGAACTTGACTCATAAAATACTTTCACATTAATATAAACATACCTAGGTATTTACTTTTTTCTTTGCAAGCATCGGGATAATAATATGTTTTGGTGTGTGTTTCTCATTATTTTCATACCTTATTTATGTAGCCTAGGCCTAGTTAGATGTGTTTAAATTGTTCATAATAAAATAAAGTTATATATCAAGATACATCACTACTCCATACTTACTAAAAATATTAAATACCCGATATTTTACACCTATTTCGGCTTAACAAAATAATACAACGGCTCTTACTGTCATTCTTTATATTCCAATTGGAGTCATTAAAAGCACAAACACAATTCACTGAACTCCACAAAAACTAGAAATCCGTAAATATTAAACACCCACAATCCACGTCAGCTAAGAAAACTACAACGAATCCACAGAGAAACCTTAAAACACAACAACAAAAATGGCGGCCGAGCCGGTTCTGGAGAGTATCTTGAGCATGTCGATTATTGTTGATAAAGTAGGACAGGCCGATAACACAAGGTTTGTGCGCATGCACGAAGGTGTCCAGAAGGAAGGCAGCTGACCGGCGAGTCATGCGCTCGGACGTATTTTTTCACCCATAAAACGTAACTTTTGATTGCGCAGGAGATAAGCTGTACGTATCTAAAGGTAAATTGTGTATGCTATAATATAGTGCAGAAAACTGTTTAAACTGACTTAAAATGAGTAATAGATGTGTTTTGGACTTCCATTGCCTTTAGTTTTTCATATCACAACGTTTCAACTGGTAAGTATCTCCAGTCGTCTTCAGGTGAATACTGACTTAAAATGTTTAAATTTACACAATTTTTTTAGATTGAAAGAAATTATGTGTTTTGGACAGACAAAATGGAGCCATATTTAATAAGGTTTTATTTAAAATGCTTACCACCTGAAATTATTGACCCTAGATATACAAGAAGACTACAAATTAGGAATCCCCCTTGGGATGATTAATATATTATTATCAAATTATTTAAGTTTTTCTTATTTTTTTTTCTTATTACTTATTTTGTGTGGAATAATTTAATCATGTTGCAAATTACTAATAGATACATTTGTTTAAATTGGATTTATTAAGAAAATCACAACTTTTTCAGTTAATTAGTTCATCTTACAGTTAAAATTTGGTAGGTAGGTAATTAACAAAGTATTTGTTGTTGTTTGTAAATAAACTTTAATATTTAACAGATACTGTACATATTATAAGAACACTGGCAGTAAAAATGTCGAAAATATATCTTTATATACATGAGCATACAAATTAAAATAATATTTTCCTGGACTAATAATTTTCCTGGACTATTAGTCGTAATTAAATAAATACAAAAATAAACTGTTTTGGCCGAGATTTTGGCCCTTGGAGCGGTCTAGTTCTGCGAATTGTTCATGCCCGGTGAAATTAAACAGCGATGATGCCGGTGCAAAAATATTAGTCAGCGGGTGAACGGGTTTAGATAGAAATATGCCTGCAGATTTCCTCCGGACACCGAAATTTCTGTTCGGTGATGTATCGCCTTAATAGAATAAATTTGTGTTCGTTACTAATGTTTTAATGGGCTCTATACAAGCCCAATAATTAAAGAAAATGCTAAATGTTAACCCTCACAATAGTCCTTATATTTTAGAATCCTGAGGATGACCTAATATATATGTCGAAACGTCGATTAATAAATAATTTGATCTTCTTAGCTGTTTTTTTTTTACCATAATCCAACTAAACTACCATCATCTAGAATAAATTTAATTTGATTTATCATATCTGCACATTACATTCGTTAAAAAATGCAAATTCTTAATTTACTTTACATATACTTATATACGTCGCCGTGGTAAATCCGCCCCTGGAATTTGATAAATGAGCTATGCAAATCCGATCTTTACTGATAAACTACTACATGACAATAATTATTCTCTGTGAAAGTAAGTTAGTAAAAAAGTTGTAAGAGGTAAAAATCATACCCATAAGAAAAAATAAATGTTTTACATTTTGCAGGGCTATTATTGAAACTTAGACTGTGCGAGTTATAATCGTAGACTTCTCACTCACTCTTCGTGTGATTCACTATGGCGACCACAGACGTTGCGTCGCAGGAGCATCATCGGCCGGCATCAGCAGAAGAATACACCGAAGAAGAAATGGGGAGCTCGTCGTTGCAGGTGCCCAATCTAGGCCACCGCGATTGTGGGGATGTAGGACGGCTATATACTGCTGGCAGAAGCGCGGGCCCGCAGTTTTTCTGGTTCTTCATTTGCCGACAGTGCCTTGTCAGTTCATTAAAGGTAAGTTCACATCGTATAGAGTTTTTTTGTTGTTGGAAGGCGAAATGGCCGATATATTTTGTAACTAGAAAATTGTTACTGTTTCCCGTTTTTTTTGTTTCAAATCAATCGGGTGCCAGTATAGGTTCAATTGTATAGTTTAGTGGATGCGTGGGAAAATTTCTCAAGCAACGTTGTTTTAGTGGACTAAAGTGGATTACTAATATCTGGTAAGTAATTTGTATTGTCCAATAAAAACGGTTTGGTGTTTTGTTACCTATTATCTAAAACTTTTCTTTAAAAAAATACTTATTTTTTATTGCTTATGATTAAAGTAAATTAATAATTAAGTTAAAATACTTGTTTTATCCGTGTTTTAGACAATTATGTCATTGTCATTAATATTTCAATAACTGCTATGTAACTTTTAATCTCTATTAAGTTTTCCTAATTTTACTTAAAAAATATCTACACTTAACCAAGTTTTTTTAGTACTTAATTAGTTAATGATTGCAACGTGCAACTTGTATTTTATCGATCATTCTTCTGTATTTTTAATTAAAATAAAAATATTATGGTACCGACCACCTAATATGTTTCACATTACAGATGGCATTTAAACTGGTGGCCAATGTTTGTGCAATAAGTACACCATAAGTAACTTACCATCTGCAACGTGAAAAACACTGACCAATAAAATAACTTATTGTGGGTGCACGAAATGCATAAAGAAGCACACAGAGATCAAATTGATAACATCTTCGTTTTTAAATTACTATTCAAAGAATTTGCGGCTTTTTTTAAGTTCTCTTTAGTAAAATGCGTATCTTGTATACATCTTTCTTAAAAGCCTTATTAATTTTATTTGATTAAAATATTCGTTCCCAACCTTCACTCTATTCCCATGTTTATAAATAATCATTATTGCATTGACATTTTTATTATTGCTTAATTTTTACTAAAACAATTACATATTTTTGTCTTTGGGTTCGTGACCTAACCTAATACGTCTTGCAGAAAGTCACATGACTATGCTATTACCGGTTGACCTAGATGGCACCTACTTATGTGATGTGATGCTTATCTCCAACATTTTTCTATTCCCAACTAAATACAAACCCGAATTAGCTACTCCACTGGCTTTATCATAATATTATGCATCGGGTATGGGATAATTACTTGGTCTGCCGTCCTAGCTGTTGTTCTGTGAATTATTTTTACTTTCTTGCTAACCATATTGTGAATTAACAACTGTTTTACTAGCGACTCTGGAGAGCACTAGCGTTGTCTAGTGGAGTGCCTAATGATGATCTCTCCACATGACGGCAGGAAACCTAGACAAAACGCGGCATTAGTTTTTTTTGTGAATAATCTACTTTAGATCCTTACTTGATAGGTGTACTCTAACTTTTATTTATTCGAGACGACTAATATTTAATGCGCCTCTATTTATGACTCTTGCAGGGGGGGGCAAACGACCTATCTTTCAGCATTGCCAATGTTTCAAAGCATTGGTAGCGCAGTGATAAGTGCGATTGCCCGGAAAGCAAGAGACATCAAACTTTTTTTAAAACCTTTAAAAAATTTGCCTATAAACCAACGAATTCTGAACTTAAAAGGCCTATACATACAAATCGATTTATTTTGTTGGTTTGTTGTGTTGATCATATATTTGGAAAAATGCTCGATAAAAGGAAAGAAAAAATAACTTTCTCTTCTTAAATACAGTCAAATATGCACATCAAAACAAGTCGAAATTCTTCGGCAGTAATTACCGTTACCGTATCAATAATTTACTCTTACTTGATGGCGGGTCCATTAAAATTCTGAATTAATTATAAGGTAGCAAAGCGATTATCAAAAATGTTCAAAAATTTCACTTTGAGAAAGGATTGGATTGAGCTTGGGTAACTCGCTTGGGCCCAAGATTTTTAAAACTCTAATAAATAATAAAACAATGGGTCCAGGTCGACGGTGTCGGGTGGGGGTTATACAAGTTATACCACTGGGCTGGGCACTAGTGCCACCTATATCACCCTGTATGAAACGATCCTAGGTACCTAATACCATAGAGAAACAAAACCAAGAGAAACCATTCAATAAAAATATTTTACCACTCATAATTTTGTACGACGTACAAAAGTGTAACGAGTTACGCCTAACGTTGCCTGTAATAAACATTTAGCAAATGCGAACATCCGTCTGAAGGCATTTCGCTTCTTGGAATTTACATCGCGCCCTCGAGCCTCTCTTTCCACCAGTTACGTGAGATGTCTAGGTTTACTTAGTTTATGGTAATACCCACAGGCCTATATAAAAAAAAGTTGAATGCTTAATAGGCTGCATACAGTGTGACCAGTAAAGTCCGCATCATATGGGATTTTTTTAAATTAATAGCTTTATTATAATTTGACTTTGGCATCAAGTTCTGCTTCGATCCAGATGAAAATTAAGCAAAAAAATAGTAGTCACGTGATTCGCATTATCTGTCAAATTTAAATTTTTTCCAAAAAATAATTTAAAAGTGGGGTTATTTCTAAAAATATCGAAAAAAGTTATAAGAAAAAGTTTTTTTAAATGCAGTTTCTAGCCCACATGCAAGATTTTAGCTGCATAAGGTAGTTTTGATTTTTTACCCATATTTTGTAAATTGCACCACTTTTGCAAAATAAGACTCAACGCATAACCTACATAAAACTTCTTAGTTTTGACAATGCTTTATTTCAGATACATTTTCTTTAAAGTAGAGCCATATTAAATAAATGTGTGTTTTTCTACAAAATCAAAATTGGGCTATTAAAATTTGGTCGCATGCGTGATGCAAAGTTTATTTGTTTTTGACCCTGTATACGGTAACTTTATAAAATAAGTATTTTTGAAAGCGTAGTTTTCGATATTTTCAGAAATAAACCCACTTTTGAATTATTTTTTGGAAAAACTTAAAATTTGACAGATAATGCGAATCACGTGACGAAGCAAAACTTAATGAAGTCAAATTTCGAATAAAGCTATTAATAAAAAAAAATCCCCTATGATACGGACTTTACTGGTCACACTGTAATATGGCACACCATAATATCTCTGTAGGAATGGGGATATCGTTTTTATAGGTTGCCACTAATTTGAGTTGGCAGCATCCTTCCAACTGACACTGTAACTTCGTAGCGATCGATGCGCCAACTATGAAAATAAAGGGTTATGTTGAAAGGTAAAAAAAATAGCTAATAATAATATCAAAGAGTAATGCACTAATAGTGTATTATATTTTATTTATAATATCTTAATAAAACAATGCTCCCAGAGATACATTCCCTGTTGAAAGAGATATCCATCCTCTGCGGCACTTTTCTCACAACAACTATAACACAATTATGCACTAAACACAGTGGCATTGTTTATACCTATTGTTTTGAAAGTGTATATATCACAAAAATAACAACAAATTGTTCATATAAATTGATAAACACCACAATAAATACGCGAACAGGTGAATAATAACAATAGTTTTGGTTGGCTCGCTAATTCGTGCTGTGGTTCGGCGAGACTCGTGTTTTTGGTTGGCGTTAATATAATTTCAAATGGTTACCAACTTTTTTCTAGGGGAAAAATTAATTCTCTGACCTCCCACTCCTTCCAGCCACTCCATGACATGCTATTTCAAATACACAGGCCTTATGGCGAATAAGCATTCTACTTTGGAGTACATAATATATCGATTATTCTACCGTGGTAATACCATTTAAATTGTGATTTAATTATAACGTGGCAGAACGATGACCAAAAATTTTCACAACCTCCGTGAAATGAAATTTCACTTGAACAATTCGATTTAAGTGAAATTGAAAATGAGTTTGGCCGGCAAGGATTTTTACGCTTGTAGAATTTATAATTAAAGGTTAAACGTGAGTTTTTATTAAACTTTCAATGGGTTTCGTAAACGCCCGAACAATTTTATTTGGTTTAACGATTTCTCGGTCACCATCGGGGCTATTGAACTTTACATACTTTTAATAATTAAAAATTAAAATTTAAATGGGTTAATAATTTCGTTCAAATCCTCCAATGTGCAAAAATATTTGCAAAAGTATTATGCCGGGTGTTCGCGGAATGTGGCTCACTCCCCTATAGCTTTTTGGTTTTTAAAAATAATGAAATTTCAAGGATTTATATACGACATAAAATTGTATTTTTTAACAGGTGGAATTAACAAAAATTTTTGATTTATAAATGGCATTAATCGGTATATTTTTTACAGTTTTTTTGACGCAATATGACATTCTTAATACAACTGTGTGTCGATTTTTGTCACCA
This sequence comes from Polydrusus pterygomalis, assembly GCA_963969555.1. Taxonomy (NCBI): domain Eukaryota; kingdom Metazoa; phylum Arthropoda; class Insecta; order Coleoptera; family Curculionidae; genus Polydrusus; species Polydrusus pterygomalis. The sequence continues at coordinate 671,129 of OZ018376.1, forward strand.
AAATTTTTTTTCTAGAGAGACTAAAGGGGCTATGAATTCGTACAAATCGTGGGAAAAATAGAACTTAACTTTTAACAATATATTCAGGACATTCTTAAATTACTTGAAATATCTGGATTTCCTAAGGTAATTTAAGTCTTGATTTTTTTTTTCATATCGCAGCAATCAAATTGTTTAAACCTAATCGCTCCAAAAATAAACGAATTTTTTCATAATTTTTTTGATTGGTTTAAAAAAAATTAAAAATAACAAGCAATTTAAAGTTTGACCAATATCCTAAAAGTAAGCATTAAAAATAATTTTATCTCTTCAATATGGTCTCTATACAGAGTAAGACAAAAAATAAGTATTTTCTCGTTTTTTGAATAGTGACTTCATATTCGGACATTTTAACTTTTAATTCTATACAACTTCTACAAATGAAAATTTTATCTGAATTGAAAATAAAGAGCACTTTACTCTTAAGCAACTTTTAAAAAATTTAATCTCTCTCGTGTACTCTACGGTTCATTTATATTTTGATTTTTGGCGAGACGAGACGAAAGTTTTTTTAAAAGTGCGGGATTTCTCGTCTCGTGAAACACTAGTTTTTACATTAATCCAGAAACGTTTTTCTCCCATAGAAAGATTGTTGAAACTCTTACCAAGAAATAATTTAGATATTTAGTATTTTATCATACTTAATAATCGACACATTACCTAAAAAAGATTTCTTACAAATCATTTAATTACATGAAATTAAAATTTGTAATAAAATAAAAATTCCACCATGTTGTTCTGAATAATTTTTACTTTTAACCTTTTTATGCCATAAGAATCATAATTATCGGATGCATGCGCGCTTGCTTGTGCAAATTTCACAATTTTTCATTGTAAATTATTACTCTGTAACGATAATTGTTATTTTTAAATTGTTTTCATAATATGAGGGTGCCTTCACATTTGGATTTGTGGTTTATGGGATATTACTTCATTATTTTCTGTGTTATTATAAAACATTGTCGTGTTTAGCCATTTCTAGTTGCAGCAGTATTCTTTATGTGTTGTTTTAATAGTCAAATTTTAAGAACAAGCACCCGTCTTTGGGGTACAGTGTTACAGTACAACTGTTTTGCGTTAAAACAAGGTTGGACTTATAAATTAATAAAAGTAGAAAAAGAAATATGGGCAAATTTGACTAAATTTCATTTTTTGCGTTTATTAATTTTTCAATTAATTTTTTTTTTAACTTAAAACTGTAGGATGGGTATTTGGCTGCTTTTTAACTTTTGTTCTGACATTTCTTACGTGCTTAATACCTTCGCTGCATTAGTGGTACTCAATGATCACCCTGTATACATGGGTTCGTTTATAAAATTCCTACTAAGCTATGCGAACAATATGGTTGAACGAAGCATACTGAAATTAAACTCAAATCAAATGGGATTTAATTTTTTTATAATATCCTGTATACAGTTGTCACCAGTAAAGTCCGCATCATATATATGGGATTTTTTTTTATTAATAAAATATTCGAAATTTGACTTTGGCATCAAGTTCTGCTTCGATCGAGATGAAGATTAAGCAAAAAAATAATTAGTCACGTGATTCGCATTACCTGTCAAATTTTAATTTTTCCAAAATAATTCAAAAGTGGGGTTATTTCTGAAAACCTCAAAAAAAGTTATTAGAAAAAGTTTTTTTAAAGGCAGTTTCTAGCCCACATACAAAATTGCAGCTGCAAAAGATATTTTGATTTTTTGCCTATATTTTGTAAATTGCACCACTTTTGCAAAATAAGACTCAACGCAACCTACATAAAACTTCTCAGTTTTGACAAGGCTATTTCAGATACATTTTCTTTAAAGTAGCGCCATATTAAATGTGTGTATTTTTCTGCAAAATCAAAATTGGGCTATTAAAATTTGGTCGTATGTGATGCAAAGTTTATTTGTTTTTGACCCTGTAACCCTGTATAAGGTAACTTCATAAAATAAGTATTTTTGAAAACGTAGTTTGTGTCTAAAAGTAATACATGTTAACGTTATTATGACATAGCTTAATAATAAATGATAATATAGGAGTTTTAAATTAAATCGTTGAAAACAGATAAACTTTACGTTGTTAAATTAAAATTTATTTTCCACTTAAAAACACTTTTCTAAAGATACTGTGTTCTTTTTTGTCTTAATAATAAGATGTATTACTTTTAGACACAAACTACGTTTTCAAAAATACTTATTTTATGAAGTTACCTTATATAGGGTCGAAAACAAATAAACTTTGCATCACATGCGACCAAATTTGAATAGCCCAATTTTGATTTTGTAGAAAAACACACATTTAATATGGCGCTACTTTAAAGAAAATGTATCTGAAATAAAGCATTGTTAAAACCAAAAGTTTTATGTAGGTTGCGTTGAGTCTTATTTTGCAAAAGTGGTGCAATTTACAAAATATAGGTAAGAAATAAAAATTATCCTATGCAGCTGTAGCATGTAGGCTAGAAACTGCATTTAAAAAAACTTTTTCTAATAACTTTTTTCGATATTTTCAGAAATAACCCCACTTTTGAATTATGTTTTGGAAAAAATTAAAATTTGACAGATAATGCGAATCACGTGACTACTATTTTTCGCTTAATTTTCATCTCGATCGAAGCAGAACTTGATGCGCCAAAATAAAATTTCGAATAAAGCTATTAATAAACAAAATCCCATATGATGCGGACTTTACTGGTGACACTGTATAGAAAACCCAAACTATACTAGGTATTAAGCAAGTTTTATACAAAATGTCACCATTCTCCGTCAAGTAGTTTTTAATCTTTCGAGCCAACAGGCAGACACATAGAATAGACAGACCAACGGAAACGGGGAACATGTTTTTTATGATCTAGAGGGGCCTTAAAACGTCGACTTTTTTTTCGCGATTACACAGTAAAGTCAAAAAGACACAATGAAGACAGAAATTTAATAACATGTAGCCTGCTGCCGTTAAAAATAATGATGGGATATGGAAATATTTCAAATGCAATTTTAAAGCATAATAGAATACGAAGACACATTTACTTATTTGGGTTTTGGAGCTGATCAGTGATCACTAAGCCTCTTCTTATACCTTCAAATAAAACTGATAAATCCACATATTGTATTGTATAGTTATTTTCGTGTAATCTACATCAATCGTTTCTGTTTGCTTCAAAATCCAATGAAAGTGAGCTGACGTCATAATAAATGTGCCACTCTATCATGGACAAAAGGTGAATATTACTTTATAGTTAGCATTCGTATTTTTTTTAATTCCTTTTATTAATTCTTAAGATGTTGAGCTGTATTATAAGAATGTAATACCTACCTAGAAGAATTTCTTTTGTATTAATTGTATACTCCATAACCAAGGAGCCGGCGTTGAAAGATTTAATCGCTTAAGAAGATGATGTTGCAACTACTTTAAGCAATCTTATTTTAAATTGCCTCTGGTAATTTTCTTTACACTTTATTGTAACACGCTAATTAGGAAAAACGTTAAAAGCCAAGTATGGAGATGGACCATTACTTTACTATTATTATTAAAACGTTTATTAAACATTCCGAGTGTTTTGATTTAATACTTTGAGGGACATTATCCGCTAAATAAATGAGTACATCGTACTCCAATTGCCGGAGTTTTCAGTATTTTAAATCTTCTTCGGCACTTATACAGTGTATGTGAGTTTGCAACTTTGAATAAATTCAGTAAATCCAGTACAATTTTTTTTTTGGAAAAATTCCTGGGCTCGGGTATTAACATAACATTTTAAATTGTGGTATTTTTCGTAAAAAAATATTAATAGAAATGTGTCCCGAATTAGAGATATGACGGAATAAAAATTTGAAATTTATTACTTATGCATAACTTAATATGCACTTTAAAAATATTGAATAAAAAAGTAGGTTTGCCATTTAAAAAAATTATTAACGTTTATTTAATGGTTTAAAAATTATTAACGTTTATAAATGGTTTAAAAATTATTTAAGTAACAGGTCACAAAAAACAAAAATATCAGAAACAAAAATATCAAAAACATATTCAAATAAAAAATAAATAATATAGGAGTTCCTCATGGAAGTATACTAGGTCCAATATTATTTATTTTATACATCAACGATATGCCTTTAGCTTTAAAAATGTGTAAGTTACAAATGTTTGCTGATGACACCTTAATTTGCATTAATGTTTTAAATATTTTTGATGGTCTAAATACTCTAAATTCTGAGATAAATATATTATTAAATTGGCTAAAAGTAAATAAATTAAAATTAAATATTTCAAAAACTAAATGTATGGTTATGGGTAATAATTTAAATTGTCATAATATAAATGTTGTAATTGATGGTGAAAAATTGGAATTAGTAAACAGTTTTAAATATTTAGGGATAATCATTGATTCAAAACTAAAATTTTTAAATTATTTTGAAAGTATTATATCGAAGATTGCCGGAAAAGTAGGTTATTTTAAAAGAATCACTTCTAATTTAAGTTTGTTTGCTAAAAAAACTGTATTTATTACTATTATATTACCACATTTTTTTATTGTTCTTCCATTTTATATTGTGCTAGTGAGGAAATATTTGACAAATTACAAATTTTACAAAATAGGGCAATGCGGATTATTTTAAATTGTGACAAATATACAAAAATTAATTTTATGTTGAAAAATTTAAATTGGTTGAATGTCAGAAATTAAATTTTTTATTTAACATAAAATTAAAAATAATTTATAGCCTGATTGTTTAAAAAAATGTTGTTCTCTTAATTATGACCATCATAATTATAAAACAATAACTAATCAACATTTTTAATATACCGGGTGATTTATAAATACATGCATTTTTATGTTATTTTTCTATCGCTTATCATCGGAAACATCCTGTATAACCTTATTAATTATATATTTGGAAGCATACGATAAGCGACAAGTAGTACATAAAGAAATATTTACAAAATTTCTTTCAAAACTAATAAAAAAAATTAACTTTTTTGAGCTACCCTGTATAAATATAAATATTATAAATTCTGATAGCTTGCTCCAAGTTAATGTCATCTACAGTATTACTTTGTAAACATTTAATTTAATGCCGAAAATACAATGATTTAACAAAAAAAAATATTTTCGTCACTCACCCGGTACCTATATAATAAAATTGTTTAAACTATTTTTATAGTATTCTATCCTATCTACGACAGGGCCATCAAAAATTTAGAAAAACAAAACGAATTCATATTATAAACTAGGAAAATATAATGTATTGAGAATTCAGATTTTGCAACTTGGACACCCTGTATCTCAAAAACTGGTCGGCAGATGTTGTTGTGGCCATGAAAACTTTTGATCAGAATGGCATTCTCTACAACATACTAAAAATTTAGAAAATTTAACCGAGGGCCATTTTCCATAAGAGAAGTGCGGGGTTCTTTATAATAGACTTGCCGGTACCTGCGGCTTTGCTCGCTCAATTCAGTTGTTATAATTTCGCTATCGAAACAAACCAGCGGGTACCATACATACTACCCAATAGAGAAAAATTGACACCCATATTATTTTTGAAACGAAACATATTTATTTGGTGCGTCCTTACATTATTTCTTATTTTAATTAAAATGCTGACTGTAAAATTTCTTTGTTACCCAAATATTACTTATTAAATATCTTTCTTTTTGGTTAGAGTAGCATATTTTTTAAACATAATAATTATCAGGACCGTATTGCATAACTTTGGGTGTTACTGATAATGCATTTTCGGTATAAAACGGTGAAATTTTGCCAAAATGTTATTGATTTATGTTTTGGGGATACAAAAAAACAAAAACGGAAAATGATGTTTTCGGTTTTTTTCTGATATCTCCGGAGTAGTCGGAATTTTATAGTTTCCGAGATCCCAATGGTGAGCATCGAATTTGGGACACCCTGTATATGTGAATCCATAAGATGACACTGACCAAAAAGAATAAAAGTTTAATCACAAATAAATTACCCGTCAAAAGTGCCTTTTCTAATGGTTTTTGTAATTAATTCGTAAATAAAAAAGTCACTAATGTTCGGTGTGATGTTTTAAGAATATCTACTATAAAAAATTAATGATGTTTTTAATATTTTATAGTTCCGTGTAACCGAGAAAATGATTCTTATTTATGGACTTAAAAAATGGAAACACATCTTTACGAGTTATATTCTCGTGTAGGCAATGATTAATGACAGTTCATAAATTCATAAACCACTACATAATTTCTATAGATAGGTACTAACGGATGTGCGGGTGTACAAGATTTAAAAATGTATAAAATGATATTACAATAGATTTTCAATACTAATTTACTAGTTTCTGATATCAATAATGTAATAACTAATGCAAATACAAAATATTACTACGGCGTTTTTCCTTAGGATTCCACCATTGTCTGCCCCCCCTCAAGACAATATCCTAGCTACGCCAATGCAGTCTAATCTACGACATTACATTAACAAATACACTTATAAATAATGGCGGCTTACTTTCAAAAAGTAGTGTTTGCAAGCGCGAAATTCTTGTAGGAAGAAGAAACGTTATAATTGGAATATGATTAGGCTCTCTTGGGTAACGCTAGAATAGTTAAAAAAAATTGGATATTCTTAATGTTCGAACTGAAAGGAAAGTTAAACATATTTGTTCAATCTTAACGAGCGTCCCTCGTATTTACATATTTTAAAATCAAAATACAGTCCACTACCTACATCTATCAAGAAGCGAAGGAACTAGAAACCGACGCCACCTTCCCTTAAAGAAGAAACCGCTAAGGAGCACACCGGCAACCGGCAACCCACGAGAGAAGAGGCGGCATCGGCGCGAATCATCTGTTCAGCACTCTAAGAAGTCAGTCGCATCACTTTTTTAACTTACAAGAGAATACATGTAATTTATCGAAAATAAAACACATTTCACACCAGAAACATCGTATCAATCATCAGAAATTCTACAATATTTTTAAATTATATAGATTTATCAGATTTTTCTATATCAAAGAGTTATATAGCACCTGCATACCAAGGGGGGACTATAGCCTGACGCCCCCGTCAACTGTGGCCCACCTCTAAATATGTAATGGAATTTTCAAAAACTGTCCAAAATTATTCAATATATACTAATATTTATGTTTAAGAGTAGTGACCACAGTTAGGTATAGATGATGGTAGTTTAGTTGGATAATGGTAAAAAAAAACAGCTTAGAAGATCAAATTATTTATTAATCGACGTTTCGACCTATATTAGGTCATCCTCAGGATTATAAATGCAATTGCTTTCGTCTGTCGCCAAGTGTAGCCAAGGTCGTAGCCAGGGGGGGGGGGGGGGGGGGGGGGGGATCAAGGGGAATTGATCCCCCCCCGAAATAAAAAAAATATATTTATTTTAGACAGTTATATACAGTGCGCCCGTCTCACTTTGTTGTTACACAACATAATAGTTAATCTTATTTACGGGCTACAATGGCTGCAGATCGCCTTAATGGTCTGGCTTTCCTATATTATGTCCACCGTGATATAAACATAGATGTAAACAAAATCATAAATATTTTCTCTTCTAAGAACAGGAAACTTGATTTTGTAATTTAGTACAAGTAGGTAGGTACTTCTGATATTTTTTTTGTTCTTATTGTTTATTTTTCGTTTTCATTCTTATTTTGTTTTTGATCTTATTATTAGGTACATAATAATTATTATACTTCTTAGATATAATTATGACTTAATATAAGAGACATGTTAATTAGTAAAATAAATAGTTTATTGTTTATTTTGTCGACCGACCTTTTAAATTTCGAATTTCTTTTAAATAAAAAGAGTGTTTTAAAGTCTGGCATATTGCCGCAGATTAAGCTTAACCGTTATTTTACCCAAAAAAGGGCGTGGCACCTACGCCTTCGGCGCATTCCCTCCCCCCCCCTTCCCCCTAGAACAAATCCTAAATCCGCTACTGGAACAACCCCCCCCCGTACAAACCCGAAATTATTTTCTGGCTACGGCCTTGAGTGTAGCATACCAACAGCTAAAAATATTAAACAATCCAAATAGATTGTTACAAATAACCAGTCCAATCATGTGTTTCGTAATAAATCATTTTACGCAGAAGATCTAGATTTATAATCCTGAGGATGACCTAATATAGGTCGAAACGTCGATTAATAAATAATTTGATCTTCTAAGCCGTTTTTTTTTACCATTATCCAACTAAACTACCATCATCTATAAACTAATATTTTTAGTAATATACAGGTATGAAAATGTTTTACCGCCCATAGCCTAATAATACGTTAGAAGAGTAAAAGTATCACAAAGCCAACAGAAATAGGTAAATTATGGTTCCCCCACTACATCGTATCGCATTTCGCTCGATAGTTCTCCTAGTGTCACGCCTCCCGCTGTGACTAAGTTGATTGCTATCTATCCTGTCGAAGGGAGATATACTGTATTGGACACGGGTGCCATAAAAATTACGTACTCAAAGCCTGCTTTTAAAATATTTATAGGCACATTTTTTGCCGTACAAAACCTATGAAAAAGGAATATTTATTTAATATTACTTGAATGAAAGCATAGGAGGTGTGCGATGCGATGGAGTGAGTGAAACATAATCCACCTGTTTCTGTTTCTTTGCGATACTTATAATATGTTTACACTCTTCCAACTTATTACCAGGATATGGGCAAAAACGCAGTTCCATACCTGTATTATTTTCGAAAAAATCGTCCATTTTCTCAAAGAGACCAAAGTAACAACATAAATAGGAAGACAAAAATCACAAAGTCATGGTCTCAATCATTTAACCTTAGTTTTTTTTTTTTTTTTTTTTTTTTTTTTTTTTTTTTTTTTTTTTTTTTATTAGATGATTGAGACCATGACTTTGTGATTTTTGTCTTCCTATTTATGTCTGTATTATTTTGATGACTGGTACTGATATGTTGACATGTTTGTGAAATTATATCTGTGTGATCTCCTTTATTTTTATTATTATTATTATTATTATTCAGTAATCAAAGGCGAATTTACAGAGTTAATTAAGTAATCAAACTGGTTGAATAAAAATCAATAAAAGGAAAAAAAAGGATTTTTGATTGTCACCGATTAATTTGTTTCACTAAACAAATATTTCGCATGATGAGGATAGGCCATAAACTGACCTTTTAAATTTCAATACGTATTCACCGAAACATGTTGCACATTGTCAAAAGCTAACTAAGAAGAAAATTAGCAACAAAATAAATAATGAACTCTCCATTGTATTTCCAAATTGAAAACTATCGGTGTGTTACATTCAGCCGGCGAGCTTACGCAATCCCGCGGTGCAATTTTGCTTCGAACTGGGTTAGACAACGAGTGTGAGAACGCGATTTCATAAAATCTGTTCTAAATAAGAGTTTTTGATGCATTTTTGCTTGAATTATTGTCTATACGGGTTCTTCCCATTAAAAATCGGTAAATTCTTTTGCCCGTTACTATTAGTGGTCCACCACATTCAATAGACTCAGGTTCTTTACATTTTCACAAAAAACTATATTAACCCAATAGAAGGTTATATTTTTTTACGTAAAACCGGTTTTATAAGTTTAACAGTTAAGAAGTTGGATTTTTTGAATGAGGAATTAGAAAAAAATCTACAAACTTGTTAACAATGCAACTTTCATCAAAATGCACTCATCATCCTGTACACACTTCAAAAGCTCTTCAATTCGGTCTCTAGTCAAGATAATTATTTAATTTTTTGGGTTGATAACCGTCTTCTTGACGCTTTAAGCGATAAGTTTAAAGTGTTTGCTGCAAACCTTCGCTTTCTCGTTAATGCCAGAAATACATTTTCACCATTTCGCACACTTATTGTAAGCAATCTCATGTTGCATGCGGGATTTTCTGGGCAACAAATCCAAGGTAGTTCGATTGGCCGCTTCATCTAAATCTAAATACTTAAATGGATCGATGCAACCATCGTTTTCCTCTATATTTTCTTGCATTTCTGCCAAAAATTACAACAGCATTTTGAGTAAGTAACTGACAGTAGGTGGATATATTTAAAATTTCCCTTAAACAATTAAACCAATAAATGCTATAATGCTAACTTCGATATTTTTATATACGCTATACTATTTAAAACTATTTGCTTTCAATTTATTAACCATTCTAAAAATTTAATTTGTAACTGTTGCTTATTGCACTTGATCACTGGCGGATCCAGAAATAAATTTTGAGGGGGGGGGGGCACCCAACAAAAATTAAAGAAATATATTTAGGTGCAAGGCAAGGGCAGATTTGGCTTTTTTCATTGGGGGAGGGGGTCAACCATAGGTATAAATAAAGATATGGTTTATGGTATGAGAAACAATGACACAAAATTAACAACATAGAGTATATTGCTATAAATAAATATAAACTAATTAACTCGGAGAAACAAATTAAGTTTAGTTACACCTAAAACTAAAGTAATCGAATAACCTATTTTACATTATTAACAGAAAATTCGTAAGTAGCGCGAGAGCGGGCTGCGGGAAATATACAGGAACGAACAAAATGGTAATAGTGCATTACCCTTCATCATAAGACAGCATATTTCTTAACGATGTTTTTTGGAAAATTGGTCCAAAACTTCTTCTGGTGACACAATTTGATTTTTATGGATATAAAGTAGGGCAAGACCATTCAACCTAGTTGCGGCCATTGTTGACTGTAAATAAGATTTTAACAATCTTAAGAAAGAAACTGATCTTTCTGGTGTACAACTGGTTACCGGAATTGTAGCTAATATTTTTAATCTTTTTTTAATATTCGGAAAGTGTGAATCAGTTTTTATAATTGTGTGAATTATATTGGTAGGTTTTTCGCTTTTATGTTCCCAATATAGCTTCCATAACTTTAACTCACCTTCTAACTTTGTCACAGAACAAAATATATCATCCTGATAAAACTTTATGGCAGCCAAAATTTTTTCTTGGTTGAGTTTATCAAGGTAGGTAGGAATAATGTTCCATAATTCTGCTACATTGGAGTGTTTTTCAGAAAATCTAAATTTTAATTCAAAAATTAAATAATCTAAAAATTGTAAAAAAATAGACAATTTATAATATTGCCCTGTATTAGCGAATTCATAATTTGCACGATTTGTCTGTTTTTTAGTAGTTCTGGGCAACTTCATTTCGATATTTAAAATTTGGGCTGTAGAAGAAATTTTTTCAAAAATCAAGTGAAAATAATTATCATTACCTATCAGATCTTATTTCTTCCAGTGCCTTTAAGACTAAATTAGAAATTTTTATATGCTTTGCAAATATCGAGTTGGACACTTTGTAGTTGAGTAGATAGAGGTATTAATAATTTAATACAAACCCTGATGATGAAAATAGATACCAAGAAATCATATGTTGTAATGGCTGCTAAAAGGGTACTAACTTTGGAGGATGATACACTATTGCCATTTTGTTCCGTATCATCTAAGAAGTCGATTAAACTGGGTAACATTTCCAAGAAGTCAATAATAGTTTCGTGTTTCTCCACCCATCTAGTTTCACACATTTTAAAAAAAATTTTTTAAAGGATGGTAATGTTCTTTTGCTTCTTTGAGTTTGACAATAAACTCGTTCATTCGCATCTTATAAAATTGGTGCATTCTTTAAGTTTTCCAATAGCATTTCTTATTGCAGGAATACTGCATGCCTTACATTTTTTTAGCTATAATTTTTTGGAGGTCTTACTGGGGTGGCCTTCGCCCCCCCCCCCCCCCCCCCCCCTGAATCCGCCAGTGCACTTGATAGAAAAACAGATTATATGATAACAGATGTTTGTGTTAAAAGTATTTTTTTAATTCAGCCTTAAGCAGGGTTAATGCTTAAAACACAGATTTCTTTTGGAAATCGGGCTTCGTTCTGAGACTGTGAGGCCTGCATGCATTTCCCAAAAATTCAGAGATCTATGCTCCGGTGCATTATTATGATGAAAGGTAAACGTGTCAGCTGAATCACTAACCTACTTGATGTAAAAAAAATAAATAACTACCCCATCTATTAACGATTCCGCCTTATAGGCATGGCTAATTCAGTTAGTTCAGCTTATTTTGGTCTCAAAGTAAAAAGAAATGTATTTTCTGCCCGATAACTAACCACACCACACACACATATTTACTAAATTTTAATATTTATACAACGTATTAAGAGAAAGCTCTTCCCAAAATAAACTTACACCAATAACAGTATTTTCGTCATGCGACTTTGATAAATAATTTAACTAAAGCGACCGCGCGCTTATTTAATTGTTTAAAGATGTGCGAGTAAAAGTTTTTATTTATTCTTCTCTTCCGATGTCCATCATCAAAATTTGGCCTTGGCACTGACCCGCTAATCTACAATTTGAATAATAAATGGATGTTTTGGTATTTCGTGGTTTTTTGCCTCATTTTTTAATTTTATTTGGAAGAAAAATGCGTATGCTCCTATTATTGTGTACATTCATATAGGTTGTACGTGATAGGGTGGCTATAAAAGATACCTGTTACACAATATACAGGGTGTCCGGAAATGATGAGCAAAAAATTTAAGGCATAATTCTAGACCGAAAATAAATGCTATCTCTCCCTATAACAATTTTTCGAAAATTGATTAATAACGGAGATACAGGGTGTTAAAATTAAATTTTATTTGCAGATTTAAAATACATAAGTTACTACAACAATAAATTTAATCCGTTAAACCGGAACAACTACATTTCCTGCTTTCGAGTTACATCCGGTTTAACCGAAAGTTGATTTTTTTGGGAAGATAATAAAAATTGAAGATAGTGTCATGTAAGCCGTTTTGCTCTAAGACGTACTGTTAGAAAGTTATAAGCTGTCAAAGTTCAAAAATGCACTTTTCGAGAGTCAATATCTCGGAAACTATGAAGTATAGACTAATAGTGCATTTGATAAAAAATAATTATAATTTTATGTGGAATTTAAAAATGTAAAAATATACAGGGTGTTCCATTTAAAAAAATATAACTATCATTCTCCACAACTTTGTGGGCTACCTTGTATGTTTTAATTTATCACCGATATGTAGATTTTTAACAGTCCTACATTTTTTATATAAGACGTTTTTTGATAACCCCTGTATATTTTGAAATAATCGATCTGGTAATTTTTCTTAACCCTGTATGTGAATTAGGGCCGGTAAATTCAATTATTCGTTTGAAGTTTAATTTCAGTGTTAATATAGTTGCTTAGTTTAACCATATTGTGATGTACCCTTAATAATCTAGATACTTTCAATGAGCCCACATAATGATTGAGAACCGCTAATGTGGCAAAGTACATCTGCGTTGTTACTAAAAATACGCAAAAAATGTTAATATAAAAGCTACAGGATATCTATCAAATAATATACCAACAACTTAGAATTATTTTTGAATACACAGGGTAGCCAAAAAGTATTGCTTTTTTTTAAATAGAATACATATTTTATAGGAATTTTATAGACATTAAAAAAATTATATTTTCCACCCTTTGACGGGATATTATATAATATTATGATCATATTGATCATTTATGGTTAATCTTGGAGAAAACCCGCTTGCATATTCATATGTTAGTTTTTATAATTATTTATTCGGTGAAAAATAATATATTTTTTAAATTAAAGTTTCTTTTCGAAAAACACTATTTTAGATATTGAATTTTCTTTTTCTCTAAAACTAACTGAGACTATTTGATATGGGGTAAACGATGCACTTAAAATATAAATAGTAATAGTATTAAGGAAAGTGCCGGGAAAACGATAAATTATAAGAAATGATAAAAAATGCACCAAAATAGCTAGAGAAAAAAATGTAGATACTCCATATATATTTAATGCAAAATAATTCAGAAAAGCTAAGATAAAAAGGGCATAAAACATGGATTCAAAAAGAGATGACAAACAACTCCCTTCCTATTTTTCACGTGTAAACAGCTAAAATTTGCCTCACATTATTGCCACCATTTATTGACAAAAAATTGGAACTTGTTCTAATCTTTTGACTAAGTTTGGGGAAAGGGTAGTGATTACTAGTGTTTTTAGTTTGAGATTAGAAAATTATTTTTAATGTTTTGTTTCCAAAATTTGTTTAAAAATGATTCGCCGTCGTGTTTTTAGTTTGAAAAGCAAAACAAGTCAATTAAACTAACCTTATCAAATCGGAAATAAAAAAAACAAACAAAACGGCAATCTTCGATGCTATCGCGAACCTTTAAAAATTTAACTCAGCCCTTCAAAGGTGGTTTTTCCTCCTCCCTTGCCGCGGTTAAGTATTGCCCATCTATATTTCTCATACGATTAACGATTAATATACGATTTGTTCGCGAAGCATCGTTCCTTTAACAACTTAGCTAAGTAAATATTTTTACTTTGCTATGCTGTTTAAAAGAAGCAAAAGGAAAGTAGTTCAAAATAGCTTATAGCACAGAATACAAGAAAACCACATAGAAAACGTAACTACAAAAATAGCGCCGAGCCGGTTCTGATGGAGTGTATTTATTGATGTCGATAACGAATGAAACCCTTATAACAAGAGGGTTGGGCACTAGGGGATCTGCCCGGTGAGTCGTGCGTACAAACGGATTTTGTCACCCATAAAACTTAACTTTCGTTTGCGCACGAAATAAGCTTTACGGATCTAAAGGTATATGTATATGATCTCGGGTAGCTTACTAAAATGTTGTGTTCTTCCCTGTCAAATAGTTCTTGAGGCTTTCACGTCAAGAGACAGACACACTGACAGAAATGGGAAACATTATGTTTTCTACGTACTAAAACATTAATCCTATGAATTTCACAATATCCCACAAAAGTTCATTTAAAAATGTATTTGGCAACATTTCGATTATTTTTCATGTACCTACTTCGATTGCCTTGTATAAGAGAATGTTAATATGACGTAAACTAAAAAAAAATATAAATAAAAACATGATTCTTCGCAATTCTTAATCTTTGAACAGAAAACTGCAATTTAGTATTCTACAATAAAGCATAATTACGAAATATTTTTTAAATTAAATTTATGTCTTCTCGTCGAATGACTTCAGATTATTGCAAATATATATATTTTTTTTTGTAGCGGTTGTTTAAAAAACATCAGTTCGCATTTGCATTTATGGATAAAAATATCGATAATTACATAATATAATAGACTGTAGGTATATTCTTGGGGGTCAACGTTGGCAATAAATAATTGCAATTTATGTAATTTTTCGTGATCGACGATTATTTTTGCATACTTTAACCTTTATGATTAAAATTCCATAAATCGTCGATAATTTGCTTCTTTTATTGAATGTAGTAATAAAAATAGATTAAAATATAATCAGTACCATCAAACTTGAAACAGTTATAAGTAAAAATTAAGGAGTTTGTATCATAGCATAGCGACTACGCACCTTAGCGGTAAAATTAGGCACTTAAAATTTTTTTCCAGCGATTTTTTGTTCATATTTCATAACAAATTTTTTTTTTTTTTTTTTTTTTTTTTTCATCGGCGTTGTGGTCTGGTGGTCAGTGCAGCGGCCTCTCAGATCGAAGGCCCGGGTTCGTTCCCCGGTGCCCGAAAAAAAAACGTCGATGTTAAATTTGGAATTTGGTTTAAGAGCTGCGCCGTCTTTCGGAAGAGACGTTAAACTGTGGGTCCCGTGTCATGGATGTTGGCACGTTAAAGAACCCTACCCTCGACAAAGAGGGATTCGGCAAAATTACCAGATAGTGTGTGACAAATTCCCTGGCGTCGGTGATTGGCCTCGTTGCGGAAAAAGGCCGACGTAAAATTAAAAAAAAACAAATTTTTTACCCTAAAGTCGTAGCATGCCTGGTTTTGGAGATACAGCCGCTCGCCACCCGTCTCGTGGATCACCATGTATAATGAAAATATACAGAAGTAAAAGAAAGCAAAGCGTGAAAATTAATAACATAATTAATGGCATTAAAGCGTATCAAGTATTCCGAAATATTCTAGTTCTTTAACCAATAAAATTGCCGACACTTTTTTAATCTTCTTAACGTTCTGTAAAAATTAATTATTGCACCTTTAACTTTAACAAAATGGCCAATTACTTGATTCTATGCAAATAAAAGTAATAAATTTAACAGTGTGTAACCATAACAACGCATGCCAAGAAATAATTAGTACGATTAAGTAAACAATTAAATACAATTAGGAAAGCAATTAAGTATGAAATTTACTGCAACTTTAAGTGGGGTAACTTAGATTTAGAATTTGACAAGCGTAAAAATATAGTAGTATTAATAAAAGTTACTATATTACACGACGCCAATGGCATGGTACAATGGAAGGCTAAAGCGGATTGCGGAGTCTGCGCAGTTCACATCATTTTGTAGATCATGTAAACACTAAACAGAGCTGGCTTTAAATATGTTTAACTATTTTTTGGTACTAAAATTTTAAAAATGGTTTATTGCATAGGATAGCAAAGGTAGTTTAGGTACTTTTACCAGAGTTACAAATTAAAAGGCGCTATTATAAACTAGACAACAACACTTAAAAATTAGTGTTGGGATCTCTCAAGTGAAAAATAACCTATCATTCGGTTTTTCAATCACTTGAATTATTTGATTATCTTCGGAAATTATTCGAGTGACGAACATATGGTTTTTATTTTCCAACGCGTCTCCAAAGTTGCTGCCCGCATGTCAATCACTCACTGCGGCCAGAGCCATCTCCTAGCGAGCGGCTACACCGAGTGGTTTCGGTTATTGGCGATATAATTCAAATTAAATACTGCATTACGGGTTATCTGTGTAAGATAATATTATGATTTAATATTTAGATTTAAATACTGCATTACGGGTTGCCTGCGTAGGATAATAGGATTTATTATTTTATTTAGATTTAAATCGTCGGCGTCTACTGAAAACTTAATGTTTAGTGGTGAGTATTCAGTATTCATAAATATCATGAGTTATGCAATATCGTGACATCTCAAGGTCAAGTAGTCAAGTTGTTAAATTGTAAGATCTGGGAACCATGCCAAAAAATCCACAAATATCTCCGCCACATTTAATAATCCGCAAAAAATCAATCGATTAACAACACCGAGTCAGTTATTCCCAATACAAATGCTGTATATCAACATGAACGATGAACCGCCAATGCCAATATTAATATTAGCATTTGAGTGAAAAATCGATTATGCGGTTTTTTAAATCACTCGAATTCTCGATAGTCAATTAATAAAATAAGTCGATTTTTCCCAACACTATTAAAAATCACACAAACTCCACAAGACTATAATGAAAATGATGAGAGACCGGTTCTGTTCGCATCGAAGCAACAGCTGATTAACATTTGTAGTTTATACAACATATTGCGCATGCTCACTATCCGGGTAAGTGAGGCTGACTAGTGAGCACTATGACTGTATAAACTCATATAATACTTATAAGCTGATTTTTGACAGTTGGTACTGTCACGTAGACTCTTTGGACATTTTTTACCACACCACACCGGTACATAATTTTTAAATGTATTTATTTACAGATTATAAGAGACTGTGGTAGTTATTAATTATTATGTATCTACTTCTTTTATGGAAAATTTATTGCTAGGATGTGAAGAACTACTGAACACGTCAGTACATATTAATATCTTGTGGACATTTATGTTGAATATAATTTAAGGTTTGCAATTAAAATTATATTGGTAGAAGATAATATATTTAATGTTCACGAGACGAGAAATATCGCACTTTTTAAAAATCTCTCGCCTTGTCTCGCCAATCGAGACAATATGTTTTCTCGTCTCGTATCGCGAGTCTCGCCATAAAAAAATTCTGCAAAATTTGGGTAAATGCGTTTGGTTATATTGGTTACAGGCTTGCCAGATTTAACAATTTGTTGCCATTTTGATGATTTTATCCAATGAACGCCAACGATTGGCAATACTAATTGTGGATCCTCCTTACATAATAATAATTATTATTATTAATAAAGCGCATTACCTACACAAAAGTGGGAGTATTTTAAAAGAATAATACAAAAAACAAATATAATATATATATAAACAAATATAATAGTTTTAGATAATCGATACCTTATTATCGAACAGCTTTTCCGTTTTGTCAGTAAGTTTAAAACCGATTCAAATCGCCCCATATTTTTTACAATTTTTAAGAGTAGACAGGGTAAAATATGTCCAAAAGATTCTCTTAAAAATTTGACCCCAAGCCCGATGATGCTACCGTAAACATTTCGATAATATGTTTTAACACCGGTTAAAATTTAAAAATAAACAAATTTCCAGGATTTTTCAGATCAATAATGACATATATAGCTAATGCACTACGCACGTGCCACTGATTGATAATAAACCGTTTAGGCGTTTGCGATCTATTTGGAGGCGGAAAAAGTTTTGACTTATCTCATTAATGGTGGCCGGCACAAAAGTAGAGGTATTACCTATATTAGTAAACGGGTCTAAATTTTTGTATTTTTGTATCATCTCTTCACAACTGCTTTATATATAATTTTAGTTATTGTGTTATCCATCATATTTGCTCCTATTCCTATTCGATACAGGGTGAACAACTTAAGTTTTATTGTTAGCGAGAAAGGTGAAAATTTTGTACTTCTGTTTCACCTTGATTGATTAAAACTATTGTCGTCCACACGGTAACTTAACCGAGACGAAAGGGTGAGGAAATACAAAAAAATTAGTTTAAAATAAGAAGTCATATGCGTGCCTACTTTATTTTTGCTGTGCAGTTTATTATTTTTAATTGTTGATGTTTTTATCTAAAATATTATAAATAAACAATACATAACATAAATATTAATTCTCAACCAAGATAACAACTAAATAAATAAAATATAAATTAAATAACGTCTTGTTTTTTTTTAATTTAATTTTCAAATCATAGCCCCACTTCATCACATACTGTATATACGTTTACCACTACCTCCCTTGTTTGGCTATGAAGGGTTTTTCCTTGAAGATTCATTTTAACAAAAAACGCAGACAATAAGAAAATGTATAAAAATAATCTTTAAATAGTTAAACAATCCCATATATCCACCACTGGCATGCATGCATGCATCGCAATTAGTTGATCACATTGAATGACCTGCAAGCCTGTCGACTGTTTGGCGATGCAAATTTGTCTGGTCGACTATTATTTTTTTCAATCGCGCGAGATTTTGTACCTGTTGCCAGATATGACATTAAGAATTTTATTCATTTCGCCCAAATTAAAAGTGTTAAAATTTGCTTGCATTCCGGACAGTATATAATAATATTTTCTTATGGTACATACCTATCTAATATAGATAAATACATATTGTTTAGTCTTACGAGTTAGTAGGTAGATAGGTATTGTAACATAAATATGATTTTCTTTATAAGTGTGCGAGTTAAAATGTTTATCTGGATTTATTGGTAATTAAGCCGACAACACCGCAAACTTTTTTCTGCATTCCTTAGGTGGTTGCAGAACCGTGTGTCAGACAATAATTTAGCCTTTATCAGAAAGAAATAAAACACACAATTTTTTTCCATACGAACATCATGTGTTTGTGTGCAAAGGTTGATACATTTTAAAGCTATTTTAAAGAATAAATAAAATTGATAGAAATATGTTTTATACTCATTGTGCGACTCTGTAACCAATTTTACTGCTCTTCCTCTTATAGGATAAAACAAAAGTTACAGAAGTGTACATTCTTCTGTCGTCGGTGTAAATGTTGTTACTGAATCAAATCGTAAAGTTCTTATTCTATCCTTGTAAAAAAACGCTTACAAATTACATGCATTTTCTTGATATTTAATGATTCTGAAGTTCATTGTTCAATCACAACCAATGAACACAATGTTGCCGAAGAAAGTAAAGTTCGTGTTTTTCAAATTAATGAACAATAATTTCCAAGTGTCAAATTTATAACAATAGAAAATGTTTATCTTTAGTTAAATCTCAAATTGTTACTGAAGAAAGTGAAAAGGTTAAAGATCCCGAGAGGATCGGAAGATGTGACGGTATTTTTTCCTGAATCGTTTTGCGTGATTTCGATTTCAAAATTCAATAATGGGATAGTTTAGATGCACTTGCAGCACTTGTAGTGTTGTAAGTACGAGAAAGTTATTGTATTATATTAGTGAAAATATGTTTATTACTGCGAATAGACTAGTTATAATAGTATGTGGTGTTTATAGCGTTAGGAATAAAATCACACGCTCTGCGCTGTTGATGGTAGCCACCTTTTGACATTCAAAGTCAATGATCTGGTACCTGTAGATGAGCCAATTATTGTTATTCTATCACAAAACACTAAAAACACAGCAATTATTACACAAAACCGATAAACTTAAAAAAAATTTGAATCGCTTTCAAAGAAACACCAAACGGAAATAAGGATGTTCAATATACATCGATGCATGATGCATCAGGTCTTAATTTTATTCGTAAAATAATTATTTTGCCGATGCCTCTCGATCTTGATTATACCTTTTATCTTTGGTTTTAGTAAAGGTGTGAGCTTAGACTAATTAGATTCGTGATTTGTTTTGTAATTCTAATTCTATTAAAATGTTTTTTAAGCATCGGAAACATCGATATTTTTCCGCGATTTTAGACCAAGATTTATTTCCCACATCATTTTATATATTTTTGACGGCATACGTTTGGCAAACAAAGTAGAGTTTTGTCATACTTGTCAAATACTGCAGCAACTCATAAAATATAAATTTCTAATTGCTAAATTTAATTAGTATAATTATACTGCACCCAAAGTATGTTTATCTTGTATTATTTCATACGATTAAAAAGAGTTGGCCGAACAATTCCAGAAAAGAAAAAGAAAAAACACTGACCAATCTCAGCTGTATAAGAAATTTAGTAAGTTGGTGAAATCTAAAGTAACTAGACAATGACAAGTCTTCACATTTGGCAATAAAACTTTATGTGAATTTAACTAAACCATTGGCAATAATATACTGGTTACATGTTTGTAGTTGGACCCGTAGTCAGTAGAACATTCGTCTAGACCAGTTACAATGTTTAATTTCCGTTTCTTGGGTTTGTTTTAAAATTTAAGAAACTTGAACGTCACATTTTTGCTATTCAAATCTCTCAACCAAACAAATTTCCCATTTAGCGAAACCCGCACCTGCAAGGCAACTCCCGAGCCTCTACATTGACCGTGAAAGACGGCGCGAAGTCTCCGCCATGGGGTCAAGTGGTGACCTAGTTGACTTCTTCGACGGCCGCGATTGAGACACGGAGGAATGCCGGCCGGCCGGGCCTACACTTGACACGGAATCACGGATTACGTACTACGGGGAAGAGATCCGCACGGCCGTTCATTGAGTAGCCGGGTTCATTCATGGGTGTGGTGAAAAGGAAACCGCTTCTAGTTTATTACACGGAGGCGACATAATCTATAGCGACGTGTGTCTGCAAAAAGCCATAAAAAGTAGCTGTATAATAATACCTATACTCAATGTGTCAGGGGTGGATTTAGGATGTGGTCTTGGGGGGGCGCAAGCAAATCCTAAATTAGGTATTAAGTCGAGGGCAGATTTGGATTTTTTGGCATGGGGAATAACGGTCCAAAAAAATGTGTTGAAGGGGGGGGGGGAGGGGGGAGTTCAGGTATACAATTCAGAAATAGCTCAAAAAAATTGTCCATGAAATTACGAGAGTTTATTGAAAAACTATAAAATTTTTCTGTATTCGTTTGCCAAATCTATAATATATATCCTTTTAGCATGAGATATGGATTTTTCTCTTAAGAATAAACACTAGTGGCGCATTCACCAGTTCCTTTTTTAAATCAATATTTCGTTATGTTTTATCCAAAAATCGGCCAAATACCCCTCATTGAAGAACAAGTACCTAAAGTTTTTACGTTAAAAAGGCTGGATGTATTAATTATTAAAAGCAGAAGAAGAAATATGGGCAAAGTTTGAGGAAATTTCTTTTTTTGTTTTTTTTTTTAATTTATGAATTAATTTTTTTTTACTTTTTACTGTGTAATTGCTACCCGACCCGAAGACGGATATTTGGCCGCTTTTTAGAAAAAACGAAAAATGAACGAAATATTGATTAGCAAATAAAATGGCGAATGCGTCAGTGTTTTTGCTCTAAATGAAGGTTTTGATAACTTAACGGCATCTATTGAATATTTATGTATCATAATAGTATAATAAAGTACACGTTTCTTGTTTTAGCGCACGCGTCTATTTTAAATAGATTGACACGTGCGCTAAAACGCCTTATGAACCACGTGCTTTATACTATTTTTTCTATTTGTAGTTTTTTCAATAAAAAATACATATTTAAAAAGAAAATAAATCCTTTAAATTTTTATGTCTAAATTTTATGTTGGTAATACTATTTTTTATCATAGTAACCTTTGGACAACAAAAAATATTTTGCGAACTGTCATTTTTTGATTTATTGACCCATTTTCACCACGAAATTCTAAAGTTATTTTAGCGATGAGACTTGAAATTGGTCGGAATACGTTGTGTGATCCTTGTACATTCGGTACATATACAGAGCGTTCGGAAATTCGGGCGATTTTGCTAATTTTTTTTGAATTTCAAAAGACGTGATTTTACGTCAATTTTTCAATTTCAATGTTACCAACATCAAATAAAGAAAAAACGCGTATCGAAATAGCTTCATTATGAACTTCATTTCAAGTTCATAATTAACTTATTATGAACGCCAAATAGAAAAAAAATATTTTATATAGTTTTTTGTACGACTTATATTTTTACATTTTTATATTCTATAATCAATTCTAGATATTTTTTATAAATCATGGCCTATACCAATCTTCAACCGTTTACGAAATACTAATGTTGGTATATATGCACCATTGACATGTTTCTCGACTAAACAACGTTCTGAACTCAAGTCACAATCTTTAACTCATTGACAATGATAATGGCAGTACCCTATTTAAGTTTGAGATGTGCAAAAATGTCAGCGAATGTTAATCAAATTTGAATTGTGCTCTGATGATATTAGATCCAAAATGGGCCTCGCTGAAAATTAACGCATACAATTTTTGATTATGTTGGGTTGTGGAGATAAAAGTAGGTACAGGTCATAGGGAAGTCTGTGGTAATATGTTCAATGAAAAATACAACAATAATTTGGAGTTTTTGGACGATGATCCTGATAGGCGAGAGCAATTTTGTGAAATATTAATTGAGCTTAAAGATAAATACGAGCATATTCTCCAAAGAATGTGTTTTTTAGATGAAGCTACGTTTTCTTTAAATGAGCGAAATTTTCGGCCTGAAAGTACCTAAGTATAGTTAAATAACATTGTTTTTTGGTCAGTGTTAATAACCTGATTTACACTACCGCTATTTCTTTACATTAAAATAAGAATATATTTTATATACCTAATATTTTTGATTATTTACCGACTCTTGTTTAACGTCGGTATGTTGTATTTACTGGTTGCTAAGGTTAAGTTGACGGTTAGTAAATTACCTAATACTCGAAAATTTATCTGAAAATTTCATAAATTTATTTTCAACCAATTAGAAGGCTCCTTTTTGTTTACGTTGCTTATAGCAACGGGAGACTATCGCGATAGTCTATAGCCTAATAACCTAATAAAATGAATAAGTGATCATTTTTATAGGTACGACTACTACGACTTAATTTTAATTCAAATGTCAAGTCATTTCGAAGTGACAGGTGAGACAATCCAATGTCTTTATGTTTTAAATTCAAATATAACTTTAAAATATATTTCCGATGAGTTTAGTTTAATATGACGCACTGTATTTTTACAATAGAAGTTGATTTTACTTGTTAGTAACTAAGGTTTATTACTAAAATTTCAGGAACATTAAAAGAAACTCCAATTTATGAAATTTTCTTACTGAATCTCCCACGCAGCAGAATTAATTCCCGATAATGTTTTTCGTCTTCGACTCGGAATAATTTTCTATCAACAAAACCATTCGTGACTTTGAAAAAATTATCGGTAATAATTCTGCTGCTAGGGAGATTATAAGTGAAAATTTTATTTTTCGGAAATCTCCCAACCTGTAAGATTCATAAAAAGTGGAAATCTCCCTGGCTTGATAGCCGTAATAGAAACAGTGACGTTTGTGTTATTATAAGGCGGAAATTTATCTTTCATTTTGTACGCGTTATTATTTAATTTTTTTATACTTTCCTTGTTTCTAGTAGTAGGAGTAGGTATAAATTATGAAACGTATAAAGAATAATATTTATTTTCGAGTTAGAGATACTAACTAACCGAAACGTTGTGTTAAGTAACAAAAATAAAGACAATGGAAGGTATTTTTTTGATTTAAACTCCTTGTTTTACTAGAGCACAGGAAAAGTAAAAATAATGCAAACTACACTGCTTATGATTTAGCAAATTATAGTGCCCACTATTGCTGTTAGTTTACACCACAGGGTTGAATTATGTCCCTTACCTCGGTATGTCACCCATTTAATTTAATTTTCAAATAGCTTATTTGTTCTTACCGAATCTCCCACGAGCTTGAATTAAAATCCCGGAGATTTTATCTCGGTTGCGAATGTTTTAAAGAAATTCA
The DNA here is from genome assembly GCA_963969555.1 of Polydrusus pterygomalis. Taxonomy (NCBI): domain Eukaryota; kingdom Metazoa; phylum Arthropoda; class Insecta; order Coleoptera; family Curculionidae; genus Polydrusus; species Polydrusus pterygomalis. The sequence continues at coordinate 695,712 of OZ018376.1, forward strand.
TTCGCACCTCGAAAAAATTTCCGGAAATAATTTATGCTCTACGGAGATTATAAGTAAAAAAATTTAACAAAAAAACAACAAAACCTTTACAATAATGCACAATTTTACGTTAGATCTGTTAGCTGAGCATCCGATGTTCCAAGCTTCTTCAATATGAGAATTTTCTTATTCTCATACTAGCTCATTTTTTGCCTTTTACTTTAAGAGTTCTTTTTAAAATAACCAAAGCGAATAATTATCAGACAATATTCTCATCAATCAGTAAGTCGTCCTTACCGTCCTTAATACTTGATACTGATACATAACATGAGATCATTAAAAAAAATGTATGGTAAAGCAGGAACGTGCATTTCAAAGCTATGAAAGAAGTTTCGAACATGAAGATAAATGCATTTTTTTTAAATTTTAGTTTTACTGAAAATTGTAATTTTACAGCTAAAAAAGCTAAAAAGCTGTAAAATTACAATTTTCAAATCTTAAAAATCACCAAGATTACAATAACATATACCTATAAATAGCAAATATTATTATTATTATTATTTCAAATCGTTGATGCAAACATCTCGGGGGGCCCAAATCCGCCACTACGATGTGTAATATAAGTTACTTGAAAGACTAATGGGTAGCATAGGGTAACGGGTTGGCTGCAATGTTGGATAAATTTTAGAAATAAGAAAATAGTCACGGTAATCCAAAATTGTGAAAAATGACAAACTTGACGTAATTTATTATCGCTCCTCTTAAATTATTTAACAAATTGTACCGAAATGAAGCGATGAAAACCTTCTATTATTCTCTCTTTCAATGCGTGTTTAATGCATTTATTTCCGCTGTTCCGCGCGATTAACTGTGCACAAAACTGCGTGTTTTTACGGTCCGGTTTTTAGCATTAGAATCGTTACTGATGTCTGTCATCGCCAATTTAAATCTATTTAAAAAATATATAGTAGCGAGATTATTGGTGTAATTCCCAGAGATTTATTTTGCCGAATTAGGTATTGCCAAATAAGTACACGACCACAATCTACGGTTTATGCATTATTTGTTAAATATATAAAAAAAATTGTACATGCCTATTATGAGTTGATCTTCGCCATCTGCTAATCTACAGGCAATTAAGTTAATTTGATGAAAATATTAAGTTCTTTTTATTTACACACAAGTTAATAATGTCTTAATGAGTTTTTGCCAAAAAAAAAAGAGAAAAAGGTCACATGCAACCACAGCACGTTTAAAATAAGATACGAATTAATATACAGTGGGAGTTTGTAACTTGGAATAAATTCAGGAAATCCAGTACAGTTCTAGAAAAAAGTTGTGGTCTATTTTATAAAACAAATATTGATACGGTGTGTCCAAAATTAGAGATATGACGATGTTCATAATTTTTTTAAATGGCAACTCTAGTCTTTTATTGACTATTTGGGTATAAAGTGCATGTTAAGTTATAAATAAGTACCAAATTTCAAATTTTTATACACGTACGCAAGCATTTTTCCGAACAAAAACTTTGTTACTGGTGTGCTAGTAGTGGATTCTTCCTCTATGCTAAATAATGCTCAGTAATGACGATTGACGATTAGTCGAAAAACCCCACCAATAAATGTTAGTTACGTCATTGAGAAATAAAGATTAAAGAGAGTGGAGAGCGTCATGGACTTGGGCGTCATTCTAGACTCGAAGTTATATTTTGATGTGACTACAGTAATTTCGCAAGCTATGCAACCCTTTTATTTTCTAGACCTTACTTTTCCAAAGTTATGAGTCTTAATAAAGTTTTGAAATATCGATGATACGTTTATTTGTTTCTGATTGATGTTCTTCATTAAGTAAAAGAAAAAGTGCAGTTTCTCGCAAGGCAAATGAGCAAACCAGAAAATAATAATTAATAATAAGTAGGTACTGCAATGTGTAAAATAAGAGATTGCAACAGAAGAAACACTTTATTTTGCATCTACGTAATTACCAGCTGGTTTACCTTCTTTAATGAAAGGTATTATAACATTGTAACACCTAATTAAAAAATCTAGCATTACGATTTGAGATTACGACATAGTAAATAAGGAATTTTTAGAATTTTTAAACTAATTGAGTTTCCATTTGTTTCAGGATAAAAAATGATAAAACACATAACGCTCCTTCTTATGGGGGCCACAGTAATCCTTGCACAGAGAAGGTTAGCGCTGCCAGACCCGAGGAGTTGTGCAAACAGTGAGTAAACAGTTTTTAAAGTAAAATAACGGTACGTTCGCCAAAGTGTCAAGCTTTTTAAACTTAACTTGTTAATTTAGTCCAAATCTTGAAATCAAAATTTTGACTAGTTCTCATTTAGCTGTAAAATTTTGCACACGTATAGAAGGCCGGTGGCAATGCAATATATTATATATCAATGCATTTAAGTCCGAGCCGTTCTACTCACCTTCTGGTGTGCCCCAAGGCAGTCACGTGGGTCCTTTATTTTATTGTAATTTATATATGCCATTTTTCAATGCTTCAAAAACTCACTATTTTTAATGTTTGCGTAATAATTAGGAGACATGATGACCGCTTGAGATTGTACATCGACTTGTCGAGTATTCTAGCATCGTAACCTATTCTTAAACTTGGAAAAGCGTTTATAAGTTTTATTTACAAGAAAAATAAACCTACATGTTTCCAATTACAGCATAGATATGTAATAACAATTAGTGCAAGAACTGGACTGCGTCATAATGGACTCTAAGATGCTTTTTAGATTACATATGTATAGAAAATATTTTAAGCCGAAACCAGTGTAACCGGAACCGGTTTTTAGGTTTCGTAATTGGAAATAGCTATAATTTTAGAGACTCCAAAACAATTCTTACCCTATAATACTGCTTCATTTACAGTCGCTTGAACGAACTTTGCATCTGCTGCATGGAGGAAACCCTTTATTTTTCTGTGCATGGAGCCCTTAGTATGTAATTTACCAGCAAAGGCTTGAAAGAGCACAACATAAGTTCTTAAGATTTTTAGCTCGCAAATCAGAAAGGATTATAGTAACTACCAATTAAAAAAAAAGTTGTCATTATTATCCCTTGCCGATAGGAGAAAAGTATCCGACATGTTTCTACTTTACAAATTAATAAATGGGACTTTACATTTAAATTAATCAAAATCTAAACTAAGTTTTAATATTCCTGTCAGGGATCTCTGGTTTCCTAACGCTTTCAGTATTCCCTTTCTTTACACAAATTCGAGAAATAACTCTCCGGTCTGCAGAAGGCAAAATTTAGTTAACAAAAACAGTGGATTTTTTAAGGTTTAAAAATATGGGCGATCTTTATTCTGACATTCTGACCAAATGTTTAAAAATTCTTTGATGATTATCAGACATGCACCAACTTTTGGCAGTATTTAAACTTTGGTTGTACAACTTCAATCCCATTTGTTGCACACTTAGTGCACCACACTGAATTTTCCCAATGTCTTCCTTATAATATATCGATAAACTATTTTCAAACAGCTGTGAATTGTCTTTTTATGACATCGAAATGTAGTATTTCCATAAAAACCTGATCGTCTATAATGCCCTTTCTAGCCTTTTTCTCACTTCATGGGGAGTCGTAAGAATGCGTTTTAATTCACTTTATGTATATAACGGTAACCTTTTACTTCATCAAATTAAGAAATAATATATTAAAATGAGTTATAATTGATGATGACACTAATCATCGCTGCAAATAGAAATATTTTGTAATTTTTTATTTCCCGATGGCCGATCTATCAAAAAGCAATTTTCATAAACTTATACGAATTGATTAAAAGAAAGTACCTACATTTTAAGCTGTTTACGCTTTCACTGCCGGATAAAATTTGCATTTTCCTTATTTAGAGGAAACCTTACCCAAACCAGTACCGATAATAATTTTAATAAATAATGTCAAATCGAATTTGAAAAATATATATTAATTATACTCTTACATTACCTACGTATTTTTGACAAAATTTATAACATCCGCAAATGAATAATCTTTCCGAATGACGACAGAGTAAGATAGACATCTCATTATCTTTATTAGAGTCTTTATCATAACAAGGAGTTCTAACGTACAAAGACTTATAGGATAGTCTTAGCTTTGAGCAAGAGAGTGTAAGCAATACAATATTTATTTATTCTTTTTAAGGGGTTCGACACGCCACATACAGAGACGCCAGGGGAGTGACACATTCGTACTTCTTCAGTTGGGAACACGCGCCTACAAGAAACCTGGAAGTCGACTGGTTGGATTCCAGAAACATTTGCAGAAGACATTGTATGGACGCAGTTTCCCTGGAAACGCCACAAGAAAACGAGTTTGTCAAACAGAGAATCGTTAGAGGAAATGTGAGGTGAGTAATATTGAAAATAAGGCGATGCGATTGATTAATGTGCTCATCTTGAACAAAGTATGAAATGGCTTTTGAACTAAATGTTGATTTTGGTGGTGGTGTATAAAGGAACAAACAACAATTTCTAAGTTCCTGAAATCATAGCGTAAGAGTAATACGAGAAATTTCTCCAAAAGTAGTACAAATTATACAACCAAGAATTTTTAGATCAATTGGATCTACTGCTGAGCAGTTGGTGGAGGACATTTTCAATTATAAAATAATTTCTCTTCATACTTTGTCTAATGTCATAATAAAAGTTAATATTTTGTAAAACGTTGAAGGTCAGTATAGGACATGATACAACCACCCCGTATAATATCTTGTTTCTAAAAAAATGCATTTAAAAAAACGTCGCTACTATAAAGGTTTAGTGGTCCACCCAGTATTAAATAGACTCAGGTTCTTTACATTTTCCCAAAAAACTATTTTAACCCAATGGAAGGTTAAATTTTTAACGTAAACCCGGTTTTATAAGTTTAACATTTAAGAAGTTAGCTTTTTTGAATTTGACGGGTCCGAGCGCTTTTTGATTGAGTGGATGTTATTCTATAATATAAAAGATTGATCCGTTTTTATTCGTATTATAGAGATCGTTACAGCTTTAGGAAAAATACATTGTTAGTAAATACTGCCAAGAGAAATAGCTGGAAGTTGTTTTCAAGTTGGAGAGATATCCGCTATAGGGTGTAACAGACAGAAAATTAGGTTTTTCCCATTATGTTGCCGAATTAAGGGTACCGAAACTATTGATATTATATATTTTTTGTTATAAACATTTTACTCTATCTTCTAAAACAAAATGGTGGGCGAAACATTAAAATTTGCTTTGTATAAAAATTGGTTACTTTGTTTCTGCTGAACGGATTTTAACAAATTTGGTCTTATTCAATAGAGTTTTTCTTCCTCTATCCGTTCAGCTTCGGTTGAACACAATAAAACTTAAAAATTGCATTTTAGAGTTCATAGCAATCTAGATAAAAAAATAAAAAGACAAATGGTTTAAAGTGTCAAAAAGTGTAAAGTATGGGATGTCGTTGAATCTGGAACTGAAATTTATTTTGTTCTTTGTAACTGATCAAAATGTCAATGATATCTAGGAAACTGAATTTAGGCATAACGTATGGTTAATAAAAAAAGTCTATTACAGATATGTAGATTTTTAAAAGCCTTACAACTTTTATATAAGCCAGGCTAACTTCTTTATATTTTAAAATAATCGACCGTTGTGGTAATTTATCCTAATCCTGTATTTTGATTTATTTTCCAGATACATCTGGACTGCCGGTCGCAAATGCAACTTCGCCGGTTGCGACCGCCCCGACCTCCAACCCCCCAACATCAACGGGTGGTTCTGGTCCGGTTCCGGTGCCAAAATCGGACCCACGACCCAGAGGAACTCGGGCGATTGGAGCGCCACCGGCGGATACGGCCAACCACAGCCCGATAACAGAGAGGCCGCTCAGGTAATAATTTACGACGTGAAAAAATGTTTTAAACCCGTCTTTATTCAGTGTGGCCCCGGTATTTTACCGCTGTTTGGGCATACTAAAATAATACATTGGTCTTTACTAGATCCAAGTCACTAAAGGCACAAATACAGTTCACTGCAATAACCAAAAACTAGAAATCCATAAACATTAAACACCCCCACAATCCACAATAGCAATAAAACAAGAAATCATATGTGTGGATTTAGCAACGTTTATCAGCATCGAATTGTTTTGGGGTCACCTTCCGGTATAACCGGAAGTGATTCAAAGATAAAATTATAATATTTTAATAGCTCAAAGTTAATTATGCCTGGTACCCAATTTTGTAAAGGATAACTTTTTTTGTTTCCGATATCTTCTAACAGGTCACTCAACGTGAATCACCCTGTATATCTAGAAATAAATTCGATAAGTTTAGAGGGTTTCGAGTAAATGGTATAAATGAACGTCGCGCGTAAAAACGATGATACCCTCTCAATTTTTTTGTTACTCTTCTAACGTATTACTAGGATATATGGACGGAAACCGCGTTGCCATACCTGTATATTACGTTGGTGTCAACCTTTTTAATTATTTCACTATAATATTTTGCCAATTGCATCCTAAATGTAAGCGTAAAAACATAACTAGATCTGGTTTTCGATTGTCTTGAGATTTTGCATAACGCACCGTAATTTTACAAAAAAAAATTAGCAATGATAGTTTCGGCTTGCCTTGAAATGAAGCCGCGCAATAACGAATTTTCATTAGGTAAACTAGTTTTCGTAAATTATGTGGGAGGCGACAAGAATAATTGAAAACACGGATGTCGGATTACGTAGAGTTTCATGATGTAATTTTAAAATATTATATCATTTTATTTATAAGAGCATAAATCTGGTACCAAAATGTAGGCCCACACTAGCCGATGCACTTAATTGAATATATTATAGAGAAGAGAATGAATGAACTATAGGTAATTTACAAAATATGTCACAAAAATAAGTTCATTATAATAAACCCCAAACCTAATTTTTCTGTTATCTGTCATAGGTAATTTTTTTTTCTAACGGGGACTTATTTCTATTATAAACGGCAATCATAATTACCGACACCTGTCTTTAATATCGATTCAAGTGCAAATACTCCAGTTAAATCCCCGAATTGAATTATTTGTTGCGTCAATAAATAATCAACTATTGTATATTTGTTTTAATTCATCGTAGAAGGAATTTAAAAAAAAGTTTCTTGAAACTTGCGATTAACACAAAATAGTTTTTAAAGGTGCGATTCTTACAAGGGATAATTATTATTTTTTCTAATTTTGTCTCGAAACAGATCTATTTCGAACGCGCTAGCGAGTTCGTAATAGATCTATTTCGAACTCCGAATTTTATTATTTAAAGGTGACATGTTTTTTTTCACCGTTTAGCATAGCATTCTAGATAACTAATATTTTTAGTCCAAATATGCAAAATGCTACACGAACCCACGTATGTATGTTTGGTTGCCTAGATCTTCAAGTATGTATGTATTGTTTTAGTTCATTAAAAAACACATATTAAATAATAACTTTATTGACGGAGAACTATTTTGCTTTTGTAGATGCTTCAAGCTATCATTTTCTGCCAAATCCTATCCAAAATTCAATCTACTAACCGTCCAATGTCGATTTTAACTACAACTTTATTTGAATTTTCCATCTTCCCTATACTAAGTTGCAATGCCGTGACGTAAAATCACGTCTTTTGAAATTCGAAAAAAAGTAGCAAAATCGCCCGAATTTCCGAACGCTCTGTATATGTACCGAATGTACAAGGATCACCCAACGTATTCCGTCCAATTTCAAATCTCATATCGCTAAAATAACTTTAGAATCTCGTGGTGAAAATGGGTGAATAAATCAAAAAATGACAATTCGCAAAATAATTTTTATTGTCCATAGGCTACTATGATAAAAAATAGTATTACCAACATAAAATTTAGACATAAAAATTTACAAAATTTGAAAGATTTATTTTCTTTTTAAATATGTATTTTTTATTGAAAAAACTACAAATTAGAAAAAATAGTATAAAGTACGTGTTATATAAAGCAGTTTTAAGCACTTGTCCCGTTATAAAACTCGTTTTTTAACTTGGACGCGTGCTATAAAATGATACTTTATAAAACGTGTACTTTAATATACTATTTCGCATAGGTTATTTTACATAAAATATATCACATCCCAGGTAGCAGGATGACGTCTTTATGACGTCGAATATTGGGGATTTTTAGTCACTTGACGTCTTTTGGTCGCAAGATGACGTCAAAATAACGTAGTTTTTAACACGTGTATTATACGTCATAATTTTACGTAATAAAAACGTCCATTTTTAGTCATTTTATTGAATTATACGTATCATTAAAAAGTATCTAAGTGACCAAGTTTTTTGAATATATAGTGGGACATACTTTTATATAAGTAAAACGCCTGAGAATAGCTTTTTCTTATAGTTAAAGGCACGTACGTATCATAAAACTTTTAAAATATTACCATTTCAAATTAACCATTCACGTATGTAAAATTTGCAAAAGCGAATATTTTGTCATTAAAAGTCTGCGAATATCAAATTTAAATTACCCGCGCTCCGTTTTATGACATTGGCAGTCTGACTTGTCTGACAGAACGCAGAACGCATTGGTATTCTGTTGTTCGCTAGCAGTCAGGCAGTCGACAGTTCGGCTAAAGTGAAAGTGAAAAGTTTATGGTGATTTTAATTTAGTTTCTATCATGGTTTCTATATATTTTGTGTTATAAACGAATATAAATGTACCAGGTTATCGAGTTCGAGGCACTTGACGGCTGGGGAGTAGCCGTTGTGCACTCAAACTGGGTGACGCCGCTAAAAAAAGAAGTATTTTAGCCGCCATTAAAGGATTCCTTAGCATTTTTCCAATTCTGCATACACATGAAAGTTGTAATAGTTAATTTATTATCATTAAAAGGATTTTTTACATAAAATATTTATATGTATTTTTTTACCCCTATTATCTATTATTTTAGGAAGTTTTTAGTAAATGTTCGTTTTTCGTAAATTATGACGTTTATTGACGTTTTCTACACCTAAAAAGACGTCCTAAGATGACGTATTTTTTACGTCAAAAAAGACGTTATTGCCCTGCCGAAAAAACCTCGTAAAGACTTATAAAAAAAAAACAATAGAAACTTATAAGAACTAAGTCGGTTATTGAAACAGTAATTCCTAATAATTTATGGGTCTTTAGAAGGTCATTTTCTATGAGAACTTATACGTACCAATCAGGAAAACCTCTTTAAAGAGCATAAATGATGAAAATTTCCTATTATATTTTTGATCTATTTTATGAGGACTTATAAGTGCTCATAAGGAATACCATTTATAATTAACGGATTTCCGAATATTCTATAAGCCTGTATGTAACAGTAATTCCTAATATTTTATGAGTCTTTAGAAGCTCTTTTTCTATGAGAACTTATATGTACCAATCTGGAAAACCTCTTTAAAGCGCATAAGTAATGGACATTTCCCATTATCTTTTTGATTCATTTTTATGAGAACATATAAGGAAGACCATTTATAATCTGATAAGACCTTACAAGTCTTTTTGAGGTTTTAACAATATTTCCTTATTCATACCAACAAGGTTGAAAGTGTACACCCTTGGTGGGGAGGGGAGAAAAAAAATCCTACGTAATGATAAAAATAATTGTACACTTCGATCGGTGTACTGATATAATTAACACAGTAAATATAATGTTGATGTGAACAGACTGTCATCAAAATGTACAACTATTTTATTTACAGGTGTACATTTAGATCACAGTCTATCAACATCCACACACATTGTGTTAATGGTGCCAATAACTGTGACTGGAAAGCACAATTATTTTTTCCACAAATGTACATATCGATGGTTAGTAGCAATACCACATAATGTCAACATTTTGTAATGTTTTAGGAAAAAGTAAAAAATACCTCGTATTGACTTTATTCAGTAAATACAATAGGTACCACGTTTCAAATATCACCGGTTTGTGAAATCATTTAAAAACAAAACAACCTATTTCGATTGGCTGGATTGTAAATACGTTTGTGCACCGTTGCCACATGGTAACAGGATAAAAAAGCTGTAAAAATATCATTTTGGCAAAAAGTGATGATACATGGTATTGCCAATTACCGTTAGGCCATCGATATACAAGGTTCATTCGATTTTATACTAAAAATTTGGAGTTAAAAGGGAGCGTAACATAGTAACTCGATAAAAATTAAAGCAACAAATCTATTTAAAACACTTTATACCTAGATATTCCCTTTATAGTGTGACTCTAATACACAGTCCTGCACACAAGTTTCAGTATACTTATTCATAAAAACCTAATTTAAGAAGTTTAATCTGAATCGATTTGGAACCATTTGAAAAAATTGCATTTTAAAAATTTCTGCCAAAATTGTAACTTTTAAGCAGGGAACACCCCATGCGTAAATTATTTTTAAATTTTGTTAAAACTTATAGGTACACTGATATGTATTAATAATTGTATATGTTTCCAAATTTAATACTATTTTCTGAAATATTGATGTTTGAAAAATGCACTTTTTATAATAATTTAGCTGGCTGTAGAACATTTTATATCCTAAAAAGCATTGATTCTAATTAAAATACAAAAATAGAGCAAAAAGTTCTACACATATTTTATTATTGAATTTTGACATTTTACCTTTGTGATTCAGTGATAACTATTAAAATATACTAATATAAATAAAACTTACTTTAGTGTAGAGCGAAAAACGCTACTTTCCGATAATTTAAATTTTTTTCCATTTAGCTCCATAGGTAAAGATAATAAAAACGTCTTTACCATTTTTTCAGTTGTAAACATATAAAAACCTGATATAGGGTAATCCAATGAACAAATACCAATATTTTGTAATTCGTTTATTAACTGGTTTGGAACGGTTACACTTATTCTAGTTCATCGTTTCCTAAAAAAAAAAAGAAATATTATAGTAAAACTCTCTTATAACGCAGACATTTAACCCACTGTTATAAGTACCGCAAATAAACAAGTCTTGGCAGCTATTATAGGGCCGCTTCTTTTTTGGTCAATGATTTTAAAGTAGTACAACTTGTTTACAAAAATTATTGTAGAATTTAAAGGATACATAATAGTGTAATCAATTAAAAATCAACTCTAACTGGTTAAACAAAAATTAGCCAATAAAGCCTACCATGAAGTAAAACTTTTCTGATCACTTATTGTCCATAAAAAGATTAAATTATAAAAATACACAACTTACTCTATTCGCTGGTGAACTCTTCAGTTTTCTTTCCTCCTAAAAATACATAAATTTCAGTTAAAATATGATTTTTAACGTAATTAGGTAATACACAACTTACCCTGTTCGCCGGTGAACTCTTCAGTTTCCTTTTCTCCTAAAAATACATAAATTTCAATTAAAATATGATTCCATCGATTTTACTAATAAATTTCAAAGACTGCTGTGAGGTGAAATGTATGTATGTACACCTTAATTTCAGTTAAAAATTCAAGGTAGAATTTTAAAACTTAGGTTAGGTAATAAAAATGCATATTTTTTAGAAAAAAAAAATTGAACATCACTTTGTGTTCAGTATTTTAAATGTACCGTCATTTTTTCATGGTTAAATAGTCCTAAAAATCTCCTTTTTAGTACAACTGTTAAATTGTTTTAAAAATTGGCGGTCTGAAAGCTATTATTGTTAAATTGCGTGAGGTGTTATTTTGTCATTATAAATGTCGAGATAAATGTCTAGCGGTTTAATCGGGGGTTTAATCAAAAAACATTTTTTTATTGCCTTTAAACTGGATTTTGTAAAATTTTAATTAGGCTACTTAAAAAAATATTAAGTCAAAAATAAACAATTTTTGATTTATACGATTTGTACTCTTGTAATGAAGTCGCTAAAGAAGTTTATAAAAATAACATGTTCATAACGTCGAAATGACACTATCGAATTTAAGCTTTCTGTCAAATTTAATGGCTTTCAGGTTCTGGCCGTCATTTGAAACAAGATGACAAGTTGTGATACATTACTGAATGGGACATGTCTAAGATTACTTAACCAGGCAACTTCAATTTAAAATAATGAACTCCGAGTCACCTACAGGTAAACCAGATATTATAATTAACAATGCCTATGCGTTTTTAACTATATCTCTAACCCAAATTTCTAATTACTATCTTTAATGGTAACAGAATTAAGGTGTGTACAATAATTTTGTCGGCTAAAGATAAAAACAAACATATGCAGCTTACCCTGTTCGCTGATCAAATCGTTTTCCAAGTCTAAAATAAATAAATTTTAGTTAAAATCTTTTGTGGTATTTAAATATAAATAATAAACTTAAATTGTTAATGTTGAATGAAAAGCCCATTCTGATATTCTACACATAATAAAGGAGGTTCCTTTGATTATTCCTCAAACAGGAAGCAAGAGGAATTAAAATTTACTTTTACTAAAAAGAAATATTGTCAAATTTATTGTAAAAAATATTGATACATACTTAATTTGTTGAATTACAAGATATAATTATTATCTCCTAATTATTGAAGACAGCATTTTAAATATTGTGAGTAGCAAAACATAATTATCTAAAAAAAGTTCAATTCCTTGTAAAATTACTAATTAATTCAATAGCTTGCAAAGACATCTTAAGAAAATGCATAAAGCCTGAACATCTTATCTAAAAATTAAATTATACCCATTTTAGACAGCTTCTGGTAAAATGCAACCATTATATCAAGAGCTAAAAATATAGCTTTCAAACTTACAGCTTGTTGAAAGTTTCCTTCTATAAGAAGATAAGTGTTGATTTCATCAGTCTTCTTTTTTATTTAGATATAAGTAGGGAAATTAAATAAATCCAAAAATTTGGGAATATTAATGTGGTCAATTATTTTGGTTGCTTTCTGATTGGTTATGACTTCTTGTCGAGCTTCTTGTATTTCTCCCCTTATTTGAAATAAATTTGCTTTCATTGACGTGAAGTTATTACGGACTTCACTGGTAAAGCCTGTCTGTAACAATAAAATTTAAAACAATATCAATGCAAGGTACATTTTATTAAAAGGACTTTTCAGGAAAAAAAATTTAATAGGAAATTAAGTAAATAAAACGTATGCAGTGAAGTTTTTATATCAATGCCTTACCTAAATTGTTTTTTAATTCATGACAACCCCAGTTGAACTGTGGTTATGTGGGAGTGGTTGTTTCAAGTTGAAGTTGTGGTCAGTGCTGCACTTTTTACGTTGAGAGTATCAGTATTCTGCTTGTCGGCCCTATTTTGTTCTAAAAAAATGATAGACTTCTAAACAATTCAAATTTATTAATTGGGAAGAACCACAGTATGAAATTAAACTGTTTAAGCAGCCAACAAGACCAAAATGATAGTAATGACCAGGGACAATAGATTTTATTTTTAATTTTCTAGGCGTTTCTAACAGTGAACGAGCATCTAATGGAAGACTTGGCTCCAGTGGCTGTAAGAGTTTTAACAAAGCATTTAAAGCTACTTGAGATATTTTATATCTCACTGCCCAATCGGCTAGTAATGCCCTAAGTCCTAAGTGATGAAGGTAATATTGCTTATTGGACTGGCAAACAATAGTCGGATTCAGTTCCCATGGTCGACAACTTAAACGAGGAATTGGAAAGTTCATTATCAGTATCAGAGGATGCCTCTGCCAGTCCAACATTTTCAATAGTTTATTCATCAATTAACAGTGGGGTATGAAAAGATGTAGAAGGCTCCGAATTTGAATAATCATTAGAGGTTAAAAAGGGATTGGATCGTCTAGCAAGTCTATAATTGCGTAGTTAAATTTTTGGCATTGTTAATTTCTACATATAAAATGTACTTACCTTATATTCCTTCAGAAAAGAGAACTGCAAGCTGCAAACACGACTCAAACAACTAAGAAACACGAAAAAACCGGGAATTCTTAAAAATAAATGCGGAAGGTTACACGAATCCTGCAAAAACATGGAAAAATTTAAGGTTAATTCTTAATTATTCTCTTATTTCACTTCGGTTTGGTCCTTTACTTTATAACTTTAAATTTAGATTAGTGTTTTTCCGTCCTATTTTATTTTATACAATTAAAAAAGGAGAGAAATGGATCCAAACCGCTAATATTACAGATCGAATAGGTCAATGACGGATGACATATTTATAGGAACATTGTAGTGGGTAGTGACTATAAAAAATAAAAGATTTTTGTTAGTTCAGTGGCGACAAAAAAAACTTTCAGTTTCGCTACTTTTGTCTACATTATAATTTTGTGGAATATTACAAAAAAAATAATTGCTAACCTGGAATAACATAATTAACATATAGGTATGTTCCAAATGAAATAAAATCTGTTGTTAGGTATAAAAATAAATAAATAAATAAGTTGTTTAGGAGATGTACAATTAAAAATTTTTGCTCAATAAAAAGCATATATTAAAGAAATTTTTTGCTCTTCCGTTAATGGACATCGTAAGGATTTCCGTTAAATGTCCCTTATTGTCTATCCATATGCAGAACAGAAAAGGATATCCAGTGGATATCCTTAGAGTGTCCATGGACACTATGGATACGTTGTGGTTTTTGGATGTCCATAGGATGCCGTGTGTTATCTGGGTACAGTCCTATAAAATCTCATAAATTTATGTCCTTTTATACCCTTATAAAACATTAGGAATAGGAAGTTTGCTTCTGCATTCTAAATAAAACATAAAGTCTTATAAAATCTTATTAAAAAAGTATGTCCTTATAGAACCTTATAAAACATTAGGAAAAATCCAATTACTTGTCTATGCATGGGTTCCAAAAGAGCATACAGTCCTATAAAATCTCATAAAATTATGTCCTTATATACCCTTATAAAACATTAGGAATAGGAAGTTCCTACTGCATGTATTCTGCTTAAAATTATGTCTTTTATACTCTTATAAAACATCAGGAAGTGTCAAGTTACTTGTGCACTCATACGTCCAAATAAAGCATATAGTCTTATAAAATCTCATAAAATAATTCCGCATAAAACTACGTCCTTATATACCCGCATAAAACAGTATGAGACATCTAATGACTGATCTGTTTATAAATCCAAATAAATCATATGTTCTCACTGGACCTTAAAAACAAATCCACATAAAATTGAATTTCTTATAGACTCCGATAACACGTTAAGAAAGCCGTATGCGGCAACCTCATCAAATCTCTGAAACCTGATAGATCCTTATAAAATCTCTTAGAGAATTTATGAGACTTTACGAGGTTTTTTCGGCAGGGTGGTCTGTGACTTAAGCACGTCTTTTTAACGTTTTATTTACGTAATTTATGACGTCGCTGATGACCAATAATCGACGTCTTAAATACGTCACCTTGCTACCTGGGATTAGCATCATATTGGCGACCTTGGTAAACCCAACGGCGACAGTAATGTATATCTCATTCTCTTTAATAATTTTTACACTAGAATAATATGATGTTTCACAAGAAAAGCTGTTGGCTGACAGCCAAGCAAAAATTTAACTTTACATTCGGAACAGTAGATTTACTATTAGGAATATTCTACATTTCTACACTGGTGTAGATTCCACAAAACGTGCCAACGTCTGCCTTCTAGCGGTGGCAAGTAAAAATAAGAAAATGAAATTACACTTTTCAAATTTAGAACAATAAACAAGTTTTTAGATAAAAATAGTAATGAACGCGTTTATGTCAAATTTATAAAAAAACAAAACAAGATTAAAACACCTATGCCAGGCCTGTGTACATAGACATGTCATAATTATGATAGAATGTTCTCTGTAAACAGCGAGATGTCGACTGGGCGCAAAAGTACGTTTATGAATAAAATGCGTGGTCTGTCTGCTTGATCGTCGGTTGGGTAAACCTGGTAAAATTCAAATATTATTAATATGATATTTTCGATTTTTGACCCTAAGTTAATTATTCATTGAACTGGTATTCAAAAAGGTGACTGACTTATTATAATTAAATTAACACAATAACCCAAAATTTGTTTACTGTCTTGTATGGGTACACATAATACATAATAGTGACGTTTAGTGTGATTTTATAATTTAGTGTATATTAACCACACATATGCGAACTATTTTTGACCTGTTCTTTCCTTAATTGGAAGTTTCAGAACTAATAAATATTTTGTATTGTATTTATATTATTATTAAAAATATGTAAATATACCGTGTGAGCAAAAATTATTTGCATCAAAGAGGGCCTTGCATCTAAGGACGTAATGCTTAGCCGTAGAGCTTAATACCTGTTGGGTATCAGTTACTACCTGAATTAACAATCAATCAGTTATTCCGTCAATCATCTTTGACAGTCGTTACAAGTAATTTGATTCATCGCTAATTTTTCCAATTTCTTGAACAATTCACACCATGGGCTTTACGGAACAGCACAAAACATTCATGGTTGAAGCGTATTTTCGAAACGGGGTTAGAGTAAATTGTGAGTGGCAATACAATCCGGGTTTATGCATGGACGATGTTCACGAACATTGCTTTAATTGCTGGGGATTTTTATCATTGCCTGAAAAGAACCGTGGCTGTGTTTAGGGAAACAGGTTCTATACAACACAAAAAAGGAGCAGGAAGACCATCTGTAAGAACAGAAGAACTTGTTGCAAACGTTCGTGAAATAATGCAAAATACGCCAACAAATTGTATAAGACGCCTGTCCCAAGAAGTGGGAAGATCTTATGGAACAAGCAGGACTATTCTTATATCACATTAATTCGAAGGAAGCAACGGGATTTGATAATATTTCAATCAAAATTATTAAAATTCTAAAATATAATATAATTCCTATATTACATCATTTAATCACAATTTCTTTTAAAACCGGGTTATTTCCAGAAAAATTAAAAATAGCCAAAGTATCACCAGTTTTTAAAAATGCAGAAAAATATTTTAGTACTATCGCCCAATTTCTGTTTTACCCGCATTTTCAAAGATTTTTGAAAAAATTTTAAATAATAGAATAGTAAATTTTTTAGAAGAAAAAATAATTACTCTCCATTTCAATATGGCTTTCATAAATTTAGAGATACAGAAGTTGCAGCTGCAGATATTATCAAAGATATTCAACAAAACGTTGATAGCAACCAAAAATGCTGCCTACTGTCCCTAGATTTATGTAAAGCATTTGACACAGTCAATCACAACATTTTACTTAAGGTGGGAGTATCAACATGCTTGCCAACCTATAACCTATTTCGCGTTGATTTATTTATGTTTTCTAGCTTTAATACAAAATTTAAAGAAAATCAATATCGACTTAATATTCTATAGGTAATAATTGACATATTTGATAAATATCAAGAAATTTCATAACTTATTTTAGGAGAATTGTATAGCGAAAAATATCGGGTACGATTTTTTTTAACATTATTATGTCATTGTCACTCATTGTTCTTTCACTATACAATTCTCCCAATATTAGCAATGAAATAAATTGATATTTTTCTAATATATCAGATACTACCTAAATAATGTACCGACGATATTGATTTTCTTTAAATATGAGTTATTAAAATAATAAACTCAAAAAATCAACGCGAAATAGGTTATAGGTTGGCAGTAGATTGAATGACGTTGAGAATTCAACCTTAAATGCCTATATTGGAAATCGGGGAAATATTTATTTATTGTTAAAAAATTACTTGAGTAATAGAAAGCAGTTTGTTCAAATCGAATATATTAAAAGTTCACAAAAAACTTAACTTGTGGTGTTCCGCAAGGATCAACCTTAGGACCTACTTTTTTTTAATCTACATAAATTCTATAGCAAAATTAAATTTAAAAGGTAAAATAAAATTATTTGCCGATGATACTACCATTGTGTATTATTATTTTCATGAAGACTATGCTCAAATTCACAATAACATTAACCACGACCTAAATATAATATGTAAATGGCTTGAAACTAATAAATTATCATTAAATTTTAATAAATCATCTTTAATGTTTATAAGTAAATCAAAATTAAAAAATAATAATATTTCTTCACTCTCTTTCAATAATCATTTAATTAAATATACTAATACAATTAAATACATATTGAATAGTTAAGAAGTTACATATATCTCACCAATAAAATATTTAAAAAATATATATTATTCTTTGGTTTATTCAAAATTACAGTATATGAATTCAATCTGGGGATCAGCGAATTTAACTACAATTCAGTCATTAAAAAAACTACAAAACAAAATAATTAAATGCATACATAAATTGCCTTTTTTAGAACCAACTATAAATTTATATGAACCAAACGGATATTTAAATTTAGAAAAGCTTTATAAATTCAAACTATGCATTCTAATACACTCTATTATTATTAAAGAAAAACAATCGAGTATAATGTTTCCTTCGAGCAACATTATTTACATCACGAGACAAAATCATCATATTCAAACACCAATGGTAAAGAGTATCTCTGGCCAAAAATCAATAATATATAAAGGAATAACAATTTATAACAGTTTGCCGAAAAAAATTAAAGAAATATCAAAATTATGGACTTTTAAAAAAACCCTAAAAAAATATTTTTTAAAACTGACCTAACTTTAACGTATTTATTAATATTTTTTTTTTTATAAAATGGTTATTATACAATATATTTTTAAATAATTTCGATGGAGTTATTAATAGTTACTAAACATATTCTCTGTAATAAACTTTTTTAAGTTGGTTGAGAATAAAGATATATTATTATAAAAAAAAAAAACAAAAAAAAAGCAGCTAAATTTATTTCCTTATAAAGTGCTAGTATTATAATTTTGTAAACAACAAAAATACATTTGTATTTGTCTACTTATTTTATTACTCATTAGTTTGGTATATCATGTCATAATATGAATTTGAAAACATTTTAACCTAGATTTGGTTAGATATATCGTTCCCATATCATTGTGATCTAAACCAAGCCCTACGTTTTTTAATCCAAGCCCTCTTTGATGCAAATAATTTTTGCTCGCACGGTAGTATACAAAATACTTACAATACTATAAAATGTATGATCTCGCGACCACCACGTAATTCGATACAGTGTTGGATTCGGGTCAGAGAACGACTAAAATTTTATAGTTGGGTGCAACAACTTTTAAAAGTAATGTTGATGAATACTTTTTACACAAAAATATACGTTCCTCTGGTACAATCACAATCACCTGTGAAGCTTCCTGTGTTTTTACAATACCTTTTAGACTAAATTCGCATTAAAATAATAAATAACGACTTTTTTTTTCAGGGTAATGACGAATCATGCTTGGCCATCCTCAATAACTTCTACAATGATGGAGTCAAATGGCACGACGTCGCCTGTCATCACCTTAAGCCTTTCGTCTGCGAAGACAGCGAAGAACTCTTGAACTTCGTTGCTTCAAGAAACCCTGGAATCCGTCTTTAATTCTTTCAAGAAAACATTGCTTTAAATTTAATAACTTTGAGAGAAAACTACCATAAATTCGGTACAAGTTTAGGCCAACCAGACAGCTGTTAATTGTTATTTATGGAAACCTGACAGTGACGCTCCAAAATGTCATCAAACACTCCAGCAAGAGCATTTAAAAAAACTTTGATTATTTTTACTGTGGTATATCTTTCTCTCTTTTTTTTGTGTACCTTATTACCATCTTTAAGCATGTAGAAAACATTTAGTTTCGTAGTGATCTAAAGAATCTCTTCTCTTTTCGGACTTTTTAAGTGCTGTATCTTTTTGCCTGTGAATATTGCTTCTTAGACTCTTGTTATAGACTGTAGTAGTATGCGTATTTATGTTTTTTGTATTAATAAATTTTATTTATATTTCCTAAAGTATTGTAAAATTTTGTTTTTTTCAAGGAAAATGAAGGAAAATATTTTGGTTTTATGTATAAATAAAATTAAAAAATAGTATGCGTGTCAACTAGAAAATACCTGTACAGGTACAGGTATTTCGTAACAGGCATGAGTGTGTATTGTGTATGGAGGGCTTTAAGAAGGAGTCCGATCGAAAATGGCTGTTCTTTAAATTTACGTCCCTGTTTAGTAGTAAGTTCGCCGTTTCCCGGTCGCGGCGCAGTGATCGTCAAGTGTTTTACTTTTGACAGGTTTTGATAGACGTCTGAGGTATTTTTGTCCAATAATTAATAAAATAAGCTTTATTAGATATAATATATACATATCTCTACCAATGGTAGATGCTGGCCCACCCGGCATCGCCCGGTGAGATACCATTGCATCGGCTTAGGCGGCGTGAAGTTGCTCTTGAGTTATTCTTCGAGTCAACGTTTCGTCGCTGTGCCGATGTTCCCGGTTTCCAGGGTGGGAAGAAAAAGCATGATGGAAGCTCCAGGACCAAAATACTCCGGAGGTAAACTCGCCCCCCGATCGGATCTCCGGGTGGGGGCTGATCCTGTGGCCTCATCAAGCGATATTAACCGAACATCCACTGTCTCCGACAATATATTGGGTTCCCCTAACAACACTCAACGGAGAAATAGTGTGGCACCTACAGTTGCTGACACACCCAAAAACAGCGGCTTCAAAATTGATTTCTGCAATATCAGAGGGCTTAATACCAACATCAATTCAGTCCACCAGCACTTACAATCATCCAAGCCCCATGTGCTCGCACTGACCGAGACAAAGGTCAGATCGTCAACGAACACCGTCAACTATTTATATCCTGGATACGATTTTCATTTCCGATTTAGACGCAACTTTGGGGTCTGTCTCTTTATCCGAGATGATCTTTGCTGCCAACGAGAGGACACACTTGAACCAGCAGAGTTTGATGTAATGTGGTTTAAAATATCAACGCAGAAAATCACCAAGTTTATCTGCTGCCTTTACCGTCCTCCAAGTGACACCCATTACAGAGCACTTTTCTCGTCACTAGCAAACACAATTGACTTCTTGCAAACCAACCATCCTAATGCCGAAGTCGCTATCTTTGGTGACTTTAACGTCCACAATATCAACTGGCTCAAATTCTCAAATACCAACGATGAACAGGGTCGTGAGGCGGAATCTTTTGCGATCAGTTCTGGTCTAACTCAACTCGTGGAAGAACCAACGCGAATTCCAGACCGAGATGGAGATTTTGCTAGTCTTTTAGATCTCTTTTTGACATCCAACCCTGACCTATACACAATCACCGTTCATCCTCCATTAGGATCTTCCGATCACAAACTTATTTCAACACTAAGCGAGCTGCCAATTTGTTCTGAACAACCTCCTAAACCTCGTAAAATTTGGCACTACACATCAGCTAGTTGGGAAGACCTAAGGGACCATTTTCGCACTTTTCCTTGGCTGGAAGTATGCTTCTCTTCAGATGATCCATCCGCTTGTGCTCAAGAGGTCTCCGATGTCATTCTTACTGGCATGGAAGCATTTATTCCTTTCTCCAAGAAGCGCCCTTCTAATGGCAAGGCCTGGTTTAGCAAGAACTGCGAGCGTGCTGTCAGAGCTAAAAATCTAGCTTACCGACAATGGCGTAAAAATCCTACCGATGTGAATCGCACCATCTTTGTTACCGCTCGAAACCAGTGCAAGCAAACGATAGATCAAAACAAAGAGGCTCACAACATGAGGATCAAAAATAAACTTCTCGCCAGTCCTAACGGATCTAGGTCCTTTTGGTCAGTCGCTAAGGCCGTCAGTCAAAATTTTACCAAATCAAATATTCCACCGCTAACACGTTCTGACGGCACAATAGCAACCGCGGCTGAAGATAAAGCGAACGTACTCGCAGAACTCTTTGCTTCACACTCCACGGTAGACTTTCAGGGAAAAACACCCCCGAACATTCCAGCAGTTCGATCGGAAATGACTGATATCGTATTCCGTCAGCGTCCTGTCAAGCGAATTCTGAAGGGGCTCGATGCCAAAAAAGCTACTGGTCCAGATGAAATTCCTATTATAGTGCTCAAGAAATGCGCCGATGAACTCACACCAGTATTTTGTAGACTTTTTAACCTATCCTACAAAAAAGGAATATTTCCATCTTGCTGGAAAAAGGCGCGAGTCCAGCCTATACCAAAGAAAGGCAAGAAAACCCTGCCAAACAACTATCGACCAGTCGCATTGCTTTCAGTTATATCAAAGGTGATGGAGAAAGCTATTAACCAACAACTTATAAAATACCTGGAAGGCCTTAAAATTATCAGCGACCATCAGTATGGTTTTCGTAAGTCCAGATCAACAGGAGACCTGCTAGCCTATGTCACTCATCTTTGGAGCAACGCAATCGAACATCATGGGGAGTCCCGGGCTATTGCACTGGACATCTCTAAAGCCTTTGACCGTGTCTGGCACGAGGGGCTCCTAAGCAAACTGCGTTCTTATGGTATGCCCGGTCGATTTTGTTCATGGTTGTCTAGCTTCCTTAAGGACCGCTCTCTGCAAGTGGCGATTGACGGGTTTCTCTCAGACACCTTCACCATCAATGCTGGTGTTCCTCAAGGGTCCATATTATCTCCCACTCTCTTCTTACTGTACATTAACGACCTTCTAGCGAAAACAGAAAATCCATTATATTGCTTTGCTGACGACAGCACACTTATCTCATCTTTTACTTTGAAACCTCAAACATCGGCTACTGACGCACATCTTCGCAGACAACATGAGGTATCACGCCTCAATAAAGACCTGGAAGAAATTTTGTCTTGGGGTGACAGTAACCAAGTCGAATTTAACGCTCAAAAAACCCAGGCTGCAGTTTTCTCTAAGAAAGTCAACATTGCAGAACCCGATATCGTTATGGCAGGACACGCAATTCCACTGACTTCGTCTATTAATTTGCTGGGTGTCAACCTGGGAGGAAATATGTCTTGGCATAATCACGTAGTGGCAATCGCCAGGGCAGCTTCTCAGAAGCTCGGTATACTTTTCCGTACCAAAAAGTTGTATACACCTCAACAACTTTTGACACTCTATAAAGCCCAGATTCGACCATCACTGGAATACTGCTCTCATATCTGGAGTTCTGCACCGAAGCATACCCTTCGGTTGTTGGATTCCATCCAAAGGAGAGCCGTTCGTCTAATCGGCGACCACGAGCTGACTAAGAACCTCGACAGCTTAGAACATCGAAGACAGGTTGGTGATTTGACTCTCTTCTACAGATATTTTCATGGCAAGTGTTCGACAGATATTGCCCGCTCGATTCCACCTAGAGTAATGCATAGCAGAAACACACGACGAACCACTGCCGCCCATCCCTATGTGGTTCAACTTAGTTCACCCCGAACATCATTGTTTCAGAACTCTTTTATTTGGAGGACGTCATCTTTGTGGAACGGCCTTTCTGAGACCGTGTTTCCAACCGAATATAACCTCCAACGATTCAAGAAAAACGTGAATCGCTTTCTTCGCACACGCACCGCTCCCAGAGCGCCTTAAAGGATTTTTCCTATAGTGCTTGTGCTCGATCATAAAAAAAAAAAAAAAAATCTCAGCCTGTAGAGGGTTTTAGTTATCTAAATTCAATAAAACAGTTGATTATCCCATAAGAACCCATGCATTTTACAGATTTAAAGGAACACATGCGCCCCTGACGGCCATTTTTAAAGCTGCTTTACCAATCCAAAACTTTGCCCGAAACCATTGCATTGCGATCGGACTCCTAACCTAAAGCCCTCCATAGTATTGTGGAACAGTTTATAATTTTATTCTGGTATCTGTTAAATTATGTAACCCTAATAAGAATAGTATAACTAATAAATATAGTTTAAAAAAACTAAAAAACACGCTTTGATAATTATTCAAACTAAAAAGCGGAAAATAAATATAGTTTAAAATAATTCTTGAAATTCTTAATATAGGCAGAAAATAATAATGATAAACATTAGTATTATTGTGAAAAAAGCGTGGGGGGCTCGATATACGAAAAATATAGCACAAAGCGACCCACGCTTTTTTCACAATAATACTAATGTTTATCGTTCATTATTATTTTCTGCCTATATTAAGAATTTCAAGAATTATTTTAAACTAAGTATTTTTATTTTCAGCTTTTTAGTTTGATTAATTAATCAAAGCGTGTTTTTTAGTTTTTTTAACCTCTATTTATTTTTCATTTTTTAGTTTGAGTTATTGTTAAGAAAAAAAAAATTTTTTGAGTAGATTGAGCTAGATTTGTAGATTGTCAGCGGTTCTTGATAAGTCTACAAAATTTAAATTAAATCTGACCGTTTAAAGTGGGTCAAAATCGGGTTCAAAGAAGTCGGTTACGAACAAACCCGAACAAACGACAAAAATTTTCAAAATTTAGAAAAAAAAATTTGTCCAAATTTTATTTTGACGGGTAGAATTTTTTAAAAATTTTTCTCTATTCTTAGCGACAATATCTATACGACCCCACATTTGTTTCATTACTATCGGTTATTGTAATAATTCTGACATATTGACAGGTGTCAAATTTTGACAAGAGATTTTTTGCTTATTTTTCCCGAAGTCTCCGCATCGAATACTATACGACCCCATAATTTGTTTCGTCAAAATCGCTTCTTCGTTTTATACCTGACAGCTGTCAACATTTGACAGAATTTTTTGCGTGTAATTATTGTATTGTCAGCGGTTCTTGATAAGGCCCAAATTATGAATGTCCTGTTAGTACCTACTAACAGCTACATAACTTCCATGGCAACAATTATTGTTCTAACAATGGTATCCTTAGAAGTTATCTTACAGTTAGTGTTAACAGGATATTAATAATTTGGGCCTTAGTCTACCAAATTTAAATTAAATCTGACCGTTTAAAGTGGCTCAAAATCGGGTTCAAAGAAGTCGGTTATGGACAAACAAACAAACATACAGGTGAAGCGTGTTAAAAATAAGTATTAGTATTTGTATACGCGTCTGACGCTGCCGAACGCCTGTATTTCTTGCTTAACGGTGGCGTACTCGCCTACATTATTAATTTATTAGTGATAATAACAGGTATTTTCATATTAATGGGAATAGAAGCAGCACATACCTGTTACCAAAAAATACTGGTGTCAACAGATGATTTGCGAAATATTGTAAGTGGAGCAGATTAGGTCTATAAAAAATAAAATAACTTTTTAATATAACTAGTAGTATATTTTAAACATTAGAATAATTCAAAATCACATTGCTGTACCAGCAGCGGTCCAAAAAGGGACAAATATTTTAAATATCTCACTCAATTTGGGCAAATTACAGTACAAATAAATAACATCAGCTACTTAATAAATTATTTATGATGATAATATCTTATTAGTCATTTACAGTGACTTGGCAACCTAATAATATTATATAACTACAAATATCCATATGTTTTTGCCATTTATTATAGTTTTATCAGAAGACAGGAACTCATTCTAAGCATTTATAACAAAAATTTTACACTCTGTGATAAGGTATGTACATTTTAATTTAAATAGGATAGTAGGCTACTCCTTTTATTAGGGTACCATAAAACTCATAAAAGTACATTTTCGAGTAGCCTCTCTTTTTATCAACTAGCTCATTACTCATATAACTGCACACAATACTAGACCACATATCTGAGATAAGATTTTTATATGAGATTCTAATATCATAAATTTTATCTGGCGTTAACGTAACGGCGTAGCGCAGAGGAATAAAAACTTGAGAATTATACGGAAACACTTTGTTCATTATAGTTGGTTTCACAATGTCTTTGTTCGAGTCCTGTTCACAAAATCGTATCATTACACAGCCTTTGTACTCATCCGCAGTGCCGCTAGTGCATTTCATTTCAGTGCATAAAAACATTCCCGAAACTAACATGTTTGTGTTAACAGAGACGCTAGAAACGAATTCTTCCGAGTTCTGAAGATCGACTCTTCGAGCAATTTTGTACACTTTCCGAGACTTGCAGGTAAATGGTACTAGCTTGGCAAATTTCTCAATTTCTGGTTCTTCCTCCCAAACAACCTCACTACTTAAATACAATAAGGTCTTATGTACAATTTCGTCTACACACTGACAGATTATCATAGTGTCACTGCAATATTCGCAAGTCGTGTACAACAGCCACTTTTTATTTATATACCTTAAAATATCCTCCTCCTTAAGCACTTGTACTATATTTTCAGAGTGTATAGTTAGACCTCTAAATTCACACTCGTTTATTGTCCAGTCAATAATTTTACATACAAGATCAATTTTAGTAATAACTAGGTCTTCTTTAAGAATCGACCGTAAGGTAGAAGGTTTCATGTGATAATCACAGATAAAAATTCCATTAATACTATCTATAATGTCACGAAGACATTGCTCTCTAATTTGTTCCAGATTGTACAATTCTGAGTATTCATAACTAAGAACTAATGTACTCATAGTTAAATTCTCTGAGATGTAACCTAGGCACACATCTGCTAGGTCATCAAGAAGGTATTTTTTAGCTATATAAAACATAGACCATGCGTTCATTACAGATATTAAATTTATGTTATCAGTGTAAACAAACTCTAGCATTTGACTGAACTCATCTACCTTGATATCTCCTAGAGTTATTTCACTGGATGCCAGGTCTCCAAAGAACATTTTTTCAAATACCGGACTGCTACAGGCCAAAATGAGTTTGTGGGCTTTCATTTCTGTTCCGTCAATTTGAAAGGTGCAATCTACAAACTTTTGATCTCGAAAAAGTGCTATAAGGCGGTTGCGCTTGTAGTTTCCGCTGGAGCATTCCATATCCAACTAAAAAATAGTATTTATTTACTCAAATACTTAAAAGTTTTAGAAGACAAAAAAGATTAAATTTACGGTTGCCTAGAGTCACAAGGACAGTGAAGGAAATAGAGTAAATAAATTAGTTTGTGAGAGGAGACAACACAATATCTATAATAAAATAAATTGGCAAATTGATCTTCAAAGATCAGAAGCCAATAACCCACACAAGACAGGACAACAATAAATTAGCACATTTATAAATATAGAATAAATATAGGTAAGCAAGTACCTGTTTATTTGATAGTCTCCCATGAAACTGGCAAACATTGGTATTTTAGTTTGAGTTAGATTGAATCTTGGTTTATGTTTGTAAATATAAAAACACATGACTTGTCACTTATATAATACAATAATACAATTTTTAGGTAGGAACATCTCAACATTTCACTATAATAACAAATGACATGTATAATTAAATAAAAGCTTACCTTGTTAGAGATCTGTAAGCACTAAAAAAAAAGCTCCTGACAATTTTTAAACAACAAAAACTGAGTTAATATTCTAAATGCTTAGAGGAGATATGATGTATTATACAGGTTTGTTGTTAATCATGTTTAATTAAATCCTTGAACTGGACACGACACGGGAGCAAAGCCAAGGTCGCAATTAAAAAAAATTGCACGCGATGTCCGATGCTTCTTTTTCTACTTGAAGTAATACCTGCGATTGTTGTTTGTGGTTATGTCTTTGTTTTTTTTCTATGATCTTGCTGCTGAGAAATGTTAAAATAACTATAAATAAATAACTAAACTTTACTTTTAAAATATCAAATTATAACTATGTATAATGAAAATCAAACAAATCTAAGCTGATAGGTCGGTAAACACAATCCTATATCTCCCTCGAAAGCGCAGTCACCTTTTAATTGCTTAATGACTTCTTTATTGTCTGTTTCCGAAATCGTTTAAAATTTAATTACGTAAGATAAGATAACCGTACACAAGCACCAACACTTCAGAATATTTTTATTTTTGAAGAATTTCAAATTCGGAATATAAACAGAAAACCACAGAATACAGTGTGCAGAAATGAGAAAACCAAAACTGTCACTCTGACACTGTATTGTAATATGCCGTGACTGTGACTGTACACCAGTGTTGCCAGATTTGTGGGACAAATAAATGGTACAAACAAATAAATCTCATGGTATTTGCCAAGAAATAATGGTACTTTTAAAAAACTGGACGAAATACGAAATCGATTCATTCCGTACAAAAAAAAAAGGTCGACGGAAGGAAAAACACATTGCAAATATATGATGGGAAATAGTAGATTCAGTGAGTATTTTATTTTCCTCTACCGTACCAAAACATAAAAAAGGTCGACAGAAAAGTTCAGTAGTACAGAAATCAGCTAAACAGCTAAATATATAAAAAGATAAGCTCGATTCTTCAGTTTCGAAAGAATCCAAATAATGGTATTTTTGTTACTTTTAAAGGTGGTACGGGTGCCCCGGGCCCCGGTTAAGTATGCCCCTCTATATTTCTCATACGACGACAATACGAAGTTGTTTGCGAAACGTTCTTCCCTAAGCTAAGCAAAGATTTTTTACTTTATTTTTCTGTTTAAAAAAGGCAAAGGGAAAGGATCCCAATCTTTATCACAAAACTTTTCCGTTTTCTTTACTCACAGAAAAAACCACAGGAAAAAACCCACTGCCACAGAGAAGTTATGTTAACCTACTTGAGTCACAGAGGAATGATGAGTCGTATCAACCCATATAAGAGTTCCCGCGCTTTCTACATTTCAGATACAACGTAACCCAACATTCGAAGTCGAAGATTCTAAGGAAATATAAACTATTTTTCTTTTTCTGAAGAGATAAAAGCATTTGATTAAGATTATTAAGAAATGACACAAAAGGAGCAGCCTACAAATCTTCCTTGGTAAGGCAGTCTTTAATCTATGTTCGGAGAAAAATGTAATATCTACTTAATAAAAAAAAATGTTTCAGGGTAGAGAAATACCGTCCTAGCACATTAGACGATCTAGTCTCTCATGAAGACATTATTAAAACAGGTATAATTACCGAACGTTGTAATTTTAGTTTATAATTTTTATGTTTCTGCATTATTTATGAATATAGTATGTGCTTGTTTTAGTAAGCAAATTCATACGAGACGATCAGGTACCCCATTTACTCTTCTATGGACCTCCAGGAACGGGTAAAACAAGTACAATATTAGCCTGTGCCCGGCAATTGTATACGCCAGCTCAGTTTTCATCCATGGCAAGTATTTTTTTACCAACTAAATATTTTGTAATCACATTCAATTTGAATTAGACTAAACGGCAAAGCGAGAAACTCCCCCTCGAAATCAGTACATTGTAGTCCCTTCTACCTCTAAAATAATTTATTACTTACTTTTTGTCATAGAAATTACTTCACAATTTTGAAGTACAAGTTTTTTTTCCATATTACAATCAGTTCTTCTAATTAATTATTATTAGGTTTTAGAACTGAATGCTTCTGACGATAGAGGTATTGGCATTGTTCGAGGGCCAATTTTAACTTTTGCAAGTACCAGAACAATATTTAAGAAAGGTTTCAAATTAATTATTTTGGATGAAGCGGATGCTATGACTCTGGATGCCCAAAATGCATTACGAAGGAGTAAGTTATCAAAAAATAAAGCTTTATACAGGATAGTGTAACTAAGATAATTCCTTTTTCAGTTATAGAAAAGTATACAGAGAACGTTAGGTTTTGTATTATTTGTAATTATCTGAGTAAAATAATACCAGCCCTACAGTCGAGATGTACCAGGTTTCGATTTGGGCCTCTAAACTCAGACCAAATTTTGCCACGATTAAACTATGTTGTTGATGAAGAAAAGTAAGTTTATTGTATCAAAATCGCTCTTATTTTAGATTGTTGGTGATACTTATAATGTGTTCTCCTTTTCCAGGGTTAAAATAACAGAAGATGGAAAACAAGCCCTTTTGACACTAGCAAATGGCGATATGAGAAAAGTATTAAATGTTCTTCAAAGTACCTGGTTGGCTTTTAAGGATGTAACTGAGGACACAGTTTACACATGTATAGGCCATCCATTAAAAAGTGATATAGAGAATATTGTACAGTGGCTTTTAGGTGAAGACATGAAAATTGCCTACGATAGTAAGTCAGTACTCTTACCATAGACAAATATAAAGAGAGACAAAATTGTTTACATTTTGTCCCGATTAGAAATTGTTTTTAACAAAAATCAATGATGACAAATTTCTGCCAATTGCCCTAGATCAACCGCCTATGTTTAATAACAAAGGTTATATTAATTATATTAGATGCATTTGTCCTGTACCTATAAAGTAAACGAAATGTATGCGTTTTTTTAACTTTCCACTCCTAAAATTATTTATCTCCAAATGACATCACATTATAATGTTTAAGGGAAATCCGTGCGGCAAAGCTGATGTACGGGCGTCATTACTACATTTTACTACGCGTGACGTCGAATTTTAGAAATTAATATATTAATTCATATTTAGTATTTTATATTATTTGGGTTATATTTTTGAGCTTGCAGTGGAGTAGCTAATTCTATATTTTCAGTAAATGTTGCAAAAAAAGCCATAGCTTTTTTTATATCTGAATTTCGCAAAAAATATAACCCCGGTTAATTACCTATTTATGTCCGATTTTAAATCCATCTCAATATTCTAATTGCTTTATAAAAGATTGTAAAATTCTATGTGGGTACTTTTCGGACGGGATTTCACTTTCCAGACGGTTGCCGGAAAAATAATGTACGCAACACGCCTGGAAACTGTTTTTTTTTGGACTCGCAGACTTCCTACGCTCGTCATGGAATCTTGTCTACTCGTCCAAAAAAACAGTATCCTGATTTACATAAATCACTATTTTTTTATTTTCCAACGGGTTGGAGATCATGTTCAGAATTCTATTTGCAGCGTACTTGGCAATATTAAGGAACCCTTTCCTCGAAAAAAGTCACGTGGCTGTTTTTAGTGAGACAGTATTCATAGGCAAATAAAAATTTTATTTAAAATAACTTTATTTTTTTAATCTTAAAAAAACCACATGCCACCGTACTGGTAGTGAAGGTACAGCTTACAGCGTTGTCATTTTTTAAAGCCTTCTAACTTATCTGAAACTGTGGAAGTATGTATAATTGTAAACAAATGATGGTTTATGAATTTATGAATGGAATGTTTTGTCTCTCCTTATGTTTCTGTGGAACTTATCTATAATTAAGTGTGTTTTATCATCTATATGACATTGGGACCTAAAAAGTAAATTTTTCGACAATATTTGTAATGTTTAAAAAAGGAATTGTGCCCTATGCCATTAAAAAATATGAGAAATAAAATTATAGTTACATAAGGCCACTTTTTAAAATAATTAATTATGTAAAGTTGGATAAATAATAATAAATAATCGATTTTTTAAATATTTATTTTTAGATATTCAAGAGCTAAAAACCTTAAAAGGTTTGGCTTTAAATGACATTCTAACAGAAGTTCACAAGTTTGTTCACCGAAGTAAGTTTCTGAAATTTTCTCTCAATTAACAGTTTTTTTTAAAAAAACAATTTTTTTAGTTGAATTTCCTTTTGACACACTTGTAAGACTACTGGATCAAATGGCCGAAATCGAATACAGATTGGCACAAGGAGCAAATGAAACTATTCAACTCACAGGGCTAATATCCTCTTTTCAATTTATTAAAGATATTAAAGTGCCTAGTTAGGTTTAATCCTTTTGTTAATTTTTAGTTTTAACGGAATTAGTTTGATTTTCAAGTTGTTATTAAGTATTTTTTACATTAAATATTCATACAGCCGTATACATTAAAGGGTTTTTAAGTTAAAACAGTCCTACATTTTCCAAGTTGCGGGTGTTCTTGTAAATAAAACGTTTCCCTTGTCAAGTTGTATGTTTAAAGCAAGGTTGGGCAAAATTTGATTTTTACTAAAAAAATCTAATTGTTATGATTTTAATAAAACATTTAATCATCTCGCTTTTTTCAAATAAATACAAAGTATTTTAATGTCAATCGGTTTAAAAAATATTGTACAAATTACAGCCTAAATATTTGTCCGAAAGCGCTTCTTGCAAAAATACTCCTGTCGCGAACGTGTTTCTTACCGGATCTATAAATTGCCACATTGCCCAATACGCATTTCGTATTTTGATAGAAGTTGCTCAAGCAGAACAGGATGGATATAGAAAAAGGAGAAAAACTAGTGTTTTTTGTTCAAACTAGGTATAAAACGAAAATGCAGAAACTTGAAGTTTATTTATGTACTTCTTTTTTATTTTTCAAAAGCGTTGCGTACTACTTTTGATTTTGAGAATATTTTTATATTATGTTGTTATAAGAACTGTTCTTAATTAAAAAAATGGTAGCAATGAAATCATGATTTAAAAAAAAATAAAGTGATTTAAATTACTTAATATAAATCTGCCCAACACTTGTTTAAAAGAAAACCGTTGGAGTAGGCGCGCGCTTTGCAAGGAAACAAATACCAAATATTTGATTTTGGCGATTTTATCGCATACAATAATCTTTCAGCCTTTAAAATTCAATGGCTTAAATATTTCACCCCAGAACCGCATTTTCTTCCAGCTTTTTTGGTATCTTGTTTGCGTTAAATTTATTCAATTGTTTTACCCCTATTATATCTATTTAAGTCGCTAATGCATTACTACTTAGGAATAGTCATAAGGGTTAAAATTCGGAATACAATCACTAAGCCGATAATTAAATTAATAAAATAACTTTTTATGCAGTTATTTTTTATATTTTTGTAATAGTAAAAATTACAATATAACAATTTACATGTAAGATTTGAGAGCAATTTAGATAATAACAATAAACAGACCCTCATGGTTTTTAAGTAACAAAATAAACCGGAAATTAAAAAAATGTCAATAAAGCTTATATCGTCAATTAAAATGCACCTTGATAAAATGCAAGAAAAACGGATGTACGATTAGAATCAAATTTTATATGCATCATAAATATGCTATATTATATAAAATATAAATAATATCATAAAAGTTCGATTTTTTTAGTTTGTAAGATATGAATTTAAATCACAAATTAAAAAATCGACACATACGGAACCGTTAATCCCTCATAGTGACAAATACAAGGTGTATTTTATCTGGCGGCAAAAAACTTAAGAGCATCCTTGCTGGTATCCTTCAAAATTTCATTGCTTACTATGTTGCTTACCGATTATTTTAAATCTGGGTTTCCTAGAAGTAACTACCTACTATAAATATATAGAATCGGCTGATACTAGAGGGCCATAACAAATGTTATGGGTTACAGTAAAACAATGTTGAAACTTGAAAATATCCATTAGGTACATGTGTAATAATATAGTGGAATTTAGACTTTGTTTTACTGCAGCTCATAATGTTAATTGCTATAAAAGCGTTCTATAACGTCATCTACCAATATTATCCAAAATCTCTCCGACAAAACGTGACGATGATTTACTTTCGCGATATCGGAAAAATGCGTTTTGCGAGTTTTCCTAATTTTATCAAAAATTCAGCAAAAACAGATTCTGATACCCACTTTTTCCCAACTATATTGTTATGCTTATAGTTACAATTTAAAGAGATATTTGTGAGTTAGTTGCACCAGCAGCATAAGAAAATCATAGTTTAAGATATTCAAAGGTATAAAGGCCGATCCATACCTATGCATTTTCACCCTGCATTTTTAACCTCTTGCATCAAAATTGCATAATGCAATTTGGGATTCACATTTATGCATGAGTGAAAGGTGAAAGTTGCAGCGTTTTTCACCCTTGAAATAGAACAAGTTCTAATCATTTGCACACAAATTCCCTAGAAATTTCTGTTGGCGGAATTGATTTATAAGTATAACTTCGCTCATTTGACAAAAAATAAACAAGACTTCTCTCAGTTTTAACCATATTATGGCGTTTTAACTGCGTTTTTCTGCTGCTTTTTCGGTTTGGGGACGACTTATCTGGAACAACGACTCCGTCATTGCAGTTATAGAACTGTATCAAAAATCAATCGATTGAGTATTTTGTTGCAGGTTGAAAATGCATAGGTGCGGATCGGTCTTAAGTGCATGTAACAACGTACCTACTAACACCTCCCTCCTCCCCTAATCCAATCAAAATCACGTTGTCAAAATTTTATTTTTGTCTTTAAAGATTGTTTGTTCGAGTTTGATAAATAGTATTATTTATTCCAAAAAGAATCCAAAAAGTGGATATAGAACAAGTAGATCATTACTATACATTAAAAAAAAATGTTAGGGAAAAAGTTGTCTCCTAGAGGATTTTGGATATATTATTCTACCCAATGGGCTTTTTCACTATAACCCAATTCATCATAATATTATACAATATACAGTATTGACTTGACATCATCTATTAAAATAACCTATGGAAAATGTCTTACCATAACCCACGATTCTTTTATTTGCTAGTCGAGTTGCCGATTATAATGCTATAACTTTGTTTCGCTAACTAGAAAAATAGCTTAGAAACAGGACACATGTCACTCAGAAGCGCGTCGACCTTCGGCCAGAAGAAAAACCCCTTCGACCTGTCGACGCAGCTGTTACGTCATGAACCAGTGTTTTCGTGTATTTTTATTAGCGTTCTATGCGATAAGGTCAAAAACAAAATTCAGTGAAAAAGCCCATTACTTTGGAAAATTGGATTTCCAACTTTCCGCGGTAATGATGTACAATTTATTAATCTCTCGGTTGTATGGTCACATCATTGGAAAGACACCTTTTAATGAAAAAGTACTAAAATCGTGAAAACAATGAAATTGGGAAGGTATCGGGCAACGACGCCCTTAAAATTCCAATGGCATTTAATTTAAACAGAGTTAGAACTTAAAACATATTAAATAAACTTGACTAGCTATTTCTCTTTGTTCAGCGCTTGAATGAATTCCTCCAGTCTTTCTTGAATTTGTCGTACTCGTTCTATAAGAAAAAATTATTTAATATTCGTCATTACAAATAATATTCAAGATTAAATAATTCAAAAACTATATTTCTTACAAACCTACTGTTCGACGTTAATAAATTCAATGTAGGGTTTAAGCCGAGGCCGACGTCGTTTAAGCATTACGTTATACTAAATCACAATAAATCTTTGTCTGAATATGGGTTAACTATCCCTGGATTCGGCCAAGGGAATAATAACTAAGAATCCTGTGTTACCCCATGTTTACCTTTACCCCAAACGCTGACCTCTTGTTAGTAGAAAAAACTAGATGTTAGTAGAAAACTATATGTGTATCTTACCCGTTGTTACAAAAAAAATTGACGTTAAAAAAATATAAAAAGAGAAGTATTAAAAAAAGTATAAATAAAACGATAACAATGCAAAAAACGTTATATACCTACTTTGGCTGCTATAGAAAATTATTATTAGAAAGAGCGGAACTTAGGTAGTGAAAGGACCTTTAAACCAGAGTCGGCATAAGGACTACATAATTGGAGAATATTATTTTTTTTCTTTTCATACACTAAAATTTTACAATTATAGTACTTACCACAAAGTGTGGATAGATAAATAATAATAGGTTTATTTAAAATTTAATAATATAATAAATATGTTTATGTTGTCTTCTATAAACTTATTCTTCAATCCCCTGAAGCTGAGCTTGTTAGGGGCAAATCTTATCTTTTGTTTTAGTATGTAAAATCATAAATATGCATAAAAATCAAGTTTTAAAGTAAATATGTTAATTTATAGTATAAACGCAGTTTTTTTTTTGAAGAAATATATTACCTATAATAAAATTATTAATTTATTATTTTTAAGTAAAAAATATTTTCAAATTGTCTGTTTTTAATATTCATGTTTTTATTTCGAATTTAATTTTTTTTAATGAAATCAATTTTTTAATTTTTGTTGGTAAATAATTGTTTAAATAAAAACATAAATATTTGATATTTTTTTGTCCTATGGCTATATCTCAAAAACGGTAACTCTCAGGAAGCTAAAAGTTTGGAGACACTAATGTTGGATTGCAAAAAGGTTTTTAACAATAATTAGGTACCTAATCAGGTATAGTGTTTCTCAGATTAATTTAATGACATAAAAATCATTAAACTCCTAACAGTCGTCGTATCTACCAAATACTTAAAATGCCTATAATACCTATATTGTTTTAAATTTATAATATGATAGTATAAATAAAAGAATTTTAATAAATGACACGTTATAAACGAACATTATTGATTTAAAATGAAGTAACAATTTAATTGCTGCAATTATCAGAATTTTCAGAATTAGAATCGTTTCCAAGTTGGATCACTATTGGCGCTTTAGGCGATAAAACAGGAATATTCCCTTTCTTTTAAAACATCGCCTCGCAATTTTTCCATACATCGCTACTCATGTCGCTAATTACCTCCCGAATATTATCAAGGACAGCTGCGCTTAAAATTAAAGTAATACGTTGACATTGAACATGTAAATCTTTGTTTCTCAATTCCGGACTTGTTTCGCTCGTGCATAAACTATGAACGATTGCCAGTTCTACTAAATTTTCAGGTTTGTTAATTAGTTGTTTTTTTTATTAATGGAAACCCTTTTTATTTTGATTTCAATTATTTTTTTGTAAATGATATTTCTTGAGGACTAAAAAACATATAATAATATTAATGCATGGCTTGTTCTTTTTTCTTTCACACTAAAAACTTCTTGGTTTAAAGTATATTTGCAAATCTGGAGACCTTTTTAGTTTATGCAGAACAGTATCAAATTCGGTGACCATTTAATGAGAACTTTACCACCTGTATGTACAACCTATACCAAAAAAATACATAGTCTTGTTGCAAATAAGAATCTCGTAATATTACTATTAAGTTGTAGAATTTAAAAGAGAGAAATAGGGTACTTCTTTTTATCCATTTGTATTGTTGTGTTTATTAAAAAACAAATAACATATTTCGAAATAAACTGTCAGTCATTTCCTTATTTGCAGAAACATCAGTCGAGCATTACAATAATTAATAAATTAAAGTACCCGAATTAGTGGTATATCAATGCCTCGTTTATTATAATTACATATCAAAGCACCGACAAATTTTGCGCTTAGGTATATATTGTATGCTCCAGACAGTTTCGAAAAGCTCCTAATAAATCATGGCGAAAAGCAGACATCCCAAATTTGTCCAAGAAAACATCATCAATCATCTCTTACCAGAAAATTTAAAAATGTCAAAAAATATTAGTTTCAAACTTTTATAGCAAAAAACTGTTAATGAATATAGCGAATACACTCCTGTGCTATATTTGCGGGTAGAATTATTGTCTGCTCCTTTAATATATTTTTTACACGATGTTTTTGCGAGAGACTTTTTCGTTTTCCAAAACATAAAGGATGCGATAATTTTATGTTTATATTCTACGTACATTATAAGTATGTGCAAACTTGTCCAAACTTCTTCAAAAATTATTCAAAAGCTAACCAAGCCAGTTTAATTGTTAGTTAATTATTGGAAAATACCTTTTTTTATTTCACGTTCATAATAAGCTCAGTACGATACGCATTTGCGTATCGTAATGAAGCTATTTCGATACGCGTTTTTTCTTTATTTGATGTTGGTAACATTTAAATGTTTTATTTCATTGACTTGCGCGGCCTTTGTGATTTACGAGAAAACCCATTTTTCGCAGAGGAAAACTAGCTTGATAACTTACTTTTTTTTTTTTTTTATCCCACCATGTGTCCCCACGTCGTCGTCGTGGTTGGGCCGAGTAGGGACTCCCTGGCGTCCTTGTTTAGCGCTAGCTCAGCGGGGACGCCGGGGAGCCGAAACCAAGAGGGACACAAGGCTTAATTCAAGGTGTTATGCGAACCGTGCCGATGAATGAATAACACGTGTGCCTTAAACATGTGTTTTGAACGGAGCCTCTAGGAGGCAGGGCGCCCTACTAGAGTATCTAGCCTTGCCACGGTATGCGGGGCTCTACCGTGGTGGACCACCTTTTCCCTAGCTACTCGTGGGAACTGTATGGAAGAAGTAAACAAAAATAACAAGCCTAATGAGGGAGGCAGGGCCCTTAATCCACAGGTAACTGTGGAACCAATGGAGTTTGATAATCAAACTCCAAACAACAATGAAGATGCGATTAATCCATCTTCATCAACAGGAGCCGACTCTAACCCGACTCTGACTCCGGTGAATCGGATCAATCCGTCACCATTGACAGTGGAAGGTAACGAATCGGCTCCAGAACTATCCTCGGATCAGGAAAAGGAACTGCTTAAGTCTCCCAAACCTAACGAGGAAGAAGCAGTCAATGCGCTTGCAAACCTCAAGCTGAAGCGCCAACGGCTTACCACCTCCAAAAGGAAACGTCTTAGTCGTCTCCTGAAGAGTGGTATGCCATACGCTACAGCATTGAAAAAGGTGTTGGAGGACGAAAGCGAGCCGAACCCACAGCAGGAGAGAGTACAATCTCACTCCAATGCCGCTGGGGGAAGCAAGCGATCGCGATCCGACACCAGCACGCCAGAACAACCGGCGAAAAAACATAAGGAGGAAGAGGGGCAACCCAAACCCACTTAT
Source organism: Polydrusus pterygomalis (assembly GCA_963969555.1). Classification (NCBI taxonomy): domain Eukaryota; kingdom Metazoa; phylum Arthropoda; class Insecta; order Coleoptera; family Curculionidae; genus Polydrusus; species Polydrusus pterygomalis. The sequence continues at coordinate 733,941 of OZ018376.1, forward strand.
GGAGCAGCAATTGCGGGAATCAGGACAGGACTAATCCATCCTGACTACCCCGCAACTGCTCTCACAAACGAACAGCTGAAGAAGGCACAGCAGGCAGTTCTTAAAGCTGTTAACAAAATACCTGATGGAGGGCCGCAGGTACGATTCCAGAGCTGCTCACATCGGCCTGGATGGCTTCAGATTACATGTGCTGACGAAGCCAGCCGACAATGGTTGCAGGACTTAACGAAAGATCTGCAACCATTTGAGGGAACGAACATCAAGTTCGTTCAAGGCAAGGATCTGCCCAAACCTCATATCTGCATAGCATACCTTCCCGACGACGAGGCCGATCAACGGCTTACGTCCGAGGAGGTGCTCACCAGATTGAGAAAAATGAACCATGGCCTGAACACCCGAGAATGGACAGTCCTTCATCGGGAAAATTCAGGTCCTGGTCAAACATGGACATTTTCAGTCGATGAAATGTCCATGTCAGCACTGCAGGGGGTGAGCTTCAGACCCTACTTTGGTTTTGGGCAGGTGCAATTCCGCCCAAAAACTCGCACTGGAAAAGAACCAGGGCGAGAACAACCAAGGAGTACAGAGGCTCGGAAGCCCCCCCCACACGGAGCTAGCGGAATAAAACCGCCTCCAAAAACAAAACCTGACAAAGCTGCATCCAAAGGAGAAGGAAAACCCACTCCAAAAGATGCAGCTCGACAAACCACTGCCGACGTGAAGGGAAAGGGTAAATCCATTCCCAACAGGCCGGCACTGGTCAAAAAGGGCGGACGCAAACCAGCGAACAAGGACGAAAAACCGCCCTCCGGAGGACCCGACAAAGCAGGACCGTCTACCGGTCCTGCTTCTAACTAAACAACAAACACTCCTCCGGACCAAAACACACTGGCAGGTCAGATAAAACTGCTGCAGGCAAATCTGCAGCATGCTAAGGCATCTACGTATGTGCTTAGCAAGACGTTCACCAAAGAGCTCATAGACATAGCCCTTATACAGGAGCCATGGACCTCCAACACAGGCCGAGTAACCGGCCTGAGTAATACATCTGGAAAGGTAATAGCAGTCAACTCTGGAGTAAAACCCAGAGCTTGTATCCTAATCAGAAATACCATTAACCACTTTGTACTTTCAGGTTTCTGCTCTCAAGATGTGGTAACAATCAGTGTCACATACCAGGAGGGAGGTAGCACGACGGAAATAATCGTCTGCTCAGCATACTTTCCTGGAGACAGAGATGCAGAAGAACCACCTCCAACAGTAGTGCGTGAACTAATCGCCTACTGCAAGAGGAACAACAGGCACCTTATCATTGGGTGTGATGCGAACGCGCACCACATAGCGTGGGGCAGTACGGACATCAATCCCAGAGGTGAGTCACTTTTTAATTACTTATTGGGGGAGCAACTAATAGTAAATAACGTAGGCTCAGAACCAACCTTTATCACTGTAAATAGGAAAGAGGTACTAGATCTAACAATCAGCACAAATTTTTTAAGCAACAAAATACAAAATTGGCATGTGTCCTCTGAAACGTCATGTTCGGATCACCGGCACATACTATACAATATTGTAGCAGGGACCAGACCCATAACTCAGTACCGAGATAAAAGAAGTATGGACAAAGACGGATATAGACTGTCTCTGACGAACCATCTTCAGAACGGTCTGATTACAATCAACAATCGCGATCATATGGAGATTGCTGCGGAGCAATTAAATGCTGCAGTATTATCTTCATATCACGAAAACTGTCCACTGAAAACAAAAAAAGACAACAGAAACGTGTCTTGGTGGAATAAATCGCTGGACAATCAAAGAAGAGAAGTCCGCCGACTATTTAACAGAGCTAAAGAGTCGGGCGAATGGGTCCTTTACAGATCAGCTCTGACCAACTACAACCTAAACATCCGCAGAGCAAAAAGAGACTCTTGGAGAAGGTTCTGCGAAAGTGTGTCTGACACACATAGCAGCACAAGAATTCATAAGATTCTATCTAGAGAGCCAGCCAAGGAGACGGGGTCGCTAATACGACCAGACGGCTCCTTCACTGAATCCAGAAAAGAAACGTTAGAGCTACTGGCGCAGAGTCACTTCCCAGGAAGCCAGATCCTAACCCAACAACACACAGCCGAACACTTAGACCGATCAAAACGGCCTAAAAGAAACGACTGGTTGACGGTTAAGAAGATTATTACCCCACAGGCGATACGGAGTGCAATCAACTCATTTCAACCATACAAATCGCCAGGAGAGGACGGTATATTTCCAGCTCTGTTACAAATCGGACTGGATATACTACAGCCCTTCCTAATAAGACTTTTCAGAGCCAGCCTAGTTTGGAACTACATACCAACTAGCTGGTCGGCGACCAGGGTAATCTATATACCCAAGGCTGGTCGCCCAGAACCTCACCCGAACTCGCTCAGACCAATTAGCCTGACCTCATTTCTGTTGAAGACCCTCGAGAAGATGCTGGATGTGCATATCAGGGAGGAAGTGCTGAGCGATAATCCACTCAGTATTCACCAGTATGCTTATCAGGCAGGCAAATCGACAGAACTAGCCCTTAACAACCTAGTAGCGGGCATAACCAAATCCTTGGATAATAAAGAGATAGCTCTGGCAATCTTTCTAGATATCGAAGGAGCATTCAACAATGCACTACCAAACTCCCTATATGATGCCGCAATCTCTAGGGGAATTGAACCTTTAATCTGTGACTGGATACGCAACATGCTAAAAAGCAGAACTATCACCACTGAGCTGCGGGGAGAAGAGGTCAGATTTAGGGCTGCCAAAGGGTGTCCGCAGGGGGGTGTCCTGTCGCCCCTCTTGTGGTCACTACTGGTGGATGACCTGCTGGCCATACTCTCCCTATGGAAGATCAGTCTGCAGGCATATGCGGACGACTTAGTCATATTAATTAAAGGAACCTCGGAGGAACGAATATCTAATATTCTACAAAATATCCTCAACACTATCTATGCATGGTGCATGAGAGAGGAAATGTCAATCAATCCTCACAAAACGGTAATTGTGCCATTTACCAAGAAAAGGAAGCTGGGAAATCTAAGACCGCCTACCTTAAAAGGAGAGAGTATACCATTTGCAAGAGAAGCGAAATATCTGGGAGTAACCCTAGACAAAACGCTAAGCTGGAACTCTCATATAGAAAAGACTATCCGTAAGGCAAATCTTTCTCTATGGACATGTCGCAGAATTTGCGGAAAATCCTGGGGCATGGCACCAAAACAACTATACTGGCTTTATGTGACGGTCATCAGACCAATGATCACGTACGGCTCTGTCGTTTGGTGGAAAAAGGGCCAACAACGACAGGTTCAAGCGAAACTATCCGGACTGCAGAGGCACGCATGCCTTGCGATCACTGGAGCCATTCGCACAACACCAACGGCATCGATGGAAGTCCTATTAGGACTTATACCACTTCACATATACCTGGAGAAGGAGGCCAAATGGGCCACCTACAGACTATATCAAGCAGCTACTAACAGGCCGCAGTCATGTATCATGGAGGACACCAACTTGTTGGGCGGCATGTTAACCTGCGACATGTTGAATATGCCCTCAGACATGATGACAAGAAAATCCAACAACGAACCGCCTTACAAAATCATCCACCCAAAAAGGGATGAATGGGTCAGTAACAGCGCCGACCTGTTAAAGGCGGAATTTGGAATATTCACAGACGGCTCCAAAACTAAAGAAGGTATTGGAGCCGGAATTTATGGCGAAAACCCAAAAATAGAACTAACTATCAGCCTGGGAACTATGACAACCATATTTCAGGCAGAGGTTTATGCAATTGAAATGTGTGCAAGACTGCTGACAGACCGACGGTATGCACATAAAACAATCAAGATATTTTCCGACAGTCAAGCTGCATTAAAAGCTCTTGAATCGAGATGGTGTACCTCAAAAACGGTGTGGAGCTGTCACGAGGCACTATCCGAACTAGGTTTGAACAACAAAATAACCTTAATATGGATACCGGGACACATGGGTCTGGAGGGTAATGAAGCTGCCGACAAGCTCGCTAAGAGAGGTGCAGCTCAAAAATTCACAGGACCCGAGCCGGTAATAAGTATATCTCATGCTACGGCCAGAAAGGCAATACTAGCTGAAGCAGAAAGCAAATGGGAAAGACACTGGTTGAATTTACCAGGTCTAACACACTCAAAAGCATTTATAAACAACCATATAAACCGACAGTTAACTGACAAACTACTAGAGCTAAACAGGTCATGCCTTAAAGCACTAGTGGGATTGTACACCGGCCACTGCAGACTGCGACACCACATGTATAAAATTGGAATAGCCCCAACTGATGAATGCCGGCTTTGCATGGAAGATGCAGAAACAGCAGAACACGTAATGTGCGCCTGCCCAGCAGCAGGAAGGATCAGATTCGCCCTATTTGGCGAGATGACTCTGCTGCCGGATGACATGAAAAATGTCTCCCCCAATATCCTCATTACCCTAATTAAAAGGTTGGACTTATTGGGGGAAATATAAATAAGGTGTGAGCCACAATAGACCGCATGGTCGCGGTGGAGGGTTGGCTGTAACCCACTCACTTTCAACCTAACCTAACCTAACCTACTTTTTTATTCTGTGTGAATAACAGTCATGTATGTTGGTTGCATAAATCTATAAATCAATCTTTTGTAGATGCTTCAAGCTATAATTTTCTGCCAAATTCTATCCAAAATTCAATCTACTAACCTTCCAATGTCGATTTTAACTTCAACTTTATTTGAATTTTCCATCTTCCCTATACTAAATTGCAATGCCGTGACGTAAAATCACGTCTTTTGAAATTCGAAAAAAAGTAGTAAAATTGCCCGAATTTCCGAACGCTCTGTATATGAACCGAATGTACAAGGATCACACAACGTATTCCGTCCAATTTCAAATCTCATATCGCTAAAATAACTTTAGAATCTCGTGGTGAAAATGGGTCAATAAATCAAAAAATTACAGTTTGCAAAATAATTTTTGTTGCCCAGAGGCTACTATGATAAAAAATAGTATTACCAACATAAAATTTAGACATAAAAATTTACAATATTTAAAAGATTTATTTTCTTTTTAAAATGTATTTTTCTTGATTATAAAAGGTGAAATAGAAAAAAATGTATAAAGCACATGTTTCATAAGGCGTTTTAGCGCACGTGTCAATAAAAAAACTCGCCACTTCGTGGCTCGTTTTTTAAAATAGACGCGTGCGCTAAAATCGCTTCTTATGAAATGTGTACTTTAATATACTATTGTGCAATGCAACACAAGTGTCTGTAAAATTTCAGCTTCCTGGGCTTTATCGTTTTTGAGATTTCGCCTTCTATATTAATGATATTACAATTAGGGGCAGCTCCCCCCCCCCCACCCCACCCCAGGGGAGAAAAGGGGCGCCGTCAATGTATGTATGCCCTTTGTGGTAAGTACTAATTTCCTGTAAAATTTTAGTCTCTTTAATATTAATAAATAATATTTTCCTCATGCCGACTCTGGTTTAAAGGTCCATCACTTCCTGAAATCCGCACCCTAATTATTAGTTTGGATTATTGTTAGGTATTAAATGAAACAAGACTAAGGAAAAAACAAATAGTAAAACAAAAATGACAATGTTAGGTGGACAATCTACAAAAACCCTCTGGCCAACTAAAATTCTTATTCGAAGAAGTTGTCCATTTTTCCTAAGATACCTGATTTAAATAAGACTAACAAATACCCAAAGTCACGGTCTCATACATATTGTAAAACGCATATAATAGCAACCTTAAGATAAAATAAAATTTAATATGAGGATCATATAAAAAAAACTTACTTAATTCTTCGGCTAGTGTTACTCTTCTTCCCGTGAGTAATTCTGTCTTCTTTTCTTGTGCTTGACTATAATCATCTAATACTTCTTTAATTTCTTTATCTAACCGTCTAGCTAAAAAGGACAAATTAAGTTTTTGTATTTATGCATTATACTTTGCTTAATGACGACGACAAAGCGAGATTTAAGGAACAAATAAACCTTAAAAAAATAATTATCCCTTTTTAGTAAAGACTTATAGGAGTTCATTTTCAATGTTTTTTGTGTTAGGTTCGGTGGGATTTTACACACAATCAATGAAGTGCTAATAATATGCGCCAAGAAACTGGCCATGAAATCCCCATAGACATTTACCTTTAGATCCGTAAAGCTTATCTCGTGCGCAAACAAAAGTTAAATTTTATGGGTGAAAAAATACGTTTGTAAATAATTAAAAATTTTACTTTTTTTTCTCTATGCAATAGGATTTTTGTAATAAAAAATTATTTTTACTGGTGGATTCATTGAGTTATGCATTAGAGCCGTATTTAATTGTAAAGAACTTTACTAAGTGTTTTTCTAAACAACTTTTAATGGGCCTATTTTAAAATTTGGTCTGCGAGTCTATCATAGGGGCCTCCAAAAAAGTCTTATACAATTTAAATCAATAAAATTAATAGGGGAACCAATATTTGAGGGTAGCAAAATTTACATGGGATTTCCTATGGCCAGTCTGGCGGTGTACCACCCGGTATAGTTCTGGTTCAATTTTACCTTCTCTATTAGTAATTTGTTGTCTAAGTGCGTTGGAGGTAACTTTCATCATTTGCTGTATCCTGTGGAAAAGTACTACGTCCGCACAGTCCACGTCCATTTGTTGATGGTACAGATAGAAGGCTTTTTTACAGTCATATGCTCTAAAAAATTACAACAATAATTAGAAAAACGATGGCCTGAAAAAGGAGCTATTTCTTCATGTCCTTTTGTTTATTGTTTAAAAATGAAGCAGGATTTTTTGACATTTTTTTTATATAGAGTGTGTACTGGCCAATGCTAATCACACCAAAAAACAACCTAAAAATATAATATTACTGACTGACCATTCTGTACACAAGTACCACATAGTTTTTTTTTTATTTTAGTTAGAAATATCTGTTAAAATATAATATGTATTTGTGGAAGTGATTTGATTTCGGAAATTCGTCTTTATGTAACCCGCGTCTTACTATTGCCATACACAAGTTAGGTAAAGCAGCTCCTCAGGTTATACAGATATTGTCATTACCTTCCTAATGCTTTATTTAGGAAATGCCGCCTATACACTGCGTTCCACACTTCCCTCACAAATTCATTGTCTACTTCTATACCACTCCTTTGTAGATTATTACGAATTGTCGTTAATTCGTCATAGGATAAGGGAGAGGGATGTTTCTAAAAAAAAAACGTTTAAATTAATTACTAAAAAAATTTGTTACATTGATGTAAAAAAATGTGAAAGTAAGATTATAGCAGAAGCCGTAAAAATATAATAATATCTATTTGTGTTAATTGCACAGAAAGAAAAAATAATAACTACTTGTTAGGTTTCACAAATTTAATCAGTTTCCCGACACGTGTTTCGACCCTTGCGGGCCATTGTCAAAGGAGTACAAGCAGATACTGGTGCTGACGTCAGAAAAGGTGCTGGTTTTAAACGGTACGCGTTTATAAGCTATACAAAGCAATTTCTTGCTCATTGATAGAACTAAGTGTTTTGTGAACATTTTTAGTCACCATCTGAACATGTTTGAGGTTATGTTATTGTTGTTTACATTATTGTTTAGTGAGATTAAATGTTATTTTTTGTAAATTTGAACTTATTGTTGTGATTATTTATTAATATAAAGTGCCTATTATAGATTTAAAATCAGACCTCCGTCGAATTGCATCTAAAGAACAGTGTTTGACTAAATGCTTCTCTCTTTCTCTCTTCCTCTTTTTTTAGATTTTTATTTTCATTTTCAATTATGGCGTCTTTTTCTTCAGGTACATTATGGCCAAATCAATAAATTCATGATAAAATGTAAAACGAAATTTAAACAGTGTAATTATTGGGTACGGTAGACGATATGAAAGCCATAAAATTCGTAAAATGTTAAAATTTCAGGTAATTAAAAAAAGGTTCCAAACCGCCTTTATTCTCATTGGATAAATAATGTCACACCAGGCCAATGAAAATGCCCATTCCCGGTGTGGTTTCGAATTTACTGGAAAAAATACTGAAAAGGTTCCCGATTGGTTCGTGTTCGTAGCCAGCGACAAGCGCCGCCGTTTTGTGGGTGGATTTTGTAAACGTGTTAATGAAATGTTTGTTAAGAAATATAGTGCATATATACAATGTAATTATTATACCAGTACCGAAATAAATATATTCATAGTTACAGTTACAATATTTTATACTCACATCATTCGAATACAAAATTCTATCCAACTCGTTTTTGACCTGGTGTCTCTTTGCTTGAGCTTCAGTCTGATACTGCCAGTACATCCATCTCTCCTTAAGGGACGGCCCCAATAAATCCCTCAAGTCTTTCTCACTATCTTTTATTTTTTCCTTCACGCTCGACTCCAAAAACTTGACCGCTTGATCCCAGTCCCGTTTATCCGCTATCGTCCGGTCTTCAAGTATGTTAAGCTGGATCACTCGGAGCATATCTGAAGCCTGAATAAATATTAATTTTTTAAACACAAGTTTGGTAAAAGTATTTGATTAAACCGTTAGTTCTTCTCACACTGTACAGTGATTGCGAAACGTAAGGACACTGTGATGGAAATTATACTTAAATTAATAATTGTGTTTTCCGATGAGCTACGTACTTATCACTGTGCTCACCTTATCTTCCCACTTGTGTCTCTTCATGGCTTCGCTCACCACAGCCTGTTTTAATAGGTCGAAAATGTCGTCGTGTTCGGGCGCTTTCGCCGCCTTCAGCATGAAACTTTGGAATTCGGATTTGAGGCTGTCCCAGCCGCACGAAACGGAATCGGCGGGCAAGGTCGATTCGGCCCATTGACGGAGTTTAATGTCCACTGCCGTGTTGAAGGTTTCTAAATATTTACAAAAAATTCTTCCTTAGATAATTTTTCAAAGTTTTTAAACCATCTTTGTATTTTTTTATTTATTTTTTAGTAATTATTAACATGTTTGTTAAAATTCTTCTATTCCTACCCCTACTTACTTTTTAACCGTTATTATCAACCCCGAAAATCACATTTAAGCAACGATAATAAATCGTTTTTGTCAGAAATTACAGTAAATATCGTTTAAACATATTTATATTTAATACTTTCCTTATAACCCCATCATTAAAGCCATTATAAGTATAGTAAACGCGAGGTTTGAACAATTTGCGTAATCTCGCGCCGAAACGACGTATTCTGATTGGCTGGTGGCAAAGTTTGCAATAATTTGTCTTCACATGCAAATTCTTTAACTTCAGGAGTAACATTCAAATTGTGATTTTCTGTTAGATAGGAAAGAATGTATATTCACAGAAATTGCATTTATACTGTGTCTATTGTTTTAACATAGGTAGGTAGTGGATTGTTTACTTTTCTTCGAAGGGATTAAAAATGCTCGTAATTTGTAGAACTAATATTACAATAAACATAATTTACCGTTTATAAACACACTTTAACAATAAATATGATGACTAATAATGTTTATAAAACAACCAACAAGTAAGGTTAGGTTCGTAACTGATTTTTTTAATGTTTTTTTTATAACCCTGTCTGATAATAATAATAATAATCATATATATCTTTATACTCAACCAACTTAAAAAAGTTTATTACAGAAAATATAACACCAAATATGTTTAGTAACTATTAATAACTCCATCGAAATTATTAAAGAAAAAATATATATAATAACCATTTATAAAAAAAAATATTAATATTACGTTAAACTTAGTTCAGTTTTAAAAAATATTTTTTTAGTGTCTTTTTAAAAGTTCATAATTTTTGATATTTCTTTAATTTTTTTCAGCAAACTGTTATAAATTGTTATTCCTTTATATAATATTGATTTTTGGCCAAAAGTACGCTTTAGGAAATATTATAGTCGATTGTTTTTCTTTAATAATAATAGAGTGTGTTATAATGCATAGTTTTAATTTATAAAGCTTTTCTAAATTTAAATATTCATTTGGTTCATACAAATTTATAGTTGGTTCTAAAAAAGGAAGTTTATGTATGCATTTAATTATTTTGTTTTGTAGTTTTTTTAATGGCTGAATTGTAGTTAAATTCGCTGATCCCCAGATTGAAATCATATACTTACTGTAATTTTGAATAAACCAAAGAATAATATATATTTTTTAAATATTTCAACTATATATAATTTTTAGCTTTAAACAAAATGCCAATTATTGGTGAGATGTAACTTCTTAAATATTCAATATGTTTTTCCAACTTAAATTTTCATCAATATATAAACCTAAAAATTTAATTGTATTAGTATATTTAATTAAATGATTATTGAAAGACAGTGAAGAATTTTTTAATTTTGATTTACTTATAAACATAAAATATGATTTATTAAAATTTAATGATAGTTTATTAGTTTCAAGCCATTTACATACTATATTTAGGTCGTGGTTAATGTTATTACGAATTTGAGCATACAGTGTGTCCGCTTGAGTTCTGTACATATGGAAAACTTTTTTATTATTAACTTTACGAAAAAAAGTTATTCCTCATAAAAAGTTCTACATAGTCCAAAACCTAAAATTCAACCATCAAATATCGAAATTTTCCAGTCATATACAAGGTTTGTCAAAAAACGTGAATTTTTCCCAAGAATGTAAATTTTTCCCAAGCGTAAAGTACCTTTATTTTTAACATTATCAAAAATTGATATGAAAAAAAATTGTTCAGAACTAAAAACTACGGCTAAATGTGCAATTATACGCATTTATGTTGAAAAATTACTTTATTGATTAATTATTAATTTTTTAATTATTTAATTAATTTAATGCGTGTTATTGCACATTTAGACGTGGTTCTTAGTTCTGATCGCCTTTTTTTAATAACAATTTTTGATAATGTCAAAAATAAAGGTACTATACGCTTGGGAAAAATTTACATTCTTGGGAAAAATTCACGTTTTTTGACAAACCTCGTATATGACTGAAAAATTTCGATATTTGATGATTGCATTTTAGGTTTTGGACCATGCAGAACTTTCTATGAAGAATAACTTTTTTTCGTAAAGTTAATAATAAAAAAGTTTTCCATATGTACAGAACTCAAGCGGACACACTGTAGTCTTCATGAAAATGTACAATGCCTTTGTCTAGAATCCTAAGTTAAAAAAATATATTACGCCACTATCACAAAGCTGAAATATTAGCAATATACAAGCAAAGCACCATTTGCAATCACCGAACCAAAATGTTTTAATTGTAACAATGATAAAATGTACCCTTTGCATGCATTCTTTCCCACCCATCTTAATATTTAATTTGCTTATAAAGTCATTATCAACCATAACAATCCACATAGGTAAGGTTTGCCTTTATCTTATGGATAATATGGAAATTACTTATTATTTTAAAATATTTTCCACAATTTCTTTTCATCTCAGATTAGCAAGTTAAAGCATTTCCAAAATACCCTGTATCTACTCCATATCGGAACTATGAAAGGTCTGTGTTACCCGATGATCCGCTTTGTGCAGCAGGAAAATAGATGTTCTCGAAAACGTGCGTCGACACCTTGTCCCAAATATTTTGAAGCAGTCTCTCCTCCCAATATCTGGGACTAACTTGTGACAGATTGACAACTTCGTCTAGAATTTCGCCTCGGGCCCTCTCAAACAGTTCGTCCCTGTCTTGTTCACGAAGCCTGTAATTTAAAACAAATGCGAACTGAGGCGATAGGGAATAAGTAAATAAAATAAATAAATAAATAAATAAATAATGACTTTATTGTAATTTCAAAAAAAAAAGTTAAAATTACAAATGGCGGAGTTGAAGCTCGGCTTCCTATCTCAACCGAAATACACATTTAACATATACTAATTTATTCACTAAGAATTAACGTTATTATATAAAGTTTATAAGGCTACAATATCTAAGTAAAAAACAAGATATACAAGTACACAAAAAAAAACAAAAACAAGAGAAAATGAGGACGAGGTGCGAGTACTAGTAGGAGTCTACAGAAATAAGGCAATATTTTGTCTCGCAAATTGCTTAAACCTATAACTGGAAGAGATTTTAAAATTAGTAGGCACTTTATTGTAGATTTTCGAAATTTGGTAGCTAAATGAGCGTTCATACAGAGATGTAGTGTGAATAGGTGGAGTTATCATAAATTTATGTCTAAGTTCTAAATTATGTACATCATTCCTAAACCTAATCTTATTGTACAGATAATCAGGACATGTTTTATAAGTACGAATTTCCTATGTAGTGTCATTCTTATGATGTCATATTCTCAAAAGGTTTTAAAGTAGTTTTTACTCAAAAAAAATTATTAAAAGATTCATTATAGTGTTAACCAAAAAGATTAGAAATCAGTGAAATATCAATTTGTAATCAAAAAGTTCCTAATGTAAAAAAATGGATAAAAAACGCAAAAAGGATTTGACACAAAAAAAAGTGACAGTGACAAATAACCCAAATTTACAATGTAACCTCGAAGATAGTAGTGACAATGAAAATACCTATTTACCAGAAAAGTACCCCAACGATCATGAATACGAAAATTTTGTCAAAAACTTTTACATAAATACACAAGATAAAATGGAGGCAGGAAAATCAACACGTCTTTCAAATAAAATGAAAATTAATAGAGAAAAGGTAAATAATGAAAAATGTATAAGCTGTAGTTATAAATTCACAAATAATACTTATTCATTAATGTGTATTAAATGTGAAGAATGGTTTTGTTTATCATGTACAAAACTATCAAAAAAAGAAACAACTGAAACAAAAAAGAAAAGTATTAAATGGACATGCATAAATTGCCTAGAAAATGAAAGTTCATCTGAACTTAATAATAGAATCAAGAGACTAGAAGAAGAAAATAAACTATTTAAAGACATTATTTATCAAATAAACGAAAAACTTGAAAAATTGACTCAAAATACGAATGAAGTACAATCCAAAGTGGAAATTCTGGAAAAAATAAATATAGCTTCAAAATTAAACAAAATTGATTCAAATATTAATCAAATTTTAGAAAACTTAGATGAAAAAAAAAATATTATACAAGAAAAAAATGAACTATATTCAGATATTTTAAAATCCAATAAAAAAATTGTTAATAATCAAAATATTCCAGTATTGATTATTAAACCAAAGAAGAATCAAACATACCAGCAGACTAAACATGAAATACAAAACAAAATGAATCCAATGGCTGTTAAGGCATCAGTAAATGGCATAAAGGAAATTAGAAATGGCGGAATTATTATTAAGGGAAAATCAAAAGAGGACGTAGAAAAAATGAAAATATTATCAGAAGAAAAATTAAATGAAAAATATTCAATTTACATTTCAAAGTTAAAATTACCAAGATTAGTGTTAATAGGACCAAAAAAAATGTACAATAATATAGAACTTCTAGAAGAAATGCGAGCTTTAAACTATCTAGATGAAAATGATTCACTAGACATTAAATATACAAGAAAATCAAAATATTCAAATCAATATATTATTTACTTCGAGACAAAAGGAGATACTTTTAGAAAATTAGTCGACAAAGATATATCATTAGGGTGGAATAAATGTAAAGTGAGAGAGGACTTAAATATAATGATATGTTTTAAATGCTGTGGCTATGGACATAAAAAAGAAGATTGTAAAAAAAAAGATAAGATCTGCTCTTTTTGTACAGGTAAACACGAATATTGGGACTGTAAACAAGAATTTCCAAAGTGTTCTAACTGCATTATTTACAATAAGTTATATAATAAAAACAATGATTATAATCATGAAGCAAATAAAAATGATTGTATATTGCACCAATGGAAAATTAAACAGAGCAAAGAAAAAATAAACTATAATTAATAATGTCAAAATATAATATAAATATTATACAAAATCTTAAAGTTTTATATATAAACTCCAGATCAATTAAGAATAAAATGGATGAAATTGAAATTTTAGCAGATGATGAAAATATTCATATTATAGTAATTAGTGAGACATGGGTTTACAAAGAAGAAGAAAAATATTATAATTTCAAAAAATTTAATTCAATATATGCATGCAGGAAAAAGAGAGGAGGTGGATTGGGCATTTTTGTGAAAAAGACATTTGACTATGAAATTTTAGAAAAAATTGAAGGTGAATTATCATATATAGCACTTAAAATAAAATCTCCAGAATTTATTATTTGTGGTATTTATAGGCCACCATCCGTAAAAAGTAATAGTTTTTTAAATATTATTGAAGAAAAACTTGAAAATTTAAACAATTATAAAATCAAATGTTTAATGGTTGGTGATATGAACATTAACTTACTTCAAAATACTAGTGATTCAAAAAGACTTTTAGAAATATATTCGTCAAATAATTTTACACTTTGCAATACTACTATTTCAACAAGAGAAACTACAAACTACAAAAGCTTGATAGACCATACTCTAACAAATATGCAAAATAAACTAGAGATAAAGTTTATAGTAAGTCCATTAAGTGATCATAAAATACAAATTTTAAATATACCTAAACAAAATACCAAAAATAATAGAAGTTTCAAAAATATTAAAATTAGAGAATATTTTATAGATAAATTGAAACATGACCTAATAAAATTACAAAATAGGCAACATTTAATTAACGAACCAGATAAACTATATGATGAGATATTAGAAATATTTGAATCCTCATCATATACAAATACAATAAAAATTAATGAAAATTCGAAACCATGGTTTTCGAAAGATTTAGCAAAAATGATTAAAACAAGAGACAAGATATATGAAAAAAAGAAGAAATATCCAATGATTGAAGAATATGAGCAGACTTTTAATAAATTAAATAAACTTGTAAAACAAACAATAAGAACAACAAAACAAAAATATTTTAAAAACATATTTTTGAACAGTGACCAAAAAGGTATTTGGGAAAATTTAAATTTATTATTGACAAACAAATCAAAGAAAAACAAAACCAACATTGATAGTATTATATCCAATAGTATTGAAATTAAAGACGAACAAACCATATGCGAAGAAATGAACACATATTTTATAAATGTTGGCGAAAATTTATCAAATCAAATTCCATTTATAAGAAGATATACTGAAAATGCAAACCCTAACTCGATGTTTTTGAACCTAGAAAAGATAACTATGGGTGAAATTGAAGAGATAATAGATGATCTTAATATAAAAAAAGCAAGCGGTTTTGATGAAATATCAGTAAAAATTATTAAAAAAGTCAAAATAGAAATATTACCAATTTTACTTAAACTATTTGAATTATCTGTTAAAAAGGGTATTTTTCCATCAAAAATGAAATTAGCTAAAGTATCACCAATTTTTAAAGCAAATTCAAAAAATGATCCAAGTAATTATCGACCAATATCTGTATTGCCAGTTTTTTCAAAAATTTTAGAAAAAATTATGAACAACAAATTAACAGATTTCTTAGATAATCAAAATTTAATTTCAGATAGTCAATATGGTTTTAGAAAATATAGAGATACTGAAATTGCTGTTATGGATGTGATAACAGACATTCAATTAAAAATAGATCAAAATCAAAAATGCTGTTTATTATCTTTAGACCTTTGTAAAGCGTTTGACACAGTTAACCATAATTTTTTATTACAAATAATTCATAACATTGGAATAAGGGGAAATATTTACAATTGGTTTGAAAGTTATTTAAGCAATAGATCACAATATGTTAAAATTAATAACAGTAAAAGTACTCAAAAAACTATTAAATGTGGTGTTCCGCAAGGATCAATTTTAGGACCAATATTATTTCTTATATATATTAATAGTATATCTAAATTAAACCTAAATGGTAAGATACAATTATTTGCTGATGATACAACTATTATTTATTTTGGCGATAATTACTTTGACATTCAAAATCAAATAAAAAATGATTTACAAATCATTTTTTCTTGGCTTCAGTCATATAAATTATCAATCAATTTTAAAAAATCTTCTTTTATATATATTACTAAAACAAAAATAAACAGCTTGCTATCAAAAAAAGAAATTTTATTTGATAATAAAATCATAAAATATGCTGATTCTATAAAATTTCTAGGACTGCATATAGATGAAAATTTAAGTTGGAAAACACATATCGATTGTCTCAGGAAAAATATTACCCCATTGATTGGAATTTTTTATAAAATAAGATATTATTTACCAATTAAGCTTTTAAAAAATATTTATTATTCTTTAATTTATTCTAAATTTCAATATTTAATATCCGTCTGGGGATCTGCTACCTCTACAATAATAAACCCTTTAAAAAAATTACAAAATAAACTTATTAAATGTATTTACAAGCTTCCTTTTTTAGAACCAACAATAAATTTATACAAACCACTAGGATATTTAAACTTAGAAAATTTGTATAAATTAAAAATATGTGTAATTATTCATTCAATATCCACTCATCAAAAAAAATCAAAAATCACATTCCAAAAATTAAATACCGTACATAATCATGACACAAGGCAAAATGAAAGTATTTTAGCAGTAAATATTAAAAGCAATATTGGTAAAAGATCATTATTATACAATGGGGTTATAATTTATAATACCCTACCAAATATGTATAAAAATATTAAAAAATTGACACTCTTTAAAAAGAAGACAAAATTGTATTTTTTAAAAAAATAAAAGCACTCTAATTTTATTCGGAAATTAGTTTTAAAATTGATTTAAATTTGACTATTTTATTAATTTTATTTGTATTGTATTCTGTATTGTAATTCTATATTTTTGTAAAAAAATGTTGTTTATATTTGTTTATTTTTAAGTTAGTGTAATATTTTCCCTGTAATGGACTTTTAAAGTTCGTTGGGAATTATTTATTAAATAAAAAAAAAATAAATTATTTTATTAAATAAGACCAAACTATGTAGCATGCGTCTCTCATTCATTCTTAACCAGCTGATTTCACGTAGTTTAGCACTCACACCCAGAGGATTCTTACTTTTAAAAGTAGGTATAAAGAACCCCACACCACCTATGGAAAATGGTTTTATTTTTAGTATATTGTAGGTCTTGACGTTTAAAAGTGTCAATGGGCGCCTTAATCCAATCCTATGACTAATTATTAAATTATGGCAATTTCTTACTTTAAGATTTTCTGTATTGCCTGGAGTTTTCACTTGTTTCTTAAAAACTATTAACTTTTTTTTTCATTGGTGGAAAACTAGGCCAAAAATTTTCCTCTATACCTTATAATAATAATAATAATAATAATAATAATAATAATAGGTTTATTTAAAATTTAATATTATAATAAATATGTTTATGTTGTCTTCTATAAACTTATTCTTTAATCCACTGAAGCTGAGCTTGTTAGGGGCAAATCTTATTTTTTGTTTTAGTATGTAAAATCATAATCATAAATATGCATTAAAAATCAAGTTTTAAAGTAAATTTTTTGAAGAAATATATTACCTATAATAAAATTATTAATTTATAATTTTTAAGTAAAAAATACTACGTGTATAAATTATTCAGAACAATATTATTTAATTAAAGCATTTCCAAAAATTTTTTCAAATTGTCTGTTTTTAATATCAATGTTTTTATTTCGACTTAAAATTTTTTTAATAAAATAAATTTTTTAATTTTTGTTGGTAATTAATCGTTTAAATAAAAATATGAATATTTGAAATTTTTTTGTCCTATGCACTTATTTATTTTAGATTTTATGGTTATTTCATTTTTATGACGTGTATTTAAATTGTATAAGGTTTTTATTTTTAAATATAATATATTTATATTAAAATGTTATAAATGTAAAGTTGTCTAATGTTCAACTTTTTTGTTTCTGAATATAATTTTTTTGAAGGATAAAAAGAATCTTTATTGTATATAATTTTTAGAGACCTTTTTTGTAATATTTCTAATTTTTTAACTAAAGTTGTATTTATTCCCCTCCAACCTAAAATTCCGTAATTTAAATGAGTTTTAACTAACGCGTAATATAATATTTCCATTATGTCTTACATTTACAAGTGAAAATTCCAATTTAATTTACTGTCAAAAATAATTCCATTATATTTTATTTTATTAACTTTAAAAATTTGAATGTCTTCATTTATTTGAATACTATTCATATTTCGTGGTAGGTTATTTAGGTTTAATGTAAAAGGAATATAATTTGTTTTATTAAAATTAATTGTTAACAAACCAATTTTTTATAATTTTAAAATAATATTTTTTAATTTTATTATTGTCCCAATTTGTATCGGTATAAAAAATTGTAGTATCATCACCAACCTTGTTACTAAAAGATATTAAAATATGAACAAGATCTAATCGTTTGTTTTCGAAACGGGTAATTATTTTGTTTTTGGATTTTCATAATTTTTTAAATGTTATTAATTATTTAATTCGTCTCTAAGTTATTTATTTATTTATATAAGTATCAATAGCACTGGTGCCAATTACAGATACATCTTAAAGTGGGTACTCAACTGAGCATCACAAAAATTATTCAATATCTTGTACATATTTTATTTTTTTCTAGTGAAAGAAGACCTAATTTTCCACCAATAAAGAAAAAAAAAGTAAATAGTAGAAACAAATGAACACTCCAGGCAATGCCAATAATTTCAAAGTAAGAAATTGCCAACTTTAAAAGGCCATAACTCAAAATACACTACAATATACTAAAATTCAGAAAAAATAACTGAAAGCCCTTTGTCATAAGCGGTCCTTTGTAGAATTTTCGAAAAGGAATTGTAACTGAATAAATCTGATCCAGCTATGCCATGTTATTGAGAAAAGTATAAATAACAGAAACGTAGATGGAGCTTAATTACGATTTTTTTAAATCAGAAGCCCAATTTCAAAAAATAATTACATGCATATTTTACAAAATATCAAAAAAATAAATTTAGCGGACGTTTTTAACATGTTTGTTTTTAAAATTTGAAATAATTTGATGCGTAGAATTGGCATACCTAATTATATTTTAAAAATTGTTCGTTTTTAAGGTTAGATCCAAATATTTACGCTTCTATCCTTCACATGCTTTATTTCTGCAACAAAGTGATGACACCGTGAGATATCCTATAACGGATCTTTACACGATTTCATATTTAATAATAAGGAGGGAAGTAGAAAAAAGTTAAAATCTCCTTGGGTGTAGTGTTAAATATAGTTTTAAGTGACATTTTCTTACTCTAACTTACCTAGGAAAATTGTTCTTCCATTCCGATTCTAGATTAAATCTTCTCGCCTTAAAGGCGTCTGCTTGTTGTTCGACAGTTTCTTTTACCATTTTCCAGAAGCAGTCGGCTACCGCTAAACTTAAGTTTCTTGTGGTGACCTGCGTAGATCTTACTTGACTATCCCTGCGATAGTTTATACAAAAATTGGAGTAAGAAAATACAGAAAACAATGATTATTCATTTTTATAAACTATATTGATAATAAAGTTATTTATGACCACGAAATTTTTTAAGTCTTACTTAAATAATCTTGAAGATCTAAAGAAATTTTCTTCATAATCTTTAATGGTTTGTATTGAATCGTCTTTTCGACCTCTGCCAGTTACCACGGCAAAATATCCCAGGGCTTTCATTGGAAACAGTTTTCCAGATAAAATTTTTCTTATCTAAAATAAAAGTTTCAAATAAACTTTTTGCACTCACTGCCGGTCATGCATTTAAAAATAGTACCCAATAATAATTATTAACATCTCTTTGACTCTCTTTTTTGCAAAATAATATCTTGTGTTATATAAATTTACCCTGGTTGGATCGGCCAAGTTTTCCTCCGCCATATCAACCTTGGTCAACACAAAAATGGTTCTTTTACCACCCGGATCACAGCTGGCAACCAGATCTGTCACATTACTCCTTTCCGCGTCTACAGACCCGTCCTAAAAAATAAATTAAGAAACCTCAAGTATAGCTGTTGCAGTATAGCTTATAGTTCCTACATAAAGAAGTTTTTAGAAGTGCATTTATCTATGTTTTTTACTGGGAGGGTAAGACGAAACTCTCTACTTGATTTTAAAAAGGAAAAAGTTGCCAATAAACTCGTACCGAACGAGTTTCTAATATGGACAGTATTAATATTATATAGGGCGAATTTTTATTTTTACTGGTGGACCCACCAGTTGTAGGCAATCCTCCTCCATTTAGATATTAAGCAAAACGAACGAGTATGCTCAGCAGCGCTGGTGAATATAATACGCCTACAGAAAGGAATAAACAAACACAAGCATCTAGGTAAGACATGAAGTTCTTTTACATACCTGTATACACAAAATAATGGCGTTGGGATTATTCATATAGGCTTGGGTCATTTGTTTAATGCTTTCCCTTGTATCGGCCGCCATATCAGTGGTTTGGGTCTACAATAAAAGGAAACTTTTTTACTTTAAGTGTTACTGGGACATTAGGAACATTTGACACACTTACAGATATTATACCTGGTAAATCTACTAGGACCATTCTCTGCAGTCCTGGACCTAAAAAAAAAATTGCCTATGGGCGAAAAACTTAAAAACTTTTAATGAATTTCTAACTTTAGAATTAAAAATGTCTATAAGTAAAGGGTTTCTTATTATATCTTTATTTTTTCTATGACTAGTGAAACATCACTTCTATTGCAAATTCTTACCTTTTACAGTCATGGAAATAACTTCACTGGACACAGTTTTTCCCCCTTTAACACTGTTCCTCATCCTGAGTTCAACTTCTCGTCTGAGATCAGCCAAATCACCATCTTTGGTTAGATCAAACTCTCTGGTAGAATCGCGAAATTGGGCCACATGGTAAGGGCCTTCCGAGAGGGTTACTTTTACTGGAGCTCTAAAGCAATTATATTGGTTAATTTGATTTTGAACTACACCACAAGTGTGTCAAATTTTAATTTTCTATGTTTTTGAAATAAATATTATTTGCCTATGATTACAAAAAATGATAATATTTTGACGAATATTATTTCAAATGTAGGTTTTAGCAACTTCACCTTGTCATCATTTCACCTGCTCCTCTGGGGAAAATTCTAGCCTGTGCGATCATTTCCAGCACGGATGTTTTCCCGCTGCTTTGGTCTCCGACAACCACCACCCTTGGAAGTTGGTCTTGTGTGTTGTATCCACTGTCAAAATCTGCTAATTCATCCAATACTTCACTATACATGTCGATGAGACTACGTTTAACTTTCCGCATGTTTGGTTTTCGACCCTGAATGGACAAATGTATGTCTTCAAATATATACGAATAAAGTTTAAATACACCCATTGAATTATAAGCTTTAAAACTATTTAGGTACTTACCTGCTTTAGCAATAAATTCTGCTTCCTCAACTCCTTATTTTCTTTTTCTAACCTTTCCAATTCCCTCTGATACTTAATCTGTGTCTGCATCATTTCCTCTTGGATGTCATTTAACCTCTGTTGTGCCTCCTTCCTTATTCTATCCTCCTCACTATCTTGTCTAGCGAATGGTCTGGCATATGCGACTTTCTTTTCCTTCAGTTCGTTTTTAATCTCTAAAAAAGGTGCAAAAATTGCAATCTACCTTTGTTAGTAATGGCATGAGGTGTTATTTCGTACCTGAGTACATTCGGTCAATCACTGCACTAAGGCCAAGGGACGAACCTAAATAATAATAGAGACATAATAAATAAAAATTAAAAATAAATACATACTTAGTAAAATCTGAATAAAAAGTAAAGATGAAGAGTGTAAAATAAAAATGGGTTTTTGATTTTCTATTTAAGTGAAATAAGGATTATTTGATACGCTGTTCTAAGTTTCTTGACATTCTCTATTACAGAAAGATAGGCATTTTCCTATATTTCTGTAAAATTTTACAATATAACTTTATTACAAAGTGAATTTAACTACTTTATAAAAAAATGTACTTAATTCAAATTTAAAATTTTTGTGCTGCTGCAGTGTTTATTTCAAATCTTATTTTAACCTTATAATAATAACCTTAATTTAACAAAAACAAAATAAAGTAATAAACATAGGACAGGTACACAGTTAACAGATAACTAGTCTAAATCTATAGATATTTTTTTATTGAAAGTTACATTTTTGTTAAATATCTTTATTAATTTTAAATTTACTCCAAAGACAGAATGTACTCAAATAACGAGCCTGATATTAACAGAATTACCTTTTACATCAGCTTCTTTATCCTTTTTTTCCGCTGTCTCTGCAGCTGCTATGGCATCATCTAGTCTTTGGTCAAACCAGCCTTTCAGTTGGGCATATTTAGCTTCAGATAATGACTTTATTTTTGGGTCTGGAAAGACAAAAAAAAAAGTCTTCTTATAGTCTGTTGCACTACCAACTGTTATAAGATTTCTAAAGCCCAAATCACAAGAAAAATTCTTGCCCAAAAACTCTTTCAAATTCTTGAAATTGTGCTTGAAAATTTTCTTTTATACATAACCCAAGTTTTTGCCAAATTGGTTAAATGACTTGAGGTTAGGTACACGTTAACACCGAAAATTGCTGTTTGGTTTGCTTTTCCTATTTGGTTTGATAAGGTAAGTTTAATCAACTTCTCTTGCTTTTCTAACTAGTTAATACGACGAAAAATCATTTTTAAACACATTATAGAAACAAAACATCAAAAACGATTTTTCAACCTTAAAAGCTGATAGGTTGGCAGCCACTACTAACACCAGAATTACTAGCTTTTACCCACCACCACCGTGTTATATCGGTGGTGGTGTTTTACCCCAACTTGGTGAAAAAATTAGAACAAGTACCAATTTTTTGACAATAAATTGTAGGAAGAATTTGGGGTAAATCTTAACTGTTTACACACATGGAAATAAATTCAAGATAAACTTTTACAATTTCTTGACCTGTGGAATGTGGGCATACAATTGTGGGTACCTACTTACCAATTTCAATATTATTCTTAATCGAATCCTTAAATTCAATGAGGTTCCCCCTCCATTCATTCCACTTATCATTGTCTGGAAGAACATCATCAAGCCACTTAAGATCTGGTAGACCTTCTTTCCAGTCACTATATCTCTAGAATAAAATAGTATACTATAAACGTTTCCTCTAATGCCTGTAAAGTTACCTTATTAAGAGCTGCACCTCCCGCTACACCCCCTCCAATAATCAAATATCTAATTTTAAGTAATCCTCTTAAAGCCCGAACCACAAGCATTCCATATTCTCTTCTCTGTAATTTATATTGTTGGTAGAAAATGTGTTTGGACCTGTCCACTGCTCGACCACCCCATATGCTTGCTATTCCTCTTTGAAAGCGCCTTTGCGGCCCATATTTTAAGGGGTTGTTTGAATAGGAACTTATGACTACCCGGCTAAAAATTATAAGGTATACCAATTATTATTTATCAGATTTCATATGAATCTTAACTTATTCCTATAATAATAAAAGTACAATTTATCTACACAGTCTTTTATGCTTTAAATTGTACAAAAAGTATGAAAAATATGCGATTAAAAGGTGATATAACCTCTAAACAAGTACTTTAAATTAAATCTTACCCAAATTTGCCCCTTAATAAATGTTCCATTTTACATCTGTGTGTTCACTGCATTCTAAATTAATATACCTATATTCGGATTTCGGGCTAAAAAAGTTAAGATAGCAAAGAAATACCGAAAAAAATTACCGTCACCTTTATTATAAAGTGTCAAAGTGACAGCATAAAACACAAACAAAGGATAGTACGCACAATTCATAGCTTCATGAGTCGACCCTGCTTTATTTTGTGTGGACACCTGGGTCAGAGAGGTAGTTCTCTGGGTCAGAGCAGAGAACTACCTACCAGGTTAGAGCCTAGAGGGCTCCTTTACCTCGTCTAAGCTAGAGGGCCATGATAGAATCACATATCAGCCGCGCCGTCCTAATTCTATGTGGCTCTAGTAGTAATACTAGTAATATGTCAAATCGTCAACCTCAACCCATCCTTTGTGGATCGAGCTTAGCCCGATGAGTTTTCGGTGTTAAAAAAATAAACCCTTTATTTTTCTGTGGTTAAAAATATTGGCCGGTAGCGGAAACACAGAGGCCATTGCGAACATGCGAACAGAACATCTTCTGTGTCAACATAACCACACTAAACATAAAAAAGGATATAATTCTAAAATAACTAATTACTAATTAAGTGTATAAACATTTTTGCCATGGAAGAAGACAACGAATACTTACACCAGGGAAGAACATGTATGTGAACTGTGAAGGTAAGTATTTAGCTACTTGCATGAAACCAGCCACTACCCTCTTTCGAGAGGGTATTGAGCCAGCTCGCTCCAAAAATTTCGTAAGTACCTATTTTCGGTTTGCTTAAAATACCTAAATAACTACCTATTAAAATTACCTTAAATTCAGTGCAAACAGTTAGTTTGTTGGTGCAAGCAATTTACCCTGCAATGATTTACATACATGTATTACCTTTTTGCAGGATCTTTTTAATAACATAGGTACCTACTCCTTTTCTCCAGGGTATTTAGGTTCATTAATGTTCCAGTGCTGTTTTAAAATACCGTTTTTACCTCTCCTTA
Source organism: Polydrusus pterygomalis (assembly GCA_963969555.1). Classification (NCBI taxonomy): domain Eukaryota; kingdom Metazoa; phylum Arthropoda; class Insecta; order Coleoptera; family Curculionidae; genus Polydrusus; species Polydrusus pterygomalis. Next base: position 758,496 of record OZ018376.1, read on the forward strand.
TTTTATACCAAATGTTTTTTTGTCAGTAAGTTTATTCAATAAATTTACACAAAATTAAAACATTTTTAAACAAAGTACCTATATAATATACTACATTATTGCTGCACCTAGGTACGGAATAATTACTTGTATTATATCAGAATGGTATGGCTTTCTAATTGTACAAGTACCACTGGCTCTATTGAAGAAGACTGGCCATGAAACTAAACTACCATAAAAAAACTGCAATTATCTTGGGAACGTTTATTTCAGTTATAGGCAACGAACTAAACCTACCGTAAGTATTTACAAAAAATAGCTATATACATTTTTAGCTAGCCTCTAAAAAATACGGAAGTACTAGGTATAAATAAAATTCTGTACAAAAAATAATTTATATACACTTAAAAATGGCAGTGACTTTTGTCTAACTAAACTACAAATATTGTACAATACATTTATGGTGGCATAATACTTTTTTGTTGAATGAATAAACAGATACATTTTTGGACACATTTTAAGCCTGGGTATTTATATTGAGAAGGTCTTAATCTTCTGGTAGACATGTCATAATTTATAGGGTAGGTATAGGTATAGTAAATTATTGTAGTGTAGTATTAAATTTAGAATTTTGTTTTCACTGAAAGTTTGGAGAGTAATATATTGGAGCTTTGTCTTTGAAGGGCTATTTTTTTGTTTATAGTATAGGCATGGAATAAATATAATACCCACCCTGTACATTTCAATGTGTGTCTCAAAAATACAGATAATTGCAAATTGCATCTAAAGCAGGCTGGACACATTTTTTGCAATGAATGGCACTATTTTGTGAAGGGCAGATATTTGATTAATAAAGGGAGGTTTCTCAACATGAAAACAATATTAGGCAAACCCAAAAGGCAACTAAAAAATGCTATTATTTGATTAAAAGACAATATCATTTGGTATAAAAATCACACATAATATCGGTACCATTTCTAAAATAAAAAATATAGGGGTACTTGATGACCCAAATGCGTGCATAGAATATTATAATAACGGCTTGTATTTTCTCCTTTTAATTATCAAATATCGATCTATTAAGTAGATATAAGTACATGCATAAAAAAAAACATATTTTTTTTAAAGTTAAATAAAAATTTCACATTCCTAATTTTTACTAGCAGGTACAACAGGGCAGGAGTTCAAAAGAACGCTATTAAGTTCGTCCATATCAGACCAGTCTTTCAGTTCATCTTGGACTTTTAATTTTCGTATGCAGCCCTTGAAGTTTTCTCGTGTTTTTAATGTTCCTATGGCTGCATTATCTGAAATTTATTTAAAACATAGGTGAACTATTTGCAAATTTTATAGGAAAGAAATTAGTTTCTACTTTTTTGAAACCATATTGGTCTTTAAAAAATGTTTGAGAAATGAATCCAGAAAATTTAACTCTGTTGAGTTCGGAGCTTACCTGGCATACCACCGATATAGAGCGGCGCATTGATTTCATCCATCAGTGAATTAACGTCGCTTTGTACCCAACTTTTTCTAATTCCATCCACATTAACTGTGAGCTCCGAACTAGAGTACATCGCTAAGACGTTATGCCACATATTGTTGCACAGAGCAAAATCTGAATCCAAATTATTCGTTACGTTCGATTGGACGCCATTTCCTAAGTCCACTGTCATGGCGACTGCGCCATTTTGTAGTTCCACAGAGAGGGCGGGGTAGTTGCCTTCATTTGACACACTGAGTAGGATACCGTTTTGTTCTGCGGTCCGGAATTCGAAACTCAGTTCTAGAATTTTGTTGATTCGGAATGCTTCTTCTAAAAGAAATAAAAATGGTATATACGTGGTGTGGAAATGGCTTATTATAGTTAAAACAGCAAATCCTGATATGAAAACAAATTTTAGAGATCCTTATTCAATTTTTTAGAAGGTTGACTAAAAAAAAGTATGGTATGGAGTGTTTCTCTGGGGACACCCGTGCAAAGAGTCATTTAAACATAATACTCCTACATATATCCCAAGTATATTAAAAATAAATTATGGTAGTATACAAGTCAAAGAAACTTACTATAAACGGCATATGCATCTCCACCAAAGTAGGCCCCCTCCTCTATCCTCGGAAAGCATTGCCTAATGTTATTGTATGTGACGTCATTTGTGTTTTTTCCCAACAATTTCGTTTCCTCGTTTATTCTTAAATTGTTAATGCAGCCTTTAAATGGGCGAATCCTCTCTTTCTGCAATATAAAAATATAATAGTTAGAGAAAAACGACTTGGCAAGCAGCAATGTTATTCCTGTGACTAATTGGCTATGCAACATTTAATCCATTTAATCTATGATCATTGATATAAAAACTATTGAAGACACGCCAAACATAATGGGCGCTTATTCAGTAACGAATATTATTATAAGATTATAAAAGAGAGGCACTTACTAAGTCTTTAAATTCGACATAATCACTGGGCACTCCACCCAAATACATTTCGTTTCTGACAGCAGTTTTGGGCATCCTAACCGGTTTTCTAGAATCGCCGTCTAACCACATCTGCAGTTTTTTACCGTTCTTTTTGACAAATTTGACACTGTGCCACTGGCCGTCATTCACTTTTCTGGAGAAAGTCAGTGGCCAATTTTTGGGAATTTTTCTCTTGCCTTTGACATGAAACGTGAGTTTTCCGTCCCGGAGTTCCAGGAAATTGTAGTGGGGTTGTGTTGTGCTTCCCTAAAAAAAAAATACATGTTAACATGAAACCATAATTCTACAGAACCTAATTTGTCTAATAGTTTTTAATCATTGTGCTATTCTTAATTAATTAAAAAAAAATTGAAAATGGATAACATCATTAATGAGAATACTTTAAAAAGGGTGACTGACGACTTTCATACGGGCTAAGTTGTCACTTTTGATAACGTGAAGATATTGCAACTAGAATTGCTGCCACATATAAGACTATGAGCTTCATAATCAGATAGACGCATCATTACTGATGAATGTATGTAAACTCAGGGTTTATTTTAGCTCACATTACTTATATATAAGGCTTTATTAGATTCGATTGATATGTAAAGTCAAATTTCTAGCAACACGCCGCATCATGGCTAATTCACCTGTCATTTATAGTACCATGTTAAAGTCTGGTCTATTTTACGTTAAGATTTAAAAACATTAAAACTTTTTTTAAATGTAAGACATGGAAATATTATATTACGCATTAGTTAAAACTCATTTAAATTACGGAATTTTAGGTTGGGGAGGAATAAATAGAACTTTAGTTAAAAAATTAGAAATATAACAAAAAAGGTTTCTAAAAATTATAATTAATAAAGATTATCTTTATCCTTCAAAAGAATTATATTCAGAAACAAAAAAGTTGAACATAAGACAACTTTACATTTATAACATCTTAATATATTATTATATATACCTATATTTAAAAATAAAAACTTAAAATAAATAAGTCCATAGGACAAAAAAAATTTCAAATATTTATGTTTTTATTTAAACGATTATTTACCAACAAAAATTTTAAAAATTGATTTCATTAAAAAAATTTAAAGTCAAAATAAAAACATGGATATTAAAAACAGACAATTTGAAAATATTTTTAGAAATGCTTTAATTAATTAATATTGTTGTGCATAATTTATATAAGTAATATTTTTTACTTAAAAATTATAAATTAATAATTTTATTATAGGTAATTTATATTTCTTCAAAAAAACTGCGTTTATACTATAAGTTAACATTTTTACTTTAAAACTTGCTTTTTAATGCATATTTATGATTTATGATTTTACATACTAAAACAAAAAATAAGATTTGCCCCTAACAAACTAAGCTTCAGGGGATTGAAGAATAAGTTTATAGAAGACAACATAAACATATTTATTATATTATTAAATTTTAAATAAACTTATTATTAATATTATTATTATATGTTGGCGCCAGAGACAGGACTGGGTTAAGCACTTTTACCATCGCATTCACCATGTTTTAAATTTGTATGGGACTCTTAACGGTTTATTATCAATGAAAACGCTATGAACAACCCAGACAACATACAAGAGTTTCGCTTCCAAATATTGTAGCTACTTGCCAATAAAGCGCCATATTATAATTCACGTAAATGCTATAGTTTTTTAAATACAGATAGCTGGATTAGCTCTCAGTGAGCGCCAGGTTTGGCAATCTATATTGTACTGTAATTAAAATCGATAAACTAATACTTGGTTTTTTACCCATAATACTAGTAAATTTATGTATATTAAAACCTACTCACAGCAGCAATAAAAAGCATTCCGTTGGCATACAACGTCCTAAACTCAAACTCTAACTTGAAATCCTTTTTCCAAAACGATGTCCTAATTTGAATGTAGCTATTTGGCTTGTCACCAAAGTTGACAGCCGTCGGATCTGTCACGTAGTTTGCTGTGGTGGCGCACCGTTCGGTGTTCTGCATCGTATTTGTCATAGTCACGTTTGGTGGGCTGGCGAGACCTTTTAAAGTGACTGTCGGTCGAATAAGGGGGGCTTCTCGGCCTATTTGGACGTTTGTGAAACTCTTTATGGTTTTGAAACCAAAGTTGAGTTTTCTGAAAACAAATTTTGTATAAATAACATACGCTTTAAAAATAAATGTAACAACACGTACTCATTGTTAATATTAATGTCACTAATTCCTCCATAAAATGAGTTAAAATTAGGAGCGCTTCCTACAGTCATTTCTAAAGGATCCTTAACTATAATATCATCCGTTTTGCTCCTATAAATAATTTCATCCTCTCCATTCACTGTCAGACTTATTTTGTCTTTTTTCAACGTTACAGAAACAACGTTATAATCGTTTACATTAAGGGCTGTATCTTTGTCAGCCAGATAGCTCTCTCCGTTTTTCAGGTTGATTTGTAAGAGCCTGTTTGATAGTGATATGGTTCCAACATTTTTCATGTCTAATAATGCAGAGTTGGCATTGAGCGGCCTCAAGATGAAGGCTATGGCGTCCAGTTGTGGTATTTCCATTTTACGAAGTAGGTTAAGTGACCCATTTCCGTTAAACCATGCTTTGTCAAGTTCAAGCTATAAAACATAAATTGTCATATAAAAACAGACACAAGCAAAACTAATAAATAACGACAGAAGTAATACGTATTTGTAAATTCTAATTCGCTGTAGGTTAAAGTACTTTTTCTTCTACAGAAAATTGAAGTTGTTACGTTTTGCAGTTGATATAAGACCAATCAATATGATTATTAAGATTGCAGACTATCTCTAAATTTGTAACCAATCATACCTCTCCTGTTTTTTGAGTTACTCCAGAAGATACTAATTCACTGCTTAGTTGAGCAGTTTGACTTAAGAATCCTAAGAATGAGCCAGTATTAACATTAATACATCGAGTATTAAGGGTTGGTGAGATACCTCCAACAAAGTGTTGCGCCTTCTTTATCCTATAAAAATGTATTTATTTAAGTTTTACAAATTAGCGATATTTGATAAGAGTGTAGATTGTTTTATGGGTTTAAGGATCCAATTTTAATTTGCCGACGTTTCGGTATTCGGTTTTCGTCATACTCCTATTTTAAAGTAGAATTTTTTCTACTCTATTTATTATTAGTATTCTTTCTTTGAAAAATCCCGAGGTCCTGAAGCCGATAAAAACATCTACGCTAACAAATCTATTGGATCATTAACAACGTATTTTAAATTTGATTAGAATACTATATAGTTTTTATCAAATCAGATACAAACCTAAATACTGCCTTGTTATCAAGCCTTTCTTCTGTTGTAACAATATTTTGATCAGTTTTCAAGCTGTATTGTTGAATTTTATTGCTGTATGCCATCGCGATTTCAGCGTAGTATGTTTTACCATCGTTGAATTTTTCTTCTGATTTAAGAGATACAGTTTTGTTGTTATTATGACGAACATCGAATTTTAGTTGTCCGTTTTCGAGTGACAGAGAAATGAAGGCACATGGATTCTGTAAATAGAAATTACAGTTACATAGGTACACTTTTTTCACACTCATTAGTCATTAGGGTTGCCTACAAACAAAATACTTACATCTATTTCTTGTGCGAAATATATCAAAGCGTTTTCATCAAAAGTGGAAAAATAAAACGGTAAGGTAAACTTGGCTGGAGTAAGCAGTGGGGCTGTTCCGTACATCTTATAACCGTCCCCGGCGTAAAATGGGTTGGCACCTTCAAGTTCTTTGGTATCAACCCTAAAAACGTTGAAATATTTAAAAAGTTTAATATAAAGACAAACTAAAACACTCAAATGCTTTTAATCGTCACATTCTTAGTTTCAGTAGTGCAGATAATATTCCTACCTTGCTTGTCCCTTACAAGTACCGAAGGTTTGGGCAAACTTCCATAATCCGATATTATTATCATTAATAGAAAATTTGTAGATATATGCGTTATTCTGAGTCGGCAAACCATCGCCAACTTGGATATAGTCGGTAGAATCTATTACGAAAAGCTTGCTTCCTATTTGAGCTTTTTTCCATGCTAAATCTTTTTCAAATTTCATTTGCAGTAACGAACCAGTCCTAAAATAACATGCATTATAAAATCTATCTTCGGTAATTTTTTTTATTGTTACCTTTGTACAAAAAGGGTTTTTTCCATCTTAGTAGCACCTTCTTTTTCGGTACTGACTTCATTTATTTGTTCTTCGCTCTCAAAGCTTAAAATTGCTTTTCCATTCTTTACTTTTATTGTCAAAACTCCCTCTCGGTTCTCCCATTTAAAAAGTTGGCAGTTTGCACATTTAAATGTCACTGCCAAGCTTCTAAAAACTTCAGCTTGTGGAAGGGTGTAGTACATTGAACAATTTGATAGGCCAATAGCGACATTTACCTAGAGTAAATTGAAAAAAAATTGGCATTTTATCGCGTGTATATACATTGCTGCCACTCGACTTAAAATAACATCCTGTCGTCACGAACAAAACATATTATTATATTTGCTCGTGATTTCGCTATCTCATTCATTAACAAAAATTATGTATACATATTTTCCTTATATTTTAATACGTATATAAATAATACTTACAGACTCCGCAGCTTGCTTGGCGTACAAAACCTTATTTTGTAGATCTCGAATTTTTGCCGTTATAGCATCAAGATTTATTTGTCTGCCGTTAGTTTTACTATCGTCAGTTTGTTTGCTATTCTCTAACATTTGGGTAACCTCGTAAAGTTTTCTTCTTGCTGTGTTTATTTTGTTTCTTGTTTTATCCGTTTCTAAAAAAAAGGATATAAAAACTATCTGTAAAAATTATCTGTAAAAATAACAAATGTACCACAGATGCAAGCACATAATTATAAACAATAATTAAAATCAATCAGTTATAATTCATAATATTAAAGAGCTAGACTAGTATCTAACTACTCCCGGCTGCGCTTTCGACACCATATTTACATTTCACTGATACTGATTATGTTAATAATACTAACCTTCTTTAGATGTTAAATTTAGGAATAATTCATATTTCTTAAATAGGTCATATCGACTGGTTAGATTCAAATGTGAAATGTTCTTGTCAATTACTCGCATTTTCTCAGATATTTCCGAACTGTTTTTAATGGCTTGATGGAGCTTCTCGACTATATCTTCTTTTGAAGTAATTTGATATTCCAAATTTAACAGATGTTGATTTAGTTCATTGTTGGCTTTGCCACTTTGAATTAAACTATATTTAAAATCATCTAACTTATTCTTTATAGTATTAAAACCTTAAAAAATTGAAATAGTTTATTTTTATATTTTCTAATATATTAAAACATAAAAAAAAATCCGTAAGACTTACTGTTCGATATATTTTTTAGGTTAACAATTCTATGTTTCAGTCTATCCGATCTCGCATGAGCCAAATTTGTTTTATCTATCAATTTGTCCGAGTCTTTCGGTTCAATAATTTCAAGGGCTTTTTCTAAAATATTTTTGGCTTCTTCAGCTATGTTTTTTGCAGTTTCTATACCTCTAACTATCTCTTCGTATGCTCCACTTGCTTTGATTGTTTTCCACTGGTCTTTAGTAAAGTTTAACATACTGAAAAAAAATTAGGTACATCTTTACACATACTATTATTATAAAATATACACATATTTTTAAAAACTTCAATACTTCTTACTTCTGATACTGGTTCACAATCAACTCCAACTGCCTAACATGCTCATACGCTCTTCCTATTAAATCCTCTAACCCAGGCCTCTCCGCTTCATAATGATTCAACTTTTTTTCCATCAAATCAAAATCACCGAATTCGAAACTCTTCATTTCTTCAATAACTTTTTCTAATTTTGTAAAAGTTTCGTTAATTGCTTTTATTTTATTGTCAATTTCTTTCAGATTTGCTTCGTTATTTTCGTTTATGTCTTTAAGATTTTTAATTTTGCCTTTAATACTGTTAAAATCTTCAGAATTTTGATCGTTCTGAAGCTCTGCTACTGCTGATTTCTCTTCAATTTCTCTAGTTATTAGCTCTATTTCATCTATTTTTTCATTTAGCTTGTCCAATAGATCATAAGGTAGTTCTACGGGTTCCACATACAAGTCATCAACTTCCCTACTAACTTTTTCGCAGTAATCAAATACCTTATTATCATAACCCTCTTCTGCCTCCATCAGGGCTAAAGCTTCCTTTATAACTCCTAAAATTTTATTAGCCCTTTTCACAGCACCTTTCACGTCTACGTGTTTTTTCCCAAAATTTTCCAAGCTGACGATTAAGTCAGTTATTCTTTTTTGAAGATGTTTTAGTTCCGATAGTAGAGAATTTGATGAGTTTTGCAGTTTATTCGAGTCTTTTAAATTTTCTTCCATTATATTATTTAAAAGATCGACTTTATCCGCCATATTGTAAACTTTATCCTCCAAAGCACTAATGTCACCCGTTTTGAAAATGGTGTTAGCTTTGTCATATTTGTAATGAAATTGTTTACTGAGCATTTTGTGTCTGGTCTTTAAAGCTTCTAATACTTTCCACGGTGGATTGAGGCCGTCTTTAAAAAGATCCAACGCGTCATCTATAGCTTTGCTTAGTCTGTCAATGTCGTGGAAAAGAAGTTGGGTACATTCGCCGCAAGCTAAAATGACAAAAAATATTAATTTTAAAATATGATACATAATATGGAATGATAAGGATTAATACGTAGTAATATACGTCCAGAACATAAAATAGATTCCAATATACATAGGATATCGGATATACATACGTGTACATTCTCCATCTTTAATATATTCCCTGGGATTTTTGCATTGGCTGCATTTATCACCATGGAAGCCAGGTTTACATTGACATTTTCCAGTGATACCACAAATACTAGAATAGCTTCCGTAATAATTGCAGTCGCATGGTACACATTCATTGGTGAAAGGGTCTCGATAGTAGGTATCTTTGCAGTTTTCACATTTTATACCGGTGTATCCTGAAAATATGAAGTTAAAAAAAATTTAAATGATTACAATATAGGCATGTGAATAGAATACTTATCAACAAAGAATATATATAATGTTTTTACCATAAATCTACAACTGACAATGTTTGCTTGTACCTATTTTAAAACCATACCTAGTTTGCAATAGCACACGAATCCATGTTTCTTAGCGACGCAACTTTCGGCGTTGTTTTCATATTCTGAGGGACATAAACATGGCAAACAGCTTCCGGTATAGTCTTTGTAATATCCTGTGTCACATAGCTCGCAATGAAAGCCAGCGGTATGATTTGAGCAGTTCTAAAAAGTTGATAATGTTTTAGTGATTAGACTCTAACGTAAATAAGGGTTATTCAGTTAAATTGCTTTAAAAATACCATAATTTTACCCTTTGGCACTAATGCTGCCACCCATCGATAATACTGCATCCCGCAGCATGTATCGATTTCTCAAACGCGCTGTGTATTAAAGGTCACTATAAGTTTTCTAGAATAACGATATTCCATAAAAATATTTTTATTTAGTTCAGATTTTTCCCGTATAAAGAAAGATACTTCCGAGTTCAACTCGAGAAAATCTGCCCGATTGGCGTTTGGCACAAGCATCTACATCTTTGCCGTTCACTTTGGAACTAACCAATCAGATAGGGTTATATAAAAGGAATAAGGGTGAGATTACAAAAAATGCATACCTGCAATTTTGCAGATCTGCAAATATGGCGGACTTGTAGACGCAAAATGATTTGCAGAAATTTTACATTTCAAAACCTCAAGTCCACCATTTTTACCGTAGTTGCTACCGTTTTGCTAATTCTGGTTTTTTGATATCGACTGTCAAATACGTGAAATATGCCCAAATCCATAGCAATAATAAATTAATAGCAATAAAAAATTAACTCTTTTTTTATATAAGGTGCGTTCGGGATTGTCGAAAGATCACACTCTTTTCACTCCACAAGCACCTAAGTGCACTCCGTCCGTTTGGGTATTGAAATTGGTGCAAACAGAGTAAATCGTTATGCGTTCGGGTATCGAATTAAGAGTGAAAAGAGCACACTCTACAAGTTTCATATCGTCGATGAGGGTTTTAGGAGCGGGCATGCGTATTGTCATTTTCTTTTTATCTTTGATTTGAATTTGAAAGTTCTAGGTTATATTTATTTACAAAATTTGTTTAAAGTTAAATTTATGGTATTTATTGCGAATATGGAAACAATTTCTAAAATAACCCATGCTCCTGTGACAAGTGAAGACGGAAATATGATTCTATGCGACAAAATACTACTGTTGTAAGGTTATGTATTTTCAAGATTCGGTTCAACCTGACACCTTAGCGTTCGGGTTTGACGGATTCACTCCGTTAGTTCTAACGTCACGTGATGGTAATCCACTCGCACTCTACTCCAAAAGTTCCAACAATCCCGAACGCACCTAACCATCGATTACAAATTGTAAATAACCACCACTACCATCGTCCGTTAAATCCCCAAAATATAGGTTAGTTTTTAACTAATTTTATACATTCTGCAAGTCTGTAGGACCTTCCAACCTTCTGCAAATTTGCAGACGCAAAGTATGAAGTATGATAATCGTTTTCTGGAACTCCAAATTTGTCCTTTGCATCTGCAAACTGTTACTTGCAGCTGCAGACGTCAGATGCAGAGCTTTTGTAATCTCACCCTAAAAATATCAGTTACGAACCTAATCTTACTTGTTAGTTAGTTGTTGTTGTTTTATAAACATTAATAATCATTATGTTTATTGTTAAAGTGTGTTTATAAACGTTAAATTATATTTTCTTGTAATATTAGTTCTACAAATTACGAGCATTTTAAATCCCTTCGAAGACATGAGAAGCAGAAATATTTACTTTAAATATGTAAATGAAAAAGCGAAGTGTGTAACAGGCAATTTAATAATAAACAAAGTATCTTGAGACATGAAAGAAAAGTAATCAATATCCACTATGTTAAAACAAGCCAGACACAATTTAAATGCAATTTCTGTAAATCTACATTCTTTAAAAAAGAATGCATTCTTTCCCATCTAACAGAAAATCACAAGTTGAATGTTACTCCTAAAGTTAAAGAATTTGCATGCGAGGAGAAATTTTTGCATTGGATGTAATGAAAGAGTCACAAAATTTAACATTTTTTTATCTTTCGAAATGTCTTTATTCCAAACTAACTTTTGCAGTTCATTACAGGGAAAGTGAAAACTTAATATAGAAAATAATAACCATTAAAAAAAATAACAATAAAAAAATTTATTAATAAAATCAATTTAAAAAAAATAGTATAAATAATTTAATTTAGTAAATAACTCTTTAATTGTTTTTAAAAGTTGCCAATTTTTTAATTTTACTGATATTTTTTGGAAGGTTGTTATATTCTATTATTCCGTCATATAAAAGCGATTTTTTTCCGAAATTACTTTTTACTGGTAGAGTTTGATAATTTATATAATGTCTGACGTTATGATCATGTAATGTCTTGTTCTCCTGAAGTGTTATGGTTGATTTTTTTTTTCTTTTAAAATAATAGAGTAAATTAGAATACAAATTTTTAATTTATAAATGTTTTGAACGTGTAAATACCCTTTCGGCCTATATAGATTAACAGTTGGTTCTAAATGTGGTTATTTGTGTATACATTTAATAACTTTATTTTGCAATTTTTGTAATGGTTTTAAGTTTGTTAAACAAGCAGATCCCCATGCAGAAGCTAAGTATTGTAATTTTGAATATTTATAATGAAAAATATATATTTTTTAAGTATTTCAAAGGAATGAAATATCTAACTCTGTACAAAACAGATACCAAAGGAGATATCGACTTGATAATATACTGGATATGGCATTTCTAATTTAAATTTTCGTCTAAAACTAATCCTAAAAATTTTGTCGTTTTTGAATATTGAATATTTTCATTATTAAATGTTAAGGGTTTAATGATGGAATTTATTTTATTTTTAGTTATTAACATAAAAGAAGATTTTGTAAAATTTAACGTAAGTTTATTTAATTGAAGCCAAGAAAGAAGTATTTTTAAAATAAATACATACAATTCTGCAAGAGTTTCAGCAAAATAAATAATTGTCATATCATCTGCAAATAGCTTTATATTGCCCTTTACTTTAAGTTCAATTTGGAAACGGAATTAATGTAAATTAAGACCTAATATTGATCCTTGTGGAACTTCACATATTATTTATTTTTCCGAACTTTTTCTTTCCTCAATTTGAACAAATTGTTTACGATAGCTTTGAAGTAGTTTGTGTATATTTCCCCTTATCCCAATACTGTACTTAATAAAATATCATGGTTTACGGTGTCAAAAGCCTTACACAGATCTAAGGATAGTAAACAGCATTTTTTACTGCTGTCGACATTAGCTTGAATATTTGTTATGATATCTCCTACAGCTATTTCTGTATCCTTAGATCTGCGAAAACCATACTGGTTAGCAAAAAGTAAATTTTGGCTTTCTAGAAAGTCGCATAGTTTATTATTTATTATTTTTTCTAATATTTTTGAAAAGATTGGTAAAACAGATATTGGGCGATAATTGCTGCATTTATATCTTTTATCAGTTTTAAATACTGGAGTTACTTTAGCAATTTTTATTTTTTCTGGAAAAATCAGGGGCGGCTCGTCAACAAGTGCGCTCGTGCGCGCGCACTGCCTAAGAAAGTCAAGCACCAAGCAAAAATAAAATCTATACCTATTTAAAAAAAGATTTAACTGAAATAAAGAACTTGTATAATATAACAATGGCGAAGGCGAAAGACTTCAAGCGCGACCGCAGCGCGTGGGCAAGCTCACCTCTCGGTCCCGGCTGTCGGCTGTGTCTGTGTGTATTCGTTCGGCGCTCTTATGGATGGATTTTCGTGGGATTTTCCCTGTGCGGATTGATCGGGAATATTCGGTTAATCGCCCGATGAGAAGGCGTCGCCGTGCGCTGTCTGAATACACACTTCAATAATTTAATATAATTGTTTTATGAGTTTTTTGATGCGATTAGATAAGTTTGGAGTTTATTGACGGTGTTGTGGATGTTTTTGTGTTGTTTTTAAATTAATAATGGCTAGTAGTTTGGATTGTGTCACACGAAGTGATATAGTTATGGACCAAAATTCTGTAGAGGACATTATAAATAACTTTTCGACATTCGATTTCCAAAGAAAAATTGAAATAAAAAGGTTAGGAAGGCCTACACCGGATTTAAAATTAAATCAAACTTGTAAAAAGAAAAAAGAAGGTCGATCTTTTATTAGACATTTTAATATTGACATTTACACAAAAAACAAATGAATATGTGGGTGTAATATTAGAAACTCATGTTGCGCTTAAAAACCGACGAATGGAATTTTTATTTAAAGACTAGAAACTTTTAGTGAGGTATGTATAAAGAAATGTTTTTTTTTCAATCTGTATAGGTATCTACTACTATATATCCACTATAAAACTATTAAAATTTTTAAAAAATAAAAAATAAATTTGGTGCTAAAGCAAAGAAAATATAAATCCCATTAAAAAATTGCGTTTTTTTTTTATCTTCTTGGATAAAAAGCACAAAGAAAATCGATACAAAGGTAAAAAGGGGCGTGGCACCTCGAAAATTTTTCGCCTGCGGCGCTTTTTTGCCTGCGGCGCACACCCTACGATAAATGTCACGAGCCGCCACTGGGAAAAATACCTGTTTTTGGAGATAATTTAGTTAAATGAAATAAAATTGGAGTACTTAATTTCATTTTTAAACACTTTACAATTTTAACCGATATATTGTCAAATCCATTTGCTTTTTTTGTCTCAAGGTCGTCAATAATTCGTTCTATTTCGTTTTGGGATATTTCCTCGGAATTAATAAAAAAATATTTTTCTTCTCTCTCTTTAAAATCTAAATTAATAAATTTTTTGGTCGCAAAAATTGGTCTAAGTTGTTTTTTCTGTAAGACTTTTCTTACCACACAATGTCCAGTATCGGCATCACATTCAGCAGATCGCCCATTACAGTCACATGCCATGGCAATTCCAATCACTTTGTCAATCCACGGAGTTTGCGTAATTTCGTAATCATTAGGAAAATGTCTATAGTATCCTTTATTCGGGTCTTGACAAGACAATCCTGTATATTCCGGAGTACAATCGCATTTTTCTACGGAATGACTTGTTCGATTGTAAGGGATGTAAGGCTTGGCGGAATCTAGCAAAACCTCGACAATTCTGAAAGGAAATTATGTTGAATCAAAGAAAAATATGAACGTACCTACTCAATTATCTATTCATATTTTAGGTAGAAATCGAAGGATGATGTATGTGTAATTGTTCAAATAGGTGTTTTGAATTGTGTTTACGACTTACTCCATATCCTGACCCTGGATCACGACCGATGTGACGTTCTGCAATACCAGTAAGAAGCATTCTCTATTCAGTGAAATTTGACAACTGTGTAGAATGTCTCCAGAAGTCACCCTCCAATACTTTTCATTTAGTTTTAGTTCACTCATACTGATTTCTGATTTTAGAGAGATAGCGTTACCGGTAAGAAACACGCTAAATTTACCTCCGCTACCGTTAACGCTAAGGTAACCGTCATATGAGGTGGTCAGATCTCCCGTGAACGCCTTGGGAAGGCTGATGGTGTCCAGGCTGATCTGAAAAATTAAACATGCGAAGAATTACATCGGTAGTACCTTTTATTACATAAACTTTGACATCGCGTAATAGATATTTTTGTTTATTATATTTACTAAAACTTACCGGTTCATTGCTTTCAATTCCTTTTTCAAATCGTATTTTATCCCAATTATAGCGGGTGTTGACGCACTTGTTGCTTCTTCCAAAACAGAAACACTCCGTGCAGCCCCTTGAGTTCTCTTTGGTGAGTCCAAAGGTACCGTTCTTGCATGTGTTGCACTTGGAACCTTTAACATTTTCCTAAAAAATGGAATAAGAATGATGAGTTTTTATTTATTTAGAATAAAAGGTAATATTGTTTACGAGATGTAATGACATAATTATATTTTTCGAGTTAAATTTAAAAAAAGAACGCTCAACTTACCCGTTGGCTTTGTCATATAAAAGCAACTAAAAGGAACTAGGTTTTTGTTGATTGTGGGTATTTAATATTTCGGATTTCTAGTTTTTGTGTATTGTTTGGTTAAGTGAATTGTGTTTGTGCTATAAAATGACTGGCACCGAAAACCTTTTCAAATTCTTGATCAAGATATTGTGCTTGAAAATTTCGTACACGTACCCAAAATTTTGGAAAATTGTTATATGTTATCAACTAATATTTAACCTGAGGTTAAGTACGTGATAACATCAAAGATTGCTCTCTTGTTTGTTTTTTATTTTCAACTTGATAAGGTAAGTTTCATTGACTTTTTGTTTTTTGAAACACGACGGCGAATCATTTTTAAAACAAATTTTAGAAATAAAACATTAGAAACGATTTTCTAACCTCAAAAATCTGATAGGTTGGTAGCCACTAAAAACAACAGAATTCACTACCTTTTTCCCCAACTTGGACAACAAATTAACAAGTTCCAGTTTCATGACAATAAATTGTGGCAAGAACTTGGAGGCAAATTTTCGCTGTTTACACGTGGAAATAAATTGAAAGGTCAACTTTTACAATTTCTTGAGCATTTTCTTAAAGCCCGGACCTGTCCATTTTCCCATTCGTTAAATTAGAATTTTGCAGTGCGCATGCCTATTTTGGCATGACTTTGTCTTCATGCGCAAGGCCATACATTTGCCACTTTTGTGATTATTGTTTGGTTTTATAAAGATATATGTCTATAAACAACAGCTGATTTAGATTTGTTGTTTATAGTACATATTGCGCATGCTCACTATCCCGGTAACGGAACCGCATAGCTTGGTTGCACTGGCACACATATATGAACACACCTACATACCTTACAATTACATGTTCCATCTTCATTGCACTGACAATCTCCGTTCTGACATTCCGTTTCTAGAGCACCCATAAAGTTACAAAGACATTTTCTACAGTTGGGGTAGCCGTAGTACCCAAAGGCGCAACTGGTGCACTTTTCGCCTCGGTACCCCGGTTTGCAAAGACAAGAACCGTTGTTTTTGTCGCATTGGAGGTAGGATGATCCTGTGTGCGAGCAGTTACAGGCCTATTGAAAAATAAACTAAATAATAGAAATATTTGCGTTGACATTTGATATATCAAATTTTTGTTTCGCCATTAAGAACAATACTCTGCGAGGGCAGTAAAAAGATTCCAGGGAGGCAAACTACTGAATGTTTTCTTTCTAAATATACTATTGTTGTGTTGCACAAAGGTTTTTAACAATAGTTAACTAACCATACATAATTTACTCACAATCGAAGTTACCTCTGATTAGTGAACCAAAAATTAAGTTAACCGGGCCACTCTGATTGTGAACAAATCATTTATGTCACAGTCAAAGTTGCCTGGTTAGTTAGTTGTTTATTGTTAAAAACGTTTGTGCAGCCCAACATTAATGTCTTACTTTGCAGCCTATTCCCGGTTCGAAACCCCATGAGTTTAGGGCGCATCGTTCGCATTCTTTGCCGATACTGAGATTTGGACACATACATTTTCCTCCTTTTCCACAAACATGCCCCTTTCTTGTACACGGTTCACATTCTGAAAAACAATTTAATAATAACAAATTTGAAATTAATAATATTAAAAACAAATCTAATGATGTAATTTTCACTAAAGCAGATAAAGGTAATAGGTACCTACCGTAGTAAAATTATATTCAAAAAACTATTGAATTTCTAAATCCCAACATTTTTAAAACGAGACCCTACTACCAAAATTCAAAAATCTATAAAAAGTGTTATTCATAATTGTATTTTCTGACATAGATTCTTCCAAATTAATTCTTATGAATCCTCAGTATCCTAAATTATATTTGCTAATAAAGCTTCACAAAAAGGGATACCCTATTAGACCGGTAGTCTCTTTTTTTTTCTGCACCGTCATATAAAATTTCAAAAAAAAATAATCGACACCATTAAAAGTACCACCCAATTTTCAGCCAAATTTGCAATAAAAAAATCTCTTCAGCTAGTAAATAAAATTAATAATATTAATTTACCTAACAATGCTAAACTAATCTCTTTTGATGTTACTAATTTGTTTCCCAGGGTACCTAGATTACTTTGGTTAATCAACTTCTTACCTTAAAAAATGTAAATCTGATCAACAAACAAGAAATTATCAATTCTCTTACCGTATGCCTTGAACAAAATTATTTTGAGTTCAACGGCAAAATATACACTAGCAAAAATGGTCTTATTATGGGTAACCCCCTTAGTCCTTTATTGGCTGAAATATTTATGGATTTTTAGAAAATAAAATAAGCAATCATCCTCTTTTCAAACAGTTTCTTTATTGGCATAGGTATGTTGATGACGTCTTAACATGTTTTCTTGGTACTGATAGACATTTAAAAGTCTTTTTAGAACATATTAACAGCCTACACAAAAATATCAAGTTTACAAGAGAACACGAGTCACAATTCTCTCAATTTTCTTGATTTAAATATTAAGAGAGAAAATGATAGACACGTTTTCTCCGTTTTCGATAAACCATCTTACACTGATAGGGGGTTATTTTTAAAACAAAGGGCCGATTTTTCTAATTTTGACCACACACAAATGGTAAATATGGTTGTCAGTTACAGGCGCTGACCAGTCAAGCATTGTAAAAGCTAAATTTTAATTGTAAATAAATAAAAACTTTAAGAAATAACAAAAATCTTTACCTAATACATTAATACGGCTTTTGATCATTAAACTCATTCTCATTTAATGCATGGAACTATATTTTTCCAAAAAATGTAAAAAAAAAATTCGAATTTGCGAGAATAAAATTAAAATCTATTTTCAAATAAATCTTTAGGTTATTTTACCCATTACGCAGAGGTAATCTTCATAAAAAGTTTGAATACAATTTTTTTCGGGTCGACCGTTTTAGAAAATTCTTTTTGCATGGTACATATTTCCACAACAAAAATAAAGAACTTATCCATTTAAAGCCTATACAACAAGTTTCTCCGACAAAATGGTCTCATTAGGCTAAATTGAAATACGCGCGTTTTCACAAGAGAATAAGGGATTGTCAATTGATTGTTAGAACATTTTTCGCGAGTCGCGGAACATTACTTTCTGCTATTGCAGAGAGATCTAACGATCCTGTTGCGTCAAATCAAACCGTAATTTATGAGCAATAAAGAAAAGTGTATCGAAAGAGACCAACGAGAGAGTTCACTTAGAGATTACCCATATGCTTTTAAAATCGCTGTTTATAAATTATCACAACTCTGAAAAATGCCACTTTACTGAATGTTTAATTATTGTTTTTAAGTCATTTTATAGGCATGTGGGGGGCCGGAGTCTACGACGGCGAGAACCGCGGTACGGAGCGAGTTTTTTTTTAGCTCGGTCCTATACTAGAACCTAGAACCGTGCTTATTTATTGTGCTTTAATATTCGAGTAAGTCAAATTTGGTACTTATTTAATGCTGTAAAAATGCGTTGTGTAGTGTCAAGATGGCAATCAATTACAACCGTTTACCACCGATTGGATGTTTTTTCGGTTTCCGAATAAAAAAAAGTCTTGAGAAGAAATAATTGGTAATTGCTTGTAATCGCATTGAAAAATTTAATGTTAAAAGTGGGTAATAAGGTCTCGCAGGACGCTATAAAGACCTATTTTCAGTAAAACAATAATTCACCCCTTTTTTAGAAATACGTACCCCCTCAAAATAAACTACACCCCTTTTTGTAACCCCTAGGTAAATTTCGAAAAAATGACGAAACACGTTTATTATTATTTTATTAAACTTATTAGGTACCAATTTTTAATCTTCCTCTTACACTTAGTTTCTGAGATATAGAAGTTCCTATAAAAATGTTAACCCCTATTTTAACCCCCTTGGGGTTTGATTTTCGAAAAATTCCTCCATAGTGGATGTCTACGTTAAAAGGAGAAGACATCCCCTAAATTTCATGATTCTGGGATTAGGGGTTTAGGCTGGGCGTTCATGAATCCAGTTCAAATTCAAATTCTCCTTGCCGTGTGACGTCATGCGCTAGGCAGACAAAATTGTGACTGCGATCTAGCATATCTTGTTTTCTTTGTTTTACGGTGGAATATGGTAGAAATATTGCTAAATTAAAATCGAAAATGGCCCGTTCTGTTGGTCTACTAGTCAAATAATCAATAGCAAATACATTGAAATTTCCTAATCCAGTTTTTAATTTATCCCTTAAATTTGACCTTAAGAAATATTTTAAACCAGAAAAATATTAGTATTTTTTTAAAAGTTGACCCATTGTATCAACCACGGTTTCAACTATCTTTGATGACCTATAAGATGGGTCAACTTTTAAAAAAATACTAATATTTTTCTGGTTTAAAATATTTCTTAAGGTCAAATTTAAGGGATAAATTAAAAACTGGATTAGGAAATTTCAATGTATTTGCTATTGATTATTTGACTAGTAGACCAACAGAACTGGCCATTTTCGATTTTAATTTAGCAATATTTCTTATATTTGATGAAATTAGTAAAAATTCAAATATTTTGTAACTGTTCTTTCGAATTTAAGTCCTAAATCATTTTACTCTAAAATAAATGTAAAAGTTGGTTTACTCAATGCCTAATCCATATACAAAATTTCGTCATTCCCCGTCAAGTAGTTTTCAAGCTTGCGAGCGAACAGACAGATAGACCGATAGAAATAGGAAAAGTTTTTCGTGATCTAAACATCGATATTTGATAATATTTCTAAAACATTTAAATAAAATTGAGACAATGTATAAATAAAATTAATTTTAAGTGTTTTAGTTGCGAGCATTCACGCGGTCAAGAAAAAAAACACTCTAGAACGCCAAATTCGTTATGAAATCCTTAATGACACAATCCCGGAACGCCACTGACTGCTATTTTGCGGTGATGGATGGCTGGATCGATTTTAATTGGCCGGATAACTGACAGGGACTGACCTCGATTGGATTTTGTTTTTCCTATGGATTGACACGACCTGCTTCTTATGTCTTAACCACGGGGACTGGTGGAGTATTATAGAAGAAGAGGAGTATTCTAAAAGTTTTTGAGACAAAAATATGTTTTGTTTTTGTGGAGCAGGAAGCTACTTAATTGTGATTATTATGTGTTTGCACATAGTTCAAGGCAATATAAAAAATCGGCAACAAATACCTTTGCTCGGCATTTTCTTTTCTTAAATATAAAAATTTAGTTGTTCACCGTGACTGTATTAAATAACCAAAACAATAAGAAAAGGAAAGAAAAACACAAAGTCTTCCTCCACAAAATTTAATAGAATAAAATTCTTAGTTTAAGGGTCTCTACATGTTTCGAACGTAGAAACGTTCATCCTCAGGAGACAGACATTTTTTTATTTTATGCTGATGGTGTTAGTAAAAGAGAAAATTGAAAATTTGAACCTTAATGGAGCTTTTATGGACTTAAAACTTGTAGAAGAAACATGATATGAAGAAAATTGATAATAGTTAAATCATACTGAGTATTTGAAAATGTTATTAAAGGGGGTGTAAACCATCCAAATAAAATGGGGAAGAAGAAAAACCTTTCTAAGAAGGTGTCGAAGATTATTTGAAATTAAAAAAAAAAACTTATCGAACATATGTCTGTAAGACATTATGAGGGTAAAATTGTATTGTATCACAATAATATTGTTACGAAGTAAAAAGCATTTTTCGGGTACTTTACTACGTTACACAATATTATTGTGATACTACAATTTTACCCTCACAATGTCTTACAGACATATATGTTCGATAAGTTTTTTTTTAATTTTAAATAATCTTCGACACCTTCTTAGAAAGGTTTTTCTTCTTCCCCATTTTATTTGGTTAGTTTACACCCCCTTTAATAACGTTTTCAAATACTCAGTATGGTTTAACCATTATCAATTTTCTTTATATCCTGTTTCTTCTGCACTTTAATTTGTAAGTTCATAAAAGCTCCAATAAGGTTCTAATTTTCAATTTTCTCTTTTGCTAACACCATCAGCATAAAATAAAATTTTTCTGTCTCCTGAGGATGAACGTTTCTACGTTCGAAACATGTAGAGACCCTTAAACTAAGAATTTTATTCTAATAAATTTTGTGGAGGAAGACTTTGTGTCTTTCTTTCCTTTTCATACTTTCAACTCCACTTTAAGTATGGACTATTTCTTCAAATCAAAACAATAAGCTTAAGAAACATTTTAAACTAATTTTTTTAAAATTTACTGCTTTATATTTTTTCGTTTCCTCCAAGAAGCGGCCAAATACCCTTCTTTGGGTAGCAGTAACCTACATTTTTAAGTTAAAAAAATTGATAAATGATTAAAAGCATAAAATGAAATTTTGTCAAATTTGCGAATATTTCTTTTTCTGCTTTTATTAATTTATAAATCCAACCCATCGGCGTTGTGGTCTATGGTCAGCGCAGCGGCCTCACAGATCGTAGGCCCGGGTTCCATTCCCAGTGCCGGCAACGTCGATGTTAAATTTGGAATTTGGTTTAAGAGGTCCGTCTTTCGGAAGAGACGTTAAACTGTGGGCCCCGTGTCATGGATCAAAGAGGGATTCGGCAAAATTACCAGATAGTGTGTGACAAATTCCCTGGCGTCGGTGATTGGCCTCGTTGCGGAAAATGGCCGACGTAAAATTAAAAAAAAAAAATCCAACCTGAATTATCGTAAAACTATAAAAATTGTTGGCCAAAGAGGGATATTTGGCCGATATTTAAATAAAAGGAAGAAGTAATGAAATTTTGATCAAAAAACGAAATGGCGGATGCGTCACTACTGTTTGCTCCTAACGGTAGATATTGTTTAAATTTAAAACGTTATATCCAAAATTTTGTGCTTTGCAAACAAAGGTAATCGTGACACTGTAAAAAATAATGTGAACATTTCTCTAAACGGCGTTCATCTTCCTTATGTACATTCAGCGAAAAATCTTGCTATTGTTTTGGATGAGGAGCTGCGTTTCAAAGAACACGTAAAAAATATTAATAAAAGAGCATTTTATTCCTTAAAATTAATTTACAATAATAGACATATATATCCTCGATCAAAAACTTAAAAGAATGCTCTGCGACAGCCTAGTTCTGTCACACTATTCCTACTGCGACTTCATTTATATGCCTTGTTTACATGAAATTGAAAAGAATAGAATACAAAAAATGCAAAATTCCTGTTGTAGACTGATTTACGGAATAAGAAAACGCGAGCATATAACCCATAAAATAAAGGAGTGCAAATGGCTTAATATGAGAAATAGATGTAATTTTCATCTGGGTAATTTTATTCATAAAGTTGTTACCATGGAGAATACATCAAAAAAACTTAAAAATAAGTTCGTTTCCAGAGACAACATTCACAAAAGAAATATCAGATACAAGAACAGTTTTACCATACCCCAATATAAAACATCATTATTTCAAAGAAGTTTCACTTATAATGCTATACAATTTTATAACTCAATTCCAAACGAATTTAAGTTGTATAATATTAATAAGTTTAAGTTTAAGCTTCGTGCGTACCTGTTCAATAAGCAGTAATACATTAATTGTTTCACCACTTTTGCTGCCTGGGACCGCGCTTACGGGGACGGAATCGTTTGCCATTTTGTCGTTTAATTTAGTTTTACCATTAGTTTATAATAAATGTCATATTTATCAAACCAATACATCCGCTGCTATGCATTACACTATTAGTTATTTATTTTTTATATTAGTATATTTCAAGACGACTACCTTCTCAGTTTAGTGGTTGAGTTGGAGTAGCCGTCAGTAGCCCTGTTAGCTAGACTTTGCCACTCTGAGTTTGGTCAATTTCTTTTCTTTTCTCAGCTAGGATGTACATATTATTTTTTGCTAATAAAAGTATTTATTATTATTATTATTATTATTATTATTATTATTATTATTATTATATCTATCATTTTCGTCCTGCTTTCTTGAACCAAAAAGGTTCTAGGCCATTCTGACTATTCTCTTCTCTTTCGTATGATCATTTTTGGCAGATTTCTATTAACAATTCAGCTATTGCACTTTGCCAAACTAGCGGCCCTCGAACCACATGGGTTCGTTGAAAATACCTAAGGCATTAAGCTATATGCATAATATTTTATAGTCAATAACCCAAGTATAATAGTAACAATAATTGGAATTAATTTCTCACCCTATATATACCTAGCAAACCAAAACTATATCCGGTTTTGAGCAGGGTTAATACCTAAACCACATACAAAATTTCATCATTCTCCATTAAGAAGTTTTTAAGCTTTCAAGCCAAAGACAGACCAATGGAAATTGAAAACATGGTTTTCGTGATCTAGGCACACTAGAAAAGTTAAACATTTACCAATGCATCCTGAATCTGCAGTTCCGTAATAATTGGGCAGACATTGATCGCAACTTTGACCGGTGACTCCTGGTCGACACCGGCACTGTCCAGTTTCCTGGTGGCAGACGCTGTCGAGGGCACCGAATTCGTTGCAGTGGCATTTTATGCAGTCTTTTTTCAGGTTTTTCCAGTAACCAGGCTAAGAAATATACAACGTATTAAAGTCTAAATGACAGAGATAATATTGCATTTGCATTGGAAAACGTTAAAATAAACAGATGAAACTTAAGAGAAAATAAGAAAATTATATAACAAAGTTCCCATTTCTATGAAAATTATTTACAATAGTCTACTAAGCAGGATATACCTAGTTAATAATCTGAAACGTAAATAACAAGTTCAATATTGTTCGATGGTATATTCCGTCAGCCAAAAAAGTTCCATCTTATTTACAGCGTAAACGTACACGGATTCTTTATGGCAATGTCCGTAGACTGTAAACTATTGGAAATCTTTTCTTACCTTGCAAACGTCACAAGTCTGGCCCTCGTAGTGTCCTTTACATATGCAATTTCCCGTGGCAGGATCACATGATGAATATTTCGAACCGTTGGGGTCACAGTTGCAAGCTGAAACAAACATAATTACATATTAGGTTTGGTTTGTGTTGTCGACCCCGTTATGAAATGTAAAGTTATATTATAGACCTTATAAAACTATCTGCAATCGAACCAGAATTTATCGGGTGTCCTTAAAAAAAAAACAGAGAAAATCGCATGAAAGAGAGATATAGCGAAACAAAAAAGACGGAGTGATTCTAACAAAATATTTTTTCCTAATGATAATGCAGCAATTAAAGAACAATACCTATTTAGCTGTAAATAACTTCTATGCTATGTTCCGTTGACACACCCAGCTGATAACCGTAATTTGTGTTTCAAGTCGATTCGATTTCAATTCCTGTATTAATCATTTACACATGCACTTTTACATCCACGGCATTTAATTCAATTCCAACAAATGAGGGATTGATTTGGTAGTTCGATGCACTTAAAAATTTGGTTAATCGGAGTATATAGCGCGCTTTTCAAGTGGATGTAACTGCATCCGATCGGTTTAAAGTACCAGTTGTAAATTTAAAAGTTTGCCAATAGAAATTAAACTAAATAGCTTGCTACTGCTAGAGACACCACCACCACCATCTAACTAAACGTAAACCTACACACTAACAACTCCAGTACGCGAAAATAGTAAGTTGAAAAGAGACGACAAGCAGCGTGCAAGTTGTAGCTTTGTTTTAAAAAACAGGACGTTACCAGAATGCTTTAAAAACCCCTTAAATTGCTTAGATATACCCAGGAGATCCTAATAACGAGGAACGTGTCCTGGGAAAACAGGACGGTTCGTAACCCTACTCTATGGCAATATTCAAATAGACGAAGCACTTGCCCTTCGGTTCTTGGTAGAAAGAACAAAATATTGTAATTTTACCACTATACCTACCATTAAGCCTAATGAATAAAAATATTAGCGATCGCTTTTTCTTATAAAATCGAAGTAATTTCTTGAAAGCCAATGAATAAAAACTAAAGTACATAATTGCTTTTGCGTCCAGCGATCGCTCAAAAGTGCAGGAATTGCTTCTAGTCAATGCTTTTTCTTAAAAAATAGAAGCAATTGCTATCGTTTGCTTAAAATGTGATGAATAAATTAAGGATTTGCTTTTTCTAGTGTAGCGATCGCTACCAACTTTTTAAGGTAGGTCGACCATTGTCTGCATCATTTGCTTGGTAGCAGTCAACTTTAGTTCTCCGCGGCATACACGTGCGTTGCTCTTAATTTGTGTCTTCAATTATGGCTGAATATATGAACGTCCGTAAAAGAAAAATTTACAGTGTACATACGTAAAAATTGCAGATATGATGATTTCAGAAAGTTATATCGATTTAACTGCGAAAATGTTGAGTGGTTGGCAAAATATTTTTTGACTGATACGGGTAAAAGGCAAGGGGGTGCACTGTCGCCTTTAAATAAGATTAAGATTAAAGTATTTCTGCGAAAATTGTCGGATCACTCGGATCCGGACTTTCAAAATTGTAGGTGAAGAAGTCAGTGTTCACCAAACTACTGTCTGCTAAGACATACACTTCTGTAATGGATGCAGTTTTGGAGAAGGCCAATATTTTTATTAAATTTCCTACAAGTGCTGAAGCTGTTGTGGAAGCTAAACGGTTGTGGTCAGAGAGATTTATTTATGTTCCTTCAATTTGTGAACGAATATAAATAATTAATTAAAAACTAATTAATACTAAAAAGTAATTGCTTAATTTTTATTAATTATTATCTATATAATGGTAAGTATATACCAATACATAGGGAAAAATCTAAAATTCTTAAATTTTTAACCCCGAGACGTTTAATATAGAATTAAATTCACAGATCTTGCATCTTACGCAAGTATCATTCATAGGCGTATTGAAAATACCTACCACATACAGTGGCGAGAAGGAAACCATTATATCACAGCACAGATTCCTCCTATCTATGAGTATGTAACGTGCCGCTATCACGCGTTATTATGACGGCATGGATGCTCCGATTTAGTTTGAAATAATAATTAAATTATTATACTTAGAAATGTGTAAATTATACTTAGAAATGTGTAAAAAATATAGGATAATCTGTATATTAGTACATATTGAAGGGAGCTCAAAACCACTTTTTCAAAAATAGCGACAAACTTATTTCTTTAGCTATACACAGCCATTTACCTGCTGGTCCTTGTACTCTTTGTTCATGAAATGTCTAATTTAATCTTAAGTCGGCTATGAAATATTTTGGATTGGTATATCCATTCTCCCCCGACTTTCTGTGTAATACGCCAAGACCGCCGCGCTATTTCGCTTTGTTTCAGCGACATTCACTGTTTATTTTTTTCCAATTTTATCGAAATTGAAACAATCAAAAATGAGGTTACCATGATATCGGGTAATAAGGACACCTGAAAATTTTAAAAATTACGAAAACGTTATCTGATATCAATGAAATTTAGACGAATAAAATCTATCTGCACTGTCGAAGATTAAATTTTGAATGATACACGTTCGATATGAACTTTGTTAATGAAACTTGTGCAATTAAACCACTCGGCTGGCGCCTCGTGGTTTAACGTTGCACACGTTTCATTATAGTGTTCATCGAACTAGTATCATTAACTATAATGTAAGAATATAGAACAATAATAAAGATAATATATTTTTTTATTATGTTCAAATAAAGGTATATTTAAAATTCAAACACACAGTATAATATTTAAATAGTAATAAATAAACATCCTGATAAAGCTGACGCCGCTTGTGTGCAGCTGTGGCTACTGGCCGATTCAATACTAACGCTATAACTGTTCTCTCTCCCGGCCATATCTTTATATCAACAAATATAATAATAAATGCCAAAACCCAACCCACAACAAAACAATATTAACACTTAGCAGATGATGTCATCGATCCTGTGCTGCTCGGATGTTTGTTTAGACTTCACCGCCGTGTTATTTAAATTTTTATGTGCATGTCGCGTTCATTTTTTATGAAATAGACTCGTATATACGCACCCAGTAGTATTTTCAATACTAAAAAAATATGCAACATGTTTTAATTGCTAACATAATTATTGAATTGCGCAAGCGAGTCTGGGGTACCTGCTAGTATTGGATAAAAATAAATGTTTCATGAGGCCGCCGCAGACGCGAAGCGACCGCCTGAAATCCTACGTCGGCGTCGTCAAACATCGAAAAAAGCAGAGTCTATTAATTTTATGTTCCACAAAATACTGTCCACTTTGTACATGTTACAATCGTATTATACTGTATTTCACCTGCCCTTACACAATATTCAACAAATTATTATTCAAATTAAATCCTTTTATGGTGGTCTTAAGACTATAAAATATGAATACTTGATGACTATTATGACTAACACTTAACTCATTGACCTCCGTTCAATTTAACACGATTAGGAACCAAATATGGCAATTTTTTTCGTACTGATAACTACGAATAGATATCAATAACCGATTTTCTATTTTAGGTTAAAATCTATTTTTTGTGTCAAATTTTTAGCTGGCTGAGTACGTACGCAGGAACACATCAATCTAACGACCAATTACTGTACTGCACGTCTCATCGCACACTCAAGAGTCATGCACGAGCGAAGTAAGCAAATATGTTTGGCAGTGTCAGGTGTGGTAATAGTTTTCACTAGGTTTTTTTTACAATGGCAGGGTACCTATAACATGAACATGCGGCGAAATATTCAGATTTTGATTCTTAAACGTGCGCGGGGCTGTTGTTCGTCAAATAGACCTATACATTTTATCGAATAAACTATTCAATATATTCTGAGCATGATTTTGCTTAAAAAATAGAAATTATTGTGCATAAAAACTATTTTCCAAGCCCAATTAGGTATGTAAAAAATATTTGGATAGTTTAATCCATTTAAATTTATAGGTTAGGTCGAGTGGTATGCGGCTAGATTATTTCCTGACTAACTTAGAATAAAGGCAAGAGCAAAACATTTTGTTGATAAAAAAGTCGACGTTTTCTCAAAAAATTTTTACAAACAAACAAATACATAACAGCTATATTCACTAAAACCGTCTTAAATTGACAGTTCTAGGTTTGAAATGACAAGTGATACATTAGTAGGAGGTAGAACTAAAACTATTTTGGGTAAAAGTATTCATGGGTAAAACTAATTAACGACGCAACGTTATATTATGGCGCACTGAAACAATGACACGGTAAAACACAACTGATGGGAGACTAGAAGATCTGAATATTCTGATAAATGTTTTAAACGGATCAAGGGATTTAATCATTTATCTAAACAAAATTTATTCAAAAACTGGTGGTGTCTGATTGGTCTATTTAAAATAAGGGATATAATCATCAATATTTTCAACACTATCTTCGTCCAGAACGATTCGCCAAATCGAAATGCTTTAAAATTGTTTCGATCCTCTTATCACAAGATTTATTTGTCTTTTTGCATCTAATGTAAGATTATGTATATTATGTCCGCAGGAGTTATTGAAAATAATGTTAATAATACTGATATAAATAAACATATCAATTAATAATTTATTCATTGAACAAATTTACTCATTGGCATAAATACTGCATTAATTTTTAGAGTTTTCGCAGTGGGAACATCATTCCTCTCAGAATGTGACAAAATTAATAAACCTATAAAGGTAAAAATATAGATAATATTAGTAGACGGAGTTATAAATATGAACGGAATTTTATTTTTAAATTTCGGAAAATTATTACAATATCTCTAGGACATTTGATAATGAACGAGATAATTTTATGTCAATCGAAAGCACGCTGCCTTTGTATCCAGGTACCAAAGTCAACGTGCTCCTTATAACGAAGGCATCCACAAAGAAGGGAATTTTTTAAAATCAACCCTCAAGGGGGTAGAAACGGGGTTGGAATTTTTATACGAATTTCTGAATCTCAGAAAAGGTCCAAAAATTGGTATAAGTTGCTGTAATAAAATAATAATGTACGTGTTTCGGCATTTTTAAAATTCACTTAGAGGTTGAAAGAAGAGGTGTAGCCTATTTTGAGAGGGGTACCTAGAACTGCCTATATTTTTAAGCTATATTGCTGAAATCTGGTACTATATACTTATACTCTGTTAAAATAAGCAAGTACGTCTTTTGATGTTTTGGGAAATTGTTTTTCAACGCAACCGCTAGAGAAAAAGATATAAATACAAAAAGTTTAATTCCTCGCTCGAATGAATGAATAAATCTGTGTTAAGAAGAAGAAATGCAAAAAATTTGACTTTCAATTTGGAGATCGCGAAGACGGTCTTCGCCACAAAAAATGTTATTTTAATTTAGCTCAATTACTTTATTTTTTAGTTATAGATAAATATGGACCAACTAAAACTAAGCCAAAGTAATGGCGCGATCAATAATTGTCCGCGTGAATGTGAGAATCTAAATTTACATTGTTATTGTTGTAGAATTTGTCCGTATATGTTTTTTTACCTTTTAATGTTTTATACATATATTTTCTCTGTTATTTTGTAGATTTTTTTAAATTTCGAAATATGTTCAAATAATAAAATATTATGACCACATTTTGTTTTGTAGTAGAAACTTAATTATTTTTTCTTTGAACAGAGAAAAACATTATATTTGATAGGGACCCTAATCAATTTTCGCGGCAGGGGCCCAAAATTTGTCGCTACTACGGCACTGGGGATAAGTACCTGCACTGCCTGTAGTAAAAAGTTCTTTACATACACCTGTGCACTAATTTTTTACAAAATATGAAATGTTGTTTTATAGCTAAATTTTACATATATTGACCCTATTCTGGGTGGCCATTAATTGGTATTCTGTGGGTTCTTCAATACCTTAACGTAACCAACGGCGTTTATGGAATATTGATTTAAAAAAATATAGGTATCCATCTTGTGAAAGAAAATCATAAGATTTATAAAGTTTATATATATTTTAAAAAACGCCATAAGATATATTTGTACATAATCTTGTACAACAGCTTATCCGCATAATGTGTATATAAAATATACAATAATATACATAGAGTAATATTTTTTTAATTTAGATTTTTGCCGATAGATTGGAGTTTTCTCCATATCTATATAATAATATTTTTATTATAAGACTAAGTATTTGGTGTTTTTGGATAAAACAAAAATGTAACGAAATATACTTACCATACTTACAAACTGCCAAAATAAAAAAAGAAATTTTTCAAATATGATTATCTCAAAAACGACAGGTTCAGAAAGCGTAAACACGAAATAATGAAACGTTTGATTTAGGTTATTGTTAAACTTTTTAAATATTAATAAAAACGTTTCCTAAAATATTAAAACACGCAGTGTAATAGCGATAATTTACGTAAACACCAGTCACTGGTATTTTCCTGACATGGAAGGAATAAAATTCGTAAAATATCAAATTAAAATTCTAATTTCGGCCCGCATATCTTCATGCATTTTAAAATCGTCACCAGAAAATTGCCTTGCTGATGTGAGGCTTTGCGAGCTGCAACAAACTTTAAGTGTTATACAGGGTTAAGAAAAATTACCAGAACGGTCGATTATTTTAAAATATACAGGGGTTATCAAAAAACGTCTTATATAAAAAAATGTAGGGCTGTTAAAAATCTACATATCGGTGATAAATTGAAATATACAGGGTCGCCTACAAAGTTGTGGAGAATGATAGTTATATTTTTTTAAATGGAACACCCTGTATATTTTTACATTTTTAAATTCCACATAAAATTATAATTATGTTTTATTAAATGCACTAATAGTCTATACTTCATAGTTTCCGAGATATTGACTCTCGAAAAGTGACATTTTTGAACTTTGACAGCTTATAACTTTCTAACAGTACGTCTTAAAGCACTTACATGTCCCTATCTTCAATTTTTATTATCTTCCCAAAAAATCAACTTCCAGTTAAACCGGAACAACTATATTTCCTGCTTTCGAGTTACATCCGGTTTACCGGAAGTTGATTTTTTGGGAAGATAATAAAAATTGAAGATAGGGACATGTAAGCCGTTTTGCTCTAAGACGTACTGTTAGAAAGTTATAAGCTGTTAAAGTTCAAAAATGTCACTTTTCGAGAGTCAATATCTCGGAAACTATGAAGTATAGACTATTAGTGCATTTAATAAAAAACAATTATAATTTTACGTGGAATTTAAAAATGTAAAAATATACAGGGTGTTCCATTTAAAAAAATATAACTATCATTCTCCACAACTTTGTGGCGACCCTGTATATTTCAATTTATCACCGATATGTAGATTTTTAACAGCCCTACATTTTTTATATAAGACGTTTGTTGATAACCCCTGTATATTTTGAAATAATCGACCGTTCTGGTAATTTTTCCTAACCCTGTATAAGAACGTTGATGATGTTTATTAAGTGCTGCTATACTATTTTCCTTTAAAACCGTAAGTAAGTAATCAAAGTAATCAAAAAGCTCGACACTCGCTCGCCTGATTACCAATTCCCATCCCAAAAGGTGGTCAAAGGGGTTCCAAGTTACGTTGTATGTTTGATAAAATAATTATTTTTTATTTATAATTTATTCTTTCTTTTCATGTCAAAAATAAAAATATTCAAACTACAAGGTACAATCACTTTTCAAAGAAATTACCTTGTCGGGCTTCCATTGTCTTTATTTTGTTACTTAACACAACGTTTCGGTTAGTTAGTATCTCTAACCGTTTTCAAGTGTAAACTAAATTATAATTGTAAGGCTACTGTCTTAAATACTATCCATGTGCAGATGACTCCGCCTACGTGGTTATTGGAGTGTGAAGTTTGAGCTGTTGGTTTTGGAAAAGAAGAGGCTTCCAGATATTGGGGATATATATACTTGGTTTACTAAATATATGGGTATTTTGATTTATGAAAGCTGATTCTTTGAATTTTCGTTTTGTCCAGTGCTATTCCATGTCCAACTGTATATTATGCTGGTTGGTCCATGCATGTTCCGCTATTCCTGATCTCGAAGTTTCACCTCTTTGAGTATGTTCCAGATGTTCTTTAACTCGTACGGGAAGAGGTCTTTTTGTTTCTCCAATGTACGATTCGCCACACTCGCAAGGGGTTTGATAGATTCAATTTTTTGTGTTTTCATTACGGAGGGGTTCGACTTTTGTAAGAAAGCTTCTAAGCGTATTTCCGGATTTAAAGGCTGTTTTGATATTATAGTTTTTGGTTATCCTTCTAATCTTTTCAGAAATTCCTTTGACATAAGATATTGTAAGAAATGCTTGCTCCTCTTTTGTTTCTGTATTAGTTTTTACTTCGCGATTTTTAAGTTTTGAAAGCGATTAGTTTCAAAGGTTTCAGGGTAATCATTCTGTTTTAAATCTTTTTTGATATTTGAAATTTCAATATTAAGGTATTCCGGATTGTTGTTGTTGCAAACGTTAGATGCTCTGTGATAAAGAGTTTTAATTATGCCCTGTTTTATGGAGTTTGAATGATTCGATGATCGTGATTAAGGTAGGTATTCCCCGTGTGAGTGGGTTTCCTGTACACTGAAGTTTTCATGTTTTCAGCACTTCGTTTGACAAGAAGTTCGAGAAAAGGTAGAGTGAAATGTTTTTCTCTTTCCATGTTAAATTTAATGGATTGTCTTATACTATTAATATGTTCCAAAAACCGTGTTAGCTTTTTATTGCTGTCTGTCCAGATAATAAAGGTATCAACATATCTAAGCCAAGGTTATTTCTTTGATATTGCTTCAGTGTCGTCTACCACCTTCACACAATCACTTTTGTTATTATCAAAATGAAGATCCGCCAAAAAAAGTATAGTCGTTGAGGGATGTTAACAATTTTGTTGACGGTATGTAAATAAATAATATTATGTACTTATTTAATTTATAATTTTTATTTTGCAGTAAATAGATACATTTTAACAGACATTTTTACAAAAACACCGGTTGTAGAAAAAGTCATGTGTGTAATTCGAGCCACTGCCGTCGCCATCTATTGGCGACGGCAGTGTTCGAGCCCAAAGTGACATTGCCGCTCTCTCTCTCGCTCAGAGCGGCAATGTATATCCCTTTGCGCTCTTAATACACAAATAGCTATTACGCACCTTAGAAAAATCGAATAATTTGGTTTATAGATATTTTTAATAATTTGTTTGGATTACTGGTATCCAAATTATCAACACAAGTTAATTTATTATATAAATAATGAGATTATTAGTCCATATTACTTGGTATAAAAAATGCGATACGAATTTGGGGTTTATTTTTGGAGGTTTAAATTTGTCCAGACCACCTGGACCCCCTAAATACTAAATTCCCTGATAGGTATTCAATAGCTGACCAGTCGTAGAAACGAAGCGACAGCACAGCCGCGGAAAAATAATTTGCTTAACTTATAAAATTTACATATGTATCCCTCAATCACTGTTCTCAGGTAAAAGTATTTTGTACCATTTTAAAATATTTGCCATTTACTTATATAATATGTATATTCTACAACTGAATACTTGAATACTGTTCGACCGGTTCGGACCCGGCTACTGATTTTGGAAAAATGAACCTACGATGTTCCACTCTGTATACTTTTAAAACAACAATCGATCAACTCTAGGCCTGCATTGCGTAAATCTAATTCTAATATTTAAGCCATCTGCGTCAAATCCAATAACATCTAAATTATCTATTGGGATCATCTATTACATTTATAAATAATTTCAAACTAATGTTGGATTTATTTCGAACTTGTCTCGATTCATTCATATAAGGATACATTTCGGAGTTATAAAAGCAATCTGTAGGCGGGCGTCAGTCTATTTATTTTCGAGATTAATCGTTTTAATTTTTTTATTCAGCCACCTCGGTTGTAATTAATGTCAGTTTTTATATTTAGCGCAAGGCGGGGAGTCGGAGGTCTGGGTTGTGGGGACATGCATGCCTCCTCCCTTGACGGAGCCGGGAAACGGTTCCTCCCTGTTATCCAATACGAGCAAAACTTTGCATGATATCTCAATTTTGTATCCAATTTTTTACCCAAATTAATTTTTAGTAAATTACCCTGTATCAGATATTAAAATGTACAGTACTAGCAGACTTGAACTGCGGCTTTTAATGTAAAGAAATTAATACATAATGGACTTGACGCGAGTTTAAAAGAAATTGATCAAGATTCAACGTGGTCAAGTAGTGCCAACTTTAAAAAAAAAATTATATATTTCGTCCCGCTTTTGGAGCTACCCTGTATAATCAAAAATAATTTTAGCTTGTAGGTTATTATAAGTAGAGAGCGAATTTATATGTAGCGAAATGGTACAAAATAGTTTTTTTTTATGTTGTTAAAATTACTCAATATATACGGTAACATTTCTGAAATATGGAATAAAAATGTACACTACAGAACAAACTATTTTATTTTAATATAAAAAGTATATTAACAGTATGATTTCAGGATAAAACTAATAAAAAGTTAATTAAATATTGCAATTACAGTAAAGTACTAAAGTATGATTCAGATTTTCCATAGTAAAATTCTGTCGTTTGTCGGTAAGTACCATATACATTTACCTTTAGATAAGCAAACAATAATCGCAAGAGTGGCAAATTTATGACCTCGCGCATGTAAACAAAGCAACACCGGATTAGGCATGCGCACTGCAACATTATCATTTGACGATTGGGCAAATAGATGGTTCCGGCTTTAAAAATCAAGTTCTTGCTGAAGGAATTGTAAAAGTTGATCTTCAATTTATTTAAACGGCTAAAATTTGCCCCAAATTCTTGCTAAAAAATTGGAATTTCTTCTCAATTTTTAATCAAATTGGGAAAAAAGGTAAAAAAAAAATAAAAAAATTTACATTCTGAAAACAAGGGTCAAAAACTGAAGCTTTTGGAAAGTTTAAAAATAAATCGATTGAAAAATTCCGGTGCATTATTAAACGACCAATTAGAACTAAATAGTTCCCCTTTGCTAAATCTGTGTCAATAATCTAAATAGGGTTCTTTGGATTTCCCGTCCCATAAGATGAATATATTATACTGACAATAATATTTAAGTTTACAATACAGTGTTAAAAACATATAATTAAATAATTAAGCTTGTAATATGTATACCTGAATTAAGTAATTAAGTATCTAGACCATTTTGTTTTTGTACTGAAATAAAATTAGTTAGCACCATACACCCGAAGAAGCTACAATATAGCGAAACGCGTCGTGTAAAGAAAATTCAATAAAAGTGGAAATTTGACAAAATAAATTGTCTTTCATTGAGAAAAAAGGTAGTGATTTCTGGCATTTTGAGTAGTTTTCGTTGTCGTGTTTTTAGTTCGAAAAGGAAGAGAACAAGTCCATTAAACTAGTCTTATATAAAAGCGAATATAAAAAACAAACAAAACCAGCAAAATAACCAATCTTCGATGTTATCGCGTACCTATCCTTAAGTAAAAAATTAGTTGGTATATTGTATGTATTGAGTTTTACAATTTGGCAAAAACTTGGGTAGGTACGTGTAAAACATTTTCAAGCACAATTTTTTGTTCAAGAATTTGACAAAGTTTTTGCCCGAGAACTTGACCCGTGGAATACTTTGATCCTTTGATTAAGATAAACATACCTATACCAATTTCCTTTTTTTTATATATAATAGAAGTAGTATAGAGAAGAAAAGTGTCTTTTAAACGTTTTGAAGCAATATATTGCCCGAAAAATAGGCGTACCAATTAGATTGAAGATTGGTGTGTGTTTCTCTTTATTTTCATACCTTGTTTGTGTAGTAAAAAAGATGTAATCACATACAAATCCGCTCCCTACTTGTGAGCTTGGTATCCTTTAAGAGTTTTGTGTATTTTTAATAACAGTACTTTGCCGCATTGGCGATATTGAACGACGTCACTGTATACACACGGGTTTGTTAAAAGTACCTAACTTATTAGACAATGTGCCAAGAAACAGACAGATACACGGACTGAAATGGAAAACATGCTTTTTGTTATAAAACGTCGACATTAAAAAAATCCAGTACAACGTAGTGTGGAAAAATTATTTCTATTTTGTAATATGTACTTAACTTACTCATCTACAGTAATTATTTATTTATGTTTACAAAATTGAAACGGTTTTGCATTCATTTTACCAAACCAATTAACGCTGATGACAGTAATTAGTCTAAAAATAAATAATTACTAATAATTATTGTCATCGGAGGAAGTCGCTGCTACAAATTACTAAAATAAAACAAATGGATTTCATGCCATTTAAGCATCTGTTCGTGGGGTTATCACAACATTGTGACACTAATCCATGTTTGATAGACGGAATGATGCCTTCCTTACAATTAATTGACATTGGATGGTTAACTTTTTCTATTGGTGGATTAGAGACTAACGTTATTTTATTTAAGAAAAGAGAACCAATTGAAAATGACGCTAATGTTTTGAAGATAATTTTAATAATAATCGCTAGTTTGCTAAATATAATAATATGTTCATTAGCAGTAATTATTGCATATGAATATATTAACTAAAAAGTATTTATTAAAAGACGCGTCATTTTATCCTCGTGAAGTAGGTATCCATTCTGAACCCGAACCATAAATTTTTTTGCGTTAGTTTAATATGGATTCTTTGATTTACATAATCCTAACCAACCCCCTTTATTTATCTTATTTGTCTTGTCTCTACTCTATGTTACGCCACTGTAATATTTTTGCAACCACTTATGTACTTCACTGAACAAACACGCATGTATGGGCAATAATTTTCACAAACAGCAGTTTTATTATGTTCACGCAAATCTGGTTTTGTTTATCTGGTTTCTTAGAAGTCCAAATTAGTTTTATATTATTTTACTTAAAAGTAAGTGAAGGCATGTAAATGAAACGATCTGGACATGAAAAAAACATCTAAATTCGGTCATAAAGTCATAAAAGTCCTGTTTTATTTGGCGAAATATGAATAAAACTTGTTTTTGGACATCTTTTGATTTTAATCTTGGTTTTAATTGAAAATTAAAGCCAGCAAATTAGAGATTAAACAAGTTTGTAAGTTTTATTCGTCCTATAAACACACAAATTATTTATTTATAATGCAAAATTTTAAACTTTATCGGTTTACAAGTAGGGTACAGGTACTATATATTTGTCAGTAATACAGGAAAAAGCACAATTCCACAAATTTCAATTGACATTCAAATTTTATACCACATGTGTATCCTAATTCTCGTGAGGATCAACTTTTACATTTGATGTTCTTTCATGTTTTTGTATATAAAAATATTTTACGCAAAGCACATAACATCATGATGAATGACAAAGTCTTTCCAGAAGGGGGTAAAAGTTCTATTTTTCTTCTTAAAGTTACATATTATAAAGGCTACGCGTTTCGGCCTGTGAAGGCCATCAACAACAACTTCCTTCCTTCAATAATTTGCTATTCTTCGACGAAATAAAACCTATTTTAGTTATACTTGCTGTCGCTTTTTATCTACTTTTATTTGTTTAACATTTAACACCT
Source organism: Polydrusus pterygomalis (assembly GCA_963969555.1). Lineage (NCBI taxonomy): Eukaryota > Metazoa > Arthropoda > Insecta > Coleoptera > Curculionidae > Polydrusus > Polydrusus pterygomalis. The sequence continues at coordinate 796,407 of OZ018376.1, forward strand.
AATGCAACGGTAAAATCATTATGAAAGTCGGTCCAATTACCCCGGAGTAATCAGCGTACATATTATTATCAAAAACATACATTCGGCTGGAATTGAGAACCTCCTACTTTATTGTCTGTTAAAAATGCTTGAATTCTTAAAAATTCCAATAAAATACGATATGCGGCAACGCCACGACATCACATCAGTGAATTTGAGACATCTGTTGCCGAGGCGCTGCATTATAACGACAGACAGGCGACAGACGACAGATTTAAGGTTAGAGTTACGATCAACTCCACAATGGCGGCCAAACCAGCTCCAATACGTCAAAAAATGGGTTGTCAACTTTTCTCGGACATCCGTCATTCTTATATAGTTTGATATTCAATGCCAATTCGTATACGTATATTCATGTAGGTATATCTAATTTATTCATTTTGCGAAATGCAGACAAATAAATGGCCAACGCTTCCTCTTCAATAATTTAACTGTGATTTATCTTTTGCATTTAATAATATTAAACGCGGCGCGGCTACTAAAAAACTCTACACGTTTCAGAGTTTGTTCATTAGCAAACCATAAATTAAAAGAGCGGTTTTGCAAAATTACCTTTGTGATTTTTTATGTTTAATGGAGATATAAATTTCATTGCGTATCAGTTTAAAAAAAACGCGTTCATACGTCTATGAAATGATGGAATGTTTAATTCCAACCAGGGCCGTTTCTGGCCTGTTGGCCGCCCTTGTGCGACATATGAACTGGCTGCCCTTTAAATCAAATCAGTTACTATTTTACAATTGCCTACCTGAAATTATGGCGCAAAGCAATTGTCAGAAAAATAAATCTTTAATAGGTGTCTATTTTTAATATTTTTTTTTATTCATACTTACCTACAGAGGGGCTCAGCAATTTGGCTTTCAATGGCGATAAGGGCCAAGCCACTAATCCTTTCTTGGGACCTAATTGACCGCAAGTCATTTTTAATTAATTTTAACTTTGAAAAACTACGTTCGATAGATGCAACAGTAACCGGCAGAGTAATAAAAAATCTCAGCGCAACACAAAGATTTGGAAATGATGAGATTAAATCTTTTTCAGCTATGAATTTTAGCGTATCTACAATTATTATTTTGTACGTTTTATTGGAAAAATTTCTCGGAACGACAAAACTTCCTGGTCGAGCTCTGAGCGATCAATATCTTTGTTTGTGGGACTTCCTTGCTATTGACGCGCTATATCGAGATCTTTGCAGGATTTTAACAATTTATCGTCATTTATGGCATTAGCTTCATAGAAGTTCGACAAAAACCCAAAAGTTTCATTACACTTATTAAGTGAAACGAATCTCTCCTTAATTGATTCTATCGCAATATCCAAAGAACAAGTAACCGGTGCCCATAAAGGGTTTCCTCCCTGGCAAAAAAAAAAAATATCCGAAATCGAAAAATAAAAATTCACATTAAAACTATGTTTGGCCTTGACGATGGGGTCATCTTTTAATTCGTAATCAAAATGTCTGGGTACTTTTTTTCGGCGTCGGAAAAGTTATTTGTAATAGCATTTGAAACCGGACATCGGCGGCAAATTTAAATAAGGTGCGTTCTTTTGCCCTGTGAGTATTTGTGCCCCCACCTATCCTACTACCAAATTAATAAGACCTATATAGTTAAATTCACATAAAGTTTTAATGCCAAATGTCAAGACTTGTCATTGTCTAGTTACTTTAGATTGCACCAACTTACTAAATTTCTTATACAGCTGAGATTGGTCAGTGTTTTTTCTTTTTCTTTTCTGGTATTGTTCGGCCAACTCTTTTTATTTCTATCTCTTTTTAATCGTATGAAATAATACAAGATATACATACTTTGTGTGCAGTACAATTATACTAATTAAATTTAGCCATTAGAAATTTATATTTTATGAGTTGCTGCAGTATTTGACAAGTATGACAGAACTGAAATGTCACGGCATTAAAAGTTTATGGGAATTCAACTATACCTACATAATTATTCAAATAATATCAATTAGTTTTAATTTTTTGAGTAAACCTAAGACAAAATGTAATTGCCGTGGGTTGCAGGGCGGCCACCTCCGTTGAGAATTCTTTTTATTTTTCCAATACTTATCTATCTAAAAAGAAATCTCTAATTAACACAAAGGGCGGCTGTCTCATTCTTGACAGCTACTGCATAATTTTTTTTTGAAAACTGAATTTACCATTCTTATTTGACCCTTCATATTTATGAAAACTCCTAGAATTTTTTTTTACGTTTAACATTTTTTTCTGTAAAACTGCAGGCGGCTTTCGCCGCCCTATAACTTTGGCCGCCCTTGTGCGGGGGCACTCCCAGCACACCACTCAGAAACGGCCCTGATTCCAACCAGGAGACAGACCGAAATAGAATCTTAACATAGTATAAAACAAAGTCGCTATTGCCTGTCCTGTCCCTATATGTACTTAAATCTTTAAAACTACGCAACGGATTTTGAAGCGGTTTTTTTTAATAGATAGAGTGATTCAAGAGGAAGGTTTTTATGCATAATACATGCATAATATTATAGAGAAACACTAATAAACACTGATAAATTAAAGTAGGGAGAACGAACGACCCAACCTAACCGGTCCCCGGCCCGTTCAACGATCGATCCGAAGTACCGAAGCCGGAATAGACGAAGACAGACTATGTTTTATGCATGGATGTGAATTGTGGACGGGCCGGCAAACGGTTGAGTTTGAGGTTTGTTCGCCTTATTATTTCACGTCGTATAATGCCGGGCTGCAACGCAGGCATTTTTATTGAAAGTTGACTAATTCATCAACCCCTAATCCTAGAATCATGAAATTTCGAGGATGTCTTCTCCCCATAATGTAAGGTAAGCATCCACTAAGAAGGGATTTTTCGAAAATCAACTCGTAAGGGAGTTATAGGAATTACTGTATCTCAGTAAAACTGGTGGAGGTCTAAAAATTGATATATCAGTTTTTTTAATCGGATAATAATATTTTTTGGTCATTAGGGGGTGGAAAAAGGGGTTTAAAAATTAATGAGTAATTTTCACAACACTCTGTATACCTACCATATACTTGTAAAGAACGTATTGTCGTACTAAGTCAAGTGTAAAGCTCGATGGGTTCGTCCTATACCCATATCTATGGACAATTTTATTATTCAATAGGATTATTGTTTGTTACCACCCGCCATTCGTGCCTGCCCAAAATTAAATGTTAATGACCATCTGATAATGTATCGATCAAAGGAGAGATTAAAACATGATACTCGGTATAATTAGGAAAATATTTCGGTACTTTTTTGTTCCTTGTGGTCGAGGGCAAGTTTTTGAACGCGGCAGTTACAAATGCCCATAGATCCATCCATGGATGGGGACGGAATCGTTTTCCATTTTGTCGTTAATTTAGTTATACCATTAGTTTATAATAAACTAGCGTGTACCCGGCATGCGTTGCAACCCGCTGGTATAAATACAAACCCGAATAAACCCGATATATCAGTACCCGGCATGCCACTTTCTGAAATTGCACCCGTGCGAAGCCGGGGAGCGTTAATTATACACAAAAACCTTCCTCTTGAATCACTCTATCTATTTAAAAAAACCGCTTCAAAATCCGTTGCGTAGTTTTAAAGATTTAAGTATAAAAGAATAGGGACGGACAGACGGGGACAGCGACTTTGTTTTATACTATGTTAAGATGTTCATTTTATCATACCAATACATTGCTGCTATATGCATTACACTATCATTTTTTTTTATATATTAGTATATTTCGAGAAGACTACATTTTAGTGGTTGAGTTGGAGTAGCCCTGTTAGCTAGACTTCGCTACTCTGAGTTTGGTCAATTTCTTTTTTTCAGTTTTTTTCAGCTATGTACATATTATTTTCCTGTTAATAATAGTAGATTCTGTAACGAGGTTGGAATGAAAATTCGATCCGAGTGTCCAGAATTTCTTCCACGGTAATATAATTTAATTAGTATAATTGTACTGCACACAAAGTATGTCTATCTTGTATTATTTCATACGATTAAAAAGAGATAGAAATAAAAAGAGTCGGCCGAACAATTCCAGAAAAGAAAAAGAAAAAACACTGACCAATCTCAGCTGTATAAGAAATTTAGTAAGTTGGTGAAATCTAAAGTAACTAGACAATGACAAGTCTTGACATTTGGCATTCAAACTTTATGTGAATTTAACTATATATCAATATCAATATCGTGGTTCGCATAAATAGGTAGACCAGGGTCGATAATTTTTGAAACGAAAAAAAAATAATAGTAGGATGAAACCCATTGGAAAAGAAAGAGAATATAACAAAAATGAAAGGAAAAATAATTTACGGGCGATCCGAGGTCGGGAAGTGGAAGGGGGTGAGTTTTTAAGGCTAGAAAACGATTTATCTCTATTTCCGGGAAAACTACAAGTCCTATGGAAAAACGTTATATGGCAAAGTTGTAGGTAATAAAAAGATCTACAAATTTTGTATTAACACTTTTTTCACATTACCTTAAAATTTATGTGAAAAATTCAAATAACCAAGTTTTTGTTTTTTTATTTTTATCTTTTACAAAAAAAATTATGTTTTCACGAAATTTGGTGATAACTTACCTTTTTATGTCCCAAACACACTGTAATTATTTTGATTTAAAATATTTATTTTTTCACCTTATTTTGACTTAATATCGAAAAAGCACCCTTTTTTTCAATCGAAAATTCTCACGTCAAAATATCTGCTGTTTTAAAAAAGTCGGTAGGTACGCTTTTTGTTCGTTGAAATCTCTACTTTCTGATGGTGTAAAATTACATACATTACTATGGTAAATGTTCTCAAAAAATGCAAAGAAACGGAAAAAACTCGATTCAGAATTTTTTTTTTAATCATTATGTACAATTTTAAGCTATTTATTAAAATTTATACTTTAATTACTCAAAAAACGTAAGATTCCATGTTACATTGATAAACAAAAAAATTACAAATCCATAAAACATTGAGATGGCAAACAACATGCGAAAATAGTTCGCGTGACATGAAAAATTGGTTTGCAATTAAACGAATAGGCTAAGTTTCTAAGCTCGGGGGGGGCTGCAGCCCGGCAGCCCCCCCCCCCTGGTTGCGCCACTGCCTATACCAACTAATATTGCCTTGAGGTAAGGTAGCGATAACATCAAAGATTGTTGATGTCGATTAAGCTTTTAGTAAGACATTTTAAAGTCCGGACCTGTCTATCTTTCCATTCGTTAAATGAGAATTTGCAGTGCGCATGCCTATTCCTGTATGGCTTTGTTTATATGCGCAAGGTCATAAATTTGCCACTTTCGTGATTATTGTTTGCTGATCTAAAGATACATGTCTGTGGTACTGAGCAGCCTTTTTACGTTAATATTGTTTAGAAATACCTGAAGATCCTAAATGTTCTTTAATAACGCCCGTTCCAAAAGTTAAAAATACAAAAAAGCTCTGAAATGAGGCCGATAAATATATTATGGGGTATTGAAAAATTGTTAGAAATTACAGTACCTACATATAGGTTACTAGAATTTATTGAAGAAAACAAAATGTTAGTAAAAATGCAAGCAGGTTTTAGAAAAGGATATTCAACAGAAACAGCAGACTTCAGGATGTGAAAATACACTGCCCTCTCACTTAAAATATATTGTAGCTATAAAAAATATTTTTCTCTAGGTAGGTAGGCTATCAAATATTTGACATATAAATCAATTTTATTTAAAGGACTAAAATAACAATTTCGTTACTTTAATTCAGTGCTTCTTTAAATTTTTTTCAAATCCTTAAACAGTTATTTATTTAAAAAACGAAATAAAAACTGATAAACTTTTTTAATATCTACCTACTTTAAGGCTGTTATTGCCAAATTTTTAATATTTTATAACATATTCAATGATGACTTCGTGAATAATATCGCTTACGTAATACCCATAATTTAGGCGCCCTTTTTTACAATGAATTTAAAAACTCGCCCACTTTTCGGAAAACAATTCGGAACCTTTTTCTTTCTCGTGGTTATGATGTGTACAGGAGAGTATGTAGGGCAAGGCAACCAATCAAGCGAGGAATAAAAGAAATTAAAAAGTTTTGTAAATAAAATTTTTGGAATGCGCGCACAAAGTTGTCCATTGTTCATCAAAGTATTTGATAATCCGATGGATATCAATCGGTACAACGATGTGCCTATAATATGGGAGATAGAATCGGTATTTCAATTACCAAAAAATTGATTTTTAAATATTTTTAGTACAGAAAAACTATTAAAGGGTTTGTTCCTACTTCTGCTTAATATGGATGTAACAAGGAATAACAAATATTAAAATGTTACAAAAAAAATATTAGGGTAAGTAAAATAGAGGTACGAGGGGCCGGCATGAGTTTGGGGGGGGGGGGGGCTTATGCCCTAAAAGTAAAATGTACCGCAGGATACTATATATTAAAGATATTAAAACAAGTCACTGCCCAAAGGAGGTGAAACTTCGAGATCAGGTATAGCGGAACATGTAGGTATGGACTTTCCAACATAATATTCAGTGATCAGAAGCGAAGGTTTTGGACGCACTGGCGGAAACGCAAACGCAAAGAAGCAGCTTTTATGAATCAAAATACCCGTATATTTAGTAAACCAAATATAGAAATTCCCAATATCTCTTTATTCTAAACAAATAGCTCGAACTTCACACTCCAATAAGGTCGTAGGTAGGGTTTCCAGCCTGGGATCCCGGATCTGAAAATCCCGGGATCCGGAACATTTTTGCCCCCGAAAATCCCGATTTTTTTTAAACGATCAAATTTCAATCTGCTCCCGATAGTTCTCGTTTAACATGTATTTATTTGTTCTTTCTTGGCGTTTTATTTGAAAATGATGAGGATGAAGACAGAGATAATGAAGCAGATGGGCATGCATGGAAATTATGTATGAAGTAGCAGAGAATCAAATTCAAATGACAACAAATCACGATATTTATTCCATTGTCAAAAAAATCCGAAAAGTGGTTAAGATATTTCGCCGGTCTCTTACCAAAAATCCAATTTTACAAACGTATGTAAAGGAAAAACATGGAAAAGAACTTTCTCTAATATTAGACTGCAAAACAAGATGGAATAGCCTCGTTGATATGTTGGAACGGTTCGTTTTGCTGACAGATTGTATTCAAAAGAGTTTAATTGATCTGAACAGTCGGGTAGTTATAAATGACAGTGAATTCCAAATAATGAGAGATATCATACAATGTCTTGAACCTGTTAAATTGACGGTGAAAGCGATTTGTAGAAAAGAAGCCAATTTGTGTCCGGCTGATAGTTTCAAAGTTTCAAATTTTTATTTTAAGACCTTGCAAATCTAAATACGCCACTTAGTAAAGACTTTCAACAAGCGCGTACTGTCTGGGGTTATCTCATACCTTCAAAATCCTAGCATACATCACGGAAGGACGGAAGCAATTTATTCATACACCTAAAAATTCTGAGGCCATCGTAAATGTTTAACAATTTTTTTGTTTGCTCTGTTTAATAAAAAGTTCTTTCCTTTGTTTTAAGTACGTATAACTTAATTTTTTATTTACGAAACGAAACGGGATCCCGATCCCGAAAATTGGAAACCCCAGTCGTAGAAGAAGTCATCAAGCTTCATTGCACACGGATAGTATTTAAGACAGTAGCCTTAGAATTATTATAATTTAGTTTACACTTAGGAACTTATATACCAATTTTTAACTCCACCAGTTTTCGTTTCTGAGATACAAAAATTCTCATACAAATTTCAATCCTTAGGCCTTAGGGGTTGATATTCGAAAAATCCCTTCTTAGTGGATGCCTGCGTTAGAACGAGAAGACCTTTTCGAAATATCATGATTCTAGGATTAGGGGTTTAGGCTGGGCGTGGATGAATCAGTCAGTCAGTCAGTTACTTTACAATTCTATATATTATGTAGATTTGTAAGAATGCTGCAATCTATATAAATTTAACGGTATATTTAAGACTTTAAACACAAACAATATGACCGGATTTATCAAGACATACATACAGCAGAATACATGATACGTGTCATTGATACAAAAGTATACGCGTGTTGTAACCGCAACGTGATAACTGGCTAATTCTGCACAGAACGTGCAGTGTACTAAAAAAAATAAATCCCGACATATCGTTAGATAAGGCTTATATTATTCAACTGCGGAATAGAGCAAAGCAGAATCCTTTGGATTACAGAGATTTTTTCCACTCGAATAACGATCGTAATTGTATGTCTGTTCTAAAAGATTATTTTAAACATTCGGTGGGTCGTCTAATATTTGTTGTAAATTATATATATAGGGTGTTGCACTTCATTTTTACGGCTAAAGTTCATAAACAAGTTGCAATCAAAACGAAAATGTTCTACGTTTCTGCAATTACTTGATACACGCTTATTTATAAAAATCATGCGTTGTACTTTTCTTCGTAATGATAATCGGTGACTTGTCGCAAAATTTTTATTAAATAGAATACAATATTTATAGGTATTAAATTAAATTTGAAGAAACATACAGACACTACAAGACCCAAGTGATGGTAAAAGCAAGCATCACGTTTAATTTAAAAGATGTAAATTGTATTGAAGATCTTACCAAAAAGAGCAAAAAAACAAGTATTTGCTTTATTTAAAAAAAAAACTAGAGAGTTCCAGCACTACAATAGTGGTTTAATTTAGACTTGGTATCATTTTTCATAATTTACGTTTATTTTCTAATTCTTCCTGCTTCCTGGCAAGTTTGTAAAAGCAAGTTTTAAAAATTTTCTCACAATTTTATTAACATAACAAAAATGGCGACGAGCTGGTTCTGGAGTGTATTTTGAGCATGTCGCTAAAGAACGACGGGCCGATAACAAGAGGGTTGTGCACATGCCCATTGTTAATGGACGTCAAGAAATGTCACCGGTGGGCCGTGCGTATTTTTTCACCCATAATCACCGGCGTATACAAGGGGGGGTAATGGGGGTGACTACCCCCCCCCCAAGATTACTTACGCGTTGTTTAATTTTTGTCCTTACTCCCTTAAAGTTGCTATTATCTAGTATCCTAGCCAGGCACGTAGCTAGGGGGGGGGGGCTACAGGGGGCCTGCCCCCCCCCCCGAAACTCGAGCTCTGATTTCGGCAACATAGGCAACACATTAAACATTTCCTACAGTATTACATTTTCTTCACCTCAATTATTACCGGGTTTGTTTTTGTGCTTTTCTTGAGGATTTTGTGTTGTGTTTTTTATTTTTCCCACTTGAAAACCAAGCATTATAATTCAAAAAAGGGCGTGGCACCCAAAATTTTTTTTACTTTACCCCCCCCCCCCCCCCCCAGACGCATGAGCTGGATACGCCGTTGCTAATACTTACCTTTGCTGTACGGCGTACGGAAATAATAATAATAATAATAATGCCTTTTATTTCATACACAAATATTAATACAAAAAAAGTATTAATAAAGGTGGCGGTATTCAACTACAGCTGCTCATACAACCACCGAAATAAAGGTATATGTCTACAGTCGAACACAGTGTATTTATTACAGGATGTATTTCACCATTACTAAAAGAAGTGCAAAGCTGGCAAATCCCGCTTTTCAATGAAATGGCGAAGTAACATCGGAGACCAATGTTTCTAGCCACGATTTAAGTTTCATAAATGGCTTAAAATCTCATAGCATCGCATCGCTTTAAAACACTAACCAACGGTAACTTCGGCCAAAACAAACACCAATAGTGGAGAAGCTTTGGATAGAAATAATAAATTATTTTATTGAGATTTACCAAGAAACCGTTAGAGGCGTGTCGAACGCCTATGATGTATTTCGTTATTTAATAATTACAAAATTTTCAAAAGAACTTCGTACATATTTAGAGCAAGAATTTTTGAGTTTTTTTGGTTAAAGTAGCAGATTTTTACAAAATGAAATAGAGATTTTGTGCCTTTGGATATATAGCAATACCAGGCGCGTATCTGGAGTTGATCTTTGGGGGGGGGATTCTGGTGGGGGTTATGAAAATTTTTTTTTATGATAAAGTTTTTTTTACAAGAAAATAAATGAAAATTTATTGCTCTCGATTTCCACCTGTCCAATTAAAAAAAATTAAGCAAAAGAAAAATGGCTCATGGGAGGGGTAACTACCCCCCCCCCCCTTAAATACGCGCCTGAGCACTACGCCCGATGCCATTGCACGTCCATCAGTCACTATTTGCGCAAAAAATAATAATAGTCCAGAGAATTGGATTGTGACATCACAACTGCTGCTGAAGGATGCAAAAAAAACAGTTTTCCTGCAATCTTCTGTAGCTTAATAAAAGTAAGAATCAAGATCTGGTTATCTCGAGTAATCGATTAATAAACAAAAACAATAAATGTACGTTACTATCAGGGTATCCTGGGTGGACCACATAGCTGAATTAAAACGATATTTCTTCATAAGTATGTGTTTTTTAACGTTTTAATATCGCTTTGCGGCTATATTGTGGAAAGCTGTGCAAATGCACAAAAGTTTATCGACTACAACAAAGAGCTGTAAGACTTGTGGCTAACGCTGGGATCACTGTCAGCCTATATTCATAAAATTTGGCATAATGCCGCTACCTCGTGTTTACATTTTTTAAACTGTATTAGAGCTACACTCCCGCAGAGACAAACTCACTAGGCATTCAGATATTCACAGCTACAACATACGATAATCGGACAGGATAGTGGTTCAGCGATTCAGATTAACTAAATCTAAAAAAATTATTCTCTTATCTGTAATTATATAATAAGATCATGGGACGGTACCGAGCCCTCGATGATGTCCTATTTAAAAAATATGTTTAAAAGGTATTTACTAGACCACTGCTTTTATACACTGTTGGCCTAATGGTAATCGTTGCTGGATGCTGTACATTGCGTATGCATTTGAATTTGCCAGTTTGTTGTGTCTACTAATTTTATTTTAATGTTTGTACATAGACTTACTCTATATTATTATCTGGGACGTGCTATAAGCGATTTGTGTAAGTAGCAAATAAAACTTGGTCTTTAAAAACTATGGTCTCATAAAGTTATAAAATATAAAGAACGCCAAAACAATTTTAATATTGAAAATGGTACCTATAAAAAGAATGTGCAAATTGGCAATTGGTTTTGTTACGTCCCCATTTAGAGTAATTGATAAATAAATAATGAGATTTTTTTTACGTATTTTGCAAGCTGTAATATGAGTATTACTCTACTCCTCTAAATTTTGGACGCCTTCAGCGAGCCATTATAAACTTTTTAATATAAAAGGTTTTTCCTTTTAATATTCAACAGCAATCTTCGACGTTGTAAATTATCATACGAAGAGCAAACCTGCCTAGTTTTAATATTAATGAAGTGTAGTCGTGTCCGATAAGGCAACAGCATGTAGGTTTTTAAATTTCCCATACGTATTAATATCTTAATAAAGATTTTGCCTTAAATTTTATTTATTTATTCATTCATTTTAATTAACATTTTACGGGTGACATCATAATATTTTAGTTTTGGACTGTCGCGATGTCGTCTATTTTGTGGGTATTTTATTTCTTCTTACCCCAACCTCTTAAACACAAATATTTTGATTAAAATTGTGTTCCTCACACTTTACAAATCCTCAAAATACCGTATTGTTAAAAAAAACTTAGTTAGTCCTACTGATGTAGTAGTATTGATTGAGACGTGGCAGAGAACCATTGATCAAGGGGAAAATGTTATAGCTGTATTTTTGGATTTTATGCGGGCATTCGAAACAATTGACAGGTCGAGATTATTGAGTAAATTGGATCAGTATGGTATTCGCGGAAACGTTTATAAAAGGTTTAAAAATTATTTAAGTAATAGGTCACAAAAATATCAAAAACATATTCAAATAAAAAAATAAATAATATAGGAGTTCCTCAAGGAAGTATACTAGGTCCAATATTATTTATTTTAGATATCAATGATTTATGCCTTTAGTTTTAAAAATGTGTAAGTTACAAATGTTAACTGATGATATATGAAATATTTTTGATGGTCTAAATACTCTAAATTCTGAGGTAAAATATTATTAAATTGGCTAAAAGTAAATAAATTAAATATTTCAAAAACTAAATGTATGGTTATGGATAATAATTTAAATTGTCAAAATATAAATGTTGTAATTGATGGTGAAAAATTGGAATTAGTAAACAGTTTTAAATATTTAGGGATAATCATTAATTCAAAATTAAAATTTTAAAATTAATTTGAAAGTATTTTAGTTATCTAATTTAAGTTTGTTTTCTAAAAAAACTGTATTTAATACTATTATATTACCACATTTTCTTTATTGTTTTTCCATTTTATATTGTGCTAGTGAGGAAATATTTGATAAATTACAAATTTTATAAAATAAGACAATGCGGATTATTTTAAATTGTGACAAATATACAAAAATTAATTTTATGTTGAAAAATTTAGATGGGTTGAATGTCAGAAATTTAATTTTTTATTTAGTATGTATTTTATTGCCTAATTGTTTTAAAAAAATTTGTTCTTTTAATTATGACCATCATAATTATAAAACAAGGACTAATTAAAATTTTTATGTGGATAGAGTGTCTAAAAAATTATCTTATTAATCTATTTTTTATAAAGGTTTGATAGAATATAATAATTTGGAAAATTCTATTAAATCTCAAAAATCATTAAGTAAATCTGTTTAAAAAAACTTTAAAATTACATTTAATTAAAAAACAAAATGATACGTAATTTTTGATACAATTTGCAAAATGTTTAACTTTTCTGTCTGTTTTTGTTAAAAGAAGGTTGCGTTTTAAAATTTAAAAATAAATCTATAAAAATGTGTTAAAAAAATGTATTAAAAAATATTTAATTGTAGCTTTTTGCTAAATAAAACATGTTACTACTACTATTATCTAAAATAACATTAATAAAGGAAAAAAACGAATGCACGAAGATCACCATGTACGTAACTTACTTATAAATATACAAATGGGTCCTAATATTAGCACAGAATATATAGCTACCACGCAAACTCTGTGATATTGGTTAGTGGTGCACAATTTTGCATTTCTTTTGGGTCTCTCCGAGGAGAGGAAGACATTCCGGCTAAATTGGTAAATATAGAAAAATAAATTCAATGATGTTATTAGTATTGTAGCCGAAACGTGGCTATACTATAACAACATTCCTTCTAAGAATGTGGTCAGAATACAGAGTATGGGTATTCGAAGATGAATATCCCACTGTATAGGTCCGGACGAAAAATCCCGAACACAGGTTAACAACTTCTATCATAATTTTACAAAATTTGGTAAATCTGGTTTACGTAAATAAATTGGTTTTATAAAATATTTGTTTCTAAAAGCAACGGCAAAAAAAAATATTCACAAAAATTAAGTTGATAATGGAAGGGCCCTAAACATAGAAACGTCGGATTTTAAATCTGATAATGCCATTCTGTAGAGAGGAAAACGTGGCAATAAAAATGTGCAATTAACTTTAAATTTCTCTTATAAAGAGGAAAGGAGAAATAAAAATTTACATTAAAATTTCGCTTTTTTCCATATTAAATTTTTAAAGGCATTTAAATGAGCACCAAATTGTGCAATTTTGCCACAATTTAAACTTGTTCGTATCTCTTACAGTTTCCGAGATCCCAATGGTCACCCTCGAATTTGGGGTGAATTAAAGGTTGAATTACATTAAACTAAATAACGTGTCAGGGATTTTTCTTTCTTCCGTAACTGGAGAGTCGATACTTGAAACATAAAACTGCTAACATAATTATCTTTCTATATCCTATAGTTCCCGAGATTCGGAGATCGCAATAATGTCAGCACCACTGGCACCCTGTATAGTACAAAACAAAAGAGAACGCTATATTATTTTGAGACAAACAGACACATAAATCGATTATGAGAATCCTTAATTTGTCGCATAAAACGCGGTTATGCTGCCGGTGTTTAACAACGTAAACAAACCCATTACTCCTTCGCAAACCAAACAAGTTAGGCGACACTTGACAAATACTCCTATTTTTTCCGCCTGTCCACCTGGTATATTGTACGGCTAATTTGCAGAACGGTCACAGACACAAATAAACGAGTGAATATTCTAAAACCGGGAACTAACTAACGTCCAGACACCTTTTGCACCTAGTTTCCATATTTCCCGGTGTTTATTGGGTTGTTATATTCTCGGAATATATACGGAAACTACTCGCTTCTACTACTTCTTTTAATTTTAGATGCTTTTCACGTTATGCAGGTTTTCTCTATAAATTTTGTAACAGAACCGACTTCTCCAAGTTATTTCGAATGCTTTGAACATTACATTTATTTTAATATTAAATAACTACGCAGTGATCCAAGATCCAAGGATCAACTGCATGTCAAGCAAATCATTAGGAAAAACAAGTAAGTATATTTTAGTATATACATATAAGAATAAAATATATAATAAAATAATATATAATATAAAATTTATAATGTATGGGTTGCAAAAAAAATATAATATTTAATTAAATTAAAAAAAAAAACTATGATTGTAACTCGTTATGTAAAAAAAAAACAACTACGTATGGTGATATGTAGTTATACAGCGTTATGATAAAGAAACCGGTCAAGCCTTGTATAAAGAATACCGCCCACTTAATCATGAATCGATCGGACCCGTCAAATTAATTTAATTCAATAAGGAAATCGTAGGGTGGATCATAAAAATGCTACGTGTATCAAGTTTAATTTTTTTAATGAAAAATATTTTATATTTTTACATTTTTACATTTTTACACTCTACAATCAATTCTAGACATTTTTCATAAATCATGCCCTATACCTGTCTTTCTTTAGCCGTTTACGAAATAATAACTTTTGAAAATACACAAACAGCAAAGTATGAAAATATAACAGTTCTGCAGTAGACCAGTCCAGTGGGACGCATAAAAATCTTCCGCATCTTTACTCAAGCTTGAACGACCAAGGCACAAAAAAGTTAAAAAATAAAAAAAAATTTTTGTAAGAACAATGCGAACAAGTGTGTTTTTGTTAATTTTTATATGGAGTGCGCAGTTCTTGTCCCTATTTCGGGGGGGGGGGAGGGGGAGGGTTAAATCCCCTATTCCTCCCCACCCCTCGGGTACGGCCCTGGATCAGTCGATCCACAAATCCTGTTGTATGTACATTTTCTACTACTTACATTTCTGGTGTTACTCGTCGAAGGAGAATCTATAGAGTTGGGTTTAAACTAAATTTTTGGCGTAGCCCCAGAAAAAAAGTCCGTTGGGTTAAGATGGAGCGATCTCGGCGGCTACTCTATTGACTCCCGTCTACCTATCCACTGCACCGGAAATATTGTATTTAAGTACTCCCTTATATATCACTATCATCTGGAAATAGAGGGGACAAAGCCGAAACCAAATCATTGCGAAGGAAATTTCGATATCTTTCTCCAGTGTGGCTCTCATCAATCAAATTAACCTGTTTATTTTACTAATGTTTCATTCTCGTCCTGCCTCGTTTCGTCAGAACGAGACGAGAGTGTTCCAGTCTCTTGCAAGACGACAAGAGAGTATTTTCTGCGAGACTCTCGCGAAATCTTAAGATTTTGATTAGGACTTGCGATAAACTTTAAAAATAATCCAGCTAGTATTAATCGATAAAAAACAATAACTGGTTTTTGGGATGAATCTTCTCTTTTTAAAAAAATTACATATTATGGTGGTTTGAAACGATGGGACAAGATGGAGTGGGGTAGCATATAATCTACCTGTTTCTGTTTGCTTAGTGATACTTCATATTTTTACTGTTTTAACTTATTACTAGGACATGGACGGACAACGCATTTCCATACCTGTATTATATACTTACTATTAAAATGTAGGTAAAAACTGTCCTCAAAATTCAACGACTTTTTTTGGGTATAAAAGGATACAGGGTGCCCGAAATTTATGTTGATGGTATTGCGATCTCGAAAACTATAAGAGATAGAAAGACAGTTAAAGGGAAAAAGTTTTAGGCATCTATGTTAGCAGTTTATCGAAGCTTGCGGATCGATTCTGTTTTTTTTGTGATATTTTAAATAAACTAAAATGTTGCATTTTCTTAGATCGGTTGTAGCTATGTTATTTCCCAATAATGTTTAAATCTGTAAACACATTTTCATAGCACTTTTTTAGATACAATGTACCTACTTGGTAATATTTTAGTTACGTTTCAGTTTCCTGGAACCTTCATCAATTTTATTTTTTCTTATAACCGCCATATTGGATTTTTTATTTATCGAAAGATAGGAAAAAAAATTCCTATAATAAAATACTAAACACTATTATAAATTAAAAATGTATAACCTCCAAATAACTAAAAAGAACATTTTTCGGGAAAATTCGAACATATTTGGCAACACTGACATATCGGATGATCCTCTTACTTAAAGATAAATTTAACTTAATAACAATATATGTTTATTTTTGTACTATTCTTGCTTAAGGTAAAAGTGTTAACTATTTTACAAATCCTAAAACTCCTAAATATTAAGTATATTATCTATCTTATTCGATAAAGTTATTTTAAATTGTTTTTATTAGCCTACGGTGAAAAATAAAACGCTGTTGTGCACCCCGACTTTTTAAATATATCAAAAGGATAGTTTTGTTGGGACCCGTTGGTTGGTCGGGATACAAAAATGCAAAATGCTACTCCCTCTGCAGCCTTCGCATACCATGAAATAATTAAAAAATTTTGTTCTTGCAAATAAACCATTTTAAAACACCAGCAGATATTTCACCGTACGCTTACCGGAAAAATTCAGTCCGAACGTAAGTGCTACTACGAAGGGGGAATGCAGCGAGAGCGGAATGTGCATCGTGCTCAAACATAAGTTGGCACTTGGCAACGTTGCATCTTGATCGATCTCTTTTTAACACGCGTCAAGTTCGTTTTGTATTCATTTCTTTACAATAAAAGTAAGTTTTAAGGCTTGCAGGTACTGCATATTGTCTGTGGCGCTATGTCAGTCAAATCGGTGCTTTTTCCACCTGTCACTGAATTATTTTGTTTGTTCAATTATGAAGCCACTCCTGTTCTTTATTTATTTTATCCTCTCCAACCGTATTTATTTCCTAAGCATTTACGGAAGTGCAACTCCGAATTTATTATCCATGATAGCTTTTGGCATGTCGTTACTAGAAATTTGCTACCGCGTATTTTTGCCAATGGTTTCCTCCCATGGTCCGGTGTACGTTCGAATTTGTGTGTTTATGGGTTTGTAGTTTTAGGTGAAATTTGAATTGTTTAATTTACGCTCGATGGGTCACGGAAGGATCAGTAACGTAAATTATATGGAAAAAGTATCATAATTGAGATAAATTGGCCTTATAATTTTCATTATACGGACTGTTTAAAATATAATACACATAGGAAAATGATCGAATACAACATGTTTGCTAAGACATGTTTGTATTGATAGCTTATTTTGTATTAACCCATATTAAATAAATTACTATTGAATCAATATGGGGAAATGGTATCAAACCCGCTTTATTGTTTTATCAATTCCAGATTTGCTATAACAGTGTTTTCCCAATTTTGTTAAGAAATAAATTATATCATCTCAATGCGACGCATTTTGTTTCCAGTAAAACGCTTTCTCTACAATTAAGAAAGCAGAACAGCGTCCTCAAAAACGAATTGTATCCGGCAGAACCTATAATCTACAAAACGTTGGTGGTGGTACGGTACGTAGCGACCGGCAATCGCCACGCGCCCTAGTATTAGTTTTAATGTATTTGTTGCGCAGGTCACATCGTTGTTCGGAGTCTTCTAGCTGTCTTGTCTGAATTTAAATTCTATTGATCGTATAATATCTCCTTCAATTAATTTATTTTTACTTTTCATTCAGGTTTTTTTAAACTTTGCATGTCAGATAAAGCAATAGAAGATTCTTATTTCCCACAACCCATCATTAGTATTGGACTTTATAATCTATGGACGAATTTTACCATCTCAGTAAACCATGTTGCATAATAGATGATAATCATATGCAATGCTAAACGACAAAAACAATATCACACTAAAAGCTATTTACATTTTTGTACAGTAGGTACAGTACCTACTGATTTTTAGTGGTAACTATAGGTATGCTTTATTAACCGTAGCAAGCAAATATTATTATGATTAATGTCAAGTTTCATTACAACTGCCAGTCGGAACTAATACAGTATATAAAACCAGAATATATCCCCATTATAGAACTTGATAATTACTATGAGTATTCAGAGCAATAATGGCTATAAACCATTCTATGTGGTAGCAAGGACTCCTATTTTCTATTGACTAAATTACTGTGATATTATCACTACACAACGGTCTAGAAATTTTCGTCGTCTTACAGTAGGAAAGCGTGTTGATGTCACATAATAATATAGTATTAAACAGTTGTATAAAAAATATGTGAATTCTTATAAGAAATAGAAGGCCTTTTTCTGTGTATGCCCGGCACGTTATACCTTTTTCTCCACCACAGGTCTTGTTCTTAATATTGGTTTTACGTAATATGCATCAACATCATCCATAACTCATTTTGCTGGTGGCAAATAAGACTGGTAACATAACAATGTATCGCCCAACGTATGAAATATTTGCAGAGCGAATGTGGCTTTTCCTAATCCCGTTTTTCCGAATTCTCGTATTATTACATCCACTAAAAATGCCCCTTAGAGCCTTTAAACACTCGAGCCGTGTTGTTATGAGCATTTGAACAATTGTTCCGCCGCCTCGCACCGTTCATTAAAAGCGATGGCGATTCGATGCGATGCCCATAAGAAAGCTTTTAATCGGGGGAAAACCTGCGTTATTTCACCTCTTAACATCGATTATGTGTCCAGGGAGTTTTTGAAAAACATTTTCTATTCTAGAAGTAGCACTAATAGCACAGAAGAATGATTGGTCGGCGCTGTCGTCGAACTCTTCGGTTTCTAATTAACTAAACTAGTGTTTTACTCGCTTGTCGCTTTTCTCGTCTCGTTCGCGCGAGACGAGAGTATTTTTTGCAAGAATATCGTGATACGAGACAAAAATATGCGAGAACGAGAAATCTCGCAAAAACTTAAGAATTTGATTAGGATTTGCGATAAACTTTAAAAATAATACAATTAGTATCACTCGATAAAAAAGCTATCTTGATTATCGATATTGCAAGGTGGCCAGGGAAAAATCGGAACACGTTTCCGAAAAACAATAGAAAAAGGACCAAAGGAAAAAATAAACCGTCTTTTTATAACGTTTATAGTTTTTGTCGAAATGTTTGATACAGAGAACCCTCGAGAGGACCAACGATAATCGTTTTTACGAAAGTATAATATTATGCCACTTTCGGTAAAATGTAGGGAGTAAAGTACATATATATTATTTTGATGGTGTCCAGTTGTTTCAGGGAATTGCTTTGAATCATTTTTTTTTATAAATCCTAACTGGCCGGAAATTTTAAGGTAGATAAAGTCTCTTACCTTGTTTTAAGGAGCTATGGTAATTTGATTTGCACCCTGATATACTGCAAGTTTTGTTTTCGGAATGATCATTTTAATGTAATGCCGTTGTCAATTAAAACAATCTAGCTTCACTTTCACTATTTCCCTACAGACAATAATAACGCAAACTACAATATTATGACACTGACATTGTTTTTTGCTGTTATGTTATTACAGAAACAAATACGAAACGGATATTATAACGAGAAAAAAAAACTTAAATATCCACAATGGTTTATGGAAAAAACACAAGGAACCGTCTCGGTTTATTAATTATCCAGAAAAAACAATATTAAATTATAATTTACAATATATTTAAAACAAATTACACACATTTTTTCCAAAAAAAGACAGACACGTGTTTTTAGAAGTATCACGCCGGTAACTGACATATTTATGCACTTGCGTGCATTCTGTTCCGCCACGTGCAGTAGTCGTTCGCTTGAGTTTAGTTCCAGTGACGCATGCGATTTGTTAGATAATATGAGTACTTTTATTTGGGTCATGTGTGAGTTGAGTGTTAGCAACATTGTGCCGGAACTGCTAGATTGTAACTGTAGAAACACTTTTGAAAATAGTTTTATAAGGATGCAATTGCAGAATTTTTGTTATGACGTCATATTGCGAGAATGAGAAATTGCGAGACGAGACGATAAAATATATTGCGAGATGTTAGCGAAATCTCGTCTCGATTTGCGATACGAGACGAAAGTTTCTTAAAAAGTGCGAGATATCTCGTCTCGTAAAACACTTAACTAAACCATCACAGACCTTCTGGTAATTTTTCCGATATGACCGAAATCATACCTTTACGGAAACTGTGCTTCCGGATCAGTTGCATTACTATCAGCTGATCGTCGCTGCTTTTCCCTAAATGTCGTTAAACAAAAAATATCGATCGAACTACATAATTCACCAAAATTTTAAACAATAATTATTATTAACTAATCAGCAATTTTGACAGTGACATAAATGACATTGTATCAGAAATGATTGTCTTTCAATCAGAGTGGCCCAGTTACTTGAATTTTTGATTTACTAATCATCTTTGATTGTGGGTGAATTATGTTTCAACCCAAGACAATATTTAGGTATGAAATGAACATTAACATCGAATATTATTAAGTATACAATTTTTGAATATATATATATATCTACCTACATACAGGTAATATAATATTATACGCTCATCACGTCCAAATTTATGATTTTTAGGAATGAGGAATTTTGAAGCCTATATTACGAATCTAAAAGCGACCCAATGGAAACGCTTCATTGTTAGACCTGTTAAGAAAATTTACGGTTTCACAATTGCATTTATATCCTTTTTTTCACACAACACAAGAATTAAGAAAAAATAAATAAAATGGGTCATGTTCCATACAGTTTGGTGCTCTTTTTTCCCTGATTTTAATTTTTTTTTGCTAAAAATAACCAAAATATAACCTTCACAACACAACAAAATAATTTTGTATGGTAGGCTATGACGAACAAAAAACAAATAAATAACTGGCCTCCTAAATGCTAGAATATAAAGGAGTTAATTTAATACACTAGGTTTTTAAAATAAATTTTCATATTTTAACTGAATAACCAATAAAATGTGACCTTTTCTTTGACATTTTAACGTGCAAAACGTTTAAATAGAATAATTATTGTGTAATAAATAATAAAAATATATAAAAAAAAGGAATTTATTTGCAATAAAGAACAAAATTCTTAATTATATTTTATTGAAAAATACCACTTTAAGAAGGAATATCTCAAAAACCAAGCGTTTCTGGTAAAAATTGTTCAGATTCGTAATCTACGCCCCAAAATTCATTATTCCAGAAAAATCGTCAATTTTGGCGTGTTATAATAGATTTTATCAATTTTTTTGTAACACGTTAACTTGACGATTATGCTAACTCAATACCTACCAAACCCCCTTTGAAAAAAGCTGTAATCGCCACTGATCTCATCCGTAGGTTATTATTACTAAAATTCTTTAAAAATACTTCTGTTCAGTTATTTTAAATAACTTCTGTCGTCTGTAAATTCACCCTGTCCTTTGCGTTCCTTTAACATTTTAGAAAAGTACGAGTGGTAAAACTTAAGGTCTGGTACGATCGATTCCGTTAATGATAATGGTAATCGACGGCTAGAACAAAGACCTTTTACCTGCGTTTAACATATGGGTGGAGCTTGGTTAGTGGTAAAGGGACTCTGCCCATATTCTTCAATATATTGTTTTTAATTAACTTGTTATTTTTGACAGGTGAACTTGACTCTTACCAAAAGGTTGTCTCTGATCCGAGATTCTTTAGCCTCTTCGTATAATCAGAGGTATGAAACAATATATTATAGTTTGGTGATAACATTCCTCCGCCAGTTTTTTTACCTGGAAGCCCCTCCTTTTCCAAAATTAGGCAAAGCAATATCTATCTGTGAAGTGTGCAATAGCCTTAAATCCGTTCTTATGCACCATATTCACTGGATTTGACCTCGTCCGACTTTCGCTTATTGCCAAAACTTAAATTGGAGTTTTTAGCTGGAAAGAAATTTAGGACCAATGAAGAAAATAGTCCTTGTAACAAATGCTTATTTTGTCAAGAGGAAAATCATTTTCCGATACAAAAGTTGTAAAATAGCAAGATGTAACGTAACGTTTTTAAAACCAGGAAAAAAAATATCATCCTTTAAGAGGATTTACATCGCAAGGCTATAATGGGCATTTTCACTACAGGGTGGAATTTTTAACTGGAATAAACTTAGTATTAGAAAGGCATTTTTAATTGCTGAAAAAATACAGAACTACGGCTGCATTTATTTTTAGTGATCTAATTAGTATCTCGTGTCATCATGAAATTTACCCCTCTTTTGGCGATGGGAAAAATGGAAATATAATATAAAAAAATCGCCCCTAACTTAACTACTTGTTGAAATGTAAAGGTATGTATTCTTGGAAAGGGCATAAAAAAGGGAATACAACCCACTATTTACTTTTGCATTTCGGTAATCTAGCAAGCCAGAAAAACCAACTGGCCGTTTTAGCAACAATTAATACTACAATAGAATTGATTCTGCTTTTACTTGGTGGAAATCCATTATTAATTGTGTTAAATAAATGGTAAAAAAATAAAAAAATAATAATTTTACACTTTCCACAGATTTTTATTTTGACTCGACATGTTTCGCAAAACAGTTGCTTCTTCAAAGGAGTACTTAAAAATGGTATCTTAAAAGGTATAGCTTAGGTGTAACAATAAAATTACAGGTAATTTTCAGGTTGTTTAAAATTGTTGGAAAAAACAACAATAATGTTTACAGACTAATTAAAGAGATTCAAAAGAGGTGATCCGTTTAAATCCAATTGATCAGTAAGAAGAGTATTGGAATTTTTAAGCCTGCTTGAATCCTTAGAAATAAATAGGCTTAAAAATTCCAATACTTTTCTTAATGGTCAATTGGATTTAAACGGATCACCTCTTTTGAATCTCTTTAATTAGTCTGTAAACATTATTATTGGTTTTTCCAACAACTTTAAACAACCTGCAAATTACCTGCAATTTTATTGTTACACCTAAGTTACAACTTTTAAAATACCATTTTCAAGTACTCCTTTGAAGAAGCAACTGTGTTGCGAAACATGCCGAGTGAAAATAAAAATCTGTGGAAAGTGTAAAATTATAATTTTTTTACCATTTATTTAACACAATTATTAATACTACAATTGAGGCTTTGCCAGCGCAGACTGTTTAAAAAAAAAGAAACATGTTATTGATAAGGTTATTTGTTTACCTGTTGCAGCATTCGAATGGTCACTTTATTTTCGGTATAGTATAGCAAAAATTCTTCTCACTATTAAGTAACGGTTTAAACAACATAAAATACTACAACAGATAAGTATTCACTTCTTCTAAATCGAAAATAAGGTGACCATATGGATATACAGGGTGTTCTATTCAAAAAATATATCTGTTTATGCTTATCTGGACCACCCTGCACATTTAAAAATAATTCTAGAACATAATATATTTAACTAAATCTTTCTAAAAACTTTTTTTGGATACTTCTAATAGTAGAGCTGATATTACACTGTCACACAAATGGGCCACCCTGTGTACCTAAAGGATAATACAATAACAAAAATAGTAAACTTAAATTAACATTTTAAACTTATTAAAATATATTAATTTTTTTTTAATATACCACTTTCCATTATTATTGCAGCTTGAAACTTGTCCGCGAATGCCTTCGACTAGGGCCAAAGCGATTTCTAATTGGGTCAGCATTTTCGTGTATTTTAATAGGAGGGCGTATTTTGTCTAAATATTTCCTCGATAGAGAATTTTTTAAAAACTATTTTTTCTTCCTTTATGCAATGGGGTCAAAAATCAAAATTTAGTTAAAAAGCCCCCACCTTTTTGATGTGAACGTTTCAATTTTATTTTGTCCGAACTGTAACTTCAAATCTCACTCAACGTTTGCTTAAAAGAAAACAACAAAAGTCGGTCTAGCATAATATTTTAAATAAAATATCAGCTTGGCTATCACGTTTCATTCGTACACTTAGAACAATGCCAATCAATTTGTAACATTCTGTATTACTTCCAAAACAAATACGTCTACTTACGCACCGTGGCCTCAAATTACATCTGATAAAGAAGAAATACCTGTACAAGCAACCTACAACCGTCATTTTTAACAGCTACTAGAAACAGTAGTGGACAACCCACGAACCTACGAAGAGCAAACAAGAAAAAAAATTTCACGGGCGGTCAACATTTATCATTGTCTTTTCGGGATTGTAATTGACAAGTGGAGAATCGTTGACCATTTTTGGATGTTCAAGAAGCATCTCGAGAAAAACTTACACAAGAAGTTTGTGTAGGAATGTTGGAATATTGTTATACAAGAATAATACGAGTATACCACCCATAATTTCACGAAACAAATTATTATAAATCGAGTTTAACATTGGATATACAGTAGTGGCAAGCCTGAAATTGCTTACTTACTTACTTACTTAAGGAAATGAGTACAAAATGGACTCAGTTAAAAAGAGATTAATTAAGATTTAATGTTGCCAAGTGTAAATTAGCCATCCTGCATCATAAGGTCATTTCTATCTTAAGCCGCGCAGCTGGTCCCCAGAGTCAAATTGGCGCTGTTGCGGCTTGATGATTCTCCAGCTGGCCGAGGGACCTGGTTCTGTCGCTATATTGTCGTATAGAAGAGAAGGACAATTATATTCTGACCTACTATAACGCTTTCTTACTACAGGTGCTAATTCGATTAAACCAGCTAGCCCGCCATGTCAAAACTGTCAATTTCTATTTCTCTTGTCCACATTTTTTTCTCGGGAAATTAAATTTATGTTTTCTATTTCACGTTCATAATAAGCTCAGTACGATACGCATTTACGTATCGTAATGAAGCTATTTCGATACGCGTTTTTTCTTTATTTGATGTTGGTAACATTTAAATGTTTTATTTCATTGTCTTGCGCGGCCTTTGTGATTTACGAGAAAACCCATTTTTCTCAGAGGAAAAATAACTTGATAACCTACTTTTTTATTCTGTGTGGATAACAGTCATGTATGTTGGTTGCATAAATCTATAAATCAATCTTTTGTAGATGCTTCAAGCTATCATTTTCTGCCAAATCCTATCCAAAATTCAATCTACTAACCTTCCAATGTCGATTTTAACCTCAACTTTATTTGAATTTTCCATCTTCCCTATACTAAATTGCAATGCCGTGACGAAAAATCACGTCTCTTGAAATTCGAAAAAAAGTAGTAAAATCGCCCGAATTTCCGAACGCTCTGTATATGTACCGAATGTACAAGGATCACACAACGTATTCCGTCCAATTTCAAATCTCATATCGCTAAAATAACTTTAGAATCTCGTGGTGAAAATGGGTCAATAAATCAAAAAATTACAGTTTGCAAAATAATTTTTGTTGTCCAGAGGCTGCTATTATAAAAATTAGTATTACCAACATAAAATTTGGACATAAAAATTTACAAAATTTGAAGGATTTATTTTCTTTTTAAAATGTATTTTTCTTGATTATAAAAGGTGAAATAGAAAAAAATGTATAAAGCACATGTTTCATAAGGCGTTTTAGCGCACGTGTCAATAAAAAAAAATCGCCACTTTGTGGCTCGTTTTTTAAAATAGACGCGTGCGCTAAAACCGCTTCTTATGAAACGTGTACTTTAATATACTATTTTGATTCTCATTTTAATCTTAATCTTAACATAGTATAAAACAAAGTCGCTATCGCCCGTCTGTCCCTATATGTGCTTAAATCTTTAAAACTACGCAACGGATTTTGAAGCGATTTTTTTTAATAGATAAAGTGATTCAAGAGGAAGGTTTTTATGTATAATTAGCGACCCGCCCCGGCTTCGCACGGGTGCAATTTCAGAAAGTGGCATGCCGGGTACTAATATATCGGGTTTGTATATACCAGCGGGTTGCAACGCATGCCGGGTACACGCCAGTATTTAATAAAATTCTATTAGTTTCTACTCTACAAAACTTCGCCGATGTGTGTAATTTTGCAATTATTATTCCAGCCTACCATGCAGGTAATTCTTTTTTTTATTGGTTATCAAATTTTTACACTTTCTTTCGTATTTTTTATATTGGAAATGTAAGTTTAAAATAAATAAATTAACATGAAATGTTTCACATATTTAATATTAGTTTACAAGCCAATCTTAACTAAAGGTCATTGGGTAGCCTGCAGATAATTGCAACAAATTTGTGCCCGAGGTAATACCTAACAATCTCAGTTACGAAGTGATAGTTTAGGCTTTTGAAATTATAGTTTCGACATTTTTGTTTTATGTAGATTTGAAGTATATTTTATACTACTTAAGACTAATTTGTTTGTTGTACATCGAGCAACACTAAATAAGGAGGGCCTAAGGATAATAGTTTGAGCTAACTTGATGAGTGGGCCATATTTTTTAGTACCTATCTCGTTGCAGCCTAGGGCTTGTGTTTTATACTGTGTTTGTGATATATTATATGAATTGAGACAATACCTGATGATTTAGACCTATGAGACGTAACCTAGGGACACTAGTTTGTTCTAATCAGTTATTTTTTGTAATGATTGTCCATGCAATTTTTATTTAAAAATTAACATAGAAAAAGTATTTACGATAAAGTGTTTCGTTTTTTCAAATCTTGGTTAATACAAAAATGTGCTTTTATTCCATAAAATTAAAACTTTTGTGCGTATTTTTATTGATTTAATATAAATATTATTAAATCACAAAAAAACTCGTTTAAAAGTTTATAATAAAAAACAAAAGTTATAAAGCCGCTGTTTAAATTTCCCGCCATTGCGCCACTGGTGGCCAGCAGGCACACTAAAACCTCTCTCTCCCCTCTCTTCTTTCTCTTCCCATTTTATTGCGAATGTTTAACAAGGAGTTAACATTTCTAACCCTATAAATTTTCTTTGGTGCCAACTTCTGCTTCCGTTCTCGCTGCATTCTTCCTCCATAGCGGCACATACGTGTAGACTGAAATTTTCAGGTAAGCGTACGGCAAATATCTGCTGGTGTTTATTCGCAAAAACAAAAAGTTAATATTATTTTATGGTGTGCACGGGCTGGGGGTGTTTGAATTTTTATTTCCCGACCAACACCCAAAACTATCTTAAATATTTTTGATAGATTTAAATTTTTCACCGTAGGCTAATAACAAGAAACAATTTAAAATAATTGTTGCGTTTTTAAATGCAATAATTAATTAGTTAACTACATGAAATGGAAAATACCTAAGATAATTCGAGTATAAATAACCAAAACCAAATTGTAAATATTACCTACTGAATATTCAGTGGTGTAGCGTGGTTGAAGGGGCGGAGGGGGCGAAAGCTTCAAAGGTAAGGGCGTAAATTTTCCTTATAGGTTAAAATAGGTAAAAAAAATAGCGCCGCAGGCGAAATTTTTTAGGGTGCCATGCCCTTTTTTCAATGATGTTGCCTGATTTTCAAGTAAAAAAAATATAAAATACACAAGATTTTCAAGAAAATCACAAAAAAAATGATAAAGTAAAAAAAAAGTTCTTCGTTTTCATGGGTCCTGGGGGGGGGGGGGGGGGTTCTTACCCCCTTCTCTACGCCCTTCAAAGGGCGCCTTTACTGCTAATGTATAATTTTGTTTCTTTAGTAAATTTTGGCCTGAGAAATAAAGTTTTTGTTTCGTCATAATGGTCACATGAAAACAGAATATGAACACGGCAAGGGGAATTTTGTTAAAACTCTATCAAATATTTTATGCATATTACATAATAATAGGAGCATATATTCTCATTGGCGACAATAACACACTTTTAAAAAGATAAAATTTAGTCTCTAGTAAATTAGAGATTTCAAGCAATTTTTAATTGTTAAAGCAAAATAACTGAAAGAATACAAATTATTCGTCGTGGCAAAATTATAAATTAAATCAAGTAGTGGAAATAAAATAGAATCCCAAAATAGGTAACAGGTTTATTTTATCTGTTTCTTTACTCTAAAACCCATAAAAATACTTTAAAAACGAAGGGAAAGAGAGCTTCACAAAATATCAAATATCATATTTGCCAATATTCTTCTGATAATGGTCATCTTATAATATAAACAGAAACAAAGAACTAAAAAATAATAATAATAGTAATAAATAAAATAATTTAAAATTTTAACAACCAAAAATAAAAGATCTGCTAATGAAAT
The DNA here is from genome assembly GCA_963969555.1 of Polydrusus pterygomalis. Taxonomy (NCBI): domain Eukaryota; kingdom Metazoa; phylum Arthropoda; class Insecta; order Coleoptera; family Curculionidae; genus Polydrusus; species Polydrusus pterygomalis. Next base: position 824,671 of record OZ018376.1, read on the forward strand.
TTAAAATATTACCATATTGCCAAATGGCCAACTGTACACTTTTGCCTCTGGGAACTGGGAGAGTGGGAAGGGGGCGCCGTTTGGGAAAGGGCTCAAAGGGCGGGGGGGGGGGGGGCAGTCGCCCCCATCTGGCCCCCTGCACGCTACGCCACTGTGAATATTGTCTAAATTTATGTCGAGCTGATTTCGCCAACACGAATGATCCCCTCTTTTTAACCGAGGGATTGACTCGCCATGCGTTGGTCACGTCGGCAACACTAATTGATCCGTTGTCCTTATTGCGGGCATCTAAATATATTATTACTTCTCTCATACTCACAGAAAATGCCACTGTAAGGTGGAGTTAGCGGAAACGGTAAAATAACATACATAGTAGGTACACAATCCATACTTTTTTTCTTAAAAAACTTATAGTAGGTAATTTTGATTGTTTTTTAGATTTTGAGATGATTTTTTTTTAAATAAAAGAATCAGACTGTGCCAACTCCGAACTACAGAGCGGGTTTTCTCCTATATATACTCGTGGAAAGTCAATTTGATTTTGACGGCTAGCGCATTGCCTTTTCTGATGTTCCCCGTATTTACCCATAGAAAATAAAATACACACCATACTAGATAGTAGTCGGTATTGGTAGGTAGTAATCTTATTTCCAATTGAACCTGAACGAAAATCCAATATAAATAAAAAAGTTTCAGCAGCAGTAAATCAGCAGGGCCGATTAAGAAAATAAGGTGACGACACGAGCGCCCATAAATTACGCTCAAAGTGGCCCGCTGCGGTTCGGTCACTTCCTAGATTGCCAGTGCGCGCCATGAAAGATCGGTTAGTTCCTTTGCCTTATTCCTTCCCTACATGGTGATTCAAAAACATATTACTTATTTGCTAAATAATAAGTAAAAATAAACTGTGCTGTGCACACGCTCCTGCTTACACTGCTGCATAAGATTGATATTGCCTGCTTCGTCCTGTAAAATAGTAGGCACTTTTCGATCCGTAAATTACTATTAAGGTACCAACTTTCCAAAATTATGGAACATAATATTTATCTCGTCAGTTCGACTTGCAGAACTTTAACACGATCAACCGTAAAAAAAATCGGAATTATTATTGTTGTGTCTACAGTCAGTATATTTTTGTTTCTCGTCGTATACCTACCAATCTCACGCAGACGTACTCAAGTACACACATTATAATGTAAGTACCACAATCGATACTCCCATACGTCATTTGTTACAAATCACAGATAAATTAAAAATTGAAGACCATTACGAGAACTTACAGACATAATAAATGGCCTTAAATCAATTGTTTAGCAATAACGGCGCGTGGGTTTAAAAAAGGAATTACCATTCAATAAAATCGTAAGATTAACATAATATTGGGTACCGTGAGTAGTACTGCAAGGGTGACGTCACGTAATAAAAAGTAGTATTGAATGAATGGGAAAACATGACGAAAACAACTATTTTTAACAAAGTGGGAAGATAAGAACTTTTTGATCTGTAAATTATTATAGAGAAAAAGCAATGAATGCAAGTTGTGGGTCATCTCATACTGAAGGGGCAGTTAATATTTGACATAAGGAGTTGCAGTGGCGCAATCAGGGGGGGGGGCTGCCGGGCTGCAGCCCCCCCCCCCCCCCCCCCGAGCTTAGAAACTTAGCCTATTCGTTTAATTGCAAACCAATTTTTCATGTCACGCGAACTATTTTCGCATGTTTTTTGCGATCTCAATGTTTTATGGATTTGTAATTTTTTTGTTTATCAATGTAACATGGAATCTTACGTTTTTTAAGTAATTAAAGTATAAATTTTATTAAATAGCTCAAAATTGTACATAATGATTAAAAAAAAAATTTCGGATTCTAGTTTTTTCCGTTTCTTTGAATTTTTTGAGAACATTTACCATAGTAATGTATATATTTTTTTACACCATCAGAAAGTGGAGATTTCAACGAACAAAAAGCCCACCGACTTTTTTAAAACAGCAGATATTTTGACGTGAGAATTTTCGATTGAAAATAAGGGTGCTTTTTCGATATTAAGTCAAAATAAGGTGAAAAAATAACTATTTTAAATCAAAATAATTACAGTGTGTTTGGGACATAAAAAGGTAAGTTATCACCAAATTTCGGGAAAACATAATTTTTTTTGTAAAAGATAAAAATAAAAAAACAAAAACTTGGTTATTTGAATTTTTCACGTAAATTTTGAGGCAACGTGAAAAAGTGTTAATACAAAAGTTGTAGGTCTTTTTATTACCTACAACTTTGCCATTTAACGTTTTTCCATAGGACTTGTAGTTTTCCCGGAAATCGAGATAAATCGTTTTCTAGCCTTAAAAACTCACCCCCTTCCACTTCCCGACCTCGGATCGCCTGTAAATTATTTTTTCTTTAATTTTTGTTATATTCTCTTTCTTTTCCAATGGGTTTCATCCTACTATTATTTTTTTTGTTTCAAAAATTATCGACCCTGGTCTACCTATTTATGCGAACCACGATATTGATATTACCGTGAAAGAAATGGCAAAAACAAAACGAAGAATTTTACTTTAATATTAGTATTATTAGTGATTACTTACAACTTATTGTATAAGGTTTTTGTTTTGTTTTAGTATAAGTATGCTTAATATATGCGTTACTTATTTTAAATACATTTTTACCAATTAAAATAAAATCTCAAAATTTTTTTTTCATAAATATTTCGTTAGGGCTAGCGGCGTATTATTGCAGAAGTTTTAGGGGGCTGTCGCTCTCGTCAATCATACGTATTTTACCCAAAAAAGGGCGTGGCACCCAAAAAAATTGCAAAAGAGCGCCTTCGGCGCAAGAAGTTAAAGCCCCCCCCGAACAAAATTTCTGGTTGCGCCACTGAGGAGTTCAGATCATAGACATATAGGTACCATTAGATCAGGAAACAATCCTCACGAAAGTGGCAAATTTATGGCCTCGCGCATGTAAACAAAGCTACACACGATTAGACATGCGCACTGCAACATCATATTTGACGAATGGGAAAATAGATAGGTCCGGGCTTTAAAATTTAAGTTCTTGCTCAAGAAGATGTCTATGGTTTAAATTGGTCATAATAAAATAAAATTTACATAGAAAGGACCACACTACTCCATGCTTACTGAAAAGACGAAATACCCGGTATTCTACCCGTAGGTACTTGAGCGAAATAAATTCATACAACTTTCGGTACTAAGTATATAATATTATCTAGTCATTGTTTATATTTATATTCCAATCCGAGTCGATAAGTAATCAATTCAAAGGAACATAATCCACTTAACTACACAAAAACTAGAAATCCACAATAATAAAGAAACCATAACCAAAAAAAAATGGCGACTACCCGGTTCTGCAGTGTATTTAGATGATGTCACTGAAGAAGGACGTACCGATAACAAGAAGGTTGTGCTTGAAGGCTCATCGTTACTGGATTTCGGGAAATATGAGCGGTAAGCCGTGCATAAAAAACGTATCAAAAATATGTTTTTATGGTCGAGATTCGGAAGATTTAGGTACCTAATAGCTCATTTTGGACCTGTTTTATCTTACGTGATATAATTTCTCGATAACTAAACGATTTCTTATATGGTATTGCTCTTACACTTGACCGCCTAGATAATTTGTATACATTGGATATGTATTTTCTTCATCTTTTCAAGACGATGCCATTCGATGTTTGTTCGGTGTTTGTCATTGTAATCATGGCTTTAGTACCGCTAAATTGTGATATTTTCTCACCATTCAAAAGCGTTTAGGATAGCTTAAATATTATTTATTGTAGTCTTGTCATCAGAGTATAAGATTTTTGTGGGCATTGTTCCAGAAAGATTTTTTCTTGTTACCAACAGGTTTTTAAAAATTTATTCTTATCACAATTACATATTGTTTAGTTAGAAACATATTCAAAATTATTATATTTTTGCGCCAAGGAAAAGTGACACTCTACTGGGTGTAGTAAATAAATAATTTTATGAATGATGAAAGAATTTTGGACTTCCATTGTCTTTATTTTTTAAATCACAACGTTTCAACTGGTAAGTATCTCCAGTCGTCTTCAGGTGAATACTGAATACGTTGTGATTTAAAACAAATAAAGACAAAGGAAGTCCAAAACTCTTTCATCATTCAAGAAACATCATTGTCTCCAACCTTCAAACAAATAATTTTATCTTTGACGAAAACATTGTAATATTTGTTTAGATATTACAACATATATGGTTTCCTAGCCTCGGCTGCGCCTTGTCTATGAAACACCAGCCGCGGCATTAAATCTTGTGCTTTTCTGCCTAGTGAAACAAATAACTATTATTAGTTTCCTCATTAAAAGAAAATGTGTTGCGAAAAAAAGCATATTATTATATTGACCTCTTATCAGATCTTGACGTTTTAGGCTCTTTTTTGTAAGATCTATAAAATTTGCATCATTTAAAACATTTAAAATTTAACTTGTATGCTTTTGCTATCACTCGCGTCTCTATTTTTTCTTCGAATTTAATTCAATTCGGAAAGGGTTGAACGAGTAGAAATGATTTTTCTTTATGGTGTTATTTAAAAGTGCCATTACTTCAAAGTCTCCTGACAAATACGTCAGCTGCGTCTACATCAAATAATTGTGGTTTCAACATTGCAAGAAACTGGATCCTTTGGAAATAAAAAAAGACAACAACCTAGAGTTTTGGATGAAGAAAGACAGATTTAAATGACTGGGCAAGTTTCTATAAATCCAAAGGTATCAATTCATCAATTAGCAACATTTATAGAAAATATTATGTTAGGAAGAATGCATAAATTTCAATCTGATGAACAGGTGTTCCCCTAAACCTTCTTGAGTCTTATTTGTCTGATCGGCAGCAGTTTGTGGAGATTGAAGGTGTCAAGTCTGATTTAGGCTATGTTAAATATGGAGTGCCACAGGGATCCGTCCTTGGGCCCCTCCTGTTTATAATTTGTATTAATGATCTGTGTTATTACATGCAACGGATTTGCAATTTAACCATATTTGCAGACGACACTACTTTTATTACTTCTGCTTCTAGTCTGGAGAATTTGATTATGGCATCTCAACTGCTGCTGAAGGATGCAGAAAGCTGGTTTTCTTGCAATCTCTTGCAGCTTAATACGGGTAAGACTCAGGAACTGGTTGTCTCGAGTAATCGACTATTGAACAAAAACAATAAATGTAGATTACTGGGTATCACTCTGGATGGTTCCTTATCCTGGGAGGCCCACGTAACTGAACTGGGACGAAAATTGTCGAGTACGATATTCCTTCTTAGAAACTTGCGTAAATGTTTGACTTTGGACGTTTTGAAATCACTATATTTCGGCCTTTTTCATTCCCATATTGCGTATGGGGCAATGTTGTGGGGAAACAGTACAAATGCACAACAGATCTTTCGACTCCAAAAGAGAGCTGTAAGACTTTTGGCTAACCCAGGATATAGAGACCATTGTCAGCCTCTGTTCAACAAATTTGGCATAATGCCGCTGCCCTGTGTTTATATTTTTCAAACTGTGCTGGAGCTACATTCCCGTAAAGATAAACTCACTAGGCATTCAAATATTCACAGCTACAACACTCGATGCTCAGACAGGATAGTGGCTCAGCGATTCAGACTTACCAAATCTAAAAACAATTCACTTAATTGCAATTTATATAATAAGATCCCGGGACGGTATCGGGCCCTCGATGATGTTCTGTTCAAAAAGTGTGTTAAAATGTATTTACTAAACCATTGCTTTTATACCTTAAATGAATACCTGTTGGCCTCCTGGTAATCACCGCCCGGATGCCGTGCATTGGTTGTGGGGTTGCCAGTTTTGTCTCTCTTAATTTTAAATTTTATTTTAATGTTTGTGCATTGTTTGTTTTACACACTAATTTATTGTTATTTATATACATTTGTACGTGTTAAATTATATTTACCTACATATATATTATTATTTATGACGTGCTATAAACTATTTATGTAAGTAGCAAATAAAAACTAAAAAAAAAAAAAAAAAAAAAAAAAAAAAAAAACATTTTGCAACAACTTGGCGACGATGATCTGGACAGAAGAATTCAGTTTTGTAAAACCATGACAGGGAGAATTAGAACAGAATGAAAGTTATAAAATAGTTTAAAAAAAGAGCTAAACACAAGTTTTTGCGTTATTGCAAAAAATAGTTTCAGCAATACAATTGTTTTTTTTATAATTTTTCATTATTTACGTTTTTTTCCCCCGCGTTTTTGTATAAATAGTATTTTTGGGTTTTTTTTACATCTTCTTTATTGTAGAAAATTTAGCCATTGTAAATCAACCTGTATACGCAATGATTTAACCTTTCCTTTAGTTTTGATTTTAGTTTTAACACATGCAAGAAATTGGTACTTCGTTACACACATTACGAAGGAATATAATAATAATGTTTATTATTATTGGGCATAAACTAGCACCGCAACTTTCATTAAAAAACTTAATTAACACCATATAAAATTTACGACGCTCTTAAAAATAGGTGTGTTCATGTTAACGGCTCATTATGAGAAGAATCATCTTTAAATAGATGACGACAGCCAGCGTTTCGTTAGGATAGTTTTTTTTTAAATTAGGCTATTTTTGACAAAATGCAAAAACCAAAATCTAGAAAAAAAACGACACACCTATGGAATCCCGTCAGTATATCTGTCTATCACTAACCTTTCCTCACAACCGAAAAAATATTATATACCGGGTGTTTCTCAAAATACGTTCACCCCTATAAATTTTCTGTATTTATATAGATGTTAAAATGAAATTTTGAGATTATGCAATAAGAGATGAGTCTGCATTTATTGGCATAATTTTCAATTAGTTAGCACTTCCGGTTCGACCGGAAATGACCTTGACTTTGGTATTTTAAACAGGACATGTTGTATATTTTTACTTATTGGGATTCAGCATAACATTCTGAATAAAATGACACCTCACGTGTAATTTTTTGACGTGTTTAACATTTTATTTGTTTATTTTTATTTTCAATCTAGAGTGCTACAAATTAATTAAATCTGTTAATTTATAGTCAAGTAGTGTATGAAAATTAAAATGATGTCATAATAATTGACTTTCTAAGTTTCACAAGCGTTTAAAAAATGAAATTTTGTTTTCTTGACGTTTAATCCATTTATCCGAATGTAACGATCGATGGTAGTTCACTAGGATATGTTTAAAATGAGCATTTTTTTAACAATTTGATACCATACACTTATATGCTATTTTAAAATTGACACTGAAAAATTTGCTTTAAGTCCCAATCGCAAATTAAAAGCGTTATGCATTATTGCCGCCCTCCTGTCTTTTCTAAATAAATATAAAGGCGGCTCTGAAAAACAATGGAATGGTTTTGGAAACCAATATGGTTTTAAATTAAAATTGTATTATCATTCGTTTATTAAACTTACATTGTAAATCAGATAATAGTTTTACTAAAAATGAACAAATTGATATGCTCCTAATTTTTGGAGTGACCAGAAAAATTGTTCTGAAGCAGCAAGATTGTATGTATTGTATATGTTTTATAAACTAATGACGTTACAACTTTAAATTAAAGCCATATTGCTTTTCAAAACCATTCCATTGTTTTTCAAAGCTGCCTTTATATTTCTTTAGAAAAGAGAGGCGGCAATCATAACGCTTTTACATTTGCGATTGGGATTTAAGGCCAATTTTTCAGTGTCAGAGTGTATGGTATCAAGTTATTGGAAAAAAAAATGCTTGTTTTAAATATCCTAGTGAACCACCATCGTTCCATTTGGAAAAATGGAGTAGGGAAACGTCAAGAAAACAAAATTTCATTTTTTAAATGCTTGTGAAACCTAGAAAGTCAATTATTATGATATAATTTTAATTTTCATATACTACTTGACTATAAATTAACAGATTTAATTAATTTGTAGCGCTCTAGATTGAAAATAAAAAATAAACATAAAAATGTTATAACACGTCAAAAAATGACAAGTGAGGTGTCATTTCACTCATATGTTATGATGAACCCAACTAAGTAAAAATATAAAAGATGTCCCATTGAAAATACCAAAGTCAAGGTCACTTCCGGTCAAACCGGAAGTGCTAACAAATTAAAAATTATGCCAATAAATGCAGACTCATCTCTTATGCATAATCTCAAAATTTCATTTTAATATCTATAAATATAAAAAAGTTATAGGGGTGAACGTCTTTTGAGAAACACCCGGTATATAAATAATATATATCAAGAAAAAAAATACTTTTCGAGATCTTGACACACATTTCCTGTTATAAATTCCTGCATAAAGCAAGCTTAAAAGCTTTGGACAGAACACTTACAAAAAACATGTGTGTTTGCAAGAAACGGACAAAATTTCGAAAGCAAAAAATATAATCCAATGATATCTTGCGCTGTAATTTTTTTGACTGTGGGCGATCGCGGAGATCCTAATGATTCCAGCGTCCGTCCACTCATTTAGGAAATTAATGAAATGAAATATGGGTTTTGGGTGGCCATCAATTAGTTCAATTAAGTTCAATTGTATTATCGATTTGTGGTGCCAGAAAATAATAGAATTAGTTACGCCTAAAATAAAACTGTTCTATTTAAAAAATCTGATATGGGTTAGTTATTTCGTTGATTTGTAAAATATTGAAGCTATATATCGGGCCCACTTAACCGTTTATTCTTATGTTAAATAAAAACGTATACCTAATGATGTCCTTTGAAAAGCAAAGATGTTGTCTCCTTAATTCCGCTTCCCCGCTTTCCCTACCAGATGCCGATGCCGCCTGTCAAATTTTCTGCCCCGGGTAGAATTCCAACCCTAAGCCGGGCCTGATATAGTATTCAGATTATCCCCTGAATTTCCCAATTTGCTATTTAGTTTTTATATACAGGGTGTCTCGCGGTGACCGTCCATTAGAATATTTTGGAAAGTAATGCTATACTTGCTTAAATCCTGCAAATTTGGAATTTTAGATACAGGGAAGTGGAGAAATAATTTTTTTAAATTTTTATCAATTTTTTTTTAGAAAACTACTGTTTTTCAAATACAATTCTACGTCATGGGCGTCGCTTGGGAGGGGCAAGGTGAGGCATTTGCCCCCCCCCCCCCCCCCCCTGGAAGTTGACTTATTGACAATTATTTATGTTTTAGCAAGTTAGCAGTAAAAGAAAGAAAGATCGTATTATTTTTGAAGTCTGGCGACAGCATAAATTCTCTATTCCCGGTATAGAAATGTTATTGCTAACATTGCTCTTTGCAGTCTTGTTGATCAAATTAACATACGTTACCAGTTCCAGTTACCAAATATACTTTCGTGGTCTAGTCGGTCAAATTTTTTGCCGGTACTTTGACTATTCTTCTTGTTTATTGAGGTTTAAATATGGTTTGATTGAATGTATGAATTTATTATTTGGATTTTTCCTTTATATTTTTGTTATTATTTTGAGGTAGTAAAGATTTATTTTAATAAAAATAAACAGTTTTAATGCCAAGAGGACTATGAATGTGGAATATTTGAGAAACAATTTTAGCTCATAAAGCATTGAGCAAAAAATTGAAATTAAAATTGAGGGAAGAACTAAACTCGAAATTAACTTGACAAGACCACAATGTGTAAATCTAGGGACTTTATTGTTATTGATAAGTTTGCTGCAAATAAAAACAGAAGAGTGAACTTTACTTTTAAACAATGTAGGTACCCACCAATGAAAAATAAATTGGCCTTTTTATTTTTTTATCTTATTTCATCTTCAATAAAATAAGAAGGTAATCATAAATTTTTAAAATATTTACTAATATTTATTGACCAAATTTGGGCGTGGTCTTAAAAAAATTTCGCCTGCGCTTGCAGTGGGCTTTTAGTGCACCCCCAAGCCGCCACTGCCCCCCCCCCCTAAGAAACCGTTTAACGACGCCCACCTACGTTGCTGGTTCATTTAATGAATCGACTAGAACATTTCCCACGTATCCACATACCTTACTACAATAGTTTTTAATTTATTTACTGTTACTGTTACTGTGATTTTTGGTAAGAAGAACATGATAAATAAAGTAATAATATGTATCGATAAACGCGTGTCATTGTCAGTTAAAATTATTACGTTTTTTATTATGGCCTTCTTGCCAAAAATCAAGGAGACTGCTTGATGTTTGGAGGATTTTGCGAAAAACCATAAATAACGTTTGTTTGAAACTATTCTAGTTATGTATAAGAACAGTAATGACCCCCTATGTGGACAGATAGGAAATGTTTTCTCCTATCCATTGAATAAATCAGCAACGTATTATCGTATATGTATACAGATTCTAAATATGTTTAGCAAATTTACATAGTCAAAGTATTAAAAAAAAATCCAGTGTGTTCAATAACCTCCTCTAAATTTTCTTTTCCTTTTGTTGATTGACTTAAGATGGAATTATACACCATTTTATTCTATTGCCCACCTATAACCTCTTTCGCTTTGTTTTTTTAGTTATTATTTTATTAATTAACATTTAAATAAAATCAATATCGTCGGCACAATATTTAAGCGATATTTGATATTTTGCAAAAACATTAATTTATTTCATTGCTAATTTTGGGAGAGTTGTATAGTGAAAGAACAATAACATAATAATGCTAAAAAATGTTGACCGATATTTTTCGCTATATACAATTTTCCTAAAATAATTCATGCAATTCCTTGATATTTATATAATGTGCCAATTATTACCTATAGAATATGCAGTCGATATTGATTTTATTTACATTTTGGGGGAAAGCTAGAAAAAATAAATAAATCTACGCGAAATATGTTAAGGGTTGGCAAGCGTGTTGATACTCCAACCTTAAGTCACATCATTTCATTTTTCCTCGCATTTTTGTTATTGCTTTCAGAACGAAGCAATAAAATATCTTAAAATTACTTTCTTAAAAGGATTGTGAACATAACATATTAATGAGACTTTTCAACGCTTTGCTAATGCAAAAAAAATATTTTTTAAACTTAAAACATTTCGTATGAAATAACGCGTTTGTATATATTAATATGACTCAATAAATAAGAAAATTTACAAACAAACAAAATTGAAGGAAATAAAATAAATAGCTGAAAATTTTCCGAACATAGTTTTTTTTGAAAAAATATTTGAAATTCATCTGAAAAATTCAAAAGAAAAGTTATTTTGGTACCTTCCTGTTTTGACCTTTTAGAACGATGTTTCTTATTTTAGCATTTTACTACCGAGTCGTAAAATTTGAAATCTAGTTAGGTTAAACGCAGATAATTAGTTCTGCTAACAGTTGTAAAAAACATGAGTTGAAAGGTTTATTATACATAATTTTAATGAAGTAGAAAAATGATGCGTGGTGTTCCACCACCTATAACATGTCCCCGGACCATATAAACTCCGTTTTTCCTTTCCTCGCAGAAAAAGTATTGAGATATTGCACTTTAGGAGCACATCAAAGAAACTTAATTTAAAAATTTGCAAAATTATATCAATTAAACCAGCCAAATCGTTTTTGTTAAGAGCCATTTCGCTTTTTGATCACTATTTCGTTACTTCTTCATTTTATCCAAAAATCGGCCAAGTATCCATCTTTGGAGTACAATTACCTATACAGTTTTACGTCAAAAAAGTTTGACTTAATAAATTAATAAAAGCTGAAAAAGAAATATAGGCAAATTTGACCAAATTTAATTTTATACTTTTATTAATTTATCAATTGGATAATTTTAAACTTAAAACTGTAGGTAATTTTATTGCTACCTAAGACGGGTATTTGGCCGCTTTTGGGAGATATCGAAAAATAAACGAAATATCGATAAAAAAAAATGAAATGGCGAATGCTTCACTAGTGTTTTGTCTTAATTGAAGTTTTCAATTTTTAAATAGATTATTGTGACTATTCCTGGATTTCAGGGGGGGGGGGGTCACAACCTCCATTACCTGGCTACCTTGGCTACAGCCGCCAGCTAAAGGTGCTGCAAAATTCACATTTTCTGTAGCCCCCACTGTAGATCCTCCGCCACTGCATTGTATCGTACATCTTTAATAAATAAAACCCTTTTGGCTACTAGCCGATACTTTAACTCATTTTATATTTGTTAAAAGGGCCCGCGTGACAAATGTTAGCAATTACAAGGATAAATGAACGGCCAGACTTCGGAACGAGTTTTGCTCGCGAAGTTTTTGCGGAAATTAATAAAAATTCGCACCGTATATGGAGATTAATATACTGCGTGCAGGTATTGATAAATAACATTTAAATACTTCTCACAACCGAACCAACGTGGTGTGATCATCACCTCATCTTGCTCTATCTTGGCATATTACGCCAATATTGTGACACATTCTCAAAACAATGAAGCCATTAAGTATAATGCAATTCACGGCGCGGCGACTATTTGTATTAATCTCACAAACCGGCTCGTAAATATCCTATTCTTAATAATCCGTAACGCGGCATTAGAGAATGTGAACGCGTGCCGGGATCGCAAACAATACCAGCTTTGCGTTTTGCCTATAAATAATTTAATATTTTATAACAACGGTTAACAACTGCAATTACAACAGCTCGATAGACGATAACGGAAACAGCAGATTTTGCTGATGAATGGTCGTTCAGCTGCCGGGAATGTACGCATATTTCTCGAAATGCACAATACCGCTATACTATAACTTTTTCCTGTTAACAAAATTGCCCAAGTTTCAAAAACAACGGAAACTCTTTCGTCTGAAAAATGACGTCGCCTTTTCTCTAAGATGAAAAAGTTCGGAAAAATGAAGAATTTGCGAGTTCCACAAGTATCAATATTAGGTCCAGGGTTGCTCTATGCAGATGATATAGAAATTATTTATTTTGCTGAAACTTTTGCCAATTGTATTTTCATATCAATAATGATCTTCTAATACTTCTTTCTTATCTTTAAATAAATAATCCTACGTTACATTTTACAAAGCAAAGAAGGAAATTTGGTGCAAGAGGTAATGCATCTAAGTTATAGTGAGGCAATTAATTGCATTGCATGACCGTTTACATGAAGCAATTATGTTTATGCAAGTATCTTGACAACAGATATTGCTTCAAAACCCATTCAATATCAGCTAATTAAATAAGAGGCTATTGAATTTTAACGAACCTGATACACTTGTTTTTGAGACACATTGTACAAATAACTTTTAATTTAAATATATTAAATTGCAGGAAATTCAAAAGAATCAACAAAAAACTACACCCAATGCAACGATTCAAAATAGAAATACTGTTGTGGAGGTATATATTTACTTTTTTATCAGGATGCAAGTAAAATTGCATCAGCTGATCCCAAAGTCACGTTCAGGTAACTTTTTCTTGCAATTGACGTTGACTGCACCTAATGCCTAGCTATTTTGTTTATAAAATTCTATTATGAAGTTTTTGATAAATATTTTTAAAAGGGTTTTGAAGTTTAAATAAATTGCAATTACAAAAAGTTTTTGTTTTAAAATCCTTCATCAAATGGTAAAATAATATACAGGGTGTTCCATTTGAAAAATTTAGTTTAAAATATGTAATTTTTGAAACTTAATTTTAAAGACCCTGCATGTATAAAATTAAAAAAAAAAATTTAATTTATAGCATTTCTTGCTACTAGTCTCACTTGCTCAATGCTGTAATTAAAAAAAATACGTTTAAATTGTTTTTTTTCCGTGGCTGCAACACTTTTTTTTTAGTTTTTAATTTATTACTCCTAAACTGCTGAAGCAAATTCAACAAAATTATGGATAATTATAATACTGAACACTAATATAAACCCAAATATACCACAAAATATAATAAAAGTAATAATAATAAAGTAATCGCAATTTTTTGGCTTACCCTGTATATGAAAAAACATTTATCTAAAATACTTCCCTTGTTACAGTAAAAATCAGCATATAAATGAAATTCCTAACTTAATTCGTATAGGAGCTATACCATTGCAGGACCCTGTATATTCGATAATATATAGGAGGCACTGCTTCAACATCGCCTTTTGTAACTTATGTTTACAATAATGTATTTTTATTATTATTAATATTATTATTATATCTCTCTTAAGCTAGATGTTACATTTCATTGAAAAACCTTATGAAGCTATGAGACTTGGGCATATAATCAGATCTAAAAACAAAATTACACCTGAACAAGCTCATAAAAACCTTGATACGTCCCATAATATAACTCCATTTTTTACCACAAGATCAAACCACATCCAGGTAACAAATGAATGTATACCAAAGTGATCCATGTTTATCACCATGGTACCACATTGAGTATCACATAAACATTTCTTCGCGAATGCGGCAAAGACTCTAAATCACCACGAGATTAAATGGTACAGACGAGACGGTTCTCGCGGTGTTCGCGTTTTCTCGTATAGATTCATTGATACTTTCTCTAACGAAATGGTAAAATACGAGTGTATCGCGTATCGGCAAGTTCTCAATCATTATTTTATGCAGCAAAGATAGGTACCTACAACAGGTAACGTACACGGTATGTACCATATGCTTAGATCGTTGAACCACCTATATAATATGTAGATATAACACTAAACGACGTTGTATCTAATAATATTCTAGTAAAACAGTTTTTTATTATTTCTGAAGATGGAATTTATTATACGAGCAGCAAGCGAGTGCGGCAAATGATCCGAGTATATAGTAATCATTACCGCAAGTAGAATACCATACTTTTTCCACGATCAGTTAAAGTAAATATTAAAATTGGGGCAAAAATTTTGAATGTTCCTATTGTAGTTTATAATATGTATTACAAATAGTGACCGACCGAAGGTTCGGTTTCGGCTAGTTTCGGCCAAAAAAATCTAGTTTCGGTTTCGGCCAAAAACCGGCCGAACCTTCGGCCATGCCGAAACTTTTTTACTAATAACTTCATTCGAAATTTGACTTTGGCATCAAGTTCTGCTTCGATCGAGATAAAAATTAAGCAAAAAAATAGTAGCCACATGATTCGCATTATCTGTCAAATTTTAATTTTTTCCAAAAAATAATTCAAAAGTGGGGTTATTTCTGAAAATATCTGTGTTCTTTTTTGTCTTAATATTAAGGTGTAGGTACCTATTACTTTCAACCACAAACTACGTTTTCAAAAATACTTATTTTATAAAGTTACCTTATACAGGGTCAAAAACAAATAAAATTTGCATCACATGCGACCAAATTTTAATAGCACAATTTTGATTTTGTAGAAAAACACACATTTAATACAATATAATTTAAAGAAAATGTATCTGAAATAAAGCATTGTCCAAACTAAGAAGTTGTATGTATAGTTAAATTCACATAAAGTTTTAATGCCAAATGTCAAGACTTGTCATTAACTAGTTAGTTTAGATTTCGCCAACTTACTAAATTTCTTATACAGCTGAGATTGGTCAGTGTTTTTTCTTTTTCTTTTCTGGAATTGTTCGGCCAACTCTTTTTATTTCTATCTCTTTTTAATCGTATGAAATAATACAAGATAGACATACTTTGTGTGCAGTACAATTACACTAATTAAATTTAGCCATTAGAAATTTATATTTTATGAGTTGCTGCAGTATTTGACAAGTATGACAGAACTGAAATGTCACGGCGTTAAAAGTTTATGTGAATTCAACTATACGTTGCGTTGAGTCTTATTTTGCAAAAGTGGTGCAATTTACAAAATATGGGTAAAAAATCAAAATTATCTTTGGCAGATAAAATTTTGCGTGTGGGCTAGAAACTGCATTTAAAAAAACTTTTTCTAATAACTTTTTTCGATACTTTCAGAAATAACCCCAATTTTGATTATTTTTTGAAAATAATTAAAATTTGACAGATAATGCGAATCACGTGAGGTCAATCCGTTCCCAAGATCGATCTCGTCCTATATAAAATAAATTAAATTTCAGCATGCAATAAAATTTTTAACACGTATAAATAAGTTTCGGTTTTGGCCGAAACTGAGACCAAGGCCGAAGATTCGGTTTCGGTTGAAAATCTTGTTTCGGTCGGACACTAATTACAAATAAAAAAAAACATAGAAATACTTGCCTCTAGCATTATAAGAAGTTTTAGTGGTAGTAGCAACGCTAGATTTAGAAGGAAACTTAGTGGCATCTGGTGATGATATAATGATTTGTGCTTGAACATAACCTAAAATATGTTTTAATCATGTAGAGCTGGTTAGAATTACAATGATGTGATAAAGCAAAAAGTGTTTTATATTGGGCACAATTTTTATTGTGTAAAAAATATGGTCGCAGCGCGGTTTTTTAATTTCCTTTTCAGATATATTTTAAAAAGTTAACCTCTGATTGGTCAGTAGGTACTTTCAGTCGCCTTTAAGTAAATACGTTGTTTGTTTGTTTTCCATATATATCTACATAAAAATTGTGCCCAAAAGTGCCTAAAAAGCTATTACAACAAATAACAGAACCCCATTCAACCTTAAACGTACTACCTTGACTAGGAACACTCGACGGTAACGGGCATCTCCTTCTACAACCAGACGTCGGACATTGTAGACAATAATTGTAGCATTTGGTAGGTACATAGGGTGCGTACTGCGGCTGTACATAGTACCCCTTGTACTGACTGTAGTCGGGATACTGTTGACTAAACTCTACCGCTGGATAAATGGGTATTCCTTGATGATTGTAGTACTGTTGCACGTACCGTCTGCATCGCACTCGTCGTTGCGCAGATAATTTTCCCAGTCCCTTTCTATTTTTAGTACTATTTTGGTAACTTTCCACTGGTACTTTACTACTAACACTATTGGGCTTGGCACGCTCGCGAATTTTAATCCTTCTCACAGTCACCACGTTGTGTTTTTGTGCCGATGATTGATTGTTTTCGCCTTTGGCGATTGGTGGATTTGTGGTCTCACTAATCACTAGCAAAATCGTAAAGGTACTCACAAAAAATGTCAATTTTGTCCACATATTTTTACACTACGTCATATGGGTCGGTTTGGAAATTTATGGTCATATTTAGATATTTTTCCAGACTATGTTCAACAACATTTTTCAACTGAAAAGGGGATTTTAAACTAAAAAATGTACTTTCTATTTCAGCCATTCAAATGATAACTGGGCTATGTGCGTGTTTAGATCCTAGAAAAAAGGCGATTGTAAGCAAAAATAGGTTTGTTTAATATTGAATGATTTACCTCGCGTAAGTATTATAATATTAACAGGCAACCTATTAGTCTGTAATAATGGAAACATACTATTTATATTTACTATTCTCATTGTCAACTTTTGTTACTATTATTTTTAATTTCGTGAATTGGACGTGAAGCATTTTTTGAAAAAAATTTGTGTTGCGAAAAAGCTACAGTACATAACGTAATTTATAAAAAGGAAAATAACAATATATTGTTCTGTAAAGGGGAATCTTCTTTTATACAATGGAAAAATCTAATGACTTTATATATTATAAAAGTAAAGAATTTTGTACCTTCATTTAATACGCTGCGAATAGTTCATGTGTTCATGCATGTGCCTTTCGTTACAAGATCTCATAAATTGGTCGAGTTGATGACAGCACGTGTGAAACATAAATGTCGCAAAAAAATAAAGGAACTAGTTTTTGCCGCTGATAAAATTTATAACTATATTAAATGTGCAGGCGAAGAATGTGGATAGAAATATAAATTATTTTTGTAAATTGTCCAGTTAAATTAAATCGTTTTTGCGCCATATTCTGGAAATTCATTATGTCAAAAAAGAGATAAAGTTTACAACGTCAAAGAAATTAAGTGTGTTACTACAAGATAAAATCTAAAACATATCTGTAATAAGCTGGACTGATCTTCCTAGCCGCCAATGTAAAGAACGTAAGATCATCATCAATGATAAAGGTTCATTTTTATTTGAGCACAGTAATTTGGAAATAAAAGCAACTTAATTTATTGGCAACTTGCACCAGTAAAGCTCTGTTCGCCACAAGTCATTAAAAATTTGCTTTCAATTTTTTTAATACACGATCTTTTCGAAACAGTAAAGGTCTGACAACGTCATTATTTTGTCAAGACAGGTAGGTATTATTTTTGCCGTTGACTTTACTTAATTAAAAAACAGTACCTGTCACTAACTAACGTGTCGTTTTGTACTCTATGTTAGTTTTATTGTTACGAAGTTCGGAGATCGGAGTCTTCTAGCTGTTCTGCCTCAATTTGAGTTTTATTGATCGTACCAATACCTGCTTCAATTAATTTATTTTTACTTTGTATTTAAGTTTTTTTAAACTTTGCATGTCAGATAAAGCAATAGAAGACTCTTATTTCGCACACCCCATCATTAGTATTGGACCATCTACACATTATAGAAGCTATTTAAATTTTTGAGAACTACAATACTGATTTTTAGTTATAAGTCATATGATTTATTAACCGTAGCAAGCAAATATAGGAAAGAAAGAAAAACTCAAAGTCTTCCTCCACAAAGTTTAATAGAATAAAAATATTCAATACAAGTCTCTACATGTTTCGAACGTAGAAACGTTCATCATCAGGAGATAGAAATTATATTTGGTGCTGATGGTTTTAGCAAAAGAGAAAATGGTGTCGAACCTTAATGGAGCTTTTATTTAATAAAACTTAATGTTTTAAGTAGACATGATATAAAGAAACGTGAAGAAAGTTTAACCATACTGAGTATGTGAGAAGTCAGCAAATGGGGTCTAGACCAACCAAATAAACTGGGAAAGAAAAAACCTTTTCTAAAAAGGTTTCGAAAGTTATTTTTTTTTTAAAATTGTTACTTTATAAAAAAGGGACATTTAAGTGGGTATATGTCTATATGACATTGTGGGGAAAAAATTTTTTGAAGCAAGTCAGGTGATAAATGGAAGAACCATAAGGTGTAGGTTAGTGGGGTACTGAGTACACCTTATGGTTCTTTCATTTATTACCTAGTAGCAATTTTAAAAAAAAATACCTTTCGACACCTTTTTAGAAAATGTTTTTTCTTTCCCAGTTTATTTGGTTGGTCTAGACCCCATTTGCTGACTTCTCACATACTCAGTATGGTTAAACTTTCTTCACGTTTCTTTATATCATGTCTTCTTAAAACATTAAGTTTTATTAAATAAAAGCTCCATTAAGGTTCGACACCATTTTCTCTTTTGCTAAAACCATCAGCATCAAATATAATTTCTGTCTCCTGATGATGAACGTTTCTACGTTCGAAACATGTAGAGACTTGTATTGAATATTTTTATTCTATTAAACTTTGTGGAGGAAGACTTTGAGTTTTTCTTTCTTTCCTATACTTTCAACTCCACTTTAAGCATGGACTATTTCTTCAAATTAAATATTATTATGATTAATGTCAAGTTTCATTACAACTGCCAGTCGGAACTAATACAGTATCTAAAATCAGATTAGACCCCCAATAGAACTTGATAATTACTGTGAATATTCAGAGCAATAATGGCTATAAACCATTCTATGGTAGCATTAACTCCTATTTTCTATTGGCTAAATTACCGTGATATCACTACACAACGGTCTAGCAATTTTCGTTGTCTTACAGTAGGAAAGCGCGTTGCTGTCACATATAAACAGTTGTATAAAGAATATGTGAATTCTCATAAGGAACAGGAGGCGTTTTCTCAGTGTAGTTTTTGAATTTTAATCTTTATAGAAAAACGAATAGAATCTAGAAGCCGATAAACATACGATATATATTAGTATTATCGAGATATAGGAAACATCTTTCGTATTAATAGGATAAAAAAAGTACTAATCAACCATGGAATGCGTAAGAAAATAGCGAACAATAAATGCCCATAAATAAATTACGCATGTGATGTGTCTTGAAATATGTGAAAACCAACCCGGTTAATATGCAAGAATTGTTGCAGTCAATGCTTCATTTTACCTCATTTAATGCTAGGATAATTATAAAGATTACATGAATAAATATAGGTGTACACGGCTCTAATTGCTCTCGCAGGAAAAAAAGAGAAAATGTCCTGGGTAAACAGCAGCCAAGTCATTTAGTAATATGTCAAGAGAGAACTCTGTTTTTTTTGCCATTTTTGTGTTTTTTTTTTCATAGTTGCTGTCTAGACTTGCCTGGTTATATAGGTATTGAGCTTTTTAGCTTATGGCAATATGGTGTATCTGATGGTTCGAAATAGATTTAAAAAAACACTTTTTTTGCTAAAACCACCGCTTATAAAGCATGTTTTTTCAATAACGAGTCAAATCTGGAGTAATTAAAGGCACGATGATATGAACCCAAATTGTATAAAAATATTTTAAAATGGCCCGTTGCTTATAATAAGCGAGAAAATTCGCCATTTATTTTTCTTTTGTTCATGCATGGATATCGTGAGAACTACAGACTGCAAAAATATTTATTAATAAAAATTACTAAATGAGTTAAGCCGTAGGTACGTAACCTCCTGGGGGCTGGGGGGTATAATATTAATTAGCCCCTCAAAAAATATGTACGCACTGACAACATGGACAAAAAGAGGTTTCTATTATGGAAAACTTGCCGAAATTGACCTTAGATTTTTCCTCTGATTTTTCACCCATAGTTTTTTTGCTATATGAAATTGTTTCTAAAGATAGATGTATTGTTATTAATTTTTAAATGTACCACAGAATGTTATTTTCTCACGGCGATATTTTGTTTTTGGAACATCTATTAACAATGTCCAGCAATAATCAGCAAGCAAACTGGTACTCCATTTGCCTTTAAATCATTTTTCCATGGCAAAAATATCATGGTGGAACCGTCCTCCATGTTCGTCACTAAATGGGCCTTAAATTCTCTAAGATGATGATAAGAATCCACATCTCATCCTTTTATAAGCATTAGGTAGTTCATTCACAGTATTATCTTTGTCATCGTTCATATATCCAAAAAAATTAGCGACAAGCGATATTTTAGCCTCATTTAGCATATATAGGTCTAATATTTCATATTTTGTTATTCCCTCATTGGTGAACCCACAAAAATGTGTCTTTTTAAATTTTTGCTTCACTAATCCTAGGAATTTTTGTTTTAGATACAAGAAACCTTTTCCATTTTGATCCATTGCTTTAACAAAATTCTTCATGAATCCCAAATAAGGTATACAAAGGTGAAAGTAATACTTTTTTGGGATCAAATAGTGGTTTATTGGTGACGTTTTTAAGTTCCGAAGGTAGTGCCTTACGTAGTGGCCACTATTCCTGTATAATGATGTTCTTGTGCATTGTAAATTATAAATGTGAAAATTACACCATATCTACGGGTGATGGACACATCTTATTTTATCAAAATGCATTAGAAACATCAAAAAGATTTCATGTCACAAATCCTGCTTCTATCAGTGAACTATTATTATTTTGTAAATTTTTAAAAAAATCCATAATTAAATTGTAGGAAGTTGACTCGAAATGGAAAATGAATTATTGTCACGTCAACCGAATTTATTTCCAATTTCTAGAAATTACATTTCTAGGAAAATAATAAACTAGGAAGTTTGTTGCTACTAAAACCTTGATGATAATCATTAATAAACTACAAAATTATTAAAGTAAGTGCAAGTAATCAAGAATACGACTTGAAATGCGTATTACGTAGTACCCTCGGTAGTACCTAATTAAAAATTTTCATAAAACGTCAGTAGCGTACCTAACATCTAACATCTAGAGACGTAACGGGCGAACATTTTTTGTATTAAATATTTAAAAATGTGTTTAATATTCAAAGGAATTTTTGAGAAAATTGATTTACTCAGCGAAGGATTGTATTGTACCGTGCGAGCAAAAATTATTTGCATCAAATAGGGCCTTGCACCTAAGGACGTAATGCTTAGCCGTAGAGCTTAATACCTGTTGGGTGTCAGTAACTATCTGAATTAACAATCAGTTATTCCGTCATCTTTGACAGTCGCTACAAGTAATAATTTGATTCATCGCTAATTTTTTCAATTTCTTGAACAATTCACACAATGGGCTTTACGGAACAGCACAAAACATTCATGGTTGAAGCGTATTTTCGAAACGGGGTTAGAGTAAATGGTAAGTAGCAATACAATCCGGGTTTGTGCATGGACGATTTTTACGAGCATTTTTCTAACGTTGCTTTCATTGCTGGGGATTTTTATCATTGCCTGAAAAGAACCGTGTTTAGGGAAACAGATTCTATACAACACAAAAAAGGAGCAGGAAGACCATCTGTAAGAACAGAAGAACTTGTTGCAAACGTTCGTAAAATAATGCAAAATACGCCAACAAATTGTATAAGACGCCTGTCCCAAGAAGTGGGAAGATCTTATGGAACATGCAGGACTATTCTTAAGAAGCAGCTAAATTTATTTCCTTATAAAGTGCAAGTATTCCAAGAAATACAAGCCGCAGATTTTGAAAGACGCAGGAATTACTATAATTACAACTATTACAAGAAAGGATTTTATCCAAGAGTGTGGTAACATTTCTCCACAGATGCTGGTCAACACTTTCGAAAATATGAAGATAGGTGTGAATTTATGCTTGGAGCATGGCGGTGGCCAATTTCAGCAATTTATGTAATTATTTTTCTTTTTCTTTCTGTATATTCTTACTTTGTTAATTTTGTAAACAACAAAAATAAATTTGTATTTGTCTACTTATTTTATTACTCATTAGTTTGGCATATCATGTCATAATATAAATTTGACAAAATTTTAACCTAGATTTAGTTAGATATATCGTCCCCATATCATTGTGATCTAAACCAAGCCCTACGTTTTTTAATCCCCAAGCCCTCTTTGATTTTCACTCACACCCGTACCTTTGGCGAAAAAAATTAAATTTTAGCCTTAGCTTAGGCTATAGTAGGGGTTAAACCAATAGCAAAATAACAAAAAAGGCAATTTTGGAGGTACATTTTTATAGAAAGATAACAAAAACATTATACTTAAGTACCTGATCCATAGTGAAAAAAATTACCATATTCTTACTTGCGATTAACTATTTCTGGTAATTTTTTAATAAGCATATTGTAAAATACAACGTCCCGTTACATACGCGTACTTCATTATTTTTCTGGTAATTTTTTTTGCCTTTATTAATTAAATATAACGAAGGCAGGCGAAACTGAAAGATATGGCAGCTCAGGATTTAAATTAATTAGTTTTTTAAAAATACGACACCTCGTTATGAAAAATCGTGACCATTATTTTACCGACGTTCCAAGCAGTAATCTCTGGGTAAATGGTATAAATCTATTGTTATTTATTTACCATCGCGATGTTTTTTTTTTGTATTTTGTAACAAAATTGAAAAAAAAAACATATTAAGGGGGCATATTCATTAATTTGCCCTGTGCTGTGAGCACTGTTTTTCTTGTTTAAGTACATAGTTGAAATTGGACATAGCTCATAATATAGCATTAGCTGAAACCTTGAATCACCGAATTTTTTTATAAAGAAATTAATCCCCATTTACATTCTGTCAGAATGGTTGTCTGGTTTGTTTGACAAATAAAAAATGTATATCGATGACTTCCGTCAAGAATTTTTACAACAAAATTAAAGTAGAAATAACTTAAGAGCAAATAGACCAGGGCCTTTGAAAATGGTGAAAAGTGAAAAAAAATAATAGTAGGATGAAACCCATTGGAAAAGGAAGAGAATATAACAAAAATGAAAGGAAAAATTATTACGGGCGATCCGAGGTCGGGAAGTGGAAGGGGGTGAGTTTTTAAGGGTAGAAAACGATTTATCTCGATTTCCGGCAAAACTACAAGTCCGTCCTATGGAAAAACGTTAAATGGCAAAGTTTTAGGTAATAAAAAGATCTACAACTTTTGTATTTACACTTTTTTCACATAACCTCAAAATTTATGTGAATATTTCAAATAACCAAGTTTTTGGTTTTTTATTTTTATCTTATACAAAAAAAAATATATTTTCACGAAAACTTACCTTTTTATGTCCCAAACACACTGTAATTTTTTTGATTTAAAATATTTATTTTTTCACCTTATTTTGACATAATATCGAAAAAGCAATTTAATTTTCAATCGAAAATTCTCACGTCAAAATATCTGCTTTTTTAAAAAAGTCGGTGGGCTTTTTGTTCGTTGAAATCTCTACTTTCTGATGGTGTAAAAAAAATATACATTACTATGGTAAATGTTCTCTCTTGCTATTTAACGTTTTTCCGTAGGACTTGTAGTTTTGCCGGAAATCAAGATAAATCGTTTTCTACCCTTAAAAACTCACCCCCTTCCACTTTCCGACCTCGGATCGCTTTCATTTTTGTTATATTCTCTTCCTTTTCCAATGAGTTTCATCCCACTATTATTTTTTTTTTGTTTCAAAAATTATCGACCCTGGTCTAAAACACTAGTGACGCATTCGCCATTTCATTTTCTTATTATTATTTTGATTATTTTTCTTGAAAAAGCGTCCAAATTTGGGTTGCAGTTTTAAGTAAAAAAAAAATCGAAAAATTACTAAAAGCATAAAACGATTTTTTTTTCAAATTTGCGCATTTTTCTTTTTCTGCTTTTATTAATTTATAAATCCAACCTTTTTTAATGCAAAACTGTAGGTAATTGTACTCCGAAAATGGGCATTGGACCAATTTTTGTAAAAAACGAAAAAGTACCAAAATATTGATTAAAAAACGAAATGGTGAAAGCGTCACTAGTTCTTGCACTTAATTTTTATTAGGTAAGTACATATGAGATTACTACTTATAAGTAGATAATTATTTTGTAGTTATGTACATACATGTTAGCTAACTTATTTTACGCAACCATAAAATTGTCATATAACTTAATAGCAAAAGTAAATAAATAACGTGGTGTATGAAAATGTCTATTTTAATTACAAAATAATTATTTCTGCTTGGTTGGTACTCATTAATTCGTAATCCACAACTCAATCCATGCGTTTGAAAACAAACAAACATAATTACATTAAACGCGTAAATATTTTTTTCGTTAAAATTCGCCGAATCGAACTTAAGCGAACTATAAGTTCTTAATTGCATGGTGGAATAAATTATCATTTAAAAACTCTTTCCTCAAACATGGTTTGTTTTGTTATTGGTAGGATTTAGTTTGTACACTTGGGGATACTGCAGACTTAAAATTTAATCGAAATACTAATAATTATTAGTAAAAATTACTTAGATTAAAGTAGAAATTAATTAATTTTTTTTTAATTTTCTTAAAACGAAACATCAGGTTGATTGAGCAATTATCTTGCAATTATACAGGGTGCCCGAAAAAAGGAGTTCAATCCGTTAACCATACATTCCTTAAGCAAAAATAATATGACCTTTATAATGCCATTTTTCATTTTTGCCCTTATGTTCTATATGCAGGGTGTCCAAGTTTGAAATTAAAAAGTGATTTTTTTGAATAATTCCACTATTTAATAAGATATAAATTTCAAATTTGGTACATTGCTTCAATATAAAGAGAGAAAAACAAAAACTATTGTCAAATATTCAAAACAGGGTGGGTACAGTACCCGCTGACCACCTCTATTTTTTAGTACGTGCGCCAGTGACAATTATATTTTTTTAGCTCATTTGTTTTTGATTATTTTTTGTCTTTTATAAAATGTGGATATTTGGAGGCAATTTAAAAAGTATGGGTCCTTAACTGATGCCAACGCGACTTACGGTAATCTTATAATTTTCAAATGGTAAATCAAGTCAGCCGTTGTGTCATTACCATGGATACAATATGCGTATAAGTGCAATTAAGTAAAACTTTGCAATAGGCTACAATACCGAAAGCAAAGCAAAAATAATGTAAGGGCAGAGGCGTACAGATAAAAACCTGTACAAACTAACCCAGTTAAATGAAATTTTTTTATTGCCCTTTCAAATTATCTCCAAAACGCACTATTTTATTGAAATTTTATAAGAGATACCAAATAATTAAAAACAAATGATCACCTGAAAAAATATGAAAGTCACTGGCGCACGTACTAAAAAATAGGGCGGCCAGCGGGTACTGGACCCCCCTATTTCTAATATTTAACAATTGTTTTGTTTTCCTCGAAAGATGTAACTATTTTGAAGTAATGTACCAAATTTAAAATGTATATCTTATGAAATAGTTAAATTATTCAAAAAAATCAGTTTTTAATTCCCTTGTGTATAGAACGTGAGGGTCAAAAATGAAAAATGTAATTATAAAAGTCATATTATTATTGCTCAAAAAATATATGGTTAATGGATTGACCTCCTTTTTTCGGACACCCTGTATATTATAGCTAACAAATACCCATAGAAATGTGATAGGAGCAAAACTAATAAATTATAAATAATGCGTAAGATAAATAAAGTCACAATACTATGTAGCTTTCTTTATGAATTAACTATTTTCGGTCATTACTAAATACTCATTAATTCTAAATCCACAACATAATTAGCACATCCGAAAACGCGTAAAATTCTAATCGCGACAATTCGCCCGAGCGCGTATTACCGACGTACGCATACTAAGACTCTGACGTGCGCGCACATGTAAATCGGCAGAGTCGCGAGATCCGACTGATGAAGACCGCGAGATCGCGTGCCGCGGCTCTCTTATCTTCCGCGGATTCAACTTGATGACGGGTTAGGAAGAAGGAAAGGTACTTTCAGGTGCTTTATGGACCATTTGTTGCAGATGTCGAGGAAGTGCTTAATAAATTGGACCGCGTTATGTAATTACGAATTAAGGGACATTTAACGGTTCCGGGATATTTAAATCAAAAGGGTTTTAATTTTGTTGAGTTGCCCCAAAGTCGTACCAAATATCTTAGAACCTTGTGTTTTTAAGCAGTCCAAAATGTAGTATACTAAATACCTCTGTTTTAAAATTGCAAATATCCCCAATTTATGACCACTATACAGGGTGTCCCAAAAATAATGGGACACAGGGCAACAGCAGACTTCTTAAGCCGAAATAATGCGATTTACTTAAACTTGCCTTATCCAAAAATTGATAACAACCAAGATACAGGGTGTCAAAGTTTTAATTTTGTTTTCGTTTTTTTGCGATTATTTCTTAACGAAACGACATAGCAGCACAAAATTAAGGATTTTGGAGTTTTTTGAGATGAGGAATTTAAAATTATCCATAGTTTTTGTGTAACCAGTAGAGGGCGCTGCCTACGGCATTACCCACTCCTTTTATCTGGCATAACTTTGTTTAGGATTCTTATATCAATTCGACTATTAAAAAAAAAAGTTACTTTACTTCTTTTACATTAAAAACGTATAACTTATTGAAGTCGCTAGGAGCAACCATTTTCGAGATAATCGCATTCGCTATTTTTAATGCAAGAATTCAAAATAAGTTTAATTTAAAGAAATATAACTTTAATTCTCCAAGAAAATGATGCCGATATTAATGGTAATTTTTTTTAGATATGTACCTACGAGGATGGATTAAAAAGTTTCCGGAATTACTAACTTTGATTCGCCATTAAACTCCACTTGTTCCCAAAACGTAAAGATGTAGCTAGAAAGAAATTTGGTACCTACCAATAAAAAATTAAGTAGTCCAGGCTATATCAATGCTTATTTTGAAGATATCCAAAAGTTGGAGAGAGATGCTTTGGTGCGTTGAACTTCGAAGTGATTATATAAATATTTAAAATATATAAATTAGATTTAATTATTATTCGGACGACATGTCAATCTGCCCTTATGCATATTCTTATTTTTTTCTTTTTGATATCGTATCAAATAATTTTGTAGCAATATTCGACACATCCGAGTTTATTTAAACAAGGTGAAGAACAAAACAAATATCCAAAAGTATTAATTTAGTAAAACCATCTCTACTATTTCTTGCGTTAAAAAAAATAATATTAAATTTGTATATATTTTTTAAAAAGCCTCTTTGAAATATTTGGCTGTTGATAACAATGGCGGGTTGATGACACCCGGGGCGGGTAGCAATAAAGTGAAAAAAAACGCGGAAAATTTTGGGGGCCGCGCCTAAATTAATTTTGTTATAAGCAGGATTTGCGGAAGAGCCAGTAATGCCTGGGTAATGTCAGCCAGACGAGGCCTACCAGTTTAACGTGGAATCCGAATCATGTTTATTTCGTGTATAGCACTGGTCTATCCTTTTCTATAGCCTCAGGGTAAGCCCATAAGCCTCTCCTGGTCTCGATATTAGGAATGACCAGTTGCAAGTTGGACTGTGCAATAAATTACATTGGCAAACATTATGTATTCACAATCAAAGTTGCCTGATTATAGTACAACAAGAATTAAGCTATCCGAGCCACCCTGATTGTGAAAATATTTGTCAACGTAATTTAAGTCATAGCTAAAGTTGCTGGTTAGTTAATTATTCTTTAAAGTCAACGCGTAACCCGACGTTCGATTTTTAAATAGAAAAAATGTAGGATAGGTAATTTAAAGATAATAATTATTGCCACTGGCATGGGGCCCTATATATAATAGGGAAGAGCTCAAGTATAATGTTGCTGACACCCCCTTCCTCTCTTGCTACGCCGCTGGGTATATTATTTGTTATTTATTAACTTATTTTATGTGCATGTAAAGCTTGTTTCTTGGTGTCTTAAATATAACATTGTATAATATGCTAAGTAAATGTTTAGAATCTATTAAATATTATATTATACTAATAACGTGTTTATATTTTCGCAATTAATATTAAAGCACACATTATACGAGTAAAAATAGTCTTTTTTTTTTTTATTTATTTATTTTACGTCGGCCTTTTTTCCGCAACGAGGCCAATCACCGACGCCAGGGAATTTGTCACACACTATCTGGTAATTTTGCCGAATCCCTCTTTGTCGAGGGTAGGGTTCTTTAACGTGCCAACATCCATGACACGGGGCCCACAGTTTAACGTCTCTTCCGAAAGACGGCGCAACCTCTTAAACCAAATTCCAAATTTAACATCGACGTTGCCGGCAGTGGGAATGGAACCCGGACCTACGATCTGTGAGGCCGCTGCGCTGACCATAGACCACAACGTCGATAAAAATAGTCTTAATTTACTAGAAACTAGATACGAAATGATAATATTGGATGTAACAGTTTGTAACGATGATATCTAAAAAAAAAACCGCGAATACCTTTGACCGGCACTGTTTATACAATTTTGAGTAGTTCATTCTGTATCAAATTGATCGAACCGCATTTATTTCGTGTATATGTCGTAGGCTGATAGTGAAATCCGTCATTTCATGAAAAGCCTAGTCACTTCATGAAGCGTCGGCAGATTGTGTAAAAACATGAAATTACACGATCTGCCGCGTCACTTCATGAAGAGACCTTGACGTTTTGGCGTATTATGTATAACACAATCTGCCTAATTTTAAATATCGTCACTTCATGAAATGCCACAAAAACAAGGCATATTGTGTAATTCCGTCTAAAAGGTATATTGGCAACTGGTTTGTTCGGGTTTGTCACAGCATTTTTTTTATTTTTATAACATAATATTAGTTGAAAAAATTTAATTAAAAAAAAAATGCTCTGGGGAACAACGAACAAACCAGTTGCCAATATACCTTTTAGACGGAATTACACAATCTGCCGACTGATATGACATCGTTAGGTACCTACTACATGAAGTGACGATATTTAAAATTAGGCAGATTGTGTTATACATTATACGCCGAAACGTCAAGGTCTCTTCATGAAGTGACGCGGCAGATCGTGTAATTTCATGTTTTTACACAATCTGCCGACGCTTCATGAAGTGACTAGGCTTTTCATGAAATGACGGATTTCACTATCAGCCTACGACATATACATGCACTGGACTATATTTTTTTTATATCCTCTGAGTCAGCCTATCAGCCGCTCCTAATGCAATAACTAATAAACCTAAAAAACATTTTAACCCCACACCTTTTTTTTTGAAAATTGACCGCTTTGTATGTCTGTTGAAGTTTGAAGTTTAACAGTTCGAATTTTTAAAACTATTCTGTTCTTATATAAAACTGACTGATTCATCAACGCTCAGACTAAACTCCTAATCCTAGAATCATGAATTTCGATGACGTCTTCTGCTTATAACGTAGGCATCCACTAAGAAGAGATTTTTCGAAAATCAACCCCTAAAGGGGGTAAAATCTGGAGTTGAAATTTTTATAGGAATTTTGTATCAGAAACTAAAACTGGTGGTCTAAAAATTGGAATACAAGTTCCTTTAATACAATAATTAATACCCGTGTTTCGTCATTTTTTTACAGAAAGGTGTACGCGCAGGCCAACGGAATGATACATTAAGAAACATTATATTAATAATAAAATAAAAGTTTTATGGCATTTCTCAATTTTTTTTTCTAGAAACTTTGTGGTTACCGTAACCTTCCACGAATTTATAATCGTTTTCGTACTGTAAGTATCGTATTGCCCAGTATAAAACGAATAAAACTAAAACGTTTTTAAAACGGTAATAAAATAGCAATAAATTTAAAATATTAAGACAATCTTTATTGGGTAAATATTTTAAATTTGAATTTTAAATTACAATTTTCCGTATAATTAATAAAATCCACGGTGCATCATCCAATAAAGGTAATCAAACATTTTTAAAGGTGGGTAGGTAATTAAATTCAACCCAGAATTTTAAAACTTTTACCGGGGAAAATTAATAAAAGGGATTTTTAATTTCATAATTACTTGTAAAGGAAATTATTATATAGAATAGAATATAATATAACGACTATTTCCTAGAGTGTTTTATACTGGCAAAATATCATCTCAATCATAGTTGTCTAATGGAAAAACTCTTAAATATATACACCTGGACAAAATAAACAACATCGTTTTACAGCGGAAAAATTTTGATATATCAGGTAAAAACTATTGTTAGTCTGACAAATGCCAACCTGGTTTGAAAAAGACAAAATGAGCAATTTAAACGAAAATGTAAGATTTGGTTGCCAATCTATCCAAGAAATAAAAAAAATCCATAGCTGAAAATATTCCACTTAACACACGGAAATGCAAGAACTCAATTTGGGCACAGTTCTCAGAGTTTCTAATATTAAGAAATTATAAACTGGCGAAATGTATTAATGTGATGGAACTGGCGAAAATCCTCGAAGAATGCGCCTTTAATATGAAGAAGGGTAATGGCGAAGAATCTTCTATAAAGGCTATAATATGGAACACTACAGCAAAAATGATTCAAGACATGTATTTTACAAAATACGAAATAAAGGTTGATCCTTTTACGGATATTTCCTTTAAAAATGCGCGAATGGCAAGAGACGCAAAGAGAAAGCAGCTTCAAAGTTGTCAGGAAAAGAGGAAAGTAAGTTCAAAAGCATTATCTACCAAAGATTTACTAACAATAATGCAAAGCTACAATAAAGAAAACCCCGATAAAGCACAAAAAAAAGTTTTTCCATCTCTGCTCATTTGAACTAGCTTGGAGAGGCAATGAGGCCTTAAATTGCAAAATTCAATATTTTCAAAAGGAGTTTGATACCATGGGAGAATTTACCGTACGAATTGAATATAACAGCATATTATGCAAGACAGCTCAAGGTGGGTCAAAAGGATAGGCAAACAGCAAATGGTTGGTAAGACATTCATCAAAGACTTATGCCCTGAAAGATTATTTTTAAAATTATTGGAAACTGGCAGAAGGGATGTTGGTTCAAAAATACTCCACTAGGATTAAATGCATAATATAACAATTATTGTACGTTTAATATTAGTATAAATAAATAAAGTTTTTAGTTTGCTAAATAAACAGTGTGTTTTTATTGTTTTCTCGTGAAATAGTCTTGTCGAATATCATTCGAGAGAAAATTTTGTATCGGCAAAATTTTCTCTTGGTTTTATTCAATTTTGTTGCTTTTTGGTAATTTCGCTCATGAAATTTTTGACAAAATAAAATCACGAGCCGTTAGGCGATTCGCAAAATTGCCAAGCAACAAACTTTCATAGCAGTCGGAAATTGTACCGGCAAAATTTTCTCTCTTATGATATTATGATTATGATTCATACATTGAATCGTCGAGTTGGTTAGAAATTGTAAATTAGGCAAGTGCGGGTAATAAGGCCCAGCCCAGCAGTAAATAAGGCCCATACACCATTTTTCTGTGTCATGTCGATGAGCAATATTGGCGATAGCATCTATTGCTTTGTACTACATACTAGTACAAAAATTCACAGATCTTGCACCTTACGCAAGCATCCTATGTATTGAAAATACCTGACACAGCTTTAAAATTTTAATGACCTATGTCATGTAATTAAAGCCCACATTCTAATTTGGATTTTGTAAAAGTTTAAAAAATGTTCTTTAATTTTACAGGGTCCGCCCAAATTTGGTTTTAACAAATGGGATAATTTTTTATTATTGATTTTTCAGGAAATTTTATTCTACATAAAAGTTTTGCATCTGGAGTAAATCGTTTTGACGTATTCAAATCTTCTGTGGCATAGACAGGGTGAATATAAAATAGAAAAATATGACGTCAGTGACTCAAAAAATTTAAAAAATTTAAAAACTGAAACAGCCATATTAACAGTTAATGTGGAAAGTTAATATGAAAAGTGTAAAAATTCAATAAGGGCAAAAATTTGATTTTTAACTTGACTTTTCTTGAAAACTATTAGCACTAGAAAAAAAACTTTATTTAACTTTTTATCTTGGATTTATTAGTTCTTTAATATGGCTGTTTCAGTTTTTAAATTTTAAAAAATTTTTGAGTCACTGACGTCATATTTTTCTATTTTATAGTCACCTTGTTTATGCCACAGAAGATTTGAATACGTCAAAATGATTTACTCAAGATGCCAAACTTTTATGTAGAATAACATTTTCTGAGAAAACAATAATAAAAAATTAATTTCTAAGAATAATTCATATAAATTTGTTTATAAACAATAATATTCACATAGCAGACCAACCAAGGTGAACTATAAATAATCCCAAAAAAACGAAAACAAAAATAAAAGTTTGACACCCTTTATCTTGGTTGTTATCAATTTTGGGATAATGCAAGTTTAAATAAATCGCATTATTTCGCCTTAAGGAGCCTGCTGTTGCTCTGTGTCCCATTACGTTTGGGACACCCTGTATATTAACTAAAACATATTATATTAACTGTATGGTTTTATTTCTAAGAATAATTAATATTAATTTGTTTATAAACAATAATATTCACATAGCAGACCAACCAAGGTGAACAATTGCCTTATATTCAATCGGTCATATTGTCTAAGCCTACTTATGCTATGTTTTTAAATTATACTTATTTACCCAAGCGTTCAAAATAGACCATGAAGATTTTCATGAGATAGGTAGGGGTGCAAAATATAACCAATCACCCGGTACAATAACATTTTCTGAGAAATCAATAATAAAAAAATTATCCCATTTGTTAACCAAATTTGGGCGGACCCTGTAATATGCAATTATTGTGCTCCAACTTTTTGCCACCCGCTTTTTTTTTTCGATATAATATTCCGATTTAAATAAGGTGAACTTACCTTAATATTCATATCTAATAAAACACTTTTTAACAAAGTTACTATGGCGTTCTTTAAAACACAAACTAAACTAAACATTATTCATTATTTACTTGCCGACTTTACGCTGATTCATATTTATATTTCTACCAAGTATTATCAGAGTATTATGTTACAAGACCGATCTAGATATTGCGCTGTTGGCCGCGACAGACGGCAGAGCGACATCGACATGAGCGACATCGACATGCAATGCAAAGTGTGCGTAAACACGATCCTAATAGTATTTTCAATACTAAAAAAACTGTACTTAGCAGTAGCGTGAAAATGAAAGAGAATAAACTTGCACAACGAATACCACCAGCACCTTTTAGATGCAAATAACAGATACACCCTAAAATGAGAAGACACAAAAAATCGAAGCAAAACTTAGTAGAAGAGAAGGTTATTATGATAAACCTACAAAAATGTTTGCCCACCCCTGATCTACAAAATTATCAAAGTTTTTATTCTATGAAACTGTGGACATTCAATTTGACCATACATGATTCCGCAACAGAAAATACATTTTGTATGTTTTGTGATGAGAGTGTATTAGGAAGGGGAGAAAACGAAGTGTCGTCGTGCTTAATTAAATGGTTGGAAACAAATGTTTCCGAAAAAGTAAGCAGATTGACTGTATATCCTAGTCAGAACAAAATCATATGAAGAATGATAATTTATTAGTTTTGAGCATTACACACAAAACCTTCTCTTTAGTTTATTTATTACTAATTTCTCTTAAGAGGCCATACCTTGAAGCAGACTCAATTAATTCTGTTATTAAACGTAATAGAAAAAAAATTCCTAAGTTTTAAAATATGACGCGATGGGATTGGCAGTAAATGGTTAGAATGGCGGGGAAAAAACAACATTTACAGTCGTAAATATGGAAACTTTTGACTTTAAAGAATTTAAAAACGTTTTGGAAGGAAAAACAGCACCTTACATAAACAAAAAAATAACACAATGCGAACAAATTTTCGTATTTCTCAAGTATGTCATATGCAGGTACGAAAATACACTCCTGGCATTATTTACTGCAAGAAAGATTTTAGCGAAGTAGTAGTGGATTTTAATAGAATAACATAAAGGGTGCTTTTATAATAATATAATAATTTTTTAAGCAATGAAAATTCGAGGGATGGTGATTAAATTACTGATATTTAAAAGGTTTCTAAAGATAATTCAGTTTATCTTAGTTAGTTATTTCTTTAAAAAAATTGTTTTTGATTTAAAGTTAAACGAATCTTGAGAAAAACAGATTAAAACGCTTTTTTAACGTCATTATTTTGAAACAAACAAAGAAAATACTAAAAAATATTACTTGATAACTAAACATACTAACAGCGGTGCTTTTATTTCTTAAAATTCATTCCTAGCCATATCGTTGAGTATGACAGGCTAAAAAGTAACAGTTGTTTTATCTTGTAGTTTGTTTAAAATTTTATGGACTTCTGTAATAGTTTAAGTCCACTTTAAATATTATATGTCGATCTGATAGGACTTGCCACATACACTCCAAGTCCAGAAAAAGTGACAATAGAAGAAAAAAAAGGAGCCATAGACTAAATTTTTACTTTACTATCTTTTTTTAATCACAAAAAATAAACTCTTGTATAGTTTTAAAAAATTATGATAACTATTGTCTGAGCATTAGTCAAATTTACATTATTTAAAACTTAAAACATCTCTGGAGTAAAATAAGCTTTTTGGACTTAACCTAGTCTGGCTCTGAGGTACAGATATATTCCGATTTGGAATATAACGTATTTTCCAATAGAAACTATCCACAGATTTTTTAATATTTACAAGATGCTAACTCTTATCTTTGAAGTCATTTGTAGTATAAATATATACAAAGTTGTACAAGGCGTAGTAGCCCTTGAAAAATAATTTCATGGAATTTCCCAAAAATATTAATAATATACATAGACCATTTAAATACAAAAACACTGGAGACTGTCATCATTTTTTGTCTTAGAATAATAATCTTTTTAGCTTCAAATATTATTTAAACACAGCCACGATAATATTATATAGATATAAAGAATTATATAAAGAGCGCTTGGACAAGTAGAGTAGAACATTTAGCCATTTAGCCATACTAATAGTAATGCTAATTCACCTTTAAAAAGAATGTTAAAGCTCGCAAATTTATACTGTAATAATAATATAGATTTATTTTCTATGTCCCTGAATACTGTTAAAAAGTCACCTAAAAGTTTTTTCTTAGAAGGATAGTTATTTTATTGTTTTTTTCTATGTCGCATAATTAATTAATCGATATAATGCTCTCACATAGTATACAGGGTGTTCCTAAATTAATGGTACATCCGAAAGTAGGCGATTCTTTGGCTTATTTCATAAATAAAATGTTATATAAACATGGGACCGAAAAACCTTCGTTTCCGAGATACAAGGTGTTAACATACATCTTAATTAGAAAAATATTTTTTCATTGCCATTTTCAAACCACTTTAGATATTTTTATGAAATTTGGTACACGTCTTTTGAGCATCGAAAGGCATTTTTTGGTGTAAAATAATTTTTTAAAATTTTAGCAGTGGCGTCCGTGCGGGGCTTGCATTTAA
Source organism: Polydrusus pterygomalis (assembly GCA_963969555.1). Lineage (NCBI taxonomy): Eukaryota > Metazoa > Arthropoda > Insecta > Coleoptera > Curculionidae > Polydrusus > Polydrusus pterygomalis. The sequence continues at coordinate 860,743 of OZ018376.1, forward strand.
TATTTTTGAAAAAAAAATGGTGCGCCACTTCTTTTTCTTTAAATCAAAATTATTTTTAAAATTCCCGTCTAATTTAGAGCAAATTCGGTCTCTTGACTTATTTTCTTACGGTGCACCGTTTTCGAGTAAAAAATAAAAATCATTTTAATGCACATTCCTGGAAACACATAACCCATTTAATTACCATTAACACCCTCACACCCTGTATCTCGGAAACGAAGCTTTTTCGGTCCCATGTTTATATAACATTTTATTTATGAAATAAGTCAAAGAATTGCCTATTTTCGGATGTACCATTAATTTAGGAACACCCTGTACATATAATTTTCGATTGTAAACTGCGGACACTTTTTTCGGGTTTATCCTGTATGTGTTCCAAAGAGATATAATAAATAAATAAATAAGTAAATAAATGGTTTTAGGGTTTACATTTCATTATAACTTTTTTTTTATTTATGTTTTCCTGTAAACCTATTAAAAGAATTAAAAAACACTTCCCGTATAATACTGCTATAAAATTAGATGTGCATTAATTTTCTAAGATACTGTGCAAGAATATGAAAATAATTTTTCCGAGAGCATACCAGCCTACTTATTAAAATAATAATAAACATTTTATGAATCCGGCGCTGTCGAACACACCATGTTTAGTGCCGGAATGGCTGGGAGTGCAGAGAGACATATCCATTTAGCGCAAACTTTGTTTTTCTTGTTAATGATTTTTTCTGTGCTGTTCTACTGCGAAGCTTGGAAAAATAAATTATTATATTGAGGAAAATTGTAAATTGTTAATTGATAACGTAATGCAAAAAAAGGTAATAAACGGTTTTTGAACAGTGAAATGGATGGGATGGTTCTACATCATTTATTGGCATAATTTTCAATTTGTTAGCACTTCCGGTTTGACCGGAACTGACTTTGACTTTGATATTTTAAATGGGACATATTGTACCTATATTTTTACTTATTTGGGTTCAGCATAACATTATGAGTGAAATGACGCCTCACTTGTAATTTTTTACGTGTTATAACTTTTTTATGTTTATTTTTTATTTTCAATCTAGAGTGCTACAAATTATTTAAATCTGTTAATTTATAGTCAAGTACTATATGAAAATTAAAATTATGTCATAATAATTGACTTTCTAAGTTTCACAAACGTTTAAAAACTGAAATAATTTTGTTTTCTTGATGTTTACTCCATTTTTCCAAATGGAACGATGGTGGTTCACTAGGATATTTAAAACGAGCATTTTTTCCAACAATTTGATACAATATGCTATTTTAAAATGGACACTGAAAAATTTGCCTTAAATCTCAATCACAAATTTAAAAGCGTTTTATGCGTTATTGCCGCCCTCTCTTTTCTAAAGAAATATAAAGGCGGCTTTGAAAAACAATGGAATGGTTTTCAAAAGCAATATGGCTTTAATTTAAAGTTGTAATGTCATTCATTAGTTTATAAAACATACAATACATACAGTGTCACCAGTAAAATCCGCATCATATGGGATTTTTAGCTTTATTTAAAATTTGACTATAGCATCAAGTTCTGCTTCGATCGAGATGAAAATTAAGCAAAAAAATGGTAGTCACGTGATTCGCATTATCTGTCAAATTTTAATTTTTTCAAAAAAAAAATTTAAAAGTGGGGTTGTTTTTGAAAATATCGAAAAAGTTATTAGAAAAAGTTTTTTTTAATGCAGTTTTTAGCCCACATGCAAAATTTCAGCCGCATAAGATCATTTTCATGTTTTACCTATATTTTGTAAATTGCACCACTTTTGCAAAATAAGACTCAACGCAACTTACATAAAACTTCTTAGTTTTGACAATGCTTTATTTCAGATACATTTTCTTTAAAGAAGCGCCACATTAAATGTGTGTTTTACTACAGAATCAAAATTGGGCTATTAAAATTTGGTCGTATGTGATGCAAAGTTTATTTGTTTTGGACCCTGTATAAGGTAACTTCATAAAATAAGTATTTTTAAAAACGTAGTTTGTGGTTAAAAGTAATACACGTTAACGTTATTATGACATAGCTTAATAATAAATTATAATATAGGGGTTTTAAATTAAATCGTTGAAAATAGATAAACTTTACGTTGTTAAACTAAAATTTATTTTCCACTTAAAAAACACTTTACTGAAGACACTGTGTTCTTTTTTTGTCTTAATATTAAGGTGTATTACTTTCAGACACAAACTACCTTTTCAAAAATACTTATTTAATGGAGTTACCTTATACAGGGTCAAAAACAAATAAACTTTGCATCACATACGACCAAATTTTAATAGCCCAATTTTGATTTTGTAGAAAAACACACATTTAATATGGCGCTACTTTAAAGAAAATGTATCTGAAATAAAGCATTGTCAAAACTAAGAAGTTTTATGTAAGTTGCGTTGAGTCTTATTATGCAAAAGTGGTGCAATTTACAAAATATAGGTAAAAAATAAAAATTATCTTATGCGGCTGAAATTTTGCATGTGGACTAGAAACTGCATTTAGAAAAACTTTTTCTAATAACTTTTTTCGATATTTTCAGAAATAACCCCACTTTTGAATTATTTTTTTGAAAAAATTAAAATTTTACATATAATGCGAATCACTATTTTTTTGCTTAATTTTCATCTCGATCGAAGCAGAGCTTGATGCCAAAGTCAAATTTCGAATAAAGCTATTAATAAAAAAAAATCCCATATGATGCGGACTTTACTGGTGACACTGTATACAATCTTGCGGCTTCAGATCTGGTCACTCCAAAAATTAGGAGGATATCAATTTGTTCATTTCTAGTAAAACTAACCATTTTATCTGATTTACAATGTAAGTTTAATAAACGAATGACATTACAAGTTTAATTTAAAACCATATATTGATTTTCAAAACCATTTCATTGTTTTTCAAAGCTGCCTTTATATTTCTTCAGAAAAGAAAGAACGGCATAATGCATAAAGCTTTTAAACTTGCGATTGAGACTTAAGGAAAAATTTTTCGTGTCAATTTTAAAATAGCTTAGGAGTGTATGGTATCAAATTGTAAAATTGTTGAAAAAAAATGGCTTGTTTTAAATATCCTAGTGAACTACCATCGTTCCATTTGGAAAAATGGAGTAAAAGTCAAGAAAACAAAATTTCATTTTTTAAACGCTTGTAAAACTTAGTAAGTCAATTATTATGAAAATAATTTTAGTTTTCATATACTACATACATATAGTTAAATCAATAGAATTCCCGTTGCACGTCATCAATCAGCTGATAATTGAAAATCGGTCAGGAAACATAAAAAAATTAAATTTGGGCAAAAAATATATAAATTTCATGCGATATTGAATGTAAAAGAAACTTAATGTATTCTTCTTTGATACTAAGCCGCTTAAAGGAGATGTTTTTTTAAATTTAACCTTTTAAAAATTAATATCATTTGAATTTTTTGGGCTGACAGTTGGCAACAGAAGTGTCAACGCATCGGTGATGCCAGTTTATTTCTTGGCGAATTTTGATTGACGTTTATTGTTTTCATTTCGTGTTTTCGTGAGTTTATTTAAGTCGTTTTTAACTAAAACTGCAAATCCTTTTATAAATAGGATTAAAAACTGATCTTTTAAGAACAACAAAGCGATTCATACACATTTCTGTTGTTTACGTTGTTTACCTTTATTGAAAAATGCCGAAGCATTTCCTTACTGGGGTATTTTGATTACAAACTGGCAACACTGCTGATACTCGAAGGTATGACGTGCAACGGAAATTCTTTTGATTTAACTTTACTATAAATTAACAGAATTAATTAATTTGTAGCACTCTAGATTGAAAATAAAAAATAAACATAAAAATGTAATAACACGTCAAAAAATGACAAGTAAGGTGTCATTTCACTCATATTGTTATGCTGAACCCAAATAAGTAAAAATATACAAGATGTCCCTTTTAAAATACAAAAGTCAAGGTCACTTCTGATCAAACCGGAAGTGCTAACAAATTGAAAAGTATGCCAATAAATGCAGACTCATCTCTTATGCATAATCTCAAAATTTCATTTTAATATCTATAATTATAAAAAAGTTATAGGGGTGAACGTCTTTTTAGAAACGCCGGGTATATACAGGGTGATTCACGTTGAGTGGCCTATTAGAAGATCTCGGAAACGAGTGAAGTTATATTTCTAAAAATTTGGTAGCATGCATGATTGGCTTTGAACTTTTAAAATATTATATTTTGACGTTTGTATCACTTATTGCCAACTTTGGTATTTCAAATAGAATGCCATGTATATTTTAGCATTTTTGGATACCTCATTGAAACCTAAGTAACTTTTATTAACAATGATCTATACCTATCTCTAACCGTTTTTAAGATATGAATTGAACCCTAGGCTGGAACAACGTTGTAACCGCCATTAAGTGTAAATGCGGTATTTCCGTGGAAGAACGTTGTATACGCCATAATATTTCGTTTTTTTTTTCAATTTTCCAACAAAATAATATTTGGCGTTTACAACGTTGTTCCAGCCTAGGGTTCAATTATAAAATGCATTTTTTATGTAAAATCCTTACCGAGAAGAAAGTTCAGTAATTTTAAAATTAATAAAGCTAAACATTTAAAATTTTGTAGGCTTTTAACTTAAACGTAGATATTTAGACTACATTACTTACGTTTCATGTTTTGCATACAGGGGTTTTTTAAAAGTGTGCCAATGTGGCCATTTAGATAAATGTGCATAAGACAATTTTTGCAAATTTTTTATTTTAGTAACTTGTAGAGAATCAAATTCCCCATCTAAATGTTTAATATGTCAGTATCAATAGTCGTTTGGAACTATGAGCAATTGAAAAAAAAATATCTAAAAATATATGTTTGTGTTAAGTTCATAAAACATTATTTTTGTAAAGAAGGCTTTGATTCCGATTTTTGTTGGACTTGGAGCTTTGTTACCAATTTGCAAAATAGGCTTTAAAGACAGTATTTTGTTAATATAAGTTATTTTATATATTATTACAAAAATAATGTCTTACACATATTTTAAGATATTTTTTTTTAAATTGCTCATAATTCCAAAACGACTAAAAATATTTATACTGACATATTAAACATTTAGATGGGAAATTTGATTCTCTACAAGTTACTAAAATAAAAAATATGGTGTTCCATTTGCAAAAATTGACTTATGCACATTTATCTAAATGGCCACATTGGCACACTTTTAAAAACCCCCTGTATGCAAAACATGAAACTTAAGTAATGTAGCCTAAAGATCTATGTTTTAGTTAAAAGCCTACAAAATTTTAAATGTTTAGTTTTATTAATTTTTAAATTACTGAACTTTCTTCTCGGTAAGGTTTTTACATAAAAAATGCATTTTTTTTTTGAAATTTCTTTATTCAAATAAATTTTTTTTTAATAATATAATACATTTAATAACTGTAACCATTCTCAAATCAGTGCTTTAAAACACTGGCCCCGAGAATAACAAAATCTAAAATTAATTAAGTAGTTGCAAAGTCAATACACAGCCATAAAGGTTTTCAATCTTTTAACGAAACTATTATAATTATTTACATCTCTTACATAGGTAGGTAAGTTGTTAAAAGCTTTAATTGCATCTGTGATTGGATTTCTTAAACCTATATTTGTCCTAGTGTTAATCTGATAAATATTATTATAAGATCTTGTTTGGTAATCGTGCACATCATGGTTAAATCTAATATCAGTGTTACATTTTTGTTGACCATGAAGAACTTTATAAACCATTTTACACTGTTCAGTTTCTAAAATTTTTTGTAATTTATTTAAATTCAATTCTAAATAAATTATGTTAGTGCGAGTGCGCCAATCATAGTTAAACAATATTTTTAGTATTTTGTTTTGTAGTATTTGTGCCTTATTAAAACTAGACTCCCCACACATACCCCAAACTGGCAGAAGATATCTAAAATGCGTTAAGAAGAATGCATTGTAAATGTTAAATTTACTTTTTTTCGATAAATAATTTCTGCTCCTATATAACGCAGATAGCATTGAAATAGGTTTTTCCGAGACTTTGGCCATGTGCGGTGCCCAGTTCAAATTCTCATCTACAATCAATCCCAAATATTTTATAGAATTAACTTTATCCAACAATATACCATTAATGTCAATACGAAGTTCGTTTACTGTTTTATTTTTTTGCTTAAATACAATATATTTGGTTTTATCAATGTTAATTTTTAATTTATTCGAAAACAGCCATCTGAGATAAGTGTTAAGGTCATTATTAATTTGATTAATAAGGGCAGCTTCCTCTGTTCCATTATATAACAGAACAGTGTCATCTGCAAAAGTGAAATATCTTGCTACCAGATTGGCGCACTTAAGATTAAGTACATAAAGCGAGTATAACAAAGGGCCCAGGACTGAACCCTGTGGCACACCGTAAACACTGAAAAGCCATTCACTACTTGTGTCTTTTAATTTAACGTATTGCTTTCTATCGAGTAAATATGTTTTTATTAAATTATACATAACACCCCTAAATCCCATCCTAAATAATTTATCCAATAGAATATCAATGCTCACCACATCAAAAGCTTTTTTTAAGTCAATGAATACCGCTATCACTACTTGTTTTTTATCTAGAGCTCTTGCGATATAGTCCATGAAATCAGCCGCCGCACCAAGCGTGCTACTATTTTTTACAAAACCGTATTGAAACTTATCCGTCAATTGGTGTTCATTAATGAACATTAACATTCTTTTTTTTATTATTTTTTCTACAATCTTTGAGAACACACTCACCACCGAAATTGGTCTGTAATTATTCATGCTTTTTTTGTCTCCCGATTTAAAAAGTGGGGTAATTTTGCTTATTTTTAATTCTTGTGGAAAGATACCACTTTGAAGTGTATTATTAATTAATTTTGTCAAAATTGGTAGAATATGTTCTCCCAGATTTTTTACATCCCTAACTGTAATACCATCATGACCCGGTGCTGAATTTTGTTTTAGTTCGTTTATAATTTCTAATAATTCCTGCTCATTTGTTGGTGGCAAGTGGACCGAAGCACCATTAAACACTTCACTAACAGAACAATTTACATTTAGATGATTGATTTCAGTTTCTAAATCTTTAACAATAGATCCACCAACCTGAGAAAAAAATTTATTTAAATTATTAACTATTTCTAATTGACTATCTACCATTTTGTTCTCAATCAATAGAGTATCAATATGAACCTCATCTTTTTTATTCTTTATAAAGCTATTAATAAACGCCCATTGTTTTTTAAAATTATTTCCGGCCAACTTCCATTTTGTTTGAAAGTATCGATTTTTCAAAGCTCTTATTTTATTATTTATTTGATTTTTAATGTTTTTAAACTCAAAGGCTATACATCGGTTTTCAGGTTGGTTGACCTTTTTTTTATAGATTTTGTCTTGTTTTGTTTATAATTCATATCTCAAAAACGGTTAGAGATAGGTATAGATCATTGCAAATAAAAGTTACTTAGGTTTTAATAAGGTATCCAAAAATGCTAAAATATACAGGGTATTCTATTTGAAATACCAAAGTTGGCAACAACAACTAAGACCTAATTTTGTTCTTCTGCGTTTTTGCGACATGCAAACAGGTTTAAATAAAAAAATTGAAACTAACTTTAAGTCAAACAAAATTATTCTGTAATTATATCAAAAAACTTCCACTATAATTCGCAGATAGTTAAATGCAGCAAAAAAATTCCGATTAAATACATTTGTTGCCATGGTGACTCAAACAAATTTCGATTGGTTAAAAGTACTGGTGTGGAATTTTCCATCCTACATCTAGGACTGAATAAAAGATAATAACGAAGTGTATTTTTAAATAACAATTCCTTTTTAAACGTTTTGTTTATAGGACTGTATCTTCCGCATAAACACACCTCTTCTTTAACAGCGATAGTGAAGCGTTAGCGAATACTTCTCTCACATTGGTACTCACATTTTTTTTAATATTTAAAACCTTTTAAAAATATTTCCTCTTCGGACATTTTATTACAAATTTAAGAGATAGCCGCTAAGAACTAATTGTAAAACGGTCTTCAATTAGCACGCTAAAAGTAATAAAATTTCTTACGGCACGGCCAATATCCATCAGCTATTTCGGATCCGGTCAAGTCAATCGGTTCTATAAACATGCACAATGATTTTGATAATTTTAATATTCGATGTATATGGGCGAATCCACTCGAGAATGTTTTAAAAAAGACTGTTAAGCACCTGGGGCACTTGGAAAGCTCAGCCGTGCCTACGTAACAAGCTTTATTTCAAGTGTTTTAAATTTAAAATTATATTTTTACACTTACCGATGGCGGTCTTCAAGACCGAGCGGAAGAGAGATAGAAGTTAAATTTTTCTCAAGAAAAAAAAAGTTATGGCAACCAACAAATTAGGGGTGACGTGGCCTTCGTCGTCTTATCAGCTTATCTTATTTGTTTGTCAGTTCTTAAATGTGTAGGTAAAAAATCTATAAAACAACAAAAAAAAAAACGCCAAGTTTGATCCTTTATAACTTTTTTGTTTTTAATCCGACTTTTACAATTTTTTTTGCCATTTTATAGATAATTTAATTTAGTGTTTCACTCTCGACGAGACGAGAGTGTTTACTGCGAGAATCTCGTAAGACGAGACAAAAATATGCGAGAACGAGAAATCTCGCAAAAACTTAAGATTGTGACTAGGATTTGCGATCAAAATGTAGAGAGTAAACCGCATACTATTTTGATGATGTCCAGTTGTCTCTGAGAATTGCTTTTAATCATTTTTTTTTTCTATAAATCCTAACTTACCGGAAACTTTAAGGTGTATAAAGTTTCTTACCATGTTTTAAGGATGGTAATTTGAAACACTGCAAGTTTTGTTTTCGGTATCATTTTTAAAAAATAATGCAGTTGTCAATCAAAACAATCTAGCTTCATTTTCACTATTTACATGCAGATAATATTATCGCAAACTATAATATTATAACACCGACATTGTTGTTTGCTGGTAGGTTATTTATTACATACATAAATACGAAACGAATATTACAACGAGCAGTAAAAACTTAAATTTCCACAATGGTTTATGGAAAAATACACGGTTTATTAATTATCAAGTTAAAACAACGATAAACTATAATTGTCACTATATTTAAAACATCTTACACACATTTTTTAACAAAAAGGACAGATAAAAAGTCTGACGCCGGTAACTGACTAATTTTTGCACTTGTGCATTCTGTTCCGTCACGTGCAGACAAACAGCGTTCCGTTTTGTGCCTTGAATTTTCAAAAAGGGTCTATCTTTCTTATGGAGAACTATAGGGTAGGAGGCCGATCGACAATGGCAGCATTTTCAAATTATGTCCCGGTTTTTTGGTTAGTTCGCTAGTTGGCCGATAGATGGCTCTCGCGTCCGAAGTGGGCTGATGTTGTCTTCTTCTTCTTCGTTTTTAATATGGAAAACTAGATCCTCCATAGTTTTTAACTTTTACTTAAACCCTTTATTTTTCTGTGCTTTTATTTTTGACAATTGACATTTTATTTTTCGAAATAACAAATAACGTTTGAAGGCAAGACAAGACAAATAACGTTGTATTGTAATTAATTTCCATATTTATCATGAATAATGGTACAATTTATAAAATTAGAGTTTGCTTTGTGTCGGGGTGTAAGACAGGATCTTCTTCAGAGATGAAACGCAGCCAAATAAGTATCTTTCTAGCTGCAAAGGTAAAACATTCTAGCTAGAATGTTCCTGTATTTTAAAAACGAAGCATCGTTGGAACTTTATACAGGCCGAGTTTACTGATAAGTATAACAAAGTAAGTGTAAATTCATATAAAAGTCCTTATTTGTTCCTTAAAGAACTAATTTAAATAAAAATAGTTATCGCGTCCATAAGAAACCATTTATTTGATAGCCCACTTCGAACACGAGCGCCATCTTATGGCAACTCGTAAAGCTGAATTACCCATGCTAATTTGGGACCGAATCCAATGCATTGCGATCGGCCTCCTACCTCAAGTCCTCCATAATCTTTCTTTTAGTATTCTAAAATTCCATTTTTGTATACATATTATGCAACCCTAAAAACATGATTCAAATTTAAGGACAACGGCGAAGGGCAAAGTCTTTGAATTCGGTTCCAGTGACGCATGCGTACTTGGTAGGTAATATAAGAACTATTATTTTGGTCATGTGTGAGTTAAGTGTTAGCAACACTGTGCCAGAACTGCCAGATTTTAACTTTAGAAACACTTTTGAAAATCGTTTCAGTAGGATGCAAATTTAATACTCACATCGTAATGGTAATGATATAACCCGTATCTATGAGGTACTTGGAGATTTTGCAGATTTTTTAAAATTATTTATTCATATTGCGAGAACGAGAAATCTCGAGACTTTCGCGCGAATACATCTTGCGAGACAAAACGAGAGTTTTTAAAAAGTGCGAGATTTTTCGTCTCGTCAAAGTTTTAAACACTCTGTTGAGATAATGGGCTGTTATTTTTTTTGATAAAGTTACAAGTACTACTCATTATCTCTATTTTTAAAGCCTTTTTTATTTAAACAATTTTAAAACAGTATGGAGGTTTAAAAAAATAGTAACATGCGTGTTCTCCTCTAAAAAAAAGCTTCAATAACAGAGCGCATTCTGCTAGGTAATGAGTGAATAAGTAGTACGGGAGTTTAGTATAGTACCAATCATAAATTCAAAAAATAAACAGGATTCCGTAGCCACCAGTCATGTTAGAAAGAAAAAATCAACGGGTGACTGAGATGGATTATTAATTAGATTACTCCTGCGGACTGTGATCAGGAATAATATCGCTCAAATTGTCAAAATATAACAGAAAATATATATTTTTTTTTAATTAAATGACATCAACTCACAACAACAAAAAATTTCGTTAATAAATCCATCATAATGTGCCACTATTTGTATCTCACTAGACATATTTATTTGACCACATTTTTGTAGTATTTATAAATAAATGTAGTCATATAAAATATAAAGCATTCCTGGACGCATGTATTTAACTAAATAAGAACAGAATATACACAAAAGTTATAAACAAACAGTAATAACATAAAAAAGTTATAATTTAAATGTTTATGTTCGTGAATTAACAACATTAAAGTATTTTACCACTGAGCAGAAAGCATGAGATTCAAGAAATTTCTTAATTACATTTTTAAATTTTTTAATAACATTTCTCAGGGAAAAAAGGTTAAAACAACCTATCCGCTGTGTACTGAATAAAAACAGTGACGGCAGATTCCTTAATCGTAGATTTAAATTTTGAATAACTAATAGCTTTACATTTTATTATTTTAGTTATATTATTTGAATTATCCTGGGCCTTCTTGCAGCAAAATTTTTTCTGTCTGATTAGGTCAGAACCTCTAGTTGAGTAGTTATGAAAATTATAATTTAAGGAAAGCTAGCCTTGTTTTTATGAATTTCGAGCAGTTGATAGAATATAAACAGAGAAGGTAGAGGCATAATTCCAAAACTCTTAAAAAGGGGCTGACAGTGGGCAAAGTAACCAGCATTGGCAATCACACGAACAGCTTGTTTCTGCTAGCTGTCTTAAGCTTGCTTCTGCTAGCTGTCTTAAAACTTTAATGGCCGACGATGAAGAATTACTCCACAATACGACACCATAACTCAAATAAGAATGAAAAAGTGCGAAATAAACAGTTAAAAGGGTAGATAGATTAACTGAATTTTTTAATCTGCGCATCTGCTGCTAGTTTTTTTGTAATTTATTAATTAACAATATTAACATATGCAGACCAATCATCCAGTTTGATTCCCCGTAATTTTGCCGATTTACCACAGGTAACAGTGCTATTGGTGGAAAAAATAATACGCTGTTTTTTTTTCGAGATTAAGCTGTAGGTCATTATTTGTAAACCAGTCGTGGACACTAGATTCTAAAGATGACATGCTCCGCGGTATGCTCAGAATGTCCTCGTCGGAGGTAATAAATGAAGTGTCGTTCGCAAAACAAGTACATTTATTTGGGGCTAAGTAATGCATTATACAATAAATAAAAGTGGACCGAGGACGGAACCCTACGGTACACAACTTAATTATATTATTACATTTGTTGTACTATTTTGCCAAGCTGAAAATTTTGTTGGCGTAGACTTCGCGACGACTTTCTCAGTAAATGATCAATGTACTCCAACTTAATTGGTGTACTTTTTGGCCCCATGCACTTCTACAGCAGATAAAAATGTCAAGACATTTATGTAATTTTCTACTCTAGTAAAAATAAAGTTCCACAAAACAATAATAATTTCCACTTTTTTTAAATAAAGAAACCCGAAAGTACTAAAGAATAAATCACGCGCCTTCTCTAGTGTAATTTCTCGAGACATCAAACGCATTCTGGGCTTAGTGTGCCTTAACTAATTAAAAAATGACTGCGTATTGTGAGAAAAATGTCAAAACTAACGACCCAATGAACCTAATAAACTTGGGTTATTTTTAAAACTGGGGTGTTTTATAGGCTCATTCATTATTAAGTTTTTTAAACTCTCAGCAGAAAAAAGGTATAGAAAAAATAAAATGTAGCTATACTATTAAAATTTATTGGGTCGGTCCTTTTTGATAACATACGATTTTTTTTTAATACTGAAGTACTTTTTTTCGTAGTACCTACGTAAGTACCATTACCTAGGCCTATAACTTCAAATATACTGGGTGTCTGGGATTCTATATACGTATATTTCAAGGGGACATTCTATACATAAAAGGACATGAAAAAAGGTTCATATGAATGTTGTAGGTCTTAAATGTCTTACTTTTTCCCAACATATTGGAAACATTATCTGAATAAAATATGTCGAAAATTTCAAGTTACCACCTCATCCGGAAGTAGGTTTTCTTTTTCGGACAAATTTCATTCCATTGAGCTTATTGTCAAGTCTGAATACAACTGCCAGTAGGAACTAATACAGTACATAAAACCAGATTACACCCCAATAGAACTTGATAATTACCGTGAGCATTCAGAGCAATAATGGCTATAAACCATTTTATGGTAGCATTAAGTCCTATTTCCTATTGGCTAAATTACCGTGATATTATCACTACACAACGGTCTAACAATTTTCGTTGTCTTGTCTTACAGTAGGAAAGCGTGTTGCTGTCACATACAGGGTTCCCCATTTAAAACGAAACAGGCTAAATATCTGGTTCCACGTTAATTAAAAAAAAAACGCTCGGACCCGTCGATTTTTATTTCGAGGGGGACATCTTTTGCGTATATTGTCAATCTTGTTACTTCAAGCCCCTAGGAGTGAGGGGGGGTAAGATCTAAATCTTAAATTATATAATTTTTTTGGATTCTGCATAAAATTCTGAACATTTTTTAATAAAAGCATTATTAGTCTATACTAAACAGTTTCCGAGATATTGACTCTTGAAAAATGAGATTTTTGAATTTTGATAGCGTCTAGCTTTCTAACAATACGTCTTGGAGCCAAACGGCTTACATGTCCCTATCTTCGATTTTTATTATCTTTCCAATAGTGTCAACTTCCGGTTAAACAGGATGTAAGAAATATAATACTTCCGGTTTAACCGGAAGTTGACAATATTGGAAAGATAATAAAAATCGAATATAGGGACATGTAAGCCGTTTTACTCTAAGACGTACAGTTAGAGAGCTAGACGCCGTCAAAGTTCAAAAATCTAATTTTTCAAGAGTCAATATCTCGGAAACTGTTTAGTATAGACTAATAATTGTTTTATTAAAAAATGTTCAGAATTTTATGCAGAATCCAAAAAAATTATATAAAATAGGGGTATCCATTTAAGATTTAGATCATACCCCCCCTCCCTCCTAGGGGCTTGAAGTAACAATATTGACAATATACACAAAAGATGTCCCCCTTGAAATAAAAATCGACGGGTCCGAGCGTTTTTTTTTTTAATTAACGTGGAACCAGATATTTAGCCTGTTTCGTTTTAAATGGGGAACCCTGTATAGTATTAACCAGTTGTATAACGATTATGTGAATTCTTATAAGGAATAGAAGGTTTTTTTCTTAGTTTACATAAATCAGTTATCAGCAAGTTTATACAGATATGTAAAAAGTGTACAAACTTGTAAAACCTTATACTAATTTATACAAACCGGTACAAACCTGCACACACTTTTACAAATTTGTACAAAATTGAAAAAAATTGTACAAAAACTAAAGGAGCCACGCCCGCCACGTTGATTGTAAGTATATATTATGTCAATATCATTGCTGTCACAGTCAGAGTTACCTTATTAGGTAATTATTGTTAAAAATCTTTGTACAATCCAACATAAGTTCCAAAATTTCAGATTCTTGAGAATTACCGTTTTTAAGATATCGCTTTTTAATATTGGTATTGGTAAGTATTAACTTAGGAGCAGATCCTCCCCGGGGAAAGGGGCAGCCATCAATATATGTATCCACTATGTGGTAAGTAATTAATTTTAGTCTCTAATATTAATAAATAATATTATTCAATGCCGACTCTGGTTTTTTCACTACCTAATATCCGCTCTTTAGTCATAATTGTTATTATTACAGTAATTACTTGTTACTATTGCGACCCACTGATCGATTTTCATTTCATTTAACACCATAAAAATAATTATTTTATCAAACTATAAAGCAAAGAAATTACGATTATGGGCCGCGACCCAGTTTTGCTTTGATTCTCGAATATATCCAGCGATAAAGGACATTAGTGTTATTTAGGAAGTTAAACAATTTAGGTGATTTGTATTATCAGCTCGCAGCTGACAGAAAATATGAAATAGGCCGACACTTCCGAGGCTGCTCTACTTTATGTTTTTAGTTTTAGGTAATATTAGCACATGCACAAATATTTAGTTAGTTGGATTTTCTGCATCCTATCATGTGAGAAAAAGGATATAAAATAAATCTGTTAAAACCTCGACAGTTGCTGTTTGTAAATCGTTGGTTTGTATATATTCCAGTATAAAAATAAAATTGTTACCTATGATATTATGTTGAAACTATGCGATTGATTGACCTGAAATTTTGTATGCGTATAATGATAGATCACCAGTAATGTTTAACAGGCGCGGCTTGTTTATTAGGTAATTTGCTCAACGACCCACCAAAAAATTAATTTTTTAAAACATATAAATAATAAACTTTCAGAAATGTATATTATACTCTCTAATAGACAGAGCCATGCGAAGCGCCAATTCCTACGCTTGCCCTGGGCTCGCCAGTGTTTTCAATTGATTTCATGTGGTTTATATGAAATTAGAAAACTACATGAATGCATTAAAACTATGAGATAAACAAACGTTAGTACGCGCTTTAGTTAGTTGAAAAGTGACGAATATTTGAAGAAATTACAACGGCCCACCAATAATATCGCTTTTGAGGCGTCTGACCCCGTCGACATCGGCGGTGCCGGTTCCCAGGTTATCTCCGACCACTGTGAAAATATACTTGAACCGCTCTTATAAAAGCAATAACTATGCAGTAATTTCTTGACAAACTGGTGAACGTAGAATTGTAAACGTCGACGAACGGACAGTAGGGTCGCGTCGGCACGAGTAGTGTATTTGTGTTCGTGCTGGCTAATTCCAAATCGATGGATCCCCATGCCACTAACCCAAAATCCCCATACCACACCCATGGATCGGTATCCCCCTACCACAAGCGTTCAAATCCTCCCTCTCTTCCCCCCTCTCCTATTCCCACTTCTATCCCCACTTTTTTGACGTAAAATAGACTCAACCTATCATATAACCGAAGAAAGCTATACATTTGCAGATAATTTCAAAATTCTTCATACAGAAAATAAAAGCCATCAACTTTATTTGTTGGAAAGTTTGGAAATTAACCGTCATAAAAACACCGGTATACTTTTGAATGATCAAACTGATTTGAATAAATCGCCCTTATTAAACCTTTTAATAATTGACCATATTCTAAAAACAGCCCTGGGGGTATTCCCTTTATAATTACTTGTTTAAGGAAAAGATAATTAGTATATAAAATAATATAAATGGGAAAGAAAGAAAAAACTAAAAGTCTTCCTACACAAAATTTAATAGAATAAAATTCTTTAAGGGTCTCTATACATGTTTTGAACGTAGAAACGTTCATCATCAGGAGACAGAAAATATATTTATATAGTGCTGATGGTTTGAGAAACCTTAGTACCCCACAAAACATTTTGCTGAATGTAATTTTCATTTTGATACTTTGATAATTACTACTAATTTTATCCTAACAATGTCTTTTTGACCAATACCTAAAAATGTTTTATAAAAATTTAAATAATCTTTGACACTTTCTTTTTGGAAAGGGTTTTCTTCTTTCCCAGTTTATTTGGTTGGTTTAGACCCCATTTACTGACTTCTCACATACTTAGTATGTTTTAACTTTTATCAATCTCTCCATATTATGTCTCTTTTAAACATAATTTTTTATTTCCATAAAAGCTCCATTAAGGTCCTTCACGATTTTCTCTTCTGCAAAAACCATCAGCACTATATAATAGTATATTAACGTACACGTTTAATAAAGCTTCATTTTATAGCACGCGTCCATGTTAAAAAACGAGCCGCTTGCGGCGAGTTTTATAACGGGACAAGTGCTTAAAACTACTTTATATAACACGTACGTTATACTATTTTTTCTAATTTGTAGTTTTTTCAATAAAAAACACAAATTTAAAAAGAAAATAAATCCTTCAAATTTGGTAAATTTTTATGTCTAAATTTTATGTTGGTAATACTATTTTTTATCATAGTAGCCTCTGGGCAACAAAAATTATTTTGCGAACTGTCATTTTTTGATTTATTGACCCATTTTCACCACGAGATTCTAAAGTTATTTTAGCAATATGAGATTTGAGATTGGACGGAATACGTTGTGTGATCCTTGTACATTCGGTACATATACAGAGCGTTCGGAAATTCGGGCAATTTTGCTACTTTTTTCGAATTTCAAAAGACGTGATTTTACGTCACGGCATTGCAATTTAGTATAGGGAAGATGGAAAATTCAAATAAAGTTGTAGTTAAAATCGACATTGGAAGGTTAGTAGATTGAATTTTGGATAGGATTTGGCAGAAAATGATAGCTTGAACCATCTACAAAAGCAAAATAGTTCTCCGTCAATAAAGTTATTATTTAATATGTGTTTTTTAATGAACTAAAACAATTCATACAGATTTGTAGATCTAGGCAACCAAACATACATACGTAGGTTCGTGTAGTATTTTGCATATTTGGACTAAAAAATATTAGTTATCTAGAATGCTATGCTAAACGGTGAAAAAAAACATGTCATGTAGGGCCAACCTTTAAATAGTAAAATTCGGAGTTCGAAATAGATCTATTACGAACGCGCTAGCGAGTTCGAAATAGATCTGTTTCGAGACAAAATTAGAAAAATATATTTTATTTTGTCTTCTGGGGATGAGCGTTTCTACGTTCGAAACATGTAGAGACCCTTAAAGAATTTTATTCTATTACATTTTGTGGAGGAAGACTTTTAGTGTTTTCTTTCTTTCCCATACTTTTAACTCCACTTTAAGCATGGACTACTTCTTCAAATTAGTATATAAATTTTTAGGTTAAAATTATAGAACCTCAATCGATTAAAAAAATCCCTTGATAAAGCTACAGTGTAGCGGAACGCGTCGGGTTATAAATAAATATTATGTGGAAATTACACTAAAGTCTTTATTGGATTAATTGTAATGAATTTTCATCAAGTAAAAGACAGCACTATTCACAGTTTAATAATTATTACTTGGCAATGTTTGAAAAAGGGGAAATTTTCATTTTTCTCGTGAAAAATTTGATTTTTAAATGTTGGCAGTCGACGTTGTGGTCTGGTGGTCAGCGCAGCAGCCTCACAGATCGTAGGCCCGGGTTCCATTCCCGATGCCGGCAACGTCGATGTTAAATTTGGAATTTGGTTTAAGAGGTGGCGCCGTCTTTCGGAAGAGACGTTAAACTGTGGGCCCCGTGTCATGGATGTTGGCACGTTAAAGAACCCTACCCTCGACAAAGAGGGATTCGGCAAAATTACCAGATAGTGTGTGACAAATTCCCTGGCGTCGGTGATTGGCCTCGTTGCGGAAAAAGGCCGACGTAAAATAAATAAATAAAAAAAAAAAAAAAAATGTTGGCAAAGGTATTAATTGACACTTTTTACAAAACAATTTACAAGATTGAAGTATTTTGTTACTCACTGTGTATTATTGTAATATTGTTTGAATTTTAGTAAAGCGCATGCATATTGATCTAAATAAAATATGGGTATATTATAGACGTATCTACTATAATAATATATTTACGATTGTATTATGTATGTTTTGTTAACGACTATTCACTTTATGTACCATAAATCCCATAATAACGGATCTATAATGATATTCCTTAAGAATCCATATAACTGGAGGATATGGTTGTAAATATCAAACGTAATGTTTATAATTCTAGACAATTTATGTCATTTATATTCATCAAAAAAGTTTATGCGAAAAGAGGTTTATTGGATAGGTCAAGTCACATTTTACGATGTATACTAAAATGTAGTTAGATATTTAAAGAAAGGTTTATTAACAATCTACTTACTAATCCAATATTCACGATAAATTAAATCATAAAATAAAGTGATTAAGAAAAGCTGTTATTAAAAAAACGTTTTTTCCCACTTATGATCTACAGTGTATATTGTATATGAAGCTAAAAACTAGTTGTGCTACCACCCGTCAAATTATTTTTATTTTTTTAGAAAAAATATATTATACAGAGTGGATCATAAAAATCAACTTAATTTTTAAAATTAAAACACATTGTATATTTTTACATTGTATAATCAATTCTAGACATTTTTTATAATCATACTATCTTCAACCCTAAATATTAATTTTTAAAATAAAATACACAAACGACAAGTTTAGTAAGAAAATAAACTATTTTATAAGATGTTGAAAATGTCCTCTACTAATTGTTTTGCCATCGATCTAAAAAATCCGGTTGTACATTTTATTGTATATACTACTTGTCTCTTATTGCCCGTCGAATGAACTCCTTAAGGATATCTAACAAGTTGGGTTTAGATTTATAAATTAAATATTTGACGTAGCCCCACAAAAGTGGATTAAAGATCGGGTGGCCAATCTATTAACCCCCTCTACAGATCCACCAGCATGGAAAAATTACATTTAAGTACTCTCCTACTGGTGAAATCATGATTAAACTTCTTAAATCAGGATCATGATTATCTGGAGATAGAGTGGCAAGGCAAGAGCTGGAACCGGATCATTTCGAAGGAAATTTAGATATCTTTCTCTAGTGAGCTCTCATCACAGAAAAATGGTCCGATTACTATTTTCAACAACACCGGCCCAGACATTGACCTCTTCTCTATACTGTATGTTATCTGTAGTTGCATCTATTAACCTGACTATTTAAAGAAAATATAGCTTCATCTGAAAAACAAATTCTTTGGACAATTCATGCGTGATTATCTGTTAGCTCAATCATTATTTAACAAAATTGCTCTCGCCTACCAAGATCATCGCTCAATAACGCTTGTACAATTACTGGTTTGTAGGGATGAAACTTCTGCTTTTGCTACCCTAGACACTGTCAATTGGCTAATAGGCGGGCGATTTGTGATTTGTGTATTTTTCATTGAACATATCACGGACTTCCCTATGACTTTTACTTTTATCTCTACAACCCAGCAAATTGTCATTGTCAATAAAGATTGTGACTTGGAGTTCAGAACGTTGTTGAGTCGAGAAACATATCAACGGTGGATAACAGCATTAAAGTGTTAATATTTTGTGAAGTGGCGGTATTTTATATGAAAGGCTGATCCGTTTATCATAACTCTGTATTTTCATCCACACTGAGAAAAATGATTTAATACAACAGGTTCGCTAAGATATAGCTTATTTTGTATTAACCCATATTAAATAAATTGCTAGTGTATCAAACCCGCTTATACAGCGTGAAGTACAGTGTTTTTATTGGTAGTAATCAGTAATCAGTTCCATTAGCAGCACAGTTTTGTAAAATAATAAACTACTTCTAATAGAGCACGTTTGTTAAGAAATAAATTGTATCTTCTCAATGCGACGCATTTTTGTTCCCAGTAAAGCGCTTTCTCTACAATTAAGAAGGCAGAACAGCGTCCCCAAAAACGAATTTTATCCGTTAGAACCTATATTCCACCAATACGTTGGTGGGGGTTCGTAGCGATCGGTAATCGCCGCGCGCCGTAGCATTAGTTTCAATGTATTTATTGCGCAGGTCACATCGTTGGTCTGAGTGTTCCAGCTGTCCTGTCTGAATTTTATTAATCGTATCTACCAATACCTGTTTTAATTAATTTATTTTTACTTTGTATTTAAGTTTCTTTAAACTTAGAATGTCAGCTATAGAAGATTCTTATTTCGCACTACCCATTATTAATGTTGGACTTTATAATCTATGGGCGAATTTTACCATCTCAGCAAACCATGTTGCATAATAGATAATCATATTATGCAATGTTATTTAAGCAAGCTATTTAAATGTTTGAGAACTACAGTACTGATTTCTAGTGGTAAGTATGATTTATTAACCGTAGCAAGCAAATAATATGATTAATGTCAAGTTTCATTACAACTGATTACACCCCAAATAGAAGAGTATTCAGAGCAATGATGACTATAATCTTTTCTATGGTAGCATTAACTCCTGTTTCCTATTGGCTAAATTACCATGATCACGGTATAATAAAGAAATATGTACTCTGTCGTGATATTATCACTACACAACGGACTAGCAATTTTCGTTGTCGTAGGAAAGCCCGCGCGTCGCTGTCACATAATATATTATTAAACAGTTGTATAAAAAGTATGTGAATGCTTATAAGGAATAGAAATTTTTTTTCTCAGTGCACTTTTGTTTGAATGGCGCTATTTATAGATGTTAAAACATTTCTGCCACAGTATAAGCTAGTAGTTTTACATATTTATCGAAAACGTTAAAAATAGAAATGACCTATATCTGGTAAGTTTAAAGTTTCGATCCTTAGTCACACCTTGTATTTTCCATTTATTTAAACAAACAATTTTTCAAAAAGTAAAAGCTGTGTTTACACTTTTAAACGGAAAAATAATCATGTAGTTGACTCTTTGAAGAGAGCATAAACGACTTGATTTAACTTCGGTTTTTAATATTTAGGTATATATATATTTGGATAAGTAGGTTTATTTCTTCATGTAAACTCATGTGTATTTTGATAAATGAAGATCTAAGGAAATATCAGTGAATAGCCAGTAAAATAATTAACGTATAATTTTTTGCTTCAAATCTAATAGCGCTTTCCATATTAATTATTTTTCTTTATAAACATTCTTATGTCTGTGCAACAAAAAAGAATATAAACGATGTCCTTATAAAAACGATATGCAAGTAAAACAGGTAAAAGGAGTTATTGCTACCATATAATGGTTTATAGCAATTATTGCTCTGAATACTCACAGTATTTATAAAGTTCTATTGGACTATTGGGGGTGTAATCTGGTTTTATATACTGTATAAGTTTCGACTGGCAGTTGTAATGAAACTTGACATTAATCATACCAATATTTGCTTGCTACGGTCAATAAAGCATAATACTTACCACTAAAAATCAGTACTATAGTTCTCAAAAATTTAAATAGCTTCTAGTTCTTGTCGTTTAACATTGCATATGATTATTTATTATGCAACATGGTTTACTGAGATGGTAAAATTCGTCCATAGATTATAAAGTCTAATACTAATGATGGGTTGTGCGAAATAAGAATCTTCTATTGCTTTATCTGGCAAGCAAAATTAAAAAAAAAACTTAAATACAAAGTAAAGATAAATTAATTGAAACAGGTATTGGTACGATCAATAAAACTCAAATTCAGACAGGACAGCTAAAAGATTCCGAACAACGATGTGACCTGCGCAACAAATATGTTAAAATTAATACTACGGCGCGTGGCGATTGCCGATCGCTACGAACTCCAATCAACGTCTTGGTGGAATATAGGTTCTAACGGATACAATTCGTTTTTGCGGACGCTGTTCTGCTTTCTTAATTGTAGAGAAGGCGCTTTACTGGGAACAAGATACAATTTATTTCTTAACAAAATTGCTGTATTAAAAGTGGTTTATTAGTCAACAAGACTGTGCTGCTAATGGAAATTATTACTACCAATAAAAACACTGTTCTAGCAAATCTGGAATTGATATAACACTAAAGCGGGTTTGATTTATTTATTATGGGTTAATAAAAAATAAGCTATCAATACAAACTATGTCTTAGCAAACCTGTTGTATTAGATCATTTTCCTCAGTGTCGCACAAAATATTATTCTCTTTTCAATTTAACTGCAATTATTTTTTTTTAATATGTTAGTGTAGGTAATTGAACTTTGGCGAATTTGGAATATTGGCAAATTAAAATTTTTAATTTGTAAATGTTTTACTAAAACCATGCACAAGATGGTATGTTATAAGCTCGGCAATTTTAGCTATTATATAAAATAAACATTGTGGGAGTGTCAACAAAAAAGTCTTAACATCGGCTTCCCTGTGAAAACTATACTTACTTTCTACTTTGAGTGATTCGCATGCATGCAATCCTCCGATTTAGACCCAGAGCACGGTGCACCAAGTCCAACCTTTGAAGACGCTGCCCACACGGAGTGCACGCGATACTTATCTTTGCACATGCAGTTGCATTCGTTGAATAGTCGCATACAGGATGGGACCATTCGATATGATTTTAAAGGAAATGCATTTTATTTATGGAAATAAATTGGCGAAAGTATGTTGGGAAATCCTTTTAAAAAATCAAAGTTAGTTAATTTTATCTTCCGGTTTAACCGGAAGTGACAGAAACGTTAAAATATAAGAATCCTATTCAAAAAAGACAAATGTGCCTAGTACCAAAATCTCGATAATATATTATACGTCTTCTATCCGACACAATACACAGTTTATAGACATTAAGGTGGAATTATCAACGTCATTGAATTTATTGCCAACCATAACCTATTTCGCCTTGTTTTTTTTAGTTTATTATTTTATTGACTAAGATTTAAATAAAATCAATATCGTCAGCACATTATTTAGGTAATATCTGATATATTACAAAAATATCAATTTATTTCATTGCTTATTTTGGGAGAATTGTGTAGTGAAAGAACAATGACATAATAATGTTAAAAAAAATCTTAACCGATATTTTTCGATATACAAGTCTGCTTAAATAATTTATGAAATTCCTTGATATTTATTTAACATGTTAATTATTACCTATAGAATATGAAGACGATATTGATTTTATTTAAATTTTGTGTAAAAGTTAGAAAAAATAAATAAATCCACGCGAAATAGGTTATAGGTTGGCAAGCATGTTGATACTCCTACCTTAAAAGTTTTCTGGTTATACAGGGTAGCCCATTAGTTTGGCAAAGTATTATATCTGCTCTACTAATAGATTTATTGAAAAAAGTTTTTACAAAAGTTGTAAGTTAGTTATTATATTTTATTAAAATTTTCTTTATTCAAACTTGAACACTAAACACCCTGTACAAAATTTTACCTAGTTTATTATTTGAAACTGTTTTTTTTTATCCCTAGAGTTTATAGGAAATTTTCGATTTTCTTATTGAGAGGCACACAGGTAATTTTACACTATACTGTTTTTTTTTAATTTAAAGTGTTCTCCATTTTACTTGGCAACGTTGCAAAAAAATTAAAAACCAAATATGTAAATTGTAAAAACTTTTTTTGATAACTCTAATAGTAGAGCAGGTATTGTCACACAAATGGGCCACCCTGTATGTGAGGGAATTTAAAGAGGTCGTCGTAATTTAATTGTTTTAATGATTGTTTCATTTAATAAGCTTAAAAGGAGCTTTGAACTTCTGTTTGTTTCTAACGATAACCATGCAAAAGATATTAAATTTTATACTATTGTAGGTTTTTCAAAAGTGTTGTCTAGGGGAAACACAATGAAACGGCGCCAAATTTGGTGACAATGTATAATAAACGAAATAGTAAATGAATTAAACTACAAACAGTCCACTTTTAAAGTACAAACATGGCACTTAGGTTCATTTCGGCACAAAAAAGGATAATACTGTAATGAAATCAACACTTCAAAGTCGCGTCTCGACTTTATAGCGAATTCGAACGTCGTATCGTCGTAATCGTCGTAATCGTCGTAATCGTCTTTTACTTTTATTTATAAAAATAACGAAAGAGTAATTTTGAAAAGAAGCAGCCTCGACTTAACTGTCTTCTTTTCGTCGTACGTCTTCCCGTCTTTCGCGTCGTTATCCGTCTTCCTAGAAGACCGCCGTCTTGCCCTTTTCCACCCTTATTCGGCCGACAAACCCAACTTGCTTGACGCTAATTTGGAGGCTGGATTGGACTGTTTGAACGCTATTCTAATATTAACTAAAACTACCTACTTATTTAAATGATTATTAAAACAAATCAAATACCACATTCGGCCCTCCTGACTATGAATCCGTCTCGGATTCACTGTTTACAGTAGGAAAACGTCCTGCCGCATTTTGATTTTTAGTCATTATCTATGACCTCGTTGACCACAGTTAAAACAATTTCCTTGTTTTTCGTTTCGTGTACTCCTTACTTCATTCTTGCCCATTTTTCCAAACTCTCTTTGTGCGTTCCTATTCTTATCTAAAAATCTATCGGATAATTTTCCCTTTTCCGCATTACCTATTTGTTTACTTGACTTATTTATTTGTTCATACATCTTAATTTTTTCCTTAAACTCTGAAAAACTTTTCGCTCCGTACAACACTATTTTATTTGATGAGTCATCATGAATACCGTCTATTATATATTGTATAATAACTTCACACTCTATCATCGCACGACTTCCAATTTCACGCATTATCAGGGCATATTCCTGTACTGTCTCCTGAAAACTCTTTTTTCTTGACATAAGCAACTTGTGAACTTGTGCACTGCTTACTTTGACTTCAAATTCAGACAAAAGCTTCTTTTTTAATATCGACCAAGATTTAATCCCTTTCTCAGATTGTATAAATAATTTTGCCAGTCCTGATAAAGATTTTTTAGCAAAAATCAATTTTTGCAAATCGTTCCACCCTGTAACCTCGGCAATTTCTTCAAAATCTGATATCCATTTGTTCACTGGATAATCATCTTTTCCGTCAAAAGGTCTTATGCTATCTTCAACGTCTCTAAAAGTTAATGCAAAAGAGTGACTAGGTTTATTCTTTGCTTGCAAACGGTTTTGCACCTCTGCTAGAGTCACGTAATCATTCTCTTCTTCCTCACAGGATTCCTCTGTATTTTCTTCGTCTTCGTCCCCATCCTCGTCGACATTTTCATCATTTACTGATAAATTATTTAAAAAATGACACACACGTTTTACCACTTCATCATGAGTTCCGTCATAGTCCAAGTCTAAAATATTACACACAACTATAGCATCACTTAATGGCAAAACATTTTTCACTTCTTGCACCTTTTCACTAAACTGCTCAGATCCAACATCCAAATTAAAACCGGCAAATTTTCTTAAATTTTTACGCGTTTGTCTCGGTTGACCTTCATTACTATACGCGGCTATATGTAAAGCTTTGACAGCCTTTAATTTTCCATTAGTTATATTTTGTTCTATTTTTCAATATCTCCTAATGTCGACATTTTTATTTTTTAACCCCTTTTAATTTTTAACTTTTTGAAAAAATAATCACTTCTGATTTTATTTTTTTAAAAATATACACTTAAAAATAAATTTAGTATACGTACTTAAAACAACCAACTACGAAACAATTAAGGCTCGGCTGTTTTCTTTCAACCCTATTTCAATCAAAACGCGAAAGATACTAGCCAAAATCGAGACACGATCTAAGAATTACAACCTAAACTTAAAACTAAAATATTTGTACGTAAAATTTTTAAAAGTAACATAAAAATAGCAGTATTGCCATATCGACGCCGATGTTTAACTCTACTTACTTAAATTCCTTAAAACAAATCTTATTTACCTAAATAATTATGTAAAAATCATCTTTTATTTATTATGTGCAACAAAAAAAATTACACACAAAACCTTATAAACTATAATGAAACTACTGACCATTGTTCATCATCTTAAAACAAAAAATTTAAATGCATGCTCAATTTAGTATCATAAAATCACCAAAATTAAACTAAATAACGACAAATCGTCTTAATGTAATAGGTACTATACTAAAAGCAAAATTTAAATAGTTACGCTTACACCCTCAACTATTAGTGTAAGTAACCATAAAATAAAGATTTATTTTTATTGTTAAAAAAAACAAGTTCATGACAAATAGTTACAGTTCCATCTGAAACACATGTTACCGTCTACACAGCTGATCGGTTAGCCTCTACCATAGGTACATTCCATTATTCAACGATCCGGCCAATTTCACCCAAGACATGGTCATCAAGCTGCAACTTTTAGATCATGGAACCAATAAACGGCGCTGCATAACATAGCCTCGAGCAGGGTCTCTCTTCTAATGTAGGTAAAATAATATGGACTCCAACCGTGGCAAACGGCAATTAAAAAACTGTACTGTATAAAACGTCTCTTTCCAGTTTTTATATACTGTTTTCGGTTTATAAGTATGAAAACCACGTCACAGTTTATTTTTAAACAGTCCTAAACAATGTCTTAACTCTCGTATTCTTTCGGTGCACTTGATTCACTAATACGACCGTCGCGTCGCCATTTACTATTTTGTCACTTTCATCCTTTATCCCGGCTGAGCCCCCAAAATGTAGGTTTTTCAAAAGTGTTGTCTAGGGGAAACACAATGAAACGGCGCCAAATTTAGTGACAATGTATAATAAACGAAATAGTAAATGAATTAAACTACAAACAGTCCACTTTTAAAGTACAAACATGGCACTTAGGTTCATTTCGGCACAAAAAAGGATAATACTGTAATGAAATCAACACTTCAAAGTCGCGTCTCGACTTTATAGCGAATTCGAACGTCGTATCGTCGTAATCGTCGTAATCGTCGTAATCGTCTTTTACTTTTATTTATAAAAATAACGAAAGAGTAATTTTGAAAAGAAGCAGCCTCGACTTAACTGTCTTCTTTTCGTCGTACGTCTTCCCGTCTTTCGCGTCGTTATCCGTCTTCCTAGAAGACCGCCGTCTTGCCCTTTTCCACCCTTATTCGGCCGACAAACCCAACTTGCTTGACGCTAATTTGGAGGCTGGATTGGACTGTTTGAACGCTATTCTAATATTAACTAAAACTACCTACTTATTTAAATGATTATTAAAACAAATCAAATACCACACTATTACCGAGAAAAATTAAATTGTTACCGTCCTAAGTAATAAAATTAAACAGTATAAAAAATAGGAAAATTTCTTGGCCTGGTAGTTTCATTGCAAATAAACCACCGGTAATAATACCAATTCAAGTTAAACTACTTAATTTTCTCCTTTATAACAATAACTGTTATTATTAATAGTTTGTCAGATTACTAATTTTAACATCTTCTGTAGTTTTTCCTCATGATTTGTTGCTTGTGGTCGAGCCAATATTTGTATTTTGAGCTGATAAAAGTTTATATTAGAAATATCATTATTTCTATTGAGGGAATTCTCTACGTAACCTTTAGCTACCGTTAAAAACTGCCAACTTCCGTGTTCTTTAACATTAAATCTGCACCTGTTCCAATTTAGCAGGGAAGCAGAAGATCGTCTAAAGCAGTGGCCTGTATATTCTTCTGGGATGGTAGTTTTACTTTACAATTTCACTAGGCCATTTTCAAAATTTTGTTTATCCCGACGACTTGGCGTGTACATTTTTCTTTTTGATAGTTTATGAAGAATTTGCCTTCCTGACAATTTTGAGGGAGAAGGGTGACATCAGTGGCGCACCCAGAGGGGGGCAAGGGGGCCTTGGCCCCCCCCAAAACCCCCAATGAAATTGACTTCAACTTACTATACCCACTAACCCTCTAAAAAAAACTTTAATTTCCAGGTGCGATACAAAGAACGATATAATTTTTATTACTTTTGTTCAGTATTATAAGTAGAAAATTTGCAAAGCTTTCTCAGCCTTCATTCTTCTTATGCAAATTATTCATTTTTTGAAAATTTTTATAATAAAAGCATTCTAATATGCGAATTTAAATTATGGAACGACAAGTTTACAGATAGCAAAGAAATACCCTCCGATATGTTTAAGCTATATATTCAATGTAATGGTATGATATTTCCCAATATAAAAACTTTTGCAAATTTTTGTTACCCTTCCCGTCACCTTCAGTACCTCTGAAAGGTCATTTTCCACATTAAAGTACTTAAAATCGTACTTAAGAAATTCTACCGGGCAAGTAAGACTTAATGGTTTGGCAAATTTATTTATTCATAAGAATGTTCCTGTTTCTTGTGAAGAAATTTTAAATAAACCTTCTAAGGGTCGATGAAAATTAGATTGACATATTTAACAAATGCAAAGGTGTTATAAAAAAGTTTTGGTTTCTATTATTTATAAAATATTGTTTATATTTTTAAATACATATATTTGTTTGAAGAAATAGTCTTAAAGTGGAGTTGAAAGTATGGGAAAGAAAGAAATACTCAAAGTCTTCCTCCACAAAGTTTAATAGAATAAAAATATTCAACACAAGTCTCTACATGTTTCGAACGTAGAAACGTTCATCATCAGGAGACAGAAATTATATTTGGTGCTGATGGTTTTAGCAAAAGAGAAAATGGTGTCGAACCTTAATGGAGCTTTTATTTAATAAAACTTAATGTTTTAAGTAGACATGATATAAAGAAACTTGAAGAAAGTTTAACCATACTAAGTATGTGAGAAGTCAGCAAATGGGGTCTAGACCAACCAAATAAACTGGGAAAGAAAAAACCTTTTCTATAAAGGTGTCGAAAGTTATTTTTTTTAAAATTTGTTATTTTATAAAAAAGGGACATTTAAGTGGGTATGTGTCTATATGACATTGTGGGGAAATTTTTTTTAAAGAAAGTAAGGTAATAAATGGAAGAACCATAAGGTGCTGGTTAGTGGGTACTGAGTTTTCAGGCTCAGTAACCCCGTGTGGGGTTTTTATTACCTTACTTTCTTTAAAAAAAATTTCCCCACAATGTCATATAGACACATACCCACTTAAATGTCCCTTTTTTATAAAATAACAAATTTAAAAAAAAATAACTTTCGACACCTTTTTTGAAAAGGTTTTTTCTTTCCCAGTTTATTTGGTTGGTCTAGACCCCATTTGCTGACTTCTCACATACTCAGTATGGTTAAACTTTCTTCAAGTTTCTTTATATCATGTCTACTTAAAACATTAAGTTTTATTAAATAAAAGCTCCATTAAGGTTCGACACCATTTTCTCTTTTGCTAAAACCATCAGCACCAAATATAACTTCTGTCTCCTGATGATGAACGTTTCTACGTTCGAAACATGTAGAGACTTGTGTTGAATATTTTTATTCTATTAAACTTTGTGGAGGAAGAGTTTGAGTTTTTCTTTCTTTCCCAAATATATTTGTGTTATGGATATGTCGTCATTACTATTACCTATATTTTATTTGGTAAAAAGAGTGGTATGTTTTGTCCGAAATAATTATTAAAGTGGATATTTTAAAAAATCAATTTTTTTAGATATTTACTTGAAACTTGAACTTGAATTGAACTAGGCTATTGCGATCTTTTGACAATACCTGTTAAAAAGCTACAAAGTTCTAGAAAAATGCGTAACTTAAAAGTTTATTAAAAAATTGGCTTCCGGCACTGATTGGCGGCCCCCCCCCTAACATAAAATCCTGGGTGCGCCGCTGGGTGACATATTTACTGTATAATTCTAATGCTCGGTTAAAGTGAATTTTCTTGTTATTTTGGTTCTTGTATCAGGGACGTATACAACAAGAACGTTTTCTAAATCTTCAATAAAGCATACTTTTAATTTGTAAATTTCGCTTCTTAGAGCACCAGCGATCCCAAAGAGTAATATTACCTAACTCGTCAGACGCCTCATTTGTTGATTTTATTGTTAATAATTATAGTAATATATCATTAGTAAATTACCCCATGGCCCATAGGGGTCAACTTACCTGATATATACGTATTTCCCAAAACCCGAAGGAAAAAGTTACAGGATAAAAACTTCGAAAAGTAGCGCGTTAACGAATTTTAATTTTTTTAATGGCGAAGACTAAATACGATAAATCCAGAAGATAATTTTTCAATCTTCGCCACTAAAAAAATTAAATTCGTTAATAAAGGCGACAGGCGGAATTGACAAGTACCCAAAAAAAAACATTTTGCACACCCGGTAAAATACTGGGTATTTCGTATTTTCAGTAATTATTAAGTCGTGATATAGTTTCTTCTATGCAATTTAATTTTATTATGCTCAATTTAACACATCTAACTAGCCCTAGGCCACACAAACTAGCCCGGACCTGTCTATTTTCCCCATTCGTTGAACGATAATTTTGCAGTGCGCATGCCTATTCCTCTGTGGTTTTGTTTACATGCGCGAGGCCATAAATTTGCCACTTTCGTGATTATTGTTTGCTTATCTGAAAGTTAATGTCTATGGATGATAACGCGTATTCTCTTGAGGCCAAAACTTTTCTTCAAACAATTGAAAATAAATGGCTGACATATCGTAGGCTTTCCCATTCGTAAAAGGCATTTTTTCTTAAAAAATATTACTTATTTCACAAAAATGGGCTTAATGGTCATGACAGAACCATAACAGTACCAGTACTTAACTGCCTCATACTATTATAGGCGGAATGACAATAACGTTATTTTTTGTTGATTGGCCTCCTTGGCAATAAATATAACATTTGAATTATTATTGCATTTTTTATATAAATAACTAAAATAGATAAGGAAATATTATATTTTTTTTTAAAGTCTAAAGTTAATAAATAAAGCCAAACAAGCTATTTCTGTAGGATTTTAACGTTTTAATAAAAGGAGAATTGCAGAACTTTGCTAAAAGCCGAAATTGAGTTACAATCTCCCACTATTTTTGCCATAACTTTTAAAAGACAAGAGGAAACGACTTGCGGTTTTTGCAGTTCTTTTTAATAACTAGTTAGCTATAGAATACGGTTATAAAAGCTAAATAGTTGCATTTAAAGTTTTAAAGAAATCGAGGCTAGAAATATTTTTTTTTAAATGCCCTTAACTGCATGAATTAATTTTTATATTATTTTTATATAATAATATACCTAATATACCTTCAATCAGGATAAAACTTGCTTTAAAATAAGCCATAATTTGTTAAATTCGGTTAACGCAGACCGAAATAACAGCCTTTAAACTGTTTTGAATTGTTACCCTTCCCCACACCGTTACCATGGTACCTAACTAAGAAAAAATTGTTATTACAAAATTTATAAAGGATATTACTGACATTATAAAAACTTGATCTACGTTGTATTGAAGAAGGATTTATCAGAGGATAGCGACTACGCCCCCCTATAGGTGCTTACAAATTATTTTCAGGGATTCTTTTTGGTTTGGTCATATTTCATAATACATTTTTTTACCCTAATGTCGTAGCACGTATGGTTTGGGAGATATAGCGGCTCGCCACCCTTCGTGGATCGTCCATAGACAATTTACCTTTAGATAAACAAACAATAATCACGAATGTGGCAGTTTTATGGCCTCGCGCATGTAAACAAAACTGGGAACTATTAGACATGCGCACTGCAACATTATCGTTTGACGAATAGGAAAATAGACAGGTCCGGGCTTTAAAATTTAAATTCTTGCTCATCTGCCACCATAGAGGGTTTATTTTACCCCTATTTGGGCATAATACAATTATACAACGGCTGCAACTAGTACTAGTCATTGTTTATATTACAATCCGAGTCACTAAAAGCACAAACACAATTCACTAACTAAACTACACAAAAACCAGAAATCCATAAATATTAAACACCAGTCCCACAATCCACGATAGCCGATCCGATAGCTGAAAACTTTAGAAAACTACAAGGAATCCGCAGAGAAGAGAAACCTTAAAACACAACAACAAAAATGGCGGCCGAGCCGGTTCTGGAGAGTATTTTTGAGCGCGTCGATTATTGTCGATAAAGTAGGACGGCCGATAACACGAGGTTTGTGCGCATGCACGAAGGTTCCCCGAATGAAGACAGCTGACCGACGAGTCATGCGCTCGGACGTATTTTTTCACCCATAAAACGTAACTTTTGTTTGCGCAGGAGATAAGCTGTACGTATCTAAATGTAAATTGTCTATGGGATCGTCCTGTATATATTTTCTTACACTGCTAAATAACCCATTTTCTACGCTTTCTGCAAATAAGGGTAAATTCAATGCACATTCCCGCATCTCACATCGATTCCGCAGTGAATACAACATAAACCAATATCGTTTAGATCGTGCTGTTCTGCAATGATTTGTATGGCGTTTTCCTAAAAATATTGGCTGTGCATTCAGAAACACACACTTGAACTGAAATTGAAAAACGTGAGAGCGGAAAGAAGCCTTTAATGCCGAATAATATTTCTCCATGGGGGAGAATGTATCGATAAAAGAGCGGTTCAGTCAGTCACTATGTCAAATATTTGATTATTTATCTGTATATATAAGAGGGTTAGAAGTATATGGAATTTCGAGATTTATTTTTTGATTCTGGAAAAGCACAATCACGGCACTATAATAATAAACTCACCGACAAAAAAACCGGCACCTAAATTTTTTTAGTAATTTCAATACGGCATAACTTTTTTATTTTTGACTTTATTGCAATGATTTTTCACTGGGCGATAGATCTATTCATTAAAATTACGCTGCAGTTTGTTCTGATGTAATTTTGGTTGCTTAAATGTTTATATACCAGGGTAAGTCAAAATGATGTTTTTAGTCGGAAGTTTAAAACGTCCTGCGGAAAAAACACGCCAGAGAACCTTGTTTAAACATTATTTACGATAAGGCTGGATGTATTCCTAGCATTTTGTTTTTGAATCATCTGGTTATATTGTTTCTTTTACGAGCTACGCATTTTTAATTGAAACGCTACATTTTTTCAATGGCAATAAAAATAATCAGCGTAAAATAATCAAGTTTTCTTTCTGGAATCTCGAAAATACTTCGAAAACACTTCTCTACGATATTTTAAAGTTGTCTTAAAAATACATGCTGGTTTGAATCACGATGAAACCGCTCAAAGTATTTTATAAGATCATCCTATAGCTACAAAATGATCTCTGAGCGATAGCTTACCCAGAAGTTTTAAGCGACAACAAAAATTTAGATCGTCATAAAATTGTCTAAAGTCGTCTTTGAGATAATTTATTGTAACTATCCCATTCTTCGCCACAAAGCTTAAAAATGGCCTGCCAGGATTTCTTGGCAACAATAATCAAGTTCCATATAAAATTGCTCTTCGAGATAACTTATTGTAACTTGTCCATTCTAAGCCACACAGAGATCTGTTAAAAAGGGCCTACCAGGATTTCTAACACATACTTTCATTTATTATTTTTAGCACAGAATATAACTAGCTATATATTCGGTGTTTTTAGGAAAGGAGGCTTAATTAA
This sequence comes from Polydrusus pterygomalis, assembly GCA_963969555.1. Lineage (NCBI taxonomy): Eukaryota > Metazoa > Arthropoda > Insecta > Coleoptera > Curculionidae > Polydrusus > Polydrusus pterygomalis. The sequence continues at coordinate 894,413 of OZ018376.1, forward strand.
TAATATGTTTGACAGCACACAATATGTTATTTCTTAGAGAGTACGGAAATAAATGTATGTTAAAGTTTTAATAAAACATAACATTAGGTCAAGGCATATAAAATGTCATAAAAAATTAGAAAAAGAAAATATTCTCATGAATGAAAAATGGCCTTTGGTCTTAAGCAGGTTAGGCCATCAATGCATATGCAACCAACACTTCCTCTTCCTACAATATTTCCTGCTGCGATAAAAATAAGATAAGACGTTCACATCTGGTATTTTAAGAGAAATCTTAAAGATATGAATACCCCAGAATTACCCTTGCTGCGATTAGAGTAGGAAATTCCCGTCGTGACTTCCATTAGTACGCAACGAGATTATATATGTGGCGGACATTTTGTGTTGATAGAGCTTTTAGAAGACCTATCGGCGAAGTGATAAAAAGCGTCACATATTCCTTCAGATTTTTCACCCAAGAAGTTTATCAGTACTGTTTGTGCTGCCTGGGAAACATTAAAATTTGCTAACATGATTCTACTTTACATACGAACGTATTTGCTTAATTGATGTAAGGGGGAATGCAGTGAACGTGGAATGTGATTCGCGCTCGAATAGGAGTTGGCAACGTTGAGTTTTTATCGATGTCTTTTTAACTCGCGCCAAGTACTTTTTGTATTAATTTCTTTTCCTACGACCACCTACGAAAATGACAATAACAACACGGTTAACTTGGCTAGAAAGTGCCAAATATCACACGCGTGTTGTAAATAGTTATTTTTGTATTAAGTGCGCAAAATAGGTGTTTTTTTAATGGCACATGAGATTGTAAATTTTTACCGAGACCGTTAGGTCGAGGTTAAAAATTCAATCAAATGTGCCATAAAAACACTTTTGCGCGCGAAATAAAAACAACATTTTTTCTACAACTGTATTTTGTTAACTATTTTTTATCGTGTTTAGAAAAAAAATCTAAAATCATAATTCATTTAAGGTATTATTTCTTACACCTGTTCCCATTACTATGGAAACCTAAAATTGTTTAAATTTTATTGATTGTCAAATCTATCGTTTTTCGTGTCAAACTTTTATAGTTGCTGGCTCAAGTTTGATACCATTTAAATGTCTGAAAGTGATAGTGAGACGCCTCACGAAATTACGGATGCGGCAGAAATCGTTATATCCAATCTTTTGCCCGTGAAATCAAGAATCAAATATGAGAAAGTGTACACTCAGTTTCGCGAATGGTGCAATATAAAGAAAGGAAAAACAGTAACAGAAAATGTTTCGCTCTGTTATTTGGAGGAAAAGTCGAAAATTTTAAGGCCATCTACACTATGGAGTACCTATTCAATGCTTAAAAGTACCCTAAACATAAAGGAAAATATTGATCTGCAGCGGTTTACTAAATTGGTTCCATTTTTAAAGAGAAAATCCATTGGATATAGAGGAAAGAAGTCTAAAGTATTAACAAAGGAGGATATGTAGCAAAGAAGAGAACTTCACCGTTAATTACTATTCTAATAAAGATTGTTAATTTAATTCACTTTAATAATACATTTTTTTATAAAAAATGTTTTGGAAATTAATTTTTGCATTTTTATACTAAACATCAATCAGCTGAGCTTGCCGTGAAAAAATATCATTTTTTCACGGTGAAAAAATGACATTTTTTTACGGTAAAAAAAAGCGACGTTTTGTGCATCCATAGTAACCAAAAAAAGTCATCTTTTTTTGACAGTTGTAGAAAAAAAATATTTCAACACGAGTGTGGAAATACCAAGCACACTTAGATATTAAATTTAAATAGGTGTCAATTTGACGACAAAACTATTTATTAAACATAACAAACTTACGGGACACGTGGAGTGAATTGGGGTGCTGGGTGGGGTAAAGTACACTAGGGCATTACTGCAAATTTTTCGTTATTTTTGGGAACCGAAGAGTACTTATTTATGATAAAAATAATATTATCAAAAAGGGAAAATAATAATATGTCAGGCAACCTACCAACTGTCATGTTTCATGTTTACATGTCAACTCACAGAAAAGTTCTGTTCTGTTCTGTTCGAGGATTGCGATGGCCTCTAGCTTTTCAGCCTCCAGCCAATTTTTATACTCACACAAAAATAAAGCGTTTATGTCAACTGAGTTGAACCACAGAAAAAAAAAGGGGCAGCTATAGAGCAGAAATAGCATACCCTAGGAAATACCGATTTATAATTTTGCCATTATCTCGGATGTTTAATTATATTGGTGTAAGTGAAAGTGCTTTATGTACGTAAAATTATTTTAGCAATATTCAAAACAAATCGAATATAGACAGAACTTTTATAATTAGCAAGCTATCGATGTTTAACTCCATCTCTATCTTTCAATAATGTTGAGGTTTAATAATGCGGTACATTAATTATCATAAAATAAAACTATAATAAAAAAAAAATAAATAAATAAGTTAGTGAAGTGTCTAGTTAGGTTCTACTCAGTAAATGATTGTACTGTCTACTAACCCCTAAATCCATTCTTTTTAGTAAATGTCACTCCTATCCTATGTTGTAATTGTCAATACTAAACCCTTGACCCTTAAAATAGCAGCTAAGAAAAGGTCAAATACACAAATCCAGAGACTCTTATTAAGCAGTCCAAACCGCATTGTACGCAAAGAAGAAAAGTCAGTGGTCGTGATATGGTACAGACCAGACAACATCACGATCACCCCTAATGTGCTGGCAAATTGCCCCCAGGGAGCAGAGCCATTAAGAACAAGACAATGTTGAGGTTATGTTTTGTGTTTGTGTTTGGTTTTTGTATGTATGTTTTATTGAAAGAATGCAAGCAGCTAAAAAATCAGAAACGAAATTTATTCACTGTACACAGATACTAGGTATGATGTGCGTAAGCAAATAGGAGAAAAAGTTATTATTTTTATTTAAATCTAGGTAAGTTAAAATTTGTAAGTAGGCATTGTTTTTATTTTGTTTTAATATATACGCTTCTGTTGGAATCCGCCTGAAATTTGTTTTGCATTTATTGCGTTTGTACTTTGTCAATTTACACAATGGTGTACAAACTATTAAAAACCAAACAAACTCTTTTTGATTATTTTGTATGGTCGTAGGAAAAATTGTGTACATTACTCGTGTGAAAGTGATTTTCTCACACTCGGAGGATTTCCGCACTCGGCTGACGCCTCGTGCTAAATATCTTCTCGTTTGAAAATTGCCACTTTCAACACTTGTTATGTAATATACTATTACAATACAAGTCGACATGTAAGTTCATATTTGCCAAATCTGTATAAAATGCTGTTCAATTGAACAGCATATTATCAGAAATGTTGTTCGCCTTAGTTTCATATTAATAACAAAAAAAATTTAAAACTCCCTACTAATCATTGAGAATTAACATATTATTTTATCTTTCATCCAACTGGGTCGTCGATATAAGTAATTATTCTATTTTTGTCTTAATATACCCTTCAAATTCACCGAGAAATACAGTTTGTTATAAAAACAATATTTTACTTACCTTGACAACCGCTCGTGGAGAAGCCCCAATAAAGGTTTTGACAGGCGTCGCATCTAAATCCCTCCACACCGGGCAGACAGTCGCATATGCCAGTGTGGACGTCGCACAAACCAGATTTGGAACCAATGGAGTTGCAGGAACACGGCAGACATAGAGCTGTTACATTGCCAAAGCCAACCTACCAACAAAAAGTTTGTTCGTGACAATAACATTTCAGTTTAATTATTTGTTTAAAAAAAATGTATTTTTCAGACATATTTCGAGCCTGAGGCAGGGTGGTCCACTGTCAAAAACTAAATTCTTTTATTTTGGGGTTTAACTATTTCATTGGGAAAAATATTATTATTTCGTTCTTTTTTTTTACACGTTTATTACAGGGATAAATAAGTAGGTATATAAAAATAACTAACAATTCTTACTCTAACTTAGTAGGTAAGTATATATAAAAAAATACAGTAAAAAAAATATTCGTTTTGTATAAACGTTTGATTAACTCATTAGGAAAGAAAATTAGGTACAGGACATATTTTTTTAAATGAAATTTAAACGAGGGTAGTTTTTTTAATGTTTTAATATTTTCGGGTAAAATAATATATAACAATGACCGTTTTCCAAAGTTACTGTTTGTTTTAATAGTTTGTAAAAAATTAGTTGGTCTAGTATTTTTGTAAAGTAAGAAATTTTTTGTTTTAAAAGTAAAGAATGAATAAATATTCAAATTTTTAAATTATATAAATTATTTATATCTAGGTATTTATTTGGTTTATATAAATTTGTTGTTGATTCCAAGTGCGAGAATCTATGAATACATTTAATAATTTTATTTTGTAATTTCTTATAACATTATCATTTACTTTTACGCATACACGTTTAACAAACCAATGGCGAATCGATACCCTGGTAATTTTCGTCTCATAATCAATTGAAAAAATTCTGTCAGTAACTACGGCCAAATATTCGTCTTTACCTATAATTTCAACAAATTTGGTTTTTTGTTTTTATTAATTTATCAATTAAATTTTTTTAACTTTTAACTAAACTGTAGGCAATTATTGCTTCCCAAAAATGGACAGCTTTTTGAAGAAATCAAAAATAAATAAAATATTGATAAGAAAATGAAATGGCGAATGCGTCACAAGTGTTGGCTTTTAATAATATTTAATTTCTTTAAATTTCTTTTATTGGTCAATTCTTAGCAATAATGTCCCCCCCCCCCCCCCCCCCGCTCTTTGACTTTATTCTATACTAAATTCATCGCAAAGAAACGATATTGTGAACAAATCAAGCAACCTTTTTTTTAAATATCATGTCAAATTTTTATAGTTTAGTGGTGGCATTTATCGAGTGAGATGTTAAACAATTGAACAAAGTTTTTGTTCTTGAAATTTTTGTTGTTTAAAAACGATTTACTTGCCTCACATTGATCGCAGCTTTGTCCTACGAATTTTTCTTTACAAATGCATTGCCCTGTAACGTTGTCACATTGCTTTGATTCCGATCCAATGGAGTCGCATTCGCAAGCTTTGCAGTTGGACGTTGCAGGGTCACCATAATGATCAGGTTTACACCTTTCGCATTTCCAACCTGAAGAAAAAATATGGTTAATATAAGGAAACGCATGTTTTACTGCACAAACGGAAACGAATGAACTAATTTTTTTTCGATCTATGAGCATATTTTTACCTATATTTTTGTCATTTTACTTTTGTAGTGTTTCTGTTATTTGTATTGTGTGTATTTCTATAAAATATCTATTATAATTGTATGAGAATTAAAGTGCTAATTAGGTAAATGCTTAGGTAAATATTTTACCTTCTGTGTTTCCTTTACAGGCAAGACATTGGCCGCTCTTTCTGTGACATGGGCCGCCATTGCAGTCACATGGTTTACATGTGTTGCCCAATTCTCGTGGATCTCCAAAGAAACCATCGTCGCATCTGCAACCCAAATAAGTAATTTTGTTAGTAACATTTTTAAATGACAAATGGTTATGGAAATAGAAAATGAGTTGAAAATATCAATGAATCAAAACGTACATATCACAGTGATCCCCGGTATATTCCTTTGGGCACTGGGTACAAACATAACCACCTTCGTTATCGAGGTTAAAGTCGTCCAACTGACAACTGGGACTGAAATTATTTTCGTCTGCTTCCAGCGGACAAGCGCACTTCTTGCAATCTTCTGGGGTTCCCCGGAGGGGTTTGCCGTAGTAGCCTGCGGCGCACCTTTCGCATTTTTCACCGATGGTATTATGTTGACAGAAACACTCTCCTGTAAAAAGTAAATTATTATAGTCACATTCTATTTAACTAGGCGCAATACTCTTTTATTCGATTTTGTTGAAATTTGGCAATTCTGTTTGTAATAACAAGAGGATCATTAAGCCTCAATTAGATTAAAATTATTAAGTCCAGTGGCGTCCTGGAAGATAGTCTAACTAATATTTTTGACAAAAAAATTGCGCGCCACTGACTAATAACTTACTAATAAATTATTACGTTATGCGATTATTTTATGTTATTTTTTTTTATCGAAAACAGTTTTAATCTGTGCGAAAAAATTCAAAAGAGGACTTTCGTGTAATTTAAATTATTGCTTAATAGTTTGGTAAGTAGTTTAAAATTTTTATTCTTATTGTCCGGTGGACATGCAATAAAGTGGTTTTTATTTTTTTTCTCGAAAACAAAGCAAGATATGAAAAAAACTCAAAAGATAAAATAGTTGTATTTGTAGTAGCTTAATTCTAAAAAAAATACATAATTTTAAAAAAAGTCAGTGGCGCGCAATTTTTTTGTCAAAAATATTTAGGCTGTTAGACTGTCTTCCGGGACGCCACTGGACTTAATAATTTTAATCTAATTAAGGCTAAATTATCCTCTTATTATTACAAACAGAATTGCCAAATTTTAACAAAAGCGAATAAAATATTATTGAGATATTTACGAACATCCGATTTTTTTTTAAAGTTTGACACCCTGTATAGTAAAAACTATGAATTTCGGGCCCATGTTTATATGAACTTTTCTTCTTAAAATCACTTAAAGAAGCACCCCTTGGAGTTTGGCCATATACTTAAATAACACCCTGTATAATCTTCTTGACAGTGTGCTGAATTCGTACTTATTTACCTGTATCAGGATTGCATGTCTCCGAGTGTCCGTTGCAATCGCATTTTCCGCAAAAACTCTCCTCTTTAGCTGTCGAAGTGTTTGCAAAAATCCTTATATATCCGAAGGCGCAATTTTCACAAGATAACCCTGTATAACCTATAAAAGAAAACATCAATCAGCAAATACCAGTGCCGGATCTTCCTCGCTAATATATAAAATTCTAGTTAGCATCTCAGTATCGAATCGACTAGAGCGACTTAGTGCTATTTGATTTAATTTACCTGAGGGACAAGAACATTGTTCTACGCTCCCATTTTCATAATAACTGAATTCTTCATTTCCGTAATTTATGAAAGCTTCTTCTAGTAAGGCCTCAATTTGATCCGTGTGAAAAGTACCTAAAATCCGAAAGATCTAGGTAGTAATTTTTTTTATTAAAATTTGCAAAATCAAATTCAAAAATACGTTTTGACGTATTATTATTATACAGCTTTTCATTGGCCAGTAATAAGAAACTTGCAACAGAAAATCAATTCGACATCTTAAATTTTGTTTCTTCGTATCAAATCCTATTTCTGTTGCATATTGCTTATCGCCTAATGCTTATTTTTTAAGTGTGTCTCGGTCATAAAGCAACACCAATGTCCGGTTAAAGGAATATTTTACGAACAAGACATGTTTGACTGTGATATAAATTATATTACTCACAATTAAAGTTACCCGATTAGTAAAACATGAATTAAGATAGGTAACAGGGCGACTGGGATTATGAGAAAATCATTTCTGACAATATGTCATCAATGTCATAATAAAAGATATCTGTTACTAGTCAATTATTAGGTTAGTGCAACCCAACATCTACTACAGCAAAATTTACCTCGTAACAAAATGTGTTTGACGTCAACTAAAATGCTTAAAAATTGTTCCCTTGTCACAGGTCCTTTGTTGTACTCATTTTTGTTTATCCTCGTCGTTATATCCTTAACATCGTTTGGAATAATGTACCATCCATTCTCCTTCAGGGGTACTTCAAATGATTTTTTTTGTGAACTGTACGTACCGTCGCCATAACCTAAAAAAAATAGATTTTAAATTCGTAGATAAAATTTTTCTTGTCTGTAGTGTATGTCGACTTTTATTTAAAAATAAAAGTCGTTAAAGGATAATATCCTGAACAAATATACGTAATTATTGTACTGTTAAATGTTGGACAAAAGGCTTTTCTTGCAGAAGAAAGTCATACATTCGTAGTTCACAGTCACTCAGTTTATTGTCAAAATTTGAAGCTATGGACCATTTATCGCCACTTTGATGGCGAATTGCTAAAAATGGCCCGATAGAAATTTCTGTCTGCCACAACAATACAGTACTAATTTAAATGTTTATCAAAGACGTTCAATTATACAGACTGTCCGCGGATAGGGTTTACAATAGCACAAATAGATGAAAAATTTAATTTAGTCAGTCTTGATAAAAAGTTTTGCTTGTAAAAAAATGCAATTTACGAAGAGAAAATTTTGATTTGTCATACAGGTTTCGCAATAACTTCAAAGACATGATTTTTCTCCAAGAGTAAACTACCTTTATTTTTCATTTTTGACCAAAATGCCAATTAGAAAACTTATTTAGAATAACGTTTGTAATTTAAATCCGAGATTTAAAATAAATCTTCTATTTTTTTAGTTTTTTTAATTTTTAGAGGTAAAAAAATGCCTTGTTTTTACAAAAGATTTTAGGAATACATTTAAAATAGGATACACACCACCCATTATGAAAATAGAGTGTAATAAAATTTTATATTAATATTTTTATTGAGCAGCAAAATTTCCATTTACCTCTAAAAATTAAAAAAACTAAAAAAACCGAAGATTTATTTCAAATCTCGGATTTAAATTACAAACGTTATTCTAAATAAGTTTTCTAATTGGCATTTTGGTCAAAAATGGAAAATAAAGGTAGTTTACTCTTGAAGAAAAATCATATTTTTGAAGTTTTTGCGAACCCTTTATAAAAAATCAAAATCTTCTCTTTGTAAATTGCATTTTTTTACAAGCAAAACTTTTTATCAAGAATGACTTTTTTCCGAAAAATTAAATTTTTCATCCATCTGTGCTATTGTAAACCCTATCCGCGGACAGTCTGTATAAGAAAACATTAAAACAGCAATGTATTTTTTAAATCCGCTTTCTTCCAATAACTTCCCCGCTACTCCTTTTAAAACCTACCTATCTGCAACCCATTTTGTCCAACAAAAACCATATTAGGACCCACGGTGGGTTCTCCACTGGTATCACCTCGCATAACCACCCAGTGCACGTGGAACGTGAAGTCCGAACCGTAGGCCTCCAACTTATTTCCCAAGTACTCTTTCGGTGCCAGCCAGTACAGATTCTCCACTCCTGGTAACTCGTAGTTACCAACCGAAAAGACGCTGGTGGCGCTGGTCACTGGAGTTATGTAGCTGGTAACTTTGAGGTCGGTGATTAGCCATCCTTTAAGAGTGCGAATCTGGAAAACAAAAATGAATGTAACAAATCAGTTGCAGTTTCCTTTTCTTATCGGAGACAATGGACCTTTATTAGGCCAAAAAAAACTATGTGAAGAAGCAGCTAGAGATTGACAGTAACAATTTCGTCCAGGTGTTAGTCTTGGGAAACATTATTAATAAAAGTTTGTTTTCCTTTAAAGGCAATAATTTTGAAAAATATTCATCTGAGTTTATTTGGGGCTTACGCTACTAACCTCTACGGACTTAAGGTGGAATTCTCAACATCATTCAATCTATTGCCTTCCTATAACCTATTTCGCCTTGTTTTTTTTTAGTTCTTTTAATTAGATTATCTCGTTTATTATATTTTTGGGGAATTTTTTTTAGAAAAAATAAATAAATAAAATTAACACTGGGAAAAACTATCCAAATGGCCAAAATTGTTTTTCTTCTTCTGACGTTTCCTTTTTATTCGTCATTGTTTTAACTTACAGAAAAATTACAAATTAGTTCCTTTCTTAAGCAATATAGTGCTTTAAGTAACCTTTAACATCAACTTCGCTCTTTATCAACTCCGAAGCTATTATTGGGACTCGGAGTTGATTTTTTGTCAGAGTAAGTAATAAAGGAAAGCATACACATCTGTATGTAAAAAGTCCCGGAACAGTCAATTATTTCAAAAATGGTGCACAATATAAAAAACTTTTTGTATAAAAGTTGTTGGTCTTACAGAAATTTATTAAACTAAGACCCTTGTAATTATACAGGGTTGCCTAAAAAGTCGTGGTAACCGAAACTTCATTTTTTTATAAATGGAATGACCGTTTTTTTGATCGCAGTTTCTGATCCCTCTAAACATTCTAAAAAACAATTATGAAACGTCATATGGCTAAACATACTAGTTTCAGAAATAATTTGTGTTGAAGCACATAAATGCGATAGGTACGATATTACTAGTGATGGGATCACTCGAGTGAAAAATAACCTATCATTCGGTTTTTTCAATAACTAGAAGTATTCGATTATCTTCGGAAATAATTCGAGTGACGAAATGAGTGACGAACATATGGTTTTTATTTTCCAACGCGTCTCCAAAGTTGCTGCCCGCCTGTCAATCACTCACTGCGGCCAGAGCCATCTCCTAGCGAGCGGCTACACCGAGTGGTTTCGGTTATTATTGGCGATATAATTCAAATTAAATACTGCATTACGGGTTACCTTCCTGTGTATTGTGATTTATTATTTAGATTTAAATACTGCATATTACGAGTTGCCTGCGTAGGATAATATGATTTTTTAAATTTAGCTTTAAATCGTCGGCGTCTACTGAAAACTTAATGTTTAGTGGTGAGTATTCAGTATCATGCATGAGTTATGCAATATCGGAATATCGTGACATCTCAAGGTCAAGTAGTTAAATTGTAAGATCTGGGAACTGGGAACCATGCCAAAAAATCCACAAATATCTCGGCCACATTTAATAATCCGCAAAAAATCAATCGATTAACAACACCGAGTCAGTTATTCCCAATACAAATGCTGTATATCAACATGAACGATGAACCGCCAATATTAATAATTAATATTAGAATTTGAGTAAAAAAAAATCGATTATAATTAGGTGTTTTAAATCACTCGAATTCTCGGTAGTCGATTATTAAAATAAGTCGATTTTTCCCAACACTAGATATTACCTACATTTTTATAAGCTGGTACTAGAACTTTTTGCGTCACTGTCAAAGTAAATTCTCAAAATGTCGCTCAGCGAAAGGGAACGTATAACTTTACTAATAATAAGAGGTTTTGGAGACCGACAAAGATCAGTTAGCGAGACAAAGGAATTATTTAATACAACTTTTCCAAACCGAGAGCCTGTATCAAAATCTACCGTTGTGAAAACAGTTCAAAGGTTCGAGGAAACCGGGTGTTGCAGAGATAAGATTCGTTCCGGAAGACCAAAGTCGGCAACTAGTGATGAAAAAAAATTAAAGACATTACTTCATTTTGTTCAGAATCCACATTTGTCACTTAGAAAAACTGCTACCCAAGTTGATGTTTGCTTTAAATCAATTGAGAATATTTTAAAAACCAGTAATTTTTATCCCTTGAAATAACTCTTGTCCAGGAATTATCAGACGACGATTTTGATCGTAGATTGGAATTTTGCGAAGTAATGATGCAAAAACATGAAGAAAATAACAATTTTTTGAATCAAATAGTTTTTACGGATGAGGCAACATTCATGTTGAACGGGTCTCTCAATCGACATAATTGTCGTTACCGGGCTAATCAGAATCCACATTGGATGAGAGAAACACATACTCAACCCCCAGAAAGTAAATGTGTGAGCTGGAATTATTGGCAACAGATTAGTGGGGCCTTTCTTTATAGAGGGGAATTTGAATGCCGAAATGTATCTCCACATGCTGCAAAATGAAATTGTGCCAGCAATAAACAATGAAGTAGGACCACTATTACGCAATACGTGGCTTCAGCAGGATGGAGCTCCTCAGCTCCTCCTCATTTTGGGCTAGCTGTTAGAAATTATTTAAACAACACTTTTCCTAACCGCTGGATAGGACGAAGAGGCCCCATAGAATGGCCTACTAGGTCGCCAGACTTAACGCCCCTTGATTATTTTCTTTGGGGACACCTAAAAAATAAAGTATTTGTGACAAAACCTGCAGATCGGCATGAATTAAGAGGAAGAATTATTGAAGAATGTGCATCTATTAACCAAGAAATGTTACAAAACGTCATCGACAAATTTTATTATAACCTAGCCCATTGTCAAACTGTGGGAGGAGGACATTTTCAGCATTTAATTAACTAACGACTTACACTTAATTTTATTTTTGTTCTTTTCAAGTTATTGTTAATTTTACTGCTTGTAATTAATAATTTAGTTGTTATTAAAGTTTTGACACAACTTAAGTGAGGTACATTTAACACGAGGTTAATGTTTTTTTTTTTTTAATTTTAACGTAAACCATTTTGAGCCGACAATGCAAAATGTAGGTAATATCGTACCTATCGCATTTATGTGCTTCAACTCAAATTATTTTTGAAACTAATATGTTTAGCCATATGACATGTTTCATAATTGTTTTTTAGAACGTTTAGACTTTAGAGGAATCAGAAACTGCGATAAAAAAAGGGTAATTTTATTTAAAAAAAGTCAAGTCAAAAAGTTTCGGTTACCACGACTTCTTGGGCAACCCTGTATAATTACAAGGGTCTTAGTTTAATAAATTTCTTTAAGACCAACAACTTTTATACAGAAAGTTTTTTTATATTGTGCACCATTTTTGAAATAATTGACTGTTCCAGGACTTTTTACAAACTGTGTATAATAAAATTAAATTCAAGATAATGATAAGTTAAGTTCCTAACACGCAAAGAGTTATCTGGGAAGATATAAATAATAAGAACTTACTAAAAGAGACACAAATTTCCTTCTAAGAACATCGCAAGGCAATGCACATATTTCTTATTGCTAAATGTAAATTATTAACTGACGGAATAAAAACTTAAAATAAAGGAAAAAAATAAGGGAATTATGTGCGTCACAAGATTGTCGAATTTTATTGACCACGAAAGGGCGGTTATGGAATTTAAGTACAAGTTTCTCACTTACATTTATATTTTACATAAATAAATAAATACCAACTTTTTAAGTTGTTTGTGTCCATGAAAAAAAATTGATTTACTTTTTGGGGTTTTTATCTGTATACAAATAAACTGGTAAAAAGATACCTGGTTACAGCCTCTAAGTTGATATTTTGCCTACAAACCCCGTAGAAATATGAATAAAATTAGTTAGTTTAAAAAGTAGTGCGTTTAGTAGGTATATTAGATCTATACATTTTTAAAATTAACTAATTTTAATGAAACTTGCATTTGACTTATACACAAGTAGCCAGTTTCACAAATTGTCCCCAATCTGTAGAACGAGACGTTCATTACTTAAATTGTTAAACTGTTTTTGTTCCTATTTTTTTAATAATTACTTCCCTCTGATAATTGTAACAGTGCAGCCCTCTTTTAGGTTCATCACCAATTCCAACAAATAAAGTAAAAACTATAAACTTACTGTTTTGGGTTTAAGCACAGCTAACTGGCACAACGTGGTTACTCCAGAACAAAAACATGACAAGCATCCCTCTGGATGATCATGGCTTAGTCCAAAGTATCCTGATTTACATCTATCGCATAATTTGCCTTCAACATTTGCCTGAAACAATTTCCGTGATTAAAAATACTGTCCAGTTTGTGCCATATTATTATTTAAAAAAAAATTAAATACCTAGGTATGTTTATATTAATCCAAGGTGAAAGTATTCCACGGGTCAAGTTCTCGGGCAAAAACTTTTTCAAATTCTTGAACAAGAAATTGTGCTTGAAAATTTTTTACACGTAGCCAAGTTTTTGCCAAATTGTAAAAATCACTACGCGTTATTTACCAACTAATATTTGACTTGAGATTAGGTACGCGATAACATCGAAGATTGGTTATTTTGCTGGTTTTGTTTGTTTTTATATTCAATTTTATAAGTTTTATATTTTAATTGACTTGTTCTCTTCCTCTTTGACCTAAAAACACGACGACGAATCATTTTTAAACAAATTTCTATCCTCAAAATCTTATAGGTTTGCAACTCCTAAAAGGCTAGAAATTACTACCTTATTTCCCAACTTGATCAAAAATTGAGAAGAAATTCAAAATTTTTGGCAAGAATTTGGCAAATTTTAGCTGTTTACACGTAAAACTAAATTGACGGTCAACTTTTACAATTTCTTGAGCAAGAACTTAAATTTTAAAGCCCGAACCTGTCTATTTTTCCATTGGTCAAATGATAATGTTTCAGTGCGCATGCCTAGTCCTGTATGGCTTAACTACATAAGCAAGGACACATTCGTGATTATCGTTTGCTTATTTAAAGATAAATATCTACGTTACAAACACTGGGGATGTAAGGATATTACGGAACTTTGAGAATAATTCTGTAAACATCTAAAACTAAATATTAAATTTCCAAGTGTGACTAAATGTAAAGAATGTTTGAGAATGGAAGACTCTAAGTGGGCCTCCAATCTTCTCTTGATCCAACAATTAAATATTTTAAATTAAGTAAATTATGGTTTTTGTAATCAAAATGATACCTTACAAATGCACTCTCCTTCGCAGTCTTTGAGGTCCGTTACTCCCTTCGAGTCGCAGGGACAGGGCTCGCATCTGGGGTACCCCCTAAAACCAGAGGCGCATGTATCACATTTTGAACCTGTGTAGCCATCTTTGCATTCGCAGGTACCTGCTAGTTCTCCCAACTAAAAGAAACATTTAAATAAATCAAACAGAGCCATTAGTTTTTCCAAAAAATTTAATAACTCTGGTGCATTGTAAAAGAATATAATATTATCTAATTGGGTATTTTCAATTAAGTTGATAAATTGAAAACTATTTTAAAATTATCTTCTTACCTGAACACATACTTCTTGTGTTGTACCAATATTACTGCAGGGGCACTTAATACAGGGATGGGGATCTTGAGGTAAAACGCCGAGTGGTCGAAAAAATCCTGGCAAACAGGTTTCACAGTTTATTCCAGTGGTAAAATCCTAAAAAACACCATTTACTTACTTCAAAATTACTAATTACGTTTCGTACAGATTTGCAAAGTTATAGTGGTTCACTGGTATCGAATAGACTCAGAATTTTCAAATATAAAGGATGAGGCCCCGAAATACTCCGAAAAAAATAATTTTCAGGACCGTTTTAATATCCATGTTTTTATTTCGACTTTAAATTTTTTAATAAAATCAATTTTTTAATTTTTGTTGGTAAATAATTGTTTAAATAAAAACATAAATATTTAAAAAAAATTAACTTATTTATTTTAGGTTTTATGGTTATTTCATTTTTTTGACGTGTATTATGATTATGGTTTTTAAATCGTATAAGGTTTTTATTTTTAAATATATATTATATTAAGATGTTATAAATGCAAAGTTGTCTAATGTTCAACTTTTATGTTTTTGAATATAATTCTTTTGAAGGATAAAGATCATATTTATGAAATATAATTTTTAGAAACCTTTTGGTAATATTTCTAACTAAAGTTCTATTTATTCCTCCCCAATCTAAAATTCCTTAATTTAAATGAGTTTTAACTAACGCGTAATATAATATTTCCATAATATGTCTTATATTTAAAAATTTTTTTAAGTTTTTAAAAATCGGTAGTAAACTTCTTAAATTTTGAATTAAGTATTCTAAGTAAAAATTCCAATTTACTTTACTATCAAAAATAATTCCTAAATATTTTATTTTATTAACTTTAAAAATTTGAATGTCATCATTTATTTGAAGTATTCATATTTCGTGGTAGGCTATTTAGGTTTACAGTAAAAGGAATATAATTTGTTTTATTAAAATTAATTGTTAACAAATTGTTATCAACCCAATTTTTTATAATTTGAAAATCTTTTTTAATTTTATTATTTAAGTTGTCCCAATTTGTATCGGTATAAAAAATTGTAGTATCATTTGCAAAACTATGAATTTGTCCATCGCAATTTATACTAAATAAGTCGTTAATATAAATATTAAAAAATAAAGGTCCTTAAATTGTGCCTTGAGGAACACCATACTTAAATACTTTTGGATAGGTTTTTTCTTTATCTATTTGAACAGAAGTTGGTCTATTTTTCATATTATTTTTAATTAATTCTAATTGCTTTCCTTTATCTTTAGCACTTTTCCGGCTTAGTCCGGGAAATACAAAAGCGTACGGTAAGTGCGAGGTACTTTCCAGACAGTTTTTCACTTTTCGCAACATGACCGGAAATTGTTTTTTTTTTACTCGCAGACTTCCTGGACAAAGAAACAGTATTTCCCAGACTTGTTACATAAATTACTGTTTAGTTATATTGCAGAAACATCCAGCATATTATACTTTGTTAATTCTCTTACAACACAATTTTGACTAGACCCTGTAAATTCCCTTTGAAACAAAATGATTTATAAATTAATTGAGGCGGTGGCCGCACTCAATGTCGAGTTGAGTCTGGTCAATGTTGCAGGAGGAAGAGCGATTCCGGAATGCCGTGCCCCGGTCGACATTTTAGGGTAATGAGCTGTTTCCACAATTTCCGAGGGTTGCAAAAGGCGAATGCTTGAAGCCTCTATTTTACAAGAATACATAAATATAAACTAAAGTATCTTTAAGCTCGGCAGGTATACGCGCTGCGGAAGAAACAACTTAACTAACTATTTTATGGTTTACTTCTTTTGAAGCTGTAGAGTAGAGACCAAGGTTCGCTCTGCAAAAAATCTATTTTCAAAAATAGCTATATACAAAAATATTATAGCTGTGGTAGAAACAAAGAATTAGAACGAGAAAGAAAGAAAAAACTCAAAGTCTTCCTTCACAAAATTTAATAGAATAAAATTATTCAAGGGTCTCTATACATGTTTCAAACGTAGAAACGTTCGTAATCAGGAGACAGAAAATATATTTAGTGCTGATGGTTTTAGCAGAAGAAATAATGGTAAAGAACCTGAATGGAGCTTTTATGGAATTAAAAAATGATGTGTAAAGAGACATAATATAAAGAAATTGATGAAAGGTAAAACTTACTGAGTATGTGAGAAGTCGGTAAAGGGGGTCTAAACCAACCAAATAAACTGGGGAAGAAGAAAAACCTTTCTAGAAAGAAAGTGTCGAAGATTATTTAAAAACATTTTTAAGAATATGTCTGTAAGACATTGTGAGGGTAAAATTAGTCATAATTATCAAGATATAACAATCTGTAAAAAATAGAAATTGAAATTAAAATCAAAGAATGAAGTAAAAAAATTTTTTTGAATTAATTTTTTGAATAAAAAGTAAGTACTTACGAAATTACATTCAACAAACGTGTTTTGAAAGGTACTGAGGTTTAAAGCTCAGTAACCCCGCAAGAGGTTAATTTAAAACCAATAAAGTTAATTAATAAGTTGCATATTTAATTTAAAGAACTTTATTGGTTTTAAATTAGCCTCTTGCGGGGTTACTGAGCTTTAAACCTCAGTACTCCTCAAAACACTTTTGTTAAATGCAATTTCGTAAGTAGGGCCTACTTATATTTCAAAAAAAAATTTTTAACTTCATTCTTTGATTTTAATTTCAATTTCTATTTATTACAGATTGTGATATCTTGATAATTATGACTAATTTTTTTGTTCCCTAGTTTATTTGGTTGGATTAGACCCCCCTTTACTGACTTATATACTCAGTATGTTTTAACTTTCATCAATTTCCTTATACTATGTCTCTTCGACACATCGTTTTTTAATTCCATAAAAGCGCAATTAAGGTTCTTCACCTTTTCTCTTCTTTTAAAACCATCAGCACTAAATATATTTTTTCTCCTGATGATGAACGTTTCTACGTTCGAAACATGTAGAGACCCTTGAATAATTTTGTTCTATTAAATTTGGTGGAGGAAGACTTTGAGTTTTTTCTTTCTTTCCCATACCTTCAACTCCACTTTAAGCATGGACTATTTCTTCAAATTAAAAAAATTAGAAGTCGGTGACTAGTTATTATCCGTTTAAAAATATTGTGTTTGTTATTGAATATTAAAATCGCCAGTATGTCAAGAAAAAAAGAGAAATTAAAACAACATACCAAACCACTCGCACTCTGGCAGGTCTACTAATTATTCTCCTCTCTTCAGATAATACTGTTACGCATATATTAAAACTTTTCGTTTACAGGGTGAATTATATCCACGGATCCACAAACATAAACTTACCGTGCAATTCTCACACACTCCACCTCCTTGATATGTCCCATCGGCATTCAAACTCGATCCGGCCCTGTCAACCTCCTCGTCATAGTAACAACTACTGGCATGACCATAACAGTTACATTGCAAGCATGTTTGTGCGTCTCTGGACGATCCGGGAGACCATCGTCGTTGATTGAACAGTGGACAGCATTTCTCACAGTTCGGTCCACACGTGTGGTGTTGGCATTCGCATTCTGGATGCTGAAAAAGAGTCTTTGGAATTACTTAAATACTTAAGAAACTTGCAAGTTAAATGATATGTGTTATGGAGTAGAAATTCCCAGAAACTGGTGCTGCTTTCATTTATCCTGAAAGAGCAAGGATCTAATAATGTTTCAAGCCTTTCCTCGGAATATCTTGTTTTGCTCGCGAACTTATTTGTCTCAGAACAAAAATACTAAGTTTATTCAAATATTTTTTTTGACATTTAAGTAATGCTAATATATAATTTGTTTGTATAAACTATCAATTCCGAACTCAGAAGTAAAATACTTGTTTTGAGTTAAACAATATAATATTTTTATTGTCAAGAATATATTTCATAATTCAGGCACTAGATTATAATATAAAACAATTATAACAATATTTTATTGGTATATTTTATATCGCTACAGTATACAAAGATGCAATACGTCATGTATATAATGTATATATTTATTTATTTTATTCATTATAGCTTGGTATATTCATGATGTTCTTGAATATATGTCTTGGATTTAAATAATATCAAATTATTAATTTTATTTCTCTAATTATTTAATGATCTAATTATTTTAATTGACTGTGGTAGCATATCAAAAATATATTAATTTATTTAGATTACATTAAAATTATTACAATACATGGTACCAACCATTAGGTAACAATTTTTTTTAAGTAGGTACTATGTGTACACTATGGACTTAAAGTATGTGTGTACACACATTCACTTACATAATTAACTTAGGCAGATACTTAATATTTATATAATAATCATATCCTTAATATCTAATAGTAAACCCATTTTTAGAATAATTTATAAAAACCTAATAAGATTTTTAATTATTTCAGTGTTATTTATAATCCATGTATTAAGATCCTTTTTTATGTGTTGACATTTTTTTCTTTTAAAATGCTCTGGTAGCAAGTTCAACATTTTAGGAGCCACATAAAGAAATGAATAGTTGTGCAGCATTAAAATGTATAATAGAAACAGTAGTTAAGTTACGATTTATAATCGCTCTAGTCAAGATATCATGACCAATGTAAGTATGAAATATATTTCTAGTAAGAGGAAATCTAAGCACATTTTTTATATATGGATTGATGTTTAAAAAATGTTTGTGTGCTATTGATTTATTTACTCTATTTTTATATGTAATAGTATTTTTATGACGAATTTCATGTGTGTGATGAATATAATTTATTTTATTTTTATGTTTAAAAATATACATTAACATGTTGTCAGAAAATATTTGTTTAATATCCAACGAGAAATGCAAGTAAATTGTCAATAGTCACAAGGCCGTAGCCAGAAAATAATTTCGGGGGGGGGGGTTGTTCTAGTGGCGGATTTACGATTTGTTCTAGGGGGCGCGAAAGGGAAGGCGCTCTTTGCGAAAATTTTTTGGGTGCCACGCCCTTTTTGGGGTAAAATAACCGTAAAGCTTAATCTGCGGCAATATGCCAGACTTTAAAACACTCTTTTAATTTAAAAGAAATTCGAAATTTGAAAGGTCGGTCGACAGAATAAACAATAAACTATTTATTTTACTAATTAACATGTCTCTTATATTAAGTCATAATTATATCTAAGTATAATAATTATTATAATAAATTATATTATGTAATAACAAGATCAAAAACAAAATAAGAAAGAAAACGAAAAATAAACAATAAGAACAAAAAAAATATCTGAAGTACCTATACTTACTTTGTACTAAATTACAAAATCAAGTTTCCTGTTCTTAGAAGAGAAAATATTTATGATTTTGTTTTCATCTACGTTATATCACGGTGGACATATAGGAAAGTCAGACCATTAAGGCGATCTGCAGCCATTGTAGCCCGTAAATAAGATTAACTATTATGTTTTGTAACAACAAAGTGAGACGGGCGCACTGTATATAACTGCAGTCTCATTAATACTTATTAAAAGTCTAAAATAAATATATGTTTTTTATTTCGGGGGGGGGGGGGGAACAATCCCCCTTGATCCCCCCCCTGACTATTGCCTTGTATAGTCAAACATAACCTACAATATTCGAAAGGTTGCCAAATTAGGAAGGTCCAATTTTATAAAAATAAAGCAATTATTTCTGATTGGTAAAGGTTACTACCCAGTCTCGAATTATTTAAATGACAATAATACAGTCTAGAGTACATATTACTAAACAATAATAATTATACATGGCTTGTACAAGTCCATCCATCTTTGATGCCTGCTTCGGCTAGTACGAAATATAGATTTTTGGCACTTTTCTAAGGTGAGAATAGGCAATTGTCCAAAAACAAATGTGTCAAACGGAATTGCTAAAATTAATCATACTCGTTATCAGAAATCAATTTCAATGGATTAAGGAGTGCTGTACTAAATTAAATGATTCCCAACGATATATCGAAAGAACAAAGAAAAATAATTATTAAAATCAACTAGTGACTTGGTTCTTTGTTTGGTCCTGTATTCCTCAGACATGATGCCTTATAAGAGCACCGTACGCCGCAGTGCATCGTCGCGTTCCCAGAAAAGCCTTTGGCTTCTTATTTGGTATTATTTGATAGTTATCGTGTGGGAATCTTGTCAATCTCTCGTCTCTTCAACAAGGTAAACATACAGATTCTTGTTTAAATAAGGATATACATATACATACTTGTAGAATAAATAAACATTTTGATTGTGATGCACAAAATTGATTCAGAGTAAACATTTATTTTACTTTTTTGGATGGCTTTGTAGCATTATCTGTTTAAGTCTATTTTTAGAGCTCCATGTTCTGTTCTTCACTTAATTAACTACCTATTAACATATATATTAGATTGATCTAATCAATTCTGGTAGGGTAGGTACATCGCTATCAGAGTATCCCCCAAACCATACTCTCCAAATAATAAAGGAAAAGAAAAACACTTGGAGAAAAAATATTACGATTTGTAGAAAATGAAGCTTCTTTGCGGACTGAACGTTTCTCTCCAATTTCACAAAAGCATTTACTTTTCTTGTCCATTTTCCAAAGTTAATTTTCCATTAACTAGGAAAACTAATTACGAAGAGGAGCCACTAAAAAATATCTTCTCGACTTCCTGATTGGGTACTTTTTCTTCTAATTGTCAGATAATCCGCTTTTCAAGGCGATATTAGTCGCGCATTCATAAAATATGAATTTTAATTGAAAGGGGAGGAATTTCATTAAAACCGATCATTATCTGCGAATAGAAAATCGCTCTAAAATGTTTTGAGTTCACTTGGCGAGATGGAATAAAAGCAATAAGGCGAAATGACTAGGAAATCGCGATTGAAAACAGTGGCGGAATTCAATTTTAAAGATATTTAAAGACCTAAGGAATTTTCCAGACTCAAGTGTCACAGAGAGCGCTTTTCATTTTCCCATTGAAATATTTTCCCAATTGTATTTAAAACCGCCACTTTAATGATTCAAGGAAGGTTAATTTTTGATTGAGGATCTTCGGATTTTCGTTAATTCATGATACTGCGTTTGTTTTTCTTTCGGACAAAATTTAAAAAATGATTCAGGGATTAAACAACCCAATACATGATTTATGTTTATGTTAATCTATACCTATGCACACAGATTTTAAAGATTATAAGAAATAATTAACTACCGTGCGAGCAAAAATTATTTGCATCAAAGAGGGCCTTGCATCTAAGGAGGTAATGCTTAGCCGTAGAGCTTAATACCTGTTGGGTATCAGTAACTACCTGAATTAACAATCGATCAGTTATTCCGTCATCTTTGACAGTCGTTATAAGTAATTTGATTCATCGCTAATTTTTCCAATTTCTTGAACAATTCACACAATGGGCTTTGAGCAACAGCACAAAACATTCATGGTTGAAGCATATTTTCAAAACGGGGTTAGAGTAAATGGTGAGTGGCAATACATTCCGGGTTTGTGCATGGACGATTTTCACGAACATTTTCCTAACGTTGCTTTTATTGCTGGGGATTTTTATAATTGCCTGAAAAGAACCGTGGCTGTGGTTAGGGAAACAGGTTCTATACAACACTATGTGGTAACATTTCTCCAGAGATGCTGGTCAACACTTTTGAACATATGAAAAGACGTGTGAATTTATGCTTGGAGCATGGCGGTGGCCAATTTCAGCAATTTATGTAATTATTTTTTTCTTTTTCTTTCTGTATATTCTTACTTTGTTAATTTTGTAAACAACAAAAATAAATTTGTATTTGTCTACATATTTTATTACTCATTAGTTTGACCTAGATTTGGTTAGATATATCGTCCCCATATCATTGTGATCTAAACCAAGCCCTACGTTTTTTAATTCAAGCCCTCTTTGATGCAAACAATTTTTGCTCGCACGGTAGAAAGTTGCACTCTCGGAGGATAGGTTACGAAAAGCTTATTTTTTGGTACAAAATACTTTAAAAACACAAATTAATGAACGAATTGAACTAAAATTTACACAAGTAGAAAAAGCTTGGTTTTGTCATGGCTAGGTAGATTTTTATTTAGGTTCCCTCGTACAATAAATATATTTTGACACCAACATTATATAAAATAGCTAATCTGGACAAAGAGCCAATATGTCCGTGCTGACACTGGATCGACGACGTACTTCGAGGTGAATAAGAATATAAATTACCTGATGCAAAGTTAAACTGCATGTTGTGAACAGTCAAGCCCACATCTATTATTTAACTCGCATTTCTTGAATTACACACGCAAAAACTTTTAAACTGCTCTACGACGCAATGGAATTATATATATATGTTAAGAAGTTTAGTGTAGCCACAAATAATGCGTTTTGTATAAGTTTATTTTAGAAAATTAATTAAAATTAACTTTTCTTTGGGCCAAAAGCCGCTATTAACCCTTCAGAATTCTAGCGGAGGGTTTTAATATCGCATATTTGTACTCAATAATTCGTTCTTTTGGAGTACGCTACAATATTTCTCTTATTTTGCCCCCCCCCCCCCCCCCGACATCCTCGGTACAAATTATTGCTTAACATATTGGAAAAGAATGAGTCCACTTGTATGGTAAGTTAAATCTGTTAAATGGAAAGAAATAATACTGAGTACCCCTTCTCTATTATATTAAAAATGCGTAATGATGGATGAATGTTACTACATCCGAAACATGTAGCCATATCCAAATCTAACTACCTATTTTTTAATATTTGGTGCATTAAGGTGGAATTCTCAACGTCATTCCATCTATTGCCAACCTATAACCTATTTCGCGTTGCTTTTTTTAGTTTATTATTTGATTAACTAACATTTAAATAAAATCAGTATTGTCGGTACAATATTTAGATAATATCTGACATATTACAAAAATATCAATTTATTTCATTGCTAATTTTGGGAGAATTGTAGAGTGAAAGAAGAATGACATATTAATGTTAAAAAAAAATCTTACCCGATATTTTTCGCTATAAATTCTCCTAAAATATTCACTTATAATCTCCCTAGCCGCAAAATTATTACAGATATTTTTTTCTAAGGTTCGAATGGTTTTGTTGTCCAAAACATGAGTGAAACCGAGAAAAAAATTATCGGGAATTAATTCTGCTGCGTGGGAGATTCGGTAACAAAATTTCATAAATTGGAGTTTCTTTTAATGTTCCTGAAATTTTAGTAATAAACCTTAGTTACTAACAAGAAAAATCAACTTCTATTGTAAAAATACAGTGCGTCATATTAAACTAAACTCATCGGAAATATGTTTTTTAAAGTTATATTTGATTTAAAACTACAAAGAAATTGGATTTCGCTGGTTTGTCTTACCTGTCACTTCGAAATGAGTTGACATTTGAATTAAAATTAAGTTGTAGTAGTAGGTATACCTAAGAAAAATTATCACTTATTATTTTATTAGGCTAACAGGCTATAGACTATCGCGATAGTCTCCCGTTGCTACAAAAAGGAGCCTTCTAATTGGTTGAAAATAAATTTATGAAATTTTCAATAAAATTCCTTGATATTTATTTAATATGTCAATTATTACCTATAAAGTATGAAGACGATAATGATTTTATTTAAATTTTGTGTAAAAGCTAGAAAAATTAAATAAATAGACGCGAAATAGGGTTGGGAAGCATGTTGATACTCCCACCTTAAGAAAGAGTAGACTTAAGCAATTCTTTCCATAATATTGGAAAAAGCTATGTTGTCACTGCAACGAAGTATAGATATAGATAATGAAATAAAACTTACCCCGCTGGCTACATTATGTCTGCAGTTCTCTGCGTGACCGTTGCAGACGCACTGTCCGCCAACAGTAATGTCTTTAATGGAATAATAGAGCTTCTTGTCCTTCCAAGGGTCTTGACTGAGCCATCTTGGTAGCGGTTCCAGATTTCCTCTCAGGCCCATGAACCGGAACCGGACGTAGCGAGCTTTTGTGAATTCTAACAGTTCCGGACTGGTTTCATTTGCGCCTGGTCGTCCTTGGATTAGGGATGTGTGAATCTGGAAATTAAAAAGTAGGTTTTTTTCTTGCATTCTACATTTCCATCCTAAAAGTGACTCAGTTCAATTAGTTTGTTTTCTGATTGCGTAGAAATAATAATTGTTCTATAACAGGTTTTTGAAAGTTAGCAAATGATTTAATAAGATGGACTTCTATTGTATATATATAATATAGATCTGGGCCTTTGTTTGTCGATAATCAAAATGCGTTTCTTCTTCTCATAGAACGCAAGGAACAGAGTCGAATGGTTAGCGTTGTCTCGATCGACGAATAAAAAGAATGGGCCGCAGAGTATGTTCAATATTTTTTGGAGAGGTGACTTTCATTATCGGTGACGTCGGTCTCACAGACCGACTTAGAGATATATGCGCGAAACGCTTTTAAAACACATTTAATAAAAGAAAAACAAAAAAAAGAGGAAAATTTTAAATTAACAAAATTAAAATTAAACGATTCTATAAAATTACCCTAACTAAAGTCGCCACAGTGGATGTTTTCCCGTGCGTCATCACTTTCACGTCATCAAAATCGTATGAATCAAATCAAAATTACGAGACGAAAAAAGTCAAAACTAAGTCTAAGTTCATAAAATGGACGTGCCTGCCTACCGTTTGACGTACCTACATAATATCCCGAAAAATTATTATTTATTTTAAGTTTTGTCCGGCATTCTCTATTATCTAAAAGAAATTGACAAACAAATGTTAATACATTTAATACCATTTTTAAAGCTTAAAATCTAGAAAAGTTTGGTGTTTTATTGACTATTAAAATCGCAAAAGTCAAATTTTTGACATCCTTTCATTTAAGGAAATTTAGCCACTGCCGTAAACTTTTCAAAGAACTTTCACGGTTAGAATATTTAAAATAAAAAAATTAGGTATTATAAAAATCCATAAATACTTACCGCCAAGACAGATGGTGGGTATAATTAGCTCTAAAAATAACTATTTTCAGAAAAAGGAACAGTTTTAAGGCACACAAATTTACAAAATACGAATTAGATTGGCAGATCAAAATATGACGTTCTAAAATACAACGGTAGTCAACTAAACAAATAAAAAAGTAATTAATAGACGTTTATACATAGTTTTATTCTTGTCTAGCACGTTATATTATTGCGGAATCTTGGAGACGTTTGTTTATGCTTTTATTCAAACTTGTTACTGTAATAAATAAGGATGCAGAGTTATTAACTACGTTGAGTCCTGATCGTTGATTGATGACGCAAGAGCAAAGATCCACTGTGGCGACTTTACCTAGTAACTAGCTCCTCCATTGAGCACCTGATAAGTCGTGACGCGCCTAAACGAGCCTGATCGAAAGGAAACAAGCATGGCCCTTCCCCCCCCCACCCATTTTTTGTAATTCTGTGTTTAGTTTTATTTTTTTATAAGTAATGCAAACAAACCCAATTGATTAATGAAAAACCGGCAGACCACTGATGGGTTATAAAAATTTATCGGATTAAAAATATTATTGAGTTGCTTTAAAAGTGCTTAAAATCCAACAGGTAATTCATAAGTTTTGGCACCGATTACCAGAAGTTATATATCTTCATCTGTCCGATGCATGATAGCGGTTTCAGTTTTAATAAATTGCTGTGGTTTGATCAATTAGAAGGAATAGTTGGCAGGTAAGCTTCTAGAAATAGGTTTTTGTTTTTTAAAAAAAGAAACTGAAAAGAGAATGGTGAGTTCAAAATCCAAAGTTTTATTAAAATTGATTAGACAAGAGTATCGTTAAGTTACATTAAATATTGATTGATAGTGCTGTTCTGTAAATAACGCTGTTGGAAGCATATTTATAAACCGACTTGTTAAAGAATCTAATAATTTTTTACCCTCAATTTTTATTAATGCATTTACCCCAACTGAAAAAATTCTATCTGTGCTATTTGATTCGATTTTATATGGGTTGACCAAATTGAGAATATTTCTTTTTCCCTTGTTCTATATTTATTGTGTTTTATTTTAAAGAATTTTATCATTTTATGAGTCTTGACAAATAGGAGAAATAATACTTTGGCGAAAACTTAAGGGATGGAGGTAAGAGAGGATAAAACAATAGTTTTTGCAGTTTTTGAGTGGTTTGGCCTTTATTTGGGTTTGTTCGCAAGGAAGAAGACTGCTATCGGCAAACGACAGAACCGTACTAAGCTCTTTTATCTTCGCCTTCGCCATCTCTTAAATTTTGCAAGGGAGTCTTAATATTTTCTAAAGATTTAGCGTAGATACTAAGTTTATTATTTATAAAATAAAATATTGACAGACCCGTACCTACCAAACGGATATGTTAAAACATTATAAAACTAAAGGAAAAGAAGAAAACAACATTTAATTCTTTTAGTATTTAATTATAAAAAGCAAAAATAGGCTGTATTTATTATACAAGGAAAAAAGTAATACCATTTTGAGAGGTGTAAGCTTTGTGGTGCACGTCTACTTAAAACACCATATTGGAAACCCGTTTGGTATTGTTACTTTTGTGGGAAATTTATATATGGATATATTATATAGGGTGTCCCGTAACTAAGGGGCTATACAGCAACAGGAGATAGTGGACTTGAAAATATGTCATTTAATTTCATTTCTTATACGGTTAAAGAGATACAGGGTGATCCATTTACTTTAAAAAATTTGAGATGATTTGATGTTAAGCGGATATGAATCAAATTTGGTGTAGTTATGTTTTTAAGGGCAAGAAGGAGGATTCCATATTAAGTTTTATGATACCTCCAGCTATACAAAATGAGTTTGAATGATTCTGGCATATATTTTTTGTCTCTCACATTTCTGACCGCTTCACCTCAAATTATGAAAGAAGGATCTTTTATACGTAAAATTGTACTTCATTGATCTCGATATTTCCATTAGTTTTTGAGATAAGTGCGTTTAAATGCTAGATGACAAGAAACATTTAAATAAACACCCTTCTTAACGAAACATATTTATTGAAAATTAACCGTGCGTTCAAGCATACATGACATATTTTCAAGTCTACTATATCCCGTTGCTGCATGAGCCCCTTAGTTGTGAGACATCCTGTATACAACGATAAGTAAATGAATTTACTATGCAAATATCGAACAAATCGGTTTCTGGAATATATAAAACACACACTACAAAAGAAAACAGCTACAGATACACTTAAAAAACACCCAAATCGGAATAATAAAATAAGACGCTAACTGACTTGCTACGGCCTACTGCTGATCTGGGAATTTTAACGACGAAACCAGATCAGCTGTTAATGTCAAAATAAATGTCGTTGTCTGCTGTCGAAACGCTTTGTTTAAAGAAAAAGTTAACTCTACCAATGAAACCACTATGCCTGAAAGGGTTTAGATATGTTTATTTGTCCCCGCTCTGTATAATATGCCCAAATTGATGGTTTTTAAAATAATTTATTAATTAATTCAATATTTTAGACGGTGCATGTCATGTAAACAAATTCTAAATAAGGGAAAATAATAACACACAGTCTGCTCCACTAGTTTAATCGAAGAATTCAAAAAATCCTTAGACCCGTACATGTAAAGTTAATATGAAAAGTGTAAAAATTCAATAAGAGCAAAAATTTGATTTTTAACTTGACTTTTCTTAAAAACTATTAGCACTAGAAAAAAACTTTATTAAACTTTTTATCTTGGATTTATTAGTTCTTTAATATGGCTGTTTCAGTTTTTAAATTTTTAAAAATTTTTGTATATGCCACAGAATATTTGAATTCGTCAAAATGATTTACTCAAGATGCAAAACTTTTATGTACAATAACATTTTCTGAGAAATCAATATTAAAAAAATTATCCCATTTGTTAACCTAATTTGGGCGGACCCTGTATATGCAATTATTGTGCTCCCACTTTTTGCCTCCCACTCTTTTTTTTTCGATATAATATTCCGATTTAAATAACGTGAATTTACCTTATTTAACAAAATTATTATGGCAGTCTTCAAAACACAAATATACATAATTATATAACTTATCTCAATAAAACACTTTTTAACAAAATTATTATGGCATTCTTTAAAACGCAAACTAAACATTATTTACTTGCCGACTTTACGCTGTTATTCATATTTACATTTACCAAGTATTATCAGAGTATTATGTTACAAGACCGCTCGAGATATTGCGGTGTTGGGTCGCGACAGATCGACACCGCGACAGATCGACACCGCGACACCAATGCAAAGTTTGCATAAAAACGATCCCAGTAGTATTTTCAATACTAAAAATAATATACCTAAATTGCTATAACTTTGAGGATTGTGTGACCCCTTAAAACAAATGAGTAGGATGTTAAAATTTTGCGCAGAAAATAGTGTTTATAGGTAGAACATTTTGGCTCCTAGCCAATATCAAAATTTTGAAAATCAATTTTTCGCTCCACCCTACCGTACATGTTTCGAATGCTTCGAATCTTCAGCGGTATATTGTTAATTGGTTACATGAAGATAAACCCTGACATTGTTTGGTGGTTGAGAAAACTGTAGAACAGAAAAAGAAAATTTTTTAATTCATATTTTTAAAATAATTAAATATAGTGAAAAAAAATAAATTTTAGTTTTAATTCGTGCTTTCAAAAGCATTTTTAGGAAAATTGTTGATTTTATTTTGAAAACGTGCTACTCTCTCTACGCACTAAACATGTACGGTCTAAGGATTTTTTGAATTCTTCGATTAAACTAGTGGAGCAGACTGTGTGTTATTATTTTCCCTTATAATATCACTCCACTGAGAAATGGACTACTTCCACAAAATTTTAAATAGTTGTGATTTATTCGTACTTTATGAAACCAAGGTACTGGCCCAACCTGTCCAACCGAATATTTATTGGGGTTTTTAAATATCACATTACAGAATTTTAATTGGAATGTGAACAAACGTAATAGGCTCAGTGAAATATAAAAATACGCCTCACGGGGGTCCGCCGTCCGAGTCCATGCCGGCCGGCTAATTGGTATTAATCACTATTTGGGTCAACAAAGAAATATTTCAATAAATTTATTTTATATTTTGATAGGATTTGTATGATTGTTTTTTGATTTTATTGTAGAAAAATATTATTTTAGTGTCCTAGCTTACAGCAAGAATGACATCTGCTGAATGGAAAGTGGGACAGAAAATACATTTCCATTTCTTTTAAATAATTAGACAACATGTTATGTCACATTCTGTATGATTTCTGACTTGAACTAAAATAGGGGCTAAAATATTAAATCAAAAAAAAATTATAAAAAAACTCGAAAAAAACTTACCGAATAATTAAAGGCAACTTCATAAGGACGTTTTCTTAAATCACAACACAAAATAAAGTGTAATATTATCGATGTTTCAACGAAAAACATAGATAGAAACAGATGCCGGAGGGTCGACCTTCAGCCTCAGTCCCTGCGATTGGTGGATTTGTATTGTGACACGTAAATAGTTGGTTTCGCGAGTGTTTATTAGAGGGTGTATTGTGTTAAATTATTTTCTTGGTAAATACTTAAGAATTTTACAAAACTAAAATCTTTATAAATTTTATTTTTTCTTCCTTGCATGCGATGGGATAAAAATCAACATTTAGTGGAAAAGCCCCTTTGCCTCACTTATTTAACTTTTTGTGCCTGCCTTCCTTTTTCACTTCAATAACGAATGTCCTTGTTTGGCACTCGATTTTGCTAAAAAATTCCCACATTTTTCCCGCACTCAAGAACTTATTTTACATAATATGATTATGTATAGCAAATTTAAGGATAATCAATTTATTATTGAGTTTCCTTTTTTAGCGACAGATAAAACCGAATTCCGTTTTGATTTCCGTAAAAATTCTTTCCAGAATTAAATATAATACTCTGTTTACCCACCTCTCCATTTTCCAGTGGAGTCAGCCTCGAAAAAAACGACGTACATATCACCTCACTGTCGGTGTAATAGTGAGGCTTCCCCTTGGTGGCCGGCAGTCCGAATCTGTCCGGACATTCTTTGTCGGTTCTCGCGAAGTATTGCCACGGTTCGAAATTTTGGTTGTCTAGGGATTTTTCCAAAATCCAGGTTCCTGGACGAGGGGAATTGGCCGATTTCAGGATTATGTAGGCTATTTGATAGATCTGCAAAAAAAAGAAAGAAAATGTTTAAAATTGCATTTTGTAAATATGCAGTTTTACTTTTAAATTATCAAATATTATGCAAAGGGCGGTATACAGTACTGGCAAGCCTGAAATGCAGATTATTAATGTAAATAAAAATAAATACAAAATGGAGAAGCGAGTTAAATAGAGATCGATCAAGATTCAAGAGCGCGATTCACATTCCGCTCTCGCTACATTCCCCTCCATAGCAGCAGATATGTTCGGACTGAAATTTGCAGTTAAGCGTACGATGAAATATCTGCTGATGTTTGGAAACTTCACTTATTCACAAAAACAAAAAAAATTAAATTATTTTGTGGTATGCAAAGGCTGGGAGTGCAGACGAAGTAGGCGTTTTGTATTTTTGTATCCCAACCAACCTTTTAATAGATTTAAAAAGGCACCCCGCCACATATCATCGATTTTTTTTCACCGTAGGCTAATAAAAACAAACATTTTAAAATAATTCCTGCATTTTTAAATGCAATAATTAATTAGGTAACTACATGAAATGGAAATTACATAAAATAATTTAAGTCCTTAAATTTACGGCACAACCAAAACAAAGTTTCAAATACTACTGAACATTGTTTGAATTTTTATCGAGCTGATTAAGCTAGTACAAAATGATCCTCTCTCATTAATCGAGGGATTGAGTCGCCATGCGTTAGTCACGTCGGCAAGACTGATTGATCTGTTATCCTTATTGCAAGTATCTAAACATTTTATTCATTCTCTCATACCCACACAAAATGTCACTGTAAATTCGAGTTGGTTGAAACGGTTGATATATTTTTAATAACATCGGATAACTATAATAGATCACTTTTCATAAATACTCCAAATGTAGGTATACCTTTTTTTAGAATCCCCTTAAAGTATTGTGTTTATTGGGGACTTTAAATGATCAGTATTTATTGCTTTATTTAACATTAATGTTGAAATTATGATGGTTTTATTGTCTGGAGTGCGAGTGATTGATTCATACTGATTGTGTGGTTTCTTCCGACTTCGTTCAGTTTTTTAGACGAAAAGTACAAAACCCATTTTTAATTAAAAAAAAACTTGCATTAAACTTCTACCTAATGTTCTTATTGCATGTCATCTTTATGCTCGGTATCTAGGAACTTCCTTCGTATTACTGTGTTAAAAACACCAGGGAATCCACGTGCTGCGGAAAGACTGCACTTTCTTAAAAATTAAATGTTGATGGCAAATCGATAAATCATGGATCCCGGCGACTCTTTACGAAACAGGCATAAAGCACAAGGGTTATTGAATTTTTATGGCCGTATTTTCTTAAAGTGCATGCCAAAGGTCAGTGCACTTTTATTTTCGTTAAGGAGGCTTTCGACATTTTTTATTTTTTTAGTTTAATGAGTCTAGACATAAGATGTTTGCTCAGAAATTGTAGGCGATAAACAGGCATGGTTCCACCCTAGATCAGTGATGTTAGAGAACACACATGTTCTTAAACTTATTTCGCCCACCGCCCATTATGAGAATACATTTTTTTTTCTAGTAAAAATAGGAATTTAGGTAATTATACTTAGAAATATTGGTATTAACAGTAAAAGAAAGCTTTGAATGTAAAAATAGGAATTTAGGTAATTATACTTAGAAATATTGGTATTAACAGTAAAAGAAAGCTTTGAATGTAACCCTTATCTAATCTGAATGGTGAATCTTATGCACTTTACCTTTGTTTAGCTTGCTTTTTTGGGAAGAACCAAAACTAATAAGTGAGATATAAAAAAATGTATTCCTAATTTTCGTCTTACCTCGACGAGTTTTATAAGTAGGTACTCATCGTCAAATCACGTCGCCTCCGTAGAAACCCGAAAACCGTATAGAACGGCCGAAATAAGTATTGTTTTTCACTATTTTTCAGTTTGCCTTCGGCCCCCTAGACTGCCCCCTAATTTTCTTTGAGCCTTCTACTGCCCCCCTAAAAGTCTCACAAGGGGGCGTTATCGCCCACTTTGAAAAATATTGAGTAAGAATAATTATATTGAATTAAATTGCACATTTCAATATAACAATTCTTGATTGGCCAAATATAAATAAACATTTTCAGTTCTCAGTGTACCTTCCTATTTCATAAAAACGTCTGTACTAATACCAACATTTATATTTCCCACACACATTTTTACCGCTGTAATTCTATCACGCCTCACCATTAGTATAATTTCTTAATTGGGAATTATGGATTTGGTTAAATCTTATACATGCATGCATAAGCAGTAATGAATAAATTCGACGAAATTAAAATATTATCCATCAATTTTTAATTAAATAACGGCACACTTATTTTCTGATTAAATCAATGGTTTCAACATTTATTATTTTGTACCGTGCTTGTATTTAAATAATACTACTCGGACTACTCAATATATACCATAAAAATATCGTTTTTTTTCTTTTTTTAAACTAAGAACAGAAAATGCAACCTTTAATGTTACTAATTTTTTTTCAAAAGATATTGGCATCTTCACATTTGTTATAGTATCCCACATCAAACTTTTGTCTAAACTAGAATCTAATGGAGGTATCGCGTACAATTTGTATAAAACCTACTCATCAGATAAAAAACAAAAAGTACAAATAGATGATTTCAGTAGTTAAACAAGTACTTTAATTTGCGGTGTTCCTTGGGGAACTTTTTGGGACCAATTTTATGCTTACTTTTTATTAACGATATATTAAAATCAAGGTTAAACGAAAAAATGTTTTTGCAGATGCTATTAATACCAGCTAATACCCGAGCTAATAGTTGGAATAAATGCGTTTTAAATACATAAATAGACATTTTCATAATAAAAAATTATTTGAGTTTTGTTTTATTAAACTTAAATTTAAATAAAACAAACTTTATAACATTTTCTTGTTATAAAGATATTCTACCGAAAATTTTAAAAGAAATGAAAATTCATGATTCAAATTGTTTAAAAATATCTATAGTATAGCGACCATAGACAATTTACCTTTAGATAAACAAACAATAATCACGAATGTGGCAGTTTTATGGCCTCGCGCATGTAAACAAAACTGGGAACTATTAGACATGCGCACTGCAACATTATCGTTTGACGAATGGGAAAATAGACAGGTCCGGGCTTTAAAATTTAAATTATTGCTCATATGCCACCATAGAGGGTTTATTTTACCCCTATTTGGGCATAATACAATTATACAACGGCTGCAATTAGTACTAGTCATTGTTTATATTACAATCCGAGTCACTAAAAGCACAAACACAATTCACTAACTAAACTACACAAAAACCAGAAATCCATAAATATTAAACACCAGTCCCACAATCCACGATAGCCGATCCGATAGCTGAAAACTTTAGAAAACTACAAGGAATCCGCAGAAAAGAGAAACCTTAAAACACAACAACAAAAATGGCGGCCGAGCCGGTTCTGGAGAGTATTCTTGATCGCGTCGATTATTGTCGATAAAGTAGGACGGCCGATAACACGAGGTTTGTGTGCATGCACGAAGGTTCCCCGAATGAAGACAGCTGACTGACGAGTCATGCGCTCGGACGTATTTTTTCACCCATAAAACGTAACTTTTGTTTGCGCAGGAGATAAG
Source organism: Polydrusus pterygomalis (assembly GCA_963969555.1). Taxonomy (NCBI): domain Eukaryota; kingdom Metazoa; phylum Arthropoda; class Insecta; order Coleoptera; family Curculionidae; genus Polydrusus; species Polydrusus pterygomalis. The sequence continues at coordinate 928,732 of OZ018376.1, forward strand.
CTGTAGGTATCTAAAGGTAAATTGTCTATGATAGCGACTGAATATTTTATGAACATGGGCCGTGTGAGGTCTAGATCAATATATTGATAATAAAAATTGACAATATTATTGATCGTGTGCGGGCCGCTTGAATCTTATTATTTTGGTATTGCTGAAAAGTATTTTTGATAAGCTTTCCAGAGTGGGGTAATGCCATTTGAGATTTTAAAGTGGACGATGGTAGTGCTTCAGACGTGGGTCAAGGTGGTCTGCAAAATACTTCATTTCTATTCCCACTCATTTTTGTAAAACATTTTGATATGTTCTTTAGTATAGCCATTGTTAGTTTTCAAACAGTCACTCTCTATAAATCTTTTTATTCTCCAGTACACTCCTGCTCTTATAAATCATTTCCTGAGCATATTTTCTGGCTTATTAATGATCGAAATTCCCGAATGATTAAAAGGCATACGACACGATTTTTATTGGAACACCTGAGCTGAGCTTTATGACATGGTTTAAATTTTTTAGTCGATGAGCTTTAGGCGTGGCATTTTTTGATTTACTGGCTTGCTTGGTCCAATTACGTTTTTTTAAATGATTGCTGGTGTGGTGCATTGTGTGTGGTTTGGTTTAAAGAAGCAGTAAAATCGAATAAAGTCGTATACACATCCCTCTTTAATTCAGTGTTAAATTGATAATAAAATTTATATATCACAGCGCCAGCGGTAAAAAGTATTTGAGAAGAAGTAAATAAATAAAATTGACGTATTTTGGCGTTTACCGGAAAACTGTTTTTAAAATAAAAAAACAAGTTATATGTTTAGGGGTTGCTTTTACCCCCACCCCTTAAAGGGCGAATTTTGCAATATCCTCTCTTGGTGAACATCTACGGGGTAAAGTAGACATTCCAACTTTAGCATTTTATATATTAGTCTAGATACTCTAAAGCACAGAATTGCGTTGCGTAGCTAAATATTCTGTGTCTAAAGTCAAAGTTAATCTAAGAACTCGCCGCATCACTTGTCATTTATGGCATCCTGTTGAAGTCTGATCTATTTTACGTTCAGCGGTTGGCTACAGAAACAGAACCGGACTAAGTTCTTTTACCTTCGCCTTCTGGTAAATTTTGTTAATATTTTGTAAAGATATAGCGTAGATACTAATGTTATTATTTACAAAATAAAATATTGACAGACCCGTACCTACCAAAATAAGTATGTGAAAACATTATAAAAATAAAGGAAAATAATTCTTTGAATATTTCTTTTAGTATTTATTTATAAAAAGCAAAAATAGGTATTTATGTATTTATTATACAAAGAAAAAAGTAATACATTTTTTGCTAGATGTAGGTAAGCTTTGTGGTGCACCTCTAATTAAAACACCATATTGGGGACCCGTTTTGTATTGTTACTTTAGTGGGAATTTTAATATATGGGAATATATAGGGTGTCCCGTACCTAAGGGGCTATACAGCAACAGGAGTCAGGTTTACACAGAACTGTCTGACACTAAATACCGAAAAAACTCAAAAGTTGGTAATTTCAACAAGTCGTGACGTTGTGAAGGGTCAAAGTGTAAAGGTTTTGGGTCTAACTGTCGATGATACTTTAAGCTGGATTCACATACTGATTGATTCCTGCTCTTATTTTTACAGCTACACTGAGACCCTTCATTGCTTCTAAGTGACTTAAATATAGATGATAGCCCATTTTTTTCCCTTCCCCCAAGAATAGGGAAAGTTTTTCTGTGATGCCCCCCTTTATTATATTTTCAATTTCATCAAATACATTTTTACTAAAAAACGCTCCTTTAAATCGTAGATCCAGAAAAGCAAAAATATTTAACATTTTGTGAGTGTTATTATCATCATGGTACCGCTCTCGTATTAGTCATAAAATTGAGAGGGCGATTTTTTTTTAAAGAGACACTTTCGTACCTGTAAGATCAGGCTTGCCAGTACTGTATAAGGTCAAAAAATTGTGAATTGGTGCTTTAAATTTTAAAACTATTTGCTAAATAAGGGTGTAAACAGTTTATTCCTTTTATTTCCAAGCAATTTGGAAACGCCACAAGTTTGAGTGTTTAGAGTTGGAATACTGGCAATTGCTGCAAATTATTAGACCAACCAAGGCCATGGGTTTTTCGGGGTAGTCTGTCCATTAATTTCATATTTGAAAGTTGGCAACCCTACTGTTGACCCATTTACATTTGTCTTAATAATATCGGTGGAAAATATTCCATCTATTCGAGTCGTTTAACAGGTTGTTAAAGAACACGATTAAAAAAAGTTAAACTCCTTTAACTAAAAAAATAATCATCACCGGCCTAATGACGCATTAAAAACATCCTTTTAAATAAATCTAACGGAGTTAGTAGTAATTGGTTGTCAGATCTTGAAAGATCAAAAAAGAGTTCCTAGTTAAGAGTGGTATAGATGGCCGACCTGCTAGCTAGGAATTTGTTTGTTATTATTAAATAAATGTTTATGAAAATGAAAATACGTCGTTCGGTTGCGTGAGTAGTTTTGAGAAATACCTAGGTGAAGTTTGGACTTCATTAATTAAATTAAAACGTTTCGACTAATAAGTAGTATCTTCCGTCATCTTCTGGTGAGCACTAAATAAACTATAAGGCTAAGAATCTGTTCGCACTATCGTTTCTTATCTTAGAATTATTTCATTCCATCAAAAAATAAATTCTGGCCTGACGTCCTTCAAAATAGGCATCAATATTCCCTTTCCATTGGTTATCTTCTGCAACAGGTGCATGACTATTGAGGATCCCAATTCCAATTCCGCGTAAACATCTGGCTGTTCCTACTTATTCGCATAAGAACTCCAATGAACGAATGAACTATAACAAGATTTAAACCAAATAAGAATCGATGCGATGGTATCAATGGAGATGGTTTGTTACCCGAACTTGATTTCCACTGATGAGTTCAAGATAATATGTCGCACTAAAGTGGCATCAGAATAAAATCTTGTGTTTATAAGGATTTTTGTTTGGTTTAATGGGCCTTGGGTTCTAGCACAAGGAGATAACTAAATTAGCTAATTTTGGAATTTATATTTATTGTAGTATTTCCCCTCCATAGCTGCAAATACGATAGGACTGAATTTTTCAGGTAAGTGTATTATTATCTGCTGGTGTTCTGAAATGGTTTATTTGCAAGACTAAAAAAATTAAAATTATTTTATGGTACGCGAAGGCTGCAGAGTGTAGGGGAAGTAGGCGTTTTGAATTTTTGTATCCCGATCAACCTGTTTTAACACCACTAGCGGCCAGTGTAGGCACACTACTTTAAAAATTATTTTATTAATTAAGCTCTAAAACTCTTTGCTCTAAGGTTAATGTAACATTTTCCTAAATTTTAAAATTCCTGCTACCTGACACAGTGCCTGGCATGCTAAAGTTGGGCTCCGCTTTGCGACGAAAATATGCGGAATATTCCTTTTAGTGCCTTCCTCGTCTAAAGTTTAGCTTTCGGTATTTAAATATTGGACCCATACAGAATAGAGGTCTCTATTTTACCTCCAAGACAATAAGGAAAACTTATGTAAAGGAAAGTTCCACAAAAGCATATTAGAACCAAGTTTCTATTTTCACTGTCCTCGCAAAGGAGTCCCGAAAAAAAATGCAAATATAGCAGATGTCGGCCTCTTAAGCTTAAAAACTACTTGACGGGGAACGACGAAATTTTGTATGTGGATTGAGTCCTTGTTTAAAACCGGTTAACGGTTGGAGGTGCTATACAGACAAACATTACAAATAAATTTGCTTATTTAACGACATTCTGCTCATAGCTTATACTTTAGGTACTTTCACCGAACCCATGTATACAGGGTAGTCATTGAATACCGTTATATAATATGGCAAAGTAGCATTTGTTATCAAAAATACGCAAACAATGGTATAAGTTAAAGGCTACCAAATAGCCTACAACTTAATTTTGATTCTAGAGGGTAGCTCAAAAAAAGGTGGACGAAAAAGATATTACTGGAAATAATGATTTTTTAAAATTAATAATAAGTAGGTACCGTAAACTGGGGTTACTTTGCCCCACTTTTGGATGTAATTTTAAGGAATCTATAAAAATAAATTCATATTGGACAGAAATCAAGTGTTCTTCGGATGGTACTTAAACATAGGATATAATAGAATATATATATGGATATTTTCATGTGGGATGCCATATATAGGGTGTTATTTTTTTTATCAAAAGTGGAGCAAAGTTTCCCATAGGACGGGGTTACTTTGCTCCATTAAATATTTTGCATTATAACGCCTGTATTTAAAAAAGTGGAGCAAAGTTCATCGGGTATTTCATTAACTTATCTCCAAGGATCACATCCATGCAAAAAAAATTAAATAAATATCTTAAGATAATTTTATTATTACCTATGAAACAAAACGAACAACTATTATTTATAAACACTCAAATAAGACAAATTAAAAATAGTTAAAACAGCCGAATTTCAATCAAAAAGCGGTGTTATAATAATTCTAAGACGGAAAATGCGCCCCTTTTAGAAAGTTGTTGGGGGGCTTAATGGACCTCAAATAGGACAAATGAAAAATAGTTAAAATAGCCGAATTTCAATCAAAAAGCGGTGTTAATAATTCTAAGACGGAACATGCGCCCCTTTTAGAAAGTTGTTGGGGGGCTTAATGGACCCTAAGACATCAGCCCATTGGTACGTTAGTTGATCGGGTTTTTTTGAAGGCCACTTCCACATCTTAATTAACCTTTGCATCGAGTTAATCCGCGGAGCAAAGTAACCCCAAAAACCTTTAAACTTTGCATGATCCGATAAAAATTATAAATTCGCAGTATTTATCGTTTATGAAAGGTATATTTATCTAGAAAGCTATTATAAAAGGGTATTTAAACTAGTACATATATACTTACTGGATAAATATAAAGAGAATTAGCTGCACGCGCCAAATTTTTGACACTAAAAAAGGTCGTTATTTTAATCACTTCCTTACTGGCCGATGGCTAAAGTATGAACGTGGAGTGACATGGGAGCCCCCGTCATAACTGCGTAGGCAACCAGTAAAACACTGTTATATGTTTGATAGTATAACGTACCTTGTCTAAGTATGAAAATAAAACTAAACTCTTTTTGACAATGGCGCAAAGTAACACCCTCAGGGGCAAAGTAACCCCAGTTTACAGTACTAATAAATTCTTTATTTAAGTCCAAACAATAATTGGGTTTTATTTTTTATTTAATAGCTAAAGAAACTAATATTTGGCTCCGGTAAATCTATAAGGAATAATAACAGTAATAAAAGTGGAAATAAGTAATTACGTAGTGAATTTGAAATTACCATTTTACTGAGATATGGGCCAGTTCTTATCGACCAATTAAAATCGCTTCGAATTAGTTGAATTTCACGCAATTTCTTTACTTATGTCAGATCAATTAATGCGATAAACACGGCAAATACGAACAAGTTTTACTTTTTTCTTTCAATCGAACTAGACACTAAACATTACGTTTGAGACAGCAAGAGCACATAAATGAGGGTTAGATATAGACTGAACTGACGGAAATCAATTTTTACTTCATAAAGTAGTTTCATGCCCTAGTAACTTATGTTAGGACAAAAACAAAAGTCATTTAAAAGAAAGAATATTTGACAATTTTTTTTGTACGCGATTATACCGTGCGAGCAAAAATTATTTGCATCAAAGAATGCCTTGCATCTAAGGACGTAGAGCTTAATACCTGTTGAGAGTCAGTAACTACCTGAATTACCAATCAATCAGTTATTCCGTCATCTTTGACAGTCGTTACAAATAATTTGATTCATCGCTATAATTTTTCCAATCTCTTGAACAATTCACACAATGGGCTTTACGGAACAGCACAAAACATTCATGGTTGAAACGTGTTTTCGAAACGGGGTTAGAGTAAATGGTGAGTGGCAATACAATCCGGTTTGTGCATGGACGATTTTCACGAACATTTTCCTAACGTTGCTTTTATTGCTGGGGATTTTTATCATTGCCTGAAAAGAACCGTGGCTGTGTTTAGGGAAACATGTTCTATACAACACAAAAAAGGATCAGGAAGACTATCTGTAAGAACAGAAGAAGTTGTTGCAAACAACACACCACAACACTTTCGAAAATATGAAGAGACGTGTGAATTTATGCTTGGAGCATGGCGGTGGCCAATTTCAGCAATTTATGTAATTATTTTTCTTTTTCTTTCTGTTTATTCTTACTTTGTTAATTTTGTAAACAACAAAAATAAATTTGTATTTGTCTACTTATTTTATTACTCATTAGTTTGGCATATAGAGTCATAATATGAATAAATTAATTTGACAATTTTAACCTAGATTTGGTTATATATCGTCCTCATAATCATTGTGATCTAAACCAAGCCCTACGTTTTTTAATCCAAGCTCTCTTTGATGCAAATAATTTTTGCTCGCACGGTATGTACTTTACACGGCAATAAACTTTTAACACAAAATCAGGTGCATTTCACACTTTAATGCGACATAGAATAAAAAACCGACTTTGTGTTTAAGTAAAAAATAACGCGTGAGTTGATATAATGCCATACAGAACCAAACAACATTTGAAACCCATATCGGCTAACTTGTTTACGTATTCATGAATTTTAACTTTTTTTTTGTATATGTGTGGTTTCTATGGAAACCCTTCAATGATTGGTTAGCAGAGTGTTAAAAAATAAATCGGAATAAGTCCATTATGGACGTTGTTAAAACGTTTCGTATAAATTGTATAGTCACGTCCGCCGATCGCACGTCGCGTTACCTCTCACGCCGTTAATTGACTAATTGAGGATAATGATTTAATTGAGGAAATTTAATTGGACCTGATGATTTTCGACAATGCAGTGATACGTGTCTTTATATTATTGATGCATTTGGTAAATAGTTCGATTTCAATTTATAATGATTACAGATAGTTAATTATTAATATGACAAATTAATTTATTATTTTGAGTAGTATTTGTTTTGATAAATAAATGTTCGCTCTCTTTGAAATGAAAGAATATAATTCGAAAATGAAAACACGTTCCTCTATCCATGTAAAAAAGTGAATGTTCGTTCATTATTGTTATTACAAGGCACAAAGCTTTAATAATAATTAACTAACCAGACCTGTAAAAAAAAGTAAGTAAATACCAATATTTTTATGAGTCCAAGTGCGAATAAGTTATTATTTTATTTGAAATGATTAGCCTAAATGTCTTTAGCATCATTGTAATCAGCCTAGAAAGGTTGGCGAAAAGCCCCGACCTGTCTATCTTCTTATTCGTTAATTGAACATTTTGGAGTGCGCATTCTCATTTATGCTAGGCTTTATTTACATGTCCAATGCCATAAATTTTCCACTTTCGTGATTATTGTTTGCTTATTTAAAGGTATATGTCTATGGGTCCCTTTGATTGTGAGAAAATTATTTCTTTCAAATATCATAAACCATAAAGCGGTTATTAGTTAACTAGTTTTTGAGTTATGCTGACAGACTGACAAGATATCTACACTTAGAAAAAAGCCGTCTATTCCTTATAAGAATTCACATAGGTACTCTTTATTAGTGATGTAAACTTTCGTTACTTTTGAATACTTGTACCGATTCGTTACTTTTAATATCAATACTCGTTACTTTATATTCGGTACTTTAGGTACTTTCGGTATTGGTATTATTAGTATTTTTTTGCTCAGAATCATAAAAAATGGTTTTCGGTACCTACTTTCCTACGTACTCATTATTATGATTATTATTTATAAAAATATATCGGATAATTAGAGAACATTAAGAACAGGGATTTTATTTCAAACTAACATAAAATAAAAAAGGGATTAGATTTTTTTTTTAAATAAGCATTTCCCCCAACTGTTTTTATTCTTATTAGAATCGGCTTAATATACAATCGTTTGATGGACGTCGTTTTTTTTTACAATTGCAAAAACAAGCATCTAAGAAACCGGCGGCACTCCTTTCGGCAAGCGTCTTTCATTTGGCTGCGGCAGCGTTTTTTTTACCTTGCTAACGAAGTGCTCATTGCCGACGACCGGCTATTTCGTCCGGGTAAGGTTACCAAAGTACCTAACAGAAATAAAATAATCATTACTTTTTAGTTAGGTACCCAGTATTTTAAAACTTTGAGTATGTATAAATATTTAAATAATTCATACCAAGTAATTTAGGTATTATAGAACTTAGCTATAAGTATAGGTACAAAAGTAACGAGTAACGAGTATTTTGAACAACAAGGAATCGGTACTTTCGGTACTTCGCAAATACTCGTTACTTTGTAACGAGTAGGTACTTTTTTTACATCACTACTCTTTATACAACTGTTTAATACTATATGTGACAGCAACGCGCTTTCCAACTGTAAGACAACGAAAAATTGCTAGACCGTTGTGTAGTGATAATATCACGGTAATTTAGCCAATAGGAAATAGGAGTTAATGTTACCATAGAATGGTTTATAGCCATTATTGCTCTGAATACTCACAGTAATTATCAAGTTCTATTGGGGGTGTAATCTAGGTTTATATACTGTATTGGTTCCGATTGGCAGTTGTCATAAAACTTGACACTGATCATAATAATATATAATATTTGCTTGCTCTACGGTTAATAAAGCATATGACTTACCACTAAAAATCAGTAGGTACTGTATATAGTTCTAAAAATTTCAATAGCTTCTAGTGTGATATTGTTCTTGTCGTTTAACATTGTTTATGATAATCATCTATGACATGGTTTACTGAGATGGTAAAATTCGTTCATAGATTATAAAGTCCAATATTAATGATGGGTTGTGCGAAATAAGAATATTCTATTGCTTTATCTGACATGGAAATTAAAAAAAAAACTTAAATACAAAGTAAAACTAAATTAATTGAATTAGGTATTGGTATTGGTACGATCAATAAAATTCAAATCCAGACTGGACAGCTAGAAGAATCCCCACCAACGTTTTGTGGATTATGGTTCTAACGGATACAATTCATTTTTGGGGACGTTGTTCTGCTTTCTTAATTATAGAGAAAGCGCTTTACTGGGAACAAAGTGCGTCGCATCTAGAAGATACAATTTATTTCTTAACAAAATTGCTGTATTAAAAGTAGTTCATTATTCAACAAGATATTTAATATGGGTTAATAAAAAATAACCTATCAATACAAACTATGTCTTAGCAAATCTGTTATATTAAATCATTTTTCTCAGTGTACCATTATCTATTTTCTTTTTCGATGAAATTCTCAAACGCACCAAATAATTGTTTGTTTTCATATTGCACTTTCATGTCAAAGATCCCGTCTATTAAACACATTGTTTGATTTTTCCTGATTCCTTTGGCCATCTGGGCTGAGAGTATATTTATTTAAAATTGGTTTAAAGCCTCTCTAAATACACCGTTCGTCACGTTGCGATATTCAACAAAACATCCTAAGAGCCGAATAAAATGGTTAGAACGTGTGCGTAAAATACATTGCTTTAGCAGAATGCGTGTGGTCTTCATCAGAACAGTGTTTTCCAAATGAGTAGCCCATATGCATAACCCGCTATATGCCAAAAAAATTAAAATTGAGATATTGTCACCACTGTCTTCTAAAAGATCAAAGCTAACTACCTGAACGTATTTTGAGCTGCAAAACGCGCTACTACCTATTTAAAATTGAAGGGGAAAAGTGGGTACAGTTTCAAAAGCTGCTATATGCGCGAGGTGTACAGATGCAAAGTCGGCTAAACGTTTGAACACGTGCATAGTGCGTTATATTCCATAACGACTGCTAGGTATACTAGGAATACGGCTGCAAAACGAGTTAATTTTAGATTTCGCGGTATTTTAAGGTTGTTTGTTTTAACACGTCCTAATATTCTACCATTGCAGTCGCAGTTTTATTAGTCAGTTGTTTGTAGACAGCATTCGGTGGTGTTTGCGTTTAAGTTACCTATGTAAAAATGTCTGATAGCGAAGAAAATGTGCTTGAAACGGAGCCCACACGTTCAAGAAAAAGAAAAAGATGTGCTGAAACATGGAAGAGAAACATTGCGAAAAGAAAAAGGTAGGTACCTACGTAGATTTTGTAGCTGTTGAATGATTTTTTTCTCACGATATATGGGAATGTAAATGTGTACCTTTTTATTCTACAGTGTGTTTCAACTATTCCTCTGCTCATGGTGTGTTTTCTCGTTGCAGGCAACTACCTACAGGGCTACCAAAGATGCCGAATTGCGTACATCAGGCATCTATTTTCCAGTGTAAAGAACTTTCAATGCAGGATGTGCGAAAAATACATCAAAAATATTATCAAGTTCCGGATTTAGAGTGGAAAAAGAATTACATATTACAACATGTTTACGTCAAAACCCCCAAAAAGATATGTGTTGCTGAAGGCCTGGAAAGAAGAAGAAATTTAAGCACCTGTTTTGTTCTTCCAAAACAAAGAGGTGGGGTTGTTGAAAATGTTAGAGTCTGTCGAGCTGCATTTCTAAGTATTCTTCAAGAAAATCGGGACAGAGTAAATAGATTGTGCCAAAAATATATGGAATCTGGTACGACACCTAAAGAAACAAGAGGAGGCGACCGCAAAAGTTTGAAGTATCAACCACGTCGAGAAGCGGTTAAGGAATTTATTAAAACATTCAGGCCTATTCAAAGTCATTATACTCGTGGCAAACATACGAAACGGCAATACTTACCAAGCGAGCTTAACACGAGAAAATTATGGACTTTATATAATGAAAAATACCAAGCTGAAGATCTTTCCGTGAAATATGAATACTTTAGGACCGTGTTCAACGAATGTTTTAATATAAGTTTTAACAGCCCATATTCCGATAAATGCTCCACCTGTTGCAGTTTTGAAAATAAAATTAACCTGGAGAAGGATAAGAATAAAAGAGATACACTGAAATTCAACTGGAAACATCACAAGAAGCGTGCAGATGCTTTCTACGAAAAACTTCGCCTAGAAGTTGAAAATTCATTAACTTTATGTTACGATTGTCAAAAGAATTTAGTCCTTCCAAAAGTTCCAGATCAGGCCGCATATTATTCCCGCCAGTTATATTTATATAACTTTACAATCTGTCAAGGCTCATCACTGTCTGCTCAAAACAAGGATAACACATTTAGCTATGTGTGGACCGAAAACGAATTTTCTAAAGGATGTAATCAAATTGCATCAGCCTTACACCATAGACTGTGCAACTCAAACTTAAATGATCTGTCAGTCATAAGATTGTTTTCCGATGGTTGCGGAGGACAGAACAAAAATAAGTCTTTATTAGGGATGTTGTGCTCTTGGCTAATATTTGAAGCACCTAAAAGTATCGAAAAAATTGAGATTTGGTTTCCAATTGTCGGGCATTCATATCTTCCAGCCGATCGGATATTTGGCAAATTAGAGAGAGAATTTAAGGTACGCAATGTTATCGAGGGCCCTCAAGACTACATTGATGTGATAAGCAAATATTCCTCTGTCACACACTTAGGAGAAATTAGTTGCCCTGTCAAAAACTGGAAATTGTACTCCGAAAACACAATCAAGCAGCCAGGACAATGGCACTTCAAATTTCAACAGGCCAAGAAAATCTCTATCACTCGAAGTAAATCCATCAAGACTGCATTACTAGAAGGAGGTATGTTCTATAATATTGATTCCTGTGAGCCTAAATCTATATCCAAGAGAGGAAAAAACTTCAATAATAACAGTATCACTGAAGTTGTTGACAAGGGAGTTGATATTAAACCAGCAAAGCTCAAAGATGTCAGAAAACTTATACTTTTACACTTTGGGGAAAACTGGACTGAGAATGAAAAGTTACAGTTCTACACCGACATCTTCTCTGCTTCGGAGGAAAATGATACAGCTGCTACTGCTGACAATAATGGTGATGAAGATAACAGCTCCACCAATAATAGTGACTTTGAACTCGGTGAAGATGACGCAGAATCTGTGACATAATGTTTAAAACAATAATTTTAAGATTGTATTTTTGTATTTTTGGATTTTTACTATAAATAATAATAAATCGTGCTTTAACTATTAATTTTCTTTAAATATTGCTTGGGTGATTGCAATATTAATATTAATATTAATATAATAATAATAATAATAATAATATTAATAATAATAATAATAATAATAACAATAATAATAAAAAAATAAAGCAACAATATAAGATCGTAATAATCGAAAATAGCGGGTTTTGCAAGTTATTAAAAGCCAATATGGCGGCCTTAATGATTTGCAAAACCTGTTATATACCTAATACGGTTGCAAAACACGCTATAAACAAAAAACAAACTTAAATAACTTAATTCTAATATCTAAAGGATTATAAGTGACTATTTTTTGGATTTATAATAATTATTTTCAATTTTTTCAATAAATTAAACAATTTCCATCTCTTATTTTTATTTAGTTATACGTTTTTTCTTAATACCCTAAATTCTGTTATGAATCACATAGCGGGTTTTGCATATAGGCTACTCAAATGTTCTGTGGGAAAACGGGAAAAATTTGATGTGTTTAATATTCACGTATTGTTTGTTTGTTTGATTGATAAGTCATGTCGTCACTCTTTATTTAATGACGTCGTTTATATGTTTTTAAGTTTTTTAAGTCTAATATTTGATACAATTTACAAAAAGTTTAACTTTTCTGTCTGTTTTTGTTAAAAAAAGGTTGCGTTTTAAAATTTAAAAATAAATCTATAAAAATGTGTTAAAAAATGTATTAAAAAATATTTAATTGTAGCTTTTGCTAAATAAAACATGTTACTACTACATAATACTATATCTATTATATAAAATCTAGTAATTAATAAAATTAAAAGATAATAATGTACGATGTCATGTATCATGTACCATCGCATCGTTACAACTACTGATCAGCTTTCTTCCTTTTAATTTTTAAATTCCGTCACCATCACTAAGTAGGTATATCGTTGTAAGAATCTGAAATTTTGATGAGCAATTTTATAGCTTGTTAAAAAGTTTTATATAGTTGTTTTATTATTTTTAAAGTTGTTTTAATATAAGTCGTTAGTGTCTTTCACCAGTTTTACCACTTCACGTAACCATTGATTAAATTCATTTAGTTTTTCCACTCCTAACCTATAAAACGGCCATTTTTGGCCGATTATGAACCTTAGAAATAGGTTTTCTCTACCTCGTCAATTATTATTAACCACGGTTTAGACAGCTAACAGCCCTCGCGTCTTAAATCACAAGCAGCGGAGCAGAGCGATGCTCTGGCAATAATAGTAGGTGTCTAAACAATATACACACAGGTAGGTACTCGCCGCCGCCGTTGCAAAAGCTAGTTTTAAAACATTTTCTTACAATTTTGCTAACATTTTATACTTAAATCTCGTAAATTTAGTATCGCTGAAAAGCATTTTTGATATCCAGAGAGATGACGCAAGTGTGGTAGTGCCATTTAAGATTTGAAAGTCGATGAGGGTAGTGTTTCAGGGATGGGTAAGGGTGGTCCTGATTTTTATTCCACTGCGTGTTTGTAGAAATGGTATTCTTGGTTTTTTGATACCTATATGTTTTAGTTTAGAAAATATAACCATTATAAGCTTTAAAAAGTCATCCTGTATATAGGTACAGGTTTAGGTATTTATACAGTGTGCATGACCAGTAAAGTCAGCATCATATTTTTTTTATTAATAACTTTATTCGAAATTTGACTTTGGCATCAAGTTCTGCTTCGATCGAGATGAAAATTTAAGCAAAAAAAATAGAAGTCACGTGATTCGTGATCTCTCAAATTTTAATTATTTCCAAAAAAGAATTCAAAAGTGAGGTTATTTCTGAAAGTATCGAAAAAAGTTATTGGAAAAAGTTTTTTTAAATGCAGTTTCTAGCCCACATGTAAAATTTTAGCTGCATAAGATAATTTTGATTTTTTACCCATATTTTGTAAATTGCACCACTTTTGCAAAATAAGACTCAACGCAACCTACATAAAACTTCTTAGTTTTGACAATGCTTTATTTCAGATACATTTTCTTTAAAGTAGCGCCACATTAAATGTGTGTTTTTCTACAAAATCAAAATGGGGCTATTAAAATTTGGTCGCATGTGATGCAAAGTTTCTTTATTTTTTGATCCTGTATAAGGTAACTTCATAAAATAAGTATTTTTGAAAACGTAGTTTGTGTCTGAAAGTAATACACCTTAATATGAAGACAAAAAAGAATACAGTGTCATCAGTAAAGTGTTCATTAAGTGGAAAACAAATTTTAGTGGTGGGTAAAAAATCAAAATTATCTTATGCAGCCGAAATTTCATATGGGCTAGAAACTGCATTTAAAAAAACTCTTTCTAATAACTTTTTTCGATATTTTCTGCAATAACCCCACTTTTGAATTATTTTTTGAAAAAAAATTCAAAATTGACAGATAATGCGAATCACGTGACTACTGTTTTTTTGCTTAATTTTTATCTCGATCGAAGCAGAACTTAATGTCAAAGTCAAATTTCGCATAAAGCGCATATGATGCGGACTTTAGATAGGTACTACTGGTCACACTGTATAAAAAAAAAATTTCGTGTCAATGTGGGAGGAGGATAACATTTCTTATTCTCCTAGTAAATCTTTTGCTTTTTTTCCAACAACCCATGAGTTTAACGATCAATTAGAAACTAATCTAAAAATATAAACCTTTTAATTTGCAACGCAGCTTTTAGCATAATTATAATACAATTAATTGGAATCTCGACCACCCCGTGAACAATTTACACGACCCCGTTTTTAAAGCGAATCAAAATCCATTATATCGCCCGTACAAATACCCACATTACCACATTCATTAAGCAAAATATCTCCATTACCGGCCATAATGTCCCTTAAATCGGTAAATTATCTTTAATTCGGAGTTACGGCACGGAAAAATTACAGGTTGCCGGGGTTCCCATCGCTGCTTTTTGTGGACCGCCGCGCGTTTTGACCCCATTGTTCGATTATGGCTGCGTTTTTTCAGATCGATACCGAAGATAACAGCAGTTTTAGCATATCTATTATACATAAGTGAGGTTGAACGTAAAGAAGAATTAAGTATCACAATGCGAAAATTAGGGTTGGGATTTTGACCGTCAAAATCTTTTGTGGTCAATTGACTAAGCCCCGGTCAAATTCCTCAGATTTGTCAAAAGAAATGAAGCCATAAGTACAGTGGCGCACCCAGGGGGGGGGGGGCAAGGGGGCCGTGGCCCCCCCCAAAACCCCCAATGAAATGAAAAATTATGAAAGTGGATAAGTATTTTAAAAAGTCAATTTTCTTATATTTACCTCACGGGCCTCGTTTTTGGCCTCGCATTTGTCCCCCCCCCCTCCCCCTGGAAGTTGACTTATTGACAAAAGTTGACTTATTGAGGTTTAATATGGTTTGATTGAATGTATGAATTTATTATTTCGAGTTTTCCTTTATATTTTTGTTATTATTTTGGGGTAGTAAAGACTTATTTTAATAAAAATAAACAGTTTTAATGCCAAAACGACTATGAATGTTTGAGAAACAATTTTAGCTCATTAAGTATTGAGCAAAAAATTAAAATTAAAATTAAGGGAAGACCTAAACTCTCGAAATTAACTTGATACATACCACAAAGTGTAAATCTAGGGACTTTATTGTTATTGATAAGTTTGCTGCAAAAAAAACAGATGAATGAACTTTACTTTTAAACAATGTATCCAGTAATGAAAAATAAATTAGCCTTTTTATTTTTTATCTTATTTCATTTTCAATAGAATAAGAAGGTAATCATAAATTTTTAAAATATTTACTATAATAATTATTGACAAATTTTGGCGTGGTCTTAAAAAAATTTCGCCTGCGGCGCATTTCGCCTACAGCAGGCTTTAAGTACACCCCCAAGTTAACAAGTCACAAGCCGCCAATGCCCCCCCCCCTAAGAAACCGTTTAACGACTCCCATGACTAGGCGATTGCGATCTCCCCTGCAAGAGTACCTGTTAAAAAAGCTCCAAAGTTCTAGAAAAATGCGTAACTTAAAAGTTTATTAAAAAATTGCTTCCAGCACTGGTTGGCGGGCCCCCCCTAACATAAAATCCTGGGTGAGCCGCTGCATAAGTAATTACATAGAAACGTGTCTTTATTACAAAACATCTAACAAAAAAATAAAGAAACCATTCTGAGGTACAAAAAACACAAAAATGACACATAAATATTATGTTTAATATTAATCTAACAATACTAAATTACTAATGAAGTAATTAGTGAGTGACCGATGATTGATAATAAAATGAGAGACTGCTGGCAGTACTGTCCTCGATAGATAGCTTAGATAAAGGTACATCATCTCAGGGCTGCCGCCAGAAAAAAATATAGGGGGAGGGGTCAAGAGGAATGTGTCATAAAAAACTGAAAAGCGCCGCAGGCCTTGATGTTTTTTAGACTCTGAATCACTGGTTTCATCTTCACTACTGAAATTTACGGCTGGTTCCTCCGAATTTCCATTTTTTTTAATTTCCACTGCCACTTAACAGCTTTAAGTTGTACTTTATATAAACAAGCTTTCCTGAGTGAGTGGTTTTCAATCGATTGCGAAGCTTGCCCATGAGGACCAATTTCTCTAACAAAAGGCTGCAAAAGTTTTTGACCGAATTTGACCCTGTCAAAATCTCTCCGGTCAAAATCGGTCAAAATCTCGGTCAATTGACCAGGCACAACCCTAGCGAAAATTATGATCGCACACTAAAGAATTAAGCATGAACGACGCGACGTAAACAAACCGCGTTTAAAACACGAATAATGTTTTGGTAAAATTTTATTAAAACGTAACACCAAAAAGGCGGGATGAAATTTAGAATATTAGCACATTATATTATTCGAATTTAGTTTTTTTGACATAGGGAGTAACGCTCCAAAAGAAATTGTATCAAGGAGTTGGGGGATTTTTTCTCCTAATGGTGGTTCAATTTGCAAACGTTTGTAACGTTTTTTTTTGTGTGGCCGCGGATTTTTACAATAACGTTCGATAAACTTCTTCTCGAAATCTCCCCTATCGACAAAAATTTAATTAATGCTGAACGGTGTATTATAGTTAAGTTTTTGTGTGTCTTTATTGGACCAAACAATAGAGCCATGATCGCTGGGCCACAAATTATAGGCTTTTATTTTGATTATGGGGTTGTAGCGCGGTAATTACCCATTATTTTTGATGATCGTCTTCACATTCGTATTTCATTGTGCTGTATAGTGCCATGTACTACCTCCTTAAGAGTTTCGTATAGTATCACCAGCCTAAAAACCTTTTATGTAATATTTAATTACAAGCAAGTATCCATTCGACATACGAGTAATGCCGCAGGTATCGGTATACCACACATACAACATACAATTATTGATATTTTTACTTTTTTTTAATATATATACAGTATGACCAGTACCTAAAGTCCGCATCATATGGGATTTTTTTCTATTAATAGCTTTATTCTAAATTTTACTTTGGCATCAAGTTCTGCTTCGATCGAGGTGAAAATTAAGCAAAAAAATAGTAGTCACGTGATTCGCATTATCTAATAAATTTTAAT
Source organism: Polydrusus pterygomalis (assembly GCA_963969555.1). Lineage (NCBI taxonomy): Eukaryota > Metazoa > Arthropoda > Insecta > Coleoptera > Curculionidae > Polydrusus > Polydrusus pterygomalis. The sequence goes on from OZ018376.1 coordinate 946,305, forward strand.
TTTTTCCAAAAAAGAATTCAAAAGTGGGGTTATTTCTAAAAATATCGAAAAAAGTTATTAGAAAAAGTTTTTTTTAATGCAGTTTCTAGCGCACATGCCAAATTTCAGCTGCGATAATTTTGATTTTTTACCCATATTTTGTAAATTGCACCACTTTTGCAAAATAGGACTCAACGCAACCTACATAAAACTTTTCAGTTTTGACGAGGCTTTATTTCAGTGTTCAAAAGATCTAAGAATTTTATCTATAAGATTCAGTGATTCACGAAATAATTTAGAATGGACCGTGTGTGACCGTAGAAGAGATCCATGTCACTTGTTTAATAAAGTGAGCCAGAAGGAAGTCATACGAATCTTTATTACTAAAACGAAATCAACTATATCAAACAATATGAACTGAAAAGATTGAATAAGGAACCAAACAAAATCAACAAGAAAAGTATCAGGATTTGGTACACCGATTATTATTAGGCAGGTAGAACATAAACAGATTTTTAGATCTTTTGTACACTACTTAATAAGTTTTATCAATTTTCTTTCAGTGGTAACTAGCTTAAAAACATTTTTCAGTTTGAATAAGTTTTTTATTAACCCTTTTTTAATAGGTAGTCCTGTTGTTCTTGTTTATACTTTCTGACAAAATGAACGTGTTATTAAAAAAAAATTAAGGCAGGCTTTATAATGTTTTGTTTAAATTTACAAGCAACTTGTAAACACTTTTCTATAATATGCATAGCAGATATATAAAATGCATTTTTTTTTGTGAGCGTATCTCGACTTCTGTTAAACATATATAATATACCACACGTAAAGGCGTATCAACTTAATTATTTTTTATGTTTTAGAATACACAAATCAATTTTTTTTGTTATGATTACGAAAAGCAGCAACATTACTACTTTGATCACAAAATAAATTGAATCTTTTAAAAATATAGTTTTGGAGATACTATCAATTTAAAACCTTAAAATCGTTTTCTTGAAAAATCAGTAAAAGTGAGATATTAAGCCGGCTTACGTGAGTAGAACGACGATATTTATTGGAAATCTTTTCACTGTATGTACGGATGTAAACTTTTTATAGCGTGGCCTATAGAGCCAAGAAAACAGTTCCTTAGGCCCCAATCACTAAAATGACACGAAATAATATATTCACATAACTTTTATGTGTACCTACCTATCTAGTATCTATTGACTTACCAACCCCTTTCCCGTGTTAAATTTCCCAACGTAGGTATACGATTGTATTTATTTTACATAACATACAACAACACACGTAAGGAACTACGGCATATTATCGACCACGTGGGCACCAGGTGTTTCAGATAAACAAAACAATTTACCGGGTAAAGGGCTGCAGAAACAATAAATACAAGGAACATGTGTGTGCCTCCGCCGCCGCGCCATTCTCATATTTTCTTTGCTGTACGGCCTGGTTTTAGTGTAATCTTAAAAGTTAAGTGCTTATTTTTAGTTCGATTTAAAGAATTTTATACAAATAACTAAATTACTAAAGCCATGGAGGCAATCATTATGAGGTCTCTGCTAAAACAGTTAGGTACCGTGCGAGTAAAAATTATTTGCATCAAAGAGGGCCTTGCATCAAAGAGGGCCTTGCATCTAAGGACGTAATGCTTAGCCGTAGAGCTTAATACCTGTTGGGTGTCAGTATCTGCCTGAATTAACAATCAATCAGTTATTCCGTCATCTTTGACAGTCGTTACAAGTAATTTGATTCATCGCTAATTTTTCCAATTTCTTGAACAACTCACACAATGGGCTTTACGGAACAGCACAAAACATTCATGGTTGAAGCGTATTTTTGAAACTGGGTTACAGTAAATGGTGAGTGGCATCCGGGTTTGTGCATAGACGATTTTCACGAACATTTTCCTAACGCTTTTATTGCCAGGGATTTTTATCATTGCCTGAAAAGAACCGTGGCTGTGTTTAGGGAAACAGGTTCAGGTTCTACACAACACAAAAAAGGAGGAGGAAGACCATCTGTAAGAACAGAAGAACTTGTTGCAAAAGTTCGTGAAATAATGCAAAATACGCCAACAAATTTAGACGCCTGTCCCAAGAAGTGGGAAGATCTTATGGAACATGCAGGACTATATTCTTAAGAAGCAGCTAAATTTATTTCGTTATAAAGTGCAAGTATTCCAAGAAATACAAGCCGCAGATTTTGGTAGACGCAGGAATTACCCAAAATTTATTGGAAATAAATGATTTATTAGACCTGACATTTTTTTCGGATGAAGCCTGGTTCCACCTCTCCGGTTATGTGAATTCTCAGAATACACGCATGTGGATTAGTGTGCAATTTATATAATTATTTTTCGTTTTCTTTCTGTATATTCTTACTTTGTTAATTTTGTAAACAACAAAAATAATTTTGTATTTGTCTACTTATTTTATTACTCATTAGTTTGTCATAATATGAATTTGACAAAATTTTAACCTAGATTTCGTTAGATATATCGTCCCCATATCATTGTGATCTAAACCATATCAAGCCCTACGTTTTTTAATCCAAGCCCTCTTTGATGCAAATAATTTTTGCTGGCATGGTATTATGACAATGACTTACTTAATGAACTACGAGGGGCACTAGAAAAATATGTACCTATATGTTTTCTTTATACAATATATTCCAGACAGATATAATTTCATGTCAAGTATTATGCTCCCCGGGGCAAGACTACGTTTTCGTCCCAGATCAAAAGAACCTTAATTTCTAGGGCTTAGAGCTTTTATTTTATACCCCTCACATGACAAAAATATAGAGGTTTCTTCCTTCAAAATTTAGGTACAAGGTCAAAAACCGCTTAGTAATCCACCAATTCGACGTCATTGTCAAAAGCGCCAACTAACAACTGGGTAATTTATCGAAATAACGAGATAAGGGCCGAGATTGAATGAGAGTCATTAATCGGGAACCTGCAGTCACCTGTGTTTTTCCAGGACCGCGCCGGCGGCCGTAAAATATACTGCCTACAATTTGGGCAATTCATAGGGCTGGGTACTGAAAATGTAGGTATCGATTGTACACAAACTTTTCTAAAATATAAAGTTTACATTTTTACAAGTAAAAAATCGGCGTTCCTCTAAGTTGTGCCATATTATATGCATGATGTCAAAGTATAATTTTTTTTTATGTCAGAATTACCCAGCGGCGGCTCGCACACTCGGATCACCTACCTGTACACCAAACTACTTATTCATACTCATAATTATTATTACTTGGTTCCCGTCGCCTATTTTTCTTTGTAAATAATTAAAAATTTAAGATGTAGTAGTAGTAGTAACATGATTTATTTAGCAAGAAGCTACAATTAAATATTTTTTAATAACCTTTTTAACACATTTTTATAGACTTATTTTTAAATTTTAAAACGCAACCTTCTTTTAACAAAAACAGACAGAAAAGTTAAACATTTTGCAAATCGTATCAAATATTACGTATCATTTTGTTTTTTAATTAAATGTAATTTAAAAATTTTTTTTAAACAGTTTTAATGGTTTTTGAGCTTTAATAGAATTTTCCAAATTATTATATTCTATCAAACCTTTATAAAAAATAGATTTATAAGGTAATGTTTTAGACACATAATCCACATAAAAATTTTGATTAGTTCATAGTCATAATTGAAAGAACAAAAAATTTTTAAACAACCAGGCAACAAATTATTTCTAATTTTATGTATAAAGATACATACTAAATAAAAAATTAAATTTCTGACATTCAACCAATCTAAATTTTTCAACATAAAATTAATTTTTGTAAATTTGTCACAATTTAAAATAAATCGCATTGCCTTATTTTGTAAAATTTGTAATTTATCAAATATTTCCTCACTAGTACAATATAAAATGAAAGAACAATAAAGAAAATGTGGTAATATAATAGTATTAAATATAGTTTTTTTAGAAAACAAACTTAAATTAGAACTGATTCTTTTAAAATAACCTACTTTTCCCGCAATCTTCGATAAAATACTTTCAAAATAATTTAAAAATTTTAATTTTGAATCAATGATTATCCCTAAATATTTAAAACTGTTTACTAATTCCCATTTTTCACCATCAATTACAACATTTATATTTTGACAATTTAAATTATTACCCATAACCACACATTTAGTTTTTGAAATATTAAATTTTAATTTATTTACTTTTAGCCAATTTAAGAAGTATTTAGAGTAATTTAGACCATCAAAAATATTTAAAACATTAATGAAATTTAAGGTGTCATTAGCAAACATTTGTAACTTACACATTTTTAAAACTAAAGGCTTATCGTTGATGTATAAAATAAATAATATTGGACCCAGTATACTTCCTTGAGGAACTCCTATATTATTTATTTTTTATTTGAATATGTTTTTGATATTTTTGTTGTTTTATGTTGTTGCAGTGCAAAGGAAAAATCCATTTATGGCTAGGCCAGACTATTAATTGCATAACATAGGGAAAGAGAGAGTGAGAGAGATAAGAAAAAATAAATATCTATATCTCCTTCTCTTACTGGCACATAACGAATTTTATGCGTGGGCCAGGTCCCCAAATCAGGCCCTGATTAATATTTTAAAATAAATTATAGTTATACACCATATTGTCACGACAACACATGATTATTTAACAAACAACAATAATTTGGTTATCGATCGAAAAAAATAGGTATCGATATATCTGAGCCATCTCTAGTAATTGGGCCCTTTCGGACCCTTTCTTTGTAATGCCGTCGGCGATAGGTGCGATGTTCCTAAAAGGGCTGTGATAAATGTGTCTGGTATAGCAGGAAGAGGATAAATTATCCTTGGAAGAGCGATACAGAAGTATATAATGGAAGTTATACCATTAAAGAGGTTAAAAGGTCATCAGCTGATTTTTCTTAAAAATTATCTGTAGTAGGGTTTTGAGGTTTGTTTAGTTAATGGAGAGTGGCAAAGAGAGATGGTAGAGAGAGACACGTACTGAAAAAAAGAGAGAACATTTTATATATAGGAAGAAAAGGTTATACACTGTAAAACGAGGCTATTTTGAAGGATTACAGAAACAATGGGCCTTTTCCACCAAAAATTAATTCATCATATCCAGCACTGACATCCTGATTAGAACTTATTGAGAATATATCCCAACAAAACAAACCATCTTGAAGTATCACAAAACGTAGTACCCATTTATTTTCCAGCCAGTCGAGGAGATTCTGATAATAATGCTATCTTTGTTTCAAACTTTTATAGAAAAGGACAGATTAGAAACTGGAAATAAGGCTCGAGATTCCATTCAAGTAAAAGCGCTTCGGCCACTGGTTGAGGCGGCGCGGCGCTTACGCGGGTCAGTGATTTAGAGTATTTTAATTGGAAAGCTTTTTTTGTTAAATTATTTTCTCAGTAAATACTTGTCAAGATTTTCCAAGTGGTCTTATACATATTACATACATACAAAATTTCACATAAATCAATATATTATCATAGGTAGATACATACATAATCAAGATAAAAATGTCATACTGATTGCTAAATTAGTACTCCTAAAAAATAATCTAAATAGAACTTTGGTACACGGCGTTCGTAACAGCAGTTGCGTGCGGAAAAGTGTCTCTTTCTGCTTTTGGTAGTATAATAACTACTATTTCCTACGACCATCTGTGAAAATGAGAAAAAAGCACGGTTAACTTGGCTAGAAAGTGCTTTATATAACACCCGTGTAGAAATATATATTTTTTTCAAAACGTGTGTTAAAATGAAAAACAGTTGATGGCTGACAAATTTGAAACTTATATACGGGACCCTTTGAGAAAAATTGGGGTGCTGGGTGGGGTAAGTACACTAGAGCATTACTGCAAATAATAAAAACTCGTTCTTTCGGTAATTCTGGGAATCATTAGGATTTTTCATGATAAATACACGATATAAGTACCTATTGTATTCTGGATAAATATAAAACGAAATTCATTCACTGTATATAGAATGAGCGGAAGCAAATAAGAAAAAAGTTTTTCTTTTTATTTAAAACTAGGCAAAGAGCTAATAAAAAGCATATCACCTTTATGAACTATATTATAAGCAAATTAAAAGGTGTAAAATGGGAATTGTTTTTTTTTTGTTTTAATATAGACGCTTCTGTTGAAATCCGCCTTGAAATTTGTTAACATTTTTCAACTCTAGTGTTGACATACTTAGTTTAACACAATGGTGATATACCTACAAACTATTAAAAATAAGTCAAATTATTTTTGCTAATTTTTTATGGTCGTAGGAAAAATTGTGTACATTACTCGTGTGAAAGTAATTTTCTCAAACTTAAGAGAATTTCCGCCACGGATGTACGCCTCATGCTAAATACCTTCTCGTTTGAAAAGTCGTTTTAACACTTGTTATATGAGTACATTAAATGCAAAACTCGGTTTTTGACAATTTGTATAAAATTACATTTTTAGTATATCGTATCCATTAATGCATTGTCTATAGCATACTCAAGAAAACTAAATGCAAAAGGCGGTCTTTTATAGAATAAAATACATTTAAAAACATAACGTAGATGCAAAACTCAGTTTTGTTTAGACCTGTCAGATGCAAAACTCGGTATATGCCGTTGACCAATCATTATATATTATACTCATCACGTAACAATCGCCTGTTGATTATACCTGCTGCCTTATAGGTCAGATTTTTGTTCTGATGGTATAGTAAAAAGAGGGAAACAACTTTCAGGACTAAACCTTAATAAAGTTATAACGGGAAACTCTTTGACGGGAGACAAATCGTCAATTGCTAGTCTTTTGCAGAAGCACTATGGCCCTGACTGGAGAGAAATTCCAGAACTAGAATTCTACAAAATTGTCGATTCTCCAGGCGAGCCGATTAGCCACTTAAGTGATACTGAGGATTTAGAGTACACAACGCCCGAAACGTCATTTTTAGAGTTAAGGAAGTTAAACTTTGTTAACGTGTTTTTATTAAACAATGTAAGTACCTAATGAAGCAATTCTTTTATTATTCCGTTAGTATTTCGCATTTCTTAGTTGCAAAACTTGTTCTTTGAACGAGAAAGATCCAAAACTTTGTTTTTGAATAATTTGATTTGAATTATTTACTAAATTATAGTGTTGGGAAAAATCGACTTATTTTAATAATCGACTACCGAGTATTCGCGTGATTTAAAAAACCGAATGATAATCGATTTTTCACTCAAATTCTAATATGAATATTGGCATTGGCGGTTCATCGTTCATGTTGATATACAGCATTTGTATTGGGAATAACTGACTCGGTACAGTAATAAATCATATCTTACACAGGAAACCCGTAATGCAGTATTTGATTTGAATTATATCGCCAATAACCGAAACCACTCGGTGTAGCCGCTTGCTAGGAGATGGCTCTGGCCGCAGTGAGTGATTGACATGCGGGCAGCAACTTTGGAGATGCGTTGGAAAATAAAAACCATAATATGTTCGTCACTCGAATTATTTCCGAAGATAATCGAATAATTCAAGTGATTGAAAAAACCGAATGATAGGTTATTTTTCACGTGAGTGATCCCAACACTACTAAATTAGTTAATTCTAAAGGATTTTTTTACTTTTTTGGATAAAAATAACTAATAACGTACTTTTATAGAATTTTTGCAATTTATTTTTTTTAAATAAACTTATCTGCGGTTTTTCACGTTTCTCTTAAAACAACTTATCCTGCAAAAACCGAGTTTTGCATATAATGTACTCATATAAAATAATATTTCAGAAATGAAAAATATTTTTCGAACATAACGAAGTCCACAATGTTTATCAAAATTTCAAAAGATAATCGCCGTGATAATCGTTTCGATAAATCTCCTTTCTATCTCAAAGTGTATCTCCGTATATCAAGCCGCACTCATTCTAATATCTCGTATCGATAGCGCAAAGTGCAGGTATCTTTTCCTTATCGCTTCGTGCATCCGCCGATCGTGATCCGGCATGCTCTATTTTATTGCACTGGCATGTCTACAATACTCTACAAGTTACTTGTGTATACTCGTTTATACAGGGCCGGTTTAAGGATTCGTCGAGCCCTAAATAGTCTTAAATGTATAGGTTGTCTATCTACATATAGCCCCGCATATAGCCGGTATCTAGATATAGTAGATTCATCATTAGATTTTTACTTTCCTCCTGAAAATAAATGTATTGTATTCGCATATTCGCAAATAAATTATAAGGAATAGATTTAATTTGAAAAGCATTGTTCATTTTTTTGGTTTCTCTGTCTGGTTGGTTTTATATACATGTGGCTTCAGATATCCCCATAAATAAATGTCGATAGTTGTGAGATCTGGACTCCTACGTGCCAACTGATTTGAACCATAGGTACCTTCCTATCAATTTGTTCCCAAAGTAATGATTTAGCCAATCATCAAAAGGAATTAAAAAATAGAATTGAAAAAAAAAATTCAAAAAACTAAAAATGTTGTTTGTGACGAACCCCGTACAGTAATCGCAACTCTAATAGTTGAAATTGTAGTTTCAACACTAGCAAAATACATTTAGTAAATTATGGAATTGGAAAAAAAATACAAAAAACTAAAAATGTTGTTCGTGACTAACCCTGTATAGTAATCGCAACTCTAATAGTTGAAATTGTAGTTTCAGCACAAGCAAACGTTTTTATAAAGAGTGACATTTTCTTCAATACCTACCTACTAATAAAAAAGTTTTTCCTCTTCCAAACTCTATGTATGAACACACTGTATAAGCATTTAATGTGATGGTAGGAGTTTAAATCCACTTTTTTTTTTAAAGGATTCGAAAAAGTTCTACGTAAAACTAAAAATTGATGTTTATCGATTATCAATCTAGTTTTATTTTCGCCTATATATGAGCGTCCATATTTATATCTCGTTAAACCATGATAAATGCCTTCTAATGATGCTCAATGACTGTAATGAAACATGTATTTATAGACGTTCAAACAGCCTTATTATTCTCTGGGGGCATTTCGTTATTTTTTCTGTAAGTTTAATAGGTTCCTAAACGCAGTGGCGCAGAGCAAACCTTTGAATATCAATTCAAAGAGCAGACTAAAAATGTATGACATGAACAACAACGTTTTCTCTCTCTCTCTCTAAACATTTAAGAGTGTACCATCGCTTTAACTTGCGACGTGCATTTATGCCAGTTACTCGAAACCCTCTAAACCTGTCGAATTTATTTCAAGATTTTTTTGCTTAGAAATAATAAAGTAATTTTTGTACCGTGCGAGCAAAAATTATTTGCATCAAAGAGGGCCTTGCCGTGCTTAGCCGTAGAGCTTAATACCTGTTGGGTGTCAGTAACTAACAATCAATCAGTTATTCCGTCATCTTTGACAGTCGTTACAAGTAATTTGATTCATCGCTAATTTTTCCAATTTCTTCAACAATTCACACAATGGGCTTTACGGAACAGCACAAAACATTCATGGTTGAAGCGTATTTTCGAAACGGGGTTAGAGTAAATCGTGAGTGGAAATACAATCCGGGTTTGTGCTTGGACGATTTTCACGAATATTTTCCTAACGTTGCTTTTATTGCTGGGGATTTTTATCATTGCCTGAAAAGAACCGTGGCTGTGTGTAGGGAAACAGGTTCTATACATACAACACAAAAAAGGAGCAGGAAGACCATCTGTAAGAACAGAAGAACTTGTTGCAAACGTTCGTGAAATAATGCAAAATACGCCAACAAATTGTATAAGACGCCTGTCCCAATAGGTGGGAAGATCTTATGGAACATGCAGGACTATTCTTAAAAAGCAGCTAAATTTATTTTCTTATAAAGTGCAAGTATCCCAAGAAATACAAGTCGGAGATTTTTTCTTTTTCTTTCTGTATATTCTTACTTTGTTAATTTTGTGAACAACGAAAATAAATTTGTATCTGTCTACTTGTTTTATTACTCATTAGTTTGGCATATCATGTCATAATATGAATTTGACAAAATTTTAACCTAGATTTGGTTAGATATATCGTCCCCATATCATTGTGATCTAAACTAAGCCCTACGTTTTTTAATCCAAGCCCTGTTTGATGCAAATAATTTTTGCTCGCACGTTATACTGTTAACGATTGCCAAGATAAATATTTGAAAAATAGTTGCAGGCGTTCGGCTGTCACTAAACATCACCAGTAAAATTTAATTAAACAAGCATAAATTTGATATCACTGGATAGTCAAAGGTTTAAACGTTGATCGTCTTGTAACAGATTTTTAATTTAGGCGTTTCTTTGGGAGAAAATAATGTTTAAAGTTGGTCCATGTACACTAACACAAATTATAGTATATTTTAAAAAATGTTTAATCGGAAAATCTGCTACATGAGAAACAGAGTTTAAGAATAAGGTTTTTTACTGTTTTTAAATTAAAGTAAATCGTCGGTGCGGTTTCGGAAAAATTCGGTGAGAGCGGAGGGCAAAATATAGTATATTACATAACAAGTGTTGAAAGTGATACTTTTGAAATGAGGAGGTATTTAGCACGAGGCGTTAGCCGAAAATCACTTTCACACGAGTAATGTACACAATTTTTCCTACGACTATACAAAATAATCAAAAAGAGTTTAATTGGTTTTTAATAGTTTGTTGGCATCACCATTGTGTTACACAAATTTTTTCAACGCTAGAGTTGAAAAATGTATTTCAACTCTAAAGTTAAAAAAATAAAAATAATGTCCACTTACACATTTTAACTTACCTAGATTTAAATAAAAATAATAACTTTTTCTCCTATTTGCTTACGCACATTATACCTACTATCAATGTACAGTGAATAAATTCCATTTCTGATTTTTTAGCTGCTTGCATTATTTTAATAAAACAATAATATACCTAAATAGACATACGAAAACAACAAAACACAAAACTAAAACATAACCTCAACATTATAGAAAGTTACAGATGGAGTTAAATATGGATAGCTTGTTAATTATAAAAGTTCTCTATAGTCGATTTGTTTTGAATATTGCTAAAATAAATTTACTTTCTTAAAGCATATTATTATTCACTTGTCCCATATCCTTAAACATTGTATGGATATTTTTATCCGAGATAATTGTAAAATTATAAATCGGTATTTCCTAGGGTAATCGATTTCTGCTCTATAGCTGCCCCTTTTTTTCTGTGGTTCAACTCAGTTGATAATGTTGACAGGTTTGATGGGTTTCCTGACATATTTCCCCTTTTTAATATATTATTATTATGGAGGACTTGAGGTAGGAGGCCGATCGCAATGCATTGGATTCGGTCCCAAATTAGCATCGGTAATTCAGCTTTACGAGTCGCTGTAAGATGGCGCGCGTGTTCGAAGTGGGCTATCAAATAATGGTTTCTTATGGACGCAATAACTATATTTATTTAAATTAGTTCTTTAAGGTAGGAGTATCAACATGCTTGCCAACCTATAACCTATTTCGCGTAGATTTATTTATGTTTTCTAGCTTTTATACAAAATTTAAAGAAAATCAGTATCGACTTGATATTCTATAGGTAATAATTGACATATTTAATAAATATCAAGGAATTTCATAACTTATTTTAGGAGAATTGTATAGCGAAAAATATCGGGTAAGATTTTTTTTAACATTATTATGTCATTGTCACTCATTGTTCTTTCACTATACAATTCTCCCAAAATTAGCAATGAAATAAATTGATATTTTTGTAATATATCAGATACTACCTAAATAATGTACCGACGATATTGATTTTCTTTAAATATTAGTTATTAAAATAATAAACTCAAAAAATCAACGCTAAATAGGTTATAGGTTGGCAATAGGTTGAATGACGTTGAGAATTCAACCTTAAGGAACAAATAAGGACTTTTATATGAATTTACAGTTACTTTGTTATACTTATTAGTAAACTCGGCCTGTATAAAGTTCCAACGATGCTTGGTTTTTAAAATACAGGATATTAAACATTCTAGCTATACCTTTGGAGCTAGAAAGACTTATTTGGCTGCGTTTCCTCTCTGAAAAAGATCCTGTCTTACACCCCGACACAAAGCAAACTCTACTTTTATAAATTGTACCATTATTCATTATAAATATGGAAATTAATTACAATACAACGTTATTTGTCTTGTCTTGCCTTCAAACATTATTTGTTATTTCGAAAAATAAAATGTCAATTGTCAAAAGTAAAAGCACAGAAAAATAAAGGGTTTAAGTAAAAGTTAAAAACTATGAAGGATCTAGTTTTCCATATTAAAAACGAAGAAGAAGAAGACAACATCAGCCCACTTCGGACGCGAGAGCCATCTATCGGCCAATAGCGAACTAACCAAAAAACCGGGACAGAATTTGAAAATGCTGCCATTGTCGATCGGCCTCCTACCCTATAGTTCTCCATAATTATTATTTTTATCATAAAAATATTCTTAGGTTCCCAAAAATAACGAGGAAATTTTTTTTTATAATTGCAGTAATGCCCTAGCGTACTTTACCCCACCCGGCACCCCAATTCACTCCACGGGTTCCGTAAGTTTGTTATTTTTTTAAAATAGTTTTGCTGTCAAATTCGTCGGCCATCAGCTGTTTTATATTTCAACACACGTATTGAAAGAAAATATTTCAACACGCGTGTGATATAAAGGACTTTCTAGCCAAGTTAGGCGTGCTTTATTTGTTATTTTCATAGGTGGTCGTAGAAAACAAATTTTACATGCACCCTTAAATTAAAATATTTTTAAAATAATCACCTAGTTGCCGTTATCGGAAAAAAAATCAAATTTATAATTTCACGGATAGCCACCCCTGTGCATACGTTCACCGTTATACCAGGTACGCCATTGGTTGTGTTAAAGTATGCCTCATTAGTTCCATTATTCCATCTTCAAAAAATTGTAGTGAGCATATTATTTAAATAAACACGCTTTTCAAGCGGGTTGTTTAAACAGAGTTAAGGGTCCCTCTGGGCTCGTTAAAATTGTAACTTACGACCTTAAATTTTCTTTTTATTTATTCAACAGTCTGGCGCTTTTGTAGTTTACTAGGTAATATAAAGTTGTGTAAAGAATGCCGACAAGGATTTATTAACTATTTAGTCGAATTAAAATGGGAATAAAGAGGTTCTCAGGCAGTATCATTCCTTTATGGCACTTGAAAATACTTGGTGCATTTGCCGCTTTTTTTGACATTAATTGACTTTTGTAGTATCAAAGCAGTCAAGCTATATTAGCTATAGTATTGCTGATTTCGCGCAGCAGCTACGCACAGTAAATAACTGGTCTATCGACCTTATCTATAAAAGCTGGGGGGTGAAATGACGCTATAAGTAAGGAAAATGATTATCAAAAACTTCCAAAAACGATGGGACGGATTAAAAACATGATGGCGTCGAAACAAATTCCCGACCCTCACCACCCGTCATCCCTCAGCTGTATGGGGGAGTCTCCTGGTTGTGTCTGCGCACGTCCGTTAATTAAAAAGGTTTAAAAAAGCAAACATTTTCGCGTAATAATAATGTTTTGTTACTGAAAATAACGCTGCTGTTTTAGTGTTGAAATAACATTTATTCTCAAAATATATCAAGTGGGAAGTGTTTTAGAAATTATAAAGTCAGAATATCGAAATTTGTTAAAATATAATAGAGTCTCACATTATTGTCTAATTACTATATCTCACTAGAGGTATTTTAAATATCCACCTGTTGTCAATTTTGATTTTAAAATTTTACGCTATTACCCAACAAACTAAGCTACCTATAATTTGGAGAAAATGATAAATAGACTATTTTTAATTTATTTATTTACTTTAATTATTTAAAAAATAGGATATTTTTTACTTCCAAATATACTTTTTGGACGAAAAGGCTAACTGTGTGGTCAAAGGAAAGTGATTCGAACCTATTATTACGTCTTCAAAGTCGGAAAATATAAGAGGCCCAAGAGATGGTCCAAAACAGTAGATTGTAAATCGACTTGAAAGTTAGGTGTAAGGAAAGTCAGTAATAAACGCCACAACAGGTTGTTATTTTTTTATTTACCTTAGATTTGGCCTTAAAGCCAAAAATTCTTTAGGCCCATTAAGAATAAATTACTTCGTTTTGTCTTTAATATATCCTTATGATCAGGTTACAATGTGAAGATTTTCTAAGGTGATGTATGTACACTCTATATTACTCTTACATTTTGTACTTAAAGCCCAGAAGACTTTAAAGTATAAAATAGGTTATAGTAATGACTGAAATAATTTCTTTATAGCCAAACAGTTCTCTTCTTTTGGAAATCATGACTTTAGAAAAAATATTTTATTGACGCAATATTTTTTTAACATGGTGTATTATCTTAAATTAACTTTGGTAAATTACTTGTAACACTAAAACATAAACGTGATTTCATAAGTATCTATATACTACCACTTAATTTTAAAAATCAATAGCGTCTGACACGACATGTTCTGATTTAAGAAAACTCCTGCCTCCTGCGCTTTGATAAAAATAAAAATAACATAATATTTTTATCATTTTCTAAAATTGTGATTATTGTTTTCTATAAACTAAATAGCCCATAACGGGCCGAACATAGGCCCACAAAGGTTAAATACAGGTGAAAAACACCTCTTTACTACCACGAAGAAGACTACTTGGCCTTGTCTAAGAAGCCCAATTATTCTAATGACAGGTGTTTTTTACCAGTTTATTACCTTGGTTTTATTTACTACTAGGTGATTAAGTTACTTATTTCTGACTATGTAAAGCGTCCTGTCGGGCTTTATAGTATAAACCTTAGGTAAAATATATGGATGATGACATGTATCGTCAGGCAGAAAGAGTTATAATATTTTTGAGTGTACCTATAGCAGAGATGGAGCAATCGTTACCAACTCATTTTCATGTAAAAATTAAAAACTGTTCTTAGAAGCCGTTTTGAACTCATTTAGAGTTACTTTACATTATCGCACTATTGAAATACACTATCTCTATAATATATACTGTTAAAAAGACACACATACTATATACTTAACTTCTGCACATTGTAATTTCCTCCAAGCATTCAGTCGCTTGACATTTGCACATAAATTTTCACTAGAATACATAATTGCACAATTTATGTGCTCACAGGTATAAATAAAGGCGATTTATAGTTCTCAACTGGTGAGACTTTTTGTACGGGCGGGGCGGTAATATCATATTCCGCAAGTTTTGTTGCCTAGCCAGATCGCTAACTCGCTATTGAAAATTGTAATGTAAAGGTTTGGTTGAGCATGCGTTAGGAATAATTATTCGACTAGCAAATAAAGACAATGATTATTATTATTATTTAAAAAATCCTTAATAAAAGTTGAAAGAACTACGACCACAATTTACATAGTAAAATAATAATAATTATGAATGAAAAGGTCATCTTGAAAAGAAATAATGAAGAAAATGCAATTTCCCTGGAGAATAACGATGGAATATACCGTGCGAGCAAAAATTATTTGCATCAAAGAGGGCTTTGATTAAAAAAACGTAGGGCTTGGTTTAGATCACAATGATAATATGGGGATGATATATCTAACCAAATCTAGGTTATAATTTTGTCAAATTCATATTATGACATGATATGCCAAACTAATGAGTAATAAAATAAGTAAACAAATACAAATTTATTTTTGTTGTTTACAAAATTAACAAACTAAGAATATACAGAAAGAAAAAGAAAAATAATTACATAAATTGCTGAAATTGGCTGCTTCTTAAAAATAGTCCTGCATGTTCCATAAGATCTCCCCACTTCTTGGGACAGGCGTCTTATACAATTAGTTGGCATATTTTGCATTATTCCACGAACGTTTGCAACGAGTTCTTCTGTTCGTACAAATGGTCTTCCTGCTCCTTTTGTGTGTTGTATAGAACCTGTTTTCCTAAACACAGCCACGGTTCTTTTCAGGCAATGATAAAAATCCCCAGCAATAAAAGCAACGTTAGGAAAATGTTCGTGAAAATCGTCCATGCACAAACCCGGATTGTATTGCCACTCAGCATTTACTCTAACCCCGTTTCGAAAATATACGCTACAACCATGAAGGTTTTGTGCTGTTCCGTAAAGCCCATTGTGTGAATTGTTCAAGAAATTGGAAAAATTAGCGATGAATCAAATTACTTGTAACGACTGTCAAAGATGACGGAATAACTGATTGATTGTTAATTCAGGTGGTTACTGACACCCAACAGGTATTAAGCTCTATGGCTAAGCATTACGTCCTTAAATGCAAGGCCCTCTTTGATGAAAATAATTTTTTCTCGCACGGTATTACGACGGGTTGTGATGCTATGGCATCCAACGCTTAAATCTGGGAAAGGCATAATCAGGTGGTAAAGATTATCCACAAAGAATTTGCTCATAAATTAGGCCTAAAAGAAAACCTCCTACCAATACAATCAATCTCACCCGAACCAGTTGAATCTCCTGAATATCTGTTATACTGGGACCGGCCAATAATAATGGATAGAACAGCAGACCATACCCGTCCCGATATTCTTCTATTTAAAAAAAAAAACAAGAAAGCTTTCATTATCGATATAGGTTGGCCAATAACATACAACTTCTCTAAAACCGAATCTGAGAAAAAGACCAAGTATTCAAATTTGCCGATAGAGATCAAAAATATATGGAGCTTGAACGAATAGACAATATGTTTCCGATTATAATATCGGCGGAGGAAGCTATGACGAAAAACTTCAAGCCTAGTTTGGGAAAACTACGTCTTTCAGGTTATTTGTACCACCAACAAATTCAGAAAAGCGACATTCTCCAAACTTGCTACATAGCATGGAACTTTTTAAATAGTAAAGGTTAAGATTCTTCTTTGTACTGTAAAAAATAGCAGCAATACCAAGAAAAAGCTATGAAAAAATAATAATAATAATAATAATAATAATAATAATAATAATAGAAATTCAATTATTTCTTAATTTTTATACGAAAAGAATAATTAATAATAATCTGCCAATTGATTATAAGATTTCCGAGAAAATTTCGTTTTGTGCTTTTATTAATTTATCAATTAAAATTGTTTTAACTTAAAACTGTAGCTAAATTGTTTTCCAAACATAGGTATTTGGTCGGTTTATGGAGAAAACAAAAAATTATCGAAAGATTGATAAGAAAATAATATGGCGAATGTATCACCAGTTTTACACAGCCACTAATGTCAAATTTTTGTAGGAATACGCCGGATCCTGGCTAAATCACCTGCCATTTCATATATCAAATTAAAGACTGAATATATAATATATAAATTTCAAATTTAGTACATTGCTTCACCATAAAAAGTTACATCTATTGATAAAAAAAAATAACAAGCAATTATCAAATATTGAAAATAGTGGGATTAAGTATCCGCTTACCACCCTATTTTTTAGTATGTGCGCCAGTGACTTTCGAACTACGTTCTTTCAGGTAACCATTTGTTTTTGATTATTTTTTAACTCTTGTAAAATTTCGATAAAATGATGCGTTTTGGAGATAATTTGAAAAGTATGGATCCTTAACTAATGCCAAGGCGGCTTAAGTAATGCTAAATAAAGTCAGCCGTTGAATACGGCATCCTGTTGAAGTCTGGTCTATTTTACGTTAAGATGTTGGCGAAAGAGACAGGACGTGGCTAATTTCTTTTACCATATTTTAAACTTGTACGGGTGTCCTAATGGTTTAAAAACTTACCACTGTAGAACGCTATGAGCAACCCTGACAACATACAGGAGTTCGCCGCCCAAATATTGTAAATACGAGCCAAGTAAGCGGCAAGCGGTGCGCCTGCGCATGTTTTGCGTTCAATGCTGCGTTGCCGTATTATCATTTACGTTCACCAAAATGCCATGTGTTTTTAAATACAAAAAGCTGGATTAGTTCTCAGTGAACGCTATTGTACCGTAGTTAAATTGGATAACTAATAATTTAAATTTATATTAGATGATGATAAATGAAATGTTTGTTAATGGAAATGGGAGGGTTAATTAACCTAAACTGATTTATTATACTTACCGTTCAACTTAAATAATAATTAGGTACTGAACTGGAAACTTTTAGGAAGAAAATTGAAGAAATTAGGTAGAAACCAGCATAAGCTGCTAATGTCACATTTGGGTGTCAACGGTCGAAATGCTTTGTTTTTGGAAAAAGTGGACTTTATCAATGCCTGAGCGTTGAGTCACGAGGAGCACAGCGATGAAGGATTTAAGACGCAAGGGCTATTAATTCTCTAAACCGTGGTTAATATATTTTTTTCCATTACTTACATACTACAAGACACTTTTTACAGTAGGTATTAATGATAATTTGAAAAAAGAATATGCAAATAATTCATAAAGTTTTCATAGCTTTTCAAACATATAAGATAAAGTATATCTATAAAGCGTTGGAACACTTGGAACGTCATAATATGGTTTTAGTACAACGATCTTTAAAGTCAAGCGATGTCGGTGTTACAGAATCGAAAAATAAGTAAAATAAGTAAGTACCTTCTTTCAAATAGATTGTTTTCATTATTAACCTTCACCAATAAATTTGCAAGGCAGAGAAAAATGATTTGTCAGGTAAATAATCGGTCAATAAAATGGCCGTTTTGTAGGTTAGTAGTGGAAAACAAATGGACAGGCTGTTTAAATCGAAATGATAGTTTAGTTTCATTTTGATTTTAATTTATGTGTGACATTTTCTTACCGGCTACCTACCACACGTGCTGGAAATTAGTGATATTAAGTAAAAATTCACCATAGCGGCAAAAAAAATCCCCGTAAATTTTTTCCACGCATTGAAAAAAAAATTACTTTTCAATGCAAATTAATTGATTAAAAATTTTAATTTTTTGTGTTTTCACAATACGCACCATCTGGTCATTTCAGAATAATTGGTCATCTGCGCCATTACTCTTATATCTATGAATCATGTGCAATTATTATATTGCAACCATAAATCTTGAAGGTGTATCCAAAGCTTGAAGTGGCCACCAACGATCTACACGGTTCTGGTGGGTAACTGCATTTTGACGGAAAATCTTTGTAAAGTGTGCTGTTTTTGGTAGCAAGCAAACCGTGAAATCTCCTGCACACGGTATTTTTTGCACTTGTCGTCGTATATCATTCTTTTATTGGTCGTTGGTTGGATTTATTGCAACAATGTATGTATGTAAAGGGTAGTCAGGACAAATTACAGACAAATTATAATATAATATATGTATAATATTTTTTTTCTATGGGTTTTATAAAATAAAAGGATTTTTTTGCGATAATGTACATTTCATGTCAAATTTCATAAAATATATTTTTCCTTACCCTTTCTTAAAACAGAATCATCTAATTTTAGAGATCAATTTAATAACATCATTCTTCGAGTTACGGTTAATTACAGCGAAGGTGGGGAGGGGGGGGGGCTACCTTTTTGCAGATGTGAGCGTGGGGTTTTCTGCAGGTGTTAGTGTGAGTTTCCGTTTGTTTAGAGTTTAAAAACTTTAGAAGTGTGATATTTTTTACTCGCATTAAAAAGTGAAGGCCAACAAAATAGAATTTTACAGCTAGCAATTCGACATTCGTAGGTATTAATCATAATGTTGTTGGGGACCAAGTTGGATTGAAACACTGGAAGTTCTTGATTCTGGTTTATAACAACTGTTTGTTGAAAATAAAGGTCCGATTGTTAAACTAGAATGTATCTTATTTCTTGTCCGGTCTTAGTTTTTATAAACTTGCTTATCAAACAATTAAAGAATCACGTGGTAGGTAAATTATTAGTGATGCGTAAAAATTAGGATAACCTTTGACTTTGTTAGAAGAAAAATAAGATAGAAGAGGTGACTACGTGACCAATAAGAAATAGGGTTGAATGGGGTATAACAATGTACCTATATAATTTTTTTGAAGTGTCTAGTAAAGTTAGTAGTAGTAGTAGTAACATGTTTTATTTAGCAATTAGCTACAATTAAATATTTTTTAATACATTTTTTAACACATTTTTATAGATTTATTTTTAAATTTTAAAACGCAACCTTCTTTTAACAAAAACAGCCAGAAAAGTTACACATTTTGCAAATTGCGTCAAATATTACGTATCATTTTGTTTTTCTAATTAATGTTATTGCACTTTTCTAATTAAATGTAATTTTAAAGTTTTTTTAAACAGTTTTAATGATTTTTGAGATTTAATAGAATTTTCCAAATTATTATATTCTATCAAACCTTTATAAAAAATAGATTTATAAGCTAATGTTTTAGACACTCTATCCACATACAAATTTTGATTAGTTATTGTTTTATAATTATGATGGTTATAATTAAAAAAAAAAATTTTTTTTAAACAATCAGGCACTAAGTTATTTTTAATTTTATGTATAAAGATACCTACATACTAAATAAAAAATTAAATTTCTCACATTCAACCAATCTAAATTTTCAACATAAAATTAATTTTTGTATATTTGTCACAATTCAAAATAATCCGCATTGCCCTATTTTGTAAAATTTGTAATTTGTCAAATATTTCCTCACTAGCACAATATAAAATGGAAGAACAATAAAGAAAATGTGGTAATCAAATAGCATTAAATACATTTTTTTAGAAAACAAACTTAAATTAGAGCTGATTCTTTTAAAATAACCTACTTTTCCGGCAATCTTCGTTATGATACTTTCAAAATAATTTAAAAAAATTAATTTTTAATCAATAATTATCCCCAAATATTTTAAACTGTTTATTGCTGATTATTTTCCTAATCCATGAACTAGAAAATACGTTTTTTAATATTTACTATATTGCCGACTACACACACACACACTATCTTAATGAATTACTTTTGTTACATTTTTTAGCAATATGGGCTACATCTCATAATTCTCACCCAATGTTGCCGGATGGAAAAAATATAAACACAGAACATAATGACATGTTTAAAAGATAATATAGTGTCCGCGAAAATAATTAAAAGAAAAAGAAAATATAGTGGCATATCGGACAAGTGTGTAACTATGTTTTATATTGGAATACACAGGGATCCAAGTTCAATGGATACCCTGGGGCGGGTAGACCACGACGGCCGTTTCGTCCTTATTAGGACTCGACGGGCAGCCATAACCCAAGCAATTCCAAGAATGACGGAAAAATGCACTAATAGCCTCCTTGCAAAACCAAGGCGGTCATCAGTGCACCGTAGCGCCATCCCACGGAATTCACTCCAATATAAAAGATAGTTACACTGGTATATCGAAAGGTAGACAACTAAATAAACCACGAAGTGCAACCACAATCCAGTATAGGGAACGCTATTTTTCTTGTCTGCAAAATGGCAGATGTTTTCGGTGAAAACGCAAATAGCGTTCCCTATACTGGATTGTGGTTGCACTTCGTGGTTTATTTAGTTGTCTACCTTTCGATATATCAGTGTAACTATCTTTTATATTGGAGTGAATTCCGTGGGATGGCGCTACGGTGCATTGATGACCGTCTTGGTTTTGCAAGGAGGCTTTTAGTGCATTTTTCCGTCATTCTTGGAATTGCTTGGGTTATGGCTGCCCGTCGAGTCCTAATAAGGACGAAACGGCCGTCGTGGTCTACCCGCCCCAGGGTATCCATTGAACTTGGATCCCTGTGTATTCCAATATAAAACATAGTTACACGCTTGTCCGATATGCCACTATATTTTCTTTTTCTTTTAATAATGACATGTTATTTTATAGCATTCTTTTTAAATTCTAGGCATTAAGTTGTAAAAATGTTTAATACCTATATTCGAGAAAATTTAATTGCCTTTTTACACTTTGATGCCTATTACGCTTGCACATTCGCATTTTAGCTTTTTATTCTTTACTAGCACGCACCCGCGACTTCCCTCGTTCAATTCAATTGTTGTTAAAAAGTAGGCCCTGATACCAGTAAATTTACTGTTTTTGGGTCAGCAATAAAGAAAAAAAAATCGCTACCGAAACAAAACAACTGGGCAAAATTTTCCAATACATTAAAGTACGTACGGGCTTATTTCAACAGTGTAAGCTTAGTACCAATTTTCAGCAATACAACTTTAAATTATAGACAGTAGTAGGTACTCCCTGAAAATAAGCTACAACCTTTTTTTCAACCCCCAAGTGAATTTTGAAAAAATTACGTAACACGTATACGCTTATTTTGTTAACGAAACTTATATACAAATTTTTAGACCTCCATCAGTTTTGTTAAGATATTAGAAGTTCTTATAAAAATTTCAACCCCCGTGTTCACCCCCAGGGGGTTCAGTTATAGTTACGATATAAGGAGAAGACATCCTCTAAATTTCGTGGTTCTAGGAGAAGGGGTTTAGGTTGGGCGTTGATGAATTAGTAAGTCAATAATTTTACTTTTATACCGTGCGAGCAAACATTATTTGCATCAAAGAGGGCCTTGCATCCAAGGACGTAATGCTTAGCCGTCGAGCTTAATACCTGTTGGGTGTCAGTAACTACCTGAATTAACAATCAATCAGTTATTCCGTCATCTTTGACAGTCGTTACAAGTAATTTGATTCATCGCTAATTTTTCCAATTTCTTGAACAATTCACACAATGGGCTTTACGGAACAGCACAAAACATTCATGGTTGAAGCGTATTTCCGAAACGGGGTTAGAGTAAATGGTGAGTGGCAATACAATCAGGGTTCGTGGACCGTTTTCACGAACATTTTCCTAACGTTGCCTATATTGCTGGGGATTTTTATCATTGCCTGAAAAGAACCTTGGCTGTGTTTAGCCGAAACTATTAACTACTTACGCAATTTTTTCGACGACAGATAGATCAGTTTTCGATCAGACATTAAATTTCCACCTAGATCACCTTGTTTAGCGGTTATGAATTACTTCGTTTTTCCTTATTTAAAGAACCCTATTTTTAAACCACCAAATTTAGAACAATTACAAGAAAGGATTATCTAAGAATGTGGTAACATTTCTCCAGAGATGCTGGTCAACACTTTCGAAAATATGAAGAGACGTGTGAATTTATGCTTGGAGCATGGCGGAGGCCAATTTCAGCAATTTATGTAATTATTTTTCTTTTTCTTTCCGTATATTCTTACTTTGTTAATTTTGTAAACAACAAAAATAAATTTGTATTTTTGTCTACTTATTTGATTACGCATTAGTTTGGCATATCATGTCATAATATGAATTTGACAAAATTTTAACCTATATTTGGTTAGATATATCGTCCCCATATCATCGTGATCTAAACCAAGCCCCACGTTTCTTAATCCAAGCCCTCTTTGATGCAAATAATTTTTGCTCGCACGGTATAATAAAATGTGTTTGTTTTATTTTATTTATTTATTTATAAAAGGAAAATTGAACGTAAACCTTCTCTTATAGGAGGTACAAGAATTATTTAAAAGTAAATTTACCGAGAAAATTCAAAACATTAGTTCCATTTTAACAAGCGAGCTTTACCGTTCATTGAACAAAAGCTGTTTTTAGGCGGTAACGCGGTAAAGTGTTTTGTTACACTCGATCGATCGCCGTGTCGCCGAGGCAGATCTCATTTCATACTTGGCTAAATTGTAGCTCTTCAACTTAAATCTAATCCTGTTATTTGCTTTTAGTTGTTACAGCAAAAGTTTTGCAGCAACAAAAAGAGACGAAATATGAGTTTATTTATAGATAGAGGAATTGTTCAAAAAAAAAGTCTGGTATTAGAAATGAAATACATAAAATCCGATGGAATACGTTTGACAACGTCCTACGGGAATTTGCTGTGCACAACGAGCTGCTCGACGAACATTATATTTGAACAAAAAACACGAAGTGCGTTTCAGTATAAATTGCAGCAGAGTGGTAGCCCACAGACTGCAGGTTTAAATTAGATTTATAGATTTATTAGAATAGGTATCTGCCTAAAAATTAACAGAAATTGTCTTTATTTTTAAAAACTGTTTTTATTGTCTTTCTTTGTATCACACTCCTGCGGACTCTAATTAGAAAACATATCGCTTAAATTGTCAAAATATACCAAAAAATGTATATACAGGGTGTCCCGAAATTAGCGTGCAATATTTCTAGGGCGTAAACTATATCCAAAAATATGACAAAAATGTCCTACAAACATACCCCGAGAAATGCTCCTTTAGGGGGCTAGAGCCCCTTAAAGAGGGTCGGGAAGGAAGTCTTTTTTTATAATAGTATGGAAACCCTTAAAGATAATGACATGAAAATTGGTACGTGCCTTCCAACCGATAAACTGTACATAACAGTTAGTTTAGAGTAAAAACATTTCTTCCAGTGGCGTCGCACGGAGTGGGGCTGAGGGTAAATAGTATCATATATTTTTTATTTCTAGGATTTTTTTAAATTTTAAGTACAATATTTTAAGAACCTCGAGTTTTTTCTTTAAAAAAGTACCTCTTGTTTTATTTCGATAGGAGGCACCGTTTTCAAGTAAAATTAATTTTAAAATAAAACTTATTTTTCAAAAGAAAGGTTAGTCCATATGAGTTCAGGTAAATCCGAAAGTTAGCGTGCAATATTCCTAAGGCGTAAAGTACATCCACAAATATTACAAAAATGTTCTATAAACATACCCTCAGAAATGCTCCTTTAGGGGACTAGAGCCTCTCAAAGGGGGGCAAATTTTTTTTTCGTAATAGCATGAAGTCTTTGAAATGATCCATTTTCTATTAAATTTCGATGGACCGTAGCAAATCTTCTACGGCTAGGTATTCTTCTATGCGGAAATCGCCTCATGTACTCTATTACAGCGGAAGTAGAACTACCATTACAAAATCAATACACAATACATAAATAAATATAAAATATAAAATGAATATCTGTGAGTTCTCTGTTGCCCCCATTTGAGAGGCTCTAGTCTCATAAAGAAGCATTTCTGAGGGTATGTTTATAGAACATTTTTGTAATATTTTGGATGTACTTTACGCCCTAGGAATATTGCACGCTAACTTTCGGATTTACCTGAACTCATATGGACTAGCCTTTCTTTTGAAAAATACGTTTTATTTTAAAATTAATTTTACTTGAAAACGGTGCCTCCGATCGAAATAAAACAAGAGGTACTTTTTTAAAGAAAAAACTCGAGGTTCTTAAAATATTGTACTTAAAATTAAAAAATCTTAGAAATAAAAAATATAGGATAATATTTACCCTCAGCCCCACTCCGTGCGACGCCACTGGAAGGAATATTTTCACTCTGAACTAACTCTTATGTACAACTTATCGGTTGTAAGGCACGTACCAATTTTCATGTCATTATCTTTAAGGGTTTCCATACTATTATAAAAAAAGACTTCCTTCCCGACCCTCTTTGAGGGGCTCTAGCCCCCTAAAGGAGCATTTCTCGGGGTATGTTTATAGGACATTTTTGTCATATTTTTTGATATAGTTTACGCCCTAGAAATATTGCACGCTAATTTCGGGACACCCTGTATAAATATATAGGTACAGGGCTTCTTTCTTTGTATCATGGGTACAGGGTTAGTTGAAATAACTGGAACGGCTAATTTTCTGCAAAACTACCAAGGCTAATTCAATGAATTTTGGTACAGATGAATAACTTAAAAAACTGAATTGAAAATTGACAATTGCGGGTTGTCAGATTTTTAGTTTTTTCTGTAACTCAAGGAATGTTTTTTTTCAAATGTAACACTACTTTTTTTTTATTGAATTCGATTTCTCCCATCAACATTACCATTTTCCTGATAGTATCAAGTTTTCATCTCAAATAGTTCTATGGGAAAAAAAGTTAATTATGTAGTTACAACTCTAACTCTAAAAAAATCCAATCTCTTTCCATTTAAAAACGTTTCAAATAATTTAAAAAGGAAGGTTTGTAGATATAATGTACCTAATAGTATCGATACCGATAATAACAACTAACAACTACCAACAATAACATAGCTAGTAAAAATTACTTACATTATCGGTTTCATAATCAAATTAATGTAGTGTACTATAATATGTAAGTAATTTTTACTAGCTATGCTATTGTTAGTAGTTGTTTGTTGTTATTATCGTTATCGATACTATTAGGTACATTATGTCTACCAACCTTCCTTTTCACATTATTTGAAACGTTTTTAAATGGAAGTAGATTGGATTTTTTTAGTGTTGAAGTTGTAATTAGTTAACTTTTTTCCCATAGAACTATTGAGATAAAAATTTGGAAATGGTAATGTTGATGGGAGGAATCGAATTCAATAAAAAAAAAAGTAGTGTTACATTTGAAAAAAAACATTCCTTGAGTTACAGAAAAAACTAAAAATCTGGCAACGTCGCAATTGTCAATTTTCGATTCAATTTTTTAAGTTATCCACCTCGTCGCCTTTCTAACGAAGGGACCTAACTAGCATTTCGCAAATTTTACAGGAGAGCTAAAAAACGAAAATGAGTTAGGTTTAAGACAACGCAGTCGATTTAGCTTTGAAGCTATGAATTTCTTTCTTTTGTATTTAGTTAGCTAATATGGCTTACAATAAGTCAATGATAGTGTCACCTATAAGAAGTTACACACAGTTTGTATTTTTGGTTATGTTTGTAGATATGCCACTACGTGAGAAATATTTGTCGGGTTATGTTAGTTAAGCCGCAGTTTTGTAAAATTTTAGAAATTTATAAATTGAAATTAATACAAGTGGCTTGCAGTGAAGCAAAAAATTACATCCTATTGAATAATAAAACAACAGTAATTTTTGTATTAAACTTTAATTAAAATAAACAAAACCATAAAACGTTGGGTTTACAAAACCAAGAGCTCTTTAATTTATTAGTATTAGGTTTAATTTTATAATTAAAAAAAAACGATCGTAAGTAACTAATTTTCTTCATGGGGTAAGTTTTTATAAAACTGTTGATTATCGGGCAGACGAATCGCTGGCGTAAGGCTTTCATATTGGGAAACTAAATCATTGTATTTTTTTTGGTAAGTTAAACAGGCCCTTTATTTAATGGCTGAAGCTTTGATTTCCTTATGTTTATTTTCAGTCTTTCAAGTTCTATGGCATCATAATTATCATCCCAGTGACTGAACTTAAAAAAAAGTTTCGTGGGTTCATCTTTTGTAACCATAAACTCTCTCATTTCCGTGCATTTGACATTTTGACCTCTTTCGCTCATTCTAACAGAGAGTATTCTTAATTCTTGCGATAGTTTCTTAAAATCAATAAAGTCTAAAGAATTCATGGGCTCTACTAAATAAGGTTGCTTTCGTCTTGCTAATTTCATATGTAACTGTAAGGGTTCAAATATATCCCCAGCTCCAGATATTGCCGTATGGATCGCGCTGTGGACAGAGTCTCCTTCACTATGTCCGTGATTGGACTCAAAAAATCTTAAAGAAATTAAAAGAATACATGACAAAATAAAAACAAATACCAATACCAATAATTAAACACTGCAGAAATAAAACAAACACTGCTCTCTTCCTTAATAGCTCTCGACAACTGAACCTGTAATAAGTGAATAGTTTTTCTCAGGAATAGACCTGTCTGAAGATTGGTCTGTTCGTGTTATTATTAAATTTGATATTTTAGGAGGAACCTAACACACGAAGAGACCTAACTTTAGATAGGTCGATACGTGTGAATATTATGTTGGGTTTATGCAGATAGTCCGTATGTATTTTAATTTGTGTAGGTCCTACCATCAGACATGGAGATATGCCACTTTGTGAGACAAAAGAGTTACATGAGAACAGTTAGACCCCAAAATATCTCAATTTTTACAAATATGTTAGTTAGGTCACTTCGTGAGAAGGTCGACGACCTGTACCAAAATTCATTGATTTAACCTTGGTAGTTTTGAAGAAAATTAGCCGTTCCGGTTATTTCAACTAACCCTGGTATATATTTATATAATTTATATAAAAATGATGTGTGCTATTACAACAGATTTGCAATTTGACCTTATTTGCAGACGACACTACTTTCATTACTTCTACCTCTAGTTTGGAGAATTTGATTGTGGCGTCACAACTGCTGCTGAGGGATGCAGAAAAATGGCTTTCTTGCAATCTCCTGCAGCTTAATAAAAGTAAGACTCAAGATCTGGTTGTACTGGATATCACTATGGATAATTCTTTTTCCTGGGAAGTCCACATAACTGAGTTGGGACGAATTGTTAAGTGCGATATTTCTTTTTAGAAATTTGCGTAAGTGTGTGACTTTTGACGTGTTGAAATCGCTTTACGTCGGTCCTTTTGATTCCCATCTTGCGTATGGGGTATGGGGCTATAATGTGGGGAAACTGTACAAACGCACAACAGATCTTTCGACTACAAAAAAGAGCTGTGAGACATGGCTAACGCAGGAAATAGGGATCACTGTCAGCCTATGTAAAAAAAATTTACGGTCCTTTACAAAGATGCAACCGGGGAGGACATTGAAAATGCCGAAGCAGAGTGCAACGCTTGTGACTATTATTGTGAGATTTGACATCTGCGAAAACTCATAGATTTGAATGTAATATTTAGTTGATCAAAGTTTTATTGATTTGTAATATAAAAAATAGTAAAATAGAGGGTATAAAACAGGGTTGGTACATATCATGTTTATATAAATATTCAAATATTCGATATCTATACCTACATATACCGGAAATAAATATATCAAATTTGGATATTTATTATATTTTTAAACTATTTCGTTTTTGTACTTAAAAAATTTGATATAATTTTAATATTCAAAATTAGTTAATTTAATAAGTTATCAATATTTAAATTTGTATTTTAATTCTATTCTATTTAATGATAGTTGCTATTACAATATCAAGTTCTATTAATACCTTGTATAGGAATGTAAAATGTAGGTAAAAAATACTAGTTTATGAATATGAACACATCATATATTTTTGCATTTAACTATGATTGAACTAAAAATAAAAATTGAGAACGGAATAACAGCCAAAAGAAAACTAAAATATTATTTCTAACATAAAACTATAAAACGCGTAAAAAAGGCTGACTGGGAACAAGTAAGTTTATCCCAGGTTTTAATCAGTCTGAGTAATGGTTGGTCGGAATATAGATTTGAATGTAATATTTAGTTGACCAAATTTTTATAAATCAAACTTTCAAAACATGACCCCAAAAAAACGAGGACTCTGTAGATTATTTTAAATAATAGTTACCTTCGTTCGGAGACAGTCAGTGGTATATCTATTATTTGTGCAAAATTTAAATTAATTCATCCTTAAACTTCTTAGGAAATATTAAAATAACAAAAAAAAAGGTTTAGCACCCTGTATATCGGAAACCGAACAAACTCGTTTTTCAAAATTAATAATTCGTTCGTGTGCTTTACCCCACCCAGCACCCCAATTCGCTCCACGGGTCCCGAAAGTTTGTTATTTTTAATAAATAGTTTTGTTGTCAAATTGACACCTGTTTAAATTAAATATAGTGTGCTTTGTATTTCCACACTCGTGTTGATATTTAGCACTTTCTAGCCAAGTTAACCGTGCTGTTATTATCATTTTCGTAGGTGGTCGTAGGAAAAAGAAAAATCAAACTTACGTTGGTCGTATTTTACGTGTTTCTGCGGATCGCAAATATAATAATGAACAAAACAATAACAAACAATAAGCAAAACAAAAAAAAATGGAACATATAGGATTCATCAACTAACGATCGAATATCGAATCATCAACTCAGAATCGCGCATTGCTTCGTCTACGTTAGTGGATTTTCGCTCGATCCTCCTGTCGCGGTCGGACGGCTAGACTCAAGTAATTTTAACTCGGTGTCGTTAGACTGTGGTGTGACGTCAGGGATAAATGTCCGCCGCATAATTTCGAATTGTGTACCTCTACTATACATGCTCGTGCGATAATATAAACATTTTCAATGTTAAAATTTGGCATAATGCCGCTCCCTGTGTTTATATTTTTCAAACTGTACTGGAGTTATACTCCCGCCGAGATAAACTCACTAAGCATTTAGATATTCATAGCTAGAACGTTCGAGGCTTAGACAGGATAGTGGCTCAGCGATTCAGACTAACTAAATCTAAGCAATTCTCTTGATCGTCATTTCAATAATAATATACCAGGACGGTACCGAGCCCTCGATAATGTTAAATAAATGAAAAAATATGTTAAAAAAGATTAACTAGACCACTGCTTTTTCACCTTGAATGAGTACCTGCTGGCCTTCTGGTAATTATTTCCTGGATGCTATAGATTTGGTATGAATTTGCCAGTTGTTGTGTCTCCCAATTTTTATTTCATTTTAATTGTTTGCGCATAATTTGTTTTTAATTAATAATTTATTGTTATTTATATTTTTGTATACGTACATTATTAAATTATATATTATTATATGTGACGTGCTATAAACGTACGTGTGTAAAGTAGCAAATAAAAACTTTGACTTATTTTTTTTTTAAATTAAATAAAATCAATTCAAAACAACAAAACGTTTTGTTAACAAATCATTAATATTGTGCCATTATCTATATCTCACTATAGAAAGTAGATGTTTCCAACTTCAAAGCATGAAACGCTAAAATGTCATTAAAATTTTTACGACGAAAAACGCAGTTTTTACCGTATTTTGACACCATAATAATTCATTATTTCCATCTGTTGCTTTGTACACGGCACACTTTTCGTATGTCGCTTCGTAACTTTCAACAAATTTTAAAATTGCATATTTATTCTAATGACTCCTTGAATGTACGTCACATCATCTGACATCAGTTTAAATTCGAGTCATGTCGTATATTAAGTCATAAAATATTTTTTTTTTCAGTGTCGTAATCAGGCACAAGCAATATATAAAATGCGATTTATTTATTTCAACTGAATAAAATATTTATGATATTTTAAGAGGTTTAATAAGTTATGTTTTATTTAAGAAATGTAAAAATATAATTCCAGAAGCTTTGGATGGTTTAATAACGATAAAAACAAACAAATTTAATGAATATATAACTCCTTAGAATGAAAAGGATAGAAAGATAATGCACTTTTTTACCACACATTTTTTTATCATCATCCATTAATAACAATCAGCTTTTTAGTTTACTTGGCCGGACATCTTAATTTATAAAAAACTAGAGAAACTGGAAGAGAAATAAAAATTTATACATTATTATACCAGTTATTAAAATATATTATTTATTTTCCATGTTTACTTAAAATTTAGTCTTCTTAGTCACAAGAATTTGATTCATCTGGATTTATAATGATCGGTAAGACATCACTAGCATTCATAGTCTTGTAAAAAAATAATAGACCAGGCACTTTCTATAAACTTTTGAGTACGACACACCATTTTTTGAGTAGTCGCTTGAAAATAAAATATTATATTAAATTTTTTTGGTTCGATTCCTCTAAAAAAGTATACAACATATTATGGGAAATTTTTTTATCGCCGATTTCTCAAAAAATTTTATTCTTTATAAAAGTTGGTGCATGCCTTAAAACTGCATATTTCATATTTCACCTGCGGCTAATAGTAGGGGAGCAAATGCCATTTTTTCGAAATTGCCTTAAGAGTAAAGTACCTTAATTATTAGAAATACAGCAAAATTTTATATGGAAATGTTCTTGCAAATTAGTAAGTTAGTCCAAATACGAAATTTGAGTTAGGTGTCACAATTTTTAATTTTTTTGGTTAATCTCTATTTTCCCCTAAACGATACACCTCCGGTCGATTTTTTGTTTACGCAATTTTAATGTATTTATTAAATAACTTAAACGTGGGTTTATAATAAAAATAGATTAAGTAGTTGCAAACTTTTTAAAACCTTTCCATTTTACGAGTTGGTTCAGATATTAGCGTGTTGCACGTCTACTATTCATATTACTGGAAATAATTAATAATTTATTTGTCATTTTCACCCAGGATCTACGCTGAAGTACAAAAACATATTTTAAAGAAATGCATATAAAAAAAAATTAAAAATTGACACACCTAACTCAAATTTTGTATTTGGACTAAGTTATTAATTTGCAAAAACATTTCCATATAGAATTTTGCTGTATTTCTAATAATTAAGGTACTTTACTCTTAAGGCAATTTCGAAAAAATGGCATTTGCTCCCCTACTATTAGCCGCAGGTGAAATATGAAATATGCAGTTTTAAGGCATGCACCAACTTTTATAAAGAATAAAATTTTTTGAGAAATCGGCGATAAAAAAATTTCCCATAATATGTTGTATACTTTTTTGGACACACTGTATATAATAAAAAAGTTAAATAATAAACACCGGTTCAGAAAAAAACGTGTGAACGGGCTATAATAGCTATTTATGTATCAAGGGCGTTACGGGGACTATAATGCCCTGAAGGTAGAAATAGCCCGAGGGCCTCTGGCCCGAGGGATAGGTTTCTGCCTGATGGGCATTATAGTCCAGTAAAGCCCGTGGTGCATACAATGCTTTATGTTTTACCTAAAAAAGAGTTTTTCAATGACTAATTACATTATTTATTCGCAATATAAAAAATAAGTTGCACCTGTACCTGTATACGTAAGTAGATAATGACTGGTGTTAAGTTTGACTTTGATGTTTCTGTCAGTTAGTCAGTTGGCATTTTTTATTTAACGATTTGCTCAAAATGGAAGAAATTCCACAAAATATAAGAGAAAAGGTCATAAAAGCGACCGAAAATCTTTTGCCAGTTAAATCAAGGCAACAGTATGATCGGGAGTATGGCATATTTGGTATTTGGAAAGATACGAACACAATTCTTCAAATAACCGAAAATGTTTTAATGGCATATTTCCAGGAACTGGTAAGTTATTGATTTTATTTTAATACATATGTTTAACAAACTTTATTATTTTTAGTCGGAAAAATACAGTCCGAACTCTCTCTGGACCAAGTATTCTACAAGCGGGCATTATCATAATGCCCGCTTATAATGCCCTAGGTGTGATAGCAGGTATTATTGCTATCATAACATATTCCGTTTCTAAGGTATTATAGATCAATAATAGATAGGTAAAACATAAACATAATATTACCTTTATTGTACCGGGTGAACAACTAAGAATGGTCGTCGGGTATATCTCGGAAACTACTAAACGTAGAAACTTGGGATAAAAAAAAATATTATTAAAGCGGTCATGAAAAAATTCTGGAAATAGTTTTTAAGTTCCGCATTTGGCCGCAAGAGGGCGTAATTGAAAAGTAAATTTTAAAATTTTACATAACTCCGAAAATTCCACATTAAGGTATATGTTTGATAACACCATTTTAAAGCTTGGATAATTATGCATCATTTTTGTCTTATGCTCATTGGCGTACCGACTTTAATAAGAGTGGGGGAAGCTGTTCAAAGTGTAAACATTTAAATCGCTGTAACTTCTAAACGACTTATCCGATTTCAGCAAACTAAAGACTGTTTGGAAGAGAAATATATGCACTTTCACCAGTCGTATTTAGTTGTCCATAAGAGTTCTCAATAAAATTGCTAGAGGGCGCAATTTGTAATAATAATAGTTTTTTTGATTTTATCCCGAAAATTTAAACCATACGGTATAATTATGATACCATAATCGAAAAGAAGATGAAATTTTCTAGAAAAAATATTAAAACCGCAGCTCGATAGCTTTGTTCGT
The DNA here is from genome assembly GCA_963969555.1 of Polydrusus pterygomalis. Classification (NCBI taxonomy): domain Eukaryota; kingdom Metazoa; phylum Arthropoda; class Insecta; order Coleoptera; family Curculionidae; genus Polydrusus; species Polydrusus pterygomalis. Next base: position 979,839 of record OZ018376.1, read on the forward strand.
TTCAGAGTTATTGCCAAAACATTAATTTTTAATACAAATTGCGCCCTCTAGCAATTTTATTTGAAACTATTGTGTACCATTGGATAAGACAATTAAAGGTACTTACATTTCTCTTCCAAACAAGCTTAAATTGAATTCGTTTAGAAGTTACAGCGATTTAAATGTTTACACTTTGAACAGCTTCCCCCACTCTTATTAAAGTCGGTACGCCAATGAGCATAAGACAAAAATGATGCATAATTATCCAAGCTTTAAAATGGTGTTATCAAACATATACCTTAATGTGGAATTTTCGGAGTTATGTAAAATTTTAAAATTTACTTTTCAATTACGCCCTCTTGCGGCAAAATGCGGAACTTAAAAATTATTTCCAGAATTTTCTCATGACCGCTTTAATCATAATTTTTTTTATCCCAAGTTTCTACGTTTAGTAGTTTCCGAGATATACCCGACGACCATTCTTAGTTGTTCACCCGGTACATTTTATATATTTCGGAGATAATGACATGGTCGTGAATTTCACGGAATGCTCTTCCTCGCCATGCGAGAGCAGTATCGCTTCTTTTATGATATTCATCGTCTGGCTCGACGACATTTACTTATAGTTCCGAGAGAAATTCCTAAAGCATCAGAAACTCTTTAAAATTAAAAACTTATATTACAATGAACAAAATGCTTAATTTACTGGTAATTAAAGGTTAAAAAGAGTTTAACCTATTTGATGAACAGCAGCAAGAGATAGGGTTCCCCTGCGCTTCGCTCGCGTCGGAAGTATTTCGCTGTAGCCTCAGCCTCCTTTCTATTTATAATGAAACGTGCTTTCACAATATTAACCAGAAAGTTATCAAAATACAACACAACACAAAATTGCTCGGTTAAATAAATCGACTTGTCAAAATCAAATAATTAAAATGTCATTGTGATTATAGCCTTCTCAGTCAAAATAGTTATTAATCAAATAATAAAACTTGTCATGCCATTTCTTCTGTCTCATTCTTTATTATGTATTTCCAATTTGTGACGTGCATTCAAGAAGTTATTACCGTGCGAGCAAAAATTATTTGCATCAAAGAGGGCCTTGCATCTAATGACGTAATGCTTAGCCGTAGAGCTTAATACCTGTTGGGTTGTCAGTAACTACCTGAATTAACAATCAATCAGTTATTCCGTCATCTTTGACAGTCGTTAAAAGTAATTTGATTCATCGCTAATTTTTCCAATTTCTTGAACAATTCACCTAATGGGCTTTACGGAACAGCACAAAACATTTATGGTTAAAGCGTATTTTCGAAACAGGGGTGAGTGGCAATACAATCCGGGTTTGTGCATGGACGATTTTCACAAACATTTTCCTAACGTTGCTTTCATTGCTGGGGATTTTTATTATTGCCTGAAAAGAACCGTGGCTGTGTTTAGGGAAACAGGTTCTATACAACACAAAAAAGGAGCAGGAAGACCATCTGTAAGAACAAATGAACTTGTTGCAAACGTTCGTGAAATAATGCAAAATAGGCCAACAAATTGTATAAGACGCCTGTCCCAAGAAGTGGGGAGATCTTATGGAACATGCAGGACTATTCTTAAGAAGCAGCTAAATTTATTTCCTTATAAAGTGCACATATTCCAAGAAATACAAGCTGCAGATTTTGAAAGACGCAGGAATTACTCTCAATGATTTACCCAAAATTTATTGGAAAGAAATGATTTATTAGACCTGACATTTTTTTCGGATGAAGCCTGATGGTTCCACCTCTCCGGTTATGTGAATTCTCAGAATACACGCATGTGGAGTAGTGAAAATCCCCATTTTTTTGTACAGTCCATATTGCACCCTCAAAAAATTGTTGTTTGGTTAGTCAGCAATTTATGTAATTATTTTTCTTTTTCTTTCTGTATATTCTTACTTTGTTAGTTTTGTAAACAACAAAAATAAATTTGTATTTGTCTACTTATTTTATTACTCATTAGTTTGGCATATCATGTCATATTATGAATTTGACAAAATTTTAACCTACATTTGGTTAGATAGATCGTCCCCGTATCATTGTGATCTAAACCAAGCCCTACGTGTTTTAATACATGCCCTCTTTGATGCAAATAATTTTTGCTCGCACGGTAGAAGGACTATTCCACTTAAAATTAAATTCAAACATAAATCGGATATTATCCACTTTTTTGGTCAAAATAGAAACTTATGATCTCAAAAATAATTTACTACGTATAAATTCCAAGTTCAAAATGTTAAAGTAACTTGAACTGAAGACGAAATACACCAATTTTGCCTAATTTGGACATCAGCATAAATCTACTTTCAATCCATTCATGGCTATTAGGTGAATTTATTGTTTACTTTCCCTAGTATTTGATTAGGAGGAATCGTGTTTTTAAAAAAAAAAATTATATTTTTTACACTTTAATTCTCGCTGTCACAGAACGATTTTCATAAATATTGTCTTTTACATTTTTTCTTCCTTCACGCATCAACATTAAAAGTAAAGTGACAAAACGTAAGAAGCTTAGCCTTTTTACAAAGTCGTGTCCCGCAACAAGCACGGGAGCTTATACGAGGGAGGGACATCTCAATCAGCGCCTGTCACCTTAAGGGCGCTTAGTCAGCCAGAAAAATACTCTTTTTCACATGATAATCGGTTTATGTTTGCTTTTGACAAGTGTTTAGGGTAGTTTGATTAATTATTTTTTAAGGATGTATAGGGATTAGTTTTTAAGTATCTAGAATAACTTTAAGTTATACGCGATATTTACAGGTAAAGAACTTTTGTGATGACTCTAACTTGGTTATAAGTTAGAAGAGTTGAAAAATATAAAGTATCGCAAAGTGATCGTCTCCCGCTTCGATTAATACTTTTTAGAATAAAAATAAGTATTCGTTCTTTCACCGCGCCTCCAGATAGTATATTCATTACCCCTACTACTATTATCCATCTTTCTCCTATTTCTGATAACCTTCATTTCATTAGATATCCGTAGATACTTTTTCTACTATTAATATTGGCATGTTTAATTGGCGATTTTCTAAAATTAACGTCATTAGGAGAGTTCATCGCGGTCGTGTAAAGTTTAGCAGTCACCGTCTTCATTTCTGATCTTATATAAGCTTAATGTGGCAAGTGACAACACACTAGGGTTTTCATTTCTATTAACCGGCACAGGCGGCAAGGGGAAAGCCCCCTTAAGGCAGAATTTAGATTCTTTCTGACCTCATCGCTGTAAAAACAACCTGAGCTTCCCTGCTTATGGTTTTCATTTGTAATCATTACCGAGAGTAAGTTCTTTCCTCTTAACCTCACTTTTAAAAAGTTTCCGCAAGTGTCTTATCTATCTTATTATATTTTATTATATTCGTCTATGAGTTTAATACCCCTTTCTGCTGTATCATTCACTACTTTAAGCTTTTTCACTACATTAAAATTATTTATGTACTTATCATTACTTTCCCAGTTTTCTGGATTATCTTTTAAAATATTTGTGGATAACCCTAACCTTTTAAAAAATCTAAGAGTATTTTTAGATATAAATTCCCAAAGTTCTTTATGTTCTATTTCGTGTATATTATCTAATTTAACTCGTTTTTACCTCCTAGCGAGTCTTCTTTTTCATATTTCTTTTATATTCAACAGGGATTTCGTTATCAAAGAACGATACTGCGCAAATCTCAGAAGACTTTTAATTTTTTCAACAACAGCTTCAGATATCTGTGGTTCAATAGTACCTATTATATTTAATAAGATTTTTGGCAAATTAAAGATCTTGGTATGGAGCTTTGTATGAACAAGGATCGGTGAACCAAGCCTTAACATAAACTTTGACGATAAAAATACACACATCTCTGATACTCTTCCTTTCCCTGGCTGTTAGTGTGAACTCGTCCTTATAAAGATATATTTTAAAGCTATAAATAGCTTGCGCCATCCAGCGTGCATGATGGAACGCTCCAGTATTTATATTTTCATCTTTTAATGCTGATTTATAATTTAATTTATTGATTCTAGACCAGGATTCTCTAAAACGTTTAAACAATGGTACGTTAGAACCACTAGAAGAAGGAATTTTTTAAGATTTGGAAAAGGTATTATACAAAGACCATGTAGTATATAGACGGGAAACATGCTTTTTGCGATTTAAGGACTCTTACGTCCACATCTGATAGTGATAATACCTTGAAATTTTTTGCGAGGAAAGTAAAAAACGGTTTTTATATTCCTATTTTATTTCTAATTCTCCATCCAAAAATGCCACCAAATTCCGAATTAAAGGTTAAACCAGTATACCTAACCAGTTTTTTTAAAACCAATCCTGAATCCCGTTGACGCATTATTATTATCATTGAAATACCCAAAACTTTCTAATTGCTGCTTCTTCACCACAAAGCTAAAGTTTTATTGAGGAAATTATAATATCACATGATGGCGCTTTCCGGCGCCGTTTTACGGCATATTCATGCACCAAATTGATAATATTCCAGGCAATAAAGATTCGCCTGCACGATGGTCTTTTGTGTCGGTAAGATAAAGCCCAAGAAATACGGGCTACTATGTAAACCTTCTTCGAAGTTTAATATCTATAAAGTGTATTTTTACTCAGTAAATAAATTTCTAATAATAACGCACTTAAAAGAAAATTGGATCTAATAACAACAAGTTTATGGTGTAGATACCGTGTACAAACCCCGCATCACCATATTTAAGTGGCCAGAAAAGCAGGCAGCTTCTAGATAAATAAAAATGTTGCATTATTAAAAAATCATTGGTAATTGTGTTAAATAAATGGTAAAAAATAAAATTATTATTTTACACTTGCCACAGATTTTTATTTTGACTCGACATGTTTCGCAACACAGTGGCTTCTTCAAAGGAATACTTAAAAATGGTATTTAAATAAAAAGGATTAACTTTTTTTTTTAATAACAATTTTTCGACCAGTTTTACAGAGTCTATTACAGAAATACTAGGAAATAATAAAATACATGATTTGGTTGACAATATTAAAAATGTTATCTTACCTAGTAACGCTAAGTTTGTTTCCTTTGACGTCTGTAACTTATTCCTTAGTATTCCTGTAATAGACTGTAAAACTGGTCGAAAAATTGTTATTAAAAAATAAAGTTAATCCTTTTAAAAAACAGGAAATTTTGAACACTTTAGAGGTTTGTTTACAACAAAACTATTTCGAATTTAATGGCGAATTTTATACTAGTAAACAAGGTCTTATTATGGTTATTCCTTTAAATCCCCTCCTAGCTGAAATATTTATGGACAATATGGAGTCCATTATTTCGAAACATCCTCTGTTTAAAAAATTTCTTTATTGGTATAGATATGTAGACGATGTATTGACTTGTTTTATAGGTACTGAAAGGCAATTAGATCAGTTTTTAGAATTCATAAAAAATAATATACATAACAATATAAAATTTACTATTGAAAAATAAATCAATAATTCAATTAACTTTTTAGACCTAACCATAAAAAAATCCAAAAATAAACATGATTTTTCAATATACCATAAACCTACTCACACTGATACTACTATACATAACACATCTTGCCATTCAGTACCTATAGTCTGTATGATACATCGACTAGTAACATTACCTTTAAACAAAACTAATTTTCAAACTGAATTAAATATTATAAAGCAAATTGCAGTAAATAATGGTTATTCCGCGATAACAATAGATAAAATACTAAATAAAAAATTATACAAAAAGGCTATAAACTTTGTTTTTCCAACAGCAAACAATAATAAAACTAATTATAAAGTTATTTCTTACATAGGTCATATTAGCACTAAAATAAAAAACTTTAAAAAACTTGAATATTAATATTGCTTTCAAAACTAACAATACTCTAGGGGTCTAGGGAAACACATAACAGACAAAAATAATAAAAGTAAATTAAATAAAGTAAATTAATCTGGTGTTTACAAATTAAAATGTATTGATTGCTGTCTAAATTTTATATCGGACAAACAGATCAAAACTTCGAAAAACGAATGAATGAACATCATGCTAAATTTATAAAAAAAAACAGATTCCAATTATTCTAACCATCTGTTAGAAGCAAATCATACATTTAATCATAACTTAAACGATATCTTGCACATTGAAAACAAAAGTACAAAATTAAATTTGCTTGAATCCTTACTCTTCTTAATGATCAGTTGGATTTAAACGGATCACCTCTTTTGAATCTCTTAAATTAGTCTGTAAACATTATTATTGGTTTTTCCAACAATTTTGACAACCTGAAAGTTACCTGCAATTTTATTGTTACACCTAAGTTATAACTTTTAAAATACCATTTTTAAGTACTCTTTTGAAAAAGCAACTGTGTTGCGAAACATGTCGAGTCAAAATAAAAATATGTGGAAAGTGTAAAATAATAATTTTTATTTTTTTACCATTTATTTAACACAATTAATAATGGATTTCCACCAAGTAAAAACCAAATCAATTCTAAAAATCATTGGTTTTTGAAAATTACACTAAACTACTTTCCTGCTCGAGTAAGTAGTAACAATTAAAACTAGAAAAATGACCAATAAATTACGTATTTTTTAAACCCGATTAAATTAATTAAAGCAAATAGAGGTGTCCCAGCGTAGTAATTCTCTTTCGCTTCACAAAGCAACTTTGGCATTTCGCAGCTAATTATTTCACCACGGCCATAAATTCAGGAGTAACACAAAAGCGGTGGCGGGAATGAAATAATGGACCTGCAGTAGCAGGAACACCTTATCGAGTTCTCACGCTTATATACACCTTGTTCCACTTTCTGCTGTTTAGTCTCTTGCTCTGCTTGCTTACTTAACCCGACTAATATTATAGTTAAACGATAATAAAAATATAAAAATATGCATAAGGATAGTTGATCAAAACTTTGCTTATTAAGAGCAAACACAAGAGACGACTTCGCTATTTCGTTATTTGAGCAATATTTCGTTACGTCTTCGTTTCCAAAAATCGGCCGAATTTGGAGTACATTATTACCTACAGTTTTACGTTAAAATTCTTTCAAAAAATTAATAAAAACAGAAAAAGAAATATGGGAAAACTTGACAAAATTTCGTTATTTTTGCTTTTATTAATTTATCAATAACAATTTTTCTTTACTTAAAACTGTGGGTAAATATATTTTTTGCAAATATTCTTCATGACAGGGCCATTTTTTCATTTAATAATTATCATATTGAGTCTATACAGTGTGACCAGTAAAGTCCGCATATGGGATTTTTTTTTATTAATAGCTTTATTCGAAAATTGAATTTGGCATCAAGTTCTACTTCGATCGATATAGAAAGTAAGCAAAAAAATGATTCGCATTATCTGTAAAATTTTAATTTTTTCCAAAAAATAATTCAAAAGTGGGGTTATTTCTGAAAATATCGAAAAAGTTATGGGAAAAAGTTTTTTTAATGCAGTTTCTAGCCCACATGCAATTTCAGCTGCATAAAATAACAGCCAAAGTCAAATTTGGAATAAAGCTATTAATAAAAAAAAATTCCATATGATGCGGATATTACTGGTCACACTGTATACCCAAAAAATATGTTCCTAGGATGTTAGTAGTATGAGACTGCAGTGTATTTGCAAAATGGTTTATTTGTATAAACATTTCGAACGCGCATTCAAGTACCTTTTTTTGTGCATCATCGGACATACCTCCAGACGATGGGATCGACAGTCGCGTACGCGTGGTACTTGTAAAAACGTTACTTTTACAATTATGTACTTTAACAAAGTTGTAGTTAATTTCTGGGTTTATAATAAATTAGTTAGTAGTAAAAGGGTTCGTTTATATTAACACCCCGGCTTACCTTCAGTTATTCCCAGGAATATAGCAGAGACAAACATTTGATCTTCAAAAATAAAGTATTCTTTCAGATATCAACAAATCTGTATTACTATAGTGAACTGTAGGCTGTATTTTTATAATTTTTGTTTGTCAGGTGTCTACATTTTGCAAAGAATTCGTTAGATATTTATCTGTTAACAAGCACAGAGCCTACTTGGTATAGTTTTCTAAAGGAAAATGTCATGCTAGTCTTCGACTAAAAAATAAATTTTAAAAAATTCATGCTCTAGGAAATATTTCTTGTCATTTCAAACCTAGAACTGTTTCAATAATTCGTCGCTCGCATTACGTAGGGGCCTAACTCGGATTTTGTAGTTTTTTAGTAGAGCGATTTAAGGAAATCAATGTTGCTTATTTTGGATACAGCATTGACAGCAGTTTTTTATTTATGTTTTTTTTTACAGGTTCCTAGATAAATCAATCTAGAATGATGAGACATAATAATTTTTAATGAAGTTTCACGGGTTTTGTGAAAAATAAATAATAATCAAGATAGGCCCCTTCATAAAAACAATAACAAATTCTGATTTGTACATGAAATAAGATAGGCCCCTGTGACATTAATAAAACATTTTGTTTTCAAAGAAAAGGGAGCGAAATTATTAAACTTTAAACATCTTTATTTTATAAAAACGGTAAAAAAAATTATAAACATAATTTCAAAAGAATTAAAAACAGCTAGTGTAATATTTAATTATTTATTCTCTAGATGCATACAAATTAAAAATGGGATTGGTATTTATTTTATTTTTTACAAATTGTCTTTTATGTGTTAAATAAAATTGCAATAAATAATAAATTAATAAGGCCTATCTGCAAAGTACTGTTCATCCTTTAAAAATATTTTATAACGTAAAGGAATATGTTGAGATTCGCCGAGTAAGACTTTAATTTAAGATAGGCCTGACTATAATAATACTATAAAACAAAAACCATGTAGTATTGAGATATGCCAGTTTGTCATAACGTTAAGGCAGTCTTTCCCTGACTTTATATGGGTATAACTCATTTTTGCCAAAAATCGAGATAGGCCCCTACGTAATGCGAGCGACGAATTGAGCACGGTTTTAAATTTACACCTGTTACTGCTGTTAATGCTCTTTTTTTGTTAGATTGAAACATAATAAAATCAAATATTTTATAATACCCGCAGCTCTTCTAAGCAAAGTATACTTGACCTCCCCCAAGCCAGTACTGTCCTCCCCCTCCCTCCTCACTCCAAAATCATGTATAGGCCACTGTTGTAAACTCATTCGCTATTATTTGTCAACAAAATAGTTGTAATAATTAAAGAATTTTATTGCTTTCGTGTACCTAAAAGAGCAGCTTATTATTTTTTTTTTGTGAACGTAATAACAAAACGCTTCTGATAAGTTAAGAGTATATCTATTGAGTATAGGAATAAGTTCTGTGCATAAAACTTTAAAATACCCATATAAACATATGCGTGGGAGGAAAATAAATATCTTCGCCAGTATGTTACCATACCAGTCCACCTTCTGAGTAATAAACTTTCATGCCATATAGGGACTCACGTTTTAGAATTAAAAAAAAAAAGAAGTTTTGCACGCTACTTTTCAGCCATCGGTATTTAACTCCACGATAAAAATGTATTAGGTTTTAAGAAGGGACGTACCACTTCATTAAAATTTTAACTAAAAATCGGAAAAAATACCTTTGTCCGACATTTTCTTCGCTAATATATATCTTTAGTACTTAAGTGGTTCACACTGCTTTGAGTGGAGATTCTTTAGGTATACGGGATAATGCATGCAATAATCAAATATGTAGTATTTTTCCGAAACCAACGTTTAAAATTAAATATAAAAAAAAACTATTAAAGTAAAGCCGTTTTACAAGTCGGCATTTTTTAATAAAGAATAAAAACTCCGATAAAAAAATATGTGCAAGCGGTTTTTCTCCTAGTTGAATCATTAATGATCTGTTTAGTCTTATGGTAATGGTGGTATAAGGAAACATAATAGCACAGAATATTATATATTTTGGGAAAATAGCATCTTTACTTAGTTTGATCCCTACAAAACGAAAATGGTGTAAAATTGGTGTTGTTTAAAAAAAAATTTCGTCCTGCTTTTTGAGCCACCCTGTAGCATAAAAAATAATTTTAAGTTGCTGGCTATTAGCTTTTGTATTCACATTTTTCGAGTATTTTTAATAACAAAGTTGAGTTTGAGTATACGTATAGAGAAGTTGTCGTCTGTTCCTCTTTGTTTTATGTAACTTGTTTTTATATTTTTTTATGACTTATTTAGTCTGGTACTAGTATAGATACTTTTTCTACATTAACTTGTACTTAGTTTTAGTTTAATGGTTTTGTTAATGAAAAAGGAAACTTTTTTTTATAACAATAAAGCGGATTTTGATTTGATTTGAAAGTTGCTATTGTACTTTGACTCATTAGCGGTACTCAAAGACCACCCTGTAGTATACAGTATTAAGCTATGCCCTATGTTTAAAGTAAAAACTCAAAAACAAAGTTTTTTCCCGATTACAATTTTTTCGTTATGAGAAATGTAAAAAACTTGAATGAAATATCTGCAGGGTAGCGTTAAAAAAACTGATCAACCTTTTTTTATAGGATACGGCCCACCTAATCAAGAATTGCTCGTACCCGTCAAAGCAATTTTTTTTAAATGAATTTTTTTTAGAAAAAAATATAGGTTCTATTACACGAGAGGGTTATAAAAATCCTACGTGTATCAACTATAATTTTTTTTATTGAAACATATTGTATATTTTTACAATTTACAATTAATTTAAGATATTTTTCATAAACTACTTATGCCCTATACCAAAATTTAACCGTTTACGAAATATTAACGCTTTATTGTTGATGTTTCTCGACTTAGCAACGTTCGGAACTGAAGTCACAAACTGTAAGGCATCGACAATGACAATGAAATTTGTTAGTTTTGACACAGCCGGACTCTAGATCTAGAGTCCGGCTATGGCTAGCAAATTAGTGTTGGGAAAAATCGACTTATTTTAATAAACGACTACCGAGAATTCGAGTGATTCAAAAAACCGAATGATAATCGATTTTTTTTTCACTCGAATGCTAATATTAATTATTAATATTGGCGGTTCATCGTTCATGTTGATATACAGCATTTGTATTGGGAATAACTGGCTCGGTGTTGTTAATCGATTGTTTTTTTTGCGGATTATTAAATGTGGCGGAGATATTTGTGGATTTTTTGGCATGGTTCCCAGTTTCCAGATCTTACAATTTAATTTAACAACTTGACTACTTGACCTTGAGATGTCACGATATTGCATAACTCATGATATTTATGAATACTGAATACTCACCACTAAACATTAAGTTTAATTATAAAAATAAAATAATAAATCCTATTATCCTACGCAAGTAACTCGTAATGCAGTATTTAATTTGAATTATATCGCCAATAATAACCGAAGCCACTCGGTGCAGCCGCTCGCTAGGAGATGGAGATGGCTCTGGCCGCAGTCAGTGATTGACAGGCAGGCAGCAACTTTGGAGAAGCGTTGGAAAATAAAAACCATATGTTCGTCACTCATTTCGTCACTCGAATTATTTCCCAAGATCCATGATAATCGAATAATTCAAGTGATTGAAAAAACCGAGTGATAGGTTATTTTTCACTCGAGTGATCCCATCACTAGTTAAAATGTCGCTAAAGATGAACGTCATAACATGCCGTAACGGCAGACAATTTACGATCGCCCACATTGTGCTGGCGAATGGCGCTAACCGCAGTCGACGCCAAAAAGAAGTGACGAAGAAGAAGTAAGTAGTAGTTATATTAATATGACATTTTTTAAATTGTATTCTCTCAACATAACACCGAACAGAAAAAGTAAGACACTGATTTTCCATTATTAAAAAAAAATATAGGCATGCACGCCACTCGCAGCCGCAGCAACGAAAACAGTTCACGACATTTAGCCCCAGTGAAAAATTTATGGTCTTTTTAGTACTATCGGAAGGTATTACAAATTTATTTTCCGCGACGATAATAAATAAAATAATCGTAAATTATTACTTGGGACGACGTAACTTATTACTACGAGTAATAAACCAGCCGCGGCAGTGGCGATGGCGGTTTGTTTTAAATCCGCGACTCGTTACTTTCTTTTTTACTCTCTCGCGTTCGCTCTATGATTTATGGAAATGGATTTTTAAGGGTTTCGCTGCTTAATTCCTCTACCTTGCATGTTACATATTAAAATCGACATTGTGTTTGTTAGCTTTCCTTTCCGCCTGATTAAATCAGCTATAACTAAAAGGTCGAGAAAAGAAATACTTCCCGACCTCGGATCGCCCGTAAATTATTTTTCCTATCATTTTTGTTATATTATTTTCCTTTTCCAATGGGTTTCATCCTACTATTATTTTTTTTGGTTTCAAAAATTATCGACCCTGGTCTACTAAACTTACTTGCCAATAATATTAACATGTGTCTGCCTCCCCTTTATTTGTTTTTCCGGAAGACAATAATTATTATCTCCCATGTGTGGACACAAATAATATAATCGATTATCTGGAGAACCGCAACAGAGAGACAAAAATAAATCAGACAGAACGATTATTAACGACATTTGTACATGGGCCCCGTTAATTGGTGATCGTTTGCCTTAATGGGCAACGGGCAGTCGGCCTGCCCATTGTTGGAACTAATTTGCGGGCCAATTTAAAACAATTTCAGGCTTGCAGCACAGCCAGTCAAACAATAGATGTGTTTCAGCAATCGCGGCAGCAGGATTGCCTTACAAGGGCGGATCACGTTCTGCAAGAGACAATAGACAGTGGCGGAGGTCATTTATTAATCGAGGGTTAAGTAGAGAATGACAAATCACTCTCAGGAAGAAAATGCTATCGTAAATAATAGCACCAAGCACCCTTGTGAAGAAATACTATAGTTACCATGCACAGTGGCGCCGGAACTTCGGAATTGCTCTGGGGGCTTGGAGCCCGGATCTCAACTAGGGTTGCCAGATACGTTGAAAAAAAACCGGACAAAAGGATTTGCGCCAAAGGCAGATCTAGCAAAATTTAATTTTCAAAGACAAAATATTTTTTTCCTAAATATGATAATCTGCTAAATTAAAAAGGAAACGACAGCAGATAAATTTTATAGAAAAAAAATTTAATTATCAAATCTCAAGTAACGCACGTTCGCAAACGAATTGTTATTAGTATCATTATTATGTAAACGTACTGTGGGGGTTAGGCTATGGGGGCTACGCCTCCAAAGTAATATGGCTCTGGGGGCCCAAGCCCCCAGAGCCCCCACGGAATCGGCGCCTATGACCATGCATAAACATGTACCTTTAGATAATCAAACAAGAATCACGAAAGTGGCAATTTTATGGCCTTGCGCATGTAAACAAATCCATACAGGAATAGGCATGCGCACTGCAAAATTATCATTTAACGAATGGGAAAATAACCAGGTCCGGGCCTTAAAATTTTATAATAAAAGCTTAGATAATGTTGTGGTGCACAAATTATAAGCCCGTATTCCACAGACCAATTTCTTGTTCAAGAAATTGTAAAAGTTGACCGCCAATTTATTTTCACGCTGTAAAAAGCTAAAAGAACCCCGCACTTCTCTTATGGAAAATATGGCCCACGGTTAACTTTCCTAAATTTTTAGTATGTTGTAGGGAATGTCATTCTGATCAAAAGTATCCCTGGCGACAACAAAATCTGCCGACCACTTTTTGAGATACAGGGCGTCAAAATTGTAAAATATGCATTTTCAATACATTGTATTTTCGTAGTTTATAATATTAATTCGTTTTATTTTTTTCTACATTTTTGTTGACCCTGTCGTAGATAGGATAGAATATTATAAAAGTAGTTTAAAAAATTCTTATTATATACCGAGTGAGTGACGAAAATTATTTAATATTTTTTGTTAAATCATTGTATTTTCGGCATTTAATTAAATATTAACAAAGTAATACTGTAGATGACATTAGGTTGGAGCAAGCTATCAGAATTTATATTATTTAAAATTATACAGGGTAACTCAAAAAAATTAATATATTTCTTATTAGTTTCTCAAAGAAATTTTGTAGATATTTCTTTTGTCGCTTACCGTATAGTTCCAAATATATATAATTATCAAGGTTATCCAGGGTGTTTCCGATTATAACCGATAGAATAATAACATGTAGTTAAAAATCATCAAAATTGGATCGGTAAAATTTCGTTATTTTTTTAATATTTCTTGCTTGAAGTGTCTTACTTACATATTTGCTATTGATTTCCCTTTTCTTATAGAACAGACTCAAAACTTAAAAAATAAGCATATAAAATACCATTTATTTTTAATTTTAATAAAAATAACATTTGATGGTTAAAAATAAATATATTTAATGCTCTAAGGGTGTTTCGAATAATTAGGGTATTCTAACACTGTATTATGCAATTAACGTACCCTGTATCTTAAAAACTGGTCGGCAGATTTTGTTGTGGCCATAAATACTTTTGATCAGAATGACATTCTCTACAACATACCAAATATTTAGGAAATTTAACCGAGGGCCATTTGCCATAAGAGAAGTTCTTTGCCCCAAGTTCTTGCCACAATTTATGGTCAAGAAACTGAAAAAATTAGAACAAGTTCTAATTTATTGACTAAGTTGGGGAGAAAGATAGTGATTTGTGGTGATTTTATATAGTACCTGCTAACCAATCACATTTTGAGGATAAAAAATCGTTTTCAATGTTTTGTTTCTAAAATAATTAAACCTAAAATAAACACAAACAAAACAGCAATTTTCGATGTTATCGCGTACCTAACTCAAACCAAATATTAGTTGGTAATATTTAACCATTTGCCATAAACTTGGGTACGTAGAAAAAACAGTTTCAAGCACAATTTCTTGATAAATTATTTGAAAGTGTTCAGTACCAGTCATTGTTTAAGCACAAACACAAGGTTTTTCCTCTTCCCATGCCGCGGTTAAGTATGCCCATCCATATTTCTCAAACAGTTATAAAATTTGTTGGCGAAGAGTTCCTTTAACAACTTAAGTTAAGCAAAGATTTTTACTTTGCTACGCTGTTTAAAAAATAAGCACCCAACATTTTGTTTTTACATTTGTGTTTTGACTGGTTTGTTCATGTAAACTTTTTTATATTATTCACAATTTTTTAAAACATTTCCTTTCTAGTTCACACTATCATATTTTTTACAACAATGAAAACTATGTTGTCCTTAACATGTAAATTCAGACTGGCTAAAATACGTATCAAGTTGGTTTACAATAGTGACGCATGCGCTGTAACTTACTAAACACTAAATTATTAGTAGATATCTTTATCTCCTTATCCTAATTTGACTGTATTATTTATACCTTACTTTTAGCGGTATAGTATGGAAATTTCTGCTAAAGCCTTACCTGTTTTAGATCAACTGTGATCGTGACATATTCATATTCCCGACCATAGTGTAGAGACGGACTCTGCCACCACCTGGCGGAACCGTCTATGGCGAAATTTATGGTGTGCCTTTTGCCCAGATCCGGACTGTAGTCGTCGCATATGCCACATCTAAAAACAGAATTGCGTAAGAAAAACCACCTAGCTATCAACAGTTGCTCAAAACTTTTTTAGAAAAAATTAAAAAGTTTGAGCACAGACAGAGCCACCATTAAATTATCTACCATTCTTTTACACTGAGAAAAACCATTCAATTTTATTTTTGAATATATTATAATAATATGGCTTACCACAAAAAGAAATCCTTTAACCCCTAAAATACTTTTTTACACTTTTTTGACAACTGAACATATTTTTGCGCCTATTCGATATTTTTTTCCGGTAACAAAATACCGTTTAACCATTAAAATATGTATGGAAAAAAACTTTTTAATACATGATTTTTTAATTCCTACAACGTTATCTAATTATCACAAAAAATAAACCCTCTTTTTATAACTAAAATACACTTTTTAGAAACTAAATATGTAGTTTCTTTTTAAAATGTGGAGAAATCGTTTAGGTAACTTTCAGCGAGCACTAGGTATATAGTCTATTGCTTACTACAACGGAACAGAGAGAGAGGAACTAACTTAAAACAATGATCTCTCGTTGCTTCGCGTGATTTAAGTTGAACGGAGTAATTTAAAACATATCATTTGATTGCCGTTGTTGGTGGGTGATTGATGTCTGATGGTATGGTGTACTTCTATTAAGTGCGAGGTGAATGAGTGCAAACCTAATTTTGTGTAATATAAGTGTTGTGTAGATGATTCAAGGCTTATTTGTATTTATTTTCCCCTTAACCATAAACTTGATCTCACAGAAGTGTCCTGTTCACTTGACAAGCTCATAAGACAGTCAAGCTGCTCATTACTCATAGTCGAACTATCAACATATTAATATTTATATACTAAATATCACGAATAGTATCGTTTTAAAACAGATGACAGCGGTTATTTGTCATCGATCAGCTGATATTCGGACATAATAATATCCCTAGATTTGTAGTGGACCGTAATGAGCCCAAACACAGAGTTATGAATTGCGTTTTTGTTACATTTAATTACATTTTAAAAATTTTAATTTAATTACTTTTGTGTAAGTACCTACAATTATTATTCATTTGACCAAAAATTTAGATACAGGTTAAAAAATTTTAATTCTTTTTCATTAGGGATCATAATTATTAATGTGTGCCTTGCTCGTTAAGTTGATTTCATCGATAAGTAATAAGTTTTATTTCATCTAAACGCCGTTTTTATCGAAAAGTTAGTTTGTAAAATTTTTGTTCTTAAAATGTTTGTTCGTTAAGGTTAGGTTTCTAATGTATAATTTTTGCATTTTACATTATCTAGGTATCCTTTTCTGTTTCAAGAAAAATAAGTACTTAGAAATTAAGTATTTCCCTGACTTAGGTAGGTAGGAGAGAGTTGGACAAAACCGGGTAGGTTGATAAAACCGGGTATCGCCTAGTTCTACCATATACCAAAACAGCTTTCCATATTATTAACCTTTAAAAAGCAGCTATTTGATTTTGAAGGAATTATTTTTATTACCTATTGTTATTATTATTATTATTATTATTATTATTATTATTATTTTATCAATAGCAAGCGGAAAGTCCGATGAAGCTATTGTTTTAGTCTCTTTAATTTGTTTTTCTTTCTTTAATTGTTCATCGTGATTTAAATGTCTAAAAGTCCGTTGGCTAGTTTAAATTACTGGTTAAATTCGTACTCGAAAGTTATTTAAACATGTACACAAATATCATTAAATATTTAAAAACGAATGTCATCAAGCACCGTAATGCACAAAGTTTTGAATTAACTGCTCGAAATTACGATCAACTTGGTTTTTAAAGGAGTTTACACTATTTGCACAGACTGTACTTTCTTCAAGCGAGTTCCATGTGTACACCACCCGATTGATGAGAAAGTTCTTTTTTGGAAATGTCGCTGATTTTTCTTTGCTTAATTTTTTTGAGTGTCCCCGAAGCTGTTGATTCTGATTTAAATGAAACAAATTTCTCAAGTTACAAGAATAGTAGTTTGTTAGTATTTTAAAAGTTTCTATTATATCACCCCTAGTTCTTCTTTGCTTCAGAGTAGTTAGCCCAAATCTTTTAAGTCTTTCGGGATAAGGTAAACCTCTCAATTCAAATGGAATTCTGGTAACCCGCCTTTGGACCCTTTCCAAAATTTCAATATCTTTGATGTAGTAGGGGTTCCAAATATTGTATCCATATTCAATTTTTGGTCTAATATAGGAAGTGTACAGTTTCTTTACAATCTGTAGAGAGTGATCTTTGAAAGTCTTTTGCACCATAAAAATAAAACTATTGGCTTTCTTTACCATTTTAATAATATGTGCTTCCCATTTTAAATTAGAAGAAATTACTAACCCCAGATCTGTTTGTTCTGTAACACTAATAAGTTGAAGATCATTTAGCAAATATGTTTCACAAGGGTTGTTTGAGCCAATATGCAATACTGTACATTTTGATACATTAAGCTTCATGCACCACTGGCTTGTCCATGACTCAATACGCCTCAGATCCCTGTCCAAGCATTGCTTTTGCAACAATGGATTACAGAATAACTTGGTATCGTCGGCAAAAAAAATTATGAATGTCTCAATATTCCATGACAAATCGCTGATGTAAACCAGAAACAGCAATGGTCCTAAAACAGATCCTTGAGGGACCCCACTTATAACTGGATGTTTATTGGATAATATACCATTGACCTTTACTTGATAAAAGCGTTTGGTGAGAAAGTCATTGATTAGACTAAGAAGCTTGCCTCTTATACCAAAATGTTCAAGCTTGTAGAGCAACAATGAATGTGGTACTTTATCAAATGCTTTCTCGAAATCCAGGTATATTACATCGGTAGGTTGCATGTCATCGAGAGCTTTGGTCCATTTATTAACGCAGCTTAAAAGGTTAGTAATTGTTGAGCGCTTAGAAATGAAACCGTGTTGTGAATCTGGTAGAACTTTGTTGTTAAGTAAGAAGTCAGTCAATTCTGTAGCTATGATTTTTTCTAGACATTTGCAAGGATTACAGGTCAAGCTGATGGGTCTATAATTTTCTGCAATATGTCTGTCACCCTTCTTATAAAGTGGAGTAACTACTGCTTGTTTCCAGATTTCTGGAATTTTTCCTGAATTCATACACTCCTGAAATAATAGCGAAAGGTGGTTGCTTATAGAGCCTTTGCACTTTTGTAGAAATATTGTTGGAAAACCATCCGGGCCTGGACTGGAGTCAGACTTCATTTCACTTAAAGCTTTGATTACCTTCTCTTCTGTAAATTCTATGCTGTCTAACGTATTAGTTACTCTTGACGCGTTTGGTAAAGTTGGTGTGACGTTCTGATTTGGACTGAATACTTTATTAAATTGTTCGGCGAATTGTTCCCCCATATGTTTAGGATCAGTTATTAACGCATTGTTATCGTCTTTTATCGATATAGATGATACTTTAGAGTTAAGGCTTTTTGTTACATATTTAAAAAATTGCTTTGATGTGCCATTTGTTGCTATTCCATTTTCGTATTTTTGTCGTGCTTCTGCAGTTGTTTGTTTTAGTTTATTACTTTGAATCCTATAATTCTGATAGTTTTCTATCGTTCTTCTGTTGACATATTTATTCCAAAGTCGTATTTTTTTATTAATTTCTTTAAAAATATGCCTATTAATCCATGGTTTTTGGGAATTGACTCTTACGGAAACGTTTGGTATGAACCTATCTATTGTAGAATTTAAGATATTTTCAATATCATTGTAAGTAGTGTTGGAGGGAATTATGGTTGGTGTGACATTTTGAAACTGTTCTTGCAAGTGATCATTAATATCATCGTAGTTTGCATTCCAGAAGTTACGCCTGAGTATATTTTGGGTCGGTTTAATAATAGTTTTTATTTGCGATTTGGCAGTAATTACTAAATGATCACTTTTTCCGACTGGTGGTTTACTTTGTATATCGTAGACAGAGTTTTTTGAATTGCACAAAAAAAGGTCAAGAAGAGAGGAATTGTTGTTTCTAAATCTTGTTGGAAATGATATTAATTGATATGCGTTGATTTCGTGATACATGTCAAGAAAGTCCTGGGACTTCCTATCAGCAATTTCTAAAGAGCTGTTATTCCAATTTATATTGGGGTAGTTAAAATCGCCCATGATGAAAGTGGGTACTGGGATAGAAAAAGCTTCTTTAATTTGGTTAATCATTTGCAAATTAATAACTTCTGAGGTTTGATTCGGTCTATATATGCATGCTAAATGTATATTGGTATCATTAATTCGGACTTCTATCCAAAGAGAATTAACTGGCAGTTCAATTTTATATTTTTGTGATATATTAGAAGCAAATATGTTGATGTTGTCTACTTTATTTTTGATATATATATACATACACCTCCTCCTTTTTGATCCGCTCGATCACTTCGAAAAAGAGTATATCCATCTAGATTAATTAAGCTGTTGTTTATATTATTATGTAACCATGTTTCGGTTAACATTATGACAGTTGGGTTTGATTTTTGAACGTCTATTTTAAACTCATCTACCTTATTAACTAGTGAACACGTATTAGTATACCAAAATGAAATTTCAACCACCCCATCTGTTTTATGTAAATTTAGTTTTTTGGTTTTTTTGTTATAATAGTAGGAACTCCCCTTATATATTTAATTTTCAAATTTTGGTTACCCTTTCTTTTTTCTTCTTCGAATTTCTCAATGACTTCTTTAAGGTATTTTCGCTGTAGAACTGTTTGATCGCTTTTTATGTACATACCGCTTTCTTCCACTGCTCTTCTATTCTTTAAGACTGTTAAAGCTTCTTCTTTGGATGGGAAAATTACTCTAATGGGACGCATTTTTCCGTCAACATAGCGTCCTAATCGCATTATTTCAGAATCTCTTGGCAAATCTAGCTCTATTTTTTCAAAAATCTTTAGGATATTTTCTTTATCTTCATCTTTTCTACCTTGCAATTCTTTTTTCTTAGATTCCTCTACCCCAAATACTAAAACATTTCTGGCTCTGCTTTCCCTCTCTTTTAATTCCACTAAAGTAGGTTCCAACATACGCTCCGTAATAGCATTTGCGTGATTTGGTGTTATTAGTAAATAATATTATTGTTTGGCAATAGTAAGGTAATAGTAAGTAAAATTATGTTACTATAGTAGTTAAAATAGCTAACCATATTAGTATGTAATAGGATAGCGAACAAATATATAATTCTATTTTCTGTGTCTACGTACCTTACATAAGTGAAATTATTATTTGATATTACTATTATTATTGTTTGTATGACAATAAAATAAAGTTTTTAACATAAAGTTAGCCTACATACAAGTTTAAAAATGTAACCGTATCAATAAATTGCATTTTAACAAACAAATTCCATAAAAACCACTTTTGGGTCTACGTACCTTACGTAAGTCAAAAACTGTTAAAGTAGGGTTTCCACTGACAGAAAAATTTAATCCCTGGCTAAACTAAAGCTTTTAACTTTATGTTAGCCTACATACAAGTTTAGGAATGTAATTGTATTATAACCAACAAATTCTATAAAAACCGTATTTGGGTCTTCGTACCTTACGTTAAGTCAAAAACTGTTAAATTAGGGTTTCCATTGACAGAAAAATTAAATCCCTAGCTATATTGAAGCTTTTAACTTTATGTTAGCCCACATACAAGTTTAGAAATGTAACCGTACCATAGCCAACAAATTCTATAAAAACCATATTTGGCTCTACGTACCTTACGTAAGTCATATATGTATAGGGATTTTCTTGACAGTGCATGTAATAACTTGAAATCAATTAGTTTATGTTGAACTGTAGGTATTTTACCTATAGGTATAATCTGAACAAATAAAACAAAAAAAAAATCTATTCTAAATATGAGCGACAGAATCCTATTTTAAGTTGTGTTTCAGTTAGTTTAGTATTTTTAAGGTTTGGATATTTATAATATTATAAACTTTTTAAATCTATTTTGACACTTTATCTTTAAACCATATAGAAATTCATGCTTATTACCTATTACCTACCTTAAATTATAATATTTATAAAACATAACTTTCAAAATAAATAATTACCTACCTATTACTTATTATTTGGCAATATTAAAGTGGTAGAACCGATGAGGCTATTGCATAAATAATTGTTTTAGAAGGTATCACATGTATAATTTTCAAGTCCGGTCCTGTAATTCATGCCAACTTATAAAAATTTAATAGACCAAAATTGACAGAGTGTCACGTGACTTTGCCCCCATCTTGCGAGAGTATTCAAGATTTTTACTATATATTACACGTTAAGTAAATTAGTTTAAAACTGTTGTTTTCGTTATATGTGACAGCCAACGAGCCAACTCGATTAATTATAGGGAGGGGGCGTCGCCCCCTGCCCTCATTCCCTACTCAGAGACGCCCCTGACTATAAATATCAACAAATATAGTTGTTTAAAATTATCTGTTATAAACCGCTTGTTTTTTAAAATCAATTCAAATAATCAAATTTTTGAAACTTTTACTTTGTTGTCCTGGCCCCGAAAATACTATTTTTGTAGCTGTATCTCCTCACAATAGTATTTTACGTTACAAGGCCAGTAGGTGACTTATTACAGTACGAGTTGGTTTACGGACGAGGCGACGTATGAGCCGAGTCTGGAATATAAACGAGTGCTGTAATAACACCTAACGGACGTGTATCGTATGATATTTTATTTCATTTTGTCATTATAATCTTTTTAAAAAGATTTATTAAAAATGTTTATTACAAATTTTAAAATATTATTGGCAAAATTGGTATCACTGGATATAGTTTAAATAAAATAAAAATTACTAACTTTAGTTAAGCAAACTATTTAAAAAATTGTAAAAGAGAGCCTATTCTGTAGTTGCGTAACATTTTTGATTTACTAAAGTTGGTAGAAAAAAGTATATTATTTATAGTCATGCTGCCAAAATACCGATTTTCCAATAAATACTAGTCGGGGCGTGGAACGCATTTTTATAGTCGGCCATGATTGCCTTTATTTTGTATTGAATTATGACCATTGGCGTAACTAGGAGGGGGCCAGGGGGGGGGCGCCCCCCCCCCCCAGCTTGATCACTGGCCCCGTCTAGCCAAAATCGTATTTACTTGATTTTTCTTTCCATCACTTATTTTTCTAAAAAAAAAATGTACTATCTTTTACAAAAATTAATTTAATTTATTACTCATCAAGCTCGGAATCCTCCGTTTGATGCTAATTTGCAATACCTAAGGAAAAAATTACCGCAAATCATGTTTTGGATTTGTTTACGACAAAAGATCGAAAAATTAAAATAATATAATGACAATTGTTTGCATGTTTTTTTCATATTTCTCATTTGGTTTATATTTTTTTGAATAAATTTAGCTTAACTTTTTAAACCCTTTACTCGTTATGGTTGTGCGGTTGGGCTTTTGATAAATAATTTAAATATTTATTGTAACTATACCAATACCAATTAGTTAACGTTTGTATAAAATTAAAAACTATTGTTTTTTGATTTAAAATATAAAAAAATATTTATAAAAGTTATTTATAGCTATTTTTACCTACATGACATTGCCCAACAAAATATAATGCATGGCATTGCTTTTTTCATTTTCAAATGCAAAAGAAATGACAAAATATCGATATCGGATATCGTTAAAAGGCCCAAAAAAGGGGCGTGGCACCCAAAAAATTTTCGCCTCCGGCGGCCACTCTTTGTTGTGACTTTAGGGTCCGGCCCCCCCACGGAAACGACGTAGTTACGCCGATGATTATGACAGTTACTGTTATTATAAGTTTTAAAAACTTATATAGGTATTATTCATAGACAATTTACCTTTAGATAAACAAACAATAATCACGAATGTGGCAGTTTTATGGCCTCGCGCATGTAAACAAAACTGGGAACTATTAGACATGCGCACTGCAACATTATCGTTTGACGAATGGGAAAATAGACAGGTCCGGGCTTTAAAATTTAAATTCTTGCTCATATGCCACCATAGAGGGTTTATTTTACCCCTATTTGGGCATAATACAATTATACAAAGGCTGCAACTAGTACTAGTCATTGTTTATATTACAATCCGAGTCACTAAAAGCACAAACACAATTCACTAACTAAACTACACAAAAACCAGAAATCCATAAATATTAAACACCAGTCCCACAATCCACGATAGCCGATCAGATAGCTGAAAATTTTAGAAAACTACAAGGAATCCGCAGAGAAACCTTAAAACACAACAACAAAAATGGCGGCCGATCCGGTTCTTGAGAGTATTCTTGAGCGCGTCGATTATTGTCGATAAAGTAGGACGGCCGATAACACGAGGTTTGTGCGCATGCACGAAGGTTCCCCGAATGAAGACAGCTGACCGACGAGTCATGCGCTCGGACGTATTTTTTCACCCATAAAACGTAACTTTTGTTTGCGCAAGAGATAAGCTGTAGGTATCTAAAGGTAAATTGTCTATGGTATTATTATATTCCAAGTTTAATTTAGTTTAATGTATATATGATGAATTAAATAATTAATGCTCAATATGTGTACTTGAACATTTTGTTTCCTATAATTTTAAGTGACAACTTGTCAAAAATACAAAGTAAAAAGTCATTATTTCTAAAAACAAAAGATGGTTGCTAGGCAATACTTTACAGTACCTGATACGGTAATGTTCCACTTACCGGCCGCAAATAAGTACATGGTAAGTTGATTTACCGGAAAAAATGAAATAAAATAACTTACCTTCCTTTTCCACTTTCCGACAAGCGACAAAATTCTTCTCTTCCATTGGTGCCGCATGTCGCATTGGCGGATATGACGGCTTTCGTTGCTAAGTTGAACACTGATGGCCACAATCCGACATTTGATGAATTTGCGTTTCTCCGGACGTTGTTGCCGATACCTCGGTTGTTTTTTAGGAACTTCAGTTCTGAAAAAGAGCATTGAGTGAACTTACATTTTGAAAACGATAGATTTACTAACTAATCGAAGCGTTTTAGAGAAGGGGTGTGGGTCAGCCGTTGTGACATTACCATGAATACAAGATAATGTAAGTAAAACTTTGCAAAACTTGCAACCGAAAGAATGGATATTCACAAAATATTTTAATTATTAATTTTAATTTGTATAATGTTTCAAAAAGTAAGAAACTTAGAATCAATTAAAATTTACAAACATAATCAAAACCCTACCTACTAAACCTACTAAATGATCAAACAGACCTTTGGAATTCCCCACTATTCACAATACTTAAGAATAAATAACCAAATTAAGGAAAAATTATCTGTATTATATTGCTATAATAGTATATTAACGTACACGTTTTATAAAGCATCATTTTATAGCACGCGTCCATGTTAAAAAACGATACTATTTTTTCTAATTTGTAGTTTTTTCAATAAAAAACACATAAGTATTTAAAAAGAAAATAAATCCTTCAAATTTTTGTAAATTTTTATGTCTAAATTTTAGGTTGGTAATACTATTTTTTATCATAGTAGCCTCTGGACAACAAAAATTATTTTGCGAACTGTCATTTTTTGATTTATTGATCCTTTTGATTTTGATTGTGTGATCCTTGTACATTCGGTACATATACAGAGCGTTCGGAAACTCGGGCGATTTTGCTACTTTCTTTCGAATTTCAAAAGACGTGATTTTACGTCACGGCATTGCAATTTAGTATAAGGAAGATGGAAAATTCAAATAAAGTTGAAGTTAAAATCGACATTGGAAGGTTAGTAGATTGAATCTTGGATAAGATTTCGCAGAAAATGATAGCTTGAAGCATCTACAAAAGATTGATTTATATATTTCTGCAACCAACATACATGACTGTTATCCACACAGAATAAAAAAGTAGGTTATCAAGCTATTTTTCCTCTGCGAAAAATGGGTTTTCCCGTAAATCACAAAGGCCGCGCAAGTCAATGAAATAAAACATTTAAATGTTACTAACATCAAATAAAGAAAAAAACGCGTATCGAAATAGCTTCATTACGATACGCAAATGCGTATCGTAATAAAGTTGTTATGATACAAAAAAAAAAACTAGTATAAACATCCTTTGTCAAAACTATTTATAGAGTACACCGTAGTTAAGGTATTCAGTTTGATAATTATAATATTACCACGAAACTGCAGTCACTTATATTTTTTTAAATAAAGTGATATTATAACAAAGTAAATTATTCGTATTATTTTTGCTCAAGGAATATATGGTCAACGGATTGAATTCCTTTTTCCGGACACCCTGTATAGATACGGCTCAGAACGTCAGGTTTAATTTGGGCAGCAAAAAGTAAATAAATATAATAAAATAAAAAGGCGAAGACGACACTGAGGGCCAATAATAAGAAATTCAAACAGGTCGAGGAACTTCACCATTTTGGCGAAGGAGATCTGATAAAGTACTTTAGGTCTACTAACAATGATAAAAATAAATGATTTTCTAACCACACAATCTCAATTAATCACAAAATATTTTTTTCCATAGATTTTTTTTTTTTTTTTTTTTTTTTTTTTTTTTTTTTGGCCTTGAGCGTAGCTCATTTAGCCACTTTTTTCCATAGATAAAATATATTTTTTATAGCTGCTTCTTTATTTAGAGCAATAGAGTTGTCTTTTAGCAACAAAAAAAATAATATTTAAAAAATCATTTCAAAAAAATGAAGCTAAAAGCGACAACATAGTTGTTTTTTCGGCTCCTATTTAGTGAAGATTTTTGGCTACTACTAATGGATTTCTGGCTACGGCAAAGAGAATTTTCTCTCAGTCACGTTTTCCCATCTTTGGACGAACGACTAGTATGGTCATAAAAAAATGTTTTCACCCCTTTTTTTATTTTATTTTCATTTATTTATTTATTTATTTTCATGATGAAAAATATTATACAATTAAATAATGCAAGAGAGGCAGCATGTATCCGAGGATATGTGTGTGCCTCGTTAGAAAGTAAATAATACACATTTTCTACTTATATTTATAACATAATTTAAATTTAAGTTAACCTAGGTACCTATATCAAAACAATAATTAAAGCCAACCAATTTTAGTTGAGATTACAGCAAAGTTACCTTTTATCCATTTTTCCAATTTAGCTTTGTCGTAAGGCCCCAATTTCCGTTTTAATAGATTTCTCGGCAACAGATGCATTATGTAGGGAGCCAAGTAATTTAGATGTCTCTGTGTGGCAGTAAAGTTTTGAAAAGGTATGTAAATATGAGAATAACTTACAGCTCTAGTTGTTATATGGTGTGAAACACTTCTCCGACACATTCCATTATTCATCGCAAAAACAATAACCCTATAGCAGAAAATTTCCCTAATTGACAAATGGTTTGTTTCTTTAAAAAGTAAGTTACTAGGATACCTCTTGGATTTAAAGTATATAACTTTTAATATGTACTTTTGAGCAATTGTTAATGAACCAAGTGCAGACTGAGAAGCCGATCCCCAACAAACTATACCATAGGTGAGAAGTGATTCCACCAACGCGGAGTATACAGTTTTTAATATATACAGTGGTAAAATGTTTCTTAACTCATAAAACTTAAATATGGGTTTTTTAATTTTTGACAGCACGTAGCCAATGTACACATCCCAACGCAAAAACCTATCTATATAAACGCCCAGATATTTGACAGAACCAGCCTGCACAATTGTATCCGTGCAAAAACATTCACCATCCCTTAAAGTGCAAGAGGGTTTATGCAAAAGTAAAGAATTAATGTTGGATACCCCCTTTGAATTCATAGAAAATTCGATAAAAAGCGTTTTTTCCGTATTTAAGGTTAATTGATTGCTATCCAACCAACATCCGACAGCATGCAGTGCTTTTTCAGCCCTAAGATACGCCATATCCCAAGATGGTGCCCTAACCAGTACAACAGTATCGTCCGCGAAACATAGTATTCTACCCAATGATTCGATTTCCAGAATACTGTTTATATAAACTAAAAATAGAATTGGACCCAAAACTGTCCCTTGAGGTACACCAATAAGCATACTCTTGGCATCACTGTAAACGTCGTCCACTTTTACCCTTTGCACGCGATTTGCTAAATAAGACTTAAACAAACTGTTGAGTTAAGTGGGGGAAGGGGCCTGAATGATGATTATTTGGTACAGGGGCCATATGCCCTCTTATTACGTCCCTGATTATTACTTACTACTAAAAGTTTTTCAAAAAGTAAAAACCCAAAGCAACAAGAGTTTTGTAGTGCTGGTGTCTCGATGGGACCACTCCAAGCGCCATAAAACGTGCACATGGCAATATCAACAGCGTCAGTGCGTGAGAATTGATTTTAAATTTGAAACGAAACAAAAGGACTGAATAATGAGATGGGAAGGGTCGCTTCTTTCAGGACGTACGATGTGTAGGAAAGGAAAGGTTTAAGTTGTTTTTTATGGGTTTTATAAACTTATTTAACAGCACTTAAGGCAGGTGGTTGATGGTTGGAAGACAAATAGGAACGTGAATAGTAATCGTCCATATTTAACAATTATTAGACTCTGGACCAAAGTACAAACATTACTTCAGGATCTTTTAATAAACATATCGATATTGAAATAAATAGAAACAATTTCTGTTATTTTTGACCAAATAATATAAAAAGCAAATACCTACCGTGCGAGCAAAAATTATTTGCATCAAAGAGGGCTTGGATTAAAAAATGTAGGGCTTGGTTTAGATCACAATGATATGGGGACGATACCTACATCTAACCAAATCTAGGTTAAAATTTTGTCAAATTCATAATTATGACAAACTTAGGAGTAATAAAATAAGTAGACAAGGTATAAATTTATTTTTTTTGTTTAAAAAATTAACAAAGTGAGAATATACAGAAAGAAAAAGAAAAATAATTACATAAATTGCTGAAATTGGCCACCGCCATGCTCCAAGCATAAATTCACACGTCTCTTCATATTTTCGAAAGTGTTGACCAGCATCTCTGGAGAAATGTTACCACATTCTTGGATACTTAATCCTTTCTTGTAATTGTTCTAAATTTGCAACTGGTGTTTTAAAAATAGCGTTATGAGGAAAAACGAAGTACCTAATCCATAACCGTTAAACAAGGTGATCTAGGTGGGAATTCAATGTCTGATCGAAAACCTGCGTCTTTCAAAATCTGCGACTTGTATTTCTTGGAATACTTGCACTTTATAAAGAAATAAATTTAGCTGCTTCTTATAAGAATAGTCCTGCATGTTCCATAAGATCTTCCCACTTCTTGGGACAGGCGTCTTATACAATTTGTTGGCGTATTTTGCATTATTTCACGAACGTTTGCAACACGTTCTTCTGTTCTTACAGATGGTCTTCCTGCTCCTTTTTTGTGTTGTATAGAGCCTGTTTCCCTAAACACAGCCACGGTTCTTTTCAGGCAATGATAAAAATCCCCAGCAATAAAAGCAACGTTAGAAAAATGTTCGTGAAAATCGTCCATGCACAAACCCGGATTGTATTGCCACTCACTATTTACTCTAACTCCGTTTCGAAAATACGCTTGAACCATGAATGTTTTGTGCAGTTCCGTAAAGCCCATTGTGTGAATTGTTCAAGAAATTGGAAAAATTAGCGATGAATCAAATTACTTGTAACGACTGTCAAAGATGTCGGAATAACTGATTTGTTGTTAATTCAGGTAGTTACTGACACCCAACAAGTATTAAGCTCTACGGCTAAGCATTACGTCCTTAGATGCAAGGCCCTCTTTGATGCAAATAATTTTTGCTCTTACGGTATTTAACAACCCAGGAGGAATGATGACCTTTCAAAGTATTCCTAATTACGTCCATAAAATGCCGCATTATTAACATAAAAAATCAAATTATTTATAATAGGTTGTCAAAAATGCTTCGTTGCTTTCCCACCGTAATGAAGTGTTTCCACAAATTGTATAATTATTACAAATTATTATAATTAATCAAAAACAGTGCTTAATATACCTAGATTAGTAATTAAAGCGGTTTATTAATGTCATCTGTCAACTTCAAGAGATCTGCAGTCAGATATTTGATTATTAACACTTTAAATTGTCTGTCTTGATTTGTAGTTACTGTAACACACTGGGGAAACAGGTAGAGCCAAAAATATCAAATAAATAAAACTGAAACGAAAACCTCACCGAATAATTAAATGTAGCATAATAAGGACATTTTCTTAAATCACAGCACACTATAAAATGGATTACAGATAGGTGCAGATTATTATTAACAAAAAAGTTACTTAGTAGGTATCAATAAAGTATCCAAAAATGCTAAAATAAACAGGGTGAACTATTTGAAATAACAAATTTAGCCATAACTTCCGGTATAACCGAAAGTGATTCAAACGTGATAATATAATATTTTAAAAGCTCAAAGTCAATAATATGCCTGCTACCAAATTTTGAAAAACATAACTTTACTTGTTTTCGGCATCTTCTAATAGGCTATTTAACGTGAATCACCCAGTATAGGTACTTTGCAAGGTAGTGGGGAGCATCAATTTTTGTGACCTGACATCGACAGTATCAACACTAACTATGTTAATACCGTGCGTGCACAAATTATTTGCATCAAAGAGGGCTTGGATTAAAAAACGTAGGGCTTGGTTTAGATCACAATGATATGGGACACTATATCTATCCAAATCTAGGTTAAAATTTTGTCAAATTCATATTATGACATGATATGCCAAACGAGTAATAAAATAAGTAGACAAATACAAATTTATTTTTGTTGTTTACAAAATTCACAAAGTAAGAATATACAGAAAGAAAAAGAAAAATAATTACATAAATTGCTAAAATTGGCCACCGCCATGCTCCAACCAGCATCTCTGGAGAAATGTTACCACATGCTTGGATAATCCTTTCTTGTAATTGTTCTAAATTTGCAACTGGTGTTTTAAAAATAGCGTTCTTTAGATGAGGAAATACGAAGTAATCCATAACCGTTAAACAAGGTGATCTAGGTGGGAATTCAATGTCATTGTCTGATCAAAAACTGATCAATATGTCGTCGAAAAAATTGCGTAAGTAGTTAATAGTTTCGGCGGCTGTATGGGCGGTTGCACCGTCCCGTTGAAAATATCCAAAACGTAGTTCGTCGTCAAGTAATTGCTCCACAAATGGAGCTGTGCTGATGTAACTGTGTATCATTTCTTTCCAATAAATTTTGGGTAAACCATTGAGAGTAATTCCTGCGTTTTTCAAAATCTGCGGCTTCTATTTCTTGAAATACTTGCACTTTATAAGGAAACACATTTAGCTGCTTCTTAAGAATAGTCCTGCATGTTCCATAAAACCATAAGATCTTCCCACTTCTTGGGATAGGCGTCTTATACAGTTTGTTGACGTATTTTGCATTATTTCACGAACGTTTGCAACAAGTTCTTCTGTTCTTACAGATGGTCTTCCTGCTCCTTTTTTGTGTTGTATAGAACCTGTTTCCCTAAACACAGCCACGGTTCTTTTTAGACAATGATAAAAATCCCCAGCAATAAAAGCAACGTTAGCAAAATGTTCGTGAAAATCGTCCAAATGTTTTGTGCTGTTCCGTAAAGCCCATTGTGTGAATTGTTTAAGAAATTAGAAAAATTAGTGATGAATCAAATTACTAGTAACGACTAACGACTGTCAAAGATGACGGAATAACTGATTGATTGTTAATTCAGGTAGTTACTGACACCCAACAGGTATTAAGCTCTACGGCTAAGCATTACATCCTTAGATGCAAGGCCCTCTTTGATGCAAGTAATTTTTGCTCGCACGGTATAATATTTTCACCATCTTTACTTTTTATACAATTTTCATACGAAATTCTGATAAAAACGTATAATAGTCAATTCAAAAACAGGGCTTCGAATTCTTAGGTATCTCCGAGGTATCTCCATATGACTGAATAATTTCCTTTCAAAGCTGTTTTATTTACGACTCGAGTCTGCCGTAAATACACCCTAATAATTCTTTAAAAACCACGCACTCAATTCAATCTATTGTTATTTTTCCCGACATAGGGCGAAGTGAAGGGCCCCTCGGGGGGCTTCCATGCACAGGGCCGGATCAGGCTTATACCGGATGGTGCACCGCCACACTGACAATGGGAAATTCAATATAAATTTTGTTAATACCCACAATTATTGTTGGCTTCCCTATTAATTTGACATCAAAATCGCATTAGACTTATTAACTTATTAAAAAGTTAAGTGTTTTTAAAGTTATTTTTCAAAAACACTTTAGATAAAACTCAAATCTCTTTTTTGTATTCACCATTATAACTTAAAACAAACTTTCTATTCAAAATCACTGCGCATCTTAATGCTATAAAGTGTTGGTGTTTAAGGTGGGAGTATCAACAAGCTTGCCAACATGTAACCTATTTCGCATAGATTTATTTATGTTTTCTAGCTTTTACACAAACTTTAAATAAAATCAGCATCGAGTTGATATTCTATAGGTAATAATAATTGACATATTTAATAAATATCAAGGAATTTCATAACTTGTTGTAGGAGAATTGTATAGCGAAAAATATCGGGTAAGATTTTTTTAAACATTATTATGCCATTGTTCTTTCACTATATACAATTCTCCCAAAATTAGCAATGAAATAAATTGATATTTTTGTAGTATATCAGATATTACCTAAGTCCTAAGTAATGTACCGACGATACTGATTTTATTTAAATGTTAGTCAATAAAATATTAAACTTGAAAAAATAACGCGAAATAGGTTAAGTTTATAGGTTGGCATTAGATTGAATGAAGTTGATAATTCTACCTTAAGGTACTGATGAAGTTAATAAAATATAAAATAAGGGACGCCCAAAGAGTTCAATTTTCCTGACGTTATAGACGACCCCTTGCGACGAGTAATCCGGTCCTGTCAAAGTAAAGGGCATCTCAGCGGGGCTTCCACGTGACATAAAAGGGCGGAGGCCTCCCGCAGTACAACATTGTCGGGAATTGTTGTTCTACCTTTGTACGGGCGACGGGCTGTCGGACAGTGGAACCTGTTTAGTAAAAATTAAATTTTGACATGCGTCAGTGACGTCACATTTTTTTTTAATTGTTGATGGTTGCGTAGGGTAGAGCGGAATTGGTTGTGCCACTTGTCATTTGAATTGGTATAAACAATCACTGACCAATAATAAGACTTTTTTTAAGATTTCAAGGTTTGTAATTTAATAGTATATTAAAGTATAAGTGGATATTAAGGTCTTTAAAACACGCGCGATTTTGCAAGCACGACGGCGCAGCTGGAGTGCTTGAAATAGAGCAAGTGTTTTAAAGACCAGTTATCCACGAATACTTTACATTATTTTTTTTTATTGGTATTTATATTACAAAAAATGGAAATAATAACCTAGTAAGTAAGTGAAATGGTCGAATTCGCGATGTGATATACCTGTCGTTGTCATGAAAATGAGGAGAACAAAAAATACCTTCCAATCTGTCACATAAGATTCATTGTTGTCACCGTTGACATTGGTTGTCTATTGCTTAAAAAAATATTTTATTTGAGGTTAAAAGGTAATTCTGTCAAATCAATAATTCAAAAGTTGACATATTTAGACTTCACGTTTCACGGGTTGTTGATGTTGCCATGGTAACTTTAAAACACGCGCGTTTTTGAAAGTGGGATTTAAACACGCTGAGGCGTACTTTATAGTATATTAAAGTATAAGTGGATATTAAGGTCTTTAAAACACGCGCGATTTTGCAAGCACGACGGCGCAGCCGGAGTGCTTGAAATAGAGCAAGTGTTTTAAAGACCAGTTATCCACGAATACTTTACATTATTTTTTTTTATTGGTATTTATATTACAAAAAATGGAAATAATAACCTAGTAAGTAAGTGAAATGGTCGAATTCGTAATGTGATATACCTGTCGTTGTCATGAAAATGAGGAGAACAAAAAATACCTTCCAATCTGTCACATAAGATTCATTGTTGTCACCGTTGACATTGGTTGTCTATTGCTTAAAAAAATATTTTATTTGAGGTTAAAAGGTAATTCTGTCAAATCAATAATTCAAAAGTTGACATATTTAGACTTCACGTTTCACGGCTTGTTGATGTTGCCATGGTAACTTTAAAACACGCGCGTTTTTGAAAGTGGGATTTAAACACGCTGAGGCGTACTTTAAATAAGCAAAATGGGGTATCAATAAAAAAAAATAAATATAGTTTAAAATAATTCTTAAAATTTTTAATATAGGCAGAAAATAATAATAAACGATAAACATTAGTATTATTGTGAAAAAAGCGTGGGGTGCTTGATATACGAAAAATATAGTACAAAGCGCCCCACGCTTTTTTTTTCACTATAATACTAATATATTATATAATAATTTTTTTGGACCACGCCCAAATTTGGTCAATAATTTAATGTTAATAAATTATTACTTTATCACTTATAAACGAAAAAAAAATGACCACAATAATAATTAATATAATTTTTTTGAACCTTTTATTATTATTATTGAAACAATGAATAATTTAAAAAAACCCAAAAGTCCTACAACCTACAACCAAACGGAATTACCTGATATAGTACCTAATTTTTCCTATGATTATCATAATATCTTACTTTGTCTTATTTACGTAAATAAAAAGAGAGAAAAGAAAATTTAGACCACACCACGCAACGAACAAAATAACCCTTGTTTAAAATAACTCCCACAAACGTCTATAAAATGGCGTTTCGTGTAAAGAACAAATTCTATCATGAACAGGATTATCCATGTTACAAAAATATATAGATATGATTTAAAGAAACAATAGAAATGTTCGTGCAAACACGTCTCACTCCGCGCTCTGGGTATCAGTCGAGTTGATATGGCCATGAAATTTCTGTACTTGTACTATTATTTATTCCGTGGTCAAAGTTAAATAAATGATGAGTTGTCCATTCGTTTGTAAAGTGTGAATTTGGCCGCCCTCTGAACTTGCCGCCCGGGGCATACTCCCCGGATTGCCCCCCCCCCCCCTAGATCCGGGGCTGCCCTCCAGCACTGTATAAAGTAAATGTCGTGTTCTTAAAAAAATAAAGAAACTGCAACTTGACGGCGCGGCGCTTCAGTTCTGGCCGCCGAGTTCGACATGTTTTTAGGCGCTGTTTTGTTGCAAATTCAGCATAAATCCCAAACCTTTCCCAACAAACAACACCCTGTTCCCCGTTGGAAATATTTATGGCGAAATTTTAAGCTTGACGAAAACCGAGAGGTCAACACCCTAAATCTTAAAATATCAAAGACCTTCATAAATTTTATACGACGGCGATTCGGGTTGCTCCAATAACTCCCGAGTTGACCGGACTCAATATGCGGGATAGTATGGCACGTACGGGCTTCCCAAAAAATAAATACATTAAACGACGATTTCGGATGTTTGGAGTGTGCAAAAGAACTATGCGGGACACTAGAAAATATCGGTAATCGGTATGTCCGTTGGCTCGAAAGCTTAGAAACGACTGGGAACGGCTAAGTTTTTTTATATGGATTAGGTATTGCTCAAAATCGGGTAGACTTTGGGTTTGCTAGCTACAGGGTAAGTATGAGAAGAAAAAAATAATCCCATTTGTTTTTAGTTTAATTTCGGTATTATTGCTAATGCTTAGGTTAACCACATTGTGCAATATTATGAATCCCCTATTTTCAAAACCGGTCAGATCCGTTGGCGCCCTACAAGGATGGGCATGCACACAACCCCCTTGTTATTAGGTTTTTCTTCTTTATCGACAGCATATAAATACACTCCAGAACCGGCTCCACATTATATTCGTTGTTACGTTTTCTCTGTGGCTTTCTTGTATTCTTTGCTGTTGGGTGCTTTCTTTTTGCTTTCTTTAAACAGCATAGCAAAGTAAAAATACTTACTTAGCTAAGTAAGTTGTTAAAGGAACGCTTCGCGAACAAATCGTATGAGAATGTAGATGGGCATACTTAACCGCGGCAAGAGAGGAGGGAAAAAATCTTTGCTGTGCATTGCTTATTGGCTATTTAAAAGTAAGGTACAAGAAAATGGGCTAATATATCGGTTTTCTAGTTTTTGTATACTTGTGTATTATGTACCTAGTTAAGTAAGTTGGGTTTGTGCTATTAACAATGACTGGTACCGAAAACTTTTTCTAATTATTCATCAAAAGATTGTACTTGAAACTGTTTTTTATACGCACTCAAGTTTCTGGCACATTGTTAAATGTTACCAACTAATATTTGGCTTGATGTTAGGTACGCGATAACATCAAAAAATGCTGTTTTGTTTGTTGATAAGGTGAGGTTGACAGGCACTAAATAAAAACACCATAAATCATTACCATTTCCCCCAACTTGCTCAAAAAATTAGGACAAATTCCAGTTTCTTGACAATACATTGTGGCAAGAACTTAAAATCTGTGCACCACAACGTTAAGCTTTTAGTAAGACATTTTAAATTGTAAAGCCCGGATCTGCCTACTTTCCCATTCGTTACATGAGAATTTTATAGTGCGCATGCCTATTCTTGTATGGCTTTGTTTACATACGCAGGGCATGAATACAGAAATCAAACCAAGTAAAGTTACTGTAATATTTCATAAACCTAAAACTCACAGTTAACAAGATACTGAGATTTAAAAAAAAATACATTTGTTAAACTTGGTAAAGTGTATACCATCTTAGTTGAGACAGACAAAAAAACTAAAAAAAATTTGATGACAGACTTCTGTATAGGTAGCGATCAGTACAAATTTTGTTATATATAAATATAAATTTGTATTGTAGTTTCAGTGTGTGATGCAGTAAATTGATCGTACCCCCAATATTTACGTTGTCTCAACTGACTTCGTACTTCTATTTTACATAGTATAATTTGGAAAGAAAACCCTTGAAAAATATTATTTTAGTTTTGAATTCTTTATACAAAAAATGTTAAATTAACTGTTAAATTTACCAACAATTTACATACAAAGAGGTACACAAATTTGAGGTTTAAAATATTTTTCTTTAGGTTTTTATTTTAGTTTTTGCATTATCCGTTAGTTAAAAAAATATGTGAGTAAATTCGATTCTGGATTCTGGGTGAACAAATAAAAATTCATAGATATATAATTGAGGAAAGGAAATTGCCCGGATTTTTACCTGTGTGTCAAGTTTATTTTAATTCATTCATTATTGTGTCTTTTATAAAGTGTTTAAAATAGTTTAAATAATAAGACTAGAATCCTTTATATTTTAATGTAAAATGTTAATGAAAACAGTTTCCATAATACAGAAAATTTAATCTGTATTATACAGGGTGTCCCATAACTTATGGGCCGTAGAGTAACTGGAGATACTAGACATCAAACTAAGCCGATTAAGTCATATAAGTTTTTTCGGATTGTTACTCGTTCTAGAGATACAGGGTGTTGAAAGTAAAAGTTTATTCTCGAAAATAAGCCATAATTTTAAAACCGTTTAATGAATTGAATTGAAAGTTGGCAGTATTATGTTTTTATGAGCAAGAAATAAGAATTTGTAGAAATTTTTAGGTTTCACACTAGAGGGCGCTAGTTGCATACACTGGGCTTCATAAATCTATGATTTTTTTTTTACCTGTGATATAAGGTGTTTTTCAATTAAAGTTTCTTAAAGAAGGGCATTTTTTGAGTCAAAAAGGTGTACTTGATTGATCTTAATATCTTTAACGGTTTTCGAGATATTTTCCTTTAAACATCCCAAAGCATAAAAAAACATAGTACATAATTAAATTAATATTTTAATTATCACAACGCAATAAATTCGAAACAGTGGAACAAAAACAAGAAGCTCACTTTAGTAAATGTTGAAAGTGACCACCGTTGACCTCAATACACTTTATTAAACTTTTAACTAAATAAATAATAATATTAATAATAATAATAATAAACTATTACTTTCAACACCCTGTATCTCTAGAACGAGTAACAATCCGAAAAAACTTATATGACTTAATCGGCTTAGTTTGATGTCTAGTATCTCCAGTTACTCTACGGCCCATAAGTTATGGGACACCCTGTATAGATAGAGATGGCCTCTTTGGAGTCAGTCTATAGAGAGGGTGCGTTTTCACGTCCCTTAATGTGACCACTTTTACTAAAAGAATAATGTTCATGATCGTCTATGTAGGTACTCCATTTATTTAATTTTCTACTTAGGTTGGCGAATTCTCAACCATCTGCCGTGTCTGAGATAAATTTAAACTCCGCCGAGAATAGGTCGCAATATACACCTTCTCATATTTTGAATCAAGATGTTCACTTCAGACAGGATGGCTTCCTGCACTTGCCAATAAGATTTTTTTCCTGGCTAATAGCAGGAACTATTAGTGTCTAGTTTATTTTTGGAATAAAATAAAGTGTACTGGTGAAGCTTATTTACCTAATTTACTTTATATTTTAAATCATAGTAAAAACCAGTGGCAGCTGGTGTTAATTGAAACAGGTAAGGTCAAAATATCAAATATAAACTAGAAAAAAAACTTACGAAATAATTAAATGTAGCATAATAAGAACATTGTCTTAAATCACAACATATAAATTAGTATATTTTTTTCATATTTTAAAGAAAAACATAGATAGAATAAACATTCCTATTAATGTTGTCATTTATACAACAAATCGAGCAGGAGATGAAACGAAAAGCGTGAAAAAACGCAAGTATTTTAAAAAACTGATGTTATTTATTTTGGAACGCGTTTTTTAAGTGAATTCGACAGGAAAACCCCTTATTAAAACAGCTGCCGTCTAGTATCTAGTAGCGGTAGCAAAGACGATTGGTACTAGCCGGCTAGACAAAACGTGAAAATCTGCTAATCGCGGCCTGATTTGGGGATCTGGTCAAGGCACAAAATTCCTAACGAGCCAGTTAGAGAGGGAGATAAATTTATTGTAGTTTATAACATATATATCTCTCTCTGGTACGACGAAGTGTCATTTTGCGGCGCCAAGGAGTTTTTACACCGTTAGCCGTTTAGGCATCAACGCCTTAAATTTTAAATTATTCACAAAAATTAAGCGTCGTGAAACAGAGTAATAATTATGGGTATGAATAAATAGTTTTTACGTAGGTATACACTTATTTTGACCATATGGATCATTTTTTACTGACAAGTGCTGAGTTTTTGCGCCAGCAGACGAACAAAATATGCAACATGCTTTTTCATTATCTCCGCATTCTAGACTAATCTAAATACCCGAAGACGTCAAGATCTGGTAAGATCTAAGGAAACAGTGAATTAATCAGTAAATCACTATTAAAATACTTTCAATTTTGAGAGGCAACGTAATTCTTAAATACTATTATATTTGCATTATTTATATTATATTATTAGGCTCACAATCAAAAAATAATAAATTTACATATTTAGGTAGATATGACATATTTCTCCCAATAAATAAAAATAAAAACATTAATGGCAATTTCCAGATTTCGCCTAAAAGAATTTCCACATTACTGCCAAGAATCGCGACTGCGTCGCCACAAAAACGACAAAAACGGGAAATTAACCGCATCAAAACTATTTCTGGACGGTGCTGGCGCTTGAGACTTAAAAGATCTATATTATTTCTAGTACCACACGTGTACAATAAACTATAAAGTTTAGTTTTAATGATACTATATTGCGGAGTTATAAAGGAAACAGCAAAATTATAATTATTACGGGTGTACGATATACGAAAGTATTATTTTTCAAACGAAATTAGTTAATTTTAAATTGTATTACGCTATAGTATTATGGGATACAGTAAAACAAAGTTTTTTTTTCACTATAGGTTTGTTCCTACAGCGAATCCCCGACAACTTCATGACAATTTTCAAACCAACTTTACGGCGCAAGTCTGATTTCTGACCGGTTTCAAACTCTTGTAGGAACAGGCGTTCGAAATCAACTAACTTCGGTTCGGTGTTTAAAACTGAAGAAATTTTAAACGATGGACATAACCTCAAATCTCAAAATTGTTTATTATTATTTCGTTAATTAAACTCGTGTGGCTCGGCCCAATAAATAAACCTCGAAATAAACTTAAACAAAATAAGTAACTTATATTAAATAATATGTTGTAAAAATGTTAATATCTCCTCCAAAGATTGGCACTTTTCAAATCAAAAGTATTAAGAGACTATGGGAAGTTTTAGCTCAAAATAGTAAACACCAACCTAACAGCAGACATTTCTGAATCTTCATCAGATGACGCAATGTCGCTCATTTCTCAATTTAATAATAGAAAAAGTCTTATACAAAAGCAAAAACCGCAAAAACACGTCTAACAAAAATAGGTTATGTCATATGTTATGCTAGCGTTTAACCGCGCATGCTCCGGACATTTTACTGGCAAAAGATTCGCAAACTGCTCTGACAGTTGGCAAACTGTGGTAACTGTGGGAACACTTTTATATTACTGCGCAGAATCCTGACTGTCAAGGACTGTTTCTGATCGCTGTAGGAACAAACATATTAACTAGAAAAATGACATGTTTCGTTAACACTGTAGCTTCGTCAGATGACAATGACTTAATAAAAGTTGAAAATGAAAAATATAAAAATGGTGCAAGAAAATTAAATTATGAAGATGTAAATAAAACAGTGGAAAGGTTATAATATAGGGAAAATCCAACAGAGGGTTTAGAATAATTAAATTAGGTACAATATGGGTAATTTACAAAATCTTAAATGTGTGGTCAACAAAATAAATTTAACAAAGGTGAATTATTTAAATCTAATTTTAAAATTTATTTATTTCCATAGATTCTAACAAATTTAGTTTTAACCCTTTGTTTTCTGTATGTAAGATTTTAAAGGAAGGATCGAAATTATGTTGATAATCGAGGAAATGGTTAGCTGTTTAAGTTTGTTCTATTTTTTAGAAAACTGTTATATTTCAAGTTAAATTGTATACGCTTCCTAGCAACTACAATTAATCAAAGATATATCAAGCATCTCATTTATAAACGTAATTTTGCACCAAGCCTACAACTCACTGTTTATAGAGTACATTCTATATGACATGTGTATAAACATTTATTTAAAAATGAAAATATCGGCACTAAATCAGTTAGTTTAGAGACCTGGTACGGTAGAAATGTACAATAGATGTAACTCTTCATGCTGAAGCTATGTCCCAAATTTGAAATTAATATCTTATTTAAAAAAATAAGTTTTTAATTTGAAACTCTGTTTATCGAACAGAAAAAAAAGACCATACTTATCAAAGTCATAATATTTTTGCTCGAGGAATATTATGATGAACCTCCTTTTTCCGGACACCCTGTATATTAAAAATAAACTTGTACTGAATGATTTTCGTCAGTCCAACAAGATTTACATGTCGGGCGGTGCTCCACACGGTATATAAGAGGAGTGAGTGCTCATTGTTAAACAACTGTACAGAACTAATTTAAAATTCTGAATAATGCAGTGTTACATCCTAATAAGAATAGTGAAAAAATTAAATTCCTGCGAAGATACGTGTCCTCAACCTTAGAATAAAATTGGCAAGATTTCATCAAGAAGGAGTTATGACTTCCTGTCGACGTGGAGACGACACTTGATGTTATGTTTTATGCTAAAATAAGAAATTCGTTCTTATGTGATTCAATAATACAAGCGTCTAGGTCATACATATTTACCCTTAGATAAGCAAACAATTTTTTTTTTCTTAAAATCGTTTATTAAAACATAATTTTACATTTTCTACATACGGAATATAATGTATAGTAAATTTCATAATACATTTTGAAAGTTATCTAACTAAGTATTATTTGTATTTAAAATATTTGGCTGTTTAAGCCGGGGAAGATGTCAATAGTCTTTTCCTGACTTTCCAGCAATACAACAACCCTTATTTGCTAAAATGAAAATATTTTTCTGGAGTAGTTCTTAATTTTTCCAAATCTAATATTTTTTAATCTTTTATTTCGTAATATACTTTTAAATTCCTCTAAGTTATCTTTTTTTACTTCACTATTGTAATAAATTAAGGCGCTTATGTAAAATAGCCACACATTTGTATCTCTGGTATCTCGAAAATCTACCTCAAACAAACCTATACAATTTCCAAAATTATTTAGATTTTTTCCAAATTGTCTAGTTATGATGCTATTTAGCCAATTCCAGATCACCTTTGCATGAATACAATCTTTAATTTGGTGCATGATATCTTCGACCGCGTTACATTTTTGGCATTTGTCAGAGTTACCTATGCCGTGGCGAGATAACTTTTGCGCAACCGGGGCAATATCATTAATTATTTTATAAATCAATAATAACGAAAGTGTCAAATTTATGGCCTCGCGCATGTAAACAGAGCTACACACGATTAGACATGAGCATTGCAACATTATCATTTGACGAATGGCAAATAGACAGGTCCGGGCCTAAAAATTTTAGTTCTTGTTTAAGAAATTGTAAAAGTTTACCTTTAATTTATTTTTTACGTGTAAAAGGCTAAAATTTGCCTCAAATTCTTGCCAAAAAATAATTGGAATTTGTTCTCAATTTTTGATCAATTTGGGAAAAAAGGTAGTGATTTCTGGCATCTTTAGTAGCTGCAAACCTATCAGATTTTGAGGATAGAAAATTGTTTTTAAGGTTTTGTTTCTAAAATTTGTTTAAAAATGAGTTGTCGTCGTGTTTTTAGGTGGAAAAGAAAGAGAACAAGTCAATTAAACTATAAAACTTATAAAATCGAATATAAAAAACAAACGAAACCAGCAAAATAACCAATCTTCGCCGATGTTATCGTGTATCTAACCTCAAGTCAAATATTGGTATATAACTTGTATTGATTTTTACATTTTCAAGGACAATTTCTTGTTCAAGGATTTGAAAAAGTTTTTGCCCGAGAACTTGACCAGTGGAATACTTTCACCCTTGGATTAATAAAAACATACCTATCTATTTACTTCTTTATTTTATATAATATAAGTATATAGGAATGTGTTTTTTAAATTTTTTGAAGCAATATATTCGCCGAAAAATAGATATAAAATATACCAAAACATGCATTGGGATAATCTGTCTTGGTGTATGTTTCTCTTTATTTTCATATCTTATTTGTGTAGCCTTAGCCTAGGCCTAGTTAGATGTGTTTAAAATGATCATAATAAAATAAAGTGGTATATCAAAATACATCACTACGCCATACTTACTGAAAATAAGAAATACCCGGCATTTTACCCCTATGTGGGCATAATAAAATCATACAACGGCTGTTACTAGTCATTGTTTATATTCCAATCCGAGTATCCGAGTCACTAAAAGTATAATTCACTAAACTCCACAAAAACTATAAATCCGTAAATATTAAACACCCACAATAAACAACAAGGAATCCACAGAGAAAACACAACAACAAAAATGGCGCCGAGCCGGTTCTGGAGTGTATTTTGAGCATGTCGCTAAAGAAGGACAGGCCGATAAAAAGAAGTTTGTGCGCATGCCCAATTCTGCTGGGAGGGAAGGCATTTGACCGGCCTCACCAAGAGAAAAATAAACTAAAATTGCAGGTAAATGACTTGAATTGATTCAGAATACCAGCCATGCGGAATGCCTGGAAATTTAATATTTAAAGATACTCACAAATGGTGTTTATAGAATTTGTTCATTAAGATGCAATTTATTGATGCGGTTACCTTTCTAAACTTTTAACTGATGCCAACGCGGCTTAAGGTAATCTCACAATTTTCTAACGCTAAATCAAGAGTCAGCCGTTGTGGCATTGCCATGGATACAAGATATAATTAAGTAAAACTTTGCAATAGGTGACAATACCGAAAGCAAAGGACTAGCCAAAAATAATGTAATGACAGTGGCGTACAGATAAAAACCTGTAGTCCTAAGCCAGTTAAATGAAATTATTTAATTTAAAATTTATACCTTATTAAATACTCATATTATTTCAAACTTTGACAGCCTATATATAGAACATGGAGGTCAAAAATAAAAAAAATTGCGTCATAAAAGTAATATTATTTTTTCTGGGTAACGGATTTGATCTTCTTTTTCCGGACACCCTGTATAATACGTTGCATTTATTTAAATTTATACAAGATACACCTTTACTTCGTGCTCT
Organism: Polydrusus pterygomalis; assembly: GCA_963969555.1. Classification (NCBI taxonomy): domain Eukaryota; kingdom Metazoa; phylum Arthropoda; class Insecta; order Coleoptera; family Curculionidae; genus Polydrusus; species Polydrusus pterygomalis. The sequence goes on from OZ018376.1 coordinate 1,023,328, forward strand.
AAAAACCGCCTTTGAACTGCTCCTGAGTCTCGAGGGAAATATAAATTAACTAAGTACCTTTATATTATTTCCTTTCCGAGTGTTGTAGAGTTATATTTAGCTTAATTATTTCATTCGGAATAATGTTTCTGCCAAAGAGGATTTTAGTAGTATTAAATTGGAAATTAAAATAAAACTGACAATGCTCTTCGGCGTGCACTCGTCGCACATGGAAGTTTTTATGAGAGAAATTCGGACAAAAGTATATAATAGTAAAATTCATTGTAGCCTCTATGGTTAAGTGGTTTTGAATAGCTGACTAGTAGGTCCCTTACTTGTAGCTATAGTACATTCTAAACTTTCCACCTTTTTCGTGTCGTAGGATTGGTTTAAACTTAGTAGTCGATACGTTGCATGGTTCTGTTCTAGACAATTTGTGTTATGAAATATGTGGGTGGAAGCGTATTGAACCTGTGACCGGTGACGTGGAGTCTCAGATAGTCCTTTTACTATTTTGCATTTACTAAACTAGTTTTGTTTCTATCGCAAGTAACACATGTAAATCATTAACAACTAATATATTTTTAAAATATCAAGTTTGCAGCATATTGCAAGCGAAAGCAAATAAACAAAAACAAAATTTATCCAAGAAAAATATAATATACAGAAGTTTCAAAAAATTATATCAAAAAGGCACATAATGAATTAGTTAAAACAACAAATTAGCGATTTATTTCTAGCAAAAATGAAATTCTTATCTCCAATAGAAGCAAAACCACAACGTATGAGTAAACATTATAAAACAAATTGCAGTTAATAACGGATATATTTCAAATCTAATTGACCAAATTCTAAAAAATAAAACTTACTTTTGTTTTTTCTAGAAGCAAAAACTCTGACAAATTCACTTTCTTTGGACAACCAAGCAAAGTAATTAGCAATTTTCTTAACAGACTGATATAAATGTGGCTTACAAAACTAACTAATAACTCTTTAGGTAAATTTATCAAAAACAATAAAACCAAAATCAATAAAAACAAAAAATCAGGCGTCTATAAATTAAAATGCAAAGATTGTCCTAAAACATACATTGGCCAAACGGGTAGACATTTTAATAAAAGAATAGAGGAACATTGTAACCGTTTTCTAAAAAACCAAACCGACTCAAACTATGCTAACCGTTTACTTGATAATTAACATAACTTCGATCCTTCCATTAAAATCTTACATAGGTACAGAAAACAAAGGCCTAACTTAAAAATATGAAGCTGTTACCTAATGATCAATTAGATTTAAATAATTCACCTTTATTAAATTTATTCTGTTTACTACAACATAGGTACTGAATATTTTGTAGATTACCCATATTGTACCTAATTTAATTATTTTAAACCCTCTGTTGGATTTTCCCGCTATTGTAAACCTTCCACTGTTTTATTTACATCTTCAATAATTTAATTTTATTGCACCCCTTTGTATATTTTTTATTTTCACCTTTTATTAAATCATTGTCATCTGACAGTGTTAGCAAAACATGTAATTTTCTTGTTAATATAGTGCAAATTTACAAGTTCAACTTTGTTTTACTGTTTCCCATAATACTATAATTATGGATTTCCACCTAGTATCGGCTAAATCAATTAATTTAATTATGTTATGTCTTCTAAATACGGACATTTCTTGTGGGTTTATTTGCCAACCACTAATAGCAACTTTTGCCAAAGAAATTGTTTGTGGGTGTATTTATATCATTATCCGATATTGCGCTGAAGATTCTACATCCTCGATTTCCGGCGATTTTTTTTTGTTCCTCATCTTCTGATTGCTCGGAATTTTATTGTCGATATCATCTATACCACTATTGACAGAATCGAAAGGGTTATACCACTTAGTAACGGTCTCCTCAAAGTCAAGGATCTCCTCAATATCAAGCCTTGATATGGTTTAGATCACAATGATTTGGGGACGATATATCTAACCAAATCTAGGTTAAAATTTTGTCAAATTCATATTATGACATGATATGCCAACCTAATATCAAGCCCTACGTTTTTTAATCCAAGCCCTCTTTGATGCAAATAATTTTTGCTCGCACGGTACTAATGGACTTCTAGCTACGCCTAATAGAGTTTTTTCTCAGAGTAGAAATAAGAAAATTTAAGTTGTCTGCCAAAAAAACGTGCTGTGGTTCGTCAACTTACTTTAAAAGCCATTTTAAGAAAATAAATAGCTATACTAATTATAACTATGACTGACTTGTAAAATACAATGAACAGTGACTATCTGGCTTCGAGTAATGGCATCATATCTGTCCAAGGAATACTCTTATAATATTCTACAACGCGGTCTTCCGCACGCCCAAGTACATTATTTGCTTTGCTTATTCTAAAAATAAATCACGGCAATCAATTTTACCTAAATTTTCTGCTATCGGTAAAACAGAACGACAAGAAGTGACAAATTAGGTTTACCTGGCTTGTAACTAATTTCATCTGGCGCCACATCCTGAAAAATGTTCCTCTTCTTCACGGTCTTTTTGTAAAATTACCTAGACCGACATTTATTTTCGTATAACCGGTGCTTTCTTTGCTCATTTTTTTTTCGGTAAATAATATTAGGGCATTTTAGCGGACAAGAAAATGAACCTACTTGCGAGTCTGGAGCGCAATGCTAATTAAATAATTATTGTTTAGTTGTTAGTCTATCATTTATATAATAAGATCGCAGGACGGTACCGAGCCCTTGATGATGTTCGATTTAAAAAATATGTTAAAAATAATTTACTATTACTAGACCACTGCTTTTACACCTTGAATAAGTACCTGTTGGCCTCCTAGTAATCATTGCCAGGATGATGTCCATTGAGTATGAATTTGCCAGTTGTTTCTCCTAATTTTTATTTTATTTTAATTGTTTGTGCATAATTTGTTTTAATCAATAATTTATTGTTGTTTACATATTACATACATGTTGAATTATATTAACTTACCTATATATTATTATCTGTGACGTGCTATAAACAATTTGTGTAAAGTAGCAAATAAAAACATTTACTTCGACTTTAAAATATACCGGGTGAAATATTTAACTGGAATAAATTCAGTATTAGGAAGCCTCTTTATTTGCTGAAAAAATACAGAACTATGGCTGCGTTTCAAAAAGTTTGGCATACTTTTTTCGGGTCTTCATGAAATTTACCCCTCTTTTGGGGGAAGAACTTACTGGACACAATAGAATTTATCGTTAGGATTAGAAAACTAAACAATCTATGTAAAAGTACCTATTTATGTATCGAATACAAGTATAGTACCGTCATTTTACTAATTTTAATACAAGTAAAGGTTGTAAAAACCAGCGTAAGCTGTCTAATACCTCTCAAACATTAATTTTAGTGCTGCCCGACGGTTTCTTTTATTATTTTTGGTTATTAATAGTAGAAATTAAACACGCTGACAACTCTAGGAATTATAATTGAGGTCATTTGTTTTCCGAACTCTTGTGGCTTTTATTCTCGCTATTTCTATTTTCTGCTTCAAAAAGGGATGAATTGAAGCTATAAGAACGAAAAATGTTTGAGGATCGCTATTCATTATTTGTATTTTTTATACTTTCCTTGCAAAGATAAGTAATTATTGGCGAACCGAATACATTTTCAGATATTAGGTATCAGGTGTCTGCGTATATAGGCTTCCTAGCATTTCCTTCGGTCTCGAATTCATACATGAATTAGGTATTAACCCTGCTCACAATAAGGTACTTTGCGGACCACCCTCACCCACCCCTGAAGCACCACCCTCATCCACTTTTAAACCTTAAATGGCACTACCGCACTTTTGACACCTCTCCAAAAGCTATTAAACATATAAACATGCTTTTCAGCGATACCAAAATTAATGAGATTTAAGTGCGAAATATTAGCAAAATTTTGAGAAAATATTTTAAAACTGGCTTTTGCAAAATTCGACAGGAAAAATTAGAAAATAAACGTTAATCATAAAAAATTATTCCAAGCCTTAATTAAAACACTACACTGAGAGAACACTCTATTAACCGTAGCCAGAAATCCATTAGTAGTAGCAAAAAATCTGCATTAAATAGGCGCCGAAAAAACAACTCTGTTGTTGCTACTAGGTTCATTTTTTTGAAATGACTTTTTAACCTAAATATGGTTGTTTTGTAAATATTATTTTTTTGCTGCTAAAAGACAACTGTATTTCCCTAAAAAAATATATGATGCAGTGGTAAACAATATCTTCTGTTTATAAAAAAATATGATTTTGTGATTAATCGAAGTTGTCTAAATGACTTTTCTGTGCTCCTTCGCGAAAATGGTGAGGTTCCTTCACCATTTCGGTTTGATTTTTAGGATTGGCCTTCAGTGACGTATTTGCCATTTTATTTAATTAGATTTCTTTACCTTTCTTTGCCCAAATTAGACCTGACGTTTTTACTAAGGTCATCAGTAGGGCAGATTTTATAAAAATTCTTTTTAATCTTTAGGCTCCGACTATCACCAGTGCTGTTTATTCTGGGAAAATAAAGTAAGAAAAATTATAATAAAAATGGCGATCAAGCTTTTACGCAAAGAAATACAGTTGGTATAAGGTTTGATAAAATATAAAAATTAATAACAATGTTTTTTATATGAAAACATTCATTTATTTTTTCCACTGCGTAAGACCAAATCAGATTAGTTTTTATTTATTATAAAGCATGTGAATAACAACAGGAGATCAAATTTATGGTTCAGGGAAAAATGAACACAAATGAACCTTGAGTATTAGGACACACCGACACATACTTGTATCACGGTACACAAATAAGGTATGGGTACTTACACTTACACTAAAAGTACACTATCAGGCATCAATCATCCACCACGAACGGTAATTAAAGGAATCGTATTAAATTTGTTTCTTATTTCATTGCTCAAACGCCGAGTGGGATCTGTGCGTACACCCATAAAACTTAACTTTTGTTTGCGCACCAGATAACCTGTATGGATCTAAAGGTAAATGTCTATGGGCAAAAGTAAATTTCCGATTTTAGGAATTTTATTTAAAAGTTTTTGAAACCACGAGTGTACTTGGTTTGGGGCCAAAGGCAAAAAGACCACGCCCAACACACCATCCAAACAGAACAACTTGTCCATTGAAATTATTATTAAAGTGAAAACTTCTTTAGGCGCGTTTAGCACTTTTTGTGGGCACTGAATTAAACTGAGCCGTCAGGCGTCAGGTTCGGCTGTGTTACGCTCGAATTAGACTCCGCTGCCGCATCAGTCGACGTGGCAACAGTGTGCGACACTTGTTGCGTCTCAGGTATGTTCTGGCATTTTTTAAATTGTATATTTACGTAGGGTGAAGTAAGGTAATTAGTTTTACCGTAATTGCTTATTCCGTGGACCTAATTTATTATGATTTCTGACTTCTGTTGAAGATGTAAAAATTCAAGGGTTGTTCAATTTTAGGAAATATCTTTTTTCGTATTCAGTAAAATTATCCCGTATTCCAAGTTTATGTTATTTTTGAAGTGAAAACTTCTTTAGGCGCGTTTAGCACTTTTTTGTGGGCACTGAATTAACCTTGTTGAAGTTTTCACTTCTGTCGTGTGGTCTTAAGCACACACAATTTTTTAATTTTTACGGTCACACTGTCGTTTCCTTAATATCAGGTGCTTCTATCCACGATCTAATTAAAAATATCATGCATGTATTTATCGTGTACCAGACACAGACAATTTAATTCGACCGAAATCCTTCCAAATAAACCACCTTTGCCGTAAGATAAACAGCCGTGTTAATCCGTTAATGACTTACAAATGACTTTTGATTTTTTTGATCGTGAATCTGTTATTTCAAGTCTCTGAAAGGTGAGTAGATCAAAGAGAGCTTTAAACGATTTATTAGTTTAAAAGTTCAGAAAAATTTATTGGAATTTGGACTTTTTAGAAATATTGCTCATTTGTTTATATTATGCTCTTTTAGATGTTTCGCATAATTAATTATTACTGGTTGTTTTTATATAAAGCAGTTCGTTGAACTGGCGTAAAGTACAGAAAACATAGTCTACATTTTCCTCCTTTATAAATCAGAAAATCTCACCGGTTTGTTTTCAATTTTGGGGATTGGAATCACATATACATGGTGTCCGGAAAAAGGACGTCAAACTGTTAACCATATTTATATTTCTTAAGCCAACATAATAATACTTTTATGCCATTTTTCATTTTTGACCACCCTCATGTTCGATATACAATTGAAGACATAAGTGGATAAAGGTGGTATGTCGCGTTTTTTTTTAAACTACTTTTTCTACTTTTTGAGTATCCCTGGTATAGATCTTACTAATGCAGGTTTCTTTATAATAAAAGATTTTTTTTAAGGGTAAAGGTGTTAAGTCACTCAAACATCTAGCATGCATCCTAGTGAATAAAGGTGTCATGTTACATTTTTGTTACATGATGCCGAGCATGACACTATGAAAAAAATTCACAGATCTTGCATCTTACGCAAGTATCATATAGGCGTATTGAAAATACCTACCACAATACAGTGGCGAGAAGGAAACCATTATGTCACAGCACAGATTACTCCTATTTGTGAGTTTGTGAGTATGTAACGTGCCGCTATCACGCGTTATTATGACGGCATGGATGCTCCGATTTAGTTTGAAATAATAATTAAATTATTATACTTACAAATGTGTAAATTATACTTATAAATGTGTAAATTTGACTGTTTTGTTAAAATAAAAAATATAGGATAATCTGTATATTAGTACATATTGAAGAGCGCTTAAAACTACCTTTTCAAAAATAGCGACAACATTATTTCTTTAGCTATACACAGCCATTTACCTGCTGGTCCTTGTACTCTTTGTTCATGAAATGTCTAAATCTTAAGTCTCCCCCGACTTTCTGTGTAATACGCCAAGACCGCCGCGCTATTTCGCTTTGTTTCAGCGACATTCACTGTTTATTTTTTTCAATTTTATCGAAATTGAAACAATCAAGAATGCGGTTACCATGATATCGACTAATATGGACACCTGAAAATTTTAAAAATTACGAAAACGTTATCTGATATCAATGAAATTTGGACGAATAAAATCTATTTGCACTGTCGTAGATTAAATTTTGAATGATACACGTTCGATATGAACTTTGCTAATGAAACTTGTGCAATTAACGTTGCACACGTTTCATTATAGTGTTCATCGAACTAGTATCATTAATAACTATAATGTAAGAATATAGATGAACAATAATAAAGTTAATCTACTTTTTATTATGTCCAAATATAGGTATATTCAAAATTCAAACAGACAGTATAATATTTAAATAGTAATAATATTTGGTTTAAATAAACATCCTGATAAAGCCGACGCCGCTTGTGTGCAGCTGTGGCTTTTGGGAGATCCCGTAACATGAAAGTAGGTACTGGCCGATTCAATACTAATTACTATAACTGTTCTTTCTCCCGGCCATATCTTAATATTAACAAATATAATAATAAATGCCGAAACTCAAAACAAAACAATATTAACACTTAGCAGATGATGTCATCGATCCTGTGCTGCTCGGGTGTTTGTTTAGACTTCACCGCCGTTTATTTATGTGCATGTCGCATGTCGCGTTCAGTTTTCATGAAATAGACCCGTATATACGCACCCAGTAGTATTTTCAATACTAAAACTATGAATTTGCTTTTATTATTAAAGTGCACCAAAGAAAATTAGTTTATGTTACCTAATTTATGAGGTGTTAGAAAATAAAATTAAATAATAATTTAAAAAGTTCTAAGTCATAACGCGTTTTATTGAATACCTTCGAAGTTTAAAAATTCGACATGACACCTTTATCCACTTATGTCTTTAATTATTATACAAAGCAAAGTTTAAAATTAAAAACTGATTTTTTTGAATAATTTGAGTGTAACGGAACGGCCTTATTGGGGCGCATCCCTTACCTTCCCTGCATGATACGTGTATTAATTCTTACTTTTTTTGACTTATATAACTTTATTCGCCAAACATTGCTTTTCAAGATTATCGTTTTAGTTTTAAGATAAAATCGTGGCAAATAGTCATTGGGAGGCCAGAAAAAGTTCAGTGTGACAAACTGCTAGACATGAGAGCACAAAATAGTATATTAAAGTACACGTTTTATAAGAAGCGGTTTTAGCGCACGCGTCTATTTTAAAAAACGAGCCACAAAGTGGCGAGTTTTTTTATTGACACGTGCGCTAAAACGCCTTATGAAACATGTGCTTTATACATTTTTTTCTATTTCACCTTTTATAATCAAGAAAAATACATTTTAAAAAGAAAATAAATCCTTCAAATTTTGTAAATTTGTATGTCTAAATTTTATGTTGGTAATACTATTTTTTATCATAGTAGCCTTTGGACAACAAAAATTATTTTGCAAACTGTAATTTTTTGATTTATTGACCCATTTTCACCACGAGATTCTAAAGTTATTTTAGCGATATGAGATTTGAAATTGGACGGAGTACGTTGTGTGATCCTTGTACATTCGGTACATATACAGAGCGTTCGGAAATTCGGGCGATTTTGCTACTTTTTTTCGAATTTCAAAAGACGTGATTTTACGTCACGGCATTGCAATTTAGTATAGGGAAGATGGAAAATTCAAATAAAGTTGAAGTTAAAATCGACATTGGAAGGTTAGTAGATTGAATTTTGGATAGGATTTGGCAGAAAATGATAGCTTGAAGCATCTACAAAAGATTGATTTATAGATTTATGCAACCAACATACATGACTGTTATCCACACAGAATAAAAAAGTAAGTTATCAAGCTATTTTTCCTCTGCGAAAAATGGGTTTTCTCATAAATCACAAAGGCCGCGCAAGTCAATAAAATAAAACATTTAAATGTTACCAACATCAAATAAAGAAAAAACGCGTATCGAAATAGCTTCATTACGATACGCAAATGCGTATCGTACTGAGCTTATTATGAACGTGAAATAGAAAATAGTATATTACATAACAAGTGTTGAAAGTGGCAACTTTCAAACGAGGAGGTATTTAGCACGAGGCGTCAGCCGAGTGCGGAAATTCTCCGAGTGTGAGAAAATCACTTTCACACGAGTTATGTACACAATTTTTCCTACGACCATACAAAATAATCAAAAAGAGTTTGTTTGGTTTTTAATAGTTTGTACACCATTGTGTTAAAAAAAATTGACAAAGTACAAACGCAATAAATGCAAAACAAATTTCAAGGCGGATTCCAAAAAAAGCGTCTATATTAAAACAAAATAAAAACAATGCCTACTTACAAATTTTAACTTACCTAGATTTAAATAAAAATAATAACCTTTTCTCCTATTTGCTTACGCACATCATACCTAGTATCTATGTACAGTGAATAAATTTCGTTTCTGATTTTTTAGCTGCTTGCATTCTTTCAATAAAACAATAATATACCTAAATATACATACAAAAACAACAAAACACAAACACAAAACTAGAACATAAAACATAACCTCAACATCTTGTCTTGTTCTTAATGGCTCTGCTCCCTGGGGGCAATTTGCCAGCACATTAGGGGTGATCGTGATGTTGTCTGGTCTGTACCATATCACGACCACTGACTTTTCTTCTTTGCGTACAATGCGGTTTGGACTGCTTAATATGAGTCTCTGGATTTGTGTATTTGACCTTTTCTTAGCTGCTATTTTAAGGGTCAAGGGTTTAGTATTGACAATTACAACATAGGATAGGAGTGACATTTACTAAAAAGAAGGGATTTAGGGGTTAGTAGACAGTACAATCATTTACTGAGTAGAACCTAACTAGACACTTCACTAACCTTTTTATTTATTTTTTTTTTATTATAGTTTTATTTTATGATAATTAATGTACCGCATTATTAAACCTCAACATTATTGAAAGATGGAGATGGAGTTAAATATCGATAGCTTGCTAATTATAAAAGTTCTGTCTATAGTCGATTTGTTTTGAATATTGCTAAAATAAATTTACTTACATAAAGCACTTTCACTTACACCAATATAAATTAAACATCCGAGATAATGGCAAAATTATAAATCGGTATTTCCTAGGGTATTCTATTTCTGCTCTATAGCTGCCCCTTTTTTTCTCTGTGGTTCAACTCAGTTGACATAAACCCTTTATTTTTCTGTTAGTTGACATGTAAACATGAAGCATGACAGTTGGTGAATTGCCTGACATATTATTATTTTCCCTTTTTGATAATATTATTTTTATCATAAATAAGTACTCTTCGGTTCCCAAAAATAACGAAAAATTTGCAGTAATGCCCTAGTGTACTTTACCCCACCCAGCACCCCAATTCACTCCACGTGTCCCGTAAGTTTGTTATGTTTAATAAATAGTTTTGTCGTCAAATTGACACCTGTTTGAATTAAACATTAGTGTGCTTGGTATTTCCACACTCGTGTTGAAATATTTTTTTTCAACACGCGTGTGATATTTAGCACTTTCTAGCCAAGTTAACCGTGCTGTTATTGTCATTTTCGTAGGTGGTCGTAGGAAAAAATAATTTTAAAAGCCTGTCATTTACATCCGCCCACTAGATGCATCTTGTGACAACATCAAAACAAAACAAATCCGTGTGAATTTTTGCCTACGCCATCTTCGTGAAGAGCCTTTAATAACTGCTTTCAGCTGAGTGAGTGTAAATATTTGAAAAAGACAAGAGTATTGACTTAACAGGTACGTTTTCAAATTAGGCGTTTTAAGCAGATACACTTTCTTGTGTACAAACGACATTTTTGGAATTTACACTGAACAATGTACTACAACAGGAGATTTCCCGTAAATGCATCTGAAGTTGATATTTACCGTGCGGTATGTTGATCATCAGCTGACGATTTTTTTAATGATTTTTAAAAATAATAGTTTTTCCCATATATGCTGCGCCACACTTTCTGGGGGTCACTGTACGTATAGTGTACTATAAAAAATGGCAATTAGCGAAATGGAGTTGTAGTAAATTCTGCTGTACTTAGTTACATGGAACAATTCTTAACCATCTATTTGTTCTTATATACCTCGTGGAATACGGGCTTAAAATATGTGCACCACAACATTAAGCTTTTAGTAAGATATTTTAAATTTAAGCCCGGACCTGTCTATCTTTTCATACGTGGAATGTGAATTTTGCAATGCGCATGCCGATATATGCTAGGCTTTGGTTACCTGCGCAGGGCCGTAAATTTGCCATTTTTGTCTATGGTGGGTTTATATTTTATTACGGAAATCTGTTCTTCTGCGGTTCGTTAATTCTGGACATCCTGTACAACAAAATACCGTTCACAAACATAGGTGTTTCACTTAAAAGTAGCAAGTGGCTAAAGTAGCTCGTCGTAATTTAACTGTAATGCCTTCCGAGAAGCAGTCAGTAATGAGTCTCGGTGTCAGGTCCGTGAAATTTTGATTACACCCTTAATCGGGCAGGCGCCTTTTTACGAAAGAGCCGACTTTCTCTCGATTTGTTCTAGGTACTTCAGGTTTGAGCTTATTTAAATTGTTTCTGATTGTTGCTTTAAAAAAAAATGCGAAGTATTTAAAAAAATTTAAAATTAAAGTTTTTTACTTTTTTAGCTCCCGTTGTGCGGGAGGTTGTTCGTTACCGTTACCGTTACGTTACAATTCTCTGTTCCGTCCAAGGAATTAAAAGCGCACTTTGGGTACCAATTACCTTAATTTTAGGTTAAAAAAAAATTATTTGATAAAATAATAAAAACCAAAAACAAACTTCTATCAAGTTTGCCGATATTTATTTTCCTGTTTTTAATGATTTATAAATCCAACATTTTTAACGTGCAACTGTAAGTAATTGTTGTATTCCGTTTGTTTTGTTTGTTTCTTTTTATAAAGAAAATTTATGTTCATGTTATTTTTAGATTTTTTATTGCCATTTTTCAATTTTAATTCAATTGAGAGCAAACACTAGTGACACCTTCGCTATTTCGTTTTTTGATTAATATTCCGTTACTTTTTAGTTTTTTCGAAAAATCGGCCAAACACCCATGCTTGGAGTACAATTACCTATAGCTTTACATTAAAAACATTGATGGATTTATAAATTAATGCAAGAAAAAAAAAGAAATATGCCCAAATTTGACAAAATCTCATTTTATGCTTGTAATAATTTATCAATTAAATTTTATTTAACTTAAAACTCTAGTACAAGTAAACGAACTATTGATAAATAAAACTAAATGGTGAATGCGCCACTGGTGTTTGCTCTTAATACATTTAAATCGATAACAAAACCCAGATATTTGTTTGAAGGTGGCAGACAATGACGTAATATTAAAAAAATTACCTTGTCGGACTTCCATTGTCTTTATTTTGTTACAAAACCTTAATTACGGACCGAATCATTCTAACTCCATAAAACTGGGCATAATACAAACTCTTTATCACAGAGCATCTAACGTTTGCAACAATCCGGAAGATCTTAATATTGAAATTTCAAACATCAAAAAAGATTTAAATCAGAATGGTTACCCTGAAACCATTGTAACTAATACCGTTTGAAAACTTAAAAATCGCGAAGTAAAAACTAATATAGAAACGAAAAAGGAGCAAGCATTTCTTACAATACCTTATGTCAAGGGGATTTCTGAAAATATTAGAAGGATAACCAAAAACTATAATATCAAAACAGCCCTCAAATCCGGAAATACGCTTAGAAGCTTTCTTACAAAACCCCCCCGTAATGAAAACACAAAAAATTGTATCTATCAAATCCCTTGCGAGTGTGGCGAATCGTCCATTGGAGAAACAAAAAGACCTCTTCCCGAACGAGTTAAAGAACATCTGAAACATACTCAAAGAGGTGAAACTTCGAGATCAGGTATAGAGAAACATGTATAGATAGACCAACCAACATAATATACAGTGGTCAGAAGCCAAGTTTTTGGACACGGAACAGCACTGGAGAAAACGAAAATTCAAAGAAGCAGCTTTCATGAATCAAAATACCCATAATATATTTAGTTAACCAAGTATACAGTGTCACCAGTAAAGTCCGCATCATATGGGATTTTTTTTTATTAATAGCTTTATTCAAAATTTGACACGTGATTCGCATTATCTGTCAAATTTTAATTTTTTCCAAAAAATAATTCAAAAGTGGGTTATTTCTGAAAATATCGAAAAAAGTTATTAGAAAAAGTTTTTTTTAATGCCGTTTCTAGCCCATATGCAAAATTTTAGCTGCATAAGATAATTTTGATTTTTTACCTATATTTTGTAAATTGTACCACTTTTGCAAAATACGACTCAACGCAACCTACATAAAACTTCTCAGTTTTGACAATGCATTATTTCAGATACATTTTCTTTAAAGTAGCGCCATATTAAATGTGTGTTTTTCTACAAAATCAAAATTGGGCTATTCAAATTTTGTCGCATGTGATGCAAAGTTTATTTGTTTTTGACCCTGTATAAGGTAACTTCATAAAATAAGTATTTTTGAAAACGTAGTTTGTGTCTGAAAGTAATACACCTTAAAATTGAGACAAAAAGAACACAGTGTCTTCAGTAAAGTGTTCATTAAGTGGAAAATACATTTTAGTTTAACTTAACGTAGAGTTTATCTATTTTCAACGATTTAATTTAAAACTCCTTTACTTTATTTTTTATTTTTTACTTTCAGGAACACACTACGTTTTTAAAAATACTTATTTTATGAAGTTCCCTTATACAGGGTCAAAAACAAATAAACGTTGCCTCACATGCGACCAAATTTTAATAGCCCAATTTTGATTTAGTAGAAAAGCACACATATAATATACTTTAAATTAAAGAAAATGTATCTGAAATAAAGCATTGTCAAAACTGAGAAGTTTTATGTAGGTTCCGTTAAGTCTTATTTTGCAAAAGTGGTGCAATTTACAAAATATGGGTAAAAAATCAAAATTATCTTATGCAGCTGAAATTTTGCATGTGGGCTACAAACTGCATTAAAAAAAACAATTCTAATAACTTTTTTCGATATTTTGAGAAAAAAACCCACTTTTAAAATAATTATTTCTTGGAAAAAATTAAAATTTGACAGATAATGTGAATCACGTGACTACTATTTTCTTGCTTAATTTTCATCTTGATCGAAGCAGAACTTGATGCTAAAGTCAAATTTTGAATAAAGCTATTAATAAAAAATCCCATATATATTTTTTTTATTACTCTGTTTATTTGTGACCCTTAATCAGTACATAGATACTGGCACCAGGGCCTATAATACTTATAGTTTACTTTAAATAAAAATTTTTTGCTTAGCTTAAAACTAAAATTATACTATGCTTTTTTCAAAATAGTCTTTTAAGTTATGGCACATGTCCTTGTATTTGTCAACATTTACGATTTCTTAAGGCATCTGATTGTATGTTTGGATACTTCTGTAGATTGGTGAGTCTTGAGATGTTTTTGTTCTTGAGAATTTGTTTAATATATGTTCCTTTTGTCTGGTGTTATGAGTATGGAAATTTTTTGTTCGGGAAAGATATGTGTTTGATTTAGTTAATTTATTTTTTATTTGGTGTATCAGTTTCACTTGCTCAATTCTTTTAAGTATCTCTACTGGAAAAGTTTGTGTTTTTTTGTATAGTTCTATACTAGGTGTGAAGTGATTTAGGGCATGGATTGTCTTTATTGCTTTATTCTGTAGTCTTTGGATTTTTTCTAGCTGTTTTTTTGAAGCATTTCCCCAGCAAGGGAGAAGATATTTTAAGTGAGGTTCTATGAAGCTATTGTATAAGAATTTTCTTACTTTGTTATTTAATAGATGCGAACATCTTTTTATTGCCCCCTAACATTGGTGATATTTTCGATATGATTTTATCAATGTGGGCATCCCATGATAGATTACTCTTGATTATTAGTCCTAGGTATTTATATTGTTGAGTCTCTTTTAAGTTTATATTATTTAAAGTTATTTCTATGTCACATTTTATTTTATTTTTTTGTCTTATTAGCATATACTCCGTTTTATTTATATTTATTGTTAATTTATTATAGCACAGCCACTGATAGTATAGATTTAAGTCATTATTTATATTTTTTTCTAACACTTTTATGTCCATGCCGGTTGCAACAAGTACAGTATCGTCTGCGAACATGTAATATTTTGATTTCAGCAGAACATATTGTAGACTATGTACGTATAGTAGGTACTGTATTGGTCCTAGTACTGAGCCTTGTGCAACTCCTACGTTAAATTTGACTTTTTCACGTCTACAGTTATTTATTTCAGTGAAGTATTCACGGTCAGTTGAATATGTTATCAGCAAATCCAAGCATGCACCACGAAGTCCCATTTTGTACAATTTTTTTTCCATAAGATCAATATCGACCGTATCGAATGCCTTTTGCAAGTCGACAAACACCAATACCATGATGCGGACTTTACTGGTGACACTGTAGATAAGAACGTAGGCGGAGTCATCAAGCTTCATTGCACATGGATAGTATTTAGGGCAGTAGCCTTAGAATTATAATTTAGTTTACACTTGAAAACGGTTAGAGATGCTAACTAATCGAAACGTTGTGTTAAGTAACAAAATAAAGACAATGGAAGTCCGACAAGGTATTTTTTTAAAAACCCAAATACTTCGATAGTGTTCTTTCTGTGCAGCTCTGACCGGGTTTCTCGAGAAATCTATCTTGCGTGCAATCAGATTGACGTTACGAAAAAAATCGCCGCAAAATGCCCGATAAATAACCAGCGCAACATGATCATAAGAATTACAGTGTTAGACACGCGATTATTATGTGCGGAGCAGTCACTGTCAAGAAACGCTCCGTCTGTTACTTTATCTTTTTTAGTGGCCTTTTAAAATCTGCCGTCGCGCAGCAAGCCGATTTAGCCCCCGGAGATCATTTCGCCAAACCCGTTTTTGTGCAACACTTTTACTGGAAAAAATAAGTGCTGAATGTTGACGCGTTGTTAAACGTGTTACTGACAGAATTATGAAAAAAAAACATCGCTTCCCATATATTGTATAAGGTTTTATGGGCTAACGAGTGGTTTGCATGTTACGAAAAACTAAGTCCGTTAAAGTAAAACAGTAAACAGAATCGTTTATAAGCATCAATCTTTATTAAAATGCGTAAATTGCTTTATTACTACAATGTTTCTTTCTGAGTCTGCAACAGCTATAACCGAATTCATCATATTCAGCACTGACATCTTAAATTAGAACCTATATAGAGACATCTCAATAATAAAAATATTTCTAAAGTGATGATTTTTCTAGAAACAATTAAATAACAGATAAATGGGTTTTTTTCACTAAATTTGATTTTAATCCTGAAGCATACAGATACCGTACGAGCAAAAATTATTTGCATCATAGAGGGCTTGGATTAAAAAACGTAGGGCTTGGTTTAGATCACAATGATATGGGGACGATATATCTAACCAAATCTAGGTTAAAATTTTGTCAAATTCATATTATGACATGATATGCCAAACTAATCTTAACATAGTATAAAACGAAGTCGCTATCCTGTTCATGTCCCCTTATGTGCTTAAATCTTTAAAACTACGCAACGGATATTGAAGCGGTTTTTTTTAATAGATAGAGTGATTCATGGAGAAGGGTTCTATGTATAATACATGCATAATATTGTAGAGAAACACTGATAAATTAGAGTAAGGAGAACGAACGACCCAACCTAACCGGTCCCCGGCCCGTTCAACGATCGATCCGAAGCCGGAATAGACGAAGACAGACTATGTTTTATGCATGGAAATTGTGGACGGGCCGGCAAACGGTTGAGTTTGAGGTTCGCCTTATTATCCCACGTCGTATAATGACGGGCTGCAACGCAGGCCGGGTACACGCTAGTGAGTAATAAAATAAGTAGACAAATACAAATTTATTTTTGTTGTTTACAAAATTATCAAAGTAAGAATATACAGAAAGAAAAATAAAAATAACATGTATTCTGAGAATTCACATAACCGGATAGGTGGAACCAGGCTTCACCGAAAAAAATGTCAGGTCTAATAAATCATTTCTTTCCAATAAATTTTGGGTAAACTATTGAGAGTAATTCCTGCGTCTTTCAAAATCTGCGACTTGTATTTCTTGGAATACTTGCACTTTATAAGGAAATAAATTTAACGTTTGCAACAAATTCTTCTGTTCTTAGATGGTCTTCCTGCTCCTGTTTTGTGTTGTATAGAACCTGTTTCCCTAAACATAGCCACGGTTATTTTCAGGCAATGATAAAAATCCCCAGCAATAAAAGCAACGTTAGAAAAATATTCGTGAAAATCGTCCAAGCACAAACCCGGATTGTATTTCCACTCACGATTTACTTTAACCCCGTTTCGAAAATACGCTTCAACCACGAATGTTTTGTGCTGTTCCGTAAAGCCCATTGTGTGAATTGTTCAAGAAATTGGAAAAATTAGCGATGAATCAAATTACTTGTAACGACTGTCAAAGATGACGGAATAGCTGATTGATTGTTAATTCAGGTAGTTACTGACACCCAACAGCTATTAAGCTCTACGGCTAAACATTACGTCCTTAGATGCAAGGCCCTCTTTGATGCAAATAATTTTTGCTCCCACGGTATAAAATAAAATGTTCTAGTTTTAATTTTCAAAATTTTGAATTATTTACCGAAAAAATAAATAAACAAAATACGCTTTTTCATGAAAACACGCGAAAAAACCGACTGACGTCATATCTGCCTCGACCCGTGGATCGCAAGGATTCACGGTGAAGGTCGAGCGCGCATCTACCTGAATATCTGGCGGTTCAATCGGTAATCAATCTATGTATTAGCAATAATATGTGCAGATAGATCTGTTTTACCACCTTTTATATGTATTATACAAGGGAGTGGATATCCAACCAAGATGGATATCTGAGAAAGCAAATCCAGGAACACTCTACGCTTCATCACCAAATGGTGGGATGGTAGTTCCTCAGTTTTTAAACTAGTTTTTTAATGCTTTCATTGAAGAAGTAAAGAATAATATAGAAGGGAAACATTGATAATGCCCAATCAATCAGCTCTTTTAATGTATGACGGGCATAACTCCCATATTAGTTATCGAATTGTGAAAATCTCAATGGAGAACACAAAGTCCATAATAACAGATCTAATTTTTTTTATTGGGGTAATTGTAAAAAAAAATTCAATGGGGAAATTGCAAATGGCTAATATTTCTGAAAAAAAAATAGATTTTTTATTATTTTTAGCTTTTGAAACGGGGTAACCTAATAAAAATGCTTTTGTTAAAACCTTAGGTTTACCTGGCATACGGATTAAAGTTATTAATTTTCCTTATTGCTGCACCAAAATAGTTGTATAAATAAAGTAATTCCAAATAACTATGTAATTTTATTTATGGCGTTACAATTGTGTGTGAGTTATGACTTGGAATTTAATTGTGCGGAGCAATGCAATTCGAATAGGCATAGTCGTGGTCAGAAACGTATAATAATTTTGAAAAAAAAAATTAGTTTTTGTAACAAACGCGGAGAGTAATATAATTTCCGCACGTTTCGCGTCTTTCGATCAGCTGTTAAATGTGAGCATAAAAGTTTTCCGCCTGTTTCAAAATGAAAATAATGATATTAAATTTTATTTATATTAATCGCAATTGGGCAGTTGACAAGTTTAATTATACGTTTTAAGAAATTTAAGAAAATTAACTTTACAGTAAAAATGTATTCTTCCGCAAAGCATATAACTTACTCTCCTTATTAGTATGAGAAGCAAGTATTATTGTAAGTGCTGAAAAGGATATTTTCTGTTTCACACACTATTTGGTCCGCTCGCTCGTTCGTTTGTCTACGAACAGACAGAATCGTTTTGGATCAGATACTTGATATTTACCTATTATACATATTATACAGTATTGGCCACGGATAGCGATCACAAGACTACAAATGAGCGAAAAATTTCATGGGGGGACACGGAAGGAGCCTCCACGCGCACAACAGTCAAGAAATCTCATAACTGTTGTTGGCGTCCCCCGGAAACGTCTAATGACGGCTAATCCTTCCACCACCAAATCAACAACGAAAAAATCAAAGATTGTGATTTGTTGATTTTGATTTGGATACGAAGAAAAAGTAAAGTAAAGTTCATTTAAAATAACATAATTTTTGTTAAAGTCATACGGTCTACGAAGAAAGTTTATGACTTTTTATACAGGGTGCTCAAAATACTAAAATATTAAATTATGTCCTTTATTTTTCATTTTAGAGAAAAATTATGAAGACAAAAACATTAAATAAATTCCAGTCAGAAAGTAAAAAATTCCATCAATAAAATTTTTACAATTAGTTGTCTGATTGATATCTGATGTGGGTACTGGAGTGTCATGTAAAATCCATAATCATAATGTTGGGTATCGTTGATGTAAAAATTGCAATATTTTATAGTACCTAAATACTATAGTAGGTCATCAATTTTTTTTAATTTAAGAAGTTCAGGAAATTTAACAAACATATTTTAAAAAATTTAAATATATAAAACTCGTTATGTGTTACTTGACAACCCAATTTATATTGGGGGATTGGGAGATTTGAATTTTGCAATTGCACATTTTGTTGTGTAAGTTTTTTATCATGTTTTAATTTTGTATGCGTGTGCCTAGCGACCCGCAGGCTGTGGGGGGATTTAGAGAAGCCCCTGCATGCAGTGACACAATTGTATTCGACTTTGTTCGCGTGACATTATCTATTCTGAGTTTATTTACATATGTATATGTTTTGACGAAACAACCAGAACATTGTGTACATGACATGTACAATGTACCCTTTACGCAGATTATTTAAACAAAATCAATCAAATCCATTTTAATAGGTAATTTTCCCACGCCCTAACCGATATAACCGCATTACTGCACCGACAATAACGCCTTTACACAACCGTCGCACGGTGCGTAAACGTAAAAGGCAGCCGATAAGTTGTGTGAGTCACTGGCGTCTGTCTTAAAGCATGTGCGACGACAAAAACGGCCGTCTGGAACCACGACTTGTCCAGTCTCGTCTGGGTCGTGACAGTCACCAATGTTACTGCCATAATAGGAGCCATGCTACGTTGTCAGCTCCGTCTACTTTTGGGTGGAATCAAGAAAGTCGACTAGAGTCAATTCACTCAGTAAACCTGCAAGATGGCCAATATGTCATATGACAAAAGTCATATTTATGTCATATTCCAGCTAAATAAAATAAATTTTTGCATTTTCAATGACTTCTGTCATATGACATGTCGGTCATCTTGCAGGTTTACTGAGTGAATCGACTTTAGCTTGCTTTCTAAAATTTTTTTAATGTTCTCTGGAAGTCTGCACCTAGAAATTCGCTTCTTATCTAATTATTCTGACAGCTAGAAAGCTGCTAACTCTTGTCCATCGGCCGTTCAATTCTTTGATTTCGTTCAGAATTTATACACTTATTTCACAGCAAGTACAGAACGATTCCAAATTCTGAATGAAAAATTATCGAAAAAGACAAAAAACAGACACGTTTACGTCTTGAAAAAGCTTAGCGATACTCGCTGGTCTTGTCGAACGGAAGCTACAAAAGCCATTGTTGACGGTTATTTGGAGATCGAAGTAGCGTTAACACAGCATAGCATATCTTCTAATAAGGAGCAAAAATACATCGTGAGAAATAAAGCGACGAATCCTTTGGAAAAGATGAGTAGTCTCGAAACGGCTCTATTTGCTATCTTTTGGAACGATATTTTGGAGCGATTCAATGCTACAAACAAGATGTTGCAAGACCCAAAAATGATGCGTGCATTGGAATCATCGAATCCAAAAGAGACAATTTTATTAAATACGTAGAGGCAGCTAAAAAGATATCAAATTCAAATACTGACCAATACGTATGTACAATCACGCGCCGGAACAAGAAATGTGAAGTTGAATCCGCTCCATTATATGAAAGCACAGAACGCTAAACTGTCACCAAAAAAGAAATTTCTAGTGTCAAGTTGTATCCCAGCAATTGACCAGCTATGTGATTTGGATTTCTCAATCACTCACACTCAATCACTTAGAGGAGATGGATGCTTCAAATTTGTATGCTGATGCAGCAGAAGAATTGGTGAACATTTACAAAGACGATTTAGAGCCGAATCTTGGTAATGAGTTGGTCCAATTTGTATCGTTGATAGATTTATACAAAAAGACTATCAAAAAGACCAATCTAAGGAGCTGTTTTACTACCAGATTCTTGAAAACCAAAATTTGAGAGCTACATTTTCGAACATTGAAATTACACTGCGAATGTATTTGGTTTTGATGCGAATTGCAGTGAAGAGTGCTCATTTTCAAAAATGAAGATTGAAAAAAATAGGCTTCGAACTACAATGGGACAAAACCGCCTAGCAAAGCTATCCCTACTCAGCATCGAAAGTGATTTGCGTCGAGAGCTGGATTTCAGCGATATCATCAATTATTTTTCATGAAAAAAGGCTCGCAAGGTTCCATTTGTTAACGCTTAATTTGTTTGGTATAATTCCTTTTTTTGACTATACCTATATACAGTGTCACCAGTAAAGTCCGCATCATATGGGATTTTTTTTTATTAATAGCTTTATTCGAAATTTGACTTTGGCATCAAGCTCTGCTTCGATCGAGATGAAAATTAAGCAAAAAAAATAGTAGTCACGTGATTCGCATTATCTGTCAAATTTAAATTTTTTCAAAAAAATAATTCAAAAGTGGGGTTATTTCTTAAAATATCGAAAAAAGTTATTAGAAAAAGTTGTTTTAAATGCAGTTTCTAGCCCACATGCAAAATTTCAGCCGCATAAGATAATTTTCATTTTTTACCTATATTTTGTAAATTGAACCACATTTGCAAAATAAGACTCAACGCAACCTACATAAAACTTCTTAGTTTTGACAATGCTTTATTTCAGATACATTTTCTTTAAAGTAGCGCCATAATAAATGTGTGTTTTTCTACAAAATCAAAATAGGGCTAATAAAATTTGGTCGCATGTGATGCAAAGTTTATTTGTTTTTGACCCTGTATAAGGTAACTTCATAAAATAAGTATTTTTCAAAACGTAGTTTGTGCCTGAAAGTAAAAAAAAGAAAAATAAAAAATAAAGTAAAGGAGTTTTAAATTAAATCGTTGAAAATAGATAAACTTTACGTTAAGTTAAACTAAAATTTATTTTCCACTTAAAAAACATTTTACAGTGTCTTCACTGTTTTCTTTTTTGTCTTAACATTAAGGTGTATTACTTTCAGACACGAACAACCTTTTTAAAAATACTTATTTTATGGACTTACCTTATACAGGGTTAAAAACAAATGAACTTTGCATCACATGCGACCCGATTTTAATAGCCCAATTTTGATTTTGTAGAAAAACACACATTTAATATGGCGCTACTTTAAAGAAAATGTATCTGAAATAAAGCATTGTCAAAACTAAGAAGTTTTATGTAGGTTGCGTTGAGTCTTATTTTGCAAAAGTGGTTCAATTTACAAAATATAGGTAAAAAATGAAAATTATCTTATGCGGCTGAAATTTTGCATATGGGCTAGAAACTGCAGTTAAAAAAACTTTTTCTAATAACTTTTTTCGTTATTTTAAGAAATAACCCCACTTTTGAATTATTTTTTTGAAAACATTAAAATTTGACATATAATGCGAATGACGTGACTACTATTTTTTTGCTTAATTTTCATCTCGATCGAAGCAGAGCTTGATGCCAAAGTCAAATTTCGAATAAAGCTATTAATAAAAAAAAATCCCATATGATGCGGACTTTACTGGTGACACTGTATATTTGTTAAAAGAATTAGATTCATCTCTCAATAAATGTTTAAAACAGTTTAATTTAAAAAATCGTTTAATCTATTTGGAAAATTATTAGGGGCCTCCACTCCTTTGTTGCCCCAGGGCCTCTAGACCTCTAAATCCGGCCCTGGACATAGAGATCTACCATACGCCCTAAAAACTTATTTTACCAAAAATTGAAGATACTCCCCTATGTTATAAAGCCCTCGATACTATAAAACACTGTGTGTCGTTTTTCTGTTGGCTGCAAACAAAGCCGGGCTACTTAATTTAAAAAGTAAAGTTGTACTTTTTTTTTTAATCAATTTATTACAGACCTCAAATCAGTTACAAACTGGCAAATTAATTTTATAACAGTAGTTCAAAATTATTTCAGTCCCTGTTTTTCAAAAAGTTTTTGAGATTATGATACACTTCCTTCTCTCTTCCAATGAAAATAGTTGGTATAGTATTATACACTGTTAAAAGAAAAGAATCAAATTTAACTTTTTTTTTATGTCCCAGAAAGTCCACTCCCGTTTTTTTGTCAATTTAACTAAAACCGCTTCAGTCAATCAGTAACTCATAAAATATGTTATTACTATTTTGACATTAATCTGATTTTATTGTGCAGTAAAAATTACAACTTAATTAGTTAATTTGACACATTTTTTATGTTAGTATTAACTTCTTTTAAAATTTTAACTAAAAAAGATATTGATAATGATTATAAACTTTATCAAAGTTACTAGTATTTGATTTATTTGAACCGTAAAAGAATTGCATGTTAATTTTAGTTAGCTGTTATGTTAAAACGACTTCCAGAAAACTTAGTTCTTAAAATCTGATTTTTACTAAACACAAAAGAGTTAAAATAACTATACATTTTAAGTTAAATTTGAATTATTTTAATTGATTATAAATTTTTTTGATTCTCACGTCCAGGATTTCTAACAGTGTATGTTTGTACACTTCTATGGATTGGAAAATCCTGCAATTTCATTGTCCTAGAAAAGTTATTCCTTAATTTTTTTGGTCCTTAGGTTATATTGTAATAGTCTTTGTTTTGTTTGAGTGTTACATTAGTTTTTATTTATTAAATTGTTATTCACTTTATACAGTTTCACCAGTAAAGTCCGCATCATATGGGATTTTTTTTTATTAATAGGTTTATTCAAAATTTGACTTTGGCATCAAGCTCTGTTTCGATCCAGATGAAAATTAGCCAAAAAAATAGTAGTCACGTGATTCGCATTATCTGTCAAATTTTAATTTTTTCCAAAAAATAATTCAACAGTGGGGTTATTTCCGAAAATGTCGGAAAAAGTTATTAGAAAAAGTTTTTTTAAATGCAGTTTTTAGCTTACATGCAAAACTTCAGCTGCATAAGATAATTTTAATTTTTTTACCTATATTTTGTAAATTGCACCACTTTTGCAAAAAAAGACTCAACGCAACCTACTTCTTAGTTTTGACAATGCTTTATTTCAGATACATTTTCTTTAAAGCAGAGCCATATTAAACGTGTTTTTCTACAAAATCAAAATTGGGCTAATAAAATTTGGTCGCATGTGATGCAAAGTTTATTTGTTTTTGACCCTGTATAAGGTAACTTCATAAAATAAGTATTTTGGAAAACGTAGTTTGTGTCTGAAAGTAAAAAAATAAAAAATAAAGTAAAGGGGTTTTAAATTAATTCGTTGAAAATAGATAAACTTTACGTTAAGTTAAACTAAAATTTATTTTCCACTTAATGAACACTTTACTGATGACACTGTGTTTTTGTCCTAATATTAAGGTGTATTACTTTTAGACACAAAGTACCTTTTCAAAATTACTTATTTTATGAAGTTACCTTATACAGGGTCAAAAACAAATAAACTTTGCATCACATGCGACCCAATTTTAATAGCCCAATTTTGATTTTGTAGAAAAACACACATTTAATATGACGCTACTTTAAAGAAAATGTATCTGAAATAAAGCATTGTCAAAACTAAAAAATTTTATGTAGGTTGCGTTGAGTCTTATTTTCCAAAAGTGGTGCAATTTACAAAATATAGGTAAAAAATCAAAATTATCTTATGCAGCTGAAATTTTGCATGTGGGCTAGAAACTGCATTTAAAAAAACTTTTTTTAATAACTTTTTTCGATTTTTTCAGAAATAACCCCACTTTTGATTTTTTTTTTGAAAAAAATTAAAATTTGACCGATAATGCGAATCACGTGACTAATTTTCATCTCGATCGATGCAGAGCTTGATGCCAAAGTCAAATTTTGAATAAACCTATTAATAAAAAAAATCACATAATATGATGCGGACTTTACTGGTGACACTGTACATATAGATAAGTTTCGCCTGTTCAAGCATTTTAAGACACTCCAACTTCAAAAAAGGATAGTCTCTATAAAGAGTTTCACTTGGTGTTTTATAGCTAAGACAGAATATTGTTTTTATTCTGTAGTCTTGTTCAAGAATTTGTACTAGAATTCTGAAAAGAAATACATTTTTGTAATAGATCATAACAATAACGCTGGCAACATGCAAAATTGTGACAGATGGTGACGTAGACGCCAGTGGCGAGGATTCATGTCCATAAGTGGGTGGAACGACCACGAGCAAAGATCGAGGACACTCTTCGACGGACGGGTTTTCTTTTTTGGCGTTTGGTTTTTGTAAATTATTAAAAGGCCGTGTTTCTTGGACTCGTTGACTGACAAAACGGATTCTTAAGATAATTTAATTAATAAGAGCCATTGTTCTCTTAGACGACAGCAGGTAGCAGTATGGTCTGGGGATACTCAGGAAATTGTTGGAACCAATATTATAAATAATTAGTATATTTTAGTATAATTATCCCGAACAGTCCGTTTCACCTTGTTGAGAGCAGAAGCAAAATCTTATTAATATTAGTGGAAATATTATTGTTGTATGGTTTTTAAACGTTTGAATGAATTGGGGCCTTAGTGGAATAAAATCGCTCCTGTAACTCGCTTTTTTTTGAGGGTGGGTGATTCGGAGGTATACCCAAATTAAACCTATTTGTACAGGACACTCTAGGGCATAAGAAATGGGAATTGACACCTTTTTCTAGTGGGACCGAACTTTGAAAATGACACCCTTAAAAGGGACTGAGCTCAAATTAAAAAAAAAAACAATCTGAAATTCTAGTTTTTTGCAGACATACTTGAAATGTGAGCGCTTCTAATAGCAATTCGGAAATTTCTTATTTCTTATAAATTATTTTTTAATTAAGAATATAAAATTATCAAAATCGTACATTCAAAATGTTACCCTTTGGCGATTTATGCGAATTATTGAAAATTTCTATACATATAGGATACATCGCGTCAAATGTGGTCAGAACATAAACAAAATTAAAAAAAAAAATCAGTCGCTGACTTTAACGGTTATAAAACCATGAATTTTTATCCAAGAAATTGGAATGCTCGGTCCTACTAAAAAAGAAGTTGTTCAATCCCATTTCTCATGCCCCAGAGTGTTCTTAGTGTCCTTTACAAGTTGGTATCGGTTTCATTTGTAAATCATACTCCACTACCTGGTAGAGCCAACTTTTTCTAAAAATAAAGCGTTTCGACAGTTCACACCCACATGTGACATTAACAGCTAATACTTTATGTTTTCGTTTTTCATCAACCATCTCATACTGATACTGTCATACACAACTCTTCTTGCCACCCTATACAACATAAATTAGCTTCTTTTCACAGTATGATCCATAGACTCGTAACTCTCCCTCTAAATATAATCAATTTTCAAAAAGAACTAAACATTATTAAACAAATTGCAGTTAATAACGGATATAACTCAAATCTAATTGACCAAATCCTAAAAAAGAAAACTTACAAAAAGGCTATTGACTTAGTTTTTCCTAGAAGCAAAAACCCTGACCAATTTAAACTTGTCGCTTTCTTTGGACAATCTAACAAAGTAATTGGCAATTGTCTTAACAAACTTGATATAAATGTGTGTTACAAAACTAATAACTCTTTAAGAAAATTTATCAAAAACAATAAAACTAAAAGCGATAAAAACAAAAAAATCAGGCATCTATAAATTAAAATGCAAAGATTGTCCTAAAACATACATTGGCCAAACGGATAGACATTTTGACAAAAGAATACAGGAACATTATAAGAGTTTTCTAAAAAATAAAACCGACTCAAACTATGCTAACCATTTACTTGATTATCAACATAATTTCGATCCTTCCTTTAAAATCTTACCTACAGAAAACAAAGGCCTAAAACTAAATTTGTTAGAATATATGGAAATAAATAAACTTAAAAATACGGACCTGTTACTTAATGATCAACTAGAATTAAATAATTCACCTTTGTTAAATTTATTCTGTTGACCATATTATACTTAAGATTTTAAAAATAAAATCAATAATGTACCTAATTTAATTTAATTTTTAAACCCTCTGTTGGATTTTCCCGCTATTGTAACCCTTCCACTGTTTTATTTACATCTTCAATAATTTAAGTTTATTGCACCCCAGTTTTTAATTTTCACCTTTATTAAATCATTGTCATCTGACGAAGCTACAGTGTTAACGAAACATGTAATTTTTCTAATTATTATAGTAGAAATTTACAAGCTCATCTTTGTTTTACTGTATCCCATAATACTATAATAATTATGGATGTCTACCTAGTATCGGCTGAATCAATTAATTTATTTTAATTACCTTTATTATCGGTTTCAAATTAACCTCTCGCGGGGTTACTGAGGTTTAGTCCTCAGGACCCCAAAAATTCTTTTTGCTACAACAATATTGTAAGTACTAACCTATTTTTTAAAATTAAAAATTCTCTCTAAAACATTGAAAAAAACTTTTGTACTCCTTCACTTTATTTTAATTTCGATTTCTATATTTACAGATGTGAAAACACAATGATTGTACCTTCATAATAATGTCTTATATGATCCATAAGTTCCTTTAAAAGTTTTTAAGCTTCGACACCTTAGACAAGTTTTCTTCTTCCCCAATTTATTTGGTTGGTTTACACCCCTTCATAATGTTTTAAACACTCTATGGTTTTACCATTATCAAATCTTTTATTTCATGTTTCTTCTATACTTTAGTTTTAAATCCATAAAAGCTCCATTAAGGTTCTAAATTTCAATTTCTCTTTTGCTAACACCATCAGCATAAATTTAAAAAACTTTCCGTCTCCTGAAGATGAACGTTTCTGCGTTCGAAACATGTAGAGACCCTTAAACTTAGAATCCTTTCCATTAAATTTTGTGGAGGAAGACTTTGCGTTTTTCTTTCCTTTTCATACTTTCAACTCCACTTTAAGTATGGAATATTTCTTCAAATTAATTTATGAAGGTTAGCTTATTTTTCCTTTAGACATCGATTTTGTCTTCAGATTCTAGTATTTATTGATTTTGCTAATCAGTTAATACTAGTTTATTTGGAACTACTACTATTTCTAATCTCATAGAAACACAAAGACCTCGATAAAGGTCGTTCGAGAAATCTCTTAACTCCGGAAACACGTTATCTAGCGAAATAAAATTAAAAATTCATGGAAAACTGTTAAATGGGCCTTAACAGCGTTGTATATCAGCCACGACCACCTGCCGCGTTATCTGCAGACTCAGATTAGAACAATTTTAATACTTTTAGAGGTAGTTTTAGCTCTTTCTGCCGTCCCTTTAAACTTTATTGTATATATTATTATGTTTACTTAAGGTTTACGGCAAATATATTATAGTACCTAAAGGACGAGGTACCCTATATATTGTTAAATCAGTTTCAATACATTTTCTAGTCTGGATATACTGGATGTTATGGTGACTCCTTGGATGTCCCCTTTTTAATAATCGACCTTCTACACATTTGGGTAAGGACCAAAAAATGTGTCACACGCCAGTGAAAATACCAATTAATTCGAAGGTGTATGGTTTGTGTTAAAGTTATTTTCCGCAATTATGTGTTTCCCTATTCGGTTTTATGGGTTTAAAATATTGCATAATATTCTATACGGAGAAAAAGTCTTCTATTCCTTATAAGAATTCACATACTCTTTATACAACTGTTTAATACTAGGTATAGGTATGTGATAATATCACGGTAATTTAGCCAATAGGAAATAGGAGTTAATGCTACCATAAAATGGTTTATAGCCATTATTGCTCTGAATTCTCACAGTAATTATCAAGTTCTATTGGGGGTGTAATATGGCTTTATGTACTGTATTAGTTCAGACTGGCAGTTGTAATGAATTTTGACATTAATCATAATAATACTGGCTTGCAACGGTTAATAAAGCGTATATACCACTAAAAATAAGTACTATATTTCTCAAAATTTTAAATAGCTTCTAGTGTGATATCGTTCCTGTCGTTTAACATTGCATATGATTATCTATTATGCAACATGGTTTACTAAGATGGTAAAATTAGTCCATGGATTATAAAGTCCAATACTCATGATGGATTGTGCGAAATAAGAATCTTTTATTGCTTTATCTTACATGTGTGAAAAAACTTAAATACAAAGTAAAAATAATTTAATTGAAACAGGTATTGGTACGATCAATAAAATTCTAATTCAGACAGGATAGCTAGAAGACACCGAACAACGATGTGACATACGCAACAAATACGTAAAAACTAATATTACGGCGCGCACATCCGATCGCTACGAACACGAACCATCACCAACGTCTTGTTGATGATAGGTTCGAACGGATACAATTCGTTTCTTTATTGTAGAAAAATAGCTTTACTGGAAACATAATGCGTCGGACTGGGAAGACACAATTTATTTCCTAACAATATTTCTTATTTTTTATTAAAAATAGCCCATTATTCAACAAGACTGTGCTGCTAATGGAACTGATAATTTCCAATAAATACAATATTCTAGCAAATCTTGTGCCATAAAAGGGGTTAAGAGTTTGCACAAATAATAAATAAATTAGTATTATACAATAATTATTGCTGCTAAGTGAAATAGATCTATACAAGATAGGATTAACCCTTCAACGGCGAAATTTTTCCGAATAAATTTTGTTAGAGAAGGTTAAGAGTAAGTACTTGTTAAACTAGGATTTGAGGAAAAAAAACAATATTCTCAAAAAAAAGTAATTTTTTTTAGCAAAAAAGTGCCGTTGCCGTATGGTAACTCTAGCCTAATATGGGATACAAAATTATTATTTGGTATGAAGCGTTTCATTGCATTCTATGCATAATCCTACATCACATTTTCGGCATTTTGTAGGTACGCTGGATGTACATCCTTCCCCAGCATATCTTCTCCTATTTTTGTTTTCGGTTGGCACAAGTAAATGATTGCGACCATCGTATCGTAAATCATCCGACACCCTATTTAGGGTAACACTCGAGCGTGATGTTGCTGGTCTACTTGATCCTTTCGGGGGCACTCCATATCTGATGACATAAGTTTGGACAATCTGTCTTCTAAATTGTAACTGGGTTATAGGTTCGTATTGCCTGTAAATAGTCCAAGCATTGACAACGGACACATCTAACATCCAAGTAAAAAAAGACCACCACCATTTCTTTCGCCTGATACTTATCCTATATCTAGAAGTATTTTCATCTAGTAGGTCGGTTCCCCAATTGAAGTCTTTCCCTGGTAATTCAGCATATCCGGTTTCAATAAGGATTGTAAAACAACATTTTATTTCATCAACTGTTATTTTAGGATCCATTCAAAAACAAGGCATATTTATTAGACTCGTTAACAATATGTTGAAAAAAATATCGTCATCTAAAAATGTTTCCAATATTTCAGTAGGACACAAATGTATATAGCTAGTAAGTTTCTGATTTAGAAATTCTCTTTCTGTAGGAATTAGGTCCCCGTCGATCCAAGTTATTTTAGGGTTTTACCGGGTCTCTCTGGTAAATTAAATCCTCGGGCGGGAACAGTGGTTTGAATCGGAGCTTCTTCTATATCATTGTTGGCTTGTTTGTTTGTATGAGTTCTTATTTCAATGTGAGCTGAGAGCTGCTTCCTATTTAGATTGTCAATCAATGCGCGTTCATCCTCTTCACATGAATCTTCGTCAGGTAAGATGTTGGGATCTGGAGGCTTAATAAATATTTGCTCAACATCGATGTCGTCATCATAGACGATATTTAAAGCTTCTTCTAACGTAAATCCTTTTCTAAAATTAAAAACAAAAATTGCTTACCTATTCGGCTAGCGTTACCATATGGTTACACAAAAAAAAACACGCGATAGAGCAACATCAGTAAATATTTGTATAAATCATATATATCTAATGTAAAAAACAATGTTTTAGAATCACTTTGTAGCATAAAAAATTAAACATGGTCTTAAAATGTATATCTGACAATACTTACTCTAATTGAAAGTCCACAGGTTGACCAGACATAATAAATATTTAACTTTAAGGCACTAGTACAAAAACAAAATAGTGATTTACGCAAATTACGTTTTCGGTGCTTATTCTATCAACAATTGTTGGATAAGTAACATAACCTATACGCATATTTTGTATTAAGGATGGGGGATTTCGATTAAACTAGAGATGAGTGTAGTTGTTACCACATAGTAACACTAGCCGTTGAAGGGTTAACACCGTTTCAATATAGTTAAAGCAAATGTTTAAAATTACCAATCGATGTAGAAACCATATACAGGGTGATTAACTTTGAATGAAAGCCTATTTCGAAAAAAAATTATTAAATATTTGCCATACTTACAGTCTAAACGACCGGTTGTACCACCAAATATACACTATACCCATTAATTACGAATATTAAAAAATGCACCCTCAAATTAATAAGCTGTAATTTCGTTAATAATAAACCAATTTTGAACTTTTTTTTTTAAATTATAGATATAAGATTCTCGTGTTTAGCGCAGAGTAGTTTGCGTCCTGACACGTCTTATTGTACGGGGTAGCGCATAAATTCTAGATGCATGTAAATTTCCTTAAATTTAAAACTGACATATCTTACATAAAAATTGAATTTAATTTATTTTTTAAACGAAAGCAATTAGACATCTATCTGCGCTAGAAACTGGCCAAAAAGTTTCGCCATGCCACTAGAGGCAAAAAAAAAATACCATTTCTTCGAAATAAATTCTGTTGCCGAAAAAGTGTTTCGTAAATAATCAATGAGTCGTTTTATCACTTTTGGCTTTTAAATTTAGAATAAAAAACATGTCAACAAATAAAGTCTATAATACAGAGTGCTACGGAAATATCTAACCATTTAATTAAATTGCTTAAAATTAAAAATACAAAAATAATAATCCAAATACAAATTCAGGGATATATTCTGTGAACGAATTAAATGGATAAGTTTTTGCGTGCCACCCTGTATTATAGAGTTTATTTATTGACATGTTTTTTATTCTAAATTTAAAAGTCAAAAGTGATAAAATGACTTATTGATTATTTACGAAACACTTTTTCGGCAACAGAATTTATTTCGAAGAATAGTTATTTGTTTCACTAGACAGAAAAGCACAAGATTTAATGCCGCGGCTGGTGTTTCATAGACGAGGCGCAGCCGAGGCTAGGAAACCAGCCAAGGCATTAAATCTGCTTTTCTGCCTAGTAAAACATATAATTTTTCTCCAAATTTGTTCCAATTTCACGCAAAATCGTATTTTTTATATTTATGTATGTTATTTATGACATTTATTGAATTGTTGTGTTTACTTGTCATTTTAAATTTTAATTTTTAATGACACCTTTTGAGCCTGTCAGGTGTCATTAAAAGACCGCTTTTAATGTCATTTGGAGAAACATGGTATTTTTTTTGCCTTTAGTGGCATGGCGAAACTTTTTGGCCAGTTTCTAGCGCAGATAGATGTCTAATTGCTTTCGTTTAAAAAATAAATTAAATTCAATTTTTCTGTAAGATATGTCAGTTTTAAATTTAAGGAAATTTACATGCATCTAGAGTTTATGCACTACCCCGTGCAATAAGACGTGTCAGGACGCAAACTACTCTGCGCTAAACACGAGAATCTTATATCTATAATTTAAAATAAAAAAGTCCAAAATTGGTTTATTATTAACGAAATTACAGCCTATTAATTTGAGGGTGCATTTTTTAATATTCGATAATTAATGGGCGTAGTGTATAATTCAAAAATAAAAAAATATTTTACAATGTGCAGTGAACAATATGATAACTTCCTGGTTCTTAATACTTTTTCTCGTTGCTTATTCCTTCAACAGGTGTAGCGATGCAATAGCGACCCGTTTATCACTTTATTCATTTTAAATGCCATAAAAATTATGAATGGCGCGGTAAAAACGATTGTATACGCGTTTTTGTCGCACCATATCGTGCATTATACCGTTGTGATAAAATAGTTTAAGTTCGACTGGTATATTTGCCTGCTGTTACTCTTTTTCTTGTTTTTAAAGCAGTAAATTATGGAAAATTGTTCTGGTTTTATAACAAAAGTTAATTGCTAGATTATCGCAAGGTATTTCAAATATAAAAAGTTTACACACTATGTTTCTCCAAGATGGATTTTGACTTAAATACATAAATAAAACAGAATCATATTTTATTATTTGATCGATTGAAGCGTTATATTATGTGTACGTATTATACAGGGTGTTTATTTGAAAACTTCCCACCTCGATTTTCCTGCTTTAAAATGAAAATGTGGAAAATCGCTCGGACCCGTCAATTTTTATTTCGAGGGGGACATATTTTGCGTATATTGTCAATCTTGTTACTTCAAGCCCCTAGGCTTAAATGGATATGGATATGGATATTATATAATTTTATTGGATTCTGCATAAAATTCTGAACATTTTTTAATAAAAGCATTATTAGTCTATACTTAACAGTTTCCGAGATATTTACTCTTGAAAAATTACATTTTTTGAACTTTGACAGCTTCTAGCTTTGTAACTGTACGTCTTAGAGCAAAACGGCTTGCATGTCCCTATCTTCGATTTTTATTATCTTTCCAATAGTGTAAACTTTCGGTTAAACCGGATGTAAGAAGTATAGTACTTCCACAATACAATATAACACTAGAAGCTATTTAAACTTCTGAGAACTACAGTACTGATTTTTAGTGGTAAGTATAAGCTTTATTAACCGTAGCAAGCAAATAATATTATGATTAATGTCAAGCTTTATTAAAACTGTCAGTCAGAACTAACACAGTATATAACAATAATCTTCACGTTTTGAAAGTAATTACTCTATATCAACCAGAAAGCAAGTTTACCCGATTTTGAGCGGTTAAACTAATCCATATTAAAGATGTCCTTCGTCAAGTAGTTTTTAACCTTTCAAGTCAACAGACACTACAGACAGACAGACAGACATACCGACGAAAATAAAACATGCTTATTGTTATATAGAAACCCTAAAACGTCAAGAAGTGATAAGATCTTGACAAGTAATTTTTTCGATATTGCATTATTCTTTCTAGTTGGGAAAGTAACAAGACGGATTCTATTACCATTAGCTAATTTTGAAATTACTTGCAAGAAAATTATTTTAAAAATTTTGTAACACATAGGCGTAGTCACTTCTGTTATAAAAATAGCCCCCCCCCCTCCATGAGAAAGTTCATTTTTAACTTAGTCTTAGACTGTTAGCTTACTTTGTTCATATTGGTTTTTTGGTTTTCGCAGTTTAACATTTAAAACACTTATAGCTTTTTAATGTTTCATTTAATATAGAATTGCTCTATATATGTTTCGCCTTTCTAGGGCTTTTTCAAGAGGACTTATGATACTAAAGTTAAATTCTAAATTTACAAATTTATATTTTTCTACCACTATTGTAAAATATTGAAAAGAATAATTTAAGTTACCTGGGAGCTATTCTTATTGTTTATTGGGCCTATCATTGGGAATTCCGGGGTTAGTAGACAAAATACACCTATCTAGAATTGAGGTATTTTGGAACATTTGCTGTTTATTAGTGGTCAGGGTTTTATTATTATGTAAGGATTTCTTTATTTCTAATTGTTTTAAAAGGTCCAATCTTTTACCTTTATTTTCAGCATGGATCAATTGTAAACTTTTTGGGTCTATAAAATGGTTTGTTCTCTATGCAATGAGTGGACATCCCTGTGCATTTATCATTTTTTATAATTGATGTATTATGTTCTTTAAGTCGTGTTTTAATGCTCCTACCACTTTGACCTATCTAATTTGTCTATTTTATGGAGGAGCTTAAGCCCTTCATACAAAATAGGCTAGCTACGCCTATGCTGTAACAATGCAGGTGTGGACTATTTTTATTACTCAAAAAACGTTATCATATGACCAACACCATTACAAATCCTAAACCTTAACTGAAACTACATCTGTTAATAGCCCCGCATTTTACAACATATTGCTAAACACTGTATTAAATGGTCAATCCGAGAGATAAAATTAGAGATACCGCGGCACAACCAATTCTACTTTAATTGGAATAAATATGTTACTCGGACTTAAGGTGTATTGAAGTCATTTAAGATACGCTTTACTTTTTTAACGAAACGTGGTCTGATGTATGGTTATTCGTTTCGGAAATAATAAGATGGTGTCGGTAAGATATACCATAGACATTTACCTTTAGATACGTACAGCTTATCTTGTGCGCAAACATAGTTTTATGCGTGAAAAAATACGCCCGAGCGCACGGCTCACCGATCAGATGCCTTCCCTCCCAGCAGCATTGGACATGCGCACAAATTTTTATAGTTTTGTAATGTTTATTTTTTGTGCCTTGAGTTTGTTCCACGCTGAATATCTCATATCTCCAGAACCGGTCATAGAAAAAATGAAATTAATAGTAAAAGTGTAAGTAAAACAATTTAACCACAAAATATAAAAAATTACATATTTAACCGATCCAATTTTCATATACCGAGTTATTTACTTGTTTATAAACAAATACATTTTTCTATTTTTTTTTCTATCGCATATTATAGGAAACACCCTGTATATTCTTGATAATTATATATATTTGGTATCATACGATAAGCGACAAGTTGAATATAAAAAAATATCGACAATAATTCTTTAAAAACTAGTAAAAAGTTTAACTTTTTGAGTTACCCTGTATAAATACAAAAAATATAAATTCTAATAGCTGTTCCAAGCTAATGGAATCAGTTTTATTTTTTTAATATTTAATTTAAAGCCAAAAATTCGATAACGATTTAACAAAAAATATTCTATAATTTTCGTCACTCACCCGGTATATTATCAAAAAATTTAGATTATTTTTATACTATTCTATCCTATTCAAGACACGGTAAATAAAAATCCAGAAAAACGAATGAATATCATAAAGCG
Organism: Polydrusus pterygomalis; assembly: GCA_963969555.1. NCBI lineage: Eukaryota > Metazoa > Arthropoda > Insecta > Coleoptera > Curculionidae > Polydrusus > Polydrusus pterygomalis. The sequence continues at coordinate 1,059,432 of OZ018376.1, forward strand.
CGAAAATATGATTTAATTAAAATTCATATTTTGCAACTTAGACTCAAAAACTGGTCGGTAGGATTTGTTGTGTCCATGGACAATTTTGATCAGAACAAAATTCTCTACAACATAGTAAAAATTTAGGAAATTTAACCCAGGACTATTTTCAATAAGAGAAGTGGGGGTTCTTTCGTTTATTGCTTTAATTAATTTGTCAATTAATTTTTTTTTATTAAAACTGTAGGTAATTGTTACCCAAAGATGGGAATTTGACCGCTTTTAGGAGAAAACAAAAATACCAAATAGGCAAATGAAATGGCAAATGCGTCACACATAGTGTTTGCTCTTAATGGAGATTTAATGGCATCTCTCAAATATTTATGTATCATAAAATATATTTTATATCATCATATCAAATGAGATCACTCGAAAAAGTTAATGGTAAAGCAAGAAAAGGACAATGAACTTTAAAAGCGACGAAAGTTTACAAAATCCTTTAAACATGAAGATGAATGCAATTGCAATGCAATACCTAATAGTCCAAAAGCTAGTAACACCCGTTTCATGAAGTGTTTGATGCACTATTTAAAAAAAAAAAAACTTGGGGGTGTTTTTATTAAATGCTAACCCCCTCAAAAATGTCTGCCTTATTAATTTTTATGTTTTGTGTCATTTTAAATTTTGATTTCTGTTTGTTGGCCTCTGAAACAAACACTTTTTTTGGGCAAAATTTTTGGACACCTTTCTCCTATGCGCAGTACCTGGTGTCCCCAGGTAGAGCAGGTCAACACTTGCTTACCTGCTCATCTATCCAGTAGATACTATGACACAAAATTTTGAAGTGCATCAAACACTTCATAAAACGGGTGTTACTAGCTCTCCGGCTATAATCCAAATACAAAATTTCGTCATTCCCAGGCAAATAGGAAATAGGAAACATGGTTGTTTCTTGTGATATTTTTTAGTAAACTTTCGGTCAAAGTTTTGATAGGGTCGTAAAATCCATTATAAAGACGTCGGAAATTCTCGAGCAACGAATACTGCTCTCATATCTGGAGTTCTGCACCGAAGCATACCCTTCGGTTGTTGGATTCCATCCAAAGGAGAGCCGTTCGTCTAATCGGCGACCACGAGCTCACTAAGAACCTCGACAGCTTAGAACATCGAAGAACAGGTTGGTGATTTGACTCTCTTCTACAGATATTTCCATGGCAAGTGTTCGACAGATATTGCCCGCTCGATTCCACCTAGCGTAATGCACGAACGACGAACCACTGCCGCCCATCCCTATGTGGTTCAACTCAACTTAGTACACCCCGAACATGATTGTTTCAGAACTCTTTCATTTGGAGGACGTCATCTTTGTGGAACGGCCTTTCTGAGACCGTGTTTCCAACCGAATATAACCTCCAACGATTCAAACGTGAATTGCTTTCTTCGCACACGCACCGCTCCCAGAGCGCCTTAAAGGATTTTTCCTATAGTGCTTGTGCTCGATCATAAAAAAAAAAAACCCACCTTAAGAAAATAATTAAAAAGAAGAAATACTAGCCTTTTGTTTCAGCAAACGGAAAAATCAAAATCCCGTCCCACAATTTTGCTGCTAATTTGATTCATTATCCTTTCAATCACTTCTTCTTTTGTTTTTATACTTCTTTTCGCATTGTGTCTCATTACATAACCGTCAAAAGGTAATTTCAATAATTATTTAAAAATACGTCGGGATTCTTCTCGTTCTCGCGAAACATGACTCGGAGAGGCCGTGCGTCTTCCAGCTCGAAACATGCACATAAATTCGGGCCAATCTCTGTCTGACTTAAGCAGGAGGATCAGTTTGAGATCAGGTAAAATGCAACTGTCGCGTATTGTAATATTGCATTTGTGAGGCACAGCAGAAGTCACTATTTTAGTGGATATATATGTTCAATCAGAGGCGTAGAAAGATTACTTTACGGTTTAGATAGAAACATATAAGTTGTATTCCGGTTAGGTATTTTAAAAATTTGGCTAACGTATTATTTAACAGCTACTACCTCTTCTGCAAAAGGCTTTTTCACTATAACCCCATTTATCAGGTTCAGCACTGATCTCTTGAATTACACTGAGAAAAATAATCTAATACAACAGGTTTGCTAAGATCGTTTGTATTGATATTCTATATTTTTTATTAACCCGTATTAAATTAATTGCTAGTGTATCAAACCCGCTTTAGTGTTATATCAATTCCAGATTTGCTAGAACAGTGTTTTATTGGTAGTAAGCAGTTCTATTAGCGGCACAGTCTTGTTAAATAATGAACCACTTTTAATACAGCAATTTTGTTAAGAAATAAATTGAATTTTCTTAATGCGACGCATTTTGTCCCCAGTAAAGGGCTTTCTTTACAATTAAGAAAGCAAAACAATGTCCCCAAACACGAATTGTATTCGTTAGAACCTATAATCCACAAGAAGTTGGTGGGGGTTCGTAGCGATCGGCAATCGCCGCGCGCCGTAGTATTAGTTTCAACGTATTTATTACGCAAGTCAAATCATTCTTCGGAGTCTTCTAAGTGTCCTGTCAGAATTTTAATTTTATTGATCGTACCAAGACCTGTTTCTGTTTTTTTAAACTTTGCATGTCAGATAAAGCAATAGAAGACACTTATTTCGCACAACCCAGCTTTAGTATTGGACTTTATAAGCTATGGATGAATTTTACCATCTCAGTAAACCATGTTGCATAATATGCAATGTAAAACGATAAGAACATATAACACTAGAAACTATTTAAAATTTTGAGAACTACAGTATTGATTTTTAGTGGTAAGTATATGCTTTATTAACCGTAGCAAGCAACTATTATTATGAATAATGCCAAGTTTCATTACAACTGCCAGTCGGAACTAATACAGTATATAAAACCAGATTACACCCCCAATAGAATTTGATAATTATTACTGTGAGTGTTCAGAGCAATAATGGTTATAAACCATTCTTCATTAACTTAAAGTAACTTCTATTAAATCGTGTTTTTTTTTTCTTAACAATTGTTGTACAGGGGTTTTCCGTATATTTTGGAGCACCCCTGGAGCTTTTATTTGAAGACCTAGAAAAAACTTTAAATTACCAAAGTTGCATGATTTCTCCTGAACTGCCAGAATTTGTTATCGGACAAAACAAATGAACATCGTAAATTTGTTTAATAATGCCAATGTCGATTTTTTTAAATGGAACACCCTGTATATTATTTTTTTTTAACTCCTCACTCTTTTCTGATTCCAAATATGTATATATGTTATATGTTTGTTTCATAAATTATTATCATTATTTATATTAATTATTGTTACTGAAAATATTGCGGATTAGAAAATCTATATTGGTGTGAGGAAAACATGCTAGAACAATGCTTATTCAGTAACAATAATTAATATAAATAATGATAATAATTTATGAAACAAACATATAACATATATAGATATTTGGAATCAGAAAATAGTGAGGAGTTAAAAAAAAAATTAATATACCTTGTGTTCCATTTAAGAAAATCGACATTGGCATTATTAAACAAATTTACGATGTTCATTTGTTTTGTCCGATAACAAATTCTGGCAGTTCAAGAGAAATTATGCAACTTTGGTAATTTAAAGTTTTTTCTAGGTCTTTAAATAAAAGCTCCAGGGGTGCTCCAAAATATACGGAAAAACCCTGTACGTACTTGCAGATAAGGATTTTATATGAATGTATGTATATGTGCGCTTTTACTAGTACGTTTAGACACATTATAATATGATTGAGTGTTTGTACTGTGTTTTTATAATAATTTTTCATGTAATATTATTTCAGCAATTATTATCTTTTTTTCAAACAGTATCTTTATTAGCAGAGGTATGTTGATGACGTCTTAACATGTTTTCTCGGAACTGATAGACAGTTAAAAGTATTTTTAGAATATATTAACAGCTTACACAATAATATCAGGTTTACAACAGAACACGAAAGTGACAACTCTGTTAATTTTCTGGATTTAAATATTAGGGGAGAAAATAATAGACAAGTTTTCTCCATTTTCCATAAATTCTCTCATACTGGTACTGTCTTTCAATAACATATTCCCCTGGTCTCTGCTAAACTTTGCCTTACTCTATTCAATTATAGATTTTGTATCAATTTGTTTTATCAAATTAGAGTCGATTAATATTATCTATTATTATTTAACCAGACTAGTTGAATTCGCGTTCATTTAAAAATATTTTTACCCACCCCTTACGAGTCGCTCCTGGGTATATCATTCAAAATTTGCATGTTAATGCCTTGGGTTAAGATGTGGGAAGAGTCTCGGTGAGACAAGCCCACCATATCCGTTCTGGCGGACCCATGCCACGGTACCGTACCCGTTTTCGGTTCATTGGAAGGAACTTCTTTTGTTTTATAACCAAATTACAGAACCTAAACAAAGCAAGGACAGAATAAGTCTGAAGGCACATAATAATAATAATAATTATGTATAAGTATTCTAATTTTATTAAAATTTTGTTGAAATTGAATATGTCTTATCGGTACGAAAATGGGGTTTCTCACTTTATCGCCTGTTGACGTCTTTGGAGTTTTTATGCGTTAGATGCACAGAACTATAAAAATGAAAGTTGAACACTTAATAGGCTGTATCATAGCCAACTCAATTTTAAAGAAAGAAGTGAATTAGACAGCATATTATACTATACTTAAAACCCAATATTATATGCAGTGACGTAGGAGTCGAAACCATGGAAACTGCGAAAATACTGTGTTATCATTGGCGGTTTGCCTTGATTTCCATGGTTTCGACTGCTACGTCACTGCATATAATATTGTGTTTTGAGTATAGACTGTTCATAAAGGCACTTTGACTGATCCAGGTGGGAGGGGGGTGAGATCCATCTCAGGTGGCGTCTTAAAGTCAGGGGCACGGAAGTCAACTAAATAATTTGACGTTAGGTTAGTTTTGCTTGTCAAATCATGACAACACGTTGACATCGGTTATTTTTTTCTTTAATAAATACTTAAACGTCTGCTAAACTTATTATTTTAAAATAAAACTGTTTAATTCAGATTTAAAAGTGTACGTTGAAAATCATTGCCAAAATCAGGATATTTATCGAGAAGATACAATCAACGCTAATTCCAGTATATTTTCAAATGACTGCACTGCTGTCCGTCCCGTCTCGTCGTCATGAATGCTGTGGCGCGTGACCTTACGAAATCAGCTGGATTTATTCGATGTTGGTTTTGCATTTGCACGGACTTTCTTTATGCATATTAAATAATAAGTGCATCTTCCTAGTCTATTTAATTGAATAATAAAGTCCTGGTCAAGTTTTATAGGAAAATGCCATAATATTGTTCCGTTCCTGGATGCAAGTACAACTATATAAAGCCCGATCAAAATATTCTGTTTTAGCTTTAAAAAAAAACAAGTAAATAATAATAATAAGTTTATTTAAATTTTAATAATATAATAAATTAATATGTTTATGTTGTCTTCTATAAACTTATTCTTCAATCCCCTGAAGCTGATCTGTTAGGGGATTAAATTTAATTCAATTAAATACATAATTAAATTACAGAAGAGTAGTTAGGTATTCTATGAAATAATTTGGATGTCTGTAAATACATTTATATAATTATATGGGTAAAGAGGCATTTAAAAAGAGGTTTTTAAATACTGATTAAAAACCATACAAAAGATTTTAAAAAACTCGATAGGATTCAGTATAAATTTTCTGTTTTGGGGTGTTATTTTAATGAAGCTATATTAACACACATTATATGACCTATATTATCGGCTCACCATCCAAAAGAAAAGGCTTTTGGCAACCAGTATATTTCTACATTAGCTTATTCCCGGACTGCTCAATAAAAAACATAAATTGAATAATTCTTGGCCTATATGAGTATAATATAATATCTCTGTACTAATGGAGCTTTGGTTTTTAAATGTTGCTATCCACTAATTTGAGTTGGCAGAAGTATTCCAACTGATTGTAACTTCGTAGCGATCGACGCGCGTTAACTTTAAATATACAGGGTTATGTTATTTGGGTTTACTGAAAAGTTAAAAAAAAAGTAATATTAGCTGGACATCCCCAGGCGGCACAAGAGCTTATCATAAACAATTTTTAAAATTTCTTGATCATATTTATAATATATCTTAATACAACAATACTCCTATTGAGATTCATTTACCTGTTAAAAAAGATATCCTCTGACCCAAACAACCTTCTTTTCAATGTGGCCTTACACACTTTCTGCGACAGCAGAGACTCCTCTAAAAAGAAATTTGGCAAAGCCTCACATTCTTTTTCGTTGAGCATTTTTATAACCAGAGAGGTATAACCTTGTTTCGGCAATATAAAAGGGTCACATTTTTGGATTCTATTGCAGGTTCCTAGGCTATATTTTATGTACTAGGGATTTGTGTGTGGTGGCTGGTGATAAGATAATTTGAACCAGGTAGAGCCAACATATCATATTAAAAATAAATCTATAAAAAAAACTAACCGAATAATTAAACCCAACATAATAAGGACATTGTCTTAAATTACAACACATAAAAAAAGTTTATTTGTCGATATTCCAAATGAAAAAATCGATAAAATATTCCTATTAACTTTGAAAGCCGTAATTTCTGCCCACTTTAAGTGTTTGTGATTGTTATAACCAAATCGGGCAGGGGGCGACCCAATTCTTTCACATGCATTTTTTCGTCCAAGGAAAGCGTGGAACGGCGCCAATGTTTTAAAAAACTGATTTTATTCATTTTACAATGCGATACAGAATTAAAACAAACTGATCAACCTAACCCCACATAACCCTACGACATAACCTTCAATACAAGCCTACAATAATTAAATTATGATAGATATAATATATTTCATTATTTGGAAAGGGCATTAAATTCAGTTTGATCAAAAATTAAGAAGAAATTCCAATTTGTTGGCAAGAACTTGGGGCAAATTTTAGCTGTTTAGACGTAACAATAAATTGAAGGTCAACTTTTACAATTTCTTGAGCAAGAACTTAAATTTTAAATATGGGAAAATAAATTTTAAAGCTCGGACCTGTCTATTTTCCCCATTCGTTAAATGATAATTTTGCAGTGCGCATGCCTATTCCTTTGTGGTTTTGTTTACATGCGCAAAGCCATAAAGTTGCCACTTTCGTGATTATTGTTTGCTTATCAATGGTGTCCATAACCAATTTGTCTCACTTCTTTTACTTTATCTGTGCAGTGCAAACGTTACGTCTTTCACTGCCTTCCATTGTTTTCATACTTTCCGTTTTCCTAAACAACGCCACTGCTCAGCAGTCACTTGGCGAAACTGGTAGGAATTCGTGACTATGTGTGGAAATTCTGTTTCAAAATCCTGAATGTTAAAAAAATTGCATTGGTTTTAACCGATTCTTCTCTTCTTCTCCTGCGAAAACTCTTAAATCGCCAATCTTACCCCACAACTATACGTAATCGACGACGGCAGCGAGGTTAACGTTGGGATAGGTTAAGAACGAGTCCGCTCTGCTATTAGTACAACGGCTTCTGCGAAACGAAAGCGCTAATCTTCTATTATGCCGTGTAGGCAAACCGACCTTTATTATAACGTGCCTAGAAAATAATAAAATGTTTAAATGATCATTCCTATCAACTTTTATCTATCATATTTTCAATAAGCATCTCTTAAAAAAATAGCATCTAATTAATTATAAACAAGAAGCCTTCAGGACTCCAAAGAACAGCACTAGTCTCTTTAACGATTATCCTCATTGGGCTTGTCGATGGCGAGTCATAAATATATCAATCCAAATCAAATAAAAATCGCGACCAAACTAAATTACCTTTTTTTTACGAATTATTCCACAAATTTATCGAAACGATTCACCCGGCAGAGGCAAAGCAACAGACAAAACGTTGTTGTTTATTGTGTTGACGATACTTGTTTTTTCAAGCTGATGCGTCAATAAATACCGTGCGAGCAAAAGTTATTTGCATCAAAGAGGGCTTGGATTAAAAAACGTAGGGCTTGGTTTAGATCGCAATGATATGGGGATGATATAACTAACCAAATCTAGGTTAAAATTTTTCATTTATCGACGTTGTGGTCTGGTGGTCAGCGCAGCGGCCTCACAGATCGTAGGCCCGGGTTCCATTCCCGGTGCCGGCAACGTCGATGTTAAATTTGAAATTTGGTTTAAGAGGTGGCGCCGTCTTTCGGAAGAGACGTTAAACTGTGGGCCCCGTGTCATGGATGTTGGCACGTTAAAGAACCCTCCCTCGACAAAGAGGGATTCGGCAAAAATTACCAGATAGTGTGTGACAAATTCCCTGGCGTCGGTGATTGGCCTCGTTGCGGAAAAAGGCCGACGTAAAATAAATAATTAAAAAAAAAAAAAAAATTTCATTTCATATTATGACATGATATACCAAACTAATGAGTAATAAAATAAGTAGACAAATACACATTTATTTGTGTTGTTTACAAAATTAACAAAGTAAGAATATACAGAAAGAAAAAGAAAAATAATTACATAAGTTGCTGAAATTGGCCACCGCCATGCTCCAAGCATAAATTCACACGTCTCTTCATATTTTCGAAACTGTTGACCAGCATCTCTGGAGAAATGTTACGACATTCTTGGATAATCCTTTCTTGTAATTGTTCTAAATTTGCAACTGGTGTTTTAAAAATAGTGTTATTTAAATGAGGAAAAACGAAGTATTCCATAACCGTTAAACAAGGTGATCTAGGTGGGAATTCAATGTCTGATCGAAAACTGATCAATCTGTCGTCGAAAAAATTGCGTAAGTAGTTAATAGTTTCGGCGGCTGAATGGGCGGTTGCACCGTCCTGTTGAAAATATCCAAAACGTAGTTCGTCGTCAAGTAATTGCTCCACAAATGGATTAAAATATTGTCTCTATACCGCTGTGCTGTAACTGTGTCATGGAAAAAAATAGGACCAACAATTATTCTTCTTGCTGGCTGGGTTATTCTACACTCGTAATAACAGCTTGAGGGAAAACACAAAGTCGTTAATATAAAACTTAAGTAAAAATAGGTTTCTGGGGTTTTCGGTTCAAAGTTAATTAAATATTAAATTCAAGTTTGGATTTTTACGTTTCCTACCCTATAAACAGTAGTTTCCAAGTTTGCTGCACTTTTGATCTATGTCTATTCTATATCTATATACTATGGAGAACTATAGGGTAGGAGGCCGATCGACAATGGCAGCATTTTCAAATTCTGTCCCGGTTTTTTGGTTAGTTCGCTATTCGCCGATAGATGGCTCTCGCGTCCGAAGTGGGCTGATGTTGTCTTCTTCTTCTTCGTTTTTAATGTGGAAAACTAGATCCTCCATAGTTTTTAGCTTTTACTTAAACCCTTTATTTTTCTGTGCTTTTACTTTTGACAATTGACATTTTATTTTTCGAATTAACAAATCATGTTTGAAGGCAAGACAAGACAAATAACGTTGTATTGTAATTAATTTCCATATTTATAATGAATATTGGTACAATTTATAAAAGTAGAGTTTGCTTTGTGTCGGGGTGGTAAGACAGGATCTTCTTCAGCGCAAACGCAGCCAAATAAGTCTCTTTCTAGCTCCAAAGGTAAAACCCTCTAGCTAGAATGTTCCTGTATTTTAAAAATGAAGCATCGTTGGAACTTTATACAGGCCGAGTTTACTAATAAGTATAACAAAGTAAGTGTAAATTCATATAAAAGTCCCTATTTGTTTCTTAAAGAACTAATTTAAATAAAAATAGTTATCGCGTCCATAAGAAACCATTTATTTGATAGCCCACTTCGAACACGAGCGCCATCTTATGGCAACTCGTAAAGCCGAATTACCGATGCTAATTTGGGACCGAATCCAATGCATTGCGATCGGCCTCCTACCTCAATTCCTCCATACTATATACCTACCATTTCATTAAATTATATCTTATGATTATCCAGCTACTGCAATTTGAAGTATTTATCTTAGAGTTTATTAATAGCAATTAGCAACTCCTTTTGAAATATTTCCAGCAGCTAAAAAAGAATTTCGTTCCAAAATAAATATTTTCCTGGATTCCGTTGTGCCTCCTTTATTTTTTAAATGACCCACTTACCACATAATCCCATCGCATCTTTCTCGAAAGTAATTTAAGGCATCCACTTTTAAATAAAATCCGAAAAATGCCTGTAAATCGTGTTTCGCGAACAGAAAAAGAAATTTTAGCAAGTAGTCTCATTACTGGAAATCCGCACCGAAGCCCGGCCGGAATCCTTTAGCCCGGCCGCTGATTATAAAACAACACTGAGGCTGCGATGCCCAATTAAAAAGAAAGTCTCAGTGCCGTGGCGGTTGGTTGGTTAAAGGCTGGGGTCGACTGTGTGGCCCGAAAATTTTACGTTTATATTGTGTGTACCAAAAAACATGATATAAAGAATACCTTCGGAGATATTCGAGAAAACAGAAATGGTCAATTTTGGTTTTTAAATTCTTACGCCCTAATTTTTGACTTGAGAAAAAAAAACACTTTTTCATAGCCGTTTTTTTATAAGATGACGCTATTACTTTTGACATTCGACGTTTCGTTCTTCAGATAACATCGTCAAAAAATAAAGCAAGTCAATGGTTTTTTAATTTTAAACGTTTTGTCGTCAACACATCCGAACAAACACATCATCAATATTTCAGAAATTATCCCTTCTTTCCCATACGGCCCTAGTAATTTTTATTATATTTAGGGATTAAATATCGTATTTGATAGAGATATTGATGTATTAAAATTTTTTTTTTACTAGAATAGTAGTACAGGTAAATAGGTATGTAGGTACCTAACTATACTATATGTTTTAAAGTTATGACCCTCCAACTTTAAAATATGTTTATATCTTTATTCGGGAGCAATGTTCCTTTTTCTGTTTTACAATGTTACGATTTACGGTCAAAACCATAGAAATGAAGGTAAATATTAAAATTGTAAAATAAATAAAAATACCAATAAAAAATGGAATTACATCCCATGCCTTGAGTAGGACTATAAATTAAATCTAACTTATCTTATTGAAATAATGAACGGTTTAAATACAGTACGTTTAAGTTTCTGTAATGTAATTCTTAGATTTGATACTTAATCCTAAAGATAGTAGCTAGGACCGTAATGGTAATGAAAAGATAATTTAAAACACTGATGATGTGTTATTTGGTGAAGAAACGTTCAAATTTAAAATCATTTGAAAATAAATGTATAATTTGCAATTCCGGTACTGGAATTCATTCATATTACCCTAGTGCCCCATTGTTTCACTCTTGTCTCGTCGTAACAGACCTATTTTTGCACTTGCGTGCATTTGTTCCGCCACGTGATTCTGCAGATAACCAGCATTGTCGTTTTGTGCCTTGAATAGTCAAAAAGGGTGTATCTTACTTTAATATTCTAAAATTTGAATCACGTGGTATTATTAAAACCATTTAAGGGCTTATGAACACTTGATCCCTAGGGAAACCACACATCATCAAAAATACAATATCATTACATACATTTACTAACTCTATATCATCAATTTATCGATCGATCTAACCAATCAACTTCTCGCTAATACCGTTTTAAATATTCCTATATTAATAATCCCGTGCTTTTTCACAAACGCCAATGAGCCCAAACCATAAAGCCATTCGATTGTTTCACTGAACTGTGCTTTCGAAAACAGACGCTTACTAGGTTCTTCTCTTTCTATCTGACTGCGTCTAAAGTTCGCTCTTTTTCTATTTTATGTGATTATTACCCGGTAGGTGACCTTGGACTTCTCCGCCTCCTAATAGATCGCAAACGCCTAAACGGTTTATTGTCAATCAATGGCACGTGCGTAGTGCACCCTTGAAAATTACCTACTTATCGTTATCATCGACAAAATAAAAAATTTGCTATAATATGTCGTTATTGATCTAAAAAATCGTGGAAATTTGTTTATTTTTAAATTTTGACCGGTGTTACAAGTTACAACATATTTTAGAAATGTTTAAGGTTGCACTAAAACCCGTACCTAGCTTTATTAATAGTTATTATGTAAGGAGTATCCACAATCAGTATTGCCAGTTGTCGTTCATTGGGTAAAATCATCAAAATGGCAAAATAATTGTTAAATCTGACAAGCCTGTAACCAATATACCTAAAACAAACGCGTTTATACCCAAATTTTGCAGAATTTTTTTTATAACGTCATATTGCGAGAACGAGAAATTGCGAGAGTCTCGCGAGATGAGACGAGAAAACATCTTGCTAGCTGATAGCGCGGCTTGGAAAAAATGTCGCCTCGATTTGTGAGATAAAACGAAAAGTTTTCAAAAAGTGCGAGTTTTCTGGTCTCGTGATACACTATATTAACCTATATAAGTAAATAGACCAGAATTGACATATGCCTCGCGGCTTAGACTCCATCCTGCAAAAGGAATTAAAATACCATAATGAGATTAAAATATAATTTCCCCGCCCCTGTGGAGCCCTATTTTACGGTGAGACTTTAAATTATAGCGGAACGCTCCGAAAGAGAGATTTATCGCGGTGGGTTTTTTATTCGATGGCGGATAACGAGCCAGCGAAAGAATTTCTCCCTTTTAGGGCATCCCTCTTCCATGGGATGCCGCGCGTGTCGCGCCTGGGATGTTGGCTTTGTGCTGCCTGGACAGAGGTCGAGGGACCAATGGCTAGCGGGCTAGTTTTTCAGATTTATAACCAATAAAAAAGTCAAATTTAAAGGAACGGAAAGTGTATTGTACGTTTGCTACGCTTTTGGGAAACCTTTTATCCTACTTTTTAAAATGCTGTTCGTTCTGTAAGAATCAGCCTATTTTGCTGTTGTCAATAAAGCTGCTCCATATTTTTTACAGCCTAAAAGTATGCCAAGGAAGATGAAAAGTTTTTTTAATGAACTGAAAAACGACGTTACGTTACGAGCGTTGTTAAGACTTTCATTCACCTGTCAAAATCAGTAACTAATCCATTACTGGAATTTTAATAATACACAGAAAAAAAAGGATTTTTAAATCAAAGAGTTAGAAATGTTTGATTGACAATTATTTTGTAACCGGCGTTTAAAGCCGGTGAGCATTTTGACATTTGGGTGACGTCGTATCCGAAAACCGTGTTCCAAAATAAACCTATTTTTTGGTTACCGCTATCATTTGGTTAAATACGGAACGCTAAACCACGACACTAGTTACTTTCGGACCATACCCTTATTCACAAAATAAACATATTTTTTTGCATTACGTAATTTATTGCAAGTATATAACCAATCAAATAATATTCTATTTTGGACTCAGCTGATTAAAATTTATGTCTGCTCGAGTTTTGATTGGTTCATGACGACTGTAAAAGCGTATTTATGTTAAAAAACGCATCTGGTGACTTTTAATTTTGACCGTTTATATTTTTATTTGGTTGGCAGTCCGCGTGGCAACGTGTGCTGTCAATGGTATTGGTGCTGTTCGGCATTTCCGGACCGGTGTTTCTTCTTATTTCTAACCTAACCTAACTTATTAGCGTCTCGTAGTCGTCTCGTGTGTCGTGCTGTGCCTAAGTTTTTTAAGCAATATTGTGTTTGTGTGTGAACTGAAAAGAATAATAATGGACGTGGAGCATTTTCTAAAAAACATAGAATTTGCAATAATGCATTTGTGGCCAGTTTTTGAAGGTAAGAAAGCATCGTTATCTGTGTATCATTTTTTTCAGCTAAGTCAAGGTCGGCAAGCGACGTTTTGCATAGTTAGTTATGTAAACTAATATAATAATATGTATTAATAGATATAAATTCTTAATTAAGATTTAGTAAAACGATGCAAGCGAAGCCGCTGTTGCTAATTTCATATCAAATGCTTATTTGCACTTGCTATTGGGCAAAATGTTTATATTCGTAAAATTAAACAGCCAATAGTTAATAATTACTGATAAAAGAAGTTTTTATAAACTCGACCAATGTTGGGTTGCACAAAGATTTTTAATAATTAACTAATCAGTTACTTTTAACATAACTGACATTGGCAAGCTTTATTAACTCACAATGTGATACACTGTGTAGGTATATGTATATATTAAGAGATAACTAGAAGAAGCTATACAAATAGGGCATCTAGATATAAGATCACAATTATTTATGTTTTTAAGCCTATATTACACGGGATATCTCTCGTCAATTTCTTGGCCAAGAAATTGTGCAATTTATTCGTCAAGAAATTGCCAAATTGTCGATCGTTTTACACGAGAATTTTCTTTGTGAAATAAATTGTCGGAAACTTCAGGAACACCAACCGAAATGTCACACTTGTCATTTTTCAGCCTTTATAGATGGTATGCCTGTTTGAACGAATGATTTGAGGTTATGATAAAAACGTTTAGGTATCTCCTGTGTTTACTGCGTTTTCAGTTTTTTTATCAAATGTTTGTTTGTTCTGGGTCTTTTTTTGGGAATTGTATATGAACTAGGCGTAAATTGCCTTCACCCTTTTGAAGCCAGGGGCGAACCCACCAACGTCTACGATCGCGCGCATGCAGCCTCTCTTCTTTTCGTTATTAAAAGTAATGAAATAACAATAACTTTTAAAGCATTCAATCGCTTTCTATTTCCAAGGAACTTGATATAGGTATACATTGCAGGCAATGTCTTAAACTCTTCATTTAAAATTTTTCCACAAATAACAACACAAATTATAACCTCGAAATTGGCAGTTGGCAGAACCGAAAAAAATTAAATATAACTAGAACATTACCAAAGTTGGTCAATAAATTTGAGCAAAACCTATCTCGTCAACTTCTTGTTAAATAAATTGCACAATAAATGGCCGCAAAATGTTGGTGCTTTACACAGCAAAATTTGACCTTGAAGATATTGTTCAATTTATTGCCCAATAAATTGACCATTAAATGGTCCGTGTAAAACCGGCTTTAGAAATTAGTCTGTCACCTGTCAGTTTTAAAGGAGTGCGTTTTTTTTTTACTTTATAAAAGGTTTAAATAATTAAACGTTTTAATACTTAAGTAATATGTGATGTTTTTCTTTCATCAATAATACGAAAAATCTGATTATTTGTTTGGAACATTAATTGCTTCTTCTTTTTCCTACCTTTTCAAAACACATGCCTTTAACTTTTTTACTAATATTTTATTAGTTTTCGTTTTATCCAAATTGTGTCCAAATCGCCTAACTTTTTCACCAGACCAACCAAAACTTTTAACTTTGGCAAGGTACCTGATTACGCCATTTGGACTAAATTTCGACTAAATGAAATGGCGAATGCGGTAGTATTTTGGGTTGTTATTTATCGTTATCCAAAGAAACTATGGCTTTGCAACAAAGAAATAGAAACTATGGCTTTGCAACAAAGAAATATTTGTTTGAGTCCGAAATATAAAATGTTTGCTTAAACCAACTTTTTTTGACCCTAATGTTTGTAGATTTCAGTCAAAACTTATTAGTTTTGAATGAATAAGCATGTGTATTTAGGTGAAACGATCGGATAGTTACAAATATCTAAGCGGTTTGTTTCAAGAAGTTATTTATTTTACTTAAACATGTCGCTTTATTGGATTAACCATGTCAGATAATTACAAACATATAAGTTCCTTAATTCAAGAAACTGTTTGATTGACCCAACATACCTTTTAAGTAGAAATTTAAGAAACTAAGAAAAGAAATTCAAATAAATATTTGGTTGGCCCTATTCAAAACACTGATTTATTTGGATGAAATAATTTTTTTGTTTGATTCAATGATTTCGTTTTTTCTGTGTATCATTTATTTGTGGCCATGCGTACAGTGCTGGATTTACCATTAGGCTGAGTAGGCTGGAGCCTAGGGCGGTAGATTTTAGGGGGCGGCAAAATAGGCCCAAAATTTTTTTTTATCTTACAGAAATAAATGGTACAATCTTTATTCATGGTTGACGGGTAGTATTTTTTTAAATAAACTTTATTGTTGGCCGTGTCTGTTAATGGGGATAAAAAAAGGTAGTTGGAACTTTACTGGCTTTGCAGAAAGAATTTTTTTTTCAATAAAATAATTAGGTAATCATAAATTTGTAAAATATTTACTAAAAATTATTGACCAAATTTGGGCGTGATCTTAAATAATTTTCGCCTGCGGCGCATTTTGCCTGCAGCGGGTTTTTTCTTTCCCGAACACTTCACCTGTTTCACAACTCACGAATGGGGCGGCAAAAATTAAATAGCCTACTAGCGGCAAATTTGTAAATCCGGCACTGCATGCGTACGTCTATTGTTGTACCAGAAAATAGACCTTGCTCTGCGGGCTCGCTCATGAGTTTTTCAGGCAATATTATTTTTCTAACACCGAGCGCAAAGTACAAATTTGCGCTTCCAAGAGAAAGCGTAAAGTTGCACTTTTTCGATTAGCGAGCGTTTTTGTTACTTTGTGACGCCCGGCGAGCGGCGAAGTTACCATGGAAGCCCTAACAAAGAAACGTCTAGTGTATCTGCTACTTTGGACACAAAAGTAGGTATTGATGGTATTTGACAGATGTCGGCAATAAAATACATTTAAATATACATAAACCATAATTACCACGATTTACTATTTAGTTACGAAAAGTAATAAAAAATTAGCTATTTTTATTGTAACCTACGTTTTCGGAAACTTTCATTATACTAAAGGTCGTAGAAATTTATATTTAGTAAATAATTCGCAGTATCTATAAATCATATTGCCTCAAATTACTGCTTTAATAAAATACCACTAACAACTTTAGTTACGGAAAACAGTTCAAAAATTGGTTGGTAATAACTCATAATTTACTGTTTAACAATTTTGTGCTACTAAGGGTGGTAAACATTTATTTTTCACCAATTCAAAGAATTTATTACAAAGCTTTCGCATAGCACAGACGAATATTATGTTTTGGACATAGGAGGTCCTGCTTGCGGCTGCTATCAGCAATATAAACAACTAATTATTTGAAGTGTTAAAACGTTCTTAAAATAGCAATTTGTAGTATTAGTAGTAGTAGTGACATGTTTTATTTAGCAAAAAGTTACAATTAAATATTTTTTAATACATTTTTTAACACATTTTCATAGATTTATTTTTAAGTTTTAAAACGCAACCTTCTTTTAACAAAAACAGACAGAAAAGTTAAACATTTTGCAAATTGTATCAAATATTACGTTACGTACATTTTGTTTTTTTAATTAAATGTAATTTTAAAGTTTTTTTAAACACTTAATGATTTTTGAGATTTAATAGAATTTTACAAATTATTATATTCTATCAAACCTTTATAAAAAATAGATTTATAGGCTAATGTTTTAGACCCTCTATCCACATAAAAATTTTGATTAGTTCTTGTTTTATAATTATGATGGTCATAATTAAAAGAACAAAATTTTTTTTAAACAATCGGGCAAGAAAGTATTTTTAATTTTATGTATAAAGATACATACTATTTCATATTTAAATTTTTTTACATAAAATTAATGTTTGTATATTTGTCACAATTTAAAATAATCCGCCTTATTTTGTAAGATTTGTAATTTATCAAATATTTCCTCACTAGCACAATATAAAATGGAAGAACAATAAAGAAAATGTGGTAATATAATAGTATTAAATACGGTTTCTTTTAGAAAACAAACTTAAATTAAAACTGATTATTTTAAAATAACCTACTTTTCCGGCAATCTTCGATATAATACTTTCAAAATAAGAAAAAAAAAAAATAATGAATCAATGATTATCCCTAAATATTTAAAACTATTTACTAATTCCAATTTTTCACCATCAATTATAACATTTATATTTTGACAATTTAAACAATTTTAACAAATCCCTATATTGTTTTATACTTTTACTAACAACAGATTGAGATATTGGTGCTCGGTTTGGGTACTTATTGTTAAATAACTCACACATATATCGAAAACCGTTGATTTTGGAGATATGGTATATACAAAAAGTGTTCAGAATGTATCGTAGAATTTAAAAATTATATAATATACAGGGTGTTCTATTTAAAAAAATCAATGTTAACGGTATATGTTCTTCTTGAGACAACCTGTATACACATTTCTTATGTCAAAAAATTCGCAATTAAAAATAACAATCGACATGTCCAAGCGTTTTTCCAGTCACCTGAATTTAAACGAATTTATTCCAACCTTTTTGAGCTCACTGTATAAAAAGGTTGAGGAGAGTTAAAACATGCTGAACATGTGAAGAAAGTTAGTAAAGGAAGTCTGAACAACCAAATAAAATGAGGAAAAAGAAAAAGGCCTTCTAAAGAGAAGGTGTCAAGGATTTTTAAAATCCTTTATATAATTTTTTTTTGCAAAATCATTGATATGTCTGCAAGACAGTAAATTGGATAAAGCAAAAAAAAATTATCATTGATAACTGGACTGGTACCTTTTTATAGGCGATTTTTATCACAGAAACGGATACCTTTATAAGCGTAAGCCTTAATCCGGACCCGGACAATTTATTATCTCTATTAATTTTAATCTAGGCTCCAATACCATTAGAGAAAATGGTTCTAATAAATAATACCAAGAAGTACTACCGCCGCCGTTAAAAATGTTATCAAATATTTATCATTATTATGCCATTAGTCTCAGTCAAAAATCTACCAAATTTAGAAATAGAGATAAAATGGACACTTTTGTGTCGTGTTCTTATTATTTCCGACCATAAAAATTAAGTAATAGCTACTTGAATATTTTTTAGTAATCCTATTAACTGATACATAGCTAATTTTTTAAAACCACTGGTACTTTTAACGTACAGGGTATCTCAAATTGATGTGCCCAAGCCAGTGGCGTGGCAGCTACAGTACTACTACCTAGATACCTGTACACCAAACTATTAATTCATACTTATAATTCTTATTTTGTCTTCCCTTGGGAATGATTTAAAATTTAAGACGTTGCTGTCTAACGTGGTGCTGGAAAAATTTAATTTGGCTAGGCCTGGCCAGATACATTCATAAAATATACAGGGTGTGTTCATTTGAAAACTTCCCACCTCGATTTTCCTGCTTTAAAATGAAAATGTGGAAAATAGCTCGAACCCGTCGATTTTTATTTCGAGAGGGACATCTTTTGCGTATATTGTCAATCTTGTTACTTCAAGCCCCTAGGAGGGAGGGGGGGGGTAAGATCTAAATCTTAAATGGATACCCCTATTTTATATAATTTTGTTGGATTCTGCATAAAATTCCGAACATTTTTTAATAAAAGCATTATTAGTCTATACTTAACAGTTTCCGAGATATTTACTCTTGAAAAATGACATTTTTGGACTTTGACAGCGTCTAGCTTTCTAACTGTACGTCTTAGAGCAAAACGGCTTACATGTCCCTATCTTCGATTTTTATTATCTTTCCAATAGTGTGAAGTTTCGGTTAAACCGGATGTAAGAAATATAGTACTTCCGGTTTCAGAGACTTCATTTTTTTGGTGTTTATTATTTAAGTTAGTAACCAATAACAAACATTTCTTTTATCGTCATTTGCTATTATAAATTTAATATTATTAGTTTATTTATTTTAATTACGGTACAATAGCTTCATTCGTACAGCAGCGGTCAGAAACCGTCAGCAAATTAACGACGCATACGAACGTGTTTTAAAAGCGTTCGCACACGACAAATCCCAAATCCCAGACCGCTGACAGAAAATTCGGCGTTCACAGAAGCCAAATTGTAACGTAAACGCAAAACAAAATATTTCCAACAAATTCGCAACCAGTTAAAAATCACGCATGCGCAGAGAAAAAAATTGAAATCGATCGCCAACTGCTTGTACAAACGACACTTGTATAGGTTGCCAAACCTTGCGCTCACTGAGAACTAATCCAGCTGTTTGTATTTAACAGCACATGGTCTGTTGACGGCTTTGTACTATGCTGCGAATGTAAATTATAATATGGCAACGCGGCACTAAATGTGAAACATGCGCAGGCGCACCGCTTGATTGGCTCGTAGCTACCATATTTGGGCGGTGAAACTCTTGTATGTTGTCAAGGTTATTCAGAGCGTTTCCCATTAATACGTTTAGGGCATGGGAAATGTATTTTTATCTTTTACCAATAAATAACGCCGTAACTTGTGTATTATCGCACTTTGAGTTCGGGTTTGTTCGACTTTAAGACCCCCGTACAAATTTAAAAGACGATGAATGCGAAGGTAAAAGAACGACTAGGGTTTTAAACAACACACTTTTTAAATAAATATTGAATTAAAACGTTTGATTTAATACAGGTTAAACAATTAACTAAATGTTTGTTACAAATAAATCTTTTCATTTCAACAACTGAAAATTATTATTGCCTTTAAAATACCTGATAAGGTTAATTTATTTAGGACACCCCGTATTCAAAGTCGAAAAGAAAATTCCCAATTATCTAATGACATGTCATTAATGACGTAAAATATGTGAGACGACAAAAAAATAATCAAAATACATCCGTTTTTAAAGATTAAAAACATAAAACTGTCATTTTAAGACATTATAATAAGTGACTTTTAATTAGAAGAAATCGCTTTGACGGTCTTAGGGCCTTAAAATCTTAAAATAAAATTATGTATTTTTGGCAGTTCCTGTTTGATGTATTTCCACGTTTATTTCAGGAAACATTGTATTAATTTTAATAATACCCTGAATTAATGAGACTATAAGAAGTGATATTTAACTTTTTAAATATCAACAAGCTTTTTCAACAAAAGCGTTTCGGGATTTGGCAATTTTAATTTGAAAGAAAAACAATTTTAAGGACTTGTTCAAAAATGGCACTTTTGTCGCTAATATAGTAAAAATCTTGAATACTCTTGCAAGATGGGGGCAAAGTCACGTGACACTCTGTCAATCTTGGTCTATTAAATTTTTATAAGTTGGCATGAATTACAGGACCGGACTTGAAAATTATACATGTGATACCTTCTAAAACAATTTATGCAATAGCCTCATCGGTTTTACCGCTTTAATATTGCCAAATAATAAGTAATAGGTAGATACCTAATAATTTCTTTTGAAAGTTTTGTTTTATAAATATTATAATTTAAGGTAGGTACTAATAAGCATGAATTTCTATATGGTTTAAAGATAAAGTGTCAAAATAGATTAAAAAAGTTTATAATATTATAAATATCCAAACCTTAAAAATACTAAACTTACTGAAACACAACTTAAAATAGGATTCTGTCACTCATATTTAGAACAGATTTTTTTTTGTTTTATTTGTTCAGATAATACATATAGGTAAAATACCTACAGTTCAACATAAACTAATTGAATTCAAGTTATTACATTCACTGTCAAGAAAATCCCCATATATGACTTACATAAGGTACGTAGACCCAAATATGGTTTTTATAGAATTTGTTGGCTATGGTACGGTTACATTTCTAAACTTGTATGTGGGCTAACCTAAAGTTAAAAGTTTCAATATAGCCAGGGATTTAATTTTTCTGGTGGAAACCCTACTTGAGTTTTTGACTTACATAGGGTACGTAGACCCACAAGTAGATTTTATGAAATTTGTTGGTTATGATACAATTACATTATTTCTAAACTTGTATGTGGGCTAACACAAAGTTAAAAGCTTCAATATAGCTACGGATTTAATTTTTCTGTCAATGGAAACCCTAATTTAACAGGTTTTGCCTTAACGTAAGGTACGAAGACCCAAATACGGTTTTTATAGAATTTGTTGGTTATGATACAGTTACATTCCTAAACTTGTATGTAGCCTAACATAAAGTTAAAAGCTTTAGTTTAGCCAGTGATTAAATTTTTCTGGTGTTAATAAAGAGGAACCAACATTTTTTTAATGATTTTAGAACAATAAGTTCGTATGGGTCAGCAATGGCTCTGTTTTCCATATGCAGGCTGTTATAATTTGAAGGAATCTTCATTTACGTTATGTCTGTTTATTATTAATATTATTAAAATGTATTTCCGGATGCAAATATTTATCTTGTAGGGAAATAATTACATGCTATCTAATATATGGTTGTGTAATGCTTTAACAATCTTAAAGTTTAGGTTAAGTATATACAGGGTGGAATTTTTAACTGAAATAAATTCAGTATTAGAAAACCTCTTTATTAGTTGAAAAAACATGGAACTACGGCTGCGTTTATTTTTAGTTTGGTATGCTTTTTTCGTGTCTTTATGAAATTTACCCATCTTATCGGAGTAGAAACCACACATATACA
The DNA here is from genome assembly GCA_963969555.1 of Polydrusus pterygomalis. Lineage (NCBI taxonomy): Eukaryota > Metazoa > Arthropoda > Insecta > Coleoptera > Curculionidae > Polydrusus > Polydrusus pterygomalis. The sequence continues at coordinate 1,081,638 of OZ018376.1, forward strand.
ATACGTTTTTGCTTATTTTAACGTGCCGTGTGAGCAAAAATTATTTGCATCAAAAATGGCTTGGATTAAAAAATCGTAGGGCTTGGTTTAGATTAGATCACATAATTATGGGGACGATATATCTAACCAAATCTAGGTTAAAATTTTGTCAAATTCATATTATGACATGATATGCCAAACTAATGAGTAATAAAATAAGTAGACAAATACAAATTTATTTTTGTTGTTTACAAAATTAAAAAAGTAAGAATAAACAGAAAGAAAAAGAAAAATCATTACATAAATTGCTGAAATTGCCCACCGCCATGCTCCAAGCATAAATTCACACGTCTCTTCATATTGTCGAAAGTGTTGACCAGCATCTCTGGCGAAATGTTACCACATTCTTGGATAATCCTTTCTTGTAATTGTTCTAAATTTGCAACTGGTGTTTTAAAAATAGTGTTCTTTAAATGAGGAAAAACGAAGTAATCCATAACCGTTAAACAAGGTGATCTAGGTGGGAATTCAATGTCTGATCAAAAACTGATCAATCTGTCATCGAAAAAATTGCGTAAGTAGGTAGTTAATAGTTTCGGCGGCTGTATATGGGCGGTTGCACCGTCCTGTTGAAAATATCCAGAAAGTAGTTTGTCGTCAAGTAATTGCGCCACAAATGGATTCAAAATATTGTCTGTATACCGCTGTGCTGTAACTGTGTCAGGGAAAAAAATAGGACCAACAATTGTTCTTCGGGAGGCAGCTAACTATATAGACACCAATTTTTTGAGGGAGCAATGTGGACTCTACAAAAAAATGGGGATTGTCACTACTCCACATGCGTGTATTCTGAGAATTCACATAACCGGAGAGGTGGAACCAGGCTTCATCCGAAAAAAAGTCAGGTCTAATAAATCATTTCTTTCCAATAAATGTTGGGTAAACCATTGAGAGTAATTCCTGCGTCTTGTATTTCTTGGAATATTTGCATTTTATAAGAAAATAAATTTAGCTGCTTCTTAAGAATAGTCCTGCATGTTCCATAAGAACTTCCCACTTCTTGGGTCAAGCGTCATATACAATTTGTTGGCGTATTTTGCATTATTTCACGAACGTTTGCAACAAGTTCTTCTGTTCTTACATCAGATGGTCTTCCTGCTTCTTTGTTGTGTTAGGAAAATGTTCGTGAAAATCGTCCATGCACAAACCCGGATTGTATTGCCACTTACCATTTACTCTAACCCCGTTTCGAAAATACGTTTCAACCATGTTTTGTGCTGTTCCGTAAAGCCCATTGTGTGAATTGTTCAAAAAATTGGAAAAATTAGCGATGAATCAAATTACTTGTAACGACTGTCAAAGATGACGGAATAACTGATTGATTGTTAATTCAGGTAGTTACTGACACCCAACAGGTATTAAGCTCTACGGCTAAGCATTACGTCCTTAGATGCAAGGCCCTCTTCGATGCAAATAATTTTTCCTCGCACGGTAATATATAGTAAATAGAACAAATTTTCAGTATTATAGTTTAAAATTATAGACAGTACGTTTTATACCCCCTCAAAAAGGGTAATCTCTTTTTTCAACCCCTTTATTTACATTTTTTTTAAATGACGAAACACGTACCTATATTATTATTTTATTAAAGAAACTTGTATACCTAGCAATTTTTAGACCTCCCACTACATTTAGTGACAGAGATTACTTTAAAAATTTCAACCCTGTGTTTATCCCCTTAGGCAGTTATAAGAAAATTTCATGATTCTAGGATTGGGGGTTTTAGGATGGGCGTTGACGAATCAATCTGTCACCTAACAATTTTATTTAATAGTATAGATTATGTATTGTTAGCAAAAATATACGATAAAACAAAATTTGCTTTATTCTAAATAGAGGTAGGTACCTTAGTTAGTTATATAGTTTTCTATTTAATTAAAAAATACCATTAATGTTATCGACCATATGTTCGGTAACAAATTACCACCGTTACTGGTTAATGATTAGCATCACTATACCGTACCTTCAGACAAAACAAAGAGCACATAAATCAGTCGAACCTCCATTCATCAAATTAGAATCAATTAAAAAACAATCTATCACAATTTACAACGGGAGAAAAATAAAGATAGAGAATGTGATGTCTATTGAAATATGAAGAATCGATGAATCTTCGTTTACAGAGCCGTTGTTAAAGACGTCGAGATGAAGACACTTTCTTCAGTAACGATTTGTTGTTTTGCTATTAAACAACACGGCGAAGATTGAAAACAAGAGATTTATTATGAATGGTCTTCACCTCTGTGATCTCTAATTTGTCGTGAAGATTAAAGGAAGTTTCTAGTTCTATAAATTGTTTTAAACAATAGACAAATTGCTTGGAAATTCTTTTGCAATACTAGTAGTGTGTGTAGCGCCCAACACGGGGCCGCGAGGAACATATTTAGGGTGGTTACTATTTAATGGGCTTTTTTACTATAACCGAATTCATCATATTCGGCACTGACATCGTGAATTAGAACATTTTAATAGCTTCGTTCGTACAAGCAATTGTCAACTGATTTCTTATTATATTTAGCTTCGCCTTCCTACCTAGATTTGTTTTCTACCCAACACTATAATTGGATGTAAATCTGTTGTATTTGTAAATAAATAAATAAATAAAAAATTCTGCCAAATGTGGGTATCAACGCGTTCGGTGTTATAACATTGTAGTTTATGATACTTAATAATATTGTCTTTATATAAATAGTAAAAATGAAGCTAGATTGTTCTGACTGATAACGGCATTATTTTCAAATAATCATACCCAAAACAACACTTGCAATATTCCAGGGTGCAAATCAAATTACCATTGCTCCTTAAGACAAGGTAAGGAAATTTATCTACCTTAAAATTTCCGGCCAGTTAGGATTTATAGAAAACAAAATTTTAAAAGCGATTCCCAGAGACAACTGGACACAAATAAACTAGTCTATAAATTAATCCCTACATTTTGCTGAAACTGACATAATGTTATACTTAATTCGCGACTACGTTATCGTTTATCAAATGGTTCTCTGTATCAAAGATAGACGTTATAAAAAAAAAAGGTTAATATTTTTTCTTCTGGTACTTTTTTCCATTGTTTTTCGATAACGTGTCCCGATTTTTCCCTGGCCATCTTGCAATATCGGTAATATAGATAGCTGTTTTTCGAGTGATACTAATGAGATTCTTTTTGAAGTTTATCGCAAATCCTAATCAAAATCTTAAGATTTTGCGAGATTTCTCGTTTTCGCATAATTTTGTCTCGTCTCTCGAGATTCTCGCAGAAAAATCTCTCGTCTCGCAGGAGACCAGAACAGTCTCGTCTCGTTCTCGTTTCGTCTCGTGTCGCGAGAATGAGACGAGACAAGAAAAAGCGAAACAAGAGTGAAATTGTAGCAATTACCCACAGTTTTCAGTTAATAAATAATATTTTGCGGTCAAATTTGCTCATTTCTGTATTTATTAATTCATAAATCCAATATTTTTTAAATCTAAAACAGTAGGTAAATGTACTTATAATAATGGATTACTTTATGCCCGTGTGGGCAAAGTACACATTATGGCCCGCGCGGGCATTAAGTGCGCATCTTGTTCCATTTTTAATTTTTGACTTTGGCACATTAAATATTTTAATACTGTTAAGGTAATGTCGTAGGTAAATATAAAAAATTGGTAAATCAAATTAAATTAAAAAAAAAAATTATTATTCGAAACGAACTGGTATGACATAAAAGTTTGTATGCACCACGGGTACAAATAGATATATACCCTCGGGCGACTTACGAACCCTCGGGCCAGAGGCCCTGGCTTTGTAAGACTGTCGCCCTCAGGGCATAATCTACTAAGTACCCTTGATACATAAATAACTATTATGCAACATTTTTTAACGTACCTACGTACGTAGATAATTGTATTCTAAAGATGGGGTTTTGGCCGATTTTTGGACAAAACGAAAAACTGATAAAAAAAAATTGAATGGCTGATGCAAAACTAGTGTCGCTGTATTAAGAAACTTCCCAGCAGCGGAAAGAAAGAAAGGACACTCGCTGACTTTCCTTGAGCAGAATAAACATCTTAAACCATAGCGCTATCGGTTAAAAAAAAATTACTCGTAGCCACAAAAATAGTAAAATTATTAATTCCATGTGGCAGGTAATTTGTGGATCGTGTGTTCAAAGCAACAATTTGTATTGCCGCACAAGAATTTACTTGTAATATTTGATCTAAAAGACGTTGTAAATAACATCCTCTAACCTTATTAACAACATAAATAAGGTATAAATGCCGACATGAGCGATTTTATAACAGAAATTACCGGCATTTTTTGTATATTACCGAATTACAAGCACCAGGTGCGTAGATAAACAAATTGTCTGTAATATTTACAGATGTTCGGATTGCCAATATTTTGCCATAAAGGTACTACAAAATAGCATATTTATAGTAGGGAAGTCTGTTCATAAAGGTCAAAACTATTGAAGTATGAGCTAGTCTATTTGATTGCACAGGAAGAAAAAAAGAATAATAACTACTTGTTATGTTTCACAAATTTAATCAGTTTTCTGATACGTGTTTTGGCCCTTGCGGGCCATTGTCAAAGGAGTACAAGAAGATACTAAATTTTACGTGACATTACAAAGGTATTTATATCGTATTATGGTAATTATAAACATGTCATAAAATTAAAATTAGAATTAGAAGATTGAATGGTCAAAACTGTACCTTTAAAAGTTAGGAAAACACACAGTTGACCATTCAATCTTCTAATTCTAATTTTAATTTTATGCAATATCATAGTATTCTTTAATTATGTCTTTTTTCAAGAAAATTAACTGTGATGTAGAAATAAAAAAGGATGAATAACGTCGTTTTGAACCCATCTAGGTAAATAATATTTCCTGTATATGAATCAGAAGAGTGGAAATAAAATATGTTAAAGTTGTATTACTTTAGTCCCCCGCTTTATAAAATACTACTACGCTACTCTCGACTCATTTTTAAGGTTAAGTCAAAATCGAAATCCAAACTAACAACTGACATAAAAATCCGTATTTCACCTTGGATCACTGAACGATTTTTAAAATCAGATCGATCCAAATCTCTGTGCGAATCGAACACGCCTAATATTTAGCCAATAGGTACAAAACTATATATTATGAGCTAGTCTGTTTGAATAGCAATATTAGGCATAAAGGTACAAAACTATATATTAGCTAGTCTATATTTAGCCATACAGATACAGATACAAAACTAAGCTAGGCCACGATACGGCGAGATCTTCTAAAAAAGAATTGCTTGTTCCGCCAATGTTAAAGATAACACACAATTTTAAAAAGTAACAAAGTTGCCCAGCCAGAGAAAGGTCAGAATTCCGTTAAGATATAATTACAGATTGCTGAAACATTGTAGAACATGTCTCTGGTAATAAATAAGAGAAATTTCTAACATAACTCGGTAATGGACGCGAATTTTTTGAGCGACTCTAAATTACGAAACCGTGTAAAATTATCGATGAAGGTAAATATATAAAATATTTCCTTCATAAATACGTTTAAAGTTTCCTCTCTTTTCTCAATGATTGACTATTGCGATCACAACCGTATATAATGTGGATTAATCAGGGCCGGATTTATGGTAACCGCTGCCCTAGGCCCAAAGAAATGTTGCCGCCCCCCAGGCGCGTATTCAGCTGTCAGTTTTGTGGGGGCAAGGGAAAAAAACAGCGCCGCAGGAGAAAATTTTTTGGGTGCTACGCCCTTTTTTCAACGATGTGACGTGGTGTTAAAGCAGAAAAAAGGAAAATTTTTTGGGTGTTACGCCTCTTCTTACTTATTTGTCAGTGTTTATTTTTTGGGATGGGGGGGTACCTACCCCCATTACCCCCCTCAAAAAAACAAAAGAATAAACACAAGTAAACGCAGCGCGCAACCGGCGCAACTCCTGGTATACCGTGCACGTAAAACCAACACGCGAACGCAAACTCAGTCGTGTCGCCATGCGGTAATTGCAATCCGCAGCGATGGCGGAAAATTAGACGAGCGGATTTGAATTAGATTAGGTGAAATTAGGTAATACGCTAGAGGGCAGCGCGGGTTGTCCCGCCCCTACGAAATTTGCCGCCCTAGGCCTGGGCCTAGTGGGCCTAGGCGTAAATCCGGCGCTGGGATTAATGTAGAAACAATAATTGAAAATGGTCGTATGTATAGGTAATTAACGGTCTATTGTAAACCCCACATTCTAAATATTATTAAAGTATTTCGTTATGTTTAAATATTTAAGTACCCTTTTAGATATAAGTTCCATATTTAACAAAAAAAAACGCCCCAGACCCCAACAAGTAATGACGTCATCAAACAGAGGGCAAAAAACTATGCATAGGCGTAGATTAACTTACCTAAGGACCATATTTCAAAGAAAAATTCAATAAATATGTTTTATATACTTAAATTTAATTATATAAAAACAATTTTAAGCGATTAAATATAACGGCCAGTAGGTATGTCATTTAAATGTCAAAATTTGACATTTTATCTAAACTATCGTGTTTGGTATCGTTTTATATATATTTGGGTTTGGAAAATTTAGTGGTAGAATTGAAATTTCATTTAGATGAATGTGTAAAAAGATACCAGTCTCTATAAATACGTGCTAGACGGGTGACTTGTTAACTGGAGTCTAAAAATCTTTCTATCTATATATATCTATACATTTTTTTTTTCATATGAAAAACAATTTTTTATTAAAATAGTTACATACACTTTTTTCCTTTTTTCTCTTGACTTAAAGGATGTAAGACTTAAGGGTAACTATCTTTTTACATATTCATCTCAACAAAATTTGACCACTACCATTGGATTTATTGACCACGAGAACATTACAATTGATACCAAACATGAATATGCAGATAAAATGTCAAATTTTAGACATTGACATATTGGCTTTTAAAATTAATTAATTAAAAAAATAGTATATTAAAGTATAAGTGGATATTAAGGTCTTTAAAACACGCGCGATTTTGCAAGCACGGCGGCGCACCCGGAGTGCTTGAAATAGAGCAAGTGTTTTAAAGACCAGTTATCCACGAATACTTTACATTATTTTTTTTTATTGGTACACTTATTGGTATTTATATTACAAAAAATGGAAATATTAACTTAGTAAGTAAGTGAAATGGTCGAATTCGTGATGTGATATACCTGTCGTTGTCATGAAAATGAGGAGAACAAAAAATAACTTCCAATCTGTCACATAAGATTCATTGTTGTCACCGTTGACATTGGTTGTGTATTGCTTAAAAAAATATTTTATTTGACGTTAAACGGTAATTCTGTCAAATCAATAATTAAAAAGTTGACATATTTAGACTTCACGTTTCACGGGTTGTTGATGTTGTCATGGTAACTTTAAAACACGCGCGTTTTTGAAAGTGGGATTTAAACACGCTGAGGCGTACTTTAAATAAGCGAAATAGGGTATCGATAAAAAAAATAATAAAAAACATTACAGACGTCATGTTTGTACATAGTAGGTATACAACATATTATATTTAAAACTATGTTTTATTAAAAATTATGCCTTTTACGTGGATCAGTCTATGCCTAAAACCAGTTTCTAGACTCCTTATTTGATGACGTCATTATCGGTGGTGAGGAGTTTGAAAAATTTGGGGCCTGGGGCGTTTTTTTGATCTTTGGTATATATAGTATATATATATAGGGCACGTTTGCCGTCAGCACTGAGAGCTTCTTATGATTTTTAATGCTATTCGACAGTACTACTCCACTACTCCACTTTCCTTTGATTACCACCAATAATTCATCTCACCTGTCCAATTTTCGTTTTGTATAAAAACACCATCAAATTTTCTAAATTACCAGCAATCATTTTATCCACCCAAAACCATATTTCTTGCGTTATGCCACCGCTTAACCTTTTCCATTTCTATCAATGAACATAAAAAGATAGAGATAAGTCCAGAATAACTAGAAAAGTTTTACTTTAATCAGCTGATTTTTATCTAGGCATTCATTTGTCAAAAATTGTTGGAGAGTTTTGGTCGAACAATTTAAAAAAAAAAACGTTATTTCTTACCATACACTCAGCGTTATTATCTTCTATGTAGAATTCAGCCCACTGAATCAAAAATCGCTCGGAACCGTCAAATTATTTTTTTGAAATGCATTTTTTTTTGGAAAAAATCAAGTTTAATTTTTTTAATTACCTAGCTCCGCCAGTGGACCCAACCATTTTGGCTGGTCCATAGCGATTTTTGTTATTAATAACGGTTAAGGTTTAACCCTGATTAAGTCGTAATGGTGCATACAGGCATTAGGCTACTGTCTAAAATACTATCCATGTGAAATGAAGCTTGATGATTCCGCCTACGTGCTTGCAGGACAAGGAGAGGCTTTCACATATTGTGGATATCTATACTGACTTGGTATAGAACGATAAAATGTTTAATATGTTTTTCCTCGTACAGGAAGGGCTATTTTGTTTCTGCAATGTACTTCGATTCGACTCGATTCGATTTAACATGTGTTAAAGAACAGAATAGCAAAAATTCCATGCTATCACATAATATATAGGCTCAATCAATAAAATGTTCAGGAAAATAGATAAACCAAACATATTTAACGCTTCTTGCTAAACTTCTCTATTATTTCTAATATGCCCTCGACGTTCCACATTTTCTTTATCTAGAAATACGATGTTGATGTTAGAAGCCGAAATATGTTCCATTGTGTTTCCTTTGGGTGGTATCGCGATGAGTGATAAAAACCATTAGGAAAATTATTTTTTCAGACCGAGAGGTGAAATAGAGATTTAAAGTAATAGTTTTAGATGAGAGCATACAGATATACAGTTATAGATGGGCGAACCTAACATGAGATTTGTAGGTATACCTATACTTTTAATATATTTTCAAAAGACTGAAACTGTTGTTAAACGCAGGGGGGCTTGAGGAGGGGGGAGGGGTTATTGGGTTAATATTCATCAACTCCTTATTAAGAATGAACGGCGGCCAGGGCCGGAGCTAGAGCTGAATAGGCCCCGGGGCAAAACAAAATTTTGGGACCCCTTATTGAAATTACTTTTGATGATACCACAGTATTAATGTCGGGTAAGAATAACCGTATTTTGTTAATGTAGATATTTATTGTATCTTATATCAACTTCTTGGAACAGCTATTACTATATTCTGGCAATCTTCTACACATAGAATCTACGTAAACACCGCGCTCTCTTGATATTTTGTCACAAACGCAAGAACTTACAACTAAAAACACTTCTTTCTAGATCTTATAGTGGCGAATTCGTTTATCACTTTATTAAAGTCAATTTTGCGCGCTCTTCGATTTTCAATGGACAGTAGCGCTAAATTACTGAGTCTATTTTGTCCCATTGAGGTAAGTAGTTTTTTATCAACTTTAATTTGGAGAAACTCCGTTCAGCTTTCGCAGTAGTGACAGAGACAGTAAGGAACATCAGAAGTGCTGTGCACACATCTGGATAACTGGACGACAACGACGCATTCTGAATGATCAAGAAACTAACTCTTTAACATCTTTCATTGAACTTATCTCTTCCGAAAATGTCGACCATACAGTAAGCAACTGAGAGGAACTACGCAGTTACTACAGAACGAATGGGAACGAATTAGCTCTAATTGAAACACACGGTGTGTCATGAGTATGAGTCATGACACTACATCACGCGCACGCGCATCGCAAGTCTTGCTTCTCGAATAGCTGTATATGGCCACTATGGCATATATGAACATGAACCACTGGCGCGGGAAATTTGAAATCCCTTGATAACATTAGGTCCGATCAGCAAACTTTGAGATTTGCTTTTTTCTATTACCTGAGCATGTTTTTTAACTATTTTTTAAAGTTTGTTGGAGTATTGACAAAAAAATTGTTTGCAATGTACTCGAATAAGGCTAAATATTTTCCTCTTCCCAACCCCTGCCGGGGGGCCCCTCTGGATCGAGGGCCCCGGGGCGCCGCCCCGCTTGCCCCGCTGTAGATCCGGCCCTGACGGCGGCAGTATTTGGTGACTTAGTGATAAGCCGTCAATCACGTTATTTTTTACTCACAGCTACAGTATTTAGGCGGCGAAACTCTTGTATGTTGTTAGAGTTGTTCATAGCGTTTTCCATTGGTACGTTTAGTGCATGTCAAATGTATTTCTATGTTTTTCCAATGAATAACGCCATAACTTCGCACGTTGTGTTCGATGATTCATGTAAATAAAATTACCGCTGCATTTTTGCAAGCCATTATGCTAATAAACCATTCAAACAAGAAACCCGATCAAACTGTGATTGGTTCTATCCTATAGTTATGGAACTACCGTGCGAACAAAAATTATTGGCATCAGAGAGGGCCTTGCATCTAAGGACGTATTGCTTAGCCGTAGAGCTTAATACCTGTTGGGTGTCAGTAACTACCTGAATTAATAATCAATCAGTTCATCTTTGACAGTCGTTACAAGTAATTTGATTCATCGCTAATTTTTCCAATTTCTTGAACAATTCACACAATGCGCTTTACGGAACAGCACAAAACATTCATGGTTGAAGCGTATTTTCGAAATGGGGTTAGACTAAATGGTGAGTGGCAATACAATCCGGGTTTGTGCATGGACGATTTTCACGAACATTTTTTTAACGTTTCTTTTATTGTTGGGGATTTTTATCATTGCCTGAAAAGAACCGTGGCTGTGTTTAGGGAAACAGGTTCTATACAACACAAAAAAGAATCAGGAAGACCATCTGTAAAAACAGAAGAACTTGTTGCAAACGTTCGTGAAATAATGCAAAATACGCCAACAAATTGTATAAGACGCCTATCCCAAGAAGTGGGAAGATCTTATGGAACATGCAGGACTATTCTAATCTTAAGAAGCAGCTAAATTTATTTCCTTATAAAGTGCAAGTATTCCAAGAATGTGGTAACATTTCTCCAGAGATGCTGGTCAACACTTTCGAAAATATGAAGAGACGTGTGAATTATTTATGCTTGGAGCATGGCGGTGGCCAATTTCAGCAATTTATGTAAGTAATTATTTTTCTTTTTCTTTCTGTATATTCTTACTTTGTTAATTTTGTAAACAACAAAAATAAATTTGTATTTGTCTACTTATTTTATTACCTTAGTACTCATTAGTTTGGCATATCATGTCATAATATGAATTTGACAAAATTTTAACCTAGATTTGGATAGATATAGTGTCCCATATCATTGTGATCTAAACCAAGCCCTACGTTTTTTAATCCAAGCCCTCTTTGATGCAAATAATTTTTGCTCGCACAGTATATCCGTTCAGTTAAAAGTGTGTACGATCTTAGTTGAGACAGACAAAAAAACTAAAAAAAAATTTGATGACAGACCTGTCAAGTCCACGTGGACTATCTTCGAACATCAGTATAGGGAGCGATCAATACAAATTTTGTTATATTTGTATTGTAGTTTCAGTGTGTGATGCAGTAAATTGATCGTACCCCCAATAGTTGTTTAAACTGACTTCGTATGATACCTAAATTTTATTTATCCATTTCGTAGATTGTAAATAAAACAGAAATTATACATGTAGGAGTAAAAAAGCCCTCTTTCCGGACTTTATTTTTACATTGGTCATTTTGATTCCCGAATTATTTGGTATCGTTTTAAATTAAAAACCCTTCGGTTAATACGGTAGATAATAGTTTAAAGAAAAGTACATAATATGTTGGCATTTTTAATAAGCACGAACCGTGTGAACACCAGTGGAAGCAATAATGAATTTAGTTAATATTTGCCGCGTAAAAATGTCCGGAGCGTTTAAAATTCATTTGTCGTCCGGCAGAGTGCACATAGACACTCCAAAATTTGCATACGCCCATTTAAATGCATATTTAAAGCGCCACTAAAAACAACATGGCATTTTTGCGTCTAGTTGAAGAGTTCATCATTAAAAACAGTGGCGTTACATTTTTTTTAATTTCCTGTTGGGTCTAACGATTTTTTTTTAATTCATTCCCCCCTAGGCTTGCCAGATATAAATTTGGAAAAAGGGGTACTTATCTACATGCAGGCAGGCGCGTATACAGCTCTTAATTATGTGCTTGATTTTTAATTAGGAAAATAAAATACACAACACAGAATCCTCAAGAAAACCACAAAAACAGTGTAAGAAACCATAAAAATGTCCGAGCGGCCTAAAATGGGGTATTTTCGGTACCCCTTTGAGGTTTTTCAAAAAGGGGTACTTTAAAAAATACAATTATAAAAAGGGGTATTGTACCCCCAAAAGGGGTACTTCTGGCAAGCCTATCCCCCCCCCCCCCCCCCCATCTCCTTTATTTGTTTAAATATAATTTACCTGTCAAGTATTTAACTTATTGTTATACAATATTATTCCGTATGAAATAAATTTGTATTTCGGAATGTAAAATCCGGGTTCCTAACTTGAGGAAAATAAAAATCTTTATTTTACTAAAAATTTATTCTCGATCGAATACCATACATCAGAATGCCCGTGAACCGTGCTATATAAAAACCAAGAAATTTGTTAGGTAGTTTTTATCTACATATCTCTAAGGCTATAGTATATCTACCTTTAGTTAACCACCGGTTCACTAACCTTCAGAAATAACAAATATAAATGATAATAGTATGCAATTCTCCCTTCTCTCCAGATTTTTGGTCTAATGTGATGTTTCTCTTGATTTTGTTATACTTACAACTAAACCTTAAAATCATTGATGGTGTTAAAATATCCACTGGTTCATTAGCAGAATTTAAAATTTAAATGGCGTACATGTACTGTATCAAACAGGCGTTTTTTTAATAGGGCAACCCCTCATAGCCCAAAAACGTGTAGATTTTTTAAGAAAGTTTAACAATAACGGCAACTCTTAATTTCCCTTAAAACCTGTTTTTCTGGATGAAAGCTGGATATACAGTAAAGGGGCTTTTAGGCAAAGTTGGCAAGAAGATATTCTTCATACAGTTAAAAAAAAAATTGTCAGAGGGTGTACTGTATATTATTCTACAAGCGCTATTTATTTCTCCTTTTAATTATTTTTATTTTATTTTAATAGGTTGAATGAACTAGCATTGCAACATGGACATCGAGTTTTAAGACTTCCTCCATATTATTGCCACTTTAATCCTATTGAAATGGGTTGGATGGAAAGTAAGCGCTATTATGATGCAAAAGTAAGTTCTATGCATCCTGTAACAAATGACGTAGTTTTGGGTCTGTGGAATAAAGCCATAGAAAACGTAACAGTGGAAAGATTTATCGAAGCTTCAGATACTCTTATTAACTTGGATGAGGTTTGTTGGAAGAAAAACCAGTTTGATACAGGTACGTTCTAACGATTATTAAAATCACTGTGGTAACGTCGTACAAACTTATGAGCTGTTAAATATTTACATTGGATGGTTTCTCTTGATTTTGTTTCTCTATGCTAAAACCCATCGTTAACAAATTATGCTGACACTGACATTTGAAAAATTCGTTACAACATGGAGAAATACAGCTTACACATTCCTATTTTTATTTCTTATGCTTTATTAAAAAATCCCTAGTGGGTTGATGTAATATAAAACACATTTGTGTACAAATAATTACCCATAATATGGCCAGTTTGCGAAAATATTCATAATAATAACCGAACAGACATAAATCTGATACCTACATTTTAAGTTATAGAAATATTACACCAATTCTTAGTAGTAGTGGTAGTAGTATAACATGTTTTATTTAGCAAAAAGCTTCAATTAAATTATATTTAATACATTTTTTTAACACATTTTTATAGATTTATTTTTAAATTTTAAAAGGCAACCGTCTTTTAACAAAAACTGATAGAAAAGTTAAACATTTTGCAAATTGTATCAAATATTACATATCATTTTGTTTTTTAATTAAATGTAATTTTAAAGTTTTTTTAAAATTGTTTTAATGATAGGTATTTGAGATTTAATAGAATTTTCAAAATCATTATATTCCATTAATCCTTTATGAAAAATATACTTATAAGCTAATGTTTTAGACACTCTACCCTCAAAAAAATGTTGATTAGTTCTTGTTTTATAATTATGATGGTTATGATTAAAAGAACAAAAATTTTTTAAACAATCAGGCAATAAATTATTTTATATCATACCAGTACATTATTGTGTTTTTATACCTTAGATACCATCTACATAATGGATTACTTTATGCCCGTGCGGGCATAAAGTACACATTATGGCCCGCGCGGGCATTAAGTGTTGCATTAAGTGTGCATCTTGTTCCATTTTTGATTTTTGACTTTGACACATTAAACATTTTAATAATGTCAAGGTAATGTCGCAGGTAAAAATAAAAAATTGGTAAATCAAATTAAATTAAAAAAAATATATTTATTATTCAAAACGAACTGATGGTATGACATAAAATTTTGTATGCACCACGGGTACTAATAGATATACACCCACGGGCGACTTACGAACCCTCGGGCCAGAGGCCCTCGGCTTTGTAAGACTGTCGCCCTCAGGGCACAATCATCTACTTAGTACCCTTTATACATAAATAACTATTTAATTTTATGTATAAAGATACATACAAAATAAAAGATTAAATTTCTGACATTCAACCAATCTAAATTTTTTAACATAAAATTTATTTTTGTATATTTTGTCACAATTTAAAATAATTGCCTTATTTTGTAATTTGTCAAATATTTCCTCACTAGCACAATACAAAATGAAAAAACAATAAAGAAAATGTGGTAATATAATAGTATTAAATACAGTTTCATTTAGAAAACAAACTTAAATTAGAACTGATTCTTTTAAAATAACCTACTTTTCCGGCAACCTTCGTTATATGATACTTTCAAAATAATTTAAAAAATTTAATTTTGAATCAATAATTATCCCTAAATATTTAAAACTGTTCACTAATTCCAATTTTTCACCATCAATTACAGTATAAAAATAACAAATTATGTTATAGTGCTTTCATTCTAGCCATATTTAAAATTTCTGTAACCAGCTGTCGTCATATAAAACTTAAATCCATTAAATAAGGTCAGTACATACTTAAAATGCCACAATTAGGCCTTAAATCTTTAATAAATAAAGAAACGCTATGGAAAGAAAGGTATTAAAGCTGCCAGTTATTGTAATACAAAAAAGGAACTGTTACATAAGATGGATAAATGTTGATTATTGCCGCAAACGCTTTCATACTGAAAAAAAGAAGAATGAAAACGAAAAAGAAGAAAAGCAATTTAGTTCGGTTTAAATTTTACATTTGTCGTTGTCAGATTTAAGAAGTGAAATTTTCGGAAGTTGTTTAAGAAACAGCGACGACCTAAATAAGTTTGATGCGTACAATTATTTATTAACTACAATTATTACTATTACAGCTAATGTGGTTTTTAAATCAATAAACGACTGTAAGTACCGTGCGAGCAAAAATTATTTGCATCAAAGAGGGCGTTGCATCTAAGGACGTAATGCTTAGCCGTAGAGCTTAATCTCTGTTGGGTGTCAGTAACTCCCTGAATTAACAATCAATCAGTTATTCCGTCATCTTTGACAGTCGTTACAAGTAGTTTGATTCATCGCTAATTTTTAAAATTTCTTGAACAATTCACACAATGGGCTTTACGGAACAGCACAAAACATTCCTGGTTAAAGCCTATTTTCGAAATGGGGTTAGAGTAAATGGTGAGTGGCAATACAATCCGGGTTTGTACATGGACGAGTTTCACGAACATATTCCTAACATTGTTTTTATTGCTGGGGATTTTTATCATTGCCTGAAAAGAACGCTGGCTGTGTTTAGGGAAACAGGTTCTATACAACACAAAAAAGGAGCAGGAAGACCATCTGTAAGAACATAAGAACTTGTTGCAAACGTTCGTGAAATAATGCAAAATACGCCAACAAATTGTATAAGACGCCTGTCCTAAGAAGTGGGAAGATATTATGGAGCCTGCAGGACTATTCTAAAGAAGCAGCTAAATTTATTTCCTTATAAAGTGCAAGTGTTATAATTTTGTAAACAACAAAAATAAATTTGTATTGGTGTACTTATTTTATTACTCATTAGTTTGGCATATTATGTCATAATATGAATTTGACAAAATTTTAACCTAGATTTGGTTAGATATGTCGTCCCCATATCATTGTGATCTAAACCAAGCCCTACGTTTTTTAATCCAAGCCCTCTTTGATGCAAATAATTTTTGCTCGCACGGTACACAGGGTTGGCATGATATTTATAACTCGATATATATCATGATATTTATTATTAAAAAATTACTTTTTTTTAAGTGCTGATAAAACTTTTTACAACGATATTAAACAAATTTTTGGAAATTTTAATTTACCGCAGAATGTTGTATGGTTTGGGTTGGTATTACGATTGGTATCCCCTATTTATTTCATTATTATTTTTCATTACTGAAGCGTTCGTCGACGCGACTGTGCATTGTGTGTGCTTTTTTTTATAACAACGTTAATCCGTAATAAAATTTAATTTTAAAATGCCAAAATAAAAATATAATATTTACTTAAATATCTAGGTATAATGTTACCCCCCTTTAATTTCTTTGTTTCGCAATTAGGAAAAAACTGTTGAATACAAAAGTTGTAGGATTTAATGTAAACTTCTTGCAAAATATATTTTCGTAGATACAGGGTGTTGCATAAAAGCGTGACAGATCAAAGTTATATTTTTTTAAATTGAATACCCTGTATATTGTTGCATAATTGGATTCTACAGACAATTTTAAACATAATTTATATATACCACTATATATCTAAATTGAACCGTTTTCGATTTATTGATGATTAAAAATTACTATATATTATATAAGAAAATAAGGTCATTTAAGTCAAGATGTATCGTTTCCATGGATAACAGGATGACGATACTGAACTGAATAAAGTTACCATTGTTAATATTGTTATCCATGGAAACGATACATCTTGACTTGAATGACCTTATTTTCTTATATAATATATAGTAATTTTCAATCATCAATAAATCAAAAACGGTTCAATTTAGATATATAGTGGTATATATAAATTATGTTTAGAATTGTCCGTAGAATCCAATTATGCAACAATATACAGGATATTCCATTTAAAAAAATATAACTTTGATCTGTCACGCTTTTATGCAACACCCTGTATCTACGAAAATATATTTTGCAAGAAGTTTACATTAAATCCAACAACTTTTGTATTTAACAGTTTTTTCTTAATTGCGAAACAAAGAAGTTAAATTGGGGTAACATTATACGCGATCACCCAGTACATAAGTACCAAATTTCAAATTTTTATTCCTTCTCATTTATAAGATATCAAATAAACGAAAATTAATTTAGTGGAAAATTTAAAAAAAACTTTCTATTCATTTTTAATACTTTTTCATCAATAAATGCTCAAAATGTTGTCCATTCACTATTTGACAATATCCGAAACGTAAGAACAACTCTGAACATTTCTGATTCTTCGAGGAAAATTAACATTTTTGCCGGTTTGGTACTTACCTATGTATAACTTAATAATATACACTTTAAACATAGTCTATGAAAACCTAGAGTTATTATTTAAACCAATAGTATCGATATCGTCATATCTCTAATTTGTATTATTATTTCTTTTTATAAAAGAGACCACAAGTTGTGAAATGTCCAAGTATTTAAAAAAAAAACGGTACTGGATTTGCTGAATGTATTCCAAATTACAAACTCTCACCTTCCAAAAATTCGTCATAAAATTTACAAATAAACTTGTTTTCTTATTTCAAGTAGCGCAAACCAATAAAGCTAATAATTACTCATACTTTTGTCTTTTTATTATACAAAAAATAAATGACGAGCTGCTGATAGCACTTATAAATAATTATCTTAAGTATAGAAGTTAATGCATATTAAATTTCGTAAACTACCACCAAAACCAGTTTCCCAGAGCGACATAACTTCTTGTTTACATCGAAACAGTTTATAATATGTTGTTTGCAAACCTTCGGGATATTCTAAACTCTGCTCCCGCATACATAGTACGAAAATTCGTAAGTTCGAAAATTCCACAATTTCCCGGGACTCGATTATTTACCTTAATCGTATAGGCTAATATAACCAAGATATTAGATAGATGAAGCGTTGCTATAATGGTCAGAAGATCTACAATAGACATAATATGTCCGTCCTGTATATAGTATATACAGCGTGGGACATGGGCTGGCGTAACATAGAAAATGCCATGTAAAATATTTTAAGGTGGTTAAATATTGGCTCGTTTGTTTATTTTAGACTGATTATTTACCTCTTCATCATGTGACTGTCATTTAATAAATCAGGTTTCCGCATTTTACATATAATTATGTTGAGCTATCACAAATGTTATACTGATTAAAAAAAACCGACCATTCTAATCAGGATTAAATTACTCCGGCGTTTGAAGTAGAAATTATATACTTAAATTAGCTTATGTCTATAGAAAATGATATCACAGACCTTTAATTAAGATAAAGAATGGGTTTTAATAAGTTTTTTATTAAATAAAACTCCTGTAAACCTTTTTTTAAATTAAAATTCCATAAGTCAGAGATAAATGAAAGCAGAATTTGTGTAAACAGTAGGCATGCACCGTTAAGGTTGAATTCTCAACGTCATTCAATCTATTGCCAACCTATATCCTATTTCGTGTTGATTTTTGGAGTTTATTATTTTAATAACTAACATTTAAAGAAAACTAATATCGTCGGTACATTATTTAGGTAGTATCTGATATATTACAAAAATTTCAATTTATTTCATTGCTAATTTTGGGAGAATTGTATAGTGAAATATCAATGAGTGACAATGACATAATAATGTTAAAAAAAATCTTACCCGATATTTTTCGCTATACAATTCTCCTAAAATACGTTATGAAATTCCTTGATATTTATTAAATATGTCAATTATTACCTATAGAATATCAAGTCGATACTGATTTTCTTTAAATTTTGTATAAAAGCTAGAAAACATAAATAAATCTACGCGAAATAGGTTATAGGTTGGCAAGCATGTTGATACTCCCACCTTAAGTATACTATGTTACCATGGATACGGGAATGACAGCGAACTGAAACAATGCGCTATGGCATGGTTTGGGCAAGCCCAGGCTAGGATAACTTAAATGGTGAAGGTCGTCCCCGTTCGTTTAATTTAGCCCCCCGGTCGCTAGTGGCGCTATTGTAGGAATTTTGTTTTATAAGGTTGTTCATCTCCTAACGTTGGTAGGAACAGAATATTCATTTAGAATGAGCATGGCCAACATTCTGTACCTCTCTCTCGCTCTGTACCTGCATAATATGTGCGAGAAAGATAAAAATATGGCTTGTTGTGACGACAGATCCTGAAGTCTTACCTGGACTGGTGAAAGATTGTCATTGTCATTTTATGATTGATTTGTGAAATATATAAAAAATAAAGTTATTATTAAATAATTATTCATATATAATTTATAAACTTAACATGGCGCAGTCGGTAGTTTGAGAATCGTAAATAGGTATATATTTAATATGTCGCGACCAAAGAAATCGGGAAGAAAAACCAAGGCAATTAACAAGAGCGTGGAACCTCCTGAAGACTTCATTAATGTCGCCCAACGATTGGAAAGTACAGCGAAAGCTATTAAAGATATAGAAAAAAACTTTACTTCACAACTTAATGAACTACAAGGTACAATAACTAGTTTATTAAATAAAAACTTTGAAAATAACACGGAATTGTTAGAAAAATCTACAGAAAATAATAATATAATAATGTAAGCTGTTTTTTTTATGTAAACCATATTTATGTAAATATCTAATATTAATAAATCTTGTCGCCATATCATTGTTATAATTTCCTTTCGTTCTCCCAAATTATTTTAACTTGAATCAGATGTTTCGCGCTTTAAACTTTTCCGTTAAGTTGGAAGCGCGAACATTTGAATTCAAAGTAATAATAAAATTTAAATTTTTATGCTTGGCGCCTACCCCCACCACGACTATATTTAGTTTTTCCACCGGTCGCATGTGGCGCTATCAGGGAACCAATTTAGTATGTTAAGTTGCCTATCTATCCTTGAGAGCGCGCAACTCGCTTGTCTATGGGCAAGCCTTATAATCTGAAATTGCCCAAAAGATTGAAATTACCACAGAAGAACACATAATTCAATTTAGAAACAAATTCAAATATTTTGCACACAACCGAAATATGTTTTACTGCGAATACCAGTGTAAAAATCCTAGCTAGTATCCTAAAGGACTGGGCATTTAATATGCGTAGTATAAGGATGATGTGGTAAATTTAAATCTTTGTCTAAACCCTTATAAAAAGTACTATGCAGTATGGTAACGCAGTAGTAAGATATCAGCCCCCAAAGATGAGGCCATGATGACGTTAATCCATTGTTGTCTTTAGAAAATAGAGAAAATAGATCGCGTATTGTGATGAATCGCAAAGACATGTTAATAGAATGAGAATTACAAAACAAATTACAAATCTAATGATTCTAAGCTTACACCCTAACTAAAACCAAAGATAAAAGGTATAATCAAGATCTAGAGGCAACGGCGAAATAATTATTTTACGAATAAAATTAAGGCCTAATTCATCGATTAACATACTTACATCGATGCATCGACAAATTTTAAATGTCCTTGATGCATCGCTTAAAAACGATACGTCGCATTTAAAATATCGATGTTCTCGATGCATCAATGTATATCGAACATCCCTATTTCCGCTTGGTGTTTCTTTGTGGTTTCTTTGACAGCGGATTAAATTTTTTTTCCGTTTATCGGTTTTTGTGTAATAATTGCTGTGTTTTTAGTATCTTGTGATATTTTTTGAAGGCTAATTAAGATGAGTCGCAAGTGTCAAGTAACCGAGAAATCGACAAATAATAATTCTGCAGTTACCTACTTTTCATGGGTGAGTAAATAGAAAGTTGGGTTATTTATAGGTTAGCTTATAGTAGCAAGGTCACATTCAAAGGTAACTCCGGCGTAATCCCCACTACTTGCCCCCACCCTGCTCTTCACCCCCTCTCTCCTACAAACGATTTAACTTGGAGTTTGCAAATAGTCTATATTATACAACGTGTCTGACTGTGACCGTTCGTTAAAATATTTCGGAAAATAAAAAAAAATTTTTGTTCTTTTGTTCAATGGATGATTAAAAACATTTCCTATTCATCCACATAGGGTGTCTCTATACTTTACTAGAATAGTTTTAAATCTATTTATATGGATTTTCAATCATTATGATTTTTAAAAAAAAGGCAAACAAAGTATTAATAATTGCAACTGACAATGACACGCGTCTGTAGATACATTTGTAGTGTATATGACGTAGGCTGATAGTGAAATCCATCATTTCATGAAAATCCTAGTCATATCATGAAGCGTGGCTAAAAGGTATATTGCAACTGGTTTGTTCGTTGTTCCCCAGAGCATTTTTTTCAATTTTTTCAACTAATATTATTTTATAAAAATAAAATTTAAATTAAATTTAAAAAAATGCTCTGGAGAACAACGAACAAACCAGTTGCCAATATACCTTTTAGCGTGCAGCATGATATGACTGGGCTTTTCATGAAATGACGGATTTCACTATCAGCCTACGACATAATATTCATTATACTGTATATTAGATATGATAGAATGAGTTCAGTCACAGAATATATAGGCAAAGCTATATATTCTGTGGTCAGTTCTCGGTGAAATGCCAAAAATAACTTTGTTAGACACAAATATTTTTGAGTTTACATATAAAATTTAATTGAAAGTCTTGGTTTCCTCTATCGATGCCTTGGCTAAAGAAACAATAAATAGGATTCTAAATTCTGCCTCTGGCTATCTCATGTGGTCCTGTCAGAAGCCCTACAGAACTTTCAAAGAGATTCTCGAAATAAATTGGGTTTTAAAATAATATACCTAAACTGACTTTACCTTCAAGGTAGTATGTTGACTTATTGACTATAAAAAAGTACTCTTTATAGGACTTGATTACTTTGTGGTTCTTGAGAAGTTTGTATTTTGATAAGTGGCAGTATGTTTTACAAAAAAATATTATCTATAAATAAAAGATAATTTAGAAATTTTACCAGAAATTATTTTTACGAAACTTTTTAAAAATATGTTTTATCGTATTCCAAAAATATGTTTTGTGTATTAAGAGCGCAAAGTCGCTTTGAGCGAGAAGTTTGTTCTATCTCGCGAGAGCAGCAATGACACTTTGCGCTCGAATTACACACAGTGTTTTGTCGACATCTGTCAAATACCATCAACGCCTACTTTTGTGTCAAAAGTATAGATTTTGCAATTTGGAGCTTGTTTTTCAATCTGTATACGCTTTTATCCCACCCACATTTTTTGGTGCGTTATTCCTTAGGCAAAAAAACGAAATCCACCTTTGACATTAGGATGTGCATCCCCCCCCAGAGCTAACCCTACCCATAACGTAAACTTATTTTTGATTTTGCAGGACGGTTCCAAAAAGCGGGTAGAAAAATATATACATTCTTTTAAATATACCACTTTTTTAGCATTTTAAAATTTTAAGGGTCAACGTGATGTTTAAAGCGTTAATTTAATTAGGTGCATGTTTTTTAACATAATTTATAATTATAATTTTCCCGGGATTTAAGTGCCCGATCCCGATATTTTTAACGGGATACCGCGATTGTACGCCCTAATATTATATCAACGTACCAAATTCAATCAATAAATCACATATTATACAAAACGCCACGATTTCTCTCGTTTTCCGACGGATGACACCAGACACCGATCAGCTGATACTGGGACATAATAATATCCCCAGATTTGCCCAGATTAGTAGTGGACCGTAATGAGCCCACACCAGTGGCGGCTCGTGGGGTAGAGCCACAGTGCCATGGCACTACCTGCCCTCCTGTCTAGCGTCCTGCCCTTTACAAATTACCAAAACCTATTAAAATTAATATTCTCGTTTTTAAAGCAATTAGCAAAATAATTTTAAAATGTAACACAGTCGGGTGCAAATTTCCATCTAAAAGGAAGCGATTATGCGTAAAACGGTAACGTAGCTTCCGCGCCAAGCGCGACGAGGCACACGGGAGGTGACGAAACGCCATCACCTCAATAAAAAAACGTTGGAAAATGACCTTGAATGCAAGCAGGCAAAAATCTCGACGACGTAGTCAGGCTCTCTTCGTTTGACCGTTTGATGTTAGACGTTTCAAACAGCTGATGTTCGCGTCGCGTCCCGAGATTTGTTTTCGTTCGGCCGGCGACTGATTTAATGTAGGGTTAACGAACTTTTTATTTTAGAAATACATAAGTAATGCATACTATTAGATTTTTAAAGGAAACTTTATGGAAAAAATGCTTGGGTGTGCGGTTGTGATGAATCTAATAGACTATTTTGTTTTATGTGTGTTTTATTTGGTGGGAAGCAAACTTGGTCCCAAAAAGGTACAGATGATTTGGTCCATTTCTGGGACAAAATGAAGACACATGAAAAATCGAAGGTACATTTAAACAATATATTTAATTTCAGTATGCTTGGTAAAATTAACATTAAAACTCAATTAAATTCTGCATATCACAATGAAATAATGAAGAAAAACGAACAAATTGATAAAAACAGATACATATTAAACCAAATTATAAACTGCGTTCGGTTTTGTGGTGCATTTGAGTTGGCTTTGAGAGGTCATGACGAAAAAGAGACGTCGGAAAATAGGGGCATATTTCGTGAATTAATAAATTTCAGCTCAGAATTAGACAAAACTCTTAAAGATCATATTGAAAAATCGAAAGTATTTAAAGGAACATCAAAACCCCTACAAAATGAACTTCTGGACTGTATGTTAGATGTGTATCATGATGAAGTCATAAAAGAAATAAAGGACTCTCCGTTTATCGCTGTTATCGCAGATGAAACCACTGACATTGCTTGTGTGTTTCAACTTGTTATCGTGTTTAGGTATATTCAAGATATGATTGTAAATTCATAAATTAAATTAGGTGCCTTTTTGCTTATTTTTCCTACTTCAAAAGCAAGAACTATTAACAAAAAAGGGCGTGGCACCCAAAAAATTTTTGCCTGCGGCGCTAAGGGTTTACCTGGCCCTACTTCACTAAAATGGCACGAGCCGCCACTGGCCCACACACAGAGTTATGAATTACGTTTTAAGAATGTTTAGTGGTTTTGGTGCCTTTTATTTTTACTTTAATTAAATTTTAATTGCCGTTCTGTGGCTAGTAAGTACCTAGCTACAGTTATTATTCATTTGACCAAAACTTTACAGATTAAAATTGTATTATTCGTTTTTTAGACGTTGGTTCATTAACAGATAATTATTATTGTGTGCCTTGCACGTTAAGACACACATCGATAAGTAATAAGTGTCATTTTATCTGAACGCAGTTTTTGTCAAAACCAGGTACAATTTTTGTATTATGAAATTTTTTTCTGCTTCAAGAAAAATAAATAAAAATGATTTTTCTGACTTCGAACTTAGGTACGTATGTACCTACCTACCCCTAGCACCACGCCATAGTCTTGAAAAATAAAACCAACTTTTCAAATACTTAATTAATCTTTAAAAATCAGCTATTTAAATTCGAAGAATTTTCATCGGTTTTTGTTATTATTAAACTATCTTAGTTCGTTTCATAACAGCAATATAATTCATCATTAGACAGCTAGAGAAGTTACCACAAATTGTTAATGTTTTAAGTCTTCGAATTGTACGTAAAACTGAGATAAATCTCTGTTATTTAAAATGAAAACACTGGTTAAATTAGGTCCAGTTTAACCTCTAATTCAAATAAAAGAAGGTAACGTAACCCTGCATGCATTATTTTGATTTTTGAGTAATAGTATATATAGCAACCGTAGAATCAAAATAGTTATAAAATGGGAGTTTCTTTAATATTTAAATTAAAATACTGGTTGTAATAAAGTATTTAACATTATGTTTGGTTAAAAAGGTATCAATGTAAGGCCAAATCCAATAGTAGGTGGTATATATTGGGTTGCAGGAAGGTTTTTAATAATAATTAACTAACCAGAAACTGATGGTGACATAAGTGACACTGGCAGGCATAATTTCCTCACAATCAAAGCACCTGATTAGCAAAGCAAAAATTACTCTAACCAGGGCGTTTTGATTGTGAGTAAAAAAAGGCCCGTCACTTAAGTCACCCTTAAAGTTGCTGATTAGTTAATTATTATTAAAAACCTTTTTATAGACCAAAATTTTAAAAATATTTTTGGCAATAGGGGTAGAACCGATGAGACTATTGCATCAATTGTTTTGGAGGTATCATAAATATGTATAATTTTCTAGTCCGGTACTGGAATTCATACGAATTTATATAGATTCAATAGACCAGAATTGACAGAGTCACGTGACTTGAAAACCATCGTATACGGAAGGAATTAGAATTTTTATTATAAGCGGTATTAAACTTAGTAATCCTGTACCACAGAGCATAGCTTAGCTATGGCAAATTTACTTAAATGAGTTTATTTTGGTATAAGGAATTGGTACATTTTTGTAAAGACCTTTTACAAACATCCTGTGTATATTTCATATTTCTATTGTAGTAACTTTTGAAATCACATAAATGTAAAATAACAATAAAAAGCACTCTGTTATTGCTTTCAAAATTACAAAACGTAAAGCACGATAGCTTTGAAATCAAAAGTAAGTATAAGGTAACATAATAATACAGTTGTCGCTGTTACAAGAATTATGCTTTAGGCTGTTAGAACAATAGTAATGGTAAAGTACTTAAAATAACAAATGAATTACTCCGCCAGTGTCGGTAAAAAGGAAAAGTAAACCGTAAACAAGGGTTTTATTATTTATTGCGTCTGATGTACACGTAGCAGGCGTTTAAAACAAATTAAAATTGAAACAATGCCTATGTAAATATTGCATGTTTGCTGATACTTGTTTTTTTACTTTCCCATATCATGTCAGATCTTGACGCTTTGGAGAAAATCATCATCATGTCTACCACTTCTGACGGGTGGATGACACCAGGGGCGGGTAGCGGGTAGCAACGTTATTACTCCATTGACAACAAAGGAAAAAAAGCGCCGCAGGCGAAATATGTGTTGCTTTTGACAGCAACATTTATGTTTTATTAAAATATTTTTTTCCATTTTTTTTTATACACTTATGTTCGTTTCCGCATATTTCTTTAACAATAAACAATAATTAACTATCCAGACAACTTTTTTTTTTAAAGCAGGGGTTAAAATAAAGGTTATAAGAGGCTTATTGTATTCCCTATAGCCTGGGTAATGTCAGCCAGATGGTACCTATATAGCTTAGTGTGGAATCCGAATCCGTGTTGCACTGGTCTACCCTTTTTTTCTTTCTTAGAGACTCAGAGCAGTAGCGGTTCGTGGCTGATTTGAATGGGGAGGCCAAAGTCGGAAGCAGTCATCTTAGGAGGGTCACGCCCAAAATTTTTCAAGAATTCACAAAAAAAAATCGATTCATTTGGTTAAGATTCCTCGATTTTTATCCCTGTTATTATGATTATCTCAGGTTATCGAACGGAATCAATATAACAATTTATTATAATGGGAAAGAAAGAACAACTAAAAGTCTTCCTCCACTAAATTTAATAGAATAAAATTCTTTAAGGGTCTCTACATGTTTCGAACGTAGAAACGTTCATCCCCAGGAAACAGAATAAAATATATTTATATAGTGCTGCTGGTTTTAGCAGAAGAGAAAATGGTAAAGGACCTTAATGGAGCTTTAATGAAATTAAAAAATGATGTGTAAAAGAGACATAATATGGAGCAATTGATAAAAGTTAAAACATACTTAGTAGGTATATGTGAGAAGTCAGTAAAAGGGGTCTAAACCAACCAAATAAACTGGGGAAGAAGAAAAAACCTTTCTAAAAAGAAAGTGTCAAAGATTATTTAAATTTTTTATAAAACATTTTAGGTATTTGGCAAAAAGACATTGTGAGGGTAAAATTAGTAGTAATTATTAAAGTATCACAAACTGTAAAAAATAGGAATTGAAATTAAAATCAAAAATGAAGTAAAAAACTTTTTGAAATAACTATTTTTTGGACAAAAAGGAAGTACTTACGAAAATTACATTCAGCAAAGTGTTTTGTGGGGTACTGAGGTTTAAAGCTCAATAACCACGCAAGAAATAAAATTAATTAGAAAGTTGACAAAAAGTTTTTTACTTAATTCCTTGATTTTAATTTCATTTTCTATTTTTTACAGATTACGATACTTTGATAATTACTACTAATTTTATCCTCACAATGTCTTTTTGATAAATACCTAAAATGTTTTATAAAAAATTTAAATAATCTTTGACACTTTCTTTTAAGAAAGGTTTTTTCTTCTTCCCCAGTTTATTTGGTTGGTTTAGACCCCTTTTACTGACTTCTCACATACCTACTAAGTATGTTTAAACTTTTATCAATTTCTCCATATTATTTCTCTTTTACACATCATTTTTTAATTCCATAAAAGCTCCATTAAGGTCCTTCACCATTTTCTCTTCTGCTAAAACCATCAGCACTATATAAATATATTTTCTGTCTCCTGATGATGAACGTTTCTACGTTCGAAACATGTAGAGACCCTTAAAGATTTTATTCTATTAAATTTTGTGGAGGAAGACTTTTAGTTTTTTCTTTCTTTCTCATACTTTCAACTCCACTTTAAGCATGGACTACTTCTTCAAATTATTGTTATTCCAATAACTGAAATTTATCACTTGATATGTGTTTTATTAATCTTGGTGTCTCTCACGCCCGCGTGCTTAATTTTTTAAATCGCTATAAAATATCCTAATTTTTCCCCAGCAGGACGATTTATCGACTTATAAGCATATGTAATGGGACTGCAGACTTTTAATGCGTAAGTTTGTCAAACAAAGTAGAGGGGCGAAATTTGTATATTGATTTACTGCAGAATACGATTTTGTCAATAGATTCATTTGTTATTGTTTCATCTATGCAGCTATACTCTAAGTGTGTTCCGCGGAACCCTAGGGTTCCGCGATACCTCTGTAGGGGTTCCTCAAGAATTTAGGGTCGAACGTTTTGACTCCGCGGCCGCGCGTAGGTATATTTATTTATTTATTTGTATTTGTATAAACATGTGTTACAATAGCTGGTACAATATCTCATAAGTTTGGTATCAACATGTATACTTGTATACTTGTGAGCGCGCAGTCCCTTTGATAAAAGCCGCCTCTGAATTGTTTACAACGCAATTTTTATATTTCTCTTTTTATTTTTGCTTTTTGTTTATCAAAGGCGCCGACTCGAGTATTTTCGAGAATATTCGAGATCGAGTCTAGGACTAAGTATAAAAGCGGCGATCGCGCGTCGCGCCTCGTCAGTCAGTTGACGATTAGCGTTCGGAGCGATAAGTTCCTACCTACCTACTTACAAGCTCGCTAGCGACAAACTAGTGTTCATTGTTCTACTGCCTGCTGTATTCTGTTGTCTCAGTTTTATACATTTCTTCATTGTACTAAACTTAGTCTCTTATACGCAGTAACGACTGTGCATTATTTAGACCCCACCATCCTGACGTGTAACATTATAAATAAAGAAGAATGGAACGTTGGCTTAAAGGTAAAGGTGTTAAACGTGTTGCAACAACATCTTCTAATGACGCTGAATGTTCAAAAGCAGTACGCGCGGAGAATATAGCAATCACCGATCCAGACGATGATGCCACGACGTCAAGCTCGACGGTTTCAAAGACGAAAAAAAGGAAGTATGATGAATCATATATCAGTTTCGGATTTGTTGATTCCAACGGCTCACATCTCTGCATGCTATGTAGTAAACTGCTTCCTAATAGTTCCATGGCACCTGCCAAATTGCGCCGACATTTGCAAACTGTACACCCCGAGTCTAAAGACAGAAATAAAGAATTTTTTGTTCGTAAAAAAGATCAGTTATTGGAAAGTCAAAAAAATATGATGCATGTAACAAAAACTATCAACGAAAAGGCGAAAATTAGATTTTTGGATTATTTGCGTTGGTAAGAAAGAAATAGAAAGCTTTACGTCACTCAGTGAGTTTGTTAGCGATAACGACTCAGAAATGTTTCAAGATTATGTGTTTGAAGAATTGGTCCAATATCTCAGTTCGATGCGCGCATCTTTTGAAAAGTATTTTCCCGAAGAACAGAATACAAAAATGAAACTGAATTCATGGATTCATAATCCTTTTTTACCCAACTTGGAAAAGCCCGAAAGTATGTCAAACGAGATATATGAATCTCTTTTGGAAATGTCATCAGACACAAGTATGGTGTCACGACGCCTCTCAACGATTTTTGGTGCAGAATCCGTGATGAATATCCAATGCTTGGCAAAATGGCTCTGAATACTCTTCTCCCGTTCCCAACAACATATTTGTGCGAAACAGGATTCTCAACCTATGCAGCCACGAAAACAAAATATCGCAATAGACTGGACGCCGAACCTGATATGAGACTTCAACTGTCTTCTATCAAACCTGATATCAACCAATTGATGAAAAATAAAAAACAGTTTGATACCTCCCATTAGTTAGATTTTTTCTTTTTTAATATCTTCTATTATTGTACTTGCCATGTGGTAAAGTAAGTAATAATTAGTAACTGTTACATTGTACTTTTATTATGCTTATTAATAAATAATACACTTTTAAAAACTATTGTTTTATTGTAGGGTTCCATCAAGTATTTTGCTTCCCAAAAGGGTTCCGTCACCAAAAAAGTTTGAGAACCGCTGATCTATAGGTACCAGATCCTTGGATAAGGAGGAATCCATTAATCTCCACCCTTAATCTAAATTTAAGTAAATAGAAAAACTGTTTACCAGCGTTCTTCCGACGTGTAAAAACGCTTAAAATCCCTTCCCACATTATCTATAAACTTAAAAACACAACCATACCATAAAGTCCGGAAAAAAATCCAAAGCAGTTCGAACATCTCGACGAAAGCAAAATTACCTATATAAAGCCCGTAAGTACAGGCAACCCATGCCGATGGTAACAATTCCCATGATATCGTAAACATGATCTTGTACGGTATGATTCCTATTATGGTGCAAACGGGACGACATAACAGACCAAGAAGTCGAAAGTCAGTGACCCTGAAGATGGTTCATCTACCAGATAGAATTTGATGGGCGTATTTTTTGGCATGGGGGCAGAACTTGATGTTTTTTTGCACCTGTTAGATATTTAATTGAAAAGACAAAACAGAAAGAATTTTCAATTTTAAAGTGTACGCGCCTATATTTTTGCTAGAGGTAGAGCAACTAGATGTCTCAAGGAAGAATTAAAATGACAATTGACAGTGACAGCAAATTACTTTATTTAATAGGGGAAAAATAGCAGAATCACCTCGGACTTCGGTATCCATTTACCTGTCTCAGTAAAAAAGAGTTTGACATATTGAAATTGGCAAATAAACCAATTACCAATTTATTATTAAAAAGGAAATAATCGATTTCTTTTTATAATAATAATTGGTCATAAAAATATCTAAAAAATACTTTCAAAATTCTTGAGTACATTATGTTACAGTAGTGTATCCAAAGTTGGGAGGAGGAGGGGGGTTCAAAGTGGACGAATGCCCCCCCATAACAAAACCCACTGATAAAAACTTGCTTTGTCTTGTATTATGCACAAAAAACCTAATACATTATTTAGTATCATAGAGGGTGAAATTTTTAACTTTAATAAAATAAATAATAAAGAATAACTCTTTATGTGCAGTAAAAATACACAATTACTGCTGCGATTATTTTAAAAATACAAGGTTATGTTATTTGGGTTTGTTGAAAGGTAAAAAAAATTGACTCATAATATCTGGACAACATTTTATCATAAATAATGTTTTAAATTTCTTTATGATATTTATATATCCTAATAAAACAATGTAAAGTATGTACAATTTAAAAGCAAAATTATATAAAAAGTCTTCCTCACAAAAACACCATGTAAAAATATAATAAAGCTGCCGAAAATGCCAACTGCAAATATTGCACAGGAGTGTTCAGTTTACTCATTTTTAGTTTATTCGCTATAAAATGTTGAAAACAAATATTTCTGGTAAGGGATTGTTCGCCATAACTATAGATTGCACCGTAAAATATAAACAAAAAGCGATATGTTATTTCTGATGAGACGGTGAGACAGAGCAATTAAAATTAAGTTTAAAAACTACGTTATCTAAGCATTTTTACTCATAGAATATATGTCCTCTCTCTCTACAATCTACACCCATGTATTCTACATGTATGGATTATAAAAATTGCAGATTTACGATTAACAGGAATCGAGAACTGACCTACCCTACCTTATACGACTTACATATTGTATGCTAATAGGAGAAATGAGACACCGAAAATAAATTTTCCCATTTGAAATAACAACAGAGATATAAATTGTATTTTGTAATTTTGTTTTCAATGTGACTACATCTGCATCTCGGAGAAATAAGTTGTCGGTATGTAAATTGGGCAAGTCTTTTTGTTTCTCTGCTTTCAAATATGGAAAGAAACAAACAGCACTTTGAAAATAGAGATATTTTATTTAAGAAATTCAACCGTATTGTTGGTATAATACATTCTTTAAAAAATATATATTTTTTTTTAATATGATACATGACAGCTCTTGAATTATTAATTCTTAAGGAGGCTACACACGATTCGGCAGGTCTGTCAGTTAAGACAGAACAGTCCGACAGAAGGACGGTCGCCTGACGTGTGTATGCTCCGGTACGCCTGTCAGTTGAGCCACCTTTACAGGGTACCTATACCTTTTTTAAAAATAAATATGTAAGTTGAAAAGAAAGAAAATAATATGTTTGGAAGTTGTTTGTATTAAAGAACTGAAAAATGTTTAGCGATGTTCAGACAAATTTGTTAAAATTGAAAAAAGTTTTACGCCTCAGCTGGGATTTGAAAGGTCCAAATCTCAGCGGGGGCGTAAAACTTTTTCAGAAAATATAAACTCCTAGTTTCAGTTGAAAAAGAAGAATGACGGAATAAATCCAGAATCGACGGTGGCAACAATCGTCTGCACATTGCGCGAATTGTGAATTGATTTTTTTTGCAAATGATGTTTGGCTTATTTTATCTGCAACCCATGCCAAATTTCCATTGTCTACTACAGCAGCGCTAGCGCCTGTGTTTGAAAACAAACATTATAATAATTATACTAGATGCATTTGTAATCTATTAAGTAAAAATAATATACTAAATATATGCGTATTTTTTAAATTTTCTACTGGTCAAATTATTTATAGTTTCCTAATAATATCAAATTATAACGCTTTAGGGAAATCACAACGGCAACGCTGTAAAAAGTTTTTACTACAAGTGACGCAGAAATTTTGCTATTCATTCATTATCTAAAGTTGCAGTGTTGGTGAGCTATGTTGTTTTGAGTTTTTCGATGAATTAGTAGGTATTTTTTCTAAATATAGGTAACTATTTAGTGCTATATATTTTTATTATTTAAAATGGTTCGCCAGTGAGTGGTGTGTAAGAGAACCGAGTATTCTAATCCTGGATTAATATTTCGGCGGTAAGTGAGGTTATTCAGGTTATGTTTTTAACTTAAAACCAATGGTGTAGATAGTATTTTAAGTAAATCTCCCAAAATATTGGATTGTTTTTGATCCTAAAACAAAACACATGCCAATGCACTACCGGTTTTTACAGCTTACAGTGTTGCCATTTTTTCAAGCCATCTCCTTCTAACTTATCTGAAACTTTGGAAGCATGTATGATTGTAAACAAATGGTTTTTGATTAATGGAATGTTTTGTCTCCTTATATTACATGTAGGGTTGCCAACTTTCGGACATTCGAATAAAGGACACATTCGGAAATATTTTTGGGTGCCACTGTACGAACTGTACCACTTCTAAAAACCTCCATTTTGTGCTCTCGAATAATATTTTTGGGCTATTAAATTAGGGGCTAGAAAAAATAACGCAGAAACTAACATATTACTTACTAAACTAGTAGGTAATTACTTGAAGCAATTACTTTTCAGTAAAAGCAATTGCTTGACTAGCAAATGCTATAATTAAAAGCAATTGCTAGATCTGGATATGACTAAATACGTAAATACATCAACGTTGGTCTATTTATTTAGTACAATAGTAATCTGTTACGTTTTTGTGGAAAGTGTAAACTTTTATTTGTGATATGGCAGATTTCAGTGAAAATGAGGAAAGTGATAGTTAGTGATGAAGAAATTAAAGACAAGCAATTGATATTCGTTCACAAATGAAAGAACATAAATAATTCTCTCTAACCACAACCGTTTAGCTTCCACAACAGCTTCAGTACATACTTGTAGAAAATTTAATAAAAATATTGGCATTCTCTAAAACTGCAACCATTAAAGAAGTGTATTTCTTATATAGACAGTAGTTTGGTGAACACCGAGTTCTTGACCTACAGAATTTTGAAAGCCCGGATCCGACAGTTTCCGCAGAAAGACTTTAATCTTAGGCGAAGTGCACCCCTCGCCTTTTACCAGTATCAGTCAAAAAATAATTTGCCAACCACTCAACATTTTCGCAGTCAAACCGATATATTTTTCTGAAATCATCATATCAGCAATTTTTACGTACACTGTACATTTTTCTTTTACGGACGTTCATATATTCAGCCATAATTGAAGACACAAATTAAGAGCGACGCACGTGTATGCCGCGGAGAACTAAAGTTGACTGCTACCAAGCAAATGATGCAGTGGTCGACCTACCTTAAAAAGTTGAAAGCAATTGCTACACTATGGAAAAAGCAATTCCTTAATTTATTCATCGCATTTTAAGCAAACGATAGCAATTGCTTCTATTTTTTAAGAAAAAGCATTGACTAAAACCAATTCCTGCACTTTTAAGCAATTGCTGGACGCAAAAGAAATAATTACTTTAGTTTTTATTCATTGGCTTTCAAGAAATTACTTCGATTTTATAGAAAAAAACGATTGCTACATTTTTATTCATTAGGCTCATTATTAATTCTACGTAAAAAAATTTTACAAAAAAATAACGTAGTAATTAACAAATTACTAACCTAGTAGGTAATAGTAACTATAAAAAATTAAGAACTAAGCTTTTTATTATTTAGTTTATTTGTGGTTTCTTAAATGCATTTATTTATTTTCGGATTTTAAAGGACATTTGCAGTCCTTTCACACCTTTCAAAAGGACAAAGGACATAATTTTAAAATAATGGACTGTCCTTTCAAATAAAGCACGGTTGGCAACCCTATTTACATGTCTGTAATGGAGACTATTATAGACTCTACCTCAGGGCAGGATTTAGGCTTCGTGGGGCCGGGTGCTAACTGTACTTCTGGAGCCCAATTTTTTTTGCTATTTAGCTTACTAATTATATTGTGAACCAGATTTTTAATACAGTTTACATAATAAAAACACAGGGACCCAAAAAAACATTTTTTAAATTGAAGTGTCAACGGAAAATTATAGAATTAATTATATATTTTTTTAACGTTAATATTGTTACAATAAAATCTATACCAAAATACACGTTTTCGTTTTTATAGAATGTTAAGGCCATCTTATCATCGCCTTGATCGAGGAGCCCTTAATTTTATATAGGGCCGGGTGCTATAAAACTGTTATAGCACTCTAAGAAACTCCATAAATCCAGTCCTGTCCTGCCTAAATAAAATCCAACTTAAATAATTAATTAAACTGCCATTTCCTGCTAAACTTTTCATTCTCGCCCACAATTCACTGCTTAAATCTTCAATTTCTTTTCCTTCTGTTACCGTTTAGTGTTTCTTCTTTTTCTTACATACAACCGTGGTTATTGATGTTCAGCGGCTCTTAGGATCTCCAACGCCGTTTAAGAAGGTGCAAATAAGGCTTTCAGATCGGATTAAATGCACCTGTGTAGAGAGCGGAACGAATAAAAATAATCACTACCTATCATTTTTATTTATGTCCATCTGTAATTGGTCAAATGAATGGCAGTTTATCACATTATGTTAGATAGATCAGAGCATTCACAATTTTTACATAATTGGTCATGAAAAAAATATTATTTCTTCATGTAAAGAAAGTGGGAGGCAGCCAGGGGAACCAAGGTGACAGTTGCTCCTCCACCAAGGTTTTGTGCTTACCAGAAATTACCGTCGAACAACCACATTTATGGGTGGAATTTTTAACGGGAATAAATTTAGTTTTAGAAAGCCTCTTTGTTTGCTGAAAAATTCAGTTACGTTTATTTTTAGTTTGGCATACTTTTTTCGTATCTTCATAAAATTTACCGTGTATTTATATTAGCTTACACTTTTTTTAGACCTTTTTAACTTGGAAGGAAAACTAGAATACAATAGTCGAAAAATAATACATAATAAATTTAATAATAAGTCCAATAAAATTCATTTTCTCGGCTGGTGATTTTTTTCCGGGGTAGGGATCGTGTTTAGGCTTTCGTCGGCATTTTTTATATCGTTTTATGCAGTGCATTACGTATTTATAGCGTTTTTTAGGACATAAAAAGAAATTAAAAATGTTTAGCTGCTCGACATTTTTAATTTCTTCAAATCTAGTTTCAAGAAATGCAAAAACCTCTTTTCATACTTTTTTTTTTTAAATATATTCTCCTTAAGAGGAAGTAACCTCTTTTACCACAATAAAAATTGCCGAACGTTTTGCTGGTCAAATAAAAAGAAAAAATAAAAATTGGTATTTAGAAAATAAATTCTACTTTAAATACCCCATCCCGAAAAGTAAATGACGATCGAAAATATTCCCAAAATTTTTTTTAAAAATTTTGTAATATCTTAAACAATTCTTTATTGGTCAAAAGCAAAATTACTTTCCCGGGTGTAGAATGCTGTAACAAACAATTTTTCTTAAAGCCATTTTTCAATATCGGCCTTACTTTTTTCTCAAAAACGTTGGGCGCGTAAATCCACTTTACACGCTTAAATTCACTTTACGCGCCCAACGTTTTTGAGAAAAAAGTAAGGCCGATATTGAAAAATGGCTTTAAGAAAAATTGTTTGGTACAACATTCTACACCCGGAAAAGTCATTTTGCTTTTGACCAATAAAGAATTGTTTAAGATATTACAAAATTACTAAAAATTAAAAAAATTTGTAAAAAAAATTTTGGGAATATTTTCGATCGTCATTTACTTTTCTGGATGGGGTATTTAAAGTAGAATTTATTTTCTAAATACCAATTTTTATTTTTTCTTTTTGTTTGACCAACAAAACGTTCGGCAATTTTCATTGTGGTAAAAGGGGTTACTGCTCTTAAAGTTATCCGAGAACTTGTCCCATAAACAAAAGTTATCTTTATAACCGATATTGCGAGGTGTGCACTTTGTGCCTTAAATAGTCAAAAAGGGTGTATCTTACTTTTAAAATTCTAAAATTTGAACCACGTGGTAATACTAAAACGTGGGCGGTTTTAAATATTCAATATTCCTATATTAATAATCCCGTGCTTTTTTACCGCCAAGCTATGAAGCCATCCGATTGTTTTACTGAACTGTGCTTTCGAAAACATACCTGATTGGGTCTAAAATTCGCACTTTTTCTATTTCATGTGCCTGATTACCCGGTAGGTGATCTTGGACTATTTCGACTCCCGAATAGATCGCAAACGCCTAAACGGTTTATTATCAATCAGTGGCACGTGCGTAGTGCATCAGGGAAAATGATCGTTATCAACGACCTAATAAAAAATTAGCTATATATAGTTAAATCAAAACAATTTCCGTTGCACGTCATCAATCAGCTGATAATTGAAAATCGGTCAGGAAACATAAGAAAATTAAATTTGGGCAAAAATATATAAATTTCATGCGATATTGAATGTAAAAGAAACTTAATGTATTCTTCTTTGATACTAAGCCGCCTAAAGGAAATGTTTTTTTAATTTAACCTTTTAAAAATTAATATCATTTGAATTTTTTGGGCTAACAGTTGGCAACAGAAGTGTCAACGCATCGGTGATGCCACTTTATTTCTTGGCGAATTTTGATTGACGTTTATTGTTTTCATTTCGTGTTTTCGTGAGTTTATTTAAGTCGTTTTTAACTAAAACTGCAAATCCTTTTATTTATAGGATTAAAAACTGTTCTTTTAAGAACAACAAAGGGATACATATACACATTTCTGTTGATTACGTTGTTTACCTTTAATGAAAAATGCCGAAGCATTTCCTTACTGGGGTATTTTGATTACAAACTGGCAACACTGCTGATACTCGAAGGTATGACTTGCAACGAAAATTGTTTTGATTTAACTATATGTCGTTAGGGATCTGAAAAATCATGGAAATTTGTTTATTTTAAATTTTAACCAGTGTTACAACATATCGAAATGTTAACTGTATCACTAAAATCCATACCTAGCTTTATTAATAATAATAATCATTATGTAAGATGGATCTACAATAATTAGTATATCCAATAGTTGCCGTTCATTGGATAAAATCATCAAAATAGTAGCAAAAAATTGTTAAATCTGGCAAGCCTGTAACCAGCATACCCAAACGCGTTTATATCCAAATATTGAAGAATTTTTTTTATGCCGTCATATTGCGAGAACGAGAGACTCTTGCGAGACGAGCAAACATGTTAGCGTGGCGAGACTTGAAAAATATCTCGTCTCCGCGAGACGAGAAGAGATTTTTCTAATACCTATGCTATGCATGCACTCTTGCCTACTTTTCGTGAGATACTGGCATCAAAAATTCACAGATCTTGCACCTTACGCAAGCATCCTATGTATTGAAAATACCTGACACAGCTTTAAAATAAACCGCATTGTTTCGCCTTAAGAAGCCTACTTGCTCTGTGTCCCATTACGTTTGGGACACCCTGTATATTAATTAAAACATATTATAAATAATCCCAAAAAAACGAAAACAAAAATAAAAGTTTGACACCCTTTATCTTGGTTGTTATCAATTTTGGGATAATGCAAGTTTAAATAAATCGCGTTATTTCGCCTTAAGGAGCCTGCTGTTGCTCTGTGTCCCATTACGTTTGGGACACCCTGTATATTCACTAAAACATATTATATTAAATGTATGGTTTTATTTCTAAGAATAATTAATATAAATTTGGTTATAAACAATAATATTCACATAGCAGACCAACCAAGGTGAACAATTGCCTTATATTCAATCGGTCATATTGTCTAAGCCTACTTATGCTATGTTTTTAAATTATACTTATTTACCCAACGGTACAATAACATTTTCTGAGAAATCAATAATAAAAAAATTATCCCATTTGTTAACCAAATTTGGGCGGACCCTGTAATATGCAATTATTGTGCTCCAACTTTTTGCCTCCCGCTTTTTTTTTCGATATAATATTCCGATTTAAATAACGTGAACTTACCTTAGTTATAACTTATCTCAATAAAACACTTTTTAACAAAGTTACTATGGCGTTCTTTAAAACACAAACTAAACTAAACATTATTCATTATTTACTTGCCGACTTTACGCTGATTCATATTTATATTTCTACCAAGTCTTATCAGAGTATTGTAACATAATACTTTGACCGATCTAGATATTGCGCTGTTGGCCGCGACATCGACATGAGCGACATTGACATGCAATGCAAAGTTTGCGTAAATACGATCCCAATAGTATTTTCAATACTAAAATTAAACTAAAATCCGATAACGACAGGTGGTCTAGTATGTGAGAATCAGCGTATTTAGTTTACATTGTGTGTGTACTAAAACGGACGATTATTTACTGCCCGAAATCAACAGAGCAGTCCGACAGTACAACGATATCGGCAACGACCACCGACTTTTTTTTATCGGTTCGAAGACTGTGCATGTGAATTCTAAAACAATTATTATTCTCTAAATCATTCCGACACTGACACCGATAACGTCACCGATAATAATATCGGTGCGTGTGAAACCGCGCTAAAACATGCACTGTACGTTGTTTTTGTTTGAATAAAGTGTTCGTCGAGAGGCTCGTCGAGCAAAGCAGCCAACAATGCCGCAGCCGAGCAGTCGGGTATTTTTTTAAGTCAAAAAAGCAGGAAATCTCAAACAAAAAAAAATATCTTTATGATTACCTTTTTGTGTTATCAGGTCCACTTAAAACGTCTTAAAAAAATCTTAATGTTTGAAAAAAATCCGAAATATTTTTCACCCGGAATCCACTTTGAAGTTGAGCTTTTCACGTTTTCTCCTCTTCGTGAGAGCTTAACCGCAAGTAACCTTGACTGAGCTTTTAAACTTAAAATTGCCGCAATAAAGTGGTTTTCTTTGTGATTCTTTGATTGAGCGATTCGCGCAAGGAAATCGACTCGTAATGTACAAACAGTGGCCTTTTAGACTAAAGGAGGCCACAAAAACAATAAAAAGGATATTTTAAAAATGTCCGTATCACAATATTGTTGCCAAGTGTTTAAGAGTTTATTGGGGCAGCGAAATGAAGGGCATTTTTTACTTTTCTCCCGAATATATAGCATTTTTGACGGCCACGATAATAGTAATTTTGAAACAATTAAAAAAAAAAAATTGAAAAAAGAGTTTCGCCGTCAAAATATTGTGGAAGAGCCATTCAAGCGGCAAGCGGTGCGCCTGCGCATGTTTCGCACTCAATGTTGCGTTGCCATATTATAAGTTACGTTCGTCGCGTAGTACAAAGCCGCCAAAATGTCATGTGTTTTTAAATACAAACAGCTGGATTAGTGCTCAGTGAACGCAAGGTTTGGCAACTTATTGTACAGTAATTAAAATGGGTATAAACTAACAATATTACATTTAATAGCAAATGATGGTAAATTAAATGTTTGTTATTGGAAATAGGAGAGTTGATTAACCTAAATTGGTTTATTCTACTCACCGTTCAAGTTAAATAATAAACAGCAAGAAATTTTTGTCTCTGAAAGCTGACGCGTGAGCTTGTCACGGCCCACTTCTGAGCTGGGAACTTTTAGGAAGAAACCAGTATCAGCTTTTAGCATCACATGTGGGTTGTCCACTGTCAAAACGCTATGTTTTTAAGAAAAAGTTGACTACCCGTGTTAGGGCAGCAGATACCTACAGTTTCGTTTAAAAAATTAATAAAAGCATAAAACGGAATGTGAGTTTTGTCAGAAAAACGGTAAAATG
This sequence comes from Polydrusus pterygomalis, assembly GCA_963969555.1. Taxonomy (NCBI): domain Eukaryota; kingdom Metazoa; phylum Arthropoda; class Insecta; order Coleoptera; family Curculionidae; genus Polydrusus; species Polydrusus pterygomalis. The sequence goes on from OZ018376.1 coordinate 1,121,846, forward strand.
GATGTCAATGCAGCTGCAGATTGATCAAAAACTCGTAAGAAAGATACGAAAATGCATACAAGAATTTTAAAATTGTTTTTTTTTAATTTTTATTCTTTTATTCATTATTTATTCAAAGCCTAATTACCTCTCCAAAATCGGTGTCTGTCAGTAAGGAATCCTTACAACACCCTAAACACGTGTTTAGGAGGTGTTGGTCCTTACCAAGCACTAAGTAGAAAAAAATACTCTTTTCTATTATTTTATTTTTTCATAAAATAATGCCCTTGCAATTTAAAAAAAATTTCTATAAATTCGTATATCGATAATGGAAAGTATAAATACTAAAAGGTAAGAAATACCTTAGCGCCTTCTCGAAAACCTTTTTTAATAGCTTGATCCTTCAAATACATAAATTTTTGTTTTTCAGAACCATAAAATCCTTTCAAAAGGTACCGAAGTGAAGTTTCTGTCATTCTGAAAATACAATGGGATGTTCATTGTTCTACCATAAAACGGTGTTTATGGGAAACGTTTCGTCCACTCGGAGGTCCTTCTATATACCTGAACCGTTTTTCACCCTAGAGAAACATTTTAGTAGAGAAGTTGAAAGTTTGGTAATAAAAAATGATTAAAGTCATAAAAATTGGGTTTTCATCCCTGGTTAAGAAACAACAACAAAAATTTATGGACGTCCATTTTTTTTCAATTAGGTACCACGGCATGATTTTGAGTGATCTGAGTGCTTGTTCAAAACTTCTTATGTCAAACAAATACCAAAGAAAAAGGTATCTGCTGTAAATGTCAAAAGGGTCTCGGGTTTATTACCTTTAGTACACTTATTAGTAGAACTTGAGGGCTTTTAAAAAAAGATTTTTAAGTTTCTTTTATTATATAGTAGGTATTATTAAAGTAACTTTTAACACCTCTTAATGTTTTTATTACATTACTTGTCGTTTTAGACTGAAATTTAAAAAAATGCATACCTGCAACTTTGCAGATCTGCAAATATGGCGGAGTTGCGGACGCAAAATAACTTGCAGAAATTTGACTTTCCAAAAATTATCTGCGAATCCGCCATTTTTGCTGTAGTAAAACAGTTTTACTACTTCTGGTTTATTGATATCGACTGTAAAATACGTGAAATATGATCGAATCTCGAAATCAATAATAATATACCAGGGTCGATAATTTTTGAAACCAAAAAAAATAATAAAAGGATAAAGTCCATTGGAAAAGGAAGAATGAAAGGAAAAATAATTAACGGGCGATCCGAGGTCAGGAAGTGGAAAGGGGTGAGTTTTTAAGGGTAGAAAACGATTTATCTCGATTTCCGGCAAAACTACAAGTCCTATGGAAAAACGTTAAATGCCAAAGTTGTAGGTAATAAAAAGATCTACAACTTTTGTATTTACACTTTTTTCACATAACCTCAAATTTCATGTGAAAAATTCAAATAACCAAGTTTTTGGTTTTTTATTTTCCTTTTACAAAAAAAAAATTTTTTTACGACATTTGGTGAAAACTTGCCTTTTTATGTCCCAAACACACTGTAATTTTTTTGATTTAAAATATTTATGTTTTCACCTTATTTTGACTAAATATCGAAAAAGCACCCTAATTTTCAATCGAAAATTCTCACGTCAAATTATCTGCTTTTTTAAAAAAGTCGGTGGGCGTTTTGTTCGTTGGAATCTCCACTTTCTTATGGTGTAAAAGAAAATATACATTACTATAGTAAATATTCTCAAAAATGCAAAGAAACGAAAAAAACTCGAATCCGAAATTTTTTTTTTTTAATCATTATGTACAATTTTGAGCTATTTATTAAAATATATACTTTAATTATTTGAAAAGCGTAAGATTCCATGTTACATTGATAAACAAAAAAAATACAAATCCAGAAAACATAAAGATCACAAAAAACATGCGAAAATAGTTAAATATAATTAAAGGTGGGATTTAAAGGGGATTTCATCACATTTACCATAGTAATGTATATTTTTTTTTACACCATCAGACAGTAGAGATTTTAACGAACAAAAAGCCCACCGACTTTTTTTAAAAAAGCAGATATTTTGACGTGAGAATTTTTGATTGCAAATTAGGGTGCTTTTTCGATATTAAGTCAAAATAAGGTGAAAAAATAAATATTTTAAATAAAAAAAATTACAGTGTGTTTGGGACAGAAAAAGGTAAGTTTTCACCAAATTTCGTGAAAAAAAAATTTAATTTAAGATAAAAATAACAAAAACTTGGTTATTTAAATTTTTCACATAAATTTTGAGGTTATGTGAAAAAAGTGTAAATAGAAAAGTTGTAGATCTTTTTATTACGTACAACTTTGCCATTTAACGCTTTTTCATTGGACTTGTAGTTTTGCCGGAAATCGAGATAAATCGTTTTCTACTCTTAAAAACTCACCCCTTTCCACTTCCCAACCTCGGATCACCCGTAAATTATTTTTCCTTTCATTTTTGTTATATTCTCTTCCTTTTCCAATGAATTTCATCCTACTATTATTTTTTTTCACTTTTTACCATTTCAAAAGGAAGCCCTGGTCTATAAGCTAGTGAATTTAACTCGTAACGTTACGTAACGTTCCTAATTTTTTTGATATAAAAATCAGCTACAAATAACAACCAATACCATCGTCCATCAAATGCCCAAAATATAGGTTAATTTTTAACAAATTTTATACATTCTGCAAGTTTGCAGGACCTTCCAACCGTCTGCAAAATTTGCAGACGCAAAGCATGAAAAACGTTTTCTGGAATTTCAATTTTGTTATTTGCAAACTACGACTTGCAACTGCAGACGTCAGATGCAGAGTAATCTCGCCCTTACTTAATATTTTATTGTTTGGAATTGGGAAGAATTATTAATGTTATCAGCATTTTACGTTACACGAAAAAGTATGGTAATCGCGATTTTTTTGTGATAATATCTAGTTTCGACTTTTAGGGTCTCTAGATTACAAAAAACAAGTGCCCCGTTTCCGTCGTTCTGTATCTATCTGTCTGTTGTGGTCCATTGTAAGCGTATTCTTCCAAAAATAACTGTAAATGGTTGCTGTGATTGTCAGATACAGGGGCTGACTCCACTCAAGCAGATACACGGTAAACAGATAAATTTTAGTTAAGAGACCTTAATTTTCGATCATTTCACACATTTTCATTAAATTCATGGGAATATTAAAGTAATATTGGATATTTTTTCAAAAAAAGTTAAAGCACTTATTTTTTAAATTTTTGCATCAAACGAGTTTAAAACTAAAATTTACACACTTTTTTAAATAACTTTTCCGATATTTCGTCATCTAATACCAATTTTCATGCGAAAATATATTTTTTTACAATTTTCCCGCCAAAAGAGTATAGCTACGTCACAAATGTGATATGTCATCTTAGTGATATATTTCGCCGTATTCCATAAATCTGCTGATTAAAATCTTCTTTCTTTGTTGATGCATAGCAAAACCTTTATGACGCTATCTCTTTCCCAACTGTATTTGTGTGATATCATGTGACTAGATATTCAAATTCACGGCTAATTTAAAAGGGAATGATACCTCTCTTAAGATGGGAGTATCAACATGCCTGCCAACCTATTTCGCGTAGATTTAACTATTTTTTCTAGCTTTTACACAAAATTTAAATAAAATGAATGTCAACTGCATATTCTATAGGTAATAATTGACATACTAAAGAAATATCAAAGATTTTCATAAATTATTTTAGGAGCATTGTATCAAGAAAAATATCGGGTAAGATTTTCTTAAATATTACCTATTATGTAATTTTTCTTTCACTGTACAATTCTCCCAAAATTAGCAATGAAATAAATGGATATTTTTGTAATATGTCAGATAAGTATTACCCAAATAATGTGCCTACGATATTTATTTTATTAAAATGTTAGTTAATAAAATAATAAACTTAAAAAACAATGCGAAATAGATTATAAGTTGGCAATAGATTAAATGACGTAGATAATTCCATCTACAATATTTATATTCAGTGTTGTGCTTTGTGGTATTTATTTTTTCCTTAGTGAGGTGTTCTCGGGGGTGTTTTACTATGCTATTATATCCCCACAATTTCTACAAATTTTATTATAAGTACTGGAAAGCCTAACTTTTGTAGTACTCACTGCTTTGTTTCGATAGCGATCAATTACTATATAATTTAGGAATGTGAACAACATTATTAAAAAATTAAAGATAGAAACATTTTTAATCGTTTCGTCGTTTTTTTTAAATAAACTCCTCGTGTTTACTGGGGGGATTAAACTTTAGGTTTTTCTTGACACTGGCGTGTGTTTTTAGTAAGTTTATAGAAAGTTCAGCGGTTCCTGTATATAAAATACACAATTTAAAGGTAAATATTGATTGTGTGTTTAACATTAACACTGAACTCCGAGTATTGTTTGTTTAATATTCTGCTAGTTAAAATCCGTACATATAAACCAGATTTTTTCACTCATGAAATAAACAAAAAGCGGAACTGCGATAAGAATATTTTATTAAAAAAATAGCAATGTTTAATACGACTCGATTTTGTTATGTAAATAGCGAGGGTTGAATTATACAGTGTGAGTTTGTTACTTGGAATAAGTCCTTAGGGTTGCAATTTAAAAAAATTGCTTACTATTTGCCATAAAAATCATTTTTTATTTATAATAAATATTTTTAAATATAGGTACGAAACGAAATTACATTTAACTTGAAGAAGTAGTCCATGCTTTAAGTGGAGTGTATCAAGGTAAAGAAACAAGACACTCGTAAGTCTTCATCCACTGGTTTATTAAAATAAATTTTTAAATACGGGTAAATTCTCTACATGTTTCGACTGTATAAATCATCATCAGGAGAAGAGAATAAGGAAAAGAGAAATATCAGGTGCAAATAGTACGTACCGAGCGAAAGGATGATGGAGAGGACAAATAAAGTAATCAGAACAACGTCCACCGTAGTGGTATAACTAGCAAAAGGTAATTTGTGGGGAATTGGCAGAAACAAGATATAGGTTGATGTAGCAGTAAGCTACTTGTCAAATTAGTGACAACGCACCATCAAATCAGTGACATCGCACCAACAAATCAGTGACATCGCACCAACAAATCAGTGACATCGCACCAACAAATTAGTGACAGCGCACCCTAAGTGTGAGGAGAGAAGAAAAACATAAAGTTGGGGTGGTAAATGTTGACTTTTAAAGTAATGAGGAGTGACTGAAAAGTCACATTTTGGTAAACCAGTGACATAAGAGTGAGGAAAGAAATTGGAATACGTACAATTAATAAAGAATAGATGAATAATCACATAATAGTGAAATAGCAAATTAGATATAAGGGGGGAAGTGTTTTTAAAAAAAAATTTAAAAAAGTGGGTTTTTGTTTAAGATTTAGATCTCCCCCCCCCCCCCTCCCGCCTAGGGGCTTGAAGTAACAAGATTGACAATATACGCAAAATATGTCCCCCTCGAAATAAAAATCATCGGGTCCGAGCGATTTTCCACATTTTTATTTTAAAGCAGGAAAATCGAGGTGGGAAGTTTTCAAATGAAATAACCCTGTATATACTTAGGTATACCATCAAAAATATTTAATTTTTTTGACGTGATATTTTAAGAAGGATAGGCTCTCGGTGCACTCTGCAGTGACTAATTTGCAAATAATTTGCTCCCTTCAATGTTTTAATTTTAGAGAAAAACAAGTCGACTCAAGTCTATCCAACTGAGCCTGCTATTTCTTTTTTAGTCGCCGCGCCGCGCTTACCACGTCGCACTAAGGGCGGACTATAAATATCGAGGTTTAAAGATCATCGATGTTAAATGGGTTAAAGGCACCCGCTTTGTTTCAGAATTTATAAAAAGTACTTGGGCACCCTTATCTTTTAAATAGTATATTATACATCGAAGGTTATACAGACGCTTATTTGTTTTACCTTTGGCAATATTTTGCGCCCCTTGGACTTTGCGCCCCCGGCGTCTGCCCGGGCGCTGGGACCGGGCCTGCCCAACATAATCAAAATTTATCTGCATTCACCTTCAGGGAGGCGCATTTTGCAACACCTTCCAAAACATAATAAAATGTGTCTACGATACTAAATTAATATTTTAAAGGATAGGAAAAATTAAAGAAGGGAAAAAGGAACTTTCCGAAGAAAGAGAAGAAGAAAACAAACGTGAAAAATAATTCTTTTGCCTCGATGACATTGTAAATCTGCAGAGACGAGATTGAAACGATTAAAATAATTAAAACAATTAAAGAAACAAGATTGTTAAACATAAGCTGTTCCGTGCGTACTTTCCAATTAAGACATTTACCACTCACGAGGCCGAGTGCGCTGATATAAATGAAATCTTTAATACTTTTAATTATCATAATTTCCTAAATGTGGCTTAATGGCCCTAATGGCTTCGCCACTTACTCGAGCGAAGAAATTACTGTTGTTAAACAAATCGTCTTGTTGATTGAAATCCGTTACTGGGAGGGGAGAAGCAGCACTATTAGTTAAGGAGCTAGCGTGCAAAAAACGCCATAGTTGGCTGCCCGTCAGTCGAGTTTGAAAAAACGTTGCCATTACTCCACTGAACACCCTTGGTGCTTGAAGTTTTGCTTTTACCCATCAACTTTAAGATTTATTGACAATAATAACATAGGGCGATTGGTCATAGTGAGGAGTCCGTCAGTCAGGTTGAAAATTAGGTTCTGTAGGTTGCCAAGATCATGTATCTAAAATTTCGTTGCGATCTAACCACTAGATCGTGAATTAGGCCAAATGGAAGATTATAATTTGTTTTTTGACCGCCATTTTGTTGGCCATAGTAAGGAGCCCCTCCAAAACTTGTTTCTACCTCTTCGTTTGGATAAAATGACAGCAAAAATGCACTTGACTGACAAATCGAATCACGACGTTCTTCCCTGGGTGACCTACAAAATCTCGAAAAATCCAATTTTTCAGTCTTTAGCATGGCTTTTTCAGAAATTCAACCAAAATCATCAGTCAATCATTTTTCCTGATTTTTAGACATCGTGTCAGTCGTTTGTGATTTCTACTTAATTGGATGTCTAAAAATCAGGAAAAATGATTGACTGATGATTTTGGTTGAATTTCTGAAAAAGGCATGCTAAAGACTGAAAAATTGGATTTTTCGAGATTTTGTAGGTCACCCAGGGAAGAACGTCGTGATTCGATTTGTCAGTCAAGTGCATTTTTGCTGTCATTTTATCCAAACGAAGAGGTAGAAACAAGTTTTGGAGGGGCTCCTTACTATGGCCAACAAAATGGCGGTCAAAAAACAAATTATAATCTTCCATTTGGCCTAATTCACGATCTAGTGGTTAGATCGCAACGACATTTTAGATACATGATCTTGGCAATCTACAGAACCTAATTTTCAACCTGACTGACGGGCTCCTCACTATGGCCAATCGCCCTATGTCAATAAATCTTAAAGTTGATAGGTAAAAGCAAAGCTTCAAGCACCAGGGTGTTCAGTGGAGTAATGGCAACGTTTTTTCAAACTCGACTGACGGGCAGCCAACTATGGCGTTTTTTGCACGCTAGCTCCTCAACTATATTAAGTATTTAGTTATTGCAATGTAATAAAATTTATGACAAGTTCTTTAATTTTTAAGAGTAAAAAAATAAAACCGATTTCAAAAACACTTATTTTGTATTGAAGGACAACTTTATTGGAAAAAATTAAACCATATACAAAATAAATAGTTTCCACTATATTCGCTAGACGTTCAACGCTCAGACAGTACATTATACCCACAATTTCAAATATTTGTTCGGCACTTTTCTCTCTAATATATAATTTTTTTTTATTTGCCCTGTATCAAATAGACTCAGATTTTTTTTAAATACCGTGCGAGCAAAAATTATTTGCATCAAAGAGGGCCTTGCATCTAAGGACGTAATGCTTAGCCGTAGCCGTAGAGCTTAATACGTGTTGGGTGTCAGTAACTACCTGAATTAACAATCAATCAGTTATTCCGTCATCTTTGACAGTCGTTACAAGTAATTTGATTCATCGCTAATTTTTCCAATTTCTTAAACAATTTACACAATGGGCTTTACGGAACATAGCACAAAACATTCATGGTTGAAGCGTATTTTCGAAACGGGGTTAGAGTAAATGGTGAGTGGCAATACAATCCGGGTTTGTGCATGGACGATTTTCACGAACATTTTCCCAACGTTGCTTTTATTGCTGGGGATTTTTATCATTGCCTGAAAAGAACCGTGGCTGTGTTTAGGGAAACAGGTTCTATACAACACAAAAAAGGAGCAGGAAGACTGTCTTTAAAAACAGAAGAACTTGTTGCAAACGTTCGTGAAATAATGCAAAATACGCCAACAAATTGTATAAGACGCCTGTCGCAAGAAGTGGGAAGATCTTATGAACATGCAGGACTATTCTTAAGAAGCAGCTAAATTTTTTTCGTTATAAAGTGCAAGTATTCCAAGAAATACAATATATGAAATATAGAACTTATGCTTGGAGCATGGCGGTGGCCAATTTCAGCAATTTATGTAATTCTTTTTCTTTCTCTTTCTGTATAGTCTTACTTTGTTAATTTTGTAAACAACAAAAATAAATTTGTATGTGTCTACTTATTTTATTAGGTACTCATTAGTTTGGCATATCATGTCATAATATGAATTTGACAAAATTTTAACCTAGATTTGGTAGATATATCGTCCCCCTATCATTGTAATCTAAACCAAACCCTACGTTTTTTTTATCCAATCCCTCCTTGATTCAAATATTTTTTGCTCGCACGGTTTATGTACATTTTTCAACGTATAACTTTAGGTAATTGTATTCCAAAGAAGGGTATTTGGCAAATTTTTGGATAAAATGAAGAAGTAACGAAATATTAATCAAAAACAAAATAGCGAAAGCGTTCTATAGTGTTTGCTCTTATAGGGATTCAAAACATTATAAGTATTACCAATGCGCAATGCACAAAGGTTATGGTAATTTTTCATCAAATGTGTACTAATATTAATGTGTGTGTGTATGCGTGTATTTCCATTTTACCCCAAACTCCATCGGCTATTCACCTTCAGCGTCAGCATTTAAATCGATAGTCTCGCTACTAGTTATATAAATAACTATTCTTTCACCTTTTCGGTTTTTTATTATAAAAAGTAAATGATCCCTCGTCGATCTTACAATATAAAAAAATATATAGCCGTTTCTACATTAATATTAAAATGGGTTTGCTATATTTATAGAGTTATAATAATAATTACTTTGCGTCCGTGAACTTATCCTACCGTCCAACATCCAACTGACTGTCTATTTATAAGTCACCTCCTAAATTAGTTTGAACTATAATAATTTAACACAAAAGAAATGGCGAGTTTAAAATAAATGATCATTGATCATCTATAAGCCATAATTATGTGTATGTGTCCTTGATCCCTTGATTAAAAAATAACCGCAAATAATGGAATTTTTATTGTTTGTTTAATAACGTAAGTTAGGTTCCTTATTTTAGGTCTGATTATGCCCGAAAGGGTTTTCAATTTTTCAAAATAACTTATACCAGGTCTCTTTGAGAATCATGGCCGATTTCTTCAATTTTTTGAAAAGAGAAGCTGTTTAGTTATATAGAAAATGTCACTTTTCTGCACTAGTGATTTTTTTTCGGTTCGGTGAAATCAGTCATGGACCCAAAAGCTAATTAAATTCGTATACAGGGTGATCGACGCGAAGAAGGGCTGTATCTCCAAAACCTACTACTTTGGGATAAAAGAATTATTATGAAATTCGACAAAAAAAAACCTGGAAATAATCTGTAAGTTCCTAATCCTACCGCTAAGGGCCATAGTCCCTATGCTATGATACAAAATCCCTAATTTTGACTAATAGCCTAGTTCCTTGTTAGTTACTATTTTTAAATAACAAATCAAAGCTCAGCAATCCCGCCTTGCCGCGTTTACGTATGCCTGTGATCTCTTACGACACAAGAATAAATAACAATTGTTATTTATTCTTGTGCTTACGAAGTTGGTCGCGAAGCGAAAGTACCTCATATCTTCAAGACAATGTATAGTTTAGAAATTGTTAATAACAATTTTTTCGTAGTTACCATGGTAACGGTGTGGAGTAGGGTGACAATTAAAAATACGTAAAAGGCTGTAACTTCGGTCTGCGTCCCAAAGTCGTGGCATATGACAGCCGCTTGCCAGTTGATCACCCTGTATAATCTTATTTTAATCTTATTTACAACAATTTACCTTAGCCTAGGGAGTAAAATAGCCATTTTGTTTTTTTTTCTTAGCTAAACACCAGAATAATTTCTTTGCTAAAATCTTACTTACTGTATTTTCCTCCTCCTTTGTTGTTTTTCTGTTTTGCACAATCCACTAAATGGTAGAGAACAAATACAAGTGTTAAACACACGATTGTCTTTCGACACCACATTTTTTTACTGGATGTTTTTTCCTTTTAAATCGCTCCCATAAATAATAAATCACTTTTATTTCACTATGTGTAATAAAGTTACTGTATGTTCACAATATCAGAGGTTGATCCATCCTTTATTTATAGTTTCAGGTTTACTAAAAATAATAGGATTTTGATTGACTTAAAACAGTCCCTAATATTTTGCACATTTTTATGGGTAAATATATTTATAATCGGCTATTCCAAATTTGCAAACAGATGGTAAAAATTTGAGGGTTTTAGGTGTTTTTGACCATAATGAAAGCCCCAATAAAATTCACACTTCTATAATACTTTTTGGGTGTAGGATGTAGTAAAAGAAATTTTCAAAATTAAACAGAATTGCATCCAATAACAACAGATCATTTATGTAATATGTAAAAACACAAAGCAACCATAAAATTTTTCAAATTTTGTTCAAAAGTCCTGCCTCAGTATTTTAAAAATGGGCATGATAAATATTGTAATATTTTTGACAAAGAACCAAAAATTTCCAGGATAATAAGTACTGAATTTCAAATATAACAATTCAAAAATGTACCTATTATTTTAATAATAACCTATTATCAAAACAAACAATAAAATTTACAATTTTTCTACCTTCATAAGCGTGTTTAATAATAAAAAGTTCTATAAAACATAATTTTTTCGATTTCGTTTTCTTCTAACGAAAAACACTCCACTTTTCATCGATATTTTCCGTTTTTCTCGTAAAATAGTTCTCGTCAAAACACGTGGTCGAGAGCCCGTGACGCGCGCGAGTACAGACTTCTCGTCGTTTGCTTTAAGACTGAACTTAGGCTAGGCTGAAAGAAAGCCAAGTCAGATTTAACTTTTGTTCTTTCGCATGGAAAGGTACTGCCATCGACGGCTGACGGGCCAGAAATAGCATCCTGTGACTATGGAGTATGCTGCACGAGAAGACAAACTTGACTCTTGATATTTTTGTATTCAAATTTCAATAAACCGTGCATTGGCTTCATTTAAAAAAAAATAAGTCATGAATTATTAAAAATCCAGGTGCGAAAAAAAATTGCTGCCTAACAACAGTGACAATATAGGTATATGCAATCAGTCCATTTTTTTTTCAAAGGAAATTTTTAAACTGTGTCAAATTTCCTCTTGTACACAATAATTGTGCATGAGTCAATTTTCGAACATTCCGTATTATTATTTTAAATTTTTACTGTGAAATGGATGCCATTGGCCGAACTGATTATCACACATTCAAAGTGGCCGGTTGGCTTAATTTTAGATACTTATACTAAACCAACCACTCTAAGTTAGGGTGATTTTTTCCAAAGTAGTAACAATTAAATTTACCTAAAAAAATTACCTTGTAGACTTCCATTGTTGCACACAACGTTTCGATTAGTCACTCTAACCGTTTAGTCAGTGGCAAAATAAAGACAATGAAAGACCGACAAAGTAATTTTTTTTGATATACATAACTTCATTTGCCCACCACCATCAAACTAAATTTGCCTGGTAATTTAATTTACTATTATTTTTGATACAACATTCAACATTTGAATTTTTTAGTGCCTTTAATTCCAAAACAATTAAATAGTAATAGGTATAGGGATATACAACAGGGTGTTATTTAAGTATGTTTAAACTCCAAGGGGTGCTTCTTTAAGTGATTTTAAGAAGAAAAGTTCATATAAACATGGGTCCGAAAATACATAGTTTTTACGATACAGGGTGTCAAACTTTAAAAAAAAAATTGGATGTTTGTAAATACCTATCTCAATACTCTTTTATTAGATTTTGTTGAAAATTGGCAATTTTGTATGTAATAACAAGAAGATAATTTAGCCTTAATTAGATTAAAATTAATGAGTCCAGTGGCGTCCCGAAAGACAGTCTAACTAATATGTTTGACAAAAAATTGGGCGCCACTGACTTTTTTTTAAATTATGTACTTTTTTTTTGGATTAAGCAACTACAAATACAACTATTTTATCTCTTAAGTTTTTTTTCATATCTTGCTTTGTTCGGGTTTGTTATAAAAACAACTTTATTGCATATCCCCGGGACCCGGGACAATAAGAGTAAACAATTTAAACTACTTAGCAAACTATTAAGGAATTAAAATTACACGAAAGTCCTCTTTTGAATTTTTTCGCACCGATTAAAACTGTTTTTGATAAAAGAAATTAACATAAAATAATCGCATAACGTAATAATTGTTGTTATTAATTAATGTTTTAAAAGTAACAGAAAAATAATAAGAGTGCTATGGAAGGAAAAACAGTAGCTGTTCAAACACATTTGATGTTTACATAACATTCAAAAGAGGAATTTCGTGTAATTTTAATTGCTTAATAGTTTGGTAAGTAGTTTAAATTTTTTACTCCTATTGTCCCTGGACATGCAAGAAAGTGGTTTTTATTTTTTTTTCTCGAAAACAAAGCAAGATATAAAAAAAACTCGGAAGATATAATAGTTTTATTTGTAGTTGCCCAATTCGAAAAAATACATAATTTTAAAAAAAGTCAGTGGCGCGCAATTTTTTTGTCAAAAATATTAGTTAGACTGTCTTCCGGGACGCCACTGTACTTCATATTTTAATCTAATTAATGCTAAATTATCCTCTTGTTATTACAAACAGAATTGCCAAATTTCAACAAAATCGAATAAAAGAGTATTGAGATATTTACGAACATCCGATTTTTTTTTAAAGTGTTGTTGACCCTGTATCGTAAAAACCAGTGGCGTAGCCAGGTGGGGGATAGGGGGGCGCCTGCCCCCCCCCCCCTACATGGCCCCCCTTGCCGCTTGGTGCCGAATGCAAAATAAAAATATACTTTAATTACACCCTGTAACATTTATTGAAATTGAAAATAATTTGGTATTCTATTATATGTATTTTGAAAAACAAACACCATATTTTTAATAATAATAATAATAATAGTGGTTCTTAAATCATAAAGCGCCCCATACATGTTCGCCCCTCCCGCCCCGCAAGGCTGGCTACGCCACTGGTAAAAACTATGCATTTTCGGACCCATGTTTATATGAAATTTTCTTCTTAAAATCACTTAAAGAAGCATGCCTTGGAGTTTGGCCACATACTTAAATAACACCCTGTATGTATACCCACCGATTATTATAGTAGGTACCTACTTGTAAATAGAAAATTTTGTTTTTCTACACGTTAGCAAAATATACTTTAAAAGGTCCGGAAAAAATGCTACGACAAATTTCAAATATGACAATTTGACCCAACTTACCTCAATCCAAAAGTGAACGATTTCGGAGTGTCAAAAGTTCAATATAGTTTTAGTTTTTCATAAATAATTTTTTTAATAATTGATGTATTGTCACAATATTCGGCTAGACGGGGTTTTGTGGGGTAAAAAATTATAACCCGCTCTCATTTTTATTGCAAAATTTAGAGGGCTCCACCTGTGGTACCTAGCACACATTTAAAGCGAAATAACTTATATGAGCCACTCTGCATTGAACTTTTAAATAAACATTCTTATTCTCCAACGTATTTTACCTAAAAAAGGTATACGTGATAAGAGTTGACTTGAGCAGCCGTTTTTGAGATATCTGGATTTGAAAAATTCACTTCGTGTATGGCCAGGTCGAAATTATTGTAATAATTAAACACAATTTGAACGGAAGGCGTTAAATTAAAATAACTATACCATACCCGAAATTTGACTTTATTCCTTTTCTTTTTTAGATAACCTTATTTTCTGAGAAAGTTTTAACACTTGGCAACACTGTTTAAGGGTAAGTACCCCAAATCAAAATAGATTTATTATCCCCTAATTTATTTAGGTACAAAAAGGTTTTGACCACCTGGGATTTTGAATTTAAATATTTAACCATCAGTTTATAAGATTTGATCTTCCAGATTTTAAGTATACAATTTCAATAATGTAAATTCTAGTAAATTTATGAAAATATTGTGCTTTTTTCTTTAAGGAGTTACTAAACACATGACTTTTCAAAATACCTTATTTTAATTAATTGAGAATAAAATAATATAAAAATAAACCTATTTCAGAAACTCTCTAACTAAAGTAGCCAATATACTGCTTGGCTTTGTTACTTACCTGCTTTGCCTGACGACGACCTGCGCTGCTGGTCGAACAAAGCAGCCGACAAAAACGTCGTATAGTGTTTTATATAGCGTATTAGCCTATAGACTGCAGGCACAGAATAAAAGAATAAATAGTTACGCAATAGCTATATATTATGTGCTGGGGTTTAAACTAGGTGGCATGTTAAATCGACAGTAACTATAAGTAAAAGTGAAAAAAAAACTACATTTCTATTTTTTTTTTATTGTCTTTGTGATATCTCGTGCGGACTGTGATTAGGTAACATATCGCTCAAATTATCAAAATAACAGCTTCTCTTGTAAGTAAGTAAGTAACATGTTTTATTTAGCAAAAAGCTACAATTAAATATTTTTTAATACATTTTTTAATATATTTTTATAGATTTATTTTTAAATTTTAAAACGCAACCTTCTTTTAACAAAAACAGACAGAAAAGTTAAACATTTTGCAAATTGTATCAACTATTACGTATCATTTTGTTTTTTAATTAAATGTAATTTTAAAGATTTTTTAAACAGTTTTAATGATTTTTGAGATTTATTAGAATTTTTCAAATTATTATATTCTATCAAACCTTTATAAAATATAGATTTATGTTGATATATAGAGATATTAATGTTTTAGACACTCTATCCAAATAAAAATTATTATTAGTTCTTGTTTTATAATTATGATGGTCATAATTAAAAGAACAAAAATTTTTAAACAATCAGGCAATAAATTATTTTTAATTTTATGTATAAAGATACATACTAAATAAAAAATTAAATTTCTGACATTTAACAATCTAAATTTTTCAACGTAAAATTAATTTTTGTATATTTGTCACAATTTAAAATAATCCGCATTGCCCTATTTTGTGAAATTTGTAATTTATCAAATATTTTCTCACTAGCACAATATAAAATGGAAGAACATTAAAGAAAATGTGGTAATATAATAGTATTAAATATACAGTTTTTTTAGAATACAAACTTAAATTAGAAGTGATTCTTTTAAAATAACCTACTTTTCCGGCAATCTTCCATATAATACTTTCAAAATAATTTAAAAAATTTAGTTTTAAATCAATGATTATCCCTAAATATTTAAAACTGTTTACTAATTCCAATTTTTCACCATCAATTACAACATTTATATTTTGACAATTTAAATTATTACCCATAACCATACATTTAGTTTTTGAAATATTTAATTTTAATTTGTTTACCTTTAGCCAATTTAATAATATATTTATCTCAGAATTTAGAGTATTTACAGTATTTAGACCATCAAAAATATTTAAAACATTAATTTAAATTAAGGTGTCATCAGCAAACATTTGTAGCTTACACATTTTTAAAACTAAAGGCATATCGTTAATGTATAAAATAAATAATATTGGACCTAGTACACTTAATTAAGCTGGGTCCCTATTTGTAACTTACGCTGAAAAAATCCCTTTTTTTTTTGTTTAATTTATGTCCACCTGTGTGAAGGGTAGTTTTTCAATTTCACCCTAAAAATTTTATGATCATCGCTTAGCATTTTTCATGAGCTTTCCAAAAAGGTGCCACGCAGGTGGGGTGTTGCCATTTAAGATTTTCAAGTGAGTAGGGGTGGCGCCTAAGGGGTAGGTCGGGGTGGTTTGAAAAAAAACGTCATATGTATTCCCCCTTGATTTTTATAGAAACGGTATTTTTTTATTTTTTTGATATCTTTTTTGGTTCAAAAATTATAGGCATTGTAAGTTTTCAGTGGCCCCTGTAGTCTATCATGGCCTCTCGATCTTGATCATACCTTTTAGCTTTGATTTCAGTTAAGGTGTGAGCTTAGAATAATTATATTTGTGATTTGTTTTGTATTTCTAATTCTATTAAATTTTTTTTTTGATGTATCGCAAACGGATCTGTGGACAGCCCTAAACGGAAATGAATGGAACAACGTCATCATGTTAATACCTTTAACAGCGTATGTTTGGCAAACACAGTGGAGGGGCGAAATTGGTATATTGATGCAATTCAGAATGGAATACGATTTTGTCAATAGGTTCCATTTATAGATACCACATCATTGAAAGTAACCATTACTTACCCACTAATTATAAGAAACTACAAACATTGTAATTAGTGTCCGACCGAAACAAGGTTTTCAGCCGAACCCGAAACTGAAACCAAATCTTCGGCCTTGGTCTCAGTTTCGGCCGAAACCGAAACTTATTTATACATGTTAAAAATGTTATTGTATACTGAAATCTAATTGATTTTATATAGGACGAGATCGATCTTAAAAAAAATGTCGACAGAGAAAAAAATTTATTTATATAGACAACACTGCCTACGAACTCACCCACAGTTAGCCGAACGGTGTGCGACAATTCACGAACACTGAGTTTCGGCGCGGCCGATTTTTGGCCGAAACCGAAACTGTCACCGAAACTAGATTTTTTGGCCGAAACTTGCCGAAACCGAAACTGAACCTTCGGTCGGTCTCTAATTGTAATTTTAAAGTCTTGTTTGTTTTCATAACGCCCCGGCCGCTGCCTGGTAGTAGGAGGAGTAATATGGGAATAAAAAATATTCAAAATTTTAGTTAGTATTTTTTTATTAAATAAACATTTTCCATACTCCATTAAGAACACACATATGAGTATTTCGCTAAAGGACTGTAGAATTTTCTAACATTTGGTCAACAGTTGCAAATGATTCCTCTTAAAAATGATGACTTTTTATTTAAAAAAAAACTAACCAACTATAATAAAAGGTTATTGTATATCCTTTACTATCTATCTATTTACTAGGGCTAAGAAAATATCGATACATACATAATATATCGAACAAAAATCGATATATCTTTGTCAGCATTTTTAACGTTTGCCCAGCCCTAATAGTCACTGAATAGGGATTAAATAAATTATAACTAAATCTCTTACATAATGAACAGAATGAGGATTGTGGTAATTATAATGATAATTATACAAATTAATTCTTATACTTAATCAATAAGAAAAATATTGCACAATAATATAACAACGGCAGGGATTTTGCACTTGAAACGATTAATTATGTATAAGGTAACCACTAGATAACAGATAAATGCCCTCCATCTTATATATGGACCGAGTTTGTAACAAAATGTACTACTTTATAACCATACATCGAAGCATGAGAATGTGATTGACTAGTTAACGTAGGTAGAATGTACCCAACGACAGAGCAAGATAGACATCTCATTCTCTTTATCATCACAAGCCGACACGACGTCAAATGCATAGGCATCCCACCACGTTACTCTCGGGTTCCACGATGAAACCATATTATATACGCCAATTTTTACTTTAGAATAAAGCGCTGTTTCCGATGACTCCAAAGACTCACCGCTTTCGGATGTATTTGACCTTAAATTCACCTTATTAAGGATTTACCAGTGCTATGGCGGCGCATAATGCCGATTTTAAGAAAAGCTATTGGCTGGCGGCCAATTGAAAATTTAATTTTACAGTCGGAAAGTCGGAACATTATTATTTATCCAAACTCAGTTTGAGGACAGTCCAATCATTCCATACGGCGGTAAACAGTCTCAAAGAGACCGACCGCACAACCAGGGTTGTCAGATATTTCTTCTTCAATTCTTTAAGTTTTTTTTATTAAAGATATTTCATTTATATCAGTATTCAATTGTTAGTCAGTAACTTTCTTTGAAAGCTAGTTTGCAAATATACTTTAAACTGAGGAGTTTTGAGTGTGACAGAAAAAAATAACAAGCCATTCATTGTTATAATAATACATTCTTTAGTCCTTAAGAAACAATATAACTGAAATCAAGACAAAAAGTGTTTTAAGTGTTTAAAAACAACTAATTAACAAACCCTTGTTTCTCGTATATACTAACATTGTGCTTACAAATCCGAAAATTTTGAAGAATTGGCAACAGCATGTAATTTGTTGCGATTGCAAGCGCCAGGATATAAGCTAAACCGGTACCCGGCCCGTCTGACGATCGATTCTGCCAGACAGAGATAGGCCAGTGACCGCCGATGGCGTGGAAGAGACGGAGATAAAATATACGTGGTTATGCCTTGATGAACGGGCCGGAGTCTGGTTGACGAGAATGAAGTTCTGGTAAAAAAATTAAAGCATTTTCTGAGCAGTGTCGTGCCGTGTCAGGTTTATTTTTCTGATTTTAGTTTTGTATATAGAATTTTTGAGTTACCTTATATTTATTAACAACTAATGTAAAACAAACTTATAAGTGTGTATACGCATATTAATTATTTGTGTGGAACGCCTATGGTTAGGAAATTCCCATAGTTTAATGTCATTAAATTGACCTAAGAAACACTATACCTGTATTATAGGTGTATTCCACACTGGTGTAGACTCCGCAAAAAGTGGCAACGTCTGCCACCTAACGGAAGCAAGTGAAAATAAGAAAATGAAATAATATCACAATTTTTGAAATTAGAATGATAAAAAAATGTTAGGTTATTGTGAAAATGGTATAATACAGTGTCACCATCATATGGGATTTTTGTTATTAATAGCTTTATTCAAAATTTGACTTTGGCATCAAGTTCTGCTTCGATCGAGATGAAAATTAAGCAAAAAAGTAATAGTCACGTGATTCGCATTATCTGTCAAATATTAATTTTTTTCAAAAAATAATTCAAAAGTGGGGTTATTTCTGAAAATATCGAAAAAGCTCACATGCAAAATTTCAGCTGCATAAGATAATTTTGATTTCTTACCTATATTTTGTAAATTGCACCACTTTTGCAAAATAAGACTCAACGCAACCTACATAAAACTTCTTAGTTTTGACAAGGCTTTATTTCAGATACATTTTCTTAAAAGTAGCGCCATACTTAATGTTAAGACAAAAAAGGATACAGTGTCTTCAGTAAAGTGTTTTTTAAGTGGAAAATAAATTTTAGTTTAACAACGTACAGTTTATCTATTTTCAATGATTTAATTTAAGACCCCTATATTATAATTTATTATTAAGCTGTCATAATAACGTTAACGTGTATTACTTTCAGACACAAACTACGTTTTCAAAAATACTTATTTTATAAAGTTACCTTATACAGGGTCAAAAACAAATAAACTTTGCATCACATGCGACCAAATTTTAATGGCCCATTTTGATTTTGTAGAAAAACGCACATTTAATATGGCGCTACTTTAAAGAAAATGTATCTGAAATAAAGCATTGTCAAAACTAAGAAGTTTTATGTAGGTTTTGTTGAGTCTTACAAAATATAGGTAAAAAATCAAAATTATCTTATGCAGCTGACATTTTGCATGTGGGCTAGAAACTGCATTAAAAAAAACTTTTTCTAATAACTTTTTTCGATATTTTCAAAGATAACCCCACTTTTGAATTATTGTTTGGAAAAAATTAAAATTGGACAGATAATGCGAATCACGTGACTACTATTTTTTTGCTTAATTTTCATCTCGATCGAAGCAGAACTTGATGCCAAAGTCAAATTTTAAATAAAGCTATTAATAAAAAAAATCCCATATGATGCGGACTTTACTGGTAACACTGTATGTTTAATTATATCTTTATTCTTACAAATTGTCAGACATTTAGGTTCAGTGTATACCGGGGGTTATGGAAATGAGATTATATTTTAATCTGCCAACCCTGATATAAAACACTTTGTGGAAAAATTACTTTAATTGTCGCTTTGCTTTAATTAGTGAGAATATTCACCATTTATGTGTCTTTTAAAATTGATGGCATAGACGTTACTGGTGTACTATTCACACTGCCACATGTAATGAAAATACACTTGGTTGTGTAGAGGTAAACAGTGTCGTGCGGCGCATTCGGTCTGACTTCATGGGTCCATACCCAACTGTGTAGACATTCGATTAAAATTAAAAAAGGTGCCGACGATGCGGAAAATATATTTCTTTCCTTAAGGCTCCAAAACAATAGGATTCTTTCTTAAGTTTCAATAGTAATAAATTTGGATTTAATTAGGTGTTTTCCTTCCACTCCGCTCCAAAAATAAGACTCCGACCCTATTCTTTTTTAAATTAGAATAGATTTATTACTATAAAATTATACAGGGGAAAATAAAAACATTATACATTTGATTTTAATTGATGTCATCCTTCAAATTAAATGTATATTGTTTTTTTACCTGTACAATTTCATAATACACAATCTATTCGAATTTAAGAAATAATAGTGTCGTAGTCCTATTTCTGGAGTAGGGTGAAAAGAAAACACTTAATTAAAAGCAAATTTAAGACTGTTAAAACTTAAAAAAATAATTCTATTGTTTCAGAGCACCGAGGAAGGAAATATATTTTCCGAAACATCGACAAATCCAAATGTCATCAAGGAGACACCCATCTAAATTTGACCATTTTCATAACACCCCGTATATTTATATAAATATAATTCATAATTTTCATTTCAAGTGCAAAGTTTCCCTCAAATAAATCCAATTTTCACCTAAAATATGCAAATATAAAATTCGTTAATGGTACAATCTAGTTACAAATTTATCTAGCAATGTTAGGGACAAAATTCAAGGACCCATTTTTCCTACAAAAATATTCAGGGCGAATAATAATATTTGCAGTCAATCAATTGATTTTACAATAGTCTAGTTTTTCAAACGCACTCCATATATTTGTGTATGTACAACGAAGTCCTGGAATAACTGATCCTAAATGATCTCTATATATTTCTTATTTTCCTAAACATATTTTTAGAGTTGCGCAGATTTGAAAACAATAGAAACACCGAAATATATTTTATTTTTGGGTTATTTATTACCTAATATCTTGTGGGTAAATTTTTCTAATATATTTATTGTTTTCGTATGTCTCGATCGATATGATAGGTACGATATGCTTAGAATAAGCTACATTTATTTTATTGCGTAAAATTATTTAGTTACTCAACAATTTTAATGAAAACACCCACCTCCATATCAAAGAAAAGAAACCTTCGCGCCCTTTAATCTAGTTCTTTCAATAATTCAATAAATTTATGTACGTATATACCATAGACCTTTTAAAGTAGAGACCCAATTTTTTACTTTTTACCGGATCCTTCATCATTCCGTCCTTTTCTTCCATTTCATTGCTCCATTGCCAGATTAACAGATTTGTCGAAAATATCTTCCTAAATTCCCCCAGAAATTGCAGCCGTCATTGTTTCCCTCGTGAATTTAGTTATCAATAATGGACTTTTCCACTATAATAATAAGAACCCATTGGAAACATATGCCAATAATCAAAATCGCCACCGATTATAATGGTATCCTTGTTTCGTTAAATAGAAAAGAAGAGGAGACAGACTCGAGATATAATTCAGGTAGATGCCGGAGGGTCGACCTTCAACCCCAATCCCTGATATTGGTCGCAATTTAAGTTGTCGTTCAGTAATAAACAATCATGGTGCATGCATGTGTATGCAAAAACGTGGACCAAATAAGTAAGACTATATCATTGTTCATCGGTAAGTATGGTTCTGTTTTATTATTGATCTGTGCAAGTATGAAGCCAAACATCCAGCGTTGAACAGTGTTGCCATGCAGGGAGAACCCTTCAATAACATTTTAAACAACTGATCGGCTTTTCAAGACGTTTTATAAAAAATGAAACATTGGGCCTAGAGTTTATAATGTCTTTGGTATACTTACACCAACACCATGGCCTTCTACGATGTACGTAAAGACAAAGACATACTTTCCGTCTATAATGTAGGTACGTGAAGACAAAGATCGTCGCAAAGGGTATTATAATTATTAGATGGAATACAGTCTGGAGGAATGAGCGACGTCCAGGACGCGTTTACAGTCTAAAGTTTAAAAAGTTTAAAAAAATGAGCGAATTTTTAGGAAATCTCATTTTTTTTTACTTTTATTATCAATACATATCTTAAAAAATTACCTTATACTTTCCCAAGTAGCATATTTAAACACAAATTGGACACAACTTTTTTGCTGTGAAACGTTTCGAAACATTTTCGATTTTAATATTAAAATTTTGTCGCGACAAATGTGTTCCGAAACTTTTTCGACACATTTTCTAATTCTGTTACGTGAAACATTTTTGAACTGTTTGTTTCGAAAAATTTTACAAACCACAGTGTCGATACATTTAACACACAAGAGAATGAATATTTTTCGAAACATTTTTAGATAAAATTGTGACGCTATATATGACATAGGTATGCGTTCCCAAATTGTAGCGGCACATTTTTGATTTAAGGGAATCGAAACAAATTGGATTTTTCTGCTTCGAAAAATTTACCAAACAATGGTATCCATTCACTTAGGACGTTAATATCTACCTTTAATTAATATAATTTTTAAGTTTAATATAAAGCTTAATTATTATTAAATTACATGATACAATTTATTTCGTCAATGCTTTTTGTTTCTGTTTTGCAATAACTAAGTGAAATAAGTCATGACATAGAAAATACACTTGTGACAAATACATTATATGCGAAATAATTTTGTGTTTATTTTTTTTTTCTATTACACAAATTGCAGGTAATTCGAAATATTTGTTTCCTTATTGTGTCCATTTTGACTTCAAACAGCCTCCTCTAAAATTGAGAATAAAAACATTTTCGACATATTTTCCATAAAAGTTTCAATGATGTGTCGAAACAGAGAAAGTCACAGTTAGTAAAACCAACCATTTCAAATGTATACGTTTCGAAAATGTTTCAAAATTTGTAGCCAACAGTTTCCTTTTTGTGTCGGAAACAGAAACATCGGTTTCGATACATTTACCAAAATGTGTCTAGAAATGCTACTTGGGGTAGGTAATTGCTACCCAAATAAGGGTATTTGACCGCTTTTTGAATAAAACGAAAAACTAACAAAATATTGATCAAAAAATTAAAGGACCGTTGCGTCAATAAGTACCAACGCCAATCAATTTAGCTTTATCTTACGTCATGCTCAAACATAACCGTCCCAAATTTCACGTTTAAGTTTTTGTAGTTAGATATGCGGCTAAATTCGTATAACATGATAATTTTTTACAAATTGACATCATATATTGCTTACGACCTGTGTAAAAATTTTCCCACAAGTACGAAGAAACAGGTAAAGCGGGAGAAATGTTTTTTCCTAAAATTTTATACAATTTGAAGCATTTTCAACATTAGCTACGATAGCCAATAAAAGCTTTGCTATATCCAATACAACTGTTCCTATCATCCTAAAACGATATGTGTACAAATTTACTTAATATGTATAGACTGTTTGCAGTAAAAAATTGTATGAAATCTTAATTTTACAAGATAATAAATGATAAGTAATTTTATTGATTCAATTTGGTCATTGTTAAACAATCAGGTTATGAAATAGGGTTTTTCCTAATAACGATTTCTTTTGGGAGAATTTTTGGTTTAACAGTAGCCAAATTAATCAATATTTTAGTCAATGAACAATTTTATAAAATCACCCATAATATGTATATTATTTATAAGTTCTCCATATTTTTTCTAATTAGCTTGGAATCTGTTTCTTCGATTAGAAAATTGATTTTTTGTAAAATATTTTAATAACAGGTACCTACGCTCGTTAGGGAAAACCTTGATTTGGAGTTAAAACTCACTGAAACCAAAAGTCTTTAAAAATTGTATTGTTAGAAAGAAAACTTTCTCACTACTCTTGTATATTTGTAAATGTAACTGAAACGTCGAGCTAGTTTTTGTTTCGCCTACATTATTGGCATTTCTTCATTTAGAAAAGGAAATAACGGTTTAGGCGAGATGAATATACGATAAATATGGGTGGTCTTGTAAAAATAGTTTCTTGAAAAATTATTCAAGCGCATACTCACAGTTTCATTGGTTCAACTTAAAGCGAAACTCATTTTTCATTCATTCCAAATTCGCTATACGCCGTTTTCCTGATAAAATTGAATTTTAAAGATTGTATGCTGTTTTATAAAGGTTCGTTTCGTTTTTGAAAAACTAATTTTAAAAATTAATTCTCTATTTTAAACTTATAACCATTATCGAAATACAATAATTATTATATATGTAGTTATTAAGGGTATTGGATGCGCTATTTTAAAAATATTTGGCTGCATGTTAGAATTTTAGAGCAAATAGTATTTAAGTTGACTTCGCGCAGCCGCACACATTAAATAACAGGTCCATCCATAAACAAAAGCTATAAATGATATAGCCTTCTTGATTTTAAAGAATTGAGTGAGACAGCATTATTATTTATACTAGGCTGTTCATAAAGGCAAGGGGAGCAAAGGGTCTCCGAGGAGTAAGATCCACCACAGGTGGCATCTTAAAATTAGCGGCACGAAGTTCAACTAAATAATTTGAGGTTATGTTAGTTTGGTAAAACTGTTTAAATTCAAATCTAAAAGTGAATTAGGTATTGCTTTATAAAAGTTATAAAACTAGGGAATTGTAGTGTTTTATGAAATCTTATAAAGATACGTTGAAAATAATTGCTTAATTGGAAAAATTATCGAGAAGATACAATCATCGCTACTTCCAGCATATTTTCAAGTAACTGAAATATCATAATTTTATCATGGCACAGCCGTCCCTCTCGTCTCATCACAATAAGTTCGGTGGCGCGTGACCTTACGAAATTAGCTGGATTTATTCGATGTTGGTTTTGCATTTGCACAGATTTTCTTTTATGCATATTAAATAATATAATAAGTGCATCTCACGTGTCTATTTTATCAAATAATAAACTCCCGGTTTAGCTTTCCAAGTTTTATAGTAAAATGGCCATATTGTCGTTGCGTTCCTGGATGCAAGTCCAATTATATAAATACCGATCAAAATATTTCTGCTTTAAGTTTTTTAAAAACCAGTAAAACCCTAAAATACTTAATACTATAAATTACAGAAAAGTAGGTAACTATTCTATGTAATAATTTGGATATCCGTACATACATAGAAAAGAGGCCTTTAAAAAAAAGTTTAAAATTCCTGATTAAATACCATACAAAAGATTAAAAAAAAAACTTTTTGGATCATCCACAAGAAAAGGCTTCTGGCAACTAGATATTAGCTTATTCCCGGGCCTCTCAACAAAAAACATCGACTGAATAATTCGTTATCACCGTTTCTTCCAAGTCCAAAAAGTACCAATATCGATAAAAAAAAAATGATGATAAAGAAAAAATCCAATACCCTTAAGTGTTTGGATAAACGATATAACAAATATTAAAAAACGCTGTCATATTATCCGATAAAAAGTCTCTAAACCGTTTTTATCTTTGAATATTTTTAAAGAATTAATTTTAAACGATATTAATTTACATTATTGCAGCCTCAGACCATAGTGCTTGGTCTGAGATTGCAGCATACACTCTTTAAATCTCCTTGAAAATAGTTTTGAATTTCAACGTAAAAGAATTTTTTTAATAAGTGTTCATTTTCAATCCTTATAGAAAATTTTACTAAAACTAGCTTAAAGTATTGACTTACCTTTACTTTTCTATACATATACAAGATCAAAAGTGATATTTAGACAAATAGAATTTGCTCAAAAACTTGTTTATTATCGTTTTAAGTCTAGTAGAATAGTAGTAGTCGTCTTCTTGGACTTTAAATATATTATCTCGTCCGTGAAAAAAGTCAAAAAGCGTCCCAATTTAAATGTTTCTTCAGCCTGTTTCATTTTCTTTTGTAAAAAAGTTTACTCACATCCTTAGCGTTTAGCGTTAATATTTTGTTATCTAAACAGGCTTTTATTCATACTTATACTTAATAACAATCCAATCAATATTTAATAATTGTATTGGTACTGATCTTTTTAAGAAGTAGGCTTTAATATCGATATGTGTCTAAAATTGATATGTTCTACGAAAGCATTGGTGCAGAAAAGCTATTTTAAGCTACAACATACTGCTTTGGCACCCTGTAAAGGTGTTATTATTATCAGAAAGATTTAAATTTCAAGAAGGCGTTTTGACTTTATTCATAGACATTTATTACAATTTTTTTTTCTAAATACAGGGTTGTCACCAGACATGTATCTATCTATGATTATGATTTAATTCAAAAATAATAATAATTGTAATGATGAAATTAGCGGTGGGATATGTTGAAGTGATTTTGGTGCACCCTGTATTATTCAATATGATACAAATAGCTATTTTACCATACATTTAAAGTGTCGTATTTGTCTACGTTGGCTGTGTGCGTCTTTTTTACAAGCATTCTCCTTTTAGCAAAAATTTATGACAAAATAATATGAATTAAGTATTCAATTTTCTTAAACATATATTGAGTCTGGTAAAATGTACAATATATTATTTACCATATTCCAAACTTTATTTTATTAAAAATAGTTCGCAATTTAACTTCTTTTGAATAATTTCATATTGATTTTTTCATAAATCAAAACGGCAGTTCAATAGCTGACTGTGACGTCACAATTTTAATATTTTTTTAAATACAAAGACGTTACAAAATTTCACATGGCTCCGATGTCAGTCTTTGCCACCTAAGAATCGCTCCGTTCATACTATTGATAAATTAATATTAGATTGTAGAACTAAATAGTATTTATAAAAGGTGTAAACCAAATGTCCATTGGAAACTTTGCCCATTTAAAAACAGATAGTTATGAGATGCCCCAAAAAAGGTTTCTCTTCTTTAACACTTTTAATTTTAATGTTTTTTTTTAAAGGGTATCCCCTAACCAAGGGGCCATATAGGAACAGCAGATGGTAGACTTGAAAATAGGTAATTTATGCTTAATTTCTTATGCTAAAATATTCACAGTGAATTGTCAATAAATTATGTTTCGTTAAGAAATGTGTTTATTTAAATAATGTTTCTTGACGTCTAGCATTTGCTCGCAAATATCTCAAAAACTAATTGAAATATCGAGATTAATAAAGTACAGCTTTTTTACGGATTTAGGTGAACCGCTCAGAAGTATGGGTGTGTAACTAGCGTCCTCTACAAGGCATTTTAGAGCAAAATATGAATTCGTATTTATTGCCCTTAAGAACACGACTACACAACCAAATCTGATTCATATCTGCTTAATCATTTTCAAATCATCGTCAATTTTCTAAATTAAATTTTTACATTTTACTTGGATCATATTGTATCTCTTCAACTGTGGATGTTTTATCATTATAAATTTAGCATAAACGACCTATTTTCAAGTTGATTATCTTATGTTGCTATATGGCCACCGGTATGGGACACACCCTGTATTATACAGGGTGATTCATTAAGGGTGACGAGGTACCGTATCTCAGGAACTAATAGTCTTACGAGTTTGAAAAAAAATCCCATTAATGAAATCGACCAAGAGAAATTGCTGGAAATAATTTTCAATAGGGTGGCATTTCCGGTTATACCGGAAGTAGGTGTCAACTTGCTTATTTTATAAGGAACACCCTGTATATTATTACATTTTTGAATTCTACATAAAACTATAATTACTTTTTATTAAATGCATTATTACTCTATGCTTAATAGTTTCCGAGAATTGACTCTTGAAAAATGACATTTTTGAACTTTGACAGCTTCTAGCTTTCGAACTATACGTCTTAGAGAAAAACGGCTTACATGTCCCTATTTTCAATTTTTGTTATCTTTCCAAAAGTGTCAACTTCCGGGTAAACCGGATGTAACTTAAATGCATGAAATATAGTACTCCGGTTTGACCGGAAGTTAATACTTTTGGAAAGATAACAAAAATCGAAAATAGGGACATGTAAGCCGTTTCGCTCTAAGACGTATAGTTCGAAAGCTAGAAGCTGTCAAAGTTCAAAAATGTAATTTTTCAAGAGTCAATATCTCGGAAACTATTAAGCATAGAGTAATAATGCATTTAATAAAAAGTAATTATAGTTTTATGTAGAATTAAAAAATGTAATAATATATAGGGTGTTCCTTATAAAATAAGCAAGTTGACACCTACTTCCGATATAACCGGAAGTGCCACCCTAGTGAAAATTATTTCCAGCAATTTCTCTTAGTCGATTTCATTAAAGGGATTTTTTTTTCAAACTCGTACGACTATTAGTTCCTGAGATACGGTACCTCGTCACCAGCAAATTCCCGCTCGCTTCGCCGTGTCTTCTCTTAACATTAACGCGATGATAACGTTGATTTTATTTATTCTATAACTCGTGTCAGGATTAAAAATTTGCCAATTTTCGAGTTTTCCCTACTGTAGGGTATAGCCTAAACCAATAAATACAGAGGGCAAGCATTGACAAGGATAAAAAGCCTTTGCTATTAGCCATGAATACAATGAAGATTGTTTATCTTGTTCTTGGACGAAAAATTTCCAATTAAATTTTGGCTTACAGAAAATACTGTAACTACAATATATTGTCTACTCACTTTTTAAAAAAAGTCAGAGGATTTTTTAAAAAGTCTTGCTAAAGTGAGTTTACATTCCCAATATTCAATATTAACTCTCTTGCGCTGCCTGCCATGCTCACAAAATTTTCCTATTGAGTAGAGAAATGCGAACTTATTAAAGGACATTTTACAATTTTTATACGAAAAGCACGAAGCAAATGTATTTTTCAGTCTGAGAAATATCGGAAAATGGAATTGTGAATAGGATAAATCTGTTAAGAAAACGTTATACACCAAAGGGGGAATATTCTTCTGATTGTTTCAAACATTTTAAAGTTTAATAAATGCTCGTGTTATGGAACTTCAACATACTACACTTCCGGTCAAAAAAAAACCAGACAATGAAAATATTAGTACATTTTAATTTGCAACAACTTTTTACACGTTGAACCGATTTGGATGAATTTTTTTCCAAATTAAACGCACATTATTTAGGTTTGTTTGCTACATTCCACTCTCTTATACAAGGAAGAACAAAAGTTAAATTTTTAACACTAAATTTTAAACACCCTGCGAGGAAATTCTTTCTTAAGTTTTATAATTTTTTAACGTTCTGTTAATCTTGATTTATCACGATATTTCTTTTCTAAAAATTTTTATTTTTTTTTATTTTTGCAATTTTACTCACTCACTTTTATTTCTTCTTGTATAAGAGCAAAATGATGCTTATTTTACGATAACTGGAATGCAGCAGAAAAACTTAATAATGTGCCTTTAATTTGCAACAAAATTCATCCAAATCACTCTAAAGATATAAAAAGTTTATTTACTTTCTATGATTCTGCAAAGCCATTTTGCGTTTAACACGTTGAAAAAATTCCAAAAGGTGAAAATTTTCTTCGGAAAAAGTTTGATAATATCAAGTCATATAAAATATAGGTTACGTTTTAAAACTTACATGCTACGTTCGTGTAGCCGTTCGGACGTTGAAGTTTTAAAAGCACTTCTTCCGAGTAAAGGGATTTTAAGTTTTAAAAGTTCCTAAACCTTTTTTGATAGTTTCAAGAAGATGTTGCCTCAGTTGCCTGCCATGCGGTATCCGTTTAGATTTAAAACCATTAGTGATAAAAAAAAATTATTAGGGAGATGGTTAGAGAGCTTTTTATAATTTTCATTAGCTTGTATGTAGATCGGTTATTAGAATTATTAAATTACAAATTTAATTATTTTATCATAGTAAGTATAGTACATTTAGCACGTGTGTATACATTTTAATATGTCTCTTGAACTTATATTAACCTTAGCATTGCCGTTAATAACCAGAAATATCAACTTTCGATAAATCATTTTGATTTAAGAGAAAACACTAGTGAAGCATTCGCCATTTCATTTTCTTATTAATATTTCGTTTCTTAGAATAAGTATAGCGGGGATGAGGGCAGGCAATGAAATAATACAATTGTATTTATCCCGACGTTTTGTTTTATATCAAAACTTCTTCAAGGGTCTGAAAAGAGAGGGATGGTAATTACAATAAATTAATTCGTTTAAAATCAATAGATCAAACGACTTATGTAATGAGGGAAAGGAAGTTGCGAAGAAAAATTCAAATTATAAATACAGTCATAGCAAAAAATAAAATGAGAAAGTATTTCCCTAATCAATATACGTCGTTGGCCGTTAAAGAAATTGTTGTTGTTTAGTTAAAATAGGTATACATAAAAAATATGATTTAATATAACAAAAACACATTAGGTACATACCAATAGAAATGTCTTTAAGCCGGTATATGTGTGTTCATACTGTAAGATAGAAGATATGAAAAAACATTTTCGTGAAAATGCATTGGTTCCATGTATAGGCAGATTCGAATTGTCAGTACTATTTGACAGTATAACGTAAACAATGGAACGTTAAAGCGTATAACTAGCTATAACAGATGGACTTCTCGGTCAAGTTAATAACGTTCCATTGTTTACGTTCTACTGTCAACTAGTACTGACAGTTCGGATCTATGCATGGACCCAATGTGTTTTTACGAAAATGCTTTTTCATATATTACAGTATGAACACACACATATACCGAATAAGACCTTTCTATTGGTATGTACCTGAATGCGTATATTTGTTATTAAATCATATTTTTTATGTATATCTATTTTATCTAAACAACAACAATATCTTTAATGGCATAAGTTGTAATATATAGATTAGAGAAATACTGCCTAATTTTATTTTTTGTTATGACTGTATTTATATTTTGAATTTTAATCAAATTAATTTATTGTAAGTGCCTTGTCTCACTTTTCAGAACATTGAAAAAGTTTTGATATAAAACGAAACGTTGGGATAAATACAATTGTGTCATTTCATTGCCTGCCCTCGTTCTTGCTATACTTACCTAAATATTTCGTTTATTTTTTTGTTTTCTCCAAAAAGCGGCCAAATAGTTATCTTTGAGTAGAAGTTACTTACCTACAGTTTTAAGTTAAAAAAAAATTAATTGAGAAATTAATAAAAGCATAAAACGGAATTTTATCACATTTGCGCATATTTTCTTTTGTGCTTTTATTAATTTATAAATCCAACCTTTTTTAACGTAAACAGGGCTGACAAGAGGGGGGGCTGGGGGGGCAAATTCCCCGGGCCCACGACTCTTTTAAGGGCCCGTACTCGGGCTGCGCAGTTGAAAAATATGATAAATTATAAAAAAAAATATAAAATCTCTGTTGACAAAAAATTACTTTGTAAATATTACATAGGTATGTAAATTGTTAGGCGAGTTGGCGAATAATTAATGTTTTAAATATCAAATATCGATACATTTTGTCCTCGCCCATCCGACCCAATATTTTGTATTAACATCGATTTATTATTCGAAGAATTTATAAAACTCTCATCTTTTTTGGAGAACCTACCCGAAAATTTTGTACATTTTAGAATTGACCAACAATGGGTTTCTTATTTAAAAATTATATTATAGTAAAGAGTAGTAAAGACTTATTTTATTAAAAATGAACAGTTTTAATGCCGAAACGACTATGAATATGGAATATTTAAGAAACAATTTTAGCTCATTAAGTATTGAGCAAAAAATTGAAATTAAAATTGAGGGAAGAGCTAAACTCGAAATTAACTTCACACAGCCCACAAAGTGTAAATCTAGGGACTTTATTGTTATTGATAAGTTTGCTGCAAATAAAAACAGAAGAATGAACTTTACTTTTAAACAATGTACCCACTAATGAAAAATAAATTGGCCTTTTTTATTTTTTTTATCTTATTTCATTTTCAATAAAATAAGTAGGTAGGTAATCATAAATTTTTTAAAATGACCTGGCTCTCGACGGCCCTGAACGTAAATCTATAGATAATTGTGAGAAGAGGGGTATTTGGCTAATTTTTATATAGAAAATATAAAAAAGGAATAAGTAACGAAATATTTATCAAAAAACGAATGGCGAAAGCGCCACTAGTGTTTGCTGTTAACCTTATTTGAGTGAAGAATTTCTTGGTTGATTCTATGTGTTTTGTTCCTATAATAGAAAAAATTGATTGTAGATATTATTGTCCGAAATTGATAAATATCGTGAAAATTGAAAATCCTACCTTTAGGAGCTTATAATATCCTCTTCCTGTAGGCACGGGTTAATTTCCGAAAAACGAAATTCCCTAAATGAGCTTTTTGAAATGCCATTATTCCATTTCATGCCTTCGTCAGTCGGCCTAATTTAATAACCGATGAATATAAACGCTTTTTACACTTAGCAAAATTAGATTTTAAAAAATACCATTATTTTTTGTAAAGAACACAATTTGTTTTTACATGCATTCGTTCGGACTTTCATTCATGTTAGAATATTTTATGTAAAATCTAAAATAAAAGCATTAAAAAATTCTTTTTGCTAGGGGAATAGTAGATTACCTATTAAATAGATCCTAGAACAATATCTCAAAAGATTCATTGAACAAAGAAAAGTTCCAAAAAATATGTTTTTATTAGTAGTATGCCAAGCGGGCTTCTAGAACAACCAATGTTCATAGCCTAATTCGCATATTACTTTTAGTGAAAGCACCGACAGATATAAAATGCGGGCATTTGATGGGTTGCCTAATCTTTGATGGACCGCCAAGTTAAAATATTTGTCGTATACATGGCCATTATTCCTTTGTAAATCAAAAACATATTAATAGCAAATTATTGTTCTGGAACCTTCTCAATATGGTACATATTTACAGTGAACAAGACATGTATTCTCTTACGCGGCTGACAGAGAAAAATACACATTTTGAGAGCGACGCTTTCGCGTCCTCCCGGTAGATGGCGTGGATTGTCGGTATCGTATGAAACTGCGCTGGCCGAGAGCTGGGTTCGGTAAACACTCGGCTCACCCTGCAGGCTACGACCCGGTCGCTCCTACAACAATAACATATTCTTATGTCGGGTCGCCTAAAGATTTTAAACAATAATTAACTAGCCAGCAACTTTGACAGTGACATAAATGACATGGGCAGAAATTAATTTGTCACAATTAGACTGGCACGGTTAGTTTAGTTATTGATTTTTTTTACTTTAAAATGCCTTTATTCCAATAATAAGAATAAAAAAGGAAATTATTCCAATTTAATTGATTAATAAAATGAATTTAAAAAAATAGTACTTATAAATATTTTAATTTAGTAAATAGCTTATTAATAATTGTTTTTTTGCAAAAATTTTTAAATCTTCTGATATTTTTTGGAAGACTGTTATACACTGCCGAGCATTAAATTAGGGTCACTCCGTAATTTGAAATTATTTTAGACCTTTTTAGGTTTTTCGTATTATTTTTGGTTGTAACATAGCTTACTAACTTTATATATAAAAAAAAATTGTTGCCAGAGGGGGGAATAATCGCTACTAAAGTCCATTTTATTTGTTTTTTTTGAATGAAATTAAAATGTTAACTGAATAAACTTTGCAGAAACTAACAAAAGCTTTTTTTATCCAAACACTCACGATAAAATTATCGCATAACGTTAGTAAACTATGTTACAACCGAAAAAAATACGAATAGACTATAAATGTCTAAAATAATTTGAAATTACGGGGTGACCCTAATTTACCGCTCGGCAGTGTATTTCATTATTTAGTCATATAAAAGCAATTTTTTGCCGAAATTGACATAACTTTTTACTGGTATAGTTTGATAATTTATACAATGTCTGGTGTTATGATCATGTAATGTCTTATTCTTCTGAAGTGTTATGTTTGATTTTTTCCTTTTAAAATAATAGATTGAATTAGAATACAAATTTTTAATTTATAAATGCTTTGAACGTGTAAATACTCCTTTGGTCTATTATAGATTTACAGTTGGCTCTAGATGTGATAATAATTATATACGCATTTAATAACTTTATTTTGCAATTCTAATTGTTTTAATTTTGATTGATTATGAATATGTTAATAAAAAATATATATCTTTTAAATATTTCAATGGAATGTAATATCTAGCTCTGTACAAAACAGATTATACCAAAGACATATGGAGTTCATAATAAAGAATCCAATTCAAATGTTTGTCTAAAAAACTAATCCTAAGATTTTTGTCGTTATTTTATTTTTAGTTATAAGCATAATAGAAGATTTTGTAAAATTTAAAGTAAGTTTATTTGATTGAAGCCCGAAAAGAAGTATTTGTAGAGCATTATTAATAATAAAATACATTTTTGTGAAAGTTTCAGCAAATATACAATTGTTTTATCATCTGCGAAGAGCTTTATATTGCCCTAAGTTCAATTTAGAAAATGAATTAATATTAATTTAGAATTATTCTGGACTTGTTATTAATTTACTAATAAGGCAAGTTTGATTGCGAGTAGATAATGTTTGTCAACGTCTTTTATGTCAAGTTGGTAGAGTAAACTTTTACCGGTGCCGGTGTACGGAGAATTAAAATTTCTACATAATTATTTTATTAAAATACAATATTTTAAAATAATTATTTACACAGAGAGAAAACAAAATAAAACATTTAAGTATACCTGTTTCTCTTTACAGACACTTTAAAATTTTATTCATATTCTAAGTAACATCAGGATAATAGCTCGTTATTATTAGGCGCTTAGACTGTAAGTTATCCTAACGTTATTTAGTGGAGTTAAAAGATGTCCCTATCGTGTTATCCCGTTTGCACTTTGTTGCTAAAATGTACGACCCCTTTTATATCATTCCTTATACCTTAAGGAAGCAAAATTGACTTGTCGTCCAAAAATCGTACCATGCAGGGGGTGGTCGGGGGCGGTTTTCCAAAAAGTACCAATTTTTTTTTTTTGCCTTTTTTACATCTATAATACCAGATCATCAACCTGCTTGAATCTTATTTCAAAATCTTAATTAGAAATATATTTTTTTTAATTTTAAAAACATCGCGCGCCATGCTTGTATATGGAGCGCTTTAATGAATAACCGCTCGCCCTGAAAACCCATAATTGTGATAATTTGTAACTCGCCATAACTCCAGAATCCTTTGACTAATCAAAAAAATACTTGCCATAAACGTTGTAGATAAAACATTAGGGATTACAATGCTTTTTTAAAATTATCAGTCCGATGAACAGTTTCGTCAAAAAATTGAAAAATGTCAAACCATATCACCGTAAGCGTGGTCAACCGTGCGGATGCGATGAAGGATCACATTGCCGTCGTAAAGCCATGAAAAACGACCGTATGTTATATCGCGCGCATAAGTTCGATATTCGTTTAATATCGCGGTTTCAATAGTGTTTAGTCTAGAATTCCGTGCCGAGTAGCCGCCGCGCCGTTAATTTTGAAGGTAGGCCAGCAAATATTGGATTGTGGATTTCCATTTTCTATCTTATAGCAATATTTTTTGACTTACTTTTATTTTAACCAACAATAGTTGTTATATTTTATTAGGGTGTGTTGTATGCTGTGAAGTTATAGTTCTTATCTAGACATTGGACTTAAGGGGCATTGCTAAAAGTTGAAAGTGTTTTACAGATGCCCTGCATTAAATGACTGTTGTAATATAGTTGTTATTAACCTTTCCGTGGCCGAGCGGGGTATTTTAGGTGCCCCAGATGCGGTTTTTTTAAATTATCTTCCAAACAATATTTTTGTAATTTTTTTCCCTCCAGGTAATCCTAGAAAAATATATTACAAAGCAATTTTTTTATAAAAATACTCAATTTAACTTCAATTTTACACAAAAAACTGCTTGCAGCGTATCGAAATCCTAAGCGCATAATTCTGTCTTATATCGTGTCGTCGATCGGCCGAAAACGGCGTAAACGTAAAAAAATTCAATTTTTTTGTTACTCTTAGGGATAGAAAGACTAAAATATCATGTAGTACATGCAATAAACCCATTTGCAACATACACAGAGAAGAAAGTAAAAAAAAATTATGCCCCGATTGTAAAAATAATGAGGAAGAGTAAATAATAATTTATTGTAAAAATTAAAAATGTTTTATTAAAAATGAATTATTAGTGTTTTATTGTACAGCTTTGCACACCATCATGCATCATTTACAAAAGATCATGCAGTATTTCAATGGGGTATCATAGTTACCCCACACGGCCGAAAATGTAACTTTTTGTAGCATCGCCACGGAAAGGTTAAGGAGAAAGGTAAGATTTTTTTTAATAACAGTATAGTGCCTTTTAATGTTTATATACCACACTTTTTATAGAAACGATTAAGCAATGAATTTTGAAAGCAGTACCAGTTCAGTGAGTGAACTACAGCCCAAAATTAAATTAAGACCACTTAAAAAAAACTATCAACAAAACACAAGGCAACATATTTAATTCCCAATTATGGGACATTTGCCAAGAATCAGGGAATAGTTATATCCCGACCAAAATCTAAACAAAGATTTATTGAATGTACAAAGGTACTTATTGATATTTGTCAAGAAAATGATGCAAAGTTGTTGCATATATTTTTAAATTTGAATAATTAAAAAGAGCGGGAACATTTTAATTGGCATAAAACTTGCTACAAAACGTATATACCAGCACGAATAATATTAAATCATATAAATCAAGTATGCAAAAATATTTACTGACCCACACCCAGTAGATATACTCCTGAAAAACGATTTTTACGAACTCAATTTGATGTACAAAGGTGCATATTTTGCCAAAAACGTTTACAAAATCAAAAACTATGCCAGGTAATGTAATGAGCAATAACATGGAAAATAAAATTTAAAGTATAGCGCGAGACAGTCCAATATTTCATTCCAGAATTGGCGGTATAGTAGACTGTAAAGATACAGATGTTTTGATACTATTGGCTCACTTTAAAGATATTCTGACTTCAGAAATTTGGATGAAAATTGGAGCTAAAGAAAGCCAACGATCCATTGTAATTCATGAATTAGAAATAGAGAGTTCCATAATCAAATGTCTACCAGCCTTTCACGCACTCATAGGTTGTGATACAACTAGCCAGTTTGTGGGACTAGGCAAAAGAACATGCTGGAAAGTCTTCTTATCACATTATAATCTACTAGCTAGAGTTGGCAAAGAACAGTACCTACTTATAGAAGAAGTCTTTAATGACGTAGTTAAATTTGTAATTCGTTTATATAGGTACTACAAAAATGAAGATATCAAATGTATAAATGCTCTTAGAGGAATTTTAGCATCCTCCAAACCTGTGAGTAAATTGCCTCCAACCAAAGATAGTCTAAAGACAACACTGTCGCCCTGTCCACTATCAGACCAAAATATGGCTGGACAGTACTATGCCAAGGTCACCTTTACCGGACTTATGAAATTGTGGCTGGAATATTGCAAACGGTAAACCAGTGCCTGTATTAATAACCGAAGCAATACTACCGGAGGATACTTCAGTTCTAAATACATGCAACTGTAAAAAAGGTACCTACACAAAGTTTGTTATTTTTTTACTATAGTTAAATTTTAAATTGCTACTCTATTTTAGATTGCACTGGGCCACTGTGTTCCTGTAAAAGAAAACAAATAAATTGCATTGGCTCCTGCAAATGCATGGTTGACTCTAACTAAAAGCTCTAAGAATATTTCTTTTGGAATAAATATATTTATTAATAAATAGATTTTTTTAGGGGAAGATTTTACCCAAACCTTTTATTATTAGGTATGTAAAGAGCATTTGTCTGTTTTCCGATTTCTATATTTGTTCCTGTAAATAGGTTAAACAAAAAAATCTTCTGTAAGTATCACCCTTTTTTTTTAATTTTAATTAAATAGCACCCGGATTCTCCCCGATTAATAGTAGTGTTATTTTCAGGTATCCTGCAACACACTGATACACACAATCAAAACCATAATGAAATTTTAAGGTTATTCTCTATCTCTACTGAGCAACCATGGCCTTAACACCTGAAAAAACACTAGTATAGGTACTGTAGGTAGATCAGGTACCTACTTATAGACAAATCCCGAACGTATAAAGCCTGTTTTCTGTTTTTCTTTACAAAAAAAAAAATTAAATAGTACCATTTTTCATTTTTTGTAAACACCCAAACTTGGACAAATACCAATTTTTCTAATAAAAAAAAAGTTCCTTTTAGTAACAACAAATTAAATTATTCAAAACAACATTACTAACCTTTTACAAAATATAATCCCTCAATTTTATAAGGAACTAACTTATAATGTAATAATAGCATTCCAATCACACCAAAAGCGAAGGAAAACCGAACTTATGCGCGCGATATAACATACGGTCGTTTTTCATGGCTTTACGACGGCAATGTGATCCTTCATCGCATCCGCACGGTTGACCACGCTTACGGTGATATGGTTTGACATTTTTCAATTTTTTGACGAAGCTGTTCATCGGACTGATAATTTTAAAAAAGCATTGTAATCCCTGATGTTTTATCTACAACGTTTATGGCAAGTATTTTTTTGATTAGTCAAAGGATTCTGGAGTTATGACGAGTTACAAATTATCACAATTATGGGTTTTCAGGGCGAGCGGTTATTCATTAAAGCGCTCCATATACAAGCATGGCGCGCGATGTTTTTAAAATTAAAAAAAATATATTTCTAATTAAGATTTTGAAATAAGATTCAAGCAGGTTGATGATCAGGTATTATAGATGTAAAAAAGGCAAAAAAAAAAAATTGGTACTTTTTGGAAAACCGCCCCCTGCATGGTACGATTTTTGGACGACAAGTCAATTTTGCTTCCTTAAGGTATAAGGAATGATATAAAAGGGGTCGTACATTTTAGCAACAAAGTGCAAACGGGAATCTTTTTTAGAAGGTATTATCGGGTTGGTAAACTCTACTAATTTTACGGTACTTACCTACTGCTAGACGAACCATTCGTCCTTCTGCTGCACGGACGCGTCGCCCCCTCCGTTCTGGGGGGCAACCGCGGGCGGCGCAGCACGGCCTACCCTGCCGGGCAGTAGGGGCGGCCCCGGGCCGGCGGCGTGCGGAACCCGGGCGGGCCCGCAGGGCGGCGCCAGTTTCCCGACGGCACTGTCGTCGAATTGCCATCGGCCAATGTCGTCGTGCTGCCACTGGTCGGTTTCACCACGTGGCCGTTCGATCCGTACATCTGCGCCACTGAAAAAATTTATTATGAAAGTAAAAAATATATAGGTGATAGATGATTATTTTAAGTCAAATTAGATTACTATGCATGTGTGAAGTTTTTTAACTTACATGAATACGACGCGTTTTGTTGTTGCACAGAATTCCCGTGCCTATTGTTCCATCCTCCCCTCCTGCAGACGCACACCGACACTGCCACTATTAGCACTAGGATCACTAGGAGAGTACTAATTACTACTACAACGAACCACGTAACCTCCAGGCCTAGGATGGTACCAGTATCGTTGTCTAAAAAAAAATACACTAATGTTAGAAAGCTTAATCTGAATGGTATTAGTATTGTGTAAAGTAACTTAAGGTATATTTTTTGTAAATTTCTTTTCATCTTGATAGTGTAAGAGATTTTTCTCTTTTTTCCTTTTTTTAGCAAATTTATAATTTTCAAATTTTGGGTGTACCTAGTCCTGATGATGGTTTGAACTAAAATAAACTGAAACGTCAACAAACTAAACGTGCATTTAATTAACAATTTATTGGACGAAAACCCAAGAAACATATTTTTATATTTTTAAAATATTTCATTTTAGTAATTACTTTATAAAAATTATGTAGTTTTCTTTGACAATTGAAGTTAAATATATAATTTAAATAAATAATAAAAAGTAATGGCCTTAGAACTGTATCTTTTTAAACCCATAATAAAATGTTTTATTAATATTTTCATCAAACATAATAATATATTATACCGTGTGTCCGCGGAAGGTGGTTCACCCTTATAATTTTTCAAGATAATGGAATAAAATTTGGTGGATATGTATACGACATAAAACTGCATTTTTTGACAGGTGACTGTACCTTATGTAACTTCCGGTTTAACCGGAATTGATATAAACTTTCGATTTTTAAATGGAACACCTAAATATTTTTCCTTTTTTTGACGTCATATGTCATTCTAAATATATAACGATGTGTTACTTGTAACTTTTTGTCACCAAGCAAAAATTTTTTTCCGAATATATTTTTCCTATCAATACCTTTAAATCACTTATTTTAGTTCTTTAATCTTTGGGAAAATATGATTTTAATATTTTTTGTCCAATGCTATCTGCTGTGTAAAATTTAATTTTTTAATGTTGTATAACTCATTTTCTTTAACCGGCAACATGGTGGCTCGTCGGGTTAAGAAAAAAAGAAGATATTATTACGATTATTTTGATACCACACACTATTAGGTTTTAGAAAAGCTTCCATTAAAAAACTATAAAAAGTTAATTTGGAACTTTCCTAAAATAAAGATGGGTTTGAGAATAAAATAAGGTTTAAAAGCCTCAAGCCAAAAGAAAAAATGTTGTTTTTGACGAACCCTGTATAGTAATTGCAAATCTGATATTCGAAATTGTAGTTTCAGCACAAGCAGAAGTTTTTATAAAGAATGACCTTTTTCTTCTATTCCTGCTGATAAAAAAGTGTTTCCTCTTCCAAACTCTATCCGTGGACACATTGTATACATAAATATAAAATAAAAGTTTTGTAATAAATTTGCTTTAAACTAAGAATATTATTAAAAACAAATAATACATTTGAAGGATATAAAATATATTTATTAAATATTATTTTTAAAACATATTCTTGCATTAATACAAGGGACTTTATATTTGAGTCGTATGCACTTCCCCAACCAATTATACCCTAGGAAAGGATTACAAAAAAAAGTGCATAAAACAAAGTTTTTGATTCACAATATATTTTAAGAGTCTAAATTTACATAAAGTGTTTCTTAATTTTCTCTTAGGTTTGTTAGTCGGATGATTCCATTTTAAATTTTGGTCAATCAATATTCCTAAATATTTTATAACTTCAACTTTTTTAATTTTATTTTGGCATGAACAGTTATTATAGTTAATCATAACTAATCTGATATTTTTGAATAATTTAAATCATGAATTTTCATTTCTTTTAAAGTATTCAGTTGAGTATCTTTATAACAAGAAAAAGTTACAAAGTTTGTTTTATTTAAATTTAAGTGTAACAGGTCTCAAATTATTTTTCATCATGTCTATTTCTGAATTTAAAATGCATTCATCCAACTATTAGCTGGTATTATTAACAGAATATCGTCTGCATATGAAAATATTTTTCCGAGTAGATACATTTTTTTCAAAATGTAAATTGCTTGTTTGATTTTATTTTTAATTTAAAATGTCTTACTCTCTTAAAGCATTTCCAAAAACTTGCTTGTAAAGAAATTATTGTTCCAGGTCTGTAATTTTGAAATTGCATTCTTATAAATTGGTTTAA
The DNA here is from genome assembly GCA_963969555.1 of Polydrusus pterygomalis. Classification (NCBI taxonomy): domain Eukaryota; kingdom Metazoa; phylum Arthropoda; class Insecta; order Coleoptera; family Curculionidae; genus Polydrusus; species Polydrusus pterygomalis. Next base: position 1,163,534 of record OZ018376.1, read on the forward strand.
TTTTATTTTCCTATTTTAAATGTACTTACTTTGGCATATGTTATTGGACGACTCATCTGATCCATCGGCGCAATGGTTGATTCCATCGCATACCAGATCAGTAGATATACAGAACTCCCGAAGGTTACATCGGAACTCTCTACACGCATGTTCTGTAAAAAATAAAAACGTTTACTTAAATTTTGTTGAATTAAATGAATTAATATACAGTACTGGCAAGCCCTTAACTTACTTTTAATGTAAAGAAATGAATACAAAATGGACTTGACGAGGGTTAAAAGGAGATCGATCCAAATTCAACGTTGCAAAGTGCCAACTTCTGTTCCAGCACGATTCACATTCCGCTCGCGCTGCATTCCCCCTCCATAACAGCACATACGTTCGGACTGAATTTTTCAGGTTAGCGTACGGTGAAATATCTGCTGGTGTTTTAAAATGATTTTTTCTATTTCACGTTCATAATAAGCTCAGTACGATACGCATTTGCGTATCGTAATGAAGCTATTTCGATACGCGTTTTTTCTTTATTTGATGTTGGTAACATTTAAATGTTTTATTTCATTGACTTGCGCGGCCTTTGTGATTTACGAGAAAACCCATTTTTCGCAGAGGAAAAATAGCTTGATAACTTACTTTTTTATTCTGTGTGGATAACAGTCATGTATGTTGGTTGCATAAATCTATAAATCAATCTTTTGTAGATGCTTCAAGCAATCATTTTCTGCCAAATCCTATCCAAAATTCAATCTACTAACCTTCCAATGTATATTTTAACTTCAACTTTATTTGAATTTTCCATCTTCCCTATACTAAATTGCAATGCCGTGACGTAAAATCACCTCTTTTGAAATTCGAAAAAAAAAGTAGCAAAATCGCCTGAATTTCCGAACGCTCTTCCTATATATGTACCGAATGTACAAGGATCACACAACGTATTCCGTCCAATTTCAAATCTCATATCGCTAAAATAACTTTAGAATCTCGTGGTGAAAATGGGTCAATAAATCAAAAAATGACAGTTCGCAAAATAATTTTGTTGTCCAGAGGCTACTATGATAAAAAATAGTATTACCAACATAAAATTTAGACATAAAAATTTACAAAATTTGAAGGATTTATTTTCTTTTTCAAATGTATTTTTCTTGATTATAAAAGGTAAAATAGAAAAAAATGTATAAAGCACATGTTTCATAAGGCGTTTTAGCGCACGTGTCAATAAAAAAACTCGCCACTTTGTGGATCGTTTTTTAAAATAGACGCGTGCGCTAAAACCGCTTCTTATGAAACGTGTACATTAATATACTATTATGCCCGAAAACAAAAGAAAAATATATTTTATGATATGTAAAGGCTGCGACTGCAGAGGAGGTAGGCGTTTTGCATTTTTGTATCCCGACCAACCTGTCCCAACACCCAGAACTATCTAAAGGATATTTTGATAGATTTAAAAAGTCAAGGTGCAAAACAAACGATTTAAAATAATTATTGCATTTTTAAAAGCAATAAATCTTTAGTTACATGAAATGGATAAAAAGTAAAATAATTTGAGTGTAATAAACGACCCAGTTTTCAAAGTCAATCTTGTATAAAAGAGACCTATTAATGGCTTGAATGTAGGGGTAACTTCCGGAACCTTGGTTAATCTGTTGTTCTTATTGTGGCCATCTGAACATATTCATTTTCTCATACCCACACTGTACTGTAAGTTCGAGTTGGTCAAAACGGTATATTAATTAAATGAATGATAAGCTCCAGTACCTACAAACAAATCCTACACAATATAATAATTTATCTGTATGTATGAAACTGTGAAACTGCATTTCTAGCAGGAATGGTTACCCTCGCATCAATGCGAATTATTTCCCGATGGATTCAAGCAGACACAATTAAAACAGAAAAGTAAAGGGCGACATACAGGCCCTCGGTAATTATGAAGAATCTAAATCACTCGCGACGCGACGGGCGGAATGGCTGTTCAACACACACGCGCGTACATGTTTTATGACAACGCTGATGGTGGATGGCGAATGTGTTTGCGAATCGCGAAAGGATAATAAGCCCGCCAGGAACTAGTTTTGTTAGTATACCTACGGAGCTTCTGTGTATCAGTTTTTGGTGTTATTTTAGCTTTGTTGGTTCCAAACCAGAGTAAAACATTCGGCCCTGATCTGATATCAAGTTCAACATTTAATTGACATGCAGAAAATTATCGTTCAGAAACGATTCTCTTGGTGGGTCAAAACGACGCTATTATTATGTCTTCGCCGTCTTATCCGTTCATTAGTGAAGATTCTTATTTTTAAAGCAATTAGCAAAGTGAATTGAAACTGGAACGCAGTCGGTCGTACGGTCGCCCTTTATTACACCGATTATGAGTAAATAGGAAACGTATTTTCTCGCAGACTTCGCCAATTACCCTGTTTTGCCCAATTACGGGCCAATCTAAAGGTCAAGGCATCCAAATAATAAAAATACAACAGCCATATCTTATCTCGCGCGGGACGCAGTTTAGTTGTTGATTCCTTCGTTCTCGTAAAAAAAGTAATTTTCTTTTTCTTTCTAACTTTTTATAATTTATCGGTTGGTTATAAATACGATTAGTTTTTAATAAACAATCCATTAAAATTGGAAATTAGGGAGTAAGGGCAGTATAGTAAGCTAGTATATTTTTACTATAATATATTAACTAAATTTAGCAATAACTTTTATACCGTGCGAGCAAAAATTATTTGCATCAAAGAGGGCCTTGCATCTAAGGACGTAATGCTTAGCCGTAGAGCTTAATACCTGTTGGGTGTCAGTAACTACCTGAATTAACAATCAATCAGTTATTCAGTCATCTTTGACAGTCGTTACAAGTAATTTGATTTATCGCTAAGTTTTCCAATTTCTTGAACAATTCACACAATGGGCTTTACGGAAAAGCACAAAACATTCATGGTTGAAGCATATTTTCGCAACGGGGTTAGAGTAAATGGTAAGTGGCAATACACTTCGGGTTTGTGCATGGACGATTTTCACGAACATTTTCCTAACGTTGCTTTTATTGCTGGGGATTTTTATTATTGCCTAAAAAGAACCGTGGCTGTGTTTAGGGAAACAGGTTCTATACAACACAAAAAAGGAGCAGGAAGACCATCTGTAAGGACAGAAGAACTTTTTGCAAACGTTTCGAAAATATGAAGAGACGTGTGAATTTATGCTTGGAGCATGGCGGTGGCCAATTTCAGCAATTTATGTAATTACTTTTCTTTTTCTTTCTGTATATTCTTACTTTGTTAATTTTGTAAATAACAAATAGTATATTAAAGTACACGTTTCATAAGAAGCGGTTTTAGCGCACGCTTCTATTTTAAAAAACGAGCCACAAAGTGGCGAACATTTTTGGGTGCCACGCCCTTTTTTGAATCATGGTGCTTGGTTTTCAAGTGGGAAAAATAAAAAACACAACACAGCACCAGAAAAGCACAAAAATAAACCCGGTAATAATGAGTCATTAAAGCAAGGGAAGGCAATACTCGCTACTAATTATTCATATTTAATTTTTTTGAATACATTTAGAAATTTTTTCCCTTGTATTTTTTTGCCCTGTTTAGTGGATTCAATAAAATTAATTAATACCAGATATTGATTCTTTATTTACTTTATAATTTGTTTTTTCTTGCTGTGGCACTAATCAAAGCATTTCGTTTATTTTGTATTTTTTAACTAAACATTTTTTTTATGAAAATCACGTTAAACTAAAAATTGAATATTTCATGAAAAAACAGAGATAAACCAATGAATTAAAAAAGAAAATATAAAGGAAACATGGGACTTTCATTTGGCTGTAATTGCGATAACTTGCAATGGCTAGTAAATCCTACAGGGTGTTTTGAATTTCCGTAAAAAAACATAACAATTTTATAACACCCGGTATAATACCAAAGTTACTTTTTTAAGCAAAACAACAAAGGCAGTGATATTCTTAAGGAAAAAACCTACAATTGGAAAAAAAATCATTAAAAACGAACCACAAATTTGGAAAATATATAACATCAAAATTGAGGCAATTTTTTCGTTATGCGTTAAATATGTCGCGCAGTGTATATTACATATCTGTGGTTGGATATGAAGAATCTAATATCTATTTTATAATCGCAGTCCTGGAAGAGGCCTGTCATTTCACACATAATCCAAAACGGTCTGATTTAGGAATAGAGCCCTTTAAGTGAATATAAACACTGATTCGCGCACAGATCCCCATAATAGAACCGGTTAATTTTAGCAATTACAGTTAAATTAGAGACCCTTGATAATTATAAAGCGTTTAAATCAGCCGCGCGACAGCCGAAACTGTTGCCTTTCCGACACACAAGCGGTTGCATATTTTATGATTTCGCGAAAGAGGGAAACAGAAAATACCGAATGATCTGAATCGTTTTGGTTAGGCCACGGTAGAATAAATAAATATATATTATATACAGTGACCGGCAGAAAGTGCGCAGCATATGGGAAAGTTTTTTTATCTTCAAGTTTAGAAAATTAATTTTATTTTAGATAGGTTCTAGATGTTCTCAAACCAAAATAACACCTATTAAATCCGGTAAAAGTCTTATGGTATACGAGGTAGGATCAAAAATTTTAAATTCCGCTAAGAGTAAAATACCTCCATCTTTCACTTTAGAATATTTTTTTACTAAGAATTATTATTTTAATTTCAAAGTTATACCCAAATCCCAAATTTCGCTTATTTTAGACAAAAAAATGGATTTAATCGTGTTGTCTGAATAACCCTGTATAAAAAATAAATAGCAACCGAACAGTACGAAAATAAGATTTTCTGCAGACTTTGTTAGAGATAACCGTCGATCATAAGTCCGATTAGTTTGTTTTCATAATATTATGGCTTTTTAAAATAAAAATATTAAATATTTTTGCTGCACACCGTATTTTATTTTCTGAGGAAACAAGTTAATTTTATCTAACTGATATTTTTTGATTTACATTGACTTAAAGCATCTCCTTAATAATTTTTTATACATTGAAGTAAGCATAGAAAGTTTCCTTTTGATTTATAAAGAAAAAAATTTAAATTAAAAATATATTTTGAACGGATTTTATTCGTCACGCAAAATAATGATCAATAATATATTTTGTACACATTTTAAATAATTTTAAAATAATGTTTCTTTAAATACTGATTTTTTATGCCCCAAATAAGCCAAAAATAATTACAAAAATTAATTTCCTTCTCATAATCTATACTATTTAAGATCAAAGCAGAAAAATATAAATCCAGAAATCAAAAATAAATTTATAAATCAAAAGAAAACTTTCTCTGCATACTTTAATGTATAAAAAACTATTTAGGAGATGCTTTAAGTCAATGTTAATCAAAAAATATCAGTTAGATGAAATTAACTTGTTCCCCCAGAAAATAAAATACGGTGTGCAGCAAAAATATTTAATATTTTTATGTTTTTATTTTAAAAAGCCATAATATTATGAAAACAAACTAATCGGACTTATGATCGACGGTTATCTCTAACAAAGTCTGCAGAAAATCTTATTTTCGTACTATTCGGTTGCCATTTATTTTTTATACAGGGTTATTCATAAAACACGATTAAATCCATTTTTTTGTCTAAAATAAGCGAAATTTGGGATTTGGGATAACTTTGAAATTAAAACAATAATTCTTAGTAAAAAAATATTCTAAAATGAAAGATGGAGGTACTTTACTCTTAGCGGAATTTTAAATTTTTGATCCTACCTCGTATACCATAAGACTTTTATCGGATTTAATGGGTGTTATTTTGGTTTGAGAACATGCAGAACCTATCTAAAATAAAATTAATTTTCTAAACTTAAAGATAAAAAACTTTCCCATATGCTGCGCACTTTCTGCCGGTCACTGTATATTAAGGTGACCATTTTTTTCTAACCTGAAACCAGGACAATATCAATTTTGACCAGCCACGCCCAAATTTTACAAATCTTTATCAAAAATTCACCCAACGACCCAACGCCCAACGGTTTTGAGATATCCAAAAATGTTGCGTTTATTTAAATACAAGGAATGTAAAAATTTTTTGATTTTACAATATAAAAATAAAACATAATATAACATGATAAAATATAAGTAGTTCTTTAATTTAGTTTGGCTTTTATGTTTTTCTGAGGAATTGCTTTTAACAAATTTTTGTTTTTCTGGATATTTCCATAGAATTCCATACAGGTTGCTTTTAAATTATGTTTGACAATCAACAAGGATTTTAAAGTTTCCACTTTCACTTGGGTTTTTTCGCTGGTCCAGATGTTGTTTAATAAAGAAAAAACTCGTTCGGTAGGTGCATTAGTTCCTGGCATACAGAGGCAATACTCTGCCAATTTGCCAATATTATTTGTAGGACACATAATTTTCTTTAAAGGCTTTAAAAATTTTAATCCGCCTATCTGATACCGAAACACAATTTTATTTCCAATGCCCAAGTTTCTCATCTGTGGTGTATCTAAAACCAGTACTTTTCGTGTACTGGTTTTGTTTAATTAATAACCAGGACTTATGCGCTGAAAACCAGTACTGTACTGGTTAAATCAGTACGAATGGTCACCTTACTGTATATAGCTATATCTTGCTTAAGCAGGGCGGCGCCTACAGATTCGACTCTGTTCGGAGTATTTATTAAAATGTAAATTAACAACGTTTTGGCAAAATTTCACCGTTTTAAACCGAAAGTCCAACATCAGTGATTTTGCAATACGGTCCTGATAATTATTATGATTACAAAATATGCTATTCCGACCAAAAATATAGATGTTTAATAAGTAATATTTTGGTAAGAAAGGAATTTTACAGTAAGCTTTATAATTAAAATAAGAAATAATGTAAAAAAGCACCGAAGAAATTTCTGTGTGTGGGTACCTCTTCTGCTCTATTGGGTAGTATGGATGGTACCCAGTGGTTTGTTTGAATTTATATACCAATTGAATTGGACGACGGAAGCCGCAGGTACCGGCTAGTATATTATAAATTATAGGAACTTTTAGTCCTGTTTGGTAACATTTTAAAAACGAGAATGCCAATCTTCACTTAAACTAACTACATAAGCATTTCGAAATACTGGGTAAAAATAATAATTTCTTATTATTAGTGGGAATTTTTTTGCTAGCACACAAATCTATCAGTACTTAGGACCGTATTGCAAAAACACTTTAGAACAGATAATAGAAACAATGAAATTTTGGCAAAATATTATTGGTTTATGTTTAGGGGAAACAACATTCTTCAGAAATAGTATATTACATAACAAGTGTTGAAAGTGGCAATGTTCAAACGAGGAGATATTTAGCACGAGGCGTCAGCCGAGTGCGGAAATCCTCCGAGTGTGAGAAAATCACTTTCACACGAGTAATGTACACAACTTTTCCTACGACCATACAAAATAATCAAAAAGAGTTTGTTTGGTTTTTAATAGTTTGTACACCATTGTGTTAAAAAAAATTGACAAAGTACAAACGCAATAAATGCAAAACAAATTTCAAGGCGGATTCCAACAGAAGCGTATATATTAAAACAAAATAAAAACAATGCCTACTTACAAATTTTAACTTACCTAGATTTAAATAAAAATAATAACTTTTTCTCCTATTTGCTTACGCACATCATACCTAGTATCTATGTACAGTGAATAAATTTCGTTTCTGATTTTTTAGCTGCTTGTATTCTTTCAATAAAACATACATACAAAAACAAAACACAAACACAAAACATAACCTCAACATTGTCTTGTTCTTAATGGCTCTGCTCCCTGGGGGCAATTTGCCAGCACATTAGGGGTGATCGTGATGTTGTCTGGTCTGTACCATATCACGACCACTGACTTTTCTTCTTTGCGTACAATGCGATTTGGACTGCTTAATAAGAGTCTCTGGATTTGTGTATTTGACCTTTTCTTAGCTGCTATTTTAAGGGTCAAGGGTTTAGTATTGACAATTACAACATAGGATAGGAGTGACATTTACTAAAAAGAAGGGATTTAGGGGTTAGTAGACAGTACAATCATTTACTGAGTAGAACCTAACTAGACACTTCACTAACTTATTTATTTATTTATTTATTTTTATTATAGTTTTATTTTATGATAATTAATGTACCGCATTATTAAACCTAAACATTATTGAAAGATAGAGATGGAGTTAAATATCGATAGCTTGCTAATTATAAAAGTTCTGTCTATATTCGATTTGTTTTGAATATTGCTAAAATAAATTTACTTACATAAAGCACTTTCACTTACACCAATAAAATTAAACATCCGAGATAATGGCAAAATTATAAATCGGTATTTCCTAGGGTATTCTATTTCTGCTCTATAGCTGCCCCTTTTTTTTTCTGTGGTTCAACTCAGTTGACATAAACCCTTTATTTTTCTGTGAGTATAAAAATTGGCTGGACGCTGAAAAGCTAGAGGCCATCGCAATCCTCGAACAGAACAGAACAGAACTTTTCTGTGAGTTGACATGTAAACATGAAACATGACAGTTGGTGGGTTGCCTGACATATTATTATTTTCCCTTTTTGATAATATTATTTTTATCATAAATAAGTACCTACTCTTCGGTTCCCAAAAATAACGAAAAATTTGCAGTAATGCCCTAGTGTACTTTACCCCACCCAGCACCCCAATTCACTCCACGTGTCCCGTAAGTTTGTTATGTTTAATAAATAGTTTTGTCGTCATCGTCAAATTGACACCTGTTTAAATTTAATATCTTAGTGTGCTTGGTATTTCCACACTCGTGTTGAAATATTTTTTTACAACACGCGTGTGATATTTGGCACTTTCTAGCCAAGTTAACCGTGTTGTTATTGTCATTTTCGTAGGTGGTCGTAGGAAAATAATATTTAAATTTCACGTTCGTATTTCAAAATTTTGAACTGATGGTGATATCTGAAAACCGAAACGCCGTTTTTTAAATTAGAAACTATCTTTAAATGTGTAGTAATAAAGTTCAGCAGAAAGTTCTTTCCGTTTTCGATTATTTTACGTATTTTTCATTTTAAGTCGTTAACTAATGATTACTGCATTTAAAAATGCAAACATTATTTTAAATGATTAAATTTGTTAGCCACGCCTACAGTGAAAAATAAAATGCTGGTATTCTAAAAATTTAAGAAAACAAAAATTATTCTAAAAATAAAAATCAATTCTCGAATAAAAATAATTAAAGATTAAATGCTAAGAAGAATATTACTTAATAAGGTGTTCAGATGGCCCATATCGAGTTGCATCCCGAAAAAGGTATTCTTACCTCGGTCGAAAAAGGTCACAACCGAGTTGCATCCCTTGTAGATAAAGCTCTACATGTGTTTGATAGCCAGTTATGGATGGAGAATTGAAGCAACGTTGCCAAGTTTATAAAAGAATGGTTTATTGGAATAATAATTCGTCAATCACAAATCATATTATAAAAGAATTATGATCAATTAAATACAATAATCTGGCAATAAACAGAACAATAAAATAATCATTATATGTAAAATAAGTATCTTAAAATAATTGTAGTCAATTTATTCGAATAATCGGCAACAAATATTTAACAAACAATAAAAGGTAAAATGTATTATACAAGTACACAATTTTTTAAAATAATTATAGTCAATTAAAATAGTCAAATAATTACATAATACAATACTTACAATCTGGCTCTGAATCGATACGAAACCGCTTTTACAAAATCAAATTTATTTATTTTATGATTTTTTAAATCATCGATTTTTGCATTTAAAAATTCCGTTTTTATTGAACTTCGAGAATCAATAGGCTTGGGAGTTGAAAAAGTACTATTCTTCTTTATACTTGTGTCAATTTGAAATTGTAACAACACGTTAATAAAGTTGTTTATATTCGGATGTGCTGAATAGAACGAAGAATTATATTTGGAATGAAAAGATTCGCAAGCGTTCGTTGTTCTTTGTAGCGATGATGAATGTTCGGCCCAAAGATGAGGCGGAAAATCGGAATCTTCACTGATATAATTATCGACAAGGTAGTCACAAAATGCCATGATTTTTTCATGGTCGGGCTTAATTTCTGCCAAATCTACAGCGAATATTTCTCCTACATCTTCGGGATGAAGAAATGGCAATCCAAATATATAAGTTAGGAACTTAGTAATTTCTGTTTCATCTCCATTTTTCTTTTGGTACTCTGCAGCTAATCCTAAATTCTGAATTTTTCGATACCATGACTGGCCTAAATGAAACCTACAACCTAGAAGAACAGCTGCCGGAAACGCTTTGTGAATGGCTTTGTGAATGGCGACTTCAAAATCGACAGTAATGATTTTGGGAGAAACTGAATGATTCAATTTTTCACATTCATCTTTAATATATTTGAAAGCATGATAGTATGTGAAGGAAGTTTTATTAGGAAGAAGACAAAATACTAGAGGAATATAATAGTCGTTTTTCAGACCGAGAATAGTAAACAACTGAGTAAAAAACCGAGGACAATATTCAAAAGTTCCATCAACATACCAACAAGAAGTTGAAGAGAGAAATTTTAAATTTGACGAAGATGAAAAAATGACAATATTATTTTCTTTGTCATTTTTAAGCAGGAAACTTTCATTTTTATGCGTCACAATAGGGAAGGATTCAACTGCATCATGAAATTCATTAATATTTTTGGGAATTTTAATCAGTGATGATGAGGAAGCTCTAGCATGGTATATATTTTGCCTAATTCTCACAATGTCCTTTGTAGTGAAGGTATCAATGCCCGTGTTGTTAATTTCATTTCGAATGAGTTTCATAGGTTTTTCACAAATATCATCTACTGCTTTCTGTTTAACGGCGTTACTTATGAGTTTTCTGTTAAAAAGAGCTTCTGGTACCTTCTCATGGTTATGTCCCAAAACAGATTCCACCACTATATCTTCTGTACTCTGAGTTTTTACAAAGGCCTTACACGTACGCTTGCTGCACTGCCACCGTTTCACTGTACCTTTCACTAACATTTTTTGAAAGCTGAAAGTGTAGCCATCAATCACTAACAAGGGTTTTCCTTTTTCACTGGTACAAACTGTAACTTCCATTTTGACACGTTTCCTTCACTTTTACTTTATTATTTACTGAAGGGTGTAATAACAAATTCGACAGGAGACTAACTAATTATTGAGTGCTTAATTTTACAGTTTTATTCTATAAGTGATAATTACCGCCCCTTATACTCTGATGGGCATCTCATTGGCTGGAGATGATTGTTATTATATGTAGTACCCAACACTTACATCGTCGGTCATCTTCTAAGAAATATATTGTACCTAGGATAATTAGGTAGAAAAACCCGTACAGATAACGAGGGTCGTATAGATAAGCTGTCCAAATTATCAATTTTAATTTAATCCTCTGATTCTTTTTAATCATCTACTTCTTTTTAATCCTTAAAGCTCGGCAACACTGCAAGAATAATTTCAATTTTATCTTAAAAATCAAGTTTAGCTCGGGGATGCAATTCGGTTGTGGCCGGGATGCAACTCGATTGTCAAATTCTCTACCTACCTTCTGCGGGATGCAACTCGATTTGGCCGGTTCAGATAGACCGCAAATGGGCTTCGTAATAATCCAACCTCTCATAAAACTCCCTGCGAACGTTTGAAAGTGTTTCTGGAGACATAGAGTTTAAAATGATGTTAATAGTTCCTCGCAACCAACGGCGGTCCTGGAACGTCTTCCTGGGGGGGGTACTTTGAAGGACTTGCGCCGAAGGCGTAATCTTTCTTGCGCCGCAGGCGAACATTTTTTGGGTGCCACGCCCTTTTTTGGGTAAAATAACCGTAAAGCTTAATCTGCAGCGATAAGCCAGACCTTAAAACACTCTTTTAATTTAAAAGAAATTTGAAAGGGCGACAAAATAAACAAGTTTTAAAAGCTTCGAGGGCATTATCCGTAACAGATGAACTTTGTTTATACAATTATTGTACTATACATATCTGGGGGGCCCGGGCCCCCTGAGCCCCCTCGTAAATACGCCACTGATGTAGTATGTTTTAATATTGTAACATAAGTCAAAACACTAAAATAAAACAAAACCTAAATGTATATGTATAATAAAGAAATCAGAACATGAAAATAAAGCTAAAAAAAATTACAATTGTTTTTTAATATATTTTGCATTGGATGCCGCTGCTTTTAACATTTTTATTAAGTCATTAGAAAACCGGACATTCTTCGGTCCGGTTTACCAGCATTTTCGCGATATTATATCGACTTATCGATGGACTATAATAGAATATATCTTATAATATTAAGATGTTGATATTTTTATATAAAAAATGTTTTTTCAAATTTATTGGTTTTGTTTTTTATTTAAAAATAATAAATATTTATAGTTTTTTGGACATATTATTTTTAGTTTTTGCGTCCTCAACCTGGTCTCTGGGGGGGGGGGGGTAATTACCCCCAGTACCCCCCCCCGTAGGACCGCCCTTGGTCGCAACTCCTTTTAAATTTCGAGGTTTTACATGTGGGTGGCCGTAAATTTGTGAGTTTAAATGGCCCCCACAGAAAGAAGTCGTTGGACGTCAAGTCTAGAGATCTAGCTGGGACATGGTATGGTACCTCTGATATAATAAGGTGCTTAGTAAACGGTAATTATTGTAAAAATTCTTGCACTAGTCTCCGAATTTCCTCAAAGTTAACGTTCAAATTCCGTACAGCTAGTACAATTTGTTGCTCCAACATTTCCAAATAACGTTAGCCAATTAAGCTGCCATTAAGAAAAAGTGGACCTATAATGTGGTCGCTTAAAATTCCTACCCAAACTTTTATTTTTAGGGGATAGTGTGTCCTGGCTGGATAGTTTAAATGCTTATTTTCACGTGACCTATATAAATGTGACCATAGAGAGAAAATGACGACTCATCGGTAAAAATATTTTTTTTTACAAATTGTTCGTCGTGATTTATCTTTTCTCTCATAGCCTCGCAAAACTCCATTCGTCTAGAATTTATGTCCATGCCGTTTTAAAATATTGCTGCTAGAGCAGGGTTCGTTTGTTTCAACAAAGGTGCATATATTTTCACACCTTTCTATTCTTCCCTCGGGTACTGGACGAGTCTCCTTGTCTTCGTCGTGGTAACATTTAGCATGTTGGTTAATGCACGCGGACTTCTTAAATCTATTAAAAATATTTCCGATAATTTTAGGTGTTGGGACGAGTTGCTGGGGATACAAAAATGTAAAACACCCAACTACTTCCTCTGTACTTTCAGCCTTCGCATACCATAAATGTTTACAATCTTTTATTCTTGCGAATAATCATTTTAAAATACCAGCAGAATTTCATTGTACGCTCAGCTGAAATATTCAGTCAAAAAAGAAAACATTACACATCGCTGATGTTATGGAGGGGGAATGCACCGAGAGTAGAATGGAAATGAATCGCGCCATCTTATATTTGTTTTTTTTTAATTAAAAGTTTGCCAATTTGCACCAACCGCAATGAAACGCTGCTTAAATTACTGATAAAGTTACTTACTAGGATCTTTCACTGCTGTTATGACCAACTTAAATCCGTTGGTGTCTGTACCCCAGTTGTCCGTCACGTACTTGAGTGTGACGTAATTCGTTCTTGTAAACATAGCTCCCAATGTTTGTTTTGTATTCTTGCATGACAGATCAAACTGAAAGAAAGAAATTTTTTTTTAAATACTATACTTAAAACATATTAATTACCAATAATGATGCTAAATCCAAGAAGCATTGAAAATCCCAATAAGAACGGTCAGTGCTATAGCCAATTTTTTTCGCTCTATAATCATTTGCTTACAAAATGTCTCTTCAAATAATGTTAACCTTACGGAAAAAGCAGAACTTTTGCATTTATTTTTTTTTTAATATAAGGTTATGCAATTGTATTTGGACATAATATCGGCAGGAGATTTGACGTTTCTACTCAGAAATTATAAATATAATAAATAGTATAGAATGGAATGGTTATTTTTTCACCACCAACTCAGAAATAACGGAAATTTAAATAACGCCCCATATACCAATTTCCGACAGAGAAAGTCAAAAACGGTGATCCATTTGCAATGGGCAAGTTAACCTAATGATTCGTTTATTTATTATGCTACTACCACGTAATAATAAAAACTAAACCAGTAAATATCAAAGTTAGTAAAATATTACTTAATTTAACTAGGTTTCCTTGTGTACTATAATGTTCCGCTCGCAGTTTTACATCGTTTGTCATATTTAATGTTTGTTCTTATCAAAATGATGGCCAACATTTGAATTTAATAGTAAATAATTCATCTGCCTCGCGGAAATTACAGGATTTTAGTTCCAACCAAACTTTTGCTCTGATATAATTATTGTTACTTTTAATGGGCTTTACAGAAGAAAAAAAACACTTCTTTCATTTAACGCAGTTTTAGAATAAAACCAACTTTCACGGCCCAAACGTTGTTACAAATATATTTTCATTCACACGGGGCAATACCTTAATCACGGATCGAATCATTTAAACTCCATAAAACAGGGCATACTTCAAACCCTTTATTACAACGTTTGCAACAATCCGGAAGACCTTAATATTAAAATTTTAAACATCAAAAAAGATTTAAAACAGAATACCCTGAAACCTTTGTAACTAAAAACATCTCAAAACTTAACAATCGCGAAGTAAAAACTAACAACAAAAGAGGAGCGAGTATTCCTTACAATACCTTATGTCAAGGGAATTTCTGAAAAGATTAGAAGGATAACCAAAAACCATAATATCAAAACAGCCTTCAAATCCGGAAATACGCTTGGAAGCTTTCTTACAAAAGTAAAACCCCCCCGTAATGAAAACACAAAAACTGTATCTATCAAATCCGTTGAGAGTGTGAAGAATCGTACATTAGAGAAACGAAAAGACCTCTTCCCGTACGAGTTAAAGAACATCTGAAACATACTCAAAGAGGTGAAACTTCAAGATCAGGTATAGCGGAACATGTATGGACCATAATATACAGTCGTCAGAAGCCAAGATTTTGGATACGGAACGGCACTGGAAAAAACGAAAATTCAAATTCAAAGAAGCAGCTTTCATGAATCAAAATACCCATATATTTAGTAAACCAAGTATAGATATCCCCATTATCTGGAAGCCTTTTCTTGTCCAAAACCAACAGATCAAACTTGACACTCCAATAAGCACGTAGGCGGAGTCATCAAGCTCCATTGCCCATGGATAGTAAGATAGTTGCCTTAGAAAAATAATTGAAAACGGTTAGAGATACTACTAAATAACCGAAACGTTGTGTTAAGTAACAAAATAAAGACAATGGAAGTCCGACGAATATATTTTCGATATTTTCTCGCCTTTTTCATGCATAATTAGGCGATGCATATAAATTTTAACAAACGTGCTGCGTGCACGTGAATAAAGTTTGAAACGACAATTTTTGAATTAAAATAAATTGTTTTGTAATTAAAAGAGAAAATTTGTTATTTCAGGCGTTAACTAAATATTAAAAACAATAATTTGTTTTTGCGACCACTTTAACGAAGCACGTAAACGATTTTATATTTTTAAAATGTTTATTTGGGTTTGATAAAATAATAATAATAATAATAATCCTTTAAAATAAATTATTGGTAAAATAAAATATAATTTATTTTAGCTGAGTTACGAAATTTTTAGTCAATTTTACTTTTCGCGCAAAGTAAAAAGTACTTGTGCGTAATTAAAAAAAATTGAAATATTATCAGTTGTCAAAATTTTAGGGTCTCTAGGAACCCTTTTGGGGGAGTTCAGACACCTGGTCCCGCCTTCCCCCCACCCCCTCCGCCGTCCTAAATACGCCACTGTGTAAATGAAATTTTTTTATTTTCATATATTCTTGATCAAATGGCGAACAAAAAAAGTTTGCATGTATTGTAATAATAATGTATAGAAATGAAATAATTGTTCCAAATTGATCAAAATTGAAAAATAGAAACGCAAGTATTTGTGGAAATTCATCAGATTAAAAGAGCAAGCACCGAGTCAGAAAAAAGCCATGTTAATAACTTGTATACCGGATGGTTCACTGCCATGGAAATCCCATGTAAATTTTGATATCGTCAAATCGTAAACTTACCCAATTCGATTTAATAATATGGAAATATTATATTACGCGTTAGTTAAAACTCATTTAAATTACCGAATTTTAGGTTGGGGAGGAAAAAATAGAACTTTAGTTAAAAAATTAAAAATATTACAAAAAAGGTTTCTAAAAATTATATTCAATAAGGATTATCTTTATCCTTCAAAAGAATTATATTTAGAAACAAAAAAGTTAAACATAGGAGCACTTTACATTTATACCATCTTAATACATATATTTAAAAATAAAAACATTATACAATTTAAAAACCATAACCATAATACACTTCATAAAAATGAATAACCACAAAACCTAAAATAAATAAGTTCATAGAACAACAAAAATTTCAAATATGTATGTTTTTATTTAAACGATTATTATTTACCAACAAAAACTTAAAAATTGATTTCATTAAAAAAATTTAAAGCCGAAATTAAAACATGGATATTAAAAATAGACAATTTGAAAATATTTTTAGAAATGCTTTAATTAATTAATTAATTAATTATTTAATTAATATTGTTCTCAATAAATAATATACAGTGACCGGCAGAAAAAACGCAGCAACGGGGATTTTTTTTTATTTCAAAACTTACCAAATTTTTTTGGCGGTGGAAAAGTTCTGCATTCCCTAAACAAAAAAGAGCGTAGACAAAACTAGTAAATATTGCGCCATATACGAGGGAGAGGTGAAAACGTTAAATTCACTTAAGAATAGATTGCCCTTATTTTTCACTGTGGAAATTTTTTTTATTAGGAAATGTTGTTTGCTCTTAAAAGTTATCCATAAATACCAAATTTCAACTCGGTAGCACAAATATAAATATTTTTCATGGCAACTAGATTTAAATGAAAACGAATTTTATTGTAAGGGTTTAAACTTTAATTTATGAACCAATGGGTTTAAGAGTTTTTGAAAAATTGGAAACGGCAAAATATTGTTACATGTATGAAGAACCCCTCATTTGTTTTGCATAAAGTTATTCCGCTTATCCATAGAATAATGTACACCAGAAAAGTTACATTATTTTTGACGTTATTTTATTAAACGTCCAGTTCTCGCGTATTTAAACAAATTTAAGTAAGTGATGTGTCTAATTGCCCAAGAGCTGTTAAAAAATTGAATTTATAGGTCGCATAGCTTCTATCGATTCGTTATACGAGGGGGCGTCAAAAAAAAAAGTAAAAACAATTTTTTTGTGCTACCGAGCTGAAATTTAGTATTTATGAACAACTTTTAAGTGCAAACAACATTTCCTAATAAAAAAAAATTCTTCGGTGAAAAATAAGGGCAATTTATTCTTAAGTGAATTTAACGTTTTTACCTCTCCCTCGTATACAGCGCAATACTTACTAGTTTTGTCTATGCTCTTTTTTGTATAAGAATATGCAGAACTTTTCCACCGCCAAAAAAATTTGGTAAATTTTGAAATAAAAAAAATCCCCTTTGGTGCGTACTTTCTGCCGGTCACTGTATATCTAATAAATTTATATAAGTAATATTTTTTACTTAAAAATTATAAATTAATAATTTTATTATAGGTAATATATTTCTTCAAAAAAACTGCGTTTATAAATTAACATTTTTACTTTAAAACTTGATTTTTAATACATTTTCATGATTTTACATACTAAAACAAAAAATAAGATTTGCCCCTAATAAGCTCAGTTTCAGGGGATTGAAGAATAAGTTTATAGAAGACAACATAAACATATTTATTATATTATTAAATTTTTAAATAAACCTAATATTATTATTATTATTATTATTATTATTAACCATCCAATAAGCACCTGCAATGACCTATTTTCGACTTTTTTTTATGATTTAAATCTAAAGGTAGATTTGGTCTAATGTTTTTTTAAAGATATTGATGGATTCTCTGTTAACGAATTTATTCCAGTTGTAAAATTCACCCTGTATAATAGCGACGAGAGATATTTACAGATTTTTCAAATGTTGTTGGGCATGACGACATTTTTTAAATCTAAAATTCCTTTCAGCCTTTTGGGAGAAAAATAAAACATAAAAATATACAGAAACTTTTTTACAAATCTAAATCCACCGTTTAAATTGCTTTGCAAAATGTGAATTGATACATTTATTCAAAAAGTTCCTAAATCTATCAGAAATTTAAAAATGATTTTTTTATCGTTTCGTTTCCATTCGAAAATATTCCATGTTAGCATTGTATAAAAGCCATTTCTCATACTTTTAAACTTCCTTATACGTCCATAAAAAGTTTTTAAAATTATTTTGAGGAAAGAGGCATTTTCATAATTTACACTTTTAAAGGCGAAATTTAGGTGAATATTAGAATAAGTTACATAACTTCGATATTCATGAAGACTGTAATAAATTCCTAAAAAATGTTAATCAAGAAGAAAGATAATAAATTTGACTTGAAGAAGGAAAAATAACTTATGTATAAAGGGCGAAATATATGCAAAATGCATATAATAATATATTATTATGCATTTTTGCATATTTTGTCAATTTTATAATAAAATGCATATTTTTCAAAAATATTATTTTAAGAGCATATTTTTATGTTTTCGGCTTTATGAAAAAATTTAAAACGTTAAAGGTTTAATGTCCAGTTCGATACTTGTTTCAGGGATTTTCAAATCTAAAGATTAAAATAATTATATTTCCATTTTGGTTATACACAAGGTATTTATTGGGGGTTTCCGGGGTTTGCAGGTATATTGTTAGGGGGCTGTTTATTGTCACTTAATAACGCGTTATTATTAACTGCTTAACAAACTGTATTTATATCGATTTGTTACACATACTTATGGTAAATAAACCTTTGGTAAATTAATTAATTTCAAATATAAAAAAAAGTGTTTCTAAAAGCCCCTCTAAAAGTGCAGTTATATAAGGAGGGACTACCAGGAGTTAGTTTACCTCCAGAACCTGTAAGTACCCCAGTGGCGCAACCAGAAATTTAGTTCGGGGGGGCTTTAACCTCTTGCGCCGAAGGCCCTCTTTTGAGAAAAAAATTTTGAGTGCCACGCCCTTTTTTGGGTAAAATACGTATGATTGACGAGAGCGACAGCCCCCTTAAACTTCTGCAATAATACGCCGCTGGCCCTAACTAAATATTTATGAAAAAAAAATTAGAGATTTCATTTTAATTAGTAAAAATTTATTTAAAATAAGTAACGCATATATTAATCATACTTATACTAAAACAAAACAAAAATCTTATACAATCAGTTGTAAGTAATCACTAATAATACTAATATTAAAGTAAAATTCTTTGTTTTGTTTTTGCCTTTTCGTCCAGAATTTCTGCCACGGTAATATTAATATCGTGGTTCGCATAAAGAACTGCCAAACCATTTAATCTGTCCTCTTCCGTGGTCCTACGCAGATATGTCTTTAATTATTTTAAATTTAAAAAGGACCTTTCAGATGTGGCGGTTGTAATAGGCAAAGTTAAAAAAAATTTGTAAAAGCCTTTTTATATTAGGCATATATTATATTGGCATCACATTCGGAATACACTTTGTCCAAATCTTCCTTCAGTTTTTGTTTTTGCATTTTTTATACCACAGCTCAAGTTCAGCTTTTAACATCGTTTTAATGGAAAACTCTTCAAGGAACTCATTCTTGTAGAAGCTGTGAAGTTTCAAAAAAGCCCCCCCCCCCTGGTTGCGCCACTGAAGTACCCGGTGGGGAACATGGATTAAGGCCGCAATATTCTAGGCAGAGCATTTCGAAGCCATTAAAGAAATAATTTTGGATTTAGATGACGATTTGCAGTGTGTTGTGCAAAGTAAAGAGTTGTTAAAGAGTAAAAGTGTATCAAAGTGTAATCTTGTTTTTTAGGTTTTTTAGGTTAATTTCAGTTTTATACCGGACATAATTAATATCCTCGGTGGAGAGTAGAAATTTAAGTTTAAGAGAGTCAATTTGAATTGTTCAAACTTTTTCCGTTAAATGTAACAACATTCCCGGTTAAGTAGGACTAGTAGGAGGTCAAGTAAGGAACAAATTGTATGTAACTGTAGAAAAGAATGAAGGATTTAAATAACTGCAGTAAAAAGCATGTATGAGGATAAACCATCCAACGAAGTTTTATCATGGCCTTATATTTTGCTACCTAAGTTGCAGTATTGCCCGATAGAATCAGTAGATGTTGAAAAAGGCTTCTCTTTGTATTATATTTTTACTAATAGAAGATGATCCTTTTTAGTTGAACATTTTGGAAAATATTTGGTAATAAATGCCTTTTATACAATTTTAGGTTAAAAAATTGTTTACTTTTATTTTTCTTTGTTTTTTTTGCATTTTTTTTATAATAAACATATTTTTTAGAAGCTAATGTGTTTCTTTACCCCATGTTACTATAATAAATTAAGAAATATTGCATACCAGTATGCATATCTGGTAAAAAAGCAAATAGCTGCATATTTTAAAGGCAAACAACAAACAAGGTATATATATGCGCATATTTTGGCTGAATTTAAGTGCATATAATCCGCCTTTTACTTATGTATTACCAAGTAGAATTGAGTCTTACTTTACTCTATCAACCAATGACAATAAATTTTTGGACGAAACTACTAAACTTATTGTACTATAGTGGGATTTTACGAAAAAGGTAAGTTTTGCCGCGTCAGTTATTTTAAAAGGACAGAAAATAATGTTTTTTTAAATTATTTATTTCTTGCAAATTGGTTTTTTCTTGTTAGGCTTAATTTCTTAAACTAAAAATTTTAGAATTCATATTCAGCATTGACTGACATCCTAAAATTAAAAACTTACCTTATATGTTCCCACCGCGTGGGCGCCGTCATATATAAACAAATGATCATTACAGTCTAACTGCAATCCATCAAATCTAAGCATAAACCTCTGCAGGATAGAATGTGTTTGAAACGTTATAACGCAGTCCAAGTTTCGTTCGTTTTGACTCCACAAGACTGCGCCATCTATTTTCCGATACAGCTGTTGCAGAAAGTGATTCTTGCAAAGGGTTTGCATAGAATCTGAAAATAAAAAAAAGTTGCATATTATTAAAAATTGAAACAAATTATATTACTATATTTATAATTCAGTCTGATTTTGAAGACACTAATTTATTCAAAATTTTATATCATGGATCAAACCAAATAAAATTGCTATAAATTGTTCCCATAACTAAAACCCATAGTTAACGAGATACTGACATTTAAAAAAAATGTATTATTATTCTTACTGCTAATTACTCTGTTAAAATTAGCAAGTACGTGTTATGTTTGGGAAAATTTTGCCCCTAGTAGGTGCAAAAGTTTATATTGGATCGATACAAATTATAAAACATTAGGAAGGAGAGAGCCATGTGAATTTCTGTGTGTATGGAGATAGAGCAAATGACACAATACTAATTAAATTTCTATAAACATCGGCACTTTTCTTACTAATATAATTTTTTAGTGGTTCATCTGGTATCGAATATTATATACAGAAAATGCAATAAATAAAATTTTTAGACTAAAGGCTATGGTGGTGTGAGAGGACAAAGGCAGAAAAATGAAATAGAAAAAAAGATGGAAATGCAGAGAATCAATAAGATAAGAATACAAAAAGATAATTGGGCGTGAGTCGTGAACGATCCCTTATTTATATTATTATAAATAATAGTAATATAAACGTACTGGTATTTATTATTATACTAGCTAATGATGAAGTAGTAATCTTGACTTTATTTTCTTTTTAAATGTATTAATATTGGCAAAAAAAGTCATTAATGTTGAATTTGTCAATAAGTTGTCGGCGAATATTTAAGTTGTATATAGATACATCAGTTTTATACAGATATGGGGCTTTTGAAATTTAATTATTTTATGAATGGAACCAAGCGAATGCAGAGTTGTGATCGCAAAAATTAAAGTCAAATAGAATAAGAGCCACTACAGCAATTTAGTATTTTGGGATACATATTATTGCCTATGAAAATACAAACTTTTTAAAACTGAGAATGCTCATTTTAGCGTAGTATGTTCTTTAAATTTTAATAGGATATCTTGAACAAGACCCAAGTTTCTAGTTTTTAAAGGAAATTGAATCCTGTCCCAGGTTTAATTTAATATTATCTAATAAATAATTTCTTACGGTTTCGTTGCAAAACAAGACCACATTTTTAGTGGGATTAATTTTAAGTATAGGCATTGGCGCCTCGTGAAAATTGAAACAGGTAGGGCCAAAACACAGGCCTACAAAAAAAATGCAAAAGTATAAAAATTTCAACTGAAATAAACTAGAAAAAAAACCTACCGAATAATTAAATGCAGCATAATAAGGAAATTGTCTTAAATCACAACACATGAAATAAAGTGTATTTCTCCATATTCTATTCTAAAGAAAAACATAGATAAAATAAACATTCTTGGTAAATTTCGAAGCCCTGATTTCTGCTCACTTTGAGTGTTTGTAATCAACAAATCGGGCAAGCGACGACCCAACTCTTTTATTTGCATTCTTTTTTTCAAGGAAATTGAACAAGGTCGCCCAAAACGGATTTTATACAACCGACAATAATAACGAAATTATGATAGAAATATATTTTAAAGTTAATATTTCGACAAGGAAAACCGCATTAAAAACAGCTGCCATCTGCTGGTATTACTATACTAGCTTGTTAGACAAAATAAAGCACGTTAAAATCCGCCAATGGCGGGTTGGGCCATCTGGCCAAGGTACAAAATCCCTATGAGCCCGTAAGAGAGGGAGATATTTATTTATCTCTCAATTTATGCGACAGCCCGGCCAATCAGAGGCCTATGTAAGGTACGGCGGGGCGCCAGGAAATTTTCGCGGCGCCACGAAATATTTGCACCGTTAATAATCATGCATGAGTATGAATAAATAGTTAGGTTTACAGGTAGGTAGGGCCATGACACTGTCGTCCTATTGCACGAGCCGCCGCTGAGTAAGTATACGTGATTATTGGAGACCTTAGCAAGGGCAGGTTTTATT
The DNA here is from genome assembly GCA_963969555.1 of Polydrusus pterygomalis. Lineage (NCBI taxonomy): Eukaryota > Metazoa > Arthropoda > Insecta > Coleoptera > Curculionidae > Polydrusus > Polydrusus pterygomalis. Next base: position 1,186,632 of record OZ018376.1, read on the forward strand.
TTGTCCTTTTCCATTTTTTTAATAACACAATGGAACATACTATTAAATTAACCTTTACCGTTCAAGTGAGACAGACTCTTCAATAAATTCCACATCCACAATTGCTCGAATCAACAAAAAGGCTCATTTTTCGACGATAAAACATAATTCCGAAGTCGTTTCTTTGCTGAAAGGAAACCGCTATTTTGAACATATAGTTTTTAGTTGCATGTCGGGAACATTCTTTTATTAGATTTTGGTGGTCTGATGCGAGGTTAAAATTGAATTATTTAAATCCACTATCGTTATTTAGTTACACGAACAATTTGCTTTCTTCGCAGAGAAAGTATTGTAAACGTGAAAAAAATTGAGTTAATATAGGATGTCGACGTATTAGAAATACTGTTTTCTTACAACGCAACGTATCCAAAAGAAAACAAAAAGTAGCACTTTTTAGAGGAGCGAGCGTTTTTTGGTTTCTTTGTCGCACGGCGAGCCGATAAATTAATCAAAACGCTTGCTAGCCTGATTACCTAGACAACCATCATAAAAGTCTGCTTCAAATTGCATCGACCTTTATGTTAATGCTGACAAGACTCAGGCATTGCTTTTCCAGTCCCGTCAAGGACCTGCGCAAACGTCCCCAGTTTTAGAGATTGGTGAAAGTCCGATCTTATTTACCGAAAGTGTAAATTTTTTGGGTTTAAACATGGTTAGGTTTCTTTCGTGGAAACCACATTGCAGGGCTATTTGTGCCAAATTAAATTCAATATCATACCAGTTTAAAATGTTACACCCGGTACTTATATGGCGTCTGTTTCTGGGGTAGGTCACCTATGGTTTCTGATGTTCTTTTGTGTCAAAAATAAATCTTAAGAAATATTATAAATGTTCGTTCTACGCATTCCTGGAGAACCCTTTTTAGAACTTATAATATATTAACGGTCTTATTATTATCATCTGTGTTTATTTTTGAAATGTGTGTTTATGTATTTTTAAATAGGTCTAAGTTAAAAAAAAAATTGTATGTTACATAATATTAACACGAGACATAAGTCAGACTTTTATATAAAGTATTGTAATCTAAACATTGCCAGAGACTCTCCAAAAGTTCTAGGACCTAAGTTATTTAATATGCTTCCTGAACATTTGAGAATTCTACTAATTTATTAAGTTTTAAAAGGTGCCTAAGAAAGTATATAGTCAGTAAGTCTATTTATAGCGTGGACGAATTTTTAAATATATATTTTTTTAATCGTTTAATCGTTTTTATTTTTTGTGTCATTTTAAATTCAACTCAACTGACAAAATCTATAGATTGTAAAAAATGTCTTTAAAAATATATACATTTATTATTATTATCTATTATTATTATTATTATTATTACTAAAAATTCTATTAGCCGTAGCTAGAATGCTATTATTAGTAGCAAAAAATCTGCATTAAATAGGCGCTGAAAAAACAATTTGTGATTAATTGATGCCATGTAGTTAAAGCTTTTAATCTTAAAAATTGTCTGCCAGCTACAAAAAAAAATTATTTTCATCATGGCTAGCCTCTCTGTACGAGCAGCCGCTGCTTTAGTGCTGCTTTATTCCGACTGTTAAACGTCAGTATAATGTTAATTCAAATCAGCCAATTAAAAAATAATAATATTTTGCTGGGTATAAAATGTTTCTTGTAGGTTTATTATTGTAGTTATGGCATTATCCCTTTTTATTTAATAAATATAAGACTATTCGATACAGGGTGGAGCGGTGAACAACTGAAAATTTATGTACCTAATGTTAGCTCGATAAATGCCGGGCAAAGTAATTTGTCGATTTTTAAATTATAATTTATAATTTTTGGAATTTAAATATCAAAATCAATATAAACGAATATTTTTAATTTCGTTTTAACCCCTGCCTTGCCTTTCCCCACTAATAATTACCAAAACTAATAAACTAACCCCAAACGATCGTTAAAAACGGGTATACCATATTTTTAGCCGTATAATAACTTCCCGAGCTAATTTTCTAAAACGACTAGCATGAAAGCATTATCAGATTTGTTAACATAATGTGGGATATAAAAGAGTTTGCTTACTTTAATTATTAATATTGTGATATTTTATGGAGAAAATTATATGGTAAAGCTGCAGAACACGGGCTTTTGATCAGGAGTTCAAAAACCCCAAAACAACTACTCCCCTGGCAAAATGCCGCTCTGGGAATTGAATTATATGGAGCTCAATTTGTCCTTTCAGTGCTAAAGCTGGTTTTACACCGTTTTTACTTTCTCGATGACCTTTTTATACAGGATGATTTTTAAAAACTAACAAGGGCTATATTTTCTAGATTAAAAAGATATCGAAAACTAAGAATAACAAAAACGCGGTGGAATAAAAACGAGATATTTTGCGAACCACCACACACTGGGGCAAGCTTTATAGAGTGGTTACCCAAAAGTCAGTATTCATTTTAATTGTTAGTTTTATATACTAATAACAATTCCTCTAAATTAATAAATATCTTTACGGAGTGAAAACAAACTTAATTATTATACAGGATGTCCTAACGATGTGTAGATACTTAATAGCTTGGAAACGATGGCAAATAGAAAACACTTTTTATCGAAAATTTGAAGGGACAGTTTAGCTCTACAATTTTAAATTACTTTGTTGCATACAAGGATTTGCAATAAACGTTAAAAAGAATCCAGTTATGTTGCAAGGTGGTCAGGAAAAAATCGGGACACGTTGCCGAAAACCAATAGAAAAAAGGACCAAAAGAAAAATGACGTTTATTGTGTTTGACGAAATGTTGATACAGAGAACCACTGGATAAACGATGATCGGTTTCGCGAATTAAGTATAATATTTCAGCAAAATATAGGGAGTAAACTACATACTATTTTGATGGTTTGTCTCTGGGAATTGCTTTTATTCATTTTTTGTTTATAAATCATAACTGGCCGGAAATTTTAAGGTAGGTAAAGTTTCTTACCTTGTTTTAAGGAGCTATGGTAATTTGGTTTGTACCCTGGAACACTGCAAGTTTTGTTTTCGGTATGATTATTTTAAAATAATGTCGTTATCAATCAAAACAATCTAGCTTTATTTTCACTTTTTACATACAGACAATAATATCGCTAACTATACCTAATATTATAACACCGATATGGTTTTTTGCTATTAAGTTATAACACACAAATACAAAACGAATATTGCAACGAGCAATAAAAACTTAAATTTCCACAATGATTTATGGAAAAAAAACACAAGGAAATGTCCTAGTTTATTAATTATCCAGTTAAAACAATACAACTATAATTTACACTATATTTAAAACATATTACACACATTGTTTAACAAAAAAAAGACAAATAAAATAAAACAGACACTTGTTTTTAGAACCCTGACTGCTTCACGCTTGCGTGCATTCTGTTCCGCCCCGTGCAGGCAACCAGCGTTCCCGTTTTGTGCCTTGAATACTGAAAAAGAGGCTATCTTACCTTTAATATTCTAAAATTCCATTTTTGTATACATACATATCGTCGTTAATTTCACAAACTGACGTATCTCAGAAAATCGCTATTTTGAGATACGATCGAAAACGTTTACCTTATATAAACCTTTTTCATCTCACAAAGTGTCGTAACTTTACCTGCTATACTTTTCTCGTAATTAACATTTGGTCGGTGACGAATCTCATAATAGTAAACTTTATAAATCTCACAAACCGACCTAACTCGAGTTAGGTCGGTTTGTGAGATTTACTTTTTAAAGAGATTTGTGCAGGTCGCCGACGTAACTCAATTTGAAGAGTTAGAACTCGTATTATACTTGACCGGGTCTTTTATTTTACGGCAATTATTATGCATTTAGTCTAGTTTTAAACGTATCCGGGTGCAGTAAAGCAATATTTGACGGCGAGATTAATACATTTTTACGATGGATGCACTTGTACTATGGAGGATGGCACAAAAGATGTTGTGTTATCAAGTGAACTTATGTTTCGTGGTGCATTGAAAAAAGGAACTAAAGTAAAAATGTTTTACGAAAAAAAGTGGTATAATGGCAAAGTGATCTTAACGGAGTGCGACATTAATATTTTCGATGAACATAATTCAGATTATGTACCTGTACCTATGCAGGAAGTGAACAAGCTAGATGTCAAGTCTGTGAGTGAGTTTAGAAACCACGTGGACATTTCAGATGTCGATTCCTTGTCGGATTCTTCGGACAATGTACCTCTAGCCCAAATCAGGGCTTTGATTTTGAGTGAATCTTTAAGTAATCAGAAAACGGCAATTTCTGACAATAAGAGTGAAATAAGTGAAAAGCCTGTTTACGATTCCGATGCCGATCCTCCGTATACAGCCACCTGTGAATATTACCGATGTAAGGAAGAAGTATGGAGTTCCTGTCATCGTTGTTGGATTCTTTTGTGCTACGATCACTTCATGGATAACCCACATTGTGACTACCATACAACACGTATACTAAAAAAGAAAGCTACAAGAATAACCAATGTTAATAGGGACTTGCAGCTTAAACAGCATCAAGTGGAAGGAAGTAAAAAGGAAGGCGAACCTAGTCAAAGAAAGAAGGGAATAGTTAACAAACAAAAACTTACTACCACATTAAAAAAATTAAATGTTCACGATTTTTTTTTACCCATTTTTACGTTTTCATATTTCTTTTTGTATTTTTGCTAGTTAATGTAGCCTCAATATTTGCATAAAAATGCCTGCAAAGTTTCATTTACCAGTTTTACATACTACGTCAAGATAGTTTTGTATATTTATATTCTAGTTTAGGTATTTAAAATAAAATTTGTTCATTTCGAAGGGTTTGCCTTATTTTTCTATTATAAAATAATATATTTTATCATAAATAACAAAGACATATCTCAACATACAGGTAAAATTTTATTCTCACAAATGGTCGTATCTATTTTTTTTCTTCTTAACTCAGGGTAAAAAAATCATATCATATGTTTTATCATGAAACTACAAAAAAAAGTCCTAACACTATAACACAAGACCGAATAAATATTATAAAACAAATGCTTTTTTACTTTTATCGAAAGCCAAAACTTACGAAAATCTTTAAACCTCTGTCCTGAAAAATTACAATAAATGAGATACGACACTTTGTGAAATTAACGACGATATGCAACCCTAAATTTGTTTGGTAATATAAGTACTATTATTATCGGCGTTGTGGTCTAGTGGTCAGTGCAGCGGCCTCTCAGATCGAAGGCCCGGGTTCGTTCCCCGGTGCCGACAAAAAAAAAAAAAGTCGATGTTAAATTTGGTTTAAGAGCTCCGTCTTTCGGAAGAGACGTTAAACTGTGGGTCCCGTGTCATGGATGTTGGCACGTTAAAGAACCCTACCCTCGACAAAGAGGGATTCGGAAAAATTACCAGATAGTGTGTGACAAATTCCCTGGCATCGGTGATTGGCCTCGTTGCGGAAATAGGCCGACGTAAAAAAAAAAAAGTACTATTATTTTGGTCATTTGTGAGTTGAGTGTTAACAACACTGTGTCAGAACTGCCAGATTTTAACTTTAGAAACAGTTCTGGAAATCGTTTCAGAGGAAATACTCACATGGTAATGGTAATAATATAAACCCGTATGTACAGGGTTTTTCCGTATATTTTGGAGCACCCCTGGAGCTTTTATTTGAAGACCTAGAAAAAACTTTAAATTACCAAAGTTGCATGATTTCTCCTGAACTGCCAGATTTTGTTATCGGACAAAACAAATGAACATCGTAAATTTGCTTAATAATGCCAATGTCGATTTTTTTTAATGGAACACCCTGTATATTAATTTTTTTTTAACTCCTCACTCTTTTCTGATTCCAAATATGTATGTATGTTATATGTTTACTTTAGTCATTTAGGCAAAATTTCATTTCACAATATTGCGATTTATTAATAATTATTGAATTTTTCATCTTTAGAGTAACCCATTATACCAAGACAAGACCATTCAAGGTATGAAATATTATTTTTGAGACATAAGTCAGTTGCCATAAGCGATTAATAACAACCAAATTGTTTCTCAGGGCAATCTAGATTTTCTAATCCGCAATATTTCGAAATGAAATTTTGCCTAAACGACTAAAGTAAACATATAACATATATACATATTTGGAATCAGAAAAGAGTGAGGAGTTAAAAAAAATAATATACAGGGTGTTCCATTTAAAAAAATCGACATTGGCATTATTAAACAAATTTACGATGTTCATTTGTTTTGTCCGATAACAAATTCTGGTAGTTCAGGAGAAATGAGAAATCATGCAACTTTGGTAATTTAAAGTTTTTTCTAGGTCTTTAAATAAAAGCTCCAGGGGTGCTCCAAAATATACGGAAAAACCCTGTACTTGTAGCTTTTGCAGATTTTTTTTATGTCGTCATATTGCGAGAATGAGAAATTTCGAGACTCTCACGAGACGAGAAAACATCTTGCGAGATGTTAGCGAGGCGAGATTTGGAGAAAATCTCGTGTCTATTTGCGAGACAAGATAAGAGTTTTTTCAAAAGTGCAAAATTTCTCGTCTCGTGGAATACTAATTTTTGATAAGCTTTTAAGAGGGGTGCCACAAGTCAGTGGTTTAGTGTCATTCAGGGGTTGGTGAGGAGGGTGCTCCGCAAAATACCTCATTCATGTTCTCCCGCGTTTATGTAGAAATGGTATTTTTGGTTTTTTGATATCTTAGTGTAAAAAATATAGTTATTGTAGGTTATCAAAAGTCACCCTGCATAATATAGTTTTTTATGGTTTATGGTTCATCTCGTTCTGGCTAGATCCAAAGACTAGAATTTGCAAAGAGGAGTTCGTTTTGACAAATTAGTATTAGTTTATGTTGTAGTTGTTTTAAAATTGTATTTTGAAGTTAAAAAGTCGAAATACTTTTTGTTTCCTTACCACTTTCAATTTCCCGATTGAAAATCTATTATTTCCAACTAAAGTAAATAATAAGTTTCCGAGTCAATTTAAGTATTTTAGTAAGTAATTTAAAATTTAAACTGAAAACTTGATTACTCCAGGGAAAAGAAAATCTAATTAATTTTAACTTTTCCCGGAGCAAAAATAAAGATAAACCGGTTTTATCTCTATTTATTATTAAAGATTTAATTTCATTTTTATCAATGCTAGAAATTCTTTTAAGCCAATCAAAATTAATTTCCTAATTTACCGAATTATCACAAATAAGGACTTCTGCTCATTAAACAAGTTGATGCCTCCATTTTCCACCTAATCTAATATTATAATCCCCACACACGCATCCACCCTTGTTCTCCTTAATGATTTCCAACAACTTTAATCCCATCGCCTTTCCGCTGCAGAATTTTTAGCCAACAGGAAAATGAAATTATCAAAAACAAAGTTAAATACCTTTTGCCGCCGCCATAAAGAAAACTTTTTGAAAAAACGTCTGACAATCCATTTGAGCCTTCCACAAAGGGAGCGACAGACAATTATTTTAGCTCTGGAACAAAGTTCGGGCTACCGGCATGCCTTTATGTCTGTGCCTTTATTTGTCTTTAATTTCTGCTCTTCTGTCCATGAATAACAGGGCTGCGAGAGGCTTTTGTTTTCCGAAAAATCAAGTGAGTGTCGGTTGCGAAACGAATCAGGAAGCTTTTTTATGGGTGAATTACGAAAGAGAAATCGCCATTTTCCCATCATAATTAAAAAACCTGTAAGGAAAAATGGAAAGGAAGCGACGACCGCCAAGATTGTCGATTAGCAATAACTCCTGGGCTTGGAAAACGGCGCAGGTATATTCGGGAAGAAAGATCCAGAATAGACATCAGTATCCCTGTGGGAAACTACGCCACAAGCACCAAGCATTAGTTAATGTAATACAAGCGTGCGAATAAAAGAATCTTGAAAAAAGGTCATGGTCAAACGCAAGCACGGACCTTAATAAAATTGGAAAACCCTCGAAGAAATTATGAATGCTACTCCTGACGTGTACCCAGTTAGAATAAGTGACTGGCTTGCTATCTGGCAATTGTCACTCAAAAAAAACACCTTCAGCGAATGGGAATCTACAATAGACACATTGAATGCAGACGTTGCGGTGGAGAGGACGAACCCGCTTTTCATATCATATACAGCTGCGATAGCCCGCAAAAAATTCAAAATCTTTCTCCCGCTTGACAAACTTGGTGGGAAACTATTGAACCTTATAGAAGGAACAAACCTTTTCTAACAAGACTGGGACGCACAATAAGCCAGAAGGGTGACAAGCTTGGGCCACAAACCCGACCACCCCCCCCCCCCGGAGGGCTTTTTGAAAATCTGATTAAAACACAAGTAACCATTTAAATTAGTTGTCTTCATGATACAAAGAAAACAAAATAACATGACATGTATTATTCTTTACGACAGACAGTTATTTTACAATTTTGTGGTTTTAATTTTATAGTTAGTTTAATTTGAACCAGTTTATTACATTAAATAAACTTACTCTCTATTGAACTGAATATTATTATACGATCGTGTTTTCTTCCGTAAAACAGCGGATTTCTAGAAATAACTTAGTTTTACTTTTTTATAATAAAAAGCCAGTAAAAACCAAAGTGTAAAAGGAAAAAACATATATCTTCCAGATTAGGGGGGAGTGAAACAGCAACAGCCGGTCGACTGGCCCTTCCAATAAACCAATCACAATTTATAACTTCCTCGAGTTCCGACTTCGTTCCCCGAAGGGCAGTTTAAACTTGGAGGACATATCTTTCGGAATTAGTCTTGTGTACACATTGGTGTAGGTTAAAACCTATTTACCAAAATAATTTTTTGTAATGTTAATGTTTTTCTTATACAGTGTGACCAGTAAAGTCCGCATCATATCGGATTTTTTTTATTAATTGCTTTATTCGAAATATGACTTTGGCATCAAGTTCTGCTTCGATCGAGATGAAAATTAAGCAAAAAAAATAGTAGTCACGTGATCGCATTATCTGTCAAACTTTAATTTTTTTCAAAAAATAATTCAAAAGTGGGGTTATTTCCGAAAGTATCGAAAAAAGTTATATGCAAAAGTTTTTTTAAATGCAGTTTCTAGCCCACATGCAAAATTTCAGCTGCATAAGATAATTTTGATTTTTTACCCACCACTAAAATTTATTTTCCACTTAATGAACACTTTACTGATGACACTGTGTTCTTTTTTGTCTTAATATGAAGATGTATTACTTTCAGAAACAAGCTACGTTTTCAACAATACTTATTTTATGAAGTTACCTTGTACAGGGTCAAAAACAAATCAACTTTGCATCACATGCGACCAAATTTTAATAGCCCAATTTTGATTTTGTAGAAAAGCACACATATAATATGGCTACTTTAAAGAAAATGTATCTGAAATAAAGCATTGTCAAAACTGAGAAGTTTTATGTAGGTTGCGTTGAGTCTTATTTTGCAAAAGTGGTGCAATTTACAAAATATGGGTAAAAAAATCAAAATTATCTTATGCAGCTGAAATTTTGCATGTGGTCTAGAAACTGCATTAAAAAAACTTTTTCCGATAACTTTTTTCGATACTTTTAGAAATAACCCCACTTTTGAATTATTTTTTGGAAAAAATTAAAATTTGACAGATGATGCAAATCGCGTGACTACTATTTTTTTGCTTACTTTTCATCTCGATCGAAGCAGAATTTAATGCCAAAGTCAAATTTCGAATAAAGTTATGAATAAAAAAAAATAACATATGATGCGGACTTTGCTGGTCACACTGTATACAATTATTGTAAAGTGACGGAGTGATGCATCAACGCCCAACCTAAACCCCTTATCCTGGCATCATGAAATTTTGAGAATGTCTTCTCCTTCTAACGTACGCATCCACTAAGGAGGGACTTTCCGAAAATAAACCCCTAAGGCGGTAAAAGCGGGGGTTGACATTTTTATAAGGATTTCTGTATCTTATGCAGAAACTAAAATTGATGGGGAAAGTGGGGGTACTTATTTAACCTATTAAATAAAATATTCTGGTCTTAGAGTTACACAAAATACATGGAATTGTTTCCCCTGACGTCGCACAACCCACTGCTGTCCATATGAAAACGATGAGTCGCTGATAATAGGATAGTTCTTCTGAACTTTTAACTGTCAAATTAAACCTGTTATAAATTGGATAGGGTTTGGTGAAAGTTAATAACCATTTAAAGATGGTTTTAATTTGATACGTAGTCAGTCACAGTGACACAATACGCGCCAATGGCTATCGGAAATTTTTTGGTAGCAATAACAATTTCGTTTGCTACTGACATCAGCGTTTAAGGAGGCCTTTGTGTATCTGGGAAAACGATTTGACAAGATTTAATAAGATTTTGTGCGCCCGAGTTTATAGATTTTCGAAGGAATAAGAAAATTTAATCAAAAGGAACTGATTGCAAGAGATATAATATATACTTTGTGAAATGTATTAAGCGCTAATTTATAGTAATAAAATACAGTTAAAAAATTTACATTTATAGCAAAATCATTTTTCATTCATTTTTTAATAATTACTCCAGATTATATAACGGCGTCTGCTAATTTGCCAATCTATATTCTGATATGAATCTATGGCAGATAACTTTTAAAATTATATTAACAAAATGTCCGTAAGTTAAAAAAATATCGGACATTTTTGTAGATACTTTGAGACTAATAGTCAAATAGAATAATAATTATACTCGTAGATATTTATTAATATCATTACATTCCGTTCAATGGCGGATTTAGAGGGGGGACACAGGGGCACGTGCCCCCCCTGTCATAATAATTTCGCACGAACCAACCTAAGCGCAACACCCAAAATTTCAAACACAGTGACAAAGCACTGTACTGTAACAACCACAAAATTAGAGGTATATTTTGTGGTAACAACCAAATATTTTTTTGATGCCAAAACTTTACAGCATTTAGAAATGGACATTAAAAATCAGGTTTTCAACGTGGTTTGATAATTAGCGAAAAGATGGCGTAAAAGCACGTTAGATAAAAAGCATACATTTTAGGATTTTAGAATTTGTGTTTTGTTACAGAAAACTGTAATCTGTGGTTTTGTTTACAAAGAAAGTGTATTATTTTGGGGTAGTAAGGACTTATTTTAATAAAAATAAACATGCCAAAACGGCTATGAATGTGGAATATTTGAGAAACAATTTTAGCTCAGCAAAAAATTGAAATTAAAATTGAGGGAAGACCTAAACCCGAAATTAACTTGACACAGATCACAAAGTGTAGATCTAGGGACTTTATTGTTATTGATAAGTTTGCTGGAAATAAAACCAGAAGATTGAACTTTACTTTTAAACAATGTACCCGCTAATGAAAAATAAATTGGCCTTTTTTTATTTTTTTTATCTTATTTCATTTTCAATAAAATAAGTATAAGCATTTTTAAAATATTTACTAAAAATTATTGACCAAATTTGGGCGTGGTCTTAAAAAAATTTCGCCTGCGGCGCGTTTCGTCCGCAGCGGGCTTTTCGTGCACCCCAAGATAACAAGTAAGTGCCCCCCCTGTCAATTTTTTCTGAATCCGCCACTGATTCCGTTTGACTAGCTTATTGTCGAAAAATATTTAAAATTTTTTTGTTACTTTTCTGTTGTGTGTTTTAACAGGTTATCCCAGGTTATATAAAATATGTTTTCGATTTCCATTGCTCTGTTGGTTCGATATACCAGAAACATATTGACGGGAAAGAGCGAAATTTTGTATGTGGTTTAGGCATTAACGCTGCTCGAAATTGAATATACTTTAAGGTCGATATCTACCGGGTGGCCAAATAAGAACGGACACCGGTCATATCTCAGGAACATTTTGTCACAAAGTTTTAAAATTTTATTACAAAATCGACCAAGAGAAATTCCTGAAAATTATTTTAGGGTTCCTGAAATTACCGATAGAAGGCGTTCAAACGATGACTATGAAGATTGGTTTTTATCGATAATATGCCAAATAAAGTTATATCAAAAATTAAGTGTTTGAAATATAAGGTACAATTTTTATTAAACACATTTTGCTCTAAATGGACTAAGGAGAGGAGGAAACCTCTTTTGAAAGAACTGCTCATAACTACGGTTTGCCTTAACCAAATTTGACAGGTACCGGTACAAACATTTCTTTGGAAAAATATTATTTAGTAATTGCATTGTATTTTTTAAATACAAATTTTATTTTATTTAATACAAGAAGAATAATGAATAACTATAGAAAATGGGCAAGTGCGGGGAATAGGTAATTGCCGATTTTTTTTTTTAAATTAAAAAGAGTTGTAGTTAAAAAAACTATTTAAAATTAATATAATGTCCTTTTATTTATTAGCTAAAATAATTATCACCCTTAAGAATTTTTGATAAACTTTATTACATAAGTGTTTAGCTTATAATTTCCTTTAATTTTTTATGCGACGTTTCTGAATGATGCAATTATTATACTCCCATGGTAAATAATAAAACCCCTTATGTAGGTAGGTACTTGAAGCTTTTCCAGAATTTTTCTATGACGTCATATTGCGAGAACCAGAAATTGCGAGACGAGACGAAAGTCTTGTGAAGGGTGCTAGATTTCTCGTCTCGAAAAACACTATAATAAATAGTCTTTGTCGCAGAATACATCTCGCAGTGTCAACATGTTCACATGTCACTATGTTCTCTTATAATTATTAGGTATATGTGATAGTTTTTCAGTAACCTTTCTACCTTTTTAAATGTACACCAAAGAAATGGTGAGTAAGAATTACTTTCTAATCCCCATGCCTTTGGGTACGATGATCTTCGGAAACGTTTCAGATTACTTTTTTCGCATAATATTTCCATGAAAATCTTTTTTTCAACACAGTATTGTACGTTCTAAGCTCTCCAAAATCCTTTTTTACCCAAATGCTCTATATATACCCAGCTATAAAATTGTGTACCCTGCTTTTAGCTCTAAAATCTTTTTTCAATAAAAAAATCTTTTAGAAAGGTCGGTGGGATCAGACCAAATAATACTTTAAAATAATAATGGTATTAACCAAATCAAAAGTTGAAGGAAGGTTGGATATGACAACATACACTTTTATAAAACATGAAGTGGATATTATCAAGACTTTTCCGAAAACTCGTCTCAAAGACGCATCTTTTTAAATAAGGCTTTGTACTTCTCTTCCCATTAGCTAAAGACAAACCGTCAACATGGCGAAATTTAAGCTTACACTGAGAAAAAGCATTTGTGCAAATAGGGCCTTATAAGAATTCACATATTCTTTATAAAACTGTTTAATACTAAGGGAGAGTGGGGTAATTGTGCGCACTTAAGCGGAAATCGTTATAGCACTGATGCCATTGTAGATAATTTAAATGTTAACAAAGTCACAAACTACGTTTTCAAAAATACGTATTTTATGAAGTTACCTTATACAGGGTCAAAAACAAATGAACTTTGCATCACTTGCGACCAAATTTTAATAGCCCAATTTTGATTTTGTAGAAAAACACACATTTAATATGACGCTAGTTTAAAGAAAATGTATCTGAAATAAAGCATTGTCAAAAGTAAGAAATTTTATGTATAGGTTGCGTTGAGTCTTATTTTGCAAAAGTGGTGCAATTTACAAAATATAGGTAAAAAATCAAAATTATCTTATCCAGCTGAAATTTTGCATGTGAGCTAGGAACTGCATTTAAAAAAAAATTTCCCTATCACTTTTTTTTGATATTTTCAGAAATAACCCCACTTTTGAATTATTTTTTGAAAAAAATAAAATTTGACAGATAATGCGAATCACGTTACTACTATTTTTTTGCTTAATTTTCATCTCGATCGTAGCAGAACTTGATGCCAAAGTCAAATTTCGAATAAAGCTATTAATAAAAAAAAATCTCATATGATGCGGACTTTACTGGTGACACTGTATATACAAATATTGTTTAAGTTTTTGTCCCCCCTGAAAAACGTTCTATGGACGCCCTTGCCCCCTCCCTCTCCATAATGACACAATCATTCTATTTAAACATAGCAAATTTAGAGCTAAAAATGAGTGAAACAAAGACTCATTCTTTATTAAATCATACAAACACGTGTATGCCGACCAACCAAACGTAGACAAATTTAGTAGGTAGCTGTATAGCGATAAATTATGAATTAGCTAAATTAACTCCGCTTTTACATGTAGAGTAGACAACGTTTAAATGTTTTAATTAAACATTATGTTTTATGAAGGATTCATAAAGTTTAAATATTATACGACCTCCGTGTTAAAAGCACGAAAACGAGAAGAGTATAAGGAAGTAAATCTGCTTTTTAAGCTGTAAATAATCTGCGTTAAAGAGTAGGTATATAAACTGTTACTTTGTGAGTTTAAATAGTAGATTTTAATGCGGTTTTTATTATCCGTGCCAGCGGCAAACACAAGTTAAAACCTTCCGGCTAAAGCAGATTGCAATAAATAAAAATATTTTGTCAGATTTGTATGATAATTAGTTTATTACTCAACACAACAATTATTAGGGTACATAGTAGGTACCTTTAGCCCAAGAATATATTCCTTAAATTGTGATTTCAGCAATCAGTGGCGGATCCAAGGAGAGAGGGGCAATTGCTCCCCCCTTGTACATTTAGATTTTTTTTAATATTGTCACAGAAAATATAATCACTTGTTTCTCAAAATCAAAACATTGATTACATTTTGTATTATAATAATTATTCAAAAAAAGTTATGTATGTATAGTGTTTCTTAGGTCAATTTAATGACATTAAACTGTAGGAATTTCCTAACCATAGGCGTCCCAAACAAATAACTAAAATGCGTATACACACTTATAAGTTTGTTTTACATTAGGTATTTGTACATACTACACTTTATAAACCCACTGTATATATAATAATACTATATTAAAATAATAAATATAAGGTAACTCAAAAATTCTATACACAAAACTAAAATTAGAAAAATAAACCTGACACGGCACGACACTGCTCAGAAAATGCTTTAATTTTTTAACCAGAACTCCATTCTCCGACCATTGTCCACAAATTCCAAATTACGTATATTTTATCTTCGTCTCTTCCACGCCATCGGCGGTCACTGGCATATCTCTGTCTGACAAAATCGATCGTTGAACGGGTCGGAGACCGCTTCAGTTTATCCCAGCCGCTTTAACTGGCGCTTGTATCCCTTGCTGTTGCCAATTCTTCAAAATTTTCGGATTTGTAAGCACAATACGAGTAACAAGGGTTTGTTAATTAGTTGTTTTTAAACACTGAAAACACTTTTTGTCTTGATTTCAGTTATATTGTTTCTTAAGGACTAAAGAATGTATTATTATAACAATGAATGGCTTGTTATTTTTTTTTGTCATGCTCAAAACTCCTCGGTTTAAAGTATATTTGCAAACTAGATTTCAAAGGAAGTTACTGACTAACAATTGAATACTGATATAAAAGAAACATTTTTAATAAAAAAAACTTAAAGAATTGAAGAAGAAAGATCTGACAACCCTGGTTGTGAGGTCGGTCTCTTCTGTTTACCGCCGTTTGTATGCCGTATGGAATAATTGGAATGTCATCACACTGACTTTGGATAAATTATACAGGGTGCTTCTGTCACGGTGATCGTTAATTGAAATATTTTTGAAAGTAATGCGTTCTTAATCCTGAAAATTTCGGAGACACTGACGCTGTCTTCAAATGAAGTAACATCGACCATATACGCGACTTTCGGTTATATCGGTAGTTGTCTCATACTTGCTTATTTTAAATGGAGCACCCTGTATAATTTTTTTTGTGTTCCTTTCTTTATTTCCAATAACTTTTATTAACAGTAATTTTATACTACTCTTTCCGTTTCTGAAAAAAAAATTGTCGTACAGACGCGAGTCATTAATTTTGTTAGTTGCAATTAATATAATATTTTCTTGCCAAAAATCAATAAGACTGTTTGATATTTGGGGGATTTTGGGGGAAACCGTAAATAAGATTAAAAACTATTCTAGTTAGTTATAGTGACATCTTAGCAGAACAGATAGGAAATGATCCATCTAGCCTATCGATTTAATGAAATGCCATCGTATTTAAAAAAAATAAGGATTTTTAAAATTTGTTGATAAAGATCAACAATTCGAATCGAATTTCCCTCTGTTATCTTTGAAAAGTGACCTGTAAAAAATCACAATTTGAGAAAAACTAACTTTTTAAACGGTTAAGATCAGGTAATCTGGATGGCCACTCTATTGACCCTCGTCTAATATAAACAACATAATGCGGGGGAGCATTATCCTGTTGAAACCATAATATTAAACTTGGTAAATAAGGATCATTATCATCTGGAAATAGAGTGGCGAAATTTGGAACCAGATCGATTTGAAGGAAATTTGAGTATCCAGTGGGGCTCTAATCAAAGAAAAATGGTCCGATTACCCTATTTAACGGTTAAAGATACGTATAGGACAGGATTTGTGAGAAATGTCTAGAATTAATTATAGAACGTAAAAATATACACTGTGGATCAAATTAAAGGAGTGAATATCTTTTTTATATTTTTTTATATTTTTTTTATTTTGCACTGATTTAATTTATTTTTGGAGTATTGATGAAATAAAATCATCTCAGTAAAATATGTAGGTAATTTTTATTAAAATATTTTGAACAGGGCCAGATTTACAGATTTTTTTAAACAAACGTGCGCTTATGTTCGTTGCAAACGGACACTGTTTTATTTAAATTTGAGATAATTCGGTTTTTTGGTAGTTTAACTATCGAAAATAGTACTCCAGCGTAGGCCTCATTTTGAAAGATTTTAAAAGTCAAGAAATACTTACAACTTTTTTTGTTCAATGATGTACTAAAATATTTCAGTTATCATTTAAAAATTAGAGTTTTTAAGACATCTTAGAGAAAGTAATGGGTTCATAGAAATAAAAGTTGGGAGGGAAGGAAAAAAACTTCAAGAACTCAAGAAAATATTGTCATGGTAAGAAATATCATAGAAAATGTGAGACCTGGAGATTCTGTCGGTACCAGAAAAATAGCGAAAAGAACAATAATTCACCGTTGTACCAGTTCAAAGAGTTATCAAAAATGATTGCCAACTAAAAGTCTTTAAAAAAGTTTACTGTCAAAAACCTAATGCCAATGTAAAGGAGAAACGATTAGAAAGATGTAATATGTAGCTACGAAGATTCCGTTCTCGCGAAAATATCGCAAAAATATGGTTTTCAGATGAGAAAATGTTTTATTTGAGGCCGCCAAAGAATACACAAATTAATCGGGTATACTCAAATGCGCGAGTAAAGAGGGAAATCCCTTTGGAAAATATTTTAATCGAGAGAAGTAACTTTTCAGCTGGCGTAATGGCCTCCGTGGCAGTTTCCCAATTGGGAATGTCAAGGATCATTTTTGTCGATGCCGGAGTAAAACTCAATTCGGAGTCGTATCAACAATAAATTTTACTTCACTTGCTTACCCAATAGTCCAGACCTTAACCCTGTTGACTATTCCAAATGGGGAATTTTGGAGGCAAATGTTCGCAATATTATATATATATTTAATACAATCGAAGAGCTAAAGAAAAGGTTACAGTTCTGTAGGAATAAATTTAACCAGGATATAATCAATAGCGCTATAAACCTATGGCGAAGGCGACTGCAATCGGTGATAGGAAATCATGGTGGTCATATTCATAATGTTATCCTGGGAATGTTTAGACATACCCACTGTTGATTTTAAGTGATACTTAGTTTTGATAGCAATAATTATTGTTAATATTAATAAATTTGTTAATTAAGATTAAACAAAAAAAGTTCTTTTCCTTGACTTTTAAAATCTTTCAAAATGAGGCCAACACTGGAGTATTTCCGATAGTTAAACTACCAAAAAAACGTCTCATCTCAAATTTAAATAAAACAGTGTCCGTTTGCAACGAACATAAGCGCACGTTTGTTTAAAAAAATCTGTAAATCCGGCCCTGTTCAAAATATTTTGATAAAAATTACACATTTTACTGAGACGAGTTTAGTTCATCATTACTCCAAAAATAAATTAAATCAGTGCAAAATGAACAAAAAAATATTCACGATTAAAAAGTGTTTTAATTTGAGCCACAGTGTATAATTTCTTTCATTAAAAAAAAATAAAGTTGATATAAGTAGCATTTTTATTTATTATTATTAAAAATATAAATTTGACAGTTCCGAGCGATTGGCTGTATTCTATATAGAAGGTTAATACGTTTCTTTATTATAACTCTGTGGTTTGGGTTTGCTACATAATATAGGGCAAGTATAATAATTATAAAATTAAATTCCCTTTCATTTGAGGTTAATTTCGGTATTATTGTTTCGTTTGACAACTACATTGTGCATCTTATAGCTAAACACTTTGATATTTTGATCATTTAGTGCCTTTTCATTGAGACTGTAACCCTTTTCCGGTCTAGTCCGGGAAATCCTAAAGCGTCCTGGAAGTGGGTACTGTTGACATTACGAGAAATTATTATCTTTTTTGAGGTAACATGTTTCTTTATGAAAATACGTACTATTATTGTATAGTTAAAGAACCCAAAGAATGATACAAGGTTAACCAAAACCACTGTATATTTAGCGATTCTTTCTAATCACCACCTTAAATTTTGTAAAAATGTTGGTCAAAATTGCCTTAGTACACCAAAAAACAATATAGCGTCAACGTCTTGTCCAATAATACAATTCGCATTGATAATCTCTCCTTTTTAAAGACGGAAAAACCTGTGTTAAGTTTATGTCCGCCAGTATATACCTAAGTTTTTCCGTCGCCTCGCTCTCTTTTTATTCGAAATCTCGCCGAAAATAAACTCTTTGCAATCCTCCGGTTTAAAACCGCAATATTTCCCAGCCCAACGTTTAAGTGGCCGCATCAAGTTGGCTTAGAAAAGCCTGGGCCTTGTAAAGCCCCCGCTAACAAGTCACGTGATCCTGCCAGGATGGATGGCGAGGACGTGGCAGTTGTGAAAAAACAGGCGGCCATGGACGAGACGTTCCTTTATCATTTTCCAAGTTGATGTGAGACGTTTTACATGAAAGGTCATTTAAAAATAGTGTTGCTGGAGTAGAATGATAAAAAGTCCGGGATTTTTTATTATTTATTTTTATCGATTAAATTTAGAGTTTAACCTTTAACGGCTACAGAGTGGTCTGCGAGACACCACGCGACATTTTTTTTTCGATTATTTTACAATTGCTTGTGTGTTAAAGGGTGAGGGACTGTGTACCAGTGTACCTCTCGGCCGATGTCCGTCGGCCACATCAGTAACGCGAGAACCTCAGTGGTGTGTTTAGTGATTTTTTATTTGACTTATAAAGACAGAGTGGTCGGTTAGACCATAGCGTAGCGATTAGGCAATGTTTTTTTATTTCTGATCACACTTATAATTTAGCTATTTGTTGTTATGTTGTTAGAGTTTACAGTAGTCATGGTTTATATTTATTGTTTAAAATATTATATTATTGTTTTTTTCAACCTATGTAATGCACTTTATGTATTTAGGTCAAGAGCTTGGGCTTCTTATAACATATTCATATACCTACATAACATTTGCTAGTTTAGAAATAAAGTAAAGATTTTTTTTTGAATAAAGATAATGTTTATTCTTTTTAAATTTATTTTAATCCTATTTTAAGAGGAAAATTTGAACTGAAATATATTTTTTTAACGGTGTGTCTGTGAGACCACTCTGTAGCGGTTAAAGGAAATTTATTTACCGTGGCCGTTAAAGGTTAAGTTTAAGTGACATACAGTGAGAGAAAAGCCTTCTATTCCTTATACAGTATATTGTATATTCACATACTCTTCATACAAGTGTTTAATACTATATGTTACAGCAACGCGTACTCCTCCTCCTGCTGTAAGACAAAGAAAATTCCTAGACCGTTGTGTAGCGATAATATCACGGTAATTTAGCCAATAGGAAATAGGAGTTAATGCTACCATCAAATGGTTAATAGTCATTATTGCCCTGAATACTCACAGTAGGTAATTATCAATTTCTATTGTGGGTGAAATCTGGTTTTATATACTGTATTAGTTCCGACTGGCAGTTGTAATGAAACTTGACATTAATCATAATAATATTTGCTTGCTACGGTTAATAAAGCATATACTTTTCACTAAAAATCAGTACTGTAGTTCTCAAAATGGCTGTGTTTAGCGAAACAGGTTCTATACAACACAAAAAAGGAGCAGGAAGACCATCTGTAAGAACAGAAGAACTTGTTGCAAACGTTGAAATAATGCAAAATACACCAACAAATTGTATAAGATGCCTATCCTAAGAAGCGGGAAGGTCTTATGGAACATGCAGGATTATTCTTAAGAAGCAGCTAAATGTATTTCCTTATAAAGTGCAAGTATTCCAAGAAATACAAGCCGCAGATTTTGAAAGACGCAGGAATTACTCTCAATGGTTTACCCAAAATTTATTGGAAAGAAATGATTTATTAGACCTGACATTTTTTTCGGATGAAGCCTGGTTCCACCTCTCCGGTTATGTGAATTCTCAGAATACATGTAATTATTTTTCTTTTTCTTTCTGTATATTTTTACTTTGTTAATTTTGTAAACAACAGAAATAAATTTGTATTTGTCTACTTATTTTATTACTCATTAGTTTGGCATATCATGTCATAATATGAATTTGACAAAATTTTAACCTAGATTTGGTGAGATATATCGTCCCCATATCATTGTGATCTAAACCAAGCCCTACGTTTTTTAATCCAAAGCCCTCTTTGATGCAAATAATTTTTGCTCGCACGGTATTATGCAACATCATGGTTTACTGAGATTATAAAATTCGTCCATAGATTATTAAGTCCAATACTAATGATGGGTTGTGCGAAATAAGAATATTCTATTGCTTTATCTGACATGCAAAGTTTAAAAGAAACTTAAATATAAAGTAAAAATAAATTAATTGAAACAGGTAATGGTAGATACGTGCAAGTTGCTATAAAAAATAAGAATATAAATTGTAGGTGACAGGCTCTCCTTCACGGGCTGCCGCCACTGCCGATGGGTCGCTACACAGATGCGCTACTAACTAATAATAAGGCGGATCCTTCATTTCGTCAAGAAATATGTTACTGAATTACCTTTAAACCCTTTTTACCCCTTTCAGGTTGGAATTTTACAATATCCATTCTTGGTGAGCATTTACACCCCCATAAGAATCTATCCTCAAAAATTTTAATCGATAAGTGCAGCAATTTTGGCCCGGCGTTGATGGCGCATATATGAATGAATAAGTGAGTCAGGACGTTGCCTTTTATATAATATATAGATGTGGTCGTTGTGCATTTTAATAACTTCCAAAAAGATTTTTTTTACTTGTAGTTTTAGTGTATTACGCGAAAATCTTCCAACCGCATCAGCACTAAAGCCTGGTAAAACTTTCTTAAAGTGGTCTGCCTCTGACCAACTTCTTCCATTGTGAAAAAGCATAACAAAGTTTTAAAGTTTTAAACTTGATTTTTAGTATTTTAAATATAGTTTTCCTGAAAGAAAAGTTTTTGTCCGCGGTATTATAAGGATGGAACTTTAATTAAACTGGTGTGAGCGTTCAGTTTTGAAGTTATAAATATTTAACAAGAAAATAATAGACCGTGTCAAATAATAGCAGAAGGACTTAGATAAGGTGCAAGATATAGAGAGAGGTACTTGAGATCAAACAGAGAATTAAGTTTTTTAAAATTAGAAACTAATTTAAAAACACCTATTCGTTTAAATCACCTAAAATAATAATAATAATAAACGAATTTTATTTCAATATAATATAAAATTTACAATTAATAAATTAGGAAATGAATGTCAAATCCTGGCGCAGTCTAGCTGTAGTAGCTACTCTACTGAACCAGTCAAAGACAAATAAGTAACATTTAATTGTCATCATTAAATGAATATTTTTAAGTTCAATGAAATTTAACATAGGCAATGAAATAGGCAATTATATAATTAATAAGAAATAAAAACAACTTAAAGCAAATAATTAAATAAATAAAATGCATGCGTATAATTTACATTAAAATGTTAAGTATTCTGCACATTTAAAAGATATTTTCTGTATTTAATTTTAAACAAATTTACATTTAAAGGCAACATCTCAGTGGGAATCGAATTATAATATTTTACTGCATCGTTGAAACATGGCGCTCCGATGATGAGGCATGGTTAATTTACTTCTGTCTCTAACCCGTCTATCATGAGGAAAAATCAGACGCTCTCGAATCGAAATAGGGGAGTCTTCGTGCAAAAATGAGGCATTCCTCGTTCATCCATCCTCAGCTAGTCAATTGTCCCATACAAGTGGGAAATATGATCGTACATTCTTATACCATACACAAAACGAAGACAAGCATTTTGCACTTTCTGTATCCGAGATCTACTTTCAACATCCAAGCAGAAACTAGACAAAATCACAATAATTAAAATTGGACAAAACGAAAGATTTATATAAATCTTTCCTTAATTTAGAATATGCCTATTACTGTATAGTATTTTTAAAGAAAGATAAGTTTTCTAAAATATTTTTCTTAAA
Organism: Polydrusus pterygomalis; assembly: GCA_963969555.1. Classification (NCBI taxonomy): domain Eukaryota; kingdom Metazoa; phylum Arthropoda; class Insecta; order Coleoptera; family Curculionidae; genus Polydrusus; species Polydrusus pterygomalis. Next base: position 1,209,164 of record OZ018376.1, read on the forward strand.
TGCTCGTTAAACCTTAGTTCCGTGTCAAGTAATAAACCCAAATTTGTAGCACTATCCATAATATTTAATTTTGTTCCATTAACGGATACATTTAAAATATTTTTTAAACCATTCTTATTATCAAAAATTAGCATGCAAGATTTAGTAGGATTTAAATTTAAATTGTGCCTTCGAGAGAGCTCAGTCAATAGTTCCAAATCTTGGTTTATACAGTTCTCAACTTCGGCGTAATCCTCAGCATCAAAACAGCAATATATTTGTGTATCGTCAACAAATGCTTGCACTTTACAGTGCTTTAAAGATCTAAGAATATCAGAGGTATACATAAGAAAAAGTAGGGGGCCCAAAACTGAACCTTGTAGCACTCCAGAGCGTATGTCGACTTGTTCAGAATAATTATTATCAGAAAACACTTTTTGAAATCTATTGATCAAGTATGATTTAATAAGAAGAAAATAGTTATTAACAAAACCATATTTTAATTTGAATACCAGAGTTTATGATTAAGTGTTATGAAAATAATTACTTTAGTCACAAGAAAATGCTATTAAGAGCTATTTTGATCAAATACTTACTTATATGCGGTTTATTATGAAATATAACAGTTAGAGATACTAACTACTTACTTATAATTATTGCGTAATAACCACAGATGTGTAATATAAGGAGACGAAACATTCCATACATTAAAAACCATTTGTTTACAATCAGACATAGGTACTTCCAAAGTTTCACATAAGTTAGAAGGAGATGGCTTGAAAAAATGGCAACACTGTAAACTGTAAAAACTCGCTGTTAACCTTACAATGCATTGACATGTGGTTTTTTAGAATCAAATACCATCTATCTATTTTGAAGCTGCAGGCAAATTCGATGTACCTTATTTAACACTTCTTTCTATGCACATAACCTAAAAAATGCGGCTAAAAAGAACTGTTACCTTCTTCTCTTTCTTAATATATCCGAATTATAATTATTATAACGATTATATAATGCTAAACTATTATGATTTAGCATATCGCAAAGCTCTTTGAACATAGATAAATCCCAAACAAGACCTCATTCAATTCACAATATTATTTCAAATCTTGCAAGCGCTTCCCATCAACACAGCAACTAAACTTCCAGGCAGAAGTTTCTGGGAGTTGTTTGCTTTCTGGCCGAGCACTCCTTTCATTGTGGAAAGCCCAACAAGCTGGTAAAGTTTAGGCCCGGTCTTTTGTAATTCATAATCCATTTTCAAGAAAACTTTTGTAAAATATCATGTAATTAATAAAAACAAGAGACTGCTACCTAATAAGGACCGTACGTTTAATAAAAATAACATTTTTTTTTTAAACCATCAGTGCGTCGAGCTCATTTATTGTCCGGATTTGACTCCGTCTGATTTCTTTTATACATAAATTACAAAGAGGACCTCAGTAGACAATCATTTTACACACGATGACCAGTTGAGCGGGTACATCTTAAACACCAACAAAAGTTGATTTTTTTGTGATGGAATAAAGTCATCGCAGATTGCCGCACAGGTAAGTATTTATGCTAAGTTCAAGAATCCGTCAAATAAATTTTTTTCAAATTTTTATAACTTCCTTTGATCCCTTTAGGGGCAGAAGAGACGTTCAATAAAAATAAGAAATATTTATTTATTTACTCGTGTTTTAGAGCATTTATGCTAATTTCAAGATAATGTAACAAAAACATTTTTTAAATAAACTGCTGGACAATTCAACCGAATTGAGCTAATTGTTAGGCTAACTTTGGAGTAAAATATTTCACGAACGAATAAAGATATCAATGCAAGGTTTGCAAAATTTAAAAAATAATTTAATTCTCAATATGCCTGTGTATTTCGATTTTTTGGCTTCAAACATCTTACTGTCTACAGGGTGCAAAAAGAAGTAGGTATGTTTTTTTACCAAAGTGTCTAAGTACCAGATTTCCACAAAAATAATGTTAAATTATTTTGGATGGCATTTTTTTAGTCTCTTATTTATAAAGAAAAAAATTATTTCTGAAATTTTTGTTCTCAACCACTGTAAATTTCAGGTATTTTTGTCAGTAGGCCTTACAGTATTTTGTGAGAACGGTTTTTGGTAAGTGATAATATCTAGGACTACCTCTTTTGCAACAAGTACATTTTAATTTTCTGCATTTTTTAGTGACCAGTGGCGTACCCCGCAAATCATATGTTCATTGTATTATATTACCCCAAGTGGAAAAGACACAGAACGCAATGATGGCCGGTCGCGAGAAACGAAGGCTGACCTCCAATTGTACCGGAAGTCTATCACAAGTTTGCATGAAATATGCTGTGTAGTAGCGAGCAATCATTTTTTTCTTTCTTTGTTCTTTCTTCTCTTCTATTTTATTATCTATTCTATTTCTATACTATATCGGTTCTTAAGGTGAATTCTCAACGTCATTTATTCTATTGACCTATATTTCGCCTTGTTTTCTTTACTTTATTATTTTATTAACTAACATTTAAATAAAATCAATATCGTCGGCATATTCTTTATTTTATCTGACATATTACAAAAATATTAATTTATTTCATTGCTAATTTTGGGAAAATTGTATAATGAAAGAACAATGACATAATTATGTTAAACAAATCTTACCCGATATTTTTTGCTATTCAATTCTCCTAAAAAAAGTTATAAACTTCCTTGATATTAATTTAATATGTCAATAATTATTACCTATAGAACATGGCGATCGATATTGATTTTATTTAAATTTTGTGCAAAAGCTAGAAAAAATAATTAAATTTACTCAAAATATGTTGGCAACCATGTTGATACTCCCACTTGAAGTGTCCTTTGGTGGTGTTTTAATATGAATTTTAAAGAACAAATATAAGTAATAATATTGATTTTAACAGGTGAGTAAAATCATTTGTTTCATTTTCGTACATATATTTAAGGGTCCTGATTTTTTTTATTGTTTATTAGCTTTCAATTAATGCTATATAAAATGGGCTCTAAACAAGTAATACAATAACCTCTACAAATAGAATAGTATTCCTAATCTTGTGGGGCTTCCAACTAGCCGCAGGGAAACTAAAATCCCCATATCTAGACTTTCTAAGGGTTATTTACTAACTTCTTGACAAAAATCCTTGTGTTGTGGAAAAGCTTAAGTTTAAACTTGGTCTTTTGTATTTCTGAATATATTTTGTGTCTAGGAACGACTTTTCTCATATATTGTGTAAAAGCCGTATAGGCGAAGCGATCGATTTTCGACGTGAATCTATATCCATTTTTACTTTCCTCTCAAGAAGGAAACTAATAATAATAATAATAATATATGGTCACTGGATCACTAAAAAGCTTACTTTTCATTTTTGTCGGTCTATCTGGTTGGCTCAAACGCTTCTACTTAACGGGGATGATCAAAATTTGCCCATAACCGGGTAGCATATACAGTAACAGCACGCGGGCTAGAAAATCCGACTTTCCGAAGTCCTGGCTAAACGACACTCGCGCTAGCAGCAGTTACAGTAATAGCACGCGAGGTATAAAAAGGTATATCGGCAATCGGTTTGTTCGTTGTTAGCAGAGCATTTTTTTTAAAATCCAATTCATTTCATAATATTTCATAAAATATTAGTTAAATTTTTAAAAAATGCTCTGCTAACAACGAACAAACCGATTGCCGATATACCTTTTTATACCTCGCGTGCTATTACTGTAACTGCTGCTAGCGCGAGTGTCGTTACTAGCCACCACTTGAGGAAGTCAGATTTTCTAGCCCGCGTGCTGTTACGCATTCTGCTGTCTAGCACACGTGCCATTACTGATTATGATTTCGGCGATCCGAGCTTAGACAAAGTTTCTAGCCCGCGTGCTGTTACTGAATAATGCTGTTGTGAATATTTGCTAAAACTTTAAGCCCCCCTATCTTAAGTAAATTCTAGTTACGTCATTGACCAATCGCCTTAATGATTAATAGCCATCGTGAGTTTTAATTAGATTAGAGCGCGTTTTCCAAGAAACCAGGGCAAGCGGCTGTTTGGATATTATCAACAGCTGTACCTAGTTGCTTATCGGGGGTAATAGCGTTAGTGCAATAAAATTAAAAACATAAAAGCATGTTTTCTAAAAACTGTATGAGTTTATTTCCATATTCCGGAATGAGCCCGACAACGACTTAGAACGACTAATGAACGACTGACGCATGCGCATAAGCCGTGGTGGAAATTGGCGCATAACGGATCATCTCCCTCTACTACAGCGCATAAAAATAGGTAATTGTTGAGTATGATTGCTATGAAAATAAAATTTGTACATTGTTGAATATGGTTCCTATGGAAAAACTCATACATTGATCACTTTATTCCTGTGACTTATTTCAAAACCGACAAAACCAATTGACTGATAATGCAAAGAAGTGTATTATCACATGTTGGCAGGAAACTTATCTTCAAATATAATTTTTCTGTATACGTACTCAGTGAGCATTAAATTTACCAATGGAATTCGCTAATTAATTGGATGTTGTCAATTGTTTAATATAGTAATCAAACAAAATAAGACCTGCCGGGCACTAATCGATAGATAGCGTGTTGTAAGTTTTCGAAAATTGCACACCTCTTATGGGATTTTAAACACGTGGAAATATTCATGGTATATAACATTTTTCCCTGCTTAATATAGTTACTGAATTTTGTATTTTATTACTAACTCTGACAGTAAATAATTTCAAATAATCTAGCTCTTTTGACATAGTTTCAAAAAGAATTTTACATTTACCAAAAATAAATCATTCCTAACATAATATGACCTGTTCTCTGTTAATAACATTTCGAATTTTACGGGCATAGATATACGTGCTGTGATAGCCAAGAAGAACACAATATATAGGGTATTAGTTTAGTACAGCTGCGAAGAATGTGTAGAAAGGAAACATAATAACTTTATGAGACAGAATTTTAATAGAACGATATACAGGGTGTCCGGAAAAAGGAGGTCAATCCGTAAACCATATATTCCGCGAGCAAAAATAATATGACTTTTATAATGCCGTTTTTCATTTGTGACCCCCATGTTCGATATACAGGGTGTCAAAATTTGAAATTAAAACTGTATTCTTCCAGGTTATCATTTGTTTTTGATTATTTTTTCTCTTATAAAATTTCGATAAAATTATGTGTTTTAGAGATAATTTGAAAAGTATGGGTCCTAAAGTGATAGTTTTCAAATGCTAAATCATTTCAGCCGTTGTGGCATTACCATGGATACCTGTAGTACTAAACTAGGTCAATGAAGTTATTCCCCTTCAAGGAACTTACTATTGTTAATAGTCTTCACATAACAGTAAAAGCACACTGTCACTCATCCTTTAGACAATACTACTATTACTTATTAAATAAATTTGAAACATCATAACAAGATAATAAACATTTAAAACACATTATTTTCTTAAAATTATGAATACGTTAACGGAAAACAAAGAAAATTTAGAAAAAATAGTCTAAAGAGACTACTCGATATGAGCTCAATTTTTTTGAATACACATGCAAGCTATCTTTAATGGAGAAAATCATAACTTTTGAAAAATATGTGGTTTTAGAACTGCTCTAGTTACTAACGGATTCATAATTTTATGAAAATAATGTTTTGAATATTTATTATCTTGTCATAATATTTCACATGTATTTAATAAGTAATAGTTGAGACGACTGATAACTGTGGGTTTTTAATGTTATGTAAAGAATGTTAGTAGGGCAATAAAATAATTTCATTTACCTGGTTTAGTACTACAGGTTTTTATCTGTTCGTCACTGTCCTTACGATATTTTTGGCTAGTCCTTTGCTTTCAATATTATCACCAATTGCAAAGTACTGGACCCTCCCTCCCCCCCCCCCCTATTTAGAATTTATGATAATTCGCGGGTGCATGGGTAAACGGGTTTAAGTCAAAAAAACTGCTTTTGAGATATAATGAATTATGTGAATTGGGTTGTGGGGTGCGCAAAAAGGAATTAATTAAGATACATGATATAATTTTAATTTGGTAGACTAGTGTTAGTTGCTTTAGATATTTTGGTTTTTTAAAATATTTGTAATTTTTCTTTAATTTGATTTTTTTGTTACTTATACCATTTTGCACATAAGAAAATTGACTTAAATCTTTTTACACAATATAATATAATACACTGGTGCTTATAATATCGTAATTTATTTAGATGACATGATAATATTATTACAACTGAAAGAGTTAAACATTCAAAACAAGATACCACATTACAGGATCAGCAAAAAACAGATAATAATAATTATAATGATAATAAACATAAGAAAAATGCAGATTCCCCTAAGTCTAGATATATACCCTTTTTCACACATGCATTGACGATCTGTTTGTGTATATAGGTGTATGTCAGACATAGCTCCTTTTTCTCAAACCTATTTAAGCAAATTACTGTGTAGTAGGTCATATGTCTGACTTAAATCATTTTGCCCATACCTATACTAGACATAAATGAATTAATGTTGATTTAAGTCTGACATAATACTATTTGACACAATATTTTTGACTTATCACATAGGGCACAACGAAATTACCGGTATTTGTTAGTCACATTGACTTATCCCATTTTACCCATACGTTCTAGAGCAAATTTTATACTCAGTTCTGACTTAAACTCATTTTCAGCTAAAATTGACTTAAACCCGTTTACCCATGCACCCGCGAATTGTCTTTCAGTCTGTTTTTCTCAAAAGATGTAACTCTTTATACTGAAGCAATGTACCAAATTTCAAATTAATATCTTATTTAGAACTCGAATTATTATTAGATAATGCCACCTATATCATTCTGGGCTAATTGAAAAAATTCCAAATACAAGTTGGTCAAAAAGATCACTTATTACATGGTTAGAACAATGGCAAATTCCAATTTCACCATTTGTAATGAAGAATCAGATCTGGATAACAGTGAAGCAGCATATCCGACGCAAACGTTACAAGTAATCTGGAAAGCGCCATTTATTTTATTTTTTAATTTTTTTTTTATTTTAATAGGTTGGACGAACTGATTGCAACATGGACATCGAGTTTTAAGACTTCCTCCATATTATTGCCACTTTAATCCTATTGAAATGGGTTGGATGGAAAGTAAGCGCTATTATGATGCACAAATAAGTTCTATGCATCCTGTAACAAATGATGTAGTTTAGGGTCTGTAGAATGAAGCCATAGAAAATGTAACAGTGGATAAAAGGACAAATTATGTAACACACTGATAAAATTATAAATTATGTGTGGAAACGAGAAAAATTTATCAATGCTTCAGATACTCTTTTACTTATTATTAACTTGGACGAATCTGATGATGATGATCCTTGCGGAGATGATTTATTTTAATTATTGAAGAACTGTATTTTCTTGTGTTGTAATTTTTTATTAAATTTTCTTCTTTACGATTTTATAAATTAAATAAAAATATTTAAAACAAAATTTAAAGACTGATGCACTAGAGATGCCCTAGAAAAAAAAAATGTGATTCTAAATTTTCTAAATGAGTTTTATTTATTTTTCAGTAAATTTAAATTAATTAAAAATTTCATACTGATTTTAAAAAACAAAATGTTTCATCCCATGATACCTTTTACCCTAAATAAACTACATATTTCTGACTTCATTAACAGTACAAAAATAATAATTAAAAATTTGAAAAAAACACATCCGTCTTTATGTAGATCAAGCCTTATAAAAATCATAACCTTTACCATCGGTAAGTCAAACTGTCGGAATTAGTTTACGACATACAGCAAATATGGAGAATATGACGTAACGGTCAGCGGTCACTGAACAGACTTTATATGTAAGAAGTGTTTTATAAATACACAAAATGTTTCTCATTGAAAAATTTTTGTAGTATGTTGAATTTATGCAATAGACCCTTTAAACTCATTATAATTTTATCAATATGATTGTTCCACACATATTTTAAAAGCTGGTTACATCTGTTTTCAACATACTTGCATAAAAGTATTATTTTTTCTATAACGTGCATGCAGTGATTGCACCTAATGTAAACAGGCTTTAAAAGCCAGTAAAAAAAAATAGAGACGACATTTTTATAAAGAAAGAATATTTGGACAATACTAACTTATATAAAGTAAAAATATATACCGTGTTACACTGCATAAACATTCGGGCAACATATTGATATATTATATTTACGTTAATTCATTACTTCAACATAATACATATACTATCCTTAGATACAATCAAATGAAGACAGCTTGTGGAGTATGGTCTAGACTCGCTATAAATAAACACAACCCCACAGCCCACACACAGAAAGTATTTTACACTCCAAAATGACGAATGTTTGGAAAAAATTAGTAAAATTAAGTCAATAACGAACTATAGAACGAAAATTCAGATAAGCAAATCTATGGTTATGTATGTGTATAGAATTTTGGCAGACAGTAGACACAAACGAAAAAGTTCTAACCTAATGCACGTATCAACAGCTTAAAGGGGGTCTTTACCTAAAAAACAGTTAGGTAGAAACCACTACCCACAGGGTTGGATGAACCCACCGGGACACCGGGAAATTCCCGGTGGGCCGATCGGCCCGTTGGTTGGTAGGCCGATTCCGACCTACCGATTTCGATACGATTTTTTTTTGCGTCTGTACGATACTTCAAAAAATTCTAAAATATTCCTGCTTATTTAGTACTGAAAATAGTTGTCTAGAGAATAAAACTGTTAAGTTTAATATTTTCATTTAATATTTTAAAACTAATACGGCCGAACAACACTATAGTAGGCCTACACAAGGTCGCCTGCATTGTGCTGCTCTCTTCGGCAAAAAGGAACCTACGACGCCCGGACCGAAGATTGTCCGGTTTTCTAATGACTTAATAAAAATGGTAAAAGCAGCGGCATCCAATGCAAAATATATTAAAAAACAATTGTAATTTTTTTTAGCTTTATTTTCATGTTCTGATTTCTTTATTATACATATACATTTAAGTTTTGTTTTATTTTAGTGGTTTGACTTATGTTACAATATTTAAACATACTTTATCAGTGGCGTATTTACGAGGGGGCTCAGGGGGCCCGCCCCCCCCCCCCCCCCCAGATATGTATAGTACAATTGTATAAACAAAGTTCATCTGTCACGGATAATGCCCTCGAAGCTTTTAAAACTTATTTATTTTGTCGCCCTTTCAAATTTCTTTTAAATTAAAAGAGTGTTTTAAAGTCTGGCATATCGCCGCAGATTAAGCTTTACGGTTATTTTACTCAAAAAAGGGCGTGGCACCCAAAAAATTTCCTCCTTAAAAATACCGCCATTGATTTCCCGGGCCACTTCAAAAAGTTCGTCCAACCCTGACTACCCACTACCATTTCAAATGGTTACCAATTTTTTTCTAGGAAAAAAAATTTCCTGTCCACACTGCCTTTTCTAGAGGTTGTGCAAATTTTAATACCACAAATCCTCTCGGGAATAAGCATTTTACCTTTTTTTAAGCCTGTAGGGGCAGTACAAACAATCTGCATCAAAATAGATTTGATATCTTTAGCTGTAACTTATTTAGTATTGTAGGCAAAAAAATTGTTTACTTGTGGATTTATTCTGATTAAATAGTTTTTAAATTGTTTTGAATATCTTGTATATATCCATTTGTTAATTGTGTAGCTGTTAAATGGCATACAATTAAATGATTTTTACAGTAACGTTACGTTTGACATACTTAGAAAAAAATGAAAATCATATACTCATTAGTAAGGAGTTGTAGGTAAAAGTGTGAGTCGTAGGTTATTAAGTAGTGAACGTTCGTAATACTTAAAATTAAGCAATTTATGTTTATTCTATAATTGCCAAACATTGTATTACTCTTTTTGTATTTACAAAGTACAAGGAATCAATTTGAAACTGTCAAAAAATGTTAAGGATAAGAGTATTTTAAGTGACACAATGAAACAGCAACATGGGAAAGGGTTCGTTAACAGTTCTTCTTGATTAATGTCAAGCTTATGCTAAACACAAAAGAACTTATGAGAGAAACTGTGAAGTACCTCTGTATGTCCTTAAACAATGTAACAACTCAACGATTTAAAACCATTTGTACTCCAAAACTCCAGAACATTCCATATTACGTCGTATTGTTATCTCAAACAACAAATGAAAGGACTGAAATAAACAAATTATATCCTTATTTTATTATAAGGACCGTCATTAAGTGAAACTTAAGTTGAAATTCTACTCGAACATTTATTTTTAAGACCTTCATAATCGTCAGCTTTTGTTCTGCTGTAATTCTTTCCTTCTTTTATGGCTGCCATTTTAACTTTTAATTTTAAACTCTGCGTCTTTAGTCTTGAAAAGATATGAGAGAAAAATAACCATTAAGCTGACGTAATTTGTTGTATTTTATTGGAGAATTTGATGTAATAAAAGTGGGTTATAAAAATTTTATTGGATTCAGTTGAAATTAGAGAGCGCTTTTTAATGTGTCTTTTTTTCGCAAATCGTGATGTTCTAAAAATCTTTTTATTTTTAAAATAATCCAAGTGCGAGTCGGGCTAGTATTATCCGTCATCAGAGCTGCGGTAGTGAGTTCATAAGGTACTTAAAATTAGTGTTTTACGAGAAGAGATATATCGCACTTTTTAAAAAACATCTCGCAAATCGAGACAAGATTTTCTCCAAATCTCATCTCGCTAACATCTCGTAAGATGTTTTTTCGCCTCGCAATTTCTCGTTCTCGCAATATGACGTAAGAAAACATTCTGCAAAAGCTCCAAGTATATACGGGTTTTCATTATTACCATTACCATGTGACAATTATGAACGCATCCTTCTGAAACGATTTTCAAAATTGTTTCTAAAGTAAAAATCTGGCAGTCTTGGCACAGTGTTGCTAAGACTCAACTCACACATGACCAAAATAATAGTACCGTCAACTGGGGCTTCTTTGATAATTGCGGGTTGACTTTCATAACGTATGTCTGAACTTTTACTTTCTTGAATTATTGCGCAAGCGCAAATTTCTTGGCGCGGTAACTTTGATCGCCTCTTATGGGGCAACTTTGATTTAAGTTTATTATACCTATTCGTTTTGAGTCAACTTTTTTTTTTAAAACATTTAGACTAAGAAAAATATATTTAGTTTATATTGCCTACAAGAAAGATTGCTAGTTTAGGTATATTTCGTATAATATTTTTTACATTTTTGTTATGGAAAATATAAATCGTTAAAATAAAAGCGTATTTCTTAATTTTTGGTTGTTTTTTTTACACAAACCTGTTATTTTTGAAACTAACTATTACAGAATTAAAATTTTTTTTTTGAAATTAATATTGAACGGAGCTTCATTGATTTTAAGAGCAAAAATAAGGCACGATCAAAGTTGCCCCAAATGAAGTAAAACTTTTTATCACATCTTTTTTTTTTTGGGATTTCTGTTAAAGTTTACTGAATGCCTACAGAGTTTTTAGATTAAACGTATAACTGCAAATATTTATGTTTTTTTTGTTTCCAAATATCACAACTGGTTAGTTAACTACATTCAAAAATTAAAATTTTATTGATCAAAGAAGCCCCAGTTGACGGTACTTATATTACCTAACAAATACGCATGCATCACTGGAACCGAATTCAAAAGAAAACGAACGACCAAGGTGCCCTTCGCGGTTCGCGCCGTCGCCTTTAAATTTGATTCATGTTTTTAGGGTTGCATATGTATACAAAAATAGAATTTTGGAATATTAAAAGTAAGATAGACCCTTTTTGAGTACTTAAGACATAAAATGGCTTCGCTGGTTGCCTGCACGTGGTGGAACAGAATGCACGCAAGTGCAAAAATAGGACAGTTACCGGCGTTAGATTTCTAAAAACACGTGTCTTTAATAAAATCATGTAATGGCGTTTCTCACTATCAACCGAAATATGTTTGTAATACAAAACGTGATCTTTTTGCCAAGGCCTGCCGGGATATTAAACAATTTACAAATGACTTCATTTTTGGGAGGAAAGTAGGTAAAAGTAAGTAGGTACTTATTTTAAAAAGTACTTAATTAAAAAAGGTACCTAAACTTAAAGAACTAGTACTTGACACTACGTAACACGTACGTAAAATTTACGTAAGTACTTATAATATAAAGTGTATACAGATTATATAAAAAAAAATGTACTAAAATCATGTAAAAAAATTCTTTAAAAACAAACGAATAAATAATTTTTATTACCGGACCAAAACTTTACTTTTTTTCTTTATGTCGTCGTAAGCAAGCTTGCCCTTATTCCTCGACCTTAACCAATAAATATTTAAAAGATTCCTTTACCCGGTGCTTTTATACCTAAGCGAAAATAAAAGCATGTTTATTTTAAAGGAAATAAAATCCACCTGTCTAAAAATTTACTTCGAGATCTGACCATCATTATTTATAGAAAATGTTCACTGGCAAGAAAACTGGAAAGCTAAATAACAACCTGCAAAATCGGCTTATATTTTTGTTCTAGTTCATTTCTTTTTATTCTTTTCCATATAACCTATTTCTAGGTTTTAAAGACAATCTTCCAATATACTCAATATACAGAGTGTACGGGAAAATGTGGAAAATCTCCCGGATATGAAAAAAATACGTGAAAAGAATACTACAAGTTTATATAAATTTCTTTCGTATCGGCCTCCTCTTCGGAGATATGGGCTCCCAAAGAGCTACCATGGAATTAAGTTTGGACACATAATTAATAAATCAACAGGTATATTAAAATTTTTTTTTCATATGATGTATACCAGGAAAGACCTTCAAATTACTATCCTAGAAAGTATTGCGAATTACTTACAGCTGCAGGGACGGGCTAACTGTGACACTAATGTTCCCATTTTTTTACGCCCTCTATGATAAAAACTTTGGACAACGTTTTTTACATACCTTTAACTATTGACTAAAAAATAAGTACTCTTGATTCATGTCGCTAATCCTAACCGTTTTCGGAAAAACGTAATTTTATTTACATCATGTATTTAGCGTATTTAGATAACAGATACATCTTCGTCAAAAAATAAAAATTTATTTTAATTCATTTTATTAATTTTTTTACGGAGCCCATGTTGAACCTTCTTACGAAGTTTTTAACTAGCAGGTAAAGTTTGGGAGATTTCCCACATTTTCCCGGACACCCTGTATACACTCAATGTTTAACAATAATTATTTTCTCAAAATTTTGTATTAAAATTCCATTACAAAATAAACAACTTTAACGCTTGTGGCCAGTGATAGCAAATTCATACTTTATACATTTTATAATTTTTTACCATTCATTTTAGTTTCACTAAAACCTCCCACTATGTTGACCTCGTAATCATATCACGTACCGTCTAATCATAAACCACGATCCCACCAGTCTCCCCTATTACCCATATAAATAGCTTCTTTTTCCCCTAAAACAGTCGCTTTATTTTCAATGAATATAAAATTTCAAAGGTGCAAGGAAAGCCAAATGAACTTTCTTCTCGAAAAGCTCTCGAAAGCACGATCGATATAGGCTCTATATAAAGCCAATCAAAGCGGTGTCATGACGAGAGTAAGATATTTGAGAGGAGCGGGAGGGATAGAATGAAAGAAGGGGTGTCAGAGAGAGATGGGAGGAATCGGGTTCAAAAAAGTCTTGTGGGTTTTGATTTTTACTATCATAAAATTGGCTACACAATAATTTTGGACAATGTAGGACGTGAACGGGAAAGTTCCCTTAAAACTACGAATTCAATTTTTTCGTCCCGTTCTATTCAGTTGATTTGGACCACAGACAAGTGTAATATACATTAGGAGACCAAACAGTCCATTCTTAAAAACAAAGCTATTTGTTTACAATCAAACTTCTTCCAAAGTTTCAAAACTGGTTATGTACATTCTCAACAAATTAGAATGTGGAGTTCTGAAAATCCACATTTTCTTTGTGGTGAAGTCACGCTTTTTCAGAAATTTGATATGTAAGGTGCCATACCGAAAAGAAAGGTAATTGAACCGATTTTTGATGTTCTCGTCAAACGAAGTGCTGAGAGCATAACAACTCAGTGTACAGAAATCCCACTCACACGGGGCAATATCTTAATCATGGACTTTATCATAGAGCATCTAATATTTGCAACAATCCGTAAGACCTTAATATTGAAATTTTAAATATCAAAAAAGATTTAAAACAGAATGGTTACCCTTACCCTTTGGTAAGTAATTCCATCTCGAAACTTAAAAGCCGCGAAGTAAAAACTCGTACAGAAACGAACGATACCTTATGTGAAAGGAATTTCTGATAAGATAATGAGGATAACCAAAAACTATAACAAACATCTTTCAAATCCGGAAATACGCTAAGATTACAAAAGTAAAACCACTGGAGTAAAGAAAACACAAAAAATTGCATCAATCGAATCCCCCCCCCCCCCCCATTGGAGAAATAAAAATACCCCTTTCCGCACTAGGTAAAGAAAATCGGAAATATAACCAAAGAGGTAAAACTTCGAGATCGGGTATAGCGGAAAATGTATGGACCAACCAACATAATATACGGTAGTCAGACGCCAAGGTTTTTGAGGCCGAACAGCACTGGCGAAAGCGCAAATTTAAAGAATCACCTTTTATTAATTAAAATACCCGTATATTTAGTAGACCAAGTATAGAAATCACCAAACAGTTCAAACTTCACGCTCCAATAAGCACGTAGGCCGAGCCATCGTGCTTCATTGCACATGAATAGTATTTAGGACCTTATAATTGTTATTTTCTTTTACACTTGAAAACGGTTAAAGATATTAACTAACCGAAACGTTGTGTTAAAAATAAAGACAATGGAATTCCGACAAGGTAATTTTTTGATGCTGTAACTAACGCTTAGATGAGTACGAAGCTTTAATAAGGTAAAGTAAAGTTCGTGTAACTTGTGGTGCTCAAGTCTGATGCTAGAGTTTTCAGGTCGCGCAAGCGCCTCTAGCGTGACTTAACGACCAGAGATGGCCGGGACCGACAGCTTTACGTCTCCTCCGAAAGACGATCTTACACCAACCAACTAAAATTCGGTCATACTTTTTTTATTATGCGTATGCCCACTCCGGGAATCGAACCCGGATCGCCACGGCCGTAAGCGGCATCTCTACCACTGAGCTACGACCGGGCTTATAAGGTGACTACCACGGTCATGCGAGCTTAATCCGTTCGACTTTGGTTTGCTTAAGCTCTTGCGAAAATTTAGAAAACCTACGGGTCAAAATTACCAAGAAATTTCAGGAGATTAACAGGCAACACCTTCTAAGTGCTCTAATGAAAAGAAGAATGGGAACATGCTTAGAAGTTGAAGGTGAACACTTTTCTTGTTTAAATTAAATTTGAGTTTTTATATTTTTTCTTGGATAAATATTTTTTATGTTGTGTTATAAAAAATTCAGAACTTGACAGTTCCATTTTTATTTCACCTTTACCTTTGACAATAATTTAGGAGTTGAGGGATCGATACTTTCAGGACGTTTCTTTAATCTTAGTAAAAGTAAGTAATTTAACTTTCGTGGTGCCAAGAAATATGACCAGTAACTTTATAAGAGTACTGGCAGCTTGCCAGTGTGCCGCCCTGTAATTTCAAGCTTATAGTGTTTCTTACGTCAATTTAATGACATTAAACTGTGGGAATTTCCTAACCATAGGCGTTCCACACAAATAATTAATATGCGTATACACACTTATAAGTTTGTTTTACATTAGGTGTTTGTACATACTACACTTTATAAACCCACTGTATATATAATAATATTATATTAAAATAATAAATATAAGGTAACTCAAAAATTCTATATACAAAACTAAAATCAGAAAAATAAACCTGACACTGCTCAGAAAATGCTTTAATTTTTTTACCAGAACTTCATTCTCGTCAACCAGACTCCGGCCCGTTCATCAAGGCATAACCACGTATATTTTATCTCCGTCTCTTCCACGCCATCGGCGGTCACTGGCCTATCTCTGTCTGGCAGAATCGATCGTCAGACGGGCCGGGTACCGGTTCAGCTTATATCCTGGCGCTTGCAATCGCAACAAATTACATGCTGTTGCCAATTCTTCAAAATTTTCGGATTTGTAAGCACAATGTAAGTATATACGAGAAACAAGGGTTTGTTAATTAGTTGTTTTTAAACACTGAAAACACTTTTTGTCTTGGTTTCAGTTATATTGTTTCTTAAGGACTAAAGAATGTATTATTATAACAATGAATGGCTTGTTATTTTTTTGTGTCACACTCAAAACTCCTCGGTTTAAAGTATATTTGCAAACTAGCTTTCAAAGAAAGTTACTGACAAACAATTGAATACTGATATAAATGAAATATCTTTAATAAAAAAACTTAAAGAATTGAAGAAGAAAGATCTGACAACCCTGGTTATGCGGTCGGTCTCTTTGAGACTGTTTACCGCCGTATGGAATGATTGGAATGTCCTCAAACTGAGATTGGATAAATAATATCAGTGGCCAAGCTTGTCCTTTCATGTAAAGAAATGAAAACAAAATGGACTTGGCGAGAGTTAAAAAAAGATCGACTAAGACTCAACGTTGCCAAACTTCTGTTCGAGCGCGCGATGGTCAGGAAGCATCAACATTATCAAATTAATTTGTAATATCGATATCTTGGTTGTCATCATTAAAGTTTTCCCTTCCCTTAGTGTAGATATAGAAAACTGCACGAATACTCTCGTTTTAAAACAGATGACAGCAGAAAATTGTCATCGATCAGCTGATTTTGGGAAATAATAATATGCCCAGATTAGTAGCGGACCGTAATGAGCCGAACACCGAGTCATGAATTGCGTTTTTGTGCTTTTTGTTAGATTTAATTATGTTAACAAAATATTTTGTGGGTATGGTGCGTTTTATTTTTACTTTCATTGAATTTTAATTACTTTTGTGGGGCCGGTAAGTACCTACAATTATTATTCATTTGACCAAAAATTTACCGGTTAAAATTTTTTAATTATTTTTCATTAGGGATCATAATTATTAATGTGTGCCTTGATCGTTAGTTGATTTCATCGATAAGCAATAAATTTTATTTCATCTGAACGCCGTTTTTGTCGAAAAGTTAGTTTGTGAAATTTTTGTTCTTAAATGTTTGTTCGTAAAGGTTAGTTAATGTATAATTTTTGCATTTTGCATTATCTAGGTATCCTTTTTTGTGTTAAAAGAAAAATAAGTAGAAATTATTTCTCTGACTTAGATAGGTAGGGGGGATTTGGACAAAATCGGGTAGGTTGATAAAACCGGGAACCGCATAGTTCTGCCAAATGCCAAAACAGCTTTCCATATTATTAACCTTTAAAAATCAGCTATTTGATTTCGAAGGAATTATTTTTATTCTTGTTATTATTAGATATTATTATTGTTTAGCAATGCTAAGGTTGAAATATACTATTTAACACTATGTTAGCCTATATAGTAGTTGTAAAAGGTAACCATATTAATATGTAATAGTATAGCGAACAAATATATAGTTCTATTTTGTGAGTTTACGTACCTTACATAAGTGAAATTATTACTGAACAAATAAAACTAAAAGAATTCTGTTGTAAATCTGAGTGACAGAATCCTATTTAAAGTTGCGTTTCAGTTAATTTAGTATTTTCAAGGTTTGGATAATTATAATATTATATAGTTTTTAAATCTATTTCGACACTTTATCTTTAAATCATATAAAAACTCATGGTTATTATTACCTACCTTAAATTATTATAATATTTATAAAACAAAACTTTCAAAAGAAATTATTATTATTATTTGACAATATTAAGGTATTACATGTATAATTTTCAAGTGTCACGTGACTTTGCCTCCATCTTGCGAGAGTATTCAAAATTTTTCCTTTTTACGGCGGAAGAGCTGGGATATTTTTGTTTATAGTGCCCTAAAGTAAGACCTACCAATACTATCAGAGAATGACGGAGATGTGAAAAATAATTAATTTGTTATATTGTTATACAAATATTACTGTATACTGAATTTCTGTCGATACAGCGAGACGACAGGGTAACTTTATCAAAATTATGATCCCTCTCTATAACAAAGAGAGAGTTTCGTCATGCATTGTTCACGCCGGCAACATTGTAGTTTGCCAGTACGGTAGTAAGTGTAATAGTACCTAATTGAATTTATACTTAAACAGCTTAATGCATTATTTTAAGATTAGTTCAATAGTATATTAACGTACACGTTTCATAAGAAGCGGTTTTAGCGCACGCGTCTCTTTTAAAAAACGAGCCACAAAGTGGCGAGTTTTTTTATTGACACGTGTGCTAAAACTCCTTATGAAACATGTGCTTTATACATTTTTTTCTATTTCACCTTTTATAATCAAGAAAAATATATTTTAAAAAGAAAATAAATCCTTCAAATTTTGTAAATTTTTATGTCTAAATTTTATGTTGGTAATACTATTTTTTATCATAGTAGCCTGTGGACAACAAAAATTATTTTGCAAACTGTCATTTTTTGATTTATTGACCCATTTTTACCACGAGATTCTAAAGTTATTTTTGCGATATGAGATTTGAAATTGGACGGAATACGTTGTGTGATCCTTGTACATTCGGACATATACAGAGCGTTCGGAAATTCGGGAGATTTTGCTACTTTTTTTCGAATTTCAAAAGACGTGATTTTACGTCACGGCATTGGAATTTAGTATAGGGAAGATGGAAAATTCAAATAAAGTTGAAGTTAAAATCGACATTGGAAGGTTAGAAGATTGAATTTTGGATATAATTTGGCAGAAAAGGATAGCTTGAAGCATCTACAAAAGATTGATTTATAGATTTATGCAACCAACATACATGACTGTTATCCACACAGAATAAAAAAGTAAGTTATCAAGCTATTTTTCCTCTGCGAAAAATGGGTTTTCTTGTAAATCACAAAGGCCGCGCAAGTCAATGAAATAGAACATTTAAATGTTACCAACATCAAATAAAGAAAAAACGCGTATCGAAATAGCTTCATTACGATAAGCAAATGCGTATCGTACTGAGCTTATTATGAACGTGAAATAGAAAAAATTGTTTCAAATAGGTACTTTTTTTCCAAAATTCTTGCGTTTATGAGGGTCAATCCGGAACCGTTTCCGAACAAGTGTGTCCTGTGCTCCCGTCGAAATTTACAAGGAGCGATCGCCAAGGCGTCGTCGTGCCGGGAATATTGAATAAGGACATAATTCCGGGATAAAGGAGCAGAGAAACCATTACGGACCAGAAGCAGACATATCGACTACGAAATGTGCTGGAAAATCTGAAAGATAATGCTCGCGTTAGACTATGAAGGATCAGTGATTGAGGAAAGATGATTCAATTTGGGGACATAATTTTTTGTTTGCTTTATTGCAAAAGTTTGCATTCGGAGAGCATGAAAACCCCTTTTTCTACCAATGAAATATCAATATTAACTGGTTATCGTTTGACAAATACGATGACGTTCTTCGAGGAACTTTTATAAATATCTACAGAAGAATTAATTAATTTTACCCATTCGATTTTTCCACGTTCTAGACTCTAGACGATTTCTCGTCGAGCTTAATCGAATAACAGGCTAAAGGTGCAAAAGTTTCCTGCCGAAAAAATTCTATATGACTAGGCCTGGCCAGGCTGTCGCATAAAACACACAGATAGACAGATAAACATATCTCTCTCTCTCTTAGGGGCTCATAGGAATTTTGTACATCTATAAAAAAATATTTATATCATTCTAGTCTAGCTACTACTACATTACCTTTTTTGAGCTCATTTTTTTAATATTGGCCCTGACGTATTCGCCATTTTATTTTATTTTCTATTAGTATTCTTTACTTTAAATTAAATCTCTGTGAGAGCCAGTTACCTAAGTAGGTACCTAGTTTTAAAGAATAAAAGGAAACATTAATATATCCAGTTGATGGCCTAATTTTATATATAATACTTTTTAATCTATAGGTATTTTGTCCCAGACAATCACCAGTGCATGTTAATTTTGAGAAAATAAAGTAAGGAAATCATAATAAAAAAATAAAATGGCGTAGAAGTTCTTATCTAAAGAAACAGTTGGGATAAGGCTTAATAAAACAAAAAAATTAAAGACAATGCTTTTTATATGAAATCATTTCTTTTACAACCACGTAAAACCAAATAAGATTAGTTTTTATTTATTATAAAGTATTTTAATAACAACAGAGGATCAAGTTTATGGTTAAGGAAAAAATTAACACAAATAAATCTTGAATATAAGGATACATCAACACTTTCACTAAAAGTACACCATACCATCAGACATCAATCACCCACCAACAATGACAATCAAAAAATATATTTTGGCTTACTCCGTTCAACTTAAACCACGCGGAGCAACGACAGATCATTGTTTTAAGTTAGTTCGTCCCTCTCTGTTCCGTTGTAGTATAAGGGATAGACTATACCTATAGCCCTCGCTGAAAGTTACCTAAACGATTTCTCCATATATATCGACACCTAATAAGCCAAATGGCATAACCCTCAAAATGTAAATTTTACAGGAGAGCGAAAAAACTTAATAAAATTTGAACTACAAACTTTTTGTCGATAAAATAATATTTTTTATTATGATTTAGCCTTTTAAAACTATTTATTTTAATACATATCTATATGAAATAGCGTTTTAGAGCTGAAAAATGAAAATATTGTTAAAAAATTAGGGTTACGTCATTTTCCATGTCTCATAAACTATCCTCTGTATGACGTAACCCTGGATGATACTTCAATTGGCTGGATTGAACAAACATTATTTAAAAGGAAAAATGAAATAATAAATATTGTTTTATAAAGATTTATTAATTAAGATTATTTACGCTACTTAAAAACGTGAATAAAATGTAAATAAAATTTAGCTTTGCCGCATACGGATATCGAATGATTTTTTTTTTCTTAAAATCGTTTATTAAAATAAAGTGGCTTACTGCTGATGGTTACATCACTTGGCTATGCTGGAAATGGGTTACGTTATATGTATGATTTTCAAATTTTTCTGGTTTAGAAGACATACATTTAGGTTGCGGGATACATCCTTTGGTCTACTGATGTATTTTCACACCTGCCATTTAAAATGAAGGTAAAACTTATTTTCGTTTTTTTAGGGTTACGCCACTAGGCCTGTGAGGTGTCGATATACTAGGTATTTAGCTTTGTAAAAAGTATATTTTAGTTATAAAAAGAGTTTATTATTTCTGATAATTAGATAGCCTTGTAGGAATTTAAAAAATCATCTATTAAAAATATTTTATTTGATACCATATTTTAATGGTTACAGTACAGTACACAGTACACAGTATTTTGTACCGCATTAAAATATCGAATAGGCGCAAAAATATTTTGTCAAAAAAACGACCTCGTGTGTGTCTAAACGAAATATTTTAGTGATTAAAGGATTTCTTTTTGGGGTAACCCATATACAGTGTGACCAGTAAAGTCCGCATCATATGGGATTTTTTTTTATTAATAGCTTTATTCAAAATTTGACTTTGGCATCAAGTTCTGCTTCGATCGAGATGAAAATTAAGCAAAAAAATACGTGATTCGCATTATCTGTCAAATTTTTATTTTTTCCAAAAAGTATTTCAAAGGTGGGGATATTTCTGAAAGTATCGAAAAAAGTTATTAGATAAAGTTTTTTTAAATGCAGTTTCTAGCCCACATCCAAGCTGCATAAGATAATTTTGATTTTTTTACCCATATTTTGTAAATTGCACCACTTTTGCAAAATAAAACTGAACGCAACCTACATAAAACTTCTTAGTTTTGACAATGCTTTATTTCAGATACATTTTCTTTAAAGTATTATATGTGTGTTTTTCTACAAAATCAAAATTGGGCTATTAAAATTTGGTCGCATGTGATGCAAAGTTTATTTGTTTTTGACCCTGTATAAGGTAACTTCATAAAATAAGTATTTTTGAAAACGTAGTTTGTGTCTGAAAGTAATACACCTTAATATTAAGCCAAAAAAGAACACAGCGTCCTCAGTAAATTGTTCATTAAGTGGAAAATAAATTTTAGTGGTGGATAAAAAATCAAAATTATCTTATGCAGCTGAAATTTTGGATGTGGGCTAGAAACTGCATTTAAAAAAAAATTTTCGATACTTTCAGAAATAACCCCACTTTTAAATTATTTTTTGGAAAAAATTTAAATTTGATATATTAATGCGAATCACGTGACTACTATTTTTTTGCTTAATTTTCATATCGATCGAAGCAGAACTTGATGTCAAAGTCAAATTTCGAAAAAAAAATTATCAGGCAAATATAAAAATCAGTAAATAATCGTAATATAAACCACTCAAGCTTTAAATTTTACGACTTAAACTTTACGTAGGTATATTTTCCTAAACTTTTACTTTTAATCAAATGTTCTCGACTTACTAATTTGCGATAAAATTTATCGTCAAATTATTGAGTCTCGAACAATTTAAAAGTAAAAGTTTTCAAAAAACCAAAGCTCTTGTGATTTAACCTGTGAGAAAGCGCCGTGCAGGAATGATTAAGTACAGACTTTTTAATAAAGCGACATCAAATAATAATTTGTGTTCGTTCATTTTTCTTGTTTAAATTAGCGGGACCCGTAAACCAATATTTATTGAAAATCATATCACGTATAAGGGCGACCATAAACCACTATCCCATTAGTCTAACCTATTACCCATTTAAATAGCTTTTTCTCCCCCCAAAAAGCCGCTTAATTTTTAATGAATATAAAATTTGAAAGGTGCAAGGGACTTGGTAAATGAACTTACCTAAAAGTATTGGAAAGTGCTTAAATTAAATATTAACATTGTTACAGTGTGGGAAATTACTTTTACATTACTGTTGTTTACTTACTTTGGTCCACAAATTGACAACACCTTGGGCGAGTAGTGGACAAGTCTTAAAAGTCTATGAGTCTAGCAAATCATTGTTATTTGCATTACCAGTTTGCTAAGTGATATTACAGACGAGTCCGGGCGTTCTAAAAGTTTTTTATATGTTGGCAAACAGGAGTACAATACATTTTTTTTTATTGATACCCTATTTCGCTTATTTAAAGTACGCCTCAACGTGTTTAAATCCCACTTTCAAAAACGCGCGTGTTTTAAAGTTACCATGGCAACATCAACAACCCGTGAAACGTGAAGTCTAAATATGTCAACTTTTGAATTATTGATTTGACAGAATTACCTTTTAACGTCAAATAAAATATTTTTTTAAGCAATAGACAACCAACGTCAACGGTGACAACAATGAATCTTATGTGACAGATTGGAAGGTATTTTTTGTTCTCCTCATTTTCATGACAACGACAGATATATCACATCGCGAATTCGACCATTTCACTTACTTACTAAGTTATTATTTCCATTTTTTTGTAATATAAATACAAAAAAAAAAAATAATGTAAAGTATTCGTGGATAACTGGTCTTTAAAACACTTGCTCTATTTCAAGCACTCCGGCTGCGCCGTCGTGCTTGCAAAATCGCGCGTGTTTTAAAGACCTTAATATCCACTTATACTTTAATATACTATTACTGCACATTACATTATATCGGGTTTTTCTCAAAAGACATTCACACTTATAACTTTTTATATTTATAGATATTAAAATGAAATTTTGAGATTATGCATAAGAGATGAGTCTGCATTTACTGGCATAATTTTCAATTTATTAGCACTTCCGGTCCGACCGGAAGTGACATTGACTTTGGTATTTTAAATGGGACATAATATTGTATATTTTTACTTATTGGGATTCAGCATAACATTCTGAGTAAAATGACACCTACTTTTTTGACGTGTTATAACATTTTTTATGTTTATTTTTTATTTTCAATCTAGAGTGCTACACATTAATTAAATCTGTTAATTTATACCCAAGTAATTTTTGAAATTTAAGATTATGTCATAATAATTGACTTTCTAAGTTTCACAAGCGTTTAAAAAATGAAATTTTGTTTTCTTGACGTTTACTTCATTTTTCCAAAAGCTACGATGGTAGTTCACTAGGATATTTAAAACGAGTATTTTTTTTTCAACAATTTGATACCATACACTCCTATGCTATTTTAAAATTGACACAAAAATATTTGCCATAAGTCCCAATCGCAAAATTAAATGCCGCTAGGCGCTAATGTATTGTTTATTTGTTTTGATTTGATTTATTATAATCATTATCATAATAATCATAATCATATTACAATATTTGTTTACAGTCGTCAATTATAAAAAAGAAATAAAAATCTAGTCGTAATTTCTATCTAGAATTAACAATTAAGATTAAAAAGTATAAAACTCATTAACATACAGTCACACAGTAAAATTAAAATTTGAGGTGTATATTAAAAATCCAAAGATCAGGAACATTGCAGCACTATAAGTAATAAAGAATTCTTTTAAAAGAATAAAATAAGTTTTTTATCAGAATTGACCTAACTTGTTTTTTAAAAATTTTAAAAGGTAAATCCCTAACATCCCTAGGGAGTTTGTTATAGAATTTTATAGCCAGGGCAATCCTGACACCTTCTCAACCTTCGATACATTGGAACCAGATTATCTTTGTTTCTGGTGTTATGCTGGTGAACATCCTCATGAGTTACATATGAGTCCTCATCTCTCTTAACAAATAAGAGGTTCTCAGTATGTACAGAGATGGAAAAGTCAAGATTTCCAGCTGTCGAAAAGCAGCCAGTCCTCCCTGCAGCCCAGTCCAGCCAGCCATCTCACTGCTTTTCTCTGCAAGCCAAACACTCTGTCTGATTCTGCCGAATGTCCCCATGCCATAATGGTATACGTAATGTGGGACTGAAACAAAGCATAGTATGCCATCTTTAGTACTTGCGTGGATACTGCGTCCGCTAAATTTCGAAGCACAAAAAGGCCGCTGCTCAGCTTCCTAGTGACACCGTTAATATGTTTATATGTTAGTTACGTTATAAAGTTGGGAAATGTCGTGTAATATGAAGGTCAGTGATTTACAGAAGGTTGTGTTTAGTTCTCTGAGCTTAAGTGAAAAACTTGATTTAAAAAATGCAGGGCGGCCACTAGAAATTAAACATAGTACCTACAAGTGCAATCAAAATGTAAAAGTAAGGCACAGTTTACGCGTAAGTTTGACAAAGAAATATATAATAAAAAATCCTGAATAGGTATGCGGTTATGAGGACAAACTTTTTTTTTGTTTCGTGTGTCTTCTTTTTGACGGGGATGATAATTGGACTATAAATGGGGTGCAGGACTTAAAACATCTTTCAGAGAAAATAAAAAAACATGAAAAAAGTGCAAAACATCGTCATAATGTGGTAAGTTTTGAGATTTTAGGACTAATATTTTAACTTGTTCAAGTAGTGCTTATGCTGATGAAATTAAAATTCACAACGAGAAAGTTGGAAAAAACAGACACGTACTTTTGAAAATAATAGACATTTAATTTTTTTTTAATTTAAAGCCAGCGCCTCCCCTGACTCGCTAGTCACAAGCCGCCACTGAATACAAAATGTACTTTGCGCGAGTTAAAAAGAGATCGATCAAGACTCAACGTTGCCAACTTCTGATTGAGAGCGATTCATTTCTATTCTACTATCGCTGCGTTCCCCTACAAAGCAGCAAAGGCGTTCCGATAGCGATTTTTAATGTTTTCGTTTTCTATCTTGGCTACATTTTTTAGGTAAGCGTAGATACCAATGATCTGCTACCTATAGATGCCGCACGCCATTCATAAACGCTATTTAAATCTGCTGCCAAAATCGTTTGTAGGAGAGAGGAGGTGAAGTACTTCCCCCCGGCCGGGAGTGGGGATTACGTTGCCGCCATTAGCATTTTACCTCGTTACTACGCGCTATCATATGGTCACAGCGGCGTCTCGTGTCAGGGTTCACAATAAAATATAATTATCCAATCTGAAATCAAATATTTTTTAACGTTTGTGAAAAAAGGGTTTGTAGAACAGTAAAGTTTAATGTATGATAGAAAAAATGGTCCGCGGAGCAGTAAAATTTAATGTAAGTTAATAACTATTTATTGTAATAATTATTATAAGAGAAACTTTGGATAGCTATAATTATAACATTTGGTGAACTGAGCTGACCTAAAAATAATTACACTATGTATACTTAAAATACGGTTTTTACGGTTTTATTGAAATTTAAAAGAAAAGCAAAGTTCCTTTTAGGTTAGGTAGTTTTTAATAGCGAAAAAGAACAACAATATTTTTTTCTTCCCCCTAGCCGCGCTCAAGCAGGATGCCTCTTTTTATTTCCCATCATGCCTACGAACTATACGAAGTTGTTCGCAAAGTTCCTTTAACATAGCTAAGCAAAGATATTTACTTTGCTTAGCTGTTTAAAAGCAGCAAATGGAAAGTAAAGTCAAAATTTTGAATACTCTCGCAAGATGGAGGTAAAGTCAAGTGACACTCTTTCAATTTTGCTCTATTAAACTTTTATAAGTTGGCAGGAATTCCAGGACTGGACTTGAAAATTTAACATGTGATACCTTCTAAAACAATTGATGCAATAGTCTCATCGGTTTTACCGCTTTAATATTGCCAAATAATAATAATAATTTATTTTGAAAGTTTTGTTCTATAAATATTATAATTTAAGGTAGGTAAAGTCGATTCAGCCAGTAAACCTGCAAGATGACCGACCTGTCATATGACAAAAGTAGTTGAAAATGCAAAAATCCATTTTATTTAGCTGGAATATGACTTTTGTCATATGGCATGCCGGCCATCTTGCAGGTTTACTGGCTGAATCGACTTTACCTAATAATAAACATGAGTTTTTATATGGTTTAAAGATAAAGTGTCAAAATAGATTTAAAAACTATATTATATTACAATTACCTATTCAAACCTTGAAAATACTAAATTAACTGAAACGCAACTTTAAATAGGATTCTGTCACTCATATTTACAACAGAATTTTTTTTGTTTTATTTCTTCATATTATACCCAGAGAACTCAGAGCCAACTAATATTTTGTGATTATACCTATCTATGGGTAAAATACAATACCTACAGTTCAACATAAACTAATTGAATTCAGTCAGATATTACATTTTTACTGTCGAGGAAATCCCCATATATGACTTACATAAGGTACGTAGACCCAAAAGTGGTTTTTATGAAATTTGATGGTTATGATACAGTTACATTTTTAAATTTGTATGTGGGCTAACATAAAGTTAAAAGCTTCAATTTAGCCAGGGATTTAATTTTTCTCTCAATGGAAACCCCAATTTAACAGTTTTTGACTTACGTAAGGTACGAAGACCCAAATACGGTTTTTATAGAATTTGTTGGTTATGATACAGTTACATTCCTAAACTTTTATGTGGGCTAACATAAAGTTAAAAGCTTCAATTTAGCCAGGGATTAATTTTTCTGTCAGTGAAAACTCTACTTTAACAGTTTTTGACTTATTACGTATAAGGTACGTATACCCAAAAGTGGTTTTTATGGAAATTGTTCTTTAAAATGCAATTTATTGATGCGGTTATATTTCTAAACTTGTATGTCGGCTAACTTAATGTTAAAAAATTTAGAAATAAAACCAGCATATAATAATAATCATAGGTTAGGTATATATCTTTATTCTCAAGTGACTATAGTTTATTACAGGAATTAACTTACATATCCAAGTAAAGTATTTTTAACAAATAATAAGTAGGTTCAAGAATTAACAACTTATTAAAACAAACATTATCTAGGTACTAGATACCTACATAAATATCTAATTCAAAAAAGTTTTCTTTAAGAGACCTGATTTGAGTACAACTAATAAATTTCACAAAGTCATAGTCTCACACGAATATTTATTTTCCAAACAGGTTAGGTACATGTTTCGCTCGTAGGTACCTGAGCATCAGAACAAAATAAGCCTAACATTGGTCTGATGATGCTCAGGTATGAGCGAAACATGTAGGTAACCTGTTTGGAAAATAAATATTCGTGTGAGACTCTGACTGTAAATTATTATATTAATGTCCTATTCCATGAAACAAAATCATTCTTTTTTCAAAATACGATATTTGTTGCAACATGCTTTTGAATAATGGGCTAAAAATAATAATATAGTGGCCGGCTAAAATTTGGCCGCATATGGAAAACTTACACAAGTATTTTGTCTGGTACCTACAACATATTATGAAATCCCATGCAAAATTGAAGAGTTAAAGGCACGAACCCACGAACGTCATAAATGACGTTTATGGTTAAAGGTGATCAAATAGTGGCTTCCTTGTTTATTTTAGACTAAGAGTGTATCTGAGTTGTTTAAAGAATTCAATAAGCCAAACCATTTGCAAAAGTTATACCTATACAGTCTATCCATAATGTTCCTTAAATAAATAATACGTTTAATAAAATAAAAATGTAAAGTTTTAATTATTTTTCCCCACCTACCCACGCCTATGAATAGTTAAACCTAACCTACAAATAACCCAACTTTTTATGTACTCACCTATGAAAAGTAACTGCAGAATTATTATTATTATATTTCGCAGTCTTGCACACTTCAAACCTGTGACCCATATTAATTAGTCTTGAAAAAAATATCACAAAACACTAACAACACAGCAATTAATAAACAAAACCGATAAACCGAAACAAATTTCAAACAACTTTCGAACGAAGAACGACCAAACTAAACCCTTAATTTCTCTGTGGACCACACGTCAAAGAAATTATGAATGAAAAAAGGCAGGCTCTCTTCTGACCAATAGGAACGCAACGTCTTATGTGTTGCCAAACTGCATAATTTTTAAGGGAAATGTCTATGGGTTTTTAGACAAAGATTTAAATTTACCACATAACGTCATATTTTTTTCTCTTCTGGAAGGTAAAACCTGTAGATTTATGGCTTTAGGGATGAATAATATGTAAAATTATTAAATAAGTGTTGTTATTATTACTTTTAAAATATTGTTATAGCCGTAATTTATATATTGGTACTCTAAGAGTGTTAATACCTACTTTTAAGAGGTACGTTTGGCAAACAAAGTGGAGGGGCGCAATTTGCAACAAAAGTTACTTCAGAATGGTATACGATTTTGGCAATAGGTTCGTTTGTTATTGCTTCATCTATAGCTAGCAGATCATTGGTAGATACGGTGAAATTCTGCTGGTATTTTGAATTTTTTTATTCGCAAGAACAAAAACTTTAAATTATTTGATGTAAAGCAAAGGCTGAGAGTGCAGAGGAAGTAGTCGGGTGATGTTTTTTTTATTTTTAAAGCTCGACCAACCTGTCCCAAAACTATCTTAAATATTTTTTATAGATTTAGGAAGTCGGGGTGCACTGAGAAAAAGTCTTCTATTTCTTATAAGAATTCACATATTCTTTATACAACTGTTTAATACTATGTGACAGCAACACGCTTTCCTACTCTAACACAACTAAAATTGCTAGTGATGATATCACGGTAATTAAGCAAATAGGAAATAGAAGTTGATGCTACCATAAAATGGTTTATAGCCATTATTCCTCTAAATACTCACAGTACTTATCAAGTTCTATTGGGGGTATAATCTAGTTTTATATACTGTATTAGCTCCGATCGACAGTTGTTACTAAACTTGACATTTATCATAATAATTTGCTTGCTCCTACGGTTAATAATGCATTTTACGTACACAGTACGTATTTTATCACTAAAAATCAGTACTGTACTCAAAAATTTAAATAGCTTCTAGTTCTTGTCGTTTAACATTGCATATCTATTATGCAATATGGTTTACTGAGATGGTAACATTCGTCCATAACTTATAAAGTCCAATACTAAAGATGGTTTGTGCGAAATAAGAATCTTCTATTGCTTTATCTGACATACAAAGTATTAAAAAACTTAAATACAAAGTAAAAATAAATTAATAGAAATAGGTATTGGTACGATCAATAAAATTCAAATTCAGACAGGACAGCTTGAAGACTCCGAACAACGATGTGACCTGCGCAACAAATACGTTAAACCTAAGTCAAAGTCAAAGTTTTATTTGCTACTTACATAAATTGTTTATAGCACGAATTAAATCTTCGAAAACGAGATTTGTATTTTTAAAAATTAATTTTACAAAAATAATATATGTATTGATAGCGTGACAATAAAAACCCGACTGAATATTAATTCCCATGAAGATTCGCTAAAGTCTGTTGATGCTTATTCAGCAACTCAGCATTTTCTTGGGAAATGCAATATTATCCTATGGTTAAGAGTGATATAATTCACGTCATAAATAATAATACATATTATGGGTAAATATGTAAACATGTACAAATGTATATAAATAACAATAAATTAGTGTATAAAGCAAACAATACACAAAAATTAAATTTAAAATTAAGAGACACAAAACTGGCAATTTCACAACCAATGCACAGCATCCGGGCAGTGATTACCAGGAAGCCAACAGGTACTCATTCAAGGTATAAAAGCAATGGTCTAGTAATAAATACTTTTAAAAATATTTTTTGAACACGACATCATCGAGGGCTCGATACCGTCCCGGGATCTTCTTAATCTTAACATAGTATAAAATAAAGTCGCTATCCTGTCATATGTGCTTAAATCTTTAAAACTACGCAACGGATTTTGAAGCGGTTTTTTTTAATAGATAGAGTGATTCAAGAGGAAGGTTTTTATGTATAATACATGCATAATATTATAGAGAAACACTGATAAACACTGATAAATTAGAGTAGGGAAAACGAACGACCCAACCTAACCGGTCCCCGGCCCGTTCAACGATCGATCCGAAGCACCGAAGCCGGAATAGACGAAGACAGACTATGTTTTATTGTGAATTGTGGACGGGCCGGCAAACGGTTGAGTTTGAGGTTTGTTCAGGTTTGTTCGGGTTTGTTCGCCTTATTATCTCACGTCGTATAATGCCGGGCTGCAACGCAGGCCGGGTACACGCTAGTATTATATAAATTGCAGTTAAGTGAATTGTTTTTAGATTTAGTAAGTCTGAATCGCTGAGCCAGTATCCTGTCTGAGCCTCAAGTGTTCTATCTGTGAATATCTGAATGCATAGTGAGTTTATCTCTGCGGGAATGTAGCTCCAGCACAGTTTGAAAAATATAACCACAGGGCAGCGGCATTATGCCAAATTTTTTGAACATCGCCAACTAAACTAATACTACGGCGCGCAACGATTGCCGATCGCTACGAACCCCCACCAACATCTTGTGGATTATAGGTTTCAACGGATACAATTTGTTTTTTGAGGACGCTGTTCTGCTTTTTTAATTGTAGAGAAAGCGCTTTACTGGGAACAAAATGCGTCGCATTGAGAAGATACAATTTATTTCTTGACAAAGTTGCTGTATTAAAAGTAATTCATTATTCAACAAGACTATGCTGCTAATGGAACCGACTACTACCAATAAAAACATACGCTAATAAAAACAAACCATTTAAAATAATTGTGGCATTTTAAATGCAATAATTAATTAGTTAACGCCATGGAATGAAAAATATTTACGTAAAATATTTCGAAAATGCGCGGTACAACGTACAACCCAAACGAAATTTCAAATATGACTGAAGTATGTATTTCTGTAGCAGTAATTTAATTATCCTCGCTTTGGCTTTACCATGCGTTGTTCACGGCGCACGCGGCAACACTGATTGATCTGTTGTCTTTATTGCGGGCATCAAAACCACTAAACATATTATTCACTCTCTCATACTTACCTAAAGTGACACTGTAACTTGGATTTTGCCAGTACTGTATAACACAATTTAGTTTTAAAGTTGCGGAAGAAGAAAATTAAAAGTATAAAAAAGAAGCACAGTTTCTTTTCTAATAGCACAATAAAATAAAACTTAATAGCCTTTTTAAAACCCATTTCTCCCCATCACTCTTTGACACTCTCTATTCTTTCAGTCCCCTTCTCTCGAAATATCTTAGTCCGTCATGACACCATCTTAATTGGCCCTAAAAATAAGGGCCTATATCGATTGAACCTTTAACGGCTTTTAAGAGTCTGGAAATAATATTTATGAAAATTTTGAAAAGATTTTTTATCGTTTTATATAATTCGTTATTTAAAAGTTTTATAGAAACTCGATTTCTATTTAAAATGGACTGCTCCAAAACTGACTGAAATTTAGAATAAAAATCGCTACATGTCGATTTTTCCTTATACAATTATTCAATTTCTCTCGTATGGCTGACTCAATAGCACAGATTCCAACCAATAGCAAATCAGCAATTGCAATTTTTAAAATTGATCATCGATGTTCCATCGTACAGTTAGTTGAACTAGCATCTGCTTGACTTTCCAGTACATTTCGTAGTCAATATGCTGAGAACGTTGTTGGTTCACAATCGTCTCTTTATCCCGGTCATATTTCCCGATTTAATGTCGATTTGCACGAAATTCCGAATTTCGATCGATGAAAATGTACCAGACATACTCATTCGAGAACAATAATTTTGTATTGGTGGGCATTGCTTTTGAAAATGG
The DNA here is from genome assembly GCA_963969555.1 of Polydrusus pterygomalis. Classification (NCBI taxonomy): domain Eukaryota; kingdom Metazoa; phylum Arthropoda; class Insecta; order Coleoptera; family Curculionidae; genus Polydrusus; species Polydrusus pterygomalis. The sequence goes on from OZ018376.1 coordinate 1,241,667, forward strand.
ATCGCTGGAAATTGTACATTTATTCTATTTATTTGTGCAATACCTTCTCTTCGTTATAGTGAGTCGAATTTTTCATAGAACGTGTGTGTGAGTTATTTTAGCGTTTATTTATGAACCTTAATATTATTGACAATTAATAAGGGATCACGGAACATAACCTAAAAAATATATTAAAACTAATAAATAAAATGAGATAATGTGCTGGGATTATACTTCTCAAACATCATAGAAAGTTTAAAACTATTATTAAGTTTACTTAGTAATATATTCGAAGGTTTTATAGCTTTCTTTTAGGGTTTTGTCTGAACGGAAACCCTACAATAGCATAAATATTTTGTCTTTTTATTAGTATCTATAAGCAAAAACTAATGAACCAAATAAGCTAATACTTAGTTTAGTACATGTACACTGAGGGAAATCATTCAATACAAGTTTTTTTATAATCTATATGGGTGGTACCTAGTCTGGGGTAAAATACCTAAAGTATTAATATATAAAATAAGGCCATCTCAACTGGCCATATTAATTTTTACTTTATTCTTTAAAACTAGGTAGGTACCTATACCTAGGTAACTAGCTCAAAACGTCACTGTCACTTAATTTGGCTAAAGAAAAGTAAAGAAATCTAATAGAAAAATTAAATAAAATGGCGAAAACGTCACTGAGGGCCAATCCTAAATACAAGGAGCTTAGAAAAAGGTAATTTAGTAGTTGATAGGTAGACCACCAATATTAAAAATATTTTTTTATAGCTGGCAGACAATTTTTAGGATTAAAAAGCCACACTTTTTTAACATCATGACCTCAATTAAACACAAAATCATACTTTTTTTTATAAATAAAAGATATTTTTTACCACTACATCATTAAGTTTTTTAGTACAATAGAGTTGTCTTTTAGCAGCAAAAAAATGATCACTTATAATCTCCCTAGCAGCCGAAGTATTACCGAAAATTTTTTTTAAGGTCACGAATGGTTTTGTTGATAGAAAATTATTCCGAGTCGTAGACAAAAACATGAGTGAAACCGAGAAAAAAAATTATCGGGAATTAATTCTGCTGCGTGGGAGATTCGGTAAGAAAATTTCATAAATTGGAGTTTCTTTTAATATGATGAGATGATGAGACATACGACCTATTCTCAATAAAAATTATAAGTTGGCAACAAAATGTATTTTGATTCTATTCTGAGTGACGTTTGCCATAAAAAATAAAGCACTTAATTTTTGACAGAAAAATTATCACCTATTAATTTTATTAGGTTAATAGGCTATAGACTATCGCGATAGTCTCCCGTCGCTATAAGCAACGCAAACAAATAGGAGCCTTCTAATTGGTTGAAAATAAATTTATGAAATTTTCTAAAAAAGCGACCGTAATAAGGTTAAAAAGTAATTTTAAAGAAATAAACCTAGTAGCTAGAGTTGTTTTTTTTCGGCGCCTATTTAATGCAGATTTTTTCTACTATTAATGGATTTCTAGCTACGGCTAATAGAGTTTTCTCTCAGGGTGCCTACCATTGTTTAGCAATTCTATTCTATTTTCTCGATATAAAACTTTCCCCCCCGAAAATTTAAATCCAACACTTAATTTTACATTTTTGTCCTACATTGTAAAATCGCTGATAAAAATGTAAATACTTTTTTTTTATATATTTTGGTCATGTTTTCCAATAAATGTGTTAAAGTAGTTTTTTCGCATTTTATACAGTAATGCACTAGATTAATGACCTCAAAATCGTACAGTAATGGGTCACTTTACAGCATAGCAACCATTACTGCATAAAACGTCAATGCCATTCAAAACATAATTTTACATATTATATGCTTTCTCGTATCTTTCCTTGGAGAAGAACTGTGACAGGATTGATCTGGTATATCACTAATTACTAGTTAATTACGCGGTAGCGTTCTGACTATAATAAACATTATTAATTATCAATGGTAGCGTTTCTGACCGAGAATACCAGACCTGGTCCTTTCACATAAGGGTAGAATTACTAGTATAAATAACTAAGACAAATTTTATAGCAAAGGCACTCTTGGAGATGATGGAGTTCTTTATGATAACGTCAACGTCGTCTCGTTCTGTTAGTTGTATCTACTGTTAATACCAAACGACTTACCAATGTCGACCAAACAGCAATATCCAGGTGATGATGTTAACAATAACGTCGCAGCGACGCGTCTTTAGGGCGCGAGAGCGAACCGTTCAACCTTTGTTAATGAAACCCTTTATATTGATTGTTACAATAAAACAACACCCAGTTTAAACAACAACTTATTAATCTATTAACAAAAATTATAAAGAAAGGTAGAAAGAAAAGTTACTGAACAAGAAAAAGAAAGACTGTAAAACTAATACAAAATATGTATTATGCTAACTAATAAAGAGAGATTGTTCTATTTAAATGCGTTTACTGTACGAATCCGAAAATTACCCATTTAATATTTAAAACCCTGTGAACAGATAAAATTACTATTTTTAAATTAATACAACCCTGTAATTTAATCACCCAAAGATTAATTTATGATAATCCCCGAAAACTGAAAAGTCTAAACACTAAAACCCTGAAACTTATAGGTAAAAACCACAATGATACTTAAAACCCACAATTTAACTTTACACTTTTAAGAAACAAAGGATTCACTACACAAGAGGTATATCAAAGAGAGAAATGAGTCCGAAAATATGTACTCTTAAAAACCCGCCTAATTACAGCTGAAAATAAAGCCTCTTTGGTACTTGGTCAAACCGAACCCGATAACAGAAACTTCGGAACTTAGTAAACCGAACACGACAATAGAAACTTAGGAACTTCTAAACCGAAACCGTTAAGAGAACTTTAGGAACTGAATTGTGAAATTCCCCGATTAAGCATCTAACTTCTAAAGACACCCCTTAAATTATGCTAATTCAAATATTTAGCTATTTCACCCTATAGAAAGTACTAAAATCAATATCATCCCTCGGTACCAAGTGATAGTTTATTCTATCCAACCAATCAGAAGTAATTTCTCTCTGAAACTCTGCCTTAGATCATAAAACAGGGTCGTCCCAATACATGATTGTAGACATTACCGCTAGGTGACTCTAGTTATACAATCTTGATATTTAATTAGAACTTTGTCTCTCTTTATGGACATTTTACCTTAAAAATCATATCTATAGCTAAACAATACATTCCATACTTATAAAATAACCGTAACCGTAACCGGTCTTACAAATAACATTCCTAAATTAACCTTAAATTTAAAGTACAGCAATCAGATTTACTTAAAAAAAAACCTTTTAAGCTGTTCCAGGGAAAATAAAAGAATAAATCTGATCCGACTTTTACATACATAGAATGGTCAAAATACAAATTCCAGGTTCTTCCTATATTTTCCATTTTTTTCTCAATAATATGGTTCATTTTTATCTCATCATAATGGACCACCCACGAAAGTCCCTTTATTTATTATTCCCATCTGGGGTTATTATAGATTCTTATAAAGTTTACATTATCTTTGACAAAACGTGCTCTTCTATAGATTCTATTATTTATTTGAGTTTTTGCTAACAACCAGCTTTTAGGGTATTATAGAAAAATAAACTTTATGACTTAACAAATCTTTAGGATAACTTGGGCAATTTATTTGTTTAAGAAAAACCGTTCGTATTTGTTTAAAATAGTTAGCTACATTTGGGTTTTATTATCATATTTATGCTTGGAATAAAAGCTTTTAGAGCCCTTCTTTGAATTTTAAAATAGGAAACATATTGTTTTGCCTGAGAACGCACTTTAAATAAAAATAACTTAAAATAAAAACATAGATTTTTGCGTTCTATTACAGAACTTGAAGAAGCTTCGCGGGCCGCATTCAGGATATCTTCCAAGTCGTTTTCATTAGCCATTTCCATAATTCTTGTGAAATTCACTTTTCAAATATGATTTTATTTGGATGCTGTCAATAGTCGTCAAACACAAAAAAACATCTTGTTTATATTGCTAATTTACCGAGAAGCCATACTACTTAGTTTTTGTAAATTTTCTTCAGTAACTATTCTTTTTAGATTTTAATATGAAATGCAAAATAATTAATTACTTACAAAATGCGAAAAAATAGTATACGCACCTCGTCAGAAAAGTGATTTTACTTGACTCGTATGGAAATTAAATCCTCGCTTCGCTCGGATTCAAACTAACCATACTCGTCCAGTAAAGTTCCACTTTTCTAAACTTGATACGTAATGTACTATTAAATTTATATAAGAGTCGGAATAGTGGAGTTGGAGTAGTTATTTGCAGCTAGACTGCGTCATGCTGCATCTAATACCTTCAAAAAGATAAAAATCTCTTCTAACGTAACCGATCTTACAGTTTTTTCAGTACTTTTAATTATTCGTTACCATGATAACTACGAAAAATGTATTACAAAATGTATACTTAGATGATATTACTAAAATTTAAAAAACTTAATCTTTGATCTAAATTGTATTGAAGTAATTAGTAGAAATTAACGATTTTGTATCATACTATCAAATTACTTCCAGTGATTTTTTTTGGGTTTCATAATAATTTTGTTTACCCTAAAGTCGTAGCATGTATGGTTTTGGAGCAACTAGCCACACTTATAGTGGATCACTCTGTATACTATAACGATGATTAATTCTGAACTCAAATGTCCACTTTTATTTTCTATAATTGTATAAGTTTTATATTAATGCTTATTATTATATTCCTCATAAAATAAACTAAATTTAATCCACTGCAGTTCGTTTTAACGTCAATGAGGTTTTCGTAGGGTCATATCAGTTACCCTTATCCTTCCCTTAACCCGGATTAGGAGGTTCTGATTTAATATTCCTAACAGGAAAATCAAACACTTGGACTATGAAATTTTCGACAAGACCAAACGTAGTTCTGGCGATCTTTCGTAGGCCACCATAAATGTCCTAAATGTAGGAATAAAAGAAGCAATGATGAAATAGTTATGGAAAAGGATATTAAAATCAATACACGCATTATTTTTATTAAGTTGAGTGGATTAGCCGATACTGAAACAAATAATATAATGTACAATATTTCACAATGTACCTATTTAATATTAAATTTTCACTATATTTTGCGACTTTGTGTGCAACTGATATTCTTTTAACATATTATTATATTGTGTCTATATTATGTACTTACTTTTAAAAGAAAGTTACCAAAAAATTGTCGTTCCTTCCAAACGAAAGGCAAACAGCGTGATCTATAATATTACAATCAGACACATATCTCATTAGATTCTCTTGGGTTTTGACTATTAACTATATTCCTGGGTAACGAATATTTCTACTGACATGTGAGTATAATAGTATTGTCTGACACACGGTTCTGCAACCACCTAAGGAATGCAGAAAAAAGTTTGCGGTGTTGTCGGCTTAATTACCAATAAACCCAATATAAACATTTTAACTCGCATAAAGAAAATCATATTTATGGTAAAATATCTACCAACTAACTCGTAAGACTAAACAATATGTATTTATCTATATTAGATAATATAAGAAAATATTATTATATACTGTCCGGAATGCAAGCAAATTTTAACACTTTTAATTTGGGCGAAATGAATAAAATTCTTAATGTCATATCTGGCAACAGATACAAAATCTCGCGTGACTGAAAAATATAATAGTCGACCAAACAAATTTGCATCGCAAAACAGTCGATAGGCTTGCAGGTCATTTAATGTGATCAACTAATTGCGATGTATGCATGCATGCCAGTGGTGGATATATGGGATTGTTTAACTATTTAAAGATTATTTTTATACATTTTCTTATTGTCTGCGTTTTTTGTTAAAATGAATCTTCAAGGAAAAACCCTTCATAGCCAAACAAGGGAGGTAGTGGCAAACGTATATAGAGTATGTGATGAAGTGGGGCCATGATTTGAAAATTAAATTTAAAAAAAACAAGACGTTATTTATTTTATATTTTATTTGTTTAGTTGCTATCTTGGTTGAGAATTAATATTTATGTTATGTATTGTTTATTTATAATATTTTAGATAAAAACATCAACAATTAAAAATAATAAACTGCACAGCAAAAATAAAGTAGGCACGCATATGACTTCTTATTTTAAAATATTTTTTTTTATATTTTCTCACCCTTTCGCCTCGGTTAAGTTACCGTGTGGACGACAATAGACATGCATGATACCATTACTAAGAAGATAAACCCACTGGGCGATCCAATTTTGTACGACGTTGAGCATGACTTTATTGAGAGACAAAAATACTACTGGTCAGTATGAAAAAGCATTGTTTAAAATGGATAAACTAATAATTTTAAAGTTAAAATACTGGTTAATGAAATGTTTATTATTGAAAATAGGAGAGTTAATGAGCCTAAACTGGTTTATTCTACTCACCGTTTAACTTAAATAATAAATACCAACAAAATTTAGCCTCCGAAAACTGGCGCGTGAGCTTGTTACGACCCACTACTGATCTGGGTTTTTTTTTTTATTAAGAAACCAGTATTAGCTGTTAACGTCACATGTGGGTGTCAACTGTCGAGACGCTATGTTTTTAGAAAAAGTTGACTCTAGGACCGGTAGTGTGGCTCTATCTAACAGGCCACCACTGTTTCTTGGATACGTTTATGAGAAATACGTCTGAAAAAATCTCTATTATACAGGGTGTCCCAAAAGTAATGGGACACAGAGCAACAGCAGACTTCTTAAGGCGAAATAATGCGATTTATTTAAACTTGCCTTATCCCATAATTGATAACAACCAAGATACAGGGTGTCAAAGCTTTAATTTTGTTTTCGTTTTTTTGCGATTATTTCTTAACGAAACGACATAGCAGCACAAAATTAAGGGTTTTGGGTTTTTTTAGGTGAGGAATTTAAAATTATCCATATTTTTTGTGTAACCAGTAGAGGGCGCTGCCTACAGCATGGCCCACTCCTTTTATCTGGAATAACTTTGTTTAGGATGGAAGAAATAAGTTACTTTACTTCTTTTACATCAAAAACGTATTGAAGTCGCTTTTAACTTCAACTTTATTTGAATTTTCCATCTTCCCTATACTAAATTGCAATGCCGTGACGTAAAATCACGTCTTTTGAAATTTGAAAAAAAGTAGCAAAATCGCCCGAATTTCCGAACGCTCTGTATATGTACCGAATGTACAAGGATCACACAACATATTCCGTCCAATTTCAAATCTCATATCGCTAAAATAACTTAAGAATCTCGTAGTGAAAATGGGTCAATAAATCAAAAAATGACAGTTCGCAAAATAATTTTTGTTGTCCAGAGGCTACTATGATAAAAAATAGTATTACCATCATAAAATTTAGACATAAAAATTTACAAAATTTGAAGGATTTATTTTCTTTTTATATATGTTTTTTATTGAAAAAAATACAAATTAGAAAAAAGAGTTATAACGTACGTGTTATATAAAGCAGTTTTAAGCACTTGTCCCGTTATAAAACTCGCCGCTCGCTTTTTAACATGGACGCGTGCTATAAAATGATGCTTTATAAAACGTGTACGTTAATATACTATTACATTACGAATGTGTGATATGCTTTGTATTTATGCGCAAGAAATTTTTAACGGTCGGAGTGCAGAACGCAGGTAAACGTTTTGAGGTCAATGGTGAGGAATTTCAAATTATCCATATTTTTTGTGTAACCAGTGTATGCCAGCTAAAACGAGTGGGTAATGCCGTAGGCAACGCCCTCTACTGGTTACACAAAAACTATGGATAATTTTGAATTCCACATCTCAAAAAACTCCAAAATCCTTAATTTTGTGCTGCTATGTCGTTTCGTTAAGAAATAAGCGCAAAAAAACGAAAACAAAATTAAAACTTTGACACCATGTATCTTCGTTGTTATTGATTTTGGGATAAGGCAAGTTTAAGAAAATCGCATTATTTCGACTTAAGAAGTCTGCTGTTGCTCTGTGTCCCATTACTTTTGGGACACCCTGTAGAAAACAGCACAATCCAGTACGTTAAAAGCTCGTAGAAGTAAGAAAATTTGGGTTATCAAGCGTCTCTACAGTACCATGTTCCCAATCCTTTTAACATCGCGTCTAAAAGCTTTCAGAATCAATTTTTTACCCCTTTTAACTCGATTTTTTAGGCCATCAAATCCAATATTTGTTTACCGCGTTTTTCCACCAAGTAAAACCGCAGTCGTTTAAAACCGTGCTCAGTCTTTCTTTTGAATATTTAACGTCGGTCGTTTATTTTTAAAAAGACGTGGCGACCGCGTTTTGTAAACCAATTTCAATTTAATTTCCTTTAAGCAAATATTAATTTTTCTTGGTGTTATAAGGAAATTAAAATTACTGACGTACCGGGAAATTTGCGGTTTTCGTAGGGACGGCCCGAAGGGCAGAAGCACTGACAGAAATTTTTAATGAGCACGGAATAAAAAAAAGAAGCGTCTTATTTTTATTGACATTACAATATTTTTAGCTGTCCTGGAAAAATGATGGAGATTTGGTTGGGGCTCGCTATATACTGAATTTAATTTAAAATGTATACAGAGCGTCCTGAAAGTCATGGTCGATAATTAAATATTGGCGGATTAAAATTTTTCCTTTTAATCGTCAAAGTTGTGTATACTTTTGTTTTATTTTTATGCCGGATATACCAACGGCATTCATGGTAAATCAATAAAGATAAACTAGATTGGATTATTTTAGAAATAACATTTTGTCCTAATTCCTTCCTCGCCCATTAGTTATCCACAGACCTTCAAAGGGGGGATTCTGAACATTGTTTTTCTCAATGTTTTCGAAACCTTGCCAAACTAATCATAAAGCATCTAGGTACACCCGATAATATCGATTGACGTGATTCTTGCGCTATAACCATAGACATATACCTTTAGATCCGTACAGCGTATCTTGTGCGCAAACAAAAGTTAAGTTTTATGGGTGAAAAAAGGTGTTTTTCTACGACCACCTATGAAAATGAGAAATAAAGCACGCTAAACTTGGCTAGAAAGTTCTTTATATCACACGCGTGTTAATATTTTCTTTCAATACGTGTGTTGAAATATAAAACAGCTAATGGCCAACGAATTTGACAGCAAAACTATTTAAAAAAATAACACACACACCGTGGAGCGAATTGGGGTGCTGGGTGGGGTAAAAAAGTACACTAGGGCATTACTGCAATTATAAAAAATCCTTTTTTTTTTCGTTATTTTTGGGAACCTAAGAGTATTTATGATAAAAATAATAAATATTAAAAAGGGGAAATATGTTGGGCAACCCATCAAACCTGTCAACGTTGTCAACTAAGTTGAACCACAAAAAAAAAGGGGCAGCTATAGAGCAGAAATAGAGGAAATACCGATTTATAATTTTACAATTATCTCGGATAAAAATATCCATACAATGTTTAAGGATATGGGACAATAAGTGAATATGCTTTAAGAAAGTAAATTTATTTTAGCTATATTCTATATTCAAAACAATTCGAATATAGATAGAACTTTTATAATTTAACAAGCTATCGATATTTTACTCCATCTCTATCTTTCTATAATGTCGAGGTTATGTTTTAAGTTTGTGTTTTGTTGTTTTTGTATGTATATTTAGGTATATTATTGTTTTATTGAAAGAATGCAAGCAGCTAAAAAATTAGAAACGGAATTTATTCACTGTACATAGATAGTAGGTATGATGTGCGTAAGCAAATAGGAGAAAAAGTTATTATGTTTATTTAAATCTAGGTAAATTAAAATGTGTAAGTGGGCATTGTTTTTATTTTTTCAACTCTAGAGTTGAAATAAATTTTTCAACGCTAGTGTTGAAAAAATTTGTGTAACACAATGGTGATACCTACAAACTATTAAAAACAAATCAAACTCTTTTTGATTATTTATAATGGTCGTAGAAAAAATTGTGTACCTACATTACTCGTGTGAAAGTGATTTTCTCACACTCGAAGAATTTCCGCACTCGGCTAACGCCCCGTGCTAAATACCTCCTACAACTACGCATTACGTCCTTAGATGCAAGGCCCTCTTTAATGCAAATAATGTTTGCTCGTACGGTATTATATAAGAATAAAGAGTTTGAGAAAGAAAGAAAGAAAAACAAGACTTTGGAAGATTCTTGTGATGGTAAAATTTTTTTTAATTGGGAAAAAATATTATAATGTCGACACTAGAAGCTGATTTGGAAAGGGTTTGCTCAAGTTTTGTAAAGATTTTTCAATAGTTATGGCACTTCCATTTTAAATTAATGATCGGCCAATTAGAATATAAAGTTCTCGTTACAGCAATTTATAAAAAAAATCTGAAATAATGATTGCATTATTAAATTTAAAACAAAAACAGCGGGAAACGACAGTTAAGGGAATGTCAATTCAAATCAAACAAACTACGCGTGCGCGCATCACGACAATCGATATCATAGGGGTGTACCCAGCCGTTTTCTAAAATTTGCAGCAAAAAGTTCTCAAACTTTTTCGTCGACCTTTGTATAGCCCTTAGTCTTTACAACTAACACGTACCGAATTATTTTCCATTACGAAGGTCCATTTGCAGTGACAGTTTCTTAATTAAATCAAGTTTATCTGGAATAAGACGGACTTCCAGCACCCTTGCATCTAGGCAACTCCCTAATCAACGCGTAACCATTTTTTACCGGAGTCCGAAGTGCCGTTTTTTGTACCCCCGGAATGTAATCAGTCCTGCTTGGCGGGAAATCGATAGCCCGGACTATTCCGGACCTTTATAAGAATGTTTTTGCCGCAGAGGGCAGACACACAGTGGCGGAGTTGGTAATATGATTCGATCATTGAACCCGACAAATTTTATATACACAGGTAAAGCAACTTTCTGCTCTTAGTGTTTTAAAATAGCATCTTTAGGTCAGAGAAAAGGCTGTATTGTTGCGGAATTAATTTTTTCTCCTAGAAAAAAGCTGGCAACCTTGTGAAATTATATTTAAGCCAAGTAATTAGGAAGCCCTCGAAGATCAATTCGTCGTTAATTATGACCAAGTGGCTTATATCACTTTTGTTAACTTTCTAGGAGAGCGTTTTAAAGATTTTGGTATATATTTGACTTGCTCGCAATTCTGGAACTAAAACGCATATAATAATCAGCTTATATATATTGATGAGTCATTTGAACATTTTGGCAAAGGTATCTATGAAGATGTAATATTACTATCTACAGAAGAGATATGGCTAAAAAAAATATATACGCCACTCTATAAAATTACTTTTCATTGCATTTTGATATACGCCTATTGCATTTACCAATATACGCCTATTAGTAAAATAATTTATTGCTCAATTTTTATATAGGCCGGTATATTTATTAAACATGTATCATACATTATTAAACATTATGACTAATGTTTTTAATATTTTTAAATCCATTTAACTCCTTGCCACTTAAAAGACTGATTTCTTCTTTAATTTCCTTAAATTTTCTAAAATTAATTAGCGGTAACTCATCTTCCGAATCGTATCCGTTACCAATGAAGTCAATATACAGTAAGGACCTAAAGTCCGCCCCCCCCCCCCCCCCCCCTCTAACTTCTAAACCGTTCGGTATATGTTAATGAAATTTTAAACGATAATATTTGAGCAAGTCTTGCACTTTTTGACATACCAATGACAGCTTTAAATGTCAAGATGACAGCTGGGTCCGCTTTTGGAATATTTTTTTAAATAGAACACCCTGTATATTTTTACATTTTTAAATTCCACATAAAATTATAATTATTTTTTATTAAATGCATTATTAGTCTATACTTCATAGTTTCCGAGATATTGACTCTCGAAAAGTGACATTTTTGAACTTTGACAGCTTATAACCTTCTACCAGTACGTCTTAGAGCAAAACGGGTTACATGTCCCTATCTTCAATTTTTATTATCTTCCCAAAAAAATCAACTTCCGGTTAAACCATATGTAACTCGAACGCAGGAAATATAGTTATTCCGGTTGTCCTTATTGGCATACGTCCTCAAACAGGCGGATATAGGCATATACGTCTCATAAAGTACAATGTTGCCATTTGACGTCGGTTTACTGATAGACGTATATCATATATGCCCGTTAGCGAAAGCGATCCTAGCGCTTATTAGTCGTACGCCTAAACGAAAAAACGGAATAACTTTTAAACCGTTCGGAATTGAAATACGCCACTTAGCGAGCCCCATGTCAATTCACATATTCTACCGTAAAAATCGAAATATCGCATTTTTGCATATACGCCATTTAGTTAAATTAACGACGAATTGGTATCTAGTTATGCAGAAAGCTTCCAACCAACAAAAGTAAGTTTCGAGAAAATCGATATTATATTATTTTCAACCATTATAAATAAAATGTATGTATTGTAAAAAATTAAACATCTTGAACTTCAAAATCAAGAGTAGCTAGCTTATATCCATCCACATCTCCTTCAATGTAATCATCCCCTTGCTAAAAGTCGTTTAACGTAGAAAGCAACCAACCCACTTGGTCGCATTAAATTAATATTATTGTGGTCAACCAAGTAGGTTAGGTTAGGATCTTTCTGCGAAAACTCAATGAAACAGAAGTTAGGAAAATGGGTTGGTTGATACAATAAGGGTTATGATATTTAGTTGGTAGGTTTACGCAATTCAAAATATTTGGCTTTTAGATAATTATTGCTTATGAGCTTGGTTTCAATTTGACGAATTGTGGGTGGGTAGGTTTCTGCATAATAACGTCCAATTGGAATGATACTTCTAACGCGTACCCAGTTAAGGCAAGTGACTATCACCAGGCCATTGTCACTTATGGAAACACCTTCAACGAATAGGAATTTTCAATGGACCCATTGACCATCAGCCAACGCCAACCAAAATTGTAAAGTCCAATTTTATTTTGTAACCTTTGGATCGCATATTTATTGAGGTGTTTGTTTATTTTGTTAAATAATTTGTATTTTGTGACATAGGGGAGAGTGGTACACAATGAAACACTTTTTGGAATTTTTTTTTATTGAAATCCCATTTAAGTGAAACAAAGTTTAAGCACACTTTTCTCAAAAGTCCTTATCGACACACAGGAAGGATAATTTAGCGTTCAATAAACGAATCGGTTTAAAAGGAACTTTAGTTAAATAGTTGCTTTATTGCTTAAAAAGACATTTCGTTATTATTTTGTATACAACTATTGCTTAAAGGATGGAAAATTACTTCAAAGATTTTTTTGATACGTAGCTGCAAAACAAAAAACACTTCAAAAAGGTGATTCCGTAATGAGATTTAAGATACCTCCTAGAGAACGTTAGTTACACAAAGATACATTTTAAATGTTTTGTGATGGAGGCGCAAGACTGCCGGACTCTTTAGGTTCTCATTCTAATATTTCTTTTAAAGATGCAAGAATCACTGTTTCAGTAACTAAAGTAGATGGATAAACTAATAATATAGGGCCCATTTATAATAGCAAATGATATAAATGAAAAATACCGGTAAAGGTACACAAGGCACTTTTTAGTAAATATTACGGTAATAAATTAAAATAATTGGTGTAAATTGCCTTATTTCCTTCGACAATATCAACTAGACCATTGAGCACACAATAATCATGATCGATTATCATCTAAACTCAAAAATATTATTGGTAATATAGACGAGTTAATCAAAATGGTGTTTGTACTCGGCATTAAACTTAAATAATAAACACCAAGAAAATATGTATCTAAAATATATAAAATCCAAAAGTAAAATGTTTAAAACACACATACAAAAACCCTTAGAAAACCCAAAAATCGAAAGAAAATAATATGACACAACTTGACACGTGAGCTTACTATGGCCCACTGCTGATCTGGGAACTTTAATGACGAAACCAGATCAGCTGTTAATGTCGTTGTCTTCTATAGAAATGCGTTGTTTTAAGAAAAAGTTAACTTTATAACTACAGGGTGATTCATGGGTAGGGGTCTATTAGAAGATTACGTAAACGTAGATAAGAAACGTTGGCACTGGGCATTATTAACTCTGAAATACTTCAGAAATAGGTATGCAGCATTACTGTAACTTGGTATACCCGTTCTCTGTAATACAATATCCTGAAGTACTTTTTTGTTAACCGCTGACCAATAGTAGGGGTCAAGGGCGTCCATAGAGCGTTTTTCAGGGGGGGGGGGCAAAAACTTAAACAATATTTTTTTATTTACTAACTAACCACTGTACTATTCAATAATTTATACTGAATTATGAAATAAAATAGTAATGTGGGCGCCTAGGGGGGGGGGGGGGGGCAAGTGCCCGTTTTGCCCCCTCCCCTATGGACGCCCTTGGTAGGGGTGACGCCAATAAATAAAACTTATTTATTCAAAAATTGCTGTTTTAAAGAAAAATAAAAGATGTTTTTATTGATGGTCTTATTCTTTTACAATACGGCCTGCACGAAAGCGTTGGTCCGGCTTATTTTAGGTTTAATTTGGATGTAACAATAATTTTTGGCGTTTCGATTCCATCCATTCATCATCAATTTGTGATTTAATCGGAAATTCCCTAATTATAAATATATTGTACGCCAATGACTTCGACGGTTGACTGATCAGTGATCACAAACACAAGTTTCCCCGGTAAAGGGGCCATGTTGTTTACACTGCCACCATAGAGTGAAATTGAGGTAATATATTGGGTCTCTGGTGTCTGTCATTTACCTGCAGAAACTTTTTTATTATCAATTTATTTGAATATACTCACTGTCAACAAACTTTGACTTATTTTAAAGTAGGATTTTTGGTATTTAGTCTCATTTCCAAGTGTGGAAATAGAATTATGTAACAGTATGTCAAACGCTTAAAAGAAAAATGGTAGGTATGTTATATTAGAACGAGCACCTATTATACACTAAGAAAAAAATGTTGTTCCTTGATTGCCGATAGGTACGAACCCCACCAACGTCTTGTGAATTATAGGTTCTAACGGATACAATTCGTTTTTAGGGACGCTGTTCTGATTTCCTAATTGCAGATAAAGTGCTTTACTGGAAACAAAATGCATCGCATTGAGAAGATATAATTTATTTCTTAACAAAATGACACAATAATTGATCTATTGAAAGTAGTTACTTATTCAACAAGACTGTGCTGCTAATGGAACTGATTACTACCAATAAAAACACTGTTCTAGCACATCTGGAATTGATACGATATTAAAGCGGGTTTGATACACTAGCAATTTATTTAATATGGGTTAATAAAAAATAAGTTACCAATACAAACTCGGTCTCAGCAAACCTGTTGTATTACATCCTATTCCTCAGTGTACACCAAACTGTTCAATTTTGTTTATTTCTCGATTCATAAAAAACTTTTACAGAAGAAAAAATGGATGCTGAGTAAACTGCATTTTCTGATCCAAAACCAATTCCAAACATCTGGATCTTATTTGCCGACTGATATTATCTATAGTGATATTAAAATCAAGGAGCAAATTATTGCTATTAAAAACAATTAAGTTACACTTCGTAGGGTAAAGTTTCAAATTGTAACTTAGCAATAGAACGATCTAATCTTGATGATTTAGCTAACTTATAAAATATTGACTATTTTAAATTTTCTTGTATTTTCAATTTTAATTTACCTTGTTTTTTATTAAATGCCTTTTTTTCAGGGTCGCGGTTAGTTTGTCAAGGTAAAATTCAAATCTATACGAAGAAATATTACGCGCACCTTATTTTTCACCTCACATCGATGAAATAGTGATTTTATAAGTATCTATATGTCGTAGGCTGATAGTGAAATCCGTCATTTCATGAAAAGCCTAGTCATATCATGCTGCACGCTAAAAGGTATAGTGGCAACTGGTTTGTTTGATGTTCCCCAAAGCATTTTTTTAAAATTTAATTTAAATTTTATTTTTATAAAATAATACTAGTTGAAAAGATTGAAAAAAATGCTCTGGGGAACAACGAACAAACCAGTTGCAATATACCTTTTAGCCACGCTTCATGATATGACTAGGCTTTTCATGAAATGACGGATTTCACTATCAGCCTACGACATATATACTACCACTCCGTTTTAAAAATTAATAGCGTCTGACATGACTTGTTCTGATTTTTAAAAAACGACTGCCTTTTGCGTTTTAAAAAAACCACATAGTATTTTCACCTTTTTCTAACTTTGTGGTTATGGTTTTCAATAAACTTCATAGCCCATAACAGGTCCAACATAGGCCCACCAAGGTTAAATACAGGTAAAAAACACCTCTTTACAACAACGAAGAAGACAACTTGGCCTTGTCTATACAGCCCAATTCCAGGCCAAATAACAGGTGTTTTTTTACCAGTTTGTTACCTTAATTTTATTCCCCACTAGGTGATTAAGTGGTTTATATTACTCACTTCTGACTATGTAAAGCGGCCTGTCGGGCTTTATAGTAAAAACCTTGGGTAAAAGTCACATTTTTTAGACTATAATTGGTTTCAATTTATTTATTATCGTTTTTTTTTTATTTGCAACAGTTTCTCTCCTCTGATGAGCATACCAGAGTTGATAAGATATAGATGAAAAATTTCTGTATAATTTGTCAATCAGTTATTTTCATTTCTTAGATTTTCTTGAAAAAAGTGTTTTGAACAACACCTCTACCGAAACATCTGTCTTGCTTCTGCCGCAGCCCTGTTTGCCACTGCCTCTGCCTAAAAATATGACTTTTTCAAAATACCTGTCTGGATGTCAAAAAAGTGTTAAAAAAATTGACCCTAGGCATTGCATGGGTACAATGGAAGATTGTCCATATATTCACAGTTAATATTCCTTCAGTACATCTCTGTCCATCAATATGCGGCCAAACGACCGCCATCGTTACAAAACAAAAGTTAAACAACTTTGCGAAAACTTTTGAAATATTATTCGGTAATTCTTTTCACGTAAACAAGATTACAATTTCTCAGAAATTAATCTTTTTGTCTCCCGTCGCTCATCGTAAAGTTTTGCCAACAATTTTCCACAAGACAAGATGATACAGGGAGCTATTGACGCAGAAGAACAAAGTAATATAACATTTTGGGAACTTCCAGATTGTATTTAGTAATAATTAAAGTGGGCAAAGTATTTAAGCAGTTTTATTTTCTTTTAAGTACCGAAACTTTTTAATCCGATTAATTAATTTATCAACCTTTTAAATCTTGTTGTGGTTTTGAATGTATAATCTCTTCAATGGCCGCTGACCATTACGTCATATTCTCCATATTTGCGGAACATCGTGAATTAATTCAGTCAGTTCGACTTACAGGTGGTAAAGATTATGATTTTTCTTAGGCTTGATCTACTTAAAGACGGATGCATGTGAACAAGATAAATTAATACAAGCGCGTTTTTTCACATTTTTAATTATTACTGTTATACTGTTAATAAAGTCAGAAATAAGTAGTTTATTTTAGGTAAACGCAGTGGCGGCGCCAGCTTTTTATTTCCAGTTGGGCGACACCCGGCAGAAAAATTTGGAGGGTGGGCAGCAATAATGTGTACCTAGGACCTAGATATCTAGGTAATATTTCGGGTAGTAGGTACTAGGTACAGATTATATAATTTACTCTTTATAGATATTTTGCAATTTTGTGAGTTGTGAAATTCAAACTAAAATTAAAAAAAAAACACTGAAATTATTTTAAAGTTTATTTTACAAAGAAACACATGATTATCTAACTACTAACAGAAAACAGAGTTAGGAGTTATGAGCAGTTAGAAAAGAGCTATTTTTCTATTATTATGCTTAATTGCAAAAGAATTTGCAACTACATCTAAGTCAATTGTTTTAACAATATCTTTTTCAACGTACAAAATTCCGAAATCTGTGAGCCTCTCTTATAACATTGTGGTCCTTAAATAGTTTTTTATTCTTTTTAAACCATTAAACGACACAACTGGCACTTGAAGAGGGTATACAGTTATTGCAATGATACATAATTTATTTATTTCGTTAAATACTAAATTATATTCTTGCAGAAGAATTGCAAGATCTGATAAGGTGTTTATGTTAACATCATGATTAATTTCATACCTGTTAATGGTTTTTGGTAGCAATTTTAATTCATTTTCGACAGACGCTACGTCACATCTATAATGGATAGCTAATGGAGTTATTTGCTCTACATTTAAAAATATATTACTTGGCGGGTTTAACGCCACTAAATCCCTTTAGAACAATAGCATTTTCGTCAAATCAGTGATTCGGACAATTATGGGATAATATAGTTAAACTTGGAATTTACTTTTTTTAGTAACACATCTGTCCTCTTCAAGTGAGGTAATTTTTTGGATGATTAGTGTTTTTAAATTTAGAAGGTAATTTCATTGATCTTTTATTATTCACATCATCTAAGTTAATATTATTAGCGGATGCCTTTTCTAGAGTCGCAGTCCATAACTTTTCAAATTCAGAATCTTGCCTATATGATACAAATAACTGTTTTAGTGATTCCACTAATGTTAAACTTTTTAAAATATGACTATTTTTGCTTTGTAAATAATCAGAAACATTCTTTATTTTGACAAGAATTCACAGAAAACTTCTAAATTGAACAAAAAGGTTAAATTAGTAATGGTCAAGAGTCCGTTTGCCTCTGGAGAGCGAGCGTTACCTATTTTCGGTTATATATTGGTTTAATAAAATTATTATTGCTCTATATTTTTTGCTCAAATGCGTAATTTAGCAGGTTGGGCGAGCGGTTGGGCGAGAATAATATGGGCGCCCCCCCGGCGCCGCCACTGGGTAAAAGGTATTATGGGATGAAACATTTTGTTTTTAAAAATCAGTCTGAAATTTTTAATTAATTTAAATTTACTGAAAAATAAATAAAACTCATTTATAAACTTTACAATATATTTTTTTGTCTAGTGTATTTTTTTTATTAAAAACCTTGCAATTATTTTAAAAAAATAATGTATATAATTTTGGAAGGGCTGTTTAGGGAGGCATTGACGAATAGTATGCCGATGTTTTTTTTTAAATAAATGCACAAAAAATTTTAAAAAAGCACTAAAATTGCCACAATTTACCTTAAAATTGTGAGTTAAAATTGAAAGTAAACACGTCGATTTTCAGAACTGAAGTGAAACCAACAATTTTTACTGGTAACACGATATTTTCTAGTCTATCTTGATGTAATCTCTCCCAAGAATTCAAGAGAATATGTGTTTGTTTTATCAGGAAAGGGGTCGTAATTACACAAAACCCGAAAGTAGACAAAACCATGACCGGCTGAGTAACATCTGTCTTGCTCTACCAGCTCCAGAATATGTCTGTCTTTCTTCTTCGTATGCCAAAAGCATAAAAATAGCTACTCTGATCAGTGCGCATGCGAATCGTCCACAGTTCGGCAAGTTGAATTGACGATAGAAAATGGCGTCGTTAATCCCATCTTAACTCACAAAAAAAATAATAATAAAATACTTTTGCAGATCTTCCTCAGTGTGCTTGAGCAATATAGACCGAGTGGTACACCGACATCTAAATTTGGTTATGCATAAAAAAGGCATAAAAGTTGACCAATATACAAATTCAGTTTTAAATTTGAAACCGCAACAAGCTGAGTCAACTAGGCATCTCATCGCTTAAAAATGCAAATGGCCGCTCTGGTCACGCCACGGCTCTGCATGAATAATAACCGGCTTCGAGCAATCCAAACTCTTTAATGCCACAGGAATCGTGTAAACATGGCATGTTGTGATTGTCCTTCGATAAATAAAATCCAAATTTCAAATTGCTGAATGGACTTGGTCACGTGAATTACAGCCATATGGGGACGGATTAAATGGCCAAAGATAAAACCTAATGGGATTGATTTTAGAATTAAATTATTGTTTTGACTAGAACGTAAAGATGGCGTTTTTGTAACGGTTTCGATCATCGTTTAAAAGAACCATATTATGTAACTTCAATGAGAACTTCACGATTTTGCATAATAAATAGGGTCAAAACCTAATTCTTCTAAGTTTCCTTTTTGAATAAATTAAAAGTATTTTTTTGTATCCTTAAGAGGTTCAAACTGATATTTTAGTCCTCAAAATATGGAACATTATGGCTTTTGGTAGTAGTAGTAGTAGTAGTAGTAGTAGTAACATTATTTATTTAGCAAAAAGCCCAATTAAATATTTTCTTAATACATCGCACCTTTAAAAGTAAAGTGACACAACTCGAAAATTGTATATTTCTAGGTTTAATCATAAAATGGCACTTAATACCGCCCTCTATTAGCTGCCGCTGGACCTAATACCAAATCGCTTCTCCCAAATTAAAGGAAGCTATTTATGCCTTTTTCATATTAACGGTATTCGCGCGTCTTTTTAATACTAAAGAGTATCATTTCAGTATGTTGTCGCATGCGACGGAAAATTGACACTGCCTTAAGTCTAAACTGACTTGATTCCAAACATTTTACAAAAAAGTAACTGGTCTTTAATAAAAAAAGGACATTATTCTAAAATGACTCGCTGAGTACAACGACAATTTTAATTTTAAAATGGCATAATTCCAAATAATTCGTTCGTTGTTAAAAAAAAATTGGCAGTAAAAAGACATAACTTGTTTTTTATTTTATATTTTTATTTTTTTTTTACTATTAAAGGTAGGTTTTAATATCAAATTTAAATAACTGTCTTCTAGTAAAACCATTTAGGTAATGTTTCCCCAAATTTAACATTTAATTTAATTTATTACTTGGGCTTAGGAGACAAAAGAGTTAGAGGGGTCCAATATATTTTAATATATTTTACAGTTTTTCCTGTTTTCTACAAAACTCTATTTTTTGGATTGTGTCACTTTAATTTTAAAGGTGCGACATGTTAAACAAATTTTTAAGGATTTAT
This sequence comes from Polydrusus pterygomalis, assembly GCA_963969555.1. NCBI lineage: Eukaryota > Metazoa > Arthropoda > Insecta > Coleoptera > Curculionidae > Polydrusus > Polydrusus pterygomalis. The sequence goes on from OZ018376.1 coordinate 1,262,507, forward strand.
TTTTAAATTTTAGAACACAACCTTCTTTAAACAGACAGATAGAAATGTAGTTTTAAAGTTGTTTTTTTTAATGATATTTGAGATTTAAAGAATTTTCCCATTTATTAGATTCTATCAAACCTTTAAAAAAACAGATTTATATGTTAATCTTTTATGCACTCTATCCACATAAAGATTTTGATTAGTTCTTGTTCTATATACAATTATTTTTTTATATTTCTCACAATATAAGATAATCTGCATAGCTTTATTTTGTATATTTTCTCACTGGCACCATATAAAGTAGAAGAACAATAAAGAAAATGTGGTAATAATTATCCCTAAATATTTAAAACTGTTTACTAATTCCAATTTTTTACCATCAAACAACATTTCTATTTTCACAATTTAAATTATTACCCATAATCATACATTTAGTTTTTGAAATATTTAATTTTAATTTATTCACATTCAGCCAATTTAATAATACATTTATCTCAGAATTTAGAGCACTAAGGCCATCAAAAATATTTGAAGCATTAATATTAATTAAGGTGTCATAAGCACACATTTGTATTTTACACATTTTTAAAACTGAAGGCATATCGTTAATGTATAAAGGAAATAATATTGGACCTAGTACCTATACTTTCTTGAGGAACTGTTATATTATTTATTTTTTTATTTGAATTAGTTTTTTATCTTTATTTTTGTGACCTGTTACTTAAATAGTTTTAAAACCATTCAAAAACTTACTGATACAATTTACTCAATAGTCTAGCCCAGTCAGTTGTTTAGAACCTCTCTTAAAATCCAAAAATACAGCTATAATATTTTCTCCTTAATCAATCTCTTCTATGTCTCTTTTACATACTACATAACTATCCCTGTAGCCTGTAGCTCTGTAGAGTACCCATTCCAAAAACCAGTTTGAAAGGAAACTAAAGTTTTGTTCACATCAATGAATTCCAATAACTGTTCTTATACGACATCATCTAATAATTTCTTAACATCCCATAAAACATTTACCCATCTTTTAGTGGTTTCTACTTTTGGCACTGGTGTAATGTAAAAACATTTTAATTCATTAGGCATATTTTCATATTTTAAACAAGAATTTATAAAATTTAATAGTGGGTAACTAATGCTGACAAATGTTTTAATTCAAAATTTTAAATGTTTTATTTTCTTTCAAATGCGTTAAAAAACTTTTCCATTTAAACATGTGCCCAGTCATCTATGTTTCCTCCACACTTTAATAGAGTATGATTCCCAATACTTTACAAATTGGTTACAATTTATTTGTTCATGACCCTTCCCTTTTCTTGGATTAATTATACTTTGAAACTTTTAACGGTTTATTGTCTGTTCATTCGTCTGTAATACGTAATAAAATACAAATAATCAGCAGCTTTATACTCGTACTTATCTTGCATTTAACCAGGGTGTTAAACTGAATTTAAAAATACAATACTATTAACATATCAATGTTTACCGTTTCTATGTTTTTCGGAATATCTTTTTGGGGTTTTAGTCAAAATTTGGTTTAAATTAATGTAAACTTTTATAACTGAAAGGGTTTTAATTTTAGAAAAAAAAGTCCTAGAGATGCTATTTTAATAACACAACATGTCTTATGGGGAATAAGAATTCAATTTTTTTCATAAACCTGTAAGCGGCCCCGCAATTTTATTTACAACGGCCCATGGGCCACTTGAAATTGGACAGCCCTGTATTAAATAGTTTGCTATTTTACCTGGTACTATATTCTATGCATTGAACTTTAGGTATCGTTAAAACCAATCTAATCGACACTAAATTAATTTGTAATTTGTGAACCTGTGTAGTTGGAACTTGTTAATGACCCTAAATCAGAGCCGATAACCTGAAGACGCCCCTCAGTCGGCCATTACCCAAACAATGAATTGTTTGCCCGAACATCTGGATATTGCTATCCAAGGGTTATAACCTTGTTGGGAATAGGGTAGCTGAGGCTTTTGTATCTTCCTGTTTATAGTATCCATCTATTAATTAACCAGAAAAGGAAATTTATTACAATGATCGAATACAATTCTTTCTTTTGTCCGAGTGATAATTTTGTATCTATTTGGAAAGCCGAAAAAATGCTCTTATTCCGTGCGAGCAAAAATTATTTGCATCAAAGAGGGCTTGGATTAGAAAACGTAGGGCTTGGTTTAGATCACAATGATATGGGGACGATATATCTAACCAAATCTAGGTTAAAATTTTGTCAAATTCATATTATGACATGTATGCCAAACTAATGAGTAATAAAATAAGTAGACAAATACAAAATTATTTTTGTTCTTTACAAAATTAAGAAAGTAAGAATATACAGAAAGAAAAAGAAAAATAATTATATCATTTCTTTCCAATAAATTTTGGGTAAACCATTGAGAGTAATTCCTGCGTCTTTCAAAATCTGCGGCTTGTATTTCTTGGAATACTTGCACTTTATAAGAAAAATAAATTTAGCTGCTTCTTAAGAATAGTCCTGCATGTTCCATAAGATCTTTCCACTTCTTAGGACAGGCGTTTTATATAATTTGTTAGTGTATTTTGCATTATTTTACGAACGTTTGCAACAAGTTCTTCTGTTCTTACAGATGGTCTTCCTGCTCCTTTTTTGTGTTGTATAGAACCTGTTTCCCTAATCACAGCCACGGTTCTTTTCAGGCATGATAAAAATCCCTAGCAATAAAAGCAACGTTAGGAAAATGTTCGTAAAAATCGTCCATGCACAAACCCGGATTGTATTGGCACTCACCATTTACTCTAACCCCGTTCCGAAAATACGCTTTAACCATGAATGTTTTGTGCTGTTCTGTAAAGCCCATTGTGTGAATTATTCAAGAAATTGGAAAAATTAGCGATGAATCAAATTACTTTTGACTTGACTAATTGTTAATTCAGGTAGTTACTTACACCCAACAGGTATTAAGCTCTACGGCTAAGCATTACGTCCTTAGATGCAAGGCACTCTTTGATGCAAATCATTTTTGCTCGCACGGTATTAAAGATGTATAGAAGTTTTTGTTTTGAATTAAATTAATTAGTTTAATATTTTATAAACGACAAGGAATAAAAATTTGAAATTTGGTACTTATGTATATTAACTTAATAGGCTTTTTAGAAATAGTCATTAAAAAAATAGGGTTGCATTTAAAAAAATTATTAATATCGTGATATTTCTAGTTTTGAACTATGTAACTGTATCAATATTTTTCTTATAAAAAAGAACACAATTTAAGTTAATTTCCTCTCAACACATTAAAGTCAGATGTTTTTTCAAAACGTGATAAAAATAACTAAATAGATACAAGAAGCAAAAAAAAACTTTTATGCGAAATGTAATCCTGTCCTTCCGAACAGCAGGTCATTGAGTCGGCCCTCAACTTGACAACTTTCCTGTAAAGCCGAACGCCGGATCGCAGAAATTGTAATAACCGTTGCATATTCATGTCATTCGCGGTGTCGGTCGTCTCGTTAAATAACGACACAGGCTGCCGTTGCACTAGTGTCTCCGTTATGACTGTCACCATCCCGCGTGTTGTCATATTGTGGTAAACGTACCGCTGCATAGGTATTGCGTCATAATTAGGGTACAAACTGTAAAACCATATTCTGGTGAAATAAGAGAAGCATTGTTACGTCAAGAAGGTTGAGTAAAATGTCAAGTTAGTACATGCAGTGCGAGCAAAAATTATTTGCATCAAAGAGGGCCTTGCATCTAAGGACGTAATGCTTAGCCGTAAAGCTTAATACCTGTTGGGTGCCAGTAACTACCTGAATTAACAATCAATCAGTTATTCCGTCATCTTTGGCAATCGTTACAAGTAATTTGATTCATTCAACAATTCACACAATGGCCTTTACGGAACAGCACAAAACATTCATGGTTGAAGCGTATTTTCGAAACGGGGTTAGAATAAATGGTGTGGCAATACAATCCGGGTTTGTGCGTGGACGATTTTCATGAACATTTTCCTAACGTTGCTTTCGTTGCTGGGGATTTTTATCATTGCCTGAAAAGGACCGTGGCTGTGTTTAGGGAAACAGGTTCTATACAACACAAAAAATGAGCAGGAAGACCATCTGTAAGAACAGAAGAACTTGTTGCAAACGTTCGTGAAATAATGCAAAATACGCCAACAAATTGTATAAGACGCCTGTCCCAAGAAGTGGGAAGATCTTATGTTCTTATGGAACATGCAGGACTATTCTTAAGAAGCAGCTAAATTTATTTCCTTATAAAGTGCAAGTATTATAATTTTGTAAACAACAAAAATAAATTTGTATTTGTCTACTTATTTTATTACTCATTAGTATGGCATGTCATGTCATAATATGAATTTGACAAAATGTTAACCTAGATTTGGTTAGGTAATATATCGTCCCCATATCATTGTGATCTAAACCAAGCCCTACGTTTTTTAATCCAAGCCCTCTTTGATGCAAATAATTTTTGCTCGCTCAATTTTATGATTGTATGAGTAGTGATAGACGGGGGTTTCTGCGCCAATTTGCGCAAGTCTCTTCTGCACATGCGCCAGCAGTGCGCAGGTTCAAAGCTATTCATTAGTCGTTTAAAGCTGTTAATTAATCGTTTATAGGCGTTCTAGGATGTCTGTAATGAACGGATTTCAACAGCTTTGAACAGCTTGAAACAGCTTTGAACAGCTTATGTCAGCAGGCACCGGTGTTTTAACCAGAGAACTACCAACGAGAAGCAACAATACCTGTCGGTCCCTTTGATATCGATTGGCCCGTTTTCAGTGACCTTCACAGAAGGAATATTAACCAAATCAACTTATTATACGCGGAGAAAACCTGCTTGTTTTCTACACTGGGAACTAACTTTGCAAATATATATTAAATTACGGTTATAGTGCACGTGCAAATGTCATAACGTTATTTATTTGTCATATCAAAACTTTTAAAATACCATTGTTTAGATTACGAATTTGTTAGTCTGTGGAGTTAAAAATATTAGTGAAGTAAAAAATACATATATATATAAAACGATTATTAAATTTTTTAAATTTCTATCGCGTAATACAGATTTGTTTGATTTTCGTCTCATTTATGGATAAAAATAAAATAGGGATATTATATTATAACATTTATAGAATACCATTAGCAGAATATATAGGATATATTATGGGTTATTACTTTCCGATAGATATCGATGTTTTAAAATTTCAGAAATTCGCTAAACAATTTTTTGCGCTTTGAGAACTAAAGCTTTTAATAATTCTTGACAATGCCTTAATTGGATATTTACATCCCAGGTATTATAAAAAAAAAGTATAGTTCCTAGGGGATTCAAAAAAGTAAACCGCCCTGAAATATTTTCCTTAATTAAATTTAAAAAAAAACTTGCAACAAAACAAAAAATATTATTCAAAATTGCATGTAAATTTTTAGAAACATTAGAAGAATAATAATTACATATTGGGGAAACATATTTAATACTATTATGAATACTAAAGTTAATTATGTAATGATCGTAACAATTAAAAACAGTAGTGCTTAAACGTTCACCCCATAAATAGCCTTTTGAAAAATAAAGTAAACTTGCCGGTTTTGCTTAAACAAAAGCGATATGCTCAATTATAATAATATCCAGGGATCTTACAACACAGAACAAAGACTAAAACATATCAATTTTAAGGTGGAAGTATTAACGTGTTTGCCAACCTATAACCTATTTCGCGTGGATTTATTTATTTTTTCTAGCTTTCACACAAAACTTTTATTTTAGGAGAATTATTGTATAGCAAAAAATATCGGGTAAGATTTTTTTTTAACATTATTATGTCACTGTTGTTTAACTATATCTCCCAAAATTAGAAATGAAATAAATTAAATATTTTTGTAATAATATGTGAGATATTACCCAAATAATGTACCGACGATATTGATTTTAATTAAATAGTAGAAAGTAATAAATTTAAAAAAACAACGCGAAATAGGTTATAGGTTTGGCAATAGATTAAATGACGTTGAGAATTTCACCTTAACGATAGCTTTAGCTAAGAGAGACAAGCAAAGAACTCAATATTGTTTGCTCGCTGACTAAACACAATTTCGATCGACATTGACGGACGGATCAGACGGGTGACGAAGGCACCTTATTTTGTGGTACCAACACGGTACACGTAAAATGCCTTGCTATCGCTTCTCGTTGTAAGAATTCTTTGGGTTTAACCAAGAAGTTAAAAGTAGCAGAACTGGCAACGTAGCATCGCTAGTAGCGTAGCGATAAAGAATTGTGACTAGCGCGCTTTAGATTAAAGTTGCTGCTATTCGCTCGAGGCAGCGCTGACCGCCCCACTCGAATTTTCATCGCTGACAGTAAATGTGGACATAAAAGTATGCAAATTACCTTTTCCGCAATAAAAAATGTTTAAAATGGTTTAGGTTATAAAATTATTCAACTTAATTAATTAATGATAAAATATTTGGTCGTGGGTATAAAAATTTATATCTAAGAGATGTTGAGCTGGTAAAAACCACAAATAGGTTATTAAATTAATGTCTTTTAGTAGGGAACAATCACCACATCTCCTGATTCGTCCATTAATTCAAATTAATGTTGCCCTCATCATTCGAATTCATAACTTTAGAATATTAAAACAAAGATTTTGAAGGCAAAGCGACATTATAGAGTTTGTTATTTGAGTTTCTGGTATTAATATACTTGGTTTAAGATTAGAAAATTGACCACTTACTTGAACTCCAAATGAATGTCAGGTAGAATCGGGTTTAATACAACAGGGCCCAGTACAACCGGGCCCTAATGGCCTAAAATGTAGCTTTAAAGTTAAGCAGAATTAATCAAGCAGCGACAAAAGAATAAAAGTGGCAAATATCATTGTCCTGTACCTCCTCCTTGCTAAAATGTATATACCGGATAGCCCAATAAAAATTTAAAACTCCCAATCCCAAAAAACATCGTGAATAAATACTGCCAAGAGAAATCGCTGTAAATTACTTTTTAGTTTTTCTCTTTATGTTCCCCAAATTAAAAGGTATTAGGGTATAGCGAATCTGTTTTGTTTTAAATATTTTAATCTTTTAAAATAAAATTGTGGGAAATGTCAAAAGTTCCTGCATAAAAAAACTAATAACTTCGTTCGGACTGAACGGATTTTAACAAAGTTGGGCTTAATCGATGGAGTTTTTCTTTCTCTTTTCATTGTGTATTGGTTGATTTTTTCACAAACCTTACTTTTCCCGCAAGAGGGCGAATTCCGAAATAGCAACAAATAAAGTGCTTTTAAGAAAAATCAAATCGAATGATCTCATTATTTTTTGATAAAAAGATAGAGAATTAAAAGTCTAAACGTCGATCAAAACTGCAGCATTGTAACCGATTTATAACCAAGTATATTGACGGCAAAAGTTGAAAGTATAGATAGGAGTGCTTAGGCGAAGCACCGTGTGCCGTAACTTGTAAAATTGTAATCACATCACATTATAAAATATGATTTATTTTATTTTCTATTCCCTTGGTAATTTTAGTAATATCTGTTGTTTATTTTTCGACATATCCTACGAGATAATAACATATTGACTTGTTCGGTTAATTAGTAGAGTATTATTATTATAATTCAAAGCGATAGGCAAAGCCCAAAGCTCTACCCTAAATCCAGCGGTGTTGATAATCTTAGATAATAATATCCAGATGTTCGACAAGCAATCTATTGTTTGGATATACATGGCACTGAGGCTTTCCAACAGTGGCGTATTTAGCGGAGGATACAAGTTATTTGTGCAATATGCTTTGCCCCAAAAAAATTTCATTAGATATACTTTAATTTAATTATTCGATTTTTTAATTGAATGCTATTCAATTTAAGTTATTATTACCTTTTTTTTATTTGTTTGAAAACTGCTAATTTCTACAAAAAACCACGGGAGGTGGTTACTGGTGGTGTATACTTTCGATATAAAACCTATAAATCTTTAAAAAACGCAATGGCGTTCCATTTTCTATTAAAACAGTTAGCTTTAAACGTTCCTGAGAATTTAAAAAATTTAAGAGTGACTTGTATTTTACACCTTCGCTGGGATTTGAACTCAGAACCTCTCGATTACCAGGCGAACGCTCTAACTAATTGCACTACGGAGACACACCGAGATTCTATCACCAACTTCGGCAATATATTCAATTTTAATGTTAATATAATATACAGTTTGAAACACCCTGTGATTTCAACCCGCGGAAGGGGTCATTAAGGGAAAGAAACTCACTAACCACTAGGGTTGGGCATAAATTCGATATATCGAATATTAAAAAATATTTAAGAAATAAAATATCGATTCGATCGAATATTATCGATATTCGATATTGGAATTTCAATATCGCCCAGCCCTACTTATAACACATTTAAGGACCAATATTTAATTGAATCTTTTTTCTTCATATTTTAGAGTATCCCCTTGAAATGAAGGAGTTTTACAGGGCACATAAGAAAATATTGATATATTTATAATATAATATTTTTATGTTTTATCGATAATATGTATATATTATCGATATATCGAATAACGATATTTAAAAAATAAAATATATATATATCGATTTCCCTTCCATGTATTGTAGCTACAAGCCAATCAAGCGGTGCGTATGTTTCGCGTTCAAGGCTGCGTTGTCATATTATAATTTACGTTCGCGGCGAAGTACAAAGCCACCAAAATGCCATGTGATTTTAAATACAGCTGGATTAGTTCTTAGTGAACGCAAGGCTTGGCAACCTATTGTACCGAAATGTAATTAAAATAGATAAATCAAATGTATAATAGGAAATGATGATAAATTATATGTTTGTTATTGGAAATAAGAGAGTTAATTAACCCAAACTGGTTTATTCTATTCACCGTTCAAGTTTAATAATAAACACCAAGAAAATTTAGTCTCTGAAAGCTGCCGCGTGAGCTTGCTACGGCCCACTACTGAACTGGAATTTTTTGAGAAAAAAACCAGAGTCAACTGTTGAAACGCTTTGTTTCTAGAAAAAGTTAAGTCTAGTACTTAAAATTAATGCTATTTTAAACAGCCCATTTAAATTTGTTAAGGGACATTTTTGGGATACCTAACACTTAAATACATATATATTTTCGTCGATGTATTTGCAATTCTAATTGGAAAACTTTCTATCTCCATTTTTTTAATGTACATTTACTTTCCATAAACTTCCGGCAAATACCAATATTTACGTTTTCGGAGTGTTTTAAAAGTCAAAACAACTTTATTCCCAAAACGCGCCGTTTCTTTAATTAGTTTTCAAAGTTTTGAGCTTTCGTAATTTACAAGTTTATTCTACCTCCAAAGTAATTTAATATGCGCAGCAAGAGAATTTATTTAAATTTTTGTGCATTTGTATGAGGTAAAACTGGTTAGATATCAAAATATTTTAGCCACCAAAAAATGTCAAAAATGGTTTTTCTCCCGTGGAATCATCCGTTCCTCTAAATTTAACTTCTTGATAGGGAAAGACAAAATTTTGTATGTCGATTAGGCATTTATACTGAGAAGTGAGAAATAGTATATTGTACAACAAGTGAGAAAAATTAAATATTTCTCCCGAGCGCAGAAGTTTGTTGGCACGAGCAGAAGGCGAGTGCCGCAAATCAAGTGAGGGAGAAATTATGTGATTTTCTCACGTGTCGTACACTGTACTTTTTCTACGGATGCGTTGTTTTCATGTGTTCAAAACGAGGTTCAGAATTAAAATACATAATTCATATTACATATTACATTAATTCATTTTTATATCTTACTTAAAATTGTAATTAACAGTTATATTTGTACAATTTTGGAAAGTAATTCCTGGTAGATCGTTTCGCTTCAACACATTTTCGGTAATTAAAATATTAGCCGAGGTCGAAGTTGAAGTTAATGGGGAAACGTACTGAGCTTCCACAGCATTGTTGTATTCAGGTTCTAGTGGCGCTGGAGGCTGAATCGATTCTACTATACTTTTTGATATTTTCATTTTGTTAGCTATAGAGTTCTCGATATAGGATTTAGCAACATTGCTGGATTTCCAACCCCATGGCGTTTTAGAGTCAAAAGATCTGCTCCTGCATTAACTAAAATAGTCGCAGATGACCCTCGGAAACAGTGGCCTGTATATAATTCCGGATTCGGTAATTGCAAAAATTTCGCTATATCTTTCGCCATGGTGCCAAATTTATTTATTCCCACGGGCTATTTTGTGTATTTGCCATTTTGGTAATTTAAAAAAAAACGGGTCTCGTCCGTGCATGGTCGAAGCCCTGCATATATTCTGTAAATTTGGTAAAATACTCCTGTGACTATAAAATTTCTAGGCACTTTGTTTTTAGTATCGGATAATTTTATTAAAAGGGCCGAATTGAAATCTTCCATCCCATGAATTTTTAATTTTCGGTAATCCGTCACAACGGCATGCCCCTGTAAGGACAATTAAAGCAGCCTGAAATTAAAACCAAAAATGCAATCTTCCATAAGATATATATTTTTTTAAACATACCTTTATCAGCAAATACTTTTCATCAGGTGCATCTTTTAGAAATTGTTGAATTTCTTCAGGAGTTAAGGTTTTTGATTGTTTTGGATGATATTTTTCTGATTTTCGTTTCAAAAATGCGCGTAGTTTTGCGTATTTTAATATATCAACACAGTTCTTAATAATTATGGTACTCCTCAGCATTGAGTACTGGGACCATAATGTTGATGGTTTTAATTTTCTTGATAACTCTTCAAAATAAACTAACAAAGTATCTTCAGAAAAAGAATTCACCTTGGCTTGCATTCTCCATGTCCATAAAGTTACTGTAAGCGATTTCATATTTTTGTCTTGATGTGCTTGGACTGCTTGGTAGCAAATTATTACAAACATCGGATGCTTTTTGAACAATATGAGGAGGTGTATTTTCAAACTCTAAATCTTCGTATTCCATTATAATCAATATCTAACAAATCTGAACTGTTTTAGTATAAAAAACAACAATAAAACTATTCCCGTTTGGCAAGGCGACAGAAATACAATAATTGTTCAGTGTTTCGGTTGTGTTGTTATGGAAACGCCGGCAAATGGTTTCATGGCCTAAGTAGATATTGCGCGCTAAGCGTCGGCGTTGCGTCGTTATGGCTAACTTGGCTTATCCTAAAAACAAGTGAGAAATTATTTCTCACTCTAATGGCGGATATTTCTCACTGCGTGAGAAATACTAGGTTTTGAACGTATGGAAGCGATGAGAAAAGTGGAACATTTCATAGCATCCGTAGAAAAAAGTATTTTATTCCTTATAAGAATTCACATACTCTTTATACAACTATTTAATACTATATTATGTGACAGCGACGCGCTTTCCTACTCTAACGCAACGAAAATAGCTAGTGATGATATCACGGTAATTAAGCAAATAGGAAATAGGAGTTAATGCTACCAGAGAATGGTTTATAGTCATTATTGCTCTGAATACTCCCATTAATTATCAAGTTCTAGTGAGGGTGTAATCTGGTTTTATATACTATATTAGTTCCAACTGGCAGTTGTAATGAACCTTGATATTAATCATAATAATATTTTACCTGCTACGGTTAATAAAGCATATACATACCCAAGTAGCAATTATAGACACAAATTGGACACAAATTCTTTGCTGAGAAACGTTTCTAAACATTTTCGATTAAAATTATTTAGATTGTGTGGAGACACATGTGTTTCGAAACTTTTGCGACACATTTTCGAATTTAGTTACTAGAAACGATTAAGAACTGTTAGTTTCGAAATACTTTCCAAACTACAGTGTCGATACATTTAGGAAACGCACAAAAGAAAATTTTTCGAAACATTTTTATATAATATTATGAAATTGTGTTTAGACACATGTGCTCCCAAATTGTAGCGACACATTTTCGAATTAAGTGATTCAAAACAAATTGGTATTCTTCTGCTTTGAAATATTTACCAAACAGTGATATCCATTTAGTTACGAAACTTGCGCAGAAAATAATTTTCGAAACTGCCAGAAACCTTTACACTACCGCACCCGGACAATTATTATAACCTCGATTATAACGATTATAACCTATAAATTGTACATTTTTGTTTTGTTACCAACCTACTTTTTTCCTTTGTCTCGACAATTGAGTACATGTTTTAGATTATTACTTAGGAATAAGTTATAAGTAAGTTTTATTAAACGTTCAACAAAGTACAAACCAATTTTGTAGGTTACATGTCACAGAAAGTGTAAAGTGGTAGAGTATACCGTGACGGTATACAGAAGTTTTATGCTTCTAAGCTTAACCTTCCTGTTGACGGGACTGTGCATTTTTTACTTTAGCGACGTTTGTTTCGCATGGTTTCGGTACAATATCGAAACATTCTTCATGTTTCGACACATTTTCTATGAATTATAGCTACATGATTATCGAAACATTATAGAAACCAAATACTAGAAATTGTGTGTCGACTCCATTTTAGACCAGAATAATTCTCGCTTTCTGGCGGCCATTTTGACAAATTCATTTTTATATTATTAAAATGGACTTTAATTAACTTCCTGCGTCATTTGAAATGTAAAAAAGTGGTTACATTAGTTCCATTTTGCTAGCTTAATCAATTGAAAGAAGAATTAAGTAAAATTTTAAAAATATTTAAGATTTTATTTTTTGACAAAGTATTTATTTTGTGTGTAAATGTCAATATACCGGGAGCGTCTTAAGAATATAAAGCTAAATTACTAAATTGCACGATAAAATTTATTTCGTCAACGATTTTTGGATATCCTCTGCAATAAACCATACGAAAAAAATGTGTCACTTATAGAAAATACTCTGGTGACAAATTTATTATGGCGAAATTATGCTGTCATCATATTGTTTACTTTCTTTTATTTTACAACCTGCAGAGAGATAGATATTATATATCTAATTATTTGTTTCAATAATGTTTCCATTTTGACAATTTACAATTCCAACACTCAGCGCCCTCTTTGTAAAATGAACTCTCACTTGACACATTTATGGAATCATGTTCCAAACATTTCTGAAAAATTTTTGAAACATTTTCGATAAAAGTTTCGATTTTGCGTCGAAACAGCGAAAGTCACAGCCCGTACCAACCACTTGGAAACACGTGCTAATGCGCCATTTAAAATGTATACGTTTCGAAAATATTTCCATACATGTTGCCAACAATTTCCAATTTGTGTCGGAAACAGAAACAATAGTTTAGACACATTTACCGTAATGTGTCTAAAAATGCTACTTGGGTACCACTAACAGGCCCGGTTCCAGCACCCGGGCAACCCGGGCAGACGCCGGGGGCGCAAAGTCCAAGGGGCTCAAAATATTGCCAAAGGTAAAACAAATAAGCGTCTGTATAACCTTCGATGTATAATATACTATTTAAAAGATAAGGGCGCCCAAGTATTTTTTATAATCACGTCAAAAAAATTAAATATTTTTGATGGTATAAGTATTATATATATATTCAGGAAAAAAATATGAAATAAAAATTTCGAGGGCGCTAAATAAGACCCTTGCCCGGGGGCGCCAGGAGGTCTAGAACCGGGCCTGCCACTAAAAATCAGTACTGTCTCAAAAATTTAAATAGCTTCTAGTGTGATATTGCTCTTGTCGTTTAACATTGCATAGTATTATGAATATGCTAGATTATATTCGTACATAGATTATAAAGAAAAATACTAATGATGAGTTGTGCGAAATAAGAATCTTTTATTGCTTTGTTTGACATGCAAAGTTTAAAAACACTTAAATACGAAGTAAAAATAAATAATAATGTAAGGACAGTGGCGTACTGTAACAAAATAAAAAGAATGGAAGTCCGACAAGATATTTTTTTTAATATTCCTTTATTGTCTACCACCTTCAAACAATATACTATTCTTGTGCAAAATTAAATAGGTACTCTACATTTTTTCTAAAAATATTTTTTCCATATTATGTGCCCAAATATATATTTTCAACCCTTTTTGAAGGGTTTCTGAACTCTCGTGTAACGGCTGAACACAAAATAGTACTGAAGTGTTCTTCTTAGATGGTAAAGTTTATTCTCCTTCAAAAAAGCTGCGTTTAACTAAGATTTATTTTTAAACTCTTCCTTTATTTGAATATAAACTAATTAATTAAATTAGTTAAGTAATAGAAATCAATACCAACCTAATATTCTAAAGAACTACATACAAATTAAACGAATCCTTTAAGGTAAATGTTTAAGAATTCGGAATATTTTAAAACTAATTAAAGCAACGAGATATTTCGCAAATAAATCTGTTCCAGGTTTGAAACACTTCGAAACGTAAATATTTGCTCCGTGCAAATAGAGATTTTGAAACAGAAATGAACGTAATTCTCAAGAACGGGTTTCAGAAATTGTTAAGACAATGTTTAATTGGAAATGAATAACATCGGCGCGCGGCGTTACTTCAGGGGTCAAAAATTTGGACCTTGCCGCACTTTATTTAAGCCTATTTTTTTAGATACTGTGTGAAGATTTAAACTCGAAAACACTCAGTTACAAAGATTCAATCTATTCATTGAAAAAATCCAAAAACACAAGTATTTTTTTTTTAAATATGATCGAGCTTCGTTCCCATATAGTGTGACCAGTACAGTCCGCATCATATGGGAGTTTTTTTATTAATAGCTTTATTTGAAATTTGACTTTGGCATCAAGCTTCGATCGAGATGAAAATTAAGCAAAAAAAATAGTAGTCTCGTGATTTGCATTTATCTGTCAAATTTAAATTTTTTCCAAAAAATAATTCAAATGTATTTCTGAAAATATCGAAAAAATTTATAAGAAAAAGGTTTTTTAAATGCAGTTTCTAGCTGACATTCAAAATTTCAGCTGCATAAGATAATTTTGATTTTTTACATACCACTAAAATTTATTTTCCACTTCTTGAACACTTTACTGATGACACTGTGTTCTTTTTGTCCTAATATTAAGGTGTATTACTTTCAGACACAAACTACGTTTTCAAAAATACTTATTTTATGAACTTACCTTATACAGGGTCAAAAGCAAATAAACTTTACATCACATGCGACCAAATTTTAATAGCCCAATTTTGATTTTGTAGAAACACACACATTTAATATGGTGCTACTTTAAGGAAAATGTATCTGAAATTAAGCATTGTTAAAGCTAAGAAGTTTTATGTAGATTGCGTTGAGTCTTATTTTGCAAAAGTTGTGCAATTTACAAAATATAGGTAAAAAAATCAAAATTATCTTATGCATCTAAAATTTTGCACGTGGGCTAGAAACTGCATTTAAAAAAACTTTTTCTAATACCTTTTTTCGATACTTTCAGAAATAACCCGACTTTTGAATAATTTTTTGGAAAAAATTAAAATTGCCCAACTGCCTAATTTTCATCTCGATCGAAGCAGAACTTGATGCCAAAGTCAAATTTCGAATAAAGTTATTAATAAAAAAAAATCCCATATGATGCTGACTTTACTGGTCACACTGTATGCTGCAATAATTATTCTTTTGTTGTTAGTTTTATAATGATTCTAATTCGTTGTTAAAACTAAAATACATTTCTAAACAAAACCTATTTATTTCAGAGTTGCTTGTAAATGGAACTACACAAAGAGGTATCCAGTAATTCTACCAGCTCAAAAGGCAGAGCGTAACCAATTAAGAAAACGAGACCTTTTAAAATTAAGTTGTTTTAACTCCTGAACCAATTTGGAAAATGGACATACCCTCTTGAAGCGCTCGAAAAATAGAAAATAGAAGATAAATGTCAGGAAAATTCAGGAGCGGATCCAGAGCTTCAATAAGGGGGGGGGGGGGGGCAAATGACCTAAATGGTTTTTAAAAATGAATTCAACAAAAACAATGCTACTCCAAAACAAGTGCATTTAATTATTAGGCAAGGGACAACTTATAAATAAAACTCTGAATAATATATTATACAAAACGTAATTTCTATATGCAGGCTGTTTCACGGTAATCGTCCATTAGAATATTTCGGAAAGTAATGCAATTTGAATCCTGAAAATTTGAATAATAAGATTTTCGGAGACTCTCTCTTCAAATAAAATAACAGCGACCATATTATGCGACTTCCAGTTATACCAGAAGTTGTCTCAAATTTGCTTTTTTTTAACTGGAGTACCCTACATATTATTTTTTTTTTGTGTTCTTTTCCAATAACTGTTATTAAAAGATACGATATGTGAATGATATTTTTGCTTGTTTTGTAGGTACAGGTAGACAGCTTGATAGTTTTTTGGAATATTTAAAATCTATTCATAAGAATATTAAATTCACAATGGAAATAGAAGAAAATAGCTCTTTAAAATTTTTAAATTTAACAATTACCAAAGCCGCAAATAAACATAATTTTTCCATTTACCACAAACCATCACATACTGATACAACAATTTAGAAAAGCTCCTACAATACAGCACCAGAGTACATATAATATATCGACGAGTGGAAATTTGACAAAATAAATTGTCTTTCATTGTGTTATTAAAAGAGTTATTTTTTCTCCAATCGCTGATGATGGCCTACTCTTAGGTCGAACCTTGTCCTTTTGATCTGTTACTCTAATGTAAACACATCCCCATATTTTATTAAATATTTTTGTGGTTTAGAGTTTAGAGACTTTTTATTTCTCCTTTATAAAAATTTAACCACTGAGAGAATGGACTACTTCATGAATCACCCTGTATTGTTTAAAATTAGACCTTAACATCCCCGAAACCGCATACATACCAAACGTTACAATAACAAATAATTAGTAAATTAATTTATATACAGTGTGTCCCATAACTAGGGGGCCATACAGCGCAACAAGATACCGGGTGTTTCAATAAAAACTCCCAGGCCAATTATTTCGAAAAAGAAAAGTGACATGTAAATTCTGTAAACGCCAGTTTTTAGCCTCTATGATTGGCTTCACAACTGTGTAAAAAGTGTGTTTGAATAATACAAGATGTAGGTGGCGCCACGGTGCAATGAATTTTTTTGATGTCAGGAACTTTTAAATGTTGTGGTTCTTAAAGATAATTAATTTTTGATAAATCCAACATGAACGGAGATATTTGGGGTTAAGTTTTTTTAAATAATTTTAACGAGTATTTTAATTATAAATTTTTTTAATATCCTTTAGCAGATTTTAATATAATTTTGGTAGTGATAATGTTAGTGATAAAACGCTCGTGTAGCGCTAAATTATCACGTCCAGTGACGTCTCAGGGGGCGCCTCAACAATTAATATTGGCAAAAAATAAGACGCCACTGAGTTTTTGGTGATTTTTATATTTTTTCGGCTTAGGCAACTAAAAATATCCTTTTCTTGTTTGTTAAATTGTTTTCATGTCTTGCTTATTTTTTGGGAAATTAAAATAAAAACAATTTTATTGCATATCTCTGGAAAACAAAAATCATTAAATAATGAATAATAATTGTATTTTTTGTTGTTTAAAAGCAAAGTTTAAACATTAAAGCATAATAAAATAAAATTAAAATATGTTTTAAATTTTATGAAAGAACTGATGAGAAATTATACAAAATTATTAATGAAAATTAAAACAATACCAAAAACTAACTAATGGGGTCGAATGAGGTGTTCAAAATTATTGCAGTTTTTTGTTTTTTAGAGATATGCAATAAAATTGTTTTTATTTTATATAAAAATTACCAAAAACTCAGTGGCGTCTTATTTTTTGCCAATATTATTTGTTAAGGCGCCCCTTGAGACGTCACTGGACGTTATAATTTAGCGCTACATGAGCGTTTTATCGTCTTATCGTTTTTAAAAGTTCCTGTCATCGAAAAAATTCTTTGCACCGTGGCGCCACCTACATCTTGTATTATTCAAACACATTTTTTACACAGTTGTGAAGCCAATCATAGAGGCTAAAAACTGGCGTTTACAGAATTTACAAGTCACTTTTATTTTTCGAAATAATTGGCCTGGGAGTTATTATTGAAACATCCTGTATATTAGACTTAAAAATAGGTTATTTTCATGCTTAATTTATTATGATAAAATATACACGGTTAATTTTCAATATACATATTAGCAAAGGTGTTTTATTCAAATGTTTCTTGCCATTTAGCATTTAAGCGCAAATATCTTAACAACTAATTGAAATATCGAGATCAATGAATTACAACTTTTTTACGTATAAAACAGCTTTTTTCATAATGAGGTGAAGCGGTCAAAAATGTGAGAGTGACAGAAAATTTACCAAAACTCATATTGTGTAATCTGCGTTCCTAGGTCATATCTTTGAACCAAGAACATAACTTCACCAAATTTTATTCATATCTGCTTAACCATTTTCAAATCATTGTCAATTTTCTAAAATACATTTTTACTTGGATCACCCTGTATCTCTTTAACCGTCAATATTTTATCGTAACAAATTGAGCATAATTAAACCACCTATTTTCAAGTATACTATCTCCTGCTGCTATATCGCACCTTAGTTATGGGACACGCTGTACATGTTGTATGTTAAATTAAAGATTTAACTTGTGTTTTAAATCAATTGACTTCAATTATAAACGTTGGTACAAAGTTCAAGTGGAAAGCTGGTTCTAGCAGTATCAAATACCCCCTCGTTAACATTAAATCGTTAACAGGTTTCGCCCTCATATAAATTTATTGTACCCCAATTTTGGTTATAAACAGTATTTGGTGACATTTTGAGTCTCGAGTATGAAGAATGGCTTTTATCAGAAAAGGTTAATCAAATATTAACCTATTGTGGTGGGCAAATTATAATTTTATGTAATCATTTCTCTGGCGATTTTGTTATGAATTTTCTCAACTTTTCAGTTGTAGGGGATAACGGGTCGCAGTGGCCACATTTTTGGATTTTACTTTTTTCTTATTGGCTTTTAATGACACGTAGGTATGATGATACCTATATACGACGATAAGAATGGACAAAGTTTCTACTACCTTTTATAATACCACAATTTCAAAAAAAATAATATTTTCAATTCTTAGGGAATATGAAAACATGCCCAATGTACCGCACAAGCGGGTAACAGTGGCCACATATATGGGACACACTAGCCTTTTAATTAGAAATAACAAAAACAGCGTCTGATAGGGCTGTTCTATCATCGATTTTTACTGTTGCTTCATGTTTAACATTAGAAAATACAAATTTATTTCCAAATTTTCTTAAAAACTTAAGTTATAGGTATTCTTATGTACCCAATAATATTATCAACTTGACCAATACCAATAAGAAATTTTGTGTTTTTTTTTGGTTGAAAACCTAACAAAAACAAATGGTTGAGCACATTGGCCACTCCAAAAAATTAAACTAGAGTTAACTTTTTCATAAAACAAAGCTTTTCGATAGAAGACAACGATATTTAATATTAACAGCTGATTTTGAAGTTAAAGTCCCCATATCAGCAGTGGGCCGTAGCAAGCTCACGCGTCCGCTTCCAGAGACAAAATTTTCCTGGTGTTTATAATTTAAGTGTAATGATAAGTAGAAACACCATTTTGGTTCTCATCTATTATCAATAATATTTTTGAGTTTAGACGATTATGGATCATGTTTATAGTGTGCTCAATGGTCCATTAAACATTAAAATTGCATTTGTGTGTAACTAGCGTTCTCTAGGAGGTATCTTAAATATCATTATGGAATCTTCCTTCTTGCCCTCAAAAAAATAACTACTCCAAATTTGATTCAATCAGCTGGACATCAAACCATCGCCAATTTTATAAAGTAAATATTCACTTGGGTCACCCTCTATCGATAAGAAATGAAATTAAATTACATATTTTTAATTCTACTATCTCCTGTTGCTATATAGCCCCTTAGTTACGGGACACCCTATATATCCATATATAAAATTCCCACAAATGTAACAATACCAAAAGGGTTCCCAATATGGTGGTTTAATTAGACCTGCACCACAAAGCTTACACATCGCAAAAATGTATTACTTTCTCCTCGTATAATAAATAAATACCTATTTTATATTGAAATAAAAGTTGTTTTCTGTTCCTTCAATTTTATAATGTTTTCACATATTTATTTTGGTAGGTACGGGTCTGTCAATATTTTATTTATTAAATAATAAAATTAGTAGAAGAACTTAGTCCGGTTCTGTTTCTGTAGCCAACCGCTTAACGTTAAATATACCAGAGGGTGCCATTAATGACGGTGCTGCGACGAGTTCTTAGATTAATTTGACTTTATACTGTATCCCTACCCTGACTGATCACTTTGTACAAATATAACCCTAATTAAACAAAAAAATCGTCTCTAAAATTTGTTTTTTGGTTTTCTTAACCTTGGCTTGCTTCGATTAACTTAATATATTTGTAATATTTTACACAAAATATAATATCCAAGTCATTTTAAAACTAAAAGTAATTTAAAGAAAACACTTGTATTTCCATAATGCTTCGAAATGTATAATATAAACATCGAAATTCGATATTTAGCTAAACAGAAGAATAAAAAAAAAAATTATAAAAAATATTTTGCTTTACGGTAAAAAATTTTTTTTTACTAAAAATTAGGAAAAAAAAAGGGTGCCATTAAGCAATATTCAGTAGTTTTTATAAAAAAAGAAACGTTATGTTCTTCTTTTTCGATGTGGGGTATCATGGATTCTGATTGTTTTTTCTTGTTTTCGCCCATTTTGTTTTGATTTGGGATCATATTATTTATATTTATGTTGTAGATCAGAGGGTTTTTTAACCCTTTTGCATTTTTGTTTTCATGGGCTACTTCGCTAACTTCGTGTCATAGTGTTTCACGAGACGAGAAATCTCGCACTTTTAAAAATCTCGTCTCGTCTCGCTAACATCTCGCAAGATGTTTTCCCGTCTTGTCTCGCAAGAGCCTCGAAATTTCAGGTTTTCACAATCTGACGTCATAAAAGAATTTTTGCAAAAGCTTCAAGTACATGTCTAGATTTACTTAGTTTATGGGTACAATCAATAGCGAAAGTATGACTTTTTGGACTTATACCATAAATAACTATTAACAACCTCCGTTAGTCCAATAATAAAGACCCCGAAAATCCCCGTATTTGCCTTCGGCGAAAACTTTGACTCTTTCATATTTAAATTTTCTGCAACAAAGATCCCCATTATAAAAGTTTGCGAGTAACCACTATCCTATTACGTAAATCATCCCCTAAACATCCCTTGGGGGATGAACTTTTCACCTCTTTACCCCTGTCGGATCTTTAACCGCAAAGTTCAGTGTTGTAGTTGGGGGTTTTATGCTTACGTTGTGGATGAACGGAATAGAAAATTTTATCAAACATTATTAGAGCTGATTAAGGTCGGGCCAAGCAATTTGT
Organism: Polydrusus pterygomalis; assembly: GCA_963969555.1. Classification (NCBI taxonomy): domain Eukaryota; kingdom Metazoa; phylum Arthropoda; class Insecta; order Coleoptera; family Curculionidae; genus Polydrusus; species Polydrusus pterygomalis. The sequence goes on from OZ018376.1 coordinate 1,283,856, forward strand.
TGTTGTATCCATATCGGTTCACATTTCACTTATAATATCGCTAAGTTGAAATCATAACCTACAAATTTTATTTATTTACCTATACGGGTGTCCACGGAAGGTGGCTTGCCCCTTTACCTTTTTTGTTTTTCAAGATAATAAAATAAAATTCGGAGGGATTGTATACGACATAAAACTGCATTTTTTGACAGGTGACTCAACATTATGGAACTTCCGGTTTAACCGGAAGTGACATAAACTTTCGATTTTGAAATGGGACACCTGGTATATTTTTACTTTTTTAGACTCCATATGACATTCTAAATACAACGATGTGTCACTTGTCACTTTTTGTCACCAAGAAAATATTTTTTTCTTGGTGACAAAAAGTTTTCTTGGGAAAAATACAATTTTACTATTTTTGGTCCAATGCTATGTGCTATGTAAAATTTAATTTTTAAAGTTGTATAACTCATTTTTTTTTATGGCAACATGGTGGCTCGTCGGGTTAAGAAAAAAGAGGATTTTATTACGATTATTTTGATACCATAAACTATTACGTTTTAGAAAAGCTGCCATTAAAACACTTTAAAAAGGTAACTTGGAACTTTCCTAAAATGAAGCATCTTTTGAGAATAAATTTAGATTTTAATGCATCAAGTAGCCTGTGACCAGCAAAACTAATAAAACAAAATCATGCCTTGAAGAAAATTGACATGCCAACAGCTTCTGCCAAAGTAAATAAGTTTCATTCCTTGTAAAACTATTATTTTCCATGCTTTTTAAACAACAAACTAATTTACTTTGGCAGAAGCTGTTGGCATGTCAATTTTCTTCAAGGCAAGATTTTGTTTTATCAGTTTTGCTGGTCACAGGCTACTTGATGCATTTAAATCTAAATTTATTCTCAAAAGATGCTTCATTTTAAGAAAGTTCCAAGTTACAACTTTTTAAAGTTTTTTAATGGCAGCTTTTCTAAAACCTAATTTATTTATTTATTTTATTTATTTAATATTACCACATTCTACAGAATCAAATATCCAATTATCGAATGGGATATAAAAAAAAAAGTTTTAACATAATACAAAGCATTATAAAAAAGAAACAACATAGATATAGTAAAAATAATTAAACAATGATAATATGTAAATAATTACAGAGTCAGGCGTTTAATGGAGGCCACAGTGCAGGCATGTATATCTAACTGGTTTTGAATTTTATTATATTTTTCACATATTTGATGTAATGGAGAAAACTTTAGTGTATTTGTCCTTGGAGTTGGTAGAGTAAAAGTCAGGTAATTACGCGAGGTTGGCCTTGGCACCTGAAAGTGCAGGGACTGTAAAATATTCCCAGCATCAATTTTTCCGAAAAGTACGTTATGTAGAAAGATAATTTGAGATTTTGTTCGCCGTGTTTCGAGGCTTTCCATTGAAAATCTTGCCAAGAGACGATCATGCGGGAACCCTATTTCAGGGTAGATTCCATCTAGCTTAAAACTGGTGTACTTTAAAAAGCGTCTTTGAATTTTTTCCAGACTACTAATGTGGGTTTGATAGAAAGGGCACCAAATAACCAAGGAGTACTCAAGGCGTGACCTAGCAAAGCTATTAAATAACAACCTAAGTGTGTCCCAACTCGTGAAATCTCCAGCGTTTCTTATAATAAAGCCCAGCAATTTTTAACTTTCTCCAACAATTTTAGAATAATGATCACGATAAGAGAGCTTTGAGTCCAGCACTACACCGAGATCACACACAGACTCACACCGTTTTAACATATTTCCATTTATACTATACTCATATACAATCGGATGCACTTTTTTAGTAAAGGTAATTATACTGCACTTAGACACATTTAATAGTAATTTATTTTTCTCACACCACCTATTCATTTTCTCAAAGTTATCTTGTAATTTCATGCAGTCCCTCTCGTCTCTAATTCTAAGATATAACTTGACATCGTCGGCATAAATTAAATGATCGACATCTAGGATAAAAATAAGGTCATTAAGAAATATAATGAAAAGTAGGGGTCCCAAATGTGACCCCTGGGGGACACCTGAGGTGGCAGCAAACTCTCTGGAATTTTGACCATGGCATTGAACATATTGTAGGCGGTTAGTCAAATATGACTCAAAAAATGCAATAAGTCTTTGTGATAGGCCAAACGTAGCCAATTTATGTTAATTAGTTATAATAGTGTATGGTATCAAAATAATCGTAATAAAATCCTTAACCCGACGAGCCACCATATTGCCATTTAAAAAAAAATGAGTTATACAACTTTAAAAATTAAATTTTACGTAGCACATAGCATTGTACCAAAAATAGTAAAATTGTATTTTTCCCAAGATTAAAGAACTGAAATAAGTGATTTTAAGGTATTCATAGCCCTCTAGATAAAACAATAAATTTGGAAAAAAAATATTTTCTTGGTTACAAAAAGTGACAGGTGACACATCGTTGTATTTAGAATCTCATATGGAGTCAAAAAAAGTTTAAATATACCAGGTGTCCCATTTAAAAATCGAAAGTTTATGTCACTTCCGGTTAAACCGGAAGTTCCATAATGTTGAGTCACCTGTCAAAAAATGCAGTTTTATGTCGTATACAAACCCTTCGAATTTTATTTCATTATCTTGAAAAACAAAAAAGTTAAAGGGGCGAGCCACCTTCCGTGGACACCCGGTATATATAATTTAGAAGAATAGGTATTTAACATTGTAGGCATGTAGCATTATAATAATAACTGTCACTCTATAAAGAGAGAACATGCGAAGCAATCTAAGAATGATTTTCTTTATCTTACTTTAAGAAAAATAAGGCATGTCCAAGCGAAGGGTTGTTAAAACCAAAAGTAAAAAACCAGTGCATCCAGAAAAAATGCCTCCAACTCCCACCCACGACGCACAATTCTCTTTTGGTGAGTAAAAACCTGCAAGGCTACGGACGCATCCCCCGAAAACAAACCCCGTAGTAAAGACGGGAGGCAACCTGCCCAAAATAGTTGATCGCGAGTAAGAGCATCAACGCATCAGATAGCAGTGTTTACTTCAGAACAGAGTATGCCACAGTATTCCCTTCAACTCAAGGTATTATCCACTGTTATAACCAGGTATGCTATGAACCCTTTATTGATAATTAATTTAAATCTTAGGGAGCAACTGAAACCCAAATTTTAATTTGCCGACGTTTCGGAAAAAATATTCCTTTCCTCAGGGCTCTGAAACAATAGGATTTTCTCTTAGGTTTCAACAAAAACCGATAAAAAATTCAAATAACTGATTTGTTTAAAAAAATTAAAAATCTTATTTTCGATAACATAACATAATAGAACGTACATAATATAAATCTTTGATATAATAAAGAGTAACACAGTTACAAGCAAGTGTCATTTTTTAAAATATTTCATGGTGTTTAAAGAGCAAAATTAAAAATGACCCGGAAAGTATCAATCGAAAGATAGATATAGAAACCCTCAGTACTTCATATTTTAATTTAATTGAAAAAACGAGAAGGGAGAAAAAAAGAGATTTACAACAATAATTTACCGCATTATCACCGCTAATACATGACAAACAAATCAGTTGGTTTCTCGCCTTGCACAGGTTATACAACAAAATTTTAAAAATTACTAATTGTTTACGGTGCCGTTTGTTACGTGTCCCTTTTACCATTATGGGTCTTAATTTTATTTTTTTTATTTGTTTTTTACCATTATGACTCGTGGAGCCCACTTTAGCTGTAAGTTTTTACCACTTTTTGTATGTTGTTTTGTTGGTTTTTTTTGGGTTCACCCTTCGTCCCTATTTTATTTTAATGAGAAAACTTTTCTCTTTTCTAATGTTCTAATTAGGGTGTACTTTTTAAGAAAATTAAAATACACAAATTGTCGTAACTTTCTTTTGTCTGTCTCTACAGCTTGCGCGTTATTTCTAAAAGTTTTCTTTTTCTCTTTAAACGCCATGAAATATTTTTTAAAAAATTACGTCTGCTTGTAACTGTGTTACTCTTTAATATGTTTATCAAAGATTTATGTTATGTACTTTCTGTTATGTTATGTTATGTTATCGAAAATAAGATTTGTCATTTTTTAAAATAAATCAGTTATGTGAAATTTTATCGGTTATTGTTAAAACCTCAGAAAGAATCCTATTATTTCAGAGCCCTGAGGAAGGAAATATATTTTCCAAAACGTCGGCAAATTAAAATTTGGGTGTCATTTGCTCCCTAAGATCCTTAAACCCATAAAACCACCTACATAAAAAGTCTATTGAATCATTAACAATTTTATTTTATAATAATAATTTGAATATTGAAATGTTATTGTTCCCAGTGGCGTACCCACGGGGGGAGATAAGGAGGATATATCCCCCCCCCCCCCAGAGGGAAGTCCCACCATGTCCGCAAACTCAAACGCAACATCAAAGTGTTAATAAAAAAAATAAAAGTAAAAGATCTCCAAATCGCTTTAATTACTAAATCACATTCATCAATTACATCATACAGGTGTTTTAGGTGTTAGAAGTAAGTTAATAAATAAAGAAGTCATTTGTTTCAAAATTGTTGTGATGGGTTTTTGCGTCAAAGTTTAAAAACAAGTTTTCCAAAATTTAGAAACATCAATGGTTGATTATTTTAGGATTGCAATTTACATCCCGTTCATTGATCATTTTATAAGTCAGTTAGAGGAAAGGTTTTCGAATCATAAAAATTATTTTAAAGGCTTTATGTATGTGCTGACGGGAGAAAAAACAGTAACTGATAGCGATGCTTATGACGAACTTTTTGATTTGTATATGCCTGATGTGCCTAAAGTTATTTTAAAAACAGAAATTAAATTATGGCACAATTATATGAATAGTCATCCCGATATAAAAAGTGAGCGTCGAGCTTTAGCGCACTTGGAATTATGTAACCAACAAGCTTACCCTAAAGTGTACAGACTATTGCTAATATTCTGTACAATACCGGTTTCCACAGCCACACCAGAGAGAACATTTTCTACTTTAAAAAGAATAAGAACCTATCTTCGAAATTCTACTTCTCAAAACAGGCTTAATGGACTAGCAATGATGTCTGTTCATAGAGAGTTATCTATCTCCGAAAATGAAAGTATCGATGAAATGGCAAAAAAACCTAGGCGGCTAGATTTTATTATATAAAATAGAATACCCAAATGACAATAAAAAAAATTTCCATGTTTAATTTTTTTTTACCCCCCCGGGAGTTACTCGCCCGTTCAATAGAAATATTCTGACGTCTATTCCTTAGAAAAGTAGCTAACCAATTTAGCGCATGTTTTCTGCATGCCTATTTTATCTACTTTTAAAATTTTTTAAATTATTTAACAGACAAGTTTTCGCTTTTTTCAGCCAATAAGCCTAATAATTTACGCAATCGAATGTTCTGCTAAAGTCACAAAAAACCCATTATGACACTCCAATCTCCTCAAGAAAGTGCTACGAAATTAAAGCTTATTAAAAAGGTAAGGTGAATTTTTAAATTTAATTAATTTATAAAAGAAACAAATTTAACATTTTTAACCAATCCAATTTACTCAGCTTATGCGAAACTCTCCCTCTACGTCGTATATTACATGCGAACCTGATATAGGTAATCTACATTTTTCTACTCTTGTTATTTCGACAGCATCCAAAAATGGTCCGCAAATATGACCAGGATCACAGTAGTCGCATAACATTTTTTTAGTTTTTTGATTTAGATAGTGTATAAGGCAATATAAACCCTTGAGTACAGAGAAAGCTTTCCTTAGGTAACATGCTCTTTAAATTTGAGATTATTTTCAAACACAAGAGTAGAATTAAAAGGATTAGATCGTGTCCAAGATTCAATACAAGCGCACACGCAGCTTGGACCAAATTCAGTATGTTCTAAAATTGCAACAAGGAGATAGTGTATATATCTTATCAAAAGCTTTAGTGTAATCTTAAAGAACTTATTAAACTACTTGTTTTTATTTAAACAGTAACATCATCTCTCTAAACCCTGATACGTACAACCTATAGTTTTGTTCCTTTGACCTGTCTGAAGTGCTTCAAGCCATCATTGTTATTCAAACTAATTTCTGATTGGCTCTGTCAAACTTGTGGTGTAATTCTCGTCGAACAAAATATGATCTAGAATAATTTAGAACTTTCTGAATACCATTAAAACTTTTCGTGAAGTCTAATGGGAAGGATTAACAATTGAACGTCGACGTTACGCGTCGTACATTGCTGAATATTTTAGTAGGTGTAGCTACATAAATGGATGTTTTAGGAACTAAGTATACGAACCTACATTTAAAATCTTGGGTGTTTCAGTTGACTGCTTTTTCACTTATCTAAACAAAAATATACCAGTATATTTTTTTTAATCGCATTCGATCATCGTAACCTATCTTTGTCCATATTCTGAATAAAGCAATATGCATGGATAGCAAAAGAGAGTATTCAGAGTTTCACATTTGCATATCCTTTGATCGCCTTCTTTTTAATACACCGATTTACCTCGAGAAATGAACGCTAGTTGCCATTTTTTATACAGTGAAACACTGAAAATGTCACTTCCATGGACTAAAACGATGGACTGCAGGCTGGGCTTACCGTCCAAGCGACATTTGGCTTAGTAAAGTATCGTTTATGAAGTAAAAGTATGTTCAATCACCGATGACCGTTACGTCACGACTGGTGCTTATCTTTCTAACATTCGCGAACTATGTGAGACAGTAAATTTGCGTCAATAATGAATGTCGTATAATTTTACCAGTCAAAAAAGTTCTATTGTACTTTTTGACGGTGACATTTTCAATCAACGTTATTTCAAAAATGGCACGGTACGAGGTAAGTAGAAACAATAAAGCAGGAATTGTGAAAATATAAATAATAAACATGAAAAATATATGGCAATCTTTTTATAAATACCTATCTGTTTTAAAGAGTTTCTGATGCTTTAGGAGTTTCGTGTTAAAGAATCCAACGAATTAAGGCAAATGGGATAGAGAAGGATGTAGATTTCAAGAATCGCAATAATGTAGCTATATCCCGTGGTCGACAACTTCACCTAATTCATGAACATACCATAAGAGAGCATATTTATGGGATATATAGAGTAGGTAAACACGTTACCATTCGCTCAATACAACTAAACCTTAAAATCATTAATGGTGTTGGAATATCCGCTGGTTCATTAGCGGACTGTTTAAAAAAATTAAAATTTAAACAGTGTAAAAATGTACTGTATCAAACAGGCATTTTTTAATAGAGCAACCGTATATAGCCCAAAAATGAGTAGAATTTTTAAAAGAATTTAAGAATAACGGCAACTCTTAATTTCCCTTAAAACCTATTTTCTAGATGAAACCTGGATATACAGTAACAGGGCTTTTAGGTGAAGTTGGCAAGATGATACTCTTCACACAGTTAAAAAAAATCGTCAGAGGGTGTACGGTATATTATTCTACATGCAATAAATGAATCTGGATAATAGTGAAGCAGCATAGGATCATACCTATTTCAATTAAGTTTTTTTAATCTTTGCTTATCAGATAAAGCAATAGAAGATTCTTATTTCGCACAACCCATCATTAGTATTGGACTTTATAATCTATGGACGAATTTTACCATCTCAGTAAACCATGTTGCATAAATAGATAATCATATGCAATGTTAAACGATGAGAACAATATCATACTAGAAGCTATTTAAATTTTTGAGAACTACAATACTGATTTTTAGTCGTAAGTATATGCTTTATTAACCGTAGCAAGCAAATATTATTATAATAATTAATGTCAAGTTTAATTACAATTGTCAGTCGAAACTAATATAGTATATATAATAATTACTATGAGTATTCAGAGCAATAATGGCTATAAACCATTCTATAGTAGCGATTTACTATTGGCTAAATTACCGTGATATTATCACTACAGAACGGTCTACCAATTTTCGTTGCCTTACAGTAGGAAAGCGAGTTGCTGTCACATAATATAGTATTAAACAATTATATAAAAAGGAGTATGTGAATTCTTATAGGGAATAGAAGGCTTTTTCTCAGTGTATACTTAAATTCATTTATTTTATTCTTGCTTTTTATATAAAAAAAATGTTAGTCATAAAACATTACCTGTGATGACTCATACTTCTCAGCTTTATGGCCTTGTTACAAAGGGTATTAGTTGCATTCAGTAGCTGAAGCAGGGGTTCGAAAAAAAAACCGCGGATAAAAGCAAAACATACTTTTAAAATAATAGAAAAATTAGCTTAAATATTTAGAATAATTTATTAAAAAATCGGAGATGTTTATTATGTCAATATTTTTTAGTATTATCAGGGGGGGGGGGGCTGGTCTCGCGCCCCAGCGCTTCTATGTATTGGCTGCCCCAAATATACAGTTGCCATTACAAAACTTTCTGCGCTGTTCTATAATTTATCGGATCACAAAAATCCTACCTACTTACTTATCAAAGCAACAAAAACAGGTAACAAAGCAACAAGATAATAAAAAGTTGAAACTGGCATCAACTTTTCGACCTCGACTCGCAACAAAACCGGCACATGAAAATTTATTGTTTCCTTTCTGACTTTACTGAAAATTTATGAAGACAGATCTGAAATTTTCTGTTCGAGTCTATATGTATGCTAATGCGATACGACGAGACACATTTTTAAGTTTTATCCGGCTTCGAGGAAACATGGACATTTTCCGAATAATGCAATAAAAAGATTTATATGAGTTTTGAAGGCTATATTCGACGGTTTGTGAAAGGGCAGCTTCGCGAATCGCACAAGCTTTGTTCCAACTTGACAAGGAACTTGTTCCTGATCGGTCATTTCTAGTCGCTCAACGAATTTATCATTGCAACAATCGATTGCTATGACATGCTCCGCGGTATGCTCAATGAAATATCGTCCCAAAACAAGTACATTTATTTGGGGCTAAGTAATGGCACAGATCATTAATATATACAATAAATAAAAGGTAACCGAGGACGGAACCCTGCGGTACGCCGCTTTCAACAAACCTAAAAGATTACCTTGATTCCCCGAGCTGGACACCTTGGTATCTGGATTTTAGGTAGGATGAAATTAGGTTAAGAGGAAGACTCCGAACACCATAACTTGAAAGTTTTTCAACTAGAAGACCATGAGTGACGCAGTCAAAAGCCTTGTTAAGATCACACAGCGTCAAGCCGATGTGCTCACACCCTTTAAGACTCTCGACGGCATCAACTATGACCTTCGATGCAGCTTGCACAGTGGAGCAGTGCTTGCGAAATCCAAATTGGTTGTCATTAAGACATTTTATTATTTTAATAATTGATGCGAATTTTGTTGCGATAAATTACTTCTATAAACAATATCACCCACATTACATCTACTACTACACAAAAAACTTTTGAAATTAAATATAATTACTAGTCAAATACGTTCTCCACCCTCTTTGTGTTTGTATTTTCTGCTAGATGGAGTAAGGCGACATGCAAAAAGGGGTGGAAGCAGCGGTTTGGAGCCCCAAAGAAGGGCCATTAAGCTATTTAATCTGCGGTAAGCTGGGCCTACTATGTTACGAGAAAGGTAGTAAGTTTTAAAAGTTTTACTGAACTTTTATCTACTATGTACATACGTAAATCACAAAATTAAATTTTAAGAAATAAAAACCTTAAGACACACCAAAAATCCTTAAGAGCAAACACTAGTTACGCATTCACCATTTCATTTTCTCGTCAATATTTCGTTTATTTTTCGTTTTCTCTAAAAGCGGCCAAATACCTTAGAGTGTAAACCGTCTAACTCCACTTTTTATGAAAATGTCGATTTTAATGTTAGATCTATGGATACCCAAACCAGATTACTCCAAATAATTACGGTTTTCTTTAAAAACCACCGCACGTAAAGCGTCTAACTCCATGACCTACAACTTATGAATACGGCAAAGCATCTAACTCTAGCATTTCGCTCCATTTTACACGTGAAATAAAAATGGAGTTAGCTGTTTTTCTGTTATACAGTATGTCCACGGATGGGGTTTACAAGAGGACAAATAATGGACTAAAAATTGAAAGATACAAAAAAAAGACACTCCAAATAAACGTTTTTGCTTGTCTAGAAAATACGATTCACCATAAGAAACTTCAATTTTTTTATACAGGGTGGGTAAAAACTGCAAAAATGTTACTTTGCTTAAGAGTAAACATACTTTATTTTGAAAGATACGAAAAAAAGTCACTCCTAATAAACGTTTTTGCTTGTCTAGAAAATACGATTCGTAATAAGAAAATTTCATTTTTTTATACAGGGTGGGTAAAAACTGCAAAAATGTTACTTTGCTTAGGAGTAAACATACTTTATTTTGAAAGATACGAAAAAAATCCACTCTTAATAAACGTTTTTACTGAAGTAATAATAATAATAATAATAATAAGTTTTAATGAAGTAATTATAATAGTAATATTACGAACATTTTTATTAACATAAAAAGAATACGATAAAGATTTTATAATTCAAAAACTCCACCCCCATACTCGACACATTTTTCTAATTGCTTTCTCAAATAAGTGAAAGAATTTCTAATTTCTTTCTGAGATATCGATTGGACAGCCTCAATAATCATTTGGTACTGCGGTAGCAAAAACAATTGGTTTTAAACGGCCCCATAAAAACATATCCGCCAAGGTTCAGTCGGGGCTTCTTGGGGGCCACAAAACTGGGCCATTCCTGCCAATCCACCTTGGACCAAATCTGCGGTCAAGCCATTCTCTAACCTCACGAGCAAAATGGGCTGGACAACCATCTTGCTGAAAATACATATTTTGTCGAAAATTTAATGGTAGATTTTCGAGTTCATCATTGAAAAATGTATCCATATTTCTAAATATGATAATCTATTGCACGTGTTATCAAAAAAATATGGCCCTATGATGCCATGGATGGATATCGCGCACCACACGTTTACTTTTGTGAAATATTGTCTTCTCGTCATAATTCTGAATTCGGGATTTTCTAAAGACCAGTACCTAACGTACTGGGTTGCAACGGTTCCATTGTTATAAAAAATGTACTTTCATCAGAAAACATGATACATTTATAAAAAGCAACATTTTCACTTAAAATGTTGTCTCCTATCCACAAGCAAAAATCAAGTCGTATCGCCTCATCTCCTTCTTCCAATCTTTGATTAAAGTGCGGTTTATACGGATACAATTTATTTGGTTTAAGGATCTTCTGACTTTGACTTTTTTTCATAACTTCCAACTGAGTAACACGATTTCTAAGGGACGTCATAGGATTTTCTTCAACAGATTGAAGAACTAAGACTGTAGCAGAATCATCATGGTCGTATTTCTTCTTTTTTTTTCCAAAACCGAACCAGTTCTCTTGAACTTTTTTACTAACTTTCATATTGTCATCCTAGTTATTGGGATTCCTACACATTTCTCGGTAAATTATTGCATGACGTAGCGGTATGAAACTTGACCATCCCCATAACATTGTATTATAAAAACTTTTTGTTCAGTAGATTTCTACTTAATAATAACTTCATTAAATAAAGACATTGACAACAAGTACCTATCACCTTAAGTGTCATTATTATGCCAGCGAATACTTTTTGGTAAATAATGTTTACATAGGTAAACCTTAATGAATTGTTCTACTTCGGTTTGTTGTGTAGAAAACACATTCATTAAGAGTGGATTTTTTTCGTATCTTTTAAAATAAAGTATGTTTACTCTGAAGCAAAGTAACATTTTTGCAGTTTTTACCCTATAAAAAAATTGAAGTTTCTTATGATGAATCGTATTTTCTAGACAAGCAAAAACGTTTATTAAGAGTGACTTTTTTTCGTATCTTTCAATTTTTAGTCCATTTGTCCTCTTGTAAACCCCATCCGTGGACATACTGTATATTATGCATTTTGTAGAAGTCGGAATCGTTTTTTTTTTGCCCTCCTATAAAATTTCTATTTTTGGAGTTAGATAGTTTGCACTCTAAGCCATCGATATAGACATTTACCTTTAGTTACGCACAGCTTATCTCGTGCGCTTCAGCCGAAGCTTGTTATCGGCCTGTACTTCTTTAGCGACATGCTCAAAATTAACTCCTTAACCGACTGGGCGTCATTTTTCTTGTTGTGTTTTAAGTTTTCTCTGTGGATTCCTTGTTGTTTTCTTTGCTATTGTGGATTGAGGGTGTTTAACATTTACGGATTTCTAGTTTTTGCAGAGTTTAGTGAATTGTGCTTTTAGTGATTCAGATTGGAATATGAACAATAACTAGTAACAGCCATTGTATGATTTTATTATGTCCAAATAGGGGTAAAATACGGTAAATTTTCCTTAAATTAATACTGGTACGAAAATTGCAGATCATCTTTAAAATTGAAAATTCTACTAATATAAATAAGATTTAAGTATTCCCTTATTTTTGGTCAAACTAAAATATATAGAGATTGCAAATAACCCATTTCATCCAAATATTCGTTGGAAAGGTTTTTTTCATTTTGGCTTTTTTTTCAGCACAAATTTCTATAACATCTTCGAAACGTCGGGTATTACGAATTCAAAATCACACTTCACACTAAGAAGTAATAATAATTTCACTTGTCTTATTATGCATAGCATGATGCTCTTACTATGAGAAGAAGCATATTATTATTAATTTTTTTTAAACAAAGTTATTAAAAATGTATACAATTTGTTAATTATTATAAATTTAAGGACTCATGGCCTGCTGCCGGCATAATAGTCCCCGATACAATAAATTCAGTACATCAAATCCCTGTAGGAACAGTATATTTTATCCCGGATATTTTTGTCCTAAGAAATTAATTTAGGGATGATTAGTATCGCTTTATGAGAGGCCCTGGCGCTACACGTAATGAATATTATACTCTGCTCGAACAGATGTTTAACTTAAGGGCCGGAATTGCCTGTCGTGTAGGAAATTTAACTTTAATAAAGATAAATTTAAAGTTATTTTGATAATGTGTGACAACTATTATATCAGAATCGCCAGTGCATTTTTTAGCTCCTGATTATAGCAAAAATAGAGTGGTTACTGTAAAATAAATTTGTGCGATAGCTGCACTTATAACCCTACTTTTCATCGTACTTTGTTACGTCTTAAAGAAAACTGAACAAACAATGCATATGGCCGCCTTGCGAGAAGATGACTCTCCTATGCGAAGAAATATGACGTGACAAATTAAGTGTGGCAACATTGAATTCCCTAGGTTTTTGGTGGGTTTGCAACAGTGAACCTCTGTCAATGTCAATTATATCATAACCAAACATTTTTTAATTATTATTTTATCATATTAAGGCGGTGGTATCAACATGCTTGCCAACCTAAAACCTTTTTTACATAAATTTGTTTATTTTTTATAGCTTACCTATACACTACCTAAATTTAAATAAAATCAATATCGACTGCGTATTCTTGTACTAATTAACATATTAAACTTTGAATATCAAGTTATATAAATAAATATCAACGAAATTCTTGAATTATTTTAGGAGAGTAATAAATTGTATAACGAAAAATATCGGGTAAGATTTTTTTAATATTATTCCCTTATTTTTCTTATACTATACAATTCTCCCAAAATAAGCAATAAAATAAATTGATATTTTTGTAATATTATGTCAGATATTACATAAATAATGTGCCGCCGATATTAATTTTATTTAAATGTTAGTTAATAAAATAATACAGAAGAAAATGGAAAGAAAAGGAAGAACTCTTCCTCCACAAAATTTAATAGAATAAAAATTCTTTAGAGGTCTCTACATGTTTCGAACGTAGAAACGTTCATCATCAGGAGACAGAAAATTAATTTAATGGAGCTTTTATGGAATTAAAAAATTGATGTGTAGAAGTGACATAATAATATAAAGAAAATTGAGAAAAGTTAAAACATACTGAGTATGTGAAAAAGTCTAAACCAACCAAATAAACTGGGGAAGAAGAAAAAACCCTTCTAAAAAAAAGGCGTCGAGGGTTATTTAAAATTTTTATAAAACTTTTTAAGTATGTCTGATGTAAGATTATATAATGTCTGTAAGTTTATTTGGTTGGTTTGTTGGAAAATCTAAGCGGTATTTAGTGAAAAAGAGGGAAAACGATTCCAACAAAATTTAACAACCATGGAAAGGAAATAATAGGGGAGTATTGTTGGCTTTGTGAATCTTATGCGAGAAAATCCTACAAATGTTTTTAAGTGAAGACGATTGATGCTTATTTTTGGGTTATTTATTTGACGCCTGCCATGCCATACTACAATTTTATAATATGTTGAATCTATCAAATAAATACTCCTTTTTACTCAAACAGGTAGTTGCATTAAGGTTTTTACATATTTTTATGCACGAAAGCATAATAATTTTCTATTACAATTTTGTGTATCGTTCCTTTATCAAATAACCCTATCCCTTATCCCGACAATAGAGCTTTTATTCGGAAAGCAACCTGGTAGATCAAATCTGAGATTATTGTAGGATTCTGCAGGACTGCAGGACAAAATGACTTTAAAAAAGCAGGCACAAAAGTGGGATTTCACCTGCAAAAGAAAAAATATATTGCAAATGCAAATTATAAACACGAGATTTACTGGACGCCAATAATTTCAACAACAAAAAACTTTTATTTGGTAAAAAGCCAAGTTAAACACAAGAATGTTTGGTTGGGGTCAAAAAGATTGATTGACAGTTTTAAATTTATTGTTACAAACAAAAACAACTTCTGCGCCTTATAAGTAACGGATTGCAGTAAAGATTGACGTCATCTTTGACTTAAATTTATCTACTTTATTTTACCACAATGACATTGGTTAGATAAAAATTTTATTTAACAATATATTATACGGGATGTTCGGAAAAAGGAGGTTAATCCGTTAAACATATATTCCTTGGGCAAAAATAATATGACTTTTATAATGCCATTTATCATTTTGGTCCCTCATGTTCAGTACGAGAGGAACCGCAGGTTCGGACATTTGGTTCACGCACTAGCTCGAGCGGGCTATGGTGCGAAGCTACCATCCGTTGGTTTATGCCTGAACGCCTCTAAGGCCGTATCCTTTCTAGTCATGTTCATATACATGTCAAAGTTTAAAATTAAAAACTGATTGTTTTGAATAATTCGAGCATTTAATAAGATGTTAATTTCAAATTTAGTACATTACTTCGACATAAAGAGCTACATCTTTTGAGAAAAACAAAACAAAAAACAATTGTCAGATATTCAAAATAAAGGGGTCCGGTACCCGCTGACCCTTTCTATTTTTTAGTGCGTGCGCCAGTGACTTCCAAACTATCATTTTTTAGGTAATCATTTATTTTTGTTAATTTTTTCTCTCTTATAAAATTTTCATGAAATGATGCGTTTTGGAGAAAATTTAAAAAGTATTGGTCCTTAACTGCAACGGTAATAATTTTCAAATACTTAACCAAGTCAGCCGTTGTGGCATTACCATGGATCATGGATACAAGATACATTTAAATAAAACTTTACAATAGGTAACAATATCCAAAGCAAATGACTAACCAAAAATAATGTAAAGGCAGTGGCGTACAGATTAAAACCTGTAGTAGGTAGTAAGTAGGTATTGTTTTTCCAAAGTCAGTGTGATGACATTCCAATCATTCCATACGGCATACAATGGTCGGTCTCTTTGAGACTGTTTACCGCCGGTTGGAATGTCATCACACTGACTTTGGATACATTATACTAAACCAATTAAATATCCATAAAACCTAAAATAAATAAGTCCATAGGACAAAAAAATTTCAAATATTTATGTTTTTATTTAAACGATTATTACTTACCAACAAAAATTAAAAAATCGATTTCATTAAAAAAATGTAAAGTCGAAATAAAAACATGAATATTAAAAACAGACAATTTGGAAATATTTTTAAAAATGCTTTAATTAATTATTATTGTTCTGAATAATTTAGATAAGTACTTAATCTTTTTTACTTAAAAATTGTAAATTAATAATTTTATTATAGGTAATATATTTCTTCAAAAAGAACTGCGTTTATACTATAAAAATTAACATTTTTACTTTAAAACTTAGTTTTTAATGCATATTTATGATTTATGATTTTCCATACTAAAACAAAAAATAGGATTTGCCCCTAACCAGCTCAGCTTTAGGGGATTGAAGAATACCAACATAAACATATTTATTATATTATTAAATTTTAAATAAACTTATTTATTATTATTATTAAATGAAATAATTTTATTGTCTGTCACCGACGTCGTTTATACGTTTATTAAACTACCAACGCGATAATTTCAATCTTTAGGTCAACAAAACGTCTAAATGTAGTCCCTTAAGGACCCCGAACAAACTGGTGCAGAGTTCGCTCCACAAGACGTGGTTAAGTAAAAATAAGAAAATAAAATATGTATTACTATTTTTTAAAAAGAACTTTATGAATGAGATGTTATATTATGATGGTCTATCTTTGCTTGGTCGCAACTGTGAACTCCTAGCGATGGCTTCTGATCGTACATATTATTTATTACCTGTAAAACCAATTTTAAGCCTTCCATACGATGCAGCAAGTTAAAGTAATTAAAACCAAAGGCAGACCTCCTAATGCTCCGCTCTATACATATTATACACCGAACCACAAAATTTTATAACGCCAATTTAGTGTCCGAGAGCTTTCCATTAAATGGATATTTTTCTCCTCGGCCAATTAAAGTTTCAGACTTGGAGGTTTTTAATTAAAAACCCGCCGCGCCGCCGAGATACATTTTCAAAGTTTTATAAATAATTGTCAGCTTGTAACAACTACGTTTTCTTCAAGTTTCTCTTGCAAGTAGACCGACTAAGGTATAGTTCGCGTCACCGATTTTGAGCTGCCGCACAGTAGATCGAGGCGGTTGCGTTGGAAATTTACCCCCCTTTATTTCTACCCCTCAAAGGCACAAAACACGTACTTGCATATTCTAACAGAGAAAGCATAGTAAAAAATTTTAGCAATAAGGCTTACAATAATTATAGACAGTTACTGTTATAGATACCCCCCTCAAAATACACTACATCCCTCTTTTCAAACCTCAAGTGAATTTTGAAAAATAGACGAAACATTATAGATATATTATTCTATTAAAGGAACTTACATGCCAATTTTTAGACCTCCACCAGTTTTAGTTTCCGAGATACAGAAATCTCCATAAAAATTTAAATCCCCGTTAGGGGTTGATTTTCGTATATTGCTAGATTTTTCATATTTTATATTTCTTATATCAGTCGAGGGTTTATTTGACGTCAAGGCAAGCCTCAATAAGTACCGGCATGAAAATGAAAATTGCAGACCATATTTAAAAGTAGAAATACGAATATCATGAGATATATTATTATGTTCCTTTATTTTTGGTCAAACTAAAATGGTGTGGAAAAGGGGAACTTAAAATAACAAAAATATTTTTTTTTTAACTTGAAAGGTTTTTTTTAATTTTGAGACAACGATCTCTCTCGGGGGTTTGTTTAATGTAGTTTAAATTTGCTAATTTTAACGAAATTCGATACATTTCCAATATCCTTATTAATATTTAAATCGAATTGAACACAACGCTCGATATTAGTTATATTAAATACCATAATTGCTAGTAATTAATATCTAAATCGCAAAGTAAATTGGCCATAGGCTAATGGCAATACCATTAGCTAAACGTACATGGCCGTCTGCATCAATATTATGGTTTGTGGTTTCATATATCGAATCATATCCGATCGGGCTGGATTATTGCCGAACTCCAACTAATCCCTTTAAATGAGTCAATTTGATTTTAAAAGAGGTCCCGCATTGAAACAGTGCAGCCGTATAACCGTCTCATAATTTAATTGAGTACGAAACACACTGTTTTTTTGTATCTCGATGTTTGGAAGAATAAATATAATGAGTATCAATAACAGTCTATACAGAATGAAAAGGTTTATACTGATGTAATGTATAGATTAAAAGCACTAGCATAATAATATGCAGCAACAGCAGCAGGTTAAGCCTGTACAGAGAAACCACTATTGGGGGCCTCATATTGACTCCATTTCTAAGATCAATTCTGGATAAAGCTACCCTTTTAACGGTATATTATTCTCTTTTTAACTCCCATGTAGCGTACAGAGTTCATATTTGAGGTAATTCGCCAAGGTCGGTCAAAGTATTTAGGTTACAAAAAAAAGCATTAGGAACTATTGTTCAAACGCGTTATAGAGAGCACTGTAGACCATTTTTTAAAGAATTAAAAATACTAACCCTGCCGTGTCTTTACATTTTAAATCAAATTTTAGACATTCATACAAAAAAAAATTATTTTTAGATTAATTCAAAATTTCATGAATATTGCACAAGTTAATTTGGCCGCCCAAATTTAGACTTGAACTTAAAAAAAAATCACTGGATGTTGAATTATATAATGTTTTACCTAATAATATTAAGTTATTAAATGGTAAGTATTTTAAAATTAAAATAAAGTCATTTTTAGTCAAACACGCATTTTATACAGTGGATGAGCACAGATCATTTTTAAAACTAAATAACGACGCCATATGGTAACTGTTTGTGTAAATATATTATATGTAGTTATTTACGTTTCTTTATGTTATGTAGTATTTTTACATTGTGTATTATTTTTTCTGTTAAATTTTTCTTTTTTGTATTTTACATATAATTATTATATGTTTTCTCATTTTGACCTGCTACAATTGTAATTTAACAAAAAGTAGTCAAATAAAATGTTCTTTCTTTCTTTCTTATTGGACACTGAGGAAAAAAGCCTTCTATTCCTTATAAGAATTTACAGATTCTTTATAAAACTGTTTAATACTATACAGTGAGGACCTAAAGTCCGTCCCCCCTCCTCTAACTTCTAAACCGTTCGGTATATTTTAATGAAATTTTGAACGATAATATTTGAGCAAGTCTTGCACTTTTTGACATACCAATGACAGCTTTAAATGTCAAGATGACAGCTGAGTCCGCTTTTGGAATATTTTTTTAAATGGAACACCCTGTATATTTTTACATTTTTAAATTCCACATAAAATTATAATATTTTTTTATTAAATGCATTATTAGTCTATACTTCATAGTTTCCGAGATATTGACTCTCGAAAAGTGACATTTTTGAACTTTGACAGCTTATAACAGTACGCCTTAAAGCAAAACGGCTTACATGTCCCTATCTTCAATTTTTATTATCTTCCCAAAAAAATCAACTTCCGGTTAAACCGGATGTAACTCGAAAGCAGGAAATATAGTTGTTTCGGTTTACCTGGAAGTTGATTTTTTTGGGAAGATAATAAAAATTGAAGATAGGGACATGTAAGCCGTTTTGCTCTAAGACGTACTGTTAGAAGGTTATAAGCTGTCAAAGTTCAAAAATGTCACTTTTCGAGAGTCAATATCTCGGAAACTATGAAGTATAGACTAATAATGCATTTATTAAAAAGTAATTATAATTTTATGTGGAATTTAAAAATGTAAAAATACTTATACAGGGTGTTCCATTTAAAAAAATATTCCAAAAGCGGACCCAGCTGTCATCTTGACATTTAAAGCTGTCATTGGTATGTCAAAAAGTGCAAGACTTGCTCAAATATTATCGTTCAAAATTTCATTAAAATATACCGAACGGTTTAGAAGTTAGAGGGGGGGGACGGACTTTAGGTCCTCACTGTATGTAATAGCAACACGCTTTCCTATTGTTGGACAACGAAAATTGCTAGACCGATGTGTAGTGATAATATTATGACGATAATTAAGTCAATAGAAAATAAGAGTTAATGCTACCATAGAATGGTTTATAGCTATTATTGCTCTGAATACTCACAATAATTATCAAGTTCTATTGGTGGTGTAATCTGGTTTTATATACTGTATTGGTTCCGACTGGCAGTGGTAATGAAACTTGACATTAATCATAATATTTGCTTGCTACGGTTAATAAAGCATACCTACCTATACTTAGCAGTAAAAATGGAGTTCTCAAAAATTTAAATAGCTTTTAGGGTTATATTGTTCTTGTTATTTAACCTTGCATAATATGATTATTTATTATGCAACATGGTTTACTGAGATGGTAAAATTCGTCCATAAATTATAAACTAATGATGGGTTGTGCGAAATAAGAATCTTCTATTACTTTATCCGACATGTAAAGTTTAAAAAAACATAAATACAAAGTAAAAATAAATTAATTGAAACAGGTATTGATAGGATTAATAAAATTCAAATTCAGTCAGTCAGGACAGCTAGAAGACTCCGAACAACGATGTGATCTGCGCAACAAATACCTACGTTAAAACTAATAGTACGGCGCACGGCGATTGCCGATCGGTACGAACCCCCACCAACGTCTTGTGGATTATAGGTTCTTACGGATACAACTTGGGGATGCTGTTCTGCTTTTTTAATTGTAGAGAAAGCGCTTTAGTGGGAACAATATGCGTCGCATTGAGAAGATACAATTTATTTCTTAACAAAATTGCTGTATTATAAGTAGTTCATTATTCAACAAGACTGTAATGCTAATGGAACTGGGTACTACCAATAAAAACACAGTTCTAGCAAATCTGGAATTAATATAACACTAAAGCGGGGTTGATATACTCGCAATTTATTTAATATGAGTTAATACAAAATAAGCTATGATGTCTTAGCAAACCTGTTGTATTAGGTCATTTTCCTCAGTATTGGTACATTTAATTAAAAGCCTTTTATTAAAGCAATAATTTGTTTAACTTCTCGAATGTACAAGAAATATTTGATAATAAATTTAGATTAATTAAAGCCGATTTCAATAAACCTTACTTACAATTATAGTTTTCATTGTCTACATTGTCTTAAAGTCTTAAGGAGACCACAGACTGAGGCTTAGTTGGCTGGTTCGCTCGTCGAACATACTATTTAAACAAAACCAAAGCACAGTATATGGCGTATTCTCAGTGGCGGCTAGTTAATGAAGGGCTCTGGGGCGCCGCCCTCCCTGCAATTATTTTAAACAGAATCGAAAAATACTTTACTTAAAAAACCAATAACGCAATGTATGTAAGCAATCAATTAAAATAATTCAAACCAAACATAGCCCTATTCCAGCGGGTAGGTTATACTAAGCGCGGGCATAATAATTCAAACCAAACATAGCCCTATTCCAACGGGCAGGTTATACTCATAGACAAGCGAGTTGCGCGCTCTCAAGGTTTCTAATCGATTATCCCGTCCCGATTCAACGCGACTACGGAGGCCTGACGTCACCTACACATCGCACAACGAGCGGCCACGGACGAGCTCCAATTTTCCGCGCCCAACAGCTGTTCGCGAATCGCGATGCGACCTGTCGATGCCGTTGACGTTTTGTTTATTTGTTTTGAGTTATTTATTAGTTACATTATAAAGTTGGAAAATTTCGTCTAATATGAAGGTCATTGATTTACAGAAGCTTGTGTTTAGTAGTTCTCTGAGCTTAATTGAAAAACTTGATTTAAAAAATACAGGGCGGCCACTCCACTACCAATATTGAATACCTATAGTACCTACAAGTGCAATCAAAATGTAAAAGTAAGGCACAGTTTACGCGTAAGTTTGACAAATAAATATATAATAGAAAATCCTGGATATGCAGTTGTGAGGACAAAATTTTTTTTTTTATTTCGTGTGTTTTCTTTTTGACGGGGATGATAATTGGCCTATAAATGGGGTGCAGGACTTAAAACATCTTTCAGAGAAAATAAAAAACATGAAAATAGTGCAAAACATCGTTATAATGTGATAAGTTTTGAGATGTTAGGACAAAGTAATATTTTAACTTGTTTAAGTAGTGCTTATGTTGATGAAATTAAAATTCACAACGAGAAAGTTAGAAAAAACAGACACGTACTTTCGAAAATAATAGACATGTTAATTTTTTTTAATTTAAAGCCAGCGCCCCCCTGACTCACTAGTCACGAGCCGCCACTGCGTATTCTACGCTATAGGTAGCAGTAGCGTAATAGTACACAGACTGTAGGTTTAAACTAGATTGAAGAGAAATCATCCAATATAAACATTTTACCGCTCAAAATTGTGTACGACGTACAAATCTGTAAGTAATTACGTTAAACGATCCCTCCTCCATAATTTGAGGTAAAGCGGTCAGAAATGTGACAGACAAAAAATCTATGCGAGAATTCATCAAACTATGGCATTCTCTAGTAGGTATCTTAAAACTCAGTATGGAATCCTCCTTTTTGCCCTCAAAAGTATAACTATACCAAGTTTGATTCATATCCGCTTAAATGAAATCATCGCAAATTTTACAAAGTACCTTAATATTTACTTGGATTCACAAATGAAATTAAATAACATATTTTCAAGTCCACTATCTCCTGTTGCTATATAGCCCCTTTGTTATGGGACACCCTATATATATATCCAAATATAAAATTCTCACCAAAGTAAAAATACCAAAAGGATTCCCAATATGGTGTTTTAATTAGATGTGCACCACAAAGCTTACACCTCGTAAAACATGTATTACTTTCTTCCTTGTATAATAAATACAGAAATGCCTATTCTTGTTTTTATAAATAAATTCTAAAATAAATAATTTTATTTTCTCCTTTTCCGTTGGTAGGTATGGGTCTGTCAATATTATATTTTATAAAAATAAAATTAGTATCTCCGATATATCTTTACAAAATATTAAGACTCCCTTACAAAATTTAACAGATGGCGAAGGTAAAAAACCTTAGTCCGGTTCTGTTCTTGTAGCCAACCGCTTAACCTACAATATACCAGACTTCAGGGTGCCATTAATAACAGGTAATGCAGCGAGTTCTTATAATACAATAATTTGACTTTAAAAGGCGTAAACAAGATCAAACAAAAGACGCTGTTGTTTTGATAATTTGAGCGATATATTTCACAGTCCACAGGAATGTGATATAAACAAGGACAATAAGAAAAATAAAAAATAAATATAAAAAAAATCACTTAGGTATCAGTCTGTGGGCTAATACGCTACTGCTACCTATAAAACAATATGCGATGGTTTAGTAAACTGACAATCTGATTATAGGAAATTTAATAAATTATTAAGTCCAGCGGTCAATCCGTTAACCATATTCCTAAAGCAAAAATAATATTTATAATGCCATTTTTCATTTTTGACCCTCATGTTTGATATACAGCGCGTCAAAGTTTAAAAATAAAAAAATTATTTTTTTTAATAATTCGGGTATTTAACAAGATCAAATCAAATTTGGTACATTGCTTCAGGAGTTACCTTTTTTGAGAAAACAAAGCGAAAAACAATAATTATCGAATATTCGGATCGGATTATGTTATTTAGGTTTGATAGAATTGATTCGGCTTTTACTTGGTGGAAATCCATTATTAATTGTGTTAAATAAATGGTAAAAAAAATTATAATTTTACACTTTCCACAGCTTTTTATTTTCACTCGACATGTTTCGCAACACAGTTGCTTCTTCAACGGAGTACTTGAAAATGGTATACATTTAATCATAAATACTATATCTTGCATATTGAAAACAAAAGTACAAAATTAAATTTGCTTGAATCCTTAGAAATAAATAGGCTTAAAAATAACAATGCTCTTCTGAATGATCAATTAGATTTAAACGGATCCCCTCTTTTGAATCTCTTTAATTAGTCTGTAAACATTATTATTGGTTTTTCCAACTATTTTAAACAACCTGAAAATGATCTGCACTTTTATTGTTACACCTAAGTTACAACTTTTAAAATACCATTTTCAAGTACTCCTTTGAAGAAGCAACTGTGTTGCGAAACGTGCCGAGTGAAAATAAAAATCTGTGGAAAGTGTAAAATTATAATTTTTTTTACCATTTATTTAACACAATTATTTAGGTTTCTTGATAGGTAAAAAAAAATAGCTAAGAATATCTGGACATCACCAGGCACCACAACAGTTTATCATAAACAATATTTAAAATTTTTTTATGATATTTATAAAATATCTTAACAAAACAATGCACCTATTGAGATTCATTGCCTGTTGAAAGAGATATTCTCTGCCGCACTTTTTTCACTATTAAAACATTAATGCACTAAAGTGGCAGTGGCATTGTTAATACCTATTGTTTTGAAAGTTTATATATCACAAAAATAAGAACAAATTGTTCCACAAAATTAATGAACACCACAATAAATAGGTTTCATTCGTTCGCTGTGGTTCGGCAAGACGCGTTTTTGGTTGGAGGTAATATCATTTCAAATTGTTGCCAACTTTTTTCTAGGGAAAAAAAATAATTACTGCTAACTGCTAATAACAACTGCTTTTACTTTTATCGAAAGCGTAAGTTTACGCTTGTCTGTATCCCCATTGAACCGCCCCGTAACACTTTTTTCAAACCCTATATATCCTGATGGTAATCATCGCTTCCACGACTGAAATAGAGAGAAGCAGCCCAACATCTGAGAACTGATGATTGATTTCTCAAGTACGGGCGGTGTCAAACGGCGATATCGCCCCGGGCATAGTTCTCCAACTTGAGATTGAGATTATGCAAACCCATTAGCTTCGGCCTCTGATTCAATCACTTACTTTAATTTGATTTCGAAATAGAATACTGTGGAAATTAATCGTTTTCACGATGTGAAAACTATCTATTGTGTGAAGGTAAAGCCTTATTTTTGTGGAAAATTGATAGCTCACCTCTTTATATCCTTATAAACATTTTCATTATTATTATTTGCTTTTAGCCAGCAAAATATTTCGTCGGTAGGATCGCGACCCGACTGCGATGATCGGAAATCAGGGCACACATCTAGGTCTCAGGGGAGTAGGGGGGTCGCTCTGCTTCACAGTCCCGTCAAAATAATAAGGGGTGATTATTAATATTAATAATAATATTACCAATTCTCAAAATTTAACAGTTATAACTACAGAGCGGATATTAGGTAGTACAAGGACCTTTAAACCAGAATCGGCATAAGGACTAATTGAAGAATATTATTTATTATTATTAGAGATTAAAATTATAGTACTTATCACAAAGTGGATACATACATTGACAGCCGCCCCTTTTCCCAGGCGGTGTTGCTCCTAATTTAAAGCCAATATTAAAAGGCGATATCTCAAAAAAGGTAACTCTAAGGAAGCTGAAATTTTGGAGACACTTATGTTAAATTGCACAAAGGCTTTTAACAATAATTAGCTACCTTGTATAAGTACGTACAAACTTCTACAAAAATTATTCAAAGGCTTTCTGAGCTTTACGGTTTTTGAGATTTCGCTTTTCAATAATGATATTACATTAGGAGCAACCCCTCCCCCCCCCCCCTCCCAGTCACCGTGCTGATTCTGGTTTAAAGGTCCATCCTGACATCCGCACCCACTGAATACTGAAATTGAACCTATTTAAAAAGTGGAGGTTGTGGCCATCCCAAGAATCATCTTCTGGATACGATATAATGGTTTCGTGTGTTTTATTTTTACTTTCTACATACCGGGTGTTTCTCAAAAGACGTTCACCCCTACACCTTTTTTATATTTATAGTTATTAAAATGAAATTTTGAGATTATGCAGAAGAGATGAGTTTGCATTTATTGGCATAATTTTCAATTAGTTAGCACTTCCGGTTTGATCGGAAGTGACCTTGACTTTGATATTCTAAATGGGACATCTTGAATATTTTTACTTATTTGGGTTCAGCATAACATTATCAGTGAAATGACACCTCACTGACTTGTCATTTTTTGATGTGTTATAACTATGGAGAACTATAGGGTAGGAGGCCGATCGACAATGGCAGCATTTTCAAATTCTGTCCCGGTTTTTTATTAGTTCGCTATTGGCTGATAGATGGCTCTCGCGTCCGAAGTGGGCTGATGTTGTCTTCTTCTTCTTCGTTTTTAATGTGGAAAACTAGATCCTCCATAGTTTTTAGCTTTTACTTAAACCCTTTATTTTTCTGTGCTTTTACTTTTGACAATTGACATTTTATTTTTCGAAATAACAAATCATGTTTGAAGGCAAGACAAGACAAATAACGTTGTATTGTAATTAATTTCCATATTTATAATAAATAATGGTACAATTTATAAAAGTAGAGTTTGCTTTGTGTCGGGGTGTAAGACAGGATCTTTTTCAGAGAGAAAACGCAGCCAAATAAGTCTCTTTCTAGCTCCAAAGGTATAGCTAGAATGTTTAATACCCTGTATTTTAAAAACCAAGCATCGTTGGAACTTTATACAGGCCGAGTTTACTAATAAGTATAACAAAGTAAGTGTAAATTCATATAAAAGTCCTTATTTGTTCCTTAAAGAACTAATTTAAATAAAAATAGTTATTGCGTCCATAAGAAACCATTATTTGATAGCCCACTTCGAACACGCGCGCCATCTTACAGCGACTCGTAAAGCTGCATTAACGATGCTAATTTGGGACCGAATCCAATGCATTGCGATCGGCCTCCTACCTCAAGTCCTCCATAGTTATAACATTTTTACGTTTATTTTTTATTTTCAATCTAGAGTGCCACAAATTAATTAAATCTATTAATTTATAGTCAAGTAGTATATAAAAATTAAAATTATGCCAATAAATGCAGACTCATCTCGTATGCATAATCTCAAAGTTTCATTTTAATATCTATAAATACAAAAGAGTTATAGGGATGAACGTCTTTTAAGAAACACCCGGAATATAGGTACCGGGTGGTACACCACCAGACTGGCCATAGGAAATTCCACCTAAATTTTGCTACCCTCTATATTGGCTACCCTATTAATTTTAAATCAAAATTGCATCAGACTTTTTGAAACTCCTTTTATGATAAGACTCGCACACCAAATGTTATTATTTGTTAATAAACCATTAAATGTTATTTAGAAAACTCTTAAAAGTTCTTAAAAATTATATACTAATTTAAAGAACACTTTAAAAAAAATACCAATTGAGACGACAACTCATAAAATTCAGTATTTGTTGATACGCAGAGAACCAATTTCATACCCCTGAAATTGTAATTTGTGTGTAATTTAATTCAATCCATCGAAAACGTTTTCGACATATTCTCTTACTTTTCTCGTGCATTGTGCGTAGGACAACCACCTTCCTTTTCAAACCAAATATCTTCATTCTCTTCTAATGCATGTCCAATTTGATTTTGTAAAAATTCCAATAAAAGGTCCGATGTGCCTGTCCCAACATTTACTCTTTAAGGGTATTGAGTCATGACTTGTATAAATCTGCATTAATTTACTGTACTCCAATATCTACTATTTGGAAATTTTGATTCATTGTTTAATGTAAAGGTGCATTTATCGGTTAAACAAATCTTGCACGATAATTTATTCTCAATCATTATTTGCCTATTCCGTAACTTCAAAATAAAAATTTACATTTCGTATTTCATCTCTAAATTCCTGATGTTCTGAGTGATTCCTTCCTACAGGTTTACCCAAGAACCCTGGTGCTAATTCCATTATTTTTTTCTACATGAAGTAAAAGTGGCGGACGGCACTGTCCAAACAGTCTTACTTAACGTAGTCCTATGTGGACCGTTCTGATATATCACACATATTCCGCGGAACCTATCCGCATCAGCTTCCTGATGGTTAACACGACGTAGAACATGGAAAAATCTTGGCAGCTAATTCAAACCAGTCACTTAACTTAATATTAAGACAAAAAAGAACACAGTGTCTTCAGTAAAGTGTTTTTAAGTGAAAAATAAATTTTAGTTTAACAACGTAAAGTTTATCTATTTTCAACGATTTAATTTAAAACCCCTATAATATAATTTATTATTAAGCTATGTCATAATAACGTTAACGTGTATTACTT
Source organism: Polydrusus pterygomalis (assembly GCA_963969555.1). Classification (NCBI taxonomy): domain Eukaryota; kingdom Metazoa; phylum Arthropoda; class Insecta; order Coleoptera; family Curculionidae; genus Polydrusus; species Polydrusus pterygomalis. The sequence goes on from OZ018376.1 coordinate 1,311,677, forward strand.
TCAGACACAAACTACGTTTTCAAAAATACTTATTTTATGAAGTTACCTTATACAGGGTCAAAAACAAATAAACTTTGCATCACATGCGACCAAATTTTAATAGCCCAATTTTGATTTTGTAGAAAAACACACATTTAATATGGCGCTACTTTAAAGAAAATGTATTTGAAATAAAGCCTTGTCAAAACTGAGAAGTATTATGTAGGTTGCGTTGAATCTTATTTTGCAAAAGTGGTGCAATTTACAAAATATAGGTAAAAAAAAGAAAAATTATCTTATGCAGTTGAAATTTTGCACGTGGGCTAGAAACTGCATATTTAAAAAAAACTTTTTCTAATAACATTTTTCGATATTTTCAGAAATAACCCCACTTTTGAATTATTTTTTGGAAAAAATTAAAATTTGACAGATAATGCGAATCACGTGACTAATATTTTTTTGCTTAATTTTCATCTCGATCGAACGCAGACTTAATGCCAAAATCAAATTTTGAATAATAAAGCTATTAGCGGACTTTACTGGTGACACTGTATATGCCATAGGATAAAAATCAAAATTTTGTGAAAAACCCATTGCAGGGAAATATTCTATAGAGTTGACAAACAAAATGTCAAAGTGGCCAGCGTAAAAAGTACTACATAGATTTTATCCTGTTTTGTCGAATAACAAATGAGATCGTGACTTCATAAGACGCTAAAACCGATATCATATACTAAGCTTTAATGCACACAGCACTTGTGAATGTTAAATTATATAGCACGCATACGCATAATTATTCATTTTATTTAGAACAGTTTTTAGAAGATATATTTCTGCCTAAAGGTGCTCTAAGTTCATAGTATGTTCAGGGACTAAAGAATTGTGCCTGTAGTTCACAGTCGTCTAAGCAGTTTAAATCAATCCACACTTAAATAATATCAGTGCTGGTTAAAATTTATATTCAATTTTACGGCATTTTACAAAAAAATAGCTACTTATAGTGACGAAATTGCAAACATGCGTAATACTTATACTTTCGCTGCTATTGGCAACGGAAGTAAAAAGTACTTTTTCTTCCGCTGCCAATAGCAACCGGCTTCTGACAAAAAAGCAGAACTTTAACGTCAAAAAATTAATAGAAAAATGCCAGTTTTATTGACGTTTGAAGAAATATCAGTCAAAAAAATAATTATATGACGTTTAGGAAATAATTTGATGGCAATCTGCAAAAAATACCAAACGTTCAAGATCTTCGATATGGGTGCAGTTTAAATCATTTTGCAAGGAAAAAAATACATATTGGTTCCCAACACCGCGAAGAACATTTAATTGTCTTAATGTAGGAATGGGCAGTCAAAATGACAAAAAGAAATGGTGATGAGATGCAGTGTTTCACAACTCACTGTTATTAAATAAAAATTAAACATTTACATATGACTGAGAATCACCAGGGCACGGTAGAATAAAGAAAATGTACTCTGACCAGGGTAAATTTTGACAAAAAAAATTGTCGCGATAATGTTTACAACAATATAGGCAAAACCACGGTGACAAACAATAAAATACTAGTAGGTATTTAATTGTTAAAATATTGGTTTTGACAGGTGAATGAAATTCTCTATAGGTATAGTATATTAAAAATGTGAAGTATTTTAATAAAAATTGTTCAGCGCGGGTTGATGGCTATTTCGTATTTTATAAATCAAACGTAATTTGAATGCACAATATTTTTGTACTGCACTGCCATAAAACGATTCTTTTTTATTAATTTTCTAAAAGGTCAATAAACAAAATAGATATTACACTACTTTTGGTCATATTATAATCGTATTTAATCTTTATATTATTACATAAACATAATTTTGGGAATACTTTATAATAATCATAATTTATTCGATCTGTTCTTTTCAAATTATAAAAAAAATTTTGTTCTTTAATGGTCAGTTTGTTTATTTGTATTCTAAAATATCGCATTCTCGTGAGGTTTTAGGGTTCATGAGCGCTGTTGAGATTTTTCCACTTACGCCACCGATTCATCAACTTTTACTTAAAAGCGACCGAAGCTAGTTAGAGCAGTATTTAGTTCAAGATCATAATATTATGTTATAAGTGGGAAATATAGTAATTTTTATGCATTTGACTTTTGTCTAGATAAATATTATAATAGTACCTAATTTCGCTCCTTACTAGAGTTTAGTTTATTCGTGTAGGTACCTTAGTCTTAGCAATATTTTTGGCGCGAAAAAATGTTGTGATAAAACATTGTATTGAATTTACGTCAGTAGGTACATACAGGGTGGCCTTTTAGTGTGGCAAAGTACAATAGCTCCGTTACTATTTCAAATACATTAAAAATGTTGATACAAAAGTTGAAGGGCAGTTAGTGACTTATAACGTAAAATTATTTTTAACTCTATAGGGTGGCTCAAAAAAGCGGAACAATAAAAAATGTACTTTTTTTAAATGGAACACCCTGTATATTTTTTCATTTTTAAATTCTAGATAAAATTATAATTATTTTTTATTAAATACATTATTAGTCTATACTTTATAGTTTCCGAGATATTGACTCTTGAAAAGTGACATTTTTGAACTTTGACAGCTTCTAACTTTCTAACAGTACGTCTTAGAGCAAAACGGCTTACATGTCCCTATCTTCAATTTTTATTATCTTCCCAAAAAAATCAACTTCCGGTTAAACCGGATGTTACTCGAAAGCAGGAAATATAGTTGTTCCGGTTTAACTGGAAGTTGATTTTTTTGGGAAGATAATAAAAATTGAAGATAGGGACATGTAAGCCGTTTTGCTCTAAGACGTACTGTTAGAAAGTTAGAAGCTGTCAAAGTTCAAAAATGTCACTTTTCAAGAGTCAATATCTCGGAAACTATAAAGTATAGACTAATAATGTATTTGATAAAAAATAATTGTAATTTTATGTGGAATTTAAAAATGTAAAAATATACAGGGTGTTCCATTTGAAAAAAGTACATTTTTTCTTGTTCCGCTTTTTTGAGCCACCCTATAGAGTTAAAAATAATTTTACGTTATAAGTCACTTACTGCCCTTCAACTTTTGTATTAATATTTTTAATGTATTTGAAATAGTAACGGAGCTATTGTACTTTGCCACACTAAAGGGCCACCCTGTAGATGGATAATCAACGAAAATGTAATTGGAAACTTCTATAAGATTAACGAATACTTACAAGATTTGCTTTTATCAGCTTCCACCAACCCATCGAAGATCAGAATCACGTTAAAATAAAGGAAAAAAGTAACAAAAGTCACTAGGCCCGGGGGGCCTGGGCCCCCGTGTCTCAATATCATGTCACTTAGATCATAACCACCATTTTTTAGTCATTTGTTCACTCGCGAAACTAGAAATGTACAGATTATGCCGCGAAACGATTCGAAACTCGTCTAGATCATTCTTTTCAGTTAATGGGGTGCGTTTTATCAGAAGAAAAAACCTAAAACAGTGTCCGAGGGGCCTTAGCTAAGGCTGCAAAATGGATGTGTGTAAGTTTCTACTACAGGCACAATTCTGTAGTTTGTAAATTTACGTTGGACACTCGCGCAACCATCGCGACGGCGGGCGATCGATTCCCAGTCGGCGTCTCCGGCGTCGCGTCGCGCCGGGTTGGCGTTGTCACATCTCCCGGTTCCAGACGCCTGTGTAAGGGTAGTCCATGGGGAGATGCGACATTTGGCAACGCCGCACACTGGCCGTTTTCTTAAAAATCCGGTCAGACTTTTTTTTACTGTACTTATCTTGGCTTTTTAACAATACGAAAGCTAATTATTATAAACAAAAATTGGTTGTTGCAAATGGTGATCCGAGAAAGACCTGGGAAGTAATAAAACAGGCTACCAATGACTGTAGCATAAAATCTAATATATGTATTAGAAATAGTAATGGTCAGGTGGTCTATGATCGGGGGCAGGTAGCTAATGAATTGAATGTGTTTTTTAGTTCTGTAGGTACTAAGCTAGCCAGTAAAATAAGTAAGCCTAAAAATATTCGAAATAGCGTAACTGAACAGCGGCAGTTTCCCTCCATGTTCTTGCTCCCCATTAATGAGGAAGAAATTAATAATGCTGTGGCATTGCTGAAGCCATGGTCTTCTGCTGATGATTTTGGTGTCTCTAACCAGATTGTGAAATCTAATTTTAGGGCTTTGCTTTCCCCCCTGGTACATATTGTGAATTTGATATTTGTTGAAGGCATTTTTCCAGATATTTTTAAAAGAGCAGTGATTGTCCCACTACACAAAGGGGGTGATAAAACTGATCCGGGCAATTATAGACCTATTGCACTCACTAGCCCTATCTGTAAGGTTATTGAGAAATGTATAAAGAAACGGTTATGCAATTTTTTGTATGTTAATAAAATATTGTCGAAGTCACAGTATGGTTTTACAGAGGGGGTGGGTACAGATGATGCCTTGAATGAGGTCACCACTTTCATTACGGATTGTTTTGATAATGGTTGGAAGCCTCTTGCTGTTTTTCTGGACCTTACCAAGGCGTTCGACACTGTGGACCATCGCACCTTACTGAATAAGTTATACAATATTGGTATAAGAGGAATAGTGCTTAGGCTGTTTGAGTCGTATCTAACAAATAGGACTCAGGGAGTTAATCTTGATACGGTTTCGAGTTCATTTATGGATATCGGGTGCGGTGTTCCACAGGGTACAGTGCTGGGACCTATACTGTTCTTAATTTATATTAATAGTCTCCCACATGTAATTCCTGAAGTAAAAGTGGTATGTTTTGCGGATGACACGGTTCTTTTGTGTAAAGGGGTTTGTTGGGACGAAACCTTCTCGAAGGCTGAAAGTGCAATGTGCAGTGTTCGGGCTTGGATGGATATGAATTCGCTCACAGTGAATGTTAAAAAAACTAACTTTATGTGTTTTTCAATGAATGTGAGGGGGTTACCAAACAGGCATGTACTTAGGGTACACACCAATGACTGTAATATGAGCAATTACTGTACGTGTTCTGATAACATCAAATCAGCAAATAAAATTAAATATTTGGGTGTTTATTTCGATAATCACTTGAAATGGCAGCATCATGCGGATTACGTTAAAAATAAATTAAAAAAACTTATTTTTAAGTTTTACGAATTACGTAATGTTCTAAATAGAAATACAATCATTAAAGTATACAGAGCTTTAGCTGAATCTTGCTTGAGCTATGGCATTATCTGCTGGGGTTCTGCTTACAATGACACCTTAAAGAACATTACCATTGTGCAGAAATATATATTAAAGGTTATTTTGTTTAAACATAAGCAATTCCCATCCGACCTATTATTCATGGAGTCTGGCGTTTTTACTGTTGCTCAATTATATTTTAAATGTGTCCTTAGATTTTCAATTTCCACCAATAACTTTAAAAATTTTATCAATCATGGCATTCAAACAAGAGCTAATACAAATCATAACATTGTATTACCCAACACGCATTATAATGCAACTCAAAGATGTATTACTTATATAGCACCTAAATTATTTAACATGTTACCTGAACAATTTAAAACTAAAAAATATAGTAGCATTAAGAAGCAGTTGCAAGTATGGATTAGAGAGAATACAAATACCATTAAAAGCGTCATTAAACTACAGTAGATTTATATTTTTCTTTTTTTTTCATCGTTTCCACTCCTTTTTTTGACCTTTTTTTGGTATTCCGTGTTATTATTTTGTTTTTTTCTTTAGTGTCGTATGTTATAAGCTGTAGGTTAAATATTCTAAACTTTTATTGATGAACCCAATGTGCATTCACACAGACGCTTATGTCCATGATATGCATATTGTTTCATCTTTATTTCCTGGCTTTTTGTTATTGTTATTGTTGATGATAATAAATAAATAAATAAATAAATAAAAAAATAAATAAAAAAAAATAACCAAATTGTTGCGAGTTTATTTCAAACTTCAAAATCTATATTTAACGCAGTGGCGTCCGTAAATTTATAATGTTCGCAGATGATAGTACAATATTGTGATTAGTTTATTTAAATAATAATTTATGAATTGTTAGTAAAAATTAAAGAGTGGAGTGTCCTATATTACAAAAAACCAACATGTTATGTTAACGTTTAAAACTATTGTTATCGACAGTCAAATACATAAAAAGAAATTAGGAATTTACTTTTACGCCGACAGACTTACCGATTAATTCATAAATATTTTTTTATTACTGACTTGAGAAATCGCCCTTGTTTAATCCATTTCTCTAATGAGAAGTAAATGTAGATAAGTATCATGTATATCCAGTTTCAAGCATAGACAATTTACCTTTAGATACGTAGAGCTTATCTCCTGCGCAAACAAAAGTTACGTTTTATGGGTGAAAAAATACGTCCGAGCGCATGACTCGTCGGTCAGCTGTCTTTATTCGGGGATCCTTCGTGCATGCGCACAAACCTCGTGTTATCGGCCGTCCTACTTTATCGACAATAATCGACGCGATCAAGAATGCTCTCCAGAACCGGCTCGGCCGCCATTTTTGTTGTTGTGTTTTAAGGTTTCTCTTCTCTGCGGATTCCTTGTAGTTTTCTAAAGTTTTCAGCTATCGGATCGGCTATCGTGGATTGTGGGACTGGTGTTTAATATTTATGGATTTCTGGTTTTTGTGTAGTTTAGTTAGTGAATTGTGTTTGTGCTTTTAGTAAATCGGATTATAATATAAACAATGACTAGTACTAGTTGCAGCCGTTGTATAATTGTATTATGCCCAAATAGGGGTAAAATAAACCCTCTATGGTGGCATATGAGCAAGAATTTAAATTTTAAAGCCCGGACCTGTCTATTTTCCCATTCGTCAAACGATAATGTTGCAGTGCGCATGTCTAATAGTTCCCAGTTTTGTTTACATGCGCGAGGCCATAAAACTGCCACATTCGTGATTATTGTTTGTTTATCTAAAGGTAAATTGTCTATGGTTTCAAGCAGGTTAATGCCTAACCCATATACAAAATTTCGCCCTTTTCCGTCAAGTAGTTTCTGATATATCGAGCCAACGGACAAACAGATCAATGGAAATGGGAAACATATCTCTTATAATCTAGGAAAACTTTTGATACCTGATAAATTTCGAATATTTTTTACGAATAAAATACTTTCCTATTGTTTATATTTTTTTAATTTAAATTGTTTTTTTGTGAAAGATTTAGTTAAACTCTTTCGTTTAATAAACATTATAAAAAAATTATCTCTAAATTAGCATAATTATGCCCTAATGGTACTTTTTTACAAAGTACGAGTGGTGTAACGTGGTTAAAAGGGCGAGAAATTTTTTCTTTTTTCTTTCCCTCTTATTTTACCACTTTCACATGTCTCCGACATACTTGAATAATTAAACTAAAGATTTTAGGTACACTTAAAAAAATGATTTTTACAAGGTCTTTTTAAAACTCCCTAATTTTTGTTCATTTCCCACCCAAGACAGTGGCTTTGCACTAGTCCTTGACTTTTCAGTATGCTGAAATCTTTTCTGTCTTTTGACTAATCAAATTTTTTTACTCCTCGTATGTACCATTGAAAGCTCCATTACGGCTTAGTCTCACTTGTTAATTTTCTCTACTGCTAACAACATCACACTGAAGGAAAAGTCTGATTATAGTTAACAAACGGATTTATTTGGGCAAGATTCCTTTGGAATAAAGTTAATAAATTAATATCTAATAAGGCCCATTGCATATAAAGATATCGATATTTTATTCCTAAAGAAAATATTTGTTAACAAAATTTATTTTAATAGTTAAAAAATAGGTATAATATTTAAGGCCGCCGATTAAATAACAGGATAAGCATTTAACATTAAATTATTGTTCTTAATATTACAAAAAACGACCCGCAGTAGTTGCGTAATAGTTGTTGTTGGTGGTCGCGCCGCCTCGTGCTTATTAACAAAAAAGGCTGTGATTGTCAGGTGAGTTATTAGTTTGGTATTTTTTATATAATAAAATTAGAAATTTTTTTACTCGTCCCATAATACTGCTAATGCAATTAGAAATAATATCCAGCATGCACGGCAGAATACCACCTACATAATTGCTTATTAAGGTAATCTAGTAAATCGTATTATGTAAAACTTTTATGTAGTATAAGCCCTAAAGTAAAACATTTTATTATTTTTTGTTTATTTGATATTTCAGTGCTAATTTTGACCAAACTTGTTCAACCAGCACTGCAGAAGAAATTGTGTTGTTTTCTCCAGCAGCTGCAGCCGCCACGCTAGATCTTCTGAGCGAGTTCAAAGTAATGTTACAAATATATTCTGGTTTGGGACAACATTTTTTAACAAAATATTTTCGTTACAATTTTACAACAAAGTTTTAATATTATTACTTCAAATGTCAAATGCCAATTTTTACAGTAAAACTTTCAACCACAAGGTAAACATATTTAATAAGGTGTAATTGTTCTGTTCTTTATCAAATTTTTTTTGAAAATATTTTTATAATCAGCTAGAACAATATATCAGCATTCAGTTTATTAAAGTATTTATTTTAACATAAGTTTAAGAGTTTTATTTTTTCCCCCTTTCTATCTAAATCTAACTAAATTGATCTTCTTAACATTAAAAAAAGATTTCTTTACTTTTATATCGCCTTTTTACCCCAAGACACAACAAATTTATTGGTAACTATGATTTATTTATTACTAATTTCGTAAGCCTGCTTGCTATACATATTTTTTATTGGTAAAAGTGATATAAATTTAACGTTAGGGGAGTATATTTAAGTGAAATATACGTGTCTTAACAATTAACAAACAACTAGTTTATCTAAACTTTGTCATTATGACAGTAAAGCAATATATCTTACCAAATAATAAATCTTATTAATAATTAATTAATTCTCTATATAACTGTTACCTCCATTCTGGGATGGTAAACAATTATTTGTTATTATTAAAGTTATTTTTATTCACCAATCCATGACAAATTATTTCTTAGGAATAAAGAAATATTTGTTTGTTGATATTTAAACATGAAATTTCTTTATAGTTAATAAATGTTATTTAATATAAAGAAATCGTTTTCTCAGTGCAGCATTGTACCATTTACTTCGTTTTCCTGATGATGAGTGTTTCCACACTCGACACATGTTGATTCAATTTGTTATGAATCATTCTAGGTTCACCTAGTTATTCGAATAAAAAATTGTGGAGAAAGACTTTGTGCTTTTCTTTTTTCTATATTATAAATATTGTAAATAATATAGATATCTGGTACCTATAGATGAAACAATAATAAATGACAGTTTTTTACTTTAAGCCAAATGGTAAGTTAATCTACCTTATTTTATTAAATTTCATTTGCTACATTCCCCTTTCTATTTTTTACAGATGCTTTGACTTTTATGAAAAACAACTTTTTTTTTCTTTTTTTTCCATCTCACTTCAATAATTTCACATGTCTCTGACAAAGCATAATAAAACTCAAGATTTTTCATTACTTTAATAATGATTTTCACAGATAAGTTTTTTAAAAAAACTCCCTAATTTTTCTTTTACTCTCCTCACTTTTCTGCCCAGGACAGTGCCATTGCAGTAACCCTTGACTCTTCAGTATGCTGAAGTATTGATTGTCGGTCTTTTGACTATTCAATTTTACACCTCTTGTACACCATTAAAAGCTCCATTACGGCTCAATCCCACTATTATTTTCTCTATTGCTAAAAACATCAGCATTTTGCCTTTCACTTTGTTTTCCTGATGATGAGTGTTTCTGCACTCGAAACATGTCGATGTGATTCTAGGTTCGCCTAGTCATTTGAATAAAAATTGTGGAGAAAGACTTTGTGCTTTTCTTTTTTTCTAAATAATAAATGAACCTATTGCCAAAATCGTATTCCATTCTGAAGTAAATCAAAGTCCGAATTGCGCCCCTCCACATTGTTTGCCAAACTTACGCTGTTAAAAGTATTATCATGATGTGGTTGTCTAAAACATTATAAAAAGTATGCGGTTTGGCAACGCAGCAGTAAGAGATTCGCCCTCAAAAATGAGACCATGATGACGTTGTCTCATTAATTTCCGTTTAGGGATGTCCACAGAAAAATGTATCGCGAATAAACATCCATGTTTGCGATGCATCGAAAAAGACATTTTAATCAAGTTAGAATTACAAAATAAATTACAAATCTAATTTTATTATTCTAAGCTCACACCTTAACTGAAACTAAAGGTAAAAGGTCGAGAAGGTCAAGATCGAGACAACAAAACATCGCATTGAAGATATTGATGTTTTCTATGCATCGATGTATATCGATCACCCCTATTTTCGTTTGGTATTTCTTTGTGGTTTCTTTTACAGCGGTTTAAAATATTTTTTTCCACTACTAACCTATAACATCGCCATTATTGACCGATTAATTAACGCCAGAAATCGTTTTTCTCTCCCTTCTCAGTTGCTATTGACGACGGTCAATAATAATGCATTGAAATCCATTATTGACCGATCTATTTAAAACCCGGTAACTTGATTTGTTAATTCCCCAATAAATAACATGAAAGGTGACGCCAAGCCAACTGACAAGAGAACAAATTATCTTGCCAATATGCCAAAGCAGGTAACTTGATTAAAATATATATTTATACCTACCTAATATTTTTTATAATTTATTAATACTGTACAAAATAAAAGTGTTAGTAGTGGAAAAAAAATTATATTAACCACGGTTTAGACAGCCTATAGCCCTCGCGCCCTAAATCCCTCGTCGCTCCGCTCCTCGTGATTTAAACTTGACGCTCGGGCAATAATGATGGCTGTCTAAACCTTGGTTAATAATATACTATTTTCCGTTTATAGGTTTTATGTAATAATTATTAGTGTTTTGTGATATTTTCTGAAGGCTAATAAGACCAAGTACCGTAAGTATACGAGAATTCGAAGAATAATAATTCTGCAGTTACTTTTCATGGGCGATAAAATAGAAAGTTGGGTTATTTGTAGGTTAGGTTTCTTCAATAGTAGCAAGGTCACATTCACAGGTAACTCCGGCATAATCCCCACTACCTGCCCCACCCAGCTCTTCACCGCCTCTCTCATACAAACGATGTTTTAACACATTTTAATAGCGTTTATGAATGACATGTGCCATCTATAGGTATCAGATCATTGGTATATACCTCAGAAAGACCATTTAACATCAGAATTGCCATCGGAGCTCCCGCTAACCCACACTAGTATAATATGTACCTGCTATGTATTTCTTTAAATTAAATATACCAATAATTTCTTCTACAAAGCATTTATTTTTGTTTTAACTATCTCTATAGTAGACCTAAGTCATTTTTCTAAAATTAGGTTTTGGCCATTATTTTTGAAATATTTTCAATTGTGCATCGCTAAATATGTCTCAAGGTTTGGCCTTGTATTCGGAATGGATGTTTTTACTGGGTTTAGTCGTAGGGCGTGTTTTTCAGGCGACAGCAATATATTGTTAATATTAAACAATTTTTTTTAAATAAAAATTACCTACTTTTTAGTGATTGGCATTACAAATTTATACGAAGTAAGTACCCAGCATATTTGATTTACTGATTTTTATATTCTAATCCAAAAATTTGATAAATTACAATAATATCATGGTCATTACGCCATAATATTATTAAAATAATTTCTTTTTACTTACTTACTTGCTTTAAAAATTTTTTCTTAAGTTAATAAAAATATGAGTTTACATAATATAGTTATGCGCATGCGCATACAATATTGGTATCAACCTTTCATAACCCACCGTATAAAACCCCTCTTAGGTACTTTTAATTTTGACCATAGTATTCCTAAAACAAGAAATAATCTCTAACTTGTAATATTAACCCCTATCTTACATAAAGAGAAAAAGAGATAGTAGAGGTTATTGAGGCCATCAAAACCAGTTTGGACCAATGGGACCGGTTCCTCATAAAATAAATAAACCAATTTTGATTAATATTATATCAAATAAAATATCTATAAGGGCATTGGGGTTATATTTTGCACACAAAACATTAATTTAATAAAAAATTCGTATAAAGAATAACATTTTCATTTTCCCGCGACGGCGTAAGTTTCCTCATTTCATAATTCTTCCATGATCAAAACGTTTTCTAATAATGAAAATTCACCGATCTGCAAAAACGGCACTTATTGCCTGTACTTTAAGTGCACTGTATCCGTTCAGTATATCAGACATGAGCGTATCTATCTATTGGCGGTTTAATCTAAAATGTGATTAAATATAACATACCTAAGTAGTATCACAGAATATATAGCTGCGCATGTACTGCGTAGCTACTATATCTATATTCTGTGGTATCGTGAGAGAAAATAATTTGTTTAGTCACAAAATCCTTATACCTACAATAAGGTTGAATTTCATCTTACACAGGTAGATATTACATACTGATTCAGATTGCTACTACTAAGAAATTGAAAGTCCTTCATATCGATAGGATATCACATCCTAACCTTCACCTTAACTGTGTTAGATCAAATACAATCTTATTATACAGGGTGTCCCAAAAGTAATGGGACACAGAGCAACAGAAGACTCCTTTAGGCGAAATAATGCGATTTATCTAAACTTGCCTTATCCCAAAACTGATAACAACCGAGATACAGGGTGTCAAAGTTTTAATTTTGTTTTTGTTTTTTTGCGATTGCTTTTTAACGAAACGACATAGCAGCACAAAATTAAGGGTTTTGAGGTTTTTTGAGGTGAGGAATTCAAAATTATCCATAGTTTTTGCGTAACCAGTAAAGGGCGATGCCTACGACATGGCTCACTCCTTTTAGCTGGCATAACTTTGTTTAGGCTTTTTATATCGACCCGACTATTAAAAATAAGTTACTTCACTTCTTTTACACCAAAAATGTATAACTTATTGAAGTCGCTAGGAGCAACCATTTTCGAGATAATCGCATTTCATATGTCCAATGCAACTAAGTACGTGTTCCAAAAGCAACGGAAAATCGAGCAACGGTAAATTTCTGACTTAAAATTATTGTAAATGAGCTAGATTAGCTAAGTGTCAGTTAATGTAGATACTTAAGGTTGACTATTTTTTTCTAATAAAAACGCTTTCTCGTATACGGAATTACTAATTTTATTTTAAACAAAAAAATTTTGTAATACTTACCTTAATAACATTTAAAAGTAACAAAATGGTTAGAAATAAAAATAGTAACGCCGTGATAGCGATGGTTCAAAATGGCCACCATTGATTTCAATGATTTACGCCTATAATTATGTCCTGAAGAAATAAATATTTTTAACAAATCGAATTACAACTCTTGCTAAGTAATTAACTAAAATAATTTTTTAACGCACTAATTGCCTTGATGCCTGGCTCAAACTCAACCCCATCCGAGGAAAATCGTTCGAAGGGAGTAATATGCAAAAAAGTCCATTTCTATTTTCCAGGAAATTGGCAATCATCGTTTGTTTACCGTCGACTTTGTGCTCGGGAAATCACAATAAGACGAAGCGTAATGATGTTCACAATAACTGTCGAATAATGTCGCCCTCTTGATGTTTTCAGACGGCCCCTTAAGTTCCCTTTTGGAGTCAACGATTTGAGTAAAAGGCTTCAATTGTTGGATGTATTGGATTATTTTATGTTTTATTTATTCCACCGGGTGGCTCTTTTCGAGGTACCCTGGCGCCTGTAAGGGCAATAGTTGACTGTCAAACGTAATATAAACACACAGTTATTTTAAAAGACTCAGTTCTAATTTAAGTTTGTTTTCTAAAAAAACTGTATTTAATACTGTTATTATATTACCACATTTTTTTTTGTTCTTCATTGTGCTAGCGAGGAAATATTTGATAAATTACAAAATTTACAAAATAAGGCAATGCGGATTATTTTAAATTGTGACAAATATACAAAAATAAATTTTATGTTAAAATATTTAGATTGGTCAAAATAAATGTCAGAAATTTAATTTTTTATTTAGTATGTATCTTTATTTAAAAAATTTAACGATACGTAATATTTGATACAATTGGCAAAATGTTTAACTTTTCTGTCTGTTTTTGTTAAAAGAAGGTTGCGTTTTAAAATTTAAAAATAAATCTATAAAAAAAAATTTTAAAAATATTTAATTGTAGCTTTTTGCTAAATAAAACACGTTACTCCTACTACTATTCCTCGAAACTAATTCTTCATTCATTGATTGTTGGTTTCGAAATTAAAAATGACTAAACATTTTATTTTCGTATTTATATACGGGAATTAATTGCTTAACTTTTAACATTTTTACTTTTTTTGCCAAGAACGGATTATAGTCGCGAATTTTTTTTTTTATTTGTCTTAAGTTACGCGACTACCGGTTATACAGGAACTTGTCTTAAGCTTGCTTATTTCAAATGTAGCACCCTGTATAATACATTTTTTTGTGTTCGTTTCTTCATTTCCTATCATTTTTATTGAAGGTTTTTCTGTCCTACAAAAATTGCTTTTCTCAAATTTTGACCTTTTACAGGGTGTCGCCTAAAATTGAATATCTTTTTAAAGATAAAAGAGTGAAACTCCAAATTGCGGTTTTCCAATAAGAACGATATGATTTCAAAATGAAATAAAATTAAAATAATTTCAGATACAACAAAACGTTTTATATTATCTTAAAGTATAGTCGATAACATTTATGTTTTGAATAACACATCGTTTAAATGTCGCCTCCGCGACAATTTTCGATGACTTTATGCAATAAATCGGGCGTGATCTGACGAATGCAGGGTTCAATGTTCAACCTTAATGCATCAAGTGTTTGTGGTATGTTTTCATAAACCTTGGATTTCAAATAGCCCCACAAGAAGTAATCTAAAGGAGTTAAATCACAGCTTCTTGGAGGCCACTGAACAGTAGCATTCCTTGAAATTATCCTTTCGTCAAACTTTTCTTGCAGTATATCGATAGTTTCATGAGCAGCATGTGACATGTGGCACCGTCTTGCTGGAACCACATATCCTCCAAATCAAGTGCATCTAAATTTGACCACAAAAAATTTCTTAACATCTGTCGATATCGTTCACCATTCACTGTACCTGCATCTCCTGCCTCATTTTGGAAAAAAAATGGTCCGATGATGCTACCATACCATAAACCACACCATACAGTTACCTTTAGCGGATACAAAGGCTTCTCATGAATCTGTTGTGGATTGTTTTCACAGCAAAAACGGCAATTTTGCTTGTTAACGTATCCACTTAAACAAAAATGAGCTTCATCTGAAACGATAATTTTTTTGGCAAAATTAGGATCCCTTTCAAGTTGTTCTAAACTCCAAGCAGAAAATTCTCTGCGCCGACGATGGTCCAGTGGCTTAAGTTCTTGGGTCAAAACAATCTTATACGGGTGTAAATTCAAGTCTTCTTTTAAAATACGTCAAGTTGTCGTTTTTTTAATCCTTAACTCTTGAGCACGACGAGATACATTTGGATCCACTGCAACACTAGCTCTTACACCAGCAATATTCTCAACAGTTCTTGCGTTTCAATGTCTTCTTGGTGTTTTTATATCGTGAAGAGTAAAATTATTTTCAAATTTCTCAACGATGCGACGAATGGCAAGCAAAGGAGGACGATTATTTACACCAAAGTTTTCGCGAAGTGCACGATAAAGTGTTCACAAAAGATCGTCTATTTTCGTAAAATTTTTGGATAATAACCAAACGTTCTTAAAGCGCGTATTTAGCCATAATAAATTGTTATAGTTTACTGACAATAACTGACAACTGGTGACAGGTATAACTTTATTACCATGGTTACCATATCGTTTCAAAATCATATCGTTCTTATTGGAAACCCCTTTTTTATTGTCATAATGTGTTGTCAGAAAATAAAATTTTAGATACAGGGAAGTGGAAAAGTAACAATTTTTGTCTCTGTATAATAAACTTTAAAAAAAACTTTTTTTTAAATACGTTGCCACGTTGCTGGCTCATTCAATGGAAAGGCCAGAATATTTTCTCTGTCCCCATAAGATGACTCTATAGCAAACTTACTTATGGATAGATAGGACATATTTTGGCCATTCTATTGAATGAACCAGCAACGTGGCATCGTATTTAGAAAAATAAAGTTTTTGAACATTTTTTTTAAATGATTAAAAATTGTTACTTTTCCACTTTCCTGTAGATAACATTTCATTTTTCGACAACTCATTTTCAATCACAATAATACCTGATTTCACAATCCGAGTTTGGAGCTTCACTCTTTGAAAAGATATTTATCTGTTGAAGGTAAAAATTTGAGAAAAACAATTTTTTAAAATCATTAACGGTCAGAGTGGCGTAGAAAAACTTTCTATAGAAGTTATTGAAAATGAAAAAAGGACCACAAACAAAATATTATACAGGCTGCTTTATTTCAACTAAGCAAGTTTAAGACAACTTCCGGTGCAACCGGAAGTCAAATATAGTCGTTGTTATTTTACTTGAAGAGTAGAGAGAGAGGGACACCATTTATATATTGGTACTTAAAACATTACATTTTTTACATCGGTAAAGCTGTCATAAAGCTGTAATAAAACGATTTATCGATTTCGACAAGACTTTCTATAATAGCAATAATTAAAAATTAGGTTTTTAAAATAAAAAGTAGTGTCCCCTAAAAAAAAGTCAACAAATAGTCTCGAACAGGCCAATATTATCATCCCGATTGGTGAAAATATTCCCCAATTGTAATAATAACTGCACTTTTTGTTCTAGCTACTGTCGACTATTTTTATCGGATGCAATCTCACTATTTGGTGTATTGATGTACTTATTGCCGAAACATAAAAAGTAGTTATATCTATAGATATGGGAAATACTCCTAAATAAATTTTATTATTCATTTAGATAAGTTCACCTTAATATAAACCACACCTGAATTCATTAGAATAAAGTAAAATTTTAATAATTTTAAAACAGCTGGTATGGGTGTAGTTTTTTCCTACCCTGTGTGTTCTCCGATTCGACTAAAAGTATTTTTCCTACATAAACTTTTATACACCTTTTCCTCCCCCTAGAGGCAAAATTTTCGTAAATGTTTAAACACCCGTTCATTTGTTACAAGCAAAGAATGTGTCTAAAATGTTTTACTTATATCTTTTTCTCTAACGGTTGCGTTGGAAACTTACCCCTCCATTTTTACCCGCTAGGGGCAATATTTCCCACAACATCAAAACACGTAGGTACTTGCTTATTTCAACAAAGTAAAAATAGTACCAATTTTCAGCAATAGAGAAATGTATAAACGAATGTTTAAACCACAATTAGTTTTAGTTTTTGAGATACAGAAATTCCTGTAAAAAGTTTAACCCCCCTTTTACCCCCTTAGGGGTTGAATTTAGCAGCGTCAAGCTAGACTTGGCCTGTAAATTACCTGTATAGATTTAATAAAAGACGTTTTGAATTGAACTTAATTTACATTTCGTTTGAACTTGAAGGGCAATATAAAGCTATTTGCAGATGATATAACAATTATTTATTTTGCTGAAACTTTTGCAGAAATGTATTTTGATATTAATAATCATTTAAAAATACTTTTTTCTTGGCTTCAATCAAATAAACTTACGTTAAATTTTACAAAATCTTCTTTTATGTTTATATAACTAAAAATAAAATAAATTCCATCATTAACTCCTTAACATTTAATAATGAAAATATTCAATATTCAAAAACGACAAAATTTTTAGGATTAGTTTTAGACATATCCAGTATATTATCAACCCAATATCTCCTTTGGTATCTGTTTTGTACAGAGCTGGATATTTCATTCCTTTAAAATACTTAAAATATATATATTTTTCATTAATATATTCAAAATTACCATACTTAGCTTCTGTATGGGGACCTGCTGGTTTATCAAACTTAAAACCATTACAAAAATTGCAAAATAAAGTTATTAAATGTATACACAAATTACCACATTTAGAACCAACTGTTAATCTATAAATAGACCGAAGGGGTATTTATACGTTCAAAATATTCATAAATTAAAAATTTGTATTCTAACTCACTCTATTATTTTAAAAGAAAAAACAAAACAAATATAACACTTCAGGAGAATAAGACATTACATGATCATAACACCAGACGTTGTATAAATTATCAAACTATACCAGTAAAAAGTAATTTCGGAAAAAATCGCTTTTTCTAATTTTGTATCATAACAAATCTATTACGATACGCATTTGCGTATCGTAATGAAGCTATTTCGAAACGCGTTTTTTCTTTATTTGATGTTGGTAACATTTAAATGTTTTATTTCGTTGACTTGCGCGGCCTTTGTGATATACGAGAAAACCCATTTTTCGCAGAGGAAAAATAGCTTGATAACCTACTTTTTTATTCTGTCTGGATAACAGTCACGTATGTTGGTTGCATAAATCTATAAATCAATCTTTTGTAGATGCTTCAAGCTCTCATTTTCTGCCAAATCCTATCCAAAATTCAATCTACTAACCTTCTGTCGATTTTAACTTCAACTTTATTTGAATTTTTCATTCCCTATACTAAATTGCAATGCCGTGACGTAAAATCACGTCTTTTAAAATTCGAAAAAAAGTAGCAAAATCGTTCGAATTTCCGAACGCTTTGTATATGTACCGAATGTACAAGGATCACACAACGTATTCCGTCCAATTTCAAATCTCATATCGCTAAAATAACTTTAGAATCTCGTGGTGAAAATGGGTCTATAAATCAAAAAATGACAGTTCGCAACATATTTTTTGTTGTCCAGAGGCTACTATGATAAAAAATAGTATTACCAACATAAAGTTTAGACATAAAAATTTGCAAAATTTGAAGGATTTATTTTCTTTTTAAATACTTATGTGTTTTTTATTGAAAAAACTACAAATTAGAAAAAATAGTATAACGTTCGTGTTATATAAAGCAGTTTTAAGCACTTGTCCCGTTATAAATATTATTAACATGGACGCGTGCTATAAAATGATGCTTTATAAAACGTGTACGTTAATATACTTTTATATGACGGAATAATAAAATATAACAATCTTCCAAAAAAGATCGGAAAAATTAAATAATTGGCAACTTTTAAAAACAATTAAAGAGATATTTACTAAATTAAATTATCTGTATTATTTTTTATATTAATGAATAAAATTGGATTAGGTAACTTCCATTTTTTATTGTTATTCTGAATTGAATGTCAAAAAATCCCTTCTTAATGGACGCCTACGGTTTAAAGAGAAGACTTCCTCGAAGTTTAGATAGTACTTATAGATAACGAAAAAAAAACACTAGGTACTAATAGATAAATATGTAAGTCTCCACGGTGCACTGCTAAAAACCCACTATTAGAAATGTGTATATTTTTAAAATTTTAATATTAGTACATTAAACTGTCTAAGCTGAAAAGGTGCTTCCGAAGAATGCTTTTCCAAAATAAAGAAATTATTAAAATTACAAAAACTGTAACTTATTAAGTATAGCTTATACCTACTGTTAAATAATAGTCGCTTAATAACCTAACTTGGACTTTTAAGTAGCTCGTGGCTAGCTACTTTTTTCCAGTTGCTTGACCACTACTCTCCCCAGCTCTGATATTCAAGAGTAAATCAGGCCACGCTCATACCTATGTTGGACTAACTTTGTGTATTGGTGAATGCGCCAGATAACTCAGCAGGACGGAACGTTGCAGAAACTTACCTTATCCTATTCTCTGGATAGTTTGCTAAAATTTTTGTAAACGGCGCTACAAAGCTCTTTAATAAGGGATGACGAAATGGAATAAAAGGAAATAAGCCAACTAGGCCGCGACAAAGGATATACAGGGTGTTTCCTAATAAAATGCTAATATTTAAAGAGTTTATTTTTATGTCCGTTTTGAGAAAAAAAACTTCATTTCAACATATGTCTTAAAAATTTTAGGAAGAAAACCTTTTTTTATGATAACTTTGGTACGACCCCTTATATTTTCGTGAACATGGTACGCGCAATACTATAGATAACACCTGTCATTCATAAACGCTATTAAAATGTGTTGACAACATCATTGGTAGGAGAGAAGAGGTAAAGAGCTGGGTGAGGCAGGTAGTGGGGATTACGCTGGAGTTACCTTTGAATGTGACCTTGCTACTATAGAAGAAACATAACCTACAAATAACCCAACTTTCTATTAACCTACCCATGAAAAGTAACTGCAGCATTATTATTTTCCGATACTTGGTACTTGCGACTCATCTTAATTAGCCTTTAGAAAATATCAGAAAACACTCAAAACACAGCAACTCAAAACCGATAAACTGAAGAAAATTTGAAACCGCTGTCGAAAAATCACCAAGCGAGGCCATTTGAAGCCTTAATTTGATTTGTAGTTTTATAATTTCCCTATTCAAATAACGTCTCGTAATACGGTTTTAAATATCCCTTTATTAATAATCCCGCGCTTTTTTACCAACGCTAATGAGCCCATGCAAGCCATAAATAAAGCCATTTGATTGTTTTACTGAACTGTGATTTCGAAAACAGACGTTTACTAGGTTCTTCTCTTTTTAACTGATTGGGAATAAAATTAGCTGTTTTTCTATTTTGTGTGCTGATTAACCGGTAGGCAGGGCCGTTTTTGAGTGGTGTGCTGGGAGTTCCCCCGCACAAGGGCGGCCAAAGTTATAGGGCGGCGAAAGCCGCCTGCAGTTTCACAGAAAAAAATGTTAGACGTAAAAAAAAATTCTAGGAGTTTTCATAAATATGAAGGGTCAAATAAGAATGGTAAATTCAGTTTTCAAAAAAAAATTATGCAGTAGCTGTCAAGAATGAGGGGCAGCCGTCCTTTGTGTTAATTAGAGATTTCTTTTTAGATAGATAAGTATCGGAAAAATAAAAAGAATTCTCAACGGAGGTGGCCGCCCTGCTACCCACGTCAATTACATTTTGTCTTAGGTTTACTCAAAAAATTAAAACTAATTGATATTATTTGAATAATTATGTAGGTATAGTTGAATTCACATAAACTTTTAATGCCGTGACATTTCAGTTCTGTCATACTTGTCAAATACTGCAGCAACTCATAAAATATAAAT
Organism: Polydrusus pterygomalis; assembly: GCA_963969555.1. Taxonomy (NCBI): domain Eukaryota; kingdom Metazoa; phylum Arthropoda; class Insecta; order Coleoptera; family Curculionidae; genus Polydrusus; species Polydrusus pterygomalis. The sequence continues at coordinate 1,332,703 of OZ018376.1, forward strand.
TTCTAATGGCTAAATTTAATTAGTATAATTGTACTGCACACAAAGTATGTCTATCTTGTATTATTTTATACGATTAAAAAGAGATAGAAATAAAAAGAGTTGGCCGAACAATTCCAGAAAAGAAAAATTAAAAACACTGACCAATCTTAGCTGTATAAGAAATTTAGTAAGTTGGTGAAATCTAAAGTAACTAGACAAGTCTTGACATTTGGCATTAAAACTTTATGTGAATTTAACTATAGGTCTTATTAATTTGGTAGTAGGGTAGGTGGGGGCACAAATACTCACAGGGCAAAAGAACGCACCCTATTTAAATTTGCCGCCGATGTCCGGTTTCAAATGCTGTTACAAATAACTTTTCCGACGCCGAAAAAAAGTACCCAGACATTTTGATTACGAATTAAAAGATGACCCCATCGTCGAGACCAAACAGAGTTTTAATGTGAATTTTTATTTTTCGATTTTGGATATTTTTTTTTTTGCCAGGGGAAACCCTTTATGGGCACCGGTTACTTGTTCTTTGGATATTGCGATAGAATCAATTAAGGAGAGATTCGTTTCACTTAATAAGTGTAATGAAACTTTTGGGGTTTTGTCGAACTTCTATGAAGCTAATGCCATAAATGACGAGAAATTGTTAAAATCCTGCAAAGATCTCGATATAGCGCTTCAATAGCAAGGAAGTCCCACAAACAAAGATATTGATCGCTCAGAGCTCGACCAGGAAATTTTGTCGTTCCGAGAAATTTTTCCAATAAAACGTACAAAATAATAATTGTAGATACGCTAAAATTCATAGCTGAAAAAGTTTTAATCTCATCATTTCCAAATCTTTGTGTTGCGCTGAGAATTTTTATTACTCTGCCGGTTACTGTTGCATCTATCGAACGTAGTTTTTCAAAGTTAAAATTAATTAAAAATTACTTGCGGTCAATTATGTCCGAAGAAAGGATTAGTGGCTTGGCCCTTATCGCCATTGAAAGCCAAATTGCTGAGTCCCTCTGTAGGTAAGTATGAATAAAAGAAAAATATTAAAAATAGACACCTATTAAAGATTTATTTTTCTGACAATTGCTTTGCGCCATAATTTCAGGTAGGTAATTGTAAAATAGTAACTGATTTGATTTAAAGGGTAGCCAGTTCATATGTCGCACAAGGGCGGCCAACAGGCCAGAAAGGGCCATGCCGGTAGGTGATGTAACTGATGTTGCACTTTTTCCACCTCCAAGTAGATCGCAAACGCCTAAGTAGTTTATTATCAATCAGTAGCACGTGCGTAGTGGGAAAATTACCGCTACCATCGACCTAAAAAAAAAATAGCTATATAATATGTCGTTATTGATCTGAAAAATCGTGAAAATTTGTTTTTTAAATTTTGACCAATGTTACAACATAATATGATTGAAATGTTTACGGTAGCATTATCGAGCATGGGATTCAATTTTTAAGGGAATCTTTTTGAAGTATCCTACTCTGTGTGCTCTTAAAAATTGTGAAAATATGGGGCGGTTTAAACCAGTTTTAAACTTACTGACAAAACTGGCAAAAAGAGACTTTAAAAGACTGTTTAAGTTAGGTGGTACTCTATGAACAGTACTATTGACTGTGTGGTTTGTTTTATTTCCCATGCTTGTACCACAGAATCTTGTACCTACATAAATATTGTTTTTTCTTCAGAGGAAATCGGAAAGCTGCTCGATAAAAAGTAAAAACAGGTATCGTTTATCTAACAATATATGATTGCATTTATTTTTTATATTTATTATCCTTTCAAAACACTCCCAATTTTGTATGGTTGTTGAGCTCCCAGTGTTTTCATCTTTTTTTTCCACTAACTAAAACTGTGCCAAGCTTTATTAATAATTATTATTATGTAAAGATGATCCACAATCAGTATGGCCAATAGTTATTATGTAAAATCATCAAAACAACAAAAAATTGTTAAATCTGGCAAGCCTGTAACCATCAAAACCAAACGCGTTTATACCCCAAATGTTGCAATATTTTTATTACGACGTCATATTTCCAGAAGACTAGAAATTGCGACACTCTCGCGAAACGAAATGTTAGCGAGGGGAGACTTAGAAAAAAATATCGTCTCGATTTGCGAGACGAGACGAGAGTTTTTTTTTAAAGTGCAAGATTTCTCGTCTCGTGAAACACTAGCTGCATATTATTGTACCTGCGTCGACCGACGGCAAGAAAAGTGCTGTTTTTTTATAAATAAAATAAAAATAAATTTTACGTGAATTAAGCGATTGACGTCAGTGGAGATTTTGAAGATAATATCCAAGCATGGTTTAAATTAATTGGGAAATAGGAAATTAACAAAAACAGCAGCAATATTTCTATTTTTATGTTCTGATACGGATGATATAATTTGAACCGATAACTTCAAAACTAAAAAACATAATTCAATTTTTTTCTTACAAAAAAATAAGTCATCCTCCGCCAAACTAAAAGTTGTTGTGAACCCCTTTTAGTAAAATTGTTGTAGTAAATGTTCCAATAAACAAGCCAGGAAACGATGCCGGCGTTTTCCGCTATGGAATACTCTTAAAAAAAATGTTTTTTTTTTATTTTCTGGATTTTGTTTTTATGTGGCCATATAAATTATTTAATTTTATTTGAATCGGGCAAGGTCTTTTTTACCCTCTATACACGTAACAGTTTGTTGATAAAAAGTAAACAAATACAATTATTATTAATGTAAAGAAACTAGCATAAAATTGAAATATTTTTTATAGATGAGTTATTAAGTTCTGGGGGAAAAGGGGGGGAAAAAATTACTTCCGTTATCCTCTTTCTCCTCAGAACCGTCCTTGCACTCGGTGAAGGAGTGACTTACCACCATAAAACCTATGGCGGCACAGACGGCACTTAAAAAAAGTGGTATCAACAGAAAGCTTATATAAAGCCCAAAATAATTTTTTTGCCTTTTTTCTTAGAACCCATTGACACTGCATTTTATTGAAAAAATGTAATTTTCGACAGGTACCGAATGACAGATATTGACAGTTGTATACAAAATTTTTAGTCTAATTTAAAGCAAAATCGATTGCCGTTTGCCGTTATTTAATTTGAACAAACCTTATTAATAAAATTAAAGTTTCGTATGATGCGAACTTTAATAATAAACTGTATATTTTATACCGTGCGAGCAAAGATTATTTGCATCAAAGAGGGCCTTGCATCTAAGGACGTAATGCTTAGCCGTAGAGCTTAATACCTGTTGGGTGTCAGTAACTACCTGAATTAACAATCAATCAGTTATTCCGTCATCTTTGACAGTCGTTACAAGTAATTTGATTCATCGCTAATTTTTCCAATTTATTGAACAATTCACACAATGGGCTTTACGGAACAGCACAAAAGATTCATGGTTGAAGCGTATTTTCGAAACGGAGTTAGAGTAAATTGTGAGTGGCAATACAATCCGGGTTTGTGCATGGACGATTTTCACGAACATTTTCCTAACGTTGCTTTTATTGCTGGGGATTTTTATCATTGCCTGAAAAGAAGCGTGGCTGTGTTTAGGGAAACATAAAAAAAAGGAGCAGGAAGACCATCTGTAAGAACAGAAGAACTTGTTGCAAACGTTCGTGAAATAATGCAAAAAACACCAACAAATTGTGTAAGACGCCTGTCCCAAGAACTGGGAAAATCTTATGGAACATGCAGGACTATTCTTATTATTATATTCCTACTTTGTTAATTTTGTAAACAACAAAAATAAATTTGTATTTGTATACTTATTTTTTTATTACTCATTAGTTTGGCATATCATGTCATAATATGAATTTGACAAAATTTTAACCTAGATTTGGTTAGATATATCGTCCCCATATCATTGTGATATAAACCAAGCCATCTTTGATGCAAATAATTTTTGCTCGCACGGTACAATTATAAAAAAATCTTTATATGAAAAAATTATGTATATACCTACATTAAGATATCGCCATCGGTTTAATTATTCTGGGAAATTTTAAAAATTTAATCTTTTTCTTAAAATACTTATGCCTTTGATAACGCCAAGGCGTTTATTATCCTTCTTTTTTATGATATATCTAAATAAATAGTGCAAAATTTATTAAAAATAAGTAAAAGCACGAATCAAATTTTTAAGACCAAATTTTTTTGCCCATACTTCAGTCTACCATCGCTTATACTCGCGACGTGCATTTACTCGAAACCCTCCTTAACCTATTGAATGTATTTCAAGAGATTTTGGTTTATTTAGAAAAAATAAAATAATTTTTGTAAATTTCACTTCTTTAAACGCCAAACCTCAAATCCAGCTGTTTGTAGTTGAAAACGCATGTCATTTTGTCGGCTTTGTACTACGCCTCGAACGTAAATTATAATATGGCAACGCAGCATTAAACGTGAAATATGCGCAGGTGCACCGCTTGCTGCCCGATTGGCTCGTAGCTACAATATTTGGACAGCAAAACTCTTATAAGTTGTCAGGGTTGTTCATAGCGTCTTCCATTGATAAGTTTAGTGCATGTCAAATGTATAATATCTATGTTTTACCAATGAATAACGCCAGAAATTTTAATCTATCGCACTTTGAGTAAGATGTTTCAATTGTAAATAAAATTAACGCTGTATTTTTGCAAGCCAAGATAAATATTTTTAAAATTGTTGCAGGCGTTCGGCTGTTACTAAATATTACACTTAAAATTGAATTAAACAGGTATAAAGCTAAAGGTTTAAACGTTGTTTGTCTTGTAACATATTTTTAATTCAGTCCTTTCCTTGGGAGAAAATAATATTTAAAGGTTAAAGGCCTATTTATTCTAAAAAATTATACTTGATGAACTGAGAAACAGGGTTTAAAGATAGGTCTTTCAATATTTTTAAAATAAATTGAATCGTGTGTGCGGTTTGTGAGAAATCCGGTGACAGCGGAAGATAAATATTAGGTTTATTTTACATGCAGTGATAAATTCTTGAGATATTTAGTTTTACCTTTTTCTACTATTTTTTAAGACAGATTTCACACTACACACTTGCCACAAAGAAATGAACCAAACTAGGTATTTTAAAAGCAAAATGACAAACAATAAGTGGCAAATACCTTATCCAACGTCATTATAAAAAAACTGTGTAACTAGGTCTATATTTCTAGCCAAAAGCAAATCACTCTAAATAAAGAAGAAACAATAATTATTCGACTAAGTTTAAATTTTTTTATTTTAAAGTTTTACGATCTTTCATGAAATAAACCAACCAATAATTTTTTTTTTATCGGAACCAAGTCATTATTTTACTTAAAAAAACTACTAAATATTATACTCCAAGGGGCGACCGCGTGCTAAGTCATCAAATATTCGAATTATTAAATCTTATTTTAACGAATTAATTGTAATTTAATCGAATTTCTTGGTTGGTCTTCCTTTAAAATTGGATGGTCCTTAAGGGGTAAAACCAAGACAGATCAATATATTTTTTTTAAAGCAAACAGAGAAAAAGAATGTTTGATGACATAGAGTTGTCGCTTTCGAACTAATAATTTATAACAAAACTTTGACAATGTTATTAACAGAATCACCAAAAAAACATTTTTAATTCAGAAAAAATTAAAACAATTAAAAATTATGTATTATGTGAGTTAACTGTCACTTTTTTGATCTGGCACTTGCACAATTTTTACTATACACTTGTCACACAAAGCATACCTATGCGTTTAAAACAAAAATGGCGAACAATAGATGACAAATTTCTTATCAATACCCCTTTAAAAAAATATAACTAGGTCATCCGGCAGATATCGTTTTAATTGTTCTAAAAATGTCCAAAAAAAATAATTCTCCCCAAAAAATAAGACGTTCGGACCTTGATAAGGCAAAAAAGACTACTAACTGATTGAGGTCTCGAATTCCAATGCAAGTTTTTTAACGAAAAACTCAGTTCCAACGATTTGGATTTCGAGACCATTCACCAGTAATCATTTCATCTGTAAAATTTCTATAAAAACTTCGATTATCTTTATCTTTATCGCTATTAATTATTCAGGTATTGTTATCTATTAAAGGTATTATAACATGTATATCAGTATCAATCGAGAAGTGTTGCCAAATACGTTTGGTCTAATTGGATTATTTTTTTTTTGAGGCGTATGTATTTTTGATATTTTCCTTAAGACCCATGTATTATTGCCTCATTGGCTTAGCATAGCAAATGTAGGGAAATGTCACGAGGATATTGTTTAATTTAAATAAATCGAGACTTAGATACCTACCTACAAGACGAATTACATTTTTATCGACTTTTTCAAAAATCGGCATTTGCCCGGCACTATCCTCATTAATAATAATATATAGTTTTTGTGGTTCACCCTGTATTAAATGGACTTAGGTTTTTCATATCTACAGGATACTGCAGTAATCGAATAGTATTTTTCTAAAAAGAAACATATTAAACCAAAAAGATATAATATTTGTTAACGTAAAACTGGTGTGCAAGCGTTTTTTGTACTTTAAATAAGGGGTAACCTGTTAAATTGTAGACAATATCATTATTTAAAGGTCAATACCTATGTACAGGGTGATGCAATCATAGAATAAAGTTCATTATCTCATTTGTTTCACGAATTACCAAAAAACGTTTAAGGTGGAATTATCAACGTCATTCAATCTATTTCCAACCTATAACCTATTTCGCGGTGATGGTTTATTATTTTAATAACTAACATTTAAAGAAAATCAATATCGTCGGTACATTATTTAGGTACCTATCTGATATATTACAAAAATATCAATTTATTTTATTGCTAATTTTGGGATAATTGTATATTGAAACAACAATGACATAATATTGTTAAAAAAAATCTTACCCGATATTTTTCGCTCTACAATTCTCCTAAAATAATTTATAAAATTCCTTAATATTTATTTCAATCAAACCCGCTTTAGTGTTATGTCAATTCCAGATTTGCTAAAACATTGTTTTTATTGGTAGTAATCAGTTTCATTAGCAGCACGGTCTCCTTGAAACTACTTTTTTTTATTGATACCCTATTTCGCTTATTTAAAGTACGCCTCAGCGTGTTTAACTCCCACTTTCAAAAACGCGCGTGTTTTAAAGTTACCATGACAACATCAACAGCCCGTGAAACGTGAAGTCTAAATATGTCAACTTTTTAATTATTGATTTGACAGAATTACCTTTTAACGTCAAATTACATTTTTTTTTAAGCAATACCAAAACCAATGTCAACGGTGACAACAATGAATCTTATGTGACAGATTGGAAGTTATTTTTTGTTCTCCTCATTTTCATGACAACGACAGGTAGATCACATCACGAATTCGACCATTTCACTTACTTACTAAGTTATTATTTCCATTTTTTGTAATATAAATACCAATAAGTGTACCAATAAAAAAAAATAATGTAAAGTATTCGTGGATAACTGGTCTTTAAAACACTTGCTCTATTTCAAGCACTCCGGCTGCGCCGTCGTGCTTGCAAAATCGCGCTTTGTGCGACTTTGTGCTTTTCTTTTTTCTATATAATTTAACTCCACTTTGAATATGGACTACTTCTTCAATATGACATTATTTAAATATTTTGAAAACTACAGTACTGATTTTTAGTGGTAGCTTTATTAATCGTATAGCAAGCAAATATTATTATGATTATTGTCAAGTTTAATTACAACTGCCAGTCGGAACTAATACAGGATATAAAACCAAATTACACACCCAATAGAACTTGATAATTACTGTGAGTATTCAGAGCGATAATGTCTATACACCATTATATGGTAGCATTAACTCCTATTTCCGATTGGCTAAATTGTCGTGGTTTTATCACTACACAATGGTCTAACAATTTTCGTTGTCGCACAGCAGGAAAGCGCGTTGCTGTCACATAAAGAGTATGTTAATTTTTATAACGAATAAAAGGATTTTTCTCAGTGTGCCATCAAAATTTGACCCATCTAAAATATTACTCGCGGGGCGCGCCTGGTGCAGGTTCATCCATTGACGACGACCCCAGAAGTGGAAGACCTTAAGACGCAACGAATCCAAATATTTGCAGGAAAACCATTACTTTCGATAGGAAACGTCTAGCCTGAACTCAAGCGCTTAAACTTAAGGAAATTAAGTTTCACTAAGGCGCATGAGTTCCACAGATTATTGACTCCCGAGAAAAAACTGCATAGGCAGCAAACTTCTCAACATCAGTTGGAGTTCTTAGAGGCAGACTCGGACTCACACTATTGACCGAAAACGTTCTGGCTCATCACAAAAATGTTTTCATACTTAACGACAATGAGTCATAAAGAAACAAAACCCAAACCTCTCGCTGTATATGGCTCTGTCTGGGTTTCGACCAATCCTGTATACTATATTTTATCTGATAAACAATATGCACTATTGACGATAATAAGTTCATATTTATATCTGCAAAAATATCGCTAGGACCATAACTACAAAAACATTAACTCGTATTGTTTGTTTTCAGTGGTGATTTGGGACATCAGAGTGTTTAGTTTTGTGTGGTCTGGTACTTATTATTTTATATTTACATATTTTTACTGTTAGGTTTCAAATTTAATTGATAAATTCATTGCAGGTAGGTAATGTTTTTTTTATTAGTAACTTTTCATTAGTTCCAATAGTTACTTATCAGTAGTTTTTTGTGATTCCCCATAAGAATGAGTTTTCGATCTGTAATCCCCGCCTTATCTCAGGAAAGGAAAGATAAAATTCCCTTTAATATTAAAGTAGCATTTTTTTGTAGGTTTGTTCGACGATATTTTTAATTAAAGTTAAAATATTACCTCCTTAATCACTAAGGATGTTTCAATTTAGTTCATGGAAATAATCAGATCTTGTCTCCTCGTTGGGCATTCATCGTGTCATTGTGTTTATATGACAATAACTTTGTCGTCTTAATTGGATATTTTTACAGTTAATTCGTTTTATCGGGGTATATATTCACAGGGGTTTTATTCAGCAAATGGTTTCAAATCTATTAGTGACAACAGCATAGTATAAGGACATTTAAAGAAAACCCTAAAATGTTATTACAATACAAAACTTCGTTAACTCATTCTGACAATTGTCATTTTAAACCGCCAAACTGTCAATTTAGAACGGTTTTAAATTAAAAACCTCTAATAATAATAATAATAATAACACATTTTTATTAGTTCATTGAACTATTTAATTACATTTCAAATTTTTAATTTTTTCTTCTCTCTTGATAGATAGGTAATTACAATCTAGAAAGACTATTTTATTAGACTTTTTTACATAAAATTTGATTCTTTAATTTTTTTACAAATAGTTTTAAATTACACCTTTTAATTTCATTTCCTAACTTGTTATATTCTATAGCACCACTAAAAAATATTGATTTTTGGGTCGATTTCAAATTTGTATGATCCAAAATAAAGTTATTTTTTCCTCTTGTTTCATGAATATGAACTTCATTAAATTTTGTCAAGAAATTTTCATAATATGGTGCTGTTATATTTAAATTTATTTTATGAATAAAAATCAAAATGCGAAATAATAAAAAATTTTCTATATTCATCCATTGTAAACAATTTAGCATTTCCGTTATTTTAGTGTATTTATTACATCCCAATATTATTCTCATTGCTCTATTTTGTAAAATCTGTAATCTGTTTTTATCTTGTTGTGAACATATATATGAAATTGAACTACAAAAAACAAAATGAGGTAAAATAATACAATTGAAAATCATTTTTTTACTATAAATGCTTAAGTATCCGCTTAATCTATTTAGTACTCCTATTTTTTTTGAAATTTTTTTACAAATATAATCCATATGATCATGAAATTTTAAATTTTTGTCGATTATAACTCCTAAATATTTAACTTTAGTAACAATTTCAATAGCTTCGTTATTTATTTTAAAAGAAAGATTTTGATTTTGAAACTCATTATACTGTTTATCAAGCCTTAGTAACAAACATTTTGTTTTATCAATATTTATTTTTAATTTATTTTCACACATCCATTTATATATATGTTCTAGTATATTGTTCATATTATTTGTTAGAGAGATTAAATTACAATCTGAAATATAAATTACTGTATCATCAGCAAAAAAATGATATTTACAAATGTCTAGATTGTAGGCCAAATCATTAATATAAATTACGAATAATAAAGGACCAAGTATACTGCCTTGAGGTACACTAACATTTATACCTTTTTTATTTGACACATACTCGTTACATTTAACTGCCTGCCATCTATTCATTAAATAGTCATGTAACCATTTATGTGCCTGTCCACCAATTCCGTAATGTCGTAATTTTTCTAATATTTTTTTTCTATCAATTGTTTCAAATGCACGTTTTAAATCTAAAAAAATAACGGCCACCATATCACCCTTATCAATTTTAAGTTTCCAATCATTTAAAACATATTGTACAGCAGTTTCACAACTATATTTCTTCCTAAATCCTGATTGAAATTTTGATAATATTTTATTTTCCTCTACAAAATCTAATAACTGATAATAGACTATTCGTTCTAAAAATTTTTTGACAGCTACAAGTGTATTTATTGGTCTAAATTCTTCTGGTTTTGATGTATTTTTAACCTTTCTTATTGGCGTTATTGTAGTTATTTTTAAAGTTTCAGGGTCAATACCAAATTTCAAACTAGAATTTATAATATCCAATAGTTGAATAGATATTTCATTAAAATATGTTTTTAAAAAATTTATTGATATATCATCTGTACTAGATTTATTTGAGAAACTAAAAATGATTTCTTTTAGTTCATTTAAGTTTAACAATTTAAATTTATCAAACCTAGTATACTTTTCTTTAAAAATAAAGTTTTCATTGTAATTTGGTATTGAATTAACTATATGGTTTATGCTTTCTATAAAAAACTTGTTAAAATTTTCTGCAATTTCAATATTATTGTTTAAATTAACTCCATTAAAATTTATTTCTTTATATTCTTCCACTTTGTTTTCCGAAATAAACAATTTTAAAGTCTTCCACATTTTTTTTGAATCATACTTACATTCATCTATTTTTAAATTTAAAAACTTTTTCTTTTCATTTCTAATTTTTGATGTTACTAAATTTCTGGATTCTTTATACGTAAGCCAGTCATCCGCCAGATTTGTGAATCTAAATTTATTGAAACATTTATTTTTATATTTTATTAATTTTATAATTTCATTACTGACGTAAAATTTTTGTTTAGAATATAATAAAACTTCTTTTTTAGGGAAATATGTGTCAATTACCTTTCTTATACCATTTATAAAAAATTCACACTTTGTATTTATACTTGGTTCACTGAAATCATAATCGATATTTTTTAAAGAATTTTTAAAATTTGCAGTATCATCCATTCGTTGACGAATAGTAATTTTTTTAATTATTTTTAAGGTTTTTTAAAAGAATCATTTCAACAATACAGTGATCAGTAATTATGGGAGTTGTTAAGCTGTGTGTAACAGTTATAACAGAAATAGCACTTTTCATTAAAAAAAATGTATTTTTGTTAATCTTACGTGATTTCATAGACATTTACCTTTAGATAAGCAAACAATAATTACGAAAGTGGCAACCTTGCGCATGTAAAAACAAAGCTACACCGTATTAGGCATGCCCACTGCAAAATGATCATTATTTAACGAATGGGGAAAATAGACAGGTCCGGGATTGAATATCTTTGTGTGGCCTAGGCCTAGTTAGATGTATTTCAATTTATCTTGATTATCAAGATAAAATGCCAACTCGGTGGTCTGATACTGAAGAAATGGGAGGGATTTCATATAGGACACGAGTAGTAATATTTTTATAAATATGAAAGTGTTTCATTTTCCCTGTACTTTTGGGGTAGTAAGGGAAGTTACGTTACACATAAATTGTACATAAAGCAATAGCGTTTCTCTATAAAATTCAAAAAATATGACTATTTCTTTTTAAATTGAACGCCTGGTATTTCTGTTTAACTTAAAAAGTAGGCATTTTTGACATAACGAGAAATCAAGATATAATTGTGTGGGAATTTTTCTCCCAGTTGTGCCATAAACACTGAGAGAAAATTCTATTAGCCGTAGCTAAAAAACCATGAGTAGCAAAAAATCTGATTAACTGGGCGCCAAAAAACAACTCTATTGTAGCTACTAGGTTCATTTTTTTTAAATGACTTTGTAACCTCAATATGATCCTTTTTTAAATATTATTTTTTTGCTGCTAAAAGGCAATATTGCCCTAAAAATCATATATGATGCAGTGATAAAAAATTTCTTTTATTTATAAAAAAATTATTAATGGAGGTCATGTAGTTAAAAAGGTATTGCTGTTTAATCCTAAAAATTGTCTGCCAGCTATAAAAAAAAAATTTATCATTGGTAGTCTACCTAGCTACTACCGTCAACCGGGGTTATATCGGATCGCAGGGGTAATATCGGACGATATGGTTATAATTCAAATTTCACGCGCTATAGCTGTTGTGTGACAGTTTGGTTACTAACCAAGAATATTTCTCTATTGGCAGATAACTTACAGATCAAACATACGTTTCGTGCTCGATCGCAAAGTCAAGGTAAGCTCACAAAAAATTTATTATTAAAATCACATTTTTCGCTAAAATTGAGACAGCCAAATAGTCTTCTATAGCCTGTAGAACCTGTGCATGATATATTATATGGTGCAATGGGATTAGTATTAGTATTTGTTTTCACCCTTATCAAGACCCATATAACCTCAAAATTTATTTTGCATCTTTCCTTTTCGCAAAAAATCGAAATTAACGAAAAATGTGTTTTTCAGGGGTAATATCGGACATGCCGAGAAAGCATTATTGATTGCCTTAGATCCTATATTTCTGTTTTTTTATTTTTTGAAGATCCGACAGAAATGTTTTAAGTTTATTTTCCTGTTTTTTTTTTTGTTTATTGAAGGTTCGAGAATAGTTTATTTCATGTTCTTTGCTTAATTTTACGAATAAAGACGTTTATTTCTATAATATCGATTTTCTTTTACTATCTACCTACAAACATGAAAAAAAAAAATTCTATAAAAATGTCCGATAAAGGTTTCTGATCAAACTAATACCGGATAGCAGGCTCAAATCGTAGTTTTTCAATGTAAAAATTCAATCGTCCGATATTACCCCAAACCCCGGGTTATATCGGACGACTTTTTTTTTTTTTTTTAAATAAACATGATAATTTAAAAAAATATTTTATGTAAACATGTTTATTACGTTAACTTCTTCGCACAGTATACATTAGTTAGCTTTAATTTTGTATAACAAAAGAAATACAGGCAGCTAACTGAAAATATCATCCGATATAACTTCAGTTGACGGTACCAAATTACCGTTTCCTGAGCTCCCTTTTTTTAGGATTGGCTCCCTGGCTTTTATTTTTTATTAGATTTCTTTACTTTTCTTTAGCCACATAAAATCTCTGTAGTGATAGTGACATTTTACTTTTACAGCCACGCAAACCAAATAAGATTATTTTTCATTTAATAAAAATTATGTTAATAACGACAGAGGATCAAGTTTATGGTTAAGGGGAAAATAAACACTCATATAAACCAATGTAAGACAATTTATTTTGTCAAATTTCCACTTCTATTGAAAAACTTTTTCTTTACACGACGCGTTTCGCTACATTGTAGCTTCTTCGGGTGTACGGTGCTAACTAATTTTATTTCAGTACAATAACAAACATACAACAACAACAAAAATAAATTGTCCTTCATTGAGTTATAATGAATTTCCATTAAGTAAAGGCCTCAACGATTCAAAGACTCATATAAACCTTGAATATAAGGACACATCTACACAACACATATCACGAAACACAAAATTAGGTTTGCAGTCATGCACATCGCACTTGCACTAAAAGTACACCATACCATCAGACATCAACCACCCACTAACATCGGCAATCAAATAATATGTTTTCAATTACTCCGTTCCACTTAAACCACGCGGAGCAACGACAGATCATTGTTTTAAGTTAGTTCGTCCCTCTCTGTTTCGTTGTAGTAAGGAATAGACTATATAGCGCTCGCTGAAAGTTACCTAAACGATTACTCCATATTTTAAAAAAGGAACTATCTAGTTTCTAAAAAAATTATTTTCGTTATAAAAAGAGGATTTATTTTTAGTTTATTTTTGTGATAATTAGATAACCTTGTAGGAAGTAAAAAATCATCTATTAAAAATATTTTATTTGATATATTATTATATTTTAATGCTTAAACGGTGTTTTCTTAACGGAAAAAAATATTGAGTAGGCACAAAAATATGTTGTCAAAAAAACTACCAAGTACGTGTCTAAACGAAATATTTTAGGGATTAAAGGATTTCTTTTTGTGGTAACCCATTAGATAAATTTAAAAAAATGATTGAATGATTTTCCTCCGTGAAAGAGCCGTGGCCTATTAAAGTACAAAAAACGTTGGTTTTTCAAATATCAGTATCTCGTTAAATGTGGGTTTTAGTTATAAAAAATAGTTATTGTAACTTTACTTAATTTGATCTCCCCTAAATACGGCATCTTAACTTATTGTTAGTGAACGCTACATTTACAAGCGGTGTTTGCTTGTACCCCGCCTCCCCCCAACTTTAACAAAACCACCGAGAAGCCAACGGAAATTGGATTTGTAAGTATGTAGTTGGCTAGTTGGGGAGAATCCCTAATAAGGGGCTAAATTAATTAGACGCGATTGGTCACTACCCATTACACCGTTTTGTGTTTGACCTTCTTAATACAATGTAGTGTTGTCTGTGAGTCTGTGTTCGTGTATTCGTGCATAGAGGATTTAAACTGTCGACGAATTACAAATTAAATTTCTTGGCGATAATTATATTACAAAATAAAAATATATTAGGTATTTATAGAACACTAGCGGCTACCCGCAGCTTCGCTTACCCAATTCAATTGTTATAATTATAAGAAAATAATACCAAAAATATGGATTCAAAATTCAAAAAATTCAAAATTCAAAATAGATATATTAAAGTTTTAGTATAGCATACAATTAATTGTTAACAATTATAGTTTAAGGTTTAAGGCGCCTAAGCACGAATGTGCTTGTATTGCGCTATGTTCAATACTAGGTATATAATACAATGATAACGTTATAGATGTATCCTAGTAATCTATTAAGAATTCAGAAACAAACAAAGTAAATCTTACAACAACCTAAAATACAATGAAGGAATACCAGATATTTGGATTAGTTTCAAATTTATTGAGTTAGACAACAAACATTTTTTGAGTTGCCTCCTAAATAATCCTCTGCTAGTTATGTTTTTTAGAGTAACCGGAATTTGGTTATAAAAGTATGGTCCCAAGTAATCAATAAAATTTTGTTTTTGTGTTTTGTTGCATTGAGCAGTAATTATATTTTTGTTAGAAGTAGATCGAGTTTTGTATTCGTGAGATGGATGGTCGAAATAATTAAGGTTTTGTTTTGTAAATATAATGGCTTCCAAAATATATAACCTCTTCAAGTTTAGCAAGTTTGAGTCTATAAACAGATTGTGACTGGGATATAAGGAGTTTTTTTTTATACCTATATTATTCTCAAAATCAATTTTTGTGTGATAATTAGGGGCATTTTTATATGAATTAATCTTCATTATTCAAAAATATATCTATTTCATTATAGATTGTTACAACACTTTCAGAACCTTTCCAAGAAATTCGGACCTGAAATATTTTTTCCAATATAAACTTTTATAATCTCGTTTCAACCATAGAAATAAATTTTTAATTATTTTTGTTGTAGAGTATTTTTATTTTTAAGTTTCAAGAAAATTTTTTCAATAGAAACTTTTATACCCGTTCTTCATATCTTCGAGGACCGATTTTCAAAAAAATAAAAAACACGTGTTTTATTAATTGTATAATATAGCATTTCTGCTGAGTTTTAACAAAGTCTATCAAAAAATATCCTCTCAAATACACTACGCCCATTAATTATCGAATATTCAAAAATTCACGCCCAAATTAATAAGCTGTAATTTCGTTAATAATGAACCCATTTTGAATTTTTTTTTAAATGATAGATATAAGATTCTAGGGTTTAGGGCAGAGTAGTTTATGCGCTACCCCGTACAATAAGACGTGTCAGGACGCAGACTACTCTGCCCTAAACCCTAGAATCTTATATCTATCATTGAAAAAAAAAAATTCAAAATTGGTTCATTATTAACGAAATTACAGCTTATTAATTTGGGCGTGCATTTTTGAATATTCGATAATTAATGGGCGTAGTGTATAAGGCAGCATTTACTGGCATATTATATCAATAACTGATTATTCAGTAAAGAGCCCTTAGACATTGTGAATAAATGAACCGTATAGTTTTTTAATGTGCCCAAAAAAGAAAATCTTTAACACATAGGAGATCTAATCTGTATCGCCCTGAGGATGACCTCATAGAGGTCGAAACGTTGTCAATATACAAATCCAAAAACTTCTAGGTTGTTTTATTGCGTCAAACCAACTAATCCGTCAATTTTATTATAAACATGTATGGTCAATTCATAAATACATTTTTTTTTATTGATACCCTATTTCGCTGATTTAAAGTACGCCTTAGCGTGTTTAAATCTCACTTTCAAAAACGCGCGTGTTTTAAAGTTACCATGACAACATCAACAACCCGTGAAACGTGAAGTCTAAATATGTCAACTTTTTAATTATTGATTTGACAGAATTACCTTTTAACGTCAAATAAAATATTTTTTTAAGCAATACACAACCAATGTCAACGGTGACAACAATGAATCTTATGTGACAGATTGGAAGTTATTTTTTGTTCTCCTCATTTTCATGACAACGACAGGTATATCACATCAGGAATTCGACCATTTCACTTACTTACTAAGTTATTATTTCCATTTTTTTAAATATAAATACCAATAAGTGTACCAATAAAAAAAATAATGTAAAGTATTCGTGGAAAGCTAGTCTTTAAAACACGCGCGATTTCAAGCACTCTGGCTGCGCCGTCGTGCTTGCAAAATCGCGCGTGTTTTAAAGACCTTAATATCCACTTATACTTTAATAAACTATTTAATAACCCCTTTTCATTCTTTTATGGGCCGACGCGACGTTCAAAAAAAAAATAAATACGTGTTTTATTTGTGATCAGAGTATTAATGCTGAGGTAAAAGACGTTGGAGAATAAGAATGATATAATATATAATAATACAGAGTGGCTTAAAAAAGTTATTTCGTTTTAAATAAAATAAATGGGCGTTACCGAATCAGTCAGTCAGTCATTTACTGTACAATCTTATGTATAGAGTATAGATAGCGTTTTTTCAACCAATATAAGCTGAGTATTCCAGCATTGGTATTTTGTGAATAGTTTTTATATCAACTTTTGTTATAAACTGCGGCAATGAAACTTTCCAAAAACCTAAACGTCCTTTCTATTTCTTTCTTTTTTCTAATTTGTTATTCTATGACTATGAGTACTGCCATAGCCGGATCCGGCTGTGGTACTGCTTTACTTATAAGTAATTCTTGATCGAAATTGTGAAAATATTATTGTCAGGCAAAAATTTTAAAAAATTAAAATGTAAAGTTTTCTTAAATCTTTTGTTAGCTTTGTTCCACCCCAGCAATAGATTCGTTCCTGATCGGTAATTTCCAACCTCTCAATTAAATGTTGAACTTAGTAATCGATAATTACAACGGCAAATTAGTTGAGCGACTGAAAATGATCGAACAGGAACAAATCTCTCGTTGCACAAAGCTATAATAATTTTAATATTTTTGTTTTATTCCAGACAACATGCGATACTACAGAACTGACGGCACATTCCGAGAAGATCCCGAGGACGTGGAGTTTGGCTGGTTTTTCGGAGACATCGCCATAGATGAATCCACTCAAACTTTCAAAGAGCACAACGAAGAAATTAGAGATAAATCCCGATTACGGAAATCTCTGGCTCCGCCGAAAAGCCCGAGATATTCGGGCGGCAACGGCGAAAATTCAAATTCCAATGCAAATGATATAGAGCAGTCCATTGACGTGCTGGCTGAAATGGTAATTTTTTATACACCAATAATTTCAAAAGCCTTTTTTTAAATATCATTCAAAAAATGATCGTAATAGATATGCACTTGTAAATGTTTTTGTTACAGGAATCATTTTCACAGAGTGATTTCAATGAAAATATAGATGAATCAATAATTGATATCTCTATGGTAAGCCACGATGTTTTTAGTAATCAAGAGTAATCTTATATTATATTTTTTTAACAGTGTTCCACTATCTTATTTATCACATCACTTACCTATTTAGTATTTTTTTACGATTTATAGCCTTAGTTATATATTAAGTTTATTTAAATTAAGAGGTTCTTTTAAATTCGTCTGGTAAAATCAAATCGTAAATAGGGAAGAACGGTCATAGTGGCCACCAAAGAATAGAAATGTTAACTTCTTGTTAAATAATTGCAACAAAATGGAGAAAGAAAAAGAGAGAGCGAGAGAGGGGTTTTAGTGTGCCCGCTGGCCACCAGTGGCGCAATGGCGGGAAATTTGAACGGCGGTTTTAGAACTTTAAATTTTATTATTAACTTTTCAACGTTAGTTTTTATTGATTTAATTTGTGATTCAATATAATTTATATTAAATCACAAATTAACTCAATAAAAGAAGGCACAGAACTTTTTATTTAATGGAATAAAAGCTCATTTTTATATTAACCAAGAGTTGATAAATAAATAAGCAAACACTTTATCGAAATACTTTTTTCTATGTTTATTGATAAATAAAAACTACTTGGACAACCATAACAAAAAATAACTGTTTAGAACAAACTAATATCCTTAGGTTACGTCTCACAAGTCTCGTTCGCTCATCAGGTATTGTCTCAATTCATATCACAAAAAATACTGTATAAAACACATTCAATAGGCTGCAATTAGACACGTGCTAAAACATCCATAAACTACCAGGTGATTCTTACGGCATTCACTGAAACAAGAGAAACAGAAACAGTATCGGATTGACATTAAATTTTTCTGCAAAATATGGCCAGTGGCCAAGTAGAGTCGATTCACTCAGTAAACCTGCAAGATGGCCGACATGTCATATGACAAAAGTCATATTCCAGCTAAATAATAGCTATTTATGCCATCAGTTACGAAATGCCTAATTTTGTGTAACGCGTGAGATTTTTGCGGAACGAACGAAGTGAGTTTCGCAAAAACTCACAAGTTACACAAAATTTCATTTTGTAACGTATTGCATACAAGATTTTTTCTAATTTTGAAGAAAGTAATAAAAAAATAAAATTTAATATAAGTAATTGATAAAAATTTGGAAAACATAAATTTAGTTTTTCTAATTTTGACATATAACTGATGGCATAAATAGCTATTGTTGCTGTTACTTTATGTTAGTTGTCAGTTTGACATTTTGTAAAAAAGTCTAGACGGAAGGTTTTTAGCGAGATTGATATATTTTTTTTTTATTGATACCCTATTTCGCTTATTTAAAGTACGCCTCAGCGTGTTTAAATCCCACATTCAAAAACGCGCGTGTTTTAAAGTTACCATGGCAACATCAACAACCCGTGAAATTGATTATGTCAACTTTTTAATTATTGATTTGACAGACTTACCTTTTAACGTCAAATAAAATATTTTTTTAAGCAATACACAACTATGGAGGACTTGAGGTAGGAGGCCGATCGCAATGCATTGGATTCGGTCCCAAATTATCATTGGTAATTCAGCTTTACGAGTCGCTGTAAGATGGCGCGCGTGTTCGAAGTGGGCTATCAAATAATGGTTTCTTATGGACGCAATAACTATTTTTATTTAAATTAGTTCTTTAAGGAACAAATAACGACTTTTATATGAATTTACACTTACTTTGTTATACTTATAAGTAAACTCGGCCTGTATAAAGTTCCAACGATGCTTGGTTTTTAAAATACAGGGTATTAAACATTCTAGCTATACCTTTCGAGCTAGAAAGAGACTTATTTGGCTGCGTTTTCTCTCTGAAAAAGATCCTGTTTTACACCCCGACACAAAGCAAACTCTACTTTTATAAATTGTACCATTATTTATTATAAATATGGAAATTAATTACAATACAACGTTATTTGTCTTGTCTTGCCTTCAAACATTATTTGTTATTTCGAAAAATAAAATGTCAATTGTCAAAAGTAAAAGCACAGAAAAATAAAGGGTTTAAGTAAAACTTAAAAACTATGGAGGATCTAGTTTTCCATATTAAAAACGAAGAAGAAGAAGACAACATCAGCCCACTTCGGACGCGAGAGCCATCTATCGGCCAATAGCGAACTAACCAAAAAACCGGGACAGAATTTGAAAATGCTGTCATTGTCGATCGGCCTCCTACCCTATAGTTCTCCATATACACAACCAATGTCAACGGTGACAACAATGAATCTTATGTGACAGATTGGAAGTTATTTTTTGTTCTCCTCATTTTCATGACAACGACAGGCATATCACGTCACGAATTCGACCATTTCACTTATTAAGTTATTATTTCCATTTCTTGTAATATAAATACCAATAAGTGTACCAATAAAAAAATAATGTAAAGTATTCGTGGATAACTGGTCTTTAAAACACTTGCTCTATTTCAAGCACTCCGGCTGCGCCGTCGTGCTTGCAAAATCGCGCGTGTTTTAAAGACCTTAATATCCACTTATACTTTAATATACTTTAGTTTTATTTTTTTTAAATGAGTCATTCAAGTTCTGAAGAGCTACCAAGCGATATTGAAGAGGCAGCAGGTAATGCTCTATTATCAGTAATTCCCAAAAAGTCGCTAATTTTGAAATACATTTTTCGTCGCCAATTGCATAAAATTTTACTTTATGAAACTAGTTACAAAAAGTAAGACGTTTCATAATGTCAATCAGTTTTAAAAAGTGTCACTTTATATGTCAAAATTAGAAAAATAAATTTTTGCATTTTTTGTCATATGACATATGTCTGCCATCTTGCAGGTTTACTGAGTGAATCGACTTTATCTACTCATCAAGTTAGCTCAAACCATTATCCTTGTGCCATCATGTTGTTCGGTGTACAATATTCCTTAAAACAAGTGAATTAGTCACTATATTTAAAAAAGTTTTGGCGTTACGGCCGTTTCGTAGTACAACTGCATCTTCTGAAGATTGTGGAACTTCATGACGCTAACATAGATAAGTATAATTCGTTTTCATTTTACATAGGTAGTTAAAAAGTATTATCACATAGTAACGGACGAGTCAATTAATTCCTTGAAATTAGTCTTAAGTAGTATAATAGTAGATTCTGTAACGAGGTTGGAACAGTGGCGCAACTAGAAATCTAGTTCGGGGGGGCTTTAACTTCTCGCGCCGAAGGCGCTTTTTTGGGTGCCACGCCCTTTTTTGGGTAAAATACGTATGATTGACGAGAACGACAGCCCCCTAAAACTTCTGCAATAATACGCCGCTGGCCCTAACTAAATATTTATGAAAAAAAAATTAGAGATTTTATTTTAATTAGTAAAAATGTATTTAAAATAAGTAACGCATATATTAATCATACTTATACCAAAACAAAACAAAAACTTTATACAATAAGTTGTAAGTAATCACTAATAATACTAATATTAAAGTAAAATTTTTCATTTTGTTTTTGCCTTTTCGTCCAGAATTTCTGCCACGGTAATATCAATATCGTGGTTCGCATAAAGAACTGCCAAACCATTTAATCTGTCCTCTTCCGTGGTGCTACGCAGATATGTTTTTAAATATTTTAAATTTGAAAAGGACCTTTCAGATGTGGCGGTTGTAATAGGCATAGTTAAAAAAATTTGTAAAAGCCTTTTTATATTAGGAATGGCATCACATTCGGAATACACTTTGTCCAAATCTTCCTTCAGTTTTTGTTTTTGCATTTTTTATACCACAGCTCAAGTTCAGCTTTTAACATCGTTTTAATGGAAAACTCTTCAAGGAACTCATTCTTGTAGAAGCTGTGAAGTTTCAAAAAACATTTAAATTGACTATCAACATCTTGATTATCATATGGAAAGAGGCATTCAAAATTTTGAAGGGTTTCTCGATGTTTTAAAAACCGATCCTCGAGATTTGCTATGAGGCCATCTAAAAACGGAATAAAAATTGTTATTTTAAAATACTCAGCAGCGGAATCGGTTTTTATAACCAATATTTGTGTTTGTCTTGGCGGTAGTCTAGGTACTCTGATTTCAATATCGTATTCCAAGAGTAGATCTTGAGCTTCCTTAAAAATAAATTATCATCTGCCAGGCCTCTTATTTCTTTAACTTGATCTGTTACGTCATTAGCTAACTGTAATGCTTAAAAAAGGTTTAAATCGACTGTTTGTAGAATCTTGCGGCATATATTCTTTCTGTACACATTAGTGCGATCACAAATTTGGGACTTATATAATGCTGGCCAGTAATCCAGATGCATCAGTGAAAGTATTTCGGTCGGTCCATTCAGTCAGACGTAGTATAATTTCACTATTGATAACATGATTAATGTAAATTATGTGGCTGAATATAAAATATTAGTAAAAGGCGTGACATGAAAAATTGGTTTGCAATTAAACGAATAGGCTAAGTTTCCAAGCTCGGGGGGGGGGGGGGCTGCAGCCCGGCAGCCCCCCCCCCCCCTGGTTGCGCCACTGGGTTGGAATGAAAATTCGATTCAAGTGGAAGATTCCCAACGCGAGCGTAGCAAGGGTGAGGAACCACGAGTATCGAATTTACATTCTAACCGAGTAGCAGACTATATTTTCTCCACGACCATCCAGTTCCATATCTGATTCATCCGATTTTTCACTCATTTTTTGACTTGCACTAAATTTTGTCTGAAAATAATTATTACAACGCGGCCATTTTTATCTGACACTGACAGTTTCGAAATTCATGGCAACCTATGTCGTTTATATCAATTACAGAATATTCATTCCGTATCTTGTTATGGAATGAAAATACACGAAAAACGCATAACAAGCAAGTGTTTCAGAATAAATATTCCAACTCAAGAGCGAGAATTTTTACATTCTATTATCAAAAATGATTTTGGAATTATTGCATTCAGTAATGGTCGTGGAGAAAATATACTTCTTATCTGCTCAGTACAACAAAAATGTTTAAATTATCGTTTCAAGAGTCCAAACTATCAGTTTGTAACTAATAAATTTAGATATTATCTCGAGCACAAATCTGTTGCTGTTGGCTGCCGGCTGCCCAACGATATAATTTGTTAATAATGGCTTGTAAACTAATAAATATGTAAAATATTTCATGTTAATTTATTTATTGTAAACTTACACTTCCAATACAAATATATAATAGGTGTAAGGGTAAAATCTATTTGACAAACAATAAAAAATTATTACCTGCATGGTATTTGGGCATAATAAAATAATACAACGGCTGTTACTAGTCATTGTTTATATTTCAATCCGAGTATCCGAGTCACAAAAAGCACAAATATAATTCACTAAACGACACAAAAACTAGAAATCCGTAAACAACCACAATAAACGAATCCACAGAGAAAACGTGAAACACAACAACAAAAATGACGCCGAGCCGGTTCTGGAGTGTACCTTGAGCACGAGCATGTCGTTAAGAAGGACAGGCCGATAACAAAAGGTTTGTGCGCATGCCCAATGCTGCTGGGAGAGAATGCATCTGACCGGCGAGCCGTGCGCTCGGACGTATTTATTCGCCCATAAAACGTAACTTTTGTTTGCGCACGAGATAAGCTGTACGTATCTTAAGGTAAATGTCTGATTAATTCGCGTTAAGTCCATTTTGTATTCATTTCTTTAATGTAAAAGCCGCCATGTAAATTCAGGCTGGTCAGTATTATATAAACGTATAAACCTCTGCTTACTATAGACTTATAGCTGAAGCCTTTTGAAAAAATTGTTTTTTTTGATTAAGAGACTGACTTACCCTGTAGATTGTATATTTAGAAAATGTTACAGGACATATACAAATGCAGTATATTTTATTTAAGGTTACAAAACCGCAAACAATTAACAAAATAGAACCGAACATTAAAATCGAAACCCCAACAAATTCAATAAGTTATCAGTTAAGTGTGGAAGGGTTCATCGAAAACCCAGAATCGAACTTTTACAAACAAATAAGAAATTTCCGGGTTCCGTCGAAAGAAGAAATGATGAGACTTATTAACCCGATCAATCCCGAAAGTAAAGCGTTGCTGAGTGTCGTCAGCTACGCTAAATATCGCAGTCTCAACGACAAAGAGACTAACGATAGTGTCTTGAAAACTATCAATTTTAAAACGACAAATTCAAAACACATTATTGGTGAAAACGATTTTTGTTCGTCATATAGAAATGGAACTGGTGATAATTTAATGGCTAGGGAGGAATTTCCCGATTTCAATTTTCTTTTAAACGACGGAGACCTCGATGTGGATAGACAACTAGTCTCGGAGATTCGGAATTATCATGCTACTAAAGAGGATAACATGTTGTCGCTTATGATGGAACTTATTATAACAGGTAACAGTTTATTTAAGAGCAAACACGAGTGACGCCTTCGCCATTTCGTCTTGTGATCAATATTTCGTTGCTTCTTCGTTTTATTCAAAAATTGGCCAACTACACATCTTTGAAGTACAATTACCTATATTTTTACGTTTAAAAAGGTTGAATTTATACATTAATAAAAGAAGAAGAAAAAAGACATATAATATGAGCAAACAAAATTTAATTTTTTGTTGTTATTAATTTATCAATTAATTTTTGGCGAATGCATCACTAGTGCTTGCTTTTAATGCAACGAACACTGACATTATTCCTCACCAGTGCGGAAAAGTAGCGTTTTTATTTCCACGCAGAGAAAGTAGGTATTTTAATCGCGAAAAAATAATTTTTGCGATATTATCACATGTCGACGTTTTGCGATCTCTAGATTGAAAAATAACCTGTTTCACATTTCCGTCGGTCTGTTTGTTGGCTCGAAAGCTTAAAAACTACTTGACGGTGAATGACGAAATTTTGTATAATATGGATTAGGTAGTAATCCTGCTTAAAGCAACTACAAGTACAAATCCTGAGTTGTTATTAGTAAAAAATGTTAATATACAAGTTGAATGATAGCAAATGGCCTATAACGTAAAGTTATTTTTGTTGATTCTACAGGGTGGCTCAAAAAAGCTGAACGAAAAATATATATAACGTTTTCAAACACAACACATTAATTTAAAGCAGGTTGTTTATTAATGATACACCTTGCAAAAACCGCTTGCACGTTCCCATTTCAGATTTTTATTTTTTATTCAAAAAAATTAATTGTTTGGGTTTAAACTGTTTTCTTTAGATTACTATAGTCTAATCGGTACAGGGTGAACCGCTAGAAATGATAGGTATATATTAGCGAGAAAAGTGGCCGGTCACTGTATTTGCTGATTTTTCGTTTCAGAAGAAAAGTAAATTTTTCAAAGAAACGGAGGAAAATCACAAACTGTTCGCTTATAATTGAACTGTGAATCAGAAATAACTTTAATTGAAAGTGCATTTGGAGTTAAATAAAAAATTATCTATTTTTTTGTCCTTCTCACTCTTGTAGAAAATAAGTGTTTTGGCTTTGCGTTAGCATGAGACAAATATATTTACCGCAACGGATCTTTCTTGTACAATTACTGGTATCTAGGGATGAAACTATTTTTTAAAAAAGCCCAAGTTGTGTGCTTGAGCCATAAGAATCTTTCTGTACTGATAATATTATATCCTCAGATATGCCAAGATAACATAACACTATTTTTATCAGTACGAGAAGTTCTCTACTTAATCGCTACCCTAACATCAGTAAAGAAAAGATTAAATTTAATTAACATTCACTGACATTAGTTGACGTCTTAAACTTAAATAGCACACTGAGAAAAATGATCTAATTTAACAGATTTGCTAAGACATAGTTTGTTTGATAGTGTATTTTTTATTAACCCATATTAAATAAATTGCTACTGTATCAAACACGCTTAGTGTTATATTAATTCCAGATTTGCTAGAACAGTGTCTTTATTGGCAGTAATCGGTTCCATTAGCAGCATAGTCTTGTTGAATAAAGAACTACTTTTAATACAGCAATTTTGTTAAAAAATAAATTGTATCTTCTCAATGCGACGCATTTTTTTCCCAGTAAATCGCTTTACCTACAATTAAGAAAGCGTCCCCAAATTAAATTTTTGAGAACTACAGTACTGATTTTTAGTTGGAAGTATATGCTTCATTAACCGTAGCAAGCAAATATTATTATTAATAAGGTCAAGTTTCATTACAACTGCTAGTCGGAACTAATACAGTATATAAAATCAGATTACACCCCCAATAGAACTTGATAATTAATGTAAGAATTCAGAGGACTAATGTTATAAACCATTCTATGGTAGCAATAACTCCTATTTCCTATTGCCTAAATTACCGTGGTATTATCACTACACAACGGTCTAGCAATTTTCGTTGTCTTACAGTAGGAAAGCGCGCTGCTGTCACATTAAACAGTTGTAGAAAGAATCTGTGAATTCCTAGAAGGAATAGTACGCTTTTCTCTCAGTGTAAATTGTCATTGTCAATGCCTGAAAGATTGCGACTGAGTTGTGAACGAAGTCAAAAAACATCATCAATGGTTCACACAGCATTCAGTGTTAATATTTCGTAAACGGCTGAAGACAGGTATAGGGCATGATTCATAAAGAATGTCTACAATCGATTTTAGAATGTAAAAAAAGTAAAAATGTAGAAATGTAAAAATATACAATATTTTCCATTCAAAAAATGAAAGTTGATACACGTAACGTTTTTTTAATCCACCAGTGTATAATACATTTTTTCTAAAAAAATGCATTTCAAAAAAATCAATTTGACGGGTCCGAGTTATTCTTGATCAAGCGAACGGTATTCTATATAAAATGGTCATCACGCTGTATAGTTGTTGTCGTGTGAGGAAAAGTGGCTAGTTCGGAAGGTATTTACTTGTTTAAAAAATAACCATTCCGGGGCTTCCCAATAGGAGCGTATAAATTATTATTTAATAGAACATTCTGATTGGCTTATAAACCGAATCAAAAACGACGCAATATTGATTGAGTTAATAAATATAAAAAGACATTCAATTTATTAGCAATATGATAATAATTATAAAGTGTTTATGAAACTTGCAAACTTTTTATAGTATAGGTATACGAATTTATTATTGATATATTTTCGAGTTCTGCCAATAGATTGTTGTAAATTACCAATTTTTTTTTATCATTTTTTAAGTATCTTTAGATAAAACTAAGACAATAGAAACACATTTCTAGTTATAAGTAAATTCACCTTTAAAAACCATTTATTTTATTGCCAAATATTCAATTGTTTGTCAGATATGGACCGTAATTTAGGGGACATGTCTGAGTTGAACAACTCCGTGAACGAGTTCAACAGTGTGGGAGCAATGGAAACCAGTGATTTGGGAAATAGTATCCACAGTAGTTTAATGAGTAAAGAAGGAAACGGAAGTAAAGATAGTAAAGTCAGAAGGTGTAATTATTTAGATCTTCCAAATAGGTAAGTTTTATAGGTTTGTATATTTTATAAGCTAAATTATAAAAAAAATGTACTTACTAAAATTTGAATTCAGGTCTTATTGCTGCCAGTTTTATTATTTTTTACCGTGCAATAAAAAAACTGTTTTAAAGTCCCTAGATCACAAAGAGCATGTTTTCCATTTCCGTCAGTTCTATCTCTCTGTTGGCTCAAAAGTTTAAAAATAATTCTGAAAAAAAATAATGTTTTGAAATAAAATGTCAAAATGTTTTTAACTGTTAAATTTGGTTGTTTTTCCATGGACGCGTAGCTACTTTGTGTATAAAACTTAATTATGGGTAGCGACATTTTTTTTTTGATAGATATTTTAAAATCCGTTTGAAATTTTAAATAGATTGCAAATACAAAAATTTTGTGTTTTTTTTAAATGTGACATTGTGTACGGTCTTATTGCCGCCAGTTTTATTATTTTTTACCGTGCAATAAAAAAACTGTTTTAAAGTCCCTAGATCACAAAGAGCATGTTTTCCATTTCCGTCAGTTCTATCTCTCTGTTGGCTCAAAAGTTTAAAAATAATTCTGAAAAAAAATAATGTTTTGAAATAAAATGTCAAAATGTTTTTAACTGTTAAATTTGGTTGTTTTTCCATGGACGCGTAGCTACTTTGTGTATAAAACTTTATTATGGGTAGCGACATTTTTTTTTTGATAGATATTTTAAAATCCGTTTGAAATTTTAAATAGATTGCAAATACAAAAATTTTGTGTTTTTTTTAAATGTGACATTGTGTACGAAAAGTAAAATAATGGCTATATGAGGTGCAGGACCCTGTATAGTATACTATATTTCGGACCTGCTTAAAAAAAAAACAAGGTTCTAAGGTATTTGGTACGACTTTGGGGCAACTCAACAAAATTAAAAACCTTTTGATTTAAATATTTCGAAACCGTTAAATGTCCCTTAATTCGTAATTACATAACGCGGTCCAAGTATAAGTCAGCATATTAATGAAACTCCAGCTATCGAAGCAGGACCCTGTATATTAGCGTAGAAAGAGCTGGACCAAGGTATTGGCTGACTTTTTTAATTTTACCTTTATTTTGTATTTTAGGTCAGATATTTTAAGCAGCATCGGGCTGACAGATGAAATTGACAAAAGTATAGAAAATTTTACTAAAGAGAAGTTAGCAATGCACGAGCAACTATTGGATATCAAAAAAAGTTTTGAGGTATGAATAACAAGCAATGTTCATAATATCTTCCTTACACGTTTATTCTGCGTGCGTCTAGGCTAACTTTTCCAGTTGACAAGAAAACGTTAATTGTTCGTGATAATAACATTACCTTTAAAATCGTTAATATATGATTCCACGTTTTTACGTAAAATAAACGCCTAACGTTACATTGGCGTTAGTTAAAATAAAGTTCATAATTCTAACATTAATTTAATGTCGACTCTTTGTTATAGTTACACATTTTTCTAACGTATTAGTAAAACATAATATTATAGTAGTATTTAACCTTGGATTGGAGATTAAATTAACTATTTAATATCATGTTTTATTCATGGTAATATATATTTCGAACCCTACTTCAGAGTTACGACTACTGACGCATTCGCCATTTCGTTTTTGGTCATTACTTCGTTGCCTTTTAGTTTTTCAAAAATCGGGCAAATACCTATGTTTTTAGCAAAATTGCCAGCAGTTTCAAAGGGTTTGGATTATTATTTATTATTATTATAACAAGATTATAGGTATTTACCTACTTCACGAGCCACGAACACGGGTATTTAACTGCTTTTTGGATAAAACGAAAAAGAAATAAAATAAAGAATAAAAAACGAATGCTTCACTAGTCCTATAGGAAAAAAAACAACGATACAATACGCTTGCAACAGTGCCAGTGGTAGAAAATTTATTATTTTTGAATACGAGCATTTTTAGGAGGATGGAAAAAAAGTAGAAAACCTAATCAACCAAGCGATATCTCTTCAAAACGATTTAAGAGAAACGACTTATTTAGAAAACCTCATCCACTTACTGAACGGGCAACCGGAAAAGGTGAAGAACAAGAAACTGCCCTTCAGAATTTTCCACAAATCGTTCGACGATAATGAAACCGATTTTAATCGGATTATATAGAGGACAACAGCAACTTGTAGGCGAAGGCCGGGGGCGCGTTTACATTTGTGTATGTGGTATAAAAAAAGGTAAGCTTTAATCGACGACTAGATTAGATATACAGGGTGAGTCGGGAGGAACGGACCAAATTTCAGGAGTGTATTATACACGCGAAAACAATGTAAAAAAACCCATATGTACTACGTTCCACTTTTATCAAAATTTTCAGGTAATTAGAGTATGCCATGCTCAAGACTCTAAACTATTTGACATCTATGTTGTCTTGACAATGTGTCTGTGTATTGTGGCCGTAATTAAACGTTTATTTTCAAGTTTGAGTGATTAAAGTGTTACAAAATGCCAAGTACTTATTCAAATTTAGAATATGCAAATACGGTGTTTATTTATAGTTTCTGTAATGGAAGTGCTACAGCTGCTGTTGAAGAATGTCGTCAACGGTATCCACATCACCGACATCCGACTAGAAACGTGTTTATCAGAGTTTTTAACAATTTATGCGAGAATGGTAAGCTTCCCAGTGCCAACATTACATCTGAACGAGCTACTCGACAAAGTTTAGAAGAAGTAAAAAATATTTTGGATTTACCCAGTAGAAGAAAATGCAACCACCAGCTCACGAAGAATTGATACTCAATTGGGCATTCCACAAAAAAGAGTATTAAACACACTCCACGATCAATGCTTATATCCATACCATGTACAGGGAGTACAGCACCTAAAACCGGAAGATTATACTAAACAAACGTATTGAATTTTGTCGATGGATAAAAAATAATCATCGTGTTGTATCGCGTATACTTTTTACAGATGAAGCAATATTCACCCGTGACGGTATTAATAATACTCGTAACTCTCATGTATGGTCAATCGAAAATCCCCACGCAACAGTTGAAAGTAATTTTCATTATAAGTTTTCGGTTAACGTGTGGTGTGGTATGCTCGATAGCTATTTAATTGGCCCTTTCATTTTGGAGAATCGCCTCACAGGAGACAACTACCTAAATTGTTTACAACATGAGTTACAAGGACTACTAGAGGATGTTCCTGTAAATATTAGAAGGCAAATGTATTACCAGCACGATGGAGCTCCTGTACATTTTGCTCGTCAGTCAAGCAACATTTAGACGAAAGATTTCCAGGGCGTTGGATTGGTAGCGGTGGTCCTATTAATTGGACTCCAAGATCTCCAGACCTCACAGCACTAGATTATTGTTTATGGGGCTGGTTTAAAAATGAAGTGTACAAAGAAAAAGTGGACACTCGGGATACACTAATTCGACGTATTAGAAATACTGCAGCCAATTTTAAAGAAGAAAGATATGGAGCAACTAGAAGAGCAACGGGCCATCGTCGTAGACGAAGCAGAAAATGTTTAGAAGTCAATGGCGGTATATTTGAACATTTATTAAAAGAACGCTATATGATTAGGAAATCGTTAATATATGAACTTTTCTTCATTTGGTATTACGCTATAACTTGAAAACAAATGATTATAGAATTTGCGTGTAAGTATATTACGCTCTTAAAGTTTGGTCCGTTCTTTCCGACTCACCCTGTAGAATAATATGGGTAAAAACCTGCACCAAACACCAGTGACGCGGAGAACCGGTGGAAGTTTTGAATTAATTTTTCAATAAAATTCTTTATCAGTAACATACCATATCCATGTACAAAATGTCGTCATTTCTCGTCAATTAATTTTTAAGCTTTCCTGCCAACAGACTAACGGAACGATGGAAATTAGAACAATATTTATCGTAATCTACTATATACCTACCCTAAAAAATTGTTTTTCTAATTTTGTCTCGAAACACATCTATTTCGAACTCGCTAGCGCGTTCGAAATAGATCTATTTCGAACTCCGAATTTTATTATTTAAAGGTAGGCCCTACATGACATGTTTTTTTTTTCACCGTTTAGCATAGCATTCTAGATAACTAATAATTTTTAGTCCAAATATGCAAAATACTACACGAACCCACGTATGTATGTTTGGTTGCCTAGATCTACAAATCTGTATGTGTATTGTTTTAGTTAATTAAAAAACACATATTAAATAATAACTTTATTGACGGAGAACTATTTTGCTTTTGTAGATGCTTCAAGCTATCATTTTCTGCCAAATCCTATCCAAAATTCAATCTACTAACCTTCCAATGTCGATTTTAACTACAACTTTATTTGAATTTTCCATCTTCCCTATACTAAATTGCAATGCCGTGACGTAAAATCACGTTTTTGAAATTCGAAAAAAAGTAGCAAAATCGCCCGAATTTCCGAACGCTCTGTATATGTACCGAATGTACAAGGATCACACAACGTATTCCGTCCAATTTCAAATCTCATATCGCTAAAATAACTTTAGAATCTCGTGGTGAAAATGGGTCAATAAATCAAAAAATGACAGTTCGCAAAATAATTTTTGTTGCCCAGAGGCTACTATGATAAAAAATAGTATTACCAACATAAAATTTAGACATAAAAATTTACAAAATTTGAAGGATTTATTTTCTTTTTAAATATGTGTTTTTTATTGAAAAAACTACAAATTAGAAAAAATAGTATAAGGTACGTGTTATATAAAGCAGTTTTAAGCACTTGTCCCGTTATAAAACTCGGCTCGTTTTTTAACATGGACGCGTGCTATAAAATGATACTTTATAAAACGTGTACGTTAATATACTATTTTTGCGCTATTACAATTTATATATAAAATGAAACCTAAATATCTTAAATATATTTCTTAAATTACCATTTTATTTTTCCGGTATCTGCCAAAACCTTCGAATCACCCGATTTCACACGATATCTATTTATTTAATCAATAATGTCAAAGTCATGGAAACCCTAAAGAAGCTGAAACGACGTAACAATTTGATAATTTGTTGACATAAAAAGGCATGGCGAAGAAAGGTCAGCCAGCCCAACTGCAAGTTGAAGTTAATAATGACGAAGAATGGGAGAAATTGTTGCAGAGAGATGGCCTAATAGGTAGATATTTTATATTATTAAAATTTAACTGGTAATAGGAATAATAACTTTTCACAAATTGCGATAAAGGTTTAGATGATGAAAAAGATGATTAAAAATGTTTTAATTGTATTCTGGTTATAGCCTTTATGATGAGCGCAAAGTTGGAGTCCATAACGTTAAAAGACAAACGATGTTGGTACTTTTTTGTAATAAACATAATGTACTACGCCCTATTAGTCTTTTTTAATAGAAAATTTGCGCGATATAAAGTAGTTTTCGAAAAATAATTAGTTTAATATCGGCAACATTAATGTTTTTATAACATTTGATAGATTTTTCTTAGAATGCTGCCAGATGGTGGAAATCGGCTGAGAGTCTTCATACCACAAACAATACATTTTTAAATGAAACATATTATCACTCTAATTGGTAATTAATTCCATTTATGCGGTTTTCTGCCATTGTTGCGTATTTTCCAAATCTGCCTTTACCGGTAATATTATAATATTTTTTAAGTGATTTCTTATGCATCCGAAGTTGCTCCTATTGGTGAAAATATTATCTCGCCAAATTTCACCCAAATATTTTTAAAAATTATCCGACGTCAAACAAAGTCAAAATAATTTTAAGTTTTTTCCATAAGTATAATGTTTTCTACCGAACTTTTAAGTTTTTTAGGACTTAAAGTTACTAGTATTATATTTTCTTTGCTTATTACGATGAAAACTATAAATACGAAGACTGGTAAAAATAACGGATGGCTTCTATATGATAGTTGATAGAACGTAGTTTAAAATAATATATTTGATGCCATTTTCAGGTTTTATCTTTAATAAGCTAAAGAAAAATTAATTTACAAAAAATTTTGTTAACTAGGCTTATTCTTTTTATGACTAATCATCTTTTTTTTCCACAAATTTTGATACGATATTTGGACATATGCAAAATTTTGACGTATACGATTTTTAAAATTTCGGATATTGTACCGTCGGATAACGGATGCATGAGAACTCACCTTTACAGCCGATCAGCCGAATTTTAAAATTGACATGACAACCCTGTAATTTATAAACAGGCTAATAATGTTTGGCGTATGTCAATTTTTGTCTCATGTATGAATATCAGAATTCCTTTCTGAAATAGCCAGGTTGTGGTAAAATATCAAAAGTATCTAGTTTTTGTTACTTTTCCATGTGTTTCCGCGTCTAAAATAGTTATTCAAAGGTTATAAAAGATAAAGAAATAATAAAAATGTGAGTAAAAATGGTAAAATCTTGTGTCTCTTAAACGTTATTAAAGCTTAAGTTGTTATCAACCTCTTAAAGTTTTTAATTTTTATACCGCAGTCAAAAATTGGCTTTGTTCCTTAAATTATAGACTATAAATAGCAGCCAATTGTCAATTTCTAACTTAAGGTAGGAGTATCAACATGCTTGCCAACCAGATTTATTTATGTTTTCTAGCTTTTATACAAAATTTAAAGAAAATCAGTATCGACTTGATATTCTATAGGTAATAATTGACATATTTAATAAATATCAAGGAATTTCATAACATATTTTAGGAGAATTGTATAGCAAAAAATATCGGGTAAGATTTTTTTTAACATTATTATGTCATTGTCACTCATTGTTCTTTCACTATACAATTCTCCCAAAATTAGCAATGAAATAAATTGATATTTTTGTAATATATCAGATACTATACCTAAATAATGTACCGACGATATTGATTTTCTTTAAATGTTAGTTATTAAAATAATAAACTCAAAAAATTACACCTTAAGGTTGAATTCTCAACGTCATTCAATCTATTGCCAACCTATAACCTATTTCGCGTTGATTTTTTGAGTTTATTATTTTAATAACTAACATTTAAAGAAAATCAATATCGTCGGTACATTATTTAGGTAGTATCTGATATATTACAAAAATATCAATTTATTTCATTGCTAATTTTGGGAGAATTGTATATTGAAACAACAGTGACATAATAATGTTTAAAAAAATCTTACCCGATATTTTTTGCTCTACAATTCTCCTAAAATAATTTATAGAATTTCTTAATATTTATTTAATATGTCAATAATATTACCCATAGAATATGCGTCGATATTGATTTTATTTAAATTTTGTGTAAAAGCTAGAAAAATAAATAAATCTACCCAAAATAGGTTATAGGTTGTCAAGCATTTATATTAGGTATATACAGGGTGTCCGGAAATAGGAGGACAATCCATTAACCATAATAATTTATTCCTTGAGCAAAAATAATATGACTCTTATAATGCCATTTTTCATTTTTGGCCTTTATGTTCAATATACAGGGCGTCAAAGTTTAAAATTAAATTCTGATTTTTTTTTTAATAATTCGAGCCTTATTTAATAAGATATAAATTTCAAATTTATGGTTAATGGATTGACCCTCCTTTTTCCGGACCCCCTGTATATACTACCTAATATAATATTTTAAGTTAGAAATTGACGATGGGCTGCTAACTCGTTTAAATGTGTGTATATTAAATTAAATCATTTTAAATCTTTCCCTAATCACAAAATTTAAAAATATTCTTTAATCAATTTAAACAGCTTTAATTAAATCAATTAAAATTGATTTAAATTTTTTAAATCGGTTTAAATCCACAAAAAATCACCTACATTTGGTAAATCATCGGCGCGTTACAGCATAACGCATAACACTTCTGAAATCTCTATTTAAATCAGATTAAATCAAAACCGATTTTAAATTCGTGTACATTTTTTTTTGGAGTTAGCAGCCCCTCAAAAATTGATTTCTTCTCTAGTTGTAGATGTTTATTCTGACTGGTGCGGACCATGTTTGGGAATGCAAGCCAACCTAAGAAAGATTAAACTAGAATTCGGAGGTGATCTGTTACAATTAGCAGTGGTAAAAAATAACACCAGTATTCACTAAACAGTTTTAAATTTAGTCCATTACAACATTAAAATATTTTCGAGTTGCACAAAGATTCTAAACAATAATTAACTAACTAGGAAACTGTGACTGTGACATAAAATGCAGTAGCAGAAATTATTCAGTCACAATCAAAGTGCCTGATCAGTAAAACAAAAATTTAGCTTACCATATCTTAACATTTTAAATGTAAGATTTAGAAAGTTGTTAACTGAATAAAAAAATGAATATAAGGAAAAGAAATAATAAGACACATTCCAATTTTAAAAATTCTTTTCTCCTCACACTTACGTTACTGGTTCACTAATATGTGACTTTTTAGTTACTCCTCATTTGATTATATAAAACAACTTTACAACATCTATCATTCCAATTTAAAATATTATTCTGTCTTTACACTTATGTTGCTGTCTCACTAATATGACACATACCAATACTTCACGAATGGCTTCTCGTTAAGTCTATCATATGGAGGGCTTTAGGTTAGGAGTCCGATCGCAATACATTGGTTTCGGGCAAAGTTTTGGATCGGAAAAGCAGCTTTAAAAATGGCCGTCAGGGGCGCATGTGTTCCTTTAAATCTGTAAAATGCATGGGTTCTTATGGGATAATCAACTGTTTTATTGAATTTAGTTAACTAAAACCCTCTACAGGCTGATATATGTATATATTATATCTAATAAAGCTTATTTTATTAATTATTGGATAAAAATACCGCTGACGTCTATCAAAACCTGTAAAAAGTCAAACACTTGACGATCACTGCGCCGCGACCGGGAAACAGCGAACTAACTACTAAACAGGGACGTAAATTTAAAGAACAGCCATTTTCGATCGGACTCCTTCTTAAAGCCCTTCATAGTCTATCATTACGTTGGACGTTTTTCCAAATACTTTACTTGTTCTTTCCATCATCTTGTAGCTCCGTTTGGACTGTTCGCACCTATTGTATTTCTTATAGATTCCTTATTCTATTATGTTAATGATGAATGTATATACATTCGAAACATGTAGAGAATTTACCCTTCAATAAAACTTATAACTTATTTTAATATACCAGTGGAGGAAGACTTAAAGTGTCTTATTTCTTTCCCTTTTAAACGTATTACTTAAAGTATGGACTATTTCTTTAAGTAAAAAAATGAATGTCATAAAATTAAATGTTGTGAAAAGTTAGGTCGAAACTACACGCACCTCTTTTTTAAATTTTTAGGCTAAATCAGACCATATTACTGCATTGGAAAGATTCCGGAATAAAAGTGAACCAACATGGATGTTTATATCCGTAAGTATTAAAGAAAAAATAATCTATTCAATTCCAATTTTGACAACAAAATACACGTTACATAACTCTTTTTTTTTATAATACTGGATGCCAACGGGATAAAGCTTACGGATTTTTAAATTATATTGTTTATTGTAAATACATTTATTTTATTAATTTTTATTAGAAAGGCAAAATGATAGCATTAATGTTCGGAGCAAACGCACCAAAATTAAGAATATTAATTATTGAGGAACTTAAAAAAGAAATGGCCCAGATGGAGGGACAAGCAACTGACAGAACTCCAATAGATGTCACGGAACTTGCCGAAGAGGAAAGAGAACGATCCGATGCTCTGGAAAGCAAGCAAAAAGAGATAAAGTAAGCAGATAAAACCTCAATATAGCCCTCAAAGGTAACCCAAGTAAGTAGTATTCACATTTATGTCTTTATAGAGCAAAAGAAGAAGCAAAGAAAGCCAAAGAATTACTAGAAAGAAGAACGACTGAATGCGAAAACATCCTAACTAATCTTACAAACTTTGGAACTGTGTTAATATTCCCGTCGGCCAGGGACACGTACAAGGGTGTCCTTAGTGAAATATTGGATGAAGCTGGGTTGAATATTAACCAAACAGAAAAGGTATTCACTTTTCGAGCTTTGTAATAATCTCATACTTAAGTACAAAAGTTGATATGTAGATACCAAAAATGCTTACAAATATTATTTGTCCACGAATTTGGCACCATATAATGCATGCTCATACCTACTTCTTGTATCTTTTTACTTTGGCTTGTACTTTTTACCCAATAAAATTTTAAGCAGGCAAAATGCAACTATAAGATAAAATTCCTATATCATATTCTAGTAAGTGTTTTCGGAAAACATCTCATCTTTGTTTATTACTGAAACCCGACAAGGACCCATATATTACCTAATAACATCCGGATCTCAATTTGAACCTATCCCTTAGGTTCGATTCGATGAAAATATTGTTGATGAACTATGCTTCTTTACTGATGTTTCGAATGAATTTTCTGACGATTCCCTGAAAGAGATTTTCAATAACGAAAGCCTTATGCTTCTTTTCAAAGTTTCCCCCAGAGCAGAGGTACCAGATATCGACCATGCCATTTTGACCATGGTCTATGGACCGTCGAAACGTCCTCCTGGAGGGCCCGATAGCGTTGCGAAAAAGTTAATAACTAAAATAGAGGAAACTGAAGAACACTGTATGTTGGCAGCAAAGATTTTTTTTTGAAAATTTATTAAATTCGCTTTGATAATCTTTTAGCCAATGAAGAAAAAATCGGAATCTGGGTTCCATCTAATCCACAAGTGCGAGCAACCGCACTACGTATGTTTTTTCCCAAAGTATCGGCGGATTATACGATTCCCGAACCTCCACCCGAGCCAGAACATTTGGCAATTATTTTTCCTTTAAACAAAAAAGACGAGGTAACTACTTATTTTAAACCACCCGAAAGATCTAAAGGGAATATGCGTTTATTTGTTATATACAGTGTGTCCACGGATAGAGTTTGAAAGAGGAGGAACTTTTTTATTAGTGGGTATAGAAGAAAAAGGCATTCTTTATAAAAAGTCTGCTTGTACTGAAACTACAATTTCAAATATTTAGTTTTTTTGAATCTTTTTTTTTCAATTCCTTGATTTTTTAAATGAATTTAGCTAGTGTTGAATCTACAATTTTAACTATTAGATTTGCTTACTATACAGGGTTCGTCAAAAACAACAATTTTTGTTTTTTGAATTTTTTTTCAATTCTAATTTTCAATTCCTTTTGATGATTAAATGAAGAAATTAAAAATTAAAATTGAAAAAAAAAATCCTAAAAACTAAAAATGTTGTTTGTGATAAACCCTGTATAGTGTATTAATCGCAAATCTGAAATTCGAAATTGTAGTTTCAACACAAGCAGACGTTTTTATAAAGAGTGATCCAAACTCTATCCGTGGACGGCGTGGACACACTGTATATTGAGAATTGGAAGCAGTTCATTGAATATATTGTACATAATATACAGGGTGTCAATGAACGACATACCAGATAACAAAAGTACGTACATCCAGTGGACGTAGTTTCTAGCTTTTCATTTTATTAAACGATTTTAATAATGTATAATAGTCCTTGATGCAAAATTCATTTTGGGAATTTACTTAGGTTTGGTCAGTTATTAACCAGTTTCCCAATGAACTGATGAAATATGGCATTTTTACGAGTGGAGACCCAGAAGAAGCTAAATTGGTTGCCAAAACTTTTAAAAAACTGGATAAAATCGATCCGAAGGACCGAACTTTGTAAGTTAAACGAAACAGACCAAAACCAAAATTTCAAAAAGGATACCTACCTATAGACCAGGGCTGAATCCTTTGCAAATGGTAAAAAGTGAAAAAAAATAATAGTAGGATGAAACCCATTGGAAAAGGAAGAGAATATAACAAAAATGGAAGGAAAAATAAATTACGGGCGATCCGAGGTCGGGAAGTGGGGGGCGGTGAGTTTTTAAGGTTAGAAATAGTATATTACGTACCGAGGTGAAAAGTGTTTCATTACTGTCGAGAGATTAGATAGTTTACCAAGACGCGAAGCGTCGAGGTAAACTATATCCCGGAGACAGTAATGAAACTTTTCACCGAGGTTTGTATACTATTTTATTTACAACCACATCCTACATCCACTTCTTATAATTTTTTACTAAAAATATTATTAAAAGAAAAATGTCATTTTGACGTAGTATTATAGAAAATATATATTAAAAAAATCAAATAAATTTACAAGTAGGCATATTTTCAAATTAGGCGACGGTTGTCAAGGAAACGTTTGTTTGAAATTAAAACAATAAACGTCAGTTCAAGTCTGATCTTTTGAATCAGGGTGGGAAGTAAGTCAGGGCGGGAAGTAAAGGTAGGTAATGTAACACTTCGCAACCTTCAATAAAGTCAGTAATGTCAACATTACATGTATGGGTGTAAATAAACGATTTATCTCGATTTTCGGCAAAACTACAAGTTCAATGGAAAAACGTTAAATTTGCAAAGTTGTAGGTAATAAAAAGATCTACAACTTTTGTATTTGCACATAACCTCAAAATTTATGTGAAAAATTCAAATAACCAAGTTTTTGGTTTTTTATTTTTATCTTTTACAAAGAAATTTTTTTATGCACGAAATTTGGTGAAAACTTACCTTTTTATGTCCCAAACATAATGTAATTTTTTTGATTTAAAATATTACTTTTTTAACCTTATTTTGACTTAATATCGAAAAAGCACCCTAATTTTCAATCGAAAATTCTCACGTCAAAATACCTGCTTTTTTAAAAAAGTTGGTGGGCTTTTTGTTCGTTAACATCTCTACTTTCTGATGGTGTAAAAAAATATACATTACTATGGTAAATGTGATGAAATCCCCTTTAAATCCTACCTTTAATTATATTTAGAACAACTATTTTTGCATATCTTTTGCGATCTTTATGTTTTATGGATTTGTAATTTTTTTGTTTATCACTGTAACATGGAATCTTACGTTTTTCGAGTAATTAAAGTATAAATTTTAATAAATAGCTCAAAATTTTACATAATGATTAAAAAAAAAAATTCATTTTCGGA
This sequence comes from Polydrusus pterygomalis, assembly GCA_963969555.1. Lineage (NCBI taxonomy): Eukaryota > Metazoa > Arthropoda > Insecta > Coleoptera > Curculionidae > Polydrusus > Polydrusus pterygomalis. The sequence continues at coordinate 1,373,223 of OZ018376.1, forward strand.
TTCGATTTTTTTTCGTTTCTTTGCATTTTTTGAGAATATTTACCATAGTAATGTATATTTTTTTTTACACCATCAGAAAGTAGAGATTTCAACGAACAAAAAGCCTACCGACTTTTTTAAAAAAGCAGATATTTTGACGTGAGAATTTTCGATTGAAAATTTGTGTGCTTTTTCGATATTAAGTCAAAATAAGGTTAAAAAATAAATATTTTAAATCAAAAATATTACAGTGTGTTTGGGACATAAAAAAGTAAGTTTTCACCAAATTTCGTGTAGAAAAATTTTTTTTTGTAAAAGATAAAAATAAAAAACCAAAAACTTGGTTATTTGAATTTTTCACATAAATTTTGAGGTTATGTGAAAAAAGTGCAAATACAAAAGTTGTAGATCTTTTTATTACCCTCGACTTTGCCATTTAACGTTTTTACATAGGACTTGTAATTTTGCCGAAAATCGAGATAAATCGTTTTCTAACCTTAAAAACTCACCTCCCCCCACTTCCCGACGTCGGATCGCCCGTAATTTATTTTTCCTTTCATTTTTGTTATATTATCTTTCTTTTCCAATGGGTTTCATCCCACTATTATTTTTTTTGGTTTCAAAAATTATCGACCCTGGTCTACTACCAAATCACATTAAATGATAAAAAAAAAATTATTTTGCATATATCCCCCGTAGTGTTTTACTCGCGAAGGCGAGACGAGAACGAGAACGAAATGAGAGCGGTTCGGTGTTCTGCGAGACGAGACAAGAGTTTTTTTCTGCGAGAATCTCGTGAGACGAGACAAAAATATGCGAGAACGAGAAATCTTTAATTGATTTTGATTAGGATTTGCGATAAACTTTAAAAAGAATAGCGTTATTACCGATATTGCAAGGTGGCCAGGGAAAAATCGGGACATATTGCGGAAAAACAATAGAAACAAGAACCAAAAGAAAAATGAATCATTTTTTTATAACGTTTATGTTTTTGTTAAAATGTTTCATATAGAGAACCATTTTGATAAACGATAATTTCGCGAATTAAGTATGATATTATGCCACTTTCAGCAAAATGTAGGGAGCAGACTACATACTATTTTGATGGTGTCCAGTTGTGTCTGGGAATTGCTTTTAATCATTTTTTTTTATAAATCATAACTTGCCGAAAATTTTAAAGCAGATATACGAGAAACAATTGTTTGTTAATTAGTTGGTTTTTAACAATGGAAACCCTTTTTATTTTAATTTTAATTCTTATTTCTAAAAAACCTATAATATTATTAATGTTCTTCTTTCTTTCACACTCAAAACTCCTTAGTTTAAAGTGTATTTGTAAACTAGCTTTAAAAGAGAGTTACTGGCCAACAATTATTGAATACTGATATAAAAAGAACATTTTTAATAAAAAACACTTAAAGAATTAAAAAAAATATATCTGACAACACTGGTTGTGAGGTCGGTCTCTTTGAAGCCTGTTTAACGCTTTTTTATTTCATCAAACTGAGTTAGATAAATTATATCTACTAGCTATGACTTTTGCTGTTTCGACGCATAGACGAAACTTTTATCGAATATTTCTCTCATGTGTAAAAACTACCATATGAAGCGGGAACTTTTCGACGAAAATTGCCCAGTAGGTGGGAAAATGTCCCGCCGAAAATTTCCCTATAGGTCCGTATCTAAGTAACAATAATTAATATTTACAATAGCACCTTGTAGGTGTAGTATTGTGTTGATATTATGTATTTGTCATTTTGACATACATAAATCAAATTTAAAAAGTCGTAAAAATATCGCGATTTGGAAGTGATTCATTAAGTTTAATTTTAGAGACAGTTACCGAAAGTAAACCTAAAAATACATTACTAAACCACCAGTATATATGGAGACAGTTTATGGATTTTATTAAAGAGAGAAATTATAGTTTAAACGAAAATACTTTAATACCGACGCTGGCCAATATTCTGACTGACTGGGCCTACAATATGAAAAAAAAAATGGTAAGGATTATAAAGATTTTACTGTAAAGACTATTTGGAACGTTACGTCAAAATTATTAATGGAAAAATATCAAAACGAATATAACATTAAATTTAATCCCTTTACTGATACGGAATTTAAAACAGCCAAAGCAAAAGCAAGCAAAAGGTGCCAAAATGAAGCAGTTGCAGACAGACCCGCAGAAAAGAAAGGAAAGCGCTGTATCACTTAAATACAATGAGTTTAAAAATATGGTACAGAATTGTGATGAAGAAACGCCTGATGGCTTGTAAAAAAAAGTGTTCTTTGTTTTGTCATACGAACTAGCATGGCGAGGAGGAGAGGGAGTAAAATGTTTAATTTCGTATTTCAAAGACGATATTAATAACGCAGGAGAAAAAACAGGCAGAATGGAATACAACCCAATATTCGACAAAACAACATAAGGAGGAGAAAAACCTTGTGCACCATCCAAGTGGCTAGTTAAAAACAAAATTAATCCGGATTTGTGTCCAGTAAGGTTGTTTAAAAAGTTCTTAGAAAAAAGAAATAAGATAAATATTCCGCGATTGTTTTTAACTGTTAATCCTTTCTGGAAATTGGGCAAGTGGTCCCTGTCGGAAAAAATATAATCACTCGGTGGACCTCAACGGAAGCAAAAAGTCAGGTTTAGCGACTAAAAAGGTTAAAATCACCAACCATTCACTGCGTGCAACAACTGTTTCGAAATTAGCAAAGCAAGGGGTTGAAGAAAATACGCTAATAAAAATTACTGGACATTCCAACCCAAAATCCATAAAGCCGTATCTTCAACTAGACGATGAACACCACTCTAATATAGTAGAAAAAATGAGGGAAGACAATGGATAAGGCTAATCATAACCCAGAAACGAATATCTGTATGCCAGGTTCTACAAGTTCTAATTCAATGGCAAACTCACATACATTAACAACTAATGCAGCAGACTCCAAAAATAGTAATTTTTACAATAATTGTGTTTTCCACTGCAATTCATGCAATTTTTAATTTGTTTATTTTCATATAATTAAATATAACGTTTAAATAAAAATCTTAAATTTTGTGCTTTCATTTCCCGTACTCGAGAAATATTCTACCGAATTACATTCGTGCATCAAAATAGACCTGATAATTTTTATGCACTTATGTAATTACTTACGAAAATGTGTCGACCCTAATTCGAAACTATTATGTCAAATGTGTTTATTAAAATTAATATTTTGCCGAAGAATAAAATTGAACATATTTTCAAAATTTTACTTATTTCTTTTTTCAATTGAAATAGCCAGCAAAATGGAAATAATTTAAGAAGTAATGACAACTTGTTGCCTTTTCAAAAGATGCAATAATTTAATTAAAACCAATTTTATAAAAATTAAAAATTAATTTGTCAGTTTTGCTTCTAGAATTATAGCTATACTTAATAGATACATTATCGAAACAGTGTTTCCGTTTCGACAATGTATCGAAAATATAGGGAAACAAATGCAGCTTAAGTAGAATCGAGTTTAATAAGCCAAAACAAAAAGAAGCCAAAAAAAATTTTGATAAAAGTTACAACAAATAATGACTGGAAACAATTTAAAATTGATAATTATTGGGGGTACATATTAAGGGCCTGTCTTCCTTCTTAAAAATTATAAGTTATCACAATTTGTTTTCTTATCGACGAGCAACAGAGACTGCGAGTAGGTATGGGTATGTTACTGAAAGTTCGTTTGGTAAATATTTCGAAGCAGAAAAATACCAATTTGTTTCGATTCACTTAAATCGAAAATGTGTCGCTACTATTTGGGAACCACATGTGTTACATAACTTTACAATTTTATCTAAAAATGTCCCGCGTGTCGTAAATGTACCGACACTGTCTTTTGTAAAATGTTTCACAGCAAACATTATCCAAAAATGTGCCAAGTAGCTAACAGAATTCGAAAATGTGTCGAAAAAGTTTTTGAACACAATTTTGACAATTTTCATATTTGATTTAAGAAGAAAGCAAATAATTTGTTATACAATTATTGTCTGAATGTGCTACATAAATGTATAACAAAATTTATAATTATTTACTAATGGTGATGACAAAAAACTTTATTTCCTGAATAATCTATAATTAATTGGAGACTGTTTAATTTTATAAATATAAATTAAAACTTTAGCGATGAAAAAATGGTCTTCCAAATATCAAAACAAAAGAGCGAGGCGATCCTACAATTCGCCCAGCTCGAACCGCTTTACATGTCGCCAAACGCTAAAGAAGGCAAAAACGAATGTCAGATATTCTTCCCGGATGAATATGAACCGGAAACGGAAGATCAAGAGGACGAAATGGAAGTGGGTGAAGAGGCAACTGAAGGTAATGACTATTTGCATAACTAGTTACATAAATGTTTGTTTGAAGGTGGTAGACAATGAAGTAATATCAAAAAAATTACCTTGTCGGACTTCCATTGTCTTTATTTTGTTACTTAACACAACGTTTCGGTTAGTTAGTATTTCTAACCCTTTTCAAATGTAAACTAAATTATGATTCTAAGGCTACTGTCTTAATAATAATAATAATATTAATAATAATAATAATAATAATAATAATAATAATAATATTAATAATAATAATAATAATAATAATAATAATAAGTTTATTTAAAATTTATTAATATAATAAATATGTTTTTGTTGTCTTCTATAAACTATAAACAAGAAGAGGCTTTCAGATATTGGGGATATCTGAAAAGGAGAGTCGGTTGTACGCCGTATTTTAATTTTTACAATATTATAATTAATACAAATATAATGTTTCGTTGAGGATATCCATACTTGGTTTACTAAATATATGGGTATTTTGATTTATGAAAGCTGCTTCTTTGAATTTTCGTTTTCTCCAGTGCTGTTCCGTGTCCAAAACCTTGGCTTCTGACCACTGTATATTATGTTGGTTGGTTCATAGTCCATACATGTTCCGCTTTCCGCTATACCTAATCTCGAAGTTTCACCTCTTTGAGTATGTTCCAGATGGTCCTTAACTCGTACGGGAAGAGGTATTTTTGTTTCTCCAATGTAGGATTCGCCACACTCGGGATTTGATAGATACAATAATTTTTTGTGTTTTCATTACGGGGGGTTTTACTTTTGTAAGAAAGCTTCTAAGCGTATTTCCGTATTTGAAGGCTGTTTTGATATTATAGTTTTTGGTTATCCTTCTATTTTTTTTAGAAATCCCCTTGACATAAGATATTGTAAGAAATGCTTGCTCCGCTTTCGTTTCTGTATTGGTTTTTACTTCGCCGCGATTTTTAAGTTTTGAGATGGTATTAGTAACAAAGGTTTCAGGGTAACCGTTTTGTTTTAAATCTTTTTTGATATTTAAAATTTCAATATTAAGGTCTTCCGGATTGTTGCAAACGTTAGATGCTCTGTGATAAAGAGTTTGAATTATGCCCTGTTTTATGGAGTTTGAATGATTCGATCCGTGATTAAGGTATTGCCCGGTGTGAGTGGGTTTCCTGTATACTGACGTTTTTATGTTATCAGCACTTCGTTTGACGAGAACATCGAGAAAAGGTAGAGTGGAATGTTTTTCTGTTTCCATTGTAAATTTAATGGATTGTCTTATACTATTAATATGTTCCAAAAACCGAACCAGCTCTTCGTTGCTGTCTGTCCAGATAATAAAGGTATCATCAATATATCTAAGCCAAAGTTTAGGTTTAATCTTGATAGGGACTCAAACCATTCCATGTATAGGTTAGCCACCACCGGAGAGAGAGAGAGAGGAACCCATTGGAAGACCGTCATCTTGAGCATAGAACCTATATTTTACTTGAAAGTACCTATATTTTTGATAGTTATATACAGCGGAGGTGTTTGTGAAAAGAGCAAAACTATATCCCACAAATTAAAATTACCTCATAGAGTAAAGTACATTTCTAATTACTACAAATGCAAATTATCTCAGATGTGAAATTATACAGATTTCTAATGCCTGATTTTTCGAAACTTTTGACTACACTTTATATTTAAACACTACTTACTGCTTTAAAAACGGAAGATCTGGGTTATCAATAAAATTCTAACTGTATGGAACTTTTTCTTCGCTTATAACTTTTTCTTATTATCTTTTATAAATATTCTTTACAGATGAAGAAGAAGGTGAGGAAGGTGAAAAACCAGAAGGTGAAGAAGGTGATGTAACAGAACCTGTAGAGGGAGAAGTGGCTGAAGGTGAAGAAGGTATGGAAACTGAAGGGAGTGGTATAGCAACACCAAGTGACAGTGGTGCCGTGAGTGCAGCACAATCGGTCGGCGACACATGAAGATCGTCCGTCAAGATGAATTTTATTATTATTTTATTAAGTTAATAGTTTTCGTACAGAAATAAATTAATTTGTTTTATATAAAATAAGGGTGTTTATTTAATAATAATAATAAGTTTATTTAAAATATAATAATATAATAAATATGTTTATGTTGTATTCTATAAACTTATTCTTCAATCCCCTGAAGCTGAGCTTGTTAGGGCCAAATCTTATTTTTTGTTTTAGTATGTAAAATCATAAATATGTATTAAAAATCAAGTTTTAAAGTAAAATGTTACTTTGAAGTATAAACGCAGTTTTTTCTGTAGAAATATATTACCTATAATAAAATAATTAGTTTATAATTTTTAAGTAAAAAATATTACTTATTAAATTATTCAGAACAATATTAATTAATTAAAGCATTTCTAAAAATATTTTCAAATTACCTGTTTTTAATATTTAAACAAGTGTATAAAAAAAACAATGTTTTTTCATAAATGATATAATGGGTTATTATTCTGATGATTATATATTTTTATGAACATGGGATTATTGAACAGTTGCGGATAGAAAATATCTAAATTTAACTAGAAACCGAACCACTATGAATATAAATGTGTAAAAATATTTTTAATTTTATTTTCATTAAGGTGATAATTTTTTTCACACATAGCTTTCCAGTAGCAGCACCTTGCTTTTACCGTTTTAATTTCGGAAATTAATAGAATAATATAAAAACTGTGTAAGTACCTATAGTCTATTTATTTATAGATATACTGAATATAAACAGATTCACGCTGCTCTGCAAGCGAAATACCGCCGATATAGCACGCCTGTTTTAAATTAATGTATGATCAGCCAATAAAAATATTAGCTGGTGGACGCTCGACCTGATCGCTTGCGCTTGGCTACATAGGCGTAGTTAGACTGTCAACACTGGCGGTGCTGAAGTCCAGTGGCGGCTCGTGACATGTCAACGTGGGTGTGCACAAAAAGCTCGAGAATTTTCAAGACCACGCCCAAATTTGGTCAATAATTTTTAGTAAATATTGTAATGATGCTAATAGCAGGTTTAAGTCTTTCAATGTTCTTGACAATCACTTTCTCCTATAACGGTAACTTGCTAAAAGATTTTTTCAAAAATTTCACGGTGTATTTTATATCCGACGACGCACTCATTGTTTTTTCGTGTTTATTTAACTTTAAACTTTAACTGAATTCAATAAAACCATATTAAACCTTAATAAACAAAAAAAATAGTGAAAATACTGGCTAAAAATTTCCGCGAATTTGAACGACTACGACTGATTACATTTAAATTATCAAATTAATGCAGAATTGCAGAACATGACATACACAAGCTATTATGCTGCTTTCGTATTTTACGAGATTTTTATGATCATAGACCCGCTCTGACAAGTAAACTGGGCGTGAACTACACGGTACACGAAGAGAAATTTTAAACAGAATTCGCAACTATCTAAATATACTTGAATTTGTACCAGAATTCGAATGCTTGAAATATTAATATGAAAAATTCATTACATATAATGTATTATATAAAAATAGGTTAGTTCTAAAATTAGCCTTTATATATTGTAATTTTTTTTTGGGGGTGCTAATTTAGATTTCGGGGGTGCTTATTAGTACCCCAAGTACCCCCCTAACTACGCCTATGCTTGGCTATTACGCGTCGGGTTAATATTTACATCGGTCTACCTTAAAAATAAATAGACTTTTATTTTTGATCCCAAAATCGTATAAGCGCCTATAAATACTATTACAGATAAAAATAAACGAAGATCTGCTTGAAGAACTCCTCTTCTTCACCCACTTTAAATTTCCTCAAAAAACCATCGAGGATTTCGCAAATAACAAAATATCTTTTGGTCTTCTCTTTAAAAGAAGCAACGATAGTTTGACTGGTCACATAGACGACGTGGTGCTTCAAATGGTATACGGAAATTCCAGGGAACCACCTGGTGACGAAAAATCACCAGCGCAAAAGCTGAAGAAAATTTGGCATGATGGAAAACTAAAAAGTTTGGAAGATGTCGAAACGAAAAATAAATCAGAAGAGGAAATTTTTAATAATTACGTGCTAGGTAAAATAATTAAATAAAAAAAAGACCATACTATTAACTTCTTTTTATCCTCCTATAAAAACGTTGTGACTAGTGATTCGTCATTTCTCATGGTCTTATTCTTTTAAAAAATTATTATATTTTAAAAACTTCAATTTGCATTGCATATTCTATTCTGTTTTAGGCATATGGGCTCCACCGAATTCTTTGTGCAAAGCCACAGTTTTAAAACTACTATTTCCAAACTTATCAAACCCTTTTCGCTTGGTTGACCTAAAAGTAATTCCTTTACATTTAGCTGTCGCTTATGATGCTTTTAAAGGTAAGATTATAGTTTAAAAAACATTCGTTTAAGAGTAGTGCACTAAAAAGTTTGAAATGATGATTTTCCTTTTATATATAAAACTGTCGTATGCAGTGCAGTGCAGCGTAGAGAAAGTAAAAGTACTATGATTCTGAAGGAAGGACCGCAAACATGATGCCGCCTATGGTGGGAACAATGTAGAATGCAGTGACAAACCCCACGTGAGACCGTGACTTTGCGTCTTTTTACAATTCAATTCTAAAATCAGGTCTCTTTGAGAAAAATGGACGATTTCTTCGAATAGTTTGCCTTATTTCGTCTCTTTCTTTCCACAGTTTTATAACTTTAAATTTATCAGTACGAAGCCTTGGTCTTGGCCATCTCTGTTTCCTTTTTTTGGTCCTTTGTTTTTCGTGTTTCGTAAGTACTTCAGTTATTTTGTCATCACTTTTTGCATTACAGTATTTTCGTGCTGTTCGTCGTATTCTGAAGTATTATCTGCATTTTCTGCTGTTTCCCATGGCGAAATATTGGAACCATCAGCTCTGTGCGGAGACACACTATCAAGAAACAATACTTGATGTATTTTCTCTTTCGAGTTCTTTGGGGTGGCTGAACTGATTCCAAATTTATATTATTTGTTAATTTGTTCAGCTACAAAACATTTGACTGACTGTCTTGGACTGGTAACGAGGAAATTTTGCATAATATGTATTATTAGGTATTAACCAGTGGCGGCTCGTTAATGAAGGGCTCTGGGGCTCCGCCCTCCCTGCAATTATTTCAAACAGAATGCAAAAATACTTTACTTAAAAACCCAATAACGCAATGTATGTAAGCAATCAATTAAAATAATTCAAACCAAACATAGTCCTATTTCAACGGGCAGGCTATACTCATAGATAAGCGAGCTGCGCGCTCTCAAGGTTGTACTAAGCGCGGGCGGCAGATTATTCGTCCCGATTTAACGCGACTTCTCCTTGAGTTGCCATGACTACGTAGGCGTGACGTCACCTACACATCGCACAACGAGCGGCCACGGATGAGCTCCAATTTTCCGCGCCCAACAACTGTTCGCGAATCGGGTCGCGATACCACGGTAGAATAATCGATATATTATTATGTACTGCGGTGATGCCACTGATGTTTTGTTTATTTGTTTAAATTTGATTTATTAGTTACGTTATAAAGTTGGAAAATGTCGTCTAATATGAAGGTCAGTGATTTACAGAAGCTTGGGTTTAGTTCTCTAAGCTTAACTGAAAAACTTGATTTAAAAAATGCAGGGCGGCCACTACCAATATTGAACATAGTACAAGTAGTGCAATCAAAATGTAAAAGTAAGGCACAGTTTACGCGTAAGTTTGACAAAGAAATATATAATAAAATATCCTGGATATGCCGCGGTTGTGAGGACATATATTATTTTTTTGTTTCGTGTGTCTTCTCTTTGGCGGGGATGATAATTGAAAAAATGGGGTGCAGGACTTAAAACATCTTTCAGAGAAAATAAAAAAAACATAAAAATAGTGCAAAACATCGTCATAATGCGGTAAGTTTTCAGATGTTAGGACAAACTAATATTTTAACTTGTTTAAGTAGTGCTTATGATTAACAGCTTTAGCAATGCTATCAATCGAAAAAGCGATGGTTCGGGACATACCTAGATAACTTTATTAACAAAGTCACCGAGAAGTTTATTGTAAAAAAAACCGAAGATTTGACTTTCACTTTAAAATATAATATTTGTTAGTGTTATCATTTGGTATGTTTAACAAAAAATGATTTGATTTAAGTTACCTATCCGCATTATTTAAAGCCAGCTCCCCCCCTGACTCGCTAGTCACGAGCCGCCACTGGTATTAACCCTGCTTAAAAAGGGGCATAGGTTGAGTTTATTATTAACAGAGTGAAAAACATGTCTATAACAGTGTGTCTACATAAGTTGGCGGCATATGGAAACTTTTTTTATTATTAATTTTATGAAAAAAAGTTATTCTTTATAAAAAGTTCTGCACGGTCCAAAACCTAAAATGCAACCAATAAATATCAAATTTTGTCAGTCGTATACGAGGTTTGCCAAAAAAAGTGATTTTTGCTCTAGAGTCGGAAAAAATAGTTTTTTAATGTAAATACACAATGTTGAATATTTGAAAGTTATTTATAATTCTAAACATCTTTTCTTAATAAAAATTCTCGATATTGTCAAAAATAACGGTACTTTACTCTATAGAGCAAAAATCACATTTTTTGACAAACCTCGTATACGACTCATAAAATTTCAGTGCTGGCCAAGTACTCGAATACTTTAACTCGTATTTTGGTTACGGATAAAAATACTACTTGTGACTTTTACTCATAAGTAATTTTAATTTGAAATACTTATTACCCGTACTTACGAGTTAATTTAAATGTATTTGTAAAATTCTACTAGTAGAATACGAGTATATTTTACGAGTAGTCGCATTAAAAAGCAAGCATCCATTTGATATTCACCGCGGTAGCATCGCGCGGCGCCCGCAATGAAATTTGCATCACCTTTAGTTAAAGCATGCCCAGAGAGACTGCAAAGTAGGTTTAAACTTTTTTTTACATTAGACTCGCAAGTAGATGGCGCTATAATAGCTTCTGTCGTACATACGCTGGTATAACGTTATCACTAAAATATACCAACTGCCTCCAAGCCTAACAACAATAGAAAAAATGGTCGTAAACAAAGCAAATAAATTTATTGACGTTAGGAATGTAGATAAAACCTCTGAAAGGGTTGCTTGTGACTTCTTACATGAATTTTTCGATTTTGATGATTTTGAAACACCTGAGAACGTTCCTGGAACAAGTTTTTCTCAAAATGAATCGAGTTTTTCAGAAAAAGCAAATTTAATAAAAAACCAAGCAGAATTAAAATATTTAAGATATATAAGTGATTCGCGAACTAATTTAAAAATGCTTGAGGATTACCCGACGATAAAAATGTTGTTTATAAAACTCACACAACTCCACTTACCTCATCTGCACCTGTAGAGAAGCTTTTTTCGTTTGCCACAATTATTAATAGCCCAAGGAGGCATCCTTTGTCCGATGGAAATTTTGAAGAACTTGTGGTTTTAAAAAACTGTGTTTAATTTGTTGTTTTTTTTAGTTTAATATGTTTAATCTTTAGTATTTCCCAAAGGGCATTTTTATTTTTTTATTTTAGAAAAACTTTAGTTATTTTTCCAACATCTTGTTCTCAATGTGTTGTACCTATATGTGTAAAATATGTATAAGTATTATTTAGTACTAGGATAAATAAAGACATTATTTTTTGTTTTAATTCGATTTATTTTTTAGCCCCCTATTAGGTATTAAATTAATTTTTTAAAAGTATTTGTACTCTTTAATCGTACTTTTACGATTACTACTCGTAACCGTAAACTGAATCTATGAAATTACTTACGAGTCAAATACTTACAAATACAACTTTTAAGTACTCGTACTCGTAGGTCGTACGAATATATATTTTTTTACTCGTGCCCAGCTCTGTAAAATTTGATATCTGATGGTTGCGTTTTAGGTTTTGGACCGTGCAGAACTTTTTATAAAGAATAACTTTTTTTCGTAAAATTAATAATAAAAAAGTTTTCCATATGCCGCCAACTTACGTAGATACACAGTATAATTTTAGTAAAGTTTCAGCACTAATTATTGAAAATTGTTCCAGCCAAAGATATATTTGAACTATCGGAGAAATATCCTGGAAAAGTAATGAGTTTTGGATACTTTTCAAGTGATATGCCAGGTGAAGCTAAACTATTGGGAAAAACTACCGATAAATATGAAGCCAGAAATGCTACAATTACATAGTAAATTTTAATTTTATTTAATTTATAAAGACTTTCGAACATAGTTTTTTTTTATTGGTACCATAGTTTGCTTATTTAAAGAACGCCTCAGCGTTTTTAAACCCAACTTTTAAAAACGCGCGTTTTATAGTTACCATCGCAAGATGTGACAGATTGCAAATTAATTTTTGTTTTTCCCATTTTCATGACAACGACAGGTATATTGATGTCACATCAAAAATTCAACCATTTTACTTTATTAGTTCTTATTTTTATTTTTTATAATACTAATACCAGTATTTATGATTTCAAAGTGTACCAATAAAAAAAATGTAAAGTATTCGTGGATAACTGGTCTTTAAAACACGCGCGATTTTGCTAGCACGACGGCGCATCCGGAGCTTAATATCCACTAATACTTTCATATAGTATACTTTAATGTTTGCATCACAATTTAAATAAATTCTTTTTTCTACTACCATGCGTAAAATACTAACTTAATTGTGTTAAATAAATGATAAAAAAATATAAAATTGCTTCTTTAAAGAAGTACTTGAAATGGTATTTTAAAAGGTATAACTTAGGTGTAACAATTGCAGGTATTTTCAGATCGTTTAAATTGTTGGAAAAACCAATAATAATGTTTACTGACCAAACTAGACAGAAATACTAAGTTTACGCACTATAGAAAGAGTATAAAATTAACTTTTTACGATAATGCCTAAAGCAAATTGAATAATTATTTTAATATGCATACATGCAATTTTAATTAAAGTTGGTCTGGTTGGCCATTGACAAATGGCGATTACTTTTTGACGTATCTGAATGTTGACATTTTGTTATTTATGTAAGGTCTATGTATCACTTTAAGAACTTATATTGGATAGAATGTACATAATTTTATTTTATATTTTAAATTTCAATAAAATATGTACAGGTGATGCCTCCGAAGAAATGTCAGAAAATTAACGAGCAAAAATTTGTTTTCTACCGTTCGTAAAACTAAATACTTTTCACACTAGTGCGTAAAGTTTGTATTTTATTTATATTATCTATTTTTTGGTAGTAGAAAAAATAGTCTATGGAATTCGTGCGTAAAGTACCTTTTTTTTAATTCCCATTCGTAAAAAAAGACCTGCTTTACATACTTGTTGCATAAATAAATATTTTGTACAACTGCAGAAAAGAGACTTTTTTTACCGTAAAACAATGGTATTTTTTCACGGCTAGAAAAGTGTATTGATGTTTTCAAATAAATTCAAAAATTAATTTCGAAAATATTTTTTATTTTTTAATCAAAGTAAACCAAATTGCCAATATTAGCATAAAAATTAACTGTGATTTTTCCTCCAAATAACACAGCAAAACATTTTCTGATACGGTTTTTACCTTCTTTATGTTACGCCATTCACGAAACTGAGTGTATAGTGTTCCTTAGGTCAACTTAATGACATTAAACTGTAGGAATTTCCTAACCATAGGAATCCCAAACAAATAATTAAAATGTTATAAGTTTGTTTTATTGTTTTACATTAGGTGTTGGTACATACTACACTTTATAAACCCACTGTATATAATAATATAATAATATTATATTAAAATAATAAATATAAGGTAACTCAAAAATTCTATACACAAAACTAAAATCAGAAAAATAAACCTGACACGGCACGACACTGCTCAGAAAATGCTTTAATTTTTTTACCAGAACTCCATTCTGTGACCATTGTCCAGCCCGTCCACAAATTCCAAATTACGTATATTTTATCTTCGTCTCTTCCACGCCATCGGCGGTCATTGGCCTATCTCTGTCTGATAGAATCGATCGTTAGATGGGCTGCGTACCGCTTCAGCTTACACCAGCCGCTTTAACTGGCGCTTGCAAGCGCAACAAATTATATGTTGTTGCCAATTCTTCAACATTTTCGGATTTGTAAGCACAATGTAAGTACCTATATACGAGAAACAAGGGTTTGTTAATTAGTTATTTTTAAACACTGAAAACGCTTTTTGTCTTGATTTCAGTTATATTGTTTCCTACGGACTAAAGAATGTATTATTATAACAAGGAATAGCTTGTTATTTTTTTCTGTCACACTCAAAACTTCTCGGTTTAAAGTATATTTGCAAACTAGCTTTCAAAGAAAGTTACTGACTAACAATTGAATACTGATATAAAAGAAACATGTTTAATAAAAAAACTTAAAAGAATTGAAGAAGAAAGATCTGACAACCCTAGGAGTGAGGTCGGTCTCTTTGAGACTATTTACCGCCGTTTGTATGCCGTATGGAATGATTGGAATGTCATCACACTGACTTTGGATAAATTATACACTTTTTCACATGCATTTTTGATCTAGCGGGCAAAAGATTTGATACAACGATCTTCGCCGTATCCGTTATTTTTTGAGGTATCTTACTATCGCTATCAGACATTATGGTATTTTACTGGACAAACTCGAGCAAAATATTATAAATTTCTTGACAGAAAACACGATAGATTTGACAATCAATAAATTATAAAAATTGTAGGTTTCAGGGTAATCAGAACGGGTATTAAAAAAAAATACCTTAAGGTTAAATTCTCAACGTCATTCAATCTATTGCCAACCTATAACCTATTTCGCGTTGAATTTTGGAGTTTATTATTTTAATAACTAACATTTAAAGAAAATCAATATCGTCGGTACATTATTTAGGTAGTATCTGATATATTACAAAAATATCAATTTATTTCTTTGCTAATTTTGGGAGAATTGTATAGTGAAAGAACAATGAGTGACAATGACATAATAATGTTAAAAAAAATCTTACCCGATATTTTTCGCTATACAATTCTCCTAAAATAAGTTATGAAATTCCTTGATATTTATTAAATATGTCAATTATTACCTATAGAATATCAAGTCGATACTGATTTTCTTTAAATTTTGTATAAAAGCTAGAAAACATAAATAAATCTACGCGAAATAGGTTATAGGTTGGCAAGCATGTTGATACTCCCACCTTAAAAGCGATGAATTTTAATTTTAGATGTTCTTCGTAAAGAGGATAAATAGACAATGAAAATAGTCTAATATCGATATAATTAAGAGGGCATCAACGCTTTTACTCGCGACATACATCATAAATATTTCAAAAATAGTTGCAGGTATTCGGCTGTCACCAAATATCACCAGTTAAATTTAATTAAACACGAATAAATTTGATATCACAAGTCAGCTAAAGGTTCAATCGTTGTCTGTCTTGCAATAATTGTTTAATTTAGGCGTTTTGTTCGGAGAAAATAATTTTTAAAGTTGACCTATTTATACTAACACAAATTATAGTATATTGTAAAAACGAAAGGATAATAATTTGAAATTCTGCTACATGAGAGACATAGTTTAAAGATAGGTCTTTTACTATTTTTAATTTGAGGTAAATCGTAAGTTTCGGAGAAATTCGGTGAGACAGCGGAGAGAAAAAATTGGGTTTATTTTACATGCGATAACGCCCTTTTAATAAAGTAGTCAATAACAAACAGTTGTACAAAAAAATTTTATATCGCGCGCAAAATAGACCAGGGTCGATAATTTTTGAAACCAAAAAAAATAATAGTGGGATGAAACTCATTGGAAAAGGAAGAGAATATAACAAAAATGAAAGCGATCCGAGGTTGGGAAGTGGAAGGGGGTGAGTTTTTAAGGATAGAAAACGATTTATCTCGATTTCCGGCAAAACTACAAGTCCTATGAAAAAACGTTAAATGGCAAAGTTGTAGGTAATAAAAAGATCTACCATAGTAATGTATTTTTTTTTTCATCATCAGAAAGTAGAGATTTCAACGAACAAAAAAGCCCACCGACTTTTTTAAAAAAGCAGATATTTTGAAGTGAAAATTTTCGATTGAAAATTAGGATGCTTTTTCGATATTAAGTCAAAATAAGGTGAAAAAATAAATACTTTAAATCAAAAAAATTACAGTGTATTTGGGACATAAAAAAGTAAGCTTTCACCAAATTTCGTGAAAAAAAAATTTTCTTGTAAGAGAAAAAAAACCAAAAACTTGGTTATTTGAATTTTTCACATCAATTTTGATGTTATGTGAAAAAAGTGTAAACACAAAAGTTGTAGATCTTTTTATTACCTACAACTTTGCTATTTAACGCTCTTCCATAGGACTTGTAGTTTTGCCGAAAATCGAGACAAATCGTTTTCTACCCTTAAAAACTCACCCCTCACTCCACTTCCCAACCTCGAATCGCCCGTAAATTATTTTTCCTTTCATTTTTGTTATATTCTCTTCCTTTTCCAAATGGGTTTCATCCTACTATTTTTGTTTTTTACTTTTTACCATTTTCAAAGGCTTCAGCCCTGGTCTAAAAGTGTTTTTTAAAAACACCTATTCTGCGCACTTAATATAAAAATAACTATTTAAAGTAAATTTTTTTCTGTATTTAAAACGCAAGATCGCCACTCTAATATTAAATTTTAGCGAAGAGAAATTAATTATCCAACTGGTCAAAGATCACGATGAACAATGTTTCGCCGATTTCATGGATATGGGCCATTGTTACGTCAGTTGTGACGTCGAAATTGGTGAACTTGACTGTAAATTTTTCTTTCCCCACGATTACAACACCCCCGAAGCTGAAATTATTACGTTTATGAAGAAAAAATCGAAGAGAAAAGGTTGGTAACTTTTAAATATTTATAATTTTGGAAACTTTAAGTTATTAAAGATCAATGAGCCTAATGAATAAAAATTAAGCAATAACTTTTTAGTAAAAGCAATTGCTTGACTAGCAAATGCTATAAGTAAAAGCAATTGCTAGATCTGGATATGAATAAAATGTTAAAGCAATTACTGTTTTTCTTACACCTCTATAGCAAATGCTTATTCAACACAAGTTCAGACGTGGCTTATCCACTTGTTCACATTATTGATTTAATGTTCAGTTAAGTGCCTAATTTGCAAAAAAGTTGACGTAAATACAACAACGTTGGTCTATTTATTTAGTACAATAGTAATCTGTTACGTTTTTGTAGAAAATAGGAAACTTATATTTGTGATATGGCAGATTTCAATGAAAATGAGGAAAGTGATAGTAGTGATGAAGAAATTAAAGACAAGCAATTGATATTCGTTTACAAATTGAAGGAATATAAATTAATCTCTCTGACCACAACCGTTTAGCTTCTACAACAGCTTCAGCACTTGTAGGAAATTTAATAAAAATATTGGCCCTCTCCAAAACTGCAACCATTACAGAAGTGTATGTCTTACAGACAGTAGTTTGGTGAACACCGAGTTCTTCACCTACAGAATTTTGAAAGCCCGGATCCGGCAATTTCCGCAGAAAAACCTTAATCTTATTTAAAGGCGACAGTGCACCCCTCGCCTTTTACCAGTATCAGTCAAAAAATAATTTGCCAACCACTCGATATAACTTTCTGAAATCATCATATCTGCAATTTTTACGTACACTGTAGATTTTTCTTTTACGGACGTTCATATATTCAGCCATAATTGAAGACACAAATTAAGAGCGACGCACGTGTATGCCGCGGAGAACTAAAGTTGCAGGGGTCGACCTACCTTAAAAAGTTGAAAGCAATCGCTACACTAGAAAAAGCAATTCCTTAATTTATTCATCACATTTTAAGCAAACGATAGCAATTGCTTCTATTTTTTAAGAAAAAGCATTGACTAGAAGCAATTCCTGCACTTTTAAGCAATCGCTATGGACGCAAAAGCCATTACTTTAGTTTTTATTCATTGGCTTTCAAGAAATTACTTTATAAGAAAAATCAATCGCTACGTTTTTATTTATTAGGCTCAATGTGTACCTGGAAAGAAAGTGTATCTTCTTTGGTAAAATTGTAAACCTCGACGTCGGATCGGAGCAGGCGGGCGTGGTGCCCGTGCTTTGCTCAAATAACGAATGATCAAAATTAAATTACATGTGCGAAACTGCCGGTACTTTCTAGTCAGCTGTGCTACTATCTGACTACAAAATAACAATTTTCGCATTTCATATTTTAGGTAAATTTGGTAAAATCAAAATACAACAAGATCAAATTCTAGAAGGCGACGGCCAATCGGCTATCACAGGAACTGAACCAGATACGTCAGTGGCCGAACTGACTGGTGAAGAGAATGGTGAAGATACAGTTATCGGTGATGAAGCTAATAATGAAGAGGGAGAGAGCGAAGATGAAGATGATGACGGGGACAAGGACGAAGAGAATGAGGAACGGAACGATGAACCCGAGAATGCTGATAAAACCACGTCTCCGGTTGTTGAATCGTAATTTGGCGAGATAATTGCATTTTTGGTACATCGCCTTCTAATATATTATAGGTTATATTCACTAAAACTACAACTATACACAAGCTTATTAGTTATATATACCTCTCGATATTATTGGAATTAGTGGAGTAGATAAAGTTAATGAGATGAGATTAATAATGTAGAAAAGAGTGTAGATTATGATGGGGATAAGAATGAAGAAACTTAAGAATAGCAAGCAATGGACAATATTGATAAAGGTACGTCTACATTTTATAAGTTCTAATTTGAAAATTTAATTGCACAGTTTTATTAAATCGTCAATAAAACTGTATAATCTCTATCCTATGGAGACGATGGAAAGAAATAAAAAGTGAGACAGACGATAAAGGCAAAAGAATGATCACGCAACTATAAATAATATAGTTTTGAGTCTACTGTTGTTGATCAAATAATTTTGCAACTCTGTATATACGTCGTATATATCCCATAACAACGGTCACCTACTTATACAATGGACATTGCGTTAGGCAACAGGAATTGTTTTTCTCAAGAAATAAAGGAGATTTTGTTAAAAAATAAACTTGTCAAAATAAAAGTAATTTTTTTGTTTTATTGTTAGAAAAAGACCTTGGTCAATGTACAGGGTTTTCCGTATATTTTGGAGCACCCCTGGAGCTTTTATTTGAAGACCTAGAAAAAACTTTAAATTACCAAAGTTGCATGATTTCTCCTGAACTGTCAGAATTTGTTATCGGACAAAACAAATGAACATCGTAAATTTGTTTAATAATGCCAATGTCGATTTTTTTAAACGGAACACCCTGTATATTAATTTTTTTTTTTAACTCCACACTCTTTTCTGATTCCAAATATGTATATATGTTATATGTTTACTTTAGTTGTTTAGGCAAAATTGCATTTCAAAATATTGCGGATTAGAAAATCTATATTGGTGTGAGGAAAACATGATAGAACATAATGCTTATTCAGTAACAATAATTAATATAAATAATGATAATAATTTATGAAACAAACATATAACATAAATAGATATTTGGAATCAGAAAAGAGTGAGGAGTTAAAAAAAAATTAATATACAGGGTGTTCCATTTAAAAAAATCGACATTGGTATTATTAAACAAATTTACGATGTTCATTTGTTTTGTCCGATAACAAATTTTGGCAGTTCAGGAGAAATAATGCAACTTTGGTAATTTAAAGTTTTTTCTAGGTCTTCAAATAAAAGCTCCAGGAGTGCTCCAAAATATACGGGAAAACCCTGTACCTACAGATTTATTTGACTTAAAAACCCGACTTCAACATATTTTATTAAGACACATGCCGTAGATGTAGTATAATAATAGATTGAATGACGCAGATCTATTTATCATAGATGTCTTAGTATTATTAATATGTTAACACATACCACATTTTTAATACGTGTTCCCATTTAGGAATGATAGTACGTTTCCAAAATTCTATATTTGTTTAATTAGTAATTCTGTGATAATTAAATAAATATATAAAGAAATGGTCATAGACGGTAAATAAATTTGCAGTTTAAATATAATATTTACTTTGCCATATTTAAATTTTTTTAATTTTTCTTATAGGTACCGCGAAAAAGGCCCCTGCTATTATCATAGGAGTATTGGCATAACTAGGGATATTTTCGGGTTGGTGGGCTGGTCCCTAGATTATGTAAATATATTCGCAGTGATTTTTCGGCGATAAAAGTAAACATTTATAAATCCTGTCATTTTCAAAGGTAGAAAGGTAGATAGCTTTTTTTCCTGAAAGGGGTACTCCTATACACTAGCGTAGCTAAGATTTTTCTTAGAGGGGGGGGGGGGGGGACAAACGGACACCACAGAGATGTAAAGGAAAGTAAAGAAATTTTGCTCAAATTGATTAATAATTTAATTTCAATGAATTATTACTTTATCACTTATAAACGAAAAAAAAAATTACCACAATAATAATATAATTTTTTTTGACCGGTTTATTCAAGAAAATACATTAGGTATGCATTCGCTTTTTCATTTTTTTATCAATATTGACAATATTTCATTTATTTCTTGTTTTCTTCAAAAATAAGTCAAATACTCTTTGATTAGCAGTTACTACGAAGGCGTAGATCGAAACAAAAAAAAAATTAACCTAAAATTTGGACTTTAAATCGGAATTCTAAAGTTAAATTCGGAATTATGAGTTTAAACTCGGAATTCTGAAGTAAACTCGGAATTCTACCGGCTAGCCGATTATAAATTTAAAATTACATTTAGTATTGTTTGGTAAACATTTTTAGTACTGTTTGGATAACATTACCAACCATAACATTATAGGTATTAAAAACGAGAATGTTAATCTTCACTTAAACTAACTACTTACATAATCATTCAGAAATGCTAGGTATATAGGTATATAATTCTTTATTTTTAGAGTGAGTTTTCTTTTTGCTAGCACACAATTATATCAGGACCGTATTGCGAGAAAACTTTAACGGATAATGGATTTTCGGTTCCAAACAATGAAAAGATTAACAAAATGTTATTTATTTATGTTCTGGGGGAACAAAATACTTCAGAAAGTAATATTTACATTTTTAATCCGTATTTAAAAATGTTGATCTGATGGTGATATTTGAGAACCGAAACGTCGTTTTTATCTTATCTTTAAATGCGTCGTATCGTGCTTCCAGAGTGTGCTTTCTGTTTTTCAATATGTTTATAAATAACGTCACAAAAAAACAAAATGAAATGTGAAGTTGTCGATTTTTTTCCGATATCTCCGGAAGTACTCGGAATTTGCCTGATTTCTCACGGGCATTAACTTAAGCTCCGAATTGACCTTTGCTGTATCTTGTATAGTTTCCGAGATCCCAATGGTGAGCATCGAATTCGGGACACCCTGTACTCAACGATTGGCGAAATTTGCAAAAATAAAATAAAACATCAATATAATACCTTGACAAATCGATTTTTTATTAACTAATTTCGTTTCTTAATACTAAACAATATTTACAATTTCTGCTTTGCGTCACTGGAACTTAATTATCACGATTTTTTACAAAATACCAATATTACTAAAATTATCGTACGTATAAGCTATTTTCGTATTACAATAATAATTAGGGTGTCTGTAGGTAATCATTAAGTACACTTTAGACTTACCAGTAATTATATTCACATTTTCGTTATGGATTTTCCTACGATACGTTTAAAGTCTAACACAGCCTTTAAATACAATACTTTAGAATAAAATTATTACAAAAATATATACACACCTAAGTACTAAATATATAGATATAAATAACAATTTATAATAAAAATACACACATGTTTTTCAGAAGGGTACATATAGTGTGTTATTTTTTTTAAGTGAGCAAAAATTTTTTTTTTTTAATTTCTCAAAATGACTTCAAAACCCGTTCAAAACGATTTATATTATTAATTAACACGTTCGCGGACAAAGCGGCATATGCCGCTCCTTGTGCTGGGACAAAGCGGAATATGCCGCAGAAGTTTATGCCCCCCATAATCGCAAAGCGCCAAACGCTGCGCATTTTTAGGTATAAAGTAAAAAGCGTTTACTCATGCTGTCCCAGGCGCGTATTTGAGGGGGGGTAATGGGGGTAGTTATCCCCCCATCCCAAAAAATAAACACTGACAAATTAGTAAAAAGAGGCGTAACACCAAAAAAATTTTCGCCTGCGGCGCTACTATTCCTTTTTCCTGCTTCAGAACCATATCAAATCGTTGAAAAAAGGGCGTGGCACCCAAAAAATTTTCGCCTGCGGCGCTGTTTTTTTCCCTTACCCCCCCCCCAAAATTGACAGCTGAATACACGCCTATAGCTGTCCCAGCAGATATCAAAACATTTTGTGAATTGTCCCAACTAAAAACTATTCTTATGGACAGGAGAATATATTTTGTCGGTGTGATTTTACGAACATAACTGATGAAGCAACTGTCCGCGAACGTGTTAATAACAAATTGTGAAACATCATTCAATGGGTTTTTTTAATAAAAAAAATGGCATTGTTTTCGTAGTCCTTATATATTTAATGCTGCGTTCATAGAAAATTATGTTCTACCTGCGGTCAGCGGCATAGCTGCAGACGGTTTTTTTATTTTTTATTTTTTTTAATTACTGTTACTTGAGTCGACGTCTTAAAGTCAGCGGCACTGAGTTTAATTAAATAATTTGAGGTTAGATTTCCTTGTCAAATCATGACAAGACCTTGACATCCGTTTGTTTACTAATTTAATATTTTTAGGTTAGTTTTATGACGCGACGTTGACAACGGCATATTATCAGGTTACTTTTGTTCGTCAAAAAAAAAATATCGAAGAATCAACTGCTATTTTGGTTTGCTTCTCACGGCTATACAATTGGTTTGAATATTTACTAGTCTATTATAGTAATAGACGGCTGTGACCTACATCGTCATCCACAAGTTAAATGTCAAATAGGCGCTTTTTTTAGTGAACAGGCCTATATTCTGTTTCACTTTATTTTTCTTAAATCCTAGAAGGCGTTTGTTCATTATTTGTTAAATAATGTGAACATACTATACCTACTATAATAAAGTCCATTTTAAGAGCAAAAAAAATTCGTTAATAATTTCGCCTTTTTATACCTTGTATTAAAATTACAACTTTTTGCGATTAAATCAATTATCGATGCATTAATAAATAATGAACTAGATTACTAATGCCAATTTAGGTCATTTGGTAATTGGTTTCCATTTTGAACTAATTTTAATGGGGCGCTCTTATTTATTTATAAATAAAGTAAATATGCGTATGTTTGTATTTTAGATTTGGTTTAAATTTCAATTAGGATCGTAAAAACTTTACTTATTGTAAATTTTGTTAGAATATCAGTTTATTTTTGCCATTGATTGGGCCTTCAAAAAATAATGCAATTTTATATACTTGGGTAAGTGTAATTTTTTTTTAGTATTTAGTATCGAAAATTATCGCATTGCAGTCACAAAAAAAGGGTCACTGCATCACTGAAAACATGTTTCCCATTTCCACCTGTCTGTCTGTTGACTCGAAAGCTTAAATACTACTTGACAGGAAATGACGAAATTTTGTATATGGATTAAGTAATTGGGTACATTAAAGTTACCCTGCTCAAAAAGTTGTCAAGTTGTTAATAAAGATGGTGGTAAGCACCCAGGTAGCAGGATGACGTCTTTATGACGTCGAATATTGGTGATTTTTAGTCACTTGACGTCTTTTGGTCGCAAGATGACGTCAAAATAACGTAGTTTTTAACACGTGTATTATACGTCATAATTTTACGTAATCAAAACGTCCATTTTTAGTCATTTTATTGAATTATACGTATCATTAAAAAGTATCTAAGTGACCAAGTTTTTTGAAAATATAGTGGGACAGACTTTTAAATAAGTAAAACGCCTGAGAATAGCTTTTTCTTATAGTTAAAGGCACGTACGTATAATAAAACTTTTAAAATATTACCATTTCAAATGAACCATTCATGTATGTAAAATTTCCAAAAGCGAAAACCTATTTTGTCATTAAAAGTCTGCGAATATCAAATTTAAATTACCCGCGCTCCGTTTTATGACATTGGCAGTCTGACAGAACGCAGAAGTATGTTGTTGGCGCTAGCAGTTAGGCAGTCGACAGTTCGGCAAAAATGAAAGTGAAAAGTTTATGGTGATTTTGATTTAGTTTCTATCATGGTTTCTATATATTTTGTGTTATAAACGAATATAAATGTACCAGGTTATCGAGTTCGAGGCATTGACGGCGGGGGAGTAGCTGTTGTGCCCTCATACTGGGTGACGCCCCGAAAAAAAGAAGTATTTTGGCCGCCATTAAAGGATTCCTTAGCATTTTTCCAATTCTGCGTACTCATGAAAGTTGTAATAGTTAATTTATTATCATTAAAAGGATTTTTTACATAAAATATTTATATGTATTTTTTTACCCCTATTATGTATTATTTTAGGAAGTTTTTCGTTTTTCGTAAATTATGACGTTTATTGACGTTTTCTACACCTAAAAAGACGTCTTAAGATGACGTATTTTTTACGTCAAAAAAGACGTCATTGGTCTGTGACTTACGCACGTCTTTTAAACGTTTCATTTACGTAATTTATGACGTCGCTGATGACCAATAATCGACGTCCCAAAGACGTCATCCTGCTACCTGGGCAAGTGGCCTATAACGTAATAGTTATTTACATTACCAGATGCGAACGTTAATTTTTTGGTGTGAGGAGGTTTTTGAATTGCCGAGGCAAAGCCGAGGTGATTTAATACCTCCGACCACCAAAAAAGGCTTTCGAATCGTATAATGTATTAAATTTTTTCTACTACTGTTCTCTGATCAATATATTATTAAGTAATAAACTTTGATTTTATTCAAATTAAAATGATAAAATAAATTTATTTTTTCACCTATAAAATAATCCACGACAACTAGTTATTTGAGTATTGTTAACAACTAGTTATTTGAGTACTGTCAGAGTCTGTCAGTTCGATTTTTTTGTCCTGGCACCGAAAGTATTACTTTCGTAGCTAGCAACCTACTTTCGTAGCTAGCAACGGATAATATTCAGGTAACTGTAACATTTACTTTCGTTTTCTTTCGTGTTGCTAGGGCCCAAAAGTTAAGCCTTTTTTGGTGGTCGGAGGTATTAAATCACCTCGGCTTTGCCTCGGCAATTCAAAAACCGCCTCACACCAAAAAATTAACTTTCGCATCTAGTAATGTAAATAACTATTTTATACTACAGGCAAGACTTCTCAACTTTTCGGATGTATTTGTCATTTGAAAAATGGAACGTGTGACGTCTATCGGATGTGTCAAATTTTTCTTACCCTGTTACTTTATATTTCCGAAAAAAAGGGATGGCAGCAAAAATACATGTATAAGCATGAACACTAAATAAAATATAGAGTATGGTATGTAAGCATAAAAAAACTACCTAAAAACATTAATTTTGCGAAGCCAATACTTTTATGTATCCATTCAGTATGTATTCGAATTCTCCCCTCGATTCTTAACCGCGTATTCGAATACCAAAAAATAGCGATTCTTGCATGTTGCAGGTTGCAGGTTTCGTTTGTCGATTCTGCAAGATATCAGATATTATTATATTACAATTATTTTTCTAGAATATATTGGAATATGGAATGTATAGAACTATTTACATACTTATAAAACGGAAATCGGTATATAAATAATTCGACTCTTTGTATCCGAATACAAAATAGTTAATTCTCTCATCACTATATTAAAAAAGTTGCAATGACCGCCACTGATATATTAGAATATTTCAAGGAAACTGACAAAGTCCTAAATAAATAACAAAAAAATGTGCCAAATAACTTCAGTTTTCTGCAAACACAGTTTCTAGCAAATCTCGTTTAAAAAACAGATAAAAACAGTTTAATTAGCAAACGTGTATATGACCACTGAAACGTCATGTGTCAGCTGATTATAAAATAAATTAGCATCATCGTAGACATATCCATCGCTAATAACAGTTAAAAACTTGTTATAAACAATGTCATTGCAAACATGTTATTAAATATATTATATTATATATTATAAGAAATATAATCGATTTGTAACATTTGAGAAATTACTATCTACTATAAAAATTTGTAAACTATTGAGAGACTGTAATTTAAACCGTAACTGCATTAATTTAATTCTATTGGTAGGTAATAAAGAATCCATCCATTTCTTGAAAAAATCCAAGAACACACGCTTACCTTTTTTTTTATTTAACAGGTTTTTGTATTTTTAAGCAAATGCATATTATATAATTGCAATACATCGCTGAAAATCCGAAAAGATAGAAAATAACCCATCATTTACTTTTCAATTTCTTTTATCTACTAGGCGAGAAAAAGTATGATTTCTTAAAATTTTACATTAGGTAGGTATACTTATATGCAGGGTCCTGCAATAGTGCGTTAGACTTCCATATATAGCTCCTATACGAATTGAGTTAGAAATTTCATTTATATACTGACTTACTATAATACAGGATGTATTTTAGGAAAATATGTTTGCATATACAGGATGGCTCAAAAAAATATGATGACATAAAGTTGTATTTTTTTAAAATAACCCTTAATTGTTTTATGTTTTTAGATTTGTATTAGTGCCCTTTATAATTGCTTATAATTTTATTAAATTTCCTTTAGGAGGAATAAATTTAAAATAAAAATAAAAAGATTTGCAGCCGTGGAAAAAATAATCAAATAAACAATCTAAAAGCTTTTTTTTTATTTACGGCATTGTGTGAGATTAATGACAAGGGGTCAAGAGATACTATAAATTTAAAAAGATATTATCTATTTTATACAGGGTGTTCAAAATAAGGTCTCAAAAATTACACACTTTAAACTAATTTTTCTCAAGTTTTTCAAATGACATCTATACTTATGTTATTGTACGTTGTACAATGTTAAAACAAAAAAAAATTATTTGCAATTTATTTAAAATTATTCCAAACTGTTTTCCTAACCTTTATCAAAAAATATAAGTGTCGCTATTCATGATAAAGTTTTATAAAGAAAATAGCTAGGCTGCCATGGAACAAAACCAACTTTAACAATTAAATGCATTTTGACATTATTTGTCAGAAATAAGTGCTTAAGGGTATTGAAACAAATAATTTTTTGTTAAAAAACTGATTTTTTTTTAAGAAAGCTCATTGATATGGTTATTGTATTGGGCGAGGGTGAGATATAATGTTTTCTCGCTAGTAGAATTAATGCGACTCAGTTTCCTGAAAGGCGACATCCAGAAGCTTTTTAGTAGATGTCTTGAGCGCTTTGTTAAGTCAAAAAAAAGAAAAAGAAAGAACAAAGACGGCACCAAATAAGGAAAATCAGTTCAATTAACAATTATTAAAAAGCCAAATATTAATGAAGCATTTGTGGCACAAGAAGTTAGAATAAGTGGAAAGTCAATCTAAAGAATTCTGCAAAAACAGCCTTTTCATGCGTGCCACATTTAATTGCACCAGGCTCTGGATGAAAATTACTTCCGTAAAAAAAATTAAATTTGAACAAAAAAATATAATTTGAACAAAAAAATATCCGTTCAAGTACACTTAAGTACTTATTTGTAACAAATAATGTCAAAATGTATTATTTTGAACACCCTGTATAAAATAGAGGAAATCTATTTGATTTATAACACCTCTTGACCCCTTGCCATTAATCGCACACAATGGCGTAATTGAAAACAGGCGTTTACATTATTTTTTCCAGGGCTGCTTTTTTCAGTTTTTAATTTATCACACCTAAACTGCTAAAGCAAATTTAATAAAATTACAAATAATTATAAATGGCATTAATATAAACCTAAAAATACAAAAATACAACTTTAGGTATTCACACATCGTTGGGTCACCCTGTATATGGGAACATATTTTCCTGAAATACAGGCTGTGAAACAGTATAAGTCAGCATAAGAATAATTCGTATAAGATCTATGGAAGCCTGACGAACTATTGCAGGACCCTGTATACAATAATACTATTCGTGTAAGGTTCGAATACAATGATACACGTCCACATTGCGCACAAAATGTATGATAATATTTCAATGAAGTATTTCCTATGAAGGAAGAAGAGGGAGGTAATTAAGTTGCCGGCCGATATGATTGCCCGAACTTAATTATATATTTTCTTGGGGCCACCTAAAAGTAAAGTTTACGTTAGAGGAACTTCGACAACGACTGAAGGTATAATACAAAAAATCCGAGAGCAAAAAAAATTGGCAAATCGAAAAAAAAAGACTATACCTGTGTTTTTTGATTTTTTTAGGAATGTACCGATTCTTGGTTACCGAATTTATTCCAGTTTTAAAAATCACCCTATATTTAGAAGGAGAATAATAATAGTGTGTACAAAGTTTCTTTTGTGTCTTTGATAAATCTCTCCATACAGTACGTATCAGCCAAATGGAATAAATTCGATAATAAATACATGGGGGCGTGTCCGAAAAAAGGCTCGGACACGTCGATTGGTATTTCTAGTTGCAGCGCATTTATTTCAAATAAAAACTTTTTATACAGGGTGTGTCATCTAACAGTGGCCAATACCATATTTTTTATTTTAAATGCAAAACCCTGGATTCTTCAGAAAATTTTAGACATTTTACGTACAATATCCTATACCTATCTTCAACTTTTTCGGAAATATTAAGCGTTTTCATATTTATTGCAAATATTAACAACACACTCAAAAACTAATAAGTAATACTGTTTATTTCTTGATAATGTAAAAAACAAAAAAACATTGTTGTAGGAGATGTTGAAAATGCTCGCCGCGAACGTCTTGGCAACATCCTAATCTTAAATAGAAATGTCTTCAACATTGGGGCTATTTTTCGACTAGAAGTATGTGGGTTTTCCTCAAACTCAAGCATAATATCTAATTTGGTATCATCACTTATTGCATTGGCAGCTACTTTTTTATCTGCTTGTCATTTTCCAAGGTGGCGAAACTGCTTTTCAATTTTACTAATTTTCTTTTGAATTATAGGCTGCAAATTTGGAAACTTTTCATGAAATAAGCGAGCAACTTCCATTTGTGTCCGTGTTTTATCTCCATAACCAATCATCTGTAAAATTGTTATTTTGTGCATTTCTGTTAAATAAACCATTTTTCTGATATGCAGTTTAATTTAAATTTAAATTTAAACGACTATAACACTGACAACTACTGTCATGCAGACAGACAACAATTTGCTTAGGTCAGAAGTTTTAAACAAAAGTAAACAAAACTATTTATACCTTTTTTTAACTTCATATCCGTAAAAAGAAATGCGGAAATGCAATAAATCTGAAAACACTTAATATTTCCGAAACAGTTGAAGATAGGTATGGGATATTGAACATGAAATATGTCTAAAATTTTCTGAAGAATCAAAAAATTGAAGAATGTACAGGGTGTTTTTTTTTAAATAAGAAAGTTGGTATTGGCCACTGTTACCTGACACGTCCTGTATAAAAAGTTTGTATTGAAAAAAATGCACAACTAGAAATAGGTACCAATCGACGTGTCCGAGCGTTTTTTGGCGGATATTTATTATGGAATTTATTCCATTTGGCTGATACACTGATACACACTATGGTAATTGGGGTGTTCGACATAGAAAAATTAAGTATCTTGTGTTGGCTTTAAAATAATTCTTTGGGAAAACTAATACTATTCTACTATTTTTTGATGTTCAAAGTTCAATATCGAAATATGTTGCAGCTTTTTCCTTATTAATATTTAAAATGGCAGCACAAATGCCTTACAACTTATGCAACATCTTTTCAGTCTTAGTTACTAACAGTAGTCAGTCAAAATTTAAAGAAAATACTCCCAATATCCCTTCAAGACGGTTTCGAAAACCTACTCTCCCCACTCCTATTGTTATAAATCCCAAATAAATTAAACACAGATAGTGTATTTGTGGGCCCACAATTCGTGGGCCCATCACAGTCGTCTTGAGCAGCGTTCATTTGTTGTCGTCTAACGTCGATTGTTTCCTGCTGAACGGAAATTATTTTCGGACCTAGGACGCCTGCTACTTTTTCCTGTGTCAATTCCTTGACTTTTTTCAGTTGTTCCAAGGCCTCCTCGTAGGTGGGTAGACCGGAAGCGATGGTGTAACTGGGTAGTTCCGATTCCGGAGTTCCTGCTTCGACATTT
The DNA here is from genome assembly GCA_963969555.1 of Polydrusus pterygomalis. Classification (NCBI taxonomy): domain Eukaryota; kingdom Metazoa; phylum Arthropoda; class Insecta; order Coleoptera; family Curculionidae; genus Polydrusus; species Polydrusus pterygomalis. Next base: position 1,403,702 of record OZ018376.1, read on the forward strand.
GCAGATGTTCGAGTATTCATGACTGAAAAATAAAAACGAATAATATTTAATAAAGAAAAATTATTTTTTCTTAAATTGTACCTATTTAATAGTAGACAACAAATGTCAGCACCTTGGATTGATACTTTTTTACATTTACCTTTAGATCTACATCTTATCTCGTGCGCAAACAAAAGTTAAGTTTTATGGATAAAAAAAATTTATTTGTAGGTACCCACGTCTCACCGGTCAAATCCCCTAGCGCCCAACAGGGAGGTGCATGCGCACCATCCTCTTGTTATTGGTTTATAAATACACTCCTGAACCGGCTCGGCGCCATTTTTGTTGTTAGGTTTTCTCTGTGGATTTCTTGTATCCTTTGCTATTACGTAATTTTCTTTTTTAAACAGTAAAAGGGCTTAGCTCAGTTATTAAGGTGGAATTCTCCGTCATTCCATCTATTGCCAACCTATAACCTATTTCGCGTTGCGTTTTTTAGTTTATTATTTGATTAACTAACATTTAAATAAAATCAATATCGTCGGTACAATATTTAGGTAATATCTGACATATTACAAAAATATCAATTTATTTCATTGCTAATTTTGGGAGAATTGTATAGTGAAAGAAGAATGACATAATAATGTTAAAAAAAATCTTTAAAAATATTTAATGAAATTTCTTGATATTTATTTAATATGTCAATTATTACCTATAAAATATGAAGACGATATAATGATTTTTTTCTGTTTGACGTTCATAATAAGTTTATTATGAACTTGAAATGAAGTTTATAATGAAGCTATTTCGATACGCGTTTTTTCTTTATTTGATGTTGGTAACATTGAAATTGAAAAATTGAAAAATTGACGTAAAATCACGTCTTTTGAAATTCAAAAAAAATTAGCAAAATCGCCCGAATTTCCGAACGCTCTGTATATGTACCGAATGTAGTACAAGGATCACACAACGTATTCCGTCCAATTTCAAATCTCATATCGCTAAAATAACTTTAGAATCTCGTGGTGAAAATGGGTCAATAAATCAAAAAATGACAGTTCGCAAAATAATTTTTGTTGTCCGGCCAGAGGTTACTATGATAAAATATAGTATTACCAACATAAAATTTAGACATAAAAATTTAAAGGATTTATTTTCTTTTTAAATATGTATTTTTTATTGAAAAAACTACAAATAGAAAAAATAGTATAAAGCACGTGGTTCATAAGGCGTTTTAGCGCACGTGTCAATTAAAAAACTCGCCACTTCGTGGCTCGTTTTTTAAAATAGACGCGTGCGCTAAAACCGCTTCTTATGAAACGTGTACTTTAATATACTATATCGTCAACCGTCAGTAAAGCCGTACATTATCAGAGTGATTTCCGGAAGTAAACGAACACTTTATTTTATTGTAAAATAAAATACTTTTTCTCCAAATGACATTAAAAGCGGTCTTTTAATGACACCTGTCAGGTGTCATTAAAAATTAAAATTTAAAATGACAAGTAAACACAACAATTCAATAAATGTCATAAATAACATACATAAATATAAAAAATACGATTTTGCGTGAAATTGGAACAAATTTGGAGAAAATATAATAAATAATTACTAGGCAGAAAAGCAGATTTAATGCCTTGGCTGGTTTCCTAGCCTCGGCTGCGCCTCGTCTATGAAACACCAGCCGCGGCATTAAATCTTGTGTGTCTTTATCGACTCGCCTGTTATTCGCCTCGCTCGCTTATCTCATAATTTCAGACTCGTCCGATAAAGAATCACTTTACTGCCTTGGTACATAAATAATTATATTATCTAAATTTTGTGTAAAAGCTAGAAAAATTAAATAAATATACGCGAAATAGGTTGGCAAGCATGTTGATACTCCCACCTTAAAGGAACGCTTCGCGAACAAATCGAAAAGAGAATCGGTGGAGTTGCTACGGGTTGTGGCATTATGATGAGTCCTAACAAGGACGAAACAGCTCTCAATGTCTACTCGGCCCCAGAGAGTCCATTGTTTTTGGTACCCCTGTGTATTTCAATCAGTGTTGCCAATGTGCGGACTTTAGTCCGATTTTCGGACTGTTTTTAAGGCTTTGGACTTTTGTCGGACTTTGAAACTACTTCGGACTTTTCGGACTTCTTGATACGTGACTAAAATATGCTAAATGCACAAATTTTGTACTATAAAATCGGCAGGTAATTTATTGTTTAATTACCAAGTGTTGGGTTGGCTTATTACTTATTACATTAACTTTTTTATTATTGTTTTTTTTTGTTATTAAAAAGTAAATGTTTATAGAGTTATCAGTCTTTTTCATTATATAATATGCCCCTAACACTAAAAAATAAATATCACTTATGGCGAATGCGCCAGACGAAGCATTTTCATTTCGACGCGGACTAAATCGGACTTTTTCGTGCCACTGGGCGGACCTTTTCACCTAATGTCATTGGCAACACTGATTTCAATGCAAAATGCAGGTCTTTTCACACTTTAAAGTCCGGTAGCCCAGAATATTTTTCTTGTTATCAAGTAATATTTGGCTTGAAGTTAGGTTCGCGATAGCATCGAAGATTGCTGTTTTGTTTGTTTTTTATTTTCGATAATTGACTTGTTAGCTTTTCGAACTAAAAACACGATGGCGAATTATTTTTAAACAAATTTTTTTTAAATCGGATATATATAGAACAATTTCATTTCTTGTCAACAAGTTGTGGCAAGAACTTGGGGCAAATTTTAGCTGTTTACACGTGAAAATAAATTAAAGGTCAACTATTACAATTTCTTGACTAAGAACTTGGCCCGTGAAATATGGGCTTAAAATCAACGACTAACAAAACGATGGCCATGATTGGTCATTGCATAAACCTGTAAAATAATGAAGAGGTTGAGAACCTCTGAATACTAAACAATACGTTTATAATTGATTTTTACGGTATTCTGCCTTTCAGGTAATTAAACATAATTAAAGTTTTTACGGAAGAAACGATAATGCAAAAAAAAAAACAGTTAAATTTTAATAAACAGCATAAAACGGAACAATATGGGAAACCCATTCCGTGACGAAACGGTATTGCGAGTTCATTGTTATAAGGAACTGTATATTTTAGGATGAGTTTTATGTTTTTTTGTTATAAGGTTTGGTATGTGAAATCCGAAAAATTACCGATTTTTTTTTAACCGATTTTAATAATCTTTTATGAGTAGTGGAGTAGAAAAAATAGAGTTGACGGGTAAGAAGAGATAAAATGTGACGAAAAATAGTAATTTACGTCACAAGATCGGAAAGTATTGTTTCTTAGGTCGAGACAAGCATTTCCGGGACGAGCCGTAGGCGAGTCCTGGAAGCTTGGAGAGACCAGCAAAACACTAATTTTCGGTTGCGTGACGTACAATATTTTTTTTTAAGTAGAAAATACTACTTATATAAATTAAAGCATTTCTAAAAATATTTTCAAATTGTCTGTTTTTAATAGATATCCATGTTTTTATTTCGACTTTAAATTTTTTTAATGAAATCAACTTTTTAATTTTTGTTGGTAATCGTTTAAATAAAAACATAAATATTTGAAATTTTTTTGTCCTATGGACTTATTTATTTTAGGTTTTATGGTTATTTCATTTTTATGACGTGTATTATGAAAATGGTTTTTAAATTGTATAAGGTTTTTATTTTTAAATATATATATTAAGATGTTATAAATGTAAAGTCGTCTTATGTTCAACTTTTTTGTTTCTGAATATAATTCTTTTGAAGGATAAAGATAATCTTTATTGAATATAATTTTTAAAAACCTTTTTTGTAATATTTCTAATTTTTTAACTAAAGTTCTATTTATTCCTCCCCAACCTAAAATTCCGTAATTTAAATGGGTTTGAACTAACGCGTAATATAATATGATTATCAATTATGCAACATGGTTTGCTGAGATGGTAAAATTCGTCCATAGATTATAAAGTCCAATACTAATGATGGGTTGTGCGAAATAAGAATCTTCTATTGCTTTATCTGACTTGCAAAGGTTTAAAAAACTTATATACAGAGTAAAAATAAATTAATTGAAACAGACGTATTGGTACGATCAATAGAATTCCAATTCAGACAGTTAGAAGACCACGAACAACGATGTGACCTGCGCGACAAATATGTTAAAACTAATACTACGGCGCGAGGCGATTGCCGGTCGCTACGAACCCCCACCAACGTACCACAGTAATATAACATTTAATAAAAGGTAATAACACTTTTTCTTTTTGTAATTAGGCAAGCTATATAAGCCTTACAAGAAAATATTGTAGGAGCTATTATTATTATAATATAATAAAGAACTTAATAAAAACCAAAATAATTTGTCTATACCCCTAATGCGTTAAGGAGGGTTTGATTTATAAACTAATAAAAGCAGAAAAAGGAATAAGGGCAAATTGGACAAAATTTCGTTTTTTTGCTTAAATTTTTTAACTTAAAACTCCTAACCAAAGTTGGGCATTTGGCCGCTTTTTGGGTTAATAAAAAATAAACCAAATATTGTTAAGAAAACGAAATGGCACATGTGTCACTATATAGTGTTTGCTCTTAACTGATCTATCGTTTGTAATGTTACTACGCTGAAAAAGACTAATTTCTGTCAATATATTTTTAAAAAAAAATGAGAGGGTATGCTAAGAGAGTGACTAAAGTACCGAAATTAATAGGTGTGCGGTCGTTTAGGTATGTTTTGGATTCACATGGACTTTCTCATTCATTTAATTACCTTTGTATCGTAATGCACATCAAAGGTCGACTACATGCAACAAAAAGGTAAATACAGAAGAAAGTAATTTTTATAAATTTATAATGCCGAGATTTCATTGGTCTTTGTTTTGTTTTATGGCTGCACGATTAAATGATGTTTATCTTTGCAACAAAAAAAAAATATGTCGGAGACAATCGGGCATCTTAAAGGTGAAGGTGAGATGGGAAGTTAATGTACTGTAAAACACCAATAAAGATAAGATTAAGGAACCAGGATCATATAGTTATTTTTTAATACATGATTAGAAAATTAAGGTGAAGTGAAGAACGAGCGCATACAAACATATTAATATAATTTGTTAATTCCACAAATCAGTGCCCCTCCCCTCCCTTGCAATGCTGTACAGCCACTTTATAGAATATCCCCCCCCCCCCTCGTGAATAAGTTCCTTAATAATTCGCCCCGTCAGAAACTACACTGATAAAAATAATCTAATACAACAGGTTTGCTAAGACATAGTTTGTATTGATAGCTTATTTTGTATTAACCCATATTAAATAAATTGCTAGTTTATCAAACCCGCTCTAGTGGTATATCAATTCCAGATTTGCTACAACAGTGTTTTTATTGATAGTAATTAGTTCCATTAGCAGGCAGCACTGTTTTGTTGTATAATGATCTACTTTTAATACAGCAATTTTGTTAAGAAATATATTGTATCTTCTCAATGCGACGCATTTTGTTCTCAGTAAAACGCTTTCTCTATAATTAAAAAAGCAGCGTCCACAGAAACGAATTGTATCCGTTAGAACCTATAATCAACAAGACGTTGGTGTGGGTTCGTAGCGATCGGCAATCGCCTCGCGCCGTAGTTTAGTTTTAACGTATTTGTTGCGCAGGTCGTTGTTCGGAGTCTTCTAGCTATTTAAATTTTTGAGAACTACAGTACTGGTAAGTATATGCTTTATTAATCATTGCAATCAAATATCATTATGATTAATGTCAAGTTTTATTACAACTGCCAGTAGGAACTAATACAGTATCTATATAAAACCAGATTACACCCCAATGGAACTTGATAACTACTGTGAACTGTGAGTATTCAGAGCAATAATGACTATAAACCATTCTATGGCGCGATAACTCCTACTTCTTATTGGCTAAATTACCTTGATGTTATCACTACACATGCAACGGTCTAGCAATTTTTGTTGTCTAAGAGTAGGAAAGCGCGTTGCTGTCAGTTGTATAAAGATTATGTGAATTCTTATAGAAGGCATTTTCTCAGTGTACAGGTGAGATGAGAGAAAACTATAAGGAAACTACCTAGTAAACAAGTAAAAAAAGCAAAAGCGGCTCATTCCCGTCTTTGGTAGTCATCTTATTATATTATCTAAGTTTAAATTTTATAAACTGTTAATGGTAAGTTTTGTAATAAATGTAAAGCTTTAATTAAACTAATACTCACTCTGTATGTGTTTACAAACCGAAAGTCTATCCGGGTTAGATAAGTTTTTGACATTTTGCTAATTCGCATCCAAAAATCGCAAACGTGAAAGACAAACGGGATTTCCTCTCTCAACAAAAGTTATTAATGTTAAGGTTGAGGAGAGTTGAAACATGCCGAGCATGTAAAGAAAGTTAGTAAAGAAAGTCTAAACAACTAAACAAAATGAGAAAGAAGAAAATGGCCTTTTAAAGAGAAGGTGTCGAGGATTTTTTAAATCCTTTATATAATTTTTTTTGCAAAGTCATTGATATGTCTGTAAGACAGTATAAATATCTCTATATTTAATACTTTTTGCTTTACTAACTTTCTTCACATGCTCAGCATGTTTCAACTCTCCTCAAACTTTTATTATGTCACTTCTACACTTCAATTTTTCAATGCCATAACAGCTCCATTAAGGTTTTATACCATTTTCTCTTCTGCTAATTAATACCGTCAGCACTATATAAATTTTCTGTCTCCTGATGATGTTTCTACGTTCGAAACATTTAGAGACCCCTAAAGAATTTCTATATTCTATTAAATTTTGTGGAGGAAGACTTTTAGTTTTTTATTTCTTACCTAAAAAGGTTTAGTCAAACGGGACGAACAGAGTTAAATTGTGTGAAATAGAGGCTGATATTATACAGAAAAACGTTCATTTCGATTCGCGAAGTTTACTGTTACGGTCAAGTGTTTATTTGTTTATAATTGTAGACATTTTGTTCTGGTATGAGGTACGCAGCAATTTAATTTAAGTTTTTATAAGTGAAATATGTCTTCTCAGAAAAGAAAAATAACGGACGAACATTGAGTTTATATAACGACTGTTGGGAATCAGACTATTTAATCACAAACAACAATAATAAACTTTAGCTCATGGTTTGTATGCAAGTACTATCAGATTATAAGTAATGTAAAACGACATTACATAAAACAACATTTTCAAGCACAATTTCTTGATCAAGAATTTGAAAAAGTTTTCGGTACCAGTCATCGTTTATAGCACAAACACAATTCACTTAACTCGCGATCAGTAATAGCCGAGTTCCTTTTAGTTGCTTTTAAATACCAAAGTCAACTTTAAAGATTTTTCCTCCTCCTTTGCCACGTTTAAGTATAGTGTGCCCCTATACATTTCTCATACGATTTGTTCGCGAAGCGTTTCTTAAACAACAAGCTAAGCAAAGTTTTACTTAGCTATGTTGTTTAAAAGAAGAAAAAGGAAAATACCTAATAGCAAAGAATACAAGAAAAGAAATCCATAGAGAAAACGTAACAACAAAAATGGCGCCGAACCGGTTCTGGAGTGTATTTATATAATGTCGGTCGATAAAGAAGGAAAACCTAATAACAAGAGGGTTGTTTGTTATGAGTTTTCAATGCCTTTCCCCCCCCCCCCCTCTGTTTCACAAGTTTGTGGATCCGCCCCTGCCTTAGACGACCAGACTTTTTTTTATTGTTACTTGTCTAAGTATTTAAATAAACAACTTTATCAAGTTGTTTGTTATTCAAGGTGGTACCTCAGCTTTGACGTTTATTGGTAATTTGCATGGAACACGGAAAAATAGCGTTAGTTAGGTACACCGTCTTGATTTTTCTAAATAGTTAAGTACGCGATAGTATAGGTGTACCTACCTACCTTCTCTTTCCATTATAATATAATAAAAACTAACAACATTACTAAGCATAATAGGCGGTATATAATTTATAAAACAATAGGAAAATCTTTTCAGGAAAAATACTGTTTCCCTTGCGCTTCGATCATAACTATTATTAAAAATGTTTTCCTTATTGTTATTTTTGGAAAAATACAAAAATGGTATGTTATTTGCAGGTTAGTGGATAGAGGTACGGTACCTAATTTCCAAAAGGTTCAAATACACTACGCCCATTAATTATCGAATATTAAAAAATGCACCCTCAAATTAATAAGCTGTAATTTCGTTGATAATAAACCAATTTTGAACTTTTTTTTTTTAATTATAGATATAAGATTCTCGTGTTTAGCGCAGAGTAGTTTGCGTCCTGACACGTCTTATTATACGGGGTAGCGCATAAACTCTAGATGCATGTAAATTTCCTTAAATTTAAAACTAACATATCTTACAGAAAAATTGAATTTAATTTAGTTTTTAAACGAAAGCAATTAGACATCTATCTGCGCTAGAAACTGGCCAAAAAGTTTCGCCATGCCATTAGAGGCAAAAAAAAAAATTCCATTTCTTCGAAATAAATTCTGTTGCCAAAAAAGTGTTTCGTAAATAATCAATGAGTCATTTAATCACTTTTGACTTTTAAATTTAGAATAAAAAACATGTCAACAAATAAAGTCTATAATACAGGGTGGCACGCAAAAACTTATCCATTTAATTCGTTCACAGAATATATCCCTGAATTTGTATTTGTATTATTATTTTTTGTATTTTTATCGGCGTTGTGGTCTATGGTCAGCGCAGCGGCCTCACAGATCGTAGGCCCGGGTTCCATTCCCAGTGCCGGCAACGTCGATGTTAAATTTGGAATTTGGTTTAAGAGGTGCGCCGTCTTTCGGAAGAGACGTTAAACTGTGGGCCCCGTGTCATGGATGTTGGCACGTTAAAGAACCCTACCCTCGACAAAGAGGGATTCGGCAAAATTACCAGATAGTGTGTGACAAATTCCCTAACGTCGGTGATTGGCCTCGTTGCGGAAAAAGGCCGACGTAAATTAAATTAAAAAAAAAAAAAAAAAATTGTATTTTTAATTTTAAGCAATTTAATTAAATGGTTAGATATTTCCGTAGCACTCTGTATTATAGACTTTATTTGTTGACATGTTTTTTATTCTAAATTTAAAAGCCAAAAGTGATAAAATGACTCATTGATTATTTACGAAACACTTTTTCGGCAACAGAATTTATTTCGAAGAAATGGTATTTTTTTTGCCTCTAGTGGCATGGCGAAACTTTTTGGCCAGTTTCTAGCGCAAATAGATGTCTAATTGCCTTCGTTTAAAAAATAAATTAAATTCAATTTTTATGTAAGATATGTCAGTTTTAAATTTAAGGACATTTACATGCATCTAGAGTTTATGCGCTACCCCGTACAATAAGACGTGTCTGGTCGCAAACTACTCTGCGCTAAACACGAGAATCTTATATCTATAATTTAAAAAAAAAAGTTCAAAATTGGTTCATTATTAACGAAATTACAGCTTATTAATTTGAGGGTGCATTTTTTAATATTCGATAATTAATGGGCGTAGTGTATATTGTACAGTGTCCGCAAGAAAGTCCGCATCAAATGGGATTTTTTTTTATTATTAGGTATAGGTAAAAATTGAAAAAGCAGTTAGTTTTTGCTTACCTTAAAACCAAAAATGACTTATACTGAAGCAGCTGCACAACTTGCTTTACCTGTCAAATTTGACATTTTTAATAAAATAGGTTCAAAAATGCCCTTATTTATAAAAATATCGAAAAACTTTATTCGAGAAAGTTGTTTATTTAGGCATTTTTTGCCTAGTCTAATACAATTTTTATTTTTTGCCAGATTCTTGAAAATTTTGATCAACCCTCGTAGATTAACTTTTATACATCGATGTAAAACCATTTGCCTTTACTTCATTTGTAATCTTAATGCAATTTTGTGTAAAATTTTTGTTACCAATTATTTATTTTGCTTCAAAAACGGAAATTGTTATTGATCAGTATAATGTTTGATGCAAAGTTTATCTAATTACATCAGTTTTGTCAAAACCGACGTTTCTCATTTTTCTTAAGTTAGTAAACAGATGTACAAAAAGAAAATATTAGGAAGCTTTCGTTGAAATTTTACTTAATTATTATTATTAAATTAAATAATTATATTAAACTATATTTTTGTTAAATAAAATGTTTCGAGCGATTAATATTTATTCTTTTTGATCCAACATTAATTAAGTAAAATTTCAACGAAAGCTTCCTAATATTTTCTTTTTGTACATCTGGTTACTAACTTAAGAAAAATGAGAAACGTCGGTTTTGGCAAAACTGATGTAATTAGATAAACTTTGCATCAAACATTACATACTGATCAATAACAATTTCCGTTTTTGAAGCAAAATAAATAATTGGAAACAAAAATTTTACACAAAATTGCATTAAGATTACAAATGAAGTAAAGGCAAATGGTTTTACATCGATGTATAAAAGTTAATCTACGAGGGTTGATCAAAATTTTCAAGAATCTGGCAAAAAATAAAAATTGTATTAGACTGTAAAAATTTCGTACAAAGGCTAAAAACGCCTAAATAAACAACTTTCTCGAATAAAGTTTTTCGATATTTTGATAAATAAGGGCATTTTTGAACCTATTTTATTAAAAATGTAAAATTTGACAGGTAACGCAAGTCGTGCAGCTGCTTCAGTATACGTCATTTTAGGTTTTTAGGTAAGCAAAAACTAACTGCTTTTTCAATTTTTATCTATACCTAATAATAAAAAAAATCCCATTTGATGCGGACACTGTATAATAATGCTTGACTCGTTTATAATAGTAAATAAAAATATTACATAAAGATCACAAGATATTTTTTTCGAAACCAAGCGTAGTTAATTCCTGCTTACGCATGTTAACTTTATGATTTTTTTAATTGTTAATGAAACAGCGTAACTAAACGAAGGTTAGCCTAGCCTACCACCCAAATTTTGCTGATCATATAAACGTTTCCAAATTACATAATAATTTGAGTAAGAAATAATATTAAAACGTGTTTTTTCAAAGTATTAGTGGGGAAGAGGACTTCAATTAAAACACGTTTTACTTTTTACTCATTCCCCACGTTTCGGTTTATTTTTTTAAACCTGTTTCAAGGGTCTAGAAAATTGTAGAAAGTGTGGAAACTTAATGACCTGACATGGCATTATGCATTTTCTTTAAACGGTTTTCCTTGTGGGTTTTTAATTGGTTAACCATGTTTTTGATGTTTAATAAAAATGAAAGAAAATGCATAATGCCATGTCAGGTCATTAAGTTTCCACTTTTTCTACAATTTTCTAGACCCTTGAAACAGGTTTAAAAAAATAAACCGAAACGTTGGGAATGAGTAAAAAGTGCATTTGCCCAGTTCTTGATACAAAAATATAATACGCATTTTTTTAAAGCAAAGAAATGAACATGTGGTGTTTATTATCAAAGTACCTAAAATTTCTACAATGATATAATTTTCAAGTAATTGGCGATTATGCATTTAAGGAAGTATATTTTTAACTACCTATACAGGGTGGTTTACGATAGATGGTACGTTAGACGCACTGGCGGATCCAGTAATACTCCTAAGGGGAGGCCCGTATGCAAAAAATCAAAATAAATCAGTATATTTATATTTTATATTGTGAAAAACGTAACACAAATTTTTGTAACAGGGATTCTATTTAACTAAAAATACTTGGTTTAAAAGGAACTTAAAATAATCATTTATTTTCGGTGTGTTCGTTTTGTTTTAACGGGCTTTAGGGGGGGGGGGGGGGCCGGGGCCAATTGCCCCTCCCCCTGGATCCGCCTCTGGTTAGACGTGTATTATATGGTAAACCAGCTGACGAATCGATCTGGAAATTTGGTCAGTTACATAAACGGACATTCTCTATTTATCTGAAATATTTTTGACTATACACTTACTTTTACTTTAAGTAAAGTAAGTAAAGTTGACGATACAGTGTTACTATTTCTACCAAAAATTAGTAGCATAGAACACTATTTTATTTTATATTTTGTCAAATTCATATTATGCCATGATATGCCAAACTAATGAGAAATAAAATAAGTAGACAAATACAAATTTATTTTTGTTGTTTACAAAATTAACATAGTAAGAATATACATACTTAAAGAAAAAGAAAAATAATTACATAAATTGCTGAAATTGGCCACCGCCATGCTCCAAGCATAAATTCACACGTCTCTTCATATTGTCGAAAGTGTTGACCAGCATCTCTGGAGAAATGTTACCACATTCTTGGATAATCCTTTCTTGTAATTGTTCTAAATTTGCAACTAGTGTTTAAAAAATAGTGTTCTTTAAATAAGGAAAAACGTAGTAATCCATAACCGTTAAACAAGGTGATTTAGGTGGAAATTCAATGTCTGATCGAAAACTGATCAATCTGTCGTCGAAAAAATTGCCTAAGTAGTTAATAGTTTCGGCGGCTGTATGGGCGGTTGCACCGTTCTGTTGAAAATATCCAAAACGTAGTTCGTCGTCAAGTAATTGCTCCACAAATGGATTCAAAATGTTGTCTCTATACCGCTGTGCTGTAACTGTGTCATGGAAAAAAATAGGATCAACAATTCTTCTTCGGGAAACAGCTAACCAGAGACCAATTTTTTCAGGGTGCAATGTGGACTCTACAAAAAAATGAGGATTTTCACTACTCCACATGCGTGTATTCTGAGAATTCACATAACCGGAGAGGTGGAACCAGGATTCATCCGAAAAAAATGTCAGGTCTAATAAATCATTTCTTTCCAATAAATTTTGGGTAAACCATTGAGAGTAATTCCTGCGTCTTTTAAAATCTGCGGCTTGCATTCCTTGGAGTACTTGCACTTTATAAGGCAATACATTTAGCTGCTTTTTAAAATAGTCCTGCATGTTCTATAAGATCTTCCCACTGCTTGGGACAGGCGTTAGCAACAAGTTCTTCTGTTCTTACAGATGGTCTTCCTGCTCCTTTTTTGTGTTGTATAGAACCTGTTTCTCTAAACGCAGTCAGTCAGTCACGGTTCTTTTCAGGCAATGATAAAAATCCCCAGCAATAAAAGCAACGTTAGGAAAATGTTCGTGAAAATCGTCCATGCACAAACCCGGATTGTATTGACACTCACCATTTACTCTAACCCCGTTTCGAAAATACGCTTCAACCATGAATGTTTTGTGCTGTTCCGTAAAGCCCATTGTGTGAATTGTTCAAGAAATTGGAAAAATTAAGTAGCAATGAATCAAATTACTTGTAACGACTGTCAAAGATGACGGAATAACTGATTGATTATTAATTCAGGTAGTAACTGACACCCAACAGGTATTACTCTCTACGGCTAAGCATTACGTCCTTAGATGCAAGGCCTTCTTTGATGCAAATAATTTTTGCTCGCACGGTATAACCTATTTCGCGTGGATTTATTTATTTTTCTAGTCTAGCTTTTACACAAAATTTAAATAAATTCAATATATCGACTGCGTATTCTATAGGTAATAATTGACATATTAAATAAATATAGAGAAATTTTATAAATTATTTTAGGTGAATTGTAGGTATATCGAGTAAGATTTTTTAACGTTGTTTTGTCATTGTTCTTTCACTTTACAATTCTGCCAATATAAGCAATGAAATAAATTGATATTTTTGTAATATTATGTCAGATATTTCCAAAATGATGTGGCGACGATATTGATTTTATTTAAATGTTAGCCAATAAATTAATAAACTTCAAAAATCACCGCGAATAGGTTACAATAAATCGAATGACGTTGATAATTCCACCTTAATAGCACATGCAGGTATAAATTTATAGAAAATAAAAGAGCACGATACATTATTATTATTGTTATTTTCAATTTTGTTGCCACTTATAAATATAAACAATATTATTGTGAAATTAATTATTATAAGTTTTTTTTTGTAACGGCGTTATTATCGCACAATAAATTATTATTCAAACCGTTTCTTTAATGGGTTGGGTTGCAAATAATATGTGGCATGCAAAGGTACCTCTTGGAGACAGCGCCGGAATTAAGCCTAGACCGTCCAGGTTGAACTTTGCGTTTTCTTTCTTTTGTCGGAGCCTAGCCTGAGGATGAATCTGACGAAATGAAACAAAAAACTTTTCTGATACCTGGATGATGTCTCGAGTCTGTTTCCTCTTCTTTTCTCTCTAACTTATCGAAACAAGAATACCATTATATAATCGATGGCTACTGGCAAAACGAAGACTTGATAACGCTGATAATGGCATAACGTTAAGTCTCTAATCTCATTTTTTCAAACTTACGTGCCACAGTGGCATAACAAGGGGAGCCCCCCCCCCTCCCCCTCCCACTGAGTTGTGTTTGAAGTTATTTCTTGAAAAATAAGTTTTTTCGAAAAATTTGTGAACTATAGGAGGTGATGCCAGATGCCTACATAAAAATAAATTCGTTTTTTTTTAACAAAGGCCTTTTGGAAACTCCTTTTATCCTAGTCGACTGACTAGATTTTTTAAAATTTGTGTGTGGTCCTAAAAATTCTCGTTCGCTTTTCGCCAACAACACCCCCCGGGCAGTGAGGTTAGTTATGCCACTGATATGCCAAATATTTAATTGATTTTGAAATATTTGCATTGTTCTAGAATATTTGACACCCTAATAATCCTACCAGGTTATTTGCTATGTATTTTTGCCTCAGACGCATTATTTTTTTATTCTGTACAGTTTTATTCCAAAGCGAACAATAAAAACCAAAGTTCGGTTGCTCCCCTTCCCCCGGGATCACTTTCTGGAAACGCCACTGCATTTATTTAATTATATACTGATACATATTTATAATAGGTTTTCTTTAAAAAAAAAACCTTGAGTAAATTTGGGTCAATTTCATGGGTAAGAATATTCAAATGTTATGGTTTTTGATAGGAAGCCTATGCAATGTTAGTATATCAAGCAAATTGCTTGTAAAATAATAAAAATAGTTTTCCTGTAATTTTTTGCAATTAGGTTAACGATTTATAAATTTAATTGATTTTATATTTAATTTAGTAGGTAGGTACTAAATAAAATGTATGGTGGGATTTTCTATATTTTGCGACAATGAAAAAATTTATATTAAACTTTCTGAATCATCTTTAGTGACTTAAAACATATTTCGTGTACAAATAATTAACAAATAACCCCCTAGCCAGTTTTTGAAAATATACAAATATACATAGAACACCCAACAAACATTTAAAGCCTTAGTGACCTCTAATTTTGAGAAAATGAACTATTTAAATAAAGAAATAGTTTATTTTTTACTTCTAAAGCGGCTTTTTGGAATAAGCGGCCAAAGAGACTAACTGTTACTGTTTGGTTAAAAGAAAGTGATTCGAACTTATTATTACGTCTTCAAAGCCGGAATATATAAGACGCCCAAGAGATGGTCTAAAATAGTAGATTGTAAATCGACTCCCAGGTTATTTTTTTTATCTTAAAGCCCAAAAATATTTTAGGCCCATGAAAAATAAATTACTTCGTTTTTTTTGACCATTTCTTCATGGTAAGGTTACAAAGTGAACATTTTTTGAGGTGATGTAGGTATACTCGATATTACTCTTACATTTTGTACTTAAAGCTCAGAAAGCTTTAAATTATAAAATAGGTTATAGAAATAATTTCTTTATAGCCTCGTATTATGGAAATCATGACTTTTGGGAAAAATATTTTACTGATGCCACATTTTTTTTAACATGGTGTGTTATCTTAAATTAATTTTGTTAAGTTACTTTTAACACTAAAACCAAAACAAATACATTACAAAAACCGAGCAAATAAACGAGCTATAATAGGTATAAAAATAATTCAAAAGTGGGGTTATTTCTGAAAGTATCGAAAAAAGTTATTAAAAAAAGTTTTTTTTTAATGCAGTTTCTAGCCCATATGCAAAATTTCAGCTGCATAAGATAATTTTGATTTTCATCTCGATCGAAGCAGAACTTGATGCCAAAGTCAAATTTCGAATAAAGCTATTAATAAAAAAAATTTCTTATGATGCGGACTTTACTGGTCACATTGTATATAACATCATTTCTATTGTTTAAAAAATACGGTTTTAGCAAATTACACCGCGAATATTAGATACTCTTTACTACTAATTAGATGTGTGTTATGGGTTATGGTCAATTTCCCCGTTAGATAGTGATAGTTTAGTAAAATAGTTGAGAGAATAGTGTGTTGCTAAAGGTGAATTACCATAGTATACTGCGATTAATAGTTGCAGCCGTTCGACTGTCACCAGATATCACCAATAAATTTTAATTAAACATGCATAAATTTGGTATCACTGGGTAGCTAAAGGTTCAAACGTTGTTTGTCTTGTAACAGATTTTTAATTCAGTCCTTTCTTTGGGAGAAAATAATTTTTAAAGTTGACCTATTTATACCAACACCAATTATAGTATATTTTGAAAACGAAAGGGTAATCAGAAAATCTGCTACATGAGAAACAGAGTGTAAGGATAGGTCTTCCTATTTTTTTAATTTTTTGAAAATTGAAGTAAATCGTACCTTCAATCGTACGATCAAACATTGGGTTTATTTTACATGCGATGATGGTTAAGAGTATATTTAATTTGCGTGGCTTCATATACATAATAGTGCGGGCGCTGGATGGAGTTGAGTGTGCAAAATATGAGGTCCGCATTCTGTGCATGGTTTTGTACTCAGAAAAGCTTGCAGATTATGAATCTGGATGTTGCCAGGGTCCATTTATTTTTTACACCCCATCCCCTTAGATATCAAATAAATAGACTGACCAAATGCTTTGGAACCGTTTTAATGATTGTTTTAGTGACAATATACAATTGTTTCTTATATTAAAGATCGTGATTCTGATTAATAAACAAAAAGTTGAAAATAAAAACAAGAATTTTTGATAAAAAAATTATTTAATGCAAATTTGAACATAAGTAAAAAAAAAACAAATTATCACTCTTATTTATTTTGTCACTCATTTTTGATACATTTGCACAACGAAATTCAATCTACCTAGTTGCAATTTTTTGCAAAAACAAGCCATCGTATGACAATTTGATGTGCAGTTACAGGGCTGCATCCACAATTGGTAATGGGCGCTATATCAGTTGTCATGGGAACAATTTACCATTTTTTTTTCATACCCTAATAAAGTGTAATCAATAGACCGTAGTAGTGTTTGGTCAGCATTTATCCATATATATTTTTGTGCTGAAGCTCTCAACAAAAAATGTAAATGTAGAGCATCTGATGTACAAATTACTTTTAATAAATTTAAGCCGAAGCCGATATTTTGAGAAATTAATTTATACCGAAGTTCATCAGCAATTAATTTTTTTTTGGAGCAAAGATAGGCGCAAATGGTTTCCAATTCTTCTGTTAACTGTTCGATACTTAGGTATGGATTTCCTAAATGCCTCAGAGCTTTTTGTACAAAATCCAACGATCCAGCTTTTAAAACATTTTTTTTCGATCCCAATCTGCTGGTCGAATCGCATACGATAAATATTTTCTCCAAGGGATTGAGCAACCAAATAACATCCTGAAATGTATTTCTTCTTATAAGAAGCGTCGAACCATACACTTAAACAACCCAGACGTGCTAGCTTATTCCAGAAAAAAAATCCCAGGATGAAAACATCTGTATCAGTGCAAAGGATAATGATATGGGCAGATTGGATTCTTACAGCGTGAAATATGTGACAAAACATCCTTGAATCGGCTTTTAAATGGCTCGAATTTAAGTCAGGTACTTTAAAAAATGAAGAGCCTTGTTATTTAAAGCATTTTGTTGGATCATCAAATCCTCCACATAGGTATATAACTCACAATCTTCTTTTACTTGTGCATATCTAGGAGCAGCAGTACAGAGAAATCGAAACGAGCTGTAACTTATTTTCTTTGCTTGAAAAGAAATTTTTACAATTAGCTGGAATTTTTGTGTGATCATTTGAAATTATAAAACTTCTCATCATTTGACCTTTACTCCGTAAAGTTCGTTTTACATTTGGCTGCACAAAAAGATTATGGATTCTTTTGAAGAATGCCTCAGCAAAATCGCCAAAGGTGCTTAAATTTTTTAATTGGATTCGATGGACAAGTGCCATACCATCAACAATATAAATTTTTGGAAGATGTAAATTTAAAACGTCCTGTTGCGTGTTTTGTACCTGTAGTATATTTTAAGGTATTTCTTACTATTACGCCTCTAGAACTTTACCGTACTCAAGTGTAGCTGAAAAGACTTGATAGTGTCACAACGTACGGGCAGTACGGATTTTATGTTAAACGTGATAACTCGCCATCGTTCTAGTTTCCAATAAATAATAAAATAGATTAAGGTGGTTTCATTGAAATAGCCTTCCATTTGGACATTACAGTACCACACTTATAATTGTTTACAATTTCAAGAGCGAGTTCCGATTTTGGAGATTTCCTGTAAAATCCTTCTGCGTCAAAAAGGTACTTGCAGTAGGTAATTCAAAATTTTGTAAGATGCTAAAATTTGTGTGTCAAATTCACGTTGATTAGCCAGCATATATGTTTTTTGAAAGGGACTTACATCTGTTGCATCTTGCAACTTTTTATTAGAAGTAAGTACTGTTGCTTGATTTTTCAGAAGTAGGTACAAAGTTGTATATTTTAATTTTTTGTTCGTTAATGTAACTTGTCATACAAGTTCGATGCCATGATGAACAATTATGTTCAGTAAAGTCTGTACTATGCTTTATATATACACTTCTTCGCCTTTTTACATTTATCACTTGTAGCGACATTGTCCACGTTTTTGTTTAAATAAAACACGTAACTACAGGAAAACTTAAATAATATTACGTGAAAACTAAAAAATTAACGTATACGCCATACGCACTAAGAATTAATTTCTACTGATTGTTCCGGGCGAGGGCGCGGTAAAAAACGAAAGGGACCAACACAGCTGCTGGCAACATGGGTTTTATTTTTTATTGGTGTCTCAGATGAAAGAATTAGAGCATAGTTGCCGGTCCTCACATTTTGCATACTCAACTACCTCTGGCGCCTGCACTATAAGTACAAACATGACTCACTAATGTCAAAGTACAGAAAAGATCGGCATTTAATTACCAAGAAAGATTTGTTATTAAAATACCGCGCAAATTAAAAATATTACCTGCTCTTTTTACTAAATATGACGACAGTACTGTGGACCACAAATTTAAGTAATATTTCGTAATATCAAATTAGAAAAACACATTCAAGCAGTAGATAAGTATGAAATAAATATGGTTTAAAAAAACCAAAAAAAAATACACGCTTTAATAATTAATCAAACTAAAAAGCGGAAAATAAATATAGTTTAAAATAATTCTTGAAATTCTTAATATAGGCAGAAAATAATAACGATAAACATTAGTACTTATTAATGTGAAAAAAGCGTGGGGTGCTCGCTCGATGTACGAAAAATATACCACGCACAAAGCGCCCCACGCTTTTTTTTTCACTATAATACCAATGTTTATCGTTCATTATTATTTTCTGCCTATAGGTACCTATATTAAGAATTTCAAGAATTATTTTAAACTATATTTATTTTCCGCTTTTTAGTTTGATTAATTATTAAAGCGTGTTTTTTAGTTTTTTTAAACTATCTATATTTATTTTTCATTTTTTAGTTTGAGTTAAAAAAAATTTTTTTGAGTAGATTGAGCTAGATTAGTACATTATTGTATTGTCAGCGGTTCTTGATAAGCCTACTAAATTTAAATTAAATCTGACCGTTTAAAGTGGGTCAAAATCGGGTTCAAAGAAGTCGGTTACAAACAAACATACATACAAACCCAACAAAGGACAAAAAATTTTAAAATTAAAAAAAAAAATTGACAGGTAGAATTTTTTTAAAAAGTTTTCTCTATTCTTAGCGTCAATATCTATACGACCCAACGTTTGTTTCATTACTATCGGTTATTGTAATAATTCTGACATATTGACAGGTGTCAAATTTTGACAAGAGAATTTTTGCGTATTTTTTTCAACTTTTCACCGTCAATATACATACGACCTTATAGTTTTTTCATTAATATCATTTTTTTTAAACGATTTGACATATTGACAGAAGAATTATTGCTTATTTTCCCGAAGTCTCCGCATCGAATATTATACGACCCCATGATTTGTTTCGTCAAAATCGCTTCTTCGTTTTATACCTGACAGCCTGACAGCTGTCAAAATTTGACAGGAGAATTTTTTGCGGGTAGATTATTGTATTGTCAGCGGTTCTTGATAGGTCTACAAAATTTAAATTATTAAATATAAAAATATAAAAAAACGGGTTCACAGAAGTCGGTTACGGACAAACAAACAAACATACAGGTGAAGCTAATAAAAGTGTGTTAAAAATGTTAGAATGCTATACTATGGCGGACGTGAATTTCTTTAAAGAATATTTAAGATGCAGATCCCAATTCGTGCTCCTGGAAGGGTATCGTTTTACCTCTAAGGAGGTGCGTATTGGTGTGCCCCAAGGGTCGATCCTGGGGCCGCTACTTTTTGTAATTTATATACCTAATCGATGTGAACGACTTTGTTAGGGGTTGCGATTTGCAGAGATATGCTGATGACACGCAACTGGCACACCAGTTTTAGTAGGGCCAGAGTTGTTGAGGCAAAAGATAATCTCACACAGTGCATGTAATCGATTTATGACTACTCTGAAAATAATGAATCAAAGTTAAATCCTAAAAAATCAGCAATCATTTATTTTGGGCCTGATTGTCAATGGGCAGCAGAAAACATGAATGTGCTTATGGCTGATATGGTAGGTACTACCCATTGTGCAGGAATATAAAAATTTGGGGGTTATTTTTGATTGCATTTCTCTCTCAGAAACTTAAATAAAAATGAGCACGTCTTAAAACACGGCACTGTGTGAAACTTTTGTTCTCTCTCACACTAATTATTGTAGTTATGTATACGGGTCTCGTCTGTACTTTCAATGCAAAACGAGATTACAAAGGGTTCAGAATTCTTGTATTCGTTTTATTTATGGACTGCTAACAAGAGGCCATGTTAGCTACAAGTTATCTGAGCTGAAATGGCTTAAAATAGTAAACCGACGAAAACTGCATTTTGCTTTTTTTAAATAGCTGTTACAATACCTTTTTTTCAAACCGACCAGAAAATTTACACTTTCTGGACAATTTTTCGTCTAGAAAATAACGTTTTTCCGATCGCAAGACCGGAAAAGTGACATTAGAGACAGGAAAAATCTTTTCCGGACTCTAATGTCACTTTTCCGGTCTCTAATGTCACTGTCACCCTGTTTTTTGTTTTTCCAATCGCTCTTTGATAATACAAGATACCTTGATTTCGTTATTATGACAACAACATTTCGATGTATTGTCGAGTGACAGTTCGTTGATTTTTAATTTTGTTCTTTATGTCAAACTTGTTTCGCGTATATTATAAAATATATCGAAGTGTCGGTCTTAAAAAAAATATTGTACGTCACGCAACCGCAAATTAGTGTTTTCCAGGTCTCTCCAAGCTTCCAGGACTCGCCTATGGCTCGCCCTGGAAATGCTTGTCTCGACCTGAAAAACACTACTTTCCGGTCTTGTAACGTAAATTACTATTGGAACTCAGAGGAAAAGTTAAACTCTGGAAAACTTTACCCTTAAACTAGCCCATTTTAAAACTATAATTGCAATTATTTATTTATTAAAAATATGACTACTAAGGTACCTGCGGCAATTAAGCCCCGGCGGATAATAAGGCCCACTGCCGATATCTCAAACTACATACGCTTTGTCCACAACCCGGCAACGCCAAAATACCTCCCTCACGATAGCCTCCGCCAATAATTAAAACGGCGCGATCAGTACTTACAGAAAAAAAAGGGTTTATTCAGTACTACACAAGTTTCATAGAGTGTGTGTTGTTGTACTCAATGTTATAAATATAGCGTAACAAACAGTCCTCAAAATTTTTTACTTATAAACGTTTTTTCTCTGATTATTATTATCAAGTGTGTTCTTTTTTATGCCTAGCATCCCCTTTTGACATAAAAATTGTCTGAAAAGGTAAGTGAGTTTTAATTTTTTGGTGTGAACTAAAAACGGTCATTTCGGATATTAAGGCCCATTAAATAAATAATGTTATTTTCGGTGGGCCTTATTAAACGACTAATATTTTAATTTTTGTTTTTCTGACAGAAAGAAGTATGCCTGCCGCAAGAAAAAAAACGTGCACCATGGACCTCAGAAAAACTTCGTTCTGCAATGGATGCCGTAAAAGATAAAGTCATGTCGCAAAGGCAAGCTTTTGTTAAAAGGCCTTATTAAACTACCTGTCCGATATTAAGGCCCGTTTGCACATTTTTTTTAAGAGTTTGCAGTAAATCGATATGAAATGTAATCTCCAATGTCGAAGAAATTTTCCGTTAAAAAGGTCCATCCTTTTAATGTTTTAACAAGTATTTAGGTTTAGTTATGTTTTTGTTCGGAATATAGCATTTTCTTTCTTAGCTGGGCCTTATTTGCCGCAGGTACCTTATTTTTTTTTTATTTTCCATTTAAAAACATAAACAACAGAAGAATAAAACAGAAGATAACCACTCTCATTAATAATATTAGCTTTTTTATTTTACCCTATATCACACAGATAGGTTATCTGTGGCTATATCTAAAAAATCTAAGCCCCTAATAAAGTCGGTTGATAACCAAACGAATTATCATTATCAATGTACGAAGATAATAAAATGACTAATTTAACTGTTGGATTAATAATGCGTTGCTTAAAGAAAGTAAATAAACCTTATCTTATAAGCAGGGTAAAGTACCTAATTATTGCAGAACGGTAAACATACTAAATGCACGGATAATTATACATAAATAAAGGGCGGAATATATGCAAACTGCATATAAAATATGCATTTTTTTGCATATTTTCTCAATTTTATAATAAAATGCATATTTTTCAAAAATTATTATTTTAAGAGCATATCTTTATGTTTTCAGCTTTATCAAAAAATTTTAAACGTTAAAGGTTTAATGTCCAGTCCGGTACCTACTTATTTCAGGGATTTTCCAATTTCAAATTTTTACTAGAGGTATTTTCATTGTCATCATAACGTGATAGTTGGAAAAATTCTTGTAATGTATTATTTAAAATGCAAGAGTTTCCAGTATATTTTTATCTGTACCTACGTTGTCTAAATCATGCCTGGACCCTAATGTCTTTAATCAACTATCAGATTATTACAGAAACAAGAACAAAAATAAACACGTATATGACGTCAAATTTTTCATCGTCTCGACAGTATTGTGCCGTTGTATTAATTTTTGAAAATGCCTTTTTACTTGAAGAAGCGGTGGACATCATCGCGGTGTATTTTGAATGTTTGAGCAATGCAAATATTGCTGCAAGAGTTTATGCAATGAGATACCCCCAAAGGCGCCGATACGACATTAGAATGTTTAATCGTTTAGCCCAACTTTTTCGTACTACGGGAAGTATTCTTCGCCCTGTACATCGCAGAGGCCAAGTCGAGGTCGAACCGAATACACAATATTTATTATACGAATGACTAGGCGAACCTAGAACCACATCGACATGTTTCGAGTGTAGAAACACTCATCATCAGGAAACAAAGTTAAAAGTAAAATGCAGATGGTTTTAGCAAAAGAGAAAATAATGGTGAGATTGAGCCGTAATGGAGCTTTTAATAGTGTACAAGAGGTGTAAAATTGAATAGTCAGAAGGTTTTTTTCTCTTACTACCCTATTTTTCTGCACGGCACAGTGTGCTTCTGCACTTAACCCTCGACTCTTCCGTATGCTGGAGTCTTGATTGTCGACCTTCTGACTATTCAATTTTACACCTCTTGTACACTATTAAAAGCTCCATTACGGCTCAATCTCACCATTATTTTCTATTTTGCTAAAACCATCAGCATTTTACTTTTAACTTTGTTTCCTGATGATGAGTGTTTCTACACTTGAAACATGTCGATGTGATTGTAGGTTCGCCTAGTCATTCGTATAATAAATATTGTAGAGAAAGACTTCGTGCTTTTCTTTTTCTGTATCATTTAACTCCACTTTGAGTATGGACTACTTCTTCAAAATATCAGATTATTGATTCATGTATAGAATGTATTACGGTGTCTGCCCCCATTATGTTTTTTCACTTAATTTTTCCCCAAAAAGGCCTTAATGTGGTGTTTTTCAAATATATATATTTAAAAGGTGTTCTTTGGCATTCGCCGAAGGTACTTTTTTCAGGGTTTGCGCATATTTTTCTCTTTTATTTAGTCACGAAACATCATTTTCACTTCTGCACATTTCCAAAAAGGTATTATTTTTTTAATGTGGGGTTGTATATGTATGGCTTAATAATGGATATTATTAGATAAAATTATAAAAATCTGAGTTGAATCCAAAGATTACAATAATTATATTTACATTTTTTTTGGTTATACACAAGCTATTTATTGGGGGTTTCTGGTGTTTGCAGGTATATTGTTAGGGGTTGTTTATTATCAATTAATAATGCCTTATTATTACATGCTTAACAAACTGTATTTATATCGATTTGTAATACATACTTGTGGTAAATAAACCTTTGGTAAATAAATTAATTTCGAATGTAAAAAAAGTGTTTCTAAAAGCACCTTTAACCTCTAAGAGTGCAGTTGTATAAGGAGAGATTACTAGAAGTTAGTTTACCATTATTTAATTTTTTATTTTTTTATTTGGGATCTGCACCGTCTTGAATAACAAAACAGCAATTTTTTTGTTCAAAATCTAAACAATACTCGGTTTTGAGCAAAGTTAATACCGAATCCATATAATATACAAAATTTCGTCGTTTCCCGTAAAGCAATTTTTCAGCTTGAGTCAACAACACTACTTTCGATACAAACGATGCTGACCATACATTTTAATGGCGTTTTGAAATGACATGGGCCATCTATAGGTACCAGATCATTGGTACTGAGCGAGTTTTAGAGAGAGAGAGCCTACCTTGGTGTGAGCTAGCGTTTATAATTTACACTACTTAACTAAAATGTCAATACTATAACGTTACAATAACATATTTTATTTAAACAAATTATTATTTAATATTTTAATTTGATTAGCAAAATAGCAGATGATCTTCTTAATAATGTTTTTTTACCTTGAGTTTTGTCATTATTGTTAATTCCGTATTCTAAAGAAGGACCGAGATTCTCATAGAATGTTTATAAGTACGGCGACAGGCGACAGTGTGGACTGGCCAATTGAAAATTACGCGTATGGACTACAAAAATTATTGTGGGTTCGATTTCTTCCATGAATTATTTTTTATAAAAATCGGCAAATATATTTGCCGAGTACTTTACTAGCTAATGGAATGGATTCAAATTTTTTTAAAAGAAACGGCTGTATTCGATTGGGAAAGTGATTTTGATCGATCTGATCTTAAAAATCAGTTCACTGATCTAAAGGGAAACACGGGTTTTTATGTCGGTTGTTAATTTGGGTTTTGATTTTGACTTAACCTCATTTCATGTTTAAAAATTAGTCGAGTGTAGCGTAGTAGAATTTAATAAAGCTGGGGCTAAAGTAAAACAACTTTAACATATTTTATTTCCACTCGTCTCATTCACGTACAGGAAATATTATTTACCTAGATGGGTTCAAAAAGACGTAATTCATCCATTACTACTTCTACATAAGAGTTAATTTTCTTGAAAAAATACATAATTAAAGAATACTAATAATAAATACCAAACGAAAATCTAAAAACAGGGACAGAATGGAACTATAACTTCCAAAACCATAAATTCAAATTTTATTTGTAATATACATAATATACATATAAAATTAACAAATCTAGTTAATTTACTATCTACAAATAAATTGGTTTAACGCGTTAAGTCCTTTCGAACTTGTACGCATACTTTTTATACCACTAGGTTAACAGAAACAATATAATTGGTGTATAAGGAGATTCATGAAAATAACCTACCAACTATAAACATTTTTTAAATCAATTAAGCTATGAATTTCCAGCCTGTTTTTTGATTGTATCCATTTTTTTATATTTAATCCTAAATAAGGTAAATGAATTATTTTTTTTAAGTTTTGCAGGTAGGTATGGTGTTAAATATTTTTGGTGCTAGAAAAAAATAACTTCTTTGTACAATCGTTCTGTTACTTTAGGTACCTACTCTTGATAAGTGATCTTTAGCTCTTGTAACATAATATGTGTAATCTATTTTAACAAATTTTTTTTTTAAACTGCCTGATTAAAATTTGTAAACAAAACAACTGTCTTATGTCAAAAATTCCACTCTCACCGAACAAACTTTCTGTAGGGTATCTATACTCCTTGTTAAATATTAATTTTAAAATCCATTTTTATATTTTTTGTAAATTAGACAAGTAGTTATTAGAAACACCCCCCCCCCCCCCAACCCGCTATTCCATATCGAAGATGGGGTTCCACAAGCCCATAGTACAAGATAAGTAGCTGTTCGCGTGTGAACAGTGACGTAGCGCTACTACCGCGAACCCCCGCGGTTGCGGGGGGGCCCGAAAGAGCCTATTGCTATGGCCCCGAAGGGGCCGAAGTCCTGGGCGAGGGGGCCCTAACACAATTTTCGCGGGGGGGGGGGGTCATATTTTGTCGCTACGCCACTGCGTGTGAATATCTGTTTAATAGCTGAGATCGTAATTTTTTAACTGTGTAGTTCATGTGTTCATCCCACTTCATGCAACTGTCTATAAAAACTCCCAGATATTTCACACTTAAACAACCGGTAATCTCCACCCGCGCATACCTGTTCCCCCAACATTTAGCGCCGTACACTGTGGTAAAAATTGTTTGTTTATTGCAAATGGGACATAGTGAGTTTTGGTAAAATTGACTGTTAGACATTTGTTGTTAAGAAATTTAAAAAGAATGCAAAGTTCTTCTTCGACTTTTGTTTTTAAATTATACCAAGTTGTGTCTTTAAAAATTGCAGTATTATCAGCAAAACTCACTATATCACCATTCTTTAGTATATTATTATATAAATCGTGTAGATAAATAAATAAGTAAACAAAATAAACAACTGATCTGATTTTGGTGATTCTGCAATTTTCCAGGTTTACTTTGACGGTAGTAGGGGAACAGTGATCATTTGCCAATCGAACACAGGTTAGAGCAGTTAGACCGATCCGGATCGATCTAAACAAGCGAATCGAGCACGTCTCTCTTTAAAAGTAAGTCAAAACAAGAAAAATCGACCAAAAACTGGCTGGAAAATAGTGAAGTTAACTTTAAAATATCACAAACTCACGTTGGTAGCCCTTAGACATAATACGTATTCACTTTTACACGCAGTGGCGGCTCGTTAATGAAGGGCTCTGGGGCGCCGCCCTCCCTGCAATTATTTCAAACAGAATCCAAGAATACTTTACTTAAAAAACCAAGAACGCAATGTATGTAAGCAATCAATTAAAATAATTCAAACCAAAACGTAGCCCTATTCCAACGGGCAGGCTATATACTCATAGACAAACGAGTTGCGCGCTCTCAAGGTTGTACTAAGCGCGGGCGACCGATTATTCGTCCCGATTCAACGCGACTTCTCCTTGAGTTGCCATGACTACGTAGGCGTAACGTCACCTACACATCGCACAACGAGCGGCCACGGATGAGCTCCAATTTTCCGCGCCTAACAGCTGTTCGCGAATCGCGTCGCGATACCACGGTAGAATAATCGATATATTATTATGTACTGCGGCGATGCCACTGATGTTTTGTTTATTTGTTTAAATTTGATTTATTATTTACGTTATAAAGTTGGAAAATGTCGTCTAATATGAAGGTCAGAAGCTTGGGTTTAGTTCTCTAAGGTTAACTGAAAAACTTGATTTAAAAAATGCAGGGCGGCCACTACCAATATTGAACATAGTACAAGTGCAATCAATATGTAAAAGTAAGGCACAGTTTACGCGTAAGTTTGACAAAGAAATATATAATAAAATAAGCGCGGGCGGCAGATTATTCGTCCCGATTTAACGCGACTTCTCCTTGAGTTGCCATGACTACAGAGGCGTGACGTCACCTACACATCGCACAACGAGCTGCCACGGATGGGATCCAATTTTCCGCGCCCAACAGCTGTTCGCGAATCGCGATGCCACGGTAGAATAATCGATATATTATGTACTCTGACGATGCGATTTGTCGATGCCGCTAATGATTTGTATATTTGTTTTGATTTGATTTATTAGTTACGTTATAAAGTTGGAAAATTTCGTCTAATATGAAGGTCAGTGATTTACAGAAGCTTGTGTTTAGTTCTCTGAGCTTACGTGAAAAACTTGATTTAAAAAAATGCAGAGCGGCCACTACCAATATTGAACATAGTATAAGTGCAATCAAAATGTAAAAATAAGGCACAGTTTACGCGTAAGTTTGACAAAGAAATATATAATAAAAAATTCTGGATATGCGGTTGTGAGGACAAAATATTTTTTTGTTTCGTGTGATCGTGTGTTTTCTTTTTGACGGGGATGATAATTGGACTATAAATGGGGTGCAGGACTTCAAAAATCTTTCAGAGAAAATTAAAAAAACATGAAAATAGTGCAAAACATCGTCATAATGTGGTAAGTTTTCAGATGTTAGGACAAACTTTAACTTCTTTAACCCTTGAGCGCCCAGCCTACTAAAAGCAACGTAAATGCCCAACCGGGGTCCCCAAGGGACCCCATAGTAAATAAACATATGGATATGCATTAAAGTGTATTTTAATTATCAAACACAAGCTTAAGGTTATAGTGTTCAAAATATTTATTAAATATTTAAAAATTAACTTACAACACCTTCTGAAGAATATTAACTAAAGCAAAACAAATACTAATATGTAGGTATTATACTATTATCTCTGAGGGACCCCACCTACCTAATAGCGTTATAACCTGGCACTGTCGCGGCGTCGGCGGCTCAAACCAAACTAACACGTGCTAACTAGTGATGGGATAACTCGAGTGAAAAATAACCGATCACTCGGTTTTTTCAATCACTCGAATTATTCGATTATCTTCGGAAATCATTCGAGTGACGAAATGTGATGAACATAATGGTTTTTGATAGTATAACTCATTGCGGGGCTATACAAAGTAGTTACTTTATGGAAGTGGCGACCTTTTTTTTTTTTTTTTTTTTAGAAGTCTAAAAATATATGTGGTTGATTATGTAAGTGATTAAAAAAAAATGATTAAATTGTTAAATTGCCCCTCATATAGCATTTGAGTGAACAATCGATTATCATTCGGTTTTTTAAATCACTCGAATACTCGGTAATCGATTATTGAAATAACTCGATTTTTCCCATCACTAGTGCTAACACTATTTTCAAGCACATACCTAAAGGCGCAGTTGCCAGATTTTTTTTATTCCAGAAATACTAAGGAAAATACTGTACTGGGGTCCCGCAAGGACCCCGCTTAGGCATTCAAGGGTTAAGTAGTGCTGCTTATGCTGATGAAATTAAAATTTACAACGAGAAAGTTAAAAAAAAACATACACGTACTTTCGAAAATAATAGACATTTTAATTTTTTTTTTATTTAAAGCCAGCGCCCCCCTGACTCGCTAGTCACGAGCCGCCACTGTTTACATGAGGGTTAAATCCGGTTCTAAATCGGATAAAACACATATTATTTAATGCGTTTTAAATTAATCTGACTTATGTTTTTTAAAACGTTTTAAGTGTGTTCATCCATGCGTTTTAATAAAATTCGCATTCGGTTAACGCGCATTATAGCGTTCCTATAAATTAGGTAATTGCGTGTCACAAGTGGAGTAGTGTCATTTAAGGTAAAATGCGTTAAGTTTAAGGGTTGTACGCAAAATACCTCATTTTCATTCCCCGGCGTTTTTTTTTAAATCGTTTTTTTTTTGGATTTTTGATATCTTCTTTCGTGTTGAATTATTGTAAGTTTCCAAAAAGTCACCCTGATGTATATACATAGTTACCTATTTACGAACCAATGCAAACCAAAAATTGTTTTTTTTAATTCTCAACCTTTTTTTATTCTTAATAAAGTGTACGATAAATTAAAATTTAGCTTTAGTAAACTTTGTAGAACGAAAAGAGCGGACACCATTTTTTATTGGTGAATGTATAGAAATAGATCTTTGATATTTATTTGGGTGTTGCGCAGTTAGGATATAATCAAAATTAGATTTTTTTAAATTCTTAAAATATGTTATACAGTCCGATATTTAAGAATAATAGAATAAATTAGAGATATCATACACAATAAGGAAGTCGTAAAGAAAAATTGCATTAATAACCAATAAAGTAGGTAATTGATATAACATTGAAGTCGTGACAAAACATAATTAAATTTAAAACAAATCTTGCTTCAAAAAGAATAAGCCATGCTATTATATCACTAGAACAGGGTCAATGACAAAAGGAAAGAAATCTGCCGTAGAACAATCAAAAAACACAGGCAGTGACTAATTATTTTATTTGGATAAATTATATCATATTGTCAAAAGTGACCTTTGATAAGCTGATATGAATGATATTTAAGTGGTCTATAAAATCGCTTATTTTGTTTTTGTTAAAATACAAAAAAAATTACGGGAAGTAGGTACTTATGCTCTCAGTGCTAGAAACAAGAACACCCCAACAAAAATAGGCGCTTTACTTGAAAACCATATTATATTTTTCGAATATTTTTTGTATAGGTAGACAGATATTTGTAATGGGTAAATATAATAAAATACAGAATAAAAAAAATTACCCCTTATGCCATAGGTAAATCTCACCGTGTTTAGCCACAAATTAGAGTTAATTTTTTTTATTAATTAAATCAATTTTTTCCATTATAGCAGCAAAAAATTAAGTTACTATGTTTCAAGTTTGAAAAAATTTAAATTATTCGAAAAATTTGAGTGGTATAACATGTGACAAATAAATATTAAGTAAAACTTGTTCAGTATTAGTAAAACCTTGAAATTATTGGTAAAAGCATTGAAAAATCTTAAATTGAATAGTTATTGTTATTGATGATATAAGTATTAAAAGTTAATTTTTAAGGCAGGCATGTGAAAATTTACAGACTGAGCGAAGCGAATTTTGCACTTCACATGAGTGCCCTAAAAATACTTTTAACCAAGGCTTTCTGAAACAGAATGCAGGCCTGTTCATTAAAAAAATAATTTAAATTTTGAGTTTTTTTTTTAAGAAGTAAAGTAGTCCATGCTTAATGTGGAGTTGAAAGTATAAAAAAGAAAGAAAAAACTAAAAGTCTTCCTCCACAAAATATAATAGAATATAGAAAAGTCTTTAGGGGTCTCTACATGTTTCTGTCTCCTGATGATGAACGTTTTTACGTTCGAAACATGTAGAGACAAAGAATTTTATTCTATTAAATTTTGTGAAGGAAGACTTTTAGTTTTTTCTTTTTTTAAATTTTGACGTTTACCTCGTAGAGCAACGATACAAAGCAAACTATATAGTCGAGAACCAAGCCAAAATGGCAGTTCTATTTGGACGTTTTTGTCCACAGCAAAAAAATGGGTTTATTTTTGCCACTATAATGTGTGATAATTTAATTAAAATTAAACCCCAGAACAGAAAATGTATAATGAATCAAAACGAGTATTTTTTTAATCTTTTGTATGGTTTTTGATCAGGGCAGGGCTTGATGAAAACGTTTCTCTAAAGACCTTTTAACCCATATCCAAGGATATCCATCGCAACAATATTATGGCATTTTCATATAAAACTTGAAAAATTAAACCAGGACTTTATTATTCAATAAAATAGACTAGGGAGGTGTACTTATTATTTAATATGCATAAAAACAAATTCGTGCAAATGCAAAACCCACATCGAATAAATTCAGCTGATTTCATAAGGTTAGGCGCCCTATAATTTATGTAGACGAGATGGGACGGACGGTAGTGCTATGATAAAATGATAATAATATTTCACTCATTTGAAAATATATTGGGATTAATTACAGACTACAGTTTATGGGTAATTAATACATTAGGTTCAAATTTTCATTTTTTTTTTCTAAACCTGCCCTATTTTTACATTTAGGACTACCAGACCAGCACGATCCACCAGTAAAATAAAGATTTTATGTGGAAAATATCACTGTGTCCTTAAAATAATATGTTATGCTTTCTTAATAAAAATATTGCTGGAAAATACTGTTTTTAATTTTTGCAGCGTTGATTGTATCTTCTCGATAACTTTCCTGATTTTGACAATTATTTTTAACGTACCTTCAAATGATTTCATAAAATACTACAATACCCTAGTTTTATAACTTTTATAAAGTAATTTAGGACACTTTAGATTTGAATTAAACAGTTTTATTTCAAAATAATACGTTTAGAAGACGTTTAGGCATTTATTGAAGTAAATATATATAGCTGTATTTCTGGATTTTAAGCGGACATTCGAAACAATTGACAGAGCTAGTTTATTGAGTAAATTGTATCAGTATGGTATTTGCGGAAACGTTTATATGGTTTAAAAATTATTTAAGTAACAGGTCACAAAAAACAAAGATAACAAAAACATATTCAAATAAAAAAATAAATAATATAGGAGTTCCTGAAGGAAGTATACTAGGTCCAATATTATTTATTTTATACATCAACGATATTCCTTTAGTTTTAAAAATGTGTAAGTTACAAATGTTTGCTAATGACACCTTAATTTACATTAATGTTTTAAATCTTTTTGATGGTCTAACTAAATACTATAAATTCTGAGATAAATATATTAATAAATTGGCTCAAGGTAAATAAATTAAAATTAAATATTTTAAAAACTAAATGTATGGTTACTTATGTTATAGTTAATAATTTAAATTGTCAAAATATAAATGTTGTAATAATTGATGGTGAAAAATTGGAATTAGTAAACAGATCTAAATATTTAGGGATAATTATTGATTAAAAATTAAAATTTTTAAATTATTTTGAAAGTATCATATCGAAGATTGCCTGAAAAGTAGGTTATTTTAAAGGAATCAGTTTTAGATTAAGTTTGTTTTCTAAAAAAACTGTATTTAATACTATTATATTACCACATTTTCTTTATTGTTCTACCATTGTATATTGTGCTAGTATGAGGAAATATTTGACAATTTACGAATTTTACAAAATAAGCCAATGCCGATTATTTTAAATTGTGACAAATATACAAAAATTAATTTTATGTTGAAAAATTTAGATTGGTTGAATGTAAGAAATTTAATTTTTTATTTAGTATGTACCTTTATACATAAAATTAAAAATAATTTATTGCCTGATGGTTTAAAAAATTTTGTTCTTTTAATCATGACCATCATAATTATAAAACAAGAACTAATCAAAATTTTTATGTGGATAGAGTGTCTAAAACATTAGTTTATAAGTATATTTTTCATAAAGGTTTGATATAGAATATAATAATTTGGAAAATTCTATTAAATCTCAAAAAATATCATTAAAACTATTTAAAAAAAACTTTAAAATTACATTTAATTAAAAAACAAAATGAGACGTAATATTTGATACAATTTGCAAATTGTTTAACTTTTCTGTATCTGTTTTTGTTAAAAGAATGTTGCGTTTTAAAATTTAAAAATAAATCTACAAATATTTGTTAAAAAAATGTATTAAAAAATATTTAATTGTAGCTTTTTGCTAAATAAAACATATTGTTACTGCTAAAAAAACCAATGTCAATGGGTTGTCATGATTTAATAAGCAAAACTAACCTAACCCAAAATTATTTAGTTGAACGCAACCTATGGTGGATCACACCCCTCGGAGACGCCCCCCTACGCTCCCCCCCTCACCTGGATCTATTAAAATACCTTTATGAACAGGCTAGTATGCTGTCTCCCTTACGTCTTTAAAATCGAGAAGGCTATGCTTTTAACAAAAATATCCAAGATAAGAAAAATAGGCGAAAAATAAAAGATGGTTTGTTTTTAGGCAAAGTGCCTTCTGGTGGCATAGTAATATTCAAGTGAAGTCCCAAAATATAACCGCTCAATTTTGGCAATTTTACAACAATAACTTATTACTTTCCCTGCCAGGACAGTAAAAATATAGGTATAGTAGAAAGATCATTAACCTGGCAAAAAATTGTCCTATCAATCCCTATCGCGCATTACTTTACATTTAAAAACTCGTTAAAAATAATGACAAAAAAATATTAATGACAACATAATCTGTATCTCACCTCTATGTTTCCACTCCTGGAACTTATGATAAATTAAACAGGAACACATAAAACATACACAGCTAAGCACCATTAAAGTCAGCACTATTCCCACCCAGACGTCGGCTAAAAATTGTTCGTACACCGGATCAGCTAACGCGGTCACCTCAGTATCATCGCTGACTTTAAAAACAGCCAAACTAGATAGGTTAAATTCAACCGTTCGAAACTGTTCACCTGACATGTTTTCTAAGCTATCTGAATCCAAACCGATATCCATAGCGATGATGCTTACCTATCTGACAGTCAGTTATTTAAA
Source organism: Polydrusus pterygomalis (assembly GCA_963969555.1). Classification (NCBI taxonomy): domain Eukaryota; kingdom Metazoa; phylum Arthropoda; class Insecta; order Coleoptera; family Curculionidae; genus Polydrusus; species Polydrusus pterygomalis. Next base: position 1,438,153 of record OZ018376.1, read on the forward strand.
AATCGCTCGTTAAAAGTTAAATTTGTTGATTTATTAGTTTGCGCGGTACAGGTCGAGGAGCACATTTATGTTAACACCATCAAATAGTCACACTTTTCCATAAAAGAAAAATTCCCGCCAAAATTAAACTCAGCACTCAGCACCCACTCTCACTTGTTTCTCGCTTAAGTATCGCGATCTTCTCAGGTAAAAAACGCTCGGTGACTCGGTACTACTACGCGAATGCAATTGTTTAAACAATTGGAGTCAATGCCGCCTTGTCGTGAAAGACGATGAATTTCTTGTCAAGCGACTCCCACCAAACGTGGATAGTAGCGTAACAGTTACCATTAAAGGTATTGAGATCTGTAAAGATGGATTGGGAGCAGTTTTTTTTTAGTAAAAAACTAGTTTATTGATATTGGATATAAGAAGATTTGAGGGTAGAGGGTGTCAGGCGACCCACGCCCCCTTTCAAGCTATCCTCACCAAATAAAAAAAATAGACTTGACCTGTTGAAAAAACCTTACACGTTGTATCAAAAATTATATTTAATACTAGGGGGTGGGGGATAGTGTCGTACCGTGGGACAAAATTTCAACTTTATAATTTTAAACAAAAGTTCTTAATAGCGCCGTATGTGTAGAATATATTATATAATTTATAGTATTTTTCGTATAATAATAATAACATGTTTTATTTAGCAAAAAGCTACAATTAAATATTTTTTAATACATTTTTTTAACACATTTTTATAGATTTATTTTTAAACTTTATAACGGAACCTTCTTTTAACAAAAACAGACAGAAAAGTTAAACCTTTTTCAAATTGTATCAAATATTACGTATCATTTTGTTTTTTAATTAAATGTAATTTTAAAGTTTTTTTAATTTTTAATGATATTTAAGGTTTAATAGAATATTCCAAATTATTATACTTATTCTATCAAACCGTTATGAAAAATAGACTTATAAGCTAATATTTTAGACACTCTATCCACAAAAAAATGTTGATTAGTTCTTGTTTTATAATTATGATGGTGGTCATTATTAAAAGAACAAAAAAATTTTAAACAATTAGGCCCATAAATTATTTTTAATTTTATGTATAAAGATACATACTTACCTACTAAATAAAAAAATAAATTTCTGACATTCAACCAATGCAAATTTTTTAACATAAAATTTATTTCACAATTTAAAATAATCCAAATTGCTTTATTTTGTAAAATTTGTTATTTGTCAAATATTTCCTCACTAGCACAATATAAAATGGAAGAACAATAAAGAAAATGTGGTAATAAAATGGTATTAATTACAGTTTTTTAGAAAACAAACTTAAATTAGAACTGATTCTTTTAAAATAACCTACTTTTCCGGCAATCTTCGATATGATACTTTCAAAATATTTAAAGAATTTTAATTTTGAATCAATAATTATCCCTAAATATTTAAAACTGTTCATTAATTCCAATTTTTCACCATCAATTATTGCAACATTTATATTTTGACAATTTAAATTATTACCCATAACCATATATTTAGTTTTTGAAATATTTAATTTTAATTTATTTACCTTTAGCCAATTTAAAATATATTTATCTCAGAATTTAGAGTATTTTAGATCATCAAATATATTATAAATATTAATGTAAATTAAGGTGTCATCAGCAAACATTTGTAACTTACTCATTTTTAAAACTAAAGGAATATCGTTGATGTATAAAATAAATAATATTGGACCTAGTATACTTCCTTCAGGAACTCCTATATTATTTATTTTTTTATTTGAATATATTTTTGATATTTTTGTTTTTTGTGACCAGTTACTTAACTAATTTAATGTTTAAACCATTTATAAACGTTTCGACGAATACCATACTGATACAATTTTACATATACTTAAATTTTACCCAATTTGCGTTTTTAAAATAACGTTTTTTTCTCGAAACATGTCAAATAATTATTTCAAATGATACCACCGCTCATTGCACGTCTATCATTCATGGGTCTAAACCTACTAAAAGCATTTTGATATAATTTTTACTGGTAGGTACATAGAACTTGCAAGAAAGGCAACTTTTATCACTGTAAATACCCCATGAATTCATTCATCTAGATGGGCCAGTCCCCCTTCAGCAAGTATATTTGATTTGCTACAATTTAGCTTTCTATATTACTCAAAACTTAGATCATAATTTTTTTTTAATTCATCTACTTAGTTAAACTTCCCGATGATCTCAAATTTAACAAACATTTTGATGTCATAAAATAAATATTTCCGTGTTCTTGCTATCTTTATAGACAAAAGGTTTTTGGGTTTTTAACAAAAATTATTACAATTAATAACGAGTCACATTAAGCACAGAAGAAAGACTAATTGGTATTTTTTATTTTGCATGACCCAGGTTAAACTTCTTAACGACCTACCTACATTGAGTTAAAAAAAAATTAGCTCACCAACCTCATTCCCAGAATAGGTAGCGAAACAATATAAGTATAAGCATGTAGGTACTTAATAAATAAAATAATAAAAGATTATACTTGCCATGACCTAACGCAAAGTTTAAATTGTTATTTATATTATACAGTGTGTACATAAAGTTATAAATTAATTTGTTTGAAATTTGAAGGTAGAATTATATTTAAAAAATACTGATCTTGTCATATTTTATTTCCTAACAAGAAATGTGGAAAAGTTTTAGCTGATAACAATCAGCTTTTTTTAACACAACAATAGTTATTTTCCCAGCAAGTGCGCAAAATGTTACTTTTACGCAAATACAATGAATGACGCGAAGCGGAGTTCGGATAAGTTTTTGCGTACGGACAAGGCACTTTGCGCACGTGTTAGGAACCAAAAATGAAAATATATTCAATCATTTTTAGGAAATCTTGAAAGAAAGACCTATCAAGAAAAAATTACATTATAAGACAAAATAATAAAAAATTGATTTATTTGTTTAAAACATTTATCACAAAAGAACAGTTTTGCAAATTGATTGCAGATCCGGTCAGATCATTTAGCGCGGAGGGGCAGTTAAAATTATTCCTTAACTAGCGTGTATCCGGCATGCGTTGCAACCCGCTGGTATAAATACAAACCCGAACAAACCCGATATATTAGTACCCGGCATGCCACTTTCTGAAATTGCACCCGTGCGAAGCCGGGGCGGGTCGCTATTATACATAAAAAGCTTCCCCTTGAATCACTCTATCTATTAAAAAAAAACCGCTTCAAAATCCGTTGCGTAGTTTTAAAGATTTAAGCATAATATATAGGTAGATACGGACGGACAGACAGCGACTTTGTTTTATACTATGTTAAGATTAAGAAGATACATGTTGATTTAACTTAGGATAGATAGGTTGACATAATTGATCACTATAAAATAAAATTATATATCAAGAACTATCACTGTTTTATACTTCCTGAAAATACGAAATACGAGGTATTTTACCCCTATTTGGGGATTATAAAATCATACAATGGTCTTTACTAGTCATTAAGGGCGTCCATACTAACTAACCACTGTACTATTCACTATTTATACTGAATTATGAAATAAAATAGTAATGTGGGCGCCTGGGCGGGGTGGGGGGGGGGGGGGGCAAGTGCCCGTTTTGCCCCCCCCCCCCTATGGACGCCCTTGCTAGTTATTGTATACGAGTCACTAAACGCAAAAACACTAAACTACACAAAAATTAGAAATCCATAAATGTTAAACACACAATCCACAATAGCGAAGAAAACAACCAGAAATCATATATTATGTGAGGTGTGAAGTTAGCGACGTTCATCAGCACGTTAGTGGCGAAGATTGAAATTCTAGCATTTGGATTTATTGTATTTAGTAAACTACCCTACAGGGGTAGAATTTCAGTCTTCGCCACTAAAAAAAATAAAATTTGTTTACAAACGCTACTTTTCGAAGTAAAGAAATTTCTTATAATTTTTTCCTACGGTTTTTTGGAAATTCGTATATAGCAGGTAATAATTTACCCCTTTATGGTAGTTTACTAAATACAATAAATCCAAATGGTAGAATTTTAATCTTTGCCACTAAGGGTGAGATTACAGAAAATGCATACCTGCAAGATTGCAGATCTGCAAATATGTGCAGACGCAAAATTATTTGCAGAAATTTGACATTCCAAAAACTATTTGCAAATCCTCCATTTTTACCGTCGTTAAACCGTTTTATTACTTGGCTTTTTTGACATCGACTATCAAATACGTGAAATAATATGCCCAAATCCAGGGCCGGATTATCCAATAGGCTAGATAGGCTATAGCCTAGGGGCCCTCGACTTGCGGGGGCCCTTTACTCTCAAATAAAAAAAAGTTAAACGGTATACAACATCTATTTACTATAATACGTTGACCATGATGTAATAATAACAAAAATAATAATAATAATTATCATTATTTATACTAAATCTGGCCGCGGCACGGCACGACCCGCTAATGCTAATGTCAGTTTTTATCGCGATTTAAGATAGACCGACCGACGGACGCTACTGCACACTGCGCTGGATCCGGTGCATCCCCGAAGAATACCCGAGCTTGCGCTGCGTGCGTCATTCCGTCTAGTAAAATCACTAAAATCCACACGCATTTTTTAAGGTTAAGATATGTTCGTTCGTTAAAATTAAAACGTTATATAATCACAAAAGTATTTTGTATTAAAAAACAAAATTAGTGCATAGTGTAGACGTAGTGATACTGACTGTGTGTGTGTGACTAAAATGAATAACTATCCAAGTGGGGCAAAAAAACGTAAAATAGCTAAAGAAAAAGCTGTAAGGCAGGCGGAAGCTATAGAAAATGTGCCAAAAATAGACACGTTTTTTAAAAAACCACATATTGATAGTGGGCAGCAAAGAAAATTTATAGGGTTAGAAATGTTAACTCCTTGTTAAAAAATCGCAACACAGTAGAGGGAGAAAGAAGAGAGAGAGAGGGGTGTCTTAGTGTGCCCGCCGCCCATCAGAGGCGCAATGGCGGGAAATTTGAACAGCGGTTTTAGGACTTTTCAATTTAATTATTAACTTTTGAACGAGTTTTTATTGATTTAATTTGTGATTCAATATAAATATTATTAAATCACAAATTAAATCAATGAAAAGACGCACAAAAGTTTTTTTATGGAATAAATAATGCACATTTTTATATTAACCAAAATTTAGAAAATAAAGATGGAAGCACTTTATCGTAAATAATGTTTTCTACGTTTATTTATAAATAAAAACAGCATTGACAACCATAACAAAAAATAACTGTTTAGAATAAACTAATGTCCTTAGGTTACGTCTCACAGGTCTCACTTATCTGGAATTGTCTCAATTCATATAATATTATCACAAATACTGTATAAACACAAGCACTAGGATGCATTGAGACACGTACTAAAAGATCCATAAACTATCAGGTGATTCTTACAGCGTTCTCTGAAACAAAAGAAACAGTATCGGGTAGACATTAAATTTCTCTGTAAAATATGGCCGATGGCCAAGTATCTACTTATCGAGTTAGCTCAAACCATTATCTTTGTGCCATTATGTTATAATTTTTAATCCACTCAGTAAAACAAAAATGTTAAAATTATCATTTCAAGAGACTAAACTTATCTGTTCGTAACTGATAGACTGTTAGGTATTACCTCGGGCACAATATGTTGCAGTTATCTGCAGGTTGCCCAGTGATATTTTGTTAAGATTGGCTTGTTAACCAACACCTATTATGTATGTGAAACATTTCATGTTAATTTATTTATTGTAAACTTACATTTCCTATATTCCTATATAAAAAATAGGTAAGGAAGTGTAAAATCAATTTGATAAACAATAAAAAATAATTACCTGCATAGTAGGCTGGAATAATAACTGAAAGATTACACACATCGGCGAAGTTTTCTAGAATAGAAACTAATAGAATTGTATATTAAAATGATAATAAAAAATTAATTAATTTCCTCAGAAAAAAACGTGGACAAGAAAAATTGACAGTTGTGACGAGGCGATGGATGGCGGGCTGGCGGCTGGCTGGTTTGTTCCAATTAGCACCTGGCGCAGTTTGGGAAGCGTTATAGTAGGTTAGAATATAACTGTCCTTCTCTTCTATACGTCAAAAATATGCGACAGAACCCGGTTACACGGCCAGCTGGCGACAACAGCGCTAATTTGCCCTGATGGCCGGCGGGCACACTAACACCCCTCTCTCTCTCTTCTTTCTCTTTCTACTGTGTTGCGAAATCGTCCATTTAAGCACCCCGGTGAAGCTTAAATGGACGATTTCGCAACACAGTAGAAAGAGAAAGAAGATGTAATAATTTGATGTTCAGATAGGTTGCAGCAAAGGGTTCAAAGAAAACGGTGTTTTGTATTCAACATCAAACTATATTCTCAATCTTAGTCCATGTCGCCACATACATAGTTGTTCCACTTACGCTAAATGTTTATATTACATATTTGTTATATCGACAGTATTGTTATACTAGCTAATCATAATAACTAATTAGAACACTAATACAATATACTAATACAGAGTGTTTTACCCTCATATTACACCTCCCCGGGCAATTTAAGGAATTTACACTTTGTTTTCAAATGGAAATTCCTGCTAATTATAATATGAAAGTAATTAACTCATGTGAAATAATAACTATACTTATAACAAACATTTTCTTAGTCAATAAGAATTCAAGAAATGAAGAAAGAAAAGGAAGAAAATTAGAGTAGTCAGACCTAGAATAAATAGCAGATAGAGAAGAATACGAAAGTAGGGCCGGCCGATTCCTTACTACTAAATTATTACCTAGAAATTACTTAACTATGATATAACTTAGTTCTATTTTTGTGGATTACAATCTCCTTATTACCTTTCATTAGTTTTACATTTGGAGATTCATCCTCGATAACTAAATAAGGACCAAGAAAACAAGGACTTGCGATTTTGTTTCCCACTTCATTTTTTACCAGTACTAAATCGCCTTTTTTGTATTGAATGGGTTTAATTTTTTCATCATAACTTTGCTTTCTTTTAAATTTTGAATGTAATAAGTTAGCTCTTGCATCCTCATGAGCCTTTTGCAACCGATACTTTAACTCAATAGGGTAATTCTCAAAGTTATAAATGGGTTCTAACATATTATTTAGATTATTAGGAATGTGACATTTCTTTCCAAAGACCAGTTCAAAAGGAGTATATTTAGTTTCAGTATGGACTGTAGTATTATAAGAGAAACACCAATAAGGAATCCATGTACTCCACGCTGCATCATTATTTTCGGATTGAATTCTTAAATAGGCACCCAATACCTTATGTGAATTTTCCAAAGAACCAATACTTTCATGATGGTATGCCGTGGAATAAATTTGATTTATTTTTAAAAGCTTACAAACCTCACTCATAGTGGAAGAAATAAATTCAGAACCCCTATCCGTTGCAATTTCCTGTGGAATTCCATATCGTAAGATAAAATTTTCCACAAATGATTTTGCCACAGATACGGTGTCTTTATTTTTTATAGGATATGCTTCCACAAATTTTGTTAACTCACACTGTAAAGTCAGGATGTATGCAAATTCATTTACATCTGTTGGTAGTGGTCCTACAATATCTAAATATACTTTTTGAAAAGAATAATTGGCTGTCGACGTAATAACCATGGGCTGTCTAGTATAACGATTGCAATGCTTTTGTTTTTGACAAGTGTCACATTTTCTTACAAAGTCTGCAACATCGTTATCTAGACCTGGCCAAAAGTAATACTTTTTTATATTATTTGTCATTCTATTTATGCCTGCATGTCCACTTGTGGGAAGTAAATGAAAATCATTCAAAATAATTCGTTTCTCATCATTATCTATTATTTTGCTAGCTCCTTGTACAATATTTATACGGGGGCCCCCCCAATTAGGATTACTATTTATTTCCTTACCTATCCATTTAATAAACATTTTATTTTTCTCATTTTTTAAAATATATAATTCATTTATATTTGCTTTCTTAGTTATTTTGGCCAAATCTCTCAGCATTTCGTCTCGCGCCAATGCCGATCGAGTATTTTGACTAAAGTACAAACTAAGTTGCAATGGAACATAATAAAAACTCCCCAAGTGTTCAGTTATATCTTTTGACAATGTTTTTATTTTGGACGATGTCGTTAAAACTAACTCAGTGCAATTTTTAGGTTGTTTAAGAACTTCCACAATATCTGGTTGATCAGGCCAAACATTAAGGTTATCCTTGTCCAACACACAATCTTGCTCTTTCATACTCTTACACTGTCCTCTGGTCAAAACAGCAATCATGTCATTATTCATGCTTTTCAATTCCTCAGATGTCAAGATAATTCTTGATAATGCATCCGCGGTGACATTTTCACTTCCTTTCACATACTCAACGTAAAAATCATATTCCTCAAGGCCTAATCGAAATTTTGTTAACCGGCTGGATGGGTCAGTAAGGCTAAATAAGTATAATAAAGGTTTATGGTCAGTTACTATTTTAAATCTGCGTCCATATAAATAAGGCCGAAAATGCTTTACAGCCCAGTAGATAGCTAAAAGTTCTTTGTGAATAATAGGGTAATTTATTTCCGCTTTATTTAAACTTCTACTGGCGTACGCCACTGGTCTATTATTTTTATTTGAGAGTACTGCTCCAATAGCTGACTTTGACGCATCAGTTTGAAGTATAAATTCATTTTTCTCTGCAAAATCAGGATACTGTAAAACTGGATATTGACTTAGTGCGTTCTTTAGGATTTTAAATGAGTTGTTACATTCATCCGTCCATTCAAACCTTGCATACTTTCTGCACAATTTGTTTAGGGGTACAGATAGCTCCGCAAATTTCGGAATAAACTTTCTGTAGTAATTTGCAAAAGCCACGAAACGTTTAACTTCGTCTGAATTTTTTGGAACGGGATATTCGTCTAAAGCTTTAATTTTTTCAGGATCAGGAGATATTCCTTTATCACTAATAATGTGACCTAAATAAAGAATTTCTTTCCTTAAAAACTCGCATTTTAAGGGATTTAGTTTTAAATTTACTTTACGAAGTCTAGTAAAAACGTCCATAAGGTTTTTGTTGTGTTCCTTAAGATTTCTCCCGAATACTATTAGATCGTCAAGGTAAACAAAACATTTTTCGTAGTTTAGACCTGCCATTGCAACTGTCATTATCCTAGAAAAGGCACTGGGGCTAAGTTTTAGCCCCATGGGCAATCTTTTCATTTGCCATTGCCCCCGATCAGTTGTAAAGGCTGTCAATTTTCTACTTTGTTCATCTAGTTCCACTTGATAATACCCCTGACTTAGATCTAAATGCGAAAAATAAAGAGCTCCCGCAAGAGAATCCAAAATATCAACCACATTTGCAATAGGCCACTTGATATCTACTAAACTACGGTTTAAAAATCTGTAATCTAAAACCAATCTGCTACGTTTCTCTCCTGATGTTTCACTCTTTTTCGGTACCAGTAAAACAGGCGACGACCACTCACTCTGCGCACTCTCAATTATATCATTATCGCACATTTGGGAAATTTGCTTATTTATTTCCTCCCTCTGGGATTGAGGCAGTCTATAAGGTTTTATATAAACTGGTTGAGTGTTCGGTTTGACTTGAATTGACTGTTTATAAATATTTGTTACAGATAATTTATCCCCAGGCATATGAAATATGTCTGCAAATTTAGCACATAATTGATCTATTGAATCTTTCTCTTCTTTATTCAAGTAGGTAAGTTTAAGCATGTCAAATAACTGTTTTACTCGATTAACTGAAATATTTTGAGAAGTAAACTGACAACAATCATAATTGCTGAGCTTCTCAGTTTTAGGTAAGCAATTTCTCAAGCGTACTTCACTTTCCCGTGTATTCAAAATTTTAACCGGAACTTTCCCATTCACTGGTTGTGCAATCACTCCTGCTACAAACACACCCTGGCATAACTCACTTGGCATAACAACACATTCCTCATTTAACCCTGTCTCAAGGTACTGAATACTTTCACACCTTGCAGGTAACACTAATATATGACTACAACAAGCATTTAAGTCTAAAATAACATTCTTTCCCTCATTGAAAAGATCTAAAGTATTTTCCTCATAGTTTAATTTAGCTTTATACTTCCCTAAAAAATTTCTCCCAATTATACCATCTGTATGACATTCCAACGAATCAAATACATAAAACTTTTCCCTAAATTGTATGTTTCCTATAGCGAGATTTAAGTATACATAACCTACGGAACATACTCTACCACCTATGCCATTTATTTCAAGATTTTCCTTATGTAAAGGTATACTTGCATCTAAATGCTCTAACTTAAGCGCACACAATGACGCTCCCGTATCTACTAAGAATCCTAAACTTTTGTTGTTTACTCTAAAAGAAACTGAATTTGAGTAATTTTCGGAGTAAGTAAAAATATTATTATGACTATTCCCCTCTACTTTAGGGACGAAAAAATGTTTGCTCCCTAGAAACATCATACGGCAACGTTTCCTGACCTGCATTAATGTCTTGGTCAGCAAAATTTATTTGTCTCCGCGAATTTCCACGATAACCGCGAGTAAACGAACGTCCTCGGTGTCCCCCCTGAAAACGCTGACTTTGCGGATTGCTATTACCATTACCTAAGCGAGAATTATTTTGTTGATAATTAGAAACATGATTGTTATTTCTATTAGTTACGTTTCTATTGAAATTGTTATTAAAATGTCTTCCAGAGTTTCTAGCTCTGTTAAAACCTGCAGAAAAATTTCTGTTGTTTCCTCTTCCTCTAAACATATTGAAAATTTGTTGATTACTGCTTTGAGAGGAAATTTCTTCATCCTGCGCCGCTCTAATGGCATCCTTTAAAAATTCAAAATTTCTAGCAGATATGATTGTGCTGAGTTTATGATTTCTAAGGCCACCTGTAAACCTTTTTATAGCGATTTTTTCGTTTATTGGTCTTAAAATATCAAAAGCTCTTGAATCACCGTCTGCTTGAGAAATTGTCAGATTTACTAAGATATCTTCAAGATTTTTACCAAACTCAGAAACAGTATTATCGCCTTGCTTGGCGGAAAACAATTTTGCCTGAAGGGCGGTATCGGATTGTTTCGTTAAAAGATGTTTTTTTATGTCTCCTAATAATGAATCCATAGACTCGTAACTAGACTTTAATCTCAATTTCGCATTATTTGAAATTCGTGTTTTCAGAATGAATTTAATTAAAATAGGCTTGCCATCATCGTTAAGCATAGAATGATAAAATTCTGCCGCGTCGATTAGTTTATGTGTAATAGCTTCCGAGTCATCCATTACAGGCAAGAGGCTCGTGGCCACTTTCAGGTCAAAAGCCGACATATCTGAATGTATAATTTTCGCGTCCTGGTTATCCCGATTTGTACTTTCCGCGTCTTGGTTATCACTACTCAAACCTTCTGCGAATTGTTTATCAAAATTTATAATTTCCTGATATACTTTTTTAATTTTGTCTATAGTATTTTTAGAATATTCAATGTCTGCTTCGTCGAGTTCAGAATCTTTTATTTTTTGATTAATAGCAGAAACCTCCTCACTCAGTCGAGAGTAAATAGTTTTTGCTTCCCTAACTTTAGTTGAAACGATGGATGTTTTTCGTCTGTCGTAATTTAATTTTCCTAGATAAGTTCTGACATCTGCTAGAGAACTTAAAATTATGTTTAAGTTATCTCCCATGAAAAATATGCAAATCTAATTATTTAAGAGCAAAGTACTTGTTAAAGAGGTCCCTATTTCAATACAATTTACTTAATTCTATAACTTACTTAGTACATTTTTTCTTTTTAATTACTAAATTGCTTAATTTTTTCCATTCTTTACATATCGCCTTGTTTCTTATGTCCATTTTCAGTTTTTTTTTTCCCATAAGTGTAATAACCATCTTTATAATTATCCTAAAAAGAACCTAAAAAAAATTTTTATACTGGCTCCTCCGTCATTAATTCATCCCTTGATTTTCTTAACTCGCTTCTGTTAATTTCTCTTCGAATAGTTTTTCGTAATTCCTTACGATAACGAAGAATCCCACTATATATGATATACAGGATAACGGCTACTACAAGTGTTAGTAAAAGGTACTCTGACAGCGAAAACCCCTTGTTTGATATTTCGCTCCTTGCGTCTCCATTCGAGGCCTGGTTGATAACTATTTCCTCTTTAGACTTGGCACTACCCATTTTACTCCATATCGGTGCTTTTCTTCTTATGGTTTTTTGGCTGGCAGGATCGCCATGTAATAATTTGATGTTCAGATAGGTTGCAGCAAAGGGTTCAAAGAAAACGGTGTTTTGTATTCAACATCAAACTATATTCTCAATCTTAGTCCATGTCGCCACATACATAGTTGTTCCACTTACGCTAAATGTTTATATTACATATTTGTTATATCGACAGTATTGTTATACTAGCTAATCATAATAACTAATTAGAACACTAATACAATATACTAATACAGAGTGTTTTACCCTCATATTACAAAGAGAGAGAGAGGGGTGTTAGTGTGCCTGCCGGCCATCAGGGCAAATTAGCGCTGTTGTCGCCAGCTGGCCGTGTAACCGGGTTCTGTCGCATATTTTTGACGTATAGAAGAAAAGGACAGTTATATTCTAACCTACTATAACGCTTCCCAAACTGCGCCAGGTGCTAATTGGAACAAACCAGCCAGCCCGCCATCCATCCATGTCACAACTGTCAATTTTTCTTGTCCACGTTTTTTTCTGAGGAAATTAATTAATTTTTTATTATCATTTTAATATACAATTCTATTAGTTTCTATTCTAAAAAACTTCGCCGATGTGTGTAATCTTTCAGTTATTATTCCAGCCTACTATGCAGGTAATTATTTTTTATTGTTTATCAAATTGATTTTACACTTCCTTACCTATTTTTTATATAGGAAATGTAAGTTTACAATAAATAAATTAACATGAAATGTTTCACATACATAATAGGTGTTGGTTAACAAGCCAATCTTAACAAAATATCACTGGGCAACCTGCAGATAACTACAACACATTGTGCCCGAGGTAATACCTAACAATCTATCAGTTACGAACAGATAAGTTTAGTCTCTTGAAATGATAATTTTAACATTTTTGTTTTACTGAGTGGATTAAAAATTATAACATAATGGCACAAAGATAATGGTTTGAGCTAACTCGATAAGTAGATACTTGGCCATCGGCAATATTTTACAGAGAATTTTAATGTCTACCCGATACTGTTTCTTTTGTTTCAGAGAACGCTGTAAGAATCACCTGATAGTTTATGGATCTTTTAGTACGTGTCTCAATGCATCCTAGTGCTTGTGTTTATACAGTATTTGTGATAATATTATATGAATCGAGTCAGTTCCAGATGAGTGAGACCTGTGAGACGTAACCTAAGGACATTAGTTTATTCTAAACAGTTATTTTTTGTTATGGTTGTCAATGCAGTTTTTATTTATAAATAAACGTAGAAAACATTATTTACGATAAAGTGCTTCCATCTTTATTTTCTAAATCTTGCATTATTTATTCCATAAAAAAGAACTTTTGTGCGTCTTTTTATTGATTTAATTTGTGATTTAATAATATTTATATTGAATCACAAATTAAATCAATAAAAACTCGTTCAAAAGTTAATAATTAAATTGAAAAGTCCTGAAACCGCTGTTCAAATTTCCCGCCATTGCGCCTCTGATGGCCGGCGGGCACACTAACACCCCTCTCTCTCTCTTCTTTCTCCCTCTACTGTGTTGCGATTTTTTAACAAGGAGCTAACATTTCTAACCCTATAAATTTTCTTTGCATTTAAGCTTCACCGGGGTGGTGGGCAGTCACAGAACTCTAATTTAATTCATTTGTCACATGATGCTTTACCAGGAACTTCAAGAACAAATTTGGAAGGTACCTATTTATAATTTATCATATACAGTGTGTACACTGTATACTGTATCCCAAATTGCTTGTAATCATCACAGGGTTTCTCGGTAACCAGCAGAGATAGAGCTTTGCGGTTTCTGCGACCCTGTATCAGCTTTTTACGAAACTTTGAATGCCGCAAACAGAATTAAGTATGCCACCTTGTTTCGGTCCCGAGACTCCCGAGATACAGGGTCAAGTAAAAATTTTGCCCTTTTTGGGGTGCTATCATATTATTCATATTTCGGACACCCTGTAAGATAGAAAAAAGGTGAAAACTGCTATACCTAGATAGATATTTTCACGTAGAATCCAGTGTACACACTGTATATAACATAAAGGTTCCATTTATTTCTTCTGACATTCTTTTTTTATTCTAAACCAACAACCAACCATAGGCTTCTTTGTTTTTCGTAAAAAATTCTGAACTCCGGTATTTATTTTATTCTATGTTTTAAATCAAAAGCAAGCGCATATTTTGTTTTTAGATTCTTTGCTCACCGCTAATGAAAATGAAAAAAAAAATGAGAATGACACTGACGAAGTTGATACAAGTGATAGTGATTTTGGCGATCCTGCAAAAATATCAGTTAACATTAACTCAGAGACGATTGACTCACTAATAAAAAATCCGATAATACAGGATTTAAACAGTTTTGATTTTGAAAACTCAAAGAGAGTGTATGAAGGCCTACAATCACGCTACGCATCTAAAAAAATATTTTTTTCCAAACTTCGAAATGGTGAGGAAGTTCGGCGAGAGTGGCTCTTATATTCTGTGTCGAAGAATTCAGTTTTCTGTTTGCCGTGTATGTTGTTTAGCAAGGATCGTGAAAAATCTTTTGTTAAAGGATTTAATGACTGGAAAAATATTATTAGAATTGAAAAGCATGAGGCTTCGCAAGAACATTTAAATAACACAAAAATATTTCTAACTCGTTCCAATACTTTAGGCAAAATAGATACAGAAATTGAAAAACAATATTTAGAGGAAAAAAACTACTGGATAAAAATTCTCCATCGTGTATTGTCTACAATTAAATTTTTAGCAAGTCGAGGTATGGCATTCAGGGGTACCACAGAGAAGTTTGGGAGAAATGACAACGGCAATTATTTAGGACTTTTAGAGTTAATAGCTCAATTTGATCCATTCTTGGACAATCACTTACAAAAATATGGAAATCCGGGACGCGGTAATGTCTCATATTTATCATCTTCTATTTGTGACGAGTTTATTGGAGTTTTATCAAAGCACGTTCGTAATTTTATTAGTAGTGAAGCCAGATCGGCGAAATATTTTTCTATTTCCGTGGATTCAACGCCTGATGTTAGTCACCTGGACCAGCTTACTTTTATTCTTAGATATGTCATATGTGATGGCTCTCCTATAGAACGTTTTATTACCTTTATTAGTAATACTGGCCATAAGGCAGTTGACATGGAAACTGCGGTTCTTAAGATATTAGACGAGTTACAGTTAAATATTCAAGAATGTAGGGGGCAGTCTTATGACAATGCCAATAATATGTCCGGTCAATATTCAGGATTGCAAGCTCTCATTAAAAAAAGGAATCCTCTAGCCTTATTTGTCCCCTGTGCGGCCCACTCTCTTAATTTGGTAGGAACTTGTGCAGCTGAGTGTTGTAATATGGCCACTTCATTTTTTATGTTCTTGGAAGAAATATATAATTTTTTTTCAGCTTCCACACATAGGTGGCAAATAATGACAGAAGAACTCAATAAAATTCCCAATGCTCTCGTTCCAAAAAAATTATCTGTTACTCGATGGTCTGCTCGCGCGGATTCCTGTAAAGCAATTATTTTAGGGTTTTCTGCGTTTAAAGAGTCATTAGCAGTAATCGAAAATGATATTACACAGCCAAATAGTACAAAAGTTCAAGCAAAAGGAATTAAAAATCGGTTCGAAGAATTGGAAGTTGGGATTTTGTTAAAATTATGGGACGATATTTTAACAGAGTTCAATAAGGTTAGCAAGTCATTACAAGCTACTGAAATCGATGTTTCTTTAGCAGTCAAATTGTATGATTCACTTATTAGACATGTTTCACAACAACGCGAACGTTTTGCATATTACGAAAAATGTGGCAATGAACTTACAAACTGTTCCACATATAAATCCGATAATAAAAGAAAAAAAAGCAGAAAACTACAATTTGACGACAATAAAGAGGGTGAAGTTGAATTCAGTGGTAGAGATAATATGCTCATAAATACTTTCTATGTTATAATCGATAACATTCTTGCGGAACTCAAGAGTCGACAAACTGCTTATCTTAACGTTTCAAATAAGTTTGGGTTTTTATATTTAGAAAATTATTCAGATAAGAATATTATACTACAAGCAAATTTGCTCCAGGAGCACTATCCAAACGATTTAGACCAAAGTTTAGGAGCCGAATGTATTCGCTTTAAATATTTCATTTCAGAAATTAATTCGGGAATTAGCAATCCAAGGGAAATGTTAAAGTTTATAAGACAAAAAAAATTAACTTGTAGTTTTCCAAACGTAGATATTGCATTAAGGATATTTTTATCCATGGCAGTAACTAACTGTAGTGGGGAGAGATCATTTTCTACCTTAGAAAGGGTAAAAAGTTATAAAAGAAATTCATTAGGTGATGAAAAAACTAATCAACTTTCTTTATTGGCTATAGAACACGATATTCTCAATAAAATTCCTACCGAAAATATTATTGAGAGTTTTGCAATCCTAAAATCACGGAAACGAGCATTTATTTGAGTACACACGTACACACCACCACCTAACACCTAATTACATAATATATTCTTTTTTTTAGCGAAAATGTTTTAGGTTATTTTTTTTTTAGATATTCCTTGATTTTTTATGTATTTTTTTGGAGTAAAATTTTTTTTAATCAAGATATTATTTTAATAAATACCTTTGAACCTATCAATTTTTGTTTCACATTTTACTCCATCAAAAAAAAATTTCTACCCTAGGTACCATAAAATATGCTGAATGTTCTGGATAGGGAGAGGAGGAGGGGCCCTAAGTAATTTTTAGCCTAGGGCCTCAACAATCGCTAATCCGGCCCTGCCCAAATCCATGGCAATAATGAATTAACGAATTTACCTTTTGCCGTTCCCTTGTTTTTTTTTATATAAAAATCCGATACAAATTGTAAATATTCACCAATCCCATCGTCCGTCAAATCCTTAAAATATAGGTTAGTTTTTAAAAAATTTTAAACATTCTGCAAGCTGCAAGTCTGCAGGACCTTCCAACCTTCTGCAAACTTGCAGGCGAAAAGTATATTAAACATTTTCTGAAATTCCAATTTTGCCATTTGCATCTGCCAACTGCTACTTGTAGCTGCAGACGTCAGATGCATAGCTTTTGTAATCTCACCCTAAAAACTTGAAATTCGTTTACAAACGCCACAGGCGGAATTAACACGTACCCCAAAAATGTTCGTTGCTTCATAAATGTTGCTGATAAACATCGCTAACTTCACACATATCAAGAAATCCACAGAGAAAACGTAAAATACAATAAAAATTACGCAGAGCTGGTTCTAGATTGTATTTTGAGGATGTCGCTAAACAAAGAAAACCTAATAACAATAGGGTTGTGCGCATGCCCATACCTGCAGGGCGGCAAGGCAAGGGTTCTGACCGGTGAGTACCCCCTTTAGGGGGCTGTAGTTGCGTAGTAAGTGGACATAGGACACCACAATTTTATATGAAGTACTTACTTTAATTTTAACCAAACCAATCTACTCAATTCCAAATTATTGACCATACTTTTTAGTACACTTTGTATACTGGATTTTATTTGCATGCGCAATGCCATAAATTTGCCACTTTCGTGATTAGCAACAGAATGACTTTGTCGGACTTTCATTGTTTTTATCTTGTTATTACTTAACAGTTTTACAGTTTACACTTGAGAACGGTTAGAGATACTAACTAACCGAAACGTTGTGTTAAGTAACCAAATAAAGATAATGGAAGGAACCTTTTCTGGATTTTGTATTAGATATTTTAAATGGAAAAACACCCAACAGATACGATTAGACACATAGGTGTGGTAGGGGAATTCCGATCCAGGGTTTGGATTGGTCTCGTAGTTAGGTAAATAAAGTTTTTGTAATTTTTTTTTATTGCTACAATAACAATACATTTTTTACATTACAATATGTAACATGATCATATTACTTAAGTGTTTAAAATAAGTCTATTATAATTACCTACAATCTTACCATTTATTTTAGTCTTAATTCTATGACTTTGGATTTTAAAAAAAATCAGATTATATACACCCATATTTTCTGTATTGTATTATGTTCAATATAAAATCATTAAAAACAATAGTAAATATGATGATAAGAACAACTGATGAGATGAAATTAATTAGGTACGCACGGAAGAAATAAAAAAATGGAAGTACCTTGGTTAGGTATCGCCAGATGAAAAAAAAAACGTCCTTAAGTATGCCGTGGAATCAATGCCACATGTTTTAATTTACTACCCCCCAAAGGTCATCCTGGGTAAAAGAAAGATAGAACTGTCAAGGTCTGAAGTAATTTAAGACGTGAGGGATCGTTTCCACTGCATAGTTTAAGGACTTTTTTTGATCTTACGTTACCTATGTGGAAATATTAGGCTAAACTTTAGATATTTAAAAAAAAAATTCGCGTCTTTTAACTGTGCCATTTTATACAGGTATGAAAATGCGATGTCCTCCGATACCCTAGTCATAAGTTAAAAAAGTAAACATATTAAGTATCGCAAAGCAAACAGAAATAGGTAGATTATGTTTTCCCCACGTCATCGTATCGCATGTCGATTCCTTCTATGTAGAATAATAATATGGGTGGATAACGCATTTCCGTTCCTGTATGTGTACAGGATGTCCCAAATTCCAAAATTCGATGCTCACCACTGGGATCTCGGAAACTATATAAAAGATGTTAAATATATGGGACCAAAGTTAAATAATTTAGAGCCGGTGAGAAATCAACTTCTAGTACTTCCGGAAATATCTGACAAAAACCGAAAACTTTATTTTCCGTTTCTGTTTTTTGTGACGTTATTTATAAACATCATATTGAAAAGAGGAAAAACAATTTCTACGAGCACTTTTTTAAGACGCATTTAAAGATTGTTTCTAATTAATAAAGGGACGTTTCGGTTTTCAGATCACCATCAGATCCGAATTTTTTAATACGTACCTATCTGAAATTTAAATATTACTATCTGGACGTCTATTCTCGAAATAGGCGAATGATCATTTCAAAAGAAGTGATTACTTTTTCTCTTAAAAATGTTTAAACTGTATTCTTGAAACCTAAAATGACTATTCATTTCCATGACATATGATGTGAATTGTCCCTTCTCGCGAGAGAGCATTCACTTCTCTTAAATTGGAGAATAGACGTCCTAGGTCCTAGAACTTTCGATGGAAATGAAAAGTCATTTTAGGTTTCAAGAATTCAGTTTAAACATTTTTAAGAGAAAAAGTAATCACTTCTCTTGAAATGATTATTCGCCTATTTCGAGAATAGACGTCTTGATGTATTTTGTTCCCTTGAAACATTTTGACAAAATTTCACCGTCTTGAACTGAAAATTCATCTAAACTTAAAGTTATTTTGCCATACTATACTAGATAATTATTATTATTGAAAATATAACAAAAAATAAAAATATTTAATAAGTAATATTTGGGTAACAAGGAATTTTACATCAATAATTAAAATGAGAAATAATGTAAGAAAGCATCAAAGAAATTTCTGTTTAAAAATAGTATACCTACATAATCATCCAAAAATACTAGGTAAAAATATGAAACTCCCTATTAGAGTGAGTTTTCTTTTTCCTAGCACACATTTCTATCAGGACCGTATTGCAAAAAAAAACTTTTAAGTAAGTACGGATGATGGATTTCCGGTTCAAAACAATGAAATTTTGGCAAAATGTTATTGATTTTGATCTGATAATGATATCTGAAAACCGTTTTTTCTCGATATCTCCGGAAGTTTCTTAATTTCTCACTGGCATTAACTTAAGCTTTACGTTATCCAAGTTTACCCCAATGTAACCTATGTTGTATATTTTATAGTTTCCGAGATCCCAATGGTGAGCATCGAATTTGGGACACCCTGTACACTACTGTACAGTATTCATGTCACTTGCCTGTTATTATACCTACTTTAAAAACTGACAACAGCCGATATAAAGGTTATCTATGCTATAGGCACATAATATATAGTTACGCAAAGCTATATATTCTGTGCTATAGGGTAATGATTTCATTTGTACACCAAATATTTTTTATGACTGATTCGGAAAATTAAATAGCAATTACAATGAAATTTTAAAAATGTATTTTTTATAAATAAATTCGATTTTTCGAAGTTTATTGTTAAAAATTTTGCTAAAAGATACTTCTTGACCATAGCCGATATTTTAAGTCACGTGGTTTGGATCTGCTTATTATCGACGGTATTACCATGGAGTAAAAAAACCAAGAGAAACCATGCAATGCTAATATTTTACCGCTCATAATTTTGTGCGACGTACAAATCTGTAACAAGTTACGCCGCATTCAGCAAATGCAAATATCCGTCTAGAGCACTTCGCTTCTCTACATCGCGACCTTGCGCCTCTCTTTCGCTTTGTTAGGTGGGACGTCTAGGTTTACGTAGTTTATGGTATTACTGATCTTTATGTTAAATATTGGGCTGGTTTAAACCCAGCGAGAACCTCATTCCTGATCGGTCATTTCCACTCGCTCAACTAATTAAACAATCAATTGCTAAGCTCAAATTAATCGTTGATCAGTAACGACTTTTTGCTGGGTTGGAACAAAGCTATAGGTACATTCGCTTCTATGACACAAAATAGTAAACCTACGTCTACGTTGTATTTAAACGAAAATACGCGAGGGTTGACATAATGCCAAACATAACCTAACCACATTTAAACAAATGGTAATCTGTGATTGCATTTTCATGTCAGTTTCATATCTTTTAGCAAGGGTAGATATAAAATTCTACTCCCTTTGAGTTAACTGGAACAGCCCCTATTCATCCA
Source organism: Polydrusus pterygomalis (assembly GCA_963969555.1). NCBI lineage: Eukaryota > Metazoa > Arthropoda > Insecta > Coleoptera > Curculionidae > Polydrusus > Polydrusus pterygomalis. The sequence goes on from OZ018376.1 coordinate 1,459,161, forward strand.
TCCCGTAGAGTGAAGAAAACAAAAAAATATATATGGGGTTGTAGAAAAAACTTTCTGAACATTGTTATTCGTTTAAACGTAATTGTAATTTTCCGAATTATTTTTAATGCGGAATAAAACTTATTTCGTGTACAAATAATAATCATTACCTTTTAAAATAAAAACTAAAACCGCCTTGCTACGGAAAACTATAAAAATCACCAGTTTTGGAGTTTTTAAAATTAGGAGATGTGTGGATATTTTTTATAGTTGATAATTTTACACACATGATGCAATCCCACAAAAATCTCAAAGGAATGTCACATTCTACAACAATATTTATAGGCTTTTTACCAACTAGGTTTTTACTAAATTGACACATTACGAATTACTACACTAAGGCATATTACATAATATATATTAATCGATAATTATAAACAATATTTAAAAAATAACGTGTACAAAAACTAATGAAATAAGGAAACCATTTTTGATTATTTCAAAGTATGTGGATGTTCTGGATACAATCAAAAATTGGATGAGAAGTTGTGAAAATAGGACTTGGCGCGAGTAAAAAAGAGATCGACCAGATCAGATAAGCTTACGGTGAAATATCTGCTGGTGTTTGGAAATGATTTATTCTTAAAAATAAAGAATTAAAATTATTTTATGGTATGCGAAGCTGGAAGTGCCAAGGAAATGGGCGTTTTGCATATTCGTCGGTTCAGAACTTGAGCAGCCTGCAACTGGGTCGACTCACTTATAGTGTTTTCTATTATTGCTCTCAGAGCACTCTAGAGCAATCTGAAATTGCCCTGCCAGAGATTTGCGTGTTCCATTTACTGCTCGCTCTCGGAGTACCTGTTCTATTATCTGAAACGGGGTGCTCCGCGAGCGCTCTCGGTTGATCTGTGAAATTTCTCGGAGCAAGCGAGAGGTAAACAAGAAAGGCAACATAGCCCTACTGTTTACTGTTTGTACTTTTGTGGTTTGTACTTTGTTCGGGTAAGAATGATTAGAAATAGAAAACGTCGGCTGCTACAAGTATTTCTGAGCTCTTCAGATTCTTCTAAAAATTATATTTTGTGCGTAAAACACAACATTGAGGTTATGTTGAAAATGTAACTTGGCGCGTGTTCCATTTTGATCTCGGGGCGGTTACTCTTGGCCGAATTCAGAGTGCTCTGGGGCAGATCGTTGACGTCATAGATCGCTCTCGGAGCGATCTGAGGGCAAGATAATAGAAAACACTATAAGTTTATTAACAGCAGTGACTGGTTCAAATGAGCTGTCAAGATTCTTCTACGATCTACGTCGCGTTAACCATCAGGAAGCTGATATGCGGATAGGTTCCGCGGAACAAGTGTGGTACCACAAAGGTCCTTATAGGACTACGTGTGACTGTTTGGACAATGCCGGAGGTCTGCCACTCTAACCTAACCTAACCTACGTCGGTCCAGTCGTGCGGCCGATTTTAATATTATCTGTGTTTCAATAACTTTAATAGAAAAGAACAGCTTAGAAACAGGGAACAAGTTTCGAGATATCAGACGTGCTTCGGCCACTGATCGAGGCGGCTTTTACATGGGTTCGTGGTTTCGCGTGTTTTCAATAGAGAACGTTTTGTTAAATTATCTTTTCGGTTATTAATTCAAGGTTTCTTTTTCTATGCGGTTAGTAGGGTCAAGTAGTATACTGTTCTCTGGATTTCAAAAACTCTTTAAATACATGGTGACCCATTTAAGAAACGTAAATCGTACGATCCTTACCCGTTATGGTTTCTTCTTATTTAATAAGTTTTTGGTTGAGCAATAATAACAAAAGATGCTTAATATAGGCAATTATTGGCGTATACAGAGTGTTCCAAAATAACCAATCATAAGAATAACGATCTAAGGAAGGTGTTCAGTTCGGCTAAGAGCAACCACCAGTGACGCATTCGCCATTTCGTTTTTTGATTAATAGTTTTTTGGCCAAATAGTACAATTACCTACAGTTTTCCGTTAAAATTGATTGGTTGGATTTATAATATAATAAAAGCAGAAAAAGAAATTTGGACAAATTTGACAAAATTTCGTTGTATGCTTTTATTAACTCATCAATTATATTATAAGAAAAATTTAACTTAAAACTGTAGGTAATTGCTACACTTAAGAGTATCTGGCCGCTTGCTAAAGACAACAAAAAATTAACTAAACACTAATAAGAAAAGGAAATAAGCAGTGGTTGGGTCTAAATTATTAAATTTCCAAAAAAAATTACTCTCAGAATTTGACTGTTCGATTTTTTTAATACTAGTTATTACTGAACACCCTACCCTAAAATTTGCAACCACCACAGTCTTAAATAAATATTAAAAACGAATCTATGAATTTAGTCAAAACAAATTTTGAACTTGAATTCTGGAAATGTTTTCAAAAACATTTATGCAAATGCCTAATTTTTGGAAAAAGACATTCTCAAATGTTAATGGAAAAAAAAGGTTTACAAGAAATTACCTAAGATTAATTAAATATAGCTATCGATACATTTTTCGCTTTATTAAATAAAATATAATATAAAATAATAAATACACCTATAATTCTATCTCACTTTATTATGATAAACAATAACATATTACCTATTTAAAACTAACGTTATTTTTTATTATATGAAATCCGTAGAATAAGAAGTACTTACCTCGAATAAAAGCAAATAAAAATGAAAGCATTATTTTATAACCACAAAATAAGATGTAATATTTGAGGGATTAGAACTGCTTGGAACGGTTTATAGACTTTTAACAGTAGTACTTATCATTATACGGGTTTGTAATAATTATAATCTCTTTACTATTTAAAAAAAATAATTACCTAGTTAATTCTTATCTGCGATATTATGAAGTCTAACTACCTACGAGACTATAAGTAGATTGTGGAATCTTAAAACTTTAAATTTTCAAAAATTTGTTCAAGTTTTTTAAATGAATTTTTGACTATTTTGCCAGTGCCTATATACAGTATTCACTATTGGCACCATTGGGAATTGAACGGATGACCCCAGCGCCATAGTGACGGTTTCAAGAAATGCTGCGGGTTGCCCATCAATCAAGAACTTTGCACACTGACTAAGATACACAACTTGTTTATTAGCAAACTGTCAAGTCAAACTTTAAAGTTTCATCGCTAACTTTACAATGGGTCAGATTTTAGAGGGAGACGATAACCTTTGTTATGTCAAAAATAAGATTCAAAAATATTGGAATTGATCATGAACAAACTTTGAACGCCCATGCTAGAAGACAGGCTCAACGCTCAACTCACGCTTTCGTTATTGTTTGGAAAAGTTTTGTATTTGAATTAAATAATATAATATTATGTATGTTACATAGATTCAGTATATTTTGCTTGTACATTATGTTTCTTTTTGTTATCTTGCATTTTACAATTTTTAACGTGTTTGCTTAAAATTACGACATTTTATGCTGATTTAAAATGGTGATGTTCATATTTGCATATTTAGAAACATAACATACACTGGAACCTTAACATTATATTGTTTTTTAATAATGTAATTATTCATAGCAATGTTAACAAATCATGTTAAATACTTAATGATGTTAGTTCTTTTTATTTTTATCATCTCATGAATTCTTCAAAAACAAATACTGTATAGGAATGTCGTACGTAAATTTTCTACAAGTTAATAGGGTTAATTTAAAAAAAAATATTTTCTCCGGTAGGGCCCACGCCACAGGTTCACCCTAGGAGCCCACAGATCCTAAATCCCGCCCTGACTAAGCCTCCTTTGATAATGAAGTAGACAAGGATCGGTCCCAGTTTGACTTATCACTCTATTTTCTCACACCAAATGTGGCCTTGACGTCAACACTTTTCCTTTCCTGCCACAATCTGAAAGCATGCATTGCCCAGTTTTTAAACCGAGTATTCTCTTTTTTGCTTCCTTTTGTAATAAGTCAAAAATTCATAATACTTAAGACTGACATTATGTTATTATGGTGTAAAATATAGGAAAGACATTACTATGCGTTATCGTGAGATCTGTGTCAAAACACACTTTTTACTAAAACGACGAATGTATACGGAATATGCGGCAATCCAGAATAGTACTTTTTATATATTTTGGGAAAGACAACTACGAGTACAACAAGCTGGTAAGAAATACAATTTGCAGTTCAGTTGTCACAATAATTGTGTACCAACCAAATGTTTTTGAGCAAACTTGCAAAGCGCGCGAGATGGTATAATAAATAAATTACCTCATTTGACATCACCATATTTCCTACCAATCATAATTCTAGAATGCTTCATTATGTTATATACATATTATATCTTGCTTCTAATATAACCTTTACAAGCGATATGTCCCGGTCCAGATCAAGGAATGACCCGCTTTGTTTGATGATAAGCATCTTAAATTAAATAAGTATTTCTTTGAGATAGGTAACGCTAATACTAATAACACGATTGTTATGGGTCCACTTCCGCTAAATAAACAAAAATAGCGGAAGGAAGGCGCTGCGCCGACAGTGTTTACCACAGACGACCAACTAAGATAGACCAATCATTTCATTCATTTATACTCCTGGCCTGGTCCTGTCTAGGTCCTTATATTATATAATTGTTTCTTAATGACGTTTCCACAACACGTAAAAACGTTTGAATTTTACGACTATTTTAAGAGCAAACACATTTTATTTTTTGGTCATTTTTTCGTTTTATCCAAAAATCTTCCAAATACCCATATTTGTATCTGTTTTACGTTAAAAAAGGTTGAAGTTATAAAATAATAAAGCAGAAAAAGAAATATGCGCAAATCAGACTAATTTCGTTTGATGCTTTTATTAATTTATTATAAAATTACTTTTTTTAACTTAAAACTGTAGGTAACTGCTACCCAAAGACAGGTATATGATCGCTTTTGGGAGAAAACGTGAAATAAACGAAATATTGATGAGAAAATAAAAAGGCAAATGTGTCACTAGTGTTTGCTTCTCTAACCATAAACTCAAAAAAAACTTGAGATAAGTTTAAAATATTTCTTTGTGTATCTTGCGTTGCTAGTATTGAAAGACATGATGGAGATCTGATCGTCTTTGAGAAGACAATCTTTAAAAAAAATTCCTGATATTTACATACCGACGTTTGCATTTTAGGTTTTGTCGGCGCTATCTTGCTCGCTCGTCTCTGGTCTCTGGTGTTTACCAACGAATTCTAGTGGCGACGCAAATAATTTAAAAATAAATAAATTATTACTTACAAACTACTAAAAAATTCCAAAAACTGGAAGAAAGTGTCAGACAGGACGAAGCTGGTAAACAAAATAATGACATCATAAAAGGACAATAGGGAACTTGCATGGAAATTAAATTTGAAAAATAATGCTCTTAAGAGTAAGCTAATATCATTAAAAGACCCACAGTTCACAAAAAATTTTTTAAATAGAAGCGATTAAAGTTTGCTTGTTACGTCAAAGCGTACGATACATAGCGCGAAAGCGGGCTATTCATACTACGTGACGTCACATGACAAAATAAAAAAATTAAGAGTATATTTATGGTATTTTTTTCTGTGGCTGAACATATTTATGCAATAAAAAAAATGTGTGCAAGTTCCCTATTCGCCGGCACATCGCAATATTTCGGGTGGGTCAAAAGCAACAAATTCAAACTCGTAGATTTCTCAATATTACCTATCTTCATAGATATGTTTTTACTCGCAGATAAGCACAAAAATATTTTTATTGTTATATCCACGCAAGTTCCGACAAAATATATGCTCTTCTATGCATCGCCGCAACAAATTGCTTATCTTTACCGTACAATACTACAGTCGCGTACCTGATATATTTCTTGAAAAATTGAGGAGTCTTTTCTCGAAAAAATAGGTTAATAATAGGTATTTTCCTTTTGCTTCCTTTTACACAGCAAAGCAAAATAGTTTGCTTAGCTAAGTTGTTAAACGAACCCTTCGCGAATAACGCGGGAGGACGAATTAAATTTTTAAAATGAACGCTCAACTAAAACGGTTTTGCTTTGCTATTTAAAAGTAACTTAAAGGAATGCAGCTAATTATACATAGGTATGCTAGATGCCTACTTAAAAATAAATATATTTTTTTAGGAAAGCATGCTTTTTGGCAACAGCTCTTATTCTAGTCGACTGACTAATATTGTTTACCGAATGAACTAGGGGCTATGCCCCTCTCCCCCTCCAACGAATACTGAGGCTAGGTGCGCCAGTGCAATACCAACTGTCATTCAAATTCAAAAAGTTGCCATGTGACAAAAACAAAATACTACGACTGAGCAATCGATCATAAAATTAAAGCACGTGACCAGCTATTATGCCGGCGTCGATTTAAAATGAACCCAACAACTTTTTGCATTTGTATGGCGAAATACAATAACAATACGAACCTAACGCAGAAATAAGGAACTCACAGCAGAAACATAGACTTAAATACGCACGATCATACGTTGCTGTCAAACACGGGGGCGCCCGAGAATCCGATTGGTTGAGCGTTGGCCACCAGATTGGACCGCATGCCTGACGACGGAGGTGGTTGTTCGGCGGCGACCGCGGCTCGCATGTCGTCTGCGCTCGCCCTAAAGAAGAAAAAATCAAATTATTATTTTGTCATCACTACGTATATTGCATTACGAAAAGTGACCCCTTCACGCGAACAACTTCGTATAGGCCATAAAATGTGGAATAGAAGAGGCAAGTTAAATTTTGAAAAGGAACGCTCAACTTAGCCGTTGGCTTTGCTGCGCTATTTAAAATAATCTTAAAGAAACTCTGCTGATGTTTTTGTATATTTAATGTCTTAACGTGAAGGGGTCCGGTTAGAACAAAAATATAATTCTGAAAGAGGATAGGGCAAGCATGCATTTGCTATAAAAATGAGCACATACTCTTAACACTCCTCCTAGCAAGACGCTATAACTACAAGAAAATTTTTAAAATATAAATCATCTACTATAAATAGGGACATGCACAAAATCAATATATTAAAATACATATTAAGTATACAAATTATAATAATTTGGGAAAAAACTTTAATGAACCTATTTCATTGAAAATAAGCGCCGCCATAAAAATAACTTTTATAAACAAACCAACAAACAGATGTTATATTATATGAAAAAATTATCGTTGGTTTGAAAGTTATTTAAAAAAATAGCTTTGGGATTATATTATATTGATCAAAATTTAAGCTGGAGTATATGTAGAACATATTCGAACTTACATTTCTCCGTTAATTGGGATATTCTTAAAAATTCGTCATTGTATGTCTTTAAATTATTTTTAAAAAATTTATCATGCATTTAGTACATTCAAAAATTCAGTATCTTATTTCTATTTGGTGTTCAGCCAATTCAATAGTAGTAAAACCTTTAAAGAAATTACAAAATAAAATTATTAAATGTATTCATAGATTTCCGCACGTAGAACCAACAAGAAATTTATATAAACCGAATAAATACCTAGATATAAATAATTTATATAATTTAAAAACTTGCATATTTAATCATTCTTTACTTTTATAACAAAAAATTTCTAACATAACGTTTACAAGTTCATGCTATTCATAGACATGATACTAGACAAACTATTTTTTTACAAACTATTAAAATAAACAGTAACTTTGGAAAACGGCCATTGTTATAATATAATGGATTAATATTATATAATATTTTACCCGAAAATATTAAAACATTAAAAAAACTACCATTATTTAAATTTCATTTAAAAAATTATTTCCTAGTATAATTTTCTTTCTTAGTTAATCAAACGTTTATAATAATACAAAACGAATTTTTTTTTAAATGTATTTTTTTATAAATATACCTATTAAGTTAGAATAATAATTGTGAGTTATTTTTATATACTTATCCCTGTAATTAACTTGTAAAGTTGGTTGGGAGTAAAGTAAAATATTAAAAAGATAAAAACCATCTTATATAATAATTACATTTCAAAAAATCGGCTAGTTGCCTGGTGGTGTTTTACCCGACAAAATATTTTTATTTTTGGTATTTCTGTTTATGTTAAGCAGTTGCTATTATTGAATAAAGAAAAAAATAAGATAGAAATATGTCAGCGGCTTTTCTCCAAGTTGTGCAATAATATGAACTGTAGCAATTTATCAAATGTCAGTATCTCGTTAACGGTGAGTTTTAAGGAAACATTTTACCAACTTTGTCTTTAATTTCTTTGATTTCTAGAAATTTGAAAACGTTATCATTTCTCACATTTTAGAGCCACCCTGTAGAAGCAAAAATAATTTTACAATATAGGCGCCATTGGCTAAATTTCAACTTCCACTTCCTAGAAAGTTGAAAGTCTAAGTACACTACTGGCAAACTCCAAGTTACAGTGGCATTTTATGTGAGTATGAGAGAGTAAATTATATGTTTAGATGCCCGCAATAAGGACAACAGATCAATCAGTGTTGCCGGCGTGCGACGTGAACAACGCATGGCGAGGCCGGAAAGGGGATAATTTATTTTCTGCTGCAGAAATGCAGGACGACGTTTTCACTTTAGTCAGTAATTTAGTAGTCTGAAGGCTTTATTGTATAGAAATGAATACAAAATGGACTTGAATAAGTCCATTTAGTATTCATTTCTATACAATAAATTATTATATAAATTATTGTATAGAAATGAATACAAAATGGACTTGAATAAGTCCATTTAGTATTCATTTCTATACAATAAAGCCTTCAGGATTGCCAATACGGTATGTATTACGCCCATTCATGTTTTGTCAATTTATACGCGACCTGCCTAGTACAAAACCAGAAACCTACACCATACACCCTACACAAGCAACCAAGCAAAAGCAAGCAATCAGGTAGTAAGCAAGGTGAGTCCGTACACTGAAATTAGTAACCCCAAGCTGCACCCGTTTACGTGGGGCGCCACACGTCGGGATCCTCCATGAGGGTGGCCCGTTGCTGATCCCTCGTGTGACCCATGCCGGTCGGGGAAGTTGCCATTTGGGGCGAAGCCACCGCAGCCATGTCTTCTCTCGAAGCCCTTTGTTTAGTGAGGTTAGGAAAATACACAACATGTTAGCAAATGAAATGAGCGTGTGTTGTCTGAAACGTGACCAAGGTTCAATAACCTAAGAAAATTATAGGAGATAGGAGCGTGCAGAAAGTATATAGTTTCCTTAAAATAGTTTACTCTCATATTTACTTTGTAAACTGAACCTTGGAAACGCCTCTAGCTATTTTAAGTATTGCGTGTGTTTTATAATCATTTAAAGTGTTATGGTATATTGGGATTGGGCACCAAGTAAAAAGACAAATTAAAATATATTATTGTAATATAATGTAAGACCGCAATACTACAAGGAAAGTTGTAATCAGAGCTGTCGCATTACTCTTAAAAAGTTATTCAATTACAATTACCCATTACCCTCCGAAAAAGGCATCAAATACAATTACCAATTACTAACAGTATGATCAAAATATTTAAATTACCAATTACCCACTAAAAGTAATTGATTCGTTGATCAATTACCGCATTCGAATTACTGAGTTTAATTCAATTATTTTTATACTAATTCAATTACTTTATAGTAATGAAACGACCCTAAAAGTAATTGAATTACTCTGAATCTATAAATTATAGGCACTTTTTTGGCAAATAAATTACTTGAGTAATTTAATTACATTTTGGTAAAAAAAAAAGTAAAGTTCGTGTAACTTGTGGTGCTCAAGTCTGGTGCTAGAGTTTTCAGGTCGCGCAAGCGCCTCTAGCGTGACTTAACGACCAGAGATGGCCGGGACCGACAGCTTTACGTCTCCTCCGAAAGACGATCTTACACCAACCAACTAAAATTCGGTCATACTTCGGTAATTATATTTTGATAATTAAATTACATTCTAGTTATTGAATTACAGTTTGGTAGTTGAATTACATTTTTAAAATTAAATTAGTACTTATATGAGCAATGGAATTACTTTTTTTACATTTTACGAAAAAAAAGTTATATAGGTAAGGTATTATTTTTTTTTAATAGTAGTAGGTCCTACTATCACACTTTATTATAGAAATAAATTTAAAAAATTTCGAAATTTATAGTTAAACTCGATCTCCTAATTTTGATAAGTACCTACCTATGTACCTTTAACAAATTGACCAATAATAACAACTGTCTTTTATTTAATACGATTTATTTGTTGAAATAAAACAAACGTTACTTATATTAGGGAAAATAAAAAATATTTTTTTCTTTCTTGAGTAGGTACTTAAAGGAATTATGAAAATTTTTAAAGGAATTGAATAATTTGGGAGTAATTCAATTACCTTTATTCTAATTAAATTATTTGAAAGTAATTAAATTACTTTTTATGTAATTGAATTATTTGGGAGTAATTCAATTTCTTTTTAAAATAATTGAATTACTTTTAAGTAGGTAATTTAATTACCTAAGATTTCTTAAAACCAATTACCAATTACAATTACTTTGTCACAGTAATTGGAAAATCAATTACAATACTATTTTCACAAAGTAATTCAATTACATTAAGTCAATTACTAAAAAGTAATTGAACACGATTTTTCAATTATTTTAATTTAATTACCGACAGCTCTGGTTGTAATACAGTATAAGTGTTTTTAAAATGATTATTATAATTTGAGGGAAAAATATTTTAGTCCTCTGATGCTACAGCTTGCAGATGGTGCCCAAAAAGCATCGATTTTTTTTCTTTATTTTATAAAAAAAGTGTCAGATCCATATTTTAAAAAAAATATAATTTTGAAACTAGAATTTTTTCTAGAGATTTGAGGAATCAATTAAAATTTTTAATTAAAGTTTAATGTGAGTGTTTCTGTGTGTAAATGATTTGATGATGTTACAGTAATATATTTAATAAATGACCAAAATCCCAGAAATATCATAGATATGTGGGTAGAGGGAAAATTACCATCCAGAGCCCAACCTAAACCAACATAATTTATTATATCCAAACTCTACTAAATTCGCAAATAAAAATAATGGCAAAAGGTCCTCTTTATAATCAAAGGTTTTTTCTAGGCCCATTTGGATTGTCATGAAATAATAATTATAACATTTATAACATACCTACCTACTGTTACAAAAGTAACAAAAAGGAATGGTTGTTATATGTTATTATTAAGACTTCTTATTGCTTAAGCAAGCCTTTTATCATCTATCTAATATGCAATTATCATAAATTACATGAAAAAATTATCTTGCCCAAGGCCAAAACTATTTATTTTCTTAGAATAGCTGGATTACTCTTATCATTAAAAGACAGTAGAACTGAACCTGATAAAAATGTTATGTCTTATATTACTCTACAGGGGAATTTGTGTCATCTACATGCCATAAATGCATAAAAATGCTGTTTTTTGACAATAATTTTGTTCTAAAATAAATTAGCCCCCATTAAGTAATCTATGTGACTACTTATTGTTTAATCTTTAAATCCATAAAATCTCATATTTTGAAAATAACAATTATATACTTAACCATAATAACACTTACTTCCTTCCAAGCGCCATCATACCATATAAAATACCAGTAGCAAAGATGAGTCCACTTCCAAATAATGTGGGCAATCCAAAATTGATTATAATTGGAGGAATTGCAACTCTAAAAGAAAAGAAAATTTACTTTCAATAGGACAAAATAAAAGCAGGACTTTTTGTGATAATGCTCGAGCTTCAATAATAGACAGATAACAAAATGGGTTAACTTACATAATATATCCAATTGCCCTATACCAAAAAGGTTTACCATCTACTGTATCAGCCAGCCTCTGTACATGGTCAATAAACATACAACAACATGGGGCTTCAATGCACAAGACCAGGAAACCAGCCACGATTTGCCACATGCCTGCTATCAGAGCACCAACGTTGGCAAGGAGAATGCCAGTACAGTTCCAAACACCCAGAAAAATAGCAACTAGAAATATTTTAAAATTAGACTTTAAGAAATTATGTTATACATGGACTGGATTAAACAAAACAAACCACAAAAAAAATGTTTATTATCAGATTTTCATAAACAATATTGATGAATATAAGTAAGTACAGGTACTACTTTCTTTATTGTATTTAATATTTAATGATTTATTTGAACATTCCAATCCAGATATCAAACATCGCCATTCTAAAAAGTGTTTGTTTATCTTTGTTCAATATTTTTGGACATACTTATTACCTCTACTTGCAACAAGAAAATTGATTTTATCAATTAAGTAGGTAATATAATGCCTAATGTTTTTCACCTTAATTTAAAAACACTATAAATAAAGCTAAACTCTATAAAAGGGCAGTGAAATAAATAATTTAGGGAAAACTCGAAATACAATACTTACAAAATCCACCCACGGTTCCAACCCCCCTGCCAGAAAACTTCAACCACCATGAAATCTCGTCTTTTGATGGATCTTGCCCTGGCCGGGCCATCATGGACGACAATTTTTCCTGCAAGGACTGACAAAATGTACATTAGATAATATAAGATCAAGTTTTTATAGAAATTCTTACCATTTTCACGAAAAATCGTCAATTTTCCGTCAACAGATACAAAGCACAGCGGAAAAACTTCCCCACACACGATAGTCACGATATGAATTTGTCAAAAACAGAAACGTCATCTTGGGCAAATGTCATGTTGACGTTGCCGGTAAAAACGCTTACTTTTTAATAGTGCTTTCGTTTTAGCAAAGCTTTGCAACTTTTGAGACCCAAAGAAAGAGATGGTAGATTGGTAGTGACTTTACTGGACAAAGATAGAGGAATCCCGGGAATTGACGTCTCAGTTACAATATTTTAACACTTGTCAGCTCGTCCTTCGTGAAAATTTGGACAGAGTCGTATTTAGTAATGATTATTATCTGTTAATATTAATATTGATAATTTCTTCTAGATTCTCAGCTTATTATATATTTTAAGAATTTAAATTGAATTAGCTTGCTTGTAAGTCGTTGGTCATGTAACTAAATCAAATCAAAATTTTTCCATTATAAATGTTTAACTGACAAAGAAGTAAAAAAAAAAGAAAAGTTGTGTTTACCAGTTTACAAAAGAAATTTTTAGGCAAGGCCGACACTGAACGCTTAGGGCTTATTATAGTAGTATAGTACCGTAATCGATCTATTCTATTATTCCATCTATCGTTTTAAATATTTAAAGCAAGTAATGTGTCTATAGTGTTTAATAAATTGTGTGATGGGTTTATAAAAAAAACTTTAGTTTGCTAACTTTTCTTTGCTAAGCAAACTAAAGTTTTTTTTATAAACCCATCACACAATTCATTAAACACTATAGACACATTACAATAATTGCGTTTCCCTAGTTTCCCACATTCCCACAATGTTGAACCAAAAACTAGAAGTTCTAAAATTCTAGACAGGCATCCAGGAACTAAGTCCTACCCTGCGTTAATTAATTTATGCACAGGTGTGTCAGCTGACCCGGGGAAAACGGTCGATTCGAAAATGGAAATTGCCAGCTCACCTGTCCAATTTCGTTTCGTGCACGCGACTATTAACCAGGTAGAGGGGCATATTTTCTATCGTGACTACGTACCTTGAACCGTCGGAGGCCTCCTTCCATTATGTTTTTATTCAATCGGAGAAGTAAACACGCATAATTAGCCTTTTTACATGTTTATTTTCGTTGCAAAAATGTTACTTGAAGCGTGAAGTAAAAATAATCTAGTTACCCTTGTGATACTAATATAAAATAACAGAATGAGTGACGAATCTCCGAAAAAACTTGAAGAGGGCCATGGAAACACTGTGGCCCCAATTGCACAGCCCCCCGTTCAAGGTTGGGTTAAGTTTGAGGATGAATCTGAAACTAAGGCTGTTACGAGTACCCCAGAGAAACCTTTGGCTTTGGAGAAACTTGATATTTCACAAATAAAACTTGATAAACCTCCACAAAAAATTATTAAAAAACCTCAGGAAATACAGCAAGATGATTCTCCAGCGGTCATTACAACGGAGAGTGTGCAGGTGAATTTGGAAAGAAGTCTCAGTAGGTCAATGTCAGAAAGTGCAGGAAATAATTTTTCTATATTAGACCCCAAACCTCTAAGGAATGTGGAACTTCCTGTTGCTACAGTGGAACCGATAAGACAAGGATTTTGTAAGAATTTTTAAATACTCAATTTCTTTATATTACTTATATGTATCTGCACTTAATATACAACCCCCATCAGCATTAAGTTTCAAGTAGCTTTATAATAGAAACTGAGCAAACTTGAAACTTTAATATGGCCTGTATACTCACCCTGCATTAGTCCATTTTAAATGGATACATGTACACATTATATAAGTGGAAACTGTTATTTCAAATCTGCTTTTTTAATTGCAGTTAGGGCCAAGCTCTTAGACAAGCATGACATAATATGTCAACAACTGAGCTCAAATATTGGTTCTACCTGCAATGATAATTGGCTAGATTAGTTAAAATTCATTATGCATTATATCTTCCTGCCTCCTCGAGAATTATAGCTCAAAAACTGTGTGGCAGGCTACTTACCTGCATGTTAATTTTTGATGAATTTTTAGCAAATGGTGATATCATAGTTACTTTGCTGCCTATAAATTCTCGGTTTCCATGGGTGACACCCGCTGTATTCCGTCCAGAACTGGTACCTGAAGAACTGATGGCTCAGGGACTAACAGTAAGTACATTATGAATAATTTTGGTAGGTATGGATCGGGATATGGATATGGAAAAAAAAGGGGTTTTAAGTAAGGGATATTGCGCTCAGTGGAACTTTTATGTTCCCCACGTCTATGGAAAGCTGAGGAGCAGTGTCTCCGTAGTCTGCCAGGTAATGTCATTGAGGTATTTATATTTAAAAGTTTATTTGCTGCTTGAAACATTAATTTAGGACACACAAAGAGATCTATGACTAAGACTAGATTAAAAAAAAAAACTTGCTACTTGATACTACAGTTTGGGAAGGTGCCAGTTCTAAACACAATAGTTTAAAACTATCCAACCACATAAGAAGTGACCCTAGACCAACCATACTGCCATACTCAGGCGTTGTACCTGTAAAACCAGTGGCGGGCCATATTAGATTGGGGATACAAATTTTCCTATAATAACCCCAAAATAATATTCTTTCATACCTTTACTTAAACATTTTTAAAGACATTTAATTTTTTTTCAATTTAGTTGGTATTTTCTGCAAGAACATTCAGACATACCTAAATATATACAATTTTGATTTACTTTTTCTTGTTATCTTGCTGATAAAATCATCTAGTAGACCTTATTTTAAATATAACCAGATATATTTTGCAATGGCAGGGATATATTGAAGTCAATATAAAGTGTTATTTATATCATTGCTGTAAATAATAAGATAACAGGTTAAAATATGGAATACAAGCATGATATAAAAGGCTTATCAAGAAAATATGATAGAAATGGCTCACTCTGGTGCTTTGAGAGGATAATAATTTGAATTATTTACTGCTGAGAAGTAATAAATACCAGCGATCTACGTCGTAATAAATTGACCAGACCCAGGGACTTGGACTGAAGGTCGACCCGCCGGCATCTACCTGTTTTTAATACTTACCTACCTGATTCAATATATCAAATAGGTGGTATTTTTCCGAAGTGCGCAAAGTATGGTAGGTAGTTGTTGGATGTTCGTAAAAATAATCATAATATGACAAGACAAATAAGTAGATATAAGGGCCACTACGTCAAAGTTTACAAAATGTTAGTATATACAGGGTGTCCGGAGAAAGGAGGTCAATCCGTTAACCATATATTCCTCGAGAAAAAATAATATTGACTTTTATAATGCAGTTTTTCCTTTTTGACCCTCATGTTTGATATACAGGCGTCAAAGTTTAAAATTGATTTTGATTGATTTTTTTGAATAATTCGAGTATTATTTAAAATTTTGTACATTGCTTCAAAATAAAGAGTTGTCACATCTTTTAAGAAATAACAAAACAAAAAAACATTTTGTGAAATATTCAAAATAGGGTGGTTCAGTACTCGCTGACAAACCCTATTTTTTAGTACGTGCGCCGCCAGTGGCTTTCAAACTATATTTTTTCAGGTAATCATTTATTTTTGATTATTTTACTTCTACAGTTTGACCAGGAAAGTTCGCATCATATGGTATTTTTTTTATTAATAGCTTTATTCGAAATTTGACTTTGGCATCAAGTTCTGCTTCGATCAAGATTAAAGTTATGCAAAAAAATAGTACATAGTCACGTGATTCGCATTATCTGTCAATTTTTAATTTTTTTCAAAAAATAATTCAAAAGTGTGGTTATTTCTGAAAATATTGCAAAAAGTTATTGGAAAAAGTTTTTTTAAATGCAGTTTCTAGCCCACATGCAAAATTTCAGCTGCATAAGATAATTTTGATTTTTTACCTACCAGTAAAATTTATTTTCCACTTAATGAACACTTTACTGATGACACTGTGTTTTTTTTTGTCTTAATATTAAGGTGTATTACTTTCAGACGTAAACTACGATTTCAAAAATACTTATTTTATGAAGTTACCTTATACAGTGTCAAAAACAAATAAACTTTGCATCACATGCCACCAAATTTTAAGACCCCAATTTTGATTTTGTAGAAAAACACACATTTAATATGGCGCTACTTTAAAGAAAATGTATCTGAAATAAAGCATTGTCAAAACTAAGAAGTTTTATGTAGGTTATTGCGTTGAGTCTTATTTTGCAAAAGTGGTGCAATTTACAAAATATGGGTAAAAAATCTTATGCAGCTGAAATTTTGCATGTGGGCTAGAAACTGCACTAAAAAAACTTTTTCTAATAACTTTTTTCGATACTTTCAGAAAAAATTTAACTAACAGATAATGCGAATCACGCGACTACTATTTTTTTACTTAATTTTCATCTCGATCAAAGCAGAACTTGACGCCAAAGTCAAATTTCTAATAAAGCTAAAAAAAATCCCATGTGATGCGGACTTTACTGGTTACACTGTATAGAATTTCGAGAAGATGATGCGTTTCGGAGATAATTTTATAAGTATGGGTCCTTACTGATGCCAACGCGGCTTACGGTAATCTCATAATTTTCAAATGCTAAATCAATGCAGCCGTTTTGGCATTACCATGGATACAAGATATAGTTAAGTAAAAGTTTGCGATAGGTGTTAATACCCCAAGCAAAGGACTAGCAAAAAAATAATGTAAACACAGATCGCTGAATTCTTGTACATGATACCAGGGCTTCGTAGACCCCAGATTAGGGGCCTATGATTATGTATATTTTGTCAAGTATATAAGTATAAGGGGACGCGTACGCCGACCTTGGACCAAAATACACTCTAACTTAGTCTATATTGGACCTGGTTCCTGGTTCAGTCTACTCATTCAATGTAGAAAGACCTGTTGTTTTGTTTAAGTTTATCATGCTTACGTAACTTGTACCTTATCTCTAATTGTTAAAACCGGCCCTAAATCCGATTAATTCTATTTTAAATCGACGTAGAACGTTTTAAATAAACATATTTGTGCCATTAAAGGTAATCCTGTTGTTATCTACGAAACGCTTTATACATTCCACATAAAACATTCCTTAATTGAAAACAATAATAGGTAGTGACTAACATAATAATTAGGTGGAAAACAAAACTCACATTCAAATTGCAGATTCATGTAATCACAGCAATTGTTGTAAATTAACGGTTGATCCCCTTTCTGTTTTTGACACCTTATTAACGCTTTGGAAGAGCCAGGTCGCTATAATTATCTTGTTTGGTTTAGATAAAATACGACAAACAAATGGACGTAAGCATGAAGGCTAAAAATGACTTTGTTTTTAAAATATAAAACTAATACTATAACACAAAATCTAGAAATTTTAAAAGCGGTTTATTAAAATTTATGATCCACACCTGATCTCACCTGTGTTATTGGATTTTTCTAATAATAGACTTTTTTACACTTCTAGAACTAACTAAAATGTTTACCTCTATAAACCTAGCAGAACAAGGTGCTCAAAATTGAAAATTTTAGTATGGAAAATTAGGTGCTAATTAGGTGCCAACTTTAAAATTTAGGTGCTCCTATGGTTTTTGAGAAAATTATATTTTTGTGTTGTTCTGCTAGATTAACGTTAAGCTAGCAAAATATTACTGTAAAATAAGCTAATCAAGAACAAAATGTAGTACCAAAATTAGGTGCGTTTTTGGTGCTTATTGAATATCTAAAAAAAAATTTAATTAGTTAAGGTTTTTAAAAAATACCGCCATGTTCTGCTAATTTTAAGAGGAACAAATTCCGTCTAAAAGGTATATCGGCAACCGGTTTGTTCGTTGTTACCGAGAGCATTTTTTTTGTATTTAAATTTTATAAAATATTAGTTGAAAAAATTGAATTAAAAAAAAATGCTCTGGTAACAACGAACAAACCGGTTGCCGATATACCTTTTAGACGGAATTTGTTCCTCTTAAAATTAGCAAAACATGGCGGTATTTTTTAAAAACCTTAACTAATTAAATTTTTTTTTAGATATTCAATAAGCACCAAAAAAGCACCTAATTTTGGTACTACATTTTGTTCTTGATTAGCTTATTTGACAGTAATGTTCTGCTAGCTTAACGTTAATCTAGCAGAACAACACAAAAATATAATTTTCTCAAAAACCATAGGAGCACTTAAATTTTAAAGTTGGCACCTAATTAGCACCTAACTAGCACCTAATTTTCCATACCTACAAAAATTTTCAATTTTGAGCACCTTGTTCTGCTAGGTTTATAGAGGTAAAATGTTTGTTTGAAGGTGGTAGGGTAGACAATAAAGTATTATCAAAAAAATTACCTTTATGGACTTCCATTGTCTTTGTGTTGTTACTTAACACAACGTTTCGGTAAGTTAGTATCTCTAACCGTTTTCAAGTGTAAACTAAATGTTTTTTTTAATTTAGTTTACATTTGAAAACGGTTAGAGATACTAACTAACCGAAACGTTGTGTTAAGTAACAAAATAAAGACAATGAAAGTCCGACAAGGTAATTTTTTTGAATTTCTAAAATGTTTTAAGCCTGTATTCCACGGGCCAAGTTCTTGCCCAAAAACCGTTTCAATTTCTTGAACAAGAAATTGTGCTTGTTTTTGGCAAATTATTAAAATCGATGCAATCTTACCAACTAATATTTGACTTGAGGTTAGGTACGCGATAGCAGCGCAAATTTCTGTTTTGTTTGTTTTTTATTTTCGATTTGATAAGGTAAGTTTAACTGACTTCTTTCTCTTGTTTTTCGAACCAAAAAGTCAACGGCGAATCATTTTTAAACAAATTTGACGAAATCAATTTTCTAACCTCAAAATCTGAGGTTGGCCGCCACTAAAAACCCAGAAATCACTAAGTACCTTTTTCCCAAACTTGGTCAAAAAATTAAACAAGTTCCAATTTTTTTATAATAAAATGTGGCAATAACTTGGGGTAAACTTTAGCTCTGTACACGTGAAAATAAATTGAAGGTCAACTTTTACAACTTCTTGACCGAAAATCCGTGGAATACGGGGTTTACAAGCTTTGGCCTTACGCCTTACATTCGCGCCATAAATTAGTAGGTACCATAGAAACCATATCGATTTTTTCGTTTCTGTTATAAGTTTTCGTTTTAAAATTAGAAATAATACACACTCATCAAACAAACAAAAATCAAACGATAAAATACCAAGCTGTGTAGTGGATGGCGAAATAAAGGCACTTGGAAGATTTTATACTTCTTGTATTTTTTATAATGTTTTACAAGATGGCAAATTAGCACAACTTACTTCTAAATCTTAACAACGAAAAATTATAATGAATGAATAATATCTTACTAACTTCTCTAGTGGTTTTATATAGTTAAAAATAATGAGGATTTAATTACGTTAAATATAGATTGCAATTATCTTCTAATAGAAAGTCCAGTATGACAATTTATTTACTTAAGAACAAAGAAATATTCATGTGATTCAATAATAGTGTTTACAATCATTTATCTTAATGACTAAAGGGACAATTTAGGAAAGTTACAAATAAAATATTGTTTTGCAGAAAAATATAATATTATATGTATGCTAAAAAAAATATATGTATAAATTATACACATTGCAAATAGGCACATTACACCTCCCTCCTTAAAATAAAAGTTTGAATAATATGAAAACTTTTTATTTAGTATTAATTAGAAGGTATCTTTTAATTTTGCTATTCTAGCACTACGTCTTATTGGAGTATCTTCATTTTGAATTTCACATTGTGTAGTATTTGGTAGTTGAATCTCTTCACAATGTTTTGATACTTTTCTTTTACAAATGTTAAAGGTAAGGCAGTTTGTAATTTGTGCACACTTGCTAGATGTGTCAATATGACTATGACTACATTTATTTCGTATAAACCTAAAGATCTTATATCCTATATATAATAAAAATAATTTAACAAGAGAAAGAAATATAAAGGTAAAATAAGAATTATTAGATATTTTACTAACAAAAGATTCATTTGACAATTCCTCTGATAACTCTTCTAAGTGTTTTAACTTATCACTAGCGAAATTTAGTGAGTCAGTATCAAGGTTTTTAAGAATGGGAGTTAATTGCAAATTTTCCTTGGTATTATTACTTGGTTTTTTATAGCAATCGTCATCGAATTCAAAATTGGGTATTATGGGTACGAAACTACTTTCTGAAATAATAGGTTCAGAAGAAAGCATTACTGAACTAGTATAAACTTTGCAATTTGCGGTAAGGGTTAAAATACCTGTGTTATTTAGAATTAAATTTGTTACTTTTTTAGATTCACAACTTAAGGTAATATCTGTGGCTTTTGGAAGAACATATATCCATGAATTAGGTGTTATTAACTTATGCCACATTTCTGTACTTGTGTGTAAAGTACGTGTATCACAATTTTCTGGAATTGTTGACATAACTGATAACAATTCTGTTTCGCAAATTGGTCTATAGTTTGTAAAATACAAAGGTTCATTATTATCACATATAATATTAGATTGATCTATATTTTTACAATTTTCGAGTGAATTTAACGTAGTATATACATTTCTATTTTCCGAAAGGACTAAAAATTTGATACTTGGCAATATAAACAGATATGATTGAAATTTCTGTCGGTAAACAGGTAAAGGTATTAGATTGTAAAGGTAATATTGATTTTGACTAACAAGAGGAAGTCTTAAAATAAAAATAATTCTTTCTTCAGAAAAATAGTATTGAATTTTAGTAAGTTCAAGCAAAAAGTGACTGTTTTGAATATTAAGAGGTAATGGATAAGTTGCAGATGTTGGTAAATAAGGTAAGGTTTTTATTAGTTCATTAATTAATTGTTGAGGTGATATTACGAAAGGGTGAACAGAATTTGATTTTGCAAAGAGAATAGCGTTGATTATAGTTGATATTTCGTTTTGTAGTTCATTCGTAAATAACATGAGAAAAGCAAAATGTTCTTCGATTGTTTGTTTCATTTCTAAGTTGAATATTTTATTATTTAAATCTTTTGAATAATTACTTAATTTTTCAAAATTTTCATTAAATATTTTTCTATTTTGATCTAAATTTGTTATAGTATTATTAAAGTTACTAATTGTACTTCTTACGACTTGAATTTGTTGTGATAGTAAATTAACTACATGTTTTTCATTATCTTGTACGCTGTTTAAGGCTTGATTAAAATAATTTCCGTCGTTTTCATCGAGAGTACCAAATATAGTTTTGAAAGTTGAACCAATGATGTTAAACCAACCTCGTTTTTGTCTATGACGTCCCATTAATTCTTTTAAGGCTTGTTCTTTTTGAAACAGTTCAGGAATATTTGTTTTTAATAAATTTAAAGGAGTGGTACATAAAAATAGTTCTTTGTATATAATTTCATTTTGACAAAGTTGAGAGGTTTTTTGGTAAGATGTTTCTACAAAATTAAGTTTTTCATTAAGAGGTTTTAAATCTAAGTAGCTTACTAAATTCCAGTGTCTTTCTGTTATTTTTATGTTTTTAATCTGTTCATAATATATTCCGGCAGGTTGATAAATAGGGGTGTTGACATATTGTCCAGAACAGTGATGAATATTCCATAAAGTTAGACATCTGAAACAAAGGCTTGTTTCAATTTATTTACATGTACTTTAGATTTTTTATTTTTTATTTGAAGGGTACAATTTACGGGGGAATTAACTTCGATAATTTTATAAGGTCCTTCATAATGAGGTGTTAACTTTTTAGATTTACCTGGTTTAGTTTTTTCATTTAATAAAAATACGAGATCTCCTACTTGAAATTCAACGTTGTTTACTTTTCTATCATAATATTTTTTATTTGTGATTTTGCTTTCGATTGCATTATTTTTTGCGATTTCATGAGATTTTTGCATACGCATTTTAAGTATATCTAGATAATCGTCGTAAGTATATTTAAATTCTGGTTCTTTTGTTATTGAACTAGGAATATTTGGTTTTGTACCAAAGATTAATTCGTGAGGTGAGAATTTGGTTGATGTGTGAGGTGTTGTATTGTATGAAAACATAGCGTGATCGATCCAATCATCCCAATTAGTTTGGTCTTGATTTATATAGTGTTTCAAATAGTCGGCTAAAGTAGCATGACTTCTTTCTAGTGCACCATTACTCTGGGGGTGATATGTAGTACAATTAATTTGTTTAATTTTAAAATATTTAGCTACTTGATTTAATAGTTTTGATGTGAAATCTTTGCCTTGATCTGTAACAATACATTTAGGAATACCGAATTTACAAATAAAATTATTTGCAAAATTTTTTGCAATTGTAATTGCTTCATGATTAGGTATAGCATAAGCTTGTGAAAATTTTGTTAAGTCGTCTTGGAGAGTTAAGATATATTTATTTCCTTTTTCTGTTAAAGGTAAAGGGCCAACAATGTCTAAAAATATTTTTTCTAAAGGGTTAGAACTTGTCGTAGTGATTTCCATGGGTTTTACTGTTTTATTTCGAACTAATTTATTTTTTTGACAAGATTCACAGGATTTAATGAAGTTTTTTATATCTGATTTCATATTAGACCAATGGTATGTTTGTTTGATACGATTATATGTGCGATGAAAACCCGAATGACCAGAGGTGGGGTTAGTATGATTTTCGTGTAGTATGATAGGTATGTCTGAATCTTTAGGAGTTTTAAGTATATCATGACATATTTTTACTGTAATGTTAGTGTTTTTAAAAATGTATCTAAGCATTGCTCTTATTTTATTCCAATTTAGTTTACTATAGGAAAATTGTATTCTAGGCATGAATATAATTTGTTGGTTTGTTTCTAGTAACTTGTTTTTTAATTTTATTAAAATATTAAACAAATCTTCGTATGAAATTGATTCCCAATAATGTTTATTTATAAATCCATAAAATATTGAAAAGTTATCTTGTTTTATCGTAATAAGATCTAGTTGATTTGGATTTAACTTTTTTAATTTTTCTATGTGATTAAATTTTTTATTTATTTCCTCTTGAGAAGGTTCAGTAATCTGTAAATCGCATGAATAAAATATGCATGTATTATTTTGGCAATCAGAAATTTTGTTGCTTATCTCTTCTATATTATTGTTGGTAATTACAGTGGTTAAAAGCTTCTCATTGAAATCCTTAAAGGTGTTAATGGGTTTACTTTGTGTGTGGTTTACGTTAGATAATGAGGTGTTAGGTAAAATTTCAGTGTTATCAATCGTATTTGGTAGTAATTTATGATCTATGGTAAGAGGAGGTCTACTTAGGCAATCAGCGTTTTGGTTAGTTTTACCTGGTTTATATTCGATTTTATAATCATATTCTTCAAGAATTAATCTCCACCTTACGAGACGTGATCCTGGATCCTTTACATTAAATAACCATGTAAGAGGTTTATGATCTGTTAAGATAATGAATTGACGTCCATATAGATAAGGTCTAAAGTGTTTCACACTCCATACAATACTTAAGAGTTCACGTTCGGTAGTACTATAATTTGATTCTGCGTGATTAAGTGTACGACTAGCATAAGCAATAGGTAAATCATTAGGAGGTTTATTTTGCGATAATACAGAACCAATTGCATAATTACTAGCATCAGTTGTTAAATAAAAAGTTTGTGTGAAATCAGGGTATTGAAGTAAAGGTTCGGTACATAGCGTATTCTTTAGTTTTTCAAATGCATTTTGTTGATCGCTTGTCCAAAGAAATATGGCATCCTTTTTTAAAAGTTTTGTTAAAGGCAGCGTAATTTTACTAAAATTTTCTATGAAACGTCGGTAGTATCCTGCGAGTCCGAGAAATGATTTTATATCTTTAGGATTCTGAGGAGTTGGGAATTCTAAAACGGCTTTTACTTTATTAGGATCAGGTTTTACACCTTTATTAGTAATTAAATGACCCAGATACATGACTTCTTTTCTTAAAAATTCACACTTGTCTGGTTGAATTTTTAAATTAAAAGAGGACAATCTTTGAAAAACTTCTATCAGTCGTTTATTATGATTTTCTAAAGTATCTGCATGTATGACGATGTCATCAAGATAAACAAAACATTTAATATTTTGCAATCCTGCCAAGACCGAGTTCATTAACCTTTGGAAGGTTGCAGGAGAATTTTTTAGACCAAAAGGCATACGATTAAATTGATAATGCCCAGATGGTGTGGAAAAAGCTGTTTTTTCCGCATCTGTAGGAGACATTTTAATTTGGTGGAATCCTGACGTCAGATCAATAGTAGAAAAGTATTTAGAGTGACCTAATTGATCTAAGATGTCGGATATATTAGGTAAGGGAAAAGAGTCGCCAACTGTGACGTCATTGAGCTTGCGATAATCTATCACAATTCTCCATTTCTTTTTACCGGACGCGTCTTGTTTTTTTGGGACAATCCAAACAGGAGAATTCCATGGGGAAATTGAGTGAGAAATAATATTTTCATCCAACATTTTTGAAATTTGCCTATCTACCTCTTCTTTATGAATTTGGGGATAGCGATAAGATTTTGTATTTATTGGAGAGCAAGGAGTAGTATGAATTTCATGCATAATGGCATCCGTAGTTGTGAGCTTGTCACCTTCTAAATGAAATATATTATTATATTCGTGGCAAATACTAATAAGGCTAGATTTTTCTTCTTGATTTAAGTGATCAGTACGTAATAGATTGGTGATTTTTGAAAGCCTACTAGAGTCAGAATCAACACTGTTATTATTTTTTGAAATTTGCATAATATTTTTATTATCAGAGAAAGATATGTCGTCAAGATATATTTCGATATTTTTTATTTTTACTTCCTTTTCAGTTGTGTTTAAGATAGATGTAATAGCGTGTTTTGTTTTATCTATTCTAACTATACTTGGGCAGAGATAAACGCCGTCTAAGATAGGTACATCAGGACATATACCTTCATTAATATTAGAGTTAATGACCTTTATTTTAATAATAGTTTCGCATCTAGGTTTTAATATATATTCATTGGAATTATTTTCAGATTGATTTGCGTTTTTTATTTCGTCAATTTCGTGATTTTGAATTTGGTTGTTAGATATAAGATTTTCTGAATGATGTAAAAAAGTTTCGTCCGAAAAAATTTTAAGTTTATTTTCTTGATAGTCTAATAGAGCATTGTATTTTAAGAGAAAATCATTTCCTATAATACCGTCAAATTGAATTGGAAAATTATCTTTTACTACATGAAATAGGTGATTATAGATATTGTTTCCTATTTTTAAATTTAGATAAGTATAATATAGTGTTTTATTAGGTTCAATGATATTATCGTCTATGCCTTTTAAGGTAATTGGATTATCGAAAAATTTTTGATTAGTTTCATGAACTTGGTTTAATTTAATTAAAGAAATATCGGCTCCTGTGTCAATTAAAAAGTTAGAATGATTTTGTGAAAGATTGCATGAGTATAGAGAGACAAATGTAGTTAAGCTAGGATTAATTACTGCGATTCGGCCTCTACCTTGTGAACGCCCCTCGTAATGGCCGTGGATTGACGAGGGCCTTGAGAGTTTAAAGATAAATTTTGCAAGTTAGGTAATTCAGAATTTCCTTGTGAACCCTTATCTCTAGTATTATTTGAAAAATTACTTTGATTAGGAGGACGACTATTTTGATTTTGAATTTGATTATTTTGATTTTGTTTCATTTTATTATTAAATTCGCGTTTTCTACACTCTTCGATTAAATGACCCGATTTTTTACAGTAACGACAAAATTTAGTATTTTGAGAGAAATGCCTGATGTTTGGTTGATTACGAGAAAAGTGATAAGAATTTCTTTGGAATCTGCAATTAATAGTTGTATGACCTGGCTTATTACAGTTAAAACAGAGTTTTGCTGAGGAATTGTTTACAGCTTGATATTTATGCATTTCTAATTTTGATTTTAATTCTTGTTCTTCGTTTAATGCTATAGATATTGCTTTTTCCAGTGTATTTGGGGTTTGAGATTTTACTAAGATATTAAGATCTTTGTTTAATCCTGTAATAAAAACATTTAATGCTTCATTTTTTAATAAATTAACACATGCTTCGCGCGCCACTGGAGGTAATTCAGTATCTAAGGCATTTATCAACTGAATGTAGCAATTTTCTATTTTATTTGCATAAGATATCACATTTTCACCAGGATTTTGTTTACATGAAGTTAGTTCTAATTGTCTCTGACCAATTGTCCTTTTTTCTGAATAAATTTCTAATAAATATGTTTTTAGGTCTTGCCAATTCTTAAAATCGCGATTTCTAATCATTGCTTTTGCGTTATCGGTAATTTTAGAAACAATTATTGCAAATAAAATATCTTTACATTCAGTTTTTACTAGCTTTATAGCGCTGTCGCAATTATCAATAAAATCGTGTAACTTTGATTTAGTGCCGTCAAACCTAATTAACATTTTTTCCGCAAGTTCGATGGATAGTGACATTTTGTTATAATTTAAATTTAAAACTTCGTCGAAATATTCGTTGCTTAAATCAGGGTAAAAAATCATAGAATGTTAAATACAAGACTTACAGTATAAAAAATATTTGGTTTCCGGCGTGCATCACCTTGTCCACTTGTAGCTTGTAGGTAAGGCTTTGTCCCGTTGCTGTAGTCCTGTAGGATTATGGCCTGGATTACAGGTTCCTGTTGCTGGCTGCAGCGGTGTATCGAAATACTGGGACTGGGAGCTGAACCTCGGATTTTTCTTTGATCAGGGGATCCTTCACTTCTGACACCAAAATTTTTGTAGTGGATGGCGAAATAAAGGCACTTGGAAGATTTTATACTTCTTGTATTTTTTATAATGTTTTACAAGATGGCAAATTAGCACAACTTACTTCTAAATCTTAACAACGAAAAATTATAATGAATGAATAATATCTTACTAACTTCTCTAGTGGTTTTATATAGTTAAAAATAATGAGGATTTAATTACGTTAAATATAGATTGCAATTATCTTCTAATAGAAAGTCCAGTATGACAATTTATTTACTTAAGAACAAAGAAATATTCATGTGATTCAATAATAGTGTTTACAATCATTTATCTTAATGACTAAAGGGACAATTTAGGAAAGTTACAAATAAAATATTGTTTTGCAGAAAAATATAATATTATATGTATGCTAAAAAAAATATATGTATAAATTATACACATTGCAAATAGGCACATTACAGCTGTTATATGAACGTGAACCTAATTTCAATGATTGCGGATTTTTTATTTATTTTTTTATTTTTGAAATAAACGGGCATTGCCCAATAAAATACAATCTACTTATAAAATTAAAATTATATACAATTTGTATACCCAAAATAACATACATTACTGGCAATAACGTAACTTAAAAAGTACAATTACATTTAACATTCATTGATTCCATTTTAATTATTTCTTGGATAGTAATTATATTATATGGTCAGTTACTACAGTTACATAGACCAATAATCAATTTAAAAACAAATACAACGTCCATTGTATTTAGCCTGCTTTCTAAGGAGCCTATAATATTGAGATCCTTTTCCAGTTCAGAGTAGTTAATGTTAATGTTATCTACTAGTATACGTCTTGTGTAAGCTACATATTTAGGAATTTCCTCTGAACACCATTTTAACACATCTTGATAAATATTAAAATAGGGGGACCACACACTGTATCCATTTTCTAGATGTGGTCACACCAGTGAGGTATACTAAATCGATTGCCTTAACGTCAGAGAAATCCCTGGCGTTTCTTTTTATAAATCCTAACATTTTCCTAGCCTTATTTCTACATATCTCAATGTGTTAATTGAAACTTAATTTATGACCAAAGATCACTCCAAGATCTCTAATAACTTTCACTTTTTCTAATATATGTTATTATTAAAATGATAGCTAGGTATTTACAACACTATTCAGAGATTTACTAAATTGTATACTTTGACACTTTGATATAAGTATTTAAAAACTGCTTTTTTCTTACAACACCAAATGTAAAATCGATCAAAGTCATTCTGTAGTTTAAATATTGAAAAAACGTTAAGTAACGGTAAAAAGATTTTTCTGTCGTGTCGTCAGCATTCAAGAGAAGGCAAAAATGAAAAGAACCAGCAACGTCATTTATAAAAATGTTAAAAAGAATGGGCGCCTCGCGGAAATTTTAATTTCTTATTATGTTTGTTTGTTTGTTAGCTTTATGGAATCATGGGTATCTAGATTTTTTGTCATAAATGGTTATTTTAAATAAATTATCTCTCCTTTTTTAACAGACATAATGGTGTTTGATATAAATTTGTTGGGAAAAAAGTGCTCTATCTTTTTGCCCAACATTATTTCCATTTGAAAAAAACTAAGTTCTCTGGGAAAAGGCCTTTTTGAAAAGGTAAAAAGTTTGTGTAAAAAATTTAAAACACAATAAAACTTGAAAATTGCATTTTTATTAAGATTTTGGAGAGAATTCATAACAATCTATATGAAAAATGAAACAAAACACGATTAAAGTGGAAAAAGTGACGTATGATAGGTATCGTCGTTGAATTTGGAATGGTGTTCAGATAATATAGCCAAAAATATACAGGGTGTTCCATTTAAAATCTAAAGTTGAGGTCATTTCCGGTTAAACCGGAAGTGACAAAACGGCATCCGTCATGTCATAAGATGCAAAATAATATTACATATAACCCCACCAACGTAGTTCCTCTAAGTCTAAGGATTCGCCTTGGTTAATAACACAATAGTCAAATGCAAAAAAATCACTTCAGTGTATCCCTTAACATATATCCATATCTTAAAATAAATTCGATAGCTTTATATTGGAAAACTAACATTATAAATATTTAAAATTGATTTTTTTCTCAGCTTACCGTAGAAGAATACGTCCAAGCAATGGAACTGCTCGTAAACGACGTGCGTTTCACCCTCTACAATGTCTGCTACAAACGAGTCCTCGTCATATGGATAACTCTAGCTTTCATTGTGCTCCTAAGTCTCCTATTTTCTGGTACAAACGGCCTTACCCTATTCGGTTTGGGTATAGGATGGTTGGTGCTCAACGCGGGGGCCATATTTTTATCGATGTACTTAAAGTTTAAGTTACAAAGGAATCTGGAACGGTAAGTATATCTTCTGGGTGTTTTTTTAGTTAATGACGTACAGAATGTGATTCCTTACCACAGAAATATCGAATTTATTTATCCAGGTGTCTTGCTCAAGTCAACAAACAACTCCTCCGTCACAAAATCGTCCTCGCCCTAGACGACCGGGGCAAAATTTCCTGTCACAAAGTCAACCTTTGTTTCATCTACATGGACTCGGCCCCCTGCATAGCCCACCTGCAGACGAGCATAGATCAGCAGGAACGAGACCCGGCGAGCGGCTGGGAACAGAGAATGGATATCACGGCGAACGATATTGTGATTCAGGGTAGCAGGACCACTAGATTGTCGAGGAAACAGGTGAGTCTGAAATGTTGCTGCAGGTAGTTTGTTAACGTTTTTTAATAATGAGTTGGTAACGTAATTGCAATTTCGTTTTTTAACCATTAATATTTCATTGAGCAAATTTGATCAATATAACTAATTTGTGTTGGGCTACATGCTTGGTGAAACGGTTTTTCCATTACACGGGAAGTAAAAATAACTACTTGTAATGTTTCACAAATTTATTTAGTTTCCTGACACGTGTTTCGGCCCTTGCGGGTCATTTTCAAAGGAGTACAGGAAAAAATACTAAATTCTGCGTGTAACATTACGATGGTATTTATATTATTAAAATTAGGATTGCAATGATTGAATGGTCAACTGTGTGTTTTTCTATTTTTAAAGTAC
Source organism: Polydrusus pterygomalis (assembly GCA_963969555.1). NCBI lineage: Eukaryota > Metazoa > Arthropoda > Insecta > Coleoptera > Curculionidae > Polydrusus > Polydrusus pterygomalis. Next base: position 1,489,453 of record OZ018376.1, read on the forward strand.
AGATGTATATTTTGTCCTAAATTAGTGTGCTATTAAGAATTAGGAAAGCGCGTGAAGGTATTTCGATTTGATTATTAACAACATTACATTTGTTTTTATGGCTTCTTTAATAGCTATTGTTTCTAATAGGTTTAGTTTTTTGCTTTTATTGTGTATGTATATATGGGTTTTACGTTGTTGGAGATTGAGTGATTGTGTTTTATGCAGTGATCGGCTAATTATAAAATACAATTTACCATAGAAAAACGAACAAACCACTCGATTTACCTGCCAAATTTATAGAAAACCAACTACCACAGATATAGTTCTGTACTCGGGAGATATACGACACTATGTCAAATTTTTACAAAAAGTTAGGTAACTATGTAGTTTCATTTAGAAAATTAAACTATTTTGTGGGGCATACAACACCAAGTCCAATTAGTTAAGGTAGCTGAGAAGCAGCGTAGATTTTTAACACTGTGCATTTTTATTCAGAGGCCTAAGACACCAAGGTAATAATATCTGTATGCCTCGGATCTTTAGTAACATCTTTGGCAACACATTTAGCGGCATAGAACACTATATAATCACTTGGTGTTATATGCCTCTAACTAGATCTATATAATAGTAGGTGGGGATTAAACGCCAGCATGACTATCGGCATTTAGGCAGCAATAAGTTTTTATTTTGTCTATTATTACTTTTCCTTTTACCAAAATGCATACCATTTTCATTTAATACACTCATTTTTTGTAAAAATTGGACATTGTGTCGTATGCTTCCCGAGTACAGTATTATGGCTTATAATATTTTACAGATATAGAACACTATCTCCATCAAAATACAAATTATGATAATTACAATTTTCTTTTAAATTTATTAAGAAAGAAACACTAAATAATTAATACTTTGTGTAGTGAAAGTAAGATAATACATTCATAAATCAACACTAACCTCAAAATTATGTTAAACTTAATTGTTTTTACTAAATATCCACAAATCGAGCTGATGGCACATAGTGTCGTAACTGTCGTATGCCTCCCGAGTACAGAGTTATACCTGCAGATTCAAAACACCACCAACAAACAAAACTAGCTGAATTCAATAGTATGGTACATCGTATTCCCCTCTCAGAGATCGAATATTCCGTATTATGTTTTCTACCGAGCTTTTAAGTTTTTTAGAACGTATTACCAGTAGTATATTTTCTTTGCTTATTACGATGAATACTTCAAATGCGAAAACTGGTAAAAATAACGTATTATTGCTTCTATATATGTTGATAGAATGGTGGTTTAATATAATATATTTGATGCCATTTTCAGATTTTAAAGAGCTTAAGAAAAATTAAATTTCAAGCAATTTTTGTTAACTAACGCCACATAGTTTAGGGCCAGTTGTCTTCAACAAACTTCCTCAGAACATTAAGAATGTAAACAATTTTAATGCGTTTAAAAAACAACTAAAGAGTTTTTTACTAAATCATAAGTTTTATGATATGAATGAATATTGGACACAGGCATGGTAAAGTAATGTAATTAAATTTGTATCTTTTTATTGTTGTTTGTTTTTGATATTGTAATATACCCTTAATATGTATGTAGGTACAGTAGGTACTTTTTTTTTTGACGGATTCCATACATTGTAATGTCTTTTTGGAAATAAAAGTTTTATTATTATTATTATTATTATTATTAACTATACTCCCGTGAAAAAAAAACTGGCATCATAAAATTTGGATTAAGTTTAGGGATTTATAATTCTTTTATTTTTACTCCGATTTAAGTGATTTTTTAGAGAGCTATAGATACATTTATTGGTTTTTTGACAAAATATACAAGGATTTTGAAGTACTTTTGCTTCTTAATTATTCTACAGAGTGTTTTGGCAGTAGGCAGAAAAAAACAACTTTTCGGTTATTCTTGTATAATATATCAAAAAACCAATTTATTTTAAAATTTTTATGTGCATATTATAAGTAATAAATCTATCTACAGCTCTCTTAAAAATCACTTAAATAGGAGTAAAAATAAAAAACTTATAAAGCTCTAAACTTAATCTAAATTTTATTATGCCCGTTTTTTTGCACGGAATTGTATGTTTATTATTTTTTTGACTAATTATCTTTTTTTACACAAATTCTGGTACGATATTCGGACATCCTACGGTCGGATAACGGATGCATGAGAACTCACCTTGAGGCTTTTTTGGTGTAGGTGTAGTTAGGTTTTGGTATCTGTATAACGTTAATTTCTAATTGACCTAAATAAAAATATTGTAAAATAGACATATACAGGGTGGAGCATGGGCTAGCGCAACATAGAAAAACAAAATTTAAGGAGGTCAAAATATTGACTCCCTTTTGATTATTTTAGACCGATAGTTTGTTTTCAATAATTGATCAAAGTTGACACTGACAAAATAAACAAAATATTTGCTGGTATACGGTATCTTTATTAAAATAATTCAGAGCCGTATGATTTATTTTAGGAACATAAAAGAAAATATTTTGTAATTTTTTTAAAAACCTTAGATATAGTTTTAGTCTAAAATAAACAAGGGAGCCAACATTTTAGCACCTTAAATCTTGCATGAGATTTCCTACATTGGCGCATCATATTGTAGACGCTAAGTATACATTCTTGTTTACTGATATACTGATGCTTATATTTCCTTTAACTTAAGAAACCAGAAGTGGCACAGCCCTTATTTAGAGTAGAATTTGTATTTTTTGGAGTGGCTTCTAATCTATTAACTTTTCCTTGCTTCTATAACATGCCGTATAGCTATGCCAAAAAAGTTATAACTAATTTATACTTACTTACAGGTTTGTCGAGGTTCCATATAAATAATGTATGTACCTTAGATCTGGTACGTATAGATGAAACAATAACAAATAAACCTATTGACAAAATCGTATTCCCCTCCACATTGTTTGCCAAACTTACGCTGGGGAAATTTAAATCTTTGTCTAAAACCTTATTAAAAGTCTGCAGTATGACAACGCTGCAGTAAGAGATCCGTCCCCGAAGATGTGACCTCCACGACATTGGTCTGAGACCATGATGACGTTCATTAATTTTCGTTTGAGGATGTCCATAGAAAATGTATCGCGGAAAAACGTGGAGAAGAGGCAACGGCAAAATAATTATTGTACGAATAAAACATCGACAAATATTAGATGGCCTAAATGCATCGCTTAAAAACGATGCATCGCATTGAAAATATTGATGTTTTCGATGCATCGATGTACAGGGTTATTTTTTATATTTGCGTACCCACCTACAGGGCTTAATGTAAGTGACAGAAAAAAACTTTTAATACAAAAGTTGCATAATCTTTCCCGTCATATCTTTTAGACTTATTAAAAAAAACATCTGCACATCGGAAAGTTAAAAAACAAATGAAAGTCTTCTTTTTTTAAATGGAACACCCTATATATTTTTTACCAGGGCGAAAGATCTCTTTCTCCTGATTTCAAAAATATATAACATGTCATCATTTAATCCAGTCGTTTGTGAAATATTTGAGTTTTTGATTAATTGAATTGACTATAATCTAGTCGGCGTTCCGCATACTTCAACGTGACATATTTGTCACTTTAATTTAAATTGAAACATGCAGTAAAGAAAATAACTTATGATATAAAGTAAAGTAAATTGCTGTTGAACTACAGCTATTCGGTTGTTATTAGAGTAAAAAAGACGCACTATTTGAAGTTTGTCTTCTTCCGAATATCCCATTTTCCTTACTGAATCTTTCAATTTAAAGTAAAGTGACAAATATGTCACGTTGAAGTATGCGGAACGCCGACTAGATTATAGTCAATTCAATTAATCAAAAACTCAAATATTTCACAAACGACTGGATTAAATGATGACATGTTATATATTTTTGAAATCAGGAGAAAGAGATCTTTCGCCCTGGTAAAAAATATATAGGGTGTTCCATTTAAAAAAAGAATACTTTCATTTGTTTTTTAACTTTCCGATGTGCAGATGTTTTTTTTAATAAGTCTAAAAGATATGACGGGAAACATTATGCAACTTTTGTATTAAAAGTTTTTTTCTGTTACTTATATTAAGCCCTGTAGGTGGGTACGCAAATATAAAAAATAACCCTGTACATCGAACATCCCTATTTCTATTTGGTGTTTCTTTGACAGCTGTTTGAAATTTTCATCGGTTTTGTGTAATAATTGCTGTGTTTTGTGATATTTTTTTGGAGATTAATTAAGTTGAGTCGCAAATGTCATGCATGCGAGAATTCGGAAAATAATTATTCTGCAGTTACTTTTCAGAAGTGAGTAAATAGAAAGTTGTGTTATTTGTAGGTTAGGTTTAAACTATAGTAGCAAGGTCACATTCAAAGGTAAATGCATCGTAATCTCTACTCCCGACTCCACCCAGCTCTTCATCACCTCTCTCCTACAAACGATGTTGTGTGACATTTCAATAGCGTATATGAATGACGTGTCATCTATCGGTACCAGATCATGTATATATGTACTAGTTTATTTCAGCTCCATCTTACAGAAACAAAAGTGTGAACAATTCTAAAACTATGCCACTCCAAAAATACGCCGCCCGACTTTATCATATAAATCCCCATCATGCCGTAGACTGATTCGTTCTCTTTCTCACTCGCCCTCTACAACACTATCTATCTATTTTTTTCCCAACTTAGGGTCGCTCCGAACTGCTTTATCTACGCTGCATCCAACGATGGGGCAAAGATTTCCTCCGGAGACGCCTGGATTGGACCATAGACGAGATCATGGGCAACCCGACCAATCCCAGACACATTTCGAGCGCCCTGTGTCCCTGTCAATATGTGGAAGACATATTGGCCAATAAAGCGCCCCCTTTGGACGAGGAAAGGGACTGTTGTCCGGTGTGGTCGAGATTTATGACTCGACTGGGAATATATTGAAGTGATATAATAACGTTGTTACGTACGTACGTCTTACAGTTGCAGTATGTTAAAGTTGTTGTCAATTTGATCGTAACTTTTTTCTTTTCCTACATCTTTAATATGGTATAGAGCTTTATTGGATTATACAGGGACCATACAGCAACAGGAAATAGTAGTCTTGAAAATACGTCTTTTTGTGCTTATTTTTTTATGATAAAATTCCACGGTTAATTTTCAATAAATTATGTTTTGTTAAGAAAGATGTTTATTTAAATGTTTCTTACCATACAGTGTGACCAGTAAAGTCCGCATCATATGGGTTTTTTTTTTATTAATAGCTTTATTCGAAATTTGACATTGGCATCAAGTTCTGCTTCGATCGAGATGAAAATTAAGCAAAAAATAGTAGTCACGTGATTCGTATTATCTATCAAATTTTAATTTTTTCCAAAAAATTATTCAAAAGTGGGGTTATTTCTGAGTAGTATCGAAAAAAGTTATTACAATAAATTTTTTTAAATGCAGTTTCTAGCCCACATGCAAAATTTCAGCTGCATAAAATAATTTTGATTTTTTACCCATATTTTGTAAATTGCACCACTTTTGCAAAATAAGACGCAACGCAACCTACATAAAACTTCTTGGTTTTGACAATGCTTTATTTCAGATACATTTTCTTTAAAGCAGCGCCATATTAAATGTGTGTTTTTCTACAAAATCAAATTGGGCTATTAAAATTTGGTGCGCATGTGATGCAAAGTTTATTTGTTTTTGACACTGTAGGTAACTTCATAAAATAAGTATTTTTGAAAACGTAGTTTGTGTCTGAAAGTAATAAACCTTAATATTAAGACAAAAAAGAACACAGTGTTATCAGTAGGTAAAGTGTTCATTATGTGGAAAATAAATTTTAGTGGTGGGTAAAAAGTCAAAATTATCTTATGCAGCTGCATGTGGGCTAGAAACTGCATTAAAAAAAACTTCTTCTAATAACTTTTTTCGATATTTTCAGAAATACTTTTGAATTATTTTTTGAAAAAAAATAAAATTTGACAGATAATGTGAATCACGTGACTACTATTTTTTTGCTTAATTTTCATCTCGATCGAAGCAGAACTTGATGCCAAAGTCAAATTTCAAATAAAGCTATTAATTAAAAAAAATCCCATATGATGCGGACTTTACTGGTCACACTGTATAGCATTAAAACGCAAATACCTCAAAAACGAATTGAAATATCGAGATTAATGAAGTACAACGTTTTTATAGTATACCTCTGTTTCATAATTTGAGGTGCAGCGGTCAGATTTACCAAACTTAATTTGTCGTGTAAGTAGCGTCCTCTAGGAGGTACCTATTCTAAAACTAATTATGAAATCGGCTTTCTTGCTCCCAAAACCAACTAAACCCAATTTGATTCATATCCACTTAATCATTTTCAAATCGTCGCCGATTTTCTAAAATCAATTTTTACTGGGATCACCCTGTATCTCTTTAACCATGAATATTTTATCATAAAAAAGTAAGCAGAAATGACCAATTGTCAAGTGAACTGGCTCATGTAACTGTATGGCCCCTGAGTTATCTATAAAATTGTACAAGGGGGCAATAGAATGAGAATGTGGTGCAGCCAGGAATAGGTTCTTGGGGGGGGGGGGAGGACCTTAAAAGAAATTAGAGGGGTAAAAATAACAAAAAAAAATATAATTGGAATGGTATTGTTTAGTAATTGAGCAAAAAGTCGCATATTAAGTTATACGTAAATACCAAATTTCAAATTTTTATTCCTTGCAATTTATAAGATATTAATCAAACGAAAATTAATTCAATTGAAAAATAAATAAAAAACCTGTTCATCTTTAATACTTTTTCGTCAATAAATGCTCAAAGTGTTGTCCATTCATTATTTGGCAATATCCTAAACGCAAGTAAAACTCTGAACATTTCTAATTACTTTGGGATAAATTGACCTACACTCATAGCTGGAGAGCTCGTGAACCCTCCGAGTAACGGTCGTCCTGTAAGGCTAGTAATTTTTTTAGTAGCGAGTTGTAGCATACTAAGTACGATAATTACGACCTGGCAGGCATCAGCCCTGCACGTCATCGTCCCTTATATTTTTGAAAGTGTGAATAAAATTATAAAAAAAAATTGTCGCTGTAAACTTCAAATTTTAATATAATTTAGTTCATTGACTGTAAAGTATAAAAAAAATTGACAGGCGATTTCAGCGAGCACAAATACCTGACAGGTGAATCGAAAGGTGTGCAGTATATGTTTGAAAATAAACTTTGTTCTGTAAAGATGAAATTTATATATACTTAATATATATTATATTATATGTTTAAGTAATGGACAAATTGAAAGGTCATATACCTGCTTTCGTACAACGATTAAAAAAAAAATTCAGTTGTGGTAAGGATTTATCCTCGTGAAGTCTTGTTCTACTATATTACCAAAATATTATTGTGTATGTGATTTTATTATGTGCATTATTTCAAAGTGTAAAATTTAATAATAAATAAACTATATATTAGTTGTGCAGTTTTCGTTGCGCACTGTTATACCTTATATTATTATTTAAGTAAACAGTGTGCAGAATGGAATCCGAACACGTTATAAGTTTATTTTCAGTCATATACTGCACACCTTTCGATTCACCTGTCAGGTACTTGTGCTGGCCGAAATCGCCTGTCAATTTTTTTTGATACTTTACAGTCAATGAATTAAATCATATTAAAATTTGAAGTTTACAGCGACAAGTTTTTTTTTTTTAATTTTATTTACACTTATATAAGGGTTCATGACGTGCAGGGCTGATGCCTGCCAGGTCGTGGTTATCGTACTTAGTATGCTATGACTCGCTACTAAAAAAATTACTAGCCTTACAGGACGACCGTTACTCGGAGGGTTCACGAGCTCTTGGACTATCATATTTTATTCGTGCTTTCAACTCCTCAGCATTTGCCGGTTTCGTATAAGAAATAAAAATTTGATACTTATTTGGTATTTACATAAAATATATTTAACTTAATATGCACTGTAAAAATAATCAATATAAAACTTGGGTTGCCGTTTAAAAAAGTTATCGATATCGTCATATTATATCTAATTTGAGACACACTGTATCAACATTTTTTTTTATAAAAAAAGACCACAGATTAGTATATAAATAATAAAAAGTGGAAAATTATTTAATATGTTGGCTATTTTTAAGTTTTTTTTCTGCGACTATTTCACTTGACGAATTTGGCTCAAACAGAATGTAAAAAAAGTATTTGCTCTTTTTTCAAGTGTATTCACCTCGATCGTTTTGTTTTCGTTTTCAATTTATGTTTACACTTTTGTTTCTGTAACTTGAAATCGACACATTTTTGTTTGCTTACATGAATTATTAAGTAGTTTATAAATAAGTATATGGGTGTGGTGTTTCTCCATCTACGGTGTCCTCAGGCAAGTCGGTATATACAATGCTGACCAGGGGGGATAATCATCGAAAATAGACAAATTAATAATACTAATAATAATAATATTAATAATCGACTATTATTAAAGATAACTTTCAAAATGTCTTTATTCCAAACTAACTTTTACAGTTCATTACATGGAAAGTGACAACATAATATAGAAAATAATAACCACGAAAAAAAAATGGAAGTTAATCCAATTTAATTCATTAATAAAATCAATTAAAAAAAAATAGTATAAATAATTTAATTTAGTAAATATATCTTTAATTGTTTTTTAAAAGTTGCCAATTTTTTAATATTTCTGATATTTTTTGGAAGATTGTTATATTTAATTATTCCGTCATATAAAAGCGATTTTTTTCCGAAATTACTTTTTACTGGTATAGTTTGATAATTTATACGTCCGTCTGATGTTATGATCATGTAATGTCTTATTCTCCTGAAGTGTTATGTTTGATTTTTTTTCTTTTAAAATAATAGAGTGAATTGGAATACAAATTTTTAATTTATAAATGTTTTGAACGTGTAAATACCCTTTCGGTCTATATAGATTAACAGTTGGTTCTAGATGTGGTAATTTGTGTATACATTTAATACCTTTATTTTGCAATTTTTGTAATGGTTTTAAGTTTGTTAAACAAGCAGATCCCCATGAAGAAGCTAAGTATTGTAATTTTTAATATATTTTTTAAGTATTTCAAAGGAATGAAATATCTAGCCCTGTACAAAACAGATACCAAAGGAGATATCGAGTTTATATTATAATATACTGGATATGGCCTTTCAAATTTAACGTCTAAAACTAATCCTAAAAATTTTCTCGTTTTCGATTATTGAATATTTTCATTATTAATTGTTAAGGGGTTAATGATGGAATTTATTTTATTTTTAGTCATAAACATAAAAGAAGATTTTGTAAAATTTAACGTAAATTTATTTGATAATAAGGGATACAATATACAATTATTGTGGCATAGCAAGGCGAAGTTTAGCAGAGACGATGGGAATACACAATCTTTTTTTTTCATAAACATACTTTCACGCTTCGCGTACAACTCGCTGTCCATCAGAGGAAATTCTTCAAATTTGGAAAGTAAAAATCCTGGCACTAAATCAGTTACTTTACAGACCTGGCACTGTCTTACATTGTTGTTTTGTTCACACACCACAAAAAAACCATTTCATTTTCAATTTCATATATTTTTGGTAGCTAGCGCTAGAAGATGAGCGTGTGAAAAAATAATACTCATTTTATTACACCTTGAACATAGGATGTTATGGAAATGTCAAATTAAATTTAAATTAAAACATTTTATTTTATTGCAATGTGTCTTCATTCATATCAGAATTTACGAACTTAAATATAATAAGTCATTTCTATAACACTATCCCTGTATATTATTCGTCAGATAATACGAACAGTGAACAGCCTATTCATATTTATAAAATTTTTACTTTTCAGGAAAGAGCCGCCCTTCTTTATCTCCGCTACATCTCGAGATGGGGTCGCGAACGCGCCCGGGGGCTCCTGGCGAGTCCCCCGTCCGCCGGCGGCCGCCACGTCGCCTCTCTGACGTGTCCCTGTCAGTTTGTCGAGGAGCATCTGCAGTGCAAACCTCAAGGCAAGTTAACGCTAAGGTCTTTCTTCTATCTTCCGGATCAAACCGGAGGCGGGTCGGGTGCTAACGCTTCTTCTCGCTCTTCTTCGCAGGGAGCTGGGAATCCTTTGAATTGTCGTGTTCAGTAAGTAAAGGTTGAATAGTGTTGCGAGTGGTATAGTCGGATATAGTATATATAGTCAAATTTTTCTAAGAACACGCAGCATTGTAATAATAATAATAATAATAATAACAGAAATATTAAAAACTATTAAAACTACTATTTCTAGACCACTAACATTTCTTATAAATAATATTTTTAAAACCAGTATATATCCAGAAGCTTTCAACATTGGTATAATAAAACCTATTTTTAAAAATGGAGATTCTAGTAAAACTAGTAATTATAGACCAATAACAGTTATATCGTCAATAGCAAAAGTATTCGAAAAAATTTTAAAATTAAGAATTAAAAATTATTTGGAAAAAATACATTTCATTTCTAATAAACAGTTTGGGTAAATAAATCAACACAAAACGCCATTTGCTATCTAACAAAAGAAATATAATATGATGCACTAAATATTAAAAAACCTTGTATATAAATATTTTTCTAGATTTAGCAAAAGCCTTTGATATAGTTAGCCATAATTTTCTGTTAAAAAAGTTTAAAAATTTGGATTCAGAGGAAAGCAATATTAGAATTAATTAAAAATTATCTGAAAAATAGGCAAACTTATGTTCAAATAGATAAAGAAAAAAGCTATCCAAAAGTATTTAAGTATGGTGTTCCTCAAGGAACAATTTTAGGACTAATATTTTTTAATATTTATATTAACGATTTATTTAATATAAATTGCGATTGACAAATTCATAGTTTTGCAGATGATACTACAATTTTTTATGCCGATATAAATTGGGGCTAACAACTGTCGAAACGCATTGTTTTTAGAAAAAGTTGACTCAAGGGTGTCAGGAAAATATGTAGTACCTACACCGTTTGATGACAGACTCTTAACTTCAAATTAGGTCGATTTTTTTGTAATACTTACATACAACTTATAATGTAAAAACTATCAATTTCTGCCCGACTGGGATTTTCTGTGGCATAGTACCGTGTCAGTCAAATAGTTTTTGGAATTAGGCATTTTTAATTTGATATTGATAAATTGCCAATATTATCGTAATGGGAATGCAATAATATTGTTTTATTATTGTAAAAAAACTGATTCTTTGTCCTGCCAAATATGTAACACAGTCGATAAAAATCACTTAGTTACCTACCAATTTCTGATGTTCCAGTACGCCATATTCCTATCCAAACGAAAAATAAAAAACGACAACAGCCACAAAAGGAATAAAAGTAAATTTGCTCCCTTTTTCAATAGGCCCGGCAATGTGTGAGGTGAGAACCATCTCCCGCGTGTGACGTAATGCGAAGTGTTCGAATTTCGACTTTAAAAAGTATCGTGGACGGACTCTATTTTAATGGTGGAACACGCAAATCGCGGGGAGACTTAGAGTGCCCGAGAGCAGTAAATCGAACACGCTTTGGGTTAAAATCGACCTATTTTGATGTCCGGAGTCTGTCATCAAACGTCGTACACGTATTTCCATACACCCTGTATAATTTCAAAATTCTTGTAACTTTTTAATCAAGGTTGCGTTTTTGTTTTATTAAAAACCTGGGCAAATGTCGGGCTTTGGTATCCAATTACGTACCATTTCAATCTATTGATTTTATATTAGTTAATTTTTTTGACAATATTTCAAATTTGACCACCATCAATTTCAAAACAATTTTTTAACCGTCTAAAGAATTGACGAGAATTTCTACAAAATGTTTTTGAACGAAAATGTACATATACAGTACCTATTCAACCTTTGCTTTCCTTTTTCTTTCGTGGGTTAGTTTTATGTGTAGAGTGTAGAGCTATAGACATCAACAACGATCAAGCAATGATAGACGACGCATCTCATAATAAATAATTGAGGTTAAATTAAAATCGTGAAATCTCTTCTGTTTTGTTAAGATAATAAAGAAATGCTTATACAGTAGTGGTGTTCAAATCGATCACTTTCTTTTCGTTTCTTTGTCTTTTTCGCTATCGCTATTTTTAAAAGTTACGGAGTGCCACTCCTAGTGGAATTTTGACGTCCGTTCACTGTGCTTGTTATGATAATGATATGTCTATCTTGCTCTTTCGCCGTTGTATGATATACCATAATTCCTTTGGTACTAAGTGTCCTCTAACAGGGTATTGTAATGGGCATATAATAAGTTGTGATATAAGATAAACCGCTGTTATTGTTTAAAATAACAGCCTGTTCAATCAAATGAATTCGAATAGACTTAGATCTTAGCAATATACTCGTTTAAAAAATATACTAGAAAACTAGAAAGAAACTAAATGGCGAGATTTTAAATTTAATTGCGGTTACATTGATGCACACTGTCTTGCTTATCTGAATCTGAATGAAACTGATGAAGCAACGATAAAAAAAAATGTTTGGCAACTTCTAGTTTTGTCCGGTTTAAATGATTTAGCCCCCTTTTAGGGATTTTAGGCAAACAAGGCCGCTTAAAAAGTAAATTTATATTTAACCGCTTCAGGTGAAGGTTATATTGATATTGTGTCGTTTGTATCGACTTAAGTCTTTGTAAAGTTACTTCAAAGTGAACCATGCAAACGTTAACTCTAAAAGCAATAAGTTCTTAGATTTTTAAAGAGGTACTTATTTATATTTTACAGTATGTACTAATATTCTAGTATTGTAAAAGAAAATCTTGGTCTGCCTCATCATATCGTCATTGGTCGGACATCAGTTTGTTTTCTATCTTATTTTTAAGTGTCAATGTTGACTTTTTCACCTGTTGAAAATATACCTCACTAATAAAAATCTTCCTAAGGTGTCGCAAAACTTTTCTAAAATCTATTTATTTTCAACTGGCAGGAAATATAAACAAATACCCGTGGACTCTCGATCCGATGTTCTCTTTTTTTTTTCATGTAAACATCGATTACAAATTGTAAATAACCACCAATACCAAATACCATCGTCCGTCAAATCCCCAAAATATGGGTTAGTTTTTAATAGAGGTGTGTCGTTCGCGAATATTCAAAATGAACAAATCACTTCGAATTAATTCATAGATTCAAAAAGATTCGATTCTTTTCTCATTCACTCGTTCATTTCGTTCACTGGTACCCAAAACTCGATTAGAGTACTTTCAGTTCAGTAAATCACAGTTTAACAGTTTAATTATGCACGGAGTACAAAAAAAAGGTCGACAGAGTACAGTTGAAGGAAAACAAAATAGGGTGAGATCGATTCAGCGTTTTCGATTTATGTTTAAAGGAAAAGAATCATTTGAGAACGAGTCTTACTGAACGAATCTTTTTAACTAAATGAATCAAAATAATTGATTCACCAAAAATAATCGAATTTCCAACCTTCTGCAAAGTTGCAGACGCAAAGTATGATAAACGTTTTCTGGAATTCCAGTTTTGTCATTCGTATCTGCAAACTGCTACTTGCAGCTGCAGACGTCAGATGCAGAACGTCTGTAATCTCACCCTTTAACAGTAAGTATTTAAAATTAAAAAAAACAGGCCGAAAATTTGTTATACTTCTTGCTTTATGCGGTAAGGATCAAAATTCAAATTTAGTGACAATCCCATTGCCTAATTAAATGCCTTGCTTAATGACGTAGACAAGTCATTTATAAACTGTCGCGGTGGTCTGTCGGACATTTTCGCCTGGGTGAGGCGACGACGTAGACCAAGATATTTTTCTACAATACTTTAAGGGTATTTTTTCTTAAAAAAGTGGAACCATAATATGCGTTGTGGAGTGGGTCGAAACAAACGGGTTGTGTACTTAAGAAAATATTTATACATATTTAAGACTCGAAACGTTGTTTTTATTGTGCATTTTAATTTTTATGTTTTGCTCCTGATTTTTGTTGGAAGGAGGTGTGAAAGCCTCACTTTTTATTTATTTACTTGTTATATCATAATGATATATTTATTGATAAACAAACTTTTACAAATATACCGGGTGTCCACGGAAGGTGGCTCGCCCCTCTAACTTTTTTGTTTTTCAAGATAATGAAATAAAATTCGGGGGATTTGTATACGACATAAAACTGCATTATTTGACAGGTGACTCAACATTATGGAACTTCCGGTTTAACCGGAAGTGACATAAACTTTCGATTTTTAAATGGGACACCTGGTATATTTTTCCTTTTTTTTACTCCACATGACATTCCAAATACAACGATGTGTCACTTGTCACTTTTTGTCACCAAGAAAATATTTTTTTTTTCAAATTTATTGTTTTATCTAGAGGGCTATGAATACCTTAAAATCACTTATTTCAGTTCTCTAATCTTGTGAAAAATACAATTTTACTATTTTTGATCCAATGCTGTGCTATGTAAAATTTAATCTTTAAAGTTGTATAACTCATTTTTTTTAAATGGCAACATGGTGGCTCGTCGGGTTAAGAAAAAAGAGGATTTTATTACGATTATTTTGATACCATACACTAGTGGGTTTTAGAAAAGCTGCCATTAAAAAACTTTAAAAAGTTAACTTAGAACTTTCCTAAAATGAAGCATCTTTTGAAAATAAATTTAGATTTAAATGCATCGAGTAGCCTGTGACCAGCAAAACTAATAAAACAAAATCATGCCTTGAAGAAAATTGAAATGCCAACAGCTTCTGCCAAAGTAAATTAGTTTGTTGTTTAAAAAACATAGAAAATAATAGTTTTACAAGGAGTGAAAAAGTTGAAAAAAAAAAAATTTTCTTGGTGACAAAAAGTGACAAGTGATACATCGTTGTATTTAGAATGTCATATAGAGTCAAAAAAAGTAAAAATATACCAGGTGTCCCATTTAAAAATCGAAAGTTTATGTTACTTCCGGTTAAACCGGAAGTTCCATAATGTTGAGTCACGTGTCAAAAAATGCAGTTTTATGTCGTATACAAATCCCCCGAATTTTATTTCATTATCTTGAAAAACAAAAAAGTTAGAGGGGCGAGCCACCTTCTGTGGACACCCGGTATAGCTAACATAAATAGATACGTAGTATTGCGATAGATTTGAAGCTAAACCTCAAGACTGTATTTAAGTTTTAAAAATCAAATATTGAAAAAATTTTATATGCAGTGTTAGGAGAAATTACCAAAACGGTCGATTATTTTAAAAAATACAAAAATGTCGTATATAAAAGTTGTAATTAAGGCCTTTAAAAATCTACATATCTGCAATAAATTGGAATATACAGGTCGCCCAAAAAGTTGTGAATTAAAGTTATATTTTTTTTATTGTATATTTTTTGATCGTTTCGGGTTGTTATTTAGAACATTTTTTATTAACCATACGGTATGCCTAAATTCATTAGTTTTCTAGATATCATGATATTTTGATCCAACAACAAAATAAATTTCAATAAACAATTTAATAAGTTAACACTAAAAATATCGGTATTCTATTACAAATCATGGAAACACGGCTCTATTTTTTAAATGTTCAAAATAGCCCCCATTTCCCAACTAACGATGATATAAATTATCGCAAAAATGTCTTTGGGTATTTAAAACCAATTCTCTTATTCTCTTACTATCATTTAAATTTTTAATTCTTCTAAATTATTGAATTTGTTCCGATAAACATTGTTTTTCGGGTGACCCCAATAAAAGAAATCGAAGGGCGAAAGATCAGGAGACCGTGAAGGCCATTCGATAGACCTTCTTCCTATCCATCTATTTGGGAACGTGAAATCTAACGTTACAAAGTTCTTGTACAACATGAACTTTGTATAGATGCATTTTCTCAGTATGTAGAACGATTCTTAGGAATTTTTGATCAATTTCGTGATCCAAAGCAAGCTGATTGGTGGATTGTCTGAGAGTTTCTTCTATCGAAAGCAGAACGTCTAATTTTTATGATCGGCGGTAGCCTGTCTGGGTGGAAATTGTTATAAATATCACATACCTCCTGATATGATCTCGGTTTATCGTCATACCCTCTTAAAATTAAAATATCAATTATCTCTGTTCCAGTAAGTAAAAACGCCATGCTACTTTCTTCTTTGCTTAGTTCTGGCAGAAAGTGACTCTTTTAGATGCCAAATTATTATTGTCAAAATCAGGTAAATACAACTACCTACATGTTAACTTATTAAATTGTTCACAGAAATTTATTTTGTGTTTTGTAACTGATCAAAATGTCATGATAACTAGGAAAAGTATCGTTAATAAAAAATGTTCTAAATAAACTAAACGATCAAAATAAGTGATAATATCCATTTAAAAAAAACTTTAATTCTCCACACCTTTTTGGCCGAACCTGTATATTCCAATTTATTATAAAGATATGTAGATTTTTAAAAGCCTTATATAAGACATCTTTACTCCCATATCTTTTGAAATAATCGATCGTTCTGGTAATTTCTCCTAACCCTGTATAATAGGCGTAAAGATCTTTTAGAAGTTACTTTAGGGGTCGAATCCAAATCCCGTTTCTTTCTGTAGGTACTGTGGAATAGGGACAAAAAAATTGTATCCCCATCTTACAGTATTAAAAGAAAGAAGTACGTAAACTTTTTAGGGATGTCTTTTAATCTACCTACCAATTATATTATAATATACTTGAATCCTTGTTTTAACTTTTTTTAATTAATTTATTGTTAATGGTTCTTAAATATCGACTTAAAACTTGCAAGTGTACTTAAAGCTTTTTAAAGAGCGTAAAACACATTCCGTCCTATTGTACTGTGAACTTTGTACATAATTTTTTGAAAATAAAAGCATTTTTATCGACCTTTATTCACCCTTATTAAGTTTCCTCGCTTTTCTGTAAACCTATTTTGGGATTGGTGCATCGTTATTTATAATAGCACCTGATCAACAGAATTACCGACATTTTCGTATGTAGCATACATTTTTTCAATTATATTCTGCCAAAAAATAAGGTGATACACTTCATTACATCAAAAAAGAGGATATTTTTAGGTTTGTCATTCTTATTCGTCAAATTTGGCCAATTATTGCGATAATAATAGGTTATCTGTGCTTAACCTTCTCTTTTATAGGTACAGAACTGGCAAGTCTGAAATTACAGTTTGGCTTTTAAGTATGTAGTAGTATCATGTTACCGAGACGCTACCACGATGTTAAATGTTTTATATCTTGACTGAATTTTTCAGGTAAGCGTACGGTGAAATTTTGCTGCTATTTTGAAATGGTTTATTCGCAAGAACAAAAAATTAATGGTGTTATGGCATGCGAAGGCTGAGAGTGTGATTTTTGATAGATTATAAAAAGTCGGGGTGCATACACCACCGTATTTTGGTTTTTACCGTAGGCTAATAAATATATACACTTCCGTGCAGAAAAAACGGGCATCATAAAATTTGGATCAAGTTTTTAGGGCTTTATAACTCTTTTATTTTTACTCCGATTTAAGAGTTTTTTTAGAGAGCTCTAGATACATTTATTAGTTTTAATATGCTTATGCAAATTTTAAGAGAAATTGTTTTTTTGACATATTATACAAGGATAATCAAAAAGTTTTTTTGCTTAGTGTCAAAACACCCTGTGGAATAATTAGGAAGCAAAATTACTTCAAAAATATCAATTTCCATTAAGCCGCAAATATTCTTTGCTTTTTGGTTCATGTCAATTGGTTGATTGAAGTTTTTCTAGACAATGAAAAGCTAGATATATTATGTCTGACAGAAAGTTGGTGCTCGGACAGTGAAATTGAGTTTCTCAATATTAATGGTTATAAAATAGCAGATTATCGAAACAGAACGATCAATAAACATGGTGGCGTGTTATTTTTAGTTAAAAACTCTCTAGTATTTAATAAAGTAGATGTTCACAATTTTTACATTGAAGTGGTTTTTGAGTGTGTTTGTATCAGTATATATGTGAACAAAATAGAGGTATGTATTTTATGCATATATCGTTCACCATTAGCACCGGCTGATGATTTCCTTCGTCAGCTTGAGCAGTGTCTGTCGTATGTGTGTGGGACGCATCCTCTTTGCAGACTGATTGTGGTTGGTGATTTTAACATTAATCTCCTTCAAAATAATAATGACAAAAACGACCTTTTAGATATTCTCCATTCCTCTAATGTAACTCCCGTTTTTAACGAAGCAACTAGGACTACTACCACATCTCATACAGCCATAGACTATATTTGTACAAATTTTAATAATAGTCTCATTACCTCTACTGTAGCCGAAAACGGACTGTCTGACCATAAATTCCAAGAAATTGAATTTGAATCTGGTAACGATATTTCAGATGAAACTTACTTGGCAAGATCTTTTTCTATAAAAAATAAAGAAACCTTTCTCAACTTACTAAAGGCGGAAAATTGGTCTGAACTCTACAATGGAGGTAATGATATAAATAATGTTTTTTCTATCTTTATAGGGACTTTAAATTATTACTACAATAGAAGCTTTAAGTATATAAAAAAAAGAAAGTCAGATTTCAACTGTAAACAATGGTTAACATTAGGTTTAAGAACATCATCCAAAAACCTAAAAAAACTGCATGCAAAAGTAAAAAGAGGTCTAATCTCATTAGAGTTTTATAAGAAGTACAAAGTAATTTATAGGCGATTGTTAAGAGCGGCCAAAAGAACATTTTATGACAACAAAATTATTTATTCTAATAACAAATCAAAAACGGTCTGGAATTTGATAAATAACACAATAAAAAACAACCAAAAAAATAAAACTAAGTGCATTGTAAAGGACGGTATTAAATATACAAATTCAGAGCACATAGCTGAAGAATTCAATTCATATTTTGCCAACATTCCAAAAAAATTACGTGACAAACAACCAGCTCTTCACAATGTTATTGACCATGAAAGAAGATTAAGCTTTTCTAATGACAAATCAATTTACTTGTATAAGGTGACTGAAAGTGAGATGAATGAAGCAATACACGATTTGAAAAACACTAATTCATGTGGCCATGATGATTTTTCTTCCTCTATCATAAAGTTCTGTAGTAAACAGCTATGTAGTCCTCTAACACACTTGTTAAATTTATGTTTTCTTGGAGGAGTTTTTCCCGATCTTCTCAAAGTTTCGAAAATCATTTGCTTATATAAAAAAGGGGATTCCAGTAACATTGTAAATTATCGCCCGATTTCACTTTTGTCCATATTTTCAAAGATATTTGAGAAAATAATCTTAAAACGTATAGTTAACTTCCTGGAAACCTCTAACATATTATCACCTACGCAGCATGGTTTTCGCAACAAAAAGTCAACAACTACAGCATTATGCTCTATTCTAGATACCATATATAAAAGTCTAGATGCAAATGACAAGGTTATGGCGCTGTTTGTCGACTTAACCAAGGCATTTGATTGTGTAGATCAGGATCTCTTACTAAGAAAGGTATATCAATACGGCATTCGTGGAAACTGTCATGACCTGTTGACAGCATATCTAAAAAACCGCAAACAATTTGTTCTCTTTGAGAAGTCTAATTCTAAGCAGCTGGATGTCAGTTTTGGCGTTCCACAGGGCAGTGTTCTAGGCCCTTTATTGTTTTTGATGTATACAAATGATCTATCTGCGTGTTTGACGGCATATCACTGTGAATTTGCGGATGACATAACAGTTCTGTCAACCGAGTCATGTGAAATGGAAATGAAAAATAACTTGCAAAACAATCTTAATCTACTATACCATTATTTCAATTTAAACAGACTTACATTAAATCAAGACAAAACATACACTTTGCAATTTCACCCAATTAATGCAAACTACAAAAAAAGTCACTTAATTCAACTAAATAATAAATCAATTGAACAAGTAACGTCTTTTAAACTGTTGGGTATTCACATTGATATGTCGCTAAATTGGAGAGAGCATGTTGACTATATATGTAAAAGATGCTCAAGCCAATGTTTTGCACTGGGTCGCCTGAAACAAGTTCTAACCAGGAAAGTCGTTAAAATGTTTTACTTTTCATGTTTTGAATCCATAATTAGATATGGCATCATTCTCTGGGGTGGCGCCTCAGCTACTATTAGAGTATTTCGAATGCAAAAACGAGCTGTTAGAGCCATGTTTGGCCTTGGGTATCGCCAATCATGTAAAGATACTTTTAAAAACGAATTAATATTAACTTTGCCCTCGTTATATATTTTTGAAATTCTCAAATTTGTAAAACAAAATATACCGATGTTTAGAACACAAAATTTCCACCATGAATATAATACAAGATTTGGCACTAATCTACAGCATGATCTTCATCGCCTAGAATTGTATAAATTAAACCCTTATTATATGGGTACCATTTTGTTTAATAAAATTCCAAATAACATGAGAGAGCTTAGCAACAACAAATTCTATACCACTTTAAATGTACATTACTAAATAATGCTTTCTACAGTATTGATGAATTTCTGAACCACACTTTTTAGTCTTAGCAATATTGTTACAACAAATTTCTCTTAGTTTTTAGTAGTTTAGTTATTAGGATCTCTATGACCTGTCCTATATCCTTTATTGTGATCTTTGGATTAATAAATGCATTTCATTTCAATACGTGCATTTTGTTCTCAACCCAAATGCAAAAATGATCTTAATGATGTCAATAATTTAGGAAACGCAAAACTAAAGCTATTAATGACCGATTTCTTGTACAGTGTTATCAATTTAGTTTGTCCCACTTTTAAGAGCCTGTAACTTTTTTGTATTTAAAGTAAGCGAGCTCATTAAAAAAACAAGATGTACCATTTTTAGCCAAGTTTTTATGAGTGTTGTCAAAAATGACAGTAGGTGTCACATGTCACATTTAAAAGCAAAAATTTAATTTTTTTAAATGGGACACCCTGTATATTAGAGGCGCATTACATGGTCCCTTTTCTTCCGATTTCAAAAATATAACACACATATGCCTTATTTTCTTCATTCCATCAAACATTGACAAAAATATGAAAAATATATTATTGTTAAAAAACATCAAGATAGCTATGCAACTGCTATTTTGGTTGCTATGGATTTTATCTTCATTTATATTTCAGTCGGTCAATCTCAGCATTATTAATCGTTTCGAATATTGTAGAAACGTTATTTTGTATGCAAAAATTAACTAAGATGAGATATTATTATTCAGTGGAGGAAAAGTGTTTTATGTTTGATATTTTTCGTCAAACGGACAGTGCAACCTTAGCACTTAGGAGGTATAGGCTTCAGTTTCCCAATGGACGGGTTCCTGCCAAAAAAATATTTTATCGGCTGAAGAAGACATTTTTTCGAGACTGGAGGTATAAAGAAAACACGAATAATTTGGCGGAAAACAATTATTACGGAAGAAATGGAAATGAATGTATTAGCTAGCCTATTTTCGAGCATTTCCCTACAAATCTATACCCGATATACTACGAGAGCTGCCTATATCGTATGGTTCAGTAGAAACGATTGTTATTTTCTAGTTAATATAATAAAATTGTTTATTCGTTTTAATGTGTCGTGTTTCATTAATCATATAAGCTAACAACCAAAACAGTTGCATAGCTATCTTGATGTTTTTTAACAATAATATATTTTTTCATATTTTTGTCAATGTTTGATGGAATGAAGAAAAGAATGCATATGTGTGTTATATTTTTGAAATAGGAAGAAAAGGGACCATCTAATGCGCCTCTAATATACAGGGTATCCCATTTAAAAAAATTAAATTTTTGCTTTTAAATGTGACATGTGACACCTACTGTCATTTTTGACAACACTCATAAAAACTTGGCTAAAAATGGTACATCTTGTTTTTTTGAATGAGCTCACTAACTCAAAATACAAAAAAGTTACAGGCTCTTAAAAGTGGGACAAACTAAATTGATAACGCTGTACAGGGTCTTCCAACGAGGACTGAACAGGGGCTCATTTTTGAGCTTCCTTGTATTTAAAGAAAAATCCAAAATAGCCAATCGATGTACTTTTTCCTGCAGAATTCAAAAATGAAACCAAAAATTTATTTGAACCAGAAACAAAAGAGTTACGCTAGGGATAAGGTGTTTTTTAAATGGAACATAGCTTTTTTTATACGATTTTTGGAACGAGTGATTTTTTTTTGTCCGTTCTGATTAAAATATTTAATATTGTGACAGCTATTTTTATTAAATTTTAATGTTTTATCCAGTATAATTTAACTTTAACCTGTTTGAAACCTACACTAGGTAATAAAGGTATAATCACCTTTGACTCCTTCAAAGTCAAAAAATTTGACAAATTTACTATAATATTGCCGAAATGACTTTGAAGGATTCAAAGGTGATTATACCTTTATAACCTAGTGTATGTTTCAAACAGGTGAAAGTTAAATTATACTGGATAAAACATTAAAATTTAATAAAAATAGCTGTCACAATATTAAATTTTTTAATCAAAACGGACAAAAAAAAATCACTCGTTCCAAAAATCGTATAAAAAAAGCTATGTTCCATTTAAAAACACCTTATCCATATCGTAACTCGTTTGTTTCTGGTTTAAATAAATTTTTGGTTTTATTTTTGAATTCTGCAGGAAAAAGTACATCGATTAGCTATTTTGGATTTTTCTTTAAATACAAGGAAGCTCAAAAATGAGCCCCTGTTCAGTCCTCGTTGGAAGACCCTGTACTTAAAACTCTTCGGAATCGTCGTTTGACGTCAATACAGGCAAAAAACCAACTTCGAGAGGCTCGAATTGAAAATGTCAATTCTTGGACAGTTTGTCAAAGATTGCCGAAGGTAATGTAAACTCACGCGGACCTAAATTACTACCGCGTCATAAGAGTCAAGAATGGAGAAATATTACCCAGGATGATATTCGCGGGCTAATTGATGGCATGAACCGACGTGTACAGGCAGTAGTAAGGGCTAGAGGAGGCAATAGAAAGAATAGAGATGTGTTTAAGTGAAAAAGTTGTTGTAAGTACCTGTTAGGTTTTGCAATGGCAATGAGAAAATTATGGAAAAATTTAAATTATTGACATCATCAAGATCATTTTGCATTTGGGTGAGAACAAATGCATGTATTGACATGAACCAAAATGCAAAGAATATTTGCGGTTTGCGGCCCAATGAAAACTGATATTTTGATGTAATTTTGCTTCTTAATAATTCCACAGGATGTTTTGACACTAGGCAAAAAATCCTTGTATAATATATCAAAAACCCAATTTCTTTTAAAATTTGTATAAGCATATTAAAACTAATAAATGTATCTATATAGCTCTCTATAAAATCACTTAAATTGGAGTAAAAATAAAAAAGTTATAAAACTCTAAACTTAATCCAAATTGTATGATGTCCGTTGTTTTTTTTTGAGTGTAGGTATAATTAATAATTGTTGCATTTTTAAAAATTCCAAAAACTGAATATCACAAAACACAAACAAAGCTGAATACTACATTTCCGTCGATGAAATGTGGCCAGCAGAAAAATGCTCCCCTCTTTCAACCAGGGATGGCCTCGCCATGCGTTGTTCACGCCGGCAAGACTGATTGATCTGTTGTCCTTATTGCGGGCATCTAAATAGACATATTCATTTCTCTCATACTCACTTAAAATGCCACTGTAACTTGGAGTTTGCCAGAATGGTGTATTAAATGTACCTGAAAACCCCATAGACATTTAACTCTAGATAAGCAAACCATAATCACGAGTGGCAAATTTATGGCCTTGCGCAGGTAAACAAAACCTCACAGGAATTGGCATGCGCATTGCAAAATTATCATTTGACGAATGGGAAAATAGACAGGTCCGGGCTTTAACATCTTGCTTGCGTAGCCTAGGCCCAGTAAGATGTGTTTTAAATTGATCATAATAAAATAAAAT
The DNA here is from genome assembly GCA_963969555.1 of Polydrusus pterygomalis. Lineage (NCBI taxonomy): Eukaryota > Metazoa > Arthropoda > Insecta > Coleoptera > Curculionidae > Polydrusus > Polydrusus pterygomalis. Next base: position 1,513,292 of record OZ018376.1, read on the forward strand.
TACATATGTATCTATACTTCATACTGAAAATACGAAATACCCGGTATTTATCCCCAATTTTTTTCTAATTTCTTCTAAATCCATTCACTAAAGTACACAAAAACTAGAAATCCATAAATATTAAACAGCCACAATCCACAATAGCAAATAAAACAACAAGAAATCATATTTGTGAAATTAGCAACGTGCAGCAACACCGTTCACGTAGCGACGAAATTTTTTTGGGGTATGTGTGTCAATTTCGCCTGTAGCGTTTGTAAACGAATATTAATTTTTTTAGTGGCGAAAATTGAATTTCTACTATTTGTATTTATCGTCGTTAGTAAACTACCCCAAAGGGGGTAAATTACCTGCTATATACGAATTTTCAAAAACCCTGAGGAACACGATAAAAACTTCGAAAAGAAGCGTTTGTAAACGAATTTTAATTTTTTAACACGCTTTTATTAGCCTCAACTGTATGTTTGTTTGTTTGTCCGTAACCGACTTCTTTGAACCCGATTTTGACCCACTTTAAACGGTCAGATTTAATTTAAATTTTGTAGACTTATCCAGAACCGCTGACAATACAATAATTTACTAAAGAAGATAAATCCAAATGGTAGAATTTCAATCTTCGCCACTAAAAAAATTAAAATTCGGTTATAAGTAAGTACCCAAAAAAAATTCCTTGCTTCATAAACATTGCTAATAAACATTACTAACTTCGCACATATCAAGAAATCCAGAAAAAACTTAAAACAACAAAAATGGCGCCGAGCCGGTTCTGGGTGTTTTTGAAGATGTCGCTAAAGAAGGAAAACCTAATAACAAGAGGGTTGTGCGCATGTCCATACCTGTGGGCGGCAAGGCACGTGTGACTGGCGAGCTGTTCGTACAAACGCATTTTTTCACCCATAAAACGTAACTTTTGTTTTTGTGCACGAGATAAGCTGTACGGATCTGAAAGTAAATGTCTATGAAAAACCTTTATATTATTTTTGAACCTGTAAAAATGAATACTCCTTCCTTCTTTGTGCAAACTGATAGTGAAATATTCCAAAAAAGTAGAAAATGCCGGTAATTTTTATTGATGTGTAGACCATATCTCTATTTATTTAAACTAAAGTAACCAAGAGAAAATTGGGATGTTGCTGATGGATCCACCAGGGAAAACTAACAAGCTTTCTTACTAGGAATTTATCTATTAACACATAGTGGGTTAGTATTTCTATCGCTTTTACATTCAACAACACTAATAACATATTTCATTCTTTCTAGGGCTTAAACATCCATGTATGGTTTGCTTCTATAATTCCGATAACGACAATGCATTGTACTCGGAGTGAGAAAGATAAGGTCACTCTTTTTTTAACGATTAAAAGTAAAGATTCATTGCAAATATCATTTGTATTAAATCAAGATCAGTTCCTCTGGGGGTAGACACTTTTAAATCCTTATTTTTCTGAAAATATTTTTCATATAAAACTTCCTATTTAGATTATTGTAGCATTATATACAGGGTGTTCGAAAAATAGACGGAGATATTTTAGAGGGTGATTTCTTGTTAAAAAATATGAAAAAAAGTTTCTATAAACATGGGTCCGGAAATGCAGGGTTTTCAAGATACAGGATGTTAAAAAAATAGAAATAAAAAATGAAATTATTAATTAAATTAAAAATACTTACTCGATGCTGTTGAAATTTGGCAATGATATTTGTTGTGTTAAGAGGCTAATTTAGCCCTAAATAGATTAAAATTATTGAGTCCAGTGGCGTCCTGGGGGGCACCTTAGCGAATATTATTATCAAAAAAATGTACGCCACTGTCTTTTTTGTAGCTTTAATATTTTTTGTTTAATTAAGCATCTAAATATACAACTTCTTTGCCTCTTGTATTTTTTCCTATCACTTCATTTTCGAGAAAAAAAATAAAAACCGTTTTATTGTATGTCATTGGACAAAATTGGCTTATTAATTTCTACTAAAATAAATCACAAGTGCATTGGAAAACAAATAATCATTTCTGCATGAAGGATTGACATTTACGCGTTAGTTCTTTTAGAAAAGAATTATACACTTTTTTTGGCGAAATTGTTCTAAAAAGTTTTTGTCTCGGTTTTTGTGATGGAAAATTACACTTTTGAGGAAATGGCAGACATGCATGTAATGTATGCACGTGTCTATAGTAACTGTTATGCAGCGAGGCGCCTGTATGCAGAAGCGTTTCCCAATCGGCAACTTCCAGATAGTAAAACCTTTGATAGCGTAGACCGTAGATTACGGGAAAGAGGCAAATTTTCTTATTTCTTTTTTGTGATGTTTTTGACAATAATGTTATTTAGGAAGTTTTGCCGTTCCCACCAATGATAGAGGCCGGCCGAGATCCATAAGAACGCCCGAGTTTGACGAGGCAGTTTTACGTACCGTGGAACAAACTCCTGGTATCAGTACTAGGACTATAGCAACTAGATTAGGGCGTAATCATTCCAACAGCACTGTGTGGCAGGTTCTCTCCGAGCAACTCTTGTATCCCTATCATGTCCAACGTGTGCAAGCATTACTACCAAGAGATTTTCTTCCTCGTTTACAGTTTTGCCAATGGTACTACCAAGAGGTTAATAATAATAGGAATTTTAATAAAACCATACTTTTTACAGACGAAGCAGGATTTCGGCGGGATGGTATTGTTAATTACCATAACACTCACGTATGGAGTGACGAAAATCCCCATGCTTTCGTGCAGTGTCGCCACCAGGAACAATTTTCTTTAAATGTGTGGATGGGTATTGTTGGTAACAATTTAATTGGTCCTTTCTTTTTACCCTTAGGCCGGATCCACAAACATCCTTGATACGCATCCGTTATGTACCACATGATTAATCTGAACCAATGAAATTTTAGAGCCCTAAAATTTCATTGGTTCAGATTAATCATGTGGTACACAACGGATGCGTATCACGGATGTATGTGGATCCAGGCTTAAGGTTGAATTCTCAACGTCATTCAATCTATTGCCAACCTATAACCTATTTCGCGTTGATTTTTTTGAGTTTATTATTTTAATAACTAACATTTAAAGAAAATCAATATCGTCGGTACATTATTTAGGTAGTATCTGATATATTACAAAAATATCAATTTATTTCATTGCTAATTTTGGGAGAATTGTATAGTGAAAGAACAATGAGTGACAATGACATAATAATGTTTAAAAAAAATCTTACCCGATATTTTTCGCTATACAATTCTCCTAAAATAAGTTATGAAATTCCTTGATATTTATTAAATGTCAATTATGACCTATAGAATGTCAAGTCGATACTAATTTTCTTTAAATTTTGTATAAAAGCTAGAAAACAAATAAATCTACGCGAAATAGGTTATAGGTTGGCAAGCATGTTGATACTCCCACAAGTTCCTCTAAATATACGTAACCAAATAATTTTTATGCACGATTGAGCTCCTCCTCATTTTAGTAGACCTGTCAGAACTCATCTGAGTAACACCTTTGGTGAAAATTGGATTGGAAGAGGTGGACCAATTAACTGGCCACCTCGCTCCCCTGACTTAAATCCATTAGATGATTTTTATTTATGGGGACACCTTAAGACGATGGTTTACACTACTCCCATAGAAACAATAGAAGAACTAAAAAATAAAATCGTAAATGCTTGCGAAGAAATAAAAAATAGACCTCGAATTTTAGCTCGAGTTCGTCGTTCAATGATGCGTCGAGTGAGAAGGTGTACGGAAATGGATGGTGGACATTTCCAACATTTGTTGTAGTTTATATGGTATTGGAAAAGTTGCAATAACACTCTTTCCTAGAAATGTTTTTATTATTTGTGGTCCAATGCACTTGTGATTTATTTTAGTAGAAATTAATAAACCAATTTTGTCCAATGACATACAATAAAACGGTTTTTATTTTTTTTCTCGAAAATGAAGTGAGATAGGAAAAAAAAACAAGAGGCAAAGAAGTTGTACCTTTAGATGCTTAATTAAACAAAAAATATTAAAGCTACAAAAGACAGTGGCGTACATTTTTTTGATAATAATATTCGCTAAAGTGCCCCCCGGGACGCCACTGAACTAAATAATTTTAATCTATTTAGGGCTAAATTAGCCTCTTAATAAAACAAATATCATTGCCAAATTTCAACAGCATCGAGTAAGTATTTTTAATTTAATTAATAATTGCATTTTTTATTTCTATTTTTTAACATCCTGTATCTTGAAAACCCTGCATTTCCGGACCCATGTTTATAGAAACTTTTTTTAAATATTTTTTAACAAGGAATCACCCTCTAAAATATCTCCGTCTATTTTTCGAACACCCTGTATTGATTTCTTACTCAGAATTAATTTTGCAGAGAGCTCTTTACTTACTTATTAATACTTAAAATATTATTCTTGCTTGATTTTGATAATTCTTAGACTTTGTGTTAAAAACGACGACTTTTATGTATAATTTAATTTAAATGTTTTTGTTGTAGTACTAATTTGTTTTGATAAATGTATTAATTTTTGTTTGCTTTGTAGGTTCATGTTGTCTGTACTTCTCTGACGGCAATGTTAGGTCTGAAATAATGGCCTCTATGCATTTACCAAGGCTTCCTTCGCACACATAAGTGAAACACTATTTGTTTAAAGATATATAAATTTATTTACCCACATGAAAGATATTTTTAATTTTACTATTGTCATAAATCTAAATTATTTAATTTTTAGGTCAATCCTGTTGTATTCTTTGCATGTATGATGCAGAATCAAAAAATTTACACCAAATTGTGCAAATGCACTAAATAAATTCCTACTTATGTACTTAATTTTTAACAATGTGAACATTCCAGAAAGTAATCTCTGAACTTATATTATGTATTCACTATTTACCTACATTATGTTAAAATATACTACATATCTACAATGAAAAAAACTTAGTTTAAATTTAGCCTCCTTTAAATGATATTTATACAGGGTGCCCTAAAGCTCGCCTAAAGGGTATGGTCGATAATTTGGGATTGAGAAGATTGGTTAAAAATAGAGTCAGAACTTCATATAAAATTATGTCCTGTGTCCCCTTACTACGAAGCCACAACCTAACGGGGGGTACTCTGAAGATTAAAGCCTTTCTAATTTAAAATTTAGATTTTTGCTCCAATTTTTGGTAAACTTTGTACACTGAATAGAACTGTGGTCTTAAAAATGTCAATATTTAAGAAATGTGGTCAGAAATAGGGGATAATGGGGTAAGCATACACATAACTTCTTTTATGCTAACATTATACTTTTTTATGTCAAATTAGAAAACCCTGACATATTTAACGAAGAAAAGGTAAGTACTATTGTTAACACAGGATTGGATTTTTTAAAATAAAATAATTTTAAAATTACGTTGCATTTGAAAAAATCGCTAATCTATTTACTTACTAATTTCTCGTTTATTTTAAAATAAACTTTAAATTGAATTAAATTTTAGGATTTGGTAATACCAGTAAATAACATTAATTACCGATTTTTCAGATGCAAGGTAATTTTTAAATAATTTTATCTAGAAAACGGGGGCGTCCTATCCTGTCTCACAAATAGTATAGTAGGTACCTTGTTTTCGTAAAATATGTCTGGTTTTTCTAATTTTACATAAAAAAGTATAAATGTTAGCTCAAAAAAAAGTTACACTACCACCCTTTTATATGAAGTTCTTATTTTTAACCAATCTAGACCGTACCTTCTTTTAGGACACCCTGTATAATACATCTTTATATTATGAGAAGCTTTACAATACAAAACTTATTAAACCCTGTTATAAAAAATGATTTATTAAAGTATTATCACTATTTGATCATATAATTTTGGTAAATTATCCAATAAATGGTCCCATATAATCTAATAAAATATTCCTAGTTCAATATTAACTACCTATGCTACATTTATTGACTCTGCTTCGAATGTCTTCTACCTGTTCATTAATTTCCGTAGCTAAACGTTCGACATCACTAGCTAAACTCTCTAATTTCTTTTTAGCATCCTCTAGATTATCAGTTCCCTTTAAAAACTCTTCAACTTTAGAAAACTTGTGTTCATGGGGAGGTTTTTTATCCAAACAAAGGTAAAGTTTGTTCCTTTGCTCTTCGTCCAGACAAGTGACTTCGATATCTTCTAAAATTTGGTCACTGCTCAGCTGAAATGGTTTCCTTTGAGGTATTGTGGTTTTTCCAAACATTTTGTCTGGATTTAAAAATTAGATTTTGAAAAATAAATAAACAGCAGGACAAAAACTTGACAGTTCACAGTTTCATCATATAGAAACATAACCCAACTTACCCAACTCTTTTTGACTTTACATACTTTCCTTTTGCTTCTTTTAAACAGTATTGCCATAAACCGAGTTCCTTTTACGTTACTTTTAAATAGCAAAGCCAACAAAGATTTTTCCTCCCCTTGCCAGGGTTTTTAAGTATGGCCCCTCTATATTGCTCTTAGCTCAGCAAAGATATGTACTTATTGTACTTTGCTCAGCTGTATAAGAAGCAAATGGGAAGGTTAATAACTAAGTAAATTTTATAGTGGAAAGCGAGGCCGTAAGGAAAATCCCAAGCGTTACAGGTTACAGTTTTGTACGTCGTACAAAACTATGAGCGATAAAATATTTTTAATGTTTTGTTTCTCTATGCTTAGTTATACAGGAACGCATCGCGAACAGTTTCGCACACAGGTTTCATATAGTCGTATGAGAAATACAAGAGGAAAGTGCATATTATATTACCTTAACTGCAGCATGAGGAAAAAGAAAATATATTTGCTGAGCTTTCTTAAATTTTTATCATTGGCTATGCTATGTAGAAGTAAATAAAAGGAACCCAGTTATTGACTTTACGTCTCTATAGAAAAAAAATGGTTTATGTCTCTTTTATCGTCTTCATAAACATGCCTGTTACGTAGAAGAAAAGACATAATTCTCAGCGGTGTGGTTGGGGGGATGCCTTTGTCTAATTCAAAAATCTTAAGAGGGCCATGAGTTTACACATTCGTATTTTATGACAGGCAAGCGTCTACTTTTAGTTCGTGGTCAGGGTTGTCCAAAGATTGTGTTAGCCCAAAATAAAATCGTATTTTTACTCTAGGGTGTCGTGGTATTATAAAATATAAAATCCCGAACCCTCAAACCCTTTATTTTTCTGTGTAAAATCCTAGACGCTTGTTGGTCTGTTACAAATCTCATTCAAATATTCAAATTTAAAAACAATGTTTGGAAACTTTTCTAAGTAAAATTGTTTTGTTGGTTTTCTGACTAAAGGTGTTTTAAAGTATCTTAGTTTTATTTAAAACATGGACGAATCATTTGAGTTATTAAGTTCTATGTCTCCAAAATTAAAAGGTCGCCAAAAAACAGTGAAAAAAGGTAAGTTCTAGGTTATAATATTATTATAAAGTTCTTTTGTGATTTTAAAGTGTTATTATTTTTTAGCTATTAAAATATTAGCTTTAAAAAAGCACATTAGACGCTCTTCGATTTATAACAACGGTCCTGCTGTAAGAAATGAACATTTAGCAATAGTAGAGATGAGTACCGAAAGTTCGGAATCTTCTAATATTTCAAAAAAATTTAACAAGAAAAATGTAATTGTCATAAATTCAACTGATTCCGAGAGTTGCGAAGACTTGCCTGTACCAAAATCCAAAAAAGTATCTTTAGAATTTGTAAGGAACTGTGATAAAAAGGAAGCTAAAGTTGATAGAATTCAAGAATGGGTTGATAATATAGGCGCAAATGAAAATAAGGACAATTTGACTCTTTTTAGTCAGGTTTCCACTATTTACGGAGATGAGGCCCCCAAGTTTGACCCAGATGGAAATGGGTTAGCTGCATCTTCTACCTGCAACGAGTATATGATAAGAAGATTTGACGAGTTGTTTCTTTCAGATAAAACTGGTAAGCTTTTACGTCTTGCTGTTTTTAAGACAACAATAAGTTATTTACCAAAATTTCTTTAAAAATATATATATTTTTAAATTTTTATTTTAGGCTTGGGAAAGAAACCTAATGATGTCTGGATTTCTGATGATTCTTTTTCAAATGAAATAAACACTAGCCTGATAACAAAACTAACAGAGAAGCCTCAAGATAAAGCTAACAGTGGTAGTGCTGATAAAAATAAAAAGAGTTTTACTTGTAAGGATTCAACAGATTGTAAGAAAGTCACAAATGATAATATAATTATTGATGAAACTCTATTGACAAGTGATGAAAGCATTGTGAAGCCATCTAGTACAAGTCCAATACTAAGTTCAGATAGAACGCCTATGAGAAACTTACCAAATCTAGGTGACAACATTACAACAAGAAAAAAAAAAGGTAAGTAAATCACAACATTTTAAAACTAGAATATTTGAATTTATATTTCATTATCTGATGTCAGGTTTCATTGTTCCTTGTTTGTGTTTAGCAAGTATTCTACAAGAACCTAAAGAGAGTCCCTTTAATAATTTAGAAGAAATGGAGACGTTGCTTGACTCCCTGTACGGTGAGAAATGGAGGGAGAAACAAAATCATATAGTACCTTCATCAGAACCAAGGATAAAACTAGCCACAAAAAATGAAACGAAAATTTTAGCACCAAACACTGAAAGGTAAAATTATCTATGGAGTTAACAACTATTATCAAAAAAGGGCTAATATCCATTTTTTTACCTTTAGCATAAATTTGTATAGGTTTCATGAAGTACCTACACAGAATCTTAATATTACAATTAAAATTGAGTTTGACAATTTCCAATGCAGATTTCTCAGAAACTGTCTTAGATAGGATATGATACATGTTTTCTTTTTTCTTCGTAGAATGCATATTTCTAAGAACATATAAGGTGTTCTGTTTAAAATAACAATGTTCAACCGGACGTGACAGTAAGACTTTTGAATACTGAAAATGTCCGCACAGTGCAACCATATACAGTGTGTGTATAAAGTCTGGAAACGGCTTAATAACATCACAATTTACTGGCCGATTTAAATCAAATTTGGTACAGTTGTGTAAGAGGATCTAACGCACCGAATGAAGATATTGGCGTTGTTGCCAGCTTTTTAGTTTGTCTGGAATTCGAACGAATTTTATATTTTTAAATATAACACCCAGTATATTTTTTAATTTGTAGTTTTTACATTAAATTTGTTACACTTTTGGTATAACATACTTTGTTCATAATATCAGTAGTTTTCGAAATAACTAGGACAATTTAGAAAAAATATATTTTTTATATTAAATGTTCAAACTGTTTTCCCTGTACAGCTTGACAGTTTGCTAATTGAAAATAAAATTTTTCAATTGTGTTGTAAATCATTTCTGGTGTTATTAATTCAAATTCGTCCAAAATTCGACGCTGCAAATCGGCCAAATCTTGAGGTTTTGTGGTATAAATTCTGTTCTTCAAGTGTCCCCATAAAAAATAGTCGTTAGGCGACAAATCAGGGGATCTAGGTGGCCACTCGATTGTACCCCCTCTACCGATCCACCTATTCGTCAATTGTAAGTGTAGGCCTCGGTGCCAGTATCTCTGTACTGATTTGAGGTCATAAATAAATAAATAAAAAAAATTTAAAAAATTAATATTGTTCTGAATAATTTATATAAGTAATATTTTTTACTTAAAAATTATAAATTATTAATTTTATTAAGTATACCTAGATAATATATTTCTTCAAAAAAATGCGTTTATACTGTAAATTATCATTTTTACTTTCAAACTTGATTTTTAATGCATGTTTATGATTTTACATACTAAAACAAAAAATAAGCTTTGCCCCCAACAAGCTCAGCTTCAGGGGATTGAAGAATAAGTTTATCTAGAAGACAGCATAAACACATTAATTTAAACATTATTATTATTATTATTATTATTATTATACTACCAGAATTTCACAGTAATGTTTTATTTTATAAGGATGTGACAAACTGGGTAGTAATTTCGTTGTACACCCGGTATAGTTAGAGGGTGAATTATTGAAAAAAAGTTTAATTTGTTATTTGTTTAATTTCAGTTTTCTTGCTTGGTTTAACCCACAGTTTAATCCTCGGTTTAACCATATTGTGCACACATCGCTAGTACTTTACGGGTACTTTTAAAGAACTCATGTATGATTATTACTTTTCTAAATCTACCTAGAAAACATTATTTTTACTTTCTGATTTCTAGAATACACAAACCGTCAGACAAGGATAACAAACGGTATAAGGACAATCCAGCTACAAAAAAATTAAATTTCGTAAGATTAAACACACCCATCGTTTCCCCATGGGTTGAAAAACTGAAAGGCCTGATTGATTCAGATTCTGACAGTAGTGCAGAAAATACGAACGAAAAGAACACGGGTGAGTTTGTAGACGAATCGGGCAAGTGCGAGTCTTGCTTGTATGATATTGCCCCTGCTGATCATTTTAATTTCAAGGTGGACTTCTTTCTATACATCACCAACCATTTTATTAACCGAATTCATAATATGAATATACGTTATCTCTTCACCCATAATAATTATTTTATTTGTCAGTCAAGTTTTGGTTATACTTTGCTCCGATAACTGAAGCAGAAAAAAAGATAAGACTTGTTGGACTGGTTGAAGCTGCTATTATGTGGGTCAGAGTTTTCGTGTGTTTTAATTATCCCATTTTACCTAATTTAGCCATGTTTTGTTGTATGTATTTTCGGGTTGTTAAAGTCAGAAGAACCAATTTTGATCATATATTTTTACTACTTTCTAGGTATGGACAAAGTCAAGACTAGACTGCATTTTTCTGAAGATAGTCCCATCACAAAACCACTTACTAAGAAACAATGTGACAATAAAGAAAATTTCGACGATTCTTATGACAACGAATCACTGGAAGAAAGAATTATAAAGAAAATGGTTAATATTAAAGTCCCTACAAAAACTAATGAGGATATTGGTCAAAAAGACAAAAGGAACAAAAACAATAAAGAAAATAAAAACAATGGCAAGTCCAAGGGATTACAAGACGAAGATAAAAAAAAATCAACATTAAAAAAAGATAGCAAAAAAAATGTAACTATCAAAAATAATACTAACAAGACGGATAAGAAAATTTCACGAAACTCCACGTCTTCCAATAGTTGCAGTGAAATTGAGATTTCTAGTGATGAGGAGTATGACAAGGAGGTAACTAGAATGTATGAGGTGAAAAGAAAAAGCATGCTGCCGTTGAAAGAAGGAAAATATAGTTTTCTGGAGTCCTTATCCGGTAAGTAATTTCGGGACGTAGTAGTTTTGCAACAAGTTACATAAATATTTATTTTAGCTTCTACACCACTGGACAAATGTGACATGAACGCCAGAATATTTCGGACCAGTTTCAAGCATTACCGGAGCGAATTGACAAAAAAACTGTTTTCATTGTACAATGAAAAAGTTTTCGCTAATGCAATACCCGGCGACACTGAGTTGGAATGGAACGACAAGCTCAGAAATACTGCTGGACTGTGTTATTGTAAGAAAATAACGCATAGAGAGGGTAATGTGGTTAGGAAGGTTAGTGTTTTTTTTTTAAATAGGATAAGCGTAAAAAAATTTTATCGTTAAAATTGAAAGCAAGATAAAGAATCCATAACGGAGTCTATAAAATAAAATGTTATGAATTTCTCGCTTTTTAAAAAATAATGTTAAGTTAATTATTTTAAAAATAATTTTTTTTTTAATGTACAATATTAACATTTTTTTGACATATTTCGAATATCAACATGCGCCAACCTATAACTTATTTAACGTAGATTTATTTATTTTTTTCAAGCTTTTACACAAAATTTAAATAGAATCAATGTCAACTGCATATTCTGTACCTAATAATTGACATATTTTAATTATTTTTGGAGAATTATAGAATTAAAAAATGCTTGTCCATATTTAAAAATATTCCTGATGATGGTACCCGAAAGAGAAAACGTCAGAGTCAATATCTGATCTAGCGACATATAAGTAAAATAAAAAGTGGCAATGAAAAGTAGAATTAATTTTTCTGGATCTCTGTAAATAAAGCTAGGAAAAAATAGAAACCAAGACCAGCATTTAAAGTTTTTTTCGAATATCTTCGGAAGTACTCGGAATTTTTCTAATTTTTCGAGTGCTTGTTAGTCATGTCTAGATTGCGCAACTTTTCCCCAATTTAACCTTCTCTGTATCTCTTACCATTTACGCGATACCAATGGTTAGCATCAAACCCATTATAGCAAATCCAAACTAGTCGGTTTTGAGCAGGTTAAATACCCAAGCCATACAAAATTTCGCCATTCACCCTTAAGTAGTTTGTAAGCTTTGGAGCCAACAGACAGACAGACTGACAGAAATCGGAAACATGCTTGTCGTAAAAGTTGTTTTGCTATGAACTGTTTTAAAATACCCTAATAAAACCTGTTGTAAACTATAAAGTATCCTTTTAACATAAATATCATCCAAACAACATAGGTATTACATACAGATGTGAACAATGTGATAATGAATATTAAGTAGATTTTCTCGTCCAGAATTCATTAATATTTTATATTTTTAAAATATTAATTAAATCTATTATTTGTTTTTAGGTTAGAATAGGTCTTTCCTCGAAAGTATTGGATTCCCCCGACAGGTTACGGGATACTTTGATTCACGAAATGTGCCATGCTGCGACGTGGATAATAAACGAAATCTCTAATGGCCATGGAATATATTGGAAAAATTGGTAATAATGCATCAACTACGTTATTAGAATATCAACTAGTTGTTTCTTTGAACCAAAAACTGCTGCCAAAGTTCAGTGACAACTTAACACTGTTTAGTGTTCGCCGGGTGTGAGCTATCATGGGATCCTAGCCTTACTGATGAGCCATGATACGACGAAACGCATCTAGGAATGGTTCTAATGAAAAGAAACGACTCTATGTCTGACTAATATACAGTGTGTCCACGGATAGAGTTTGGAAGAGGAAAAACTTTTTTATTAGTAGGTAGGTATAGAAGAAAAAGTCATTCTTTATAAAAACGTCTGCTTTAGCTGAAACTACAATTTCGAATATCCGATTTGCGATTATTATACAGGGTTCGTCGCAATAAACATTTTTAGTTTTTTGGATCTTTTTTTTTTCTATTCCTTGATTAATAAAATGCATTTTGCTAGTATTGAAACTACTATTTCAACTATTAGATTTGCGATTATTATATAGGGTTCGTCAGAAACAACAGTTTTTGCTTTTTGGATGTTTTTTCAATTCCTTTTGATGATTGGCTAAATCATCACTTTGGGAACAAATGGATTGGTAGGTACCTATGGTCCAAGTCAGTTGGCAAGTAGGAGTCCCGATCTCACATTTTATTTAGGGGGGTATCTAAAGCCACACGTGTTGCCAAACCAATTTCAATAATAACTTAGATCTCTTGAAAGAAAAAATAAGAGTAGTTATTGCAAATATCCTAATACAGCAAGTAAGGAACAGTTATCGGGAATTCAGATGTCGAGTTGAACTATGCGCTAACTCGATGGTACCATATGTACTCTGGTACCACGTTTGAATATAAGTTTTATAATTTATGATTGAATGTATATGTAATAATAAAAATACTTCAAAAGTGGGCAAATAAAAAATGGTTTTCTTACAACAAAATCGTTATTCGGCCAGATATAAAATCATATTCGAAGTAAGAAAACTAAAATAGTTGTTTGTTTTTACATAAATTTATTTTAAACGGAATCCAAAAAACTAAAAATGTTGTTTTAGACAAACCCTGTATAGTAATCGCAAATGTGATATTTAAAATTGTAGTTTAGGCAAAAGCAAAATTCAGTTAATAAATGAAGGAATTAAAAATTGGCATTGAAAAAAAATTCTAAAAAGTAAAAATGTTGTTTTTGACGAACGCTGTATAGTAATCGCAAATCTGATATTCGAAAGTGTAGTTTTAGCACAAGCAGACGTTTTTATAAAGAATGACTTTTTCCTCTATACCTACTTATAAAAAAGTTTCTCCTCTTCCAAACTCTACGTGGACACTGTGTGCGTTATAATTTATCAAATTGTTTGGTTAATGACGCGATGGTTTATAGAAGTTTTTTTTTTTAAAGGAAAGTGAAGGATTAGGGTGGAGTGAAGTTATACGTGTCGAAAAAAAAATTGGTTTTTCAAATCGGAATAGCTGCAAAAACATGCTCCACTACTTAACTAAGAGCTATGCGAAAGATATTTTTTTAAAAATTGTTTGGAGGTGCCTCAAGAATTTTTAAAATAAAAAAAAATATTAGTTTTTCAAAACGGAATAGCTGCAAAAACCTGCTTCACTACTTAACTAAGTGCAATGCGAAAGATAATTTTTCTAACATTATATTTCGAGGTGCCCCAAAGGTCACATGATTTTTATTTGATTTCCCTTTAATAAAATAATCAAGTTAAAAAGAAAACTAATTTTTTGGCAAAAAAAGTATACAAACTAAAACAAAAATGATAATTTAAAATAAGCATTACTTAGTTGCATAAAAAAATTCAATTGTGTTCAATTTTCGCGAAAATTTTCTAATTTAAAAAGGCTTGGGACACCTCGAAATATAATGTTAGAAAAATTATCTTTCGCATAACACTTAGTTAAGTAGTGAAACAGGTTTTTGCAGCTATTCCGATTTGAAAAACAAATTTTTTTTTCGACACGCTACCACCCTACTTAAGGAATAAACGAAGGACATTTTTGTATTAGGTGTAAATTGTAGTTTAATAGCAGAGCGCTTTCGGCCTATCGCTCATCTTCAGTGCCACTTTTGTCAGGGTTTGCACAGTGGATCTTTTAACATCAAGACGTAACAAACGGTGTAAAACATGAAAGACCTACTGTGCAAATCGTGACAAAAGAGGCACTGAAGATGGGCGATAGGCCGAAAGCGCTCTGCTATTAAACTACAATTTACACCTAATACAAAAATGTCCTTCGTTTATTCCTTAAGAGGTATACACAGTAGGGTGGTAGCGTGTCGAAAAAAAAAATTCTTTTTCAAATCGGAATAGCTGCAAAAACCTGTTTCACTCAGTGCCATTATGACGTATTTAGCATTATCATTTAGATGTCATTATGACCTTCATAATAGCACTCAGTGCCATTATGAATTCATAATAACATCCAAATGTTAAGATACAAAAACAAAAAGAATGTCGGTGCAAACTATTTATTTGTTACTAGCGTGTATCCGGCATGCGTTGCAACCCGCTGGTATAAATACAAACCCGAACAAGCCCAATATATTAGTACCCGGCATGCCACTTTCTGAAATTGCGCCCGTGCGAAGCCGGGGCGGGTCGCTAGTTATTCATAAAAACCTTCCCCTTGAATCACTATTTAAAAAAACCACTTCAAAATCCGTTGCGTAGTTTTAAAAGTTTTAAAGATTTAAGCATATATAGGTAGGGACGGACGGACAGACAGCGACAGCGACTTTGTTTTATACTATGTTAAGATTATTACTTAGAAAAACGGATATTACGCTTTGCGCGATATCTTCGACATCCGAAGGGACACTTTGGGATTCAGAATCTCCCATATTTAAATTATTTTTGGCCAACACTTTGCATACAATAGAAAATTAGACGGCAAAAATGACGTTGTCAAAATCGGAATTGGAACAATCAAAAATGCGGTTACCATGATATCGACTAATATGGACACCTGAAAATTTTAAAAATTACGAAAACGTTATCTGATATCAATGAAATTTCGACGAATAATAGCTATTTATGATATAAAGGTGTGAAAATAACTCGTTTAAGGCACGCATATGAAAATTTGCGGAAAGAGCGAAGCGAGTTTCGCAATTCATATGAGTGCCTTAAACGAGATATTTTCTTACGTATATCATACAAGATTTTTTCTACGAGCGTGTGAAAAGTAATTTACTTTTTACACTAGTGCATTAAAGTAAAACTTTTCACACTGAAATGAGTGTGAAAAGTCTAACTTTTCACACGCTCGTAGAAAAAATCTATTTGCACAGTCGGCTAACTCCTCGTGGTTTAACGTTGCATACGTTTCATTATAGTGTTCATATCGAACTAGTATCATTAATAAATATTATTATATTATTTTTTTCTAGGGCGTTTAAAGCAATGAAAGCGTTTCCAGAGCTTCCACCGATCAAGCGATGTCACACGTATCAAATAAATACCAAATATACCTATAAATGCACCGGTTGTGGATACAGGTAAAAAATTTATATGAACAAAAATATACACATAAATACCGCAAATATATTAATAGTTAATTAATTAGGAGGGGTGGACATGTTTCGATGCTAGAAAGCATCATCATCAGCACCATTGGGCCCAAGTGTCACTCACATGAAGGAAAATGATTTAAAAAATATTAAAAAACATGAAAAGGACGAGAACATTTTCAGTTGTCAGACTTATAAACGATGACTACTGAAAATGTTCTCGTCTTTATTATGTTTTTAATATTTTTTTGTGAAACAGGGTGCCATAAATAACAGGTGACTTAGCGATGATGCGGGGCGTGTTTTTAGAGAAATTTGACTTTAACAAGAAATAATCTTTTTTTTAGCATTGGAAGGCACTCAAAATCTTTGGACACTGAACGTAAGCGTTGCGGTCGTTGCTACGGGAAATTCCAACTTTTAATCAACAAAACGTTAAAGTCCGGCGTGACCAGGACCGTTCCGGTGACTCCCCGGAAACAAGCGACAGCTTTTTCCGTTTTCGTGAAAGAAAACTATGCACGTTACAAGGAAGCTTCGAAGAAACATGGCGATGTTATGAAGATTTTGGGACAGAAGTTTTCTGAATTAAAAGTGAAAAATAGTCTGTGAAATGTTTTTCGCGAGGGGTGAATCACTCCAAAAAAAATGTACATGTATCGCGGAAATCTTTCGATTTTCTGGTTGCTGCGACGATTTCCTAGCTATCTTTACGAGACTGCGAGGATTTCCTCGAAATCTTTAAGAGATTTCGGGACTTCCGGTATAATTTCCAGATTTCTTAAAAATTCCCGAAGATTACGAGGATTTCCACGATTTCTTCGGCTTGCGAGCAAGATTTCCATCCATTTTTGATGCAATAATAACTACAAAATTTAATAAATTGTTCCAACGTACGCCGTATTTTTGAGATATTGGGGTTAGAAAACTCTCAATACAAATTTTAAAAAAATGTTTTTGTGGAACAAGCTAAATAAACTTTATTATAGGTACACAATGAATAAAAATAAAACAAGAAACTTAAAATTAAAAAAAAAATTATTCTGATTCACTGTCTGAATCTGAACCTGATTTAGTTTTTTCCTGTTTATTTTTATAAATAAGTAAAAAGTGTTTTTCGCCGATTTTATTGTTTTTCGCCTATTTTATAACTGAAACAACAATCTTATTTCTTTTCAAGTCCAAATTTACTTTCTTAATACTTATATCACTTAATAATTCAATGCTCATTTTATTTTTATTTTGTCTTCACATCTAGCATATTTGAAAAAGTCGCCAAAAATAAGCTTTTTATTGAAAATCGCCGCCACACTCTCATTGAGAGAAAAAGTCGTCATTTTGGCGACTTGTCGCCCCAAATGGCAACACTGAACCTGAATTATTTTCCGAAAGCGGGACTTCCCCGGCAAATGCCTAGATTTCCAAGCGATTGCGTGGATTTCGGATGCGAATGCTGGGATTTCGGTTGCGATTTCTGCGACTGCCAGCGATTTCGCTCATAATTTCGAGCAGCCGCCACGATTTCCAAGGTGATTTCGGGGATTTCCATGAAATATGTACATGTATTTCCAGAGTGATTCACCCCTCGGTTTTTCGCGTGAGGAATTCCTGCAGTTTCCGTTCGACTTAATTTTAAGAAAAAATACCGTTTTTTCTTGTTCTTTATTACCCGAAACTATTCTAAATTTCACTTCTATATAGGCAATAATTAATTTAAGGGTAGGACAAAAACATTAATTAAACAATTAATGTAATTTCCCTTTGCACCTAAACAGGAGCAAAGGGAAATGACGAATTCGCTATAGAACTTTCCAAGTTTTTTGGACTTTTCCCTTTTTAACCATCTAATGTAGGTATAGGACCAGAGATGTATTATGTCTCTAATAAGACTGACAGTTATCAGTACAACTTTTATATTATTTATTTAACAAATATATGTATACATGCCAGCGCTGTACTGTATTGCCCTAACGGAATAAAATTCAACCTCGTCAATTTTATAACATTATCGGCATTTTTACTTTTCCTCCCAAAAAAGATTTTTTTAGATATTAGCTTCGCTCGAACTGTAAACGGAGTTCCAAGTTTCCTCTACGCTTGCATGATTTTTAATTGGTTGGATTTTTTTTGCTTGGCGAACACATTTGAAACGGATCCACAACCAACAATTTGGCTTCTGCTAACGCCAGATTTTCTGCCAACGGTTTGGGATTTGTCGTGTGCGAACGCTTTTAAACAAGTGCGCATGCGTCGTTAATCTGCTGATGGTTTGACCACTGCCTGTACGAACGAAGTTATTAGGCAGTTGAAGTACAACAAATACGTAAGAAAATTTACGCACGTTAGTTGAGGAGTTAACGTGACAAACCGGTGGCAAGAATTTTAGTTGAAGTGCTTATCTTCTGTGTCCGTTAATGTAACCTGCAAAAAATGCAATTTCACATTTGTCATATTAACTTAATTTTTTACCTTTTTCTGTGATTTTTTAAAAGTTAAGAAAATTGCATGAAGAAGGATGGAAAGCAAAAGGGATAGTATTTTGGATATTGCTATTCTTGAAGAGTTTAATGAAGATGATGATATAGATGAGGGAATGGTGCTACAAATTTTAAATGATAACCTGGGTAACAGAGCTGAGCTTTACGGACGATTTAATCTGGATGTAATAGCATCTATTGAAGCGAAGATGTCTATGAAATTATTAGCGATTAAGCGATTTGTTTGTAGGTTTTTGTGGTTACAAAAAGTTATTCATTTACAACCACAAAAAAAAGTTAGGAATTGTTTGTCAAAAATGCCGTCGGATATAATCGGTTATATTCGGAGGTCCTTCGGGTAACGGAACGTTCATTTTTCACGTCCCGTAAAACAACGCAATGTAACGTACGCCTGTTAAACTGCTTGAAACACGTACGTCAAAATGTGATTACTGCGCATGCGTAGCTGTCAATTTGTACGTATTCGTGAACGTTCGTAACCGCACTTCAACTGCCTATTATAACGTACCGTTGCCTACGTTAGATTTGTTAATCAGGCGCTTTGATTGTGAGTAAATAATGGCTGAAAATGTCACCGTCAAAGTGGATGGTTAGTTAACTATTATTAGAAACCTTTATGCAACCCAACATACAGTGTGTATACTGTGTATCAGCCAAATGGAATAAATTCGAAAATAAATACATGGGGGCATGTCCGAAAAAATGCTCGGACACGTCGATTCGTATTTCTAGTTGCGCATTTTTTTTAAATAAAAACTTTTAATACAGGGTGTGTCATGTAACAGTGGCAAATACCAACTTTCTTATTTTAATTGCCACATCCTACATATTATTCAATTTTTGGATTCTTCCGAAAATTTTAGACATATTTTACGTACAATTTCCTATACCTATATTCAACTGTTTATTGCATTTCAGCGTTTCTTTTTACTGATATGAAATTTAAAAAAAAAGGTATAAATAATTTGTTTACTTTTGTTTAAAACTCCTTACCTTAGCCAATAATAGCTGTCTGTCTGCATGAGTCGTCAGTGTTATAGTCGTTTGAATTTCGTTAACTGCATGTCAGAAAAATGGTCTATTTAACAGAAATGCACAAAATAACAATTCGATTAGTTTGGATTGGTTATGGAGATAAAACACGGACACAAGTGCAAGTTGCTCGCTTATTTCATGAAAAATTTCCAAATTTGCCGCCTATAACTCAAATGAAAATTAGTAAAATAGAAAAGGAGTACATGTAAAGCAGATACAAAAAGTAGCTGCCAATGCAATAAGTGATGATACCATAGATATTATTACTTAGCACTGCTCCAAAATAATGTCTTGCCAACTTTGACAAACTTCCTGACAAATATCCTGATCCAGCAAACTCACAACTTCTAGCGACGAATATGATATGGTTTCAGCATGATGGAGCACCGCCCCATTACAACCAAGTATTTCCAAATCGGTGGATAGGGAGGCGTGGATCGATGGAATGGCCAGCACGATCCCCTAATCTGACGCCATTATAGACGTCTTCTTATGTCAAAAATATTGTATACAAAACTAAACCCCTCGACTTAGATGACTTAAGAAGACGAATAACGATTGCGATTAGATCGGTCACGCCTGAAATGTTCAGTAACATTAGAAAAAAATTTCTGTTCAAGATTAGGATGTTGCCAAGACGTTTGCGGCGAGCATTTTCAACATCTACATTAATGCCTTTTTTTGTTTTTTACATTCAAGAAATAAACAGTATTACTTATCTTATAAGTTTTTGAGTGTGTTGTTAATTTTTGCAAAAACACCTAACATTTCCTAAACAGTTGAAGATAGGTATAGGACATTGTATACAGTGTCCGCAAGAAAGTCCACATCAAATGGGATTTTTTTTATTATTAGGTATAGGTAAAAATTGAAAAGGCAGTTAGTTTTTGCTTACCTAAAAACCAAAAATGACGTATACTAAAGCAGCTGCACGACTTGCGTTACCTGTCAAATTTTACATTTTTAATAAAATAGGTTCAAAAATGCCCTTATTTATAAAAATATCGAAAAACTTTATTCGAGAAAGTTGTTTATTTAGGCATTTTTAGAATCTGTACGAAATTTTGACAGTCTAATACAATTTTTATTTTTTGCCAGATTCTTGAAAATTTTGATCAACCCTCGTAGATTAACTTTTTATACATCGATGTAAAACCATTTGCCTTTACTTCATTTGTAATCTTAATGCAATTTTGTGTAAAATTTTTGTTTCCAATTATTTATTTTGCTTCATAAACTGAAATTGTTATTGATCAGTATGTAATGTTTGATGCAAAGTTTATCTAATTACATCAGTTTTGTCAAAACCGACGTTTCTCATTTTTCTTAAGTTAGTAAACAGATGTACAAAAAGAAAATATTAGGAAGCTTTCGTTGAAATTTTACTTAATTATTATTATTAACTTAAATTAATTATTAATAATATTTTTGTTGAATAAAATGTTTCAAGCGATTAATATTTCTTCTTTTTGATCCAATATTAATTAAGTAAAATTTCAACGAAAGCTTTCTAATATTTTCTTTTTGTACATCTGTTTACTAACTTAAGAAAAATGAGAAACGTCGGTTTTGGCAAAACTGATGTACTTAATTAGATAAACTTTGCATCAAACATTACATACTGATCAATAAAAATTTCAGTTTTTGAAGCAAAATAAATAATTGGAAACAAAAATTTTATACAAAATTGCATTAAGATTACAAATGAAGTAAAGGCAAATGGTTTTATATCGATGTATAAAAGTTAATCTACGAGGGTTAATTAAAATTTTCAAGAATCTGGCAAAAAATAAAAATTGTTTTAGACTGTCAAAATTTCGTGCAAAGGCTAAAAATGCCTAAATAAACAACTTTCTTGAATAAAGTTTTTCGATATTTTGATAAATAAGGGCATTTTTGAACCTATTTTATTAAAAATGTCAAATTTGACAAGTAACGCAAGTCGTGCAGCTGCTTCAGTATACGTCATTTTTGGTTTTTAGGTAAGCAAAAACTAACTGCTTTTTCAATTTTTACCTATACCTAATAATAAAAAAAAATCCGATTTGATGCGGACTTTCTTGCGGACTCTGTATAAAATATATGTCCAAATTTTCTGAAGGATCCAAAAATTGAATTATATACAGGATGTTGCATTTAAAATAAGAAAGTTGGTATTGGCCACTGTTACATGACACACCCTGTATAAAAAGTTTTTATTGAAATATTCCATTTGACTGATACACACTGTTTGTGTATGCGTATCATTCTGCACAAAATTGGAATGTTTTCAACACAACAGTAACATAATATTTTAAGATGTTTGCATTTAAAATAAACCTTTTTTTCGAGCGTCAGCCAGAAATATCTTGAGATGTATTACTATTACCCTTGAATAATCTTGGCAAAAGAGAGATAGTATTCAAATTAGTAGATAATACAGTAGACTCCCGATTATCCGAAATGATGTGCACCGGCTAGCCAAAAAAAATGTTCGGGTTTGTGCTAGGTCCTAGTACATTTTCTTTGGCTCTTTCCTCAATCTCCGCATTATCCGAAGGACCGATTTCGAATAATGCGGAGATTGAGGAAAAGCCCGTGGGCAAAAAAAGGCAATTTCTCTGAAAATTTTTTAAAGCCTTTTAGAGCCAAAGAAAATGTACTAGGACCTAGCACAAACCCGAACATTTTTTTTGGCTAGCACATTAGTAGCGCGCCATATTAAATGTGTGTTTTTCTACAAAATAATATGTGGTCGCATGTGATGCAAAGTTTATTTGTTTTTGACCTTGTATAAGGTAACTTCATAAAATAAGTATTTTTGAAAACGTATGTCCAGTAAACAGGTCTGATTGAACTATCTCTGCAGAGATCCAATAGATCTTTCTTTTTCTTGGAATCGGAGGGTTTTTTTTAATGCTGGCTTTAACTGAATTTCCTTCGGTTCATGATTTCTAAGTTTTTTAATATTTTGTTTGACATCAATGGACTTAAATGTATGTTGTGTGTAGGAAGTTTTATAGAAAATTATATTCGGTTGCGTTTTTTCTACCCTAACAATTTTTAAATTGTTCCATACAACCTTTTCTTTTTCTGTGTTTTTTACAAAATTTTTTCCTATTTCGGTACTTAGCAACTTCAAATCATAAATATCCTGAGTACAAATTTCATTGACATTGCTGATTTAATAATAGTTGCCCACTGGGCTGGAATGTATATTGGACCGCTTTTAACTACCCGCTGTTTTCTATAGTGGCATGATGCATACTATCGCCTTCATTCTGAGTGTGTCCTTTTTCTATGTTATACATGACACAGGATAGATACAAACTGAACAAAAACCTATTTTTGTTCTGCCCTGAGCAGTTGTCAGAATAAAAAATAATATTCTTACTGATGCATGATTCACTATTCAGAAAATTAAAAATACAGCTACCAATTTCGTTAGATCCCCTTTTTGCGATTCCTTCGTGCCAAAAAAAGCAGTGTCCTATTTTTTGTTTTATATCGAAAAAAGTAAAGCTATAACTGGCCAATCTCCTTTTATAAAAAAAGCTACTAATATCGCCACAAGGTGTCGTGAGCACTGCCTGAAGATGGAAACACAACACTTAAATATTTTCACCTGATTTTATGTCTTCATTCTTTTCATGTCGGCTTAGGTCTTTCTCACTCAGATGTTTTTCATATTTACTTCTTATTTCACTTTTCTGTTCATCATTTCCATTTTCATAACTGGCCGCACTGGTCTTTTTTAGGTACGTGAAATGAGATGTTAGTTTCTGTATTCAGTATTTTTGAATACATAGAAATTTTAGCATACTCTTTATTGTACTTCGTACAGTTCTCATTGACATTTCCGAGCCTTTTGGACTTTTCCCTTTTTAACCATCTAAATGTAAAGGACCAGAGATTTATTATGTCTCTAATAAGACAGTACAACTTTTATATTTTTTATTTAACAAATGTATGTATATATGTCGTAGGCTGATAGTGAAATCCGTTATTTCATGAAAAGCCTAGTCATATCATGCTGCACGCTAAAAGGTATATTGGCAACTGGTTTGTTCGTTGTTCCCCAGAGCATTTTTTAAAAAATTTAATTTAAATTTTATTTTTATAAAATAATATTAGTTGAAAAAATTGAAAAAAATGCTCTGGGAAACAACGAACAAACCAGTTGCAATATACCTTTTAGCCACGCTTCATGATATGACTAGGCTTTTCATGAAATGACGGATTTCACCATCAGCCTACACATGCCATCGCTGTACTTTATTGCCCCAACGAAATAAAATTCAACCTAGTAATTTTTACTTCTCCCAAAAAAAGTATTATAATCCCAACATTTTTTTTAGACATTAGCTTCGCTCGTACAAGCAAACTGTCAACGATTTCATGGTTTCTAACTAGTTGGATTTTTTTTACTTTGCGAATACATTAGAAACGGATCCACAACCAACAAGTTGGCTTCTGCTAATGCTGGATTTTCTGCCAGCGGTTTGGGATTTGGTGTGAACGCTTTTAAACACGTGCGCATGCGTCGTTAATTTGCTGACGGTTTCTGACCGCTGCCTGTACGAACGAACGAAAAATTTAGAGCAAAAGTAACAAAACTAAAAATACTAAGCTTAAAATTATAACTGACTAATGTTGGGTTGCACAAAGGTTTTTAATTATAGTTAACAAACCAGTCGCTTTGACGGTGACATATGGGCATTGGCAGCACCGGCGTATACAAGGGGGGGGGGGGGGGGTAATTACCCCCCCCAAGATTACTTAAGCGTTGTTTAATTTTTGTCCTTACTCCTTAAAGCTGCTATTATCTAGTATCCTAGCCAGGCACGTAGCTAGGGGGGAGGGTACAGAAGGCCTGAACCCCCTCCGAAACTCGAGCTATGATTTCGGCAACATAGGTAATACATTAAACATTTCCTACACACCTCAATTATTACCAGGTTTGTTTTTGAGATTTTCTTGAGGATTTTGTGTTGTATTTTTTAATTTTCCCACTTGAAAACCAAGCACCATGATTCAAAAAAGGGCGTGGCACCCAAAAAATTTTCGCGGCGCTTTTTTTTTTGCGCCTTTGGCGCGATCCCGGTAGCCCCCCCCCCCTCCAAAAGAAATCCTGGCTACGTGCCTGATCCTAGCCGATCGATTACCCCCCCCCCCCCCAGACGCATGAGCTGGATACGCCGGTGATTGGCAGGCGTTATTTATTCACAATCAAAGCGTTTCTGTAAGAGTAATTTTTGACTTGCTAATCAATCATAAATAAAACTCCTAACCTAATTCGTATATGAGCTATGGACGCCTGACGCACTACTGTATGTAGGACCCTGCATATTGTGACTACATTTTTGTTGGCAAATAAAAGTACCTATTTGTTGTATTAAAACACCAAAATTAAAAAACTCAAAAAGTTTATTTATATTATATTCAATATATACAGAGGTTCGGAAAAATATATATAACGTACATCTTATCACAAAATACTGTTTAATAGGTCAAATAAACGAACAACTTCTATGGACGAAACATTTCTAGATTCAATAATTTTCATACTATACAGACACGAGTTTTATCAGTTACATATTCGCGTTTCTGGCGACATTACCCTAAAAAAAATATAAAACATTAGCCACCCTCCATCAATCCCAACTTTTGAAAAAAAAAAATTTTTTAGAAAAATTTTTTTGAAAGGGTCTTAAAAAGTGTTTCTCCAAAAATTCAAAACAACATTTTCAATTTTTATATTAGAACAAATATCGCTAAAAACTGAATATGTATGCTCATACTTACACGGTCAATCATACATTTTCACTTTAAATACAACAAATTGGCACAAAACAGATACTAAGTAGCAGTGGCGTATCAATTTAAAATTTACACACACTTAAGAATCTAGTTTTCCTATAAACTTAAGGTTGAATTCTCAACGTCGTTCAATTTATTGCCAACCTATAACCTATTTCGCTTTGTTTTTTCAAGTTTATTATTTTTTTAAACTAACATTTAAATAAAATCAGTATCGTCGGCACATTACTTAGGTAATATCTGATATATTACAGAATTATCAATTTATTTCATTGCTAATTTTGGGAGAATTGTATATAGTGAAAGAACAATGAGTGACAATGACATAATAATGTAAAAAAAATATTACCCGATATTTTTCGCTATACAATTCTCTTAAAATAAGTTATGAAATTCCTTGATATTTATTAAATATGTCAATTATTACCTATAGAATATCAAGTCGATACTGATTTTCTTTAAATTTTGTATAAAAGCTAGAAAACATAAATAAATCTACGCGAAATAGGTTGGCAAGCATGTTGATACTCCCACCTTAACGCTATTCTTACGCTTTACTTTACGTATGTCTAATTAATTTACAAGTGCCAAAAAACTTTATTTTCGCACTAGTGTATTTGTTTACAAATTGTATTCCTCACTTAATAATAATAATAATAAAGATATTTATTTGCGCCAAAATATTAAAATATAACTACATATTTCTGATAGTAGTTGGCACAAAAAGGTAGGATATGACAACGCCACTGCTCCAAAGTATCACATATCAGTCGTTAGAAAAATACTTATATTTCTTTATACACGCCATTTTACATTTTTTTTTAAACCTAAAATTTACTTATATCGACATAATGTACACAATAAAACATGGACCTATAGTACAAAAAATATTCTGACAAATAGCGTCAGGTTAGGTATAAGTGTATAAAAAAAAACTATAGACCGAAAGCTGGTGATATTTTTACTTACGTAATTTTAGCAACAATTTGTTGAGATCTTTTAATTTACAAGTCAAAATCAAATATCTCTAGAATTCTGGGCCCTGCAAAGAGACTAGTAAATTATTATTTTTAATAAAAATGATTATTTTGCACCATATAGATATAAAAATGCGTTGTCCGCCCATATTCCAGATAAGTTAGAAAAGTAAAAATTATAAGTATCGCCAAGCCAAAACATAAATAGGTGTTCCCCTACTCCATCGTATCGCATCATCGCTCCTGGCATCACGGCGCCCGCTTTGATTCAAATAAATATTCATTATTTCCTAGGGAATGTTATTTATTTTACAACAAAATAAAACTTTTGTTTCTTTCAGAGGGCGACAAATAAACAAACTAAAAATAAAAACAGGCCTCGCGTACGTAACTTTTATGGTACCTGTATCCAACGCATTACGTCTCCCTTTGACAGTATAAACAGCACTAAAATTTAAAATTCAGTCGAATAGGGAGGCGTGACACCAGGAGAACGATCAGCGAGATGCCATACTATGGAGTGGGGAAAACATTTTTCTGTTTTCTTTGCGATACTTAACATTTTTGCTCAGCTACTTATTACTAGAATATATTGTATAGACAAACAGATATAGATCTGTATATAAAAATACCAGCCTTGTAAAAAAGTAGTTACCCGCTTTTCCTACCACTTTGCACGGCTCGCGAAACCATAGGCGTAGTTAGACTGTCAACACTGGGGGTGCTAAAGTCCAGTGGCGGCTCGTGACATGTTAACGTGGGGGTGCACAAAAAGCCGCCACAGGCGAAATGTGCCGCAGGCGGAACAATTTTCAAGACCACGCCCAAATTTGGTTAATAATTTTTAGTAAATATTTTAATGTGATGTTAATAGCAGGTTTAGGTCTTTCAATGTTCTTGACAATCACTTTCTCCTCCAACGGTAACTTGCTAAAAGATTTTTTTAAAATTCCACCGTGTATTTTATATCCGACGACGCACTCATTGTTTTTTCGTATTTATTTAACTTTAAACTTTAACTGAATTCAATAAAACCATATTAAACCTTAATAAACAAAAAAATAGGCAAAATACCGGCTAAAAATTTCCGCGAATTTGAACGACTACGACTGGTTAAATTTAAATTATCAAATTAATGCAGAATTGCAGAACATGATATACACAAGCTATTATGCCGCTTTCGTAATTTACGAGATTTTTATGATCATAGACCCGCTCTGACAAGTAAACTGGGCGTAAACTACACGGGAGAAATTTTCAACAAAATCCGCAACTATCTAAATGTACTTGAATTTGTACCAGAATTCGAATGCTTGAAATATTAATATGAAAAATTCATTACATATTATAATGTATATTATAAAAATAGGTTAGTTCTAAAATTAGCCTATACTTATATACATTGTAATTTTTTTTTGGGGGTGCTTATTTAGATTTCGGGGGTGCTTAGTACCCCAAGTACCCCCCTAACTACGCCTATGCGCGAAACCGATGTCAGATCGATCGATGAATAATTGTTTTCGGCTTGGTAAATTAAAAGCTTGCCGAATGTACGTGTTAGGAAAAATGTGCCCAGCTCTTAGGCTATTATTAGGTTGTATAGTGATGTTTTTCTTTTTCTTTAGAATAAAATAAAATAAACCAGTGTCAAAAATAACCGCTAATTTACACATCAAAATAAGGCAATTTACATTTAACTTTTTGACAGTTACCTGAATACAATTACTTATTTTAAATAAAGGAACATTTCCAATTTGTGCACACTTTTAGCTCATCTCTCGTCTCTGTATACAAGTTACAACATGTACAATTTA
The DNA here is from genome assembly GCA_963969555.1 of Polydrusus pterygomalis. NCBI lineage: Eukaryota > Metazoa > Arthropoda > Insecta > Coleoptera > Curculionidae > Polydrusus > Polydrusus pterygomalis. Next base: position 1,541,623 of record OZ018376.1, read on the forward strand.
CAGATAAAGTTGTGCCTAGAAAAACGCCTACGGTAATACCATGAACAGCTTCTTCAATTGGCGATTCAACAGTTTTTTTTTAATTATCAAAACATGATGACAAACATTTTTACAAGGGACAGACGATTCTATATATCAAGAGATCAACGTTTGCAAAATTTACAAAAAAAAATAATTACATTCGAAAAACATCACTTTCCGATCCCGAGTCGAGATTCGCCTTCGCTTTCCGTAACACTTGGCTGGTCTTGTGAATTTGTTTACAAATTGTTTTCTCCACCTGTTTCTTCCTTTGATTGGCCAAATTCAATTGGGTGGCGGTTTCTTCCAAAGCCCGTTTCATCCGTAACAGCTTCCTTTTGAGTTCGTTGTTTTCTTGGGCTATTTCGACGGCATTTTTACAACAGTGGTCAGCTGCTGGAATGGAAAAATAACTTGTCAAGTGTGGGTGGAATTCGCGCGATAAGGGTTAGAACGATGAGCAGCTGACAATTATTTTTAAAATGTAAACATTATTCTGCACGGTTTATAATCTAACGCCATTGGAGACGATAATCCAAGACCTTTTTTCATTAATTTTTTTTTTTTAGTTGTAGTGTATAAAGATAATACAGGGTGTTACAAATTCGATGTATTAGCATTGCTATCTCGGTAACTTTAAGGTTGAATTCTCAACGTCATTCAATCTATTGCCAACCTATAACCTATTTCGCGTTGATTTTTTGAGTTTATTATTTTAATAACTAACTTTTTAAGAAAACTAATATCGTCGGTACATTATTTAGGTAGTATCTGATATATTACAAAAATTTCAATTTATTTCATTGCTAATTTTGGGAGAATTGTATAGTGAAAGAACAATGAGTGACAATGACATAATAATGTTAAAAAAAACCTTACCCGATATTTTTCGCTATACAATTATCCTAAAATAAGTTATGAAATTCCTTGATATTTATTAAATATGTCAATTATTACCTATAGAATATCAAGTCGATACTGATTTTCTTTAAATTTTGTATAAAAGCTAGAAAACATAAATAAATCTACGCGAAATAGGTTATAGGTTGGCAAGCATGTTGATACTCCCACCTTAAGGGATAGAGAGTTAGTTAAATTGGGGCAAAGTTGCACATTGTAATGCTGATGATTGTTAAAGAATTCCGATGACTTCCGGAGTTGTTCGAAAAAAACTGAAAATCAATAATTTTTGTTTTTAATTTTTTTACAACAAAATACTGATATAAAATCGACAGCACTTCCTTAAGGCACTTTTTTTGCTCTTTAAGGAAATAATTTTATTTTGTAGATACGATGTTTTGTTGATTAGATACCCGCATCAAATTAGTTTTTTTAATACGAAACTGAACTTTTTTCTTTTTTAAAAAAATTTTGAGTAGCTTTTGACCTCCCAAAACTAATGATGTGTCACACTTGTCACTAAATTGTTGGAGATATTAAAGTTTTTAAAAATTAAATACGCATTGACTTTGAAAAAAAAAGTGGTTTAAGTTCGACAAAAGACAATAGTGTTTCTTGCCTTTTCTTAACTTTGACATGACTTAAATTAGTTTTGTATTTTAAGTATTATCGACATAAACAATTTAAATGACACTCTGATATATTTTTCGGAAAATTATGAGAATCAGGTCTCAACAACGCCCTTATTCCAAAAACAAAGAACATTCCTGTAACCACGCCTGGAGTAAACGTTTTACAAAATACAAAGCGTTTAGACAGTTGACACCCACATGTGACATTAACAACTAGTGCTGGTTTCTTCCAAAAAGCTCCCAGTTCAGTAGTGGGCCCCGGAGTCAACCAGTTTAGGTTAATTAACTCTCCTATTTCCAATAACAAGCATTTAATTTATCATCATTTGCTAATATAAATGTAATATTATTAGTTTATTCATTTTAATTACGGCACAATAAGTTGCCATACCTTGCGCTCACTCAAAAAAAAACACTTAAATTATAATATGGTAACGCAGCATTGAACGCGAAACATGCGCAGGCGCACCGCTTGATTGGCTCGTATTTTCTTAGCAGAAAACTTACCAGTAGCGTTTGTTTCTACATCGACGTTCTGCTCATTAAACAAATTGTTCATAGACTCCGTTAGTTCAATGGTTTGCAGTAACGGTCTGGTCAAATGGTTGTTGGCGTTTGTCTCTAAGCTTGAAAACCTGAAATATTTAATATTATTACCGTACTATAAATCAAATAGTTAGTTAGTTTTTGTCTAACCGCTGGTAAAATTGCACTTTTAAACACTGCACTGGCATAAAGAGATTCCTCTACACCTTAAGGCATAAAATTGCATTTTTAAGCCCCAGGCTAGGCCCATTTACCCTTTTAATACCAATGGATTAAAGGGACCAATTTATAAGCAAGTGACTTTTTGGTGTAAATTCTTAGGCAATGTATTAATTTAATTTGATGTAAATGACGCGAACTTAGTTTAAAAAGCCTATTTTACCTTCCATGATCACTTTCGATGCCCAGATCTGGCGAGGAATTGGCTTCTGCTCGATCAGCCTCGGCTCCAAACGGCAGGACGGCCACGTTGGCCTGAAGAGGTCTATTAAAACCGAAACTACGCAGGTCCTCTGCATTGTCTTCGGAACTGTAGGTGTGTTGGTCAGAAAATGTTCTATAATGAAATTTATTAATTATATTAATTTAAATTTTAGGAATTTAATTTTTTTTTAATTTAGAGTTTTTGCATTAAAGAAGAAACTTGCAAATTTTTTATGCAAAATAATCAATTATCCGAGGGATGATGTCCTTAAAAAATTAAAGATTGTATTTGCTCCAAGATTTTCACGTTCAACCCATTAAAGTCCGCGTCACCGATCTTGAGGAAAAAATATACATTGTTGTCATAGTGCTCAGTTCAAATTTCCATATAATATTAATTATAAATAGTTTACTCTCATTTATTTATCTCCTAAGGTAAATAATATATTCCTCGGCCCGTGGCCGTAACGCCCGTAACATACCCTATTTATATTAATTTATATATAAAATCGAGTTTAAAATAATACCAATCGTTTAAAGAAAATTCGTGAAGCGATTGACGGATTGACCTGATAGATTCAAATGAATCTTGATAAAACAGATGATTTTATTAAATCTGGCAACCCAGCTATATCCACAGCATCGGGATTGTCCATATCGTGCGCTAAATAAGTGTCCCGGATACAATTCTGTCTCTTTTATTATTTATTTATTTGCAGGTTTCTTTATAATAATATTAAAAATCAATAACATTGTTTTTTTTTAATAAAAATAAATCCAATGAAAGCATCATTACAAAACCACAGATTAACAAATCTGTCCGATTTTGCAATGAAAAAATATACACCCATTTAGATTATTAATTTTAATCACATCATAAATATATTCAAAAATATTTAATAATATGCCACATTGGTCGTTGATACAAACAAACCAATAAATATTGAGTCGCCCGTCGGTCAGTGACGGAGTAACATGATTTTAGGTTTTATGGTTATTTATATTTAATAAAATTCATTTAAAATTAATGTATATATATTTAATAAAATTCATTTAAAATTAATGTATAAAGTTAGAAACTCTTTATGGTCAAGCCAGGCAAGTGGTTGCCTACGTTTATAGGGTAGGAAGGACCGATCAATTTAAAAGGCCTGCTCTTTACACAGGAGTACACAGAACCTAAATGCGGTTTAAACAATTCGCAAGGAAGTTGAGGAGAGAAGAAAAGATCACCCGGAGCAACTTTTGTCATCACTAGGAAAAAAAATACCTCAGCCTAATTAAAGACAAGTTTGACGACGCCGGTTTTTTAATAATCAGACCACAATACAAATGTTTTATTTAAAATTGAAAGTTGTTCCTGTGACTAGTAGTTACAGTGATTTGGACATTGAACATTAAAATATTAGCATCCGTATTTACTAAATAGGTTTAAATTAAAAACCATCTTATATCGACAGTTCTGGCTTTAAAATGACAAGCGTCAGAATAAGGCAACTAGGTCCTGCAACGCAAACATTTCTTTGTTTTTTTGTAAATTTAGAATGAAAAAAGATTTTGACGTGTACCGTTTCCTTTTATAGAACTAAAACTATTTTGGCAACAACATCCCGGTAATATTATTTATTGGTAAAACGATTTAATTGTAAAAAACTAAAATTAACGCGAAAACATGGTATGCCGTATTAAAATAATAAAATTAGTAAAAACACTACTAAGAAACTATAAGATCTAAATATTTTAATGGACTTAATTTAGAACTCTTTAGTAAATACGGGTGCAATAGTTTAAATTAATTATTTAAATGGTTATATAGTGTGCAGCTAAAATTTTGCATGTGGGCTAGAAATTGCATTTAAAAAAAAACCTTTTTCAAATAACTTTTTTCGATACTTTCAGAAATAACCCCACTTTTGAATTATTTTTTGGAAAAAATTAAAATTTGACATATAATGCGAATCACGTGACTTTTTTTGCTTAATTTTCATCATCGAAGCAGAACTTGATGCCAAAGTCAAATTTCAAATAAAGTTATTAATAAAAAAGAAATCCCATATGATCCGGACTTTACTGGTCACATTGTACATTTTAATTTGCCGAAGTAGGTGAGAGAATCTGTGTTTCCGTGGCGCAATTCGTAGAGCGCTAGACTGGTTATCAAGGTGATCCTTAAAGAGAGGTTCTCAAATCCCAGCGGAGGTGTAAAACTTTTTTCTACAGACGTGTGAAAAAACAATTTTCCGCACGGATATCAGTGCGGAAAATTGGATTTTTTTTCCACACTAGTGCGGAAAAAATTGTCGGCACGATTATGTCAAAATCAATAATATTATATCAATAATTATTAATTATTGCCAACACCAAGGAAGCTCCAAATTTAGTTAATAATGCTTATAATAGTCACTTTTCGGTTACCTACCATGTTAATTTTAACAAAAAATAAGTTTTTTTAACAGTTTCCTATAACTTAATATAGTTATTACGTTTTTTCTCAGAATTAGTTACTGTTACATATGTATGTGATTGTTATAGTTAATTAAAGATTATTAAATTTCTTTGAAATATGTGTTTTCTATTTCCGCACGTCTGTAGAAAAACTATTGTACCTGACACGTGCGGAAAATGTTTTCCCTGTACTCGGCTGCTTTACCGAATTCCGCTACGCGTCGTTCGGTGAACGGCAGACTCGTGCAGAAAAATTCATTTTCCGCACTCGTTAGGTAAATAGCTATTTCAATTTTAAAAACTGTATTTGCACGCTGATGAACATTTTTCAATAATATTTAATACATACATTAAAAACTGCCATTTTAATTTGCATTAATAATATAAGTTTTCAAAATGTAAAAAAGATTTTCTACTCTTTTTAAAATTTAAATTAGATCTCTTTGAGAATCACGGACTATTTCTTTTATTTACATAATTTAAAACTGAAAGCATAAAGTGCGCTAGCTCATGTTGCCACTATTAAAACCTTACTTTTATGCATTCTACCGACCTGCCCCTTCAGACGTCGTAGCCCAAGAACGGTTATAATTTCTTACCTTCTATAAGTGACCCTGCCAGATCCCAAATTAGCAGGCAGCGTCGCGTTGAGCCCCAAACTAAACTTGCCCGATTGTGCCTTGATCAGCCTGTTGTGCAAATCGGCGTTGCAATTTTCCAACTCGCTGATTTTCAACTCCAAACTCTCCTTCTGTTTCTGCACCGCCGTCACTTGTTGATCGTATTTCTCGGACACGTCCGTCAGTTTCCCTTGGATGTCGGTCAGATGAGTGCGAAGCTCCTGTTCCTTTTCGCTGATTTGATTGATTTCGCGTTCCAAAATTTGCTTCTCGGCGGCCGTTTCACATTTCTCCTTAATCGCTTCCGAGCATTGTAGATTCGTACTATCTAATTCGGACTTCAGAGCCGCCACTTTATTTTGGTACTCCTGTACAACCCCGTTGATTTCCATTTCCTTCATTTTATACGAGTTCATAGTGTCTTCATACGATCGCACGGTCTTCTTCAATTCGTCGAGCTCCCCTAGGAGCTTTTCTAGCTCAAAAATTTTCTTTTCTACTTCCGATTTCTTCACGTAATCCCTCACTAGCTTCTCTTGAATGGTCCAACATTGCTCCTGCATATTACTCACTTCTGCCTGGTATTTCTCTTCCACGCTCTTAATTTTCTTGGTGAAAACGTCTTCTGCGTTTTTCAGTTTTTCAATTAAACTTTCTTCGTATTCTCTCCTGACAGTTTGCTCCAACTGATCCATCCTGTCTTGCATGAATTTCAATTTTTCTGCCGCTACGACGACCTCGTTCCGAGCGTCCATCGCTTGGCGTTCGTATTCTTGAGCATCGGCGAGAATTTTTTGTTTTTGGAGTTCGAGCTGGTTGATTTTTTCTTGCATTTCTTTATTTTTACCGACCATGTTTCCTTCGTAGTACTGTTTGAAGGCGGAGAGGTCATCGACAGTCTGTAGAAGATTTTAAAAAAAGAGGTGAGACAAAATAGCCTGGTGCCCGTACTTACTATTAAATTCGATCCATCCAAAATTTTGTTCAATTTTAATGTACCTATATTCACTTTTCTCCGTGGTCTGATTTAAATGGCATTTTTTTGTTGATAAATGTTTTAGTTTTAATTCACTTTTTCCTTTTTTTAAAAAGCTGTGCTTATATACATACACACAAGAAATATTAGACGTCAGGTCTTTATATAACTTGGAAATCTGCTCTTTTGTTTTTAAAAATGAAAATTTAAAAAATTATGTAAATCACACTTACCAAACACGAAATAAAACACAAAAAGCACATTATCATACCAAAAAGTAACACAAATGTAAATCTTAGATTTGTCAATTATTTAGCACCTAAGATTTATAACATTATTCCCATGGAAATTAAAAGTATTAAAAAAATTAAGCCATTCAGGAAAGCATGTAGATTGTATTTATTCGAAAACTTTGTATTGTTTGAACATCTATTCTAATATAATATTCTGTAAGTAGGTTGAACTCTAAAAGAATAAACCAAATTATTTTTAAATTTAATACCCAATAATGTGGCAGGTATAGTATAATATGGTATATAGTTCAAAGTTTATAATTAGGTAGGTACAAAATAAAATTTTGAGTTAACTATCACTTAGACTTTAGCACATACAGATGTTAAGTCATCTAGGTGCTATTTATTAAAGTATTTATCCTTGTATTTTGCATCTAAATTGCCGGATATGGTTCCTCATTATGTTGTAATAAATAAGTTGTGAAGATTGTAAAATTCTATTAAATGTAAAATACTGTTGATGAATAAAATTATATTTGAATATTTGTTGACATAATATAAAAGGAAAAAATGAATGTTTATTCCGTTAAGTTTGTAACCCCTGTAGAGTAATTTTGCAATTTTAACTCTAATAAAGAAGCTTTTTTGCAAAATTGAATTTATTCTTAACAGTTTACTTTCTATTGATCTCAATATCTTCCTCGGTTTAACAGATACGAATTTTCTAAGAAAACATTTCATCGAAAGATTTTTATTTTAACCCTATTTTCTTAAAAAAAAAAAATACTATAGCGGTATAGAACAAAACAATGTTAAAAAACATCAATAACGGGTATTACCACCCCGAGCACGAATAGCTGCCTCCAAACGATTAAAGGAGGTGGATTTACTTTCTAGATATGCGCGAGAACATCAAAATTGGTGCTTCGAGGATTGGAGTAACATATTTTTTTCTGAGAAGTCAAGATTTTGCCTAAGATCCCTAGATGGTCATCAAGGAATAAATCGTACACACGTCGTTCTTTTTGCGCCATTTTTAGGAAACAACTTCATGCTGATGCTCGGCCTTACACTGCAAGCATCGTTACCTAATACTAGACGACGTAGAAGTAAAAATGGACTAGCCATTATGTAGTCCAGACCTTAATCCCATAGAACATGTCTGGGACATGAAGGGTAGAAAGATTTAAAAACGAGGTCCGGCTCCGAGGAACGTAGAACAATTAAAAGAAGCACTAGCTGAAGAATGGGATCGATCTAAATCAGATTAGACACCTCATAGAAGGAATGCCAAGGCGGAGGCAGCTATTCGTGCTCGGGGTGGTAATACCTGTCATATTGATGTTTTTTTAACGCTGTTTTGTTCTTTGTCGCTATAGTATTTTTATTAAATAAAAATAATTTGCAAGAAGGGTTAAAATTAAAATCTTTCGATGAAATGCGTAGTGTTTTCTTAAAAGATTCGTATCTCTTGAACCGAGAAAGACAAATAAAATAAAACTGTTAAGAATATATTAACTTTGCAAAAAACTTCTTTGTTAGAGTTAAAATTGCAAAATTACTCTACAGGGTGTTACAAACTTAAGGGAAGAAACATTAATTCATTAAGCTTTATAAATAAAAACTATGCATTCTAATACACTATATTATTAATAAAGAAAAACAATCGAATATAATATTTCATCAGACCAACATTATACACAACACCAGAGTATTTTTGGCCAAAGATCAATATTATATAAAGCCGAAAAAAATTTAAGATATATCAATATGGCCTTTTAAAAAAGCACTAAAAAAAAATTAAATGTTAGTTTATTACTATTTTTTATAACTAACTTATTATATTATTGTTTTTTTGTACAAACAAGCTAAGTGCCAAATTAGAATTATTAGTTTAAATAATGTTTTGCCGATAATACTATAGTAGGTACTTTAAGTTTTTGTACAAGTTTATTTTAGTTCATAAGTTTGGTATTAAACAGATTTAAAAAAAAACACATTTAAATTAAACCACGTAAGTTATCATACATTAAAATTGAACAAACTTTTGGATGGATCGAATTAAGTGTATATAAAGACAATGTATCACTAATTACTAACCTTTTGCAAATCCTCCACTTTCTTCTCTGCCCCATTCTTCTCCGATACTGCTTGCGCTAACTTTTCTTTATTTTCCTGAACCTCCATTTCGAGTTGCTGCAATTCCTGCCTGTGCATCCAACTGTTCAATACAATTTCTTCGGATTTTTGTTCGAGCTCCTTTTCCAATCGGTATATTTCTAAAACAAATATACGATTTTTATCATCTATATAAGCTCGAATTAAAAAATATATTAGAAAAATAATAATAGATTATTCGACTTTCTAGAAAGCCAAAATTTACTTTTTGCTAGCCAGTATGGTTTTCGCAGATCTAAGGATACAGAAACAGCTGTAGGCGATATCATAACAAATATTCAAGCTAATATCAACAGTAGTAAAAAATACTGTTTACTATCCTTAGATCTGTGTAAGGCTTTTGACACCGTAAAACATTTATCAAAAAAAATTATACAGTATTGGGATAAGGGGAAATACACACAAACTACTTCAACTTATTTAAGCTATCGTAAACAATTTGTTCAAATTGTGAAAAGAAAAAGTTCGGAAAAAGAAATAATATGTGGAGTTCCACAAGGATCAATATTAGGTCCGTTATTATTCTTAATTTACATTAATTTCGTTTCCAAAGGCCAATATACCTAAAGCTATTTGCAGATGATACAACAATTATTTATTTTGCTGAAACTCTTGCAGAAATGTATTTTGATATTAATAATGATTTAAAAACACTTTTTTCTTGGCTTCAATCAAATAAACTTACGATACATTTTATAAAATCTTCTTTTATGTTTATAACATAAAATAAATTCCATCATTAACCCCTTAACATTTAATAATAAAAATATTCAATATTCAAAAACGACAAAATTTTTAGGATTAGTTTTAGACGAAAATTTTAAATGGAAATGCCATATCCAGTATATTATCAACTCGATATCTCTTTTGGTATCTGTTTTGTACAGAGCAACAATTAAAGTGATATTTACTAAATTAAATTATTTATACCATGTAATGAACTGTAAAAGTTAGTTTGGAATAAAGACATTTTGAAAGATATAAATTCTGGTAATTTTTCGGCGGCCATTTTGTAAAAATGAAGAAAACTGGACTTCCAAGCGACACATTTTTATTTGTCGCGCGCCAAATCATTGATAATATTGTCCTTAACAACTGTGTCAAGTGGCGTGCTTGTATCATCAAATGGCGTTTTTTCGCAATATTTCACCCGAGCGCAATAGACTATCAAATCAATACAATCAATACCTAGGGAGAGTTCCTTAATGCTGCGCCTCTTCAAGGATGTCTCGTTCGGATACAGGCCCTCATCTTCCGTCGATTCTACACCCGTGAACGGTGGAGGACTACGAGGTGGAGGTAGCGAGTCGTTTAGACCACGAATTAGACCGATGCGAGCCCTAAAAAAATCGATCATAAGTAAATAGTACGGTTTTAAATTTTAGATCAAGGATAACGTAATCCACGTTTATGCTCACTTCGAAACTTTCCTGTCCGGTTCGCTCCACGCCTCACTGTCGCTCTGCCCTTCGCTCGCCGCCTTCAACGTCGCCGACGTACTCTTATTCGGCGTAAAAAGTTTCGACACTTCCTTCTCGTCTTCAGTCTCCGTCAATTTTTCCACACCGCTCTCCTTATTACTATTCAACCTGTTCAGTTCGATATCTCTTAATTGCAACTCGCTCTTCAAATTAAAAACTTGTTCCCGTAAGGCTGTAATGACTTGCTCGCTGTCCGGTTGGTTTCCGTCGATTTTTTTATATAAATGACTTTGATAAGTGAGAGAAATGTTATCAGGCACGATGCTCAGGTGCGTTTCTTCTTCGGGAATCATGTCCTCCGCAAAACTGAGTTCTTGAAAAACGGAACCGTTTAAGAACGTAGTTATATTCGACAACTGAGCCAAGCTTTGGTCGGGGTTGCCCATCAGACTCATCGTGAACGATTTCGACATGTCCAGGCTGGTATTTATGATCTCCCTTAGCCTCTTGTTCTTCGCTAAACCCAGGAAACCGAGCACGGACTTATGTTTTAACAACGAATCCAAAAATACGGCGAGTTCTTTGAGCCTATTGCTTAACACGGAGCAAACTTCGTTGGTTTCGTGCCTCAGTTTCTCGCTCATTGTAAGTTCCCCTCTTAGCTTTTCTATCTCTCTTTGCTTTTCCTTCCTTTCCAGATATCCATCCAAGTCCTCTAACTTCATGCTCTGAGATTCAACCTTCGGGGAAGACACTTTCTTTAATTCCACGGCATCCTCCGGGGGTAACTTGATGTCTAATCCAAGCTCTGATATTTTTTCGATGAGCGTTTTTAACTGGCAATCTTTGGCAGACAGCTCTTTCTTTAGCATAACGATTTCGGGCAGTGGCGAAGCTTGCTTTTTATGCATTTTTTCGATCTCTTTATTTTTGGCCCACAGTTCCTTATTGATAACCTCCTGAAGGTAGCACGTGCACTTTTTTAAGTCGACGCTTAACTTGTCGATTTCTTTATTCTTCTCTTCCAGTTCGAGCTTGTAAAAACTGCTACGTTTCTCGGTGCCCATGTCGCCCTTTTCTAGAAGGGATCTGTCCAACTGGCCGCAACTTTGTTGTACGGACAAGAGTTCAAATTCTAGATCGACAATTTTGTTTTCCTTTTCCTCCAGGTTGTTGAGGATATCGTCATTTTGGGCCCGGACCTGTTGCATTTGAGAATCCTTTTCCTTAAGTGTTTCTACCAGAACCTATGAACAAATTATTAGTTTAATTTTTTTTGCTAATAAATAATGTTTACAATTTTATAGATTTTTTTTTAAATTACCTCGTTTTTAGCTTCTAGCTCTCCAATGAGTCGCTTGTACATGTCGACGATCTCCATATCTTCAGTCTGTTCCGTTTCGTCAGCCATGTTGGTATTCTGACAACAGGACAACACAGGGGGTTAACAAACGGAGGGAGAAGACAGGAATAGGGGGACGGCGGGGTGGTTTCAAGGAAGGAGTCCTCAACTAACTGGATAAGCATCTTAAAAAAAGTTATTTAAAGTATATAACGGCAAATATAAAATTTTAATTTCCTTGTGAATCAAAAAAACGTTTTAGGAGAAAATAAGCGATTGCGTATGAATCTCGTCCGCGTACTAAATCTAGAAAAAGGAACATTTTATGAGGCTTGAGTACGTTTCAAATTAAATATTTCCTATTAAGTTAGTGTTTGGTCCAGCTAATTTTAGTTCCCTATAACAGAGACTTTGTTAAAAACGACAGATAACATATCCAGTTGTAGGTACGAAAGACTAGAAAACTTCCAACTTCCCGAGAGACTTTGAAGGAATTTTAAAATAATTTTAATATTTTCTGCAGAAAAATTTAAAGGTGTATTTTCAGACTCCTCCCTTGCAATAAATATAATAAAACTACCAAGTATATAAATTAGCTTTCTTGTTAGTTTATTTGCAGAAAATATTATACACACAAACACAAGTAGTGTCAAGCGCATTCAGGCAAATGAAAAGCAACTTAAATCTACATTATGTACAGGACAATCTAGATGAATATAAAAAGCGTTACACAGGGTGTTCGGAAAAATATGTGTACAATGTTTGATGACAGACTCCTGGCGTAAAATTGCAATCGCGAAAAACTTGACAATTCTTTTTCTGCTAAAAATAGATTTTTTTTTACTTTTGTAGCGTAGATTATTCTTCCAAAAGGACCTGAAGAGGAGGATTTTTAACTCTTTTAGTACCGCTACCGCGGAAATGTATCGTAATTTTTATTCAATACTTTTCTAGCGATTTATAGAATTATTTGCTATTTATCATTGCATTATGATGATTTAATCGAAACTGGTAGGTTGGAAGGAACTATCTGACAACACTGCTTTTAGGATCATACTTAACGGGGTTGTTTTACAACCAGTTCATACTTGTAGGAATCTAGGCTTGCATATAGATGCTGATTTAAGGTTTAATTCTCACATTAATAACTTAATAAAAAAAAACATTTTTTACACTAAAGCTATTATATTTCCATAAATATATTTTCAGTACCGATTGAAAACTTAAGTTAACCAATTCCTTGGTATAATCACAACTGACTTATTGTAACATCGTATACTGGCCTGCATCGTTAAGAAGGAATAAAATAAAAACAGCCTACAAAAAATCCAAAATTCCTGTTTACGTTTTTGTTATAACCTCCGAAAGTATGATTATATAACTGCAAGTTTAATAAATTCCGGTTGGCCCAACGTTGAAGAACGTTTCAAATTGCAATTGGCTAAAACAGTTTTTAAAATTACTGGTAATGGTTCTCCATCCTATCTACTTGACATTTTTACTAAAGGCAGTGATACACATATCCTACACACCAGACATAGAGAACTGTTTAGTGTACCTCGTCACAGAACGGAACTCTTCAAGGGATCGTTTTCCTACAGTGCTATCACACCTTATAATTCTTCTTCCACTCCGGATTAAGACCTCCCAATCAATTTATATGTTTATTAGATTAGATTAGTCAAGAAAGAGATATTGGGGAGCAGAGATAGGGCTTTGAGATGATTATTAATAATGATATAACTAGAATAGAACCTAGTTGACCTATTTTGATGTCAGGAGTCGGTTATCAAACGTTGTACACGTATTTTTGGGACAGCCTGTATTTTCGTTGCCTACAAAGATAGTATAAAAAAAGTTTAATATAATCTTTTTTGTTTATTTTTTTTTTAATTTTGCTCTGCAAGTAATTTCTAACCCGAAAAGCATATAAGTACATAAAAACAGATTTGTCAAATGTTGTGAAAAAAGAATACCGATCATGCAATTTAAAAAAAATTAACCTTGACTGTTTATGATGGCGTAGATTTGAAATATTATAAATTTTGTATATTTCACAATTCACAAACACTAAATATAAACCTATAAACTACATTGTAAAGCAAGCAACCAAGCAAAAGTAAAAGCTGCAAAGTTTTAAGTGTTCATTACCTTTTCAGCGTTCGAAAGACAAGTAATTATTCAAAGTTTCCGATTTCCCATATTGATCACTGTCATTTTTCTTAACAATAAAACTTTTAAAATTTATAAATAAAAGATGCAAGAAAAAGTGAAACTAAAATCTTGGCACGCGAAACCGTCTCAGAGTCCAAAACTTATGCACGGAATGAACGCTCGCACTCTGGCTGGCTCTAGTTTAAAAATAACTCTGGTATGTTTAGATCGGGAGTGTAAACAGGACACAACAAGAGATTCTAACGGTTTTATTGATCGTAGATACGGGGGGGACTAATTAAAAATTGGCACGAATTAACCCGTTTTACTAGATAAATTTTAGAGATACCTAATGTCCGTTATCGTATTTGATAACGATGATTTCTTGAGCAAACACTAGTGAAGCATTCGCCATTTCGTTTATTTTTCGTCATGTTAGGTTTTTATTGTTTATTTTAAAATGCCAATCTCTGGTTTGTTGTTATTTTCGGATTTTTTCCTCTTCGTTCGCTGCCAGGGCCATTCCCGAGGGGACCTACGGTTTAACGTGGGATCCGAACTACGATCCTCAGTCATTAGAAGCACCCCCTCAAAAGCTATCAACCCTTGGTTTCGCGCTTTCTATGACCTACCGATTGGGGAGTGTGTTCCTTCCCCCGCACCCGTTGTGTTGTAAAATCGACAATAAGTTTAAAAACATTATAAGTAACTTTTTTTTTAATCTGATACAGGGTGAACCATTAAAAATATATAAATTAGCGAGGACAGATTTTTACGTAAATAAAAATATAATATGTAGGGATGGGCTCCAGCATCGACAACAATACTATTTCTTCTAACAAATTGATGTTGGCCAGATTGTGACATAAACGATATTTTCTCACAACGAGAGTATCTACTTTAATTCTTAATTTGCGAACCGGGCAACTTTCATTGTGAGTAGATAAATTATGTGTGCCAATGCCATTTATGTTACAGTTAATATTGCCTGGTTAGTTAATTATAATTTACACTGTTGTGCAAACTGTGTAAAAAAGCCTACATCGTCCACAGTCACAGTAATAAAGGATGGTATCCTCATTAATCATTTTTAAAATTATTTTTTATTTCTAATTCTCTGCTGATGTTTTTATGGGTTTTATTTTGACACGGGCCATAAGAAAGTGGAATGAGGATGTTGGACGTATAGCGACATTTTATATATTTAGTGAAGCGGCAAAATTTTAGAAATGGGTACACAGAAATTTACGAAGCCAATAAAGAAAACTGTTCTTTTGGAATAATTATAGAACAATTTTATTGCACAAAAACTCCTTGATAAAGTAAAAAATTACAAAAATCTAACATAAACAAGTAATAATTTTATAAAACAAGTATTTAAAAATATACGTCAACGTGTAAAAATTTAAAATACAATTAACTATCTAACATTTCAATCCGCACAGACAAAAATTATCGGACGAAAAACTAGAAAAGAATCTTTGAAAAGTTGATGCATTTCTACCGTTCTGTAATTAAATAAAAAAATTTGGTTATTCCAATTCAATATTACCTTTAATTTACAAAAAAACTGAAATTTTTCGATTAGGTCAATGCGGGGGCCACATTGCGGTGAAACAAAAAGATAAATTTGGTAATGTCAAAAAGCAGATACAGACTGAAACGTCAAATTAAGTACACGTGTTGTTAACATTAAGAAAAAAACTAATATCAAAAGAAAGTCCAAAACGCATATTATTTTAGACAGGCCGGAAAGTGCCAGATTCCGAAGTAACGCAACTTACGTACTGACGTAAATCGCCATTAAACTCAGATGCATTGAAAATACATTTTTCTACCGAGCGCAAAGTACCCAAGAGAAAGCTTAAAAATATACAAGACATCTGTCAGTTTTGTTTTAACCGTATGTGGTTTTAACCGAGTTTTCCTTCTGCTTTTTGGGTTTGGGGACGAGTTATCTGGAGCAAAGACTCCGTCAGTGCACTTATAAATCTATATCAAAATCAACCGATTTTGTATTCGGTCAAATTGCACCAATATTAAAACAAAAAATTACCAACAATCAAATTTGAACAATCATTAATTTGGACATATCGGGACTTTGATCCATATACGTTAAAAAAACATGAAACCAGCTGTTGGTATATAGGTGCGGATCGGTCTTAAGGTGTGTATAGTTAAAATTTCAAAGTCCGGACCTGTCTATCTTCTAATTCGTTAAATGAGAATTTTGCAATGCACATGCCCATGTATATTATACTTAAAATTATTAAATAATTATGTTGAAGCAAAAACTTTGATCTATTTAATCTTAAAATCTGCTTTTCGATCTAACAAAGGTTACCCTTATTTTCCACGGGAACATGGCCCCTGGCGTTCTTTAATTGCTAGCCAAAAACGAAAGCTGTAATTATTAATTGTTTTTTTTCGAATAGTCACTGAAAAAGCAATTGCAAAGCACCATGCAAAAATCGATTAGTGATTTTTAGGAAGCAAAGAAAAAATGTCCTACTTGTATGAGTTGACAGCATATAACATCTGAAGAGAACAGGAGGTTTTACACGTTATTTTATTGCACCAAATTGTTCAATCAAACCACTAATTACTCTGCTATGAATATGGAGGATAAAATATTAGTTTAATTCACTTTGAATCATTTTTAAACAAATTTTAGAAACAAAACCATAAATACAATTTTCTATCCTCAAAATCTGATAGGTATGCAACTACTAAAAATGCCAGAAATAAATCACTACTTTTTTCCCAACTTGATCAAAAATTGAGAAGAAATTCCGATTTTCAGCTGTTAAAGTAAAATTAAAGGCCAACTTTAACAATTTCTTGATCAAGAACTTAAAATTTAAAGCCCGGACCTGCCTATTTTCTCATTCGTCGAATGATAATGTTGCAGTGCGCATGCCTAATCCGGTGTAGCTTTATTTACATGCGCGAGGTCATAAATTTGCCACTTTCGTAATTATTGTTTTCTTATCTAAAGGTACCTACGCAGCGCGCTGCACGTTACGTGAATTAGAAGAGGGGAAATTACACCCTACCTTTGTCCTATTTGAACAAACTTGAAGCTTTTGTTGCTGCTGCTCAAGTTGATCGGCGAAAAGTATTAGCTTATTTTTGTGCACGTGCCCCGAAACGATAAATCATTTAACCTCTCTGCAGCCAAACTTTATATTAAAATTATTAAAGGGCTCTGCAATATGCGCACCAACTCATACAAACATGCTCTAAGCAAACAGCGCCTAATGCGGATAATGAAACTTTCCACTAAACGCTCTTTCGTAATTAAAAGAAACATCTACCTCGCAAGGCGGCGTCCCTATCGCCGTAATCTTCCTCTCGGACAGCCTGGCATGAAGAGGCACAGCCTCCTTTTGGGGCTTCGAAACGACATTCTCCAGCTCCTTCTCCAACTCTTCCTTGACCTTTTCCGCTTCTTCTTTTGCTTTTTTTAGCTGGGCAATTTCCTCGTTGGCCTTATTCCGGAATTCGATCATGTTTTTGATGATTTCGCAAGCCTTAAGCTGCTCGCCTTTTAGCTTGACGAGTTTCTGTTTTTGAGCCATAAATTCGTTTTTGATTATCGTAAATTCGTCCAGGATTGTGTCGCTGTCACCGCGTTCCGTCAGTAGCCTTTCGAAATTTATTAGGTTTTTGTGGTCGGGTGTTGATGGGGCCTACAATTTGATTGAAGGAGAAAAATGTATGTTAAACACACAGAGGAAAACATAATGTCTAGTTTATTACAAGTAATCCATTTCCAATTCCACCAGTGGAATTCTTACTTCGAGATCTAGGACGTCATAGCTTCTACGTCAGATGACGTCACACCTCCAAAGCAGCTGACGTAGGAGCTCTGTTGTCCTAGATGTCGAGATAACATCTTCCCCGGCGAAGGGCGGATGGAAAAGCATTCACATAAATATACTAATATATACTCGATAACTCTGTACTTACCGGGGTTTTGGAAGACTTCTTCTCGTTTATTTGTACATGTAGTGCGTCCTTTTTCGGAGTTCCATCAGGTGCTGCTGAGTCCGGAACTGAAATAAAATTACCGTCATTATTCGAATTACTCAGGTTGTCATGGCGACTTTTAGACACCGCTAGGTTTTGGTTCTTTTTCGAGTCAGCGATGGCAGCCTCCAGCTTGCATTGCAGCTCCTTCATCGCCTCCTTGTATTTCTTGTTCTCGTTCTCCAACGCCCCGTTCCTCATGTCCAGCATCATTTTGTTCCTTTCCATTGATTTCTTTTCTCTGTCGTAGTCTCTCCTCTCCTGCTCGTACTCATACCTCGCTACCGTGTACTTCTGATTTACATTGGCCAGTTGCCCGTAGAGCTTCTCCATGGTCTTCTGATCTTCCTGCATCCTTCCCATCAGTTGTTCGTTCTTCAAATGCGCCTGCGCCAATTTTTCTTCGTATTCTTTGATTTGTTTTGCGAAATCTATAAGTCTTTCGTTCGCGGATGACAGTTCGCGATTGAGGCCGTTAATGGTTTGATCTTTCGTTTGGCAGTCTCTTTGTAGCACGTCGATTTGGAGTTTAAAGGTCTCGGTTTTGTCGAAAACGAAATTGGATATTTGGTTCTGTTGTTTGGCCTGAAATAAAAGGATCCTTTTTGTTACTTTATTTCAACAACTTGGAAATACAAATCTGATATTGTACCGATTCTACGTGTTTCTATATTTCTACACCAACACTATACCAAAATGCTAGTTGTTTTGTAGTTTATAAAATAAACCACTTTTCAACAATAAATAAAATAGTATATATTTTTGGTCCGAATTTCTTGAAATTCGGTATAAAAAATAAATACTCAAATATATAATTAATAAAATACGTATATCTTATTTTTTTGAAAATTGGTCCCTTTAGGGGTGAAAAACGAGTTTCTATCTATTGGGGGCTCATTCATGGTCATGTCGCTTAGACTGGGAGTTAAATAAAAAAATTATTTAACCACACAGGTATTAAATAATTTTTCTTTTACGTATAATAAGGATTACCGAATCGCTATCTTCATATCGTCCTCTAGGTTCGAATTCAGTATCGTAATCAGGTGAATAAATATTTTCAATTTCGGACTGCCTACTCGAAATTGCCGATGGTCCCGTGCTAAAATATTTCAAATCCTAAAAAGGTATTCAGATTTATATATAAATTATACAGACGAAATTATTATTTGGCGATTTTGCTAAAGCTTTGGAAAAAAGTAAACACAGCGAAATAGCAAAAAAAAAGTAAGCGATATCATAGCCAAATGCTCTGGTACCTAGATGAAGCAATAACGAATGAACCTTTTGACAAAACCGTATTTCTATCTGAAGTAATTCAACAACTGAATTGCGCCCCTTCACATTGTTCGCAAAACTTACGTTGTTAAAAATATTAGGTAATATGTAAATTTTAATCTTTGTCTAAAACCTTATAAAAAGTCTGCAATATGGCAACGCAGCAGTAAGAGATCCGCCCCTAAAGATATGACCGCCACGACATTGGTCTGAGGCTATGATGATGTTGTTTTATTCATTTCCGTTGTATGTAAATGTATCGCGTAAAAACATCGATGTCGAATTTTTTTAATAAAATTAGAATTTCGAAACAACTCACGAATATAATTATTCTAAGCTCAGACCTTAACTGAAACCAAAGGTAGGTAAAAGGTATAATCAAGATCAAGAGCCCGAGAGGCAATGGCAAAATAGTTATTTTACGAATAAAGGTCTTATACATCGAAAAATGATGCATCGCTTTAAAACGATGTATAGCATTAAAAATATGGATATTTTCGATGCGTCGATGTATATCGAAATATCCCTATTTCCGTTTGGTGTTTCTTTGACGGCGCACACAGGCGAATTTCGGCGAAATCGTGGCCATAAATATTAGTTTGGTCATATGAGGCAAAAAATGTTTTTAATTGAAAGAACTGTAATATAAATATCCTAACTTTGCATTTTTTTATTACTTTCATTTCTACTACCCCCCCCCCCCCCCCCCCCGCCTTATAAATATTAAAATATAGGAAATGGAATCTTAGAGAGGCCATTGTGGGTGTTGGAAACACATATAATTAGGTATGTTTAATGTTATTATATTTTTTTTCTGTTATATATTGTAACGACCAAAATTGGCCGTTAGGTTCTATTTAAATTCTACCTCTACTATATTATTGTTCTAGCTTTCATATCAATATTGCTATTAGTTTTTATGGGATAAATTTTGAAATTCGTTATACCGACATCGTTTAAAATAAGTTGCTCATTAAAACATTACCTTTTATTAGTAAATACCTTTCGTTCTCTGTTAAGAAAATGTGTAATACCGCCTTACGGCTTGTTTTTAGCTTTCTTACCTTACAATTTCCTTCTTACTGTCAGTTTGTAACACGATATCTCATTTGTTTACCTTTTACCATACATCCTGTATATTATAGCTTTTCTGGAACCCTGTAGGGTCGATTTTGAGGAGTAGTAAAAGTGGATACTGCTGTACCACCTAAAATAAAAGTCTTAAGCTGTTTGCTACCCGTTTAAACTAGGCTTTGGGGTTAACTCTCCGAAGAGTACCCGAACATTCAATCCTGACCTCTTTAGAGCTTTGTATACATTTTATCTATGGTATATTTCTTAAATAACTTTTTAGCCTACCTTATTCCTTGCCTACGGCCATTCTCTTGTCCAAAAAGGGGCTAAAAACCTGATTTATTTTCTTAATAACAGCTTTGTCTCTCTAGCCTGATATTGACACATTTGGGGGCTTATTTACTGGTATGCTTAATAGGCTACCAAGGGTATAAAGCCTAGACTCTAATTATCTTCCAGTTTCCGCTATAAAACCCTGGTGATGCCTCCAGAAGGGTAGTTTTCTAGCTAAAAAGTGTTGAGAGTCTATCTTATAACCTAACCCTTAAAATCGGCATTATTTACATATGAAGCCAGGTTAAATCGATTCGACAGGATTCTTTACTTACTTGAAAGGCGATTCCCGTGGTTTTCTTAGTGGAAATCGTTATTTTAATGTTTCATGACTTAACTAGTCCCAGCACTTCCTTATTTACTTTCAATCAGCTGATTATTATCGATCTTCAGTTCAGTTCATACGTCCAGTCTGACGTATGGTGATAGGGATGGGTTATGTTTTATTTTATTGACGGCTTGAATCTAATTTAATTAATTTCTTTTATTTCAAATAGTTTAAACGTAATTACGTGTAATGGTTACTCGATGGTGTCACACTGCTACTGAAGTATCACTTTTCTTTTGTATTTCTGTCGATGTTATTTGGCACTTCCGGAAATTTGAAGCCCGCGCGCTATCTTTGTGTAGTTGGCAGGACTGTCACCCACGTCATTTCCTACCCCGCTCTGCGCCCGTCTTGGAGAAAATTCGGGAAGCGACTTCTTGAAGACTCGTGGTAGCGAACACGCGTTTAGTTTGGGAGCCCTAAGTTTTTTTTCCTAAAGGGATTTTTGGGCCCGAATGTAGTCCAGGAAGTCTTAAGTTTTATTTGGCTATGCAGCCGTGGTGTTTTACCGACTTCCTAGAAAAGGCCTTGGCCGATTTTGAAACGCGTTCGCATCGCTGCACGTGTACCCCCTTCTAACAACTTTGGGGTCCTTGTACGGGATTGGATTTCCAAGAACCTATCCCATGTAACTGTTTCCATGTAAGCTCTAAATGACAGTCTGAGCACCAGCTACAAAGACCTGTTTGGGTGACAGCTGTACGCACCAATGTTGAGAGCCAGCTCGAAATGTCAGCTTTGAGAATCAACTCTTAAGCATCAGTTTTCAATATCAACTATGCAAGCATAGTTTAAGTATCTATGCCTTTATCTCGCTTATGGTTTTTTTTTATTGTGGTAAACTTGCGATATCTATGCTTTTATTTTGTTAAAGGCTATTATTTTATTTAATTTTGCGATAAAACCCGTACGTGACATTTATGTCTAGACCATGACAATGTCTGTATAATACATTGTAAAGGTTTTTATTTTTGGGTGTTAATTGTACGGCTTAATCTGTAACGCACATCAAAATTTAAAATATCCATTCCTTTAAATAAAGTGTCTATGTATTTTAAAATTTATCGTTTTATTTGAGTCACCCTATTAGGCAACACACCCCCAATGTTTATTTTCAGCTAACTCAACTTACTTTTCTTTATATCTATTTAACCGAGCTAGTGGACCCAAAACTACCTTGGTAGGTTTTCTGTTTTTGCCTGGCCCAAAAACAGTGGCGCCTTAAATTTATCGTTTCTAAACCCCCCCTAATCTCCGGCTTATGAGCTAGGGCACTTTGCTCGCTGGCAGTAGGCCCCTCTAACTCGGCTAGATACGATTGGTTTGTTTATTTAATTTCAGTTGTCTAAATTTTTGACTTTTATAGTATTTGTTATTTCATAATGATTTTTAAATAATTTTTAACTTTTAAAAATACTTAAATAAATTTAAATTTTCTTAAAGGCGATTTTCAGCGTAGCAATATATATACATATGGTAATCCCCCCCCCCCAACTGTATATCATGACCTTCTTTAAAAATTAATTTCCGCCAAGATCGCAAATTATCGCAGAATTTTTTTAACTAAATCTTCCTTAGGACTCTTCATACTAAAGTTTAGGAGCAATTTTGGAGTGGAAATATGTGGAACTCTTTTTTGATTCTCTATGCAAAAAGAAATTTTTTTTTTGCGTTTTTATGACTACTTACCCTAATCTAAAATGTCGCTATTAAAACACTAACAAAATTTTGAAAAGTACTACAATTTTTTTAGGTTCTACTTTCCACTAGCAATAGGCTCCAAAGTAGTTTTGCAAAATTTTTCAAACAATTCGGCAAAAACACAATTGAAAATCACTAATATTTAAAGGCGCTGTATTCAAATGGACACCACTCACTACGAAGGGCAACTTTGAACTAGAATATCTTTAAAACAGACCATGCTTAAAATTTAGCAAGGGCTGATTTTAATGACCTGGTTTTCTGGTACTAAAATGGTAAAGAGTTTAGCCCATAATTCTTAAATTGGTTTTTCGATTTATGGCCACGATATCGCCGAAATTCGCCTGTGTGCGGCGGCCGGTCTTAAATTTTCTTCAGTTTATCAGTTTTGTGTAATAATTGCTGTGTTTTAAGTGTGTTGTGATATGTTTTGGAGATTAATTAAGATCAGTCGCAAATGCCAAGTATGCGGAAATTCGGAAAGTAATAATTCTGCAGTTACTTTTCAGAGATGAGTAAATAGAAAGTTAGGTTATTTATAGGTTAGGTTTAAACTAAAGTAGCAAGGTCACATTCAAAGGTAAATCCACCGTAATCCCTACTCCCTACCCCACCTAGCTCTTTACCGCCTCTCTCCAACAAACGATGTTGTCAACAAATTTTAATAGCGTTAATGCATGACACGTGCCATTTATAGGTACCAGATCATTGGCTGAACCCACATGATAACTGTCAATTGATGAACGGGCCAACCGAACAACGTTACAAGCGCCAAGGTGTTTAAAACCTCAGACCACAAATACAGGGTGTTCCGATGATCATGTTACAAAATTCTAGGGTAGATAAAACACACGAAAATAAGAAAAAAAGTTCATGTGAACATGGGTCCGGAAACGCTTCTTCAGGGAGCTAGGGCCCTTCGAAGATGACCTTCAAAAACTACTTTTCGTTTTATAGCTTCGGTACTACTGCAGCTATCGCAACCAATTTTGGGACATGAAATCTAGTTCGTAGGTTCATCAATTTGAGCCTTCCGGATTTTGTCACCTTTAACCAGGGGCGTACAAACCAAGGGGGTATTTGAGTAAATTTGACCCTACTCCTCTTAGGCTTTAATTTCTTACCATTTTTATATCTGATTATGATTCTCCAATGCCTTTTACATAAAAAAGGTACTCTTAGTAAAAATCGCTATCTGTCACAGTTTCCTCCGAAAATGGCTAAATCCAATCAATAATAAATTATTGGTCTTAAACCAATTATTACGTTGAAATATGAAAATGAGGTTCAGTACAGATAGTGAGCATTATAAGTTAGTCAAATCTTTTTCTTTAATGAAAATAAATTAGATTAGAGAGATTTATTGCCTTTTCGAAATTGGGGGTATAAAAAGTAAAAGGGAACGTATACAAAATATTTCAAAAAAAAAACAATTAAACAGGTTTAACGAGTGAGTCAAGGATAAGGCAGAGTAAATTTTTGTCTTGAAGATGAATTTACTAACGCTGTCGTTGACTGACCCTGTACGTACCAAAATAAATTCAAAATAACAATTGTTGAAAATGCCTGCCACCACGTTCAATACATGTATTACACCTACGTAGCATATTTAAATTGACGTCAGTAAAAACATCAGGCATGGTTTGGATCATTTCAGCCGCAACAGAAATCCTAGCCACCAAATCTTCCTCCGACTGAACTGGAGTTTCATATACAAGGCTTTTCATATGTCCCCAAAGAAAGAAATCCATAGGAGTTAAATCTGGGGACCGGGCTGGCCAGTTGACATCGCTTCCACGTCCAATCCAACGTCCTCTAAAACGATCATCGAGGTGCTCACGTACGACATGTGCAAAATGAGCGGGTGCTCCATCATGCTGGAACCATAGATTCCGACGTATGTCGAGGGACAGCTCATCCAATAACTCAGGTAAGGTGTATCTTAAAAAATTGAGGTACACCGTCCCAGTTAGTCGAGGAGGCAACATGATTGGTCCAATTAGACGTTCTCCAACAATTCCAGCCCACATGTTCACCGAGAATCGATGTTGGTACCCTCTTATTTGAAGAGCATGAGGGTTTTCCTCCGCCCACACATGGCTATTCCGTGAATTAAAAATACCTTCTCTCGTAAAAACAGCCTCATCAGAGAAAAGCACAAATTTCGGAAATTGGGGTTCTTGTGTACACTGTTGAAGAAACCACTCGCAAAACTCTACGCGGGGTGCATAATCATTTGGTCTCAATTCCTGTACTTTTTGGCGATGGTAAGGATGAAGAAGTTGTTCGTTAACAATCTCCCATACACGTACATGACTTACATTCATGGATTCTGCAACAGCTCGGGTACTAACACTAGGATTTTCCTCGAATTGTCGGAGTACCTCTTCCTCAAATTCTGGAGTTCGTACAGTTCTTTGAGCGCCATTATCTGGCCTCGTTATTTTCACGGAGCCAGTTTCCCTTATGCGCTGATTTACCCTCTCGAATAGCGTGTGAGCAGGTACACGCCTCTCAGGAAACCGCTCCTGATACAATCTTGAAGCGGCTCTTCCATTGCAATGAACTTCGCCATAAATTAATAGCATATCGGCATATTCGGCGAAAGTATAATCCATGATTCACTGGCGACACAATATTTTATTGACAGATTTTTGACAACTATCTGTACTGAACCTCATTTTCATATTTCAACGTAATAATTGGTTTAAGACCAATAATTTATTATTGATTGGATTTAGCCATTTTCGGAGGAAACTGTGACAGATAGCGATTTTTACTAAGAGTACCTTTTTTATGTAAAAGGCATTGGAGAATCATAATCAGATATAAAAATGGTAAGAAATTAAAGCCTAAGAGGAGTAGGGTCAAATTTACTCAAATACCCCCTTGGTTTGTACGCCCCTGGTTAAAGGTGACAAAATCCGGAAGGCTCAAATTGATGAACCTACGAACTAGATTTCATGTCCCAAAATTGGTTGCGATAGCTGCAGTAGTACCGAAGCTATAAAACGAAAAGTAGTTTTTAAAGGTCATCTTCGAAGGGCCCTAGCTCCCTGAAGAAGCGTTTCCGGACCCATGTTCACATGAACTTTTTTTCTTATTTTCGTGTGTTTTATCTACCCTAGAATTTTGTAACATGATCATCGGAACACCCTGTATTACAGTTTTTTTTTTTAAAACTTGAAACTCCCCGATCCTGGGTCCACCAAAACGTTTACCTCGACGCAACGTTTCGATATTTCTCTTCTTATTGGCGCAAGCATCATTCCATTGTTTTCTATTCAGTATCATGCTTCATCATTAGATATTTTAACAGCATATAACTACATTTTATTAAATTTAAAAACTTACTTGTACTTGTAACTTTAAATCCTCCATTTCTTGTTGTAGGTGCGTCAGTTGCTCTTCCTTAACCTGGGTGTATTTTTTATGTTCGTCTTCCTCGAGTTCCATAGCACGCACTGCTTGGCACAAAAGTTCGTGCTTCTCTTTAACATCTTTTTGTAGATTTGCTATCTCTACCTGTAATTTTTGTTTATTAGTAATAACTTTAATAACTTTTCAATTTTCCCTTTCTTACAAATTGTCATTTTTCATCTTAGTATCGTTTTACACAGTAGCCAATTTGACGATAAATTTAAGCAGAAATATGTTTACAACTAAATTTTAACGGTAATACACACTTTACAAATTTTATTAGAAAAATATTATAATATTATACGAAAATATAGAAACATTTCTATATTTTATCAAAAAAATTAATAAAAGTGCGCAAAAATATGCGCAGTAATTTAAAATAACACTTGTCAAAATCTATTAAGAAAAGTCGAAAAAAGAAAAAAAAAAGGTTACGTTTGATTGAAATTGGCATTCGGAGGTTATATTATATACAGCGTGTTAGCATCAGCCTGTATTTTATCCACGAATTTTGGACTTACGAGAATGGAAAATTAAATATGCTATTCCCGTGTGTTTTATCATTTTCTTGTCAAAAGTTTGAAAGAACATAAAATATGTCTTGCCCAAGTAAATAATTAAACTGATCTTCTCCTAAACGTAGAAAGTTTTCTGTAGGCGTTCATGTCTTCAAATTTAAGTTCCAAATTTAACATATCCAACATTCCTTTATTTTTGGCTCTTCTTAATAGCCACGGTTTTACCCAGATATTTCTCTTAAAACGCGTTTTTCGCTTTTTTAAAGATCTTGCAATTAATAGTATTGTATAAGTTACTGTATAATAGTGAAAAAGTTCATTAAAATCCATATTTTTTTAGTTATAAAGATATAAAACAAATAGTCAAGTTTTTACAATATATAAATTTACAAATTACTTTATTTTTATTAACCGAAAAGCTGGGTTAGATATAATTTGACATTGACATTTAATAATGCGTCACTGGTCTTTAGTGCCCATGATTTCTTGCAAAAATTGCATCCAAATTTGTTACTGTGTCTTACACATCAAAATTCCATGTATTTTTGTACATATTTTTGTTATAAATTTTTACTAATAAAATTTATCATAAATTTAGCACAAAATTTGTGTTAAAATTACGTCTGTGTAAAACGGTACTTATGTATAAATTTTAAGCATTATACAAAAACTAAAGAAATTATAATAAAATGCTTAAAAATGTCAATAAACGATAAAGTAAAAAAAAGGAACAAAGTCAAGCATATTTTTGAAAAGAAAAATGCCTGCTCATAGCTAAACTTTCAAATAAAACATAAAACCTTAAAGGTCCTTAAAAACATCCTTTGCTTATCATACCTGAAATTCTACGTTTTTCTTAACAACATTGTCCCTATCCAAAGAAAAATTGGTCCCCATTTTCTCCTCCAAAAAATATATCCTGAGTTTGAGGTTGAAGTTTTCCTTTTTGAGGTTTGTGAGTTGTTCCTCGAATTCTTTGACGGTCCTGCCCCGCATCGGTCCCGTTGGTGAACGGATGCCCGTCTGATCTGTTAAAAAAATTATTTTAAAGCAAAGAAAAAAGTCTCCCCTAATTTACAATAATTTCGTTTTGTTATTTTCAGAGCCAGCGTCAAGATTTGAAACACCCTGTAATTTTTTGCTGTATTTTAAGTTCAATATCTATCAAATTTCTTTTCGCAACTGGTTACGAAAAAAAATACCATTTTCCTTACAATTGTCGTATTCCTCAAAATCTCCCACCGAACTGTTCTTAGAACTGGGGCAATATGACGGAGGAGAAGTGGAGGGGTTATCTTTAAGGACGGCCATGCTTGATTCTCCAACGCTGTTTTTTAAAACCGCCAGGAGATATTTGTTCGCCATTTTGGAAATGGACGGCGTCTAGTGTCGGTTTAGAGCCTTGACTTTGATTTTCCATTTACACTAAAAAGGTGGTGAACAATAAGGTTTCGATTGTCTTGCCCGCTTTTTGTCTTTAGGGATTGGTCAAAATACAAATAAATTTGAGACAATACAATCATATTACATACATCATGTAAGAGACGTATATTTTTATATAATTAAATAAAATAGTAGGGCATATATTTAATTAGGGCACAACAAATTTAAAATGCAGACGCTCCCCGCTATTGTTTTATGTTCAATTGCCCAGCAAAAATAATATGGGGAAATGCACGTCCTAAATACAAAGAAATATAATAAAATTATACGTTACCAAATGAAGACGCTATTCATATAGGTACTTTGGGTTGATATTTTTAGCATATGGTCGATTTAACGGACATAATGTGAGCACAAAAAGACACAGGTAATTTATAGGATCTGAATTGAGTTTGAAATTAGTTTGACAGGCATTCGTGTCAAACAATGTGGCATCTAAGAAAGCGCAATAATAATGCCGAAAAAAGGTGTGGATTGGTATTAGAGGTATATTTTATGCACAGGGCCTCCTGTATGTTGCCTATTTGGATTCAGTGGCAGATTTATGGGAGAGGGCGCCCTCCTTCAAGATGTGATTGCAGAAACGATGCTTTGTATATATATTTACCATTTTAAAAAGTATAATCTATAAGCGTCTACATCTCGGCTGTTGACTGACCAAGCAATCAGACAGAGTTACATAAAAAGCATTAAAAATATATTAGTTACGATGTTACGAACCTAACCTTACTTGTTGGTTGTTTTATAAACATTAATAATCGTGATATTTATTGTTAAAGTGTGCTTATAAACGTTAAATTATGTTTTCTTGTAATATTTACGAGCATTTAAAATCCCTTCGAAGACTTGAGAAGCAGAAACATTCACTTTATATGTGTAAATGAACGAATATTGATAATTGTTAATCGTTTTGTTGTTCTCAAAATTGTAACTCTTTATATTGAACCAGTGTACCAAATTTGAAAATATTATCTTATTAAATATACAAATTATTCAAAAAATTCAGTTTTTGATTTCAAAATTTGACGCCCTGTATATTCGAACCTGAGGGTTCCAAATGAAAAATACGAGGGGTGTCTCACTAGTCAAAATTTGTACACCTACTGCCAAATTTGGCAGGACTTGTCGTTTCTGCTCTTGTCCTGCCACGGTCCTGCTTGTCCTGCCAGGGTCCTGCTTGTCCTGCCACGGTCCTGTTACTGTCCTACCACGGATACACAACTTCTAAATATTTATATTATTTCTTAACAAAGAAATAAACTCGTAAATAAACAATATATTTTATCAATAACTTGCATGAACATAATAAATAGACTGCAAACTCGACTAGTCGACTGTTGTGATTCACCGGTGTTTACAACAGAACTCAAACAGGAATATTATGCGGCGACGCGCGCCGAAAACTTTCAAAAAACTGCGACGTCTGTTACAAGCACTTCCATTTCACTTTCAATTAATAAACAAAAGCAAGCAAAAAAAAATTTTGCTTCCCGCTATTTATCCCTAATCCTTAAGTTATTGGAGAAATCTGATTGGATCTGAAAGGTACTGCCTGTCCTGCTTCGATCCTGCCAGGTCCTTCTACAGTCCTGCCACAGTCCTGTCAGTCCTGCCACGGTCCTGCCTTAACATTTGTACACCTACTGCCACAGTGAGACACCCCTCGGAAAAATATAAGTCATATTATTTCTGCTCAGGGAATATATGGTTAACGAATTGACCTCCTTTTTCCGGAGACCCTGTAGAAAATTTCTAGAAAAATTCTACAATTTTACCACTGTTACAGTCAGGAGCGGCGTTAGGGTAGGGCCTGGATGGGCGATCGGCCAGGGCGCCGGATAAAAGGGGCGCCGCAGGCGTCCCTTTGTAGCCCATCGCTCATAGTTCGAGCTCTACTTACTCGTAAATTCTCCAAATTAAGCGAAAACATCTTTATGTTGGCAACACTTGAATGGAACGCAGTATTCAATCTGTTCGATCGGAGCACTGCATGCAGTTCATTTTACCGGGAATCCCCAATCATAGAGAAACACATTGTCTATTTCTTTTTAATATTTTAGTTAAAAAGAGTTAGCGTTATTATTACAGAAGCGAAACAGAGTCAGCTCATTCTGATTCATAAAATCGGTGCACGTAAAGTAGGATTCCGAATCCCGAATTCGGAATCCCTAATTTATTAAAAATAATAATTCTCTTCAAAAATAACCCTTCTGTTAAGACAAATCAATTTTTCTTATAAATCCATTTGTAAATTAAGAAACATAATTATTAAGCTGCATGGGTTTTTCTTATAAAATGTTAAATAAACGTATTCATATTACAGAATCACATGTGGTTACTTCCATTTTTGTTTTAAATTTAATCAAAGATCGCAACTTACAAGAACTGTATCCAAATGTATGGATAGCATTGCCATTGCGAATATTATTGACTATACCTGTAACGGTTGCTAATGGGGAGAGGAGTTTTTCAAAGCTGAAGCTGATAAAAACCTATCTTCGATCAACAATATCTCAATCTAGATTAACAAACTTAGCAACTTTGTCAATTGAAAACGAAATTGCTGAAAACATCGACTTTGATAACCTCATAAAAGAGTTCGCTGATAGAAAGGCCAGAAAAGTAAAATTTTATTAGTTTTTTTCTAATAAACGGTTTTTTTTTATAATAAATAATTATTTCTTTTAATAAATGGTTATTTCATTATATCCTTTCCCTTTTTTCGTATGGGTTTGAATTGCAGTTGGGGGGCGCCGTAGAAATATCGCCCAGGGCGCTGGTAGTGTTAAAACCGGCACTGGTTACAGTTGTCTGTGCAATTCTACTCAATACATTTTTTTTTAGTTAATCCCCATGCCAGAAATTCCCCCTTTAAAAACAAACACCTATTTTAAGATATTTTTACTAAAAAAAGCGCCACCATATTATCTCAACTTAACTGCCTCCATAATAACTTGCAGACAAACGTTAAAACGAAATTTATTTTATTGCTACATTCACCAGTATTCACCGCCCACGTACGCGCGTATTCCCAGTTCTACATTCTGGAATAACAAACTTTTGGAAGTTGTTTTCCCCACGAAAAGTTTAGGGTTTCATAAAATTAAAACATGCAGAGTGGTTTTCGAAGAGTTGGAGTCAGTAAATATATTAGTGTTTTACAAGAGTAGAAATCATTTTAAAAAACTTTATTTTATCCAAATCTCGCGATATATTTTCTCGTCTCGTCTCGCGAGAGTCCCGCAATTTCTCGTTCTCGCAATATGATGTCATAAAAAAAGTCTGCAAAATTTAAGTATAAACCATAGATAATTTACCTTTAGATACGTACAGCTTATCTCCTGCGCAAACAAAAGTTACGTTTTATGGGTGAAAAAGTACGTGCGAGCGCATGACTCGCCGGTCAGCTGGCTTCCTTCTGGACACCTTCGTACATGCGCACAAACCTTGTGTTATCGGCCTGTCCTACTTTATCGACAATGATCGAAATGCACAAGATACTCTACAGAACCGGCTCGGCCGCCATTTTTGTTGTTGAGTTTAAAGGTTTCTCTGTGAATTCCTTGTAGTTTTCTTAGCTATCGTGGATATTTATGGATTTATAGTTTTTGTGTAGTTTAGTGAATTGTGTCTGATTGTGAGAAAATTACCTCTGTCAAAGTTGCTGGTTGGTTAATTTTTTGGTTAAAATGTGTACATCCCGCATTCCGGCATTAAGCTTTTAATAAAAGCCAGTATTTCACGGGGCAAGTTCTCGGGCAAAAACTTTTCAAACTCTTGAACACGAAATTTTACTTGAAAATGTTTTACATGTACCCAAGTTTTTGCCAAATTGTAAAAATCAATACAAGTTATATACCAACTAATATTTGACTTGAGGTTAGGTTAGGTACGCGATAACAACACTGTAGATTGGTTACTTTGCTGGTTTTGTCTGTTTTTTATATTCGATTTTATAAGACTAGTTTAATTCACTTGCTCTTGTTCTGTTCCTTTTCGAACTAAAAACACGACGACAACAAATTTTAGAAACAAACCCTTAAAAACAATTTTCTCTCCTCAAAATCTGATGAGGTTTGCAACTACTAAAAATGCCAGAAATCACTACCTTTTTTCCCAACTTTATTAAAAATTGAGAAGAAATTTTAATTTTTTGGCAAGAAATTTTAATTTTTTGGCAAGAAATTAAATTTTAAAATTTTAAAGCCCGGACCTGTCTATTTTCCCATTCGTCAAACGATAATGTCGCAGTGCACATGTCTAATAGTGTCTAGCTTTGTTTACATGCGCGAGGCCATAAAACTGCCACTTTCGTGATTATTGTTTGCTTATCTAAAGGTAACTTGTCTATGGTATAAACGCGTTTGGTTATGTTGATTACAGGCTTGCCAGATTTAACAATTTCTTGCTATTTTGATGATTTACCCCTATTGGCCTACTATTGGCAATACTGATTGTGGATCCTTCTTGCATAATAATAATTATCATTAATATATACACTGCGTTTTTTTTTAACGCGGGCCATAGGGATTTACATGGTAAATCTTTAAGCCTATGTTAGGCACATTTATATGAAACAAATAATTTTAAAATTTGAGAATAGATAAAATATGAGATAGGAGGAAGAAGTTAACATACAATCTGTGCAAAAAATCTCCAAGAGTTACCCAAGAAAGCTCTTTTTATTTTTTTTAAATTACACTTTTTTACCCCCTTGTAATTTATGTAATTAACTACCTTAGATAAAGAAAAATATTGACACGGCTGTCAGTATTTTCCTGACGTTCATGAAATTAGTTTAAATTATTAAACTTTATTGAAATAAAAGTTCTGCTTTAGAATTATTAAGAAAATTAATACATTTTAAAGCACTTAAAATAAAACATATTTAATACAAACTAAATAATCATCAACATTGTATAATTTCGGTACAAGTTGCCAAATATTATAAAAATGTCACATACCAGTTTATGTCAAATATACCTGGGTAAACTTAATATACAGGGCTGGGCAAAACAGCGTGATATTATAACTTAAAATGGTACTTTTCAATATTTTGCGTTAGAAAAGTAATACAAACATGGTCCTAAATTGGATATGAGACCACAAGAAATATTTGTGTAAAATTTCAACTCGTAGTTCTCAATAGAAATGTGCCTAACATAGACTTAAAGATTTACGATTTAAATCCCTATGGCCCGCGTTAAGAAAAACGCACTGTATACTGTAAACATTTCGATAATATGTTGTAACACTGGTTAAAATTTAAAAATAAACAAATTTCCACGATTTTTCAGATCAATAACGACATATTATAGCTGATTCTTTATGGTGATAAAGGTAAGTAGATACTTTTCATGGGTGCACTACGCACGTGCCACTAATTGATAATAAACCGTTCAGGCGTTTGCGATCTATTTGGAGGCGGAAAAGTCCAAGATCATCTACCATTTTATCAGCACATGAAATAGAAAAAGAGCGAATTTTAGACGCAATCAGGTAGAAAGAGAAGACCCTAGTAAGCCTCTGTTTTCGAAAGCACAGTTCTGTAAAACAATCGAACGGCTTTATGGCTTGGGCTCATTGTCGTTTGTCATGTGTGATTTTCCTAGGGGACACGTATTTATAAGCTCTTAAATGGCAGCCTCCACACGTTTTAGTATTTACCACGTGATTAAAATTTTAAAATATTAAAAGTAAGATACACCCTTTTTAACTAGGTACCTATTCAAGGTATAAAATGGGAATGCTGGTTGCCTGTAGAATCACGTGGCGGAACAGTATACACCAGCGTTGCCACACGTCCCGCTTTTTAAATCAAAATTAGATGTCCCGCGCGGGACAGGCTCAGTCCCGCTTTTCGGGGATAATGGCACCAGCTCTTTCAACAGTTTCCAAAAAAAATATACCAGTAATATGTTAAAACTAGTGTCTTTCATATCCTAACATCAAACTGCTTTCCTGAACGCGTTTGTTCCCAGATGAATTTAAAATGGTCGGATGCCAGAAATAAATGCTCCGTAAATTTAATGAAAGAAGAATTACTCATCCAGCTTAATCTACAGCTATCCATTTTCATTAGCACACCTTGTCGATAACTGCGAAATAAAGCTACTTCAAGTAAGCAATAAAATTCCAGATATTTGAAATTTAATGAAAGAAGAATTACTCATCCAGCTTAATCTACAGCTATCCTGTGAAGAGTTCTTCATCTTTATTAAAGAGAAAAAAGAAACTTTAAAAGAAGTTAAATCTTTACAGAAATATCATGAATAATTAAATTCTTGTAAATAATTATTTTGTATAGTATATTGTAAGTTGCAATTTGTAACACTCACTCCTCAGACTATTGTTTGAAACACGCGCCATATTTTTCTAATGGATAAAACTTTTTTGATTTTGATTTCTGTTTTTTTATTTTTTTTTATTCAGAAGACGAATAAGACTCAACTATTTAACAATAGGGTAAATCTGTTTTAAAATATCATATTTTTATTAAAATACATTCTCTATGGCTATTTTTGCTATCTATTGTCACGTAAACGTAATTTGAACTCAAATAAAAAGATAAATATTTAAAAACTTCTGATTAAATAAGTTTTTTTATTATTTATCCAATCTCAGTTTGAGGACATTCCAATCATTCCATACGGCGGTAAACAGTCTCAAAAAGACCGACCGCACAATCAGGGTTGTCAGATCTTTCTTATATCGGAACCCGTAAGAGTAAGAGTTTGGATGGATGGGTGGGCGCATACAGCGGATTACTTTTTATAAGATGGAAAACAAACACAAAAGTGAAGCGCGTGGCGCAGTTTTGAAACCGCTTCGATGCCGTGTCTAATGCATCCGCCGCTTGCTGTTTTGAAGTGGTTCTAGAATACCTGGAGTTATATTATATTGGTCAGACACGAACAAACCCAAAGCCAATTATTTTTTTTATTGATACCCTATTTCGCTTATTTAAAGTACGCTTCAGCGTGTTTAAATCCCACTTTCAAAAACGCGCGTGTTTTAAAGTTACCATGGCAACATTAACAACCCGCGAAACGTGAAGTCTAAATATGTCAACTTTTTAATTATTGATTTGACAGAATTACCTTTTAACGTCAAATAATTTTTTTTTAAGCAATACACAACTATGGAGGACTTGAGGTACGAGGCCGATCGCAATGCATTGGATTCGGTCCCAAATTAGCATCGGTAATTCAGCTTTACGAGTCGCCGTAAGATGGCGCTCGTGTTCAAAGTGGGCTATCAAATAAATGGTTTCTTATGGACGCGATAACTATTTTTATTTAAATTAGTTCTTTAAGAAACAAATAGGGACTTTTATATGAATTTACACTTACTTTGTTATACTTATTAGTAAACTCGGCCTGTATAAAGTTCCAACGATGCTTGGTTTTTAAAATACAGGGTATTAAACATTCTAGCTATACCTTTGGAGCTAGAAAGAGACTTATTTGGCTGCGTTTCCTCTCTGAAAAAGATCCTGTCTTACAGCCCGACACAAAGCAAACTCTACTTTTATAAATTGTACCATTATTCATTATAAATTTGGAAATCAATTACAATACAACGTTATTTATCTCGTCTTGTCTTCAAACGTCATTTGTTCTTTCGAAAATAAAATGTCAATTTGTCAAAAGTAAAAGACGAAGAAGAAGACGAGACCAGCCCACATGCGACGCGAGAGCATCTATCGGCCAATAGCGAACTAACCAAAAAACCGGGACAAAATTTGAAAATGCTGCCATTGTCGATCGGCCTTCTACCCTCTAGTTCTCCATATACACAACCAATGTCAACGGTGACAACAATGAATCTTATGTGACAGATTGGAAGTTATTTTTTGTTCTCCTCATTTTCATGACAACGACAGGTATATCACATCACGAATTCGACCATTTCACTTATTTACTAAGTTATTATTTCCATTTTTTGTAATATAAATACCAATAAGTGTGCCAATAAAAAAAAATAATGTAAAGTATTCGTGGATAACTGGTCTTTAAAACACGCGCGATTTTGCAAGCACGACGGCGCAGCCGGAGTGCTTGAAATAGAGTTACGTGCTTTGTTTTGTCCAGCCGACTAGTACCAATCTGGTTAGTCCATCGTCTTTGGTACCGCCACCATACGGTAATGTTTTTAATACGGGTTTCCCTGTCGAAATGTTAACTTTAAAATATATTATGGTTGTATGTTGATGTTAGGTTTTAGGTCGGTGTGTTATTCCGGGTTAGGTTGATCAGTTTGTTTTATCTTTTATCGCGTTTCAAAAGGAATAAATAAACATTTGCTACTTTCCATGCTTTCCTTGGAAAAAATGCTGGTGAAAGAATTGGGTCGTCCCTTGCCGGTTTGTTTAGAACAAACTGTGTGGCAGAAATTACGGCTTCACTTATACTTTAATATACTATTATTTAATTAACGAATTGCAGTAAAATTGAATCTAGATTTGTTTATGTAGTGGTGTTGTCGGTTTGTCGCCTTGCCGCCAGGTGTAAACGGTAACGTTCACATTCATCCGTCTCTATAGAGAACCTAATGATCTGTTACTCTCATTCACTTCTACACACGCCTGTCCAAAGAACAGACCTTTATGTACGATATCTATTTTCATTCTAAATATCGAAACTCGTTGGGTCTGGACCCTCATGGAAAATTGCCAAAGGCTAATTATTTATTATTTTAATTTATATTTACTAGAGCAACTTTTGCGTAGGTTTCCCGGTCAACTAAATTAAAACAGATGGTTTAAAAAATGGTATTATACGTGTATGAGCATAAGAACCATTTATTTAACTCGTAGTTAATTTTTTTTTAAATGTTAACATTATTTTATTACAAATTTTAGTTATACAATAAATACTTGTGCATCATCCGAAAGTAAATATTTTAATAACGTTTATTAACCAAAAATCACTGACACTACAGAGAAATGGGACACTTGGATGTTTAGTGGCAAATATTGCAGCCTTGAGTACTGTATAAGTAGAATTTTATAAATAGCCTGTTTACATTAGGTGCAGTCAATGCAATTGCAATAAAAAAATACCCCCAATGCATGAGGTTTTGTGAGTTTCGGATCAGCTGATGCAATTTTATTTGCATCGCAAGAAATTAGGAAATGTTTTAATTTTATTGCAAATAGCATTGAATTTTAGTGATTTTTCTAGTAATATTTTCAATACCAACATAAAAAAAGTAAATATAACCCCCACAAAAGTATTTTGTAAGTTTTTGTTGATTCTTGTGATCGGTAAGATAAGTAAGACCTCTGCTACTTCTGTTTCCATTGTTTAATTAACAAAAATAACAGAAACACACTTTTACAATAAAATTAGCTAATATTGGATGGACTTGAAAACTTGGTTAAATCTGTTATCAAGATACTTGCATAAAAATAACTGCTTTCTATGTAAACGGTCATACAATGCAATTAATTGCTCGCTATAACTTGCATGCAGTGATTGCAACGAACCTATTGACAAAATCGTATTCCATTCTGAAGAAACTCCTGTTGCAAATTGCGCCCCTCCAATTTGTTTGCCAAACGTATGCTCTTAAAAGTAGGTATTAACACAATAATGATAGTAATAATACTAAACGTCTTTTATTGAGAACAAATAATCTACAATTTCAAAAATAGGGCTATTCTGACACTTAACTCTTTAACGTACCATATAAATGACGGCTATATTAATATTTTAAAAGTAATATAATAACAACACTTATTTAATTAACATATTCATCCCTAAAGCCATAAATCTATAGGTTTTACCTTTTTCCAGAAGAGAAAAAATATGACGTTTTGTGGTAAATTTAAATCTTTGTCTAAAACCCATAGACATTTCCCTTGAAAATTATGCAGTTTAGCAACGCAGAAGAGGTCGCGTTCCTATTGGTCAGAGGGGAGCGTGAAGTTCTTCATACAAGCAGTAATTAACTTACATTGAATTTTACTGCTCCGTGGACCCTTTTTTCAATCATACATTAAACTTTACTGTTCTACCCTTTTTTTCACAAACGGTAAAAAATATTTAATTTCAGATTGGATAAGAATTATATTTTATTGTGAACCCTGAAACGAGACGCCGCTGTGACCATAAGATAGCGCATAGTAACGAGGTAAAATTCTAACGGCTGCAACGTAATCCCCCCTCCCGGCTCATACCGAGCTCTTTACCTCCTCTCTTCTAAAAACGATTTTGGCAGCAGATCATTGATTGCACCCGAGTGCACCTAATGTAAACAGGGTTTAAGAAATAATTATTTGTGTTTTTATATTTTATTTCTTTTTGGTAGTATTTTTGAGGGTTGCGAAAACAGGAAACGCAAGAAAAAGCCGCCACTGATAAATTATGTTATAGCCATTGTAAGGTATCAAAAAGTCACCCTGTATATACTGAAATTACCCCTAAAGGAAAGGTTGTGGTTTTTATTTTTTACGCTGAAATCGACGTCATACATACTAGAAAAACTTTTTAAATTGCTGTGAAAAACTTGTTTATTTCACAAGTGAAACAAACGCATATAAACACGAAGCAGTTGTTAAACGAACTGTTTAGTGTGTTGTTAGTGCTAGAAAATGACCTGTTAAATAATAAGATCCATTCGATTCAATGTTTTTCTATATCCAACGCCAAAACTTAGGCTATTATTATCCCAAAACAAATAATCTCCCCTGGGATTATCGACATCGCGTGGACCACACTTGATCGAATACAAAATGGAATTATTTTTGTTGTCAAAACCTAATGCATAAGCTTGGCAAGTTAACAAGAGTATGCACATTTTGTGCCAGCTCACTTCTCCAAAGTCGTCCTATTTGTTTATGGCGAGTTTTATGACGATTCACATGTAGCTGTCTCTCTCATACGTTTATTATTTGCGCCATGCTTTTTCACAAGTTAAGGGTCGCTAATAAAGTAGTTAACAGAGTTGTCGAGCGACTCGACGAACAAAATGGCGAAGTGGGCGAAGGAATGGTTTTGAAGAGAAACCAGTTTGCCCATATTAACCTATTCAAAGAGCTGTGGAACCGGGAGATTGGTTTAATTATTTGCAAATGCATTACCAAACCTATTGTACTCTTTTCGTAAATTAATAATCCCTTCATTATCATTAAACAAGACACGCAGTTGAGACAAGCTATTACACCACATGAGCGACTTGCAGCAACGTTAATATTCGTTGCTACAGTCAGAAGTTACGATGATTTAAAATTATTGGTTATCATCTCACCTCAAGCTTTGGGTAAGATTGTACCAGATACATTTTATTATGTTTTAAAGAAGGGGTATTTGAAGGTTAGGACAAAAATTGCCATTTAAATTCCCGCTCGACATGTCTGTGGGGATTCTCCTTAACCCTCCAGCCCCAACATAACAAAAAAATAATAAATAATCAATTTAAAGGACATACCACCAACTCGAATAAACAAGTATTACTATACAGGGTGTCCCAAAAGTAATGGGACACAGAGCAACAGCAGACTCCTTAAGTCGAAATAATGCGATTTATTTAAACTTGCCTTATCCCAAAATTGATAACAACCAAGATACAGGGTGTCAAAGTTTTAATTTTGTTTTCGTTTTTTTGCGATTATTTCTTAACGAAACGACATAGCAGCACAAAATTAAGGGTTTTGGGGTTTTTTTCAGGTGAGGAATTCAAAATTATCTATAGTTTTTGTGTAACCAGTAGAGGTCGCTGTCTACGGCATGGCCCACTCCTTTTAGCTGGCATAACTTTGTTATGCCTTCTTATATCGATCCGACTATTAAAAAAATAAGTTACTTTACTTCTTTTACATCGAAAACGTATAACTCATTGAAATCGCTAGGAGCAACCATTTTCGAGATAATCGCATTTTATATGTCCAATGCAACTAAGTCCAAAAACAACGGAAAATCGAGCAACGGTGAATTTTTAACTTAAAATTATTGTAAATCAGCTACATTTGCTGCAAGTGTCAAAGTTAATGTAAATACTTAAGGTTGACTATTTTTTTCTAATAAAAACGCTTTTTCGTATACGGAATTACTAATTTTATTCTAATCAAAAATTTTATTACCTTGAACAGATGATACTTTCTTTGTGTAATATGTTGTTGCCCTAATAACGTCGTTGTTTTTAATCAAGGACAGCTGTGATAATAATACCAATACGAATACACAATTATTTTAAATATTTTAGCATTTTTGGATTTAAAATATTAAATGCGATTATCTCGAAAATGGTTGTTCCTAGCGACTTCAATAAATTATACATTTTTGATGTAAAAGAAGTAAAGTAACTTATTTTTTTAATAGTCGGATCGATATAAAAAGCCCAAACAACGTTATGCCAGCTAAAACGAGTGGGCCATGCCGTAGGTAGCGCCCTCTACTGGTTACACAAAAACTATGAATAATTTTGAAATTCTCACCTCAAAAAACCCCAAAACCCTTAATTTTGTGCTGCTATGCCGTTTCGTTAAGAAATAATCGCAAAAAAAAAGAAACCAAAATTAAAACTTTGACACCCTGTATCTTGGTTGTTATTAATTTTGGGATAAGGTTTAAATAAATCGCATTATTTCGCCTTAAGGTGGGAGTATCAACATGCGTGCCAACCTATAACCTATTTCGCGTAGATTTATTTTTGTTTTCTAGCTTTTATACAAAATTTAAAGAAAATCAGTATCGACTTGATATTCTATAGGTAATAATTGACATATTTAATAAATATCAAGGAATTTCATAACTTATTTTAGGAGAATTGTATAGCGAAAAATATCAGGTAAGATTTTTTTTAACATTATTATGTCATTGTCACTCATTGTTCTTTCACTATACAATTCTCCCAAAATTAGCAATGAAATAAATTGATATTTTTGTAATATATCAGATACTACCTAAATAATGTACCGACGATATTGATTTTCTTTAAATGTTAGTTATTAAAATAATAAACTCAAAAAATCAACGCGAAATAGGTTATAGGTTGGCAATAGATTGAATGACGTTGAGAATTCAACCTTAAGGAGTCTGCTGTTGCTCTGTGTCCCATTACTTTTGGGACACCCTGTATACAGGCTATATACAGAGTGTTTCAAATCTAATGCGAAGTAAGTAAGAAAATAATTATTTCGATGGTAAAAAATAATAGATAGATGGAAATAGAACAGATTTGTTGATTGGAACTTTTATTTAAAGCGTGCAGGGATACTTACTTGAAAATGTTCCATCTGGATCCAAAGTAACTTCTTGTAACTGACTAGGGCTGGTACTGAAACAAAAAATAATTTATATTATATAAGTTTGTTAAAGGTGCGGGTATGCTTTATAGGTGTCCAACTTCGACACTAGATTGCGCTTAGTTAATATTGTCTTTATCCATAGACATATACCTCTAGACCACAGGCCCATAAAAAAAGTAATTTATTTATTTATTACAAATAAAAATTAAAATAGCATCTCATGGAGAGGCTGCGAGGTCAGGGAATTAATTTTTTTCCCTAGAAAAAAGTTTGCAACCATTTGGAATTGAGGCGTTGCTCGTAAAAAGCTCATTAGTCCTAAATTAACATTTTTGGGAAAACGATAAAAACTGTCCAGGTTCTCTATTTCTTAGTGAAACACTCTATTTTAGTTTTAATCAGCTGTAAAGGGATATATTACATTTTATTTGGGATATTTAAAAAAAAATTTTGCCATATGGACATTGAGGTTTTTACAAGAAAAAAATTAACAAGTAATGTTTTTTTCATTGGAAATAAAAAGTAAACATTGGAAACTCTGCGTAACTAAGATATAAAAAAAAACTGAAAATTTCACATCTACTGCTATTATCATCATTGTCTATGTCTATAGTATCATTTACTGCAGGGTAGTCATGTTATAGACATGTGACCTTCTTACAAGAATCAACTTGGACTTATGATGTTTTTACGAGAACCAGCCGTATTTCATACGTCGTTATTCCCACACCTATGGTGTTTTTAGACGAAATAATGTTTCGAATACATCAATATGGGTATAAGGAACCACGTGGCACTACTATATACTATATATATAGGGGTAAAATACCAGGTATTTAGTACCGTGATTTGCATCAAAGAGGAATTGGATTCAAAAACATAGGGCTTGGTTTAGATCACAATGATATGGGAAGGGGACATGGGGACGATATCTAACCAAATCTAGGTTAAAATTTTGTCAAATTCATATTATGACATGATATGCCAAACTAATGAGTAATAAAATAAGTAGACAAATATAAATTTATTTTTGTTGTTTACAAAATTAAGAATTCATATTTATTATATAATAATATAATAAATATAATATAATAGAGAATTCACATAATCGTAGAGGTGGAACCAGGCTTTATCCGAAAAAAATGGCAGGTCTAATAAATCATTTCTTTCCAATAAATTGTGGGTAAACCATTGAGAGTAATTCCTGCGTCTTATAAAATCTGCGGCTTGTATTTCTTGGAATACTTGCACTTTATAAGGAAATAAATTTACCTGCTTCTTAAGAATAGTCCTGCATGTTCCATAAGATCTTGCCACTTCTTGGGACATGCGTCTTATACAATTTGTTGGCGTATTTTGCATTATTTCACGAACGTTTGCAACAAGTTATTCTGTTCTTACAGATGGTCTTCCTGCTCCTTTTTTGTGCTGTATAGAACCTGTTTCCCTAAACACAGCCACGGTTCTTTTCAGGCAATGATCAAAATCCCCAGCAATAAAAGCAACGTTAGGAAAATGTTCGTGAAAATCGTCCATGCACAAACCCGGATTGTATTGCCACTCACAATTTACTCTAACCCCGTTTCACCAAGTCACATTGTGCATGTTTTGGTATATTTTGATTGCATTAGTAGGTACTATTTTTCTGGCAGTATATCGCTTTAAAAAGTTTAAGCCCGAACCTGTCTGTCGTCCCATTCGTTAAATGAGAATTTTGCCGTGCGCAATGCGCATGCCCCTATGTACTACAGCTAGGCTTGATTTAAATGCGCAAAAGCTATT
Organism: Polydrusus pterygomalis; assembly: GCA_963969555.1. Lineage (NCBI taxonomy): Eukaryota > Metazoa > Arthropoda > Insecta > Coleoptera > Curculionidae > Polydrusus > Polydrusus pterygomalis. Next base: position 1,584,675 of record OZ018376.1, read on the forward strand.
TTTTATTTCTTTTCCCAGGTAAGACTTACTGAAAAAAGCCCCTTCGGCATGTTTTTATGTGTTTTTTATTGTTGGAACTTCGATTAATTACTTTCATAACTCGAAGTGTGTGCAGTGTCTGTTGTTCCACACACGGGATACTGACTGAACGTTATGTTATGACTTACGGTGTTTTCAACTTTCTGTACCCTTGTCATCGAGAAAGAACGTTTGTTTATTATCGGTTTAGCAGATCATCGTCTGTTCTCAAGCGTTTTTGTGTGTTTTGTATACTTCCAGACTCCTTTAGTTAAAGCAGAGCAGGAATTATACGCTAGAAATATGGTCGCATTAAATTTGTTCAATAAACGAAATGCTTAAAAAGGAATTTTAGTTAGAAAGCTGCTCTTTTAGTGGAAGGTACATTTTATTGTTTTTTTGTATTCATAAGGGATGGAAAATTACTTAATAATGTCTTTGTGAGCTTCAAAACAACAAATACTAGAAAATAAGTTGTTATGTCTTTGTGACCCCCTAGATTCAAAACAGCAAATGCTAGAAAAAAAGTTTTTGACAAATATTGTAGGGCATTTAAATCTAAATAAAAAGTTGATTTTACGACATCTCTAATACTTATGGCCGCAGACTTGTAAGCATGCCAGTGCGTGGTGTGTAAGAGACACGACTATCCCTGGATTAATATTTTGGCGGTAAAAGTGAGGTTATTCAGATTATGTTTTTTTAGCTTAAACTTAAAAGGAATTGTGTAGATAGTTTTGTATTTCAAGTAAATGTTGCAAAATATATGGATTATTTTTGATACTCAAAAAACCACATACTAATGCATTGTAAGGATAACAGCGAGATTTTACAGCTTACAGTGTTGCCATTTTTTCATGCCATTTTTAAAGTCATCTCCTTTAAACTTATCTGAAGCTTTGTAAGTATGTATGATTGCAAGCCAGTGGTTTTTGACGAATGAAATGTTTTGCATCCTTCTCCTTTTATTTTATATAGATGTCTGTGATTATGGCCATATAACCACATGTGAATTTTGAGAGTTAATTCCGGTCTTCGAACCTTTTTGTATGCATTTTTAACTTGGCAACACTGCATCATCATTCAGCATCTAAAAACGCGATATTTTTAAAACGTCGAACTTCTGTTGTAACCACAGGCCATTAAAATAAAGTAGAATGCTTACTACCCAGAAGACCTGCGTTGTTATTAAAATAGCATCTCTAGGAAAGTCTGTCTTGTAGGTAAATTAATTTTTTCCCTAGAAAAAAGTTAGCAACCTGATTTTCACATGATAAAGTCTATCCCTCCTTTAAAAAAGCAGCTTTCTATCTGAAATTTATTTTTATGTATTTTGTTTATGGGACTACATGCACCACATATTTAGTATAATTTATCCAAACTCAGTTTAAGGACATTCCAATGATTCCATACGGCGGTAAACAGTCTCAAAGAGACCGACCTCACAACCAGGGTTGTCAGATCTTTCTTCTTCAATTCTTTAAGTTTTTTTTATTAAAGATGTTTCATTTATATCAGTATTTAATTGTTATTCAGTAACTTTCTTTGAAAGCTAGTTTGCAAATATACTTTAAACCGAGGAGTTTTGAGTGTGACAGAAAAAATAACAAGCCATTCATTATTATAAAAATACATTCTTTAGTCCTTAAGAAACAATATAACTGAAATCAAGACAAAAAGTGTTTTCAGTGTTTAAAAACAACTAATTAACAAACCCTTGTTTCTCGTATACTTATACATAATATATTAACAAACCAGAAAATTTGGTAGAACTGGCAACGGTTCACAATTTATGCACGTCGTCAGGGGTGATAAGCGCCAGGCTACCTGCAGCTCGTATAGCAGAAGCGGTCCACGGCCCGTTTAACGATCGATTCTGTCAGACAGAGATAGGCCAGTGACCGCGGATGGCGTGGAAGAGACGAAGATAAAATATACGTGATTTGGAACTTATGGACGGGCCGGCGAATGGTCCGACTCGGACTCCGAGAATAGAGTTCTGGTAAAAAAATTAAAGCATTTTCTGAGCAGTGTCGTGCCGTGTCAGGTTTATTTTTCTGGTTTTAGTTTTGTGTATAGAATCTTTGAGTTACCTTATATTTATTATTTCAATATAATATTAGTATATATACAGTGGGTTTATAAAGTGTAGTATGTACAAACACCTAATGTTAAACAAACTAATAAGTGTGTATACGCATTTTAATTATTTGTTTGGGACGCCTATGGTTAGGAGTTTCATACTGTTTTATGTCATTAAATTGACCTAAGAAACACTATAAGTGATTGTGTTACCTCCGCTCCGCCAGGACTAACGACAGTACGATTCGCATCTCCTCGGGCACACACAGAGTCAAGCATAAGTGACGTAAGAGAAGGTAATCAAGCCGTAGGTGATAAGTGAAAACATGCGGTTAACAGTTGAGCAGTTACGTGAATAAATTTTATTCAAATGTTACACTAAAAAAGCTGCCATTGTATATTCCACGCCACTGATACTCACAACAGATGCTGGATACACCGATATTTTCAGAGATTTCTGCAAATCCAGACTGTATGTCGGACGATGGCAATAATCAGAGTTAAACGACCTTGTCACTTTATTAATCCAACATTAATTAATGGGCTACACTTTGGCAAATTGGCGTTAAGTAGTCTTTATTTATGGGTTTAGGTCTCAACACAAACTTATGGGACTTTGATGATTTAAAAATGGTTTGGTGACTAAACTTAGTAATTGAACCTGTAGAAAATGTATTTGTTCTTTTCTTATGCAAAATTTAGGAAAAAGCCTAATCATTGGTACATATTGTCGTAATTTTTTTTTGTTTTAAAAATGGTTGTAAAATATTATAGCTTTCTAGTCAGGGTTGAAAAAAAAACATGTATTTTTTAATTTTATACAACACATGTTTTTTTTTGTTTTAAACATGTCTTTTTTTATCAAAAAAAAATTACCTTGTCGGACTTCCATTGTCTTTATTTTGTTACTTAACACAACGTTTCGGTTAGTTAGTATCTCTAACCGTTTTCAAGTGTAAACTAATGTTTTTTTTGTTTTTAAATTTTATGTTTTAAACCAATCAAACTTAGAAAAAAGCATTGTTTAAATCATATTTTTTCAAAAATATTATTAATTAAAAATGTTTGATCTATTATTCTACTAAATAATAGATACCTTATTTGAAGTCCGACTCTGTACTAAACTGTCGCGATCAGCTGTTACGAACTACGTCGCGCCATCGCCGTGAGGCTGTGCCGGTGAATCCCCGAAATCTTGGTACTGAGGATTACCCAAAAAATGCTTTTTACTACGTAATAATATTATTGTGATATAGGTACTACAATTTTACCCTCATAATGTCTTAAAGACATATTATGTTCGATAAGTTTTTTAAAAATTTTTAAATAATCTTCGACACCTTTTTAGAAAGGGTTTTCTTCTTCCCCATTTTATTTGGTTGGTTTGCACCCTCTTTAATAACGTTTTCAAATACTCAGTATGGTTTAACCATTATCAATTTTCTTCATATCATGTTTCTTCTACACTTCAATTTTTAAGTCCATAAAAGCTCCATTAAGGTTCTTATTTTTAATTTTCTCTTTTGCTAACAACATCAGCATAAAATAAAAAAATTTCTGTCTCCTGATGATGAACGTTTCTACGTTCGAAACATGTAGAGACCTTTGAACTAAGAATTTTATTCTATTAATTTTTGTGGAGGAAGACTTTGTGTTTTTCTTTCCTTTTAATACTTTCAACTCCACTTTAAGTATGGACTATTTCTTCAAATATTATGTATGTTAAAAAGTTTGTTAATGTATTTGAGAATTTTTCCTACTTTTATTCATTATATTAATAAAGAAAAATAAAAAAAAAAACGCTTGTTTAATTTAAGTGTTTTAAACATGTTTTAAACAAAACATGTTTTAAACCTAGGCAAATGTTTAAAATATGTTTAAAACAGATGATTAAAACAAAACGTTTAAAACGAAACACCCTGTTTCTAGTTATAATATTTTACACTGAAACTACTGAAAGATAACCAGCTTTATCAAACAATATTTTAAGGTTAATGACAGATTTAGAAGGGCCAGAAGAAAGTAAGTAAATTCCTTAAACACATTCCTTATAATTTGAAGAAATAGTCCACACTGAAGTGGAGTTGAAAGTATAAAAAGGAAAGAAAAACACAAAGTCTTCCTTCACAAAATTTAATAGAATAAAATATTCTTAGTTTAAAGGTTTCTACATGTTTCGAACGCAGAAACGTTCATCATCAGGAGACAGAAAATATATTGCTGATGTTTTTAGCAAAAGAGAAAATGATAGGTAGTAGGCATAAAACGTTAATGGAGCTTTTGTGGTGTCAAAAATTTGATTATTAAAATTACGTTATTTGAAGATATTAGAAATAAAGATAAGTTAAAACATACGTAGTATGTGGAAAATTCAGTTGAAATGGTCTAGGTTTAGAACCACCAAACAAAAAAGGGGGGACGTAAAGGTAGAAAAAGTACTTCTAAAAGGAAGATGTCAAAAACATGTCTTGAAGACATAGTAAAAATGGGAAGTTATTTTATGTACAGAAATTAGGTATTTAAGGCATCATGTTAAAATAGAGTATTTTTCGGAAAGGTGGTTTGGGCCCTGAATTTTAAGGCTCAGTAACCCCACCAGATATTAATTTCAAATTAGGCATTTAAACTTCATATTTAAACATTTTATGAAAATTAGAATAAAAGGCTGTTCGACTCTTTATTCTAATTTTCATAAAATGTTGTTTATGTAGCTTAGGCTTAGTTTGATGTGTCTAAATTGATCATAATAAAATAAAGTTATATAGGTATCAAGATACATTCAATGTACCAAATTTCAGCTTGCTATATTATAAATAACAATTTAAAAATATGATGACTTATTCATTTGTTCTGATAAAGCATTGATGTCACGATTATTTTAGGCCAACAATTACCCTATCAAATCATAATTAAAATCATTCGGTTTAACCTACTTATGAATATGGTCGATTTAAAAATATTAATAAAAATATTTTTGCATGTTATTTAAACAAAATAAACTTATAAATAAACATTACTGGAAGTTTTCCATTTACAAGTAACACACTATTTCGTATTATAGAAGAACATATTTTTGAGGGGTTCGTTGGTCGGGTATAGGGTGTTTAGTGAAATAAGAAGATCGATGTCTAAATGTACACTTAAACTGTATTTACATAAACATTACAATATTTACAAACGGATCGGTTCGTGAACGGTCTCGGAGTGCCGAGCTAGCTGAGATCAATCGTCTATATTTATTTTTGCCTTTTTGGAAAATACCCAAAAAGCGTCGGCAATATTTCTAATAGATGCCCTGGAATTAGAGGCCTGCCTTATTGCCTGTACCGAATTGTTTAGTTTTTATTATTTTATATTACTCTTGACCCCTGGTCGGAGTATTACAGCCGTAACGTATGGTCAAAATGCAATGCATATTTTTTATTGCCCTTTCTTGGGCACGTACGCCACTTTGACCAGCAAAATAATTTGTTGATCAAATAATATTTTGTATGTATGTCCGCTACTTGTTACACTCGGTTTTTTGTATATCAGTATTAATAAAGACATAATTCTCCATTGAAAATTGGGCACCATTTATTCCAAATAAAAATGTTCAATGTCTTTTTTATTATGTTCTAATTTAAAACAGACTTGGAGCACTTAAACCGCAGTCTTCCCCCAAAGCGCCCTCAGTGCATTTTATGACTTAAGTAAAAGTAGTACCACCTAAAGTGCATCTGGGTATTTGTATATTGCAAATAAATCATGGGTAAGTCGATTATTAAAGCCCATAGAAACGGCAACATTAGAAATTTGTTTTACCATGGGAGAAGTTCTCCCTAGTTAGTTTTTAACAAAAAATGGCTTTAAACATCTCTTATAAAAGGCAAATTATAATATTTTCAGTCTGTTCTGACCACAAACATAATAAACAATAATTGCTTCTATTGTCTATCTGTACGCATTCGATCAGGCCCGTCGGAGTTTGCGCAGTTCGGACATTTTCTTGTGGATGTCACGTTAATGAATATATTTAACAAAATCGTCTTTCAACTCTCTTACTGGCTCATTATGAATTTTGTGCCCTGTCCAGATCCCCAAATCAGGCCACAATTGGCGGATTTTCACGTGCTTTGTTTTGCCTAGTACCAATCGGTTTAGTCCTTCGTCATTGCTACCGCTACCAGATGGCAGCTGTTTTTAATAAGGGTTTCACTGTCGAAATATTAAGTTTAAAATATATTTTATTATAATTTGGTTATTGTTATAGGTTAGGTCGGTGGGGTATCCGGGGTTAGGTTGATCCGAGTTGATCAGTTTGTTTTAATCCGTTATATCGCGTTTCAAAAAACATTCACGACTTCCCGTACTTTCATTGGAAGAAAAAATAAATGCAGGTGAAAGAATGCACTTTTTCACTAAATTTTGATTTTCTTCCTATCGTTTAGAAAAAAAAAATTTCTACGGTTTCACTTTTTAAAATTTTAAATTATTTACTGAGAAAATAAATAAACAAGATATGCTCTTCAATAAAAACACGGGAATAAACTTACTGTCGTCACATCTGCCTCGACCTATGGGTCCAGTTATTTAGCTGAAGGTCGAACGCCGCTTCTACCTGAATATCGGGTTGGTTGTTTGTTATTTTTAAGCTGTTCTTGTCTATTTAGTTTATTAAAACAAAAATAGCAATATAATCCGTTGAGGTTGACAAATAAACGAATTGCAGGGATAATAGGAAGACGTAATAAGGTTTTGATCTCATGTTTTCAAACTTTCTACTTTCGCGGCATCTTTTTAATTGTCTCTAGGACCCACTAGGAAGATTTTTAATATTGGGATGTGTTTTTAATAGGTTATAATTCAGGATGTTAATGCTGAATATGATGAATTCGATTATAGTGAAAAGACGCCGCGAAAGCAAAAAGTTTGAAAACATGAGATCAAACTCTTATTACGTCATCCTATTATCTGCGCAATTCTTTTATTTGTCAGCTTGACCGGATTATATTGCTATCTTTGTTTTTATAAACTAAATAGACAAGAACAGCTTAAAAATAACAAACAACCCGCCCGATATTCAGGTAGAAGCGGCGTTCGATCTTCAGCTGAATACCTAGGACCCATAGGTCGAGGCAGATGTGACGACAGTAAGTTTATTCCCGTGTTTTTATTGAAGAGCATATCTTGTTTATTTATTTTCTCAGTAAGTAATTGAAAATTCTATTTGTCCTTTCTCTATGCGATAGGAGAAAAATCAAAATTAAGGTTTGTGACCTTCTAGGAAGATTGTTATAATTGGTATATATTTTCAACAGGTTCTAATTTAGGATGTTTATGCTGAAAATTACGAATTTGGTTATAGTGAAATATTGGATCGTCCCCTGTCCGATTTGTTTATAATAAACACTCAAAGTGGACAGAAATCACGGCTTCAGTTTGTGTTTTTAATAGGAATGTTTACTCTATCTATGTTTTTCTTTAGAACATCGAGAAATACACTTTATTTTATGTGTTGTGATTTAAGACAATGTCCTTAGTATGCTGCCTTTAACTATTCAGTTCAGTTAATTAGCCGCTGTGTGGCTCTGATCTACATTAATTAATAATACAAATGACTGAGATAACCTAGTAGGACCAATAAGGATCAACACGAAGGGTCAACTCTGCCCTAAGCCCTTAGAACTATCGAGGAAAAAAATCCACCGATGAAGACATATCTATAAGCCTCAATATTCTAATGTTCATCAGTAACATCTGTTCAAAACTTGTCATTCGTAATGTTAGATCACACTTCTTCCCGATATGAAGGAAATGACAAACATCAATTCATCTGTTTTCTCTGTCGGCCATTCGGGTCGAATAGACATTTTTTTTATGTATCCTGTCGTTTTTGAGATATATCTTCATGGGATGCTTATATGGCGATTGGTGAGATATAGATTTTATGGAACTTCTAAGAATACGGTCATTTTTGCATTGGAAATGCCGCAGATATACCATGTGTCCACCAGTGGCGTAGCTAGGATATTGTCTTGGGGGGGGCATATAGTTGTATAGAGGCGTAAAGCCCGCCCGAAAATTTTTTTGGACCACGCCCTAATTTTGCTAAATTTTTCTATTATCTATAATTGTTACGTAATCGCCTAAGTACAATCCGCAACTGAAATAATCTAGAAGTCCTACAAACAAACCACAACCAAACGTAATTACCTAGGTTTTCCTACGATGTTTATATCTTACTTTGTCTTATTTACGTAAATAAAAGAGAGAAAAGGAAATTTACACCACCAGACACCAGATCCGCGAATGTCACATAAAACAAGACGACGGGGATGTGATGACCAAAACAGACGCGTTGTTTCTCGAAGTAAGCCTACCTACGTTAAATTTAAAAGGGCAAAAAAATTAAATTTAAATATTGTTTTTGAAATATTGTTGATAATTACTTTTTTTCATGGCTCTTGGGGGGGGGGCAAATGCCCCGATGCCCCCCCCCTAGCTACGCCGGTGGTGTCCACCGATAGAGTTTGGAAGAGGGAAAACTGTTTTATTAGTAGGTACCTATAGAAGAAAAAAATTTCGAATATCAGATTTGCGATTACTATAACAGGGTTTGTCACAAACAACATTTTTAGTTTTTTTGAACCTTTTTTTAATTCCTTAATTAATTAAATGAATTTTGCTAGTGTTAAAACTACAATTTCAACTATTAGATTTGCGGCTATTATACGGGGTTCGTCAGAAACAACAGTTTTTGTTTTTTGGATTTTTTTTTTCAATTCTAATATCCAATTCCTTTTGATGATTGGCTAAATCATCACTTTGGAAACAAATGGATAGGAAGGTACCTATGGTCCAAACCAGTTGGCACATAGGAGTATACCGATCTCACAATTATCGACTTTCATTTATGTGGGTATCTGAAGCCACATTTGTGTATAAAACCAATTTCAATAATAACTAAGATATCTTGAAAAAAAAATAAGAGTATTGCAAATATACCAATACAGCAAGTTATAGGAACTGTTATCGGGAATTCAGATGTCGAGTTGAACCATGCGCTAACTCGGTGATACCACGTTTGAATAAACCATGTTTGAATAAAAGTTTAATTTATGATTAAATGAATTGAAGAAATATGACATGTAATAATAAAAATACTTCAAAAGTAGGCAAATAAAACAGGGGTTTTCTTACAACAAAATCATTACTCGGCCAGATATAAAATCATATTCGAAGTAAGAAAGCAACAATAGTTGTTTGTTTTTACGTAAATTTATTTAAAAAAATTAAAAATGTTGTTTCCGACAAGCCCTGTATAGTAATTGCAAATCTGATATTCGAAGTTTTGTAGTTTCAGCACAAGCAGACGTTTTTATAAAGAATTACTTTTTCTTCTATACCTACTAAAAAAAGTTTGCCCTCTTCCAAACTCTATCCGTGGACACCACTGTAAACCTACAGGTTATAATGTTAAAAAAACTCTATAGATAGCTTTTTGTAAAATTACGACCGAAAAAATTAGCTAAACCAGTATTGGAAAATAGTGTTTTACAAAATAGGGAGATTTTTACCCCAAGCAAAAGAATAGTGTAATATTTTGTGTTGGTGTGATTATCTGTTGTTGTTACTTTTCTCATTAAATAGCATAAACACATTTTGATATTCAGTGCTCTGGCACCAACACTAGACGTGAATATTAAAATAAGGTGCAACACAATGAATTTATTGGTAAAAACAAGACTTGGAAGTTTAAAATTCATTTGATGCAATCGCTGTATTAATAATTAATATACTACTAGTTTGAAACAGGCGTTAAACGGTGAACCCAAGTTCGATAGTGGGTAGACAACGTTCTTGAATTTTTTAGAACTTTGTATTTCGTTTTTTACTAACAAAGGTAAAAAATCATATGATGAAACCTTTACTTTATTTTCCTTCAAATTAAAAATAAAAGAGACACTCTTATTAATATAGAACTGTCACCTACGACAAATTGTCAGGCAATTATTGTAGTTCTGGATCGAGAAAGCTGTAAATTAGAAGACAAGGCGTTAAGCAAAGAAAAAGTGTCAAAGCAGGAAATATTCCAGAGCTATATTTATTTTTATAGAGCATTCCCCCGATAGATTTGTAGTAGGGATATCCGGTAGAAAGAATTTCGATGGAATTAGTAACTTTAAAATAAAATTATAGTAGAAAGGCATTTGGAAAAACTGAGCGCTTATCACTTCTGCCTGTCTATTATGTCCCTTTTTCTTAAAGATCGAATGAAATAAAGAGTTAACCATTGTCAGATCTCAGATCTATCCTTAGCAGCATTTCACCATATCAAAACTCAATAGTACGGCCATGATGCAACAAAAGGGAGGACTAAAATAGTTATTTACCTAACAAGTGCGGAAACTTTTCCGCATGTGTTAGGTACAAAAGTTTTCCTACGATCGATATAGTTCTCAGATAAACGTCAATAAGGTTCGTAATAAACAATATACTGTAATTACAAAAATTATTGAGCTTCTGGCAAAAATTTATTTTGCAAGTATTTCACTTTATTGTGTGTTTTAGATAAGGTATTTATTAATTTAACAAATCGTGCAAAAAGTTACTAGTGCTAGTAGTCCTGAAAAGTTACTTTTCCGCACGATTTACATATAAACACATATTTACATATAAATATTACAAAAATCTCTATTTTAGACTAGTAGAATAGAGAACTGAGAACAAATTAAGCATATTATTAAAGTTAAACGTACATTTCATAATACAGTGTCACCAGTAAAGTCCGCATCATATGGGATTTTTTTTTATTAATAACTTTATTCGAAATTTGACTTTGGCATCAAGTTCTGCTTCGATTGAGATGAAAATTAAGCAAAAAATAGTAGTCACGTGATTCGCATTATCTGTCAAATTTTAATTCTTTCCAAAAAAAAATTCAAAAGTGTGGTTATTTCTGAAAATATCGAAAAAAGTTATTAAAAAAAGTTTTTTTAAATGCAGTTTTTAGCCCACATGTAAAATTTCAGCTGCATAAGATGATTTTGATATTTTACCTATGTTTTGCAAAATAAGACTCAACGCAACCTACATAAAACTTCTTAGTTTTGACAATGCTTTATTTCAGATACATTTTCTTTAAAGTAGCGCCATATTAAATGTGTGTTTTTCTACAAAATCAAAGTTGGGCTATTAAAATTTGGTCGCATGTGATGCAAAGTTTATTTGTTTTTAACCCTGTATAAGGTAACTTCATAAAATCAGTATTTTTGAAAACGTAGTTTGTGTCTGAAAGTAATACACCCTAATATTAAGACAAAAAAAGAACAGTGTCATCAGTAAAGTGTTCATTAAGTGGAAAATAAATTTTAGTTTAACAACGTAAAGTTTCAACGATTTAATTTAAAACCCCTATATTTTAATTTATTATTAAGCTATGTCTTAATATTAAGGTGTATTACTTTCAGACACAAACTACGTTTTCAAAAATACTTATTTTATGAAGTTACCTTATACAGGGTCAAAAACAAATAAACTTTGCATCACATGCGACCAAATTTTAATAGCCCAACTTTGATTTTGTAGAAAAACACACATTTAATATGGCGCTACTTTAAAGAAAATGTATCTTAAATAAAGCATTGTCAAAACTAAGAAGTTTTGTGTAGGTTGCGTTGAGTCTTATTTTGCAAAAGTGCTGCAATTTACAAAATATAGGTAAAATATGAAAATATCTTATGCAGCTAAAATTTTGCATGTGGGCTAAAAACTGCATTTAAAAAAACTTTTTTTAATAACTTTCTTCGATATTTTCAGAAATAACCCCACTTTTGAATTATTTTTTGGAAAAAATTAAAATTTGACAGATAATGCGAATCACGTGACTACTATTTTTTTGCTTAATTTTCATCTCGATCGAAGCAGAACTTGATGCCAAAGTCAAATTTTGAATAAAGCTATTAATAAAAAAAATCCCATATGATGCGGACTTTACTGGTGACACTGTATATACTTTATAGGATAACAAAAAATAAATTAACGATAAATATTAAAGTTAAACGTGCAATTGGTATTTTTGTAGCATATTGTAGGTTTATTGCATATGTCATATTATTAACATTTTTTATATTCTGTCACAATTTCAAAAATAGTGTGATAAAGTAAAAATTGTGCGGGAAAGTAAAATCGTGCGGAAAAGTGGTACTTTCCGCACGATAAATCGTACCGAAAAGTAACTTTTCCCCACGATCGTAGGAAAACGTAATAGATGCCATCTAATGCCGAAAAGTGGCTTATTCTGCATGAATATGATTATACTTTAATGTTGTTTTAACAGGATAATTAATAAACCGGGACGTTCCTTCTGTTTTTATTCCATAAACCATTGTGGATATTTAAGTTTTTATTGCTCGTTGTAATATCTGTGCGTGTTACGAACAGCAAAAAAAAATGGCGGTGTTATAATATTGTAGTTTGCGAAAATATTATCGTCTGTATGTCAATAGTGAAAATGAAGCTAGATTATTTCGATTGACAACGGCATTATTTTAAAATAATCATACTGAAAACAAAACGTGCGGTATTCCAGGGTGTAATCAACGTAAGAAAATCTACCTTAAAATTTTCGGCCAGTTATGAATTATAGAAAAAAATTATTAAAAGCATTTCCCAGAGACAACTGGACACCATCAAAATAATATGTATTTTACTACGTACATTTTGTAGAAAGTGGCATAATATTATACTTAATTCGCGAAGACCTTTATCAAACGGTTCCCTGTATCAGACATTCCGACAAAAACTATAAACGTTATTAAAAAAATGTTCATTTTTGTTTTGGTCCTTTTTTCTATTGTTTTTTGGCAACGTGTCCCGATTTCTTCCTGGCAACCTTACAATATCACTAATATAGCTTTTTTTATCGAGTGATACTAACTGGAATTATTTTAAGTTTATCGCAAATCATGAAAATCTCATGATTTTGCGAGATTTCTTGCTCTAGCATATTTTTGTCTTGTCTAATGAGATTCTCGCAGAAAACTCTCGTCTCGTCTCGCGAGAACGAGGCGAGACAAGAAAAAGCAATACGAGAGTCAGTCGCACTATTTATTCCCGATAAGACCCCGTATTATCAAAATAGCATCGCTAGGAACAGCCGTAGTGTCGGGGAATTATTTTTTTCCCTAGAAAAAGTTGGCAACCATTTGAAAATATATTAACGCCAACCAGAAATAAGAGTTTCGCCGAACCGCGGCGAGCCTATCAAGCCTATTGTTATTAACTACTTGTTCGCGTATTTATTGTGGTGATTATTATTTTGTTGAACAATTTGTTGTTATTTTTGTGATATATACCGGGTGTAACAGGATCATGGTAAACCCCCCATATCTCCGTCAGTTTTAAAGGTAATTGATTGAAATTTGGGATATCTCATATACATAATAAGCGGCACTTTTTGACCTACAAATGATTTTTTTTCACTTCCGGTTTCGCCGGAAGTGACACCAACTGTCGATTTTTAAATGGAACACCCTGTATATTATTACATTTTTGAATTCTGCATGATTTTCTGAATCCAATGATACCACAAAAGTGACATTTCAAGCGTAAGAAATATTTATTATTTAATTTTCCATTTAAGTCTGCCATGACGGTTCCGATTTATTCCAATTGATCAGTCTAATGCTAGAAAAATCCAAGTCCCGTCAAAAATACTAAATTGCGTTTTTTATAAGCAAATAAAATTCATCGTAATCGTTTTTGGCGTAAAACTCAATTTTTCCAAATGGAACCATATTGGTACCATTTATTAGTAATATTAATAAGGAATTTATTCATACCTGGTAATAACATGTGCGATAAATACAATCAAAATTATAGCTAAAAGGAAATACAATTATTTTGTTCTAATTTAGTGCTAAGAAGTTACTAAGGTGAACAAAAATAACAACAAAAATGTAAAGACTTTTCCAATACACAATAAAAACACCGATACACAACCGAATAAGGTGAAGTGGGGTAAATGTGACATAGTTTTGGAATAGTTCGCAAACAAAGTAATAGATCTTACACTTTTGATGGAACAAAAAAAATTAAAATATACTAAATACCTCAGATATAGTACTGAATTGATTCTAGAATTGACATCTTTTCAGCTTCTTTTTGAAATATGTTAGGAATTTTTTTTTTAAACCATGTCAGTATATCACATTTACCCCGAAGTTTGGGGCAAATGTGATAATGCTGTCTAGCTACCTATTAAAAAGGTGCTTGAAATAAAATGGGGCAAATGTATAACAATTGTAGTTTGTTCATTATTTTGCTTTTTACAAAATCAAATTATATCAAGAGGGCAAAAAGTTATCAACTTTATTCAGAACTGACACGCAAAAACTAAAAAATTAACTTCCTCTGTAGTCAAAACAAATGCTAAAGGGAATGTAAGTAAAAACTTTTGGCCATAAAAATGTGTTTTTTGAAAATTTTACTGCCAAAGTTACATTTTCTTTTGTATATTTCATATCAGCTTCATTTCTTTTTTTGATATATGTTCGCACCATAATGTATCTAGAATAACGGGGTAAATGTATTATGTACTTCACAATTGCCCCAACGTCATATATCACAATTGCCCCAAAAAGCATTTTTTACGGGGCAAATGTGATATAGTAAAAAAAAGTACGACGTCGTGATTGTTTAGTCATTATGATTTGTACACACGCTATATAACTATAAAGACTAAGTTTTAAAATACTAAAGCAGGCTTAATCTCAGAAAATATTAATTTCACTTAAAAATTGCTAAACACGTGTCAACTGGAATGTTGGGTTATATTATGACGAATCCTTGTGCGGCCGCTTGCAGCTACATTGGCTGGAAATTAGGTTTGCTCTAGTGTTGCGCCTATTGGTATTCAAGGTTAAAGAGGTGTGCGGTAGATGGCAGCACTACTCACAATTTTGAATGAAAATTATAAACCATTATCACATTTGCCCCTTTATCACATTTACCCCACTTCACCTTACTTATTAGACAATCTGAATAATTTCATTGTTTTCAAAGCCACCTTAGTAACTTCTTAGCATTAAATTAGAACAAAATAATTGTATTTTCTTTTAGCTATAATTTTGATTGTATTTATCGCACATGTTATTAGGTACCAGGTATGAATAAATTCCTTATTAATAGTACTCAGAAATGGTACCACGGTACCAATATGGTTCCATTTGGAAAAATTGAGTTTTACCCCAAAAACGATTACGATGAATTTTATTTGCTTATAAAAAACGCAATTTAGTATTTTTGACGGGACTTCGATTTTTCTAGCATTAGACGGATCAATTGGAATAAATCGGAACCGTCATGGCACACTTAAATGGAAAATTAAAAATTAAATAATAAATATTTCTTACGCTTGAAATGTCAGTTTTGTGGTATCGTTGGACTCAGAAAATTATGCAGAATTCAAAAATGTAATAATATACAGGGTGTTTCATTTAAAAATCGAAAGTTGGTGTCACTTCCGGCGAAACCGGAAGTGAAAACAAAATCAGTTGTAGATCAAAAAGTGCCGCTTATTATGTATATGAGATATCCCAAATTTCAATCAATTACCTTTAAAACTGACGGAGATACGGGGGGTGTACCATGATCCTGTTACACCCGGTATATAAACTTTCAAAACAATAGGTATTAACAATGCCACTGTGTTAAGTGCATAATTGTTTTAACAGTGAGAAAATATGCGGCAGAGGGTATCTCTTTCAACAGGTAATGAATCTCAATGGTGCATTATTTTATTAAGATACTTATATTTATAAATTTCATACAGAAAAATTGTTTATGTGCTGCATGCCTATAGTGATGTCCGGTGCCCGTGGATGGCTAGCTATAAACCCCATAAGTAGATAGATTGTAGTGTGTAATTTATACAGCCTATTAAGTATTCGACCTTTTTCTATAGTCCAAACTGCCACTTTTCAAACGGGGTTTCAAACTCGCCAAAGTTTTGAAATGCTGTTTTATTTTTTTACTATTTACGAAAAATAAAACTATTTGACGAACACATTTTGATAATTTTAGAATAATGGCAAAAACTGTAGTGCTGTCCAGATATTAGTAGCTATTTTTTTTTAACCTTTTAACAAACCCAAATAACATAACCCTGTATTTTTAAAGTTGGTGCGCGTCGTTCGCTACGAAGTTACAGTCAGTTGGAATGATGCTGCCAACTCAAATTAGTGGATAGCAACCTATAAAAACCAAAACACCGTTAGTACAAGGATATTATAGTATGCCATTTATACGGCCTATTAAGCATACCCCCTTTTTTTATAGTTCGGTACTTAGACTGTTTTGAATATAATGTCTAACTGGTAAATAATATAGTAAACTGATAGATCTACCTTAATTAAAGGATAATAAATCAAGGCTTATTTTTAGTAACGCTTTACATGCAGTGTGTTATGTTATGATCTTCCTACGACTTTATCATTTCAAAGTATAATTTGCATTGGCCAATACCTGGTGGGTACTTGTTTTTACAAAAATTTTAATTATTGTCAATGCAAAAACAAAATACAGCTTGACATATTTGGAGATAGTTAATGTGTTAAACGATGGCTTCAAGGGCGGCACTATTATATTAATAAGGGGAGCAGAAGTCTACACACATTTTCATTGAATATTTTAAAGTAAAAATATTGGAAAAGAAAGAAAAAACTAAAAGTCTTCCTCCACAAAGTTTAATAGTTTTTTACGGGTCTTTACATGTTTCGAACGTAGAAACGTTCATCATCAGGAGACAGAAAATTTATTTAATGCTGATGGTTTTAGCAGAAGAGAAAATGGTGTAGAACCTTAATGGTTAATTTTGTAAACAACAAAAATAAATTTGTTTTTGTCTACTTATTTTATTACTCATTAGTTTGGCATATCATGTCATAATATGAATTTAACAAAATTTTAACCTGGATTTGGTTAGATATATCGTCCCCGTATCATTGTGATCTAAACCAAGCCCCACGTTTTTTAATCCAAGCCATCTTTGATGCAAATAATTTTCGCTCGCACGGTACGTTCTATCGTATGTTTTAACTTTTCTCAATTTTCTTCATATTATGTCATTTCTACACATCAATTTATTAATTCCATAAATGCACCATTAAGGTTCTACACCATTTTCGCTTCTGCTAAAACCATCAACATTAAATTAATTTTCTGTCTCCGGATGATGAACGTTTCTACGTTCGAAACATGTAGAGACCCCTATACAGGGTGTTTCAGCATAAGATGCTGATCCTTAAGGGTGTGAATCCTTAGGTGATTTTAAGAAGAAAAGTTCATATTAATATATATCCTTAACCTATCAACTTTCGAACTACAGGGCGTTAAAGGTTTAAGAAAAAAATCGTTTTTCTATCATAACTTTAAAAACTTTCTAGCTATTTTTAGGAATTTTTCACACATGCCCTCTAAGCATCAATAGCCATTTTTTGGTGTAGAAAATTTTTTAACCAGTGGCGTCCTGAAAGGGTTTGGAGGACTATACATTTTGGAAAAATATTATGTACGCCACCGCTTTTTCTCAAGATAAAAATTATTTTTAAAATACTCATTCATTTTAGGCCAAATTTAATATCTTGCCTTTTTATCGTTCGACAAACAGTTTCCGACAAAAAACATAAAAACATTAAATGCGCATTCGCTATGTGCCTATGGTTTGTTTTGACACTATCAGGAATACTCCAGGAATTTTTCAAACGGTACGAGACTCAATGAAGAGAAGAGCTGAAGCATGCATTTTTGCAAGTGGTGGCCACTTTCAATAGCTAATCTAAATTATTTTCGTTTTTGTTCGCACGTTATTTAAAGTAAGCTGTTTTAATTTATTGTTAAAAAATAAACCATAGGCACATAGCGAATGCGCATTTAATGCTTTTTATTTTTTTTGTCGGAAACTGTTTATCGGACGATAAAAAGGCAAGATATTAAATTTGGCCTAAAATAAATGAGTATTTTAAAAATAATTTTTATCTTGAGAAAAGGCAGTGGCGTACATAATATTTTTCCAAAATGTCTAGTCCAAACCCTTTCAGGACGCCACTGGTTAAAAAAATTTTAAATTTTGCTACACCAAAAAATGGCTATTGATGCTTAGAGGGCATGTGTGAAAAATTCCTAAAAATAGCTAGAAAGTTTTTAAAGTTATGATAGAAAAACGATTTTTTTCTTAAAACTTTAACGCCCTGTAGTTCGAAAGTTGATAGGTTAAGGATATATATTAATATGAACTTTTCTTCTTAAAATCACCTAAGGATTCACACCCTTAAGGATCAGCATCTTATGCTGAAACACCCTGTATAATAGTAATTTAACAAACTAGTGTATTAATAAGGGCGATTAATAATCGAGACAATTTTAACAAAACAAAATTTAACAATTTGTTGAGATTATTAATCGCTATTTAATATACGCGTTAGTTACAATATTTTTCCGTCGATTGTCTTGTTAATAGATTATATTTTTTTTTTATTTAGAACCAAACTACATATTATAAGCGTTGCACCAACAAATTTTTGAATTTCAAACTTATTGACATCGACAGAAACTATGGCAACGCCATTATGTACGCGGCAGTGCGTGCCTTGTAGTATGTTTGGTTGCCTAAAATCGTTTATTAATAAAAAAAAATCATGCATTAATAGGAGCCATTAATGTATGATTTTTTATACATTAATTAAGGTTGTAAATACACGGTCGACGGAAAAGAATTTTTATTCTATTAAATTTTGTGGAGGAAGACTTTTAGTTTTTTCTTTAACCTTATTTATAAAAATCTAAGCCAGACTGGGAAGTATTGAGTTGCTCTAATTAAAAGTTGGAACTAAAGACCAGAACGGTAAATGTCACACCTTGATATTTAACAGGGCATTCTGGCCCGGTTTTCAATGTGCTGATAAATTACCTTTAAAAGAACACAAAGTTTATTCATCAATATTTCGTTCGTATTCGCCGATGTTCTTTACGAAAGGGCCTATCTCGATATTTGGCTAAAAATGAGTTACAGCCATATAGAGGCATGGGAATACCTTATTATTTACGTTACACCAGAGAAACGAATCGTTAACTTGCTAAAGCCTCCTTCCCTTTTTTCAAAGTCACAAAAGAAGGATAGGAAACAGGTGGAAAGTAAGTTCAGTTAAAAAGATTCGTTCTTTTCGTTCTGAAATTTCTAATAATGATTCATGATTATTTTCATTTCTTAAAATGCTGAATCGATTATTTTTTCGATCGGTTTTCCTTTAACTCTACTCTATTTTTTATTACTCCGTACGTAATTAAATTGTTAAACTTGATTTACTGAACGAAAAGTACTTTAATCGATGAACGAGTGAACGAGAATCATTTCTGAATTGGTGAATCAAAAAAGAATCGAATCTGTTTGGAACGATGAATAATTAATTCTTTTAATTCAACGAAGTGATTCGTTCATTTCACGAATTGTTCGCGAAGGACACACCTCTACTGGGTACTAAACACAAACTAGGATTGACCAGCTTCCTATCCTAACAAGGGTGGAATAAAATTATATCCGTTCAGTTAACTGGAATAAGTACCCTATTTATCTATTCAGTGGATTATTAAGCAAAACGAAAATTCATAGCCGTGTCATACGATAGAATGTACCGTGCGAGCAAAAATTATTTGCATCAAAGAGGGCTTGGATTAAAAAACGTGGGGCTTGGTTTAGATCACAATGATATGGGGACGATATATCAAACCAAATCTAGGTTAAAATTTTGTCAAATTCATATTATGACATGATATGCCAAACTAATGAGTAATAACATAATTAGACAAAAACAAATTTATTTTTGTTATTTACAAAATTAACAAAGTAAGAAAAAATAATTACATAAATTGCTGAAATTGGCCACCACCATGCTCCAAGCATAAATTCACACGTCTCTTCATATTTTCGAAAGTGTTGACCAGCATCTCTGGAGAAATGTTACCACATTCTTGGAATACTTGTACTTTATAAGGAAATACATTTAGCTGCTTCTTAAGAATAGTCCTGCATGTTCCATAAGATCTTCCCACTTCTTGGGACAGGCGTATTTTGCATTATTTCACGAACGTTTGCAACAAGTTCTTCTTTTCTTACAGATGGTCTTCCTGCTCCTTTTTTGTGTTGTATAGAACCTGTTTCCCTAAACGCAGTTAGTCAGTCACGGTTCTTTTCAGGAAATGATAAAAATCCCTAGCAATAAAAGCAACGTTAGGAAAATGTTCGTGAAAATCGTCCATGCACAAACCCGGATTGTATTGGCACTCACCATTTACTCTAACCCCGTTTCGAAAATACGCTTCAACCACGAATGTTTTGTGCTGTTCCGTAAAGCCCATTGTGTGAATTGTTCAAGAAATTGGAAAAATTAGCGATGAATCAAATTACTTGTAACGACTGTCAAAGATGACGAAATAACTGATTTATTATTAATTCAGGTAGTTACTGACACCCGACAGGTATTAAGCTCTACGGCTAAGCATTACGTCCTTAGATGCAAGGCCCTCTTTGATGCAAATAATTTTTGCTCGCACGGTATGTAACGCAATATCAGGCAGTTAAGTGATATAAAGTAGTAAACCTACGCATACTTTGTGCGAAAAAGAACGCCCGAGTTGAGAGAAAGCCAAAGATAACCTAACAACATTTTAAAACGAACCTGGGACTAAACACAAACTAGGATTGGGCAGCTTCCTATCCTAACAAGGGTGGAAATAAAATGATATCCGTTCAGTTAACTGGAATAAGTACCCTATTTATCTATTCAGTAGACATGTCAGGCGATAGAATGTATCAACAGTGAGATGCCGGAACGGCGCAAAAGTACGTATATGAATGAGATGGAAGGTATATCTTTGTTGCTTAATCGTCATTAGGGGAAACAAAAGCCAAATAAGATTACATAATAAAGAAACGATGTTTCCTTGTCATTAAGGTAACAGAGATTCTACTGTAAAACCTGCATTAGAAAAAATGACACTCTCTTTAAATTTGATACCCCTCTCTGCACTTTCGTCTTGTGCACGCAACAAAGGAATTAAATAAGCAAAACGTAACACGATCGGGCGGCGCACTGAAACGAACCAAACTGCAATAAGTAATTGTAATAATAATAATATTTACAAGGCGAATGTACTTAATCCTTCATTGCTACAAACTCTGGATAATAATATACGTTCCATGACCTATATTTCCAGTTCGTGGTGTATTGTAATCTGGCTGCCAACTTTCCAATTTACCGTTAATCAATTCTATCAAACTTTAAAAATTTAGGAAACTTATAGTATAAACTCAACTCAAAGCCAGGGTGAGGTGTTTCTTAAGGCCATGACGTTTAGGTTGTGCCTTTGTGGTTATTTCAAAAATATCCCGTATAACAATATTAACAAAATCACAGAATAACTTTGGTGTTTGGAACGTTATAAACTGCTGTTTAAATATCAGCATCAGTGTTAAAAAATAAAATGTTCATATTATCCATTCCGAGAAAAGCGTCGCACAAGAAGTGGGTATAGAAGCTTAAAACACAAAGTTCTACAATATTTTAGATGTAAACTTATAGTATATTTTGACATTTCTACATTCTACAATCAATTCTAGACATTTATCAAAAATCATGCGCAATGCAACGTTCTAAACTCAAGTCACAATCTTAAGGGCATTGTGACAATGACAATGGGATGCTATTTAAGTTTAAGACGTCGAAAACTGTTAATCAAATTTGCTCTGCTGATATTACATCCACATTGTGCCTCGCCGAAGATAAACACATAGAAATTTTGATTATGTTGGGTTGTGGAGATAAAAGTAGAAGTCATAGGAAGGTCTGGGATATGTTCAATGGAAAATACCCAAATCGTCCGCCTCTTAGCCAGTCGACAGTGTCTAGGGTAGCAATTAAGTGGAGAACTTTCCGTACTGGTAAAGATAGTGGTAAAAGTTGTCGTCCTGGTATACCTCAGGAGAAAAAAATAAACATATTATTATAGGAAGATACTCAGAGCTCAAGCACACAACTTGGCGTGACTACGATATTCACCAAACCACTACCTATTTTTTTTTAAAAGATGTTTCATCCATACAAACCAGTAATTGTAAAAAAGTTATTGAACGAAGAACCTGATAGGCGAAAGCAATTTTGTGAAATAATGATGAGCTAACAGATAAGCACGCACGAATTGCCCAAAGAATTTGTTTTTCAAATGAAGCTATGTTTTCTGTACATGGTCATGTTACAAAACTACAGAAAGTGGGCACAGAAAAATACTCTCACCCAGTATAATGAAAAGGTTAATGTCTGGACGGGCATTGTTCGAAATAGGGTAATCGGACCATTTTTCTTTGATAAGAGCCGGACTGGAGAGATATCCAAATTTCCTTCGAAATGATCTGGTTTCAGCTCTTGCCACTCTATTTCCATATGATATATTATGATAATGATCCTGATTTACCAAGTTGCTTCCCGCATTATGTTGCTTATGTAAGGGAGTACTTAAATACATCCGGGGCGCTGCCTGGATAGGTAGAGGGTTCAGAACGGCCACCCAGATCGCCCGATTTAAACCCACTGGACTTTTTTTTTGTGGGGCTACATCAAAAATTTAGAAGAATCTAAACCCAACTCGATAGATACGCTTAAGGAGTCCATTCGACGAATAATATGAGAAATTTCTCCACAATTGGTACAAAATGTAGAACAGGAATTTTTAGATCGATTGATCTACTGCAGACCAGTTGGTGAAAGACATTTTCAACATCTTATAAAATAGATTATTTTTATTCGTCGTCGTTTTTGCCATTTTGTTTTAAAAGTTAATATTTCGCAAACGATTGAAGATAGGTATAGAGTATAAATTATGAAAAATGTCTAGAATTGATTGTAAGATGTAAAAATGTACATGTTTCAATAAAAAAAAACTAAAGTTGATATACGTAGCATTTTTATGATACTGAGTAAGTATAATATATTTTTTCTAAAAAAAAACACAAAAACTTTATATATTTGTTATAGGGACGACCGAGGAACCTAAACTCAAGCGTTAAAACTATCAAATTTGAAAAATAGTATTGAGACCCATTTCCGACATAAATTGTTTGTCCCGATTTCACAACCACGGCGAGCCATATTTTTAAAACGATAGACTCTTTACTATTCTATTTTGTTATCGATGCCAGAGTTGACGCCATTAGAAAAACCATTAAGAAAATGTTGTTTCGAGCCACTATAGCCATTCTTAAATTTGTTTGACTTATTTTTATATCTCGGCAAACTTTAAAAATTACCCATTGAAGTTATTAGGGTATCGACAACAAACAAGAATCGACTAAGTGGTTTTAATTTTCTATTTTTATAAAGGCGCATCGAAAAGCTGTCATAGATAAGAGCCACGCAGGCCTATAAAAAAAAGTAGAATGCTTAATCCCCAGATGTGTTATTAAAGTAGCTTCGTTAGGAAAGGCTAGCCGGGGGATTAATTTTTTTCCCTAGAAAAAAGTTGGTAACCATTTAAAATTATATTAACGCCAACCAAAAACACGAGTCTCGCCGAGGTACGGCGAGCCAAACCTATTGTTTGTTTGAAGGTGGTTAACCTGTTGTGCACAAGTGTACAGTAGTAGTAGTACAATAGCAGAGTTTTTATTAGACATACAAATAGTCTACAATTTAAAACCAATTTTGATTCTACCGAGTGGCTCAAAAACGCTCGCCGTAAAGATATGACTTTTTACATAGAACACATTATAGTAATATGGGATACAGTAAAACAAAGTTGAACTTGTAAATTTCCACTATATCTTCTTAACATAGTATAAACTTAACATAGTATAAAACAAAGTCGCTATCGCCCGTCCTGTCCCTATATGTACTTAAATCTTTAAAACTACGCAACGGATTTTGAAGCGGTTTTGTTTAATAGATAGAGTGATTCAAGAGAAAGGTTTTTATGTATAATACATGCATAATATTATAGAAAAACACTGATAAACACTGATAAATTGGAGTAAGGAGAACGAACGACCCAACCTAACCGGTCCCCGGCCCGTTCAACGATCAATCCGAAGCACCGAAGCCGGAATAGACGAAGACAGACTATGTTTTATGCATGGATGTGAATTGTGGACGGGCCGGCAAACGGTTGAGTTTGAGGTTTGTTCGCCTTATTATCTCACGTCGTATAATGCCGGGCTGCAACGCAGGCCGGGTACACGCTAGTTAAAAATAAATTGAATTGTTTCGCTAGCACTGCAGCTTCGTCAAATAAAAATGATATAATAAAGATTGAATGTCGAATTTTCGTGCTATTTATTGTAACCCTTCCACTGTTTTTATTGCTCACTATTTATTTTCAATTTCAAAAACATTTGTTTATAATAGTATTTATAATATTTTAATAAAACAATGCATCTATTGAGATTCATTAGCTGTTGAAAGAGATATCTCTCTGCTGCATAAAATAATTTTAATTTTTGTTCTCGAGAATAACCGAGTTCCTTTTAAGTTAATTTGAAACAGCAAAGAAAAGCACAACAAAGATTTGTTCCTCCTCCCTTGCTGCGGTTAAGTATGCCCCTCTCTATTTCTCATGAGAATATACGGAGTTGTTCGTGAAGCGTTCCTTTAACAACTTAGCTCAGCAAAGATATTCATTTTGTTCAACTGTTTAAAATAACCAAATGGAAAGTACCCGATATTTCACCGTACGTTTATTTCTTTAAATTAAAAACCGCTTGCCAGTACTATATTTTAAAAATCGGGCAAAGGTATTGGCCTTTTTTTCTGCTGTTTATTTTTAAAACAAAGCTCAACGACAAAATTAATACAATACAATTTATACATTTAAATCTTTTTTTTATTTAATTAATTTTCCCACTTCTTTTTATTGGCCTCACATTTCTACATTTAAAAACCCTCATTTGACATTTACGTCTTATTTCGATCGCATTTTAAAACTATTTTTAACTAGAGACAGGTTGCGCCCATACGAATACGTGTATGTTTACATGATATAAGTATACTTAAATAATATAGTCTATTCGTTAGAGTAGACTATTGCATCATATATAATCGTAAGATTAAACGTCCCCAAAGTAAAACTTGACAATAAATCGGTATATGTCTAGAATTATTTCTTATTCAGTGACAATTATTATATTTATGAGAGGAATTAGATGAAAATAGTGTTAATTCACGCTAGGTCCAAGATGTTTCAAAGAAATACAAATTTTGTGCCGTGTTGAGATGGCACAAAACTAATAATCTGGTACCTATAGATGAAACACATAACAAATGAACCTATTGACAAAATCGTATTCCATTCTGAAGTATATCAACATACAAATTTTAACCCTCCACTCTGTTTACCAAACTTATGCTGTTAAAAGTATTAACATAATAGGGGTGTATAAATCTTTGCCTAAAACCGTATAAAAAGTCTGCAGTATGGCAACGCAGCAGTGAGAGATCCGCCAACAAAGATGTGACCGCCACGACATCGGTCTGAGACCATGATGACGGTGTTTCATTCATTTCCGTTTAGGGATGTCCACAGAAAATGTATCGCGAAAAAACATGTTTGCGATAAAATTTTTAATACAATTAGAATTACAAAACAAATTATAAATCTAATGATTCTAAGCTTACACCCTAACTGAAACCAAAGATAAAAGGTATAATCAAGATCGAAAGGCAACGACAAAATAATTATTTTACGAATAAAATTAAGGCCTAATACATCCATGCATCGACAAAAAATATCAAATGGCCTCGAGGCATCGTTAAAAATCTCATTGAAAATATCGATGTATAAAATGCGTCGATGTATTTCGAACATCCATATTATCGTTCGGTGGTTCTTTGACTGCGGTCTGAAATTTCCTTTAGTTTATAGGTTTTGTTTTATAATTGCTGTGTTTTTAGTGTTTTGTGATATTTTTTGGTGACTAATTTTCCTTGAAAATAATAATTCTGCAGTTACTTTTTATAGGTGAGTAAATAGAAAGTTGGGTGGTGATTTCCCCTTGCCGATACATATTAATTAGATACCGATAAATGTGTCGACCTGTAGATGGTTCCACAAATCAAAAAAAAATCTGTCGAATAAAATATGACGGCAGTCAGTAAAACTATCACTTTGCTCACTCGTTGGGAATATAATTATTTGCGTTTTAACTTGCTTCAGCGAATGAACTGTATGTATGTTCCATAAGCTGTATGTTTACCAGATATAAAAATAGTCGTTTTACGTACACCCTCTCTAGTATACAAATCGGTGTGTTTATTTTACTTTATCAAAAGGTTTGGGGATTTGAAGTTAAATATGACGCTGGTGATGATAGGAATTTGGGTGTTTTTTAGAGGAGCCAAACAAACAATGCGTGTGTAATTTGTTTAGAAAAATATGTACAGTTTAATATTTAATACTATGGTTCCTGGCTGATACAACAGGTCTAGGGTCTAGTTATAAAAATATTATTGTCCAACAACAACATTTTCTACCATTCGATAAAGATGCCATCGTTGTGGCTTTTTCAACAAGACCTCGGTCCCAAACACACATCACGATTGTTACAAGACTAGTATTCATTCTTTAATATCCGAAAAGCCAACTTCCGGTTCAACTATTGTAAAACCTTCTTTTCTTTCTGGAAAGAGAATACCGATATGGGATTTGCAAAGCGCACTTTATTGGTAGTACCTATTGAATAAACGCTGAACTCTTCGAATAAACAAACATTTCATATTATTTTCAAAGTTTTCCGCTGAAATCGGGCCCGTCCAAAAGATCAGACTTCAAAAGCAGGAAGACGACAGTCCAAAATTAAACCGCGTGTCCCGGCATTTCTTTTGCTCTCGTTTCAGTTTTCCGTTTTCACTCGGGAGATGACAATTTCATGTTATAATTGAAAAATATGGGCTTTTAAATCTGGAAAGGCCTATGAAGTGTAGACGACGAAAGGCCAGTTGGATAGTCAAAATAGACGATTTCGTTTTTTTAGTACTTTTACTACAGGCACAAAATATACCGTGCGAGCAAAAATTATTTGCATCAAAGAGGGCTTGGATTAAAAAACGCAGAGCTTGGTTTAGATCACAATGATATGGGGACGATATACTTATCTAAACAAATCTAGGTTCAAATTTTGTGAAATTCATATTATGACATGATATGCCAAACTAATGAGTAAGAAAAGAAGTAAGTAGACGAATACAAATTTATTTTTGTTGTTTACAAAATTAACAAAGTAAGAATATACAGAAAGAAAAAGAATAACATCAATTGCTGAAATTGGCCACCGCCATGCTCCAAGCATAAATTCACACGTCTCTTAATATTTTCGAGTAATTCCTGCGTCTTTCAAAATCTTCGGCTTGTATTTCTTGGAGTACTTGCACTTTATAAGGAAATAAATTTAGCTGCTTCTTAAGAATAGTCCTGCATGTTCCATAAGATCTTCCCACTTTTTGGGACAGGCGTCTTATACAATTTGTTGGCGTATTTTTTCTTTCACGAACGTTTACAACAAATTCTTCTGTTCTTACAGATGGTCTTCCTGCTTCTTTTTTGTGTTGTATAGAACCTGTTTCCCTAAACACAGCCACGGTTCTTTTCAGGCAATGATAAAAATCCCCAGCAATAAAAGCAATGTTAGGAAAAGCACAAACCCGGATTGTATTGACACTCACCATTTACTCTAACCCCGTTTCAAAAATACGCTCAACCATGAATGTTTTGTGCTGTTCCGTAAAGCCCATTGTGTGAATTGTTCAAGAAATTGGAAAAAATAGCGATGAATCAAATTACTTGTAACAGTGTCAAAGATGACGGAATAACTGATTGATTGTTAATTCAGGTAGTTACTGACACCCAACAGCTATTAAGCTCTACGGCTAAGCATTAGGTCCTTAGAAGCAAGGCCCTCTTTGATGCAAATACTTTTTGCTCGCACGGTATATCTACGCAGTGTGAAGCTATACATTCTGTGCTATAGTGCAAGTTGTCTTTATTAAAATGATGAATTTGAGCATTTGTTAAAATATCATTAGTTTCTATGTTCTTTTTTATATTTTTTAATTCTTTTGGCACTTGTTTAAAAAAAAAATATTTATTTGATATTTGTTTTCTTATTGTCTTCTTTGTCAACCCTAATACGATTGAAAATGTTATTAAAATTATAATCGAATGAAAATAATAAATACAGGGTATTCCACTTAAAATAAGAAAGTTAAAAAATTCAAAGTAGGTACATTTCACACACCCTGTACACTTTTTTGAGAGGGTCTCAAATTTGGAAGTAAATCTGATATTTTTGATTGAATTTGAAACACCCTCCTCAAATAAGTACGGCAAGTATGATTCTTGAATTATGATCCGACAGTTTCAAAAAAAGCTAAATATCGCACGAACGTCATGATTCAGGATTCAGGTATCGGTATTTATAACAGTAACTTGCATTTATTTACTCCGCGCAATCGAAATATGTAATAATATACAGGGTAATCCATTTAAATTTTTACAACTTTGGTATGTAACTTTCTTTGGAATCATCCTGTAGAATTCGAAATAATTTTTCACTCCCGGTGCTCCCCCCCCTAGCTACACCACTGCCTACATAGACTAGCAAAGATGCAATTTCCGTTTGGCAATTAAGATTTGGCGACGCCAATATGCAAATAAACTTTTAAATATTTATCTCGGCTTTATTATACCTACTTTTCTCCCATATTAATACCTATTTACTCTATTTGTCCGTATTTACGGGCCTCAACAAATTGATATCCTAATTATTTAATGACTACTGGGAAGTTTTAAACTCATTATTACCATTAGTATCAGCAAGGCACGATTGTTAATAGACCTGGGTGCATATGAATGACACACTGACACTCACAAAGGAATTATTGACCGCGTTCGTTTATATTACCTAGTTTAATTCAAAAATACGATATTCTTCTATTGAAAGGTAGTGAAATAATAATGTGCGGATTTACCCAGAATTTTAGGGTGTTATAAGAGAAACAATTTGTTTGGGTGGGCACCATAAAATGGCAAAGCATTCATTCTATACCATGTCCATTAGGCATATAAATTATATCCTTAATTTTATTAAGGTCTACCTTATTGGGCTTACTCAAATTCGGCCACAGAGCAGGTAGCTGTGGTAATCCTACCCTTGAACTCGGCAAAAAATCTACGAAGTAGTTTTTTTTGTGAAACTGGAATTCGGCCAAACCTTTATGATTACTGTTGATCAAGAAATTTTGAAATTGAATACGAGCTACCTATTTTATTATACATAATTAAATGCAAACTTAAATTACTTACTTAAACTGTAGAGGACTAATATCATCTTTGATTTTATATTGCTGCTTGCTTTTCGAGTTTTGTTTTCGTAGGTGTATTTAAACTTAATTTTTATATAAATTTCGACATAATATCTCTAAATATTTTTTTTTCTGTGAAAAAAGTAAAAATTGAACCAACCAATCTTTGTACTGTTTACAAATTCTCTTCCCATAATGGCTTATACTATCAAAACCAGATAAAAAAAAATAAAAACTGTTCTATAATGCGGGCATTAACCCAACTTTGTTGTGTTTGTACTGTATTTGTTATTGATTTTATAATCGGAATTTAAAATCTATGCATTTGCCTTTAAAATGAATAGTGACGTAAGCATGTGCTACATACAATATCATTTCAAGTTTCATAGTGCACACAATGTTTTAAACTAAAATTTGTCAAGGAGACTATTATGGATGACACCCTCAAGTCGTCCTCCATAAAGGGGACCGACAGAACTAACACCCCCGAGCGAGCCCCTGAGCTAGTGTCGCATTTACTCTTTCGTTTTTTAATCATTAATCTTTTTTCTTGCGGTGTACCCTAGTGAATTATATCATATTTGTAATTTCAGATTATGCCATACACACACACACAATGCAACTAACATTCTTACAAGGACTTATCATTTAAGCCAATTAGGTATAATTTTCAAGTTATTTTAATCCAAGAGTCAAAAGTCATTGGTCAAATCAAACCAATGAAATCAAACCCAATAATGAATTCCCTCTCTATTAATAAAGAATCGTCTTTCTCCAACAGCGTTGTTGATATTATCTTGTAACTAATCAAAAAATCGATGAGTTGCGTTGACAACATAATAAGGACTTAAATGGTTCCGCGGAAATAAAATTAAATAAGAAATGGGTCGTCACAGGGCCGGACTAACCTAAAAAAAGTCCCTAGTAGGGAGTTAAGAATTGGCTGCTAAATTTGGACGAGTACGACCGTGGGTTTTGAAAATTTACATAATTTGGATTCTGTACACAATATAATATTGCTACTTACTGCTTTAATTAACTACTGACTTACTAGTTTCTCAGCTTTACTGGTATCAGTTTACTTAGCGCCGAGCACAGAGAATATTTGTATACGTAGGAGAGTAGTTAAGGCAGAATACCCCACAAGAAAGCCAGTTGATTACGTTTCTTTGTTAGTCCACATAGGTAAACTGTATACGATCTTAGTTGAGACAGACAAAAAAACTAAAAAAAATTTGATGACAGACTTGTCAAGTCCACGTGGACTATCTTCGAACATCTGTATAGGGAGCGATTATTACAAATTTTGTTATATTTGTATTGTAGTTTCAGTGTATGATGCAGTAAATTGATCGTACCCCCAATATTTACGTTGTCTCAACTGACTTCGTATGAAGTATACATGATCATGATAAACATTTTTGATTTAAAATTTTCTAAATACTTAGATACGTGTGTGAGAAGCAGCCGCATGATCATTTCACGTGCTTTGTGATACTAAAGGCAGCGGCAGCATAGGAATAGTAATTTACGTTACAAGACCGGAAAGTAGTGTTTTCCAGGTCGAGACAAGCATTTCCAGGGCGAGCCATAGGCGAGTCCTGGAAGCTTGGAGAGAGACAATATTTTTTTTAAGACCGACACTTCGATATATTTTATAATCTACGCGAAACAAGTTTGACATAAAGAACAAAATTAAGAATCAACGAACTGTCACTCGAGAATACATCGAAATGTTGTTGTCATAATAACAAAATCAAGGTATCTTGTATTATCAAAGAGCGATTGGAAAAACAAAAAACAGGGTGACAGTGACATTAGAGACCGAAAAAACGTTATTTTCTAGACGAAAAATTGTCCAGAAAGTGTAAATTTTCTGGTCGGTTTTAAAAAAAAAATATTAGCTTTTGGTCATCAAAACCGGTCGCTTGCTCCCAGCCCATAGACTCCATCCCCAATAGGGTAAAGAACTATTAAAAAATGCATGGTATTGCATAATATTATAATATGCACAATATAGGAATTAAAGAGTTTCGCAATAATTATAATTTGATATATTTCTCAGCGGAACTTTTATCGGCTGACGCGAGCAGATAGATTCTCTATATTAGGCCATGTTCTTTATATATGGTATATATCTAAACGATTTGAGGGATTTTAATACAATAAATATAATGATTTAATTTAACAGGTGCAAAAGGGTGTAAAAATGAAGGTAATCTGGGTACTAAAGTTACCAAACTAAATTTAATTAATAGGTTTAAAGTTATATTTTTGCAGTTATGCTTATAAAGCAACATTTGTTTACTTTACTTGATACGATTTACTTAACACTTAATTGGTTTTTGATTAGCCAATCAAATTTTAGGTCATTTCCGGATTTAGATTGACTTATAAACTTGTCACTTACTTACGTACCATATAATTCTGTTTGAAGATTTAATTGTAAAATAATATTTTAATTATGTCTTATTGGTTTTAACTTACCAAAAGGGACTAGAAGGACTTCTTGCCAAACTATTCACAGGAGGAGCGGTCTCTCTGGCTGGGGACCCCAAGAATCCAGTTGGAAAAGTAAAAAACGACATATTTTTTAAATCTATTATGAACGAACAACAAGTTAGGTCCACACGCTTTTTATTCCGTCCTTATTTTAGTCAAAAAAACCGCTTCGTAAGCATTTTTACGGAGTTTTCCCCCTCAATGTTTCATCGAAGATTGTGTGCGACTATCAAAGAGCAAACATCCCGCATTATCATCGTCACCCTTACCGTTCATAATGTCTACTTATACGAGGTTCTAATCTGTAATCCACATTTTTTTTTTAAATTATACTTTTCGTAGCAATTATTGTCTTTAAACCACAAAAAATACAGTAAGTCCACTATTTAAAATATTCTCGCAAAAAACACAGCTCTGCTTCTTGACGTTGCACACTTAAATTTTTAAATACTTTTTATCGTCTTAATTTTATGCGAAAACCGCAAAAACCGATAACGAAATATTATTCTGTCCTTTATTTTCGAAATTATAAATAATCACTTTCAACGTCTCAGCTCAACCACCGAATATTATA
This sequence comes from Polydrusus pterygomalis, assembly GCA_963969555.1. Lineage (NCBI taxonomy): Eukaryota > Metazoa > Arthropoda > Insecta > Coleoptera > Curculionidae > Polydrusus > Polydrusus pterygomalis. Next base: position 1,617,231 of record OZ018376.1, read on the forward strand.
GTTCATTTGACGACAAAAATAAACAATCACCTACGACGTTCAAACAACTCGCCTGGCAAGACTTCTAAACAAGACTGAATTCAATTTTAAAATCGTGAATTAGAAAAACAGCCTCTAGCGAGCTTGGACCACGTGGGATGCGACACGCCTTGTCTACTACCATCTCTCTCTGTTGCACAGACAGTGCATTCCAGAAGTAAGACAGAAACATATCGAATATGTCGTAACTAAACGAAAATTTGGGCCCTAATCTCAAAAAGGAGGATGTATCGATTCCTATTTAAGGGAGAACACGTGCGTGGGTTGGATAGAGAATTGGGAAAAAGGGGGGAGAAAGACGGAGGAGATTATAACGCAGAAAGGCCCTTCCTTTATAACGGTAGTTTTACTTCGTCATACTTTGATAAATCGTGTTTTTGTATTGAAAATGCCTTGTTTAGAAGGTGTCAATTAGGATATTAGGTAGGGTGAATATGCCTGTTAAAAATTTCATCTTTAAGATTTAAAAAAAATAAATATTAGAAAATTCGGTGAAATTCCAACCATCATGGCATTTTTTGATTTTTAATTTACAACTACAAATTTGCAGTTTTTATTTATACTTATTAAAAAAATGTAAAAAGTGCATTTCTCGACCACTTTAAAGTCAGTTCTCGACCTTTAATAAAGAATATCATATTTACAGATAGGTAAAGTAGTAGTAAAGTTTGTTCAATGACCGCTGACCGTTATTACGTCATATTCTCCATATTTGCGGTACGTAGTAAATTTAATTCAGTCACTTTGACTCACCAAACTATGTTTTTACACAGATACAGATATACTAATATACAGGTAATATTTTATAAACATTTAAAAACAGGTATATACATATACCACCTAGGTATTTAAATACCTGTATACCTGGGAAAAGGTTTATGCTTTTTCTTAGGCTTAAATTTTTAATTATTATTTTTATTACTGTTAATGAAGTCAGAAATAAGTAGCTTATTTAGGGTAAAAGGTAGGTATCATGGGAAGAAATATTTCGTTTTTGAAAATCAGTAAGTAAGTATGAAATTTTGAATTAATTTAAATTAACTAAAAAATAAATAAAACTTATTTAAATCATATATTTTATTTTGTCTAGTGCATCAGTCTATAATTTGTTTTTCAAATATTTTCAATTTATTTATAAAATCATAAAAAAGAAAATATAATAGTAAATGACAACACAACAAAATACAGTTTTTTAATAATTAATTATAATAAATCATCTCTGCATGGATGAAAATATGTAATTAAAAAACAAAATAAAGAGCGCTTTCCAGATTACTTGTACCGTTTGGGTGGGATATTATGCTGCTTCACTAATATCCAGATCTGATCCTTCATTGCAAACGGTGAAACCGGAATTTGTCTTTGTTCTAACCATGTAATAAGTAATCTTTCTGTTTGTTTGAAGGTGGTAGACAATGAAGTAATATCAAATATATATAGATATCCCCAATATCTGGAAGCCTCTTCTTGTCCAAAACCAACAGCTCAAACTTCACACTCCAATAAGCATGTAGGTGGAGTCATCAAGCTTCATTGCACATGGATAGTATTTAGGACAGTAGCCTTAGAATTATAGTTTAGTTTACACTTGAAAACGGTTAGAGATACTAACTAACCGAAACGTTGTGTTAAGTAACAAAATAAAGACAATGGAAGTCCGACAAGGTAATTTTTGTGAAGTAATTTTTCTGACCAACTTGTATTGGGAATTTTTTCAATCAGCCCAGAATGATAGGTCGAGTTATCCATAATAATAAGCGACAGTTCTACCAAGTTTGGTAACAATTTTTCTTTAAACCATTTCTCAAAGTTTTCACTATTCGTCGAATCATGAATAATCACCAGATTTCAGGCCAGACTTGAATAAGTATCAAACTTGCATTATTCACGAATCCATTTTCTGAACCAGCATGTAGAATAATATACCGAACATCCTCTGACCTCGTGACGATTTTTTTAACTGTGTGAAAAGTATCATCTTGCCAACTTCGCCTAAAAGCCCCTTTACTGTATATCCAGGTTTCATTCAGAAAAACAAGTTTTAAAGGAAAAAACGAAACTTCCAAATAATCAGAAACTCTCTAAAACACATAGGTAAAAGTAGGTATTTATTATTTATGAAAACATTACCATATATTTTTCATGTTTTTCTTGTTTTTTTTCACAATATCGTGACATTCTTAAATTAATGTTGATTAAAAATTCACACATTCATTATTGACGCAAATTTACTATCTCACCTAGTTCACGAATGTTAAAAAGATAAGCACTAGTCGTGACGTAACGGTCAGCGGTCATTGAACAGACTAGGTTTTAATTAATTGAAACAAAAATTGATGGAACACAAAATAACCACGTTTATTATAAAAACAAATACAAATTCTGGGATAATTTTGATGATCACAAACTTAACATACTAATTTAAAGCTGCAATAACTGTAATAATAAATTATTAGATATTTTTCAATAATAAATTTGGTAATTTCACATTGCACTCTCCTTTTTCTTTTTTTATTTGTTTGGTTTCCTTTAATTTCTTTTGCTTTTGGGATTTTTCAGTACCTATCTATTTTTCTCACCACTCTTCGGGGGAAATGTTACTTGAAGCTTTATTTTTTTCTCCCTTCTTTTGATAGATCAGGATATTTAAGGCTATTCTCTAATGCATTAATAGATAACTGAGGATAGAATTTTGTCTTTATTTTCGTTCGTGGTCGAAAACAGAAAAATGTTGGTTTTCGACCACCAAATTTTAATAATTTATTTACATTAAATTCTAATAATTTTAAGTTCACAAAGGTGGTTGCAAATCAAAAATTAGATTCTCTTCTTAGTAACTGCTGTGTTTATTAAATGCAAAATATTTTTTAACAGCGCTATAATTATACATAAATTATTAGGTGTATGATGAACAACGGGGGGCTTATTGAAATTTAATCTTCTATGTATATTTGTTCGTGTTTACTGTGTAATTACTAGTAATTAAAAAACTTGTTAGTATACTTAAATTAAAAGAATTTCCGTTGCACGTCATCAATCAGCTGATAATTAAAAATTGGTAAGGAAACATAAGAAAATTAAATTTGGGCAAAAAATGTATAAATTTCATGCGATATTGAATGTAAAAGAAACTTAATGTATTCTTCTTTGATACTAAGCCGCTTAAAGGGGATGTTTTTTAAATTTAACCTTTTAAAAATTAATATCATTTGAATTTTTTGGGCTGACAGTTGGCAATAGAAGTGTCAACGCATCGGTGATGTCAGTTTATTTCTTGGCGAATTTTGATTGACGTTTATTGTTTTCATTTCGTGTTTTCGTGAGTTTATTTAAGTCGTTTTTAACTAAAACTGCAAATCCTTTTCTAAATAGGATTAAAAACTGATCTTTTAAGAACAACAAAGGGATTCATACACATTTCTGTTGATTACGTTGTTTACCTTTATTGAAAAATGCCGAAGCATTTCCTTACTGGGGTATTTTAATTACAAACTGGCAACACTGCTGATACTCGAAGGTATGACGTGCAACGGAAATTCTTTTAATTTAACTTTATGTGTAAATATGTTTATACTTATGATTGTTTAATAAATTTTCAATTAGGTTGTTATAATTATCTAAATATTTTAATCACTCTGTATACTAAATTAACCTGCAAATAGTACATTGATGGCTTAATAATAAATATTGCGATGGTATTTATCCATATTTTGTTTATCAAAAATGTTAAGTAACTATTCAAAAAAAACTTTATCATTACCCTGTATACTACAAATTAGTTAACGATTTAGAGCGCTTTTCGCGCTTTCCAATTTGCCGGTTAATATACCTAAATATTTTTATAATTAAAATTTTTCGTTTTTTGAGACACCATGTACAACATTAAAAATAAATTCTTATGCCAATCTAATAATTTTAAAAGCAAAACTTTTTATAAAGAATAACTTTTTTTCGAAAAATTGATAATAAAGAAGTTTTCCATTTGGCAAGCAAATCCACGCACACGCTGTATATTTTCTAAATTAAAAGAATACCCTTTAGGTTCTCGACCAAGGCGCATACGTGGTTTTTAACTGGGTGCGAACTGGTAGGACATTTTTTGCTTTACGTTTTTACGTTACAATTTGACTTCTGCGAACGCAGGGTTTTCTGTCAACGGTTTGGGATTTGTGGTGTGCGAAAGCTTTTAAAACACGTTCGCAGGCGTCGTTACTTTGCTGACGGTTTCTGACCGCAGTACGAACAAAGCTAATGCCACTTAGCACTATCTTAGAATCTAAACAAATGTGGGTGACACAAACATTATAAACTAAAAAAAAAATGCGCCCCAGGGGAAAATTATTCGGGACCACGCCCAACGTTTTTCAAAAATATACCCAATTACTAGATATTTACCACAAGCACAGACCTACAAATAAAAGTAGAATGCTTATAACAGGCTGTGCTATATAAATGGCTCACTATAATAAAATATCTCTATGTAAATGGGGTTTTGGTTTTTATAGATTGCCATCCACTAATGTCAGTTGGGTTTGTTCGGGTTATCATTCTAACTGTAACTTCGCAACGAGCGACGCGCACCATCTTTAAAAATATCGGGTTATGTTATTTGGGTATGTTGAAAAGTCAGAAAACAAAATAGCTAATAACATCTGGACATCACAACAGGTTATCATACACAATTCTAAAAATTTTAATATTTATTTTATTTATAATAGGTAGGTAGGTACCTATAGATATTATTGTAATAAAACAATATACTTATTGAAATTCTTTACGTTCCTCTTGAAAGATATGTCCTCTGCCGCACTTTTCTTCCAAATAACACAATTATGCGCCCTGTAGTAGCTGTCGAGCGAATTATTTTTAAGGTGGAATTATCAACGTCATTCAATTTATTGCCAACCTATAACCTATTTCGCCTTGTGTTTCTTAGTTTATTATTTTATTGACTAAGATTTAAATAAAATCAATATCGTCTGCACATTATTTAGGCAATATCTGATATATTACCAAAATATCAATTTATTTCATTGCTTATTTTGGGAGAATTGTATAGTCAAAGAACAATGACATAATAGTGTTAAAAAAAATCTTAACCGATATTTTTCGATATACAATTCTCCTTAAATAACTTATGAAATTCCTTGATATTTATTTAACATGTTAATTATTACCTATAGAATATGAAGACGATATTGATTTTCTTTAAATTTTGTGTAAAAGTTAGAAAAAATAAATAAATATACGCGAAATAGGTTATAGGTTGGCAAGCATGTTGATACCCCACCTTAACTGTTTGTTTATTTTATTATATTTGAAATAAAAAAAGGAATGCAGGGAATTTAAAAAGGGGGAAGGGCGTGTGTCGAGTTTTAGTGCACGTATAAAAAGTGATTAAAACAGAAACTACATTTTTATAATTATAAAGATACGAGATTTAACTATCCAGTTTCAGTATGCATTCTATATTATACAAGACATCATCAAAGTTATCATTACCCAACCAAGGTATTTTTGTCAGGTTGGATATCCCATCATAACACAATAAACTTTACAGGCCAATATGGTCTCAGATCCCAGAGAAACTATTAAAATATGTTTGAGTTGGGCTATTATACAGGGTGTCCGGAAATGATGAGCAAAAAATTTAGGGTATAATTCTGGACCGATAATAAATGCTATCTCTTCCTATAACATTTCTTCGAAAATTGTTGTGTTAAAATTAAATTTTATTTGCCGTTTTCAAATACATAAGTTACTAGAACACTAAATTAAACATTCAATCAAATCAAAGGTTAAAAGTGACGTTCTTCCTTTTCAATGCATAAATTAATTCTTCTTAAAAAATTCCGACGAGCCGACGATACTGATTTTATTTAAATGTTAGTTTAAAAAATAATAAACTTGAAAAAACAAGGTTGTAGGTTGATATATAATATTAATATATATTGAACGACGTTGAGAATTCAACCTTAAGGTTGAAAATAAATTAAAATGATTTCGTATTCATCACATGCAAGCAATGTTATTTTAGCGTTTTTCTCGAAAACGGTTAGATTTATCGAAACAAAAGTAGTATACCTTTTTTATGTCAAAGGGTTAGGAGAATAAAAATATTCAGTCAAAATGCGCATACAGTGTAGGACAAAAAGTTGGGACCATTCAAATTAAAGTATAGGCTCCTATGTGGGGCCCTCCACAAAATGCGAAAAAACGGTGGGCCAATGTGTATTCCTCATCCCGAAAAAGCCCCATATACGAGATTTCGTCAAAATATTATGAGCGTGGCAAAAGGTATTGAAAAAAAACTGCAAATAAAATTTAACTTTCAACACCCAGTACATAACTCATTTAATAATCAATTTTCGAAAAGATGTTATAGGAAGAAATAGCATTTATTTTCGGTCTAAAATTATACCCTAAATTTTTTTGCTCATCATTTCCGAACACCCTGTATAGGAGTTATTATCCTATGATAGAAGAACTACGACCTAGGTATTATAGCAAATAATATCATATAATATGCGTCTATAATAGCAATCATCTTTGTAAAACCCCATTTCATTATATTTTATGCCTAGAGATCAACATTTCGTTTATTAGGTACAGGGTCTTCCAACGAGGACTGAACAGGGGCTCATTTTTGAGCTCCCTTGTATTTAAAGAAAAATCCAAAATAGCCAATCGATGTACTTTTTCCTGCATAATTCAAAAATGAAACCAAAAATTTATTTGAACCAGAAACAAAATAGTTACGCTATGGATAAGGTGTTTTTTAAATGGAACATAGCTTTTTTTATACGATTTTTGGAACGAGTGATTTTTTTTTTGTCCGTTCTGATTAAAATATTTAATATTGTGACAGCTATTTTTATTAAATTTTAATGTTTTATCCAGTATAATTTAACTTTAACCTGTTTGAAACATACACTAGGTAATAAAGGTATAATCACCTTTGAATCATTCAAAGTCGTAAAATTTGACAAATTTACTATAATATTGCCGAAATGACTTTGAAGGATTCAAAGGTGATTATACCTTTATTACCTAGTGTATGTTTCAAACAGGTTAAAGTTAAATTATACTGGATAAAACATTAAAATTTAATAAAAATAGCTGTCACAATAATAAATATTTTAATCAGAACGGACAAAAAAAAAATCACTCTTTCCAAAAATCGTATAAAAAAAGCTATGTTCCATTTAAAAAACACATTATCCATATCGTAACTCTTTTGTTTCTGGTTCAAATAAATTTTTGGTTTCATTTTCGAATTCTGCAGGAAAAAGTACATCGATTGGCTATTTTGGATTTTTCTTTAAATACAAGGAAGCTCAAAAATGAGCCCCTGTTCAGTGTTCAGTCCTCGTTGGAAGACCCTGTACCTATACTTACTTACAATATTTTTTATACAGAGGTTGTAATTAGGAAAAGGTATTTTCATTTCCTTCTAAGTTGCATTTTTTATAAACTAAAAAAATTCCACTAATTTTTACAAGTAATAAAGGGCCTCGGGCTTCAACGGTTTTTTTTTTAAAGAGCTCGACAGCGTCTAAAATTACAACAGGTAAAGCTGAAAGCACCTGCAAGCATGCAGAACACAAACATTAAAAGACAGGTAGAGAAGAAAAACTATTTTTAAACTGCCATATTAATTATAGAAATAACGAGCCTCGAGAATAGATTTCAAACTTCACAAAACAAAATAAGATAATCTTGTGGCCATTAACCAGTAGAAACAGTTTTTTGTAGTCTATTTTTCTTAAGCAAAAAACTTACTTGTCAGCCATTGATACGGAGTAATCAATCGAATCTGCTGCGGTGATATCGTTTTCCATCTTTTATGCACTTCCAAAAAAGTCCTAACAATACGATAAACTACTTATATCGCAGGCATAAAATTAAAAATTCTTTCACTTTCTTAAACCGTTTTAACGGACACATTTAAATGAAAACCAGTTTTGTTTTGATTGGTGTTGCCAAGACGTTTGACAGTTGCCGTACAGACAGGCAACCTAGAAAAAAGTTACTAGATGTTCACAGAGGAATAACAGGTTTTCATTTTGTAAGAGGGGAACTCAATAACGAAATAAATCAACAAAAACAAAGTTCGATAAAATTTTATGAAAAACCATGGCCTCTCAACAGTGTTTTTTAGTTTAGGCCTGGGATCACAGGCCTCCCGGGACACACTGGCGTTTATTTTCATGGCGTCTATAGAATTTCATACTTAACCTCAGCGGCAAGGGAAAAAATCTTTGCTGAACTTTGTTTTGCGTTTTAAGCGAAGATATCTTATCCTTAAAAGTCCTCCATAGTTTGTGTCTAGGGACACACACGATATCGAATAGGTATTGTTCAGATAGTATCGATACCAACTAAGCATCGAAATAAATTATCGAGACCCCGATATCGTATACAAAAAAGTCAAAATTCACTTGAAACACTATCAGAAAATTAATTTTTAATCATATGTTCTCAGTTGTTGAGAGGATAGCAGCAGCTTGGAAGTACCATTACTAAAAATAAAAGTATCGATAATAAATCATTTCGAATCGAAATTATAATACCGATACCGTACTAATATATACGTATCGCTAGTTCCCCATTTGAATCCTAGATGGTCATATTTATACCGCCAAAAAAAAATTTGGTATTGTCAAATTAAATAAATAGAAAACAAACCTGAAGCAGAAACAATATAAATATATTTATTTACAAGTGTTTTCAACAAGATCTAATAAACTATCTAGCTTAGCTTGTCTATCTAACTGTTCAATCATTTCTTCCAAATTCGCACCCCCTTCCATAAAGCCTTTTAAGTTATGAAAATGAACACTATTTAATCTGTGATCTGTAATTCTATCCTGGTTATAATTATATGTTCTAATTTTTTCATTTCTATTATTTGATCGGACTTGACTCTTTCTATTTGCAGCTATACTGGCCTTTTGGGTTTCTAGTTCTTTCTGGTAAAGAAGGGCTCGTAGCCTAACCATTGCCATTTTACGGTTTTTTATTTGTGATCTGTCAACTTGACATTCCACTGCTATATTAGTTGGTAAGTGGACTATTCTTACAGCGGAGTCTGTTGTATTAACGTGTTGCCCACCAGCCCCAGTTGATCTAAAAACGTAAGAGAAGTCTACTTCCAATTAATTTTAAAAAAATATACACTTACTTAGGTATATAAATTCAAACAGTACATGTAATTATGGTCATAAGATAAGTATATCTTTTTTACCTTTTTGTTTCAATTTTTAAGTCTTTTTGCTGGATATTTATATCAATATCACTGGGTTGGGGCATAGCAACTACAGACACAGTGCTTGTATGTATTCTTCCACTTTTCTCTGTAGCCGGTATACGCTGCACTCTATGCACTCCAGCCTCATACTTAAAATATTTAAAAACCTGGGGACCATTGACTAGGATTGAAGCATGACGAAGACCTCCTAAATCTGTTGTAAGATAATTTGCTAGTTCATATTCCCATCCTAAAAATAAGACAGTAATTTACCTAATATTTACATTTTTTAATGAAGCGCTTTAAAATTATTTTACTGACACTACCTACTCCTTACCTTTGTTAATAATAAAACTACAATACATTTCATACATTTCTTGGGCAAAAAGCATAGCTTCCTGCCCTCCGATCCCAGCTTGAATCTCCAGAACTATAGAGTCGCAGAGATCCTCTTTTTCAGCAGGCAACAAAGCATCCAGTATCATTTCATCTAATTCTTTTAGTTTTAAGTTAAGCTGTTCATTTTCTTCTTTTGCAAGATTGGCCAAATCTTTATCTTCAGAGTCTATAAGTTCCTTTAAGCTGGATATGTTACTGATGACACTTTCATGTTTGTTAAGTAATGTGATGATCGGTTTTAGTTCTGCGTAACGAGAGTGTGAAGGTAAACTAGTTCCTCGTAATAGTATTTCATATTCTTGTTGTAATTTTAAAATATAGTTGTTTAAATTTACATTGTTTACTTTTAGATCAATTTTATAATGGGCCGCAGTTGAATATAGACTAGATTTAACAAAATAATGTGAAAATAACTTAGAGTTCTGGCATTTATTAAGCGATCTGATACTGAGGGAACGTAAAGATTTTGTGAATTCTCGTAACAGAAGCATTTCTTTTTAAAAGCAATAAAGTCTATAGTTTACCACATTTTAAAACAATTAACAGTCTAGCCCACAAAACACAGGTATAACCAACAAAGCATGATCACACACAAGCACAAGAACAAAACAAACTAACAAAATCAAAAACAAACCTTTTTTCTGTGGGTTTCTTCACAAGGTTTGTTCCAAGTTTGTTCCTTAGACGAGTTCCTTTAGCTCGTCTAAGGTTTGTTCGATACAGAACAGAAGAAGCAAAAATTGGTCACGACTGTTACGAGTTGAAAAGAGATGAGAAGTAATTGTCTTCTTCTTTTTACTACAAGAATAAGCGCTAACATCGACTTCTGCATATTTACGACGTATTACCTGCAGAAATTGAGCAAAACTTGTAGTTGTAACTTTTAACCACTACCACCGATATATCGGTGGTAGTGTTTTCCAGGGACCCGGACCGAAAAAAACGGTTCCGTTCCGGTTTCGATTCCAGATGAAATAAATAATTTGGGTTCCGTTACAGTTCCGGTCCCGAAATAATTTATTTCCATTCGGTTCTTACCAATTTTTAGGGGTTCCGATCCGGTTCCATACAAACTAGGAAATTTCGATTCCGATTCGGTTCCGAAAAATCAAAGGCAAATAAATAAATACCTGTTCTATTGTATAGTTGTATTCCTAGTACTTGAAGTGGCTTGAAGAAGTAAGTTCGTAGAAAATTAAACAATACAAATAAACCAACGGTAAAAATTATTGTTAAAGACACTCATCACAGATAACAAAAAAAATTAGGTTAAGGTTAGTGTCCCCCACAGAACAGAAGTCACGGAATAAACTCAAAATTAAACAATATCCGGCCAACGCCAAGTATCACCCTGAAAACCGAAAAAAACTCAAAAACCGTTATAATTTTTAGAGGTTCCGGTTTTGCACCTAAAATTGTTTTGCTAGTAAAATATGTGTTCGGTTCCGATTCCGGTCCATAAATAATAAATATCTGTTCCGGTCCGGTTCTTTGCAGTTAACGGTTCCGGTCCGGGTCCCTGGTTTTAATCCAATCAGCTAGCCATAGGTCCTTTCCATTTGCTTTTTTAGCTACTTTATATTTGCTTCTTTTAAATAGCTAAGTAAACTTGCTAAGCCAAGTTGTTAAAGGGAACGCTTCACTAACAACTTCGTATAATCGCAATAAGAAATATAGAGAGGCATACCGCGGCCAAGGTGGAGGACAAAAACCTTTGTTGTGCTTTGCTTTGCTGCTATTTAAAAGTAACATAAAAGGAACTCGGCTAATATACTTTCAAGAGAAGATTTTTTGCTTCGATGACCTACACTAGTTAGGTTAGAGTACACGTAAAAAAATGTAAACAAAACAAAGGAACATTTTTTAATTTTCTGAGAAGAGTGGGAAGAAGCCCTACAAAATACTCGAATAATATGTTAAAATGGTAAGAATGCGTTTCTTTCCTACGTGGAAGCCCATTATTTTCATCTTAACATGCATAGTGTTACTGTATATGTTTGGAGTTTTTCACCACCCTTTAGAGCACGATTTTTACACAGAATTTCGTTACCCCTACGATGGTGATATAGAGAATCTCGTTCTAAAGTTAAAACATAATCAAACGCCTGATATTCCCGTAATAAACTCCTATAACTTTTACTATTATAAAAGCTGTGATAAAAAATGTAAAGTAACAGATTTAAGGCTGGTGTACATTATTAAGTCTAGTCCTAAAAATTTTAATAGAAGAACAGCTATAAGAAGCTCATGGGGATTTCAAAGAAGATTTTCAGATGTAGAAATTAGGACAGTCTTTCTTATAGGCAATACGAATGACGCTCAGGTGCGAACTTCTATAAATCTAGAATCTCAAAAATATAGTGATATTATTCAAGCAAATTATACAGATAGTTACTTTAATAATACTTTTAAAACCATGTCAGGCTTTCAGTGGGCTGTTAAATATTGCCCCAATGCAAAATTTTACATGTTTGTTGATGATGACTACTACGTTTCTACCAAGAATGTCTTGAGATTCATCAAATTTCCTACTAAATATCCACACTACTTAAAGGAACCAATGGCCAATATAAATGCTTTGCTTGGCCACAGAAATATTTTATATGACATTGATTTTGGACTGGAAGATGATGTCAGGCTTTATACAGGATATGCTTTGCAGTCTGCTCCTCATAGGCATTATTTAAGCAAATGGTAAATAGTACTTACTCTTAAATTTAAAAAAAAAAATCAAACTAACAACTTATAATTTTACTTTTAGGTATGTTTCTCTTGAAGAGTACCCTTACCACATGTGGCCCCCCTATGTATCTGCTGGAGCATACATACTGTCAAATACAGCCTTAAAAGATATGTTCTATGCCAGCTTTTATACAAAACATTTTCGTTTTGATGATATTTATGTTGGAATTCTGGCATACAAGACTAAAATAGAGCCCTTTCATTCCGAACAGTTTCATTTCCATAGAAAATCTTATAATAAGGTGGAATATGAGTATGTGGTGGCCTCACATGGATTTGGAGAGCCAGAAGAGCTTGTTATGATCTGGAATGAACAGAAAAGTTTGGGAAATGCGTGAGCAACAAAATCTCTGTCTGGCAAGGATTTGAAATGAGTCAAGTATATGTACAATAATTGTCCTATAAGGGAAAGACCAACCCTTGTTACTAGCAAGGGATGAACTTTGCCCTTTCAGATGACATTGAATAGGATCTTTATTTTTATTATTATCTTTCTTACTTACTGTACTTAATGATTCTCTGAATAAAGATTGTTTATTATTATTATTATATAAAAATCTTATTTAAGCCCTGTTAAGTTAAGGTATTTAGTGAATTTAATAACAAATGAAAGTGATATAAATATTAGACTTTAAAAATTGTAATTATTATTTGGTGATAATTGCTTTTAGAGCAAACTCTAGTGACGCCTTCACCATTTTATTTACATTAAGACGAGGGCACATCTCCAAGCTAAACTATGTCACTAAAGTCATTAAGAAGATATTGCTCCTCACTATAAAAACCTTTACTACTCCTAAGTTTTATTTCAAATGGTTTTATATCGGCATTTCCAATAATAAATCCAAAAGTATCTTCTCGACTTTCTTTTTTTTTTAATACATACTGACCATTTCTTTAATCAGCATAGGGAGATGATTAAATATTTTTTTGTCCCTATATAAAAAAATAATAATTGTTTATTAAGGTGGAACCCGGTATAGGCTAAGAAAAACTAGGTTATTGTACTCCAAAGATAGGTATTTGGATGATTTTTGAGGGAGTAAAGGAATATTGATTGATCAAAAAACGAAATGGCGGATGCGTCACTAGTGTGTGCGCTCTTAAGTGGATATTATACTTTTAACTAGTCAGATAGATTATGGGTGTCTGCCAGGATTTATTTTGTTTTCGACCTGCCTTCTCAAAATATGTATTTTGTAGTAGAAAATAATTTATTTTACTTAATTTAAATAATTTGTGATAATAAATTGTTTTTTAATGGTACATACAACTCGGGTTGGCCCGTCATTTTTGTTATAAAACTGAAATTTGGTACATTTATAATATCCACCTACTTATGGGCCAAATAATACCAAGTAATTTTATGGGAGGCTCCCAATAATAACAGAAAATTTTTGTCCTGGAAACAACCCTATTATTACAAAATGAGGTCGTTCTATAATAAAAAATGTATAGATATAATTGGAAAACAAACTTCGTTACTTATTGATTTTAATAAGTTAGATTAATTTAAATAACATTAAAAAAGCATAATATATAAAACAACTTATATTTAAATAAAAAAACATAATAAATAAGTATTGAGAAAAATAACTTTTACATTTTGACATGCTACCTACCTACCTACCTATAAATTGTACCTTTTTCTTATATCTATTATTTATATTACTATAAAACAAAATATACAGACAAACTTATGAAATAACAATTAAATTTAATATAAAGTTACAAAATTTAGAGAAAAAAAACAGTTTTGAGATAAGAATGATTTAATATTAAAGCTTTTATAAAAGAGGTAACAAAAGATTGTACTCTTGTCAATAGTATCTAGATACTTTGATGGTGCTATGCCGAGTCACTTGAGGACGTTCTAAAGGCTTTTTTTGTACAGGTCAAAGATCAGCTGACTCTGCATATCATCCGAAATTTTTTCTTTCAAATTAAAATTTTGACAGGCTTAATTTTATCAAACTTACTTTCTTTAGATGTTCAGTAAACCTTTATAACTTTATAAGGAAAAAATAACACAATAATTATTAAAAATAGGGCAGTCACAATAATTAGTAACTATTTTCTTTAACGAAAGGGTGTGGTTGATAAGCTAGAGAACAATCATTGCTTACACTTGAATTCAGTTTACCTGCCTCATGTTGAACTACTTGTAGGAGTGTTTGACTACTTTCTAAAATCTAAAACAAAAATAATGTAGGCCAGTATCTACCTAGGATGTCTAAAATTATATTTGTATTTATCTTATATTGTAAAAAATATGTCTATTCCTCCATGAATTCCAAACCTTAAAAATATCAACATAAATCTTTAAAATACAATTTAAAATGTTTTATTGTGGTGGCCTTACCTTCTTAAATCCTAACTCTGTTTCAGTGATGGTCTTATCGTATGTATCGCATATTGTTTTGTGATGTTGCAGATTATTGGTCAAACTAGTCATTTTATCTTGTAGCATACGAATATTTTTTTCTAAAACCGTTCTTTCAGCTTCTTCGCGTCGTATTAATTCAGTTAATTCGCTTCTTTTCACTTTTAGAGTTTCTAGGCCTGCAAATTTTTAGGTTAGAATAAACCGTTATATTATTTATAATGGTACCCTTTTTTTTAAATATGTACTTACATTTTACTAATTCTTGATTGTAAGTTTGCAAAGCTGCACCGTGTTCGGACATTTTTAATAAAGAGGCCATAGAAATTATAATTTTTTGCCTACCGGAAAAAAATTTAAAATTCAAACATTGCTGATTCAGCTGATTGGCCTTTTCGAATTTCTTTTACATCAACCACAGACCACAGAGGAAGGATTGGACACACGATTGGCCAAAAAGGGTGTTTGACACGAAAATATTTTAGCGGCGAGCCAATCGACCTGCAAAGAGGTACAAATAAGCCTTTCTGTAATAAAAACCTACCTATACTTTATTGGTGTGCTGTGCCTATACCTACATAGAATTTTTGGTATACCGAATTTTTTGTTAATGTTTTTAATTATTTAACGAATGTTCACAGACAGAGTTGGAGAGAGGACATGGGTGGATTATCGTTTTCAAATTTAGTGTTTCTGTTTAAGTTTCCTATCAGTACAGACAGAATATTATAAGGGGTGATTCATTCAGACCTTTTTTAAATTCTAAATAAAACATATAAAATGGAATTGAATGGTGGAATCTATATTATGAGCTGAAAGAACAATCTTTGATATTTATTTTTTGAAAATTATTTAATTTAAATGCTGGCCGCGACTACGCCGTCGGAAGGTCCAATTTTCGATCACGCTTTCTAGTATTGCGACCGGTATCTGCCGTATTACGCGAGTAATGCTGGCTTCTAAGTCCTGAATCGTAGCTGGCTTATCGGCGAAGACTTTTGATTTGACATAAGCCGAAAGAAAAAAAAAGGCCAAGCCGGCTGCTTCCCGCTGGCTTCCTACCATAGACAATTTACCTTTAGATAAACAAACAATAATCACGAATGTGGCAGTTTTATGGCCTCGCGCATGTAAACAAAACTGGGAACTATTAGACATGCGCACTGCAACATTATCGTTTGACGAATGGGAAAATAGACAGGTCCGGGCTTTAAAATTTAAATTCTTGCTCATATGCCACCATAGAGGGTTTATTTTACCCCTATTTGGGCATAATACAATTATACAACGGCTGCAACTAGTACTAGTCATTGTTTATATTACAATCCGAGTCACTAAAAGCACAAACACAATTCACTAACTAAACTACACAAAAACCAGAAATCCATAAATATTAAACACCAGTCCCACAATCCACGATAGCCGATCCGATAGCTGAAAACTTTAGAAAACTACAAGGAATCCGCAGAGAAGAGAAACCTTAAAACACAACAACAAAAATGGCGGCCGAGCCGGTTCTGGAGAGTATTTTTGAGCGCGTCGATTATTGTCGATAAAGTAGGACGGCCGATAACACGAGGTTTGTGCGCATGCACGAAGGTTCCCCGAATGAAGACAGCTGACCGACGAGACATGCGCTCGGACGTATTTTTTCACCCATAAAACGTAACTTTTGTTTGCGCAGGAGATAAGCTGTAGGTATCTAAAGGTAAATTGTCTATGCTTCCTACATGTTTTTAATTTGTTTTTGTTCATCCATCATCCATGTCCTCTAATGGAGATGTCGTTCGTGCTTGTTCATGGTTGCTATTATATTCTATGTGCTATCAGTCTATTTCTAATGGTTAATATTATTTGTGAGTTATAAAAAAGTTAACCTTTTCTTCAAACAAAGCGTTTTGACAGAAGATAACGCCAATTGACATTAACAGCTGATCTGGTTTTATCGTCAAAGTTCCCAGATCAGCAGTGGGCCGTAGCAAGCTCACGCGTCAGGTTGTGCCATATTATTTTCTCCCGATTTTGGTGTTTTTTGAGTGTTTCAAATTAATAAAGGGCCTTGTTAAACCATTTGCTTATCGTTATATACAGGCTGTCTCATATAAGGGGCAAATACAGCAACAGGAGATAGTAGCAGACTTGAAAATATGTCATTTATGCTTAAGATCGAACGCACGGGTAATTTTCAATAAAATAATATTTTTTGTTAAGAAGGTGTTTTTTTAAATGTTTCTTTGCCATCTAGCATTTAAGAGCAATTATTTCAAAAACTAATTGAAATATCGAGGTTAATAAAGTACCTACAACTTTTTTACGTATCAAAAATTCCTCTTTCATAATTTGATATAAAGCATGCAGTCCTAAATGTGATACCTAGACAAAAATATAAGTACGAGAATTTATCAAACTCATATTGTGTAGCTAGCGTTCTCTAGGAGGTATCTTAAATTCACAATAAAATCCTCCATTTTGCCCTCAAAAACATAACTACACCAAATTGGATTCATATCCGATTAACATAAAATATATCAAATCATCGCCAATTTTATAAAGTAAATATTTACTTGGATCACCCTGTATCTCTTTACCGTATAAGAAATGAAATAAAAATTACATATTTTCAAGTCCACTATCTCCGTTACTGTATAGCCCCTTTTAGGGAAATCCCTATGTATATATAAAATTCCCACAAAAATAACAATACAAAAAGTGTTTCCAATATGGTGTTTTAATTAGACGTCCACCACAAACACTCCTCACAAAAACGTATAATAAATACATAAATACCTAATTTTGTTTTATTTTTTAATGTTTTCACATACTTATACTGTCAATATTTTATTTTATAAAAATAAAATTAGTATCTCCGATATATCTTTACAAAATATTAAGACTCCCTTAAAAAATTTAATAGATGGCGAAGGCAAAGGTAAAAGAACTTAGTCCGGTTCTGTATCTATAGCCAACCACTTAACATAAAATATATACCATACTTCAACAGGGTGACATATTAATGACAGGTGATGGCGCCGCTGGAGTTCTTACATTAAGGTTGAATTCTCAACGTCATTCAATCTATTGCCAACCTATAACCTATTTCGCGTTGATTTTTTGAGTTTATTATTTTAATAACTAACATTTAAAGAAAATCAATATCGTCGGTACATTACTTAGGTAGTATCTGATATATTACAAAAATATTAATTTATTTCATTGCTAATTTTGGAAGAATTGTATAGTGAAAGAACAATGAGTGACAATGACATAATAATGTTAAAAAAAATCTTACCCGATATTTTTCGCTATACAATTCTCCTAAAATAAGTTATGAAATTCCTTGATATTTATTAAATATGTCAATTATTACCTATAGAATATCAAGGCGATACTGATTTTCTTTAAATTTTGTATAAAAGCTAGAAAACATAAATAAATCTACGCGAAATAGGTTATAGGTTGGCAAGCATGTTGATACTCCCACCTTAAGGTGGAATTATCAACGTCACAACGTCATTCAATCTATTGCCATTTGCCGACCTATAACCTATTCCGCGTTATTTTTTCAAGTTTATTATTTTATTGACTAACATTTAAATAAAATCAGTATCGTCGGCACATTAATATCTGATATACTACAAAAATATCAATTTATTTCATTGCTAATTTTGGGAGAATTGTATAGTGAGAGAACAATGACATAATAATGTTAAAAAAAATATTACCCGATATTTTTCGCTATACAATTCTTCTAAAATAAGTTATGAAATTCCTTGATATTTATTAAATAATAATATGTCAATAATATTACCTATAGAATAGAAGTCGATACTGATTTTATTTAAATTTTGTGTAAAAGATAGAAAACAAATAAATCTACGCGAAATAGGTTACATGTTGGCAAGCATGTTGATACTCCTACGCCTACCTTAATTTGACTTTTATGCCACAGAATATTTATTGCGTAGCTATAAATTCTGTGGTTATGCTCAGGTTATTAATTTTTAACATAAATTTTTAAAATTATCAACAATCAAAATATTAAGATATCTAAGATTCATCCGTATTATAGAACATCAGTAATGATTTTTTAAATATATTTTTGAGTTTGAGATAAGCTAAATAATCTATGCAAGTTGTAGCACGGTCTTGGACATTAATTTCACCGTAGGTAAAAAAAAAATCAAATATCTATGGTCCAAAACTTTATTAGTCAAAATACAAATAATTATCCACTTAAATAAGTATTACGGTTTAAAAATTAAAAAAAAAACAATTTTAGGGTGATAGATGACCAATTATTGCCAAAACTATCGCAATAGCCGTAGTACCTATTTGACATGAATAACAGATAAAAAGTCACAAATTAACAATTTAAAAAAAAAGTAAGGTAAAAAAAATAAAATAAGTTATTTATACTTCATTAAACTATACGTACCTATGTAGAAAAAGGAAAATAAAGCATTCTTTTTACGGTTCGTCTTATAAGCTATCTGAACAAATTATACTGAATTGTAGGTATTAGGTCTTTCTTATTTCCCTCTATTCGATAACAAATATTAAGTATAGGTATCCCCAAGTCAATTCACACATCGGACACCGTCTACATACACGACGACATAAAGTTTACTACAGCAGGAGACGACAGAAACATCCCTGCTGAGGAATTGAACCTGGCATTTAGCAAATCACTCGCATCGTGCGTTTGAGAAATCATGGAATTAATTATTTGGGTACTTAGACTTATCGGAACTTGACTTGGAGAAAACGTGGGAGGAAAAAATACTTGCCCCTGCGCATTGCCTAGAGTCAATGGAGTGATGGGACTGATAGGAGTGACGTTTGGAGGAGGAGGTATTTGGAAGGGACTCAAATTTGAAGATTTTCTGGAGGGGAACATTTGGGTGTTGGGAACTTGAAGGTAGCCTACAGAAGAACTATTCGCGAAAGGGCTATTAGGGTAAGGGCTCAGGATGATGTAAGGTACTTGGTGAGGGCTACAAACAGGTTGCACCACACTGGAACTGTTGCTAGTGCTAGGTTTGTTCAGTTGCAGCATTGTCCTTAATTGTTGATTTTGGAGTTCATTCTGGACGTGCTGACATTGTTCACGATGAGCTGGAGTTAATTTTTGGGCAAGAATCTTGTGCTCGTTGGTGTCGATAAATTTCATTTGTTGCCGGATCGTTGCTATATCCACGGCGGTGTGCCCTAATAGATTCTTTAGTTTCGTGTCGACTTTGTTTTGGAGGAGGGTCGAGATTGCTGAGTCGTTTTCGATTGCCTGGGCGAACATCAGGGGAGTGATACCTAAAACAAAAAAATATAGTAGACAATAAATGATATATTATAAAAAATACAATCTATTTATCTAGCGCAATCCTTTTATTTGCCAGTTGTAAGGCTATATCTTTGTTTCTATTTTCACGCTAACTGCTATACGTACCTACCTATACCTTTTTTTTACCCAATCGGGAGTCAGTCGGGAGCAATGTAATTTTTATCTGTTTTACAATATTACCAGGTAACGTAAATATATATATAGTACCTACTAAAATAATAGTAATAAAAAATATAATTATTTCTATGCCTTGAGTATACCGGGCGACAAAGCAATTACCTACTAAAGTCAAATTTCTCGACTAGGAATATGCCTCATCGTGGCTGTAACCTGTCATTTATGATACCCTGTTGAAGTCTGGTCTATTTTACGTTCAGATGTTGGCAACAGAGACAGGACCGGGCTAAGTTATTTTACCATCGCATTCACCGCCCATATTTTCAACTTGTACGGGGTTCTTAATGGTTTATTAGCATAATGGCTTGCAAAAATACAGCTTTAATATTATGTAGAATGTAAACATATCAAACTCATCGTGCGATAGATTAAAAGTGATGGCGTTATATTCATTAATAAAACATATAAATACATTTGACAGGCACTAAACTTACCAATGGATAACGCTATGAACAACCCTCACAACATACAAGAGTTTCGCCGCCCAAATTACATAAATATCAATTTATTTTATTGCTAATTTTGAGCAAATTGTAGGTATAGTAAAAGAACAATGACATAATAATGTTAAAAAAAATCTTACCCGTTATTTTTCGCTTATAATTCTCCTAAAATAATTTATAAAATTCCTTGATGTTTATTTAATATGTCAATTAATATAATTACCTATAGAAAATGCAGTCGATTATATTTTATTTAAACTTTGTGTAAAAACTATAGAAAAAATAAATAAATGCGTACGCGAAATAGGTATAGGTTGTCAAGCATGTTCATTAATCCCACATTAAATTCCAGAAGGTCTTGGTAGAAACAACTATTGATGGTGCCCAAATTGATCGCGAAGATAGAAAGTTTTTAAAGTCATACTTATATTGGAAAACAAATCACAGACCACTCTCTTTGGCATGATTTTTTTTCATCGGATTAAAGAATATCATCCTTAAATAACTCTTCCGTCACACACGTCATGTCATAAACAAAAGGTTAATGTTTAATGCCAGTGTCAATACAATTTTGATGTCGTTTCTGCCAGCATGATATCAAAAAAATGTTCTACTAAAACCGTCTTCGGTACATACAAAAATATAAAATTTTCATTACTTAAAATACAAGAACATCGATTGTATTGTCATTCGACCAATTTTGCTCAAGTCCATAACTTCGAATACGACCTCGTCGTTGTCGGCGGCGGATCAGGCGGTTTAGCCGCAGCAAAAGAAGCCTCCACTCTAGGCGCAAGGGTTGCCGTCGTAGATTACGTCACCCCTACCCCATCAGGCACCAAATGGGGCCTGGGAGGTACTTGCGTCAACGTAGGGTGCATCCCTAAAAAGCTCATGCATCAAGCTGCTCTTCTGGGAGAAGCTATACAAGATGCCAAATGTTATGGTTGGAAGATTAGTGACAGTGTCAGCCATAACTGGAACACGTTAAGGGATGCTGTTCAAGCACATATCAAATCGGTGAACTGGGTAACTAGAGTGGAGCTTAGAGATAAGAAGGTCGAGTATATAAATGGACTAGGAAAGTTTAAAGATCCCCACACAGTAAGTGCTATAACAAAGCAAGGAAACCGTGATCTCACGTCGAGGTACTTTTTGCTTGCTGTGGGAGGAAGACCCAAATATTCCAATATTCCCGGGGCCCAAGAATACGGCATTACTAGTGACGATCTTTTTAGTTTAAAGAAAGCTCCAGGAAAAACTATGATTGTAGGTGCGGGCTATATAAGTCTGGAATGTGCTGGGTTCTTAAACGTGTTGGGTTACGATACCACTGTTATGATACGTTCGGTTCCGCTTAGATCCTTTGATCAACAGATGGCCGGTTTCGTCGTAGCCAAGATGCAAGAAAAAGGTGTTAAGTTTCTGCACAAATGCATGCCAAATTTAGTTCAGAAACTTGAATCGGAAAAATTAAAAGTGCATTGGACGAGCATAGAAACGAATCAATCATTCAGCGATGAGTTTGATACGGTCCTATTTGCGATTGGCAGACGCGCTCTAACCAAAGATCTTCAGCTCGAAAAAGCCGGTGTTAAAGTTAGCGAAGACACCGAGAAAATTGAAACCATAAATGAGCAGACAAACGTACCCCACATCTACGCAGTCGGTGATGTTTTATATAGAAAACCAGAATTGACTCCTGTAGCTATTTACGCCGGCAGACTCCTTGCCAGGAGATTGTTTGGGAATAGCACTATGTGCATGGACTATGACAATATTGCCACGACTATCTTCACTCCCTTGGAGTACGGATCTGTTGGTTTGAGTGAAGAAAAAGCAATCGACCTATACGGAGAAGCAAATATTGAAGTTTACCACTCGTACTTTAAGCCTACAGAATTCTTTATCCCTCAGAAAAGCGTAGCCCAATGCTACTTGAAAGTGGTGGCGCATCGCGAAGGCGACCAAAAGATTTTGGGAATGCACGTTATCGGTCCACAGGCTGGGGAAGTTATCCAAGGATTTTCGGCGGCGATAAAGTGTAACTTGACGATCAGTGTGTTAATGAGTACCGTTGGGATTCACCCCACTGTTGCGGAGGAGTTCACGAGGATAAATATTACGAAGCGGTCTGGGATCGATCCTTCGCCAGTTTCGTGTTGTAGTTAAATATGTTATTATCTAAGTTTGTTGTATTTTTTAATTATTATAATTATTATTGTGTACATTTGTAGCTACAGATCATTATAGTGCGAAAAAATGCGCGCGGAATCAGGGGAGTTTTACTTGCTTAGCGCAAATTCGACTTGATGCTTTTTTTTAATCATCTCTGTGTTGAAAATTTCTTACCTGTTATGGTCGTCTGCAGGTCAATCTGGAACTGCTTCTTAATTAGAAATTCCAGAACTTTTTGATGTCGAAAAAGCACTGCCAGTGATAGAGAGGAAAAATTGGATTCCAAGACTCTCTTGGAGACTCCTCCGGTCAAAAAATGTTCGAGTAAATATTCTACCATGTCGAGATTTCCGCTTGCAATGGCGATTTGAAAAACGTTCATTCCTAACAAAATAAAAAATAAATACAGTGATGACCATCAGTAAAGTCCGCATCATATGAGATTTTTTTTTATTAATAGCTTTATTCGAAATTTAACTTTGGCATCAAGTTCTGCTTCGATCGCGATGAAAATTAACCAAAAAAATAGTAGTCGCGTGATTCGCATTATCTGTCAAATTTCAATTTTTTCCAAAAAATAATTCAAAATTCTGAAACTATCGGAAAAAGTTATAAGAAAAAAGTTTTTTTAAATGCAGTTTCTAGCCTACATAAAACTTCTTAGTTTTGACAATGCTTTATTTCAGATACATTTTCTAGCGCCATATTAAATTTGCGTTTTTCTACAAAATCAAAATTGGGCTATTAAAATTTGGTCGCATGTGATGCAAAGTTTATTTGTTTTTGACCCTGTATAAGGTAACTTCATAAAATAAGAGTTTTTGAAAACCTATAGTTTGTGTCTAAAAGTACCTAATACACCTTAATATTAAGACGAAAAATAACACAGTGTCATCAGTAAAGTGTTCATTAAGTGGAAAATAAATTTTAGTTTAACTTAACGTAAAGTTTATTTATTTTCAACGATTTAATTTAAAACCCCTTTATTAAAATTTGTTATTAAACTATGTCATAAAAAAAGTAAAAATACGCTTTTATTATTTAAGTGTAGTTTCCAAAACATTAATTACAATGATGCACCAAAAACACGTTTAAATAATGAAAATTATCTTATGCAGCTGAAATTTTGCATGTGTGCTAGAAACTGCATTTAAAAATACTTTTTCACATAACTTTTTTTGATATTTTCAGAAATAAACCCCACTTTTGAATTATCTTTTGGAAAAATTTAAATTTGACAGATAATGCGAATCACGCGACTACTATTTTTTTGCTTAATTTTCATCTCCCTCGATTGATGCCAAAATCAAATTTCGAATAAAGCTATTAATAAAAAAAAATCCCATATGATGCGGACTTTACTGGTCACACTGTACTTATATGTGACAGGTCGAGTGATTTACTAACAATAACGAGTTTAGAAGAGACTTCTAAGCGTCTTCTTTAACAATACCACATTGATGACGCTAAAGTATAGATATATACACAAAAGGGGGTATGCGACAGTTTGAAATTAAAATACTAAAATATTTTTTGAATGATAATAAATTTTATTTGTTTTGAAAAATAAATAAATTAGGTGGGTCATTGACCAAATGACCTTATGGACAAGCCGTGCTAGCTGGTTAGTTACTTATTGTAAAATCTTTGTGCAACCCATCTATAGTAGTATAGTAGTAGTCGTTGGTAGTAGAAGTAGAAAGATTTATTTAGCACCCGGCTACATAATGCATTTTAATAAACAAATTGTTTTTATTTATTTTTTTATTTTAAAATTATTTTAAATGATCTTTTGACACCTTATTTCTTCTGTTGCGTTAATAAATATTTTTTTAAACTGTTTTTAAATGGTTTTAAGCTTTTTTAACACGCTTTTATTAGCTTCACCTGTATGTTTGTTTGTTTGTCCGTAACCGACTTCTTTGAACCCGATTTTGACCCACTTTAAACGGTTAGATTTAATTTAAATTTTGTAGATTTAACAAGAACCGGTGACAATACAATAATTTGATAAGTTTATCTCATTTTGTTCGGTTTGTGGATCCAATGCTTTGAATCTAGCCATTTAAAAAAAAATAGATCCATGCACTGCTTTAAATCTAGTCATTTCAAAAAGTCATTGTTAAATTAGTGACAGTATTCCATCTCTATTCCGGACCTCTCTATGACTATCTCTACCAAAAAAAAAAATTTTTTTTCTTAACAATAATTCAAACTAAAAAATGAAAAATAAATATAGTTTAAAAAAACTAAAAAACACGCTTTAATAACACTGGCCGACAAGATTTTTCTAACACAGGTCAGCTCTTTATTTTTATAATGAAAATGCCCTTCTAATAATAGAAAAAATTTTGGAAAAGCCCCAATACATACCATTTTTCAATAGCTTAATAAGACCATTTTACATTAGCAGGTAGTCAATTTAATTAGGGGCGGTAAAAATGGATGCATTTTATAACAGAAAAATGACCTGAACTGTAGGAATTTTAGTAGGACTTCAGGGAGGATTTACAAAATATTGCTGTTTTCTTTGTTTGTGGGACAGTCGTGCAGTAGATCAGCATTATGCAATAAAAGATTGGCCACAAAGAAGTGAATTTCAGCCGGGATCTCAAAATGTTAAGTTTGCACTTCTTGTAGACCCCAAAAAAGTATTCTGCCTCCTCTTCACATTAAACTTGAGCTGATGAAAAACTTTGTGAAAGCTATGAATAAAGACGGTGATGGATTCAAATACCTAAGACAAGTCTTTCCCCAGTTAAGTGATGCCAAATAAAAGGAAGGTATTTTTATTGGGCCACAAATCAGAAAATTGCTGGACGATGTCAACTTTACAGAGAAGCTTACCAGGCAGGAACTCAGAGCATGGAACTCTTTTGTTAGTATAGTAAGGGGATTTTTGGGCAACAATATGGATGCAAACTATCAACAGTTAGTTGATGAACTTTTAGATTCCTACAAATCGCTTGGTGCCCGAATGTCATTAAAAATTCACTTCCTCCATTCCCATCTGTCATTTTTTCCTGAAAATTTGGGAGCTGTCAGTGACGAGCAAGGTAAAAGGTTCCACCAGAATATCAGGACAATGGAAATTCGCTATCAAGGACGATGGGATCCAGCCATGATGGGCGATTCCTGTTGGTTTTTGAAAAGAGAAGATATGACTCCTCATAAAAGGAAAAAATAAAATTTAATTTGTGTGTTCAGTTAATATTTGTAATGTTTGTGTTTTTTCTAGATGTAAGGTATGTTTAGTAGGTGTAAAAATTTAAATATAGTCGATATACACAGTTAGAAAATTCTTAAATTAATTTTTCAATAGATATTAAATATTGTAACATTAAATGTGGTTCTATAAATGTAACAAGAAAACGTTACGTGTTACAACTTTTTTTTCTCATTTTCGTATTTGGATAGGTCCATTCTACCACAAGATGCTATTTAGCTTTGTGTTACAACAAAAAACATTTTTTTTGTCGGCCAGTGTAATTACCTAATCAAAGTAAAAAGCGGAAAATAAATATGGTTTAAAATAATTCTTGAAATTCTTAATATAGGCAGAAAATAATAATGAACGATAAACATTAGTAAGTAAGTATTATTGTGAAGAAAGCTATATTTTTCGTATATATCGAGCACCCAACACTTTTTTCACAATAATACCTACTAATGTTTATCGTTCATTATTATTTTCTGCCTATATTAAGAATTTCAAGAATTATTTTATTTAAACTATATTTATTTTCCGCTTTTTAGTTTAATTAATTATTAAAGCGTGTTTTTTAGTTGTTTTAAACTATATTTATATAAATTTTAGTTGACCTGTGTAATTTACTAAATTCAATAAGTCCTTTAGAAAAAAGATTTATATGCTATGTTTTTTTGAAAAATTATAATTGTTTTGTGTTGATAATAATAATAATAACCTTTATTTCAAATTGGCTGGTCTGGTTACAATGTACAACAAAGCAAAGCAAAATGAAATGACGTCACATTAAAGAGAAAAAGAAAATAACAAACTTATAGTAATACTGCTAAATTTTTATAAATGTTCACAAAAGTTTTTAAAACTATAAGGTTTCAGGTCAATTAACAATAATTACGCTGATCATAATTAAAAACAGTACATTTCTTTAAGAAGGCACCATATCATTACGAATTTTAAATTTAAAAATAAATAGGTATCAAAACCAAAAATAATACTAAATTGTTTACATTTAATCATTCTATTTTTTTAACCTTACCTACATTCATTTTTTAAATAAAATTCTCTTTGCTTTATTTTATAAAATTTTTAATCTGTTTATTACACCTTCATTCGCGATAAACAAAATCGTAGAAAAATATAAAACATGTAAAATTGTATTGTATAGGTACCTTCAATTTTTTCGAATAAAATTTTAGATTAAAAAAACTTATTCTTTTAATATAACTAATTTAACGAGTTTGGTGCGTCGTAAAAATGATTGAACCTTACCCATTCTGTTCTTCTTGGTCGCGTTGGCCCTAAATGACAAGAGTACTTTGACGGCTTCAAAATTGCCCTTCCGACATGCCATCATCAACGGTGTCCATCCCAAGTAGTTCTCCGGATCAACAACTCTCGATTCGTTCCCGAGATATTCAACAATGGCTTCTACGTCATTTTTCGCAGCTGCATAATGAAGCTTAGTGTTTTTGTCGTCGTCGATTTGTTTTGGATGATGGTATGTGGTTTTGGGTCTAAAAGATATTACAGGTTGTTATACGGAAGTTTTTGGCAGTAGGTATACAGGGTGGTCCTTAAGTACATCAAGAAAATCTAGGATATGATTCCTGGCATCAATTTAAGTTGAAAAACTCATATGGACTTATGCCCTAAAATGCTTACCCTCTAAGATACAGGGTGTTAAAATATTTTTAAAAAAATAATTGTTTTTTTAAAATTTCGAAACTCCTTGAAGATACGGTATTGAAAATTGATGTCGATTGATTTCGTATTAAACTGCACTTTTTGGTTAAAAAAGGGTTTGCCTACTTCCACCAGTGGCGTGCATGAAGATACCATTAATATTTTTTTTGTGAAAATATGTGATACGCCACTGTTTTTTTTAAACTCTGATGCATTTTTATGCATTACTGATATAAGCGGAACAAAAGTTGTCTCTACTATGTTTTTGAAAAAAATGGTAGTTTTAAAGGAAAATGGAAAATATTTTAACACCCTGTATCTTAGAGGGTAAGCATTTTAGGGCATAAGTCCATATGAATTTTTCAACTTAAATTGATGCCAGGAATCATATCCTAAATTTTCTTGATGTACTTAAGGACCACCCTGTATATTATTTGGATTGTGGGGCCTTCATTCAGACGTTCCCGGAATCGTCAACAGTCGATGTTTAATTTTTTTTTTGCATTTTTATTATTTTTCTAGCTAGGGAGAGTATTGTAATCGCGAAAATAGTATAATCGCCTACGGCTCGTCCTGAAGTCATGTATACTCGTCCAAAAAAAACACTATTTTTGAAGTGAAAACTTCTTTAGGTGCGTTTAGCACTTTTTGTGGGCACTGAATTAAACTGAGCCGTCATGCGTCACCTGACCGTCAGGCGTCAGGTTCAGTGTGCTACGCTCGAATTCAACTGCTATATTCAATCCGAACTGACCCTGACCCGAATGAAAGTTATATGAAAGAGCATGCCGCCACCAGTCGCATTCCACAACAGTTTGCGTTGTATAGACACTCGTCTGCGTCTCAGTTATGTTCTGGCATTTTTTAAATTATATATTTACGTAGGGTGAAGTAAGGTTTACCGTAATTGCTTATTCCGTGGACCTAATTTATTATGATTTCTGACTTCTGTTGTAGATGTAAAAATTCAAGGGTTGTTCAATTTTAGGAAATATCTTTTTTCGTATGCAGTAAAATTATTCCGTATTCCAAGTTTGTTATTTTTGAAGTGAAAACTTCTTTAGGCGCGTTTAGCATACTTTTTAAATGATCTCCAAAACGCATTATTTTATCGAAATTTTATGAGTCAAGAAATAATCAAAAACAAATTCGGAAGTCACTGGCGCACGTACTAAAAAATTGGAGGGCCAGCGGGTACTTAACTCCCCTTATTTTGAATATTTGACAATTGTTTTTTTTATTTCGTTTTTCTCAAACGATGTAACTTTTTATGGTGATGTACCAAATTTGAAAATAATATCTTATTAAATACTCGAATTATTAAAAAAAAAAGTCAGTTTTTAATTTTAACCTTTGAGGGTCAAAAATGAAAAAGGGCATGATAAAAGTCATATTAGTATTGCTCAAGGAATACCTACATATATGGTTAACGGATGGACCTCCTTATTTCGGACAACCTGTATAAGTGTTTAAAATTTGTATTTAAAAAACAACCAATTCAATATACAAGACTATTAAATCAATTCTTCTTTTTGATCCTGGAAAATAAATATGTTAATAACATTTGATATTAATGTTCATTTCTCTATCTCCGTTTGTTGCAGACTGTTAGCTACTTTTTTCCAAAATAATTGGTCAAAAAAATCTTACCGATAATCCACAAAAGGACTTTCCCTTCCAGAATCACTTTCACTCATTTTAAATTAGATCTTTTTCGAATGTTATTTTTAAATTAAACTGCCGTGAATTCAACACTATTTAAAAAAATCACACAAAAATAAAATCACCAAGTGTGTGACAGAATTTTGCGTTGCACACACAGAAATGGACGTAGGTCGATACTGGCCGTCGAGTCGTACAAGTCTAAGCGAGAAATATTTATTTGATCGTTGAACGTTTTTTTTTTGTTAATTTTTTTTATAGTTTAGAGTTGAAAATTCCTTTTATATTTAAAGTTGATGTTTTAAATCTTTCGCTGTATTGAAATGATAAAATCAAAGTCAGCGTTTTATTTGCACAGAGTATATACTTAGTTACCATTACCAAAGCTATACAGGGTGTCCGGAAATGACGATGAAAAATTTGAAGGTATGATTCTACATAAAAAGATATGAAAAAAAAGTTCATATTAACATAGGTCCAGAAATGCTTCCAGAGGGAGCTACAGGCCCTTGAAGATGATGTCATAAAAGTGGTTTTTATTTAATTTATTAGGATCTACCTACAATACAGGAATTAACTTCTACGTATACGTTAGAGTGATTGGAGGTCACTCTTTGAAAATATCAGGTGACCCATAATTGCAACCAGTGGCCTGGGAACAAAGGGGTGGTTAGTTATTTAGGGTTATATTTTTTCGCCGAGTGTATTTTCGCTATCTTTTAAATAAATTCTTTGAACATTTTTACGTAAAAAAGGTTTCCTTGGTATAAAGTCGTATAGTCGACCGTTTTCGAGATACACAAATGAAATTTGTCCGATTCTGCCCCATAGTGGGGTACTGACGGACACACCAAGGGGAAGGTCCGGACACATATTAAAATACCTACTTATATTAAGGTGCAATGACGAATGAATGACGACCCTTGCAAGTTTAATGATATTTTATTAATCAAGTCGGCATATATTAATATGTTTTTGGATATTATATATAAAAACATATTTACATTAAATTTTAAAATTCCTGCTGTTCTGGATGTTCCTAGCAAATCTGTGGGTTTTGGCAATGTGCTTACCTACCACATCTTTTCTGGAAATAGTTGAAATATCCTTAACATTTGGAAAATGAAAGTCACTTTTATACTTCCTCAAAAAATTGACCAAATAGTCTCCTTTGTCGAATATTTTGTCCACTACTCCAATATAGTAAAGTGAAAGTGTTCTTTTTTTGGTTGAGAATCTCACAAGAACATAGTCGTTACATTCGATTATTTCATCGTCCAAAATCTGATCGATAGCGTCATAGTCCGATTCAATATCCATCTCCATTTCTGAATCCGAGGGAATTTGTTTTCCTGTCAAATTGCCTGGCAATTCTATGTCTGATTCGGAAGCACTTTCTTAAGTGATTTTTCCCCTTTTCTTTGCCTTTTCTTCCTTGATAGTTGATTTGGGCGCAAAGTCATATGATATTTTTATTTTTTCTCCAACTTTTCTTTGCGGAACAACACTAAATAAAACAAAAACCAAATTAAATTTGCGTGGGGCAGGTTCGGACAGTCCGAAACTGCCCCATGAAATATGTTCGAACGTGCCCCATATCACCAAGTGCATTTCTGGCGGCAAAATATCCCTAAATGCATTTGTATTTCAATTCATTTTAAGGTTAAGTGTATAGGAAAACAAGTTAATATTTATTAATTTGGTGAATATCTTACCTTAAATTTATTAGTAAAGATGTAATTTCTTACGACTTTCGCAACCTTTCTTACAACGGCAACGAAAAATTTAAACAAATGTCTACAAACTCCTAATTTTTATTGATAGCCGAACAACTTGCACAGCCACGGCCAATACAAAAATATAAATAAACATTTTTTGGTTGGCAAGAATCCAAGGAGTTAATTTTTTCGCGGTAAATTTGAAATGTCCGGAGGTGCCCCATGTCCGGACCTACCCCACCCTACCCTAATTTATAAATCCTTTTTTTCTTCAAGGTGCTCTTTACAGCTTGGAGAAAATTAAACATCATGTTTTTCTAGTGAAGACTTAAAAAGCTGAATATTATTTTTAAATCCTCTTATGTGGCCATATAAATTGACAATATCCTGCCGCTTTATACATAATATCTTCAACAAGAATATACTAACCTAATTTAAATAAAACGTTATCGGAAGACGTAAAGATCTGAAATAAAGTTTTTATAACAGGTAACAAAAATATGTTAAATACATATACATATTTATATTATGTTATCATTTTATAATATTATATATTTGAGGAAGATAAAGTTTCGTACCTATAGGTATAAAGTTAAGTTATTTTTTATTATTATGATCCTGGGGAGTCGGGTAATTACTCCTTTTATCCCCCGCCCCCTCCCCTTATCTACGCCCTTGAAGTATTAAGTCCCCAAATATTTCAAAAACCTTATAATATTACGAAAAGGAAAAAAAAACACAAAGTCTTCCTCCGCAAAATTTAATAGAATAAAATATTCTTTGTTTAAAGGTCTCTACAAACTCTACATGTTTCGAACGCAGAAACGTTCATCATCAGGAGACAGAAAAATATATTATGATGATTTTAGCAAAAGAGAAAATGATAAGTGGTAGGCATTTAACCTTAATGGAGCTTTTATGGTGTCAAAAATTCGATTATTAAAATTACATTCTGTGAAGACATTAGAAATAAAGATAGTTAAAACATACGTAGTAATAGTATGTGGAAAATTCAGTTGAAATCGTCTAGGTCTAGAACAACCAAACAAAAAAAAAGGAGGACATGGAGGTAGAAAAAGTACTTTTAAAAACAAGATGTCAAAAAGTTGTTCTTAATGAAAACATGTCTTGAAGACAGAGAAAAAAATGGGAAAATTATTTCATGTATAGAAAATAGGCATTTTAGGCATCATGATATAAAATAGAATATTTGTATTTTCCACATACTACGTATAATTTAACTATATTTATTTCTAATGTCTTCACATAATGTAATTTTAATAATCGAATTTTTGACACCATGAAAGCTCCATTAAGGTTTTATGCCCACCACTATTCTTATATTTGAATTTGTACCACGTCCACCAATGATTGCTTTAACGTTCAAATTTAAACTTTATTAAGATAATAGTTTCTCGAATATTTCGATTTATCGCAACCTACCCACGCACTGTTCAAGTGCTTTTAAACTAAATGATAACAACTAACACGTATTATTGTTTATGATTATAGTTGTTATGATATTACAATAAATCATATCATGAGTCAGTTCCAGTTAGAAACAAAATATAATATGGTGGATATTGAATCATCATAACGTCTCAATGTATTTTGTTTAGGTTCTACAGAAAAGTTACTTCAAAAATTGTTGTATATTCTTATTTTGTACTTTGCGCAACTAAAATGGCAAACTTATTTGCAAATGTACCTATTTTGCTTTTTATAAGTAACTACTAAAAGAAATAAATATTGTTTTCTTCTATTCCTTTAGTTTTATAATGTTTTCACATTCTTATTTTGATAGGTAGGACGGGTCTGTCAATATTTTATTTTATAAATAATAAAATTAGTATCTACTCTATATCTTTATAAAATATTACGACTTTCACAGATGGCGGAGGCGAAGGTAAAATAACTTAGTCCGGTTCTGTTTCCGTAGCCAACCGCTTAACGTAAAATATACCAGACTTCAACAAGGTGCCATTAATGACAGGTAATGCGGTGAGTTCTTAGATTAATTTGACTTTATACCCGACTGATCGAAGGAAAGGTATGAAAAGAAATAACAAAGTTCCTAGCACTCAGGCGTGTTCAATTCGCTGGTTTAGATCGATCCCGGATTGATCTAACTGATCTGACCTGTGTTCGAGTACCAAATAATCATTGTTCCCGCACTACCGTCAAAGTGATCCCAAGTGAACCTGGCAAATTACAAAATCTCCAAAAAACCAAAAAAAAGTTGTTTGTTTAGTTTACTTTATGGCAGTGATGGATTTACCAGTAGGCTGAGTAGGCTGGAGCCTAGGCGGCAGATTTTAGGGGGCGGCAAATTTGTCCCAAAATATTTTTTTTATCTTACAGAAATAAAAAAAACATTATTTAGGTATACTTACCTACATACCTATACAAAGAAACGAGTGACGAATTGAAATTAAAATTGAGGGAAAACCTAAACCCGAAATTAACTCGACACAGACCACAAAGTGTAGATCTAGGAACTTTATTGTTATTGACAGGTTTGATGGAAATAAAAACAGAATATTGGACTTTACTTTTAAACAATGTACCCACTAATGAAAAATAAATTGGCCTTTTTTATTTTTTTTATCTTATTTCATTTTCAATAAAATAGGTAAGTAATCATAAATTTTAAAAATATTTACTAAAAATTATTGACCAAATTTGGGCGTGGTCTGCGGCGCATTATGCCTGCAGCGGGCTTTTGGTGCACCCCCAAGTTAACAGGTCACGAGCCGCTACTGAGGGGCGGCAAAAATTGAATAGCCTACTAGCGGCAAATTTTTAAATCCGCCACTGCTTTATGGTTTTGGGGGTTGTAGTTCCATTCTGTAACTGTTTTTGGATTTTTGTTGGGTATTTATTAGTACTCTTTATTTATGTCTTTTTTTAATAAAATTAATTGTGATGTAGAGGTAGAAATGGATGAATTACGACAATTACGTCTTTTTGAACCCATTTTATAGGTAAATAATATTCCTGTATGTGAGTGAGAAGAGTGAAAATAAAATATGTTAAAGTTGTTTTACTTTAGTCCCACGCTTTATAAAATACTAAATACTACTCTCGACTAATTTTTGAACATAAAATGAGGTTAAGTCAAAATCAAAATCCAAACAAACAACCGATAAAAATCCGTGTTTCACCTTGGATCACTGAAATGATTTTTAAGATTAGATCGATCCAAATCTCTGTGCCAATCAAAAATCGAACACGCCTCTGGTTAGAGGAAAATAATTTAAGCGTTTAATTTTAATTTTAAATAAATATAATAATACAAATTTTTAATAAAAATTGTTCATTTTTGTAAAGGTTCTGTTTTTTTTGTTGGATTTTTTCAGATAAATTTTCTAGTATAATATGTCTAATTTTACAACGATAAGTAATTTACTTACCGTCGTCTTAGCCTTAGCAACCAGTAAATACAACATACCGATTTAAAACCAGACTCGGCAAACAATCAAAAATATAAGTAAGTCGTAACTTTACATATCATTTTGTATTTTTTCCATCGAAAAATAAAATTTCGCGAAAATTGTTATAATACCAATCAAAATATGGAATTGTTATTCGCAAGCTAATTTAAAGACACAAACTTTCTGCAGGTAATAACATTTTTATCGTTCTTTATATTGTTTTTACCGAGAAAAATGTAAAACAAAGATAAGAAAGCTTTATTTTGTGGAACTTTGTTACAGTCTCATGTAAGTCAAATATAGACGCGATTAGTGTTCGTGCTTTTTCCATTTTTCATTACATTATGATCTAACATGATTTTTTTAAATTTATGGTGATTAGCTTTGATATTTAAAAGGTGTTCCGAGAAGCCATTCATTTTCTGGAATGTAACAGAAATAAACTGTTTAAAATATACACACAAAACGCTGTTTTTCCATTACTTCATTAGCACGCAGTAGCAAACCTACAAAACACACATACAGACATAATAGACAGTGTTTTGAAAATGACTTATTATTATTATATTTAAACCCGCAAATTCTGATATAAAAACAAATTTCAAAAACATGTTTTTAAATTTTGACTGTTTTAACAGTCTTTTGTCGGCTGCCGAGCACCCGCGGCTCTATATTTCCAGAGCATGTCACTGACCGCGAACACTGAAAAAAAAGCCTTCTATTCCTTATAAAAATTCACATACTCTTTAAAGGACTGTTTAATAGTATGGGTGACAGCAACGCGCTTTCCTACTGTAAGACAACGAAAATTGCTAGACCATTGTGTAGTGATAATATCACTATAATTTAGTCATATAGGAAATAGGAGCTATCGCTACCATAGAATGTTTTATAGCCATTATTGCTCTGAATACTCACAGTAATTATCATTATTGGTTTTATATACCTACTTACTATATTAATTCCTACTTGCAGTTGTAATGAAACTTGACATTAATCATAATAATATTTACTTGCTACGGTTAATAAAGCATATAGGTACTTGATTGAAGTTCTCAAAAATTTGAATAGCTTTTAGTGTGATATTCTCCTTGTCGGTTAACATTACGCATATGATTATCAATTATGCAACATGGTGTACTAATACCGTAAAATTCGTCCATAGACAATAAACTCCAATACTATTGATGGGTTATGCGAAATAAGAATCTTCTATTGCTTTATCTGACATGCAAAGTTTAAAAAAACTTAAATAGAAAGTAAAAATAAATTAATTGAAATAGGTATTGGTACGATCAATGAAATTCCAATTCAGACAGGACAGCTAGAAGACTCCGAACAATGATGTTACCTGCGCAACTAATACTTTAAAACTAATACTAGGGCGCGCGGCGATTGCCGATCGCTAGAAACCCCCACCAACGTCTTGTGGATTATAATAGGTTTTAACGGATACAATTTGTTTTTGGGGACACTGTTCTGCTTTCTTAATTCTAGAGAAAGAGCTTTACTGGGAATATAATGCGACGCATTGAGAAGATACAATTTATTTCTTAACAAATTTGCTGTAATAAAAGTAGTTCATTATTCAACAAGACTGGTGCTGCTAATGAAACTGATTCCTACCAATAAAGACACTGTTCTAGCTTCTAGCAAATCTGAAATTGATATAAGACTAAAGCGGGTTTGATACACTAGCAATTTATTTAATAGGGGTTAATGCAAAATAAGCTATCAATAAAAATTATGTCAGCAAACCTGTTTTGTATTAGATCATTTTCCTCTGTGCATGTATACCTATTTTAGGGGTCTTTCTCTTTACCTTATCTACTTTAAACCAACCTTTGATAGGTACTTAAATATTCATACATCAAACTAGAGCTCGTTGGCCAATTGTTTATCACAGGCAACGTTCGGCTCAACTTGTTACAGATAAGTACGTCGTACATAATTATGAGCGGCAAAATGTTAAAAGTTGGATGGTTTCTCTATGGTATCTATGACCTCATCAACGATAAACGTTTCTAATATACTCTTTCGTCACCATATGTTCTTGTACTAAGAAGAATAATATCTATAATTCGGCAATAACTATAATTAATTTCAGTGAAAGAAAACAATAAACAGTCCATCCCGCAAACGAAATTGTACTTTCACGGTGGTGCTCCACTATCGAATGGACACCGCACCGTGACGTCGCGACCCATCGCCGGTGAACCCATCCATGGTGACTCGATGGGTCTTCGCGAGGTGATAAAACAAAAAGATAAGTGTAAACAATGGGTACTAACGGCGGTCAGGATCAAGATACAGTGGCGGGTAAACTGGGGGGGTTTATTGCAGGGGCGGATTTACAAATTTGCCGCTAGTAGGCTATTCAATTTTTGCCGCCCCTATACCAGTGACGGCTCGTGAGTTGTGAAACAGGTGAAGTGTTAGGGAAAGAAAAAGCCTGCTGCACGACCACGCCCAAATTTGGTCAATAATTTTTAGTAAATATTTTAAAAATTTATGATTACCTACTTATTTTATTGAAAATGAAATTTCTTTCTGCAAATAAGCCAGTAAAGTTCCAACTACCTTTTTTTATTCCCATTAACAGACACGGCCAACGGCGTCGCCAGAGGGGTGCAGGGGGGGGGGGGCAGCTGCCCACCCCTAGAGGTTCTAAAAATACGGCTTACTGGAATTAAAAATAAAATTACGCGCACCAGGCTAATCGAAACAATAACCGAGAATTTCCGGAAAAGATTGCTCGTCACATAAGCTCAATCTGGTCATCAATGATCTGAACGCCCTGCCCGACATCAGGAATACCGTTGGGACCATCAAGGATATAATAACATTTTTTCGAGAATCGGTTCTAAGACGGAAATTAATACCCAATATTTCCCGGTTATGCGAAACAAGGTGGAGCGAAAATCACAAAAGCATCAGAGTTTTTAAAGATAATGTTTGTGTTATAATGGAGGCTTTAGAAACATTGTCTCGAGATGGCAATAATGCGACAAGGAAACATGCGTATCAGCTCCATGCGGCAGCTTCCAAAGCTTAATTTATTTTTAGCCTCGTATTGATATCCAAATATTCCGGTATTATAGAACCCACAGTAAACGTGCTCCAATCAGTATCCTTGGACACGGTTCAGGCATCCTAGCATATTAGTCGCATTTTACAACTGATCAAAGACCACCGTAACGATCCCGAAAAAGTTACAGAAGATATTATCAAAGATGCTACTGCTATTGCGGAAAAAATTGGACTGACGGAAGATATGAAATCCATACCCCGTACTGTTGAAAGACAACAACACCGCAGCAACCACCCGGCAAAAAGCCATTCAGAATTCTGGCGGAGGTCTATGACAATTCCTTGTTTGGACTCAATTATAAATTCCCTCGAAATAAGGTTCTCTGAAAAAAATAAGCCATCCTTTGCTCTAACAAAACTACACCCTGCGCAAATGAAAAACATATCTTTGGAAGACCTTAAAGAAGCATGCGAGGAATTAACATTATTTTACGGTATTTTGGATATCAAGAATGAGATAGAACTTTGGAAAAAAATATGGGAGGAAAAACCAGAATCGACCAAACTAAGTGTTGTGGAAGTCCTTAAGGAAACTGACGATTTTTTCCCTGCGATAAAGAAGGCCTTGAGGATTCTTATTGCTTTACCTTGTACCACTTGTACAGTTGAAAGGTCATTCAGTAGCTTGAGGAGAATCAAAACCTGGTTGAGGAGCACGATTACTGGAACTCGCCTCAATGGCCTCGCCATGATGAGTGTACACAGGCAACACATTTTCAAGAACTTGGACGATTTTATAAACAAAGTAACCAACAAATTCGCTAGCAACTCTAGACGATTATGTTTAAATTATTTTTGTATGTAAATAATTTATTCGTTTTCTATTTTTTTTTTAATTAAAACTTTTGTATCTTAAAGTTTTCTTTCTTCACTTCTTCTATGCTGCCCCACCCTAGCTCACTCGCTGGCGACGCCCTTGGACACGGCCAACAATAAAATTTATTTAAAAAAATACTACCCGTCGACCACGAATAAAGATTGTACCATTTATTTCTGTAAGATAAAAAAAAAGTTTTTGGCCAAATTTGCCGCCCCCTAAAATCTGCCGCCCTAGGCACGGTCATTTCGGATATTAAGGCCCATTAAATAAATAATGTTATTTTGGGTGGGCCTTATTAAACGACTAATATTAAAATTTTTCATCAACGGGATTTATAAAACCCAGTGCGACATCTTGCGTCCCAGTACGGTACCTTAGAAAAGGTCAGTCGTAAAGGGTTATTCTGTAAAAACAGAAAATTATGCAAGATGCCCTCAAAACCGGTATAAGTGCCGGACCACAGATATTAATTCGAAAAAGGTTTTTCTGTTTCCTTCCGCCAAACCCATCCCCAGACGCGTTTCGCCGTTATTACGGCTCATCAGTGAGGCTCGGTTTGGCAGAAGGAAACAGGACTCAAAGACAAATCACTTGTCAGGATCGATCATCAACGGGATTTATAAAACCCAGTGCGACATCTTGCGTCCCAGTACGGTACCTTAGAAAAGGTCAGTCGTAAAGGGTTATTCTGTAAAAACAGAAAATTATGCAAGATGCCCTCAAAACCGGTATAAGTGCCGGACCACAGATATTAATTCGAAAAAGGTTTTTCTGTTTCCTTCCGCCAAACCCATCCCCAGACGCGTTTCGCCGTTATTACGGCTCATCAGTGAGGCTCGGTTTGGGTTTTATAAATCCCGTTGATGATCGATCCTGACAAGTGATTTGTCTTTGAGTCCTGTTTCCTTCTGCCAAACCGAGCCTCACTGATGAGCCGTAATAACGGCGAAACGCGTCTGGGGATGGGTTTGGCGGAAGGAAACAGAAAAACCTTTTTCGAATTAATATCTGTGGTCCGGCACTTATACCGGTTTTGAGGGCATCTTGCATAATTTTCTGTTTTTACAGAATAACCCTTTACGACTGACCTTTTCTAAGGTACCGTACTGGGACGCAAGATGTCGCACTGGGTTTTATAAATCCCGTTGATGATCGATCCTGACAAGTGATTTGTCTTTGAGTCCTGTTTCCTTCTGCCAAACCGAGCCTCACTGATGAGCCGTAATAACGGCGAAACGCGTCTGGGGATGGGTTTGGCGGAAGGAAACAGAAAAACCTTTTTCGAATTAATATCTGTGGTCCGGCACTTATACCGGTTTTGAGGGCATCTTGCATAATTTTCTGTTTTTACAGAATAACCCTTTACGACTGACCTTTTCTAAGGTACCGTACTGGGACGCAAGATGTCGCACTGGGTTTTATAAATCCCGTTGATGATCGATCCTGACAAGTGATTTGTCTTTGAGTCCTGTTTCCTTCTGCCAAACCGAGCCTCACTGATGAGCCGTAATAACGGCGAAACGCGTCTGGGGATGGGTTTGGCGGAAGGAAACAGAAAAACCTTTTTCGAATTAATATCTGTGGTCCGGCACTTATACCGGTTTTGAGGGCATCTTGCATAATTTTCTGTTTTTACAGAATAACCCTTTACGACTGACCTTTTCTAAGGTACCGTACTGGGACGCAAGATGTCGCACTGGGTTTTATAAATCCCGTTGATGATCGATCCTGACAAGTGATTTGTCTTTGAGTCCTGTTTCCTTCTGCCAAACCGAGCCTCACTGATGAGCCGTAATAACGGCGAAACGCGTCTGGGGATGGGTTTGGCGGAAGGAAACAGAAAAACCTTTTTCGAATTAAAATTTTTGTTTTTCTTACAGAAAGAAGTATGCCCGCCGCAAGAAAAAATAAACGTGCACCATGGACCTCAGAACAACTTCGTTCTGCAATGGATGCCGTAAAAGATAAAGTCATGTCGCAAAGGCAAGCTTTTGTTAAAGGGCCTTATTAAACTACCTGTCCGATAATAAGGCCCGTTTGCACATTTTTTTAAAGAGTTTGCAGTAAATCGATATGAAATGTAATCTCCAATGTCGAAGAATATTTCTGTTAAAAAGGTCCATCATTTTAATGTTTTAATAAGTATTTAGGTTTAGTTATGTTTTTGTTTGAAATATAGCCTTTTCTTTCTTAGCTGGGCCTTATTTGCCGCAGGTACCTTAGTGATGTATTAAGGTTATGTACGCGATAACAATGTAGATTGGTTATTTTGCTGGTTTTGTTTGTTTTTATATTCGATTTTATAAGACTAGTTTAATTTACCTGTTCTTGTTCTCTTCCTTTTCGAACTAAAAATACGACGACGAATAATTTTTAAACAAATTTTAAAAACAAAACCGTAACAACAATTTTCTATCCTTAAAATCTGATAGATTTGCTACTACTAAAAATGCCAGAAATCACTACCTTTTTTCCCGACTTGATCAAAAATTGAGAAGAAATTTCAATTTTTTGGCAAGAATTTAAATTTTAAAGCCCGGACCTGTCTATTTTCCCATTCGTCAAAGCAGTGCGCATGGCTAATAGCGTCTAGCTTTGTTTACATGCGCGAGGCCATAAAACTGCCACTTTCGTGATTATTGTTTGCTTATCTAAAGGTAAATTGTCTATGATTTTTTCACACATAAAACTTAACTCTTATTTGCGCACGAGATTTATTTAAAGGTAAATGTCTATGGTACGGTGGCTTAGAAGCTAAAAAACTACTTGACGGGGAATGACGATGTGCATTTGGATTAGGTATTAACCCTGCTTAAAACTGGGTATAGTTTGGGTTGTATATAATATATGGGGAATAGTAGAAAAAAAATCCTTTTGTTTTTAGTTAAATTTTGGTATTATTGTTTATGTTATACACTTAGTATTTTAGGTTACTTAGACTTAGAGTATAATAGCATATAAATGTTATTAGAAATAGTTAAAAAAATATTAACACAAATGTTGAATATTAGCAAAAGGCAAGGCCTTTTGAGATTTAAGGAGTTTAACTCGTGCAGCAAGGTCGAGTCTTTTTTGAATCTTTTGTATGGTTTTGTAATTTAACTTATCTTCAATAATGCTAAAATCTTAGCGTAGGGAGCGTTTTGTAGTGGCTGCGACATATTACTATTGTTTTGAGGGTTCGTCTATTTTTTTAATGTTATATAATTATCTGAACCTAACATCTATCCTGCTCTCTGGTTAAAGAAAATAATAACCCATGGGTTTACTGATATATAGGGTCAATCGGGGGAAATGGAAACGATTTTTGCAAACTTTATTTAAAATTATGTAGAAAAGGTATAAATAAAAATTTTAAGTTTTCCTGGGCTTGACCGCTACTTTTCAACTTGGTTTGTTAGAATGTACCCAGCAAAACATGAAAATTTTAGTTAAAGTAGTAGAAAAGATTTTTTTTTAGTGTGTTTTCATTTACCCCATATATATTTCCATTTACCCATTACATTGGGGTAAATGAAAACAACGTGGTTTTCGCCATAAATATCAGTTAAATTCACTGCGGGTTAAGTGAAAACATTTTTTATACCTTCTTCGGTAGTGATGATAACATTTTTTTAAAATAAGAACAGTTTATTTATGAAAAGTACAAAAAAATAACACAAAAAATAGCTCCTTAACTTGAGAAATAAATGTGAATAAAACGTAAGGTAACTTTAGTACATTTTGAGTATTTTAGTGATAAACATATAAAAATAGGTCCTTAACAACAATGGTACTCTGAGATATTGGGGAAAAAATGTCGACCTCGCGTAATATTTGCTGGTTTTACATTAGCTAATATTCGGTCGAAAGTAATAATAAGTAAAGTATCAAAGGAAACATGTTTCCATTAACCCCAAACATGTGTTTTCATTAACCCCACCGCGGTATGATGAATGGGGTAAATGGAAACACCTCGTAGTTTTCATCCCAGCAATATTATTGACCTAACCTAAAAAAAACGTGCAACCATACCATTTATTTACCGTAATACATATATAGACTAACAATATTAACATATTTTAAAACGAAAAAAAATTATTTGTTTGCCTCGGCAAAACTGTGTGTCAAATTATATTGTAG
This sequence comes from Polydrusus pterygomalis, assembly GCA_963969555.1. NCBI lineage: Eukaryota > Metazoa > Arthropoda > Insecta > Coleoptera > Curculionidae > Polydrusus > Polydrusus pterygomalis. The sequence continues at coordinate 1,659,917 of OZ018376.1, forward strand.
TAAATAGTTTAAATCGACTTACCGTCACGTTAAACGCTCACCGCCATCACAAACTACGATAAGCTACTAGCAGTGTTGCCACTATAACCAACAGGCATACTTCAGAAAAAAAGCGGGATGCTTGAGTATAGAGTTAAGGCTGTTTTCATTTACCCCTAGTTTACATTTCCCCCGATTGACCCTACTAAATATATATTGTAATAATTTCCAAATCATTGAGCATAAAAGTCAAGCTGTACATTTTCATTAAATCCATCATTAATAAACATAATATGTTTCTTAAATAGGTAACTAAAATATCATTATATAGGTATAGTCAAGCGATGGTGTGTTTACTTGTGTATTTGCATAACGAAACAAAAAAAGTTCATAAAGTTCATTTTTCCTAACAATAGTTCATGAGTCTATTTTTATTTTCGTACAAAATTACAGTTCATTTTTACACTTGGTTTATCAAAGTCAATGTCTATAGGATTATTATAACTTACATAACAAACTTATGAAAATAGATATTCTCGTCTCTTTTTTAATAGGGTAGGTCACCACCCCTAGGTGCTCAAGTAGCACTTATCGATAAGAAAAAAACACTTGTTAATTTTGCTACCGACTTTAGAACGATAATAAAATTTGTATTTTTCACTTTATCAACCCCTTAAGAAATTAAAATACCCACTTTTATAACCTTAGAAAGCACCGTGAGAAATATGTATTTAATATCGCTACGCGATGTTGAATGTTTTAAGAACTAAACATTTTCTTTGTCTATTATTTTTTCTAAAGCTTCGATGTTTTATACGAATGTCGTTTGCTAGGACTCTAATTTTTTTTATTTGGAGGTGTGGTTAATAGATGAAATAATACTATGCGATTGGTTGTCCAAAATCACAGGAAACAGCCATATTTGTTTGATTCCCGGTAAACAAAGAAAAAGCGGAATGATATCTGGCTAAGTGCATTTGGTAATAATATTTTTCTACTACTGTATAAATAAATTAACTTTTGAGCCCTAGCAACACGAAAGAAAACGCAAGTAAATGTTACAGTTACCTGAATATTATCCGTCGCTAGCTACGAAAGTAGGTTGCTAGCTACGAAAGTAATACTTTCGGTGCCAGGACAAAAAAATCGAACTGACAGACTCTGACAGTACTCAAATAACTAGTTGTCAACAATACTCAAATAACTAGTTGTCATGGATTATTTTATAGGTGAAAAAAGAATTTATTTTATCATTTTAATTTGAATAAAATCAAAGTTTATTACTTAATAATATATTGATCAGAGAACAGTAGTAGAAAAAATTTAATACATTACACGATTCGAAAGCCTTTTTTGGTGGTCGGAGGTATTAAATCACCTCGGCTTTGCCTCGGCAATTCAAAAACCTCCTCACACCAAAAAATTAACTTTCGCATCTAGTAATGTAAATAACTATTATTTACAACCATACAGTTAATGTTGACATTACTGACTTTATTGAAGGTTGGGAAGTGTCACATTACCTACCTCTACTTCCCGCCCTGACTTCCCACCCTGATTCCCCGCCCTCATTTTTAGTCCACTAAAATGTGATATTTTAACTAACATTTTATCATTTTATTCAGCGGCTCCCCTTATTTCCGGCGGGGTACACTCCATTGATCCTTCCTTCATTAATTTTTAAACTTTAACTTTATTAGTAGAGTTTACCAACCCGATAATACCTTCTAAAAAAGATTCCCGTTTGCACTTTGTTGCTAAAATGTACGACCCCTTTTATATCATTCCTTATACCTTAAGGAAGCAAAATTGACTTGTCGTCCAAAAATCGTACCATGCAGGGGGTGGTCGGGGGCGGTTTTCCAAAAAGTACCAATTTTTTTTTTTTGCCTTTTTTACATCTATAATACCTGATCATCAACCTGCTTAAATCTTATTTCAAAATCTTAATTAGAAATATATTTTTTTTAATTTTAAAAACATCGCGCGCCGTGCTTGTATATGGAGCGCTTTAATGAATAACCGCTCGCCCTGAAAACCCATAATTGTGATAATTTGTAACTCGCCATAACTCCAGAATCCTTTGACTTATCAAAAAAATACTTGCCATAAACGTTGTAGATAAAACATCAGGGATTACAATGCTTTTTTAAAATTATCAGTCCGATGAACAGTTTCGTCAAAAAATTGAAAAATGTCAAACCATATCACCGTAAGCGTGGTCAACCGTGCGGATGCGATGAAGGATCAGATTGCCGTCGTAAAGCCATGAAAAACGACCGTATGTTATATCGCGCGCATAAGTTCGGTTTTCCTTCGCTTTTGGTGTGATTGGAATGCAATTATTACATTATAAGTTAGTTCCTTATAAAATTAAGGGATTATATTTTGTAAACGGTTAGTAATGTTGTTTTGAATAATTTAATTTGAAATTAATTTATGTTTCTCTAAATTTTTTCAATATTAATATTAATTAATAAGTTGTTACTAAAAGGAACTTTTTTTTTATTAGAAAAATTGGTATTTGTCCAAGTTTTTGTACATATAGGGTGTTTACAAAAAATGAAAAATGGTACTATTTAATTTTTTTTATAAAGAAAAACAGAAAACAGGCTTTATACGTTCGGGATTTGTCTATAAGTAGGTACCTGATCTACCTAGAGTACCTATACTATAGTGTTTTTCAGGTGTTAAGGTCATGGTTGCTCAGTAGAGATAGAGAATAACCGTAAAATTTCATTGTGGTTTTGATTGTGTGTATCAGCGTGTTGCAGGATACCTGAAAATAACACTACTATTAATCGGGGAGAATCCGGGTGTTATTTAACGAAAATAAAGAAAAAAGGGTGATACTTACAGAAGATTTTTTTGTTGAACCTATTTACAGGAACAAGTATAGAAATCGGAAAACAGACAAATGCTCTTTATATACCTAATAATAAAAGGCTTGGGTAAAATGTTCCCCTAAAGAATCTATTTATTAATAAACATATTTATTCCAAAAGAAAGATTCTTAGAGTTTTTAGTCAGAGTCAGCCATGCATTTGCAGGAGCCAATGCAATTTATTTGTTTTTTTTTACAGGAACACAGTGACCCAGTGCAATCTAAAATAGAGTAGCAATTTAAAATTTAACTATAGTAAAAAATAACAAACTTTGTGTAGGTACCTTTTTTACAGTTGCAAGTATTTAGAACTGAAGTATCCTCCGGTAGTATTGCGTCGGTTGTTAATACAGGCACTGGTTTACCGTTTGCAATATTCCAGCCACAACTTGATAAGTCCGGTAAAGGTGACCTTGGCATAGTACTGTCCAGCCATATTTTGGTCTGATAGTGGACAGGGCGACAGTGTTGTCTTAGACTATCCTTGGTTGGAGGCAATTTACTCACAGGTTTGGAGGATGCTAAAATTCCTCTAAGAGCATTTATACATTTGATATCTTCATTTTTGTAGTACCTATATAAACGAATTACAAATTTAACTACGTCATTAAAGACTTCTTCTAAGTAGGTACTGTTCTTTGCCAACTCTAGCTAGTAGATTATAATGTGATAAGAAGACTTTCCCGCATGTTCTTTTGCCTAGTCCCACAAACTGACTAGTTGTATCACAACCTGTGAGTGCGTGAAAGGCTGGTAGACATTTGATCATGGAACTCTCCATTTTTAATTCATGAATTACAATGGATCGTTGGCTTTCTTTAGCTCCAATTTTCATCCAAATTTCTGAAGTCAGAATATCTTTAAAGTGAGCCAATAGTACCGAAACATCTGTATCTTTACAGTCTACTATACCGCCAATTCTGGAATGAAATATTGGATTGTCTCGCGCTATACTTTTAATTTTATTTTCCATGTTATTGCTCATTACCTGGCATAGTTTTTGACTTTGTAAACGTTTTTGGCAAAATATGCACCTTTGTACATCAAATTGAGTTCGTAAAAATGGTTTTTTCAGGGGTATATCTACTGGGAGTGGGTTAGTAAATATTTTTGCAAACTTTGATTTATATGATTTAATATTATTCGTGCTGGTATACGTTTTGTAGCAAGTTTTATGCCAATTTAAATGTTCTCGCTCTTTTTAATTATTAAAATTTAAAAATATATGCAACAACTTTGCATCATTTCCTTGACAAATATCAATAAGTACCTTTGTACATTCAATAAATCTTTGTTTAGATTTTGGTCGGGATATAACTATTCCCTGATTCTTGGCAAATGTCAGATAATTGGGAATTAAATATGTTGCCTTGTGTTTTGATTGATAGTTTTTTTTTAAGTGGTCTTAATTTAATTTTGGGCTGTAGTTCACTTACTGAACTGGTACTGCTTTCAAAATCCATTGCTTAATCGTTTCAATAAAAAGTGTCGTATATAAACATTAAAAGGCACTATACTGTTATTAAAAAAATCTTACCTGAAAACTTAAACTTTCTCCTTAACCTTTCCGTGGCCATGCTACAAAAAGTTACATTTTCGGCCGTGTGGGGTAACTATGATACCCCATTGAAATACTGCATGATCTTTTGTCAATGATGCATGATGGTGTGCAAAGATGTACAATAAAACACTAATAATTCATTTTTAATAAAACATTTTTAATTTTTACAATAAATTAATATTTACTCTTCCTCATTATTTTTACAATCGGGACATAATTTTTTTTTTACTTTCTTCTCTGTGTATGTTGCAAATGGGTTTATTGCATGCACTACATGATATTTTAGTCTTTCTATCCCTAAGAGTAACAAAAAAATGAATTTTTTTTACGTTTTCGCCGTTTTCGGCCGGTCGACGATTTCGATACGCTGCAAGCAGTTTTTTGTGTAAAATTGAAGTTAAATTGAGTATTTTTATAAAAAAATTGCTTTATAATATATTTTTCTAGGATTACCTGGAGGGAAAAAAATTACAAAAAAATTGTTTGGAAGATAATTTAAAAAAAAACCGCATCTGGGGTACCTAAAATACCCCGCTCGGCCACGGAAAGGTTAATAACAACTATATTACAACAGTCATTTAATGCAGGGCATCTGTAAAACACTTTCAACTTTTAGCAATGCCCATTAAGTCCAATGTATAGATAAGAACTATAACTTCACAGCATACAACACACCCTAATAAAATATAACAACTATTGTTGGTTAAAATAAAAGTAAGTCAAAAAATATTGCTATAAGATAGAAAATGGAAATCCACAATCCAATATTTGCTGGTCTAGCTTCAAAATTAACGGCGCGGCGGCTACTCGGCACGGAATTCTAGACTAAACACTATTGAAAACGCGATATTAAACGAATATCGAACTTATGCGCGCGATATAACATACGGTCGTTTTTCATGGCTTTACGACGGCAATCTGATCCTTCATCGCATCCGCACGGTTGACCACGCTTACGGTGATATGGTTTGACATTTTTCAATTTTTTGACGAAACTGTTCATCGGACTGATAATTTTAAAAAAGCATTGTAATCCCTGATGTTTTATCTACAACGTTTATGGCAAGTATTTTTTTGATAAGTCAAAGGATTCTGGAGTTATGGCGAGTTACAAATTATCACAATTATGGGTTTTCAGGGCGAGCGGTTATTCATTAAAGCGCTCCATATACAAGCACGGCGCGCGATGTTTTTAAAATTAAAAAAAATATATTTCTAATTAAGATTTTGAAATAAGATTCAAGCAGGTTGATGATCAGGTATTATAGATGTAAAAAAGGCAAAAAAAAAAAATTGGTACTTTTTGGAAAACCGCCCCCGACCACCCCCTGCATGGTACGATTTTTGGACGACAAGTCAATTTTGCTTCCTTAAGGTATAAGGAATGATATAAAAGGGGTCGTACATTTTAGCAACAAAGTGCAAACGGGATAACACGATAGGGACATCTTTTAACTCCACTATATTGTATTGATCGCAAAAGATCAGACTTGAACTGACGTTTATTGTTTTAATTTCAAACAAACGTTTCCTTGACAACCGTCGCCTAATTTGAAAATTTGCCTACTTGTAAATTTATTTGATTTTTTAAATAGTAATTTACGTTACAAGACCGAAAAGTAGCGTTTTTCAGGTCGAGACAAGCATTTCCAGGGCGAGCCATAGGCGAGTCCTGGAACCTTGGAGAGACCTGGAAAACACTAATTTTCGGTTGCGTGACGTACAATATTTTTTTTAAGACCGACACTTGTAACGAAGTTACCTAAGTTTTACCGAATTGACAACAGGTTTAGCACCGAATTATTAGAAAATAATTATCTCCGTAGTTTTTCAATTAATTTTTCTGTTTCTTTCATGCAACCGACTTATTGAATATTTTTCTAACCGCTGGTAACAAAAGGTTTTGAATTTAATCAGAGAAATTAATTGATTACCGCTATCACAGAAACCGTCTTAATTGGCAAACCAATATATGGCATTCCGATACAGGTAAATTCAGCGTTATCTCCGGTACCGATTCGAAAAGATGACGATCGCGCGCCGTTCTTAAAATCCCCAAACCTTGACCATTTCCCGTGGTGGGAGATAAGGAAGTTGAAATCCGAGATCGAAACCAAATTACGGCCCCTTCTCGATCCAGCTTTGCAGCCGACCAAAAGTAATTTTGAAAGTGCATAGTTTCCAGCTAGTGAACCGTTTACCGTTATTTTTTTTTCTATTATTCTTTTCCGCCGCCGACGAATACCGTTATCATCTGTGGTAAGCAACATTGATTATTTTTATATATTTGAAAATCATTTCCTGCTAAACTTTTCCGCCGCCTTACAATCATTTTCATTTATCCGTATTTAGAACTAGATTTATTCGATAGTTTACCGAGCTTGCTTTTGCTTAATACCGCCACGCTTTAATCATTTTCATTTGCCTGTATGCATGATTAAAATTGCTCGATAAATACCGTCGAATTCACCAGTAGTTAGTACCGCCGCCCCAATACCATTTTCACACCGACCGCTTATAAGTTTTCCGTTCTTAAAATTATTACCGGACTTTCTCGTACTTAACACCGCCGCCCGAAAAGCATCTTAATACCGCTGGTTGGATAATTTGTCCTGCCGAAACGATTACCTGCATATTACCGCTATAATTCCTTTAAATATATCCACCTACCGTTTCCCAGGAATACCTGCTTTGTTTCCTGCTTAGTAGCGAGTTGTTTCCCGTAACTTACGAAGAAATCTGCTTATTTTTTATTTTTAGGGTAATATTTGTATTTTGATATATTGACTTGTATTTTATTTTTTTTGAGTCCGCTTACCCAGAAATAATAAAATTATTTTACATTTCCCGACATAGGTGTGTTTTATTTCCCATAGGAACTTAGAGGCGTGAATGACTGTTAACTGTATGCGCTAATAGAACTCTGTCTCCAACTGTTTAAAGGTTACCCAGGGCTCCGGGGGTTCTGATTTTCCCTAAAAATTAAAATCAGTGGCGCTCGAGTAAAACTCCGTTCATTTTTGTATATTCTCTTTGATTCCGCCCACAGAACGCTTTAGAAGTTATTCAATTCAAACCCGACCGAATTTACCGCCGAATTACCGACCGCCGAATTACCGACCGCCGAATACCCGAAATTGAATAACTTCCGCGTCTGAGGGATAACTTGATAATTGAGATTAAAATAGAGATTCTTTACAAAAAGTATTTTCTAATCCGTACAAAAATATAATTTGTATTAGCCAGTTTCAAAAAGCAATTTTTACCCGCCGTTACAGCCCTTACAGAATTGACGAACGAGCAGCCACACGTTACAAGTCTGGCGCCCGAGCAGCCTTACAGAATTGACGCCCGAGCAGATTTTAGCAGCATAGGTCATTTGCGTTCTCGCCGATAGTTTTTTTTGGGAGATAAAGAAACCGCATTCCAGTCTTATCTCGTTAACACCTGATAAGAAAAACAATCCGCCGGACAGTATAGCGTTCTAAAGTTGAATATTTTAATAATATTATTCCGTGCGAATTTATTAAACGCAAATACTAATGATTTTGTAAATTAATTATACAGGGATAGGATATTTTTTTTCTCAAACCGAATACACAGGGTGTTATTCATTCTATACCTACCGGTATTTAGGAAGTTTTTTTCCCTTAGTATACCGTGTGCTACTGGAAAATTTTCACAGGAAAACTGGGTTTTCTCATAACCAGTATACAGGGTCTTGTAAAAGTATTGGTATATATCTACCGGAGAGGAAAAGTTTGGGGATTTTTGTTTAAATTTTACTTATAGTAGGGAAAAATAAATTCCGCAATTATTTTGTTTTTACGCTGCCTATACAGGGTGCTATTTTTATTTGGAAAAATAATTTTTTTTGTCGGAAAAGAAATTAAATAAAATATGCCGTCTTCAAGTGATAGTGAAACGGAACGAGTGATACCGAAAACAATACCGCTATCGCCCGCGTATATACCCACTGCACCCCCACTACCATTTGACATACCGGCCGATTACTTCACTAGCCTTAGAACGGGTTGGATTTATTTGTTGCGGAAGGGAGACTTAGAACTCCAACTGCAAAGATTTAATTTGGACGCAACCGGTACAGTGGACGACATGCGCAAAAGACTAGTACGTTTCGTACGCGAGGGTAGAGCGTCACCGCAGCCCGTACAACTTCCGTTTGCGTTCCCGCCTGGCGTATCTAACCCAACCGTCCAGATTCAGCAACCCCCAACCCCTATACCGGTACCAACCCTGTCATTGGCAACCACCACTACAACCACGGTTACGACAACCATGCATCTAACTCCGCAACGCACACTTTCTTTTGCAATGCCGAGTTATACACCTGCTTTCACAACCGGGATAGCCACAGCTTTTACCACACCCCCGACCTGTCTACCCCATATTTATCTACCTACAGCTCCGCCGCCCCTAATTCAGACCACACCACCCGTGTGCATAGCTCCAAATTTTCAACAAGCAATGACACAGCCTAGATTTCATGCTATACCGCCAGCGATATCAACTGCCCCGCCCCAAGTGGTAATACCACCCCCAGTTTTCAACCCTCAATGGGTCAATAATCCCTGTACCCCCCCGATAATTCAGCGAACAGCTCCAGCATCTATTTTTCAACCATCACCGTTTTCCAGCAACCAGAATGTAATACAAATGCGGAAATGGAATGTTTATTTTGACGGAAATTCCGACCCTGAAACGTTTCTGGAAAGGGTAGAGGAAATCTGCACCTCTCAAAGCATAAACCCAGATACCATACTCCCCCAAATACCGGAAATCCTAAAGGGCGATGCCGCATTATGGTTCCGAAATAATAAACATAACTGGAAAAACTGGACAGATTTCCAAACCGCTTTTCGAATTTTTTATTTTCCGGTTAATTATGAGGTTGATCTAGAAGCCGAAATTAGTCGCCGTGTGCAAAAACACAACGAACCAGTAGGCAAATATATTACCGCACTACAAACTCTGATCCGCCGTCACGGAAACATACCACCATATCAGGAACTGAACTGGTTATACCGGAATCTGCTACCGGAATACCGTCAATACATACGCCGTAACGAATTTCATGATACCGGGTCATTCTCAAAAGCGGTACGGGAATATGAAATTTTAAACCGGGAAATTCAGGAATCAAAACGTTTGCAATCATACTCTACAGGTTATCAATCGCGACCGCCAGTAAACCCCCAGTACCACCAGTCATATTCGCATTCTAGATCGCATAGGGAGGTACCGCCAGCTTATCCGCAAGCTCAACAGTCACAACCTACCTATACACCGCCGCCACCCCCCGAAACACCATCTACATCCGCAGCTAATACTAATAGAACCGCCCCGGTACACACAACACCGCACTCACCCCGTACCGGACCTGCTAATCAAAATACCGCCGGTAACCAAGAGTCAATCTGTTGGAGATGTGGACTTACCGGACATATGCGTCAAAATTGTCAAAACCGGCCCAAATTATTTTGCTCCAGATGCGGCCTGGAAGGAATAATGTCCCGGGACTGCAAATGTACAAGACCGGGAAACTGGAGAGACCCTGCGCAACAGCAAGGCATGCGCAGGTAAAGGCCGAAATCCCGCCGGACCGAATCATGTTTTTAAACCGTGACTGTATTAAAGATCTCAAAACCGCACACTCTATCTAACCAGACCCCCGAAACCGAGGGTAAATCTTACAACCGAACCCGGAACTACCCAATTCTATTTACTTTTCAGAAGATGTCGAGCCAGACACTTAGCCTGTCCACCTCACCGGTCCAGGACGATAGAGACCGCCAGCCTACCGACGCTACCATGCCCGACCTGCGGCCATAAGGACGCTTTCGTCCGGGGACTCCCAGACTAAAAGAAAAAATTGATTACTATCGTTCAATTTTTTTTAGCAAGTGAGGGGGGAATGTAACGAAGTTACCTAAGTTTTACCGAATTGACAACAGGTTTAGCACCGAATTATTAGAAAATAATTATCTCCGTAGTTTTTCAATTAATTTTTCTGTTTCTTTCATGCAACCGACTTATTGAATATTTTTCTAACCGCTGGTAACAAAAGGTTTTGAATTTAATCAGAGAAATTAATTGATTACCGCTATCACAGAAACCGTCTTAATTGGCAAACCAATATATGGCATTCCGATACAGGTAAATTCAGCGTTATCTCCGGTACCGATTCGAAAAGATGACGATCGCGCGCCGTTCTTAAAATCCCCAAACCTTGACCATTTCCCGTGGTGGGAGATAAGGAAGTTGAAATCCGAGATCGAAACCAAATTACGGCCCCTTCTCGATCCAGCTTTGCAGCCGACCAAAAGTAATTTTGAAAGTGCATAGTTTCCAGCTAGTGAACCGTTTACCGTTATTTTTTTTTCTATTATTCTTTTCCGCCGCCGACGAATACCGTTATCATCTGTGGTAAGCAACATTGATTATTTTTATATATTTGAAAATCATTTCCTGCTAAACTTTTCCGCCGCCTTACAATCATTTTCATTTATCCGTATTTAGAACTAGATTTATTCGATAGTTTACCGAGCTTGCTTTTGCTTAATACCGCCACGCTTTAATCATTTTCATTTGCCTGTATGCATGATTAAAATTGCTCGATAAATACCGTCGAATTCACCAGTAGTTAGTACCGCCGCCCCAATACCATTTTCACACCGACCGCTTATAAGTTTTCCGTTCTTAAAATTATTACCGGACTTTCTCGTACTTAACACCGCCGCCCGAAAAGCATCTTAATACCGCTGGTTGGATAATTTGTCCTGCCGAAACGATTACCTGCATATTACCGCTATAATTCCTTTAAATATATCCACCTACCGTTTCCCAGGAATACCTGCTTTGTTTCCTGCTTAGTAGCGAGTTGTTTCCCGTAACTTACGAAGAAATCTGCTTATTTTTTATTTTTAGGGTAATATTTGTATTTTGATATATTGACTTGTATTTTATTTTTTTTGAGTCCGCTTACCCAGAAATAATAAAATTATTTTACATTTCCCGACATAGGTGTGTTTTATTTCCCATAGGAACTTAGAGGCGTGAATGACTGTTAACTGTATGCGCTAATAGAACTCTGTCTCCAACTGTTTAAAGGTTACCCAGGGCTCCGGGGGTTCTGATTTTCCCTAAAAATTAAAATCAGTGGCGCTCGAGTAAAACTCCGTTCATTTTTGTATATTCTCTTTGATTCCGCCCACAGAACGCTTTAGAAGTTATTCAATTCAAACCCGACCGAATTTACCGCCGAATTACCGACCGCCGAATTACCGACCGCCGAATACCCGAAATTGAATAACTTCCGCGTCTGAGGGATAACTTGACAATTGAGATTAAAATAGAGGTTCTTTACAAAAAGTATTCTCTGATCCGTACAAAAATTTAATTTTTATTAGCCAGTTTCAAAAAGCAATTTTTATCCGCCGTTACAGCCCTTACAGAATTGACGACCGAGCAGCCCAAGCCTTACACACTTCGATATATTTTATAATCTACGCGAAACAAGTTTGACATAAAGAACAAAATTAAAAATCAATGAACTGTCACTCGACAATACATCGAAATGTTGTTGTCATAATAACGAAATCAAGGTATCTTGTATTATCAAAGAGCGATTGGAAAAACAAAAAACAGGGTGGCAGTGACATTAGAGACCGGAAAAACGTTATTTTCGAGACGAAAAATTGTCCAGAAAGTGTAAATTTTCTGGTCGGTTTTAAAAAATATATAATTTCTATAATACTACGTCAAAATGACATACATTTTTCTTTTAATAATATTTTTAGTTAAAAATTATAAGAAGTGGATGTAGGAAATGGTTGTAAATAAAATAGTATACAAACCTCGGTGAAAAGTTTCATTACTGTCTCCGAGTTATCTAATCTCTCGACAGTAAGGATACACTTTCCACCTCGGTACGTAATATACTATTTATATCCAAAAAGATTTTAGGATTTCTATGTTAAGAATTGGGGAACGATAGGTGGTACCTTAAATTTTTCTTAAAGTGTTACTGTAAATGTTGACACCCACTATCCTTGTCTTTAAATTTAGTTTTTTCGAGCGATCGTCGAGCATATTTCTCCTTTACATTACCTTGAATTATTTTCATTTTATTTTTCTTTAATAGCAAACTTAATAAAAAAATAATACAGTGTGACCAGTAAAGTCCGCATCATATAGGCTTTTTTTTATTAATAGCTTTAACTTTAAAATGTTTTTTTCTTTAAACTACTATACGACGACTAGCTATATTAATTATAAACGTTATCCGTTCCTAAACATCAGACAATTAAAAGAACTAGAACAAGCAAAACTAATATACTGTATAGAAAATAAATTACTAAAATCAAGTGTAGTGTTGAGCAAAAATTTTGACTTTCATAAGTACAACTTAAGAACAAAAATAAACCTTAGAAATAAGTTCTCTAGAACCAAAAAGTGTCAAGACTCTCCAATTTTCGGAAGCATCCATGTGTATAATGAAATACCGAAAGTCATCATTAGTAAAGCAGCCAAAAAGACTTACGTACATTTTAAAAATTATATTAAAACTAAAGACCTTCCAAAGAATTAACATAATTATGTTTCATTTGTGTACTATCTAAATATTAGCGACTGTTACCTATGAAAGATTGTTATTTTTATTGTAAGTGTAGGCCTCGGTGCCAGTATCTCTGTACTGATTTGAGGTCATAAATAAATAAATAAATAAATAAAAAAAAAATTCGAAATTTAATTTTGGCATCAAGTTCTGCATCGATGGAGATGAAAATTAAGCAAAAAAAAATAGTAGCCACGTGATTCCCATTATCTGTCAAATATTAATTTTTTCCAAAAAATAATTCAAAAGTGGGGTTATTTCTCAAAATATCGAAAAAAGTTATTAGAAAAAGTTTTTTTAAATGCATTTTCTAGCCCACATGTAAAATTTTAGCTGCATAAGATAATTTTGATTTTTACCCACCACAAATTTTTTTTTTTTTTTAAACCGACCAGAAAATTTACACTTTCTCTACAATTTTTCGTCTAGAAAATAACGTTTTTCCGATCGCAAGACCGGAAAAGTGACATTAGAGACCGGAAAAATCTTTTCCGGACTCTAATGTCACTTTTCCGCGGTCTCTAATGTCACTGTCACCCTGTTTTTTGTTGTTCCAATCGCTCTTTGATAATACAAGATACCTTGATTTCGTTATTATGACAACAACATTTTGATGTATTGTCGAGTAACAGTTCGTTGATTTTTAATTTTGTTCTTTATGTCAAACTTGTTTCGCGTAGATTATAAAATATATCGAAGTGTCGGTCTTAAAAAAAATATTGTACGTCACGCAACCGAAAATTAGTGTTTTCCAGGTCTCTCCAAGCTTCCAGGACTCGCCTATGGCTCGCCCTGGAAATGCTTGTCTCGACCTGAAAAACCTAATTTACTATTTCCACTTAATGAACACTTTACTGATGACACTGTGTTCTTTTTTGTCTTAATATTAAGGTGTATTACTTACAGACACAAACTACGTTTTCAAAAATACTTATTTTATCAAGTTACCTCATACAAGGTCAAAAACAAATAAACTTTGCATCACATGCGACCAAATTTTAATAGCCCAATTTTGATTTTGTAGAAAAACACACATTTAATATGGCGCTACTTTAAAGAAAATGTATCTAAAATAAAGCATTGTCAAAACTAAGAAGTTTTATGTAGGTTGCGTTGAGTCTTATTTTGCAAAAGTGGTGCAATTTACAAAATATGGGTAAAAAATCAAAATTATCTTATGCAGCTAAAATTTTGCATGTGGGCTAGAAACTGCATTTAAAAAAACTTTTTCTAATAACTTTTTTCGATACTTTCAGAAATTATTTTGAATTATTGTTTGGAAAAAATTTAAATTTGACAGATAATGCGAATCACGTGACTACTATTTTTTGCTTGCTTCATTTTCATCTCGATCAAAGCAGAACTTGATGGCAAAGTCAAATTTCGAATAAAGTTATTAATGAAAAAAATCCCATATGATGCGGACTTTACTGGTCACACTGTACATAAGGATGCTTGAGGCTCGACATACTGCAAAATTGAAGGAACACATTTTTATATATTGTAACTAAGTATAGGCCAAGAAAAACAATAATTTCATTTTGATTATCGTCACATTTACCATTTACGACGCTATAACGTACAATTCTAGAAAAGTGCCTAACTGAACTTTTACCGGTTTATCAGATCCACCCGCCGCCGCTGTAAACAAACAGCTCCCTACCCCGGGTCAGTGTCGCACGTTTATAAATAAGAGCCAACTTGACTGTGGTTTTAGAGTCAATTTAGTACAGCGTGCGTGAAGTGAGCGTCTCAAACGCGAACGAGCACCGTAGAAGCGATTATAATAGTCCAAGCGCAAAATGTTGCGACAAGCGATTTTGTTAAGTGTGTTGCTAGTTTGGGGGGTCAGTGGGGACGTATTTAGGTAAGTAGCATAAAAACTATTTCAGAGATCTTATCTCGCTTTAAAAATTTTATATAGGTAATAACATAATTATTATATATACAGGGTCCTGCACCTCACCTCCCGTCTTCTATAGCTCACTTAGTAATTAAGTTCGAATTTTCATATTTTGCAGACCTTATCTATATCTTGGGGCGCATTTCAGGAAACTATTTTTTTTCATACAGGGTGTTCCAAAAAAGTGTGACGTCATAAGGGTGTATTTTTTAAATTACATGCCATATGTTATATTACTTATTTGGGTGCCTTCTATAGTTACCTACATACACCTAAAATTTTATTGAAATCGGTTCAGTATTATAGACGAAAAAAAATAAAAACCAAAAAATATCAGGTTTGCACCACTGGTATTAAAAACAAATAAAAAATAAAAATAATGCCTCCTTAATAAAATTATACAAAGGTACTTATTAAACAAGGTATAACAGTCTCGTCAACCAAGTTTGATTATTACGAATTGTACAGGGTGTCCAAAGTTTAGTGTCAAACTTTGCAAACTTTAAAGCAATTTATTTTTCTTATTTCAAATAGGAACCACTGTATATTTTTATGTCATTCGATGCAGAATTAAAAAATCAAACATTTTTTCTAATTGCAACTCCATCGCAATTTCTAACGCATCAAGACTTATTTGCAGAAAACTCATTTTATCAACTATTCAAACAGTCATTATTATGAATAAATATCGAAGGTGGCTTTGAAAAACAATTTATAGGTAGTATAGTTTATTAAAGTGACCAGAGACCATTTTGACTTTAGTAATCTAAAAGTTTTAAATATACACTCATACATTCTCACTAAGAAGTAAATTGGCTAAAGATGGATAACCGTAGGCTTCTGCATTTTAATCGTTTTATATATAATAGTATATTATTAACCAAGGTTTAGACAGCCATCATTATTGCCCGAGCGTCAAGTTTAAATCACGAGGAGCGAAGCGACGAGGGATTTAGGGCGCGAGGGCTATTAGGCTGTCTAAACCGTGGTTAATATAATTTTTTTTCCACTACTAACACTTTTATTTTGTACAGTATTAATAAATTATAAAAAATATTAGGTAGGTATAAATATATATTTTAATCAAGTTACCTGCTTTGGCATATTGGCAAGATAATTTGTTTTCTTGTCAGTTGGCTTTGTTGACATATCACCTTTCATGTTATTTGTTGGGGAATTAACAAATTAGGTTACGTGGTTTTAAATCGATCGGTCAATAATGGATTTCAATGCTTTATTATTGACCGTTGTCAATAGCAACTGAGAAGGGAGAGAAAAACGATTTCTGGCGTTAATTAATCGGTCAATAATGGCGATGTTATAGGTTAGTAATGGAAAAAATTTTAAATGAACCTGAATCTCTCACCACTCTTCATATCCATAATGTTAACATTCGCTATTACTTTACCTCAACATCAGAGTGCTGTCGTCTCTTATAATTCATTGCCTGGAGAATTAACTAATGTCTCTAATGGTGTACTATTTAAAAACAGGTATAAACAATTTCTTTTGGAAGTACAAAGTAAGTAATTTTAATTTGCTGGATTTTCTGAAAACTATTATACGAAAATGTCCATAAAGTGTCTCTCTTTAATTTTTATTTAGTCATTGACAGGGCCAGGCAGTCAATAAACGATGTTCCTTTTTAACACATTTATTCAAAATATTTCCTATTAGCATTTATATTACTTTGGTATTGTTCTACTTATAATTTACAGGTTTAAATTAGTAGTTGATGATAATATATTTTTTTCTTAAACTCGTTGTCATGCGTGGTTCAGTAGAGCAGCTATTTACAGCTAGACTGCGCCATGCTGCAGCAAATATCATAAAAAATTATAAAATATTTTATTTTTCTTATTGTTTTGTATTTTTTTCCTTCTTAAATAATAATAAATAAAGGCATTATTTATTTAAAAAATGGAATATTCGTATAGATTTTAAGTAAAGAAAATTCCTGTAGACCAAAATTAAAGCCATTTTAAAACCTAGGTAACTATCATATGACTTAGCTAATAAATACAATGTTACGGAATTTCCGCCGCGGTCACAATGTACCTACAGTAAAATTAAAGAATCTTATTCTTAGATCTGATATTAGTTTGATTCTAGTATCCTCCCCCTAATCGGTGCGCCCCTGGTCAGAGAGGCATACCGTCCAATAATGTTCTGCATTATAAATATGAAACATTATTAACATTTTTATATGTTAACCACAACTTTGTTTTTATTAGTCACGTCCCGCCATAAATTGTTCTACCACGAATGTTGCCTGTTAAAAAAAATCATCTCATTAGTTCGAGATAAAAACAATTCTCGTCGTTTCTAGAACATAATTCGCATTGACCGTAGAAATAAAATAAACAACAAAAAGGTTCAAGTTTATATTTACTTTTATCTTTGTTGTTTGAGATTTTTTTCTGATATACGGGAACATGGTCGTAGTTAGGATGTTTCTTTTCTTCTACTAGGGCATTGGCTGCATAGCAACGGCATTATAAAGTAAAAGAAAATACATAGAGGAAAGTACCCTAATAATAGGTGCATGAGATATTACTTGGATTTATCTTTTCTCATAGGCTAAAAAAACAATTGTAGAACTCAGTATTTTGTCTTTCTTTTCTAAACGACATGACATGACAGTTTTAAAAATGCATAGATACTGTGTACAGTTAGAAACCGATCTGCCAGCGGTTTGGGATTTATCGTGTGCGAATGCTTTTAAGCATACGCGCATGCGTCGGTGTTTGCTCGCTATACCCACGAAACTAATATAAAATTACCTGTATTTCTCAATTACAAAATCTAGAGTTTCGTACAAACTCGAAATTTAGGGAGAACAATTGAAGAAAATATTGCTCCAAATCATAGGGTTATTGACATTTTTATAGGGTGTTTTCGAATATAGAAAATTTTCAAATACTAGGTTTTTTCAAATGAAACACCCTACATTTATTAGGCTCATCCTATAGATAGTTGCATTCTCTTTTATTTTTGTAAAATTATCCATATTCCTCTAGATTTATTAGTTATGGCAATATGTTTTATTTAAATTTTTGTAAAAATAACTGCGATTTTTATTTTTCTGGTTGCCCATGACCCATGACCAGCGAAATCAATACAAATGTAATTAAACATTTTAATGCCAAAATAGAATAAATTATGACCTATAACAATAGTCAATAAACAATAGTATTCAATAAATTAATTGATTCAGCCGACACTTGGTGGAAATCCATAATTAGAGTATTTTGGGATAGGTACAGTAAAACAAAGTTGAACTTGTAATTTTCCACTATACAGTGTGGTTGTTTAAGTGTGCAACAATAGGCATTTTTTTTATTACCGATTTCTCAGAAAATTTTATTCTTGGTAAAAGATGGTGCATGCTCGATAATCATATTAGGTGCACTGGGAATGGTTGCAAGTCAAACGGCATACAGGGTAGGCCAAAAAATATAAAACTTGTACAAGAATAAAGTTTTTTAATAAACATTTAAAATACAAATTTTGCACTTTAAATACTTAATAGTT
Organism: Polydrusus pterygomalis; assembly: GCA_963969555.1. Taxonomy (NCBI): domain Eukaryota; kingdom Metazoa; phylum Arthropoda; class Insecta; order Coleoptera; family Curculionidae; genus Polydrusus; species Polydrusus pterygomalis. Next base: position 1,678,416 of record OZ018376.1, read on the forward strand.
TTTTAATTAGCAAATTATTATTACTAATGAAGGTTGGAGACAATGATGTTTCTTGAATGATGAAAGAGTTTTGGACTTCCATTGTCTTTATTTGTTTTAAATCACAACGTTTCAACTGGTGAGTATCTCCAGTCGTCTTCAGGTGAATACTGATATTCACCTGACGGACTGGAGATACTTACTTACCAATTGAAACGTTGTGATTTAAAACAAATAAAGACAATGGAAGTCCAAAACTATTTCATGATTCATCATTACTAATGTTTTATCTTCTTAAAAAGAATTTTTAGGATATTTTAAAGTTGTGTTTAATATCGTTGCAACAAACATGAAGTTTGTGATTCCTTAATAAATTAAAAATTCAAGTAAATTATGAAGGTCTTTATGGTGAATATAAAAAAAAAAATTTTTGGGAAATTATTGTTTTTTAAAAAAATATATTTTTTTATTTTAGGAGGTCACGTTCGTTAATCTATGCATAACTTTTAATTCTAAACAACTTTTCTTTAAAACATTTTGCTGAATTTTCTAAAATAGGGGTATACCTATACGCTATTCTTGTACAAGTTTTATATTTTTTGGCCTACCCTGTACTCCGTTTGACTTGCAACCATTCCAAGTGCACCTAATATGATTATCGAACATGCACCAACTTTTATCAAAAATAAAATTTTCTGAGAAATCGGTAATAAAAAAAAATGCCCATATGTTGCACACTTAAACAACCACACTGTATACTACCACTATAAATAAACTACCTATATACTACTACTATATAGTGGAAATTTACAAGTTCAACTTTGTTTTCTGTATCCCATAATACTATAGTTATGAATTTATTTATTTTTAACTTAAACTAATCCAAATAACAACAAAAATACCTACATAATACCTACTTACAAAAAGTGACCTAATTACAAAAATATCAAATCGCGGCAAGCGTAAACTACTTTTTCATTCTAGAGTAAAATGATAAAAACAAAAAATTGAAATTTGATTTCAGTTTTATTATTTTATTTAATAATAAAAATGGCTAATGCCACACTTCATGTCCTCTGTCACATCTCTTCATCGATTTTTCGAAAGCTCGTTTATTTGGTGGTCACCATTTGACTAATGGGAAACTAGACAGGTCCGGGCTTTAAAATTTAAGTTCTTGCTCAAATAACTGTAAAAGTTGACCTTCAATTTATTTTTACATGTAAACAGCTAAAATGTGCCCCAAATTCTTGCCAAAAAATTTGAATTTTTTCTCAATTTCAAATCAAGGTAGTTATTTCTGGCATTTTTAGTAGTTGCAATCCTATCAGATTTTGAGGATAGAAAATTGTTTTAAAGGTTTGTTTCTAAAATTTGTTTAAAAATGATTCGTCGTCGTGTTTTTAGTTCTAAAAGAAAGGAAACAAGTGAATTAAACTAGTAGGTATTATAAAATCGAATAGAAAAAAAGAAATAAAACCAGCAAAATAACCAATCTTCGAGGTTATCGCGTACCTCACCTCAAGTCAAATATTAGTTAGTATATAACTTGTATTGATTTTTATAATTTGGCACAAACTTGAGTACCTACGTGTAAAACATATTCAAGCACTATTTCTTGCTCAAGAATTTGAAAAAGTTTTTGCCCGAGAACTTGACTCGTGGAATACTTTCACCCTTGGATTAATATAAACATACCTAGGTACTTACTTCTTTTTTTTATATAATATAGGCATAGGGAAAAGTGTTTTTTAAACTTTTTGAAACAATATATTCACGAAAAATAGGCGTACCTAATTAGATTGCAGGGCTGTAAATAAAATATACCAAAACATGCATCGGGATAATCTGTTTTGGTGTGTGTTTCTCTTTATTTTCATACCTTGTTTGTGTTGCCTAAGCCTAGTTTGATGTGTTTAAATTGATCATAATAGAATAAGGTTATATATCAAGATACATCACTACTCAAGTACTCAATATACTTACTGAAAATACGAAATATCCGATATTTTACGCCTATTTGGGCATAATAAAATCATACAACGACTGTTACTAGTCATTGCTTATATTCCAATCGGAGTATTTAATAATATTGATTATATACCTCAATCCGATTCTGACCAATTAAACGCTGTTTTGCGACCAATCAGATGCATATTATACTGAATATACCCCGCATAAGTGGATATACCCCGGGCCACCTGCCACAACAATGCCAATGCATAACAACATCATAACAAGTTTAAAATATTTGATGGTTGCTATAGACCGTTTCTATAATAACAAAAATCCCTTTCAACAAATCAAGTTTTTGATGTTGTCAGATTCATGTCACATTTTTTTAAAAATGGAATCTTGCCGATTCGGTAATGTTTCAGTCGAAAATATAAGAAAAAACGCTGAAAAGACTATCCCAGAAAATACAACAAAAACAAAAAAGTATATATGGACCCAATTCGAGAAATTCTGCGAAACACGGCAGTATATATTGACCAAAAATACAACTATAATACAGCTTGCCGCTATATTGGAAGACTGGAGTTTTAATATGAAGAAAAAAGATGGTTCTGACTACAAGGAAGGGGTTATCAAGACAATGTGGAACCAAACAGCCCAACTGCTTCAAGAAAGGTACTTCAATAAATACATTGCAGATGGACAAAACTCATCACGAAAACACTATTCAAGGTTTAAGAGGTCACCCTCCAACTAATGGGCTGGACCAACACGAAGCTCCAGTCTCTTGCAGCTCGAAGAGTTTCCAGCAACACCAGCAAGCCACTACTGTTTATTATAATAACTGTGTGTTTAACAATAATACTTATAACTAATTTTCTGTTAGTTTTATTACTTTGTCAATTGTTTAGGTTTTGTTTCGTTTTGTCCGTTTTTCTAGTAGCTACATAAATCATTTTAAAAATCTTGCATTTCGTTGTATTTTTTCTTTTTTTTTGGTATATAATCTCAACATATACCACTCGAGGTAAATATTTTATTTAGAATATTTTTTGACATTTTTCCGCAAAATTTCTATAAAAATTGCCCTCGACAAAAATTCTTTAAAAAAAATATCCCTCCAGCTTCGCTGTCGGGATATTTTTAAAGAATTTTTGTCTCGCGAATTTTTGACAGAAATTTTGCACAAAAATGTCAAAAAATATTCAAAAAAATATTCACCTCTTGTGATATAACTTATGATTATTGGAGCAAATATATTATGTCTAATTTGACAATACAAATTTCAATTACCTTTGTATTGATTTCGCTATTTACATACAAAGGCGATCACATTATGAGCGTCTATATGCCCACCTTATGACTAACTCTAGAAAACAGGTTTAATAATAAACAAGTAAGTTTTTTAAGTTAATTTTTGTATGATAATTTTTAATTTAAAGCAGGGCCTCGTAACTAGGATTTTATTTGGGAGTTAAGTTTCTTGGCGATCCATGAAAAGAGAATAAGGGCAGGCGGTGAGCGACGCAAAAAAATCTTTCTCATCTCCACTCAAGTTCACGTCTTGATTTTAAAATGAAATAGCAGAGCCTTTTAGCTTGAAACACCAAGGCACAAAGAAAGTCAAAAAAAAAAAAAATTGTTGTAACAACAAAAAAAATTTCCTGCACCGTTCGTCGCTATTTATTTGGAGTCAGCGCGGGCGGGGCACAAATATCACCATATTCTAAATTTTTTTTGATCAGAGGAAAATGGTAATATGGAACCCTTGTCGGACATTTTCGTCAGTCATTTAATTTGTTTCAAACCGATACCTAGATAAGAATTTTATTCTACGATCCCCCTAAATCATATCCTTACATCCTCAATATTAAAAACCTTTGATATTTAATCATTTTGTACATTACTGCTTGTAAATTATATCAATCCATAAGGCCTGCAACTTCGAATGAAATTTTATTTTTTGCAGTGATCTCGATTTCTTCCAAAACCCAGAACCCCACTTTCAAGCGTACGATTGGGAAAGACCTCATTTCAACAGCCGTAGTGCTGAGTCGGTGGAACCGTTAGAAAAAGACAGGGAACCTCTTGCTCCTGACTACAAAGACCCCAGTCCTGCTGGTACAGAAGACAAACCTGTTATCTTAGGTAAGAAAAGCGATATAAAATAAAATACAATAAAACAAATTTAACCTTTACTAAAAATTATACAGTGAGGACCTGAAGTCCGTCCCCCCCCCCTCTAACTTCTAAACCGTTCGGTATATTTTAATGAAATTTTGAACGATAATATTTGAGCAAGTCTTGCACTTTTTGACATACCAATGACAGCTTTAAATGTCAAGATGACAGCTGGGTCCGCTTTTGGAATATTTTTTTAAATGGAACATCCTGTATATTTTTACATTTTTAAATTCCACATGAAATTATAGATATTTTTTATTAATTGCATTATTAGTGTATACTTCATAAATTCCGAGATATTGACTCTCGAAAAGTGACATTTTTGAAATTTGACAGCTTATAACCTTCTAACAGTACGTCTTAGAGCAAAACGGCTTACATGTCCCTATCTTCAATTTTTATTATCTTCCCAAAAAAATCAACTGCCAGTTAAACCGGAACAACTATATTTCCTGCTTTCGAGTTTTGCTCTAAGACGTACTGTTAGAAGGTTATAAGCTGTCAAAGTTCAAAAATGTCACTTTTTAAGAGTCAATATCTCGGAAACTATGAAGTATAGACTAATAATGCATTTAATAAAAAATAATTATAATTTTATGTGGAATTTAAAAATGAAAAAATATACAGGGTGTTCCATTTAAAAAAATATTCCAAAAGCGGACCCAGCTGTCATCTTGACATTTAAAGCTGTCATTGGTATGTCAAAAAGTGCAAGACTTGCTCAAATATTATCGTTCAAAATTTCATTAAAATATACCGAACGGTTTAGAAGTTAGAAGGGGGGGACAGACTTTAGGTCCTCACTGTATAAAACCAATTTTTTACGAATTTAAACAAGAGTTTATTTTGTTTAGCTTTTATTAATAACTAGCGGGTATATACCTGCGGGTACGCTCGCGTAAATTCAATTATTGTTAAAAAATTCGCTATCGATACAAAGCAGCTGATTGATACTAGGGCTGGGCAAAAATTCGATATATCAAATAACGATATTTAAAAAATAAAATATTGATAATATCGATTTTATCGATATTTATCGATACTTATCGATATTATTGATATTTATCGATATTATCGATATATCCGATCCATCGATAATATCGATTTTTCGATTTTATGATGTTGGTGTAAGAATGTCGCCTAGTACTAGTAATGCAATGTAAAATATTATTAAACAAATAAAGAGATTTAAAAAAAAAGGAATGTCGCCTAAATATTTGGATTAGGGCTGGGCAAAAATTCGATATATCGATATTTATCGATAGTGTTGAAATTTATCGATATTATCGATATATCGACTATATAGATATTTTTTAATATCGATATTCGCTTTTGGAATTTCAATATCGCCCAGCCCTAGCTGATACACTAACATTTAGTGTTTGACGAGAGGACAAATCTCACACTTTTTAAAAAACTCTCACAAATCGAGACGAGATTTTTTCTAAATCATTTCTTTTGTTTGTTATATAAATACGATTCATATTAAAAAATTATGATTTTGTTGGTGCGCGAAAACTATAAAAATTTGGATTTGCCAAATTAAACATTTTTCAGTCAAACTTTTTGAAGCATCAGAAAGAAAGAGCTTAAAAGAAAAAATTAAGTTTTTTTTAACCTTTATCACAAACGAAGCTATTCTAATTTTGTTTTTTTTTATCACGAAAAAGTATTACATTCTTATAGAAATTCCTTCTTCTGCATGGTTATCCACATCACAACCATACATAGCACACCCAGGGCCGCCGCCAGAAAAAAATATAGGGGGGGGGGGTCAAGATGAATGTGTTACAAAAGAATGAAAAGCGCCGCAGGCGAAAATTTTTGGGTGCCACGCCCTAATTTTGCCAAGAAATTACCCAAAATTAAAATGAAAACACAACAAAAAATAACACAAATTAAATTTCGATCGATCGATCTTTCAATGGTGACGCTGGTTGGAGGTAAGGCTAAAAATATATTAATTGCCTTTTTAATTGACGGGAAGAAATATACGTCGTGGCTTAGAATATCTTGAAATTCTAGGTTCTCTTCAATTGTTTTTGTTTTCCAAAGTTCCACCCACGTTTCAATTTCTTCTGCAAAGTTTTTAAGATTATATTTCTGGGAAATTTCATCCTTTCTAAGTAACAGTTCTGTACCTATTTTTCTGGGATGAATTTTTGAGAGTAAAAATGGGGTGCTGGCATCGTCCGAGAATCTGATCGAAATGGACTGTATAATAGAGTCCATATAGGGGATAAAAGGGGAAACTTTATAGTATTCTTCAGACCCATTTGATAAATAGTATAGTATTGTCCAGTCAGGGGGGGTCAACGGACCCCCCCCTGACCCTCCCTGCCGGCGGCCCTGCACACCTCATATTATATACTGGATAAATACAAAATACAGAAATATTAAGCCCTAAAATGTTGTTTCTTTTAAAACACCACACACAAAATCATACGGCCAACAGTGGATAAACAGCGAAATTTCGCTTCAAGTGACGTCGCTAAGTCACGCCTCGTCTACGCGATATCTTCCGTTTATTGTTTGTACCATGAAGCACCTCCAACGTAAACGAATTATCAGACGTTCGATTAGCACTTTACCATTTTCTTTTACCTTTCAGGCAAGGAGAAGCCAGTTCTGAACCCCAAGAAAGAAAACCAAGGCCCAAAACACCCCGTGAATCCTGTCTTACCCGGCGGGGTTGTCGACGTTGCTGCAAATGGAGGTTTCCCATTCTCCAGTCCTTTTGGTCCAGAATTCGATTTTCCGGGATTTCCAGGGCTGGAAAGACCTGCTGGTGGATTTGGTTTCGGTGGACTATTCGGGATTGACGAGGGCAAGAAATGGTGGCAAGGGTAAGTTAAAGAAAACATTTTATCATTTTGAAAATTATTTATTTTTTTGGATTTCTATATAAGCAGCAGGAAGCTTTTAGATTGCAGTAATAATGGGACAATTTTGATGTTGTCTAATATAATCTTCTTCTTCTTGGGCTACCACGACGTCTGAAGGGGCAGGGCGGTAAAATGCATAAAAAGTAAGGTTTTAGAAGTGGCTGCATGAGCCAGTACACTTTTATATTTTCAGTTTAAATCATGTAAATAAAAGAATTAGTCCGTGATTCTGAAAGAGAACTAATATAAATTTTAAAAAGACTTAAAGCACAGAATATACAGGGTGTGTCAACAAGGTGTTCGGCTTCGATAGCGCCTAAACTATAAGAGATTTATAAAAAATATTTATATATAAGTAATAGGATTGAAGCATAACGTAAAAATATTTTTTGATATACAGGATTGCTCAAAACAGTGGAAATACATAAAAATATTTTTTTTTAAATGAAACACTCTATATATTTTTTCATTTTCGGATTCCACTAGAAAGAAGCTCTACAGTTATATTCCTTTTTTGAATTTGATTGCGACGTTTCCAAGTAATTAATTATTTTCTCGTATTTAAAGAAAATTATGGTTGTTATTAAAACAATCATAGTTGTCTATGGAATCAATGGAATTAAATAAAATTTTTACCATAGGTACCCAAAAGTACATTATATGTAACTATATCACTAGTTTTTCTATTTATTATACAGGGTGTTCGTGCAGTCTCGGCAATTCTCGCCAATTTAAATATGCAATATTTCAATTTTTTTAAATGGAACACCCTGTATTTTTTTTACAGATAAGGTGTATTTTTTTAATGCCTTTATTTTTTGTTTAGTATGTCACGCACCTAAACCTTCTACTTTTTGAGATATTTTAAAATTTATGGTGAGCAACACGAAAATGAATAATTTTATTATTTTAATTAAGAATGCCATGTTTATTAAAAAATTGGCTTCGTCAAACTTTGATTAGACTGAGGTATTTTTTTCCTAGTGATCACAAAAGTTGCTCCGGGTGATCTTTTCTTCTCTCCTCAACTTTCTTGCGAATTGTTTAAACCGCATTTAGGTTCTGTGTACTCCTGTGACCCTGTGTAAAGAGCAGGCCGTTTAAATTGATTAGTATTGGCTTCTTTCCCACATACCCTATAAACGTAGGCAACCACTTGCCTGGCTTGTCCAAAGAGGAGTTTCTAACTTTTTACATTAATTTTAAATTTATTTTATTAAATATAAATCACCATAAAACCTAAAATCATGTTACTCCGTACTCCGTCAATGGCAGACAGGCGACTCAGTATTTATTGGTGTGTTTGTAGCAACGACCAATTATTATTAAATACATTATGTGATAAAAAGAGACAGAATTATAACCGGGACCCTTTAGCGCACGATATGGATAATCCCGATGCCGTGAATATAGCTGGGTTGCCAGATTTAACAAAATCATCGGTCATTTTAGTATATTAAAATTTGAACCGAACACTACGACAACATTGCATATTTTTTGCCCACATTTCTTCGGCAGCTCAAGATAGTTTTTTCGATCAATTATAAAAAACCTACTTTTTATAAACAATTTTATTAATTTTATACCAGTATTATTTATTTAATAAGTGATTTGCTGCATTATTATAAATATTTAGATCAATTTATTGATCAATAGCATTTTCCTTGCAGCTTTAAATACCCAATTACTTGGATGATTTGATGTCATTGAAATTGATAATTATTATAAGTAGATATACCAGGTATATAATTCCTCGTTGTGAGGTTTCTATTTAATAAATATTTTATTTAAAAAAATCTGTCTGTCCGATTGTTGTGGTCCTTTTTTAGCTCGTTAGACATACAAAAGTGATATTTAATAATAATAATAATGCACACAACTGAAATATATTTCCGGATTTATGATTAAATATACAAAAGGTTTCTTTCATACCAAACGACTCGCGAAGTTTCTGATTGTGAGTGAATGGTTTTTCCTACAAGCGTGCGTGATTTTCCGTCTATCCGCGCGCATTTTAGTTTACAATGATCCACTTTTCCGCACAATGCGGAAAAAATATTTATTAGCACGCATAAAATTTTAAAATAAAAAAAATGCTTTAATTGTCCCCGCAACACATTCTTAGGTTAATACCAAAATTTGTTCTTACTCTTGGATAATAGTTACATTTTAACTTAACCTACCTAAACCAAAAGAGATATACCAAATACAATAATAAAAATAGTGGAAGTTAGATATTTGCCTTTTTACTCCTTTCGTCACACTTTTTTAAACAATGAAAAAGTTTACTCCAGTAGCGGGAAATTCGTTTATAGAGAACGCACACAACCACTCTGAACTATCGTCAGTGATTGACTGATGACAGCAGTGCGCAGTGCTGCCACGCTCTTGCTAACCAATATCGGTAGATGTCAAAAAATAAATCGGTAGATTGCGGTCTAAAATGGGTAGCTAGCGGATTGCGCTATAAATTTAAATGAAAACTAATATCGGAACCGGAAAATATACTTTTACTCCTTAACCTTCAACGCACGTTTAATACCTAATAGCGGAATAGTGCCCAGTCCAAGCGTTCAAACCTGTTTTACAGAAACACAGAAAAGGGGAATACCCGAAGATGCATCGGGGAATTACAGAAATTGTATTGACGTTATGTATTATATGATTTGGGTGGGCACCCCTAGATGTCGCTAAATATATAGGATTGTTTTTAGAGATGTTCTTAAACAAACTAGGGAGGCGCAATTGAGTATTTACTATGAGCTCATGGCTCAGAGGATAAATCGTATAATAATTTAAATATATATGAGTATTTTTAAAAACTTCGATAAATCGGGAGATTTCACACTTGAATCGGTAGATCGGTAGATCTATTCAAAAATCGGTAGATCTACCGATAAATCGGTAGACGTGGCAGCACTGGATGACAGTGAAAAATGCTCATCCTAACTCACGCGAAAGTCACTTTTCCGCTCTGAATCACGGGTATGAAACCGAGATGCAAAAAGTCGCAGCTGTCACTTGTCATTAAAGTCAATGGTTACCATGGTCACGCACTACAAAAGATGGCGTCTCTTTCAAGGAAATAAACAAGGTTGACTCAAATTAAAATACATATGCCAATGGCAACCAATCACATTGCTTCATTTCTTAACCAACCTGTTTGTGTTGATTTGTTTTCGTCCTTGCTCCTTGCAGTCTTTTTAATGGAGTATCATGGCGATTGGCCGATGAATTTTTTTGTAATTTTCTCGGTAGTTTTCAAGATCTTGCTGAGAATGAGAATGAAAAAGAAAATTACCGAAAATGTAATTACCTGTCTGGGTAAGTTTTGGATTAATATATTTTACTTTATACCTATTTTTAAGGATCTAAAAATAATAGGGTTCCAATTTTCCATCAGGTCAATGACTCTAAATTTTTATTTTAAAATAAGTTGTTTAATTTTTTTCTTTTATCTCTGGCAAAAGTAATTCAATTATCTTGGAATGTAGTTCTTTACTGATTAATGTAAATAATGGTTTATGTCATATTATCATATCATGAGTTTGTATCGAGAACTTTTGGCAAGTCTGGAGAGAAGACTCGAGCTTTTCAAACCTAACATTATATTATCACATAAAGGATCTTCAAAGTTTATATTTAAGAATACTTTTTAGGGCATTGTATGGCTTATATACAACTGAAGTTATTCGGTTAGCTCATCGTTGATTGACTACCTGAAGAATTTTACGACTAATAAAATAACATTCGTAGAAGTGATATTGACTTTGACTTGACTTATTGTTAAGTTGTGTGGTTAGCTAATTTTCCTTTAACATCTTTCTGTGACCTGGTATGAAATTGATGAAATACACAACTCTTTATTCTTTTTGATTTCAGGTGTTGATTTATACAAATCGAATGAAAAAAACTGTAATATTATTTTATTTATTTTATATACTTATTAAAATATGTACCTACCTATATTTAAATGATTTTGTGCAATAAAAAAGTTACACTAAAGTTTGTTTTACTAAAACTAAGGCTCAAGAATTTCGATATCAAGGTAATTTAATATTTTGGCATTTAAACTTTGTTATAAATAATTTTTAATAAAAATACGTTTTTATTACAAATCGTGCAGTGCTAATTGTATTTATTGGTAATGAAAACGTATTTTTTATAAAATTACTTACAACAAATTTTGAATTTCAAAATCTTAATTTGACCTTTAAAAAATGAAAACATGATTGCTTCCCCCTACCCCCCTTCCACCAATATTAGTTCAGACCCACTACACATGGCGCCACATTCGCATCTATCTGATGTCATTTCAAAGTCACGGCGGCATCGACCAATTAGCACGTTTATAGCGTTTCTCTTTATTGGAGTTCTGTGCTCTGAATTGCATACAGAACTCCGGTACGCGTCGTTCGGGATTGTTTGCCGGCAGCTGCCTGCGAAAAAGTGCCCTTTTTACACTTGTTAGGATATTAGCAGAGTTCAGAGTTCCTTTAAGGTTCTTTTAAATAACAATGCAAAGCAAAGCAAAGGTTGAGCGTTCGTTTTAAAGATTTTTCCTGCCCCCATGCCGCGGTTAAGTAGTATGCCACCCTCTCTATTTGCCATACCGACAATAGCCAAGTTCCTTTTAAGTTACTTTTAAACAGCAAAACAAAGCCAACGGCTAAGTTAAGCGTTCCTTTTAAAAATGTAACTTAGCACAGCGACGATGTTTTCCTTTCCCCTTGTCGCGATTAAGTATGTTTGTATGTATGTTAACAACTTAGCTAAGCAAATATTGCTGTTTTAGGGCGATGACATACACAGCGGCCCATGTGTTAAATGATGCAAAACACACACCAAAGTGGGGAGCGTCGTGCGGTGCAGCGTGTAATGCAACCGCCGCTAGCTGTTTTTTTGCTTGACGTTGTCACAGAATATATAGCTAAGCTATATATTCTGTGACGTTGTTCTAGAATACCTGGAATTATATTAAACTGATCAGACACTGCAGTTTTCAAAGCGTGTTTGACATTCAAAGCAAATTATTTAATAAGTGAATTGCCGTAAAAATGGATCTAGAATTGTTTTTCAAATCCCGCCGCCTCGGCCGAAACCGCTACAAAAACGCCGTGTGTGTCATCGCCCTAAAAGAAGTAAATATAAAGTAGGTACCCAAGTAATACTATTGCTTCGTTTCCAGAGGAAATTTTTCTGGACCTTTGTCAGCTGTATTTTATTTGCTGTTAGAAACGTCATCATAATTGATATTACCAAACTATTTATTAATTTTAATGGATCTTTTATTTATTTAAAGATGCCGATAAAGAGATCAACAAAAAAAATAATACCACATCATTATTACAAGTACTTTCACAACTGTACTTCTCGTCTAAAGTTCATTAACCACAAGAATCACAAACTGGGTATAATTTGCCATCGCTAAGCATGTTAATTGCATTTTAAACAATTTGCTGACTGCTAACTGGAAAATGACACAAATCTTTTGCTTACCTAGATATAAGTGTCTTATTTTACTAAGAATATACTAGATTTTGCTTCTTATAAAAAAAGTCGACAAAAATAGTTTTATCTAATTTTTAAAATTTTATAAAGCACTAAATTTCTTGTTCAAAAATATATTGGTCTTTCTTGTCTTATCCTGTCGGAAGTGCTTGGCAGACCGCAAAAAAATAATAGTCACTTGATTCGCTCTATCTGTCAAATTTAAATTTTTTCCAAAAAATAATTCAAAAGTGGGGTTGTTTCTAAAAATATCAAAAAAAGTTATTAAAAAAAGTTTTTTTAAATGTAGTTTCTAGCCCACAAAAAAAAATTTGAGCTGGATAAGTTAATTTTGATTTTTTACCCATATTTAGTCCTTGTAAACGTGTTTTTGGTGTATCGTTGTAATTAATTTTTTGGAAACTGCACTTAAATAAAAAAATACTATTGTTACTTTTTTTATGACATATAGCTTAATAACAAATTTTAATAAAAGGGTTTTTAATTAAATCGTTGAAAATAGATTTAAACTTTACGTTAAGGTACACTAACATTTAATGAACACTTTACTGATGACACAGGACACTGTGTTCTTTTTTGAAGTGAAGTTACCTTTTACAGGGTCAAAAACAAATGAACATTGCATCACATGCGACCAAATTTTAATAGCCCAATTTTGATTTTGTAGAAAAACACACATTTAATATGGCGCTAGAAAATGTATCTGACTGAAATAAAGCATTGTCAAAACTAAGGAGTTTTGTGTAGGTTGCGTTGAGTCTTATTTTGTAAAAGTGGTGCAATTTACAAAATATGGGTAAAAATCAAAATTACCCTATGCAGCTGAAATTTTGCATGTGGGCTAGAAACTGCATTTAAAAAAACTTTTTTCTATAACTTTTTTCGAAATAACCCTACTTTTGAATTATTTTTTGGAAAAAATTAAAATTTGACAGATAATGCGAATCACGCGACTACTATTTTTTTGCTTAATTTTTATCTCGATCGAAGCCGAACTTGATGCCAAAGTCAAATTTTGAATAAAGCCATTAAGAAAAAAAAACCCATATTATGATGCGGAGTTTACTGGTCACACTGTGTAATGCTTATTGCTTATTGCTTATTATTATATTAAAAAATTAGTGTTTTCCAGGTCTCTCCAAGCTTCCAGGACTCGCCTATGGCTCGCCCTGGAAATGCTTGTCTCGACCTGAAAAACACTACTTTCCGGTCTTGTAACGTAAATTACTATTTCCTATGAGGTGCACATACTATTTTTTCTGCAATCGAAAAGAAAATAGAATGCGAATTTTAAAAAATTGACACCCACTCGATGGTCATCGAGACACGATGCATAAGAAGATCTTCGTTTTAGATATGTGGATATTTTAAAAACACTGGCAATAGTTATTTTCCTAACAAGTGCGCAAAGTGATACTTTTCCGCACGCAAGTACAGTTGGACGAACGACGCGAAGCGGAGTTCGGATAAGTTCTTGCGTGCGGAAAAGCACTTTGCGCACTTGTTAGGAACAACATTTTTCCTACGAGCTTCATATCAGATAACAACAAAAATAAAAATATGATAATTTATTTAATAATTTTTAATTCGACTTTAAAGAAAGAACTATAATATACTTACAACTAAAAATTACATAACAAAAAAAAATAATAGAAAATTAAAAAATTACATAACAATAAAAAAAATAATAGGAAACTTAATTATTTGTTTATAACATTTATATTTATCGTCAGAGCTGCTCATTTTAACAGTGTTTATATATATTCCCTACCAAGGAGATTTTTGAATAGTTTTACTTTTCCGCACCCAGTGCGGATAAAAGTCTTATCCGCACTAGTGCGGAAAAGTGTAACTTTGCACACAAAAATGCGTGCGCAAAGTACTACTTTGCGCACGCTCGTAGGAAAAAATAATTTTAACCTTTACAAATAAAGCGGAAGTTAATGAGGCAAAGTCTTTAAGAAAACACTTGGAAACAGTTGAAACCGTTTTTCTTATTGTTTTTCAAAATAATATTTTAAAGAATATTGATGCATTGCCAAAACTTTTACAAAAAAAAAGAGCAAAATATTGATGCTGCGTCTAAAATGTTTACCACCGCCACTGAAATTATAAATCAAATGAGAAATAATTTTGATGTAATTAAAACGGACGCTGTTATTTTGGCTAGGCAATGGGCACTACTCCTGAATTCGAAAACAAAAGGATTTATCAAGACCAAAAATATTTTTTGATGATGTTAATAACCATTATTAGGTTCAAACAAGTGATGATTGGTTTAGAATAAATGTGTTTTTTAAAACTATAGATATAATTACAGCTCAATTAAAAAATTGAAGTTCTGGCCTTTACAAAATTTGTTCTTATTTTCGCGTTTTGTTCCCCAACGTTTCATGAGATCCTTCTCTTTCTGATAAGGATATTTACGATATAAGTCGAGCCCTGCATCTTCAATATCTAGAAGATATCGCTGATACAATTTCATCGCAAGTGCTTTCATTTAGAAAATGTTTTAAGAATGATTTAGATAATTTAACTTCTATTTTTGATTTATTAGATTTTATATTGCTAAAAAATTATTACTCATTCCAGTTTTAGTGAAATTGTAACTGCCTGCATTTTTTTTTACCATCCCTATTACCCTATTTCGGTTGAATCAGCTGAATGGTATTTTTCCAAGTTAAAGTTAATTAAAACTTATTTGAGAAATTGCATGACCGATAAAATAAAGATTTTTTTCTTCAATCGTCCACAAACTGACATCTTTCTGGCGTGATTTGACGCCACGTCGTAGCAACGGTTAACAATACTGGAGTAATGACTTTATTGACTTTTAATTAATTTTTTATTAGGCACAATAATTTTATTTTAAACTAAATGCCGGTATGCGAATTGCGGTTTAATAAAAACAATAATAAAAAAAATAAAGGCCGTTTTATGTGATTATTTCAGTTACTATCTATAAAAGTATTGAGTAGAGTTTAGTTTTGCGGATACGTTTCCGGAGTATTGCATTTTTTTTTCTATAAGAACATTTTGTTTTGCATTTTTATGTTTTTGTGGCTCCGCTCCCGGGCCCCTTTTTAGCCCGGGCCCGTGTGCTTCGCACACATTGAACACCGGTAGTTCCGCCACTGAGTCAGAACACTGGTGTATAGCCCGCAAGACGTGCCAACCTCTGCCTTCTAGCGGCAGTGAGTGCAAATAAGAAAATGAAATATTACAATTTTTAAACGAACGCTAAAAAAAAATGCCACCCCAAAATAGCGTTATTTTGAAACGCATTCTACGACAAGGAGGCAGGCCAATCTATTTATTACTAACACTTTAAAATAATGTCTAAAAAAACTGCTAATTGAAGTCACAACGTTCCAAATGTTTAAATAAAAAATACTTTCTCTGAAAAAGCACATTCATTTTTTGTCGTCATATCGTGCAAAACTTATTTATCAACAAATAGACAATAGAGAACGACATGTGAAAAGTAGGGCTTTGTGGGTCTTTGAACTTGAATTTCACAAATTTGACGTGCGCTGGTAATTTAGTATAAGGTTCACTGATGACGTTTTCATAGTTTTTAATAAACGATAAACATATCTGCCGCACCTCCCGCATGTTATTTTATTAGTATAAGAATCATCGGAATAATACATGAATAGTAGATATACAATATGCATACAATTCAACTTCAACTATATTTTTTTTCATATTTCTACTTTCCTTGTAAAGGAGGGTTATTCGCGAAAAACTACTTGCCTAGGAACAACGAAATTTTGTGTACTTTGATTAGGTATTAATCCTGCTCAAAACCAAGTATAGTTTGGGTTTGCTAACCACAGGATAGGGATATTCTAAAAATAGCTATTTTTGTGTATTAAGAGCGCAAAGTGATATACATGGTGATCGGGTGATTCACCGTAGTGGCTTATTAGAAGATCTCGGAAACGAAAGAAGTTATCTTTTACAAAATTTGGTAGCAGGCATAATTAACTTTAAACTATTAAAATATTATATTTTTACTTCGAAAAAGGTTTTTCTGTTTCCTTATATTTTTACGTTTAAATCACTTCCGGTTATACCGGAAGTTATGGCCAACTTTGTTAATTCAAATAGAATACCCTGTGTATTTTTGCTTTTTTAGATAAGTACCTTATTAAAACCTAAGTAACTTTTGTAAATAATAATATTCTAACCGTTTTTGAGATATGATTTGTTAAATTAATTTTTTATGTAAAAACATACCGAGAAGAAAGTTCACTGACTTTGAAACTAATAAGGCTAAGCATTTGAAATTTTTATAGCTTTTAACTAAAGCATAGATATTTAGGTACATTTCATAACTTTGATTTTACATTTCTAATAATGTATAATAATAACAAGTAATGGTAGTATTGTCTTAAGAACGAGTGATAACAGTATGCTTTTACTGTTTTATGAAGAATATTAGCGATAGTAAGTTCTTAGAAGAGGAATAATATAATTTCATTTAACTGGTTTAGTACTACAGCTTTTTATCTGTACGCCACTGTCCTTACATTATTTTTGGCTAGTCCTTTGTTTTCGGATTTGTCACCTATTGCAATGTTTTACTTAATTATATCTTGTATCCATGGTAATGCCACAACGGCTGACTTGATTTAGCATTTGAAAACTATGAGAGTTGCGTAAGCCGCGTTGACATTAGTTAAGGACCCATACTTTTTAAATTATCTCCAAGACATATTTCACCGAAATTTTTATACGATATAAAAAATAATCAAAAACAACCTACCTGAAAAAATAGAGTACGGAAGTCACTGGCGTACGTTCTAAAAATTAGGGGGATTAGTGGGTACTGGACCCCTATTTTTTCTTAAAAGAGGTAACTCTTTATGCTAAAGCAATGTACCAAATTCGAAATTAATATCTAATTAAATACTCGAATTATTCAAAAAAAGCAGTTTTTAATATTAAACTTTGACGCCCTTGTACATCGAACATGAGGGTCAAGAATGAACAATGGCATCATAAAAGTTATATTATTTTTGTTCAAGGAATATATAGTTAGCGAATTGACCTCCTTTTCCGGACACCCTGTATATCTATAACATACCTACACAATTTAAGTTCGTGTCAAAAGATAGAAAAAAATTAACCAGTTAATAGGAAGAAATATTAAGTACCTATATTTATTAAAAGCAAAACTGGTAGTGCGTAGAAAATATCTCAAGGTAAAGGAATATTACTATCATTTATTACTTTATTGGTTAAAAATAAGAAATATTTACAGTCATATTGAGGTACTTCAGGAAAAGCAAATAAAGTTTTTGCAATTAAATATTTTACCATAATAATTATCACTTATAATCTCCCTAGCAGCAGAATTATCGGGAATTAATTCAGCTGGGTAGAAGATTCGGTAAGAAAATTTTATAAATTGGAGTTTCTTCTTATTGTAATTTTTTTGCTAAAATGCTACAAAAACATATTTCCGGCAGCTTTAGTTAATTGTAACTACCTAATTAGAGTTTAAGAAATGAAGTTCATTTTAGCCGTTAGTAACTCATTTTTATTACTAAAATGTGAGAAACATTAAATAACAAATTTGTTATCTGAAATCCAATGTCTTTATAGTTTTAAATTGAAATAAAACTTTAAAAAACATATTTCCGATGAGTTTAGTTTAATATGACGCTCTGTGTTTTTACAATAGAAGTTGATTTTACTTGTTAGTAACTAAGGTTTATTACTAAAATGTCAGGAACGTTGAAAACATTAATTCGTTTTCAACCATAACATCTGAAATTACATGTCTACATAGTTTTAAATGAAATTAAAAAAAACATATTTCCGATGAGTTTAGTTAAGATTTTGATGTCTCTTTTAGCCCCGGTGTTCGATATGTAAAGGAAATTGGTTAGTATCAATAAAAATTACCTATAAGTTAGCCACAAAATGTATTTTGATTTAATTCTGAGTGACTTTTGCCCATAGATGTAAAGCACTTCATTTTTGACAGAAAAATTATCACTTATTAATGTCATTAAGTTAATAGGAACTAACAAAATTATCGCGATAATCTCCCGTTGCTGTAACCAACGTAAACGAGAAGGAGCCTTCTAATTGGTTGAAAATAAATTTATGTAATTTTCTTCAAAATCACGCAACTTTATCAACATGTATTTCGTGTTCAGGAAAAACACTATTCTTGCTTTAGAACCCAGCAGCACAGAATATATAGTAGCTTGTTGCAAAATGCGTTAAGATTGATTAAAAAAAGTTTATTTATTCTCAAAATATGTCAAGTGGGAAGCAACATTTAAAAAGAAATGCAAAGTAATTTCCATAAAACACTGTATCTAAATAGTTATTATCCTAACAAGTGCGGAAAGAGACACTTTTCAACACGCAACTGCCGTTACCCGAATACGGGTAAGCAGTTGGAAAGCGGAAGAAAAGTGACGTTCCGCATGAGTTAGGATCAACATTTTTCCTACAAGCATATTTTTATTTTTTATTTCTTAAAAAAAAAATTATTTTAAAATTATATGCGTGCCGAAAAGATATTATAGAGCTTTTATAATCTTAAATCAAAAAGACCAGAACCAGAAATGCTTACTGGTAATAGATACTAAATTATTTTCTTCTTATTCCTTATTAATTTACACACAATAGCTTGCAGATATTATATTATGGGTTTCCCATCATTTAATAAATTTAAAACACGTTTCTAATGTCTCCACTATTGACTCATTTGTCTGGTAGTTGCAGGATTATTATTTGCGAATTATGCCTTTGTAAAAAAAGAAATAAATATTCAGTACCTCTTCCAAACAATGTTGTTTAGAACACAACAAACAACAACTACTTTGATATTTCATTTAGACATTAACATATTCTTTAAAGAAATTACCTCAAAAGTAGTTAATATAATAAATACAAACCATTGACATTGACATTGATTGGCAAAAAATATCGTCTAAAGGCAGGAGTCGGGCGTATGGCCCAAGCTTCTTGCACTGCAAATTTCCGGCTTATTATGTACTCCAGTCTTGTTAAAAAATATTAGTTATTATTATTGTTATTATTATATATGTTGTTTTCATTGCCTATATTATCCCTGAATGACCAGAAACATAATATAGGAGTTTGACTTTGTTTTTCCCTGCCAGCTCTTTCAGATCGTTATTGGAGTGCCTCATTATCATTTTTGAAGTAAATATGTTGGTTGAAGTTCAGATAGCGTTATAAAAAAAAGTGGGTTATTTTAAAAGAATCAGTTCTAATTTAAGTTTGTTTTCTAAAAAAACTGTATTTAATACTATTATATTACCACATTTTCTTTAATGTTCTCCATTTTATATTGTGCTAGTGAGGAAATATTTGATAAATTACAAATTTTACAAAATCAGGCAATGCGGATTATTTTAAATTGTGACAAATATACAAACATTAATTTTATACAGAAAAGGAAAGTGAGTGTATTAAATACTAATAATTTATATCTCTGAAAAAAGTAATCCTCGAGCCGGGATCGAACCGACAACCTCTGTATATCCAGTACAACGTGTTGAAAAATTTAGATTGGTTCAATGTTAGAAATTTAATTTTTTATTTAGTATGTAGGTATCTTTAAACATAAAATTAAAAATAACTTATTGCCTGATTGTTTAAAAAATTTGTGTTCTTTTAATTATGACCATCATAATTATAAAACAAGAACTAATCAAAATGTTTATGTGGATAGAGTGACTAAAACATTAGCTTATAAATCTATTTTTTCTCCAAATGACATTAAAAGCGGTCTTTTAATGACACCTGACAGGCTCAAAAGGTGTATTTTTTCTGCCTAGTCAGAAAAAGTGGACTTTTTATGATGGTTTGATAGAATACAATAATTTGGAAAATTCTATTAAATCTCAAAAATCATTAAAACTGTTTAAAATTACATTTAATTTAAAAACAAAATGATACGGAATATTTGATACAATTTGCAAAATGTTTAACTTTTCTGTCTGTTTTTGTTAAAAGAAGGTTGCGTTTTAAAAATTTAAAAAAATCTATAAAAATGTGTTAAAAAATGCATTAAAAAATATTTAATTGTAGCTTTTTGCTAAATAAAACATGTCGCTACTAGCCTTAAGGGCAGCTTCGCTGTCTGACTTTTGGTCGTGGTAATCCTTTTGAACATTTTTTGTACGCATGCCTGTATTGCATGAACTTCGTGGTATACTGTCGCGTAGTTTCCCAGGTGATCGCTTCGATGCGATCGGTTTGGATACCATCATGATGATATACAGATTTTGTCAGAGCATTTTACCATCTATATGTTTTTTCTTTTGTTACAGGAAAAATGTGTGTATAGAACGAGAAGAAAGTACTGACGACAACGACGACGAAGAAAAAGACGAGATAGAAAAGAAAAACGAAACAGAAAATACAAACCATAGACAGCCCAACTTTTTTTCTACTTCGATCCGACTGTCCAATTGTTTTGAAACCGAAAACAAATATGAATGTGTAACCAAGTAAGTCTGAACAGATCAAACATTGTATGTTATATGGCTGCCGGCTCAAGTAGACTCATTAGAAAAGGCGGGATCCGAGGAAAGAAATGAAAACCCTTAAACTATTAGACCAATAATGTGTGAGGAGTGACGCGTTTGCCATTTCATTTTTTGTTTTTTTCCAAAAAGTGATCAAATACCCATGTTTGGGTAAAAGCTACTTACAGTTTTAAGTTGCAAAAAAATTAATTGATATAATATAAATATACAGTGTGACCAGTAAAGTCAGCATCATATGGGATTTTTTTTTTAATATTAACTTTATTTGAAATTTGACTTTGGCATCAAGTTCTGCTTCGATCGAGATGAAAAATAAGCAAAAAAATAGTAGTCACGTGATTCGCCTTACCTATCCGTCAAATTTAAATTTTTTCCAACAAATAATTCAAAATAATTTCTGAAAGTATCGAAAAAAGTTATTAGAAAAAGTTTTTTTTAATGCAGTTTCTAGCTCACATGCAAAAATTTTAGCTGCATAAGATAATTTTGATTTTTTACCCATATTTTGTAAATTGCACCACTTTTGCAAAATAAGGCTCGACGCAACCTACATAAAACTTCTTAGTTTTGACAATGCTTTCTTTCAGATATATATATTTTCTTTAAAGTAGCGCCATATTAAACGTGTGTTTTTCTACAAAATCAAAATTGGGCTATTAAAATTTGGTCGCATATGTGATGCAAAGTTTATTTGTTTTTGACCTTGTATAAGGTAACTTGATAAAATAAGTATTTTTGAAAACGTAGTTTGTGTTTGAAAGTAATACACCTTAATATTAAGACAAAAAAGAACACAGTGTCATCAGTAAAGTGTTCATTAAGTGGAAAAT
Organism: Polydrusus pterygomalis; assembly: GCA_963969555.1. NCBI lineage: Eukaryota > Metazoa > Arthropoda > Insecta > Coleoptera > Curculionidae > Polydrusus > Polydrusus pterygomalis. Next base: position 1,700,307 of record OZ018376.1, read on the forward strand.
AAATTTTAGTGGTGGGTAAAAAATCAAAATTATCTTATTTAGCTGAAATTTTGCATTTGGGCTAGAAACTGCACTAAAAAAAACTTTTTCTAATAACTTTTTTCGATACTTTCAGAAATAACCCCACTTTTGAAGTACTTTTTGGAAAAAAATAAAATTGGACAGATAATGCGAATTACGTGACTACTATTTTTTTGCTTAATTTTCATCTCGATCGAAGCAGAACATGATGCCAAAGTCAAATTTCGAATAAAGTTATTGATAAAAAAATGAGGCGGACTTTACTGGTCGCACTGCATACTAAAAGCATGAAACGAAATTTTGTCAAATTTGCCAAATTAATAATTTATAAATCTACCCTTTAAAGTGAAGATAATTGCAGTTTAAAGTACAAATATTGGTCGATTTTTGGACGAAAAAGTAAAGAAATATTGATCAAACAACTAAATGGCGAAGGTGCCTGTAGTTTTTGCTCTTAAAACGCAAATTCCAAGACAAACTATTTTTCCCTGGTAATTAATAAAGAGTTATATTACTTATCTTAATTATAGTCCGCACCTAATTATTTATCGGGCAAGTTCATCCCATCTTTGTTATAACACGTAAATAGCATTATTAAATACCGACCAATTATCCATTTAAAAAACGATAATGTCCGATTATCTAATTGCCTTTATTGCAATTTTTATTAGTTTTTTTTTAAGTGTTTAATTTGTTTTTTTACAGAATTAACAATCATGGTGTGGTTAAAACCTTCACGGTTCGCTACAAGTGCTGTTACGGGTTCAAGAGAACGCCGGAATCTGACGGATGTACCAAACAGGTAAATGTTTGGGTTTTAGTAAGAGAAACGGTATGGGTTGTAGTTTTATTTATAGCACGTTTTAAAAAATATTTTTTTTGTTTTTTTTTCTTTAATGCATAAGTTCGATATTTGTTTAATTTTTTTCGGCAAACTGTTGTAAATAGTTATTCTTTTATAATATAATATTGATATTTGGCCAAAAGTGCTCTTTACCATAGGTGTTTGAATATAATGGCTTTGTCTCGTGTTCAGTGGCGGATTTACAAATTTGCCGCTAGTAGGCTATTTAATTTTTGCCGCCTCTACCAGTGACGACTCGTGAGTTGTGAAACAAGTGAAGTTTTTTGGAAAGAAAAAGTCCGCTGCAGGTGAAATGCGCCGCAGGCGAAAATGTTTTAAGACCACGCCCAAATTTGGTCAATAATTTTTAGTAAATATTTTAAAAATTTATGATTACCTACTTATTTTATTAAAAATGAAATTTCTTTCTGCAAAGCCAGTAAAGTTCCAACTACCTTTTTATATCCCCATTAACAGACACAGCCAACAATAAAGTTTATTTAAAAAAATACTACCCGTCAACCATGAATAAAGATTGTAGGTACCGTTTATTTCTGTAAGATAAAAAAAATTTGGGCCAAATTTGCCGCCCCCTAAAATCTGCCGCCCTAGGCTCCAGCCTACTCACCAGCCTACTGGTAAATCCAGCACTGCTCGTGTTGTGAATAATTTTGGTCTTATGAAATTTTATATTCGATTGTTTTTCTTTAATAATAATAGAGTGTATTAGAATGCATAGTTTGAATTTATAAAGCTTTTCTAAATTTAAATATCCGTTTGGTTCATACAAATTTATAGTTGGTTCTAAAAAAGGAAGTTTATGTATGCATTTAATTATTTTGTTTTGCAGTTTTTTTAATTGCTGAATTGTAGTTAAATTCGCTGATCCCCAAATTGAAATCATATACTGTAATTTTGCATAAACCAAAGAATAAGGTATATTTTATAAATATTTTAACGATATATATAATTTTTAGCTTTAAACAAATTGCCAATTATTGGTGAGAGGTAACTTCTTAAATATTCAATATGTTTTTTTCCAACTTAAATTTTCGTCAATATATAAACCTAAACATTTAATTGTTTTAGTATATTTAATTATATGATTATTGTAAGATGGTGAAGAAATACTATTATTTTTTAATTTTGATTTACTTATTAAGTATAAACTTAAAAGATGATTGATTAAAAAAATTTAATCATACTTTATTAATTTGAAGCCCTTTACATATTATATTTTGGTCGTGGTTAATGTTATTATGAATTTGAGCATAGTCTTCATAAAAATATATAGGTACTTAATAGTAGTATCATCAGCAAATAATTTTATTTTACCTTTTAAATTTAGTTTTGCTTTGGAATTAATGTAGATTAAAAAAAAGTAGCTCCTAAGGTTGATCCTTGCGGAACACTGCAAGTTATATTTTTGTGTGAACTTTTAACATTTTACATTTGAACAAACTCTTTTCTATTACTAACAATAAATAAATATTTCCCCGAATTCCAATATTGTATACCTAGGCATTTAAGTAAAATGTTGTGATTAACTGTAACAAATGCTTTACATACATAAATCTAGGAACACTAGGCAGCATTTTTGGTTGCTATCAACATTTTGTTGAATATCTTTGATAATATCTGCGGCTGCAAATTCTGTATCTCTAAATTTAGTACGTCACCTTTGCCACTGTTATCGCTACCAGATGGTAGCTGTTGTTAATAAGGGTTTCCCTTTTAATAGAAGTTAATGTACCCAACTCATGTTTTTGATTTTGTAATGGGTACCTATCATAGTTTCAAATGTTTTGATTTCTTGATAAGTAGGCAGAATACTTACATGATGCAAACAATTTTTTTGCAGGTTGATTTAAAACCGGTTCTTCAAACCCTGGAAGATCTAAAGTTAGACGAATTCCGAGGACTTATCAAATCCAGTGGATTGGATAGCACCTTTGAATCTGGAAATTTCACAGTTTTTGTTCCCAGCGATGATGCCATTCACGATTATAATGAAAAATTGAATGATATGGTAAGCCTTCTGCGTCAGTCAATAAATTATGTCTAAAATCATTTAAATGTCCACTTTTTTTTATGTAATAAGTGCAAGATTTTAAGGAATGTGAATGAATTATAATTAACCAAATTAATTTAAATGTGACGTGCTCGGACCCGTCAAATTAGTTCTTTTGAAATGCATTTTTTTTTTAGAAAAAACATTTTACATAGGGTGGATAATATAAATGCTACGTGAGGATGTTGAAAATGTCCCCCATAAACTGTCCTGCAATAGATCAATGATTCAAAAACTACTGTTGTACATTTTGTACTACTTGTGGAGTAATTTTTCGTATTACTCGTCGAATGGGCTACTTAAACGTATCTATGTTGTTGGGTTATAAACTAAATTTTTTGCCCCACATAAAAATAGTCCTGTGGGTTAAGATCGGGCGATCTGGGTGGCCACTCTATTGATCCCTGTTTACCTATGCACCACTCAGCATAACAGCATAATCTGGGGGAACACCATCCTGTCGAAACCACATCGAAATCACAAGGTTAAACTCGGTAAATCAGGATCATTATCGTTTGTAAATATTGGGGCAAGAGCTGGAACCAGATCATTTCGAAGGAGATTTAGATATCTTTCTCCAGTGAGGCTCTCATCAAAGAAAAATGGTCCGATTACTCTATTTTCAAAAATATCCGTTTTTCATTATACTGCGTGTGATTTTCTATGGACCAGTGAGGATTTTTTGGGCCCATTATGTGTAATTTTGTCTATTAACCTGAGCATTTAAAGAAAACGTAGCTTAATCTGAAAAACAAAATCTTTCTTTGGACCATTCGTGCGTGATTATTTGTTAGCTCAATCATTATTTCACAAAATTGCTCTCGCCTATACTTTGTCCAATAGCTCTTGTACAATTACTGGTTTGTAAGAAGAAAAAAAAAATTAGATACAAGTTGTATGGAGTATGGTTGAGCTATGAGAATCTTCTACATATCACGGACTTCCCTATGACTTCCACTCTTATCTCCACGACCCAATGTAATCAAAATGTCTATGCGTTAATCAGCGAGGCGCATTTTGCATGTACTATCAGCAGAGCAAAATTCAAATAAAAAATCAGAACGTTGCTTAGCCGACAAACATAATATATCAATGGAATAGGGCATGATTGATAAAAAATGTCTAGAATTGATTGTAGAATGTAAAAATGTAAAACTACACTTTATTTTGCATTAAAAAAAAAATTAAGTTGATGACCTGTATTTTAAAAACAATGCATTTCAAAAAAATTAATTAGACGGGTCCGAGCGATTCTTGATTAAGTGGGCGTGTGTACGGGTCAGTTTGATTGTGAGAAAATTATTTCTATAAATTTCATTTATGTCACAGTCAAAGTTACCTGGTTAGTTAATTATTGTTTGAAAAGTTTGTGCAACCCGACATAAACCTATTTGCATTTTAATAATCATTATGTGAGATTCGTTATGGTTTATTAAGGTCTCAAGATCAAATCTATTAAATGCGTTTTTTTTCTTTATTAAAAGTAACCTTTCTTCGTCGAACTGGTTTACTTCCTTTCCATATGTAGGTCTGAGAAGCTTTCATATTTGAACTTTATTTAACTACCGAATTTTTTAAAACCATTCTGCAATTTCACTCACGAATTGTTAAACGGCGAAAAATACAGTGTGTCTACGGATAGAGTTTGGAAGGGAAAAAACTTTTTATTAGTAGGTATAGAAGAAAAAGTCATTCTTTATAAAAAAAGTCTGCTTATGCTGAAACTACAATTTCGAATATCAGATTTGCGATTACCATACAGGGTTCGTCACAAACAACGTTTTTACTTTTTAAGATTTTTTTCCAATTCTAATTTTCAATTCCTTGATTTATTAAATGAATTTTGCATGTGCTGAAACTAGAATATCAAATATTACTATACAGGGTTCGTCAGAAACAACATTTTTTGATTTACGTAAAAACAAACAACTACTGTTGCTTTCTTATTTCTATTATAATATGATTTTATATCCAGCCGAGTAACGATTTAGTTGTAAGAAACCCATTTTTTATTTGCCTTCTTTTGAGGTATTTTTATTATTACATGTCATATTTCTTCAATTCATTCAATCATAAATTATGAAATTTTTATTCAAACGTGGTACCACCGAGTTATCGCATAGTTCAACTCGACATCTGCATTCCCGATAACAGTTCCTAACTTGCTGTATTGGGATATTTGCAATAACTACTCCTATTTTTTCTTTCAGGAGATCTAAGTTATTATTGAAATTGGTTTTATACACATGTGGCTTCGGATATCCCCATAATTGAAAGTCGATAATTGTGAAATCGGGACTCCCACATGCCAACTGATTTGGACCATAGTTCCAATCCATTTGTTCCCAAAGTGATGATTTAGCCAATCAACGAACCCTGTATAGTAATCGCAAATCTGATATTCTAAATTGTAGTTTCAGCACAAGCAGATGTTTTTATAAAGAATGACTTTTTTTTCTATACCTAAAGATACAATTTCATAATGTTATTTTGTATTTAAACAAAAGGGTTCCTTTTATTTTAAGAATTAAGCAAACACTCTGTGTTTATTTTTCAGAATACAGTTGAAAGATTGAGAAGACGTCGTTCTTTCAAGAATGCTATTAGCTCCAAGGATTTGGTTCTTAGTCACATGACGGATGGCTTTGTTGAACTTGCAGATTTGGACAATGAAGAAATTTTAAAAAGGTTAGTTGATATAAAATAATTTATATAATAATAAAAAAATTAAAATTCTTCTTTTTCTTTGTTCCTTATTTAAAATATTTAGCCGAAACAATTAACTTGTTTAAAAGCACGTATACTTCTCATAGGATAGACCACATTGTTTACGTTTTAAAGAAATCAAAAATTCCAGAGTTCACAATTTGCCTGGTTAGCTGTATGGTCGACTATACTTTTAACACGTGCATCAAAAGAAGCACTGTTGTCAAACTTACTGTTAAGTCGCATATTAGATCTATAAAATTAATTAAGGTTCTACAAATAATATAATTTAGATAAATTACAAACTTTAATAAGATATTGAGTTTTTTCATTTAACAAGGTAGCTGCACGACTATCAACGCAACGATTTTTTACTTTTTCTTGTATACAAGCGTGTCTTCGGAAGGTCTTACCAAATGGGAAACTTTTTTATTATTAATTTAACGGAAAAAAATTATTCTTTATAGAAAGCTCTGCATGGTCTAAAACCTAAAACGCAACCATCAAATATCGAAATTTTCCAGTCATCTACGAGGTTTGTCAAAAAATGTGAATTTTTCCCATGCAAGAATGTGAATTTTTCCCAAGAGTAAAGTACCTTTATTTTTAACATTATCAAAAATTGTTATTAAAAAAAGTTGATCAGAACTAAAAACTACGGCTAAATGTGCAATTATACGCATTTATGTTGAAAAATTATTTTATTGATTTATTATTAATTATTTAATTTTTTATTTATTTAATTAATTTAATGCTTGTTACTGCATATTTAGACGTGGTTTTTTGTTCTGATCAACTTTTTTTATTAACAATTTTTGATAATGTCAAAAATAAAGGTACTTTACTCTTGGGAAAAATTCACATTTTTTGACAAACCTCGTATTTGACTGGAAAATTTCGATATTTGATGGTTGCATTTTAGGTTTTAGACCATGCAGAGCTTTTTATAAAGAATAATTTTTTTTCGTAAAATTAATAATAAAAAAGTTTCCCATTTGGAAAGAACTTCCGAATGCACGCTGTACTTATATAGGCAATATATATTTTTTTTTATTCAAAACCAATCGATATTTTACAGCGAAGATGATCAGAAATCAACAACCAGAATCAACATCTATCCGACTCATACTTACGAGAGAATGCTCACTGCGAACTGCGCAAGAGTTAAAAAAGGAAATATTCTAGCCGACAATGGAATCATCCATATCGTTGATAGAGTCGTTGCTCCGACAACTGAAAGCGTTGAAGAAATTGTCAATAATCATCCACAACTAAGTACTTTAAAAAGAGGTAATTTAAAAAATATGTCCCACTTCTGAATCTTGTAACGTACCTAACACTAAAAAAAGTTTAATAACAACACAACCTGTTACACAGGTTTTGACTATTGCATGGTTATAATTAAATATTTTTTTTAGTTCTGGAGAAAACAGATATTCCAAAACACATCAAACCCGATGGACACTATACCATTTTTGCACCGACCGACGAGGCTTTTGGAAAACTTGATGAAGTTCAGAGACAGAAACTATTGAACGGTGGTGGATGCGCTTCCAGTAAGTATCTAATTAATTTTTAAAAAATGTATAGAACAAAAGAAAATTACTGGCCACGAGTGTCTGTTCAAAGCGACCATTATTTCATTCACGTTTCAAAAAACTTTTTCCAGATATTTTGAAACACCACATCGTAGCCCACACGGTCTGTTCGTCGGCCATTATCGGAAATGCAACGACGCACAATGTGGAAGGAATCATCCTAAATATGGAAAGAACACTGGACGATGAACTTATCTTCGAAGGCAAGGCCAAGATTGTCGATCCAGATATTATTGGAACAAATGGCGTTGTTCATTTAATCGACACTTTAGTAATTCCAGATTCAGGTAGTGATATATAAAAATATTATTAGTATGGCGCAACGTTTTTCTAATTTAACCTTCTCTGTAACTTTTACTATTATCAACACTGTAATAGGCTTTATATCCGTACTTTTATTATGTTTCTAAAAGATGGCGCAGTAGAAGTGCGACAAGGTGGAACTTTTTCTAATAAGACATTTTTAGGTCAATACACAGGAAGTGTCCTAAAATCCCACAATTTCTCCAAATTCCAAGATATCGTAGAGAAGGCAGGACTTACAGATGAACTTAATAACTATGACAATGCTACAGTTTTCGTTCCTGCCAATAAGGCATTCGACGATGCGCAGACTCAAAAACTTCTGGAGGAAATCGGCGATGATCAAAACAGACTAAAGGAATTGGTGAGGTACCATGTGGTAAATGGACAAGTGCAGTCGTGCGACTTGACCAATAATATGAATATTCCTACAAAGGACGAGGGCAAGGATTTACGAATTAACTTATACTCGACTGTAAGTAGCCGTTATTTTTTATTATACAGTGTCACCATTAAAGTCCGCACCATATGGAAATTTTTTTTTATTAATAAGGTTAGTTAAAATTAAATATCAGCAATCGTTTTTGCTTCAAATTAGACTAAAAATTATATATTCAATTGTTACCATTTGTCACTCGGTATCTGTCAAAATTGACATTTTTGTTAAAAAATGCTGAAAATTGACATTGTTTTACCGAATTTCAAAAAATGTTATTAGAAAAAGTTGTTTCTAGTACAATTTTAGGCCTAAATACAAAGTTTCAGATGTCTAGCGCAAAGTTGAATTTTTTGCCATTTTTCAAAGTAACTTTTTTTTTATATAATGTAAGTTGGTTTAATGGATTTTAAACTATTTGTTTATACCATACTTAATATTTTATTTAGTTTGTATGCTTATTTTTTCACTAGAATACCATTTTTTTTCGAAATATAAAATTAGAGGCAAAAAAAATTTACACGGGTGGTGCAAAGTTATCATAATTTAAAAATTTTAACAGATAGACGTCATATGTTCCATTTTTTTTATAGTACATACACGTAAAAAGTTTAGAAACCTTATAATTAAATTCCCAGATATCAGATTAGTTCACAAATTTCAAATGACAAATTATATTTAGTATAAAATAACATTTTTATGAAATATTAAATAATATAATTTGTCATTTGAAATTTGTGAACTAATCTGATATCTGGGAATTTAATTATAAGGTTTTTAAACTTTTTACGTGTAATTTTATATTTCGAAAAAAAAGGTATTCTAGTAAAGAAATAAGCATACAAACTAAATAAAATATTAAGTCTGGTATAAACAAATTATTTGAAATCCATTAAGCCAATTTACATTATATAAAAAAAAAGTTATATTGAAAAAATGGCAAAAAATTCAACTTTGCACTAGACATCTGAAACTTCGTATTTAGACCTAAAATTGTACTAGAAACAACTTTTTCTAATAGCATTTTTTGAAATTCGGTAAAACAATGCCATTTTTCAGCATTTTTTGACAAAAATGTCATTTTTGACAGATACCGAATTACAGATGGTGAATATTGAATATATAATTTTTAGTCTAATTTGAAGCAAAAACGATTGCTGATATTTAATTTTAACTATCCTCATTAATAAAAAAAAGTTCCTTATGGTGCGGTGCGGACTTTAATGGTGACACTGTTTATGGCAAAATAGAGATAAACGTTCTAAAAACATAGACAACAAAAAAGAAGAAATTTCATTTTATTTTAACCTCAATTATTATCGTTTTTAGATTGTAAACTAAAAAAATGGAATTTTATAATAATGTTTCTTGCATAAAGGTTTTTCATAAAAAATTTTTAAAATGATCAACTTGCCTATATACGCATATCGGGTGCGAAACACGTTATCAGAGACGAATAATTTTCTTTTTCACTTATTCCCTTAAAGCTGACGTGAGTAAGTAATTCGTAGTGTCGGTATCACTCGAGTGAAAAATTAACCTATATTATCCGTTTTTTTCAATAACCTGAATCTGGCGACCTTTTTTTTTTTTTAGAAGTAAAGCATCTTCCGGAGAAAGTCATTTAGTCATTAATAATGTTGTTGTAGATGAACCACCGCCCATATTAGATTTCGAGTAAAAAAAACCGGTTATCGTCCGGTTTTTAAAATCACTTGGGTGCTCGCGGTAGTCGGTTATTAAAATAGGTCGGTTATTCTCATCACTAGTAATTCGGGATGAGCCACAGATATTTACCTTTGGATAAGCAAACAATAATCACGAAAGTGACCTCGCGCCTCGCGCATGTAAACAAAACCACACAGGAATAGACATGCGCATTGCAAAATTATCGTTTAACGAATGAGAAATTATACAGGTGCGGGCTTAAACATCTTGTTTATGTGGCCTAGGCCCAGTTAGATGTGTTTAAATTGATCATAATAATATAAAATTAAATATCAAAAATTATCATAAATAGGTACCCGGTATTTTACCCCTCTTTGGGTATAATAAATTCATACTCTTTCCTAGTCATTGTATTCGAGTCAAACACAATTCACTAAATAAGCAAAAACTAGAAATCCATACATATTATTAAACACCCACAATCCATAATAACAAAAAAAAACAAGAAATTATAATATGTGTGAAGTTAGCAATATTTATGCAGCAACGAATTTTTCTGGGGTACGTGTCAATTCCGCCTGTAGGGTTTGTAAACGAATTTTAATTTTTTTAGTGGCAAAGATTGAAATTCTACCATTTGGATATATCTTGTTTAGTAAACTACCGCAAAGGGGTAAATTACCGGTTATATAAAAATTTCCAAATAACAGAAACAAACATATTAATATAACACACACAAATTAAAATATTTTTTTCACACCCTAAAGGCAAAATTTTCGGAAATGCCTAAATATATGTTAATTTGTTTGAAGCAAAAAATTTGTCTGAATTTTTTTATATTTTTTCTCTAACGAATGCGTTGGAAACTTACCTCCACCATTTTTAACCTTTAGTGGCAAAATTTCCCAAAACATCAAAACGTACTTGCTTATTTTTAACAGAGTCAACATAGTACCTACTAATTTTTAGCAATATAGCTTAAACTTATACGCAGTTTTAGGTTTCCCCCTCAAAATAGACTACACCTCCTTTTTCATCTCCTAAGTGAATTTTTAAAAAATGCCCAAGCACTTGTATTATTATTTTATTAAAGGAACTTATTTACCAATTTTTGCACCCGTTGTAGTTTCTGAGATATAGAAATTCTTATAAAAATGTCAACCCCCCTATTTTTACCCCCTTAGAAGTGAATTTTCGAAAAATCCCTTTTTAGTGGATAAGGAGAATACATCCTCGAAATTTAATGATGTTAGGATTAGTAGTTTAGGCTGGGCTTTAATGAATCTGTCAGTAACTTTACTAGATAGATTATATTTCAATTTAATTAATATAATCGATTTTTCAGTTACCACTCTTCACTAACGTCATCAACAGGGCAACCATCAATTGCGCCAGGCTTATCGGCTTCGACGAAAAAACTTGCGGATCAATCGTACATGAAGTTAACAAGGTTTTGGTGCCACCTAGCCGGACCATTTTCGAATTGATCAATGATGATCCTAACTATTCTACTTTAAGACAGTTGCTTAAAGATACAGAGGTAAGCGATAACAATTTTTCATCTTACAGGCTTCTATCGTCGCTTCGGTTAGAATTTTTTAAATACTACCAATGATTAATTTTTATTAAATGCACCAACTTAATATACGAATGTCATTGTATATAATAATTTCCGAAATTAGCAAGTGGAACCGTCTTGATTGAAGAATAATAAGCAAGCACGTAGATAGCCTATTTCCTCCTGAAAGGGATGAGGTTCAGTAACCCGTAAAAGCGAAACAGTTAGGCCCCGTGGCCGTAGACGAAAATTTTTTCGGCCCACGCCCACGAATAAACTCAAATTTGAGCCACTAACATTTTCTTAAAATTGTACGGCTCCAAACCTCCCACTAACAAATTCAACCATGGATCTGCAATTCGGTTTTCGCTAACATCAAAAAACCAAAACAAAGAAAGCACAATTTTATTTTGAAAAATACCTATAAAAACAGCCAAGACAAAAAAAAAATTACCAAGATTAAATTAGCTTAGTAATGTTTTTACTTGAATTTGTCACCAGGAGGCCCCCCCGCCCCAGTCCCCCCTAAGCTACGCCAATAATAATAAGCAAACGTTTGGCAGGTTGGAAAAAGACTAAATTAATCACAAAATTTCGCGGAATTGGTTATTGACTGCAATCGGAGTTTATTTTAGTTAAAACTTTGTAAAAACATGCCTTGTAATGTTACCACGACCCTATGCTATTTTTATTACATTCTGTGACATTTTTAATTCTTTACTTTTTTGGTTTATTGATCACATGATTATTTTGGAACATTTTATAATGAAAAATAGCTTAGGGCCGTGCCCAGATGTAAACTGTGTCAATACCTCTTTTCAAATTGCCTCATAACTGCCTACTTTTTGTACAAACCAAACGCACGCAAATCTCTGCAAAAATTATTTTACCGTATTATGTCCGCCTCAGTATTGCGTATACTATCATCCGGCCTAAATTACCAATAATTTACTTAGCGATCATTTTTGTAGGTGGAAAAGATTTTACAAGAAAATAACAGATCTATTACTTTCCTGGCACCAACAGACGAAACTTTCGCAACTTTAGATGAAAAGGACAGAAAAATGTTGTTGGAGAACAAAGAAAAGGCTGAGGAAGTGCTAAAAAATCACGTTTTGACCGGTAAGCTTTCTGTAAACAATAAAAAAAATATTTTTGAAATACTTTGAAGTAGTCAATCTCGCAGTGGATTGTAATGGCATTAAAAAAAAATTCTTGAACGTTGCATATTTCTTACTTACTACAGAGGGGGTACTAGGTATAGTCTTTTGGGGGGTCGTGAATAGGGTGTTTAGTGAAATAAGAAGATCAATGTTTATATTATGTACACTTAATTGCCCTTTCTCGGGCACGTACGATTCTTTGATCAGCTAATACCCACAAAATAATTTGTTTATCAAATAATATTTTGTATGTATTGTCCGCTAGTCTATTTATTTTATCTTGAGAAAGTTGACAGGAAAACAATTAAACAAAAATTCCAACACATTTATTAATCCACGGATCAAATTACATTGCCACATATTTGGGGCAGTGGCGCACCAAGGGGAGGGGGGTTGAGGGTTAGAAGCCCTCCTAGGGCCTGGTAAAAAAAATATGAAGGTGCATAACTTAAAGAAAGGTTTGTGACCCTCTAGGAACATTTTTATTATTGGGATGTATTATCAATAGGTTCTAATTCAGGTTGTTAATGCTGAATATTGTCCACTATTGCATGGATCGATCCCTTTTTAGCTAGTCAATTTTGTATTCATTTCATTTTTACATTAAAAGCACAGTAAGTTCAAGCTACTCAGTAAGTAGGTACTTTATGGACCAGTTTGTGGTAACCAAGGTTTATCCCCATCCTAGTTACGCTAATGTAAATGTTATAGCGCAAGGCCGCAAGGTACAACAAAATTCAAGTTCTATGTTTTGGTGTTTGTTTATCAATAAGTAATTTTATTTTATTTCAGAGATTCTGTGTTGTTCAGGAGTAGGCCCCCATACTTGGGGCTTCAACAGCTTCATCCCCACCCTAGGCAACCAAAGGGTTGAAGTCGGTCGCACCGGAAGTCAGGTCCGCGTCAACAGAGCAGTCGTAACAAGTTGTGATAATCTGGCTACAAATGGCGTTTTGCATACCATCAACAAAGTTTTGGCGCCCAGAAAACAACCGCCAGTAGCTACTTTGGGAGGTGGCTTCTTCATTTTTGATTTGTAAGAATTTTCAAACGAATAGCGATTAAAGCTGATAAAACTTTACAGGGAAAAATATGTACTCTTCTAAATTGATTACTTCATCAATTATTATCTGTTTAAACCTTAAGCAAACTTTTACGATATAAGACGAGATGTTAATATAATTTTTTGCTTCAAACTTTGATTGGTAATTGGTACAATCTAAAAAGTGATCATATTATGATCAGTGATATAATTTATTTATATATATATATATTATTGTTGTGACTGACTTATTGTACTTTTTCATTCCCTAACGTCTATTAATAATTATTGTAACATTAATGTTTTATTGTTTGTAGTACCTAGTGTTGTTTTAGGTGATACACAGGGTAGATGTAGGACTTATTTATTTGATTTGTTAATAACTTACTTTATTAGTTTAAGCTTTATTAATAAAGTACCTAATAGAAAACAATATATATTGCATAATTATTTAAACCTTAAAATTATAAAATACCGCTGATGCAACAGTTTTGACCACCACAGGTTAACTTAAACATTAATTTATTTAATTAATATATATTTATTCAACAAACAAGCTACATGCTATCTTTTTATTAAAAAGACTAAATGCTTCAGGCATTCGTGGCAAGATTGCTCGATGGTTACAATCTTTTCTTTCTAATCGTCATATAAGGATCAAGATTCAGAATTCGTTTTCTGATCAATTTGCTGTCAATTATGGTGTGCCCCAAGGAGGTGTAATCTAGTGATTTACTGGGCTCTATCAACAGAACTAGATACGAAGATTATTTGTTTTGCAGAAAAGGATAATTCGAAAAATTTACTCGTTAGGCCCACTTGAATCTTGCAAAGAAACTTTTTGGCGCTATAATAGTAGATTCTGTAACGTGGTTGGAATGAAAATTCGATCCGAGTGGAATATTCCGAACGCGAGCGTGAGGAACCACGAGTATCGAATTTTCATTCTAACCGAGTAGCAGACTATATTTTCTCCACGACCATCCAGTTCTATATCTGATTCATCCGATTTTTCACTTATTTTTTGACTTGCACTAAAATTTGTCTGAAAATAATTATTACAACGCAGCCATTTTTATCTGACACTGACAGTTTCGAAATTCATTCAATTACAGAATATTCATTCCGTATCTTGTTATGGAATGAAAATACATGCAAAACGCATAAGAAGCAAGTGTTTCAGAATAAATATTCCAACTCAAGAGCGAGAATTTTTACATTCTATTATCAAAAATGATTTTGGAATTATTGCATTCAGTAATGGTCGTGGATAAAATTCTTACGCTACCTAGTATTTTAATTCTTGGTGCAGTTATGTTTGTAAAAAAACACAATTCAAAATTTCCTTGTACCACAGTAATTCACGACCGTGACACTAGAAATTCAAATGAAATTTATATATCCGGCTACAAAACATCATCATATAGTATGAGTCCATTTTGCTTCTGTAGCTCCCTCTATAATGCACTTCCAGAGACTATCAGAAGCATCTCTAAAGTAAAAAAATTCAAGAACGGGGTGAAGTGCTACCTTCTTGAAAACAACTTTTATGATGTTCGTCATTTTTATGATATTATAATTTAAAACTTAAAACCTTTTTTTCTTCTTGTGACAATGTAATTAGTGTTTACTTTGTAAATTTATATGGCAATAAATAAATAAATAAATTTAATACTTATTCCGGATGATTGGCATGCTTTAGAGCAAAGGTGACGCTGTTTATGACGTCTATTATGCAATAACAATAAATAATAAACAATTTCGTAAAGAATAACTATTTTTATTGGAACTATCTGCTTACTGTAAGCAATCATAACATTCACACACCAGAAGTAAATAGTTTTTTAAATGTCAAATTTCTGCAAATTATTTTGCGTCTGCAAGTCCGCCATATTTGCAGACCTGCACAGTTGCAGGTATGCATTTTCTGTAATCTTACCCTAAGAAAACGTGATCGTATATCCCACAAAATAAACGAACGCAAATCAGCCCTTCCTGGAAAACTGCCATTAATCGCCCCCAACTTATGGCAATGGAACATCAGAGGATGGCTGTCCTGATCTTTCTGGCCTTTGAAAGAAAACAGACAGAAAAATTAGATTTTAAACTATTTAAAAAAAAAATTAATGAAAGAGGCAACAGAAAATTTTAAGTGTTAAAACAGTTGTAATTATATCTAAACGTGTTTTAGAATATTTTTTGATTTATTATGTTATTCTTTTTTTTTTCATTTTTATATAAAATACTTTCCTATATACTACCTACTAAAATAAAAATAAAAGTTTAATAAGTTCGCCCTTCCTGAA
The DNA here is from genome assembly GCA_963969555.1 of Polydrusus pterygomalis. Classification (NCBI taxonomy): domain Eukaryota; kingdom Metazoa; phylum Arthropoda; class Insecta; order Coleoptera; family Curculionidae; genus Polydrusus; species Polydrusus pterygomalis. Next base: position 1,716,023 of record OZ018376.1, read on the forward strand.
ATGTTAACTGCCCTTCCTAAAATTCAAGCCTGGCTACGGCCTGGCGAAAATGGTTTAATCGGAGAAATAGATGTAGTTTTTATCCCGGTAATTTTATTCATAAAGTACTCATTTTGCCGAATACTTCCAAAAAACTTTAAAAAATAAGTTGGTCGCTAGTTATAGCGATTCACAATGGAAATATTAGAAACAAGAACAATTTGACAATTATTTTATTTATAAATACAATAACGCATTCGAAATATTAAATATACATGGTTTTGAAAAATGTCTATAAGAACGGGCTGCAGTACTAATATTCCAATACGTTGTAACGCAAGTGGCACAAATGCCACCTAAACATATCAAACTACATAAAAATATTTTAAACCTTGTGTTACACAACCAATCCAACCTCCAGGCTGAGCTAGAATAAAATTCTTCTCGAAACTTCTTTTCATAATATTTAGCTAAGTCTCTAGAGTATTCTTCAGAATGCTCACTAGCCTCATCCACAGGTCTTGTCAGAATGACGTTTGTGAAACTCTCCTTTTCTATTCGTTCTTTATGCTTTTTATATAAATAAAGCATTTTTAAGTAAAATAAGGGCGGTAAGATAAAAACCAAAGGTCCTATTAGGGTCCCACCTATGAGTGACATCACCAGGTCAAATCTTGGAACTGATTCTGCTAGGACTATGGCCAAGATTGTTAGGATTGTCCGTAATATACAGCGTTTATGGTTGAATTCTATAATCGACAATAATAGCTGATTAATACAGTGTGAGATTGTAACTTGGAATTAATGGAGTAAATCCAGTGCAGTTTTTTTTTTGGAAAAATGCTTGGGGTATTAACTACTAACTAATAATTAAGATACTAAATTCTGCGTGACATTACAATTATATCTTATTATGGTAAGTGTAAACATGTCATAAAATTATAATTAGGATTGGAATAGTTGAATATTCAACTGTGGGTTTTCCTGTTTTTAAAGTACAGATGTATATTTTGTCCTAAATTATTGTACTATTAAGAATTAGGGAAGCGCCTGAACGTATTTCGGTTTGATTATTAACAACATTACAGTTGCATTTTGCTTTTGTATACTATACCTAATGATATAAAATATACCAATAAAATATTGTCATATTCGTTTTATATTATAATTTAGTTGTGCCTGAATTATGAAATATATTCTTGAAAATAAATATTATATTATTTAACTCAAAACAAGTATTTTACTTCTGAGTTCGGAATTGATAGTTTATATACAAAAAAATTATATATTAGCATTAAATGTCAAAACAATATTTGAATAAACTTTTATTATTATTATTATTAATTACTTCGGGAGAAATTAACCTACACTCATGTCTTTTTTTCCGTGCTTTTATTTTTTCGTGCTTTTAACTCCTTAACATTTGACTTTTTTTTATCCTATTACAATTATGCAATAATTTTTAAGTTTAAAACAATAGCGATTACTTGTATTTCTTACTCTTAAATTATTTTTTCTTACCTCTGGAAATATTTAAACAATCCTCCATGTGTTGGTACAAAGCGCTATTGCTGACAGCTGAAGTGAGACATAGCTGAATAGCTACTAAACATGCAGCAAAATGGAGCGGTACAGAAGTCGGTAGTGTTTCCAAAATGCTGGGTTTGGTTGCTGCACCAAACTTTAAAACTGCTATTAGAGTTGTTATGGCAGACATTACCAGAGTTACTAAAATGGAAAATATGTACCAGTTGTAAATAAGGAGATTCTTCTTTGTACTGTAAACAAATACCAGCAAGACCAACAAAAAGATGTGAAAAGGAAAGTAAATATAATAATATTTATATATTGTACATTAATTTACCTAAAAATCCTCCTATGATAGCTATACGCAACTTGGATTTTTCTTTCATATCCACTTGGATAGTCAAAATACTTGGGTGAATGTCAAATTGAAAGGCTACTATGCCATAAGCAGTCATCAGAAGCTTCCATAGATTCGGGTTTGTGTCAACATTCTTAACTTTTGATGGAAGCTCTGTGTTTGATGCAAGCATAAGACATACGCAAGTTAAAAAAAACACAGATATTACTATCAACACTGACACAGTACACAAAAATCTAAAAAAAAAATATAAGCAAAATAATGTTACATTGGACATTTTGGATTGTTCGGCTATTGCTTACTTCATATCTTTCGGACTGCCAAGCCATAAAACTGGACATAGAATTGTCCCCAGTATAATAATCCAGTAACAAAACGAAATATCGAAATTGGAATTGCTTATTCTCAGTCCAAGAAGTTGAAGATTTTGCGCAGCTAAAAACTTAGGAAAAATAATACCAATATCCACTAATACCAACAATGAGGTTTTTCACTAAAGCATAGAGAAAGAAAAAATAAAACTTTGAACAATGTATTAGTTTTTAAAATTTGGAATAATTTACTGAAAAAATTATTAGGTATACAAAATACACTCATTAATAAGAAGCGATCTACGTCATAACAAATTGACCAGTCGCAGGGACATGGACTAAAGGTCGACCCGCCAGCATCTACCTAAATAATATCTCGCGTCTAGTCTCCTGTTCTGGTCTATTTAAGTTATCGAACGAAATGCATTTATATTATTTACTCGATACCCTCTAAACCTATCAAATTTATTTCATGATTTTTACTTAGAAACAATAAAGTAATTTTTTGTACATTTGACCTATTTTATGTTAGCGATTGCCAAGACAAATATTTGAAAAATAGTTGCAGGCGTTCGGCTGTCAGTAAAAATCACCAGTAAAATTTAATTAAACAGGTGTACATATCGTATTACTGGACAGCTAAAGGTTCAATCGTTGTATGTAACGGCTTGTCAATTTAGGCCTTTCTTTGGGAAAAAATAATTTTTAAGGTTGGCCTATTTATACTCACAGAAACGTTCAAACCGCAATAAACCTGACTTTTTCTACTAATTTATTACATTGAAGATCTGTTTTTTTGTCAGAAGGCGGTTGCTATTGGATTGGCAACGGAAAAAATAGTACCGTGCGAGCAAAAATTATTTTCATCAATGAGGGCATTTCATCTAAAGACGTAATGCTTAGCCGTAGAGCTTAATACCTGTTGGTCGTTAGTAACTACCTGAATTAACAATCAATCAGTTATTCCGTCATCTTTGACAGTCGTTATAAGTAATTTGATTCATCGCTAACATTTCCAGTTTCTTGCACAATTCACACAATGGGCTTTACGGAACAGCACAAAACATTCATGGTTGAAGCGTATTTTCAAAACGGGGTTAGAGTAAATGGTGAGTGGCAATACAATAATACAATCCGGGTTTGTGCATGGACGATTTTCACGAACATTTTCCTATAACGTTGCTTTTATTGCTGGGGATTTTTATCATTGCCTGAAAAGAACCGTAGCTGTGTTTAGGGAAACATGTTCTATACAACACAAAAAGGGACAGGAAGACCATCTGTAAGAACAGAAGAACTTGTTATATAAACGTTCGTGAAATAATGTAAAATACGCCAACAAATTGTATAAGACGCCTGTCCCAAGAAGTGGGAAGATCTTATGGAGCATGCAGGACTATTCTTAAGAAGCAGCTAAATTTATTTCCTTATAAAGTGCAAGTATTCCAAGAAATACAAGCCGCAGATTTTGAAAGACGCAGGAATTACTCTCAATGGTTTACCCAAAATTAATTGAATAGAAATGATTTATTAGACCTGACATTTTTTTCGGATGAAGCCTGGTTCCACCTCTCCGGTTTTGTGAATTCTCAGAATACACGCATGTGGAGTAGTAAAAATCCCCATTTTTTTGTAAAGTCCACATTGCACCCTCAAAAAATTGGTGTCTGGTTAGCTGTTTCCCGAAGAAGAATTGTTGGTCCTATTTTTTTCCATGACACAGTTACAGCACAGCGGTATAGAGACAATATTTTGAATCCATTTGTGGAGCAATTACTTGACGACGAACTACGTTTTGAATATTTTCAACAGGACGGTGCAACCGCCCATACAGCCGCCAAAACTATTACCTACTTACGCAATTTTTGCGACGACAGATTGGTCAGTTTTCGATCAGACATTGAACTCCCACCTAGATCACCTTGTTTAACGGTTATGGATTACTTCGTTTTTCCTCATTTAAAGAACACTATTTTTAAAACACTAGTTGCAAATTTAGAACAAATACAAGAAATGATTATTCAAGAATGTGGTAAAATTTCTCCAGAGATGCTGGTCAACACTTTTGAAAATATGAAGAGACGTGTGAATTTATGCTTGGAGCATGGCGGTGGCCAATTTTAGCAATTTATGTAAATATTTTTCTTTTTCTTGCTGTATATTCTTACTTTGTTAATTTTGTAAACAACAAAAATAAATTTGTATTTGTCTACTTATTTTATTACTCAAAATTTTAACCTAGATTTGGTTAGATATATCGTCCCCATATCATTGTGATCTAAACCAAGCCCTACGTTTTTTAATCCAAGCCCTCTTTGATACAAATAATTTTTGCTCGCACGGTATATTGTTTTATTAGGAATAAAAGCGGTACTTTTATGACGTGTCTGCAGGTTTGCCGGACGAACCAACCTACTATTTAATTATTAGTTACTTACCAACAATTAAATTGGGTATACCTCCCCCGAATACGGTCAAATCAACCAGAAATGTGACATAATATCCGAAATACTTTCCATACGTTATTTCTGCCAAAGCTGAATATGGATATCGATTTTTTTTATTTATGGCTGGGTAAATTTCTTCAGCCAAAGTCCAACATTTTCCTAGAAGAATAGCTGTATATATTTGTAAAGAGCATATCAGGCATATAATTAATATACCATAGTATCCTAAAAATAATAATAATTCATCCTTAGCGCATTGTCGTTGCCTACGTTAGTTACGTAGGCAACGGCATTGTTGCTTAAAATCATAATTATAAAATATAGTTATTATCGTTGGTATAGTTAGATAGTTAGTAAAATTAGTAGAGACCGGATTTGAATAGCTCATTTAGCAAATTCCAGGGGCAGATTTAACACGACGCCGTAATAATATATTAAGAATTTGCTTTTGAACTAATGTAATCTGCGGATTTATACAAGGGTTTCGCCGCCCAAAGATTGTAGCTACGAGCCAATGAAGCGGTTTCGCGTTCAATGCTGCGTTGTCATATTATAATTTACGTTCGCGGCGTAGTACAATACCGCCAAAATGTGCTTTTAAATACAAACAGCTGGATTAGTTCTCAGTGAGCGGCACACAGGGGCGTAGTCACCAGTGTTCCGCGTGTTCGCGGAACACGGGCCCGGTACGTGAAGGGGCCCGGTTCTACATATAAATAATTCGTATTAAGTAAACAATATATTTAAAGTTAATGTAAGAAAATCATCTACGTAAGTAAAATAAACTATTCTTCTAAATTCTTACTTCGTTTCCAAATAGATTTTAAATGATTTCCTTTACTTTCCTATATATTTGATAATTTGATAAAAACTTCTCGATTTTTACTTTTCGCGTGTCGTACATCTTTTAAAGAATTTCGTTAGTAGGGCTTACGGCCGAAACACTCCATAGTATGTATGCTAATTATGCCTGTTCAAGATCCTAGTAGATCCCTGCATTAAGCTTTTTCGTACACCCTCTAGATGTTGCTTCGTTTCGAAAATTTCGTCTGCTTCGTGGAATTCCTGAACACGAGGCCGGTAAATTAAACGTGTTTTATCCCGTTTATTTTTTAATATTGTTTGTGGAGTGTATTTATTGGATACGTGTTTGATGTTTTTAAATTAGAATCTAAATAAGTAAATAGGTACTATCTGGCTGTTGTCAACTCTGTCAATTGAAAACCAAATTGCGCGGAAAATAGACGTCTCCTTCATTGTATCGGTTTTTGCAAATAATAAGACGAGAAAAAGAAATTATTTAGATCAGTGATTTTATTTCTTTTTATATTTTATGTTATGTTGCTTGTTACTGCTTTTAATTTTTTGTGATTTTGTTATGTTCGTTACATATTTTTTTAATAAACGTAAATAGATACTTCGTTTTTTAATGGGTATATGGGGCCCAGGGATCCCATGGAACACAGACCCGTAACGGCATCACTACGCCACTGAGCGGCAAGGTTTGCAAATAGGAGAGGTAATTAATCTAAACTGGTTTATTCTACTCACTGTTCCACTTAAATAATAAACACCAAGAAAATTTAGTCTCTAAAAGGTGACGCGTGCGCTTGGTACGGCCCACTACTGAACTCGGAATATTTAGGAAGAAATCAGTATCAGCTGTTAATGTCATATGCGGGTATCAACTGTCGAAACGCTTTGTTTTTAGAGAAAGTTGACTCTTTAACTTATCTGTTATTATCAAAAGTTGTAAACGTTTTTTTCGGCCACCCTGTATGTTCAAATAGCCGCTTACGTGACTCCAACTTTTTCGGATTATTACTTTTTTTAAGTTGAAACAAAAAGTTCTAATCACAATTTTGGGAAAGAAAGAAAAAACTCAAAGTCTTCCTCCACAAAGTTTAATAGAATAAGAATATTTAATAAGGGTATCTACATGTTTCGAACGTAGAAACGTTCATCATCAGGAGACAGAAAAAATATTTATATAGTGCTGATGGTTGAAGCAAAAGAGAAAATGGTAAAGGACCTTAATGGAGCTTTCATGGAATTAAAAAATGATGTGTAAAAGAGACATAAAATGGAGAAATTAATAAAAGTAAAAGTTAAAACATACTCAGTATGTGAGAAGTCAGTACCCCACAAAAACTCTGCCGAATGTAATTTTCATTGTTACTGTGATAATTACTACCAATTTTATTCTCTCAATGTCTTTTTGACAAAAACCTAACAATGTTTTTAAAAATTTAAATAATCTTTGACACTTTCTTTTAGAAAGAGTCTTTCTTCTTCCCCAGTTTATTTGGTTGATTTAAACCCCATTTACTGACTTCTCACATATATGTATTTTAACTTTTACTTTAATTAATTTCTCCATATTATGTCTCTTTTACACATCATTTTTTAATTCCATGAAAGCTCCATTAAGGTCCTTCACCATTTTCTCTTTTGCTAAAACCATCGGCAATATATAAATATTTTTCTGTCTCCTGATGATGAACGTTTCTACGTTCGAAACAGACCCTTATTAAATATTCTTATTCTATTAAACTTTGTGCAGGAAGACTGAGTTTTTTCTTGCTTTCCCATACTTTCAACTCCACTTTAAGCATGGACTATTTCTTCAAATTAACACAATTTGTTTGCTTACCACAGTCAATAATAGCTTTTGGAAGAGTTATCACAGGGAACACGCCAAACACATCGACAACACAAATTATGGCAAAAAACACAGAAAGTCCATTATTATTTGTACTACTAATATTTCTTCGTATAAGTGGAACTCTTTCATGCGATTGCATTGTTTTAGAATAGAAGGTCTGTCGGTATAGAGAAACGAGTGACAGTTTTTGTAAGGTTTCCGCATTTGTATTTAGTTTCAGAAACGATATTGGGTTTCTGATATTTAATAAACCACTTAAAAACGGGGTATGTTTAAAAACTACGCTTATTATTACTGACTGAAATATCCGAAACAATCACTTTCTCTGACACCATCGGTAGAGACTATCGGCATCATTTGTATTGATATTCGATTTGAATCGGGTTCGTGGAGTGCACAGCAACGAATACTTACACCAGGAAGAAGACAAACAAGAATATCAATTGGTCGAAGCAAAAATGACATTAGAAAATGTCAAAACTGTTAAAAACAGCGCCGCCATCGTGTCTGGTGAAAACTTTGAGCCACGTTTAAATGCTCATAGTTTTGTTATTTGTTATTGCGAAATATTATAAAATATATGTATACCTAAGTAATATTAAAGCCAAAAAAAACATGCAAAATCACGTCAGTTGATTTTGTATGTAGTAAAAATCAAATAGCAGGATTATGAATAACCTTTTTGATTAAATATTACTTTAAAATCAAATATTCTAAATTATTTTTGCCTGAAAGAAAATTTAAAATAAAACTTGGAAATGCATGACATAATTTTATTAAAATATTAGAAGATACTCACAATAATTATCATTTGAGTCTGTCTTATAATTCCTCGTAATCTGCTTATCGAGTTCCTTGATTTTTTCATTCTCTACGTGAACAGAAATCCTGTATAATAAAACAAATAGAAATATAAATTTGTATATTTGGGTTTTTTTTAAAAACAATACAATATATACATAAATACTTGAGGTTTAGAAATTATTAGGTACGGGGTGATTATAACAGTCCTAGTTACACTAAGATTTTTTTGATTGTTGGTTATTTTCAGACCGACTTGGCATCTTTTTCTATCCCGAGAAGTTTTTCTGCGACACCCAAGAAATATACTCCTTGAACGATGGCGTAAAGGGGAGCAATAACAATCATTCGACAGGCGCCGCCCTTAAAAAAAGCCTTTGGACCTTCGGTTTTCAAAATATCCCTGAAAAAAAAAATGATATTTTTCTTGTAAATATTTTTTGATTTCACATTGCATATTTTACACTTACAATGAATAACGCAAAGTGCATTTGACCTCTAAAAAGATTGGTAGCTTTGTAATTATGTTCTGGAGTGTATTTTGAGCATGTCGCTAAAGAATGACAGGCCGATAACAAAAGGTTTGTGCGCATGCCCAATCCTGCTGGGAGGGAAGGCATCAATCTGACCGGTGAGCCGTGCGCTCGGACAGATTTTTTTACCCACAAAACCTAACTTTTGTTTGCGCACGAGATAAGCTGTACGTATCTAAAGGCATTGAATATCAAACTATATAAGAATGACGGATGTCCGAGAAAAGTTGAGAACCCATTTTTTGACGTATTGGAGCTGGTTTGGCCGCCATTGTGGAGCTGATCGTAACTCTAACCTTAACTTTGTCGCCTGTCTGTCGTTATAATACAGCGCCTCGGCAACAGATGTCTCAAATTCACTGATGTAATGTCGTAGTGTTACCGCATATCGTATTTTATTGGAATTTTTAAGAATTCAAGCATTTTTAACAGACAATAAAATATGAGGTTCTCAATTCCAGCCGAATGTATGTTTTTGATAATAATGTACGCTGATTACTCCGGGGTAATTGGACCGACTTTTATAATGATTTTACCGTTGCATTAGGTGTTAAATGTTAAACAAATAAAAGTAGATAAAAAGCGGCAGCAAGTATAACTAAAATAGGTTTTATTTCGTCGAAAAATAGCAAAATACGTAATACACTAATACAAACAAACTGAATGTTTCTTAAGTAAGAAAGTTAAACCTACGTATTTTAACCATTTTGAAAAGTAGTAATAATTGCAAATAAAAACCAAGATATACAAACCGCACATCATTCATATTTTACCCAACTTATACGTTGTAGCCTAGGTAGGTATTGAATAGTGAGAGTCGTCATTTAGTTCTGTTAGAAATAGAATACATGGCGGTCAATATGTTTTCATGTAATTAACGTTGGGACGTCAAAAGGTTGAAAATATTATATGCTACAAAGCAATTAAAAATAGGTACATTTTTAGGTCTAGACGTGGATAGGTGTAGGTACTTATGTGAAATCAAGTTTTACGATAAGCTATAAAAATAAATTTAAAAAACTCATGCAGCAAGTCAAACAGACAGGCGGCAACAATGTTTTAATTTAGCAGTGAAAAGGTTAGTCGCTTTCTTGTTGGTGAACTCATTGTTCCATCTATGAATTTGACGTAGCAGATTTAGGAAATCGGCTCATATGGCCTTCTTATAGTTTGATATTCAATGCTAAAGGTAAATATCTATGCGTGTATTAAACAATTCCAAAAAAATCTTTCTATTACTAAACTTACTGCGCTGCGGACATTATACTTGAATAAGACTTGTCACCTTTAGCTGACTTGGTGACAGTTTGAATTCTCGTCTTCATGACATCTGCAGGAGTCATAATGAAAGCGCTGATTGATCCTGCTATCAGGCCGCAGAGGAATGACCAGTAAAATTTGGCGTCACCTAAATGCAACGTCTGACATAAATGGTCATAATTTGACCGCAGGGACCTAACTATTTGTAACTTACAGGTCTGTAATTAAATTTTTTTAGTGGCCCCCTGTTTTGCGGTTTAATTAAAGTGGAATTCTCAACGTCATTCCATCTATTGCCAACCTATAACCTATAAATTTCGCGTTGCTTTTTTTAGTTTATTATTTGATTAACTAACATTTAAATAAAATCAATATCGTCGGTACAATAGTTAGGTAATATCTGACATATTACAAAAATATTAATTTATTTTATTGCTAATTTTGGGAGAATTGTATAGTGAAAGAAAAATTACATAATAATGTTTAAAAAAATCTTACCCGATATTTTTCGTTATACAATTCTCCTAAAATATTTAATGAAATTCCGTGATATTTATTTAATATGTCAATTTTTACCTATAAAATATGAAGACGATAATGATTTTATTTAAATTTTGTGTAAAAGCTAGAAAAATTAAATAAATATACGCGAAATAGGTTATAGGTTGGCAAGCATGTTGATACTCCCACCTTAAAGTAAAAAGTGAAAATAGTAAAAATTGTAATTTCTCTCGCAAGATGAAATAATAATAGAACAATCTTTAAACAGAGGTATCATACCCTACTCAATAGTAATTCAAGTTGCTCAAGAATAAAGTAGTCTTATTTTTCGTTTTAGATAAAATTTTCATTTATAAAGTTATTTAGAATTAAAAGCTATGTCTAAATACGAAGTCACGGCCTCTATTCATAAAACGAAAAAAATCAGGATTGAAGAGATTAGATTATTTCTAAAAGTTCTTTTTATTGTTTACTATAAGAATATTGGTCAAACTTAAAATTTCTCGTTATTTTTCCATAGATAATAATAATAATGATAATAAGTTTATTTAAAATTAAATAATATAATAAATATCTTTATGTTGTGTTCGATAAACTTATTCTTCAATCCCCTGAAGCTGAGCTTGTTAGGGGCAAATCTTATTTTTTGTTTTAGTATGTAAAATCATAAATCATACATATTATTATGCATTAAAAATCAAGTTTTTTAAAGTAAAAATGTTAATATATAATATAAACGCAGTTTTTTTGAAGAAATATATTACCTATAATAAAATTATTAATTTATAATTTTTAAGTAAAAAATATTACTTATATAAATTATTAAGAACAATATTAATTAATTAAAGCATTTCTAAAAATATTTTTAAATTGTCTGTTTTTAATATCCATGTTTTTATTTCGACTTTAAATTTTTTTAATGAAATCAATTTTTAAATTTTTGTTGGTAAATAATCGTTTAAATAAAAACTTAAATATTTGAAATTTCTTTGTCCTATGGACTTATTTATTTTAGGTTTTATGGTTATTTCATTTTTATGACGTGTATTATGATTATGGTTTTTAAATAAAATTGTATAAGGTTTTTATTTTTAAATATATACAGGGTGGCCCTTTAGTGTGGCAAAGTACAATAGCTCCGTTACTATTTCAAATACATTAAAAATATTAATACAAAAGTTGAAGGGCAGTAAGTGACTTATAACGTAAAATTATTTTTAACTCTATAGGGTGGCTCAAAAAAGCGGAACAAGAAAAAATGTACTTTTTTCAAATGGAACACCCTGTATATTTTTTCATTTTTAAATTCTACATAGAATTATAATTATTTTTTATTAAATACATTATAAGTCTATACTTTATAGTTTCCGAGATATTGACTCTTGAAAAGTGACATTTTTGAACTTTGACAGCTTCTAACTTTCTAACAGTACGTCTTAGAGCAAAACGGCTTACATGTCTCTATCTTCAATTTTTATTATCTTCCCAAAAAAATCAACTTCCAGTTAAACCGGAACAACTATATTTCCTGCTTTCGAGTAACATCCGGTTAAACCGGAAGTTGATTTTTTTGGGAAGATAATAAAAATTAAAGATAGGGACATGTAAGCCGTTTTGCTCTAAGACGTACTGTTAGAAAGCTAGAAGCTGTCAAAGTTCAAAAATGTCACTTTTCAAGAGTCAATATCTCGGAAACTATAAAATATAGACTAATAATGTATTTAATAAAAAATAATTATAATTTTATGTGGAATTTAAAAATGAAAAAATATACAGGGTATTCCATTTGAAAAAAGTACATTTTTTATTGTTCCGCTTTTTTGAGCCACCCTATAGAGTTAAAAATAATTTTACGTTATAAGTCACTTACTGCCCTTCAACTTTTGTATTAATATTTTTAATGTATTTGAAATAGTAACGGAGCTATTGTACTTTGCCACACTAAAGGGCCACCCTGTATATTAAGATGTTATAAATGTAAAATTGTCTTATGTTCAACTTTTTTGTTTCTGAATATAATTCTTTTTATAATTTTTAGAAATCTTTTTTGTAATATTTCTAATTTTTTAACTAAAGTTCTATTTATTCCTCCCCAACCTAAAATTCCGTAATTTAAATGAGTTTTAACTAACGCGTAATATAATATTTCCATATGTCTTACATTTAAAAATTTTTTAATGTTTTTAAAGATCGGTAGTAAACTTCTTAATTTTTTAATTAAGTATTCTATGTGAAAATTCCAATTTAATTTACTGTCAAAAATAATTCCTAAATATTTTATTTTATTACCTTTAAAAATTTGAATGTCTTCATTTATTTGAAAACTATTCATATTTTGTGGTAGGTTATTTAGGTTTAGAGTTTAGAGTAAAAGGAATATAATTTGTTTTATTAAAATTAATTGTTAACAAATTGTTATCAAACCAATTTTTTATAATTTTAAAATCTTTTTTAATTTTATTATTTAAGTTTTCCCAATTTGAATCGGTAAAAAAAATTGTAGTATCATCTGCAAAACTATGAATTTGTCCATGATGGGCCTCGATAGGCAAACACTTGCAACGTCCCTGTTTGACTGTTAATCAATGAAAAAAATGTCAACATTTCCTTCCATACCTGATCCATCAGTTTTCCTGGGTCCGAAAGAATCGATTTTGGCAAACAATGGAAAATATATCATACAGAAAGGAACATCCCGTGCCATTGTGGCAACCAATCCTTTGTACAGCCCGAAGATGCCCCTGGTCTTCACCAATTCCATCGCTAATTGTCTTGCTTGTATTTTTGGCATCAATGGTTTACCTGTCATGGGATCTGTAGGTAAAGAAATAGCATCGTCGGTTATCTTTGTTTTTGTTAATAGTATATTAACGTACAAGTTACACGTACACCGCTTGCGGCGAGTTTTATAACGGGACAAGTGCTTAAAACTGCTTTATATACCACGTACGTTATACTATTTTTTCTAATTTGTAGTTTTTTCAATAAAAAACACATATTTAAAAAGAAAATAGATCCTTCAAATTTTGTAAATTTTTATGTCTAAATTTTATGTTGGTAATACTATTTTTTATCATAGTAGCCTCTGGACAACAAAAATGTCTGTCATTTTTTGATTTATTGACCCATTTTCACCATGAGATTCTAAAGTTATTTTAGCGATATGAGATTTGAAATTGGACGGAATACGTTGTGTGATCCTTGTACATTCGGTTCATTCGGAAATTCGGGCGATTTTGCTATTTTTTTTCGAATTTCAAAAGACGTGATTTTACGTCACGGCATTGCAATTTAGTATAGGGAAGATGGAAAATTCAAATAAAGTTAGGGTTAGAATCGACATTGAAAGGTTAGTAGATTGAATTTTGGATAGGATTTGGCAGAAAATGATAGCTTGAATTATCTACAAAAGATTGATTTATAGATTTATGCAACCAACATACATGACTGTTATCCACGCAGAATAAAAAAGTAGGTTATAAAGCTATTTTTCCTCTGCGAAAAATGGGTTTTCTCGTAAATCACAAATCAATGAAATAAAACATTTAAATGTTACCAACATCAAATAAAGAAAAAACGCGTATCGAAATAGCTTCATTACGATATGCATTTGCGTATCGTAATAGAGTTGTTATGATACCAATTTAGAAAAAAAATTATTCACCACCCAATGATAGCATCAAAATTATCCTATGCAGCTGAAATTTTGCATGTGGGCTAGAAACTGCTTTAAAAAACTTTTTCTAATAATTTTTTTTGATATTTTCAGAAATAACCCCACTTTTGAATTATTTTTTGAAAAAAATTAAAATTTACCAGATAATGCGAATCACTCGACTACTATTTTTTTGCTTAATTTTCAACTCGATCGAAGCAGAACTTGATGCCAAAGTCAAATTTTGAATAAAGCTATTAATAAAAAAAATTTTATATATATTTATTTTATAAACCAGTTGTGTCTGATTTATTTAAGCATATATTTAATAAAAAACATTGATGAATATTATTATATACTTCTAACAGGTATATTACTTCGTGAGCACCTAACTCTAAATTGGTAGAAATTTTATATATTCTTTTTAAAAATGTTTACAAACATGCAAAATGCTAATAAACTTTTTATTAACTCTTATTGGTATGTATAAAATCAGTAAGCACGCCTAAAATTATAAAATTTAAAAAATCCTACTTACTAAGTTTTGCTTCCATCATGGCAACTCTACCCGCATCTTGAAGCTGAATTTTGAGAAGCTCCATGGGAGTAGTAACAATCAACTGCGCTACACCGGTAAAGGCGCCTGCCAGGGCTTGTCGAAAAGGGCTCAATTTACTAAAAAGACAAAAGAAGTTTTATATTATCAAAAAAAACATAAGTCCCTTATTATCTAAGAAGAGATGATACTACAATTTTTATACCGATACAAATTGGGACAACTTAAATAATAAAATTAAAAAAGATTTTAAAATTATAAAAAATTGGTTTCATAACAATTTGTTAACAATTTTATTTTAATAAAACGAATTATATTCCTTTTACTTTAAACCTAAATAACCTACCACGAAATATGAATAGTATTCAAATTTATTTATTTATTTATTTAGTATTGAAAAAAAAATAAGCAAACATATTACACAAATAAATAAAGACATTCAAATTTTTAAAATTTAGAAGGTTATTACCCATCTTTAAAAACATTAAAAACATTTTAAATGTAAGACATATGGAAATATTCTATTACGCGTTAGTTAAAACTCATTTATTTAAATTACGGAATTTTAGGTTGGGGAGGAATAAATAGAACTTTAGTTAAAAAATTAGGAATATTACGAAAAAGGTTCCTAAAAATTATATTCAATAAACATTATCTTTATCCTTCAAAATAATTACATTCAGAAACAAAAATGTTGAACATAAGACAACTGTCTTGTCACATTTATAACATCTTAATATACAGTGTGTCTACGTAAGTTGGCGGCATAGGGGAAACTTTTTTATTATTGTGGCCTTGTAAAGTGGATTTTTATCAATGAGGTTTAAAATACGGAATACGGAATGTAAATAAACATATAGTGTGTTAAGTTGGAATATAGGAAACTTTTTTATTATTAATTTTACGAAAAAAAGTTATTCTTCATAAAAAGTTCTGCATGGTCCAAATCCTAAAATGCAACCATCAAATATCGAAATTTTCCAGTCATATACGAGGTTTGTCAAAAAGCGTGAATTTTTCCCAAGAGCACATAGTTTTTATAGCGAACAACTTTTGACAATTAAAGTTTTCAATATTGTCATAAATAAAGGTACTTTAGTCTAGTACAAAAATTCATCTTTTATGACAAACCTTGTATACGACTTAACAAATTAACATCTGATTTTAGGTTTTGGATCAATCAGAACTATTTATTAGGAATAACTTTTTTCGCAATATTAATAATAAAAAAGTTTCCTATATTCCAACTTAACACACTGTATGTTTATTTACATTCCGTATTCCGTATTTTAAACCTTATTGATAAAAATCCACTTTACAAGGCCACAATATGATTTGAAGTTTATTTACAATTTAATAATATAATAAATATGTTTATGTTGTCTTCTATAAACTTATTCTTCAATCCGCTGAAGCTGAGCTTGTTAGGGGCAAATCTTATTTTTTTGTTTTAGTAAAGGGTTTTCCAATAAGAACGATAAGAAATATATAACGATTTCAAAATGAAATAAAATTAAAATAATTTCAGATACAACAAAACGTTTTATATTATCTTAAAGTATAGTCGATAACATTTATGTTTTGAATAACACATCGTTTAAATGTCCTCCGCGACTTCGTGTACACGAGAGAATTCGCCAAACCCAATTTTCGATGACTTTATACAATAAATCGGGCGTGATCTGACGAATGCAGGGATCAATATTCAACCTTAATGCATCAAGTGTTTGTGGTCTGTTTTCATAAACCTTAGATTTCAAATAGCCCCACAAGAAGTAATCTAAAGGAGTTAAATCACAGCTTCTTGGGGGCCACTGAACAGTAGCATTCCTTGAAATTATCCTTTCGTCAAACTTTTCTTGCATTTATATCGATAGTTTCATGAGCAGTGTGACATGTGGTACCGTCTTGCTGGAACCACATATCCTCCAAATCAAGTGCATCTAAATTTGGCCACAAAAAATTTCTTAACATCTGTCGATATCGTTCACCATTCACTGTAACTGCATCTCCTGCCTCATTTTGGAAAAAAAATGTGCAAATGCCACCATACCATAAACCACACCATATAGTTACCTTTAGCGGATACAAAGGCTTCTCATGAATCTGTTGTGGATTGTTTTCATACCAAAAACGGCAATTTGGCTTGTTAACGTATCCACTTAACCAAAAATGAGCTTCATCTGAAAAGATAATTTTTTTGGCAAAATTAGGATCCCTTTCAAGTTGTTCTAAACTCCAAGCAGAAAATTCTCTGCGCCGACGATGGTCCAGTGGCTTAAGTTCTTGGGTCAAAACAATCTTATACGGGTGTAAATTCAAGTCTTCTTTCAAAATACGCCAAGTTGTCGTTTATTTAATCCTTAACTCTTGAGCACGACGAGGAATTGATAAATTTGGATCCACTGCAACACTAGCTCTTACAGCAGCAATATTCTCAACAGTTCTTGCGTTTCGATGTCTTCTTGGTGTTTTTACATCGTGAAGAGTAAAATTATTTTCAAATTTCTCAACGATGCGACGAATGGCAAGCAAAGGAGGACGATTATTTACACCAAAGTTTTCGCGAAGTGCGCGATAAGTGTTCACAAAAGATCGTCTATTTTCGTAAAATTTTTGGATAATAACCAAACGTTCTTGAAGCGCGTATTTAGCCATAATAAATTGTTATAGTTTACTGACAATAACTGACAACTGGTAACAGGTATAACTACATTACCATGGTTACCATATCGTTTCAAAATCATATCGTTCTTATTGGAAAACCCGTTATGTAAAATCATAAATCATAAATATGCATTAAAAATTACGTTTTAAAGTAAAAAATGTTAATTTATAGTATAAACGCAGTTCTTTTTGAAGAAATACATATATTACCTATAATAAAATTATTTATTTATAATTTTTAAGTAAAAAATATTACTTATATAAAATATTCAGAACAATATTAATTAATTAAAGCATGCATTTCTAAAAATATTTTCAAATTGTATGTTTTTAATATCCATGTTTTTATTTCGACTTAAAATTTTTTAAATTAAATCAATTTTTTAATTTTTGTTGGTAAATAATCGTTTAAATAAAAACATAAATATTTGACATTTTTTTATCCTATGGACTTATTTATTTTAGGATTTATGGTTATTTCATGTTTATGACGTGTATTTAGTTATGATTATGGTTTTTAAATTGTATAAGGTTTTTATTTTTAAATATATATATTAAGATGTTATAAATGTAAAGTTGTCTTATGTTCTACTTTTTTGTTTCTAAATATAATTCTTTTGAAGGATAAAGTTAATCATTATTGAATATAATTTTTAGAAAAAATTAATCGTAAAGAATATGCTTACCCATTTGAATCTTTTAAATGAAACCTAAAATAATCATTAGCCGACATTTTGATGGCCTTTTCCGGTGTGACTAGTAGAATAAGTACTCCTGCTCCTCTATACATTCCCAATAATCCCTCTGCAGCTAGAATCTTTTTGAATGCGTCCGGACTATGCTTAAAAAGAAAATATCGTAAAAAAATGTAATTTTTTTTTTGTTTATTTATCTTATATCGACTGTTTTATTTTTCCTTTAGAAAGTAGTAATTTATGTCTCTTGCTCTCTTGTGATCTGTAATGCAATAGTTTTAATTCGAACATGCTGATTTATTTGTTAAAATGAGTAAATCAAAATTCTATGGTAGATAGGAGATCTTTCCGTTCTATAAAAGTGAAATTATCTATTATGATAAAAGTTAAACAGTTTTTGTCCCTCCTGAACATTTTTAGTTTTTACACTTAGGAGGTATTGGCAGTAAGCAACCATGAAATATTTATGAATAAAATTTTTAAGATGTGTGCGAACAAAAATATTGAATAAGGTTGAGAATTCCACCTTGAAACTGTAGGTAATCGCTACCTAAAAACAGGTATTTGGCCACAAAATGAACGAAATATTGATTTAAAAAAATTTAATGGAGATGACGCCACTAGTGTTTGCTCTTTTAGGTACCTACCATAGACATTTATCTTTAGATACGAACCTACAGCTTATCTCCTGCGCAAACAAAAATTACGTTTTATGGGTGGGAAAAATGCGTCCGAGAGCATGGCCCAGCAGAATTGGGTATGCGCATAAACCTCTCATCGGCCTCTCCTTCTTTATCAACATGCTCAAAATACACTCGAACCGGCTTGGCGCCATTTTTGTTGTTGTGTTTTAAGTTTTCTCTGTGGATTCCTTGTTGTTTATTGTGGGTGTTTAATATTTACAGATTTCTAGTTTTTGTGTAGTTTAGTGAATTGTGTTTGTGCTTTTAGTGGCTTGCATACTCGGATTGAAATATAAATAATGACTAATAACAGCCATGGTATTTTATTAGGCCCAAATAGGGGTAAATTACCGGGTATTTCGTATTTTCAGTAAATATGGAGTAGTGATCGAGGTATCTTGATATATAACTTTATTTTATTATGATCAATTGAAATATACTATCTAACTAAGCCTAGGCTACACAAATAAGGTATGAAAAAAAAGAGAGACACACACCAAGACAGATTATCCCGATGCATGTTTTGGTATATTTTATTTGCAGCCCTGCAATCTAATTAGATAGGTACGCCTATTTTTCGGGCAATATATTGCTTCAAAAAGTTTAAAAGACACTTTATCAATAATTGAAAAGAAATTCCAATTTTTTGGCAAGAATTTGGGGCAAATTTTAGCTGTTTACACGTAAAAGGTCAACTTTTACAATTTCTTGAGCAAGAACTTAAATTTGAAAGCCCGGACCTGTCTATTTTCTTATTCGTCAAATGTAAACGTTGCAGTGCGCATGTCTAATCGTGTGTAGCTCTGTTTACATACGCGAGGCCATAAATTTGCCACTTTCGTGATTATTGTTTTATTATCTAAAAGTAAATATCTAAGGTCCCTACATATTATCGCTTCTACCAACAACTCTTTTGTGATCCTGAAAAATAAAATAACGTCCTTACATACTGCTATACATTTTCCTTCCGTCAGCTCCCACAGTCTGTTTCTGAAGTCTGGTTTTGACCAAGTCCAAAGGAAATGTGCATGTTACCCCTATCATACCAGCGATTCCCCCGTTAAGAACTTTCGGGAGCAGCCTAAAAAATTCCGTTTATGAATTTAATTCTTTTCTAAGCGTTGGGTATATTTATATTATATATAACTTACGTGAAACGCGTTTGATGTTCCGCCATCGTTGTGCTTTAAAATTACAAAAATTCACTCATTCCTAAAATATTATTAAAACAAAAATTACGTTTCGGCAGGCACGGCTTGTCCATAAGATCATTTTTGGTTCCCCATTTAGGTGCTATCGGGGGTACACAAAACAACAGAAAACTTAATTAATATGATCGTTTTTTAAATATTATTTTTGTTGCTGAACGACAAGTTTATTGCCCTAAAAAAATATATGATGCAGTGGTAAAAAGTAGCTTTTATTTATAAAAGAAATGATTAACTGAAAAGTGTCTGTTGTATTGTATCTTTGCTGTGACTTTTTTTTTTAAGTTATATCAAACAGCTTTCCTTTATTATCAGTGGCGTAGCCATGATTTGGGGGGGGGGGGGGCGAAGTCCTTTTGGGGCGCCTATATTTTTAAATACACATTTTGTCATATTGTTTCTTTTTAAATCCAGATTCAGTTAAACATTGACAAAAAAATAAGGCATGGTATTAAGCACCATTAAAGCCTTTTATTAAATTATTGGTGAGTGACAATAGAAGTATATTTTTTCAAACTAAGACGTGTTTTAAATGTCAGCTAAAAAAACATAAGATTTCAACATCGGGTAAAAAAATGCATTGTATGCTTTTTGTGCTATATTATTAAATTATAATACGTTTTTTTTAATTTAACACAGTTAAACGATTTTAATTTTAATAATACAAAAAATAAATCCTTTTATAATAAAAACAAGTAATAAACAATCAAAAATAAACACAAAACTAAAAATATTTTAATATTCTGACCTTACACAACTTCAATCAATAATTAAAAAAATGTTTTTATATAACTATAAAGCTATTCGACGAGTCTTAAGGCTTTTTAAATAATCTAAAACATTAGAAAGATCTAAATTTTTGACATGATTACTTTCTATGTTTAATATAGCTAGGTCATTTAATCGTTGTTCCGTCATTGTCGAGCGATTATAAGTTTTAATATTTTTTAACCGATTAAAGGTCCTTTCCGCATTGGCACTGTTCGTTGCAATAGTAAGGTATACCGTGTAAATAATGCATATATTTGGGAATGAACTTTCAAGCTTATTTAAAATACGATACGGAAGTATCTCATCTGTTTTTAGGGTAATCTTTTCTTTTTTTAATTGTTGAAACAACGCGCAAAATGATTTATATTCATCGATTATTAAATTGCCATTTATGTCAGATTCATAAAAGGCTGACAGATCCCTAAGATATTTTATATTATCTAGTGTCGGAGAGATAACGTCTGCCTCTAAGCAAATAAATCTATTTGAAATTTGAAAAAAATCTTCAAACCTCACTTAGTATGAAAGTATCCAGTGCAACGTAGAAAACGTTTGTTTTACATTTTTTGCGCCGGCAGTTTTCAGTGTTAGCATATTCTTTTTCATCGTGAAAACGTTTAACTTTTTTATGTCTTTTGGAAATATATTCATCTAAAATACCACATTTTCTTGCCAATTGTTTTGCGTCCTATTCAAATTCATTAAAACATTTACAGGCTTTGTGATTTTTTGGTATTTTGTTCTGTGTTAAGTTTATTAAAATTCAAATAAGACCGATTTTTTAATTTTATTTAAGTAGCAAAGGGGCGCCAAGACAGGGGGGCGGGGGGTCAGCCGCCCCCCTGACCCCCCTATGGCTACGCCACTGTTTATTATTCATTCTCTTACCTTTATGTAATTATGTGTTTTTATATAAAATTGATCCTCCAATCTTTTTGTTTGGAAAAATGTTTAATTGAAAGTATTTTCAATGCTTAACATAAAAATATAGTACATAAAATTTCTAATAATTTTACACTTTGCGGAAACGTTTCACCGTGGTTAATTTTTCTCTGCGAAAAATGGGTTTTCTTGTAAATCACAAAGACCGCGCAAGTCAATGAAATAAAACATTTAAATGTTACCAACATCAAATAAAGAAAAAACGCGTATCGAAATAGCTTCATTACGATACGCAAATGCGTATCGTACTGAGCTTATTATGAACGTGAAATAGAAAAAATATTTTCAAATTGTCTGTTTTTAATAACCATGTTTTTATTTCGACTTTAAATTTTTTTAATGAAATCAATTTTTTAATGAAATGATCTATTAAAACAAAACTGTTTTGTTGCAAATACAATCCGCATATTTTGTAATTAGTTTTTCTTTGTTTAACGCAAAGTTTTGCTTGCAATAATAATAATTCACGGAGCCGTTCGACTGTGTTTCCAAAATGCCTATCGAACCGCCTTCGACCGAGCACGAAACAACCCGAGATTAGGCGAAGTTGACGGCCGGCGAGCGCGTATGTTTGTTTCGCTCATAGTTTCCAATTCATTTATGTAATTTTTTTTGATATAAACCCACCGGGTCAACTTAAAATACGGTCGTTCGATCTATATTGGAGAGTTTTCGCATGACAATTATACTGGGACTTTTGCATTTTTTTAAGGACAATTATTCGTTTTGAAAAAAAAAATTAATTAGATGGGTCATCGGCCAAATGACCATATGGACAAGCCGCGCCTGGTTCTGATTGCTTTTAATATCGGTACTAGGTGAGGTACCAATGTAAAAATAGCTTTGTGTTACTTACTCGTTTTTTGGTTTCTTGAACGTACATACATAATTAAATGAAAGTAATTTTTTTATTATTGCTATCATGAACACCACAAAAACTAAGTATTTCCGTCGAAAACTGGGTTAAGAATCAGGTAATTATCTATTATACGCACACCACGCCGATTTTGATGATTTTTTCAGGAAACACGTATTTCGATGCGTAGATTACGAATCCGAAAACGAAAGTTGTCGGAAAAGCTTAGTTTCCGAGATATTTCCTTCTTAAGTTAGGATTTTTCATGGGTTTGTTTACATTTGGGATTTTTATCGTTTTTCAGCCACCTCTCACTACCTTTTAGGTTACACAGGATATATACTAATTTAAATCGTGGTTAAAAGAAGGAAAATGCGCGTGAAACCGCGCATTTTCCTTCTTTTAACCACGATTTTCCACTATGGGAAGCCATCGAAGAAACGAGGTTAGGGTAAGTTTAAGTTTTAGATTTTATGTTGGTAACCATGAGTAATGTTTGGTGCGAAATATTTATATTTAAATCAATCTAGTGGGCGCTCTTTTTTCAATTTTTTTCGTTTTTAAAAGTGCTTTCCACTACTTTTCAGTCTCTGTCTTTTTATTTAGGTTAAATTAAGGAACTTTTGAAAACGTGAGTTTATGATTAATTAGAAACAATATATTTAACAAGAAAAATGAATATTGCTTATAAAATGAGGTTGCACTTTGTTTTCTTCTTCTTTTGGTTCACACAATACTTGCCACAGCGGAACTTTAGAGTATATTTGTTTAACTTGCAAATATTTGAGCACTTTCCACAATTAATTTTAGATACAAATATTCCGATCTCCAATAAATAATCAATATGCGGCAAATAATTAGTTAATACTAAAAATTCAGTGAAATTTATTTTTTGGAATAGCGTCCTAATAAAAACCAAACTTAATAATGAAAATAAAGCCGCATTGGTTGGTAGCGTCATTTAAAAACGAAAAAAATTGAAAAAAGAGCGCCCACTAGATTGATTTAAATATAAATATTTCGCACCAAATATTACTCATGGTTACCAACATAAAATCTAAAACTTAAACTTACCCTAACCTCGTTTCTTCGATGGCTTCCCATAGTGGAAAATCGTGGTTAAAAGAAGGGAAATGCGCGTGAAAACGCGCATTTTCCTTCTTTTAACCACGATTTAAATTAGTATATATCCTGTGTAACCTAAAAAGTAGTGACAGGTGGCTGAAAAACGATAAAAATCCCAAGTAAACACGATGTAAACAAACCCATGAAAAATCGTAACTTAAAAAGGAAATATCTCGGAAACTAAGCTTTTCCGACAACTTTCGTTTTCGGATTCGTAATCTACGCATCGAAATACGTGTTTCCTGAAAAAATCACCAAAATCGGCGTGGTGTGCGTATAATAGATAATTACCAAGAATAAAAAATAGTTCAAAATACATTTTTTCTTAAAAAATAACCATGTCTGGTACGGTGGATAACAACAAATAACCAAAAAAAAAATCAATAATCACTTACCCTGTTTAAAAAAATAATAAAAGTTACATTATAGAGTATTGGTGCCAAACTGATTTCTATTAAAAGAATGAATGTTGAAGGTTCAAGTCCAAAATACCTATAGGTTTAAAGTCGCATTTCATTGACATTGACAATATTGACATTGCTAAAAAGAATAGGTGCAGGTAACAGAAAGTGTATTGTTGGTAAAAAAAGTAATTTTGAAAATTTTTTATACATAGTGTTCCAAAGGGTTTAGTCGGTTAGCTATATTTCTGTAATATTTTGTCTCTTTACCTAGCTACGATTTCCCAAGTATATGAGGATGATCTTATTTTACAAAATTTTCAAAATCGTTAAAAATAAGTAAATTCTAGACGGTCAATACTTCAAACCTCCTAATTCTAAACGTATACTTTTTTAAAAGAACACTAATAAATTAGGCGACTTTTTTACTCTATAATATTGGCATTGGCTTTCCTATTAATTTTTCATCAAAATTGTGTATGGTCCTTGTAGGTAAAGTCTGTTCAATGACCGCTGACCGTTACGTCACGACTAGTGCTTTAGTGCTTATCTTTCTAACGTGAAATAGGTGAGATAGTAAATTTGCGTCAATAATGAATGCCGCATAATTTTACCAATCAAAAAAGTTTTATTGCAGTTTTTGACAGTGATCAACATTATTTCAAAAATGTCACGATATTGTGAAAAAGAACAAGCATTAATTTTAAAATTATTTCATTATAGAAGATAAAGTGATGCCGGAAAGACTTTTACCCTTTAACGCAGTTTACGAGTCTAGTAGATATAATACAGCAGGAATTGTAAAAACAATGTTTGTGTGTGGCAATGTTTTTTATAAATACCGATTTGTTTTACAGAGTTTTCGATGCTGTGGGAGTTTCGTGTTGAACAATCCAACGAATTCAGGCACAGGGTATAAAGAAGGATGTAGTATTTACGATTCGCAATAATGTAGCTATTTCGTCATCTCATGATCGACAACTTCACGAAATTCACGAACATACCATAAGAGTGTGTATTTATGGTAGGTATGTATACAATAGGCGAATCATTGATGGTGTTGAAATATCCACTGGTTCATTAGCGGACTGTTTAAAAAAAATAAAATTTAAATGGCGTAAATGTACTGCATCAAACAGGCGTTTCTAATAGAGCAACCCATACCTACAGCCCAAAAACGAGTAGAATTTTTAAGAGAACTCGCAATTTCTCTTAAAACCTATTTTTCGGGAAGAATCCTGGATATATCTACACTAAAGGGGCTTTTGGGCGAAGTTGGCAAGATGATACTCTTCATACAATTAAAAAAAAATAGTCAGAGGGTGTACGGTATATTATTCTACGTGCCCGTTCAGAAAATGGATTTGTGAATAATGCAAGTTTGATATTCAAGTCTGGCCTGAAATCTGGTAATTATCATGATTCGATGAATAGTAAAAACTTTGAGAAATGGTTTGAGGAAAAATTGTTACCAAACTTGGAAGAACCGTCGATAATTATCATGGATGACCTATTATTCTGGGCTAATTGAAAAAAATCCAAATACAAGTTGGTTAAAAAGATTACTTATTGCATGGTTAGAGCAAGGACAAATTCCGGTTTCACCATTTGCAATGAAGGATCAGATTTGGATAATAGTGAAGTAGCATATCCCACCAAACGTTACAACTAATCTGGAAAGCGCTATTTATTTTATTTTTTAATTATTTTTAATTTATTTTAATAACCAACATTGCAACATGCATGGACATCGAGTTTTAAGACTTCCTCCATATCGTTGCCGCTTTAATCCTATTGAAATGGTTGATGACGTAGTTTTGGGTCTGTGGAATGACGCCATAGAAAATGTAATAGTAGAAAAATGGAAAAATTATGAAACAAACATTAACAAAATTATAAATGACTAGCGTGTATCCGGCATGCGTTGCAACCCGCTGGTATAAATACAAACCCGAACAAACCCGATATATTAGTACCCGGCATGCCACTTTCTGAAATTGCACCCGTGCGAGCGAAGCGCTAGTTATACATAAAAACCTTCCCCTTGAATCACTCTATCTATTTAAAAAAACCGCTTCAAAATCCGTTGCGTAGTTTTAAAGATTTAAGCATATAAGGGGACGGACGGACAGACAGCGACAGCGACTTTGTTTTATACTATATTAAGATGGGTGGGAACGGGGAAAGATTTATCGATGCTTCAGATACTCTTCCCCTTTTATTAACTTGGACGAATCTGATGATGACGATCCTTGCGTAGATGATTTATTTTAATTATTAAAAATATGTATTTTGTTGTGTTGTCATTTTTCATTATATTTTCTTCTTTATGGTTTTATAAATACGATGAAAATATTTATAACAAAATTAATAGACTGATGCACTAGACAAAAATAAATATTTTATTTATAATTTTATAAATGAGTTTTATTTATTTTTCACTAAATTTAAATCAATTAAAAATTTCATATTGATTTTCAAAAACAAAATGTTTCATCCCATGATACCTTTAACCCTAAATAAACTACTTATTTCTGACATCATTAACAGTAAAAAATAATAATTAAAAATTTGAAAAACGCGCTTGTATTTTACTTGTTCACATGAATCAGTCTTTAGCCTAAGAAAAATCATAACCTTTACCACCGGTAAGTCAAACTGACTGAATTAATTTACGACGTACCGCAAATATGGAGAATAATATTATGACGTAACGGTCAGCGGTCATTGAACAGACTTTACGACGGACTCGCATACCAAATTGGATTATTGTCTAATAAGCAAATTAAGAGTTATTGAGAAAATATTCTCCGTAAAATTTAAAAAAATTCAATACTATTCTGATACATACCATAATAAACCCACCAGTAATAAGAATGATAAGTCTTTTACTAGAAATTGTTTTATTTTTTATTAGCTTCAACATATTTTACAGTATTCAAGAAAAAATAATGATTGTACTAAACGCAAGGACCTAAAACGAAATAATGAGAACTTTATTTATTTCAACATTTGGAGACAAGAAGAATAATAACAATTGTAAAAATGGATAATAAGACCACAACTAAGTTAAATTAATGCTTTTTAATCAGATTATCCTCAAACACTCTTCAGTTTACTGCCAAGCAATATCCTAAACGGTCATAAAATTCCGTTTTTACATTATTAAGGTGGGAGTATCAACATGCCTGCCAACCTATAACCTATTTCGCGTAGATTTATTTATGTTTTCTAGCTTTTATACCAAATTTAAAGAAAATCAGTATCGACTTGATATTCTATAGGTCATAATTGACATATTTAATAAAAATCAGGGAATTTCATAACTTATTTTAGGAGAACTGTATAGCGAAAAATATCGGATAAGATTTTTTTTTACATTATTATGTCATTGTCACTCATTGTTCTTTCACTATACAATTCTCCCAAAATTAGCAATGAAATAAATTGATATTTTTGTAATATATCAGATACTACCTAAATAATGTACCGACGATATTGATTTTCTTTAAATCTTAGTTATTAAAATAATAAACTCAAAAAATCAACGCGAAATAGATTAGAGGTTGGCAATAGATTGAATGACGTTGAGAATTCAACCTTAAGTTAATACACAAAGAATCGATTGCATGTGACTCAGTGTCTCGACCTCTTCAAACTTTTTTTATTACCTCCTGCGTACGCGCCTGATTTGTCTTGAACAAATCCTGTTTTTCACCATCCCATGTTCTTAAAATATATATCCCTTAAAAATACGACCTGTGATTTATAACTATAGATAATTTTATTAATTTTTTTGGTTATTCAGTTTTTTTTTACAATTTTGATATCCTTTTCTATTCCCAGAATCTTTTCTGCCACCCCCAGGAAATATATTCCATGTACAATGGCGTAGAGGGGGGCAATAACAATTACTCGACAGGCGCCGCCCTTGAAAAAAGCCTTCGGACCTTCGTTTTTATAAATATCTCTAAAAAGAAAAAAAGTCTTTTAAATATACAGGGTGATCTGCAAAATTATACATGATACGACTTTGGGGTAAGAAATTCAATTAGGTACTGGGAATAATTTTTAGGTTCTTAATTTTACCGCTAGGGTTCGTAGTCGCTATGCTATAATACAAAGTCCTTAATTTCTACTAATAACTGAAATACAATGCAGATCAGAAATTAGTTTTTTTGTAGTTACGTTACCATGGTAACAACGAGTAACGACTAAAAATAAAAGTACTCACTTAAAAGGCTGTAACTTCGGTCCGAGTTGACCGACTTTAACAAACTATGGATTATTTTATAGAACGTTTTTTGCGATAACTTTTAAGTGAAAAAAGGAAATAACTTGCGTTTTTTGCAGTTATCTTTACTAACTAGTTAGCTGTAGAAGCGAAAATGAATTAATGACTTCAATTAATTTTTCAATGTTTTAAATCGAAGCTAGAAATATATTTTTTTTAAAGTGCCCTCTATTATCAACCGCACAAATTATTTCTAATAATATTTATACAAACGTTCAAACAGGATAAAATGTTCTTTAAAATAAGCCATAGTTTGTTAAATTCGGTTAACGCAAACCGAAGTTACAGCCTTTTACATACAATACAACATTGTATTGCAGTTATTAGTATAAATTAAGGTTGAATTCTCAAAGTCATTCAATCTATTGCCAACCTATAACCTATTTCGCGTTGATTTTTTGAGTTTTTTATTTTAATAACTCACATTTAAAGAAAATCAATATCGTCGCTACATTATTTAGGTAGTATCTGATATATTACAAAAATATCAATTTATTTCATTGCTAATTTTGGGAGAATTGTATAGTGAAAGAACAATGAGTGACAATGATATAATAATGTTAAAAAAAATCTTACCCGATATTTTTCGCTATACAATTCTCCTAAAATAAGTTATGAAATTCCTTGATATTTATTAAATATGTCAGTTATTACCTATAGAATATCAAGTCGATACTGATTTTATTTAAATTTTGTGTAAAAGCTAGAAAACATAAATAAATCTACGCGAAATAGGTTATAGGTTGGCAAGCATGTTGATACTCCCACCTTAAGGACTTTGTATTATAGCATAGCGACTACGCATCCTAGCGGTAAGATTAGGAACCTAAAAGTTATTGCCAGTGATTTTTTTGCTCATATTTCATATTAAGGTTTTAACTCCAAAGTCGTAGCATATATGGTCTTGGAGATACAGCCTCGCCACCAGTCGTGGATCACCCTGTATATATTAGTTAGTTAGTCAGTTAGTATATTTCCATTATAAACTTTCTATTTCAGTCCCATTGACAACTGGTGGTCTATCGAAATTTTTTTCTTTTGGAAATTTGAAAAATGAACTGTGCACGCGAATATATTATTAGACTTGTCGGTTGTCGTCATCGTCAAGTATTGCGCTGTAGTCTGTAGGGTACAAAAGAGTAGGCGATTCGAAATTTATTGGTTTGTTCGTATCAACAATCAACGTCTCATCTTATTAACTATTATATGTGATAAAACGAGACAGAATAGTAACCAAGCCCGATACCGTGAATATAGCTGGGTTGCCAGATTTAACAAAATCATCGGTTTTATCGAGATTTCTTTATATTTTGTCTATCGCTTCGTAAATTTACGATTGGTATTATTTTTTATGTGAAAAAATATAAACAGCGAATGTTACGTGCGCAGTGTGATAGTAAAATAAATAAAAGTGAAGAAACTATTTATAATTAATATCATATTGAAATTTAAACTCAGCACTTCGTTGGCCTTTTCGAGAATTTGCCGCCCCGAGCGCTAGGAGTTGTTGCCCAAGTCCGGGCTCAAATCCAGCGCTGAATAGACCAACGAAAATGGGAATTTTTCATGATCTAGGAATCCTTAAAAGTTGCCTCATGCGAGGGCGCGGATGAAATTTAGAAAAATACTTTTGTGTCCATTATAACTTACTGAGCTGCGGCGAAGATGTTCGAATACGTCTTGTCTCCTTTGGCTGACGCAGTGACAGTTTGGATTCTTGTTTTCATGACATCTGCGGGCGTCATTACAAAAGCTGTAAACGATCCTGATATCAGGCCGCACATAAAAGACCAATAGAACTTTGCATCACCTAAATATAAAAGGTGTCCATGAACCATCTATCGCACAGTAAATATTTATCTAAAAGCCGATCCGCATCTATGCTTTTCACCCTGCATTTTCAACACATTGTACTAATATTAAAATATTACCAAAAAACCAAATTCATTATTGTGTACATATCCAGGACTTTTGATGCATATGCGTAAAAAATTATAAAATCAGCTGTTGCAACCCTGATTCAAAATTGCAGAGAAAAATTCATGGGTGCGGATCGGCCTTATTGCTAAAACAGGAGTAAAGAAGTTTTGTTATATTTACAAAATACCAGGGGGTCGGTACATAGAACCCCCCTTAACTCGTAAAGGCTGTGACCTGTCATTCATTACATTTTTAGTAAAAATATGCGAATGTGACGTCAGAAAGTATACTTTTTAAATCGAAAGGTTTCAAGTATCGAAATGACTAAAATTAATGAAGTTTTAGGCAAGGGACAATAAGAAATATTTTATTTTTTGTATTTATTCATGACCTATAACCATGTAGAGGATATTTGTAAATAGTACTTGCATACGATGTGTGCTGCAGTGCAGTAATAGGTAAAGCTACTTTAATTGTTGAAAGTACAATATTTTTTGTTGACATGCCAGGAGTGAAAATGCTATACAATAAATAGAAGAGAACGGCAAACATTTGTGTTCGGCTCTCAATCTCCAAATATTCGTTAACGAACAAAAATTCGTTATCAGCATAAAATGGGGTTAAACGCCCCTTACATTAAATATCATAATTTTGTTAAGTAACCAAAAAACTCAAAAAAACCCAAAAATTCACAAAAGTCCTACAAATACGAGTATTCCGACGACTAACCACAACGTCGCAAAAACAAATACTACGATTACTCACAGAAAAATGTAGAGTTTGTTCGATTACTACTCACAGCCGTTTTGTTGCTACATATGAATAGCCGACGCGTGTAAAGAAATGCGACGTTGCCGCTATCATTCTACATTTTGTCACCATGGAACTAAAATAAGTATATAGATATAAATACAATACAATACCTGTAGAACGTATATTTTATTAATTTTATGAATATAACATTACTTCACAGTAAGTTTGATAACAGCGCTTTTTTTGATGCACGTGTTATGTATAGTGGACATAAGCGCCGATTCCGTAGGGGCTCTGGGGCTTGGGCCCCCATAGCCTAACCCCCATAGTACGTTTACATAATAATGATACTAATAGCAATTCGTTTGCGAACGTGCGTTACTTGAGATTTGATAATTTAATTTTTTTCTATAAAATTTATCTGCAGTTGTCGTTTCCTTTTTTGATTAAGCAGGTTATCATATTTAGGAAAAAATTATTTTGTCTTTGAAAATTAAATTTTGCTAGATCTGGCAACCCTGGTCTGCCACTTTGCTGAGAGCACATAGAGAATCTGGAAAGTCCCTGGTCTCAAGGTTCCAGGTCTGGTGAAATTTCACTAGATTTAATGATTTCAAAACCAATCCAAAGTGATTTAGTGAAAACTTTCGTTAAATACCCCAGTTTTAGTGATTTTTCGGATTTTGTAGCAAATAAGACAAAGTCGTCTAAAATACAATACAAAAATGCAATATTTTAAAAATATTTTTTTCAAAAA
Source organism: Polydrusus pterygomalis (assembly GCA_963969555.1). Classification (NCBI taxonomy): domain Eukaryota; kingdom Metazoa; phylum Arthropoda; class Insecta; order Coleoptera; family Curculionidae; genus Polydrusus; species Polydrusus pterygomalis. The sequence goes on from OZ018376.1 coordinate 1,747,688, forward strand.
CACGGCCATTTTTCATTATCCGCTCGATCTATATTTTCTACACGTTGGCAGCCGTGATGTCAGATCTGCGCATCAAGCTTTACGGTTATTTTACCCAAAAAAAGGCGTGGCACCCAAAAAATTCGCGCAAAAGAGCGCCTTCGAGGCAAGAAGAATTGCACCTTTGGCGCAAATCTTTTTGTCCGTTTTTTTTTCAACATATCTGGCAACCCTAGTTGAGATCCGGGCTCCAAGCCCCCAGAGCAAATCCGAAGTTCCGGCGCCACTGATAGTGGGCCATACAGCTAACCAGACAAATTGTGAACGTTGGCATCTTTGATTTCTTTGAGTTGCAAACAATCAAGTTAATTCTACAAAAGGTCTTGGTCATTACAAAGAATATCCAAACCCATAATAATTAAGGAATAGCTACTTTTGATTTTCTCCCCGGGAGCAGGCTTATTATAGATGAGGCTATGCAATATAATACCCTATTGCTGATGGTACTATATTTTCAATTTCAATTTTTTTACCTGATCCATCGGCTTTTCTAGGTCCAACGGCATCGAGATGGGCAAAAAGTGGAAAATATATTGTGCAAAAAGGAACATCTCTTGCCATGGTGGCAATATTTCCCTTGTACAGTCCTAAAATGCCTCCTTGTTTTATCAGGTTCATCGCTACCTCTCTGGCTTTAATATTCGAATGTGCTGGTTTTCCAGTTGAAGATTCTATAAAAATAATGGAATAATGTATCTTCATTTACCCTTAAAAAGTACCTAAACATTGTTTTTAACTGGCTAACTATTAATTTACAATTTTTTTCTAAATTTTTCAGCCCCTGCTCTGATCCTATTATTGCTACAAGAGTGATCTTTCTTAAAGCAGATAAGAAAATTCTACTTACTATGGTTTGCTTTCATAGCTGCGACTCTACCAGCGTCTTGAAGCTGGATCTTAAGCAGCTCCATGGGAGTGGTAATGGTAGAGTGCGCGGCCCCTGTTAAAGCTCCTGATAAGGCTTGTCGAAATGGACCTAACTGACTAAAAGGATGTAAAATATGTATACAGGGTGAGTTGTAATTCCTAATAACAAAAAACCAATTCGGAACATCAATGATAATAAAACTGTAACGCCAAAGATCGGGGCTGTCGGTTCTCCTGCTACTGAGGAAGACTTCATAGTGATCAAAACTTTGACAATAAAGTAGGCGTTTATTCAAATTATTCATTGTTGTCATTAAATATTTAATTGAAAAATACTTACCCGTTTTGATCTTTCAAATGAAACCGAAAGAAGTCATTGGCAGACATTCTGACAGCGTTTTCGGGAGTGACGAGTAAAATAAGTACTCCAGATCCTCGATACATTCCCAGCAATCCCTCTGAGGCCGATATTTTTCTGAATGCATCCAGACTACGCTTAAAAGAAAAACGATATCACGAAAATATCGGAGATATTGCACGTATTGATCATGCAGTCAGCGACGAACCACAACCACCTGCGAGTATGTGGGGGTTCGTAGCGATCGGCCATCGCCGCGCGCCGTATTTTTAGTTTTAACGTATTTGTTGAGCAGGTCGCATAGTTATTCGAAGCATTCTAGCTGTCCTGTCTAAATTTGAATTATATTGATCGTACCAATACCTATTTCAATTAATTTATGTTTACTTTGTATTTCAGTTTTTTAAAACTTTGCATGTCAGATAAAACAATATAATATTCTTATTTTGCACAACCCATTATAAGTATTAGACTTTATAACCTATGGACCAATTTTACCATCCCAGTAAACCATGTTGCATATATAATAGATAATGATATGCAATGTTTAACGACAAGAACAATATCACACTAGAAACTATTTATTTTTGACAGTAAATTCAATTGGAAATTTCACTAAGGGCCGGTATTTTCATCCTCGGTTAAAGCTCGGTTATTTTAATTCCTCGGTTAAACTTGACATTTGATGTTTATAACATGATTTATGTGTCACAAAACAAGTTTAACTAAGCAATAAAAATAACCGAGTTTTAACCGAGGATGAAGATACCGGCCCTTAGAATACTTAATTAAGAAGTTTACTACCGATTTTTAAAAACATTAATAAACAATTTTTAAGTATAAGACATATGGAAATATTATATTACGCGTTAGTTAAAACTCATTTAAATTACGGAATATTAGGTTGGGGAGGAATAATTAGAACTTTAGTTAAAAAAATTAGAAATATTACAAAAAAGGTTTCTAAAAATTATATTCAATAAAGATTATCTTTATCCTTCAAAATAATTATATTCAGAAACAAAAAAGTTGAACATAAGACAACTTTACATTTATTACATCTTAATATTAAGGCATATATTTAAAAATAAAAACATTATATAATTTAAAAACCATAATCATAATACACGTCATAAAAATGAAATAACAATAAAACCTAAAATAAATAAGTCCATAGGACAAAAAAATTTCAAATATTTATGTTTTTATTTAAACGATTATTTACCAACAAAAATTAAAAAATTGATTTCATTAAGAAAATGTAAAGTCGAAATTAAATCAGGGATATTAAAAATTATATAAGTAATATCTTTTACTTAAAAATTATAAACTAATAATTTTATTATAGGTAATATATTTCTTCAAAAAAACTGAGTTTATACTATAAATTAACATTTTTACTTTAAAACTTGATTTTAATACATATATTATGATTTATTTTACATACTAAAACAAAAAAAAGGATTTGCCCCTAACAAGCTCAGCTTTAGGGGATTGAAGAATAAGTTTCTAGAAGACAACATAAACATATTTATTTTATTATTAAATTTTTAAATAAACTTATTATTATATTATTAATATTATTATTATTTAATTGATTGATAACTATACAGTACTGATTTTTTAGGTAGGTATATGCTTTATTAACCGTAGTAAGCAAATATTATTATAATTAATGTCAAGTTTCATTACAACTGCCAGTCGAAACTAATACAGTATATAAAACCAGATTACACCCCCAATCTAACAAGAACTTGATAATTACTGTGAGTATTCAGAGCAATAATGGCTATAAACCATCCTATGGTATAGCATTATCTCCAACAATCTAGCAATTTTCGTTGTCTTACAATAGGACAGCGCGTTGATGTCACATAAACAGTTGTATAATAAGTATGTAAATTCTTATAAGGAATAGAAGAGTTTTCTCTCAGTGTCGTGACGTCAGGTTTGTTTATTCAATTTAAACACTAGGTATATTAATTTTTTATTAAATGGTATAACATTTCCAACCATTAAGAAAAATATCACGTTACTTCTAACTGGGTAATTTTTCAAATTTTTCGACGCCTTGGTCTAGTCGTATAGGTACATTTGGTATACTTCTACCGGTTACGAGATCATAATGGTGCCAGTGTAGAACTAGGTTAAAACCTGTATGATAAAAGTATGCGACACAAGAATGTCAGTTGCAAATTGGTCTAGTTCCCAGGAGAGATATAAAACTTAAACTTGGAGTACCTACATGATGATGACTAAATAAAATAAAATAATTTTTCTTACATACTGTTATACATTTTCTTGCCGTCAGCTCCCACCGTTTGCTTCTGAAGTCTAGTTTTGACCAAGTCCAAAGGAAATGTGCAAGTCACACCTATTATGCCGGCAATGCCACCATTAAGAACTTTTGGTAGTAACCTGGAAGAAAATTGGTAAATTTTATGTTTACTTACTAATAAGGCTACTTCCTCCTCACTTACGTAAATTGGGTTTGATTTTCCGCCATTGTACTACTACGAGCAGATGTATCAACATGTGTAACTACCTATAAAGGATAACATATTAATTTTAATTCTTTTGATATATTACTGACTTCTGACTTCGTAATTAAATGGAGAAATAATTAGTTCGCTTAATATTAATTAGAGACCGACCGAAGGTTTGGTTTCGGTTTCGGCCAAAAAATCTAGTTTCGGTAACATATTCGGTTTCGGCCATGCCGAAACTCAGTGTTCGTCAATTATTGTCCCGCACCGTTCGGCTAACTTTGAGTGGGTTCCGTAGGCAGTGTTGTCTATATAAATAGATTTGTCTACTTTCAGCACCAAAGATGGAAGGACCTCTGAAGAAGCTCGCCACTCGTGCTAGCGAAACTTTAGGAAGCAATTCCAACCGACGACGGCCTTTAGACCCGAATGATGACTACACTAGCTAAATAGATTTTTTCCCTGTCGACCTTTTACATAAAATAAATTAAATTTCAGCATGCAATAAAATTTTTAATATGTATAAATAAGATTCTCTTTCGGTTTCGGCCGAAACTGAGACCAAGGCCGAAAATTCTGGTTTCGGTTTCGGCCGAAACTTTAAAATCTTGTTTCGGTCGGACATTAAATGATATAAATTATTATTAATCAAGTGCTGAACTTTCTTAATGATGAATATAGCCAATAAGAGCACTCACCTGCAAATTTTTGTCTTATCTTATTCCTGACTTACCTTTTAAGCGTTCTTCTGCTAACTTGTTTTCAGGCACTTGAAAAATTTAACTAACATAAAAATTACGGCATTTCCAGCAGTTAAAAATAATATTTACTGAAAAATAATGTCATCTTTCAATGACAATGACATATTTTACAAGAGTTTACAAAAGAAGGTAAATTTTTAGTATTTTTCCGTTACCAAGGCAGGAAGTTTTCACTATTCTCTTGGTCAAAACCGGTTTTATACCAAAAGTATGGATGGGAGGGAAGGAAATTAGGGTTTTGGTTTTATACAAACAAATTTCAATTAGGTAATTAAAATCGGTATTTATTTTATAACTTACAAACTTTAGTTTATTTATGAAACTATAAATATATGCAGACATAATAAACTAACTGTAAAAACTGTATTTATACCCAGTAAACATAATTTGGCTATAGCAATGCTTATATTTGATCACAAAGAAATTTTTTAAGGTTGTTTTTTTGTTTAAATTGAAAAAATGTAGTTACGACTTTTCGTGTAATTTTTTTTGTGCGAAGTAGATAGGTACACCATATTGAAGATTTACAGTTACGTTATTTCATGAAAAGAAGGATGCATGTGAGAAATATTTTTGACGACGTATCTCACTTTTCCGATTTTTGTCAGTTACGTCGTTATGTGGGATAGGGGATGAATGCGCTACTAGTGTTTGTTCTTAAAAGGAAAAAACCATATATTATGCTAAAAGACTATACCAGAGATGGTATATTATAGATTCGATATAATTTTATGGTAAATACTTGTAGTTGCAATTATAAATTTGCCGCCCTTGGCTACGCAGCTAAAAACCTCAAGAACCCAATTCAATTACAACGCGTTTGGTTGTTTGTGAAAAAATAGAGACTACGGGGTACTTTCCTACTTGCAAAAAGTATTTTTTATCAAAAACCACAATTTTTACCAATCCGTTCTAAAGAACTCCTATATTGTGTATAAATACTGTTTTTTATAAACTTCTCGACCTGTTGTTTTTTTTTTAAACAGTGTTTTTCAAGGTATAAACATCAATTTGTAAAAATTACGGTTTTTAAAAATTACCCTGAGTCTCTGTTTTTAATAACTACTCCATCTGTTGTGTTTTTAACTACAATAGTGTTTTTTATAAAGTATAAACGTCAATTGGTAAAAATAAGGGGAAAATTGAAACAAGCTGACAACGACACGCTAGTAACTAGTTACATCTCTGCTCAAACCAACTGACCACAACCCGCTTGGTACCACCGAAAACTCGAGGGATACCATAAACATTTACCTTTAGATAATCAAACAATAATCATGAAAAATTTAATTTATGGCGTCGCGCATGTAAACAAAGCTTAGACATGCGCACTGTAATTTGACGAATGGGAAAATAGACAGGTCCGGGCTTTAAAATTTAAGTTCTTACTCAAGCCATTGTAAAAGTTGGCAGCCAATTAATTTTTTTACGTGTAAACGCAAAAATTGGCCCCAAATTCTTGCCAAAGAAATTGTATTTTCTTCTCAATTTTTTGATCAAATTGGGAAAAAGGAAGTAATTTCTGGCATTTTTAGTAGTTGCAAACCTATTAGATTTTCATGATAGAAAATTGTTTTGAATGTTTTGTTTCTAAAATTTGTTTAAAAATAATTCGTCGTCGTATTTTTAGTCGGAAAAGGAAGAAAACAAATCAATTAAACTAGTCTTATAAAATCGAATATAAGAAACAAATAAAATCAGCAAAATAATCAATCTTCGATGTTATCACGTAGGTACCTAACAAAAAGTCAAATATTAGTTGGTATATAACTTGTATTGATTTTCACAATTTGGGAAAAACTTGGGTACGTGTAAAACATATTCAAGCCCAATTTCTTGTTCAAGCTGAAAAAGTTTTTGCCCGCGAACTCGACCCATGGAATACAGCTTGACTTTCTGTCATTAATTTGTTTATTTTATAATGAAAACATACTAAATAAAAAAATTAAATGGACAAAAAATAATTAGTTATAGTGATTAGCCAGTGATGGCATAACGATGACGTCACATCAGTACCTTTATGTGCGCGTAGCGGAATTTTTAAAGCAGGGTGACGACATTTAGCTTTTTATAGTTGGCAACACTGCCGGTGTAATTTATTGTCCTGTAGTTTTCGCAACTCATTAAAGCATCTGTATTAGGTTATCTGCTGTGCTATAGTTGAATTCACATAAACTTTTAACGCCGTGACATTTCAGTTCTGTCATACTTGTCAAATACTGCAGCAACTCATAAAATATAAATTTCTAATGGCTAAATTTAAGGTTGAATTCTCAACGTCATTCAATCTATTGCCAACCTATCACCTATTTCGCGTTGATTTTTTGAGTTTATTATTTTAATAACTAACATTTAAAGAAAATCAATATCGTCGGTACATTACTTAGGTAGTATCTGATATATTACAAAAATATCAATTCATTTCATTGCTAATTTTGGGAGAATTGTATAGTGAAAGAACAATGAGTGACAATGGCATAATAATGTTAAAAAAAATCTTACCCGATATTTTTCGCTATACAATCCTCCTAAAATAAGTTATGAAATTCCTTGATATTTATTAAATATGTCAATTATTACCTATAGAATATCAAGTTGATACTGATTTTCTTTAAATTTTGTATACAAGCTAGAAAACATAAATAAATCTACGCGAAATAGGTTATAGGTTGGCAAGCATGTTGATACTCCCACCTTAATTAGTATAATTGTACTGCACACAAAGTATATCTATCTTGTATTATTTTATACGATTAAAAAAAAATAGAAATAAAAAGAGTTGGCCGAACAATTCCAGAAAAGAAAAAGAAAAAACACTGACCAATCTCAGCTGTATAAGAAATTTAGTAAGTTGGTGAAATCTAAAGTAACTAGACAATGACAAGTCTTGACATTTGGCATGAAAACTTTATGTGAATTTAACTATACCAGTTTTGATAATTTTTTATGCATAAATCTGATGACATGTAAATACGTAATTAAGTTCTTGAACACGCTTTAATAAAAATAATTACGGGATTAATGAATTATTATTGATAAAGACGTGATTGACATGGATATTAACATTACTACAAGATCGTGAAATCGTCAAATATATTCCTTTTAGTCATTTTAAGTGTTGGAAGTTATCTATTTTACATTTATTTTTATTAAAAAGCACACAGTGCTAAAAACAGAGACAATCTATACATTATAAAGTGTCTATCTATAGAGCCCCACTGTAATCAAGGTCAAGCATTGGTTAATTCTTAGTCCTGCAATGCAATACCAGCACTTTGAGGGTTATAAGTTCGGGTTCATTCGATCTTTGATTTAAAAATTTCAGATTTTGCAACATAATTTTTAGGTACTAGGTTGGTAAGCAGTTTCCAAGAGTTTACTGTAGTTCTTACAATAACTTGCCTTTTCTAAAATCCTAACATTACAGTTGGTTCATCAGTTATCTACCTCTCTATAGGAAGATACTTTTTGATCTACATTATGAATCAATAACGAAGTCTTAACTAATGCTCTTCAGAAGGAACTAATAGCGTTTTCGATTTACTGCTCTCGCGGACTCTGAGAGTGCTCTCCTCGAGATTTGCGTGTTCGGTTATCAAAATCCACTGCTCTCACTCGGAGTAGCACGTTCGATTTACAAATTTGGTTACTCTGAATCCGTTTGAGAGTGCTCTTTTTCGATCTGAACATTTTTACAGAGTAGAGAGGCAGCGCTTGCGCAGAACCGCAAACCACCACCATTTTCTATTCTTTTGTTGATATGTAATCTCGTTTGTTGTGTTTTCTGTGTTTGTTTTTGTCTAGTTCGATGAATATTGTATATAATATGTCATAAACGCGCTTAAGTAGATTTAAATTTGAAAATTAACTGTTTATTTTTGTATGTTGACATCTGTCAAATTTTCAAGCGCAATCATGTTTAATTTACACTCCGTCCGAGGGCAACCGTCTTCGGAGTGACAGCAAATCTCGGGCCGATCGATGACGTCACAGAGCGCTCTCGGAGCACTCTCGGAGTTGTAAACCGAAAACGCTATTAGTTAATTTAAGGGTAGTCACGTAAAAATCGATATATTCCTTCTTAAAGTCGTTAAAAGTGAAATTAAATATTTCGGAAACATGGTAATTATTGACGGTTGAAAGGTAGAGTAGCATAAACGCCATTGATCTATCATGAAGAAAGCTTTAATATGCATTAATCTGATCATGTAATAATTACATTAACACCGCTCAGTACATCTCCATTACGCGGATGTCGATTACGCGTTTCGCCAGTCCTTTTTGACTGGTTCATCACAAGTGCAGGGATGATTTTATTTATCACATTTTCAATAAACGCGTTTATGTTAGTTTACCTTTAAACCGTCGATATAGGTATGTACATATATTTTTTCGAGTTTTTCGAGTCGAAAAATAAATTAAATAACGTGAAATATTTTATATTTATTCGGGCATGTTCGGAGTGGTCCACACATATCTCGCTCTTGGAGTTTTCGCCATTTGAAGTTTCTCTATAGCGTCTAAAGTATATACGACTACTGTACAGTAACCAATTATCTAAAAAATAATATAATTATAACATAAAATGAATCTCATTATAACTAAAAATAGGCTTCGGCGAAATATCTAATAAAAATAACTCATAGACTCACGGACTATATAATGTCATTCACGGCGCGCTACATTGTAGCTTTAAAGAAAAAGAGAAATATGTTAATATACCTAGATATATAATATGTTGATTTAAATCTTACAGTTTCGCTTTGTGTTTTTAATAAATAATAATGGATTTTGAAAATAGTAAAAAACGAAATACGATGGATGGTTGTAAATAAATTCTAGTTTAGAATTCGAATCTGATTTTATATTAAATATTAAAGTAATTTATTTCAGATGCCCGCCGAAAATACTAAAGAAGATGGTGTCTGACTTTGATTTTAAATCATTATTAAATTTAAAAAAGAATGAAAATAATTTTTTAACTTTATATAATTTACACCTTGCTTGAAGCGTCCGCTATGCTGCATTTGCTTGAAAAGCAAACAGCTTTAATTACAATCAATCAAATAAGGAAAACTGTTTCAGTTCAGATGGGATACCAACCAGAATTTAGGCGTGCCTGATGATCTCAATCTATCTGTAAAAGTGTCGAACTATCGAAAAATGTAGTGTCAAGTTACGTGTTAAATTGTTACATTTTTAGATTTTGGAAAATGTAGTTTTCGCTGCTGCAGGTAACTTTTTTAGAAGTGACATGTTGACGCTGTTTTCATTTTCAATTATGTGATACTCGACTAATGCTAAATGAGTTTTTTAAATTTATTTTTATAGCTTATTGTAAAACTTGATTTCATATAAGTACGTACACCTATCCTAGAATTTAAGGAGCTTACATTTATTTTCTTACCTATAGACTTAAAAATGTCCCCATTTTAAATTGCTTTGTAGCTTATAATATTTTCAACCTTTTGACGTCCCAACGTTAATTACATGAAAACAATGACATATTGACCGCCATGTATTCTATTTCAAACAGAATTAAATGACGACTCTCACTATTCAATACATACCTAGGCTACAACGTATATGTTGGGTAAAATTTGAATGATGTGCGGTTTGTTTGTATAACATGGTTTTTATTTGCAATTATTACTACTTTTCAAAATGGTTAAAATAAGTAGGTTTTCCTTTCATACTTAAGAAACATTGTTTGTATTAGTGTATTACGTATTTAGCTATTTTTCGACGAAATAAAACCTATTTTAGTTATACTTGCTGTCGCTTTTTATCTACTTTTATTTGTTTAACAATTAACACCCAATGCAACGGTAAAATCATTATGAAAGTCGGTCCAATTACCCCGGAGTAATCAGCGTGACATTTTTGAACTTTGACAGCTTATAACTTTCTAACAGTACGTCTTGGAGCAAACCGGCTTACATGTCCCTATCTTCAATTTTTATTATCTTCCCAAAAAATCAACTTTCAGTTAAACCGGAACAACTACATTTCCTGCTTTCGAGTTACATCCGGTTTAACCGGAAGTTGTGATTTTCTTGGGAAGATAATAAAAATTGAAGATAGGGACATGTAAGCCGTTTTGCTCTAAGACGTACTGTTAGAAAGTTATAAGCTGTCAAAGTTCAAAAATGTCACTTTTCGAGAGTCAATATCTCGGAAACTATGAAGTATAGACTAATAGTGCATTTAATAAAAAATAATTATAATTTTATGTGGAATTTAAAAATGTAAAAATATATAGGGTGTTCCGTTTAAAAAAATATAACTATCATTCTCCACAACTTTGTGGGCAACCCTGTATATTTCAATTTATCACCGATATGTAGTTTTTTAACAGCCCTACATTTTTTATATAAGACATTTTTTGATAACCCCTGTATATTTTGAAATAATCGACCGTTCTGGTAATTTTTCCTAACCCTGTATAGTTTGATATTCAATGACGCTGGTTAAAAAATAAAATATTGCAAAATGCATTAATTAAATAATCGTTAAACATTATAAAATTTACCAAACTTACCCCCGTAATAATACATCCTTTGGTTAATACTATTAACAGCAACGTAGAACTAACCAAAAATAAAACAACCAGCATGGTAGAATTAATAAATTCAGTCCAAAACCAAGGAAAATCTGTGTCTTTCACTATTCCTCGTATATGAAATATCAGTAAAACTACTACACTTATTAGGGCATATATGGATATTCCAATTAACAGATTTGATTGGTAGGAACCTCCCAGTAGTACTGAAAAACCAATCAATGATGTATTTAGGGCCTGAAATATAGAGATTATGGATATTTAAAACATTTGAAAATCATCCCATATTAATATTAAAAAACGAAAATTTTTAGAAATTGATTGTTTATTGTTTATAGCGACTGTAGCAGGATTATCGGCAGATTGGTAAGTAATCTTTAAGTATATTGACTTACAAATAATTGTATATTATTATATGAACAATAAACATTTCAACTAAATTTACACACTTTATTCAAAAATATCAACTTATGGTTTAAAAACTTCAACTAAAACTTGTCAAGCCATTTTAACGATGAAAAAAATGTTTCTTGGGTTTGTGTTTTTTCGAATGATGATGTTTTCATTAGAACATTTAAAACTTGATATGTTTGATTTATTATACACTAAAAAAGGATATTATACCCATATTGTTTACATTTAAATGTTGTGTATACCAGTTAGAAAAAAATGGGAGGTAAGTTCCTTCAAAACAAAAATATTGCCAGTGATTTGTGATATCATGCATAGGTACTTGCATACTTACCCCTTCAGCCATTTTTAAGATACCTGAATATGACCAAATGTAGGCCAACCCACTGTGGTAAGTCTGCAAATGAAAATACCTTTATAGATGGTTCAGCACAACATACATATTTATAGCTTATCAAAACACAAAAAAATATGATGAAATTTTAGGATAAAATATACCCTTTCCTCCTATGTGTGTGAAGAAAGCAACGAAAATTAGCGGCAACGGTATTCTTACGGTAAACCCAGCCTCACGAATTGAGCGCTAAATTGCTAATTGCGCCTGCAAATCTGGCGAGGATTTTTTGAATGTCAACAGTTAGTTACATCTACTAGTAGCAACGAATTTCTTCCTTTTCTTCTAACCAGTTGGAAAAAGAGTAAATGTGGCAACAATAATTTAAATAATAAACTTTTTTTATGTTTAAATAGGTAATTAATAACGAATTTGAATTTTAGTATAATTTTTTTTTATAGTATTATCTACCGGAAGATTTAAAAACATTAAAAAAAAATTGCAATTATAGTATTTGTAGAATTATACCGATGATCTTTTGACTGCAATAAACCCTCATTATCCCTTTGACCATAAAATAAATAATGAAATCCCAAATTTTAAAACCTTTTCGAGCAGAGCCGGACCAGGTACAAATTCAATTTATACCTATGCCTGATTCATATAATATTAAGACAAACTGATTTTTAATAATTTTAGTCTTTAGTGGTTTTCCGGCGAGTAATTTTTAGTTAGGCTTATTAGTGGTAGAATGTGGCGTCCTTGGAATTGCGCTGATAGGGGAGCATCTTCAAGTGTCATTTCTAAAAGAAAGCATTTATCTACCGATGCCAAACTAATAATTAAAAATGTGTATCAATCTTTGTTAAGTAGAAATTTTAATTCGATGGATGCTTTAGCAGAGACATCTACTTTGACAAAAACTCCTTTATCTTCGGTAAGAGACATTGTACTTAAACCTGTTAATCCTAAAAAAAATCTCCTACATTAAATGCATCTGTAGTAGAATTAATTAAAAACGAAGTAAGAAAAATTTCCGCTGACATCTGGAAAAACTGTGTACAGCATGTACGTAAGGTGGAAAATTCTTACAATTGTATGATTACAAATGCTCAACCCTTAATTATAAGTTTAGGCTTAGATGAAGATAGTGATAGTTATTATCAATAGTTTTTTAGAATATAATTAATTTTTATTGTACTTGTTATCCTAATAGTTATACTTTTAAATTAAATTATTTTCAATTATCATTAATTGTTATCATTATTTTACATTTATTATGGGTACCTACCTAAAACTAAAAATACCTATCTATTTATTTTAAATTATAAAAATAAATCGTCTGGTGTAGGTACATTTTCAAGCTGACCCTTATCCCATTTAATCCCCTTTGAAGAGGTTGAGGCGTATACAATAGGGTTTAATCATGTAGTTTATTTTTGGCAGTAAGAGTCAACGGTATAATTCTGCAAATACTATACATCGCAGCTAAAAGTTTTGACACCTCCGTAGTTAATAGGACGTTAGCTTAGGTATACCTTTAGCTTTAGTATCCACCATATGACATATTTCCAAAAATATTGGGGAGTTTGTAATTTCGAGATGTAATTTTCGTTCTCAATGAAAGACAATTTATTTTGTCAAACTTCCACTTTAATTGAAAACACTTGTTCTTTACACGGCGCGTTTCACTACATTGTAGCTTCTTCGGGTGTATGGTGCTAACTAACTTTATTTCAGTACAATAATAACAAAATGGTCTAGATACTTAGTTACTCAATACAGGTATACACTTTACAAGCTTAATTTACTTATAATATGTTCTTAACACTGTTTAGGTATTGTAAACTTAAATGTTATTGTCCGTATAATATATGTTAATCTTATGGGAAATCCAAAGAACCCCATTTAGATTATTGACACAGATTTAGCAAAGGGGAACCAATTAGAACTAAATAGTAAAAATAAATTGTCTTTCATTGAGTTATAATGAATTTCCATCAAGTAAAGGCCTCAACGATTCAATGTTATTTTCGTTGCTTTCTTCCAAGGCCGTAGCCAGAAAATAATTTGGGAGGGGGTTTGTTTCAGTGGCGGATTTAGGATTTGTTCTGGGGGGGGGGGGGGGGGGGGCGAAAGGGAACTGTGCCGAAATTTTTTTGGGTGCCACGCCCTTTTTTGGGTAAAATAACCATAAAGCTTAATCTGCGGCAATATGCCAGACATTAAAACAGTCTTTTAATTTAAAAGAAATTCGAAATTTGAAAGGTCGGTCGACAAAATAAACAATAAACTATTTATTTTACTAATTAACATGTCTCTTATATTAAGTCATCTAAGTATCTAAGTATAATAATTATTATAATAAATTATATTATGTAATAATAAGATCAAAAACAAAATAAGAATGAAAACGAAAAATAAACAATAAGAACAAAAAAAATATCTGAAGTACCTACTTATTTTGTACTAAATTACAAAATCAAGTTTCCTGTTCTTAGAAGAGAAAATATTTATGATTTTGTTTACATCTACGTTTATATCACGGTGGACATAATATAGGAAAGCCAGACCATTAAGGCGATCTGCAGCCATTGTAGCCCGTAAATAAGATTAATTATTATGTTGTGTAACAACAAAGTGAGACGGGCGCACTGTATGTAACTGCAGTCTCATTAATACTTATTAAAAGTCTAAAATAAATATATATTTTTTTTTTCGGGGGGGGTTACAAACCCCCTAACCCCCCCCCCCCCGCCCCTGGCTACGGCCATGCTTTCTTCACACACATTTCCATTCCCCCTTCCCAATTTAATAATATTTCTATAAAACTGCCAATTTCTTTGACAATCTTTGATCTGCCGGCTGCCATGCAGCACTGATTAGCACGGCGGCGTGCACCAAAACGTCAAAAATACAGTAGGTAGGTAGACACGATAACATGCAATTTACAAAACGCGTTCACGTGATCATTTTAAACAATAATAACCCAAAAAGCGCGAAAAAATATGCATTATAGCCAATAAATAAGTAGTTAAAAAAATGACAAACTTACACTCATTTTGTGTGATTTCACCAACTTCTACTGGTAAAAAACTGTTCATTTCAACTGTGTTGCCTCAACATTATTGATAAGTTTTTGATTAATCTTATCATATTTGCGATAAGAGAGGTATTAGCGTGTACGTAGGTGTGGTTCGCCAAGCACCTAAAACAATGTAGTATTATTGGGTGTATGTATAGTACCTACTAAGTACTGTTTATAAATACGTTTACCGTACTGTACTCAGGTTTATTTGTTTATATTACGAGGAACATGCAATAACACCTTTCCACGCATTTTTCCGAAAAATAAATCATTTATTCAAGGTTTTTCTGTCAACGGAAAATTCTATTATTGTTGCTATCCAATTTTTCTCCAGTCATTGCGTCCGTCTTCCGGAAACAATATGCAATCGTCTTAAATACATCGGCGAATTATTCAATCTAGTTCAAAAGAATTGGTCTAAATTTAAACCATTCATTGTGGGGACGCGTGACGTATCAAAATGTAAAGTGGGTCTTCAATTTAAACTTAATTGGGTAATATCCCTTTTGTATAACATGGTCTCATCCATTTAACAATAGTGTAGCAAATGGGGGAAGAGGGGCAACTAATAAAATAAATCGTATTTTTTTCAACTATTTTCGTAGCTTTTACTTACTGAAGGGCACAGTTTTCAAGGTCAATCATGTATAAAAGACCTATAGATGGCTTAAATGCAAGGGTAACTTCCGGAACCTTGCAATTATTTTAAAAAAAATAGTATCTAATTTTTAAAGGGCTGTTCACGGAGGCATTGACGACTAGTATGCCGGTGTTTTTTTAAAATAAATCCACAAAAACTTAAAAAAATTTTTTTATAACCTTTTAATCTATTAATTTTGCACACAATGTGTATGTTTTGACTCCTGCCGGGGTAACTGGGCCGTAACAAGCCTGGTACCCCAACAGAATTTTACTTCAAGCTAAATCTACCTCATTTTATTAAATTTCATTTGCTACATTCCCCCTTTTTTTTAAATCTTTTACAGATGCTTTGAATTTTACGAAAAACAATTTTTTCTTTTTTCTTTTCCTCTTATTTCAATACTTTCACAGGTCTCTGACAAAGTTGAATGAAACTTAAGATTTTTCACTAGTTATAAATGATTTTTACAAAGTCTGTTAAAACTCCCTAATTTTTTTTTTGCCCTCTTCATTTTTCTGCCCAAGATAGGGCCTTTGCACTAACCCTTGACTTTCCAGTATGCTGAAGTCTTGTCGGTCTTTTGACTTTCAATTTTTACACTTAGCGTACACCATTGAAAGCTTCATTACGGTTCAATCCCACTTATTATTTTCTCTATTGCTAACAACATCAGCATTGTACCATTTACTTTGTTTTCCTGATGATGAGTGTTTCTACACTCGAAACATGAATTATTATGAATTATTCTAGGTTCGCCTAGTTATTCTAATAAAAAATTGTGGAGAAAGACTTTGTGCTTTTCTTTTTTCATTAAAAAACAGTTTTTTGAAACCACTAAAATTGCCACAATTTACCTTAAAATCCTTGAAAGTAAACACGTCGATTATCAGAACTGAAGTAAAAACAACAATTTTTACTAATAAAAAGATATTTTCTAGTCTATCTAGATGTTATCTATACTAAGAATTCTAAAGAATATGTGTTTGTTATAACAAAAAAGAATCGGTTATTGCACAAAACACGAACGTAAACAAAACTATGACCGGCTTACTAACATCTGCCTTGCTCTACCAGCTCCAGAATATGTCTGTCTTTCTTCCTCGTATGCCAAAAGCATAAAAATAACTACTCTGATCAACACAGCCCTGCAGTGCGCATACGAATCGTCAATAGTTAGGCAAATCGAATTGACGATAAAAAATTGCGTCGTTAATCCCATCTTAAAAGATTGAACTTTGCCCAGAGTTATTAAAAATGTCAATTCCCGCTCACAATGCTGCAGTGAAAGGAATTTCTTCTTTATAACAGCTCAGTGGACAAAGGAAATAGCGCTTCTCCATAAAGTACATGGTTACTGAAGTTTCCAACCATTTAAAAATCACGCATGCGCACAAAAAAGTTTGGTAGTCTTTTGGCAATTGGTTGTACAATCGAAGCTACTGTTAAATGTTAAAAACTGCCCTACCTTACCATTAATATGATGTCAAAACATGCTTTTTCCATTTCTCTAAAGTGTATGGAATAGAGCGCAAATACGAAGTTGCGGCTATAACATCTTGGCGGCAACGCTGATTTCAGTTTTTGTAATTTGTGAGTGTCTCAGGACTTTTCTTCAGTTTGCAATTCCGCTTTTGAAATTAATACTACCTACATTTTGACCCCCACAAATGTAATTATTACAAATTGAAAATATTTGAGCTCGGAATAGGCCTCTACACCCTACGCCAATGACTCTATTGCCTCATGCTTGATAACATTAGGCCAATTATCTCGAAGCCATTACCTTTATTTGGCATAAAGGTCGTAATAACTAAATAGGTGTTATAAGTGTCACTTCCAGTCGTCCTATTTCGTTTTTTAAATTTTCCGTATGGAAATTCGCAGTGATAATGAAGAAGATTAATATCAGGAAAAAATTGGTGCAGTTTTTCAATAAGTTCTCCACGGACAATTATATTAAATATTTGTTTGAAATTTCGTTTACTAACAGTTTTAAATAAGAAAAAATATAAGGTAGGCACATATTTATTTATAGGGGAAAAATACCAACAGTCATCTTCACAAATATATTAAAAAGTCAAATTAAAGTGGTGTACATGTTTCGGTACACCACCGAAGGGTCCAAGTGTCACTTATACTAGGAGTGTAAAAATTTTAAAAAAATTAAAAACTAAAAACAAGGACATTTTGAATGTTTAGACGAATACAGATTAAAAGGTCACATATTTATTTAAGTGAGTTGTTTGTCCTAGAATGAATAAATAATAAGCTTTGTACCAACCCAGCAAGAGATTCGTTTTCCTGGTCGTAATTTCAAGTCGCTCAACTAACATGTCAAGACAACAATCAATTGCCGAGTTCAAAATTCAATTGTCCCGCTGAAAATTACCATTTAGGAGGACGCCATATGTGTGAACCTTGTATGGTTATCGGACATGTAGAGTCAACTTTTACTAAAAACAAAAACGTTTTGACAGTTGACATTCACATGTCACATTAACAGCTGTTACTGGTTTATTTCTAAAAGTTTCCAGTTCAGTAGTGGGCCGTAACAAGCTCACGCGTCCACTTTCAGAGACTAAATTTACTTGGTGTTTATTATTTAGGTTGAACGGTGAGTAGAATAAACCGGTTTGGGTTAATTAACTCTCCTATTTCCAATAACAATCATCATTTGTTATTATAAATTTAATATTATCAGTTCATCTATTTTAATTACGGTATAATAGGTTTCAAACCTTGCGCTCACTGAGAACGAATCCAGCTGTTTGTATTTAAAAACACATGACATTTTGGCGGCTTTGTACTACGCCACGAACGTAAATTATAATATGGCAACGCAGCATTAAACGCAAAACATGCGCAGGCGCAGATTGATTTAAATGTTAAATTTGAATAAGTATAGCGGGAATGAGGGCAGGCAAGAATTGACACAATTGTATTTCTCCCAACGTTTCGTTTTATATTAAAACTTTATCAAGGGTCAATAAATCGGGTATCCAATGTGTATTCGAGAATAGTAGATTCTGTAACGAGGTTGGAATGAAAATTCGATCCGAGTGGAAGATTCCGAACGCGAGCGTAGCGAGCGTGAGGAACCACGAGTATCGAATTTTCATTCTAACCGAGTAGCAGACTATATTTTCTTCACGACCATCCAGTTCCATATCTGATTCATCCGATTTTTCACTCAATTTTTGACGCACTAAAATTTGTCTGAAAATAATTATTACAACGCGGCCATTTTTATCTGACACTGACAGTTTCGAAATTCATGGCAACCTATGTCGTTTATATCAATTACAGAATATTCATTCAGTATCTTGTTATGGAATAAAAATACAAGCAAAACCCATAAGAAGCAAGTGTTTCAGAATAAATATTCCAACTCAAGAGCGAGAATTTTTACATTCTATTATCAAAAATGATTTTGGAATTATTGCATTCAGTAATGCTCGTGGAGAAAATGTGTTATCATATTCTACAGTATGAATATACAGGCTTAAAGACCTTTTTATTGACTCTTGATAAAGTTCTAATATAAAACGAAACGTTGGCGTTGGGAGAAATACAATTATGTCATTTCATTGCTTGCCTTCATTCCCGCTATACTTATTAAAATCTTCTAGTAAGGGCGCTATACTTACCTAACTATTAAATGTTAAATTTTGTGGGTTTAATAAGTTTAGTAATACTGGATTTTGAAGCGAAAATTAAAAACGATGGTTGTAAATGAATTAACTTTGAGAAAGCCCAGGTTATGTAGGAAAAATATTTTGATTAGTGATTTAATAACTACCTTTTGCCTTAAAAAAATTTACAAAACTAAGCTAATTTATTGAAAAATTGAAGAAGAGTTGTATGAAGAAATTTTATTTCTCTTTATGCGTATCACACAAAAAAAACTACTCTCAAAACAAGCTTATAGTAATGCTCAAACAAATAGCCTTATTTTGAAACTAACTTGCTTTATTTTGTACCTAAAAAATATTCATTTTTAAACTACTACTGGTTTTAAATTATATCATCAAGTTAATCAAAATTATGTTCATAAAGAGATTACTTCATCATCATAACAAGATAATCTTATATTTGTTTTAAAAATAAGTATTGTGGTCAAAGTGAATGAAATATACTATGATGGGTTTAAAAATAAAAATAAATTTGTATTCTCACAGCGAGCACAAAAACAGTCTCTATACTCAACTAGAGTAAAATCTAAACCCTTATTATTTCTTTGATGCTATTTGCATTACTTTGAATCAAACCAATATTAATGTATACTATATCTGCAACTGCAATTATTGATAGGTTGATCATTTATTTTTATTACCCTAAAACTAAAGTAGAGTAAAGTTAAAAGAATGTAGTATTAATTTAAAACTATATTTTGATGCTAAGGTGTTTTCTATTTAATTTTACTTTAGCATTGCTCCTATTTATGTCTATGATAGTTTCAGTTTGAAACTTTTAGGTTCAACTGGATACTAGATTTTTTTGTGTGTACCGATCTCTACTCAAAACTTAAATGTTTCTAGGTAAAAATAATCAAAAATGACCGACAACATGCCAAGCATGTCCCATCTCGACGTGGGAGATAAAATGGTAATAGGCCTGGGAGTAAAAGATATAGGTTCGGAAATAAGAAAATTCCTCTGGCCCGACTACATCGTTTTTGCTGCGATGCTCATGATATGTTTAGTTATTGGATTTTATTATGCGTTCTGGAAGAAATCCACCGACGAACAAGATTATTTGGTGGGGGGAAGACATATGGATACCTTCCCCATTGCTATGTCGTTGATAGCTAGGTTAGTAACATATTTTAGTTTACTTTTTAAAATCATTAATATCGCACAGAAATAATCATTATAAAAGAAGTAGAATGCTTAATAGGCTGAATAAATGGCATACTATAATATTCCTGTACTAATGGGGTTTTGGTTTTTATAGGTTGCCATCCAATAAATTGAGTTGGCAACATCATTCCAACTAACTGAAATTTCGTACCGATCGACGCGCGCCAACTTTTCAAATACAAGGTTTTGTTAGTTGGGTTTGTTGGTGCTGGTTGGGTTGGATGAAGTGTTGTCTACGTAGTTCCTACTTTCAAGTAAAATATAGGTGTTATGCCCAGGATGACGGTCATTCAATGGGTTCATCTCTCTCTCCGGTGGTGGCTAACCTGTACATGGAACGGCTTGAGTCACACGCTATTAACACTGCCAAGATTAAACCTAAACTTTGGCTTAGATATGCTGATGATACCTTTATTATCTGCACAGACAGCAACGAAGAGCTGATACGGTTTTTCGAACATATTATTAGTATCCATTAAATTTACCATGGAAACAGAAAAACATTCCACTCTACCTTTTCTCGATGTTCTCGTAAAACGAAGTACTAAAAACGTAAAAACTTCAGTGTACAGGAAACCCACTCACACGGGGCAATTCCAATCACGGATCGAATCATTAAAACTCCATAAAACAGGGCATAATTCAAACTCTTTATCACAGAGCATCCAACGTTTGCAACAATCCGGAAGACCTTAATATTAAAATTTCAAATATTAAAAAAGACTTAAAACGGAATGATTACCCTGAAACCTTTGAAACTAATATCAT
Source organism: Polydrusus pterygomalis (assembly GCA_963969555.1). Lineage (NCBI taxonomy): Eukaryota > Metazoa > Arthropoda > Insecta > Coleoptera > Curculionidae > Polydrusus > Polydrusus pterygomalis. Next base: position 1,768,864 of record OZ018376.1, read on the forward strand.
CTCAAAACTTAAAAATCGCGAACTAATACAGAAACGAAAGGGGAGCAAGCATTTCTTACATGCAATACCTTATGTCAAGGGGATTTCTGAAAAGATTAGAAGGATAACTAAAAACTATAATATCAAAACAGCCTTCAGATTCGGAAGTACGCTTAGAGGCTTTCTTACAAAAGTAAAACCCCCCCGTAATAAAAACACAAAAAATTGTATCTATCAAATCCCTTGCGAGTGTGCCGAATCGTACATTGGAGAAACAAGAAGTCCTCTTCCCGTACGAGTTAAAGAATCTGAAACATGCTTAAAGAGGTGAAACTTCGAGATCAGGTATAGGGTATAGTGAAACATGTATGGATCAACAACCAACATAATATACAGTGGTCAGAAGCCAAGGTTTTGGATACGGAACAGCACTGGAGAAAACGAAAATTGAAAGAAGCAGCTTTTATAAATCAAAATACCCATATATTTAGTAAACCAAGTATATATATCCCCAATATCTGGAAGCCTCTTCTTGTCCAAAACCAACAGCTCAAACTTCACACTCCAATAAGCACGTAGGTGGAGTCATCAAGCTTCACTGCACATGGATAGTATTTAAGACAGTAGCCTTAGAATTATAATTTAGTTTACACTTGAAAACGGTTAGAGATACTAACTAACCGAAACGTTGTGTTAAGTAACAAAATAAAGACAATGGAACTCCGACAAGATACTTTGTTGATATTGCATAGGTACTTTATTGTCTACCACCTTCAAATAATAGGCGTGATTGGCTCGCCGGTTCGGAAAGATTCGTGTTCTTGATTGGCGTTATTATAATCTCAAATGGTTGGTCGCTAACTTTTTTCTAGGTGTCATGGGGAAAAAAGCATTCTACTTTTTTATTGCCTATGGTTAAAGGACTTGGTATGATGACTGCATTAAAAAAAATCAATTACCAAATTATTTGTTTTATGTAGTTTACGAAATTTAAAACCTGTTTTTTTTTTTTAGTTACGTTAGTGGAATATCCTTACTAGGTATACCAACTGAAGTATACGTATACGGTATCCAATACGCCTACATCATAGGCGGATTCATTCTCATGTCGATTGTTATGTCGTTTGTATATTTGCCAGTCTTCCATGATCTAAACTTAACTTCTACATACGAGGTAACTATGCAAACGTTTTTAAAAAAATTTTGTTAAAAAAGTTCTTATTTTTAGTACCACGAAATGAGATTTGACAAAAAAGTTCGTCTGTTTGGATCAATACTTTTTACCATCAGCTCAGTAAGTGAAGAGTCAAAAATCGTTTTCTCTTATTGTTATTTTATTTCACCAAATTATTATTACTAAATAGGTTCTTTTAAATTACTTCTATGTTATTGACTGCATCTGATTCATTTCCGAATCAATTCTATTTTTTGTTTAATTTACTCTAAAGAACGATCCGCACCTATGCATTTTCACCCTACATTTTTGCATTATGGTTGCAACAACTAATTTTATGATTTTTTAACGCATATATTATATGTATCAAAGTCCTGATAACATATGTTCCCATTAATGATTTTTTAAATTTGAAATTTGGTTGTTGGTAATTTTTTGTTTTAATATTGGTGCAATTTGACAAAATACAAAATCGGTTGATTTTGATACAGTTCTACCGTGCTAGCAAAAATTATTTGCATCAAAGAGGGCCTTGCATCTAAGAACGTAATGCTTAGCCGTAGAGCTTAATACCTGTTGGGTGTCAGTAACTACCTGAATTAACAATCAATCAGTTATTCCGCCATCTTTGACAGTCGTTACAAGTAATTTGATTCATCGCTAATTTTTCCAATTTCTTGAACAATTCACACAATGGGCTTTACGGAAGAGCACAAAACATTCATGGTTGAAGCGAATTTTCGAAACGGGCTTAGAGTAAATGGTGAGTGGCAATACAATCCGGGTGTGTGCATGGACGATTTTCACGAACATTTTCCTGACGTTGCTTTTATTGCTGGGGATTTTTATCATTGCTTTCAGCAATTTATGTAATTATTTTTCTTTTTCTTTCTGTATTTCTTACTTTGTTAATTTTGTAAACAACAAAAATAAATTTGTATTTGTCTACCTACTTCTTTTCTTACTCATTAGTTTGGCATATCATGTCATAATATGAATTTGACAAAATTTGAACCTAGATTTGGTTAGATATATCGTCCCCATATCATTGTGATCTAAGCCAAGACCCACGTTTTTTAATCCAAGCCCTCTTTGATTCAAATAATTTTTGCTCGCACGGTAAATCAATTCCACCAACAGAAGTTTCTAAGGAATTTTGACAAAATCGCAGGGGGTGTACAAATAATTAGAACTTGTTCTGTTTCAAGGGTGAAAAATGCTACAACTTTCACTCACGCTGAAATCCATGAATATGAATCCCAAATTGCATTTGCAATTTTGACGCAGTATGACAATGTAGGTATAGGTGCGGATCGATCTTTAGAGATTTCTCTTGCCAGAGTATTTCCTATATTTAGGTTATTCACTTATATGTTGTCATTTCTACTAAAGTTATTTTTATTCTCTTTCCAACACTTGGATTAAAACATTATTCAAATTGTATATGGCGGTTTTTGAATTTATATATCACTCTATGACAATCCAGCTGAAGGTGTTCGAGATATTTTCATAGGCAAACTCAACGTTATCACCTTGTATTTATTTTAATTTTTAAGAAAACTATTAGATATAGGCACTAAGGGCAGTGATACACACGGAATTTTTGTAGCGGTTTCTGTCAACGAGACTGCCGACGCTGCTGCAGTCGTGACTCGTGACAAGATTAGTGGTTTCGACGAGGCGGCACGTTCAAAACAAATCTAGATACATTTTTACTGCAATTCCTTAATTAAATAAAATAATTTTCCTTCGGGTTTTAAACACGCTTTGAAAATTGCCATGTCTGACCAGTATAATATAATTCCAGGTATTCTAAAACCACTTCTAGCAAGAAAACAGCTAGCGGCGGATTTATTAGACGCTGCGTTCGAGGCGGTTTCAAAACCGCGCCCCATTATTGTATGTCTGTTTTCCATCATTTAATAACACATACTTCTACCGCTTCGGCAGAAACTGCTGTGTGTATACCGATATTTGAATTTTTAGGTTACATGGTTACCAGTTGTGATATATGTACCAGCTTTAGCTTTTAACCAAGGTAATGAAAGTTGCTAAGCTGAATACTTATAGGGATAAATAAATTTAAATAATTATCTTTTTAGTGACCGATATCAATGTTCATCTCATCACACCAGTTGTATGTTTAATTTGTATATTTTACACCTCAATGGTAAGTCGAATACAAAATAAAAAAAGTATGAAAAAACTGGCCCATTAGTTTTGATTGATTTACCAAAGTTGATGTGTTTTGTATTTTATTTTATTCCATCATAATATATACAGACTGTCCGCGGATAGGGTTTACAAATAGCACAAATGGCTGAAAAATTTCATATTTCGAGAAAAAGTCATTCTTGATAAAAAGTTTTACTTGTAAAAAAAATGCAATTCACGAAGAGACAATTTTGATTTTTTATACAGTGTTCGCAAAAACTTCAAAAACATGATTTTTCTCCAAGAGTAAACAACCTTTATTTTTTATTTTTGACCAAAATGCCAATTACTTATTTAGAATAACGTTTGTAATTTAAATACAAGATAAATCTTCGATTTCTTTTAGTTTTTTTAATTTTTAGAGGTAAATGGAAATTTTGCTGCTCAATAAAAATATTAATATAAAATTTTATTAGACTCTATTTTCATAATGGGTGGTGTGTATCTTATTTTAAAATTTTAAATGCATTCTTACCATCTTTTGTCAAAACAAGGGAAAAAATTTGAAGCCCACTGAACTAAGCCGTTTTCTTTAGGGTGGTATAAAAGCAGTTGTCTGGACTGATGTCATACAAATAGCTATAATGTTCGGAGCCATATTGTTGGTAGCAGTGAAGGGTACTTTAGACATAGGAGGTATGCAAAATGTTATTGACAGAAACTTAGAAACTGGACGTATTGAAGGACCGAAGTAAGAAAAAAATAAATACATATTTTGCTATAATAAAGAATAGATTGTGGAAACGGGGCGGTTAATAACTGCTTTTTGTTTAAACAAAAAACACATAGGTAGTAGAAATTTTAGTAAGTAAAGGTTGTGGTAATTATTCTGCTCCTCTCTTACAGTTTTGACCTCGATCCATTGGCCAGACATACGGTTTGGTCTCTTATGATTGGTGGCTTTGCTTTCGTCATGCAAGCTGGAGCAGTTAATCAAAATATGGTTCAAAGATACTTGGCCTTACCAACAGTTGCTGATGCCAGGAGGTAATATGACTTCATTAGTGTTCCACTCTCGTCTCGTCTCGCGAGAGCGAGACGAGACAAAAATATGCGACACCGAGATATATTGCAAAATCTTGAGATTATTTTGATTAGGATTTGCGATAAACTTTAAGAAGAATCTAGTTAGTATCACTCGATAAAAAGCTACCGGACACCTCGCCGAAAAACAATAGAAAAAAGGACCAAAAAAAAATTAACCTTTTTTTTATAACGTTTTTTTCTAAATTGAAATGTCTGATATAGAGAACCATTCAACAAACGATTATCGTCGCAAAAGTATAATATGCCACTTTCAGCAAAATGTAGGGAGTAATAGTAAACTTCAAATTATATTGATGGTGTTCAGTTGTCTGTGGGAATTGATTTTAATAATAATTTTTTTTTTCTATATACCATAACTGGCAGGAAATTTTAAGGTAGATAAAGTTTCTAATCTTGCTTTAAGGAGCTACGGTAGAATGGTAGATTGATTTGCACCCTGGAACACTGCAAGTTTTGTTTTCCGTATGATTATTTTAAAATAATGCCGTTGTCAATCAAAACAATCTAGTTTTATGTCCACTATTCACATACAGACAATAATATTATCGCAAACTACAATATTATAACAACACAGTTATTACACATACAAATACGAAGCGAATATTACAAAAAACAATAAAAACTTAAATATCCACAATGATTTATGGAAAAAAACACGGTATATTAATTATCCAGGTAAAATAACTTTAAACTATAACTATATTTAAAACCTATTACACACATTTAACTGTAACTGACCTGTTTTTGCACTTGCGTGCATTCTGTTCCGCCACGTGCAGGCCGCCAGCGTTGTCGTTTTGTGACTTGAATACTTAAACAGTGTCTAAAAAAATAATAATAAAATACTTTTAGAAAAAAAGAAAATTTATAGCTATACTTCCTTTCTGAGATATATTCGTATCGGTTAAAAAAAATTTAATTATTTTTTAGGGCTTTGTGGATATTTTGTGCTGGATTGATTTTGATAATATCTATTTGCTCATACGTTGGCCTTTTGATATATGCTACATTTCATAAATGCGATCCACTGACCACGATGGTAAGAATAAAATGATTGAATTATTCGCTCAAATAAACCTTATAATAAATTTCTTTGTAAAAATGAAAAAAGAATTAAAACAATTATTCATTGCAGCTTTTTGTTAAATAAAAGATGTCGTCGCTCTTTTCGTATAATATTTAAAATCATACTTTTTGGAAATTTTTTTACATACCTATACAAATTTTGACATTTTAATTATAAAACCGACACTTAATTTGAATAATGCCATCTTTCAATAAAATATCTGGAAAGCATAATTTCCCGGCCTTGTAACTAATGAACCATTTCTCGGACTAATATAAAGTTAAAAAGTGTACTATACAGGTTGTTCCTAAATTAATGGTACATCCGAAAGTAGGCGATTCTTTGGCTTATTTCATAAATAAAATGTTATATAAACATGGGACCGAAAAAGCTTCGTTTCCAAAATACATGGTTTCATTGAGATATATCAGAGTCATATTTAGTTTTGCAAAGACTTTCTTCTAAACAACTTTTTATTGGCTTATTCGAAAACAATCAAATTTGATGTACGAGTCCACCATACAACATGGGAGAATGGGAGCAAATATTTGAGGGTAGCAAAATTTAGATGGTATTTCCTATGGTCAGTCTGGTGGGACACCATCCGGTATACAGAAAACAAATTAATTCAGTGATTTTAAGCTTGCAAAAGAAAAGGATCAACTTTTACCCCTGCTGGTAATGACAGTGTTGGGAAGTGTACCAGGTCTACCAGGAGTTTGCTTAGCTGGTAACTTTAGCGCAGCCTTAAGGTAGGAAATTATATTAACCAGTGCCTTATCTAGCAGTTGGGGGCGGGAGGGACAGTTTACAATGGGGGGGAGTAGACGATTTTTAAAACAAAGCATTGTCAAACAACAAAGTCATTGAGTTTCTCAATAGGGACGACAAAAACAACTAACTGAAAAAAAAGCGCAAGGGGCGCCAAGAACGAGAGGTTGTGAATCGATGTTTACTGCCCCCCCCCCCCTCCCAAGATACGCCACTAATAATAACGTACCAGCTTTTTTTTCTACTCGTTTACACTTAGTTGAATTATGTGATTTTTCTTCATTTTTAGTTCGTTATCAACAGCACTAAATTCTATGTCGGCTGTAGTTTTGGAAGATTTTTACAAGCCATTTTTTCAAACGGAATTAACCAAAAAGCAGACTTACTTACTTATGAAACTGACGGTTCTAATTTTCGGAATGATTTGTGTTGGGTTAGTGTTTGTTGTTGAAAAATTGGGTGCTGTGTTACAAGTAAGATATTAACGTTATTTTTTGACATCAAATTTGGCTTCCTCGTAAAAAACCATTAGGAAATATGAAATTATTTTTTTATCGTAATCAGAAGGAAAATCGCTTATTGGGTGAGACTTTAAAAAAAAACCTAGATTTTTTTTGCTCAGATAAACGTTTAAATCATACAAACAAAAATATTTGGCTGACTTGCCAGTACAAACTTACACAATCATATTATTAATATTTTAATAAACCATAGGCCTATGCTGAGAATATTATTTGCAAATTATTCCTGATTATGTACCTAATAATTTCTGCCGAAACGTAAGTACCTAGGGCTAAGTATTTGGATAAAACGTTCTCTGAAAAATTAAATACAAAAATCCAGGTCCGTACTTAAAAAAAAAGTTGACAAAATAATAACCCAGTTATAGGTAGTTTTTAAAAAGTTTACAGTTTATCTTTCTTATGCAATCCTTATTACGATACACCTATACACGGTATGCCGACGCGCATAAATTACATCTATCTCTCTCACATTGTGACGTCACGTGAGGGAGTCAAGCGCGGGGGATTCAAACAATAAAACTTTGATATTTAAAAATTGGAGTAGTTTAAAACCCACAATTAGAGCATTTTTAGAATATATTTACGACCAGTGAACATTATTTCTCGAGAAATGTGCTTTACTAAAAGTGAAATGACAAATTTTATATTAATGTAAATAATTCACATTCTCCGTTTCAAAAATCAATATAATTGTAAAAAAGTTATATACCTACCTATTCATTTTAAAAATACACATATTGCTTTCCGAGTGTTGTCCTGCCAAATACGTAACGGAATCGATAAAAATTACCTAGTTAAGAAACATAATGTTCCAATACGCTTTTTAACTACCCGAATTAAAACTTAAAAAAAAACAGCTACATAAGGAATAAAAGCAAATTTGCACGCTTTAAACCATGGCCCGGAAATGTGTGTGAGGTTAGCTAGCCGGCATAGCGTGTATAGCTGTATCTTGATCCTTATCTTTTAAAATGGAATAATAATTGTAGTTGTCGATGAGTATCGGGGCTATAGCCAGTGGACCATCCCTAGGTATTTTCACTATGGGAATGTTGATTCCATTTATCAATGCCAGGGTAAGTTTACTACTGTCCTCGCTATTCCACCATATTTTTAAATTGATTAAAAACTCCTCAGGGCGCCCTCTACGGCGGTGTCTCCTCCTTGGCGTTCATGACGTGGTTTTGCCTGAGAACACAAACACTGATCGCTTCGGGAGATCTGACTTTTCCAGAAAAGCCAGTCGATACCCATGGATGCCACTACAGTTTTACGCCCAAACAGTCGTCTTCTATGAATATACACTTCGATCCGTCCGTCAATGTCACCGATGTCATGCACACAGAGTAAGATTTTTGATTTGTTTAAATTTTAGGCTTAGGTATGCGGAAAAAGTGTTCGGCATTAGAACCGCAACTAGCATTAGCACTGGGGTAGTTATAAGATATTGTTTTGGGAGTGGGGCTGGTGAATAGATAGGGGGGGAAGGGGGGGCAGCCATGCCCAGAAAGCGTAAGCGGTCCATCTTTCCCAAAATTACCCTATTTATAGTACCTAATAATTTTTATTTTCAGTGAAAAGTTTATGATCTATCGCCTCTCCTACTTATGGTATACTCTTATGGGTACGTCAGTAGCCATCTTCGTGGGAATGGTGGTTAGCTTTGCCACTAAACCTAACGATCCCAGAGACGTGGATCCCAAACTACTGGCTCCTTTCTTGAGAAGGTGGATCAAGCCGAGAGTGTATCCGAATGAGAGAGCTGGGGATGAAATCATTCTTGCTTATGAACCGACAAGAGTAAGTTGGGAGCAAACACTAGTGACACATTCGCCATTTCGTTTTCGTCACTTCTTCGTTTTATCCAAAAATCTTAGTACAATTACCTACAGTTTAACGATAAAAGAGGTTGGATTTATAAATTAATAAAGCAGAAAAAGAAATATTGGTAAATATTTGAACAAAATTTCGTTTTTGCTTTTATTAAATTTATGAATTAATTTTTTTTATATTATTATATATTTAATAGCATATTAAAACAATGCACCACCTATTGATTACCTGTTGGAAGATACATCCATCCTCTGCGGCACTTTTCTTACTATAACACAATTATGCACTAAACACAGTGGCATTTTAATGCCTATTGTCTTAAAAGTTTATATATCACAAAAATATCAACAAAATGAATTAACACCACAATAAACACGCGAACAAGCTTGCGAATTCGCCGTGTATAATTTCAAATGGTTGCCAACTTTTTTCTAGGGAAAAAATTAATTCCCTAACCTTACAGCCTCTCTATGAGATGCAATTTTAAGGGTGAGATTACAGAAGCCCTGCAGCGTCTGCAGCAGTAGCAGTTTGCAGATGCAAATGTCAAAATTGGAATTGCAGAAAACAATTATTATTTTACTTTTGCGTCTGCAATTTTGCAGAAGGTTGGATGGTCCTGCAAACTTACAGAACCTATATTTTGGGGAATTGAACGGACGATGGTATTGGTGGTTATTTACAATTTGTATATATTATATAAAAAAAAGGGAACGTTAAAAGTTAAATGCATTCAATTCAATATTGCCATGGATTTATAGATATCAATAAACCAGAAGTAGTGTAGTAAAACGGTTTAACCACGGTAAAAATGGCGAATTTGCAAATAGTTTTTGGAATGTGAAATTTTTGCAAAATTATTTTGCGTCTGCAAGTCCGCCATATTTGCATATGACAGACTTGTCAAGTCCACGTGGACTATCTTCGAACATCTGTATAGGGAACGATCAATACAGTGTGTAATGCAGTAAATTGATCATACCCCCAATATTTGTGTTGTCTCAACTGACTTCGTATGAAGTATAAGTTACAAATGTTTGCTGATGACACCTTAATTTAAATTAATGTTTTAAATATTTTTGATGGTTTTAATACTCTAAATTCAGAGATAAATATATTATTAAATTGGCTAAAAGTAAATAAATTAAATATTGCAAAAACTAAATGTATGGTTATGGGTAATAATTTAAATTGACAAAATATGCATGTTGTAATTGATGCTGAAAAATTGGAATTAGTAAACAGTTTTAAATATTTAGGGATAATCATTGATTCAAAATTAAAATTTTTTAATTATTTTATATTATTTTTATATATTTATTAATAATAATTGCCGGAAATGTAGGTTATTTTAAAAGAATCAGTTCTAATTTAGGTTTGTTTTCTAAAAAAACTGTATTTAATACTACATTTTATATTACCACATTTTCTTTATTATTCTTTCATTTTATATTGTGCTAGTGAGGAAATATTTGACAAATTACAAATTTTACAAAATAAAGCAATGCGGATTATTTTAAATTGTGACAAATATACAAAAATTAACTTTATGTTGAAAAATTTAGATTGGTTGAATGTCAGAAATTTAATTTTTTATTTAGTATGTATCTTTATACATAAAATTAAAAATAATTTATTGCCTGATTGCTTAAAAATTTTTTGTTCTTTTAATTATGACCATCATAATTATAAAACAAGAACTAATCAACATTTTTATGTAGATAGAGTATCTAAAACATTAGCTTATAAATCTATTTTTTATAAAGGTTTGATAGAATATAATAATTTGGAAAATTCTATTAAATCTCAAAAATCATTAAAACTGTTTAAAAAAACTTTAAAATTACATTTAATTAAAAAACAAAATGCTACGTAATATTTGATACAATTTACAAAATGTTTAACTTTTCTGTATGTTTTTGTTAAAAGAAGTGCGTTTTAAAATTTAAAAATAAATATAAATGTGTGAAAAAATGCATTAAAAAATATTTAATGGTAGCTTTTTGCTAAATAAAACATGTTACTACTACTACTACTAAATACACAGGCCTTATGGGAAATAAGAATTCTACTTTTTTTATAGGCCACATTTTTGTCTCTTTGCACGGTATTTAAAAGGGTGCAAAGCTAATACGTTTTGCTATTTAGCTATTAACTAACGATGCACGGTGGCGGCCTGCCGGAACTTGTAAAAACAGAATGGAAAAGAAATTCCTGACATTTTAACTGTCTAATAAATTATTTGTTGTTATTTTTAGGGTCAAATAGAACATAATGGAAATCTTCAAAAAGTAGAAACAAGTCTTGTTGTAGACGACGACAAGGTTCCAAAATAATTGTTAGATTTACTTTTGTGATTTCAATAAAAATTATTTTAGGTATTATAAATGTTGTTTTCTTAGTGCCTTTAATATGCCTGATTCAGACGAATAACTTAGATAACTCTATAAGGATATTTTCATATTCTCTCTACAAAGTATGCCTTTTGTATTTCAGAAAAAAATCATAATAAAAGTACCTACTGCTAACTGCAACTGCTAATTGTAGCGTATAGATTCGAAAATCAGTTACCGTTATGGATTTCTTGTGTGAATGTGTCCAGGATGACAGATAATGCAGTTCACTGAGATGCAAAGGCAGATAATTGTAATGTTTCAGTTGCAACAATCAGACACGTTAATTTTTAACAAAATGTCTTTTAAGTGGCAAATCAGATACTTGTGGATCAAGCATCACTAACATTATTATTAAATATTATTGCAAATTTTTGTAAAAACTTTGATTCGCTTGTAAGATTTTGAAGGGTTTTTGCGTTTGTCTCAAAACTATATATGCTTCAAATGTCTGCTGTTGCTTCATATGTATGAATTGTATATGGTACCTATGTCTGTGTCTGGGTTTTATGTCACTTCTAGGTACTTCTAAAACACATCTGCAATCAGCGGCGGATTTAGGGGGGGGGGGCCCAGGGCGGCAAATATTAGGGGGCGGCATTTACAACGTATGATATAGACATACAGAACCAGTTGCCCCGACAAAAAAAAACTTACACCTAAAAAGTTTATCAACAACACGTTGGTCAGCGAGAGATGACGCTTGCAAGGCATTGAATGAAGACTGGAGTGAAATAATAAAAGCACTTACAATTATTTCAAAGGACGAGACAGAAAAGGCAGCATTACGCTGTGAAGCATCTAGTTACCTTCTCAAGCTTCAAAGAATAGAAACAGCTATTTTGTCGATTTTGTGGGGAGATTTACTTAATAGATTTAATATATTAAGTAAAAAACTGCAATCATCTGAAACCAACTTGTCAACAGTAGCACTAGTATATGGATCTCTTTCACAGTATATATATTATATAAGAGGAGATTTTAAAGTTTACGAAAATGGAGCTGTAGCAAAATCGGAAGTGTCTAATTATGAAGACGAAGCAAAAAGGAAGAAGATAAGAAAACTCTGTTCTGATGAAACTAGGCAGGGAGAAATGAAACTGATGGGACGAGAGAATTTTAGAATTAACACATATTATGTAATACTAGACAGATTAACCAACAAAATGGAAAAAAGAAAACATGTTTACGATGAGCTTAACTCAATGTTTGGATTTTTTATTTTCAGTGGAAAAGAACCTGATTTAACGACCCTTACGGATCAATGCAAAAGGCTGTGTACTTTGTATAACAAAAATCTTTGTCCTCCAGAAGATTTTGTTACAGAATGTTCTAATTTTTTTGGCTTCCTACAGGAATTCAAAGAAGAAGACCGCCCAAAATATATTTTTACTATGTATGAATTATTGCTTTTATGTTGATTTGGCTCTGAAACTTTTTTTAACGATTCCTGCATCAAACTGCACGGGCGGAGCGATCATTTTCAGTATTGAAAAGGTTAAAAAGCTACATAAGATCAACTATGTCTCAAACACGTTTGAAAGATGTGGCTGTTTTGAATATGGAGTCTGAGATGACAAAAAAATTGAACTTTGACGATATAATAAATGAATTTTCCGAGTCCAGTTCTAGAAGAAAGATATTTTAATTGCCATATCATAATCAATAAGTTGTAAATGCGTTAATATAATAATGATTTTGTAAAATAAAAAACAGTGTTTTATTTTTTTCAATGTACCTATAAGTAAATTGCGTTTTGGTTACAAAATTATTAGTACTTTAATCTCTTTAATTAAAATAAAACAAAATAATAGTAGCTCTAAAAATTAATATTTCTCTTACGATAAGAGACAGGTAGTAAGTAGGGGTAAGAATTGCCGAACAGGGGCGGCAGATTTTTGTAAACCCCTGGGCGGCAAAAGCCTAAATACGCCGCTGTCTGCAATCTGCAAAGGTAAAATTTAGTCTTCTTTTTTTTAAATTCATTCAACAGTGTGTGTGTATCGTTTTACACACTGTTCTTGGGCTATGACATGACGTCTGAAAGGGCAGGAAGGTAAAATGTAAAAAAGTAAGGTTTTTAGCAGTGGCAGCATGAGCGTACCCGTATTTTTTGAATTAAATAAATCGTCCACGATATAAATAATCTAGCTGGGTTGCCAGATTTACCAAAATCATCAGTTTTATCAAAATTTCTTTAAAAAATATAGATACTATTAGGTCTATGGCTTTGTAAATTTACTTTAAACGATTGGTACTATTTTATATGTGAAAAAATGTAAATAACCTATGTTACGGGCGGAGGAGTATGTTGTGTACCTTAGTGAGATAAATAAATGTGAATAAACTATTTGTAATTAATAATATATTAAAATTTACACTGAGCACTACGACAACAATGTACAATTTTTGCCCGCATTCCTTCGGCAGCTCAAAATCGGTGACGCAGACTTTAAATATGCGTTCTAATAGCGATGGCAGAACTAGATAAAAACTCTAAATTGACGATCAGCATTTTCCACGTCCCTGGTAGGTACCTATACCTATTAAAATATTTTCCTTCTTATTGTTTCTAAATTATTTTTTTACTTGCCTTTGCTTTAAATGGTTAGTAATGTTACTAAAGGCCAGGCGCGTATTTGGGTAGTTACCCCCCCATCCTAAAAAATAAACACTGACAAATCAGTAAAAAGAAGCGTAACACCCAAAAAATTTTCGCCTGCGGCGCTACTATTCCTTTTTTTCTGCTTCAAAACCACGTCACATCGTTTTTCTTACCCCCCTTCCAAAACTGACAGCTGAATACAAAACTGACAGCTGAATACGCGCCTGCTAAAGACGTTTTGAAGGGACCTATTTTATGGTAAGTATTTATGGAAACCATATACAAGAATACTAAGTTTTATACGATTTATGGTAATGGTTATTATGTGTATGGTATAAGATACCTAAAAATCATTTAACGCGAGATTAAAGGATAATCTGGAAAGTGATAGTAGTGATGAAGAAATTAAAGACAAGCAATTGATATTCGTTCCCAAATTGAAGGAAGATAAATAAATATCTCTGACCACAACCGTTTAGCTTCACCAACAGCTTCAGCACTTGTAGGAAATTTAATAAAAATAGTGGCCTTCTTCAAAACTGCATCCATTACAGAAGTGTATGTCTTACAGGCAGTAGTTTGGTGAGCACCGAGTTTTTCACCTACAGAATTTTGAAAGCCCAGATCCGACAATTTTCGCAGAAAAACTTTAATCTTATTTAAGGGCGACAGTGACTAGTTATTTTTCATTTCCTCCAAAAAGCGCCCAAATACCAGTCTTTGAGTAACAATAACCGACAGTTTTAAGTTAAAAAGAATTTAATTGGTAAATTAATATAAACAAAAACCGAAATTTTGTCAAATTTGCCCATATTTCTTTTTCTGATTTTATTAATATATAAATCCAACCTTTTTAAATGTTAAACCGCCGGCTATGGTTAAACTATGGGTAATAAGTACTCAACTAAGTATTTGGCCGATTTATGGGTAAAATGAAGAAGTAGGTAACGAAATATTAATCAAATAACGAAATGACAAATGCGTCCCTCGTGTTTGCTTTGAAGGAAGATAATTACATTGTTAGGATAGGTGCTGCGTACTACTGTACTGCTGTTGTTAGTGCTGTTACTCGTATTCTAAACACTTTCTTTACTGCCATCTTCCAAACAAAAATGAAACTATTCCCTCCAAAACGCTGGCACAGCCAATAAAGAAACCTGGGTCAATATTTACAACTGTTTCTTCCGTTTATTTTTGAACCCGATCCAGATCAACTTTCCGTCTCCGTTTCACTCGTCTTCCAACGTGGTCTTTGTCTATCCAGTGAAGCGGTTAAGTATGTTCGTGTTGAAACTAAAATTGAAAGATACGACGCCCTAACGTGTCGCTTTCTCTTTTCGTTGCGTTCCGTTCGGGTACGACGTGAATCGTAGTTGACTTGGTATCATTGGAAACAATGATAACTGACAAAAACGCGAACAGATTTAGTTGAGTGTAATGTCGTTGATTTGGCGTAGCAAAATGGAGCAAGCGAACAAACATCGGATTTTATTGAGCAGTGGCTTGCTGGAGTCAGCTGGCAAGTATGAAAAATACTGTACATTCATTAGATTAGAGGTTTAGTAATATTAAATCGGTCGGGTCAAGCGTGGTTTTTCTGCCAGATTTTTTTTCGGAAATTTTGTCAGTGCTTAGACATTCTGACGGGTAAATTTTGACGTAAAAGTGACTGAAGGTAATGCGTTCTATTCTTGGAGAAAATAGCTCTAAGTATAGGCCTGTATTTCCTGGGATTTATTTAGACCCAATCAATAAAGGCCTTAAAAATAATTGCCCTATATTTCTAATATTTATTAAATAATCAAAAACCTCACATTTTTAAAAGGGTATTTTAATTTATAATAATAATATTTATTATTATAACAGTATGGTAAAAAATGTTTCAATTAATAGTTTAATAGGTTGTTTTATTTTAATATTCTTTGACCTTGTGTTCTAATACCATCGCGTGGATATGGTCCAAATAACCGGCCTTATTTCAGTTGACATTAAAAAGAATATGCGATAAACATAACAAATTGCAAAATAATAAACATACTTACCTAATTAAATTATTAATTAAATACGATTTTTATGACGTGGTAGAGAAAAATGATTTATTGTTTTAACGGCTTTAATACAATTCTTCATAAATCCATCGGTTTTTAATTGCTTCTGTCGTATGCAGTGGCGTGCAAGATTTTTCTGGGGCCCCCGCAGATTTTTTTACGGGGCCCCCGATCATACTTAGAATTTTTTTAAACAGGAAAAAACACTTGTTTATAAAATACATATTTATATTTCTTAATCTATAATAAATAGGAATAAACAAAATACTTAAAAATCAAAGACGCAAAAAAAGAAAGTTAGTAATATTGATTGATTTAATCTATCTATAACACTACACCTTTTACGTTTTACGTTTATACCGTGTAGACAAGTACATATCTACTACTGCGTCCAAATCTATATGCTTTGCTCTTTCGTGTTCTACAGAAATTATTGCCAAGGAGCTAAGACGGCTTTAAGTCATCGTTGATCTAACAAAGTTTTTTATTAATTTTAACTTTGAGAAAGTCCTCTCTGATTGGGCTGATGTAACAGGGAGAACTAAGAATAATTGAAATACACAAGTCAGGTATGCTACTGATCAGTAATTCATTTTTGTCAAAATGAAGTCTTGAAATTCTCTGATACTACGCATTTATTTTAATTGATTTTCAATTTCTATTAGTTCAGTAGCCAAGTTCGGTGTTTTTGTCAGGGTATTTATCTGTCAATTTACGGGGCCCTGCGGGGCCCCTCTATACTCCAGGGCCCTCCCGCACTGCAGGGGCTGGTTTGCACGCCCCTGGTCGTATGATAATTGTCTTGACTTCTTGACAATATGAAAATTGATTTGAAAAAACATGCAAGTGTTCCCTATTAGATAAGGAAATTATTATGGCACGTTTTAGAAAACATATGGAAATTCAAAAAAAAATCAAAAATAATTTTCATAAATCAATTTTCGATTTTTCCCAAATTTTGCTTCTTTAAAAATGTTAGGTCATATTTTTTGCAATGTTTTCCGCAATAAGCTTTTTAGTAAAGATCCGGCTTCGTACTTTTATGTAAATTTTAATTAATAATAAACAATAAAAAGTATGGTTATGAATCGCTCCGGTACATGTATTTTATACAGTGGAATTAAATTGTACCATCGACGTATTTGGCAATATCGCAAATTACTGATTATTTATTGACGTCACGTATAATGAAGCGTTTTGCCGCACAATTTTATTTGAATATATCTGGTAATATCTTGCTTTTTATGAAAAAAAAATGTCCAAGGATCCTATTGTGTTGATGCACGTTGGATAATATTATTTTATTATAGAATATAACACATTATCAGTCCTTCTTCTTTTGTGACGGTTTTATAACTCGCTTCGCTTTTCAGGATGTCTGTTTAATCTCTAATACTTTTTGTAAAAGTAAAGGATATATTAGTTTGTAAATTAAATAATTTAAAAAACCACAGCATCGGCAGGTATGTTATCTAAAATAGAAATATTCGAACACAATTGCCTCCTTTTGTCTTAAAAGTAGGTTCCCCTTAATGTGAAATATACAAAAACTATTATAATGCATAAGAAGATAAGATAAACGTTTCCAGCGATTCTTTAGTTAATACAAATAAAATAACCCAGGTTAGATAAGCGCACATGCATAAAAAAAACGAAATTTATATTGTTTAATTAATTAATCTTTCAATTGATCTTTAAAAGGTATTTTATATGATTATTTTATATTGTACTAAACCTATATTTATATAACTTAAGCTTTGATAACAAATCGTTAAATACACCTTTTACATTTTAATTATTGATCATCACCTATTTTTTTATCGTCTAGATTGCCAAATCATATTAAAACCTTTTTTAAATAAAATTAAATATTATATCGGCTAACAAAATATAGACGACTGGGATGTGTAGCTTCTAATAAAGCTTTATTTAAATAGATTTTTGATTAGTTGTGGTGTAGTGTTTATGGTTATCCACAAACATTAACAGTCTATAAAACGTGACAAAGTCTTGGTTGCGTAATCCATTCCTAAGGATGACAATCCATATCCGACAAAATACTTACATATCATTACCTCAGAAATCGTTGTTCTCTACCTTGTCAATTAATATTGACCATGGTTAATAATGAAAACAATCTATATGGACGCTGGTAACTTAATTTTTTTATCCTTATGGATATTATTGATAATATCGATATTTATCGATACTTATCGATATTTATCAATACTTATCGATATTATTCATATTTATCGATATTATCGACAAATCCGATCACATCGATAATATCGAATTTTTGATGTTGGTGTAAGAATGAATATTTGGATGAATCATTGATAATAACGGGAGGGAAGAATGCGATAATCATTATTGTTTTTATGCTTTATTTACGCCTTTACCTAATTTGTTTAGTGTTTAATGTCAGATCAGATTTTTGTCTAGGTAGGGTATTAAAACATTTTACATATAAATTGGTTTTCTTCAAAGGAGTAAGTAAGGACTACAATTTGGATATTTCAATTAAATCCCAGAGCTCTTTAAGAAATTATTAAAGAATTATTTATTTAAAAACCAATAAAAACTGAGGAAATATTTGAAATACTTTAAGAATAATATTTTAAAAGTGAGGACTACAATTTGGATATTTCAATTAAATCCCAGAGCTCTTTAAGAAATTATTAAATAATTATTTATTTAAAAACCAATAAAAACTGAGGAAATATTTGAAATACTTTAAGAATAATATTTTAAAAGTGAGGACTACAATTTGGATATTTCAATTAAATCCCAGAGCTCTTTAAGAAATTATTAAATAATTATTTATTTAAAAACCAATAAAAACTGAGGAAATATTTGAAATACTTTAAGAATAATATTTTAAAAATATGTTAAATTGCAGCATATTATTGCTAAATAATTCTTGTAATCTAATAGGTAATACAAGTGTAATTTTAACATAAGTGAATTTAAAACGCCCGGCCACTATTGTAAAGCTTAATTATTATGATCCTAGGGTTTCTCTTATACAAAAAAGGTACCTATTTGTTTAAAAAATTATTGGGTTAATAGTTTAGGAAAAAAAGGATTTATTTAAATTATTTCATAAACTATAATTGGTATGTTAAATCAAAAACCCTCGGACTGCCATAGCTTCCTTATAAAACATTTAAGGACCAATATTTAATTGCATCTTTTTTCTTCATGTTTTCATATTTAGAGTCTCCCCTTGAAATGAAGGTACCTACGGAGTTTTACAGGGCATATAAGAAAATATTGATATATTTATAATATAATATTTTTATGTTTTATCGATAATATATATTATCGTTATATCGAATAACGATATTTAAAAAATAAAATATCGATATTCGATATTGGAATTTCAATATCGCCCAGCCCTAGTTTAGACAGCTTATAGCCCTCACGTCTTAAGGAGGCTAAGAAATTCAATAAAATAGGTACCAACAGATAAAATTGGTACTTGCTCAGACCACAGGCCTATAAAAAAAAGGTGGAATGCTTAATACGCTGTATACATGGCACACTCCAATATATCTGTTTTTATAGGTTGCCATCCACTAATTTGAGTTGGCAGTATAATTCCACAACTGACTAACTTCGTAGCGAACGACGCGCATCAACTTTGAAAATATAGGGTTATGTTATTTGGGTTTGTTAAAAGGTAAAAAAAAACTAATAACACAGAGACGGATTTAGGGGGGACTATAAAGATTAGAAACCTAATAACAAACAGATGCAATAATGTACACAGCTGACTTTTCAAATCAAACGTTTACCGCCCCCCCCCCCCCGTCCCCGTCCCTTCCCCTCCATAAATAAACATGATACGCTCTTTAATAAAATCACTGGAATAAACTCACTGACGTTGCATCTGCCTCGACCTATGAATATCGAGCTTGTTTTCTATTTTTCAGCTGTTCTTGTTCTTAATTTATTAAAGCAATATAATCTATTGACGCTGACAAATAAAAGACTTGCGCCGATAATGGGGTAACGTAATAAGTTTTTTTTAAAACCGACCAGAAAATTTACACTTTCTGGACAATTTTTCGTCTAGAAAATAACGTTTTTCCGATCGCAAGACCGGAAAAGTGACATATTAGAGACCGGAAAAATCTTTTCCGGACTCTAATGTCACTTTTCCGGTCTCTAATGTCACTGTCACACTGTTTTTTGTTTTTCCAATCGCTCTTTGATAATACAAGATACCTTGATTTCGTTATTATGACAACAACATTTCGATGTATTAATTGTCGAGTGACAGTTCGTTGATTTTTAATTTTTTTCTTTATGTCAAACTTGTTTCGCGTAGATTATAAAATATATCGAAGTGTCGGTCTTAAAAAAAATATTGTACGTTACGCAACCGAAAATTAGTGTTTTCCAGGTCTCTCCAAGCTCCCAGGACTCGCCTATGGCTCGCCCTGGAAATGCTTGTCTCGACCTGAAAAACACTACTTTCCGGTCTTGTAACGTAAATTACTATTTTATGTCATATTTTCAAACTTTCTGCTTTCGCGGCGTCTTTCTAAATTGTCTGTTTGTCACTCTCTCTAGGAAGATTTTTATTATTGGGATGTATTTTTAATGGGTTTTAATTCAGGGTGTTAATGCCAACTTTTTTCTAGGGAAAAAAATTAATTCTCCGACAAGACAGCCGTTTCTACAGATGCTATTTTAATTAACACAGGTGTTATTGGGATTCTACTTCTACTTTCTTTTATAGGCATGTGGGTACTATCTACCTATTAGTTCAAATAATTAACTATGTACGAGTCACCCAGCGTACTATAATAGCAAACCCATTTGGAATAATTGAACGCATCATTTTAACATTATTTGGTAAAATTTAATTTAAATTTCATTTTACGCAATTAGAAATTGTTATCAGAAAATCGGAATAGGCCGAATAATAAATTAATTAAATCTTTAATGATTTATTTGTGCAATAAAAATGTTCGTATTATTGTTCTTATCTTTTAATGTAACTCAAGATTTTTGAATTACTTACTTCTATTTTGAAATACCTATAGTACGAAAAAATTTGTATGATTTGCTTTATGCATGCATTATACAGTCGTGAACAAAAATATGGAAACTTTTAACTCCTAACTACATTTTTTTATTCTTCTACGAAATTCAAATAGTTTATAACGCAAAATATGATATTCTCTAAACTATTAAAACTATTACCACAGAAGGTATAGAGATTTTTCCAAATCTCGCCTCGCTAACATCTCGCAATTTCTCGTTCTCGCAATATGGCGCAATAAAAAAAATTCTGCCAAATTTGGGTACATACGCGTTTGGTTATATTGGTTACAGGCTTGCCAGATGTAACAATTTTTGTTATTTTCATGATTTTAGAAAATGAGCGTCAACTATGGGCAATACTAATTGTGGATCCGTCTTACCTAATGATTCTTATTTTTATTATTAATAGAGACCGACCGAAGATTTGGTTTCGGTTTCGGCTAGTTTCGGCCAAAAAATTTAGTTTCGGTGACAGTTTCGGTTTCGGCCAAAAATCGGCGGAACCTTCGGGTGAGCGCCGAAACTTAGTGTTAGTGAATTGTCGCGCACCGTTCGGCTAACTTTGGGTGAGTTAGTAGGCAGCGTTGTCTATATAAATAGAGTTTTTCTCTGTCGATCTTTTTTTTTAGCTGGGAAAAGTTCAATCCGTTCCCAAGATCGATCTCGTCCTATATAAAATAAATTAGATTTCAGTATGCAATAACATGTATAAATAAGTTTCGGTTTCGGTTTCGGTTTTGGCCGAAACTGAGACCAAGGCCGAAGATTCGGTTTCGGCTGAAAATCTTGTTTCGGTCGGACACTAATAACTCCACAGATTAATTTTGGCTATGCAACAGCAGTTTCATCGCCATAGGTGCAAGCCGCCTACTGCTGTGACAACAATAATAATATTAATAATAATAATTATTATTATTATTAATAAAGCTAGGTACGGGTACCTACAATTCTTTCTACAGTATGAACCAATGAATATGGTCTACGATGAAAGTTTTAACTTTTTAAACAAGGTGTCCAAAAAATACAAAAATAATAAATAATGTCATAGGTAAACTACTTTTATTATTCATTTTAGAACAAAATAATAAAAACAAAAAATATTTCAAATTCTACTAACATTTTAAAGAATTTTTATTATTATTTTCCACTCTGCCTGAATATACGAGTACGTCATGATATTGTAGTTTACTCACTTGCTCCAAAAATATAAATAATATCAATCATTTCAATATTTTTGATAAAATTAATTTTTTAAATGTTAAAATTCACAGCCAGAACCTAGAATACAAGACTCAATTCAATAAGTAGTTTTGGCACAAATATTTTATGTCATTAAAAATTTTAATTATATTTGATTTTAGTTTGCTGGTGTTTGGTAAAGAGAAAAATAAGTCAGTCTTTTTACGAAAATTTAAATAAAAATCGAAATATTGGCAAAACTAGTGAATTTAAGTATAGCGGTGACTTAACAAAAATAAAAGGGAATTAAAATATCTATAGCGCAAGCCTAATAAATAAAGGGTGTTTCATTTGAAAAAACCAAGTTATTGTATTATATTCTTTTATATATTCCAATATCATTTTGTTAAGCTATGTCGACAAACAAAGAAAAACCAGATTTGGCCTCAAATGTATAATTTTATGGTGAAATCAAAAATGCTAAATTTAATAGGGTGTTCCATTTAAAATTATGTATGTTTTTATTGTCCCGCTTTTCTGCACATTTAAGAATAATTTTAGAACATCTATGTTTACATCACAAGTTTTGTAAAAACTTTTTTTCGATAATTCTAATATTATAACCGATATATTACTTTGTCAGAAGACAAATAGGCCATCCTGTATAACTTTTTACATTCCTATTTTCACTTGCTCCCGATAGGAGGCAGACTTTGCCACAACTAACCGTATTCACATTTCTATCTTGTAGTTTAGGGGTTGGGAAAGAAAGCCCTATGTTCCTTCTTAAATTTATTTAAAATAAAATTAGTGCCGACGCGTTTCGGCCAAATAGGCTATCATCAGGACTGCTGTAACAAACATGAAACAAGTTATACAATATGAAATATATTACAAACTAAAAACTTACAGACAGTGAGGTCCAAAAACACAGGGACAAAGTATAGGACGCACTTTGGTCAAATAAAAAAATACAATTAATAATTTAACATAATACACAGGTAGTGCATTTTAAAAACAATGTAAACAGTCAAAACATAACATCATGTCATCAAAGTCAACCACTACTAACAAATTATTTATTTTTAAATAAAGTAGTTGAAAGTGATGAATTACCAACTTTAAACAAATGCCATGTTTATTTATTTTCATGTGATTTCTGTCCAGCTGAAAGATAGGACAAACAGGTCAGTCTTTTAATAAAATAATGAAAAACATCTTAGATCTAGCAGACTACAGCATGACAATAAATCACCTTTTGAAACTCATCTGAAAACATCAAACCTCTTTTTCGAAATAAACGAAAACTTTATAGTTTTACACCACCTTAACACTAAGACTAGACGTGTAAGTAAACATAGAAATCGCTTTCCCAAGCCAGCTCTCCACAAAACCACAATGAACAGAGTAGTTTTTTATATCGTAATTATGTTAGTGCTGTAAAACTTTCTAAAGATTAAAAATAATTTTTATATACATAAATTAACTCTAAATCATCCTTTACTTTTAATGTTTTTCTAGGGGATACATGATTGTATTCTTTTTTGTTTGTTTATTTTATTTAAATATAAATAATTCGTTAGTAGTGGTTCACTATGATGACCATGATGCTGTGTTTTGATTGATTGCAGTCTTTTTAAATTGTACCTCCTGCGTATTATGTTAAATTATTGATTTTATTTGACCAAAGTGCGTCCTACTTTGTCCATGTGTTTTTGGACCTCACTGCCTATAAGTTATTAGTTTGTATTTTTTATTATATCTTTTAACTTGGTTCATGTTTCTTACAGTAGTACTGATGATGGCCTATTTGGCCGAAACGCGTCGGCGCTAATTTTATTTTAAATAAATTTAAGAAGGAAGATAGGACTTTCTTTTCCAACCCCTAAACTACTTCTGGAGAGTAGTTACGACTTTGTTATTTCTATCTTGGTTTTCAATTATTTATCTAAAAATGCGAACTTTTGGTTAATTATTGTTAAAAACCCATTAAACTGGGTTTCCCATTGATGCAAAGAATGAAGAAATGAATTATTGTTTTCTTAACTTTTTAGGGAAGACTTACCTATGGCAGAAAAACAAAGCTCATTTTCGTAAGTATTTTTTAAAATCATAATAGAATAGGTACCTATGTATTAAGAGTGTTATTTAATTAGTCGGAATATGTATACAGTGAGGACGTAAAGTCTGGAATAAATTCATTATTTAGAAAACGCTGAATGTTTTTAAAAGTCGCTCGGACACGTCGAGTTTGTTTTTTTAATACGAATTTTTTTCAATATTTTTTATTATACAGGGTGTCTCCGAAAGCACTCTCCTTGGACCAACTTTAATTTTTTAAAAAGGGAACCCCCATTTTTTTTTTTAATTTTAGGATTCTGTGCATAATTGTGAACATTTTTTATCTAACATGTCATTATGATTTATCGACAGTTAAAGTTCGAAAATAAATACAATTAAATCAGTATCAGCATAACTCAGTGAATACTTACTTTTCACATTTGGTCAAATTAGACAGTTTTATGCTTCGTGTCAAAATATCGTAATATTGTGTCATTATTTTCAAGATAGATTATTTTTACTCTAACGTTTTTCTAATTTTTGAAGTTTATTAAGTGATAGTTAATGTAAAAATTCTTTTTAACAAAAATGAAACTTAATGAAGCACAGAGGATAGAAATTCTAATGATGATAGGATATGGTGACAGGGTAAGAACCCAACAAGAAGTGTGTCAGTTATTTAATGAAAAATATCATAATCGTCCGCCAATTTCACAATCAGCTGTAAGTAAGATCGAGCATAAATTTCTTCAGCTTGGTCATGTTCGAGATGCCCCAAGAAGTGGTAGGAAAGCATTGAATGATGACAAAAAGATGGACGTATTATTAAGTGTTCAAGAAAATAACCATATTAACTCTAGGAACATGGCTACAAACTTAAATATTTCGAAAACAACGGTTTTAAAAG
The DNA here is from genome assembly GCA_963969555.1 of Polydrusus pterygomalis. NCBI lineage: Eukaryota > Metazoa > Arthropoda > Insecta > Coleoptera > Curculionidae > Polydrusus > Polydrusus pterygomalis. The sequence continues at coordinate 1,793,720 of OZ018376.1, forward strand.
TATTGCATGAAAATAAGTACCATCCTTTTAAGATGAAAGTCCTTCAAGAACTTTATGAAGAGAATTTTGACAGGCGGCTTGAATTTTGTAAAATTTTACTAGAAATATGCATTAGGAATCCCAATTTTGTTAAAAACATTGTTTTTTCTGATGAATCCACATTTTGCTTGAATGGTGAGGTCAACACACAAAATTATATGTATTGGTCGGATATAAACCCAAATTGGATGAAGGAGGGACATTATAGACAAAAAATAAATGTGTGGGCAGGCATTGTGTGATATCGTGATAGGACAGTTTTTTTTAATGAGAATCTAAACGGTCAACGATATTTAAGTTTTCTACAAGATGATTTTACTCCAGCTCTTTCGACGATTTTTCCTGATGAAGAAAATCCCGATTTACCACATCAGAATATTTGGTTCCAATAAGATGGTGCCCCGCCTCATTATTCAGCAGAAGTTCGCGCTTATCTTAATACTATTTTTGGCCGCCGAGGTCTCCCGACTTAAACCCCCCTGACTTTTCTGTGGGGTTACCTTAAAAGGTAAAGTTTTCCAAACTAAGCCAATGGACATGGAGGACTTAAAGAATCGAATTGTTCAAGAAATACGGTCAACCAGTCCGGAAGTTGTCAGAAATGTGCAGACAGAATTTTTCGATCGTCTAGGTTACCGCCAATTAACCTTTGGGCAACATGTTCAACATTTATTAAAATGATAAATAATTAATTGTTGAATTTATTTTCGAACTTTAACTGTCGATAAATCATAATGACATGTTAGATAAAAAATGTACCAATTATGCACAGAATCCTAAAATTAAAAAAAATGGGGGTTCCCATTTAAAAAATTAAAGTTGGTCCAAGCAGAGTGCTTTCGGAGACACCCTGTATAATAAAAAATATTGAAAAAAATTGGTATTAAAAAAACAAAACCGACGTGTCCGAGAGATTTTTAAAAACATTCAGCGTTTCCTAAATAATGAATTTATTCCAGACTTTACGTCCTCACTGTATATTACCTAAATGTTTTATTAAATTTTATGGTCGAATAAAATTTCTTTCTTTATTAACTGTTTGTTTGGAATTTTGCCAAAAATATTGAAACGTTTTAATACAACTTGCAACTGTAAAATTAAAAGAATTATTTTTATAAAATGTTAATACTTAGTATTTACCAAGCTTATTTTAAAAAGTGAAAACTAAAATTTAATTTTCACCACCAAAAAAATACCACTCAATCGTTATGTTTTTTTATTAGATATTTTTACTAGCTATATACGCGCGTGTAAAAGTTATTTGGCACCTATTTGACACAAACAAAAAAATTAAAATAGATTAAAGTAGTTTATTTTTAAGGTTTTAATAGTTTCATTATTACTTAATTTAGGTATACTTAATAATAATAATAATAATAATAATTAATAGAATCACGTCGCAAAATGCCAAAATAAACAGGGCATTCCATTTAAAATAACAATGCTAAGCCTAACTTCCGGTAAAACCGGAAGTGATAGGTAAGAAATGCTGACCTTGATTAAAAAGCCAGGGGCGGCGATGCCTGAAATAAGTAAGCGCATTAACGTTGTATAACGGATAATAATTAATATTATAATAACTCGGTACATAATTCAACGTCGTACAAAATTATGCTGTGCATGTTGCAAAACCAGGGGCGGATTTACAAATTTGCCGCTAGTAGGCTATTCAATTTTTGCCGCCCCTATACCAGTGACGGCTCGTGAGTTGTGAAAGAGGTGAAGTGTTCGGGAAAGAAAAAGCCCGCTGCAGGCGAAATTTTTTTAAGACCACGCCCAAATTTGGTCAATAATTTTTTGTAGATAAATATTTTTAAAATTTATGATTACCTACTTATTTTATTGAAAATGAAACTTCTTTCTGCAAAGCCAGTAAAGTTCCAACTACGTTTTTTTATCCCCATTAACAGGCACGGCCAAGAATAAAGTTTATTTGAAAAAATACTACCCGTCGACCATAAATAAAGATTGTACCATTTATTTCTGTAAGACAAAAAAAAAATTTGTGCCAAATTTGCCGCCCCCTAAAATCTGCCGCCCTAGGCTCCAGCCTACTCAGCCTAATGGTAAATCCAGCACTGTGCAAAACACATTTTATGCGACCGTGTCTCAGATTTAACCAATATTTTAATTTTAGTTTGGTTCCAAAAATTATTAATGGTGGAATAGCTGGAATCATTGGTGTCACGTGCGTCTTCCCTTTGGATTTGGTCAAAACAAGATTACAAAATCAACAAATCGGGCCTAATGGAGAAAAGATGTACAATAGCATGTAAGAAAAACCAATTATACTTATATCATATACTTGTATATTAATTTAAGGAATAAGGATAGATATAATATGTAAGGATAGGTGCGCAGCGATCATTTTAACAGCGGCAGTTTTAAGGAATCATGTTCAACTAACCTCATCCACTTTTTCTTTTTAGGGTGGATGCTTTTAAGAAGGTCCATAGACAAGAAGGCTTTTTTGGAATGTATAGGGGATCGGCGGTGAATATTTTACTTATAACCCCTGAAAAGGCTATAAAGTTAGCTGCCAATGATTTTTTTAGATATCATTTACAAACTAAAGATAAGTAAGTATAAAACTAAGAAAAAACCTTAAATATATAGTACCTATAGTCGGATCTCGTCTTATCGTGCGGGTCATACGATTCAAGAAAGACATACTCTCAGTTTTTGTTTTCTTTACTTGCGTTTAATTTTATCCTCTAAATAAAATACGTAAGATAAATGAGACAGACTTATTCCATTTTGACATGAAAAAAAAAGGATATGTAAAGTTGCCACAGTGGATCTTTGCCCGTGCGTCATCAATCAACGATCAGGACTCTGCATCCTTGTTTATTACAGTAACAAGTTTGAATAAAAGCATAAAAGAACGTCTCCAAAATTCCGCAATAATATAACGTGCTAGACAAGGATAAAACTATAAACGTCAGGTAATTACTTTCTTTATTTGTTTAGTTGACAACCGTTGTATTTTAGAACGTCATTGTCAACCTTATTTTGATCTGCCAATCTAATTCGTATTTTGTAAATCTGTGTGCCTTAGAACTGTTCCTGTTTCTAAAAATAGTTCTTTTTAGAGGTAATTATACCCACCATCTGTTTTGGCGGTAAGTATTTATGGATTTTTATAATAACTAATTTATTTATTTTAAATATTCTAACCGTGAAAGTTCTTTGAAACGTTGACGGCAGTGGCTAAATTCCCTTAAATGAAAGGATGTTAAAAATTTGACTTTTGCGATTTTAATAGTCAATAAAACACCAAACATTTGTAGATTTTAAGCTTTAAAAATAGTATTAAATGTATAAACATTTGTTTGTCAATTTCTTTTAGATAATAGAGAATGCCGGGCAAAACTTAAAATAAATAATAATTTTTCGTGATATTATGTAGGTACGTCAAACGGTAGGCAGGCACGTCCATTTTATGAACTTAACTTAGTTTTGACTTTTTTCGTCTCGTAATTTTGATTTGATTCATACGATTTTGATGACGTAAAAGTGATGACGCACGGGAAAAGAACCACTGTGGCGACTTTATTTACTTTCCAGCGATTCAAAAAAAGCTTATAATGGCACCAGCTACGTTTTATTTTAAATATGCCAGTTTTGTGACTTTGACAGTTTGTGACAAAATGAAACAATTTTCTGGGTTTTTGCATCCCCAATCAAAAAAAATGGTACTTAATCTGATAAACTATTTCGAAAATGAAAGAAAAAGTGGAAATTCGCCAACCAATATTCAGGAAACAGTAGCCAAAGCACTGGGAATTAGTTTAAGGACTGTGCAGAAAATTGTGCATGAAACAAAACATAACATATAACCCAAGAATACTAAAAAGTGTAAACGAAGAAAGCCAAAGACTGAGGATTTAAGCGAAAATATTAAAATGGGAGTTCGAAATGTGATTAACGATTTATACAAATCAAAAACCAACGTAACTCTTCCAGTTTTACAAAAAACATTAAAAATTCGGGGTGTTTTGGAAATTGGACTTGAAGCTTTATCAAAATTAATAAAAAATTTAGGTTTTCGCTATAAAAAAGACTGTAACCGAAGATTTTTATGTGAGCAGCCACATATAGTCAGCGTGTTCAGTTTTTAAAAAATATACGGACAATTACAAATCGAAATTTAGAAAAGTGGTATTTTTAGACGAAACGTGGATATTTTCGAATGGAAGTGGTTCAAAATCTTGGCAAGATGAGTCTGTAAAAAGTGTTAAAAGGAAAAAGGGGTGCGGTACGGGAAAGCTAGATAGTTTTATTATTTTGCATGCCGGTTCTGCAACAGGATATGTTGCAGGTGCGAGTTTAATTTTTTCTTCAACATCAAAAAGTGCTGACTATCATAATAATATGAATTGCGAAATGTTTAAAAAATGGTTAAAAGTTCAATTGATACCAAATTTGGATGCTCCGTCTTTAATTGTATTAGATAATGCATCATATCATTCAAGAATTTTAAATAAACAGCCTACTTCATCTTGGAGAAAAAGTGATATTTATGAGTGGCTGGAAAAACACAACCAAAATCCTTTACCAAATATGCTTAAATCGGAACTCCTATCAATAGCAAAGTCTCTTAAAAAACCCAAAATATACGCGGTAGATGAAATACTGCGTGAATATGGTCATGAGGTTCTACGACTGCCGTCATATCATTGCCAATTTAACGCAATAGAATTAATATGGGCTGGTGCAAAGTCTTATTATGAAAAACATGTAGGTGATGGTCTTAAATCCGACCAAGTACAAATAGTTTGGCAAGATTCGTTAGATCATATTACACAAGAGTACTGGAAGAAATCGGTGGAACATACAGAAATATTAATAAGGGATTGGTGGGATCGAGAACAAGTACTAGATGTCGAAGTAGCGCCAATGATAATTGCTCCATTCGAAGACGACTCAGACGACGAGGACTTTTCAGATTTTATAAGTGACGATGAGAGTTTTTAGGCTATAGTTATAAACGGTGTTTTTCGTTTACATTTTTTAGTATTCTTGGGTATTATGTTATGCTTTTTTTTCATGCACATTATTCTGCATATCCTTAAACTAATTCCCAGTGTTTTCATTACGGTTTCCTGCATATTGGTTTGCGAATTTCCACTTTTTCTTTCATTATCGAAATAGTTTATCAGACTAAATACCATTGTATTTTTAGGTTTTAGTAGTAAAATTGTTAAAATAAATTGCACTGTTTATTATTGTCGTTTTTAATTAAAGGGTACAGTAGGTATATAATTAACGATTATATAATTTTTTTGTAACTTTTTCAACTCCCCTGTACATAATTTTTACAAAACTAATAATATTAGGTATATGTGGCTATCTTCGCGATAGCTAAAATAATGAAACTATTTTTCCTTCCTTCGGTATATTTGTAAATAATCTCACAACATTTTGATAGCCTCTGTGTTGTCTGATTTGACGCATATGATCAGTGACCTTTGGACCCGCACGTTAAGACCAGATCTGACTATACCTACATTATTTATTAAGTATTAGGAAAAATGTAACAAAATCAAAATAAGTATGTTGTCATGGATCAACCTTTGTAAAAAAAAAAAATAAAAAAAAGACACTTTGGCAAATGGCTCAAGAAAATGAAATAACAAAAAACTGATTATCAAGATGAGTAAAAAAATGTATTTTAGAAAAAGAGAGATGTCTCTTTAATTCAAGAACTTATAGAGAAACTGAACAGGGTGATTTACAAAAATACTAGTGAGGCACTCGCCATTCTGTTTTTTTATCATTAACTCGTTACTTCTTCGTTTTATCCAAAAATCGGCCAAATATCCAGACAGTTTATCGAAAAAACTAAAATCATACTGGGTTTTATAAAAAATTCGAATGATTGGGTTACTTCCGGTAAAACCGGAAGTAAGCAAAGGTTGTTGGCACGCGACAAAAGTGACAATACAGGGAGAAATTCTTCAGCTGAGCATTACATAATTTAATATAATAATCTAAAATTGAAAATGCGACGAATAGAAAAAGGTAAAAATCCCCTTAACTAGATATAATTTAAAAGGAAAATTGCAGTTTATGCCGACTATATAATAAATTAAATAAGAGTACATACTTTTAATATCATTATAATTTAATTTTAGAGCACTTCCAATATTCCGACAAATGTTGGCAGGCGGTTTAGCAGGACTATGCCAAATCGTCATTACCACGCCCATGGAATTGCTGAAAATCCAGATGCAAGATGCTGGAAGAGTCGCGGCCCAAGCTCTCTTAGGTTTGAACAAATTATTTAACGTTTATTCCATATGGTAACTTATATTTCCTCTTTAGTGATTAAAAATTACAAGATGAGACCGTCATAACTAGTCACTAGTCATTGATTTTGTACGTGTTCTTTAAAATAAGCTACAGTTTGTTAAATTCGGTTAACGCAGACCAAAGTTACAGCCTTTTAAGTACTTTTAGTCGCTACCCTTCTTCACGCTGTTACCATGGTAACTACAAGGAAATTGTTATTACCAAATTTATGAGGATATTACAGAGCATAATTTATACAGTGTGACCAGTAAAGTCCGCATCATATGGGATTTTTTTTATTAATACCTTACCTATTCGAAATTTGACTTTGGCATCAAGTTCTGCTTCGATCGAGATGACAATTAAGGAAAAAAATAGTAGTCACGTGATTCGTATTATCTGATAAATTTTAACTTTTTACAAAAAATAATTCAAAAGTGGGGTTATTTCTTAAAAATATCAAAAAAAATTATTAGAAAAGTTTTCTTAAATGCAGTTTCCAGGCCCCATGCAAAATTTCAGCTGCATAAGATAATTTTGATCTTTTACCAATATTTTGTAAATTGCACCACTTTTGCAAAATAAGTCTCAACGCAACCTACATAAAACTTCTTAGTTTTGACAATGCTTTATTTCAGATATATTTTCTTTAAAGTGTGTTTTTCTACAAAATCAAAATTTATTAAAATTAATTTTTATGTGATTTTTTATTAGAACAATTGACTCTTTTCATTAAACTATTTGCTTAACGTTAACGTGTATTACTTTCAGACACAAACTACGTTTTCAAAAATACTTATTTTATAAAGTTACCTTATACAGGGTCAAAAACAAATAAACTTTGCATCACATGCAACCAAATTTTAATAGCCTAATTTTGATTTTGTAGAAAAACACATTTAATATGGCTCTACTTTAAAGAAACTGTATCTGAAATAAAGCATTGTCAAAACTAAGAAGTTTTATGTAGGTTGCGTTGAGTCTTATTTTGCAAAAGTTGTGCAATTTACAAAATATTGGTAAAAGATCAAAATTATCTTATGCAGCTGAAATTTGCATGTGGGCTAGAAACTGCATTAAAAAAAAAACGTTTTCTAATAACTTTTTTCGATATTTTTAGAAATAACCCCACTTTTGAATTATTTTTTGGAAAAAATTAAAATTTAACAGATAATGCGAATCACGTGACTACTATTTTTTTGCTTAATTTTCATCTCGATCGAAGCAGAACTTGTTGCCAAAGTCAAATTTTGAATAAAGCTATTAATAAAAAAAAATCCCATGTGATGCGGACTTTACTGGTCACACTGTAGAAACTAAATTTTTGACCTGCATTGTATTACAGTTATTAGTTGAAATTGAGGACTTTGTATCATAGCATAGCGACTACGCACCCTAGCGGTAAAATTAGGAACCTAAAAACTATTCTCAGTAATTTTTTTTTGCTCATATTTCACAATGAATTTCTTACCCGAAAGTCGTAGCATGTATGATTTTGGAGAGACACCCTGTATAAGAGTATAAGTAGAGAAGAAGCGTATAGAAATATAAAGAAAACATAGGTATACTTATAGTATACTGTAATACTTATTCGCGATTAGTCGTTTTAAAAATTTTACAGCACTGAGTGCGGTAAAGTGTACTTTACAACACGCGAGTAGAAAATAGTTATTTACCTAACAAGTGCGGAAAGTGGTCCTTTACCGCACGCGACGGCAGTTGCACGAACGACGCGAAGCGGAGTTCGGGCAAGCCGTTAAGGGCGGTAAAGACACTTTACGCACGTGGTAGGTACACAATTTTTCCTTCGAGCAATAATATTTGGAACAAAAATCAAATTTAAAAGAAAAAATTTATAAAAAGTAACAAATATTAATTGTTAAAAGCTATAAATATTTTTATATTATGCATTGCGCGAATGCAAGTACATCAATTGCATTTTTTGAATAAAATTAATACAGTGCGGTAAAGAATCTTTACAGCACTGAGTGCGGTAAAGAATCTTTACCGCACCGGTAAAAAAAAGAATTATATTACAAAATTAATACAAAAAGAAACAATATTTTTTAAAAATATTTATTACATACAAACATTATAATATAAAAATATAGCTAACGATAAATATTAAAATTAAATGTACAATTTGTAGCGCAATGCAAATTAAGTGCTGAGCGAGCTTGATTTTGTTCATCAGATGTAGTTGAGCAGTTTTTGTAAATTACAGAAGCGTTATTTTCTTGCGCCATGCATGGTACAGTAGATTGTTGTGACCTGAAAATTGCTAAAGGTGTAGGCGTTGGGTTGTTTCGTGTTGATAGACCAGGAGCATCCTCTAAAGTCTCTGTCACTGCTACTGACGTTGATGTTAAAGTTGAACACTGCTCAGTGCTTCTATTTGGGGTACTAGAGCTTTGCAGAATGTTTTGAAATGTAATAAAATTATTTATAATATTTTAGGTACAGGGTGTTTCATTATATAAGTAGAGAAGAAACGTATAAAAGTATGAGACCAAAAATAGGTACCTAGTAAAAATATTCGTAATGATGTGATACTTATCGCCGTTAGTTGTGGTTAGCATCATAATGTAGTAAATTAAATAGAACATATTACGCATATAATAAAATTTACAAGAGTGCGGTAAAGAAATTTTACAGCATTGGGTGCGGTAAAGAAATTTTACCGCACTTACCGCACTGAGTGCGGTAAAGTACTACTTACGACATGAAAATGAGTGCTGTAAAGTGTACTTTACCGCACGCGAGTAGGAAAAGTAAAATACGAGTTTATTTTTTACCTGTTTCAGTTGGAAAGACTGTAGCAAGATCCTCAGCGACTGAAATCGCCATTGGATTGTTTAGACAACACGGAATCTTAGGCTTGTACAAAGGCACTGGCGCCACCATGTTAAGAGATGTTTCATTTTCTGTGATATACTTTCCACTTTTTGCTACCCTGAATGATTTGGGACCGAGGAAAAGCGACGGTTCGGGTGAGTTTTAATCTGTTAATAGTTTTCGGACAATCTGAATAATTGATAATGTTTTTAAAATCACAATTTTGCACTTTGGGTCATGTGCAATCATTTAATATAATTTTCGTGTAGTTTCGGGCATTGAATTGGCACGGGTCTTCATGGCACAGTCGAAAGGCCGAGCTTTTACGTACAATCGACTCGAGACGGTTCCCATGGCGAAGCTTCGTTACCGACCACCCTTTGTTAATTCCATCACAACTTTGTTAAGAAATATTCCTTATGTCCAAATTCTTGGATAATCCGTTCTAGTAATTGTTCTAAATTTGCAACTGGTGTTTTAAAAATAGTGTTCTTTAAATGAGGAAAAACGAAGTACTTAATCCATAACCGTTAAACGAGGTGATCTAGGTGGGAATTCATGAATTTAATGTCTGATCGAAAACTGATCAATCTGCCGTCGAAAAAAATTGCGTAGTTCGTCGTCAAGTAATTGCTCCACAAATGGATTCAAAATATTGTCTCTATACTTTTCACTACTCCACATGCGTGTATTCCGAGAATTCACATAACCGGAGAGCTGGAACCAGGCTTTATCCAAAAAAAATGTCAGGTCTAATAAATCATTTCTTTCCAATAAATTTTGGGTAAACCATTAAGAGTAATTCCTGCGTCTTTTAAAACTTGCGGCTTGTATTTCTTGGAATACTTGCACTTTATAAGGAAATAAATTTAGCTGCTTCCTAAGAATAGTCCTGCATGTTCCATAAGATCTTTCCACTTCTTGGGACAGGCGTCTTATACAATTTGTTGGCGTATTTTGCATTATTTCACGAATGTTTGCAACAAGTTCTTCTGTTCTTACAGATGGTCTTCCTGCTCCTTTTTTGTGTTGTATAGAACCTGTTTCCCCAAACACAGCCACGGTTTTCTTCAGGCAATGATAAAAATCCCCAGCAATAAAAGCAAATGTTCGTGAAAATCGTCCATGCACAAACCCGGATTGTATTGCCACTTACCATTTACTCTAACCCCGTTTCGAAAGTACGCTTTAATCATGAATGTTTTGTGCTGTTCCGTAAAGCCCATTGTGTGAATTGTTCAAGAAATTGGAAAATTGGAAATTGGAAAAAAAATTGTCGAAGATGACGGAATAACTGATTGATTGTTAAATTCAGGTAGTTACTGACACCCAACAGGTATTAAGCTCTACGGCTAAGCATTACGTCCTTAGATGCAAGGCCCTCTTTGATGCAAATAATTTTTGCTCGCACGGTATTTGCATGTATGTGTATGTATGTATGCCGATGCCGAATCGCCCGTGCGCCGTTAACCCTGTATATAGTTCGTTTATGTTTGTGTTTTTGACTTGTACTTGTAACTTAAATTAACGAGCAATGACTTCAACAGTCCAAGAAATATTACACTTTTATTATTCCTTGGCTAAACTATGCACAAAACTGCACTTTGCTTGTTACGTTACTGCCATCAAAATTTGCCCCACCCGTAAAACACTCACGGGCTGCGCCTGGTAGGAATGGGCTTTTGGATATTTTCGTTTTTAGGTATATTTCTATGATTTTGTGGCCCGTTCTGTGGGCTGTATGGGCCGCGGCAATTATGTTGCACATCCCTATTATAGATTATAGATATAAGCCGGGAAAGTGGCGGACACACCATACTGTTTCTAAATATAACATTACTATCTTGGTATTTATTTTTAGGTGAAGCTGTATTTTGGTGTTCCTTTCTGTCCGGCTGCGTAGCTGGATCATGCGCAGCTTTAGCAGTTAATCCCTTTGATGTTGTGAAGACCCGGCTTCAAGCAATTCACAAAGCCGAAGGGGAAAGGTCATATTCTGGAATTGGAAACGCATTTGTGTAAGTATAGGAAACGCGTATACGACATTGTTGTATTTTGACTTGACTAGTAGTAACATGTTTTATTAAGCTAAAAGCTACAATTAAATATTTTTTAATACATTTTTTTAACACATTTTTATAGATTTATTTTTAAATTTTAAAACGCGACATTCTTTTAACAAAAACAGACAGAAAAGTTAAACATTTTGTAAATTGTATCAAATACGTATTACGTATCATTTTATTTTTTAATTAAATTTAATTTTAAAGTTTTTTTTAACAGTTTTAATGATTTTTGAGATTTAATAGAATTTTCTAAATTATTATATTCTATCAAACCTTTATAAAAAATAGATTTATAAGCTAATGTTTTAGACACTCTATCAACATAAACATTTTGATTAGTTCTTGTTTAATAATTATGATGGTCATATTTAAAAGAACAAACATTTTTTAAACAATCAGGCAATAAATTATTTTTAATTTTATGTATAAAGATACATATTATGTACTAAATAAAAAATTAAATTTCTGACATTCAACCAATCTAAATTTTTTAACATAAAATTAATTTTTGTATATTTGTCACAACTTTAAATAATCCGCATTGCCTTATTTTGTAAAATTTGTAATTTATCAAATATATCCTCACTAGCACAATATAAAATGGAAGAACAATAAAGAAAAAGTGGTAATATAATAGTATTAAATACAGTTTTTTTAGAAAACAAACTTAAATTAGAACTGATTCTTTTAAAATAACCTACTTTTCCGGCAATCTTCGATATGATACTTTCAAAATTATTAAAAAATTTTAATTTTGAATCAATGATTTTCCCTAAATATTTAAAACTGTTTACTAATTCCAATTTTTCACCATCAATTACAACATTTATATTTTGACAATTTAAATTATTACCCATAACGATACATTTAGTTTTTGAAATATTTATTTATTTATTTATTTATAAGTATCAACAGCACAAGTGCCAATTACAGATACATCTTACAGCTAGTAAACACAAAAAAAAATATAAATAAAACAAAAGGAAAGCCTAAAAGGCGAACAAGAATCAAAACCCCACAGAAGTGGGTACTCAACTGAGCATCACAATATTACGTACATTAACTGGTCCTCAGTTTTCTCTCGACCAAATCCTTGAACTGGCCAATACTTGTTGTATCTTCATCAATATCTGATGCATAGAGATTAAAAAAGTGGCACATTTTGTAAATTGGAGAATTTTTGTAAAAGTTTGTTCGAGGATAAAAAGATATAAAAGATATTTGAGGCTCGCGAGTTGGCTCTATTGACAGCGAACGGTGGTTTACCAAGAATACCGAGGCAGTCAATTTAATTTTAATTTATTTACTTTTAGCCAATTTATTAATATGTGTATCTCAGAATTTAGAGTATTTAGACCATCAAAAATATTTAAAACATTAATTTAATCTAAGGTGTCATAAGCAAACATTTGTAACTTACACATTTTTAAAACTAAATGCATATCGTTAATATATAAAATAAATAATATTGGACCTAGTATACTTCCTTGAGGAACAGAAGTTTACCAAAAGTGATTGTTTTCGAACAATGACATTTTTGGTCCATTTTGTTCTTTTATTAATTCAAAAATTAGATTTTCCTTAACGGTGGCGAAATAGGCAAGGTTAATATTGTATTATTTTTGTTGTCGAATTATTTAATTATTATTAACCTTTTACCTTTCTTTTAGCAATATCCTGCGTTACGAGGGACCTACAGCATTCTTCAAGGGAGGTGCTTGCCGTATGATTGTAATTGCTCCGTTATTCGGTATTGCGCAAACTGTCTATTATTTAGGGGTAGCAGAGCGGATTCTTGGTATCCAACGGGGTTAAAGAATAAACGCCATAAAGAAAGAACAACTTCTAGTGGGTTTAATTTTTGTACCTTTATTTTAGTTCGTTGTAGAACTATTTTTAGGCCATAGAATTAGACAGAATACAGAATATTAGTTTGATGAGTTATTTTACGTAAAAAAAACTAAAGCATAAGTAGATTTACAGAGCCATTGACCAGTGGCGTAGGAGACTTTACGGCGGACATATAGGATAGGGTGATTCACGATGGATGGTACGATAGACGTATATGACGAACCAGCTAGCGAATCGTTCTGCAATCTGAAAGAATGGTTATTTACATAAACGTATACAGTGTGACCAGTAAAGTCCGCATCATATGGGATTTTTTTTATTAATACCTTACCTATTCGAAATTTGACTTTGGCATCAAGTTCTGCTTCGATCAAGATGACAATTAAGCAACAAATAGTAGTCACGTGATTAGCATTATCTGTCAAATTTTAATTTTCTCCAAAAAATAATTCAAAAGTGGGGTTATTTCTGAAAGTATCGAAAAAAAGTTATTAGAAAAAGTTTTGTTTTAATGCAGTTTCTAGCCAACATGCAAAATTTCAGCTGCATAAGATCATTTTGATTTTGAAAAAATATAATATATATAAAATATTTTTTTGGATAATAAGTCGAGGAATTTTAAGGTATGACATACTCAAATGACATTAATTATGCGTTCCAACTTTTAGATTAGAAATAATGTCTAAATTTTGCGTGTCTCATTTTTACATCACTTGACCCTAATGGTGAATTTTTTCGTTCATTATGACAAATAGCTACATTAAATTTATTTTTCTGCAGTTAAGTTTCCATCTTCAAACACAACTGTATAAGATAATTCAATTAAAATTTTATGAGTGCTTTTTTTATTACTTTTGTTGATTTTTGTGGTTATTCATATTCTTTTGAAATTAATTTCTAGTAAACCCAATCTTTTTGTGCCTTTTTATAATTATTTCTTATAATTATTTAATGCATTTTCTGTATTCTGTTTAATTTAAAAATGACAGCTTATTGAGATAGGTATACAAGATTTTTGTGATATTATTCGTTTTAGTAGTTGTTTATTGTTTAGAGATCGTCAGTGAAAAACTAAATTTGGAAAAAATGGTATAATCCCAGTATTACCTCTAGGTATGATTTTTATTTTCCATTTTTAATTTTCGAATTGTTTTTATTATTTTGTTATGTTTGTTTTTTTCTTATTCTAATTATATCTATGTCGATAAGATAGGTAACAATGAGCGAGGAACCGTCCTTAAAGTGACATGAAAAATGTACGACTTTTGATTGGTTGAGTTTGTTAATCTTAATAAACCCATTTAATAGTAGGCTATTATAATTATTCATAAAACAACAAAAAGTGTGTTATGAATTCGTAGTTAACTAGCTCCTATTTAAATCCCAAAAGGCCTTGATCCGAGATCTCGATTGAGATTATGAAAATTTGCGCTAGATATACATATAAACCATTAGAATTTTTTTAGATTTTGCTAAATATCTTGAAAACGGTAGCCTTTAGTGAAAAAATGCTAGAGAATTTGAAAAATGCTTGAGGTGGAAAAACAATATTTGTGTAAATTGTTGGTGTTTAACGTAAAAATGGACAACGTTTACATGTGAAGACCTGGTAATGCTGCACAACCCAACAAAACTACTAATGCTAATGTTTTACAAATTATAATAGGTTCTACGGTATTCTCTATTTTATTTTATCATGCTATTTTTGGATGTGACACCAACTCGGCAATATATAAAGAAGAAAACCTTATATAATGTCACTGAGGATAAGTGGATGCAAGGTTATAGATAGTAAACACTGTCGATGATGCTCTCTCCCCTCCCCCTTCCGTTGTTTTCCCTATCTTCTTGACATATTTAATCTGAAAATTTTATCGTTTTAAATCGAAAGCAAATATGAACAAAATAGAGATATAAAACCCAAACTAAAAGTATTTAAATATAACAGTATTGTTATTCGTTATTTAAATACTTTTTAACGCTTAAAAATTAATTTTAGAAAATACTAGTTAGTGTAGGTAATAACCTCCTAGATTTTTCAGACAATAAAAATAGTGAACCTTAAATCTCTCATTAAATGAAATTATTTTATTTAAATAAATGTTATATTTTTACAATTTTAATATTTCTTTACCTTTTCAAGTGAAATAATTAAAATAGTACTCACGACAAAAAATTATTGTAAAAAATAATACGAAACTATTTTTTGACAATCATTTTTTGTTCCAAATGAGATTCTAATATTGGTATCAATTATATATTGGTCAATTATATGCACCGTACACATTTTATAACAAACAATTCGTCCAGTTTTCAGAAGTTGGCGAAATTGTAAAAAAAATTATTTTAAAATTGTTGTATTTATGTTGTTGTCGAAATAAATGTAATCATTATTTGTTTATTGTTAGTTTTATTCAATGTACATTATAAATATGTACAGTGACGATCCAATGTTTTATTACCCGATTCACCATCTAAACAATATTATCAAATCTTGAAACCGGGATGGCGGAAAAGGGATAGCTTAGAATGTGGACGTGACGGATTTTCGTTATAAATAGTATATTAATAATAATTATTATATTCCACTAAATAGGAATACCCACTGTTAACAAAATAAGAAGAAACATTAATTATGTTAAGAATGCAAAAAATTAGTTCTTCCCAATTTGTCGTCGCCCACAGGACGCACATTGAATTGGCAAGACTGTCTAACTTCTATTCGAGCCCGATTCAATCCCATTTCACTCTCGCTGCATTCCCCCTTCATACCAGCAAATACGGTACGATAGCGAAGCACCTACCGCGATGTTTTCTGTCTTGGCTGAGTTTTGACCAACAATGTCCCAGTACGCAAAACTATCTTAAATATTTTTGTTTGCAAACACAGGCGGTAGATCTAGGGCAATCAGCAGAAATTTGTCATCATGGATTTGCGTTAAAACGATCTCTGATCGGTACAAAATGTAAACAATGAGGTCTTCTTTCATATTATATGTCTGTGAGTATTGCAGAACGTAGCATACCTAATATAATTAATCATTTCCTAAAAAAATAATTTTTGGAAATAGTTATTCTTAGTATTTAATCAGTAATCATTTATATGCTTAAGTTTTTGGGATTAAACAAAACACTTTTTTCACGACTAAAATGACTAATAAGTCAGTAATAAACATGAAACAACCGATAAACCTCCGATAGGATTAGATAAGAAGAAATGTAAGGTGCTGATTAGATAAAAACTGTTATCAAGACTAAGAATACAATTATAATTATTATTATTATTAGTATCATTTAGGTTTTTTTATATCTTAGCCTACAAATATACAGGCCGTTTAAAGTAAGGCTAAATTATTATTAAGGTTAATCATATTTTAATAAAATCATGGGGGTAAGTTTTAATTAGTAATACCTACATATACCCAGTAGGTATAATATTTATTTAGAAAATATTAGTTCACATCAGTACCGCGTGCTGTTCCTAACGCGACTTGTTTATACTTTTTGTGTTAGGAGGATGCCCTATGTTTATATCAATGTTAATAAAATACAATTAAATTAAATTAATTTTTCTTTAAAAAGAAAAAAAATCGTTAAATTTTTTTTCATAATTTGTAAAAATCGAATTATAATTTTAGGAAGTTGTATATGGAACTGGACATTACCGATCAACACTTGGAATTTTAAAAATACTAGAAATTGTAAGTACTTAAGTACCTATACCTACCGTTTGTAACTGGGTGTAACGTGTAACGTATTTACTGACGCAGCCAGGGTGTGGTTTTGGGATATAGTTACCCTTCTCCTAAGCCAGGAGCAGTGGCCCAGCCTAAAAATATATGTTCGGGGGGGGGGGGGGGGGGGGGGGCATAATTTAAGATTGGTAGCCTTCCTCTCCCTTTGGCTGCGTCACTAGTCAGGGTGGGTCCAGAACCTCACTGACGGAAAAGTATAATATATCATAATAATATATGATAAATTATATTATTATGATAATTTTAATTTAACACTTTTAAAAATAATGCTTTATTTGTTGGCATAAAAATTTTTAATATACCTAATATGGATTATGCAAAATTATATATGATGAAACTGCATTTAAACAAACTTTTTCTAATAACTTTTTTCGGTATTTTCAGAAATAACCCCACTTTTGAATTATTTTCGGAAATAATTGAAATTTGACAGATAATGCGAATCACGTGACTACTATTTTTTTTGCTTAATTTTCATCTCGATCGAAGCAGAACTTGATGCCAAAGTCAAATTTCGAATAAAGCTATTAATAAAAAAAATCCCATATAATGCGTTCAAAGCAAATTTTTAGAAATATAACTTATACTCATTTTCGAGACCTTCTAATAGGTCACTCAACGTGAATGAAGAATATACACAGACAAATTTCGGTAATTTCTTTAGATTAGTGCTTATTTTTCTCAAAAATTCTATTTTGTTTTAAACTTGAAGAAATAGTCCATAGTTTAAGTGGAGTGTACCTTCCTATGTTTAAAGGGAAAGAAATAAGACACTTTAAGTCTTCCTCCAATGGTACCTATATTAAAAAGTTTAAGGTTTAATAAAAAAGGGTAAATTCTCTAAATGTTTCGAATGCAGTAGCATTCATTATCAGGAGAATAGAATAAGGAAATTTGGAAATGTAACAGGTGCAAACAGTCCTAACGGAACTACAAGATAATGGAAAAACAAGCAAAGTGTATGGAAAAACTTTCAACGTATTGGTAAACCTTTATTTTATTTTAGTTGTTTGCTCTGATAGCAGTAATCCTAGTTGCAGTACACACAGGATCTGTGGATGTCATTAAAGCATTTTACGCAGGAACAATTATAGGAATAATATTATCTCTAATCATTTTCGTGCTCAGTTCGACAGAAGCTGGACATTCATTGAACGGAGTCCTCAAATTTCAATGTTATATTTGGATAACGTTGTTTCTTTATATTGTTATTATCTCGATAATCGTAGTGGCTCGATGGTATAATAGATCCGCTCGAGCGGGAGGTGTAAGTATTGGGTTTGGTTAGAATAACACAAATTACCGAATAAACCCGGATAAAGTTTTCCGTAATTTGTGTTAAAAACTTTAATGTAAGATGACGGACGGGCCTTATAGACATTTACCTTTAGATCCGTACAGCTTATCAGGTGCGCAAACAAAAGTTAAATTTTATGGGTGAAAAACGTTTGTACGTACGGCTCGCCGGTCAGATCCCTTGGCGGCCGACAGGGATGGGCATGCGCACAACCCTCTCGTAATTAGATTTTCCTTCTTTATCGACATTATATAAATACACTCCAGAACCGGCTCAGCGCCATTTTTGTTGTTACGTTTTCTCTGTGAATTTCTTGTGTTCTTTGCTGTTAGGTGCTTTCCTTTTTAACGCGATTTTATTAGCTTCACCTGTATGTATTGTATGTTTGTTTGTAACCGACTTCTTTGAACCCGATTTTGACCCACTTTAAACGGTCAGATTTAATTTAAATTTTGTAGACTTATCAAGAACCGCTGACCGCTGATAATCTAATACGCAAAGAACTCTCCTGTCAAATTTTGACAGCTGTCAGGTATAAAACGAACATGCGATTTTGACGACAGGGTCGTATAGTATTCAATGCGGAAAACTGCGCCATTTTTAACGCTTTTTTAAGATCCATTAACGTTCTTTCCGGTTATAACACGTGAAGAAACCGATAAGGCCATTTTGTAGAGATGAAAAAAAACTCAGTTACTGGAGCTTAAAGAATGGCACATTTTAAACACGCTTTTACTAGCTTCACCTGTATGTATATAATATGTTTGTTTGTCCGTATTCGACTTCTTTGAACCCGATTTTGACCCACTTTAAACGGTCAGATTTAATTTAAATTTTGTAGACTTATCAAGAACCGCTGACAATACAATAATCTAATACGCAAAAAACTTTCCTGTCAAATTTTGACAGCTGTCAGGTATAAAACGAAGATGCGATTTTGACGACAGGGTCGTATAGTATTCAATGCGGAAAAATGCGCCATTTTTAACGCTTTTTTAAGATCCAGTAACGTTCTTTCCGGTTATAACACGTGAAGAAACTGACAAGGCCATTTTGTAGAGATGAAAAAAAACGCAGTTACTGGAGCTTAAAGAATGGCACATTTTAAACACGCTTTTACTAGCTTCACCTGTATGTATATAATATGTTTGTTTGTCCGTATTCGACTTCTTTGAACCCGATTTTGACCCACTTTAAACGGTCAGATTTAATTTAAATTTTGAAGACTTATCAAAAACGGCTGACAATACAATAATCTACACGCAAAAAATTCTCCTGTCAAATTTTGACAGCTGTCAGGTATAAAACGAAGAAGCGATTTTGACGAAACAAAATTATGGGGTCTTATAGTATTCGATGCGGAGGCTTTGGAAAAAATAAGCAAAAAATTCTCCTGTCAAAATTTGACAGCTGTCAATATGTCAAATCGTTTAAAAAAAATGATAATAATGAAAAAACTATAAGGTCGTATGTATATTGGCGGTGGAAAGTTAAAAAAAATACGCAAAAAATTCTCTTGTCAAAATTTGACACTTGTCAATATGTCAGAATTTTAAAAAATTTGCAAATATCTTTCTTTTCTTATAATTCGGCATAAACGATCGGGTTTGTATGTATATTTGTATGTAACCGACTTCTTTGAACCCGATTTTGACCCACTTTAAACGGTCAGATTTAATTTAAATTTTGTAGACTTATCAAGAACCGCTGACAATACAATAATCTACTAATCTAGCTCAATCTACTAAAAAAAAAAAATTACTTAACAATAACTCAAACTAAAAATTGAAAAATAAATATAGTTTAAAAAAACTAAAAAACACGCTTTAATAATTAATCAAACTAAAAAGCGAAAAATAAATATATATAGTTTAAAATAATTCTTGAAATTCTTAATATAGGCAGAAAATAATAATGAACGATAAACATTAGTATTATTGTGAAAAAAGCGAGGGTACTCGATAGATAATATACGAAAAATATAGCACAAAGTGCCCCACGCTTTTTTCACAATAATACTAATGTTTATCGTTTATTAGTATTTTCTGCCTATATTAGGAATTTCAAGAATTATTTTAAACTATATTTTTATTTACGCTTTTTAGTATGATTAATTATTATTAAAGCGAGTTTTTTAATTTTTTTTTAAATATTTATTCTTCTTTTAAGCAGAATGGCGAAGTAAAAATCTTTGCTTAGCTTCAGTTGTAGGGCATACTTAACCACGGCAAGGGAGGAGGAAAAATATTTAAGTTAAGTTAAATTTTTAAAAGGAACGCTTAACTTAGCCGTTGGCTTTGCTATTTAAAAGTACCTAACTAAAAGGAACTCGGTTATTGTTGATTATGAGTGTTTAATATTTCTATTTCCAGTTTTTATGTACTTTTATATTGTATTGTATTGTATATTTATATGTATATGTACTGTAAACAAACAATGACTGGTACCGAAAACTTTTTTAAACTCTTGATAAAGAAATTGTGCTTATAAATGTTGTTTTACACGTCACGTACCTACCCAAGTTTTTGGCTTCTTGTATGGCTTGGTTTACATGCGCAAAGCCATAATTTTGCCACTATCGTGCTTATCTAAAGGTAAATGTTCATTGGGGTATTTTCACTTAATTTTCATTTTAACCCTACCGCAAAAAGGAAGAAAATATATATATATATAAAAATGAATGTTTGTCTGTCTGTCTGTCTCTATGTCCGGTATGCGTTCCTATACCATTTATCCGATTATGATGAAAATTTTTTGAGTTGTTGTGTGCAGGCCGAGGAAAATTTTGGCATAAAAAAAGGTCCCGCAATGCATGCCGGGATTTGGTGAGTTGTTGTGTGCAGGCCGAGGAAGGTTTCGGCATAAAAAAATGTGGCGCAACGGATGCTGGGATGCCGGCATGTCGGGATGTCGGATATTTATGTAATGCCTTTCCTTCAAATTTATTTTAGTAAGTAGCGTAGCAACGCGCGCGGGGTATAGCTAAATAATCAAATTTTCTACGGTTTCAGTTTTTCAAATTTTGAATTATTTACCGATAAAAAAAAAGCTCTTTAACAAAAACTCGCGAACCAGCGATCTACATTTTACCAAATTGACCAGTCGCAGGGACTTGGACTGAAGAGCGACCCGCCGGCACCTGAATAATATCTTACATCAATTTCCGTCGTTACTGACGGTTGTTTAAACTGATCGAGAGATTATTCTCATAAGTGTACTAATATTAATATTGTCATTAATAGTTCTTCCTATTTTAGGTATTTGGAATGATTACTGCTTTAATTTATTTGGTCGACGCCTTCATAAGTTACAAATCGTATGGAAACAGTCTTTGCTTTTAGTGTTTATGAAAGTAGAATGAAAAATGTATTTATTTTAAATATTATTAAATTTGTATACTGATGTAAATAAAATTATTTTATATTTATACACTTTATAGCAACTTAACAGCATTACCAACGAAATAGTTGAACTTTTTATAACTGCATATACAGTAGCGTAACAAATAACACCCCCCCCCCCCCCCCCCGCACCCTGGGTGGGGCCCGGTTCGCTAAAGGTCCCAAGGTCCCACCTTGCCCGGGTCACATTTAAAACTCCGTAGCTATTATTTTTTTGACGGTACATTTATGAACCAATTCAACATTATAAAACCCTAAAGGTAGGTAATTAAATTGACATTAGGAATAATTATTTTTCCAGTTATTACTGAGTAGTGACCAGAGGGCCCCACGTTTGCGGGGGAGGCACTCAGTTTTCGTTACGCCAGCATATATCTACTCGACAGGGTGGTAACCATTTAAGCAATAAAACTTCAAACAGTCTTTTTTATAATTTTTATTTTGTTTAAGGTGGAATTCTCAACGTCGTTCAATTTATTGCCAACCTATAACCTATTTCGCTTTGTTTTTTCAAGTTTATTATTTTTTAAACTAACATTTAAATAAAATCAGTATCGTCGGCACATTACCTAGGTAATATCTGATATATTACAGAATTATCAATTTATTTCATTGCTAATTTTGGGAGAATTGTATAGTGAAAGAACAATGACATAATAATGCTAAAAAAATCTTACCCGATATTTTTCACTATACAATTCTCCTAAAATAAGTTATGAAAAAAAAATTATACTGATTTTATTTAAATTTTGTGTAAAAGCTAGAAAACATAAATAAATCTACGCGAAATAGGTTATAGGTTGGCAAGCATGTTGATACTCCCACCTTAAGGATATTCTATTAAAAATATTTCACAAATTCTTATTTTAAAAAACCCCATAAGAAAGTCAGAGCCTAACAAGTTTTCTTTTCTACGATAACCTAATATGTTATTAGAAAAGCCTTTTCATAAAAATGTCCTAATATTTTTTTTTGGTTAATTTTTATTGGATTTAATAGGAATATAATTTACAATTACCGTTTTTTTTATATTATATGGCCAATCTATTATCATATTTAATCTATCATAATATTATTATGAGGTATATCCTATATATCAACTGTTTTTTTTAAAATTTATTTAGGTACCCCCAAACAACTTTATTTACACAGAGATAAATTTAAGTAATTTAAATAACATTATATAAAAAATAACAACAATTATTATAATTCTAACTTAATATACAGGGTGTCCGAAAAAAGAAGGTCAATCCGTTAACCATATAGTATATAGTCCTTAAGCAAAAATAAGGAGTTTTATTATGCCATTTTTTAATTTTTTTCCCTCATGTTCGATATTAAAAACTGATATTTTTGAATAGTTCCAATATTTAATAAGATAATAATTTCAAATTTGGTATATTGCTTCAGCATAAGGAGTTACATCTTTTGAGAACAACGAAACGAACAACAATTATTAAATAATCAAAATATAAGTGGTCCAGTACCTGCTGACCCCCCCTATATTTTAGTGCGTGCGCCAGTAACTTTCAAACTATATTTTCTCAGGTAACTATTTATTTTCGATTATTTTTTATTTCTTATAAAAACATAAAATGAAGCGTTTTGGAAAAAAATTTGAAACGTATGGGTCCTAAGCTGATGCCAACGCGGCTTACGAAAATCTCATAATTTTCAAATGCTAAAGTCAGCCGTTGGGGCATTACCAGGATACAAGATATTATTATTAAGTGAAGCTTTGCAATAGGTGACAATACCGAAAGTAAAGGACTAGCCAAAAATAACGTAAGGACAGTGGCGTACAAATAAAAACCTGTATTACTAAACCAGTTAAATGAAATAATTTTATTGCCCTACTAAGAACTTACTTGCTAATATTCTTCACATAACACTAAAAGGCTACCATTTCTACTATTACTTATTACCCAAATAAATTTAAAACATCATAACAAGGTAATTAATATTTAAAACATATTATTTTCATAAAATTATAGAGAATTAGTATCTACTTGTTACTACAATAAGGTTTGTAGGAAATTTTAATAAAAAACACAGAAATATCAAGTTCTTTGGCTTCTATAAAAATGTTGGATTGCATTTTCGCAATATTTTCCACAATACGTTTTTTAAATAAAAAGTTAAATTATTAAAATCATTTTTTTCAAACATTTTTTAAAAGAGTTGATGATTTTCTTTAAAAACTGGAATATTAAACTTTAATGTAATTTTCTTACTTTTCCAATAAATTTCCTGAATTTTCGATAATAAATAATAAAACATATTTTGTGTACAAACGTACCCTACTTATTTCTTTATTTTTGAAAATTTTTATAATAAGAGGCATTCAATTAGGCACCAGTCATGAGGACTTAAAAATAAAAAAGGTACATTTTATGTATTATGTGTTTAATGAAATAGTCTTTGTAGTTTGTAACTTTTAGGTATTTATTAGAAAAAAAGAAAGCAAAAATTAAATATCATTTGAAATGTACTTAAGCTAATAAAAATTTGTTATTATTACCTACTATGTTCCTTTTTATAGATTTGTTATCTTATCAAAGCGATATAGATAAAATATTTGGCATAATATATAGATAGGTAACCTCAAACAAAAAAATAAATAAGCAATCAAGCTAGTGGGGTTGAAATAGTCTCATCATTGGCATAAATGTGATTGAATTAATTTGTAATGGTAAGTAATAATCAAAAATAATAATTAACAACACAACAAGTAGCAAGTGTACGCTAATGTTTTTCAAATCCTATTCTTAGACAATATTCTCTCGCTCAGGGCCGTCTCTAGGCCGGGGCTACGAAGCGGCGGACAGTAAAGGGCGGCCTAGTGGCCTTTAAAAAAGTCAGTCCTTTCGTTTCACGTTCTGGAACATGTTGCGAAAATTATCAGGGACACAGGCGCCTTTTAGGACCCCCAAATTTGGAAGGAAAAAGATAGGTGGAGGCTGGTGATAATTGAAAGAGGTAGGGCCAAAACCCTAGCCTATAAAGTTTTTTCTATAGACCTGTGGGCCAAAAATATAAAATTAAAAAAAAACTTACCGAATAATTAAATGTAGCATAATAAGGACATTTTCTTAAATCACAACATTTAAAATAAAGTTTATTTCTGGATAAGGAAAGAGCAGAAGGTCGCAAATTTTTATAAAACTGATTTTATTCATTTTCAAGTTCAAACCTTGGATAACACATGCACCGACCTAACCCAGCATCCAATGTAGAAGTTAAAGCAATCATATTACCAAAAAGAAAAATCAAAGGTAATAATAATAATATTAACCAACTAGATCAATGATCAACATTGAAGTAAGGAATTTTTTTTAATTTAATGAAGATCGGGCAATAACGCATATGGATCTCTGCTGTGTATTATGTCAGAGTACTAAGATGTGCCCATATTCAAGAATTTAAATATTTTTTAGTGGATTTTCATTTTAAATGAGTCATACATGATAATTGTCCCCAATCTGTAGAAAGAGCCATTAATAACAGCTGTCATTTGATATCTGGTAGCGGGAGCATAGACAAAGGAGTTACCTGATTGGTACTATTTGGCTAGACAAAATAAAAACGTAAAAGTCCGCCAATTGCGGGCTGATTTGCCAAGCAGGCACAAAATCCCTATGAGCCAGTAAGGGAGAGAGATATATTTTATCTCTCACTGCGTTTTATGCGACAGCCTGGCCAGACCTAGGCATATGGAATTTTTTCGGCACAGTGAGGCGTCAGGGAGTTAACGCAACTCTAAGAAATTATTACACCGTTAGGCATTAACGTCTTAAATTTTAAATTATTTATAATGAAAAAAAGGCGTCGGAAACCAAGTAATAATTATGAGTATGAAAGTTTGGTGTACATTTTAGGTAGCTAGGTAGGTACCTATACGGTCATGGTACTGTGGCCGACCCTATACTGCACGAGCCGAATATTAATAAATTAAAATTTAATAAAAACGAGATTTTGTCAATTTTGCATATATATTTCCTTTTTTAACGCAACGCCATAGGTAATAATAATTATTGTACTCCAAAATGATACTCGCTAATAGGTACTATTTTATTATCAATTTTGGCTTAAATTAGGCATTTTAACCAAGTTGTTACGAATGTGCCGTCAAAAATTGCAATTTTCCAATTTGTTGCCAGGAGTAAAATGGCTAACCACCTTTTTGAAATAGTAACCCAAGTAACCTCATTTTTTGCCATTAGCTTATTCTATGACTTCAACGCCCTCCCACCTGAATCCGTCCAAGTGTCTTTGTAAAGAGGCCTATACCCCAAACCCAATGTAGTGACGTAGCTGTCATAACCATGGAAACGGCCAAAATACTGTATTGTCATTGGTGGTTTGCATTGGTTTCCATGGTTATGATAGCTACGTCACTGCCTATATTTTTGGGTTTGGAGTATAGTATTTTAATATGATATCTCGGTCATTGCTTTAAAATCGAGACGGCTATGGATTTGGTTTTTAAATGTCATTTTGAAAAATAAACCTTATCTACCCCTTGACGTATTATTATTAAAGTCCATAATTTAACCACGTTAAGAGTTTGACAGTTTTTAAGAAGTCGTTTTTTAGAGTCCACAAATAAAATCAAAAATGCAGAAATCGAGGAAGAAGCCTGCTAATCACGAGCTATTGGATAAACTCATTATTTTAAGTCATTTGGGATTATTTTTGATACTGAGCAGCCTATACCTTTGTTACACCGAGTTCCGTGAGTCATGTGACAAATATATGCAGTGGATAATCCAGTGTATCTTAATGGGTACTCTTTCTAATATATCTTTAATATTAGTGGTCAGAAATGGTCTCAGATTGCATAAGATATCAGAGGTAAGTGTTTTAAAACATATCATAGAAAATATTACTCTTATTTACACTTTTATTTTGTCAAGTATCTATACTGTCAGTAATACAGATTGTGTACTGAATTCCATTGGATTATAATAACGATGATCAATCAAAGAGAGACTATCATAAATACACGTTTGCGCCGCACCAACATCTCACTTGTTATAGAGGACATTTTCTCATATGACATGTCTATGAACACTTTCTTGTAAAGTGAAAATATGGCATTAGTTTAGTTACTTTACAGTTGTAATGTTGGATTGATTGGATGTCGTTGGATTTTAAATTTGACATTTATTAAATTTTTTTAGGTATTTGAATTATTATTGGCTGTCATCTACATGTTTGCAACGGTTTTTGTTTATAAACAGATCAGTATTTAATGTTCATGGTTTAAAATTTTTGAATAAAAAAAGGTTAGTTGCAACTTTCTTGTGAAGATCCATATTCCCTTTTGAGAGGTATGTAATTGCATGCTAAAGAAAAATGAAAAATAATGACACTTACGAATACATATTTGTGTGTGTATATTGTATAGGGGTTTTTTGGTATTCTGGGCGAAACCACATGGAGAGCATCGGATACATATTTAATATAATATTTTTTCCACTTCTAACTTATATAAAACGAATTATTAACCGATTATTAACTTTAGAAATATTTTTTTTTACTACTAACATGAGAAAACCCTATTATTTACCTCATTTGTCTAATGAGAAATAGTTCATTATTTACCTAGGTTAATAATGAAGATTTTTTATCTTCTTAAAGAAATTGACTGAAACGTTATTGATTTGACGAAGTGAACATGAAAAATAAACTCTAGAAAATTATTTAAAACGATAGTTGATTGTACAGTTATTACAAGTCATGTGCACTGCTGCATTTCCACTATTAATAGAATTACCATTATTTATTATAGGTAAATTTACTTCAGTATTATGAATATTTTTGATAATTTGTAAACGTTCATTAACACTTGGTACTAAGTCATCAGTATGTAAGTTTTCTGCCAGACTATCTTGACGTGCGAAAGAAGTGGAGGGTATACTTTAATTTTCATTGGATAAGATTGGTTTTTGTACTAGTTTGGCTATTCTTTTCTTGCTCGCTATCGATTCCTCAATATATCCGTCAGTTTTTAGGCCTAGTAGGTCTTCTTCATTTTCTGCTAAAAGTGTTGCCGAGCCGTAGAGAATGACTAGTGTAACAGTCAGGATGTCAGGATTTTAGAAATTAAACCATAACATAATAATTATACTTTACTAATAGTATTGTGCCCAATATTGTGTCGATGATGTTTACCTTTGCCTTTGCGGTATAAAGTATTTTTTTGACGACGTTAACCCATTGCGGTTCAACAAATCTCCTGGATGATCCATTTTTTGAGTTAGGAAAACTTATCACAATAATCCCATCTCGGATGTACACATCATCAAGAACCATATTGCAAAGTTCGTCTGTTCTGCAAGCACCGGCTATGCCAATTATCAAAATAGCCTAGAATTTAGAGCTTACTAAAGCAGGACAAAAAATGAGTCTTCTAAAATCCATACTTTATTGATAAAAATTCATCGTTTAAAAAGATTTCTTCTTTCGAGAATACATGTGATTTTTAAGGTTTATAGGCAACATTTTTCTTTTTCAAAAATCCTATACTACTTTAAAATATGTACTTCGAAATATCGATATTTTCTTTCTGTGAAAGAGTTGATTTCAACATTGAGTAGCTTGCCCACAACGTTGATACCTTATTGTGTTCCGATTTTTCCTTAAAATAGGCCAGCATGACATTTTTAGTCATTTTAACGACTTTTTTCTTTACACCACTTTTGAAATTAAGCGTATGGATGCCTTCACATAAAGTCGCTTTGATTTTTCAGGCAACAAATCACGGCTCGCACTAGCCGCTGCCTCGGAGCTCAGGCGGGGTACAATTTTCCATTTTTAAATCACTGTCGCTTTGGTCGCTAAGATTCTCAGCCATATTTTAATATTTTATTGTAAAACGTTTACTTAAACCCTTCAGAAGGTGGCCATAATTATTTTAGGATAGTGACGTTTATTGAAACCCATCAGTTTCAATTGTGTTATTCGTTGCCGTGACAACTGAGCTTCAGGCTACTTGATATTTCGATATGTTTGATTAATAAAGAAAATGGCTTATTTTAAAATAAAAATGAGGTATTTTTGTGTTAGTTCGGCTGTTAACAGTAAAAAATATTCTATATATACCTCGGTTGCGAAGGCCATTATATAATGGCTCACTTCTCATCCTAGGTATATTATACTATTTCTCTACCTTGACAATTATTATTGACCATGGTTTATAATAAAAACAACCTATTTGAATCCAGGTAACTTAGTCGCGCCCTACGTCGCGTCGCTCGACTTTAAACATCGTTGTACTAAAAATATATAGGAGGCTCCAAAGTTTTGTATACTTTATCTTACTAATATGTTATGTTGGGAAAGCTTCATGAATGATATTTCCATATAAAGAAAGGGTTCTAATTATTATTTATACCTACCGTAAAAATAAGTGCCTTGAAAATATGTTAGTGGTGGAAAAAAATATTAACCACGGTTTAGACGGCTAATAACCCTCGCGTCTTAAGTCCCTCGTCTATAATAGCTCTCTAAACCGTGGTTAATAATATACTATTATTGAAGTAGGTAGGTACCAAATAATGTAAAATAAAATAGGACATTTTCTGTATACAATAATTAATTTATTAATATCATTTTAGGGTTTTACAAATAATTTTATTCTCAATTGTTAAGTTTCCTTCTAACAGTATAAAATATATTACAATTCCATGAAAAACTTAAAAACAGTAGGTAGGTACTGTTAATAACTTTTCTAAAAACCAATTCCATTTCTAAGTTCAAAACACTGTTAACTGTTAAAAAAACAATGTATTTCGTAACAACGATAATTATTATAAGGCAATTACATGCACCAAATAAATTAGATTTTTTTAATTAAAAAAAATTTACATATAACTGCGTTTTAATTATTATTAAGTTGATTAATAAACAAAACTTAATAAACTTTCTGGAAAAAAAGCGCCACCTCTAAAATTTTTACCTAATTTTATAACTCTATATTAACTTCATTTTCAATTAGTAATTTCTCCCATTTCTAGATAATTCAACAAAGTAAAAAATCATATCGTACAGCATTTTTCTTTTAATTTAATTTATTATATATAAATTGTTATTTAAACCATAATATAATATTTAAGATACATAAACGGGGAGGCAGAACTTTCGGCCCCATATTGCGTCAGGTATCTGCTAGGAATTATAGGTCAAATAATCTTGCAAGAAATTTCGGTAGTACCCACCCGCAGTAATTCCCGACCCGGTACTTTAGGTATGCTGAAGGAATGGTGTTGATATAATTAATTTGTTATAACAATGACACGAAGGTTATTTATTTATGTTTAAAAACCGATTATAACAAGTCCTTTTCAGTTCTTGACGTTGTATGTTTTATGTAATCTTTTAAAAATGATGTGATAATTTCAGACATTGAGGCTATTCGAAAAAATATTTACCTTTAGTTTATTACCAAAATCAATTGAAGAAGTTCATATACAAGCAAAAACAAATATCCATCAATTATGAAGACTACAAATACTTGCGAATCTTTCCATTCTTCTTTTTATACGCCACATCTGTCTATATACAGTGACCGGCAGAAAGTGCGCAGCATATGGGAAAGTTTTTTATTTTTAAGTTTAGAAAATTAATTTTTTTTTAGATAGCTTCTGCATGTTCTCAAACCAAAATAACACCCATTAAATCCGGTAAAAATCTTATGGTATACGAGGTAGGATCAAAAATTTAAAATTCCGCTAAGAGTAAAGTACCTCCATCTTTAATTTTAGAATATTTTTTACTAAGAATTATTGTTTTAATTTCAAAGTTATACCCAAACTCCAAATTTCGCTTATTTTGGACAAAAAAATGGATTTAATCGTGATTTCTGAATAACACTGTATAAAAAATAAATGGCAACCGAACAGCACGAAAATAAGATTTTCTGCAGACTTATTTAGAGATTACCGTCGATCATAAGTCCGATTAGTTTGTTTTCATAATATTATGGCTTTTTAAAATAAAAACATAAAAATATTAAATATTTTTGCTGCACACCGTATTTTTTTTTTCTCAGGGAACAAGTTAATTTCATTTAACTGATATTTTTTGATTTACATTGACTTAAAGCATCTCCTAAATAGTTTTTTTATACATTGAAGTATGCATAGAAAGTTTCCTTTTGATTTATAAAGAAAACAATTTAAATTAAAAATATATTTTGAACGGATTTTATTCGTCACGCAAAATAAGGAAACTTTCAATGCATACTTCAATGTATAAAAAACTATTTAGGAGATGTTTTAAGTCAATGTAAATCAAAAAATATTAGTTAAATGAAATTAACTTGTTCCCTCAGAAAAAAAATACGGTGTGCAGCAAAAATATTTAATATTTTTATGTTTTTGTTTTAAAAACTCATAATATTATGAAAACAAACTAATCGGACTTATGATCGACGGTAATCTCTAAAAAAGTCTGCAGAAAATCTTATTATCGTACTGTTCGGGTGCCATTTATTGAAGTGAAAACTTCTTTAGGCTAAACGCGCCCACTTTTTGTGGGCACTGAATTAAACTGAGCCGTCACGCGTCGCCGTCACGCGTCAGACTCGGCTGTGCTACGCTCGAATTATACTGCTATATTCAATCCGAACTGACCCTGACCCGAATGAACGTTATATGAAAGAGCATGCCGCCATCGATCGCATTCAGTATCGACGTATCGACGTGGAAACAGTCAGTGTGCGTTGTCTAGACACTCGTGTATTTGATATTGTTAATTTCACCTTGTTGAAGTTTTTACTTCTGTCGTGTGGTCTTAAGCACACACAATTTTTTTTTATACAGTGTTATTCAGAAAACACGACTAAATCCATTTTTTTGTCCAAAATAAGCGAAATTTGGAATTTGGGTATAACTTTGAAATTAAAACAATAATTCTTAGTAAAAAAATATTCTAAAATGAAAGATGGAGGTACTTTACTCTTAGCGGCATTTCAAATTTTTGATCCTACCTCGTATACGTATACGGACTTTTGACGGATTTAATGGGTGTTATTTTGGTTTGAGAACATGCAGAACTTATCTAAAATAAAATTAATTTTCTAAACTTAAAGTTAAAAAACTTTTCCATATGCTGCGCACTTTCTGCCGGTCACTGTATATAGACAGATGTGGCGTATAAAAAGAAGAATGGAAAGACTGTATATTTTAAAATTGAAAAGTATTCACACAACGGCAAAAATTAAAGACAAAAATCTAAAAAATAAGTTCCTATTTTTAGAAAAAATGGTACAAAACTTCCAATTGGGGCATTTAGGGCAATAGGTTAGATTTTGTTGAAAGTATGTTGTAATATGTAAATATATTAGGTACTATGTATGATAATGATGAAATTTAATTTTGAAATAAAAAACCAAAATATACAAACCATATATTGTATTTTCATTTCACAAATGATCCAAAACACAAAAGATCATAGAAAATTATGGTTAAAAAATTAAAATGGTATAATATTAGACTGTTGGGGCCGAAAATGCCTGTAATAAAAACGTGACCCTTCTCCCGCATCCCGAAGCCGAAAGTTCCTCTCAAAATCTGGTCGCTACATGGCCGGGACCGAAATTGGAATAAGGTTAGTTACAACAAACGTAATATTAGAAAAATGTGCTTTCATTAATTTATGAACAAAACTTGAGACAAAATGCATATATAAATAATACAATATTTTCTTCATAAAATTATCTACAAATTTGTCAAAAAGTTGAATTGAAAAATTCAAACAAGTCAAAATTTTACTGGTGGCCATTTTTTGCCGGCGGAGTTTGGTAATCATGTTCAACATGTACATTTTTAAAATAAAAATTTTCTCAATATTGCATATTAGTTAACAGAGCTTTTTTTAATGAGCAACATTAAAGTTATACATCTCTTTTCTATAACACTTTTGAGTCTATAAATACAAAAATTATATTTAGACCGATTTTTTCTAAATTCTCACTTTTTCATATTATATATTAGGGATAATACTTTTTTCCTATCGCCAAAATAAATACTTTTTAACACCATTACTTTTTTACTTTATTCTACCGTTAATACTTTTTTTTTATTTATTAATAACTTAGCAACTTTGTCACTTTTTAATCACAATCTTGGTAATTTTTCTCTAACAATTATTCGTTAAGATTTAATAGTCATTGTGTTCCGTTAATATACAGGGTGATCAACGACAGGTCGCGAACGGCTGTATCTCCAAAAACATACATGCTACGACTTTGGGGTAAAAATTAATTATGAAATATGCGCAAAAAAATTAGTGGAAATAATTTCTAAGTTCCTAATTTTACCGCTAGGGTGCGTGGTCGCTATGCTATGACACAAAGTCCTTAATTTCTACTATTAACTGCAATACAATGTAGGTCAGAAATTTCGTTTCTATATGCTCTGTAATATCCTCTCTAAGTTTTGTAATAATATTTTTTTTTGTAGTTACCATGGTAACAGCGTGGAGACGGGTAACGACTAAAGTACTTAAAAGACTGTAACTTCGATCTGCGTCAACCGAATTTAACAAACTTTGGCATATTTTAAACAAAATTTTATCTGTTAGAAAGGTTTTAAAAAAAAATTAAATACAACCATCAAACTATTTTAACTCTATTCTATAGCTAACTAGTTAGTAAAGAGAACTGCAAAAACCGCAAGTCGTTTTCTTTTCTTACTTAAAAGTTATCGCAAAAATAGTGTGGAAAAATGTAATTCGATTGGGCTTTTAGCAATGTTTTGCAATTTTCATTTTATTAAAACGTTAAAATCCTACTAGTAATAGCTTTTTTGGCTATATTTATTAATTTTAGGCGTTTTAAAAAATAAATTATGTTTTGATAAATTGTTATTGATTTTAGTTATTTATCTAAAAACTGCAATAATAATCCAAAAGTTACATTTATTTTATTGTCAAGACAGCCGTGGATAATTACGAAATTAAAGATAGTTCCAGGTGGTTGATAAAACAGGAATTATTGGCTTTTACATTTGGATTTTTATTGCATTTTTTAGATAACAACAAAATATCATAATTTTTTTTTAAACGCCTAAAATTAATAAATATAGTTAAAACAGCTATTCCTGTAGGATTTCAACGTTTTAATAAAAGGAAAATTGCAAAAGCTAACGAATGTATCGATATGTTCTTTCGATATATCATATGATTCAATATATAATATAAAAGCCCAAATAGAATTACAATCTTCCACTATTTTTGCGATAACTTTTAAGTGAGACGAGGAAATGACTTGCGATTTTTACAGTTTTCTTTACTAATTAGTTAGCTATAGAATAGATTTAAAATGGTTGGATGGTTGCATTGAAATTTATTGAGAAATCGAAGCTGGAAATATATTTTTTTTTTAAATCAACCTCACGCATTAATTTTAATAATATTTATATCAACGTGCAAACAGGATGAAACGTTCTTTAAAATAAGCCATAGTTTGTTAAAGTCGGTTAACGCAGACCGAAGTTACACCCTTTTAAATGCTTTTAGTCGTTACCCTTCTCGACGCTGTTACCATGAAAACTACAAAAAAATTGTTATTACAAAATTTATAGAGGATATTACAGATCATATAAAACTTAATTTCTGACCTGCATTGTATTGCAGGTATAAGTAGAAATTAAGGACTTTGTATTATAGCATAGCGATTACGCACCCTAGCGGTAAAATTAGGAACTTGAAAATTATTTCCAGTGTGATTTTTTTACTCATATTTTACAATATTTTTTTTACCCCAAAGTCGTAGCATGTATGGGTTTGGAGATACAGCCGTTTGCCCGTCGTGGATCACCCTGTATATAAAAAAAGTTTTTGAAACGGTTGGAATTAAAATTATTGCAAATAAATAGGCTTTCTGTCAAATATTTCCGTTTAATATAATATAAATCTAGGTCTGACACTAGAAATAAATTCCTTAATCAATTACGAGGGGCACTTTTTAAATAATTCTGATAATATTTAAATTTTTAGCATATCTTTCATTTCAATTCACTTTCGCCTTCTCGGCGATTGGGTTTTAGTTCCCTCTCCCCGAGCCCAACTGGAAGACACATTTTACGTGAAATAATGAAACTCTTTTCCTTAAGGGTATTGGATGCGCTAATTCAAACATATTATTATGTTACTGCATGAGAAACTTACTGCCAAAGCAGTCAATCGATAGTATTTTGAAAATGATTTAGCGCAGTTACGCACAATAAATAGCTGGTCCAATCAATCGAATTTATAAATTTAAGCTGGGGGCAAGGCCGTCTGGGCTACACTGGATTTAGCTGGTAAACGATTATTTATTGTATAAGTGTTGTGGGAAGCATTTTATTGACTCAAGAAAGTGAACTTTTATATTTTTTAAACTGGATAAAATGCAAACTCGTTTTTTATTGAAATTTAATTTAAAAATAATAATCTGACCTGTTTTTATAGGCCCAAGTCACTACAGAGTTTATTTTAGACATCTGCCAGTGGGTCAATTTTTATTTTACGCAAATAATAGCAAACATTAGTGAAGCATTTGGTATTTATAGAAAAAAAAAAGCACGAAGTCTTTCTCCACAATATTTAATTTATAGTGGGGTCCCACTTTTATTTTCTCTATGGCTAACAACACCAGCATTGTACTATTTACTTTGTTTTCCTGATGATGAGTGTTTCTACACTCGAAACATGTCGTTGAATTATGAATTATTCTAGGTTCGCCTAGTTTTTCTAATTAAATATTGTGGAGAAAGACTTTCTGCTTTTCGTTTTTCTAGACATTTAACTCCACTTGAGTATGAACTACTTCTTCAAAATTTGTTATTTAGTTTTTAATAAACATTTCGTTACTACTTGATTTTATCCAAAAATGAGCCAAATTCCCCTCTTTGGAATACAATTAAGTACCATTTTACGTTAAAAAAAGGTTGTATTTATAAATTATAAAAGTAGAAAAATAATTGTGGGCAAATTTGACCAACTGCTACAATCTTGGTTTTAAACACGAAGATTGCCTTCGTTAGGCGAGTTTCGTGCGGAAAAAATATTATAGGATGAAGACTAATCCAATACCCTTAAGAGGTTTGGTTACTAAAGCAAGTGATTAATTTAATAGTAGAAGTAAAGTCTTCTGTGTAATTAAATTAGTGTTGGAAAATTCTGCTATTGCCCCTCGTACGTCCAGTCTTTCAAAAACTGAAAAAAATTATGCCCAAACGTCAATGCCTATTAACTTTTAATTTTCTAGAGTTCAGATCCATAAAACTAATAATATATTCAGACAATCATGAGCGCCACCATTATTGGCTTTCAATATATAATTATTTTCTTTTTAGTATTTGGTCAATATAACACTTATCTATCTAATAATACTTTGGTATTGGAATCTCTTTTTTTGGCAACAATAACTACTCTATACATTCCTCGTCTTTTAACATTAAAAAACATAATTTTTTGTATTTCTAATTTAGGTAGGAAGTACTTACTGCGCCACAAAATATACAAACATAACAAGAGAAAGGTACATAATAATAATTAGGTCATAAAGATATTGCTGTTTGAAAACTCCATAATTATGTATTTCCT
This sequence comes from Polydrusus pterygomalis, assembly GCA_963969555.1. Taxonomy (NCBI): domain Eukaryota; kingdom Metazoa; phylum Arthropoda; class Insecta; order Coleoptera; family Curculionidae; genus Polydrusus; species Polydrusus pterygomalis. Next base: position 1,829,853 of record OZ018376.1, read on the forward strand.
TTTGACTTGCGCAAGACATACGGGTGTCAACGAAATTACTACCCAGCTTGTCATGTCCTTATAAAATGAAATATAATTATGAAATTTTGGTAACACAATTTTGTTATTTTAAATTTTTGTATATTTTTTAAAATATGTATCATATTATATACTTACATACATATACACTATTGGCAAACTCGAATCTAGGGTGCCGATCTAAACGCATCAGACGGAGATTATTAGTAGCATTTAACACGTTAAACAGAGAGCACGCTATTCCCTACCTCCCACCTTCCATTCGTTAAAACACGCGGTCGAAGCAGCCATGGGACCAGTTAACAGCTGAGAGTATACCTATAAGAAGTTGGGCGATTTACTTTTTCGTATCCAGGTCAACAAGGCATTATTTATTGTATTACTTTTTTGGGATTATCATTATTTTCTTGGAATACCAGTTTTTATTTCGTTTTTAAGTTTAAGGTTAATAAATAACATTAACTTTTATACCGCTTTTGTATTGTCAAATGCAACAGCGAAAAACATGATATAAAAATGAAAACATCGTAAAAATATCGCACCACAAAAAACATCAGACACTCGCTCCATCGAAGTGGTTAGGTGTCTCTTTTTAACTGAAGGCTTTGCCCATATTATGTGCCTTCTCTCTTGGTTGCATTAGAGATTTCGCACCCCAGATTCGATTTTGCCAATAGTGTATAACACAGTTTGTAAGAAAATGGCATTAAAAATTGTTAAATTAATCATCCATTTTATGGTTTTTACAAAAAACAAATAAATATGAGTGTAAAATGTAATATTATTTTTTTACTTCTTCTTCGGTATTCAGCATGAATGAGTCACAACTATTTCACTTCCGGTTAAACCCGAAGTAAAATAATTGTGACACATTTATCAAGAATAGGTAGGTACCTAAAAAGAAGTAAAAAAATAATATTAAATTTTTTATTTACTCATTTGTCAATATGATACTTACATATTTTATGCTTAGAAGTAGAATGCAAATTTTTTAAAATAATAATATACAGGGTGTTCTATTTAATAATAATAATAATAATAAGTTTATTTAAAATTTAATAATATAATAAATATGTTTATGTTGTCTTCGATAAACTTATTCTTCAATCCCCTGAAGCTAAGCTTGTTAGTTAAAATAATTGTTTATTTAAAATAACAACGTTGTGTGCACTTCCGGTTTAACCGGAAGTGAGAGCCAGACGTTTAAATACTAAAAATGTACAAACAGTGCAACCATATAACTTACCAAAATTTCATAACAATGTTTTACAGGGACGTGACAAGCTGGAATGTATTTTCGTTGTTACCCGGTATAGTATTGATATTAGCCATAACTAAGATTACACAATATTATGTCAGACATTCTATTGTATGATCAAAAGTACGTAGTGAATTAAAATAAATAGCATTTAATTAATTAACTACCTACAACATGGTGCTCTAAAATAGCAATATCTTTAGTTTGGACTACTAAAAGCTAATTCTAACACAAGAAAATATAAGGTACTCATATAATAAACAAACTAATAAATTCTTTAAACAAAACACCTATTTTGGTCATGGATTACATTTTTGGCTTACAACTTACTTGTACTCAACAAAAAAACTAACATATTAGGTAGCACTAGAGCGTATAGTCAACAATAATTCATTAATTAATAAGTAACAAGCACACATTAATAAGTACCTATATTTTTAAGTACGTACAATCTATATTAAAACATTTTTTTGCTTTTTAAGCAACTTTTTCTGCCCATAATAATATTGGTTAGTGGTTACTATAACCTACCAAAAAGATTTTTCTTGTTAAAGTCACTAATATGCTTTTAATCCTTTTTAAAATAAATAGGGTATATTAATAGATAAAATAATGCATCACCTTTTTTCTAAAAATGGATAAATAAATGCCGAATCTAGGCAGTATTCTTTGGCTGGTGATGTTTTGCCTAGTTTTAAAAATGTCCTTCTATTGTTGCTACCATGAGCAAAATAACCTTTTCAAATTCTTTTGGAGAACTTTAGGAGAAATTTTGAGCAAACAATTGAATGTGATGAAATTAACGATAACATTTTATATAGGTAATAGAAAATAGGACGAATAAATGCATTCTAAAATTTGAAAAAAACGTTTATATATCCTATAAATTCTAATAGAATACGCCTAACCTAATAAACACTCATAAATTGCATCTTCCCAATGCATCATTCTTGGTTCTCAATTCTAACTTTAGAAAAATTTTAAAAATGGCCAGAGTTTAGTTAAATACTGGATCACTTCCACAGTACCACAATTTATGTCTCAGGAGTAAAGGTTCATTTTGGTAAGACAGCTAATTTGATAAAATAAAACGTGAAAAAGTAAGATTTTTTGATGATTAGTCATCAACTAGAAGAAAAAACTCGATAGAACACAATAATTATCGTGGAAATAGTCATGTTGTGTGTAATTAGATTATAAAATGTTAATATTCGTTCAAAAACCAAACGGAGCTCTTTTTTCCTTTTGACAAATTTATACCCAAATGCGTATCACAGCTTATCAGAAAGGCTATAGAATATGACGAAAGGAAAAATAACTTTTAATTATCAAAGCCTCATCTCGTACCAACAAAAAGTACGTAGAGATTTACTACATTTCCATGAAGAATCGTCGAGAATTCAATTCGACTTTAGTCTGATCCTAGAAGTCCTTTTCATGAAGGGTATTCAAATCGTTTGAAATCGGTTCTAAAATTTTGACAATTGACAATTAACTGACTAATTTTTTGTTTGTTATATTTATTATGCTTGCCAACCTATAACCTATTTCGCGTAGATTTATTTATGTTTTCTAGCTTTTATACAAAATTTAAAGAAAATCAGTATCGACTTGATATTCTATAGGTAATAATTGACATATTTAATAAATATCAAGGAATTTTATAACTTATTTTAGGAGAATTGTATAGCGAAAAATATCGGGTAAGCTTTTTTTTTAACATTATTATGTCATTGTCACTCATTGTTATTTCACTATACAATTCTCCCAAAATTAGCAATGAAATAAATTGAAATTTTTGTAATATATCAGATACTACCTAAATAATGTACCGACGATATTAGTTTTCTTTAAATGTTAGTTATTAAAATAATAAACTCAAAAAATCAACGCGAAATAGGTTATAGGTTGGCAATAGATTGAATGACGTTGAGAATTCAACCTTAATTAAAATAAATAAATGTGCTGTTTTATTATTCTCTTTAACTTAACAACAGGGATTTTAACATAAATTTAAGTGAAAAGTTAGGTTAGTTTGCGTCAATCTGACAGTTTCAAACCCAGTTCGACACTGCTGCGTTTTCATCAAGTTTAGATCCCGATACTATCCCAAAAAATATCGAATGGACCTTAAAATTCAAATCGAACTCAATAACCGTTTCCGTGCAATTTTCAATTCGCAAAGCGGATTCAGATCGAGTTGAATACCTTATGAAAAAGTGGTAATTATAAAATATCACCGATTCACTTTAATTTTTCCTGTAATTGATGACGGGTACGGGTGATGTATCACATTTTTACTGTTCGATTAAACATTGGCATTTATAACTGGACTGGTAGGGGTCGTATCGGGCAATAGTGGCGTAAATTATAAGCCCGCAACGCGTGGGGGCCCAGCAATCTAGGTGCTCCAACCCCAACATTAATTAGTATATCTTTCTTATTTTGTGAACGGTTTTGTGCAATTTTCAGGATTTTTTAATAATTAAAAATAAGAGCGCAGCATTAAGTTTGCCTAATTTATATAATACTATTATGTTGTTTTTGACTATATACTATTAAATAGCCCCCCCCCCCCCAAGGAGACTCCAGTTGTCACAAGTGTGCAGTGGCGTAGCATGCAGGGGGCCAGGGGGGGCGACTGCCCCCCCCGCCTTTTGAGTCCTTTCCTAAACGGCGCCCCCTTCCCAGTTCCAGGTTTTAATTAGGTTGTAATTTGTTTATAACTTTTAGAGTATAGAAATAAATAACATAGACCTGTTACCTATTTCGAGATTCTATTTTATTTTCACTACTTAATTTAATTTAAAATAAAAATATTTTGCCACGACGAATAATTTATATTCTTTCAGTTATTTTGCTTTAGCAATTAAAAATTGTTGAAATCTCTAATTGACTAGCGACTAAATTTTATCTTTTTAAAAGTGTGTTATTGTCGCCAATGGGAATATACCTGAGAGTTTTAACAAAATTCCCCTTGCTGGTTCATATTTTGTTTTCATGTGGCCATTTTAGAAATGACGAAACAAAAACTTTATTTCTCTTGCCAAAATTGACTAAATAAACGAAATTATACATTAGCAGTGAGGCGCTCTTTGAACAAGGGCGTAGATAAGGGGGTAATAACCCCCCCCCCAGGACCCATACTGAGCCATAAAAACGAAATTGATCAATTTTTTTGTGATTTTCTTAAGGATCTTGCGTATTTTATATTTTTCCTATATTATACTTACTTGAAAATCAGACATCATTGAAAAAAGGGCGTGGCACCCAAAAATGTTTCGCCTGCGGCGCTATTTCTTTTGGCGCCGCAACCTCTTTTACTCTCCCCTCCCCTCCCCCCCCCCCCCGCCCCATAAAAAACCATTACCACGCCCTTACCTTTCGCCCCCTCCGCCCCTTCAACCACGCTACGCCACTGCAAGTGTGAACAAGTGCTGACTGACTCAAGAAATAACAAATGCCAATGTTCAAGCAGCATAGTGCGAAATACTGACGATTTGAGTGCTCCTAGCCGACAAAAGCTGTTTAAACCTCATCTTTGTCAATTCGAAAACATTTTCTTTCTATTTTTCTAGGGTTAAAATGGTTAACACAATCCAAAAGACATGTTGTCTGTATCAACCGTGCCATTTTGATTAAGAAAAAAACAGCCTTTTACCTCAAAAATTCTTAAGGTTGATTCACACGTTCATGGCGTAAAACAACGGTTTTTGATTGGTTGGCACTGGCGGATTTTGAGGTGAAGTCGGTGACGTCATGGTACTGCTTGAACTTTGACTTACACCTAGAATTAGTAAAAAATAATTGAAGAGTATTTTTATTTATTGCTTTATAACAAATTGCGATGATATAAAAAGTAAATTTTTATTCTTTAGGGCTCTTTTTAACTAAAATAGAACATTTGGTTTCTCCAACATATTAAAATTATTTTGCAGTAGTATGATAAAACAGAAAGACATGAATATGAAGGGATTATTTAATATAGTTTCGGCTTGCTGTACGAACGAAGCTATTATGAAAAAAAATCTTTTTCCTGGTTCCTTAAGTTCCACTAAATACTTTGGTTCCAATTAATTTCATCACACTGTTAATAATAATAATATTATTTAAAATTTAATAAAATAATAAATATGTTTATGTTGTCTTCTATATATTTATTCGTCACTCCCCTGAAGCTGAGCTTGTTAGGGGCAAATCTTATTTTTTGCTTTAGTATGTAAAATCATAAATATGCTTTAAAAATCAAGTTTTAAAGTAAAAATGTTAATTTATAGTATAAACGCATTTTTTTAAGAAATATATTACCTATAATAAAATTATTAATTTATAATTTTTAAGTAAAGTTCTTATGTAAATTATTCAGAACAATAATAATTAATTAAAGCATTTCTAAAAATATTTTCAAATTGTCTGTATTTAATATCAATGTTTTTATTTCGACTTAAAATTTTTTTAATGAAATCAATTTTCTAATTTTTGTTGGTAAATAATCGTTTAAAAAATAAAAACATAAATATTTGAAATTATTTTGTCTATGGACTTATTTTTTTTAGGTTTTATGGTTATTTCATTTGTATGAAGTGTATTATGATATTGTTTTTTAAATTGTATAAGGTTTTTATTTTTAAATATATATATTAAGATGTTACAAATGTAAAGTTGTCTTATGTTGAACTTTTTTGTTTCTGAATATAATTCTTTTGAAGGATATAGATAATCTTTATTGAATATAATTTTTAGAAACTATTTTTGTAATATTTCTAATTTTTTAACTAAATTTTTTTTCTAAATTCCTCCCCAACCTAAAATTCCGTAATTTAAATGAGTTTTAAGATTTAAAATTTTTTTAATGTTTTTAAAAATCGGTAGTAAACTTCTTAGTTTTTTAATTAAGTATTTTAAGTGAAAATTCCAATTTAATTTACTGTCAAAAATAATTCCTAAATATTTTATTTTATTAACTTTAAAAATTTGAATGTCTTCATTTATTTAAATACTATTCATATTTCGTGGTAGGTTATTTAGGTTTAAAGCAAAAGGAATATAATTTTTTTTTTTAAATTAATTGTTAACAAATTGTTATCAAACCAATTTTTTATAATTTTAAAATCTTTTTTATTTAAGTTGTCCCAATTTGTATCGGTATAAAACATTGTAGTATCATCTGTTACATTTACCAACCAACTAATAATACAATAATGATGCTACTAATGAAGATATGTATAGCAAGAAAAGACTATGAGAGTTGGGGTAGTATATTTTTTTATATTAATTACCTGATATATCTTGAGGAGAAACACTGGCCGCCCCCTCTGGTACTCCCCTCTCAATAAAACGGGGTTTGGTGGGAGAATTTGGCATCGAGTCCTTTGAAACGTAACCGGATATGTCGGACTGTCTGTAACCGTTCGGCAGAGAGCCACTGTGTTGGCTATCGCTGTCAGTTAGAGAGATACTATCAGCAGGTGGATACCTATAAAAATAAATTTCATATTTGAAAGGTAAAAAAATAGTTAATTAATAAGCACCAATATAACATACCCAGGAGGAAAATATTTCATGACTATAGAAAGATCGATATCAAGAGTTGGAGTTACTTCTTTCTTTCTACTACTTTCTTTATAAATTATTATTTTAAATTAATATAATTTTGCTCTACAAATATAGTTTACTTACCTTGGTCCAGCTAGGGGAAAACTATGTCGGTTAACTTTGGTGGCATAATTTCCCTCCCCCTGCCAAACCGGACCAATCATCGGACGATATCTCGGATTGGGAGGGTAATAGCCGCAAGTTGACATGGTGGCGGCTGGAGTTTGAGTAGATCTAGCTGTTGAAAATTGACCTGAAAAAATATTATTAAACTTTAAAAAAATACTGTTTTCACAATGCTAAGTATGTGGTGAGCGTTTCAACCTTGGCCGATTGGTATATAAACATACCCATCTCATTTAATACAACATAACTTCTAGGTATACACTACTGGCAAACTCAAAGCTACAGTGGCATATTATGTGATTCTGACAGAGTAAATAGTATTTTTAGACGTCCGCAATAAGGACAACAAAAAATACGTCCAAGCGGACAGCTCGCTGGTCAGATGCCTTCCTTCCCAGCAGCATCGGGCATGCGCACAAACCTCTTGTTATCGGCCTACCCTTCTCAAGCGACATGCTTAAAATACACTCCACATGGATTGTGGGTGTTAAGTATTTACGGATTTCTAGTTTTTGTGTAGTTTAGTGAATTGAGTATGTGCTTTTAGTGACTCGAATTGGATTATAAACAATGACTAGTAACAGCCGCTGTATGATTTTATTATGCCCAAATAGGGGTAAAATACCGGGTATTTCGTATTTTCAGTAAGTATGAAATAGTGATGTGTCTTAATATATAACTTTATTTTATTATGATCAATTTAAAAACATCAAACTAGACCTAGGCTATACAAACAAGGTACGAACAGAAACACACACCAAGACAGATTATCCCGATGAATGTTTTCGTATATTTTATTTGCAGCCCTGCGATCTAATTTATATGACGGAATAATAAAATTTAACAATCTTCCAAAAAATATCAAAAAAATTAAAAAATTGGCAACTTTTAAAAAACTTCCATTTTTTTTTAATGGTTATTATTATTTTCCATATTATGTTGTCACCTTCCATGTAATGAACTGTAAAAGTTAGTTTGAAATAAAGACATTTTGAAAGTTAAATACCAAAAAAAAAATTAGGTACGAAGGTACGCCTATTTTTCGAGCAATATATTGCTTCAAAACGTTTAAAATACCAGTTTTTTCTATACTTATATTATATAAACGAAAAAAGTAAATACCTAGGTATGTTTATATTAATCCAAGGGTGGAAGTATTCCACTGGTCAAGTTCTCAGGAACAAAACTTTTTCAAATTCTTAAACAAGAAATTGTGCTTGAAAATGTTTTACATGTAGATATATAGGTACCCAAGTTTTTGCCAAATTATAAAAATTGAAATACATATTTAACTTGAGGTTAGGTACGCGATAACATCAAAGATTGGTTATTTTGCTGGTTTTGTTTGTTTTTTATATTTTATTTTAGAAAACTAGTTTTATTGACTTGTTCTCTTCCTTTTCGAACGAAAAACACGACGACGAATCATTTTTAAACAAATTTCAGAAACAAAACCTTAAAAATCCTCAAAATCTGATAGGTTTGCAACTACTGAAAATACCAGAAATCACTACCTTTTTTGCCAACTTGATCAAAAATTGAGAAAAAAGTCCAATTTTTTGGCAAGAATTTGGGGCAAATTTTAGCTGTTTACACGTAAGGTCAACTTTTACAGTTTCTTGAGCAAGAACTTAAATTTTAAAGCCCGGACCTGTCTATTTTCCCATTCGTCAAATGATAATGTTGCAGTGAGCATGCATATTCCGGCATGGCTTTGTTTACATGCATGAGGCCATAAATTTGGCACTTTCGTGATTATTGTTTGCTTATCTAAAAGGTAAATATCTATGATCAACGCGTACATCAAATATTTAGCAAAGATAGATAACGAAAACGTTACACATCACGATGGGTACTTCGCTATCGGAACTGCTGTGGGGTGGGGGGGGGGGGGTGGTTGTTTAATTTTGTATATAATATTTCAAACGGGTTTATATTATTTTTATCCTAGATTTTCATCATTCATACCTGGTAAAGGCGACTCACTCCTGCTACCCATCATATGAGGTGGCGGTTGACCATTAGGGTAAGGTACCCTACTGAGCGTTTTCGGTGGAACGGGGGGTATCATGGTAGGGCTATAATGGTGGTCTTCGACGTGGTGGTGGACCCTGGATTGGTACACCGGTTCCACGTAACGTTTGTTGAGCTGGTTTTGACTCGAAACTCTTGATACATAGTCGCTTGAACCGGTATGATGGTAGTATTGTACTGGTTGATATCTGGCAAAAAAAACATTTTTGATTTTAATTTTTTAAATTTTAATTGATTCACCTAAGGATCAAAATAAAATTATAACTTTAGCAGAATTTGCTTTGGATTAGTCTAATTTAAAAAATTATACCCTTCAATGTGATTATACGGGATATAAACCATGGTTTGGTGGTACTGCTTCGACATATCCATGGGTGGCGGGGAAGAAGGTCTACCACTTCTGGGTCTGTTTACTGGTAGGGACTGGTAGTACTCGTTACCCATACGAACCACGGGAGAATAGGTGTTCATATTTGGCCTAAACATAAAAATAATAACATAAAATTAATTGAAATATATTATTATGATTTTTTATTTGCAAAAGGTATTTATTTACCTTACCTATAATTCCACTAATTACTTTTATTTAGCTGAAAAGTGGACTAATTAAAACCTTTTATTTTCAATCATTGAAAGATATAGTTGATGCTGACTAAAATAACTTAACTAAATAATTTAATACTAATATTTTGAATAACATAAAAACCTAACAAGAATACAAACACTTTTTAATGCGGATGTTTTTGTTTGAATGTTGGGTCTAATAAGGGCGAAACGTATGCTACCGTTAAGTTTATAAAATATAAATAAAGAATTTAATGAGACGCAGACTTTGTGCTCTTTTTTTTAAACTCTTTGAATCTGAACATTCCTAATTCATTGAATTATTATAGATTTTTTACTTTATACTTGTGTAAATGTGTATTTTATAATTGTTATAGTCAGAAATTTTAATGAAATGACGTCACACGACCCGCTGCGGTATATAGGAAAGCGATGATAGAAATATGGAATTTCTAGTATCGGTACAGTAAATGAAAATAGCTTTTCAGACTTACCTATGATATATTTCCCCTGACAAACACCGTTGATTGGCACAATTTTGATACAAATTCTCATCTTGCAAGGAAGTGGGTCTATATTGAGGCGGGTAGCCGCCCCGGGTCTTGGCCTCTTCCGAAGCGTTGGCGTATTGATAATTTGCTGGCACATTTTGATTGGCATTCTTTTGTTTCGAGTTATCGGTTTGGCCGCTTTCCGAATAATAGGGCCAGGCCACCTACATATAGAGAAACAATCTATTAAGAGAAATAATTACGTAAATCTCATGCGGAATCTTGCAGAAAATAAACTTGCGCATTTTCTCGCACACTCTAGAGCCATGCATGAGCGACATAAGCAAAGATAACCGACGTGGTTCTTATTTATTTTTTAAATAAAAAAATTAAAGATTTCTTATCCACAGTCACTCTAAACTTTTTTGTTAAGTGCACAAAAAATGCTTTTAATAAATTCTGTGTACCAAAACCAAATATTATCAAAAAATACTTAATAACCCTTACCCTAGACGGGGGTGGAGCAGGAGGTTGCAACTGATTTTGAATTTGTTGCAAAATTTCAGTCGTGGTACTAAATCTCGGTTTGATACCGCGCACACTGGGTCTCCTATTAAACCCGTAATCATCATGTTCATCATCTTCATCATTATTTTGTTTATCTTTGGGAGGCTGCTCTGCAGGTTGATATCTAAAGAATATTTTTAGCTAGTAACTATAATCCTTTCATTTTCCGTTTCATTATTAACATGGATATACGATATACTTACTTTTTCTTTATTCTCTCGATTCTTCCCGCATCTTGTTGAACAAACATAGCCAATTCGTCTCCCGATTCAGATGCCGACGGCGTTCCTGCTAGAACATCAGGTGCAATTCGCTTATGCTCATCATCTTCAGTCTTTAAACCTTCGTCGATATCATCAAGGCTGTATTCTGTACCCGAGCTTGCAACTGATAGACGTTCACCTGAAATAAATGGCCTTAATTTAAACTCGTCCTGCAAGTAAAATAATAAACAACCCTTAATACCATCTTTACATCGTAGTCATTAAAAACAGACAAAATGCATACATAGACTTACCAGGGTGGTTATGGCTGTTGCTTAAATGATAATAGTAATCCTCGTTGTGCGCCACTCCCATTGTGACACATGCTGTCAATGGAGCTAAGAATTGTCTTCTAGATTCACTGGTGGCGGACGAGGAACTCATTTTATTTGATATGGCACAGTGACTAAGGTCATGAGGTTGATTAGCAACAGCGCGAGGAGGGTCGGCAGGATCATGGTTATGAGGGCCACCTAGAAAACAATATAAAATTTCTCTAAGAACGTCATGTTTTATGTACTTTCTACGAAATTTAGATAAAGTGTTTTATTAAAAAATATTTTTAAATGTTTCACAAGTGATGGGGGGGGGGGGGATTATTATCGTTTAAGCTGTATTTATTTAAAATCTGGCCATAAGGTCATTATTTGGAACCAAAATTCTTCATTTTCTTTTGCTTCATAGAAATAGTGGCCCTCAGAGTACAATGGAGAGCTTAAAGACTAGAAGAACCGTACCTGTCTGCTAAGCCTTGAAAATAAGCAACAAATATGTTTCTTCTAATTAATTTGCTACATTTTTTTGGCACACCATTTAACAAAACGATTGTAGCCTTTTTCGTACTTTCCTTGGGAATTGGGAGGCAACAGTGAAGACACTATCTTGTCCGCAATTTGTTCAATGATTTTGTAGATCATCTCGATTTCTTCTGTTTCTTAATAAAAACACTCAAAATGCAACAAAACAATCGAAAACAATAAACCAAACACGTCGTTGCTTATTCAATTTTTAACATCCCAAAAAAAAAACGTCCATTTGATACAACGTTTAAAATCCTGATTTTTAATGTCGAGATTTTATTTTTGTATTTAAATGAACGTAGTTAAAATGTTGCACATTACACGTGTCCTTTGGCCTACGACAGAACTCGTGGAATTACCTCGACTCATATTTGCTAAAACTCCTTTAACGTTTATTCGAACTAAAATATGCCCCCGCCACCCATCAGATACTTATGAATATTCAATATGTCAATGATATAATCGGTATATCGCGGCAAAAATAACTACAGTTGCTTCAAGTCACTTTCAAAGAAATGCTTATCCACACGTTTTTTATACAATTTTTCCAAATAATAACTTTCGATCAGTATAACCCACAGGAAAACCTAGATAATATTTTCCCAGCAAAATCCACAACCTCTAAATCCCTGAAGCGGACCATTCTTTACATTGACCTTTACTTGAACAATAAAATTCTTTATGTGAAGTCGAGAAAGAAATATGAGTTGACAATATTGCAAAAAGGTCCAATAAAAATGAGTTACGACAAAACTAGGTCCTGTCCTGCAAAGGAATTTTCCCTGTAATAAAGTTTATGGACGTAAGGTTAACTTTGACCGCCAGAGTTTTATTGTATAATTATCTATAAAGCTCAGATTTTCTTTTATTCAATAAGTTAAGTAAACAATAACAATTTGATTTGGTATTTATAGTGAGTATCTAGGTACATAATATGGTGTTAAAATAAAGCAATCAAAGCTTTTCGAATATGGCTGGCATTATGGCATCGTTAATTGGGTATGTTGACCCTTTTTACCTATCGTAAGATTTAAACAAAAAAACAGTTTTTAAAGTATGTCGCGTCATCAAAAGATTAACAACTTTCATCAAGTGCTTACCAATGATTTCGATTCTGTAAAAAAAATAATTCAACAGTAATATTTCAGAAGATGCGGGATCGATTCTCCACGACATACTTGAAGCAAAAACTTTTTATTCAACGTCACTTTAAACTAATTTTATTCCCAGAAATATGCAAGAAAACATAGACGGACACAAGAACTTGTAATATCGCAAAAAGATCGCATCCTGGCCTGCAAAGGAATTTTCCTTGTCATAAAGTTTATGATCGTAAGGTTAACTCATACTGTAGAGTTTCAGTGCATAATTGCCTATAAAGCTTGAATCTTATTTTATGTAACAAATAAAATAAATTAATCTATTCGAGAGTATTATTTATAGTGGGCACATAGTATAACGTTATTTTTTAGAGGTGGGCATCTTTTTGAACGGTGATCAGGGAAAGACACTAACATCGACAGGGTTACAAATAAAATACATACTGACTGACTGACTAAATTGAATTTAAAAATATTGATTATTTTCAATAATCATAAATACTTAATTGTGCTACTAAAATTACTCATTTTCTAAAACGATTTAATGCAACCCTAACAACCTCACAAAATATTTTTTAACATTTACAAATTTGACTTGGGAATTACGACCTAAAGAGTATTTGGACTTTTCCTTTTGATGCCATTGGGAAATTGAAGTAGGTGTAATCTTTTTTAGGCTGTCCCTACTCCTGGGTACCTGAAGGGATTGCCAACTTTCTACTTTCTACATTTCTGAATTTCCACTTTTTTCGTTCTGGCCTCTTGGGACCCATTGAGGGCTTAGTATTCTTCCCGTTGGTTTTTATCAGCTTTTTATTTAAAAATGCTTTAAATTAAATATAGCCTAAGAATTTTATTGGGTATTTATTTTAGACTTTCGTTACTGTGACAGTCAGTGGTGAATTTATAGGCGAAGCCCTTGTCCTGGCTTCAATTATAATTTTTTTATACAAAATTTACAAAGAGTATTTGAGTATTTTATTTAACATAAATCACCCTTGGCATTTTTACAGTCTGTTACAGGCGATGTAGTATATACTACTAGCCAACCTTTTTTGATTATGTCAGAGGTTTGTCAGTTTCTCAACAGAATCTATAGTTGGTAAATGTTACTGTACAAACAATGCAAAAGTACTATTTTACCTATTGTACTAAAAGTATTTTCCTTACCGATGTCAGGCAATGGTTTAGCTTCCCTTCGGAAGTTGTTTTGGATATCAGGCATGTTGTCGATTCGCATCAGTACTTGTTCTCCACTACCGGATAGTTTCCGTAACTGTAATGAAAATAAAAATAAAAATTATTGTTTAAAATTTTTTTAAAAGTGCAATCACCATGTACCAGTTTATTAAGTACCTATTAAGAACGGTAAGGACGATTTACTGATCAAAAAGAATGTTGTCTGTCTGAGATCAGTAAATCTTTACCGTTCGTGATGCTGATACAATTTTTTGTACGAGTGATATAAAGAACTAAGCAAATTGTTTTAAAAATTGTCGTGTTTTCATAATTTATTCTTTATTGCTTTCCATTAAAAATAAGTTTTACGTTGATTTGTTGTTAACATGTATTTGTTTGTTATACCTGTCACGTAGTGGTCAAACGCGAAATTCTTCGACAATTATTTCGCTTTTGTTATTTTAAAAAGAACTCTTTTAAAGTTAAAAGGCCAAAAATGAGCGCGTATGAAAATGAGAGTGAAAGTTCTGATATTGAAGAGGCTTGGAACATGGGACGCTCAGCTATTATTTATTTATTTATTTAATACGCCAACAGGGATACAAACAGGTAACGAGATACCCACTGGAGTATCCACATAATATAATTATTATAAACTACAATAAAACAGTCATGCCTTTAAATAGTAAAATAAGGTAAAAGAGAAATAAATACATTCACTAATATTTCACATTAGATTATACATTATTTTAAATCCAAGAAAAAAAATACAATATACAATAAAAATACAATAATACCAATCATGAAAATAATCAGTTTTTAACCATTTTTTAGTATGCCTTTCACCGTTCGCAGGGACATTGAGAAAAAATCATATTATCAAACACATTACTATTTCTTATAATTCTACACAATGGAGAGTTTTGAGCCGAACAAGTGTGTCTAAATGGTAAAAAAAATAATTCAGTTGTCCTTAGAGACCTCTAGGGGACATTAATATAAACTTGTTCGAGAATATCTGGACTTTGTACTCAATTATTAAATAACTTGTATAAAAAGAGTACATCAGTAGATCTTCTTCGACTGGTCAGGGACGCTAAATGAAAATGATTTCGGGCCAGAGAAATATCGTTGTCGGGTATAATAAAATTCTGTTTTACCGAAAGGTATTTGATAAATTTATTCTGAATATTTTCCAATCTGGCAATAAAGTTTTTTTGCTTGGGGCTCCAAACAAGACTAGCAAAGTTTTAGTTTACTTAGAACGAAGGAATTAAATAGGCAAATTATTGGTTTAGGTTTAGTATTATAAAATGGTTTACATTTTCTTATAATATAACCCAGCATTTTCGAAGCAGCGTGACGACAGATTCAACGTGTTCGTCAAAGAGTAGTTTAGAATCAAATATAACACCCAAATCCTTATTTATTTTAGTCGTTTTTTTAGGGGTGCGTTGTTTATAAGATAAGTGGTAGTTAGTTGATTAAGATTTCGAGAGAACGTTGTTGAGACACACTTAGACAAATTAAGAAAAAAACCGTTTTCATCGCAATACCTTCCCAGGCGGTTCAAGTCACTTTGTAGCTTATAACAATCGTAGGGGTTGATAATCGATAAATAAATTTTTAAATCATCTGCATAAAGGAGAAAATTGAAGTAATGAATGAAAACACGAACAAATTTTATTTATATAAATAATAAAAAATAACGGACCCAGATTATTATATTACCAAGGTTATGTTTTTTTTGTTGGATTTTTTCAGATAAATTTCCGAGTATTATGTCTAATTTTCCTTACCGTTCACTGAACGCTAAGTAATTTACTTATCATCGTCTTAAGCCCGCTACTCACTATTCGTTACTTCGTTAATTAAAAGTTAATTAGTCCCAGTAATTCACGAAGTATTGCATAGTGAGTATGACGCGCTGCGCCGATTCGATTCGTTATGCGGCGCTTCGGCAGACTTCGCCCAGATGTCGGTATTTGGACGAATCATCAAAGGGAAAATGAACGAAACGACGAAGTCGATGAAGCGACGAAGTTGAACGGGTTCGGTTTCAGATCTCTCATTCGCGAATCATTCGTTGAAGAAACCAGTCGTCCTGGGTGTGTTTACTTCAAAATGGAATGGAATGACAATATTGTTTTTAAATTTATACAAAAAATACAATTGTATCCATGTTTATGGAATCCAGGAGACAAAAACAAAAAAAAAATCGGAATAAAGTGCATGATGCTTTCAAAACCATTGCTGAAGAAATGGGAACTGAGAACATCGATGAATTAAAAAAGAAAAAAGAAACTCTTTTTATTTGAATTCGAAATAACCACATAACAAGCTTGAGCTGCAGCGAGAAGAAGCAGGTCTTCTTCTTCACAATTAATTACTAACGACAATAAAAAAAAAATGTTTGTTTTACACAGAAGATAACCGCAGTAAACTTGACCAGTATATTTTTATTCTGACATTGAAGTTTTTTGGTCGCACTTCGCACAATGGACGAATTTCCATGCATCATCGAAGCGAAGTGAATCAACGCATAATGAGTGGGATGTAATGCGTCGCATGGTCGAAGCGCGAATTGACGAATTGAACCGACGAATCGCATTAACGAAACGAATCAACGAATAGTGAGTAGCGGGCTTTAGCCTTAGCAACCAGTAAAACCCGACTCGGTAAACAATAAAAAACATACAACTGGTACAAAAACATTATTTACAAATAACACAATAAATTACTAAATAGCCACATTTTATTCTTCTTGTCATTTATTTAATCTTATGATTTAAATAATACTTCTGTAACTTTGTATTAGGCATCAAGATATAATGAGCTCCTATAAAAGGTACTTAAAATTAATTAATTAGTTCCTCTTTACTTTCTACATCAAATTTGAAATCGATTTTCTGTTTAAAACCCTAAATGGCCTTAATTAATCAGTTGTCAAGACAATACTTACTAGTAAAACGTCGGGGCTTTTGGAACTGAGATTAATTACTTCATAAAAACAATTTAACATTAAAAGACTGGGTAGGTACTTTAGGATGCCGTTTTAATTGATTCAATAAAATCTGCATTTGGGATGAGTTTTTACCATTTTAATACATGTGTAAAGTGAAAACCTCAACACTCCCGTCCCGTCAGTCCCATGAGGCCCATTTACGACACCAGTTCATTTTTTCATAAATATGAGCAATTTCAAAGTAAGATGAGGTATGTAGGTATATTTAGAATCCTTAAATAGCTACTTCCTAGATTTGAAAACAATTATTGGATTTTCTATTTAAAAAAATATACATACCTGATGATAATTTTGATTCAGCGACATAGAACTGGACGAACTCGACGAGGAGGGCGAGAAACTCTTGATTGGCCCCAACGTATTGACGTCGGGCGAGTGTCTCGCCTCTTCGCCCGGGGGACTTGATCTATTGTCAAGGAGGTCTTCTGAAGGGTCGCTGGAGTCGATGGAAGACTGTTGTTGATTTTGTTCTAAAATTAATATTTCATAGTTTTAGTCAGTTTAGAAATGTACTGAATGTGTTACTTGCATTTTTTCATGTTGTTTAATTAAAGAATGTAGTTTTTGGGCCTTGGTAGCTACCAAATGAACCAGAAAATCGTTTAAAGCGGGATTAAAATAGATTACCCATTAGATTCATTCAGCAAGTAACTATGAAACCTGGTATATAACCATTCTAATTAATTAAATTATACATAATGCAGGAAATTTTTAAGCAATTTGATCGGACGACTTGGTTGCTCGATAATTGCCCCATAAATGAAATGCAACACTTTCTGGGATAGTAATTTGAAGGGTCTTACCTGGTATAGATCATATGAAAAAAAATTGAAATATACCTGTTGGTTTAATAATAATTATGTGTCAAAAACTTAATTCCATGGGAGCTCTTTGGGAGCCCATATCTCCGAAGAGGGGGCCGATACGAAAGAAGTTTATATGAACTTGTAGTATTCTTTTTACGTGTTTTTTAATATCCGGGAGATTTCCCACATTTTCCCGGACACCCTGTATATATCGCGGATGAGCAAAATACCTTATGTAAACGCAAGTTAAGCAGAAACGTCAATAAAAATAAATAAAGGGGCACACACTTCTCACACATTTAAAACGTAAAAGAATAAAATGTACACTAAGCTGAATGAGTCCGCCTAACCATGTTTGCCTAATAATGACATACCATCATGCCCACACGCATATCTTATGAATATTAAAGAACAAACATTTCTTGCGGAAATATTACATGTACCAGGCATATACTAAAAGTACGTTGATAAAGTGTTAAATATATTACTAATTATGTTATAATTATATAATACTAATAAAATAAAATAGCTAAATATCATAAGAGCAAACACTAGTGACGGCTTCGCTATTTCATTTTTTGATCGCTATTTCGTTGTTTCTTTTATCCAAAAGTCAGCCAGAAACCCATCTTTAGAGTACAATTACCTACTGTGTTGCGTTAAAAAGGTTGGATTTGTAAATTAATAAAAACCAAAAAAAAAATATCCGCAAATTCTGTTTTTTGCTTTTATTAAGGTGGGATTACCGATGCCATTCTATACTCAATTCGATTTGTCGAACTGTTGACGATTTGCATGCGTAGTGCATTGCTGTGTTGATCAGAGTAGTTATTTTTATGCTTTTGGCATACGAAGAAGAAAGATAGACATATTATTCTGAAGCTGGTAGAGCAAGGCAGATATTAGTTAGCCGGTCAAGTTTTGTTTACTTTCGTGTTTTGTACAATTACGGAACTTTTTCTGTTAAAACAAATACATATTCTCTAGGATTCCTATATCTAGATAGACTAGAAAATATCGTGTTACCAGTAAAAATTGTTGTTTTTACTTTAGTTCTGAAAATCGACGTGTTTACTTTCAAGGATTTTAAGGTAAATTATGGGAATTTTATTAGTTTCAAAAACTGTTTTCTTAAAGTTTCTGTGCATTTATTAAAAAAAAAACACCGGCATATTATTCGTCAATGTCTTCCTGAACAGCCCTTCCAAAATTAGATACTAATCATTTTTTTTTAAATAATTGCAAGGTTCCGGAAAATACCTCTGCATTCAAGCCATTTCATACAAGGTTGACTTTAAGAACTGTGCCTATTAAGTCGGTTGTCATGACTACGGAAGCGTGATGTCACCTACACATCGCACAACGAGCTGCACGGATGGGGTTCTACATTTTCCGTCCAACAACAGCTGTTCGCGTTTCGACACGACCTGTCGATGCCGCTGATGTTTCCTTTTGACTAATTTATTAGTCATGTTATAAAGTTGGAAAATTTCGTCTAATATGCAGCTTTAGCAATGCTGTCAATCGAAAAAGCAATGGTTCGGGAAATAGATAATTTTAATAACAAAATCACCGAGAAGCTTATTTCCGAAAAAAAACGAAGATTTGACTTTTACTTCAAAAAATAATATTTGTTAGTGTTATCATTTGGTATGTTTAACAAAAATAAACGATTTGATTATTGTTATCCGGATTATTTAAAGCCAGCGCCCCCCTGACTTGCTAGTCACGAGCCGCCACTGTCCGTGATGTATCTAATATAGTAATAATATACTTTTCTCCACGACCATTACTGAATGCAATAATTCCAAAATCATTTTTGATAATAGAATGTAAAAATTCTCGCTCTTGAGTTGGAATATTTATTCTGAAACACTTGCTTCTTATGCGTTTTGCGTGTATTTTCATTCCATAACAAGATACGGAATAAATATTCTGTAATTGATATAAACGACATAGGTTGCCATGAATTTCGAAACTGTCAGTGTCAGATAAAAATGGCCGCGTTGTAATAATTATTTTCAGTGCAAGTCAAAAAATGAGTGAAAAATTGGATGAATCAGATATGGAACTGGATGGTCGTGGAGAAAATATAGTCTGCTACTCGGTTAGAATGAAAATTCGATACTCGTGGTTCCTCACGCTCGCTACGCTCGCGTTCGGAATCTTCCACTAGGATCGAATTTTCATTCCAACCTCGTTACAGAATCTACTATTAGAGCTGCTAACAAGATGAAGGGTCGTCTGACATCACATTTTTTTACCGGAAAAAGTTAAATTGCTTTATAAAAAGTCATTCGAACAACATAAACATCTATGTGAGATAATGTAAGTAATATTAAAAAAAAAATCCATAATAACATGTTGTTATGTGCTTCTCCGACCTGAATATACAATTTTCCGAGTAATAACCCGGTTTTTCGCGAAGAAACGTGGGTGGTGAAAAATAAAGTTCGCCGAATTTCCATAAAACAAATTTTAAGGGTGAGCTTTTGTAGAAATTTTATACCATGTCATTTTTAGATACTTGCGCTTTGACATGTTGCTATGACAACAACAACAAATTTCGGAAATCTTCCTACTTACAAAATTAATAAGTTCAGATCTCCTTGGCTTGACAGCTGTAAGAGAAGCAGCAACGTTTGTGTTATTATAAGGCGGAAATTTATCATTTGTTTTCTACGCGTTACTATTTCATTTTTTTAATACTTTTCTAGTTGTTTCTAGTAGCATAAAATTATGGAACGTATAAAGAATAATATTTATTTTAGATTATTATTTAAACCTTGCTTCACTAGAATATTTTTAAAGAAATTCGCACCTCGAATAAATTTCAGGAAATAATTCATTCTTTAGGGATAGGGAGATTATAATAATTATAATAAGTATCCAATTTCGCAATTAACCAAAGCAGATTGATAGGGGTAGTAGGACTCATCCCCTTTCTAACTTTTGCAAAAAAGGAAAAAAAATTGTGAAACAAGAAGCAATAACAATGCTATCATAAAATGCGTTTGCGAAGAGTCTACCCAGTTTATTGGTTTTTAATTTACAATTATGAGTAGTAATATAACAAGTGCAATAAAAATTATCGGTAATTTTCGTGAAATTTGCTCAAATGTGCATGCAAGTTAAAAAAGAGCACGAATGCACGTAGTGTATGAGTAGCTTCTTCTGAAAAAAATTCTTTGGGCAATTCCTGCTGTTAGCTCAATTATTATTTCGCCTATCAGGATCATCGTCCAATAACAACTATTACTGGTTTGTACAGGGTGGCCCATTAATAAGGGACGCCGGCTATATCTCGGAAACCATTAATCGAACAGCTTTCGGAAAAAATTTTTTATGAGTAAAGCGATCATGAGAAAATTCTGGAAATTACTTTTAAGTTCCTCATTTCGCCGCAAGGGCGCACAATTGAAAATTGGTTTTTTAAATTTTAAATTTCTCCGAAAATTCCCATATTAAGGTATAACTCTGATTATATCATTGGAAAGCTTAGACAATTCTGCATCATTTTGGTTTAAGGCTCGTTGGCGTACCGACCTTGATAAGAATGGGGGAAGCTATTGAATATGTAAATATTAAAATCGCCGTAACTTCTAAACGACTTATCCGATTTTACTAAATTTAAGCTTGTTTGGAACGGAAAGGTAAGTACCTTCAATCGTCGTATCCAATGGTACACGATAGTTTCTAATAAAATTTACAACTAACAACAATACTAAAACCAGATAAAAGAATAAAGATACTGGATACAACTGCATAAACTAAATAAATGCCAATATGCCTTTTACATTTTTCACTTTTTTTTCTCGACACCAATTTTTAAATGTGTCGTATGACTTCTCGTAACGGGCTTTTGATTTTACTAGCAATATATCGTAAGTCGCTTTCCTTGCTGCTTCCAAAATTTCTTCTGGAATCTCATTTTCCGTGTCGGATAATTCAAAATCTGAATTCATATTTTTAAATTTGCGCACTCGCGAAATAAGTTTGACAAAAACAACAAATTAAAAATCAACGAACTGTCACTCGACAATAAATCGAAATGTTGTTATCATAGTAACGAAATCAAGGTAGATTGTATTATAAAAGAGCGATTGGAAAAATGAAAAAACAGGGACCGAAAAAATCTGTTGCCGGTCCCTCACGGCCATTTTCCGGTCTTGATCGACAAAACGTTATTTTTAAATTACACCAAGTACTTTAAGAATTATTCAAGATAAACCGATTTCCAGAGGCGTCCTTCAGGGGCTTATATCTCAGTAGGGAGGGCCTGTAGGAAATTTTTTTATGGGAACTTGTCATATTATTTTTTCATATTCTATCCGAATCCGGGAGATTGCCCACATATTCTGGGACACCCTGTATAATATGTCATAAAACAGGGCTACAAAAAAGTACATTTACGAAGAATGAATGTCAATCTTGATTGATCGCCGTTGGTACATCGACAAAAAAATCTAGGGAGCGAAAGCCACCCTTAACCAAGCCCGTAACTTCTTATACAAACACTTAATAAGGACCTCACAACGAAATGTAATTTTTGCTAAAGTAACATTTTATGTTTCATACATAATTAAGTGTTTTTGTTATATACCCTTGAGAGTTTGCTCCTTGTTAACATCTTTTAAAAAAATATACTTAATTTGTGTTAGGTTCATACCATATACAGTGTTAATAACGTAATTTGATGAAAGTTTTCGTAAAGTTATCGCCCTCCCCCGCCCCTTACTTTTATTACAGACGACGGAATATTCTTAGCATCTCCCTCCAAAAAAAATTTAATATATACAATGTATATTAATAACTCTATTTTATTCATTAAAATAACGAAAATAACTAGAAATGATTTCATTATATTACTATGATTTATTTTATTTAATTTTCAAATTTCAGGCATAAAACTTTATGGAAAACTGCTATCCAAAGAGGGGTGCATTTGGATAAAGACAAAAATAAATTAAATATTGATTACGATATGATTAAGTGAATCACTACCCCTACCTCTTACACAATATCCACATCAGACCATAATAGGCACTATGGATCGAATCATTTACTATATTTAGACGTTATTTATCAGAATCATCACAAAAACACTTGTATGCTACCTATGCCTGCATCAGATTACTAGTGCTTGCATTAGGTATAGATTAGAATAACTTTATCGCTATCATTTAATTTACCTATATTATAGTTGGTTTATTTGATCGTCTAACCAATATTATCTTAAAGTGCAAAAACATAATTTAAAAATATTTTCTTCGTCAAAATATAAATGTTTAGTGGTTCGTCCTGTCTCGAATGGACTTATATTTTTTAAATGTAAAGTATAATGCAATCAAAAAGTAGTGTTTTACACAAAGAATCAATTTAGACCATATAAATGCATTGAGAACAGACAAATATACGAAAAATTATCGACGGCCCACCAATAATATTGCTTTCGGCACGCGCATGGTCTTCTATTATTACAAATCATTCGGGTTAGACAAAGATAAACGATACCTACGTTATATGCGCATCTTATAATTTTTTAATGCTAAATCCATTCATCCGTTATGGAATTACCATAGATACAAGATATAATTAAGTAAAACTTTGCAATAGTTTACAATACCGAAAGCAAATAACTAGCCAACTAAAGGCAGTGGCGTACAGATAAAAGCCTGTTGTACTAAACTAGTTAAATGAAATTATTTTATTGCCTTACTAAGAACTATTGCTCATGGTTTTCACATAACGGTACAACGCCACTCTTATCACTCTTAAGCAGGGGCGGTTCTACCCAAAATATTGGGGGGCACCCGGGCACCACATTGGCGCAGCCACAATTTTTGGTAGCATTCCCAAGCAAATAATGCCGCAGCCCAAAATTTTTTAGGATCACGCCCAAATTGTATCAAATTATGTACATAATAAAGCACCCGACATTTTTTTTTATCATTGGCATGCTGTAGTTAGCAATTCGATCAGCGATAAATTTATTTATTGAGTATTAGGTTTCACAAAATAATATTTGTATTACTTATTTCAGTTTTCCTCAGCCGCATTGTAGGGACATATATTTTAAAGTTTTGTTCAGAAATGTTGGGGGCCCCCCAGCCCCCCCCCCCCCCCCCCGTAGAACCGTCCCTGCTCTTAAGACAATAATCTACTATTACTTATTCAACAAGGTAACAAGATAATAAATATTCATAACAAATCATTTTCATAAAATTATGAATACGTTGGTAACAAACCAAATTTTTAAAAAAATAGACTAAAGAAATTACTCGATATTACCTCCATTATTTTGAACACATATAAGAATTTTCTTTATTAAAGAAAAAAAAAGACTTAGGAATTAGTCTAAATGATTTATCCAAAATTTATTGGAAAGAAATGATTTATTAGATCTGACATTTTTTTCGGATAAAGCCTGGTTCCACGTTTCCGGTTATGTGAATTTCTCAGAATACACGCATGTGGAGTAGTGAAAATCCCCATTTTTTTGTAGAGTCCACATTGCACCCTCAAAATTGGTGTCTGGTTAGCTGTTTCCCGAAGAAGAATTGTTGGTCATATTTTTTTCCATGACACAGTTACAGCACAGCGGTATAGAGACAATATTTTGAATCCATTTGTGGAGCAATTACTTGACGACGAACTACGTTTTGGATATTTTCAACAGGACGGTGCAACCGCCCTTACAGCCGCCGAAACTATTAACTAATTACGTAATTTGTTCATCTACAGATTGATCAGTTTTCGATCAGACATTAAATTCCCACCTAGATCACCTTGTTTGGCGGTTCTGGATTACTTCGTTTTTCCTCATTTAAAGAACACTATTTTTAAAACACCAGTTGCCAATTTAGAACAATTACAAGAAAGGATTATCCAAGAATGTGGTAACATTTGTCCAGAGATGCTGGTCAACACTTTCGAAAATATAAAGAGACGTGTGAATTTATGCTTGGAGCATGGCGGTGGTCAATTTCAGCAATTTATGTAATTATTTTTCTTTTTCTTTCGGTATATTCTTACTTTGTTAATTTTGTAAACAACAAAAATAAATTTGTATTTGTCTACTTATTTTATTACTCATTAGTTTTGCATATCATGTCTTAATATAAATTTAACATCATTTTAACCTAGATTTGGTTAGATATATCTTCCCCATGATCTAAACCAAGCCCGACGTTTTTTAATCCAAGTCCTCTTTGATGCAAATAATTTTTGCTCGCACGGTATAAAAACCAAACTCGGTTAGTACAGAGATATTATATCGTGGCATTTATACAGCCGAGTAAGCATTCTAGTTTTTTTATAGTTTTGTAGTATCGCACTAAAGAATTTTTTTACTTTTGCAAATAACACTTTTCGAGATGGTTTCTAGAATATCTATATGCCTAATAATAATAATAATAGATTAAACTTACCTGAATTGACGTTATAATCCACATCACACGTTAACTGTTTAATCCTTTCGACGAGGGAATTGTCAGTCTTATAGGGTTGCTTTTTGCTCCTCGGCTCGTACCTGATAAGTGATCGCCGCAGGGTGTTCCTCTCAATGGCCCGCTTGATAGTTTCGTCGGTCTCGCCGCTCTGGATAATCTGAGGTAACTTTGATCGCTTCGCCTCTTCGAACGCTCGCAGCGATTCGGCCGTGACGAGGTACTGAAAGTGATGAAAATACACTTGAAATGTTGTTATTAAAAATTGGCAAAAAATACCCCGGAAATATATACATTTTTAGGCTCGTTTTATACTGGGATTCTGAATGCGAGATTCAGTATCTGGGATTCAGAATCTCACGTGAATTCTAACGAGATTCGGAATGCATACTTTTTTAATCTTGCGCGGTATCGGCAATTTTGTGAAGAGGCGATTAATTCCAAGGCCGCACGCTTCTGTTTAGTGTTAAAATGAATGCAGTAGGAGAAGCGCTGTTGCTACATTATTATCAGATGGTGTATAAGAAAAAGAAAAAACTTAGAAAACGTAGAATGTGGGTTCATCCAATAATCAGCGAACGTAATACAGCAAGAGGATACGTTTTACTGTAAAAAAATTTAAGAGAACACTCTGACAAATTTTTTAACTGTTTCAGAATGTCAATTCGGTCTTTTGACGAGCTACACAATATCTTAAAAGACAAAATTTATTTAGCCACTTCCACCCAGTGTGCCTGTTTTATTGTTTTATTCAAATATAAAGGATAAGGCATGTGTTTCTCAGAAAATCATTTGAAACGCAATTTTGAATTCTGAGTAGGTAACTTTTCTTAATAAATTTGTTTGGAAATTTTCCGATCTTTATACAAAACGCCACGAATTCTCACGTTTTCCGACAGATGGCATAAGGAATTTGTCATCGACCAGCTGATATTGGGACATAATAATATCCCCAGATTAGTAGTGGACCGTAATGGGCCCAAACACCGAGTTTTATTGACTTGCGTTTTTGTGCTTTTTGTTACATTTGATTACGTTTTCAAAATGTTTAGTGGTTATTGTGCCTTTTATTTTTACTTTGATTAAATTTTAATTACTTTTGTGTGGCCTGTAAGTACCTACAATTATTATTATTCATTTCATCAAAAATTTACAGGTTAAAATTTTTTTTATTATTTTTTTAGACGTTAAAATCATTATAGATTATAAATTATTATTGTGTGCCTTGCACGCTAATTGATATCATCGATAAGTAATACATCTCGTTTCATCTGAAGGCCGTTTTTGTCGGAAACTTAGTTTTCGAAATTTTTCTTCTTAAAATGTCTGTTCGCAAAGGTTAGGTTTCTAATGTATAATTTTTGCAATAGGTATAGGTAATCCTTTTCTGTTTCAAGAAAAATAAGTAGAATTGATTTTTCTGACTTAGGTACGATAAAATTTTATAAAGGTACGTTTAAAATAATTTCCAAAATCAGGAATGTTATCCAGAATATACCTGCAATTAACGCTAATTCCAGAATATTTTCAACTTACTAAAATATTATCATTTTATCATAGCACTGCCGGTTCGTCCCTCTCCATGAATTCTGTGTTGCCTGACCTTACGAAATCAGCTGAATTAATTCGATGTTGGTTTTACATTTGCACAGATTTTCTTTTATGCATAAGTATTAATAATCAGTGCGCATCTGCCTTGTCTATTTTATTGAATAATAAATTCTTGGTTAAGTGTTTCAAGTTTTATAGAGAAAATGCCATATTGTTTTTGCGTTCCTGGATGCAAATCCAACTCTTTAATAATTACCGGTCAAAATATTTCTGTTTTAATTTTTGAAATAACAAGTAACTACTTACATACTACAGAAAAGTAGGTAGGTATTTTATGAAATAGTTTGGATGTCCGTAAATACATAGTTTATATGGGTGAAGAGGCCTTTAAAGATATAGGTACCTACACCCCCTGCACCAAGCCATAGTCTTAAAAAAATAAAGTTAAGTGCTTTAACCTTTAAAAAACAATTTTTCCAGGCACGTAGATAGCTAGCCTGCAAGTTTGCAGAAACTTGCAACCTTCTGCGAATTTGCAGACGAACAGTATGGTAATCGTTTTCTGGAATTTTACTTTTACCAATTGAAGTTGCTATCAGTTTGGGAATTTGGATTTAGGGATTTTTCTTTAAAAAAGGGAAATTTTTATTCTTCCCCTAGGAAATTTGATCTTTAAAGGTTGGTATAATTTATCCAATGTCAGTGTGATGACATTCCAATCATTCCATACGGCGATAAACGTCTGTCTCTTTGAGACTGTTTACCGCCGTATGGAATGTCATTACACTGACTTTGGAATAACAATAACACTGCTTTCTTTCGTCAGATCCTGATCCTACCCAACTAATATTTTTACGTCGCGCCGACATTATGTTTCTCAACCTAACGTCGGAAATATACCTCGATTTGACCTCGAGACGACCAGCATTTGTACTAAATTGGTGAACAAAATAAGGGTCGTATGGTCGTAAAGACGTCAGCATATGACTTCTGCACATTATAAGTAACAGATTGCAGTAAAAACATTTTTCGGTAACACTTTTCTACAGTAAAATACTGTACTGTACCACACAGGCGGCCCATGTCAGTTTTGGAAGACAAATCTGACGTAGTATTTTAGTTAGCTGTTTTCGTCTATCTGTTACAGTAGGTACTAATATAATGGCTGCTCGATATGGCTATAAATGGTCAATAGCTTATAGAATAAAATTGTTAAGAATGTTTGGGTCGCTTAAAATTGAAACGCAAGGTACTTCCCTGGTAAAAGTTGGCAAAATAGACCCTGAAAAACTGAGCGGCTATTTAATAAATGAAATAATACTGATATAGCTTAGATTAAGACGAAAACTTATATAAATTTGGCTTAACTTTGGCAAAACCCTCAGACTTCAAATACAAATGAACTTTGGGGCTTTTTCAAATCCGAAAAGAAGGCGAAATAAGAATATCCGTGTTGATTTTGATTACATTTTTTTTTAAAACATGTACGAGTTTGATTTGTATAATTTATGTGGTGCTAATAACGTATTCATGTAAAAACCCAAATTCATACGAACTTTTCCATGAGCCAAATGCACCCTAGAGACATCCCTTACAATGGGAATCAATTCAAAAGCACACATCAAATCAAAAACGGCTCTGGCAAATGTCTGCAACTTCCTTTCCTAATATTATAAATCCTAAAGTCATTTCATCGGCACTGTCGTATATTGGGGGAGTTTTAGGACAGGTTTAACCATGAAGAGTTTTTGCAAACCCGCGTAACAATTTTTTAACGCAAATTTCTTGGACAACTTTGTCTCCAAAAACAAGATTATTTTCGGTATAAAAGGAAATGTGGATACGAGAAAATCGTTAAATCATTATTGTTAAACAACTTAAAACAGCTCAAGAACCGCAAAAAAAAACAGCTAAAAAACAAACCTCCGGAATTGAAGGTAACTATCTATTACTACTCTTAGTTACGTGTTTATTCGTGTTTTCTATATTTCTACATAACACTTTCTTCCTTATTACGAAAATATATTTCAGTTGGTTTCTCTTGCCTGCTTTACTAGATACTTAGTTGTATTTTACTAATTAACGTAAAACTGTAATGTCGAATTTTAATTATTTTTTTAGTCGCCCCCTGCCCCCATAAAAGAATTCTGGATACGGCACTGTTGCTAACGCATCAATAGATATAGATGGCGCTTCAGATGAGATAGCAACTCAATAGTGTGCTCCCAAATAATTAATATTTTAAAAGTAATTAGGCTTATTAAATACTTAAAAATAGTGTTTTGCCAACAAGTGAAATAGTGCTGTGAATCTTGATAGAAAAGAAGTTCCAAAAAATGGCTAAAACGGTCAGTACCAAGGAACTAAGTGTACGCTTAGAAAGAATGGCGGCAGACTTTAATTCAGGACTAAACGTGCTTAAGGATGAATTCACAACCCTTAAAAATACTCAGCCAATCTCAGTAGATGGTTCTGGCGGGAAATCTGATAGTTTTTTGGAAAAACTGATGGAATTCCAGCAAAAAATCAACAATTCTTTGTCATCGCTAAGTAACGACGTCATCAACATAAAGGCGTCAGTTTCCATGATTCAGAGGCAAGTCCGACAACTTGAACTTGAAAAAAATGGCCACTTCCTAATTGTACACGGTGTCAAGGAGGAGAATGGCCATGACTTGTACGAGGTTTTAATAAAGTTATTTAAAGATAAACTACAACAAAACATAAACAAATCAGACCTAAACTACGTTTATCGGATCGGCAAAAAAGTAGATAATTCTAAGGTGACTGACCACCCAAGGCCAGTTGCAGTAAAATTTTGCCGGAAATGGCTTCGCGATCAAGTGTTTACTAAGAAAAAGTTGCTTAAAGGTTCGGGTAAAATTATTGTGGAAATGTTAACGAGTGAAAACCTTACCTTGTTTAAAAAAGTTCGAGCCCTGATGGGCAAATCGGTTTGGACTTTTAACGGATTGGTGTATGTTGAAAGTGACGGGGGTAAAAGGCTAATTCGAAATGAAAGTGAAATCAAAGACCTTGCTATTCCCGCGGACGGGTAATCTGATGAAACTAAGTGATCTCCTGGACAGAATGTCGCGTCCATGTCCCATTCTATTGGTAACTATTATCTTTCCTCCTAAAGAAAACTTTAATTAATTTTATTAAGGTCATATTATTTATAAAGACACTAAGAGTAGTAGTTAAAGATTTAAATTACAAATTATTAATCAGTTATTTTGCATCATACAAGTTTATGTCTGCATATTATATCCGGGTTATGGAGTTTATAAAATATACTAACAATATAAAAAAATTGTTCTTACTAATAAATTTAAAAACAATACAAATTACGAATTTATTTCCAATCAGTAAAGGCCTTATATTAATAAATTTTATAATTTGGCGGCACCGCAAGTGCTCTCTGTATGACGGTCATCGCGCCGAACAGATTTTTTATCGTTTTTATATTAATTTTGGTAGAAGCAAGACATTGTAAACAGCTAACTTTAAACAATTTAGGTACTTTATTTTTGACTTTGGTATTGAGTGGCGGGCTGTTTGGGGTGCTGGTGGGATGGCGTTGGGGATTGGGCGGGTGCTGCGGCTGGTGGGGGTGGGGATCTCGTGATGTCGGATGACTACGATCTGGGCGAGCAGACGTCAAGTTTTTCAGAAAATAATTTAAGCACTAGACAACAGGACACATTATATATAGCTCACTTAAACATAAGATCAATAAAAACAGGTTTTGATGAATTTGTTAATTACATGCAGGATTACAATTTTGACATAGTAGCCTTGTCAGAGACGTGGCTTTCAGTGGACGACAGAAGTAGTACTTTTCATATTCCCAATTATAAACTTATTAGACAAGATAGAGAGGCGAGAGGAGGAGGAGTGGCTTTTTACGTACGTAATAATATAAAGGTTAGAAAAATCGATATCGACTTTGATACTCACAACCTATTCGAGTATATTAATATCACTTTTAAAATTAGCAACAAACAATATCTTATAACGTGTATCTATCGACCACCTTCATTAAACACCGATCAATTTACGGACTCTATTGAGGATTTTTTCGGTCAAGTTGTGCCTTTTTATGATTACACGATTTTCTTAGGGGATATAAATATAGATTTTATGCAAAACTCCCCCTTAAAAATTAAACTACAGAACATATTTCAGGGATTTGATTTGTCGCAGGTGATTACCGAACCAACTCGCGTAAACATAAATCAAAACACCTCGAGTTTAATTGACGTATTGGTAACAAATGACCATTTCCAATTAAAACAATCACGATCAATACCAATATCTGATACAATAACGGATCATCATCTTATTTATGCCTCTTTTGAAATACCAAAAAAAAGTAAAAATAAAAAAATAATCCAATTTCGTGACTATAACAAAATTAATATGGAACATTTTCACAATGACGCAATGCAACTTCCTTGGTATGACATATACAATATACATGATATAAATGTTAAAGTTGACATTTTTAATAAAAATATCCTATCTTTGTTAAATAAACACGCCCCCCAACGTACCAGAACAATAGAAGAAAAACCGTTTACTCCCTGGATTACCGAGAACATTAAAAGGCTAATAAAATTACGTGATAAGTCTCACATTAAATACTTAAAAAATAAAACCCCTGCACGTTTACAATATTACCGAGAGTTAAGAAATTATACTAAACATGCTATAATTAGGGAAAAAATTTCTTATTTTAACGAAATGTCAGGGAAAAAAGGAAGGGATTTTTGGCGTATCTCAAAACAACTAAATCTTACGCATCATAATGACAATGTAGAATTACCCGAAGAAATCTCGAATCCGTCACAAATAAACAATTTTTTCCTCTCATGTTCTACTTTACCTGATACAACATCTTTTGACAAAATAAATTTTTATAACTCTCACAGGCATGCCAACGTAAAAAGGGAGCTTAATTTCAATTTAATTGACCAGAAAACAGTAGAACTACTGTTAAATAAAATACAAACAAATGCAACAGGGGAAGACGGTATAGCTGTTAAAGATTTAAAATTTTGTTTACCATATTGTATTAATCCTTTAATTAATATTATTAACAGTTGCATATTAAATAATGACTACCCTGTTCTTTGGAAAAAAGCAATCGTAATGCCTTTACCCAAAACCCCTGACCCAAAAGAACTAAAAGATCTAAGGCCAATTAGCATTCTACCAACTGTTTCAAAGATTTTAGAAAGACACATATATAACCAAATTACAACCTTCTGTAACACTTTCAATATTATTCCGGATTGTCAGTCAGGATTTCGGCAGGGCTTCAGTACTTCTACCAGTTTAGTTAACATTTTGAACGAGATCCGTCATAATGAGGAAAACAAGCAGAGCACCTGTCTTGCCCTGTTGGATTTTAGTAAGGCATTTGATACTCTTAATCATAATATGTTACTAGCAAAATTAAACTACTTCGGTCTTTCAGCAGATTCCATAAACTTTTTTAAAAACTTTCTCAGGGAAAGATCGTGCTGTGTGGGTATTAAGAAGGATTCTACCTTCATTAAATCAGAGTTTCGTCCTATTACCAGTGGCGTACCGCAAGGATCAATACTATCACCGCTCCTTTTTTCTCTCTACGTAGCCGATATGCATGAGTGTGTTCGTTTTTCTAAAGTTCAACAATATGCTGACGATTCCCAAATTTATATTTCTTTTATAAATGACAATTTGCAGCTGTCTCTCGATAGGTTTAACTCGGACTTGGCGAGCATCCAACGTTTTTCAACAGATCATAACCTGAAATTAAATGCACTAAAATCTCAGGCATTAATTTTTAATAGTAACAAAAACATAAGGGAACAGGTGTCGAATCAATTTCATATTGAAGTGGGCGATAGTCGAGTTCCTCTCGCAATTGAAGCAAAGAACTTGGGGATAACTTTCGACACTAGTCTCAGTTTTCAATCACATATTAATAATAAACTAAAAATAGCTTATATGCGCCTTAAAGCTTTGTATCATTTAAAAAAAATATCTACTACCGAAAACAAAATATTTTCTTTGCGAGAGTCTGATAATTTCGTTGTTCGATTACGGAGACATAGTGTATGGCGACTCGCTAACACTACAGATATCAAATAAAATTCAAAAACTACAAAATAGCTGCATGCGGTTTTCATATAATATTGCATACCGAAATCACATTACTCCTTATCTAAATAATAATTTAATCTTAAACATGAAAAATCGCAGACGTTACCATATGTACCTTAGTGTGTATAAAATTATTAAGAGTGGTAAACCACCATACTTAAAAAACGTATTTGTACCTTTTGATCATAACCATGCTACAAGAAATACTCACGACTTCCAAATACCACCTCATCGGACAGCCCTCTTTCAAAAGTCTTTCTCCTTTGTAGCGCCCTCCATATGGAATAGTCTTCCAAATTACGTAAAGGATTTATCTCCTTACCGATTTGGTAAGTACATTAAAGACATGTTAATGCAACAACAAAGGTAGGTCATACGAGTATTATTATTGTTATTATAATATATTATAATGTTGGTCATAAACCTGCCTACTTTTGGTTAATTCTAACACGACGTCTATCTTCTCGCCCTGTCGCGGTTTTGTTTTCTCGGGGTTACCGGCCGCTGCCGGCGGCTGGCGTGCGTCTTGTCTCCTGCGCCTCTACTTGTGTCTCTCAGCCTATGCCACAAAGGTTATATATATATATATATATATATTTTTTTTTTAATCATCATCTGTTGATACTGTTTTGTTTCGCTAAAGTTTTTTTTATATTATTATATTATCTTAATAAATATCTTAGATATTAATACATGCATGGGCAGTACCATTCTGGGTGCATAAATATGCATTCCAGAACTATCGGTTTTTTTATAATCGCGGTATTTGTCCATTTTGTCATATTGTTATAATACTTATTGCAATCACAAAATTGTAAATTTTCTATTTGACAAATAAAAGTTTTTGAATTTGAATTTGAATTTGAATTTGAATCAAAATATTCGAAATTTTAACATTACGTATGTGCAAAAAGGATTATCTGAATTTATTTTTGATAATTTTTAAAAATATACGCGTAAATATTTTGTGGAAAAATTACTTGAAACTCTACTGGATTTTTTTTTAATTAAATTCTCACTCGCAAAGTGGTACCACCGTCTAAGGGCGGTCGCGTAAGCCCCTTGAGCGTTTTTACATTATAAAATAATAAAATATATATTTATAGATGGTGTTCAAGAACTTTTATTCTTTAGTCAATTAAAGGGATTTACGAAATTTCATCATAACGCTTAGTTTTATAACGCTACATTAACGCAAAAACGCTCTATCGATTCAAATCTGGCACCCCGGAATCGTTCATCTGTAATGCAGAGGTATGAAACTACCTGTTTTCAGCGTTATTGATTCATTTTACCGCTGTGGGCTTTAATAAAATGGAAATATCCCTAAAAGTTTCGAATAAATACCATTCGTGATATTAAAATATAAAAAGATTAGAATTTGTTTCGCAAAAAATATGACTCGACTTTTTTTAAAAATAAATCAATATGCAAAAGTATGACGACTATTTCTTGATCTTGTGTTAATTTTTTTCATAAATAACTAATAGTAATCCTATACAGGTTGAAGTTTTAGTTTTAAAAAAGTTAGAATGCCTGAAGGAAATAGGACGTTGCGTAATACTGTCTGTGATTAAAAGCATACTTTTCTCAAAATTTCTCATAGAAACATGTATGTATGTACCTACCGAATGTTGCATTTTTTAATATAATGAAAATTCTGCATAACTTTTGTTTTTGAGTATTTGCTCTACCTTCTTGTTTAAGGGGGTTGGGAGGGGACAAACTCAGCTATGCAAAAATGTTCACAACTTTGGTTTGGCTTATCTGAATTTGACAAATTTGAACTCATTAAATAGGGATTATTTTTTTTATTAATTTTATAAAAACCAAAGTCGTTCTGAATTTCGTCGTGACAGCTAGAGGTAGCTATTTAACAAAATCAACAATTTCTTTCCTCAAAAATTTTAAATGCAACCTCAGCTTCGGCTTACCAGTACCTATTACTACCTATGGTATAAATTAATAACGCAGATTTTTGTCCCCTGGTTTAATCAATAAAAAAATTACCTGCTGTGAATTTTCCTCCTCTTCAACCCCTTGTGCCGTTGCCAAAGTCTTCGTACAAGGAAACAATTGCCTCACCGCCGAATTCGGCTTAAGGCTGTTATTCGAGATCAATACGTGGTTGCCAAGTTTAAACGTCAACGTCATCTCAGTGGCGTCCGGTGACGTACTGTTTCCGATATACGTTTCCTGTTTACTATTCGAGGTGATTTGAGATTCAATATTTGGATATTTCGGAACGGGGTGACTTGATGCTTCTTCTTCGGGCGAGCTCGATGGGGCGCCGTCGCAAATATCTCGGGTCCCCTTCTCCTCGGATTCGATAAAGCGGACTGATCGTTTGTTTCCGGTCTCGTCATCGGATGTAACCGAGTCAGATGACTGAAAAAGTAAAGAATAACATTTTGAATGACAAAATCGGTATGGTCAATGGTGAAATTTAAAATTGTTATAAAACGAAGAAAAAAATTATTTCTCCTATTGTGTCCCAAGTTTCTTACCACTAAATTAGGTTCTCCACTTCGCGGAATACCGGCATCTATACTCTGTTGACTCTGTTGTTTCCACAGCCTTCCTCCTTTCAAAATTCCACTGATGGGAGATTCCTGACTAGCCAGTAGAGGTCCTAACTTTGTTTCTTCTGCATCTCGCAAAATTTGCTGTTGCGTTACCGTTGTCATCGTGACTGTTTCTAGGATGTAGTTTTGGTTATTCGGGCTTTCTGTTAAAAGAAGGAATTCAAAGAATTAAAAAAAAAATTACCTAATAGAAAATCAAGTGCCAATTTTATGACCGTCATATTTTAAGATAATGTATTTAAAGGACAGAATATAAGTGCACGCAGAAACATATACAGTCTTTTAACTGGAATAAATTTAGTTAGAAAGAATTCATCCATTATTGATTTGATTATTTTTTCCAGGGAGTCAAAAATGTTTTCTTTAGTTTTTAACTTAATACTTCTAAACTACTAAATCCAATTTAATATAATTACAAACCATTATAGAGGGCAACGAACCCAAAAATACAGGGTGTCCCATAAAAAATACAACTTTAT
This sequence comes from Polydrusus pterygomalis, assembly GCA_963969555.1. Classification (NCBI taxonomy): domain Eukaryota; kingdom Metazoa; phylum Arthropoda; class Insecta; order Coleoptera; family Curculionidae; genus Polydrusus; species Polydrusus pterygomalis. The sequence continues at coordinate 1,865,895 of OZ018376.1, forward strand.
GTTATCACAAATTTTTGGGACACTCTGTATATGGGAAAATATTTTCCTGAAATACATCCTGTGAAGCAGTATAAGTCAGCATAAGAATAAAGTTCCTATCTCGGAAGCAGAAGTTTTCTGGCTCTAATTTTATTAGATCAATCACCCACGTTTAATAATAAATTTTAAAATATTGATCTAACATTTAATATTCTAAAGTGAAAATGTAATGTAAAGAGTTCTACATTTCGATGCATGACAAATCTAAAAGAAAGGATTAAAGCGATATGATGGAAACAGCGTAATTTTTCCTCGCATTGCTCCGTTTAAAATATTAAGGCTCTACAATGCGCAAAATTATAGGTTATTAACACTGTTTCGCTACTGCAGGATTCTGGAAAGCCTATTTGAAATGACTGTCGGGACGAATCATATTTTAGTAAAGGAATGTTTCTATTTCTAAGGTATAGAGCCCTTTTTGCAAAAAAATAAGAAAATATATGGAAAAATGCTCACTGAAAGTACGTATTTTTAGGCATTTTCCAAGGTTAATACCGTCGCGAATATTTTTTTTTTCAAAAAAATCGCTCTATACCTTAGAGCTTCCATGTCTTATGTTTACTATTCCAAAAATTGATACTTAAATATCGCGTAATAAGCCCGTTATCCTGCAGCGCGCGAAACGTGTTTCAAGTAAATTTTGTTAAAATGTGTTAGAAGTTGCCTATCTATAGCTTTATTTATTTCCTGCCGACGTGATACTAGATAAAATCATGATACACTGAGAAAATGTTGCATAGGTTAAATGATTTGGAGATGATTTCGTGCTAATTGTAATTTTCTTTTGTATTGTCTGCCAATAACAGAATATAGGAGCGTTAATTTTAGAGAGGTAGTAAAGAAAGGAGGTGATTCGTTTCGCCTCCACTAAAGGCGTACCTGTTAATTTTGGGTAAGCATACATCTTTCGGCTTAGACCGGAACGGTTTATAACGTGACATAGGACCAAAAGTTACAAAGCGCGTTCGCCATGCTTTCAACAAATGATGTTTTAACTTTTAAAATTATGTTTTTAATGTTTGGTAAAGGATAAAAATTAAACGAAATGCAGCCGATTTGTTTGTGTATTGAAATCAAAAATGGCTATCGGATTTTTAATTTTTTATGTTGCGTTCTTCCTCGAAGTGAGTGAAGTCTCTTGATAGTAAAACAAATATATAAAGTTAAATAGCTGATCGCAACAGACATCGGGACAAAGGCATTGAAACTGGTTATATGTCCCGGTAAACCGGGACGTATGGAAACCCTATATTAATTGATAAAAGTTTCATGTGCCTTGGTAAAGGTTCACAGGTGCAATAAAATTAAGCTATTTATGAACTTTCTTAGTTGGTACGGGAGCGTAAAAAGAAAACGAACTGTTAGGGCGATGACACACACGGCGTTTTTGTAGCGGTTTCTGCCGAAGCGGCGGCCGACGCTGCTGCAGCAGTGACAAGACACACGTTATGGGTTCGGCGCTGTTTCTGTCAAGGCGGCGGCCTTGGAAGGACAAATCTAGGTTAATTTTTTAATTAAATAAAATAATTTGCTTTGTGTGTGTTTTGCTTCAATTAACAACACATGTACCGACTCGGCTGCGCGTTCCATGGTTTAACGACTGAATTGTACGTTTGAGGCACAAATCCGGCGTCGGTCATATTTATCTGGCCTTTTTATTGACTCGCAGCGCTGCAATTTTTGGTGTAGCGAGATTCCTGTGTATTGACAAGGCGGCTAAAAAGCTATACTAAACGTCAATTTTAGTAATGGGAGTAATCAAGTAGGTACAAGAAGTGAAGTGAAGTTCGATTCCCAAAAAAATCGATGGGATTCGAATACCGCTCGGAATCGATTATAATGATAATCAGTAATTCTCTGGAATGGATTTTTTTATTACAAATACCTTTTTCGAGTAGGAGATCTTTATGTGTGGCGACCTTCTTTTAGATTCTTTAAGAAGCCATTTTTAGTATTGAAAATACTAACTGGTCGCGTATATACGGGTCCATTTCATAAAAAATGAGCGACATCAGCAAGCGTCACGCTAGAGACCGCGTCGGCTTGGCGGTGTGGGTAGGTCAAGGTTGCACGGGGGTAAAGAATTTAAAAAAGTGGAAAAAAACTAAACCGTGAATGTCTCTGAAACAAAGCGATATAGCGCGGCGGTGTTGGCGTATTACACAGAAACTCAGGGGTGAAGATTTCAAAAAAGCAGAAAAAACTGAAAAGTGAATATTTCTGGAACTAAGAATATTAGCGTGGCGGTCTTGAAATATTACAAAGGAAGTCGGGGGTAAAGAATTAATAAAAAGTGGAAAAAACTAAAAAGTGAATATCTCTGAAACAAAGCGAAATAGCGCGGCGGTCTTGACGTATTACAAATAAAGTTGGGGGCGAAGATTGCAAAAAAGCTGGAAAAATTAAAAAATGCATATTTCTGGAACTAAGAACAATAGCGCGGCGATCTTGAAATATTACAAAGGAAGTTGGGGGTAAAGACTTGAAAAAATTGGAAAAAACTAAACAGTGAATGTCGCTGAAACAAAGCGAAATAGCGCGGCGGTCTTGGCGTATTACACAGAAAGTCGGGGGAGAATATTTCAAAAAAAACCGAAAAAAACTCAAAAGTGAATATACTGTATGTGGTAAGTATTTTCAATATGCCTATGATACTTGCGTAAGATGCAAGATCTGTGGATTTTTTTTTCAAGAAATGGAAGATGTTTATACGGCATTGACGACCATCTTTTTAGAAGTTCTGGCCCCTTGCGAGCTGATAATCACTACTCAATAAAGTAATCGATTCCTAATAGTACGTAATTTTAAACTATCCGATTCATGAGAATATCCGACTCTGCCCACCACTAATAAATTGGACAGTATGTCATATAGAGTATAAAAAGACATTGCGTTGGTAGGCATGGCCGTTCACAGGGAGGGGGACAGTGTCTATATTTTTTACAGCCAGGTTTTAATAGGAGAAGTTTTACGGTTTTTTGGCTGCCCCCTTCTGAAATGTAGCAGTCAAGTGGTATTATTAGGTTGAATACCCTAAATAAGGCCCATATAAATATTATAGTAAATTTTTATTAAAAATATGATTTAACAATGACAGTCTATTAGATAGCAGAAATAAATGAAAATTGTATTTAATTTTTCTCTTGTTTGAGTATTGTGGATTTATTATTTTGGGAAGAAGGCAACTGAAAAAAAAAATTTTAACTGCTCTTCCATTTTTCCTTGCCAAAACCGGTCATCTCTGTATATGAAACAAAATAATTATTCGTCTTTCTCCATTGGTATATTAAAAAACATAAGTTTCAAGGTTTAATACAGGGTAATTCTCTACATGTTTCGAACGCATCAGGAGAATACAATAAGGAGTTTAGAAATATAATAGGTGCAAACAGTTCTAACGGAGCTACGAGATGATGGAAAAACAAGCAAAGTGCTGGGAAAATCTTTCAACGTAATGGTAAACCTACCGAGAGGCCAGACATTTTTTTTTTAAACTTTTTTTTATAGAAATTCTATTTGCCCCAATTTGTAGCACTGTTGCCTATGAAATTGCTATAAAGAATGGCTTTTACGTAACGTACTTTTAGGTAATTTTTTACTTTGTAAAAATCCTTCTACAATGATTTCGGATTCCATAGCTGTTGATGCTCTGTCCCCGTTTTTGTAGCAGATGTGATCTTTTGCGGTTTAGGTTTTTAACATAGGAACATTTTTATTACTTTTCTAGACGAAAAGTACAATTTAGCAGCTAAATAGTAAGTACAAGACTTTTCGCCGCATGGTCAAATGTTCGCTGACGCTTTCATTATGATGCAGTTATATAGACGGGAATATCCATCGGTTCCCGCCTATTGTCGCATTACTTTTGCAATAACTCCAGAAAAATACCGCAACAAAATACCGCGACTTTGCATTGAATCGACACTGATACTGGAATGCTTTATTCCATTTTCGTAAGTGTGACGATACGGTACCTTCTTTCTTGTTTAAAAAAAGGTCGCCAAATGTAAAACGATTACTTACCTTGTTCTCTTTTAAGGGGCAGGCAGCACAACGGTTCCTCAAAAATAAAATGCTCTAAAGAATTAAATATAACGGAACGCGACAGAAAAAATAACGCACGAGAGTCAATGACAGTTTCTACATTTTGTTATGTATGAAGTTATCCCCTAAATACAATTTAAGTTGGTACCTTTAGTTTCAGAATGGGCCAAGATTTCAAAAATTTATTACCTACCTTCTTTTAAATCATTATAGTAGGTAGAGTTTTCCAGGGAATTCATAATACCTAATATATGTAGGTAATTAGAATCATAACAGATCTTTACTCACAAAACTTTTTGCTATCCCAAATTTTATTTTTTAGATACCTATGAAACTTACAAATTTTCTTTGATTTCATTAATAAAATAAAATAAAACAAAAAAATATAAAAATCATACTATCCATAGGATTAGGTATATTGTTTTGTCTAATTTTAGAAGTACCTACCTATTTTCTATAAAATAAAATTCGTTTCCGAAATAAAATCAAGTCAAATGTATCTTCATTTATTTAGAAATAAATCGATGAAAATAACAAATTCTCGGAATTCGATCGCCTCGCTCGCGGTGAAGACTTCTTTCTGATTTCAGTGTATATCGGTGTTTACGGAATATTTTCCTACACGGCGTGATATCGCGAATATGTCCAGCTCGAATGAGTCTTTGTCGCAAATAAATTCCTTTCTCAACAAAGTCGGGCCTTAAAGGAAAATAAATTCGTAAAAGTAAGTTTTAGACGATTGCGTATTTAAGGGAAACTTTATCAAGTACATCCGCGCGTATCCGGTGAAAAAGGATGTGAAAAGGGTTTATAAGGAAAGGGTAAATAGGTAATATTTTCTTTTAAATGCTAAAATAAAGTTTTAAGTTGATTACCGGTAGAAATTATCGCCCACTTTCAATTAAGAAGGGTCAGCGGATTACATTATTTATACCGCATATTTTTCTAAACTTTCGACGGTAGTTTAAAAAAAAAAATTACAGGGTATTTCAAATACATTCCGAGATATCTGTTAACATTTGCATTTATTTCTGAATTTATAAAAGAAACTAAGGTATGGAATTTGTTTCCAAGCTGCTCTTAGGCCCAATTACCGAGTATCTGTCTTCTTCTGTCGCGCCGCGAACAAATAACTCCCTCACTCTTTTCACACGGAACCGGACTGCTCTTCGGACCAAATTACCGAATAGTTCTGTCTTCCTCTAGTTTAATAACACGCGGTGCTTATTCTCTCTCATACACACACGCACCCTTACTTTATCCACACACATACCTGTACCATACCGCCTCTTTCTCTGCCTTACACGATGTTTTCAACATCAGAACGTAAACATCGTCCGCGATACGTGTATTTATGTCGCGTCTACATGGGGAACCGACGATTTTTCGAACCGCTACCGAATGCTGACCTCCTCCGTTAACGTTAATTATCAGCGCCTGTCTTTGCAAGTAGTTTAACTCACTCCCGTCCGCCGATAACATAAACCGAACGCCTTTATTTGCGGTCTCCGTCTCAGCTAGTATGATTACCGAGTTCATCTGATCAAACCCGTTAAAGATAACCGCAAACCGCCCTTGCAGACCGCGACCGCTACCGTTAAAACAAATGCTACCGCTCTTGCGAATTTGATATAACGCGCATCGTTTCTAGGACCGATAACGTTAGAATAGCCGGACAATTTCATTTCATTAGAATACATTGTCGCGAGTAATACTTTTCGTCTCTCTCTTTCATGCCGTTGTTATTGTAATTATTGTATTTCGCTCAGGCACACTGATTTAACAAAACGAATTGTTTTATTTATTCCACCCGCAAATTGTCTTTTTCAGGACGCTCAAAAAGGAGCAACAGGTGGTCGCTTATTGCATAGTTGACTCCTGGTTTACTTTTCTCCACTGTAACAAGCTCCCGGTGCAGGTGGGCCCCTTACCACATTAATTCAAGGGGTGGCGCCCGAGATACCGTTGGAAAAGGATTATTTCCGTCCTTACACCGAAAATAAAAATCACATTAGATGACATTTCTCCCGAAGTAATTAGAAATGTTCAAAACGATTTTCACTTGCGTTTAGGATATTTCCAAATAGTGAATGGAAAACATTTTGAGCATTTATTGACGAAAAGGTTTTAACGATGGATAGACGATTTTTTGCCCAAGCATTTTCCCAAAAAAAACTGTACTGGATTTACTGAAATTATTCCAAGTTACAAACTCCCACTGTATTGTATTTTAATGTGGTATACCTTTAGAAAGTTGGAAAATTCTATAGTCGGGAAAATAATACTTAATATACTGAAATATTTAGAATAAAATTTTTATTACTGTAATTTGAATAAATAATGTTCTAAAAGTTTTTTGGTCATATCTACGTATTTACTTGTCTCGGGGTGTTGCTAGGAGATTCCAAATTACCCAAAAATACAATAATTCTTTTTGATTAACATTAAGTAATTTTTGTTCAGTCAATTTGTTTTCTTCCATTGTATTTCCATATTCACATTTAGCTCTATAGTCCATTAACTGTAACTAGACAATATTTTTGACAGAGCGTAATTTGATTATCCCGAATTATCCCTCCAGTCGAGTGCGAATTTCGTGCGGCAAAAGCGTTTTAATTTAATTATTCGCCGCTTTGCCGTATTTGCTTTTCCCATTTATTATTGAAGAAATAATGACATGTAAGTGATTTCAAAATGGTTCCCGTAATTGTGTTTTGTTAATTAGTCACGGCTACATGTAAACATCGATAAATCTGTTCGGGGGTAAGTAAACAATAATATTGTATTCATTTACACAAGGGTCGTCGAGAAAAAATACTCTTGGTTCATGGTTTTCGTCGCAGGTTTATTAATGGCTTGAAAAAATTTAGCTTCTGGGATTACAAGAAGCAATATAAAAATGTTCTTCCCACCAACAAAAGAAAAAAAAATTTGGGTAATTTAAAAATATTGGGTAATAGGTAGAGCTGGGCAAAAATTCGATATATCGATATTTCGATATATCGATAAACGATATTTAAAAAATAAAATATCGATTTATCGATATTTATCGATATTATCGATATTCGATTGGAATTTCAATATCGTCCTTATCTTATAACACATTTAAGGACCAATATTTAATTCAATCTTTTTTCTTCATGTTTTTATAATTAGAGTCTCCCATTGAAATGAAGGTACGGAGTTTTACAGGGCACATAAGAAAATAAAAGTCTGCATTATATGGGATTTTTTTTATTAATAGCTTTATTCAAAATTTGACTTTGGCATCAAGTTCTGCTTCGATCGAGATGAAAATTAAGCAAAAAAATAGTAGTCACGTGATTCGCATTATCTGTCAAATTTCAATTTTTTCCAAAAAGTAATTCAAAAGTGGAGTTATTTTTGAAAATATCGAAAAAGGTTATTAAAAAGTTTTTTTAAATGCAGTTTCTAGCCCACATGCAAAATTTCAGCTGCATAAGATAATTTTGATTTCTTACCTATATTTTGTAAATTGCACCACTTTTGCAAAATAAGACTCAACGCAACCTACATAAAACTTCTTAGTTTTGACAATGCTTTATTTCAGATACATTTTCTTTCAAGTAGCGCCATATTAAATGTGTGTTTTTCCACAAAATTAAAATTGGGCTATTAAAATTTGTTCGCATGTGATGCAAAGTTTATTTTTTTTGACCCTGTATAAGGTAACTTCATAAAATAAGTACTTTTGAAAACGTAGTTTGTGTGTGATAGTAATACACCTTAATATTAAGACAAAAAAGAACACAGTGTCTTCAGTAAAGTGTTTTTTAATTGGAAAATAAATTTTAGTTTAACAAAGTAAAGTTTATCTTATTTTCAACGATTTAATTTAAAACCCCTATATTATAATTTATTATTAAGCTATGCCATATGAACGTTTTTGTAAAAAAACACACATTTATTATGGCGCTACTTTAAAGAAAATGTATTTGAAATGAAGCCTTGTCAAAACTGAGAAGTTTTAGTTTTAGTTTTTAGACGTTGAGTCTTATTTTGCAAAAGTGGTGTAATTTACAAAATATAGGTAAAAAATCAAAATTATCTTATGCAGCTGAAGTTTTGCATGTCGGCTGGAAACTGCATTTAGAAAAACTTTTTCTAATAACTTTTTTCGATTTTTTCAGAAATAACCCCACTTTTGAATAATTTTTTGGAAAAAATTAAAATTTGGCAGATAATGCGAATCACGTGACTACTATTTAATTTTTATCTCGATCGAAGCAGAACTTGATGCCAAAGTCAAATTTTGAATAAAGCTATTAATAAAAAAAAATCCCATATGATGCGGACTTTACTGGTGACACTGTGTTTATTATATAATATTTTTATGTTTTATCGATATATCGAATAACGATATTTAAAAAATAAAATATCGATATATCGACTATATCGATATTTTTTTAATATCGATATTCGATATTGGACTTTCAATATCGCCCAGCCCTAGTAATAGGAAGAAACCTCTGTATCCAGTAATTCAATGGTCTAATATAATAAGATAATATAAAGACTTCGAGAGGTACTTAGTCTTTGGAGTGGCAACGAGGCAGTTGATGAGCGTGACAAAAAAAAGGCGCCTTATGGCCCTTACTTGATAACAGGAAAACCGCAACGTTATTACAACACAGTCGGGAAGACCTGGAAATATCACTACCGTAGTCCACCGGACATTGCCTTTTCGGTAGACACGCCGAACGTATGCAAACACCAGCTTAAGACTTCTGCAGAAGTTGCAGAGATAAAGAAGAGAGGTAAAGTATTCAACATTTCTTGTGTGATGCTCTGGCCTCACAAAAAAAAAGGTTCAACGCCTTGGAAATATTTTTTAATAGTTTAGATTCATCAGAGACCTGATGCGAATGGGTTACAAGTATGTTGGGATCACTCGAGTGAAAAATGACCTATCACTCGTTTTTTTCAATCACTTGATTTATTCGGTTATAATCGGTAATAATTCGAGTGACGAAAATTCTGTTTTTATTTTCCAACGACCCCCATTCATTTCATACCAATCACTCATTGCGGCTAGACGTTTACGGAACTGGCGACCTTTTTTTTTAGAAGTCAGCAGTGTTGTTCAACGAACTACCGCCCATATTCCCATAATATACAATTCGAGTGAAAAACCGGTTTTTATTCGGTTTTTAAAATCACTTGAATTCTCGGTAGTCGGTTATTAAAATAACTCGGTTATTCCCATCACTAGTTACAAGGAACGTGTGGTATCACAACGGTCTTCATAGGACTACGTGAGGCTGTTTGTCCACATAATAAAATAAAATTCCCTAAAAGTAAAATATTTCTTTACAACATACGAAACTATAATAGTTATTTATGCAACTAGTGCAAAAAGTGTATGTTTATTGCACACGGCATAGAAGTTATTTACCGAGACGTAGTCGAGGTGAATAATATGCCATGTGCAATAAACACACTTTTTGCACATGTTACACACACTATTTTTTCTACGATCGTTTTTTTATTTAACAAAAAAGTTTAAAATCGCTCTGTATTGCCCTCGGTAGGTATTACCTCTTCTTTGTGTGCAAAAGTTGTAATTCAAATTTGACAATGGATCAAAGATACCTTTGACTTTAACATAATAAAATAGCTGCTTTTTATTTGCATTCTCGATCGACTTTTAAATGAACTGACCTAAAATGATCTGATCCAAAATGCATCAAATAAAACTGGCTTTTACTCTGTTTCGGACTACGTCAGTGTCATTTGTCACGTAAATTTTGTTGAGGTTATGGTTATTCTCGATTTGATTATATTTTACAAGAAATAAACACTTTGATGTACTTAGTATTATAGCTAATTTCTCCTCCGAATCCTCTGATTTTAAATTTTAGTGACCGGGTCACTTACAAATCAGATCAGTTTGTAAATAAAACATCCTAATTGTCAAATTTTAGTGATCTGGGTCAAATTAACCTGATCCATGACGCAAATAAAAAGCAGCTAATTATGGCGCCCTGTCAGGTGGCAGCCTAGCGCAGCGATAGCGTTCTCGCATCGCATGCCGAAGGTACCTGGTTCGATCCCAGGCAGGTTTGGCGGACTTATTTAGTTTGCTTGACCAGGCTACCGTACTTCGTAGTGTTGCATTGTACAACACACACTGGCATTCTCAATGGCAAAATAAACACTGCAGTAAAAGGCGACCTCGATACGATATAGCGGTGGAGCTCTCGGGCTGCCTCCGGTATCATTCGGGTGTTCCTTCGGCATGTTGTCGAGAAGTGAGCTACTCCTGAACCAAGTAACGGATCTAGTGACCCACAAAAGGGGACGCATGTCTGTTACTGATCCAGACGGATTGGGGGACGCCCCGAATCAGAGGATTTGGTAATACGGACGGTGTACGGTGTGTCCCGTGGAGTGATACTGGATCCGGATGGATTAGGGGGCTCTGTGGCAACATCCTTCAAGTCACACCACGGAGACGTATTAGGCTTCCCCCGTCAAGGTCTGTGGTGGACAAAAGGTGTTACAACAGGACCGTAAAAACGGTGCCGAGAATAACATCTGCCGGTAAATTTTGTGGTTCGGAACCCACGTAAAACTGTAGGTCCCGTCTGGCTGACATTACCCAGACGTAAAATGGGGTTGGCAAAAAGGGTCGCACTGGCCTACTTGCTTGGCGCTAAGCCTCCCCTTTACTACTACTACTACTACTACTACTACTACTACTACTACTATTACTACTACATGGCGCCCTGTCAACCTGAATTCTATTTCGATAGGGTATCGACGGCGTGCAACACACAGTACACATACTATAAACAAATTGTTCGTTTCCTAGGTAATTTACTTTATTGCACTAGGGCAAAAAGTACTTTATTGCATAGTATGCAATAAAGACCTACTTTTGTCATTAGAAATTCATAAACAAAATTACATTTTTTGAACGATCGTAGAAAAAATGATATTCGTGAAGTGGCAACTGCCGCCTCTTCAAATCATCCACAATGTCACATATCGCCATTGTTTCCATAGCAACTAACTATTTTAACACGAATGTTTGCATATTAGACTAGGTTAGGTTGGGTTAGAGTGGAAGACTTCTGGTACTATCGAAAATTTATAGACTAGAAATATTTAGCTTTTCCTCTATATTTTCTCTTACCAACCACCACTTGGCTTAAGTACTTTTATCTACGACTATTTAATAATAGAAGCATAATGTGTTTGTTAGTATGTTACTACATATATAATGTGGTTCATATTACCATAGTTACTCATAATCTACAACCGTGGATTATGAGATTTCATAATCCACGGTTCCAACAAAACATAGTTACCGGAATTACGGTAAAAACACACCAGATCTAGATCAAGCAGGCGTGTATGTTATTAATACCATAGCAACCGAAGCAATTGACAAGTAAGCCTACCACTCCACTGTAAATAATGTTATAGTCGGATCTGGTCTTATCGTGCGGGTCATACGATTCAAGAAAGACATACTCTCAGTTTTTGTTTTCTTTACTTGCGTTTAATTTTACCCTCTAAATAAAATACGTAAGATAACTAGACTGGGTACATATCGCTAATCGTCAGCCGAGAGTGCATCTATTATTAGTACTAAAAAGATTTACAAAAATTTACAATAAAAAAATACTTTTCTTTTCTTTTTTTCTATTTACTATTGCTTTTTTTGCCTCACCTTCCTGCGGAACGTGAAGGGAAAACATATCGCCAAATTGTCATTATAACAACTGACTAAAACTGCACAATGGTGCAAAATTTCCGTTTTCTCGTATAGGTAGGTGGTTTTCTGAGACGGCGCCGTATAGGTGCTCTTTAAACTCACACACCTTTGTGCAATGTAGGATATACTTTCCATATTTGCTCTATAAAAATATGTAAGTATTCAATTGATTAAAACATAAGCAAAAAATTATTCTTACATGGAAGCTATCAATTATCAGCTAATAAATTTGTAGAAATATTATTGTGCCGAGCCCTCCGGGCACGGCACTGTTCTACTTCGTTCGTTTAATTATACGAGAGCTGTCTCTTTGACAGGTAAGTGTCATATTTTTTAGCTTTTTCGTAGCGAGGGTTATAGCTGTAAGAATTCGAAATTAAAAAATTTTCAGGTATCTAAATAAGAATGTTTTATACGATAGCTGTCAAATTTTGACAGGTAGGAGTCAGTTTTTTTTTTATCCTTTTCGTATCGAGGGTTATCGCTGTAAAAATCCTAAAGTGAAAAATTTTTCAGATCCTAAATAACAAAGTTATATACGACAGCTGTCATTTTGACAGGTAAATTGCAAGTTTTTTTTAAGCTTTTCTTGTATCTAGGATTACAGCTGTAAGAATTCGAAATTTAAAAAAAATTCAGTACCTAAATAACAAAGTTCTATACGACAGCTGTCAGATTTTGACAGGTAAGTGTCAATTTTTTTTTAGCTTTTTCGTAGCGACGGTTATAGCTGTAAGAATCCCAAATTTAAAAAAAATTCAGTACCTAGATAACAGAGTTTTATACGATACCTGTCAGATTTTGACAGGTAAGTGTCAATTTATTTTAACTTTTTTTGTAGCGAGGGTTAAAGCTGTAATAAAACTAAATTAAAACAAATTTCAGTACCAAAATAACAAAGTTCTATACGACAGCTGTCAAATTATATATACTTAAATAGTAATTCTTATTTTTTATAATTTACTACCATTTCTATGCTGTTTAGGTAAAGAACAATATATTTGAAAAAAGTAGTATTTGAGATGACCTAAACGAATATCCAAACCAAAAGTATATCGGACGCACCCAATTCGATTTATTAACGATCCAATATGACCCTACATTGATTTTTAAAAAATCAAAAAAATTACTTCCCAACTTTCGATCGCGTTCGCAAACAACAGTGTTTTGTAGCCCAACGTCGTCTACACGTCGAAAAAGTTTAAATCGATTAAAAGGATTTTTGCCACCTGTATCGCCCTACAACGAAAAAAAACATATTTTTTAACTTTGACTTTAATAACTTTTTTCCGGTACACCCTGTATATTTGAAATTGTTCCCAGAACGTGCCCCGACTATTCCTCTCTACGTCCAGAAAGTTTGAATCGTTTTGCTCTAACCGTTTCCGAAAAAAAAAATTCGCGAATATCGAAATGTCGAATAACCTTCTACCACGTGGCGACGGATTATCAATGTCGAAACGCCATCTTTAAAATCGAGATTACAACCATTTCTGAAACATTTTGGGCAAATATTTTGGTCAGTAAAATTAGAAGAAGGTTCAAGGTAGATATTCCACCCGATTTAAAATCTGGAAATGTTCTTATTATTCTAGCAAGTCACGCTGAAAACACCCATTTTTCGCCATTTTTGACAGCCGGATTTTTAGAACTAATAATTAATTTAGATACATCAATATCAAGGCACTCTTAGTCAAAAGTGAATGGTGTTAGAATTTGTAAAGATTACCTGTTTCCGCACCCAAAAAAGCGACTTTTCTCAATTTTGCGAATATATTTTAATAATTTTGGATATGTAGAGGTGTTGAAAAGTAATCAGCGTATTTTTTGAGAAAAAAATAAAACGGTTTTGTTAAAAATTGAATAAGCTACAGTCGATATAGTAAAAAAAAAGCTGCCGTTTTTTCCGTATTAAAAATAAAGAAACGAAAAAATATCTCTTAAATACAATTTGACGAGCTCTATCCGCTAAAGTTTACAACGTTTCGATCAAAAGTCGTTTTCAGTACGAAAAAAAATAAAAACCGTGAAAAAATCAGGCCTAACTTTATGATTTCCACTTTCTTACAATTTTCGGCAATTTCCATTCCAGTTAGGTATAGAACGATATATTGGAAAAAGGTAGATTTTGAGATGGCCTAACCGATTATCCAAACCGCATGTCGATTGGATGCACCCAATTCGACTTATTAGCGATCCAAGAGGTACCATTTTCGACCAAATTTTGACTTTGAAAAAATCAAAAAAATTACTTCCAAACTTTCGATCGTGCTCACAAACAATAGGGTTCTGTAGCCCAAGGTCGTCTACGCGTCGAAAAAGTTTAAATCGAAAAAACTAATTTTTGTGGCCTGTATTGAATGCCAACGAGATCCCGATATTTCTCGACTTTAAAAATTAATAACTTTTTTCCGGCACACCCTGTATATTCCAAATTTTTACACAACGTACCCCCACTATTCCTCTCTAAACCCAAAAAGTTTCAATCGTCCCACTCTAACCGTTTCTGAGAAAAAAAATCGCAAATGTGAAAATGTCGAAAGAGACGACGGCGGCGACAACATACATACATTTTTTTCACCGAAGCGCCGTATAACATATCGCGGTGTAGCGCGATATGTAATGAGACAGACTTATTCCATTTTGACATGAAAAAAAAGGATATGTATTTACTTTCCAGCGATTCTAAAAAACCTTATAATAGCACCAGCTACGTTTTATTTTAAATATGCCAGTTTTGTGACTTTGACAGTTTGTGACAAAATGAAACAATTTTCTGGGTTTTTGCATCCCCAATCAAAAAAAATTGTACTTAATCTGATGAACTATTTCGAAAATGAAAGAAAAACTGGAAATTCGCCAACCAATATTCAGGAAACAGTAGCCAAAGCACTGGGAATTAGTTTAAGGACTGTGCAGAAAATTGTGCATGAAACAAAACATAACATAATACCCAAGAATACTAAAAAGTGTAAACGAAGAAAGCCAAAGATTGAGGATTTAAGCGAAAATATTAAAATGGGAATTCGAAATGTGATTTACGATTTATACAAATCAAAAACCAATGTAACTCTTCCAGTTTTACAAAAAACATTAAAAATTCGGGGTGTTTTGGAAATTGGACTTGAAGCGTTATCAAAATTAATAAAAAAATTAGGTTTTCGCTATAAAAAAGACTGTAACCGAATATTTTTATGTGAGCAGCCACAGATAGTCAGCGTGTTCAGTTTTAAAAAAAATATACGGACAATTACAAATCGAAATTTAGAAAAGTGGTATTTTTAGACGAAACGTGGATATTTTCGAATGGGAGTGGTTCAAAATCTTGGCAAGATGAGTCTGTAAAAAGTGTTAAAAGGAAAAAGGGGTGCGGTACGGGAAAGCGTTTTATTATTTTGCATGCCGGTTCTGCAACAGGATATGCTGCAGGTG
This sequence comes from Polydrusus pterygomalis, assembly GCA_963969555.1. NCBI lineage: Eukaryota > Metazoa > Arthropoda > Insecta > Coleoptera > Curculionidae > Polydrusus > Polydrusus pterygomalis. The sequence continues at coordinate 1,881,154 of OZ018376.1, forward strand.
CGAGTTTAATTTTTTCTTCAACATCAAAAAGTGCTGACTATCATGATAATATGAATTGCGAAATGTTTGAAAAATGGTTAAAAGTTCAATTGATACCAAATTTGGATGCTCCGTCTTTAATTGTATTAGATAATGCATCATATCATTCAAGAATTTTAAATAAACAGCCTACTTCATCTTGAAGGAAAAGTGATATTTTTTATGAGTGGCTGGAAAAACACAACCAAAACCCTTTACCAAATATGCTTAAATCGGAACTCCTATCAATAGCAAAGTCTCCTAAAAAACCCAAAATATACGCGGTAGATGAAATACTGCGTGACTATGGTCATGAGGTTCTACGACTGCCGCCATATGATTGCCAGTTTAACGCAATAGAATTAATATGGGCTGGTGCAAAGTCTTATAATGAAAAACATGTAGGTGATGGTCTTAAATCCGACCAAGTACAAATAGTTTGGCAAGATTCGTTAGATCATATTACACAAGAGTACTGGAAGAAATCGTTGGAACGTACAGAAATATTAATAAGGGATTGGTGGGATCGAGAACAAGTACTAGATGTCGAAGTGGCGTCAATGATAATTGCTCCATTCGAAGACGACTCAGACGACTCAGACGACGAGGACTTTTCAGATTTTATAAGTCACGATGAGAGTTTTCAGGCTATAATTATAAACGGTGTTTTTGTTTACATTTTTTAGTATTCTTGGGTATTATATTATGCTTTTTTTTCATGCACATTATTCTGCATAGTCCTTAAACTAATTTCCAGTGTTTTCATTACGGTTTCCTGCATATTGGTTTGCGAATTTCCACTTTTTCTTTCATTATCGAAATAGTTTATCAGACTAAATGCCATTGTATTTTTAGGTTTTAGTAGTAAAATTGTTAAAATAAATTGCACTGTTTATTGATGTCGTTTTTAATTAAAGGGTACAGTAGGTATATAATTAACGATTATATAATTTTTTTGTAACTTTTTTAACTCCCCTGTACATAATTTTTACAAAACTATTAATATTAGGTATATGTGGCTATCTTCGCGATAGCTAAAATAATGAAACTATTTTTCCTTCCTTCGGTATATTTGTTAATAATCTCACAACATTTTGATAGCCTCTGTGTTGTCTGATTTGACGCATATGATCAGTGACCTTTGGACCCGCACGTTAAGCCCAGATCTGACTATAGCTCCGAAACTTTTTCCATTACTAATCAAAACGATATGAATACAAGTAATTTTCCTGCTCCCATTCATTTTCATAATTGCTCTAATGTTACAATCAATCTCATGAAAAATTAGAAATAAGTAATTGTATTTTGTTTAATTATTGTTAACATTGTTGAATTTATTTTTTAGTTAAGAAATACCATTAATAATAATACCTTGTTATGTAAAAATATCCTATTGTAATAAAATTTGTTGCTCTGAATGCATTTTCTAATTTTTTGAATACTGAATAGTCGTAGATAAAGTATAGTATTTTACCCGCGTATAATGGCTATATTACACTCGGATTCTTAAAACACGAGCCTTCGGCAATCTCGTGTAATGTAGCCTACATTATACGCTCGTTAAATAATATACTTTTAAACCTTGAAATAAAGTCTAATAACCACGCTGCGCGCCGGTTATATTCCATTAGAATCCTTTTAAGTAATTTTATCCGATTTCATTAAAAATACAATAATTTGTTTCAAAGTAAAAGCGGAAATTGTAAATAACTAATTATCGGGAAAATGAAGTGAAAGGAAGTTGGAGCTGTTAGAGCTTTAATATTACCGAGGAGCTATTGCCGTCCCCTTTATATAATTTATTTTTTAGCTAATTAAAACCTTAAGGACTTGAACAAGCTTGTCGGCTTAACTGGTGGGACAGTTTGTCTCGTACTAAAAACTAGCAAGTAAATCGGGTTATAAAAATCTCAAATTTTTCAGGTGGATTAGGGAAAGGAAGTTTATAATAATATTTTTAAAAATTAATAAATGTTGTCTGAGATTTTGGCCTAATATATATTATTTTTAAATCAAGTACAAGTTCTCTAATGTTTAATACTTTAAAAATTTGCACTTTAAAGGCATTAGGTACCTACATTTAAGTATACAGGGTGTTTGGGAAATTACTCCTTGGGTGTCCTAAAGAAATGCTTTTTTTAAGTCGACCTTATAAAACGTTTAGTAAGGTCCCCTAAAATTAGACCATATGCGGCAATATGCGGCACACGCCGTGAGAAGGCAATACAGATTCGAAGAGTAATTTGAAACGTTGCCAAACATTCGTAATTGTAGTCAGCATCAATTACTGTAGCTGTCAATAATAGGTGGAACAATTAAAAATAAATTATTTCCACCTAGTTCACATTTTAGCTAATTAAAAAGAAATAAAACAAAGAAAATAAGTACAATAATTATTTATCCAACAAGTGTGTAAAATAAGTCTTTTTATACGAATGGGAATTTTTCCATACGAGCCGTAGGCGATTACGGAAACCTCATGAGTAAAAAAAAATTTACGAACGAATTGTAGGTATACTTTTTCTACTACCGGAAAATATATAAGTCAAAGTACAAACGCTTCACTTTTCGCACAAAACAATGCATAAATATGCAAATATTACATTTTTGATATCATAATTCAAACTTGCCGTAGTAGAAAAAATCATTTTACTTTATTTTTGCTAGTAAGTACCTAATCAATTATTATCGTAAAAGTGACTAACTTTTTTTTCGGTCTGTCTCTTTTTAATATAACGCGGAAACGATGTATACGCCAGCTGACGGCATGCAAAGTAATCCTTATGAAATAGTATAAAGAGAGTCCGTTTCGCTTTTAAATTCACAAATTTAGATTTTCTAAGTGGTTTTAGTGAAAAGCATAGTTTGTAACAACAATAGTTTTGTAGTTTATAAGAACGAATATCCTTACAGAAAATGTATACTCTGATTAAGGAACAGAATGGTTTCTACAAACTCGGCGTCATGCATTTTTCAACAAATTTACTTAGCCTATAATCACAATAAACTGTTGAGCACTGGTTTCATTCCATTAAAATATTACGTACGTCGGAAAATTCCTGTTTATTTATTGAACAAGTAGTGTTAACCATTATGCCGTAATAGGTTGCGGCAAAATTTCGTTTTACAATTTACGATATAAATGCCCATTAGGTCTTTGAGTGGAAAGTATACACGCCGCTAACAGCAAAATATGTTTTATGGAAAATTACATCGGGTCGCGATATAAATTGGCATTACACAGTTGCGCTCGCGCGATAATTCTTACTAAATCGACAGCAAAAAAAATCCGTCATTTGATGCAGACAAAGATGCGGTGGACGCCAGAAATCGAAACGGTTCAAAGAACAATCTTGGAAAGAGGAAAATATTTGTACTCGCCGGGTCGTCTGTCTATTGGCTCGAAATATTATAATAGGATAATTAAAAACTACCCGACGAATGACGAAATTTTGCATATGGATTAGGTATTAATCAAAATTAGTAAGGCGCTGTCGCAACAATATCTGCACACTTAGGCCCAATCGTATAGGTGTCGGTAAAACTTAGGTTTAACCTTTAGTTTAACTTTAGGTTTAACAGCAAGTTTAAACCAAACATCATTAAAATACCGATTGTATACCTTTTGGTTATTTATATCTACGGCTAACTTCTGACGAGTTGAAAAGTCAAGACTTATTTGTTTATTATTATAATGGAAATGAATTAAAAAGTAGTTCAGAATCTCCAGTCTGTATTCCCATCTCTCTTGTCTAGGAGTCCAGAGAAAGAGAAATGCTAAACGTGTGCCAAACCTAGGTTTGTATATTTTGTAAACAAAAAAGTTAACCGTACTTAATTTTCAAATGTTCATTAGTTTGATTTGTTGTATTATTGTTAAAATTTTGAAATAGTACAGTATCAGCCAGCCTATCACCATAATAAATGGAGGCTATAATAGAGAACGAGCGTTCTGTGAACTTTAATACAGAAGAAATTAAATTGCTCATTGAGCTTGTTAAAAAATATAAAATGGTGATAGAATCAAAGAAGAGCGATGCTGTGACCTGGAGCGAAAAGGAGGCAGCGTGGGGACAACTTGCAGTGGAATTCAATGGAAGTGGTATCGTAAAAGAATTACGGACGGTAAAAGCGGCAAAAGGAAAATTTGAAAAAAACACAAAAAAAATATGCGGTGGAAAAGCAGGAGATCTTTAAAACAGGGGGTGGCCAAAATCAAAAATATCCATTTTCTCTACACAATTCTACAATCCCAACCTCGATAGTTATTTTGAATTTCGGATTTTTTGTTGTTATGTCGGTTTCAGTTAAATTGACATTTTGCATGCATTTAACCATCAGTTGAAGTTTAACCGGTGCCTCATCCACCGGTTGATAGTTAAACTGTAGTTTGATGGTCAACGTAACCTATACAAACGGTTTTTTAAATAAACTCTAGTTTAAACCCAGCGTTCTAGTTAAACCGAACCTATACAATTGGGCCTTGTGCTCAGCATAGAGTCACCTTGTGTTGGTTTCCTGGCCACAGCAATATATATTGCAACGAGATTACCGATGCGCTCGCCAGGGAGGGCGCATGCTATTTTCAGTGTCCGTAACCTAAGCTAATTTTCAGCTGTCTCAACCGTAACAGTAAGCTCTATGTCAGGTACTTGTCTAAATAAATCATAAATACTTGCAAAGTGACAAATTAGGTCAATGTAATCGTTTAGGGTGAGTGCAAATTAACTTTTATCTAATTTATTTGAAGTGAAAGTTTTGTGTTTTTGACGAGTTGTCTATTGCATTTTTTTTTATAAAAATTATGGGACATTATTCAAGATGCGGTTTCAGCAAGATGGAGCCCCTTCCCATAATTCTCGGTATAATATAGAATATTTAACCGAACGATTTGCCAAAAGATTAATTGCCTTATACGATCGCCTGCGCCTTCTCCTGACCTTACACCATTGGATTTTTTTTTCTGTGGATATCTTAAAAATGAGGAATGCTGGAAAACCTATTAAAATACTGATCTTGAACCTGAACCTGATGGACCTATGGATTTCCTGTCTCGTCGGATCGTTATGATAAAGAGAATAAGTCTATCTTGCTTTGTCGTCATAAGTTGAAACTTCTGTGCCACCCTTTCTCTTACATAACTCATAACTCATGGGAATTGAATTATTGGTCATTAATTTCCCCCTGTTTGAAACAATAGAGAGAAACTATTTAACAAATTGTTACAAGGTTATTGCATCTTTATAGTCTCTTTGAGATTATGACTCTAGAAGTAAGGTACAATAAAATTGTAAAGATAAAAGAATATTTTATGCTTTTTCAAATAGATAAGAATGAAGAAAACTCGCTTTTCTATGATGCTCAGCGCTTGGAAGTTTATAGCAAGTTTTCTCATAAAATAAAGAAAGGATTTTTAAGATTACTACGATCAGAATCCGCTCTAAAAGGAAGCGGGGGGGGGGGGGGGCAACGTGGGCAACTGCCTAGGGCGGCAAAAATATAAAAGCAGTAGAGGCCATAGATCCCCGTTTTGTCTACCTACGTATATTTGATCTTATTCATTCATTCATTTTTTGGCACTTGACCATAGGCGTAGTTAGGGGGGGGGGGGGTACTTGGGGGTGCTAAGCACCCCCGAAATCTAAATTAGCACCCCCCAAAAAAATTACAATATACAGTGTGTCCAGGGATGGACCTAACTATACTTGTAAAAAACTTTATTTTCAATTTTTCGAAAAAAAGCCATTCTTCATCATTTCTTTTGCTTATTAAATAAATATGATTTACGTAAGAAAATTTCCATTTTTTTATACAGGGTGCACAAAAAATGTAAAAATGTACATTTGCAAAATAAAAAATCTTTGATCCCACTTTTTTGAATGATCAAAATAAAACAGATTGGAAAGAGAATTCGAAAAGCCGAATAAAGTTTTGAGATATGACCTGTGGTAACTACGATATTTTATATTAAAGTTAAATAAAGTATTGATATTTTTCTTCTGATTAAAGTTTTAATATAAAATATCGTAGTTACCACAGGTCATATCGCAAAACTTTATTCGGCTTTTCGAATTCTCTTTCCAATCTCTTTTATTTTGATCATTCAAAAAAGTTGGATCAAAATTTTTTTATTTTGCAAATTTACATTTTTTGTGCACCCTGTAAAAAAATGGAAATTTTCTTACGTGAATTATATTTATTTAATAAGCAAAAGAAATGATGAAGAATGACTTTTTTTCGAAAAATTGAAAATAAAGTTTTTTACAAGTATAGTTAGGTCCATCCGTGGACACACTGTATAGGCTAATTTTAGAACTAACCTATTTTTATAATAAACATTATATATAATGAATTTTTCATATTAATATTTCAAGCATTCGAATTCTGGTACAAATTCAAGTATATTTAGGTAGTTGCGGATTCTGTTCAAAATTTCTCTCCATGTACCGTGTAGTTCACGCTCAGTTTACTTGTCAGAGCGGGTCTATGATCATAAAAATGTCGTAAAATACGATAGCGGCATAATAGCTTGTGTATGTCATGTTCTGCAATTCTGCATTCATTTGATAATTTAAATTTAACCAGTCGTAGTCGTTCAAATTCGCGGAAATTTTTGGCCGGTATTTTGACTATTTTTTTGTTTATTAAGGTTTAATATGGTTTTATTGAATTCAGTTAAAGTTTAAAGTTAAATAAACACGAAAAAACAATGGGCGCGTCGTCGGATATAAAATACACCGTGGAATTTTTGAAAAAATCTTTTAGCAAATTACCGTTGGAGGGGAAAGTGATTGTCAAGAACATTGAAAGACCTAAACCTGCTATTAACATCACATTAAAATATTTACTAAAAATTATTGACCAAATTTGGGCGTGGTCTTCATTTTTTTTTCGCCTTTTCGGGCTTTTCGTGCGCCCCAACATGTCACGAGCCGCCACTGGACTTCAGCACCCCCAGTGTTGACCGTCTAACTACGCCTATGCATTTGACACGAAACTTTGAAAATTTTAAACTGTAAATCACCTCCCAATTTATCTTCGCACATTAATTGTTTTACTACAATTTTAATTATTTTAACCGACATAGTAGAAATGCCATAGAAAATCGATCTTGATGGTCTATATATATGAAGACTTTAGCAGAATTAAAATTATAATTTCATTAATTTTATTAGAAAACTGCCTGGAAGCAAAAAATGGCTAGGCATATTTAAAGCAGACGAAAAGCTTCCCCATCTTCAAAGACTCTTGGAGTTTCTATTTAGTATTCCAGTAAGCAATGCAGAAACAGTAAGAAGTTTTTCATTGATGAACACTGCCTGGCTTGACAAAAGAAATCGTTGTTTACCAGCCTTAATTAAAACAGAATTGCTGATTAAAATTAATTTTATTCTAAAATTAAAAACGATAAATATCTTAAAGTCGTCGGCAAGTAAATATTATCGTTCTATATCTCATTTTAAAAGTTTTAATATGTTTGAAACATGTCCCGTTTTTAGTATTGAAAATACTATTGGGATCGTGTTTACGCAAACTTTGCATTGCATGTCAATGTCGCTCATGTCGATGTCGCGGCCAACAGCGCAATATCTAGATCGGTCAAAGTATTATGTTACAATACTCTAATAAGACTTGGTAGAAATATAAATATGAATCAGCGTAAAGTCGGCAAGTAAATAATGAATAATGTTTAGTTTAGTTTGTGTTTTAAAGAACGCCATAGTAACTTTGTTAAAAAGTGTTTTATTGAGATAAGTTATAACTAAGGTAAGTTCACGTTATTTAAATCGGAATATTATATCGAAAAAAAAAGCCGGAGGCAAAAAGTTGGAGCACAATAATTGCATATTACAGGGTCCGCCCAAATTTGGTTAACAAATGGGATAATTTTTTTATTATTGATTTCTCAGAAAATGTTATTGTACCGTTGGGTAAATAAGTATAATTTAAAAACATAGCATAAGTAGGCTTAGACAATATGACCGATTGAATATAAGGCAATTGTTCACCTTGGTTGGTCTGCTATGTGAATATTATTGTTTATAAACAAATTAATATTAATTATTCTTAGAAATAAAACCATACATTTAATATAATATGTTTTAGTTAATATACAGGGTGTCCCAAACGTAATGGGACACAGAGCAACAGCAGGCTCCTTAAGGCGAAATAATGCGATTTATTTAAACTTGCATCATCCCAAAATTGATAACAACCAAGATAAAGGGTGTCAAACTTTTATTTTTGTTTTCGTTTTTTTGGGATTATTTATAGTTCACCTTGGTTGGTCTGCTATGTGAATATTATTGTTTATAAACAAATTTATATTAATTATTCTTAGAAATAAAACCATACATTTAATATAATATGTTTTAGTGAATATACAGGGTGTCCCAAACGTAATGAGACACAGAGCAACAGCAGGCTCCTTAAGGCGAAATAACGCGATTTATTTAAACTTGCATTATCCCAAAATTGATAACAACCAAGATAAAGGGTGTCAAACTTTTATTTTTGTTTTCGTTTTTTTGGGATTATTTATAATATGTTTTAATTAATATACAGGGTGTCCCAAACGTAATGGGACACAGAGCAACAGTAGGCTTCTTAAGGCGAAATAATGCGGTTTATTTTAAAGCTGTGTCAGGTATTTTCAATACATAGGATGCTTGCGTAAGGTGCAAGATCTGTGAATTTTTTTTCCTGCTTATCCCGTATTATCGCTTCTTTTTTAACTTCAGTCCCCTTTTCACCTAAAAAGATCTGGCAACTTATGATACGTGTTTTATTTTTTTAAATTAGAAAAAAATCACCCTCTTGAGACTACTTGCGGGGCTACGAAAAAGGCGGCAATTTTGTGTTTTGCCCAGGGAGGCGTTATTGCTAGAGCGGGCCCTAACTACGAAATTTCATAGTATATCTGACCCATTTTATGTTCAATAATTTAATCCTGTCAGCTTAATTTTAAGTTTAAAACTTGAAGCATTTATTTCGTAGGTAAAATAAAAGCTCACTTAAAAACGTTTTACTTAGGGATCAAGCGAGGGATCAAGTTTATTTCAAACATAAACGAAAACTTTAAGTAAAATTGTATTAAGTTATTTAATCATGAAGTTAAAGGACTTATATTGCTTAATTAAGTTATATACGGATGGGTAAGTCAGCAAGGATGAAATACATAATATTACTGAAAACTTTTCAAATAATAACCTTTTGATCGACCCTACTTAATATTAGGGGCATAACTCAACATTTTTGACAAAATAAAATAGAGTTTGTGGAATAAATTCAATATCTAGTAGTACAGTTTTTTTTAAATGCTTGGACACGAGTAGGTATTAACATTTTAAGTTAAAATATTGATACAGTATGCTCCAAATTAGAGACATGACGAGATCGATAACTTTTTAATTTATAAACAAATAAAAATTAATTTAAAAAAGAAATTTTTAAAAGCATAGGTGAAATTATATTATACTAGCGTGTACCCGACCTGCGTTGCAGCCCGGCATTATACGACGTGATATAATAAGGCGAACAAACCCGAACAAACCTCAAACTCAACCGTTTGCCCGCCCGTCCACAATTCACATCCATGCATAAAACATAGTCTGTCTTCGTCTATTCCGGCTTCGGTGCTTCGGATCGATCGTTGAACCGGTTAGGTTGGGTCGTTCGTTCTCCCTACTCTAATTTATCAGTATTTCTCTATAATATTATGCATGTATTATACATAAAAACCTTCCTCTTGAATCACTCTATCTATTAAAAAAAACCGCTTCAAAATCCGTTGCGTAGTTTTAAAGATTTAAGCACATATAGGGACAGGACGGGCGATACGACTTTGTTTTATACTATGTTAAGATTAAGATTAATCAATAACTGCCGAAAATATGGAGAAATTCCTGAAGATCTAAAAGGTTCTTTTAAAACACCAGTTCCAAAAATTAAAAATACAAAAAAAAGCTGTGAAATGAGGCCAATAGATACATTATGGTATATATTAGAAATGACAGTTTATGAACAGATACTCGAATTTATTGAAGAAACCAAAATTTTAGTAAATATGCAAGCACGCTTTAGAAAAGGGATCTTCAGCAGAAACGGCAGTCCAGTAATTGAAAATTGGAAGCGAAGCGTTGACAAAAATGAAGCCGTATTGGCAGTATTTTTTTTATTTTAAAGGTGCATTCAAAACAATTGATAGGGATAAATTATTAAAAAATATATATCAGTATGGATTGAGGGGAGTTGCTTATAAATGGTTTCAAAATTATTTAACAAGCTCAGCTTCAGGGGATTGAAGAATAAGTTTATATAAGACAACATAAACATATTTATTATATTTTTAAATTTTAAATAAACTTATTATTATTATTATTATTATTAAGTAATAAACATTTTTATTGAGCAAAAATCAAAAACTGATAACATTTTTTCTAAAAAGGAATTTAATAATATTGGAGTACCACAAGGTAGCATTTTAGGTCCATTATTATTTATTTTTTATATAAATGACATGCCAAATGTTTTGAAACAAAGTTTTATTTAATTCTTTCTGATAATACTTAGAGAAATTTTAAATGTTGAATTGAAATCTATATCAAACTGGTTATAGATAAATAAATTAAAATCAAACGTTTCTAAAACAAAATTTATGGTTATTGGAAACAACATGAATAATACAGACATAAATATTTTTTTAAAAATATTTGGTAGTAATTTTAGAATCTAAATATTGAAATTTGAATATTGTTCAATTATTTTATACACAGCAAATGAAGGGTATTTAATAGACTTCAAGTTTTGCAAAATAAAGCGATGCGTATAATTTTAAATGTGGATAAATATACGAAAATAAATTTAATGTTAGAGAAACTTCAGTGGTCAAATGTTAAAAATCTAATATATCTTTTGATTGTACTTTTATTTTTAAAATACAACACACCTTACTGCCTTCTTATTTGAAAGATTTTATAACTCAAAATTTTGAAAATCATAAGTTCTCAACCAGGTATAACAACGATTTTTGCCTAGAGGGTATCAAAACATACTTTGATAAAAATCGGTTTTCCTTAAAGGATTACGTGAATACAACAACTGGAATATTTCAATTAAATCTCAGAGCTCATTGAAAATTTTTAAAGAATCATTAAAAAATTATTTATTTAAAAAACAGAATAATGACTGATAAAACTTTTTTATTACAAAAAAAATACTTAATATTTTGTAAAACTTGTTAAATTGTAGCACATTGCTAAATAATAATACAACTACTACTACTAAAAATAAAAAAACCTTCTATCCAACCTTAATACTTTCTCGTTAATAAATGCTCAAAATGTTATCCATTCACTATTTGGCAATATCCTAAATACAAGTAAAACTAATTTTGAATAGTTCTAATTACTTCGGTAGAAATGAACTAATACTCATGATGTCTTTGTGCTTTCAACTCCTCAATATTTGACAAGGCATAAAAATTTGAAATTTGGTACTTATGTATAACTTAATATGCACTTTAAAACACAGAATATATTAACGTCTCTGATTACTAAGGGGCCATACAACAATAGGAGATAATAAGGTCATATAGATAGATATGCCAATTCTGCTTCATTTTTTATGATAAAATATCCATGGATAATTTTCAATAATTAATTATGTTTTGTTAAGAAATGTGTTTATTCAAATATTTCTTTCCACCTAGCATTAAACCCAAATATCTTAAACACCAATTGAAATATCGAGATTAATGAAGTATAGAAGACCATTCTTTTATAATTTGAGATGAAGCTGTCATAATTGTGAGAGAAAAAATATATGCGAGAATTTATCAAACTCACATTATGTAGCTCACGTTCTCTAGAAGGTATCTTAAAATTAAATATGAAATCTTATTTTTTCCACACAAAAACATAACTATGTATTTAACCATTTTCAAATCGTCGCCAATTTTATAAATTAAATTTTTCTTGTAACACCATTTATCTCTTTAACCGGCGATATTTAATCATAACAAATTAAGCCCAAATGAGATATTTTCTATTATCTCTTGTTGCTATAGGATAGGGCCCCTTAGTTATGAGACACCCTGTATATTATGTGGCTTAATTCTTGATTTAATCATTAGAACTTTGATTTTGAGTAAATCATTTCCGCGAAAGTCAATTAAATACCAAAATTGATAATACTTTACTGTACTTGACGGTCACTTAACTCATCAGTCAACGTGAATCGAATCACACTGTATACAGTGTGACCAGTAAAGTCCGTATCATATGGGATTTTTTAAAAATTAATAACTCTATTTAAAATTTGCCTTTGGCATCAAGTTCTGCTTCGATCGAGATGAAAATTAAACAAAAAAATTGTAGTCACGTGATTCGCATTATATTTTAATTTTTTTTTTAAATAATTCAAAAGTAGGGTTATTTCTAAAAGTATCGAAAAAAGTTTTTTTAAATGCAGTTTCCAGCCCACATGCAAAATTTTAGCTGCATAAGATAATTTTGATTTTTTACCAATATTTTGTAAATTGCACCACTTTTGCAAAATAAGACTCAACGCAACCTACATAAAAGTTCTTAGTTTTGACAATGCCTTATTTCAGATACATTTTCTTTAAAGTAGCGCCATATTAAATGTGTGTTTTTCTACAAACTCAAAATTGGGCTATTAAAATTTGGTCGCATGTGTTGCAAAGTTTATTTGTTTTTGATCCTGTATAAGGTAACTTCATAAAATAAGTATATTTGAAAACGTAGTTTGTGTCTGAAAGTAATACACCTTAACAGCAGTAACCCCTTTTACCACAATGAAAATTGCCGAACGTTTTGCTGGTCAAACGAAAAGAAAAAATAAAAATTGGTATTTAGAAAATAAATTCTACTTTAAATACCCCATCCAGAAAAGTAGATGACGATCGAAAATATTCCCAAAAAAATCAAAATTATCTTATGCACCTGAAATTCTGCATGTAAGCTAGAAACTGCATTTAAAAAAACTTTTTTTAATAACTTTTTTCGATATTTTCAGAAATACCCCACTTTTGAATAATTTTTTGGAAAAAATTAAAATTTGACAGATAAGGCGAATCACGTGACTACTATTTTTTTTTGCTTAATTTTCATCTCGATCGAAGCAGAACTCGATGCCAAAGTCAAATTTCGAATAAAGCTATTAATAAAAAATAATCCCATATGATGCGGACTTTACTGGTCACACTGTACATATGAATATGACCAAAAGGGCTAAATGCACAATTTAATAAATCCTACGTCAAACGTTTTAACTTTTGCTGAAGCACGTTTTATCTAGTCAACCGGAACGTTCAGGCCCTTAACACAAAACCATTTGTTACACCTTCTTCCCAGGATCCTGCTGCGGTTTGATTAAATCTAGCTTCTCTCACCGCACTGTTTATCAACTCATGTTCCTGAATTTCAATGAAACAGGAATAAAGAGACGGCAGGAGATTCATTACTTTACTTTAGACTTTTTATTTACTCGGATTCTTGCTCGTATTTTGAGAAAATATTACGAGGTAATAGCCTTGACAGGATTTGAGTGTATTTTATGGCAACAGTCTTTATTATAGATACGAACGAAATAATAATATAATCAATGAGATATGTAATAGTATATTAACGTACACGTTTTATAAAGCATCATTTTATAGCACGCGTCCATGTTAAAAAACGAGCCGCTTGCGTTTTATAACGGGACAAGTGCTTAAAACTGCTTTATATAACACGTACGTTATACTATTTTTTCTAATTTGGAGTTTTTTTCAATAAAATACACATATTTAAAAAGAAAATAAATCCTTCAAATTTATGTCTAAATTTTATGTTGGTAATACTATTTTTTATCGTAGTAGCCTCTGGGCAACAAAAATTATTTTGCGAACTGTCATTTTTTGATTTATTGACCCATTTTTACCACAAGATTCTAAAGTTATTTTAGCGATATGAGATTTGAAATTGGACGGAATACGTTGTGTGATCCTTGTACATTCGGTACATATACAGAGCGTTCGGAAATTCGGGCGATTTTGCTACTTTTTTTCGAATTTCAAAAGACGTGATTTTACGTCACGGCATTGCAATTTAGTATAGGGAAGATGGAAAATTCAAATAAAGTTAAAGTTAAAATTGACATAGATTGAATTTTGGATAGAATTTGGCAGAAAATGATAGCTTGAAGCATCTACAAAAGATTGATTTATAGATCAAGCTATTTTTCCTATGCGAAAAATGGGTTTTCTCGTAAATCACAAAGGCCGCGCAAGTCAATGAAATAAAACATTTAAATGTTACCAACATCAAATAAAAAAAAAACTAGTATCGAAATAGCTTCATTACGATACGCAAATGCGTATCGTTATAGATTTGTTATGATACCAAATTAGAAAAAGATATTTGTATTAGACACTATAACAAACCCGAATAAATACGAAAAATAACCAAAAGGACTTCTTATTAACTTCCCAACAAATACAAATTATAGTTTGGTTGAGGTGAAAATAATTCTACGTCAATTTTTAAAATCAGGAATGAAACACAGCGGAGCCGCAAACAAACGTGTGTTTGTCACCTCTTGACTGTGTCCCAAGTACCAGAAGTTGAGTTGACCCCATCAGAAATAATTCGAACTGCCTTGCTATCATAGATCCATTTAAATCATCATTGATATATGTTTTTTCAGAGTTTAAACTATACAGAATAATCTTGATCGATTTTACGCTTGGTGTTGTAGGAACAAGGTGCTTATAAATATTTATATCAAAGTGTAAATATTATATACAATTTTGTAAATCTCTAATCATTTAAATAATTATTTTAATAATAACATATTAAAAAATGTAAAAGTTATTAGAGATCTTGGAGTGATCTTTGATAATAAATTAGGTTTCAACCAACACATTGAGATTTGTAGAAATAAGTAAATATGTAGCTTATAAAAGACCTTTTTAGTAGATAACATTAACTACTCTGAAAGCAAGCGAAATACCATGGACGTTGTATTTGTTTTTAAATTAATTAATGGTCTATGTAACTGTCCAGAATTACTATCCAAGTTCAGTTTTTATGTTCCATCTAGATCTCTTTGAGAACGTAAGATTTTTGAACCTTAACATCATCGAACTTGATATGGTCAAAACAGTGGGGTGAACACAATGATGAATAACTCTAATAATGCCAGTATTGATTTGTTTAATGCGTCTCCAACGAGTTTAAAGGGTTATTTAAAAAGAAATAATGTAATTGTATTTTGTAAGTTACGGTTTTGCCATTAATGTATGTTATTTTGGGTATACAAACTGTATACAATTTTAATTTTATAAATTGTAATTTATTGGGGAATGCCCCTTTATTTGAAAAACAAATAAATAAATCATTGAGGCAGAGGAATGAGGGATATAAACTAATGATACCCGTTTTCGGTTCCTCAACAAGTTGAATATGTACACTTTATAATGAAGAGATAATTGCAGCAGCTCAAAACTCAGCAGAAACATAATATAACAATGATCAATTGGGAAATTAACTGATTCAGTTCAAGTATTTTTACCATTAGTTTGAAATAAATAATGACGAAAATGAAAAAGTCATTAACCAGAAGAGCTGGATGTATAAACTTATCTTAGAAAAAAACGTTAAAATGTTGTTTTCCTAATATTGAGATTGCTCTAAGAATCTACCTATCACTTATGGTCACAAACAGCAGTGGAGAAAGTTCTATACAAAAATTGGAGTTGATCAAAAACAGGCTCAACGCTTGAGCTTGAAACCATTGAAAGTGGCATTTTAAGACAACAAAATTATAAAGATATTACAAGTAGCTTCATTAGTACGAAATTCAGGCGTAAACTAAGATATTATAATTAATTAATTTGTGTTGGGCTACATGCTTGGTGAAACGGTTGTTCCATTACACAGGAAGAAAAAATAATAACTACTTGTTATGTTTCACAAATTTAATCAGTTTCCTGACACGTGTTTCGGCCCTTGCGGGCCATTGTCAAAGGAGTACAAGAAGGTTCTAAATTCTACTTGACATTACAAAGGTATTTATGTATGGTAATATCCAGTGGCGGATTTACAAATTTGCCGCTAGTAGGCTATTCAATTTTTGCCGCCCCTATACCAGTGACGGCTCGTGAGTTGTGAAACAGGTGAAGTGTTCGGGAAAGAAAAAGCCCGATGCAAGCGAAATGCGGCGCAGGCGAAATTTTTTTAAGACCACGCCCAAATTTGGTCAATAATTTTTAGTAAATATTTTAAAAATTTATGATTACCTACTTATTTTATTGAAAATGAAATTTCTTTCTGCAAAGCCAGTAAATTTCAAACTACCTTTTTTTATCCCCATTAACAGACACGGCCAACAATAAAGTTTATTTAAAAAAAATACTACCCGTCGACCATGAATAAAGATTGCACCATTTATTTCTGTAAGACAAAAAAAAAAATTTGGGCCAAATTTGCCGCCCCCTAAAACCTGCCGCCCTAGGCTCCAGCCTACTCAGCCTAATGGTAAATCCAGCACTGGTAATATCTTATTAAATACTCAAATTATTCAAAAAAAATCCGTTTTTAATTTTAAACTTTGATATAAGTATCGAACATAAGGGTTTGTCATATTATTTTTGCTCAAGGAATATATGGTTAAAGGATTAACCTGCTTTTTCCGGACACCCTGTATAGAGTCCAAACAGAACATCTGCTCGACTCTTGACGACATTTTACTGCCTTCTATCTAAGATGGTGGTGTGAGCATCGGAGCTTAAACTGTCATAGGAAACATGGGTCAGGTTATTTGTAATGCTAAGGCTTTAAAGTTTTCTGTAACGGAGGTCAGGATTGTCCTTTTACTACAAATTAGGATTATTTTGACATGGTGTCTTAATTATAAATCCTGAAAATTTACTAATGGACCGAACAAAGAAAGAGGGATCGACTAGAGGAGAATACAGTGTACGATAGGGTTGTTTGAGAAAAATTTTAACTTTATATTTTATGTAGTACTTAGAGACCAACAGGCCCAAAATTACTAAACTCCCCATGCATCGTGTAGATGCAGATATTCCTGATGATCGATGATCGATGATGATGCATTGCCACATTACGAGCAAAATGTTCGACAATATTTGTTAAATGAACGGTGCCGCGGTGGCTAGGGAGATAGGGGGGGGGGGGGGTAGTTACTCCCCCCTATGAGCCATTTTTTTTCAAATTGACTTGTGAAAATCGAGACCAATTAATCGGTAAACATTTGATTAGAGTGACTTTAGTCAGTTGCAGTTCTCTGAACAATATTATAATTGGCGCTTTTTTTTTAAACTTAAAAATGATACGATAATTTGCAAGAAATAAGACATACCGCAACGCACAATACACGCTAGTTAACATGCAGCCCGCATACCGAGATCTGAGATGTAGAGATGAGTGATGATTTTCAAATTAATCTAAGCGATCGCTACTTTTTCCAAATAGCTCTTAATTTCAAATAGCCGCTTTATCAGCACCGTAATACCAGACTTATCTTATAAAAATATCAATGGATTCAGCCCTATGATAGCGTGTACCTACTCCTTATTCCTACAAAAAACATATATTAAACAACACAAAACCGAGTTCCCGGTAGCGAAAGCTTTTATTATGTAGTAAAAAATATTTTTCAAATAAATATTTTTGATATTCTTGTAAAAAAAACTGTATCATAAAAAAAAGATTTCATAACCCCCCCCCCCCCCCCCCCCCCCCCCCCCCCCAAAATCATTTACCCCCCCCCCCAAGATACGCGCCTGGAGATACAATTGAATAACGGGCAAGATCTTAAACCCCTTTTGTAATTTTCTTTAGGGCCACCTTACCAATAAGCTTTTCGTGACAAAACCAGAAAACTTAGAGGAACGTAGGCAACGAATAACACACAAATGCAGACAAATAACTCCAGAAATAATGGTTAGTAGGTACATAATGTTCCACAAAATTATGTTTACTTTAGGCTAGAGTTTGCCAGAAAAAAACAGTGAACATTTTCAATAATGAAAAATAAATATTATGTAGTGGCAAACTGAACAAGTAGACTGTATTTATAGTCAGACCGGATATTTTTCTCTATACAATTCTTCTAAAATAATCAATGGACTTTCTTAATATTTATTTAATATGTCAATTATTACCCATAAAATATGAAGACGATAATGATTTTATTTAAATTTTGTGTAAAAGCTAGAAAAAATAAATAATTCTACGCGAAATAGGTTATAGGTTGGCAAGCATGTTGATACTCCCACCAAAGAGTAATGCACTAATAAGAGGCGAAAGCTTTGTCGGCTTCTTTGATGTTGATGTAACCTGATATTGTGACCTTGATACCCCTAGCTCACACAGTAAAAAGTATGATAAATTTGTTTGAAATCATCAGATACACGGAAAAACAACTTTCCCTTTTTATGATAATATTATCATGAAATAAGCCACATTACTATTTAACATTACTAATTAATTCTCGCCCTGTATGATGGTTGTTTATACAGTAAGCATTTGCTGACTAATCATAAACCATACACGGTGAGAGATCAGCTTGGCTACGATGGAGGAGTCAAGTCTGGGCCGTGACGATGTGTGTGCGATACCGAGTGTTCCATCCCTAAGAGCTGAGCCCCACATTATTAATTAAGATGTAAGTATCAACTCATTATTTTAACTAAGCAAGCTGGGTCCTCTAATCTATAAATAACTATTTCAATATCAACATCACCAATTAAACTTTTCCCTTTTGTTAATAAATCTGTATATGTTTTCTACCTCTGACTTTGATTCAACCCTCTGTGCTACCCCCTAAAGCTAGTAACAACGCCAAAGAGCCCTTATTGTACGTAATATGGCAGAGGCTCTGTATCTATACATGACAATATAAGTATGTTAAACATTTTAATATAATATTGAATTTTATAAGTTCAGTGTGTATCAGCAAGATATTACTAAATAAAGTATTTGATAAAAAAGCATTTTTCATATATTTGTTACATTTTAGTCGTTTTCTCGGTACGTTTTCAGGAGTTATAATTATTTAAAGGTATTTTATATGCTAAGTGTAGCATGGCATAGTATTATTTTTTACACTTTCTATTACCTTAACTTGCCGTTTACCAACAGACAGAAATGCCATAGTATTTTTGTTGCTAGAATCTTTCAAAATTGTATCCACAAATTCCGTCCTTTTCCACAATCCAAGCAGCAAAAAGTCGTATGAAACAGTGCGTGTAAAAATATACAAAATCATGTTTGTTATGGCTAGATAATCTCTCTGATAATGTAAATTTTGTCATAAATATTAAGAGTTGTGTAAGATAAATGGATCGGGCAAGAAGTTTTTAGATTAAATCGAATAACTTAAGGCTTATTTATCACTATTATGTCATCGGGGCATAAAAATATAGTTTTCGTTAAATATTATTTTACTGGAACAAAAATTCAAAATTTGGAAAAGGCAATTTTGTTAGAGAAACTTGTTCTCTACCTTTT
Source organism: Polydrusus pterygomalis (assembly GCA_963969555.1). Classification (NCBI taxonomy): domain Eukaryota; kingdom Metazoa; phylum Arthropoda; class Insecta; order Coleoptera; family Curculionidae; genus Polydrusus; species Polydrusus pterygomalis. The sequence continues at coordinate 1,900,713 of OZ018376.1, forward strand.
AAGCCCCTAATAACTTTTTTCTTGTAAAAATTGTTGAAAAATCATTGACTTTTAGAAAAAAATCCTTTTACATACTTGCCTGCATCCTTGGGAAATCTAAACAATGAAATTCCTTTGCCGGTTCTGTTAAGACACCCAAAGTAAGCACACGATGTGCCACCTTTTCGCTTCGTTTCCGACATTTCAACAAAGAGTATTTCAAGGAGAACTCACAAAACAAATAATCGTATTCAAAAGCACGCACTAATAACAAAATACTAAAAGAAAAATGCAATAATTACAACTTTGTTTATAATTTCGTAGCCAAAACACGATTGACTATATTGACAGTAGAATCTGACACAGCAAATTTGATTGGAATACCACCAGAGAAACGTCAATTTCGCGCATGCGCATACAAATTTGGTTATCGCGAAACGGCCCTCTTTCGCCTCTTATTAGTGCATTACTCTTTGCTCCTACCTTAAAGTTGCTGCAAGTCGCTTATATGGTTTAATAGCGTATCTTGTTTGATGATAAGATGTGTTACCAGTTTCAGGTCGTTTAATACTGTATATATGGACTGTATTAACCGGTAGTATTTTAGAGTGCAAATCAAATTACTATAGTTATGGTCAGTTACGGCCAGTTATAATATATAAAAAAAAAAATTAAAAGCAATTCTCAGAGACAACTGGACACCATCAAAATAGTATGTAGTTTACTCCCTACATTTTGCTGAAAGTGTCATAATATTATACTTAAATTGCGAAAACGATTATCGTTTATTAAAAGGTTCTCTCTATCAAACATTTCTACAAAAACTATAAACGTTATAAAAAAAAGGTTATTTTTTCTTTTGGTCTTTTTAACGTTTATCGCAAATCCTAATTAAAATCTTAAGTTTTTGCGAGACTTCTCGCATATTTTTGTCTCGTCTCACGAGATTCTCGCAGAAAAAACTCTCGGCTCGTCTCGCAGGAGACCAGACCACTCTTGTCTCGTTCTCGTCGCGTCTCGCGAGAACGAGACGAGACTAAACGAGACGAGAGTGGAACACTACACTGAGCGGTTAAACAGCTAGAAATTAAAACCTTCGCGATCAGCTGATAAGGCGGATTCTTAAATGGGATGTCTAGGTTTACTTAGTTTATGATGGGACCCTTATCGCGCCAGCTCGACTCGCGCTTGATAGCTGTCGTTTTTATAAGCGACTAATTTTTTTTTATTATCGTTTTAATTTATTATCGTCAAAATTCTTTACCGGCAACTTTCTTCTTAAAAAAATGCTTGAAATCAAAAGTTCAAGGTTCCGAAACTTACTCCAACGCCCAAATTCTAATTAAATTACTTCGTAATTAAGCGGTTTATAGTTAAAGTCTTTAAAAAAAAATAGCCCCGATTCAACAATTTATAATTCGGACTCTCGTTTTTGTTCCGAATAAGGGATGTTTAAACTCATTTAGGGCGATTAACTTGGGGAGTTTTAATTTAACGTTGGAGTTGGTTAAAAGGCCAGATTATTAGGATACAAAAAAGAAAAAATGTATATTTATAATTAGAGCGCGAAAAGTTCGTGACAATGATGTTTTTCCAGGACCCGACACCTTATCAATAGCAGGGTGCCCGGAAATGACGATGACAAATTTTAAGGGATAATTCTACATAAAAATACAGTGTGACTGACCAGTAAAGTCCGCATCATATGGGACTTTTTTTTAATAATAACTTTATTCGAAATTTTACTTTGGCATCAAGTTCTGGTTCAATCGAGATGAAAATTAAGCAAAAAAAAATAGTAGTCACGTGGTTCGCATTATCTGTCAAATTTAAATTTTTCCAAAAAATAATTCGAAAGTAGGGGTATTTCTGAAAGTATCGAAAAAAGTTATTAAAAAAGGTTTTTTTAAATGCAGTTTCTAGCCCACATGCAAAATTTAAGCTGCATGAGTTAATTTTCATTTTTTACCCATATTTTGTAAATTGCACCACTTTTGCGAAATAAGACTCAACGCAACTTACAGAAAACTTCTTAGTTTTGACAATGCTTTATTTCAGATACATTTTCTTTAAAGTATATTGAATGTGTGTTTTTCTACAAAATCATAATTGGGCTATTAAAATTTGGTCGCATGTGATGCAAGGTTTATTTGTTTTTGACCTTGTATAAGGTAACTTTATAAAATAAGTATTTTTGAAAACGTAGTTTGTTGAAAGTAATACATCTTAATATTAAAAAGAACACAGTGTCATCAGTAAAGTGTTCATTAAGTGGAAAATAAATTTTAGTGGTGGGTATAAAATCAAAATTATCTTATACAGCTGAAATTTTGCATGTGGGCTAGAAAAAAACTTTTTCTAATAACTTTTTTCGATATTTTCAGAAATAACTCCAATTTTGAATTATTTTTTGAAAAATAATAAAATTTGATAGATAATACGAATCATGTGACTACCATTTTTTTGCTTAATTTTCATCTCGATCGAAGCAGAACTTGATGCCAAAGTCAAATTTTGAATAAAGCTATTAATTAAAAAAAAATCCCATATGATGCGGACTTTACTGGTCACACTGTATATGAAAAAATGTTTAGATAGGTCCGCAAATGCTTCTATACGGAGGTGCAGACAGACCCCTAAAGATGGTGTTAACGTATAACTTAGTGTTTTTTTTTTAATTTATTAGTATGCAGATACAATACAAAAATAAACTCTTAGGTATAAGTTAGTTTTTATGGAGGTCACTTTTTGAGAGTATCAAGTGACCCATATTACAACCAGGCACCTAGGTAGCCTTTCTTTCTGGGAGAGGTACTTTCACACACTGGCGTAGCTGGAATTTTATCTGGGGGGAGGGGGGGTACTTATCACAAAGTGGATACATACATTGACGACCGCCTCTTTCCCCAGGGTTGCCGCTGCCAATTTAATGCCAATATTAAAAAGCGATACCTCAAAAAGGTAACTCTCAATAAGCTGAAATGTTGGAGACACTTCTGTTGGATTGCACAAAGGTTTTTGATAATAATTACATAATCAGGTAACTTTTACTGCGACAGTAATAATATTGACAAACATACCTAATTTACAATCAAAGGAGCCCGGTTTGCTTTCGTACAAGTCTTGTACAAGTTTGCAGAAGCTTGCACAAGTTTGCACTAGTTCGTAAAAGTTTGTACAGGTTTGTTCAAGTTAGTACAAGGTATTACAACTTTGCCCATATCTGTATAGGTAAACTTGTACAAACGTGAAAAAGTGCGTGCAAACTTGTACAAACTTGTCCCATATAGTAGAGACTTGTTTGTACCCACCTGTACAGATTTGTCCAAACTCCTACACAAGTTATTCGAAAGCTAACTGAGCCACTTTAATTGTAAGTAAACCATGTTTGTTAATGTCATACAGTCAAAGTTGCCTGGCTAGTTAATTATTGGTAAATACCTGTGTGGAATGCAACATAAGAGTCTGTAAGATTTTAGCTTCCTGGGCTTTACCGTTTTTGAGATTTCGCTTTTTAATAAGGTTAGGGGAGTCCCCCCCCTCCCAGAGGAGAAAGGGGGCGCTGTCAATGTATGTATGTATGCCCATTGTGTTTTCAGTGTCTTTAATAATAATAAATAATATTTTCTAATGAGTCCTAATGCCGCCTCTGGTTTAAAGGTCCAGCACTACCTGATATCCGCACGCTACCTATAACCCAAAAAAGCCAGCCAAAAAATGTGTGTATAATATGTGTTGCTATAAACAAATACCTTTTTAATGTCAATGGTTTTCTTTATTTAACATAAAAACTTATTTTCAGGGTAAAGTTGACGGCAACAAAATTACATTAAACTATTTTATCATCGTTAAAAAGTCTGAGCCCGATATTTATGCGTTTTTTTATTGACTCCGAAAAACAAATAAAAAGTCATTCGGAGGAATTCCAACTTGCGATGTCTGCGATTTTTGCCAAGCTTAAAAAACATTTTATTTCATGTTTCGTTATTTTGTGCGCGGAATTCGCCCTCTCTCCCCTAAGTGGGTATTTTTTTTAATATTAAAGGAATTATCAATTTTAATGGATTCAAATATAACGGGCTCTTTCACTAAATTTTGATTTTTATGCTATCGCATAGAGAAAAAAATTTTTTTCTGTGGTTTCAGTTTTTAAAATTTTTAATTATTTACTGAAAAAATAAATAAACAATATACGGTCTTTAATAAAAATACGGGAATAAACTCGCTGACGTCACATCTGCCTCGACCCATAGGACAGAGTTTTTCAGCTCAGGTCGAACGCCGCATCTACCTGAATATCGGGCGGGTTGTTTTCTATTTTTAAGCTGTTCTTGTCTATTTAGTTTATCAAAACAAAGATAGCTATATAATCTGACAGTTGAAAAATAAAATATTTGCGCAGTAATAAGGTTTTGATCTTATGTTTTCAAACTGCTTTTGGCGACGTTTTTTTAATTGGCTTTAGAAACGGTTTGTGACCTTCTAGGAAGATTTTCATTATTGGGATATATTTTCAATAGGTTCTAATTCAGGGTGTTAACTAAAATGGGAAACATGCTTTTTAGTGAACTAGGAACTCTAAAACCTAAAACTTCGATGGGTAATATGATCAACATTTTTTTTTCCTATTTTTACGATTATATTAAATGGATACTTTTCTCTATTGCGAAGAACGTAAAAATATTGTTAATATATTTTATTACAAATTTTAATTATTTTATCTAGCTCTTTCGGCGTCACGTTTTAATAAAATTCAGGCAAAATCTCATTTGTTCGTTTTTGAGTTTCCCTGTATTTTTATTAAAACCATTTTAGCCATTTGGTTTATGTTTTACCCTATAATCAAAAATTGTCATTTAAAAAAGCAACTTGGCTTAATACAAAGGAACTATTGGGTAAAGTTGTTGTTTCTCAATGGAACACTTGGTATATTTTTTATTTTTATAAATATGTATATAATTTGTGTATATTAGCTCAAACCGTTTTTAAGATATGAGCGATCAAATTTTTAAAAAGATTTATTCATTTGCCGCCTACGGCTCGTGCGTAAAACCACCCGTTCATAAACAAAGATCCACTTTACACACTTGTTGCATAAATAACCATATTATACTACAAATTTAACTGCAGTTTATAAAAACTATAGACTTTGACATATTGCTATTATTTAAATGGTTTTGTTTTTCAAGGCATTCTAGACATATCAACAGTTTATTTTTCAACACTCCGTGACGTTATTTTAATGCATCGCCATTACGAGGGTCTTTTTATTACCAATGCATTCTAGAAGTATTAAACTCAAACGACTATAGCATTTTAAAAAGTTGATCACTCATATCTTAAAACAGCTTAAGCTTATATAGACAAACTATATATTAATAAAATCAGAAAAGAAAGACCTTCCATAAAAATAAAAATATAAAGGGTGTGCCATTGAAAAAAAAAACACAACTTTATGCCAACAGTTACTTTGTTTAAACGAAATTATTTTTTAAATTGCAATTGATCCTACGGTACAACATAAACCAAATTGGTTTTAATGAAAATAAAAGGAACTCAAAAAATAGGCCACTGTTCAGTCCTGTTTGGATGACGCTTGACACGTTAAATAAAATAACAATACAATTCCCCAAAGACTGGCAAGACACAACATCATTTTTCTAGCGTATATTTCTTTTTAAACATCCGAAATACCCATTCATCACCATAATTCTCTACGAGCGTTCGCAGGCATTACGGACACATCTTACCCCCTGGGCTCAGTTACCCCCAATTACTCTAACTAAATAAAACGAAAGCAGACCCTTCTTACCGGAACTGGGAGGCGTGGTGGGCGTGGTCTGCTGACTTTGATCAGTCTTTTCCTTCTCCTCCTGTTCTTTTGTTTGTCCATCCATCTCGCTATCCGACTGGGATCCTTCCCCTGAAAGGGAAAACAAGTCCGTAAATAAAATTAACTTGCCAAAATACTTGTTGAGAAAAACAAAGAAATATAAAGATAAAAGGTAACATCTTTTTTTTTCCATTCGGGTTTTTTCTAAAAAAAAAAGGAAAGAAATAGGAACTATATTGCGCACCAAAGTAGTCAGCTCAACACTATTAAATATTTTGAAAAGATACAACATATTACATAGTAATATTATTACGATGTTTTAAAAAATAAATCTAGATAGCCGTGAAATAAAATCGGCATAATTTGATTTTGATAGCTTTCTAATGATGTAATCAGAGTTATACCTTAATATGGGAATTTTCGGAGAAATTTAGAATTTAAAAAATGTATTTCAATTGTGCCCCCTTGCGGCGAAATGAGGAACTTAAAAATAATTTCCAGAGTTTTCTCATGACCGCTTTAATCATAATTTTTTCCCCAAGTTTCTACGCTCAGTAGTTTCCGAGATATGGCCGGTGGCCACCCTTAATGAAACACCCTGTATATATCGGCGAGGAAAGTGCCTGACAAATTTGCAGATATTTTTTCACGATTCATACGTTAGATATCTCTTACAGTAGAAATGCTATCGCTAAACTGAAGTTTAAAGGATTCAGTGGAGCAGAATCACTGAAGGCATAACTGAGAGTTAGACCCGAGAATAATGGAGTTTGGCGTTTGCCCGGCGACCAAAGTTAAATTGAGAAAATGCAGATATAAACTTCCATTTATAGCGTTGTGGTTTCAAATGTAAAACCTTGTAGGTACACGGTATACAAAATTAAATGTAGGGTAGCTTTAACGAAAAATCACCAGAACATTAAGGATTTTTTGGAAATGTTTAGGTACTTATCATATTTGAATTATTCTTCGCTGTTGTCCTCTATGATTATTACACATCGTAGTATGTATGATTTATACTCGCCAGCACAAATTCAAAGAAAATAAACAAATGAATCACATTTCTCCATGCTCACGTAAGCCTCTTGATATAGTCATTGTATTTATTTGTGCGAGCCAGTACACACCGTTATTTAATTTTTCGTGTCATTAGTTAAAAATTAAAGGTAAAATGCCTAAAATTAAGAGGAGAAGAATTATTTCGACTTCAGAGTCAGAAAGTGAAGTTGAGGTGTTTAAGTGTAAACAGTGCAGTGCGTCGTCAACCACCAGAAAAGAAAAAGAAGAAGGAAAAAGGAGTACGGAGTACCGTTGCCCTCAATGAAAGCAGCGCTTTCTCTGAAGGTACATAAATATTTATTACGGTAATCGATCTTGTATCGTACAGTAATAATAATAATTTTGGAGTTTCTTTTCCCTGTTATTACGGTAATTGACCTCGTGTCTTACGGTAATAATTTGTGTAATAATCATATCATTACGGTAATTGACTTTATGTCTTACTGTAATCAAGCCTGAAATATTTATTACGGTAATTGATCTTGTATCTTACGGTAATATTAAAGTTGGGATTTTTTCCCTGTTATTACGGTAATTGACCTCGTGTCTTACGGTAATAATTTGTCAAATTATATTACGGTAATTGACTTTATGTCTTACGGTAATAAACCCTGAAATAGTTATTACGGTAATTGACCTCGTGTCTTACGGTAATAATTTGTGTAATTATATCATTACGGTAATTGACTTTATGTCTTACTGTAATCAAGCCTGAAATATTTATTACGGTATTTGATCTTGTATCTTACGGTAATATTAAAGTTGGGTTTTTTCCTCTGTTATTACGGTAATTGACCTCGTGTCTTACGGTAATAATTTGTCAAATTATATCATTACGGTAATTGACTTTATGTCTTACGGTAATAAAGCCTGAAATAGTTATAACGGTAATTGACCTCGTGTCTTACGGTGATAATTTGTCAAATTATATCATTACGGTAATTGACTTTATGTCTTACGGTAATAAAGCCTGTTTTCTTCTTTTGTGGTAGAAAACCACGAAGATAAGTTTTGCCCTATTGGTATAGTGATAAGTCACTACATGTTGAATCCTCTTATCTAGATATACTTGGGGCACATCCTAGTTGTACTTCAAAGCCTGGGGCGGTTTTTTGTAGGAAAGTATCTGTTAGATAAGAAAATTATATCAGAAACGGCCTTAAAGAGGGCACACTTGACGTTCCTTAATTAAAAAAGGTAATTATTTTATAAAATAGGGTACTAAAAGCAATCTGGTATATCTAAACCTCAAGCCGGACCATCAGGACTGACGCAGAGGAGATAGTATTAGGCCGTACGGGTCCCAGTAATCCTGTATCTTCTTTACAAAATCAGGTAAACAATTGGAATAAGATAACAACAAACAAACAAACCCTTTTATTTTAAACTGGGTTAGGGGTATTTCTATTTCATTTATGAGCAACCCCATTCAACATAGTTCTCCTAGAGTTACTATACCAAGGACTGAGAGACATAAATATAAACGGACTTACTTAAGTGCTGTTTCAAAATGTAGGTAATCATGAAAAAGGGGATTTTTTTTTTTTCTTCATATTTTCTTATTAAAAACCAGAATGGTAATAATTATAGGTTTACTTTAAACCTAAAAAATTTAAACACGTTTATTACAGCGCCTCATTTTAAGATAGAAGATTACAGGACTGTATTAAAATTATATAGTTACGAATTCATGTTATCTTGCCAGCGTTGATTTAAAAGATGCATATTTTTCTTTAGTTATTGAGAAAAAATATAGGAAGTATTTTGATTTTTGTTTTTTCAGAATATTGTCTATGAATTCAATTGTTTGCCATTTGGCCTAAATTTAGGACCATATTTATCTACAAAAATATCACGGCCCATTTTAAAATATCTATGGGAGAGAGATATAAATTATTCAGCTTATTTGGATGATTTTTTATTAATCGCAAAAGATAAAAAAGAACGTACAAAAAGCGTGAATATTGTTTGTAATGTACTTACACAATCAGGATTCGTCTCAAATATTGCAAAGAGCGAGTTTACTCCCAAACAGGAAATAACTTATTTAGGTTTTACAATAAATAATGTAAAAATGACAATTTCCTTGCCGCCGATGCGAAAAGAGAGAACAAATTCGAACACTGTCAACATTCCTAAATAAAACAGTTTGTAGTATTAGGAACTTCTTAAAATTAATAGGTATGTTAGTAGCAAGCAAACCGGCAGTTAAATATGGATGGTTATATCTTAAAAATATGGAAAGAGGAAAATATGTGGCACTTGTTCTTAACAACAATCCAAGCTGAAATAAATTGGTGGCCATAAAATATACAACACAATGTTTTAAGAATAAATCTTTTACAATAGAATTTTTTCAGATGCCTCCTGACAGGCTGGGGAGCAAACTGTGGTGATGTTAAAACACATGGCTTCTGGAATGACACCGAAAGGTGCTTTCATATAAACTATTTGGAAATTTTAGCAGCATTTAATGTTTTAAAAACATTTGCAAAATATACTTTTAATGAGAACATATTGCTTGAAATTGACAATATAAGAGCCATTGCTAGTATTAACAAGATGGGTAGTGTTCAGTGTTCAATATAAACATCTCAACGAAATTACGCAAGAAATTTGGAAGTGGTGCGAGTCCAAAAATATATTTGTTTTCGCCTCCTATATAAGTTTCTCAAAAATTTGCATAGCTGATTCAGAGTCTCAAATAAAAAATGCTGCTACAGAATATGAATTAGATAACACAATTTTTCACAAAATATTATGTTAGTTTGGGGTACCTACCCGATATCGATTTATTTGCAAACTATCAAAATAAAGAATGTAAAAAATTTATATCTTGGCATCCTGACCCCGAAGTGCGTTATCGTTTTTACAATTAATTGGAGTTGTTACTATTTTTGCGTTTTCCCACTATTCGGACTTATTGGAAAAGTTTTGGCAAAAATTTTCGGGGACCAAGCTACTGGAATTTTAGTAGTACCAGACTGGCCCAGTCAATTCTGGTATCCGCGTTTTAAGGAATAGAAACCGCTAAAGTTTTCAGTACTTTGACGGTTTTTAGTTGTTCTTTTTCAGGTCACCAGAGCACTCAATACTAAAACTTACCCTGGTGGTAGGGAAGTTGTTCGGAGGTCGTTTGTTTTAACAAGAACCCCGGACACAGTTACTCCACCTCTTCTAGCATCCCTAGCCGAAAGCACAATAAAACAATATGACCAGTGTTTTTAAAAAATGGTGGAAATATTGTGTTGAGAAAAACCATAACCCTTATAATTAAAATTTAAACTTAATCTTAGAATATTTTCTATATATTCAAAAGTTAAAACTTTCTTATTTAACTTTAAATATCCACAGAGCCGCACTATCATTGCTTTTTTCTCCGAATCAAATAGATAAGCCCATTTTAAAAAGATTTTTTAAAGGGGGTTTTAACTTAAACCCTCCACAACCTAAGTATGCGGCTACTTGCTACCCGACTATTGTTTTTGGTTATTTAGAGAAATTATTTCCATTAGAAAGTTAATCGTTAGAGTTACTTACTTCTAAACGTGTTACCCTATTAGCACCTCTGCTCATAGGATGCAGATATTATCAAAAATTCATCTTACGTATATTAAGGAATCAAACAATGTATTACAAATACTACGTATTCCAGATAAAATTAAGACGTCAGGAGATAAAATATTTCAACCCTTAATGATATTCTCTTTCTTTCCCGAGAAACCTAGTCTATGTGTGGCAAAAACATTACTTTATTACATTCAAAAAGCTTCCACGCTCAGACCTCTAGAAGAAAATAGATTTTTTCTTACTTGGAAAAAGCCTTACCATTCAGCTAGTTCTCAGACACTGAGTCGGTGGCTAAAAAAGATTTTAAAAGAAAGCGGAATAAATGTTTCATGTTTGCTACACATTGAGACATGCTAGTACGTCTGCAGCTTTTCGAGCAGGGGTTAACATAACATAGAAGTTATTAGAAATGCAGCTGGGTGGACTCAAAGGTTTGATGTGTTTGTGAAGTTCTATAATAGACCTATTACTGACTGTCCTGAAGAGTTTGCTAGAACATTCATAAATAACTCTATTAATAAGTAATAAATTAGTTAATGTCAAGTTTAATAAGAGACAATAACAGTACATTATATGGAATATCAAATACAAATGGTTTTTTATATGTTTAATATTATAGTGTTGTTAATTAGATTGAGATATTCTTTAAAGGTCTACGATGTGTAATAATCATAGAGGACAACAGCGAAGAATAATTATTAGATTGATTGACTTACCTGTAAGGAAGATCGATCGTAATTATTCGAGCTGTTGTCCGAAATGATTATTACAACCCTTCCCACCCTATGTGATTTGCCCCCTTTTTTCAATCTAATTAACCAAATAAATACAATGACTATATCAAGAGGCTTACGTGAGCATGGAGAAATGTGATTCATTTGTTTATTTTCTTTGAATTTGTGCTGGCGAGTATAAATCATACATACTACGATGTGTAATAATCATTTCGGACAACAGCTCGAATAATTACGATCGATCTTCCTTACAGGTAAGTCAATCAATCTAATAATTATTGTTATTATATTAGTCCGACTTTTTAGACGGCCGTTTAAAAAAAATATGGCGTGTTTCGTTCCTCTACACTTATAAAAAACCTTCTATTCCTTCTAAGAATTCACATACTCCTTATACAACTGTTTAATACTATATGTCAGCAACGCGCTTTCCTACTGTAAGACAACGAAAATTGCTAGACCGTTGTGTAGTGATCTATTTCCTATTGGCTAAATTACCGTGATATTGAGTTATTGCTACCGGAATGGTTTATGGACATTATTGCTCTGAATACTCTGTGTAATCTGATTTTATATATTGTATTAGTTCCGACTGGCAGTTTTAATGAAACTTGACATTAATCATCATAATATTTGCTTGCTACGGTTAATAAAGCATATACTTACTACTCAAAATCAGTACTGCGGTACTCAAAAATTATAATAGTTTCTATTTTGATATTGTCTTTGTCGTTTAACATTGCATAATATGATTATATATTATGCAACATGGTTTACTGAGACCGTAAAATTTGTCCATCGATTATAGAGTCCAATACTAATATTGAGTTTTGCGAAATAATAATCTTCTATTGCTGTATCTAACATGCAAAGTTTAAAAAGATTTAAAAACAAAGTAAAAATAAATTAATTGAAATAGGTAGGTATTGGTATATATAAATCAATAAAGTTCAAATTCAGACAGGATAGCTAGAACTAGAAGACACCAAAAAACGATGTGACCTGCGCAACAAACAACAGTGTTTTTATTGGTAGTAATTATTTCCATTAGCAGCACAGTCTTGTTGAATAATGAAATAATTTTAATGCAGCAATTCTGTTAAGAAATAAATTGTATTTTCTCAATGCGACGCATTTTGTTACCAGTAAAGCGCCTTCTCTACAATTATTATGAAAGCAGAACAGCGTCTCTAAAAACTAATTGTATCCGTTAGAACCTATAATCCACAAGAGGTGGGTGGGGGTTCGTAGCGATCGGCAATCGCCGCGCGACGTAGTATTAGTTTTAACATATTTGTTGGGTAGGTCACATCGTTGTTTCCTAGCTGTCCTGTCTGAGTTTAAACTTTATTGATCGTAGCAATACCTGTTTTAATTAATTTATTTTTACTTTGTATTTAAGTTTTTTTTTTAAACTTTGCATGTCAGATAAACTAATAGATGATTCTTATTTCGCAAAACTCAGCATTAGTATTTGACTTTATAATCTATGGGCGAATTTAATAATCTCAGTAAATTATGTTGCATAATAGATATTAATATGAAATGTTTAACAACAAGAACAATATTGCAGTAGAAGCTATTTAAATTTTTGAGAACTGCAGTACTGATTTTTAGTGGTAAGTATATGCTTTATTAACCGTATCAAGCAAATATTAGTATGAATAATGTCAAGGTTCATTACAACTGCCAGTCGAAACTAATACAGTAGGTATATAAAACCAGATTACACCCCTAATAGTACTTGATAATTACTGTGAGTATTCAGAGTAATAATGGCTATATACCATCCTATAGTAGCATTATAACACCTATTTTCTATTGGCTAAATTATCGTGATATTATCACTACACAGCGGTCTAGCAATTTTCGTTCTTTCTCTTACAGTAGGAAAGCGCGTCGCTGTCATACAGGGTGTTCATTTGAAAACTTCCAACTTCGATTTTCCTGCTTTAAAATGAAAATGTGAAAAATCGCTCGGACCCGTCGATTTTTATTTCGAGGGGGACATCTTTTGCGTATATCGTCAATCTTGTTACTTCTAGCCCCTAGGAGGGAGGGGGGGTAAAATCTAAATCTTAAATAGATACCCCTATCTTATATAATTTTTTTGGATTCTGCATAAAATTCTGAACATTTTTTAATAAAAGCATTATTAGTCTATACTTAACAGTTTCCGAGATATTGACTCTTGAAAAATTACATTTTTGAACTTTGACAGCGTCTAGCTTTCTAACTGTACGTCTTATAGCAAAACGGCTTACATGTTACATGTTACATCTTCGATTTTTATTATCTTTCCAATAGTGTGAACTTTCGGTTAAACCGGATGTAAGAAATATAGTACTTCCGGTTTGACCGGAAGTTGGCACTATTGGAAAGATAATAAAAATCTAAGATAGGAACATGTAAGCCGTTTTGCTCTAAGACGTACAGTTAGAAAGCTAGACGCTGTCAAAGTTCAAAAATGTCATTTTTCAAGAGTCAATATCTCGGAAACTGTTAAGTATAGACAAATAATGCTTTTATAAAAAAATGTTCAGAATTTTAGGCAGAATCCAAAAAAATTATATAAAATAGGGGTATCCATTTAAGATTTAGATCTTACCCCCCCTCCCTCCTAGGGGCTAGAAGTAACAAGATTGACGATATACGCAAAAGATGTCCCCCTCGAAATAAAAATCGACGGGTCCGAGCGATTTTCCACATTTTCATTTTAAAGCAGGAAAATCGAGGTGGGAAGTTTTCAAATGAGCACCCTGTATAGAGTATTAAACAGTTGTATAAAAAGTATGTGAATTCGTATAAGGAATAGAAAGCTTTTTTCTCAGTGCAGTCTTTCTTGGTCGATTTAGTCAATCGTTTCTTTTCAAAGACTTTTTCCATAATATTATACGTCGCCTATCATAGTTCGACACCCACATTTAAACACGCACAAAAGGTAACATTTAAAATACTTGACAAATAACTGAATTTTCTTTCTTTTTACTATTTTTCCAACACATTATCACCTCTTCTCGCTTGTTCCCATTTTTCAAGGATCGTGTTTGTTCCTCTGAAGGACTTACTACCAACTTTTACAAGTTTTTCCGTTTGTTTGGAGAAATCTCCGAGTTTATCTTGGTGAAAAAAATACAGCCATAAAATGTCCCATAAATGGAAAAAAATAATTTGTCTTGCTGAAAAGTTCCGTCAGACTTTTGCGACTTTCGACTGCGTTTTCGTGCTTTCATAATATACAGGCGATAACAAAAATAAAGTTTTTCATTGTAGTTTTAAATTGGATATTATTTTATTGATGGCAGCTGTCTATAGAATTTGTATTAATATGTCTTTTTGCTTTCTTTGCGAGAACAAAAGTATTATAATCGCTGAAAAATCTCCTATAACTCATATTTTTTGACACCGCGCATAAATATATTATACGACGTACCACTTGTCGTACAAAACTTCCAACAAGTACGTAATCTACTTTAGGCAGCAGCCTTGTACAATGTTATAGATCGTTGACCCTAGTGGTCCTCAGTCGGGAATTTTCTCTTGGGATTAACTTTATCTAAATAATTCCGTATGCGGAAGGGATGTTTTCCAAATGGCGGGAACGTTTATGAGGTGAAACACCTACGTTTATTATGACTTTACTTATTTTAAGAAAAAAAAAAGGTTTTATGCTTATTGCTTTAAGTCGTTCATCTTAACATAGTATAAAACAAAGTCGCTGTCGCCCGTCTGTCCCCTTATGTGCGTAAATATTTAAAACTACGCAACGGATTTTGAAGCGGTTTTTTTAATAGATAGAGTGATTCAAGGGGAAGGTTTTTATGTATAACTAGCGACCCGCCCCGGCTTCGCACGGGTGCAATTTTAGAAAGTGGCATGCCGGGTACTAATATATCGGGTTTGTTCGGGTTTGTATTTATACCAGCGGGTTGCAACGCATGCCGGGTACACGCTAGTTAAACAATATAGTACAGCACAGTCCACCGTGAATTAATCATATAATATAGTACAGGCAACCCTGCTCTTAGAGAGCGGCTTTTACTTTGGACTTGTCGCGCGTTAAAAAGAAGATCGATCAAGTTGTTAAGTGCCAACTTCTGTTGGAGCACGATTCACATTCTTCTCTCGCTGTATCTTTCACAAGCGTCTAGAATCTGACTATGGACTTTTCAACCGGCCAATTATAGGCCGCCGGTCTTAAAAAAAGTAATGTTGAGGTTAAGGGATGTAAAGCCGGTTGTTGTAAATTAGGAATATAAAATGCTATTTATCAATATCGGTATATAGCTGTCTTTGAAACGTCACGTATGCCAAAAACACTCCTTTTCAAAATTCTTAAAAGTTCATCACACAAAAAAAACTATAAAGTGTTGTGAATATAATAAACGATTACGTTAAACGTTAGGAATAATCAGATTTACAAGACGTGTACTACTACAAATATCAATATACAGTAGAGCTTCGCTAATCCGGATTAATAAAAACCGAGGCAATCCGGATTAGTGAAACATCCGGATTATTGGAATCGTTTTAAAAGCTATAAAAATGCACCAAATACACATTGTTGTAGCATTTATTAACACAAAAAATTTAAACATTTACTAACACATAAAAAATAAAAGAAAAAGAACACCCACACGCAGTTCTTACACCTACCGACATAACAACGACAACGAAAAAGTTACATGAAATTATCGAAGAACACATGATCCGGACTATGGAATACATAAAATACATAAGCAATCCGGATTATAGAATACATAATGTAAATAAGTAATATTTAAATTTTATCCGGATTACTGGAGAATCCGGATTAGTGGAGTTCGGATTAGCGAAGCTCTACTGTACCTACAAATAAAATACTTGACCATTTACCAATTATGCCTAAATTAGAAGTTTGCCATGATTATTTCATTAATTCTAAAGTGGTTTTTTGGGCCACTGGAATCATGAGTAACAAACCTACACATTACAGGATTCTAAAGTAAAAAAATATTTTTTTTTCGTGGAATGCCTGGGCCACGAAGCTATAAAAACAATAATTTCTTCAAATAAAATGTTTAAAATTATTGCTTTCTCAATAACTCTGAAACCAACAAAGATATCGAACTGCGGTCTTCACATTTTTCTTGCAAATTTAATCTACTTTCCGATTATGGTGTCATAGTTATACCGTTTGATTTGAAGTTTCGGGATAAAATAAAAAAAAACTGTTATTATTACAAATTGCGCCCTCTAGCAATTTTATCAGAAACTATCGTGTACCGTTGGATACAGCAATTGAAGGTACCTACCTTTCTCTTCCAAACAAGCTTAAATTTAGTAAAATTGGATAAGTCGTTTAGAAGTTACAGCGATTTTAATGGTTACACTTTCAATAGCTTCCCTCACTCTTATGAAGGTCGGTACGCGAATAAGCCTTAAATCAAAATGATGCAGAATTGTCTAAGCTTTCTAATGATGTAATTAGAGTAATACCTTAATATGGGAATTTTCGGAGAAATTTAGAATTAAAAAAAATTATTTTCAATTGTGCCCTCTTGCGGCGAATTGAGAGAAATAATTTCCAGAATTTTCTCATGACCGCTTTAATCATAATTTTTTTTTCCCAGTTTTCTATGCTTAGTAGTTTCCGAGATATGGCCGGTGGCCACCCTTAATGAAACACCCTGTATATATACGGGGTGTCCCATAACTAAGGGGTCAGCAACAGGAAATAGTAGAATTGAAAATAATAGGTCAATTTATGCTTAATTTCTTATGATAAAATAAGATACAGGGTGGTCCAAGTGAAAACCTATTTCAAAAATTGGCGATGATTTGAAAATGGTTAAGCGGATATGAATCAATTCTGGTGTTATGTTTTCGGGGGCAAGAAAGTTACAGTCAGATGGAATGAAGCTGCTAACTCAAATTAGTGGATGGCAACCTATAAATAAAAATCAAAACTCTGTTAGTACAGAGAGATTATAATGTGTTATTTGATTAAGAAATTAGTACCTAAATTAGGTTTTTCAAAATGAAAGATATTTTTAATATAGTCCTTTTGTTTTTGCACAATCTGCAGTTGTATGTTTACTGCGCGCGGTAGTTTGTTATGCTTTTTAAAAAAATAAGTTTTAAATATTCATTCGATTCCTTTTTTTTTTGTCCTATATAATTTGATCTTTTTTAGAGTGGAATCCAGCCTCATGTAAATATTTGATAATCAAATATTAAATAGACTAATTTACAAGCAAATCGGGCTCCCCAACGTTGTTTTTCAATAAATTTTACATTAGTTATTTCACTCTGCCCTTTACATATTTCAGTTTCCCGGATGCTCATAATAAAGTCTCCATCATTTTATTATTGAAATATCGACAAAAATGCCGACACATAATAAATTTTTATTTCGAATTTATCCGTAAACATTTTCCGAAAATAGATCTTATACTCTCCCCATTCTGTTGTCGATTTGCAACTAAATCATATCGTAAGTTGTTTTCGAACCACTTTCACATTTAATGTATTGATTCTTATTAGCAAAGAGGAATTATACTGAAATATCGCTTCATTTTCCGAGATATAAAAAATACCACAATACAAAGAATTAATTAAATTAAATCTTTGTCTAAGATACATATAGGCCCATAACTTATGGGCCGTAGAGTAACTGGAGATACTAGACATCAAACTAAGCCGATTAAGTCATATAAGTTTTTTCGGATTGTTACTCGTTCTAGAGATACAGGGTGTTGAAAGTAAAAGTTTATTCGCGAAAATAAGCCATAATTTTAAAACCGTTTAATGAATTGAATTGAAAGTTGGCAGTATTATGTTTTTATGAGCAAGAAATAAGAATTTGTAGAAATTTTTAGGTTTCACACTAGAGGGCGCTAGTTGCATACACTGGGCTTCATAAATCTATGATTTTTTTTCTTACCTGTGATATTAGGTGTTTTTCAATTAAAGTTTCTTAAAGAAGGGCATTTTCTGAGTCAAAAAGGTGTACTTGATTGATCTTAATATCTTTAACATTTTTCGAGATATTTCCCTTTAAACATCCTAAAGCATAAAAAAACATAGTACATAATTAAATTAATATTTTAATTATCACAACGCAATCAATTCGAAACAGTGGAACAAAAACAAGAAGCTCACTTTAGTAAATGTTGAAACTGACCACCGTTGACCTCAATACACTTTATTAAACTTTTAACTAAATAAATAATAATATTAATAATAAACTTTTACTTTCAACACCCTGTATCTCTAGAACGAGTAACAATCCGAAAAAACTTATATGACTTAATTGGCTTAGTTTGATGTCTAGTATCTCCAGTTACTCTACGGCCCATAAGTTATGGGACACCCTGTATATTGATGATACCTTTATGCATGAAAGTAATTTTATTGACCCACTACATAAACCTTAAAACCAACAGAAAATTCCCCAATTTTCTTTATCCGGGAATTTCATGCCAAAGTAGCAAACTCGAGCAGACCTTTTAATTAAATTTTAGTTTGGAAAACGGCGTTCAGCATTTTTAAAAGAGAAGTTTTATAATTCGTGTGGCTTTTGTAAACATTTTTAACGTTTTTTTTTCTCTACTATATTTTTAAATTATTATTTTGTATTTTTCTTTGCGGTTGTCAATAGCATAAAAGTTATATTATTATACAGTGTGACCAGTTAAGGCCGCATCATATGGGATTTTTTAGCTTTATTCTAAATTTGACTTTGGCATCAAGTTCTGCTTCGATCGAGATGAAAATTAAGCAAAAAAATAGTAGTCACGTGATTCGCATTATCTGTCAAATTTTAATTTTTTCCAAAAAATAATTCAAAAGTGGGGTTATTTCTGAAAATATCGAAAAAAGTTATTAAATGCAGTTTCTAGCCCACATGCAACATTTCAGCTGCATAAGATAATTTTGATTTTTTACCTATATTTTGTAAATTGGACCACTTTTGCAAAATAAGACTCAACGCAACGTACGTAAAACTTCTCAGTTTTGACAAGGCTTGATTTCAGATACATTTTCTTTAAAGTAGCGCCATATTAAATGTGTGTTTTTCTACAAAATCATTGGGCTATTAAAATTTGGTCGCATGCGATGCAAAGTTTATTTGTTTTTGACCCTGTATAAGGTAACTTCATAAAATAAGTATTTTTGAAAACGTAGTTTGTGTCTGAAAGTAATACACGTTAACGTTATTATGACATAGCTTAATAATAAATTATAATATAGGGGTTTTAAATTAAATCGTTGAAAATAGATAAACTTTAATTACTTTCAGACACAACCTACGTTTTCAAAAATACCTATTTTATGAAGTTACCTTATACAGGGTCAAAAACAAATAAACTTTGCACCACATGCGACCAAATTAATTTTAATAGCCCAATTTTGATTTTGTAGAAAAACACACACTTAACTTTAAAGAAAATGTATCTGAATCTGTATCTTTTAAGGCAATGCGTAAAGTAAATTGAATAATTACTGTAATCTGCATATGGACCTCGTTATGTAATTACGAATTAAGCGACAAAAATTTAAAAACGAGTTAACGGTACCATCTTTTAGTAATCATTAAAACCTATGTAACAAAAACTTTTTTTACTTAAAGTTCCTATTTTACCCTTTTTTCAGGCACCTGTATTAAGTGACATTTTCATATTTTTGTTAAAGTTAATACTATAACTAACGTTTTGTAATAACGAATTATTCGCCAAAACTATATTACAAAATATAATTTTATTATATTCATTTCTGTAATATGAAATTAAGCGCCAATTGGCTGATTGGCTAATTTTTTTTTTTTTTTTTTATTTATTTATTTTACGTCGGCCTTTTTCCGCAACGAGGCCAATCACCGACGCCAGGGAATTTGTCACACACTATCTGGTAATTTTGCCGAATCCCTCTTTGTCGAGGGTAGGGTTCTTTAACGTGCCAACATCCATGACACGGGGCCCACAGTTTAACGTCTCTTCCGAAAGACGGCGCCACCTCTTAAACCAAATTCCAAATTTAACATCGACGTTGCCGGGAATGGAACCCGGGCCTACGATCTGTGAGGCTGCTGCGCTGACCACCAGACCACAACGTCGACAAGATTGGCTAATCCGCGATCATTTTCATACTAAACCAGTGTAGTTTTATTTTATTAAATTTTGTTATAAAGAATTAAGCGTCATACATGTCGGTTAATTCTTTATGAAGATTTAAAACTATACTTAACTTTAATAGTTATATCGAATTAAGCGACCATTTGGTATATAGTGGTCATAAATTGGGGAATATTCGCAATTTTAGAACATAGGTATATTACGGTATATAGTATACTACACTTCGGGCCTGCTTAAAAAAAACAAGGTTCTAAGCTATTTGGGGCAACTCAACAAAATTAAAAACCTTTTGATTTAAATATCTCGAAACCCTTAAATGCCGCTTAATTCGTAATTACATAAGGCGGTCCATATTATTATCTGCATTTTTAATTTAGTATGATTGGCCATGGACTAATGGCGATTTCTTTTTGACGTATCTAAATGTTGACCTTTTGTGATTTAGGTGAGGGCTATCTGTATTATTTTAAGAACCTATTTCGGATTATTGAAAATTTTAATACTAAGTTGGAATTGTGATCCTCGCTCCGCCAAATATGGCAGATTCTGCACAGAAAGCTACTTTGGCTTTGCTTCCCAAGAAATCTCATAATATGCCAGCAATTTTTTTTCCACCGTGCATAAAACAAAATACTTTACGCACTACCTAGTGAAGTGTTGATTAATATTATATATTTTCCGGTAGTAGAAAAAATAGTGTATGCAATTCATGCGTCTTTTCTTACTCATGAGATTTACGCACTCGCCTACGGCTCGTGCATAAAAAATTCCCATTAGTAGAGGAAGACCTGCTTTACACACTGGTTGCATAAATAACTTTTATGATATTTATAATTATAATATAACTTAATTAAACAAAGTTTTTTGTTAGGAATATTTTTATGCGTTTTCAGAAAGTATTTTGCCATTATTTTGGGTTTATGAAATAATTTGGTAGTACCTATATATTATTTAAATTGGCTGTCAAGGATTAATTTTTCCTTACAAGTAAGGTAAGTAAACATACTATTTACATCGTTTACAGTTTCCACTTGAAAACGGTTAGAGATACTACTAACTAATCGAAACGTTGTGTTAAGTACCAAAATAAAGACAATGGAAGTCCGACAAGGTAATTTTTTTTGATATTACTTTATTGTCTACCACCTTCAAACGGAATATTCTCTATAACTTAACCATTAAAAAGGATACGAGTGGTGAGAGGAAATATTTCGCAAATCGCCCCAGCTCACGCCTGCCAGTAGCCATATAGCTAAACTGATAAATCGCTGGATTACCTTGACTTCATTAGACCCTTATAATAAATTTACCTCCTTGAGGGTTTTCCTGTTATGATTCTGCATAATTTTAAGTTTGATTTTGTGTATCTCATCAAAATATTGGGTTTTAGTCTAACAATGTTGATAGAGGCTAATTAGTTCGTCCCATTTCAATATAGATATAGGCAGGAAGATCGAATAAAGATTTTAAATCGGGGATAATGTGCAATATTTCTGTTAGTCCGGGAGCCAGCGACCGTTTTTCAATGACCAAAAGCAGCGTAGCTGATATTTTTTCCTATGGTAATTTCAACAACGACAGAGGAAGCTAGATATATCATTCTCTTTAAATAGCAAGCCGATAGGTTCCTGGTGGGCGTAACGATCGACGTGCGCGGTGCGCCAAATTTGAAAATACAGGGTTTTGTTATTTGGGTTTGTTGAAAGGTAAAAAAACTATGATATTATTTATAACATATCTTAATAAAACAATGAACCTATTGAGATTAATTTCCTGTTGAAAGAGATATGCATCCTCTGCGGCACTTTTCTCACTATAACACAATTATGCATTAAACACAGTGGCATTTTAATACCTATTATTTTAAAAGTTTATGTATCATAAAAATAACAACAAATTGTTCAACAAATCTGATAAACATCGCAATAAACACGCGAACCGGTTAATACCAATAGTTTCGTTCAGCGGCGCAACCAGGATTTCGTTCTAGGGGGGGTTACCAGAGAGGATCATCCTTTCTTTCTTTCTTAAAAAAAGCGCCGCAGGGAAATTTTTTTTGGCTGCCACGCTCTTTTTTGGTCTATTAAAGAAAATCTAAAAAGGCTACCTTTAATTTTTTCGTAGCATAAAAAATTGTAGAAATAATAATTAGCCTCACGAATTTTTAAAATTTTTAACGTGCTTAAAATGTTGTTTCTACACTTTCTAGGATAAGTAGAATATTAAAACATCGTTAAACACATACCTACTTTAAATAATTATTTTAAATCTTCTTTACTATTTCGTAGAAAATATTTTTTTCCACGGCTGTTAAATAAAACACGCTACAATAAAAAAAGACTAGCCAAATACTACAAACTTTTATTTTAAACTAAGTGTAAACATAACGGATTTATTGAAACTTTTACAAATTGAACTGAAGTCTACGAGGTCCCAGATTTTGAAGTTCTTTTATCACTTCATCAACCGATACTGGTATTTCTCGATGGATGTTTAAATGGGCTAGACCATTTAGTCTATTTTCTGTCATTGTATTGCGCAATAGTTATTTTTCTCCAAATGACATTAAAAGCGGTCTTTTAATGACACCTGACAGGCTCAAAAGCTGTATTTTTCTGCCTAGTCAGAAAAAGTGGACTTTTTAAACACAGAAAAAACACACCTTTTGAGCCTGTCAGGTGTCATTAAAAGACCGCTTTTAATGTTATTTGGAGAAAAATAACTATTGTTTCACTAGGCAGAAAAGCACAAGATTTAATGCCGCGGCTGGTGTTTCATAGAAGAGGCGCAGAAACCAGCCAAGGTATTAAATCTGCTTTTCTGCCTAGTAAAACATATAATTTTTTTTCCAAATTTGTTCCAATTTCACGCAAAATCGTATTTTTTATATTTATGTATGTTATTTATGACATTTATTGAATTGTTGTGTTTACTTGTCATTTTAAAACTGCAAATAAAATTTAACTTAAACACCCTGAATGTGCCGTTAATAATCAATTTTCGAAAAAAATGTTATATAGGAAGAGATGGCATTTATTTTCGGTCTAGAATTATCACCTAAATTTTTTGCTCATCAATTCCGGATTCCCTGTATATATCAAAAAATTAATTTTCGGACCCCCCCCCCCCCACCAAGTAATGACGTCATCAAACACATCAGGGTCAAAAAATTATGCATATAGGCATAATTTACTATAAAGGACCATATTTTATAGTAAAACTCAATATTAAATATGTTTAATATGCCGTTGCTGCCGTCAATTTACTCCCGCATATTTTAATTTCTAAAAATAACCTCAAATGGATACACTATAATATTATTATAGAATGTTTTTATAAACTACATTACCTTCTATATTGTTTTTCAATAATCCATTTTGTATCACTCGCGGTCTGTATTCAATTACAATTTCGGTATGATACTGGGGCATTTTAATTTAGTTCACGCGAACCGGTTTATTTATATTTTTACATTTACACTTTTTTTTCTAACATTTTAAAGGCAAACACGCTTGATAAGACGGGTTAAACATTCTTACTTGCGCATAAAAAAAATATTTGTTTTTGTAAAGGCTCGCGTCGCGTCGTAAAACGGGTCGATCTTATCTATTACAATCACGTTGGATATTTACATAGATAAGGATTCGTCGTGGATAAAAAATATTTATAAATAAAGAACCCTGATTTTTCCGCCAAAGGCCAGATAATAACAGAGTTCCTTTAAGTTTCTTTCAACTAGCCAAGCAACCCCAACGGCTACGTTTTAAAAATTTAACTCTCCAGTGGTTGACCAATAAATGTGTTGAATTTGTGTTCAATTGTTTTTTCTGTCATCTTTCCCAATATAAAATGGACAGGCCATAGATATGTGGAAAATGTAAACTTTCCACCTCCTGCCTGAAAGTAGATGTTATTTTCCCCACTGGCACAGTTTTTTTAAATTACAGTATATTCAGCTTTATAAATTAGAGATAGATAGATCGTTTTTAGCCTTTCTACATGACATAACATTATACTTATACAGTAGACTCCCGATTATCCGTAATAATGTGGAGCGGACCGATTTCGGATAATCGAAGTTTCGGATAATGCGGAGATTGAGGAATTTCATTAACTATAGAAAAAGTAACTATATCTATATAGATGTACATACATACATAATAAATTTTAATATTTATGTATCTATGTATGTACATTAGTATGTATTCATATTGATAAATTCAAGAAAGAGGTAATTGCGAGGGTAGATGGTACCGTAAAACGGGGCTACTTCGGATAGTGCGGGTAACTTCGGACATAGCGACATAAGGGTTAAAATAATAAGTGGTGGGGAAACAGATAATGCAAACGGGCTGTTTCTCTTCAGAAACGTGTCTTAATCAGTGTTGCCGTTTCAGTACATTTGTACTAAATCTAGTACATTTTAGACAGCAAAGTACAAAAGTACATTTTACCATAAATTACCTGAATTCTAGTACATTTTCCCATTTTCGAAGGGGAACAAAATAATTAAAAATAAAATAATTTCATTTCATTAAAATGTTGATGTATTATTTAATACCAACCAACAATTCATTTTTAAAACGATGATTTTATAACTATCAAATCGTCTATATTCACTCCTCTGAACGCGCCTATTTGCGGATAAAATCTGTCTTCTGTGATTGTATAAAAATGTTTCTACCTCTGGCAGCAGCCCTGGTTTTGTCGTCACAAAATGTGATTCCCCGGTTTAGTGTAGGTTAATGCGATTTATTATGTTTAGTTAGTTTAGTCGAAGCCGAAATTTATTGGAAACTTCCACATGCCACAATTTACTATTAACAAAAGAGTTATTAAGACAGAAAACTTGCTGGGAGTGGCAACCACCGCCAAAATTAACCAATAAAAAATTTAACTAAATAATAACTATTTATTCAACTGTTCATTTTATTTTTATAATTTTTTTATTTGTAGGATTAAGATTATCATTAACTAGATCTGTTAGGTATATATGTTTAATATCTACTAGGTTTTATGTATTTAAAACGTTAAAATAATATAAATATAGTGTGAAATACCGGATTTGTTTAAATTTACAAAAAAAAGTATTTTCTGTGCCAACCCCAACGGTGCATTTTACCTGAAATTTTAGTACATTCTAGTACATTTTCCAGTTGCTTCTCAGTACATTTTAAAATCTGGTTGCGGCAACACTGGTCTTAATAGTTGTCTTTGTACGTTCCGACAGTTAGCAGCGTTTAGAGGTAAGTGTCTCGTCTCCACGTGTTATTTTATTATGAAGCCATGTTTTGAACTTTTTCAAAAGTGGTAAAAGTAACTGGCGCACAGCCGAAACTAGTTATGATAGGGGATAACTTTTTTTCACTTTTTATTAGCCCTATATGTTGTTAACATTTTGAAAAAATTTGAAATTTATAGTTGCTTTGTATTTTTTTTAGAGAGGTATAAGCAAAAAAACCCAAATTTGAGGGGCAACTTCGGACATGATTCGCATATATACAGAAGGCAGTTGGGGAGTCGCCCCTATAGCAATGGCTGTAGGAGCGGTTCGACGAAAAGCAATGTCAGAGGCGCATCGAAATTTTATGGGATTCCCAAATCCACTATAAGTGATAAGATTCAAGGAAACCATAAAAAAAAATCCTGGTCGTCCACCAGTACTAAGCTCTGATGAAGAAGCAAGTTAGTAAGAAGAGAACAATTTATGTTTCATAATATGCCAAATATTCATCTAGAATAATAGGTTGCTTGTTTTCATTTGTTTTAAGAGTTCGTTTTTTATTGTTTACATGTTTGTTATTATTTTTGTAAGAAAATATTTTGTATTTTTATAAAATAAATATTATATTATGTTATATGGTAAATATAAAAGCTTTTTTTAAAATATTTCTAGCTTATGCTAACTTTTTTTAGTACCTACCCAACTAATATATTTTTAAAATTTAAATTAGTGTCCGAAGTAATTATTAAGCCATGTTTACTTCAATATTTTTCGGTTTAAAAAAGGTGTCCGAAGTTGTCCCACCTTGTAGGGTAAATTCGGACACTTTGCAACCAAAAAAAAATATATGTTAGAACAAAAAAAACAAACTTTTTCTTTTAAAAAGTTCTCTAGCAAGGATGTAGTATCCCACATAAAAAGCATTAATTGCATCGCGAAAGTTTTTACCCTTAAAAAATGCAAAAAACTGTAAAATCTGGCCGAAGTACTTACGGTACTTGTTTTAATTTTAAAGTCTGTCGATTTTTGGCCGCAATCTCCCTCCATCTTGTATTATTTGCGCCAAAAAAAAACTTATATTATGCTGAACAAAATATTTCTTAGAAATTTCGAAGCATGCGGAGGCAGAAAGAGAGAAGAATCGTTTCGGATAATCCGGTTCATGGGTCGTTTCGGATAATGCGGAGTTCGCATAATCGAGTTTCGGATAATCGGGAGTCTACTGTACCTACTTAGAATAAATAAACCTATTTTAACACCAACTACGTGGATATAATGTATAATGAATACATAATGTATTATTTTTTATAACCAACCCTTATACCTTCTAGCTAGACTCTAGAGACTAAAACTACAGACTTCTAATAGAATAGACTAAGACGTTCATTCAGGAATAGCCTGTTTGTTGACATCAAACTTTCGTACGTGTGAAACAAAGACAGAACAGAGAGATAGCGTTAAATTTTTGACTCCGTGCGAAATTGTAACGGCTCAAGGATTCGGAGCGATTAGTCAACACCAGCGGCGTAGGGTGTGGCAAGGATTTTTAATGCAATAATTAAGTAATAATTAAAAAAGGTTTCATTAAAGTATTAATAAATTTTTACTTGAGTGAACATTAAAAAAAGCTTTTGAAAAAAACCTAGGCTGTGAATGTATAATGTTAATTATTATTAATGAATGAAATTAATGAAATTTTAGGAGAGAGACAAACAGAAATATTTAATTTTTTTATATTTAATCGTGTATAACCACGTAGAGATTTGTACATACTCTGGTATGCTGCACTGCAGTAATAGGTAAAAGTACTTTAATTGCTGAAAGAGAAATATTTTTTTGTTGACATGACAGGATATAAATAAAAGTATCATGTTCTTGCTTTCTGCTTTTATGAGGAAGCCCTAGGTATATGTCATTTTATGCTTGAATGTTTCGAATTCCATAGAAAATTAGTGAAATATAATATGCATAAAGTATAAATATTAGTCCTGCATGAACCCACATAACTATGCCTGACTACCATGACAACAATCATTGTTCCTATGAACAGAAGTTATCGCATAGATAAAAATGTTAACAAAAAATTTTTTTTACTCTTTTCCTGATTACTATATACTACAGAATGGGCAAGTAATACAGATTATAACTTTACCTGTGAAAGATAAGTCCGAAAAAAAAATCTAATCTTTCACAAATCTGACACTGACGTACCATTTTGTTAAGTACTTATAACAATAAAATGAAAAATCCATTACAAAAAACACAAAATTTCACAAAAGATTTAGAAATACGAGTATTCCGACGACTAACCGCGACATCGCAAAAACATACTACGATTACTCACAGAAAAAAAGAAGGGTTTGTTCGATTAGTACAACTGTTTTTGTTTCTACTCAAGAATGGCCGACGCGTAAAAAGGAAAGCGAGGTTGCCGCTATCATTCTGGATTTTGTCACCCTGGAACTCAAATAAGTAGGTACTGAACACAAAAACCTAAAGTACTATTTATTTTATATAAATCTGAATATCTGAATGATCTGATCTTTATATCTGAATTATACTTACACGTATATTTGATAACAGCGCTTCATTTGAAGCACGTGTTAATTATAGTGGACCATACGTGGACCATGCAGCTAACCAGACAAATTGTGAACGCTGGAATCTTTGAATTCTTTAAGATGTAAACAATTCTATAAGACGTCTATGACTAATACACTCATCATCCATTTTTATAAAACCTTTTCTGTAGATATAGTGAGTTTAGTTTTAAAATATCTTTATGGTCTATCATCTGCTTATAATTCATTTTCTAGGCCCATATTTAAATTTTCCTGATGTAACTTTAATACTTTTAGGGTACACACTAAAATGTTTACCCATTGGCGCCCTTTTAAAACCTTTTAATATAAAAAGGGCCAAACGTCCGTAGTTTTAAAACTTGACGGATATTTTTATCGATTCACTACGAAAAACTCGTAAAATATAATAAAGTTTTATCGAAGGTGAAGTACAAAATACGCTCCCCTTTTTTCGTACTGGAAAGGACGGGTAAGTATGGAGCAGTGATGTATCTTGATATATAACTTTATTTTATTATGATCCATTTAAACACATTTAACTAGACCTAGGCTACACAAAAAAGGTATGAAAACAAAGAGAAACATCAGATTATCGGGCAAAAACTTTTTCAAATTCGTGAACAAGAAATTGTGCTTGAAATCTTTTTACACGTACCCAAGTTTTTGCCAAATTGTAAAAATCAATACAAGTTATATACCAACTAATATTTGACTTGAGGTTAGGCACGCGATAACATCGAAGATTGGTTATTTTGCTGGTTTTGTTTGTTTTTTGTATTCAATTTTATAAGACTAGTTTAATTGACTTGTTTTCTTCCCTTTTGAACTAAAAACACGACGACGAATCATGTTTAAACAAATTTTAGAAACAAACGCTTAAAAACAATTTTCTATTCTCAAAACCTGATGGTTTGCAACAACTAAAAATGCCAGAAACCACTGATGAACTTGATCAAAAATTAAGAAGAAATTCCAATTTTTGGCAAGAATTTTTGGCAAATTTTAGCTGTTCAAAAATAAATTTAAGGTCAACTTTTACAATTTCTTGAGCAAGAACTTGTCCGGACCTGTCTATCTTCCCATTCGTAAAATGATAATGTTGCAGTGCGCATGTCTAATCCGGTGTAGCTTTGTTTACATGCGCGAGGCCATAAATTTGTCACTTTCGTGATTATTGTTTGCTTATCTAAAGGTAAGTACCTATCCATGGTTTTACACCGAAAATTTCACACCTGTACTTTTTAACCAATAAGATACCTTCATTATGACTAGTTACCATGGCAACTAAAAGAATTTCCGGAAATTTTTTCGAGGCGCCACGATATTTAAGTGGAAATTTTTTGATAGTTGAAAAGGTAAACATATGATCTACAACCATTAAATAATGTACATATACCTGTGAATAATGCAAAATATCTATCTGAATTATGTAACATTTCACATCACTTTGACCACACTTTCCTTATAATCCCAAAATTTTGCTTTTTCAAATTAAATGCGTAGTCCTCCAGTATAGTAGCCACCTGTACTACACTTGTACACTCATTTTGATTTTCGGGTATTATCTGGTGTTATATTTTGAATTTCTTGTCTAATTACTTGTTGATTTTCTTTACCAAATCGCGATATTTCGCTATACACTTATTAAACTCAACACTCAACGTACAGACGTTTTAAACTATATACCTAGTAATTATTATTAATGCCCAGTTGTTTAGGTTCCGGTTAATCGGCATTTCATTTTTATAGGTTGCGGTTATCCAAAAATGTTCAGATTAACCGGTGGTTTGGAATTATAGGTTGCGATTAGCGCCAAACTTGGGGTTTAACTAACAGTTAATTTAACAGGCCCAAAAGCAGCCGTTGAAAATCAATCTTAGGATTAAAATAGGAAAAAGTGACATACTTCTAACATATAACCTAAAATACCTAAAATATGATGATGATGTGATTTTATTATTATGTTAAATGATCTTATCGAAATGGACGAATTATTAGGTGATGATGACGAGGACCTTATTGTCATTGTGGAGGCTCCAAGAGCGCCTCGAATGTTTAAAATTCGCTATGAAGATAGCGACTATTTGGTTTAACCGGGACTTATAAAACTGATATATTTTATTAATCTTAAGATAAAAGTGGTGCTTAATCTTATCTTTAGCGTTCAAATTAATCAGAACCTATACAACTGGGCATAAGCTTTGTGACAGAAACGGTTAAACAAAAATGACAATTCAACATATTATGTCAAAATAACCTGGCCAACTTGACAAGCAGTGAAATTAGTTTAAAATGTCAAGTTTGATTAATAATTTTTTTTCCAAATTATGGTGTGAAGTGGTGTGAAATTTTCTTACCGAATCCCACGCGAGCTTAAATTATTCCTGGAAATAATTTAAGCTCTTGTGATATTATAAGTGAATATTCCAAAAATATTTTCTAGTTGACAAACTCGTTTGGTGAAAACAGATGGGGTGCACCCCTCCGTGATAAAAAAAAAAACAGATCCTGCTGCGCGAACCCGCCAGTGGTATTATTAATTATTTAGCAGGAGGATAAAAATATAGTGAAATTGATATCATTCCGTCAGAAAATATACAATTTAATTCTATTCGAGCGGAATAATCTTTCAATCACTTTAATAAGTTTCGCATCAATCACAAAAAAATTCGGGTGTTTTTATTTCCAACCTGGATATTTATTTTCGGCTTTATTGGACGACAATGCAAGTTATTTATAAAAAAAAAGAAAAAGCTGTCGCAATTTTTCTCTCCCACGGAGAACGGCTGCCGAGAAAAACAGTTGTAGCTCGTGGAGCTGGTGGAGCTGCCAAAATGATCGATTGTGTTAAAGGGCGGTTTTTAATCTTTCGGATTATTTACCTGCAAAACGGAATTTTAGATAACATATTTTTTATACAAACATAATAAAAAATAGTCTTTTTACTTTCCTTGCTTGACAGTGGAGTAAAATCTCAATGAAATTATGGCTTTGGGTGATTCGCACGTATAACCAAATGCAACCTATACCATCCTGTAGAGGACACTCTGGGGCATGGGAAATGGGAATGTACCTATTTTTTCTAGTAGGACCGAACTTTAAAAATGACACCCTTAAACGTGACTAAGCTCAAATTAAAAAAAAAACACATTTTTCTTAACATTAACCGTTGGATTAATTCAAGTACACAATCTGAAATTCTGATTTTTGCAGACTTATACTTGAAATGTAAGCGCCGCGGCCGCTTCTAATAGCAATTCAAAAATTTCAAAATTATTTTAAGGTCAACAAAAATAAATTAGGAATATAAATATATCAAAATCGTACATCCTAAAGTTCACCCTGCGGCGAGCTATGTAAATTATTGAAAATTTCTATACATACATCGAGTCAAATGTCTAGATTTACCTTTTGATAAGCAAACAATAATCACGAAAGTGCCAAATTTATGGCCTCGCGCATGTAAACAAAGCTAACCAGGATTAGACAGGCGCACTGCAACATTATCATTTGACGACTGGGAAAATAGACAGGTCCGGGCTTAAAAATTTAAGTTCTTGTTAAAAAAATTGTAAAAGTTGACCCTCAATTTATTTTTACGTTTAACCAACTAAAATTTGCCCCAAATTCTCAATTTTTGATCAAGCTGGGAAATAAGGTAGTAATTTCTGGCATTTTTAGTAGTTGCATACCTATCAGATTTTGGCGATAGAAAATTAAAGGGTGTCCGGTACAAACAGGCTAAGTGCCCAAATTAAAGAAAAGAGATATTTAAGAAAAACGAACTTTTGAGTGGTTATTTCCAAAAGGGTAAAAGATATATAAGTCTTGATTTTACTTTTTGTTAAAACATATTACACTAATGTAAGCTTAGCCTTGTTTCGAAGGTTAATGTAAAAAATGTGTATTAAAAAAAAAAAAAGAAACACGATGCCACGATTTAAAAAAAAAAGGTTTTAAGAGAAAAAATCGGTTAAATAACAAATTTATGAACTAAAATAAACTTGTACAAAAACTTAAAGTATCTACCTACTATATTATTATGGACAAAACATGATTTAAACTAATAATTCTAATTTGGCACTTACCTTGTTTGTACCGAAATAAGGCATGTGATTTTTAGGTTCCCCCACTTTGCAAAATTGATTGCACTACTATACGCGGTAAGCGGCACTTGGCATTTTTTGAGGACACGTCCGATGGCACTTACAATATTTTTATGCTAAAAGATGAAAAAAAAAATGGCACTTAGCCTGTTAGAATCGGACACCCTTCAATTGTTTCAATTTGTTTAA
Source organism: Polydrusus pterygomalis (assembly GCA_963969555.1). Classification (NCBI taxonomy): domain Eukaryota; kingdom Metazoa; phylum Arthropoda; class Insecta; order Coleoptera; family Curculionidae; genus Polydrusus; species Polydrusus pterygomalis. The sequence goes on from OZ018376.1 coordinate 1,933,105, forward strand.
AAATGATTCATCGTCGTGTTTTTAGTTCGAAAAGGAAGAGAACAAGTCAATTAAACTAGTCTTATAAAATCGAATATAAAAACAGACAAAGCCAGCAAAATAACCGCGTGCCTAACTTGTATTGATTTTTACAGTTTGGCAAAAACTTGGGTACGTGTAAAACATTTTCAAGCACAATTTCTTGTTCAAGAATTTGATAAAGTTTTTGCCCGAGAACTTGACCCGTAGAACACTTTCACCCTTGGATTAATATTAACATACCTAGGTATTTTTTATATAATATAAATAGAGAAAAGTGTCTTTTAAACTTTTTGAAGCAGTATATTTCCGAGAAATAGGCGTACCTAATTAGGTTGCAGGGCTGCAAATAAAATATACCAAAACATGCATCGGGATAACTTGTCTTGGCGTGTGTCTCTTTATTTTTATACCTTGTTTGTGTAGCCTATAGGCCTAGTTAGATGTGTTTAAAATTATCATAAAACGTAACTTTCGTTTGCGCAGGAGATAAGTTGTATAGTTAAATCAAAACAATTTCCGTTGCACGTCATACCTTCGAGTATCAGCAGTGTTGCCAGTTTGTAATCAAAATACCCCAGTAAGGAAATGCTTCGGCATTTTTCAATAAAGGTAAACAACGTAATCAACAGAAATGTGTATGTATCCCTTTGATGGTCTTAAAAGAATGATGTTCTTAAAAGAACAGTTTTTTATCCTATTTATAAAAGGATTTGCAGTTTTAGTTAAAAACTACTTAAATAAACTCACGAAAACAATAAACGTCAATCAAAATTTGCCAAGAAATAAACTGGGATCACCGATGCGTTGACACTTGTGTTGCCAACTGTCAGCCCAAAAAATTCAAATGATATTAATTTTTAAAATGTTAAATTTAAAAAACATTTCCTTTAAGCGGCTTAGTATCAATGAAGAATACATTAAGTTTCTTTTACATTCAATATCGCCTGAAATTTATATATTTTTTGCCCAAATTTAATTTTCTTATGTTTCCTGACCGATTTTCAATTATCAGCTGATTGATGACGTGCAACGGAAATTGTTTTGATTTAACTATACGTATCTAAAGGTAAATGTCTTTGGTCCAATGTAGTCTCAACACAAACAATGTTTTTAAAAAAATTAAGTCGCTAACTTTATCTGTTATAGAAATATGAATTTTTATTCAAGAGCCCTGAAATGTTATGCTAATTTGAAGATTAGAAATTAGATTTTTATATGGTCTGTAATACTATAATATCCTCTATAAATTTTGTAACAACAATTTTTTTGTAGTTACCATGGTAACAGCGTGAAAAAGGGTAACAATTAAAAGTACTTAAAAGGCTTTAACTTCGGTCTGTGTTTACCGAATCTACAAACTATCGCTTATTTTAAAGAATTACTTATAACAATAAAATGAAAAATCCTTTACAAAAAACACAAAACTTCACAAAACGCGTACAAAAACGAGTATTCCGACGACTAACCACGACATCGCAAAAACAAATACTACGATTACTTACAGAAAAAAAGAAGGGTTTGTTTAATTACTACAGCTGTTTTTGTTGCTACTTGTGAATATCCGACGCGTGAAAAAGAAAAGCGATGTTGCCGCTATTCTAGATTTTGTCACCATGAAAATAGAATAAGTAGGTACTAAATACAAATACCCGAAATAAACATATTTATTTTATTTAAACCAACAAAACAAAAACTTGCTCTACCTGTCTAGGTATAGTATCTTATAAACTTTGTAATTTATCTGAATTATACTTCTTGTAAAACGTGTATTTTATTAATTCTATCAACCTAATATGTGACTTAACAGTAAGTTAGATAACAGCGCTTCTTTTGATGCACGTGTTAAGTATAGTGGACCATACGTGGACCATACAGCTAACCAGACAAATTGTGAACGCTGGAATCTTTGATTTTTTTAATACCTAAACAATGTGGTCAAAGTGACATTTTTAATGACAGTCAACAGTGTTAAAAGTGATTGTTTACGTGGAAGCGTGTTAAAAATATTTTTAACACTACATTTTCTTATGATGGAATCAAATAAAATTATAATAATAATTTTAGGAAGTGCAAATTTTTATTATCAATATTTAACAATCATTACTTATAAACATTAATATTAATCATACAACTAGAACAATTGCTAACATTAATGCCTTGCGACTTTAGGGAGCTTCGCAACACATTACTAGAATCCCCAGTACCATTTGTAAACAAGCATTTGTTAGTAACCATAGCGTTGGCAACGTTTGTCATTCACAACAACCTTGTGATTATTTGAATATTAAAATGCATTTTGAAGTTTATTGTCATTCCAAATCCCACTATTTTATTATCGAAATAGGGCAGTTATACAAAAAACATTGTATGATATTTGTGTTAAAAGTAATTTTATTTTGTTCGTGAAATTGTTCAATTCGCTCCGCTCATTTCACAAACTTTTTCACTCACAAAATAAAACATCACTTTTAACAATCACATCATAAATAACTATTGTTTAAACTGCCTCGTCTAAAGCCACTTCCTTTCTCGTCATTTAATTCTGTAGTTTGTGCCTGATGCTGACTTACGTGAGTAGTCTTAGTAATCTCTTTCTATTTAATTTACGGTATTGCTAAACCTTTATTATAATTGTTATACTGATACTGATTTACTGATTATATCTATTATTATCATAATTTCAAAACCTTGGTAACTGAAACGTTAACCTGTCAATCATAAATATCGAAAGGGAGCCCATAATGTTTAATCGAAACGACGACGATAGGGATCGCGTTCTCCATTATCGATAAACATATCAATCAAGAACAAAATTAGGCCTGTCTTTGGAGAATGGGGAGCAAAAGCGAGCTTGTATATGGATTCAGTTTCATATTTCATTTCTATTATAGACTAACACGTGAAAGAACAACCCTAATAGTCTGTTGCTTCCTTTAAATGATAATGGAGTTTTCAATCTTGTGATTGATTTGACGTAGCTCATCACCTGTGTCTATTTAGCGTTTACTGATGATAAATAACAACGATACCGAAAGGAGAACACTCACTGGGCGATTATCGAGCGACCAAATCGTCCGATCAAATTGCTTAAAATTTCCTCGCGCTCCATGCATGCGTCGGCCACAAAAGGATCCTTTTTAATCCCACAAAGACGTATACTGTTTCTATGTGGCAGGAAAACCGGCGAAAGCCCGAATAAAACCAAAATAAATGGATCTGCGTTTGGTGTCGATGAAAATTCGCTGAAAAGGTTTAATTTCTTCTAAAACATTTTTGAATATTATTTTCGAATTCGAAGGAAAGCATCCATATAACGGGTGACCGTGCAGAGCAACAAAAATCAGTTAATTTTTAAAATTAAAAAATCGAAAAATATACCTTGACTCCGCACTTTTTTCGTTTTTCAGTTGTTCATGTCAAATACTGAATATCTCAAACATAAAACTTGTATTTACTACCTACACGATCACCAGATTTTGTTACTGCATACGAACATTACAATAAAATTATACAGGGTGTTATTTAACTATGTGGCCAAACTTCAAGAGGTGCTTCTTTAAGTGATTTTAAGAAGAAAAGTTCATATAAACATGGGCCCGAAAAGGCATAGTTTTTACGATACAGGGTGTCAAACTTTAAAAAAAAAATCGTGTTCGTAAAATATATCAATAATCTTTTATTCGGTTTTGTTGAAATTTGGCAATTCTGTTTGTAATAATAAGAGGATAATTTTGCCTCAATCAGATTAAAATTATTAAGTCCAGTGGCGTCCCTGAAGAGAGTCCAACTAATATTTTTGGCAAAAAAATTACGCGTCACTGACTTTTTTTAAAATTATGTATTTTTTTCGAATTAAGCAACTACAAATACATATACAACTATTTTATCTTTTGAGTTTTTCATATCTTGCTTTATTTTCGAGAAGAGAAATAAAAACCACTTTATTGCCATTAGGGGGGACAATAAGAGCTATAGTTGTTACTTTTAAAACAGTGCAGTAATAAATTATTACGTTATGCGATTATTTTATCGAACACAGTTTTAATCTGTGCGAAAAAATTCAACAGAGGACTTTCGTGTAATTTTAATTGCTTAATAGTTTGGTAAGTAGTTTAAATTTTTTACTCTTTTTGTCCCGGGGACATGCAATAAAGTGGTTGTTATTTTTTTCTCGAAAACAAAGCAGGATATGATAAAAACTCAAAAGATAAAATAGTTGTATTTGTAGTTGCTTATTAAAAAAAATACATAATTTTTAAAAAAGTTAGTGGCGCGCAATTTTTTTGTCAAAAATTTTTGTTGGACTGTCTTCCGGGACGCCACTGGACTTGGATTTTAATCTAATTATGGTTAAATTATCCTCTCGTTATTACAAACAGAATTGCCAAATTTCAAAAAAACGAATAAATGAGTATTGAGATATTTACGAACATCCGATTTTTTTTTTAAAGTTTGACACCCTGTATCGTAAAAACTATGCATTTTTGGACCCATGTTTATATAAACTTTTCTTCCTAAAATCACTTAAAGAAGCACCCCGTTGAGTTTGGCCACATACTTAAATAACACCCTGTATATTGTATTAACATTAAAATGCAATAAAAATTGTCTATAGAAAGAAAAAATTACCAGATTTATACAAATGGCAGAAAGTTTTAGATGAAAACAGTCTCATTCATAAAAATACAAACCTTGCACTCACGTAAGTACTGATAATTTCTAATTAAAATAGATTATTTTATGAACTCTCTGGTACAATCACGTTTTTTTCCCATCTATGTTATAAGCATTCTCCACACAGAACATGTATAAAAACAAAAAGAAGAACGAAAGGAAGGGGGATGAAGGTTTGAAGAAGAACGAATTTCTGTATCTCGAAAACTAAAACTAGTAGAGGTCTAAAAATTGGTAAAAGTTATTCCTTTAATAAATTAGTAACGTATGTGTTCCGTCATTTCTTCAAAATTCAGTTAAGGGTTGAAAATACTTGTTTAGCCTGTTTTAAGGGGGTACCAATAACCTCTAACTGTCCGTAATTTTAAGTTATATTCCGGAAAATTGGTACTATGCTTTGGCTGTTAAAATAAGCAAGTACGTGTATTGATGTTTTGGAAAATTTTGCCTGGAAAAAGGGGTTTAAAGTTTATATTGTTAAAATATTTCTTGACGGACGTTCCTGAAACAATTATTAATAAAACACGGATTTCTTATTTTCTTAAAAATCGGCCCCTAAAGGGGAGAAAAGGGGGTATAAAAGTTTCTATTGGAAAAATATATTTTCTCAATTTTCATGAAACTTAGCAGAAATACTCTTGTCTCACGTACTACCCTGTAGAGCAAAAAGTAATTTTACGTTGTAGGTCATTATTTGCTATTCATTTTGTATTAATCTTTTTTACGTATTTTATATAATAATGCAGCTATTGTGCTTGAACTTGAAAATGATCACCCTATAAGAGGGTGTATGTGTGTGTGGATGTGATAGCGATGGTGTGGGTGGGTTCGTTGAAGGTTTACAATGTACACCCACCCATACACACCCTTATCCACCCACCTATACACAGACCGAAATATAAAAAAACACTTTGTTAATAGAGACGCTATTCCTACGTTTTTAGCAAAGTTGTAACTCAATCCCTTTGTTCTTTAAAGCGTCGATGTATGTATAAGTTTATATGTGTACCTTTAAGCCTTCCAAAAATCCACGGAGAAAATCGGGCTTTTCAAAGAAAAGCAGGAGAATCGTGTCTTGGATAATGCATTGGGAATGGAGGCAATAAGGGAAACAAATTGCGCGATTAAAGATGTTTCGCCCTCGGTTTGGCTTGACTAATTTCTTTATTTCCAAGAAAGTTAATACGCCTTGTGGGAGTTTCTGGATATGCCAGATTATGTGTTTTATTTTGCTGAAAAATGCAGTTATTTGTGGGGCTATTCGTTTTAATGAGCATTTTAAATTCTTTCTGCACCTGCATCTGCATTACCACTGCAGCTTTTTGTGCCGTCTTGGCCAACTCGAGCTACAGTGGCGTTTTTGTGGGGAACGAGAGAATGAATAATATGTTTAGATGCCCGCAATAAGGATAACGTGACTAACGCATCGCGAGTCGATATCTCGGTTTAAGAGAGGGATTATTTGTGCTGGTGAAATCAGTTCGACAGAAATTCAGACAATAGTATTCAGTTATATTTGGAACTTTGTCGTGGTTGTGCCAAAAATTTAAATACACTCGAATTATTTTACGTATTTTCCATTTTCTGTAATTAACTAATTAATTATGGCATTTAAAAGTAAAATAATAATTTTAAATTGTTTGATTTTATTAGCCTACGGTATAGTGTGTCTTAGGTCAATTTAATGACATAAAACAGTATGAATTTCCTAACCATAGGCGTCCCAAACAAATAATTAAAATGCGTATACACACTTATAAGTTTGTTTTACATTAGGTGTTTGTACATACTACACTTTATAAACCCACTGTATATATAAGTAATAATATCATATTAAAATAATAAATATAAGGTAACTCAAAAATTTTATAAACAAAACTAAAATCAGAAAAATAAACCTAACACGGCACGATACTGCTCAGAAAATGCTTTAATTTTTTTACCAGAACTCCATTCTGGGACCATTGTCCAGTCCGTCCACAAATTTTAAAGTACGTATATTTTATCTTCGTCTCTTCCACGCTATCGGCGGTCACTGGCCTATCTCTGTCTGACAGAATCGATCGTTAGACGGGCTGCGTACCGCTTCAGCTTACACCAGCCGCTTTAACTGGCGCTTGCAAGCGCAACAAATTATATGCTGTTGCCAATTCTTCAAAATTTTCGGATTTGTAAGCACAATGTAAGTATATACGAGAAACAAAGGTTTGTTAATTAGTTGCTTTTAAACACTGAAAACACTTTTTGTCTTGATTTCAGTTATGTTGTTTCTTAAGGACTAAATAATGTATTATTATAAAAATGAATGGCTTGGTATTTTTTTCTGTCACACTCAAAACTCCTCGGTTTAAAGTATATTTGCAAACTAGCTTTCAAAGAAAGTTACTGATTAACAATTGAATACTGATATAAAAGAAACATTTTTAATAAAAAAACTTAAAGAATTGAAGAAGAAAGATCTGACAACCCTAGTTGTGAGGTCGGTCTCTTTGAGACTGTTTACCGCCGTTTTTATGCCGTATGGACTGACTGCTGCTATGGAGGAATGCAGCGAGAGCACGATACCAGGTCATGACACAAAGAAAGTGTGTGACAAATTCCATGGCGTCGGTGATTGGCCTCGTTGCGGAAATAGGCCGACGTAAAATTAAAAAAAAAACAAGATATGATATTGCGTATGTGGGCAAAGTCTACGACGGCGAGAATCGCGTCATATGGCCTAAACCCCTAATCCTAGAATCATGAAATTTCGAGGATATCTTCTCCCTATAACGCATCAGGCATCCACTAGGAAGGTATTTTTCGAAAATCAACCTCTAAGGGGTTAGAACGGAGGTTGAAATTTTTATATGAACTTCTGTATCTCAGAAATTACAACTGGTGGAGGTTTAAAAATTGGTAGAAGTTCCTTTAATAAAATAATAATATATATGTGAAGAAGTAGTCCATGCCTAAAGTAAAGTAAAGTGAATAGAATTCCTTAAGGGTCTCTACATGTTTCGAACGTAGAAACGTTCATCATCAGGAGACAGAAAATATATTTAGTGCCGATGGTTTTAGCAGAAGAGAAAATGGTGAAGGACCTTAATGAGCTTTTATGTAATTAAAAAATGATGTGTAAAAGAGACATAATATGGAGAAATTGATGAAAGTTAAAACATACTTAGTATGTGAGAAGTCAGTAAAAGGGGTCTAAACCAACCAAATAAACTGGGGAAGAAGAAAAAACCTTTCTAAAAAGAGGTGTCGAAGATTATTTAAATTTTTTATAAAACATTATAGTCGTAATTATCAAGGTATCACAGTGAAATTACATTCAGCAAAAGCGCTTTGTGGGGTACTAAGGTTTAAAGTTCACGAACAAACCCCACAAGAGGTTAATTTAAAATCAATGAAATTAATTAAAAAGTTGCATATTTTAAGAACTTAGAGGTCATCTTAATTTTTTTTAAACACGACGCTATGTTGCTATTTCATTAAATCGATAGGCAATATAAAACATTTCCTATCTATCCACCTAAGATGTCACTATAACTAACTAGAATAGTTTTTAATCTTATTTACGGTTTCTTCCATAATATCTTAAATTTAATATCAAACAGTCTTATTGATTTTTGGCAAGAAGGCCATGATAAACAAAGTATTAATTGCAACTAACAACGAACACTCCTGTAAAACATTTTTTTCTCAGAAACGGTGAGAGCAGGATAAGATAACTTTTGATAAAAGTTATTGCAAATAATAAAAGGAATACAAAAAATATATTATACAGGGCGTCCCATTTAAAATAAACAAGTTTGAGAGAAGACAACTTCCGGCTTCTATTATAACCGAAAGTAGCATAATCGCTGTTATTTTATTTGAAGACAGCGTCTCCGAAAACCCCATAATCCAAATTATTTTAAGGATTAAAAACGCATTACTTTCAAAAATATTCCCGAACGATCATCGTGAGACACCCTGTACATATAAGCTTTGATTTTAAGAAACGATTGATTATATTTTCTTTGTCAATATTTAAGAAAATTTAAATGTACGAGGGGGGGGGGGGGTAATCCTCCTCCTATATCCGCTACTGCTATCCAATGATATTAAATTTATACTTACTTAATTAAATTTTACTGGTTATATTTAGTGACAGTCAAACGCCTGCAACTATCAAATGTACAAAAATTACTTTATTATTTCTAAACAAACAAATATATTGTCAACTAAAACTCACAGGGGTCCGGTATACTGGGCCAGCTTTAGCTGCAACCATCGGTGATCATTGCCCGGTCAAATTACCACTTCTACTACTTCTACCAGTAACAAGCTTTGGTTCTCGGTCAAGTGAAGCTTCCGCTCGTTGCCCTAACCGACCCACGCGTTATCAAGAAGAAGACATGTTGGTTTGTCTACTAGGGTAAAGAATTAAGAAGAATTCCAATAGACGCCATTTTGTAGATCTCCGAACTTTCATTCCCCTCACTACGTCCCCGACACACGAAGAGAAATTCGTGACAATATCTTGAAATAAGTTTCGAGTAAATAATATAAATGCATGTCGCGAGTAAAAGCGATGGTAGATTCTTAATAATAAAACGTTACTAATTAAAAAAATACGTGTATGTAGTTCGGTTTTGGCACTACAAACGATCCTAAGAGAGAAAGAGAGAAAATTACATTTTCTTTAATAAATAAAGTATTTTGTTCCGCACGCGAATAAAATTCTTACAGGAATTAATAAAAAAAGTTTTTCACTGTTTCCCAATTTTCGAACTCAATAAAAGAAGTATTATCGTATCTCAGGTAAAAGTTATAACTATTCCTGTTAGGACCTAAATGTGATCCAATATTTCCTTTTTCGCAAAAAGGAAGAATTACATTTTTCACGCACGATTCCCTTAAGGATTGGGAAAAGAACGTTGTATAAGTCTCATGTATAAAATAGACCCCCTTTTGAAATTCAATGTCAAGGCAGCAGATCACATAACCGAAATGATATTTATATTTATGTACCCCATTTTCTCTGAGAAATTTAATTTAAATTCAGCTCGGTGCTTTTTGTTTTTTTACGTCGGTAAAGTTGGGATTTTTCATTTAGGGGAGGCTAAAGTGAATGTTTTATTTTGCTCTTTGAAATAAAAATAAAGTTTCTAACAATTGGATGTTGTTGTCTCGTCCTCGTCATCATTTCTTTTTTTTATTCCATTATATATGGTTAAATCTACATTTTATTGTGGATTCCAGTCCATGATTCTAAATCAGTAAGTTTATTTCCTACGCTACTGTCCGTCATTAAGAAAATTGTACAATCTATTACGAAGTACGTTTAATCCAAGGACATCTTATAAATACCGTGCGAGCAAAAATTATTTTCATCAAATAGGGCCTTGCCTTTAAGGAAGTAATGCTTAGCCGTAGAGCTTAATACCTGTTGGGTGTCAGTAACTAGGTACCTGAATTAACAATCAATCAGTTATTCCGTCATCTTTGACAGTCGTTACAATTAATTTGATTCATCGCTCATTTTTCCAATTTCTTGAACAATTCACACAATGGGCTTTACGGAACAGCACAAAACATTCATGGTTGAAGCGTATTATCGAAACGGGGTTAGAGTAAATGGTGAGTGGCAATAGAATCCGGGTTTGTGCATGGACAATCTTACCTGGATCTTATGGAACATGCAGGACAATTCTTAAGAAGCAGCTAAATTTATTTCCTTATAAAGTGCAAGTATTCCAAGAAATACAAGCCGCAGATTTTGAAAGACGCAGAAATTACTCTCAATGGTTTAACCAAAATTTATTGGAAAGAAATGATTTATTAGACCTGACATTTTTTTCGGATGAAGCCTGGTTTCACCTCTCCGGTTATGTGAATTCTCAGAATACACGCATGTGGAGTAAGTGAAAATCCCCATTTTTTTTGTAGAGTCCACATTGCACCCTCAAAAAATTGGTGTCTGGTTAGCTGTTTCCCGAAGAAGAAATCCTATTTTTTTCCCTGACAGCCGCGGTATAGAGACAATATTTTGAATCCATTTGTGGGGCAATTACTTGACGGCGAACTAAGTTTTGTATATTTTCAACAGGACGGTGCAACCGCCCATACAGCCGCCGAAACTATTAACTACTACTTACGCAATTTTTTCGACGACAGATTGATCAGTTTTCGATCAGACATTGAATTCCCACCTAGATCACCTTGTTTAACGGTTATGGATTACTTCGTTTTTCCTCATTTAAAGAACACTATTTTTAAAACACCAGTTGCAAATTTAGAACAATTACAAGAAAGGATTATCCAAGAATGTGGTAACATTTCTCCAGAGATGCTGGTCAACACTTTCGAAAATATAAAGAGACGTGTAAATTTATGCTTGGAGTGGAGGTGGCCAATTTCAGCAATTTATGTAATAATTTTTCTTTTTCTTTCTGTATATTGTTACTTTGTTAATTTTGTAAACAACAAAAATAAATTTGCAATTGCCCAAATGCTACAAGTTGTCAGCACTGTCCATCTGCTTTGTGCAAGTTGTTGTTGTTGTGAGATGCCATTATTTGAACAATAAAATTATTGCCATGGCAGTTATGTGGCGGCAGTTAGTACTGACAGGACATTATTAATTTGGGCCTTACGTATTTATTATCTTATTTAAATCCAAACTATATTAAACGTACCTATGTAGTTGATAGAGAATATTAAAATAATGTATATTTAGGGTAAGGTTATTAGCGAGGGGTGTCTCACTAGTCAAAATTTGTACACCTACTGCCAAATTTGGCAGGACTGGTCGTTTTTGCCCTTGTCCTGCCATGGTCCTGCTTGTCCTGCCAGGGTCCTGCTTGTCCTGCCACGGTCCTACCACGGATACACAACTTCTAAATATTTATATTCTTTCTTAACAAAGAAATAAACTCGGAAATAAACAATATATTTTATCAATAACTTGCATGAACATAATAAATGAGACTGCAAACTCGACTAGTCGACTGTTGTGATTCACCGGTGTTTACAACAGAACTCAAAAAGGAATATTATGCGGCGACGCGCGCCGAAAACTTTAAAAACTGCGACGTCTGTTACATGCACTTCCATTTCACTTTCAATTAATAAACAAAAGCAAACAAAAATATTTTTTTGCTTCCCGCTATTTATCCCTACTCCTAAAGTTATTGGAGAAATCTGATTGGATCTGAAAGGTACTGCCCGTCCTGCTTCGATCCTGTTACAGTCCTTCCACAGTCCTGCCACGGTCCTGCCACAGTCCTGCCAGGTCCTTCTACAGTCCTGCCAGGTCCTACCACAGTCCCGCCAGGTCCTTCTACAGTTCTGCCAGGTCCTGCCACAGTCCTGTCAGTCCTGCCACGGTCCTGCCTTAACATTTGTACACCTACTGCCACAGTGAGACACCCCTCGGTTATTAGTTATTTGGAAAATTCAAAATGTTATTAGTTATTATTATTATATTTATATGATGTATGTAAAAATGTACCTACTTGATTAAAAAATCAAGCATCAAATATTACTATTTTTTTTACGTTCCTTTTATAATATCTAATAACTAAAAATCTGACAATATCAGCATTAGTTTATCTCTATTATTACCTATTTATTACATTGAAAATCCTTTCCCCACCCTAGGACACTGGTGATAACTGATCGCTCGAAATCTTTGAGCCATTGCAATACGGCGCGGAGTCGGAATTTTAACTCTCTCTCTTCTGTCTTTGTGAAAAGCACGAATGTTTCACGCAAACGAACAGGCTTTTTAGGAATGAATGATTTGGTATATTCCATAAGGGGTTTTTGGTTTGGTCCATCTTTTTCTAAAATTTTACAGGCTTAGATAGATTATGTTATTTGTATAAATAAAACATTATATTTCCCTGATACACGTCATTAAGAATGTTTCCGAAACTTCCAAATACCCAATTTATATCCTCTCGTTTCCCGGAATTACAGTTTATCCTCCATAACGCTTTTTCGTCATTCGTGGCAATGGCTACTGCCATTCCCGACAAAACCTTTTTCATTAATTCTTAATCACCGGCGGGCGGAAGTAGCCGGAATAACGAGGGGGCTAGCCTTAAACTCGATTATCTTATTTATTATGCGTAAAGTTTAGCCTAAATAACATCTCACGTTTTATGACTATGAAGGAGTAATTTGTTTGCTGATGTAGATACTTGTCAAGTCAATAAAAGGGACTATTTGCGATAAATAGATGTGTATACGTCCAAAATATTGTCAATGCTGAATGTCAGATGACACACGACGCCCGGAAGTGTTTTTCTAGGTATTTTCAATGGGGAAAGACGTCTCGCTCTTTCCCAGATTTACGATTACTTCGTTTTCCCTAAAAGAAAGAGAGACAGATAGGATTTATAGTGGTTATGCATATTATGCATAGATATTTACCTTTAGATACCTACAGCTTATCTTCTGCGCAAACAAAAGTTACGTTTTATGGGTGAAAAAATACGTCAGAGCGCATGACTCGTCGGTCAGCTGTCTTCATTCGGGGAACCTTCGTGCTTGCGCACAAACCTCGTGTTATCGGCCGTCCTACTTTATCGACAATAATCGACCCGCTCAAGAATACTCTCCAGAACCGGCTCGGCCGCCATTTTTGTTGTTGTGTTTTAAGGTTTCTCTTCTCTGCGGATTCCTTGTAGTTTTCTAAAGTTTTCAGCTATCGGATCGGCTATCGTGGATTGTGGGACTGGTGTTTAATATTTATGGATTTCTGGTTTTTGTGTAGTTTAGTTAGTGAATTGTGTTTGTGCTTTTAGTGACTCGGATTGTAATATAAACAATGACTAGTACTAGTTGCAGCCGTTGTATAATTGTATTATGCCCAAATAGGGGTAAAATAAACCCTCTATGGTGGCATATGAGCAAGAATTTAAATTTTAAAGCCCGGACCTGTCTATTTTCCCATTCGTCAAACGATAATGTTGCAGTGCGCATGTCTAATAGTTCCCAGTTTTGTTTACATGCGCGAGGTCATAAAACTGCCACATACGTGATTATTGTTTGTTTATCTAAATGTAAATTGTCTATGATATTATGCGGTCTCTTAACAGGTCAAAAAATAAATAAATATTATGGAATTTTAATTTTCAAACCTTTTTCCATCTGTTATTGTTGTATTTATAATTATTTATGTACAGCCTACAGAGTAGGAGAAAAAAACCGATATACAATTATTATATATACTTTTTAACACGCTTTTATTAGCTTCACCTGTATGTTTGTTTGTTTGTAACCGACTTCTTTGAACCCCATTTTGACCCACTTTAAACGGTCAGATTTAATTTAAATTTTGTAAACTTATCAAGAACCGCTGGCAATACAATAATCTACACGCAAAAGATTATCCTGTTAAATTTGGACAGCTGTCAGGTATAAAACGAAGAAGCGATTTTGTCGAAACAAATTATGGGGTCATATACTTAGTATTCGATGCGGAGAGTTCGGGAAAAATAAGCAAAAAATTCTCCTGTCAAAATTTGACAGCTGTCAATATGTCAAATCGTTTAAAAAAAATTATATTAATAAAAAAACTATAATATAAGGTCGTATGTATATTGACGGTGGAAAGTTGAAAAAAATACGAAAAAAAATCTCTTGTCAAAGTTTGACACCTGCCAATATGTCAGAATTATTAAAATAATCGATAGTAATAAAACAAACGTAGGGTCGTATAGATATTGTCGTTAAGAATAGATAAAATTTTTTAAAAAATTCTACCCGTCAATATAAAAATTTGACAAATTTTTTTTTTAATTTTGAAAATTTTTGTCGTTTGTTCGGGTTTGTATGTATGTTTGTTTGTAACCGACTTCTTTGAACCCGATTTTGACCCACTTTAAACGGTCAGATTTAATTTAAATTTTGTAGACTTATCAAGAGCCGCTGACAATACAATAACCTACTAATCTAGCTCAATCTACTAAAAAAAATTTTTCTTAACAATAACTAAAACTAAAAAATGAAAAATAATTATAGTTTAAAAAAACTAAAAAACACGCTTTGATAATTAATCAAACTAAAAAGCGGGAAATAAATATAGTTTAAAATAATTCTTGAAATTCTTAATATAGGCAGAAAATAATAATAAACGATAAACATTAGTATTATTGTGAAAAAAGCGTGGGTCGCTTTGTGCTATATTTTTCGTATATCGAGCACCCCACGCTTTTTTCTTAATAATACTAATGTTTATCGTTCATTATTATTTTCTGCCTATATTAAGAATTTCAAGAATTATTTTAAACTATATTTATTTTCCGCTTTTTAGTTTGATTAATTATCAAAGCATGTTTTTTAGTTTTTTTAAACTTTATTTATTACTTATAATGCAAATGGAAATGTCTTGGAAGCTAACAAGTTAATATTTTTTAAGCTAATTACTTGGAATAATCATTATTGTGTGAAGTGTTTTACCAACAAAAGGATACAATGTAAGTGTCAATTGCAAAATACGGTAATGACTGCACGAAGCTTTTATGCGTGTTTTGGGTATGTTTATTATATTGGTAGTCTTAAGTTGTTGATAAATAATATAAAAGATAGGAGGTTTTTAGTTTTTAGCTTGTAGAGATAATGAAAACATGCTTTTAGAGTGCGTAGACGGCTATAAAGCTGTGCTTTTTCACTAAATTTTGATTTTCCTACCACATAGAAAAACAAGAAATAAAATGTTTGTTTACTTAAAAAATAATTACTCACTGAATGAGCATCCACTCCTATTTTTTTTTAACTTCAATTGTTACATTACCTATCTGCCCTTAATCTATTTGTTTTTATCTCAGTTATCCCAAAAACCATTTTTGACAAAAAAAAAAGGTCCCTTATAGATTTTTTTCTATAGCTGATGTTAAAATGTTGTTATAGCAACTCTTTTGAGTAGATACAGTATCACTTTAAGCGCAAGGGTAGATAAAGTAACACTTTACCAGCAAGGGTAGATTAAATGTTTTAACTTTTTTTATTTGATTAAATTTACAAATTCAAGCACATTAATTCGAAGGAATAACAACAAGTGTAATTTTACAAATAACATTATTAGAAACATCTATCTTTCTTCTTCTTGTGTTAATTCTTTTCCGTACATTTCGTATTCACTTCGTACACAAAACTCAAAAATACTGAACACTCCACAAAAACCAGAATATAAAATTTGTACGGAGCAACACAGTTGCGATTTTGTGACAAAAATTACAATTTTCTTTGAAATTTTATTTTTCACCTAAATTTGAAGTCTTGCTATAGAACAAAATATTAGTATTGCACACGACGATAAAATCGCATTATCTTTTCGAGCGTAATTAAAAAACATTGTACTTTATTGTCTCGTACAATAAATAACTATTATCTGCTCTTATTTGTATTTTAAAGTTTAATACATAATACATCATCCTGAAAACAACGGTAAAAGAATTATGAGAATCGGCCCAGCTACCCGGAGTAATCGGCGTACACATATTCAGCTCGAATTGAGAACTTCCTATTTTATTGTCCATTCATAATGCCGAAATTATGGGTTAGTACTTGTTCAGAATCCTTACCACGAACAAAACTTATCGTAGGTAGATACTAGAAAAAGGGGTCGTGTCTCATAGCTACGATAAAAAAAAAGGGAGAAGGGGAACTCAAAGTTCTCCCATACCTCCTCGAACATATATTTTACTAATGTTTACTGCATCGCGCAAACCGAAACATTGATAGTGGAAACAAACAATGTACATTTTTAAACTTGTTTAAATACCTATGTCATGTAGCACCCTGAAAGCGTGATAAGCCCGCTGGGTTTAAATTAAAACACGGTGTAGGTTGAACGTATTATTGGGTTTGCAAACATTTTGTTTTCCAGCTAACAAAAACATATGAAATACGACTGGGTTTATGACATATTTAATTATCCAAATATGGCACGGAGTAATTTCCTATCTGTTTCTACGACAGGAAAGTTTTTGTTAGGTTAGGGTTAGACTGAGGCGTATTTTGTATCATTGCCATTTTGCCAATTATAATGGAAAAAAAGATTGTTCATTATGACCATAATTGTTTAAGAGGTCCTTAAATCTGAGAAGTTCTTCGTTAATTTATTCTTAAATTTATTTGTTGGTAGCGTTTACATTGTGCATCAGCTGATCAATTTTCTTTATCAAATTTTGATGTTTTGAAGAATTCTACCAATATAAGCATATTTTGTACTTTTTGGTGCCTTTGCACCCCGGTGAAAATGTAAATTAGCATGCATCACAAGGTTATATTTATCTCAAGCCGAGCAGCTGGCCACCACAGTCAAATTGGCGCAGTGGTCGCTTGATGATTCTCCAGCTGGCCGAGGAACCGGGTTCTGTCGCATGTTTTTGACGTATAGAAGAGAAGGACAGTTATATTCTGACATACTATAACGCTTCCTAAAATGAACCAGGTACCTACAAATTGGAACAAACCAGCAAGCTCGCCATGTCAAAACTGTAAATTTTTCTTGTCCACGTTTTTTGCCCAGGAAATTAAGTTCATTTTTTGAATATCATTTTAATATTTAATACTATTCTATTAGTTTGCCGATATAAATATAGTATTTCAATTATTATTCCAGCCTGCCATGCAGGTTATTCTTTTTTTTATTATCAAATTGATTTTACACTTATACCTACTTTTTATATTGCAATTGTAAGTTTACGAAAATTAAACTAAATGTATCACATACTTATGTAGTTATTATTAGTTTACACGCCAATATTAACAAATTGTCGTTGGGCAGCCGGCAGATAACTGAAGCAACAGATTCGTGCCAAGGTAATGCCATAGACAATTTACCTTTAGATACGTACCATTGCGATAAAAAAAAAGTAGTACAACAAAATATAATTTAATCTGCTGGTCTATTATAAAATATTTTCTTTCAAACTGATATCTCAGTGTCACCAGAATTCTTGTGTCAGTGTCACCTTTATTACAATACTGTCACCAGAATTCTTTATGGTAACGTCTAAAAAAATAGGTGGCATAATTATATTGTTTTCATAGTGACGACGATATCTACTTCTCGATATCCTTATAGACCAAGAGTTCTATCTGGGACTACTAATTCTTGTACAGCTTATCTCCTGCGCAAACAAAAGTTACGTTATACAGGGTGTCCCATAACTTATGGGCCGTAGAGTAACTGGAGATACTAGGCATCAAACTAAGCCGATTAAGTCATATAAGTTTTTTCGGATTGTTACTCGTTCTAGAGATACAGGGTGTTAAAAGTAAAAGTTTATTCTCGAAAATAAGCCATAATTTTAAAACCGTTTAATGAATCGAATTGAAAGTTGGCAGTATTATATTTTTGTGAGCAAGAAATAAGAATTTGTAGAAATTTTTAAGTTTCACACTAGAGGGCGCTAGTTCCATACACTGGACTTCATAAATCTATGATTTTTTTTCTTACCTGTGATATTAGGTGTTTTTCAATTAAAGTTTCTTAAAGAAGGGCATTTTCTGAGTCAAAAAGGTATACCTGATTGATCTTAATATCTTTAACGGTTTTCGAGATATTTCCCTTTAAACATCCCAAAGCATAAAAAACCATGTACATAATTAAATTAATATTTTAATTATCACAACGCAATAAATTCGAAACAGTGGAACAAAAACAAGAAGCTCACTTTAGTAAATGTTGAAACTGACTACCGTTGACCTCAATACACTTTATTAAACTTTTAACTAAATAAATAATAATATTAATAATAATAATAATAAACTTTTACTTTCAACACCCTGTATCTCTAGAACGAGTAACAATCCGAAAAAATTTATATGACTTAATCGGCTTAGTTTGATGTCTAGTATCTCTAGTAACTCTACGGCCCATAAGTTATGGGACACCCTGTATAGGTGAAAAAATAAGTCCGAGCGCATAACTCGCCGGTCAGCTGCCTTTCTTAGGGACACCTTCGTGCATGCGCACAAACCTCGTGTTATCGGCCTGTCCTACTTTATCGATATGCTCCAAATACCCTCCCAGAACCGGCTCGGCCGCCATTTTTGTTGTTGTGTTTTGGTTTCTCTGTGGATTCCTTGTAGTTTTCTTAGCTATCGTTGTGGGTGTTATAAGACTAGTTTAATTCACTTGTTCTTGTTCTCTTCCTTTTCGAAGTAAAAACAGGACCACGAATCACTTTTAAACAGATTTTAAAAACAAAACCTTAAAAACAATTTTCTATCCTTAAGCCTTTTTTCCCAACTTGATCAAAAATTGAGAAGAAAGTTAATTTTTTTGGCAAGAACTTAAATTTTAAAACCCGGACCTGTCTATTTTCCCATTCGTCAAACCATAATGTTGCAGTGCGCATGTCTACTAGTGTCTAGCTTTGTTTACATGCGCGAGGCCATAACTCTGCCACTTTCGTGATTATTGTTTGCTTATCTGAAGGTAAATTGTCTATGGGTAATATCTAATCTATCAGTGTAAACTGGTGATGTCCAGATATTATTAGTTTTTTTTACCTTTCAACAAACCCAAATTACATAACCCTGTATTTTCAAAGTTTGCACGCGTCCCTACGAAGTTAGAGTCAGTTGGAATGATGTTGCCAACTCAATTAGTGGTTGGCTTGGCAACCTATAAAAACCAAAATCCCATTAGTATAGGGATATTATGTGTGTGCCATTTATACAATTTATTAAGCATTCTATTTTTTAGGCATATGCCGAAAACCCCTGGTTATACCACTTTTATTATAACCCTGCTTCCAAACATTTTAAAACCCAACGCTGAAAATAAATAAATAATGCTCTCCTTTTATTTAATAATTAATAAGTTTTAGCTTAAAAAAATACGGCTATACGAATTACCTGATACAAAATCCGTTCATTAACAAAAAAGATGGTTCGTATCTCCGATCGAGGGGGGCACTTTCGCCCGGCAAAAACATGGAGACCAAACAGACAATTTCAATTTAAAATTTATCTCGGATACAAAGGCCCATTTATATTCCTTGATCCTACGCCCAAATTGCAAATTAGGGTCGCAGACGCCGAGGTCGTGTACCGGGACGCGGGACAGAATCGTCAGTTTAATGGGGAATAACTGACTAACAAAAAAAAAATATACGGCATTACCTACTATTGAAATTATTATATTAATATTAGGTATACAGGGCGTGCCGGGAGTAGGTATTAAACATGTACCCATTAACTCAATCATCTTATTATTACGGTTACGATTATATGAAATTAAAAATATTACTTTTAAAATAAGAATGACTGTAAGAGTGCAAATTATACAGTGATAGTAATGAAGTCGGCGTATTTTCCATTAAAACATAAAATTAGTTCCCACGGGAGTAACACATTACTAGGTTAATACGAGTGTTTGATACGAAAAATTAATGAAAGTACCGTGTTAAATTTTGTTTACACGACGAGTCCCGTAAAAGGAAAAGGGATTCTTACAATGACGTTACTCAGCTGTAGGCAATCAATGTACAACTGCGCGAAAATAGTGAGGTTAACTTAAAAAGTCACAAACTCAAGTTGGTTGCCCTAAGACATAATGCGTATTCACGTTTACACGAGGGTCAAATTCGATTTTAAATTGGATAATATTTAATGCATTTTAAATTAATCCGAATTATGTTATTTAAAACGTTTTAATCGTATCTATTTATAGTTAACTTTTTCTTAAAACAAAGCGGTTCGACAGAAGACAGCGACATTTGACATTAACAGCTGATCTGGTTTCGTCGTTAATGTTCCCAGATGAGCAGTGGGCCGTAGCAAGCTCACGCGTCAGGTTGCGTCATATTACTTTCTTCCGATTTTGGTGTTTTTGTGACAAGTGTGTGTTTCAAACATTTTACTTTAGGATTTTATCTATTTCAGAGACAGATTTTTTTTACTGATTATTTAAGTTTAATGTTTTATCAAATCGATAAAGTGCCTAGTTAAACCATTTACTTATAGTTATATACAGGATGTGTCATAACTCAGAGACAAATACAGCACCAGGAGATAGTAGACTTGAAAATATGTCATTTATGCTTAAGAACGCACGGTTAATTTTTAATAAATATGTTTCGTTAAGAAAGATGTATATTTAAATGTTTCTTGCCATCTAGCATTTAAACGGAATTATCTCAAAAACTAATTGAAATATCGAGATTAATAGAGTACAACTTTTTTATGTATAAAAGATCCCTCTTTCATAATTTGAGGTAAAGCGGTTAGAAAATGTAAGAGACAAAAAATATATGCGATAATTCAACAAACTCATATTGTGTAGCTAGCGTTCTCTAGAAGGTATCTTAAAACTCATTATGGAATCCTCCTTCTTGCCCTCAAAAACATAACTACACCAAATTTAATTCATATCCTCTTAACATCAAATCATCGCCAATTTTATAAAGTAAATATTTACTTGGATCACCCTGTATCTCTTTAACCGTATAAGAATGCTATATACGCTATATCTTTATAAAACATTAAGACTCCCTTGCAAAATTTAACAGATGGCGAAGGCGAAGGTACAAGAACTTAGTCCGGTTCTGTTTCTGTAGCCAACCGCTTAACGTAAAATATACCAGACTTCAACAGGGTGCCATTAATGACAGGTAATGCGGCGAGTTCTTAGATTAATTTGACTTTATAAATGCGTTTTAATAAAATTCGCATTCCGCTATAATGCATATCGTGTAGACTAGGTACTTATATGAAACAGTCATTGTGACGTAGATTGGTCGATTAGGCCGTCATTTTTAAGCAGTAGGTTTTTACTAAACCGATAATCTGGTACCTACAGATGAAACAATAACAAAGAAGGTAAGGTGGGGTAAATGCAA
Source organism: Polydrusus pterygomalis (assembly GCA_963969555.1). Classification (NCBI taxonomy): domain Eukaryota; kingdom Metazoa; phylum Arthropoda; class Insecta; order Coleoptera; family Curculionidae; genus Polydrusus; species Polydrusus pterygomalis. The sequence continues at coordinate 1,954,638 of OZ018376.1, forward strand.
GATTGGGGTAAATGTGTTATTTGGTCCTATAATTTACGCCCTTGAGCGTGAGATGGCGCCGCATGTATTAATTTCGTAGTTCAAGTGTCCTCGTCCATTCTGCAATGCGCATATCTATGTTTGTCACTTCAGTAAGACGCTTATGGCTGCGAGATAAATATCTGATTTTGCAGTGAGTTTTCAAATTAGTGTTACAAATTTCGGTGCCGGCTATTTTACATTACGAAAAGTATTAGCAGGTAAATATGAGTTTACACGGTCAGATCGATCAAATCAGAAATTAAAATACATTATTTACGACTGATTTATTTCATGTAGTACATTTGCCCCGAGAGAAATCGGTTTTGGGGTTAATGTAACATGTTTGTAGTGGGTAAATGTAATAAGCTCTGTTACATTTACCCCATTATTTGTTTTCGTTTAAAACTTATGGTTGATAATTTTTTGTTTTAGACGTCATGGTCAGAACATATGTCAAAAAATCCCAAGGCCCAAAATACAATGAAAATGTATTTTTTAAGTTGTTACTTACTTAAAATAAATAAATAAATAAATAAGGTATTTATTTTCATTTCGAGATAATACATAGCAAAAAAAAATAATAATGATAAAGCAAGCAAGAACACAAAAAGAAAAAAGTATATCCGAAATGAAAAACGCCGAAGGTCAGCTGGGCGTGGAAACCAAAAGGTAATTCGCTCCCCCTGTTCTTTACCTTAAAATGAGTGGATAACAATTTACATTTGTATTTTACTTTAGTTCTTATTTTATTGAAAATGATACCATTAATTCATTAAAAAGTTTGTAACTCCTTCAGTTATAATGGAATTTAGTTGAAATAAAAACCATAATATGTAGTAAAAACCGTTCCTTTACATTTGCCCCGTTTTCGAATCTCATATATAAAGTACCTCTTGCAAATACAGGCAGCTATTACATTTGCCCCATTTGCTGGGGTAAATGTAATATGTTGATATTATTTTTAAAAAAATATGTTGTAAAAATGTAGTTTGAGCTTTTACCAAAGTTCCTTCATAAATTAATGGCAAAATTACTAAACACCCCATGGTATTTTTTGCAAAATTTTATTTGAATCATTCATATTTTTTATGGAAGTCCAAAAGTCAACTATTCAAAAAACCAGTTGCATTTACCCCACCTTACCTTAAACATATTGACAAAATTGTATTCCATTCTAAAGTAAATTAACATGTGAATTGCACCCCTCCACTTTGTTTGCCAAACTTTTACGCTGTTAAAAGTATTAACATAATATGGGATATTTAAATCTTTGTCTAAAACCCTATGAAAAGCCTGAAGTATGGCAACGCAGTCAAGGATGTGACCGTCACGACATTGGTCTGAGACCATGATGACGTTGTTTCATTTATTTCCGTTTAGGGAATCCACAGAAAATGTATCGCGGAAATACATCGATGTTTGCAATGCATAGATTTATTAGAATTAGAATCACAAAACAAATCACAAGTATAATTATTCTAATCTCACACCTTAACTGAATCCAAAAGTAAAAAGTATAATTATTAAGATTGAGAGAAAACGGCAAAATAGTTATTTTACGAATAATGTGCCTAATATATCGATTAAAATACATCGATGCATCGACAAATATCAAATTGCCTCGATGCATGGCGTAAAAACGATATATCGCATTGAAAATATCGATGTTTTTGATGTATATCGAACATCCCTATTTCTGTTTGGTGTTTCTTTGACAGCGGTCTGAACTTTTTTCAGTTTATCGGTTTTGTGTAATAATTGCTGTGTTTTTAGTGTTTTGTAATATTTTTTGGAGACTAATTAAGATGAGTCGGAAGTATCAAGGATGCAAGAATTTGGAAAATAATAATTCATCAGTTACTTTTTATAGCCGAATAAATAGAAAGTTGGGTTATTTGAAGCTGAGGTTGAAACTGTAGTAACAAGGTTACATTCAAAGGTAAATATATCGTAATCCCTACTCCCCGCCCACCCAGCTCTTCACCGCCTTTCTTATACAAACGATGTTATCAACACATTTTAATAACATTTATGAATGACATCTATAGGACCGAGTTTTAAAAGAAGCAGATAAATATAATGAAATAATACATCCCACCTCTCAGGTCATAAGATCTATAAATAAAAATATAAAGAAATTTCATTAAGACCGCCTAAATAAATAAAAAGCTTAGAGGGCATATATATAAGAAAAACCGACAAACAAAACGTAACTTAGCCAAAAGGTCGTGTGCAAAAGGCCCACGCTAAATGTCAAACAAATACTTAATAAATTCAATTTTAAACTTTTTTTTTTAAGTATTTTTGGCGCAATTAAATTAAAGGGTGATAAAAAGAAATTTGAGAAGAAAAAGAAAACTTTTCCATTTAAAATTCCAAGTTTATAAAATGTTAATAAAAACCATTAAAAACTTTATTAAGGCATTTTTCATTATTCAAGCTTATCTAAGTAATTTTTCTATGTTTGGCTTCTGGTTCTAAGATAGTGGAAGTGAAGAATATTATGACAACCTTTGTGACGATTTTTCTCAGGGTATATTATTTTACGTGGGTTTAGAGTTAGACCAATAAAACTCTGAGCATGCCAGGAAGTATACTTTATATTGAGACAGGCTTTCTTTTTACATGTTTGCAAACCTGTAAATACATATAAAGACAATTTCGTGATTATTGTTTGCTTATCTAAAGGTAAATTGTCTATGGGTAATATCTAATCTATCAGTGTAAACTGGTGATGTCCAGATATTATTAGTTTTTTTTACCTTTCAACAAACCCAAATTACATAACCCTGTATTTTCAAAGTTTGCACGCGTCCCTACGAAGTTACAGTCAGTTGGAATGATGTTGCCAACTCAATTAGTGGTTGGCTTGGCAACCTATAAAAACCAAAATCCCATTAGTATAGGGATATTATGTGTGTGCCATTTATACAATTTATTAAGCATTCTATTTTTTAGGCATATGCCGAAAACCCCTGGTTATACCACTTTTATTATAACCCTGCTTCCAAACATTTTAAAACCCAACGCTGAAAATAAATAAATAATGCTCTCCTTTTATTTAATAATTAATAAGTTTTAGCTTAAAAAAATACGGCTATGCGAATTACCTGATACAAAATCCGTTCATTAACAAAAAAAATGGTTCGTATCTCCGATCGAGGGGGGCACTTTCGCCCGGCAAAAACATGGAGACCAAACAGACAATTTCAATTTAAAATTTATCTCGGATACAAAGGCCCATTTATATTCCTTGATCCTACGCCCAAATTGCAAATTAGGGTCGCAGACGCCGAGGTCGTGTACCGGGACGCGGGACAGAATCGTCAGTTTAATGGGGAATAACTGACTAACAAAAAATATGGCATTACCTACTATTGAAATTATTATATTAATATTAGGTATACAGGGCGTGCCGGGAGTAGGTATTAAACATGTACCCATTAACTCAATCATCTTATTATTACGGTTACGATTATATGAAATTAAAAATATTACTTTTAAAATAAGAATGACTGTAAGAGTGCAAATTATACAGTGATAGTAATGAAGTCGGCGTATTTTCCATTACAACATAAAATTAGTTCCCACGGGAGTAACACATTACTAGGTTAATACGAGTGTTTGATACGAAAAATTAATGAAAGTACCTTGTTAAATTTTGTTTACACGACGAGTCCCGTAAAAGGAAAAGGGATTCTTACAATGACGTTACTCAGCTGTAGGCAATCAATGTACAACTGCGCGAAAATAGTGAGGTTAACTTAAAAAGTCACAAACTCAAGTTGGTTGCCCTGAGACATAATGCGTATTCACGTTTACACGAGGGTTAAATTCGATTTTAAATTGGATAATATTTAATGCATTTTAAATTAATCCGAATTATGTTATTTAAAACGTTTTAATCGTATCTATTTATAGTTAACTTTTTCTTAAAACAAAGCGGTTCGACAGAAGACAGCGACATTTGACATTAACAGCTGATCTGGTTTCGTCGTTAATGTTCCCAGATCAGCAGTGGGCCGTAGCAAGCTCACGCGTCAGGTTGCGTCATATTACTTTCTTCCGATTTTGGTGTTTTTGTGACAAGTGTGTGTTTCAAACATTTTAGTGAATGCTTGAAGGTCGTAGACAATGATGTTTCTTGAATGATGAAAGAGTTTTGGACTTCCATTGTCTTTATTTGTTTTAAATCACAACGTTTCAACTGGTAAGTATCTCCAGTCGTCTTCAGGTGAATACTAAATAAGTAACGTAACTACAAGACTATTTATACTAGCTAGGTGCACCGAAGCACAACTGAGGTGGGTGCAGTCATGCGTTCAGTTAGCACGCGATCTTATTCTAAGCTTACATCTATCTAACAAAGGTTTCCAGATATTTCTTAAGTCTAACGATGGTTTACTAAAACAGCCTGGATTCTGGTGAATAGTAGCAGCTTCCTTAAACTTTCTTTTCCTCCAGTGTGGCTCCTTATGTAGGATTTCAGCTTCTGACCACATGATATGGTGGCCATGTTTCCAGGCATGGTCAGCTGCACCTGACTTTTCGGTCTCTCCTTTTAGCGTATTGTTTTTGTGTTCTTTAATCCTTGTCTCGAGTGGTCTTAATGTCTCACCTATATACGATTGGCCGCACTCGCAGGGGATCTGGTAGACGCAGTTTTTCCTATCTTTTTGACTTATAGGCTTTGTCTTCGTCAGGTGGCTTCTTAGGGTGTCTCTCGAGTTGAATACGGTGCTGATGTTATATCGTTGTCCTAGTCTTTTTATTTTCTCAGATACTCCCTTGACATACGGAATATTGAGTGTTGGTTGTGCCTCTCTGTCTGCTTTTTGCGCGTTTGGTCGATTCTTACGGTTTTCCAATATTGTGTCAACTAATTTTGTGGGGTAGCCATTTTTGTTGAGGTCGGTCTTGATGTGGTGAGCTTCCTTTTTAAGTGCTTCTTCCGAGTTACAGATTGTAATTGCTCTATCCACGAGGGTTTTAACTATGCCATGTTTCGTGTTGTTTGAGTGATTTGAAGTAAAATTGAGATACTGACCTGTATGCGTAGGTTTTCTGTATACTGAAGTTTGGATGCTATTACCATTTTTCTTCACGTTGACATCTAGAAACGGTAATTGGTTGAAGAAAGAAAATTTCTTAGTTCGTCATCGGTTCCATTCCAAATAATGAAGGTGTCATCCACATATCTCAGCCACATTTTTGGTTTCTTCTTTGCCTGTTCCATTGCTTTCGATTCAAACCATTCCATGTATATGTTGGCGATTATTGGCGAGAGAGATGAGCCCATCGGTAGTCCGTCTACTTGTAAATTGTAAATAAAAAGACTAGGACAACGATATAACATCAGCACCGTATTCAACTCGAGAGACACCCTAAGAAGCCACCTGACGAAGACAAAGCCTATAAGTCAAAAAGATAGGAAAAACTGCGTCTACCAGATCCCCTGCGAGTGCGGCCAATCGTATATAGGTGAGACATTAAGACCACTCGAGACAAGGATTAAAGAACACAAAAACAATACGCTAAAAGGAGAGACCGAAAAGTCAGGTGCAGCTGACCATGCCTGGAAACATGGCCACCATATCATGTGGTCAGAAGCTGAAATCCTACATAAGGAGCCACACTGGAGGAAAAGAAAGTTTAAGGAAGCTGCTACTATTCACCAGAATCCAGGCTGTTTTAGTAAACCATCGTTAGACTTAAGAAATATCTGGAAACCTTTGTTAGATAGATGTAAGCTTAGAATAAGATCGCGTGCTAACTGAACGCATGACTGCACCCACCTCAGTTGTGCTTCGGTGCACCTAGCTAGTATAAATAGTCTTGTAGTTACGTTACTTATTTAGTATTCACCTGAAGACGACTGGAGATACTTACCAGTTGAAACGTTGTGATTTAAAACAAATAAAGACAATGGAAGTCCAAAACTCTTTCATCATTCATCAAACATTTTACTTTAGGATTTTATATATTTCAGAGACAGATTTTTTTTACTGATTATTTAAGTTTAATGTTTTATCAAATCGATAAAGTGCCTAGTTAAACCATTTACTTATAGTTATATACAGGATGTGTCATAACTCAGAGACAAATACAGCACCAGGAGATAGTAGACTTGAAAATATGTCATTTATGCTTAAGAACGCACGGTTAATTTTTAATAAATATGTTTCGTTAAGAAAGATGTTTATTTAAATGTTTCTTGCCATCTAGCATTTAAACGGAATTATCTCAAAAACTAATTGAAATATCGAGATTAATAGAGTACAACTTTTTTATGTATAAAAGATCCCTCTTTCATAATTTGAGGTAAAGCGGTTAGAAAATGTAAGAGACAAAAAATATATGCGGTAATTCAACAAACTCATATTGTGTAGCTAGCGTTCTCTAGAAGGTATCTTAAAACTCATTATGGAATCCTCCTTTTCTTGCCCTCAAAAACATAACTACACCAAATTTAATTCATATCCTCTTAACATCAAATCATCGCCAATTTTATAAAGTAAATATTTACTTGGATCACCCTGTATCTCTTTAACCGTATAAGAATGCTATATACGCTATATCTTTATAAAATATTAAGACTCCCTTGCAAAATTCAACAGATGGCGAAGGCGAAGGTACAAGAACTTAGTCCGGTTCTGTTTCTGTAGCCAACCGCTTAACGTAAAATATACCAGACTTCAACAGGGTGCCATTAATGACAGGTAATGCGGCGAGTTCTTAGATTAATTTGACTTTATAAATGCGTTTTAATAAAATTCGCATTCCGCTATAATGCACATCGTGTAGACTAGGTACTTATATGAAACAGTCATTGTGACGTAGATTGGTCGATTAGGCCGTCATTTTTAAGCAGTAGGTTTTTACTAAACCGATAATCTGGTACCTACAGATGAAACAATAACAAAGAAGGTAAGGTGGGGTAAATGCAAGATTGGGGTAAATGTGTTATTTGGTCCTATAATTTACGCCCTTGAGCGTGAGATGGCGCCGCATGTATTAATTTTGTAGTTCAAGTGTCCTCGTCCATTCTGCAATGCGCATATCTATGTTTGTCACTTCAGTAAGACGCTTATGGCTGCGAGATAAATATCTGATTTTGCAGTGAGTTTTCAAATTAGTGTTACAAATTTCGGTGCCGGCTATTTTACATTACGAAAAGTATTAGCAGGTAAATATGAGTTTACACGGTCAGATCGGGCCAATATATCGATTCAAATCAGAAATTAAAATACATTATTTACGACTGATTTATTTCATGTAGTACATTTGCCCCGAGAGAAATCGGTTTTGGGGTTAATGTAACATGTTTGTAGTGGGTAAATGTAATAAGCTCTGTTACATTTACCCCATTATTTGTTTTCGTTTAAAACTTATGGTTGATAATTTTTTGTTTTAGACGTCATGGTCAGAACATATGTCAAAAAATCCCAAGGCCCAAAATACAATGAAAATGTATTTTTTAAGTTGTTACTTGCTTAAAATAAATAAATAAATAAATAAGGTATTTATTTTCATTTCGAGATAATGCATAGCAAAAAAAAATAATAATGATAAAGCAAGCAAGAACACAAAAAGAAAAAAGTATATCCGAAATGAAAAACGCCGAAGGTCAGCTGGGAGTGAAAACCAAAAGGTAATTCGCTCCCCCTGTTCTTTACCTTAAAATGAGTGGATAACAATTTACATTTGTATTTTACTTTAGTTCTTATTTTATTGAAAATGATACCATTAATTCATTAAAAAGTTTGTAACTCCTTCAGTTATAATGGAATTTAGTTGAAGTAAAAACCATAATATGTAGTAAAAACCGTTCCTTTACATTTGCCCCGTTTTCGAATCTCATATATAAAGTACCTCTTGCAAATACAGGCAGCTATTACATTTGCCCCATTTGCTGGGGTAAATGTAATATGTTGATATTATTTTTTTTTAAATATGTTGTAAAAATGTAGTTTGAGCTTTTACCAAAGTTCCTTCATAAATTAATGGCAAAATTACTAAACACCCCATGGTATTTTTTGCAAAATTTTATTTGAATCATTCATATTTTTTATGGAAGTCCAAAAGTCAACTATTCAAAAAACCAGTTGCATTTACCCCACCTTACCTTAAACATATTGACAAAATTGTATTCCATTCTAAAGTAAATTAACATGTGAATTGCACCCCTCCACTTTGTTTGCCAAACTTTTACGCTGGTAAAAGTATTAACATAATATGGGATATTTAAATCTTTGTCTAAAACCCTATGAAAAGTCTGAAGTATGGCAACGCAGTCAAGGATGTGACCGTCACGACATTGGTCTGAGACCATGATGACGTTGTTTCATTTATTTCCGTTTAGGGAATCCACAGAAAATGTATCGCGGAAATACATCGATGTTTGCAATGCATAGATTTATTAGAATTAGAATCACAAAACAAATCACAAGTATAATTATTCTAATCTCACACCTTAACTGAATCCAAAAGTAAAAAGTATAATTATTAAGATTGAGAGAAAACGGCAAAATAGTTATTTTACGAATAATGTGCCTAATATATCGATTAAAATACATCGATGCATCGACAAATATCAAATTGCCTCGATGCATGGCGTAAAAACGATATATCGCATTGAAAATATCGATGTTTTTGATGTATATCGAACATCCCTATTTCTGTTTGGTGTTTCTTTGACAGCGGTCTGAACTTTTTTCAGTTTATCGGTTTTGTGTAATAATTGCTGTGTTTTTAGTGTTTTGTAATATTTTTTGGAGACTAATTAAGATGAGTCGGAAGTATCAAGGATGCAAGAATTTGGAAAATAATAATTCATCAGTTACTTTTTATAGCCGAATAAATAGAAAGTTGGGTTATTTGAAGCTGAGGTTGAAACTGTAGTAACAAGGTTACATTCAAAGGTAAATATATCGTAATCCCTACTCCCCGCCCACCCAGCTCTTCACCGCCTTTCTTATACAAACGATGTTATCAACACATTTTAATAACATTTATGAATGACATCTATAGGACCGAGTTTTAAAAGAAGCAGATAAATATAATGAAATAATACATCCCACCTCTCAGGTCATAAGATCTATAAATAAAAATATAAAGAAATTTCATTAAGACCGCCTAAATAAATAAAAAGCTTAGAGGGCATATATATAAGAAAAACCGACAAACAAAACGTAACTTAGCCAAAAGGTCGTGTGCAAAAGGCCCACGCTAAATGTCAAACAAATACTTAATAAATTCAATTTTAAACTTTTTTTTTTAAGTATTTTTGGCGCAATTAAATTAAAGGGTGATAAAAAGAAATTTGAGAAGAAAAAGAAAACTTTTCCATTTAAAATTCCAAGTTTATAAAATGTTAATAAAAACCATTAAAAACTTTATTAAGGCATTTTTCATTATTCAAGCTTATCTAAGTAATTTTTCTATGTTTGGCTTCTGGTTCTAAGATAGTGGAAGTGAAGAATATTATGACAACCTTTGTGACGATTTTTCTCAGGGTATATTATTTTACGTGGGTTTAGAGTTAGACCAATAAAACTCTGAGCATGCCAGGAAGTATACTTTATATTGAGACAGGCTTTCTTTTTACATGTTTGCAAACCTGTAAATACATATAAAGACAATTTTAGTCCAGCTAGGTTCTAGGTTTCAGTATTTTTATAACAAAATTGGAATTACAGCAAAAATACAAAACTCAATAAAATACCTCAATATTTGCTGAAATATTTGAGAACAATTAAATAAGTTTTCAAAGCCGAATAGCTACTAGCTTTGCCAACTGTTCAAGAAAGAAAGAAATTTGTCGATCTTGGTAGCTACAAAAGTGGTACTTGCAGTGAACAAATTGCGCAAAAAAGTACAAATCTAGATTGGCCAAAACGCGCGCGACTCTTTCGATTATTCAAAGCTAATACTCTTAGGTCCCTCTGGTGACAACTCTTCCAAGCGCAAAAACACTCAGGAGGTAACCTACAAACTCGGTGTAACTTTAGCTTCCCGCAACATCGCCCCCCTAGAAGGAAGTAGTTAAACCTTGATAAGCGTTAAACGAGATCATCCTAACTTTGCACCTTAACCGAAGCGAAAACTGCAAAATGCAGTTTAACAGGAACCAGATTCCTGTTTACCATAAATTGATAAATTGATAAATTGACTGTAGTTCAAAATGATATTAAAGTATCAGTGACAAACAAAAAAACAAGCCAACGGCAAATTTGCAAGAATGAAATTAACAAAAAACATTGTCGTGGCTATAAAACAAGGAAAGCCAACCCAAAGGTAAGAATTGAGGAAATTGTGATTCACCTTGTAGATAAAGAAATTCAAGCATCACTTTTTTGGAATGGTGCAAGTCATGTTTAAGGAAGCACGGTTTCAGATCAAAAATTCAATCAAGCGCCGTTTCCATAATTAATTGGTTGATTCGATTATATACGAATGGTTGCGGTTGATTTGGATATTTACATAAAATGCAGAATGCAGAACGGCCATGGTCCCGTGGCGGAACATATTGGACAAATAAAAAAATTATTAGGAAGTATGCGATGCTGTTTGCAGCTCCTATCTAGTCTACCCCCTCTGCCTCTAAAGACTTGCTACACCAATGGTCAGCAATGATAATGGGAATTTTTCCTATCCCTAACCAAATTTATCATATTCAGCATAAACATCCTGAATTAGAACATTTTCGTAAAACACCCCAATAATATAAATCTTCCTAGAGGACCACAAACCTTTCCTAGAAACAACAAGACGAAGCGAAAGCAGAAAATTTGAAAACATTAGATCAAAACCTTATTACGTCATCCCATTATCCCTGCCATTCTTTTATTTATCATTCTCCACAGATTATATTGCTATCTTTGTTTTGATAAATTATATAGACAAGAACAGCTTCGAAATAGAAACAACCCGCCAGATATTCAGACCCACACTTTGTATAAGGTTTTAGACAAATATTTAAATTTCCCACAGCATGTTCATACTTTTAGCAGCGTAAGTTTGGCAAACAAAGTGGAGGGTATGGAGAACTAGAGGGTAGGAGGCCGATCGACAATGGCAGCATTTTCAATTTCTGTCCTGGTTAGTTCGCTAGTTGGCCGATAGATGCTCTCGCTTCGTAAATAGGCTGGTGTTGTCTTTTTCTTCTTCGTTTTGGACTTTTACTTTTGACAATTGATATTTTATTTTTCGGAATAACAAATGACGTTTGAAGACAAGACAAGACAAATAACGTTGTATTGTAATTGATTTCCATATTATTTATAATGAATAATGGTAAAATTTATTAAAGTAGAGTTTGCTTTGTGTCGGGGTGTAAGACAGGATCTTCTTCAGAGAGGAAACGCAGCAAAATAGTTGTTTAGTTGCTCACTTTAAAAAATACCCTCTGTAGCTAGAATATTTTAATACCCTGTATTTTAAAAACCAAGCATCGTTGGAACTTTATACAGGCCGAGTTTACTAATAAGTATAACAAAGTAAGTGTAAATTCATATAAAAGTCCTTATTTGTTCCTTAAAGAACTAATTTAAGTAAAAATAGTTATCGCGTCCATAGGAAACCATTCATTTGATAGCCCACTTCGAACACGAGCGCCATCTTACGGCGACTCGTAAAGCTGAATTAACGATGCTAATTTGGGACCGAATCCAATGCATTGCGATCGGCCTCCTACCCTCTAGTTCTCCATAGTGGAGGGACGAAATTTGAATGTCGATTTACTTCCGAATGAAATACGATTTTGTCAATAGGTTCATTTGTTATTATTTCATCTATAGGTACCAGATCATTGGTTATATGACTGACTTTGGTGAGATAATTTCAGAGTCTTCGTAGCGCAAATGGCAAAGCAAGTTGTACTGCTAACCGAGAGGTTCCGGGTTCGAGTTTCGGCGGAGGCAACTTTTGGCTATACCATAATTATTATGTGATGTTTGCTTCGAAAATGTTCAATATTATAAATGAATAATAAAACCAAAAACCAGTAAGTACCTACATATTTAATAATCATTTAATAATATTAATACATCATTCATTGCATTGGTGTGGGTTATTTTTCTAAAAACTTTTAAGTTTATAAGTATTTGATGGCATATCAAATTTAAAAATATCGATTTTTTGGAAAATATTTTTAGACGTTTTGGGATTACTGTCATTGTCCGCACTGGCTACTATCCATTTAAAAATCGTCCGAAAATAGAAACAAGTAAAACCTAATTTATTAAAATTAAGTATTATAAACTCTGCTTGAAAAGTTTGGCAAAGAATGAGCTTTTTATCAAAGTCCGCATTAAAGTTTTAAAACACATTTTCTTGTGGCGGAATTTCTGCTTCATAATAAACTTTATGCATCTGGTCGCTGGTGTTTCAAAAAAAGTTTTGGAGAGAAATTAACTTTTTTGATTTTAAATTTTGAGGTATTATGGAATATATTTAAAACTTTGTGCTCTGCTTAAAACCAAGTATAGTTTGGGTTTGCTAATATACAGGGTGAGTCTGTTTAACATTAAATTCCGGTTGCTTAATTTTAGTATTATTGTTCAGTGTAACCATATTCTGCACATAGCCATAGAAGTAATAAATATTCTAATCACTAATAGCTTAATAAGTATACCTTCAACGAACCTATGCATAGCACATCAGCAGGGTCGTCCCTAGGCACTTACGGATAGGGGGCGAATGTCTAAAATCCAACTCATAATGTATTTAGGAGTTTTTTAGAGGTTCGTTCAACAGAAGGTCCGTTAAAAGTCCTTTATCAAAATACATATTTTATTTCCTTGTTCATTTTATGATAAATTTTTATTTTATTCAACCCTCAACCAAAGACAACAAACAATAATGTAAGTTATAACGGTTCAACTTTGCCATTAAGTTAGGGTTTAATTTACCCTTAGGTTTGGTTATTTTGATCTAATTATTGACATTCACTTTGCTGTTGCTCAGTTGAAATCCTAGAGCTTGATTACATTTCACTGATATTCTTCTCACAGGACCTTTTTCCTATATTCTCATATACTTCTTGCTTAATAAAGTTGTTTTGTGTCCTTTCAGGCCGCTTTAAGTCCTTTTCCATAGTTTTATAATAATAATAATAATAATAATAATAATAATAATAATAAACGTCTTTTATTAGGTGTTGATTAAATTTAAATTTACAGGTTCTTTTGTCTATAAACAAAACATACAGCCATAACATGGCGAGATTTAGCTGCGGTAGCTATTCTTGCACCTATATACCCTTATCCCATACGTTTTGCTTCATTAACGTCCTTCTGCCTGATGAGTTTGCTACGAGTGCAGGGTTGGGGTGCAAGATATTGAAGAAAATTTTGACATAAAGTATATACAGGGTTCCCCATAATAGACTACCCATTTTATATTATTAATAAATTCCCTACGAGATAACTAAATAGGTTGTTCCCTGTGGAATTATCTTCTGTAGTCTTTGGGATTTAAGTAAATTATTAATCAAGTCTGTTTGCCTGTCACAAATAAATTTTAAATTAATAATTTCGTTGAACGTCCTATTTTTACGAGAAGTTTGTTAGTTTTCATCAATAATTATTTAATTTTTTTGCTTTGAGACATTATTTCAACATCCGTTTGAACTTTCATGGATTACTCAGTTCAACAACGTGTGTTTTGTGTAGAAACTTACATAAGAAGCAATTCGATAGAAGAAGTTTGGCGTGCATTCCAATAACAACAATAGGGGTTACGCGCCAAATCGTAAAACTGTTAAGTTATGGGTTCGTCATTGGCGTGAAAATGGTTCTGTACAAAATTTGAAGAAGCCTGGACGAGGAAGAACAGTTCGTACACAAGAAAATATTGAACGAGTTGCGTTTACGAGAAGTCCTAAAAGGTCTGCCAATCGACAAACCCTTATCCTAAGAATATCGAAGGGAAGCTTAGATCGAATTCTTCAAAGGGATTTAAAATTTCATACCTATAAATACCAAATGGCACAGCACCTTAGCAATCAAGATAAAGAAGCAAGGTTAGCATTTTGTCAAGAATTTTTGGATTTACATCAAGGAGCAATTCACAGTCTCCTAATGACCGACGAAGCAAATTCGGAGATTTGCCTTGGCCGTCGAGGTCCCCCGACTTAACGGCACCCGATTTTTTCCTGTGGGGATATTTAAAAGCCAAAGTGTTTGCGAGTCGTCCAGGTACAATCGAGGAACTGAAAGTCAAAATTCGTGGAGAAGTTGAAGGAATAGAGGAAGGTTTGCTACGCCGTGTAATGAACCACTTTTTATCTAATATTGAAAAATGTGTTGAAGTTGGTGGAGGTCATTTAGAAGACGTGATTTTTAAAAGTTAGAACTAAATAAGCCATATAATTCAAATATTAAAATGGATAGTCTATTATGGGAAACCCTGTATTATAACAATATTTAAATTTGACTGTGACCGGAGTTTTATGAATGAAATATTGGTTCTAGCTAGAGTTTATATTAGGTCTTTGTCTACGAAGTTACAGTCAATGATGCTGCCAACTCAAATTCATCACACACCGGAAGGTATTCCAAATATGACCTAACACTAAGATATTTTAAACCCTATCCAAACTATTAATATTCTGGAATACTCTAGAATTTCTACACATAAATCACTTTGGCAGGCTTATTTATTTGTATAACTTGCAGTTCATTCTTTATTTAAAATGTCTAATATACTTAAAGAAAAAGATAGGCGTTAAGAGCAAACCAAGGAAAAATTTTGGTGTGTAAATCTTGGGTATTACTAAAGGAAATAGTAGGTATTACAGGAATCGAGGCATTGGAGGACTTTGTAGAGGCATAAGAGAAATTAATCACAGTGTTAGAGGTATTACTTTAAAAATAAAACTTTATTTTGGCATTAAAGTTACTTTATTGTGTTGTATACCCAATGCCTTGATTAATATACTTTAAATTTTTTTCTAAAGTCATTATCGATGTATTTTGTTATTACTAAGCTTGGGGAAAGCTTCGCCCAATGAATATTTAGTCAAGTTTGCAACGTTGTATGTATTTGCAAGTTGTCTGCAATGTTGCCAAATCCAGTTTTTGCGGAACATCTACCGTTTTGATGTATGAACTGTCGTTTTACCGCTGAAATACCAATTACCAATTTCTACCGCTAAAGTAGGTACATATTTTTACATTTAAGTAGGTATTTAGTTAGACACTCGGTTATTGGCTTTTATTCAAATATTAGATAAGTTGTCAAATAAATTTCAATTTTTTTAGTTTACAGGCTTTAAGATATAAAGATACATTTTATTAATTATTTAAAGTGAAATTTACCATTGGCATTAGAGGAATTAGTGGGCATTAGTTGGCTGTAGTGGGCATTACTGGGCATTTGTAAAGAAATTAGGATTATTAGTTAATTAAAATAAGGAATTGGAGGCATAAAAAGGCATTAGTGTACAAGAATTTTGGCCTTGGTTCATCCCTCGAAGCAACCACATCGTTTGATTCTCGTTATCTCCAAATACCCGTCTTCAGGTAGCTACAGTTTTAAGATTTAAAAAATTAATTTATAAATTAGCAAAAGCAAATAAGGACATTTGGTCAAAATTGCCATTATTTCTTCTTCTGCTTTTATTAATTTATAAATCCAACCTCTTTTTACTTGGAACTGTAGGTAATCATACTCCAAAGAGGAATATTTAAAATGAAGAAGTAACGAAATACTGATCAAAATACGAAATGGCCATTGGGTCACTAGTGCAGTGCTCTTAACAACAATTTTGTTTGGGTAGGTAGGTATACAATGTTTCTTGGGGATAAGTAGTATTTAATTTTTTGGTTCATTACAGTAAAAAGTTCTCCAGTGTCCCCCATAAATAATGTTTAATTAAAAAATTACAGCCGTAAAATTCACATTGAATATTCCAATTAAGAATAATTTTCAAAAACGCTTAGTATACAAAGTTTGGTAGTAAAAATTAATTTTCTGTTTTTCGTTTAATTTAGTTCCAGCATTGAAGAATTAAATTTATACCAAATCGTAACCTTTCCCCCGATTTTCATTTTAAATTAGTTTTACTGGGAGGGAAATTGTTTAAAGGGTTTAGTTAAAATTTTCTAAAAGGGTTTAACTTTTTGTGCGAGGCTTTGTGACGCCACATCCATAAATTGGTTTCAAGTTGAAGAAAATACCGGCAATTCAATTCTGGAAGAAAATTATATTTTAAATTTTAAGTGGCAATTATATAAGCTTTAAGAAAATATGAGGAGCCATTTAAAAATCCTAATTCAAAAATGCGCAGTACAACCCAAACGAAATTTCATTTATTACTGAACTACAGAAAATAAAAAATGATCTCTGGCCTTGCCATGCGTTGTTCACGCCGCACACATAAAGTGTCACTGTAATTTGGAGTTTATCAGTAATATATAATATGCATTACTTGCTTACCTATTGTATTTTGCAAAATGGGCTGAGCTCGTTAATAAATAAATATGCTGTTTTAAAAGTTGAAAGTGCTAATAATTTGATATAATAATTACCTGCTATATACGACTTTCCAAAAAACCGGAGGAAAAAGTTACGGGATAAAAACTTCGAAATGTTGCGTTTGTAAACGAATTTTAATTTTTTTAGCGACGAAGATACTACCCCTATGGGGTAGTTTACTAAAGACGATAAATCCAAATGATAGAATTTTAATCTTTGCCACTAAAAAAATTTAAATTCGTTACAGTTGCCAACTATACCATTATGATTTCTTGTTGTTTTCTTTGCTATTATAGATTGTGGGTGTTTAATCTTTATGGATTTCTAGTTCTTGTGTACTGTAGTGAATTGTGTTTCTGCCTTTAGTGATTCGGATACAGTGACTAGTTGTATGATTTTATTATGCCCAAATAGGGGTAAAATACCGGGTATTTCGCATTTTTAGTAAGTATATGAAGTAGTGATAGTTCTTGCTATGTAATCTTATTTATTATGATCGATTTAAAAACACCTAACTAGGCCTAACTAAGCCATACAAACAAGATGTTTAAGCCCGGACCTGTCTATTTTCTCCGTTCCTTAAATGATAATTTTCCAGTGCGCATGCTTATTTCTGTGTGGTTTTGTTCACATGCGCAAGGCCCTAAATTTGCCACTTTCGTGATTATTGTTTGCTTATCTGAAGGCAAATATCTATGTACAGTGTGAAAATATCCATAATTAATCGCAAAATCTGAAAATGTAAAAATATTCTACAATGTGTTTTAGTAATAAAATGTAGTTAATGCACGTAGCAATTTCCGTTTCACACTGTACAAAAAAAATCTAAAATAAATTCATATAATATGCAAACAAATTGACTTGTCCGAACGATTCTTAATTAAGTAAGCGGTACTTTGTAAAAGACTGCTTCGTTCCTTTATCACAACCCTCTTACATCCTTAAAAAGACAAAAATTTAAAATAAAACGTTCTCAATTTGTCTCTCCTCCATTCACGGGCGGGAAATTTTTATTTCAAAGCGACTTCTCAGACAACCACGTACACCTGAATTGATCTCTCAGAGACAACTTTGCGAGAAGATACTTCTTGCCCTTTTTACTTTGTGCAGCTCCTGCTTTTACTTATCTAAAAATTGGATGGATCTCGAGTGCTGTATTCTGAATAAACTCTGAATTTAAAAAAGCTTTTGTATGTTTAACGACGTTTTTTTTTAACATATACAAGGTTTAATGGTAACGAATTATTATATCCATAAATAGGTCTTGGGTTTTAGAGAAGCACCCCATACTTTGTTTTAAACGACAGTTGGACCAATAATCTGGTATCCATAGATGGCACATAATATCATTCATAAACGGCGCTATTAAAATGTGTTGACGACATCGTTTGTAGGAGAGGGGCGGTGAAGAGCTGGGTGGGGGAGACGTAGGGGGACAATAGATCTTAATAGTTATTCAAATGCAGTTATAATGGGTCTATTTATTCTACATGGACAGTAGTGTGATATAAGATTATAGGCAGAACGTGTGGAAAATTTAATGTTTCTGTGCAAAGAATTAATTGTTAAGCCTAAATTTTCTTTCGCGCTACGTATGGCAGAATGGGGATATGCATAAAAGTATGTCAAAAAATTATTTCGTTTTCTTCATTGGAAGTCACTGGTTTGGGCCAATTTCTTTGTGCTCTTAATGTTGAACCAAAATCTCTGAAATTGTTCTGGATTCGAATAAATTTCTTGACATTTATTTGTACATACATTTCATTAAATTTACTACACGTTCTGCCTATAATCTTATCACACTGTCCATGCAAAATGAATAAATTCATTATAACTGCATTTGAATAACTATTATGATCTTCCATTGTACCGTCAACTTAAAATCACAAACGAAGGAACGTCACTTCTTTTAAAGAAATGGTTGCTATGGAGCCTAACAATAAAATTAATATTTTCATGGCCTCCAACTACACTCGTTGAAAATTACCTACATGTTTTAAGAAATTTCGTAAAGAAATGCTTTATAAATCGGAAACTTGAAGATTAAGCTATTTTAAAAAAATTAAACTTAAATAATACATAAAAAAAAACAGATACAGATAAGTATAGGGTAATATTCAGAAAAGTTGCTCAGAAATACATGTAGAATCTAAAAATTAAAAAATATATAGGGTGTTCTATTTAAAATAACGATGTTGCCACCTGCTTTCTATAGAACGCCGCATTGCTGAAAATATTTTGAACTATAGAACATAGTCGTTTATCAAAGCAACCAAGTTTTCAAAAAAATGTATCAACCGTTTTCCATCAACGTCTAACAGTCCATCACCGTGAAACACAATGTATACAAATTTTCGGAAAAGTCGTTGAATTACTAAAAAGTATCTGCCTCGACCCATGGGTTTCAGTGATTTAGCTGAAGGTCGAACGCCGCATCTACCTGAATATCGGGCGGGCTGTGTTTTTGTCTTTTTAATTTATCAAAACAAAGATAGCAATAGAATCCGTCGAGGCTGATGAATAAAAGAATTGTGCGGATAATGGGATGACGTAATAGGGTTTTGATCTCATGATTTCAAACCTTCGGCTTTTGCGGCGTCTTTTTAATTGTCTCTAGGAAACGTTTGTGACCCTCTAGGAACATTTTTATTATTGGGATGTATTTTCAATAGGTTCTAATTCAGGATGTTAATGCTGAATATGATTAATTCGATTCGATTATAGCGATAACGCCCATTCGCACTACGAAAATACACTCTACCTACGACTGATACCTAATCCAAGCAAACCCAAGAATAAACTACCTACAAACAGAAAATCTTGAGAAAATTCCCACAATTAAAAATACACCTGTTGCTTTTCCATAATTCAACGTGCAACTAAGTATAAACCGCCTGATATCCATAATTAATAAAGCATTACCTATTATCTCGACAAGGGATTCAAATATTAAAAAAAACAGTCAGGCGTAAAAATTGTGTGAACATATTCATAGACGTTACGGTTCGTAAGTTTTTAAAAGCAGTGGCAATAAACTTGGTGATAAAAAGGGTATAAAAATGGCGGAAATACGTATAGTTATATAATAAACCTATCGTATACCTATGCACGTCGTATTTTTATCTGAACATGCATTAGTTTTATATTAAAATTCAAGCTTGGTTTTTTTATATTATGCTGAACTATACTGCTCGTCACGAAGCTCGACTAATTGTTTTTCCCTACCACCTATGGACACGAGAAAGAAAGCAGAGTTAACTTGACTAGAAAGTGCTTTATATCACACGCGTGTTGAAATGAAAAACTGCTGATGGCTGACGAATTTGACAGCAAATTTTTTTTTAAAAATAACAAACTTACTCTTGGAGCGAATTGGGGTTCTGGGTGGGGTAAAGTATACTAGGGCATTACTGCAAATAAAAAACTCCTTTTTTTCTTAATGTTGGGAACTATTAGGAATTTTTATGATACACTAAACATGGGCAAAGGAGATGTGCACTATCTCTCCTACTAAGTATGTCAACTGAATTGAGCCACAGAAGAAAAAGGGTTTAGCTAGAACAGAAATGGAATACCGATTTATAATTTAAGTTTGATTTTCACAATTATCTTATCTAGAATAGAATACCCATACAATGTTTAAGGATACGGGACAAGTAAATAGGTATGCTTTATGTAATTAAATTTATTTTCAAAAAAATAATTACCTTGTCGGACTTCCATTGTCTTTATTTTGTTACTTAACACAACGTTTCTCGATGTACTCGTAAAACGAAATGCTGAAAACATAAAAACTTGAGTGTACAGGAAACCCACTCACACAGGGCAATACCTTAATCACGGATCGAATCATTCAAACTCCATAAAACAGGGCATATTTCAAACTCTCTATCACAGAGCATCTAACGTTTGCAACAATCAGGAAGACCTTAATATTGAAATTTCAAACATCAAAAAAGATTTAAAACATAATGGTTACTCTGAAACCTTTGTAACTAATACCATCTCAAAACTTAAAAATCGCGAAGTAAAAACGAATGCAGAAACGAAAGAGGAGCAAGCATTTCTTACAATACCTTATGTCAAGGGGATTTCTGAAAAGATTAGAAGAATAACCAAAAACTATAATATCAAAACAGCCTTCAAATCCGGAAATACACTTAGAAGCTTTCTTACAAAAGTAAAACCCGCCGTAAGGAAAACACAAAAAATTGTATCTATCAAATCCCTTGCGAGTGTGGCGAATCGTACATTGGAGAAACAAAAAGACCTCTTCCCGTACGAGTTAAAGAACATCTGAAACATACTCAAAGGGGTGAAACTTCGAGATCAGGTATAGCGTATAGCGGAACATGTATGGACCAACCAGCATAATATACAGTGGTCAGAAGCCAAGGTTTTGGACAAGGAACAGCACTGGAGAAAACGAAAGTTCAAAGAAGCAGCTTTCATGAATCAAAATACCCATATATTTAATAAACCAAGTATAGATATTCCCAATATCTGGAAGCCACTTCTTGTCCAAAACCAACAGCTCAAACTTCACACGCCAATAAGCACTAAGGCGGAGTCATCAAGCTTTACTGCACATGGATAGTATTTAAGACAAGAGCCTTAGAATTATAATTTAGTTTACACTTGATAACGGTTAGAGATACTAACTAACCGAAACGTTGTGTTAAGTAACAAAATAAAGACAATGGAAGTCCGACAAGGTAATTATTTTTTTGATATTACTTCATTGTCTACCACCTTCAAATAAATTTATTTTAATAATAATGTGAGCATTATTTAAAACAAATCCAATAATAATTATAATTTTATAATTAAAAAGCTATCGAGATTTAACTCCATCTATCTACAGTTATTAAGGATAGGACTTTTCGGAGATGAGTGTTATTATTTATTATTGGTTATTTATGTAGTATTTTGTGCATACAACCTATAATGGAAAGAATACAAGGAGCTAAAAAATCAGAAACGAAATTTATTCGGTGTACAATACATACATAGTAGGATGAGTTTAAGCAAATAGGACAAATCGTTATTCTTGTTATTTAAAACTAGGCAAGTATGTTACTTGAACTAGGTAAGTTAAAATGTGTAAAATAGGCATTTTTTTTGTTTTACTATAGACAAAAACGTGGAAAAAAATGCGCAAATCTGACAAAAATTTAATTAGTTGTGGATAAAACGAAAAAGCTTTAAAATATTTAACAAGAAATTAAATGGGAAATGCGCTAACACCCATTAAATCGTTTTGCGATTGCGATCGAAAGCAATTTACACAGATTGCCAGAAAGTTCGTGTATGAATGGACGTCTGCCAACTGAGTCGCTCAACTTCCTTGAAATTTTTAGGGTGTTAGGTGCCTGCTTATGGTGCAAGTCGGTAAATTCCTCATCGTGTTTTAATACTTTCGGTGGTTTTGTTTTTATACATGTCAAATGGAGAATGCTCATAACGAAGATAAAAAAAAATAACGCGATTGTACTAACGGGTTCATGAAACCATCCTTTTTAATTATTATAGGAACAATCACTACAAAAGCGCTTTGACTACTTTTATGATTGCAGAGAGATGAATTGGTGTATAAGTAAATTTCACCTTAGTTTTTAATGCTTTGACGTATCTCTTGTCAAACATATTAGCCAACATGTAATTTAAAAATCCCTAATTCTATAAACGGCTTTCAGGCACGGGCATTGGCTAGATTAACAAGAGATGGATATATAACTGACCGTATAGTTACATGTACATGACGAAGATGCACACTACACAGTTCAATACGTTGCCCTTCAATGAGCTCAACCTCAAATTCGTCAAAAGCACAACATCGCCGTTAGTATTGTGCATCTTTGTCTTACGCATTTGCCCTCGCATATCTCTTTTCGTATTTCATTAATTCGATTGTCTCGTCGCGTTCTTTAAATATCACAGAGCCGCATTGGGACACACCGCGCACCGCGTGCATTCTGCTGTTAATTCTTGATCGTTCGTGTTGTTATTGTTTTTGGTATTTTTCAGACAGCATTTTGCTTATATTTTGTGCGTATTAGACTTTTTGGTTTTAAACTGTCGGACTGTGAAAGTAAGTAAATAATTATTCATGTCTCGGACGGTGACGACGACAGCTCGTCAGATGAAGACCAAAAATAATAGGGAACTTGCAACAAAATTAAATTTGAAAACCACAGTGAACCATTATGCTAAAATAAGTTTTACATACAGTTGTATTGAAGAGTGCTTGAGGTATCTGTTCTGCAAACGCATGGACAAAAATCTTTTTTGTTGTACTTATGTTTTCTTTATTCATTAAAAAAAAAACCTAATTCTATAACATTACAAAGTTTTGTTGTTTTATTATAAACCAACGAAAAGTTAGACCTATTATAAACTTCAAACTCTTTAGAACCTAGTCTAAAGAAAAAATATCTACCCGTGAATAAGAAAATAAAAAAGTAAACAATAAGCTATTAAATATAATATATAGATTTTTTCAACTTAACTCTGCATGGTCTAAAATCAAATTAAAAAACAAAATAATTCTTTAATAAAAAACGTAGTTAATTATTGATGATACTAGATTCACGACTGCCCGTTGTATATTTTTTATTGTACTAAATTAAGTGTGTGTTTTTACCAAAATAACAACACTTTATTATATTATGAATAAAAATGAAATGAAATTGTTTTTCTGATATTCTATCCTATTTCCATTCCCCTTCAGTGTTTTTTTTTTGAAATATCTTAAAAATTGCTTAGGTAATTCTCGTTTCCATCCATAATTACAACTACAAATAAATTGACCCATGTTCACACAATTTTTAAGTCCGGCCCTGGCCAATCCTTAAGTTCTGTAAAAAGAAATGTTATAAATGACATGTGTCAGCGGCAGCCATTAAAAACTAAGGTGAAATTTACACACCAAATTGCTTGGAAAGTCCCCTAATGAATGAGCAGTTCCTGAGCAACAAGAATGCCAGGAAATGTTTATGCAATTTGATCGGACGACTTGGTTGCTCGGTAATCGTACAGTGAATGGCCCCCTTTACGTACGCCAGCTAGTATATCTATAATTCACATTATTCAAAAACATGCGAATGTTCTTTGCAACTAATTCTAATTGGTTTTTCCTGTCCGCCCCCTCGAGAGATCCTCCTCGCACGAATTCAAGTGCGTTTCCTGTTCTTTTTTCAACCTTGCGGCCACTTCCTTTGTTTTGTTTCCAAAGTCCACTCAGTGGAACTTTGATACTTTTACGTAAAAAAAAAGTTTAACTTTTATTTTTTTATGGCTTTTATTTATCGTTCCACTTCGGGCACGGAAACTTTTATAAAGGATTTTTACTGATATGAAAATTTACAGCCAAGTTTTATGTTTTTAAGCAAATTTCAATGTTGGATAAATTTTAATTTTTTGCTTGTAAATTCGCTTATGGAAACGATTTAACGCCAAAAAACGCTCACAGGATAATAATAAGCATTCCGCTCCATAAATAAAATTATATTAGGTATATACAGTGTGTCTACGTAAGTTGGCGGCATATGGGAAACTTTTTTATTATTAATTTTACGAAAAAAAGTTATTCTTCATAAAAACTTCTGCATGGTCCAAAACCTAAAATGCAACCATTCATCATATACGAGGTTTGTCAAAAAACGTGAATTTTTCCCAAGAGTAAAGTACCTTTATTTTTGACATTATCAAAAATTGTTACGAAAAAAACCACGTCTAAATATGCAATACCATGCCTTAAATTAATTAAACATTTCAACATAAATGTGTATAATTGCACATTTAGCCGTAGTTTTTAGTTCTGATCAACTTTTTTTAATAACAGTTTTTGATAATGTCAAAAATAAAGGTACTTTACTTTGGGGAAAAATTTACATTCTTGGGAAAAATGCACGTTATTTGACAAACCTCGTATATGACTGGAAAATTTCGATATTTGATGGTTGCAGTTTAGGTTTTGGACCATGCAGAAGTTTTTATGAAGAATAACTTTTTTTCGTAAAATTAATAATAAAAAAGTTTCCCATATGCCGCCAACTTACGTAGACACATTGTAGATATATAGGTACTTTCTCGATATTACTTTTAATTAATATTTATAAAGTATTATATTTATATATTATTAAGTCAAATGCATATTTTTTCTACTATTTAGCGGTTTTACAGTTGCTTGCACGTCTAGTCATATCAGCGCAAGCCAAGCATAAAAAATTGCTAAGTGCTAAGTAGGATTTATTATTGGAAATCTATTCTAAATATTATTATAATTTAATACTTTTTACTTTGCTGGTAGAGAAAGTATTGTAATCGTAAAAGAAATATTTCGAGATATTATTAAGATGTTTATGTTTCGAGGGCGTAGATATGGGACACCTTGTATATTTTGATTTTTGGAAGCTGGAGATCATTTTACGTACAACTGCGCTGTTATTATTATATTTTTGTGTCAATTTAACATTTTTAAAATTGATTTTAGGGTATTCCATATGAAAATCGAAAGTTAAGGTTACTTCCGGCTAAACCGGAAGTCACAAAAATTAGACAAGTACCTTAAAAAATGTGTTTTTATTAGCCTATGACTCCTGCAAAGTTTCATCTTGTTCAATTAAAATCTAAAGAAATGGCAGCCGGAAAGTGATCTCATGATCACCTGGCATATAACTTTTTTTTGCATAGAAACTATTCATTTTATAACATTTTTGAATTCGAGGGATCAAATCAAGTAAGGTTGCGATAATATACTTATTTAATTGACATTTAAAAAATACGTTTTTTTCATCAGACTAAACAAGAATTCAAAAGAAGTCGATTTAAATATATTTTTTTTTGGGTTTGTTCTTTAGCATTATTAATTTAGTTATTGCATTTTTTAGTGGCTGTCAAAGTCAACCAATCATACAGTGCGATCTGTAAAGTCCGCATCATATGGGATTTTTTTTTTAATAATAATTTTATTCGAAATTTGACTTTGGCATCGAGTTCTGCTTCGATCGAGATGAAAATTAAGCAAAAAAATAGTAGTCACGTGATTCGCATTATCGGTCAAATTTTAATTTTTTTCAAAAAAGGGGTTATTTCTGAAAATATCAAAAAAGGTTATAGGAAAAAGTTTTTTTAAATGCAGTTTCTAGCCCACATGTAAATTTTCAGCTGCATAAGATAATTTTGATTTTTTACCTACCGCTAAAATTTATTTTCCACTTAATGGACACTTTACTGATAATAAATACTGTGTTCTTTTTTGTCTTAATAGTAAGGTGTATTACTTTCAAACACAAACTACGTTTTCAAAAATACTTATTTTATGAAGTTACCTTGTACAGGGTCAAAAACAAATCAACTTTGCATCACATGCGACCAAATTTTAATAGCCCAATTTTGATTTTGTAGAAAAACACACATTTAATATGGTGCTACTTTAAAGAAAATGTATCTGAAATAAAGCATCGTCATAACTAAGAAGTTTTATGTAGGTTACGTTAAGTCTTATTTTGCAAAAGTGGTGCAATTTACAAAATGTGGGTAAAAAATCAAAAATATCTTATGCAGCTGAAATTTTGCATGTGGGCTTTTAAAAAAACTTTTTCTAATAACTTTTTTCGATACTTTTAGAAATAACCCCACTTTTGAATTATTTTCTGGAAAAAATTAAAATTTGACAGATAATGCGAATCACGTGACTACATTTTTGAAGTGAAAACTTCTTTAGGCGCGTTTAGCACTTTTTGTGGGCACTGAATTAAACTGAGCCGTCTCGCGTCGCCGTCACGCGTCAGACTCGGGTGTGCTACGCTCGCATTCAACTGCTATATTCAATCCGAACTGACCGTGACCCGAATGAACGTTATATGAAAGAGCATGCCGCCATCGGTCGCATTCAGTATCGACGTATCGACGTGGAAACAGTCAGTGTGCGTTGTCTAGACACTCGTGTATTTGATGTGTGGTCTTAAGCACATACAATTTTTTACTTAATTTTCATCTCGATCGAAGCAGAACTTGATGCCAAAAAAAGTCAAATTTCAAATAAGGCTATTAATAAAAAAAAACCATATGCGGACTTTACTGGTCACACTGTAATTTGAGGTTAAAAACTCGTTTTTCATGTTTTATTTCTAAAATTTGTTTAAGCATGATTCGCCGTCGGCGTCGTGTTTTTAGTTCGAAAAGCAAGTGACCAAGTCAATTAAACGTCCCTATCAAATCGAAAATAAAAAACAAACGAAGCAGCAATCTTCGATGTTATCGCGTACCTAACCTCAAATCAAATATTAGTTTTTAAACATTGTATTGATTTTAACAGTTTATCAAAAACTTGGGTACGTGTAATGTGTAAAACAACGTTTTCAAGCACAACTACTTGATCAAGAGTTTAAAAAAGTTTTCGGTACCAATCACAGTCATTGTTTATAGCACAAACACAACTCACTATGCCCATCTATATTTCTCATACGATTTGTTCGCGAAGCGTTTCATTTAACAATCTTAGAAGTAAAGATTTTTACATAGGTATGCTATTTAAAAGAAGAAAAAGGAAAGTACGTAATAGCAATGAATATAATAAATCCACAGAGATAACAAAAATGGCGCTGAGCCGGTTCTGGAGTGTATTCGGAAAATGAAATTTTAAATACAGGGACATGGAAAAGCAATAATTTTTGTTCAAATTTTTTTTTAAAAACTGATGTTTTTTTAAATTCGAAGGCACGTTGCTGGTTAATTTTTTTGTTGTTATTGAATTTTCAAAATAGCATCTTTTTTGGGGGCTTTTCTGAATTTTCAAAATAGCATTTTTCTTGGGGGATTTTCGACAAATATGTAAATCCGGCGGCTATGGCGCAATAAATTGGAAGAAAAGAACGGAATGATGAGTGATCGGGTAAAAATGTAAACAATTGGGTCTCTACTTTGAAAGATCTTTGTTTATAACCCTTCCCTATGAACTTACTCGTAAAGAAAATTGTTTCTAAACAGTTCAAAGAAATATGCACTAAACCCTTTTAAAACCAGAGACATAACTTAATGGTTAGAAAGTTTTGCAGCGCAAAGTCCTTATTAATTCATTTGTTAACCATCGCGTTGAATCATTTAGATGTAAATTGCCTTCTCCGAAATTATTGTTAAACTTCTGAAAGTACACCTATCTTCGTAGTCGTAGGGCTTTACCCTCTTTTAATCCGTCCGTTGAAACAACATACACGAGCGTCTGCTTTAAATGTGATTCTACTGCACAGTGGCGTCAAGTCTCAATTTTTACTTTTCGCTCAGAAAAAGTATTGGATATCCATGAGCACAAAATTTCTTTGCGAGTGACTTGACAAGACAATGCCAGAATATTTAAAATTGTAATTAGAGCAGAATATTTTATGGAATGGTCTTCTCTGACGTCGCATGTTTTACATTTTCGTGAATCTGTGCATGTGTAGGCAGTGGCGGCTCGTGCCATTTTAGTGAAGTAGGGCCAGGTAAACCCTTAGCGCCGCAGGCAAAAAAAATTTGGGTGCCACGCTCTTTTTTGTTAATAGTTCTTGCTTTTAAAGTAGGAAAAATAAGCAAAATGGCACCTAATTTAATTTATGAATTTACAATCATATCTTGAATATACCTAAACACGATAACAAGTTGAAACACACAAGCAATGTCAGTGGTTTCATCTGCGATAAACGGAGAGTCCTTTATTTCTTTTATGACTTCATCATGATACACATATAACATACAGTCCAGAAGTTCATTTTGTAGGGGTTTTGATGTTCCTTTAAATACTTTCGATTTTTCAATATGATCTTTAAGAGTTTTGTCTAATTCTGAGCTGAAATTTATTAATTCACGAAATATGCCCCTATTTTCCGACGTCTCTTTTTCGTCATGACCTCTCAAAGCCAACTCAAATGCACCACAAAACCGAACGCAGTTTATAATTTGGTTTAATATGTATCTGTTTTTATCAATTTGTTCGTTTTTCTTCATTATTTCATTGTGATATGCAGAATTTAATTGAGTATTAATGTTAATTTTACCAAGCATACTGAAATTAAATATATTGTTTAAATGTACCTTCGATTTTTCATGTGTCTTCATTTTGTCCCAGAAATGGGCCAAATCATCTGTACCTTTTTGGGACCAAGTTTGCTTCCCACCAAATAAAACACACATAAAACAAAATAGTCTATTAGATTCATCACAACCGCACACCCAAGTATTTTTTCTATAAAGTTTCCTTTAAAAATCTAATAGTATTCATTACTTATGTATTTCTAAAATAAAAAGTTCGTTAACCCTACATTAAATCAGCCGCCGGCCGAACGAAAACAAATCGGGACGCGACGCGAACATCAGCTGTTTGAAACGTCTAACATCAAACGGTCAAACGAAGAGAGCCTGGCTACCCGTCGAGACTTTTGCCTGCTTGCATTCAAGGTCATTTTCCGACGTTTTTTTATTGAGGTGATGGCGTTTCGTCACCTCCCGTGTGCCTCGTCGCGCTTGGCGCGGAAGCTACGTTACCGTTTTACGCATAATCGCTTCCTTTTAGATGGAAATTTGCACCCGACTGTGTTCCATTTTTAAATTATTTTGCTAATTGCTTTAAAAACGAGAATATTAATTTTAATAGGTTTTGGTAATTTGTAAAGGGCAGGACGCTAGACAGGAGGGCAGGTAGTGCCATGGCACTGTGGCTCTACCCCACGAGCCGCCACTGTGTGTAGGTATGTCTGTTTATTGACTCGAAATATTAAGGACTGCTTCACGGGGAATGATGAAATTTTGCATTGGTTAAAAATACTCAAACTCCAATAGTCCCGGGCAAAGTTTCAGTTCAAAACTACTTTATTTGCAAAAGTGAGATGTTGCTAATCTTTTTAGGGTAAAAAAATATTTTATAAAATTTAAGCCTTATAAGGAAAAACACTACGAAGCTATGAGGGGCATGGGTGCCAATAGAGGAGGTGGCAGTGCCCCTCTTGATCTTGGTAATTTTTTTCTTGGCTGGTTTTAAGCTATTGGCTGTATTTAATTTAAATTTATTCGTAAATGTGCGTGTTTCTAGTGTCCTAACACAAAAATATTAAGGGCACAGTTCTCAAGGTCAACCATGTATAAAAGTCCTATAAGTGGCGTGAATGCAGGGGTAACTTACGGAAAAATAATTAGTATTTAACTTTGGAAGGGCTGTTCAGAGACGCATTGACGAATAGTATGCTGGTGTTTTTTTTTTAATAAATGCACAGAAACTTTAAAAAAAGCAGTTTTTTGAAACCACTAAAATTGCCACATTTACCTTAAAATCCTTGAAAGTAAACACGTCGATTTTCAGAACTGAAGTAAAAACAACAATTTTAACTGGTAACATGATATTTTCTAGTCCATCTATCCTAAGAATTCTAAAGAATATGTGTTTGTTTTAACAGGATAAGTTCCGTAATTGCACAAAACACGAAAGCACAGAATATATAGCTACGCAAATACTGTGACGAAAGTAAACAAAACTATGTCCGGCTGCCTAACATCTGCTTTGCTCTATCAGCTCCAGAGTAAGTAGGTCTTTCTTCTTCGTATGCCAAAAGCATAAAAATAACTACTCTGACCACAGAGCACTGCAGTCGTCAACAGTTCGGCAATTCGAATGGCGTCGTTAATCCCACCTTAAAGATGGAAAGTATTAAATATAAAATATTATACTTACCAATGATTTATTATATTACAGTTAGAATATGTTTCAAAACTTTTCACACATTTCGTATTCATATTTTCCGCCACTGTCGCTAATTTTCATAAAATATAGGTCACAGATTCCCTCTGGAGCGTACTATATATATTACCCCCTCTCCTTTTCGAAATCATTGTCGAGCTCATAATTTCATCTGAAGCATATTGTTAACATCGCCCCCATAAACGAAAATGTGCGGAATATTTGTTTCTCTTTGAGAACATTCTTGGGTGAAATAGAACGGTAAAATTTGGGCCTTGCGGCAGGTTGTTGTTTCGACAATAGCAAAAGTTTTAAAAATAAAATAACAAATATTTAAAACGCAGAAATATCAAAAATTCTCTAAGGAATGAGTAAAACACCAGAACGTGTGGGTAGTTCGGATAATGGCTCTAGTTCGTTTAAAGATTTATAAAAAGTACTATTTTCTTGAAAAGAAACAAAA
The DNA here is from genome assembly GCA_963969555.1 of Polydrusus pterygomalis. NCBI lineage: Eukaryota > Metazoa > Arthropoda > Insecta > Coleoptera > Curculionidae > Polydrusus > Polydrusus pterygomalis. Next base: position 1,985,309 of record OZ018376.1, read on the forward strand.
CTTTGTTGGCAACAACATTTTTTTTAAATCAATTATCGGTGAAACGATTTAATGGCAAAAAAGTCAAATTGACGCACAAACGTCATATCATGTATTAAAACAATGACACTGTGAAAACGCAACTGGGAGATTATAAGATTTTAAAATTTTATTTGATAAAATTTTAAAATCTTTAATTAATCATGAACTTCTTATAAAATATAGAATTAACTATAAGTGTGAAACAAAAACAGAAGAGAGAGATAGCTTCAAATTTCCGACTCCGTGGGGAATTGTAATGCCTCAAGAATTCAGGGCGATTTTAACACCAGCGGCGCAATTTTTAATACAATAAATAAGTAATTTTAAATTAAAAAAAAAATTTTACTTAACCGAAGAATAAAAAAGCTTTAAAAGAAGCATAGGTTGTAAATGTATAGTGTTATTATTAATGAATGAAATTAATCAAATTTTTGGGAAGAGGCAATAAGAAATATTTTATTTTTTTATATAAATTAGTGTCCGACCGAAACAAGATTTTCAGCCGAAACCGAAACCTAAACCGAATCTTCAGCCTTGGTCTCAGTTTCGGCTGAAACTGAAACCGAAACCGAAACTACTTATTTTACTTATTTATACATGTTAAAAGGTTTATTGTATACTGAAATCTAATTTATTTTATATAGGACGAGATCGATCTTAGGAACGAAAAAAAAAAGGTCGACAGAGAAAATTTTTTATTTATATAGACAACACTGCCTACGAACTCACCCAAAGTTAGCCGAACGGTGCGCAACACTTAACAAACACTGAGTTTCGGCGCGGCCGATTTTTGGCCGAAACCGGACCTATCACCGAAACTAGATTTTTTGGCCGTAACTATAGCCGAAACCGAAACCGAACCTTCGGTCGGACTCTATATTTAATCATGTATAATTACGTAGACGATATTTGTACAAACCCTGGTATGCTGCATTGCAGTAACAGGTAAAAGTACTTTTATTGTTAAAAAAGAAATATTTTTTTGTTGACATTCCAGGATATAAATAGAAGTAGGTACAATTTTTTTTTTGCTTCCAGCTTTTATGAGGTAGAAGTATATTATTTTACACTTTAATGTTTGAAATACCATAGAAAATTAGTAAAATAAAAGCATAAGGTCCAAACTATTAATGTCCGGCTTGAACCCGCATAACTAAGTATTCCTAACTACCATGACAACAGAATTGTTCCAATAATGGTATCCTTAAAAGTTATCTCACAGATAAAAATGTTAAAAAGAATTATTTTTTATTTGCTCTTTTCCTGATTACTACACCTTTGAATGGGCACATTTTACAGATTCTAACCTTACCTGTGAAAATATAGTTCCGGATTAAAAATCTAATTTTCCACAAACCTGAAACTGACGCACCATTTTGTCGGGTAGGTACTTATAATAATAAAATGAAAACTTTATAAACAACTAAAAAAAAATACAAAACATGTACAAATACAAGTATTCCGACGACTAACCACGACATCACAAAAACGAATACTACGATTACTCACAAAAAAAGAAAAGTTTGTTCGATTACTACACTATAGGAACTCACTGCCCGTCCTGCAAGAAACGCTCGTTCTTTCACAACTAATGTTATAACGAACTATATTATGTAATGGAAAGTATAGATTTTATATTACCAAATAACGAAAATAAATAATGGCGGAATTTTACTCCCATAGACTGGATTAAAAGGAAAATAATCTTCATAATTAAAACAATTTTATTAGTGCATGATACGTGGGAGTCCTGAGACAACGGAAGATTAACGAATTACACAGTAAGGGTTCCTATTGGACGCGTATTCCATCCCATCGCTGAGAGTTCAACCGTGTGCGAAATGAGGGTTATCCTTGTATAAGTATTTTATCACGTCGCTGTCATATGAGGGGTTTAATTGCCGCCCGCACATCTCGTACACATCACGACGTATCATATAATTTACAGAAAAAAAATCATTCGAAAAAGAGGATAAATTTATGAATATATTAAAATATGCTAAGGGGTATATTTCGTTAATAAATCAACATATTTTTTTCAATTCATTCAATCATAAATTATGAAATTTTTATTCAAACGTGGTACCACCGAGTTAGCGCATACTTCAACTCAACATCTGAATTCTCGATAACAGTTCCTAACTTGCTGTATTGGGATATTTGCCATACTTAACTACTCCTTTTTTTTCTTTGAAGAGATCTAAGTTATTATTGAAATTGGTTTTATACACATGTGGCTTCAGATATCCACATAAATGAAAGTCGATAATTGTGAAATCGGGACTGCTACGTGCCAAGTGATTTGGACCATAGGTACCTTCCAATCCATTTGATCCCAAAGTGATGATTTAGCCAACCATCAAAAAGAATTGAAAATTAGAATTGACAAAAAAATCCAAAAAACTAAAAATGCTGTTTCTGACGATATAGTAATTGCAAATCTAATAGTTGAAATAATTGTAGTTTCAACACTAGCAAAATTAATTTAATAAATCAAGGAATTGACAAAAAAAGATCCAAAAAACTAAAAATGTTGTTTGTGACGAACCCTGTATAGTAATCGCAAATCAAATAGTTGAAATTGTAGTTTTAGCACAAGCAGGCGTGACTTTGTCCTCTATACCTACTAATAAAAAAGTTTTTTCTCTTCCAAAATCTATCCGTAGATATACTGTCAGTGTTGCCAACTCGTGGGAAATTTCCCGATTCGTGTGAAATTACACTGTCTAAAGGGAAAAGGGAAATTTTTACTCAAAGTGCAATATTCGTGGGATATTCCATAGTTAGCCTGCTAAACAGTAATTTATTGAGTAATTAGATAAGCGATGCTGCAAGTTTCTGTTGGCAACACTTCAACACTTAAGACGTGGATCTGAGTTATGGAGGACTTGAGGTAGGAGGCCGATCGCAATGCATTGGATTCGGTCCCAAATTAGAATCGGTAATTCAGCTTTACGAGTTGCCATAAGATGGCGCTCGTGTTCGAAGTGGGCTATCAAATAAATGGTTTCTTATGGACGCGATAACTATTTTTATTTAAATTAGTTCTTTAAGGAACAAATAAGGACTTTTATATGAATTTACACTTACTTTGTTATACTTATTAGTAAACTCGGCCTGTATAAAGTTCCAACGATGCTTGTTTTTAAAATACAGGGTATTAAACATTCTAGCTACAGAGGTTTTTTTTTAAAGTGAGCTTACCTTTGGAGCTAGAAAGATACTTATTTGGCTTCGTTTCCTCTTTGAAGAAGATCCTGTCTTACACCCCGACACAAAGCAAACTCTTCTTTTATAAATTGTACCATTATTCATTATAAATATGGAAATTAATTACAATACAATGTTATTTGTCTTTCTTGCCTTCAAACGTTATTTGTTATTTCGAAAAATAAAATGTCAATTGTCAAAAGTAAAAGCACAGAAAAATAAAGGGTTTAAGTAAAAGTTAAAAACTATGGAGGATCTAGTTTTCCATATTAAAAACGAAGAAGAAGAAGACAACATCAGCCCACTTCGGACGCGAGAGCCATCTATCGGCCAATAGCGAACTAACCAAAAAACCGGGACAGAAATTGAAAATGCTGCCATTGTCGATCGGCCTCCTACCTATGGAGGACTTGAGGTAGGAGGCCGATCGCAATGCATTGGATTCGGTCCCAAATTAGCATCGGTAATTCAGCTTTACGAGTCGCTGTAAGATGGCGCGCGTGTTCGAAGTGGGCTATCAAATAATGGTTTCTTATGGACGCAATAACTATTTTTATTTAAATTAGTTCTTTAAGAAACAAATAAGGACTTTTATATGAATTCACACTTACTTTGTTATACTTATTAGTAAACTCGGCCTGTATAAAGTTCCAACGATGCTTGGTTTTTAAAATACAGGGTATTAAACATTCTAGCTATACCTTTGGAGCTAGAAAGATACTTATTTGGCTGCGTTTCCTCTCTGAAAAATATCCTGTCTTACACCCCGACACAAAGCAAACTCTACTTTTATAAATTGTACCATTATTTATTATAAATATGGAAATTAATTACAATACAACGTTATTTGTCTTGTCTTGCCTTCAAACATTATTTGTTATTTCGAAAAATAAAATGTCAATTGTCAAAAGTAAAAGCACAGAAAAATAAAGGGTTTAAGAAAAGTTAAAAACTATGGAGGATCTAGTTTTCCATATTAAAAACGAAGAAGAAGAAGACAACATCAGCCCACTTCGGACGCGAGAGCCATCTATCGGCCAATAGCGAACTAACCAAAAAACCGGGACAGAATTTGAAAATGCTGCCATTGTCGATCGGCCTCCTACCCTATAGTTCTCCATACTCCTACCCTCTAGTTCTCCATAATCTGAGTATTGCTACTTTCGTTTTTCATTGGTAGATGTCATGCGCGTATTTGCAAATTAGCCGAATTCCTTAAGTTACTTTTAAATAACAAAGAAAAGCCAACGGCTAAGCGCGTTCCTTTTAAAAATTTAACTTGGCACAGCGAAGATTTTTCCTTTCCTCCGCGGTTGAGTATGCCCCTCTCTATTTCCCATGCGGACTATACGAAGTTGTTCGCGAAGCGTTCCTTTAACAACTTAGCTAAGAAAATATTTTTATTTTGCTTTGTTGTTTAAAAATAGCAAATGGAAACCTATTATTCAACTATTAGCAAGTAAAAGCAAAAACCGAAAGACTTATTTGCTGTCGTTCTACCAATCGAAGTTACCATTAGTTTAGGAATTTGGATAAGGGCAATTACCCTATTACTAGTATTACTAGAAGTGACATTTTAGTACGCCAATAGATACTTTTCATTTGCTTCTTTAAACAGCAAAGGAAAGTAAAAATATTTGCTGTGCTAAGTTAAATTTTTAAAAGGAACGCTCAACTAAGCCGTTGGCATTGCTTTGCTATTTAAAAGTAACTTAAAGGAACTCGGTTAATATTTATTATTTCGCACGTTTAACCATTCGTGGGATTTTTCTTTAAAAAAGGGAAATTCTCATCCTTCTCGTGGGAAATTTGATTTTTAAAGGTTGGCAACACTGTATACTGTATATAGCTTTGTGTAGCTGTATAATCTGTGGTAATATTATGAAATTAATTAAATTATTTATCACTAGCCGGTTCCCATCTCTTCGCTGCCCTTTGGCCATTCCATCACCATTTTGTCAAAAATATTATATACTAAGGAAACTTCTATAACTTGGCCTATGCTTTACTTTAGACATTTTGGAATTTCAGATTGATCCCTACATATTGGTATAATTTTCTAGATATGTTGAAAATTTGAACTTCCCACCTCATCTGAGAGTCGTTTTTTTTTTTCGGACAAACACAGTTTTTGTTTTCAGCTTACTCACAGAATATTTATTCTGTACTTTGTATTATATAGATAGATATTTATGTCCGCCATATTGTCGCGAATTTTGAAAACGTTCTCCCCTAACTTTGGTTATTATAACAACAGTGTATTAATTTATTAAAAACGTGTAAAAAATTATAAGGATATTATATTTATTAACTAAAACTAGTGTGGCAAGTATGGATTTCATATTAGAATAAAACTTAACATCTCTAATATTTAGCTTTGAACTTCTAAAACATCATTTTTCATGCATTTTAACTATTTACAGACGTTTACCTTTAGATCCGTACAGTACAGTCCAAAAACAGATCCTTGAGGGACCCCACTTATAACTGGATGTTTATTGGATAAAATGCCATTGACTCTTTCTTGATAAAAGCGGTTGGTAAGAAAGTCATTGATTAGACTATAAGAAGCTTAATTGAGGGGCATGTCCCTTCAGGAAAGCAGTTACGACTTCGTTATGACTAAGAAGCTTGCCTCTTATACCAAAATGTTCAAGCTGGTAGAGCAACAATGAATGCAGTTTTTGTAAATCTATAGCTTTTTGCAACCAACATAATACACATTACACGTCGCGTTTTCGAAAGCCTTTTGGAGCTATTTACCGCACAATTTCGGTTTGAAAATGCAAAAATATTACCAAGTAACATATTATTATCTACAGTCATAAATATGCCATAGGCAACCCTCATATCACCATAAAGACCCCAAATTACCCCTTTCGCAAATGTAGGCGCCAATTAGAATGCTTCGGCTTGACGTTATCAAAATAATTTAAATAATGTTATGGAAAAACTGCCGCCTTGGAATTTCATTTCTCCTCGTTTTCCGTTCTCCGGAAACGAATGGATAAGGAAAAATTACGTCATCGACGCCCTTTTTCATTTTGTTTGGTCTTGGTTGCTATATTATGGAATAGTTGATGGCCAATAAAAAGAGAAGAGAAATATTAATATAACGGGCTATAGTTTATTATGTTAGTCGCCGAAAAAGATAGAGATCATCGGAGACGAAAAAAATAATAGAAACGAGTTGGGACAAAAAATATTTCATGTATACATTTGTGTCCAAAAAAGTATGCAACAAATGGGAAAGTTTTTTATCGCCGATTTCTCAGAAAATTATATTCTTTATAAAAGTTGCTGCATTCCTTAAAACTATAAATGCATATTTCATATTTCACCTGCGGCTAATAGTAGGGGAGCAAATGCCATTTTTCCGAAATTGCCTTAAGAGTAAAGTACCTTAATTATTAGAAATAAAGCAAAATTTTATTTGGAAATGTTCTTGCAAATTAGTAAGTTAGTCCAAATACGAAATTTGAGTTAGGTGTGTCAATTTTTAATTTTTTTTATATGCATTTCTTTAAAATACGTTTTTGGACTTTAGCGTACTGGGTGAAAATAACAAATAAATTATTAATTATTTCCAGTAATATGAATAGAGTTGAATTCTATTATCATTTTGTTTAGAACATAAGTTGGCTAAAATGTGTTCAGGTATGCGTGCAACACGCTAATATCTGAACCAACTCGTAACAAGGTTTTAAAAAGTATGCAACTACTTAATCCATTTTTATTATAAACCCCCGTTTAAGTTATTTAATAAATAACTATATTAAAACTGCGTAAACAAAAAATCGACCAGAGGTGTACCTACCGTTTAGGGAAAAATAGAAATTACCAAAAAAAATAATTAAAAATTGTGACACCTAACTCAAATTTCGTATTTGGACTAACTTACCAATTTGCAAGAACATTTCCATATAAAATTGTGCTGTATTTCTAATAATTAAGGTACTTTACTCTTAAGGCAATTTCGAAAAAATGGCATTTACCAATAGGAGTTGTTGCATTTACTCCCTTACTATTAGCCGCAGGTGAAATATGAAATATGCATTTATAGTTGTAAGGCATGCACCAACTTTTATAAAGAATAATATTTTCTGAGAAATCGGTGATAAAAACTTTCCCATAGGTACCTATGTTGCATACTTTCTTGGACACACTGTATACCGGGTGTTTCCGGAGAAACGCTCAACCCTTTAACTTTTGTTATTGTTTATTACAGAAATAAAATTTGGTGGGTTTATAATATGTAATATTATTTTGCATTTTGTGATTTTGCATGTCACTTCCGGTTTAACCGGAGGACTTCTGGAGATATCGGAACAAAATATCGAAAAAATCAATTTTTGTTTTTACGATCCCTCTTTTTTAATGTCCTTTTTAATGCTCTTTAGGAAAATAATTTTATTTGTCAGATACGACGTTTTCTATTTTCAGATACCCACATCAACTTAATTTTTTTAAATACGTACCTACCTGACTATGTTTTTAATTTTTGAGTACCTTCTGACCTCCTAAAACTAACGATGCACACTTTTCCCTAAATTGTAAAGCAATTTCTTAAAGCAATTTTTATGCTATTTATCGGCTTTATCTCTAATAATTGCTTCCAATTTAAAACCAAGAAAACTTAATTATGGACCTTGTGGAGACCTGACATTTAAAATTTTTCAAAAAATGTATTAGAGTGAGATTTAAATTCAATATTGCAATTGGTTGAAGAATTATGATTCAGTAAGGGGATTTCTGAAAAGATTAGAAGGATAACCAGAAATTATAATATCAAAACAGCCTTCAAATCCGGAAATCCGCTAGAAACTTTCTTACAAAAGTAAAACCCCCCCACCTAGTGAAAACACAAAAAACGGCTTCTATCAAATCCCTTGCGAGTGTGGCGAATCGTACATTGGAGAAACAAAAATACCGCTTCCCTTACGAGTTAAAGAAGATCTGAAAATTATCCAAAGAGGTGAAACTTCGAGATCAGGTATAGCAGAACAGTTTTATGAATCAAAATACCCACGTATTCAGTAAACCAAAACCAAGTATAAGTACACATATCCCCATGCAATATCTGGAAGCTTCTCCTTGTCCAAAACAAACAGCTCAAAGTTCACACTCCAATAAGCAGGTAGGCGAAATTTTCATTGGACACGGATAGTATTTAAGACAGTATAGCCTTAGAATTATAATCTAGTTTACACTTGAAAACAGTTATAGAGATAGGTACTAACTTACCCAAACGTTGTGTTAAGTAACAAAATAAAGACAATAATGGAAGTCCAACTAGGTAATTTTTGGAAAAAATTTTTTTCGGATAATTCCGGAAGGTTTCGAAATTTTTTAAATTTATTTTTCTTTCTTTTCCAAAAAAATTAAAAAAAAAAATTTACATGTAACTTTTTAAACAAAAATGTGGGCATAGACTCAAAATATGATGAGAAGCAATATTTTCTTATAACTTTTTTTCGTATCTTTAAAAAAAGTTACACTTTCACCAGATTTAAACTTTTAAATGACATTTGACAGGTGTAAAAGTTTTGAGCTTTTGTTTTGGGTCATGCAGAACCCAATGCCAAAAACAGATTTGCAAAAAACAACGCATAAAAAAGTTTTCCCTATGGTGCAGACTTTGTATAATATAAATATAATAGAACAAATGGATGAAAAAAAAAATTCTCTTAGTATGATGTCCATAAAATGGTAGATAGAGAATGCTTATGAATAAAAACTGAAATAAGGATTAGGTATCACAATATTTTGGAGTTTAAAATTACCAATACACCTTTTTTTTAGGGATTCATAATATATGTTTTAGATTTACCTAATATTAATTTATAAAACATAGGTAATCATATATTTTTATGGATTTTTTTAATGAAATCTTTAATAATTTTTCCCTTCTCAAATCTTTAACACAAACAATTTATTATTTTTCCAACGCTTAAAAAATAATGCTGTAAAACGACTAGCACAATCGATTTCATAATCTAATAATGCTAATAACTTGGGCTTTTAAACATGGAAAATGTCTTTGCTTCTTCCATTTTATTTCTATTCCATTCATTCTAAAAATTCATTATTCTCAGAGACGCTATTTTTCATTTGGCGCGACGGGAACGGTTTTTGTATTATGGTTTTTCCATTGCGAGATGTAATTAGGAGAAATTTAGTGCCTGAAAATTTATTTTCACGTTTAAATAGAAAATTATAGCTTTCAAATAAACCGAGCAAGGTTTATCATTTTTCTTAACTTTAAGTTTACCGGTACAAGAAATATTAAAGTAATAAGAAAGAAAATGTTTTAACACACTTATCCACTTTACTGGTAAAAATTTAGCATCTGTTTAGCACAGCTAGGCCAAGATACTGGAAAAAGTAGCTAGCTATAAGCAGTATAAGCTACTTAAAATTCAAGTAGTTAAGCTACCTTGTAATTAAGCTACCATTATTTAAAAAAGAAGTTTAACTACAGGTAGCTAGGCTACTTCTATAAGTTACTTTGAAGGTTACTTTATAGTCTGCGACACGAATCGTGAACAGAAGAAATAATGTGGACGGGTACATACATTGTTGCCGTAACAGTCTGCTTTAATTGTGATACTTCATTTGTTATCCGTAACAATTTGGATATATAGTTACTTTTTATTTACGCTGGGGTAAACATCCCCGAAAAGGAGCAGCAGGGAATTTTTGGCTCTTTACCCTCGAGAAAATTTGATAGGCTTTTTTTAAATGCGTATAATATATTACGTTGTTATTTTTTGTCCTTGGTTGAATTGATTTTGTTGTGTGTGGTGACGAGTAAAAATGTATCTTAAGATGGAAAAGAAAATAAAGTATGTTTTTTAATGACGACTGACTAGTAGTTACTATAAAACATTGACCAAATTTTAAAAAATTTGAACGTGGTCCAAAAAATTTTTCACGAAGGACTTTTTGCCTATATAGTACTCATGCAGCATTACAAGATTAGTTATAAGTTAATGTAGGTGGGAGGGGAGTGGGTGGTGGTCCCCTTAAATCCGCTCATAATTGGGCATCCGAAAAAAACTTACCATTACCATCCCTCTCTACAGCCCCTATAGCTACATATCCATCATACCAAACAAACTTTTCACTTATCTCACAATCGCTCTTGCACACATCAACATACCCGAAACATTTGCAGGGACTACAAAACATTTGCTGCTGCCAAGCATAAAACGTCAAATAAATTAAACCAATGACATTTCATAATGAGCTTAACAAAACGGCAGGAAAACAAATGAATATCCTGTGCCTGCCACGAGCATTGGACGGACGACTACTGTTCTATTTCGTGAATATTGTATGGGTGGTTTAAATAAATATACTGGAATCGATAGCATTAAAGGATTTAATGGTTATAGTTTTAGCAAAGTAAAAAGTTTTCCTGCAGTTGCTTGGATTATTAAAAATTAAATGTAAACAATAATTACAAACTGACAATGAATATTTGAATATACATTATACAATCCTCCTTACTGCAAAAATCGGTTGAGCACTTGAGCCAATTTTCTAGGAAATAAACTAAGAACTAGTCCCATAATGTAACTCTTTGGTTCTTCTTCCAACACGTTTCTGCAAAATAGCAACGTTCATCGCGGAACTTTATCGAAATTTTATTTGGCTTCTAGCCGCAACAGATTATTTTTCTTTGTCTTTCCTTTCAGTAGTAGCATGCGTTTATTTCTCTCTTGCACGCTTGCGCATTAAAACTTGTCCGGTAAAGGAAATAGAGAGCCATGTTCAAGGCTCGGTTGGACGCAATATACTGCGGGGACGTACGATAAGTAGCGTTACATAAATGTTACTTGGCAAAGGTAGCTGTGATTATTAAAATTCTCGTAAAATACGGGGGATATTTTAGAGGTGGTTATAGTAATAATACCAGAACCAACGAAGTTTTGTTGATAGGATAAATTTTTATCCTAATTTAAACTTAATAAGGATTAAGTTATATAAGAAGAGAATATTTAAAAGAGGTCATTGACCAAATGGCCGTATGAGGACATGAGGAGCCGCCACTGCTTTACATAACCCTATTTGATCACTAGAATTTTAAAATGCTCTAAAATAAAGGAGTTATATTTAAAAAAAATAAATTATTTTTTACCGTAGGCTAATAAAAACTAACAATTTAAATTAAATGTTGCTGTAATCCTGTTCCTTTGTTACTTCCATGAAAATTGGTTCGCATCGACGGCTATTTTCGCAAATAACTAGAAAACGATGACTGATACGATAAAAATGTAGGGAACCAAAAATAATGGGAATTGAACGGCCATATAAAATATGATATCAGTATTTATACAGGGTTTAAAAAAAAAAGTATAGGAGAGTGGAATTGTCGTAGCGCAAAAAAAATAACACCCTGTATACTGCATCCGACAATTTTGACGTTTTCTTGTAGATATTCCAAAGACTAGTAAGTGTATCAAGTTGTAAATAATTATCTTGGAACGTGTGGGAGAAAAACAAACAAAAAAAACTAAAAAAGAATTAATTAAACTAATAAAAAATTAAGCTTTTTTGAGCGCATGTTTATAAGTAGTTTTTCCTGTCTTGAGAAGCACTATCACTTCCTTAAATAATATCTACGTGATATTCGTTCACGTATAAATAACGTTTCACTTCGAACGCTATATTAGCCTATTCGATAAGAAAAAAGGATTTCTAATATGTTTGTGCGAAAAGTCTTAAGGTATTGACAATCCCATTAATATACGTACTTTAATCTGCAATGTACTTATTATGGTTTTATTAACTCGGTCGGTAATAGTATCGATTTACTTGGATTTGTTTAGTCTGCTTTGCTATATTATCTTAAACACTTTTAGAAGCCTTTTTTCTGTAATATTTTATTACATATATAAAATCAAATGGCTCCAACAGTCGTAAAAAAACGATTACTTAATAAGGGCTGCGTATTATTTCTTTACTTTTGTTAAAAAAAGTTAACGTGTTTTCACGTGGGGGTGATGTATAAAATGTACTACTCGAACATGTAATTTTGGAGTTTAGTTTTTATCGATAAGGTGTTCGTAATACGTTATAATCAACCTTTTAAAAAGAATACTGCCCATTAATCAAAAATCGCTCGGACCCGTTAAAATAATTTTTTTAAAATGCTTTTTTGAGAAAAAAAAATATACAGGGTGGATCATAAAAATGCTACGAGTACCTACCTATTACTTAACTTTTTTTTTAATGAAACATAATTATTGTATTTGTTACATTCTACGATCAATAATTACATTTTTCATAAATCTTGCCCTATACACCTATCTTCGGCAGTTTACAAAATATTAACTTTTAAAACTAAATAGACAAACGACAAAGTATGAAAAGAAACTGGTTTATAAGATGTTAAAAATGTCTTCCACCAACTAATCTGCAGTAGCTCAATCGATCTAAAAATTCTTGTTGTACATTTTGTACTACTTGTGGAAAAATTTCTCATATTAGTCGTCGAATGGACTCCTTAAACGTATCTATCCAGTGGATTTAGATTTACAAACTAAATTTTTAACGTAGCTCCACAAAAAAGGCCAGTGTGTTAAGATCGGGAGATCTGGATGGCCATCCTGATCCCCTCCCCGTCTACCTATCCAGGCAGCGCCCCGGAAAAATTGTATGTAAGTACTCTCTTACATGAGCAGCATAATAAGGGGGAGCACTATCCAATTGAAATCATAAGGTTGAACTTTGTGAATCAGGATCAATATCATTTGGAAATAGAATGACAAGAGCTGAAACCAGATAATTCCGAAGGAAATTTGGATATCTTACTCCAGTGAGGCTCTTATCAAAAAAATATGGTCCGATGACCCTATTTTCAACAATGCCCAATAACCTTTTTGTTTTAATGGGTATGATTTTCTATGAACCAAAAGAAAACGCAGCTTAATCTGAAAAACAAACTAAGCAAATTATGCTTTTCATTATTGTTTATTCGTTAGATTCTCCACGAATAGGTACCTCAGAAAGCCCAAACCAAAAAAATAAAGTTTTGGTTTGCGTTTGGATCATATAAACTACATATTATATTTATGTCAATGTCAAACGTTATCTAAGTAAAAGAAGCAAATAGATTACAACGAACCACGGAAGTGAATTGTTACATTCTTATTGGTCCGCTCGGACGCGGCCAAGGTGGAATATTCTTGTAAGACCTGTTTAACACTGATGCTCGAATATTAATTTTTTTTTAACTAAAAGCAATTCAAGTAATTTTTCCTTTTTTTAAAACAAATTGATTTTTAAATGTTTCCTCGTCGTCTGTCAGTAAATAATTAACGAACGCGTTTGGAGTATCCAGGGAGGCTTAATGGAAAACAATAATTAAAATTTTCCGATTGAAATAATTAAAACCGAAAAAAGAAGTGCGGAAATAATAAACTAAATAACATTAACAAACAATGAATTTTTAATTAGATAAATGATTTTTACTTGTGTAAATACTCTTAAAAGTTATAGGTACTTTCCTTTTGCTTCTTTTAAACAGCAAAGCAAAAGTAAAAATCTTTGCTTAGCAAAGTTAATAAAGGAACGTTTCGCGAACAACTTCGTACGATCGTGTGACGAATATAGAGGGAGGGGCATGCTTAACCGCGGCACAGCTAAGTTAAATTTTTAAAAGGAACTATACTTTGTTTTGGAAGGTGGAAGTATCAACATGCTTGCCAACCTATTTCACAAAGATTTATTTATTTTTTCTAGCTTTCACAAAAAAATTTAAATAAAATCAAATATAGACTTTTTTCCACCTTTCTCAATTTTTACTTTTCTCGCAGAAAATAGTTATTTGTAATTGAGCAAAAATAATTTTTTTGGCAACCGCATTGAAAGTATCCTTTTCCCAGACGCCTTTTCTTTGAGAAAGTAACATTTTTCCGGTCTAGTCCGGGAAGTGGATACCTTTCCGACGCTTTTTCACTTTCCGGGCATGTTATCATGTTATCCATTTTCGCCATTATATCTATTGGCGCAAAAGCTCAAAAAGAAGTATTTGACGGGGAATGATGAAATTTGGGTTTGCTCGAGTTTGTTCCATAACATAAGTGGGAACAATAAGAAAATGTAATTACAATTTAGATTTATAACTTGGATAGCGTTTATCGAAAAGGAACCAAGCGCCAAATTGGCCAAAATGAGTTAAATGCACCAAGCTACAGACAAGGGTGTGATTTAGTTTGTGTAAATAGATCCACAAGATATCGCTACCCGCGTGCCATCTATTAGGCTGTGAACCAAACGATATTTTTCAAACTGTACATTTCTAATTTCAATAAAGGGAACCAAGTGATGATTCTCTTTAAATTAATGGGGAAGTGTCGCTTGGTTCCTTCTAAATTTTAGGCATTTCATGCTGGATGCCGGTGTTTGTTATTATCTTGTTTAAAAGTAAATATTTCAAATAAAAAGTGGTATTTTAAATCAAAATATTTATTATTACAATAAGTACCACCATGAGTGAGAGAGCTAAAAGCATGAAGGGATTCATGCAGGGTCCACAAACAAACCATACGCTTTCATATGGAAAAAATGTGTTGCGGGTAGGGGCGCACAAGAAGTCGGCTCTTGCTTAAACAAATTTATAAATTTGCAATATTTAAAAGATGGAGTACAATAATTAATTCTGTGGTCTGATAGCTGTGGTGGCCAGAATAGAAATATCAAAATTGTGCTACTTTTAAAAAATATTTTAAGTGAACACCCTACCTTAAAAACAATCCATTTAAAATATTTAGAATCAAGGCACAGCTTCTTACCCTGTGATACAGACTTTGCTCAAATTGAACGTGCACTCAAACTTCAAGTTCAAATCTACACCATAGACGAATTCAAGTCTATAATTGAAAATTGCAAGAAAAGCAATCGTTTTGAAGTGGTTTATGATGGAATGGTTATGATGAACTCGGAAGATTTCTTTTCAACAGGAAACTTAGAAAAAATTATTTCAAACAGAAAAATAAGTATTGATAAGAATAAAATATCCTGGTTGAAAACAAAAGTAATCAAATTGGAAAAAGGATAAACCGTTTTCAATTAACTTAAAGGAAACTCACGGTCCTGAGGGTCAATATGAAGAAATTGATATTTCCAAACCCATACGTGGTAGAAAACGCCAAAATTATTTTTGTCCACTGACATCGCTCTATCCAGAAGGAAAACCGATTTCCACTAAAGAATGCGATGATATTAAATCATTAATGCGGTTCATTCCTTTAGATGCTGGATCCTTCTATAAAATAGGGAACTTTCAAGAATTTGAAGACGACATCGATGGTTTTGGACAGAACTTGGATTTTGACGTTGAGGAAGTAATAAATGAATAATTGTAGATTTTGTATTCAAGTTTAATCCTATTTTTTTTAAATACTTTTGTCTGTTTGTAGTGTTTAAAAATAAAGCACTGGTGGTGTGTACATAGAACCATTTTTAAATTTATCCATTTTTCTAAAAAGATCCACAGGCCATTTTGACACTTGTTTCCATACTAAATCGGAAATTTCAAGTTACCCATTTATTCAAAAAGAACCATACGCCAAAAAAAAACTGCTGTTTCTGGTCCTAATAAACAAACAATCATGTGTACAGGGTTTTTCCGTATATTTTGGAGCACCCCTGGAGCTTTTATTTGAAGACCTAGAAAAAACTTTAAATTACCAAAGTTGCATGATTTCTCCTGAACTGCCAGAATTTGTTATCGGACAAAACAAATGAACATCGTAAATTTGTTTAATAATGCCAATGTCGATTTTTTTAAATGGAACACCCTGTATATTAATTTTTTTTTAACTCCTCACTCTTTTCTGATTCCAAATATGTATATATGTTATATGTTTGTTTCATAAATTATTATCATTATTAATATTAATTATTGTTACTGAATAAGCATTATGTTCTAGCATGTTTTCCTCACACCAATATAGATTTTCTAATCCGCAATATTTTGAAATGAAATTTTGCCTAAACGACTAAAGTAAACATATAACATATATACATATTTGGAATCAGAAAAGAGTGAGGAGTTAAAAAAAAATTAATATACAGGGTGTTCCATTTTAAAAAATCGACATTGGCATTATTAAACAAATTTACGATGTTCATTTGTTTTGTCCGATAACAAATTCTGGCAGTTCAGGATAAATCATGCAACTTTGGTAATTTAAAGTTTTTTCTAGGTCTTCAAATAAAAGCTCCAGGGGTGCTCCAAAATATACGGAAAAACCCTGTACAGTAATAATTTTACTGTTTATCAAAACCTATGTCAAAAAATTTGAGCCAAGTTTACTTATGATTTAGAAACAATCGTTTATCTTTAACCTCTTCTTTCTCAAAACATCATTGATTTGGCGCTTGGTTCCTTTTCGATAAACGCTATCCACTTCATAGTAAGGCACTTTGGTTTAAAAAAAATTCCTACCAGCTACATGAACCCCTGATAAACAGGACAGCCCAAATACTATTTACGAAACAAATAACTAAACTCTACCATCGTTATACTTCTAAATGACATAACAAGATAGATCTACTGACTAACTAAAAGTTCTAATCATCATTAATTTGACTATTTCCGCAAATTATTGGACGATTCTTTTAGAATTTATGAAAGAAGTTAAAACATAATTCGTTTTTTTTGACATCGCAATTTGAATACCTTACAAAAAAAACTCCACCAAAGTAAGTCGTTGTTCTTTGACATCGAGGCAAAGAACTACAGGCAACTAGTTTTTTTTCTTCATTTAAACAATACAAGAAAACCTCACAACTTCACATTCACACACTCGCGTGTAGATACTATTTTCAAGGAAGTTTATCATTATACTAAAGTAAGATCTTAGCAATTTTTAAGTAATTGTACCTAGAAGGCTGATCCACCCAACCATAAAAAAATAATCATGTAGAGTCGGTGCGAAAAGTAAACAATACGGGGAAAAAAATTGCTCTTAACATTAAGTTATGTCGGTAGTTATCATCACCATTAAAACATATCCTAAGGTCAAAACAATCAACGTCTTCAAAGTATGCAGTCAAGGAAATTACATTACTGTCATTTCAACGAAAAATATCGGCCAGCGGACTTTAAAGTGTGAAAAGACCTGTATTTTGCATTAAAATCCATTAGCCGAGAATATTCTTCGTTGATATAAATTATACGGACGCGATTACTCTACTTTTTTTTTTTATTACTGTCATTGTCATTACATAATACAAAATTTAAAAAAATTGATATACAACCAAAAACCTATAGAAATTATGAGATGTAGGTAAAAGGAGAAGGTGAACTTCTACTTCCCAAAATATTCCCATTATTTTTTTTGTACAGAATCGAAAACATTAATGAGCACTTGGTTGCCTGGATTTTATTTGTATTCTGGCCCGTAAATCGTCTGAATTTTCGTAATGGGTTTTGAAAACCGATTTCAATGTGTGGCTCTCTAAACAAGTTGAGTCGCTGTACGAACATTATATTAGAACAAAAAAGACGCACAGTGTTTTTTAGTATAGGTAATTATACAGTAGTGTATTAGCCCACAGATTGCAGGTGGTTTATACTAGTGTTGGGAAAAATCGACTTATTTTAATAATCGACCACCGAGTATTCGAGTGATTTAAAAAATCGAATGATAATCGATTTTTTTTCACTCAAATGCTAATATTAATTATTAATATTGGCGGTTCGTCGTTCATGTTGATATACAGCATTTGTATTGGGAATAACTGACTCGGTGTTGTTAATCGATTGATTTTTTGCGGATTATTAAATGTGGCGGAGATATTTGTTGATTTTAATTTTTGTTGAATTTAATTTAACTAACCACTTGACTACTTGACCTTGAGATGTCACGATATTGCATAACTCATGATATTTATGAATACTGAATACTCACCACTATAATAAATCCTATTATCCTACGCAGGCAACCCGTAATGCAGTATTTAAATCTAAATAAATCATATTTATTATCTTACGCAGGCAACCCGTAATGCAGTATTTAATATGAATAATATCGCCAATAATAACCGAAAACCACTCGGTGTAGCCGCTCGCTACGAGATGGCTCTGGCCGCAGTGAGTGATTGACAGGCGGGCAGCAACTTTGGAGACGCGTTGAAAAATAAAAACCATATGTTCGTCACTCATTTCGTGACTCGAGTTATTTCCGAAGATAATCGAATAATTCAAGTGATTGAAAAAATCGAGTGATCGGTTATTTTTCACTCGAGTGATCCCATCACTAGTTTATACCTAGTGGCATGCTAATCGGCACCAAAGGGTGCCTCCGTAGACATTTACCTTTAAATACGTGCAGCTGCGCAAACGAAGTTACCTTTTATGTCTGAAAAACAAGTCCGAGCGCACGGCTCGCCGGTCAGATGCCTTCCCTCCCAACAGCATCGGGCATGCGCACAAACCTCTTGTTATCGGCGTATCTTTCTTTAGCGACATGCTCAAGATACACTCAAGAACCGGCTCGGCGCCATTTTTGTTGTTGTGTGTTTAAATTTTCTCTGTGGATTCCTTATTGTTTATTGTGGGTGTTTAATATTTACGGATTTATAGTTTTTGTGCAGTTAAGTGAATTGCGTTTGGGCTTTTGGTGACTCAGATACTGGGATTGGAATATAGACAATGACTAGTAACAGCCGTTGTATGATTTTATTATGCCCAAATAGGGGTGAAATACCGGGTAATTCGTATTTTCAGTAAGTATAGAAAAGTGTATATATAACTTTATTTTATTATGATCAATTGAAACTCATCCAACTAGTCCTATAGGCTACACGTAAAGAAACACACACCAAAACAGATTATCCTGATGTATGTTTTGTTATATTTTATTTGCAGCCCTGCAATCTAATTAGGTACTCCTATTTTTCAGGCAATATATTGCTTCAAAAAGTTAAAAGACACTTCTCTCTATACTTATATTATATTATACAAGAAAAAAGTAAATACCTGGGTATGTTTATATTAATCCAAGGGTGAAAGTATTCCACCGGTTAAGTTCTCGGGCAAAACTTTTTGCTTGAAAATGTCTTACACGTACCCAAGTTTTGCTAAATTGTAAAAATCGATACAAGTTATATAGGTACCAACTAATATTGGACTTGAGGAAGATTGGTTATTTATTTTATATTCGATTTTATAAGAGTAGTTTAATTGACTTGTTTTCTTCATTTTCGAACTAAAAATACGACGACGAATCATTTTTAAACAAATTTTAGAAACAAACCCTTAAAAACAATTTTCTATTCTCAAAACTTGATAGGTTTGCAACCAATGAAAATGCCAGAAATCACTACCTTATTTCCCAACTTGATCAAAAATTGAGAAAAAATTCCATTTTTTGGCAAGAATTTGGAGCAAATTTTAGTTGTTTACACGTAAAAATAAATTGAAAGTCAACTTTTACAATTTCTTGAGCAAGACCTTACATTTTAAAGCCCAGACCTGTCTATTTTCCGATTCGTTAAGTGATAATATTGCAGTGCGCATGTCTAATCGTGTGTAGCTCTGCTTACATGCGCGAGGCCATACATTTGCCACTTTCGAGATTATTGTTTGCTTATCTAGAGGTAAATATCTATGGGTGCCTCTAATTAGTTACTACTCAAAAATTAACTGATTTTTTTTAAATTTTGATATTTTTTATTGTCTTTGTTTGTATCACACTCCTGCTATGACTGATTGGAAAACTGATCGCTCAAATTGACAAAATAACAGCGTCTCTTGTTTGATGATAAATGACGTATTTACCCCTTGTATCACCCCGTCTCCTCACTCATCACGTAGCCATATTAATTACTAAACATAAAAGTCATCAAACTGCTCTCAATTTGACAAGAGAACCCGAGAACCATCGCTCACCCTCTTCGAAATGGGATACGTCAAATGCCATTTTGAAAAGGCTGGAATTTTGTCCTATTCAACTTTTGAACGTGCTAGATAGAAATAATGGTTTTAGACAAAGTATCATCACTTTTTGTTCTGGTTGTACAAATGCTCTTCTTTTTACGGTAATTTAACTGAAAGATTTAATTGTTGAATTATACATACCTACGTATTTATGGTGGGAGGATGTGGGGGTCTGAACTAATTAGTTGTTTGTTTAAATTAAGATGTTATTTTGTAATGTGGTATTTTATAATATGGGAAATGAAAGGTGTGAGATAAAAAAAATGAGTATTTTTTCTTATACTATAATATTTTTTTGCTGCTGTCAGGTGAAGCGTGTGATGCTGATTAAAGGAGTTCCTGCTATCATCAGCCTATGGTGCGAGAAAAATATTTTTTCTAATTTTGCATCATAACAAATCTATTACGATACGCATTTGCGTATCGTAATGAAGCTATTTCGATACGCGTTTTTTCTTTATTTGATGTTGGTAACATTTAAATGTTTTATTTCATTGACTTGCGCGGCCTTTGTGATTTACGAGAAAACATATTTTTCGCAGAGGAAAAATAGCTTGATAACGTACTTTTTTATTCTGTGTGGATAACAGTCATGTATGTTGGTTGCATAAATCTATAAATCAATCTTTTGTAGATGCGTCAAGCTATCTATCATTTTCTGCCAAATCCTATCCAAAATTCAATCTACTAACCTTCCAATGTCAATTTTAACTTCAACTTTATTTGAATTTTCCATCTTCCCTATACTAAATTGCAATGCCGTGACGTAAAATCACGTCTTTTGAAATTCGAAAAAAAGTAGCAAAATCGCCCAAATTTCCGAACGCTCTGCATATGTACCGAATGTACAAGGATCACACAACGTATTCCGTCCAATTTCAAATCTCATATCGATAAAATAACTTTAGAATCTCGTGGTGAAAATGGGTCAATAAATCAAACAATTACAGTTCGCAAAATAATTTTTGTTGTCCAGAGGCTACTATGATAAAAAATAGTATTACCAACATAAAATTTAAACAAAAATTTACAAAATTTGAAGGATTTATTTTCTTTTTAAATATGTGTTTTTTATTGAAAAAACTACAAATTAGAAAAAATAGTATAACGTACGTGTTATATAAAGCAGTTTTAAGCACTTGTCCCGTTATAACATGGACACGTGCTATAAAATGATGCTTTAGAAAACCTGTACGTGTTAATGTACTACTTTAATTGTTACAAATAGGACACAACAAGTACCTACCCCCTAAAACACAAATTTTACTTTCCTATGGCGATAACCAACATTAGAAAACTCTTTTGTATATTTTGCCTTCATATATATAAAACGGAAAACAAAGAATGGCGTTCTTTGATTGGCTCCCATTTGTATTCCGTCCGTATATCCTGTACGTACTGTCGTACAACGTGTTACAATAATGGTGCAATACATAAAAACATAGTAGTCTAAGC
Organism: Polydrusus pterygomalis; assembly: GCA_963969555.1. Classification (NCBI taxonomy): domain Eukaryota; kingdom Metazoa; phylum Arthropoda; class Insecta; order Coleoptera; family Curculionidae; genus Polydrusus; species Polydrusus pterygomalis. The sequence goes on from OZ018376.1 coordinate 2,006,952, forward strand.
AAACAATAGGCATTTTTGAATTGTAAATATAAACAGTTAGAGCAGGCTGAGACAATGACAATGTGTTTCATGCAGTTTAATTCGTGATACGTGTGTGTAGGTGGAACAAAACTTGTTATTATTAAACTTTTATCTACGGTTCATTCCCCTTATCAGTGTTACTTCTATTATGGGCGTGGGGCCTTTTTTAAAGCACTTTGTTATAATAACCTTCCTTTTACGAAGGCTGTTGATACAGGGTGTTGAATGTGAATTTTATTTAAATAAGTATAGTATTTGCAGAATTATACCCTTGACTCTTACTGCCAAAAATAAACTACCTGATTAAACCCTATTGTATACGCCTCATACACATTTTTAATTATTAGTTTGGCATCAGTAGATAAATGCTTTCTTTTAAAAATGACACTTGAAGATGCCTTCCTATCAGCACAATTCCAAGGACGCCACATTCTACCACTAATAAACCTAACTAAAAATTACTCGCCGGAAAACCACTAAAGACTAAAATTATTAAAAATCAGTTTGTGTTTATTATGAATCAGGCATAGGTATAAATTGAATTTGTACCTGGTCCGGCTCTGCTCGAAAAGGTTTTAAAATTTAGGATTTCATTATTTATTTTATGGTCAAAGGGATAATGAGGGTTTATTGCAGTCAAAAGATCAACGGTATAATTCCACAAATACATATAAGTCGTTCTTAACCAAAAAAAACTTTTTTATTTTTAATTCCACCGTTTGAACACCCTAAAATCAGTCTACATGCACTGCCAGTGGTGACCTGCGGTTCAGACAGGACAGCTAGAAGACTCCGAACAACGATGTGACTTGCGCAACGAATACGTTAAAACTAATAATACGGCGCCGACGGCACGCGACGATTACCGATCGCTACGAAACGAACCCCCACCAACGTCTTCTGGATTATAGGTTCTAACGGTTACAATTCGTTTTTGGGGACGCTGTTTTTGCTTTCTTAATTGTGGAGAAAGCGCTTTACTGGGAACAAAATGCGTCGCATTGAGCAATTACAATTTATTTCTTAACAAAATTGTTGTATTAAAAGTAGTTCATATTCAACAAGACCCTGCTGCTAATGGAAATGAGTACTACCAATAAAACCACTGTTTTAGCAAATCTGGAATTGATATAACACTAAAGAGGGTTCGATACACTGGTAATTTATTTAATATGGGTTAATGCAATATAAGCTGTCTTAGCAAACTTGTTGTATTAGATCATTTTCCTCAGTGCGTAGGTACATTTTGTAGTTCAGCCTTGTAATTCAGATAGGTAAGACCCTGTAATTATTTATGTACATGCTTAAGAGGCTGCTACATAAATAAATAAAAATAAATTTTAAAAAATGGAATTATCTCGATTAGCTCCGAATATATCGCAAGGTATATATGCGCACACGCAGAAATGACACAAAGTGTAATGCTCCGCACATATTGGAAACTTTTTGATGGTGTGGCGTGGTCTGAAGATCGGTAGTTATAGAAGCTAATGTTGTTTTAACTTATGTTAATTTTAAATTCAGTCTATGTGCAATACAAAACAATCAAAACATAGGTGGGTTATCTATTTTTACACAAACTTGTCAAAATCCTAAATTATCAACTATATATATATATATGTGCTTAAACTCAATAATAATCCGGGTGATGATAGAATGTGCAGTGTTCATATTAAATAGTATATGTACGTAATTTCCAGTTCCTTCCGAGAAGCATATTTTAAAGCTTATACATAAATTTGCCAACCATCCTAATAGGGGAAACATACGGTTTCCAATATGCACCATATATCTCATGTTGTACATTAGCCGACTGTCAGAAACCTGCAACTCTATATCACTCCTTCAGTGTGTTAACGTCACATCAGTAGAGCCATTTTGCCAGCGATGCATAGCGACGTCGAAATTTCACAGCTAATGAAATTTTGTATTGGAATTTGCACTTTACATTTTAGATGGAGCGCGACATATTGTGAAAGTTAAGGAATTTTTAACTGGAATAAATTCAGTATTAGAAATACTCTTTAGTTGCTGAAAAAATACAGAACCGCATTTATTTTTAATTTGGCATACTTTTTTCATGTCTTCATGAAATTTACCCTCCAACTTTTTTTTCAAATGTAAAGGTATGTAATGTGATAGCTCTTCGGAAAGGGCATAAAAAAGGGAGTACGACCCACTATTTACTTCTGCATTTCGGTAAACTGGCCTTTTTAGCAACAATTAATTCTACAATAAGGGTTTTGCCAGCGCAGACTGACAGAAAAATAGGTACAAGATATTATTCATAAGGTTGTTTGTTTACTTGATGCCGCATTCTAATGGTTACCTACTTTATTTTCGGTTTAGAAGAAGTGAATACTTATCTGTTGTAGTATTGTTCTGTTTACAGCGTTACTTCATAGTAAGAAGAATTTTTGCTATGCTACAATGGGTTATTTTTATTTAACTGAATCACACAATATCGAAATTTTAATAATGATTGGCTTTGGCAACAGAACGCGTACTCAAGCAGAAGTAGCAGCTTTATTTCACGAAACACACCTCCCGATTTGCCACCAATTTCCCAAGGCACCATCAGCAAAATTGAAGACGTTATCGTGGCCACGTCAGGGACATACCAAGAATAAGGCAACCTGGAGTAATGATAAAGACACGCAATTAAACGTTTTACTTTGCTTACTGTTACTACTTTTACTTCAGGAAAATCATATTACTCCAGTTTGGCAACAAGAGAAAATAACATAATCCATATAAGTTTGCATTCAAGTTGGTAAAATCATGCCGAATAAGTCCTTATAAAATGTTAATGGGGCAAGAGTTACTTGAAGATGATCAAGACCGCTGTCTTTAGTTTTGTGAAGTGCTGATGAATGAACTTGGTTAACATTTAGTAGAAGGAAAGGAAAGAAAAAAAAAACTAAAAGTCTTCCTCCACCAAATTTAAGAAAACAAAAATGTTTTGTTCAGAGGTCTCTACATGTTTCGAACGCAGACACGTTCATCATCAGTAGAAAAATGTATTGCTGATGGTTTTAGCAGAAGAGAAAAAGATAAGTGGTATAAAATCGTAATGGAGCTTTTATGGAATTAAAAATTGGTGTGTCGAAATGCCATAATGTGAAGAGAAATATAAATAGATTAAAACATACAGAGTATGTGGAAGTCAATTAAAAGGTTCCAAAACGACCAAATAAACCCGGGGAAGAAGAAAAAATCATTTATAAAAAGAAGAGGTTAAAATTGTATTTTTACGAGTATGTCTGTAAGACATTGTTAAAATTTAAAATTTGCCATGTCAAAACATGTATTAACTCAGTGCCCCAAACCTCTATACCTTAAAAGGATCGTTTATTTTGAATTCACGATACTTTCTTAATACATGTTTTACATGGCAAATTTTAACAATGTCTTACAGACATGCTTGTTGGCCATGTTTGGAGATAAGATTTTTTTCAACTCCTTTGACGAAAATCTTGGATTCTGACAAACACTACTTTTCGGTCTTGTAACGTAAATTACTATTTTTAAAGCAGCCGGAAAAATTCAGAATATTTCTGGGTGCTTTAAAAATAGTAATTTACGTTACAAGACCGAAAAGTAGTGTTTGTCAGGTCGAGACAAGCATTTTCAGGGCGAGCCGTAGCCGAGTCCTGGAAGCTGAGAGACCTGCAAAACACTAATTTTCGGTTGCGTGACGTACAATATTTTTTTAAGATCGATACTTCGATATACTTTTAATTCTTTATTTTATTTTATATTATTTTTAAATGCGACGTATGACTTCTAGTAACGGGCTTTTGATTTTACTGGCAATATATCGTAAGTCGCTTTCCTTGCTGCTTCCAAAATTTCTTCTGGAATCTCATTTTCCGTGTCGGATAATTCAAAATCTAAATTCATATTTTTTAAAATATTGTCTTGATCGACAAATCGACGAAAAATTGTGCAGAAAGTGTATGTTTTCTGGTCGGTCTTAAAAAAAAGTGTTTATGTCAAACTTGTTTCGCAAGTGCGCAAATTTAAAAAATGAATTCAGATTGGTAAAAAATTGATATAGCAAACAAAATCCATGCGGGATGGTCCAAAGACAATATACAGAAAACTAATTTTGTTACTACCACTACACAAATATAACAACTTCCAGCATTTCGGACACATCTTCCCTTTAGATATTTAACGTTCACAATTCTACATTTAACATAAATATTCAAAAATAACGTATTTATTCAGTTTATGTAGTTGTATTCAGTATCTTTTTTCTGGTTTTGTTATGGTTAATCACTTTGTTATATAAAACAAAATAGTATAAAGAATTTAATGTACCTATATCGAAGTGTCGGTCTTAAAAAATATTGTACGTCACGCAACCTAAAATTAGTATTTTGATGCTTGTCTCGACCTGAAAAACACTACTTTCCGGTCTTGTAACGTAAATTACTATTATCTCCAAATATCGACAACTAGTAGCCACAAAGTCCTGAGGGTAATGGTGAATAATAAAAAATAAAACACTCTTAACTAGAAAAGTCAACTGCCAACACTATGAATTGAAGATTTCCAAAGGTACAACCAATAGGCTATTATATATTAAATCAGTATATTTAATTGATCCTTTCACAATTTCATTGCGATAAATCCTTTACAAAACATAGATTACTTACAATAGTAAATATTTTTCTTAATATTTGGTTAAAGAAACCGAGTTGAAAGTTAACAGAAGTAATTAATATCTGGGTCACCAACGTTCACTTTTTTCTGTGACATGGTCATTTTCTACGCAGTCGAGTCCACTAAAGTGATTGGTCAATCTAGTACTGTGTTAGTTACCAGTATTATGAAAACTAATTATTCGACGCTTTTTCTTAACATTTAAACGTTTTGGAAGGCGTCTGCAATTTTTTTTAGCTATTATTTTCAGCCGAGTCCGTTACTTATTCATTTTGTTCATAAGAACTAAAAAGTGTTAATTATTATGGCAATATAAAATAATTTTTCGCTTGGGCAATTCAATTGTTATAAATTTTCTATCGAAACAAAGCAGCCGGTACTACGAACAAACCCAATAGAACATTTAATACCGTGCGAGCAAAAATTATTTGCATCAAAGAGGGCCCTGTATCTAAGGACGCAATGCTTAGCCGTAGAGCTTAATACCTGTTGGGTGTCAGTAACTACCTGAATTAACAATCAATCAGTTATTCCGTCATCTTTGACAGTCGTTACAAGTAATTTGATTCATCGCTAATTTTTCCAATTTCTTGAACAATTCACACAATGGGCTTTACGGAACCGCACAAAACATTCATGGTTGAAGCGTATTTTCGAAACGGGGTTAGAGTAAATGGAGAGTGGCAATACAATCCGGGTTTGTGCATGGACGATTTTCACGAACATTTTCCTAACGTTGCTTATATTGCTGGGGATTTTAATCATTGCCTGAAAAGAACCGTGGCTGTGTTAAGGGGAAACAGGTTCTATACAACACAAAAAGGGAGCAGGAAGACCATCTGTAAGAACAGAAGAACTTGTTGCAAACAACACAACACAACACTTTCGAAAATATAAAGAGACGTGTAAATTTATGTTTGGAGCATGGCGGTGGCCAATTTCAGCAATTTAGGTAATTATTTTTTTTTCTTTCTGTATATTCTTACTTTGTTAATTTTGTAAACAACACAATTAAATTTGTATTTGTCTACTTATTTTATTACTCATTAGTTTGGCATATCATGTCATAATATGAATTTGACAAAATTTTAACCTAGATTTGGTTAGATATATCGTCCCCATATCATTGTGATCTAAACCAAGCCCTACGTTTTTTAATCCAAGCCCTCTTTGATGCAAATAATTTTTGCTCGCACGGTAGGTACCCCTCGAAGCACCCACAATATTTACAAAAAAAGATTATTTGCTGCTTTTTTCATTAGTTCTTTCGCTTTCAATAAAAATGTCATTTATTTCCTAGACATTCATAAAAATAATACCAAAATTATAGATTAATTAACTCTTACTTGCAACGGCCCAATACTGCACTGGGAACTTTTAGGAAGAAACCAGTATCAGCTGGTAATGTCACATGTGGGTGTCAACTGTCGAAACGTTTTGTTTTAAGAAAAAGTTTACTGTATCCAAGTAAAACTCGTTTTGAACATTTCTAATTACTTCGGAATTGTTTGCATGTCTTGTTCGTACCCTTCAACATTTGACAATGACTAAAAATTTGAAATTTTGTACTTAAGTATGACTTAATATGCACTTTAAAATTAGCCAATAAAAAACTAGGGCTGCCGTTTAAAAAAATTATCGATATAGTACCGTCATAATATCTCTAATTTGGAAGACACTGTATTAATATTTTATTTAATAAAAAATACCACAACCCTAAATGTTAATACCCGTGTCCAAGCATTTTCCAAAAAAAAAAATCTGTACTGGATTTACTGAATAGATAAAACAAAAAACAATATTAAAAGGGAATATTGTGGCATATCGGACAAGTGTGTAACTGTTTTTTATATGGGAGTACACACTACACAGGGATCCAAGCACACACTTTTGTAAAAAGGCTTTTAATACATCTTACCGCTGTGTCGGGATTGCTTGAGTTAAGGCTGCCCGTAGAGCCCTAACAAGGACGAAACGGCCGTCGTGGTCCCAGGGTATCCATTGTGCTTGGATCCCTGTGTATTCCAATATAAAAAACAGTTACACACTTGTCCGATATGCCACAATATTCGCTTTTAATTATTTTCGCGGACACTATATTATCTTCTAAACAAAAAACAATATTACCAACGATAAGACGGCATCAGTGACTCCGTGGTTGACGCGGCAATCGCTGAGAACTCTAGGACGAGAGTTTGTCGGTTCGTATCACACTGCCGGCAAACTGGTTCGAACCCGGTGGATTTTAGCGGTATAAGTATTGACGTGGGTCCAGCGTCGAGCAAAAATTAGGGAAGAGTGAAAAATGTATCATTTCCCAACCCCCCCCCCCCCTTTCACGCCGGTAACCAGGCCGGATTAGATCGGATATATCGTGGAGTATGGGGGCAGGAACACACTCTCCAATCGGTAGGTCGTAGAAAGCGCGAAACCAAAGGTTGATAGCTCTTGGTTGGGGGGTGCTTCTAAAGACTGAGGATCGTGGTTGGGAACCCACCAACCAACAATAAGATAAGTAGGGAGACTATTTATTTTCAGTATTTACATTTTTATTGGCATATTATTTGATAGCTCCTCGATTTCTTGACTAATCAATATAATCGACTAACCGAAGTTGTTAAAATAATTGTGGCAAAAATAATGCAGTGTTTACAAGTACATACCACGCTGTGCGGAATTTTAATGTAAATATGAAAATTATTTAAAGCTTCCATAAATAAAAGGTGCCTGGTGGCTAGTCTTACATTTTCACTTTATATTTAGCAGATACTAAAAATTATTAGTTTTATTTTATTGCTTCCCGATAGGAAATTCGTTATAAATTGTGATTGTGAAATTAGAATGATTTCGAGTATTATGATATCTGGTACGAAAAGTTTTTTCCATTCCCTTGGAAAAAATGTGGAACTTTCCAAATTTTCTATGAAGGCATAATTTTTCTAGGGGTATTGAAAGATGGGCGACTAGTAGCCGCAAAGATTGATGGTGGCCGAATTTTTAATTTTTATTTTTGAAAAGAAATATAGTTAAAAAACCAAATTTGTATCTATACTAATATAAAAATTGTGTGTAGGTGTTACAAATTCGATGTAAAGTTGAATATTTTAATCCTGAATAATTTGTTAACAAAAAGTAAATAATTCCGATGACTTGATGACGTAGATAAGATCCGAAAAAATCAATTTTTGTTTTTATATTTTTTACGACCAACTACCGACTATTTTTAAAAACCAAGGGCACTTTCTGAAAAAACTTTTTTACGCTCTTCAAAAAAATTATTTTATTTTTTAGTTACGGCGTTTCGTTTTTTAGATACCCACATCAACTTGTTTTTACTGACCTGAATTTTTTATTTTATTTTTGAGTAGCTTTTGATTTCCCAAAACTAATACTGCGTCATAATTATTTTTTCAGGTACAACGTTTCGTGTTTTAAAAATTATCAGCATAAGCAATAAAATTGAAATCCAACTCTGATATATTTTTAAAAAAAATTTAAAAGTCAGGTCCTAACCATGATAATTGGAATGTGAACTGGATTCATCAACCCCTAATCCTAGAATCATGAAAGTTCGAGAATGTCTTCTCCCAATAACGTAGGCATCCACTAAGAACCTCTAGTTTTCTGGATAAAGGTAATATTTACAGACGAGAAAGTGTTTCAGTCTTGCTACAACGGAAGACTAAGAGTATATAGGCCTCCAAGAACTCGATTCGATGAAAGATTTACCCAAAAGGATTGAAATAGTGGTCGATTTTCTGTAAACGTCTGGGCATGGATGAGTGCTCAAGGATTTGGTGTGTGTCACTTTATTGAAGGGCGATTTAATACAGAGGTATACATGAATATTTTACAAAATACCATGTTACCTTTTGTATTAGAACGATTTTCAGGAAGGGATTTTATTGATCAGCAAGATAATTGTCCCATTCACACGGCCCGACAAGTAAGGGAATGGATGGATCAGGAACAAATTATCATTTTACCATGGCCTCACGCAGTCCGAATTTAAATGTAATGGAAAATGTTTGGGGTGTTTTAGTCAAAAAAATTAATGGTGGGAATAATTTTAGGCCACAAAATTTGAACGAATTAAAAAATAAAATTGCACAAGCTTGGAATGAGTTAAATCGGGACTTCGCAAGGGCTTTGGTGACCTCAATATAGAAGGATAAACTCTCTCTTGGACAAAGGGGGAGCCGCGCTAAAATATAAAAAATTTGATTAATTATAATAATATGATGTATTGTAAATAGGTACCGATTGAATTTGTTATAGTTTTATAGTTTGTTAATTTTTCGAAATAATAAAAAAAAAGTTTTGATACCTCTTGGTAATTACTAATGATTAAATGTAAATTAAGGTTAAAGAGTAACTTACCAAAAATTAGTAAAAAGTCAAAATCTGACAGATTTGCTGCCCAAGATTTAATGGCCGTAACTGTACGTGTTTTGATGATTTGGGAAATTTTCCCCTAGGGGTGGAAAAGGAGGGGAAAGTTTATATTGCCCCTTAAAGGGGTTATAAAAATATTTGTTGACGGACTTTTTTGATATAATTATTTCAATAAATTCTGCCCCTAAAGTATTATAAACGCAAAGTAATATAATATAAACATAGATATTTCTTTAATAATGATGATGAATCTACTGGTTTGGTATTATTTTCAATAGCAAAGGCAGGAGATAAATGAAATTTTTATTAAAAGAGAAAGAAATAATGTAAGAAAGTACCAAAGCCATTTTGTTATAAAAATAATAGGTTCTATTGGGTAGTATGTATGGTACCCGCTACCGCTACTTTGTTTCGATAGCGAGCTTAAACCAATTGAATAGGGAACTTTTCAATTTTTTTTTTCAATAATATGATTTAGTTCGGCCTGAAAAAAGTATTCCCCAATTATTACTCCTTAAAAATCAAAAATAACTTGGTAAAAGTTCTTTAAAGTTTCGCGCGTGTCGAAAGCATTTCAAACGATCTCTAAAGCGCGCGAAGCCCGATGACGTCATATGGTATGACAGTAGAATGACTTTTGGTCATCAGTCATCCTGACACTCCTGACAGGTGCCGAGTGACCCAATTTGCATTTGGATTGCCGTGTGTTCGTGTTATTGTATTGTTGTTTTAAGCTATCACCTGCATTTAAACAGGTCGTGTCATGGTCGTGGATGTCAAATCTGACAAATCATCAAATTTATTGAAAACCTATAACCTATTTCGTGGATGTCACACACAAATCTGACAAATGATACCATTTGACGTCACGACTACTAACAGCGCGTTTTTACCCGCTTGGAATAATTTGAATTTTGGGGCATTTTTAAATCTTTCTAGCGGTCTTTTGGGACGAAATATGTTGTTTTTTTTGCTGCCCTAATGTTTAATGACAATATGTACTTATGATTTATAGAATTTTTTCCCCATTTAAAATGTTTGTCAAGTTCCCTATTGCGCGAACGAATCCGCTATTTTTTGTAGATATTTATTTAAAAAAATTAAAAATCGATCAAAGATTACCGAAAATATGTAATTTGAAAAATCGGCGTAGTCGCCATCTTGAATTGAGGATTACTGATAGGAAAAAATCAATTTTCAGAAATGTCAACGTGACACTTGGTGATCCAGTTAACTTATATTTTCATAAAATAAAGCGATTTCAATCTTGGCAAGACATCGAAGTGAACAGTCGTTTTTGAGCCTTATGAAACTATCGAATTTTCAACATTTGCTAACGTTGCTCGGGGATTTAATGGAACTTAGTCACGATATACCTCCGTACACATAGATTCAAATACTCTCTAAATCCTACTCTAAAGCAGCAGCACTTAAGTTTCAAGATAGCGTACCTATAAAGCCGATACGCGCCATTCATTCGTATTCAGCTTCGGCTTGAGGTAAACAAACAATAAGCAGCGCACAGAATTCCAAGCGGTTTCTTTATCCGCGTCCAAAGGTCATTGTATAAACATCGGTTTGATTGAGCTACCCTTTTGGTATTTGCTAAAGCCCTTTAATATATTGGGTCGAATTCCATGATTTTTATTTTAGCAAAATTCCGGCAAATTCTAATAACGTAATAACTTTTATAGAAAAAAGAAAAGCACAAAGTCTTTCTCCAGAATTTTTTATTAGAATAACTAGGCAAACCTAAAATAATTCATAATAATTGAATTCAACATGTTTCGAGTGTAGATACACTCATCATCAGGAAAACAAAGTAAATGGTACAATGCTGATGTTGTTAGCAATAGAGAAATTAATAAGTGGGAATGAGTCAAAATTGCTTACAAAACTAAAAATCACTAGAAATACAAGATAAAAGCAATATTGTCCAATATCCCTACAAAATAGAAAAAGAAGGGTTTCAATTAGAAATATGTTGCTCACGGGTTAAGAATAGGTGTCTTAAATATTTGTGTGGCGACCTCTGTTGGTAGGTTTACAAAATATGGTAAAAGTGTGACACAGTATTATTTAAAACTCCCTAATTTTTCTTTTGCCTTCTTAATTTTTCTGTCCAAGATAGGGCCTTTGCACTAACCCTTGACTTTCCAGTATGCTGAAGTCTTGTCGGTCTTCTGACTATTCAATTTTTACACCTTGTGTACACCATTGCAAGCTCCATTACAGCTCATTCCCACTTATTATTTTCTTTAGTGCTGACAACATCAGCATTGTACCATTTACTTTGTTTTCCTGATGATGAGTGTTTCTACACTCGAAACATGTCGAATTGAATAAGTAATATGAATTATTCTAGGTTCGCCTAGTTCTTCTAATAAAAAATTGTGGAGAATTTGTGCTTTTCTTTTTTCTATACATTTAACTCCACTTTGAGTATGGACTACTTCTTTAAAAGTTATAACTTTTGCTTTAATATTGACAATCGGTTTATTGAAAATACTGTCAAATTGCTTAAATATACTCTATTAACCACTTACCTTCTTCCTCCACGTGTTCCTCATGAGTAGCACTGCACTCCCTGCACACCGCCCCTCTCTGCTGCCCCCTGGAGGCTGCCGCCATCATCTCCATGTCCTTGTACCCCTCCGGAGGACTCAAAGTAACCGCGTCAACGAACTCAATGGGCGGCGCGAATTTAGGACTTTGAGGCGTCTGCTCGAAACCATCGTACCCTTGACAGTTGCAATTCGGCTCACAACACGTGAGTCGTACCATTTCGTGCTGATTGCACGTGCACACGCCATCGTCATCGTCCTCGTCGTAATCGCACTCTTCGCGGATCAGTATAATGTAATCGGCGTCGAAAAACTCGTTTTTGTTCTCGTTAAACACTACGCGATTCGATTTTTTGTCCTTGTTCCTTCCGGGTTTCTTGAGAAGAGACTTGAGGTTGGCCCTGTCGGGATTGTGCTGCTTGGTTCGGTCAGGTTCGTTTAGCATTGTGCAGCCGTCGCCTCGCATCCTCCTATAAAAAAATGTATGAGAATTTAGGAAAAACCTTATCAAGTTTTTTTAAATGCAGTTTTTAGCCCTCATGCAAAATTTCAGCTGCATAAGATAATTTTGATTTTTACCTATATTTTGTAAATTGCACCACTTTTGCAAAATAAGACTCAACGCAACCTACATAAAACTTCTAAGTTTTGACAATGCTTTATTTCAGATACATTTTCTTTAAAGTAGCGCAATATTAAATGTGTGTTTTTCTACACAATCAAAATTGGGCTATTAAAATTTGAACGCATGTTATGCAAAGTTTCTTTGCTTTTTACCCTGTATAAGGTAACTTCATAAAATAAGTATTTTATAAAGGTTGTTTGTGTCTGAAAGTCATATACCTTAATATTAAGACAAAAAAACACAGTGTCTTCAGTAAACTGTTTTTTAATTGGAAAATAAATTTTAGTTTAACAATGTAAAGTTTATCTATTTTCAACGATTTAATAAATTAAAAAACCCCTATATTATAATTTATTATTAAGCTATGTCATAATAACGTTAACGTGTATTACTTTCAAACACAAACTACGTTTTAAAAAATACTTATTTTATAAAGTTACCTTATACAGGGTCAAAAACAAATAAACTTTACATCACATGCGACCAAATTTTAATAACCCAATTTTGATTTTGTAGAAAAACACCCATTTAATATGGCGCTACGTTAAAGAAAATTTATCTGAAATAGAGCATTGTCAAAACTAAGAAGTTTTATGTAGGTTGCGTGAAGTCTTATTTTGCAAAAGTGGTGCAGTTTACAAAATATAGGTAAAGAATCAAAATTATCTTATGGAGCTTAAATTTTGCATGTGGGCTAGAAACTGCATTTAAAAAAACTTTTTCCAATAACTTTTTTCGATATTTTCAGAAATAACCCCACTTTTGAATTATTTTTTGGAAAAAATTAAAATTTGACAGATAATGCGAATCACGTGACTACTATTTTTTGCTTAATTTTCATTTCGACCGAAGCGGAACTTGATGCCAAGGTCAAATTTTGAATAAAGCTATTAAGGTTGAATTCTCAACGTCATTCAATCTATTGCCAACCTATAACCTATTTTGCGTTGATTTTTTAAGATTATTATTTTAATACTAACATTTAAAGAAAATCAATATCGTCGGTACATTATTTAGGTAGTATCCGATATATTACAAAAATATCAATTTATTTCATTGCTAATTTTGGGAGAATTGTATATTGAAAGAACAATGAGCGACAATGACATAATAATGTTAAAAAAATCTTACCCGATATTTTTCGCTATACAATTCTCCTAAAATAAGTTATGAAATTCCTTGATATTTACTAAATATGTCAATTATTACCTATAGAATATCAAGTTGATACTGATTTTCTTTAAATTTTGTATAAAAGCTAGAAAACATAAATAAATCTACTCGAAATAGGTTATAGGTTGGCAAGCATGTTGATACTCCCACCTTAATAAAAAGAAATCCTCTATGATGCGGACTTTACTGGTGACACTGTATTGTTAAAAACTAAAAACTATTTTTAGAACCAGTGAATTTGAAAATAAACGTTTTCTCGTATGTTTTTAAAAGTATCTACATTTTTATCAAAAACAATCATAAGTTATAAAATTGTGCAACTGATACTTAAATGGCGTATCATTATGAAATAAATTATGAAAAATATAACAATTTAACCGAATTTATTGGTGATTAATAAATTTAAGAAGCTATTATATTTATCTTATCTCTCTACCTAAATAAGTTGTAAAATAAATTTAATTAAATAAATTAATTTACCTTATAACAATAAAATGCTGCTCGTCGTCGCAATCGCAGGATTCTTCGGAAGAAGAACTGTCTTCGAGAAATTCATCATAAGCGCCCGATAGCTCATTTACATTAAATGCTGAGAACCCGGTAAAATTATTCACATCGAACTCGCAAAGTCCATGTGAATCTTCCGGTATAAGATCTTCACCTTCAACATTATCTTCGGGATTATCTTCGTTTTTAACGACGTTTTGATTTGAATCTAGTCCAATATCTTCTTTATTTTTTGTCAGGAAGTCGCTATATTCGATATATTTTGAAATTGCAATCTTATTGTCAGTTAATACTTCATTTTCACTAACCAAAATTGCAGGGTCAAAACTGTGAGCAAGTTGGTACTGACAATTATTGGTTAAATTAGTTAACGCAGCAACTAAATTTTCCGGATTATCCCCAGTGTTTTTATCACTTGTGCAAACTGACGCTGACCCTTTATTTGTGCAAGTTTCTTTGCTGCAACATTTACCAACATCTAGTGTTAAACCAGAATTACAACCATCTAAGACATCAGCTTTATCAACAATACAAAGACAAATTTCTACGTTGCTCTCATCTACTTTAAAATCTAGAGGTTTACAGGTATTTTTATTAGTATCTACCTCTATGTTACCAGCCAAATCCTGAGCTGTACAAAGTTCATCACATTTACAGGTATTCTGACTAGAATCTTCCCTCCTTAAATTAATTACATCTACACGAGAAACTTTGGCGTTGCTTTCGGATGACTCAAAATTTTGATCGATCAGACCAGCCCTCTTCAACTTATCTTCCAGATATTTTATCCTGGAGTTACTATCTTCAAGTCTCCTGTTGATGTCTTTGCTATATAATATGTCCTGGCAGGTTTCTTTGTTCAAACTATTAGTGTGGCTGCCATCTGTTGAGCGCTGATTACTATTTACATTGCTGCCTACCACCTGTTCGATCTGTGAGGTTTGTTGATCGCAATTGCTTGATGGTAAGTTATTTAAATTTGATGATATATTGCGCAAATTGTTATAAGACTGAGCATCATTTTCGAGTGTTGTTTGTTTAATTACGCATGAGCTGTCCTCATTCTCTCTTAAAATTAACTTATTCTTATCAACACCAAGTGATGCAGAAGACCTCAACTGCCCATTAGGCTGCTGTTTATCAGCTGTTTCTTTTGCACAACTCTTGGAGCTAAATTCAGATAATTGATTTTGGTTTAAATAATAATAATTACTAGTTTTATTGATAGCAGCCTTCGGAGAGCCTTCTGGTGTCTCAACCACTTGTTCTGACTCAAACCTCGAAGCGCCAAGGTCACTATTACTCTCTGCAAACACAAGCCTTCCGTTCCTGAACCCCCAGCTTAAGTGTTGATGCCGTTCCTTCGCGACACGTGGATCGACGCCGTCGATTTCACGGTGAACTTGAGTTATATGAGTTTCACCAATTGCCGACGCGTTTTTTGCTGATTTTAAGCAGGTGCTAGGGTAATTAGGGTTAGTTTCAGTTAAAAAATTGTTAGCAGTAGTGTTATCCTGCGAAAGACGGCGCTCGAGAGCGTCGTTAGCACCGACGTCGGCAGCGAATTCGCGACTGCACCTCGGCGCCTGCTCGCGCCATCGTCCATCGGCTTCGATCGATCTATGAGACGCGCACGACTCTCCGTGGGCCGATTCCTGCTGATGCCTGCTGGGGGCCGTTTCCGAAGAGTTGGGGCCCGTGCTCGGAGAATTAAGAAGGTCCTGGAGCACCGAAGTGGGATGACTTGCATCTTTGGGGTCAAGGTTTTGACAGAGATTAGTATCCGACATCGGAAAGTCAGACGTATCAAATGAATTTTCGTTGTTTGGTAATTCTGTCACAAGGCTTATGTTTGAAAGGTTAGTTATGTTTGGCAGAGAAGATTTATCATTAAGTAATAATTCACTGCTAGAATTTGTCTTGGTTAAATTGGACTTTGTGGCGGAACAATGTTGTACATTTTCGCGGATTTTGTTTTCGATTTGATTCAAATTTTCTGGTTTTAGAGGGTCGCTTATAAGGGAGCTTGTAGATAAACAACGATGCGCATTAAATGAAGACTTTACCGACGGTTTGTTAGTACCTTGTGCGTTCTTAATAAGAGCACAATGGGTTTTTGAAATACTGCCACCCTTATTGTCATTTATCGAATCTAATTTATGTTGACAGCATTCTTCATTTAAATCTGCACATATTTTGTCAATGTCACTGATAAAATCACTTTCTACTTCCTTTTGTAACGCATTATTTCTTATATCAGACTTATTTGAATCATTTTTAAAACCTACTTCAGCATTGTTCTTAACTAGACCACAATTACAAGCTATTTCATCATCTTCGTTTTGTTTTCCACCATTGTCTCCTTTAATTGGCACTTCACCATCAATTTTTCTTTCATTTAGCAATCTATTGTTGAAATCCTGTGATTCACACGACACTTTTTTACCAGAACCTATTATATTGTCATTATGGTTAACATAAGAAATGTGTTCGATAGGTTCCTCAGCTTGTTTGTCCACAATTCCTAATGGTTTATTTTCACTAGCATCGTTAACAATACAATTATTGTCAATGGCTTCTCTGAACGAATCAAAACAATCTTTGCAAAATGTTTGGGCTGGAGAACTTGATCTTTTACAAGTACACTTAGTCCTTAAGAATTCGTTGGCGTCCAAAGTTAACATTTCTATAAAATCAATGGCTGCAGAGTTTGATTCATTTTTCTCAATGAATTCTTCGGCGGTTCTAAAGCGATTTTCTTCTAGTTGCTGGCTTTCGACACCTGCAAAGTCCATTTTAGTCAATTTTGAGAATGTCACGACGCACAATCCTGCGTCACCCTGTTAAAATTGTTCTTTGGAATAAGTCCGAACTATTTTAAAATTGCACACATTTATGAAATTAATTACACTTAAAAATCACTCAGACCTCTTATTTTCAAAGTTAATATACCTACACTTTTTTTTTAATTCAAGAAGCAGTATTACGAACGCTTTGATAACTTTAAATTGCTAGTTTTCACTAAAATTTCACCAAGAAATTTTAATTCTTGGCGCTTTCCTCACATACATAAACTAAATGCAAATATCGCAGCCTCTACGATGCATCCGATCTCACCGGCATGGACAGAGGCAGCGGCTACTTTCACCAATAATATATCTTCGATTTTGTCTATATTAGCAATACAAACGTGAAGAATTACTTTCTTCAAACGGGTTTTCAGATTTTTACCGCTATTTTTGCCGTATATTCATGTACTCTGACTTCTTGCGTTTTCTCCGATTGCGAGTAGTGGATTCAACAAGTTGAACGGTTTGAATGAGATCGATGGAAAACGGTGGATAATATTTTGGGGTTGAATCGTTGAACCGGATTCGGATTTGTCGGCGGCGGTCGTTGATGATTAGTCTGAAAAAACAAAAAAATATAAAAACTTTTTGATTAATATTTCTTTAGTTGGGTGATGTTATAAAACAAAAAGCAATAAAACGAACACGAAAATTATGTCAAGAAAATATTAATCATTAAAAGGGATTCATTAAATGCATATGAATAAGTAGTATCTTTTAAGTTTCTCAACAAGACCTTTTAAAGATTTTGTTAAATCATCACGTCTTACCTACAATCATTAGATAATAAGAATGTATGTTTTTCATTTTCTTGGTTTGTCTTTAGTCTTGTTTAGCCCTAACAAACTATTATTTGATAAACGGATTTCCGATGACGTAGAGTTTCATGCGGTCGCCTCCGTAGTAGTATTGATGACGTACATAATATTACAAAAAAAATTAGAAGTGTCGATATATTTTTAATTTGTGCCTAATACTTATATTAATATAATTAGGATATTTACGAGGATATTTAGAACTTCGGAATTTTTTTAAATTTCTTAAAATGTTTTTAATTAAACCTTAGAACTCATATCTTGAGTTGACATATAAAACACCTGTTTATTTTTTAATCATTTTATAATCAAATGGCAGGAAGCATATTTTACACGTATAAAAAGATCTTTATTATTGATTTCACGACGAAAAGTTATTGTTTATAAAAAATTCTGCCTGTCGAGAAAATTAATTTACCATATAAAAATTTTAGATCAGATGTACAGGGTTTTGATAAATTAAGAAAACATTAAATTGCTTTAAGAGTAAAGTACCATTATTTATTATCTTAGACAAAATATTTATGAAACAAAGTTGTTTATAATCCAAAATAAAGCCTAAATACAAAATTTGAACTCTAATTTTTGTTTTTTATTTTTTACAATAGAATTTATGAACATTCAAAATGTACAATTCTGGAAAAAGTTATTATTCTACATATCCATCCTCCTACAACCTGCACACATTTCTCCAAATTAGAAATAAATTAAATAAACAGGTCAGCAGTCTCAGGTTTTCATTTTGAATGTTCATAAATTCTATTTTAAAAACAAAAATTAGAATTCAGATATCAAATTTTGTATTTATGCTTTGTTTTGGATTATAAACAACTTTGTTTCATACACATTTTGTCTAAAATAATAAATAATGGTACTTGTCTCTTAAAGCATTTTCATGTTTTCTTAATTTATCAACACCCTGTACATCTGATCTAAAATTTTGATATGGTAAATTCATTTTCTCTACAAGCAAATTTTTTTATAAAGAATAACTTTTCGTCGTAAAATCAATAATAAAGATTTTTTCCTCTTGTCAACTCTATCCGGGGACACGCTGTATTTTGTATATACAGTGATAAAAGGATATTCAACAGAAACAGCAGTCCAGTATGAAATTAAAAATTGAAAGCGAGGCGTTGAAAAAAATGATGTTGTATTGGCAGTATTTTTGGATTTTAAACGTGCTTTCGAAACAATTATTGATAGGGATAAATTATTAAAAAAATTGTATCAGCATGGATTAAGAGAAGTTCTTTATAAGTGGTTTTAAAATTATTTAAGTAATAGGCAGCAAAAAACAAAAATGGATAACATTTTTTCTAAGAAGGAATATAAAAATATTGGGGTACCACAAGGTAGCATTTTAGGTCCATTATTATTGATTCTTTATATAAATGATATGCCAAATGTTTTGAAACAAAGTTTTATTCGAATGTTTGCTGATGATACTTTATTATATATAAAGGGTAAAAATATTCTTGATTGTATAAGAATTTTTAATTTTTAATTAAAAACTATATCAAACTCGTTAAAGATAAATAAATTAAAATTAAATGTTTCTAAAACAAAATTTATCGTTATTGGAAATAACATGAATAATACAGCTATAAATATTTCTGTTGATGATGAAAAATTAAAAATTATAAACTCTTTTAAATATTTGGGTGTAATTTTAGATTCTAAATTAAAATTTGAATTGCATTTTGAAAATCTTGTATCTAAAATTGGAAAAAAAATTAATTAATTAAAAGAATTAGTCAAAATTTGGGTTTATTTTCATGAAAAACAATTTATAATACTATAATTTTACCTTATTTTTTATATTGTTCAACTATTGTATACACAGCAAATTGGGGCATTTAATAGACTCCAAGTTTTGCAAAATAAAGCTATGCGTTTTAAATGTGGATAAATATACGAAAATAAATTTAATGTTAGAGAAACTTGAGTGGTTAAATGTTAAAAATTTAATATTTCTTTTGATTTGTACTTTAATTTTTAAAATACAATATAACTTACTGCCTTCTCATTTAAAAGATTTTACTCGAGATTTTATAACTCAAAATTTAGAAAATCATAATTATTCAACCAGGTATAATAAAGATGTCTAGGTAGGGTATCAAAACATTTAACATATAAATCGGTTTTCCATAAAGGATTAAGTGAATATAACAACTTGAGTAATTCAATTAAATCAAAAAGATAGAATAATTTTTTTTTAATATTTTATCGATGATATTGTTAATATATTTTACATATTTTGCTAAATAAATCTTGTTACTTCTAACTACTACTATTTCTACTATCTACTACTAAAATAAAAAAAACCTTCTATCCAACTTTAATACCTACTTTTTGTCAATAAATGCTCAAAATGTTGTCTATTCACTATTTGGCAATATCCTAAAAGCAAGTAAAACTAGTTTTGAACATTTCTGATTACTTCGGGAGAAATTAGCCAACACAAATTTAAAATTTGGTACTTATATGTATGTAACATGCACTTTAAATAACAGACTATATTAGCCAGTATACAGAGTTTCCGATAACTGAGGGCCCATAAAACAATAGCAGATAAAAATCATATCCATGGATAATATTCATTTAACCAATCACTTGTGAGGTTACTTGGCCAATGAGAATCTAAGTACTGGGATCTAAAAGAAAGGGTGCTAGTCAACGTGGACTTTCAGAGTAGTATTTTGTAGATTTTTATATTGTTGCCTTTTGTAGTTGGTAAATTGGTTAATTGATATCTGAGTTAAAATATTAGTAGTGTGAATTAGCGTAACTTTTTTATTATTATATTTGAAAAACGGTATGTTGGTATTTCTGTTTGGTAGTTTTGACTTTGTAATCTACTTTACTTTATAACTTTACCTACCATCTGTATGTAGGTACCTACTCAAAATATACATTGTCTTTTTTTACAAAAGAGAATCTCGTAATATTACTATTAAATAAAAAGGTACTTCTTTTTATCCATTTGAATGAAAAATACATTTATTAAAAAACACAAATATAGTCAGATCTGGTCTTAACGTGCGGGTTCCAAAGGTCACTGATCATATGCGTCAAATCAGACAACACAGATCGAGGCTATCAAAATGTTGTGGGATTATTTACAAATATACCTAAGGAAGGAAAAATAGTTTCATTATTTTAGCTATCGCGAAGATAGCCACATATACCTAATATTATTAGTTTTGTAAAAATTATGTACAGGGGAGTTGAAAAAGTTACAAAAAAATTATATACTTTAATTATATACCTACTGTACCCTTTAATTAAAAACGACAATAATAAACAGTGCTATTTATTTTAACAATTTTACTACTAAAACCTAAAAATACAATGGCATTTAGTCTGATAAACTATTTCGATAATGAAAGAAAAAGTGGAAATTCGCAAACCAATATGCAGAAAACCGTAATGAAAACACTGGGAATTAGTTTAAGGACTATGCAGAATAATGTGCATGAAAAAAAAAGCATATTATAATACCCAAGAATACTAAAAAATGTAAACGAAAAACACCGTTTATAATTATAGCCTAAAAAATTCTCATCGTCACTTATAAAATCTGAAAAGTCCTCGTCATCATTGGCGCTACTTCGACATCTAGTACTTGTTCTCGATCCCACCAATCCCTTATTAATATTTCTGTATGTTCGACCGATTTCTTCTAGTACTCTTGTGTAATATGATCTAACGAATCTTGCCAAACTATTTGTACTGGGTCGGATTTAAGACCATCACCTACATGTTTTTTATAATAAGACTTTGCACCAGCCCATATTAAGAGGAAGTAACCCCTTTACCACAATGAAAATTGCCGAACGTTTTGCTGGTCAAACGAAAATAAAAAATAAAAATTGGTATTTAGAAAATAAATTCTACTTTAAATACCCCATCCAGAAAAGTAAATGACGATCGAAAATATTCCCAAAATTTTTTTTAGAAATTTTTTTTATTTTTAGTAATTTTGTAATATCTTAAACAATTCTTTATTGGTCAAAAGCAAAATGACTTTCCCGGGTGTAGAATGTTGTACCAAACAATTTTTCTTAAAGCCATTTTTCAATATCGGCCTTACTTTTTTCTCAAAAAGTTTGGGCGCGTAAAGTGAATTTAAGCGTGTAAAGTGGGTTTACGCGCCCAAACTTTTTGAGAAAAAAGTAAGGCCGATATTGAAAAATGGCTTTAAGAAAAATTGTTTGGTACAACATTCTACACCCGGGAAAGTCATTTTGCTTTTGACCAATCAAGAATTGTTTAAGATATTACAAAATTACTAAAAATAAAAAAAATTTCTAAAAAAAATTTTGGGAATATTTTCGATCGTCATTTACTTTTCTGGGTGGGGTATTTAAAGTATAATTTATTTTCTAAATATCAATTTTTATTTTTTCTTTTCGTTTGACCAGCAAAACGTTCGGCAATTTTTATTGTGGTAAAGGGGGTTACTGCTCTTAATTCTATTGCGTTAAACTGGCAATGATATGGCGGCAGTCGTAGAACCTCATGACCATATTCACGCAGTATTTTATCTACCGCGTATATTTTGGGTTTTTTAAGAGACTTTGCTATTGACAGGAGTTCCGATTTAAGCATATTTGGTAAAGGATTTTGGTTGTTTTTTTCCAGCCACTCATAAATATCACTTTTCCTCCAAGATGAAGTAGGCTGTTTATTTAAAATTCTTGAATGATATGATGCATTATCTAATACAATTAAAGACGGAGCATCCAAATTTGTTATCAATTGACTTTTAACCATTTTTCAAACATTTCGCAATTCATATTATCATGATAGTCAGCACTTTTTGATGTTGAAGAATAAATTAAACTCGCACCTGCAACATATCCTGTTGCAGAACCGGCATGCAAAATAATAAAACGCTTTCCCGTACCGCACCCTTTTTTCCTTTTAACACTTTTTACAGACTCATCTTGCCAAAATTTTGAACCACTTCCATTCGAAAATATCCACGTTTCGTCTAAAAATACCACTTTTCTAAGTTTCGATTTGTAATTGTCCGTATATTTTTTTAAAAACTGAACACGCTGACTCACTATATGTGGCTGCTCACATAAAAATCTTCGGTTACAGTATTTTTTATAGCGAAAACCTAAGTTTTTATTAATTTTGATAACGCTTCAAGTCCAATTTCCAAAACACCCCGAATTTTTAATGTTTTTTGTAAAACTGGAAGAGTTACATTGGTTTTTGATTTGTATACATCGTAAATCACATTTCGAACTCCCATTTTAATATTTTCGCTTATATCCTCAGTCTTTGGCTTTCTTCATTTACACTTTTTAGTATTCTTGGGTATTATGTTATGTTTTGTTTCATGCACAATTTTCTGCACAGACCTTAAACTAATTCCCAGTGCTTTGGCTACTGTTTCCTGAATATTGGTTGGCGAATTTCCACTTTTTCTTTCATTTTCGAAATAGTTTATCAGATTAAGTACCATTTTTTTTGATTGGGGATGCAAAAACCCAGATAATTGTTTCATTTTGTCACAAACTGTCAAAGTCACAAAACTGGCATATTTAAAATAAAACGTAGCTGGTGCTGTTATAAGCTTTTTTAGAATCGCTGGAAAGTAAATACATATCCTTTTTTTTCATGTCAAAATGGAATAAGTCTGTCTCATTTATCTTACGTATTTTATTTAGAGGGTAAAATTAAACGCAAGTAAAGAAAACAAAAACTGAAAGTATGTCTTTCTTGAATCGTATGACCCGCACGATAAGACCAGATCCGACTATAACATATTTCTAAATAAACCTCCCTATTGTCAGTCATTTCCTTATTTGCAGAAAAAACCACAGACGAGAATTAAAATGGATGAATTAACGTATAAGTCAAAATTAGTGGTCTCAATGCTTTATTTACCATAAATACATATCAAAGCTCCGACAAATTTGGCCCTTAGGTATACTGTATGCTCCAGGAAGTCAAAAAGTTCCAAATAAATAAATCATGGCGAAAAGCAGACATCTCAAAATTTGTTCAAAAAAACACCAAACCCTTACCAGAAAATTGAAAACTCTCAAAAAATATTTGTTTTGTACCCTGTCCCTACAAAAATGTTGCAGTTACAAAATAATCATATTGTTATTAATATTATTGGACCTATACAATTGTATGCAACTCCCATATCTTATACATAAAATATTAAAAAATCTTAAGTTTAAAGTAGGTACCACGTACCACAGTTTGTGCCATTTAGAAGGTACTTTAATCGCTGCCTTATTTTAAACCAGCTGAAATTTTGAGCTTTAGTTACTTACCAAGAAAGAACTAAATATTCCATAACACTGTAAGGTACGTACACACATAGGTGCTATCACATATTGCATCAAAATCTCCCACAATTATATAGGAATATATTTTTTCAATAACTGAAAAAGCGCCGAACTGTTTCACCACAACCACTTTTTAGATTTTAATAACACCATATTTACGTTTAATAACAGAAAATATACCCACGTGTCGAACTGTCAAAACCCACGACATTCGATTGTTTTCGTTCGCGCCACGGCTTTCTTTGTTTACCAGTGGTACCTCGCGTGGTACCCAACGCGTACTGAGCGTCGGGAGATTGTTCGTGTGACGTAGGCCGTGACTTTGACTCCTTTGTTTTTATGTTCGTTAGCCAGAGTGGAAAAGCAGAGATGGACTTCTTAAAAATAAGCGTGCAAGAAGTAGCAGAATGTTACTGTTGTAGCCACCATTTAGAATTTTGTTGGTACCTATATTGTATCTCTAAAATAGATATTTTTTTAATTAACACCTTTATGCAGTCCTATAGCTGATAAAACATAACTTTTGTTTCGTCCCCTATCCCCTAACGCCCAACAGAGATGGGCTTTTATTAGGTTTTCCTTCTTTGTCGATATCAATAAATATACTCCAGAACCGGCTCGGCGCCATTTTTGTTATTACGTTTTCTCTGTGGATTGCCTGTATTCTTTGCTATTAGGTACTTTCCTAGATTTGTTCCAAATATCGCCTCGCTTACATCTCGCACGTGGGGGAACAGAATGCACGCAAGTGTAAAAATAGGTCAGTTACCGGCGTCAGACTTCTAAAAACACGTGTATGTTATGTTTATCTTGTTTTTTTGATAAAAAAAATGTGTGTAATATGTTTCAAATATATAGTGTAAATTATAGTTTAATGTTGTTTTAACTGGATAATTAATAAACCTGGACGTTTCCTTGTGTTTTTTCCTATAAACCATTCTGGAAATTGAAGTTTGTATTGCTCATTATAATATTTGTTTCGTATTTTTGTGTGTAATAAGTTAACCTAACAGCAAAAAACAATGTCGGTGTTGCGATTATATTATTGTCTGTATGTAAATAGTAAACATGAAGCTAGATTATTTTAAAATAATCATACCGAAAAAAAACTTGCAGTGTTCCAGGGTGCAAATCAAACTACCATAGCTCCCTAAAACAAAGTAAAAAACTTTATCTACCTTAAAATTTCCAGCCAGTTATGATTTATTAAAAAAAATAATTAATGGCAATTTCTCTGTATCAAACATTTCGACAAAAACTATAAACGTTATAAAAAAAAGGTTAATTTTTTCTTTTGATCCCTTTTTCTATTGTTTTTCGGCAACGTGTCTTGATTTTCCCCTGGCCCCTTGCAATATCGGTAATAAAGATAGCTTTTTATCGAGTGATACTGGATTCTTTTTAAAGGTTACCGAAAATCCTAATCAAAATCTTAAGTTTCTGTGAGATTTCTCATTCTCGCATATTTTTGTCTCGTCTCACGAGATTCTTGCAGAAAACTCTCATCTCATCTCGCAGAAATCCAGACCACTCTAGAGCAGGCGCAGATCCAGAACTTTGCTGGTCGTCATCATCATATAAACAAAGTTAAAAAGTGCCGCAGGCGAAAAAATTTTGCGACAACGTCCAAAGTTTGACAGAGAATGCGCTATAGGCGAGAAAATTTCCAATGATAAACTTTACATTAAAAAGCATAGGTAATATAATATGCATGTAAAGTAACGCTCCATTAAGGTTCTACACCATTTTCTCTTTTGCTAAAACCATCATCACCAAATATAATTTCTGTCTCCTGATGATGAACGTTTCTACGTTTGAAACATGTAGAGACTTTTGTTGAATATTTTTATTCTATTAAACTTTGTGGAGGAAGACTTTGAGTTTTTCTTTCTTTCCCATAATTTATGTATGGTAATGATGTCATAAATCTTGTGAAAAAGCTGCAGAGGTAGTCAAAACAGTAAATCCATTTATTTTTTTTGTTTTGGGGGGGGAGGGGTGTCAGGATCCTCATGACCCCCCCCCTGGATTCGCGCTTGCTTTAGAGTAAAACACTAATGACTGGTACTGAAAACTTTTTCAAATTCTTGTTAAAGAATTGTGCTTGAAAATATTTTTTTGATATTTACCCAAGTTTTTGACAATTTGTTAAATGTTAGCAACTAGTATTTGGCTTGAGGTTAGAAGTTCGCGACAGCATCGAAGATTGCTCTTTTGTTTGTTTTTATTTTTGATTTGATAAGGTAAGTTTAATTGATTTGTTCGGGTTTGCTTTTCCAACTAAAAACACGACGAAGAATAATTTTTAAACAAATTTTAGAAACGAAACTTTAAAAACGATTTTCTAACCTCAAAATAATATATATGATAGATTGGCAGTCCCAAAAAATACCATTGTTGTCAAAAAATGTCTTACTCCATCTCTGACTATCAATAATTTTACCTTTTATTTTGGTTCGATTTCAGTCCCACGTCTATATTTTTTCCTTGTTTATCATTTCCGTTGTTCGGGCGCCCTTTCTTCGCGGTTCCGTGGACAGGTCGGCCCCGAGTTTCCGGCTCGAGGGGGTCGGGGGCTCGACAAGGCCTCGGAGGTCAGCGGACGCGTCAAAACACTGCTCCTTTGAATGCAAGAAGGAAAGAAGTAAATGCCTAATATATTCAGTTATAAGTTAAGAAACACAAAGGACCATTTATACCGATTAGGTTTGGGTAGGTACTTAAGTACTTACACTTATCTAGTACTTATGATACAGTGCGAGTTTGTAACTTGGAATAAATCCAGTAAATGCAGTAGGTACAGTGTTTTTTTTGGAAAAATTCTTGGGCACGGGTAATAACATTTTATGTTGTAGTCTTTTTATAAAAAATAAAACATGATACATTGTATCCCAAATTAAAAATATCCCAACAAACATTTAAAGCCTTAGCGACCTCTAATTTGGAGCAAATTACCTATTTTTGGACGAAACGGCCATAGAGACTAACTGTTTAGTCAGAAGAAAGTGATTCGAACTTATTATTACGTCTTCAAAGTAGGAAAACATAAGAGGCCAAAAAATTCGTACAAAATGGTAGATAATTACCTTGTATATCGACTTGATATGTCTAAGGAAAGTCAGTAATCAGTGGCGGCTCGTTAATGAAGGGCTCTGGGGCGCCGCCCTCCCTGCAATGATTTTAAACATAATCCAAAAATACTTTACTTAAAAAACCAATAAAGCAATCTATGTAAGCAATCCATTAAAATAATTCAAACCAAACAGCCCTATTCCAGCGTGTAGGTTATACTAAGCGCGGGCATAAACCAAACATAGCCCTATTCCAACGGGCAGGTTATACTCATAGACAATCGAGTTCCGCGCCCTCAATGTTATACTTAGCGCGGGCGGGCGGGGGCGACCGATTATCCGTCCCGATTCAACGCGGCTTCTCGATGAGTTGCCATGACGACAAAGGCGTGACGTCACCTACACATCGCACAACGAGCGGCCACGGACGAGCTCCAATTTTCTGCGCCCAACAGCAGCTGTTCGCGATGCCACGGTTGAATAATCGATATTATGTGCTCTGACGAGGCGACCTGTCGATGCCGCTAGGCGCTAATGTTTTGTTTATTTGTTTTGATTTGATTTATTAGTTACGTTATAAAACTTATAAAGTTGGAAAATGTCGTGTAATATGAAGGTCGGTGATTTACAGAAGCTTGTGTTTAGTTCTCTGAGCTTAAGTGAAAAACTTGATTTAAAAAATGCAGGGCGGCCACTAGAAATTGAACATAGTACAAGTGCAATCAAAATGTAAAAGTAAGGCACAGTTTACGCGTAAGTTTGACACATAAATATATAATAAAAAATCCTGAATAGGTATGCGGTTGTGAGGACAAAAATTCTGTTTTTTTTGTTTCGTGTTTCTTGTTTTTGACGGGGATGATAATTGAACTATAAATGGGGTGCAGGACTTAAAACATCTTTCAGAGAAAATAAAAAAAACATGAAAATAGTGCAAAACATCGTCATAATGTGGTAAGTTTTAAGATGTTAGGACTAATATTTTAACTCGTTTAAGTAGTGCTTATGCTGATGAAATTAAAATTCACAACGAGAAAGTTAGAAAAAACAGACACGTAGGTACTATTGAAAATAATAGATATTTAAAAAAAAATTTATTTAAAGCCAGCGCCCCCCCCCCCCTGACTCGCTGGTCACAAGCCGCCACTGTCAGTAATAAACGCCAAAGCAGGTTATTTTTTAACACGCTTTTATTAGCTTCACCTGTACGTTTGTTTGTTTGTCCGTAACCGACTTCTTTGAACCCGATTTTGACCCGCTTTAAACGGTCAGATTTAATTTAAATTTTGTAGACTTATCAAGAACCGCTGACAATACAATAATTTGATAAGTTTATCTCATTATCCTGACCAGTGGCGTATTTAGGGGGGGGGTCCGAGGGGTCTGGACCCCCCCCGTGGGCTCAACATTAAAAAAAACTCAGAACAGATCAGATGCCTTGTTGCATTTAATTTCTAATTTAAGTGAGTAAAATAATATATAGGTACATGGTGATTGATAATTCGATTAATTCCTCGCAGGAGGTAATTTGTTGAAAATGCTTGGTTTTCGAGTTATTTCAATTTTTTTCTTGTTTTTTACCTGCGTGTCTAATTTATTTAATTTAAAAAAATTGAAATGATGTTCACTTAGTTTTGTAATTTTTTTGCAAACTAGAACTATTAGCAATACTTTGTTTTTACAAATAATTAAGTAACTGTGTCACAGATAACAAAACAACATGGCCAAAATTGGCAAAAAAAAATGGCAAAAATAACTTGAAACCAATCATTTTCGGAATCGGTCATATTATGTAGAAATATATATTTTTAAACATAAATATTTTAAAAAATATATATTTCCATTATTGCGTTTATATTTAAAGATTTCTTAATTTCTTCCTTTGTTGGGTTCAGCTATCAAAACATAGAAATTATAAATTTTGATAGTTCAAAATAGGGCGTGGCACCGAAAAATTTTTCGCCTGCGGCGCTTTTTTAAACAAAGGAAAAAAGAAAGAAAAAAAGAAAGAAAGAAAGATAACACGAAAGGTATAGACCCCCCCCCGTGGCAATATTCTAAATACGCCACTGATCCTGACTAGGATCGCCGGAATTAAATAATTTCCTTACCAATCCTCTGTATGAGAGTGAGAGAGATAGAGCTCACCGTATGCGCATGCATACTATCTACCTACTTTCCGGCTCGAGCACTCGGCTTAATAGTGTTAGTACACTCTTTCGCTATCAGTTGGTCAGTTGGCCGAGCAGGTTTGTTCGTGTTTGTGGATCAAATGCTTTATCTAGCCATTTAAAAAAAAATGGATCCACTGCTTTATCTAGCCATTTCAAAAAATCATTGTTAAATTAGTGACAGTATCCCATCTCTACTCCGGACCTCTCTATGACTATCTCTACTAAAAAAAAAAAATTTTCTTAACTTGTTCTATATTTTTCGTATATCGAGCACCCCACGCTTTTTTCACAATAATACTAATGTTTTTCGTTCATTATTATTTTCTGCCTATACCTATTAAGAATTTCAAGAATTATTTTAAACTATATTTATTTTCCGCTTTTTAGTTTGATTAATTATAAAGCGTGTTTTTTAGTTTTTTTAAACTACCTATATGTATTTATTACCTTAGATTGGGAGTTACAGCCCAAAAATCTTTTTAATATATCTTCATAGTCAAGTTACAATGAACATTTTCTGAGGTGATTCAATTCAAATTCAAATTCAAATTTTATTTATTTCTCAGTATACAATAATAATAATACATAAAGACTTAAATAATATACTTTAAGAAAAATAAATAAAAACTTAACCCACTAAAGGCTACGCTGTGCGTGGGTACGTTTTAATTTATAACATGAACATTATTACATTAATCATAAACACCATGAACGAACTAATATAAAACGAATAAGCCTGATAAACCCTATCAAGGTTACCAACCCAAACCAAAATCGTTCAAACTAGAACCTAGCAACAAAATAGCACATTCTTGATATACTGTACACATACACTATACAGAGCAGAGAGTCAGCTCACGCATTCAAAATTGCATTCAACAATAAATTATACTTATACATATCAAATACAAACGATAGCAGTCCATTAATTAGACCATATGGTACAGGTTTTTAAAGTCAATATATTGGTGTATCTGATATCTAGGCAATGAAAGTATCCATTTTTTTATTCTTATTTTAAATAATGGAAAATGGGTTACATTTTTAATTTCCGAAGGTATAATATTAAATAACTTGGGACCCAGATAATAAAAGTTTCTCTGTAAGATTGATTTTTCTGTCCGAGGTACAAAATTTGACCGGCTGCTATATCTTGTGTTATAATCATGTTCTATCCTAAGCAACTCATTTTTGAAAATGAATTGTCTGGAAACGCATGCTAAAAAGTAAAGCTGCCTAATGTCAAATATACCACTCTCTGAATAAAGAATATTGGAAGGATAAATGAAAGGTTTTTTGAAAATTATTTTAAGAACCGATTTTTGGATAACTTCTAAATTATGTACATGAATCTTGCTTGCCGCGCCCCAAGCTATAATTCCATAAGTTAAATGGCTTTGTATTAGGGAGTAGTAAAGAATTTTTAGTTGCTTGGTATCTAAGACTTTTGAAAGATGTCTCATTTTGTACAGAATGAATCTTATTTTTTTGACCGTACTATTTATTTGAATTTCCCACTTAAGGCCACTATCAATTATGATGCCGAGATATTTTATTTTATTTACTATTTTGAATTTAATTTGGGAGTTGTTATTACACGTAATTTTAATAGTGTCATAAGAAGGAAGATACTTAGAGTAAGATGTAAAGGGAACACAAAACGTTTTATCAAAGTTAACTGTAAGTAGGCGGCTACTGAACCAGTCATATATAGTTTTAAAATCTTTTTCGATTTTGTTCCGTAAAGAAGCCCAACACACGTCATTATAAAGCACGGCCGTATCGTCAGCAAAACTTATAATATCACCGGAAACCTCCAATGAAAACAGTTCGTTCAAATATATATTAAAAAGAATCGGTCCAAGGACAGTGCCTTGAGGTACTCCGTATTCTATAATTTGCATGTCACTGACGCAGTTATTAATTTGTACACACTGTTTTCTGCCACTTAAATAACTATTCATAAGCTCATAAGTAGTACCTCTAAAACCAATTCCCTCCAATACACGAAGCAACAATCCGTGGTCAACAGTATCAAAAGCTTTAGCCAGGTCTACAAAGATGCAACATGCCGGTCTTTTTTCATCAATAAATTTACATACTTTTGTTGTTAGATCGGTTATCGCATCCTGTGTCGACCGGCCCTCCCTAAACCCGAACTGTTTCTCTGACAAAATTTTGTATTTTTTGAGGTAATCAGATATACGCGTTTTTAAAAGCTTTTCAAAAATTTTGGCGCAAGCTGGAATCAGAGAGATAGGTCGATAATTGCCAACATTAGACTGGTCACCGCTTTTAAACAATGGCCTCACGAGGGCTGTTTTAAACTGTTCAGGATATTGCCCGCTCTCTATAGATAAATTGTAAATATGAACTAGAGGGGGAGATATTTCCTTGTTAACTAATTTTAAAATTTCTGATTTTAAATTATCTATTCCTGGAGCTTTATTGTTTTTTAAATTTTTGATAACCTTATTTACCTCATTAATATCAGTTGGAAGAAGGACCAGAGAATTTGGTTGAACCATTTTTAAATCTGGGGTAATATTATTTTCTATTTTAATTCTATCCGCCAATTTTTTGCCAATATTAGTAAAATGTTTCACAAACAAATCTGCAATTTGTTTTTGGTCGGTCACAATAGTCCCATCGTGCTTTTTTATTTCGAGATGATCCGTTTTATCTTTGGTTTTTTGGTTAGTTATCGAATTTACAACTTTCCATAAATTCACAGAGTCTTGTTGATTTTCGCCGATCAAATTTTGGTAGTAATTCTTCTTTGTTATATCAATCAAGATACCCAGTCTATTTTTATATTGCCTATATGCTGTTGTGTTCTCCTCGGTTGGACATTGTTTCATGTTTTTGTATAGTTGTTGTTTTTTATTTATTGATTTTATAAGACCATTAGTTATCCATTCCTTTCTTTTAATTTCATTATGTTTTACCCTCATTTTATATGTAGATAGATTTATGAAATTACCCAATTTTGAGTGCAGTAGATTGGTTGCTTTGTTTACGTCTCTATTTGCATAAACATCCTCCCAATGTTCATTTTTAACCAAGGACACAAATTTATTTCTATCTAAAATCTCTTTAGTTTTAATATTAGAATTGTTATCCTTTTCCGTAAGAACTTCCAATAATGTACTATAATGGTCTGTAACTGAAGTTTCGTATATAAAAGAAACAAATTCATTTGAGCTTGTTTTATCCCTGACAAAAATGTGGTCTATGCATGAACCTGAACCATTTTGTACCCTTGTAAAGTCATTAATTGCTGATAGAAACCCATGTCCCGCCATAATATTTAAATAATTTTGTGCTGATAAGTTAGTTTCTAAAATGTTTATATTAATATCCCCAACTATAACATGAATATCGCAATTTTTAACAGTCTCTAGATATTCTTGAAGATTTTCATTAAACATATTAATACAGGTAGAGGGAGGTCTATAAATAGCATTAATTAAGAGTATTTGATCATTAAATGCAGTGTAAATTTCAATCATTTTTAAAACACCTATATTTTTTACTAAATACCGGTAGTTAATTCCGTGTCTAATATATACCGCAACACCATCGTTCTGATTAATATCGCCCGCAGTATACACCAAATTATAGCCCGCGATGCCATGTAAAAATGGATCTTGAAGTTGCCAAGTTTCTGTAAATACTAGAAAATCCATAGATGTATCCAATTGACTTAATATAATTTTAGTTTCATCAATATTTTTATTTAAGCTTCTAATATTATTGTGATATATTTTAAGATCTTTTTTATTCTGATTTGATTTGAATATATTATTCATTTCTAAACTAGTCTTAACGATATGTGACTTTATCGTTCTTATTTGAAAATCCTGTATATATCTATCCATTCTCACAATACCAAGAACCAACAAGCAAAATGTACACAAACAGATCTGTAATATATACAATAAATAAAGAGAAAAATCAATGTACCTTATTCGCAAATAATATGCATTATATTACATTACATAATGGACCAAAATAGCATGTAGTATTTTTAACCGAAAATCATAGAGGTTATTAACTTTAGGTTGACCTTTTAACTTTGTATTTACTTATTTAAAATTAACAGGTAAAATAAGATGGAAATATTTCCTAGCACTGCGTTCCAAATTTATAATAAACACATTCCTACAATCGACAATCATACAGACATAAAAGAGTGAAATTCAAAAAAAATTAGCCCAACAATACACCAAATCAAAAAACATACAACTCATACAAGCCAATCAAGAAAATAACAAAGTCCTAAACTGCATAAGCGTAAATAGACAAAAGACACTGCTATTTATTTGTATAAGTCTTGGGTGCCTTATTAATACTGTTTAATCTGGTTACAGGTCGTTCCAATTTTTTAGCAGGTTGGCTTGCGTTCTTAGTCTTTCGTTTTTGAGAGTCTTCAACCTTCTCCGTCACAAATACCTCTTCGTGCTTGTTTTCTTCTTCCGATCCAGTGCTTGTCAGTTTGGGTCTTGGCGTAGGAGTTGCAGGGGCACTACTAACAGGTCTTATTTTGATCTGTTCCTCAAGTTCCTCAATGTGTGTATTATTCACATGTGATGTTGAACCCTTTATATTATTAATGTCGGTGTCTATCTCGGTTTCTTTCTCAGGTGATGTATGTATACTCTATATTACTCTTACATTTTGGTACCTAAAGCCCAGAAGGCTTTAAAGTATAAAATAGGTTATAGTAATTACTGAAATAATTTCTTTATAGCCAAACAGACCTTTTCTTTTGGAAATCTGACCTTTAGGAAAAATATTTTACTGACGCCATATTGTTTTAACATGGTGAATTATCTTAAATTAATTTTATTAAATTACTTGTAACACTAAAACAAAAACAAATATATAAAAAAACCGAGCACATAAACGAGCTTAGTTATTCGTCCAAGCACAAAATATTCGCTATATTGTATTTTTTTGTATCTTCAATTTTAATTTTAATTTAATGCCTTTTTTAGGGGGGGGGGGTTAGTTTTTCAAGGTAAAATTGAAATCTATATGAAATTTTTTTACGTGCATATAATTTTTCACCTAACATCGATGAAATAGTGATTTTATAAGTATCTATACACTATAGCTATCCATATATTACCACTCCATTTATTAGCGTCTGACATGACAATCATGTTCTGATTTAAGAAAGCTTCAGCATTCTGCGCTTTGATAAAAATAAAAACAACATAATATTTTCCTCTTTTTCTAAAATTGTGGTTATGGTTTTCTATAAACTTTATAGCCCATAACAGGCCCAACATAGGTCCACAAAGGTTAAATACAGGTAAAAAAAAAACCTCTTTATTACAACAAAGAAAATTACTTGTAAATCTAAATGTATTAAAATGTTTTTTTCGATGCATAGCAAACATAGATGCTTTTCTGCGATACATTTTCATTGGACATTTTTAAACGGAAATGAATAAAACAATGTCATCATGGCCTCAGACCAATGTCGTGGCGGTCACATCTTTGGCGACCTCTTACTGCCATACTGCAGACTTTTTATAAGGTTTTAGACGAACATTTAAATTTCCCACATCATGTGGGACGCGTAAGTTTGGAAAACAAAGTGGAGGGGTGCAATTTGCATGCTGATTTACTTTAGAATGGAATACGATTTTTATTCTTTCATACAGTGTTCGCAAGAAAGTCCGCATCAAATGGGATTTTTTTTTATTATTAGGTATAGGTAAAAATTGAAAAAGCAGTTAGTTTTTGCTTACCTAAAAACCAAAAATGACATATACTGAAGCAGCTGCACGACTTGCGTTACCTGTCAAATTTGACATTTTTAATAAAATAGGTTCAAAAATGCCCTTATTTATAAAAATATCGAAAAACTTTATTCGAGAAAGTTGTTTATTTAGGCATTTTTAGCCTTTGTACGAAATTTTGACAGTCTAATACAATTTTTATTTTTTGCCAGATTCTTGAAAATTTTGATCAACCCTTGTAGATTAACTTTTATACATCGATGTAAAACCATTTGCCTTTACTTCATTTGTAATCTTAATGCAATTTTGTATAAAATTTTTGTTTCCAATTATTTATTTTGCTTCAAAAACTGAAATTGTTATTGATCAGTATGTAATGTTTGATGCAAAGTTTATCTAATTACATCAGTTTTGTCAAAACCGACGTTTCTCATTTTTCTTAAGTTAGTAAACAGATGTACAAAAAGAAAATATTAGGAAGCTTTCGTTGAAATTTTACTTAATTAATATTGGATCAAAAAAAATAAATATTAATCGCTCGAAACATTTTATTCAACAAAAATATAGTTTAATATAATTAATTTAATTTAATAATAATTAAGTAAAATTTCAACGAAAGCTTCCTAATATTTTCTTTTTGTACATCTGTTTACTAACTTAAGAGCAGTAACCCCCTTTACCACAATGAAAATTGCCGAACGTTATGCTGGTCAAACGAAAAGAAAAAATAAAAATTGATATTTAGAAAATAAATTCTAATTTAAATACCCAATCCAGAAAAGTAAATGACGATCGAAAATATTCCCAAAATTTTTTTTAGAATTTTTTTTTATTTTTAGTAATTTTGTAATATCTTAAACAATTCTTTATTGGTCAAAAGCAAAATGATTTTCCCGGGTGTAGAATGTTGTACCAAACAATTTTTCTTAAAGCCATTTTTCAATATCGGCCTTACTTTTTTCTCAAAAACTTTGGGCGCGTAAACCCACTTTACACGCTTAAATTCACATTACGCGCCCAAAGTTTTTGAGAAAAAAGTAAGGCCGATATTGAAAAATGGCTTTAAGAAAAATTGTTTGGTACAACATTCTACACCCGGGAAAGTTATTTTGCTTTTGACCAATGAAGAATTGTTTAAGATATTACAAAATTACTAAAAATAAAAAAATTTCTAAAAAAAATTTTGGGAATATTTTCGATCGTCATTTACTTTTCTGGATGGGGTATTTAAAGTAGAATTTATTTTTTAAATACCAATTTTTATTTTTTCTTTTCGTTTGACCAGCAAAACGTTCGGCAATTTTCATTGTGGTATAAGGGGTTACTCCCTCTTAAGAAAAATGAGAAACGTCGGTTTTGGTAAAACTGATGTAATTAAATAAACTTTGCATCAAACATTACATACTGATCAATAACCATTTCAGTTTTTGAAGCAAAATAAATAATTGGAAACAAAAAATTTACACAAAATTGCATTAAGATTAAAAATGAAGTAAAGGCAAATGGTTTTACATCGATGTATAAAAGTTAATCTACGAGGGTTGATCAAAATTTTCAAGAATCTGGCAAAAAATAAAAATTGTATTAGACTGTCAAAATTTCGTACAAAGGCTAAAAATGCCTAAATAAACAACTTTCTCGAATAAAGTTTTTCGATATTTTTATAAATAAGGGCATTTTTGAACATATTTTATTAAAAATGTCAAATTTGACAGGTAACGCAAGTCGTGCAGCTGCTTCAGTATACGTCATTTTTGGTTTTTAGGTAAGCAAAAACTAACTGCTTTTTCAATTTTTACCTATACCTAATAATAAAAAAAAATCCCATGCGGACTTTCTTGCGGACACTGTATATACCAGATCATTGGCTTCCGTAGCTAAAGAGTTGTTGGACCTAAACTATACAAACCGGTGCCCCGGTGGATTGGCACAAGCGAAACAATTGGGTGGCCGCCGCTCCCCATAGGGACGAGAGGCAATAATTTATCCGCCTGGCCCCCTATATGGCACGCAGGCACGCCATTGTGTCCGAGAGGTAATATCTAAATATTTACACAAGAGTGCATGAGTTTAAAAAGGTAACATGAAATTTTTAAAGCACACAACGTATAGTTTTCGTTTTTTAAATGAACTGGTTGCTTACAATTTTGGCCCCGGTTCAAATATTATCACGATATTTATCTTTGAGCTGCCAGTTTTCACATATTATTATTAAATTACGACGTTATTCTCCTATATGGTCCGTCTCAGCGGGTAAAATAGAGCAAATATTACGAAAAAGCGTTAAACAAAGAAAAATGAATGCTTTTGATGTGTTATATATTATGAACGTAAGCAGTTTATGATGAAAGTTTATGAAGAATTTTATGAAGCTACATTTTTATCAGTATATACGTTTCTAGTAGCCTGTTTAAATTAGGTGTCAATGACTGCATGCAACCTTATGCGATGCAATTAAATGGTCGTTTTTAAATGAGTAAAATTGCATTAGCTGATTAAAAAGTCATCAAAGCGCATGCTTACAGGCGAATTTACTCAGTGGCGGCTCGTGGGGTAGAGCCACAGTGCCATGGCACTACCTGCCCTCCTGTCCAGCGTCCTGCCCTTTACAAATTACCAAAACCTATTAAAATTAATATTCTCCTTTTTAAAGCAATTAGCAAAATAATTTAAAAATGGAACACAGTCGGGTGCAAATTTCCATCTATTGAGGAAGCGATTATGCGTAAAACGGTAACGTAGCTTTCGCGCCAAAGCGACGAGGCACACGGGAGGCCCGAAGTTATGACGTAATTGCCATAACAAACCAATAAAAAACATTTGAAAATTACCTTGAATGCGAGCAGGAAAACATCTCCGTGTAGCCAGGCTCTTTGACCCCGTTTGACCGTTTGACGTTAGACGTTTCAAATTCAAACAGTTGTTTGTCCGCGTCGTGTCGTGTAAGGTTGTTTGTAAACTAAATAGTTTTCGTTCGGCCGGAGATTTAATAGAAATATTTATGGAAAAAATACTTGGGTGAGCGGTTGTGATAAATCTAATAGACTATTTTGTTTTATGTGTGTTTTATTTGATGGGGGAGCAAACTTGGTCCCAAAAAGGTACAGATGATTTGGTACATATCTGGGAAAAAATGAAGACACATGAAAAATCGAAGGTGCATTTAAACAATATATTTCATTTCAGTATGCTTGGTAAAATTAACATTAAAACTCAATTAAATTCTGCATATCACAATGAAATAATGAAGAAAAACGAACAAATTGATAAAAACAGATACATATTAAACCAAATTATAAACTGCGTTCGGTTTGTGGTTCTTTCGGTCTATACAGTAAACTCTACCTACAGTATTTTTTTTAAATTCAAGATATGATTGTAAATTCATAAATTAAATAAGGTGCCTTTTTGCTTATTTTTCCTACTGCAAAAGCAAGAACTATTAACAAAAAAGGGCGTGGCACCCAAAAATTTTTTGCCTGCGGCGCTAAGGGTTTACCTGGCCCTACTTCACTAAAATGGCACGAGCCGCCACTGAATTTACTTGTAATTGCACCTAATGTAAACAGGCTTTAAGGTGGAATTCTCAACGTCATTCCATCTATTGCCAACCTATAACCTATTTCGCGTTGCTTTTTTTAGTTTATTATTTGATTAACTAACATTTAAATAAAATCAATATCGTCAGTACAATATTTAGGTAATATCTGACATATTATTACAAAAATATCAATTTATTTCATTACTAATTTTGGGAGAATTGTATAGTAAAAGAAGAATGACATATTAATGTTAAAAAAAATCTTACTCGATATTTTTCGCTATACAATTCTCCTAAAATATTGAATGAAATTCCTTGATATTTATTTAATATGTTAATTTTTACCTATAAAATATGAAGACGATAATGATTTTATTTAAATTTTGTGTAAAAGCTAGAAAAATTAAATAAATATACGCGAAATAGGTTATAGGTTGGCAAGCATGTTGATACTCCCACCTTAACAAAAAAAATATTTTCTTGATATTATAGAAGGACTCGTTTTTCGATAGTTGACATCCTGGCACATTGGCGTAACGTAGGGAAGGTTGTCCATATTGGACCAATTTCCAGATTTCTTATCATAGATCCTGATAGCTATACCT
The DNA here is from genome assembly GCA_963969555.1 of Polydrusus pterygomalis. Classification (NCBI taxonomy): domain Eukaryota; kingdom Metazoa; phylum Arthropoda; class Insecta; order Coleoptera; family Curculionidae; genus Polydrusus; species Polydrusus pterygomalis. Next base: position 2,046,036 of record OZ018376.1, read on the forward strand.
TAGTATACTTTCGTATGTTGTTTAACTGCAGGATTTTTTGCAGAATTTTATCTCAAAGTATCTATGATATACCAGGTTATAAAAAAACCTCTGCAAGTGGTTCAATATAGAAAACCGGTTGCCTAAATTGCACCTGGGGGTTCCAAAATTGGACCACATGATTTAAATCGGAAGCTTAGGTGTTAAATAAATAAATAAAAAATAAAATTGTTGGTATAGGAAGTTTTATACTTATATTTCAAAAGAAACATCAAATTTACAATCAAAATTTCGGTAGAAGACATCCTAATACAAAAAAAGTACCAATTAGTTTCCTATATTGGACCAGTCATAGTTTCATTTTTTAACTCAAAGAAAAAATATTTTAGCAATATTGAAATGGTGTTAGTTTATGACATTAACTTATTTAAAGAGAAAAATTATTTTTGCACAATTTGGAAAAATTGCCTAAATTGGACCGGTTCAACAACGGTCGAACAAACCCAGTGGTGCAATTTAAGCAACTTCCACGTGTTTTACAAAACCATCCAGGAAAGAAACAAGAAAAAACAAATATGGCATGGTAATAGGAGAAATAGAAAGAGAAAAACTTACTTAAAAACTTCCATAAAAAAGATTTTGCTTAGAGTTTTATGATTCTAAGGTAAATTCTTAGGAAAATCCTAAAAATATTACATTAAAATTGTGTAAATTACGTTTTGCTCTATACACGCCAAGCACTAACGGCCAAGCCAACTAGTTGTGTTTGTTGCCGATCAAAGGTTCTAGGTGGAAGCATGTTACAGTGTTACCAAATAATATGGCACTTGTTTATTTTCGGACCTATGTACTGTGGTCCTATTTAGGTAGCGGTTCAATATAGGCAACCTTCCCCTAACTGGGATTACTTTCCGATATAGACAATGTGAAATTACTCACAGGGATTTTACCAATGATCTGATGGTACCTATAGATGAAACAATAACAAATGAAGTTATTGACAAAATCGTATTCAATTCTAAAGTAAATCAAATACAAATTTCGCCCCTCCACTTTGTTGGCCAAACTTACGCTATTAAAAGTAAAGTCTGTTCAATGACCGCTGACCGTTACGTCATATTCTCCATATTTGCGGTACGTCGAAAATTAATTCGGTCAGTTTGACTTACCGGTGGTAAAGGTTATGGTTTTTGTTAGGCTTGATCTACTTAAAGACGGATGCATGTGAACAAGTAAAATACAAGAAGCGTTTTTTTCAAATTTTTTATTATTATTTTTATACTGTTAATGAAGTCAGAAATAAGTAGTTTATTTAGGGTAAAAGGTATCATGGTATAAAACATTTTGTTTTTGAAAATCAGTATAAAATTTTTAATTACCTAATTAAAATTTATTGATAAATAAATAACTCATTTATAAAATTTAAAATTGAATCATATATTTTTTTTGTCTTGTGCATTTCTAGTGTATCAGTCTATAAATTTTGTTCCAATTCATAAAGAAGAAAATGACAACACAATAAAATACAGTTTTTTAATAATTAAAATAAATCATCTCCGCAAGGATCATCATCATCAGATTCGTCCAATTTAATAATAATAAGGGGAAGAGTTTTTGAAGCATCGATAAATCTTTCCCGTTCCCACACATCATTTATAATTTTATTAGTGTGTGTTACATAATTTTTTTCATTTTTCCACTGTTACATTTTCTATCGCTGTGGAAGAAGTCTTAAAACTCGATGTCCATGTTGCATTGCTAGGTCGTCCAACCTATTAAAAATAAATTAAAATTATTAAAAAACGCCTGTTTGATACAGTAAATTAACGCCATAAATTATTTTTTTAAACAGTCCGCTAATAAGCCAGTGGATATTTCAATATCATCAATAAATTTAAGGTTTAGTTGTATTGGGCGAATGCAATGGTAACGTGTTCAGCTACTCTATACATCCCATAAATACGCTGTCTTATGGTATGTTCATCAATTTCGTGAAGTTGTCGTCCACGGGTTGACCAAATAGCTACATTATTGAGATTCTTGAAATCTACATCCTTTGCCTTTATTTCGTTGGATTGTTGAACACGAAACTCCAAAAGCATCAGAAACTCTCTGAAACATTGCCATAGGCAATTGCATTGCATTGCATTGCTATATTTTTCATGTTTATTATTTATGTTTTCACAATTCCTGCGTTATTATGTCTACTTACGTCGTAAACTGCGTTAAATGGTAAAAGAGTCTTTCCAGCATCACTTTCTCTTTGAAAATAGTCAAATAATTTTAAAATTAATGCTTGTCCTTTTTTTTAAAACCGATCAGAAAATATACACTTTCTGGACAATTTTTCGTCTAGAAAATAACCTTTTTCCGATCGCAAGACCGGAAAAGTGACGTTAGAGACAGGAAAAGATTTTTCCGGTCCCTGTTTTTTGTTTTTCCAATCGCTCTTTGTTAATACAAGCTACCTTGATTTCGTTACTATGACAACAACATATCGATGTATTGTCGAGTGACAGTTCGGTGATTTTTAATTTGTTGTTTATGTCAAACTTGTTTCGCGAGTTCGCAAATTTAACAATATGAATTCAGATTTTGAATTATCCGACACGGAAAATGAGTTATCAGAAGAAATTTTGGAAGCAGCAAGGAAAGCGACTTACGATATATTGTCAGTAAAATCAAAAGCCCGTCACGAGAAGTCATACGACGCATTTAAAAATAATATAAAATAATTTAATGTAAGTATATCGAAGTGTCGGCCTTAAAAAAAATATTGTACGTCACGCAACCGAAAATTAGTGTTTTCCAGGTCTCTTCAAGCTTCCAGGACTCGCCTACGGCTCGCCCTGGAAATGCTTATCTCGACCTGAAAAACACTACTTTCCGGTCTTGTAACGTAAATTACTATTTCATAATACCGTGAGATTTTTGAAGTAATGCGGATTAACAATGTCAGTGTCAAAACTTTTTTGACTGGTTAAATTGTACGACATTCATTATTGACGCAAATTTACTATCTCACCTAGTTCACGAATGTTAGAAAGATAAGCACTAGTCGTGACGTAACGGTCAGCGGTCATTGAACAAACTTTATTAACATCTTATGGGAAGGCAACAGTAAGAATTCCGCCCTCAAAAACGTGACCGCCAGGACATTGGTCTGAGGCCATGATGACGTTGTTTCATTGATTTCCGTTTAGGGATGTCCACATACACTGTATCGCGGAAAAACATCCTTTCAGGTTATTTATACCGACAAATTCAGAAAAGCGTCATTCTATAATCTTGCACATATATACATAGTAAGAGAATTTGTAAACAGTACCTACATATTTTTGCGAAAATGTGGGCAAATGAAAAATTAACATCCATTACAAGACTTGCAGATTTGAAAGAATTTAAATACTGAAATTTTAAAGACAATTTCAACTTTTTTTTTATTAAAAAGTCAGTGAAAACTCAAGACATAAATTTGCTGGATACAAATTATGAAAATGTACCTTAGCTCGGTAGAAACACACAACTTGCAGAGGAATTCGTTTCCATTTGAGAAAGGTGGAAAAACTGAGAAAAGTTAAATAAAATTTTCACAATCATGTTTTCTATTATATTTTGTCTGCTTTTTCGTTTTGGGACTTTCGAAGTTGAAATTGAATTTGCAATAATAGATAAAGTGAAAAATTGAGTGATATTGGCGAGAGCGTTTTTTAGTTTCATCTCGTAAAAGAAGATGGCGATCGATTTGTTAAAAAAATTCCTAAATCAAATTCATTACGTCAAAATAGAATTCTAAACGTCTTACATTTTTATTCACGGCGTCAATACTTGAAACTGCACTTTTTAAAAAAGAACATACATTACTAATGGTGGCAAACAAAATGAGGGGGAGGTGAGAATCCAAGCTTCTTATTCAAAGTGTCAGTGGCCCAATAGAAGAAGACAATGAAAGTCCGAAAAGTAATTATTTTGATAATACTACATTGTTTACCACCTTCAAACAAACTGTATTATAATAATTTTAACTAGGGCTGGGCAAAAATTCGATAATATCGATATATTAAATAACGATATTTAAAAAATAAAATATCGATATTATCGATATATCGACTATATCGATATTCGATTAGAACTTCAATATCGTCCAGCCCTACTTATAACACATTTAAGACCAATATTTAATTCAATCTTTTTTCTTCCTGTTTTCATAATTAGAGTCTCCCCTTAGGTACGGAGTTTTACAGGGCACATAAGAAAATATTGATATATTTATAATATAATATTTTTATGTTTTATCGATAATATATATTTTCAAGCACAATTTCTTGATGAAGAATTTAAAAAAGTTTTCGTTACCAGTCATTGTTTATTAGGCTGGGCCGAAAAAGTGAAAAATTGGAAATTGCAAATGGTATATTTGCCAATATCTGACTATACATCTAAAAGTAATTTGTGGAAAATTTTATTAAAATCCGTAAATGTTTCGCCGCGCCCCTGTGACCTTGAAAATTAGTAAAAAGGCCGATTTTTCAATATTTAGTATTTTTTAAATCCAAAATTATAATTTTTTTGTGACTTCTTGTGGATGTGGGAATGCGTATAAAAATATTTTTTCAAAAAAATATTTTTCTGTTGGATGGAAATTACAAATTTGTCTCTGAAAACGTTAAATTACGTGTAAATAAGATTTTGAGGACAAATTTGTAATTTCCATCCAACAGAAAAATATTTTATTGAAAAAATTATTTTTATACACATTCCCACATCCACAAGAAGTCACAAAAAAATTATAATTTTGGATTTAAAAAATATTAAATATTGAAAAATCGGCCTTTTTACTAATTTTCAAGGTCACAGGGGCGCGGCGAAACATTTACGGATTTTAATAAAATTTTCCACAAATTACTTTTAGATGTATAGTCAGATATTGGCAAATATACCATTTGCAATTTCCAATTTTTCACTTTTTCGGCTTAGCCTATTGTTTATAGTAGAAACACAATTCAGTTAACTAAACACAATCCACAATACGAAATTGTTCGGAAAGCGTTCCTTTAACAACTTTGCTAAGCAGATATTTTTACTTTGCTGTTTAGCACAGCAGCAAAAGAAAAGTACCTAATAGCAAAGAATACAAGAAATCCACACAGAAAACGTAACAACAAAAATGGTACCGAGCAGGTTCTAAAGTATATGAGGTCATTGAAGAAGAAACCCTTAATAAAGAGGATCGCACGGGATAAGCTGTACGGATCTAAAGGTACTAGGTACTTTCCATTTGCTTCTTTTAAACAGCCAAGCAAAGTAAAAATCTTTGTTTAACTAAGTTGTTAAAGGAACGCCATGCACTGTGTATTCGTAATTTAATAAAAATACGGCACATTGCCGCTTTTCATTATTTCCTGTTTATTTTAGGTTGACTTATCAACGTTGGTCGTTTGGCAGCTGTCTCCGACACATCTTTAGTAGATCGATAACTATTTAACTAGCTGGAACGTTAAAAAGGTACTCTACAATTTCAGAGCACTCAACTTCGCGAGTGCAAAATGTTGATTTACGTAAAAGCTAATCGTAATTCTATGTCTACTTGAAATTCTATTTCTATAGGACCAGTTTTAATTGTTCCGACAATATCTGTCTAGCTAGAGCATTTAAGGTCGTTAAACGCTACAAAAATATCCCTAATTACATATTGAACATAAAGTTAGAGTAAGAAAAATTTGTTTATGAGATTTGTGGCGTTCCACAAGGCAGTGTTTTGAAGATATTATATTTATTATAATATATTATACTTATATTAATAAATAATGTTGTTATTATTTACATCACAGGTTTATTCGTGTTGTTTGTACCGTGCGAGCAAAACTTATTTGCATCAAAGAGGGCCTTGCATCTAAGGACGTAATGCTTAGCCGTAGAGCTTAATACCTGTTGGGTGTCAGTAGCTACCTGAATAATAATAATAATAATCAATCAGTTATTCCGTCATTTTTGAGAGTCGTTACAAGTAGTTTGATTCATCGCTAATTTTTCCAATTTCTTGAACAATTCACACAATGGGCTTTACGAAACAGCACAAAACATTCATGGTTGAAGCGTATATACTCAAAATTTATTGGAAAGAAATGATTTATTAGACCTGACAATTTTTTCGGATGAAGCCTGGTTCCACCTCTCCGGTTATGTGAATTCTCAGAATACATGCATGCAACAAGTAGTTATTATTTTTTCTTCCTGTGCAATGGAACCACATCCCAAGTAGCAATTATAGACACAAATTGGACACAACTTCTTTGCTGAGAAACGTTTCGAAACATTTTCGATTAAAATTATTTAGATTGTGTGGAGACACATGTTTCGAAACTTTTGCGATACATTTTCAAATTTATTTAATAAAAACGATTAAGAACTGTTAGTTTCGAAATACTTTCCAAACTACAGTGTCGATACATTTAGGAAACGCACAAAAGAAAATTTTTCGAAACATTTTTATATAATATTATGAAATTGTGTTTAGACACATGTGCTCCCAAATTGTAGCGACACATTTTCGAATTAAGTGATTCAAAACAAATTGGTATTCTTCTGCTTTGAAATATTTACCAAACAGTGATATCCATTTAATTACGAAACTTAAGCAGAAAATAATTTTCGAAACTGCCAGAAACCTTTACACTACCGCACCCGGACAATTATTATAACCTCGATTATAACGATTATAACCTATAAATTGTACATTTTTGTTTTGTTACCAACCTACTTTTTTCCTTTGTCTCGACAATTGAGTACATGTTTTAGATTATTACTTAGAAATAAGTTATAAGTAAGTTTTATTAAACGTTCAACAAAGTACAAACCAATTTTGTAGGTTATATGCACAGAATGTTGGCAGTGTATACCGTGACGGTATACGGTATACAGAAGTTTTATGCTTCTAAGCTTAACCTTCCTCTTGACGGGACTGTGCATTTTTTACTTTAGCGACGTTTGTTTCGCATGGTTTCGGTACAATATCGAAACATTCTTCATGTTTCGACACATTTTCTATGAATTATAGCTACATGATTATCGAAACATTATAGAAACCAAATACTAGAAATTGTGTGTCGACTCCATTTTAGACCAGAATAATTCTCGCTTTCATTTTTTTATTATTAAAAAAACTTCCTGCGTCATTTGAAATGTAAAAAAGTGGTTACATTAGTTCCATTTTGCTAGCTTAATCAATTGAAAGAAGAATTAAGTAAAATTTTAAAAATATTTAAGATTTTATTTTTTGACAAAGTATTTATTTTGTGTGTAAATGTCAATATACCGGGAGCGTCTTAAGAATATAAAGCTAAATTACTAAATTGCACGATAAAATTTATTTTGTCAACGATTTTTGGATCTCCTCTGCAATAAACCATACGAAAAAAATGTATCACTTATAGAAAATACTCTGGTGACAAATTCATTATGGCGAAATTATGCTGTCATCATATTGTTTAATTTCTTTTATTTTACAACCTGCAGAGAGATAGATATTATATATCTAATTATTTGTTTCAATAATGTTTCCATTTTGACAATTTACAATTCCAACACTCAGCGCCCTCTTTGCAAAATGAACTCTCACTCGACACATTTATGGAAACATGTTCCAAACATTTCTGAAAAATTTTCGAAACATTTTCGATAAAAATTTCGATTTTGCGTCGAAACAGCGAAAGTCACAGCCCGTACCAACCACTTGGAAACACGTGCTAATGCGCCATTTAAAATGTATACGTTTCAAAAATATTTCCATACATGTTGCCAACAATTTCCAATTTGTGTCGGAAACAGAAACAATAGTTTAGTTTAGACACATTTACCGTAATGTGTCTAAAAATGCTACTTGGTTCAGTTTCACCAAGCATGTAGCATGTAGCCCAACACAAATTAATTATATAGAGAACTCTATTTATTTCAAAATTTGAAGACAATACTTACTAACTAGTTTAAATGAAAACCTGTTTTTTAATTAGATGCTCAACCAGCAGGGTTTGGCTGATTTAAATCAAGTGATTTAAATCACTTATCACTTTATTTTTATTTTTTATATCATGATTTAATGAAACTATTTATTTTTAATTCAGAACAATGAACAATATAACATATTAAAAAATTTTTTTCAAAAATCAACAGTATATATAGAACTCGCTAAAAGTAGTAGGTATATAATACATATAAACTTTATGTTTCTGTATTTTTGTTTTTGTTGTATAGTTTAAACAAAAATAGTAGTAGTGTGTTTTAGGTCTTTGAATTATCCCTTGAATTTCTTTTTTGCAGTTTTTACATATCGCTCTACACCCTGATTTATTTGGTTATGTTGTTTTAACAAAAAACGGCCATATTATGCTGTCTTCTTTTCTTCCAGCCATTTGTTTATTTTTACTTAGACACTTAATAAATATCCCATTGCCCAACCCTGTCAACCAGTCCTCTGTTTACTGCCAAGCAATATCCTAAACGGTCATAAAAGTCAGTTCTTACATTATTCAGTTAATACGCAGATTCGATTACGTAATAATATTGGGCGCATTACTATTTTTGTAACGACATTTTTTTTTGTATACGACCCAAGAGTTCGAAAAGCCATTCCAATCGAATTCAACGCCTTGAGGACCCCCAAGAGGAAATAATATTCCAAACAAGAAGTGTTATTTTTTCGGCGGCGACAGAAGTATTTTTCTTTCGGAAAAAGCGCCCTTTGAAGGGCCCCTGATGGCAAATTTAATTATTGGCTTGGGTGAGATAAGAAGGAGGAAATGGGGAAAGGGCGAGAAAGAAAATTATCTTGTAACAACAGGAACGTTTTTTTTTGTATTTTGATTGTCTTCGGGATACTTAAAGTTCATTTTGGACAAGAGGAAAAACGAGTTCCCCGAAGAGGTATGATGGTTTGAAAGAGTGGAAGGTGATTTAGGGAAAGTTTTGGGCATAATCGAGAAGGCCAGTTAAAATGGATGGATCGAAATATCCAAAAAAATTGTCGCTGAAGTCAAGATTAGCCAGTTTGGTTAGAAGCAATGCATGGTTAGGCTGTCAAAGGCCTTCGAATAGTTGGTGTACACATCAGTATCCACCTGGAGTCTAGAGTTTAAAGCATCACGTACAAAGTTGCTGAAGCAAGCCAGAAAAGAAACCACGTTGGAGAGGTGATATTATTGAATACCTCTGAAACCACTCTGTTGTACTGTTGTACACCATCATTTCAAATACCTTAGCGAAGACACTAAAATAACATAATATATTATATATAGGCCTATAGTTTTCAGCCATATATGTGTCTTCCTTTTTAAATATTGGTTTTATTTTGCTGTTTTCCAACATTCTGGAAATGTACTTAATTTAAGGCACAAATTGAATATAATGTGCAATGGACCAGTGGCGTAGCGTGCAGGGGGCCAGGGGGGGCGACCGCCCCCCCCGCCCTTTGAGCCCTTTGAGCCCTTTGAGCCCTTTGAGCCCTTTGAGCCCTTTGAGCCCTTTGAGCCCTTTGAGCCCTTTGGGCCCTTTGAGCCCTTTGAGCCCTTTGAGCCCTTTGAGCCCTTTGAGCCCTTTGAGTCCTTTGAGCCCTTTGAGTCCTTTGAGCCCTTTGAGCCCTTTCCCAAACGGCGCCCCCTTCCCACTCTCCCAGTTCCCAGAGGCAAAAGTGTACAGTTGGCCATTTGCCAATATGGTAATATTTTAAATTTCATTAGCAGATCTTTTATTTTTGGTTGTTAAAATTTAAAATTATTTTATTTATTACTATTATTATTATTATTATTATTTTTTAGTTCTTTGTTTCTGTTTATATTATAAGATGACCATTATCAGAAGAATATTGGCAAATATGATATTTGAGATTTTGTGAAGCTCTCTTTCCTTTTGTTTTTAAAGTATTTTTATGGGGTTTAGAGTAAAGAAACAGATAAAATAAACCTGTTACCTACTTTGGGATTCTATTTTATTTCTACTACTTGATTTAATTTATAATTTTGCCACGACGAATAATTTGTATTCTTTCAGTTATTTTGCTTTAACAATTAAAAATTGCTTGAAATCTCTAATTTACTAGTGACTAAATTTTATCTTTTTAAAAGTGTGTTATTGTCGCCAATGAGAATATATGCTCCTATTATTATGTAATATGCATAAAATATTTGATAGAGTTTTAACAAAATTCCCCTTGCCGTGTTCATATTCTGTTTTCATGTGACCATTATGACGAAACAAAAACTTTATTTCTCAGGCCAAAATTTACTAAAGAAACAAAATTATACATTAGCAGTGAGGCGCCCTTTGAAGGGCGTAGAGAAGGGGGTAGGAACCCCCCGCCCCCCCCCCCAGGAATCTTGTGTATTTTATATTTTTCCTACTCGAAAATCAGGCAACATCATTGAAAAAAGGGCGTGCCACCCTAAAAATTTTCGACTGCGGCGCTATTTTTTTCTCCTCTTTTAACCTATAAGGAAAATTTACGCCCTTACCTTTGAAGCTTTCGCCCCCCTACGCCTCTTCAACCACGCTACGCCACTGCAATGGACGTGGTAAGACAAATCTGCAATCTTTGACAAATTATTTGATCAGGTTCCTGAGTCATCCTTGGTTTAAGTCTACCTAAGGCTTTTAATATTTCAGTTTCGGAGAGAGAGTTTAAAGTGATATGAGCATGCGTGGTTTGATGTAACGGCGTAAGGTTGCAAACGCGTCAACATGCATTTTTTCTTTGATTTCAAACCCTATATACAGTGTGACCAGTAAAGTCCGCATCATATGCGATTTTTTTTATTAATAACTTTATTTGAAATTTGAGTTTGGCATCAAGTTCTGCTTCGATAGAGATGAAAATAAGCAAAAAAAAATAGTAGTCACGTGATTCGCATTGGGTATAATATGTCAAATTTTAATTTTTTCCAAAAAATAATTCAAAAGTAGGGTTATTTCTGAAAGTATCGAAAAAGGTTATTAGAAAAAGTTTTTTTAAATGCAGTTTCTAGCCTACTTGCAAAATTTCAGCTGCATAAGATAATTTTGATTTTTTACCCATATTTTGTAAATTGCACCACTTTTGCAAAATAAGACGCAAAGCAACCTACATAAAACTTCTTAGTTTTGACAATGCTTTATTTCAGATACATTTTGTTTAAAGTAGAGCCATATTAAATGTGTGTTTTTCTACAAAATCAAAATTGGGCTATTAAAATTTGGTCGCATGTGATGCAAAGTTTATTTGTTTTTGACCCTGTATAAGGTAACTTCAAAAAATAAATACTGTTTTTGTCTAAAAGTAATACACCAAAAAAGAACACAGTGTCATCAGTAAAGTGTTCATTAAGTGGAAAATAAATTTTAGTTTAACTTAACGTAAAGTTTATCTATTTTCAACAATTTAATTTGGGCTATTAAAATTTGGTTTATTTGTTTTCGACCCTTTATAAGGTAACTTCAAAAAATAAGTTTTTTTGAAAACGTATAGTTTGTGCCTGAAAGTAACACACCCTAATATTAAGACAAAAAAGAACACAGTGTCATCAGTAAAGTGTTCATTAAGTGGAAAATAAATTTTAGTGGTGGTTAAAAAATCAAGATTATCTTATGCAGCCGAAATTTTGCACGTGGGCTAAAAACTGCATTTAAAAAATCCTTTTTTTAATAATTTTTTCGATGTTTTCAGAAGTAACCCCACTTTTGAATTATTTTTTGGAAAAAATTAAAATTTGACAGATAATGCGAATCAAGTGACTACTATTTTTTTTTTTGCTTAATTTTCATCTCGATCGAAGCAGAACTTGATGCCAAAGTCAAATTTCGAATAAAGCTATTAATAAAAAAAAAATCCCATATGATGCGGACTTTACTGGTCACACTGTATAGATACTACTTAAAATCGTTATTTAAGAAAACAACAAAAGCAAGATACAAAAAACTACTGATAATTTTTTTTTTAATTCTTTTTGATCCTGCATATCGGTTAATAATATTATATAGTGTTAACTAAAACCTGGTACACTAGTACCGCCACTGCGCCTATATATTTTTTAAATTGTGAAAATGATAATTGGAAAGCGAACTTTTTTGCCAGGTTAGTAAAAATTGCTAGCATTTGAAATAATGTGATAACTGATAACGTTAAAACTACCATAATTCCCTTTTAAAATGGTATTACTTCTAATGTAAAATCGATGCGTTTACGCTTGTATCTTTCACATGCTTTCTTTCTTGCCAAAGACGTGCGAGCGTCGACTAGAAAAAAGTAAAAATGCCTTGAGTATACTGTATAAGTCGAATTTTCTTATGGTAAAAGGGAATTTAAGGAATAATAATTTGTGTTTTTATGTTATATTTCCATTTTTTTTTTATTTTTTAGGGTTGCGCAAACCTAATGGAATGAAACCCACCACTGCCTTATAGCATAGACCTCTTTCAGTTATGTAAATCGTTGTTTTTCAATTTATAAATAGATATATTGCTAATAGAGGAGAACGGGAATTATCAGCGTGTATCTGGATTCCGGATCCACTTTTATCTATATTTTTACAAGAAGCTTTTTACTCAATTTGGCCGCCTAAATCGATTTTAAGCGAACCATTCGCCATTCGCCTGAAATTGGTTTGGCAATTGAGAGCCGGCAAAAAGAACACGAACAGATAAATTGCGGTCATTTTGTTGGAGTTTCGTGTCGTTTCCAGTTTCGATTTCGGTATTTTTCGATATAGGAAATTTTTTTCTGCGATTATTTAATAAAAATATCATTCTTTTGTCAGTTTTGAGAAATCAGATTCGTAATGGCATGCATACTCATTCATAAATCTAGCATACGTGCGCTCCGCTGACTTTCTTCAGATTAGTACCGGGTGAGTCAACGATTGCGCGGAGTAATGTTATGCCTTGAAGATACGATTTGTCGATAATGAACTTTTGTATGAAGGTATGGTTGGATATCTGGCACATTTTGAAAATATTTTGAATTATACAGGGTGCGCCCAAAAAGTAGGGTACATAGAAGATTATAAAGTTACATTTTTTTTTAAATGGGACACCCTATATTTGAATACATTTATTAATTCTCCGTTGTGATGTAAATTTAAAAAAAAGTTGTTTTTTTAAAAAAACGTGTTCTTTTTTAGAAAAAAAACAATCCGGTTTGTTTTTTTTAAAAATGTTGTTTTTGAAGTGAAAACTTCTTTAGGCGCGTTTAGCACTTTTTGTGGGCACTGAATTAAACTGAGCCGTCACGCGTTCACCCGTCACGCGTAACGCTCGGCTGTGTTACGCTCGAATTCGACTCCTATATTCAATCCGAACTGAACCGAATGAACGTTATATGAAAGAGCATGCCGCATCAGTCGCATTCAGTATCGACGTGGAAACAGTGTGCGTTGTTTGTGTGTTTAAGATCACAAGATAGACACTTGTTGCGTCTCAGGTATGTTCTGGCATTTTTTTCAAGGGTTGTTCAATTTTAGGAAATATATTTATTCGATATTATTAATTTTACCTTGTTGAAGTTTTCACTTCTGTCGTGTGGTCTTAAGCACACACAATTTTTTTTCAGAATCATTGTTTTTGCTTTATAGAAAAGAGGAAACTTTTTTTTATATAATAATTTTATAAAATATAATAAAGTAATCTCTATTCTATTCTCTATTTATTAATAAAGGTACATATTTTATTTTATTACCTATTTAAATAGAAACAAAATAATAAATACTTGCTTCTACATAATCTAAGTTTACAAAATTTTATAATCATGTAAAACAAAAACACAAAACCCAACTAAATTAGTATTTTATTAAAAACATAAAGGCAGGCATCTAAATGAAATCTCACATGTCAAACCCAACCTACACTACCTACTTAACAGTAAACTAAATATCACGAATAGTCTCGTTTTAAAACAGATGACAGCGATTATTTGTCATCGATCAGCTGATATTGGGACATAATAATATCCCTAGATTTGTAGCGGACCGTAATGAGCCCAAACACCGAGCTATAAATTGCGTTTTTGTTACATTTAATTGTAAATACCTACAATTATTATTCATTTGACCAAAAATTTAGATACAGGTTAAAATTTTTTAATTCTTTTTCATTAGGGATCATAATTATTAATGTGTGCCTTGCTCGTTAGTTGATTTCATCGATAAGTAATAAGTTTTATTTCATCTGAACGCCGTTTTTGTCGAAAAGTTAGTTTGTAAAATTTTTGTTCTTAAAATGTTTGTTCGTTAAGGTTAGGTTTCTAATGTATAATTTTTGCATTTTACATTATCTAGATATCCTTTTCTGTTTCAAGAAAAATAAGTAGAAATTAAGTATTTCCCTGACTTAGGTAGGTAGGGGAGAGTTGGACAAAACCGGGTAGGTTGATAAAACCGGGTATCGCCTAGTTCTACCAAATGCCAAAACAGCTTTCCATATTATTAACCTTTAAAAAGCAGCTATTTGATTTTGAAGGAATTATTTTTATTATTGTTATTAGTAAATATTATTATTTTTTGGCAATATGCAATAGTTAGTAAAATTATGTTACTATAATAGTTAAAATAGCTAACCATATTATTAGTATGTAATAGGATAGCGAACAAATATATAATTCTATTTTCTGTGTCTACGTACCTTACATAAGTGAAATTATTATTTGATATTACTATTATTATTGTTTGAATGACAATAAAATAAAGTTTTTAACATAAAGTTAGCCTACATACAAGTTTAGAAATGTAACTGTTTTAATAAATTGCACTTTAACAAACAAATTCCATAAAAACCACTTTTGGGTCTACGTACCTTACGTAAGTCAAAAACTGTTAAAGTAGGGTTTCCACTGACAGAAAAATTGAATCCCTGCTAAACTAAAGCTTTTAACTTTATGTTAGCCCACATACAAGTTTAGAAATAATGTAATTGTACTATAACCAACAAATTCCATAAAAACCGTTTTTGGGTCTACGTACCTTATGTAAGTCAAAAACTTAAGTAGGGTTTCCACCAGAAAAATTAAATCCCTGGCTATATTGAAACTTTTAATTTTATGTTAGCCCACATACAAGTTTAGAAATGTAACCGTACCATAGCCAACAAATTCTATAAAAACCATATTTGGGTCTACGTACCTTACGTAAGTCATATATGGGGATTTTCTTGACAGTGAATGTAATAACTTGAATTCAATTAGTTTATGTTGAACTGTAGGTATTTTACCTATAGGTATAATCTGAACAAATAAAACAAAAAAAAAATCTGTTCTAAATATGAGTGACAGAATCATATTTTAAGTTGTGTTTCAGTTAGTTTAGTATTTTTAAGGTTTGGATATTTATAATATTATGAACTTTTTAAATCTATTTTGACACTTTATCTTTAAACCATATAGAAATTCATGCTTATTATTACCTACCTTAAATTATAATATTTATAAAACAAAACTTTCAAAAGAAATTATTAGGTACCTATTACTTATTATTTGGCAATATTAAAGCGGTAGAACCGAGAAGGCTATTGCATAAATTGTTTTAGAAGGTATCACATGTATAATTTTCAAGTCCGGTCCTGTAATTCATGCCAACTTATAAAAATTTAATACACCAAAATTGACAGAGTGTCACGTGACTTCGCCCCCATCTTGCAAGAGTATTCAAGATTTTTACTATAGCTGTCGCTGTCGTATTATGATTTTTAATAATTTTATTAGAAATATAAAATCTCCCATATTTCTTGTGTATTTTCAAGAATTTTGGTCCAACCGGGCACAACGCACAACCAATAAATATGTTTATTTATTTTGTTCATAAAAAAACAAAAAAATTATTTCTTTTTTAATTAATATGAATTTTTTTTTAATTTAACAATGTTTTTTTTTCAGAAAAAAAACGTTTTTTTACATCACTATCTACGTATTATTTCATACATTTTTATTAATGGTTTAATATACGAAATAGTTATAGATTTTAAGATAATCCGACTTATAAAGAAAATTTTGCACTTGCAAGCATCTCGTTGTTGTGAAAATGCTACTTTAATTTTGACACTAAGCGATTCATAATTTTACACTTACTAAATAATGTCAAAAATATATATGCACTATGAAATATTTGACGTATTATTTACAGGGTGTTTACTTTCTAGGACCAAATTCAGAAAATTTCTAATTGAAAAATATCACTTTTATTAAATGGAACACCCTATAAATTTTTCAGTCATCTTATAGCTCCTCATAAACTATTCAACTTTCGTGAAGAACGTCCTATCTCTATCTCTAATAGTTTTTGAAATATTTTGATATTTCGAGATTTAATGTCCTCGTTATTTTTTTGTCCACCATAAGACCAATAGATATTTCACCGTGCGCTTACCTGAAAAATTCAGTCCGAACGTAGGTATGGAGAGGGAATGCAGCGATTACGGAATGTGAATCGTGCTTGAACAGAAGTTGGCGTTTAGGGTGGTCATTTTGGGTATACTAATTTTTTACCGACATTTTTAATGTTTGAGGAAATTATTTAAATATTGTCAATCATTGAATATCGCGCCAAGTCCTTTTTATATTAATTTCTTTACATTATAAGCCTCCTTGTAACTTCAGGCTTACCAGTACTGTAGATCTATCCAGATTATGCGCAATGCGTGAACAATACATTTTTAAATATTGTTTCTGACAGTAAAACAGTTTGTTCTTTAAAAAAACTTTCTAATAGTTTTTCATTTCTACAACACGTTATTTTCTCCACAGTCTCAACAACGCGAGAACATGTCTGTATTTGGTAAAGTTTCTGAAAGAGATGTACTTTTTTTGTCGAATTCACAGCGCTTAACTTTTGCGACAATAAAACTGGAAAACTGCGGACAGAGTAGAAAAGTTGCTTTAAAAATTTAGCACGTTTTCCAGCAGTATGGGAAATTGAGACAGAAAAGTAGTTACAAAAATTAATTCTGTACATGAAACATGAAAGTGAAAAACACAACTTTTTACTATAATGTCCACTTTATTTTAGAAAATTTGTAAATGTATGTGTTGAGCGTTTAACTGAAACCGTAGAAAATTTATATTTTTTAGTCCTCTATGCGGTAAAAACAATATGAAAATTTTAGTAAAGTGACGTCAGAAATACATCGATCTGACCTCGAGACGATCAGCGTTTGTACCAGTTTGGTGAACAAAATAAGGGTCGTACGTACGTCAGTACCTATATGACTATTCTTCACATTATAAGTAACGGATTGCAGTACAGACCAAAAGCGTTTTTGGGTAGCCTTTTTCTACAGCATTTTACCACAAACCACAAAGGTGGCACATGTCAGATTTGGTCGACAAATCTGACGTCGTATTTTAGTTAGCTGTCCGACCAATCATTTATCACGTCCTGTGTGGCAATTAACAAGTGACAGTCGGTAACTATCGACTGTCCGTCGACTGTCGATTATTCACTGTGGACAGAAGTCTCGCGCGGTTTTTTAAAGGTATTTTTTTTATCTATATGTACAGTGAGGATCTAAAGTCCGTCCCCCCCGCCTCTAACTTCTAAACCGTTCGGTATATTTTGATGAAATTTTGAACGATAATATTTGAGCAAGTCTTGCACTTTTTAAATGTCAATATGACAGCTGGGTCCGCTTTTGGAATATTTTTTTAAATGGAACACCCTGTATATTTTTACATTTTTAAATTTCACATAAAATTATAATTATTTTTTATTAAATGCATTATTAGTCTATACCTCATAGTTTCCGAGATATTGACTCTCGAAAAGTGACATTTTTGAACTTTGACAGCTTATAACCTTCTAACAGTACGTTTTAGAGCAAAACGGCTTACATGTCCGTATCTTTAATTTTTATTATCTTCCCAAAAAAATCAACTTCCAGTTAAACCGGAACAACTATATTTCCTGCTTTCGAGTTACATCCGGTTTAACCGGAAGTTGATTTTTTTGGAAAGATAATAAAAATTGAAGATAGGGGCATGTAAGCCGTTTTGCTCTAAGACGTACTGTTAGAAGGTTATAAGCTGTCAAAGTTCAAAAATGTCACTTTTCGAGAGTCAATATCTCGGAAACTATAAAGTATAGACTAATAATGCATTTAATAAAAAATAATTATAATTTTATGTGGAATTTAAAAATTTAAATATATACAGGGTGTTCCATTTAAAAAAATATTCCAAAAGCGGACCCAACTGTCATCTTGACATTTAAAGCTGTCATTGGTATGTCAAAAAGTGCAAGACTTGCTCAAATATTATCGTTCAAAATTTCATTAAAATATACCGAACGGTTAAGAAGTTAGAGGGGGGGGGGGGGGCGGACTTTAGGTCCTCACTGTATGAGTTTCATGTTCATTGCGTTAAGCGAAATTCATTTAATTACTCTTGGCTAGTGGCACAAAACATACCACTAAATGTTTTGTGGCTAGTGGTGCTACTGGGTTTAATGTATTATTTTGGTTTTAAGTTCGATCGTACACAGAAAAAACAATATGGTATTTTTAACAATAGCCTTATTATTGGGAGCGAACACATTCATACAAATAAAATGCAGTTGGCATAAGTGTTGTATCCAACTTAGTTTAAATATAAACATATTGTTAGATTTTACATAATATTATTATTGGATTTAAAAAAAATAATATTCATCAAATTAAACCATGTAATTGTGGTAAAATGAGACCTCTAATTAAATGGAGTGTAAACTAATAGCTGATGCTAATAATATATATTTTGAAGAGACATTTGAATATCATTGTTATAAGTAGCGATGCTTTTTTTGCATCAAAGTGCTACATAGGTCACAACTATTACAGATATCGTTTATCACATCCTACTTTACCAATGTGGCTGCTCACATAAAAATCTCCGGTTACATTCTTTTTTATAGCGAAAACCCAACTTTTTTATTAATTTTGATAACGCTTGAAGTCCGATTTCCAAACACCTCGATTTAAAAAATTTTTAAACCGGGAAGAGTTACATCGTTACATCGGTTTTTGATCTGTATAAATCATAAATCGCGTTCCGAACTCCCATTTTAATATTTTCGCTCAAATCTTCAGTCTTTGGCTTTTTTTCGTTTACATTTTTTAGTATTATTCGGTATTATATTATGCTTTCTTTCATGCACAATTTTCTGTACAGTCCGTAAACTAATTTCCAGTGCTTTTGCTACGGTTTCTTGCATATTGGTTGGTGAATTTTCACTTGAAATAGTTTACCAAATTAAGCACCATTTTTTTTTTTGAAAAATTAAAAAAATTAAAATTTACCCTAACAAACTCCTCGATGTTTTAAAATAGTCATGAACTTTTGCCAAGTATAAATATTTTTTTATGCTTTTGTCTTTTGCCAATATATTCAAGCTCGACATAAATTATTTTCTCTCGTATACCTATTCCTTTTTTAAAATCCTCCATCCTTCCTTAATCATTTTAAGGCGCAACGTCACAATTTATCTGAAAGAAAATCCGGGAAAAAGCTTCGGAATTACATTTCAGGATTTCAGGCACAGATGTTATTTCTTCTCGTTCCAGAGTTCATTGTGCAATTGCCAGATTAGAGGAATGTTCCTGTCCGAGAAATATAAGAACCAGGGTTCATGTTACAGAAGCGATTTTTTTTAAAGCTGACAGGAAAATTCTGGCGGAAAAGTAAGAGTTATTAACGATTTAAGTTTTGCTAAGTTGGGTAATAATTTTTTTACACAAAACTTTATTTGACCCTTATTTCAAAAGGAAGTGCAAAATTTCATCACCTCATTACCATATAAAGTCTGTTCAATGACCGCTGACCGTTACGTCACGACTAGTGCTTATCTTTCTAAAGTCGATTCGCTCAGTAAACCTGCAAGATGACCGACATGTCATATAACAAAAGTCATTGAAAATGCAAAAAATTATTTTATTTAGCTGGAATATGACTTTTGTCATATGACATGTCGGCCATCTTGCAGGTTTACTGAGTGAATTGACTCTAACATTCGCGAACTATGTGAGATAGTAAATTTGCGTCAATAATGAATATCGTCTAATTTTACCAGTCAAAAAAGATTTATTGTCATTTTTGACAGTGACATTTTTAATCAACATTACCTATTTCAAAAAGGTCTCGGTATTGTAAAAAAGAAAAAACATTAATTTTAAAATTATTTGATTATAGAAGAGAATGTGATGCCGGAAATACTCTTCTGTTTTAGAGAGTTTCTGATGCTTTTCGTATTCAACAATCCAACGAATTAAGGCAAAGGGGATATATAGAAAAGATCGCAATATTGTAGCTATTTTGTCATCCCTTGGTCTACCAACCAGAGAACTCAACTTCACGAAATCCATGAACATACCATAAGATAGCGTATTTATGTAATGTGGAGAGCAGGTGAACATGTTACCATTCGCTCAATACAACTAAGCCTCAATATCATTGATGGTGTTGGAATATTGACTGGTTCATTAGCAGACTGTTTAAAAAAAATTAAAATTTAATTGGCGTAAATGTACTGTATCAAACAAGCATTTTTTAATAGACCAACCCCATATAGCCCAAAAACGAGTAGATCTTTTAAGAGAATTTAAGGATAACGGCAACTTTCAATTTCCCTTATAAAACCTGTTTTTCTGGATGATATCTGGATATACAGTAAAGGGGCTTCTGGGCGAAGTTAGCAAGATGATACTCTTCATAGTTAAAAGAAATCGTCACAGGGTGTACGGTTTATTATTATTCTATACATGCTGGTTCAGAAAATAGATTTGTAAATAATGCAAGTTTGATATTCAAGTCTGGCCATCATTCAATTCAATCATTATCATGATTCGATGAATAGTGAAAATTTTGAGAAATGTTTTGAAGAAAAATTGTTACTAAACTTGGAGGAACCGTCGCTTATTACACTGGCCGACAAGATTTTTCTAACACAGGTCAGCTCTTTATATTTATAATGGAAATACCCTTCTAATAAGAGAAAAAATATTCGGAAAGCCCCAATACGTACCATTTTTCAATAGCTTAATAAGACCATTTTACATTAGCAGGTAGTCAATTTAATTAGGGGCGGTAAAAATGCAAGCATTTTATAACCGAAAAATTACCTGAACTGTATTATTTAGAATATTATACATAAAATTAACATTAAACATTAGTATTCTGTTGAGTTTCGAAGTGAGTGGTTCTCTGTGTATAGATAAAAAAGTTTTTTTAAGAAAGAAAATGTCGAATCAAACGCGCCGGAGTTGCAAAATTTCTCCTGACAGATTTTGTTACATTTGTGGAGCATTTATGGTGAAATCACAAGCCAGGCCATTTTCTGAAAATGTAAAAAAAGCCTACTTCAAATATTTTGGTGTTTTAATTGGAGATCAAGACAGCAGTGTGTGTTGTGTTAGTTGTAGCGTGTCATTGGTGGAGTGGATGCAGGGAAAGAGAAAAAGCATGCCTTTTGCAGTTCCAATGGTATGGCGAGAACCCACTAATCATTTTAACAATTGCTATTTTTGCCTGACAAAGACTGAAGGTTATTCCAAAAAGGGAAAGCACAAGATTGACTATCCAAATTTGCAGTCTGCCATACGGCCTGTTCCTCATAATGCAGATTTACCAGTGCCCATTGCGCCTTTAAATCCGCAAAATATTGTTTTGGAAGATATTGGAGACAACGCATCATCAGGCAGCTCCGAGGAACAGCGTACCGACCCTGATTTTACTCCAGGGCCCAGTTCCGGCGAGCCACATTTCATTGTTCAAAGTGAGTTAAATGATTTAGCACGTGATTTGGGGTTATCAAAGCAACAGTCAGAACTTCTTGGTTCCCGTCTTCAGGAATGGAACTTGTTAGCCAAAGAAACCAAAATTACAACTTTCAGGAAAAGAAATGCTACGTTTTCTGCATTCTACAGTATGGAAAATTCGTTGTGTGCGTGTACTGATATCGATGGTTTAATGCAGGAACTTGATATTGAGCATTCTCCCTGTAAGTGGCGCTTATTTATAGACTCGTCTAAATACAGTTTAAAAGCTGTGTTATTGCATAATGGAAATTTAAAACCCTCTATACCAGTTGCCCATTCAGTGACGATGAAAGAAAATTATGAAAATATGCGCACACTTTTGAATAAAGTAAACTACAACAGGTATAAATGGCAGATATGTGGGGACCTAAAAGTTATAGGAATTTTAGTAGGACTTCAGGGAGGATTTACTGTCACTTGAATAATTTTGACGTTTTCAAATAAAGTTATTACCTAATAATTGTAAACTTTGTGCTGAAAAAGATTAATTCGGATAGTGGAGAAACTAGTAAGTACACCTCCAGAAATAAGACAATTAGCTAATGACACCATACAGAATTTATTGCCTGAAAAATCCAAAAACAAATATAAGTATACAAAAATTTTCAAGATTGGTGTAGCAGTAAGAACATTAAGTCATCGTTTACAAAAAATGTATACTCTTGGCATATTTTAACGAACTTAAGACTAAATATAAAGCGTCTCTATGGACTTTCTACTTCATGCTAAGAAGCACGCACTCAACATAAATAATGGAATCAATAAGTATAGAGAATTATTTAAAATTATGTACGTTTCTTAAACGTCAATCAGTAATGTAGCTAAAAAGGCAAAAACGTTTATGCCAGAACAACTTAATAATTTCATAAACAAAGCTCCTGATGAGAAATATCTGGCGACAGTGATGACAAAGGTATAGTAGATCTCACAATAATTCAATCGTTTTTATCATCTAGTCAATAAGTCAATTACATAATATGAATAAAGTTCTTTCTCTGTACTTCTATCTTCATATTTATTGTTATAGTCGTAGATAAAGTATAGTATTCAACTTGCGGTAATGGTCATAACTCACTTGATGAATTACAGCACTCGCCTGTGGCTCATGCTGCAAACTTCATCTGCGTGAGGAAAAAATTTTTACTTAGCTATAAGGTGTTAAAGGAACGCTTCGCGAATAACTTCGTATATAAACCGTATGGGAAATAGAGGGGGGCATACTTAACCGCGGCAAGGGGGGAGGAAACATCTTTGTTGTGTGCTAAGTTAGATTAAAGGAACGCTCAACGTAGCCGTTGGCTTTGCTTTTAGGAACTCGGCTTATACAGGGTGTTTCAGAATAAGATGCTGATCCTTAACGGTGTGAATCCTAAGGTGATTTTAAGAAGAAAAGTTCAAATTAATATATATCCTTAACCTATCAACTTTCGAACTACAGGGCGTTAAAGTTTTAAGAAAAAAATCGTTTTTCTATCATAACTTTAAAAACTTTCTAGCTATGTTTATGAATTTTTCACACATGCCCTCTAAGCATCAATAGCCATTTTTTGGTGTAGAATTTTTTTAAAAATTTTTAACCAGTGGCGTCCTGAAAGGGTTTGGACTAGACATTTTGGAAAAATATTATGTACTCCACTGCTTTTTCTCAAGATAAAAATTATTTTTAAAATACTCATTCATTTTAGGCCAAATTTAATATTTTGCCTTTTCATCGCCCGACAAACAGTTTCCGACAAAAAAAATAAAAACATTAAATGCTCATTCGCTATGTGCCTATATGGTTTGTTTTGACACTATCAGGAATACTCCAGGAATTTTTCAAAGGGTACGAGACTCAATGAGGAGAAGAGCTGAAGCATGCATTATTGCATGTGGTGGCCACTTTTTTTCGTTTTTGTTCACACGTTATTTAATGTTAGTTGTTTTAATTTATTGTTAAAAATAAACCATAGGCACATAGCGAATGCGCATTTAATGCTTTTTATTTTTTTTTCGGAAACTGTTTGTCGGACGATAAAAAGGCAAGATATTAAATTTGGCCTAAAATGAATGAGTATTTTAAAAATAATTTTTATCTTGAGAAAAAGCAGTGGCGTACATAATATTATTTTAAAAAATTTTCGACACCAAAAAATGGCTATTGATGAGGGCATGTGTGAAAAATTCATAAAAATAGCTAGAAAGTTTTTAAAGTTATAATAGAAAAACGATTTTTTTCTTAAAACTTTAACGCCCCGAAAGTTGATAGACTAAGAATATATATAAATTTGAACGTTTCTTCTTAAAATCACCTAAGGATTCACACCGTTAAGGACCAGCATCTTATTCTGAAACACCCTGTATAATGTATTATATTATGCTGTGCGAATTTGCATATACTAGATTATAGTATACGGTTTTCAATATTTCAATATTTCAATATTTATACAATTATATTAATCAAAATATTCATGATAAATCCTTTCTTTCTTCTTTACAATTTCCCTACCTTTCCATCAGAATTAAAAGCCTCGCAGATGTGATACAATCAAATAACAATCCGCCACGGAATCCTGCCGTGAGGACGTGCTGCAAATTAACTAAATAGAATTATCATGCTTACTGGAGTGTAGCTGAAAGTGGCAAATCCAGGAAAATCCTAAAATCCTACGTTATCGTCTAAGATATGACAGTCACAAATTTTACTTTATCGCGCTGTGTTGCCAATCTCTGCTAGCGCTGCTAGGAAGGCCAAGTGGGGGGGGGGGGGGGGGGATTCCCCCTTCCGCTAACCGATATATTTTTTAAATGAAACGATGTTCTTCCCCCCTTGAGAAACACCTCCTATTACAGGAAGATAAAAGATTTGCTACGACACGTGAGTTCATTCTGAAAACATTCAGGCAGGAACCAACTGGAACTTTGCATTTGAACTTACATGTAATATTGCGATTATACTCAAATTTCTCTAAGAACATGCCGCATCGTACCTCGCAGTCACCTGTCATTTATGGCACCCTGTTGAAGTCTGGTCTATTTTACGTTTAGATGTTGGCAACAGAGACAGGACTGGGCTAAGTTCTTTTACCATCGCATTTACCATATTTTAATGGCTTGTCTAAATACAGCGGTAATTACAATTGAAAAATCAAACTCAACAACTAAAAGCTATGGCGTTATTCGTTGGTAACACATAGAAATACATTTGATATGCACTAAATTTACCAACGGAAAACGCTGAACAACCCTGACAATCTACAAGTGTTTCGCCGTACAGATATTGTAGCTATGATCCAATCAAGCAGCAATTGGTGCGCCTGCGCATGTTTCGCGTTCAATGCTGCGTTGCCATATTATAGTTTATCAAAATTTATGTTTGCGGCGTAGTACAAGGCCGCCAAAATGCCATGTGTTTTTAAATACAGACATCTGAATTAGCTCTCAGTGAGCGCAAGGTTTTGCAACCTATTGTACCGTAATTAAAATGGATAAACTAATAATATTAAATTTATAATAGCAAAATGATGATAAATAAAATTTTGTTATTGGAAATGGGAGAGTTAATTAACCTAAACTGGTTTATTCTACTCACCGTTTAATTTAAATAATAAACACCAAGAAATTTTAGTCTCTGAAAACTGACGCGTGAGCTTGCTACGGTCCACTACTGAACTGGGAACTTTTAGAAAGAAACCAGTGTCAGCTGTTAATTTTACATGTGGGTGTCAACTGTCGAAACGCTTTGTTTTTAGAAAAAGTGATTAATATCTCCATATTTGCTTATTATTTTTACTCTAAAATTATAAAAACAATACTGTATTTAAGACCTATGACTCTGATTTTTAACAAAACATGGCAAACAGTGGATACACTGTGTCAAGACGCAGACGATATAGCTGTTATATAAATCCCCTTGTGCAACAGTGACAATGCAACGAATTACAGTGAAATTTTACAGCGAAAGTGGTTTGGTCCTAATCCCACGAAATAATTATGTAAATGTGGGGTATAAAAATCAACGAAGGTTTAAATGCTCGATAGAGCCTGGAGGGTGTATCAGCCGTGGTTAACATTTGAACTAAGTCAATGTAAATGTTAAATACAAAGACAGAGACCTTTAAAAGTAGATACCCAATTATTTACATATTTTTAGGGAAGGCTGCTCGATACGGGAACTGATCCGGTGAAACTGATCCCTAGGCCTGAATAAATAATAATCTAAGACAACAGCGGACTCGCTTTTCGCTACTTTTCTTACATTACTTAGTACAATCATTATTTTTTCTTAAATACTGTAAAACATGTTAAAACTAAAAGAAAATAAAATGTCATTATAACATTTGACATTGTTCAGAACTGTTACTGGCGGTTTTATTGAAGCATATACCAGAGCCGTAATTAATTTTTTTTACGAAGAATTTTTCTAGATAAATTGGCTTATTAGCAAATAATAACATTTCCATCATTTCATCATACCTGGGTCACATACACACAATAAAATGCTGTGAGTGAATCCATCATGCAGGGGTCTTCAAAAAAGTCTAATACAATTTTTATGTAAAATTTATATGGGATTTCCCAATGATCTGGTTACCTATAGATCATACAATAACAAATTAACCTATTGACAAAATCGTATTCCATTCTAAAGTAAATCGACATTCAAATTTCTCCCCTCCACTTTTTTTGCTAAACTTATGCAGTTAAAAGTATTAACGATGTGTGATATAAAACCTCATAACAAGTCTGCAGTATGGCAACGCAGCAGTAAGGGATGCGCTCCCAATGAATCGAAAAATTTTTTTTAATACATAGAATTACTTAACAAATCACAAATCTAATTACTCTAAGCTTACACCTTAACTAAAACCAAAGGTTAAAGGTATAGCCAAGATCGAGAGGCAACGGTAAAATAATTATTTTACGAATAAAATTGAGGCCTAATACATCGATTCATCGACAAATATCAAATGGCCTCTATGCATCGCCTAAAAACGATGAATCGCATTGAAAACATCGATGTTTCCGATGCGTTGTTGTACATTGAACATCCCTAATTCCTTGGTATTTATTTGGTGTTTCTTTGACAGCGGCCCGAAATTTTTTTCAGTTTATCGGTTTTGTGTAATACCTAATTGCTGTGGTTTTTAGTATTTTGTGATATTTTTTGGAGACTACTTAAGATGAGTCGCAAGTGTCAAGTATGCGATAATTCGGAAAATAATAATTCTGCAGTTACTTTCCATGGATGAGTAAATAGAAAGTTGGGTTATTTGTAAGTTAGGTTTAAGCTATAGCAGCAAGGTCACATTCAAAGGTAAATCCACTGTAATCCCTACCCCCTGCACCGCCTATCTCCTATAAACGATGTTGTCAACACATTTTAATAGCGCTGTTTATGAATAACATCAGTGCCATCTTTAGGATCATTGCGGGATATCCCATGGGCACTCGGTATACGATAAGCAGTGGCGCACCCAGGGGGGGGGCCAAGGGGGCCTTGGCCCCCCCCCAAAACCTCCAATGAAATGAAAAATTATGAAAGTGGATAAGTATTTTAAAAAGTCAATTTTCTTAGATTTACCTCACGGGCCTCGTTTGAGGGGGGCCAGGTGGGCATTTGCCCCCCCCCCCCCTCCCCTGGAAGTTGACTTATTGACAAAAGTTGACTTATTGAGGTTTAATATGGTTTGATTGAATGTATGAATTTATTATTTCGAGTTTTCCTTTATATTTTTGTTATTATTTTGGGGTAGTAAAGACTTATTTTAATAAAAATAAACAGTTTTAATGCCAAAACGACTATGAATGTTTGAGAAACAATTTTAGCTTATTAAGTATTGAGCAAAAAATTGAAATTAAAATTAAGGGAAGACCTAAACTCTCGAAATTAACTTGATACATACCACAAAGTGTAAATCTAGGGACTTTATTGTTATTGATAAGTTTGCTGCAAATAAAAACAGATGAATGAACTTTACTTTTAAATAATGTACCCACTAATGAAAATGAAAAATAAATTAGCATTTTTATTTTTTATCTTATTTCATTTTCAATAGAATAAGAAGGTAATCATAAATTTTTAAAATATTTACTATAATAATTATTGACCAAATTTGGGCGTGGTCTTAAAAAAATTTCGCCTGCGGCGCATTTCGCCTACAGCAGGCTTTTAGTACACCCCCAAGTTAACAAGTCACAAGCCGCCAATGCCCCCCCCCCCCTAAGAAACCGTTTAACGACTCCCATGACTAGGCTATTGCGATCTTCCCTGCAAGAGTACCTGTTAAAAAAGCTCCAAAGTTCCCCCCCCCTAACATAAAATCCTGGGTGCACCGCTGACGATAAGCGACACAAACATAATATCTCCAATACCCGATTCGATAATGTACTTTTCTACTTAAAAATTATATCTAATTAGCAAGTTTGTTAGCAATTACAAGAAACGGCAATAATTTGATTTTTCGCTTCAAGTTGGGCTCGCTTTCAAGATTTTAATTGAATAAAACGACAGAGCGGCACTTTTTTAATTGGTCCCAACGGTATTACCGATGGTGTTTGCTTTAATATGTAGAAATGTGCATTTTAATTAAGGAAAAATGTGTAATTTTTAACATATAATTTGGCTTCCTTCCTAGTTTCTCGTTAGAGCTCCGTCGAAAGATGAGAGGAAGCGTTAATCAGCAAGGTAACAGGCTGACGTAAGACAATGACATCTCCTTTCAAAAGCCGAGCAAAACAAGGAAATATACGTAATATACGATAATAAAAGAAAACGAAATAATATTGTCGCTTTAAATATACGACGCGACTCGTAAGAAAGCGTCGCATTTTTTCTACCAGGATATTATAAGAACACGGGCCCATCGGATCCGGGGGCCTACCAGACCATGCAACAGAGCCCGCAGATAAAGAAACATTTAAACCAGTGATTCCCAAAGTGGTCCAGGTGGACCCCCAGGGGTCCACGGGACACTCGACGGGGGTCTACGTTGGCGTGAAAAAAAAATGGGGGTTCACAATTCATATTCGGGAGTCCACGAAAATTTATCTGGTTTTGATAGTGAAGAACTAAAATTTTTTGTATTTATAAAACTTACCTTACGTTATTAATGTTAATTTTTTGTTATATTACGACTGTTATCATATTACAATGCAATGTAAACCTTACAATGTAATATGATAACAATATTAATTAATAGTGTAATAATTACATATTTGAATAAATAAAACACAAGAAAATATACTATTTTTCTTTTTATTTTTACCACTCCGGGCGTTTTCTAAATAAAATAAGTGAGAATTGATTGATTTCTTGTACTGTGAGTAGATGCCAAAAAAGTAAAGTTGGATGTAGGTAATCCTTTTTTTGATTGGTCACCTTTACTTTTTTTACATCCACTTACAGCTCAATTAATTATTTAACCAAGCAATTCTCATTTTTTTTTCGAAAACTGTTAATTCGTGGTTGGAACTCGGCAACGCCAATTTCCATAGTTAGATCTAATCTTCACATTTTGTGTCGATTTTTGGGAATATGATAAAAAAAAGAGCTGCAGGGGGTCCACCGGAACCAGCAAAATTTTTAAAGTGGTCTATAATAAAAAAATGTTTGGGAACCTCTGATTTAAACGTTCATTGACAACCATGTTAATAATAGGTGTATACTTAGAGCATTATGCTATATAAATACCTAATACACCTAGGTCAATTTTAACCCTAAATAACCTACCACGAAATAAAAACATGGATATTAAAAACAGACAATTTGAAAATATTTTTAGAAATGCTTTAATTAATTAATATTGTTCTGAATAATTTATAAGTATAAGTAATATTTTTTACTTAAAAAGTATTTTATTATTAGGTAATATATTTCTTCAAAAAAAAACTGCGTTTATACTATAAATTAACATTTTTACTTTAAAACTTGATTTATGATTTTACATACTAAAACAAAAAATAAGATTTGCCCCGAACAAGCTCAGCTTCAGGAGATTGAAGATTAAGTTTCTAAAAGACAACATAAACATATTTATTATATTATTAAATTTTAAATAAACTTATTATTATTATAAGAATATGGTCATATAGGCAACAGCTCCAATTTTTACACATGCCGTATACCGGGTGTAACAGGATCATGGTACACCCCCCGTATCTCCGTCGGTTTTAAAGGTAATTGATTAAAATTTGGGATATCCCATATACATAATAAGCGGCACTTTTTGACCTGCAAATGATTTTTTTTTCACTAGAATTCATCGTAATCGTTTTTGGGGTAAAACTCAATTTTTCCAAATGGAACCATATGGGTACCGTGGTACCATTTCTTAGTACTATTAATAAGGAATTTATTCATACCTGGTAATAACATGTGCGACAAATACAATCAAAATTATTGCTAAAAGAAAATTCAATTATTTTGTTCTAATTTAATGCTAAGAAGTTACTAAGGTGGCTTTAAAAACAATGAAATTATTCAGATTTTCAAATAAGTATTCGGTGGTGTATCGGTGTTTTTATTGTGTATTGGAAAAGTCTTTACATTTGTTGTTATTTTTGTTCACCTTAGTAACTTCTTAGCATTAAAGTAGAACAAAATAATTGTATTTTCTTTTAGCTATAATTTTGATTGTATTTATCGCACATGTTATTACCAGGTATGAATAAATTCCTTATTAACAGTACTAAGAAATGGTACCACAGTACCAATATGGTTCCATTTGAAAAAATTGAGTTTTACCCCAAAAACGATTACGATGAATTTTATTTGCTTATAAAAAACGCAATTTAGTATTTTTGACGGGACTTCGATTTTTCTAGCATTAGATGGATCAATTGGAATAAATCGGAACCGTCATGATGGAAAATTAAAAATTAAATAATAAATATTTCTTACGCTTGAAATGTCACTTTTGTGGTATCGTTGGATTCAGAAAATTATGCAGAATTCAAAAATGTAATAATATACAGGGTGTTCCATTTAAAAATCGACAGTTGGTAACACTTCCGGCGAAACCGGAAGTGAAAAAAAATCATTTGTAGGTCAAAAAGTGCCGCTTATTATGTATATGGGATATCCCAAATTTCAATCAATTACCTTTAAAACTAACGTAGATACGGGGGGTGTACCATGATCCTGTTACACCCGGTATGTGTGTGGGATATTATTATCATCTTTATTAAATATGACTTATCATTAAAAACATACCGCCCATTCCTAATAAAATGAACTGTAAAATGTCTAATGAACTGTAAAATGTCTAACAAAACTGTAAAAATTAGGTTAAAAACAAATAAGTAATAAAAAATCAAGCAAAAAATTCAGGGTGCCTTTTTCTTTCGAAAGTTAATACTTTCGTTCGCACAGTGGGCAGAAACCGTCAGCAAATTGACGACGCATGCGCATGTGTTTAAAAACATTCGCGCACACAATAAATCCCAAACCGCTGCCAGAAAATCCGTCATTCGCAGAAGCCAAATTTTTGGTTATGGATCGGTTTCTAACTGTCAGAATAATTCACCGATTAGAAGCGAATTTTAGTTGGAGACTTGAGTAATTTGCATTTTTTAAGCTGTCATGTCATGATGTTTAGAAGAGAAAGATAAAATAGTGTTGGAAATTTGGAAAATAGACATAGATAGATATATAACATTTTTTTTTATAAAGGTCTAGTAAAATAAGTGTGTTTGCAGACCTATTATAACATTATTTGAATTCAGCTCCTGTGTGTTGTTTTGTGGATTCTGATTTTGGGATTGGGTCTAGCCGTCGAATCCGCATTTGAGTGAAAAACCAGAAATTCTTAATTAATAAATATGTCACTTAAGAAATAAAGTTAAACTTACCTTCTCCAACTTGTGTTTTGCAAATTGTATTGTTTTTCATACAACAAATGCCTTTTTCTAATCATTGTTGCCAAAAATATATGATTTATTTATTATGTTAGATTTCTGTTCTCTGTCTGTTATCCTCACAGAAAAAAAGGGTTTCTTTTTGGAGATGGGAACGTATTCGCAGTCGCAGAGCACGCATTTTCCAGTTAAAAACCAAGCTAGCGCAGAAAAAATTGGAAATTGTAGTCAATTTGCTTGTATATACGAACGAAGCTTATAATACCTTATTTTTATTCTCAGCTCGGTAAAATCCTATTTTGCCCTTTTGTATTCTTAATGAATAGATAAGTAGGAAGTTGCATGTCTGTGGAAATTCTAAACCTAGAACAGAATGGTACAATTTCAAACCCTTGCTATTTATAGGGGTAATATTAAGTTACCTAACATGCAAGAAATTATAATATTTTCATCATCAACTCCGTCTTCCTTAATTGCTACTTGCACACGAATTCGGTGGAAGAATGCTCTAAACTAAAACATATACTATTTACGTTAACTCTTCCAGTGGCGCAACCAGAGGGGGAGGGGGCTGCCGGGCAGCAGCAGATGTTCTTGAAACATCGATATATTGTTATCGATGTTCGATGTTTTTGCCATCGATAGTAAGGGTCACAAACACCTTACAGTTTTAATCCCCCTCCCGCGAATAGATAAATTGCATCGATCCTCTTATTGAAATTATAAATTCTATTTTTGTGATGTGCCACTAAACACGATAAAGTAATAATAATTATTGTTTGTTTATCAAAAATTACGAACGCCACAAGAAATTCCAAAAATTCCACGATAAAAATTCTTTATTTTCAATTTCCAACGGTTTCCTTCGGCCATTCGTATTTTGTTTTATCCCGAAGGAATATGAAACGTCAGAGATTCTTTTATTGAAGTTTTCTTTTGAAAATAAAAGAGCATTTTCGCTGACGGATTGAAAATTATTTTGAACAACAAGAGTTTTAATAATGTGATATGTGTATGTTTTGTATTATCTGGAACAATACAAAGCGAACAATTTAAAAATAATATTTTTGAAGTAAACAAATAAAAATTTAAAAACTAGCGAGTAAAGTGCCACGCAAAGGAATTTGTTGATTTTTTTTGGATCCCAACAATGATCTGATACAGATACTATGTATGTATCGCTTATTATCGTATACCGAGTGCTCATCATGGAATATCCCAATGATCTGGTGCCTTATATATGACACAAATCATTCATAAACGCTATTAAAATGTGTTGACAACATCGTTTATAGGAGAGAGGCTGTAAAGAGCTGGGTGGGGCAAGGAGAAGGGATTACGGTGGATTTACCTTCGAATGTGACCTTGCTACTTTAGTTTAAACCTAACATAGAAATAATCCAACTTTCTATTAACTCACCTATGAAAAGTAACTGCAGAATTATTATTTGCCGAATTCTCGCATACCTGACATTGCGACTCATCTTAATTACCTAGTTTCCAAAAAATATCATAAAACACTAAAAGCACAGGGATTATTGCACAAAACCGGTAAACTGAAGAATATTTCAGACCGCTGTGAAAGAACACAGAACACCAAACGGAAATGGGGATGTTCGATATACATCGACGCATCGAAAACTTCGATATTTTCAATGCGATACATCGTTATTAAGCGATGCATCGAGGCCATTTGATTTATCGTTGCATCGATGTATTAGGCCTTAATTTTATTCGCAAAACAATTATTTTTTCGTTGCTTCTCGGTCTTACCTTTTAACTCTAGTCTTATAAGGTGTAGGTAAGCTTAGAATAATTAGATTTGTGATTAGTTTGTAATTCTAATTCTACTAAAAAAATTTTTTCAATGCATCGCAAATATCGATGATTTTCCGCGATACATTTTTTCAGGACGTCCTTAACTGGAAATGAATGAAACAACGTCGTCACGGCCCCAGACCAATGTCGTGGTGTCACATATTTGGGGGAGGATCTCTTACTGCTGCACTGCCTTACTGCAGACTTTTTATAAGTTTTTTTTATAAAGATTCCCACATCATGTTAATACTTTTAACAGCATAAGTTTAACAAACAAAGTGGAGGGGTGCAATTTATATGTTGATTTACTTTAGAATGGAATACGATTTTGTCAATGGGTCAATTTGTTATTGTTTCATCTATAGGTACCAGATCATTGGTTAATCCCAATACCTGCACTCGAACCGAACAGAACTAGTTCCAAGGATTAGATTCTTAAGCAGCACAAAAAGCCTAGTGTTTCGGCCCTTGCGGGTCATTATCAAAGGAGTACAGGAAGATACTGACGTTTGCAGACCAAACCCGGAACGTTCTAGAGGTAGACTAGAATTATTCTAAGAATAACACCTCTAAGTCACCGTTCAACAACTGCAGTTGTTCTCGATTATCCGCCTATTATTATTAATTATTGTAGGTACCTTATATTATAAGTATATAGGTACATCATGACGTAAACCATGCTAAACGGTACGGTAGTCCAGGAAACAGCCCTTGCTAATTGAGGGGGCGGCGCTTGGGTATTATTATTTTGATGACGTTGCGGTATAATAACCGAACCCAAAAGATTTAACAAAAAGATAAAATAAATATTGCAAAAATCAAAAATCATCTAAGAATGTGTGGTATTCTCAATAACTTTAAAATATATCAACAAGTGACATGCAAGTAAATGAATTTATTAATTGACTTTGACGACAATACGATTTCATCATCAGTTATCATTTAATTTTCATTAAGGACAATGAAATTATAGACCTTTCTCGAACACGTACTTCATTAAACCAATTCCTATCTCCCATAAACCCGGTCTTAGTCTGACTATTATAGAAACCTTCATTTTACAGTTCAACTTCGGATGTTTATGCACCAATTCACTTCAGGCCAGGGAGGGTGGAATTTTGTAAGAACATTTTGTGACAGAGTAGAAGCAAATTGTAGTTATATTGTTGCTGTGTTACATATACCGTTAGATCCGTACAGGTTATCTCGTGCGCAAACAAAAGATAAGTTTTATGGATGAAAAGGACGTTGAGTGCACGGCTCGCCGGCCAGATCCCTTGGCGCCCAACAGGGATGAGCATGCGCACGACCCTCTTGTTACTACTGTTACTAGGTTTTCCTCCTTTATCGACATTATATAAATACACTCCAGAAGCAGCTCAGCGCCCTTTTTTGTTGTTACGTTTTCTCTGTGGATTTCTTGTATTCTTTGCTATTAGGTACCTACTTTCCTTTGGTTTCTTTTAAGAAGCAAAGCAAAGTAAAAATCATTGCTTAGCTAAGTTGTTAATGGAACGCTTCGCAAACAAGTTAGTTCCTATAATCGTATGAGAAATATAAATATAGAGGGGCATACTTACCCGCGGCAAGGGAGGAGGAAAAACCTTTATTAAGCTGAGTTAAATTTTTAAATAGAACGCTTAACTTACCCGTTGGCTTTGCTATTTAAATGCAACTAGAGAGAAGAAATTGTGCTTGAAAATGTTGTTTTATACGTAGGTATCCAAGTTCTTGGCAGATTGTTAAATATTACCGATTAATATATAGCTTGAGGTTAGGTACGCGATAACATCGAAAGCTGCTGTTTTGTTTGTTTTTTATTGTCGATTTGATAACGTTAGTTAATTAATTTGTTCTCTTGCTTTTCGAACTAAAAACTCAGCGGCGATTCATTTCAAAAAAAAAATTAAGTAGAACCAAAACATTAACAGCGATTTTCTATCCTCAAAATCTGATAGATTGGCAGCTACTAAAAATACTTTCCTTTTTCCCCAATTTGGTCAAACAATTAGACTGTTCAAATTTTTTGGCAAGAATTTAGGGCAAACTTAATCTGTTTATAACTACATAAAAATAAACTGAGAGTCAATTTTTACAATTTCTTGAGTAGGTACAAACTTAAATTTAAAAGCCCAGCCAGACCTGTCTATTTTCCCATTCGTTAAATGAGAATTTTGCAGTGCGCATGCCTATTCCTGTATAGTTTTGTTTACATGCGCAAACCCATACATTTGCCACTTTCGCGATTGATGCTGTTTGCTTCTCTAAAGGTATACATGTCTATGGGTATAATATAGAATAGCAGAGTGAATGTGATTATTTTTTTCGGAACCTGTTTTTTTTGTTACAATAACATGGTTAATTATAACTTGTAATATCACTGCCAGGCTCACCTGTCTATACCACGATCAGGTAGAGTCAATATGATAACATTTTTTAACAATGGACAAAAAGGCCTTGAGTGCAGAGCCTAAAATACTAAAATTAACTCTTTGATGCACTCCGCTAAACATTTTTCACACGCAAATGAAAATGATATTTAGGTGTATTAAATTCCTCTCTGCGATTTCGTCGTAATATCGACTAAAATCCAGGCAGCACGAATGAGTAAAAATTAGTGATGGGATAACTCGAGTGAAAAATAACCGATCACTCGGTTTTTTCAATCACTCGAATTATTCGATTATCTTCGGAAATCATTCGAGTGACGAAATGAGTGATGAACATAATGGTTTTTGATAGTGATGGGATCACTCATTGCGGGGCTATACAAAGTAGTTAGTTTATGGAACTGGCAACTGGCGACCTTTTTAAATATATGTGCTTGATTATGTAAGTGATTAAAAAAAAAAATTTTTTTTAAATTGCCCCTCATAGCATTTGAGTGAACAATCGATTATCATTCGGTTTTTTAAATCACTCGAATTCTCGGTAATCGGTTATTGAAATAACTCGATTTTTCCCATCACTAGTAAAAATGACTGAGATTACAGTTGTGTAGAACTAGTTCAAAAGATCGAATCTGACAACTGAACTAAAAGATTCAATCAGTAATTACTGAGAGATTGAAACAAGGTGAACTAAAGTCTGTACTACGCAAGCGAGAGCGAGACGACCGAGATTATAGGTTTTGTCACCTCTGACCGACCGATGATCGTGACAGATGCATGTCGCGATGATTTCGGACTATTTCGGTATTGAAATGAATAAATATTGTCGGTGTCTACTGTATCGGCCGAGCGCTCTTCTCAGAAGGAGGCTGTGTTTTTAATATAAAAGCAACGTGATCGGTGGGTAAATCAAGAAAAATATTTATTTCTTTTGTATTCGTAGGTTTTTTGTTAAGCAATTTAATATATAATTTAAATTTTAAAATATTTCTTTTACTTCACTATGCCAGTATAAATCAGTGAACTAAATGAACTAAACGAACTAGTCTTTTGAACTATTCACTTTATTGAACGAGAACGAAAGATTGAAATCAGCAAAGTGAACTAAACTTCCCAGCACTAACTGAGATTGTGACAGAAAATAGTTACTTTCCATTTGCTTCTTTTAAACAGCAAAGCAAAGGAAAAATCTTTGCTTAGCTAAGTTGTTAAAGGAATGCTTCGCGCACAACCTCATAATATAGTGCTGGGAAGTTTAGTTCATTTTGCCGATTTCAATCTTTCGTTCTCGTTCAATAAAGTGAATAGTTCAAAAGACTAGTTCGTTTAGATCATTTAGTTCACTGATTTATACTGGCATAGTGAAGTAAAAGAAATATTTTAAAATTTAAATTATATATTAAATTAACAAAAAATACAGTAGACACCGACAATATTTTTTATTCATTTCCATACCGAAATAGTCCGAAATCATCGCGGCATGCATCGGTCGGTCAGGTGACAAAACCTATAATCTCGGTCGTCTCGCTCTCGCTTGCGTAGTTCATTCCGTTTAGACTTTAGTTCGCCTTGTTTCAATCTCTCAGTAATTACTGATTGAATCTTTTAGTTCAGTTGTCAGATTCGATCTTTTGAACTAGTTCGTTCGCGAACTACACAACTCTATCATAATATAGTCCTTATGGGAAATAAAGGGGGGCATACTACAGCGACAAGGCAGGAGGAAAAAATCTTTGGCTGAGCTAAGTTAAATTTGTAAAAGGAACGCTCAACTTAGCCGTTGGTTTTATTAGGCTGTTTAAAACTAACTCTAAAAGTAACTCAACAATTATTCTAGGTTCTAGCCAGTTGATGCCTTTGGAAAAGAAAATATTTAGTGTTCGTTGGTAAAACGATTCAAATAATTCGAAAAACACCCATTTGTAGACGTAATTCGATCTCTGATCTCTATTTGTCTATCTGTCACTGTAAAAATTTTTTTTTGATATAAAAAGCTAAAATGTGGCATGTTTACACATATCATCCATTATATAAGACGATTTTTTTTTAATATGGCCAAAACGGAAATACAACTGTCCTTCCTTGTTCAAAAAGTCGATAATTCATATAAAAGCCCAAGCTATTATTTATATAAATAAACTAATTTAGTTTTCAATAAAAAGGACACTTAGAGTACAAAATAAAAGAAATAACCCGATAATTTTCTCAAAAAAAGAGCATTCTTGTCCACTTCCGCACCTGTCCTGCGTAGCAACTGCTAAATTGGATACAATTTAATTGTTTGATCAAAATACAATTATAATAAAAACAATATATCATAGATTTGGTTATTCTTTCTACTAAAATATTCAATGACATAACCGAGATAACCCGCAATAGTCTTTGCAATATTAGCTTTCTAGGACTGTCACCTCGGAAAAATGTCCATTCCGCACCTACGAAATCCACACATTAAGACGGCGTCAGTTTGGCATCAGTGCGTTTTTATCATTTCTGGTTTTGTTATAGTGTTGTGCGCCGCTTAAAGATATTGGTAAGTACCCGTTTTTTGGTATATATTGGCAAAACAGTTAATTAAAAAAAGAAAGTAAAAAATGCTCACTTTCTTGCGTGTCCTCTCTGCACCGCAGTTTCCGTTTACGTTGCGTATTTCTTTTAGAAAAATAGATTATGGTATGGTGCATTTTTAGGTCGGTAAAACATAACCTAAGAATAATAAAGGTTGTTGTAAATTATTTAGTAAATTGTAGGCAGAAAATAAATCATTCAAGGAAATCAAATGGTTTTACATTTATATCAGTAAGAGAAAATGAAGATGCGAAGTCGCATCAACTATTGGTGACCACAATTTTAATTTTTAACTTCTCCTATTTGGAGCTAGAAAGAGATTTATTTTGGCTGCGTTTCCTCTCTGAAGAAGATCCTGTCTTACACCCCGACACAAAGCAAACTCTACTTTTATAAATTGTACCATT
Source organism: Polydrusus pterygomalis (assembly GCA_963969555.1). Lineage (NCBI taxonomy): Eukaryota > Metazoa > Arthropoda > Insecta > Coleoptera > Curculionidae > Polydrusus > Polydrusus pterygomalis. The sequence goes on from OZ018376.1 coordinate 2,084,824, forward strand.
ATTCATTATAAATATGGAAATCTATTACAATACAACGTTATTTGTTATTTCGAAAAATAAAATGTTAATTGTCAAAAGTAAAAAGTCAAAAACGAAGAAGAAAGACATCAGCCCACCTGCGAAGCGAGAGCATCTATCGGCCAACCACCGAACTAACCAAAAAACCGGGACAGAAATTGAAAATGGTTCTCTGATCTCTCCATACAAACCCGAACAAACCCTATAAAATGTCTTTGTTCTCCATAGTCTACTCCTACCGGTGTTTTACAAGACGACCATAGAAAAAAGAAACCAAGGTTTCTTTTTTCTATGAAGACGACTGAAACTCCTTACCTGAGGGAATGGCAAACAGAGGATACTTTTAGACATTTAACAATCGGGCCGCGTGTTTTATTAAACGCCTATCATCATCATGCACCAAAATTAACTTAAGTTATTCCTAAATCCTAAGTTAAGCTTAAAATATTCTGTTTTGCACCAACCAAATAAAAGAAGTAAAATATCTAATAGGTTTTTATACAGACAAAGTAGGATTGTGATTATTACATACATTTTACGGATAAAAACTTTCTGTCAATATTCAAAATGAGCCAAATTATTCCACCTTCCACTGCACTTGCCCGTAATACAAATTTATCCTTAAACTACTATATAGGCAACCAATTAATCGAATGTGCTGGTTTGGATTTTGGATGTTGCCAACTTGTAACTACATAAATGTAAACGGAACACGTCATCTTAAATATCTGAAAATCATTTCAAATTTTTTTTACAACTGTTCCTTGCCAGGTCATCTTTATCTTTGTCTGACAGAAACGAAAATCCAATAGCAAAATTATTATCTTTTCGCAGTCCGCCAGACCCGGGCGGATAAAGTGAATAAACACTTGACAGTAACCGCATGCGCTCCAATCAGAAAAAGACGTGTCAAAAAGCAAAAATAGTTGTGGTAATGTGCCGGTGAGACAAGATTTGAGACTTTTTTGGATAAAAGTTATAGAAATAACTAAAATGTTTTCTAAAACACTACTAGGTAAATACCTTACCCTTTATTTACGTCCTGAGGACTAAAATTGTCGGTAATTTTATTGTAGGGTTTTTACTTCTCACATTATTTGCCTCGTTCTCACATGGAAGCATAGGAGGTTACATCTGCCCATACTCTCAAAAACAATTTATTAATATTGCCACCAAAGCCCTAAAAGCAGAATCCGAGGACCCCGCTCTAATTTTTTATGGTGCAAATAGCTTTAAATTGCTTGGTGTGGATGTTCCCAAAGACCTGAAAGCAGGGGCTTGTGAACGTGTAAAGAAACTTTACAAGGCTGATGGGGAAGTCGAGAGCTTGTTTTACGGTTTGGGGGCCCATCACGTGCTAGGATGTGACGGGAAGTTGCCCACAGATGTTGTTATTAAGGTAGTCCATAAATTACAAAGCAACTTAGCTGTCTTATTATTAACAATATTCTGTTATTTAAGTTTCATATTTTTTAGAAAGCCCAACAAACCCTCCAAAGCGACAAGTCAACAACCAGCAATCTATTCTATGCAGCAGAACTTTTATCACTGTTAGGACAGCAAGTGCCCAACCAATCGAAAGTTGCCCAACTAGCTCAGGCTCAACTAAAAGTTGATGATAGTCTTTTAAATCTAGGATATGTATTACATCTTGCAGCATCATTAGGAAATTCAGGTATTTATATTATAATTATCTCCACAACTGTAGGTAACCCGTGTATTAGGTAAAACTCTAAATATTATATATAATTCTCTAGGAAAGTTTATAACTGACAGAATAGAAGACATAGTGGTCCAAGCTGATGAAGTTGATGGAAAACTTCTACAGTGGGAGGGAGGTTTAAGCACCACAACTTTGTTGCTTACTGGCCTGCTGAAATACAATGTTAACCCGTTGAGTCAAGCTCAGGCAGATAAACTTGCTAATTATTTGTTGTCTAGAGTTACTGTACAGACCCCGAAAGGTAAGAGATAGTAAATTATGATAAATCAGTAGAGGAACTTATTTAGTTATTGTGTTTATCTTATCTTAACAAGTCAATAAAAATAATAACGGGCAGAGAATATGTAGGTATTTATGAATTCTTATTACTATTTCTCTTACAAGGAATCAATTACAAATGATGAAATTTTATTTAATTATTTATTTGTTTCTCTTACAAACACACCTTAATATTAACAGGTAAGAGTGCTTACCACTAAGGGCTAAAAGAGGTTATAGTGTGAATATGTCTAGAATAGTTATCTTTTGGTCAAAATATACTTGCAAGATCTTTGTGCAAATCAGTTACTATATCATAATTTGTTGTGATAAAAAAAAAACGACTGACCTCTAAAAAGTATGAAATTTAATTTGTTTTTAGTGTTTTATAATTATTGTGAATTGATTTGTAATTAATACAAATAACTGACAACAATTGACAATAGTTTTTTTAACCAAAATATATTTTTTAGGAATTTCGGCACTTCTAGAAGGCGCCACGGCCCTTGCGTCCAGCAAAGTATCCCCAGTATCAATTTTAAATGCCGGCCCCGGTTATGTAAGTGTGGACAAACCCAATCTACGAATCCAAGTTTCAAATATATTTGGCCAACCACTGAAACCAGCACCGAGCCCAGTGATTGCCCAATCAGCCACCAGGATTGCTGACGATGTTGTGGTATTGGCCAAACAACCATTGACTGTTGGCACTAAAGAAACTGAATTTATTTTGCCTCTGAAGTAAGTAGATTATTTGTAATATGAATGTGTGTTTGGGTAAGACATTCATACTATTAGTGTTGTTTTGGTTCAGTTCAGCGTCAATATGTAGGTACTAGCAGTAGTAGTAGTAGTAACAAGATTTATTTAGCAATGTGCTACAATTTAACAAGTTTTATAAAATATTTAAACTAATTTAACAATAATCTTTAAGGTATTAAAAAAAAATTTATCAGTCATGCACTATTTTGTTTTTTAAATAAATAATTTTTTAATGATTTTTTAAAAACTTTTAAAGAGCTCTGTGGTTTAATTGAAATATTCAAGTTGTTATATTCACTTACCTAATCCTTTATGGAAAACCGATTTATATGTTAAATGTTTTAATACCCTACCTAGATAAAAATATTTATTAAACCTGGTTGAATTAATTATGAGTTTCAAAATTTTGAGTTATAAAATCTTTTAAATGAGAAGGCAGTAAGTCATGTTGTATTTTAAAAATAAAAGTACTTACAAATCAAAAGAAATATTAAAATTTTAACATTTAACCACTGAAGTTTCTCTAACATTAAATTTATTTTCGTATATTTATCCACATTTAAAATTATACGCATAGCTTTATTTTGCAAAACTTGGAGCCTATTAAATACACACATAAAATAGTTAAACAATATAAAAAATGAGGTGAAGTTATAGTGTTATAATTTATAAATTATTTTTCGTGAAAATAAACTTAAATTTTGACTAATTCTTTTTAAATAATTAATTTTTTTTCCAATTTTAGATCTACAAGATTTTCAAAATGTAATTCAAATTTTAACTTAGAATCTAAAATAACTAGCAAATATTTAAAAATTTTCATCATCAACAAAAATATTTATATCTGTATTATTCACATTATTTCCAATAACCATAAATTTTGTTTTAGAAACATTTAATTTTAATTAATTTATCTTTAACCAGTTTGATATAGTTTTTAATTCAAAATTTAAAATTTCTATACAATCAAGAATATTTTTACCCTTTATATATACATAATAAGGTATCATCAGCAAACATTTGAATAAAACTTTGTTTCAAAACATTTGGCATATCATTTATTTATATAAAGAATAAATAATAATGGACCTAAACTGCTACCTTTTGGTACCCCAATATTATTATAATCCTTTTTAGAAAAAAAGGTTATCTAGTTTTGTTTTTTGCTGCCTATTGTACTTAAATAATTTTGAAACCATTTAAAGAACTCCCCTTAATCCATACTGATATAATTTTTTAAAATAATTTATCCCTATCAATTGTTTTGAATGCACGTTTAAAATCCAAAAATTACAACTTCATTTTTGTCAACGCTTCGCTTCCAATTTTCAATTACATATTGGACTGCCGTTTTTGTTGAATATCCTTTTCTAAAACCTGCTTGCATAAGTATTTACTAAAATTTTGTTTTCTTCAATAAATTTGAGTATCTGTTCATAAACTGTCATTTGTAATAATTTTTCAATAATCCCATAATATTGGCCTCATTTCACAGCTTTTTTTTTGTATTTTTAATTTTTGGAACTGGTGTTTTAAAAGAACATTTTAGATCTTTAGGAATTTCTCCATATTTTAGGCAGTTATTGATTAATCTTAATATAATTTCACCTGTGCTTGTAAAAGTTTCTTTCATTACTTTTTTTGATAAAATTTCATTATAATTATTGTTTGATTTAAGTTTGTTAATTTTAAATTTTAATGAAACTTCTCGGAATTCTTCAATGATATTGAAACATGTAACAATTTTAGGACATAATATTTCATTTCCAACCTCGATATCATCAACTATTTCTTTAATACTATTATTCATATTTTTAGCAATACTATACGGATTTGTTTCTTTTCTGCCGTTAAATATTCACTTTTTGTAGTTGGCTTGACAAAATTCTTTAAAGTTTACCACATTTGATCATATTTATTTCTATCTATTTGTTCATCATAATATTTTTCTTTTTCTTTTCTTAAGACACTGACACAACAGTTTCTTAATTTTTTGTACTGATCCCCAGTGGCGGCTCGTTAATGAAGGGCTCTGCAATTATTTCAAACAGAATCCAAAAATACTTTACTTAAAAAACCAATAAAGCAATCTATGTAAGCAATCCATTAAAATAATTCAAACCAAACATAGCCCTATTTCAGCGGGTAGGTTATACTCATAGACAAGCGAGTTCCGCGCTCTCAATGTTATACTAAGCGCGGGCGGCGGGGGCGACCGATTATCCGTCCCGATTCAACGCGGCTTCTCGATGAGTTGCCATGACGACAAAGGCGTGACGTCACCTACACATCGCACAACGAGCGGTCACGGACGAGCTCCAATTTTCCGCGCCCAACAACAGCTGTTCGCGATGCCACGGTAGAATAATCGATATTATGTGCTCTGACGAGGCGACCTGTCGATGCCGCTAGGCGCTAATGTTTTGTTTATTTGTTTTGATTTGATTTATTAGTTACGTTATAAAAAAATATAAAGTTGGAAAATGTTGTGTAATATGAAGGTCGGTGATTTACAGAAGCTTGTGTTTAGTTCTCTGAGCTTAAGTGAAAAACTTGATTTAAAAAATGCAGGGCGGCCACTAGAAATTGAACATAGTACAAGTACAATCAAAATGTAAAAGTAAGGCCCAGTTTACGCGTAAGTTTGACAAAGAAATATATAATAAAAATCCTGAATAGGTATGCGGTTGTGAGGACATTTTTTTTTTGTTTCGTGTGTCTTATTTTTGACGGGGATGATAATTGGACTATAAATGGGGTGCAGGACTTAAAACATCTTTCAGAGAAAATAAAAAAACATGAAAATAGTGCAAAACATCGTCATAATGTGGTAAGTTTTGAGATGTTAGGACTAATATTTTAACTTGTTTAAGTAGTGCTTATGCTGATGAAATTAAAATTCACAACGAGAAAGTTAGAAAAAAACAGACACGTACTATTGAAAATAATAGACATTTAAATTTTTTTTTATTTAAAGCCAGCGCCCCCCCTGACTCGCTAGTCACAAGCCGCCACTGCTGATCCAATCATTAGAACTTTTGGTAATAATATAATAATAATATATTACATATTCCTGAAAAGAAAAGTCTACATGATTTATATTATATGTATATATAAACGTTTATAGTCTTATAGGTTTTTAGTTTTGCACCTAGAGAACTAAATCCCTGTATGTGCAAAATTTTATTCAAAATAATAATACAGTAATCTTAATGTTATTAAATAAGTAATATAAAGGTTTAATTAAAAGCTGGTAGGTATAAACTATTCAATCTTAAATATAAGTGTTTCCTAAGGTATGTATAATAATATTAGAATAGGAGTAATGTAAAGTAGTATATTATATGCACTTGGGTGCCTTATTATAAAAATACGCTAGACGGTTTAATTTTTAAAACAATACACTAAATTTATTAAAATTGCTACTTATAAAAATCCTACATTTTTTTCTAAACTTTTTGTTGTTTGAAATATTTCTTATTTCTAGTGGAAGAGCATTAAAAATTTTTGGAGCTAAGTAATGAATAAATTTTAAATTAACATTTTTACTACTGTTAGGAATTATCAACTGTCCGTTTATATGATTGCGAGTCTGATATGGATGATTAATATAGTTTCTTAATTTGGAGGTTTTATGTGTTAATATAGCAGTTGACAATATATACAGTGATCGAACATTTAGGATTTCTGAATTGTAGAGTAAATGTGTGGAGTAGCGTTTGTTTTTTTTATAGATTATTTTGAGGATATAATTTTGAACGACATTTAGAGGTTTTAATGAGTTTTTGTAGATCCCACCCCACGCAATTATACCGTATCTTATTAGAGATTCTACTAAAGCCTTATATATAGAGAGTACTAGTTTTCTGCCAATAATTTCCCTTAAAATATAGAATTTATGAATTAATTTTCTAATATTGTTTGTCAAATAACTGATATGTGCTCCCCACTTAAGATGTTTATCAATAGTAATTCCTAAATATTTTGTTGAGGATACCTCACAGATAACTTCTCCAAGATTTTCAATTTGTATGTTGTTAAAATTGGGACGATTGGAAGAAGTAAGAGAGAATGCTATGAAATTAGTTTTGGAAGTATTCAATGTTAACTTAAAGAAATCCAGCCAGATCTTAATTTTTTTCATACCATCCATAGCTGACTCTTTTACTTGAGTCCAAGTTTCACCTTCGAATACCACAACTGTGTCGTCTGCATATGAAATGACTATTCCGTTATTAATACTTAGATTGGCTAATGAGTTTATATAGGTAATGAATAAAATTGGTCCTAAGACGGTCCCCTGAGGTATTCCAATTTTTACGGTTAGCGGATCACTGTGTATATTATCGATTTTCACTACTTGTTGACGATCCTTAAGGTAGCTCTCAAAGACATTTAACACGGTGCCCCTTATACCATATGAATGTAACACATTTAAGAGCAGATCATGTGGCACCGTATCAAATGCCTTTTTCTAGATCAAGGAATACGGCAATGCTCTTTTTATTATTATCTAATTGTTTGGTTATTTGGCTAGTCAATTCATATATGGCATTTTCAGTACTTAACCCACTTGTATATATATTTTTATATATAATATTGTCACGCTTCTTCCTCGCTTCCATAATAATTTTGTTAAACCATGGTGTCGGATGATTTCTATTGGTGACTATCTTTGTTACTACTTAAATTACTTACTTGTCTACTGTTATTTTGCAGACTTGAACCTGGCTACTACAAGATCCTCCTAAATGCAGGTCCGCATTCCACAACGTTGAACGCGAGAGTTTTGGGCCCGGTGGAAATTAAAAACTTTGAAATCGGCCTTTCCGATGCCGACGGAAGTTCCGCGCCTCGATTGGAAACACTCGTTTACCCCAACACGTTGGGGAAAAAGTTACAGGGCGATTCCGGACAAAATTTGTTGGTTAAGTTTACTTTGTCTAGAGCGGTAAGTTCCGAAACGTGTTTTATCTATACTAAAATTATTTTCTCGATATTATACAAGGGCAAATGCGACGCTTACCATTGGGATCTCGTAGAGGGAAAAGATACAGGGTAGGTTAAATTGGGGCAAAGTTACGCAATTTGGACATGACTAATATGCCGTCGAAACATTTCGAGTGCTTTTGAAGATATTCGGAAAAACCGAAAATTTTCATTTTGGTTTTTATTTTTCCTGGCTTTATGTACTGTTCATTGTAAGTTTCAATTTTCACATGTTATCGATTGACGTTTCGTCTTTCAGATAAGATAAGGTAGGTATTATGTATTTTTAAATACGGATTTTTATTTTTTAATACTTATAGCTTGTTTACATTAGGTGCGATCAATGCATTTGCAATTGCAATCGTCTCAGGGTATTAGTGGGGAAGGACTTCAATGAAACCACTTTTTACTCTACCCATTCCCAACGTTTCGGTTTATTTTTAAACCTTCTTCAAGGGTCTAGGATAATTTTAGAAAGTGTGGAAACTTAATAAGCAATCATGGCATTAACGTTTTCTTTAAATATTTCTTTTTTTTTTAAATAATGTATATCTTTATTCTCAACCAACTTAAACAGTTTATTCCAGAGAATATAACACCAAACATACAATATGTAAAATCAAAAATAATAAAAATCATGTTTAGTAACTATTAATAACTCCATCGAAATATTTTTTTTTTAAATATATAATATTATGATAACCATTTACAAAAAAAAGAACAGTAATATATAATACGTTAAGGTTAGTTTGGTTTTAAAAAAAAAATTTTTTTTCATAATTTTGATATTTCTTTAATTTTTTTTGGCAAACTGTTCTAAATTGTTATTCCTTTATATAATATAATATTGATCTTTGGCCCAACGTACTCTTTACCATCATAGGTGTTCGAATATTATGGTTTTGTTGGGAAATATATTCGATTGTTTTTCTTTAATAATAATAATAGTAATAATAATAATAATAGAGTGTTAAAATGCATAGTTTTCATTTATAAAGCTTTTCTAAATTTATATATCCGTTTGGTTCCTACAAATTTATAGTTGGTTCTAAAAGAGAAGGTTTATGTATGCATTTAATTATTTTGTTTTGTAGTTTTTTTAATGGCTGAAATGTAGTTAAATTCGCTGATCCCCAAATTGATGTATTGTAAATTTGAATAAACCAAAGAATAATATATATTTTTTAAATATTTTAATGATATATAATTTTTAGCTTTAAACAAAATGCCAATTATTGGTGAGATGTACCTAACTTCTTAAATATTCAATATGTTTTTTTCAACTTAAATTTTCATCAATATACCGGGTGTCCACGGAAGGTGGTTCGCCCCTCTAAATTTTTTGTTTTTCAAGATAATGGAATAAAATTTGGGAGATTTGTATACGACATAAAACTGCATTTTTTGACAGGTGACTAAACATTATGGAACTTCCGGTTTAACCGGAAGTGACATAAACTTTCGATTTTTAAATGGACAAGGAGTGAAAAAGTTGATATGTTATTAGTGTTTGGAGAATGTAGAAATAATTCAACCGATGCTGCACGACTTTACGCACAAAGATATTTTAATCGGCGTCATCCAACCGGGCACTATTAGGTACCCAAAACTGGTTCCGAAAATGCGAAGTGAGCCTAACAATAATAACATATCAACTGTTTCACTTCTTGTAAAACTATTATTTTCCATGTTTTTTTAAACAACAAACTAATTTACTTTGGCTAAAGCTGTTGGCATGATTTTGTTTTATCAGTTTTGCTGGTCACAGGCTACTTGATGCATTTAAATATAAATTTATTCTCAAAAGATGCTTCATTTTGGGAAAGTTCTAAGTTAACTTTTTAAAGTTTTTTAATGGCAGCTTTTCTAAAACCTAATAGTGCATGGTATCAAAATAATCGTAACAAAATCCTCTTTTTTCTTAACCCGACGAGCCACCATGTTGCCATTTAAAAAAAAATGAGTTATACAACTTTAAAGATTAAATTTTACATAGCAAATAGCATTGGACCAAAAATAGTAAAATTGTATTTTTCCCAAGATTAAACAACTGAAATAAGTGATTTTAAGGTATTCATAGCCCTCTAGATAAAACAATAAATTTGGAAAAAAATATTTTCTTGGTGACAAAAAGTGACAAGTGACACATCGTTGTATTTAGAATGTCATATGGAGTCAAAAAAAGTAAAAATATGCCAGGTGTCCCATTTAAAAATCGAAAGTTTATGTCATTTCCGGTTAAACCGGAAGTTCCATAATGTTGAGTCACCTGTCAAAAAATGCAGTTTTATGTCGTATACAAATACCCCGAATTTTATTTCATTATCTTCAAAAACAAAAAAGTTAGAGGGGCGAGCCACCTTCCGTGGACACCCGTTATAAACCTAAAAATTTAATTGTATTAGTATATTTAATTATATGATTATTGAAAGATAGTGAAGAAGTATTATTATTTTTAATTTTGATTTACTTATAAACATAAAAGATGATTTATTAAAGTTTACTGATAATTTATTAATTTCAAGCCATTTACATATTATATTTAGGTCGTGGTTAATGTTATTCTTCAAAATATTGTTTTTATTAAGAAAGCTTGGTCGTCTTTCTGATCAGGTAATGCAACTTTATTTGCATCGCACGAAATTAGGAAATGTTCTAATTTGATATATCTTACCTTGCATTTTTTTGTAAAACTGAGGTTTGTTCATTCAATTTAAACGCAAAATTAATGTTAAACTTGGCCATCTCTGGAAATAAAGCAAGGAAAAATAAAACTGAAACGAAAATTTAACCCTTTGTGGTATCTCTACCCTTTTACGAGTTCCCAACGGTGATCGTCGAATTTATAACACTCCGTCTTACAAAGGCAGGAATCAAAAACTGGTTTACAATTTACAATAGTTTAGTTACAAACTAAAATAAAGGTAAAAAATAGCTTACTGCTGGTAAAAGATCTTGAAATTTTATTTCTTACCATTGTACTTAGAAAGCAGTTGACCCCTTTTTGAGTTTTTGTAATTTCGTATGTAAATCTTATTAACACATTGATATAGGGCCCTAAGATTGTGCCTTAATTAATTTGGAATACTTAAAAGCAGTAAAAACTATAACTTGCACCGTTTGTTTTTTACAAAAACACTGTGGTTCATACTCTGCCGAAAAGGTAAACTTCGTTATGTCAAAAAGGTAGAGATTGAATTGTTGAAAAATAAAATTACTTTAAACTACAAGACCCATTTATTATCGATTTTTATCCCAATAGACCTGTTAGGCACAAAAATGTACATCAGAATCTTTTACATGCCTTGTTTCTCACATTCAGTTAATTTAAACAACAATACGTTTACTTAACTTGAAATTTCTCTCACTCACTCGACGTCTTAATATTTATCTCTTTTAGGTCCATCAAGCTTTCGTCCGTCTTTCTACCGGCAAAAAAGAAATCATCTTTGTAGCAGGCCAGGAGGGCAACAACCAATACAAAGTCGAAGCTGACTTAGGGCAAGAACTGCCAGTCTCAGACGACTTTAACATCGAGTTAATTATCGGAGACTCGATAATCACAAACCCCATCAGATGGAACGTCGGGGAAATCGAAGTTAAAATTGCTAGTGCTCCTGCCAAAGTAGCCCCCAAGATTCTACGGGGCCCAAAACCGGAAATCAAGCATATGTTTAGGCAACCAGACAAGAGGCCTGCTCAGGTGGTCTCTTTGTTTTTCACTGCTTTAACCGCGGCCCCATTTTTGATACTCTTGATTCTGTGGGGCAAAATCGGAGTGAATATTAGCAATTTCAGCGCCATAGCCATACCTTTCCATTTAGGTTTCGGGGCTATTTTGGGCCTTTTCACGCTGTTTTGGTTGAAACTCGACATGTTTACCACCTGCGCGTGGTTGATTCCAGTGGGCGGATTCACCTTCTTTGCTGGCCATAGGCTGCTGAGCCACATGGCCAAAAGTAAAAAACCTGAAAAGTCTGATAAATAAGTTTACAAAAAGTTTACCTTTAAATATATTGAATTTGCTGTTTTTCAAGTTGTGATAAAGATGTAGCGATTATTTTAACGAATTTAATAAAAATGATAATTTCCTCCTCTGAAAATTGCACCTATCTGTTAATTTCAAGTATGCACTTAAAAAATTTGCTTTGTCACGGTGAGTTTGTTTAAGATCCGCAGTTTGTTTTGTGGTATTGTTTTTTCCGTTTTCTACGTTTTCACAAACATGAAATCGACCTCATTCATGAAGCGACCTTTCCCGCTCTATTGCTGATCAATGACGTATTTAGGAGGTTTGGACCCCTCCCCTCCGAACGGCCAGAAAAACTTAACTCTTTTTCATATTAAATAGGAATAAATCTTAAAATTAAAATTTTTCACAAAAAGACTAAAAATAATAAAAAAACGGTATGTTCCAATAAAAGACTTATAAAAATTGGACCAAACAAACGTATCAAACATCCAAATTTAATCCAATCGAGTTAATTAGCGGATACAGACAGCTTGCGATGGGCATTCCCGCTTACAAAGTTGCCCTACAAAATATACGAACGAGGCGACGCGACGCTGCGATACGAATAAACGTATTTTGGCGGTAAGTTTTGGATGTTTTAATTATTCTTACTGAGCTTAAGAAATTCGATGTGCGATAAAGTGTTTAGTACGCTCTATAAAAAAATTGAAGAAAAGATGAGTATAAATTTCACCCAGCCCAGAACTTACAATGTCATATTCATGATTTAATGAGAGAAGCTCCTTAAGTCCTTAATAATTAGGTTTGACTGAAAACTCCCAGCAAGTTGTCTGTATCCGCTAGTGGTGAGAGAGACGGAGGGTAGGGGGATACAAACCCAGCGCAGAACTTAAGAAATAAAAACTTTAGGTAACTATTTTAATTTACGAAATTAGGGGTGAATTTTTGATGAACTTTCATTTTCAACAATTTTCGCCTGCGGCGCATTTCAACCCTATCGGTTTCCATTTAACTGTTGTATGTCTACCAAATATTTATGAAGACTGAAACTGTCCTTCGGTTTTCACTTCACTGAACAAATAGGCTTTAAGGTGGAATTATCAACGTCATTCAATCTATTGCCACAGAATATATAGCTTGCGTAGCTATATATTCTGTGCTATTTCGCGTTGATTTTTTGAGTTTATTATTTTAATAACTAACATTTAAAGAAAATCAATATCGTCGGTACCTACATTATTTAGGTAGTATCTGACATATTATAACAAAAATATCAATTTATTTCATTGCTAATTTTGGGAGAATTGTATATTGAAACAACAATGACATAATAATGTTTAAAAAAATCTTACTTGATATTTTTCGCTTTACAATTCTCCTAAAATAATTTATAAAATTCCTTAATATTTATTTAATATGTCAATTATTACCCATAGAATATGCAGTCGATATTGATTTTATTTAAATTTTGTGTAAAAGCTAGAAAAATAAATAAATCTATGCGAAATAGGTTATAGGTTGGCAAGCATGTTGATACTCCCACCTTAATAAGGCACTTTACACAGATCCCTTTCTAGTTTCTGCGATATGCACAAGTCAATAGGCATATAGACCTAAAACTATTACCTCTATGACGCAGGCACACTGTGAGTTATAGATGAAGATAAAAAAGTTCAGCAAGTTTACGAAGTAGAGACCGCGCTTGCGCAATAACGCCACCACAAGTTGTGATTACGTGTTTCCTTTGTATATTTTGAATGTAGAGTAATGTTTTTGTTCAGTTTAAAAAGACAATTGTTGTTTTATCTATTTATTAACCACTATTTTCACTATCGAAAGCCACTCGGAAGCGGTTGCATCCATACGCTCTACCGCATTCAGAGCGCATTACGTCACAGAGTGTTAAGGGCAAACACTACTTGACGCACACACACTTCGTTCTCTCCAAAAAGTGGCCGAATACCGAATACCTGTGTTTGGGTAGCAGTTACCTACAGTTTTAAGTTAAAAAAATTGAGTAATAAAAGTAGGAAACAAAATATATTTTTTTGCTTTTAATAATCCAACTTCTTTAACGTAAGTAATTGTACTCCACAGAGGATGATTTGGCCGATTTTTGGATAAAACTAAGAAGTAACGAAATATTGATCAAAAACCGAAATGGCGTTAGGCGTAACTAGTGTTTGCTCTTAAACTAAAAACACTATCTTTTGGATGAGGTACTAAATCAGACATTTTTTTCTATAAAATATTAATAGCACCATTTTCTCTAAACCATAATGCTTTACTCCAGTCACCTACTTATTGTTTTTTTATATTATATTATATGTACATTTTTTTGTTCTTTTAATCAGTAGTTGATTCGTTTGATTGCAATCACATTAAGAATGAAATAATTGATGCTTTGAATATCACCCTGATGTTTAAAAATGTTGATGTAATGTCTAAAAAAGGACAAGTGGACTTTTGTAATTTGGAATTAAAAATAAATATTGTTTTAAAATGTTTCATTTATTGTTTTATTTTGAGGGTGTTCAAGCTACCATTTACATGTCCTCAATTTTTTGAGAATATTTCTGTGAAGATTTGCTGAAACTGATTAGTCCCTGCAGTTACTAGTTATCATTTTTGGAGATAAGAACTTGTTTCCAAAACCTCCAGAAAAATGATGAGTTCTTGAAAAAAATTGGTAATATGGTGGTGGACTTATACCAAAAAACTTTATAGTGAAAAAGCACACAGATACCATACCTATATTTAAACTTAGGAATATTTGAATCTCAAACAGGCAACATTTTATATTGAATTATTTGGCAAAATTTGTGTATTTATCAACTGTGGATTCTGCTTAACTCTGGCAATATATTCTTCAGCCATACAGCAGGCCTGTTCAATTTCATAATTATGTGACACTAAAGCGACCCATTTGGCTTCTAAATTTTTTAGTCTGTCTCCACCCTTATTTTGCAGTGACTTACGTTGCCAGTTGACCTCTTGTAGGGCTTGACGAAGGGCTGCTAGCTTTTTTGAGGCTATTTTTTCAAGATCCTGGAGTGTCTGAAGATACCTAAAAAATACATTCTTACCACATTGATTTTGCACTTTGGTCCTGTTTAGGTCATGCTTTGGACTGTGTGTTTGAGAATAGAACATACCTAAGTTTTAAGTAATATTTGTTTTTAATTAATTTTAAAATAATCAATAGGTCCGCGTACTTACCTTTGCCATGCCGGACAACAAAATTCCATCATAAGTTGCAAATTTAAAATCCTAACAGCCTGGTGCTCTAACTGTGCTTGAGAGTTATCTACACATTCCGACCAAGCACTCAGTTCATTTAATTTACCACTGGGAGGTGGCGGCAGTTCGTACCGTTTCATAGAAATCGTTTCCATAGGTAATCGATTTTGTAGTCTTTCAAACTCGTTGTGCATAATTTGTGTCTCAAATGCCGAGATATTGAGGGGTGGTAGGTGCTCTAGGTAGTTCTTTGTTGGCCTGTAACGTCTGCATTCTTCTTCTACCATTGCAAAGGCCTAAAAAAAATAGGTACTGGGATACTCTGGTGTAATGTTACAAGAACAACGCGTCCGTCAATTGGAAAATACGTTAAGCTTTGAATATCAAATAGGTTAATATTCAAAGATATACTTACAGCTTCGCGTACGCCTGGTTCATCATAGCCCTGATCTATATACGGTAAAGCATCTACAACAACTTCTCCAGCCATTTTTCTATTAGAATTATTCACAGGAATTATTAGGTATCAGATTAGATGTATAAAATTAAGCAAATTCCTTGGTTACAAAGAACACCAATAAAGCTTGGTTATGTAAATGTATGTTGTTTTGTTCGAAGAAACCCTTTATTTTTCTGTGGTTTTGTCAAGAAATGACATACGTCCACTTTTTAAAGGCACGTATGTGTTTTCTATTCGTACGACTTCCTTTTCTAATTTCTGGCGTCTGTCTGTTTAAAATTAAAATAGGTTTCACATGATTTTTTTCCACCTCGTCTAAGTTTTTGTCTGTGATATCCACGTCATAAGTTTGTAAAGTAAGGTTAAGTCTATACAGTTTTTATTGTGGTTTTGACAGTTTGCTGATGTGTTTATAAATTCGTGTCAGTTTTATAAAAACCGCTGTAATTTGGTGAAATTAATCAAAAAACATAAATTTCCACAATGGTAAATCACTTTATTAATATTACAATACCTAATTCTTAATCCTATGTGTTATTTTAGCCGTTACGATTAGACATAAAAAGGAAACTAACAGCCCGTTCTGATAGAGTTAAATGTGTAGACCTACACCCCACCGAACCATGGATGTTATGTTCCCTATACAGCGGGGTAGTCAACGTTTTCAACCATGAAAACCAACAGTTACTCAAAACCTTTGAAGTATGCGATCTGCCTGTGCGAGCCGCTAAGTTTGTCCCGAGAAAAAATTGGATAATCAGTGGTTCGGATGATATGCAAATAAGAGTTTTTAACTATAATACTCTAGAAAGAGTGCACAAGTTTGAGGCACATTCAGATTATGTGAGGAGTATTGTTATACATCCTACCCAACCTTTTATATTAACTAGTAGTGGTAAGTTTTTTAGTATGGGTTGGTTTTCAAAATAGATAGATTTGTATGATAAATAGGTCTAAATAAAATATACATGTAAGCTTTATAAGCTGCAAGAAAAACTCTTAACTGTGATTTAAACCTTTTAGATGACATGCTTATTAAACTCTGGAACTGGGAGAAAGCATGGGCTTGTCAACAAGTTTTCGAAGGACATTCTCACTACATTATGCAGATTGCAATCAATCCAAAAGACAATAATACCTTTGCCAGTGCCTCATTGGACAGAACCATTAAAGTTTGGCAATTAGGTATGATACCTAAGCAGCTTCGTCAAAACATCTTGCTTTAGAAACTTTAAAAATAAGAGTGTTTCAAAAATAATGCAGTTTGAGGATAAGTCTCGGGATAAGTTGAAATATTTTCTTAAAAAATTGTTCAACTTCATTTTTGTTACTATCTTATCCTTCTCTGATTTAACCTTTTATATTCATTTAGGATCAACTACGGCCAATTTTACTCTAGAAGGCCACGATAAGGGTGTAAATTGTGTTGATTACTATCATGGAGGTGATAAACCATATCTCATTTCTGGAGCCGATGATAGGCTGGTGAAAATTTGGGACTACCAGAACAAAACTTGTGTTCAGACTTTGGAAGGGCATGCTGAGAATGTGACCGCAGTTTGTTTCCATCCGGAGTTGCCTGTGGTTTTAACAGGTATTTTTTTGTATTTTAAAATTCTTTTTTGTTGACTTTTTAAAATAAATATGTTTTATTTACATTTACCTACCTGTACCTACTCTTTTTTCACAGGTAGTGAAGATGGCACCGTGAGGGTTTGGCATGCAAACACTCACCGTTTGGAGAGCAGTTTAAACTATGGATTTGAAAGAGTATGGGCCATAACTTGTCTTAGGGGGTCTAATAATGTTGCTATTGGATATGATGAAGGTAAAATTATTTATTTTGGTTTTCAGGACTTCATTTCTACAATTAATCCTAACCAAACCAAAAATGTAAATAATAACTTGTTGCCGTTTTTTATATGACTACATGGTTTTAAAGTATAATTGCAAATCGCTGTTTTTTTTCTTAAACTTCATGTCTTCAATAAAAAAAAACAGTTTTTATCAAGTATGAAGTACAAACTTTAATGTTTGATTTAATGGAAAAAATTTGAAACATGCTCTATTTTTTTTACAGGAAGTATTATGGTTAAGGTAGGTCGCGAGGAACCAGCAGTCAGTATGGACGTCAATGGAGGAAAAATTATTTGGGCACGCCACTGTGAATTGCAGCAGGCTAACCTAAAAGCACTACCAGAAGGTACAGTAATGTTCAGTTTAAAATTAATGATATCTTTACTAGTGCCTTTATTTTAAAAAATTATTTTTTTTCTGATTGAAAATAAATAATGGAATAAAAATATTCATGAAAGAGAGAATTAGAGCCCGATTCAAATCCTGATGGAAATATGTATATTCTTATATAAATACCTACTTACTATTTATTGATGCTTCTATACATTTATTTATTGTATTTACAAAGTTTGTTTGGCTAATATATCTTATTTACAAAAATCATTTTAGGTGGGGAAGTTAGGGATGGGGAACGCCTTCCAGTAGCAACCAAAGACATGGGTGCCTGCGAAATCTATCCTCAAACCATCCAGCACAATCCCAATGGCAGGTTTGTGGTTGTCTGTGGGGATGGGGAATACATAATCTACACCGCTATGGCCCTCAGGAATAAGGCGTTTGGTAGTGCGCAGGAGTTTGTGTGGGCGCAGGATTCTAGCGAGTATGCTATAAGAGAATCCGGTAAGTTTGTTGAACAAAGTTTTAGTAAAAAAAAACTATTTATAGAAAAAGTGTTTATATATCGTGGGAAACAAATTGTGTAGACAGTAGTTTAACAAACAGTAACAGTTAAGTAACAGTATCTTAACGAAATATGCTAAGCTGTAATTGTTGCGTTAGGTAAATAAATAATAATAAGTTTATTTAAATTTAATAATATAATAAGTTTGTTTATGTTGTCTTCTATAAACTTATTCTTCAATCCCCTGAAGCTGCTTGTTAGGGGCAAATCTTATTTTTTGTTTTAGTATGTAAAATCATAAATCATAAATATGCATTAAAAATCAAGTTTTGAAGTAAAAATGTTAATTTCTATAAACACCGTTTTTTTTTTGAAGAAATATATTACCTATAATAAAATTATTAGTTTATAATTTTTCAGTAAAAAATATTACATATATAAACTATTCAGAACAATATTAATTAATTAAAGCATTTCTAAAAGTATTTTCAATTTGTCTGTTTTTAATATCCATGTTTTTATTTAGAGTTTAAATTTTTTTAATAAAATCAATTTTTAATTTTTTTTTTGGTACTTAAATACCTAATCGTTTAAATAAAAACATAAAATATTTTTTTTAAAATTGTCCTATGGACTTGGATTTTAGGTTTTATGGTTATTTTATTTTTATGACGTGTATTATGATTATGGTTTTTAAATTATACAAGGTTTTTATTTTTAAATATATACATATACAGGGTGTCCAAAAAAGTATGCAACATATTATGGGAAAGTTTTTTATCACCGATTTCTCAGAAAATTTTATTCTTTTTTAAAAGTTGCTGCATTCCTTAACTTAAAACTATAAATGGATATTTCATATTTCACCTGCGGCTAATAGTAGGGGAGCAAATGCCATTTTTTCGAAATTGCCTTAATAGTAAAGTACCTTTAATTATTAGTAATAAGTACAGCAAAATTTTATATGGAAATGTTTTTGCAAATTAAAAACTTAGTCCAAATACGAAATTTGAGTTAGGTGTGTCAATTTTCAATTTGGGTGAAAATGACAAATAAATTATTAATTATCTCCAGTAATATGAATAGAGTTGGATTCTATCATAATTTTGTTTAGAACATAAGTTGGCTAAAATGTGTTTAAGTAGGCGTGCAACACGCTAATATCTGAACAACTCGTAACATTGAAAGATTTTAAAAAGTTTGCAACTACTTAATCCATTTTTATTATAAACCCACGTTTAAGTTATTTAATAAATATATTAAAATTGCGTAAACAAAAAATTGACCAGAGGTGTACCGTTTAGGGGAAAATAGAGATTAACCAAAAAAAAATTAAAAATTGTGACACCTAACTCAAATTTCGTATTTGGACTAAGTTTTTAATTTACAAAAGCATTTCCATATAAAATGTTGCTGTATTACTAATAATTAAGGCACTTTCCTTTAAAGGCAATTTCGAAAAAATGGCATTTGATCTCGTATTAGCCGCAGGTGAAATATGAAATATGCATTTATAGTTTTAAGGAATGCACCAACTTTTATAAAGAATAAAATTTTCTGAGAAATCGGTGATAAAAAACTTTCCCATACTATGTTGCATACTTTTTTTGACACATACCGGGTGTCCACGGAAGGTGGTTCGCCCCTCTAACTTTTTTGTTTTTCAAGATAATGGAATAAAATTTTAGTGATTTGTATACGACATAAAACTGCATTTTTTGACAGGAGACTCAACATTATGAAACTTCCGGTTTACATAAACTTTCGATTTTTAAAGTATGGTATATTTTTCCTTTTTTTGACTCCATATGACATTCTAAATATAACGATGTGTCACTTGTCACCAAGAAAATATTTTTTTTCCAAATTTATTGTTTTATCTAGAGGGCTATGAATACCTTAAAATCACTTATTTCAGTTCTTTAATCTTGGGAAAAATACAATTTTACTATTTTTTGTCCAATGCTATGTGCTACGTAAAATTTAATCTTTAAACTTGTATAACTCATTTCTTTTAAATGGCAACATGGTGGCTCGTCGGGTTAAGAAAAAAGAGGATTTTATTACGATTATTTTGATACCATACACAAGTAGCCTGCGACCAGCAAAACTGATAAAACAAAATCATGCCTTGAAGAAAATTGACATGCCGACAGCTTCTGCCAAAGTAAATTAGTTTGTTGTTTAAATAACATGGAAAATAATAGTTTTACAAAGTTGATATGTTATTATTGTCAGGCTCATTTCGCATTTTCGGAACCAGTTTTGGGTACCTAATAGTGCTGGGTGGGATGACGCCGATTAAAATAGCTTTTGTGCGTAAAGTCGTGCAGCATGGGTTGAATTATTTCTACATTCTCCAACCACTAATAACATATCAAATTTTTCACTTCTTGTAAAACTATTATTTTCCATGCTTTTTAAACAACAAACTAATTTACTTTGGTAGAAGCTGTTGGCATTTCAATTCTGTTCAAGGCATGAATCTGTTTTATCAGTTTTGCTGGTCACAGGCTACTTGATTCATTTAAATCTAAATTTATTCTCAAAAAATGCTTCATTTTAGGAATGTTCTAAGTTAACTTTTTAAAGTTTTTTAATGGCAGCTTTTCTAAAACCTAATAGTATATGGTATCAAAATAATCGTTTTTCTTAACCGGACGAGCCACCATGTTGCCATTTAAAAAAAATGAGTTATACAAGTTTTAGGATTAAATTTTACGTAGCACATAGCATTGGACCAAAAATAGTAAAATTGTATTTTTCCCAAGATTAAAGAACTGAAATAAGTGATTTTAAGGTATTCATAGCCCTCTAGATAAAACAATAAATTTGAAAAAAAAATATTTTCTTGGTGACAAAAAGTGACAAGTGACACATCGTTGTATTTAGAATGTCATATGGAGTCAAAAAAAGTAAAAATATACCAGGTGTCCCATTTAAAAATCGAAAATTTATGTCACTTCCGGTTAAACCGGAAGTTCCATGATGTTGAGTTATCTGTCAAAAAATGCAGTTTTATGTCGTATACAAATCCCCCGAAATTTATTTCATTATCTTGAAAAACAAAAAATTTAGAGGGGCGAGCCACCTTCCGTGGACACCCGGTATACAAATATTAAGATGTTATAAATGTAAAGTTGTCTTATGTTCAACTTTTTTGTTTCTGAATATAATTCTTTTAAAGGATAAAGATAACCTTTATTGAATATAATTTTTAGAAACCTTTTTTGAAATATTTCTAATTTTTTTAACTTAAGTTTTAAAAGAAGTAAATGGAAAGTAGTTACCTATTATAGTGTGCGATTTATACACCCCATTAAGTGTTCTATTTTTTGTTTTTTTTTTCTGATTTATTGTTTTATGTACGCATTTTTATGATCACCATTAAAAATCATTTTTTAAATCTTATTTTAGGGTCAACAATTCGAATTTTTAAAAACTTCAAAGAGAAGAAACAGTTCAAGTCAGAGTCGTCGGCGGACGGAATATTCGGAGGTAACTTGCTCGGAGTCAAGTCAGTGGCGGGACTAAGTTTTTATGACTGGGATTCTCTGGAACTTGTGAGACGTATTGAAATTCAGCCGAGGGCTGTATACTGGTCTGATAGGTATGGTATTGTGATTGTGTATAAATAAAATAAGATAGTTCATTTAGCGTCAATTATACATACGGTATTTGCACAGGTCAAATTATAATAATATGAAGAAATAAGTTGGCTACAATACTCGCCGATTGTTTAGAAGTTGAAAGGAAATAATATATTACTGAAAATGATGCCCTAAAATTCCAAAAGTAATTTTTGTTTTAGTGGAAATCTAGTATGTTTAGCAACTGAAGACAGCTACTACATATTGTCATATGATCCAGATCAAGTGCAAAAGGCAAAAGACAATAACGAAGTGGCCGAGGATGGAATTGAGGCGGCATTTGACGTGCTTGGAGAGGTAGTGAACATGAAACTTCATTCATACATACATTTTGTACAAAATTTAAACTTTATGCATACATTTTAAACAGAATTTGAAACTTCATCCATGTATTTTGTACAAAATTCAATACTTTATGCATACATTTTATACAAAAGTTTAAATTTCGGGCATTTCTACATTTTATTAAAATTTTCATTTTCTTTTCGTTTAGTACTAGATGTAGTTATGCAGGCTGGTAACTATTTCAATTGCTGGTATCTTATAACGATAATTAAATTGGGAAAATGCGCCATTTTTAAAGCTTTTTTAAGATCCGGTAACGTTTTTTCCGGTTATAACACGTGAAGAAACTGACAACTCCGTTTTGTAGAGAAGAAAAAAACGCAGTTACTGGAGCTTAAACAATGGCACATTTTTAACACGCTTTTATTAGCTTCACCTGAATGTTTGTTTTGTTTGTTTGTCCGTAATCGACTTCTTTGAACCCGATTTTGACCCACTTTAACACGTTCACTGCCGGCAACGCGGCTCCCGCGTTCTTGTGTACCTTGGTGGTATGCCGACAACGCGTCTCCCGCGTTCCGTGTCATGATCCACCGTGACGTCAATGATCATTGTCCGGTGGATCATGGTGTATTTTGGTTGCTGTGTGCCACCAACGCGTTTCCCGCGTTTGTTTTTTTTTATATAAAAAAGTTCAACTTACATGATATTTTATAGTTATAAATAAAACTCCAAATATATTTTTCGATTTAAGAAGAAATTGTAAAAAAAGAACCATGGCACCCAGGTTTTGCCGCGTTATTGGTCGGCAGTGAATGTGTTAAACGGTCAGATTTAATTTAAATTTTGTAGACTTATCAAGAACCGCTGACAATACAATAATTTACACGCAAAAAATTCTCCTGTCAAATTTTGACAGCTGTCGAGTATAAAACGAAGAAGCGATTTTGACGAAACAAATTATGGGGTCGTATAGTATTTGATGCGGAGACTTCGGGAAAAATAAGCAAAAAATTCTGCTGTCAATATGTCAAATCGTTTAAAAAAAATGATATTAATGAAAAAACTATTAGGTCGTATGTATATTGACGGTGGAAAGTTGAAAAAATTACGCAAAAATTCTTCTGTCAAATTTTTACAGCTGTCAGGTATAAAACGAAGAAGCGATATTGACGAAACAAATTATGGGGTCGTATAGTATTCGATGCGGAGACTTCGGGAAAATAAAGCAAAAATTCTTCTGTCAAAATTTGACAGCTGTCAATATGTCAAATCGTTTAAAAAAAATTATATTAATGAAAAAACTATAAGGTCGTATGTATTTTGACGGTGGAAAGTTGAAAAAAATAGGCAAAAATTCTCTTGTCAAAATTTGACACCTGTCAATATGTCAGAATTATTACAATAACCGATAGTAATGCAACAAACGTGGGGTCGTATAGATATTGTCGCTAAGAATAGAGAAAAATAAAAAATAAAATCTACCCGTCAAAATAAAATTTTGACAATTTTTTTTTTTTAATTTTGTGGTTTGTTCGGGTTTGTATGTATGTTTGTTTGTAACCGACTTCTTTAAACCAGATTTTGACTCGCTTTAAACGGTCAGATTTAATTTAAATTTTGTAGACTTATCAAGAACCGCTGACAATACAATAATCTACTAATCTAGCTCAATCTACTCAAAAAAAATTTCTTAACAATAACTTAAACTAAAAAATGAAAAATAAGTAGAGTTTAAAAAAACTAAAAAACACGCTTTAATAAGTAATTAAACTAAAAAGCGGGAAAATAAATATAGTTTAAAATAATTCTTGAAATTCTTAATATAGGCAGAAAATAATAATGAACGATAAACATTAGTATTATTGTGAAAAAAGCGTGGGGTGCTCGATATACGAAAAATATAGCACAAAGCGACCCACGCTTTTTTTTTCACTATAATACTAATGTTTATCGTTTATTATTATTTTCTGCCTATATTAAGAATTTCAAGAATTATTTTAAATATATAATATATATTTATTTTCCGCTTTTTAGTTTGAATAATTATTAAAGTGTGTTTTTTAGTTTTTTTAAACTATATTTATCTTTAATTTAATCAAGTTAGTAGAACTTATATAAAATAATCAACAGTGAGTTGTTCTGAATGGCCCGCCGAATTTCAAACCGTAATTTAACACTTAAATATCTCATTTTTAGATAAATGAAAGTGTAAAAACTGGCTTATGGGTTGGCGATTGTTTTATCTACACAAACGCAGTAAATCGTATCAATTACTTCGTCGGAGGCGAACTGGTGACCATCGCTCATCTGGACAGACCCTTATATTTGTTGGGCTACATTCCCAAAGACGACCGCTTGTATTTGGCAGATAAAGAACTGGGAGTTGTCAGTTATCAGCTCTTGTTATCGGTGAGTATAGATCATACTACCTACCAACACTGAGCAGTGAAAACAACAAGATGGAATGAGAGTTCTGGGCCTGTTTATTAAATTTTTATTTTGATCCTAGCACATACAGGAAGAAAAAATAAAATTGCGTTTGTATTCTATTACGTTTCATTATATGCTCGCGAGTCAAATACAATCTATCTACAACCATCTACTTAAGTTATTGCTTAAGAAATTGTAAAAATTTACCTTCAATTTACTTTTACGTGTAAACAGTTAAAATTTGCCCCAAATTATTGCCAAAACATCGGAATTCCTTCTCAATTT
This sequence comes from Polydrusus pterygomalis, assembly GCA_963969555.1. NCBI lineage: Eukaryota > Metazoa > Arthropoda > Insecta > Coleoptera > Curculionidae > Polydrusus > Polydrusus pterygomalis. The sequence continues at coordinate 2,109,598 of OZ018376.1, forward strand.
TTGATCAAGTTGGGAAATAAGGTAGTGCTTTCTGGCATTTTTAGTACTTCAGATCATCATCAGATTTTGAAGATAGAAAATTGTTTTTAGGGTTTTGTTTCTAAAATTTGTTTAAAAATGAGTCGTCGTCGTGTTTTTAGTTCGAAAAGAAAGAGAACTAGTCAATTAAACTAGTCTTATAAAATCGAATACAAAAAAACAAACAAAACCAGCAAAATATACCAAAACATGCATCAGAATAATCTGTCTTGGTGTGGGTTTCTCTTTATCTTCATACCTTATTTGTGTAGTCTAGGCCTAGATTGATGTGTTTAAATTTATCATAATAAAATAAAGTTATATTTCAAAGATACATCACTGCTCCATACTTACTAAAAATACGAAATATCCGGTATTTTACCCCTATTTGAGTATAATAATAATAATAATAATAAGTTTATTTAAAATTTAATATTACATACAGTGCGTTTTTCTTAACGCGGGCCATAGGGATTTACATCGTAAATCTTTAAGTCTATGTTAGGCACATTTCTATTGAGAACTACGAGTTGAAATTTTACACAAATATTTCTTGTGGTCTGATATCCAATTTAGGACCATGTTTGTATTACTTTACTAACGCAAAATATTGAAAAATACCATTTTAAGTTATAATATCACGCTGTTTTGCCCAGCCCTGTTATTAAGTTTACCCAGGTATATTTGACATAAACTGTATGTGACATTTTTATAATATTTGGCAAGTTGTACCGAAATTATACAATGTTGATGATTATTTAGTTTGTTTTAAATATGTTTTATTTTAAGTGGTTTAAAATGTATTAATTTTCTGAATTCTAAAGCAGACATATGACATTCCTCTTATGCAGTTTGAAACCATTTCAATACGTTATTTTACGGTGTAGCAAGACATGATAAATTACAAAACTAATTTTATGAAAGTCAGGAAAATACTGACAGCCGTGCCAATATTTTTCTTTATCTAAGGTAGTTAATTACATAAATTACAAGGGGGTAAAAAAGTGTAATTTTAAAAAAATGAAAAGAGCTTTTTTGGGTATCTCTTGGAGATTTTTTGCACAGATTGTATGTTAACTTCTTCCTCCCATCTCATATTTTATCTATTCTTAATTTTTAATATTATTTGTTTCATATAAATGTGCCTAACATAGGCTTAAAGATTTACCATGTAAATCCCCATGGCCCGCGTTAAAAAAAACGCAGTGTACATATAATAAATATGTTTATTTTGTCTTCTATAAACTTGTTCTTCAATCCCCTGAAGCTGAGCTTGTTAGGGGCAAATATTTTTTTTTTGTTCTAGTAATTTTGTAAAATCATAAATCATAAATATGCATTAAAAATCAAGTTTTAATTAAAAATTATTAATTTATAATTTTTAAGTAACAAATATTACTTATATAAATTATTCAGAACAATATTAATTAATTAAAGCATTTCTTAAAATATTTTCAAATTGTCTGTTTTTAAGATCCATGTTTTTATTTCGATTTAAAATTTTTTTAATGAAATTTTTGTGTGCTATGGACTTATTTATTTTAGGTTTTATGGTTACTTCATTTTTATGACGTGTATTATGATTATGGTTTTTAAATTGTATAAGGTTTTTATTTTTAAATATACAGCGTGTCCAGAAAAGTTCTAGACATATGGGAATTTTCTTTATTGTTGATTTACGAAAAAAAGTTATTCTTTATAAAAAGTTCTGCTTGATGCGCAAATATTATTGACATATCAAATCTTAATATATCATTATACAGGGAGGGCGGCAAAAAAATATTAAAACAGAATTACGTTAAGAGGGAGGTACCCTCAATTTTTATTTTAGAGCAAATTGTTATAAGAAAATTTTACTAAGGACTACAAAACGCGGTCAGAAATAATTTTTCGTTGAAATATTTTAATTTACAGGGTACCATCAAAAAGCCTTTGCAAAATATTTTTTTATTTTATTTTTTCAATTTTTACCTGCAACAATTTCGCAACAACTATGCGCAATACTATAGTAACGAATATTGACATGTTAGTCAAAAATCATTTAATATTTTTCGACTTATTAACAAGAGATTTTTTGATGGTACCCTGTAAATTAAAATATTTCAACGAAAAATTGTATCTGACTGCGTTTTGTAGTCCTTAGTAAAATTTTCTTATAACAATTTGCTCTAAAATAAAAATCGAGGGTACTTCCCTCTTGACGTAATTCTGTGTTTCTATATTTTTTTGCCGCCCTGTACATGATATATTAAGTTTTGATATGTCAATATTATTTGCGCATCAAGCAGAACTTTTTATAAAAAATAACTTTTTTTCGTAAAATCAACAATAAAAAAAATTCCCATATGTCTAGCACTTCTCTGGACAAGGATAAATATAATCTTTATTGAATATAATTTTTAGAAACCTTTTTTGTAATATTTCTAATTTTTTAACTAAAGTTCTATTTATTCCTCCCAAACCTAAAATTCCGTAATTTAAATGAGTTTTAACTAACGCGTGATATAATATTTCCATGTCTTACATTTAAAATTTTTTTAATGTTTTGAAAAATCGGTAGTAAACTTCTTAATTTTTTAATTAAGTATTCTAAGTGAAAATTCCAATTTAATTTACTGTCAAAAATAATTCCTAAATATTTTATTTTATTAACTTAAAAAATTTGAATGTCTTCATTTATTTGAATACTATTCATATTTCGTGGTAGGTTATTTAGGTTTAAAGTAAAATGAATATAATTTGTTTTATTAAAATTAATTGTTAACAAATTGTTATCAAACCAATTTTTTATAATTTTAAAATATTTTTTAATTTTATTATTTAAGTTGTCCCAATTTGTATCGGGATAAAAAATTGTAGTATACCGTTAATATGTACTAAAATAGTAAGTCTTACCTCCTAATATTGTCCCCGTAAGTGTATTCAATTTTATTTTATTAGGTTCTAGAATACCAAACCGCTGTCATGCGCAAAGATTTCTCCACGGCCGACAGAGTGCTCCCTTCCATTCCAAAAGAGCACAGGACCCGCGTTGCCCACTTCCTGGAAAAGCAAGGATTCAAGCGACAGGCGTTGGAGGTTTCCACAGATCCTGAGCACAAGTTCGAGCTGGCCATAGCGTTGGAAGACCTTACCACCGCTAGGACCTTGGCGGTTGAGGCTAACAATCCTCAAAAGTGGAGTCAGCTGGGAGAGTTGGCGGCTAGTACGAATAATTTGAATTTGGGTAAGTGAAAACATAAACTAGGTAAACCTACCCAACAAACATTAAGAGCCTTAGCGACCTCTAATTTAGAGAAAAGCAAAAAATAGTCTAGTTTTTACTTCCACATCGGCTTTTTGGACGAAACGGCCAAAGATACTATCTGTTTGGTCAAAAGAAAGTGATGAAGAGATGGTCCAAAATAGTAGATATTTACCTTGTTAATCGACTTGATAGTTAGGTCTAAGGAAAGTCAATAATAAACGCCAAAGCAGATTATATTTTACATTAGATTGGACCAAAAATCTTTTAGGCCCATAAATGAAGAATAAATTACTTCGTTTTATCTGTAATATATCTTCATGGTCAGGTTACAATGCGAACGTATTCTGAGGTGATGTATGCCCTATATTACTCTTACATTTTGTACTTAAAGCCCAGAAGGCTTTAAAGTAAAAAATATGTTATAGCAATGACCGACACGATTTCTTTATAGCCAACCAGTCCTCTTCTTTTGGAAATAATGATCTTTAGGAAAAATATTTTACTGACGCCATATTTTTTTAACATGGTGTATTATCTTAAATTAACTTTGTTAAATTACTTGTAACACTACAAAAAAAAACAAATATATTACAAAAACCGAGCGCAAGATATTGGCTATATTTTAATATTTTCAAGTTTAATTTACCTTGTTTTTTTTTTTAATTAAATGCCTTTCTCGGGGGCGCCGTTAGTTTTTCAAGATAAAATTGAAATCTAATATGAAAAACTTTTACGCGCACCTAATTTTTCACCTCACATCGATGAAATGGTGATTTTATAAGTATCTACAGGGTGACCATTAAAGTCCGCATCATATGGAATTTTTTTTATTAATAACTTTAGTCGAAATTTGACTTTGGCATCAAGTTCTGCTTCGATCGAGATGAAAATTAAGCAAAAAAATAGTAGTCACGTGATTCGCATTATCTGTCAAATTTTAATTTTTTTTTTAAATAATTCAAAAGTAGGGTGATTTATGAAAGTATCGAAAAAAGTTTTTTAAATGCAGTTTTTAGCCCACATACAAAATTTCAGCTGCATAAGATAATTTTGATTTTTTACCCATATTTTGTAAATTGCACCACTTTTGGAAAATAAGACTCAACGCAACCTACATAAAACTTCTTAGTTTTGACAAAGCTTTATTTCAGATACTTTTTTAAAGTAGCGGAAGCACGTAGCCAGGAAATGTATTCGGGGGGGGGGGTCCGGCAGTGGGTGGCCTCTCTTCCTTTCTGAAAAAATGCGCCGCAGGCAAAATTTTCTTAGGTGCCACGCCCTTTTTTTGACTCTCGAAACTTGGAAATTCTTAGTTTCGATAGCCTAACCCGAAAAAACGTAGATATTATATATAGAAAATTTTAAATTTTTATTTTAAAAATTATTTTCTGAGAATTTCGGGGGGGTTTGGACCCCCCCCTGGCTACGTACTTGAGTAGCGCCATATTAAATGTGCGTTTTTCTACAAAATCAAAATTGGGCTATTAAAATTTGGTCGCATGTGATGCAAAGTTTATTTGTTTTGGACCCTGTATAAGGTAACTTCATAAAATAAGTATTTTTGAAAACGTAGTTTGTGTCTGAAAGTAATACACCTTAATATTAAGACAAAAAAGAACACAGTGTCATCAGTAAAGTGTTCATTAAGTGGAAAATAAATTTTAGTTTAACTTAACGTAAAGTTTTTCTATTTTCAACGATTTAATTTAAAACCCCTTTATTAAAATTTGTTATTAAGCTATCTCATAAAAAAAGTAAAAATAGTTATTTATTATTTAAGTGCAGTTTCCAAAAAATATATTACAATGATGCACCAAAAACACGTTTACAACGACAAAATATGGGTAACAAATCAAGATTATCTTATGCAGCTGAAATTTTGCATTTAAAAAAACTTTTTCTGATAACTTTTTTCGATATTTTCAGAAATAACCCCACTTTAAAATTATTTTTTGGAAAAAATTTAAATTTGACAGATAACGCGAATCACGTGACTACTATTTTTTTGCTTAATTTTCATCTCGATCGAAGCAGAACTTGATGCCAAAGTCAAATTTTGAATAAAGCTATTAATAAAAAAAAATCCCATATGATGCGGACTTTACTGGTCACACTGTATATACTACAACTCCATTTTAAAAATCAATAGCATTCGGCATGACATGTTCTAATTTAAGAAAACTCCTGCGTCCTGCAAAACAACATAATATTTTCATCTTTTTCTGAAAGTGTGGTTATGGTTTTCTATAAATTTCATAGCCCATAACAGGCCCACAATGGTCAAATACGGTAAAAAAACACCTCTTTACTACCACGAAGAATACTACTTGGCCTTGTCTATGAAGCCCAATTCTTCTAATGACAGGTGTTTTTTACCAGTTTATTACCTTGGTTTTATTCCCCACTAGGTGATTAAGTGATTTATATTACCCACTTCTGATTATGTAAAGCGGCCTGTCAGGCCTAATAGTAAAAACATTAGGTGAAAGTCACGATTTTTAGACTACAATAATAATTGTTTGTTGGGTAGTAATCCCACCTAACGGGGCGAAAGCATCGACATATAACTTAACTCGTAAACAGATTTAATATTATATTATTATAATATATAAATAATTAGTCACAGAGATTGATGGTAGTCGAACTGTTTTAATTTTTTTTTAAATCGGCTTTTAGCCAAAGAATGTATGCAAAAAGCTCAAGATTATGGAGGCCTTCTCCTCTTAGCCACAAGTTCCGGAGACAAAGACTTGGTTAACTATTTAGCGGAAACGACACAGCAAGAGGAAAAATACAATCTGTCATTTTTGTCGTATTTACTTGTGGGCGATCTACAGAAGTGTTTGAATATTCTGATTGATACTGGAAGGTTACCCGAGGCAGCATTTTTTGCAAGGTAAAGTTTTTGTAAAAATGTGCAGGCTGAATATTAGAGAAATCTGTAGATAATGTACTTTGAGTGCCGAATATTAATGTATGTCTAATGTTTAATAATTTTTTTAAGGTCGTACTTGCCCGACAAAGTATCAGAGGTCGTTCAGTTGTGGAAGGACAAACTTTCACAAACTAATGAGAAAGCAGGACAAAGTTTGGCCGATCCCAAACAATATGAAAATTTATTCCCAGGTATTGTAATAAATATTGAAACTTATAAATTAGGGAATATAAACTAAAAATTATACATTAAGGGTTAGTGTATTCATTGACATTTTGCAATACCATATTAATTTTTTAAGGTCTATCTGAAGCAATAGCCGCACAACGAATAGTGGAGACGCAAAAGATTACAATTCCGGCCTCTCAGGCCACCACAGTACCGCCAAATTCGGACAGAAATATTGTAGCAGAATGCCAGAAGTCGATAGCCTCGAGTGGGGCTGGACCGTCAACGGCCCCCGCACAAAGTAGTCAACTTAGGTGAGTGGTAACTTGCAGATAGGGGCGTTTGATTCGTGTATAATTTTAACAAAGGAAAAATATGTATTCTTTTCTCAAGCCAAAATATATTTTTCCTGCGCTATTAACTTTACCAATTATTTTGTTGTGTCAATTTTAAGTGATAAGCAAAGAAGTATATTTTGTTTTGTAAAGGCCGATTGAATGGCATTGCTGAGCAACTAAGGCCCGGTTTAATAATGTGCTGATAAGGTCTCTGGTTGTTACCAAGAGAATAAATTTTATCTCTCTGGTAAACCGCCGGAGAACTTCTGATCAGTTTATCAACAAAATTTTAACCAAAGGACAGATAACCGGAGCTATACAATTTGGCAACATGTGGTAGCAAAATCCACCTAATTAAAGAAGATATTATAGGGTTATATATCATGGTACGTTATGTTTTAAATGTGTTTTATTCTATATATATTATATACGTTTGAGTTTATTCTATTATAAGTTCAAGAAAATGAATATAAAGAAGGAAAACGAAAAATTAAAAAAAAAAGGTTGCAAATTTTTTACACAGACACAGCAGGAATTGTTGCAAGGGGGCTTTTAGAGCACAGTTCCTATAAAATAAAAAAAAATGGTCAAATTCAAATATAGTTTATTATAACAATAGTCTGTAGGATAGATAGCAAATCATATTTTCTATTCGATGTAAAAAAAAAGCTGTACCGTATCGTTAGACAGTCTAAAACGATTGACAAAATCCCTGTATCATCCTAGTAATTTATGTGATTTGGGGGGTCGTGAAAAATCCTTGGCCTTCTAAATAAAATATTAACATAATCTTCCAAATCATCATCTAAATCCGATTAATTTGAAAACATTTTAACATCAAAAAGCACATTCATTTTTTTACAATTGCTAAAAACAGTGAACTCTACCTAAAGAATGCCAAAAATGATCAAATTTGAGGTTATGGCTTTTGATTTAACCCACTGGTAAACCGTTAACAGCCGAATATTTCGCTGGGTAAATTATCCTGCTGGCAATAATTGTTTATCTTGCTGTTAACGCTACCAGAAGATTAAAAAACAGATTTTTTTCATTAACAGCAGGATAACTATGCCAGAGGCTTTGCCAGCACATTATTAAACCGGCCCTACATCTCACACTTTTGATAGGAATAGTGATCATTGGTAACTTTTACTTCTCGTCTGCAGCGGGATTCCCAGTTGGTAGTGGTTGTCCATGAGTTTAACACCCTTCTCTCCTTGAGATTCTTGTTACATTGTTGGTTTTTAATCATTTAACACATTTTCATTAAATTCATGGGAATATGTTAAAAAACATATTTTTCGAATTTTTGCATCATTTTGTAATTAAAATCAAAACACCTTTTTCAAATAACTTTTTTCGATATCTCGTTATTTAATACCAATTTTCTTGACAAAGTACATTTAAGGTTACCCATTATGCAGAGATAATCAGCATAAAAAATTTTCAATATTCCATTTTCCAAATTTTTTTCCAAATTTGTGAATTTTATGCCAGTCACTGTATAAGACATTCACCAGCAAGCAAGCAAGCGCATAATATGCAAGTATATCAATAGAATGAGATACACCTATTGTCAACCATCACTAATATTAATTAATTGTTTATCAAACTTAAAACCATTACAAAGATTGCAAAATAAAATTATTAAATGTATGCACAAATTACCACGTTTAGAACAAACTGTTAATCTATATAGACCGAAGGGGTACTTACACATTCAAAACATTTATAAATTAAAAATTTGTATTCTAATTCACTTTATTATTTTAAAAGAAAAAAAAACCAAACAACACTTCAGCAGGAGAATAAGTCATTACATGATCATAACACCAGACGTATAAATGATCAAACTCTACCAGCAAAAAGTAATTTTGAAAAAAAAATCGGTTTTATTTGACGGAATAATAAAATTTTCCAAAAAATATCAGAAAAATTTAAAAATTTGCTACTTTTGAAAAACAATTAAACTAATTATTTATACTATTTTTTTAAAATTGATTTTATTAATTAATTTGATTAATTTCCATTTTTTTATAGTTTTTTTTTAATGGTTATTATTTTCTATATTATGTTGTCACTTTTCATGTAATAAACTGTAAACGTTAGTTTGGAATAAAGGCATTTTGAAAGTTAATAACTGAAAATCCCGCTGCTTCTGATACCGCGATTTGTATCTTTATGAATCTACCCTACCACCGCTTTTACTCGTGACATACATTTATGCAATTAATGATAAGCTGTACGATTTATTTCAAGACATATTTGTTTATTTTTTAAAATAATAAAGTAATTTTCGCACATTTGACGTTTATAGGAACTATTAGCTTCATTCGTACAGCGGGCAGAAACCGTCAGCAAACTGATGACGAATGCGCATGTGTTTAAAATAATTCGCACGTCAATCAGCATTGACGAGCAACCGAAATAATCAATCAAGCAAATTTCTAAGTAGACTTGCGAAGTTTGCATTTTAAAACTGTCATGTCATGACGTTTAGAAGAAAAAGACAAAATAATGTTGGGAACTTGGACGAGAGACAGAATCTTTTGATGAAGGTCTAGTAAAATAAGTGTGTTTGCTCTGGTCCAAGAAAATGCAGACCTATACCATTTTTTGAATTCAGCGTCTGTGTACTAGTGTATGTTTTGTGGACTCTGATTTTGGGATTGGAAAGATCTCGCCGTCGACTCCGCATTTGAGTGAAAAACTAGAAATTCTCAATTATTTAATATATCACTTGTTTTTTACTACTTTACTAATTATTTATTAGGTTAGATTTCTGTCATCTCACCGAAAAAAAAATGGTTTCTTATCCGTTTGGGAACGCAATTTCCAACCAGTTAAGAACCACTCTTGCCCAGAACAAAAATGGAATCTAGTTGACAATTTGCTTGTACGAACGAAGCTATTGACGATTGCCAAGATAATACTTTCAAAAATAGTAGCAGGCGTTCGGCTGTCATTAAATTAAATATCACCTGTAAAATTTAATTAAATAGGTATAAGTTTGGTATCACTGGATAACTAAAGGTCCAAACGTTTTTTTGTCTCGTAGCATGTTTTTAATTTAGGCCTTTCATTGGAAGAAAATAATTTTTAAAGTTTGTCTATTTATACTAACACAAATTATAGTATATTTTGAAAATGAAAAAATAATCGGTAAATCTGCTACATAAGAAACAGAGTTTAAGGACAGTTATTTCTATATTTTTAAATTAAAGTAAATCGTATATTATGCGGTTTCAGAGAAATTCGGTGACAGCGGAGGGCAAAAATTGTTGTTTTTTATATGCGGTGAGGAACACAGAAAAAGGTTGTATTAAGGTCTAAAAACATTTAATACTACTGTTTTACTGCATTCATCCCCTAAAAGGTGTACACAGATTACACTACACTGATAACCCCCCAGGTAGTACGTTTTAGAGATAGCAATACTATTATCACTTAAAATGGACTCTCTGTATACTTAGTAGATAATGTATTCTAGGCCAACCCACGCTTCGGCCAGTGAAACGTCCTTACAAGACGATGACGATTTAGATCTAGATTTAGATGGTGTTAATTTAGATGATAATATTGATACCACGGTAAGTAGCATGGAAAAATTTCATCAAATACATAAAAAATCGCGCTCAAGAGATAATAAAATTCATGAAAATGAAACAAAAACACCTAATTTTCTTGAAAGTTTGAAAGTATTTTTTCCAAGTAGTTTTTGAATAAAGTGCTTCTTCGGTATTCTCCATCCGTTTTTAATGTAGTATTAAAAATACAATACGTCGATCCATTGAGCCTTATGAAAAAAAATGTAGCGATTGCTTTTTCTTATAAAATCGAAGTAATTTCTTAAAAACTAAAGTAATTGCTTTTGCGTCCAGCGATCGCTTAAAAGTGCAGGAATTGCTTCTAGTCAATGATTTTTCTTAAAAAATAGAAGCAATTGCTATCTTTTGGTTAAAATGTGACGAATAAATTAAGGAATTGCTTTTTCTAGTATAGCAATAATTGCTTTCAACTTTTTAAGGTAGGTCGACCCCTGCATCATTTGCTTGGTAGCAGTCAATTTTAGTTCTCCGGGGTATACACGTGCGTTGCTCTTAATTTGTGTCTTCAATTATGGTTGAATATGTGAACGTTCGTAAAAGAAAAATCTACAGTGTACGTAAAAATTGCAGATATGATGATTTCAGAAAGTTATATCGATTTGAGAGGTGTAAGAAAAACAGCAATTGCTTCAAAATTTTATTCATATCCAGATCTAGCAATTGCCTTTACTTATAGCATTTGCTAGTCAAGCAATTGCTTCAAGTAATTGCTTAATTTTTATTCATTATAGGCTCATTATTAGGAATTCTAAAGGTCCTTGTCTGATGAACTTCTACACCAAATCTAATTCAATATTTGAAGACAAGTGGAAATACAACACCTTTAAAAAAATACCTGTTAAGACAACTAGTATAAGTTATTTTGCTCTAAGCAGCTACATTTATTACTCACAGAACCTTTGGTCTCAAAATTACGAACAATATTCAGGACAGTTATTTTGCTTGGAATGGGTCTGTCAGGAAACATCGCAGATAACATTTCGGATACTCTCCGAGAACTATTTTCCATGTAGTAATACTTTAACATTGTTATTTTTCTTAAATACGGTAAAACATGTTGAATTTAATGAAAAATAACATTTGACATTATCATATTTATTACGTATTTAATTTTTTTAAATTTTACGAATGGTTTTTTTTTTAATAACTTTTAATTGGCTTATTAGAAAACAATAAAATTTGATGTGCGAGTCCATCATACAAGAACCTTCAGAAAAGTCTAATACAATTTTGATGTCAAATTAATAGGGAAGCCAATATTTACCAGGGTTGAAAAAAAACATGTTTTTTTATATTTAAACAAAACATGTTTTAAACAAAACATACCCATGTTTAAAACACGTTTTAAAAAGACAAATTCAACTTTGACGACTTGTATCTCATGGGCAATTTTATATTTGTCTGACATAAGTTTAAGCAAAAATAAAATAATTTTGAATGTAAACTAGGAATTTACAGCGTGGCCTTCAGTGGCTAATTTTACGTTAAAATATGGGGAAACTCATAAAATTGATTGTTAGAAATGTTTAATTATGTTCACGTTAAGTGAAATCTATGAAAATAGAACAAATTTAAAACTGTTAGTTTCTCTGTTTCTTTTAAGATCTACACTAATATTTAAGCTTACTTTGCATTATTTGTTTGAAGCTATTAGTATTAGTCCTGTTAAATGCTCAACTTTAGGTTAATAATAATATATCCATATGTATGTTCCAATTATTTTTGTGTTTTTATTTTTCAATTTTTTTGGGTGATATGAGACAAAAAAAAAAGTGATATTTGACATCTACTACATTGAGAAAAAAAGAAAAAAAAAACAGTATATTTTATTAAATATTTTAAACATGTTTTAAACACCTGTTTAAAACACCTAATAAAACATCAGGTCGTGTTTAAAACATCTGGTTTAAAACATTTTGTTTTAAACATAACAACCCTGATATTTACATGGTCAGTGCACAGTGCATAATATTTCTGATGTGATGATGAATTTTTTTATCTTCTTGTTCAACCTTAACATTTCTTCTATTTAGTCGAAATCACAGAAACCTTTGTTTTGTAGGATATCAATCTAGATGATGATCTTCTGAGCGACTAAGAAAAAGGATCAACGTATTCCCGTTGAATAAATTGTACTTTTTTTTTACTAGTATTAACTAATTGTATATTCATTCCTATTTTTAAGGATAAATGTTATAAAGTACATGTGGTCCAAGAGATTTGTCTATTTATTTATAAAATGCATTGTAAATCATTATCATGTGGCTTACTAAAATAAAATGCCATTTAAAAAAATGTCGGTCGAAAATGAAACTCTTTGGACCAGTGTTTTATTGTATATTATTTAAAATAAATATCTTTTATTAAAATACAGCGGTTTATATGAAATTTTTTTAATAAACATATAATTTTTAGGGGTAAATACAATAATAATTGGGTTTAGTGGCGGCCCGTGAGGTCAGTGATAATCTTTTAGTCAGTTGCTGTACACGCAGCGGCGCGATACAGTTGTTGGTACGTGTTGCGATTTCGTGTAGTTTTGCGCTTTGTTCGCGCTTTTACAATTAAAAATTGAAAATTAAGGCAGCCGTTACCGGAATTAAAAATGGAAAAAATTCTGGACCAAAAGTGCGGGTGGGAAAGAATTTAATAAACTATTTTGTTTTATGTGTGTTTTATTGGGATGGGAGAAAACGTGGCCCCGAAAAGGATCTGACCTTGTCCATATCCGGGAAAAATTGAAACACTTGAAAAATCAAAGGAAAATATACACAATATTTTTAGTTTCTGTACGCTTGGTAAAATTCAGTTAAATTCTGCATACCGTAACGAACTAATCCACCAAAACAAAAATGTTTTATAAGCAGATATGTCTTAAATCAAATTATAATTCGTTTTTGCTGTTGGACGAACTAGTATAATCGGGATTAATATCATAAGTGCATCTAATTTTTCCGAAAAAATTTGGAAAAACGAGTTGACAAATTACTTGTCAACGAGAATTTTTTCATAGGAAAAATTAGATGCACGAATGATGTTTGGCAAGATTGTTTCCTGACTGAACAAAAAAAACCTATTTACTAATAGGTAATATGATAATTTAATCAATCAAAGCAACGTACAAAGCTTTTTACTGGATACTATTACTAACCAAAACGACACAAATTACTTTTTTTGCGAAAAAATTATTTAAAATAATAATAATAAGTTTATTTAAAATTTAATAATATAATAAATATGTTTATGTTGTCTTCGATAAACTTATTCTTCAATCCCCTGAAGCTGAGCTTGTTAGGGGCAAATCTTATTTTTTGTTTTAGTATGTAAAATCATAAATCATCAATATGCATTAAAAATCAAGTTTTTTAAAGTAAAAATGTTAATTTATAGTATAAACGCAGCTGTTTTGAAGAAATATATTACCCATAATAAAATTATTAATTTATAATTTTAAGTAAAAAAATATTACTTAAAATGAAAGCGTTGTTAGGTCGCTATGGGGAATTGTTTTGCTAAAATCATTCGCTGATAACTAGATAGAAATTCAACAATTTTTTATTTTGACAGTAGCTATCAAACATTTTTCTGGAAAAATTACTGACAGGAGCTGTCATGCAATTTTCCCACTTGAAAATTAAATATGACATACGAATTATTGTCAGTGATTGGTCAAAATTGGTAGGAAGGAAATAATCACTATAAAATATTTGATTAAATTTATTAATATTCAGGCATGTTCCAAAAAATTTTGCCTGCAGCGCGCGTAAATAATTTGTATACCTCACTAAAACGTCACGAGCCACCACTGGTTTCAAATGGTTTTTTGACAAATTATTCTTTTTGTTTCCTCTGTATTTTTTCTACCTATCCTTTATCCCTGCGATGATATTGAAAATGTACAGTACACAGCCAATCGGTTAGCGACCTACTATCATTTTCTAATCGAGGAAACATTCCTTAGGTATGTCAAAAATGTATCGGTTTTAAGCCTCCAACGGATTTTTGTTACCGTTTAAACAACTAAAACTAACTCACTCCGGCGGCATAGGTATAATAAGAATACCTTCTTTTTCATCTAAAACCACTTCGCAGTCGGTCAGTTCGTTTAGGTCATTTTGATTCACGTAAATTCTCTTTTGTATGTCGAAAAGTTCACAGTCATCAGGCGGGATACCAAATTCCAGACATTCGCCTTCGAAGTGTTTTTTGTCGTATATCGTTTCATCTTCGTTGTTTGACACTTGCAAGACCTAAAATTAAAAATGACCCAGTCCATTATCGCGTTAACAAAATACTGGCAATGAAAGATATAGTATTTATCAGATAATAAATATAGTTTAAAAAAACTAAAAAACACGCTATAATAATTAATCAAACTAAAAAGCGGAAAATAAATATATATTATATATTTAAAATAATGCTTGAAATTCTTAATAAAGGCAGAAAATAATAATGAACGATAAACATTAGTATTATTGTGAAAAAAACGTGGGGTGCTCGATATACGAAAAATATAGCACAAAGCGCCCACGCTTTTTTTTTCACTATAATACTAATGTTTATCGTTCATTATTATTTTCTGCCTATATTAAGAATTTCAAGAATTATTTTAAATATATAATATATATTTATTTTCCGCTTTTTAGTTTGATTAATTTTATTAAAGCGTGTTTTTTAGTTTTTTTTTTACTTTTTTGAGTAGATTGAGCTAGATTAGTAGATTATTGTATTGTCAGCGGTTCTTGATAAGTCTACAAAATTTAAATTAAATCTGACCGTTTAAAGTGGGTCAAAATCGGGTTTAAAGAAGTCGGTTACAAACAAACAAACATACATACAAACAACAAAAATATTTAAAATTTAAAAAAAAAATTTGTATTTTATTTTGACGAGTAGAATTTTTTTTCTTAATTTTTCTCTGTTCTTAGCGATAATATCTATACGACCCCACGTTTGTTTCATTACTATCGGTTATTGTAATAATTCTGACATACTGTCAAATTTTAACAAGAGAATTTTTTGCGTATTTTTTTCAACTTTCCACCGTTAATATACATACGAGTAAGACCTTATAGTTTTTTCATTAATATCATTTTTTTTAACGTTTCACATATTGACAGCTGTCAAATTTTGACAGGATAATTTTTTGCTTATTTTTCCCGAAGTCTCCGCATCGAATACTATACGACCCCATAATTTGTTTCGTCAAAATCGCTTCTTCGTTTTATACCTGACAGCTGTCAAAATTTGACAGGAGATTTTTTTGCATATTTTTTTCAACTTTCCACCGTCAATATACATACGACCTTATAGTTTTTTCATTAATATCATTTTTTTAAACGATTTGACATGTTGACAGCTGTCAAATTTTAACAGGAGAATTTTTTGCTTATTTTTCCCGAAGTCTCCGCATCGAATACTATCCGACCCCATATTTGTTTCGTGAAAATCGCTTCTTCGTTTTATACTTGATAGCTGTCAAAATTTGGCAGGAGAATTTTTTGCGTATAGATTATTGTATTGTCAGCGGTTCTTGATAAGTCTACAAAATTTAAAATAAATCTGATCGTTTAAAGTGGGTCAAAATCGGGTTCAAAGAAGTCCGTTACGGACAAACAAACATACAGGTGAAGCTAATAAAAGTGTGTTTAAAATGTAATAGCCGCCGTTGTCATATTATTATGTCCAATATATTTGCCAACCTTTAATTTAAAAATCCCTAATTTAGAAAATACCTCGTTAACACACACAATCGTTGCATTGATGAGGGTAAAAAGCCATACCTATATTTAGCCAGAAAAAACAAGTGAAATATGTGCTGGATCTTGCGATAGATAGAAAAGCATCTTTTCCTTACGCACAATGTATCTTTCCGACAAGGTTATCTATTATTCTTTTATTCGGAAACTCGCAGAGCTGTCACATTCCGATTTTGATAATGTTTGAATACAGAGTAAGAAACTAAAATAGGAATGTGCTGGCGGTTTTTGCTCCAAGTTGGATAGTAGACTTGAAAACATATCATGTATGATGCATCTGGCGAAATGAAAGAAAATAAAATCTTATACTTATTTTTTACCTCAGTCTGTTTCTCAACTAAGCTCCCATCTCTTCCATCAATAATTAAAATGTTATGTTTCGAATTTTCACTCACGTCATCAATTGACTCTGGCAAATGAGACTCGCTACTATACTCGTTCACCGGCGAATTTTTTTTTCTTCTGAATCGGACGGACATATTTCCTACTCTCTCGCGACGTTTCTTCCCAGCCACCGAACACGGTTCGCTGTTGCTCAATTTAGTTTTAGTGGCTCGTTTTATTTTTACCAGTGGCGGAGCAGCTTTCTCGAGAGAAGGGTTCTGTTGTGCGGCGAAAACGGGCGGTGGCGGTTCGCTATTTTGCCCACAGGTGATCACTTTGTTACTGATAATCGTTAAGGGTGGTAACTTTTCCGCATCGCCTTTATAAGGGAAGCCTGCGTAAAGACCCTTTAAAAGCAAGGGCACGGAAGTAGCATACTTTTGGATATTTTCCAGATGTACGTTAATTGCTGGCAAAAATTGTTCTGGATCTTTTTCCAGGAGTTTAACCATCTTGTTACTGTACGACAACCATTTGTCTATGGTGTTCTCTAGACTTGGAGACGTTTCCAGGGGAAAGTTGCATTGCTTGTCTGAACTTTCAGGGATCGGTGCGCTATGTCCTAAAATGATTTCCGGGCTACAAACTCTAAATTCTTGGCCGGGCAAAAAGGAGTTTTTGTGCTTCAGTACTCCCGTGGCGACGAAATAGTACGCGGCTTTTTGCTCGATTGTCAGCGGGGGTGTTAAGATATGGTTGCGGATCAAAATTTCGGATATGTGACCACAAAGCTTCCCCATTATTCCCAAGGCGCAAGTGCACCAATTGGTGATCATGTCCACTTGATAATATTCACCGGGAAGTTCCTGCGCTGCCTTTTTAAAGAGGTACTGCTCGTGCCCGATATCCTCCATATGAAATACATGGTCGGGTGTTCGTGCGTACTTTTCTTCTAACACCTTGCTCTCTTTATTCAACACCATCTCTACGAGTCTCTTTTTGTAGTATTTTTCGAAAGCCGAACACATGAAGTCTGTTATTTGCGTCAAGTTTAATAGTCTTGTTCTGTCGAGCGGGACTTTGGATATTAATCGAAACAGGCGGAATGAAGTTTCTGCTTCGTTATAGTTAAATGTGTCTACGCCACGTATTACGATGAATTGCCTGGAAAAGAAAACAATGTCATTGTTCGGACAGAGAAGTATACCACTTAATAAAATCTAGATTTTGGTTTGCCGAATGTCGAAATATCTAATAATATAATAATAATAAGTTTGTTTAAAAATTTAATGATATAATAAATATGTTTATGTTGTCTTCTGTAAACTTATTCTTCAATCCCCTGAAGCTGAACTTGGGGCAAATCTTATTTTTTGTTTTAGTATGTAAAATCATAAATATGGATTAAAAATCAAGTTTTAAAGTAAAAATGTTAATTTATAGTATAAACGCAGTTTTTTTGAAGAAATATATTACCTACCTATAATAAAATTATTAATTTATAATTTTTTAAGTAAAAAATATTACTTATATAAATTTATTATACCTATATTATTTATTCAGATTAATTAATTAAAGCATTTCTAAAAATGTTTTCAAATTGTCTGTTTTTAATATTCATGTTATATAAAATGGGAATGTTTTTAACCGACTTCAGACAAAGGAGTTGTTGCTTCAAAGCAAACACTATAGTCTGTTCCTTAATGCGAGAGAGTAATAAATCATTATTGAACTAAAAAACCGCCCGCAGTATTATTAATACATGTAGAATAACATTTAACTTACCTATAAAACAGACACCACAAGGCGATGTTCTCGTACATTTTGTCTACAAAGTCTAAAAACTTCTGATGTGCACAGTCAACTGCCAAAACTTGACGTGCTACCACTAATCCTTCTTCACTGTCCGCAAATACGACATCTCTAAATAGTTGGTAGAAGGATTCCTTTTTGGATCTCATGATATCATGCCTAGAACTATTATTTATCAACAAAGAACGTAAAGTAAGAGTTTGCAAAATTAAATTTTAGAATTTCTTGAGCTTCCTGAATTTTTTATTCTAGTTTTCGACACTAATCCTTCTTCACTGTCCGCAAATACGACATCCCTAAATAGTTGGTAGAAGGATTCCTTTTTGGATCTCATGATATCATGCCTAGAACTATTATTTATCAACAAAGAACGTAAAGTAAGAGCAAAATTAAATTTTAGAATTTCTTGAGCTTTCTGAATTTTTTATTCTAGTTTTCGAGAGGTAAGTGTTTTTGAGCGAGTATTTTATTTATTTGCCAACTTTAACAAGAAAGTAATTTATAAAGAAAACACAAAGTACTTATCTAACGTAGATCCCAATGCAGGTCATCAGTTAAGAAACTTTTAATTCTAAACAACTTTCAGAAATGAAAATTTTATCTGAAACGAAAAATAAGAGTACCTACTTTTGAGCAACTGTTAAAAAATTGAATGTCCTATGCTCTAGGGTTTTAATTTTATTTTCTAATGTTAAAACCGTTCAACCTATTTGTTTAGCATTTCCGTTAAACATAGAGCGCGAAATTTAAAAACAAATGTAAAAATCCCAAGAACGCAGTTTTCGGAGTTATACGGTTTTGCACCTCAGCCGACGATATACGCAAATTGGTGGTAGTTGAGAACGTAATCTTCAAAAAGCCTTTGCATTTTTATTAACCATTCAGCCCACAAGTGCGGAATCTGAGAGATGTTCTTCTGTAATAAACAACGTTCGAGGCTGGGAGATGAAGCAATATTAGACCAACAACTTTTATGGGAGTTGTTGATTAGACACTAATATTTTGGCGGTATTTACTATACACTTCTTTACGTTTGTTCAAAAGTTTTTTTGTTAAATTTGTGTTTTAATTAAGTTAATATAATAAAACTTTTGGAATGTTATCTAATTTTTTTCGATACCTCTAATCCTGGGATGCCGAGATTAGTCGTATAAAGCTCGATAATCCCGAGATTAAAAAAACCTTTCAGAATCCCTGATTCGAACCGACGACCTTA
The DNA here is from genome assembly GCA_963969555.1 of Polydrusus pterygomalis. Lineage (NCBI taxonomy): Eukaryota > Metazoa > Arthropoda > Insecta > Coleoptera > Curculionidae > Polydrusus > Polydrusus pterygomalis. The sequence continues at coordinate 2,129,023 of OZ018376.1, forward strand.
AAGATTACTAGCAACATATGCTCTAGCTAGACTAGTCTAGACTCTAGAACTATGCCAGATCTGTGGAATTTTTTATCTACTTCCCGTAAGAACTAATGTGCTTACCTTGAATCGTGTAAAAGCTTCCAGGCAGCACCCAAAATATGATAAAAACTATGCATAATTTTACAGTTAGGAAAAAACTTGTGGCTATTTAATTCCTTCATAATATCGGGGTTTGTAAGCACCACTGTAGGCTGCACCTGGATCATTTGGAAAAACAGCCTCATACCTTCGTTAAAAGCCACCATACCATGGCTGTTTGTTAGAATACAGGCTATGGGTAACGCGCCCACGGAAGCCTGCGTCAAAATAAAGTACATTTTGTACTCTTTAATATCGTCGGGTGACGGTTCTATAAACATAATTTCTGATATCTGTTGAATTGTTCTTTGCATCAAAGGGGTACAAATACAAACCACAATAACATTCTTAATCACCGCGATTCTGTACATGGTACTGTTCTTCTGTCGATACAAACTCAATATTTCTTTCAAATTTTTAACGCAGTAAGCAAAATCGGCGTTTTGTTCTGCCCTGTCTTTAAAGTTGTGTGATTTATATAGGGTCGATATGTCATTCTTCTTTGGAAAGTAGTATCGATCTTTCATTTTTGTTTTGTAATCTGCACCAAACTCCTCAGCTTTAATGGTATAGAGGGTGTGAAAAGCTGAAGCACAGGAGTGACCCTAAAATATATTTGCAAGGAGATAGAGCTCAAGGGTAAAATGATTTCCCAATTCCTTTGAACAAAAAAAATTTCAGGCAAAACCAAACATCCTGTATCTCTGCTTTATATCTACTGACAAAAGCAGTTTTTGACTATCAACTGGCATCTTACCTTATTTAAAAGATCTAAGACATCCTGTTTAACTTCCTCCCCCAAGGGTCTGGTGGTCAATACATGTTCAGCATCCAAGGGATGATTGTGGTGATTCCGAAACTCCATGGCACAGGGATACTTGGCATCAAGTAATGTTCCTATTTTGGATCTCGATCGTGGATTGTACCTTCTTACGGTGACTATGAGTTGGGCAGGGCAGTTGATGTTTCTTGATCTTTTATGTCTTAGGAAGAACAAAATGTTAACAATATATTTAAAAAGTGTGTAAAGCTGGGCATGTCTTAGTATACCGGGACCTATACTTACTAATGCTCATACAGGTATCTTACCTGACTTTCTTTGTCGTTGATCTGCAGCGCGTTGCCATGTGACACCCATAAGTCCTTTTAAAACGAGTTGTTACATTCCTGTCTTTGTCAAACCTTCGTGTCTGTTTAACAGACCAAGTTACTTTTGTCAGTGTTTGAATTTGGGCAACAATTTTCTAAAAATAGCTACAATTCCTATAACAGGTAAAGGCTACAACCATTTTTTGCTAATTTATATCTAAAATAAAGTAGACACTCGTAGACAGTTTCACAACTGAAACATTGGTAAAGCCAAAAGCCATGACGATAAAACTCAGGAAATGGTTTATTATAGTGTAGTAATAAAAAATCATTTCAATGTAAATAACTAATTTTATTTTGGGGTACCATGCAGCCTATACCAATAAGGATTGATCAGTTATGGTTTCTGTGTCTACGTAATGTACCAGAGTAAGTAAACATGATAGGGTTCAAATACTTACTTCGATTTCTTCTTTAGTAGTAATAGCAACCAAATATAAATTTTCTCTGACCTTCCTGAACGGTACCCCAATTATTGACATTATTTTATCCATATTTATCTTGTAGATAACTGTAGGTTTTTTCGGTTGTTCCTCAAGTCCTTCATTATCTTTAGTCTCGGCCACATCCTTACAACCATTTTTGTCTTTTACGTTTTCAATAGTGGGTGAACTTTTGCTGGATTCCCCTACCTTCACCATAAAATAATTCTTCGTTTCCATTTTATATTTTCCCGCTATTGTTGTGAATGTAAAGAACACCCTTAAATTTCAAAAACCGAACTTTAAATAAGAACCCGAGTCGAGACGGCCATGGTAAAGTTACAGCTGACCTGGCATATCGATTCTCGTATGTAGCAAACATCGCAAACACGTCAAAATCATCGAGCGATGTTGCCAGATCTATATTATAATTTTTACGTGAGATTTAGGGTTGCCAGGTGTCCTGGATTTGGAAGGATGTCCTGGATTTGAGGCTTAAATTTAGCGTCCTTCGAAGACCTTTGGAAGGACGCCTAATGTCCTGGATTTCTTAAATTCTAAAAAGCCCCTTTGACTTTGATTCCATATTCCAAGAATATTGTATATTAAAACCTACCCTTGACAAAAGCTTGTGCTTTACCCAAGGAATCCATTATCCAGAAATAGAACATCTTTTTAGCTAACCCCGAAATTCATTCTTTTTTAAAAATAATACAGTTTGTGTTTTCAATATACGGGTCAAACGCTGAATCCGAAAAAAAATTTTCTTTATGCAATGCAGCCTGGGTCGAGTGACAGCCGAAATAAACTTTTGGTTGACCACGTAAAAGCAGAGCTTCAGATAAAAATTTAACCTGTAAAGAATTTTATAATATGGCAGTTAGATACAAAAAGCTCTTGGAAGCCGTCCATTCTAATAAAAAATATTCTGTATAATAATAAATTTTTTTAAAGCATTTTTAAGTTGTTATTTTGTTAGAAAAAACTTAGCATCATTTTTTACATAAAATAAATTCTGTTTTAGTTTTAAAAAAAATGTCCTTTTTTATTTGTGTCAGTCCTTCCTTTTTTAAACTTGTGTCCTGCGATTTGCAGATTTAAACCTGGCAACCCTAGTGAGATTACAGAAAATGTATACCTGCAATTTTGCAGATCTGCAAATATAACGGACTTGCAGAAGCAAAATAATTTGCAGAAATTTGACATTCCAAAAACTATTTGCAAATCCGCCATTTTTACCGTAAACCGTTTTACTACTTCTGGTTTATTGATATCGACTGTAAAATACGTGAAATATGCCCAAATCCATAATAAATTAATTAACTTAACTCTAACTAACGTTCCCTTGTTTCTTTTTTATATAAAAATCGGATACAAATTGTAAATACCCAAATTATAGGTTAGATTTTCTGGAATTCCAATATTGTCATTTGCATCTGCAAACTGCCTGCTACTTGCAGCTACAGACGTCAGAAGGAACGCTTCGCCAACAACCTTGTATCATTCGTATGAGAAATGCAGAGGCACTGCAGGGCAGGCAGAGGAGTCTATACTTAACCGCTTGAAATTTTTAAAAGGAAGGCTCAACTTAGCCATTGGGCTTTGCTGTTTACAACAAAAACTTCGTTTTAGTTCGTACGGGAAATAGGGCGCCGGCAAGGGGAGAGGAAAAAATTCTTTGCTGTGCTTTTAAGTTATATTTTAGTATTGAAAATACTACTGGGTGCGTATATACGGGTCTATTTATTTCATGAAAAATGAACGAAATACACATAAATAACACGGCGGTGGTCTAAACAAACATCCGAGCAGCACAGGATCGATGACATCATCTGCTAAGTGTTAATATTGTTTTGTTTTGGGTTTCGGCATTTATTATTATATTTGTTGCTATTAAGATAATATGGCCGGGAGAGAGAACAGTTAGTAGTTTAGTTAGTATTGAATCGGCCTGTACTTGTACGGTTTACGTTTTTTATTATACATATGAAAACTGAATTATTCATTTTAATTCTCAACCCTTATTTACAATATGCCAAACGTTGAACTGGCTAGAGTAATTCTTATTCATCGGGAGCTCCTGATAAATTGTAGGAATTAAAAAAAATAAGCCAATAAAAATCAATTAAGAATAATTAGTAAAGATTGTATCACATAATATGTAAATCCTGAGATAAATAATTTATTGTGATTAGCGGTAATGAAAGGTCACTGACAGGTCAGTTAGATATACGGGTCAGTTAGATATACGGGTCACTTAGACCGGTGGTCAAAAGTGGATATCCCCGGACCTAAGAAAAATAGCGCGGTGGTGTAAGTGGTCTTGAAATATTACAAAGGAAGTTAGGGGTAATAGTATATTACGTACCGAGATGAAAAGTGTTTCATTATTGTCGAGAGATTAGTAGTAATGAAACTTTTCACTGAGGTTTGTATAGGTACTATTTTATTTACAACCACATCCTACATCCACTTTTTATAATTTTTAACTAAAAATATTATTAAAAGAAAAATGTCATTTTGACGTAAAAGTAGTATTATAGAAAATATATATTAAAAAAATCAAATAACTTTACAAGTAGGCATATTTTCAAATTAGGCGACGGTTGTCAAGGAAACGTTTGATTGAAATTAAAACAATATGACAAATGAATTTTACTAGTACGGTAACTACAATTTCAAATACCACATTTGCGATTACTAAACAGAGGGTTCGCCAGAAACAACATTTTTAGTTTTTTGGATTTTGTTTAAAATAAATTTACGTAAAAACTATTTTCTTGCTTTCTTACTTCGAATATGATTTTATATCTGGCCGAGTAACGATTTTGTTGTAAGAAAACCATTTTTTATTTGCCTATTTTTATTATATTACATGTTGTTTCTTCAATTCATTCATCTTATTATTTAGGAAAAAGAAAAGCACAAAGTCTTTCTGCACAATTTTTAATTCAATAACTAGGCGAACCTAGGGTAGAATCTACTCTTATTATTAACGTTTCTAACGCAAGATGTTTTGACAAAGCTGTATAGGTATCATACCTAATTGCCAAACTTTAATGGTTCTGTCCAATGAGTGGCAAAGGTAATATTGTCTTTTGGATTGATTGCAATCTGCATAATGTAGTGAGAATGTCCTTCAATCATAAATTATAAAACTTTTATTCAAACTTGGTACCACCGAGTTGGCGCATAGTTCAACTCGACATCTGAATTCCCGATAACAGTTCCTATAACTTGCTGTATTTGGGATATTTGCAAAAACTACTCTTATTTTTTTCTTTCAAGAGATCTGTTATTATTAAAATTGGGTTTATACACATGTGGCTTCAGATATTCCCATAAATGAAAGTCGATAATTGTGAGATCGGGACTTCTACGTGGCAACTGATTTGGACCATAGGTACCTTCCAATTCATTTGTTCCCAATGCCAATGATCAAAAGAAATGGAAAATTAGAATTGAAAAAAAAAATCTAAAAAACAAAAACTATTGTTTTTGACGAACCCTGTATAGTAATCGCAAATATGATATTCGAAATTATAGTTTCAATACAAGCAGACGTTTTTATAAAGAATGACTTTTTCTTCTATACCTCCTATAATAAAAGTTACACACTGTATATATTATACATAGACGTTATTAATAATTTTTTAAATCTTTTTAACAATAAGGAATAAATAAAATACGCCATATTATTAACTGATATTTTGGTTTGATTCTCGGCTATACCTTTGAATATAATATAACCAAACCAATTGTAGTAGTAGAAGGCTGTGATCTACGTTGTCCACAGGGGAAACGTCAAATATGACTTTTTTGTATTGTCAGGGATGTATTGTAAGATTGTAAAAAAATACACAACATCCATATTTCATACTAAACTCCTCTATTTGGCATAACAATCCTAAAACACTTTTAAATTCTATATTTACAACTATTTTACAACTTCCATAAAAAGTAAATGTATAAATAACTCTTTTAAAAATACAATGATTAATTAATAACATCAATTTAAAGCGTAGGTTTATTTTCACAGACCATATTGACTAAATTTTTGGGACGCTCACAGTCAACCTCACAAACGTTCTGTGGCCTCCAGAATTTAAACTTTTCGTAAGCGGATTCTTTTTGATATTGTCACTGTTGTGAATTAAATGGCACGTCTTTTAACCGTTATAACTTATACTCCAGCCATATTAGGCCGGAAAAAGCAGCATCTGCTAAAAAAATGCAAGTGAGCCTAAATTTTGTTTACACCTTTATTTTGACTTTGTAAGCAATGTCTAAAAAGTCCCCCATCGATATCGCGCTTGCGTTTTTAGTTATTTAAGGTGAAAGACCATAAAACTCGTATTTTCTTAAATATCTCGCTTTCCGTAAGTCGTAGGAATTTTTGGGTAATTACAAAAAATAAAGAACAGGGAATTCTCTACAAAAAAGGTTATATAAGTTTTTTCCGTAAAATTAATAACATACGGCTAAATTATGCTGCATGAAGCGCAACGCAGTTATGTCTACAACCATGTAATATGGCAAAAAGATGATACTTTTGAGTGTATAATTAAAAGATATATTGATTATCTACAAAAACATTTTGGCTTTGACATTACGGTTGTCTTTGATGGATACAGTGACAATAGCAAGAATATAAAAGCAATTGAACAACTTCCACGAAGTGCTTTAACTTCAGGATCCGTAGAGGTCAAGCAATGCAAGTGACACTTGGCCAAGAAAAGTTCTTATCCAATCACGCAAACAAAACTAGATTTATATCAATGCTAATGTATAAACTACAATCTATCAACATAACTGTGAAACAAGCTAGAGACGACGCCGACGTTTTAATAGTAGAGACGGCACTTGAGAAATCACAACACAACATCACTATTATCGTTGGGGAAGATGTGGATCTCTTAGTTCTTCTAATAGGACGTGCTCCTTTAAACCAGGATGTTTTCTTGTTTAAACCAGGGAAAGGGAAAATAAAATCAAAAACATACTCTTCTTCCAGCCTAAATAAGTAGCCAAATTGTAAAAAGCATCTGTTGTTACTACATGCAATTATTACTGGCTGCGACACAACCTCTGCGCTTTTTAATAAAGGAAAAATAAACGTTTTTAAAATGTTCGAGAGGCGCCTCGAGTTGCATCTATTTGCGGAGTTTTTAAACAGGAAAATTGCACAATAAATACGATTATGGAAAATGGATTAAGCATTCTTCTGGCAATCTATGGAGCCCCTAAAACAGAATTATCCGTTGAAAACGGCCGATGCATGACATTTGCGAAGTCAACAAGACTTAACATCGCAGTGAAATTGTCGTCACTCCCTCCTACTGCCGCAGTTGCATGCCAACATCTAAGTCGAGTGTATTACCAAGAACAGATTTGGCTTGGTATTGATTTAAATCCTGAACAATAGGGATGGACGATACATAATAATATTTTGGAGCCCATTAGGACTTTATTGCCACCTGCGCCAGATGTACTTTTAAATACTATATTTTGCAACTGTACTAAAGGATGTAACACAAATTGCGGGTGCAGAAAAGTTGGTATGTCCTGTTCAGTACTTTGCGGCCATTGTCACGGTCAGTCAAGTCTCAACGCAAATGTCGATAGCGTTACCGAAGAAAACATTCAGGATGAAGATCATCAGTTTGATCCTGTTGATCTATTGACACAAAATATAACAGAAGTAAGAGAAAATGTTGGGGAAGACGACAAAAATCTGGAGGAGGGGACAAAGGACGACAACCTGGAGGAGATAACAGAGGACGAAGACAGACGTGGAAGAGGTGACAGATTACGAGATTGAGGATAAGCTGTAAACGTACCAAAAACAAGTAAAATCATGGATTAGGCCTACTGGAGAAACCATGTAAAAAAAAACGCGCATTGGGGGTGGCGTAGAAACGGATGTACCGCTACCCAGTGTTTTCCTGGCGTATAGTGTAAATACGGTTAATTTTACGTAAAATATATATATAAAACTTTTTGAAGATAATGTTTTAATCTCTATTTTTTTTAATAGTCAAAAAAGTCATAGGGCATACAGGAAACGAAATATTTGCGAAAAATCAATTTATGTGATATTTGACCTTGAATAACTTGAAACGCAAACAAGATATCGCTGGGGATTTTTGACATATTATTAGTATAATAAAAATAAAGGTGTATGTAAAATTTCAGCTCGCTTGGATTTTTTTCGCAGATGAATCCTTATATAATTGGAGTATTATAAAACAAAGGCTATATTAATATTATTCTTGAAGCCATTTTAAAAATTTTATTTAGTGAAATTTTTATTGCCCTTACGTATTCAGAACTTCTATTCGGATTTTTTTTCTTTTTATAAAAAAATGCTTAAAAAAGTATTAAAAATGCAAAAAGTGCCGAAGTACCCAAAAATCTTACTAAATAAAATAGTGACAGTCCAGAAAGTACGCACCACAAAGAAAACATGTTATTATTCCTACATGACAATTTTGACAGACAGTTTACTAGAAATGTAAAAATGTTCCAGAAACGTAGCTCTGTCACCACGGCGGTATTCAGAGTTGTCCGAGAACAACTTATTTGGCCTATGCTTTGTAGTGTTAAAATCAAATAATAACAAATACAGTTTCTAGTACCTATAAAGTAATATTAATCAATATTAGAACATATTTCAGACCTTTCAATCTGTACAAATGACAACAAATGGATTGTTTAAAATTGACATTTTTCGTTGGTCTACTTACAAATTGATACATAGATCTATTCTTATTAAGAGTAAGGTTAACATCTACGTCATCGAATGTTTTGGGAATGCAAATGTGTACGATTGGTTGGAAGAAGGCACGCCCCCTAGCAACGAGAAAATACTTAGCGACGGGTGGAATCCATAAGCGTCGGTTATGGAGGACTTGAGGTAGGAGGCCGATCGCAATGCATTGGATTCGGTCCCAAACTCGCATCGGTAATTCAGCTTTACGAGTCGTCATAAGATGACGCTCGTGTTCGATGTGGGCAATCAAATAAATGGTTTCGTATGTACGCGATAACTATTTTTATTTAAATTAGTTCTTTAAGGAACAAATAAGGACTTGTATATGAATTTACTCTTACTTTGTTATACTTATTAGTAAACTCGGCCTGTATAAAGTTCCAACGATGCTTGGTTTTTAAAATACAGGGTATTAAACATTCTAGCTATACCTTTGGAGCTGGTAAGAGACTTATTTGGCTGCGTTTCCTCTCTGAAAAATATTCCTGTCTTACACCCCGACACAAAGCAAACTCTACTTTTATAAATTGTACCATTATTCATTATAAATATGGAAATCAATTACAATACAACGTTATTTGTCTCGTCTTGTCTTCAAAAGTCCTCCATACTTCAAACGTTATTTGTTATTTCGAAAATAAAATGTCAATTTGTCAAAAGTAAAAGTAAAAAACGAAGAAGACGACACCAGCCCACTTGCGACGCGAGAGCATCTATCGGCCAATAGCGAACTAACCAAAAAACCGGGACAGAATTTGAAAATGCTGCAATTGTCGATCGGCCTCCTACCCTCTAGTTCTCCATAGTCGGGGTGTAAGACAGGAATATTTTTCAGCCCACTTCGAACACGAGTGCCATCTTACGGCGACTCGTAAAGCTGAATTACCGATGCTAATTTGGGACCGAATTCAATGCATTGCGATCGGCCTCCTACCTCAAATCCTCCATACGTCCTACTATCAAAAAAACCAACTGCCATTTTGGTTTGTTCGGGTTAATCCTACAACCCTGCATAACGCCGTTAGTATTTTTTAAAACTGCATCTGCAGTTTTAAGGTCTGAAAACCGTCCTATAACACTTTACACATATTTTAATATTATTTACACTTTCTTGTACTTTAATGAGCCAAATTTTGTAATGTTTAAATTTTCTTAAATCCTAGCAACAGTTTACGTAAAAAGCCATTTTAAAATTGGCAATTTTTAAGTTTACATAATAAGGACACAAAGTGGTTTAATATCATCATTTAGGTTGGTACACAGAGTCGCTGATGGACGCCTTGAAGGTCTCGTTTATATTAAGGCGTCCTTCGACTATATATGCCACCTCGTAACATCCAAAGCACACAGAAATTTTATTGTCGTTGACGTGTAGTATTTACCTATACCCTATCCATTTTATATTGAGAAAGATTATAGAAATCCATTTTAAACTCCATTCCACAATAATTCGTTCATTTCTCGACCGCAATAAAATTTAAACCAGGGTTGGGCAAAATTTGATTTTTATTTAAAAAAATCAAAAATCATCGATTTTTTTGATTTTTATTGCTTTTTTTTATTGATTTTATTAAAAATTTAACATTTTTCTCTCTTTCTAAATTAATACAAATTATTTTAATGTCTGTCTAACAATATAGTAGATCTAAATTCTATATACCCAAAATATTGTCAGAACGCGCTTCTAAAGTTTATATTATGTATTATATATGTACACCTACTAATTTTTTATTTCTTAAAAGCGCGAGTTCTATAAATACTTATACTGTTGATTTTTGAAAATATTTTTTTAATATGTTATATTGTTTATTGTTCTGAATTAAAAATAAATAGGATCATTAAATCATGATTTAAAAAAAAAATAAGTGATAAGTACCTAAGTGATTTAAAGCATGATTTAAAAAAAAATCAAGTGATTTAAATCAGCCCAACCCTGATTTAAACCCAGCCATAAATAAGTTGCCCCTTTTGAAAGCGTACAGGTCTTTATACCAACCTGTACCTAAACTATTGAAATTAGTAGATAATCAGTACCTGTACCCTTTCAAAACGTCCGGTGCCTACACAATAGATATTTGTCAGGCAACTTATTTCTGGCTGGCATTACCACTAAGGGTTGTCATTTAAATTTTATTGCAGTCGAGAAATCAACGAATAAAAACCACCTATATTGCATTCAAACCGTCCAGATTAGGCGAAATCTTCATACTGACTTCGAATTAAAAGTTGGCAACGAAAATATTCCCGATTGCGATTCTAAAATTTTTTAGGTCAACCATTGACCAGAAACGTAACTGGAAGGAATATTGTTTTTTGTTGTGTTCTAAGCTTAAGAGTCTTTGGTATATGAAGTTCGCCACTTAATTAAGTTGTTTTCAACAAGCTTCCACAGAGCATTATGAATGCCAAACATTTTACTGGCTTTAAGAAACCATTTAAGAATTTGATCGTGAGTTCTATAATATGATGAATATTGGAAATAGCAGGGGAAAGTGTTATTTATACCTTTCAAGTTCTTGTTTTTTTTTTTGTTTGTCACTATGGAAATAGTTTTTATTATTATTATAATTATTATCTTTCTCAAGAAAAAATGAATAGATAGAAGAAGGTTGCACCAATCGTTTTTATACAGTAACCGGCAAAATTCTGGCTCCCTATGGATAACTTTGTTATTATTGATTTCTTAGAAAATTTTATTTCTGATTGATAAGTTGACGCCATGCCTGACAAGTTTCAAAAGCTTAGTCGCGTATTATTTCCATACATTATGGTTATCTGTACACATACATTCACGTCGCGTTTTGGATAGAAAATAGTGAGATGATAAGAGAGGTAGATATATTAATTCCATGTAATACAAAGATATCTTCTGTCGAAGAGTTAGCTAGAATGTTGGAGGGTTGGGGATTTAATATAAAGAAAAAAAAAACTTAGAAGACTTAATAATCTGTTCTGAAGGTATGATATAACTATTTATCTAAGCAAGACATTTTTTAAATTTTTTGCTTAATGAGGTTGGGTAGTGAGTTAGGACAGAGTTTATTATTCGTTTAGGTTATGTGGAATTCAACAGCCAATCAGCTTCAAGAAATGTGCTTAGCCAAATTTCAGCGAATGCGAAACGCCGACGCTTACAAACACCAACAAAACGAAAATCAAGTGCAGTTGCCCTTACAAAAATAATGAAATATACAAAAATTGTACAAATGTGGAATGAAAATAAACCTGAGGGATTGCGGTGAAAATTTGATCTGAAACAAAAATAAGAGTACCTACTTTGCTCATCAGCAACTTTAAAAAAATTGTATTTTCTTCATTACGCTCTACAGCTTTTTTCCATTTTTTAAGAAATCAATAATAAAAAAGTTTTTCATATGGAGCCAGAATTCTGCCGGCCACTGTCATAGACAATTTACCTTTAGATAAGTAAACAATAATCACGAAAGTGGCAGTTTTATGGCCTCGCGCATGTAAGCAAAGCTAGACACTATTAGACATGCGCACTGCAACATTATCGTTTGACGAATGGGAAAATAGTCGAGTCCGGGCTTTAAAATTTAAATTCTTGCCGAAAAATTGAAATTTCTTCTAGTGATTTCTGACATTTTTAGTAGTTGCAATCCTCATCAGATTTTGAGGATAGATAATTGTTTTCAAGGGTTTGTTTCTAAAATTTGTTTAAAAATAATTCGTTGTCGTGTTTTTAGTTCGAAAAGAAAGAGAACAAGAACAAGTGAATTAAACTAGTTTTATAAAATCGCTCTTGACTTTATTAAAAGCTTAATGTCGGGATGTACAGATTTTAACCAAAAAATTAACCAACCAGCAACTTTGACAGAACTAATTTTCTCACAATCAGACACAATTCACTAAACTACACAAAAACTAGAAATCCGTAAATATTAAAGACCCACACACAATCCACGAGAGCTAAGAAAACTGAAAACTACAAGGAATCCACAGAGAAACCTTAAAAAGTAACAACAAAAATGGCGGCCGAGCCGGTTCTGCAGAGTATCTTGTGCATGTCGATAAAATAGGAGAGGCCGATAACACGAGGTTTGTGCGCATGCACGAAGGTGTCCAGAAGGAAGGCAGCTGACCGGCGAGTCATGCGCTCGGACGTATTTTTTCACCCATAAAACGTAACTTTTGTTTGCGCAGGAGATAAGCTGTACGTATCTAAAGATAAATTGTCTATGGCCACTGTATATCATAGACATTTACCTTTAGATACGTACAGCTTATCTCGTGCGCAAACAAAAGTTAACTTTTATGGGTGAAAAAATACGTCGGAAAGCACGGCTCGCCGGTCAGATGCCTTCCCTCCCAGCAGGATTGGGCATGCGCACATACTTCTTGTTATCGGCCTGATGTCCTTCTTTAGCGACATGCTTAAAATATACTCCAGAACCGGCTCGGCGCCATTTTTCTTGTTATGTTTTAAGTTTTCTGTCGATTCCTTGTTGTTTATTGTGGGTGTTTAATATTTACGGATATCTAGTTTTTGTGTAGTTTAGTGAATTGTGATTGTGCTTTTAGTAACTCGGATTGGAATATAAACAACTAGTAAAAACCGTTGTATGATTATATTAAGTATGGAGTAGTGGTGTATCTGATATATAATTTTATTTTATTATGATCAATTTAAACACATCTAACTAGACGTAGGCTACACAAACAAGGTAAGAAAATAAAGAGAAACATACACCAAGACAGATTATCCCGATGCATGTTTAGGTATATTTTATTTGCAGCCCTGCAATCTAATTAGGTAGGTACGCCTATTTTTCGGGCAATATATTGCTTCAAAAAGTTTAAAATACACTTTTCTCTATACTTATATTATATAAAAGAAAAAAGTAAATACGTAGGTATGCTTATATTAAGCCAAGGGTGAAAGTATTCCACGCGTCAAGTTCTCGGGCAAAAACTTTTTCAAATTCTTGAACAAAAAATTGTCCTGAAAATGTTTTACACGAACCCAAGTTTTTGCGAAATTGTAAAAATCAATGCAAGTTATATATCAACTAATATTTAACTTGAGGGTAGGTGCGCGATAACATCGAATATTGGTTATTTTGCTGGTTTTGTTTGTTTTTTATATTCGATTTTATAAGACTAGTTTAGTTGACTTGTTCTCTTCCGTGTCGAATTAAATAGACCACGACGAATCATTTTTAAACAAATTTTAAAAACAAAACCATAAAAACAATTTTCTATCCTCAAAATCTGATAGGTTTGCAACTACTAAAAATGCCAGAAATCGCTACCTTTTTTCTCAACTTGATCAAAACGTGAGAAGAAATTCCAATTTTTTGGAATTTGGCGCAAATTTTACACGTAAAAATAAATTGAAGGTCAACTTGTACAATTTCTTGAGCAAGAACTTAAATTTTAAAGCCCGGACCTGTCTATTTTCCCATTCGTTAAATGATAATGTTGCAGTGCGCATGCCTAATCCGGTGTAGCTTTGTTTAGGTACATGCCGGAGTCCATAAATTTGACACTTTCGTGATTATTGTTCGCTTATCTAAAGGTAAATGTCTATGCTGTATATGCAATTGTAAATACCAAGTTTACATTAAACTTTAACCCTCTCATTCACTGTAATTCTTTCGGCAAAAGCGAACGATACACTATCTTAAAATCACTGCCTTACAAAATGTTAGTATTCTTAGCTAGCGTGCCATTCTTCTAAATTCTTACTAATAAATTCACTTCCCCGCGTGTCACACACCGTTCCACGAGCTTGTCCTGTATTTCACCGAAAAAGTCCGCAGAACGTCACGAATGTTGTCGTACGTGGAATAACTGATGCCGACTGCAATGGGGCCTTTGATCCAGTTCATCGTCAGACCTTTGTAGAAGCCTTTTATTAGGCCCTCCGTGCTAAAAAAAAATAGTCTAGAAATACGAAATGCAAAATAGCTGTACAAGTTGGACTGGCAATCAAAATTTTAATTTTTTATACAAATAAAATGTAATTTTATTATTATTTGTTTTGGTCCATAATAATAATAAAACATTGATTTATAATTGAAATACGTACGTGTAAACATGCACCAGGGTTCTATACATGTTTGGATACCTCCCCAGTGAGTCGGTTTGCATTCTCCTTCGGACAATGTCCAATGGATAGCTACAAGTTTGGCCCAAAACACCGGCCACCGCTCCAAAAAGCATAGAAGCCATGGGATGTATTACAAATGCATTATCTACCCGTTCTAAAAACAGAAATAACGTACATTACTAGAAAATAAACATTTTTCTTTCAGTTCCTTAAAGAAAAATAACAATATTTTTCCTGAAAAGATCTCAATTTTGCAGGAAACACAGAGTTTTTACCTAAATGTACCTTTTTCAAAAACACAGGATCGGCTGCTACATAGGAGTTGCAGAACTACCAAAATTTTTAAGCTACTTGACTATACTACATTAATACTTTGCAGTAAATAATTAAAGATTCCTTAAAATGAAAATAAGTAGAATTAAAACATGAGAATGATATAATGATAGCCTAAGCTCCAGCCGCGCCACCGAGAACGTACAGTGGACCAAGTAATCTCTCGCGACGATATTAAATGCCCTAACCTGGACTGTTGTTATTCGTGCACAGTACTTCTCAACCCAAAGAATGCAGCCGGTTATAAAATTTTGATACGGAAAATTACGCCGTGATTAAGCTGCCTTTGCAGCAGTTCGCGTGCGTTTTATATATTATCTAATCGTTGTTGTTGTTTGTTCTTTAGTCCGCTTTTGTCTGGTGTAGACTTTGAAAATATATAAAAGGGATGTAGTACGTAATTTTGTTAAACGTTAAAACACTTAGGTAGGCCATTATATACCAGATATTACTACCCTTCAGCGGTTTTTTTGATATCTGGAAACAAGAAATACAAACTTGAAAGAACCCGCACTTCTCTTATGGAAAATGGCCCTCGGTTAAATTTTCTCAATTTTTAGTATGTTGTAGAGAATGCCATTCTGATCAAAAGTGTTCATGGCCACAACAATATCTGCCGATCAGTTTTTGAGATACAGGGTGTCCAAGTTGCAAAATATGAATTCTCAATACAATATATTTTCGTAGTTTATAATATTAATTCGTTTTGTTTTTCTAAATTTTTGATGGCCCTGTCGTAGATAGGATAGAATATTATAAAAATAGTTAAAATTTTTTTATTATATACCGGGTGAGTGACGAAAATTTAATATTTTTTGTTAAATCATTGTATTTTCGGCATTAAGTTAAATGTTAATAAAGTGATACTGTAGATGACATTAGCTTGGAGCAAGCTATTAGAATTTATATTATTTATATTTATACAGGGTAACTCAAAAAGGTTTATATTTTTTTTATTAGTTTTGAAAGAAATTTTGTAGGTATTTCTTTATGTACTATTTGTCGCTTATCGTATGCTTCCAAATATATATAATTATCAAGGTGGTTATACAGGGTGTTTCCGATGATAAGCGATAGAGAAATAACATAAAAATGCATGTATTTATAAATCACCCGGTACATTAAAAATGGATCAGTTAAATTTCGTTATTTTTTAATATTTTTTGCTTGAAGTGTCCTATTCACATATGTTTGCTATTGATTTCCCTTTTTCTATGACCAGTTCTGGAGATATACAGCGTCAAACAGACTCAAAACTAAAAAAATAAGCAAATAAAATAACAATTTTTTAAAAATTTTAATAAAATTTGTTAAGTTATTTCATTTTATGGTTAAGAATAAATATATATTTTATGCTATACAGGGTGTTTCGAATAATTAGGGTATTCTAACACTGTATTTCAAATAAGAAATATATATAAAAACTATGAACAATTTATTATATCCAAATTATTTTATCCAAAAATAATAAGTAGGCCCCTAATTATTCCAAACAAACCAAACTTATACCAAATTTTATTGAAATTAAAAAAAAATTGTTATTTTATTTGCTTATTTTTTGAGTGTTGAGTCTGTTCGACGCTGTATATCTCTAGAACTGGTCATAGGAATAGGGAAATCAATAGCAAACATGTTAGTAAGACACTTCAAGCAAAAAATATTAAAAAATAACGAAATTTAACCGATCCATTTTTAATATACCGGGTGATTTATAAATACATGCATTTTTATGTTATTTTTGCTTATCATCGGAAACACCCTGTATAACCTTGATAATTATATATATTTGGCAGCATACGATAAGCGACAAGTAGTACATAAAGAAATATCTACAAAATTTCTTTCAAAACTAATAAAAGAAATATTAACTTTTTTGAGTTACCCTGTATAAATATAAATAATATAAATTCTGATAGCTTGCTCCAAGCTAATGTCATCTACAGTATCACTTTGTTAACATTTAATTTAATGCCGAAAATACAATGATTTAACAAAAAATATTAAATAATTTTCGTCACGCACCCGTAATAAAAAAATTTAAACTATTTTTATAATATTCTATCCTATCTACGACAGGGCCATAAAAAATTTAGAAAAACAAAACGAAGTAATATAAACTACGAAAATATATTGTATTGAGAATTCATATTTTACAACTTGGACACTCTGTATCTAAAAAACTGGTCGGCAGATATTGTTGTGGCCATGAACACTTTTGATCAGAATGGCATTCTCTACAACCATAGGCCTCTTAAAATGTCTACAACCTACTAAAAATTGAGAAAATTTAACCGAGGGCCATTTTCCATAAGAGAAGTGCGGGGTTCTTTGGTACTTATGTATAATTTAATATGCACTTTAAAAATATGTAGTTTAAAAACCGTAAAAAACTGTACTGGATTTATGAAATTTACTTCAAGTTACAAACACACTATATATTATAATCTTTCTCTGCAAGTTTATATTAACTTATTTCCATCCTGTATTCTTTATCCTTACTGGGTTTGAAGATTAAATTTGTAACTGAACACTTACCTCTATACAGTCTTTTCAGTGAATCATATGTAAAAAATGACACTCCTGCATAGGGAATGACCCCCATTATCGTCGGGACGAACCCTCTGTAAAACGTCCTTATACCTTCGTTCGAGTATATTTTCACAAACACCTAAAACGGAATACGTTAGAACCGTACCAACGTAGTAAAATGTTTAGACGAAACTACTAAATTATACAGGGTGTCCGGAAAAAGAAGGTCAATCCGTTAACCATTTATTCCTTGAGCAAAAATAATATGACTTTTATAATGCCATTTTTCATTTTTGACCCTCATGTTTGATATACAAGTTTAAAATTAGAAACTCATTTTTTTGAATAATTTAAGTAAGTATTTATATTTTTTTAATTTATTTACTTTACGTCGGCCTTTTTCCGCAACGAGGCCAATCACCGACGCCAGGGAATTTGTCACACACTATCTGGTAATTTTGCCGAAACCCTCTTTGTCGAGGGTAGGGCTCTTTAACGTGCCAACATCCATGACACGGGGCCCACAGTTTAACGGCTCTTCCGAAAGACGGCGCCACCTCTTAAACCAAATTCCAAATTTAACATCGACGTTGCCGGCACCGGGATTGGAACCCGGGCGTACGATCTGTGAGGCCGCTGCGCTGACCACCAGACCACAACGTCGACAAGTAAGTATTTAAAAATATATAAATTTCAAATTTGGCACGTTGCTTCACCATAAAGAGTTACATCTTTTGAGAAAAACAAAACAAAAAACAATGGTAAAATATTCACAATAGGGGGGCGGTCTACTACCCGCTGACCCCAACTAATTTTTAGTATGTGGGCCAGTGACTTCCAACCTGCATTTTTTCAGATAATCAATTGTTTTTGATTATTTTTTGACTGTTATAAAATTTCGTTAAAATGATGAGTTTTGAAGATAATATGAAAAGTATGGGTTCTGGTTGGGTAGTCCTTTGTTATCGGATTTGTCACCTATTGCAAAGTATTACTTAAATATATTATGTATCCATGGTAACGCCGCAACTGCATTTTGCATTTATGAGATTATCGTAAGCCGCGTTGGCATCAATAGGGAACTTTCCAATTTTTTTTTTAATAATATGATTTAGTTAGGCCTGAAAAAGTATTCCCCAATTATTTCTCCTTAAAAATCAAAAATAACTTGGTAAAAATTCTTTAAAGTTTCGCGCGTGTCGAAAGCATTTCAAACGATCTCGAAAGCGCGCGAAGCCCAATGACGTCAGGGGGTATGACTTAAGGTCATCCATCATCCTGACACTCCTGACAGGGGCCGAGCGACCCAATTTGCATTTGGATTGCCGTGTGTAATTGTTATTGTATTGTTGTTTTAAGGTCGTGTCGCTTGACGCGTAGATGTCAAATCTGACAATCATCAAATTTATTGAAAACCTATAACCTATTTCGTGGATGTCACACACAAATCTGACAAATGATACCCCTTGACGTCACGACTACTAGCAGCGCGTTATTACCCGCTTGGAATAATTTGAATTTTGGGGCATTTTTAAATCTTTCTAGCGGTCTTTTGGGACGAAATATGTTTTTTTTTGCTGCCATATGTTTTATGACAATATGTACTTATGATTTATAGATTTTTTTCCCCATTTAAAATTTTTGTCAAGTTCCCTATTAAGGACCCATACTTTTCATATTATCTCCAAAAGTCAAAAAATCCTTGACCCCCCTATTTTGTATATTTGACAATTGTTTTTTGTTTTTCTCAAAAGATGTAACGCTTTATGGTGAATCAATGTACCAAATTTGAAATGTATATCTTATTAAATACTAGAATTATTAAAAAAAAAATCAATTTTTAATTTTGACATGAACATGAGGGATAATTGGACGTAGTTATGCAGAAAGCTTCAAACCAACAAAAGTAAGTTTCGAGAAAATCGATATTATATTATTTTTAACCATTATAAATAAAATGTATGTATTGTTATAGAGAAAACAGTTACTTTTTATTTTTTATTTAGTAAAACCAACAATTTTCAACAATCTTTAACTTAAAAAAAAATAATTGGTATATTATTTTTGAAAATACAGCCATATTTTTGGGGGTTGGTTGTATTCTGTAATATTGCGTATTGATCAGAATAAATAAAATTGAAAAGGTTTATACAAAAGAAAAATAATTTATTGAAGAAATGTATCCAAAAAGAAAACAATTAAACGTCTTGAACTTCAAAATCAAGAGTAGCTATATTATATCCATCCACATCTTGTTCAATGTGATCATCCCCTTGCTAAAAGTCGTTGAACGTAGAAAGCAACCAACCCACTCGGTCGCATTAAATTAGTATTATGGTTGTGGTGAACCAAGTGCAAAAACTCCATCAAACGGAAGTTAGGAAAATGGGTTGGTTAATACAATAGGAGTTATGATATTTAGTTGGTAGGTTTACGCAATTCAAAATATTTGGCATTTAGATATTGCTTATGAGCTTGGTTTCAATTTGACGAATTGTGGGTTGGTAGGTTTCTGCATATAACTACGTACAATTGGTATAAAAAGTTTTTTCAATATTACATCAATGAAAAATGTCCAAGGTGGCCAACTTTATGCGGGTCACTGTAGAAGAATGATTTTTTCTTTTAAAAGGCAAAATGGGAACGTTTACAAGAACAGTTAGATCTAACCGGGGAGGGGGGGGGGGGGGGGTCTGTCGTCTGTCTACATATTAAATATTATTAAACGATTGAACCCACCTGTCTTAAAGTGGCATATTCTAATTTATGGGTCACAGCCATTCGAGCCCGAGCCATGTCCAAAGGGTAGGTCAGAGCTTGAGATGTTACTCCCGCCAAAGCTCCAGCCAGGAACAATTTATGATGAGATCTAGAATATAAAAACAAAAAACCTAATTATAAATAAGCTATCGAAACAAAGTAGCGGATATGGCCTGTGGCCAACATTTTGCGACTTTTTTTTCTGCGGTTTAACCCTTTTAAAATGTTGTAAATGTAAAAAAAAATGGCATGTGCGAAAGTTCAAGTCATTTAATTAATCCAAAATGGTCCACAGATATCTAAAGCTGGTTGAAAAAATTAAAAATCACCTGGGGTACTTGTCTTCTGAGATATGCGCAGCATCGTTCTTTGATAACGAAATCACTGTTGAATATTAAAGAAATTTTTAAAAGGCTCTACGAGCAGTAACTTTAAGAAGAAATATCTCAAAAACTAAGAGTTACAGTCGAAAATTGTATCGTAATCGTAATCTACGCCCCAAAATTTATTATTACTGAAAAAATTATCAATATTGGCATAGAATTTATATTATTAGTAAAATATTTTCCAATTTAAAGGTCGAAGAAATTTGAAAAAATTGTCTTCTCACCCATTATTCTGGTCAACTTTTAGCAGCCTCTTCCATTGTTCGTGAGCAGTAAATTGGATGGCACAATAAGGCACGATGCGTGCCATCGTGGCACTGTTCCCCCTCCATAATGCGAGAAATCCTTCTTTTTTCAATGTCTCTAGGATAAACTTAAAGGCTTTTCTGGTTGAATATTGCTTGTCGCTAAAAAAATAGATATTTCAATAACAGCCGTATAACAAGTATAGGGGTAAGACTGGGTCGTCACGGGCGCGTAAATTTTATAGCGTGAAGGTGACGTTAATCCCCTCTTACGCTAGATTGTAGACAGATAGATTGAGATTGTAAACAGATTTAGAGTGGAGTTAGAGTAGATTTTCGTCACGTGACTTCAGAGTTTTGGGAGTAAATATTTTAAGACGTATGCTTTACGCCAAAAGTGCATGTCTCCACTTTTTAAAGCACTTTTCAGCGAGACAGGCGTTTTGTACCGTGCGAGCAAAAATTACTTGCATCCAAGAGGGCTTGGATTAAAAAACGTAGGGCTTGGTTTAGATCACAATGATATGGGGACGATATATCTAACCAAATCTAGGTTACAATTTTGTCAAATTCATATTATCACATGAAAGATATATGCCAAACGAATGGGTAATAAAATAAGTAGACAAATACAAATTTATTTTTGTTGTTTACAAAATTAACAAAGTAAGAATATACAGAAAGAAAAGGAAAAATAATTACATAAATTGCTGAAATTGGCCACCGCCATGCTCCAAGCATAAATTCACACATCTCTTCATATTTTCGAAAGTGTTGACCAGCATCTCTGGAGAAATGTTACCACATTCTTGGATAATCCTTTCTTGTAATTGTTCTAAATTTGCAAGCTTTATAAATTAAAAATATGCATTCTAATACACTCTATTATTATTAAAGAAAAACAATAGAATATAATATTTCCTTCGACCAACATTATTAATTCACATCACGAGACAAAATCATCATATTCAAACACCAATGGTAAAGAGTACTTTTGGCCAAAAATCACTATTATAAATAAAGGAATAACAATTTACAACAGTTTGCCGAAAAAAATTAAAGAAATATCAAAATTCTAGACTTTTAAAAAAACACTAAAAAAATATTTTTTAAAACTTTAACGTATTATATTATATTAATATTTTTTTTTGAATAATTTCGATGGAGGTATTAATAGTTACTTAACATGTTTTTTCTATTATTTGTGAATTTATATATTGTGTATTTGGTGTTATATTCTCTGTAATAAACTTTTTTAAGTTGGTTGAGAATAATAATAAAAAAAAAATGTCTATGATATTTATAATATTATATATTAATAAACCAATCCACCTATTGAGATTCATTACCTGTTGAAAGAAGTATTTTATGCCGCACTTTTTTCACTATAACACAATTATGCACTAAACACGGTGGCATTGTTAATACCTATTGTTTAGAAAGTTTATATATCACAAAAATAACAACAAATTATTCAACAAAATTATTAAACTGTCGAACTTACACTACTATAATGTAAAACATTCAACAAGGGCAAGTTTTTATCAATTGGAGGCAAATTGAATTCTATACTGATTGTACTATATCTTACCTAATTTGGAAATTGATTTTTGTTCTATCCAGCGGCGCTATGGTAGTCTTTGCCAATCCGCCAGCAATTGCACCAGCTGCCAAACTGGTGATAACTATCTCTGCATTCGACAAGTGTTTCAACTTTGGATCTTCATGATTGGATTTGCCCATCGTGCGCCTATAACGTCAAGGCATGCTGGGATTATAACGAATTTGTCGCTTGCTCACCTAAAATCAAATTATTTTTAAGGTTTAGGGTAAAAGGACTAAAAACTGAGTATTAAAACGTATTTCTATAGTGTTTAATTTCCAAAAGAACAATTCACGATTCTTACTATTAAAACACTAAAGTCACTTTTCAAGTAGATAGTAGATAGTGTTGTCATTGCTTTCTTAAATCACAAATTTCCATAAGAGTGCGTAATATACATGCTTTGGCGATGCATACTTACAAAAAAATATTTTAAGTGTCTATAAAACTATAAATAAAAGTGTAGGTACTGATATTACGTCGATTATTGTTATTGACGACGTAATTAATATCTTAATGTAAAAATATAATACTGTTAATTTCCAGTGGACATAATATCACAATTTGATGTCAAGCTTGATAAGATTTTGCGAACTATTTGATTAGATGATTTAAATACTATCTTAAATCCCAAGGTCATTTTCCAATTTTTTTCCAGATAACATTTGGAAAACATTACTTAATACATTGGCGTAACTAAAAGTAGTTTCTGAGGTAGGAGGCTGGCCCCTAAACAACGTATATACAGTGACCGGCAAAAAGTTGGACCCATATGGGAAACTTTTTTATTATTGAAATTATAAAAAAAAATTTATGCCGATTGTCTCTGCATGATTGGTAACCTAAAAACTCATTGTGACATTTGTCACGTGACTACTCGTTTGGCTGGAAAATTGAACAATATTTATTGTGTCGTAGAAAACTGGTATTAGATGATGAGATATCGAAAAAAGTTATTTGAAAGTAGTGTTTAGAATTTAATTTTATGCGAGATTGCAAAGTTTGAAATAAAAATACCAAAAATTTTTTTATTTATTTTTAAAAAATAAATCAAATGGTACTTTTATACTTTCATCAATTTAATGAAAATGTGTTAATAATTGTGAGGTCGATATAATCTCACTTAGTTTTATGAAAGTCCGTTGGTACCCTAAATTCATAAAAAAACATGTCTTTTCATAAGAAAATTTTTATGTCTTTTATAAATTACCAAAGAAGGCTTTGAAAACAGCCGAAATGTTATTTAGAAATAACAACAGACAGTATTAATCGCCATTATTCTTCTATTGAATGTCAAGCTACTGTATTTTAAAATGCCTCCAAGTCTTTCCCTTCCAGAAAAAATAGAAATCGTTCTTATTTATGGTGAGAATTATAAAAGTTGTAGAGAAACTGCTGACATTTTTAACGGACGGCATCCTGGTAAACATTTAAACAATTCGACGGTATCAAAAATATTAAAAAAGTTTAAAGAAACGGGTAGTGTTGACATCAAGTATAAAGCTTCTCATAAAAACCCTGTAACAGCTGAAGAAGCAACATTAAACGTGCTGTTAATAGTTACAGAAACACCTTAACTAGCAGTTATACAGATATTTCTAAAGCTACTAACATGGAAGAAAGATCCGTAAGAAGAATTTTGAAAAGTAATAAGTTCTACCCTTATAAACCCAAATTTGTACAAGTTTTAAAAGAAAGGGATCATGATGCTCGATTTTACTTCTGTGCATGGTTCCAAGGAATCCTAGAAGATGATGGAAATTTCCCCCAAAAAATACTTTTTACGGACGAAGAAACTTTCACATCAAATGGAACTATTTATTCGCAAAACTGTAGGTGGTGGGCAACAGAGAATCCAGATTTTGTCATAGAAACTAAGGACCAGTATAGATTTAAAACAAATGTCTGGGCTGGAATATTGAATAATCAAATTGTTGGTCCTTTTTTCTTCAGAGAAAATTTAAACGCTAGAAGATATTTAAACTTTTTAGAAACAGAGGTGTCAGAATTTTTAGGTAATTTATCCTTAAGAGAAAGAATGGATCTATATTTTCAACAGGATGGGGCTAGTATTCATAGTACTGCAGATGTACGGTTTTGCCTAGATGAAAATTTTGGTAACAAGTGGATTGGACGTTTTTCAGAGAATCCTTGGCCGGCTAGGTCACCCGATTTGACTCCCTTGGATTTCTTTTTATGGGTCTATTTAAAAAACAAGGTATACAAACAAAGGCCCGTTAGAAACATTGACCATTTGGAACAGGTAATTAGAAATTGTGTTGCCCAGATATCTCCTGATATATTAAGAAATGTTTTACGAGATATGCGAAGCAGAACAGTTAAATGTATGGACCGTGATGGTGGACATGTCGAGTTGTAATTTTTTTTTAATAATGTTATGTACATTTTTATTTAAATAATAATCATTAAGACAATTTTTTTTAAAATAAATATAATAATTCCAAGAATGATTTTTTCTCATTTTTTATTTCCTAGAAGCAACTTTAGAAGACACGGTAAAACTTGTTCATAAATAGAAAGAATTACCTTTCGTAAGCATATTGTTCCAGAAATACCTATAATTGGTAAATATGGTTGCTAGATACAGGGCCTGGACGCACTCAGTAACATGATAAAGAGCTAAATTGTGTGTTTCAGTAAATAACATTTTTTCTAAATAACAAAAATGTTTAAATAATAGATTGTAACCCTGTTTTACGATCATTTAACACATTTTCATTAAATTGATGAAAGTATAAAAGTAACATTTGATTTATTTTTTAAAATAAAAAGTAAAAAAATTTTTGGTATTTTTATTTCAAACTTTGTAATCTAGAATAAAATTAAATTCTAAACACTTCTTTCAAATAACTTTTTTCGATATCTCATCATCTAATACCAGTTTTCTACGACAAAATAAATATTATTCAATTTTCCAGCCAAACGAGTAGTCATGTGAAAAATGCCACAATGAGTTTTCAGGTTACCAATCATGCAGAGACAATCGGCATAATTTTTTTTTTATAATTTCAATAATAAAAAAGTTTCCCATATGGGTCCAACTTTTTGCCGGTTACTGTATACAGCGTGTCCAGATAAGTACTAGACATTTTTTTATTGTTCATTTTATGAAAAAAAGTTATTCTTTATAAAAAGTTCTGCTTGATGCGCAAATAATATTGACATATCAAAACTTAAGATATCATCTACAGGACGGCAAAAAAATATAGAAACACAGAATTATATTAAGAGGGAAGTACCCTCGATTTTTATTTTAGAGCAAATTATTATAAGAAAATTTTACTAAGGACTACAAAACGCGGTCAGATACAATTTTTCTTTAAAATATTTTAATTTAACAATACAATAATATTTGCGCATCAAGCAGAACTTTTTATAAAGAATAACTTTTTTTCGTAAAATCAACAATAAAGAAAATTCCCATATGTCTAGAACTTCTCTGGACACGCTGTATATATATTCACAGGGATTTTACTGAAATAAAAACTAGCATATTTTAATCCTAGGCGTTCTAAGTATCAACCAGTAAAAATTCCATCAGTAATCATTAAGTATGTCTCGCGCAAATAATTGATGGGTGTGCGTAGGCCCTTCTTTTCCATTGATGGCCACTCGGGGCAAGTACCAGGGACCCGCGATTGATGGGGCCCCCTAATTTCTGTCAGATCACCAACCGATAATTACTGACTATAATATCTACTTACTTATTAGCTTTTTGGCATTCTAATGAACTAGGGGCCTAACGCTGGCAACTCATGTCTGTTGACCTACACGGTGATTCCCCTAAATTTGACCAGTTTGTCGCTGATGTGATGTCCTTAAAGTCATAGACTTTGAAGAAGTGACTGACGATTTTGCGTATCTCAAAGCTAGAACCTCTTTAATCAACATAGAGTTTTAATCACTATAACCTGCGTAGTAAATGCTAAAAGAGTGACTTTTCCGGATTAAATTATAATTATCTATTCATTAAATTAATGTGACTTTAAAGAAATGAAAATAACAGTTGAACTCAATTGTCTACTCCTTTTGCCTGTTTTAATAAAATAATCTTCTTGTCATAGTCATGTAGGCCCCATTATCCCAAAATGCCTCCAATAAGTTAAAGACGGTCCTGGGTGTGTGACGGCTATGATAATACAAAAAATATCAGAAGCCTAAATATTAAAGAGTTCCGAATCAATTTGATCAATAATTTTCAACATACACCGGTACCGACTAAAAAAGTAGGAGACGCTACCGTTTTTTTTATATGCTGACTTTTGGCCGGTACAGGAGAAAAACGTAAATTTTCATATTCGATTCTGAACATCAACCAAATATTATGATTTATCTCCTGTTTTTTAGGTTAAATTCTTACTGTTGACAGACATTTTCATCTGGCAACACTGTGCTGCAGTAGTGTATAGGACAAGCGTCTAGAATCTGGCTGTGGACTTTTCAACCGCCCAATTAACGTTCGCAATAAAGCGCGAAATTTAAAAATAAATGTGTTAGAATGCGCACATAATTTATTGTATTATTTCCTATTAAATTGTGGCGAAAAAAATTGATGAAATAAAATAATAAACTAAACGAATTATCTTGATTTTTCGCAGACGAAAAATAGTGAATATTATGGAAATTTGTCCTAATGCGGAGATTTTTTTGAAGAGGATTGTTTGGATTGGAAAAAATTGTATATTTTTTAGAACGGTTTAGACTAGTGATGTTACAACCATCCCGAGTGTGACTATTATGTTTGACTAAACCTACTACTTACCTACGTTAATAATGTGCTCACTACTTTTACAAGTTTTGATTTTTTTTGTATTGAGAAATCTTATTGAATAATACAAAATAATTAATAAAACAAAAAAGGAACACAAGCATGACAATTTTCGGTTTTTTTTAAATATTTTTTTTAAACAATTCTCGATACGTAACAACATTGAAACTGTTTATCTTCTGGGGTTAAATTCAAATTATGACATAACACTATTAAATGGTCAAATATTGTAAATCTGATTATTCCTAACGTTTGTAATATTGTTGAATTGCTTATATTCACAACACTTGTAGTTTTTTTGTGCGATGAAAAATAATTTTGAAAAGGAATGTTTTTGGCATACGTGACGTTTCAAAGAAAGCTACATACCGATATTAATAAATAGCTTTTATGTTGCTAATTTACAACAACCGGCTTTACATGGTTTAACCTCAAAATTACTTTCTTTAAGATCGGCCTATGATTGGCCGGTTGAAAAGTCCATAGTCAGACTCTAGACGCTTGTGTGTATAGGCAAGACGAACTGAACCTCGCCCATTGTATTATATTAATACTCTGTTTAGGTATACAGTTTTTGAATAAAGGCCTTTATTATTATTATAATAATCCTTATTATTAAATGTACCGCGGTGGCCTCGCGAGGCTTCTCGTTCATCTCTTATTGTATTTCTTTCTTCTTCTTACCTTTCCTGTCACTCGATAGATCGAATGGAATAATTAAAATCCAGAAACAATTACTTTAAATACACAGAAATGAAACCAAACGAGCAACTACCTGGTATTTTAAGTATTTAACAAAAAACGGCAAGGCGACCTTTGATTTCCATGCGTCAATAGGCGCATTCAAAGTACAAAGTGTAAAATCTCCTTATCTGGTGAGAATGACCGATTTTTTCTAAGATTGTTTAGCTTAAAATGTTTTTGTTTATATCAAGTCATTTATAAAATAAAAATACACACACATCTTTAGTTACTATATCTGCTATCTGTAGACATAATTGCAGTGGCGTAGCAGTGTATACTCTAGGGGGTGCAATTATTCATCTTGTCTTTTCTATTAGCAGCCCCTAACTTTTTTAGGAGGCAATAAATGTCTTTATTCAAAAACTGTAGGTATAACCAGTGTATTAATATAATATAATGATAATGGGCGAGGTTCAGTTTATTCTGCCTACATTTAGCACAGTGTTGCCAGATGGTCAGGGGTCACCGTCCCCACCTGGCTACGTCACTGCATAATTGGGTCGTAGCCTACGCCTACGCACGGTTGCAGCGTATTAATGTCAATCCTCACAAAATACAATGGCTATATTTAAGATATAAAAAACCAAAAACTGCATTTCTACAAAAACGCGGGAGAATAAAAATGAGGTATATATTTGTGGAACACCCTTATTACCCACCCTGAAGCACTACCCTCATTCACTATAAATTCTTAAATGGTACTACACCACTATAGTGACACCTCTCTGGAAAGCTTATCTTATTTTTGAGTTATTTATTACGAGCAATGATTTTAAATCAGACTTCCACAATTTGAGGGAATGATAATAATTATAATAATACCTTAAACATCAATAATATACCCAGTAATATCGTCGGTCTTCTCACCGTTCTCACGTAAGGGCGTAATGCCGTAACTCAATAAAATCAAAAATTAAGAAATGCCCGATAATGAGCTTATAAAAACTAAACCTCGCGAAGTGGCTTATCCCAATAATATGAGGATATAGCAGACATCAACTGAAAAAAATGGGCGTATCTAAAATTATAATAAATTAAGCCTAACTCAAGTTTCCCCCATATGTGTTCTCCGAGGTTAGCTTTTTGAAACAAATCGTTTGACGCTAATACGAAGTAGGTATACATTTTTTCAGACAAATGTAGATGTAGAGGGCAGAATAACTACTCTGTAATGGCTGCAATGTTTTCTATTATGCAGCATGGCATTGCCCCAATTTGAGCGAGATATGTTTAAAAGGTATTTTGAATAGTTTCGTGGGCAGAACAAAGGGGATTTGACCAATAGCACTATAAGTTCTGCCATTAAAAGATCTGGCAATATCTAGGTATGTTCCATCCTAACTACAACTTGTATTTTGTTAAGGTGGGAGTATCAACATGCTTGCCAACCTATAATTTATTTCACGTAGATTTATTTATGTTTTCTAGCTTTTACACAAAATTTAAATAAAATCAGTATCGACTTGATATTCTATAGGTAATAATTGACATATTTAATAAATATCAAGGAATTTCATAACTTATTTTAGGAGAATTGTATAGCGAAAAATATTGGGTAAGATTTTTTTAACATTATTATGTCATTGTTCTTTCGCTATACTATTCTCCCAAAATTAGCAAGGAAATAAATAGATATTTCTGTAATATATCAGATATTACCTAAGTAATGTGCCGACAATAGTGATTTTATTTAAATGTTAGTCAATAAAATAATAAACTTGAAAAAATAACGCGAAATAGGTTATAGGTTGGTAATGGATTAAATGACGTTGAGAATGCCACCTTAAGGTGGGAGTATCAACATGCTTGCCAACCTATAACCTATTTCGCGTAGATTTATTTATGTTTTCTAGCTTTCATACAAAATTTAAAGAAAATCAGTATCGACTTGATATTCTATAGGTAATAATTGACATATTTAATAAATATTAAGGAATTTCATAATTTATTTTACGAGAATTGTGTAGCGAAAAATATCGGGTAAGATTTTTTTTAACATTATTATGTCATTGTCACTCATTATTCTTTCACTATACAATTCTCCCAAAATTAGCAATGAAATAAATTGATATTTTTGTAATATATCAGATACTACCTAAATAATGTACCGACGATATTGATTTTCTTTAAATGTTAGTTATTAAAATAATAAACTCAAAACATCAACGCGAAATAGGTTATAGGTTGGCAATAGATTGAATGGCGTTGAGAATTCAACCTTAAGCAACATCCAGACAACGGTAAGTTATCACACCAAAGACTTTCGTGATTTCAAGCAGTTGTCAAAAGATCTAAAAATTTTATGTATAAGATCCAGTGCAGTGATTCAGTATTAGGATTTGATACACCGATTATTAGGTAGGAAGAACATAAAGAGTTTTTTTTAGATATTTTGTACACTACTAAATAAGTTCTATCAATTTTTTTTCTCGGTTGTAACTTGTAAGTCATGTAAGTACTTACTTAACAACATTTTTTAGTTTGAATAAGGTTTTTATGAACCCTTTCTTAAATAGTCCTGTTGATCTTGTTTATATTTTCGGACCAAATAAACGTTTTATTAAAAAACGTTTGAGGCTATATAATGGTTTGTTTAAATTTACAAGCAACGTGCAAACACTTTTCTATAATATACATAACAGATATATAAAACGCATCCTTTTCTTGTGGGCGTATCTCGAGTTTGGTGAAACATATATTTACTTACTTAATTATTCTTTTTTTATGTTTTAGAATGCACAAATCCAATTTTTTTGTTATAATTACAAAAAGCAACAGTACTACTTTAATCATAAACGAAATTGAATCTTTTAAAAATATAGTTTTGGAAATACTATCAATTTAAAATCTCAAAAATCTTAAAATCGCTTTCCTGAAAAGTCAGTGACAGCGAGATAAACCCTTACGTGAATCGAACGACGATATGTATGTAAATATTAAAACGTAAAAACATTATTACCTTGATCTCTATATTCTACAGAAATGGTCATCTAGTTTCAAACAAAAGCATGACAACCTTTAAATTAATTAATGAAGCACCGCGTTGGTTTCACTTCGACCATTTTCTATCGGTTGCTTTTTTGGGTACTTGAACAGAAACTTTTAAACCGTACTTATTTTCAAAAACTTGAACCCAAAAGCTGATGTTTGCGCGCCGATTGATAATAACAAAACAAAAATATCAAACTTCGCGGTGCTGGTAATTATCGAAAACCACTTATTATTTCAAGCACAATGCGTTAGTACAGAGGCATAAGTACGTGCCTATAGCTATGGTAAGAATCGAATGGACCGGGCATTATCACCAAATTTTGATTTTTATTCTATCGAATAGAGGAAGAAATTTTTTTTTAACGGTTGTAGTTTTTAAAATTTTGAAATATTTTTGAAAAGGCCCATTAGGTAGCCTTGTCCACGCTTATAGCAACTATTTCGTTATTTCTATAGGGATGTCGAGAGGGTATTTAAAGAGAAATTTAACTGAAAAGATGAGGACAGTCTACACAGGTTACATAGGTAGTGTGACCAGTAAAGTCCGCATCATATGGGATTTTTTTTTTATCTATTAATAACTTTATTCGAAATTTGACTGTGGCATCAAGTTCTGCTTCGATCGAGATGAAAATTAAGCAAAAAAATAGTAGTCACTTGATTCGCATTATCTGTCAAATTTTATTTTTTTCCAAAAAATAATTCAAAAGTGGGGTTATTGCTGAAAGTATCGAAAAAAGTTATTAGAAAAAGTTTTTTTTAATGCAGTTTCCAGCCCACATGCATAATTTTAGGTGCATAAGATAATTTTGATTTTTACCCATATTTTTTAAATTGCACCACTTTTGCAAAATAAGACTCAACGCAACCTACATAAAACTTCTTAGTTTTGACAATGCTTTATTTCAGATGCATTTTATTTAAAGTAGCGCCATATTAAATGTGTGTTTTTCTAAAAAATCAAAATTGGGCTATTAAAATTTGGTCGCATGTGATGCAAAGTTTATCTGTTTTTGACACTGTATAAGGTAACTTCATAAAATAAGTATTCTTGAAAACGTAGTTGTCTGAAAGTAATACACCTTAATATTAAGACAAAAAAGAACACAGTGTCAAGTGTCAGTGTAATCAGTAAAGTGTTCAAAGTGGAAATAGTATATTAAAGTACACGTTTCATAAGAAGCGGTTTTAGCGCACGCGCGCCACGAAGTGGCGAGTTTTTTAATTGACACGTGCGCTAAAACGCCTTATGAACCACGTGCTTTATACTATTTTTTCTATTTGTAGTTTTTTCAATAAAAAATACATATTTAAAAAGAAAATAAATCCTTTAAATTTTTATGCCTAAATTTTATGTTGGTAATACTATTTTTTATCATAGTAACCTCTGGACAACAAAAATTATTTTGCAAACTGTCATTTTTTGATTTATTGACCCATTTTCACCACGAGATTCTAAAGTTATTTTAGCGATATGAGATTTGAAATTGGACGGAATACGTTGTGTGATCCTTGTACATTCGGTACATATATACAGAGCGTTCGGAAATTCGGGCGATTTTGCTAATTTTTTTTGAATTTCAAAAGACGTGATTTTACGTCAATTTTTCAATTTTTCAATTTCAATGTTACCAATATCAAATAAAGAAAAAACGCGTATCGAAATAGCTTCATTATGAACTTCATTTCAAGTTCATAATGAACTTATTATGAACGTCAAATAGAAAAATAAATTTTAGTGGTTGGTAAAAAATCAAAATTATCTTATGCAGCTGAAATTTTGCATGTGGGCTAGAAACTACATTTAAAAAAACTTTTTTCTAATAACTTTTTTCGATATTTTCAGAAATAACCCCACTATAGAATTATTTTTTGGAAAAAATTAAAATTTGACAGATAATGCAAATCACGTGATCACTATTTTTTTGCTTAATTTTCATCTCGATCGAAGCAGAACTTGATGCCAAAGTCAAATTTCGAATAAAGCTATTAATAAAAAAAAATCCCGTATGATGCGGACTTAACTGGTCACACTTCACACTGTATATCAACTTACAAACGAAGAACAAATCGGAAAATTTTCTCTATTTTCCAGTAATTACCTTTCTCCGAACTCCTTCTAGTCAGTCTTTATAGATGTTGTAAAATGGTGACCACACAACTGAGGGATCTTACCAGGGAGCAGTAAAGTAGACGCAACGAGTTAACTGATAAATCCTTACCAATCCTAAAAATAAAACCAAATAAAGATCCTTTCCTGTTATGTACTTAATAATATGATCCCTAAAAGTAATTTCGAAATCAAAGAAATAATTAATTGAGTTGCATTTAACCTTTATTGTACGTATTTAACTGTTGACCTTCAATGTTATAAGTGGCACTCACTTCTTGTACCTGGAAAACTAATAGAACACGCAGCATTCAGGGATCAACCGTTAAGTTCCGACCACCCTGCCAAGGATGTAAGAGATTCTTGGAATAATGTGAAGTCACCCTTATCATAAATAATTGCGTATGATAAAATAAACGTTCGACAATTTTAGCAGTCGTTAAAGTCATACACATTGATGCCTTACTCAATTTACATTGTGTGTACAAGTACAAAGCGATGGTTAAGGTGCAAAACCTCGTAGGTCGGTTTTTTCCATTTAACCATTTATTCGATAAACACTTAGAAAAAAATATATTCTTTAAGCTTACAAAATCTCGTAAGTCCATTATTAATTTTACGAACCCCTGGCGCCATCTGCCAAAACCTCGTAAAATTAATTTGCCAGACAGTACTTAAATTCAGAAATCTCTTAATTCGACTTACGAGGTTTTGATACTAGAGTTACCTAGTTTTCCAAGTTTTCCAAGTTTAAATATTTAAAGTTAAAACCTCGTAAGTAGATTTTCTTAATTAACAAAAATTTTCAAAAAGTATGTATATTATTGTATATCCCCAGAAAAAGGTTCAGCAAATAATCTAATTTTGTTTAAAATACTTTTTCAAATTTTTCAATTCGTTTTTCGCTTCTCCTGTAAAATTAATAAAAACCTACTTACGAGGTTTTGCACCTTAACCATCGAAAGTATGTATGTGTGCGTCAAATCCTTGACAAAATTAAAAATGTTTACGCTAACTCCCGTACTACTGCGTTACCGCTTTTGTAAAAGCTGTACCGCAGTCCAACCTGTTCAGGTATAATAATTTTATAGCGGATAAAGTTAATCTGTTCGATCATTCGTGTGTTTTAATCTCGTCACATTGTTGCTAACGTGTCAATTTTGCTTGTTTTTGTTATAAAAATCCTCAGTTTTTACCATGGTACGTCTATATTTTTTGTGTTTGTCAGTTAATTTCAAGTTTTCATTTATTTTTAGGCTAGGTACTTCAAGGAACAGGACATTGACGGTACGTACTACTTTGAGTTTGGTGCAACGTAGAGAAAGTGTGTTCATAAACAGGAACGTATGATATCGGTGAAAATAAAGAGAAAAATTTGCATATTATAGTACATACACATAATATATTATGTATGTGTACCGTTCTACAATATATCTATTGTGAAATTGTAATCTGAATACATGTTGGTAGTCACAACAATAACAGAAAAGTCTAACAATATTTACAAAAGTTGCAACCATGTCAACAAAAAAATACCTACATACAAAATAGGTCGTGGGGAAAGTTTCAGTTTTATAAATTAATACAATCTGGTCTTATCAATTAGCAATAGGTATTATTTTATTTTTAGAACTGATAATTGATAGGATATTGATAAATAAATAGGTATACTGTAAGGCATAGCTTCTCTTTTGGTTTTTTTATACGTACGGGGTGGTCCCTAAAACAGGGACAGGGCTTAAAAGATTTCATAAGTTATTTTTTCTGCTATTTAGGTTGTAAACAACAACTTTTTTTTCTTTATAATCCAGTGCTTATGCATATTTACATACCTTACCCAATAACCTAATGGTAAATAAATATACGTTTTTATAACTGCGATTAAAGCCTTAAAGCAATACACCAAATCATATTGTATTTTATCTGCAACAATATATGTCATTATCTGTAGCAAGTAAACAGTAATTCTTACAGTTTTAAGGTTTGATTCAAAAGTTCAATAAAAAGATAATAAAAGTCAACAATACCCTAAAACTGGATAAAAATCGTATACAAAATAACTCAGATGCCAAACGCCTATTCACTGCATTTTTTTAATGATAAAGTTGTTACTGCAGTACGTGTGAACCATATTTTGTATGCAGTCTTTATAATTGTTTTTAGACACCGGCGTTAATGTTCCCTTGTGAATGTTTTTTTATGACAATAAAACTAGATTATTTACTGTTATTTAAATGATATTATTAACATCAGTTGTTCAGCTTGTTTCAAAACCATAATCAGGGCCGGACTGGCATAGGCTGAAAGTGGGCGTGGACCCTACCAGAGAAAGTATTTGTTTTTAAATTAACCTACAACGGCATTTTCAGCAATTATTTAATTAAAAACTTAAGTTTATTATTAAATGTATGTACGTACGATATTCCTCTACAATATTTAGAATCTAATGAATTCATGAGATGATAAAAATGAAATGATAAAGCTACTTATACAGTGTGTGTATAAAGTCTGGAAACGGCTTAATAACGTCACAATTTACTGGCCGATTTAAACCAAATTTGGTACAGTTGTGTAAGAGGATCTAACGCACCGAATGACGAAATTGGCGTTGTTGCCAGCTTTTTAATTTGTCTGGAATTCGAACGAATTTTATATTTTTAAATAACACCCAGTATATTTTTACATTTTTAAATTCCACATAAAATTATAATTATTTTTTATTAAATGCATTATTAGTCTATACTTCATAGTTTCCGAGATATTGACTCTCGAAAAGTGACATTTTTGAACTTTGACAGCTTATAACTTTCTAACAGTACGTCTTAGAGCAAAACGGCTTACATGTCCCTATCTTCAATTTTTATTATCTTCCCAAAAAAATCCACTTCCAGTTAAACCGGAACAACTATATTTCCTGCTTTCGAGTTACATCCGGTTTAACCGGAAGTTGATTTTTTGGGAAGATAATAAAAATTGAAGATAGGGACATGTAAGCCGTTTTGCTCTAAGATACTGTTAGAAAGTTATAAGCTGTCAAAGTTCAAAAATGTCACTTTTCGAGAGTCAAATCAGTTAATTAAACTTTTTCAACTAATATTATTTTATAAAAATAAAAAAAATGCTCTGACAAACCCGAACAAACCAGTTGCCAATATACCTTTTAGGCGGAATTACACAATCTGCCGACTGACATGACATCGTTAGGTACTACATGAAGTGACGATATTTAAAATTAGGCAGATTGTGTTATACATAATACGCCGAAACGTCAAGGTCTCTTCATGAAGTGACGCGGCAGATCGTGTAATTTCATGTTTTTACACAATCTGCCGACGCTTCGTGAAGTGACTAGGCTTTTCATGAAATGACGGATTTCACTATCAGCCTACGACATATACATCGGTCGACCGTTACAACAAGAATTGCTGCCGACGATCGGTTGCGACCGATCATCAGCACTGATCATCGGTCCTTTGTGAAACGGCACTAAAGTGGAGTTGAAAGTATGGGAAAGAAAGAAAAAACTAAAAGATTAAAAGTGTAGAAACGTTCATCATCAGTAGACAGAAAATGTATTTAATGCTGATGGTTTTAGCAGAAGAGAAAATGGTGTAGAACCTTAATGGAGCTTTTCCAGTAAACTACTGACTACTGGCTTTTTCACATACTCAGTATGTTTTAACTTTTATCAATTTTCTTCTTCTTATTTTTTCTTCTACACATCAATTTTTAATTCCATAAAAGCTCCAATAAGGTTCTACACCATTTTATCTTCTGCTAAAACCATCAGCATTAAATACATTTTCTGTCTCCTGATGATGATGAACGTTTCTACGTTCGAAACATGTAGAGACCCCTATAAAGAATTTTTATTCTATTACATTTTGTGGAGGAAGACTTTTAGTTTTTTCTTTCTTTCCCATAATATATGTTTTTGTTAAGTTTTGAGGTGCTGCAATTATCCCTTCATTTCATATTCAACTTGTTGAGAAACCCAAAACGGGTATCAACTAAATTAGTTTACCTATATGCCTGAAGATATTCTTATCAGGCTGGTCAAACCACCACCACCGATATAACACAAACATAGCATGCACACTAGTTAAACCAAATCAAATGCAAATGATAAATGATGATTACGATACCAAATCGTTTTTATACTATTTAGGTATTTAGATACTAAAACAAGAAACCTGATTTTAAAAATCGATGTAGAATCATTTTTCGCTTGGACAGACTAGGTAGCCTATGCCTTAAACCAGGCATGGACTTTATAATATCTTTTCTATTAACAAAAAGACTATTTTTTCACTTTTATTTTCAAATAAAATTTTTTTCTAGAGTTTAGAGAATGCTTTTACCTCTTTGCCCGGTCAGGGCACATCAAGTCTTTGGATGAGCTGACAGTCATAATGCGCAGTTTAGGACTGTCCCCCACAATCTCTGAACTTGCTGGATACTTTAAGCAAAAGGTAAATAACAGCTGTTAACTTATGAGACTAACAGGAATAGACAAAGACGATACAGCAAGATTGATTGTCTGGGAATAAACACTAACCCAACAACTTTTAATACAAGGCACAAAATTTACTTTTACTACTACTGTCAATAAAAATTTACTACAGAACCTCTAGTTCGTGGTTTTGGCTTATATAAGGTATACATAAATAAATATTGTTATTCCACTACAAAAAAAAAACGAAATTTTATATAATTTTCATGATGGAGTTAAGTAGGTAGGTATATAGGCAATAAACACAGGACAAAGAATTTTGTTGCCCATTGTCATTTTTCTATATAGTATCCTTATATACCCAATATTCCTTTTTAGGGTGGAAAAATGACATTTGCGGACTTCCTAGAAGTAATGCACGTTCACTCACGAGTTGAGAACTTACCAAAGGAGATCGTAGATGCATTCAAAGCTGCTGACCCCGAAGGTCGAGGTACAATATCAGCTAAACATTTAAGACATCTACTTCAAAACTGGGGTGAAAGGTTATCTTCAAAAGAAATTGATAGGATCTTTCGAGAAGCTAATGTTAATAACAACAGTATGGTAAAATATGAAGAATTTGTTAAAATTGCCTGTGCTCCAGTGCCCGACTACTACTGAGGCCTTGGAACCGAGATGTATTACGTACGATGTTATTTATTACAATATCTGGAGAGTTATTTATACAATAGTAAAAGCTATATTATTTACATTAGTTAAGTATTTATTAAAAAGAAATATTCTTACCTAGACAAACTGTACAGATTTGTGGATTGTGGCTAAAGTAGAATACAGTTGTTAATGTGTTTATTATATTTTAAAAATTGTGCTTCCTATACGGTGTAAATTAATTTAATAAATCATAAACTTGCACATGAAAAAATCAAAAATGCATTAAATCTTACATTTTTAACTTTGAACTTTTATTTTTGACGTATTTTTGACGCAATTTGACGGTGCCAAGAATTTTCGAAACGACCTTGCTTCAGAAATTAAAAATAAACATGCAGTATATGCAACCAAAAATACTAATTCCATAATAAAACAGAGTATAGTATCATAGGCAACCTACTATGAAGGAGTATGATACGTTCATGTTCAAAATGGTAAGGGATAGAGGTGGGCTTAAGAGTTATTTTTGAATCACCGGTATACCGGTGACTGTTATTTTAAATTAACTGTTATTTTAAACAGTTACCAGTTATTTTCAAAAAATGAGATTTACTAAGGTGAAGGTGTCAATTTAAATAATCGACTTTTTCTCTTTTTAAATATTTTATTGGCGCCAAATTAAAATAGCTGTTATTTTGAAAAATAACAACGTTTTCTCTATTTTATTTTCAGCATATTATGTTACTGTATCCATCACATACCACACACCCTAGTCTCTAGTTAAATTACCAATAAAAATAAAGTCTATGTAGTATCATGTACTAAGTAAATACACACAATACGACGGTCACGACTCACGACATACACACACATAAATAGAAAATACATTAAATACAACGCCACAACGCGCTTCGTGGAATTACAAAATATATAATTGCCAACCTATCCACCAATCCACTATTTCCCTCGCAATTTTAAACGTGAACAGTAGTGAAGACGTGAAATTATCTTGTAACTATTTAACACCTTTCCTTTAAGCATAAGCATCCTGCAAACCAGGACTATCAAATATCAGAGAAATAACGTTCATTGGAAATTAATTATACCTTATTACCGTTACCGCCCACAAAGTGATATGAAAATTATCCGATTACTAATAATAACCATGTTATTTTTTAATATCCAGTTATTTAACAGCAGAAGGCTGCATGAGCCGGCGACTTAAGCAGCGGCAGTGCTGTGCGATCGGTTGGTATATGAATCACTAGTAGTTGCTTCACTACCTATTACTAAAATAACCATGTTATTCTTTATCCAGTTATTTAGAAAATAACCGCGTGCAGCGAAAGAAGGCTGCCATGAGCCGGCGAACTCAGTCGGCAGTGCGATGTGCGAGCGCTTGGTATATTGAATAACTGGTAACTGCTTCAGATCATATTTAATCACCGATAGCGACTGTTATTTCTTAATAACCGGTTAATTTTAACCGTGACAGTTATATCGTCACACCTCTAGTAAGGGAAGACTTCAAAGACAACTAAATCCGCATAACCGCATAAGAGTTTAATTTCAATCAATCCTATAAGTTTTTATCTATGATTTTAATATTTTTTCTACCATAGTTACAGTAGGTTCCTTCATACTTTCTACATATATAGGTATGACGCCGCAATCAAGCCGGCGTTTTTTATCTAGCTATAGCTTCTTGAGCCACTAGTCTATGCTTCTTCTTGCCATAAGTTATTTATTTATGATTACAAAATTATGTGATCTAATTCAAACATGAACGAACAATACATTTATTCACAGAGAAAAAATAGGTTAAGTTCCTACGATTCGCACTACTGTGCTCGACGTCACACGTCATGTTTCAAAATACTGTTTGACCCTGACTCTGTAAACAAAAATCCAAAATTCCCTAAAACACGACTAAAAATTTTGTTTGCTAATTTTATAACCTCAAAAAAAAGCTTTCGGCGTTTTCCAAGCGTGTTTTATAGAAAAACACCTTTAATTTTTACTTTTTCCCAAAAGAATTTAACAAAATATCTGCAAGATGTCGGCTGCTATGCCAATAAATCCCAAACCCTTCCTCAACAGCCTTACAGGAAAGGCAGTAATGGTGAAGCTAAAGTGGGGCCACGAATACAAGGGGTACCTTGTGTCTGTAGACGGTTATATGAACCTGCAGCTGGCTAATTGTGAAGAATATATCGATGGGAATGTGACCGGTAAGGATTCGTTCAAAATATTGTGGTTATTTTGTTTATGAAAAGAGCTCCTGCATCATCATGATCATATTAGTTATATTTAATATAATAATTAGGAAGTTTTTTTTTTTTGAAAAAGTAATATATTACATCAAAGTAAAAATATTACATCAAGTTGATAAGGCTTACTACAAGAATGATTCCTGACTTCTTTGAGTAGAATTGCGCTTAGAGCAACAACAAACAACTTTATAAATTTAACCTATGTCTGTTTTATCTGGTTTCATAGCTGCAACTACCAGGGTTTTTTATATAATTTAAATGTTATTTTTGTTTTTAGGCAACCTGGGTGAAGTCCTGATCAGATGTAATAATGTCCTCTTTATACGAGGGGCGGAAGAAGAGGATGAGGAAGGAGAAACCAGAGACTAGACTAAGGATGTATGTATTTTGCTTAAGTGACCATGTTACTTTTATTATTTATTTATTGGTCACTTCAGAGCAAAAGTAACCTAAATCCAAAATTTTTAACAACATAACCTCAGAACTAGCACAGAAAAAGTTTAACTCTAATACTACAGTACCCACATCCGGTGAGAGCCAAACTATCCAATGTTGTTAAATATTGAAACGTTACTTGATTTAGGTGTACATTTACTCTGGAGTGCCTTGACCAGATTCAGAAGAATAAATGTATTTTGATAGAGCTCTGTTGTTCTTATTGTGAAAAACAGAGATGGTGTATACAGGGTGTTACAAATTCGACATACCAGCATTGGAATCTCGGAAACCATAGGAGTTAGAAAAACGGTTAAATGGGGGCAAAGTTGTGGAATTGAAATGATTTGAATTTTCGGGAAAAAACCGAAAAAACTGTT
This sequence comes from Polydrusus pterygomalis, assembly GCA_963969555.1. Classification (NCBI taxonomy): domain Eukaryota; kingdom Metazoa; phylum Arthropoda; class Insecta; order Coleoptera; family Curculionidae; genus Polydrusus; species Polydrusus pterygomalis. Next base: position 2,170,247 of record OZ018376.1, read on the forward strand.
ATTATTACAAATTGCGCCCTCTAGCCATTTTATTAAACACTATCGTGTACTGTTAGATACGGCGATTGAAGATACTTACCTTTCACTTCCAAACAAGCTTAAATTTAGTAAAATCGGATAAGTCGTTTAGAAGTTACAGCGATTTTAATGTTTACACATTCAACACTCTTATCAAGGTCGGTACGCCAACGAGCCTTAAACCAAAATGATGCAGAATTGTCTAAGCTTTTCGATGATGTAATCAGAGTTATACCTTAATATGGGAATTTCCGGAGAAATTTAGAATTAAAAAAAAAAATTAATTGTGACCTCTTGCGGCGAAATAAGGAACTTAAAAATAATTTCCAGCAATTTCTCATGGCCACTTTTCCTAAAAAAAAATATTTTCCGCAAGCCATACGACTAACCCTTTCTGAGATACGGCCGAGAGCTATTCTTAGTGGGACACCCGGTACAATGTTTTTTACATGTAGTGTACGTTACGTACATCTAAGTAGATTTTAATAAAAAATGGCTGCTTGCATTTATAAGCTTAATTTAAATACTAAAAATACCAGATTTTAGAAAATTTCCAAAAATTTCGGAAATTTTACATCACTACGCACAACCAATAAATGTTTATTTATTTTTTTCATAAAAAACAAAAAAATATTTCTTTTTTAATTACTTAATATAATTTTTTTTTTTTATTTGAAAAAAAACAATGTTTTGTTTTTTTTCAGGAAAAAAAAACGTTTTTTTTCAAATTTGAAAAAAAAAGGTTTTTTTACATCACTAGTTACAAAACATAGCAAAAAATATTTATCAATTTTAAACAATAATTATTTTTATGATATGGCGAGAGCGCAAAAATTATATCGGCACCTCCCGCTTTTTGTTTTCTGAAATCTGGCGACCCTATATACCAGTACTAAGATTAGAGATTAAAATATGAATTTTTTAAATTTTTATGACCCATGTCAGTTATATATATCGCACCTATTTTCAGTTATTGGTAGGGTCAATTGACTAAGCCCGGGTCAAATTCCTCAGTTTTGTCAAAATAAATGAAGCCATGAGTAATTACATAGAAACGCGTCTTTATTAAAAAACAGCTAACAAAAAATAAAGAAACCATTCTGAGGCGTGTTCGATTCGCAGGTTCAGATCGATCCGGATCGATCTAACTGATTCCAACTGATCTGATTTGTGTTCGATTGGTAAATGATCGCACGGGCAAAGTGATATGAACTGATTTTTAAAATCAGAACGATCCAAATCTCTGTGCCAATCGAACACGCCTCTGAGATACAAAAAACTCAAAAATGACACATAAATATTATGGATAATATTAATCTAACCATACTAAATTACTATAATGAATTAATGATTGAGTGACTAATTGATGATGAAATAGATACCGCTGGCAGTGCTGGTCTTGGTAGGTAGCTTAGATAAAGGTACCTACATCATCTTCGTCACTAAACTCATCCCCGGCATTGCCTTTATGTTCCTCAGAATCTGAATCACTTGTTTCATCCTCACTGAAATTTAGCGCTGGTTCCTCCGAATTTCCATATTTTTTATTTCCACTGCCACTTAACAGCTTTAAGTTGTACTTTATGTAAACAAGCTTTCCTGAGCGAGTGTTTTTCAATCGGTTGTGAAGCTTGCTATGGACAATGCCCCATGATGACCAATTTCTCTCACAAGAGGCTGCAAAAGTTTTTAACCGAATTTGACCCGGTCGAAATCTCTCCGGTCAAAATTGGTCAATTGACCAGGCACAACCCTAGATTGGTAAATTATTTTGTGCTTAATAAGAAAGTTTGTTTAATACCTTTTATTTGATTTAGTTACTATTTTAAATTAGAAGTGTCTTTTACATAAATAAATACCTTACAATTTCCAGCAGAAGAATTCTCTAAAAATTTCGCCTAATTTTATTGCTTTATTCTTCATTTCCAATCATTATTACGATATTCTCAGAAAATTCCCGAAATCGAGAATATTCTTGAACAGTGTTCAAAAATATCAGGATATTTATATAAATATCAAAATACCTGTATAGTTTTTCCTTAATCTGACTTATTGTAACAAACTTCTTTACCACCTCCTTGGAAGCTGGTTATTGTTTATTGTAATTACTTATTGCTGAAAATACCTACTAAATTTAGGATTTGAAAAAAAAATACAGCAGAACACCTGTTTATCAATTAGTAAGAACATTTTTTGACTGTCTGGCCTTCTCTCTGTCTTATGCCACTGATTGGTACTGCCGACACGCATGATCCCGCTCCCCGTTTTCCGTCCATCCCACCTGTAAATTGCAAAGTAAATACAACCCTTCGACTACGATTATTATTTGTTCACAATTAAAATTTCAGGCATGTTAACCCTTTAACGGGCGCGCGGTTAGTTTCTATTTGTTGTTCGTTTTGATAATCCCTTCGAGATTATTACGAGCCGCTTTTCCGACCTTAATTACCCGGGAAAGGTGAAATTTTAGTTTTGTTGGTTTTTGGACGGGAACTTGTTAATTTGACACAGCCAAATACTTTTTCCTCGAGCGCTACGCTGAGAAAAAACTGCTTTAGCTGTAGCTAGAAATTCATTAGCAGTAGCAAAAAATCTGAGTTAAATAGGCGCCGAAAAAACAACTCTGTTGTCGCTACTATAGGTTCATTTTTTTGAAATAACTTTTTAACGTCAATATGATTGTTTTTTAAATATTATTTTTTTGCTGCTTAAACACAACTCTATTTTCCAAAAAAAAAGATGCAATGGAAAAAATATCTTTTATTTATAAAAAAATATGATTTTGTTATTAATTAAGGTCATGTAAGTAGTTGAAAAAGCTTTTTAATCCTAAAAATTGTCTACCAGCTATAAAAAAAATATTTTTATCATTGGTAGTCTACGTAGCTACTACTAAATTACCTTTTTCTAAACTTCTTTTTTTTAGGATTGGCCTTAATGGCGTATTCGCTATTTTATTTTATTTTTTATTAGATTTATTTACTTTTCTTTAGTCAAATTAAATCTCGCTAGTATTAAAGAATAAAAGAAAAAATTAATATGGCCAGTTGATGGCCTTATTTTATACAGTGTGACCAGTAAAGTCCGCATCATATGGGATTTTTTTTATTAATAGCTTTATTGGAAATTTGACTTTGGCATCAAGTTCTGCTTCGATCGAGATGAAAATTAAGCAAAAAAATAGTAGTTACGTGATTCGGATTATCTGTCAAATTTTAATTATTTCCAAAAAATAATTCAAAAGTGGGGTTATTTCTGAAAGTATCGAAAAAAGTTATTAAAAAAAGTTTTTTTTAATGCAGTTTCTAGCCCACATGCAAAATTTTTGCTGCATAAGATAATTTTGATTTTTTATCCAAAAATAACACAGTGTCATCAGTAAAGTGTTCATTAAGTGGAAAATAAATTTTAGTGGTGGGTAAAAAATCAAAATTATCTTATGCAGCTGAAATTTTTGCATGTGGGCTAGAAACTGCATTTAAAAAACTTTTTCTTATAACTTTTTTCGATATTTTCAGAAATAACCCCACTTTAAAATTTGACAGATACAGTATAGACTCCCGATTATACGAAACCCGATTATGCGAACTCCGCATTATCCGAAACTACCCATGAACCGGATTATCCGAAATGATTCTTGCTATTCCTCCGCATTTAGCTGAAATTTTTAAGAAATGTTTTTGTTGGTTTTGTTTTTGCGGCCAAAAATTGATAGGCTTTAAAATTAAAACAAGTACCAATTACCTCTTTCTTGAATTTATGAATATGAATACATACTAATGTACATACATAAGTATTAGAATTTATTATGTATGTATGTACATCTATAAAAATACACAGATATAGTTACTTTTCCCATAGTTAATGATTTTCCTCAATCACCGCATTATCCGAAATTTCGATTATCCGAAATCGGTCCCGTCCACATCATTTCGGATAATCGGGAGTCTATTGTAATGCGAATATAAAGCTATTATTAAAAAAAATCCCATATGATGCGGACTTTACTGGCCACACTGTATAAAGTAAGAAAAAGTAATTCAATTAATAGACAATCACACCTTCAAACTTCAATCCATGCAAGACTAAGACAAACGAAATCTTACAAAAAATCTGGCAAGAATATATATGTCGTATGCTGATAGTGAAATCCGTCATTTCATGAAAAGCCTAGTCATATCATGCTCCACGCTAAAAGGTATATTGGCAACTGGTTTGTTCGTTGTTCCCCAGAGCATTTTTTTAAAATTTAATTTAAATTTTATTTTTATAAAATAATATTAGTTGAAAAAATTGAAAAAAAGCTCTGGGGAACAACGAACAAACCAGTTGCAATATACCTTTTAGCCACGCTTCATGATATGACTAGGCTTTTCATGAAATGACGGATTTCACTATCAGCCTACGACATATACACTAATCAAAAGTACAAAACTAAAGGCCAATGCCTAGATATCATTGTAAAATTCCTGAATAGTATAGTAGGGTCTAAATTGGTTGCCTTTTTAGTCTTCGCTTAAAAATCCTGTCATCAATCACCTGCCGATAAGTGGTATATATGTGGTTATACATTTTGATGCTCTCAAATATCGAGGAATTTTCGGTGAGAGTTGTTTTTGGTATAGGAAGAGGAATATCATATAGACAGTACGCATGTTATTTCGTTGCTTTTATTGCTGGGGATTTTTATCATTGCCTGTAAAGAACCATGGCTGTGTTTAGGGAAACAGGTTCTATACAACACAAAAAAGGAGCAGGAAGACCATCTGTAAAAACAGAAAAACTTGTTGCAAACGTTCGTGAAATAATGCAAAATACGCCAACAAATTGTATAAGACGCCTGTCCCAAGAAGTGGGAAGATCTTATGGAACATGCAGGACTATTCTTAAAAAGCAGCTACATTTATTTCCTTATAAAGTGCAAGTATTCCAAGAAATATAAGCCGCAGATTTTGAAAGACGCAGGAATTACTCTCAATGGTTTACCCAAAATTTATTGGAAAGAAATGATTTATTAGACCTGACATTTTTTTCGAATGAAGCCTGGTTCCACCTCTCCGGTTATGTGAATTCTCAGAATAGGTACACGCATGTGGAGTAGTGAAAATCCCCATTTTTTTGTAGAGTCCACATTGCACCCTCAAAAAATTGGTGTCTGGTTAGCTGTTTCCCGAAGAAGAATTGTTGGTCCTATTTTTTTCATGACACAGTTACAGCACAGCGGTATAGAGACAATATTTTGAATCCATTTGTAGAGCAATTACTTGACGACGAACTAGGTTTTGGATATTTTCAACAGAACGGTGCAACCGCCTATACAGCCGCCGAAAACATTAACTACTTACGCAATTTTTTCGACGACAGATTGATCAGTTTTCGATCAGACATTGAATTCCCACCTAGATCACCTTGTTTAACGGTTATAGATTAGGTACTTCGTTTTCGGTTTTCCTCATTTAAAGAACACTACTTTTAACACACCAGTTGCAAATTTAGAACAATTACAAGAAAGGATTAACCAAGAATGTGGTAACATTTCTACAAAAATGCTGGTCAACACTTTCGAAAATATGAAAAGACGTGTGGATTTATGCTTGGAGCATGGCGGTGGCCAATTTCAGCGATTTATGTAATTATTTTTCTTTTTCTTTCTGTATATTCTTACTTTGTTAATTTTGTAAACAACAAAAATAAATTTGTATTTGTCTACTTATTTTATTACTCATTAGTTTGTCATAATATGAATTTGACAAAATTTTAACCTAGATTTGGTTAGATATATCGTCCCCATATCATTGTGATCTAAAACTACGTTTTTTAATCCAAGCCCTCATTAATGCAAATAATTTTTGCTCGCACGGTATTAAAAAAATAAAACCGTATGTCATATTAGAGTCCTAAATTTATTTTGTTCAAAATCGGTTTACAGGAAGGGGGAGGGGGGGGGGGGGCAACAGTCCTTACGGTTGCCAAAAAAATAGACGCGAAGTTGTACGAATTCCTAAAAATATTTAAATTATTGACGAAAGCAGCTTTTAATTACCCCGAAATTTGACCAATTAACTCTCGCCCTACCAAACCGCTCGCTCGTTTACAGCCGATTGTTAAGCGGGGCGAAGTCACCCCCATCCCTCCTCTATCCCCCCTTTCATTTTCCGCAATTGAACAGCGTAGATTTGGAGAACAATACCATTATTAGAGACCGACTAAATGACATATCCTGAATGACATACTACTGTTGACTTATTAGCTAATCTCGGCCAAATGACAACGATTATTATTGCGGGGGTGTATTTCGTGAATGACACGACGCGGATGAGAGTTTTAAATGACAATTTAATATGGGAAGGAAATAAGGAACGAGGGCACGAGATTACCTAATACATACGGGGGTTACGGGTACAAGTTAAAATGTTCTTTGTGTTTGTCTAAATTGTACCGTGCGAGCAAAAATTATTTGCATCAAAGAGGGCTTGGATTAAAATACGTAGGGCTTGGCTTAGATCACAATGATATGGGGACGATATATCTAACCAAATCTAGGTTAAAATTTTGTCAAATTCATATTATGACATGATATGCCAAACTAATGAGTAATAATAATAATAATTTTGCATTATTTTACTAACGTTTGCAACCTGTTCTTACAGATGGTCTTCCTGCTCCTTTTTTGTGTTGTATAGAACCTGTTTCCCTAAACACAGCCACGGTTCTTTTCAGGCAATGATAAAAATCCCCAGCAATAAAAGCAACGTTAGGAAAATGTTCGTGAAAATCGTCCATGCACAAACCCGGATTGTATTGCCGCTCACCATTTACTCTAACCCTGTTTCGAAAATACGCTTCAAGTGGCTTCAACCATGAATGTTGTGTGCTGTTCCGTAAAGCCCATTGTGTGAATTGTTCAAGAAATTGGAAAAATTAGCGATGAATCAAATTACTTGTAACGACTGTCAAAGATGACGGAATAACTGATTGATTGTTAATTCAGGTAGTTACTGACACCCAACAGGTATTAGGTAGTGTTGAGATAACTCGAGTGAAAAATAACCTTTAATGCGGTTTTTTCAATAACCTGAATAATTCGTTTTTTTTTTAATATCCGGTTATTTATTAATCGGTTTTTTTTACCGCACCTTTTTTGTGTCGATGTGTACTTAACAATTAGATTAAAAAACCGCCAACGACCGGTTTTTCATTCGAATACTAATAATTGGAATTGGTCACTCAAAGAAAAACGTTTTTTTTTTTAATAATTACTACGGAGCTGGCCACCTTTTTTTTTAGAAGTCAATTAAGTTTTCGGCAGCGTTCTTCTTCCAGAATCTTCCGGAGAAAGTAATTTAGTCATTAATAATGTTGTAGATGAACCACCGCCCATATTAGATTTCAAGTGAAAAAAAACTGGTTATCATCCGGTTTTTAAAATCACTTGAATTCTCAGTAGTCGATTATTAAAATAAGTCGGTTTTTCCCATCACTAGTATTAAGCTCTACGGCTAAGCATTACGTCCTTAGATGCAAGGCCCTCTTTGATGCAAAGAATTTTTGCTCGCACTGTACATCGAATAACAAGGTTTGAAAACAGTTTTTTCCACACAGCCTGGTGGATTGAGCCGAAGGCGATGTTTGCTAACGTGTTCTTCCCATAGATATTTACCTTTAGATAAGCAAACAATAATCGCAAGAGTGGCAAATTTATGACCTCGCGCATGTAAACAAAGCAACACCGGATTAGGCATGCGCACTGCAACATTATCATTTGACGATTCGGAAAATAAACTGGTCCGGACTTTAAAATTTAAGTTCTTGCTCGAGAAATTGTAAAAGTTGACCTTCAATTTATTTTTACGTGTAAACAGCTAAAATTTGCCCTAAATTGGAATTTCTTCTCAATTTTTGACCAAGTTGAGAATTAAGGTAGTGATTTCTGGCATTTTTAGTAATTGCAATCCTATCAGATTTTGAGGATAAAAAATTGTTTTCAAGGGTTTGTTTCTAAATTTTTTTTAAAATGATTCGTCGTCGTGTTTTTAGTTCGAAAAGGAACTTGACCCGTGGAATACTTTCGCCCTTGGATTAGTATAAACATACCTAGGTATTTTCTTTTATAAATAAAAAGTGTCTTTAAACTTTTTGAAGCATTATATTGCCCGAAAAGCGGGCGTACCTACCCAATTAGATTGCAGGGCTGCAAATAAAATATACCAAAACATGCATCGGGATAATCGATCTTGGTGTGTTATGTGTTTCTCTTTATTTTTATACCTTGTTTGTGTAGCCTAGCCCTAGTTTGATGTGTTTAAATTGATCATGGATGGAGTTCTCAATAATTGACATTGGGGATGTTGGTGACGCTGTTGAGCAGGTCAGATTCTTGGGTGTACGGCTTAACCTGATTTTTCTTTGGGTTTGTGCTTATGTAGACCATACTGTGTATAGATTAAACAGGGTACTGTTTCTGCTTTGAGGTCCGCGTCGTCGCGTCGGCAAGAAACAAAGCATGTGAAGGAAAGAAGCATCAACGCTTGGATTTTACATCGAAGATATAAATAATTTTTTAAAAGGAAATGTGGCAGTTCTAAAGCATCGAATTATTTAAAAGTTTAACAGCACATTACGAACATGTGAAACAAGGGTTCCCTTTCTTTATTTTTTCATAATTTGTAAGAATATACGCGTAATTATTTTTTGGTACTGAATATTTTTCTTTATAGGCTTCCTATTGATTTTTTGAATATTCCTGATAAAGAGTGCTCTAAGTTTAAGTTATTCATACCACCACATATATTTTTTTCAATAACATCGGATGACCAGTTCAGTCACAATTCCTGTTTAAAAATTCTCGAAATTTATATACATATTTTTAAAAGTAAAAATTCCCGTAATTGGGCGGTTAAAGGGTTAATATGCCTGATATTTTAATTGTGAACAAATAATGTTCGTAGTCGAACGGGTTGTATTTACTGTGCAATTACAGGTGGGACGTATAAGCTGGCTCAGTTAACTGCCGGGAGAATTGGCGAGAAACTATTATAATACATTTTTATTGTTTCTGTAATAAAAATGAAATATTCACACTCTGTTATGGTTGTATACGGAAACTGTTTGTCGGACGATAAAAAGGCAGGATATTAAATTTGGCCTAAAATGAATGAGTATTTTAAAAATAATTTTTATCTTTAGAAAAAGCAGTGGCGTACATATTATTTTTCCAAAATGTCTAGTCCAAACCCTTTCAGGACGCCACTGGTTAAATTTTTTTTAAATTTTTCTACACCAAAAAATTGCTATTGACGCTTAGAGGGCATGTGTGAAAAAATCATAAAAATAGCTAGAAAGTTTTTAAAGTTATGATAGAAAAACGATTTTTTTCTTAAAACTTTAACGCCCTATAGTTCGAAAGTTGATATGTTAAGGATATATGTTAATTTGAACTTTTCTTTTTAAAATCACCGTTAAGGATCAGCATCTTATTCTGAAACACCCTGTATATTGTAATTAAATTATAAATAATTTAAATAAAAATCATGTTTTTTTTTAAATATAAGACCTAAAATTATTTTTCGCATAGCACTTAGTTAAGTAGTGAAGCAGGTTTTCAGTTATTCCGTTTTGAAAAACTAATATTTTTTTTCACGATCATCGATTTTTTTTTTATTTTAAAAATTCTTGGGGCTTGGGGCACCTCAAAACATAATTTTAAAGAAACCATCTTTCGCATAGCTCATAGTTAAGTTAAGCATGTTTTTGCAGGTATTCCGATTTGAAAAACGAATTTTTTTTTTCGCCACGTATAACTTCACTCCACCCTAGTACAAACTTCCAAACAAAACAAGCGAGTGCCTGACGTTTGTTTTTTATTTCGAGGTATTTGTTTAAATGTTCGTGCCACATTTTAATTTCGGATTTTGTAATAATTTTTGGAACATCAGGTAAATATAAATTTAGTAGTTTATCACACTATTATATGAATCAATTGATTTGCTCGCCGCCTTCTAATGATGGTGATAATAAGCACATACATCCGTAAAAAGATTCTTTACGATTTGTAAATCTTTCTTCTAGCTGGTTTATGAAGAAATCTATAAAGGGTAAATAGATGGTAGTTCGATAATGGCTGGTCATAGGCGTTTCTGAATCTGGATCTATAATGGAATTGATATCACTTTTAAGGTCGATGTAACTTATGTAACAACATCGTGATTTTTTTCATACGAAAAAAAATAATTTCGTGTAGTACCTATATCCCAATTTTTTGTCTTTTGCGGGCAACCCATTATAAATGAATTATATGTGGCCGCTACATTAACAATTATAACTTTTTTTTTATATTTACGGCAATAGACTTGGTGCATTTTGCATATTTATTTATAAACTTATAGTAAACTTAGTTTATTATGTCCCTAAGGCCCAATTCACACACATCATAATAGTATGTTAAAGTACACGTTTCATAAAAAGCGGTTTTAGCGCACGCGTCTATTTTAAAAAACGAGCCACAAAGTGGCGAGTTTTTTTATTGACACGTGCGCTAAAACGCCTTATGAAACATGTGCTTTATACATTTTTTTCTATTTCACCTTTTATAATCAAGAAAAATACATTTTAAAAAGAAAATAAATCCTTCAAATTTTGTAAATTTTTATGTCTAAATTTTATGTTGGTAATACTATTTTTTATCATAGTAACCTCTGGACAACAAAAATTATTTTGCAAACTGTCATTTTTTGATTTATTGACCAATTTTCACCACGAGATTTTAAAGTTATTTTAGCGATATGAGATTTGAAATTGGACGGAATACGTTGTGTGATCCTTGTACATTCGGTACATATACAGAGCGTTCGGAAATTCGGGCGATTTTACTACTTTTTTTCGAATTTCAAAAGACGTGATTTTACGTCACGGCATTGCAATTTAGTATAGGGAAGATGGAAAATTCAAATAAAGTTGAAGTTAAAATCGACATTGGAAGGTTAGTGGATAGAATTTTGGATAGGATTTGGCAGAAAATGATAGCTTGAAGCATCTACAAAAGATTGATTTATAGATTTATGCAACCAACATACATGACTGTTATCCACACAGAATAAAAAAATAAGTTATCAAGCTATTTTTCTTCTGCAAAAAGGGGTTTTCTCGTAAATCACAAAGGCCGCGCAAGTCAATGAAATGAAACATTTAAATTTTACCAACATCAAATAAAGAAAAAACGCGTATCGAAATAGCTTCATTACGATACGCAAATGCGTATCGTACTGAGCTTGTTATGATCGTGAAATAGAAAAAAATTGTTTTGCAGAACGTGGCACTTCACTCTATTCATAAACTTTTTGACTTCAGAGATGCTTTGGTAGTGAATAGAAATGGATTGTAGAAAGAAAGCTGCAGAAGCAAAATGGACTTTTTCGATAAGATTATATTATTTTATAGCGTGAAATATAAATTTTATTTGAATTACTGAGATATTAGGGAATCAAGAATTATGTTTTTTAGAAATATGACTGCACTAAGAATTAAACTACTGAGCAGCGTAAGAATTGTATAGCGCCGGAATACTTATTTGCAAGATTCAAGCAGGGTTAAGAGGATTCCGTAGCTACACGCATTTTCAGGATTTTTTTTTCATTTTCCAGCTGTTCCATTGGCCGGTATATATCGCGTCTACGGAGTAGCATTCGCAACGGGCGTTTGAAATGGGATAATCGGTGGGTGACTGAGGCGGATTATTAATTAGGCTAAGAATTAGACAAAAAGTTATTTCGTTTTAAAAAAAAACTGTACCTAATATATCTTGAAAAATTCTTTTCATAGAAGTTGTGAAGAATTAATCACAGAATATTGGAAACTTAATATTCCGATATTTTCTCTTTAATAGACTTGGGATTTAATAACTCGCAGGTTTCAGTAGCCTTTTCTTTTTCATTTTTAAAATAATCTATTAAATAATTGAGAACCATTTCTTTTGCCTGGGGATGCAGAAAACCTGCAAACCGATTTGTACTCAACATTTTATGTCACAATATTTTTAAGAATGACACATTTGTCAAAACTAGGGAGCTTATTCACGACATTATATAATACGGTAGTGTTCTTCGAAACATTTTGATAATTACTGAAAATTAGATGTGCTTCTCTCTCAGATTCATAAATAACCAATAGGTTTATCGCGTTTATATTACAAATATCTTTATAATGCCGTTTTAACCTTGGTTTGAGCAAGACAACGCTAAGTTTCTCTATGATAAGTTTATAACGCGCCTAGTTAAGTGGAAGCCGACTATATTAGATTTGCGATTACTATACAGGGTTCGTCAGAAACAACAGTTTTTGTTTTTTGGAGTTTTTTTCACAAATGGATTGGGAGGTTTCTATGGTCTAGGCGCGTATTTAAGGGGATGTGGTACTGGGGGTGGTTATCCCCCATGAGCAGTTTTTTTTTGCTTAAATTTTTTTAAATTGGACAGGTGGAAATCGAGAACAATAAATCGGTAAACATTTTGATCAGATTCACTTCAGTCAGTTGCAGTTCTCTGAACAATATTATAATTGGCATATTTTTTTTACTCAAAAATGCTACGATCATTTGCAAGAAATAAGACATAGGTACCGTAACCCACAATACACGCTAGTCAACATGAAGACCGAAATCTGAGTCAGCGCTTTGATGTAGTGAGTGATGATTTTCAAATTAATTCAAGCAATGGAACGGCATGGAATCAGGGGATCTTGTCTTGAGTTATTAAAAAGTTATTTATCAGATAGACAACAAACAGTAAAAATAGGCAAAAAAACAAGAACATTAAAAACCGTAAATTACGGTGTGCCTCAGGGTACCGTCCTCGGTCCATTGCTGTTTATCTTGTCCCGATCTCACAATTATCGACTTTCATTTAAGTATGGAGATATCTGAAGCCACATGTGTATAAAACCAATTTCAATAATAACGTAGATCTCTTAAAAGAAAAATAGGAGTATTATCTCAATAGAGTAATAGAGCAAGTTAGGAACTGTTCTCGGGAGTTCAGATGAGTTGAACTATGCGCTAACTCGGTGGTACCACGGTTGAATAAAAGTTTTATAATTTATGATTGAATGAATTGAAGAAATATGACATGTAATAATAAAAATACTTCAAAAGTAGGCAAATAAAAATTGTCAGGAGTCCCGCTAGGCAGCTCTAAGCCCGTAGGCTACCGGTTTAAGGACCGAAAACTAATGAAATAAGATTTTTTTTTATTTCCTCAGATCCATCCCCAGTAGCGTTTTGCAATATCATGGCTCAACAGTGAGGCTATAAGTAATAGGATATAGGATAGTTTTACCATTTAACTCTTTTTAAGTTCGCACTTTTATATTTTGATTTTTCCAAATGCAAGACTCTGTATATTATAGATTCAAACAATAGTTCTGAGCCAGCAATAAAGTTTCGGCAAACCGGAGGTCGGTCCGCGCCATAGAAAAGCCGAAAAGTTTGGCGGGATCGAGTGGAAACTAAAAACGCTCGACTGTGCAGTTTCCAGGTGCAACTGGTGTTCGTCAGTTGTTGTCTTTTTTGAATACATTTCCATATAGTGTTGGCTTTGTTAAAAATACAGGGTCTTACAAAGCGTATACCTACATGCATGGATAGCTTTATTTATTTTACATAATATACAGTATGACCAGTAAAGTCCGCATCATATGGGATTTTTTTTATTAATAGCTTTATTCGAAATTTGATTTTGGCATCAAGTTCTGCTTCGATCAAGATGAAAATTAAGCAAAAAAATAGTAGTCACGTGATTCGCATTATCTGTCAAAATTTAAATTTTTTCCAGAAAATAATTCAAAAGTGGGGTTATTTCTGAAAATATCGAAAAAAAATATTAGAAAAAGTTTTTTTAAATGCAGTTTCTAGCCCACAAGCAAAAATTGAGCTGCATAGGATAATTTTGATTTTTTACCTACCACTCAAGTTTATTTTCCACTTAGTGAACACTTTTCTGATGACACTGTGTTCTTTTTTGTCTTAATATTAAGGTGTATTACTTTCAGACACAAACCACGTTTTCAAAACTCCTTTTTTTTAAAGTTACCTTATATAGGGTTAAAAACAAATAAACTTTGCATCACATGCGACCAAATTTTAATAGCCCAATTTTGATTTTGTAGAAAAACACACATTTAATATGGCGCTACTTTAAAGAAAATGTATCTGAAATTGTCAATACTAAGAAGTTTTATGTAGGTTGCGTTGAGTCTTAATTTGCAAAAGTGGTGCAATTTACAAAATATAGGTAAAAAATCAAAATTATCTTATGCAGCTAAAATTCTGCATGTGGGCTAGAAACTGCAATTAGACCCAAGAAACTGCAATTAGAAAAACTTTTTTTGTTCGATACTTTCAGAAATTTGAATTCTTTTTGGAAAAAATTAAAATTTGACAGATAATGCGAATCACGAGACTACTATTTTTTTGCTTAATTTTCATCTCGATCGAAGCAGAACTTGATGCCAAAGTCAAATTTCGAATAAAGTTATTAATAAAAAATAATCCCATATGATGCGGACTTGACTGGTCACACTGTATATAAAAAATATTTTCTCACATAATTAGAAATAGTAAGTAAATATTTACTTTAGGCTTAGGCTTCACATGTATGTATGCAAAATTTCATCTGTCTAGTTTAGAGATTGCCGCGTAACCGACGTACGTCGGCGCCTGAGCGAAAACAAAAACAAGTAGGTATCCGGAATCCTAAAAATGCCCATGTCTGTCTGTGTCTGTTCTGGCTCGAAAGCTAAAAAGCTACTTGGCGAGTGTAGACGAAATTTTGTATATGGATTAGGTAACCCTGCTCAAAACAAGGTATAGTTTGAGTTTTTCTGTACCGCATTAACCTTAATTTCATTTAGTGTTTCAAGAGACGAGAAAGCTCGTACTTTTTAAAAAGCTCTTGTCTCATCTCGCAAATCGAGACGAGATTTTTTCCAAATCTCACCTTCTTACATAATAATAATAATAATAATAATAATAATAATAATAATAATAATAATAATAATAATAATAATAATAATAATAATAATAATAATAATAATAATAATAATAATAATAATAATAATAATAATAATAATAATAATAATAATAATAATAATAATAATAATAATAATAATAATAATAATAATAATAATAATAATAATAATAATAATAATAATAATAATAATAATAATAATAATAATAATAATAATAATAATAATAATAATAATAATAATAATAATAATAATAATAATAATAATAATAATAATAATAATAATAATAATAATAATAATAATAATAATAATAATAATAATAATAATAATAATAATAATAATAATAATAATAATAATAATAATAATAATAATAATTACCTATATATAATAAAGCTAGGTACGGGTTTTAGAGTAGACAGGGTAAGATACTTCCACACGATTCCCTTCAAAAATTTGACCCCAAGCCTGATAATGCTATACCGTAAACATTTCGATAATATTATTATTAATAACGCTGGTCAAAATTGAAAAAAACAAATTTCCATGATTTGTTGGATCAATAAGGACATAGGTATATAGCTAATTTTTTATTAGGTCGATGATAACAATAATTTTCATAGGTGCACTACGCACATGCTACTGATTGATGATAAACCGTTTAGACGTTTGCGATTTATTCGGAGGTGGAAATTGGCGTAAGTAAAAAAGCGCAGGGATATTATTAATAGAGGGGTCTTTAAAACGGTGTTAGCGAGACGTCAATAGAATGAATAGAGAGTAGAGAGTTTATAAATCGATGATCGGGGGCAAGCGTTTATGAGCCGCCACACTATATTACTACGTGATTCAAATTTTAAAATATTAAAAGTAAGATACACCGTTTTTTACTATTCAAGGCACAAAACGGCCACGCTGGTTGCCTGCAGAGTCACGTGGCGGAATAGAATGCACGCAAGTGCAAAAATAGATCAGTTACCAGCGTCAAACTTCTAAAAGCACGTGCTATGATTTATAGAAAAAAAAACTGTTTAAAGTGATTCTCAGAGACACCATCAAAATTGTATGTAGTTTACTCCCTGCACTTTGCTGAAATTAACATAATATTATAGATAACTCGCGACAACGATTATCGTTTATCAAATTGTTCTCTGTATCAAAAATTTCGACAGAAACTAGAGACGTTCAAAAAGGTTCATTTTTGCTTTTGGTCCTTTTCTCTATTATTTTTCGGCAACTCACATTGGTAATAAATATAGCTTTTTTTCGAATGATAACTGCCTCGTTGACTAGCAACGGTGATTATCATGATTATGTCTTTAAAAAGATAGTAGATATTATTAAGAAATAGCGCCCGCGCCCATGCCCCCCCCCCTCTCTTTAAGTTTTATGTCGCTATTATGCTGACATCCCCCTTTAGGGCACACGCTATCTGTCTGCAGAATTTGAGTTTTCTAGGTCTTATTGTTTTCGCGATATATTTCGAAGATCGGAACTGTTAATTATTTTAATTTAATTAAATACTTTTTTTTTGGGTTTTAAAATGTTTCTTAGTTGAACTATTAAATTATATTTCAAAAAAATTAATGTCTTACAAAAAACACAAAGGGCTCTCTAGTTATTTTAGGTGCTCCGATTTAAAAAATCACTGTTGATTAGAATAATTAGAAAACTACAACTAACTATTTAATTGCCATTTTGTTATAAACTTAATAAATTGGTAGTAATATAGATAAAATAAAGTGAAAATAATTTTCTAATCTACAAAAAGAATAAAATTTATTTATATTGGCAACCGGATGAGGTGTTGAAGAAATATGACCCTAGTTAAAACAGACGATAACTTTTCGCTGACGATGCCAAAACCTTCGACCGAATAGAATCAACTATACATTAAGTGAAAAATATGTGTACATTCCATCTGACAGGTATTTGCGCAATTTTAAGATAAAAGTGTTTTTTTTTCACTAAGAGACGACAGAACGTAAAACGAAATTTGGTTTAAGAGTCTATGATCGCCTTTACTCGCGACATGCATTTTTTACTATTTACTCAAAACCCTCTAAACCTATCGACCATTAAGTTATATTTAATTATTTGAAAAAAAAAATGTAATATTTGTACATTAAGAGTGGATCACCGTAGGTAAAATAAACTCAATTCTTGCCCTCCGCTGTCACCGAATTTCTCCGAAACCGCTTATACGATTTACTTCAATTTAAAAACATAGAAAGACCTATCATAAAACTTCTCATGTAGCAGATTTTCCGATTATACTTTCGTTTTTAAAATATACTGTAATTGGTGTTATTATAACTAGGCCAAGCTTAAAAATTATTTTCTCCGAAAAAAATGCCTAAATTAAAAATCTATTACAAGACAAACAACGTTTGAACCTTTAGCTATCCGATCCAGTAATACCAAATTGATACCTAGTGTTTTACTCTCGTCTCATCTGCTGCGAGACGAGACGAAAGTTTTTCTGCGAGAATCTCGTGAGACGAGACAATAATGCGAGAACGAAAAATCTCGCAAAAATTTAAGATTTTGATTAGGATTTGCCATAAACTTTAAAAATAATACAGTTAGTACTTATTACTTGATAAAAAGCTATCTTTTACCGATATTGCAACAAGGTGGCCAGAAAAAAATCGGGACACGTTGCCAAAAAACAATAGAAAAAGGACCAAAAGAAAAAATAAACCTTTTTTTATAACGTTTATGGTTTTTGTCAAAATGTTTGATACAGAGAACCACTTGATAAACGTTTTCGCGAATTAAGTATAATATTGCACACCTTCAGCAAAATGTAGGGAGTAAACTACATATTTGATGGTGTCCAGTTGTCTCTGAGAATTGCTTTTAATCTTTTTTTTTTTCTATAAATCACAACTGGCTGGAAATTTTAAGGTAGATAAAGTTTCTTACCTTGTTTTATGAAGCTATGGTAATTTGATTTGCACCCTGGAACACTGCAAGTTTTGTTTTCGGTATGATTATTTTAAAATAATGCACTTGTCAATTAAAACAATCTAGCTTCATTTTTACTATTGACATACAGACAATAATATTGCAATTTATTATAGTATACCTATCACAGACATTGTTTTTGCTGTTAAGTTATTACACACCCAAATGCGAAACGAATATTGTAAAGAGCAATAAAAACTTAAATTTCTACAATGGTTTATAAAAAAACACAATTTATTAATTATCCAGTTAAAACAACGTTAAACTATAATTTAAAACATATTACACACATTTCTTACCAAAAAAAAAGACAGATAAACATAACAGACAGTGTTTTTAGAGGTCTGACGCCGGTAACTAACCCATTTTGCACTTGCGACTTGCGTGCATTTTGTTCCGCCACGTACAGGCAACCAGCGTTTCCGTTTTGTTCCTTAAATACTCAAAAAGAGAAAGGGTCTATATTACTTTTCATGTTTTAAAATTCTATTTTTGTATACATCAACCCTAAAAACATGATTTAAATTTAAAGGCAAGGGCACCCTAGTCGTTTGTTTTTGTTTGAATTCGGTTCCAGTGACGCATGCGTACTTGTTAGGTAATATAAGTACTCATATTATAGTCATCTGCGAGTTGAGTGTAAGCAACACTGTGCCAGAACCGCCAGGTTTTAGCTTTAAAAACGCTTTTGGAAATCGTTTCAGAAAGATGTGTTTATTATACTCACATGGTAACGGTAATAATAAAAACATGTGTACTTGGGGCTTTTGCAGATTTTTTTTGACGTCTTTTTAGTGAAGATATTTAGTGAGAGCCTGCATTTTTGAAAGATTTATCTTGGCGATCGTAATTTGTAGGTTATATTATATAGTGTGACCAGTAAAGTCCGCATATCATATGGACTTTTTTTTAATTAATAGCTTTTTTCAAATTTAAATTTGGCATCAAGTTTTGTTTCAATCGAGATGAAAATTAAGCAAAAAAATAGTAGTCACGTGATTCGCATTATCTGTCAAATTTTAATTTTTTCCAAAAAATAATTCAAAAGTGGGGTTATTTCTGAAAATATCGAAAAAGGTTATTAGAAAAAGTTTTTTTAAATGCACTTTCTAGCCCACATGAAAAATTTCAGCTGCATAAGATAATTTAAATTTTTTACGTATATTTTGTAAATTGCACCACTTTTGCAAAATAAGACTCAACGCAACCTTCATAAAACTTCTCAGTTTTGACAAGGCTTTATTTCAGATACATTTTCTTTAAAGTTGCGCCATATTAAATGTGTACTTATAATACTTATTTTATGAACTTACCTTATACAGGGTCAAAAACAAATAAACTTTGTACCACATGCGACCAAATTTTAATAGCCCAGTTTTCATTTTGTAGAAAAACACACATTTAATATGGCCCTACTTTAAAGAAAATATATCTGAAATAAAGCCTTGTCAAAACTGAGAAGTTTTATGTAGGTTGCGTTGAGTCTTATTTTGCAAAAGTGTTGCAATTTACAAAATATAGGTAATAAATCAAGATTATCTTATGCAGCCGAAATTTTGCATGTGAGGTAAAAACTGCATTTAAAATAACTTTTCGATATTTTCAGGAATAACCCCACTTTTGAATTATTTTTTGGAAAAAATTAAAATTTGACAGATAATGCGAATCACGTGACTACTGTTTTTTGCTTAATTTTCATCTCGATCGAAACAGAACTTGATGCCACAGTCAAATTTTGAATAACGCTATTAATAAAAAAAAATCTCATATGATGCGGACTTTACTGTTGACACTGTATATTTCAAACCCAGAAAAATATTATTATTTTTAATGTCGAGACCCTATTTTAACAGTTGGCATTTTTGGAACAAATCATAAAACTAAAACAGGAACGTTTAAGAGCTGACACTAGTGACGCCTTCGCCATGTCGTTTTTTATCAATATTTCCTTATATACTTCTTCGTGTTATCCAAAAATCGCCCCATAGGTATTTGGACTTTAACCTACAATTATCTTCACTTTTACGTTAAAAAGGTTGCATTTATAAATTAATAAAAGCAGAAAAGTAAATATGGGCAAATTTGACTAAATTTCGTTTTTTGTTTTTATTATTTTATGAATTTATCAATTAAAATTTCTTCAACTTAAAACTGTAGGTAACTTCTACACAAAGACTGGCCGAATTTTAAAAAAATCGAAAAATAAACGACTAAACGAGATATTGATAGTGGACAATGAAATGGGGAAAGCGTCAGTAGTGTTTGCACTTAAGTGATTTTTCTCCAAATTGTACCATAAATAAGCTGTAGGTAGTAATGTGGTTGTAACATGTCAAAGTATAAAAAATGTGGTTTTTAAATGTCAATATATTATGTGTCAAACTGTGGGTCTTGGGTTTTTAGAAAATATACAATATTTATTTTATCATTAATCATTATTATTATCGTTAGCAATGAGTTTTTAAATAAAGTTTTCGTTCTTATAAAAAAATATAATTGTGACTATACTTTTTACCCCAACTGCCATTAAAAACAGCCATACGTTCTGAAATATACCCCCAATATGCCACAGTTTTCTGGCAATATCAACTTTATCGCTTCCAGGCGGATTTATTGCTTTTCAGATGTGCCAGAAGAAAAACTTAGAAGAGTCGACTTTTCCAGATTTATGGGCGGCGGTTTCTTTTAATAAACACTGCATTCGGACTTTTTAAATTGGATGTATATGGGCTGTAATATACAGGGTTCGTCAAAAAGTTTGCACGGTTGTCTTGCCGCCCACGTCTTGCCCTTCCATGACAAAATGCCTGAGTCCAATAAAAAAAAAACTACCTTAGAAAGGGGGCAGATGTCTAGCCTTTAAAAGCCATCCAAACAATAGGTTCTGCACTTTTAGCACAGAATATACAGTGTGGTTGTTTAAGTAAGTGTGCAACATAATATGGGCATTTTTTTTATTAGCGATTTCTCAGAAAATTTTATTTTTGATAAAAGTTGGTGCATGCCTTAAAACTATAAATGCACATTTCATATTTCACCTGTAGCTAATAGTAAGGAAGCAAATGCCATTTTTTCGAAATTGCCTTTAGAGTAAAGTACCCTAATTATTAAAAATACAGCAAAATTTTATATGCAAATGTTTTTGCCGAATAAAAACATAGTTCAAATACGAAATTTAAGTTAGGTGTCTCAGTTTTTAATTTTTTTTTCCCAATCTCCAATTTCCCCCAAACGGTACGCCTCTGATCATTTTTTGTTTACGCAATTTTAATATATTTATCAAATAACTTAAACGCGGGCTTATAATAAAAATGCATTAAGTAGTTGCAAACTTTTAAAAACTTTTAAATATAAGCGTGTTGCACGCCTATTTAAACACATTTTAGCCAACTTCTGTTCGAAACTAAATCATAATAGAATTCAACCCTACTCATAATACTGGAAATAACTTATAATTTATTTGTCATAATGAATAAATAAATAATTACGAGAGGGCAAAATACCTATTTTATATGCATTTTTTTGAAGTAGGTTGTTTTTGGACTTCAGCGTACTGGGTGAAAATGACAAATAAATTATTAGTTATTTCCAGTATTATGAATAGGGTTGAATTCTATTATGATTTAGTTTCGAACAGAAGTTGGCTAAAATGTGTTTAAGTAGGCGTGCAACACGCTTATATCTAAAAGTTTTTAAAAGTTTTCAACTACTTAATGCATTTTTATTATAAACCCACGTTTAAGTTATTTGATAAATATATTAAAATTGCGTAAACCAAAAATCTACCAGAGGCGTACCGTTTAGAGGAAATTAGAGATTATGGAAAAAAATTAAAAATTGAGACACCTAACTCAAATTTCGTATTTGGACTATGTTTTTATTTTGCAAAAACATTTCCATGAAATATGAAATATGCATTTATAGTTTTAAGGCATGCACCAACTTTTATCAAGAATAAAATTTTCTGAGAAATCGGTAATAAATAACTTTCCCATATGTTGCATACTTTTTTGGAGACACTGTATATTCTATGCTTTTAGTAATAATTTACGCCTGCGGCGCATACCTATATATTTTCAGTCTCGCATTCGCCGTTTTCTTCAATATTGTCTTTCTTTTTCGTTTTATCCAAAAAGCGGCCGTGTTTTAGCAATTATCTACACTTTGAGCTTTAAAAATTTTTGGTTATTAACTTTAAAGCAAAAATCGAAATTTTGTTAGATTTGCCCTCAGTGAATCCTGAACCCTTCCCCCAAATGAAAATTATCGGTGAGCTACTGGTTTATTGTGCTTTAAAAATGGGTATTTGGCCGATTTTAGATAATACGAAAAAGCAACGAAATATCGATAAAAACAAAATGGCGAATGCGCAAGTATTCCTAACTGCAGTATTAATAATTATTGTTCTAAAATAAAAATTTTAATTTTGACCATCGTAATGAGTCTTTGACATAAAAATATTATTTTTACAAACTTTATAATAATTTTTACGTTTTTATGTGCAGAAAATGTTTCTAGGGGAGTTTAAAACAAGAAAGTTGTCTTATCTCGCGGATAGAGTGTGACCAGTAAAGTCCGCATCATGGGATTTTTTATTAATAACTATTCGAAATTTGACTTTCGCATCAAGTTCTGCTTTGATCGAGATGAAAATTAAGCAAAAAAATAGTAGTCACGTGATTAGCATTATCTGTAAAATTTTAATTATTTCCAAAAAATAATTCAGAAGTGGGGTTATTTCTGAAATTATCGAAAAAGTTATTAAAAAAAGTTTTTTTCAATGCAGTTTCTAGCCCACATGCAAAATTTTAGCTGATGCTTAAGATAATTTTGATTTTTTACCTATATGTAAATTGCACCACTTTTGCAAAATAAGACTCAACGCAACCTACAAAAACTTTTTAGTTTTGCCAATGCTTGTTTGTGTCTAAAAGTAATATACCTTAATATTAACACAAAAAAGAACACAGGGTCATCAGTAAAGTATTCATTAAGTGGAAAATAAATTTTAGTGGTGGATAAAAAATCAAAATTCTCTTATGCAGCTGATATTTTGCTTGTGGGCTAGAAACTGCATTTAAAAAAACTTCTCGATATTTTCAGAAATAACCTCACTGTTGAATTATTTTTGAAAAAAATTTAAATTTGACAAATAATGCGAATCACGTGAATACTATTTTTTTTGCTTAATTTTCATTTCGATCGAAGCAGCCAAAGTCCAATTTCGGATAAAGTTATTAATTTAAAAAATCCCATATGATGCTGACTTTACTGGTTACACTGTAGACAACTGCATCAGCTGCAAATATTAACCATTGCTTTATTTTAATTTTGTTTAGATAGAATTCTAATTCAAATTTATTCAAATATTTTTTTTTAAATTCAAAAAGAATAACTTGATATCTCTGAAATTAAAAAAAAAGGTAAGTAATAGAAATAATACAAATGAATACTTGTTAAACCAATAAAATATTGGTTTCTAATTTTTTATTTACAATTTTCGAATCAATATAACATTATTTTTATATTTCATATTTTTAACAAACACAACATTTTCGGGTTTAAAACTACCCGAGAGATATAAAAATATTTCAAGATGAATATATATTCAAAAATGAAAACGATATTCAAAAAATGTCCGTATAAAGGATATGCAAAGGTTTATCTTTTAAAAAGTGATAGTACATTTTAACAAAAACTTAATAATAGGTAATTAAAAAATAATCAAAAAGTAACTATTTAACGAAAAAAGAGGAACAGTCTTAACTAACAAGTAAAACAATTTTTGTGCAAGATTTTTTTATCTATAAAACAGTGTGGTAATGTGCGCTTTTCCGCACTATTTTTAGGTTGGTATTGCTGTTGAGTGCGTATCACAACATGGTTCTAAAAAAATGCTGTTAGGGGTATGTAGTAAGTGTATTAAATACGTCTTTCCCTTACTTAAAATAATTTTATAATTTTACATGTATGTGAGGCAAAAGCGTTCTTACTGCACTTATTACATAATATAGGTACTACATTTTTACCAAAATTAAAAGTTTAAAATCGTTTTGAGCTTTTTTTACACTGGCCTGGAATAATTATGGTTAGTTTTGATATCAGCAATAAAAATGTCCTAGTAATATAGTAAGTATTTTCTATAGAACGAACGTCACAGTGTCTTTAGCTTATTTCGAATACCCAAACTATAAAAAATATTTCTTATTGTTACATTGTAATTCGTAATATCGTAAAAATAGTTCGATTGATATTCCGATTAATAAAAATGTTACTTTAATTGTTGCACCACTACACATTAATCGTTTTTTAAACAGAAAAAAATTATCAGTTGTCAGAATCGGTGGTGTTAATTGAATGAAGGTACTTTTCTTTTAAAATGTAGTTATTAAATGATTATGATTGTAAAATAATGGTTATTCACTATAAGCGTAATTTGTCCAGAAAAAATACTTTTTTACTTGCATGGTGGCTTCTTAACGGGAAAAAACGCACCATGGGGTCGCGAACACTATAGCCTACGACCGGGGAAGTGATGTCAGAGGTAGAACTCGGGGGAACTCTGTCCTCCGTCGGAATTAAGTGAGGAGTTGTTCACTGAAGAGTTCAAACTATGAGGTACTTGGTGATTTTGACCCCGACTTCCCAGCTGAAGACGTTGCTTTAAGAGATCTCGCTCCTGGGTCACCCTGGATAGTTCAGATCTGGTTCTGTGAAGTTCGTTTTGGAGGCTCCTATTGGTTATCTCCAGGTCCTGTCGTTGCTGAAGCCTTTTGGAGCGACAGTTTTGCGCGTAGCCTCTATTTTTAAGGGTGCGACGCTTTTGCTTTAACCTTACCACCTCTTCCCTGGGGCACCCGTGCAGTCTCTTATTCAATTCACGAACTGAGAGCGACATCAGCAGTTCATCACTTAAACTTAAGTTAAGATCGTCTGAACACGTTGAATATCCACTATGAGGATACCCTTCACTATGGGTATGAAATGCACTATGATTCCTACGAGGGTTCAGGTGGGGTGAAAGAGCACTAGCCGCTGATCCAACCGATTGACATCTCTGTTGTTGAGCCATAATTTGGCCGTCTAAAAGCATTCCAGAAGGGACGTACTCACGTCGGTCCCAGTCTGGATCACCACCAAAACAGTGCAAAGGTCTTAAATCTAAGGGTTGAGGTTCAGCGCGTATACTTTGAGGAAACCACATCATCTCTTCCACAAGACCAGCAGGTCGGTAAGCGATGGGGGATTGACTGGGGGGTGTATCTGGTGGTGTACCTGGATCGTTTATCATATTAATTAACACTGGCTGCTGATGGTACATGGTGGCTTCTGGCGACGAGGGGTTTCTGCGATCCTCCCAGCTTTGAGGGCGTACACAGATGCGACTTGAGGAATCCTCTTCGTTGGGCTCGTGAGGTACCCAAGTAGCCGATTCGATATACGGTCGTTTATCCTCGCGCTTCACGGTTATATCCTCCAGATGGTCCAGGACGAAATCCTGGACGTACTCGTCGGCTAGCAGATGTTGCTGTTCTTCTTCCATGGTTCACACATTCAAAACACTGTATGAAACACTTTTTGAGAAGTTTTCAAAAGTTCAAAACGACACTTTATTTGGATCGTTCGGTAATAAAAAAACTTTTAAGCCTATTTGAGTTTTAGAGTTCAAAATGCACTTATTAAAAGATGGTTTTGTGTTTCGAGTGTTCACACTTCTGTTACTCGCAACAGCCGGTTTTCGCATGAGACCGGAAAGTGTGTCGACGTTTTCGCGACGGAGGTAGAAAATCTTTTGCCGGCAAAAGTTGGCGGTTGAATCCGGGAATGTCCCGGATTTGGGGCGGGGATTTGAAGGCGCCGCCTCCAGATAGTGTACTGTGTTACACTGTGGATAGATAGGTGCGAGTGAGAGCGTCAAGAAAATTTGTTTATACCTCGATAGCCAGTGGAGATCGGTTTCGAGCGGGGTGTTTTTAAATTTTATTGTGTGTCGGGATTGTCGTAAGACCGGGGTTATTTTCTGGCATATGGGTTACTAAAAGTTAAATGGGTTACCATTTTTAGGGGTTTATGGTAATAGTCTATGAGTTTCTGTTATTAAAGTAATGGGTATTTTTCATGTGAAGGATTGTGCAGGGGCGTGCGTGATATTTGCATTTTCATATTTTTAGTAAAAAAATTCTGGTCATGGAATATACAGCGTGAGTTTGTAACTTGGAATAAATTCAGGTAGTAAATCCAGTACAGTTTTTTTTTTGGATAAAATGCTTGGGCACGGATATTAACTTTTAAAGTTGATTTTGGTTTTTTATTAAAAAAAAATATTGTGTGTTCGAAATTAGAGATATGACGATTTTGATCATTTTTGTAAATGCAACCCTAGTTTTTTTATTGACTATTTTTAAGGTGCATATTATAGTTATATAAAGTATCAACTTTCAAATTTTTTTTTCTTGTCAATTGTCAAGGAGTTGAAGAAAAAAACGAATAAGACATGAGTGTAGGTTAATTCCTCTTTCTCTCGAAGTAATTAGAGATGTGTTAAACGAGTTTTACTTACATTTAGGATATGCCAAATAGTGAATTTACAATATTTTGAGCATTTATTGACGAAGGAGATTTTAAGATTGATAAAAGGTTTTTTTTTATTTTTTAATTAAATTAATTTTTGTTTGTTTAATATCTTATAATGGAATAAAAATTTGAAATTTGGTACCTATGCATAACTTAATATAACATTTAGTACTACTTTTAAAAAAGGTAATAGAAAGCTAGGGTTGTCATTTAAAAAAGTTATCAATATTGTCATATCTCTAATTTGGGACATACTGTATCAATATTTTTTTAATAAAAAATACTACAACTTAAAATGTTATTACACGCATTTGTCCAAAAAAAAAGCTACCGGATTCACTGATTTTATTCCAATTTTATTCCAACTTAAAAAGTTACACAGTATATTATACCGAGTGGGCGTAAGGTGGTTCGCCCCTGTAACTTTTTTGTTTTTCAAGATGATGGGATAAAATTTGAAGGATTTTTATACGACACAAAACTGCATTTTTTGACAGGCGACTCAACATTATGGAACTTCCGGTTTAACCGGCGTGGCATTGACTTTCAATTTTTAAATGGGACACCTAGTATATTTTTCTAAATATAACGATGTGTCACTTGTCAATTTTGTCACCAAGAAAAAAAAATTCCAAATTAATTCTTTTATAGACGAGGGTTATGAATACTTTTAAATCACTTATTTCAGTTCTTTAATCATGAAAAAAATACAATAATTTTACTATTTTCTGTCCAATCCTATCTGCTGTGTAAATTTAATCTTTAACGTTGTATAACTCATTTTTTTAAAGGCAACGGTGGCTCGTCGAGTTAAAAAAAAAAGAGGGTTTTATTACACCATGAGGTTTTAGAAAAGCTTCAATTAAAAAACTATTAAAAAGTTAACTTGGGACTGTCCTAAAATAAAGCATCTTTAGAAAATAAAATAAGGTTTAAATAGGTATGTACATCAAGTAGTCTGTGACCAACAAAACTGATAAAACAAAATCATGGGAAAGTTCATGATTATTTGTGTTTTTATTTTCCTAGGTGCCCAGTATATTTAATAGAAGTTAAAAATATTGGGCAACATCAAAATTCTGGGATAATTTGTGTTGGGATAACGAGTGGGGCATATTTATATCCATAATAATTACACCTGAAAAATGATAGACTGCGTGCAGACAAAGTATTTAACGTTGAAAAAGTTTTCCATATTATGCGTTATTGCCCGATTTTCTTTCAATTAAAAAAAAAATCCTCACTTCGGTGTTGACTACTGATTTAGTTAGTTCATATTTATCTTTAGTTTTTATTTCAGGTAATATAATTACCTACTTAATACATAAAATATGTTAGATGATTTATTATCTATGATTTTGGTAAAATTTAATCGTTCATTACATTATAGTTTTTATTAAATTTGAAGAAATAGTCCATACTTGAAGTTGAAAGTATGAGAAAGAAAGAAAAAACTTAGTCTTCCTCCACAAAATTTAATAGAATAAGAATTCTCTAGGGGTATCTACATGTTTCGAACGTAGAAACGTTAATCATCAGGAGAAAAAAAAATGTATTTAGTGCTGATCGTTTTAGCAGAAGAGAAAAATGGTGTAGAACCTTAATAGCGCTTTTATGGAATTAAAAAAATTTATGTGTAGAAGAGACATAATATGAAGAAAATTGATAAAGGTTAAACCATACTGAGTATGTTAAAAAAGTTAGTAAAGGGGGTCGGTCTAAAGTCTAAACCAACCAAATAAACTGGGGAAGAAGAAAAACCTTCCTAAAAAGAAGGTGTTGAAAATTAGTTAAATTTTTTTATAAAACTTTTCAAGGTTATGTCAGTAAGACATTATAAGGATAAAATTGTCATCACAATCTGTAAAACATAGAAATTTAAATTAAAATCAAAGAGTAAAAAAGTAAAAAATTTTTTTGGAATATTTTTTGAATAAAAAGTAAGTAGGTACTTACAAAATTACATTGCAAAAAGTGTTTTGTGGGGTACTGAGGATTAAAGCTCAGTGACCCCATAAGCGGTTAATTTAAAACCAAAAAAATTAATTGATAAGTTGTTCGCCAAGAACTATTCAGAGATTTCCGAAATATAAAACGAACTAATTCGCTCTACTATTAAGGGATGTGAGGGTTGGGGACTGTCCGCCGACCTTTTTTTTTTAAACGAAAATTCTGGGACGCCAAATTATCATACAGCCGTTGACCTTTTAAAATTTTTGGAGTACCGAATAGAGTGGAATAGAAATGTGGAATATCTCCGGATGTAGAGCTGACCTTTTTTTTTCAAGTCAGAAATGGCGAGACAGGAATATACTGAAAAAAAAGTCGAGACGACGCCGACGCGACGGTCGAAAGTGCGGTTACAGAATTTAGGGATGTATTTCTCATTTATTTTTATATTTTCTAAATTACTGCCGTGCTATAGAATAAACATCAACTTTTTTGTTTGTATTTACGAAAAGCAAAGGACTAGCAAAAAATAATGTAAAGACAGTGGCGTACCGATAAAAACCTGTTGTACTAAACCAAATAAACTATTACTTATTAAATAAATTTGATACACCATAACAAGATAATAAATATTGAAAACAAATTACATATTTTCTTAAAATTATAAATACGTTAATAACAAAAAACACACAAATTAAAAAAAAAAATAGTCTAAAAAAGTTGCTCGATATCACCTCCATTTTTTTGAATACACATGCGACTTCTCTTTATTTAAAAAAAGCCTTATCCTTTAAAAAATATGTGGTTTCAACCTGAATTGATCTCCAGCTTGAAAGATTCTCTCTAATAAATAATTCTCGCTCAAATTTGGAACAATATACACAAAATCTTTTAATACTTATACCCCCAGACTGAATATTTCAAGGGAGTAAGGTCTGGGAAATGGGGTGGCCATTTAACAGAAGCATAGCCCCGACCAATCCAGCGATTAGGAAAGATTTGATTTAAATAAACTTTTCTAGCCAAATGCGGGGGATCACCGTCTAGTTGAAACCAAATATGTTGTCTTACCACTACAGACAAATCATCAAGGAAATCGGGCAGTGTGTGTTTGAAGAAATAGTAATACTGAATGACCAGTCAACATTCCTGATAAAATTACTGTTATAAGAAGAAGATTAGCGATAGAAAGTTCTTAGTAGGGCAATAAAATAATTTCATTTAACTGGTTTACTTAGTACTACAGTGTTTTATCTGTACGCCACTGTCTTTACATTATTTTTGGCTAGTCCCTTGTTTTCGGTATTATCATCTATTGCAAAGTTTTACTTAATTATATCTTGTATTCATGGTAAAATTCCACAACGGCTGAATTATTGATTTAGCATTTGAAAATTATGAGATTATCGTAAGTCGCATTTTCATCAGCTAAGGACCCATACTTTTCAAATTATCTCCTTTGTAAGAATCCAAAAATAATCAAATATAAATGGTTATCTAAAAAAATTAGTTCGGCAGTCACTGGCTGGCACTTACCCCCCCCCCCCCCCAATGACAATTTTATTTTGTTTCTCTCAAAAGATGTAACTCTTTACGGTGAAGCACTGTACCAAATTTTAAATTAATATCTTTTTAAATACTCTAATTATTCAAAAAAAAATGACGGTTTTTAATTTTCAACTTCGACGCCCTGTATAGGTATCGAACATGAGGGTCCAAAATAAAAAAAAAATGGCATTATAAAAATCACATTATTTTGCTCAAGGAATATATGGTAACCGGATTGACTTTCTTTTGCCGGACACCCTGTATAAATATTATTATAAAAAAAATGTTGTCACAATATTTTTTGTTTCAACGTCCAGATATTCGCATCGATTTCCCGATTTAAAAACAATCCAGGATAAGAGGGCACTTTTACTATCGATTGATCGTCGCATTCCGTGCGGTTAAACTTCACATTCTTATGCGTCAGCAAAGTTGTATTTTTGCTGTCTGTGCATTGTCCTGGATGCTGCTGATGCCTCCACTTTCCCAAATACTGAATGAACAATATCGACTAATTTTTTTACTATAACGCCAGTTATAGTAAATATTTTGGTTGGTTTAAATTTCTGCATTATTAGCGTTAAACTTTTTATTTAGATTATTATTAAATGGTTATATAAATTATTGGTTAAATGGTTTCTTTTTATTATTATTGTGAAGGCGTATTTATTGGCTATGTTTTTACATCTATAGGGTACGGATATCAGGCAGTGATGCCTGTCTATTTCTTTTAAAGGAAACTTAAAAAATAAATTATGTTTCACTTTGAATGAAATTCTCTTTAGAAGTTTAATCTTTTCCCCTTCCATTCAGTTGGTTTGACCATTCACCGTCACCGTTCATTTGAAACCCTAACACATTTTTTATTCCATGAAATCTCCATTAAGGTTGTGTACCATATTTTCTCTTTTGCTAACACCATCAGCTAAGCTGAATAATTTTTTTCTAATAAGTTTGTGAAGAAGGACTTAGTTTTTCTTTTATTTTTATATTATAGTTTTTAAACTTTATGGTCTTTATCTCATCTGATATAAAAGATATTTTATGATACATATAAATATTTGACAGATGTCCTTAACTCATCAAAACCATTAAGGAAAGAAAAACAATCCATCAATTTTTACACAATCTCATGCTAAAAGACTTTACCATAATTGACATAATATAGATTTTGCGATCAGATAAAGAAAAAATTTATAGTTTTTCAATCAGGTCTCTTAATTTTCTAAATTTTCGTTAAAACATTTCGATCGAAATCCGTTGCCACAATCAGAATACTTCTACTTCCCCCCCTCCCCACACTCCCCTAGAAGACACATTTTTTGAAGCGTTACCCCCATGCCAAAAAGCTAAATCAGCCCGTGACTTAATACCTACCTAATGTAGAATGTAAAACAAAATCAACCCCTAAATTACACTGTATAAAAAGTAGATCACTACAATGATCTGGTACCTATAGATGAAACAATAACAAATGAACATGTTGACGAAATCGTATTTATTTCTGAAGTAAATCAACATCCGAATTGCTCCCCTCCACATTGTAAGTATTATCATGATGTGGAAAATTGAAATCTTTGTCTGAAAAGGATAAAAAGTATGCAGTATGGCAACGCAGAAGTAAGTCGAGATCCGCCCTAAAGATGAGGCCATGATGACGTTGTTTCATTCATTTCCGTTTAGGGATGTCCACAGAAAATGTATCGCAAAAAAACATCCATGTTTGCGATGCATCGAAAAAAACATTTTAATAGAATTAGAATCACAAAACAAATCACAAATCTAATAAAATTATTCTAAGCTTACACCTTAATTGAAACCAAAGGTAAAAGGTATAATCAAGATCAAGAGGCAATGGTAAAATAATTATTTTACGAATAAAATTAAGGCCTAATACATCGATTTACGGTGGAAACACATTACTATCAACTCACGTGAGTTCACGTCCTATTACGCCAGGAATAAAATGCACGAGTTTCAAGCAGAATCACATTATTATTATTATTATTATTATTATTATTATTATTATTATTATTATTATTATTATTATTATTATTATTATTATTATTATTATTATTATTATTATTATTATTATTATTATTATTATTATTATTATTATTATTATTATTATTATTATTATCATCTCACTTATCATAGTCATATTCCTTTAATAAAAACAAGCTATGGGGTGCTTAGCCAATCGTAACCAGAAAATGTGGAAACTAAATAATAGTTCAGCTTCATAATTTAAAGAAGATTTAAAAAGAGCGTGTGCACTGTGCAGTCATAGCGACTGAAAAACCAAAAACTAGGCGATGGATACATGACATTAATTTAAAAAGAAGGCAGAAAAGTGAATTTCACACTTTATTCCAAGAGTTATTGCAAGGTGATGAAGATCGTTTTAACATGTACCGTCGTTAAAACTTCCTTCATTTTTCTAACAGAAAATCAGAGCTCGTGAAGACCTGTAATATCACGTGCTATCACGTGAACACACCGTATGACAATAGTCAATAGTGTGTCTCTTGTTAATCTGTATCAATGAAAAAACGGGTCTCATCAAATTTGCTGGTCATGTGTCTTCGCGTGAACTCGCGTGAGGTGATGGTAATATGTTTTCACCTTTTAAATACATCGATGCATCACTTAAAAACGATATATCGCATTGAAAATATCGATGTTTTCGATGCAGCGATGTATATCGAACATCCCTATTTCCGTTTGGTGTTTCTTTGTGGTTTCTTTGACAGCGGTTTAAAAATTTGTTTTTTTTTAATGCATTTTTGATAAAATGCTGCATAAAACATATTGTGTATTATTAGATTTTTACATACTACATTCAATTCTAGACGTTTTCCATAAATCATGTCCCAAATGGAATTCTTCATTATATTTTTTTGACGATCACTTTGTATACAGTGTGACCAGTAAAGTCCGCATCATATGGGATTTTTTTTTAATAATAGCTTTATTCAAAATTTGACTTTGGCATCAAGGTCTGCTTCGATCGAGATGAAAATTAAGCAAAAAAATAGTAGTCATGTGATTCGCATTATCTGTCAAATTTTAATTTTTTCCAAAATATTATTCAAAAGTCGGGTTATTTCTAAAAATATCGAAAAAGTTATTGGAAAAGTTTTATTAAATGCAGTTTCTAGCCCACAAGCAAAATATCAGCTGCATAAGATAATTTCGATTTTTTACCCACTACTAAAATTTATTTTCCACTTAATGAACACTTTACTGATGACACTGTGTTTTTTTTTTCTTAATATTAAGGTGTATTACTTTCAGACACAAACTACGTTTTCAAAAATGCTTATTTTATGAAGTTACCTTATATAGGGTCAAAAACAAACAAACTTTCCATCACATGCGACCAAATTTTAATAGCCCAATTAGATTGAAAAACACACATTTAATATGGCGCTACTTTAAAGAAAATTTATCTGAAATAAAGTATTGTCAAAACTAATAAGTTTTATGTAGGTTGCGTTGAGTCTTATTTTGCAAAAGTGGTGCAATTTACAAAATATGGGTAAAAAATCAAAATTATCTTATGCAGCTAAAATTTTGCATGTGGGATAGAAACTGCATTTAAAAAAACTTTTTCTAGTAACTTTTTTCGATACTTTTAGAAATAACCCCCCTAAAGCCCGTTGAAACATTGAAAATTCTGTTTTGTTTACCTGTTACAAAAATTTGTGTTACGTTTTTCACAATATAAAATATAAATATACTGATTTATTTTGATTTTTTGCGTACCCCCTTAGGAGTATTTCTGGATCCGCCACTGCTCCCTCTGCAAGGAAAGTAAAAATTACACCAATCCCCTATACTAAAGGGATGGGGGGCCTGGCTGCGAGGGTCAGTGCTAGTATTCGATTTTAGAAATATTTATATGGAACCAATCGGTACCTATACCTATTACTAATACGGAATAAGTTACGTTGAACCGAGTAATATTTTATATGAATTTATGGTATAAACAAACAATTATGACCACAGAGGAATCATTCAACCCATTTTTGTTCCCAACGAAGAACGTAAATCGCAAAGCCAAAAGATATCACTTTTCCAAACGATTTCGGCAAGAACCAAAGCGATGTTGTTTTATTTGTGTTATCCGGAAAGGTTCATAAATTTAAGCAGGGCATGAATGAATGTCGTAAGTAATAAAAAAGTTTGTTTTGTTACGAGTGTTATGACTGTTTCGGGACCTAAATTTTCAATAATTGAGGACCACGTATACGAGGGAAACGAGAAACATGTCTATCTAACTATGATAGAAACAACTAACTGAACTGCGTTGCCTAGCGATATTTTATTGTTCAGACGACCTTTTCATTTTGTGTGTCAAAATTTGATTTTAATTCGTTCTTTATTTTGTGAGCCAGCAATAATGTTCTTGGCTACAATGGACGGTTTTTTAAAACTTAGAGAATTTTATGCGAAATATCCATATTATTATTAGAGCTCTGATTTCGACAATATAGGAAACATTTCCTACACTATTAATTTTTTTTCGTGACAGTTTGTCATGTATACCTAGTATGGTACCTATTATATATAATAATAAAAATACATATTTGTTTAAAATTTTAATACGAAAACCCAATACGAAAAAAATTATATATTTTTTTTAATGCAGGCGTGGGTATAGGGGGGATGGGGGCAATTGCCCTACAGACCCAAGCACCTCAATTATTACCGGGTTTGTTTTTGTGATTTTCTCGAGGATTTTGTGTTGTTTTTTATTTTTCCCACTTGAAAACTAAGCACCATGATTCAAAAAAGGGCGTGGCACCCAAAATTTTTTCGCCTGCTGCGCTTTTTTTTTTGCGCCTTCAGCGCGATCTCCACGGGCTCCCCCCGAGAAGAAATCCTGGCTACGTGCCTGAGAGTAGGATATCCCATAATTATATCACAGGGATAAAAATGATATGCTTATTTCCTTAATTTTTACAAATTTTCTAATAACTTTTATAAGCTCTATTTTGAAATAAAATAGGCTCGGCACTGTTCTCGCTGATATATTTATATTTTTACCCTGTATATACCTAGTGGCGGATCTACAGTGTGGCCAGTACCTAAAGTCCGCATCATATGGGATTCTTTTTTATTAATAACTTTATTCGAAATTTGACTTTGGCATCAAGTTCTGCTTCGATCGAGATGAAAATTAAGCAAAAAAATAGTAGTCACGTGATTCGCATTATCAGTCAAATTTTAATTGTTTCCAAAAAATAATTCAAAAGTAGGGTTATTATTTCTGAAAGTATTGAAAAAGTTATTAGAAATTTTTTTTTAAATGAAGTTTCTAGCCCACATGCAAAATTTTGATTTTGATTTTTTTTTGATCTTATTAAATATTGAAATTATTCAAGAAAAAATCAGTTTTTAATTTCTAACTTTGACATGAGGGTCAAAAATGAAAAATGTATGGCATTATAAAAGTAATTTTGTTTTTGCTCAAGGAATATATTATTATGCTTAACGGATCGATCTCCTTTTTCTGGACACCCTGTATATTATGAACGAGGATCGTGCCGGAGCGTCTGGTTGCTCAGCAAGCATGTATACTCCAAAACCTATTTAAAACTTTAAATTAAAAAAAAAAACGGACACTTTGTATGGGCATGAACATACCAAGTGCTTAAAATACTCCACCCCAATTGGCTACAACTAAAATTGCGATTTACATAACATTTCTATATTTATCAGAAAAAATAATTTTTAAACATGTGTTTTTCTGACCTTATGATAATAGTCACTGGAGATTGGGAATCATTCATAAAACCATAATTATTGGCCATGCATATCTATTTTATTGCTAAAAAATTTCCACATGTAGTTTGAGCAGAAAAATTGCATACAATGTATCACATTATCGCAAATTTTTTTACAAACATTTTGTTACTAATTAATTAGGATATGTTATGATGTAGTTGATGAATACAGGGAGTTTTAAACTAATGCGCTGTAAATATGTTCATGGAAGCTTCAGCCATAGTACTTTTAGGAAACTGTAAAGGTAAATGTAAGCGCCGAGGGGCAAACCTACTAGCTGGCGCCTAAATATGTATACCCTCATATCGGGAACACCGCAGGCGAAATTTGGGTTGACACGCCCTAATTTGCCATATTTTGTCACACTTCCAAATAAAATTTCGTCTTCCTTATAATATAACATCCGTGTACCGTATATTTTACGTATTAAAAAAATTAATATATACAGGGTGATTCATTAAGGGTGGCGACCGGCCATATCTCGGAAACTACTAGGCATAGAAACTTAAAGAAAAAAAAATTATGATTAAAGCGGTCATGAGAAAATTCTGGAAATTACTTTAAAGTTCCTCATTTCGCCGCAAGGGGGCAAAATTAAATTGTTTTATTTTTAATTCTAAATTTCTCCGAAATTTCCCATATTAAGGTATAACTCTGATTACATCATCGAAAAGCTTAGACATTTCTGCATCATTTTGGTTTAAGGCTCATTGGCGTACCGGCCTTGATAAGAGTGGGGGAAGCTATTGAATGTGCAAACATTAAAATCGCTGTAACTTGTAAACGACTTATCCGATTTTACTAAATTTAAGCTTGTTTGGAAGAGAAAGGTAAGTACCTTCAATTGTTGTATCCAATGGTACAAGATAATTTCTAATAAAATTGCTAAAGGGCGCAATTTGTATTAAAAATTATTGTTTTGGCAATAACTCTGAAACGAACAAAGATATCGAACTGCGGTCTTTACATCTTTTCTTGAAAATTTTATCTACTTTTCGATTATGATGTCATAGTTATACCGTATGATTTGAATTTCCGGGATAAAATCGAAAAAACCGTTATTATTACAAATTGCGCCCTCTAGCAATTTTATTAAACACTATCGTGTACTGTTGGATACGGCGATTGAAGATACTTACCTTTCCCTTCCAAACAAGCTTAAATTTAGTAAAATCGGATAAGTCGTTTAGAAGTTACAGCGATTTTAATGTTTACACATTTAATAGCTTCCCCCACTCTTATCAAGGTCGGTACGCCAATGAGTCTTAAACCAAAATGATGCAGAATTGTCTAAGCTTTTCGATGATGTAATGAGAGTTATACCTTAATATGGAAAATTTCGGAAAAATTTAGAATTTAAAAAAAAAATTTTAATTGTGCCCCCTTGCGGCGAAATGAGGAACTTAAAAGTAATTTCCAGAATTTTCTCATGGCCGCTTTAATGATAATTTTTTTTTCTCCAAGTTTCTATGCCTAGTAGTTTCCGAGATATGGCCGGTCGCCACCCTTAATGAATCACCCTGTATAACATTTTTTCGAAAAGTGATTATTAACAGGTTACAGGGTAAGTTCAATTTTATTTCTAGTTTTAAAATACATAAGTTACTAGAACAATAAATTAAACATTCAAATCAAAGGTTCAAAGTGACGTCCTTCCTCTTCAATGCATAAATTAATTCTTCTTAAAAAATTCCGACGAACTTCGTGGAATATTCCTTCCTTTGCTATGCTATGTTTAAGGTTGAAAATAAATTAAAATGATTTCGTATTCATCACGTGCAAGCAATGTTATTTTAGCGTTTTTCTCGAAAACGGTTAAATTTATTGAAACAAAAGTAGTATACCTTTTTTATGTCAAAAGGTTAGGAGAATTAAAACATTCAGTCAAAATGCGCATACAGTGTAGGACAAAAAAGTTGGCCATTCAAATCAAAGTATAGGCTCCTATGTGGCACCCTCTACAAAATGCGAAAAACGGTGAGCAAATTTGTATTCCTCATCCCGAAAAAGCCCCATATACGAGATTTTATCAAAATAATATCAGCGTGGCAAAAGGTATTGCAAAAAAAAACTGAAAATAAAATTTAACTTTAACCCCAATTTTTGAAAAAATGTTATAAGATATAGCATTAAATTTCGGTTTTAAATTACTATCCTCTAAATTTTTTAGCTCATCATTTTCGGACACCCTATATAAGTTTATATTTAAAGAAAGCTCAAAATACAGAGCGGCTCGGCGCCTATTTCCCCTTGACACCGTAGGGAATCGCCCCACGCCCCCGGTGTCTACGCCACTGCAAATCCACCAGGTTCCCCACAAGT
The DNA here is from genome assembly GCA_963969555.1 of Polydrusus pterygomalis. NCBI lineage: Eukaryota > Metazoa > Arthropoda > Insecta > Coleoptera > Curculionidae > Polydrusus > Polydrusus pterygomalis. The sequence goes on from OZ018376.1 coordinate 2,208,434, forward strand.
TCCACAATAAAACCACGTGAAAATATGCACCTATTTTTACTCTAGAATAGTACAAAACAATATTACAAGGCAGTACCAGAGGTCGGTAAAGTAACTGATTTAGTGGCAGGATTTTCATTTTACAAGTAAGTATTCATAACCCTGTTATACGATAGAATGTTCTCTATAAACAGTGAGATGTATGCTCGGCGCAAAAATACGTGGTCCATCTTTGCTTCATCGTCTTTGGTTTTTACTCTTCTCGCAAAGTATTGTATTGCAAACAAATGTATTCTACGATATTTTCATCTATTAACGTTGTAAGATCCCCAGATCCCGAAAAACATGTTTCCCATTTTCGTCGTTCGGTCTGTCCGTTAGTTTGCTCGAAAACTTAAAAACTACTTTTCAGGAAATGTCGAAATTGTGTATAGGGATTTAACTCTGCTCAAAATGGGATTGTCATAATATGTAAGTTGAGTATCAGAAAAAAATTAATGTCATAATTCAGAACCCTGACTGTTTCAGCAACCCTTCTGCAGATATAAGAAACATTTGGAAGCCCTTGTTAAATAGGTGTAGGCTCAGATTGAGTAGTGATGCAAACGTGACGACGTAAGCAGATGAATAAACATGGTGACGTAAGCAGATGACTCACGACTGCACCCGATCATACGTCACTAGCCCCCCCCCCCCCCCCTAGGAGGTATAAATAGGCTCGTAGCTTTGTAACTTGTTTAGTTTAGTATTCACCTGAAGACGACTGGAGATACTTACCAGTTGAAACGTTGTGATATGAAGAACTAAAGGCAATGGAAGTCCAAAACACATCTATTACTTAAGATACATCATTGTCTACAACCTTCAAACCAACACTAGAAAAAAATTAGTTTAATTTGTTTTTAATTTACTCCACTCATAATTTGGTTGATGTCCGACAAATGAGAAGTGTCCTTTTCACTTGATAAGCTCATAGGCAAGGACATAACTAGACTTATTTTTGGGAGGCGCTGGAAAATGAAAAATTTGATGTTTTTGAGCTCTGTAGTCAAAGTTAGGTGAAAAATAATAAATAAAAATTCACATTCGCACCAGATTATTTAAATTTAAATATTCAAATTTTGTCCAGTATTTATCAATTTCTTATTTATACTGGACATGAAGTCAAAATACCGGACTGCCCACGGTGAAATACCAGACAATCTAGACAAACCATTGTCGGTTGAATATCTAATCATTCCGCCCTTCCTCACATTACAAGAACGCTTTTTTTCTGACAAAGGTAAATACTAAATACCATCAGTTAGCGCCAAATCCAAAGGGGAAAAGCGCGCGTTGTTTCGTAAAATTTCAGCTCTATGTTAACGGTGGCTGTGACAAACGGTCCGAGATAGACATCGAAATTACAATAGAAGTGTTTCATTTTTTGTACAAATTCAGATCACTCAATATATTTTATAGCATTGAGTTAGTAACAAAGTACTGTCTGTCATATTTAATTTATTGTATATAATAATGAAATTATTCTACAGTTTTTATTTTTAATTGGTATATTTATAACAAATTAACTAATTATAATTCATCAATGAAACCAATATCGATGTTGTATTAGAATTAATTACTGAAAAAAATCAAAACGTGTTAATTATTTGCAACATATTAGTTATCTGCTAAAATAGGTTATTTAGATTTGTTTAAAAAAATTGGCGAGATATATTTCAACGTACACAATATACAAACACGAACAGAGACTATAGATTCAGATTTAAAAAAAATACATATAACGGATAATCCAATAACTAAATTGTATTTTACCCAAAAAACATGTTTTTTTTTAATTTACCGCTTTGTATTTTTATTACTTTTATAACTGTTGAGATGTTTAAAAATAAAGAAGGAAAATATTCTTAATTAATCCAGGCACTGGTGTTTGTTTTATATTTTTTTAAAATCTTTGTCCTCGCCTATTGACCTAAGATAAATAAAGATGAACAAAAATAACGTCATTTAAAGTAATAATTAAAAAAAAGTCTATTCAAATATTTTGTATAGCATATTAAAGATTAATATATAATTTCTTGAATTAACCAAATATCATTTTAGAGGTACTCACGAAGTAGATACCTGTTGTTAGTTTATTTTAAAATATTTATTTATATTTATTTTTAAAACTAACAATTATTTAAAAAAATGCTAAATTATCCTTTTAATTTTAGACCTATGTACCAAATTTCAGATCGATAACACATAGCTTTGAGGCTCCATTTTAAATTTAAACCTTTTTTATTTCATTTTTTTAAATGGGCCAGAATAGCCCTACTGGCTAAATATCGCCTAATTGTATTCATTTAATTTTATGAATAAAAGTCGTTTCTTATTATTATTACCTATTCATATTAACAATTTCATTTACTTTTAGTTGACAAAAATAATATATTGATAAATAATCAACATATAATCATAAAAATGTTAATCTATAAACAATAAAAAAAAACAATCCCAAAAAATATCACCCCATTGTATTGTCAAGTTAATGTATCTAATTGTAAGGATATGGTTGAAATACTTAAAAAAATAAAATTAAATAAAATTTAGTATAGCAAAAAGAGTTCAGTCTCGTCGGTATTGTCAGAATTATTGTCTTCGTCGTCGTTGTCATCTTCGTGTGTAGTAATTTCAGAGACATCACATACTTTTATTGCCTCACAAGCCTCTTGTATTACCTTTTTAGCATGATTAACATATTTTTCCCAATGACCTAAAAAATTCGTTTAATTCCCTTTCCCATATAGCCAAAGCTTCTGATGGTGATTCCTTACGATTAGAAATGTATTGATCGTATTTTCTTTTACATTTAGACTACACCATTTCGATTGCAATAGACAACTCATATGCATCAAAATTCCTAATTTGGCCACATTAATGATTTTTCTTTGTTTGATATATGATAATTTTTTGTTTTAAGTGGTGCAATTTGACATGGGGCACTGTTGTTTGCAAAACTTCAATTTAAGTGATTCTCCAATTATTTTTTGTAGAGCTGCGTTTCTTCTTGTTTATTTTTGTATTAAAGATCCGCAACAGAATACAAGATCGGTTGATTTTGATACAGTTCTATAAGTGCAATGACAGAGTCTTTGCTTCAGATAATTCGTCCCTTTTTCCAGCCATAGCCAGTGGCGGATTTAGAGGGGGGGCACAGGGGCACGTGCCCCACCTGTCATAATAATTTCGCACGAACCAACCTAAGCGCAACACCCAAAATTTCAAACACAGTGACAAAGCATTGTACTGTAACAACCAAATATTTTTTTGATGCCAAAACTTTACAGCATTTAGAAATGGATATTTTTATATTATAAATTAGGTTTTCAACGTGGTTTGATAAATAATTAGCGAAAAGATGGCGTAAAAGCACGTTAGATAAAAAGCATACATTTTAGGATTTTAGAATTTGTGTTTTGTTACAGAAAACTGTAATCTGTGGTTTTGTTTACAAAGAAAGTGTATTATTTTGGGGTAGTAAGGACTTATTTTAATAAAAATAAACATGCCAAAACGGCTATGAATGTGGAATATTTGAGAAACAATTTTAGCTCATTAAGTACTGAGCAAAAAATTGAAATTAAAATTGAGGGAAGACCTAAACCCAAAATTAACTTGACACATATCACAAAGTGTAAATCTAGGGACCTTATTGTTATTAATAAGTTTGCTGGAAATAAAACCAGAAGATTGAACTTTACTTTTAAACAATGTACCCGCTAATGAAAAATAAATTGGCCTTTTTTTTATCTTATTTCATTTTCAATAAAATAAGTAGGTAATCATACATTTTTAAAATATTTACTAAAAATTATTGACCAAATTTGGGCGTGGTCTTAAAAAATTTTCGCCTGCGGCGCGTTTTGTCCGCAGCGGGCTTTTCGTGCACCCCAAGATAACAAGTAAGTGCCCCCCCTGTAAATTTTTTCTGAATCCGCCACTGGCCATAGCGATTGTCAAATCCCAAAAGCAGCTGAAACACGCGGTTAAAACTAAGAACTGACATGTCTTGTTTATTTTTCTGTCAATTGAGCGAATTTTCTAAGGAATTTTGACAAAATCGCACGAGGGTGTACAAATAATTAGAACTTGTTCTATTTCAAGGGTAAAAAACGCTGGAACGTTCACTCATGCTGAAAGGCATAAATGGGAATCCCAAATTGTAGGCAGTTTTGATGCAGGGTGAAAATTCATAGCGCGGATTGGCCTTTACAATGGTAGATAAAACTGCTGCCCAAACACGCTTCTTGTAGAAAACGAAAATTAAACGAAATATTAATGAAAAAAATAAATAAATAACCGATTCGTCACTAGTGTTTGCTCTTCTTTGCTCTTAAAAAAATTTCACTAAAAAATATTTTTCTCTATGACGTTCCATCGGAACGCAACAGGCTGTCAAACGTCAAAAAGGTAATTTTTCTTCAAATGTCAATATATCTCGTAAACCATTAAGTTTAGACGTATTTTTTTTTATAAAAACAGGCTTGCAATTTGCTTCGTGTTTTGACCTTTTTCATATTTGATATTTGATTTAAATCACTAAAAAAGCGAGACAAGACCAGAGAAAGTGTTCTCTCGACCGAGAGACCCATTTTATCTCGTGTAGCGGCAACACTAAGATTGCCGGAAAAGTAGGTTATTTTAAAAGAATCAGTCTAATTTAAGTTTGTTTTCTAAAAAAACTGTATTTAATACTATTATATTAAGTACCACATTTTCTTTATTGTTCTTCAATTTTATATTGTGCTAGTGAGGAAATATTTGATAAATTACAAATTTTACAAAATAAGGCAATGCGGATTATTTTAAATTGTGACAAATATACAAAAATTAATTTTTTGTTGAAAAATTCAGATTGGTTGAATGTCAGAAATTTAATTTTTTATTTAGTAGATATGTATTTTTATACATAAAAGTAAAAATAATTTATTGGCTGATTGTTTAAAAAATTTTTGTTCTTTTAATTATGACCATCATAATTATAAAACAAGAACTAATCAAAATTTTTATGCGGATAGAGTGTCTTAAACATTAGCTTATAAATCTATTTTTTATAAGTGTTTGATAGAATATAATAATTTGGAAAATTCTATTAAATCTCAAAAATCATTAAAACTGTTTAAAAAACTTTAAAATTACAAAAAACAACATGATACGTAATATTTGATACAATTTGCAAAATGTTTAACTTTTCTGTCTGTTTTTGTTAAAAGAAGGTTGCGTTTTAAAACTTAAAAATAAATGTATAAAAATGTGTTAAAAAATGTATTAAAAAATATTTAATTGTAGCTTTTTGCTAAATAAAACATGTTACTACTACTACTACTACTACTATAACTGTGTCGCTTTCGCGTCGGGTGTGGGAAATCCTTACATCATAGACTTGTTAACCTAACTGAAATTGATGCAGCTCAAGCTCAACAATCAACAAAACTATATACTATAAAGTTAACGCACCACTGGTCCGCTAGAATAATCAATCGCTACATACAATTGGGATTATAATATGTAATCTAAAAGTCCCCAAATCCAGATTTTCCCACACTTTCTCACCTTGCCAGGTACACTAACCCTCTCATGCTGTCCCGCATTTTCGCGCCGTCGGGCGGCGTCTCCATTTCCCTCCAATGAAAATCGCTGACGCGGCGCAATTGGCCGCGACGCTGACGACGCCCGCTCTAGCCCCGACGTGACGTCACTCATTAGCGGCCCGTCCAAGGACCGACGCTAATGATTTTTTACACCGGGAAGATGTGAAGGGCCCGTAGTATCCTTGTATTGAGGGGCTTGGACTAGTTTTTTTTTTATTGGGGAGTTGGTGGAAAATGGTGCAATTGATACTCGGTACAAATGTATTTGTTTTTTGTATTATATGTATTGTGGGTAATTAATTCGTTAATTAGTTCGGAACTTACAATTTTTATCAACTATTTTTTTTTAATTGAAGAAGCACTAGAAAATTAAAACCAAAATATAATTTTTTTTGACATTTATCTTTAATTCCATTAGTAAATAATTTTCCTTGTTTTTGACTACTTACCCATTGACATTTCAGGGTGCCTAATTCACAAGAAATCATGTTTCCCATTTTTGATTATTGCTTTATATTACTATCCAGTGCCGTCTCTAGGGCAGTAGTTAGCTTAATACTAAAGGTATTTTTAACGAACCCATGCTACAGGGTGGTTATTTAATACCGCTTAGGCGACAAAGCACAAGCTGAGTTGGTATTAGAAATACGTAACAAATGTTATCTTATACAAAAGTTGAATAATAGAAAATGGCCCATAAATACGCAAAATTATTTATTTTTATTATTTATTTAAAAATGTCAACTGTCAAACCTAAACAGAAAATATGGAAAGTGGTAAATTTAAAATATAATAATATAGGGGAAGGTTGCCTATATTGAACCGCAACCTAAATTGGACCACAGTACATTTCTCCGAAACTAAACAAGTGCCATATCATCTGGCAACACTGTAACATACTTCCACCTTTGATCGGCAACAAACTCAACTAGTTGGCCGTTAGTGCTTGGCGTGTACAGAACAAAACGTAATTTACACAATTTTAATGTTATATTTTTAGGATTTTCCTAAGAATTTACCTTAGAACCATAAAACTCTAAGCAAAATATTTTTTATGGAAGTTATCAAGTAAGTTTTTCTCTTTCTATTTCTCCTATTACCATGCCATATTGGTTTTTCCTTGTTTCTTTCCTGGGTGGTTTTGTAAAACACGTGGTAGTTGCTTAAATTGGACCATTGGGTGATTGCCAAAATTGAACCGGTCCAATTTAGGCAATTTGTCCAAATTGTGCAAAAATAATTTTTCTCTTTAAATAAGTTAATGTCATGAACTAACACCATTTCAATATTGCTAAAATATTTTTCTTTTGAGTTAAAAAATTAAACTATGACTGGTCCAATATAGGAAACTAATAGGTACTTTTTTTGCATTAGGATGGAATTTTGATTGTAAATTTGATGTTTTTTTTTTTCAAATATAAGTATAAAACTTCGTATACCAACAATTTTATTTTTTATCTATTTATTTAACACCTAAGCTTTCGATTTAAATCATGTGGTCCAGTTTGGAACCCACAGGTGCAATTTAGGCAACCGGTTTCCTATATTGAACTACGTGCTGAGGGTTTTTTATAGCCTGGTATATCATAGATACTTTGAAATAAAATTCTGCAAAAAATCCTGCAGTTGAACAACATACTAAATTATACTAAGGTATAGCTTCAAGATCGATTTTGCGTTATTATCAGGATCTATGATAAGAAATCTGGAAATTGGTCCAATATGGGCAACCTTGCCCTATACATTGTGTTGGGTTTAAAACGTACCGTGTGAGCAAAAATTATTTGCATCAAAGAGGGCTTGGATTAAAAAAACGTAGGGCTTGGTTTAGATCACAATGATATGGGGACGATATATCTAACCAAATCTAGGTTCAAATTTTGTCAAATTCATATTATGACATGATATGCCAAACTAATGAGTAATAAAATAAGTAGACAAATAAATACAAATTTATTTTTGTTGTTTACAAAATTAACGAAGTAAGAATATACAGAAAGGAAAAGAAAAATAATTACATAAATTGCTAAAATTTGCCACCGCCATGCTTCAAGCATAAATTCACACGTCTCTTCATATTTCCGAAAGTGTTGACCAGCATCTCTGGAGAAATGCACATTCTTGGGATCTTGGGTAATCCTTTCTTGTATATTCTTGGAATACTTGCACTTTATAAGGAATAAATTTAGTTGCTTCTTAAGAATAATAGTCCTGCATGTTCCATAAGATCTTCCCCCTTCTTGGGACAGGCGTCTTATATACAATTTGTTGGCGTATTTTGCATTATTTCACGAACGTTTGCAACAAGTTCTTCTGTTCTTACAGACAGTCTTCCTGCTCCTTTTTTGTGTTGTATGGAACCTGTTTCCCTAAACACAGCCACGGTTCTTTTCAGGCAATGATAAAAATCCCCAGCAATAAAAGCAACGTTAGGAAAATGTTCGTGAAAATCGTCCATGCACAAACCCGGATTGTATTGCCACTCACCATTTAGTCTAACCCCATTTCGAAAATACGCTTCAACCATGAATGTTTTGTGCTGCGTAAAGCCCATTGTGTGAATTGTTCAAGAAATTGGAAAAATTAGCGATGAATCAAAGATGACGGAATAACTGATTGATTGTTAATTCAGCTAGTTACTGACACCCAACAGGTATTAACCTCTACGGCTAAGCATGACGTCCTTAGATGCAATGCCCTCTTTGATGCAAATAATTTTTGCTAGCACGGTACAAGACAACTCTATTGCCCTAAAAAAATATATGATACAGGGATAAAAAATATCTTTTATTTATAAAAAAAATATGATTTTGTGAATAATTGAGGTCATGTAGTTGAAAAACTATTGCTTTTTGATCCTAAAAATTGTCTGCCAGCTATAAAAAATTTCTTTTAACATTGGTAGTCTACCTCGCTACTACTAAATTACCTTTTTCTGAGCTCCTCTTGTTAGGATTGGCCCTCAGTGACGTATTCACCATTGTATTTAACTTTTTATTAGATTTCTTTACTTTCCTTTAGCCAAATTAAATCTCTGTAGTGACAGTGACGTTTTGAACCAGTTACCTAGGTATATGTACTTAGTTTTAATGAATAAAAGGAGATAAATTAATATGGCCAGTTGATGGCCTTATTTTCTATAATATAGTACTTTTTAATCTATAGGAATTTTGCCCCAGACTATCACCAGTAATGTTTATTTTGAGAAAATAAAGTAAGGAAATAATCATAATAAAAAATAAAATGGCGTAGAAGTTCTCACCTAAAGAACCATATCAGTTGGGATAAGGCTTAATAAAAACACAAACATTTACGACAATGGTTTTTATATGAAAAGTTTTTTTTTACAACCACGTAAAACCAAATAAGATTAATTTTTGTTTATTATAGAGGATCAAGTTTATGGTTAAGGGGAAAATAAACACTAATAAATCTTGAAATTAAAGACACAGTTATACACGGAACACCACAGGTTTTAGGTTTGCAGTCATGCACCTCGCAATAGCACTAAAAGTACACCATACCATCAGACATCTTCCACTAACAACGGCAATCAAAGGATATGTCATTGTTTTGAATTACTCCGTTCAACTTAAACCACGCGGAGCAACGACAGATCATTGTTTTAAGTTAGTTCGTCCCTCTCTGTTCCGTTATAGTTATAGTAAAGATTTCTCCATATTTAAAAAAAGGAACTATTTGGTTCCTGAAAAGTACATTTTAGTTATAAAAAGGTTTATTTTTCTGATAATTAGATAACCTTGTAGGGATTAAAAAATCATCTATTAAAAATATTTTATTCGATACATATTTCAATGGTTAAACGGTATTTTGTTACCGAAAAAAAATATCGAATAGACGCAAAAATATGTTGTCAAAAAAACGACCTCATGTGTGTCTAAACTATGGAGAACTAGAGGGTGTAGGAGGCCGATCGACAATGGCAGCATTTTCAAATTCTGTCCCGGTGTTTTGGTTAGTTCGCTATTGGCCGATAGATGCTCTCGCATCGCAAGTGGGCTGGTGTCGTCTTCTTCTTATTCGTTTTTTACTTTTACTTTTGACAAATTGACATTTTATTTTCGAAATAACAAATAACGTTTGAACTGTTTGAAGTATGGAGGACTTTTGAAGACAAGATGAGACAAATAACGTTGTTTTGTAATTGATTTCCATATTTATAATGAATAATGGTACAATTTATAAAAGTAGAGTTTGCTTTGTGTCGGGGTGTAAGACAGGGATATTTTTCAGAGAGGAAACGCAGCTAAATAAGTCTCTTTCCAGCTCCAAAGGTATAGCAAAATTGTTTAATACCCTGTATTTTAAAAACCAAGCATCGTTGGAACTGTATACAGGCCGAGTTTACTAATAAATATAACAAAGTAAGTGTAAATTCATATAAAAGTCCTTATTTGTTCCTTAAAGAACTAATTTAAATAAAAATAGTTATCGCGTCCATAAGAAACCTTTTATTTGATAGACCACTTCGATCACGAGCGCCATCTTACGGCGACTCGTAAAGCTGAATTACCGATGCTAGTTTGGGACCGAATTCAATGCATTGCGATCGGCCTCCTACCTCAAGTCCTCCATAGTCTAAACGAAATATTTTTTGGTTTTTAAAGGATTTATTTTTGTGGTAACCTATATACAGGGTGTTTCAATAAAAACTCCAAGACCAATTATTTCGAAAACTAAAAGTGACACGTAAATTCTGTACACGCCAGTTTTTAGCCTCTATGATTGGCTTCACAACTGTGTAAAAAATGTGTTTGAATAATACAAGATGTAGGTGGCGCCACGGTGCAAAGAATTTTTTCGATGACAGGAACTTTTAAATTTTGTGGTTCTTAAAGATAATTAATTTTTGATCAAATCATGTCCCATAAAAATTTTTGATAAATCCAACATGAAAGGAGATATTTGGGGTTAAGTTTTTTTTTTTAATAATTTTAACGAGTATTTTAATTATAAATACTTTTAATATCCTTTAGCAGATTTTAATTTAATTTTGGTAATAATAATTTTAGTGATAAAACGCTCGTGTTGCGTCCAGTGACATCTCAGGGAGCGCCTTAACAAATAATATTGGCAAAAAATAAGACGCCACTGAGTTTTTGGTAATTTTTATATTTTTTTCGGATTAAGCAACTAAAAATATCCTTTTCTTGTCTGTTAAATTGTTTTCATATCTTGCTTCGTTTTCGAGAAATCATTAGTTTTTGCTATTGTTCTAATTTTCATTAATAATTTTGTATAATTTCTCATTAGTTCTTTGATTCATTAAAATATCTTTTAATTTTATTATGCTTTAATGTTTTAACTTTGCTTTTAAACAACAAAAAATAAAACGTATTAATTATTTAAATGATTTTTGTTTTCCAGAGATTGCAATAAAATTGTTTTTATTTTTCTTTCTCGAAAACCAAGCAAGATATAAAAACAATTTAAGAGACAAGAAAAGGATATTTTTAGTTGGTTTTTAAAAATTTTAAATTTTGTTTCCCCTATTTATTTTCATAACATTTTGAATCGATAACTATTTTGATTTATTGAACCCCTTTCCCCGCCCATTAAATACAAAAGTGCGCTAATGGGGGGATATTTTAAAATTTCATAAAAATAAGTGTCGTTAAACGGTGTCTATTGCACATGAACCATACACCTTAATAAAACATTATAATTCGAACGTGCCTTTTGATAAACTCTGTAATAATATGTAACAAGAACAAGTAGTGGTTTGCAACAATGTGCTGAGCTATTTCCTTTGCGCGTTTTAGGTTACGGAGGCGCGGCCCCGGTGGCCATCTTGTTGTTAAATCAGGGGCGTACCGCAAGAAGTCTAGAAGTTTAAATGCCCCGCATCCTGGGATCCAATCAATCCAATGTTTTTCTCGCCCTCGATGCAAAATTTTTAAGCCTTTTCCAAGCCTAAATTAAAGAACTATTGTAGTTCTCACACTCCCTATCTTATTGCAATAACGCAATAAGTGCTCAAAATGCGTTCCATTTTGTTCTTAACGGAAATAAAATTTAAAGATTTTCAAATTCGTTCCTAACTTTCCGAAAAATGTCTCTCGAAATATTTCGACAAGCAGCAATTATCCTCTGATGCAATTCTTCCAGAGAAGCCGGCTGGGTTTTGTAAACTAGTAATTTAATGTAACTTTCCATAAAAAAAAGTCCATAGGGGTAAGATAAGGTAATCTTTGCGGCCACTCAATTCTACATTTTCTGCCAATCCACTGGTATGGATAATTTAGGTCCAACAATATTTCCAACAGAGCCAGTTTCTTAAAATTTTGAAACCAAATCTGTTATGTAGACGTGGCTGACGTTTTTGTTAGAAATACTTTTATTAACAGTAATAACAGTTCACAAGTAGCAGATACCCTGAGCACCATAAGAAAAAATCATTTCTAAATACTCATTCTTCCAAAGATTCATTATATCAAATTCGAAGAAAAAATACAGACACAAGTCATGGCAAAAGCAATGGTTAACCATGTTTTTGATATAATAATAAGTTGAATAAATATTAAAGAAAATGCATAATGCCATGTCAGTTCATTAAGTTTTTACACTTTATACAATTTTCTAGACCCTTAAGACAAGTTGAAGAATAATCCGAAACGTTGAGAATGAATAAAAAGTAAAAAATGTTTTAATTGAAGTCCTCTTCCCCACTGATACCCTGAAAGATTAATACATATTTATATTAATGTATTATCTCTACTGGGATATAAAACATATTTTCTAGACAAATAAACTATTCTTTATATAATTCTTTAAAATATTAATATACTAATAAGTTTACAAATAAGTACAAACATCAATATAGAAGATAGATGAAAACATTTTTTATCTGCGGCACATATTTTAACCACTGTTTTTATGTCCCAGCCCCCCTCCAGAGTAACGCACATGGTACGCCACTGGGTACTCTGCTTACGTTTGCGTTTTTTGCCCACTTGTTGTCACCTTAGAGCCCTTGGTGACTGATAACATAACTCGGCTATTCTCAACGCGTTGTATTTTTTTTATCAGTGTTATCTTAGTTTAGATAGGAGGAACATGGAGTTTATGAACATTGTAACGTTTTGAATAACCACGTCTGTTCCGTTCTGGGGACGTCGTTAATTTTAAGAGCTTTTCTTGAGATAATTTTAAATTTTAGCGTTGCAAATTATTGAACACTCTGTTACTGTGTAGGTATGAACTATGTATGCGTACACCCTCCACGCCCGATAAGTGAGGGGGGGGAGGGTAAATTCCCAGGTCCCGTGACTGTTTACTTAAATAATAAATGATTATTTCTTGTTCATCGATTTTTTAAATTTCTATAGGAATTTCTGTATTTTAGAAACTAAAACTGGGGGAGGTCTAAAAATTGTTATATATTACGTTTTCTTAATAAAATAATACTATACGTGTTTCGTCATTTAAAAAAATTCACTTAGGGGTTGAAGAAATGGGCGTAGCCTATTTTGAGGATGATACCTATAACTTTCTATAATTTTAAGCTATATTGCTGAAAATTGCTGCAATGCTTACTCTATTAAAATAAGGAAGTCCTACGTGTTTTGATGCTTTGGGAAATTTTGTAGAAATGGAGGGGTAAGTTCCAACGCAACATCCAGAAAAAAGATATTAAATCAAAATTTTTAGACAACTTCTTCGCTTGGAATAAATCAACATATTGCATTTAGGCATTTACGAAAATGTTGCCCCATTGGGGGTGGAAAAACGAGTAGTTTAAATTGGAAAATATTTTTGTTCCGAATTTCTTGAAACTGAGCCTAAATACAATTAATAGAACACCTAGGTATTTCTTATTTTTTTGAAAATTGGTCCCTAAAGGGTTAAAAATAAAATAAATAAATAAATAATATAAATGTATGGGAAAAATACATTTTGTCATATTTTCTAGAAATTTGGCACACTCTCAACAACACAACTAATAAAAAAGATATTTCATATTTTTTGGAAAATCTGCCCATAATCTGGTGTATTGGGTTCGTGTAAAACATTTTCAAGCACAATTTCTTGATTCTTGTTCAAGAATTTGAAAAAGTTTTTGCCTGAGAACTTGACCGTGGAATACTTTCACCCTTGGATTAATAGAAACATACCTAGGTATTTACTTTTTCTTTTATATAATATAAATAAGTATATAGAAAAGAGTCATTTAAATTTTTAAAGCAATATATTGCCGAAAAATAAACGTACCTAAAAACCCGAAAAACATGCATCGGGATAATATGTCTTGGTGTGTGTTTCTTTGTGTAGCCTAGGCCTACTTAAATGTGTCTAAATTGATCATAATAAAATAAAGTTATATATCAAGATACATCACTACTCCATACTGCATACTTACTGAAAATACGAATATAATAAAATCAACAACGGTTTTTACTAGTCATTGTTTATATTTTAATCCAAGTCGCTAAAAGCACAAACACAATTCACTAAACTACACAAAAACTAGAAAGCCGTAAATATTAAACACCCACAATCAACAATAGCAAAGAAAATAACAACGAATCCACAGAGAAACCCTAAAACGCAACAAGAAAAATGGCCGGTCCTGTAGTGTATTTTGAGCATGTTACTTAAGAAGGTCAGGCCGATAACAAGAGGTTTGTGCACATGCCCAATCTTGCTGGGAGGGAAGGCATCTGGCTGGTAAGCCATGCGCTCAGACGTATTTTTTTACCCATAAAACTTAACTTTTATTTGCGCACGAGAGAAGCTGTACGTATTATCTAAAGGTAAATGTCTATGGTCTTAGCGCTGCGGGCCTAGCCTGATTCTTGTAATTGTGGACTTAAGTCTTTCCAAGTGATGTTCTTTTAACATTTGACATAATCTTAAGTTATAATTAAGCTTTATTTAGAGGTGCTGGTATGCTTTAAAGTTTCTAAAATCGATGCTGGATGGTTTTGTTGTTACATCTATCTTAGATTATAGTAAATTAATTATTGGAAAACTTGTCTTCAGTTAGAGGAGGCAGAAACTTTTCGGTTCCCGGACCCGTCTGGGTAGTTAGGTACTCGACGGCCCTGCTTATGCCCCCCCGCTCCGGGGCCATGAAATGTATACCTTGTTACGTCATGACCATTTCGGGTATTATTACCGTGCTATTAGATAAATGTTCTAATAAATAAAGGTTCCTGATTGGTCAGCACTCGAGGTGCCATCTCTGGTCCAGCGACAAGGTCCGACCCATGCATTATTCCATCGTGTCTTTACCTAATAATTTCATGTAACATCACAATCATTGTAAATTAATGGTCAATGACCGTTCTAACACAACTCAACTGAATAGAATCTAACCAAAAACATAGATCAGCACTTTCTGTCATCTGACACCAATTTTATAAGCAATATTACCGGATTCGGAACATAATATATGACTGATTTATATTACAAAGGTAGTTCACCTTTTTCTATTGACAAATCGGCCGCCTAGTTTATGTTATTTGTAGAGACTTAATTATGACAAATGTTTAATTGTTTTTACGTAAACAATAACATTTTCGACCAATGGACGGTCGGGGTTTTTGTAGGTGATGGCTTTCGATTAAATAAACTAACAATAAGAAACTATGTAAACGTGAAATACGATAGGTACTGGGTACCCTTGTTTTGGTAAAAGCAAAGAAATATTTTTATTTAATCGAAATCAGAAACAGCAGTATTACGTCAGAATATAATCGCGTTTGAAAAATATGCTATTCATAAAATGACATGAATGAGGAACTTTCTTGGTAATTGGCACCATTGCATTGATATAAACCAATACTATAAAGACTGATGGTAAGAAGTGTAATAACTGATTAGTAAATCATTGAGTAATATTGAGGTGGTGATAATAATTAATCAATGCAAAGAAAAGATTAATAAAATAAATATCTGATTACTAGAAAATATTCCAGAGGCCAGTAGCGTAGCAAGGATGAATGACAACAGCGGCGGGTATCAACGAAATAAACACTAAGGAAAATGATCGAATACAACAGGTTGGCTAAGACATACTTTGTATTGACAGCTTATTTTTTATTAACCCATGATTAAATAAATTGCTAGTGTATTAAACCCGCTCTAGTGTTATATCAATTCCAGATTTGCTAGAACAGTGTTTTTATTGGTAGTAATCAGTTCCATTAGCAGCACAGTCTTGTTGAAAAATAAACCACGTTTATCTAATACAGTGTTAAGAAATAATTTGAGGGGTTTATTCCATTATTGATAAGAATTCACATAATATTCTTTATAAAAAGCTGTTTAATACTATATGTGACAGCAACGCGCTTTCCTACTGTAAGACAACGAAAATTGCTAAACCGTTGTATAGTGATAATATTACGGTTATTTAGCCAATAGGAAATAGGAGTTATTGCTACCATAAAATGGTTTATAGCCATTATCGCTCTGAATACTTACAGTAATTATCAAGTTCTATTGGGGGTATAATCTGGTTTTATATAGTGTATTAGTTCCGACTGGCAGTTGTAATGAAACTTGACATTAATCATAATAATCATATAATATTTGCTTGCTACGGTTAATAAAGCATATTATACTTACCACTAAAAATCAGTACTTTAGTTCTCAAAAATTTACATAGCTTCTAATGTGATATTGTTCTCATCGTTTAACATTGCATATAATGATTATCTATTTATATAAAATTCCTCCATAGCTTGTAAAGTCCAATACTAATAATGGGTTGTGAGAACTAAGAATCTTCTATTGCTTTATCTGACATGCAAAGTTTAAAAAATCGTAAATATCTACAAATTGAAAATAAATTAATTGAAACAGGTATTGGTACGATCAATAAAATTTAAATTCAGACAGGATAGCTAGAAGACTTCGAACAACGATGTGACCTGCGCAACAAATACGTTAAAACTAATACTAGGGCGCGCGGCGATTACCGATCGCTACGAACCCCCACCAACGTGGATTATAGGTTCTAACGGATACAATTCGTTTTTGGAAAAGCGCTTTACTGGGAACCAAATGCGTAGCATTGAGAAGATACAATTGAGGGGTTCATTCCAAAAACCAGACAAGTCCAAAGTAATACATTTCTAGATTATGATGCCATAATATAGATTAAAGACATGCCGAATCTTAGGCACATTTAACTTCTACAAATAATGGATGAGTCCGCTTTATAAATGATCGAAATAAGCTATATTCTGCAAAAACCAGATAAGTCCAGTTCGTTTCCGACAAGAACCAGACAAGTCCATGGACTAGTGGGGTGTTTGAGTTGATAGTGTTTTGAATATGCATTACGTCTAACTTTTTTTTGGAAGTAGAAGTTGAATAAATAATTTATTATAATTCCCAGGTGTAGTTTTCCTGCAAAAAGCAGATAAGTCAAATATTTTTTCAAATTATATTATTGTACAAATGAACATAATATACTAGCAATTTTTAATAAAAAATACGACTTCCTATTACGAACTACGAAACAAGATAGACAGTTTTATTTAATTCCTAAAAAACATTTTTTTGGACTTTTCTGGTTTTTGGAATAAACCCCTCAAATTATTTCTTAACAAAATTGCTGTATTAGATAAACGTGGTTTATTCCTTATAAGAATTCACATAATATTCTTATCGGGTTTTCCCAGTCAGTCAGTTTTTTGGGTGTCGCACTTAATACCTACTTTTTTTTTCATTTTTGTTGATATTCTTACACACTTACACATACAACTTCTTATTGTTTGGTTTAAATATCGCAAGCTTGCTGAACGGTAAATATTTATTTCAAAAAAATAAATATGTTCTGATAGAATTAAGTAATTATTTTCTTTTTCAAACATATATTATATATTAATAAAATACCCCATACTGTCAAATTAAATAAATATTTTCAAAAAAATATTTGTTCAGAGAATAGGAAATTTTCATTTAGCTTAAACAAATTATTTTTTAGTGTACCTACCTGTTTCAATTATTATCAGCCGCCACTACATTAGCCCCTCCCGGTCTCGATATTATGAATGACCAATGGCAACTTAGACTGGGACATAAATGACATTGACAAACATTATTTATCCACAATCACGATACACCTATAAATCGTGCTCAGACTAAAAGTTGCCTGATTAGTAAAACAAGAGAAAATCATTTCTGTCAATCTCATTTAAGTCACAGTTAAAGTGCTGGTTAGTTAATTTGTTTAAATCCATATATATGCAACCCGACATAAGATTATTTGTTAAATAGGAAAAATGTAGGCAATTAAACAAAAATTTATCGCTATGATAATTGCTATTGGATTATTGGCAGAGGACATATGGGCACAAGCTCATGCCTAATACTGGTGGCACCCCCCTTGGTGTGGTATTCTGGGGCGTCCCTCCCTCCCCCTTGGTCACTGCCAGTGGCATCCATACTAACTGATATGAAAAATAATAGGTAAGGGGGTAAAATCAAACTTTTGCGTTAAGGTGGAATTATCAATGTCATTCAATTTATTGCCAACCTATACCTAACCTATTTCGCCTTGTTTTTCTTAGTTTATTATTTTATTGACTAATATTTAAATAAAATTAATATCGTCTGCATATTATTTAGGTAATATCTGATATATTACAAAAATATCAATTTATTTCATTGCTTATTTTGGGAGAATTGTATAGTGAAAGAACAATGACATAATAATGTTAAAAAAAATCTTAACCGATATTTTTCGATATACAATTCTCCTTAAATAACTGAAATTCCTTGATATTTATTTAACATGTTAATTATTACATATAGAATATGGAGACGATATTGATTTTACTTAAATTTTGTGTAAAAGTTAGAAAAAATAAATAAATCTACGCGAAATAGGTTATAGGTTAGCAAGCATGCTGATACTCCCACCTTAATGATATTCACAGAAATAACACTACTAAAACAGGGCGAATATTATGTAATATAATAGTATATAGGTATACAATACATACTACTTGCAATCCTGCTTAAAGTACTAAAATTGATTCCTTTTCACCGACATGCCTGAAGAATCAAAACAACTGTATTCATCCCCTGTTAATATTATCAGATTAGTAATGATGCCATTCGGAGTGCGTTCAAATAAATGTGCCTAAAATTGTAAGTCAGTAGGTCAATACGTTGTTTCTACGAGCGTGCGTAAAGTGATTCATTATATTCAAAAGTCCCAGAGCTAAAGGAGGTTTACATTTATTTTGTAGACTGTTGATAAGAAGATCTTCTAAAGGTACTGATTGATAATCGCTAAAAGATACAGATATTTGATAGTCAAGGACTCAAGATTCCTGACCGTAAAAATAACTATTTTTGTATAGTATCTGATGAAATATATTAACGGACATAACTGAAGGGCGGAATATATGCATAATGCATTTTTTGCATATTTTGTCAATTTTATAATAAAAAGTTTTCTGCTTTATCAAAAAATCAAAAACGTTTAAGGCCAATTCGGTACTTATTTTAGGGATATTTCAACCTGAAGATTATAATAAATTATATTTACATTTTGGGCTTACACAAGGTATCTATTGGGGGTTTCCGGGGTTTGCAGGTATATTGTTAGGGGTTGTTTATTGTCACTTAATAATGCGTTATTATTACCCTCTTAACGAACTGTATTTAAATTAAAATAAATTAATTTCAAATGTAAAAAAGTGTTTCTAAAAATACTTCTAAGAGTGCAGTCAGGGCCGATCCTAGGATGTCGGCCGCCCGCGTGCAAAGACCTATTATGCCGCCCCTCTAAAGAATTTTTACTCATCTGCATGTACATAAGAGTAAAAAGTTAAACATTAATAAAAATGCAAACTACAAATAGAATTTTACGGGAAAGACTTTATTTTTGGGCTAGCTAATAATATGTTATATTAGCGACACCTTTTTTTCTTTTTACTTTAACAAAATAATAAACCAACAAAAATATTACCTACTTTTGAAACAAAAATAGACATTTTATAATTAGAAATGTAAAACAACAGTATTTACCAGAAAATATAAAATAACAAAAAGTACTAAAGCATAAATCTCCCGAAACGAAAATGTTATATTAGCGATACCTTTATTTCTTTTTACTTTAACAAAATAATAAACCAACAAAAATATTACCTACTTTTGAAACAAAAATAGACATTTTGTAATTAGAAATGTAAAACAACAGTATTTACCAGAAAATATAAAATAACAAAAAGTACTAAAGCATAAATCTCCCGAAACGAAAATGTTATATTAGCGATACCTTTATTTCTTTTTACTTTAACAAAATAATAAACCAACAAAGATATTACCTACTTTTGAAACAAAAATAGACATTTTATAATTAGAAATGTAAAACAACAGTATTTACCAGAAAATATAAAATAACAAAAAGTACTAAAGCATAAATCTCCCGAAACGAAAAGTATATAAATCAGTCCTTCCTTGAAGATACCTAATAATTAACTATAAAATAATTTTTCTGGCTTTCTGAGAAGCAAATTTGTCAATAATTGCGGTGAGATCAATTTTTTCAGAGATTCAAATTGGATGTAACTGTAAAAAGAATGAATAATTTAAATACTTAACTGCAGTAAAAAGCATTTATGAGGGTAAACCATCCAACGAAGTTTTATCTTGGCCTTATATTTTGCTACCTAAGTTGCAGTATTTTCCGATTAAGTACATCAGTAGATGTTGAAAGAAGCTGTTCTTAGTGAAAACATATTTTTACTAATAGAAGATAATTGTTTTTAGTAGAGAATTTTGAAAAATATTTAGTAATAAATGCCTTTTATACAATTTCAGGTTAAAAAATTGTTTACTTTTATTTTTATTTGTTTTTTTTTGCATTTTTTTAAAAACAAACATATTTTTTAGAACCCATTGTGTTTCTTTACCTCATTTTACTATAATAAATTAAGAAATATTGCATATTTAAAAGGCAAACAAGGCATATTCGCATAGTTTGGCTGAATTTAAGTGCATATAATTCGCATTTAAACATAAATGTATCGAAAATATACGAATTTGCGATACCAATGGACTCAACAAGTGCATGGCCAACCAGAACACTCGACCTTTACCCATTGGATTTTTGGTGAGGCTACGACAATAATTTAGTTTATAAATCTTAATCCAACTCGATATCACTTGGCGCACTTGTGGGGAAAATAACTATATCATAGGTACGAGTAGAGTAAAGAAATTAGTTAAAGCATCTTGTTTAAATTTTGTTCTTATACCTCTTAAAAATGATACTTATTACGGTTCCGCGTCCGGTTGTAGGGGTCTCTTCAGAAAACCTATAACTTCCACTAATACAACATGCTCCTTCATGAAAAAATAGTTTCTTTTATCTGACTATCCATCCCCCAGTATATATATCTCGATATGCGAAAATTCCGGAACACGACGAAATCAAGACGACACTACGGGGACACGATTTCTCCGGGGAGTCCTGAAATATGTGTCAACCGTAACGGGATGAGGGCGAAAATTAGGTTCGTTAAGTCGGGGGAAAGGGCGAGACAGTCAGGAGATCTTCATTTGTTATTGGGAAGCACTTCAAACAAACATTTACTGCTCAAGATGGATTACCTGCGTTTAACTTTTGCTCGTTTTTAGGGGAGACGACGACACAGTTTGCTGGTTTATTAGTTGTTGGATA
Source organism: Polydrusus pterygomalis (assembly GCA_963969555.1). Lineage (NCBI taxonomy): Eukaryota > Metazoa > Arthropoda > Insecta > Coleoptera > Curculionidae > Polydrusus > Polydrusus pterygomalis. The sequence continues at coordinate 2,229,719 of OZ018376.1, forward strand.
ATACCTATTATTAGTTATATTATATCATTGAAAAGGTTTATATAATCTCTCGGATATACAGGCTGTCTCTAAAAGGTGCGGAAAAAATGCTACCACAAATTTTTGCGGCTAAAATATGATGATCTAACTCAACTTAGCTCAGTGCAAAAGTAGATGATTTCGGAGATAGATACAGAGTGTCAAAACTTCAATTTGGTTTTAGTTTTTCATAAATAATTTTGTTAATGATTGGTGTATTATCACAATATTTGGCTAGGGGGGGGGGGGTGTTTATGGGGGTGAATAATTAATATCAGCTCTCATTTTACTGTAAAATTTAGAGGGGGCAACCTGCGTGCAGTATCTTGCATAAATTTAAAGCGATTTCTTATTATTATTTTTCATATTTGCGGTACGTAGTAAATGAATTCAGTCAATTTGACTTACCGGTGGTAAGGGTTATGATTTTTCTTAGGGTTGATCTACATAAAGACGGATGCATGTAAACAAGTAAAATACAAACGCGTTTTTTCAAATTTTTAATTAATATTTTTATACTGTTAATGAAGTCGGAAATAAGTAGTTAGTTTATTTAGGGTAAAAGGTATATAGGTAAAGGTATATGGGATGAAACATTTTGTTTTTTTAAAATCAGTATGAAATTGTTAATTAATTTAAATTTACAGAAAAATAAATAAAACTTATTTATAAAATTTATTATTGAATCATATTATTATATTGTTTGTCTAGTGCATAAGTCTATAAATTTTGTTTGAAATATTTTCATATTATTTATAAAATCATAAAGAAGAAAATATAATAAAAAATGACAATACAACAAAATAGAGTTTTTTAATAACTGAAATAAACCATTTTTGCTAGGATCATCATTATCAGATTCGCCAAAGTTAATAATAAATTTTTCCCGTTCCCACACATCATTTATAATTTTATTAATGTGTGTTACATTTTTCTATTTGTCCCTTTTTCCACTGCTACATTTTCTATGGCTTTATTCCACAGATCTAAAACTACGTCATTTGTAACAGGATGCATAGAACTTATTTTTGCATCTTAATAGCGCTTACATTTCGACTAAACCATTTCAATAGCATTAAAGTGGCAAAAATATGAAGGAAGTCTTAAAACTCGATGTCCGTGTTGCAATCCTAGTTCGTCCACTTCACTATTATCCAGATCTGATCCTTCATTGCAAATGATGAAAACGGAATTTGTCTGTGTTCAAACTATGCACTAATAAGTAACCTTTTTGACCAACTTGTATTTGTAATTTTTTCAATTAGCCCATAATGATAGGTCGCGTTATCCATGATAATAAGCGAAAGTCCTTACAAGGTTGGCAACAATTTCCATTTCTCAAAGTTTTCACTATTCATCGAATCATGATAATCGACAGATTTCAGACCAGACTTGAATATCAAACTTGCATTATTCAGAAATCCATTTTCTGAACCAGCACGTAGAATAATATACCGTACAACCTTGGACGATTTTTTTTTAACTGTACAAAGTGTATCTATCATCTTGCCAACTTCTCCTACAAGCCCCTTTACTGTATATCCAAGTTTCACCGAGAAAAACAGGTTTTAAGGGAAATTAAGAGTTGCCGTTATTCTGAAATTCTCTTAAATATTTTACTCGAGTTTGGGGTTGCTCTATTAAAAAACGCCTGGTTTCTACAGTACATTTACGCAATTTAAATTTTAGTTTTTTTAAACGGTCCACTAATGAACCAGTGGATATTTCAACACCATCAATGACTTAAAGGTTTAGTTATATTGAGCGAATGGTAACGTGTTCACCTGCTCTATACATCCCATAAATAGGTTTTCTTATGGTATGTTCATGAATTTCTTGAAGTTGTCGACCAAGGGATGATAAAATAGTTACATTATTGCAATTCTTTAAATATTCATCCTTAATCCTTATCTATCTATCCCCTTTGCCTTAATTCGTTAGATTGTTGAACACGAAACTCCCAAAGCATCAGAAACTCTTCAATTTATAAAAACATTGCCATATCTTTTTCATGTCTAATATTTATGTTTTTACAATTCCTGCTACTTACCTCGTAAACTGCGTTAAAGGATGAAAGGGTCACTTTCTATTTGAAAATAACCATATAATTTTAAAATTATTGCTTGTTTTTTTCACAATACAGATATAGTTTTGAAATAATGTTGATTAAAAATGTTACTGTCAACAATGTCAAAAATTATACGACATCTATTATTGACGCACAAGTCGTGACGTAATGGTCAGCGGTCATAGAACAGACTTTAATTGTAACGATATGGTTGAAATACGTAAATAACAAATCACAAAATAAAATGTACTACTTATAGCAAAAAGAGCTATCAATCAGTCTCGTCGGTTTTGTGAGAGTCAGAACTTAAGTCAGAGTTATTGTCTTCGTGGTCGTTGCATGTCATCTTCGTGTGTAGTGATTACAAGTGGCGGAATGTCAGAGGCATCATATACTTTTATTGCCTCACAAGCCTCTTGTATTACCTTTTCAGCATGATTAACATATTTTTTCCAATGACCTAAAAAAATTCGTTTAATTCCCTTTCCCATATAGCCAAAGCTTCTGATGGTGATTCCTTAAGATTATAAATGTATTGATCGTATTTTCTTTTACATTTAGACTACAACCATTTCGATTGCAATAAACAACTCATATGCACGAAAGTCTTTAAAACAGATAGTGTGATATTAAAATTATTTATGTTTTCACAATTTCTGCTTTATTATATCTACCTACCTAGTACACTGCGTTAAACGGTAAAAGAGTATTTCTGGCATCACTTTTCTTTAAAAATAATCAAATAATTTTAAAATTAATGCTTGTTCTTTTTCACAATACAGTGATATTTTTAAAATAATGTTGATTAAAAATGTCACTGTCAAAAATGCCAATAAAGCTTTTTTTTACTGATAAAATTATACGACATATTTTATTATTCACGTAAATTTACTATCTCACCTAGTTCACGAATGTTAGAAAGATATAAGCACTAGTCGTGACGTAACGGTCAGCAGTCATTAAAACAGACTTTACTTTCTATGCGAGGACAGTAATAGTCTATTACAGGGGTCTTCAACCGGCGGCCCGCCCTTAACTTTTTTGTGGCCCGCATACAAATTTATTAATAAAATTAATATATCCTGACCCATTAACTATAAATGTGTTTGTATAAATATTGTCTTGAGTTTACTATATTTCAGCTATATTAAACTTCTAACTTTCTATTTGTTCTGGCCCGGCAATCGATGGGTAGCCTAAATATGGCCCTTCTATGAAAAAAGGTTGAAGACCAAAGACCCCTGGTCTATTAAGTATTAAGAACGGTTAGAACGATCTTAAGAAGAAATTCTTACCGTTCGTGATGCCTACATATACAATTTTTTGTACGACTGATATGAAGAACTAAGCCATTTTTTTTTAAATCGTCTTGCTTTCATAATTTATTTTCTAATAATTGATGAAAATCTACGTTAATTTGTTATTGCCATGTATTTGTTTGTTATTACCCGATGCTTCTATTAAATCCGTTACGTAGTTGTCAAACGTGAATTTTTTCGACAATTATTTTCCTTTGGTAATTTTGAAAAGAACTATTTTAAGAGGCCAAAAATGAGCGAGTATGCGAATATGAGAGCGAAAATTCTGATATTGAAGAGGCTACTGAATGCTAAGTAATTTACTTACCGTCGTCTTAACCTTAGCAACCAGTAAATACAACAAAGGGCTACCAAAAAATAGTTAATAACAGAAATATAATATTTAAACAACATAAAACATCGATTAGGCCCAGATTGCTGTCAATAGCGATTAACCGTTCAGCTATTAGCTGACATTCAAGCGGTAGTTAGTGGTTTTCGAAGCGCTGCGGAATGCTGGAATCAGCGAAATTTCCAACTGTGTGTCGGTGCCGTCAACTGTGCTCTCATTAATCAAGGATAGAAATGGGAATTGTGAAGGTGTATCGAGGTTTATTTTTAAACGGTTAAAGTCCGATCAAGATATTTTTGCAAATTATTTGTGAAATTGTTTTTTCAAGTAATTTATGAACTTTAATTATTGCGTTAAAGTGTTCATTATCAGACGACAATGACATTTGCATGACACTTTATAAGACAATTTGGCAATCCAAGAATGTGTCAATGATGGCAGCCAAGGGCAAATTCTGATTTGTAATTGGTAGGTACCATTCTCGATTTTAAAGAAGTGACTGAGACAGCATAATATAGTATATACCGTGCGAGCAAAAATTATTTGCATCAAAGAGCCCTTGGATTAAAAAACGTGGGGCTTGGTTTAGATCACAATGATATGGGGACGATATATCTAACCAAAACATTCTTGGATAATCCTTTCTTGTAATTGTTCTAAATTTGCAACTGGTGTTTTAAAAATAGTGTTCTTTAAATGAGGAAAAACGAAGTAATCCATAACCGTTAAACAAGGTGATCTAGGTGGAAATTCAATGTCTGATCGAAAACTGATCAATCTGTCGTCGAAAAAATTGCGTAAGTAGTTAATAGTTTCGGCGGCTGTATAGGGGCGGTTGCACCGTCCTGTTTGTCGTCAAGTAATTGCTCCACAAATGGATTCAAAATATTGTCTCTATACCGCTGTGCTGTAACTGTGTCATCGAAAAAACAGGACCAACAATTCTTCTTCGGGAAACAGCTTACCAGACACCAATTTTTGAGGGTGCAATGTGGACTACATTGCGTGTATTCTGAGAATTCACGAGAGGTGGAACCAGGCTTCATCCGAAAAAATGTCAGGTATAATAAATCATTTCTTTCAAATAAATTTTGGTTAAACCATTGGGAGTAATTCCTGCGTCTGCTCTGCGTTCGTTAAAAATAATGGCCAAAATCAGGAAAGTTATCGAGAAGATATAATCAACGCTGCCAAAATTAGGAACAGTGCTTTCTAGCAATATTTTTATTAAGAAAGCATAACATATTTTAAGAGGGACACAGTAATATTTACCATATAAAATCTTATATTATCAATCTTATCATCATTTTATCATAGCACTGCCGTCCGTTCCGTCTCGTCTCTATGAATATTGTGGCGCATGACCGTACGAAATCAGCTGGATTTATTCGATGTTGGTTTCACATTTGCACAGATTTTCTTTTATGCTTGCATATTAAATAATAAGTCTATTTTAATTCGGTTTTAGGCCGGTCAAATTATTTCTGTTTTAATTTTAGAAAGAGCAAGTAAATTACAGTATTTATAGTAAAGTAAGCAGGTAGGTATTCTATGAAATAATTTGGATGTCAGTAAATACATAGTTTATATGGGTAGAGGCGTTGAAAGGTTTTTACACTCCTCCCTTAAAACTATACGAAATATTAAAAAAGACTCGATAGGAATCATTATATATTTTTTGTTTTGGTTTGTAATTAATGAAGCCACATTAACACACATTATATTACCTGTATTATTGCCACTCAAAAGAAAACGCTTTAAAGTCCAAAAAGTAGCGACATCGATAAAAAAAATTGTACATAAAGAGGTACAAGTTATCTTTTCGTTATTTTGGAATAAATAAAAAATTAAATAATAATATCGTAATTACTTTTAATAATTCGTGACTTGTCAAATCCATTTTGTCTCTGTGACAAAAATATTAAAATCCAACGGCCATTTTGGTTTGCTTCTCGACTATACAGTTTGGTTTCTATCTTTGCTACACGAGTTAAACGTCAAAATTTCATTAATTTTTATAATGAACATGATAGTATTCTGTTTCACTTACTCCATCCTAAATCTCAGAAGGCCTTGGTGCCGATAAAAAAAACACTGTCACTAAAAACTAAAAAAAAAACAATTACATAAATGTGTTGTTACTTTTATTCTCTAATAAAACCAGTCAATGAGAGATTTATCAAAAAAAAAATTTAATTTAAAAAAAATGCTTTTATCAAATGTTCTAGATGACCTCTATTATCATGTGTACAATGATTAATACGTTTTAAAACAATTAGTCGATCTCTTTGGAGCATTTCGTCATCATTTCTCAAAGCTTCAATTCCAGTTTAAATAAGTTTCCTTATTTCATTTTCTGTATCTACTGGCCTAAAATACACAAGGGTTTTCAAAGAAAAGTTATCCATTGAGCTGGCCAATTTACGGGTGCATCATTGCATTTGCATCCTGTTTGTTCAAATAATTACGTACGTTTAACGAAAAATGTGGAGGAGTGGAGTATGCATAAACCACATTCCAGTTTCAAGGAAAGGGGATCTAAATAAGTTTGGTAGTACTATGTACCATAATATTGTACAGGCCGCTCTCTAGCGGTGTGACAGTGTAAAAAGCTCTTTGTTACATCTCTGATCCATTATACATTGAATAAGAATTGAAAGTACTAAAGCTATAAACAAAATAACTAATAAGGTATGATGTGCCAAACTAAAGTATAATTTGTCTATAAAGAATTCTCGTTTCAGTCGTTTAAATATAAGAACCACAAACGATATAAATTTTATGCCTCAATTACTACACATTTTCAATCTCTGCCAAGTTTTCCCCAATGAGGTTTTCCCCATTTTTCCACTGACAAAGTGAGAAAGTGTTTGATTTTTCCCATGGGAATCCCCGACAATACTGTCATTAGTAACCGCAAGGCTGTTCCCAAAGGCCGATGATTACAATTTAGTCAGTTAAGATAATAGGTGGAAAAAGCGGTCGGGTGCGAGTGAACTTTGCGTGGTAAGCGTTTGATCATGTGTGTTTTGTACCTGAAAATAATATTTTAACACTATTGACGCATTCTCCTTTTCATATTTGTTTGTTTTTCGTTTTCTCCAAAAGTGGCCAACAAACCCGTGCTTTACTGTGAAACTTTTCACACTCAAATTAGTGTAAAAAGTTTAACTTTTCAAGTATGAGTAATAAAACTATTTTTATGCCATTTGTTTGTATATCTGAATTTGTGTGAAGTGCGTAATCAGATATAAAAGCTCTTACCAAAACCTCAAACCATCTAGGTCCAGGTACATAATGTAGTAGTACAACACAGTCCATTCTTTAGTCAGATTCACACTATTAAGGATAGAATATGATAAAATAAAAGAAAACGCTTCTTCAGTATTATGAAGCCCAATAATCTAGCAATTTGTTATAATATTCATTTTTCTGTTTGTCATCTGTCGAGCTACGAAAATATCATTTCCACCTAACCCGACGAAAACAAAACCCTTTTCCATAAAAATAGACGTCACTTTAAACATCCCTTTAGTATAAATCAAGCCCTTTACAGTTTAAAATTGATAAAATCCATTTATAAGTGCCGGTTGGCTTCACTTATAAAGTATTAGCAATCGCTTTACGTGATATAGACTCCCCTGTGGCAGTCTATCATAGCTTCCTCCCCCGGTAGCGGAAAGGGTCTTTTTCCTCCTGAAAGAAAAATCATGGGTCGTTCGCCGAAAAGGGGGGAAGAACCTACTTAAAAGTTATTTTTTTATTTTAGCGTATTAAAATCAAGTCAAAGTGGAATATTGTTGCATTTTTATTTATTTTATGATTAGAACATTATTTATAATAGTTACCTAATAATATACTTTTTAATTAATAATTTTCTACTAGTCAAATTATTTATAGTTTCCTAATTATATCAAATTATTAAGGTGGGATTAACGACGCCATTTTCTAGCTTTTTACTGTAAAATTCGATTTGCCTAACTAATTAGTAGTAATTAATAGTAATAGTAGTAGTAGTAACATGTTTTATTTAGCAAAAAGCTACAATTAAATATTTTTTAATACATTTCTTTAACACATTTTTATAGATTTATTTTTAAATTTTAAAACGCAACCTTTTTTTAACAAATACAGACAGAAAAGTTAAACATTTTGCAAATTGTATCAAATATTACGTATCATTTTGTTTTTTAATTAAATGTAAGTTTAAAGTTTTTTTAAAATACCTAGTATTAATGTTACTTACTTGAGATTTAATAGAATTTTCCAAATTATTATATTCTATCAAACCTTTATGCAAAATAGACTTATAAGCTAATGTTTAGACCAGCTATACTCTAAGTGTGTTCCGCGGAACCCTAGGGTTCCGCGATACCTCTGTAGGGGTTCCTCAAGAATTTAGAAAAAAAATCAAAACACCTCTCTCTGGTCGAACGTTTTGACTCCGCGGCCGCGCGTAGGTATATTTATTTATTTATTTGTATTTGTATAAACATGTGTTACAATAGCTGGTACAATATCTCATAAGTTTGGTATCAACATGTAGGTATACTTGTGAGCGCGCAGTCCCTTTGATAAAAGCCTGTGCCGCTATCATACGATACTGTTTCACGGCGAATCCATGATCTGGCAAGCTACGTTAAACAAGAACTAGTTACACGTCTACAAAAAACACGATTCGCCTTGCAAATGGACGAGTCAACTGATGTCGCTGGTTTGGCTATCTTGCTGGTTATCGTGAGATATCCATATGAAAGTTCTTTTGAAGAAGACATGCTTATGTTCACCGCTGCTCACAAACACTACCGGGGAAGAAATTTTTAATAAAATAAATATATTTTTTGAAGAAAATAATCTCAGTTGGAACAATTGCATTGACATTTGTACAGATGGGGCCAAGGCTATGACAGGTAAAACAGCAGGAGCAGTGTCACGAATAAAAAATAAAGCGCCTAATTGTAGTTCCAGCCATTGTATTCTGCATAGACAAGCACTTGCGATGAAGCAAATGCCGTCAAATCTAAAATTAGTTATGGATGAAGCGGTAAAAATAATTAATTTTATCAAATCACGACCGCTACAATCCCGATTGTTTTCATTATTGTGTGAAGATTATGGCAGCAAACATAAAACACTGCTGCTCCATACAGAAGTGCGATGGCTGTCTCGGGGGTTAAACTTTAACAAGGCTATTTGAACTTAGAGCCGAGTTACAAATGTTTCTTTCAGCAGATACTTCTTTTAATTTGAAGGACCGTTTGTATGATAAAACTTGGTTGTTCCGATTGTCTTTTATGGCGGATATCTTTCAAAAACTGAACGAATTGAATTTATCATTGCAAGGTAAACAGACAACAGTGTTTCAGGCCTATAACAAAATAACTGCCTTCAAAAGAAAATTAGATTTTTGGATTATTTGCGCTGGTAAGAAAGAAATAGAAAGCTTTACGTCACTCAGTGAGTTTGTTAGCGATAACAACTCAGAAATGTTTCAAGATGATGTGTTTGAAGAATTGGTTCAATATCTCAGTTCGATGCGCGCATCTTTTGAAAAGTATTTTCCCGAAGAACAGAATACAAAAATGAAACTGAATTCATGGATTCATAATCCTTTTTTACCCAACGTGGAAAAGCCCGGAAGTATGTCAAACGAGACATACGAATCTCTTTTAGAAATGTCATCAGACACAAGTATGGAGTCACTGTTTAAAACGACGCCTCTCAACGATTTTTGGTGCAGAATCCGTAATGAATATCCAATGCTTGGCAAAATGGCTCTGAATATTCTTCTCCCGTTCCCAACAACATATTTGTGCGAAACAGGATTCTCAACCTATGCAGCCACGAAAACAAAATATCGCAATAGACTGGACGTCGAACCTGACATGAGACTTCAACTGTCTTCTATCAAACCTGATATCAACCAATTGATGAAAAATAAAAAACAGTTTCATACCTCCCATTAGTTAGATTTTTTCTTTTTTAATATCTTCTATTATTGTACTTGCCATGTGGTAAAGTAAGTAATAATTAGTAACTGTTACATTGTACTTTTATTATGCTTATTAATAAAGAATACACTTTTAAAAACTATTGTTTTATTGTAGGGTTCCATCAAGTATTTTGCTTCCCAAAAGGGTTCCGTCACCAAAAAAGTTTGAGAACCGCTGGTTTAGACACTCTATTCACAAAAAAATTTTAGTTCTTATGTTATAATTATGATGGTCATGATTAAAAGAACAACATTTTTTTAAACAATCAGGCAATAAATTATTTTTAATTTTATATATAAATATACCTACATACTAAATCAAAATTAAATTTCTGACATTTAACCAATCTACATTTATTTTTGTATATTTGTCACAATTTAAAATGATCCACATTGGCGATTCGCATGCGCACTGCAGTACTGTGTTGATCAGAGTAATTATTTTTATGCCTTTGGCGTAAAAAAGACAGACATATTCTGGAGCTGTTAGAGTAAGGCAGATTCTAGTCAGCCGGTCATAGTTTTGTTTACTTTCGTGTTTTGTGCAATTACGACCCCTTTCCTGTTAAAACAAACACATATTCTTAAGAGTTCTTAGGATAGATGACATCCAGATAAACTAGAAAATATCGTATTACCAGTAAAAATTGTTGTTTTTACTTCAGTTCTGAAAATCGGCGTGTTTACTTTCAAGGATTTTAAGGTAAATTGTGGCAATTTTAGTGGTTTCAAAAACTGCTTTTTTAAAATTTCTGTGCATTTATTTAAGAAAAAAACACCGGCATACCTACTATTCGTCGTCAATTCATCCCTAAACAGCCCTTTCAAAATTAAACACTAATTACACTGACCGACAAGATTTTTCTAACACAGGTCAGCTCTTTATTTTTAAAATGGAAATACCCTTCTAATAATAGAAAAAATATTGGGAAAGCCCCAATACATACCATTTTTCAATAGCTTAATAAGACCATTTTACATTAGCTGGTAGTCAATTTAATTAGGGGGGTTAAAAATGCATGCATTTTATAACAGAAAAATTACCTGAACTGTAGGAATTTTAATAGGACTTTAGGGAGGATTTACAAAATATTGCTGTTTTCTTTGTTTGTGGGACAGTCGTGCAGTAGATCAGCATTATGTAATAAAAGATTGGCCACAAAGAAGTGAATTTCAGCCGGGATATCAAAATGTTAAGTTTGCACCTCTTGTAGACCCCAAAAAAGTCCTTCTGCCTCCTCTTCACATTAAACTTGGGCTGATGAAAAACTTTGTGAAAGCTATGAATAAAGACGGTGATGGATTCAAATACCTAAGACAAGTCTTTCCCCAGTTAAGTGATGCCAAATTAAAGGAAGGCATTTTTATTGGGCCACAAATCAGAAAATTGCTGGACGATGTCAACTTTACAGAGAAGCTTACTAGGCAGGAACTCAGAGCATGGAACTCATTTGTTAGTATAGTAAGGGGATTTTTGGGCAACAATATGGATGCAAACTATCAACAGTTAGTTGATGAACTTTTAGATTCCTACAAATCGCTTGGTGCCCGAATGTCATTAAAAATTCACTTCCTCCGTTCCCATCTGTCATTTTTTCCTGAAAATTTGGGAGCTGTCAGTGACGAGCAGGGTGGAAGGTTCCACCAGGATATCAGGACAATGGAAATTCGCTATCAAGGACGATGGGATCCAGCCATGATGGGTGATTCCTGTTGATTTTTGAAAAGAGAAGATATGACCTCTCATAATAGGAAAAAATTAAATTTAATTAGTGTGTTCAGTTAATATTTTTAATGTTTGTGTTTTTCTTAGATGTAAGGTATGTTACAGTTAGTTAGAAAATTCTTAAATTATTATTTCAATAGATATTAAATAATATTGTAAAAATGTGGTACTATTAATGTAACAAGAAAACGTTACGTGTTACAACTTTTTTTTCTCATTTTCGTATTTGGATAGGTCCATTCTACCACAATATGCTATTTAGCTTCGTGTTACAACAAAAAAAATTTTTTGTCGGCCAGTGTTATTTTTTTAAAATAATTGCAAGGTTCCGGAAGTTACCCCTGAATTCAAGCCATTTATAGGTCTACTAGCGTGTACGCGGCATGCGTTGCAACCCGCTGGTATAAATGCAAACCCGAACAAACCCGGCATGCCACTTTCTGAAATTGCACCCGTGCGAAGCCGGGGCGGGTCGCTAGTTATACATAAAAACCTTCCTCTTGAATCACTCTATCTATTAAAAAAAACCGCTTCAAAATCCGTTGCGTAGTTTTAAAGATTTAAGCACATATAGGGATATAGGGATAGACGGGCGATAGCGACTTTGTTTTATACTATGTTAAGATTTTATACATGATTGACCTTGAGAACTGTGCCCTTAATGCTTTAGGGAAATCACAACTTCAACGCTGTACGGACGTTTTTACTACGAGTGACGCATAATTTTTGATGTTCATTCATTATCTAACGTAACAGTGTTGGTGAGCTGTGTTTGTGATCAATTGCATTCTTCATTCTTCTATTAATTTTTAGTATTTTTTCGAAACAGAACTATTTATTTAGTGCTATTTATTATTATTTACAATGTTTCGCCAGTGCGTAGTGTGTAGAAGACCTGACTATTCTAACACTGGATTAATATTTCGGCGGTAAAAGTGAGGTTATTCAGGTTATGTTTCTTTTAGATTAAAAGCAATGGTGCAGATAGTACTGTAATTTAAGTAAATGTTCATAAATATTGGATTGTTTTTGAATGAACTTGCCAATGCACTGTAAGGATAACAGCGAGTTTTTACAGCTTACAGTGTTGCCATTTTTTCAAGCCATCTCCTTCTAACTTACCTGAAACTTTGGAAGTACCTATGTATGATGTAAACAAATGCTTTTTGATGAATGGAATGTTTTGTCTCCTTATATTAGATACATGTCTGTGGATTAGAATGTTTAATTTTTTTAATTTAAAGCATGGCTTTTCAGTGAAAATAAGAACGACCTTTTCGGCGAGAACGGTCTTTAAGTAAGTCACAAGTCAGGCGACAAAAGTGTGCGATTTACCCGCCTTTACGTCACAGGGCCAAATTAAGAATATGATTTCGGGGGATTATGTCACGGAGAGTCCCTTCTCATCTCCGCCCAGAACTCTAATTGCGGCCCGTTTGTGATTTTAATTTCGTTATGCCGTTTGGGCGCGTTATCAAAGAGAGACATTTGATACGGCTTAAATTTTTCGGGAATGTGGTGGTTGGGAAAAGGAAAAAGTGACAAACAGGTTTTAATTTAGCCTGAAAATGCTGTTCTGAGAATATAATTTTAAAAAAAAATTAGTCCCACTTCTGAATTCCCAAAATTACAAAAAAATTTGCCACGTGCCAGTGACTACATGTGCAGTTGCCCAGTTGTTACGCGTAGATGACGGTAAAGGCCGGTTAATACTATAGGTGAAGTCACAGTTTAATTACGGTCCGGTACAACAGTCAAGGTTTGGAGCCCGTGAGAGTCAAGTTACCGGGCTATATGTTTACAATATTTAAATCTGACTGTGACCGGGCAGTGATTAGACCGTGACTTGATCTATTTCATAATCGGCCCTAAAAAATGGTATTTAAATTAAAATTTGTCCCGGAAATCGAGGATGTTTACCCCAGCGTATATAAAAGTGCAGGGTAAACCTATTTTAAAATTATTTGATTCTCTGAACACCCATTTATTTTAAGAGCGAGTGTTTTTTTTTTAATTTGAAGTTGTTTAAACTTGCTTACTCAATTGATTATTGGAGGGGGGCGCCCCCCCCCCCTAACCTTAGAAAAAAAATGGCCTGATTGTAAAAACCTTTTTGTAAACCAACATAAGAGTATCAACAAAAAAACTCTTTTAATAAAATAGAAACTGTGCCGCCAAAAGCAACCCAAATGAATTAGTTGGGCGTTCGCCTTCGGCTCTTTTATATATTTATTGCTGACGATAGGGTGATAACGTTGATACCTGCTTTAGGTATCATCCGAACTTGCACTTGCTACTGCAGAAACAAAACAGAAAAAACTTTATAGAACATTTTTGTCCACCTGGAATTGGTAGATACCTACACTGAGAGAAAACTCTATTAGCCGTAGCTAGAAATCCATTAGTAATAGCAAAAAATCTGCTTTAAATAGGCGCCGAAAAAACAACGCTGTTGTAGCTACTAGGTTCATTTTTTTGAAATGATTTTTTGACCGCAATATGGTCGTTTTTTAAATATTTTTTTCTGCTAAAAAAATATGTGATGCAGTAAAAAATATCTTTTATTTATAAAAAAATATGATTTTGTAAATAATTGAGGTCATGTAGTTAAAAAAGTATTGCTTTTTAATCCTAAAAAATTGTCTGCCAGCTATAAAAAAAAATATTTTTATCATTGGTAGTCTTAGATACTACTAAATTACCTTTTTCTCAGCTCTTTTTTTTAGGACTGGCCCTCAGTGACGTATTCGCCATTTTATTTCATTTTTTATCACATTTATTTACTTTTCTTTACCCCATTATTTTAGTTATAAAAAGAGTTTAGTTTATTTTTTGTAGTAATTAGATAACCTTGTAGCAAAATAAAAAATCATTTATTAAAAATGTTTTATTTGATACATATTTTAATGGTTAAATGGTATTTTGTTACCGGAAATACATATCGAATAGTCTCAAAAATATGTTGGTAAAAAATGACTTTATGTGTGTCTAAACGAAATATTTTAAGGATTACAGGATGTATTTTTGTGTTAACCCACACATACAGGGTGTTATGTAAGTATGTGGCCAAACTCCAAACTGTGCTTCTTTAAGTGATTTTAAGAAGAAAAGTTCATATAAACATGGGTCCGAAAATACATAGTGTTTACGATACAGGGTGTCAAACTTTAAAAAAAAATCGGATGTTCGTAAATATCTCAATACTCTTTTATTCGATGTTGTTAAAATTTGGCAATTCTGTTTGTTATAACAAGAGGATAATTTAGCCTCAATTGGATTAAAATTATTAAGTCCAGTGGCGTCCTGGAAGACAGTCCAACTAGTATTTTTGACAAAAAAATTGCGCGCCACGAACTTTTTTTAAAATCATGTATTTTTTTCGAATTAAGCAACTAAAAATACAACTATTTTATTTCTTGAGTTATTTTTATACGAGTTTTTATATCTTGCTTTGTTTTCGAGAAAAAAAAATAAAAACCACTTTATTGCATATGTCCCCGGGACAATAAGAGTAAAAAAATTTAAACTACTTACCAAACTAATAAGCAATTAAAATTACACCAAAGTCCTCTTTTGAATTTTTTCGCACAGATTAAAACTGTTTTCGATAAAATAAATTAACATAAAATAATCGCATAACGTAATAATTTATTACTGCAATGTTTTAAAGGTAACAGAAAAAGAATAAGAGTGCTATGGAAGAAAAAGCAGTTGCTGTTCAAACAAATTTGATTTTTACATAAACTGTCATAACTTAGTGCCAAGTGATTATTTCATCGTAATTTTGGGTCATTCCACAAACAAAATGCATATCGGCCATTTCTGAGTTTGTAAATTGAACCATCTTCCAACAATTAGTAAATTTATAATTTTAAAACTGTTAAAAACACTTCAAATAATTACGATGATATAATTACTTGGTACTCTTTTAAATTATGACAGTTTATGTAAAAATCAAATTTGTTTGAACAGTAACTGTTTTTCCTTCCATAGCAACTCTTATTCTTTTTCTGTTACCTTTAAAACATTACAGTAATAAATTATTACGTTATGCGATTATTTTATGTTAATTTATTTTATCGAAAACAGTTTTAATCTGTGCGAAAAAATTTAAAAGAAGACTTTCGTGTAATTTTTATTGCTTAATAGTTTGGTGAGTAGTTTAAATTTTTTTCCTTGTTGTCCCGGGGACATGCAATAAAGTGGTTTTTATTTTTTTCTCGAAAACAAAGCAAATATGAAAAAAACCTCAGGAGATAAAATAGTTGTAATTGTAGTTGCTTAATTCGAAAAAATACATATTTTTAAAAAAAGTCAGAGGCGCGCAATTTTTTTGTCAAAAATATTAGTTGGACTGTCTTCAGGGACGCCACTGGACTTAATAATTTTAATACAATT
The DNA here is from genome assembly GCA_963969555.1 of Polydrusus pterygomalis. Classification (NCBI taxonomy): domain Eukaryota; kingdom Metazoa; phylum Arthropoda; class Insecta; order Coleoptera; family Curculionidae; genus Polydrusus; species Polydrusus pterygomalis. The sequence continues at coordinate 2,245,571 of OZ018376.1, forward strand.
AAGGCTAAATTATCCTCTTGTTATTACAAACAGAATTGCCAAATTTCAACAAAATTGAATAAAAGAGTATTGAGATACCGATTATTTTTTAAAAGTTTCGTAAAAACTATGCATTTTCGGACCCATGTTTATATGAACTTTTCTTCTTAAAATCACTCAAAGAAGCACAGTTTGGAGTTTGGCCACATACTTAAATAACACCCTGTAGGTATATTTAAAAAAAAACTTGTATTGTACTGAACGATTTTCCTGAGTGTAAGTTTGGTAGAAAATGATAAAGTTACTATTTTTAAACATTTATTTAAGATTATTTATTGACTTATTTAATAAATAACTATTTATTAATAAATAAATTTGGACGTACACCGGTAAGTTTAAATAACAAAGTTTTAGAAAATAATAACAACTCAACTACGTTTTAGCACTTGTAGCCCCTTAAAAGTTCATTAGCACAGTGGGACGGTGTATTTGTTTAAAAGAATAAATAAAATTAAATATTTTTTTATAAACAATAAACAAAATAATGTTAGATATTACCGGTACATTATTATAAGATTAAAACCACACAGTGTCTTAAGGCACTTCGCCAAGAGTTATATGCTCAAATCGAGAGTTTATAAAAACAAAAGAGCTCAAAATAATAAAGTACTCAATGGTTTTTTACAAATCGAAGAAAATCAAGGAAAAGAATCGGAGCCAATAAAACGAAACTCCGAAACACGAGGAAAACAGGGAAGTTTTATTTTATAGCCGGCTGCAGGCATGTATCTCCCTGCGATATCTTTTTTATCGAGGCGATACACGGCCCTTGCGAGGGAGTCCGGGGAGGTCCCGGCCATCTAATTAGGATATTCTTTTGATTAAGGCCCATTTGGACTGGAATAGGTTTAGTCAGTGCGCGGATGGTGTATGCACTGAGGAAAATGATCTAATACAACAGGTTTGCTAAGAGATACTTTGTATTGATAGCTTATTTTTTATTAACCCATGCATATTAAATAAATTGCTAGTATATCAAACCCGCTTTAGTGTTATATCAATTCCAGATTTGCTAGAACAGTGTTTTTATTGGTAGTAATCAGTTCCATTATCAGCACAGTCTTGTTGAATAATGAACCACTTTTAATACAGCAATTTTGTTAAGAACTAAATTGTTCTTCTCAATGCGACGCATTTTGTTCCCAGTAAAGCTATACAAATAAGGCTTATAAGTGTTTGGGTTTTGTAATACGAAATAGCAAAAATTATAGGATAGCCACAATTATTAAATTATACAATGCTTTGGTGAGACCATATCTCTGGAATATGCAAGCCAAATTTGGATGCCCACTGCGTTAACTTTTACTAACCATATTGAAAAAGTACAGAAACCTTTTCTAAGATTTCTATATATCAGAAAAAATAATGCATATCCATACATGGTTTCATACAGGGCAATGTTAAATAGTTTTCAATTCACAACATTATTGCTTAGAAGAAACAAAATAGCTCTCATGTTCATATATGTACCATCAGTGGCGCAACCAGAAATTTTGTTCGGGGGGGGGGGCTTTAACTTCTTGCGCTGAAGGCGCTCTTGGCGAAAAAAATTTTGGGTGCCACGCCCTTTTTTGGGTAAAATACGTATAATTGACGAGAGCGACAGCCCACTAAAACTTTTGCAATAATACGCCGCTGGCCCTAACGAAATATTTATGAAAAAAAAATTTAGAGATTTTATTTTAATTATAGTAAAAATGTAGTAAAAATTAGTAACGCATATATTAAGCATACTTATACTAAAACAAAACAAAAACTTTATACAATAAGTTGTAAGTAATCACAATAATACTAATATTAAAGTAAAATTCTTCGTTTTGTTTTTGCCATTTCGTCCAGAATTTCTTCCACGGTAATATAATTTAATTAGTATAATTGTACTGCACACAAAGCATGTCTATCTTGTATTATTTTATACGATTAAAAAGAGAGAGAAATAAAAAGAGTTGGCCGAACAATGCCAGAAAAGAAAAAGAAAAAACACTGACCAATCTCAGCTGTATAAGAAATTTAGTAAGTTGGTGAAATCTAAAGTACCTAGACAATGACAAGTCTTGACATTTGGCATTAAAACTTTATGTGACTTTAACTATATCAATATCAATATCGTGGTTCGCATAAATAGGTAGACCAGGGTCGATAATTTTTTAAACAAAAAAAAATAATAGTAGAATGAAACCCATTGGAAAAGAAAGAGAATATAACAAAAATGAAAGGAAAAATAATTTACGGGCGATCCGAGGTCGGGAAGTGGAAGGGGGTGAGTTTTTAAGGCTAGAAAACGATTTATCTCTATTTCCGGGAAAACTACAAGTCCTATGGAAAAACGTTATATAGCAAAGTTGTAGGTAGTAAAAAGATCAACAAATTTTGTATTAACACTTTTTTCACATTACGTCAAAATGTATGTGAAAAATTCAAATAACCAAGTTTTTGTTTTTTTATTTTTATCTTTTACAAAAAAAATTATGTTTTCACGAAATTTGGTGATAACTTACCTTTTTATGTCCCAAACACACTGTAATTATTTTGATTTAAAATATTTATTTTTTCACCTTATTTTGACTTAATATCGAAAAAGCACCCTCTTTTTCAATCGAAAATTCTCACGTCAAAATATATGCTGTTTTAAAAAAGTTGGTACGCTTTTTGTTCGTTGAAATCTCTACTTTCTGATGGTGTAAAATTATATAGATACATTACTATGGTAAATGTTCTAAAAAAATGCAAAAACGGAAAAAACTCGAATCCGAATTTTTTTTTTTAATCATTATGTACAATTTTAAGCTATTTATTAAAATGTATACTTTATTTACTCAAAAAACTTAAGATTCCATGTTACATTGATAAACAAAAAAATTACAAATCCATAAAACATTGAGATGGCAAAAAACATGCGAAAATAGTTCGCGTGACATGAAAAATTGGTTTGCAATTAAACGAATAGGCTAAGTTTCTAAGCTCGGGGGGGGGGGCTGCCGGGCTGCAGCTTCCCCCCCCCCTGGTTGCGCCACTGTGGTTTAATTAATTACATAGGCATTAAATACCAAAGATTAACCTTAGAATTACAAACGATGATTTATTTAATATTAATGAAAGTATATCCTCTTTAACTCGTATGTTGGTACCAGGCGCGTATTCAGCTGTCAGTTAAGGGGAAAAAATAGCGCCGCAGGCGAAAATTTTTTGGGTGTCACCAATAACTCCTAGTGTTTAAAGGCGTTGTTGTTGTCACGCTCTTTTTTCAACGATATGACGTGGTTTTGAAGCAGAAAAAAGGAATAGTAGCGCCGCGCCGTAGGCGAAATTTTTTTTGGGTGTTACGCCTCTTTTTATTGATTTGTCAGTGTTTATTTTTTGGGATGGGGGGGTAACTACCCCCATTACCCCCCCCCCCCCCTCAAATACGCGCCTGGTTGGTACAGTGCAATGAATTAGACATAATAAAACCTTTTTGATATGTTTCTTATTAGTGTTGAGTAACTTAAAAAACTGTTTGACAATAAAGCAGAGGTTTAAAATATTGTATTATTGTTCTGTTTTATTATTATTCTATTTTGTTATTAGTACAACTAATTTAGTTTTAGTTTCTACCCTTTACATGTAAGTACATATAGGAGTATACTAAGTGTGTTTGTAAAGTGAACAATAAATAAATAAACAATAAATAAATAAAAATTTATTATTACTTATTTATTATATGTATAGAAAATCCTTGCCACATCCTACGCCACTGGTAATAACTAAACGTTCGGAATCCTTGAGCCATTGCAATACCGCGCAGATTAGGAATTTTAACGCTCTCTCTCTTCTGTCTTTGTTTCACACGTACGAATGTTTGATGCAAACAAACAGGCAATTTACGAATAAACGATTTGATCTATTCTATAAGAAGTCTTTGACATTTATCCATTAATTCAATGACACTGTAGATTATTTCTTTCTTCCCTGAACCTCTTACTACAGTCGCTTTCGTATTCCACCCCCAAAACAGTATGTCCCCGTGAACGCGTCTCCGGCGGGTGTCCCCGGACTATTTATTGACTGCTAGTGGACATCGGCCATAAAATATATCGGTTCCGGGGCAGTCCGGAGGCGATCGCCCCGAAAGAGTCGTCGGCATCGGGGCCATAACGACGCACACCAGATACAAACAGCTCCTTCTTATCTTGTTTCAGATGCAATAATGGATCCGGGCGGAAAATAATACCTTTTGAGCAGACATGAGGGAGGATTTTTAAGTTCTATACGCGTTATGGTGAGCAAAAATCGTTGCACACTATATTGTTGTCCAATGGAAAAAGTAATAACTTCCAAATTACCTAGAAAATTTATTTAAAAAAATCTAAATCTAAAGATAACGGAATTATCGTCAGTGCCCACTCCCAGTGGCGTAACTTAAAGTCACACCGTCCTCCGTCCCCCGTAAAGTTTAGGTCCTCCTTTTCCTGATACAATATACAACATTCAGGTGCTAATGTTGCTCGTTGTAAATGATGAATAATGTCATGTTAAAGAGATACAGGGTGATCCAAGTAAATATTTACTTTATAAAATTGGCGATGATTTGATTTTAAGCGGATATGAATCAAATTGGGTGTAGTTTTGTGGGCAAGAAGTCCATAATGAATATATCTCCTATAGAAAATATTAGCTACACAATATGAACTTGATAAATTCTCGCCTATATTTTTTGTCTCTCACATTTCTGACCGCTTTACATCAGACTATGGAAGAGAGATCTTTTATACGAAAAAAGTTGTACTTCATTAATCTCGATATTTCAATTAGTTCTTAGGATAAAATAGGCAAAGGGGCATCTGCTCCCCCCGCCCCCTCTCTCAAGAGCAATACTAGATACTGGGGATGTAATAACTCTTATTACGTATACCTTGCATAAAACTTTCTTGTATTAAAAGAAAGGCAGCTTTTCATCTGGAGAGCGTCGTTGTTTTTACTAAAGTAAGTTCATAGTAATGATTATTGAAACCGATAATTATGATAAGTAAAAACAGCCTGGGCACCATGTAACTTAAAATATGGGAATTTAAATAATCTGGAAAAAAAATTACGAAACCCAAGCTAGGTGAACATAAACAATGCGATTACCTACACTTTAAGAAAAAGTTCACTCTAGTTTAAAGATCGCGTAGAACATTCACATAATAATACCCAACCAAACAACTTAGGAATTGTTAGAAAAATTTGAACCCTACAATCTAACTCAATAAACCAAAATAAATGATGTGATACGCAATTATCGTGTAGGTCGTAGATCGTAGACATTAGTATTTGTTATATTTTGGATACAGAACGCAAAAAATTACTTTCCACACCAGAAAATGAAATGATTTTGCATTTCCATGCGGGTCCTTATTTTAATTAGCCGGCGCATCGCACCATACAAGTTATTGCTAATAAATCCAGACCGCAGTAATTGTGGCTTCACGCTCAGTCGACTCCTGATTTATGTTTGGGACACCAGGGTTTATCAGATGCACCGTCTACCGTGCCAGAGATACATTTTATGACATTTTTGGTTTAACGTGGAATTAATCGGGTAGACATTTTTGACTAAAGTTTATCCATAATACCAGTGGCGACTCGTGACTGGTAAACTTGGGGGGTACACAAAAGCTCGCCTGTTTTTTTAGGACCACGCCCAATTTGGAATTAATAGTAAATATGTAATCTACCTATCTAATCTATATAATATAAAAATAAAAAGCTCTTCTAATATATGTAAAGAAACAGAAAACAAAAACATTTTTTATTATAATCGGCAAAAAAAAATTAAAACAGTACAAGGTTCTAGTCTTTAAATAAGAAGTCCATACGTCGGTTTTAAACCGCCACAAATTTTTCCAACACTTTATCATCAAGATTCGGTATCTCATGCAGAAAATCACTATTTTTAAAACTTTGAATCGTTGAGGCCTTTACTTGATGGAAATAACTCAATTAAAGACAATTTATTTTGTCAAATTTCCACTTTTATTGAAAAACTTTTTCTTTACACGACGCGTTTCGCTACATATTGTAGCTTCTTCGGGTGTATGGTGCTAACTCATTTTATTTCAGTACAATAACAAAATGGTCTAGATACTTAATTACTCAATTCAGGTATACACATTACAAACTTAGTTATTTAATAATATGTTCTTAACACTGTTTAGGTATTGTAAACTTAACTATTATTGTCGGTATAATATATCTTAATCTTATGGGAAATCCAAAGAACCCTATTTAGATTATTGACACAGATTTAGCAGAGGGGAACTATTTAAACTTCTAATCATCTTTTACAGGAACAACATAATTTTGATAACAAATTTAAATTTTACATATTGAAAACAAAGGTCTTTTGGAAAGTTTAGAAATAAATCGATTGAAAAATTCCGGTGCATTATTAAACGACCAATTAGAACTAAATAGTTCCCCTTTGCTAAATCTGTGTCAATAATCCAAATAGGATTCTTTGGATTTCCGGGATTTCCCATAAGATACCGCTAATAATATTTAGGTTTACAATACCTAAACAGTGTTAAGAACATATAATTAAATAACTAAGTTTGTAATGTGTATACCTGAATTGAGTAATTAAGTATTTAGATCATTTTGTTATTGTACTGAAATAAAAAGGTTTTTTTTTTTAATGGAACATTCAATGACCAATAGAACTTGAACGATATCATGGAACACAATGACATCTTTTAATCGGAAGAGGTCCCCTTTCTGCATGTCCGTGGGCCTACGCCTTTCATGCGCGCCCTGCGGAACCTTTATTTCACTGCCTGTTTATGTCATCTCAATTTGTCAATGTCGTGAGTGCCTCTGCCCACTACGTTGATTGCTGTGAAAAGTGTGTTTATTATTTGTTTTGTGGAATATTTGATAGTAAGTTTTTAAGACGGCAATAAAATAATTTCATTTAACTGGTTTAGTACAACAGGTTTTTATCTGTACGCCACTGTCTTTACATTATTTTTCACAGTTTTACTGGTTGTATATGAGCAACCATGTTGGATACCGCCACCTGATATCATTATTTTGTGATATTTATTTTGTCAATATGAAATAAAGACATTTTGATTTGATTTTTTGTCAGTCCTTTGCTTTCAGTATTGTCACCTATTGCAAAGTTTTATTTAATTATATTATGTATCCCTGGTGATGCCACGCCACAACGGCTAAATTGATTTAGCATTTGAAAATTATGAGATTACGTAGGCCGCGTTGGCATAAGGTTAGGGACCCATACTTTTTACATTGTCTCCAAAATGCATCATTTTGTCAATTCAATTCAAATATATTTCGGTTAACAATATACAATATTTTACCGACGTCACAAAGTAAAAAAAAATAATCTTAGAGCTATGTTTTTAAAAAATACACTAAAATACAATACAATATAGTAGGTACATTACAACATATTAAAATTCATGCTTATAAAAAAGTGTTACAATACATTTAAAATTCACATTACACTGTACCAGCATCAGAGAAGCATAGGCATTTGCCCATTTGGTTTAGATTATGTTAGAATTTAGATTATGTTAAAATCCAACTCTTGAGCACTATAGAAAGCGTTCTGCAATAATAGTTTTCTATTTGCGTTCTTAAAAGGTATTTCAGGCAATTCTTTTATATGCATGGGGAGGCACTTGTAATATTTAGGACCATATAGTTGGAACACATTCTAGTTCGTTCCAGACGATGATAGTCTATTCTTATTTCGTTTCCATGTCTAGTTGGGTAGTTGTGACAGAACCGATTCAAATTAAACTGTTGCTTGTTTTTATGGCAATAAATTAGACACTCAAACAGGTAACGGCAAGGAATAGTCATGATGCTTAGTTGTTTAAAAGCCTCTCTGGCGTCCTGTATGTAGTCGAGTCCGGCAACGATCCTTACAGCTTTCCTTTGTAATTTAAATATACGTGCCGAATGTGTAGAGTGACCCCAAACCAAGATAGCGTAGCAAGCTAACGACTGAAACTTACCATGAAACGTCTGGAGAAGACAGGAGTGTGGGAGTATCCTCTTTAGATTTTTTAGTAAGAATATGTTTTCTGCAAGACGTTCTGCTACATGTTCAACATGTCTATCAAACTTTAAAAGAGGGTCCAAGTACACTCCCAGAAATCTGACCTCCCCAGCATTTTCACCCTCGATGTCCCTGAGTCCGAATATAATATTTTCTGTCTTACTATCATTAAGAGCCAACCTATTGGTCCTGAACCACACCTCAATTTCTCTCATACAGGCATCCATTCGTTCATCCAGTCTCTCCATACTTATATCAGCATCCACTCCAAAGGTATCGCCCGCGAACAATATCAATTTTAAGTTGGGTACGGCGTGATTTATGTCATTAATATAAATGAGGAAAAGCAGCGGACCCAACACCGAGCCCTGAGGTACCCCGTACGTTAGCCCCGCCTCACCGGACGACTTCCCCCGGAAGGTGGTCAGTTGCCTGCGGCCCACTAAGTGGTTCTCCAGTAGTCGGATGCTGTCCCCAGCCACCCCATAGGTACCCAGTTTTTCTAATAAAATGCCATGAGAAACACAGTCGAAGGCCTTCGAGAGGTCGCAGAACGCGGCGCTCGCATACTGTCCTCTCTCAAAGGCCTCCGCTATATATCCTCCTCCAGGATAGCCAAGGGTGTTGATTTGCCAGTTCTAAAGCCTTACTGGCTCGCAAAGAATAAACCTCTAGTCTTAAAATAAGCATACAACTGATTTTTTAGCAAACATTCAAATACTTTTGACAGGATGGGAACAAGTGATATTGGTCGATAATTACCCACATTGTTCCTATCTCCTTTTTTGAAGACAGGAACAACTCTAGATATCTTCAGAGAGCTGGGAAAAATTCCATTTCTAATACACAAGTTGTGACAAGTTAATTAATTTAGTTAGTGGTATATTATTAACAGATCTTTAAATTATTTTAGCATATATACATTCATGCTATATATGTCTCTACTATTCTTGTTTTTCAAGGAATCAATAACATCCCTGACCTGAATAAAGCTCACCTCTGAAAACCTGAACGGAGCAGCATCCGGGTCTTTCTCTACTCCGCCCAGGTAGTCAGTGCTATTTTTTGTTGTTGGCTGGATGTTTTTTGTGGTCTCGCCTGCAATGTTTGAGAAAAACGTATTAAAGTCCTGTGCCGTCAGACTGTCACCCTCTTCAAGTTCGGTACTGCCACCCCTGAGATCACGCACTACATCCCAAGAGGCCTTTATCATATTGGGAGATCTCATAATGAAGTCTGTATAAGCTGTTTTTTTTTGTTACGAATTGCAGATCGGTATGTTTTTTTGTAGCATTTAATGAGCTCTCCCAATTCATTTGTTGGTCTATTACCATAGTGTTCTGTTAGTAATCTGAGTGTTTCGCGCATTTGGTGTAGTTTGTTATCATACCAGAGTATCTGGGTATTATCTGGATTCACTCTTTTATGTCTAATAGGGAAAATTGGTATATCCCAGTTGTCAATACATTCACAAACTCACAAACATACTAAATCTAGTAACCACACATTCATTCGATCTATCTATAAAGCTCCAGTCTTGGGATCCTAGATAGGCATGCATATCAAATATACCCCGGCCTGTAATTGGTCGGCACAAGTGGTGGCGCGCATGACTGTCAAGATTCTATAGGAGTCAAAAAATAATCAAAATTAAATCATAACTAGGTAAGTATAGCGCCCTTAGGGCGTTAGTAATTCGAATAAGTATAGCGGGAATGAGGGCAGGCAACGAAACAACACAATTGTATTTATCCCAACGTTTCGTTTTTTATAAACACTTTTTCAAGGGTCTGAAAAGAGAGAGAGAAGAGACAATTACAATAAATTAATGCGAATAAAATTTAAATTACAAATACAGATAGCAAAAATTAAAATGAGGCAGTAGTTCCCTAATCAATATATAAATCAATCAATCATTTATTAGCAACTTTAAATAATTTACAGATACAAAAATAGATGTAAGATTTTAACTGGTGTTCTAAAAGCTTATTACAACATGCACCTAGATGACTAAACTAAACTAAAAAATACATTACAACTTTGGCTATGAAATAAATAGTGGTTGTTTAAATAAAATATACATGAAAAATATGATTTAATAACAAATACACATTAGGTTCAAACCATTAATTTATTGTAATAATTGTCTTCCCTTTCTCTTTTCAGACCCTTGAAAAAGTTTTTGTAAAACACGAAACGTAGGGATCATTCCCGCTATACTTATTCAAATTAAATCATAACCTGAAGAAATATAGTTTGGAAGTCACTGGCGCACGTACTTAAAAAAAAGGGGGGGGGGGTTAGCGGGTACTTTAAATATTTGACAATCCTTTTTTGTTTTGTTTTTCTTAAAAGATGTAACCATAGACAATTTACTTTTAGATAAGCAAACAATAATCACGAAAGTGGCAGATTTATGGCCTCGTGCATGTAGATAAAGCTAGACACTATTAGACATGCGCACTGCAACATTATCGTTTGATGAATGGGAAAATAGACAGGTCCGGGCTTTAAAATTTAAATTCTTGCCAAAAAATTGGAATTTCTTCGCAATTTTTGATCAAGTTGGGAAAAAAGGGAGTGATTTCTGGCATTTTTAGTAGTAGCAAACCTATCAGATTTTAAGGATAGAAAATTGTTTTTAAGGTTTTGTTTTTAAAATTTGTTTAAAATTGATTCGTTGTCGTGTTTTCAGTTGTGTTAGTGAATTAAACTAGTCCTATAAAATAGGATATAAAAACAAACAAAACCAACAAAATAACCAATCTACGGTGTTATTGCGTACCTAACCTCAAGTCAAATATTATAACCTGGATTGATTTTTATAATTTGGCAAAACTTGGGTACGTGTAAAACATTTTCAAGCACAATTTCTTGTTCAAGAGCTTGAAAAAACCCGTAAATATTAAACACCCACAATAAACAACAAGGAATCTACATAGAAAACTTAAAACACAACAACAAAATTGTGTGTTAATTGTTTATGGATGTAAGTAACTCTTTATGGTGAAGCAATGTATTATGCAATTATACTTTATATAATTTTAATTGCTCAAATTATTCAAAAAAAGCAGTTTTTAACTTTAAACTTTGACGCACTGTTTATCGAACATGGTCATGAATGAAAAACGACATAATAAAAGTTAAATTATTTTTGCTCAAGGAATATGGTTAACGGATTGACCTCTTTTTTCCGGACACCCTGTATGTCAGTATATGGCCCCTGCCGTCGAATTGTCGTGTTGCAGTTAAAATGTTGTAGACAGATATGTGTACAGATATTTATTTGGATAAAAATAGTATATTAAAGTATAAGTGGATATTAAGGTCTTTAATGGCCCATTGCACCAAACTTTTCTTAAGGAATGATTAGTTGAGGAACAGATATTTTTTAAGGAATGGTTCATTTGCACCAAAAGATTTTGACAACCACTCAACAAAGGAAGACTTAAAGTAGTGGCGACCTCTATAAATGAAATTTAGGAGATGGCAACGTTGGTTTTTTATACAATTTCTCACTATTCTGTTGGCGACACTGATTTTGTTGACAGATGACATCTCATTTTGTTATTTACATTTTACATTTATAATTTTTTTGGATTTTTGGCTGGGCCGATAAAATCCTTATTCCAGGTATTTGATCTGTGTTCGTGAGAATATTTCTATTCATAATGAGTGATAAAAATAGAAGGGGTAAAAATTTTACGGATAAGGAGGCAATAGCGCTCATGTCCCTAATTAGCCAATTAAAGGGAATCCTAGAAAACAAAAAAACGGATGGATTCACAAATTTGCAGAAGGCTGAAGCCTGGCAAAAGGTGGCATATGCCTTTAATGCTAGTTGTCCGGAGAACACACCAAGAAGTGTGGACTAGCAGATCATTGGTTGTTAACTTTACCTATTATGGGTATACTCCAGATTATGTTCAATTTGGGTTAATATGTAATAAACAGTCTCCTTATAAAGTCGAAAACGCCGAAAAAAAGTTAATTCATCCATAGTTTGGAAATAATTCGTTCTTTGATAGATTTTTTTTGGAAAACCATATTCAATTAAATCTATGAGCTCAGCATCATCGTCTATATAATCGAAATCCGCAAAATCTTCTACATATTCCATTTTTATGCAAAATATATCAAATTAAGCTGCACTGAACAAAAATACGACAGCAGAAATAACCATCAAATTGAAAGATAACCTCAAAAAAAATCGTAAGGGAGCACTTAAGTGCTCCATTTTCGGCACTCAAGAAAAGGACACTTAAGGAGACGTTTAAGGCGGCCTTAAGGTTGGTGCAAGTCGTAAAAGCAATTTAAGGATTTCTTAGCGTTAAGTCTTCCTCAAATTATGTTGGTGCAAACGGCTATCAAACACGCGCGATTTTGCAAGCACGACGGCGCAGCCGGAGTGCTTGAAATAGAGCAAGTGTTTTAAAGACCAGTTATCCACGAATACTTTACATTATTTTTTTTATTGGTACACTTATTGGTATTTATATTACAAAAAATGGAAATAATAACTTAGTAAGTAAGTGAAATGGTCGAATTCGTGATGTGATATACCTGTCGTTGTCATGAAAATGAGAACAAAAAATAACTTTCAATCTGTCACATAAGATTCATTGTTGTCACCGTTGACATTGGTTGAGTATTGCTTAAAAAAATATTTTATACGTTAAAAGGTAATTCTGTCAAATCAATAATTAAAAAGCTGACATATTTAGCCTTCACGTTTCACGGGTTGTTGATGTTGCCATGGTAACTTTAAAACACGTGCGTTTTTGAAATTGGGATTTAAACACGCTGAAGCGTACTTTAAATAAGCGAAATAGGGTATCAATAAAAAAAATAATTAAAATGATACTAAATGCGACACTGACATCTTAAAATTCGTTTATCCCAATATTAAACTTAAACGTCCTCCAAACCCGTTCGAAATTATTTTAACCGCCGAACGGCAACAAAAGTGGTTTTATTTGGCCGCAGAAAAGCACTTTATTGGAAAGAAATCTGGAGGCCCGTAACAATATAAAGTAACGACCTCGATTTCCAGTATTTTTCGTGACACTATAACAATGTCGTTAGTCGTTAGAGGCACCCGCATCGCAAATAAGCACTGTGGGGGTTGAACGGGGGTAAATTGAGGGTCGGGGCGGCTCATTCGGAACTAACATAAGAAATATACAGGTTGGTTTAAAAATCACGGAAAATGCCAGGTCGGGGGCACTCAAGATGCATGTTGAAAGCGTATTTGAAAGTAAGATTTATGGGGTGTATTCATAAATGAAAGGGGTTGACTTTATATCATTATATACGCACCAACGTACCTATATTATTAGATTAATATCTCCACCCCCACCCCCAATCAGTTTACTAGCTCCCCAACAAAATTGCATTTTCTATGATCAAAAGCAAAACAAATGATTTTTTTAATGGGATATTTGAATTTGTAATATTTCTTAATTTAGATGAAATTTTACATCAGAGCTAGAAAGTCCGATCTTATTTACCGAAAGTGTAAATTTTTTGGTTTAAACATGGATAGGTTTCTTTTGTGGAAACCACATTGCATGGCTAATTGTGCCAAACTGAATTCAATATCATACCAGTTCAAAATGTTACACCTGGTACTTACTACACAACAACTTTTGACACTCTATCATGCTCAAGTGGGTAGCAGAATTTCTTATGGCGTCTGTTTCTGTGGTAGGTCATGTGGTCATGCACCTATGGTTTCTGATGTTCTTTTGTGTCAGAAAAAAATCTTAAGAAATAGGTATAAATGTTCCTTCTACGCATTCCTGTAGAACCCTTTTTAGAACTTTTAATATATTAACGGTCATGTCTGTGTTTATTTTTGAAATGTGTGTTTATGTATTTTTAATAGAGCTAGGTTCAAAAAAAATTGTATGGTACATAATTTTAACACGAGACATAAGTCGGACTTTTATATAAAGCATTGTAATCTAAACATTGCCAGAGACTCTCCAAATGTTCTAGGACCTAAGTTATTTAATATGCTTCCTGAACATTTGAAGAATTCTATACTCATTTATTAAGTTTTAAAAGGTGCCTAAGAAAGTATTTAGTCAGAAGTCTATTTATAGCTTGGATGAATTTTTAAATATCTGATTTTTTAATCGTTTAATCGTTTTTATTTTTTGTGTCATTTTAAATGCAACTCTACTGACGAAATCTATACATTGTAAAATATATAAAAAAAGGGGTTTTAGCCGCATTTAACCATATCATTGCTCGTCAGTGAGGCTAGGGTCCGACAAAAGAAAGGAAATTTACAGCTTAACTTGAACCAGTACACGGGACTCGTCAAAAGGATGTAGCGTAAAGCTCCATCTACACTGAGACAAATATTCTATTCCTTATAAGAATTCACATACTCTTTATACAACTGTTTAATACTATATGTGACAGCAACGCGCTTTCCAACTGTAAGACAACGAAAATTGCTAGACCCTTGTGTAGTAATAATATCACGGTAATTTAGCCAATAGGAAATAGGAGTTATTGCTACCATAGAATGGTTTATAGCCATTATTGCTCTGAATACTCACAGTAATTATCAAGTTCTATTGGGGGTGTAATCTGGTTTTATATAGTGTATTAGTTCCGATTGGCAGTTGTAATGAATCTTGACATTAATCAAAATAAAATTTGCATGCAACGGTTAATAAAGCATGCCGGGTGTCCACGGAAGGTGGCTCGCCCCTCTAACTTTTTTGTTTTTCAAGATAATGAAATAAAATTCGGGGAATTTGTATACCACATAAAACTGCATTTTTTGACAGGTGACTCAACATTATGGAACTTCCGGTTTAACCGGAAGTGGCATCCACTTTCGATTTTTAAATGGGACACCTGGTATATTTTTACATTTTTTGACTCCATATGACATTCTAAATACAACGATGTGTCACTTGTCACTTTTTGTCACCAAGAAAATATTTTTTTTCCAAATTTATTGTTTTATCTAGGGGCTATGAATACCTTAGAATCACTTATTTCAGCAGTTCTTTAATCTTGGGAAAAATACAATTTTACTATTTTTGGTCCAATGCTATGTGCTAAGCAAAATTTAATCTTTAAAGTTGTATAACTCATTTTTTTTAAATGGCAACATGGTGGCTCGTCGGGTTAAGAAAAAAGAGGATTTTATTACGATTATTTTGATACCATACACTATTAGGTTTTAGAAAAGCTGCCATTAAAAAACTTTAAAAAGTTAACTTAGAACTTTTCTAAAATGTGGCATCTTTTGAGAAAAAAATATAGATTTAAATGCATCAAGCAGCCTGTGATCAGCAAAACTGATAAAACAAAATCATGCCTTGAAGAAATTTTAATGCCAACAGCTTCAGCCAAAGTAAATTAGTTTGTTGTTTATAAAACATGGAAAATAATAGTTTTACAAGGAGTGAAAAAGTTGATATGTTATTATTGTCAGGCTCATTTCACATTTTCGGAACCAGTTTTGGGTACCTAATAGTGCCGGGTTGGATGACGCCGATTAAAATATCTTTGTGCGTAAAGTCGTGCAGCATCGGTTGAATTATTTCTACATTCTCCAAACACTAATAACATAATATATATCAACTTTTTCACTCCTTGTAAAACTATTATTTTCCGTGCTTTTTAAACAACAACCTAATTTACTTTGGCAGAAGCTGTCGGCATGTCAATTTTCTTCAAGGCGTGATTTTGTTTTATCAGTGTTGCTGGTCACAGGCTACTTGATGCATTTTTAAATCTAAATTTATTCTCGAAAGATGCTTCATTTTAGGAAAGTCCTAAGTTAACTTTTTAAAGTTTTTTAATGGCAGCTTTTCTAAAACCTAATAGTGTATGGTATCAAAATAATCGTAATAAAATAATCTTTTTTCTTAACCCGACGAGCCACCATGTTGCCATTAAAAAAAAATGAGTTATACAACTTTAAAGATTAAATTTTACATAGCACATAGCATTGGACCAAAAATAGTAAAATTGTATTTTTTCCAAGATTAAAGAACTGAAATAAGTGATTCTAAGGTATTCATGGCCCTCTAGATAAAACAATAAATTTGGAAAAAAAAGATTTTCTTGGTGACAAAAAGTGACAAGTGACACATCGTTGTATTTAGAATGTCAAATGGAGTCAAAAAAAGTAAAAATATACCAGGTGTCCCATTTAAAAATCGAAAGTTTATGTTACTTCCGGTTAAACCGGAAGTTCCATAATGCTGAGTCGCCTGTCAAAAAATGCAGTTTCATGTCGTATACAAATCCCCCGAATTTTATTTCATTATCTTGAAAACCAGAAAAGTTAGAGGGGCGAGCCACCTTCCATGGACACCCGGTATACCTACTTACCACTAAAAATTAGTACTGTAGTTCTCAAATTTAAATAGCTTCTAGTGTGATATTGTTCTTGTCGTTTAACATTGCATATGATTATCTATTATTCAACATGCTTTTTATTACTGAGATGTTTTTGTAAATTAAGTATCTACTAGGATTCGAATACTAAAGTACGAATACCAATATTCGTTTATTTAACTTTGAATACAAATATCAAATATTCAATATTCTATTTATGTATTTGAATACTCAAGTATAGGATGAGAATACAGGATACAGAATCTTGATCAAAAAAGTAGTTGTAGAGTTTTAGTGCATGTAGAGAACGAATACCTAAGTTAAAAGATGTATTCGAATACCGCGAGAAGTAGCTTGAATAGGATTCAGATTACGTTGTAATCGAATACTTTCTCGGAATCGTAAAATTAAAAAAAAATGGGTTATCTTGAACATTTACGCATGCGACGGGCGTTAAAAGGTAAATTACGGATCCGTCCTTCAAGTGACTGCAAAAGGGGTGGCAGACTGTTTCCCTGCTCCCCTCTAGCTACTCCACTGCCTTTACTCTAAGACTGGGGCTATTTTAAAATATAAACCCTTCTAAATATTATTATCTCCGATTCTCCGATTCCTAATACAAATAATTGGGTAAAGGACATAAAGCAATAAAAATCGGCCATAAATAAAATAGCTATACAGTCCATAAAAGCGCCAGGAAATATAAATCGGAAAATGGGAAATTTACTTAAATCAATTATAGGATGGGGAAAACCGTCTGACCACGATATAGAAAACTATAAATCGTTTAGCTGCATTTCCGCTGGATCCGGTTTGTGCCCTTGCGGCATATTTATGAAGTATCGAAGGATAAAAGGGATCGGATGAAAAAGAGCCGTGTTTAAAATTATGAAGCGAGGAATGAAACAGACCGACATACAATTTTTTCTATTTCACGTTCATAATAAGCTCAGTACGATACGCATTTGCGTATCGTAATAAAGCTATTTCGATACGCGTTTTTTCTTTATTTGATGTTGGTAACATTTAAATGTTTTATTTCATTGACTTGCGCGGCCTTTGTGATTTACGAGAAAACCCATTTTTCGTAGAGGAAAAATAGCTTGATAACTTACTTTTTTACTCTGTGTGGATAACAGTCATGTATGTTGGTTGCATAAAGCTATAAATCAATCTTTTGTAGATGCTTCAAGCTATCATTTTCTGCCAAATCCTATCCAAAATTCAATCTACTAACCTTCCAATGTCGATTTTAACTTCAACTTTATTTGAATTTTCCATCTTCCCTATACTAAATTGCAATGCGGTGAAGTAAATTCACGTCTTTTGAAATTCGAAAAAAAGTAGTAAAATCGCCCGAATTTCCGAACGCTCTGTATATGTACCGAATGTACAAGGATCACACAACGTATTCCGTCCAATTTCAAATCTCATATCGCTAAAATAACTTTAGAATATCGTGGTGAAAATGGGTCAATAAATAAAAAAATGACAGTTTGCAAAATAATTTTTGTTGTCCAGAGGCTATTATGATAAAAAATAGTATTACCAACATAAAATTTAGACATAAAAATCTACAAAATTTGAAGGATTTATTTTCTTTTTAAAATGTATTTTTCTTGATTATAAAAGGTGAAATAGAAAAAAATGTATAAAGCACATGTATCATAAGGCGTTTTAGCGCACGTGTCAATAAAAAACTCGCCACTTTGTGGCTCGTTTTTTAAAATAGACGCGTGCGCTAAAACCGCTTCTTATGAAACGTGTACTTTAATATACTATTGGAGTTTTGGGTTTATTATAATAATTGCACCATTCATCAGCGCACCACCTTTTTCAAGTCATTCTTAACTTTTCAATAAGCGTCGGTAAATAAATATAGTAAAGTATCGGGCGTCCAAATGAGAATGATCACCGGCCATACTGCCGTGCTAAGACAAAAGGTCGTAACTGACAAAATTTGTGATTTTCAGATTTTGGTATATTTGTAATGTATATATTTAGTTCTGTCAGTATACCAAGTCCAAAAGTAGTATCAGTAGAAGTACTCGAAATAATGAAACGATTTTGTCGTATTTGCGAAATATCAAGTAAATACCAAGTCGAAATGTCTTATTTAATTTGTACAAAAACAAAATTTCCTATTTGTCACTTAAGATATATTGATTTGGCTTATTAGAAAAAAAAAATGCCACAGTACAAGGTGAAAATGACTTATCTAGCACATACAAAGTCGAATTGCCGTATGTTTTTCCCCTACGACTTTAGGACCACGTATGGTGGAGAAGTCTTTGAAACAAAAAGGAAAAGTTTTAGACTATTAAAATTGTATTCAATAATCAAATGGTGGTAAAAATATCTGTATAGAAATGAAAAAGTAAAAAAACGTAAAGGATTTTTCTTCCCGATTCAAATTGAATAAAACCCAACCAAGACCTTACCTTTCTAATATTTGCGAGGTAACTTTTGTCAAGGGATGTAGAACATTATTCTATAAGACAAATTTCGAGAGCGCTCCGATTGAACTGGACTTCCTCACTTCCAAAGCATTAAAGGAAGGTGTTCCTGAGCCAGAAAAAAAAACTCTTAGAGTCATCAGAGTAAATAGAAAACAGAATCTGATCAAAAAACTGACAGCTATAGGTATTTCACAGAGTAGAATCATGTTTTGGCAAAGTTTGTCCGAAAATCATGAAGATACAAATCTTGATGACTAAAATATTTATTTTAACGTTAATGTTAGCATTTTTGAAAATTAATCTTTATTTTCCATTCGAGTTAATAATGACTTAATATTATATTTGCAGTTTTTTCATTCCATTGTTTTATTTCTCACTGAACAATGATATTTTCCTATCTCAACCCATGATAACAATGTTTGTAACATTACATTGTACTTTACACGATATATTCCATAATATCCTTAAGACAGTATGTCGTAAGTTTTTATCATATTTATCCACAATTTTATAACACTAAGAGGATATGTCGTATTTTGATAATCCAATGTCCAAAAGTTGCAACTGTCAAAAAGTTAGGTCATTGTCAATGAAAAAAATCTGCATATTTTCTGAGTCGAAATGTCGTAACTTTCAATATTTCAAATATCTCGACTAAAGTATACTATTTGGGATATCAATCAACTCGTACGATGGATCAGATATATTTTATTTTTCCGTTAAGTCCAAATACATTTTGCAAATAACTGAAATATTCAAAGATTCGAATTGTCATTAATAAAACGAAAATATCTCCGAATTTTATTTGTATCAGTTACGACCTTTTGTCTTAGCACGGCAGCATATCTCAGAAACCGTTTTTCACAAAGTTTTAAAACAATTTTTTTTGGCTCAGCAGCTCAAATGATTTTGAAAGGTTTAACTAAAGTAATTTATAAATAATTTGTAATATCTAAACTTACACTGGCAAGAATTTAGCCAAAAAAATTATATTATCATTCCAATTCTGCCTCATTTAAGTCCTGATCTAGCATCAAATCAAATCAAAATACACTTTATTGTTATAAGAAGTACCAACATCTTGTTAACGAAGCTTTGGAACAGTATTAAAACTGTTGGAAATGGAAATTACAATGTTCACTATATAAACTAAGAAAAAGTAATCCAATAAATAGATAAATAAATAAATAGATAATCACACCTTATGAGACCACAAAATAGTCATGGTCAAAAATTTACACACAATTCAATCCCAATCAAAATTTACAAACGCAATCTGGCAAGAATATACACTAATTAAAAGTTTTACAAAACTACAGGCGAGTGCCCAGAGATCACTGTAAAATTCCTGAAGAGTATAGTATAGGGTCCAGTAATTAGTTGCCTTTTTAGTCTTCGCTTAAAAATCCTGTCATTAATCACCTGCCGATAAGCCAGTGGTATGTGGTTATAAATTTTGATGCACTCAAATATCAAGGAATTATTGGTGATAGTTGTTTTGGTATAGGCAGAGGAATATTATTCACAGTACGCATGTTATAGGAGCTGTTAATAGCATAATTTGTATATTTTTGATGGATAAGGCAGGGTTCATTTTAAATGTTACTATACGATAAGCTCTTTCAAACGACACCAAGTTTGTGAAATGTGGTTAAGACAAACAGGATTTATGAGTATTTCTATTTCTTTTAAAAGAGGTTCCCCTTAGTCTATTTTGCGAGTTTCTTATTTGCCCACTAGGTACATAATATACCATTTTATAACAGTACTAGCGTGTACCCCGGCTTGCGTTGCACCCGCTGGTATAAATACAAACCCGAACAAATCCGATGGTTGCTATGCTGTAAAGTGACCCATTACTGTACGATTTTGAGGTCATTAATCTAGTGCATTACTGTATAAAATGCGAAAAATAAGTTTTACAAAATGTCGACCGTTAGAATTTAAAGTACATTTAGAGAATAATTTTAACTTGTAACCTGTTTAGTCCTTATATTATTTATACACTGGTTTGATCTCCAAGCCACCTACTTAGGTAATGTCCACTTCATCAATTAAAAACTTCATGAACAATCTCAATTAAGTGTAAGTAACAAAAAACTCAACTTTAGCACATATTGCATAGTATTTTTCTTAATTGTAGTATCCCTGAAGATAAATAAACATTTCCGAAAGCTTGGACCAACTTTAAAGAGTACTCTTTCATTTGCTGCTAAACCCAATATTTTCCTAGTTTATTCCTAACTAGTCAGCAACGACTACCCTATCACTTATATATTATACTAGCGTGTATCCGGCATGCGTTGCAACCCGCTGGTATAAATACAAACCCGAACAAACCCGATATATTAGTACCCGGCATGCCACTTTCTGAAATTGCACCCGTGCGAAGCCGGGGCGGGTCGCTAGTTATACAATAAAATCTTCCCCTTGAATCACTCTATCTATTAAAAAAAACCGCTTCAAAATCCGTTGCGTAGTTTTAAAGATTTAAGCATATATAACTGGTAGGGACGGACAGACAGCGACATCAGCGACTTTGTTTTATACTATGTTAAGATGTTAAGATATTATATATTATTATTTTTTTTGAATTGATTCGGCTTTTACTTGGTTGAAATCCATTATTAATTGGGCTAAATAAATGGTAAAAAAATAAAAAAAATAATAATTTTACACTTTCCATAGATTTTTATTTTGAGTCGACATGTTTCGCAACACAGTTGCTTCTTCAAAGTACTCCTTTAAAGAAGCAACAACTGTGGAAAGTGTAAAATTATAATTTTTTAAATTTTTTTACCATTTATTATTTTTTTGTAAACATAGTGAGTCTTAAAATCGTTTCCCCCATTAATTTAATCGGTGCAACACAGACGACATTAGGGTGCCATTACTCCATTACTATTCTATTGCTTTTTATTATATGGGCAAAGAGTTGGAAGAGAATGGAGATCGTTCGACTAGGATTAGTTTCAGTCTGTGTTTATACAAAAATAGTTTTAAAGGACAGTTGCGAATAAAAAATCATAGAAACATTATTTTTTCTAATGTCATAATTCAATCTACCTTAGATCATCATAAATACGTCAATTGCACTTTTTCGAGGAGGGAGAGTTTTTTTTTCTTACTTTGTCGCTCGCCGTAATTACACCCAGGGTACCCAGGAGGAAAAAACTTCCGGAAAGTTTTGGGATTGCTATAGTAACGAGCTGATATGAAAGGTTCTTATTGCCTAAAAAGTATAGGTGTGGTATTTTCAATAAAAGTTAGAAGTGAATGAATTTATATTTGCTTTCTTTGTGAAACGAGCCTTTGCCATTTTATTTACATAACTGGTACCATAAACAAGTCAGAAGTGGAAAATTGCAGATAAAAAAATATGCAAAATTCCAATGAGTTTTGTTAGTAATATAATGCCTGTGTTCTTTAAGAAAACATGGCCAGAATGTCCAAATAAAATAAAATCATTACAATATAATAAGGTACTGCAGTACCTACTGCAATTTGTTATAAAGGGCAGATTATATGCACTTAATTTCAGCCAAAATATGCGCATATATATGCCTTGTTTACCTTTAAATTATGCAGTTATTAGCATTTTTTTACCAAATATGCATACTGGTAGGTAGGCAATATTTTTCTTATTCTTCTTTGTAAGCGTGGACTCGTCAGGAATGGTTTGTTTACAAAATATTTGAAAAATCCTCTAAATAGCGAATTTTGCCAAATTTTTTAAAGCGACCAAAGCCTTGCATAAGTCTTCTTGAAAAATTTCTCTTTTCGGATTTAGATTTTTCTCCAACATTTTGAAATGCGATGGTCTCACTCAGCTGAATTTTGTCAAGCTTTACAGAAACGTTTTTCTCCACTAAACTCTAACTCTGGAAAATTTTTCCCATTTTTAATCCAAGAAGACGTTTTCGTCACCTTAGACATTCTGAATACAGATTTGAAATTACTAGTTTCACACCGAAAATACTGAAATCTTTTGACAAACTAAAACAGAAGTATGTATGACAAATCCATATAAATACAGTTTGTTAAGCAGGTAATAATAACGCATTATTAAGTGACAATAAACAACCCATAACAATATACCTGCAAACCCCGGAAACCCCCAATAAATACCTTGTGTATAACCAAACTGTAAATATAATTATCATAAGATATCAGATTGGACAATCCCTGAAATAAGTACCGAACTGGACATTAAAGCTTTAACGTTTTAAATTTTTTGATAAAGCCGAAAACATAAAAATATGCTCTTAAAATAATAATTTATGAAAAATATGCATTTTATTATAAAATTGACAAAATATGGAAAAAATGTATATATTATAAATATAATGCATTTTGCTTATATTTCGCCCTTTAGTTATAACCTCTTATTGTACCTCAGAACCAAACTATGTTAAGTCACACATTTGCGAATTTTACTTTTTAATGTTAAGTCAATCAGTGGCACGTCCTCTTTCTATTGATATTTTTATTTTTTCATTATCTTAACTCGTTTAAAAGTTAACACTTCTAAAACTATATTAAGTCATAACACAAAAAAGGCTTACTAGGTTAAGTCATGTTAATATAGTCTGACTTTGCAAGTTGGCAACGATGCGTTATGTTAAGTCATGGAACGGATTGTTTTCAGTATACAGGGTGTTAGTGAATAAGTGAGACAAACTTCAGGGGGTGCTTCTTTAAGTGATTTTAAGAAGAAAAGTTCATATAAACATGGGTCCGAAAATGCATAGTTTTTACGATACAGGGTGTCAAACTTTAAAAAAAAATCGGATGTTCGTAAATATCTCAATACTCTTGTATTTAATTTTGTTGAAATTTGGTAATTCTATTTGTAATAACAAGACGATAATTTAGCCTCAATTAGATTAGAATTTTTAAGTCCAGTGGCGTCCCGGAAGACAGTCCAACTAATATTTTTGACAAAAAAAAATGCGCGCCACTGGCTTTTTTAAAAATTATGTATTTTTTTCGAATTAAATAACTACAAATACAAATATTTTATTTCTTGAGTTTTTTTCATATCTTGCTTTGTTTTTGAGAAAAAAAACAACACTTTATTGTATGTCCCCGGGACAATAAGAGTAAAAATTTAAACCACTTACTATGCTAATAACCAATTAAAATTACACAAAAGTTCTCTTTCGAATTTTTCGCATAGATTTTAAAATATTAAAATTCAAAAGAGGACTTTCGTGTAATTAATTGCTTAATAGCATAGTAAGTAGTTTACATTTTTTACTCTTATTGTCCCGGGGACATGCAATAAAGTAGTTTCTATTTTTTTTCTCAAAAACAAAGCAAGATATGAAAAAACTCAAAAAATAACATATTTGTATTTGTAGTTGCTTAATTCGAAAAAAATACATAATTTTTAAAAAAGCCAGTGGCGCGCAGTTTTGTTGTCAAAAATATTAGTTGGACTGTCTTCCGGGACGCCACTGGACTTAAAAATTTTAATCTAATTAAGGCTAAATTATCCTCTTGTTATTATAAATAAAATTACCAAATTTCAACAAAATCGAATAAAAGAATATCGAGATAGTTACGAACATCCGATTTTTTTTTAAAAGTTTGACACCCTGTATTGTAAAAACTATGCATTTTCGGACCCATGTTTATATGAACTATTTTTCTTCAAATCACTTAAAGAAGCACCCCCTGAAGTTTGTCGCACTTATTCACTAACACCCTGTATATTTTTGGTTCAAATCGACTTAACATTTTTTGGGTTATGCTATGAATTAAGAAACAATGGGACTTGATATACTAACTCTCATTGGAACAAAAACAAAAAAAAAACTTTAACAAGCTCTCCTGAAAAATCAAAATTTTTGATTTAACATAATTTGCTTCTGAGGTACCTACAGATATAAATATTGAATTTAAATATCTGGAACACAACATACCTACTTAACTTACCTAGGAATAACTAAGTACTCTAAATATTAAAACTCTACGCGGATTTCCTTTTAAGCCTCCTTTTTAAATACCTATTTCGCCAAGCATTTGAAAAACTCATAACTTGGGAGATTTCGGCCAGGGAGCGACAGGGTGAAATTAAAAAGTTATCTTCAAGCCGGCGGATTATATTCATTGTGCCATCTTCGTTTAAATTACGACAAACATTTTGTACAGCGTGTTTAGTTAAAAGCTAACGATTCCAATATCTATTTTGGTTAACAACTATTGCAAAATTTTAGGCAGTTCAATTTCAAAAAATATATGATATCTTGATCGTGTTTTGGTGTTCTTTTTACTTCAGTAATCCTGAAAATAACATATGTTATTATTTCATCTTCTCTTATTATCCCCCCACCCCTTGGGCTATTTTGGCAAGCATGTTGATACTGCCACCTTATTAAGGAACAAACTAGAAAAGTGGTGAGTGAAGAAGAAAGAAGCAAAAAAAGTCCAATACAAAGCCGAATTAATAACTTCCTCGTTTTTTCGAGAAAAAAAATTGAAATTTAAATAAAAATATTAACCGAAAATAGAAGTAAGTAATAATATCGAGATCCGTGACATAATTCCCTATTTCCGAACCGTGTAAAATTAATTGCTGGAAGCCCTCGACCGGAAGTGTTACCGCCTTCGTACTGCATCACCCCGAGGGGGTTGCAGGAGATGTTTTTGATGCACGTTCTATAGTTGCCTTGTTGTCAACTTGTCTAATTTTTCATAGAAGCTAATTTTTTGAAGTAGTTTACCGTTAAGTAAACTAAAAAAGGATGAGCACTTTATTAGTTGTTGTGTACGACTTATTGTTACTAAATTTATTTTATCATCTAACAGTATTTTTCAATCAGTTCATTATTCTTCTTTATTTAGTTTTAAGAGTTCTTAACAGCAAGCGGAAGGAACACCATTTTTGCTCTGCGCGGTCGCAATCGAAATGAAAATTAAGCAAAAAAATGTCTGTCAAATTTTAATTTTTTCTAAAAAATAATTTAAAAGTGGGGTTATTTCTGAAAGTATCGAATTTTAGCTGCAAGATAATTTTGATTTTTTACCCATATTTTGTAAATTGTACCACTTTTGCAAAATAAGACTCAACGCAACGTACATAAAACTTCTTAGCTTTATTTCAGATACATTTTCTTTAAAATAGCGCCATATTAAATGTGTGTTATTCTACAAAATCAAAATTGGGATATTAAAATTTGGTCGCATGTGATGCAAAGTTGATTTGTTTTTGACCCTGTATAAGGTTACGTCATAAAATAAGTATTTTTGAAAACGTAGTTTGTGTCTGAAAGTAATACAACTTAATATAAAGACAAAGAAGAACACATTGTCATCAGTAAAGTGTTCATTAAGTGGAAAATAAATTTTAGTGGTGGGTAAAAAATCAAAATTATCTTATGCAGCTGAAATTTTGCATGTGGGCTACAAACTGCATTTAAAAAAACTTTTTCCAATAACTTTTTTCGATATTTTCAGAAATAACCCCACTTTTGAATTATTTTGAGTTGTTTTACGTGACTACTATTTTTTTGCTTAATTTTCATCTCGATCGAAGCAGAACTTGATGCCAGAGTCAAATTTCGAATAAAGCTATTAATAAAAAAAAATCCCATATGATGCGGACTTTACTGGTCACACTGTATTTATATTTGTATAAATAAACACAGATTATTGACTCCTTTTTTAGGAAATAAAGAACTGACAACACCGCCTGGCATAGTGTCAACTCTCCCGTTTTGCGATCAGGAATGCCGCGGAAGCCCCGATTCGCACGTGACGTATCAAAGATCTGACCCGCGGCCGGCCGGGCGCAGACAACCCTCGTTAGATGCCCGGCCGATAAAAAATACACTTTTCATAGCCGCCCGCCCGCATTGTGAACACGCATAAGATAATTTTGAAATAGTGGCCCGGGGGCACTGTTTATGGATCCGGTCAAGTATTTTTTTAAATGTGTCAACATCGGAACGTGCTGTAGGGGTGGATTTTTCTTTTAAATATATTTTTAAATTTGCTCTTTTGTAATTTTATTGTTCATTCAAATTTTTATATAATGTATGTGTATTGGTACAGTTGACGACATATAAATTCGTACACGTTACCCATACATAACCCAATTACAACAAAATTGGGTAACACGGGTTTCTCACCTTGCTGCTTATACCTGGATAGAACACCACCTATATAAATAGCTGTAAATTATTGTATCTACGATTTTTTACCATAAGTAATAATGGTTATTTCTAAATATTTTTGTGTTTAAATTACAGCAGCGAAATTAGAAAATTATAAAATAATACCAGGAAAACTACAAAAGTATAAAGCCAAAAAGGCTAAATTTGTGTTAACAACAAACAAAATACTAATATTTAATTGATGCGCCATTGGATTCTGGAACACTAATCGTAATCTTCTTGGCATTGACAAAATAATACTTCTGGTGTAATCCGGAGTTAGCCGTTTTCAAATTTCTTCTATTTTATCAAATAACTCTATTTCATTTTGTGGTTTAAAATTTATTTTGTACATTTTTTACCATCAATCCCCAAAAATTTTCCATTGGATTTAAATCAGGACTTCTTGAGCACCGAGTCAGACATGTTACGTTGTTTTGTCTAAACCAGTTTCTATATTGCAGTATATGCACAGAGCACTCAGAGCAGTTATCCTGCTGAAATATAAAGTAATTTCTTTCAAAAACTATCGCGGCAGAAGGAAGAAAAACATTGTCCAAAATCTGAAGATATATATTATTGTTTCACCAATATTCCAATTCCAGCATACACCTGCACCGTAAACACTTATCCATGCCCACACATTAACGGAGAAACGTCCACTGGTTTGCTTTTTTTGAGTGGTCTATATACTCGAATCCTTCCATTATATTATGTAGACTGAAAAGTTTTCTCATCGGAAAAGATAACATTTTGCCAAAAAAAAATCATTTTCTGGTAAATATTGCTTAGCAAACCCAATTCTTTGTTCCTTATCGCTATTTTTTAAAAACGATTTGGATGCAGCTGCGCGATTTCTTAATTCGGAACATGCCCAGTTCTAGATGAAGCAGGGAATCCTGTTATGTGCATAGCGGATATTGCAGTTTTAAATGAATTTTGCCTTAAATACTCCACTAAATTTCGGTCTTCTTCATGTGACGATTTTCTTTTATTTAAACCAAACCCATGCAACAGACCATTCAAGTGTTTGATGATAGCGCCATTTTATTATAATTTCTTGAACAGTACTTCTAGGTACTCTAAAATGATCAGCTATTTTTCCATAAGACCACCCTATTTCTAGTAAACATATTATTCTTGTAGGAACGAAAGAAAAAACTCAAAGTCTTCCTCCACAACGTTTAATAATAAAATTATTTAGGAAAAGTCTCTACGTAGTGACGTTCATCATCAGGAGACAGAAATAAAACTTAGTGCTGATGGTTTTAGCAGGAGAGAAAATGGTTTCGAACCTTAATGGAGCTTTTATGGAATTAAAAATCTGATATGCAAATCAAACATAATATTATGAAGAAATTGATGAAATTTAAAAACATACTGAGTATGTGAGAAGTCAGTAACTAAGGTCTAAACCAACCAAATAAACTGGGGGGGAAAGAAAAAAAATTTTTCTAAAAAGGTGTCGAAGAATATTTAAAAAAATTTCTTTAAAAAAGCATAATTAGGTAGGAAATTGTCATTGTGAGGACAAAATTCACCAGAATTACATGTAGGTAATGAAAGTTATATTCAAGAAATTTGTTTAGTGGGGTACTGAGGTTTCAAACTCAGTAACCCCGCAGGTTTTTAATTTAAAATTAGTAAAGATCATTAAAAAATTTAACATTTCAATAATTAGCGGAGAAGCAGATGTTCACACCCACGTGCTTGGAACAGAGTAAATTCACTCTGTAAGGTCTAAACCAACCAAATAAACTGGGGTTTAGACCTAGACCTTAGTTACTGACTTCTCACATACTCAGTATGTTTTTAAATTTCATCAATTTCTTCATAATATTATGTTTGATTTGCATATCAGATTTTTAATTCCATAAAAGCTCCATTAAGGTTCGACACCATTTTCTCTCCTGCTAAAACCATCAGCACTAAGTTTTATTTTTAATCTCCTGATGATGAACGTCACTACGTTCGAAACATGTAGAGACTTTTCCTAAATAATTTTATTATTAAACTATGTGGAGGAAGACTTTGAGTTTTTTCTTTCGTTCCCATACTTTCAACTCCACTTTAAGCATGGACTATTTCTTCAAATATTATTCTTGCTTTTTCAATAATACCTAAATGAGGCATTTTAAAATCAAATAAGATGACAATACTTTAACAGATATCATGATAACAATTAACACGTTACAAAGTTAATAAAGGTAAAAAAAGGTCCATTTACAGTGTCACAGTTTGGTGTACGAAATTATCGGTCGTCAACTGTACCTATTCATAATTTATAATTGAATAATTTTTCTGTTGTCTTTTGTTGCTGCCGCCTATTTAATGCAGTTTTTTTGCTACTACCACAGAATATATTATAGCTTAGTTATATATTCTGTGCTACTACTAATGTATTTCTAGCTACCACTAATAAAGCTTTTTCTCAGTGTATAGCAACAATTTTATCGATGTACACACTTGGTATTTATACGAATTAACAATTCAAATACGAGACCATAAAATTTGAGAATAATGAAAAGTCAATTTCCAAATCTGCTTTGTGTCGTCCAAAGAATTTTAAATCTTAAATTGCTATTTACTATACAGTAAAAACTTTACGAAGTCTAATTTTATTTTCGATTCACTCCTCCCTCCCTTATATAAGACGCATACCCTAAACCCAAAACGATTTTTTTCTTAAAAACAATTTTTTAGGAACGCGTTCACTTTATCATCTCCCCATGAATCAAGATCGAATAAGATTTTATTATAAAAACATATTTCGCGCTTCACAAATTTTATAGTTGCTCCCCCACGGACCGGTTTAACTCTCTCGCTTTCCTTTGAACGGATTTCCTTAAAACTTCCGAAATCCTGAACGAATTTTAGGGCATAATCGCTTAATAGAATAATTAAAGAACCAGTCATATACAATCAAAATTTTAAACCATCTTGCATGGTCGTGGCCCTTTTCACGTAACCATAATTACATATCGGTGTAATTCTGTTCAGTTTAATTGTAATAGTGTTATATGCAAACCAGGACCGGGCTTAAATTTACATATATTTTATATAGGTTTATAAAATTATTAAGACTAAAACTCCTCCTTACCTATATCAAAAACTTTTCAACATACCCGTCTAACAAGATCATCATCCCTTTACAGTATTCCCAGGCATTACACCTTCTTGTTTCGGCGATCATTTTCTTATAATGCGGCAAAAATGTATAACAATATCCCAGAAGTCATTAAGAGTTCCCCAAGTTTTCAAGTTTTTAAAGGTAAGGTGGGTAAGTTTGTGCTGGGAGAGCGTGTGTGATTTTGTAACAATGTCATTGTGTAACTTGCTATGGCGATTCATTTATTTCTGATTTTCTAATTATTTACTTTATTACTTGTACTTACCGTGCGAGCAAAAATTAGTTGCATCAAAGAGGGCCTTGCATTTAAGGACGTAATGCTTCCCCGTAGAGCTTTATACCTGTTGTGTGTCAGTAACTACCTGAATTAACAATCAATCAGTTATCTTTGACAGTCGTTACAAGTAAATTGATTCATCGCTAATTTTTCCAATTTCTTAAACAATTTACACTATGGGCTTTACGGAACAGCACAAAACATTCATGGTTGAAGCGTATTTTCGAAGGGGGGTTAGAGTAAATGGTGAGTGGCAATACAATCCGGTTTGTGCATGGACGATTTTCACGAACATTTTCCTAACGTTGCTTTTATTGCCGGGGATTTTTATCATTGCCTGAAAAGAACAGTGACTGTGTTTAGGGAAACAGGTTCTATTCAACACAAAAAAGGAGCAGAAAGACCATCTGTAAGAACAAAAGAACTTGTTGGAAACGTTCGTGAAATAATGCAAAATACGCCAACAAATTGTATAAGACGCCTGTCCCAAGAAGTGGGAAGATCTTATGGAACATACAGGACTATTCTTAAGAAGCAGCTAAATTTATTTCCTTATAAAGTGCAAGTATTCCAAGAAATACAAGCCGCAGATTTTGAAAGACGCAGTAATTACTGTCAATGGTTTACCCAAAATTTATTGGAACGAAATGATTTATTAGACCTGACATTTTTTTCGGATGAAGCCTGGTCTACATTCCACCTTCAAAAAATTGGTGTCTGGTTAGCTGTTTCCCGAAGAAGAATTGGTGGTCCTATTTTTTTCCATGACACAGTTACAGCACAGCGGTATAGAGATAATATTTTGAATCCACTTGTGGAGCAATTACTTGACGACTAACTACGTTTTGGATATTTTCAACAGGACGGTGCAACCGCCCATGCAGCCGCGGAAACTATTAACTACTTACGCAATTTTTTCGACGCCAGATTCATCAGTTTTCGATCAGACATTGAATTCCCACCTAGATCACCTTGTTTAATGGTTATGGACTCAGACCAATGAGGTTATGGATTACTTCGTTTTTCCTCATTTAAAGAACACTATTTTTAAAACACCAGTTGCAAATTTAGAACAATTACAAGAAAGAATTATCCAAGAATGTGGTAACATTTCTCCAGAGATGCTGGTCAACACTTTCGAAAATATGAAGAGACGTGTGAATTTATGCTTGGAGCATGGCGGTGGCCAAATTCAGCAATTTATGTAATTATTTTTCTTTCTGCTTACCTTGTTAAAATAAGCAAGTACCTGCATATTTTATGTTTCGGGAAATTTTGCCTTCAGGGGGTAGAAACGGAGGGACTAAGTTTCGAATAAAAAATTGGTGGACAAATTCTTCTCTCGAAACAAATAATAAACATGTATTGTGTTTAAACATTTACGTAAATTTTGCTCCTAGGGGGTGAAAATAGAGGGTAAGAGTTTTACATGTATAACTATCATTATTGAAAATGATTGTGGTCTCAAAATTGATAGAGTAATGTTTCACCACAATTTTTTAAAATATTTGTTTATAAGAATGTTTTGTCTACTTCGGTAATACTAGATTTGGTAAGGTCTTGATGATAAGTACCAAATATTGTGCCTCTTTCCTTTATCAAAACTATTTACCAATATTATTAGAGACATATTCAAAGGAAGATTCTTAATTAAATTCGAATTACGAAGCACTTTCGATGATTTATATAAAGACACGATTTCGGCTTAAGAATATGTCGGGGGATGGTTTGGGACGCTTTCTAAAACACTGCGTTCATAATTTAGTTTTTAGTGGCCCTATTTTACAATTGATGACCTTGGTGCAAGAACCGGACAAGTCCATTTTTGGTCGAAATAACGATTTCCGTTAAAATGTATGTATTAAAATATCGCCGATCGATTTATACAAGAATCAGCCAAGTCCAAAGGAATGCAACGTTAATATTTCACCAACAGCTTCACAAAGCGTAGGGACTAGGCTGGGTGGGGGAATATGCGGAACAGTCAGGGTCTCGCTGGCAATAGGTTTATTTATTCAGTAACTGCTGTGATTTATTGAGAATTTTCAGTTTTTGAAATAAAGCTCTTCAAAGTTATCATTTGCGTTGTTACTTATTTTTTATAGTATTTTTAGTGCAAAAATCGGACAAGTCCAAATTTTCAAAAAATTCTAGCTCTTATGTTTTTTTTTCTAATATTGTTTTTTAATGTTTCCCTATCAATTTTATTTTATATACCTTCATAAGGAATATGCCGCCTATAATCCCAGTTTTAGTTTTATGCTGTTTACACTGACTTCGTATGGACTTTAACTTGATTTTTTAATTCTGCAACAATAACATGGAAGATGTTTATTTCTTTTTTTTTTTTGCTTTTCTTGAGGCATCACATCAGAGCCGTATTCGATTGAGACAGAGATTTGGATTGATCTGATCTTAAAAATCAGTTCAGTGAAAGAAGATGAATCACGGATTTTTATGTCAGTTATTCGATTGGGTTTCGATTTTGATTTAACCTCATTTCATGTTCAAAAATTAGTCGTGAGTAGCAAGTAGTATTTTATAAAGTGGAGGACTAAAGTAAAACAACTTTAACATATTATTTTATTTCCACTCTCCTCATTCACGCACAGGAAATATTATTTACCTAAATGGATTTAAAAATACTTAAAACGTAATTCTTCCATTCCTACTTCTATATCACAGTTAAATTTCTTGAAAAAAGACATAATCTAAGAATACTAATAAATATATATAATTAATATAATTAACTTATTTATTGCTGACCCAAAAACAGTAAATTTACTTCACTGGTATCAGGGCCTACTTTTCACATTAATACAAATTTGTTACAATCCTATATCATAATATCATACTTTTTACATTAATACAAGTTTATATCATAATATCATTATTCTAAATAATTACAAAATTAAACTGATTGTAGATAAGTTTTTAGGTTATGGCAAACATTTTTTCATTGTTCTCGTATTGAGTACAGAATGGAACTATAACCTCCCAAACCATAACGTAAACAAAACAACCAACTGATCTGATTTTGGTGATCCTGCAATTTCCCAGGTTCACTTGGGATCACTTTGACGGTAGTGGGGGAACAATTATCATTTTGCCAATCGAGCACAGGTCAGATCTGTTAAGCCGGCCACTCACGTTCCGGTGGACCTATGAGGTAGACCTGTACAGATACAACTGTGCAGGTATATCGCAACGTGTGTGTGTGAACAAACCTGTGTAGTTCAAAGGACCTGTGTAGGCGACCGGAGCAGTATTAAAAATCGATTCGCTCGACCTGCGCCAGACTACTGTCAGTGCTGTCGTACGTTGGACCGGAATGTGTGTGCCGACAAGCCTGCACAGTTTCGCGTGCACAGGTGTACCTGCACAGGTCTACCGGAACGTGAGTGGCCGCCTTATGATCGATCTGGATCGAACCAAACCAGCGAATCGAACACGCCTTTGAATGAATAAATGTGACACCGACACACACTTTGATGCCTTTTAAAAATTCCTAAATACATACCGATTGAGTTAAATCGGGAACGTATCACCTCCTTTAATGTTATGAAGTTGTTCTTATACATAATTTGGTAAACGGCTGGAGATAGAGTTCGCTCGGGTGAGTTAGGTCCTGGGATCGTATCGCTGCCCTGAATCGCGAAGAGCGCGAGCTTATGAATTATTCATTTGCTCGCGAAATGCCTTTAAGGCAAATCGTCGAAAGACTATTGTATTGATGGCGAATCACTTACGAAAATTATGATTAAATCGATTCATGCCTGTAACTTAAAGACCCTTGTGCGAAGGGACATGCAGTGGTCAGAAGCGACAGTGTTGGTCAAAAGAAGCAGCATTGACGAAAAAGAAGGTTCATGACATGAGATTTCATGAACCAAAATTCAATATTAAGAAGTAATGTAATACTATATGAAATTTGTTTGAAATTTAACTCATATTATTCAGTTCGTAAAATAAGTAATTTGATTTAAAAATAATATAGCAATAATAATAAAGTTCACTTCTCTTTTTGTGAAATGTAACTATTTAGTGCTATTTATTAGCCTACAATAATGTTTCGCCAGTGGGTGGTGTGTAAAAACTGGATTATTCTAAGTGAGGTTATTCAGGTTATGTTTTTTAACTTAAGGTGGCATTAACGACGCCATTTTCTATCGTCAATTCGATTTGCCGAAGTGTTGACGATTCGCATGCGCACTGCAGTGCTGCGTTGATAAGAGTAGTTATTTTTAGGCTTTTGGCATAGGAAGAAGAAAGACAGACATATTCTGGAGCTGGAAGAGCAAGGCAGATGTTAGTCAGCCGGTCATAGTTTTGTTTACTTTCGTGTTTTGTGCAATTACGACCCCTTTCCTGTTAAAACAAACACACATTATCTTTTTTCTATTTCACGTTCATAATAAGCTCGGTACGATACGCATTTGCGTATCGTAATGAAGCTATTTCGATACGCGTTTTTTTCTTTTTTGATGTTGATAACATTTAAATGTTTTATTTCATTGACTTGCGCGGCCTTTGTGATTTACGAGAAAACCCATTTTTCGCAGAGGAAAAATAGCTTGATAACTTACTTTTTTATTCTGTGTGGATAACAGTCATGTATGTTGGTTGCATAAATCTATAAATCAATCTTTTGTAGATGCTTCAAGCAATCATTTTCTGCCAAATCCTATCCAAAATTCAATCTAATAACCTTCCAATGTCGATTTTAACTTCAACTTTATTTGAAATTTCCATCTTCCCTATACTAAATTGCAATGTCGTGACGTAAAATCACGTCTTTTGAAATTCGAAAAAAAGTAGAAAAATCGCCCGAATTTCCGAACGCTCTGTATATGTACCGAATGTACAAGGATCACACAACGTATTCCGTCCAATTTCAAATCTCATATTGCTAAAATAACTTTAGAATCTCGTGGTGAAAATGGGTCAATAAATCAAAAAATGACAGTTTGCAAAATAATTTTTGTTGTCCAGAGGCTACTATGATAAGAAATAGTATTACTTACATAAAATTTAGACATAAAAATTTACAAAATTTAAAGGATTTATTTTCTTTTTAAAATGTATTTTTCTTGATTATAAAAGGTGAAATAGAAAAAAATGTATAAAGCACATGTTTCATCAGGCGTTTTAGCGCACGTGTCAATAAAAAAACTCGCCACTTTGTGGCTCGTTTTTTAAAATAGAAGCGTGCGCTAAAACCGCTTCTTATGAAACGTGTACTTTAATATACTATTAAAGCTTTAAATTCTACTAGTTAGTTAGTCGACGGTAAAATCAAACCCAAAACAGCAACCATTAACCACTTTATCGTCAACCTGCCTGTTGAAGTGATGCAATATTAATTAACAGCCTCGTTTATAACTTTATACACTCCCTGTTTCGCTATTAATCACTGTGGCGAGAAACGCAACACACCCCTAATCTCTCTACTTGTCGGCTTAATGTCCCTAACCTGGCGACAAATGACTCGGAAGGAATTTAAAGATTCGAAAGGGTGGGAAAATAAGGGTCTTTGTATAAAATAAGGATAATTTTTAAAAAAATTTAAAATTTGGTAAGAAATTTTTTTTTCCACTCCCTGCTACAGGTAAGGGCTGCAATATTATATAACATATAACAAGTGTTGAAAGTCGTACTCTCTAAACGAGAAGGTATTTAACACGAGTAATTCTCCGAGTTTGAGAAAATTAGTCAGTTTTAAAATAATCAAAAACACACTAACAAACAAAAAAGTAAACCCTGTCACAAAAAATTAAATTATCACTCCGTATTAATGGGAAGTATTTTCAGTATGACAATAAATTTTACAAGCAGAAAGGCTTAGTAATGGGATCACCACTAAGCCCTCTCTTGGCCGAAATCTTTATGTCACACCTGGAAGATCGTTTTTTAAAAACCAATTACGCAAAAAACGTAGTTTTTTGGTACAGATACGTCAATGATATTTTTGTGTGTTTTACCTGTGAGGATACAGCTAGATTTACAGCCAGAGCTGGGCAAGCTATTGGAAAAAAGTAGCTAGGTACAAGCTACAAACTACTTAAAATTAAAGTAGTTAAGCTACCGTGTAATCAAGCTACTTTTAAATAAAAGTAGCTTAGCTACTGGTAGCTAAGCTACAAGCTACTTTTTTTAAAGCTAAGCTACTCTGCGAAGGTTACCACTTTATGTCAGTAAATGCAGTTTTGAAAAACTACGTTCTTCGACATTAAAAGAGTTTAGTAATAAAAATATTATAACCGAAAGTAGCTTAAGCTACCGAAAGTAGCTTAAGTAGCTTTTTTGACCAACTAGCTACTTTTAAAAGTAGCTTCATGAATACACTAAAAAATAATGTAAAAGCTACAGCTACAAGCTACTTGGTTTTAAAAGTAGCTCGAATAAAGCTATTAGCTACCAAAAAAGTAGCTAGCTAGTAGCTTAACTACTTAGTAGCTAGCTACTGCCCAGCTCTGTATTACAGCTAAGTTTAAATCACCTTAACAATTTACATAACAAAATTTAATTCACAAAGGAAAAAGAAATAGATGGCAAAATCAATTTTCTGGATAATATAATTCCAAACCAAGATAATAAATTACACTTTGATATCTATAGAAAACCCATATTCACAGACACAACAATTTTTAATCACTTCACTCATCCCAATTCCCACAAACTTGCAGCATACAGCTTTTACAGTCTCCCCAACGACAATAATTGTAAAAAGGAACAAAACACCATAATTGCAAAAGCCAAAAACGGATTTAAATCGAATACAACTAAGCAAATCACTAAGCAAAATATATTCACACATAAAAAATAGTGAAAAAAGATGGATGTACAAAAATAACATAATATTTTGGTCCAATTTCTGATAATATTATTTCAAAAACATCATAAAAGTAGCTTTCACCCCAGCACAAAATATTTGTCAATTACTCTTCATTGCCAAACAATCCCCCTTAAAGAAGCAGGAGTTTATAGGTTACGTTGTACCGAATGCAGTAGCTCGTGTTTAGATCAAACAGGAAGAAATTTTAATAATGACTATAAGGCATCTTATTTGTTAAACAA
This sequence comes from Polydrusus pterygomalis, assembly GCA_963969555.1. Classification (NCBI taxonomy): domain Eukaryota; kingdom Metazoa; phylum Arthropoda; class Insecta; order Coleoptera; family Curculionidae; genus Polydrusus; species Polydrusus pterygomalis. The sequence goes on from OZ018376.1 coordinate 2,283,132, forward strand.
TAATTTCGCAAAATATTGTTTAGAGCCATTATATCAAAAAAGTAAGAAACTTAATTATTTAGAATCAATTGAAATTTACAAATATGATAAAAATCATAAACCTACTAAATGACCAAACAGACCTGTGGAATTCCTCGCTCTTCATAATACTTAACGATAAATAACTAAATTAAGGAATATTTTTTGTATTAGGTATATTGCTATGAACGTCCTATGTCAAACCTATTTATAATCGTACACCGTAGTTTTAAGGTATTCACTTTGATAGTGTATAGTAGTACTACAAAACATAAATATAACAAAATAAATTATTCATATTGTTGTAGTAAAGATATTCGATGTTCTTACTTTTCTTGTGTCTCCCTGTTGACCATTATCGAAAACAGAATACTTTTAATATTCCATTCGTCTTTCCAATTGCCTAAATTACTGTCAAAACGGTAGAACAGTCTTTTAAACTAAACTTCTCCGTAAAATAAGGGTTCAAAGGCAAGAAAAATTTCAAAGAAAAGAAATAAATAATGCGATTCTTTCGAGTAAAAGAACTGGGCAACTGGCCTTTGGATATTCTCTGGATATTTCGTGGAAATATGCTGATTTGTTCGTTTTTTGACCGTTGATCAATGTTTTAAGGATAGTATATGATGCCGCGCCTATAACAAAAACATTTTTAAAAGTTGAGTCAGTAGAACGATCTACATTTACACATTGATTTAATGCTCTCACTCTTTTATGTATTCCTTGAATCTAATAATATTAATAATTATAACAATAATAATCGACTTTTATTTGATAAAACGAATTATTCCAAAATCTATAATTAGATAGAGTAAAGGCGAAGTTTAGCAAAGACCAGAGGAATCTGCTATTCTTACTTAAGCGAAATAATAATACATGAAAAATTAATATAAAAATTATAGAAGGATAAACATCATTGTGTGTAACTATAATAATATTAATAATAGAAGTGCACATAATATATATTATGCATTTATTCACAATACTAATGTGCCAGTATATAGTTTGAATGCAATTTAAGTTATTAAAAGTTAGGACTGGGTAAGCAGTAATTCACTCTTTAATTTCCTTTTGAACAATACAACACACACTCACACATTGTTTGGAAAAAAAGCAAGCTTATTATGAAAACTTTTTTCGTATTATTCCAATACAGTACAATAAGTTAAGTAGGTTTTTGCAAAATAATTTATTTAAAAAAAAATCCTAACAAATAAATAAATATTTAAAAAAATCTTTTTAAAGCAACTAAATGGATTAAATTTATGCTTTTTTCGTATTATCCCAATACAGTACAATAAGCTAAGTACTTTCGGCCAAATAGTTTGTTTAAAAAAAATAAACCTAACCAGTAAAAACCCTGCGAGCAAAAATTATTTGCATCAAAGAGGGCCTTGCATCTAAGGACGTAATGCTTAGCAGTAGTGGGTGTCAGTAACTATCTGAATTAACAATCAATCAGTTATTCCGTCATATTTGACAGTCGTTACAAGTAATTTGAGATTCATCGCTAATTTTTCCAATTTCTTGAACAATTCACACAATGGGCTTTACGGAACAGCACAAAACATTCATGGTTGAAGCGTATTTTCGAATCGGGGTTAGAGTAAATGGTGAGTGGCAATACAATCCGGGTTTGTGCATGGACGATTTTCACGAACATTTTCCTAACGTTGCTTTTATTGCTGGGGATTTTTATCATTGCCTGAAAAGAACCGTGGCTGTGTTTAGGGAAACAGGTTCTATACAACACAAAAAAGGAGCAGGAAGACCATCTGTAAGAACAGAAGAACTTGTTGCAAACGTTCGTGAAATAATGCAAAATACGTCAACAAATTGTATAAGACACCTGTCCCAAGAAGTGGGAAGATCTTATGGAACATGCAGGACTATTCTTAAGAAGCAGCTAAATGTATTTCCTTATAGTTAAGTGCAAGTATTATAATTTTGTAAACAACAAAAATTAATTTGTATTTGTCTACTTATTTTATTACTCATTAGTTTGGCATATCATGTCATAATATGAATTTGACGAAATTTTAACCTAGATTTGGTTAGATATATCGTCCCCATATCATTGTGATGTAAACCAAGCCCTACGTTTTTTAATCCAAGACTAAATGGCTAAAATGTATGCTTTTTTGTATAAACCCAATACAGCGCAATAAGTTTAGTGGTTTAGTCCAGAAAGTTGTTTTTTAAAAATTAAGCCTAACGAAGCATCTCTGAAACAAAGCAGTCCGACGTCTAGAAGTATGAAACGATGAGCGAGATGTAATGTTAACAGAGTGATAATCCTGTCGCCTAGAAAGTCTACTAATAAAATTACTTTATTAGTTGGCGTACAAGCGTTAAGAAAAGTATTTTCCTCCTGTTCTTCTTATTAAGTCTGACCTTTTTGTAGACGATACTTATTTGAAACGTTCAAATAGTTGCAGTACACAACAGCACCATAATTGAATAAGGGCAACACAACGAAAAGTTTCCCAATAGTAGTGGCGACATTGTTTAAGGCGCAATCACTATTTTGTCAAAAATGGCGTTGAGCGTTTGTGCTCTTAGTCGAAGTTCCTGGCTAGGTGAAGGATAATAAATAACAATTTACATTCACGCCATATTTAAATTTAAATATTCGAATTTTGTCCAGCACCGATTTATCATTTTCCTATATTAAATAGAAAGTTAAATTATATTAGCGGAAACACCGGACAATCTAGAGACATTTCGCAACAATAGTCGTCAAATATTTTTTTTAACTTTTCAACAAAATAAGATAATTTTTTGCACGAATAAAAATAATTACTGCCCTCCAATTCATAAATATTAACCCAATCTAAATAACGAAACGTCAAATTTGGAGATAAAAATAACGGAACAGTAACCCCTCTCCCCTACCCTTACGGTGTCACGGTACTGATAGACCATTTTTTTGACTTTTTTATTAGCAGGTATAGAAGAAAAAGTCATTCTTTATAAAAAAGCCTGCTTGTGCTAAAACTACAATTTCGAATATCAAATTTGCGATTACTATTCAGGGTTCGTCAAAAACAACATTTTTAGTTTTTTAGATTTTGTTTAAAATAAATTAACGTAAACACAAACAACTATTGTTTTGCTTTCTTACTCCGAATATGATTTTATATTTGGCCGAGTAACGATTTTGTTGTTAGAGAACCATTTTTATTTGCCTACTTTTGAAGTATTTTTATTATTACATGTCATATTTCTTCAATTCATTCAATCATAAATTATAAAACTTTTATTTAAAAGTGCTACCACCGAGTTAGCGCACAGTTCAACTCGACATCTGAAATCCCGATAACCCTTCCTAACTTGCTGGATAAGGATATTTGCAATAACTACTCTTATTTTTTCTTTCAAGAGATCTAAGTTATTTTTGAAATTGGTTTTATACACATGTGGCTTCAGATATCCTCATAAATAGAAGTCGATAATAACCCAAAAATCTAAAACTATTGTTTTTGACGCACCCTGTATTGTAGTGTATAGTAATCGCAAATCTAGTAGTTGAAATTGTAGTTTCAACACTAGCAAAATTCATTTATTAATTCAAGGAAGTGAAAAAAAAGATCGAAAAAACTTAAAATGTTGTTTTTTTTTTTAAACAGACGTTTTTTTTAAAGAATTACTTTTTATTCTATACCTACTAATAAAAAATCAATATGGCTTTAATGTACTAGTTACGTTTTTCAGTAATAGGAAATTAAAAAAAAAGTACATTTTAATTCTAATAAAAATAAACTGAAAATATTTTATAGATTACACGTTATATCATCAAACTAAACAAATTTAAATGTTTTCTTTATATTAATTTCTCATTTTAATCGCAACCTAAAACACTTTCATTTAACCTTCTAAATGATAATTAAATACATAAAATATGCATTATCAAATCACCCCACGCTGGCCACAAGCAAGGGCAAACCCTATAAATACAGGGATATAATCTTTGAAAAGGGGTAACGATATTCCCCAAGTTAAAAGGAGAGTTTTCTCAGCGACATCATTTTAGGTCTCAATTTTATTTTTACATTATCATAAGGCGAATAACACATCTATATATTGTGTACGAATAGTTCGGTATTTTGAGTTTTAAATACTTTTACCAAAATGTAAGGATCCGAACGTTCCAAACCAATTTATAGTAGTATGCATTTATCTTTCATATTATGATTGCAACAAACTTTATTTTAAGTCCGTAATCAAACTAAAGAAGAAACTAATTTAGAAATTGTGACGGCAATAACCAAATTTAATAAAAATTATGCAAGAAGATACATCTTTTGTACTCCTTTGATAATAACTCGCAAGGGTCGAAATACGTGTCAGGAAACTGATTAAAATTGTGAAATATAACAAGTAGTTATTATTTTTACTTCCTGTGCAATGGAACAACAGTTTCACCAAGCATGTAGCCCAACACAAATTAGTTAAAAATTATTTGTTCACAACCTTTTGATCGTGACAATGTTACATGTTACGACATACATTTATTTGTAGGTATGTCACATGTTCGAAAATATGATTTACCTTTTAATATATCAACAAGACCAAATTTTAAAAAATTTGGTGAAGGTATGTTTTTAACAAGAAAGACGATTTCATAAGTTCTGTAAATTCTCGAATATATTTTTGTTTCTCACATTTTTGACCGCTTTACCTTATACTTTTTTATACGTAAAAAGTTATACCTCATTAATTTCGATATTTCAATTAGTTTTTGAGATATTTGTGTTTAAATGCTAGATGGCAAGAAATATTTAAATAGACACCTTTCTTAACGAAACATGATTTATTGAACATTATACGTGGATATTCTATCATATGAAATTAAGCATAAATTGACTATTTTCAAATCTATTCTAAATTGTGATCAGCATAATTATTTAATACCAAACAAATTTAATAATTTTTTTTCTAATAATTTTTCGCCTATAAATCAGTATTTTATAAGGGGTTGATAAGTTACACAGACCAATTAAAAATTAAAAAAGCCTAAAATCATTTAAAAACAATTTATTAACGCAACAAGATAAATAAGGATTCAAAATCATTTAAAATGCAAAGAAAAGAAAAAAAATTATTTACTAAAATGTATTATGTATAAAGAATTTTACTACTACCGCAAAAAAGGCAATTAAAATTATAATTAAAATTATAATTAAAACGTTTTTTATTATAACATTTATGAATAAAATACGAAACAAAAACAAACCCGGAAGAAAAATATTGCAAGATGTGCTTGCTATAGTTTTGGTTTTGTTTTATTGCCCCCCCCCCCCCCTCCTGTCTTCGCCACTACATTTTTGGTGTCAATGTAGTACCTACAGCTTTAACAGTATTTTATAAGGGATTGATTAAGTTTAATAAGTTACACAGACCAATTAAAAATTAAAAAAGCCTAAAATCATTTAAAAACAATTTATTAACGCAACAAGATAAATAAGGATTCAAAATCATTTAAAATGCAAAGAAAAGAAAAAAAAATTATTTACTAAAATGTATTATGTATAAAATTTTTTACTACTACCGCACAAAAAGGCAATTAAAATTGTAATTAAAACGTTTTTTATTATAACATTTATGAATAAAATACGAAACAAAAACAAACCAGGAAGAAAAAATATTGCAATATGTGCTTGCTATAGTTTTGGTTTTGTTTTATTGCCCCCCCCCTGTCTTCGCCACTACATTTTTGGTGTCAATGTAGTACCTACAGCTTTAAACGTTCCTTGGCATGTAGAGTTGACTTTTTCTTAAAACAAAGCGTTTATAGACAGAAAACAATGACATATCACACTAACAGCTGATGTGGTTGCATCGAAAAAGTTCCCAGATTAGCAGTGGGCCGTAGTAAGTTCATACGTCAGGTTGCGTCATATTATTTTCTTCCGATTTTGGTGTTTTTTAAGTGTTTCCGTTTTTTGTGTAGTTTGTGTTTTAAACATTTTATTTTTGGATTTTACGTATTTCAGAAACTATATTTTCTTGGTGTTTATTATTTTAATCTAATAGTGAGTACAAACATCATTTTAATTAACTCTTCTATTATCAATAATATTTTTGAGTTTAGATGATTATGGATTATGATTATTGTGTGTTCAATGGACCCGTTAATATTTTATGGGTTTGTCAATATTTATTTAATAAATAATAAAATTAGTACGTTATATTTTTACAAAATCAGTTACAACATTTAAAAGATGGCGAATGCGAAGGTAAAAGAACTGAGCTCGGTTCTGTTTCTGTAGCCACCCGCTTAACGTAAAATAGACCAGAGATCGAAAAATATTTAAGTTAATTGCCTTCAAATTTAAGAATATAAATGGTATTCATTTCACAACGATGTCGTTATAGAAACTCTTAATTCTAAGACACTGCAATGACTACCCCAAATATCAAACATGTTGGCCAAACCATCAAAATTACCATGTGTAAATATGGGCCACAGACCGAAAAGCGAACAAGTGTCAACAAATTAAGATTCAAGAGCAGATTTTTGCATAAAAGGAATTGGAATCGCGTCGTGCAATGTCAATTTATGCATATTAATAGGCCGACAAGTACAGGAAGGGCTAAGGGCATCCAGTTTATCGGTTCGGATAACGCAAGGGCATGCAAGACCACTTTGTCGAATTGATATTATGTTTGTTTGCTTTGGTCATGTGGATTTAGGAACTCCGTTTCCTTTTACTTTATAGCTACTGGTATAGGTCAACCTACAGACTACAATCACAGAACATTTTAATATCAGAGTATCTGTAATAATTTTTTTGATATTGATCCTATAAAGTTTTTTTTCTGCAATGGAAAAAATTACAACCCCGCCTGTATTATGGATTTACTTTTAAATTTTAAAACACAACTTTCTTTAAACAAAAACAGATAAAAAAAAGTTTATTATTAGTTGACAAACTGTATCGTTTAATTTTAGTTTTTTCGTTAAATGTACTTTTCAAGTTTTTTTAAAAAGTTTTAATGTTATTTAAGATTTAATAGAATTTTCCAAACTATTATATTCTACCAAACCTTTATGAAAAATATACTTATAAGCTAATGTTTTAGACACTCTATCCACATAAAAAATGTTATTAGTTCTTGTTTTATAATTATGGTCATAGTTAAAAGAACCAGTTTTCTTCAAACAATCAGGCAATAAATTGTTTTTAATTTTATGTATAAAGATAATATTATACTAAATAAAAATTTAATTTCTGACATTCAACCAAATTTTCTAACATAATATTTAGTTTCGTATATTGGTCACAATTTAAAATTATCCGCATTGCCTTATTTTGTAAAATTTGTAATTTGTCAAATATTTCCTCACCAGCACAATATAAAATAGAAGAACTATAGAGAAAATGTGGTAATATAATAGTATTGAATACAGTTTTTTTTAAAAACAAACTTAACTTAGAACTGATTCTTTTAAAATAATTTACTTTTCCTGCAATCTTCTAAATGATACTTTCAAAATAATTAAAATATTTTAATTTTTAATCAATAATTATCCTAAAATATTTAAAACTGTTTCCTATTTACAATTTTGCACCACATTTATATTTTGACAATTAAAATTATTACTCGTAACCACACATTTAGTTTTTGAAATATTTAATTTTAATTTATTCACTTTCAGCCAATTTAATAATATATTTATCTCAGAATTTAGAGTATTTAGAGTATTTAGACCATCAAAAATATTTAAAACATTAATATAAATTAAGGTGTCATCAGCAAACATTTGTAACTTAGACATTTTTAAAACTAAAGGCAATTCGTTAATGTATAAAATAAATAATATTGGACCTAGTATACTTCCTTGAGGAACTCCTATATTAATTGATTTAGTCGATACTAGGTGGAAATCCATAATTATAGTAGATATTATGGGATAAAGTAAAACAAAGTTGAACTTGTAAATTTCCACTATATTAACAAGAAAAATGGCATGTTTCGCTAACACTGTAGCTTGGTCAGGTAACAATGATTTAATAAAAATTGAAAATATAAGGGGTGCAATAAAATTAAGTTATTGAAGATGTAAATAAAACATAGGAATGGTTACAATAGCGGGAAAATCTTAAGATTTTATAAATTACCCATATTGTACCTAATTTAATTTAACTTTTAAACCCTCTGTTGGATTTTCCCGCTATTGTAACCCTTCCACTGTTTTATTTACATCTTCAATAATTTAATTTTCTTGCGCCCCTTTTTATTTCCACCTTTCATTAAATCATTGTCATCTAACGAAGCTACAGTGTTAGCAAAACATGTGATTTTTCATGTTTATATGGTGGAAATTTACAAGCTCAACTTTGTTTTACTGTATCTCATAATACTATAACTCCTATATTACTAATTACTTTATTTGAAAAGGTTTTTAATAACTTTGCTTTTTGTGACACGTTACTTAAATAATTTTTAAACCATTTATAACTTTTCCGCGAAAACAATACCGTAGAGAAATAAAACCAAGAGAAACCATCGAATATAAACTTGATTCTCAAACTGGGTACCGCAAAGGGGCGATTACGGTTCCTCAATAAAAAATAGCTTTGTTCACCCAACAATCAAATCGTGACATGTAATTAAAAATATATTCTTGGGCCCAGCTTTGAAGTGAATATCCAGAAGTAGCCTATTTTGCTGTTAAAAATTGTTGCCGTTTGCTACAACTTCGTGGTGAAGTAGGGTTTTCGAAGTATGTTTTTACAAAAACCTACTTAAGAAGAAAACTAAATTCTGATGCGGATACAACTTTCAAACATTGAACCCGATATTGACAATATTGTATCAAACAATCAGGTCTATCCATCCCATTACCCGCTAATAAAAAATAAATTAAAATTTTTTAAATTTATTGTTTTTACTGTTTCTGAGTTATTAATATATTATGTACTTAATTCTTACATTTTTTATTAACTCCTTATTTAGAAGCTCAATAAGTAGTAAATGTCTATATTTTGACACAAAACCAAACATTATGTCTTATAATAAGTACTTAGGGTAAGGGTTCCCTAAAAAAAAGTACGGTCTAGGGTTCCTCACTCTACAAAATATTGAGAAACGCTGGTCTAGAGCACTTCGTTTCTCGGCATTTACATAGCGACCTTGCGCCTCGCTTTTGCCCCGCCATACATCAGGCGGGATGTCTAGCTTTACTTAGTTTATGATCATATACTAATACAATTTACTCAATAGTCTAGCAATGTCAATTGTATCGAACGCCCGTTTAAAATCCAAAAATACAGCTATAACATTTTCTCCTGGATCAATTGAAAATAAATTGAAATTTAGTCGACATTCATGAATTCCAATAACTGTTCCTATTTATAAACGACTTTTTCTAATAATTTCTCAACACCCCGTAAAACATTTACTGGCCTCATCTCAATCGATCTTTTAGTGTTTTTACTTTTGGCCACTGGTGTATTGTAAGAACATTTTAATTCATCAGGCATATTATTTCCATATTTTAAACAAAAATTTTCGAAATTTAATATTGGGTAACCAATATAATGATAGTCTTTAGCTGAAAAATGTTTAACTAATTACCAAATTACTTCCATGTCTACCAATTCCTGAAAACCGTAATTTATAACCTATTTCCCCAATTAGAAATAGTTGTCCCTGAAAACAGTTAATCAAAAAAATAATTCCATTAGTTAGGTCTACGAGAAAAGGGAGTCTTTTAGGAACGATACCATACCATTTATTTTCCTTATAACTTACCAGGACCTGAAGAGTTAGGGCTAGTGACCACAGTACCACAGGCACAAAATATTAGCTTTTGATTTTTTCCTAATACCTAGTCGGACTTTCATTGTCTTTATTTTGTTACTTACCACGACGTTTCGGTTTAGTATCTCTATCTCTAACCGTATTCAAGTGTAAACTAAATTATAATTCTAAGGCTACTTTCTTAAATACTATCCATGTGCAATGATGCTTGATGACTCCGCCTACGAGCTTATTGGAGTAAGGAAAACACAAAAAATTGTATCTATCAAATCTCTTGCGAGTGTGGCGAATTGTACATTAGAGAAACAAAAATACCTCTTCCCGTACGAGTTCAAGAACATCTGAAACATACTCAAAGAGGTGTAACTTCGAGATCAGGTATAGCGGAACATGTATGGACCAACCAACATAATATACAGTGGTCAGAAGTCAAGGTTTTGGAAACGGAACAGCACTGGGGAAAACGAAAATTCAAAGAAGCAGCTTTCATGAATCAAAATATATTTACTAAACCAAGTATAGATATCCCCAATATTTGGAAGCCTCTTCTTGTCCAAAACCAATAGCTCAAACTTCACGTTCCAATAAGCACGTAGGCGGAGCCATGTGCTTCATTGCACATGGATAGTATTTAAGACAGTACTGTAGCCTTAGAATTATAATTTAGTTTACACTTGAAAACGGTTATAGATACTAACTAACCGAAACGTTGTGTTAATTAACAAAATAAAGACAATGGAAGTCCGACAAGGTAATTTTTTGATATTACTTCGTTGGCTACCACCTTCAAACAAATCGTCGATGGTACTCGGAATTTTCTAAATTTTTTGACGGCGTTTACGAGATCCCAATGGTGAGCGTCGCAGAAAAAACTCTCGTCTTGCAGGAAACCGGACCACTCTCGTCTTGTTCTCGTCTCGTCCTGCGAGAACGAGACGAGAGTGATATACTGCCTAAAACCAGGCCAAGGATTTCAAATTTAACAGCCTGTATAGGAAGAAAATTATTTTCTTACGTAATACCACTCCCGAGATTCTTCCAGGGGATAATAAGTCCTACAATCGACAGGCAGTTTGAGTTAGTGTCGGATCCCGCAATTCTTTATCTTGTTTGTTTGCTCGAAGACCTATGTTCCTTCGTTATCCATCGGCCTATCGGACGCAATTGTTTGACCGTTTGTAGTTCGGTCACAGGCTCAGCTTTGATTTTGTTTTGATATATTTCGATTTATGTGTTTGTACGGGTTAGATATACTTTTTCTACAACTATTTAATAATAATTCAGTATTTATGGTTGTGGATCAGTATTAAATATTCATTTACTATGTCAAGCAGTATTTATGATTCTAGACAATAAGAAAATATGCACATCCTACGTTCGCAGATATAGACAACTGCACGCTAGTGATTCCTGCTTAATCCCATCATGCCGCCATCAATCGGTACTTTATTTTATTTTTTATTTTTTAAATAGGAGTGCTATGGAAGGAAAAACAGTTGCTGTTCAAATAAATTTGATTTTTAAATAATCTGTCATAACTTAAAAGAGTGCCAAGTAATTATTTTACCGTAATTATTTGAAATGTTTTTAACAGTTTTAAGATTATAAATTTACTAATTGTTGGAAAATGGTTCAATTTACAAACTCAAAAATTGCCGATATGCATTTTGTTTATGGAATGGCCCAAGGCAATTCCAGAGAGGCTGTGCGCATTTATCAAGAAAGATATCCACATCGTATTGTACCAAATAGACAAACATTTGTGAGAATACATAAAAGGCTCTGCGAATCAGGCACCTTTCAAAGGTAGGCTTTTTTTTCTGTTAAATACAGAGGTAATTAAACGTTGCAGTAATAAATAAGTATTACGTTAAGCGATTATTTTATGTTAATTTCTTTTATCGAAAACAGTTTTAATCTGTGCGAAAAAATTCAGAAGAGGACTTTCGTGTAATTTTAATTGCTTAATAGTTTGGTAAGTAGTTTAAATTTTTTACTCTTATTGTCCCGGGGATATGCAATAAAGTGGTTTTTATTTTTTTCTCGAAAACAAAGCTAGATATGAAAAAAACTCAAGATGTAAGATAGTTGTACTTGTAGTTGCTATATTCGAAAAAAATTCATAATTTTAAAAAAGTCAGTGGCGCGCAATTTTTTTTTCAGGAAATATTAGTTGGACTGTCTTCCGGGACGCCACTGGACTTAATAATTTTAATCTAATTAAGGCTAAATTATCCTCTTGTTATTACAAACAGGATTGCCAAATTTCAGCAAAATCGAATAAAAGAGTATTGAGATATTTACGAACAGCCGATTTTTTTTTAAAGTTTGACACCCTGTATCGTAAAAACTATGCATTTTCGGACCCATGTTTATATGAACTTTTCTTCTTAAAATATATTAAAGAAGCACCCCTTGGAGTTTGGCCACATACTTAAATAACACCCTGTACAAGGACTATCACTACTCCATACTTACTAAAAATATGAAAAACCCGGTGTTTTACCTCTATTAGGGCAAAATAATAATCAATTTCCTTCCTAATGTTTACGAAGTATTTTACATTTTAAATACTCTTGAGTTTTTCTCCGCCAATCTTTGCGTCAAAAAGAATGAAATTCATAAGAGCTTCTTAAAGAAATTCTTACAATAATATTAAATGTTATATCTTCTATTCTCGTAACGACGGAAACATCCCCCGTCTATAAAACGAGACTCATTTGATTGGATTTCCTTTTACGATTTTTATACCGATCCGAACTGCTTGCCGTGTGTCGTAAATGTCTATAAAAATCTTGATCGGTAAAGATTATAAAATGTCACATCGTATGATTGTCATAAAGAATGATGCTATTTAAGATAAAATATTGAGTATAGTTGATGTAACGTGGTGTAACGTGTTTAGATACAGGGCGATTTAAGGTGAGTGGTCTACATAGCCCTCTCGATTTTAAAGAAGTGTGACTGAGACAGCCTATATCCAGGTGCTCTTTTTCCCCAGGGGGAAGGTACTCTTTATTTAATGCCAATATTAAAAAGCGATGTTTCAAAGACGATAAGCCCCAGGAAGCTGAAATTTTGGAGACACTTTGCCCTTACCTGAGAGGCTTAAAGCACTAGGTAGGTACTTAACGAATGACAATATATTATCAAAATTTGCTTCATATTTTCGGGTTTTATCAAACGGCGTTTATCTTAAAAAATCCAGGTGTAGGTATGTTGAAAATTAACGTTCTACATCGGTTGAGGTTATGGGTGTAAACCTTAAGTAGGAAAACATGTTTATAGCGTTCATATGTAAAAAGAGTGCCGAAGTGTCTACTTCTTGACCATTTAACAAGCTAATTATCCTATCATTGCCTGAAATTCAGGATTTCCGTTCAAGTCGTTCTATAACCAAAACAATTTGGGAAAAATTGGAATGAATAATAAACAACTCTTTTTGGAGCGACCTTGCTCGTTTAAATCGAGTGAATGTTTCCTGAGAAATAGGGCTAAAAAGAAAAGAAAATTTAAAAGTAATAAAATTTATTACCGCTTGTCTCAATCAAGTAAATGTTAAAAATGTCCACCTCCAACCTCCATGCAATTGTAAAGGCACTGTTCAAAATGTTTGCGAACATTATGGAGCATTGCGGGAGTTATTTGTCGGCACTCGTACACTATTCGTTGTCGCAAGTCTTCCAAAGAATTGGGTTGGGTTGCATAAATCTTAGACTTTAAATGTCCCCACAAAAAAAAGTTCAGTGGCGTCAAATCACTAGATCTTGCAGGCCATTCAATAGGACCTCTTTTTCCAATCCATTTTCCTGGAAAATGTTCATCCAGAAACTGTTTAACAGGGAACGCATAATGCGGGGGTGCTCAGTCTTGCTGAAAGTAAATATTTTCTGGCCGATAAGGGTCATTTTCTTCTATGGCTTTCGTTAAAGCAGGGTTAATAGTGGTTTCCAACAGGTTCAGGTAAATTTCACCTGTTAAATTTCCAGGTATAAAAGACGGCCCAATAATACGGTCCCCAAAAATTCCAGCCCAAACATTTAATTTTTCGGGATGTTGAGTATGCACTTCTCTAAAAATTCTAGAGTTGGAATTCGACCAATACCTGCAATTCTGTCGAACCAGTTTTATTTTATAGGGATGTAACTTATGCGTTTTTAAAGTATGCTGAATCGTTCTACGCGAAACACCCGATACACTTTCCTCGTGCTAAGTGTAGGATCGGTGACAATATGACCCAAAACTGCAACTTCTACATCTTCATTTCTTAGAGGATTTTCAACAATCCTCTTTTTGTTTATCACTGATCCTGTTTCACAAAATTGTAGCACGTAAATATGAGGAATTTGGGTTGGGATCATTTAGCTTGAGCACAGGTAATAGCAGCTGCTTCTCTAGAATTCAAATGTTGTAAAAATATATTTATTTAATAATAATAATAATAATAATAATAATAATAATAAAAATCTACCGTTATTTAAGATAATTAGGGATACAATTATTGTAGCATAGCAAGGTGAAGTGTAGTGGAGACCATGCGAATCTGCTATTCTTACACTTAACCTTTACCTAGTAATACATCAAAACATCAATATAAAAATCTATTGAAATATAGAAATCTAATTGTAGTATGTTTAACCATAATATAGAAGCGCACACATACATTAATATAACCCCAATGTGAACTTAACATATTATTCTTTAGGGTTAAATCAAGTGGCTAGCAGCCAAGACCGAGTCAGTAATAATTCACGTTTTAATTTCTTCTTGAACGATACAATACTTAAATTGTTTGGAAAAATATAAGTTTATTGTAAAGACTTACGGAACACTACAAAAAGCATCTCTGAAACATAGCAGTCCGATGTCGAGGAATGGAAAATAATGAGCGGGTTCTAACGTTAACAGAGTGGCAATTCCGTCGTCTAGAAAGTCTACTAATAAGATAAGGTGAATGGTTTGATTTTATTATTTGATGCACAAACGTTAAAAACAACATTTGTCTCCGATTCTCCATATTAAGCCAATCAACTTGTGCTATGTACGGCGAAACATGATCAAATTTGCGAAGACCAAAAATATATCTACAGCAAGCATTCTGAACTTTTTGTATACGATATCTGTTAAACGCGTTTAAATAGTTGCCGCACACAACAGAACAACAATCGAACAAACCCGATTGGTACTAGCCGGCTGGACAAAATAAAACATGTGAAAATCCGCCAATCGCGGACCGATTTCAGGATCTGGCCAAGGCACAAAATTCTTTATGGAGTCAGTAACAGAGGGAGACTAATTATTGTGATATACACGTAGGGAAAATGTTTGTCCGCCCATCTCTTAGTAATAAGTTAGAATAGTACAAATATGAAGTATCGCAAAGCAAACAGAGGTAGGTAGATTATGTTTCCCCCGCTCCATCGTATTGCATCTCGCTCATGGCACTTGCTGGTGGCACGCTGCGCCGCTTCGATTCTATTAATAACAGCGAAACAGCGAAACAGTACTAAAATTTAAAATTCAACCGAAGCAGGATCAAGCAAAACGCATCGAGCCTGCCAGATCCGATGCGATGGAGTGGGGGAAACATTATCTACCTATTTCTGTTTACTTTGCGATACTTCATATTTGTACTATTCTAACTTATTACTAAGAGATGGGCGGACAAACATTTTCCCTACGTGTATATCTCTCTTGCGATTAATAGCCCGGCGGCGTATTTCGAAAAGCAAAAGTTTTTTATGAATATTTCACATTTTTCATCGAAGCTTTCACCCCGCACTAATTTACACTGAAAAGTCACTTTAAACTGCTCTTCTCCTTCATATTGCATAAGCAACAGAGAAAAATCGGGAACCAAGGAGCTTATAAAGCTTTTACATTGTTCTTCATTCATAGTATTTACTTCAAACAATATGATTGTAAGTGTATGTTTCTTAGACGAGAGGTATGTTTAGTTTTTAAGCGCGCCACGTGCTACTCGTAGATAAATAAATAAACTAAACGGTGCACAAGCACGTTTTGTTTTTCAATTTAAAAAATAGGGCCGACGATTGATGAAATTGAGACGGATTTCCTAGCGCATTTACTGCAAATCTCGCAAGAAATGCGTCTCTAATACGTCGCCTCGAGTTGATGATTTTTTGACGGTTTTCACGCATATTTTGAGTCGGTTAATGCGTCTCGATTTCGGCACTGTGTCGAAGACCAAATGGGGACGCTTTTCGAAATACGCAGCCCGGCGATTAATAGAAACGGCCAGAAGTTTTTGCGGTGCCAGAGAGTTAGTTTTTGCACCGTTAGGCATCAACGTCTTAAATTTTAAATTATTCCTCGACACAGTGCATTAGAAAGGAATTAAAAAAATTATGTTTTTTATATTCTATTTCTGTTTTTTTTTTGTATATATTTTTGGGGGTCGCGCAAACTTGCAAATCTAGGGTAACGCCGCTACTGATTTAGAGTCGATTTTTTAAATAAAATGATAGAGTTTTCATTACTTTATTACATCTTAATCGAATATTCCTTCGTCTTATTTTCTCCGGATTAAATTCAGCGCGCCAGTTCCCCATACTTTGTTTAGAATAATCCGGTTTCGCGAAGCGATTCACTTCAAAGGTTCAATCAAAATCAAATGTGGGCATGTTCGGCTAAATGGACCAAAAAATGTGGGGAAATGTTGAAAGAAATTTTAAAAGATCGGAAGACAGGGGGTGATATTTTTAAGTAATTTTTCGATATAAATCAGTTTAAATGTGTCAATGGTTATTTTATTTGAAAAGGTTAAAGGTTGTATTCAATCTAACACAGTTAGATATTAAAATGTAGAAACTTATTTAAACTTTGACTCGTTCAGGCCTTTACTTGATGGAAATTCATTATAACTTAATGAAAGACAATTTATTTTGTCAAATTTCCACTTTTATTTGAAAAACTTTTCTTTACACGACGCGTTTCGCTACATTGTAGCTTCTTCGGGTGTATGGTGCTAACTAATTTTATTTCAGTACAATAACAAAATAGTTTAGATAATTAATTACTCAATTCAGGTATACATATTACAATAATTACAAGCTTAATTATTTAATTATATGTTTTTAACAAAGTTTAGGTATTGTAAAATATTATTGTCGGTATAATATATCTTAATCTTATGATAATATTATAATTTATGTTGTTCCTGTAAAAGATGATTAGAATAAGTTGAGTCAGTTTTATGATTGAGAAAACTTCTTCTATGTTCCAAAATTCTCGTTTTAAATGATCGACCTGTTTGGCCTACATAAGTTTTGGGACAAGAGCCACAATTTAATTGGTAAACCCTCGATTTATTATCCTTGTTGCTTTTTGATTTATAGTTTTTTAGAAATTTTCCCAAAGAATTGTTAGTTTTATAAGCGACGTTGATATTCCTTTGATTAAGGTGTTTTTTAATTTTATCCGATGGGTTTCCAAAATAAGTGATAGTTTTAAAGGGGCCTGGATTTTCCTTTATAAGAGGGTAGGTTTCAGAAATAGCCTTCTTTTTAAGCTTTTTCGATATTATGGTATCAATCATAGATGATGAATAGCCGTTTGTATAATTAAATTTAATTCGTAGTTACAGTTGTTAGCAGATAAAGGAACACTAGTCAATCTATTAATCATGCTATGATATGCAGCTAGCTTATGCTGTATTGGGTGAGAGGAGCTTTTGTGAATTGTTGTATCAGTATGTGATGGTTTGTGGTAAATGAAAAAATTATGTTTATTTGCGACTTTGGTAATTGTTAAATCTAAAAAGTTCAGAGAGCTATTTTCTTCCATTTCCATTGTGAATTTAATATTTTTATGAATAGAGTTTAAATATTCGAAAAAACTATCAAGCTGTCTACCTGTACCTACAAAACAAGCAAAAATATCATCCACATATCGATACCAGTAAATGAATTTGTTTGCCATTTTACTATTGTGTATTATTTGTTCCATGTTGTTCAGGAAATTTTCATGAATTTCATATTTCTGGACCCCTCAGATTGAACGGGGATATCTGCCATAGAGGATAATCCCGCTCACTATGTCGGCTAACGCAGCCCATATAATATAAATTTTTTTCAGACGAATGTAAGCGAGTATATTTTATAATGAATTTACAACAAATAATCGCAAATATAGGGCTTAAAACCACTTTGTGTGTCCATTTCATACACACTCCACATTGGAATCATGTTTCATGGCAGATAATTCAAAGTTCCTGTTCCCTGCAATCTTCTTCCATGTCATCGGAACTCTCGTCGTATATTACTTCGACTGATTTGCCGGAGAGCCGCCCACTCGGGCGGCGCTACCCGAACTTGACTTTCTTTACAAACTAGACTGTCTACAATATATACAAACTAGATATCAAAAGACCAATACTGTTCAATAAACTAGGATTAATTCCCTTTAGTTTCATATTCATATTCATTTGAAAACTTCCCACCTCGATTTTCCTGCTTTAAATTGAAAATGTGGAAAGTTCCTCGGACCCGTCGATTTTTACTTCGAAGGGGACATATTTTGCGTATATTGTCAATCTTGTTACTTCAAGCCCCTAGGAGGGGGGGGGGGGGGTAAGATCTAAATCTTAAATGGATACCCCTATTTTATATAATTTTTTTGGATTCTGCATAAAATTCTGAACATTTTTTAATAGAAGCATTATTAGTCTCTACTTAACAGTTTCCAAGATATTTACTCTTGAAAAATGACATTTTTGAACTTTGACAGCGTCTAGCTTTCTAACTGTACGTCTTAGAGCAAAACGGCTTACATGTCCCTATCTTCGATTTTTATTATCTTTTCAATAGTGTGAACTTTCGGTTAAACCGGATGTAAGAAATATAGTACTTCCGGTTTGATCGGAAGTTGACACTATTGGAAAGATAATAAAAATCAAAGATAGGGACATGTAAGCCGTTTTGCTCTAAGACGTACAGCTAGAAAGCTAGACGCTGTCAAAGTTCAAAATATCATTTTTCAAGAGCCAATATCACGGAAACTGTTAGTAGAGACTAATAATGCTTTTATTAAAAAATGTTCAGAATTTTATGCAGAATCCAAAAAAATTATATAAAATAGGGGTATCCATTTAAGATTTAGATCTTACCCCCCCCCCCCCCCTCCCTCCTAGGGGCTTGAAGAAACAAGATTGACAATATACGCAAAAGATGTCCCACTCGAAATAAAAATCGACGGGTCCGAGCGATTTTAGACATTTTCATTTTAAAGCAGGAAAATCGAGGTGGGAAGTTTTCAAATGAACACCCTGTATAAATTATATTGTATAATGATAATTTACTCTACTTACCGTTAATCTAAAGCCGACTTGACATCAAACGCACAACCTCGAAAAACTGTTGTCGGCCGAATGAACGTTTGAAATGTAGTTTTCAACCTGTTTCTTGTATTTAGCCATATATTAATTAGTTATGCACCCGACCAATAGATGGCACTACGAATACGGTATTATTTCAGTAATATTGCGATGAGCGGTGTTGCCCGCTGGGCGGGGCTACCCGGAGTTCCCCTATACCAAAAGTAATTATTATTTTTTCATTAAAATAACGCCTATACGCTACGCCAGTGTCCCAGGAGCACGACTTTATATTAACTTGCTATCAAAATCAATAACAAAGAAAAAAATATTCAAACAGATAGTAATATATTCTGACGTATGGGGAAAGCATCCCTTTCGGCTCACCTAGAAAATCATACGTGCCCGTCGGAAAAGTGCTGTGCTCGCACCATCCACGTCCGAATTGGCTTTATTTATAACCCTGACATGTGTTCGATATGTAGATATTATTGGCGGTCAGTTCGTATTTCTCCAAAAGGGCCTTTTAGGGGATCAAGGGCGGACGGGCAGTTAAAGTTATGGATACAAAGGACTTTGTCCATGTCCATAATAAAATATACGCTGTAGATTATTTTATGGACGTTGAAAAACCAACTACTGCGATTGTCGATTGATGACGGAAAAAAAATTGGGGTTTATTAATATCATAATCAATGTGCGAAAATTCAATGACGATGACGTGTTTCCAGGACGCGAGTGAGCACCTTGTTCATTTATACCGTGCGAGCAAAAATTATTTGCATCAAAGAGGGCCTTGCATCTAAGGACGTAATGCTTAGCCGTAGAGCTTAATACCTGTTGGGTGTCAGTAACTACCTGAATTAACAATCAATCAGTTATTCCGTCATCTTTGACAGTCGTTACAAGTAATTTGATTCATCGCTAATTTTTCCAATTTCTTGAACAATTCACACAATGGGCTTTACGGTACAGCACAAAACATTTATGGTTGAAGCGTATTTTCGAAATGGGGTTAGAGTAAATGGTGAGTGGCAATACAATCCAGGTTTGTGCATGGACGATTTTCACGAACATTTTTTTAACGTTACTTTTATTGCCAGGGATTTTTATCATTGCCTGAAAATAACCGTGGCTGTGTTTAGGAAAACAGGTTCTATACAACACAACAAAAAAGCAGGAATACCATCTGTAAAAACAGAAGAACTTGTTGCAAACGTTCGTGAAATAATGCAAAATACGCCAACAAATTGTATAAGACGCCTGTCCCAAGAAGTGGAAAGATCTTATGGGCATTATGCAGGACTATTCTTATAATGGAATTCAGGACTATTCTTTCTGTATATTCTTACTTTGTTAATTTTGTAAACAACAAAAATAAATTTGTATTTGTCTACTTATTTTATTACTCATTAGTTTGGCATATCATGTCATAATATGAATTTAACAAAATTTTAACCTAGATTTGGTTAGATATATTGTCCCCATATCATTGTGATCTAAACCAAGCCCTACGTTTTTTAATCCAAGCCCTCTTTGATGCAAATAATTTTTGTTCGCACCGTATTTTTCAAATTATCTTCAAAACGCATCCTTTGATTAGAGTTTTATAAGAGACAAAAACCAATCAAAGACAAATGATTATCTGATAAAATATAGTTCGGAAAGCCCTGGCGCAAGTACTAAAAAATAGGTGGAGGGTCTGTACTGGACCCCTTCTATTTTGATAATTTGACAATAATTGTGATTTGTTTTATTTTTTAAAAAGATATAATTGTTTATGCTGAAGCAATATATTGAATTTAAAATATTCGAATTATTCAAAAAAAGCAGTTTTAAATTTCTAATTTCGACGCCCTGTATATTGAACATGAGGGTCAAAAATGAAAAATAGCATTATAAAAGTTATATTATTTCTGCTCCAGGAATATATGGTTAACGGATTGACCTTCTTTTTCCGGACACCCTGTATATTTTTAAAGGTCCAACATGCTGCCATACGCAACTACAGACCCTTGAATGTGGTGTTATCGTAGTGTTGTATAGGTAATTTGTATTTATTGGGTTTTGTACAATTCAACCACTTTAATGCATCAACTAGAAGGAAAGTTGGGAAAACCAAAAAAAATCTTTAACGCCCTCTACCGGCTAAACGAGTGAGATTGTTACGTAAAATGTATTAGAAATTTGTCTAATATTAAAGCCTGTAAATAATTTTTAATTTAAACCAGTTAATAATAGTAGACCAAAGTTCGCTTTTTGTCGATTTTTATTTTTATTATGAAAAGTGTTTTCATTATTTTAACTGATTTAAATGAACTACAAAATCTGAAGGGACATAATCAAAACGATATGACTCGGACATATAATCCCCAAATCCTTGAATCCCATTGAGCAACTTTTCCCATAATTGCATGTTTATAGAGTCAACCGTTCAGAAGATATTCGACCGGATCTCTTTTCGGGATTTGCCATAATCAATAGCCGATATGGGATTGCGACTGTTGTGCAAGAAGAAACAAACAGACTGAAGTGAACTCAATAAAACAAATCGCATTTCGGATAGCCAGAGTCCAGTTGCTTTACTTTGACTGGAATAACTGGATATATACTTATAGGGGATGGTCAAATTGTGGAGTCGGAAATATATCACTCGAAAATATTAGTTTTGTTTGGTTGAAATCGATGGACTAGATATGTTGCTTAGTAGCTTCGGAGTAGCAATTTTTTCCCTTAATTCGGTTAGGCGTTGCTTCCCTTATTTCACTAACCCTCCATGGGTTGATTTTGTGAGCGTGTGTGTTTTTTTTGCATTATATTTTAGCGCGAGAGTCCAGGAAATAAAATGTTTAAATAAAATGTGTATCAGAAACTAGTGAATTGTGTAGTCAAGCAAAAAATGGAGAGTTATATTCATTTAGTCTTGTTGATCTTCTCCCAATAAGTTTATTTATAGGTTTAGGGGCCAAGTGCGTTTGGATCATAGACATTTACCTTTAGATACGTACAGCTTATCTCGTGCGCAAACAAAACTTAAATTTTATGGGTGAAAAAATACGTCCGAGCGCACGGCTCACCCATCGTCGGATGCCTTCCCTCCCAGCAGCATTGGGTATGCCCACAAACCTCTCGTTATCGGCCTGTCATTCTTTAACGACATGCTAAAAATATACTCCAGAACCGGCTCGGCGCCATTTTTGTTGTTGTGTTTTAAGTTTTCTCTATGAATTCCTTATTGTTTTCTTTGCTATTGTCAATTGTGGGTGTTTAATATTTACGGATTTCTCGTTTTTTTGTAGTTTAGTGAATTGTGTTTGTGCTTTTGGTGACCCGAATACTCAGATTGGAATATAAACAATGACTGGTAGCAGCCGTTGTATGATTTTATTGTGCCCAACTATGATAAAATACCGAGTATTTCGTATTTTCAGTATGTATGGAGTAGTGGTGTATATTAATACACGTAGGGAAAATGTTTGTCCGCCCATCTCTTAGTAATAAGTTAGAATAGTACAAATATGAAGTATCGCAAAGCAAACAGAGGTAGGTAGATTATGTTCCCCCACTCTGGTTGAAACTAATTTCAGCTTCCAGCTGCTATATTGAGGAATTTTAAGTGTAGTTGTATTTTGATTTTTAAAATGCTTGTACCAAATTAATTTAAGACTTTTTATATAATTTTACGTTAAATTTAAACAATGCTTTGTCAATGAGAGTATATTCTTGTGATAATAAAGCTGTATTTGACTTTGACTTTGACTTATTTGTATTATTATTGGTTCACAAAATTGCTCTCGCCTATCAGGATAATCGTCCAATAACTCTTGTACAATTACTGAAGGGATGAAACATCTTTTTAAAAAAAAAAGATACAATATTAGACAAATCTGCAATGCTTGCTTTACATTTATCAATATAGTACTTCATTCAAGATGGCAAGTGTTCGTAACCCTCAACGAGACGAGGCATGTTAAGAAAAGCTAAAAAACTACATCTTCCCCCTGCAATAATCAGCTCGTCCATCGGACAGTACGTCGTAATTAGATGCGTGTCGGGGCCATAAAATCCGGACTCTGGTCCCGTCATCTGGTTTTTTTACTATTTCCGCATAATAATAAAAGGGCCGCAGGAGATACTGCCATGCGTCGTGTCGGTCACAATTCTACTCGTTGCCAAGCTGTTGTAAAAATACTACGAGGAATCAGTATTTTCAGGTGGATTTATAGACCAGTAAATCACATTTGCCGGTTTAGGGCCAAATTTATTTAGACAGTTAGGTAAGACCTTGTACACTTGTACAGGACTCATTTTGTAGGACTTGCACACACAGTTTAGACCTAAAAAAATATTGTTTAAAACACAAGAAATCTCAAAACTAAACAAAAACAAAACATTATACATTCCCAATGATCAGGTAATAAGTAAGATGGAAAGAAAAAGAAAAAAAAGTTGTTTTTCATAAAAGTCGAAGCATCAGTAAAAAATAGAAAGGGGAATGTAGCAATGAAATTTAATTAAATGAGGTAGATTAGCTTACTATTTCGCTTAAAGTAAAATATAATTTACTTCAATACCTTTGCATGTCTCTGACAAAGCTGAATAAAACCTCTTGTACACCATTAAAAGCTCCGTTACGGCTAAATACCACTATTATTTTCTCTATTGCTAACAACATCAGCATTGTACCTTTCACTTTGTTTTCCTGATGATGAGTGTTTCTACACTCGAAACATGTCGATTTGAATTATTATGAATTATTCTAGGTTCGCCTAGTTATTCTAATTAAAAATTGTGGAGAAAGACTTTGTGCTTTTCTTTTTTCTATAAAATTAAATAGGTTATATATAATATGGCCGAAGTTGGTGAGAGAATTTCAGGGTCTCCGTAGCGCAATTGGTAGAGCGTTCAACTGGTAATAGAGGTAAAGAGTTCAAGAGGTCAACTCTAGTTAACTCAGTTTATCAAAGAAATCGAGGCATGTCGTTGCTATCGACCACTACTGAATTTTTTTTTAATCTCACCCAAGCGTTATAACAGCAGTGAATCTGGCTACATAGCAGGGTTTTAACACGGCAATAAATTTTGTAGCAGTCATGCCTTAGACGATAGAACAGGAGACGCCGTTCACTGCAAATGGTGTCCGGAATTTGCCTTTCGGACATTTATTGCGCTGCTAAGGGGCGTGTGGACCGGACAGACCGGGGAATTATTACTAGTTAAAAATATTTATGGCCTCACTTATTTGGTTTCGATACGTGACAGTCTGGACCGAAAAAAAAGGGCCAGCAAAGTGTTTAACCTTTTAATTTGTTTATTGTTTGGTATTTAATAGTTCTTCTTTATTTAAATCACTAGTAGATAGATAAACTTTATTAACATGAGGCTTAAACATATTTATGTAGATACAATATATAATTTAAGAATCAATTACGAGCGGGACAGTTGGAGACACTGGGTATGTCGGCACTTAAGATGATGCAGGAAGGTCAGCTCCGATCACATGTTCTTTAAGACCCTTAAAACTGAACTCTGCAGAAGGCATTTCGTTTTAAATTAATAGAGTTATTTACTGGAACAACAAACAATTCCGTTAAAGACCTGCTTCCCATTAGTTTACTCCCATCATGTACTGTCAAATTAAGGTGTATGTTAATGCCAATAAGATAATTTCCACCACACAGTCTGGATTTAGAAAAAATCACAGTATCTACTGCTTCCACCCTCTCTGGAGTACTGGACACGATTGGGAGTTACCTGGATGATGGTAAAATGGTGCTGCTTAGTTTCTCTAAGGCATTTAATACAATATACCATGCTCTGTTATGCTCAAAACTTCAGCAGAAAAAAAAATTGTAAATGTATTTACAGACGGCGAGTTCGGTTGATATTTTTACTAAAGGCAGTGATACACATAACCTACATACCAGACATAGAAAACTACTGTTTAGTGTACCTAGTCACAGAACGGAACTCTTCAAGGGATCGTTTTCCTACAGTGCTCACATTTTATAATTCCCTTCCACTCCGGATTAAGACCTCCCAATCAATTTATATGTTTATTACACTAGTCAAGAAAGAGACATTGGGGAGCAGAGATGATTATTAATATTGATATAACTAACGGTTGTTTTTATGTTTTTTCTTTTTTTTATGTTTTTGAACACATATTTTACTTATCTAGGGTGGTTGTATAGAGCAACTGGTTTGGATGCAGCCACCACTTTTTCAAATTTTATGTAACCACTATATATTTACCAAAATAAAAGGCATTTTGATTGATTGATTTAAAGATTTCGAGCCAGTGTAACAGACGGTCGAAAATGGGAAACATGTTTTTCGTGATCTCAAGCGTTAATAATTCAATAATTTTTCTGCGAGGAAAGTAAAAACATAAAAACTTGCTTATCTTTTACCAATTGATTCTAATCACTATTAGATTTTCTTTAGTTTTCGATTAAATAACAACTATCTAAATTTTTCCTAATTTCCTTTAAATTACATCAAATAAATTCGGAACACATCTTCCGCGGTCCTGTAATACTATTTCCAATCGCCGGTCCAGTGTAGGTGCTTGATAGCATACAGAATGAATAGGAGAAGATAAGGTGCGAGGCGATGTTGTCAGATTTAACTAAAAAAATTGTTACACTCCAGTGTGTCCCCGGATGCGTAAAGGCATAATGTATAGTGGATTTCACCTTAGTTTTTAATGGCCGCCGCTGACACATGTCATTTATAACATTTCTTTTTACCGAACTTAAGGATTGGCCAGGGCCGGACTTAAAAATTATGTGTGAACATGGGTCAATTTATTTGTAGTTGTAATTATGGATGGAAACGAGAATTACCTAAGCAATTTTTAAGATATTTAAAAAAAAAAAACACTGAAGGGGAATGGAAATAGGATAGAATATCAGAAAAACAATTTCATTTAATTTTTATTCATAATATAATAAAGTGCTGTTATTTTGGTAAAAACACACTCTTAATTTAGTACAATAAAAAATATACAAGGGGCAGTCGTGAATCTAGTATAATCAGTAATTAACTACGTTTTTTATTAAAGCATTATTTTGTTTTTTAATTTGATTTTAGACCATGCAGTGTTAAGTTGAAAAAATCTATATATTATATTTAATAGCTTATTGTTTACTTTTTTATTTTCTTATTCACGGGTAGATATGTTTTTCTTTAGACTAGGTTCTAAAGAGTTTGAAGTTTACAATAGGTCTAACTTTTCGTTGGTTTATAATAAAACAATAAAAGTTTGTAATGTTATCGAATTAGGTATTTTTTTTTAATGAATAAAGAAAAAATAATGTAAGTAGATACTACAAAAAAAGATTTTTGTCCATGCGTTTGCAGAACAGATACCTCAAGCACTCTTCAATACAACTGTATGTAAAACTTATTTTAGCATAATGGTTCACTGTGGTTTTCAAATTTAATTTTGTTGCAAGTTCCCTATTATTTTTGGTCTTCATCTGACAAGCTGTCGATGTCGTCGTCACCGTCCGAGACATTACTAATTATTTACTTACTTTTGCATAAAAAGAAACACGTCACAGATACACACAGTCCGGCAGTTTAAAACCAAAAAGTCTACAAAATATAAGCAAAATGCTGTCTCAAAAATACCAAAAACAATAACACGAACGATCAAGAATTAGACTCTAAGAATTAACAGTAGAATGCACGCGGTGCGCGGTGTGTCCCAAGTCCCAATGCGGCTCTGTGATATTTAAAGAACGCGACGAGACAATCGAATTAATGAAGTACGAAAAGAGATATGCGAGAGCAAATGCGTAAGACAAAGATGCGCATACTAACGGCATATACGAGCGATGTTGTGCTTTTGACGAGTTTGAGCTCATTGAAGGGCAACGTATTGAACTGTGTAGCGTGCATCTTCGTCATGTACATGTAACTATACGGTCAGATATATCCATCTCTTGTTAATCTAGCCAATGCCCGTGCCTGAAAGCCGTTTATAGAATTAGGGACTTTAAAATCACGTGTTGGCTAATATGTTTGACAAGAGAGACGTCAAAGCATTAAAAACTAAGGTGAAATCCACTATACTATTATTCAGAGCAGTTGTACTCCCGATCGCAGTATACTATGGTTTTACGTTACGCGTAATTGTATTTACAATGTGTATCGCGATTCAGAGAATGAGTTAGTTTTAACGTGCTGAACCCATAGACAATTTACCTTTAGATAAACAAACAATAATCACGAATGTGGCAGTTTTATGGCCTCGCGCATGTAAACAAAACTGGGAACTATTAGACATGCGCACTGCAACATTATCGTTTGACGAATGGGAAAATAGACAGGTCCGGGCTTTAAAATTTAAATTCTTGCTCATATGCCACCATAGAGGGTTTATTTTACCCCTATTTGGGCATAATACAATTATACAACGGCTGCAACTAGTACTAGTCATTGTTTATATTACAATCAGAGTCACTAAAAGCACAAACACAATTCACTAACTAAACTACACAAAAACCAGAAATCCATAAATATTAAACACCAGTCCCACAATCCGAGATAGCCGATCCGATAGCTGAAAACTTAAGAAAACTACAAGGAATCCGCAGAGAAGAGAAACCTTAAAACACAACAACAAAAATGGCGGCCGAGCCGGTTCTGGAGAGTATTCTTGAGCGCGTCGATTATTGTCGATAAAGTAGGACGGCCGATAACACGAGGTTTGTGCGCATGCACGAAGGTTCCCCGAATGAAGACAGCTGACCGACGAGTCATGCGCTCGGACGTATTTTTTCACCCATAAAACGTAACTTTTGTTTGCGCAGAAGATAAGCTGTAGGTATCTAAAGGTAAATTGTCTATGGCTGGACCGCAGTATATAATGGTTCTAAATAAAGGCG
Organism: Polydrusus pterygomalis; assembly: GCA_963969555.1. Classification (NCBI taxonomy): domain Eukaryota; kingdom Metazoa; phylum Arthropoda; class Insecta; order Coleoptera; family Curculionidae; genus Polydrusus; species Polydrusus pterygomalis. Next base: position 2,311,152 of record OZ018376.1, read on the forward strand.
CGTGTCTCGGCCAATTTATACTGCGATTCAAACCCCACACTTGTTGAAAACACCTTATCAGAAGGTTAGCTCTCGGTTATGACGCCTCAGAAGATTTTTTTGAAAATATGGACTTAGACGATTCTGCAAAGCAATTTCGACAACACACCTATTAATAAAAGTCCACAAGGAAATATTCAACAGGCTAGCGAGGTTGATTCCATTTTGGAAACAGAGAAAAAAGTATCAGATGTTAACAGAAAACACACTTCTGTAGTAGAAAGTCTAAAAGAAAATTTTCAGAAAATAACACCGCAGGTTTTACGAATTGCATCATTAGGGCTAATGTTGAATTTAAAAAAAATTACAACATCAACGCAACTCGCAAGCTTTCTTTGCAATTTAAGGAAAGGACGTTCTTCAAAACAAATAGGGGTTCAACCTACAGCTATTAGCACAAGAAGGAACCGAAATGGCCTCACATCTGGAAGGAAACGGATCCAGTCAGGTAATTTGGAATTGAAAACACCCACACGGAAGCATAATTTGGTAGAAAATATTTTTGAAACCAACCCAATGCAAAAAGCCATTAATGATTTTTTTTTAAAAATAAACACAGCTGTTCAATCACAAAAAGTTTTTTTATGAAATTTACGATATTTTTCCTAATATTGCCATAAATTTAATTTAATTGTAATTGATACGTGTTAATAACTCAAGATCGTCAAAAAAGCATCAGCAATATAAATTATGTAATAAATACTTTGCGGTAACTTGTAATACAGATTGTTCTAACAGCAACGCCCAACAATTATTATTAAATCCATTATATACTGTATTCCAGCACGTTAAAACAAACTCATGCTTTGAATCGCGATACACATTGTCAATTAAAATTACGCGTAACGTAAAACCATAGTATACTGCGATCGAGAGTACAACTGCTCTGAATAATAGTACATTATGCCTTTACGCTCCCCGGATGAACCTAATACTTAAGTCAAATTTCTCTAAGAACACGCCGCATCATGGCTAAGGAATCTTGTTGAAGTCTAGTCTAATTTACTAAGATATTGGCAATAGAGACAGGACTGGGCTGGGCTAAGTTCTTTTACACCATCGTAGTCACCATATTTTAAACTTGTATGGGTGTCTTAATGGTTAATTACCATAATGGCTTTCAAAAAGACATGGCATTATTCATTGTTAAAACATAGAAATACATTTAACATAAACTTACCTATGTAGTATTGTAGCTACGCGACAATCAAGCGGTACATTCAATACTGCACTGCCATATTATAATTAACGTTCGCGACGTAAGCCGCAAAAATGCTATGTGTTTTTAAATACAAACAGCTGGATTAGTTTTCAGTGAGCGCAAGGTCTGGCAACCTATTGTACCGTAATAATTAAAATATATACCTAAACGAGTACTATTAAATTTTTAATAACAAATGATGATAAATAAAATGTTTAATATTGAAAATAGGAGAGATAATTAACCAAATGTGAGAGAAATTGGGAGTGAAATTAAAGTTTAAAATTTTCAAAGTTTTGTGTCAAGTGCCAAACACAGGATAAATGGCGTCCCTTTAATAGCTTGCCCGGAACGTGGGCCGGCCAAAAAAGTATTCAAAAGCACCGGCATTGTTGGGCATGCTTTGTTGCGGAATTGTTTGATATTGTTATGATATTAAAAAAAGGAATCTGTCGAAATTGCCACTGTTGACAAAATTAGACTTTAAAACAAAGGAAATCAATTTTGTAAACTGGGAATATGGAATGGTTTAAAGTTTAAATATACGTAGGTAGGCAAAACGGGGATCTATGGCCTCTGCGGTTTTAATATTTTTGTGTCAAAATTCAAAATTTGCTGCCCTCCCAATTTGAGTTTGTCCACTCCCCCCATGAGCGGACCCTCCTGTATTTCGTTACAGTATGCAAAATTTTTGTTATATTTACCAAGCATACAAAAATTAAAAGTGTACCCTTGATTTTTTTGCATAATGTATATTTTAATTTTTCTCCAGATACTGATAAGACCATCAGATCCTTTTCGGGACCAAGTTTCTTCTCTCCCTCCAAATAAAACACACAGAAAACAAAATAGTCTATTAAATACATTATATCCGTACTCCCAACTATGTTCTGTATAAATATTTTTATTAAATTTCCGCATACGCACTTATCCACGAGTTTTTTTTCATTTTTAATTAAAGGTCTTAATTTTCAATTCTTGCTTCAAGCACATTGTAGAAAGCGGATTGTTTATTAAAAACTTTTAAGATGACAAGTCAGACACAAAATTACTTTATTTACAAGCGCGAACGAAAATGTAAAATAACAGGCATTCGTAAAATATGAACCAACAACTGAATCGCGCAACCGTGGTCGGGCCGTCACGCGTACACCAACAACTGACTGAACGATTTCCATTGGCAGTTTTAAATATACTTTGTTAATTGCTTTAAAAAAAATAATATAAATTTTATGTGGTAGGACCGGTAGGGCAATAGCACTGTAACTCTACCTCACGTACCGCCACTGTATTCAAGTAAACGTTTTATAAAGCGTTATTCTAGAGCACCTGTATCCCTTGCAAACCAGTTTATCAATCTTCTTTCTGCCAATCTTATACAAAAAGTACTGATACTTTTTTATAGTTTTAAAATTAACATAGTACCTATGGAAATGCGTATAACAATTCCGATGAGCTATTACTTCTTCAGAGGAATTTTCAAAGCATATGGCAACGTCGCAGTCCCATTTGAGTAAATATAGCCGGTCCGTGACAGGACAAAGGGTCTGATCCGCGCCACTTAACCACGTCGTCGTCTTCGTCACCGGCGATGCCCCGACGGGGTTAAAGGGTACCGGGGGGGAGATAAAGTGTAAGTAATACAATAACGACTAAAAGAAGGGGAACGATCCACAAATCTAGGACCATAACGGGAGAAATGTGTGTCAATGAAGGTAACATTTTTGGGGATTTAATTTTTGTGACAACAGGAATTCGGCTGCATACCTATACAAGGGGTCGGAGATATTGCAAATATTTCAAAAACTACTGGATATTATTTTTTGAAAATTGGCCCATCCGTATAAATAAAAACGGGACACCTAAGAAAAATCGAACTGTTTCTGTTCTGCAACTATTAAACAGGGTTAGTCATAATAAAATACTTACTCATTTATTTTAGAGGTAACATTCTGTATATTTTGGAAGATTTAAATATTTCCTTAAAATGAGAAAGAAAGAAAAAACTTCCTCCACAAAATTTAATAGAATAAAAATTCTCTTGGGGTCTGTGTTTCGAATCGAACGTAAAAATGTTCATCATCAGGAGACAGAAAATTTATTTAGTGCTGATGGTTTTAGCAGAAGAGAAAATGGTGTAGAACCTTAAGGTAGGAGAATCAACATGCTTGCCAACCTATAACCTATTTCGCGTAGATTTATTTAATTTTTCTAGCTTTTTTACAAAATTTAAAGAAAATCAGTATCGACTTGATATTCTGTAGGTAATAATTGGCATATTTAATAAATATCAAGGAATTTCATAACTTATTTTAGGAGAATTGTATAGCGAACAATATCGGGTAAGATTTTTTTTAACATTATTATGTCATTGTCACTCATTGTTCTTTCACTATACAATTCTCCCAAAATTAGCAATAAAATAAATTGATATTTTTGTAATATATCAGATACTACCTAAATAATGTACCGATGATTTTGATTTTTTTTAAATGTTAGTGATTAAAATAATAAACTCAAAAAATCAACGTGAAATAGGTTATAGGTTGGCAATAGATTGAATGACGTTGAGAATTCAACCTTAATGGAGTTTTTTTTTCAAGTCTCACTTAAAAAGTTTTATAAAAAAAAAATTATAATTATCTTCGACACCTTCTTTTCATGAAGGTTTTTTTTTCTTTCCCAGTTTATTTGGTTTGATTAGACCCCCTTTAATAACTTTTTTAACATACTCAGTATGGTTTAACCTTTATCAATTTTCTTCATATTATGTCTCTTCTACACATCAATTTTTTAATTCCATAAATGCTCCATTAAGGTTCTACACCATTTTCTCTTCTGATAAAACCATCAGCACTAAATAAATTTTCTGGTTCCTGATGATGAACGTTTCTACGTTCGAAACATGTAGAGACCCGTAGAGAATTTTTATTCTATTAAATTTTGTGGAGGAAGACTTTAAGTTTTTTTTCTTTCCCATACTTTCAACTCCAATTTAAGCAAGGACTATTTCTTCAAATTTCCTACCGAAATAAAGAATTTATGCAAAAATTATACGTAACAAACACACAATATCCATTGGACGTCAATTTTAAAGCCATTTATTAAATGCTCAGGACATCCCTGGATAAATTACAGAAGAATCCATTTATAAAATGCCAACGGACATGTTGACTTGACCATTGGTAATCCAGAATAACCATTCTGCTGTCATGACAGAATAGTTGTCCATATAAACATCTTTTTTGCAAAGTCCTAAAACATAGTTTTTCCATAGTCCTGTACCGGAGGTCACGTGAATGTTAATTTTCGTAAAGGCATTGGACATATGGTTTTCAGGTGTCCATTGGTAATCCATAATATCCATGGTCCTGTAACAATGGATTGCAATATCAGATGGCATCGAGGCTGCTTATGCGCTCCCCATGGAAGGAGCAGGCATGTCTGCCGGACTATAGCAGATAATACTCTGGTTATACCACTGGGATCGGTCAAAGAGGAGATACATTGGAAAGCTGAACAACTTGCACAAAACAGATGGACAGAGCTAACAATCTGTAGCATCTCCAAGCAATTATGGCCCTTACTTGATAACATTACAACACAGTCGGAAAGACCTAAAAGAAATCAGTGCCGTAGTCACCGGCTATTGCCTGTTCGGTAGACACGCCGGACGTATGCAAATACCAGCTAATGACTTCTGCAGAAGTTGCAGAGATGAAGAAGAGGAGGAAAGTATTCAGCATTTCTTGTGTGAATGCCTTGGCCTCGCGAGAAGAAGGTTCAATGCCTTGGGCGAACCAGTTTTTAATGATCTGGAGGAAGTAAGCAACTTACAACTGGCCCGATTTACGAAGTTGTTATTAACCTTAAGGTTGAATTCTCAACGTCATTCAATCTATTGCCAACCTATAACCTATTTCGCGTTGATTTTTTAAGTTTATTATTTTAATAACTAACATTTAAAGAAAATCAATATCGTCGGTACATTATTTAGGTAGTATCTGATATATTACAAAAATATCAATTTATTTCATTGCTAATTTTCGGAGAATTGTGAAAGAACAATGAGGGACAATGACATAATAATGTTTAAAAAAATCTAACCCGATACTTTTCGCTATACAATTCTCCTAAAATAAGTTATGAAATTCCTTGATATTTATTAAATATGTCAATAATTAATACCTATAGAATATCAAGTCGATACTGATTTGACAGGAGAATTTTTTGCTTGTGAATACTATACGACCCCATAATTTGTTTCGTCAAAATCGCTTCTTCGTTTTATACCTGACAGCTGTCAAAATTTGACAGAAGAATTTTTTGCGTGTAGATTATTGTATTGTCAGCGGTTCTTGATAAGTCTAGAAAATTTAATTTAAATCGGACCGTTTAAAGTGGGTCAAAATCGGGTTCAAAGAAGTCGGTTACAAACATACATACAAACAAACATACAGGTGAAGCTAATAAAAGCGTGTTAAAAAGGATTCCGTCATGTTGTCTTCTTGGACCCAGGGAATAAGCACCCATTATTTTGTGAAATTTTTATTATCCATTGGATAAAAAACTAACGAAATTTGGACACCCTCTAGTCATGTTGTCGACCATTTCTTAACTTCCAATAGATGTATATGTCGTAGGCTGATAGTGAAATCCGTCATTTCATGAAAAGCCTAGTCACTTCATGAAGCGTCGGCAGATTGTGTAAAAACATGAAATTACACGATCTGCCGCGTCACTTCATGAAGAGACCTTGACGTTTCGGCGTATATATAACACAATCTGCCTAATTTTAAAAATCGTCACTTCATGTAGTACCTAACGATGTCATGTCAGTCGGCAGATTGTGTAATTCCGTCTAAAAGGTATATTGGCAACTGGTTTGTTCGTTGTTCCCCAGAGCATTTTTTTTTAATTAAATTTTTTCAACTAATATTATTTTATAAAAATAAAAAAAATGCTCTGACAAACCCGAACAAACCAGTTGCCAATATACCTTTTAGACGAAATTACACAATATGCCTTGTTTTTGTGGGATTTCATGAAGTGACGATATTTAAAATTAGGCAGATTGTGTTATACATAATACGCCGAAACGTCAAGGTCTCTTCATGAAGTGACGCGGCAGATCGTGTAATTTCATGTTTTTACACAATCTGCCGACGCTTCATGAAGTGACTAGGCTTTTCATGAAATGACGGATTTCACTATCAGCCTACGACATATATAAGATGTAAGATATATCTAAGTGTACTGTATTAGGGAAAGCTTATGGATCTCATCCTAGAAGACTTTTTAGGGGCCCATCCCGAAGATGACAAAATTTGTGACATTTGTATAATACCTACACTGCATAAAAAACGAATGAAATTATCGCTTTTGATTTTCGAATTTCGTTTCTTCTTGGTGGAAAATCGCCATCCCAATAGACTAACTAATTTTGTGACCTCTTCAATGTAGCCTATTCCATAAAAACTCAAGTCTATGACTACTACTCTATTGCATGCATGCAGGAGGCAGTAGTTCCTGAAACAACTTGTAATAAACATCTTCTGTCTTTACTGCCGCTCCATTTATTGCCGCCAGTGTTAAAATATGTCCTTTTTTCTCGGCTAAGTCCCTCGGGTCCTCGGCTTAAGCGACCGATTTGTCGCCGACAGTCATTAATGTCGGCACGGTAGACGCGGGGATTCCCCGAGGGCTCGTCGTCCCGATTGCCCTCTAAACACAATCCAATCACCGGGAACGGCGTATGGCTGTATTCTCGGTGATGACGTCCAGCTTTTTAAAGGGTGTTTTTTGGGGGTTAGTACGTTAATAAAATAATTAGAAACACAAAAATAAAGTAAAGAAAAGTACCCCTGCGAAAAGTCAATTACAAAAATGATGTTTCTCTTGGGAATGTTTATTAAGTGATAGACTAATTAGTAAGCTAGATAGGAGTCAAATCTATAAGGATATATTGTGGAAAACTTGTCACTTGTTGATGTTTTGAAAATTCTGGATGAGGAGCAGCTATTTATACAAGCTATACATTTTTCCAATAAGAACGGTTAATTTTAGATTAGTTCCAAACATGGGGGGGGAGGGCCGGGAAGGCGCCCCTCCCTAATAATCAACTGAGTTGGTTGACACGTGACGAATTAAATATATTTGAATTTAAAAAAATTAAAACTCCCCCCACTTTCATAATATTTTTGTTAAAGTTCCTAAAATGTTGTAAATCTTTTAAAATTTAAATAAATAATTGGTTTTTCAGAAAATCAGGTATCATTTCAAATGCTACGCCACCAGTTCTATCTTAGTATTGTCACAGCTACTACTGTATAGATAAGTTAACTTTCGGGCCCTAGCAACATGACAGATAACGAAAGTAAACATTCCATTTACCTAAATATTATACGTTGCTAGCTATGTAAAGTAGCGTTGCTAGCTATGTTAAGTATTACTTTCGGTGCCAAGACAAAAAAAATCGAACTGACAGACTCTGACAGTACTCAAATAACTAGTTGTCATGGATTATTTTACAGGTGGAAAAAAAACTCATTTTATCATTTTAATTTGAATAAAATCAAAGTTTATTACTTAATAATATATTGATCAGAGAACAGTACTTAGCAGAAAAAATTTAATACATTACACGATGCGAAAGCCTTTTTTGGTGGTCGGAGGTATTAAATCACCTCGGCTTTGCCTCGGCAATTCAAAAACCTCCTCACACCAAAAAATTAACTTTCGCATCTAGTAATGTAAATAACTATAAATCCTCTCACAACATGAATTCCAAGTCACGTGACACTCTGACAATAGGGAACTTGACAAAAATTTTAAATGGTGAAAAAATTCTATAAATCATAAGTATATATTGTCATAAAACATATGGCAGCAAAAAAACAACATATATGACGGATGACGGAAAAGTCATACTTCCTGACGTCATTGGGCTTGGCGCGCTTAAAAGGTCGTTTGAAATGCTTTTGATACGCGCCAAACTTTAAAGAATTTTTACCAAGTTATTAGTGATTTTTAAGGAGTAATAATTGGGGAATATTTTTTTTAGACCTAACTAAATCATATTATTGAAAAAAAAAATTGGAAAGTTCCCTATTTTGGTAAATTAAATATTTAAGTTGGCATGAATTCCAGAATCGGACTTGAAAATTATACATGTGATACCTTCTAAAACAATTGATGCAATAGTCTCATCGGTTCTACCGCTTTAATATTGCCAAATAATAATAATAATTTCTTTTGAAAGTTTTGTTTTGTAAATATCATAATTTAAGGTAGGTAAGAATAAACGTGAGTTTTTATATGGTTTAAAGATAAAGTGTCAAAACAGATTTAAAAACTATAAAATAATAGGACTCTGTCACTCAATATTTACAACAGATTTTTTTTTGTTTTATTTTTTTCATGGAAAATACTATATCTACAGTTCAACATAACCTAATTACATTTACTGTAAAGGAAATCCTCATACCTATATGACTTACATACGTAGACCCAAAAGTGGTTTTTATGGAATTTGTTGGTTATGATACAGTTACATTCCTAAACTTGTATGTGGGCTAGCATAAAGTTAAAAGCTTTAATTTAGCCAGGGATTTAATTTTTCTCTCAATGGAAACCCTACTTTAACAGTTTTTTACTTACGTAAAGGTAGGTACGTAGACCCAAAAATAGTGTTTATAGAATTAATGCAATTGATTGATACGATTACATTTCTAAACTTGTATATTGGCTAACTTAATGTTAAAAACTTTATTTTATTGCCATACAAACAACAATAATAGTAATATCTAATAATAATTTCACTTATGTACGGATATTCAGAAAATATAATTATATATTTGTTCGCTATCCTATTACATATTAATATGGTTACCTTTTTAAACTAATATATTATAGGCTAACATAATGTTAAATAGTTTATTTCAACCTTACTATTGCCAAACATTAATAATATCTAATATGATGAGAATAATAAGAATAATTCCTTCGAAATCAAATAGCTAATTTTTAAAGGTAAATTATATGGAAAGCTGTTTTGGCATTTGGCAGAACTAGGCGGTACCCGGTTTGATCAACCTACCCGGTTTTGTTCAACTCTCCCCTATAACTACGTAAGTCAGAGAAATAATCTCTACTTATTTTTCTTGAAACGGAAATGGATAGGCACCTAGTACCTAGATAAGATAATGCAAAATGCAAAAATGATACATTACAAACAAAACCTTTACGAACAAAAATTTTAAGGTGGGAGTATCAACATGCTTGCCAACCTATAACCTATTTTGCGTAGACTTATTTATTTTTCTAGCTTTTACACAAAATTTAAATAAAATCAATATCTACTGCATATTCTATGGGTAATAAATTATTTTAGGAGAATTATTGTAGAGCGAAAAATATCGGGTAAGACTTTTTTTAACATTATTATATCATTGTTCTTTCACTATACAATTCTCCCAAAATAAGTAATGAAATAAGTTGATATTTTTGTAATATATCAGATACTACCTAAATAATGTACTACCGACGATATTGATTTTCTTTTAACGTTAGTTATTTAAATAATAAACTCAAAAAATCAACGCGAAATAGGTTATAGGTTGGCAATAGATTGAATGACGTTGATAATTCCACCTTAAGAACAAAAGTTTCACAAACTAACTTTTCGATAATAACGGCGTTCAGATGAAATAAAACTTATTACTAATCGATGAAATCAACTAACGTGCAAGACACAATAATAATTATGACAAATAATTAAAAATTTTAACCTGTAAATTTTTGGTTAAATGAATAATAATTGTAGGTACCTACTTACCGGCCAAACAAAAGTAATTTAAATGCAATGAAAATAAAAATAAAAGGCACCATAACCACTAAATATTTTGAAAACGTAATTAAATGTAACAAAAAGCACAAAACTCGGTGTTTGGGCTCACTAATCTGGGAATATTATTATGTCCCAATATCAGCTGATCGATGACAAATTTCTGCTGTCATCTGTTTTAAAACAAGAGAACTCGTGCCGTTTACTATATTGTGTAGATATTATGTAGATATGTTGGGTACATCATTCTTGACATAATGGCGATCATATTAAATAAGCGATCGTACCTTGATGAATATTTATTTCAACCCTTACTTTACTACTTTACTTTGGTTGCTGTAGTAATATTTATAAATTTTGTATATTTTTTTTTTTCACTTTATTTTTATTTTCATTATTATCATTTCCTGTAATCCTCGAAAAGTACTACAGGGTTGAATGATCCTTTTTGCTCCGTACGTTTGATTGCCGATGTATCTGGCGAAGGTAGTCGATTGTCAAATTTTTCACGAACTGTGTTTAACAAAGGTGTAAAGTCTGTTTCATGACCGTTGCATATTTGTGGTACGTCCGGTATAACCGGAAGTTGCATATGATCGCTGCTATTTCATTTGAAGAGAGCGTTTCCGAGAACCACATTATCCAAATTTGCAGGAGTCAAATTACATTACTTTCCAAAATATTCTAATAGACGATCACCGTGAACCACCCAGTATAATAAAACGAAATATAAAACTAATAGATATTAGACAGTGGTTTTCTTTACTCGAAAAGTTTATTATCTCCGTTAGACCGGTCCTAAAGGTAACTTCATTATCGACCAGCGGAGTGTCGCCTTCGCTCAATTAGCCTCGAATGCGGCAAGAATAGAAAACGACCCGGGCCCATGCAGGGTCAATCTGGCCAGTTTAAGGGCTGCGATCCCGTCGTTAAACAAAATCGAACACTCCCCCAAAAAAACCTTTGCGGTCGTGGGACGACTTCACAATAATCGTGAACTTTGTCTTTATTCGGCTTCAAGTTACTGCTATTTACGCAATATATTAATGCAATTTAGGTACACATGTCCTACTGAATTCAGATCTTTAAAATTCTGTTTTTACTCCATTGAAACAAACAAATAATTATCTGGTTATCTTTATTATAAATTGACCATAAGCACGGGTGTTCATTATCGTCTAACACAGTGGTTCCCAAATGGGGGTCCGCGGCGTATTTTATGGGGGTCCGCGAACCCACGGAGCACAAAGGGAAAATAAAACAAAAAGAACTAAATAACTCACCACTAGAATAGAGATAATCCTTGCGTTTTAAGTTTATTATTGTTTTTAAGGAAAATACGTTGTATTGATAAATAAAATGTTGTTTAAATAAGTTACGAAACGGTTGTTTTAGTACTTTTAAAGATTAACTGGCCATGGGGGTCCGCATGTTACTATAATCCGATTTCGGGGGTCCGGGATTTTGCGAAATTTGGGAACCACTGGTCTAACACGTTTTCGGGGTCTTTACAGTGTCCCTAGACATAGTACTGCCTTGTGTCAACGTTCATTTTCTTACAACGCAGTCTCGACCTTTAACCCTACTCTCAGTGATATCAAAACAGCCCCTAGCCCCTAGTCTTGCTAGTTTTTGAAACAAATTTGAGAACTTTATTGCTTACAACCATAATTAGATAATTGGATACGCTTATTAAAAATTAAATAAATTATTTCACCAGATAATTTTTAACAATTTATTGATAGTATAGTAAACGGCACGAATTCTCTCGTTTTAAAACAGATGACAGCAGAAATTCGTCATCGATCAGCTGATATTGGGACATAATAATACCCCCAGATTAGTAGTGGACCGTAATGAGCCCAAACACCGAGTTATGAATTGCGTTTTTGTGCTTTTTGTTAGGTACATTTAATTACGTTTTCAAAATATTTAGTGGTTATTGTGCCTGTTATTTTTACTTTGATTACATTTTAATTACTTTTGTGTGGCCGATAAGTACCTATTATATTATTCTTCTTTTGACCAAAAATTTACAGGTTAATATTTTTAATAATTTTTCATTTGGGATCATAATTATTATTTTGTGCCATGCACGTTAGTTGATTTCATCGATAAGTAATAAGTGTCATTTCATCTGAACGCCGTTTTTATCGAAAAGTTAAAAAAATTTTGTTCCTAAAATGTTTGTTCGTAAAGGTTGGGTTTCTAATGTATATTTTTGCATTTTGCATTATCTTATCTAGGTATCCATTTCTGTTTCAAGAAAAATAAGTAGAAATTATTTCTCTGACTTAGGTAGGTAGGGGAGACTTGGAAAAAAACAGGTAGGTTGATAAAACCGGGTACCGATACCGCCTAGTTCTGCCAAATGCCAAAACAGCTTTCCATAATATTAACCTTTAAAAATCAGCTATTTGATTTCGAAGGAATAATTTTTATTATTGTCATTATAGATATTATTATTGTTTGGCAATAGTAAGGTTGCAATAAACTGTTTAACATAATGTTAGCCTATATTGTAGTTTAAAAAGGTAACCATATTAATATGTAATAGGATACCGAACAAATAAATAATATATATAATATATATATAAATATAATTATATTTTCTGGATCTACGTTTATTATTATTATTTGGCAATATTAAAGCGGTAGAACGGATGAGACTATTGCATCAATTGTTTCAAAAGGTATCACATGTATAATTTTCAAGTCCGGTCCTGGAATTCATGCCAACTTATAAAAATTTAATAGACCATAATTGTCAGAGTGTCACGTGTCTTGGAATCCATCTTGTGAGAGGATTTAAAATTTTTACTATAATAGTACCTAGTTAGTTTTGAATTTCTGTTATAATATAATACTTTTATTTTTTTAAATTATTTGTATGACCTATCTAGGTATTTTGAATGTTTTTATTACCATTTCACTTATTTGCAGGTTCTTTTGACTTTTGCTGTCACTTAAAATATTTTTCTGCTATTTTTTTTTAAATTAATGTTGTTATAATGTTCAGGTATATTTTTTTGCTATAGGCTAACATTATATTAGCCGTATGGTGCTTATTTTTTTTTCTTACGGTATTTTGAATAAGGGTGGTTGTATGAGCAGCGCATGTTGGGAACTGCCACCATTTTTTTAAAATAGTTGTTAAACTTGTTTAATTGTTAAATAAAGGCATTTTGTATTATTTATTAATATTATTATTACGTTATTAATAAAATTATTTTAATAAAATTTAACGCATAGACAATAATATGGAAAGATGTTTATCATCAGAAATGAAATGGAACAAAACAATCAATGTAAATATTAACAATGTATTTTTAACATATTGTGCTTATTTCCATCCTTATTTTGCTTTCGCTTTTCAGCCTGTTATCAAAAGAACTTCAGTAGAGTTAATAATGTTATTATGGTAACAAAAATAATTGAAAGTGAAGGTAACCTTCATCAAACTTTTATTAAAATCAAAGACCGTTCCTAATAACAGTTGTTGAAGAAAAGTTTCAAGTATATGTCTTGAGGACTGTTTGTGAGACTTATATTTTTTATATATAAAAAAGTATATATTATGACCCGCTCTCGCTAGTTTTCATCCGTTTATTCATTGCCGTTTATTCCTGAGTGACCAGGAACTCATAGAAGTTCGACCTTATTGTTCCTGGCTGCGAGTTCTTCCAGGTCATTAAGGCACTTCATTGTTATTTTATTATGTAAATCGGTTGGCCTTAAGGGCAGTTTGGTTGTCTGACAGGATGTGCATCTTATAGTCGTGGTAAAGTCTGTTCAATGACCGCTGACCGTTACGTCATATTCTGCATATTTGCGGTACGTCGCATCGTTAATTCTCAGTCAGTCCGTTTGACTTTGACCGGTGGTAAAGGTTATGATTTTTCTTAGGCTTGATCTATATAAAGACGCATGTGAACAAATCAAATAAAATACAAGCAACAAAATAAAATAATTAAGAAGAAAATATATTAAAAAACGACAACACAACAATTTACAGTTTTTTAATAATTAAAATAAATCATCTCCACAAGGATCATCATCATCATCAGATTTGTCCAAGTTAATAATATTTATTCCACAGACCCAAAACTACGTCATTTCGTACAGGATGCATATAACTTATTTTTTAAATTCTTTTTCAGACCATCCATATAGCAAAAAAATAAATATCATTAACAACTTAAAAACTAGGGCATTACAACTATCACACCCGTCTTTTAGGGAAAATAATTTAGAACTTATTAAAACATACCTAATTAAAAACAACTACCCCGTTAAACTTAAAAATCTAATTCTCAACAACCAACAAAAAAATAAAACAAACATGCGATCTGCTGAACACCAACTATATTTAAAAATTCCTTATATGAGAAGGTAATCCGAAAAATAAAGACTCTTTTGACAACGGACAATGTTAAGATAGCTTTTAAAAGTAAAAATACTATAGGCAATACTATTTACTCAAAACTAAAGGACAAAACTCCAACACCCCTTAAATCTAATATAATTTACAAGGTACCCTGTAAAGAATATACAAAAGTATAATATATAGGGCAGACTGGAAGGTATTTAAAGACCAGAATGTCGGAACATCCAAGAGACTGCAGAAACTTTCATGTTACCAAAGACTCAAAAACAGCACTTTTTGACCATTTTAATACGTACACTTTTGACTTTGAAAATGTAAGCATTTTAGGGACAGAGACTAATTATAAGAAATGCATTTTAAGGAAAAAATCCTGTAAGAAATGTTAACATTTTTTACCAAACGGAGGAAATAATCAGCCGTAATTAAAAATACCGCTATCGTACTAAATAAAAATAAATTCCCATTGTTAGAATTATTCACCAGAGTTTAAAATAACCGAGTTGTTTTATGGGTAGATAAAATAGTGTTTAATAAAGACATTTTATTCATAAATTGGGAAAACCACACATATTTTAAATGGTCACAAATAAAAAATAAATAATTTGTAATTAAATTCCTTTACTTTTTACACCCGCAGTTAAAACTTTCAGTGGCTTTAAATAGTGTGTATCTACTAATAATTTCGTAGTTATTTTAAAGTACTACAAACAATCTCAGTTTTTTCGTATATTACTTATTTTTGCACTCACCTCTTACATTTGTAACATTTATTGCATAAAAATGTGCAAACTATTTTACAATGTTTTTTAAGAACAGTAAGAAGTTCAATACAAGTCGAGCACATCTTGTGACGATGGAATCGGAGGAGGCTGTTTATGAAGATCCAGAATTATTTACCAAGTTAGTTTATTAGAATTTTTTTGAACTATCTACCTGTTAACAAGCAAGGGAAGGCGATGATACAGAAACGGATCAGACTTTTATATACAGTGTGATCAGACCAGTAAAGGCCACATCATATGGGATTTTTTTTTATTAATAACTTTATTTGAAATTTGACTTAGGCATCAAGTTCTGCTTCGATCGAGATGAAAATGAAGCAAAAAAAATAGTAGTCACGTGATTCGCATTATCTGTCAAATTTTAATTTTTCCCAAAAAATAATTCAAAAGTAGGGTTATTTCTGAAAGTATCGAATAAAGTTATTGGAAACAGTTTTTTTTAAATGCAGTTTCTAGCCCAAATGCAAAATTCAAAAGTCTACAAATTCTGTTTTAAATATTTTCATCTTATTTATAAAGTCATAAACAAGAAAATATTACAAAAAATAACAACACAACAAAATACGGTTTTTAATATTAAAAATAAATCATCTCTGCAAGGATCATCATCATCATCAGATTCGTCCAAGTTAATATTAAGCTAAGCTCACACACAGCTACTTTTGCAGCGCAATTTTACGGTTGCTGCAGCAAAAGTTTCTTGTCCTGTTCACACATATCGCTAAAGTAGCGCGCTGCATGCAGTATTTTATGCAGCCGCTACCAGTTAACACTGCGAGTTCAATAAAAAGTTGCAATACTGTTCAGACACGACACGCCATTTTTGGAGCAGTAAATAGTTGATCACTGCTGGCAGCTGCAGAAGCAGTATACTGAAAGGTTTTGCCGTGTTTGCGTCGCGATTTTTATTCGAACAATCTGTTGGGGTTGTGTCAAAATATGGATGCTTACAATGAGGCAATGATAGCTACAACTTGCTTATTAACTATCCTCTTAAAACGGAGAAGACGTCGACGAGGAATTACTCAAAAGAAAATATGGGGAAAAAATGGATTGAAAAAAGAAATAGCTGTGGAGCTATGAATAATTGTTCAAGAGCTGCACTATGGAGTCCTTTTTAATCATGTATCCTACAATTAAAAGAATTAAACAAACATATTAGCTACCTAGGCCATTTGTAGGTATTCTAAAAATTAAAAACCATTATCTACCTCGACCAACGTACACACACTACAGACGCTGCCGTTGCAAAAGTTTCAACCAAACTAATATTTTTTGCAGCAATCGCAACATTCGCAACTCGTTAAATTTTCGTTCACACGTGGCTACTTATAAGGCTGCGCGCAGCTAAAAAATACTGCAGGCAACCGTACTGCGCCCGCTACTTCCAAGGTTGCACGACAGTTCACACGAAGATTCACTTCTACTGCGCAACTTTTTATGTTGCATCGCGGCAAAAGTAGCTGTGTGTGACCTTAGCTTAAAGAGGAAGAGTATCTGAAGCATCGATAAATTTTCCAAACATCATTTATAATTTTATTACATAATTTGTTCCATTTTTCCACTGGTTAAATTTTCTATGGCGTCATTCCATAAAACCAAAACCACGTCATTTGTTGCAGGACGCATAAAACCTATTTTTGCATTATAATAGCGCTTACATTCCGACCAAACCAATTCAATATAAAATTTCAATTACATTTTTTTGACAATTTCGTTGTAGATACATTACGTTCTAGGAATGTTGACTCTTACCGCCAGCCACCGGTGATTTTTCCCAAAAGAAAAGATACTGCGGCGTACAGAGTGAACAGTACAAAGGTCACTCTTCATCCAGAATCGGCCAACCTTTCAAACCAGAAGAACGCTGTTAGATCCGTATATCCCATGGGCGATGGTCGCTACATCAGTAGACAAAAAGGAGGTAGGTAAATGGGACCATTTTGTCTTCAGAAGAAAGAAACCAATTTCACACCGGGCACATATTATTACGCGTCGTTTTATGACGTTAGTAAAAGATAGGTTAGAACTAAATTTCTCCATGACCATTAATGAATGCAATAATTCCAAAATAATTTTTGATAATAGAATGTAAAAATTCTCGCTCTTGAGTTGGAATATTTATTCTGAAACATTTGCTTCTTATGCGTTTTGCGCGTATTTTCATTCCATAACAAGATACGGAATGAATATTCTGTAATTGATATAAAGGACATAGGTTGCCATGAATTTCGAAACTGTCAGTGTCAGATAAAAATGGCCGCGTTGTAATAATTATTTTCAGACAAATTTTAGTGCAAGTCAAAAAATGAGTGAAAAATCGGATGAATCAGATATGGAACTGGATGGTCGTGGAGAAAATATAGTCTGCTACTCGGTTAGAATGAAAATTCGATACTCGTGGTTCCTCACGCTCGCGTTTGGAATCTTCCACTCGGATTGAATTTTCATTCCAACCTCGTTACAGAATCTACTATTCCAGTAGGACCCTTACTATGTCAGATACCGTAATACCGTACGAGCAAAAATTATTTGCATCAAAGAGGGCCTTGCATCTAAGGACGTAATGCTTAGCCGTAGACCTTAATACCTGTTGAATGTCAGTAACTACCTGAATTAACAATCAATCAGTTATTCCGTCATCTTTGACAAGTAATTTGATTTATCGCTAATTTTTCCAATTTCCTGAACAATTCACACAATGGGCTTTACGGTACGGAACAGCACACAACATTCATGGTTGAAGCGTATTTTCGAAACGGGGTTAGAGTAAATGGTGAGAGGCAATACAATCCGGGTTTGTGCATGGACGATTTTCACGAACATTTTCCTAACGTTGCTTTTATTGTTGGGGATTTTTATCATTGCCTAAAAAGAACCGTGGCTGTGTTTAGGGATACAGGTTCTGTACAACACAAAAAAGGAGCAGGAAGACCATCTGTACGAACAGAAGAACTTGCAAACGTGCGTGAAATAATGCAAAATACGCCAAAAAATTGTATAAGACGCCTGCCCCAAGAAGTGGGAAGATCTTATGGAACATGCAGGACTATTCTTAAGAAGCAGCTAAATTTATTTCCTTATAAAGTGCAAGTATTCCAAGAAATACAAGCCGCAGATTTTGAAAGACGCAGGAATTACTCTCAATGGTTTACCCAAAATTTATTGGAAAAAATGATTTACTAGACCTGACATTTTTTTCGGATGAAGCCTGGTTCCACCTCTACGGTTATGTAAATTCTCAGAATACACGCATGTGGAGTAGTGAAAATCCCCATTTTTCCACATTGCATCCTCAAAAAATTGGTGTCTGGTTAGCTGTTTCCCGAAGAAGAATTGTTGGTCCTATTTTTTGCATGACACAGTTACAGCACAGCGGTATATAGAGACAATATTTTAAATCCATTTGTGGAGCAATTACTTGACGACGAACTACGTTTTGGATATTTTCAACATGACGGTGCAACCGCCCATACAGCCGACGAAACTATTAACTACTTACGCAATTTTTTCGACGACAGATTGATCAGTTTTCGATCAGACATTGAATACCCACCTAGATCATCTTGTTTAACGGTTATGGATTACTTCGTCTTTCCTCATTTAAAAAACACTATTTTTAAAACACCAGTTGCAAATTTAGAACAATTACAAGAAAGGATTATCCAAGAATGTGGTAACATTTGTCCAGAGATGCTGGTCAACACTTTCGAAAATATGAAGAGACGTGTGAATTTATGCTTGGAGCATGGCGGTGGCCAATTTCAGCAATTTATGTAATTATTTTTCTTTTTCTTTCTGTATATTCTTATTTTGTTAATTTTGTAAACAACAAAAATAAATTTGTATTTGTCTACTTATTTTATTACTCATTAGTTTGGCATATCATGTCATAATATAAATTTGACAAAATTTTAACCTAGATTATATCGTTTCCATATCATTGTGATCTAAACCAAGCCCCCCGTTTTTTAATCCAAGCCCTCTTTGATGCAAATAATTTTTGCTCGCACGGTATTATCAAATTAATATATTAATATTATTTTTCAGATGAATAAAAGAAAATAAAAATGTCCTGAAATTCTCAATAAATACGGAACAAACTAAAATAGTCTAAAAAATAATAATTATTGGTATGGTAAATTTACGCACCACTGGGGCGAAATGGGTTTTAAATCAAGTTTCGAAATGTGAAATTTAAATTTACAATTTAGTTTAATTTTTGGAAGCAATCAGCTGTTTCTCACGTCAGCTGTTTACGGTTTAAAATTTGTTTATCGATTTTGTTTTACTTTGAATTTATTACTATTTTTTATTATTATATTTTTTAAGGTAATATTGGAGCGTCCATGTCCCACGTGAGTGGTATTAGCTCAGCTGCAACCGCCGAAACTAGTAAACAACGGAAAAATGAAAAATACTCGAGTCCAGATCACCATTCCAAAGTTGACACATGTTGTCATTGTTGCTGTTTCTTTCTGTTATATATGATAATAGTTGCAGTTGGATTGGCATTGTATTTTCTACATATGCACGTATATTATCCTCATATAAAACAATACTATGATCTAGTAAGTGTTTTGTACCTACATTCTGTTTTTATAAAACGCAAACACTAGTGACGCATTCGCCATTTTATTTTCTTATGACTATTTCGTTCGCTCCAAAAAGCGGCCCAGACCCAGAGTCTTTGGATAGCAGTTATCCAGTGGCGTAACGTGCAGGGGGCCAGGGGGGGCGACCGCCCCCCCGCCCTTTGAGTCTTTTCCCAAACGGCGCCCCCTTCTCACTCTCCTAGTAGTTTCGCAGTTCAATTTCACTTCACATGATAATTGATAATATTGTTTACCTAGCGCAGCAAGAGGAAATTTACTATGTTTATAAATATAAATAATAATTATATAACAAAGCCCTCATTATTTATTACTATTATTATAATTTAGTTATTTGTTTCTGTTTATATTATAAGATGACCATTGTCAGAAAAATATTGGCAAATATGATATGTTTTGAAGCTCTCCTTCTCTTTGTTTTCAAAGCATTTTTATGAGTTTTAATTAGGTTATTATTTGTTTATAACTTTTAGAGTAAAGAAACAGATAATATAAACCTGTTACCTAGTTCGAGATTTTATTTTATTTTCACTACTTGATTTAATTTATAATAAAAATATTTTGCTACGACCAATAATTTGTATTCTTTCAGTTATTTTGCTTTAACAATTAAAAATTGCTTGAAATATCTAATTTACTAAAGACTAAATTTTATCTTTTTAAAAGTGTGTTATTGTCGCCAATGAGAATATGCTTGTATTATTAAGTAATATGCATTAAATATTTTATAGAGTTTTAACAAAATCCCCCTACCTTCCCCCGTCTACCCCAGGACCCATAGTGAGCCATGAAAACGAAGCACTTTTTTTTACTTGATCAATTTTTTTGTGATTTTCTTGAGGATCTTGTGTATTTTATATTTTAAGGGCGTGGCACCCAAAAAATTTTCGTCTACGGCGCTATTTTTTTTTCTACCCCCCCATTAAAAAAATATCTATGCCATTACCTCAGATACTTTCGCCCCCTCCGCCCCTTTAACCACGCTACGCCACTGCAGTTATCTACAGTTTTAAGTTTAAAAAAATTTAATTGATAAATTACTAAAAGCATAAAACAAAATTTTCTCAAATTTGCGCATATTTCTTTCTCTGCTTTTACTGATTATTATTTATAAATCCAACACTCCAACACAGTAGGTAATTGTACTCCAAAGATAGGTATTTTGCATTGACATTTTAGGTACCGTTAGATAAGCATACAATGATCACGAAAGAGGTAAATTTATGGCCTTGCGCTTGCGCATGTAAACAAAACCACACAGGAATAGGCATGCGCACTGCAAAATTACTGGGTCTGGGCTTTAACATCTTGTTTGTGTGGCCTAGGCCTAGTTAAACGTATTTAAATTGATCATAATAAATAAAATTACATATCAAGGACTATCACTACTTCATACTTACTGAAAATACGAAATGCCCGGTATTTTACCCCTATTTGGGCATAATAAAATCATACAATGGTCTTTACTATAGTCATTGTATCCGAGTCACTTAATAATACACTAAACTACACAAAAACTAGAATTCCGTAAATATTAAACACCCACAATCCGCAATAGCAAAGAAAACAACAAAAAATCATATACAGGATGACAATTTAAAAACGAACAGCATTTAATATTGCCTCTACCAATGATAGTATGAAAATTTGGCGAAATACGTCAATTGATATATCAAGGGGGAAATTTTTTAAGGAATTTGTTGTCGTGTTACTTTCAACCCCCAGGGCACCTACCCCTAAAATTTTAAATGGCAACCCCTTTTTCTTTTGCAATTTTTGTGTTCCTTATAAAATTCTACATAAACTGTATCATTTTTTTTTCAAAATTGTGATTATTAACCTCACACATTAATGAAATATATTTAAATAAACATTTAAATAATGCAACTCCTTAAAAAATTATGATAATGATAATGAAATACTGGAAAGCCCACCTTTCCTACTTTATGAATTATTCAAAATGGGTTTCATTCTTCTCCAAGCACAAGTACAGCCGGTATTCAAACTGTTTTAAGACGCTTTCAAGAGTTTCAGGTGAAATAGCTCTACACTCCTGTACAATTCTTTGTAGTAATTGTTCAATGGAATCTGGTTGAGTTTTAAATACAACGGATTTCAAGTGACCCCATAAGAAAAAATCCAGCGGTGTCAGATCTGGTGACCTAGGTGGCCATTCTATGGGTTCCCTCCTACCAATCCACTGCTCTGGATAATGATTATCCAACCACTCTCTTACTGGGCGTACATAATGCGGAGGCGCTCCATCCTGTTGGAAGTGCAGCAAATGTTCATCTAGAGCAAGATTTCCATTGGCGTCCCTTTGATTTTCCACCTCACGAATTATAAGAGGTTCTATAGCTGTGTCTAACATTTCTGCATAAATTTCCCCATTTAGATTTCCATTGATAAAGAGGGGACCGATGATACTATTGCCTAATATACCCGCCCAAATATTTATTTTTTAAGCGTATTGCGTATGCCCCTCTCTAATAATGTGAGGATTGAGGTCGCTCCAATAACGACAGTTTTGTTTGTTGACCTTGCCATTTAAGTAAAAAGTGCATTCGTCACTGAACCAGATATTCTTTATTAACCTGGGCTGAGTAATAATCTTATCCGTCATAATTTCGCAAAACTCAATACGTCTGTCCGGGTGTCATCGTCCCCTAATTGTTGAGTAATTAGGAGTTTGTATGGATGAAATTTGTGAAGCTTCAATACTTTCCTGACTGATTCACGCGACAGTCCAGTTTGATCTGCAACTTTACGAAGGGACGTAGTGGGAGACATAGCAACTTCACCAAAAATCTCAATCTGAGCGGCATCATTGAGAAGTCTTGGCTCATTCCTTTTCTTATTACAAACAGATCCTCTTTCTTTAAATTTAGCTACTAACTCACGGATGTACTTGTATCCAACATTTCTTTCACGATGTCTTTCGTTAAATACGATCGCCGTTCTTGCAAAGCAACGATTTTCAGCTCCGTAAATGAAAATCATTTCTACGCGTTCAGCAATAGTGTAAACCATTTTACGAAACGACACTAATAATTAAAAACTATTGAAATGTTTATGAAATTAACTTTCACAGCTTATTTCACTGATTCTAGAAGAATATGAAATAAATAATGAACATCAGGAGTCGGAAAATAAGGTACCTACTAACTACAAAACGAGAATCTTGTTTTGTCGAAAACGGCAAAAAAATTTAATTATTTTATGTTTTCTAGTGGCGATATCGAAGACGAAATGTAAATAAATAAAAGAATTTGAAATGTAAGTATTGGTAGGTACAAACAGTTTTAAACGAAATGCTATGAGGCGGTGAATGCAATCCGTTTTAAAATTCGATATTAAATACATTTCATTAATTTGTGAGGTTAATAATCACAATTTTGAAAAAAAAATGATACAGTTTATGTAGAATTTTATAAGGAACACAAAAATGGCAAAAAAAAAGGGGTTGCCCTTTAAAATTTTAGGGGTAGGTGCCCTGGGGGTCAGGGGGTTGAAAGTAACACGGCAACAAATGCTTTAAAAAATTTCCCCCTTGATATATCAATTGACGTGTTTCGCCAAATTTTCATACTATCATTGGTAGAGGCAATATTAAATGCTGTTCGTTTTCAAATCGTCACCCCGTATGTGTGAAGTTAGTAACGTTCATCAGCAACGTTTATGCAGCAACGAGAACAGAATTATTTTTTGTAAACGAATTTTTTTTAGTATCGAAGATTGGAATTCTACTATTTGGATTTATCGTATTAGTTAACTACCCCATAGATGTAGAATTTCAGTCTTTGCTACTAAAAAAATTAAAATTCGTTTACAAACACTACTTTTCGAAGTTTTTATCCTGTATCTTTTTCCTCCGGTTTTTTGGAAATTCGTATATAGCAGGTAATTTACCCCTTTTAGTTCACCAAACATGATAAATCTAAATGGTAGAATTTTAAGCTTCGCTACTAAAAAAAAATAAAATTCGTTTGCAAAGCTACAGGAATGAATTGACCACATATATATTACAACCAGTGTATCGCTACTATGTTACAATATTGTGTCCCCTATGGAGGACTATAAGATGGGTTACGCTAAACAAGGATAACCTAATAACAAGAGGGTTTTGCCCATGCCTATACCTGCAGGAGAGCAAGGCGTGTGACTGAAATTGAGATTTTGATTTTGTACATTATCAACTTATACGTATCTTATCTGTTACAGAACGAAACAATCAAAAGCACTAAAGAAGATTCCGATATCTCTCTCAATTTTCTGATAAAATTCTGCAAGGAATATTATACCAAGACGAACAATCAATCAATTGCGAAAAAAAAATGTAAGAAGTTATTAAATTCCGATAGACATGACAATATTTTCGACTTATTGTGGAAGTCTCACACAACACAACAACTTTTATAAATATCCACTGGATATTATTCAAAGGTATATCCACCTATTTGCTGGAGGCATCCATATATCCATCAGGATAAGGCAGGGCATAAACTAATCATCCCAGTAACATCATGTGCATAACTTTGAGGATATCTTGTAGATGCAACCAGGAGTTTTATATTACCAAGCCTAGATATGCTGAACTGATCATTAAAATGTATTCCAGGACCTAATTGGAATATTTTTGAGATTGATTGGGTCAATTGAAGCAATCGCCATTTACTTTTTAAATTATATTATTACATTTTTGTAGGGTTTTTTGTTTTATTCAAAACATGTACAAAATAACTTACCTCAGGGCTGGGCCTATATAATTATACCAACAACTTATTTACATATATTAATAAAGAAAAATAAATAAAGTTTAGTCAACATTTACCCAAATATCATCTTTGTTTGTTTATGAACTGATCCGTAATTGAACATAAAAGCAAAAAGTATTGAAACATCCATTAAAATAAAACTGCCAGGGCTGGATTTGGATCTGTGGGCCCCTAGGCTGTTCAGGGATTTTTTTTTTAATTAACAACAACGAACAAACCCGAACAAACAAGGTATAAAAATAAAGAGAAACACACACCAAGACAGATTATCCCGATGCATGTTTTGGTATATTTTATTTGCAGCCCTGCAATCTAATTAGGTAGGAACGTCCATTTTTCGGGTAATAATATATTACTTCAAAAAGTTCGAAGGCAGCTTTCTCTATACATACATTATATAAAAGAAAAAAGTAAATACCTAGGTATGTTTATATTAATCCAAGGGTGAAAATATTTCACGGGTCAAGTTCTCGGGCTTGAATAGTACATTATATACTTAGGTTGAGAAGTGAGCTATTATATAGCGAGCGCTTTTATATACTGAGGCGCGAAGCGCCGAGGGATATAATGTGCGAGGTATATAATAGCCTTCTCAACTGCGGTATATATAGAATTTTTTCTACTACTAACAATAAAATATTACCTATTTTAATTCGTTTAAATCTTTGTTACCCATTTTCACCTAATTTTTAAAAAAATTTGAAAATCAAGTAACTTAGGATTTTACTTGTCAAATGCGATCTTCTGTCAGTATGTAGAAAATATTCGGGTTAGATAATAATATAAAGTTAAAATTATAAAATGTCTGAAATTGAAAGTGAAGAATTGGAAATTTGTACCCCACCCGAGCTTAAAGAGGCGGCAAATAGCGCACAGTGCGATCTGTTACCAGAGAAATCTAAGAAACTATACTTGAAGGCATACGCACAATTAATGGACAGGTGTGTAAGAAAAAAAGCTGGTCACAGAACCATTCCTGAAAGTATCTTCCCAATAAAATTATAATAAAAAGTCCTATTTTATTGATAATTTAATCCTGTTTTCCAGAATTTCTTTGTTTAAAATGGTCAAAAAAGGCTCAAAATCAATAATATGTTAAAGAAACGGTGAGTTAAGTTATAAAATTGTCTGTAACAACCTCATTGAACAGATGTTTTTCATTATTGACCTAGGAAATTTTTTATTATTATTATTAACCTAGGTGAAGAAATGTTACTTCTCGATAAAGGAATGAAGTAAATAATGACGATTTCTCAAGTAAGTAGTAGAAAAAATATTTTACACGTACCCAAGTTGTTCCCAAATTGTAAAAATCTATACAAGTTATGTACCAACTAATATTTGACTTGAGGTTTTAAAAAAACCTTTACCTTCATATCAATGTCCACTGAAACCTGATTAACAGTATTTATACAGTCATTGGTCAAATCCAAACTATAAAAATATATTTTTGAGTCACTTACAATTTTTACTTCCCAAAATTCAGAAGTATTAATTTTTTTATGAATAATTACTGAGATCGTCAAAACTTTTTATAAAATCTGATTGCTCGAAAGCTTCATTAAGTTGAGAGCTACGCTCTTATTGTTCCTCGTTTCTCTCCGCTGGACTTTTTCTAGGAATGAGAACAGTTTTTGACAAGTAAGCAAGCTAATTGGGATAAAAGCATGGAACAGCTAATAAATTTAGTCTCACTTTAGTTGGATTTCTTTCGTGGTGCCAATTAGCTCTAGGAATGGCTTTTAGCCATAAAATTGTCAGATTTTCATCTTTTGGGAAGTGAAAAACTGACACCTACTTTTAAAACACTTTTATAGTTGGAGTTACACCCAGGAATACAGCAGGGGCTTGGCATGTTGATAAATAAACAAACTAAAAGAAAAAAATAGTACTTACCTAAGTACCTAGGTATCAAGAGGTATCCTACCTACTTACGAACTATCTCTACTAGTGATATTTTTAAACTAATTCACACATACCTTAAAGCTAAATAAACACTTCAATATTTAATAAATTAATTGTAGCCACAAAACAATAAAGTTTATCCCAAAGAGCTAACTACAATACAAAAAACACAACTTTTAAATTAAAACAAATAAAATTCTGCCGCCATTATAAGACCCGCCAGGCCGGCCAGGCGTTTTTCACTTTATTAATGCTATTACGGCAAATCCGCACCAAAAATGTTCACTAATATTTTGTAAAGGTTCTTAGCAATCATTTAACTTAAATTCTCTATTAGATATCAATCGAAAACCGGATAAAAATACAAATTAATACGAAAAACCGCCAAGTTAACACCTATATCGCGCGTAAATTGCATACTAAAGCATGGATAACCTCAAAAAAGTCACGTGACACATGGATCTCCAAGCAGCTAGTGTTGTCGATGTTTCTGTTTCACGGTTACTTTCAAGGTGGTTGTGACAATACGGTACATATGAAAGCACGCTGCATACACAATATTAAAAAAATCAAGCCAAGAAGTGGCCCCTAGTGAGTTCCGACTAAGCGAATAAAGAATAAAAAGTAATTATTTTAAAAAAATAAAAAATCTACTTATTTATTAATTTGATCATATTCGATATAATTATTTTCAGGATAATTAAAACTGTCAATTTGCAATTTATCTTCTGGATTCATGGGCGTTCCTTGGCGACACTTGAACGTTTCACTAAACGCCTCCGAATTCATAATCATTTTTTCTACCAGAAATGCACTTGGAATGTTTGAAGATTCGTATAAATGTTGGGCTAGAGCTGGAACTGTCGGATTTTCGCAATATTCTAAAAAATAAAATTTGTTGTTTATCCAGTGTCCTACTCTCAGTACCAGTTACCTGTTATGCAATTTATTCTGCTTTAAAGAAGGAGTATTTAAAGGTAAAGACAATAATTGCCATTTACATTGTTTGAATTATTTTAATTTTGTATAATTAGCAATATTGGTGGGGGAGAGAACTAAAAAAACAAGATACAATGGGGCCAATTATTCGAAAAGATAGTTATGTTTTTTTATTTTCGTCTCGATTGAAATTAAATGAGCTGGCAAACTTGGTGTATTTCGTCTTCAGTTTAAGTTATTTCAACGTTTTGAATTTAACATTTGTACGTAATAGAATATTTTTGGGATCTTAAGTTTATATTTGAACAAAGAAAAACGGATAATAAGTATCTCTCTGATTTATATTCGATTTTTTAAATTTAAATTGCTTTGCAAATTTTTTACCCAAGAAAATTAGTTGAGAAATAAAAATTATTAATTATTATGATGCGTCAAAATAAGGTAAAAAATGCGTTTTCTCGACCCACCATTTCGAAACCGCTGTAGTAGAGCTACATTTTTGTAATAAAATGATAGAAATCGCCAGATTTATCTGTGCCCAACATCACTTTCATTGGAAAAGAAATAATTATTCAAAAATTTCAAGTGCTAAACTTAAACAGAAATACAAAAAGGTCAATGAAATTAAAAAGAAAATCTTTGGGGTTTAAAATGTTGTTCTCTGGTAGAACACTAACATTAATGCTATTAGTAGTAACTATTTAGTTATTCCATTATCCTTGAAAAATCTAAGTCTAATCGAAACAGGATAAAACATTAAAATTTTATATACCTATTAGCGCGGAAATTGCCAGGTTAAAACATTGGCCCATTTTTTATTTTTTATTTTTCAAGTCTGTTAAAAACGTGTGCAAACGTACCTTGTGCAATTAAAATAAAAAACTGCTGTTGGGGAGAATATTCCCTAGAAATCCAAGGTAAACTATTAAAAGTATCATTTACAACAAAAATATCTTGAAACGCCATGTCCAACGCTATATTGTCCGCGAACCTGGCTGCCTCAGAAAATTGAACAGTTTCTTCCCAAAATAATTTGATCTAAAAAGTTTTTAAAAAAATTCTAGCATCTAAAACCTGCCTGGGTAAAAAAAAACAACCTTCAAAAAAGAACGCTTTCAATAATTTTCTCCACTACTAACCCATAAAACGGCTATTATTGACCGATTAATACAGAAGTATATATTTCAAAAAAATATATAAATTATAAATTTATATATTTTTTTGATTTGATATTTTTGGCCCTACCTGTTTCAATAAACCATCCGCCACTGTTATTGACCATCACTGGTAACTTGATTGAAAAAAAATTGGTCATAATTAAAAGAACAAAATTTTTTTAAACAATTAGGCAATTAATTATTTTTAATTTTATGTATACAGATACATACTAAATAAAAAATTAAATTTCTGACATTCAACCAATCTAAATTTTTCAACATAAAATTAATTTCTGTATATTTGTCACAATTTAACATAATCCGCATTGCCTTATTTTGTAAAATTTGTAATTTATCAAATATTTCCTTCCTGGCACAATATAAAATGGAAGAACAAAAAAGAAAATGTGGTAATATAATAGTATTGAATACTGTTTTTTTAGAAAACAAACTTAAATTAGAACTAATACTTTTAAAATAACCTACTTTTCCGGCAATCTTCGATATGATACTTTCAAAATAATTTAAAAAATTTAATTTTGAATCAATGATTATCCCTAAATATTTAAAACTGTTTAGTAATTCCAATTTTTCAATATAACAACAAAAATCATCATCTGAAAAAATTATGCGGTGTTACCGAAACAGTGGTCATGTTTTCGTGACCCTAGAGGTAGAAATCTTAAAATTTATTTGTGTTTTAATGTTCATTATGCATTTTCATCAAGTAAAGGGCTCATCAACCGTTAAAAAAGAAATTTTAAATGAAAAAAAATAATCATCGAAAAATATAAAAGTAAATCGTAAATTTGACTTACTTTGTAAGATATCCGTTGATTTTTTAATATCTTAATATCATCTCCATGTTGTACATAACTATTTAGGCTATTTAAATACTGTTTATAAAAAGGGGATCTAAGCTTTTGATCAACATCATTAAAATGTAATGCAAGAGCTCTAGTCAAATAAAACTTTAAGTAGGAATTGACTACGTAAGGTGAAGTTGTTAGCATTCTGTACAAGAATCTATTTGGTATGGCTAAAAAATAAAAACATTAGTAAACAGAAATCATAATAATCTATATTATAAGTGACTGACTAATTGATTCATCGCCCAGTCCAAACACCTAATCCTAGAATCATGAATTTCCTGGATATTATTTATACAGGGTGATCCTTAAGTACATCAAGAAAATCTAGGATATGATTCCTGGCATCAATTTAAGTTAAAAAGTTCATATGGACTTATGCCCTAAGATGCTTACCCTTTAAGATACAGGGTGTTAAAATATTTTTAAAAAAATATTTATTTTAGTTAAATTTCGAAAATCCTTAAAGATACGGTATTGAAAATTCGTGCTTATCTATTTTGGATTAAACTACAGGGGCTACTAGGGGCTTGAAGTAACAAGATTAACAATATACGCAAAAGATGTCCCCCTCGAAATAAAAATCGACGGGTCCGAGCGATCTTCCACATTTTCATTTTAAAGCAGGCAAATCGAGGTGTTAAGTCTCTGGTACTAAGGCAGAACCCGATATGTCAAAATACTTGATTTTTCAGAAAACGAATTTTTAAGTTCGCGATATCGCCAAAAATAATATTGCATTTACAGCTTTCAGCTTTCGCTTGTAGCATTTCAAGTTAAACTTTTTCCGGATAACGAAGATATTTAGATTAGTTGGACATATCGAGTTTTTCCCTCTTTAGTTTCACCAATAAAATTGACATGTCGCGTGGTAAAACCAATTCCGACAAGTTGAAACTGTGGCATAAACCGATATGTCAGACATACCGGGATATACAAATAAATGTTTGGCGGTGCAGGACGACACCACAACCCGATATGTCTAGCATATTGGGTTTTGCCAGCGACCAATTTTCATTTATGAAACATATCGGGATCTTATTTTATTAACCCACATTGTATAGGAGTAACAGAACCATATCGGGTTTTGCCGTCATATTCGTCACCAGTAACTGCATATATTGGCTTTAAAAACCGAAAATGGATATTTCTTGACATATCGGGTTCTGCCTTAGTACCACAGAAGTTTTCGTTGGACCACCCTGTACATTTGTCTTACAAAACTAATAACTATTTAGGTAAATTTATCAAAAACAATAAAACCAAAAGCGATAAAAACAAAAAATCAGGCGTCTATAAATTAAAATGCAAAGATTGTCCTCAAACATACATTGGCCAAACGGGTAGACATTTTTACAAAAGAATATAGGAACATTATACAAGTTTTCTAAAAAACAAAACCGACTAAAACTATGCTAAACCATTTACTTAATAATCAACATAATTTCGATCATTCCTTTAAAATGTTACATACAGAAAACAAAGGCTTAAAACTAATATTTGTTAAAATCTATGGAAATAAATAAACTTAAAAATACGGACCTGTTACTTAATGATCAATTAGATTTAAATAATTTCTCTTTGTTAAATTTATACCTACTTAAGATTTTGTAAATTACCCATATTGTACCTAATTTAATTATTTTAAAGCCTCTGTGAATGGATTTCCCCCTATTATAACCTTTTCACTGTTTTATTTACATCTTCAATAATTTAATTTTAGTATCAGCTGAATGAATTAATTTATTTTAAGCTATATTGGGAATATTGATACTTTCCTTACTCTGTTAAAATAAGCAAGTAGGTACGTGTTTTGGGAAATTTTATCCCTAGGAGGTAGAACTGGAAGATAGATGTAAAAAAATTTAGATAAATTCTTGGCTGGGAACAAATTAACATATTAATTCAAAAGAGTTTTGTCTGTTTCCTTCTGCCAAACCCATCCCCAGACGCGTTTCGCCGTTATTACGGCTCATCAGTGAGGCTCAGTTTGGCAGAATGTAGAGTTGTGTAGTTCGCGAACGAACTAGTTCAAAAGATCGAATCTGACAACTGAACTAAAAGATTCAATCAGTAATTACTGAGAGATTGAAACAAGGCGAACTAAAGTCTAAACGGAATGTACTACGCAAGCGAGAGCGAGACGACCGAGATTATAGGTTTTGTCACCTGACCGACCGATGCATGCCGCGATGATTTCGGACTATTTCGGTATTGAAATGAATAAAAAATATTGTCGGTGTCTACTGTATTTTTTGTTAATTTAATATATAATTTAAATTTTAAAATATTTCTTTTACTTCACTATGCCAGTATAAATCAGTGAACTAAATGAACTAAACGAACTAGTCTTTTGAACTATTCACTTTATTGAACGAGAACGAAAGATTGAAATCGGCAAAGTGAACTAAACTTCCCAGTACTAGCAGAAGGAAACAGGGCTCAAAGACAAATCACTTGTCAGGATCGATTATCGACGGGAATTATAGAACCCGGTGCGACATCTTGCGTCCCAGTAACATATGTTTAGGCATTTGCGACAATTTTGCCCTTAGGGGTGGATAAAGGGGTATAAAAGTTTATATTTCTTGAAACTCAACTCTTAAACAAGTAATGAAACACAATTATTTCTTATTTTTTTGCATGTCGGCCCCCTTTAGGCCCAAATTATTAATGTCCTGTTAGTACTAACAGCCACATAACTTCCATGGCAACAATTGTTCCAACAATGGTATCCTTAGAAGTTATCTTATAGTTAGTGTTAACAGGACATTTATAATTTGGGCCTTAAGGGATAAAAAGGGGTGGTTATATAAGTTTATATTGGAAAAATACGGTTTGTCTAATTTGTTTTTACTTACCTATAACATTAGTGTCAGGAATCATTTTTGGTGATGATTGAAATTGACTGTCTACTGCTTGAGACCTAAAAGAGTATGTAATTGTAAATGCATTTTATTATACTTCAGTATCATAAAGTTTCAAAAACTTGCCAATTAAATGGTTTCAATCATTTTTATTGTGTATAATTGGCAATATCGGAACGGGGGGGGGGGAGGGGATCTTATCAGACATTTTTCACAGGCATTTTGGGAGCCAGGAGCAGAACTAAAGAAACAATACCATGACCACGTCCCATAGGCTACCGATATTGTCAGGTACCTATAGTAATCATATATAGAGTAGCGACTGGTGTTAGTTGAAATAGGTAAGGCCAACATATTAAATCAAAGAAAAAACCTATAAAAGAAAAAAGAAAACAAAATCTTACCGAATAATTAAATGCAGCATACTAAGGACTTGTCTTAAATCATAGCACATAAAATAAAGTGTATTTTTTGTTATTTCAAGGAAAAACAAATAGAAATAAATATTCCCATTAAATTTCGAAGTGGTGACTTCTGCCCACTTGGAAT
This sequence comes from Polydrusus pterygomalis, assembly GCA_963969555.1. NCBI lineage: Eukaryota > Metazoa > Arthropoda > Insecta > Coleoptera > Curculionidae > Polydrusus > Polydrusus pterygomalis. Next base: position 2,344,080 of record OZ018376.1, read on the forward strand.
TTTTAATTTTTTCTTAAATTTATCAAACAACATGGTGAAACACTCAATACAAATATGACATTTAGATTCTCATTTTAAAAGGTTCTTCAATTTAAAATACTATAATACCTATACAGTATGTTCCATTTAAAAATTAGTAAGTTGGATATGTCCTGCTTATTTAATGTGATTCAAAATAATTTTAAATTGTAAACCTAATGACTCCCTATATCTCTGTTTTTTAAAAATACTAAAAAGTTAACCACTTTTTTACCATACATTACCTATACAGTGACCGGCAGAAAGTGCGCAGCATATGGGAAAGTTTTCTATCTTCAAGTTTAGAAAATTAATTTTATTTTAGATATGTTCTGCATGTTCTCCAACCAAAATAACACCCATTAAATCCGGTAAAAGTCTTATGGTATACGAGGTAGGATAAAAAATATAAAATTCCGCTAAGAGTAAAGTACCTCCATCTTTCATTTTAGAATATTTTTTTACGAAGAATTATTGTTTTAATTTCAAAGTTATACTGAAATTCCAAATATCGCTTATTTTGGATAAAAAAATGGATTTGATCGTGTTTTCTGAATAACCCTGTATAAAAAATAAATGGCAACCGAATAGTACAAAAATAAGATTTTCTGCAGACTTTGTTAGAAATTACCCATAATATTATGAAAACAAACTAATCGGACTTATAATCGACGATTAGCTCTAACAAAGTCTGTAGAAAATCTTATTTTCGTACTGTTTGGTTGCCATTTATTTTTTATACAGGGTTATTCAGAAAACACGATTAAATCTATATTTTTGTCCAAAATAAGCGAAATTTGGCATTTGGGTATAACTTTGAAATTAAAACAATAATTCTTAGTAAAAAAATATTCTAAAATGAAAGATGGAGGTACTATACTCTTAGCGGAATTTCAAATTCTTGATCCTACCTCGTATACCATAAGACTTTTACCAGATTTAGTGGGTGTTATTTTAGTTTGAGAACATGCAGAACCTATCTAAAATAAAATTAATTTTCTAAACTTAAAGATAAAAAACTTTCCCATATGCTGCGCACTTTTTGCCGGTCACTGCATGTATTTTAATCCCGAGGACTTAGTGTTTGTTGCACATTTGTTATAAAACTCGGTCGTTTATTAACCCCTGCTAAACCCAGTCTATAAACTGACTCTCGATCTTAAAAGATACATTTACAGTTTACACTCTTGTTGCATAAATAACTATTACTTACAAAATAAAATTTTCATCCTCTCTACGTAATGCATTTCTCGATCTTCTTTTATTTTCAATTAACGTTAACATATTTGACAGGTGACTGTTTATCGAGAAAGTTAAACTGTTATAGCTTTTCTCTAAATATTTTTTCCATTCCTCATTATCCTCAAACAACTTTATTTGCAATAATTCCAAATTATTCTTGTACGTGTTTTTATTTGCCACCTCCAATTGCAAACCTTCAAGCATCCAGTAAAAACTTTTTTTAAGTTCTGAAAGAGTTCCATTAAATTCCAATAACTGAAAAATATCCAGTCTCGAAGTTTCATAAAGAATTTTCGTTGCAATTTCAGGCATTAATTCTATAGCTTGATTTATGCAAAATTCCTCTTTGTTTTGTTTCGGTGCTATCAAGTTTTGGTATAGTTCTAGTTGATAGTATAGTTTAAGCGTTTCGATAACTTCTTTTTCGGTTTTTAACAATCTAAAAATAAAATAGTTCAATCTTTGCACTAAGGAAAATGATCTAATACAATTAACAGGTTTGCTAAGACACAGTTTGTATTGACAGACAGATTATTTTATATTAACCCATTATAAATAAATTGCTAGTATATCAAACAGTGGCGCAACCAGGGGGGGGGGGGGGGCTGCCGGGCTGCAGCCCCCCCCCCGAGCTTAGAAACTTAGCCTATTCGTTTAATTGCAAACCAATTTTTCATGTCACGCGAACTATTTTCGCATGTTTTTTGCGATCTCAATGTTTTATGGATTGGTAATTTTTTTGTTTATCAATGTAACATGGAATCTTACGTTTTTTGTGTAATTAAAGTATACATTTTAATAAATAGCTCAAAATTGTACATAATGATTTAAAAAAAAAATTTCGGATTCGAGTTTTTTCCGTTTCTTTGCATTTTTTGAGAACATTTACCATAGTAATGTATATATTTTTTTACACCATCAGAAAGTGAAGATTTCAACGAACAAAAAGCCCACCGACTTTTTTAAAACAGCAGATATTTTGACGTGAGAATTTTCGATTGAAAATAAGGGTGCTTTTTCGATATAGTGTCAAAATAAGGTGAAAAAATAAATATTTTAAATCAAAATAATTACAGTGTGCCTGGGACATAAAAAGGTAAGTTATCACCAAATTTAGTAAGAACATAATTTTTTTTTGTAAAAGATAAAAATAAAAAAACAAAAACATGGTTACCTATTTGAATTTGTCACATTAATTTTGAGGTAATGTGAAAAAAGTGTTAATACAAAAGTTGTAGATCTTTTTATTACCTACAACTTTGCTATTTAACGTTTTTCCATAGGACTTGTAGTTTTCCCGAAAATCGAGATAAATCGTTTTCTAGCCTTAAAAACTCACCCCCTTCCACTTCCGGACCTTGGATCGCCCGTAAATTATTTTTTCTTTCATTTTTGTTATATTCTCTTTCTTTTCCAATGGGTTTCATCCTACTATTATTTTTGTTGTTTCAAAAATTATCGACCCTGGTCTACCTATTTATGCGAACCACGATATTGATATTACCGTGGAAAAAATTCTGGACGAAATGGCAAAAACAAAACGAAGAATTTTACTTTAATATTAGTATTATTAGTGATTACTTACAACTTATTGTATAAGGTTTTTGTTTTGTTTTAGTATAAGTATGCTTAATATATGCGTTACTTATTTTAAATACATTTTTACTAATTAAAATAAAATATCTAAATTTTTTTTTCATAAATATTTCGTTAAGGCTAGCGGCGTATTATTGCACAAGTTTTAGGGGGCTGTCGCTCTCGTCAATCCTACGTATTTCACCCAAAAAAGGGCGTGGCACCCAAAAGAGCGCCTTCGGCGCAAGAAGTTAAAGCCCCCCCCCCCCCGAACAAATTTTCTGGTTGCGCCACTGATATCAAACCCGCTTTAGTGTTATATCAATTCCAGGTTCGCTACAATTTTGTTTTATTGGTAGCGATCAGCAGCACAGTCACAATTTTGTTAAAAAATAAATTGTATCTTCTCAATGCGACGCATTTTGTTCCCAGTAAAGCGGTTTCTCTACAATTAAGAAAGCAGAACAGCGTCCCCAAAAACGAATTGTATCCGTTAGAACCTATAATCCACAAGACGTTGGTGGGGGTTAGTAGCGATCGGCAATCGCCGCGCGCCGTAGTATTAGTTTTAACGTATTTGAAAAGGAAAGAAAAACACAAAGTCTTCCTCCACAAAATTTAATGGAAAGGATTCCAAGTTTAAGGGTCTCTACATGTTTCGAACGCAGAAACGTTCATCTTCAGGAGACAGAAAGTTTTTTAAATTTATGCTGATGGTGTCAGCAAAAGAGAAATTGAAATTTAGAACCTTAATGGAGCTTTTATGGATTTAAAACTGAAGTATAGAAGAAACATGAAATAAAAGATTTGATAATGGTAAAACCATAGAGTGTTTAAAACATTATGAAGGGGTGTAAACCAACCAAATAAATTGGGGAAGAAGAAAACCTGTCTAAGATGTCGAAACTTATTTAAAAACATTTAAAGGAACTTATGGATATAAGACATTATTGTGAAGGTACAATCGTTGTGTTTTCACAGAAAATTGTTGTAGTGAAAATAATTTTTGGGGTCCTGGGGTCACTACAACAATTTTATGTGAAAACACAATGATTGTACCTTCACAATAATGTCGATGGAATCCTTTCCATTAAATTTTGTGGAGGAAGACTTTATGTTTTTCTTTTCTTTTCATACTTTCAACTCCACTTTGAGTATGGACTATTTCTTCAAATTTTAACGTATTGGTTGCGCAGGTCACAACGTTCTTCGGAGTCTTCTAGCTATCTTGTCTAAATTTGAATTTTATCGATCCTATACATATCAGCACATGTTTCAATTAGTTTATTTTTACTTTGTATTTAAGTTCTTTTAAACTTTGCATGTCAGATAAAGCAATAGAAGAGTCTTATTTCGCACAACCCATCATTATTAAGACATGTAAAATATCTGTGAGAAACTAAATTAAAAATCTATGACTTATTTTTAAGTTCACCATTTGATCAAGTAATTTTCAAGTTATTCCACAAAACTTTTTGGGCGTATCTATAGTAAGCTTATTGAAATTGTTAACAAAAAGTATCTTTTTGTACATAAAAAAGCTGTTGTTGTTTTGTTTGATTTCACGTAATTATTTTAACCCACAACATTATTTGGCTAATATCACAAAATATAATATACCATTCTGTGCTAATATGATGCTAAAAGTAAAGGTACACAAAAAGACGTATTTCTCGTAAGAAGAGCATCTATTATTACAACAATTTCCTGCAAAATATGTAAAATAAGCCCTGTTGTATGCAGGGCGATGACATGTGGCGATGTTTACGTTGTGCAAATCGCAAAAATTTGGTCTTGCAAAAATAACTTCGAAAGGATTCGGAAATTCTTTAATTTGAAAATACAACGTTGCAGAATTTAGTAGGGCGCACCTTTTTCTAATTTAAGCATCTCTGTGTATTATACGGTTTACGAGATCCCTGTAGAGTGCATTTTTATCCGGGACACCCGGTATACATAAGTAGGTACATAAAATAATTAATATAAAAGGAAAGAAAAACACAAAGTCTTTCTCCACAAGATTTAATAGAATAAAATTCTTAGTTCAAGGGTCTCTACATGTTTCGAACGTAGAAACGTTCATCCTCAGGAGACAGAAAAGTTTATATTTTATGCTGATGTTGCTAGCAAAAGTGAAAATTGAAAATTAGAATCTTAATGGACCTTTTATGGACTTAAAAATTGAAGTGTAGAAGAAACAAGAAATGAAGAAAATTGATAATGGTTAAACCATACTGAGTATTTGAAAACATTATTAAGGGGGGTCTTGGTCTTAAAGCAGCCAAATAAAATGGGGAAGAAGAAAACCTTTCTAAAAAGGGGTCGAAGATTATTTAAAAATTTCTTAAAAAATTTTCGAACATATGTCTTTAAGACATTCTGAGGGTAATTGTAGTATCACAATAATATTATTACATGAAAAAAATTTTTGGGGTACTGAGGAGTAAACCTCAGTAACCCCGCGAGAGGTTAATTTGAAAACAATAAAGTGGATTAGAAAGTTAAACATTTTCAAACATTTTTTTCAAAAGTCAATAGGTTATTCACGTCCACGTGGGTAAAAGTGTAAGTGTAGTATAATTAATATACTGTACCTTTCTTTTAAATCGCTCATAATTTGTTGAAAATACTCTTTTTCCAAATATAAAAATATGGGTGTTGTCGTCTCGAAAGGTCTCCCCGTAATTATTTTAAAAAAGTCTGGCCAGTCGATTACAGAGTATTTCTGGCTTAAATCTTCGATATTAGTTTTGATATATCCCTGTTTTAATATCGCATATTGAAGAGTAGGACCGGATACTTTATTCTATAAAATAATTAATTTGCAGTAAATTCTGTACGCTATAGAATAAACACTACTGACGCATTCACTTTTGTTTTTTAATCAATATTTCGTTACTGCTTTGTTTTATTCCAAAATCCACCAAATATCTCCCTGTGGAGTACTTTTAACAACACTTAAGTAATAACTTTTTTGCTTTTATTAATTTATCAATTAATGTTTTTTAACTTAAAACTGTAGGTAGGTAATTGCTATCTAAAGACCGATATTTGGCGCTTTTTGTAGAAAACGAAAAATAAACGAAATATTGATGGGTAATGAAATGGCGAATGCGTCACTACTGTTTGCTCTTAAGGTGGGAGTATCAACATGCTTGCCAACCTATTTTACACAGATTTCATCATTTCTTCTAGCTTTTACACAAAATTTAAATAAAATCAGTATCGACTTTATTTATAAGTAATAATTGACATATTTAATAAATATCAAGGAATTTCAAAACTTATTTTAGGAGAATTGTATACCTAGTGAAAAATATCGGGTAAGATTTTTTTTAACATTATTATGTCATTGTTCTTTCACTATACAATTCTCCCAAAATCACTACATTGTATAAAACAAAGTCGCTGTCGCTGTCTGTCCGTCCCTCTGTATGCTTAAATATTTTAAACTACGCAACGGATTTTGAAGCGGTTTTTTTTAATAGATAGAGTGATTTAAGAGAAAGGTTTTTATGTATAATACATTCATAATATTGTAGAGAAACGCTGATAAATTTAGAGGTTTGTTCGGGTTTGTATTTATAAATCTTGACGTGATGGTGAACTTGCCTTATTATCTCAGAGAAAGCGACGTCGTATAATGCCGGGCTGCAACGCAGGCCGGGTACACGCTAGTTAGCAATAAAATAAATTGATATTTTTGTAGTATATCAGATATTACCTAAGTAATGTGCCGACGATACTGATTTTATTTAAGTGTTAAGTCGATAAAATAATAAACTTGGAAAAATAACGCGAATTAGGTTATAGGTTGGCAATAGATTGAATGACGTTGATAATTCCCTTAAGTATGCGAATAAAAAATATATTTGCAAGTAAAGTCAATACTTACCATTTTTGAAAAGAAGCTTAGAAAATTCCCCAGCATTCTTTTCTGCAAAAGGCAATGGTATTTAAAAAAAAATCAATAGCTATTTGTGTATTAAGAGCGCAAAGTGATATATTGTCGCTTGGAGCGAGAAGTTTGAGCGGCAATGTAACTTTGCGTTCGAATTACACACAGGACTTTTTCTACAACCGGTGTTTTAAATGTTTGATAACCTCAAATTTGAGAGTTCAGATTTCAAAAATTATGTTTTTTAATAAATATTTTGAAAACGGGTTGGATTTTTAAATGCATTGTTGGCTTTGTAATTCTTCATTAAACAGTAAAATATTTTACAGGGTATTCCTTTGAAAACATAAGAAAAATTAATTTACAGTGTGTCAGTTTTAAACACTTTTTTTGAATACCTGTATAAAATAGTTCAGATCTATTTAATTTATTTAGTACCTATCTCTTCACTCCTCGTCATCAATCTCATATAATGCCGTATTTGAAAAAATGCTTTTACCACTATTGCATGAGCCAGGACCCTGCTTAGCAGAGATATTTAAGAAAAAAGGTTTTTGCTTGAGTTTATTTAGGAGGGGTTCCCCCCCACCTTCCTTCCACGAATATATATTATTGATTAAAACAGAAAAAAACAATTATTATTCTTACATTTTTTAGAACTATAGTTCTGTTGTCACTTTTTTCCACCACAAAATTCTCTGCCATTCTTTTAAAAGTTGCTTCCTTACATTTTGTAAATTCCTCGTAAACAGTCGGTAGATCCAATTCGGATTCGTATTTTAATTTTGGGTCAAAATTTAGGCACTGCTTCTCTATATGACTTTGTAGTGACCAGTCTTTTAATCCTGTAGTTTCGTCCATTATTGAATTTGGAGGCAAAATCTATAAAAACATATACGTATACAGGGTGCTATAAATTCGTGTGCCTACAGGGGGATCACGTAAACGGTAAGAGATACGAAGATGGTTAAACTAGGAACTAGCTCGTGACGCTCTGTATCGCGGAAAAACATCGATGTTTGCGATTCATCGAAAAAAATTTTTTTAATAGAATAATTAGAATTACAAAACAAATCACAAATCTAATTATCCCAACCCACGCCTTAGCTGAATCCAAAGGTAAAAGGTATAATCAAGATCGAGAGGCAAGTAAAAACATGTCGGTATTAGCCAACGAAATAAGAATACAAAGGAAGTAGGATTTTGCATAAACCGCCTAACAAACTGGCCGACGGAAGTCGGCCATTTTGAGACACCACAATATGACTCCATGTTTGTTTTGGTGTTTGACCGTGGTTGACAGGTCGAGCTGTGATTTCTGATTTCTTTGCTGTTTTTGAGTTATTTTGCATTTTAATTAGTTAACAATCATATTTAACGAATTCTAGTAAACTTATAATTACTTTTGTGTGACAGTGGAGTATACTTTTAGCGGTGGACAGCGATTAAAACATTTTAATTAGTTGGTATTCTGGGTTAATTAATAAGCTATAAATATGGTTAGTTGTGCTGCTTGTGAATGCTCCCAAACGCTAAGAAGTAAAAAACTGGGCATTACATTTTATCGGTAAGTTTATGTTTACATATATAAACTTTTTTAATCTGTAGGGGAAAAAAATGTTATTTTAATTTAATGTCAAAATACACAACCTCCGAACCTCCCATGTCATTCATGGGCGTTCGTCTTATAAAACCAGAAAAATATTATTTATTTATTAATCGACTGGGTTACCCCATTTCTACAGAAAAGCAAATTAAAAATACTTATTGGTTTTTAGTTTTCCAAATAATTACCTAAGAAAAAAGGCATGGTTGCAAATTGTAAACCGAAGTGATTGGGATCCTACACGAAATAGAGTTCTTTGCTTGGAGCATTTTTCTGAAGATTGCTTTGACAGAACTTCAAGATTGAAAGTTACATTGGACCCAACTGCAGTAGTACCTACTTTTGAAGTAGCCAGGTTAAAAAATGTAAGTTTGGAAACTATTGTATCCGGTCATTACATAATATATTAGAAAATATGTAGGTAGGTAGGTACTTAAGAATATGAATATAAATAATTCTGCATTTTTTATGCTTCCGAGGAAGCTGCTTTGTTCATAAATTATGTATCGATAAAAGTTTTTAGATGTTTTATTGGTTTAATCTCTTTTTAAAATTTTTAACCTCATGCATAAAGAATGTAATAAAATATGGGAGTGTAGGTACGATAAACAAAGAAATTCATATTTAAATATTGAAGACAATGATGTTTCTAGAATGATGAAACGTTTTCCCAATATTCACCTGAGGACGACCGGAGATACCATTGATTAAAAAATAAATTTAAAGCAAGTCCCGAACCTTTTATCATTCAAAGAAATTCATATCAAAATATAAACAAAAAATTTTACAAAGAGGTAGTATCACGTTATAGGTACTTTTGTGTCATTTGGTAAAGGTGCCAAACAGATAATTAAAAAACTTATATTTTTTGGCAGGTACGTTCCTATGCAATATCTTATAAGACACCATGTCAAAACCTGGCTGAAGATAATTATCCTACTGTGAATCTAACTGGAACACCTTCTGGTTACAACATATATTGGACATGGCTCTTCCAGGACATTTTACTATCTTCCTTTAATCTTATATGACCATCATTAATGGTTACGGTTTCCGGATTCTCCAAAGTGTATCAGTTAGTCTTAAACAAGGTGATAACGGTCTTTGATTTATTTAATATCGGTTTATCTTTAGGAAACCAATTATTATTTACTTCAATCATAAATTGTTAAATATGTTGCTCGAGAAGCTCAAGGTCTTTATATGCTAGGATTTATTATAAGAACTTGTAAATACTTTAAAAATGTTAACGCCATAATAACTTTATATAAATCCCTGGTAGTTACAACACTTTAGTCTGCATGCACTATTTGGGATCCTCAGTATGCCAATAAGATTGCTCTTTTAAAATCTATTCAGCATCAATTTTTAAAATTTTTGTACTACAAGTCATTTTCCGTTTATCCGCCAAGAGGTACAGATCGAGGGCTTTTGTGTAAAAGGTATTTCCTTCTTTAAGACTATTGCGTATAGAAGCAAAAATTATTTTCTTATAAAAAATAATTAGAGACAAAATAGATAATAAAGAGTTCTTAGGACTGCTTCAGTTTAGAATAGGCTTAGTCAATACTAGATCCGCACATGTATTTTATATTCCTACACCGAGGACAAATCTATACAAAATCTCACCACATATAAGACTATGCTCTATTTTAATAAATATTGTGGAGACATTGACATAATATATAACTTAAACTATGAAAAATTAAAATTAAGGAATGAACTGCTTAGGCAAATGCTAATTGAATATTTATTATAGCTTAGGTATAAGCTTTTAGAAATGGGGTTTATGTATCTATAATTAACTTGTTAAGTTGTTGGTACTATAAATAAATAAAGTGTTGTATTATCTGCATAGATTGTCATTTGACAATTTCCTTGTATACTAGAAATCTCATTAATATTATTCAGGTATATATAATAAACAGGACTATATTATATTATATTTTGTGATTTGGTTCATGAAGAAAGAGTAAGGTTTTTTTTTAAATTTTATTTTTTAACGTAGACGTTTTGGCAATAATGTTGCCTTCATCAGTATTTATTATCTGAAACAATTTGTTTTCTGCAATTTTGTATGTATAATAACAGGTGTTTTTTAGTTATTTAACCAGATATTTACATTAAGGACCCTTTCACCTCCGTTACCTTATTTAAATAAATAATTAAAAGAAATAGTTGTATTGTTTTATTACACCAACCTTAATGTATCTTATAGATATATATGAATCTAAATATTTTTTCTATTTTTTTCGTCAAATAAAATTTTATTATTAATCATTTTGTTATTACCATTTTAATGATACGCCACAGGTGGACCGGAAACGCGCATGCGTTAAATGTTGCCGCCATCAGACCCCATCCCGGACAACTGTCAATCTACCATACCCTACTTCCTTTGTATTCTTATTTCGTTGGTATTAGCACATGGTACACGAAACACTAATAATATCATCCCGTGAGTTTGAATGGTACTTTAATAATAGTTTATTTACCTGCATTCCGTAACCTTCTTGTCCACCAACAAAGCCATATCGTACTTCAAATAAAGGTGTGGATTGCCTGAGCATCAAAAAAGATAGCAAACTTGTAAGATCACTGTATTGAATGTTACTGTTAAGAACTGCAAAATTAAAGAAAATGTGTAGGAAATAAAATAAATATTCTTATAATAAAATATTACTAGGTTAAAACGTTTGACCAAGAAAATATACATTGTTCTTGTATTGTTGTATATGTCAGAGTTACATAGATAAAGAATAGCAGACAGTATAATAAAATATACATTGGAATCAATACATCCAGTACCTAGTTTATTTTTGGAAAAATGCTTGCACACGGGTATTAAAGTCTGCTCAACGACCGCTGACCGTTTTATTGTAATTTTTGACAGTGACATTTTTAATCAACATTATTTCAAAAATGTAACGGTATTGTTTAGAAATATTTTATTATTCTTTAGTACAAACCCATTTAAACTATGGAATACTAGGATGGAGAGGCATAAATAAGAATTATCTTAATAATATTGAAACTATTCAAAAATACATTTTGAAAATTATTTACGAAAAAGACCACCAATATTCTTCTCATTAACTATTTAAAGATGAAAGAAAAAAATGGAAAATAAATCCTTCAAATTTTGTAAATTTTTATGTCTAAATGTTATGTTGGTAATACTATTTTTTATCATAGTAGCCTATGGACAATAAAAATTATTTTGCGAACTGTCATTTTTTGATTTATTGACCCATTTTCACCACGAGATTCTAAAGTTATTTTAGCGATATGAGATTTGAAATTGGACGGAATACGTTATGTGATCCTTATACATTTGGTACATATACAGAGCGTTCGGAAATTCGGGCGATTTTGCTACTTTTTTTCGAATTTCAAAAGACGTGATTTTACGTCACGGCATTGCAATTTAGAATAGGGAAGATGGAAAATTCAAATAAAGTTGTAGTTAAAATCAACATTGGAAGGTTAGTAGATTGAATTTTGTATAGGAGTTGGCAGAAAATGATAGCTTGAAGCATCTACAAAAGCAAAATAGTTCTCCGTCAATAAAGTTATTATTTAATATGTGTTTTTTAATTAACTAAAACAATACATACAGATTTGTAGATCTAGGCAACCAAACATACATACGTGGGTTCGTGTAGTATTTTGCATATTTGGACTAAAAAATATTAGTTATCTAGAATGCTATGCTAAACGGTGAAAAAAAAACATGTCATGTAGGGCCAACCTTTAAATAATAAAATTCGGAGTTATATATATATATATAGATCTGTTTCGAGACAAAATTAGAAAAAATACTTTTACCCTCCGCAATTTTTTTCTTGAGGGGTGCTTTGGAATACGCACGTGGTCGGCAGAAATTTTCTGACGTGTCATAAAAAATCGTCTGTCACTGTCACGCCTCTCCCTATTACAGCTCGATAAATAGTAGGTAAAATTTTTTGAGGGGTGCTTTGGAATACGCACGTGGTCAGCCGAAATTTTCTGACGTGTCATTTTTGACGTGTATATTTGCTGTTTTCTTTGTTATAATAAAATGCGATGAGTTATACCTCAATTTTTTATATTATAAATTCTGAACGGTTGGCGATAAAATTTTGTATGCACCACGTCAGTAAAGTGTCTTTATCGACTCGCCTGTTGTTCGCCTCGCTCGCTCATCTCATAATTTCAGACTCGTCCGATAAAGAATCACTTTACTGCCTTGGTACATAAATAACTATTATGTACCAAGGCAGTAAAGTGATTCTTTATCGGAGGAGTCTGAAATTATGAGATGAGCGAGCAAAGCGAGCGAGGCGAATAACAGGCGAGTCGATAAAGACACTTTACTGACGTGGCCGGTGCATACAAAATTTTATCGCCAACCGTTCAGAATTTATAATATACAAAATTTATGTATTACAGCGCAATAAATCGCGAGAAAACTATTATTGAGCTGTCATAGGGAAAGGCGTGACAGTGACAGACGATTTTTGATTAATAAATGTCAAAGTCACTAATTTGCGGAGGGTGAAAGTATTTATCTGCCGCATTTGCGGCAGGTAAAGTATTTTATTTTACAATAAAATAAAGTGTTCGTTTACTTCCGGAAATCACTGTGATAATATACGGCTTTACTGACGGTTGACGATAAAATAATTTATTTCTGACCGAGATATTATAAGTTTATATCATCATGGTTACGCTATCAATAAAGAGGGTTATAACTCCCTTGGGATATTAAAGATTCTCTAATTCCCTCTACCTTTTACAGGTAAAATAAAACAAGAAATGCTAAATTAACTATTTTTTATTTATGTCATTACAACGTCAATGTCATTATTGACGGCACCTGATTCAAATATACCGGAAAGGTAATTAATTGAAACATTTATTTCGGTTTAAAAATTAACAAAAATTTAAATCGGTCAGAAATAAAATTATCTATGTACCACGGAAAGTATAAGAGTCTCAATAACCTCGGTCAATTGCCCTCGGGAAGTAAACTTTGCCCTCGGTAATTAAGACCCTTATAATTCCCTTGATACATAAATAACTATAAATAATTGTAGAAATAAAATTAAAAATTGGATATTATCCAATCCAAGAGATACATTCAAGAACGTCGTTAATAAATAATAAATATACCAAGCTATAATGAATAAAATAAATAAATATGTATATTATATACCTACATGACGTATTGTATCTGTGTATACTGTAGTGATATAAAATATACCAATAAAATATTGTCCTATTCGTTTTATATTATTATCTAGTTGTGCTTGAATTATGAAATATATTCTTGACAATAAATATTATATTATTTAACTCAAAACAAGTATTTTACTTCTGAGTTCGAAATTAATAGTTTATACAAAAAAATTATATATTCGCTTTAAATGTAAAAAAAAAATATTTGAATATGCTTTTTTTATTATTATTGTTAGGTATTGTAAAAAAGAACAAGCATTAATTTTAAAATTATATGATTATTTTCAAATAGAAAGTGATGCCGGAAAGACTTCATCCTTTAACACATTTTACGAGGTATATCAGTAGATATAATAAAGCAGGAATTGTGAAAACATAATTATTAGACATGAAAAAGATATGGCAATGGTTTTATAAATTGAAGAGTTTCTGATGCTTTGGGAGTTTAACGAATTAAGGCAAAGGGAATAGATAAGGATGTAGATCCCTTGGTCGAACTTCACGAAAATCATGAACATATCATAAGAGATCGTATTTATGGGATGTATATTGCAGGTGAACACGTTTCCATTCACTCAATATAACTAACTTTAAATCATTGATGGTGTTGAAATATCCACTGGTTCATTAGTGGACCGTTTAAAAAAATTAAAATTTAAATTGCGTAAATGTACTGTAGAAAACAGGCGTTTTTTAATACAGCACCCCTATATAGGCCAAAAACGAGTAAAATATTTAAGAGAATTTCAGAATAAGGACAACTCTTAACTTCCCTTAAAACCTGTTTTTCTCGATGAAACCTGGATATACAGTAAAGGGGCTTTTAGGCAAAGTTGGTAAGATAATACTTTTTCTACTACCGTGCGTAAAACACTAACTTTACACACTATGGAAGGTGTCTAAAATTTAACTTTTTTTAACTAGTGCGTAAAGTAAATTACTTTACGCACTAGTTAAAAAAAGTAAAAAATATGAATGATTACATTGATATGGATACCTGCATTTTTACTTAAAATTGGTCTGGTTGGCAATGGACAAATGGCGATTTCTGTTTGACGTATCTGAATGTTGACAATTTGTGATTTATGCCAGGTGTTTTAATGATTTTAGGAATTAGTGAAGATTTTAATACGGTAAGTTTTGAGTTGTGATATCAAATGTGTTATATTGTTATGATTTCGTTTAATTTTATTTCAGATTTTTAAATCTCAACATTATGGACAGTGATTTATCGGATTTTGAGAACACTCCGCCGAATATTGCAGATTCTGCACAGGAAGCTACTTTGAATTTGCTTCCGAACAAGTCTCGGTTAATTTACGAGCAAAAATATACATTGTTTATGTGTTGGTGCAAGAAAAATAAAGTGACAAGGTACTCAGAAAATGTTTTGCTAGCTTATTTTTCAGATGAATTAAAAAGCTATAAATCATCGACAATGTGGTCAATATTTTCCATGCTAAAGGCTACCTTGAAAATTAAAAATTCAGTAGATATTTCAACCTACCACAAGTTAATTGCCTTTCTTAAACAGAGAAGCAAAGGCTACAAAGCAAAGAAATCAGGAATATTTGAGAAAAGTCATTTCATCAAGTTTATTTTGGAGGCTCCGGATTCGAAGTTTTTAATGATAAAGGTAACTTTACATCAATTTAATTCTATTGGTAAGGTAAAATATCATATCAAAAATTATAGAAGTTTTACCTTAGTTCTTAATACTTTTAGATTCTCTATAAAATGTTTGTATTTAATAGTTATTATATATTTTATATCGACACGATTTATTATTTTAGGTTGCATTTATTATTGGCATTGCTGGGGCTTGTCGCAGAGAAGAACTGATGAAAATGACAATAAATGATGTTGAGAACAAGGAAACAGTCCTTATTATAAGAATTCATGATTCAAAAAATGGTATGGAAAGAATTTTTACAGTTCTAAACCCAAATAATTCCATAAATTATTTATCGTACATTATAAAATATATGACATTAAGACCTCCTAATATTGAATCATCCAGATTATTTTTAAAATATGCCCAAAATAAATGTTCGAAACAACCTGTGGGCATAAACACATTTGGTAAGATGCCTTCTGTAATAGCTGAATATCTGAAATTGCCAAATCCAACATGTTATACTGGTCATTCTTTTCGAAGGTCATCTGCCACTATGTTGGCAAATTCTGGAGGAGACCTTATAACAGTGAAGAAGCATGGGGGATGGAAATCATCTGCCGTCGCAGAGGGTTACATTGACAGTACACTGAGCAAAAAAATTGACATATCGAATAAAATATTAACAAATGATGCTTCCTCTTCTAATTCTACTAGTACGTTTGACAATATTCCTGAAATCGAAATAAGTAATATTACATCAAATTTGTCTTCTGAAGTTTCAACCAATATAAATAAGCTAACTGATACACCATTTACATCGAGTTCTAATGTGGCTTGTAACAGCAGACGTGTGGATTGTGAAGATTCACAAGTAAATTCTAGACTTAAGAGCCAAGGATTAACTTTTAATAATTCTAATAGCTGTACATTTAATATTCATATAGTCCACAATTAAATTGAATATAAATCCGTATTTGTAAGTACATATATGAAATTTTATTATTGTTATTGTTCCTATAACTTTTGTTCTTAATATTTTTTAGATAACTCTCTTCCTTTAAGAAATAATCGACCATTTCAATACATAACAGCGACCCTGTATAACGTCCGGTAGTAGAAAAAATTGTGTATGCAATTCGTGCGTAAAGTGCCTTTTTTTTACTCATGTGATTTGCGCACTCGCCTGCGGCTCGTGCGAAAAACTTCTCATTCATAAAAAAAATGCTACTTTACACCCTTGTTGCATAAATAACTATTTTATACGGTTAAAAAAAATCGTCGGATGTTGTATGGTATATTAGTCGACGTGCTGGTTCAGAAAATGGATTTGTGAATAATGCAAGTTTGATATTCAGATCTGGCCTGAAGAAATCTGGTGATTATCACGATGAAAACTTTGAGAAATGGTTTAAAGAAAAATTGTTGCCAAACTTGTAAGGACCGTTGTTTATTATCATGGATAACGCGACCTATCATTCTGGGCTAATTGAAAAAATTATGAATACAAGTTGATCAAAAAGGTTACTTATTGCATGGGTAGAACAAAGACAAATTCCGTTCTCATTATTTGTAATAAAGGATCAGATCTGGATAATAGTGAAGCAGCATATCCCACCCAAACGTTACAAATAATTTGGAAAGCGCTGTTTATTTTGTTTTGCAATTATTTTTATATTATTTTAATATGCACTTAAAAATAGTCAATAGAAAACTAGGGTTACCATTTAAAAAAATTATCGATCTCGTCATATCTCTAATTTGGGACATACTGTAGGTATATCATAAAAAAATATCGAAACGTAAAATGATAATACCAGTGCCCAAGCATTTTTACAAAAAAAAAACTACTTAATTTACTAAATTTATTCTAAGTTACAAAATCACACCGTATAAAAGTACCTGGTATAGAAAATGTGCCTACCTTGTTTAATTTTGTTTGAATATCCATATTCTGTTTCATATTTAATGCAACTATCAAAAAACGTTTGAAAACGTGTTAGGTATTTATCAGTTGTATTTGAAAATGTTAACACATGTTTTAACAAAACATCTGTATATTTTTCGTCAACATTTTTGACTCCCCCACACGAAAATTGATAAAAATCTTCGCATGGATCAACCGAATGATCCATTGATAATAACATTTGACCGGCCTTTTCTTTACAACTTGTCTCAATACAGACGTTTTCCGTTGCTTCCGAATCATCTTTAATTACCTTTTCTTTCACTAAAGTAGCTGGTTCGATTGTAGGTTTTATTTCTACCATTTTCGCCATATTTTTGGACGTAGTTTCTATATCAATACTTTTTGTTGTATGTTCCTCCCCAATTCTATTATAATATCGAGGTCTTAATTGAAAGGATTTTTTTGTTACTTCACCGTTTGTAACCTGTTGACTTATTAACGTTTTTGTAGTGGTAGCCTCGTTATTTAATTTTTCTGAATACATATGACTAGAAAATGGTTCATCTGATACTTTAGTGACGATTTTCTGAGGGATAAGAAAATCCTTCTTTAATTCTGTGGTACTTTCAACATTATTTTTTGTTGTGTCCGTATTTAAATAGAATCGTATAAAAATACCATCTGATATAATCTCATCTGTTAATGATACTATTTCATAAGATTCACTGGTTGATCCGATATCTGTCATAATTGTATTCTTATTAATGTCAACTTCTTCTGATAAATTGTTCTCTGAAGTATTATCACCATTCAGGTCTGTGCTAGTTTCTAAACCAGTTACTAAATATTGCTTATTAGTGGTTGGGATTGTATTAATATCATTGGGCGTTGTGTTTGGATCCAAATCGACAACACCATAGTTTTGTTTAAGAGAAAATTCTGTGACAGTGTCAGAACTGGTTTTTTGAGTTTCTATGTCATTATAATTCTGTGTTTTCATTTCCATTCTATTAGTTGTCGATGTTTTTAAATCCGGGAATAACAAATCAATTATATGTATAACCTTTGGGGTTGTTTCCATTTGAGTGAACGTTGATGTCACATATTGATTTTCTGTATCTTTACTTATTTCATTATATATTAGTGATGTTGTAGTAGTTTGTCTATAATCAGATTGAGTCGAAGATGTAGATGGATTATTTGTAGTAGCCTCAATAGAAATTGACGAATTTTCGATTGATAGGTTGGCCTGTTGCTGTAAAAATGTATTTCCAGTTAGTTGTTTAAAAATAAACATGGTGGAAAAAACAAACCAGTTAAAAAAGTTAAACAAGAAACTACATATAGCGATGTGGTAAAGAGCAGCCTTTTGTCTGGAATACCTTCCACTTAATTCAGCTTAGCGCTCGAAAAAGTAAAATTAATTTTTTTGAAATACTCATACTCATAGTATATAGTATTGACTTTATTGGTAAAAAAATGGATGTACTCGTTAAGTGGAGGAATGGGACACATAATGTAGTCAATTTCAAAGAGTAGTGTTAGATAAGACTTTACAAGAAGGGAGCTAGGTTAAAATGTTATATAAAAAAATGGTACTATGGAACAGCTGTGGCAGTCGAAAATATAAATGATTACGATTCGGAAGATGAGTTACCGCTAATTCATTTTAAAGAGATAATAAGTAAGGAAATTAAAGCAGAAATCAGTCATTCTTAAGTGGCAAGGATTTAAATGGATTTAAAAATATTAAAACCAGTAGTCCTAATGTATAATAATGTATGATACATGCTTAAGAAATATACCGGCCTATATAAAAATTGAGCAATAAATTATTTTACTAATAGGCGTATATTGGTAAATGCAATAGGCGTATATCAACATGCAATAAAAAATAATTTTACAGAGTGGCGTATATATTTTTTTTAGCAATATCTCTTCTGTAGATAGTGATATTACATCTTCATAGATACCTTTGCCAAAATGTTCAAAGGACTCATCGATATATCTAAACTGATTATTAATATGCGTTTTAGTTCCAGAATTACGAGCAAGTCAAATATACTAAAATCTTTAAAAGGCTCTCCTGGAAAGTTAACAAAAGTGATATCGCCACTTAGTCAAATTAACGACGAATAGCAGCAAAAAAAACAACATAATATTTCGTCCCAAAAGACCGCTAGCAAGATTTAAAAATGCCCCAAAATTCAAATTATCCCAAGCGGATAAAAACGCGCTGCTATTGGTCGTGACGTCAAGAAGTATTATTCGTGTGCGACATCCACGAAATAGATTAAAGGTTGGCAATAAATTGAACGACGTTGATAATTCCACCTTAAAACAACAATACAATAACAATAACACACGGCAATCCAAATGCAAACTCGGTCGCTCGGCCACCGGTGAGAATGACGGATGACGGAAAGTCATACTTCCTGACGTCATCGGGCTTGGCGCGCTTAAGAGGTCGTTTAAAATGCTTTCGACACGCGCGAAACTTTAAAGAATTGTTACTGATTTTTAAGGAGTAATAATTGGTAATATTTTTTTTAGGCCTAACTAAATCATATTATTGAAAAAAAAACAAATTGGAAAGTTCCCTATACAACTTTCTTTCGTAAGTTTTTACCGACAACAAAGTTAAAGACACTAACAGTGTACAAAGTTATAGGTAGAAATGGAATATCAGAGAAAAGCCAAGGGGGGGGGGGGGGGGGGGGCAAACGGGGCATCAGCCCGCCACCTATAAAAATATGAAACATTTTTACAAGAAAAAAAATGTATTTCAACGTTCAGATAAAATAGACAAAGTCTAGTTTTGATTGTGATTATTTCACGGAATTTTTCGTTCTCGTATAATTTTCGTCTCGTCACGCGAAATTTTCGCAGAACAATCTCTCGTCTCGTCTCGCAGAAGATCAGACCTCTCTTGACTCTCGAAAAGTGCGAGACGAGGGTAAACCCCGATAAACGTTTAAATAACTGGTCACTTTGTGAATGATTAATAAAAAGTTGTTCTTACCAAGTTTTTGTCTTTTCTTTGATCAATTGTCAAAATTACGCAATAGATCGCAATGCACACTCCAAGTACTACCAAAAGAAAGGTTATACACGTTCGAAAGGACGTATCCTTTCTCCTCCCGTTTGAAAACCCGTCGTTTTCGTTCACGATGTAGGATCTTCCACAACCACACGGCATCATGAGAGAAAAAAACTATAATAGTGTCAATTTTTCTGAAAAATTTAAATGATCTCTACACTGAATATGAGTGTGTTTTATTAGAGACGTATAGCATGAAACCACATCGTTGGTAATACGGATTTGCAACAGATTACCTTGGAATCTTACATAGCAATTATTAAGGTTAGTGACCCATTCGGCACTTTTATATAATCTATTCACTTCAAGCTTCGTTAAGTTTTTTATTTATTGTCAATATTATCTTTATGCAGACGAGACCAAAATATACTTATCATCTAAATGCATTGATGCTGCACATGCAAATAATTAATTTAATAGGGATTTAGAGGAGCTTTTAAAAGTCTCCAATGACCACCTACTTAAAATTAATTCTAATAAATCTGTAGCATTATTATTTTGTAATGAAGCTCAATGTGATAATGTATTAAATAACATTAAATTGAATCTTAGAGAGGCTTTTAAAAATTCCTGTAAAAATCTAGGTCTGGTACTCGACAGTAAACTTAAATTTAAAGAGCACGTTACATTTTGTTTAAGAAGAGCTCCCAACAAACAACAATTATAGTCTAAAAAAGGTGACTTTTACATAAAGTTTTCACTATAAAGCCTGACAGGCCGCTTTACATAGTCAGAAGTGAGTAAAAAAAGTAGTTTTCTTCGTGGTAGTATAGAGTTGTTTTTACCTGTATTTAACCTTTGTGGGCTTGTGTTGGGCCTGTTATTCTGCCTCCTGAGCTTTGATACAAATAAAAACAACATAATATTTTCATCTTTTTCTAAATTTGTAGTTATGGTTTTCTATAAACTTCATAGCCAACAGGGCCTAGTTTATAGAAAACCATAACTACAAATTTAGAAAAAGATGAAAATATTATGTTGATTTGTATCAAAGCTCAGGAGGCAGAATTTTTCTTAAATCAGAACGTGTCATATCAGACGCCATTGATTTTTAAAAAGGAGTGGAGTATATAGATACTTATATAATAACTATTTCATCGATGTGAATTAAAAAATTAGGTGCGCGTAAAAAAATGTTTGTATGAAATAAGGCATTTAATTAAAAAAAAAACAAGGTAAATTAAAGTTGAAAATATAAAAAGTTTAAAAAATAGCCAATATTTTGTGCTTGGACGAATATGTTAGCTCGTTTATGTGCTCCGTTTTTGTAATATACTTCTTTTTTTTTAGTGTTAAAATTAATTCAACACAATTGATTTAAGATAATACACCATTTAAAAAAAAATATGGCGTTAGTACATTATTTTTCCTAAAGGGCACGATTTTCAAAAGACGAGGACAGATCTGATTGGCTATAAAGAAATTATTTCAATCATTACTATAACCTATTTTATACTTTAAAGCCTTCTGGGCTTTAAGTACAAAATGTAAGAGTAAATTTAGAGTATACATCAGAGAACTCAAAGTGTAATATTCTGTGGTATACATCACCTCAGAAAATGTTCACATTTTAAACTGACCAAGAAGATAATATAATAAAGACAAAACGAAGTAATTTATTCTTCATTTATGGGCCTAAAAGATATTTGGGCTTTAATGCCCAATTTATGATAAAAAATAACATGTTTTGGCGTTTATTACTGACTTTCCTTAGACCTAACTATCAAGTCGATTTACAAGGTAAATATCTACTATTTTGGACCATCTCTTGGGCCTCTTATATTATTATATTCCGACTTTGAAGAATTAATAATAAACTCGAATCACTTTCTTTTGACCAAACAGTTAGTCTCTTTGGCCGTTTCGTCCAAAAAGCCGATTTGGAAGTAAAAATAGACTTTTTTTACTTAAATAGGTCATTTTATTCAAATTAGAGGTCGCTAAGGCTTTAAATGTTTGTTGGGATACCTATTTATATTGACATATACATATCGTTTTCCTAGTAACGGCAATGCGGCGCGACGTGAACGACATTAGATATTCCGAGAGTGATTTTGATTAGATATTTCGCCGTATTATTTTTTTTAGTTGTAATCAGATTAATTTTAAACTTTGAAACGTTGAGGCCTTTACTTGATGGAAATTCATGATAACTCAATGAAAGACAATTTATTTTGTCAAATTTCCACTTTTATTTGAAAAACGGTTTCTTTACACGACGCGTTTCGCTACATTGTAGCTTCTTCGGGTGTATGGTGCTAACTAATTTTATTTCAGTTCAATAACAAAATGGTCTAGAGTCTAGATACTTAATAACTCAATTCAGGTATACACATTACAAGTTTAATTATTTAATTATATTTTCTTGAAACTGTTTAAGTATTGTAAACTTAAATATTATTGTCGGTATCATAACAGTTTTAAGAAAATATAATTAAATAATTAAACTTGTAATTGTGTATTACCTAAATTGAGTAATTAAGTATCTAGACCATTTTGTTATTGTACTGAAATAAAATTAGTTAGCACCATACACCCGAAGAAGCTACACTATAGCGAAACGCGTCGTGTAAAGAAAAAGTTTTTAAATAAATAAAAGTGGAAATTTGACAAAATCAAACTGTCTTTCATTGAGATTAATTTTATGTTATAATGAAGCTGCGGTTGGTGTGGCGATTATGGTTATTAAAATACAGTTGTGGCTCTCGGATTATTACGAATTCCTAATAGTCCTAGATCTTTTATGAGAAGTAATGATTGTCCTTGTATAATGCAGAGCATAATGCTATTACTATTACAAGTATTATATACCTATTATTAACTGGTTGTAGATTAAATAATAAAAGCAGAAAAGAACAAGAAATATTAACAACATTTCATTGGGGAAAGGTAAAAATTGATTTACGTCTGAATATTAAATCCTATATTATTCTTAACATTGCCGTGGTACAGAGGTAACAAGATCTATAAAAGTACTTTAAAGATCTTGCGGAAATAAGGGATCCTTATCCCGCGAGTTCGATTCGCACCTGGGCGTGTTTAGTTTTCAGCAGGAATAATTTACTTAATTGATGCGGTTTTAAAATAAGGTTTAGCGAAATAATTAGCGTGCAAAACAAATGATGCTTAACTAATTTTAATTCAGAGGAAATGAGAATTTGATAACTGGCCACACTTTATCAGTAAATTTAGGATGTTTGAGTACAGCGGGCATTTCTTTTTTCATATTATGCTAATCTTATCTTAATGATTGGAAGTAAATTTTAACCACATTAATGCACAATCGATATTTTAATAAATAATTACAGACATTAAACAAAAGAAAACTTATTTTACTTAAATGAACCGATTCCAAAAATTCCCTAAAGATTTCACGGGCCAAGTTTTTATCTGAAAACTTTTTTAAAATTTTTCAACAAGAAATTCTTCTTGAAAATTTGTTTTACACGTACCCAAGTTTTTGGCAAATTGTTAAATGTTACCAACTAATTTGACTTGAGGTTAGGTATGAGATATCATCGAAGATTGATTTTTTGTTTGTTTTTTATTTTCGATTAGATAAAGTAGATTTAATTACTTTGTTCTTTTGCTTTTCGAACTAAAAACACGATGAATTACTATTGAAAGAAAGTTTAGAAACAAAACGTTAAAAACGATTTTTTAACTTCAAAAACTGATAGGTTGGTAGCCACTAAAACATCAGAAATCACTACCTTCATTGAATATCAAACTATATAAGAATGACGGATGTCCGAGAAAAGTTGACAACCCATTTTTTTACGTATTGGAGCTGGTTTGGCCGCCGAGGCCGCCATTGTGTAGTTGATCGTAACTCTAACCTTTAATCTGTCGCCTGTCTGTCGTTATAATGCAGCGCCTCGGCAACAGATGTCTCAAATTCACTGATGTGATGTCGTGGTGTTGCCGCATATCGTATTTTATTGGAATTTTTAAGAATTCAAGCATTTTTAACAGACAATAAAATAGGAGCTTCTCAATTCCAGCCGAATGTATGTTTTTGATAATAATATGTATGCTGATTACTCCGGGGTAATTGTACCTACTTTCATAATGATTTTACCGTTGCACTGGGTGTTAAATGTTAAACAAATAAAAGTAGATAAAAAGCGACAGCAAGTTAAACTGAATAGGTTTTATTTCGTCGAAAAATAGCAAAATACGTAATCTAATACAAACAAACTGGACGTTTCTTAAGTAAGAAAGTAAAACCTACCTATTTTAACCATTTTGAAAAGTAGTAATAATTGCAATTAAAAACCAAGTTATACAAACAAACCGCACATCATTCATATTTTACCCAACATAATATACGTTGTAGCCTATAGTTATGTATTGATTATTGAATAGTGAGAGTCGTCATTTAATTCTGTTAGAAATAGAAAACATGGCAGACAATATGTTTTCATGTAATTAACGTTGGGACGTCAAAAGGTTGAAAATATTATAAGCTACAAAGCAATTAAAAATAGGGACATTTTTAAGTCTAGACTATACTATAGGTAGGAAAATAAAAGTAAGCTACTTAAATCTAGGATAGGTGTAGGTACTTATGTAGAATCAAGTTTTACGATAAGCTATAAAAATAAATTTAAAAAACTCATGCAGCAAGTCAAACAGACAGGCGGCAACAATGTTTTAATTTGGCAGTGAAAAGGCTAGTCGCTTTCTTGTTGGTGAACTCATTGTGCCATCTATGAATTTAACGTAGCAGATTTAGGAAATCGGCTCACATGGCCTTCTTATAGTTTGATATTCAATGCTACCTTTTTCCCCAACTGTGCTGCTAATGGAACTGATTGTACCAATAAAAACACTGTTCTAGCAAATCTGAAATTGATATAACACTAAAGCGGGTTTGATACACTAGCAATTTATTTAATATGGGTTAATAAAAAATAAGCTATCAATACAAACTATGTCTTAGCAAACCTATTGCATTAGGTCATTTTCCTCAGTGTACCGATGAAATTTTAATTTACTTAATCACTGATTGTATCGCAGAAGAACATCGAAAATTATTAGACACATAAAAAATACGTATTTCTCGTGGTTATATAACCACCTTTGTGATGTCAATCTTATGAAAATAGGGCGTAACCTTTAAGGTTAAGACGTTTCGTCAGCGATCTTAATCCTTCTTAATCGTCGTTTAAAATACATTCCTTAAAGTCGATGTTGGTGCAACTGACCGGTCGGCGTGATTATAAAATTGCAAAGCAGGTGTAACGCAAGCATGAGTAATACGGATTAGGATTAGCATTTCACGGATTAAAATTTGAAATTTAAACGATCGATTTATTACTGGCATTGTAATAGTTTCGTCAATTTGTCAAAATTATGATGTAGACTTTTACCAATACGTTTATTTTTCTACGACCACGCGGAATAGCACATTCTTCAACAAGTATAGAATAATTTGAAGAAATAGTCCATACTTAAAGTGGAGTTCAAAGTATGAAAAGGAAAGAAAAACACAAAGTCTTTCTCCACAAAATTTAATAGAATAAAAATTAGTTTAAAGGTCTCTACATGTTTCGAACGTAGAAACGTTCATCATCAGGAGACAGAAAAATTTATTTTATGCTGATGGTGTTAGCAAAAGAGAAAATTAGAACCTTAATGGAGCTTTGTGCGATTTGAGCAAGGCCTTCGACTGCATATCTCACAAGTTATTGAAGGAGAAGCTAAGTAAGTACGGGATTAACGGTAACCATTTACAACTTTTGGAATCATATTTGTCAGGTAGACGGCAAAAAGTTGTTCTTGAGGGCAAGGAATCATCTTTGTTACAAGTCAGTGGCGCAGCGAGGGGGGGGGGGGGGGGTTTAGGGGTTAAAACCCCCCCAGACGCCCAGACTAAGATGGTTTTTTACGGTTTAGACCAGCGCTAAAGCCTTTGAAAATGGTAAAAAGTGAAAAAAAATAATAGTAGGATGAAACCCATTGGAAAAGAAAGAGAATATAACAAAAATTAAAGAAAAAATAATTTACGGGCGATCCGAGGTCGGGAAGTGGAAGGGGGTGAGTTTTTAAGGGTAGAAAACGATTTATCTTGATTTCCGGCAAAACTACAAGGCCTATGAAAAACGTTAAATGGCAAAGTTGAAAGGTAATAAAAAGAAAGAAAGAACTTTTGTATTTACACTTTTTTCACATAAATTCAAAATTTATGTGAAAAATTCAAATAACCAAGTTTTTGGTTTTTTATTTTTATCTTTTACAAAAAAAATTTTTTTTTACGAAATTTGGTGAAAACTTACCTTTTTATGTCCCAAACACACTGTACTTTTTTTGATTTAAAATATTTATTTTTTCACCTTATTTTGACTTAATATCGAAAAAGCACCCTAATTTTCAATCGAAAATTCTCACGTCAAAATATCTACTTTTTTAAAAAAGTCGGTGGGCTTTTTGTTCGTTGAAATCTCTACTTTCTGATGGTGTAAAAAAATATACATTACTATGGTAAATGTGATGAAATCTCCTTTAAATCCTACCTTTAATAATTATATTTAGAACAACTATTTTCGCATATTTTTTGCGATCCTTATGTTTTATGGATTTGTAATTTTTTTGTTTATCAATGTAACATGGAATCTTACGTTTTTCGAGTAATTAAAGTATAAATTTTAATAAATAGCTCAAAATTGTACATAATAATTTAAACATTTTTTTTTAAAAAAAGGAGATATTTGACGTGAGAATTTTCGATTGAAAATCAGGGTGCTTTTTCGATATTAAGTCAAAATAAGGTGAAAAAATAAATATTTTAAATCAAAAAAAGTACAGTGTGTTTGGGACATAAAAAGGTAAATTTTCAACAAATTTATTTTTCTTGTAAAAGATAAAAATAAAAAACCAAAAACTTGGTTATTTAAATTTTTCACATAAATTTTGAGGTTATGTGAAAAAAGTGTAAATACAAAAGCTGTAAATCTTTTTATTACCTACAACTTTGCCAGTTAACGTTTTTCCATAGGACTTGTAGTTTTGCCGGAAATCGAGATAAATCGTTTTCTACCCTTAAAAACTCACCCTCTTCCACTTCCCGACCTCGAATCGCCCGTAAATTATTTTTCCTTTCATTTTTGTTATATTCTCTTCCTTTTCCAATGGGTTTCATTCTACTATTTTTTTTTTTTTTGGTTTCAAAAATTATCGAGCCTGGTTTAATTTTAGTTTTAAAAATTTTGAAATCCTGTTATTTTTTTTGAAAACCCCCCCTAATACAAAATTCTGGCTGCGCCACTGTTACAAGTAGCAAGTGGGGTTTTGCAAGGGTCCATATTAGGTCCTTTGCTCTTTGTGATATATATTAACGATTTGTTTAATTTTTTAAAACCATTTGACTGTGTTTGCTATTGTGATGATACGACTTATTGCTGTGGTGATGACGATCGTATAGGCTTATCAGAGAAAAGGGAATCATTAAACCAGACCGCAATTACTTGGTTTTCGCATAATAACTTAAAGCTAAATCAATATAAAACACAAGAAATTTTGTTCTCCACTAAACCTGAACTTAAAAATGATAAAACAGTAAAACTGTTAGGAGTAACCCTGGATGAAGGATTAAATTGGGGGCCTCATATCGACTCCATTTCTGCAAAATTAGCCTCTGCAATTTTTACATTTAGAAGATTAAGATCAATTCTGGATAAAGCTACACTTTTAACGGTGTACTATTCTCTTTTTAACTCCCATGTAGCGTACGGAGTTCATATTTGGGGTAATTCGCCAAGGTCGGACAAAGTATTTAGGTTACAAAAAAAAACATTAAGAACTATTGTTCAAGCGCATTATAGAGAGCACTGTAGACCAATCTTTAAAGAATTAAAAATACTAACACTGCCGTGTCTTTACATTTTAAATCAACATTTAGAGATTCATACAAAAAAAAAATGATTTTCAGATTAATTAAAAAAATTTTAAAAAATTAATAAAAAGTAGTCAAATAAAATGTTCTTTCTTTCTTTTATGGACTTAAAAAATTTAAATGTAGAAGAAACATGATATGAAGAAAATTGATAATGGTTAAACCATACATACGTAATAAGTGAATTCACTTATTCACATTACATTATTCACTTTTGTCCCAGCACGTGGAAACGTGGACGTAAATAACCTTTTGACTATTGAAAATGTTTAACTTTTTAATTACCTCTATTGGTTTTAAATTAACCTCTCGCGGGGTTACTGAGGTTTAATCCTCAGTACCCCAAAAACGCTTTTTGCCACATAATGTTATTGTGATACTGCCCTCATAATGCCTAAAGACATACTTATGCTTGATAAGTTTTTTAAAATTTAAATAATCTTCGACACCTTCTTAGAAAGGTTTTTTCTTCTTCCTCATTCTATTTGACTGGTTTAAACCCTCTTTAATAATGTTTTCAAAAACTCAGTATGGTTTAACCATCCACTAGTAACCACGATTAAACTAGTGGAGCAGACTGTGTGTTATTATTTTCCCTTATTTATTATTATATTTGTTGATATTAAGATAATATGGCCGGGAGAGAGAACAGTAGAAGTCTGAGAACAGTTAGAAAGTTATTAATGATACTAGTTCGATGAACACTATAATGAAACGTGTCCAACGTTAAACCACGAGGCGTTAGCCGAGTAGTTTAATTGCACAAGTTTCATTAACCAAGTTCATATCGAGCGTGTATCATTTTAATCTACGACAGTGCAAATAGATTTTATTCGTCTAAATTTCATTGATATCAGATAACGTTTTCGTAATTTTTAAAATTTTCAGGTGTCCATATTAGTCGATATCATGGTAACCGCATTTTTGATAAAATTGGAAAAAAATAAACAGTGAGTGTCGCTGAAACAAAGCGAAATAGCGCGGCGGTCTTGGCGTATTACACAGAATGTCGGGGGAGAATGGATATACCAATCCAAAACTTTTCATAGCCGACTTAAGATTTAGACATTTCAGGAACAAAGAGTAGAAGGACCAGCAGGTAAATGGCTGTGTATAGCTAAAGAAATAATTTTGTCGCTATTTTTGAAAAGGTGGTTTTGAGCTCTCTCTAATATGTAGGTACTAATATACGGATTATCCTATATTTTTTATTTTAACAAAACAGTAAAATTTACACATTTCTAAGTATAATAATTTAATTATTATTTCAAACTAAATCGGAGCATCCATGCCGTCATAATAACGCGTGATAGCGGCACGTGTTACATACTCACAGATAGGAGTAATCTGTGCTGTGACATAATGGTTTCCTTCTCGCCACTGTTTGTGGTAGGTATTTTCCATGATACTAAAACAGACAGTTTGTAGTATCATGGGTATTTTCAATACGCCTATGATACTTGCGTAAGATGCAAGATCTGTGAATTTTTATTCTATTAAATTTTGTAAAGGAAGACTTTGTGTTTTTCTTTCCTTTTCATTCTAGTATAGAATAGATAATTTCTGCATGCACGAGCGAAAAGTTCGTAGACCGAGCCGTACAATAGGTGACTCTTAGCTAAGGATTTTATTATAAAACCCGACAGGCCGCTTTACATAGTTAGAAATCGGTAATATAAACCATTTAATCATCTAGTGGGGAATATATAGACCAAAATATACTAATCATTTAAATACATTGATGCTGCACTTGCAAATAATCAACTTAATAGGGACTTAGAGGCGCTTCTGAAAGTCTCCAATGACCACCTACTTAAAATTAATTCTAATAAATATGTAGCAATATTATTTTGTAATGAAGCTTAATGTGATAATGTATTAAATAATATTAAATTAAATCGTGGACAGGATGAGATTCTTTTTAAAAATACCTGTAAACATCTATTTCTTGTACTCGACAGTAAACTCAAATTTAAAGAGCATGTTACATTTTGCTTAAGGAGAGCTCCCAACAAACAATTATAGTCTAGAAAAGGTGACTTTTAGCTAAGGATTTTATTATAAAACCCGACAGGCCGCTTTACATAGCCAGTCGGTAATATAAACCACTAGTTTGGGCTTTATAGACTAGGCCAAGTAGTCTTCTTCGTGGTAGTAAAGAGGCTTTTTCACCTGTATTTAACCTTTGTGGGCCTAGGTTCGGCCCGTTATGAGCTATGAAGTTTATAGAAAATCATAACCACAATTTTGGAAACAGATGAAAATATTATGTTGTTTTTATTTTGATCAAAGCGCAGGAGGCAGGAGTTTTCGTAAATCGGAACATGTCATGTCAGACGTTATTGATTTTTAAAATGGAGTGCTATAAAATCACTATTTCATCGATGTGAGCAGGTGAAAAATTAGGTGCGCGTAAAAATGTTCGTATTTCGATTTTATCTTTAAAAACTAACCGCGCCCCCGAGAAAAGGCTTTTATTAAAAATAAACAAGGTGAATAAAAGTTGAAAATACAAAAAATTTAAAATACTTATAGCTAATATTTTGTGTTTGGACGAATAAGTTAGCTCGTTTATGTGCTCGGTTTTTATAATATAGGTAGGTATTTGTTTTTGTTTTAGTGTTAACAAAATTAATTTAAGATAATACACCATGTTCAAAAAATATGGCGTCAATAAAATATTTTTCCTAAAGGTCACGATTTCCAAAAGACAAGGGCTGATTGGCTATAAAGAAATGATTTCAGTCATTACTATAACCTATTTTATAATTTAAAGCCTTCTGGGCTTTAAGTACAACATGTAAGAGTAATATAGAGTATACATCACCTCAGAAAATGTTCACATTGTAACCTGACCAAGATGATATAATAAAGACAAAACCAAGTCATTTATTCTTCATTTTTGGGCCTAAATGTTATTTGGGCTTTAATGCCCAATTTAAGATAAAAAATAACATGCTTTGCTTAGACCTAACTATCAAGTCGATTTCCAAGGTATATAAATATTATACTATTTTGGACCATCTCTTTCCGGCGATTTTTGGACGAAACCGAACCTGTCACCGAAACTAGATTTTTTGGCCAAAACTAGCCGTAACCGAAACCGGTCGGTCTCTACTAAAGACGTTAATTATAAGTGTATACGCTTGTAAATAAGAATTATAAATCAAGTTCTGTCAAAGTCGAATTTAACCTCACAATGTTAAAATAATTGAAACAAAGCTGTCATTTTCAGTTCACATCATTTTGTCGATCACGTAAGCACAGAACGAACGACTTAAAATGTATGTATCTAACTATTTTTTGGTGCTAAATTTTTGAAACACTAGTGTATTACATAGGATAGCAAAGGTAGTTTAGGTACCTTTACCAGAATCAGAAATTAGAAGGCGTTATTATAGTGTCTCTACAGGGCCGGCCCTAGACATTTTGGCGCTCCGGGCAAAACCTTAATTTTACCCCCCCCCCCCCCCCCCCCACCGAAATCTCATGCGATTATATCAGAAAGTCAAGAAAACATTGAAAAAATAAAATTAAAAAAAAAACGTTTTATTAAAAACTCAATCATCAGATAACAAGATGAGCAATTTAGCACTTAAGGAAAAATAACAAAAATTAAAATGTAGTAATGCTAACTAAACTAATATCCCATATTATAAATAAATTCTAACTAACCAAAGTAATTAAAATGCCCTTTTTCTAACTTTTCTTTCGGCAAACTCACGAACCAGTGATTTCAAGTCTAATTTGTCACTAATTTGGTGTTCTATAGCTATCATTGCCAATCCATTGAGACGATTTTGCGTCTGCATCGTTCTGAGATAATTTTTTATAATTTTTAGTTTTGAAAAGCTTCTTACCCCTGTAGCGATAAACTTGAGAACGTCAACAGGGGTTTCCTTTTTTGTTAATAATGACGAAACAATGCTTATTTCATCGGCTAGTTCCAGGGCGTTAAGATCGCTTGAATTTCCATCAGTTAAAACTACTTCCAAATCTTTGCAATGAGCCAGTAGCTCATTTCTGGGCATGTCTTTTAGACCAAAAATATTATACAAAAAGCTGAAATAATTACTGTGAGTATTTAGCAAATTATATCTGGTTTCCAAGGCATTTATTGCTTGATCTATAGTGTGAAAAAAAATCTATTTTATATTTTTGTTTGAGGTCTTGAACGGGTTCATCCGGGCCCTCATACAAAAACGTTCTTGTTTTGCGTCTGACATGTGGCGTGGTGCTTTCGAAATTAGCTTCCACGTCAATCTCTGAAGCAAGCTCGGTTGCTTCTAAAATGATGCTTTCAAAAGCTTCATCTGATCTCAGGTTTTCAAAGAAGAGTTTGCAGTTGCTAAGCATATCAATAGCTTGTGACATATTAAAATTTACAGTTTGCAAAAGTTTGCTGATGGGGTTAATATGACTCAAAATTTTGTACCAGATCACAACAGAGCATATAAACTTGAACTGCTTCAAATTATTTAATAATTCGCTAGCCTCGTCTCTGATCATATTATCGATTTCTGAATCTTCATATATGCTGTACAAAGCATCGTGAATAATTAGACCAATTTGAAACCGCAGAGCTTTTAATGAGTCGACTCGACTTTCCCATCGCGTATTACTCAATGGTTTTAGGGTGTAAGTATCAATATATTTCAGTAATATTGCCCAACGAAAAGAAGAGGAAGAAAAAATGTATATAACTTTTGAACAATATTGAAGAAGTTGGCTGCCTCAAACGAGGATTTTGCCATATCGTTTACAACCAAATTTAGCGAATGGCTGCTGCATGGAACATAAAATGCTCTGGGGTTTATATTTCTGATTCTTGTTTGTACTCCCGATTTTTCTCCTCTCATATTGGAACCATTGTCATACCCTTGACCGCGAATGTTTTCTACTTTAAGCCTATTTTTCTCTAGCTCTACTAGTAAAACCTCCGACAATTCCTTAGCTGTTGATCTCTCAATGGGTAGAAAACCCAAAAAATGTTCGTTGATATTACCTTGAACTTCAGACTCTGATTCCTGTATGGAGACAAATCTTACCACAAATGTCATCTGTTCTACTTTACTTGCATCGGAAGTACAGTCAAGAATCACGGAATAATACTTGGCCTTTTGAACTTGCTCAATGATGTGGTGCTTTATGTTGTCATGCAATAATTCAATTATTTCCTTTTGTATAGTTTTCCCTAGATATGTAGCTTTGATTTCTTCTTTATTGAGGACTCTGCGAACGTGTTCCTCCATTTTTTGATCAAACTCAGCCAATAACTGAATTAACTTCAAAAAGTTTCCATTATTGTGTTCATACAGTTTATCGCTTGTTCCTCGAAAAGCTAGAGAGCTCTCACCTAGCATTTTAACGACTGATATAATGCGTAAAAGAACTTCAGACCAGTGATTTATCTCAGAATCAAGGGTCCGATGACAATGTAATATTATGAAAAATAATTTATTAATATGATATCAGAATGATAAAAAAATATTCTTTACTTTTTAGTGCATTTTATAAAAGCCTGTAACTTAATTTTTTTATCAGTTTATTTTCATTTTCCATGATTTTGGCGCCCCTAGATCATTGCGCTCCGGGCGGCCGCCCGGATCGCCCTACCCTGGGGCCGGCCCTGGTCTCTATTATAAACTCGGAATAATCAATAATGTTTTCTCTTAAATAAATGGGTCAAACAAAATTATATCAATTATTGTGGTAATTTTTTCGTTTATAAGTGATAAAGTAATAAATCATTAAAATTAAATTATTGATCAATTTTAGAAAAATTTGGGCGTGGTCCAAAGTGTCAGTTAGTTTAAAGAGAATAATGACAAAAATTCCATTATCCAGTGGTCAATTCTGTATTAAAATTACAGTTAAAAGCGAAGACAAATCTGGTTCCTTTAAATATTTAAAATTGTATACATAATTCTCTATATCCTTAATAAATAAGGAAAAAGTAAAAATAAACGCAAATTTAAGCAAATTTGGTTTTATACAAACGGATATTTGATACCGAAAAGCCAGCGGGACGTCTCAACTCGATGGCATCTTCAGCAATATCTTCACTAATAGACAAGGAAGCGGACTTCATTAAAAAAATTACCATAAAATTAGACGGACACGTATTACGCCATTTGTAAAGAATCAAATTAACCTAAAATAAAAGATACATATACAGATTATGGTAATAAAAAGATTGCTTTCTTCAGATTCGATGAAGATAATCCTAAAAGACATATTTCAGACCCATAATTAGTGGGGTTATTTTAGTGCCGTATATAATAATGACCATTTTTTTTTGGGACGATAGTATCGGTTTGCTTTTACCCTGTGGATTGTCAAAATATGTTTCGATTAAAAGTAAGTAGAAGATGATATGGGATTTTGTGAATTGACGATGACGTAATTAAATGCGGAAGACATAGTCCGTAGTGTCGCGTGGTTTGGTGTTGCAAAATTTGATTTATTAGTGGAAAAGTGAAAATTGTTAATATTATGAAGACCATTATAAATGTTATGACGTCATGGCATTGTAAAAATTATGGTGTGAATTGTATAATTTTGTGTATAAGACTACAGCCTTTAATTATGCTAGTGACGCATCCGCTATTTTATAGTTTCCTTACTGTAATCTGGATATGTAGGAGTTAGTAAAAGAACCGAAAACCAGAGTCAGCATGAGGACTTATTGGAAAACTTTAGTTATTATTGTTAACTCAAATTTTAGGCAGTTATTATTTACCATAAACCCACATTGCCGGCCATCCCCTTACCCCCCGGGGAAGGGGGGGAGCAACCTCTAATGTAATTTTATCATTAAAAAACGATATCTCAAAAACTGTAGGGCCCAGGAAGCTGAGATTTGACCTAAACTGATGTTGGATTGCACAAAGGTTTTTAACAATAATTACCTAATCAGGTAACAACTGTGACTGTGATAGTAATCATATTAACAAACATAATTTACCCACACTCAAAGTGACTCGGTTACATTTTATACAAGTTTGTACATTGTACACCTTTGTACAACTTTATACAAGTTAAATCGGGTTTGTATAAGTTTGCATTTTGATTGTGAGTTAATTGTGTTTGTCAAAACTATAACTGTCACAGTCAAAGTTGCCTGGTTGGATAATTACTGTTAATAACCTTTGTGTAATCCAACACAAGTGCCTGCCAGATTTTATCTATCTGTTTTTAACATATTGCATTTAATATTGACACTAAATTAAGGGCAACTCATCTCTGCGGTAAAGGGGTGGCCATTAATGTATGTATGTATTTATGCCATTGGTGGTTAGTATTTATAATTGCCTGTAAATTCTTTAACTTTTATAAAAGTAAATAACATTTTCCATTGAGTTCTCATGCCGAGCCTGCATGGTTTAAAGTAGATCACTCGAGTTAAAAATAAACTATTATTCGGTTTTTTCAAAAACCTGAATAATTTGGTTTTTTTAATAACCGGTTATTGACTAATAATCGTTTTTTTTTACCGCGTCGCGTTGTATACGTATCAATTAATCGACTAGCGACCTTTAATTACCGAGAATTCAAGTAATTTAAAAAAAACCGAACCGGATAATAGCCCGGTTTTTCATTCGAATACTAATAATTGGCGGCTCCCGGATATAAGAAAAAAGTACGGTTTTTTAATAACGGAACTGGCGACCTTTTTTTTTATATTTTATATTATATTTAAGTCATTAATGTTGAAGATAAACCACCACCCATAGTAATATTAGAATTCGAGTGAAAAAACCGGGTATATTTCGGTTTTTGAAATCACTTGAAATCTCGGTAGTCAGTTATTAAAATAAGTCGGTTATTCCCATCACTAGTTTAAACACCCTTTTTCACTACCTGATATCCGGGCTGGAATATTTGGTATTATGTTAAAATCGGTCAAATACCCGTCAATTAACTATGTAAGGAAAAAACTAAATTTTGGGAAATTTGTCAATATACTTTTTCTGTTTTTATTATTTTATAAATTCACATTGATGTGCCTCAAAAACGGGCGATATTTTTGGATAAAAAAAGTTGATCAAAAATCGAACTAGCTATAATGTACTACATCACTTCAATGGCGAAGCCGACGGGGGGGGGGGGGGTGGTGGGAGATGTAACAACAACACAATAGAAAAGTAGTAAAAACAACATTTATTGTCGATGAATTCTGTGCCTGTTGTAGTCTACTATACAGGAGCGACAGCCACTTATACTTTAATCTCATACAGTGACGTAATATATATATATTGGAAAAGGTACTTTTTAAGCAACTTAATGATTATGTACAAAGATATAATATATTGCCTCCTTATCAGTCAGGTTTTAGAAAGGGACATAGTACAGTAACAGCTCTCTCCAGAATAACTGACGATATTACTTGCAATACTGACAAAAAGAAAGTTACAGCCTTGGTGTCGCTTGACTTTTCTAAGGCTTTCGATACTATAAGTCATAAAGTTTTAATATCCAAACTAAAATACTACGGATTTTCTCTTGATGCAATCTCTATTTTAACATCTTACCTCCTCCAAAGAACTCAAAAATTGTCATTTAATTCCCAGTACTCTCCCTTGTCTGCAGTTCTATCAGGTGTTCCCCAGGGATCTGTGTTGGGTCCCTTACTTTTTTCAATATACACTGCAGATATTGTAGACAGCGTAAATTACTCAAACATCCAAGCGTTTGCAGACGATATTAATTTATTTATTGGATTTGATCCAGGTGGTGCCATCACTGCTTGTGCTCAATTAAATGCTGACTTGGAAACCCTTAGAATCCTATCGTTACGACACAACTTGAAACTTAATCCTACGAAGTGCAACTTAATCCTTTTTAATAGCAATAATTTGCTCGTTGATTTTAATATTGCTATTGATAATAATGTCTTACAACCACAAATAAGTTCCAGAAGTTTGGGATTGGTTTTGGATCAGAAACTGCAGTTTACTCAGCATATAAATGGTCTACTTCCGCGTGCATATCTTTCCCTGAAGCTTCTATATGTAAATAGACATTGTTTTGATGTAAAACTTAGAAAATTGTTGTGTGATACTTTGGTGCTGTCTCTGTTCAATTATGGTTCTGTTGTGTACGGCAACTATTTAAACGCTTTTAACAAATATCGTATACAAAAAGTTCAGAATGCTTGCTGTAGATATATTTTTGGTCTTCGCAAATTTGATCATGTTTCGCCGTACATAGCACAACTTGATTGGCTTAATATGGAGAATCGGAGAAAAATGCTGTTCTTAACGTTTGTGCATCAAATAGTAAAATCAAACAATCCACCTTATCTTAGTAGTAGACTTTCTGGACGACGGGATTGCCACTCTGTTAACGTTAGATCCCGCTCTTTGTTTCACATTCCTCGACATCGGACTGCTATGTTTCAGAGATGCTTTTCGTATTGTTCAGTAAATCTCTACAACAAACTTACATTTGTTCCAAACAATTTAAGTATTGAATCGTTCAAGAAGAAATTAAAACGTGAATTATTACTAACTCAGTCTTAACTGCTAGCCTCCTAATTTGGGCCTAATATATATATTTGTTGTGTTCACTTTAAATTATGTTAATGCGTATTATTATATGATATGTTATATATATCCATATGTGTGTGTGCCCGCTTTTATATTATGGTTAACACACTGTTATTAGAAATTTATATTGCCATAGATTTATATTGATGTTTTTGATTATTTTGATTATTACTAGGAAAAGGTTAAGTGTAAGAATAGCAGATTCCCATGGTCTCTGCTAAACTTCGCCTTACTATACTACAATATTTATTGTATCCCTTACTATCTTTAATAAAGTCGATTATTATTATTATTATTATTATTATTAGTAGTGTTACAACCAACATACATTTATAAAGGGTTTTCATATCAAAACTTCAAAACACACCACCCTATACCATTTCTTGAAAATATTTGGCACACAGTACTTCAATGTTTATATCTAGGAAAGAGTTTAGTTACACATGAGAGCGAATTCCACCATTCTCCTTGAAGCCTCCGACTAAGCTCACTTTACAATGTCGAATGGCGCCACCTATTGAGTGATAGATTCTTTCCCGATTTGACATTTCTTGGCAGGATAGGCAATTTACGATAGGTGGCGCCTATTGACATTTTAAAGTAAGGTTGGCCGCAGGTGTAAATGGTAAAATTCAATTAGATGTGTATCTAAATTTCTCTCTCGATAATACAATTGCTGTATATGTACAGCTCTTCTTGTTGGTCTGTATTTTCAATTTTGATTGAAATTAAAATAATAAATTATTAAAAATTACTTACTATAAAAAAGGGTAGAAAATGTTCGATTGATTACTGGCTTTTACAGTGTGTGAACTTAATTTGGCGACATATGGGAAACTTTTTCATTTTCAGATTGAGTGAAAAAGTTATTCCTTGTTAAAAGTTCTGCATGGTCACACCTAAAATAAAACAAAGTGTCAATATCGAAAATTGTGAAAATTATGAAAAATTGTTCGGCATTAAAAACTATATTCTAATATGCAATTACACTGCCATACATATACAGGGTG
The DNA here is from genome assembly GCA_963969555.1 of Polydrusus pterygomalis. NCBI lineage: Eukaryota > Metazoa > Arthropoda > Insecta > Coleoptera > Curculionidae > Polydrusus > Polydrusus pterygomalis. The sequence continues at coordinate 2,382,721 of OZ018376.1, forward strand.
TTCCACTAAGGTCAGCGAGGTACGATATTACGGATAACTTAAAAATTATCTTTTTGGGGAAAAAATTATTGACTAAATCGACCGAGAGAAATTAATGTAAATTATTTTTAAGTTTCGAAAATGTACTCTAGGAAGCCCAATTACATTTATTTCTCACGACCACAGTCGGATTTTTAATCCGAAGTCAGGTTGATTGCCTGTTAGGTTATCAATTTAATTTTTTTATCAGTCAAAAATGCTCTATTTTTTAGATTTTTAGTAGTAAGATCTAATAATACGAACATGCCAATGTTCAAGACCTTTCTTGCTTTTATAATAATTTATTCTCGCACTTTATCCAAAATCAATATAAGTTTATCGAAAGGCAACAAACTACGAAAATATCTTTTAATTTAAAAATTCTGGAAGTAAATGTTAAAAAAGTTAAATAGTAGTAGTAGTAACAAGATTTATTTAGCAATGTGCTACAATTTAACAAGTTATATAAAAAATATTTGAACTAATTTAACAATATCATCTTTAAAAAAAATTTATCAGTCACTATTTTGTTTTTTAAATAAATAATTTTTCAATGATTTTTTAAAATTTTTCAAAGAGGTCTGTGATTTAATTAAAATATTCAAGTTATTATATTCACTTAATCCTTTATAGAAAACCGATTTATATGTCAAATGTTTTGATACCCTACCTAGACAAAAATCTTTATTATACCTGGTTGAATAGTTATGATTTTCAAAATTTTGAGTTATAAAATCTTTCAAATGAGAAGGCAGTAAGTTATGTTGTATTTTAAAAATAAAAGTACAAATCAAAAGAAATACTAAATTTTTAACATTTAACCACTGAAGTTTCTTTAACATTAAATTTATTTTCGTATATTTATCCACATTTAAAATTATACGCATAGCTTTATTTTGCAAAACTTGGAGTCTATTAAAGACCCCATCATTTGCGGTGTATAAAATAGTTGAACAATATAAAAAATGTGGTAAAATTATAGTGTTATAAATTGTTTTTCGTGAAAATAAACTCAAATTTTGACTAATTCTTTTTAAATAATTAATTTTTTTTCCAATTTTAGATACCAGATTTTCAAAATGTAATTCAAATTTTAACTTAGAATCTAAAATTACTCCCAAATATTTAAAAGAGTCTATAATTTCTAATTTTTCATCATCAACAAAAATATTTATGTCTGTATTAATCACGATATTTCCAATAGCCATAAATTTTGTTTTAGAAACATTTAATTTTAATTTATTTACCTTTAACCAGTTTGATAGAATTTTTAATTCAAAATTTAAAATGTCTATACAATCAAGAATATTTTTACCCTTTATATATAATAAGGTATCGTCAGCAAACATTTGAATAAAACTTTGTTTTAAAACATTTGGCATATCATTTATATAAAGAATAAATAATAATGGACCCAAAATGCTACCTTGTGGTACCCCAATATTATTATATTCCTTTTTAGAAAAAATATTATCAATTTTTGTTTTTTGCTGCCTATTACTTAAATAATTTTGAAACCATTTATAAACAACTCCCCTTAATCCATACTGATATAATTTTTTTAATAATTTATCCCTATCAATTGTTTCGAATGCACGTTTAAAATCCAAAAATACTGCCAATACAACTTCATTTTTGTCAACGCTTCGCTTCCAATTTTCAATTACAGACTGGATTGCCGTTTCTGTTGAATATCCTTTTCTAAAACCTCCTTGCATATTTACTAAAATTTTGTTTTCTTCAATAAATTCGAGTATCTGTTCATAAACTGTCATTTCCAATAATTTTTCAATATCCCATAATATATTTATTGGCCTCAAATTGAAAATTAAAAATAATAAACAAAGTTTTAAATATACAAAAATGTCAAATTAACTCATTATTCTCAGAGTTACCTAAAACAACAAGCAGTGTTAGCTAAAATGTTGGTTAAGTGTTGTTTCATATCATAATTAAAGTAAATCAATTTTTTTTTAATAAAATGGTTATTAATAATTAATAAATAACTCGAGAAAAAATAAAGATATTGAATTACGGTTTGCGACAAACTGTAGCTACTGTTCTGCTCTTTCAAGACAGTAGTAAAATAATCCGGCATGCTCTTTAATTTTATTAAGAAAATTTAATAAAACTGAACTGAATCTTGGGTGAACGGCGCCATCTAGAATACGCAGTGTGAGTTAGCGATTGTCACTATAGCTGGATTTTTATTAGTGTAAAATTATCTTTAAAACGAGCCTACGTTGATTAAATGTGGATTAAGGGTTTGGAAGATAAAGCAAATTTAAAAATATTTTTTAAAACCTTCCTCCACCCTTATTATCAACGATACCAAAAAAGTCCTAGATATAAACTATCGCAGAAATTAAGGATATTTTTATGTCGTTTATTAAATGAGGACCTTCCCTCGAAAATTTGATTTACATCATAGTAATTGCTCTACCTAGCGGGCATTTTGGCTACTTAACAATAAATTTTTCTTAGTTGATTTAGTCAATAATTTTTTTTCCCCAAAAAGATAAGGTTTAAGGTGTCAATAATATTTATATACAGTGTGTTTACATAGAGAGAGAAGATCAGATTTGCTGTTACTATACAGGGTTTGTCACAAACAACATTTTTACTTTTTAGGATATTTTTTTCAATTCTAATTTTCAATTCCTTGATTTATTAATTGAATTTTGCTTGAGCTGAAACTACAATTTCAAGTATAATATTTGCGATTACTATGCAGGGTTCGTCAAAAACAACATTTTTACTTTTTTGGATTTCGTTTAAAACATTGTTGCTTTTTTATTTTGAATATGATTTAATATCTGTCCAAGTAATGCTTTTGTTGTAAGAAACCATTTTTTATTTGCCTACTTTTGAAGTATTTATGTAATATTTCTTCAATTCATTCAATCATAAATTATAAAAAAAATTATTCAAACATGTTAAATGAGCGCATAGTTCAACTCGACATCTGAATTCCCGATAACAGGTCCTAACTTGCTGTATTGGGATATTTGCAATAACTACTCTAATTTTTTTCTTTCAGGAGATCTAAGTTATTATTGAATTTGGTTTTATACACATGTGGCTTCAGATATCCCCATAAATAAAAGTCGATAATTGTGAGATCGGGACTCCTACGTGGCAACTGATTTGGACCATAGGTACCCTCCAATTCGTTTGTTCCCAAAGTGATGATTTAGTCAATCATCAAAAGGGATTGAAAATTAGAATTGAAAAAAAAACCAAAAACAAAAACTGTTGTTTCTGACGAACCCTGTATAGTAATCGCAAATCTAAGAGTTGGAATTGGAGTTTCAGAACAAGCAGACGTTTTTATAAAGAATGACTTTTTCTTCTACACCTACTATAATAAAAAGGTTTTTCCTTTTCCAAACTCTATCCGCAGATACATCTTATATAAAAAAAAATTGCTCTAATCTGTAAACTTAATAGAAGCTTGATTTCATAAAATCTGTAACACTGTAACAGCCCGGTTACATTTAGTTTCTGACATGCGAGGTTACCGCTGTCAATTTAATTAGGTTTACTATGAAATAAATACCAACCTAAAATAATTAAGCATAATCGTGATTTTAAGATGGGCAATTCTGGCCAACGAAAAAGAAGAGAATGACTGTGCACTATTTTACCGATGGAAAGAATTTTAATATTGTTTGAAACAATTATTGTGAAAATTCTTGATTACTTACAAGGATTTTAAGACAAACCATATTGTAATAATTATTCACATTATAGATAGAAAATGTCAGCAAATACCTTTGCCCGGCACTTTCCGTCCTAATATACCGGGTGTCCCGCTCAGCTCGACTAGCAGCTGTATCTCGGAAAGAATTGATCATAGATTTTCGGGAAATTTCTTTTTATAGGTAAACCTGCAAAAATAAAACACTGGAAATTATTTTTAAAGTTGTACGATTGCCGCTAGAGAGCTAGCTAGGGGGGTAACTGACGGGGCTAAATACAAAATGCAAATTATTTTAGAAATAGCCCCATTATGGCATTATTTTTCATTTTTGACCCTCACGTTTGATATACAAACTGATTTTTTTGAATAATTCGAGTATTTGATGATATATAAATTTCAACTTTGGTACATCGCTTCACTATAAAGAGTTACATATTTTGAGAAAAACAAAACAAAAAACAAATGTCAAATACTCAAAATAAGGGGGGTCCAGTACCCGCCGATCACCCCTATTTTTTAGTGCGTGCGCCAGTGACTTCCAAAGTATATTTTTCAGGTAATCATTTATTTTTGAATATAGAAATTCGATAAAGTGATGCATTTCGAAGATAAGTTGATAAGAATGGGTCCTTACCTGGTGCCAACGCGGCTTACAGTAATCTCATAATTTTTAAATGCTAAATCAATTCAGCCGTTGTGGCATTACCGTAGATACAAGAAATAATTAAGTGAAGCTTTGCAATAGGTGACAATACCAAAAGCAAAGATAGAAACCTGTTGTATTAAACCAGTTAAATGAAATTATTTTATTGCCCTACTAAGAACTTACTATTGCTAATTTTCTTCACTCTTCACATAACAGTAAACGCCCACTGTTATCACTCGTTCTTAAGACAATAATCTACTATTACTTATTGAATAAATTTTATACATCATAACAAGATAATAATTATTCAAATCCAATTATTTTCAAAAAATTACGAATACATTAGTAACAAAAAACAAACAAAATGAAAAAAAAAAATAGTCTAATGAAATTACTTCATGTTGTCTTAATTTTTTTGCGACTTCTCTTTATTAAAGAAAATCATTCCCTGTGAAAAATATGTGGTTTTAACCTAAACTGCTCTCTAGCTTGAAAGACCGCTCGTTGAAATTAAGTGAAAAATCCAAATAGCATTAGATTTTTTAGTAGATACTAATAGATACTAGTCATATTTTTTTATTTGTTTTTATTTCACCTGATGAAAAAGTAATGTGGGTTATGGTCATCCTTTTATTCCTTTTCTATTTCGACTAAAGGGTAACTTTGTTGACTTTGTTCAACTGAACCATTTCGTTTCATTTTCGACTTTTGACATCAAGTGCAGTGGGCGGTAAATTTAAATAATAATTTTGAAAGAACATCAAAACCGGTTTTTTTTTAAATTTTTTATGGAATATATTAATTAACCCTTTAACCTTTAACATTTATAATTATTATAATCCTTTTCTTTTAAGGTTTATTGCAGATTGTATATTTACTACTTGAATTGCCGCGCCACCTCTCGGAGGTTATCGTATTTTTTATGGGTTGCTATTCGCGAACAGTAATTTTTGCGCCTGAAATCAATTATAGGGGTGGTATTCATGAAGGTGTAGAAAAAATAGCGAAAGTTAAATACAGAATCGTAAAATCTCAAGTTCAAGTTGTTAAATTGTGAGATCGGGAAACATTGCCAAAAAAATCCGCAAAAAATCCGCCACATTTAATAATCCGCAAAAAATCCGCTTCTTAAAAAATAATCCGAAAATCGGATTTTAATCCGCCGATTAACAACACTGCGTATGCTCCCCACCAGTGTCGAAAATCACATGGCGGGATTTAAGAAATGCGCGTAATTTATTATACAGGTAGTGTGCCATTTTAGCCTAGTATGCCGTATTATACCAATATCCCCTACAGGTTTTTATCTGTACGCCACTGTGTTTGGCTAGTCCCTTGCTTTCGGTGTTGTCACCTATTGCAAAGTTTTACTTAATTATATCTTGTATCCATGGTAATGCTACAACGGCTGAATTGAATAACCATTTAAAAATTATGAGATTACCGTAAGCCTCTTTGGCATCAGTTAAGGACCCATACTTTTCAAATTATCTCCGAAACGCATCATTTTATCGAAATTCTATTGAAGTCAAAAATAAGCAAAAACAAATGATTACCTGAAAAAATATAGTTTGGAAGTTACAGGCACACTGGGTGGTCAGCGGGTACTGGAGCCCCCCTATTTTGAGTATTTGACATTTGTTTTTTGTTTTTTTTTTCTCAAAAGTGGTGAAGCAACGTACCAAATTTGAAATTAATATCTTATTAAATACTCGATTTATTCAAAAAAAATTCAGTTATTTATTTTAAATTTTGACGCCCTGTATATCGAACATGAGTGTCAAAAATGAAAAATTGCATCATAAAGGTCACATTATTTTTGCTCCAAGAATATAATAATATATTTTATGGTTAACGGAGTGACCTCATTTTTCCGGACAACCTGTATACACATTAAAAAATTGATTCAAAGCACTTTATTATTGTCTTTTTTTTTAGGTCATTATTGGGTTATGTCTGCTTCATAGTTTTTGCTTTGCCGCTGACGATGGAAGTGCCCGAACTCTGCAGTACGACTTCCAAAGGAATGGCGATGCACAATATCAGTTTAGGTAAAAAAGGGTTATTTGCTTAAGAGAGTTAACAGGTAATCGAATCTAGCAGGATTTACATCCTTCTGTAAAAAAAGTCGATGTGCATTGCCAAAATATAAGTTTAGTGTCAAAATTCCAGAATTTGACCTTGAAAAAGTGAAACAGTAACGTCTTTATTGATTTGAACATGTTACAGAGGTAGGCAAGGTTGTAGGAATAACCCTAATGGATTAAGTGGGTGGTGCATATCGCTGCTAATCAATTTTACATCTGTTTTACAGTTAATTTTTTTAATTTACAGTCATTGACGCAGTTTTAAGTTAAATTTCGTCTTTTGATAGCATTTACTTATTATAGCAGCTAGTTTCAATCCATACAGCTTGTGCGCAAACAAAAGTTAAGCTTTATGGATGAAATAAAGCGTTTCTACGCATAGTTTACCAGTCACACGCCTTGCCGCCCTACAGGGATGCGCACAACCCTCTTATTATTAGGGTTACCTTGTTTAGCGACATCTTCAAAATACACTCCAGAACCGGTTCGGCGCCATTTTTGTCGTTGTGTTTTACGTTTCCTCTGTGGATTTCTTGATATGTGTGAAGTTAGCAATGTTTATCAGCAACGTTTATGCAGCGACGAAATTTTTTAGGGGCACCTTCGTGTCAATTCTGCCAGTAGCGTTTGTAAACGAATTTAAATTTTTCTAGTAGCGAAGATTGAAATTCTACCCCTATTGGATATTTTACTAAAGACTATAAATTCAAATGGTGGAATTTCAATCTTCGCCCCTAAAAAAATTAAAATTCGTTTACAAACGCTACAGGTGGAGTTGCCGTATAAGGTATGATGAACGTTGCTAACTTCACACATATGTGTTCTTTGCTATTGTGGATTGTGAGTGTTTATTATTTAAGGATTTGTAGTCTTTGTGTAGTTCAGTAAATTGTGTTTGTGCTCAGGGACGAAGCCATGGGGGGGGGGGGGGGGGGGGGGGGGGGGGTCATCTCTACCAATAATTTCCAGTTGGGAGATTTGGTTGGAATTTTTGATGGACAGCCCGTGCTGAGACCTTAAAAGCTGTAAGCACCTCTCTTGAAGGCATAATCGAGGTCTTAGAAAATATAACTAAAGATCAAACAATCGATAATAAGAGCAAAGCCAAAGCTCTCGGCTTGTACAAACGCATATTATAATTTGATTTTATCTCCTGTTTATTTTTCTGTAAACATATTTTTTATAAAATGAAACTTGTCACAGAAATCTTAGAGCGGGATGATTTAAATTTAGTGGATGCAATGCAACTTATCTTGAGTACAGCAGAGAGTTTAAAAACTATAAGAAACAAGGAAAATTAAATAAATAACCTTATTGAATGTGTCATAGTTTTTTCGAATAAAATAGGATTTTCTCATATAGACGATTTTCATAAACACCATAGGCGTCGACTTATTCCTAAAAAATTGGATGGAAAATAGTATTGGGAAATATATCTGGTTTTGTCGAAGTTTTTAAATTTCCACTTAGCAAAGAAATTTTTTTAATGAAGAATATAGAAAAACTAGTGGCACTGTATCCTCCAAATTATAGACCCGACGAATATGCCCTGCAAGCCCAGCTAGAGATCTTATTTAACATTTGCATAATATTACAGAAAAACCATGCAGGAAGTCATGGACGTCGCTGTCAAGTATAAAATACCACTTAAACTTACATTTCAGTTGTGTCAATTAATTTTTACTGCATTGTATTCAACCGCAACTAATGAACGAAAATTTAGCCTCCTGAAATTTATTAAAAATGTTAATAGGTCCACAATGACCACTGATAGATTGGACTGTTTAATGGCTATCAAAAGCGAAAAGGACCTTGCACTTTTTGATAATTTAGAAATTGTAAAGCAGTGGACTAAACTAAAACAACGACGAATCCAATTAAAAATGTAACTATGTGTGTACTAAGTACATATTAATAATATTTTAAAATTTAAGCCAAATGTGTTCAGAGAGTTTTCGGTTTACTTACAGTTTAATGTAGTTAAATATATATCACAAATAAACCTTTGCTTAACTAGATGATCTTATTTATCAAGTTGGGAAATGTTGAATACTCTCACCCCCCCTTCCCCCCCCCCCCCCCCAATGGTCATGGCCTCGCTACGTCCCTGTATTGTGCTTTTAGTGACTCGGACACAATGACTAGTAAAAACCATCGTATGATTTTATTATACCCAAATAGGGGTAGAATACCGGGTATTTCGTATTTTTAGTAAGTGTGAAGTAGTGATAGTTCCAGATATGTAATTTAATGATCAATTTAAACACATCCAACAAACTCTAGGACACATAAACAAGAAGTTAAAGTCCGGACCTGTCTATTTTCCCATTCGTTAAACGATAATTTTGCAGTTTTCATGCCCATTCCTGTGTGGCAAGGCCATAAATTTGCCAATTTCGTGATTATTATTTGCTTATCTAAAGGTAAATGTCAATGCCAAATACTCATCTTTGGAGTACACTTACCCACAGTTTTTAGTAAAAAAAATGTAATCGCTAAATTAATAAGGCGACAAGCACCTTCAATTTTCTTATATATTTATACCTTTTGTTCTCCTGAAGATGAATGTGTTTACATTCGAAACATGTTGAAATTTTACCATTCTTTAACCTTTGTTTATTTCAATATGCCAGTAGATAAGGACTTAAAGTGTCTCATTTCTCATTTATTTCCATTCGAATATTTCCTTGATACCGAGGCTTAGTGATGGGATCACTCGAGTGAAAAATAACCTATCATTCGGTTTTTTCAATCACTTAAATGATTCGATTATCTTCGGAAATAATTCGAGTGACAATTTGAGTGACGAACATATGGTTTTTATTTTCCAACGCGTCTCCAAAGTTGCTGCCCACCTGTCAATCACTCACTGCGGCCAGAGCCATCTCCTAGCGAGCGGCTACACCGAGTGGTTTCGGTTATTATTGGCGATATTATTCAAATTAAATACTGCATTACGGGTTACCTATGTAGTGTGATATGATTTATTATTTAGATTTAAATACTGCATTACGGGTTGCCTGCGTAGGATAATAGGATTTATTATTTTATTTAGAAATCGTCGGCGCCTACTGAAAACTTATGTTTAGTGGTGAGTATTCAGTATTCATAAATATCATGAGTTATGCAATATCGTGACATCTCAAGGTCAAGTAGTCAAGTTGTTAAATTAAATTGTAAGATCTGGGAACCATGCCAAAAATCCACAAATATCTCCGCCACATTTAATAATCCGCATAAAATCAATCGAACAACACCGAGTCAGTTATTCCCAATACAAATGCTGTATATCAACATGAACGATGAACCGCCAATATTAATAATTAACATTAGAATTTGAGTGAAAAAAAAATCGATTATCATTCGGTTTTTTAAATCGCTCGAATTCTCGGTAGTCGATTATTACAGTAAGTCGATTTTTCCCAACACTACCGAGGCTTGATGAACTGAAAGTAATGTCCGTTCTTCTGGCAATAACAACACTTGAAAAGTCTTTAGTACCGACGGACGTACCGACTTTAATAAGAAAAACAGTTGCAGCCGGGAATCCCTGCTCACTTGACCCTTTTTAAGAGATTCCTGACATTAAGTTCTATATTATTATGTAAATTAACTTTTTATTAAATAGTTGTTTTCAAGGTTGTAGTTTCGATCAATAAAGTGAAATGGGGTTTGATATATTACTGCAGAAATTTAAAAAAACTAAGCATTAGCGGAGATATTGCTTTTTATGGATTGGTCACTCATTACGCACTGCACTTGTTTCAGTGCTTGCATTGTTTGTTTTTTTAATATACACTGATGACACAATAATTACAGTCGCATTGTATTGTATGGTTTTTAAAATATGCTAAATCACCAACATCTTATTTAAAGTTCATTATCATAAGGCCAGTCTATTGTAGGAACTAAATACAAAAGACAATGCCTTGATTTTTTTCTGTTTCACGTTACGTGTACAGGGTGTCCAGTTTTCGTGTGTTTTCATATACCAGCTCCCTTATTATAAAAGATAGAAAGATGGGGTTTGCGGCTTACTGTTCTATTTTTTTATGAAACTTTCATTGCCGTAAACAAAATTTTCATAGCCCTCTCAGTTTCTGACATACAGGGTAATTTTCAAATTTTGTCATTTTTGACGCTCTCCTGTATCTCGATTATTTGATAACTTATCAATAAGGTAAAAATGGATTGTTATATAGTTTTTTATGTTGAATTCAGTGGCGTAGTTAGTTTTTTTCTAAAAAGTTTTGTTTATGAGTAATGACCCAAACTTATATTTTTTTAATGGGACACCCTATATATTATTTATTTTTCTTGTTCCTCTTTTTAAGAGCTTTTCAAAAATATATAATAGTCCATATTTATTTCTTTTAAAAAGGGACAATTTTAACTTTTTTTTGTAAAATTAATCATTTTTTATCTAGAATCCAGAAGGCCATGATCAATCATGGATAGACATGACAGAAAACAAAGGTTTGTAAATGCGCCATTACGGATTATTGTCAAATATTAAAGGTATTTGTTTAATTTTGTTAGTTTATTTGATATTTCTGTGAAAAATCATTTAATTATTTAACATGGCAAAAAAAAATAGATATTATGAAAATTATGAAAATCACGATATGTATGTTTGTTTTATCCGAGCTAATGAAGACGCGAACGCAGCCTCGGAACTGTATTTTAATAGGTAAGTTTCAAAACCATTTGTTATTTAGATACCATTATGTTTATAATAAAAATAAAAAAGTTTTAATCATAATTATTTTTATCGATTATTAGCTTTTTGATACATATTTAAATTTTTCGTAGATATCCAGTTGTTAATTTTTTTTTATTTGCGGGCATAGCCCTCTATTCGAAAAATGATAGATTTTACAAAAAAAGTTAAAATTGTCCCTTTTTAAAAGAAAAAAAAAATATGGACTATTATATATTTTTGAAAAGCTCTTAAAAAGAGGAACAAGAAAACTAAATAATATATAGGGTGTCCCATTAAAAAAAATATAAGTTTGGGTCATAACTCATAAACAAAACTTTTTAGAAAAAAACTAACTACGCCACTGAATTCAACATAAAAAACTATATAACAATCCATTTTTACCTTATTGATAAGTTATCAAATAATCGAGATACAGGGGAGCGTCAAAAATGACAAAATTTGAAAATGTCCCTGTATGTCAGAAACTAAGAGGGCTATGAAAATTTTGTTTACGGCAATGAAAGTTTCATAAAAAAATAGAACAGTAAGCCGCAAACCCCATCTTTCTATCTTTTATAATAAGGGAGCTGGTATATGAAAACACACGAAAACTGGACACCCTGTACATACATTTTGCTTTCTTTTATAATAGGTGGTTTAATCAGATTTCAGATACTTTAGAAAAAGCAAAATTGGGTATTCAAATTTTGCCATTTTGTTTTATGATTAATTTTAAGGTTGCAGTGCTAAACATTTTTTAAAATCATGTTAGTCGACATATTTATGCAACTTTACCGCCATTTTATATTTGATGTATTTTATTTTTACTCAAACTACAAACATTAGCTATACAGCTGCTGAACAACATTAAAAATCATGCTAATCTTGTAAACATAGTAAAAACGTGCCCTTATCAAACAAATATTATAATTCTATAAAAGAAAAGTGCTATATAGGAAGGAACATATATTTTAATTTTTTTCCACTTCGTCTTAATTAGGGATTTAAAAATTAAAGGTCTATGCCAGAGATCGATTTTAACCTCCAAAAATGAAAACAAACAGTGTTATAGTCCACTTTCTCTAAAAACAAAGCATTTGGATAGTTGACACCCACATGTGACATTAAAAGCTGCTACTGATTGTTTCCTTAAAGTTCCTAGCTCAGTAGTGGGGCCTAGTTAAAAAAGTATTTCTTTTTAATCCTAAAAATTGTCTGCCATAACAATAAATATATTTAAAACAATTTCATTGCATATTTCTGGAAAACAAAAATCATTAAATAATTAATACGTTGTATATTTTGTTGTTTAAAAGCATTAAAACATTAAAGCATTATAAAATAAAATTAAAAGATGTTTTAAATTTTATGAAAGAACTGATGAGAAATTATACAAAATTATTAATGAAAATTAGAACAATACCAAAAACTATTTAATGGGGTCGAATGAGGTGTTCAAAATTATTGCCGTTTTCATACACACACATAGCAAATTGATATAATAATTCGATTCTGCAAACTATCAATAGTGTGTTTCGATTTATAGCAAACTAGCGTGTATCCGGCATGCGTTGCAACCCGCTGGTATAAATACAAACCCGATATATTAGTACCCGGCATGCCACTTTCTGAAATTGCACCCGTGCGAAGCCGGGGCGGGTCGCTATTATACATAAAAACCTTCCCCTTGAATCACTCTATCTATTAAAAAAAACCGCTTCAAAATCCGTTGCGTAGTTTTAAAGATTTAAGCATATATAGCTGCTAGGGGACGGACAGACAGCGACAGCGACTTTGTTTTATACTATGTTAAGAAGAAACAACGTATTAATTATTTAATGATTTTTGTTTTCCAGATATATGCAATAAAATTGTTTTTATTTTTATTTCTCGAAAACCAAGCAAGATAAGAAAACAATTTAACAGACACGAAAAGGATATTTTTAGTTACTTAATCCGAAAAAAATATAAAAATTACCAAAAACTCAGTGGCGTCTTATTTTTTGCCAATATTATTTGTTAAGGCGCTCCCTGAGATGTCACTGGACGCAACACGAGCGTTTTATCACTAAAATTATCATTACCAAAAATAAATTAAAATATGCTAAAGGATATTAAAAATCTTTTTAATTAAGATACTCGTTAAAATTATTAAAAAAAAAACTGACAAACCCCAAATATCTCCTTTCACGTTGGATTTATCAAAATTTTTTATGGAACATAATTTGATTAAAAATTAATTATTTTTAAGATCGATAACATTTAAAAGTTCCTGTCATCAAAAAATTTTTTTACACCGTGGCACAAACACATTTTTTACACAGTTGTGAAGCCATATAGAGGCTAAAAACTGGCGTTTACAGAATTTACATGTGTTTTAGTTTTCGAAATAATTGGCCTGGGAGTTTTTATTGAAACACCCTGTATATTGAAAATAAAACTTTGATTCAATGATTTTCCTCAGTGCAGGGACCTGTTGGGGTACATTTTAAAACTAGTGGATAGGGATCCACCCCGAAATTTATTTTTATTTAAAACAAATATTTTAGCTACAATGTCGTGTCGATTTACGTGAATAACCTTATATATTCGTCCCACTTAATAAAGTAGAACAAAAACAATTTTATATTGTACCCAAGATATTAATTAGTTTTTTTTTGGTTATTTTTAACAAATACGCAGTTACTGCCGCATTGGCGGTACTCAATAATGACCACCCTGTATACACCTATTCGTTGAAAATACCTATAGTATTAAGGACACCCCCCAAGTTAAACTAAAAACAAATAGAATTATTTTTTTTATTATACTCACCCTGTATATAGCAAACCAAAACTTTACCCGGTTAACAGGGTTAATATCTAATCCACATACAAAATTTCGTCATTTCCCGTCAAGTAGTTTTTAAGCTTTCGAGCTAACACACAATATTATACCAAAAAATTCTTTTCACGATGATGAGAATTACTTTTCTTTGAGAAGAAAGAAAAACCCTTGCAGGCTGTCACTTCCTAAAAGATTCTTAAATGGACTTTATAATTACTTTTAGAAAAAAATTATGCAAATGCCAGTTTATACAGGTAACAAAAATATATGTCAAGGTGAAATACCCAGGTTATATAAGAGTTGTTCCTGTTGACTTTTCTATGAACTTGGTTTCTGTATAGCTCGTCGTAAAATATACATACAAACGTCATTCTTGATAAATGTTAGTGTTAGTGTCTGTATTAAATATAATAATTGCGAAGGCGTAAAACTTTTTTTAAATTTAAAAACTTTGTCAGCACCCGGATTAACATATTAAACTACACTGAGAAAAATACATTTTATTCCTTATAAGAATTCCTTTACGCAACTGTTTAATACTATATGTGACAGCAACGCGCTTTCCCATTGTAGGACAACAAAAATTGCTAGACCGTTGTGTAGTGATAATATCACGGTAATTTAGCCAATAGGAAATGGTTTATTGCCATTATTGCTCTGAATACTCACAATAATTATCAAGTTCTATTGGGGATGTAATCTGGTTTTATTTACTGATTTAGTTGCGACTGGCAGTTGTAATGAACCTTGACATTAATCATAATAATATTTTGCTTGCTACCGTTATTAAAGCATATATTTACCACTAAAAATCAGTACTGGAGATCTCAAAAATTTATATAGTTTCTAGTGTGATATTGTTCTTGTCGTTTAACATTGCATATTAATTTTATTATCTATTATGTAACGTGGTTTACTTAGATGGTAAAATTCGTCCATAGATATAAAGTCCAATACTAATGATGGGTTGTGCGAAAGAAGAATCTTCTATTGCTTTATCTAACATGAAATGTTAAAAAAAACTTAAATACAAAGTAAAAATAAATTAATTGAAATAGTTATTGGTACGATCAATAAAATTCAAATTTAGATAGGACAGCTAAAAGACTCCAAACAACGTTGTGACCTAATAAAAATTATACGGCGCGCGGCTATTACCGATCACTATGAACCCCCACCAACGTCTTGTGGATTATAGGTTCTACCAGATACAATTCGTTTTTGGGACGCTGTTCTGCTTTCTTAATTGTAGAGAATAGTATATTAAAGTACACGTTTCATAAGAAGCGGTTTTAGCGCACGCGTCTATTTTAAAAAACGAGCCACAAAGTGGCGAGTTTTTTTATTGCTGCGCTAAAACGCCTTATAAAACATGTGCTTTATACATTTTTTTCTATTTCACCCTTTATAATCAAGAAAAATACATTTTAAAAAGAAAATAAATTCTTCAAATTTTGTTAATTTTTATGTCTAAATTTTATGTTGGTTATACTATTTTTTATCATAGTAACCTCTGGACAACAAAAATTATTTTGCAAACTGTAACTTTTTGATTTATTGACCCATTTTCACCACTAGATTCTAAAGTTATTTTAGCGATATGAGATTTGAAATTGGACGGAATACGTTGTGTGATCCTTGTACATTCGGTACATATACAGAGCGTTCGGAAATTCGGGCGATTTTGCTACTTTTTACGTCACGGCATTGCAATTTAGTATAGGAAAGATGGAAAATTCAAATAAAGTTGAAGTTAAGATCGACATTGGAAGGTTAGTAGATTGAATTTTGGATAGGATTTGGCAGAAAATGATAGCTTGAAGCATCTACAAAAGATTGATTTATAGATTTATGCAACCAACATACATGACTGTCATCCACACAGAATAAAAAAGTAAGTTATCAAGCTATTTTTCCTCTGCGAAAAATGGGTTTTCTCGTAAATCACACAGGCCGCGCAAGTCAATGAAATAATACATTTAAATGTTACCAACATCAAATAAAGAAAAAACGCGTATCGAAATAGCTTCATTACGATACGCAAATGCGTATCGTACTGAGCTTATTATGAACGTGAAATAGAAAAAGCTCTTTACGGGGCACAAAATGCAACGCATTGAGAAAATATAATTTATATCTTAACAAAATTGCTGTATTAAAAGTGGTTTATTATTCTATAAGACTGTGCTGCTGATGAAACTGATTACTACCAATAAAAACAGTAAAAACACTGTTCTAGCAAATCTGGAATTGATATAACACTAAAGCCGGTTTGATACACTACCAATTTATTTAATATGGGTTAATAAAAAATAAGGTATCAATACAAACAAACTATGTCTTAGCAAACCTGTTGTATAAAAGATCATTTTCCTCAGTGTAAAATATGAATTGTAAATTTAGTTGTACGGGTTTTTTAAAATATTTTTTAATGCATTTCTAGATTTTCATACCGGGCTTCAAATATTTCCTTTTTCTTTTAACTCAATCATTTCCCTAAAAATTCAGTAAATTTTTCACCTGAGACGCCATTTTAAAAGTGATTTTAATCTGTGTTGCTTGTAATAAATTCAATTGTTTTAACACGCATTGAAATATGGTATTGAAAATGCAGATAAGTTTTTTTCCCAAACTAGATAAAGTTAAATTACATAATTTGTATCTAAGTAGGTATTACACGTGGTGATCTAATGAAAATGTGATCAAAAGATTATGTTAAAATAAACAATAAAAGAAATTTGAATAACATGACCTTTCGGGATAATATCTTATTTTTGGAAATTGAGAAAAAGGTCAGGGCGACCGAAATTATTTTTGATTATTTTATCCATTTTTGTTACGATTATTCTACAGGGTGGTGGACAACTAGACTGGCTAAGTAAAATCCCATGTAAATTTTGCTACCCTCAAATATTGATTCTATTAATTTTACATAAAAATTGTATAAGACTTTTTCGAAAATCTTTGTATGATGGATGGACTCGTTCGTAAAATTATATTATTTTCTAATAAACCAATTAATAGTTATTTAGAAAAAAACTCTAAAATTCTTAAAAACGTCTCTGATACATACCTCAGTGAAACCACCAGCAATAATCATTATGATAATGTCAAATACAACGTTTTATTTTTATTAGTTGTCAACATATTTTACTGTATTGAAGAATTTTATTTTTTGGTCGGTTTAGACCAGTGATTCCCAAAGTGGTCCAGGTGGACCCCCAGGGGTCCACGGGAGACTCGACGGGGGTCTACGTTGGCGTGACAAAAAAATGGGGGTTCACAATTCGTAAGCGGGGGTCCACGAAAATTTATCTGGTTTCGATAGTGAAGAACTAAAATTTTTCGGTTTTATAGAAGTAACGTTACGTTATTAATATTTAATTTTAATTATATTACGACTGTTATCATATTACAATGTTATGTAAACCTTACAATGTGATATGATAACAATAATAATTATTAATGTAATAATTACATATTTGAATAAATACAACACAAGAAATATACTATTTTTCTTTTTATTTTTACCAGTCCGGTAGTTTTCTAAATAAAATAAGTTAGAATTGATTGGTTTCTTGTGCTGCGAGTAGATGGCAAAAAAGTAAAGTTGGATGTAATAACTTTTTTGATTGGCCAACTTTACTTTTTTGATATCCACTCACAGCACAATCAATTCTCACTTTTTTTTCGAAAACTGTTTGTGGTTGGAACTCTTTCCATAGTAGGATCTAATCTTCACAGTTTTTGTCGAGTTTTGGGAATATGGTAGAAATATAGCTGCAGGGGGTCCACCGGAACCAGCAAAAATTTTTAAAGTGGTCTATGAGAAACAAAAGTTTGGGAACCTCTGGTTTAGACGCTCATACGATTTGCGAATACTGATTTTGTGTATGCAAATTTGCGAAAATGAACTTAACCTTCACGACCACTCTCGAAGACACGTGCTTCTTCCGACAACTTGTCACCAATGTTGGAGCTTTATTATTAATTAAATACTATCAAAAAAGGTTTGATGAAATAGAGACAGATGAAAAAAAAAGTTTAATTATTATAATTAAAAGGCATTTTAATACGGCCAAGGTAAATTAAATACTAAGGGTATCCCAAAAATAAAGTACGTTAATCAAAATTTGTTTATCGGCAACCATTTAAAAAATAGGCGCATTGTACCGTGCGAGCAAAAATTATTTGCATCAAAGAGGGCTTGGATTAAAAAACGTGGGGCTTGGTTTAGATCACAATGATATGCGGCATTTTTATTATAAACCCACGTTTAAGTTCTTTAATAAATATATTAAAATTGCGTATACAAAAAATCGACCAGAGGTGTACCGTTTAGGGGAAAATAGAGATTAACAAAAAAAATATTAAAAATTGTGACACCTAACTCAAATTTCGTATTTGGACTAACTTATTAATTTGCAAGAACATTTCCATCTAAAATTTTGCTGTATTTCTAATAATTAAGGTACTTTACTCATAAGGCAATTTCGAAAAAATGGCATTTACTCCCTTACTATTAGCCGCAGGTGAAATATGAAATATGCATTTATAGTTTTAAGGCATGCACCAACTTTTATAAAGAATAACATTTTCTGAGAAATAGGTGATAAAAAACTTTTCCATATGTTGAATAGGTACTTTCTTGGACACACTGTATATAATTTAAAAATCTACTCAAATAGTTGGTGTTCCATGTAAAAAAATAAAACTTTGCAACACCCTTCCTTTGAAGCGCACCCTGTATAGTTGACACACCCTGTAGATAAAGCATAGTATTTGACTTGCGTATAATGAACCATAATACTTTTTGATGATTGTAGTATTATAATTATTTTTGTTTATTATTGCCTCTGATATGTATTATCAAATTATCTGCAAAAAATAAAATTGATTAGTCCGAACGATTTTTAGAAAAAAACTTTTTTCAAACTTTACATTCTCACTGTATTTATTTTATTATTAACGAAGTTATCGCTGTTCTCTAGAAGGGTCATTTCTTCCCCAACAACCTTTAAAACTATCTTATTTTATTATTGTTCAATATTTTATTTTAATTTTATAATTTAATCGGTAAATTAACATAATTATACAATCCTCAGCGGTGACCTAAAAGGTATTTGGACTTACGATTATAAGATATAAACAATACAACAAAATTTGAATATTATTATGAAATTATTACTTTGTTAATTATTCTTTTCGTTTTTGGTCATCTGAAGAAGAGGACACGCTGAAAATAGGCCACGCGTGGTTGTTAATACACGGAAAAAAGTAAATAGTTATTTCTGTATCAAGATTTTTGTTTGGTACCTAACTTTAAAGACTTTTTTTTTATCTTATTATGATTTACTCCGAGATTTACTTTAACAGAAGTTAAAAATAATTGCATGTACAGGGATATTCACTAAAGGGATTTTAATTAAAAACCATTGTATTGTAATTTTTTTTGGATTTCTTTAAATTCACGAATAAAAAGTGTTTGATACTTTAAGTAGAATACTCTTGATAGAACTACCTAAGACATTTTAGTAAACATTTTTCGATAAAATTTATTAATCGGTAAAATGGTTTATTTGCAAAAAAATCAACGTTTACGTTAATACGGGTGGAAATATGCATTATTATTAATATAAACTACGTACTGAGAAAAATGATCTAATACAACAGGTTTGCTAATGCATAGTTTGTATTGATGGCTTATTTTGTATTAACTCATATTAAATAAATTGCTAGTGTATCAAACCGGCTTTACTGTTATATCAATTCCAGATTTGCTAGAACAGTGTTTTTTTATTGGTAGTAATCAGTTCCATTAGCAACGCAGTCTTGTTGAATAATGAATTACTTTTAATACAGCAATGTTGTTAAGAAGTAAATTGTATCTTCTCAATGCGAAGCATTTTGTTCCTAGTAAGGCGCTTCCTCTACAATTAAGAAAGCAGAACGTCTCCAAGAACCTATAATTCACAAGACGTTGGTGGGGGTTCGTAGCGATTGGCAATCGCAGCGCGCTGTATTATTGGTTTTAACGTATTTCTTACGCAGGTCACATCGTTGCTCGGAGCCTTCTAGCTGTCCTGTCTGAGTTTAACTTTTATTGATTAATTTATTTTTACTTTGTATATAAGTTTTTTTTTTAATTTGCATGTCAGATAAAGCAATAGAAGATTCTTACTTTGCACAACCCATCATTAAACTGGACTTTATACTCTATGGACGAATTTTAACATCTCAGTAAACCATGTTGCATAATAGATAATCATGCATACAATCTTAAACAACAAGAACAATATCATACTAAAAGCTATTTAAATTTTTGAAAACTACAGTACTGATTTTTAGTCGTAATTATATGTTTTATTAACTGTAGCAAGCAAATATTATTATGATTAATGTCAAGTTCTATTACAACTTCCAGTCGGAACTAATACAGTATGTATAAAACCATAAAGAACTTGATAATTATTGTGAGTATTCAGATCAATAATGGCAATAAATAAATAAAATTCTATGGTAGCGATAATTCCTATTTCCTATTGGCTAAATAACCGTGATATTTTCACTACACAATGGTCTAACAATTTTCGTTGACTTACAGTAGGAAAGCGCGTTGCTGTCACATAAACAGTTGTATAAATAGTAAGTAAATTCTTATAAGGAATAGAAGGCTGTTTTCTCAGTGAGGTCGGTCCATTTTATTTTGAGAAAGACGACAGAATAGTAGATTCTGTAACGAGGTTGGAATGAAAATTCGATCCGAGTGGAAGATTCCGAACGCGAGCGTAGCGAGCGTGAGGAACCACGAGTATCGAATTTACATTCTAACCGAGTAGCAGACTATATTTTCTCCACGACCATCCAGTTCCATATCTGATTCATCCGATTTTTCACTCATTTTTTGAGTTGCACTAAAATTTGTCTGAAAATAATTATTACAACGCGGCCATTTTTATCTGACACTGACAGTTTCGAAATTCATGGCAACCTATGTCGTTTATATCAATTACAGAATATTCATTCCGTATCTTGTTATGGAATGAAAATACACGCAAAACGCATAAGAGGCAAGTGTTTTAGAATAAATATTCCAACTCAAGAGCGAGAATTTTTACATTCTATTATCAAAAATGATTTTGGAATTATTGCATTCAGTAATGGTCGTGGAGAAAGAATATTTACTTTATTTTTTCTAATGTCATAAAATGACGTATTAAATTTGCCCAGTGTCAAATGGGTTTCAATTAACTTTCTCAAAGAAAATGGACCTGCATAGTATAAGTAAAAAAGTGATGAATGTTCTAATATACCACAACAATCGTTTCTTACTATGTATTTTGCCTGCCTGGTATTTTGTTAATAAATGAAGGATGCGTTAAAATTTAGTACTTTGGTATTTAAAAACAGTATAATTAGAATTATATACACACAAGGTTTTATTGGTATTAATTTATCTTCAATATGAAATTATGCATACCTACATAATATGTAGATATTTAATATTTACCACCCAGAATTTACATATTATCAAAAAGTTACCTCGGTGATTTACAAATTTTACTTTTATCATTAGAGAAACAGAAATGATTAATTTAAGTATAATCACTTTTTCAACAATGTATTTATTTTAAACTTTAAAAAAATGCTTAAGGGCTTGGAATTATCAACGTCTGTCAACCTATAACCTTTCTCGCCTTGTGTTTTTTTTTAGTTTATAATTTTATTAACTAACATTTAAATAAAATCAATATCGTCGGCACATTATTTTGGAAATTTATCTGACATAAGAAGATTACAAAAATATCAATTTATTTTATTGCTAATTTTGGGAGAATTGCAGGTATAGTAAAAGAAAAATGACATAATAATGTTAAAAAATATCTTACATGATATTTTTCGCGATACAATTGTCTTAAAATAATTTATGAAATTCCTTTATATTGATTTAAAATATCAATTATTACCTATAGAATATGCAGCTGATATTGATTTTATTTAAATTTTGTGTAAAAGCTACAAAAAATAAATAAATCTACTCGAAATAGGTTGGAAATATGTTGATACTCCCACCTTAAAGATTAACAATCTGGTATATTTATTTTCTGTTTGATTAGTTTTGAAACCAGCAACGGCATCAAACGGGAAGAAACTGGAGACGAAATACCATCAATCCATGACGCAAACAAGAACGCAGCCTTAGTAAAAGGTTCTTATTCATACCCAGGACCTGACGGTGTTATTTACACTGTCAATTATGTTGCTGATGAAGCTGGCTTTCATCCTGAAGGGGACCATTTAAAGGTAAGGTTATAAGATAATTGATTTATTCCAATAAAGTAAATTCAACGTAACTTGCCGATGGAAATGCGTAAAATTAAAAATTCAAGTCAATTGCTTGTGAAAATATGCACCGCAGGCGAAATATTTTTCAGCAATTACTGTAAAATACGAAAAATTTCTTACTCTCGTATGAAGGCGGGGGTGGGCGCGCAAACTTATTCTCTAATTATGATTTATTTAAAATTTTGAAAAATTTTGTAAATATCATTTCTTCTCCATCTTTTTTAGATTCCTCCATTTACTCCATGGGTTCCCGGCCAGCCAATCGATGAAGGTCAGTACAAGGAAGACCAATCCGGTCAATATAAACCAGATAAATCTGAAAAACCTAAACCAAATGAAGGGGAAGATCTTGAAAGTCCCGTTTTGAAGCCTAAACAGGTAAGATCTGCAAAGATAATGGCGTAGGAGGAAATAACTTTTTATATTTAAAATCACAAATCCTGGTATGGAAACAAATTGCAGAAACTTATTTTTAAATGTTGCATTGTTATAATAAGAGAGAAAATTCCCCAATTTAAATAATAATTAGTAATTTTCATAAATCCCTGTTAGTTTGTACTTTGTTGATACTCTGGTTTGAAGGCATGGTCTCCTACACATGATCAAAAACGATGTTGAAACATTCTTACTGCAAGATCTATACCACTTTGTTAATAAGTATGGCTATCATTTATTTTTACAGGACCAACAAAACTACATTTCCGGTGAAAGAATCCTTAGCCCCTACCGGACCACAACTCCGGATCCAGGTTCCTCCACTCAAAAGTATCTGCCATCTCAAGACCCGGAAAAACCTACCTACATATCGGGAGAAAACATTTTAGACACCTATTTGACGGCAAAAACCCTACCACCTCCCATTAGCAAGTACCTTCCGTCTTCGACTACCTCATCCCCTCAAACATACACTTCCGGGGAAAACATATTGGACGCTTTCAGGGAACCGGCTAGACCATCTCCCAAATATTTGCCATTTTCGTCAACCTCACAACCTCCAAGTACCTTCACCAAGGAAAACCCGTTCAATAATGCTATTATAAAAAGTGCGTTTTTCAACAAGCCTACTCCCCACCCCGATATCTTACTCCACTCGACCCCCAATGATCGGGTAAAGTTGTTGCCCCTTAGTTTGCCGAGACCATTCGAGGCAGCCAGCCAGAACAGTCCGACTTATGTAAAGTTTCCGATAGACTCTAAAAGTAAGAGTAAGGCTACCCGTTTTAGTAGGGGGTCTAGGTATACCGATCTAAACGATCTAAAGAAGGAAATTAGATTTATGGGCCGTGGATTCAGTAGGAACTAACCACATATTATTATTATGTCATTGTTTTATTTCAACAGTTCGTCTATGGGATAAAAAAATTTGCAAAGTAGTTCTTTGTATATCTACCAAATTCGAAAAGTAACTTCTAACTAATAACAATTTATGAGGGCGGATTAAAGAGAAGGAGGGGTTAGTATCTCCACCTTCGAGCAAAATGTGTCTTTTCTTAGGATTTTTCTCAGGATTCGTACTCATACTCATACCGAAACGCTAGATATGAAATTATAGGTAATGCTTATAACATAAATATTATTTTTGTCGTTGTTCGTTTATAGTGTCGTAATCCGATGTAATATATTAGAAATAGTGATGTGACCCTGTATTTTTAGATGTAGGTGGTAATATTATAAATATTGTGATTTTGTTGTTATCTATATTTCAGAGTTTATTATAAATAAATATATATATTTTATTGCCTATTTGGAGGGTGTTTTAGTTTCTAATAAACGATATAACTTTGAAATACAAAATAAGATGGTTTTTAAATTAATTTTATATATACGGGGTACGGGGTATTAGGAAACGCATAATAATGATAAATCCTGATATGAAAACCAAATGAAAAAAAAATATTATAAAATATTGTTTTGCCACAAAGCGGTCTCGATTTTAAAGTAACACTAGTCTCTTCACAGAAGCACTTTGGCGAATCCAGGTGGGAGGGCATTTCCGAGGGTTGAGATCCACCACTACCAGCGGCATCTTAAATTCAGCGGCACGGAGTTCAACTAAATAATTTGCTTGTCAAATTATGACAAGACGTGAAGACGTTGATATCCGTTTTTTTTATTAATTTAATATTCTGAGGTTAGTTTTATGACAGGGCGTTGACATCGGTATGTTTTCAGGTTAGTTCGTTTGTCAAAGCTATGGAGGACTTGAGGTAGGAGGCCAAAGCATTGGATTTGGTCCCAAATTAGCATCGGTAATTCAGCTTTACGAGTCGCCGTAAGATGGCGCTCCTGTTCGAAGTGGGCTATCAAATAAATGGTTTCTTATGGACGCAATAACTTTTTTTATTTAAATTAGTTCTTTAAGGAACAAATAAAGACTTTTATATGAATTTACACTTACTTTGTTATACTTATTAGTAAACTCGGCTTGTATAAAGTTCCAACTATGCTTGGTTTTTAAAATACAGGGTATTAAACATTCTAGCTATACCTTTGGAGCTAGAAAGAGACTTATTTGGCTGCGTTTTCTCTCTGAAAAATATCCTGCCTTACACCCCGACACAAAGCAAACTCTACTTTTATAAACTGTACCATTATTCATTATAAATATGGAAATCAATTACAATACAACGTTATTTGTCTCGTCTTGTCTTCAAACGTTATTTGTTATTTCGAAAATAAACTGTCAATTTGTCAAAAGTAAAAGTAAAAAACAAAGAAGAAGAAGACGACACCAGCCCACTTGCGACGCGAGAGCATCGGCCAATAGCGAACTAACCAAAAAACCGGGACAGAATTTGAAAATGCTGCCATTGTCGATCGGCCTCCTACACTCTAGTTCTCCATAGTTTTCAGGTTAGTTCGTTTGTCAAAGCTATGGAGGACTTGAGGTAGGAGGCCGATCGCAACGCATTGGATTCGGTCCCAAATTAGCATAGGTAATTCAGCTTTACGAGTCGCCGTAAGATGGCGCTCGTGTTTGAGATGGGCTATCAAATAAATGGTTTCTTATGGACGCGATAACTATTTTTATTTAAATTAGTTCTTTAAGGAACAAATAAGGACTTTTATATGAATTTACACTTACTTTGTTATAATTATTAGTAAACTTGGCCTGTATAAAGTTCCAACGATGCTTGGTTTTTAAAATACAGGGTATTAAACATTCTATAGCTACAGAGGGTTTTTTAAAGTGAGCAGCTAAAGAACTAATATAATATAGTACTAAATAACAGTGGAAAATAATATCTATAAAATCGACATCATAATATTTTTATGAGAGAGTAAAGCTATACTTTACTTAATTATTATAGTTTATAAACCAATTTTAAGTTACCTTTGGAGCTAGAAAGAGACTTATTTGGCTGCGTTTCCTCTCTGAAGAAGATCCTGTCTTACACCCCGACACAAAGCAAACTCTACTTTTATAAATTGTACCATTAATCATTATAAATATGGAAATCAATTACAATACAACGTTATTTATCGAACTGCCATTTTGGTTTGCTTCTCGGCAATACATTGGGTCTGAATCTTTACTAGCCTAGTAGTAGAAGACTGTGATCTACGTAGTCCACGAGGTAAGCGTCAAAACTTCACCTGCTTCTTTTAGTGGACAGACACGTATTCTGTTTCACTTACTTCTCCTTAAATGCCAGAAGGTCTTGGTTTCAACATGTTTTACAGTATTCGTGAAAAAATAACGATGGTAAAGTGGTAATACATGGAAAATAAAGTATCCTAAATGATATCTGCGATGTTTCCTGACAGACCTATTCCAAGCAAAACAACAGTCCTAAACAGTTACTAATAAATTAGAGAGGCAATTTATTAATTGATAAGTTTTTTTTACATATCAAAAAATAAATGTAGTTTTCCTTTTAAAATTTGTGTTGATGTGGTAGAATTGTTATTTTTGCGAATTAAATTAAAATATTATAGGTGTTTTGGGGCATTTGCATAAGGTGAGCCTGTAATTTTACATACGGAAGTATTTTTTTGTGAATATTTTATTTAAAACGTGTATTATGTAACACAAGCTAAAAATATATGCAATTTTTTATTACAAAAAAGTTGTATGTTAGGATTATAATGCAATGGCGTAGCTAGGGGGGAAAGTCATCCCCCCTCTCAAAACTTTGTACCTTATAAGTGTGCCGATACATTTTGTGTTATTTTTTTTTAGGTTTTCAATTTTTTTCCGTACAAAATAATTTCGCTCGCCTTCTCCATGCATTTAACTTTTTCAATATTTTGTTGTTTTTAGTTAAATTAATAAAACTAGTAACAAAATTTAGATAAAAAAAACCTTATACCGTGCGAGCAAAAATTATTTGCATCAAAGAGGGCTTGGATTAAAAACGTAGGACTTGGTTTAGATCACAATGATATGGGGACGATATATCTAACCAAACCTAGGTTAAAATTTTGTCAAATTCATATTATGACATGATATTATTATGCCAAACTAATGAGTAATAAAATAAGTAGACAAATACAAATTTATTTTTGTTGTTTATTGAATTGACAAAGAATATACAGAAAGAAAAAGAAAAATAATTTTAGAAATTGCTGAAATTGGCCACCGCCATGCTCCAAGCATAATTGCACATGTCTCTTCATATTTTCGAAAGTGTTGACCAGCATCTCTCGAGAAATGTTACCACATTCTTGGATAATCCTTTCTTGTAATTGTTCTAAATTTGCAACTGGTGTTTTAAAAATAGTAGTCTTTAAATGAGGAAAAACTAATTAATCCATAACCTTTAAACAAGGTAATCTAGGTGGGAATTCAATGTCTGATCGAAAACTGATCTGTCGTCGAAAAATAACATAACCGGAGAGGTGGAACCAGGCTTCATCCGAAAAAAATGTCAGGTCTAATAAATCATTTCTTTTCAATAAATTTTGGGTAAACCATTGAGAGTAATTCCTGCGTCTTTCAAAATCTGCGGCTTGTATTTCTTGGAATACTTGCACTTTATTAAGGAAATAAATTTAGCTGCTTCTTAAGAATAGTCCTGCATGTTCCATAAGACCTTCTAACTTCTTGGGACAGGCGTCTTATACAATTTGCTGGCGAATTTTGCATTATTTCACGAACGTTTGCAACAAGTTCTTCTGTTCTTACAGATGGTCTTCCTGCTCCTTTTTTGTGTTGTATAGAACCTGTTTTCCTAAACACAGCCACGGTTCTTTTCAGGCAATGATAAGAATCCCCAGCAATAAAAGCAACGTTAGAAAAATGTTCGTGAAAATCGTCCATGCACAAACCCGGATTGTATTGCCACTCACCATTTACTCTAACTCCGTTTCGAAAATACGCTTCATCCATGCATGTTTTGTGCTGTTCCGTAAAGCCCATTGTGTGAATTGTTGAAGAGATTGGAAAAATTAGCGATGAATCAAATTACTTGTAACGACGGTCAAAGATGAGGAAATAACTGATTGATTGTTAATTCAGGTAGTTACTGACACCCAACAGGTATTAAGCTTTACGGCTAAGCATTACGTCCTTAGATGCAAGGCGCCCTTTGATGCAAATAATTTTTGCTCACACGATACCTACGTTTTATCAATTTCTAAATTGTGTAATAATTATTTCAAGAAGTTTTTACCCTTCAGCTCTCCCAGCTATAACATAAAAATTATATGAATTAAAAATTTGCTACCCCAAACCTTTTGATGGCTACGCCACTGAATGATGGTAACGATCTCGTTAAATTAAAAAATATGTTAAATTATGTGTTTTATCTGCAAAATTTTCTATCCGTTGAATATACATTACATTAATACAATTTGTTGTTGCATTAATTTATTTTAGTTCTCGACTTTATTGTATATGTTATTTCTTTTTTTTTTAAGCGCATTCAAATAATGTTTTCCTTGTACCGTTATTTAAATTAATAAAATCTTGCATAAACATTTACTAACTTTTAAAGTGCAATTATGTATCGTTGTAAAAGTAACTGATGGCGGATCCAAGTGGAAATTAGCATTTTTAATGAAACTTTAAAATTAACTTCTTTAAATAGCACTTTAGTGGTTTACAAGAATCTTGTAATTAATGTAAGGTATGCACAACACCAACACTAACTTTTTATGCATCAGCATGTAATAAAATAAAACTGTCATATACAATTACCGTAGCCTAGCTTCTGGATTGTCAATAATTTGACTTTAATTACCGAACCTTCGACTCATCCCCCCTCCAATCACCCCCGCTATTAACCCTTGCCTTGCCTGAGAATTATGTCTGTGTCTTAATGTACATCGTAGACGGCCATGAAATAAATATTTGTTATCCAACTAAAATAATCAGAAATATAGACATTTATTCCTTAAATAAGCTTGTTCGAGAGGAATTTTTTAATTTCGTTTATTTGACAAATTGAAAGATGTATTTCTTTAATTTTGGGACTGCAAAAGGGGGGTAATTACACCTTTGCTACCCACCTCCCCCTTCTCTCTTCCATCCTAGCATTGCCTTTAACTGTATATTTTTAAAAACTCAACGCGGGTCTACCATCGCTTTTACTCGCAAGATGCGTTTATACCATTTACTCTAAATCCTCTGAACTTTAAACCTATCGAATTTATTTTAAGATATTATATTAACTGACTGTCCGCGGATAGGGCACAAAATGGATGAAAAATTTCAGTTTTCGGGAAAAAGTCATTCTTGATAAAAAGTTTTGCTTATAAAAAAGATGCAATTCACAAAGAGAAAATTTTGATTTTTTATACAGGGTTCGCAAAAACTTCAAAAACATGATTTTTCTCAAAGAGTAAACTACCTTTATTTTTCATTTTTGACCAAAATGCCAATTAGAAAACTTATTTAGAATAACGTTTGTAATTTAAATCCGAGATTTAAAATAAATCTTCGATTTTTTTATTTTTTTTTTATTTTTAGAGGTAAAAGAATTTTTTTTTTGGATAGCAGCATTAGCGGTCGAAATACATACATTATCAATGACAGTGGGGTATCAAAAAGTTGTAAAAACTGATTTTTGGTGTTACTAGAAATATGTATTTTTAATTTCACAAATGAAATTACCCCGGAAATGAACACGAAAAAATCTTAAAATAACAAAAAATAATAATTTCATAATTTGCTATTCAAACACTCCCCCTCCATATTCAACACATTTTTCCAGTTGTAAACGAATGTGGTTAAAACTTCTTCGAATTTCTTCAATGAAACTTGTTTGAACAGCTTCAACAATTCGCTGTTTTAAAAGCTGTACGTCGTTCTCAATTGGACGGGAGTACCTACACTAATTGTTTGAGGCGCCCCCAAAGATAGGCATCTGAAATAGTAAAATCGGGACTTCTTAGGGGCCACAGAACCGCACCAATCCGAACAATCCATCTGTGGCCAAATGTATTATTAAGGCATTCCCTCAATTTAATTGCGAAATGCGCAGGGTATCCATCTTGTTGAAAGTACATTTCGTTCCTAAATTGGAGAGGCAATTCTTTTAGGTTGTCAGAAAGGAATGTTTCCAACATTTCAAGGTAACTCCTACGGTTACACGTTACACGTGTTTTCGAAAAAGTATGGGCCAATAATGCCATAATAAGAAATCGCACACCAGACATTTACTTTTTTATAATGTTGTCCTCTTGCAGGAATTTTAAAACGGGGATTATTTTCGCTCCAGTATCTAACATGCGCAGTAAGACACTTTCCCGTTTCTTGAAAATGTCGATTCTTATTCGTCGGAGAACATGATAAATTTATAAAAATTCCTGTTTTCACTTACAATTTTGTTTTCTACCCAAAGACAAAAATTCAAACGTTTGGCTTCGTCTCCTTCTTTCAACGTTTGATTAAAAGTTGGTTTAAATGGGAATATTTTGTTTGCTTTTAAAATATACTGAATATGAGTTTTTTTACTAAATCAAGTTCTTGAGCTCGGTTTCTTAATGAAATGGTAGGATTGTCAGCAACAGACTGCAATAGGATTAGGGAAGCTGCGTCATTCTGATCATATATAGTTTTTTTTTAATTGGAAACTGAACCAGTTCGCTGAAATTTTCTTAATAGTTTATGAAGTCCCATTTTTGAGACGTAAACGTTAGGGTATCTTTGATTAAATTTCTTTATGACAAAGTTGTAAGAACTTTTGCCCGCACCGTAACATTGAACTAAATAAAGCCTTTGTTCTAAGGTCAACATTTTCAAAACACATCAAATTCTATATGACAACTTCAAATTTGCCACATACGTGAAGCAAAGTAATAAAAAGGTAAAAAAATCATTCCTTGTTTTACAAAAGATGGTAGGAATGCATTTAAATTTTAAAATAAGATACACACCACCCATTATAATGAATCTAATAAAATTTTATCATTATATTTTTATTGAGCAGTAAAATTTCCATTTACCTCTAAAAATTAAAAAAACTAAAAAAATCGAAGATTTATTTTAAATTTCGCATTTAAATTACAAACGTTATTCTAAATACGTTTTCTAATTGGCATTTTGGTCAAAAATTAAAAATAAAGGTAGTTTACTCTTGGAGGAAAATAATGTTTTTGAAGTTTTTACGAACCCTGTATAGAAAATCAAAATATTCTCTTCGTGAATTGCATTTTTTTTTACAAGCAAAACTTTTTATCAAGAATGACTTTTTCCAGTAAAATGAAATTTTTTATCCATATGCGCTATTGTAAACCCTATCCGCGGACAGTCTGTATTTGTCAATAAGATATAATGAACGATCAAGATAAATATTTCAAAATTAGTTGCAGGCGTTCGGCTGTCACTAAATATCATAAAAAATCATAAAGTCGTCTGCTGTTGCAATCATGATTTAAATGCAGGGTGAAAATGCATAGGTGCGGATTGGCCTTTGCCTTTATGTTTTCAAGTATACCAATGGTAAATTGTGGAAATTATTTAGACCCAATAAAAACCTTAAATTCAAAATTACACCAGGGCTGAAGCCTGGCCTAGTAGGATAAAAACCCATTGGAAAAGGAAGAGAATATGACAAAAATGAAAGGAAAAATAATTTACGGGCGATCCGAGGTCGGGAAGTGGAAAGGGGTGAGTTTTTAAGGGTAGAAAACCATTTATCTCGATTTCCGGCAAAACTACAAGTTCTATGGAAAAACGTTAAATGGCAATTACTCGAAAAACGTAAGATTCCATGTTACATTGATATTATTAAAGTATAAATTTTAATAAATAGCTCAAAATTGTACAGGGTTATCCAACCAAGACTAGACAAGGCGATTTTTTGACTTTTCCTGTACTTTTATAAAAAAAACTGAAATAGCCCTCTTAAGTCATTTTCTCCCGCGAATTCGAATATCTTCAGCAAAAAACAATTGAACATCAAACAAAAGTACTAGGGGTCACTTTGATATTTTTTTAAATGGAACACCCTGTATATTTTTACATTTTTAAATTCCACATAAAATTATAATTATTTTTTATTAAATGCACTATTATCTATACTTCATAGTTTCCGAGATATTGACTCTCGAAAAGTGACATTTTTGAACTTTGACAGCTTATAACTTTCTAACAGTACGTCTTAGAGCAAAACGGCTTACATATCCCTATCTTCAATTTTTATTATCTTCCCAAAAAATCAACTTCCGGTTAAACCGGATGTAACTCGAAAGAAGGAAATATAGTTGTTCCGGTTTAACTGGAAGTTGCTTTTTTTGGGAAGATAATAAAAATTGAAGATAGGGATATGTAAGCCGTTTTGCTCTAAGACGTACTGTTAGAAAGTTATAAGCTGTCAAAGTTCAAAAATGTCACTTTTCGAGAGTCAATATCTCGGAAACTATGAAGTATAGATAATAGTGCATTTAATAAAAAATAATTATAATTTTATGTGGAATTTAAAAATGTAAAAATATACAGGGTGTTCCATTTAAAAAAATATCAAAGTGACCCCTAGTACTTTTGTTTGATGTGCAATTGTTTTTTGCTGAAGATATTCGAATTCGCGGGAGAAAATGACTTAAGATGGCTATTTCAGTTTTTTTATAAAAGTACAGGAAAAGTCAAAAAATCGCCTTGTCTAGTCTTGGTTGGATAACCCTGTACATATGATTAAAAAAAAAATTCGGATTCGAGTTTTTTTCGTTTCTTTGCATTTTTTGAGAACATTTACCATAGTCATGTATATTTTTTTACACCATCAGAAAGTATAGATTTCAACGAGCAAAAGGCCCACCTACTTTTGATTTTCGATTGAAAATTAGGGTGTTTTTTCGATATTAAGTCAAAATAAGGTAAAAAAATAAATATTTTGAATCAAAAAAATGACAGTGTGTTTGGGACATAAAAAGGTAAGTTTTCACCAAATCTCGTGAAAAATTTTTTTTTGTAAAAGATAAAAATAAAAAACCAAAAACCTGGTTATTTGAATTTTTCCCATAAATTTTGAGGTTATGTAAAAAAAGTGTTCATACAAAAGTTGTAGATCTTTTTATTACCTACAACTTTGCTATTGAACGTTTTTCCATTGGACTTGTAGTTTTGCCGCAAATCGAGATAAATCGTTTTCTACCCTTAAAAACTCACCCCCTTCCACTTCCCGACCTCGGATCGCCCGTAAATTATTTTTTCTTTCATTTTTGTTATATTCTCTTCCTTTTCCGATGGGTTTCATCCTATATACTATTATTTTTTTTGGTTTCAAAAATTATCGACCCCGGTCTAAATGCAATGCATGACTATCATGGTTTGATATACGACGATTCATTACCCGTGCATACAAATCGTGTTGGCCGGTAAAAAGATTTTGTAACGGTACGTTTTTCTTAT
Organism: Polydrusus pterygomalis; assembly: GCA_963969555.1. NCBI lineage: Eukaryota > Metazoa > Arthropoda > Insecta > Coleoptera > Curculionidae > Polydrusus > Polydrusus pterygomalis. The sequence goes on from OZ018376.1 coordinate 2,415,844, forward strand.
ACCTGAGAAAAGTAAACAAGATTTTTTCGACAACAATACGATATGCAACAATTGTTTGAATAAAAATATCAAATGACATTTTCGATGATCATTGATCATTCATTTAAATAAAACTAAGATTCTTCAAACGATATATTTTGGGGGAACAGGACATCTTTTAAGGTATATAAGAAACGTAATAAAAAAGGAGAGGTTGTTAGTAAGCGTTTCAACATCCACAATGAATGCGGTGAGTTGCGATGGATTTTGATTGGTTTTTAATCATCTTTTGATGTGTATCATTGTTATCATTGTTAGTGTGTGAAGTGTCATTCGTGCAGAAAGTAGCCAATTGTTGCATTAATTTTAAAGGGATACTGTTAGCGACGATAGTGCATTATTATAGAATGTTTTTGTTTTCTTTTAGTGTAAAATTTGACTTTGAGCTATACTTCTTATAAAAGAACTGAACTATATTTTAAGTAGTACAACATTAGTGACAATATTAATTGTTTTGTCATATTTCCATTGAAAATGTTCCGCAAGCTATGAATTTTAGATTTTCCCCAAAAAATTATAAATTTTATATACAGTGTGTCCCCGGATAGACGCATCAATAGGTGAAAGAGACTGACATTTTTTGAGTTGACAGTTCATATTCTGGGGTTCTGCCCTGTTTCAGTTAAAAGTAATTTGTATCATAGTTTTAATTTCGAAAAATCAAGTATGCTATGGATATTTGCAAAAATCTAATTTTTTTCACTCATAAAGTTATTTTTTTGAGACTTTTTCTCTAGGAGATACGAAAAAATCGTTATTAGGAAAATTCGCTCAGAAAGAAAAACCGAGTAAGAAAATAAAATTTCAACGTCCTATATACAGGGTGATTTAAAAGTACTTTGACAAACTTCAAGATATGGGTACTGACATTATTTTAAGAGGAAAAGTTTTAATAAACTATGTTCTTCAACATCATCGTTTAGGAAATAATCCAAAATTAAAAAAAAAATAGTGATTTTTAAATAATTAATAAACGACTAGCAGAGATTTTTGGGTTAAATTTGATAAATTATATAAACAAATATGACTAATTTGAAAGTGTAATTCATTCTTAAAGAAAACCAGTGGCGTCAGTACAAAATTATTCTCTAATCTTTTTTTTATTAAAATTATAATACGCCACTGATATTTTTGAATTATATAGATACTTCTTTTAATAATTCTTACTTTAATTCTAATAAAAACACTTTCTTGTATTTTTTTGCTACGGTAAATGCTTTAAGAGTACCTAGTTTTTTTTTGTAAAACATACCACTGATCAAAATTCTTAGCAATTTTGTATTTTTTCAAGTGTGCAATGGAATCACAATTTAACATTTATTTATGCAAAGAAATTGCTCCTTGTTAATAGGAAGCTAATTAATACATATTATTTCGCTATTTTGTAATGGTTTTATTCCTTTTTCTGCTAGTTTTATCTCTATTTAAGAATTAATGCTCATTTAGCCGATATGCATTTCGTTTATGGCCTTGCGAATGGAATGGCAATGTTCGCACTGCAAGACGTATCTATCATCGATATCTTCTCTTTTATTAATTGATTAAAGATTACTTCTTTTTCTGTAAATTTTGGACGCCCTGTATTTCCGAAACGAAGTTGTTAAGGAGCGTAGTTTATTAAAACTTTTTCTTTTAAAATAACATCAGCAACCACATCCCGACGTTTGTCAAAGTACTTTTGAATCACCCTGTTTATGCCTATACTTTGATATTTTGCATTAGTTTCATTCCACCCTCCCTGTTAAAGACATTAAAAAATTTCGTTAAAAAAAGTTGTGCTTATACTTTCATATTTTGCATTAGTTTCATTCCACCCTCCCTGTTAAAGATATTAAAAAATTTCGTTAAAAAAAGTTGTGCCTATACTTTCATATTTTGCATTAGTTTCGTTCCACCCTCCCTGTTAAAGATATTAAAAAATTTCGTTAAAAAAAGTTGTGCCTATACTTTGATATTTTGCATTAGGTTTATTCCACCCTCCCTATTGAAGATATGAAAAAAATTCGTTAAAAAAAGTTGTTCGAAATATTAAATTATGTTATTTTGCAAAATTTCAACATAATCGGTTTAATTTCATTAGTCTATTAGACATTTAGATGAATTATAAAAAATGTTCATGGGTATGAAAATAATGTATAATATCAAAGTAGACATAGAATTTTAAAATTTTACATTCGGACTCAGTTTTTTTTTCTGAACATTTTTTTTAATAACATTTTTTGTCATTTCCTACAGAAAAATCACTTTACTAGTGAAAACATAAGTTTTTTGTAAATTTCGAAGACTTACTTGATTTATTTTTCGAAACTAAAATTTTGACACAAGTTAACTATAATAATTTTAGTATTTTTTACCTATTATTTCGTCAATCCGGGAACATACTATATAAAATAACTAAAAATACCTTGATGATTCATTTACCATGATTTTTTTTTTAGTACAAGTTCAAGAACAAGTCGAGTTTTCTTCTTCAATTTTTTAACATTTTATTGATCGTCTATTTAAATTAAAAAATAGATTCTTGGAACAAGCATTACGGGGAAACAAGACATCTTTAAAAGTTTATAAAACTCAGAATAAGAAAAATTGATGTTGTTAATTTATATTTTGATATCCCGCATGAATGCGGTGAAGTTTAGGTAAATTTTGATTGTCTTTCGTTGTAGCTCATATTGTTAACATCACTTACACACCAACACAATAGTTGGTGTGTGAAGTAGTATTACCAGTACAGGCAATATAGTAATACGTTACATTTAAAAAGATGACTTACCTATATAGTTTAAATCCAAATGGTTTTCATCAGCTCGTTTAAATAAACTTTTAATAGTCATTAATGATACTAGTTCGATAAGTACACTATAATGAAACGTGTGCAACGTTAAACCACGAGACGTTAGCCGAGTGGTTTAATTGCACTAGTTTCATTAACAAAGTTCATATCGAACGTGTATCATTCAAACTTTAATCTACGACAGTGCAAATAGATTTTATTCGTCTAAATTTCATTGATATTAGATAACGTTTTCGTAATTTTTAAAATTTCCAGGTGTCCATATTAGTCGATATCATGGTAACCGCATTTTTGATTGTTTCAATTTCGATTTTGACAACGTCATTATTGCCGTCTAATTTTCTATTGTATGCAAAGTGTTGGCCAAAAATAATTTAAATATGGGAGATTCTGAATCCGAAAGTGTCCCTTCGGATGTTGACAATAAATAAATGCAATGCGTTTTTCTAAGTAATAATAACAAATAAATAGTTTGCACCGACTTTCTTTTTGTTTTTGTATCTTAACATTTGGATGTTATTATGAATTCATAATGGCACTGAGTGCTATTATGAAGGTCATAATGACATCTAAATGATAATGATAAATACGTCATAATTGCACTGTCTTAGATTAAAACATTTAAAAAAGGCTAATACATATAAGCTGTAAAAGGGGAGCAAATATGCGAGGATAGGAAAATTTAAATGATATTTCTCATGGCCAGTCTGCCGATGTACCACCCGGTATAGTATAATCCAGGTACCTATACAAAATTTCGTCATTCCTCGTAAAGTAGTTCTTAAGTTTTCGAGCCAACAGACAGACCGACGACAATAAAAAATACGTTTCACGCGATCTAGAGACCCTAAAACGCCATAGAAAATGTTTCTGGTACTAGATGAAATCCTAACAATATACAGGGTGGTCCTTAAGTAATGGGACACAGAGCAGCAGTAAATTATTCACTTCAAAACATAACGATTTAGCGCAATTTTTATAATCTGAAAATTTATATTAAGACAGATACAGGGTGTCAAAGTTAAAAAAATTATTTCGAGTTTTTTAGATATTTTCAAAAGTTTTTGGCGCATTGGGTTAAAATTTGGTGTAGGAGGGTTTTTTGGGGCGGGAAATAACAATCCGGGCTCATTTTTCTTCTATCGGATAGAGGGCGCTACGAGCAGCACTTTTCTTACTTTTGAACTGCAATAACTTGTCATAACTCTTGTCAAATAACGCTAAAGTTGATAGTTTTCGAAATATTTGCTATTTTAATGTAACATGTAAGGTAATACTTCTTATTTTATCCGAACGTAAAACGTCTTTGTAAAAGTTTAACCAAAAAAATCGTTTTCCTCTTGTAAAATATTATTAACAAAAGTTTGAAATTTTGTGTTTTATTTACCCGTCAATTATTCAAAAACAACTTGTATTGAAGAATTCTTTCTGTTGGATCTCAAACAACGGAAAGGTAATTGAGTATTAAAATAGCAAATATTTCGAAAACTATCAACTTTAGCGTTATTTGACAAGAGTACCTTTTTTACGTTAAAAAGTCGTAAGATTATTAATTAGGAGTGATGTCTTATTATGCCTAGTGACAACAAGTTATTGCAGTTCAAGAGTAAGAAAAGTGCTGCTCGTAGCGCCCTCTATCCGATAGAAGAAAAATGAGCCCAGATTGTTATTTCCCGCCCCAAAAAACCCCCCTACACCAAATTTTAACCCAATGCTCCGAAAACTTTTGAAAATATCTTAAAAACTCGAAATAATTTTTTTTAACTTTGACACCTTGTATCTTAATATAAAATTTCGGATTATAAAAATTGCGCTAAATCGTTAAGTTTTGAAGTAAATAATTTACTGCTGCTCTGTGTCCCATTACTTAAGGACCACCCTGTAGAATAAGTATAAGTAATTGTTACCATAAAATTTCATAACAAAACAAGACTTCGCATACCGTAAGTCAATTTGTTACTCTTATGTAATAAGTTTTAAATAACGAAGAAGATTTTTGATGCTCTTTTGCAGCTGCTGCTAATATTATTTCAATGTAGGACATTGCATGAAGAATTTATTAGAAATTAGTTATTTAATAGCAGACATATTGATAAGCATCATACAAATTTGGGGCACAGCCTTCCCAAGCCATTCTTTCGACAAGAATTTTTTTTTAAAAATTAAAAAAATTAAAAATCATATTTACCTTTACATGTTTTGTTTAATATTTTCACCTGCGGCGCTAATTTTATATTAATGTCACTTTCAGGATGTTACCAATATTCGGTTGCAAATTTTATACATTTCATACAATGTAAAAATTTGTAAGCATGTGGTTGCTTCCCTGCTCGACAAGTTCTATTTGATCTCTTAGACAGATTGCACATTAATGCCCCCAGGTTGATTTTCTGGTTGCGCTATTGACATAAATAAACATAATCGTAGGAGAAAAAATTTGCAAATGAAGAATGAAATTCTTTCACTTGACCTTAAGGAGATTGGCGCAATTTTTCTATATAAATTACATTTATGCCTCTTTCTGCTGTTCTTAAAAATATTTTTTAAAAGCGTAATTATTTCAAGTATTTGTCACAAAAACTGGTTCATATCACTCAAAAAATAATTCAATTAATAATAAAAAGATTTTTTAATAAAAACAACAGGGAAGTTACAATGAAGCATAACAAGTATGTAATTGTAATTTTCAAAAAATATTTAATTTAGAAAAAAATCTTTCAAATAAAAAATATTACAAATCATTTTTTTATTAAGAGCAAACACTAGTGACTTATTCGCCGTGTCGTTTTTTGATCAATATTTCGTGACTGTAAAAAAATGTACTAAATGTAAATATATAAAATATGACGTTTACATTCGAATTAAAGAAAACTATATATGCGTGGAGTTTGGTAGAGGAAAAACGTGTTTAATAGTAGGCATAGAAGAGAAAGTATATATATAAAAATTAATGTTTGTCTGTCTGTCTCTATGTCCCGTATACGTTCCTATACCATTTATCCGATTACGATAAAAATTTGGTGAGTTGTTGTGTGCAGGCCGAGGAAGGTTTCGGCATAAAAAAAAGTGGCGCAGCGGATGCCGAGTACTAATAAATAATAATATAAAATATTTGTTGACGCGATGGTGAACCCGCCTTATTATTATGGCGTAGCAACGCGCGCAGGGTATAGCTAGTTCTTTATAAAAACGTCTGCTATTGTTGTAACTACAATTTCAACTATTAGATTTAAGATTACTATACAGGGTTCGTCAGAAACAACAGTTTTTTTCTTGAATTTTTATTTCAATTCTAATTTTCAATTCTTTTTGATAATTGCCTAAATCATCATTTTGGAAACAAATGGATTGGAAGGTACCTATGGTCGAAATCAGTTGGCCCAATTATTATCAACTTTCATTTAAAATAAAATCAAAATAATTTCCGTTGCACGTCATACCTTCGAGTATCAGTAATTTAAAAAAAAAACATTTCCTTTAAGCGGATTAAGTTTCTGTTACATTCAAATTTATATATTTTTATATTTTTTGCCCAAATTTAGTTTTCTTATGTTTCCTGACCGATTTTCAATTATCAACTGATTGATGATGTGCAACGGAAATTGTTTTGATTTAGGTTTATGTGGATATCTGAAGCCACATGTGTATAAAACCAATTTCCATAATAACTTAAATCTCTTAAAAGAAAAAATAGGAGTAGTTATTGCAAATATTCCAATACAGCAAGTTAGAAACTGTTATCGGGAATCCAGATATCGAGTTGAACTATGCGCTGTACCAAGTTTAAATAAAAGTTTCATAATTTATGATTGAATGGTTTTCTTACAATCAAATCGTTACTCGGCCAGATATAATATCATATTCGATGTAAGAAAGCATAGTTGTTTGTTTGTAAATAAATTTATTTGAAACGAAATCCAAAAAACTAAAAATGTTGTATCTGACGAATCGCAAATCTGATATTCAAAATTATAGTTTCAGCACAAGCAAATGTTTTTATAAATAATTACTTTTCTTCTATACCTACTAATAAAAAAGTTTTTCTTTTTCCAACCTCTATACGTGGACATACTGATATGTATTAGATATAGGTTACAGTCCATTCTTACTTAAAGTCCTCCCTCCCACTCTACAGCCATTTAGAGATGCAATTAAGTTATTTTCAGTTTAAAATACTACATTTGAAGAAACAGTTTTTGCTTTGTTATTCAAAATGGTGGAGATCTTCCGATAAGCGACGTAAGCTTGGAACAAAGTTGGAAAAATGGCAACTCTTAATATAAAATGTTAATAAACTTTCTCAACTTAAAATTTTGATTTTTGTCACACAAATAAATATACTTTTTGCTAAAGCCCACCCTAGAGTCGTCCCAAGGTTAAAATTTCTTACAGTAAAAAATGGTAATAATTAAAAAATATATACTTATACATAGCTTAGGGGGATCTGATGTTGCAACCCCCTCAAAGTAGTTTAAAGTTCATGTGGGCTGTTTTGAAACCTAATTTAATTGCTGTACCCCGCAGCAAAATAAAAAAAAAAACGTTTTTACACATCTGCCTCGTTATGGTAATTCGATTTGAAGCAACTAAAATCGTTAAGTAATATAAACAAATAATTATTTATTTTAACCTACTTATTAGTGATATTTTAACGCTTATTAAAATTTTTTCAAGGTGTTGAAGAAGTGGTGTGAAATATCGTCAAATAGTAAATCGTGCATTGTAGTAAAACTGGATTTTAATAGTTGCACAATTTCGATTCATTCATTTTTCTGACATTAACTTGAAGTTAATATTTTAATTGTTCTGATGAGAGTGGATTATTAAGATTAGGCAAAACCACTCCACAAATCTTTGTTACTTAGGTACTATTGAGATTTGTTGCTGTTATTTTGCGTGAAAAATATTTTAATTTTAAATATTGACAATGAATTTTAATTTTAAAAACAGTAATTATTAAGGTGTGTGTTAATTAGGTAAATACCGTGCGAGCAAAAATTATTTGCATCAAAATGGGCTTGGATTAAAAAACGTAGGGCTTAGTTTAGATCACAATGATATGGGGACGATATATCTAATTTTGTCAATTTCATATTATGACATGATTTGCCAAACTAATGAGTAATAAAATAAGTATACAAATACAAATTTATTTTTGTTGTTTACAAAATTAACAAAGTCAAATATACAGAAAGAAAAAGAAAAATAATTAACATAAATTGCTGAAATTGGCCACCGCCATGCACCAAGCGTAAATTCACACGTCTCTTCATATTTTGCAAAGTGTTGACCAGCATCCCTGGAGAAATGTTACCACATTCTTGGATAATTCTTTCTTGTAATTGTTCTAAATTTGCAACTGGTGTTTTAAAAATAGTGTTATTTAAATGAGGAAAAACTAAGTAATCCATAACCGTTAAACAAGGTGATCTAGGTGGGAATTCAATGTCTGATCGAAAACTGATCAATCTGTCGTCGAAAAATAACAAAACCGGAGAGGTGGAACCGAAAAAAATGTCAGGTCTAATAAATAATTTTTTTCCAATAAATTTTGGGTAAACCATTGAGAGTAATTCCTGCGTCTTTCAAAGTCTGCGGCTTGTATTTCTTGGAATACTTGCACTTTATTAAGGAAATAAATTTATATATAGCTGCTTCTTAAGAACTCCTGCATGTTCCATAAGACCTTCCAACTTCTTGGGACAGGCGTATTATACAATTTGTTGGCGAATTTTGCATTATTTCACGAACATTTACAACAAATTCTTCTGTTCTTACAGATAGTCTTCCTGCTCCTTTTTTGTGTTGTATAGAACCTGTTTCCCTAAACACACCAACGGTTCTTTTCAGGCAATGATAAAAATCTCTAGCAATAAAAGCAACATTAGGAAAATGTTCGTGAAAATCGTCCATGCACAAACCTGGATTGTATTGCCACTCATCATTTACTCTAACCCCATTTCGAAAATACGCTTCAACCATGAATGTTTTGTGCTGTTCCGTAAAGCCCATTGTGTGAATTGTTCAAGAAATTGGAAAAATTAGCGATAAATCAAATTACTTGTAACGACTGTCAAAGATGACGGAATAACTGATTGATTGTTAATTCAGGTAGTTACTGATACCCAACAGGTATTAAGCTCTACGGCTAAGCATTACGTCGTTAGATGCAAGGCCCTCTTTGATGCAAATAATTTTTGCTCGCACGGTAGAATGTACACGGTAATTTTGCAAGTCATTACGCTAATAAACCATTAAAACAAGACTAAAGTATGGTGAATGCAATGACAAAAGAACTTAGCCCAGTCCTGCCTCTGTCGTCAACCTCTGACTTCAACAGGTGTGACAGGTGACTTAGGTATGATGAGGCGTGTTCTTAGAGAAATTTGACTTTATTCAGGCTAACTAGGTTGTAATCTAAATAATTTGATTTATTAATGATGAATGACTTTTATTATTGTTTTTAATACCTTTTCTTATTATACAGGTAATTCTATTATTAGCCCTTGTAGGGCTTTCTGCCGCTAGGCCCCAGTTCCAACAGTTCCAACAAGGGTTTCAAAACGCTTTCCAACAGGCTCAACGGCCGATCCAGCAAGCTGTTAGAACGATACAAGCAGGACCAGTGGCGTACATTTTGAGATACGATGCTAATTTAGGAGTACCCACTGGATTCTCTTATGCGTAAGTAAAGTTAAAAAAAAATTTTTACTTGGGTAGCCTACAGATTGCGGCTTTGCTGGCTGCTTTGCTCGAACAAAAATAACAAATAATGTTCTAGGTAGCAGTATAGTTTAGTAGCCTACAGACTGCACGTTTAAACATGGTAGCATGCTAATCATGAGGGTGGTTGTAAGTAACTACCTAAAAATTAAATGGATTTTTATTTTATTGTTTGATTTTTTGGTCTTTCTTTGTATCACACTATTGCAGACTGTGATTAGGAAACATAGCTCGAATTGGCAAATAACAGCGTCTATTTAATGATAATTGACTTATTTAAACCTGTAACCATCCTGTACCACAGGCGGTGTAGCCACAGACTCATAAGGCGAACTATAATTATAAAGATATTATTATTAAGCCATAAAAACAACAAAGAAAATGACAAAGTGGGCGAAGAAATAGATTTTCAAGAAAAACCACAGTTTTCTCATATTAACTTGGGTAAAGTATGAATTGATTACGAGATTGTACCAACTTTTTGAAAATTTAGTAACCCCTCTTACCACCAAACAAGACACTCAGTTAATACAAGCTAATACTTGGATCAATTTTGAAATTCCTTGCTACAGATAGAAGTCACGAATATTTAAAATTTTCGATTATTTTTTTACAGCTGATCTTAACATAGTATAAAACAAAGTCGCTCTCTGTCCGTCCCTACCTATATATTAGGATGGAGCGAAAAATTGATTTTTTTTTTCAAAATTTTGATATTGGCTAGGAGCCAAAATGTTCTATCTATATAAACACTATTTCCTGCGCAAAATTTTAACTTCTTACTCATTTGTTTTGAGGGGTCACACAATCCTCAAAGTTATAGCAATTTAGGTATATTATTTTCTTTTTGATATCGGTTAAATTATGTCGGACTTTCGTTAGTTCATGGTATATTTTAAAAGAAATATGCAATGAACTACCCAGAACTCACCACGTGGAGGTATCCGACCTAGAGTCCCTCCCCCCTCCCACCCTTATATTCGCAAATCAGTTAAATTCTCTCGGAGGTCGGATACCTCCACGTGGTGAGTTCTAGGTAGTTCATTGCCTTTTTTTCTTTTAAAATATACCATGAACTAGCGAAAGTCCGACATAATTTAACCTATATCAAAAAAAAAAAGAATATAGGTACCTAAATTGCTATAACTTTGAGGATTGTGTGACCTCTCAAAACAAATGAGTAAGAAGTTAAAATTTTGCGCAGGAAATAGTGTTTATAGATAGAACATTTTGGCTCCTAGCTAATATCAAACTTTTGAAAATCAATTTTTCGCTCCACCCTACTATATATGCTTAAATCTTTAAAACTACGCAACGGATTTTGAAGCGTTTTTTTTTTAATAGATAGAGTGATTCAAGAGGAAGGTTTTTATGTATAACTAGCGACCCGCCCTGGCTTCGCACGGGTGCAATTTCAGGAAGTGGCATGCCGGGTACTAATATATCGGGTTTGTTCGGGTTTGTATTTATACCAGCGGGTTGCAACGCATGCCGTGTACACGCTAGTATTTTTATAATTTGAGAGATAGGTTTCCTATCACAGTCCACAAAAGCAAAATTAAAAGCCGTATATGGGCTATACTCCGCTATGGTGCTACCTTTAAAACACCTGTAAATTATGCACTGTGCGTTGCTTTCGTTCGAATAGACTGATCTGTGGGCTGTGGGCTTCTTAACAGTTAAACACCACTTTCGTTGTAAATTTTATTTTGCATCTTGCTTGCACCCCCTGCGTTGAAACTTTTTGAATACAAAGCTCTTAATTTCGAAAATAAATAAATTAATTTTTTTAACGAATAATAATAATAATAATAATAATAAAAAGTTTATTCAATATATTGTACATATAATAAAATATTTGCAAATTTTAAATTATAACTTTGAATAAACTAAAATGAAATATAATGAAACTCACGAAGTCTTACTTGTAGTGAGTAATAATTATGGTATTATAATTTCATATCCATGAATATAATGAATTTTATACATATTATGTATCACAATAATATAATATAATATAATATATCACAACAATATACGCAATCATATATAATATATTTTATATTTTAAAACATTTATCCATAATATTATTGAAAAAATATCTTTGATTTTTTATTATCCATAGTTTAATTTCTTGTTTGTATTTAATCATAGATTTAATTGTTTTAATCGATTTTGGGAGAATATCAAAAATATAAGGAATTATGTTTAAAAAATGTTTTTGACCTATAACTTTGTTGATTTTATTTTTTAACGTTATATTATTTATATTTCTAGTGTTATATTTATGAATATTAAAATTTAATTTATTTTTATTTTTAAAAATATAGATTAATATGTTATAAAAAAATAATTGTCGGGTATCCATTTTTTTGCTTTCTTTATAAAGCATATCAGAAGAGTATAAATATTCTTTATTATAAATAATTTTTAAAATCCATTTTTGAATAATTTCAATATTACGGAGATTATTTTTATTTATTCCACCCCAACCTAATATTCCATAATTTATTTGCGTTTGTACTAATGAATAATATATGGTTTCTAAATGTTTAATATCTAAAAATTGTTTAAGATGTTTAAATTTTGGTATAAGTATTCTCAATTTTTTAGTAATATATTCACTATGTAAATTCCATTTTAAATGTTTGTCAATAATTATTCCCAAATATTTAATATTTTCAGCTTGTTCAATTTTTATATTATCATTAATATCTATAGTATTTATATTATTTGGTAAATTACTTTTATAAGAAGTAAATGGGAGGTATTTTGTTTTATTATAATTTATTGTTAATAAATTATTATTAAACCAGTTGTTAATTTTAATAAAATCATCAATAATTATATTTTTTACAATATTCCAATTCAATCCTTCATAAAAAATTACAGTATCATCAGCGAAACTGTGTAATTTACCTTGACAATTTAGTTCAAATATATCATTTATATATATATTAAAAAACAATGGTCCTAAGACTGTGCTTTGTGGGACTCCATAGTTAAATATTTTTGGTATACTTATACTTTTACCAATTTTTACATGTTATGGTCTATTATTTAAATAACTTTCAAATAAATTTAATACATTTCCTCGAAAACCAATTATTTCTAATTTTTTTAAAAGTATTTCATGACTTACAGTATCAAATGCTTTTGCTAAATCCAAAAATATACATATGCTTTGCCTTTTATTATCAATTGAGTTATATATTTGAGTTGTTAATTCACAAATTGCATCTTGAGTAGATTTATTTTTTTGGAAACCAAATTGTTTTTCTGATATGATTTTATTTTTATATAAAAATTTGTCTATTCGATTTTTTAAAACTTTTTCAAAAACTTTTGCTAATGATGAAATAAGTGTGATAGGTCTATAATTTTCTAATTCAGTTTTGTTGCCATTTTTATAAATTGGTTTTATTAAACACATTTTAAAAGCATTTGGATATATTCCTGTTTTAAAGATAGTATTTATTAAATAAGCTAATGGTTTGGTGATATGTGAACTAATTGATTTTAATATTTCGGATGTTATTCCGTCAATACCAGGAGATTTTTTAGGTTTAATATTATTTATAATGTTTTTTATTTCATGATAATTTGTTTCTTTTAGATAAAAGGAATTTAAGTTATTTGATACAGTTGCATATGAAATATTATTTTTATTTAATATATTATTAGCTAGTGATTCTCCAACTTTTGAATAATATTCAATAAAGTTATTAGATATTAAATCTTGATCATTAGTTACTTCTCCATTTGGAAGTTTCATGGACTTTATTGAATTATCTTTTTTATTTTTTTCATTACATAATTTTTTAACACATTGCCATAACTCTTTTGATGAATTACATTTATTTTCTATTTGAGATTTGTAATAATTTATTTTAGCTTTTTTAATAATTTCGGTTAATTTATTTTTATAATTTTTATAGTTATTTATTACGTCTTTATTATCTGTATTTCTCTGACTTTTATAAAGTTCATTTTTTTTGTTTATTGATATTAACAAACTCTTTGATATCCAATCTTTTTTTGGAACATTTTTCTTGTTTTTAATATTAATTTTACATTTCTCAACATTATTTTGAATTGTTTTGATTAAAAAATTACTTAAATCGTCCGGGGTATTCATTATAAAAAATTCATTCCAATTCAATTTACTTAAACATTGATTTAATTTAATGTAATTAATATATGTTTTATATTTATCTATATCAGGTTGTGTATTTTGAGTTGTATTTGAAAAATTTTGTAAAATAATTGGATAATGGTCTGTAATTTGATATTGAAATATGAATGATTTAAAATTTGACAAATTTTGTTTTGTATTAGTGTGTACAATAAAGTTTACCTTTTGCTACCAATACTTTTTAACTAGAATCAGCTAAATTAAATACGATATTTAAGAAACTGCCTGGTTCTCAAACTTTTGTCGAGCACAAAAAACATTGATGAGATTTAAAATGATTATAAATGAATCACATTCAGGTTATTAGGGTTAAATATTTTAAAATTCATCTTTCACTAACGACCTGTGTTAAAAGAAAGCAAAGCAATAATGTTATTAAATACATGGGAAAACTAACAACTCTCGTTTAAAAATTGATTTTTAAATTAACCTAAAAAAATTAAGAAACATGGAAAAACTTTTATAATGTGTTTTTTAGTATGAAACGCATACATGAAACAAGCGCGCGGCCGCCGTGGTCTAGCCGCTCCAAAGTATCTATTATGCTTGCATCCCTGTGTATTCTAATACAAAAGATAGTTGCGCACACTTGTCTGATATTATGCCACTTCTTTGTTGCCTTCAACTGTTTTCGCGGACACAAAAATTATCTCCAATCAGTCTAATGTTTTTTTTTACTATAGAACTCAATTAAAAACTCTAATGATATCTAGTAATATTGTGCAGCGTTATAGGTTAAAAAAAATCACCAGTAATTAAATCTGGTTAGTATAAATGTCATGGAAACCTCCTAAATTCTTTTTTCGAGATAATACGCGCTGATCTATCATGTGGGCAGGTAATTAATTAAAAAATATATCGACATTATAAAAAAGTACCTACTATTAAGGTACCTACTTTATTCAAGGTTCCGACATTAGTTATGCATTGCATTGAAGCATTGGTGACAGGTTTTTAGATGGTGTGAATTGGGCCACAATTTGGTGGAAAAAAAGAATAAATTTGTGACGTACCTACAACAAGATAGACATGGAAACGTTAAGTTAGTGAGAAAAATGTTAAATAGTTGTACTTTTAAGTTCCATGGGATTTCTATGGCCAGTCTAGCGGTATATCACCCGGTATATTTCCTCGTGTACCTACTTTCGATTGAATATCTATTGGAATGTTTCGGCAATGGATTAAGGCAGATCTATGCGTAATTCCCGTTTAATTTTTTTTTAATTTATTTATATCTCAGTACTTTAACCTTGGCATAGAACCTAGACGAGATGGATTTTATGTTTTTTTTTTTACACCTAGTTAATTTTAAAATGTTCTGATGTTTTAATTCAGAGTATTCATCTCATCCCCGTAACCTTGATTTTTTCTTCTATTCTAACGGAAGTACATCACTTACGTAAGTAACAAGATTATCAACAATTGTTTAAACCACAATAATGACTTTTTTATGTGGTTTTTAATTTACGGCTATGCGATATTGTACTACAATATAAATACTTTAACGCAAAAATGTAATTTATTATGCAATATGTTTTATTTATAATACAATAAAAATTTAATAATATCTATGTAATAATTATTGCAGTCTTGGATGGCGGCCAAAGTACATCTTTTTTTATAGGTGTCAGTCATGTATTACGTACTACACCCGCACTATTGTTCACTTGTCCGGTAAATTGTATTACGCAATACATTTTTTATGAGCCAAACAATAAAATTAACAATATTTGATTTATATAAAGACAAGCCGCCACGCCACAGAATCACCAAACTTCAATCCGTTCCAATATGGCGACCACATGGTGTGTGCGGTCCAGAATCATTTTTTGATCGTCGGTAGTTCTTGTCGTTCAACCTACATTATAAAGCGTGCCATTTTTTTTTCTTTTTGGCTTTAAAAAACACAACTTGTGTTGACCTTTTAATATAATATAATTTGTCATCGAACGCCAACGTTGACGTTACGCTAATAGTCCGGTCAATCTAGACATTCGAAGATACATTATTGTATCATTATAAGATGCACATAAACCAAAAGACGAAAAGATTTGTATAAGACGATTAGACCCGAACCTTCGATGAAAAAAAACTGCGAGGCCTAATTGTAATTTAGACTTAAAATACCTTGGTCGAACAGCAGTCATGATACAATGGCAAATATTTGTGCATATTAATTTTAAATGATCTAAATTTGATCGTTTATTCTTTAAAATCACTCGTTCCACAAGATATGTCAACTATTCTGGGATTTCATTATTTAAATCTTCAAACATGCGACTTGGTGGAGGGTAAAGAGAATTATCAAACACTGCGGTTTGAATATCTTCGCGAATAATAGCTGCAGCTGCGTCTAAAACTCTAAATCGTTCTTCTTTTTTATTCATTTTTTTTTCGTACCAGGCTTGATTTAAAATATCATGATGATTATCCACTAAGCATATGAATGTTGATGCTCCCGATTTCTCAGTGATAATAAGTTTATCACCATACTTAAGTTTAAGTCGTAGCTTAATCGTTCTGTCATCTAAAGTCGTAGTTTTGCAAACACTTGTTAATTCGTTCAAAAAGAACTGACAGTCATCGCTATTTTCAATGTAAGTAAATATTTCCTCCAATGCGAGATTCGTAGCTTCGTCTGTAGGACGACCGACCTTAGCTCCAGTGGTAGGTCTTAAGAAAGAAACATAACAATCATGATGATATTTAGTTTCAGCAGCAACTAAATCATATTCAAATTCGACTCGAGCAAGAACAGCTTTTGCTTTAGCATCGTCACAAGTCCGAGCTACTTCCAGAAATGAATCTTTAAATTGAAGTGTACTTACTTGGCTAATTCGACGGCGAATATCTACGGATTTTTTTTATTTCATACTCTTCATTTAATTTCTTGCCACAAAATAAGCATAGTTCTTTAAAACAAAAAGCTGATTCACTAACACGTAATCTAGTACGAGGAGGACTTAATGTGGATGAACTGGCTTCTTGTTCCTCGCGTTGCCTTTTATTAGTTGCAGTAATAGAAAACTTTCGAGTATAATTTTTACGACAATTTTCATGTATTGTCACAGATTTCTGATTTTTGAGATATTCCGAAAATTCATCTGCTCTTTCGATACTTGCATTAATTAATTTCTTCATACCACGTTCAACAGTAACAACTTCACTTTCAGTTAAAAGTTTAGCACAAATAAAACAATATTCTGACATTTTTGTTATAAAACTCAAAACAGCACAATATAGGTTAGGATAAACATTAAATACGGGTTTTCACTACAGAGTTGCGCTCAAGACTAACGGTATTTTATTTATTATAACAGGTATAAGACCCTAGCAACGCACACCATAGAACATAATGTCTTGAAGTTACAGTGGCGTATAAATTAAGGGACTGGGTTACATTTTATTGAATATTTTAACATATATGTATAAAAACTCTAGAGATGTATACTGCCGTGCTTTGCTTAAAGGTGGTATCTCCAAGTTTGTTAAAA
Source organism: Polydrusus pterygomalis (assembly GCA_963969555.1). Lineage (NCBI taxonomy): Eukaryota > Metazoa > Arthropoda > Insecta > Coleoptera > Curculionidae > Polydrusus > Polydrusus pterygomalis. The sequence goes on from OZ018376.1 coordinate 2,433,089, forward strand.
CGGAGAAAATTGCCTTTAAAGTTAAACGTATTTATTTTTTATATTTTTAATTTCTAGAATGATTTAAACGTGGCATCTCCATATTATGTTTTGTTAGAATGTCACTTTATAGTTAAGTAATGATCGATATACCACATTTAAGGATCTTGTTTTGTCTAATTTGTGGAGATACCACTTTTTTGTAGTCATATAGTTTTGTATATTTGATGATATACCACTTTAAAGTTATGGTAAAAGATGTAAAATTATCCTTTTTACTGATTTATGCTCATATCTCTATTTTGACAAAAAGTGGAGATACCACCTTTAGGTGAAGCACGGCAGTATATACGTGGCGTACTCATGCATATTATGACGATAAAAACTTTTACAACTTTATGAATCGTTATATCTCAGAAACGGTGGCTCGTAGGAAAAAAGTATTGATACATATTTTATAGACAATATTATGATCTACAATTTTTGTTTGGAGTATTTTTATGATAAAACTTACCGTTTTGCTGAAAATTGCGAAAAACTCATTTTTTTACCTTTGACCTCGAGTAAAATTTTTTGCACACACGGGAATGATGGGGAACTTTTAAATTTTATTTATAATTATGTTTTGAACAATTTTACTGATTTTCAGCTTGTTGCGAATTTATGTACCTTCACTATCATTTTTTGGTCTAGATTGACCGGACTATAATGCAAAAGTTAAATTCAGAAAACTGAAAATTCAAGGCAGTTTTGGCTTATTTATAGAAAATTAAAGAAAAACAGTAGGTAACTACCTACCTTACATTTCATATTACAAAACAGTAAAATAGTAGGACTAAAATATACTATACTCTACTATACAGGGTGACCAGTAAAGTCCGCATCATATGGGATTTTTTTTAATTAATAGCTTTATTCGAAATTTGACTTTGGCATCAAGTTCTGCTTCGATCAAGATGAAAATTAGGCAAAAAATACTAGTCACGTGATTCGCATTATCTGTCAAAATAATTCAAAAGTGGGGTTATTTCCAAAAATATCGAAAAATGTTATTAGAAAAAGTTTTTTTAAATGCTGTTTCTAGTCCACATACAAAATTTCAGAGGCATAAGATCATTTTAATTGTTACCACCACCATTTATTGTCTTAATATTAAGGTGTATTACTTTCAGACACAAACTCCGTTTTCAAAAATACTTATTTCATGAAGTTACCTTATACAGGGTCAAAAACAAATAAACTTTGCATCACATGCGACCAAATTTTAATAGCCCAATTTTGATTTTGTAGAAAAACATACATTTAATATGGCGCTACTTTAAAGAAAATGTATCAAAAATAAAGCATTGTCAAAACTAAGAAGTTTTATGTAGGTTGCGTTGAGTCTTATTTTGCAAAAGTGATGCAATTTACAAAATATGGGTAAAAATCAAAATTATTTTATGCACATAAAATTTTGCATGTGGGCTAGAAACTGCATTTAAAAAAAAAAATTTTCTAATAACTTTTTAAGATACTTTCAGAAATAGCCCCGCCCCGCCCCACTTTTGAATTATTTTTTGGAAAAAATTAAAATTTGACAGATAATGCGAATCACGTGACTACTATTTTTTTTTTGCTTAATTTTTATCTCGATCGAAGCAGAACTTGATGCCAAAGTCAAATTTCGAATAAAGTTATTAATAAAAAAAAAACCATATGATGCGGACTTTACTGGTCACACTATATAGCGATCTATGCTAATAGATACGTTTGTATAATCAAATTCCCACTTGATGTCCGTTTAAACTAGAACGGAACAAATAAAAAGAAGAAAGAACTAATATATCTGGTATACTACTTACCGTAAAAAATTGCAAAAACTTCCATGCTATAGAAAAAACATTGCTACATATTTTTTTATAATTAATGACTTTTTTTCGTATTTACAATACTTTCCAGGATATCGCGGTGGGAAGACAAAATTAATTTAAAAATAATTAAATTTTATTCCCAGTGAAACAGAGAAAAATGCATTTTCGTGTTTGGAGATTTCATAAGGGCCCCTGCTTATCCTAATTTTAATAAATCCATTGGAAAATATTTCTATTTTTTACTGAGTGGTGCATAATGAATAGCATGCACGTGGTACAATTAGCAACAAAATATTGATTTGAACCCTCATCGACCCTACGATTTTTTTACGACAAACAGATCTAGGAACTACCGGACATCCTCTGTTCGTGCCCACACGGGCTCAAGTAATAAGAATCTTTTACTTTCGCGGGCACTCTACTATTAGGGCTGTAGCTTCGTCGTAAGGGGACAGGCATAGGACACAATTTTATGTGAATACTTACCTATTTATTTATTTTGTCTTTTAGGGTTGAACAAAGTGACAACCAAAACCAAGCAGTTATCGGCGAGGTCAAAAATGAAGGTACAGACGAAGAATCTCTAGCCGTCGAAGGACAGTACTCCTATGTAGGGGATGATGGTAAGACCTACGCAGTCCATTACACAGCTGACGAGAACGGTTTCCAACCGTCTGGAGAACACATACCACCTGCGGCAAGCACCAGCCGGAAGTTGGGTATACCTTCTGCAGCGCTAGCCTCTCTTGCTGGAGGTGGCTTAGGACGATAGATTTTTTTGTTATATGTTAAAGTTTTGTTCCAACAAACAGCGGGTAACGGTTTAGAAAATTCCCAACAAAAACATTTGAAATAATGGGCAACACCTATTAATATAATGCACAATGTTTATATTGATAGTTTAAAGCTAGTTTATTTAAATTAATATACTCACGTGCAAATTTGGATTAAGTTTAGTTTAGTTTTATACTACCTGTTTTATTTTTACTCCGATTTAAGTGATTTTTTAGAAAGCTTTACATACATTTATAAGTTTTAATATGCCTATACAAATTTTAAGAAAAATTGGTTTTTCGACATATTATACAAGGATAATCGAAAAGTTGTTTTCTTTGCCTAGTGTCAAAACACCCTATGGAATATTTAAGAAGCAAAATTACTTCAAAATATCAGTTTCCATTAAGCCGCAAATATTCTTTGCATGTTAGTTGGTTTTTGGTTCATGTCAATACGTGCATTTGTTCTTACCCAAATGCAATATGATCTTGATGATGTCAATAAATTAGGAAACGCAAAACTAAAGCTATTGATGATCGATTTCTTGTACTTAAAGCTCTTCGGAATCGTAGTCTGACGTCAGTACAGACGAAAAACCAACCTCGAGATGTTCAAATGGAAAATGTCAGTTCTTTTACAGTTCGTCGAAGATTACGCGAAGGTCATTTAAACTCACGCAGACCAGCAACTGGACCTAAATTACTACCGCGTCATAAGAGTCAAGAATGGCGAAATATTACCCAAGATGATATTCGCGGGCTAATTGATGGCATGAATTGACAGGCAGTAGTAAGGGCTAGAGGAGGCAATAGAAATAATGGAGATGTGTTTAAGTGAAAAAGTTGTTCATTGTGTTAAATAAATGGTAAAAAAATAAAATAATAATTTTTTAAAAATTTTTTTTACCATTTATTTAACACAATTAATAATGGATTCCCACCAAGTAAAAGCCGAATCAATTCTATTGAAAAAGTTGTTGTTGGTACTTGTTAAGTTTGTTGTGCGAAAATGTTATTTTTTAAATTTTAGGTAGGTATAGGTACGCACCTTTTTCCGTAAATTTATTTGTTTATTATATCTTGATTATTACAATACCATTTGTTTTCTTACATTTTAATAGTCTATTTTATTTCAAATGCAATGGCAATAAGAAAATTATGGAATAATTGAAATTATTGACATCATCAAGATCATTTTGCATTTGGGTAAGAACAGATACACGTTTGGCCATGAACCAAAAATCAAAATCCAAAAAATATTTGCCGCTTAATGAAAACTGATATTTTAAATTAATTTTGCTTCTTAATTATTCCACAGGGTGTTTTGACACTACGCAAAAAAAAAAACTTTTCGATTATCCTTGTATAATATGTCAAAAAACCAATTTCTCATAAAATTTGTATAAGCATATTAAGAATTATAAATGTATCTATAGCTCTCTAAAAAATCACTTAAATCGGTGTAAAAATAAAAAAGTTATAAAGCCTTAACCTTAAGAGCAGTAACCCCTTTTACCACAATGAAAATTGCCGAACGTTTTGCTGGTCAAACGAAAAGAAAAAATAAAAATTGGTATTTAGAAAATAAATTCTACTTTAAATACCCCATCCAGAAAAGTAAATGACGATCGAAAATATTCCTAAAATTTTTTTAAAGTGAATTTAAGCGTGTAAAGTGGATTTACGCGCCCAACGTTTTTGAGAAAAAAGTAAGGCCGATATTGAAAAATGGCTTTAAGAAAAATTGTTTGGTACAACATTCTACACCCGGGAAAGTCATTTTGCTTTTGACCAATAAAGAATTGTTTAAGATATTACAAAATTACTAAAAATAAGAAAAATTTCTAAAAAAAATTTTGGGAATTTTTTTGATTGTCATTTACTTTTCTGGATGGGGTATTTAAAGTAGAATTTATTTTCTAAATACCAATTTTTATTTTTTCTTTTCGTTTGACCAGCAAAACGTTCGGCAATTTCCATTGTGGTAAAAGGGGTTACTTCCTCTTAATCCAGATTTTATGGTGCCCGTTTTTTTTTCACGGAAGTGTAGTATCTAGAAAACATAGATCATTGAGGGAAAAAAACAGATAAAGACTAAGTTTTGAATCGTTGTTATAAACGTAGTGGGAGGTGAGGGATATGTTTTTTTGCGAAGGATAGTAATCTCGATCAATGGTTTACCTTAACCTGGGGTTAAGAGCAAACACTAGTGACGCATTCGCCATTTTATTTTCTTGTCAATTGTTCGTTTATTTTGCATATATAAATATCCGTCTGTGGGTAACAACTACCTAAAGATTTTGAGTTAATAAAAATGTAAATGATAAATTAATAAAAACAAGAAACGTTTAACGTAAAACTGTAGGTAATTGATGGACGTTTAGCCAATTTTTAGATAAAACGAAAAAGTATGGAAATATTGATCAAGAAAGTAAATGGCGAATGCGTTTTTACTGTTTTCTCTTAAGGAAATTGATAATTTTGTTTAAAGTTCTATGGTTAAGTTTTGTGTTAAACATAAGTTATAAACCAGGCATTCTAAAGCTTGACTTTAGGAAACTTACTTCTGCTTGTTGGAATAAAGGGTAAAATCCTAAATGGCAGCTCTTTTTACGATTAAGCATGTTTAAGAAAAGATTCTGATGCTGTGTGATAGAACTGTACATATTATGGTTACAAACTACAGAAAAATATAGTGTAGATTTGTTCGTATAGCAAGTATAGATTATTTCTTATGTGGCTGGCCCCTGTAATTTTTTTTAGCTTTTTAAAAGTAGAATAATGAAATTTTGGAGTTGTATTTAAGTATCTACATTGGACGACATGGAAATGGAAAACTGTGTTACTTCCGGTTTAACCGGAAATTACCCTAACCTTCACATTTTAAAAGGGATAACATTTATATTTTGAATTATTCGGACTCGTGGAGACATTTTGAAGAATGTTTAAAGGTGGTAGTCAATGAAGTATCATCAAAAAAATAACCTTATCGGACTTCCATTGTCTTTATTTTGCTTCTTAACACAACGTTTCGGTTAGTTAGCATCTCTAACCGTTTTCAAGTATAAACTTTACGATTAGAGGTACTAATAAACCAAAACGTTGTGTTAAGTAACAAAATAAAGACAATGGAAGTCCGACAAGATAATTTTTTTGATTTTGGAAAATGTTTTTCTATTATATGCTCAAGTATTTTACTAGGATATAAAAGTTAAACCATTTTTTAAATTATATTAGCATCGTTGAACTCAAAATTTAAGCACGAGTACGAATGACTTAAATATACAAAGCCCTAATTGAAAATGTAAGGAACAACACATTAATTGTGTTGCTATAAGTAATCAGATAGGTCTGCATTGAATCCACGTATGTCATAAATATAATTCCAAAATTTTAATTTTTTTTAACCGCTAAAGCCAAATAAGTTTCATTATTTACCCAACATAGCATCAATATTTTCCTGGCATATCCATGATTTAGAATTACTTTTTATGCTTGATGATGTAAAAAAGTTGCAGATGTATAATTTTATTAATAATAGACAATTATTCAGGAAAAATGTAAAACTTACCATAAAATGGATACACAAATTATGTCATATTTTTATGATTGGGCTTCAGTTTTTTAGGCTTACATATTTCTACGTAAACAATAGTTACTAAAAATGGTTCTTTTAAACACTTCTTTTAAAAGAACAATTAATTAATCTTAAGAAAGCCGGTGTCTTTATTCAAAAAGAACAGTGTCACAGATAAATGTAGGCAAACAACTATGTTTTACCCCTACATAATTATTTTTTAGTTAAGAGCAAACTCTTGCATTCGCCATTTAACTTTATTTTATCAATATTTCGTTTATTTTTCGTTTTTTCCAAAAATCAGCCTATGTTTGGTTAGCGTTACCTACAGTTTTAAGTTAAAAGAAAATTAAGGGATAAATTATTAAAAGCATGAAACAAAATGTTGTCAGACTTCTGCCTTTTTCAGTTTATAAATCCAAACTTTTTTAACGTAAAACTGTAGGTAATTGTACTCCAAAGATGAATATTTGACCGATTTTTGGATAAAACGAAGAAGTAACAAAATATTGATCCAAAAACGAAATGGCGAATGCGTCACTAGTGTTTGCTCTTAATGAATGAAAAATTGGTGGTTTACTGGAGGTGGTCTTGTCGACGCGTCATGACAAAAATAGTAACTCGCCTAATTTATTTAATATTTTTTGTAAAAATGTAATTCAACTTAGTATAAGTAAATAATAAATGTAAAATTATTTTTGTACTCATTGTAGGTTGTCTACGGTTAAAGCGTTATTGTGATCTGCTAATAATTTTTCTGTCAAAATTCTTTTGTAAAAATTAAAGATAATCACTATTTTTGTTTACTTCTTTTGATCGTCTGCAAGCAAAATAAAAAGTTTCAGAATGGCAAAGAACTTACAAAAATAAGATAAATTTATATTAAGATCACAACACAGCTAAAAACATTGTACAAAATTTGTTCACTGCCTATTGTATCATGTAGGTTTTTACTTTTATTTTTTTATATGTTTTCTATTGTATAAAACTGTCTAAGTCTTTCGTTATTTTTAAAAATGTTGATAAAATAAACGTGGGAAATCAAATATCATGTTTCTTTCTTAAATTTTGACGTAATATCAGTGTTCACTTGAATTCTCCAAAACTAGAGGAGGTGCGAAACCCGATGCGAAGAATGTGGATGAATTAATGCTAGCACCAGAAGAAACGGAAACGCTGGTTATGACACAAAAAGAAAATAAGGTGGAAAACAATTTAAAATAGTAAACGTAGAGATACCAATAAATAGTATTTTCCTAGGAGCACCTATGAAAATCAAAAAACGGTTAACTTGCTGGCTGGAAAGTGCTTTATATCACATGCGTTTTAAAATAGTTTTTTTCTACATTTGTTTCACATGAAATCTATTACTAATTACAATATCGTTTATTGTGAAACATTTTTTTTAATTTTTGAAACGTTTGTAATATAATAATTTTATTCAAATGTTTTATTCTGTTGACGTTGACGTCTGGCATGGCCAGGACGTCCATTCTCCAATTTAAGAGAAGTGAATGCTCTCTCGCGAGAAGGGACACATCGTCTGAACTTTCGATGGAAATGAATAGTCATTTTAAGTTTCAAGAATACAGTTTAAACATTTTTAAGAGAAAAAGTAATCACTTCTCTTGAAATGATCATTCGCCTATTTCGAGAATAGACACCCAGTTGTTATAGCCAGTGACAGTGGAAACAAATACTATTGAAAGGATTGATAAAATAAAATATGTTTATTCTTAAAAAAATGGCAAATACTTGTAGAACGACAGTTAATTTCATCTATTAACTAAAGGGTAAAAATAAATAAACGGTTTCTCGAAATAAAAAACGGGATCTACAAAACATTGTAACACTCCCTTTTAACTTGGAAAGCTTGGTTATCACCAGCAATATAACTATTTATAGAACCCTGTATAACTTCATTGTAAAACAAAATATAAATTTATGAAAAAACAAAAATAAAAAAATTTAAAAAAGGAAAAAAGAAAAGAGAAAAAAAAATGTAAAAAAAAAGAACACGAAAAAAAAAATATATACCTATCTATAAAAAAATATATAATAAAAAAAATAAAGAAAAAATTAAAAGAAAAAAATTAGATAAACAAAATCAGCATTATTTTAGTTATTAATTAGTAAGTATGGTTAAAATGTGGTATCAAAAGTAGTCTATATAATAGAAATAAGTAAATTTTATATTGGGGAAAAGTTTCCACATTCCTTACATAAAGAGAGATGCTGGCCAGTTGGTTTCACCAGAGCCCAGTGGCGGCTTGTGCATAAGAGCACATGAGCACGTGCCCCCCTAGTTAAAATTTAAATTGTTAAAATTCAAAATAAAAAAAATCTATAGGTACTAGTTACCGTTTTGTGAATTATCATCACCCTATCTTTTACGTAACGTTAAATTGCGATATCTTTACTTTCCCTATTGTTAGATGTTGCGTCGAACAAAAAATTTCGCTTAAACCGCGGTGACTCATGCGCTTGAACGGCATAACGACCGGCAGAATACGGTGCCGCCGCATGATACAATAAATTCTTTCTTTGTATCATTGTGCCGCCGGTGCCAGACGTTTTTAATGTTCAGAACGGCCGCAATCTTTTTACGAGTCGAGGAGCACGATAGCTCTATCTTTGTTTTATAGCTAGTTTTATTTTCGATCTCATTCTATCTTTATGGCACAAATTTCTGGTGATCATGAGGTTTAGGCACGTTATGATTAGTCAACTTTAAGCGAAAGTGCTCGTTTGTTCTGAATTATGTTTTCTAATTCGATTTTTACTCTGCTGTTGTGCTGCGCCAGCTGGCTGAGCCTTTTAGTGATTTATGTAATAGTATGTCCGCGGTTTTATTTTACGGCTTCTTTAAAAAATAATAAATAATATAAAAATGACGGCAACGGTCTCGGTGCAATATTTAAATAATTGCAAAAATACAGTGAGTTTTTAAAAAAAGTCATTCTCAGGGTTAAGTTTCGATGATAAGATTATTGTAAAGAATGCGGGAAAACCAGTGCCTAACCTCCAAATAACGCAACTAAATAAAGGTCAAAAACGGGACTTTAAAAGAGTTTTTAAGACTTTAGGAGTGCATTGTATGAAAAACATGAGTGGCTGTGCGGATGTGAAAAGCAGAATAGTCTATTTTGTTTCCCGTCTTTGTTATTTGCCGGCGAAAAGGCAGAACCGTGTTGGGTTAAAAGTGGTGTTAATCGTATTGGTAAGCTATTTATTTATTTTATTGGAATCTTTTTAAGGAAGGGTTGTTAAAAATATCGGCCAGGACACAAATGCACAATATTCTGATGTTTAATAAAAAAAATTACACATACATGTCAGTACCTACCTATATTATAGGTAGGTATGTACCTAATTAGGCTCATTTAAGTTCATATTAAGCGATCTTTACATCTGTGAAGTTCTTCGTGAATTTATTCATGAAGTCACTTTAGGGCTAACTTTGATAATGTAAATGGTCAACTTGGACGTCAAATAAATTCGTGAATTTCTTCGTAAAATTATTCACGAAAATTTAACATGCAAAATAATCAGCTGATGCACAGTGTACTAAATGCTACCGACTTCACGAATAAATTCATGAATAAATTCTCGAAGAACTTCATAGCAACAAAACAACATGACCTTGAACTTCCAAAAAAAAATCCGTACCCCCTGCCGCGTTTCCCGTATTTGTGAACCCCCAGACATTCATGTCACGAGCCGCCACTGCCAGAGCCATAAAACAAATACACACACACACACAACCACCCTCACATACTGCATGACAAATTTTCCATGGCAGTGTAGTTTTTGTCTTTAATGAAAGGCTTTGTAATAAGTAAACTTTTATTAACTGACAGAGAAGAATATACGTTTTATATACAGATTGTCCGCAGATTGGGTTTACAATAGCACAAATGGATGAAAAACTTCATTTTTCGAGAAAAAAGCATTCTTGATAAAAAGTTTTGCTTGTAAGAAAATGCAATTCACGAAGAGAAAGTTTTGATTTTTTATACAGGGATCGCAAAAACTGCAAAAACATGGTGTTTCTCCAAGAGTAAACTACCTTTATTTTTCATTTTTGACCAAAATGCCAAGTAGAAAACTTATTTAGAAAAACGGTTGTAATTTAAATCCGAGATTTAAAATAAATCTTCGATTTTTTTTAGTTTTTTTAATATTTAGAGGTAAAAGATTTTTTTTTTGGATAGCAGCATTAGCGGTCAAAATACATACATTATCAATGACAGAGGACAGAGGGGTATCAAAAAGGTTCAAAAACTGATTTTTGGTGTTACCAGAAATATGTATTTTTAACTTCACAAATGAAATGACCCCGGAAATAACACAAAAAAATCTTAAAATAACAACAAATAATAATTTCATAATTTGCTATTAATATACAGGGTGTCCCAAAAGTAATGGGGCACAGAGCAACAGCAGACTCCTTAAGGCGAAATAATGCGATTTATTTAAACTTGCTATATCCCAAAATTGATAACAACCAAGATACAAGGTGTCAAAGTTTTAATTTTGTTTTCGTTTTTTTGCGATTATTTCTTAACAAAACGACATAGCAGCACAAAATTAAGGGTTTTGGGGTTTTTTGAGGTGAGGAATTCAAAATTATCCATAGTTTTTGTGTAACCAGTAGAGTGCGCTGCCTACGGCATGGCCCACTCCTTTTAGCTGGCACAACTTTCTTTACGCTTCTTATATCGATCCGACTAATAAAAAAATAAGTTACTTTACTTCTTTTACATCAAAAACGTATAACTTATTGAAGTCGCTGGGAGCAACTTTCGAGATAATCGCATTCGATATTTTTAATGCAAGAATGCTAAAATATTTAAAATACTTGTGTATTCGTATTAGTATTATTTATCACAGCTGGCCTTGATTAAAAACAACGATGTTTCTAAGGCAACAACATGTTACCTACATGTCATCTGTCAAAGTTAATAAAATGTTTGATAAGAATAAAATTAGTAATTCCGTATACGAAAAAGCCTTTTTATTAAAAAAAAAATAGTCAACCTTAACTATTTACATTAACTTTGACACTTAGCAAATGTAGCTGATTTACAATAATTTTAAGTTAGAAATTCACCGTTGCTCGATTTTCCGTTGTTTTTGGACCACGTACAGTTGCATTGGACATATAAAATGCGATTATCTCGAAAATGGTTGCTCCTAGTGACTTCAATGAGTTATACGTTTTTGATGTAAAGGAAATAAAGTAACTTATTTTTTTAATAGTCCGATCGATATAAGAAGCCTAAAGAAAGTTATGCCAGCTAAAAGAGTGGGCCATGCCATAGGCAGCGGCCTCTACTGGTTACACAAAAACTATGGATAATTTTGAATTCCTCACCTCAAAAAACCCCAAAACCCTTAATTTTAAGCTGCTATGTCATTTCGTTAAGAAATAATCGCAAAAAAACTAAAACAAAATTAAAACTTTGACACCCTGTATCTTGTTTGTTATCAATTTTGCGATGAGGCAAGTTTAAATAAATCGCATTATTTTGCCTTAAGCAGTCTGCTGTTGCTCTGTGTCCCATTACTTTTGGGTCACCCTGTATAATAAGAAATCGCACACCAGACATTCATACCTCTAAAAATTAAAAAAACTAAAAAATCGAAGATTTATTTTAAATTTCGGATTTAAATTACAAACGTTTTTCTAAATAAGTTTTCTAATTGGCATTTTTGTCAAAAATGAAAAATAAAGGTAGTTTACTCTTGGAGAAAAATCATGTTTTTGAAGTTTTTTCGAACCCTGTATAAAAAATCAAAATTATCTCTTCGTGAATTGCATTTTTTTTACAAGCAAAACTTTTTTCAAGAATGACTTTTTCCCGAATTAAATTTTTCATCCATTTTTGTGCTATTGTAAACCCTATCCGCGGACAGTCTGTATAACAACTCTATATTTTGTTATCCAAGACCTCCGCCTGCTAATGAAGCTAAAGTAGCCGCAGGAACTGAACCAATAGCATAATCAGCTTTTGTCTCAGCTCTATAACCGTTTTCGTCTGCTACGTACATGGTTTTGTGAATTTTTAAGTCTGTGCCAGTGTAGCTATACGATCCTTTAACAACCCAAATTTCCTTGTCACCTTTTTTAACAAGTTCCCCTGTTTCATCTCTGGATATTCCGTAATCTGTGTAAAACCTAAAATAAAAGAAATATCTATAGGCCAATGTTGAAAATATTTCCGATTCTAGATGTCTTAGAAAGTTAAAATTTGGTATGGGGTTCAAGGTTAAAATACGAAAATGTTATGCTATTAAAAAACTATTTCTTGCCACTTAAAGGGTTCATTTAGTAAGCGATCGAGCAACCAAATTGCCAATCTAGTCGCTTGCGATCGAATTTCCAAAAGATTGCCCAGTTACTGGGAGATGTCAAACAAATCGCAAACGATAATATTGAGGTTTTGTTTTTATGCCTGTCAAATGGAGAATGCCCCTAATGAAGATGGAAGAAAGAACGCGATTGTACTAGAGAGTTTACGAAATCATATTTTTTTAATTATAAGCGATTATTACACGAGCCCTTTGACTATTTTTAAAATAAAAACTGATTGCAGAGATACAGTTTGATTTGACAACCAAATTGCTTGGAAAGTCGCAGAATGAATATGTGCAGTTTCAACAATACTACATTAAACTTAAAAGTATTATAAATACCCACCTAAAATGGTACCGATTGACGTCAAATTCATTTAAGTTGTCAACAATCTTGCTATCACTGCTTTGACCATGCACAATAATACTCATCCAAGACACAACAAAAACTATGAAAATTACTAGGATTCGTGACATACCGACTATAATCTACTGGCCAAATTGATCCCCGCAGAGGATGATGATTATATAATATATGACCAAAATCAAGTAACAATCTTCATCAATTTATAAACACCTAAAGGTTGTCTGAGTTGAACTATACTCTTTGGTTCAACCATACTGTGCCACTTTCTTTCTCAAAAACAAGTTTTCGCGCATTACACTAAGAAAAAGCCTTCTATTTCCTATAAGAATTCATATACTCTTTATACAATTATTGTATACTATATGTGACAGCAACGCGCTTTCCTACTGTAAGACAACGAAAATTGCTAGACTCTTGTGTAGTGATAATATCACGGTACTTTAGCCAATAGGAAGTAGGAGTTAATGCTACCATAGAATTGTTTTGTAGCCATTATTGATTTGAATACTTACGACTTACAGTAATTATTAAGTTCTATTGGTGTAATCTGGTTTCATATACTGTATTAGTTCCGACTGGCAGTTGTAATAAAACTTGACATTAATCATAATAATTTTTGCTTGCTACGGTTAATAAAGCATATACTTAAAAATCAGTACTGTAGTGCTCAAAAATTTAAATAGCTTCTAGTGTGATATTGTTTTTGTCGTTTAATATTGCATATGATTATCTATTATGCAACATGGTTTACTGAGATGGTAAAATTATTCCATAGAGTATAAAGTCCAATACTAATGATGGATTGTGCGAAATAAGAACTTTAACAAAGTAAAAATAAATTAATTGAAACAGGTAGGTATTGGTACGATCAATAAAGTTTTAATTCTGACAGGACAGCTATAGAAGAGTTCGAACAACGATGTGACTTGCGCAACAAATACGTTACAACGAATACTACTGCGCGCGGCGATTGACGATCGCTACGAACCCCCACCAACGTCTTGTGGATTATAGGTTCTAACGGATGCAATTCGTTTTTTGGGGACGCTGTTCTCTTTTCTTAATTGTAGAGAAAGCGCTTTAGTGGGAACAAAATGCGTCGCATTGAAAAGATACAATTTATTCCTTAACGAAATTGCTGTATTAAAAGTAGTTCATTATTTAACAAGACTGTGCCGCTAGCGTATACAGTAACAGCACGCGGGCTAGAAAATCCGACTTTCCGAAGTCCTGGCTAGTAACGACACTCGCGCTAGCAGCAGTTACAGTAAAAGCACGCGAGGTATAAAAAGATATATCGGCAATCGGTTTTTTCGTTAGCAGAGCATTTTTAAAAAAATCCATTTCATAAAATATTAATTAAATTTTAAAAAAATCTCTGCTAACAACGAACAAACCGATTGCCGATATACCTTTTTATACCTCGCGTGCTATTACTGTAACTGCTGCTAGCGCGAGTGTCGTTACTAGCCAGGACTTCGGAAATTCGGATTTTCTAGCCCGCGTGCTGTTACTGTATATGCTAGCGGCACAGTCTTGTTAAATAATGAACTACTTTTAATACAGCAATTTCGTTAAGGAATAAATTGTATCATTTCAATGCGACGCATTTTGTTCCCACTAAAGCGCTTTCTCTACATTTAATAAAAGAGAACAGCGTCCCCAAAAAACGAATTGCATCCGTTAGAACCTATAATCCATCATTTCATAAAATATTAATTAAATTTTTAAAAAATCTCTGCTAACAACGAACAACCGATTGCCGATATACCTTTTTATATCTCGCGTGCTATTACTGTAACTGCTGCTAGCGCGAGTGTCGTTACTATCCACCACTTGAGGAAGTTAGATTTTCTAGCCCGCGTGCTGTTACGCATTCTGCTGTCTAGTACACGTGCCATTACTGATTATGATTTCGGCGATCCGAGCCGAAACGAAGTTTCTAGCCCGCGTGCTGTTACTGTATATGCGTGCCGCTAATGGAACTGATAAGTAAAAACAAAAATACGGTTCTAGCAGATCTGGAATTGATATAACACTAAAGCGGGTTTGTTACACCAACAATTTATTTAATATGGATTAATAAAAAATAACCTATACAAACTAGGTATTTGCAAACCTGTTGAATTAGATCATTTTCCTCAGTGTACAATGTACATTGATTCTGAAATGCAAATTAAATTGGTGGATTTTTTGATATTACTTAATAGGTGTGGTCGTAGTCCAATAAACGAAACGCTTAAAACAGAATTTTAATTAAAAAACTGTTTTTTGTTGAAAGGAAAATATTTTTGTTTAAAAAGACACTTCGTTATTACTTTGTATTCAACCTTTAAAGGATTGAAAATTACTTAAAAGTACTTTTTGACCCATACCTTCAAAATTAAAAACACTAGAAAAAAAAATGTCAGTCAAAAGTTCTAGGGCATTTAGATTTGATAAAAAAAGTTTAATATCATGTTTGAGATATCTCATATCTCTAATTATTGTTATGGTCACAGAAGCATGTGCATTTTAAGGGTTGATAGGCGTCTTTGGAACTTTACATAATATTTATCAAATTATCAACTTGGCAACACTGCATCATCATTCGGCATCCAAAAACTCGTTACTATTTTAAAAATTGCGCACTTATGCTGCAATTCTACTCCAAGGACGACAGTGATGCCATATCGACATTTAAGTTCCATTTAAGAAAGACTTGGTCGAATAATAAAATTGTTTTTGAAATTTGCAAACCTCTTCTGGCTAATTGATTTAAATAAGAAAAAAGTAGTAATAATCTTTCTAGCGCAAAAATTTAATGCTCTATAAAACTTTTGAAAACCTTTTTTCCATATTTTTTTTCGTTAAAGAGTTACAGCCCAAAAATAAATGTTCGATCTCTTTTGGAGGGTTCGCAAGGGCTCTACACAAAATAGTACCCACTGAAGTATTTTTTTATAAATATGATAAAGTCAATCCTCTGCCAAAAAAAGCTGCTTTCTAACTTTTTTCGTTTATCGGACTATCCACTTTTTAATTTTGCCAGACACAAGTCGAAACATACACAGAGAAAAAAGGCGCGTTAAGGAAAATGCATAGCTGCCTCGATTTTAAAAAAGTGACTGAAATAGCATGCATATACCTACTACTACTACTACTAGACTAGCCTCTTCAAAAAGGCACTTTAACGGATCCAGGTAGGAGATCTCCGAGGGGTGAGATCCACCACGGGCGGCGTCTTAAAGTCAGCGGCACCCAGTTTAACTAAATAATTTGAGGTTAAGTTTGCTTGTCAAATCATGACAAGACGTAGACATCAGGTTGTCTATTAATTTAATATTTTGAGCTGTTGGTTTTGGACAAGAAGAGGCTTCCAGATATTGGGGATATCTATACCTACTTGGTTTACTAAAAAATATATGGGTATTTTGATTCATGAAAGCTGCTTCTTTGAACTTTCGTTTTCTCCAGTGCTGTTCCGTGTCCAAAACCTTGGCTTCTGACCACTGTATATTATGCTGGTTGGTGGTTGGTTCATGAAGTTTGTTTCAGATGTTCTTTAACTCGTACGGGAAGAGGTATATTTGTTGCTCCAATGTACGATTCGCCACACTCGCAAGGGATTTGATATACCTAGATACAATTTTCAATTTTTTGTGTTTTCATTACCGGGGGGGGGTGTTACTTTTGTAAGAAAGCTTTTAAGCGTATTTCCGGATTTGAAGGCTGTGAACTCCCCTTGATACATAAGGTATTTTGAGGAATGCTTGCTCCTCTTTCGTTTCTGTATTAGTTTTTACGTCGCGATTTTTAAGTTTTGAGATGGTATTAGTTACAAAGGTTTCAGGGTAACCATTCTGTTTTAAATCTTTTTTGATGTTTAAAATTTCAATATTAAGGTCTTTCGGATTATTGCAAACATTACATGCTCTGTGATAAAGAGTTTGAATTATGCCCTGTTTTATGCAGTTTGAATTATTCGATCCGTGATTAAGGTATTTAAACAAACACATAAACAAAGTGTTAAACCCAAATTAAAAATATCTCTGTAACCTAAAAATTAAACCGTCGAATGTCAAAATAGTTATTGGGGGAGGGGCACATTCTATACAGCTTTTCATTGGCCAGTAATAAAATAAACTTGCTAAATTTCGATATCTTAAATGTTTTTTTCTTGTTGCTTGCTACTTAAATCTTATTGTTTCGCCATTAATTTGTTTCTACGTATCGAATATTATTTCTGTTGCTTATTGCTTATTGCGCCTAAAGGCCGAGATACAATAAAATAATAACCATTAGGCGATAAGTAATAGAAATAAGATTTGATAGGCGACACAACTAAGTTTTAACTTTTAAGTAACAAGCAACATATTTACATATAATTTTTATTTCTTATTACCTATTGCTTATTGTTTTTAAACTGTGTCTCGGCCTTTGCACGCTGTAAAACGAACTGCAATTTCTATTGCCGAAAAACTAATTGCTGCAATAAGCATGAAAGAAAAATAGGAAACGTAAAGCCGCCTTATCAGACAAAGCGGGCAATAAATCCGTATTTACGGATTTAAAAAACTGCATAGTGTCACCCTCTACAGGTTAAACACCAAGTAAAATTTGATTAATATTTTTTTAAATTGGTTATTATCTGCAACATAAGGTGATTTTTCAAACTTCCGTTAAAAAAAAGTCTAGTGCTTCGTTCATTGTTAAAATTTACTTTCGCATCATAAAAAAAAAAGTTTTTAATATAATAAAAAGGGACATTTCGTGTTTCACCATTTTGCCAGTGGCTCTAGCCCAGACCACCGCCGGCAAGTGAGGCTAAAGCAGCCCCTGGAATACCCACTGATGGTTCGGAGATTTTAGTTTCAGCTCTGTATCCGTTCTCGTCCGATTCGTACTCTGTGAAGTATTCTTGTCCATCGTCGCCGATATACGAGTAAAATCCAGTTACTACCAAAAATTTTTTGTCTCCTCTTTCTACGATTTCTCCTCTTTCTTCTCTTTGGTTTCCATCGTTTGTATTAAACCTACAAATCAATAATATGTTATGTACCGGATGTTCCAGAATCAACTTTTAGGGCAATCCTTAACCAACATGCCCTTTATTTTGTCAAAATTGTTGAACTGTACTGTACGTATGCATTTATAACAAAGTTCGGGATATTTTAGTATAGATGAAATAATCTAGGCAGTCATTTTAAAATAAATAATACTGTGTGGCATGTTACCAAATGTCATGAATTTTTATAAGCATCGAATTTAAATGGCGGGTTTTTATTTAAAATTAAAAAGTTGATCTTATATCCGGTTAAACCGGAACTACCGGAAGTGGTTGTGCCGAAAAATGAAAAATGAAACATTTATTAACTTATTAAAATTTTTAATTTAAGAATTACAGAAAAACCTAGGTGGATAAATACTTTTTAAGTCACCCAGGTATGCTTATTAGAAAGGTAAGTAAAGGGCCAAGGTATTTATAGATTGTCTTTTTGACTTAAGAGAACTGTGTATGTACACCAAAAATGTTGTATAGAAAAGATTTTAGAAATTAAACAAAAAATATTGGAACGTCCTTTTTTGTCTTTCCAATATTCTGTAATGCTAAACAATAAAAAAAATAAAAAAAAAAACAGTTTTTTTATAAAACGAAATCTTAATTGTTGGTTTAATTCTAAAGTACCTAGCCCACAGACTTGTCGAGCGAATATCTACCATGTTTAAACAATACTTGGGGGAATACAAACTAGTCAAAACTTGTTTCCCGAGTCTGTAGCTAATATTTGCATAGACGGCATTGAAAAAATTTGTTTTTATTTTGGTCCCGATTGTAATTAAATAAGCTGTCAAAATTAGGCAAAATTGGTGTATTTTGTCTTCAGTTCAAGTTATTTTAACGTTTTGAACCTATTAATTATTATAATAATTGGTCACAATTTGAAGCAAAGGCAAAAATGAATATAACTGTCACTAAAAAAACAATTACATAAATGTATTGTCAATTTTAATCTCTAGTAAAATTAGTCAATAATATGCGAATGTGACGCCAAAAATTTTGTTTGATGACGATCATGTATAATTTATCCAAAGTCAGTGTAATGACATTCCAATCATTCCATACGCATACAAACGGCGGTAACTCTTTGAGACTGTTTACCGCCGTATGGAATGTCATCACACTGACTTTGGATAAATTATAATAAGAATCGTTATTCACTACTTACTTGAAAAAATATCCTTTGTCGCTAACTTCATTCTTATATTCAGTTAACTGTGGAACGTCACCCTCTTCTAGCGATACAGCAAAATACGAATCTAGACATAAAGTTAAAACAAAAACCACCAACGGAATGTTTTTAATGAGCATATTTAATTAGTGGACACACTCTTTAGCTGCTTATACGAAAACTGAACGTATTTTGTTTTTAGTCAAACCGTTAACTCAGTGATTGCAAATTAAGAAAAACTATTAAGGGTTCTGTAAGAATTTTTTTTTGAAAAAAATAAAAATATACCTACAAGTTTTTTTTAAATAAGTAGCAATTAGGGATTAAAACTACCGTGCGAGCAAAAATTATTTGCATCTAAGGACGTAAAGCTTAGCCGTAGAGCTTAATACCTGTTGGGTGTCAGTAACTACCTGAATTAACAATCAATCAGTTATTCCGTCATCTTTGACAGTCGTTACAAGTAATTTGATTCATCGCTAATTTTTCCAATTTCTTAAACAATTCACTCAATGGGCTTTACGGAATAGCACAAAACATTCATGGTTGAAGCGTATTTTCGAAACGGGGTTAGAGTAAATGGTAAGTGGCAATACAATCCGGGTTTGTGCATGGACGATTTTCACGAACATTTTCCTAACGTTGCTTTTATTGCTGGGAATTTTTATCATTGCCTGAAAAGAACCGCGGCTGTGTTTAGGGAAACAGGTTCTATACAACACAAAAAGGAGCAGAAAGACCATCTGTAAGAACAGAAGAACTTGTTGCAAACGTTCGTGAAATAATGCAAAATACGCCAACAAATTGTATAAGACGCCTGTCCCAAGAAGTGGGAAGATCTTATGGAACATGCAGGACTATTGTTAAGAAGCAGCCAAATTTATTTCCTTATAAGGTGCAAGTTTCCCAAGAAATACAAGCCGCAGATTTTGAAAGACGCAGAAATTACTCTCAATGGTTTACCCAAAATTTATTGGAAATAAATGATTTATTAGACCTGACATTTTTTTCGAATGAAGCCTGGTTCCACCTCTCCGGTTATGTGAATTCTCAGAATACACGCATGTGAAGTAGTGAAAATCCCCATTTTTTTGTAGAGCCCACATTGTACCCTCAAAAAATTGGTGTCTGATTAGCTGTTTCCCGAAGAAGAATTGTTGGTCCTATTTTTTTCCATGACACAGTTACAGCACAGCGGTATAGAGACAATATTTTGAATCCATTTGTGGAGCAATTACTTGAGGACGAACTACGTTTTAACGTTTTGGTTATTTTCAACAGGACGGTGCAACCGCAAATACAGCCGCCGAAACTATTAACTACTTAGGCAGTTTTTTCGACGACAGATTGATCAGTTTTCGATCAGACATTGAATTCCCACCTAGATCACCGTGTTTACTTCGTTTTTCCTCATTTAAACAACACTATTTTTAAAACACCAGTTGCAAATTTAGAACAATTACAAGAAAGGATTATCCAAGAATGTGGTAACATTTCTCCATAGATGCTGGTCAACACCAACGGCGTATACAAGGGGGGGGGGGGGGTAATGGGGGTAATTACCCCCCCAAGATTACTTAAGCGTTATTTAATTTTTGTCCTTACTCCTTAAAGTTGCTATTATCTAGTATCCTAGCCAGGCACGTAGCTAGGGGCGGGGGGGTACAGGGGGCCCGGGCCGCATCTAGACATTCCGCTATAGGATTCGGCACCCCTCTATTCTGATTGGATGATTTCAAATTCCGTCTAAAAGGTATATTGGCAACCGGTTTGTTCGTTGTTACCTAGAGCATTTTTTTTAATTCAATTATTTCAACTAATATTATTTTATAAAAATAAAATGCTCTGGGTAACAACGAACAAACCGGTTGCCAATATACCTTTTAGACGGAATTTTTAAATCATCCAATCAGAATAGAGACGGGTGCCGAATCCTATAGCGGAATGTCTAGATGCCCCCCCCCCCCCCCCCCGAAACTCGAGCTCTGATTTCGGCAACATAGGCAATACATTAAACATTTCCTACACTATTACATTTTCTTCACCTTAATTATTACCGGGTTTGTTTTTGTGCTTTTCTTCAGGATTTTGTGTTTTTTTTTTCCCCACTTGAAAACCAAGCACCATGATTCAAAAAAGGGCGTGGCACCAAAAAAAATTTCGTCTGCGGCGCGTTTTTTTTGCGCCTTCGGCGCAATCCGGATGGGCCTCCCCGGGAAGAAATCCTGTAGCCGATCGATTACCCCCCCCAGACGCATGAGCTGGATACGCCGTTGGTCAACACTTTCGAAAATATGAAGAGACGTGTGAATTTATGCTTGGAGCATGGATGTGCCCCATTTTAGCAATTTATGTAATTATTTTTCTTTTTCTGTCTGTATATTCTTACTTTGTTAATTTTGTAAACAACAAAAATAAATTTGTATTTGTCTACTTATTTTATTATATAGTACTCATTAGTTTGGCATACCATGTCATAATATGAATTTGACAAAATTTTAACCCAGATTTGGTTAGATATATCGTCCCCATATCATTGTGATCTAAACCAAGCCCTATGTTTTTTAATCCAAGCCCTCTTTGATGCAAATAATTTTTGCTCGCACGGTACAAGAGTAGAGTAAATTTTTTCCAAAAACAAAGCGTTTCGACAGTTGACAACCACATGTGACGTTAACAGCTGATACTGGTTGCTTCCTAAAAGTTTCCAGTTCAGTAATGAGCCGGAGCAAGCTCACGCGTTAACGACATGTTGGACAGCTCTATAATTTAGAGCAGGCTGTTTTAAAACAATGTTATCTTTATTTTTAATTTTCATGCTGCTTGTTTGCATTGTCGCCTAAATAACGCCCTATTAGCTAAACGTTTTTCTCTTTAAAAAATGTTTTATTATTAGCAAAACCTATATATTTTGTTAAGAATAAAATTACAACCTCCTTAATACTTCTGATGGTTTCAAGCGAGGTTATTAAATGATCGTTCTTGAAGCCACATCTTGATAGAGATTCTTAATTTTTTGTAATTTCATTTTAATTATTCCGGTTTTTTATCACATTATACTTAAACCAGTCAAGGGCGACTCCATATCGGCATATTTATATCGACTGTTGAAAAGAAGATTGGAATAAATTCAAATCTATCAGAGATACGAGAAAGCTGTATACCGTAGTAGCCTACGTAATTAACAACGTTAAAATCGATCAATCGAATTAACATTTTTTTTTTCGGATTGCATTTACAAACATTGGAACTATACAATTCTTCTGCCTTGTTCTACTAGGTTTTACTAGATCACAGAATCAAAGTTATTGATGATATGGATTTGGTTTCAAAATTTCAAGAAACTGGATTCATTAGAAATTAAAAAACAACAAACACCTAGAGTTGATGGATTTTTTAAAAGCAAACTATATTATTATTCAATATTATGTTTCTTCGTTAAATCGGCGCCTTTGCCCTTATACAGTGTGAACAGTAAAGTCCGCATCATATTATGGATTTTTTTTTATTAATAGCTTTATTCGAAATTTGACTTTGGCATCAAGTTCTGCTTCGATCGAGATGAAAATTAAGCAAAAAAATAGTAGGTCTCGTGATTCGCATTATCTGTCAAATTTTAATTTTTTCCAAAAATAATTCAAAATAGATAAACTTTACGTTAAGTTAAACTTAAATTTAGTTTCCAATGAACACTTTACTGATGCCACTGTGTTATTTTTTGTCTTAATGTTAAGGTGTATTACTTTCAGACACAAACTACGTTTTCAAAAATACTTATTTTATGAAGGATCAAAAACAAATAAACTTTGCATCACATGCGACCAAATTTTAATAGCCCAATTTTGATTTTGTAGAAAAACACACATTTAATATGGCGCTACTTTAAAGAAAATTTATCTGAAATAAAGCATTGTCAATACTAAGAAGTTTGATGTAGGTTGCGTTGAGTCTTATTTTGCATTTAACAAAATATGGGTAAAAAATCAAAATTATTATCTTATGCAGCTGAAATTCTGCATGTGGGCTAGAAACTGCATTTAAAAAAACTTTCTCCAATAACTTTTTTTCGATATTTTCAGAAATATCCCCACTTTTGAATTACTTTTTGGAAAAAAATAAAATTTGACAGATAATGCGAATCACGTGACTACTATTTTCTGCTTAATTTTCATCTCGATCGAAGCAGAACTTGATGCTAAAGTCAAATTTCCAATAAAGTTATTAATTAAAAAATGATGCGGACTTTACTGGTCACACTGTATAGCCCGCTACATTTTCCAAATTCAGTCCGTCCCTGTCGACAGCAGTGGTTGCCATTTACAGATACATCAATATAATCTGGTAAAAACCTTACAAGTAATGTAAGCGAAAATAGACCATACGTCTGGTTTTAAAGCTTAATTTTTATAGATTTGCACAAGCTAGTCCTAAATTATTCGGTATTAAGTCAAGGGTCGCGGATTTAGCATTTGGGCTTGGGGAATAACGCTCCAAAACTATTGAGAGGGGGGGGGGATAGGTGTGGAGGTAGTGTACAGTAAATGACTTTCGATCGAGAAAATAGTGTTGAAAAAAGCTCCAAAACATTTTAGGAAACTAAGAGAAATTATCCAAAAATTATAGAATTTTTCTGTTTCTGATTTTAATAGTATATTAAAGTACACGTTTCATAAGAAGCGGTTTTAGCGCACGCGTCTATTTTAAAAAACGAGCCACAAAGTGGCGAGTTTTTTTATTGACACGTGCGCTAAAACGCCTTATGAAACATGTGCTTTATACATTTTTTTCTATTTCACATTTTATAATCAAGAAAAATACATTTTAAAAAGAAAATAAATCCTTCAAATTTTGTAAATTTTTATGTCTAAATTTTATGTTGGTAATACTATTTTTTATCATAGCAACCTCTGGACAACAAAAATTATTTTGCAAACTGTCATTTTTTGATTTATTGACCCATTTTCACCACTAGATTCTAAAGTTATTTTAGCGATATGAGATTTGAAATTGGACGGAATACATTGTGTGATCCTTGTACATTCGGTACATATACAGAGCGTTCGGAAATTCGGGCGATTTTACTACTTTTTTTCGAATTTCAAAAGACGTGATTTTACGTCACGGCATTACAATTTAGTATAGGGAAGATGGAAAATTCAAATAAAGTTGAAGTTAAAATCGACATTGGAAGGTTAGTAGATTGAATTTTGGATAGGATTTGGCAGAAAATGATAGCTTGAAGCATCTACAAAAGATTGATTTATAGCTTTATGCAACCAACATACATGACTGTTATCCACACAGAATAAAAAAGTAAGTTATCAAGCTATTTTTCCTCTGCGAAAAATGGGTTTTCTGGTAAATCACAAAGGCCGCGCAAGTCAATGAAATAAAACATTTAAATGTTACCAACATCAAATAAAGAAAAAACGCGTATTGAAATAGCTTCATTACGATACGCAAATGCGTATCGTACTGAGCTTATTATGAACGTGAAATAGAAAAAATTTATATTTATGTCAATTCTGGTATTTTAGTATGAGATTTGGATTTTTGCGCTTTGGGATGACGTAAGGGTAGGGCCGTATTTGTGTGTGTAATATAACAACAAAAAGCAATGTCAAATGTTGGTGTTATAATATTGTAGTTCGCGATATTATTGTCTGCATGTAAATAGTGAAAATGAAGCAGATTGTTTTGATTGGCAACGGCATTATTCTAAAATAATCATACCGAAAATAAAACTTGCAGTGTTCCTGATGGGTACAAATCAAATTACCATAGATAGCTTCTTAAAATAAGGTAAGAAACTTTATTTGAACGTGTAGAATACGGAAATAATAATAGTTTTCCTGAGAAAAAATTGGAAATGTCATATTTCAGATATTTATACGCTAGGATTTCGGATTCTCGCACCACTTTGGTTTTTCGCGATTTTCGACGTGAAGGAGAAAATTTCTGGCCAGTTATGATTTATAAAAAAAAGTTGTTAAAAGCAATTCCCAGAGACAACTGAACACCATTGAAAGAGTATGTAATTTACACCCTCCCCCACCCCCCCACCCCCCCACCCCCACATTTTGCTGAAAGGGGCATAATATTATTCTTAATTTGCAAAGATGATTATCGTTTATCAAACATTTCGACAAAAACTTTAAACGTTATATTATTTTTCGGGAACGTGTCCCGATTTTTCCCTGGCCACCTTGCATTATCGGTAATAAAGATAGTTTTTTTTTATCTAGTGATACTAACGGCATTCTTTTTAAAGTTTATCGCAAATCCTAATTAAAATCTTGCGAGATTTCTCTCTTCTCTCTCGTCTTACGAGATTCTCGCTAAAAAAACGAGACGAGAGTAATACACTAATTTAGCCTAAGTTTAGGCATAACGTAATTTCACTTGTTTTAGCAGTCAAAGTGCAATTACGGAAATTTTTTAAAATTTAGCATTGTAAAGAAATTTTATCATCCATTCCTGCTTTAAAATACAACTGACCTTTAAAGCGGCCTTGACATTTTTTTGTAAGAAGCTTAAAAATAATCATCGCGAATATCCTATTTTATTTGGGTTTGATGGTTAACAAAAACTTATTTGCGTATTTTCTTTCTTCAATAGAACTTATATATTTTTTTTTTTTTAATCTGGATAAAAACCTATTTATGAGCATCATTAGAAAGGTGACCATTATTTCTTTAAGTAAGTAAGTAAATAATTCTTAATTTTTTATTTGTACTCGTAGCTCTTAAACAATAAGTATTTTAGATTTACGAGATTTAAAAATATATAATTTATATTGATGGATATTCCTACTTTAAACTACCACCACTGACCTTTACAGCGTCCTTGCCGTTTTCCTTTAAACTAACCTTATAAAATCAAATTGCAAAAATATCTTTATCCGTACTTGCAGCTAATAATTACAGCTATCAAAAAATTCAATGCGTTTACGCACTTCAATATGTCTAAAGTATTTTTAATAGTACTTTTATGTTTATTTATCATAAATATACAAAAATGCGACTTCAGACCTATTCATGAACATCAGCAAAATGGAACCAGTTATTTTTTCAAGTAAGCTTATCAATTATTATAATTTTTTTCTTTCCTCGCCTAGTAAAAGTCAAATTTCTCTGTCATTTATAGTACCCTGTTAAAGTCTGGTCTATTTTACGATGTTGGCGACACAGACTGGACTGGGCTAAGTTCTTTTACTATCGCCACATTTTAAACTTGTACAGTAGCTTAATGGTTTATTAGCATAATGGCTTGCAAAACTACAGGGTTAATTTTATTTGCAATTAAAACATCGAACTCAACGTGCGATAGATTTCAAGTTATGGCCTTATTCATTGGTAAAATATATAAATACATTTGAAATGCACTAAACTTACCAAAAAATGCTATGAAACGAACAAACCCTGACAACATACAATATGCTAGCTAGCTACGAGGCAAACTAGCGGCAAACGATGCGCCTGCACATGTTTCGCGTTCAAATCATAGATATTTACCTTTAGATAAGCAAACAATAATCACGAAAGTGGCAAATTTATGGCCTCGCGCATGTAAACAAAGCTAGACACTATTAGACATGCGCACTGCAACATTATCGTTTGACGATTGGGAAAATATACAGGTCCGGGCTTTAAAATTTAAGTTCTTGTTCAAGAAATTATAAAAGTTGACCTTCAATTTACGTTTACGTGTAAACAGCTAAAATTTGCCCAAAACTCTTGCCAAAAAATTGGAGTTTCTTCTCAATTTTTTATCAAGTTGGGAAATAAGATTTCTGGCATTTTTAGTAGTTGCAAACCAATTAAATTTTGAGGATAGAAAATTGTTTTTAAGGGTTTGTTTCTAAAATTTGTTTAAAAATTATTCGTTGTCGTGTTTTTAGTTCCAATAAACTATAAAACTTATAAAATCGAATATAAAAAACAAACAAAACCAGCAAAATAACCAATCTTCGATGTTATCGCGTACGTAACCTCAAGTCAAATATTAGTTGGTATATTGTATGTATTGATTTTTACAACTTAGCAAAAACTTGGTTACGTGTAATACATTTTCAAGCACAATTTCTTGTTCAAGAGTTAGAAAAAGTTTTTGCCCGAGAACTTGACCCGTGGATTAATATAAACTACCTAGGCATTTTTTCTTTTATATAATACTAGCTATACCCTGCGCGCGTTGCTACGCTACTTACTAAAATACCCGGCATGCGTTGCGCCACTATTTTTTTATGCCGAAACCTTCCTCGGCCTGCACACAACAACTCACCAAATTTTCATCGTAATCGATACCCTGCGCGCGTTGCTACGCTACTAACTAAAATATCCGG
Organism: Polydrusus pterygomalis; assembly: GCA_963969555.1. Classification (NCBI taxonomy): domain Eukaryota; kingdom Metazoa; phylum Arthropoda; class Insecta; order Coleoptera; family Curculionidae; genus Polydrusus; species Polydrusus pterygomalis. Next base: position 2,460,554 of record OZ018376.1, read on the forward strand.
CATGCGTTGCGCCATTTTTTTTTATGCCGAAACCTTCCTCGGCCTGCACACAACAACTCACCAAATTTTCACAACAACTCACCAAGGTTTCATCGCAATCGGATGAATGGTATAAGAACGCATACGGGACATACAGACTGACAGACAAACATTCATTTATATATATATATATATATATATATGTCGTAGGCTGATAGTGAAATCAGTCATTTCATGAAAAGCCTAGTCACTTCATGTAGCGTCGGCAGATTGTGTAAAAACATTAAATTACACGATCTGCCGCGTCACTTCATGAAGAGACCTTGACGTTTCGGCGTATTATGTATAACATAATCTGCCCAATTTTAAATATCGCGTACGTAACCTCAAGTCAAATATTAGTTGGTATATTGTATGTATTGGTTTTTACAACTTAGCAAAAACTTGGTTACGTGTAATACATTTTCAAGCACAATTTCTTGTTCAAGAGTTAGAAAAAGTTTTTGCCCGAGAACTTGACCCGTGGATTAATATAAACTACCTAGGCATTTTTTCTTTTATATAATACTAGCTATACCCTGCGCGCGTTGCTACGCTACTTACTAAAATACCCGGCATGCGTTGCGCCACTATTTTTTTATGCCGAAACCTTCCTCGGCCTGCACACAACAACTCACCAAATTTTCATCGTAATCGATACCCTGCGCGCGTTGCTACGCTACTAACTAAAATATCCGGCATGCCTTGCGCCATTTTTTTTTATGCCGAAACCTTCCTCGGCCTGCACACAACAACTCACCAAATTTTCATCGTAATCGATACCCTGCGCGCGTTGCTACGCTACTAACTAAAATATCCGGCATGCGTTGCGCCATTTTTTTTTATGCCGAAACCTTCCTCGGCCTGCACACAACAACTCACCAAATTTTCATCGTAATCGATACCCTGCGCGCGTTGCTACGCTACTAACTAAAATATCCGCCATGCGCTGCGCCATTTTTTTTATGCCGAAACCTTCCTCGGCCTGCACACAACAACTGACCAAATTTTCATCGTAATCGGATAAATGGTATAGGAACCCATACGGGACATATAGACAGACAGACATTCATTTTTATATATAACTAGCGTGTACCCGGCATGCGTTGCAATGCCCGGCATTCGCCCCGGTATACCTACCGGTATACGCCCTGGTATACGTCTTGGTATATGGTCGCTTTCTCTGAGATGCCATAATAAGGCGAGTTCACCATCACGTCAAGTAATACCTTACAGATTTATAGATACAAGCCCGAATTATTCTATATGCGTTGTTACAATGCCACTTTTTTTAATGCTGAAACCTTCCTCGGCCTGCACACAACAACTCACCAAGGTTTCATCGCAATCGGATGAATGGTATAAGAACGCATACGGGACATACAGACTGACAGACAAACATTCATTTATATATATATATATATATATGTCGTAGGCTGATAGTGAAATCAGTCATTTCATGAAAAGCCTAGTCACTTCATGAAGCGTCGGCAGATTGTGTAAAAACATGAAATTACACGATCTGCCGCGTCACTTCATGAAGAGACCTTGACGTTTCGGCGTATTATGTATAACATAATCTGCCCAATTTTAAATATCGTCACTTCATGTAGTACCTAACGATGTCATGTCAGTCGGCAGATTGTGTAATTCCGTCTAAAAGGTATATTGGCAACTGGTTTGTTCGTTGTTCCCCAGAGCATTTTTTTTTTAATTAAATTTTTTCAACTAAAAAATAAAAAAAATGCTCTGACAAACCCGAAGAAACCAGTTGCCAATATACCTTTTAGACGGAATTACACAATATGCCTTGTTTTTGTGGCATTTCATGAAGTGACGATATTTAAAATTAATCAGATTGTGTTATACATAATACGCCGAAACGTCAAGGTCTCTTCATGAAGTGACGCGGCAGATCGTGTAATTTCATGTTTTTACACAATCTGCCGACGCTTCATGAAGTTACTATGCTTTTCATGAAATGACTGATTTCACTATCAGCCTACGACATACATATACAGGACACTGTTCGGGTGTGTGTCATTTTTTCTACAACCTAAGATCGTTGTACACTTGTGACAATACTATTATACCGAATCCTTTGGGCACGGCACTGTTTGGGTATGTGTCAATTTATCCGCAATCCATGATGTATTTGAGACAATAATATTGTGCCGAACCCTTCGGGCACGGCCCTGTTCGGGTATCTGTAGTTTTTTCACAATAGTATAGTTTTTCATAACCCAAACCGTCTTATCAAATATATATAATTTTTTCAAAACCAAAGATTGCTTTAAAACATTGTGTAATTTTTTCACAAATCGTTTTTCTGGTATCCATAATTGTCGCTTAAGAAAACGAATTTAAGGTGGGAGTATCAACATGCTTGCCAACATGTAACCTATTTCGCGTAGATTTATTTATGTTTTCTAGCTTTTATACAAAATTTAAAGAAAATCAGTATCGACTTGATATTCTATAGGTAATAATTGACATATTTAATAAATATCAAGGAATTTCATAACTTATTTTAGGAGAATTGTATAAAGAAAAATATCGGATAAGATTTTTTTTAACATTATTATGTCATTGTCACTCATTGTTCTTTCACTATACAATTCTCCAAAAATTAGCAATGAAATAAAATGATATTTTTGTAATATATCAGATACTACCTAAATAATGTATCGACGATATTGATTTTCTTTAAATGTTAGTTATTAAAATAATAAACTCAAAAAATCAACGCGAAATAGGTTATAGGTTGGCAATAGATTGAATGACGTTGAGAATTCAACCTTAAAGAAATTTTCAGTAAACCTAAATAACGAAATTTTATACCTAAGCTGTCAAATTTTGACAGGTATGTGTCAAATTTTCTTTCATTTTTTTTCTACTCCTAGATTATAGCCGCAAGAATTAAAAAAAAAAAATTATACTTGACCTGTCAAATTTTGACAGGTAAGTGTCAATTTTTTTCATTTTTTTCCTTTCCTAGATCATAGCTGCAAGATTGCGAGGTTAAAAATTTAAATAATAAGACTTTAAATCACTGCTGTCACATTTTGACAGGTCTAGTATGTCAAATTTTTTTGCATTTCTTTTTTGTCCAAGATCGTAGCTGCAAGAATCCGATATCAAAAATATGAAGAAAAAAAAAATTATACTTGATCTGTCAAATTTTGACAGGTAAGTGTCAAATTTTTTTTATTTTTTTCTTGTCCGGGATGGTAGCTACAATATTGCCAAATGAAATATTTCAATTAAAAGAAGTTAAAATCACTCCTGTCAAATTTTAACAGCTGTCAATGTAAAATTTGTAACGGCCATTTTTTCACCCAGGTTAGTACTTAAATTAATCCGAAATCAAAAATTTGTTATCTCTTCAAATAAGAAAGTTACACGTGATTTTATGTGACAGCTGTCAAATTTTGACAGATTGACATATACTTTTTTTAAACTTTTTTTCATGTTAAAAAAAAAAGAAAATATACCTACGTGTTTTTTTGTTTTTCTCTAAAATTAATTCCAGACCGAGCTATATATATAATATACTAGTACCCGGCATGCGTTGTTAAAATGCAACTTTTTTTTATGCCATCATTTTCCTCGGCCTGCACACAATAACTCACCAAATTTTCATCGTAATCGGATAAATGGTATAGGAACGCATACGGGACATACAGACAGACAAACATTCATTTTTATATATATAGATATAGATAAGTATAGAGAAAAGTGTCTTCGGCTGCAAATAAAATAAACCTAAACATGCATCGGGATAATCTGTTTTGGTGTGTGTTTCTCTTTATTTTTATACCTTATTTGTGTAGTCTAGGCCTAGTTTGATGTGTTTAAATTGATCATAATAAAATAAAGTTATACATATATCAAGATACATCACTACTCCATACTTACTGAAAATAGTGAAAATACGAAATAGCCGGTATTTTACCCCTATTTGGGCATAATAAAATCATACAACGGCTGTTACTAGTCATTGTTTATATTCCAATCCGAGTCACTAAAAGCACCAAACACAATTAATTTAGTAAACCACACAAAAACTAAAAATCCGTAAATATTAAACACCCACAACAAGGAATCCACAGTGAAAACTTAATACAACAATAAAAATGGCGCAGAGCCGGTTCCGGAGTGTATTTTAAGCATGTCGCTAAAGAAGGACAGGCCTATAACAAGAGGTATGTGCGCATGCCCGATGTTGCTGGGAGGGAAGGCATAATCTGACCGGTAAGCCGTGCGCTCAGACGTATTTTTTCACCCATAAAACGTAACTTTTGTTTGCGCAGGAGGTAAGCTGTACGTATCTAAAGGTAAATGTCTATGCCACTAACACACAATAAAGTTAATACAAAAGTTTATAAAAAATGTGGAAAAAAACTTTAAAAAATGATGACTTTTTTAATAGCACATTGTATAGCACGTTCACATTGTTGTAATTCGTCACTTTTAAATAACAAAGAATTATTTTATATAAAATATTGTTATGTCAAATAAACATTATACGTTGATTATTATTTTTTAGATACGATACTAATGAAGGCCTAATCAGGGAAGAAAGAGGGGAACTTGTTACTAAAGGAAAACATCAAATTTTAGTTGTAAAGGGACATTACTACTTCTTTTCTGAACCAGATTCAGGTACATTTATTCGCGTTACTTACCAATCAGACGAAAATGGATTTATTGCTAGAACAGCTAGTGATAGAATTGTCGACGTGGTGGCTGAACCGATTCCAAGTCCTGTATTGGCATCATTGGCAGGCGGTGGTCTTGGTTAGAAGATTTTAAAACGTCGATATAAAACATCCAAAATTTTTAACGCTGCAAAAAACGAATGTAGGGGAGAGTGTTGTACCTTGGGTCACATTTTAAATTTATCGTTATAATCTTGGACTGAATTCTTATTTTGAGCTTAACCAATACCTCAATATATTCCTAACACGTTTGTCATAGAAATAATCCATTAATTTAAGTTTTCAAGAATTGATAAGAAAAAACATAATATTCTGCGTAAGTGGCCCAAGGTAGAAGACCTCATGTACCACGGGACAACCATCATGTATCTTGAACCATATAAATTAAAAACAATTTATTTTTTAAAGAAAGAATAAGAAAAGATATAAAAATACAAAAAAAATAGTAGGTATTTATGGAGACGTGCAAAAGTCGCAAATGTAAGTCTTCCAAGCGTTACCATCAACACCAGCACATAGGTAATGGGTCCAACGACCACAACTTCTGCATTGGCACCACTTTTCTCCACTACGATCAGCTTCTTTTGAATTTCTGCAATATATGCATTCTTCATCAGCGTAATCGTCATCATCAGTCAAAATAAGATCGGGAACTTCATCTTCACTTTCAGATGATTCCTTCTTAATTTTTTTCTTACTTTTAATTAATAACTTTTTTATAGGTTTTTCTACTACATTGGAGCATTTGCTTTTAATAATAATTAATAATTTAATAAAAATATTAGAATTAAGTTTTTCTTTTTGATTATCTGATGGATCTTAATTCTTTGCTTGATGATTACAGTGAAAGCTGCAACAATGTTCAGGTGTGCGACAATTTAGATAATGTTAAATGCTTTCGTAAGGCTAATAATAAGTTAAATATATTAAATATATTGCATGTCAATATTAGGAGCTTGAATAAAAACTTTGATAACCTTATTTTATTTATGGAGTCTTTGTGCGGTGATTTTGATGTAATTGTATTATCAGAAACTAATATTATTGTTAGTAAGTCTGTCTTTGGTTTATGTGATTATGAGGTGTTTTATAATGAAAGTAAAAATAACAAATGTGATGGGTCTCTGATTTATTGCAAATCTTCAATGGTGCGAACAAGTAGCATTATACAAATTAACAATTATAAATTTTTAAGAATAACTTTAGTTAAGAATAATATAGCTGTAGGTCTTATTTCACATTATAGGTCACCATCGCTCAATCCTAATAGTTACATTATAGCACTCTCGGATTTATTTGGTCAAAGGCATTTCTCTGATTCTGAAATTGAGTTGTTTGTGGGCGATATTAATATTAATTTACTCGACTCTAACTCGGCAATTGTCAATGAATATTTAAACTGTTTAAATAGTTTTGGTTACCTTTCTAAAGTAAATAAGTCCACTAGAGTAACTAGTTTTAGTAGTACGTGCATTGATCACATATTTATGAAGTGCAGGAAACGTGTAAACAATAACCTTGTATTGTTGAACAACTCTATCTCGGATCATAGGCCCTTATTATTTAGTATAGATTTAGGTCGCCAGGCTGAAAACACTCTCAATAATAAGATAAAAACAAATATACAAAAAATAGATTATCAACATTTAAATGAGCGACTAGAGAGTGAAAACTGGCATGCTGTTTTAACTAATAATGATCCTAACACTGCTTCAGAGTTATTTTTGTGTGCTTTGCATAACCATATTGACGCTGTAACAACAGTCAGATCTATTTCTAATAAAAAGACACTCCTTAAACCGTGGATTACCCCCGGTCTACTTGTTTCAATTCGACATAGAGATCGGTTACATAAGCTTAGTGTTATTAACAGGGACGATAACATTGCATTGATAAATTATAGAAATTATCGAAGCCATTTAAGTACAATAATGAAACGAACAAAATCTAATTATTTTAAACATAAATTAAATTCTGTAAATCATGATCCCAGAAAGACTTGGAATATAATTAAAGAAGCAACAAATGATAACCTGTCGAAAACTTGTATTACGGCTCTGAAGAATAGTGAAAACCAAGAGTTAACAGACCAGGTAGCAATTGCTGAAGAATTTTGTAACTATTTTAGTAGTGTGGGTGCAAGACTAGCTAGTAGAATAAATAGACCGACAAATATGCCGGATCACTTGTTGAGGGAGGACCAATTTTCCGGTTCAATGTTTCTTTATCCGATTCTTGATGAGGAAATTATTAATTCTATTAATTCATTGAAGAATTCTTCTTCAGTTGGTGATTTTGGCGTGTCTGCTTCAATTATAAAATCGAACTATAGGTACTTGGTTAAGCCATTAGCGCACATTGTAAATAGGATCTTTGATAAGGGTGTGTTTCCTAACATCTTCAAAAAGGCTATAATCCTTCCACTTCATAAGGGAGGGGAAAAAACAGATATTAATAACTACCGGCCAATTGCACTTACCAGTCCAATTTGTAAAGTTATAGAAAAATGTATAAAGAAGAGACTATGTAATTTTTTAAATACTAATAAGTTACTGTCTGATTCTCAGTATGGTTTTAGAGAGGGAATGGGTACGGATACTGCCTTGCATGAAGTTACCGATTATATTATTAATTGCTTCAATAATAATTTTAAACCACTGGCCATTTTCCTGGACCTCTCTAAGGCCTTCGATACTGTGAATCACGATATTCTGCTGCACAAACTAGAAAGAATTGGAATAAGGGGTAGGGTTCTTCAGCTGTTTAAATCATATTTAAGCAACAGAAACCAGATAGTTAAACTTAATACAGTTTCCAGCTCCTCTCGTGAGGTTAATTATGGTGTTTCACAAGGCACAGTGCTCGGCCCTATTTTGTTTTCCATATATATTAATGGTCTTGCTAAAGCAATACCAAATGTTAAAACTGTATGTTTTGCGGATGATACAGTTCTTCTTGTAAAGGGGCTATCTTGGCATGACGTTTTTAAGAAGGCTGAAAGGGCTGCTACTAATGTCAAAATTTGGATGGATTATAGCTTTTTAACATTAAACATACACAAAACAAATTTTATGTGTTTCTCTATGAATAGGATTGGTTTGCCAAATGTCAGTAAAATTAAGGTTCATTCTAACAACTGTGACTTCTCTGATGATTGTGGTTGTACGGGTATGGTTGGGTCTGTTAAAAGTACCAAATATTTGGGTGTTTACTTTGATCAATTGTTGAAATGGTCGGTTCATGCAGATTATGTTAAGAATAAAATAAAAAAATTAGTTTACAAATTTTACGAGTTACGTCATATTTTAAATAGAGATGTCATAATTAATGTATATAAAGCATTAACAGAATCTTGCCTAAAGTATGGAATAATATGTTGGGGATCAGCTCATAAGAATGTACTGACTAACATTAACATTGCACAGAAGTATATTTTAAAAATAATTTTGTTTAAATCAAGACGTTTTTCCTCTGACCAATTATTTCGGCAATCCAGAGTCTTCACTATTACTCAATTGTATATTAAAAGTATACTTACATTTTCTCTTACTAGAAATACTTTTCAAAATTACATAGGACATGACATCATGACTAGAGCCAATGTTAATCGTCATTTAAACATACCTAACCCCCACTTTGATGCCACTCAACGATCCATTTCTTATATAGCTCCAAAGATTCTAAACATATTACCAGAGCATTTTAAAAGAAAAAAATTTCAATACGTAAAAAAGGACCTAAATAAATGGATTAGACTTAATACCCAGAATATTAAGAGCAATATTAGGTTTTTGTAATGTCTTGTGATATGTATTGTCATACTTAGTATATTGTATATTGTCTATTTTCTTAGGAAATAAAACTATAATTGTTATTTGTTAAAATAGTTTAGTTTAAGTGTGTTATAGTGTACACAACACAGACTTTTAGTCCATAGTGCTTACACTATATTTGTATTTTTATTACTTTTGTGATTGAGTTAAATAAATAATACCCTACATGTAAAATTTTTCTTTACAGCTTGTTGTTTTTTCTTACAGCTGCTCGCTTATTTTTGTTTTTTCCTTCCTTTGGCTGCCTTTTTCCTTGGCTCTGCCTTTGGATATGGCTGTATCTGTTGGGAATATTTAAAATCTCTTTCACCACATTCCTTAAATTTATCTACATGTCGAGTCAAAGTTGAACGACCAATCGTAAATACTTTTGCAGCGTCTCTGTATGACATTTTCTTATCTGGATCATCAGAAGAAACTTCATCAAGTGCTTTTTTTAATGAAATTGGATAAACTGCTTCTGTTTTTCGTCCGGATTTACTGCGTGGCATTTTAAAACTTCTGAAATAAAAAAATATTTTAAAAAAATTCCTCGTGTACCTTGGGCCGGTTCAAGGTACACGAAGCAGTTGTGGCCCAAGGTACATGACAAGCTATTTTTAAACCAAAATGGCTACCATAACTATAACATATTATTTAATTACGAGATTATATGTCTAATGTACTTACCAAATAGTTACGAATCCACTGATTATATGCAAAATATACCCTGTGCAGTTGTTAACAATAGATTCACTCTCAATCGCAATAGAAATAATTTACTTTTCATACCGAAACACACAAATTCTTTTATTAAACGTCGTATCTTAATCCGATCGCGTCTTAACGTGTGCTGATGAATGACAAGGTCAGTATGGATCACATAGTCCGGCGGTTACCCACTAGGTTGCGGCACTTGTCGGATATTAGAAGTGGTCCAAGGTACACTATGGTCTTGGTACAACATCCTCCCCTACTTTGCTAAGTTAGCACTGTAAATAATAAATTAAAAACTTTTAAATATAATTCATTATTTTAACTACTCGACCTCTCTGTATAAAAAATGCAGATAAAAATTGATTCACGGTCAATATTTCTATAGTGTTTCACTTTCGTCTCGCTTTTCCTTAAGAGTATTCCGATCTCCTGGGAGACGAGACGAGAGATTTTTCTGCGAGAATCTCGTGAGACGAGACAAAAATGTGCAAGAACGAGAAATCTCGCAAAATCTTATAATTTTGATTAGAATTTGCGATAAATTTTAAAAATAATTCCGTTAGTATCACTCGAAAAAAAGTTATCTTTATTACCGATATTGCAAGGTCGCCAGGGAAAAATCGGCACATGTTGCTGAAAAATACTAGAAAAAAGGACCTAAAGAAAAAATTTACAAAATTTACATTTTTTTATAACATCCATAGTTTTTGTAGAAATCTTTGATGAAGACAACTATTTGATAAACTTTGAAGTAGTCCATACTCAAAGTGGTGTTAAATGATATAGAAAAAGAAAAGCACAAAGTCTTTCTCCACAATTTTTTATTCGAATAACTAGGCGAACCTAGAATGATTCATAATAAATTGAATCGACATATTTCGAGTGTAAAAACACTCATCATCAGGAAAACGAAGTAAATGGTACAATGCTGATGTTGTTAGCAGTAGAGAAAATAACAAGTGAGACTAAGCAGTAATGGAGCTTTCAATGGTACCTACATACGAGGAGTGAAAAAATTTGAATAGTCAAAAAGACAGAAAATATTTCAGCATACTGAAAATTCAAAGACCAGTGCAAAGTCACTGTCTTGGGTGGGAAAGGAAGAGAAAAAATAAAAATTAAGTAGTTTTAAAAAGACTTTGTAAAAATCATTTTTAAGTGTAAGTAATGAAAAATCTTTAGTTTAATTCAACTATGTCGGAGACATGTGAAAGTGGTCAAATAAGAGGGAAAGAAAAAAGAAAAAATTGTTTTTCGTAAGTCATGTCGGTAGATGCTTTCATTTAGCTTGAAATAAAATACTGTTGGGGTACCAGGCTTGTTACGGCCCAGTTACCCCAGCAGGAGTTAAAACTTACACATTGTGTGCAAAAATAGGTTTTAAGAAATTTTAAAAGATTTAATAAAAAAAGGTTTTGTTTTAATAGAACATCTTTTAAAGAAGTTCCACTACAACCAGCACGTGTCAGACGGGAAATGAACTTGAACTTGACATTGTAAAAGGGTGAACAAATGACAAGTGACTTGTTGCCTAACAGTATTTTATTTCAAGCTAAATGAAAGCATCTACATGACTTTTACGAAAAACATTTTTTTCTTTTTCTTTCACTCCCGCCTAGTTATTCGAATAAAAAATTGTGGAGAAAGACTTTGTGTTTTTCTTTTTTCTATATTTGATAAACGATAATAGTCTTCGCGAATTAAGTATATATTATGCCACTTTTAGCAAAATGTAGGAAGTAAACCTCCAATATAATTAACGTCTCGCTAATATGGTTTTAAACATCTTTTTATTTAATAAAATCCCAGACGATTACTAGTGATGCCGCCGAGACGAGAAATTCTCGTGTCTCGTCTCGTCTCGTCTCGTCTCGTCTCGTCTCGTCTCGTCTCGTCTCGTCTCGTCTCGTCTCGTCTCGTCTCGTCTCGTCTCGTCTCGTCTCGTCTCGTCTCGTCTCGTCTCGTCTCGTCTCGTCTCGTCTCGTCTCGTCTCGACGAGACGAGAGTGAAATTTTTTTCTCGAGAGAAGTCACAAGACGAGACGAGAGAAGACCGTTTCTCGTCGAGAAATTTCTCGTTTTTTCTCGAATTTTCTCGAATTTTCTCGTTTGTTAGAACACTGAATTTTAGGTATCTCCTAATATACAGGGTGTTAATTAATGTCATGCAGATATTTTAGGGGGTGATAGTACTCGTCAAAAAAAGAAAAAATGCGCAAATATATGCATGGTCTAAAACGCGTTATTTTTGTTATACAGGGTGGCAAAGTTTCAATTTTTTTTCTCGTATTTTGCGTTTTCTCTCTTATATTCTGCGATAATTGTTTCAAATTTGGAACATCAACCCTTTTTTAAAGTATTTACAATAAAGTATCAAAATTGTCGGTCGCAGTATACAGGGTGTTACATTTTCTTGAATCGGCTACACTTTTATCTTTCAGAACTATTTTTCTTTGCTCCCTTTGTGAATTCCGGTATGAAATTTGAACTCTCTGTTCCTTTGTTTAGCGTTCTAGTATCTTGCACTATTCTCGTATCTGTGACCGTTTTCGATTTATTTGCAAAAATAGCCATGGATAGGTGAGGTCCCCCTCGACCTATCTAACGGTTGTTAAAAATTTGATTGAGAAACTTTCTCACCTCTATGCTATGCTGAAGTGCGGTGGTGCAGCATCGTGCTACTAGCAGCCCTGGGAGTTCCTCTTCAAGAAATTGACGGTAATATTGTCCGTTTAGTCGTTTATTATTGCGTTATTTCGAATACACTTAATTTCCATCGATGGCTATTTTTGCAAATAAATCAAAAACGGTCACAGATACGAGAATAGTGCAAGAGACCAGAACGCTAAACAAATGAACGGAGAGTTCAAATTTCATACCGGAATTTATACAGGGAGCCAAAAAAAAAAGTTCTGAAAGATAAAATTGTAGCCGAATCAAGAAAATTTAACACCCTGTATACTGCGACCGATAATTTTGATACTTTATTGTAGAGATTTTAAAAAAGGGTTGATGTTTCAAATTTGAAACAATTATCGCAAAATATAAGAGAGAAAAAAACACGAGAAAAAAAATTGAAACTTTGCCACCCTGTATAACGAAAATAACGCGTTTTAGACCATGCATATATTTGCATTTTTTTCTTATATTGACGAGTACTATCACCCCCTGAAATATCTGCATGACATTAATTAACACCCTGTATAGACAGAAAAATAATGTGTTTAACGTTCCCACTCTATCGTATTGTGAAGGCATTTACCTTAAAACAGATATTGAAGAAAACATAATCAAATTGTCTAGCCTCTTTCTTCTGTCTACGGTTAGTAGTTGACATTTTTAAATAATTAACCAAATCTGAAAGAAAGCATTTTCGATTGAAAACACAATATCGAAAAGGACCCCAGTCAAATTTCATTCACAAGGCGAAAGACGATAGATTTTGACTAAATTTAACAATTTTGTATTAAAAATTCGAATTTCGCCAAAAACTTCTCACACAAAAATCATTAATAAAAGTGTGAATTTCATTTCATATATCTCTTACCAGTTTAATATTTGACATTACTTTCATAACACCCTGTATATCAACCGAAACTTTATTAGAAAATCATAGATAAAGACAACGAAGGGCCATGAAACTAGTGTTGTAACAATAGCATTAAGTTAATAGTCTCAATATGACATTAGTAAATAAATTAAAAATAAAAAGTCTAATATAATAGGTAAAGTGACATTCAGTACGAATAATTCAAGTGTATGCCTTATTTTGCCTTATTTTATTACACAGGTCTCAGACATAAATTTGGCTATTGAAAATAATTATTATAAGTGCGGTAAATGATACTTTTCCGCACGAGGTGGCAGTTGCACGAACGGCTCGAAGCAAGTCCGGGCATGCCACTAAGTGAGTGTGGAAACGGAACTTTTCGCACCTGTTACTTACAATATTTTTCCTAATTGCGTAAAATTAAGCTTGTTCGTAATAAATTTTTGTATTTTTTGGGTAAAAGGAGCAAAAAATAAAGTGAATTTTTAAATTTTGATACGTCAAATAGAGCATTTTCGGAAATACTTCTTTAAGTTCTTTCTCTTGCACTTTCTATTAATGTAATAAAAAATTAAGGTTTTTCCCCGGATGACATTCTGGGCTGATCCCTTTATTTAGCCGAATATTTTTCAAACTATTGCAGTTAATTATGCCCCGAATTATGCCAAAAAATAAATAATAAAAGAAGAGTAGTTCCATTATGAATCAATTATTATTATTATAAATCGTTCTCTATTCTGTATCTTTTACCACCCCGTATATTTTGGACTGAAAATGCCTCGGTGCCAAGCCTATTACATTACGTGAATTATGTCTTATGGCCGCTTGCAATATTTTGTTGATCTAAGAAAAATAGTTTCTAAGTCACATGACTAACAAACCGACTTATATTAAACCCTTCTGCGATACGACCAGATGCTTTTAAATGTATACCCCCTTTAAGATTCGTATAAAAAAATATTTTTTATGATTCCCTACTCACGAGAAAAAACGAGACGAGACGAGACAATGGCACTCTCGAGCGAGAAAAACGCGTTTCTCGTCGAGACGAGATAAAAAAAATTCTCGCCTCACGAGACGAGACGAGAATGGGCCAATTCTCGTCTCGTCTCGTCTCGCGGCATCACTAACGATTACTGCGTTACTGGGTTATTCTTCTCTTTCTACCTGATCGCGAACAAAATTTGCGCATTTTTTATATCATGTGCTAATTAACCGGTAGGTGATATTTGGGATAGAAAGGTAACCGTATCAATGTAAGACGAAATCCAATAGTAGGTATAGCCTCTTTTTGAGTGTATAGGAATAAGCCAAAAACCGAGAAACTGATAATATGCGGATTTCCTTGACAGTAAATTTATACTATAAAGCCTTAAAAATGCTATTTTGGTAATAATTTATAATACACTAGGAATTACCTAGGTCATCGTATTCTTAAACCAGCAAGAAGAAATACCCACATAACATTTAACGTTTCTTCCATCTCTACCATCTTTCTTCAGGCGTCATCTGTGTGAAACGATGTTGATATTATTTGTAATTATTGTCTTCTTGCAAGTTTATACATAAGAATCGAAATTCGTTTTAATTTTAGTATGCATAGTATTTTTTGTTATGTGTGTGTTATTATTTTGTTTGTATTAGATGGTTATGTTGTTGTTCCCCTTCCTACTCAAATTTTGACGTATGTAAATGAGCAGACGAAAGATGGTTACCATTTTAGGTAAGTCATAATAGATAATAGTAATAATACATAATTACAGTATAGGGTTTGAATTTTAGATAAACTATCAACCAATTTACTGACATGTTTTTGTTGTTCTGTGGTAATATCATATAGGTATACTTATTCGTAAAAATAATAAAATTCGCCTTATTTTTAAAGACAGTTTTGCATATTTAAAACAAAAATATTGCCAAAATATTACGTACAGTTTTTATAATCAAGTGGGTGGTTAATTTGCAAGTAATAAGTCTACAACCTTGGAAAAATACGACGGAAGCATAACTTGTTATTTATTTTCATGGCATTGATGAGTGGAATTTTTATTGGCATGCACTAAACGCATTTCTGTTCTTCATTAACTTTACAAACGAAAGAGATGTTTAATGGATTTTTTTGGATCAGCATCAGTAGACTTAGCTATCTTTAGTTTACATATAGCCATTACAGAGCTACTAGAAAAAAAAATTGTGTGTGCTTAAGACCACACGACAGAAGTGAAAACTTCAACAAGGTGAAATTAACAATATCGAATAAATATATTTCCTAAAATTGAACTACCCTTGAAAAAAATGCCAGAACATACCTGAGACGCAACAAGTGTCTATCTTGTGATCTTAAACACACAAACAACGCACACTGTTTCCACGTCGATACTGAATGCGACTGATGCGGCGGTCAGTTCGGATTGAATATAGGAGTCGAATTCGAGCGTAACACAACCGAGCGTTACGCGTGACAGACACGCGTGACGGCTCAGTTTAATTCAGTGCCCACGCAAAGTGCTAAACGCGCCTAAAGAAGTTTTCACTTCAAAAAAATTGTGTGTGCTTAAGATCACACGACAGAAGTGAAAACTTCAACAAGGTGAAATTAATATAATTTAAAAAATGCCAGAACATACCTGAGACGCAACAAGTGTCTATACAACGCACACCGTTTCCACGTCAATGTCGTCGATACTGAATGCGACTGATGGCGGCATGCTCTTTCATATAACGTTCATTCGGGTCAGGGTCAGTTCGGATTGAATTAGGAGTCGAATTCGAGCGTAACACAGCCGTCGCACGTGACGCGTGGCGCGACACGTGACGGCTCAGTTTAATTCAGTGCCCCCAAAAAAGTGCTAAACGCGCCTAAAGAAGTTTTCACTTCAAAAATATAGGTAGCCATAAATATACGCTACTTAAAGGTGCAGTCACCGCATATAAAATAAACCCAACTCTTACCCTCCACTGTTACCGAATTCCTCCGAAATCGCACCATACGATTATTTACCTAAACGTATCCTTAAACTCTGTTTCTCAAGTAGTAGATTTTCCGTTTACCCACTTCGTTTTCGTTTTAAAAATATACTACCACTACTGTTAGTATAAATATAGCCCAGTACGTGGGTATCAAAAAGGGGTGTTTGAATGCAAAAGGTGGTGTAGTAGCGATTTTTTGAAGTGAAAATTTCTTTAGGCGCGTTTAGCACTTTTTGTGGGCACTGAATTAAACTGAGCCGTCACGCGTCACACTCGGCTGTGTAACGCTCGAATTCAACTGCTATATTCAATCCGAACTGACCCTGACCCGAATGAACGTTATATGCAAGAGCATGCCGCAAACAGTGTGCGTTGTATAGACACTCGTCTGCGTCTCAGGTATGTTCTGGCATTTATTAAATTATATATTTACGTCGGGTGAAGTAAGGTTTACCGTAATTGCTTATTCCGTGGATCTAATTTATTATGATTTCTGACTTCTGTTGAAGATGTAAAAATTCAAGGGTTGTTCAATTTTAGGAAATATCTTTTTTCGTATGCAGTAAAATTATCCCGTATTCCAAGTTTATGTTATTTTTATGATTGCTTACGAACCTAACCTAAAAGAAACAAAATTGAAAAATTGTATTTGATATTGTTAATTTCACCTTGTTGAAGTTTTCACTTCTGTCGTGTGGTCTTAAGCACACACAATTTTTTAGTATGTTGTTAGGCTTGGGGCCCTAATAAAAATTCCAAGTTTTCGACCTCGAGGCGCATGTGCTCGATCCGCCATCTTGGATTTTAGATACAAAAATTTGATTTTTTGATAATAACTCAAAAACGGTGGCTTTTACGACAAAAGATATTCTATACAAAGTTAAAGAGGACAAAATTACCTACATTTTTGTAGAAAAATTTTTTTTAGCACACCTATGTTAGGAGTTACAGCTCCGTGAAGTTACACTATTTGAAAAAAAAATTAAAAAAAAAATTGGCTGTTATACATATACAGGGTGGTCCTTAAGTACATCAAGAAAATCTAGGATATGATTCCTGGCATCAATTTAAGTTGAAAAGTTCATATGGACTTATGCCCTAAAATGCTTACCTTCTAAGATACAGGGTGTTAAAATATTTTCCATTTTCCTTTAAAACTACCATTTTTTTCAAAAACATAGTAGAGACAACTTTTGTTCCGCTTATATCAGTAATGCATAAAAATGCATCAGAGTTTTAAAAAAACAGTGGCGTATCACATATTTTCACAAAAAAAATATTGATGGTATCTTCATGCACGCCACTGGTAGAAGTAGGCAAACCCTTTTTAACCAAAAAGTGCAGTTTAAAACGAAATCAATCGACATCAATTTTCAATACCGTATCTTCAAGGAGTTTCGAAATTTTAAAAAAACAATTATTTTTTAAAAATATTTTAACACCCTGTATCTTAGAGGGTAAGCATTTTAGGGCATAAGTCCATAATATGAACTTTTCAACTTAAATTAATGCCAGGAATCATATCCTAGATTTTCTTGATGTACTTAAGGACCACCCTGTATAACATAACTAAAAAAAATAATTTGAAGAAGTAGTCCATGCTTAAAGTGGAGTTGAAAGTATAGAAAAGTAAGAAAAAACTAAACTCCACAAAATTTTGTAAAAGAATATAAATAATTTAAACAAATACAAATCATATTGAAATAATTTTTAAAGAGACTCTATTGAGAGCGAATTTTGAGAACACCATCTTCGGTAACTGTGCATGGCGCATGTCAAAAAAATTATAATAATGAAAAACTGATCGCCGCGTATTGTCGTAAAAAAAAAACGAACCTCAAGTAGCGTCGACATCCCGCACCGACTTTTAATTTTAAAGCACAATGTTTTCTCTGTACTGAAGAAATTACACCGGACTTTTTAAATAAACAAAAAAAAAGAAGACATCACTCATCCCATCGAGATTTCGTGATCATTTCGAGATCACGGAGCTGTAACTCCTAACATATGTGTGCTACAAAAATTTTTGTTTAACAAAAAAATTACTAAATTTTGTTCTCTTTAACTTTGTATAGAATATATTTTGTCGTAAAAGCCACCGTTTTTGAGTTATTATCAAAAAATCAAATTTTTGTACCTAAAATCCAAGATGGCGGCTCGAGCGCATGCGCCTCGAGGTCGAAAACTTGGATTTTTCATTAGGGTCCCAAGCCTAACAACATACTAAAAAATCGCTACTACACCACCTTTTGCATTCAAAAAACCCCCACGTACTGGGCTAATAGGCCAATAATAAAAATTATTTTCTCCTAAGAAAAGGCCTAAATTAAAAATCTGAACGCTGACAATGAACGCTTGAGTAGTTAGCCATACAGTGATGTGATACCAAATAAATGATATTTATTAATATACAGGGTTAGTTGAAATAACCGGAATGGCTAATTTTCTTCAAAACTAACAAGGCTAAATCAATGAATTTTGGTACAGGTGGATAACTTAAAAAATAGAATTAAAAATTGACAATTGCGACGTTGCCAGATTTTTGGTTTTTTCTGTAACTCAAGGAATGTTTTTTTTTTCAAATGTAACACTACTTTTTTTTTATTGAATTCGATTCCTCCCATCAACATTACCATTTCCAAATTTTTATCTCAATAGTTCTATGGGAAAAAAAGTTTACTAATTACAACTTCAACACTAAAAAAATCCAATCTACTTCCATTTAAAAACGTTTCAAATAATGTGAAAAGGAAGGTTGGTAGACATAATGTAGCTAATAGTATCGATAACGATAATAACAACAAACAACTACTAACAATAACATATCTAATAAATATTACTTACATATCATGGTACACTACATTAATTTGATTATAAAACCGATAATAATATGTAAGTAATTATTTTTACTAGCTATGTTATTGTTGGTAGTTGTTTGTTGTTATTATCGTCATCGATACTATTAGGTACAATATGTCTACCAACCTTCCTTTTCACATTATTTGAAACGTTAAAATGGAAATAGATTGGATTTTTTAGAGTTAGAGTTGTAATTAATTAACTTTTTTTCCCATAGAACTATTTGAGATAAAAATTTGATACTATCAGGAAATGGTAATGTTGATGGGAGGAATCGAATTAAAAAAAAGAGTAGTGTTACATTTGAGAAAAAAACATTCCTTGAGTTACAGAAAAAAACTAAAAATCTGGCAACGTCGCAATTGTAAATTTTCAATTCAATTTTTTAAGTTATCCACCTGTACCAAAATTCATTGATTTAGCCTTGTTAGTTTTGAAGAAAATTAGCCGTTCCGGTTATTTCAACTAACCCTGTATATATCTTGAAATAAATTCGACAGGTTTAGAGGGTTTCGAGTAAATGGTATAAATGCATGTCGCAAGTAAAAGTAACGATAGACTCTTTAGCTATCCACTAATTAAACTAATTTTATTTCAAAATGGCTAAGCTACAGGTATCTTTTTAAGCTATTTCTTTAATTAACGTTTTTGGTAATTTTAGTAATTTCTTTTCTTAAAAAAGCTACATTGTTCGAAATAACTCTTTATTATTAAAAAAAATATATTTTTAAAAGATATACAGGGTGACTTTTTGAAAATTTACAGTGGCTATATTTTCTACAGTAAAGAAGATAATAACAAAAATATACCATTTCTACAAAAACGCAGAGGAATAAAAATGAGGTATTTTGTGGACCGCCCTCTCCCACTCCTGAAGCACTACCATTATCCGCTTTTAAATCTTAAATAGCACTACCCCATTTGCGTCATCTCTCTGGAAAGCTTATCAAAAATACTTTTTAGCGATTCCAAAATTATGAGATTTAAATTACAAAATTTTGAGAAAATGTTTTTGTTTTTTTGCAAAATTTGGCATGAAAACTTACAAAATAAACGTAAATGATGAAAAATGATCCCAAGCCTAAACTAAAACACTATTGTAGTGTTAGAATGCTCTACTTTTTTTCAATAACGCAAATATTAGTATTTTGCTATTTTTTAGTCTCAAAATAGTTATAAAGGCGTTTTAAGCAGATACTCATAAACCATGGAAAATATTACTATTATACCGTGCGAGCAAAAATTATGTGCAGCAAAGAGGGCCTTGCATCTAAGGGCGTAATGCTTAGCAGCAGAGCTTAATACCTGTTGGGTGTCAGTAAACTACCTGAATTAACAATCAATCAGTTATTTCGTCATCTTCGACAGTCGTTATAAGTAATTTGATTCATCGTTAATTTTTCCAATTTCTTGAACAATTCACACAATGGGCTTTACGGAACAGCACACAAAACATTCATGGTTAAAGCGTATTTTTTAAACGGGGTTAGAGTAAATGGTGAGTGGCAATACAATCCGGGTTTGTGCATGGACGATTTTCACGAACATTTTCCTAACGTTGCTTTTATTGATGGGGATTTTTATCATTGCCTGAAAAGAACCGTGGCTGTGTTTAGGGAAACAGGTTCTATACAACACAAAAAAGGAGCAGGAAGACCATTTGTAAGAACAGAAGAAAAAAAAGTCGATTTTCAAACATAAATTATCCTCTTACGCAATTCTACCGGAGAAACCGGCTGGGTTTTGTAAATTAGTGATTTAATATAACCCCATAAAAAGAAGTCCATAGGGATAACATCAGGTAACCTTGGCGGCTACTCAATTGTACCTCTTCTGTAATAAAAATAATTATGAATTAATTTAAGCGAGTAAAGGCTTCTAGAAGGAATTTTGAAACTCTGATTGCGCAGTTCGATAGATAATGGTAATACTAACTAAACTAAGAAAATCTATTGAGATAAACTGTCAATGTCAAAATTTGACAGATGTCATATATACGATAATTATATTGGATAATATTGGTCCAACCACTATCTCGCCACAGCAACATGGGTAGGGGTGTCCATCGAAAAATTCAGCCAAGATAGAAAACGTATTTGCTGTTCTGGAGGGGGAATGCCACAAAAGTGGAACAGAAGTTGGCAACGTTGAGTCTTGATCGATCTCTTTTTAACTCGCTTTAAGTCCATTTTGTATTTATTTCTTTACATTAAAAGCAGCCGTAAGTTCAGGCTAATTTTATGAAGTGAATTATTATGAAAATTACATAAATTTATTTTGATTTAATTAGAAGGCTCCCTTTTGTTTACGTTGTTTATAGCAACGGGAGATTATCGCGATAATTTTGTTAGTTCCTATTAACTTATTGAAATTAATAAGTGATAATTTCTCTATCAAAAATGTGGTTTATATATATATTGGCAAAAGTCACTCAGAATAAAATCAAAATACATTTTGTTGCTAACTTATAATTTTTATTGATACTAAACAATTTGTTTTACATATCGAACACCGGGGCTAAAAGAGACACATCAAAAATTTAACTAAACTCATCGGAAATATGTTTTTTTAAGTTTCATTTGAAACTATGTAGACATGTAATTTCAGATGTTATGGTTGAAAACAAATTAATGTTTTTAATGTTCCTAAAATTTTAGTAATAAACCTTAGTTATTAACAAGTAAAATCAACTTCTATTGTAAAAATACAGTGCGTCATATTAAACTAAAAGCTTCGGAAACATGTTTTTTAAAGTTTCATTTGAAAGTATGTAGACATGTAATTTCAGATATAATAGTTGAAAACGAATTAATGTTTTTAATGATTCTGAAATTTTAGTAATAAACCTTAGTTACTAACAAGTAAAACCAACTTCTATGGTAAAAATATAGTGCGTCATATTTAACTAAACTCTTCGGAAATATGTTTTTTAAAGTTTTATTTGAATTTAAAACTATAAAGACATTGGATTTCAGATAGTAAATTTGTTATTTAATGTTTCTCACATTTTAGTAATAAAAATGAGTTACTAACGGCTAATATGAACCTCATTTTTAAAACTCTAATTAGTTACAATTAACTAAAGCCGCCGGAAATAGGTTTTTGTAGCATTTTAACAAAAAAATTACAATAAGAAAAAACGCCAATTTATAAAATTTTCTTACCGAATGTCCCACGCAGCAGAATGAATTCCCGTTAATTATGTTGCTAACGAGAATATAAGTGATAATATAATAATTTAAAAATTTTAATAGAAGTTAGAAGTAGCTACAAAAAATATAGCTAGTTAGAAGCTTATTTGATTAGCTAACTACTACCTAGCTCTGCCCATAAAGGAACAGTTTTTAAGAATACAACAAATACATAAGAAATAGGAGGTAGGAGGAAGTTTTCTTTCTTTAATATTTGCACATTCATATTTTAGATACGACACTGACGAGGGAGTATTTAGAGAAGAAACAGGGAAGCTAGTAACCAAAAGAAACAAAGAAGTAATGACAGTGAATGGACAATATTCGTATATTGGAAACGATGGACTGAATTACAAAGTTACATATCAAGCTGATGAAGACGGATATAGAGCGAACACCACTCGAAAAGCGCTGCAAGTGCTAGTGCCGCAAGTGCAGTCTATTGTGTTAGCATCGCTGGCAGGCGGTGGGATCGGTTAAAATCGTTTTGCCACGAAGAATGAAGACTTTGTAGAAAATTTAATTTATTTTTTTTAATTATTGTCCTGATTGGTAGATAAATATGATAAGACTAAAGTAATAGGAAATTTGTAAAAATAATATAAACTAATTATTTCGATACATTGGTGGTTATTTCTGCGACATTTTATTGTTGTGACGGTAATTTTAGTACGATTTTTTAAAATCGAGTGGAACTAGGCCCGCGACCTTAAAGAGCTCACGGTCGGCGGTTGGACTAACAAAAAGATAAAGCAAAAATTCTCATATTTTTTAAATCTTTCGTTAGTCCTGTCCTTGTATTTATTTAATAAAAGTTTAAAGTTAACATACGGTAGGTTTGTAACTTGGAATACATTCAGTAAAGCCAGTTCTGTTTTTTTTTTTGGAAAAATGCTTGGACACGAGTATTAACAATTTAAGTTGTGGTATTTTTTAAAAAACAATATTCATACAGTGTGTCTCAAATTAGAGATATGACTATAACAATGCTGTTTTTTAAATGGCAACCCTAGTTTTTTATCGACTATTTCTAAAGTACATTTATTAAGTCAATGAAAGACAATTTATTTTGTCAAATTTCCACTTTTATTTGAAAAACTTTTTCTTTACACGACGCGTTTCGCTACATTGTAGCTTCTTCGGGTGTATGGTGCTAACTAATTTTATTTCAGTACAATAACAAAATGAAGGGAAAAGAAAAGCATAAAGTCTTTCTCCACAATTTTAATTCAATAGCTAGGCGAACCTTGGGTAGAATCGACATGTTTCGAGTGTAGAAACACTCATCATCAGGAAATTGAAACAAATATAATGAACAGCTGATGTTGTTAGTAAAAGAGAAAATAAAAGTAAAATTAAAAGGTGGAACTAATCCATAATGGAGCTTTCAAAGGCACGCATGGGGGGTGAAAAAACTTTTTGTAGTCAAACAACAGAAAACATATCAGCACGCTGAAAGGTCAAGGACCAGTGAAAAGCCACTGTGGGTTGGAAAAGAAGAGAAAAATTAGGAAGTATCAAATAAAGGACTTTGTAGAAATTATTTCTATTTTATATCTATTCTAAATGGAACAATGATACGAAAGACATGGTTTTTCAGTCAAATCTTCTATAGCTTTCCTTTTGCACGAATTGTTCACAATCTGCCGATTCAAACGCGCTTCACTTGCGTCAGGGGACTCATGGGAGTGTTCCCCATTGTGCTTGGTCATAATGATATTACTATATACCGATGGTATGCGCTGTACACTTGCACTGACGTTTAACACACTTCCAAAATTTTTCACCAGTGGACTTTATGTGCTTATTGAAATTATATTTGAAATTATTAATAACCAACATTGGTTTACCGCGAATACTTGAAATAAATTTTGTTCCGGTTCGTTTCATCTTTTTGAAATCCGGATAACAATTGAAATTAGAGCACCTTAGATGATACTTATAAATATTTACCTAGGTAATTCTTTGAGTTAATTTCAGGGAATTAATACAAATAATCCTCAGAATAATCATAATTTATCTTAATAATTTTTAATGAGCTTTTAATAGTTGGTGACGACTTTGCATGTACCACTTTTCTGCTTGCTGCCTGGGCGATGAACATGCATGTGTAATAAACGTCTTTAAAATTACGGGTATACATTTTACCTCCTTGGTGACGACTTTGCATGCGCCCAAGTATCTAGACCATTTTGTTATTGTACTGAAATAAAATTAATTAGCACCATACACCCGAAGAAGCTACAATGTAGCTAAACGCGTCGTGAAAGAAAAAGTTTTCCGAATAAAAGTGAAAATTTGACAAAATAAATTGTCTCTCATTGAGTTATAATGAATTTCCATCAAGTAAAGGCCTCAACGATTCAAAGTACATATTAAGTAGGTACCAAATTTCCAATTTTCATTCCTGAAAATTCAGAACTACGGCTGTGTTTATTTTTCGTTTGACATAACTTTTTCGTGTCTTCATAAAATTTACCCCTCTTTCGTAGGTCGAAACCGCCCCAACCTTTTTTTTTCAAATGTTAAGGTATTAATATTAATATTAAGCTCGTTGGAAAGGACATAAAAAAGGGAATACGACCCACTATATACTTTTACATTTCGATAATGTAGACGTAATTTTGTTTTATCGTAAAAATTGTTTTTTCTTGACGAACCCCTAATCTAAAGTAAAATTCATTTTGGCATGTACCAAATCCG
The DNA here is from genome assembly GCA_963969555.1 of Polydrusus pterygomalis. Taxonomy (NCBI): domain Eukaryota; kingdom Metazoa; phylum Arthropoda; class Insecta; order Coleoptera; family Curculionidae; genus Polydrusus; species Polydrusus pterygomalis. Next base: position 2,485,094 of record OZ018376.1, read on the forward strand.
GTGTTATTTGGCGAATTTCGTGTATAAGTCGTTGCTTAAGTTCCTCTAAATTTTCTAGTTTTGTTATGTAAACTTTGGTTTTTAGGTGATTCCAAAGGAAATAATCTACTCTAGAGGATTAAGGTCCGGCGATCGTGACGGCCATTCAATGATCCCCCTTCTTCTTATCCAGCGGTGTGTAAAAACTTTACTTAAATATTGTCGAACAATTATGGCGTAATGAGGTGGGGGACCATACTGCTGTAACCATATTCGATCATCATGAAGATTTGCTTCTGCATAGTGAAAAAATGAAGCAATCAAAGCTGGAATAAGTTCTCTTTCAAAAGATCCAGATATGTATGGCCATTTAAGTTACCTTTAAGGAATATTGGCGCAATAAAGCGGGCGTCAATTAAGCTTGCTCAAACATTAAGTTTTTACGGAAGCTGGGTGTGTGTTTCTCGCATCCAGTGAGAATTTACTGCACACCATTTAGTCCATGATCTGTAAAAAGGATCCAGTCCAAATCTACTAAATGCTGATCAAGGACATTTATCATTACTTCACAAAACTGAAGACGGCGGTCTTAATCATCTTCCCGTAACTCTTGTACCATTAACATATTATAAGGACGCATGTGATATGATTTCACTAACTTGAATGACGTATGACTTATGTTATTTATTCTTGCAAGTTGCTGAACTTGAAGAGCAAGTAACACGTTTAATTATTGTATGTTTTCATATTTCAGGTTGTCTTATTCTTGGTGTGTCCCTGGCGTAGCCCACTTTCACGATAATGTCTTTAATTTTGCTGATGGTGATGGTGAAAAATAGTTGCTCTTTCTGCTTGAGTACGTATCCCTTTTCTATGCCCTTTTTAACAAGTACAATACAGACCTTTAAAAAAGAGGGGGTAAATTTCATGAACACACGAAAAAAGTATGCCAAATTAAAAATAAACGCAGCAGTAGTTCTATATTTTTTCAACAAATAAAAAGGCTGTCTAATACTGAATTTATTCCAGTTAAAATTTTCACCCTGTATAAGAAACCAAGCAGAGGGTGGACTCCGGAACAATATTGTACTCACCGGCTAGTTTCAATACATTTTGTTTCTGCATGTCTTTAGTTGATGCGATACCACATATCAATATATTTTATATAAATATTCTTAGGAAGAATATCTAAAGATTTAGGAATAGGTCTGAGTGAGAGATCCTTAAATCAGCATTGTTGTAAACCACTGCAAAAGTTTGTATCACTTATATACCGCCGTATCGCGGAAATCTCGTAGATCTCTGTATAGTGTACCCCCCATAGTAAGTGAGAAAATAGTAGTCAATTACTTACAAACATGTCTTCTTTTGGGAATAGAGTTATATGACGCCATATTATAGTTATTTGGACAAAATTGTATATTTTGTGTATATGGTTACAATAACATAATTATTCCCAGTTTCTCGGAAAATTATCTAATTCATATTCAAAATGCTCGTGGAGTTGCATACAAGGGAATGATACTTTTCGCTGATCCGCACACTATTTCTGAATTTTCCTTGTAAATTGATACGGCAAATAATCCAACGCATTCGCCAATATTAATGTTTTGGTTAAATATTTCTCGCCAATATGTCAAGATTATTTCTATAGTCCCCGATTCTAATAACTAATAAAATAAAGTATTATTGTATTTGTTTAAATATATAATTTATTGACACAAACAAATACTTGGTTGTTACAATAGCCCAACAACCAATTGTTTTTTTGTAATGTATAACTGATACTTTATATCTTTTATTTTGATTGCCAAGTTTCATTTCTTTAATATTTTTTTATATTTTTAAATAATCATTTTGATATCAGATAAAAATTAAATTTTCTTATAGGAATAAATGTATCTTCTTTCAATTTTTGAGTCTATTTCATTGTAAAACAATATTGTCTACCAAGTCAAAAATCTCCCATTCACTCGACAAGCTCATAAACCGCTCATTGCTCACAGTCAAATGCTCAATATTTTTAAAATTTTATATAAAAACTATAACAACTATTACTATTACAACATTCCTTAATTGCTAATAGATTAAAAAAACTTATAGTTTGCACTAAGGAAATATTACAAAAGCTTTTAGTCTCGTTATTGCTAATAAGCCCTCATTCAATGACTACTGAGAGGATTATTTCCCATTACAACAAATTAAAAACGCCAGGAAGAATTTCATTAAATGAAGATACAATGAATGATCGCCTCTTAGTGTCATTAAATGGAGTTGGAACAGCCCATTTTGATCCAAGACCGGCAGTCGCCAAGTTTTTAATGAAAAAAGAACGTAGGTTTAGAGAACCAACTCCTGAAATATACAAAACTACAGATTTTATTAGTACATTTTTTAGAGATAATTCTAAATTATAATCTTATTAATGAAGTTCCTTTTACAATTAAAATGAGTACGTAACGAGTTCCTTTTTGCACCACGCCGTAAAATAACAGTGTTTTCAATTTGTAGAAAAAATGTGCACTGGGTTATGAACTCACTCTTTTTGACTCCACAATAGTTTTTACGTATGTTGAAATGTAAACCGCCCAGGGGGGGGGGGGGGTCATGACCCCCATGACCCCCCCCCTGGTTCCGCCCTTGTAAGATTTTGCGAAATTTCTCATTCTCTCATATTTTTGGTTCGTCTCATGAGATTCTTGCTGAAAAATCTCTCGTCTCGTCTCGCAGAAGAACGGACCACTCTCGTCTCGCGAGAACGATACGAGACGAGAGTCAAACACTTAAGTGTGACAAGGAAACTAGTTAACATAATTAAGTATTTGGGGGGGGGGGGGACCCTATGCCCCGGAGTTCCTGATTTATCAGGAAATAGAACTGCCTCTAATAAAGTGTTGTTTTCATACAACTCATCTAGGTACCTAATGATTAGAATACCTTTAAGGCAACGATAATTGAAACAAATTATATAATAACTTTAGAGGATTATAATTATTTTAAATCAAATAATTAAAACTATTAATCACCCTGAAAACCAATCAAGGCATCACTCTTTGAAATTTGGGAATAGAGACTTATTGCAATGCGCTAAATGATTCTTTAAACTCAAAATCTCCAAAATCGCAAGTATCTTATACAAAATTTTAAAGATACAATATGAGCTCGGAAGTATTTCAGTAATAAACCTATAATTCATATCCTTCTCAATTTTGAGAATTAGACAGTTACGACATTCCTAGCCACGCTATTTCGGAACTTTAACGGATCCAAGTGAGGGGGGGGGGGAGTCTCCCAGGGGTTAGCCTGGTCAAGTGGTAACCTCCATGCCGGCGTCACGGGGGTTGAACTAAATAATTTGAGGTTAGTTTTGTTTGTCAATTCAGGAAAAGAGTCGAGAGTGACAAAACGATGTCGTCGGTTTGTTTATTATTATATTTATTAAAATATTTCTCTAACAGACCGTTTACTTAAGTCTTCTTGATGCCATCACATTTATCTTGAAAAAACTAGTGATTTTGATTTTAGCGTAAACTCCTTGAAACGCACAGACGCTGTAATGACAAACGTAACATAATGGTAAAATATTACCGTTTATTTAAACTCGGCCCACCCTTGTACTTTAAAATGGAAAGCGATTAAAATGTCAAATGAAATGAATCTCGAAGAAATCTATTTTGCAGGCTACAAGAAGAACATTTGGCCAAGAGTAATCAGGATTTACTTTACAAGATTAAACTGTGGCCCAAAAAATCGAGATAAAGTAAAATAAGATGGTTCTAATACCCTTTAACCCTTTATAGGGCAGACAATCAAACATCAAAATTGCAAAACCTGTTGTTTGAAATAGCTTTATTTAACATTAAGGACCCTATCTACAAAATCTTAGAAAAAAATAAAACACGTAACCCATTTTTTTGAGGAGGTCGATATTTTAACCAGTATCCATTTCGACAAATTTTAATTGGTTGTTATAACAGGCAATGGTAGTCCAGAACGCGCAGTGAATTGGTTACAAACCCTTGTAATAATTAGTCCTTTGTGCCGCAATGGCATTACGTTGTATATTATGTGTTACATGTATGTTACATACTTAAAATAATATCATAAGAATGCAAAACGTAAAATTAAGTTATAAATTTAAAAATTTTGAGTTTTAAAGCAAAATATTATCTTGCCGATAAGTTTTATCCATATTATAATTAGTGTATCGAAAGCTACGTATTTTAATGTACTTACCAACAAATTTTCACAAAATTATTAGCAATATTAACACAAAAACAACAATTTTTTCCCAGACAGCACGTAAACATGTGACTTTTTGATCACTATCCTAATCGGACGCTGGTTGAAATTTCGACCACTTTGTCAGTAATTCAGACTACGTAAGTATATGGTCGAATATTTTACCATTATTCGTTTGCACAGTTAAATATAAACAAACTGGCCGAATATCAAACCGGTGTGCGAACAGGAAATAATTATTTTGACGCTGGTTGAAATATGAACCAGTATCCTATAAAGGGTTAAACTATGTGAGATATAATTACCTAGCTTGTTAATTTACTATTAAGGTTACCAATAAAACATCAAATTAATTTGTAAAATCTTGTCAATAGATCATTTCATTTGGTTTCTCTAAGTAGGTACCTAAGTATTAGTAAATAAAAAAAAAGAAACAACACAATGAATAAACCTTTATATTTAAAAATAATATGTTGTAAAAAGTATTGTTTAAATGTTTCATGTTAATTATAATTATATACTATGATAAAATAAATAACGTAATAAAAAAAAATAACACGTGTCTTATTTCCGTCAAAATATAGAAATTTCATTTTGAAAAAAGGAAACTGTTCTAATGCCCGAAGTACCTAGTAGTTTTTTTTTGTTCAAGCAGAGCAGTCCACAACCAAATGCTTTGGTGATCTCAACATTTCTATTATTTTTCTGTTTACTTTGGGTGAAGCATTATTTTTCAGTTGTTCAATTTCTCTTCACTGGGTAAATTGCAATGTTCCACTAAAAAAAATTATTAACAATTATTAGTAAGTACTTTCATAATTTAATTGTTTACTACTACTTTATTCTTTCCAAAGTACCAACTTTGACTCTATATGGCATATTAGTCTTTCAGGTAGGTTTGTATTATGTAACTATGCATTGTTTTTGTATTATGTTCCTAAATAAAACATAAAAAGTTAAATGGTAAAACTGTTAAGTTCATTTCAATTCATATAGATTTTAAACGTACCTACCTAAACGGTAATAAAAATATTAATTATTTTTAATTCTAAAATAGTCTCGGTAATTCTCGAAAAATAAATCTCTATACAGTGTCCACAAGAAGGTCCGCATCAAATGGGATTTTTTTTTTATTATTAGGTATAGGTAAAAATTAAAAAAGCAGTCCGTTTTTGCTTACCTAAAAACCAAAAATGACGTATACTGAAGTGCTGCACGACTTGCGTTACCTGTCAAATTTGACATTTTTAATAAAATTGGTTCAAAAATGCCCTTATTTATCAAAATATCGAAAAACTTTATTCGATAAAGTTATTTATTTAGGCATTTTTAGCCTCTCAACGAAATTTTCACAGTCTAATACAATTTTCATTTTTTGCCAGATTCTTGAAAATGTTGATCAACCCTCGTAGATTAACTTTTATACATCGATGTAAAACCGTTTGCCTTTACTTCATTTGTAATCTTAATGCAATTTTATGTAAAATTTTTGTTTCCAATTATTTATTTTGCTTCAAAAACTGAAATTGTTATTGATCAGTATGTAATGTTTGATGCAAAGTTTATCTAATTACATCAGTTTTGCCAAAACCGACGTTTCTCATTTTTCTTACGTTAGTAAACAGATGTGAAAAGAGAAAATATTAGGAAGCTTTCGTTGAAATTTTACTTAATTAATATTGGATCAAAAAGAATAAATATTAATCGCTTGAAACATTTTATTCAACAAAATTATAGTTTTAAAAATTAATTTAATATTAATTAAGTAAAATTTCAACGAAAGCTTCCTAATATTTTCTTTTTGTATGATTAAATTATTATTTAGATAAGGAGTAATGTGATTTCGGTAAGCTATATTATATAAAAACCGCATGCAGCTATTTTTTATTTTTTGAATTTTATTTGATATCTGTAGTGTTAGCAAGTCGCCATACACTATGTCTCCGTAATTGAACAACGAAATTATCAGACTCTCGCAAAGAAAATATTTTGTTTTCGGTAGTAGATATTTTTTTAAATGATACAAAGCTTTAAGGCGTATAAAAGCTATTTTTAGTTTATTATTAATATGTGATTGAAAACAGTCAAAAGTTATTCCCAAGTTATTTGCTTCAATTGAGAGAGGAACTCGACTATCGCCCACTTCGACATGAAATTGATTCGACACCTGTTCCCTTATATTTTTGTTATTATTAAAAATTAATGCCTGAGATTTTAATGCATTTAATTTAAGGTTATGATCTGTTGAAAAACGTTGGATGCTCGCCAAGTCCGAGTTAAACCTATCGAGAGACAGCTGCAAATTGTCATTTGTTTATAAAAGAAATATAAATTTGGGAATCGTCAGCGTATTGTTGAACTTTTGAAAAACGAACACACTCATGCATATCGGCTACGTAGAGAGAAAAAAGCAGCGGTGATAGTATTGATCCTTGTGGTACGCCACTGGTAATAGGGCGAAACTCTGATTTAATAAAGGTAGAATCCTTTTTAATTAATAAATAATTAATTAAATAAATTAATGATTCCCTCTCAAGCCTCGCCATAAGTTTTTCACGCCGGCAACACTGATTGATCGGTTGTCCTTATTGCGTGCATCTAAATATTTTTTTTTCTCATACTCACATAGAATGCCATGGTAACTTGGAGTATGCCAGTAGTGTATAAGTATGGTTCAAACGTTCTTTGTCCTGTAATCGATTTTTAACTTTTTTTTTTGGAAATATTCCTAAACTAACATAAATTTCTGCATAGTATTTGGAAATCTAAATAATAAATATAATATTAGAAACACGATCATTTAAGTATGTGATTCGATACCTTTAAAAGCTGGTTTGCAAAAAGTGACTAATTTTAGATTAGGTATCCATGTTTTATAATAATTATAAAAATTAAAACGGTAATTATCTGTTAAGTTCACATAAAATACGAACGGACGCGTCCTTGCCCTTCTCTAGAGTTCTTCTTAGCGCGCTGCAACAAATTTTGCCAGTGGCGATTTTTTTTCTGGTCCGTACTACGAGTTTTAACGAAACAAAAACAAGCTTGAATGATATGTTATTTAGGAGACAAGCAATTCTCTGATCCCTTCCGATCTTTATAGTGTCAGGAAGACTCTAAATTCCTATAATGTATATCCGTATACACAGGGAAATTAGTATCTGTCTGTCAACTATAAATCATATTGTTACCATTTACCGTGCGAGCAAAAATTATTTGCATCAAAGAGGACTTGGATTAAAAAACGTGGGCCTTGGTTTAGATCACAATGATATGGGGGCGATAAATCTTACCAAATCTAGATTAAAATTTTGTCAAATTTATATTATGACATGATGTATGCCAAACTAATGAGTAATAAAATAAGTAGACAAATACAAATTTATTTTTGTTGTTTACAAAATTAACAAAGTAAGAATATACAGAAAGAAAAAGAAAAATAATTACATAAATTGCGGAAATTGACTCCAAGCATAAATTTACACGTCTCTTCATATTTTCGAAATTATTGACCAGCATCTCTGGAGAAATGTTACCACATTCTTAGATAATCCTTTCTTGTAATTATTCTAAATTTGTAACTGGTGTTTTAAAAATAGTGTTTGTTGGCGTATTTTGCATTATTTCACGAACGTTTGCAAAAAGTTCTTCTGTTCTTACAGTTTTTTCAGGCAATGATAAAAATCCCCAGCAATAAAAGCAACGTTTGGAAAATGTTCGTGAAAATCGTCCATGCACAAACCCGGATTGTATTGCCACTTACCATTTACTCTAACCCTGTTTCGAAAATACGCTGCAACCATGAATGTTTTGTGCTGATTCGTAAAGCCCATTGTGTGAATTGTTCAATAAATTGGAAAAATTAGAGATAAATAAAATTAGTTGTAACGACTGTCAAAGATGACGGAATAACTGATTGATTGTTAATTCAGGTAGTTACTGACACCTAACAGGTATTAAGCTCTACGGCTAAGCATTACGTCCTTAGATGCATGGCCCTCTTTGATGCAAATAATTTTTGCTCGCACGGTATAAAAAATCGATCAATATTTTTTACTTGTTCATCCCCCCCTCCCTCCATATACCTGATATTACCTCTATGCCTGTGTATCGAATACACTAATATTTGTCCAATATAAAGTACAGTGCAGTACCAAAAAAAAAATAAACCTAAAGAAACATCTTTACCCAAAAAAATAGCCGCTCGACGAACAAAAACGACGCACAGTATTTTATAGTATATGTAGCAGTAGTAGTTATATTCAATAAGTCTTCTTCTGGGAAAATAATTATATTTGATCGACATTGGTAGTATCTAGACTTTTTGAATTTTCTTAAACAAACTATTCTTCGACATGTCATGATCGCAGTTTTTAATTAGGGCACTTATATTAAACTGAAATGGCGTATTTGAACATGGCCCAATTATTTACAAGTATCACATAAAGTATACTTTTTAAAACTTCCCATTATCTAATAATTATAAGAATAAATTTATTTGACACACATTTATCTTAATTTAAGAACGATTTGACACATCAAATAATTATTTGTTTATTTTTGCTGACAGCAGTTGCCAGCATTGCCTCCTATGTCCAAAACATAATATTCGCCTGTGCTATGCGAAAGCTTTGTAATCAATTCATAGAATTGGTAAAAAATAAATTTCTACCACCCTTAGTCTTATTCTAGCTGTACTGTCTGAATTTGAATTTCATTGATCGTATCAATACCTGTTTTAATTAACCTATTTTTACTTTTTATTTAGGTTTTTTTAAACTTTGTATGTCAGATAAAGCAATAGAAGATTTTTAATTCGCACAACCCATCATTAGTATCAAACTTTATAATCTATGGACGAATTTTACCATCTCAGTAAAGCATGTCGCATAATAGATACTCATATACAATGTTAGACGACAAACAAGAACAATATCATATCACACTAGAAGCTACTTAAATTTTTGAGAACTATAGTACTGATTTTTAGTGGTAAGTATAATATGCTTTATTAACCGTAGCAAGCAAAAATTAGTATGATTAATGTCAAATTTCATTGCAACTGTCAGTCGGAACTAATACAGTATATAAAACCAGATTACACCCCCAATAGAACTTGATAGTTATTGTGAGTACGCAGAGCAAAAATGGCTATAAACCATTCTATGATAGCCTAAACTCCTATTTCCTATTGTCTAAATTACCGTGATATTATCACTACACAACGGTCTAGCCATTTTCGTTGTCTTACATTAGGACAACGCGTTGCTGTCACGTCACGTATAGTATTAAACAGTTGTTGTATAAAGAGTATGTGAATTCTTATAAGGAAGAGAAGACTTTTTATAAGTGTACTTTTTTATAGACCTAATCCACGTACAACATTTATTTTCGTCATTCCCCGTCAAGTGGTTTTTAAACTTTCAAGTCGACTGACGGGCGAATATGACTAATAGTTGACGGCGCCTAATTTATTAAAAATTTCAAATAATCTTGTTTTAAATGGGTATCTATAAAATACGTCCCTGTGATATAAAGAAGATTTATTTTTAACATTATAAATGTCAGTAGGATAAGGTAATAAAATTATCTGTTCCTATTTGTTGTGAAAGAAACTTTAAAATGATGGCGATTAAAAAATTACTTTTGGTAATTATTACCAATTATCTTATTTGTTTAGTTAGCATAGAAATGCCAAATTGTTTAATGTAATTTATTGTCCATAAACTGTCGGAATATCAGTGTAATAAATATGTTTTACGTAAAGACCCATCTACAGGGTGTTACAAATTCGACATACCAGCATTGGAATCTCGGAAACCATAAGAGTTAGAGAAACGGTTCAATGGGGGCATAGTTGTGCAATACAGTGCTGATTATAATGCCGCTTTAAAAGTTTTCAAATTCCGAATATTTCCGATTTTATTCGAAAAAAACAGAAATTTTGAAAAATCGTTTTTATTTTTTCCTGAGCTCATTTGACTAGCTATTTAAAAATAAATGACACTTTGTCATTGCCACTTTTTCTCCTCTACAAAATGACATTACTAAACTAAAGATCTGCCGTTTCGTCTACGAGCGGCCATCACTAACTTTACTTTTTTAAATACGGACCTGGATTTTTTTAACCAATTTTAAACCCTTCTACCCTCAAAATGTAATTGCGATATTACTTTCTTATAATGATGAATTGTCCTTACTTATTTTTTTAGATTCATATTTTTTACACATCTTGTCAATCCGGTCCTGGCAACGAATCACAATATTAATTTAAAACCTTATTTTATTTAAAACATTCATTCATAAGTAATATAATTTATTTTATAAGAATTTTCTAGTAATTCTCAATTTACTAATAATTATAAATCCTAATTTTCTAAATGTTTAAATAGTCAAAATTCTTTTTGGGTATTAGGATGTATTACTTAAATACCTAACATGAGCTTTAGACAAACTTTTTCAAGTAACTTATTTGTAAAGGTTTTAAATAAAATAAAGTTTTTAATTAATATTGTGATTCGTTGCCAGGACCGGACTGGCAAGAAGTGTAAAAAATATTAATTTAACAAAATAAGTAAGGACAATTTATTATTATGAGAAAGTAATATCGCCATTACATTTTGAGGGTAGGAGGGTTTAAAAATTGGTTAAAAAAAATCCAGGTCCGTATTTAAAAAAGTAAAGTTGGTAACGGCCGCTCGGAGACGAAACGGCGGATCTTTAATTTAGTAACGTCATTTTGTAGAGAAGAAAAAGTGGCAATGACAAACTATCATTCATTTTTAAATACCTAGTCAAATGAGGTCAGAAAAAAATAAAAACGATTTTTCAAAATTTTGGTTTTTTTCGAATAAAATCGGAAGTGTTCGGAATTTGAAAACTTTTAAAGCGGCATTATAATCAGCACCGAATTGCACGGCTTTGCCCCCATTTAACCGTTTCTCGGTTTCCGAGATTCCAATGCTGGTATGTCGAATTAATTTGTAACACCCTGTATATTAAAAAAAAAGCTATATTTAATGATTTTCCTCAGTGTACAGTAATGATATAATAATATAACCTTATACAAATATACAGGAAAAATATTGCTAAAATCAAAAAACTATCAGGTATTGCTACTTTTATTTTAGTGTATGATGGGCACGCTTATGTATTTTATTTTTCTTTGTATTAACGAATTGGGACTTGATTTTTAATCCCATACATTATAGATATTATTACCAAACTTATTATATAACTTTATTTTTGTTTATTGTGCCCGATTGCCAAGATATTATCAAAATAGGAGAGAATAGTGATAATTATTAATTCCATCTATGAATAGACGATGGCAGATTATGTATTACATGTCCGCCATTGTTACAAAAATTGTTCGGCAATAAATCTCGACATTTTCTTTTTCTTATGTGTGTAAGTATGCCATAACATAATAACATTAAACGGTGGAAAAAATTGATTTCTTCTAATATTGCATTTACAATTTTAATTTATTAGTGTGTCTTCTGGGGCCGTGTAATTTGTTAATTTGCTAGATGGTAATTACTTTTCTAAATAATTATTTGAGGTACTTTTAAAAAAAATATGTGGTCAGTAGAATGATCAGTTGCAGTTTAATGCTAGCAATGAGGATCAATCATAGATATTTAACTCAATGAAAGACAATTTATTTTGTCAAATTTCCACTTTTATTTGAAAAACTTTTTCTTTACACGACGCGTTTCGCTACATTGTAGCTTCTTCGGGTGTATGGTGCTAACCAACAAAATAAGAATACAAAGGAAGTAGGGTATGGTAGATTGACAGTTGTCCGGGATGGGGTCTGATGGCGGCAACATTTAACGCATGCGCGTTTCCGGTCCACCTGTGGCGTATCATTAAAATGGTAATAACAAAATGATTAATGAAATTTTATTTGGACGAAAAAAATAAATTTAGATTCATATATAGCTATAAGATACGGTAAGGTTGGTGTAATAAAACAATACAACTATTTCTTTTAATTATTTATTTAAATAAGGTAACGGAGGTGAAAGGGTAATGTAAATATCTCGTTAAATAACTAAAAAACACATATTATACATTAAAAAAAAATTGCAGAAGACAAATTGTTTCAGATAATCGGCAAAATTATTGCCAAAACGTCTACGTTAAAAAATAGAATTTTAAAAAAACCTTACTCTTTCTTCATGAACCAAATCACAAGAAAATAATAAAATATAATATAATATAGTCCTGTTTATTATATGTACCTAAATAATATTTATGAGATTTCTAGTATACAAGAAAATTGTCAAATGACAAACTATGCAGATAATACAAACATTTTATTTATTTGTAGTATCAACAACTTAACAAGTTAATTATAGATACATAAACCCCATTTCTAAAAGCTATCCTAAGCTATAATAAATATTCAATTAGCATTTGCCCAAGCAGTTCATTCCTTAATTTTAATTTTTGATAGCTTAAATTATATATGTCAATGTCTCCACAATATTTATTAAAATAGAGCACAGTCACAGTGGTGAGTTTTTGTATAGATTTGTCCTCGGTGTAGGAATATAAAATACATGTGCGGGTCTAGTATTGACTAAGCCTATTCTAAACGGAAGAAGTCCTAAGAACTCTTTATTATCTATTTTGTCTCTAAATATTTTATATAAGAAAATAATTCTTGCTTCTATACACAATAGTCTTAAAGAAGGGATATTAAACAAATTACACAAAAGCCCTTGATCTGCACCTCTTGGCGGATAAACTGAAAATGACTTGTAGTACAAAAATTTTTAAAATTTACGCTGAATAGATTTTGAAACAGCAATCTTATTGGCATACTGAGGATCCCAAATAGTGCATGCATACTAAAGTTTTGTAGCTACCAGGGATTTATATAAAGTTATTATGGCGTTAACATTTTTAAAGTATTTACAAGTTCTTATTATAAATCCTAGCATATAAAGACCATGAGCTTCTCGAGCAACATATTTAACAACTTATGATTGTAGTAAATAATTATTGGTTTTCTAAAGATAAACTGATATTAAATAAATCAAAGACAGTTATCACCTTGTTTAAGACTAACCCATACACTTTGGAGAATCGGGAAACAGTAACCATTAATGATTGTCATATAAGATTAAAGGAATATACTAAAATCTTAGGTGTGTTGTTGGATAGTAAAATGTCCTGAAAGAACCATGTCCTGGAAGAGGCATATCCTGGAAGAGGCATATCCTGGAAGAGCCATGTCCAATATATGTTGTAACCAGAAGGTGTTCCAGTTAGATTCACAGTAGGATAATTATCTTCAGGCAGGTTTTGACAGGGTGTCTTATAAGATATTGCATAGGAACGTACCTGCCAAAAAAATATAAGTTTTTTAACTATTTGTTTGGCACCTTTACCAAATGACACAAAAGTAACTATAACGTGACACTAACTCTCTTTGTAAAATTTTTTTTTTATATTTTGATTTGAATTTCTTTAAATGATGGAAGGTTTGGGACTTGCTTTGAATTTATTTTTTTAATCAATGGTATCTCCAGTCGTCCTCAGGTGAATATTGAGAAAACGTTTCTATCATTCTAGAAACATCATTGTCTTCAGTCTTTAAAAATATAAATTTCTTTGTTTATCGTACCTACACTTCCATATTTTATTACATTCTTTATCCATGGGTTTAAAATTTTAAAAGTAGATTAAACCAATAAAACATCTAAAAACTTTTATCGATGCATAATTTATGAAAAAGTGACAAAGCAGCTTCCTCAGAAGCATAAATAATGCAGAATTAATTGTATTCATATTCTTAAGTACCTACCTACATATTTTCCAATATATTATGTAATGACCCGATACAATAGTTTCAAAACTTACATTTTTTAACCTGGCTACTTCAAAAGTAGGCACTACTGCAGTTGGGACCAATCTAACTTTCAATCTTGAGGTTCTGTCAAAGCAATCTTCAGGAAAATGCTTCTAGCAAAGAACTGTATTTCGTGTAGGATCCCAATTACTTCGGTTTACAATTTTCAACCACGCCTTTTTTCTTAGGTAATTATTTGGAAAACTAAAAACCAATAAGTATTTTTAATTTGCTTTTTTGTAGAAATGGGGTAACCCAGTCGATTAATAAATAAATAATATTTTTTTGGTTTTATAAGACGAACGCCCATGAATGACATGCGAGGTTCGGAGGTTATGTGTATTTTGATATTAAATTAAATTTTTTTTTTCTATACAGATTAAAAAAGTTTATATATCTAAACATAAACTTACCGATGAAATGTAATGCCCAGTTTTTTACTTCATAGCGTTTGGGAGCACCCACAAGCAGCACAACTAACCATATTTAAAGCTTATTAATTAACCCAGAATAACAACTAATTTAAACGCTTTAATCGCTGTCCAGCGCTAAAAGTATACTCCACTGTCACACTAAAGTAATTATAAGTTTACTAGTATTCGTTAAATATGGTTGTTAACTAATTAAAATGCAAAATAACTCAAAAACGGCCAAGAAAGCAGAAATCACAGCTCGACCTGTCAACCACGGTCAAACACCAAAACAAACATGGAGTCATATTGTGGTGTCTCAAAATGGCCGACTTCCGTCGGTCGGTTTGTTAGGCGGTTTATGCAAAATCCTACTTCCTTTGTATTCTTATTTCGTTGGTGCTAACTAATTTTATTTCAGTACAATAACAAAATGGTCTAGATACTTAGGTAATTATTTAATTATATTTTCTTAAAACTGTTTAGGTATTGTAAGCTTAAATATTATTGTCGGTTTAATATATCTTAATCTTATGGGAAATCCAAAGAACCCTATTTAGATTATTGACACAGATTTAGCAAAGGGGAACTATTTAGTTCTAATTGGTCGTTTAATAATGCACCGGAACTTTTCAATCGATTTATTTTTAAACTTTCCAAAAGATTAAGTTTTTGACCCTTGTTTTCAATATGTAAAAGTTTAAATTTATTATCAAAATTATGTTGTTCCTGTAAAAGATGATTAGAATAAGTTGAATCGGTTTTATGACTGAGAAAACTTCTTCTATGTTCCAAAATTCTAGTTTTAAATGATCGACCTGTTTGGCCTACATAAGTTTTGGGACGAGAGCCACAATTTAATTGGTAAACCCCCGATTTATTATCCTTGTTGCTTTTTGATTTATAGTTTTTTAAAAATTTTCACAGAGAATTGTTAGTTTTATAAGCGACGTTGATATTCCTTTGATTAAGGTGTTTTTTAATTTTATCCGATGGGTTTCCAAAATAAGTGATAGTTTTAAAGGGGCCTGGATTTTCCTTTATAAGAGGGTAGGTTTCAGAAATAGCATTTTTTTTATAGTGTTTTCGACATTATGGTATCAATCATAGATGATGAATAGCCGTTATTAACTGCCGTTTGTTTAATTATCGACTAATAATAAATAATAAAACTAGACCAATTTGTCAATACCTAAACAGTTTTAAGAAAATATAATTAAATAATTAAGCCTGTAATGTATAAACCTAAATTAAGTAATTAAGTATCTAGACCATTTTGCTATTGTACTGAAATAAAATTAGTTAGCACCATACACTCAGGCACTAGGTCCTGGGATCGGCGGCTCTCCAGAAGGAAGAAATCACGGCCCTGGCCTGGAGCGACATACTCAGCTTCAGAAAGAGGTCGGGACGCTTTGGCGGGGGCCAAGGTAGTTAATGTGATTGGGGGAAGACTCTGGGGTAGGCAAAAAGGATCGCTGTTGGTCTACTTGCCAGGTTTTCGGAACCTCCCCTCAATTACTACTACTACTAGCACCATACACCCCAAGAAGCTACAATGTAGGGAAGCGCGTCGTGTAAAGAAAAAGTTTTTTAAATAAAACTGGAAATTTGACAAAATAAATTGTCTTTCATTGAGTTATAATGAATTTCCATCAAGTAAAGGCCTCAACGATTCAAAGTTCATACGAAAGTGGCAAATTTATGGCCATGCGCATGTAAACAAAGCTACATCGGATTAGGGATGCGCACTGCAACATTATCATTTGACGAATGGGAAAATAGACAGATCCGGAAATTTAAATTGTTGCCAAAAAATTGGAATTTCTTCTCAATTTTTTTGATCAGGTTGGGAATTAAGTAAGTGATCTTAGGCATTTTTAGTAGTTGCAAACCGATCAGATTTTGGGGATAGAAAACTGTTTTGTAAGGTTTTGTTCTAAAATTTATTTTAAAAATGATTTGTCGTCGTGTTTTTAGTTCAAAAAGGAAGAGTCAAATAAACTGTAAAACTTATAAAACCGAATATGAAAAACAAACAAAACCAGCAAAATGACCAATCTTGGAGCTATCGCGTATTTAACCTTAAGTCAAATATTATTTGGTATATTATTATCATGTATTGATTTTCACAATTTGGCAAAAACTTGGGTAGGTACGTGTAAAACATTTTTAAGCACAATTTCTTGTCCAAAAATTTGAAAAAGTTTTGCCCGAGAACTTCCAACAAATTAAGTTTATGGCTTTTATTTTCTGTTTCTTGGGTAATGTGATTGGAATATGTGGAGTCTGTATTTTGACGTAAAAAACTTCTTTTATGTTCAGCGATTCTTGTTTTAAATATTCTACCTGTCTGACCTATATACATTTTTGGACACGATACTCAATTTAATTGATAGATACCAGACACCTGATTTGTACTCACTGTTAGTCTTTGTTTTATGTTTTTTAAATTTTTTACCTAAAGTATTATTTGTTTTATATGCTATATTTATTTCTCTTTGATTCAAATAGGTTTTAATTTTCTTGGTTGAATTTCCTATATAAGTCAAGGTCTTAAAATAATTTTTTGATTCTTTGTATTAAGGATATACTTCTGATGCAACTTTTTAAAAACTTTTTTTATTTAGAATATTATCTATTAATTTTGGGTGATAACCATTATTTATTGAAATTTGTTTTATAATATTTAGTTCTTTATCAAAATTTTCTTTTGACAAAGGGATGTTAGTGAGTCTATGTATCATGCTATAATACGCAGATAATTTGTGTTGGGGGTGACATGAGCTGTGGTGAATAGTAATATCGGTGTGTGTGGGTTTACGATAAATTTTAAAGGAATGTGTGATTGTTCTGGTAATTGTAAGATCAAGAAAATTTAAGGAATTGTCAGATTCTACTTCCATAGTGAATAAAGGTAATGTTATTGTGTATTGAGTTTAAGTAAAAGCCAGCACTATTCACAGGGACAATTTATTTTTCCTAAAGAAAAAAAACATTTCTAAATTATTATAATATTATCATATTAAAGCAAGAAATACAGAATGCCTTCACAGAAACATAAATATTGTATGGTGCCCATTGCTTAGCTTCGATAGGGATTTATAACAATTGAAATAATTGAATTGCACGAGCGAAGCTGCGGGTCGCCGCCATTTCTAATTTTACAACAAAAATAGCCCATCTCGGTTATTGAAACATCTTCCCCCGAAGCGTTTCTTGTTTCTTTCATACGTGTATACATATATAATTTTTCTAAGGATTTGTGCAACCATTTTAACAATTCTGATGAAGGTCGAATACTAACATTCTACCTTGTCTTTCTCACAATTAACGTGTACCGAGAAATTACAGAGATCGTCTTGTTTTGTGAAATTGAAGTTTTTGTAATACTTAAAAGGCAGGAAAAGGAGGGTCATTTATATTTTTTCATTATAGAAATTTTGAACCATGAACTATGCCTGCCTGCATTTAAAACCTTTAATAAGTACTATTTTCATACAGCCCCATAATAATTTGCAAGACACCTTCTTTAATTTTAATTTATTTTGGCACTGTCGCGTATAAATTTTTTTTTTCACAACACTTTTTGAACCTATTCGATATTTTTTTCGGTAAGAAAATACGGTTTAGCCAATAAAATAAGTATCGATTAAAATATTTTTAATAAATGATTTTTTAATTTCTACACGGTTATCACAAAAAATAAACCCTCGTTTATAACTAAAATATACTTTTTAGGAACTAAATAGTTCCATTTTTAAAAGATGGAGAAATCGTTTAGGTAACTTTCAGCGAGCGCTGTATAGTACATCCCTTACTACAAAACGGAACAGAGAGGGACCAACTAACTTACAACAATGATTTGTCGTTGCTCCGCGTGGTTTAATTTAAACAGAAACGGAGTAATTCAAAACATATAATTTAATTGCCGTTGTTGGTAGATGATTGATGTCTGATGGTATGGTGTATGGTGTACTTTTATTGCAAGTGCGAGGTGCATGACTGCAAACTTAATTTTGTGTTCCGTGATATAAGTGTTGTGTAGATGTGTCCTTATATTAAAGGTTTATTTGTGTTAATTTTCCCCGTAACCATAAACTTGATCCCCTGTTATTAACATACTTTATAATAAATAAAAACTAATCTTATTTGGTTTAACGTGGTTGTAAAAATTAATGTTAAAAAAAACATAGTCGTTAATTTGTGTGTTTTATTAAGCCTTATCCTAACTGATATGTTTCTTTAGGTAAGAACTTATACGCCATTTTATTTTTTATTATGATTTTCTTACTATATTTTCTCAAAATAAACATCACTGGTAATAGTCTAGGGCAAAATACCTAGGTATAGAATAAAAATTATTATATATAAAATAAGGCCATCAACTGGCCATATTAATTTTTCCTTTTATTCTTTAAAACTAGGTACCTATCTATACCTAGGTAACATGCTCAAAATGTCACCGTCACTACAGAAATTTTATTTGGCTAAAGATAAGTAAAGAAATCTAATTAAACGTGAAACAAAATGGCAAAAACGTCACTGAGAGCCAGCCAATCCTAAAAAATAGAGGCTCAGAATAAGGTAATTTAATAGTAGCTAGGTAGACTACCAATGATAAAAATATTTTTTTATAGCTGGCAGACAATTTTTGGTATTAAAAAGCAATAAATTTTTAACTACATGAGCTTAATTTATCACAAAAACATATTTTCTTATAAATGAACGATATTTTAACTACTGCATCATATATTTTTTTAAATATAAAACAATATTTAAAAAAATACCATATTGAGGCTAAAAAGTAAGCTTAAAAAAATGAACCTAGTAGCTACAACAGGGTTGTTTTTTCGGTGCCTATTTCATTTAGATGCAGATAATGCACTGCCCCGAGTATTTTTTCGCCATTAGCTGAAGTGGTGCGGCGGGAGAAAAAGTAACACTTGATGCCTTTAATACAAAAACCACCATTTTTGCTGTTCCAAGATAAAATAAAAAAAAAACTTTACTGTAGGTACGGAACTGACGAGTTGGCCAGTGGCGCAACTAGCCCTCTGACCTGCGGGTGGCCCTGTTATTGTGATTTGAAGTGGCGGCTCGTGTAGAGGTGGAGAGCCCGCCTTTTTTTCTTTTTTTTTTTCTGGACCACGCCCAAATTTTAACAAATTTGGTCAATAATAAACAGTAATATTACAAGACCTCGTTTTTTATCGGTTAGATTTTTCAGCTGTCACGAAAACTTTTTTTGGAAATTTTTCGAGTTGAATTTGGACATGTTTATTCTGATTAGATCCGCGCCATATTTGAAACAAAATGTTTTTAGGAATTTTATCATATAATTTAAGATAATTAAAACAAATAATTTAATAAGGTTAGGTTTAGGTTCACGATTCCTTCCTCCAAAGGACTACATAATATTTTTTTCAGTAAATTTAAAGATTAACTTGAAAAATATAATATTAAAAAAATGCAATTAACCAATTTGTCGTTTGACTTATCGTTCGCATTTGGGTGGTCTAGCAGAATAAATTTGTTTCTCGCGGATTCTGGGGGGGCCAGGCAGACCTCTAGGGGGGGGGGGGGGGCTGGTCCCCCCTAGTTACACCACTGCGAGTTGCCACTGCACTTATCCCAATGTATACGTGCATCATAGTTTTAATTGAATATTGCAGTATTTATTGGTTAATTCTGCCGTACAATTCGTTTTGTACCTGTATAGTATATTATGGTTTGACTCAAGGCCGTATTTAAGGGGGGGGTTTTGGGGGTTAGAACCCCCCCCCGAAATTATTTATTTAATAATGAAGTTCAGAAAATTTAATTGAAATCGTAAAAAAATCAGAAAGATGAAAGAAACAAAAATAATTTTTAAAATTAAAAAAATCTTAAACTTTAAAGTGTTTCAATAAAAGTAAAAAAATAAATATTTCTTAAAAATCTCAAATTAAGTAATTCGCAACAAAATTTAAACCCGAAAAAAATTCAGTATTGTAAGAGAAATCATAAATTCGGAATTAAATCTGGCGTCCGAAGATTGACAACAGTGACAACAGCCATCCCAGAAAGAAGCTTTTCTTCTCTTAAAAGAGTAAAAAGTTACCTAAGAAATTCGACTGGGCAGAAACGGCTAACAGGACTGGCTCTTATGTCTAGTCACAGAACGGTTCCAATACCCAATGAGCTAGTTTTAGATAAATTTGCGCAGAGTGCAAGACGATTTAAGTTGCTACTTTAATTTTTTATTTTGGTTTTTGATTTATATACTTATTTACTAAGTATATTCAATATTCCTTTTATTTTTTATTTTATGTTTGTTTTTTCATAATGTTGTTTTTATTATATGTTTTTTTTATTTTGTTAAATATTGATGGTTGGAGTTCCTTTTATTTGTATTATTGTATTTGATGTTTGTTATTTATTTTAGTTTTTTTATATGTTTTTCCGAGAACGTTTATTTTTTATCTGAATTTTAGTTTCGTTTGTATTTTAATAATTAATAAACTACTAAATTAGCTATTTTTTTTATTTTTGTAAAACCCCCCCCGAAAATCTAGTCTAGATACGGCCCTACTTTGACTGTCCAGTGGGCTACATATTTACTTGCATCTGTTGACCTGATGATGGTGGGGTTGTACCGAGACCCGAGACGCAATATGCATCATTTTATTTAATAATTAATAACTCGATCTGTTGTAAGAAATACAAAAACATAAGTTCTTGACAGTATGGCGACGAAATAATTAAATTTTTTGGTAAATATTTAACACAAAAGATAATATTCTATAGTAATACTGTAAAAACACTGAGTTTATTCAAAAACTCTTATCCATATCGGGTTTTAATTATTGACTAAATCGTGAGAAAGTTTACATAATCTGTAGTTCAATCCGACAGAAGACCGAAGATCAACAAAAGGGTATTTTTACTGTTTTTAAGGTCACAACTGACTATTGCACAATGTGCCTATTCTATTCGACAGAACGTCTGTTTTGCAAAGTAATGATATTAAATTAAAGATGTGTCGCGTGTAAATATTTTCAAAACATGTCAAAATGTATTTATACTGTCACTTAAAAGTTTGAAGGAGGCCACTGATATTTCGTAACAACTACAGGGTGTTCTCAAAGTTGAGTCATTTATTTTACCAGGTTGTAGAACTCGTAAAAATAAGTAAGTGTACCAAAAATCATTTACATAAAAGTTGCAGAATAAAGAAGTTATTAACAATTGAAAAAATGTAAAATTTAAAAACTGTAAGACCTGATTTTTTGATATTCTCGACCACTGCGTTATCAATGTTTTGTTTACTGTCGATACTGGGTATGGCTTATTTTTTTCTAGGATACAAATTACTTATCATTCATTCATTTTACGGGTTTTATTGCGAATTTCGATTTGACCAGTGGTAAATAATTCGCTAAAGTGCGTGATATGTTTTTAAATTTTACATTTTTTCAATTGTTAATAACTTCTTTATTCTGCAACTTTTATATAAATAATTTTTGGTAGAATTATTACTTATTTTTACAAGTTCTACAACCTGGTAAAATAAATGACTCAACTTTGAGAACACCCTGTATTTTTGAAAAAAAAAAGCGATATATTGATCAAAAATGTAAATTTTACGGAAGTAGTCCATTATCTCAGAGTGAAGCTGTGAAGATATGGGAAAATAAACTTACAGTCATCTCCACAAATAATATTATATAAAAAGTCAATTTATTGGGTGTACATCTTTCGGTACTAGTATCAGCACCAAAGGGCCCAAGTGCCACTTACACGAAGGAATGTAAACAAATATTAAAAACATGAAAAGAACAAGAACATATTGTAGGTATACTTGGACGAAAACAAAGTTAAAAAATTAAAAAAAGTGTTAAAAAATTAAAAATTGTTTTTTTTTCATTAAAATGTAAATGGCTAATGAGTTACTAGCCCTAGCTGTGAAGGTCAAATTTTCAACGTCGTTCAATTTATTGCGAACCTATAACCTATTTCGGGTTGTTTTTTTTTAGTTTATTATTTCATTAAAAGAGCATAAGAGCAAACACTATTGACGCAATCGCCATTTCATTTCTTATAACCTCCAAAAAACGGCCAAGGAAGTAGTAGCAGTTACCCACAGTTTTAAGTCTAAAAAAGTTTAATTGATAAATTAATAAAAGCAAAAAACTAAATTTTGTGAAATTTGCTAATATTTATTTTTCTCTTTTATTAATTTATAAATCCAACTTTTTTAAAGAAAAAACTTTGTAATTATGTACCCCAACAAACATTTAAAGCCTTAGCGACTTTAAAGAAAATGACCTATTTAAGTAAAAAAATAGCCTATTTCTTACTTCCAAATCGGCTTTTTGGACGAAACGGCCAAAGAGACTAAAAATGTTTGATCACAAGAAAGTGATTCGAACTTAATATAACATCTTTAAGTCAGAGAATCCCAAGAGATGGTCCAAAATAGTAGATATTTACCTTGCAAATCGACTTGACAGTTAGGTCTAAGGAAAGTCAGTAATAAACGCTAAAGCAGGTTACCTTAGATTGGGCCTTAAAGCCCAAAAATCTGTGTATGTAAAATGACATAATATCACGGTATCGATTGTGGATGCTACTATTGAAAAACTAGTTCGTAAAGGTTATATTTTAAAAATGCTAACAGTAAAATAGTTAAATTCAATCACGGAGTGGAAGGGGAAGATTCTCCCGATTATAAATTAATTTCGGTTTTTTATAACGACACAATCGACACTATCTCCAGTCAAGTTGACATAAAAAGACAACCGATAATCGCCATAGTAAGTATAATTTTTCTTGTTGTCCTATTTAGTTTTTTTAGTGGCGCTAATAGAAGCAGTAAAAGTGTTAAAATATTTAAAGTGATAAAAATAAAAGAATAATTTATGCATGCATGAGTGGAAATAAATAAATTGTAATTTTGATTTAGGTTACGTGAGGAAGCTTAGCTTTATTTTTATTTACAATAAAGATATTTATTATTATTATCATATTATAGTATATTGGAATTGTTGATAAAATAATACCGTAAAATGACACAAAGAAATATAATTTAATTTATTTCATTATTTTCTAAAATTTTAAATAATGTTTCAAGTTTAAGAAAAAATTGTAATTTTTTATTTGTTTGTTTCAATTTTTTATTAACTCTCAAATTAGTTCGTGTTAGGTTTTTGTGCATCTTTCGATTCTTATGGTTTTTTGATTTTATTTTTGCTAAAGCTTTTCACAAATTATTAATACGTTTTTTTTTGTAGGCAATTGCCCTTCTCGCCCTTGTGGCCATCGCCGTAGCTGCCCCAGCCACCCCTGATGCCGACGCACAGGTCCTGAAATACGACAGTGACAACATTGGCGTAGATGGATACAACTTTGCGTAAGTTTTATATTGGGGTTTTTTGCTATAATCGAATTTAACAGGTTCAATATTGACATCCAAATTAGAGCCTATTAAAAATATATCCCAATAACAAAAATCTTCCTGCAGCGACACAAACCTTTTTTAGAAATAACTAAAAAAACAACTGAAGAAAACATGAATTTTTTTCCTATAAAGAAAATATGCAACATATCAAATTCATCATTAGAAATAATCTGTAGAGAAGTAACAATCGTTTTTATTAAAATATATAAAAAATCAGAATTTCTATAACAAAAATCTGCATTGGGCAAATCCATTCCGTTTTTTTTTTAATCTTATCTCTAAGTAATAATTGACTGAAACCTATAGGATTTTTTCGAGCGTATACAGTATTTACTAGTTAGATCATCTTTTATCTTCTTCAATTTGTTACAGTTATGAAACCAGCAATGGAATTTCCCAAGGAGAACAAGGTTCACTTATCAACGCCGGAAGTGAAAACGAAATCATCGCTGTCCGTGGTCAGTTCAAATACACCGGCCCAGATGGCGTTGTCTACGAAGTCAGCTACGTCGCTGACGAAAATGGTTTCCAGCCCCAAGGAGCTCATTTACCCGTTGCCGACCAATAAGATGTTTTTTTAGTTTTTAGTTGACAAAATAAATTAAAAATCCTAAAAATGGCTGTTTTTTTTTTAAATTTTTATTAAAATAAATAATTCTTAGGTATTTATGGTACCGTCGCAAGATTTTGTGGACACAAGGCCTGAGGCGACAAGGGAATAAAATGTGTAAAAAATAGTTTCAGGGCCGTTTCTAGCTAGCATGCAACATAAAAATACTAATAAACTAAAAAATATAATACAGTTTTTTAGATACAAAAAAGGGTTGATATCATGATGTATACCCAACAAACATGTAAAGCCTGAGTGGCCTCTAAGTTGGAGAAAATAACCTATTTAAGTAAAATATGGTCCAAAGAGCCCCAAAAGATGGTACAAAATAGTAGATATTTACCTTGTAAATTGATTTGATAGTTAGGTCCAGGGAAAGTCAGTAATAAACGCTATAGCAGGTTATTTTTTGCCTTAGAATGGGCCTTAAAGCCTAAAAGTCTTTTAGGCCCATAAATGAAGAATAAATTACGTGGTTGTGTTTTTAATATATCTTTATGGTCAGGTTACAATGTGAAGATTTTCTGAGGTGATGCATACTCTACATTTTGGTACTTAAAGAACTTACTGACGCCATATTTTTTAACATGGTGTATTATCTGAAATTAATTTTGTTAAATTACTTGTAACACTAAAACAAAAACAAATAAATTACAAAAACCGAGCACATAAACGAACTAACTTATTCGTCCATGCAGAAAATATTGGCTATATTTTGAATTTTTTTGTATTTTCAATTTTAATGTAATGCCTTTTTTCGGGGGCGCAGTTAGTTTTTCCAGGTAAAATTGAAATAAGTACGAAATGTTTTTACTCGCATCTAATTTTTCACCTCACATCGATAAAATGCTGATTTTATAACTATCTATATATACCCACTAAAACTCCATTTTAAAAATCAATGGCGTTTGACATGACATGTTCTGATTTAAGAAATTTCCTGCCTCCTGCGCTTTGATAAAAATAAAAACAACATAATATTTTTATCATTTTCTAAAATTGTGGTTATGGTTTTCTATAAACTTCATAGCCCATAACAGGCCCAACATAGGCCCATAAAGGTTAAATACAGGTAAAAACACGTCTGTACTACCACGAAGAAGACTATTTGGCCTTGTCTATGAAGCCCGATTCCAGACCAAATGACAGGTCTGGTGTTTTTTACCAGTTTATCACCTTGGTTTTATTATCATTCATATATAGGCGATTAAGTGGTTTCTATTACTCACTTTTGACTATGTAAACCGGCCTCTCGCACTTAGTAAAAACCTTAGGTAAAATTCACCTTTTTTAGACTATATTTATTTTATTTACAAAAGTATCAATTTATTTCGTTGTTCATTTTAGGAGAATTATTGTATAGTGTATCTATAGTAAAAAACCATAATTTTTAAAAAAAAATATCACCCGATATTTTCCGGTGTACCTCCTAAAATGAAATTCCTTAATATTTATTAAATAATATGTTAATAATTATTACCTAGAGAATATGCAGTCGACATTGATTTTATTTAAATTTTGCCTGAAAGCTAGAAAAAAAATCTACGTGAAATAGGACAGGTTATAAGTTGGCAAGCATGTTGATGTGATAGGGTATCTAGACTGAACTAGACCGTTGGCTTGAAAGCTAAAAAACTACTTGACGAGGAATGTAAAATCGGGTAAGTATAGTTTGGCATTGCTATCTACTATTGAGTAGTTCTCTTGGTTTTATGTTGGGAGTATCCTTTATTAAATTAAATTAACAATAGAGCTATGTATAAATACATTTATGTCGAAAATGTGACAAAACAGAAAATAAGGCCAACAAAATAAAATGGGTCTTATTCCTAACCTAAAATTTAAATCTTTGAATCGAAGTCCATTCCATCCACCTCCAAATAAAATATACAAGCTAACACTAAAGAAAGTTGATTTTGTAAGTTAAGTGAAACTGAAAGAATTGGCGATATGCGACAGTATAGTGTGTCATGTGTCACGATGGATCGCATTGGATTATACATACACCCTGAACGGA
Source organism: Polydrusus pterygomalis (assembly GCA_963969555.1). NCBI lineage: Eukaryota > Metazoa > Arthropoda > Insecta > Coleoptera > Curculionidae > Polydrusus > Polydrusus pterygomalis. The sequence continues at coordinate 2,511,659 of OZ018376.1, forward strand.
TGGAACTAATTATCTGCTCTACATGAAATATGACCGTTAAAAGGATTTTTAAAAATTAAAGAGTTTTTTATTTTGTTGTTTTTATTTGTTATTGCAAATGTTACGGTTTATAGTTTCATGTTCATATATTTTCTACAAAATAAAAGTTCTCAAAAATACGTATAATCTTGGCAAAAAAAAATATAAATACCCTTAGGTAGGCCTTTATTACCCGCACTTACCTTAGAACATTCTTGGCTGGGTCATATTATATGCCACAACGTCAAGAAAAATTGAACCTTCTCATTTTACAAGATGATGATAGTGTCAGCGAAAAAAATTAAAAGAAAAAGAAAATATTGTGGCATATCGGACAAGTGTGTAACTATTTTTTATATTGGAATACACAGGAATCCAAGTTTAATGGATACCCTGGGGCGGGTAGACCACGACGGCCGTTTCGTCCTTGTTAGGGCTCTACGGGCAGCTCTAACCCGGCTGCTTTTTCTTTTAATTCTTATTTTACTATTTTTTATTCAAAAATTACAACTGCTAAACTTAAAGAAAAATAGAAAGATCCTTGTTTAAAAATAGTAATATATTTTTGAGGTCAAAATGTTCCATTGGGTAAAAAGCTATTTGGTTATTGCCTATCTTTCATATGTGAAAAATATCAACCACTAAAAATTTATATGTTAGCGAGGAAAGGGCTGGAATAAGAAATTTGCCGATTTTTCAAATTTTGTTTCAGATTTGTTAATATCATAAAAGTGTATAAAACTTACATTAAGTACGTTGTATGTAAAGTAAACACAATTTTTGTCCGCCGCATTTCTCCGAAACAGCACATACGATTTACTTCAATGTAAAAATGTTGAGACCCATCCTTGAGCTCTGTTTTTCATGTAGCAGATTTTCCGATTACCTTTTCGTTTTTAAAATATAATATAAATTGGTGTTAGTATAAATAGTCCAAATTTAAAACCTATTTTTTGCAAAAGGTAAGGCCTAAATTAAAAACCTGTTACAAGACAAACAATGTTTGAACCTTCAGCTACCCAATGATACCAAATTTATACCTATTTAACTTAAATTTTACCGGTGATATTTAGTGATAGACGAACGCCTGCAACTATTTTTGATTTATTTATCTGGGCGATCGTTAATAATATAGAAGTCAAATATACAAAAAAATATTTTATAATTTTAAAATCAACAAATACAGTGTCACCAGTAAAGTCCGCATCATATGGGATTTTTTTTATTAATAGCTTTATTCAAAATTTGACTTTCGCATCAAGTTCTGCTTCGATCGAGATGAATATTAAGCGAAAATATAGTAGTCACGTGATTCGCATTATCTGTCAAATTTTAATTTTTTCCAAAAAATAAATTAAAACTGGGGTTATTTCGGAAAATATAGAAACATTTTTTTTATATGCAGTTTCTAGCCCACATGCAATATTTCAGCTGGATAAGATAATTTTGATTTTTTCTCTATATTTTGTAAATTGCACCACTTTTGCAAAATAAGACTCAACGCAACCTACATAAAACTTCTTGACAATGCTTTATTTCAGATACATTTTCTTTAAAGTAGCGCCATATTATTATTAAATGTGTGTTTTTCTACAAAATCAAAATTGGGCTATTAAAATTTGGTCGCATGTGATGCAAAGTTCATTTGTTTTTGACCCTGTTTGTGCCTGAAAGTAAAAAAGTAAAAAATAAAATAAGGGGTTTTAAATCGTTGAAAATTGATAAACTTTACGTTAAGTTAAACTAAAATGTATTTTCCATTTAATGAACACTTTACTGATGACACTGTGTTCTTTTTGTCTTAATATTAAGGTGTATTACTTTCAGGCACAAACTACGTTTTCAAAAATACTTATTTTATGAAGTTACCCTATACAGGGTCAAAAACAAATGAACTTTGCATCACATGCGACCAAATTTTAATAGCCCACTTTTGATTTTGTAGAAAAACACACATTAAATATGGCGCTACTTTAAAGAAAATGTATCTGAAATAAAGCATTGTCAAGAAGTTTTATGTAGGTTGCGTTGAGTCTTAATTTGCAAAAGTGGTGCAATTATTTACAAAATATGGGTAAAAAATCAAAATTATCTTATCCAGCTGAAATTTTGCATGTGGGCTAGAAACTGCATAAAAAAAAAATTCTAATAACTTTTTTCGATATTTTCCGAAATAACCCCACTTTTGAATTATTTTTTGGAGAAAAATTAAAATTTGACAGATAATGCTAATCACGTGCCTACTATTTTTTTGTCTGTCTTTACTGGTGACACTGTATATCTTGAAATAAATTCAACAAGTTTAGAGGGTTTCGAGTAAACAGTATAAACGCATGTCGCGAATAAAAGCAATGGTATAGACTCTTAATAAACAAATAAAATATAATTTATTCAATAGTTAAATCGTCTTTAAGTTAACGGTATAAATGCAACGAACCAGTGCAATATTCCCTACAGGGACAATGGCCCAAGAAAATTACTTATACACAAAAATAACTTTATTTGTATCATTTAGAGGTTGAAATATCGCAGCAATTTAAATCTCAATAATATTTAACAGAAGCAAATAAGCTGTTACTTAAACACCATAAGTACCGCGCGGGTACTCACGACTGCAAACCATTGCAACCACACCGTACGTAACTCTTTGTTTGCACTTATCAAGAATAAAAAGAGAAAGATGAAAGATGTACAAGACAGTACATACTTTTTACACTATGAACTTTTGCCCGCAATGCCGAAATGAAGATGGTACCCAGGTGTACCTATGGAGGGGTAAATGTCAGTAATAAAGGATGAATCTTAGAGTAAATCGTTTGCAGGGATATAAAAGAGAAATTATCCACATGAAAAATCAGTTTGTAGGTTGGTCACTTGTTAAAAACTACGTGCAGATTTTTTTCAGAAATACTTTTAAAATGAAAATGGTGAGTGCCTAGATTGAAGATGGATATAGAAAGTGTGCAACGTTTCGGATATTTTCTAGTGTTTCTTTTTTATTTGGATATTATAACAGAGTGCTTATAGTAGTGCTTTCTAGAAAGAGTTTTTTATATTTTTTTCCCAAACGTTCGAGAATTCAAAGTTTAAAAAAATTGATATTACGGTGCATTTTAAAATGAATGCGAGTCTAGTACCGTTATTTATTGATTATCGTTATTTTTATTACCCATAATTAGTTACGTTATTTTTAATAATTGAGGTGCACGTCATGCAGGTGTCTGGTAACATAATATACACGTTTTAGTAAAATTAATTGGCTAATATTTATTTATACAACCAGAAAACATAGCCTGATATAAAGTCTAAAAAAGCCCTACTCTTGAACAAACTAGTGTTTTTTAAAGTTATATATTAACCTTTAATATCTAACAATTATTTTTAATTGTTAAACTTAAAGCAAAAATAAATATTGATGTATTCGAGAATTGTGAAAAGCCTGATGGGCCTTAATCGTTTTGTCCGAATGCATTTTTTCCAAATATGTTTTGTCAAACTAATGACGCAACAGATTTTCCCTTATAATAAATATTTATAACTATTTTTGTGTAGGCAAAATTACGACGTTGTAGTTTTGATTATTTAAACGCTTTGGCAACATCCTATTTTAGTATTTTACCTAATAACACCCACAATCGTCTACAAAAATAGGAATAATATTATTATCATTAATAAACATAAATATTTCCAAATTACTAAATTATAATTTAATTTTTCCTTTTTTAGTTCATCGTTCTTTCCGCCGTCTTGGCCGTCGCTTTGGCTGCCCCACAAAGCAATCCAGCCGATGCTCAGGCACAAGTTTTAAAATACGACAGTGACAACACTGGAATTGATGGATACAATTTTAAGTAAGTTTTGCGTGACCTATGCCTATGCCATCAAGGCATAAAAATTCGTTTTTTGGCGATAGTTTCGTTCTAAAATAAAAACTTGAAAATTGGGCACCTTCTGTAATTTCTGTGGCTACTAGTTGTTCAACTTGTTTTTTTCCAAAAAAAATCACTGGTGGTTAAAAATTATTAGTTTGAAAATAATATAACAAACTTTATAGTAAAATTCAAAAGCTATCGCAATGGTTACGAATGCATTAAATTTTCACCCATAAACCCCATTTCTTTATTTTTTTTAGGTAACCAATGCATCACCGTTTTGACATTGTCAGCGACCCGCAGATATAGTTTTTCAATATATTTTCAATATTTCAAGTAGCTGCATATTGTACTTGTTTTCCTTGCGATTAAATGTGTTCAAGATGGGCGATTTTTGAAAAATGTTCTAACATAAATAACTTGGAAAACATAAAAAAGGTTTTCTGTAACAGTATTTTACATTCTTACGGCAGACAAGACACCCATAAAGGGGGTCACATTATGATGTTAATAAAATAGGGCGAATTCAATAAAGATAATATAAAAATAGCATAGTACTAGAAACAATTTACATAAAAATACAATATTAATAACCTTAACCTTTGCAAAATATAGATTATTTAAATAACAGGATTTCGAAAAAGAATACATTAATATGTGATGGTAATAAAATAAATAATTTGATGAGACTTTTTTAAATTAATATCTAATGTATGTATCGCGCCAAAATTATTTAAGTTACAACAATTAAAAAAAAAACTATTGCATTTAAGAAAAATCTTTCAAATAATTAATTATAAAAAAATTAATTTTTTTTTTTCAGTTTTGAAACCAGCAACGGAATTTCCCAGCAGGAACAAGGCACGCTCCAAAACGCCGGCAGCGAAAACGAGTCTATGCAGGTCCGTGGCAGCTTCAGCTTCACCGGGGCTGACGGAGTTGTCTACACCGTAACTTACATTGCCGACGAAAACGGTTTCCAACCCCAGGGAGCACATTTACCTGCCAAATAAGGACTTTAGGACTGTTATTAAATATTTATATTTATAAGAAATGATCACCAAAACCAATAAGCAAAGTTTTAAAAATTGTCATCATTCATCACTGCACTGCTTGGCTCCCGGAGAGTAAGAACCTCCTGGTGAGTCCCAATATTGACGAAACTCTATGACTTGTTCTTTTTTGGCCCAGGAATTAATCGTTTAGTGCATATCTCTTTGCTTGAGCACTAAACAATGACTTATTTTTGTCCACTGAACATTGATTCTATTTCTCTTGAAAAATTTACTTTTGTTTTGCTGTTTTATTTCATTTGCACCATCTTTTATTACATTCTACTATTTTTTACTTCATTTGATTGCTTATTTATCTCACCCTTTTTTCCTTCATGCACCTCAACTAAAATTTTTTAAACTTTGCTTACTGGAAAATGATTATACTCCCTCTATCTCTCTGTACTTTTTGTACCTTGTATGTTTTCGTACTGAACTTATTGTTTGTATTATTTATATGATACTTAGAGCAGCCTCATTTTGAAACTTTTGTACTGTTCTTGACACGTTGCAATGTTTCTTTTGTAAATATGTTTTTGTATATGAATTAATAAATTTTTTTTTGGGAAAAAAAATGTCTTTCTATTAGTGTTAAGCTCATTACGTATAAATTATTGTAAACTTAGCTATTACAAATTTTACGCAGCTAGTTTACATTTGGATATTTTGTTTAAAGAAAAACCGGTTCCATAAAAATTAGTCAGTGGAACTGAAGTAGTCCTGGCTCCTGACCTGTCCTTTTTCATAGGTAAAGTATCAATGCTCATCTGGAAGAAAACTGCCAAGCCCGGCACGGAACTTCGCCAAACGGCTCAGAAAAAATGGTTGCAAATACTAACAGTACCAACAAACTCACAATGATCTAAAATAATTTTTTAAAGGAAGGGGTGGCCCAAAAATTGTGTGGTTTTATTAAATATATGTTCTAAAACTGTTTTTAAATGTACCTACACGGTGGTCCAGAAAAGCACGACAATACAAATACACATATTTTTAAATGGAACACCCTATATATTTTAGCATTTTTGGTTTACTCATAAAAAAAACATGTGTATTTTTCAATAAGAAAATCGAAAATCCAAAATTTCCTATAATTTCTTAAGTATAGGGACAGAACAATACTTTCAAATTATAAAGTAGTTAAAACTGTGTACAGAGTGAATTCTCTTGACATTGGAATATACGAGTATAAATATTTAAAATACAATAGCTCGGTTTTTTCAAATGAAACACCCTATATTTATTAGGCTTTTCTAATAGATACTTCAATTCCCATTCATTTTTGTTATCCCTTTACCAGAATTCACCAGTTTTGTGAATGTTTCGTTTTTTAATCAAATTTTCGTAAAAAAACTGTGATATTTATATTATTTTAGTTACCCGTGACCAGCAAAATCTAAACAAATTAAAATTTTTGATGTTAAATTAGACATAAAACATCTGTGCCAAAACTACTTATATATAGTATGTATTTTAGGTTTTGGTCGTTAATTTTAACATTAAAAAAATTAATTTCTTTTAACACTGAAATCATTGATATTATTTACATTCTGAGAAAAATATACAGAGAGAACAGGAAGTGTGGCCAATAAAATTTTTAGTGCAATTTGAAATACATTTGACTCTAAAATGAAAAAGAGAAGTTCTTGACACGATTTACGGTTTTTGTATTTTTAAGCGCCTTGTTTAAAAAATCAATAACTTTCTTCGTGTCATGCTATAGAAATAACTGTAGGTGATGGTAATTTTTTATTCTGCTTTGTAATTTATTGATAGGATGTATTGTTATTTGAGTTATTTCAAGTTAAAATAAATAAATGTTAGGTAAGTACTAATTCATTTAAATTATATAATATTAAATATTTCAATTACGTTCGTTTTGTCATGGCTAACTAAAAAAATAAAAATCATAGTTTTCTACGAAAATTTAATTAAAAATCAAAATATTGACAAAAATAGTGAATTTAGGTATAGGGCGAGCCTAATAAATATAGGGTGATTCATTTGCAAAAATGCGTCCTGGCGAAGCGGTCGGGACCTGCTAGTAAGAAATAAACGAACGAGTATTTTGTACATCCTATCTATACAGGGTGTTACAAATTCGACATACCAGCATTGGAATCTCGGAAACCATAAGAGCTAAAGAAACGGTTAAATGGGGGCAAAGTTGTGCAATTCGGTGCTGATTATAATACCGCTTTAAAAGTTTTTAAATTCCGAATACTTACGATTTTATTCGAAAAAAACCGAAATTTTGCAAAATTGTTTTTATTTTTTCCTGAGCTCATTTGACTAGGTATTTAAAAATAAATGACACTTTGTCATTGCCACATTTTCTCCTCTACAAAATGACGTTACTAAACTAAATATCCGCCGTTTCGTCTTCGAGCGGCCATCACCAACTTTATTTTTTTAAATACGGACCTGGATTTTTTTATACCGATTTTTATACCCTCCTACCCTCAAAATGTAATGGCGACATTACTTTCTCATAATGATGATTTGTCCTTGCTTATTTTTTTAAATTCATATTTATTAAAATTCTTGTCAGTCCGGTCCTGGCAACGATTCACAATATTAATTAAAAACTTTATTTTATTTAAAACCTTTACAAACAAGTTTCATGAAGAAGTTTGTCTAAAGTGCATGTTAGGTATTGAAGTAATACATGTAATACCCAAAAGAATTTTGACTATTATTTGAACATTTAGAAAATTAGGATTTATAATTGGTAAATTTAGAATTATTAGAAAATTCTTATAAAATAAATTATATTACTTATGTATGAACGTTTAAATTAAATAAAGTTTTTTATTAATATTGTGATTCGTTGCCAGGACCGGACTGACAAGAAGTGTAAAAAATATGAATTTTAAAAAATAAGTAAGGACAATTCATCATTATGAGAAAGTTATATCGCCATTACAATTTGAGGATAGGAGGGTTTAAAAATCGGTTTAAAAAAATCCAGGTCCGTATTTAAAAAAGTAAAGTTGGTGATGGCCGCTCGAAGACGAAACGGCGGATCTTTAGTTTTGTAAAGTTATTTTGTAGAGGAGAAAAAGTGGCAATGACAAAGTGTCATTTATTTTAAAATAGCTAGTCAAATGAGCTTAGGAAAAAATAAAAACGATTTTGCAAAATTTCGGTTTTTTTCGAATAAAATCGGAAGTATTCGGAATTTGAAAACTTTTAAAACTGTATTATAATCAGCACCGAATTGCACAACTTTGCCCCCATTTAACCGTTTCTCTAACTCCTATGGTTTCCGAGATTCCAATGCTGGTATGTCGAATTTGTAACACCCTGTATACGATGTATATATTACCGATGTCAATACTAAAATATTAAAGTAATCGCATACATTACTAAATACGTCATAATAATAATAATAATGCCATTATTTTATTAGTTTTAACAGTATAATATTGATTGTGCATTGGGTCCATAGACGTTTACCTTTTCGTACGGCTTATCTCGTGCGCAAAACAAAGGTTAAGTTTTATGGGTGAAAAAATGCGTTTGTACGTACAGGTCGCCAGTCACACGCCTTGCCGCCCTACAGACATGGGCATGCGCACAACCCTCTTGTTATTAGATTTGCCTTGTTTAGCGACATCCTCAAAATACGCGGCAGGACCGGCTCGGCGCCATTTTTCTTGTTGTGTTTTACGTTTTCTTTGTGGTTTTCTTGATATGTGTGTGAAGTTAGCAATGTTTATCAGCAACGTGTTTGCAGCAAGGACATTTTTTTGGCGTACGTGTCTATTTCGCCTGCAGCGTAAAACAATTTTAATCCTTTTAGTGGCGAAGATTAAACTTCTACCATTTAGATTTATCGTCTTTAATAAACTAAAACTACCCCGAAGGGGTAAATTACCTAACTTCGAAAAGTAGCGTTTGTAAACGAATTTTAATTTTTTTAGTGACTGAAATTAAAAAAGTTGCTAACTTCACACATATGATTTCTTGTTGTTTTCTTTGCTGTTGCGGCTGTTTAATATTTATGGATTTCTAGTTTTTGTGTAGTTTAGTGAATTGTGCCTGTGCCTTTAGTGACTCGGATACAAGGACTAGTAAAGACCAGAGATTTTATTTTGCTCAAATAGGGGTAAAATATCGGGTATTTCGTATTTTCAGTAAGTATGAAGTAGTGGTAGTCCTTGATAAGTAATTTTATCTTATTATGATCAATTTAAACGCATCTAACTAGGCCTATACGCCACACAAAAAATATGTTAAATCCCGGACCTGTCTATTTTCCCATTCGTTTAACGATAATTTTGCAGTGTGCATTCCAATTCCTGTGTGGTTTTAGCTGCTTTTTATTTGCATTCTCGATCAGTTCACTTTTAAATGAACTGACCTAAAATGATCTGATCCAAAATGCATCAAATAAAACTGGCTTTTATTCTGCTTCGGACTACGTCACTGTCATTTGTCACGTAAATTTTGTTGAGGTTATGGTTATTCTCGATTTGATTATATTTTACAAGAAATAAAAACTTTGATGTACTTACTATTATAGCTTATTTCTCCTCCGAATCCTCCGAATCCTCTGATTTTAAATTTTAGATTACGGGCAAATATTTTATATTTTTATCTGTGGTTAGGCTACGCCAAATTTGCGGGTGGTGCAGTTAGGGGCAAAGGGGGAAGTGACTAGGTCACTTACAAATCAGATCAGTTTGTAAATAAAACATCCTAATTGTCAAATTTTAGTGATCTGGGTCAAATTGACCTGATCCAAGATGCAAATAAAAAGCAGCTATTGTTTACATGCACAAAGCCTTTACCACTCAAGGAAAATTAGTAAAATAGAAAAGCAATTTTGCCAGTAGGTACATGTAAAGGAAATAAAAAAGTTGCTGCCAATTCAATAAGTGATAATACCAAATTAGATATTCTGCTTGAGTTTGAGGAAAACCCACATACTTCTAGTCGAAAATCAGCTTCAATGTTCGATGATAGCCATCCATCGATTATTCGAACATTACAAGAAAATAAAATATATCCCTATAAAATGATCCCTACTCATGAGCTTATGGAAGACGATTTTGATAGGAGTACGTATTTTTGTGAACAAATGATGGGGATGTTAGATAACAATGTGATCCAATAAGAACATGTTTTGTTTTCTGATGAGTGCACCTTTACACTTCACGGTCATGCTAATCGTCAGAATTGCCGCTATTGAGGGAAAATCCTCACTGGATTAGAAAAGAACATACGCAATATCCTGAAAAGTTAATGTTTGGTCAGTAATAGTTGGAGATCAAATCATAGGTCCCTTTTTCATTGATGGCAATTTAAATAGCGATAATTATTTAGCACTGCTCCAAAATAATGTCTTGCCAACTTTGACAAACTTATATTAACATTAAAATAAATTTCTCTTTAAGATTAGGCTGTTGCCAAGACGTTCGCGGCGAGCATTTTCAACGTTTCCTACATTAATGTTTTTTTTTTTGTTTTGTGCATTAGAAAGAAATAAACAGTATTACTTAGTATTATTAGTTTTTGAGAGTGTTGTTAATTTTTGCAATAAATCTGAAAACACTTAATATTTCAGAAACAGTTGAAGACAGATATAGGATATTGTACATGAAATATGTCTAAAAGTTTCTGAAGAATCCAAAAATTGAATAATATACAGGATGTTGCGTTTAAAATAAGAAATTTGATATTGGCCACTATTACATGACACACCCTGTATAAAAAGTTTTTCTTAAAAAAAATGCGCAACTAGAAATACCAATCGACGTGTCCAAGCGTTTTTTCGGACACACCCCCATGTATTTATATTATCGAATTTATTCAATTTAGTTGATACACACTGTATAAACAACTAATGAAGTGAAAATAAAAATAGATAAGATGCAATAAATACATAAATATTAAAAGTTATGTATTTCGTAACTATTTACGTACAATTTTTTCCAAAACTTATTAACTTTGCATAGAAAATAGGTCCCAATTTAAATTTAGTTTTGGAGTTGATGGCTTGTGATTATTATTTGAATGATGCAACTATATGTATTCGTTAATTTGCAAATTGTGTAATAATGGTTGTACATACCTATCGCTTCGTACCAAATGATCTTACTATGACATTAATCAGCGAAAGTATGAAGTTTTGATGCTACGAAATGCATTATTTGATTTAAGAATAAAGATGATCCGCAATTTGATGCACCAATCGGTGACATGGAATCTTCGAATAATGAATTTGCTATGCTGCAATTCGGTTCGTTATAGATATGGATATTAATTTAATATGGTAAATATATCATAACTTGATTCTATGGCAATTTTTTTGTTATATTTCCATAACCCAAATTAATTTTGCCAGTGACGGACTGGCCTGGCATCCTGTCGCCTTTTGGTAATGTGAAAATAATACCTAGGGAAAAAAGAATACTACGTAATTAAAAAGCAAACACTAAAATTGAAAATTCTAACATAATGCATAGTAAATTAATAAATCAGTTTGCAGTGACGCCCGAGTGTTGTCCTGTTTAATTAAATTTTACTGGTGATATTTGGAGACAGCCGAACACCTGCAACTATTTTTGAAATGGGCACGAAAGAAAGAGTAAAAGTCTTCCTTTAAAATTGTATTAAAAAAAAGAAATAATGCTTCAAAGGTCTCCACACTGAGGAAAATGATCACAACAGGTTTGCTAACACATAGTTTGTATTGATACCTTATTTTTTATAAACCCATATTAAATAAATTGCTAGTGTATCAAACCCGCTTTAGTGTTATATCAATTTCAGATTTGCTAGAACAGTGTCTTTATTGGCAGTAATCAGTTCCATTAGCAGCATAGTCTTGTTGAATAATGAACCACTTTTAATACAGCATTTTTGTTAAGAAATAAATTGTATCTTCTCAATGCGACGCATTTTGTTCCCAGTAAAGCGTTTTCTCTGTAAATAAGAAAGCAGAACAGCGTCCCCAAAAACGACTTGCATCAGTTAGAACCTATAATCCACAAGACGTTGGTGGGGGTTCGAAGCGATCGGCAATCGCTGCGTGTCGTAGTATTTTTTAACGTGTTTGTTGCACTGGTCACATCGTTGATCGACTTGTTCGGAGTCATCTAGATGTCCTGCCTGAATTGAATTTTATTGATCGTACCAATACCTGTTTCAATTAATTTATTTTTACTTTGTATTTAGGTTTTTTAAAATTTTGCATGTTTTATAAAGCAATAGAAGATTCTTATTTCGCACAACTCATCATTAGTAGGTATTTTACTTTATAATCTATGGACGAATATAATCTAGCATAATCATAATATTATGCAATGTTAAACGACAAGAACAATATCACCCTAGAAGCTATTTAAATTTTTGAGAACTACAGTTCTGATTTTATTGTGATAATCAGCGGCGCAACCAGGATTTCGTTCTAGGGGGGCTACCAGAGAGGATCATTCTTTCTTTCTTTCTTAAAAAAAGCGCCACAGGCAAATTTTTTTTGGATGCCACGCCCTTTTTTGGTCCATTAAAGAAAATCTAAAAAGGCTACCTTCAATTTTTTGATAGCATAAAAAATTGTAGAAATGATAATAAGCCTCACGATTTTTTAAAATTTTTAACGTGCTTAAAATTTTTTTTTTACACTTTCTAGGATAAGTAAGTAGAATATTAAAACATCGTTAAACACATACCTACTTTAAATTAGCTATTTATACAATAAGTTGCGAAATGAGTGTCTTTTAGGCACGCGACGTGAAATTGTCCAAAGAGGCAAAGCCGAGTTGGACAACACGTCAAAGTGACTAAAAGACATTGTTTCGTAACGAATTGTATACAATATTTTTTCTACTGAGGTTTTTTAATAAAAAACTTAATTTTACTAACATTTTATTACCTATGTTTCATTGACACTTGCCAAAAAATATTAAATTATACCTAGTCTGTGGTTACGTTTTAATTGTAAATAATTACCTGCGTTACTTAAAAGTTTTTTAAGCACGCTGCGCTTAAAAGGAGGTTATTAAAAAACCATAATGACAATCGAAAAGAGGTTATTATAAAACGTCAGTAGAAAAAATTATTTTAAATCTTCTTTACTATTTCGTAGAAAATATTTTTTTCCACGGCTGTTAAATAAAACACGCTACAATAAAAAAAGACTAACCAAATACTACAAACTTTTATTTTAAACTAAGTGTAAACATAACGTATTTATTGAAACTTTTACAAATTGAACTGAAGTCTACGAGGTCCCAGATTTTGAAGTTCTTTTATCACTTCATCAACCGATACTGGATGGATGTTTAAATGGGCTAGACCATTTAGTCTATTTTCTGTCATTGTATTGCGCAAATAAGTTTTGAAGGAACTTCAAAGGGGGGGCTTTAGCCCCCCTAGCCCCCTCCCGTAGTTGCGCCACTGGTGATAATAATTTGCTTTATTAACCGTAGCAAGCAAATATTATTATGATTAATGTCAAGTTTCATTACAACTGCCAGTCGGAACTAATACAGTATATAAAACCAGAATACACCCCCAATAGAACTTGATAATTCCTATGAGTATTCAGAGCAATAATGACTATAAACCATCCTATGGTAGCATTAAATCCAATGGTCTAGCGATTTTCGTTGTCTTACAGTAGGAAAACGCGTTGTTGTCACATTATAGTATTAAACAGTTGTATAAAGAGCATGTGAATTATTATAAGGAATAGAATTATATTTTCTCAGTGAACATGTTTCGAAGCATTATCCAGTTTAAAAATCCTGAATGGCACTTGTAACACCTTTCCAGATTAGCAATACCAAAATTAAAGATATTGACCTTGTTTTCATTCTTATTAATAATATAATTTTAAAAACGTCGTTTATTTTAGGCATAATGAATCAAAAAATACTTTATTGATATACAAATGGCAGTTTTTTCAGCAATAGTACCGTCTGCACCATTAAATGAAAACCTAAGAATAGAAGCCGATCAAATTTATATTAGTTGCAGGTTGTAGGTAGTTATATCTAATTATTACAAATATTAAAAAGCAGATGAGCAAGTGATTGTCATTAAATTAAAATAAAAGAAAAAGGACAAGGACGCCATATTACAATTTAATGTTATTTCTTTAAATATCACGCGCATCAGGATAGCGATCCAATCAGCAGGTAAAACATATATTTATTAATAGGAATTCCACGATAATACAGAAACAGGTAACTCTAATGAAGAATAATAATGCTTGAAGCGTTTAATATTCATTCCTAGTTTAATGCAAACTACAGAGTGGATTGAAATAAACGACATTGTTGGTTCTAAAATATAAAATTTATGGTTATGTCGTACTGGTTCATTATTGTGGTTTTGTTTCTATATGCCTCAAATAAAAAATGCTCATAACTAATAGGCGAAATATACCTATGCATTTTTTGGATATTTTGTCTATTTTTATAATAAAATGCATATTTTTCATAAATTATTATTTTAAGAGCATATTTTTATGTTTTCGGCTTTGTCAAAAAATTTAAAGCGTTAAAAGTTTAATGTCCAGTTCGGCACTTATTTCAGGGATTTTTCAATCTGAAGATTATAATAATTATATATTGTGGGTTTCCGGGGTTTGCAGGGGTATATTGTTAGGGGTTGTTTATTGTCACTTAATAATGCGTTATTATTACCTGCTTAACAAACTGTCTTTATATCAATTTGTAATAGGTACATACTTATGTAGAAATTTAAGTTTAAGAGACTTAATTACTATTGTTGAAACTTTTTCCGTATGTAATAACATTCCCAGTAAAATAGAAGGTCAAGTAAGAAACAAATTAAATGTAATTGTAAAAAATAATGAAAGATTTAAATACTTAACTGCAGTAAAAAGCATTTATGAGGGTAAACCATTCAACGAAGTTGTATCTTGGCCTTATATTTTGCTACCTAAGATGCAGTATTGTCCGATTACATCAGTATATGATGAAAAAAGCTTCTCTTTGTATAAACATATTTTTACCAATAAAAGACAATCCTTTTTAGTTGAAAATTTTGAAAAATATTTAGTATCTAATTAATGCCTTTTATACAATTTTAGGTTAAGAAATTGTACTTTTAATTTTCTTTGTTTTTTTATGCACTTTTTTAAAAATAAACTTGTTTTAGAACCCAATGTATTTCTTTACCTCATTTTACTATAATAAATTAAGAAATATTGCATACCAGCATGCATATTTGGTAAAAAAATGGAAATAACTGCATATTTTAAAGGCAAGCAAGGCATATATGCGCATATTTTGGCTGAATTAAGTGCATATAATCCGCCCTTTATTCATAACAAAGATGGAAAACGAATGTATGTAGGTACTTACCTACTAAAGAGTTCATAAAACCATATTTTTTAATTAGAAACGATCCCTACACGAGCGCTTTGACTATTTTTTAATAAAAACTGATTGCAGAGGGATGGATCGGTTCACAACCCACAAACAAATTTATAATCCAAAATAAATTCGAAATACAAAATTTGAAATCAGAATTATAATTTTTGTTTTTTATTTTTTACAATAGAATTTATGAACATTCAAAATGAAAACCTGAGAGTGCTATTTATTTAATTTATTTCCAATTTGGAGAAATGTGTGCATGTTAGAGGAGGATATGTAGAATATTAACTTTTTCCACAATTGTAATTGTACATTTTGAATGTTCATAAATTCTATTGTCAAAAATAAAAAAACAAGAATTAGAATTCAGATTTAAAATTTTGTATTTAGGCTTTATTTTGGATTATAAACAACTTTATTCCATAAACATTTTGTCTACAATCATAAATAATGGTACTTCTTTCGTAAAGAATTTGCATGTTTTATTAATTTATCAACACCCTGTACATCTGATCTAAAATTTTTATATAAGTGGTAAATTCATTTTCTCGACAAGCAGAATTTTTTAAAAAGAATAAGTTTTCGTCGTAAAATCAATAATAAAGATATTTTTCCTATTGTCTTGTCAACTCCATCCGGGGACACACTGTATAGTTGTCGATTAGAATATTTCGTCGGAAATTTCAGAACTTTCCTGCATTTTGATTTTTTAAGTTTGGCAGCTAGCAAAATTTCATCATCCCAACAACTACAGAATTTCCCTAGAAACGATAGTGTATACTGCGTACTACCTGTGTACACATGTACACTGAGAAAAATCTTCTATTCCTTATAAAAATTAACATACTAAATTGTTAGACCGTTGTGTAGTGATCATATCACGGTAATTTAGCCAATAGGAAATAAGATTTAATGCTACCATAAAATGGTTTACAACCATTATTGCTCTGAATACTCACAGTAATTATCAACTTCTATTGGAGGTGTAATCTGGTTTTATATACTGTATTAGGTTCGTCTGGCAGTTGTAATGAAACTTGACATTAATCATAATAATATTTTATTGCAACCGTTAATAAAGCATAATTATACTTACTACTAAAAATCAGTACGGTAGTTCTCAAAAATTTAAATAGCTTCTAGTGTGCTATTGTTCTTGTTGTTTAACATTGCGTATGATCTATTATGCAACATGGTTTACTAAGATGGTAAAATTCGTCCGTAGATTAAAAAGTCCAATATTAATGATGGGTTGTGCGAAATAAGAATCTTTTATTGCTTTATCTGACATGCAAAGTTTAAAAAAATTTAAATACAAAGTAAAAATAATAAAATAAAGTTCAAATTCAGACAGGACAGCTAGAAGACTACGATCAATGATGTGACCTGCGCAACAAATACATTGAAACCAATACTAAGGCACGCGGCGATTGCCGATCGCTACGAACTCCCCACCAACGTCTTGTGGGTTATAGGTTCTAACGGATAAAATTTATTTTTGGGAACAAATTGCGTCGCATTGAGAAGATACAATTTATTTCTTAACAGAATTGCTGTATTAAAAGTGGTTCATTATTCAACAAAACTGTACTGCTAATGGAACTGATTACTACCAATAGAAACACGGTTCTAGCAAATTTGGAATTGATATAACACTAAAGAGGGTTTGATACACTAACAATTTATTTAATATGGGTTAATAAAAAATAAGCTATCAATACACACTATGTCTTAGCAAACCTGTTGTATTACATCATTTTTCTAAAGTGTATAAATGTATAGTATGATAAAATGAAAGAATAACAATTTTTCTCAATGCAATAACGAAGCACGGCATACAATTTTGTATGTACCATAGGGAATATGTCCTCAGGGCATAAACATCTACTTAATACCCTTGGTACATAAATAACTATTATTAATAATGATAATAACAGTAATAGTACAGGTTAAGATGAATTTCTTCTCTGGACTGTAAACAAATACCAGCAATAGCAACCAAAGTTGTAAAAAGAAGAAAAATAATAATAATAATAATAATTGCGGAATTACAGAAAATAAATAGGCAAACAAGGAAACTGATGACGATACATGGAGCTCTACACCCAAGAGCAGACGTAGATCGTCTGTACATCCCGCGCAAGGAAGGAGGAAGAGGAATGTCAAATGTGGAAACCAGTCATGCCATAGCCATAGAAGGATTGAAACTTTACCTTAAATTAAAACAATCAGACAAATATCTTGGCATAGTGTACAGGCAAACTAAAAAGCAATTTACAGAGGATAAAGATGAAAACCAAGAATCAAGCAGCACCAAACAGCAGAAACTTGAAACAAAAATAGTAAAGAAGGTTAAAGAACAATTGACAGAAAACAAGAAACAAGATCGAATAACGAAGTGGACGGAAAAAGCAATGCATGGCCAAATAGTAAAAGAAGTTGCCAAGGAAACGATAAACAAGGAACAATCATGGAAGTGGCTAACACATATGAACTTGAAATCTGAAACAGAAGCTCTCGTAACAGCGTGCCAGGAGCAGGCGCTTGCAACCAACTACTTGCGGACAAGGATCATGGGGACTGGCGAAGACCCGAAATGTAGACTTTGCCGGTCATACAGTGAGACAGTCCATCATGTGGTGGCTGGGTGCCCAATTCTGGCAAAAAGTGCTTACCTTAAACGTCACAACAAGGTTGCAACACAGCTACACTGGAACATCTGTAAACACTACAAAATAGAAGTCAAAGAAAAATGGTTTGAACATATCCCGGAAGCAGTAGTAGATACACCTGAAATAACTATGATATGGGACGTTCAAGTGCAGACTGACAGACACATCGCAGCAAACAAACCAGACATTATCCTGAAAGATAAGAAACTAAGAAAGTGTCTTCTGATCGACGTTTCGGTGCCACCGGACTATAACATCACGCAGAAAGAGGCAGAGAAAAAGCTGAAGTACAAGGACCTACAAATAGAAATACAAAGAATGTGAAATTATAAAACTAAAATCGTGCCAATAATCATAGGAGCAACAGGGCTTATATCTAACGCTACTTGTGAAGCTATAAAAGAAGTCCCTGGAACACATAACCTCCTGACGATGCAAAAAGCTGTAGTGCTGAGTACAGCGCACATAGTACGCAAAGTGCTATGATACCTCCATCCTGATGTCAACTAAGCAAGGAAACACCCCAGGTGCACGGTTTGCACTCGGTGATTCCCCAAAAAAAATGAAACCATAACCCAAGAGAATTATGTGATGCAAAGACAAATAATAATGATAATAATAATAATAATAATAATAATAATAATAATAATAATAATAATAATAATAATAATAATAATAATAATAATATTAATAATAATAATAATAATAATAATAATAATAATAATAATAATCGACTTTTAACCAAAACTATAGAAGTATCTAAGTACCTAATCCTAATGTGTTTAAAATTGATATTAGAGACGCACATAAACATACATTTATATAATATGATCGTAATGTGCTATAGTATATAATTGTTGGACCAACGCCCTCTATGAAATCATAGCTAACTTCAAGATGCAAAGCAGACTCGTGGAACATGTTTTGACTAGTTTGTATTACCCAACGAATTATCTAAACACGACGGATGATCACCAGGACACGTCTATTCTCCAATTTAAGAGAAGTAAACGCTCTCTCGCGAGAAGGGACAATTCACATCATATGCTCACATCGTCATTGAAATAAATAGTCGTTTTAAGTTTCAAGAATAAATTTTAATCATTCTTAAGGGAGAAACTAATCACTTCTCTAGAAATGATCTTTCGCCTATTTCGAGAATAGACGTCCAGATAAGTAGAAACTATTTATTAGATTTTATAGAAGCATATCGCCGTCTTCCGTATACTTATGGAAAATTAAATCTCCCGGTCCAGTTTCAGCTCTTTTAACTGGTTAATATTAGAAAAATGGTTTCTTGTTAAAAGCCATTCCTTAACCTAGGTACATTTGATTTTATGACATTAATATATTGTCTTCATAATTAAGTGGTGAACAAAACTGCAGTCTCGGGTTCGTTATTTTGTTAGTCGAGACGCTCGACACGTCTGTAAGCTACTTTACTTTACTTAGTATTATTTTTTTCTACACCTTTTCCACCTTGTCAAATTGTATTTTAAAAATGGTAATTTTATAATTTAAGAATATTTGGTACGTCCTGGTTTACACAAGCAAAATATCTTCCTTATTGCATTATTTACGACGATAGCCGCATTGACAAGGTATAGAAAAACAAAATGATCAAAAAAAGTAATTT
Organism: Polydrusus pterygomalis; assembly: GCA_963969555.1. Classification (NCBI taxonomy): domain Eukaryota; kingdom Metazoa; phylum Arthropoda; class Insecta; order Coleoptera; family Curculionidae; genus Polydrusus; species Polydrusus pterygomalis. The sequence goes on from OZ018376.1 coordinate 2,531,267, forward strand.
GTTTAAAAGATAAGACTTTTCCAATTCCTCTCAGTAGTTATAGTGGGCGCCCGTTATAGTATTTGCAGAATTATACCGTTGACTCTTACTGCCAAAAATAAACTACCTGATTAAACCCTATTGTATACGCCTCAACCTCTTCAAAGGGGGGATTAAATGGGATCAGGGTCGGCTTGAAAATGTACCTACACCACATGATTTATTTTTATAATTTAAAATAAATAGATAGGTATTTTTAGTTTTAAGTAGGTTCCTATAATAAATGTAAAATAATGATAACAATTATGTAATGATAATTGAAAATAATATATTTTAAAAGTATAACTATTAAGATAACAAGTACAAAAAAATTAATTAAATCCTAAAAAACTATTGATAATTTATTCAAAATTTAACTCTGTATCACTATCACTATCTTCATCTAAGCCTGAGCTTTAAAGGTTGAACATTTGTAATCATACAATTGTAAGAATTTTCCACCTTAAGTACATGCTGTACTACACAGTTTTTCCAGCTGTCTGCAAACATTTTTCTTACTTCGTTTTTAATTAATTCTACTACAGATGCATTTAATGTACAAGAAATATTATTTCTGCTAATATTGGATTTTAATTGGTGCCATATTAGCTCAATAGGATTGAATATACAATAGTATGGAGGAAGGCGCAACACTGTATGTCCATTTTCTGCTGCAAGATTGTCACACTCGTATTCCTTATTTATTTTAAAAGCTTTTAATACTTCTAGCAGTTCTCGTTTTTTGTAAGCTTCGTCAAAATATAAATCATTTTCAATCATAAAATTTTGAATTTCTGCTTTTGTATTATTAGAATTGGGAATGATTTTTGCTTGCCTATACCTATCTTAAGTTGTATTAGCTAAAACCTTGGGTTAAGCTCTTTAACATTATGAAAGCCGCAGAGTTATATATACCTAAGCTATATTAATATTTATAGTTCAAATACAGTTCACAATTAAGTATGTAATTTGCTTCTTTTAATAAAACCGAATCCATCAACTGTCTACAGTCTATAAGCTACAAAAACCAATGAATCACGAATATTGACGAAACACATTTCTTCAACCTTCAAAGAGGTTTTATGCATTGCATCATTTTTTGCAACAAGCGTTTTGATGCTTATGTTGTTTGCATTACATAAGGAGGGTCGATTTTTTAGTGGTCTACAACCGATGACATTTATATTTTTTAATGATATTGACAGTGGCGGCTCTTCTATAAGATAATTGGGTTAATAATTCTCTTCTCCTGTATTATTCATTATCTCTAAAATAGCCTTCGTATACACAGCCAAAATTACCGAACATATCAGCATATGACCCGATTAAAAAAGATATTCTTCCCTTACCCTACCTTAAAAATTACCAATTTTTTGTAATTCAAAAACAAATGGCTAGATTTGGTTTTAATATCTTGTAGTACCTACCAAGTTCTAGACGGAAAAACTGGGAATATGTGGGTATAGTTCCTACATGCTACATAGAGTATTTTATTTCGCTGTATGTTCCTTCGTCATTTTTGCCCATTTGTAAAAGAAAGAAGATATTTACCAGGCATCAAGACATTTCAAACGCGTCTTGTACAAGAGCCAAGAACATTTTTTATAATTTAACAATAATATCTATAAAATTTGAAGAAGTAATCCATGCTTAAAGTGGAGTTGAAAGTATAGGAAAGAAAGAAAAAACTAAAAGTCTTTCTCCACAAAATTTAATAGAATATAGAAATTCTTTAGGGGCCTCTATATTCTTCGAACGTAGAAACGTTCATCATCAGGAGACAGAAAATTTAAATAATGCTGATGGTATTAGCAGAAGAGAAAATGTATATATAAAACCTTAATGGAGCTTTTATGGCATTAAAAAATTGAAATGTAGAAGTGACCTATATAATAAAGGTTTAACCCCCTTTAAAGCCCAGTAACCCCCAGTACCCCAAAAACCATTCTTCAACAATTTGGACATTATGACTTCTACAATTGACAATTCTTATCTTTATACTGTCTTGCTGACATATTAATAATTTTACAAAAATTTTAAAAAATCCTCGATACCTTCTCTTTAGAAGGCCTTTTTCTTCTTCCTCATTTTATTTGATTGTTTAGACTTCCTTTACTAACTTTCTTCACATGCTCAGCATGTTTCAACGCTTCTCAACCTTTTTTATATGTCACTTCTACATTTCAATTTTTCAACGCCTTATAAGCTCCATTAAGGTTTTATTCCATTTTCTATTCTGCTAAAACCATCAGAATTATATAAATTTTCTGTCTTCTGATGATGAACGTTTCTACGTTCGAATCATGTAGAGACCCCTAAAGAATTTCTATATATTCTATTAAATTTTGTAAAGGAAGACTTTTAGTTTTTTCTTTCTTTCCAATAATCTAAAAGAAACAATTTTTTAAGTTTTCCTATTTTTAAAAGTTGCAACTGGATCACCCTGTATATCTTAAATTAGAATGTGTTAAAAAATAATTATTATTCTTCAAAAAAATATTACAAATTGAATGATAATTAAATGTATCAATTATAGAAACATAGAAATTAAAGTCGTCATTACGTTTTCAGGCGAAGTAATTTTTATTTCGTAAATAAAAACCAGGCGATATGTTCTACACCAATCTATGCCCACTTTTGTTTCCTCTACACCTTGGTACTACAAGATATTAAAATATGAATAAAATCTAGCCGTTTGTTTTTGATATACAAAAATGGGTAATTATTTATTTTTGGATTTTCATAATTTGATCCGCCTATAAATAATTATTCCACATTATTCTGTACATATTTTATATCTTCATAAGTGGCAAAAGACTTAAAGACTTATTTTCCAGGAATAAAGAAGAAATAAACGTTAATAGTTTTTAAGAAACAAGTGATAACTCCAGGCAATGGAGAAAGTAAAAAATTGCCAATGTTAAAACGCCATAACTCAAAAACTAGTCATATGATTGGGCAGTGGCGCAACTACGGGGGGGGGCTAGGGTGGCTAAAGCCCCCCCTTTGAAGTTCCTTCAAAACTTATTTGCGCAATACAATGACAGAAAATAGACTAAATGGTCTAGCCCATTTAAACATCCATCGAGAAATACCAGTATCGGTTGATGAAGTGATAAAAGAACTTCAAAATCTGGGACCTCGTAGACTTCAGTTCAATTTGTAAAACTTTCAATAAATACGTTATGTTTACACTTAGTTTAAAATAAAAGTTTGTAGTATTTGGCTAGTCTTTTTTTATTGTAGCGTGTTTTATTTAACAGCCGTGGAAAAAAATATTTTCTTCGAAATAGTAAAGAAGATTTAAAATAATTATTTAATGTAGGTATGTGTTTAACGATGTTTTAATATTCTACTTATCCTAGAAAGTGTAAAAAAAAAAATTTAAGCACGTTAAAAATTTTAAAAAATCGTGAGGCTAATTATTATTTCTACAATTTTTTATGCTACCAAAAAATTAAAGGTAGCCTTTTTAGATTTTCTTTAATAGACCAGAAAAGGGCGTGGCAGCCAAAAAAAATTTGCCTGCGGCGCTTTTTTTAAGAAAGAAAGAATGATCCTCTCTGCTAGCCCCCCCTAGAACGAAATCCTGGTTGCGCCGCTGTGATTGGGTTACGTCCATGGACACTTTTATTCGGGACGTCATGATCTACAGAAAAATTAGCAGAAAGCCATTTTCGATAAGTGGTGTGAGGGCTCCTTTGTAGATAGCCAAAAAAATGTTTACTTCCGGGCTTTTTGTGTTTGCTTAAAATACAATAACCTCTCATTTAAAATTACCATACGAACCGCCACTGGACACTGCATAGTCTTTGTATGATGTGGGTTTAGCGGGAATGACATGTTGTGCATGGATAATGTTGAATGATCGTTTTATTGTTTATTTCTATGAATTATAAATAACTTCATTCACATAACAATATAGTCTATGACGATGTTACGCCATAATGTGAAGTCTGACTTCAATAGAATCGTCACTTTGACCTAAACATTATTACTTTACGACGTATTCTTTTCATAGACATTTGGCAAATTTTTGGCCTTGCACATGCAAACAAAGCCATACAGGAATACGCATGCGCACTGCAAAATTATCGTTTAACGAATGGAAAGAAAGACAGGTCCGGGCTTTAACATTTAAAATGTCTTACTAAATGCTTAATGCTGGGGAATACAGATTTACAGATTTTAAGCCCGTATCATACGGGCAAAGTTCTTGGTCAAGAAATTGTAAAAGTTGTGCTTTAATTTATTTTCACGTATAAACAGATAAAATTTGCCTCAAGTTTTTGCCACAATTTATTGACAAGAAATTGGAACTTGTTCCAGTTTTCCGACCAAGTTGGGGGAAAAAATAGTGATTTCTGGTGCTTTTAGTGGCTGCCAATCCATCATATTTTGAGGTTAGAAAATCGTTTTTAATGTTTTGTTTCTAAAATTTGTTTAAAAAGGGTTCGCCGTCGTATTTTTAGTTCGAAAGGCAAGACAACAACTCCCTTAAACTTAGCTTATCAATTCAAAAATAGAAAAAACAAAAAAACAACAATCTTAAAGGTTTAATGTCCAGTTCGGTACTTATTTCAGAGATTTTCCAATCTGAAGATTATAATAATTATATTTACATTTTGGTTATACACAAGGTATTTATTGGGGGTTTCCGAGGTTTGCAGGTATATTGATAGGCGTTGTTTATTGTCACTTAATATATATAATGCGTTAATATTACTTGCTTAACAAACGGTATTTATATCGTTACACCTGTTTTAGTTTGTCGAAAGATTTCAGTATTTTCAGTGTGAAACAAGTAATTTCAAATTTGTATTTAGAATGTCTAAGGTGGCGAAAACGTCTTCGTGGATTAAAAATGGGAAAAATTTTAGTGAAGAAAAAGTATTCTGTAAAGCTTGTACAAAAATTGTTGTTTGTGAAAAGAAGTTCCAAATCGATCAACATTTGAAAACACCTCTGCATAAGTCAAAGTTACAAAAAATAAAATCTGAGCCATTTCATCTAAGTGCATGCATTTTAAAATATTGGAGGAAAATCTAAATCTGAAAAGGAAATTTGTGAAGAAGACCTATGCAAGGCTTTGGTCTCAGCATTACAAAATCCGCAAATACAGTCTCTATCGATTTTAACAGAAGAAAGACAATCCTTTTTAGTTCGAAATATTGAAAAATATTTAGTAATAAAGGACTTTTATACAATTTTAAATTAAAAAATTGTTTACTTTTATTTTTCTTTGTTTTTTTTGCATTTTTTTTTATTTTAGAACCCAATGTGATTCTTTACCTTTTTTTACCATAATAAATTAGGAAATATTGCATACCAGTATGCATACTTGGTAATAAAAATGCAAATAACTGCATATTTTAAAGGCAAACAAGGCATATATATTCGCATATTTGAGCAGAATTTAAGTGCATATAATCCGTTCTTTACTTATAATAAATAAAGAAAATATTTAATAACGATTTCATCAATATAATTAATTATAATAATTATCAACAACAGTGTCTATTACCAAACCAAATGAAACAATAAATCAATTTGGGAATGCACTCTAATAATTATTTCGATAAATAGTGATTTTAACGCAAAAACAAGTGTTAGTAATATTATAATGATAAAGCTTAGGAATCTTCCAAGTTGTTTTTCCGTGAATTAAAAAATATATTTAACCCATAAAATCCAAGGCAACCCTAAATATCAATATTCAAATTAGGAAAATATTCTTGTGGTTGGGCATTCTTCTTCATTTTTTTTTACGATCACCTTGACTCTGAGAAACCTACTAACCCTGACTGATGTCTAAAAAAAGCCTAATTTGTAAATTTTGGCTATAAAATGTAAAATGACATAATATCACGGTATCGATTGTGGATGTTACTATTGAAAAACTGGTTCGTAAAGGTTATATTTTAAAAATACTAAGAGTAAAATAGTTAAATTCAATCACGGAGTGGAAGGGGAAGATTCTCCCGATTATAAATTAATTTCGGTTTTTTGATAACGACACTATCTCCAGTCAAGTTGACATAGTAAGACAACCGCCAATCACCATGAAAGTAGTAAGTATAGTTTTTCTTGTTGTCCTTTTTTGTTTTTTTAGCGGCGCTAATAGAAGCAGTAAAAGTGTTAAAATCTTTAAAGTGATAAAAAATAATAGTTATTTATTGTACAAGACAATAAAATTGTACATTATCTTAGAGAGTGTTTTTTAGCGTTACGCTCGAGAAGATAATGCGATTTTATCGTCGTGTGCAATACAACATTTTTTTCTATTGCATGACTTCAAATTCAGGTGAAAAATAAAATTTCCAAGAAAATTGTAATTTTTAGCACAAAAAACGCAACTGTGTTGCTCCGTTACGAGGGATATGAATAAAATTATTCTGTCAACAAATGTCAAACAAATTTTACATTCTGGTTTTTGTGGAGTGTTCAGTATTTTTGCGTTTTGTGTACGAAGTGAATACGAAATGTACGGAAAATAATTAACACAAGAAGAAGAAAGATAGACGTTTCTAGTAATGTTAATTGTAAAATTACACTTGTTGTTAATCCTTCGAATTAATATGTTTGAATTTGTAAATTTAATTAAATAAAAAAAGTTAAAACATTTTATCCACCCTTGCGGTTAAAGTGATACTTTATCTACCCTTGAGGTTAAAGTGATACTTTATCTATTCAAAGGAGTTGCTATAACAACATTTTATCATCAACTATAGAAAAACGAATAATTATGCCTGCATGAATGGAAATAGATTATAATTTTGACTTAGGTTAAGTGAGGACGCTTAGCTTTATTTTTATTTACAATAAAAATATTTATTCTTATGATCAAATTATAGTATATTGGAATTGTTGATAAAATAATACCGTTAAATGACACAAAGAAATATAATTTAATTTATTTTATTATTTTCTAAAATTTTAAATAATGTTTCATAACTTAGGTATGTACCAAAGCATCAAGCTTAAGAAAAAATTGTTATTTTTTATTTGTTTATTTTAATTTTGTATTAACTCAAATTAGTCGAGGTAAGGTTTTTATGCATCTTTCGATTCTTATTGTTTTTTGGCTTTACTTTTGTTTGTCAATATTTTTTACCCAACTAAAGCTTTTCAGAAATTATTAATATGTTTTTTTTGCAGGCAATTGCCCTTTTCGCCCTTGTGGCCATCGCCGTAGCTGCCCCAGCTAGTCCTGATGCCGATGCACAGGTCCTGAAATACGACAGTGACAACATTGGTGTAGATGGATACAACTATGCGTAAGTTTAATATTGGGTTTTTCGCTATAATAAATAAATAAATAAATAAATAAATAAGGTCTTTATTTTTATCGAATTTAATCGAATTTAACATGTTCAGCATTGACATCCAAAATTAGAACTTATTAAACATATTTATATTCCAATAACATAAATCTTCCTGCAGCGACACAAACCTTTTCTAGAAACAACTAAAAATACGTCGCGAAAACAGAAAGCTTAAAAACATGAGATCAGATTCCTAGCACAACATTCCATTATCCACGCAAATCTTTTGTTTGCCACTGTTGCGATCTTTGTTTCGATAACATAACCTAAATAAATAAGAACAGGAGACTAGACTAGTGATCAAGACGGGGGAAGTAGTCAAAATCTTATATTATTTAGTCGGGGGAAGGCTATATCAGGGGCTCCTAATATAAGTGGAATTAATCAATTACCAAATCCCCAATTATGATTGGTATCACTATAAAAAAAATTATAATAAATGCATTATTTAAAACTGAAACCGTATGAAAAAAATGTTCTTCCTCTATGTAATAGGGTAATAATTATAATTTAGTTTAAAATCCCTTTAATTTCTAACAATCTGAAAAAGATATGAATTTTTTTCCTGTAAATAAAATATGCAAAATCTCATTCATTATTAGAAATAACCGATAGGAAATTAAGAATCGTTTTCATTAAAATATATAAAAAATCAGAATTTCTATAACAACAATCCGCGTTGGGCAAATCCATCCTTTTTTTTTACTCTTATCAATAAGAATTAATTGACTGAAACCTAGGATTTTTTCGAGCGTAGTATTTACTAGTTAGATCATCTTTAATCTTCTTCAATTTGTTACAGTTATGAAACCAGCAATGGAATTTCCCAAGGAGAACAAGGTTCACTTATCAACGCCGGAAGTGAAAACGAAGCCATCGCTGTCCGTGGTCAGTTCAAATACACCGGCCCAGATGGCGTTGTCTACGAAGTCAGCTACGTCGCTGACGAAAATGGTTTCCAGCCCCAAGGAGCTCATTTACCCGTTGCCGACCAATAAGATGTTTTTTTAGTTTTTAGTTGACAAAATAAATTAAAAATACTTAAAATGGCTGTTTTTTTTAAAATTTTTATTAAAATAAATAATTCTTAGGTATTTATAGTCCGTCGCAAGATTTTGTGGACACAAGGAGGGGGCAGAGGAATAAATAGTGTAAAAAGTAGTTTTAGGGCCGTTTCTAGCTAGCTTGTAATATGAAAATAATAGAAAACTAAAAAATATAATACAGTTAGGTACTTAGATACAAAAAGAGGTTGATATCTTGATGTACAGGGTCATCCAACCAGGACTGAACAGGGATCTATTTTTTGAGTTTCCCTGTATTTTTATTTAAACCAATATAGCCATTTGGTTTATGCTTTGCCGTAGAATCTAAAATTACCATTTAAAAAGCGATCTGACTTAAAACAAAGGAACTGTGGCGTAAAGTTGTTGTTTTTTCAATGGAACACCCTGTATATTATTTATTTTTATGAAACGCCCTTCTTTTCTGATTCCATAAATATATAGTTTGTCCATATTAGCTCAAACCGTTTTTAAGATATGAGCAATCAAACATTTAAAAAGCTGTATTCATTTGAGCTTAATACGTCTAGAATGCATTGGAAAAGAAAATCCCCGTTATTGCGATGCATTAAAATACAGCTTTTTAAATGTTTGATTGCTCATATCTTAAAAACGGTTTGAGCTAATATGGACAAACTATATATTTACGGAATCAGAAAAGAAGGGCGTTTCATAAAAATAAATAATATACAGGGTGTTCCATTGAAAAAACAACAACTTTACGCCACAGTTCCTTTGTTTTAAGTCAGATCGCTTTTTAAATGGTAATTTTAGATTCTACGGCAAAGCATAAACTAAATGGCTATATTGGTTTAAATAAAAATTCAGGGAAACTCAAAAAATAGGCCACTGTTCAGTCCTGGTTGGATGACCCTGTACACCCAACATTTAAAGCCAAAGCGACTTCTAATTTGGAGAAAATGACCTATTTAAGTAAAAAATAATCTATTTTTTACTTCCAAATCGACTTTTTGGAGGAAACAGCCATATAACTGTTCGGTCAAAAGAAAATGATTCGAACTTATTATTACGTCTTCAAAGTCGGAAAATATAAGAGGCCTAAGAGATGATCCAGATTGGTAGATATTTACCTTGTCAATCGACTTGATAGTTAGGTCTAAGAAAAGCCATAAACGCCAAAGCAGGTTATTTTTTCTTAGATTGGGCCTTAAAGCCCAAAAATCTTTTAAGCTCATATATAATGAATAAATTGGTTTGTTTTTTCTATGGTCAGGTTACAATGTGAACATTTTCTGCGGTGATACTCTATATTACTCTTACATTTTGTACTTAAAGCCCAGAAGTAAAGTAGGTTATAGTAATGACTGAAATAATTTCTTTATAGCCAAGCAGTCTTCTTCTTTTCCAAATCATGACCTTCAGAGAAAAATATTTTACGGACGCCATATTTTTTTAACATGGTATATTATCTTAAATTAATTTTGTTAAATCACTTGTAATACTAAAACCAAAACAACAAAAATCGAGCACATAAACGAGCTAATTTGTTCGTCCAAGCATAAAATATTTGCTATATTAAAAATTTTAATTTACCTTTATAATTTTTCATTGGAAAATTAGGCGGTGGTGACGTAGCCCATTTAAAAATAGCACTTTAAGAAAAAATATCTATAACGGTCCCCTTTTTCGAAAAAGGCTGCGACCGCCACATGGCGTTTAAATTTTAATTTCCAGGCACAGTACTGTTAAAAACCTAAAAATAATTGTTGTAAATCATCTAAAGATTCCAGTTTGTCCAGCAAATGACATAATGTTTCTTAAAAATATAGAAACAAGTTGTGAAAGGTTAAATATATAGTGGGAAATATTTTTATAGTGTTGGGATCACTCGAGTGAAAAATAACCTATCACTCGGTTTTTTCAATCACTTGAATTATTCGGTTATCATCGGTAATCATTCGAGTGACGAAAATTCTGGTTTTATTTTGCAACGACGGCAACGCCCCGCATATACAGTAACAGAACGCGGGCTAGAAACTTCGTTTAAGCTCAGATCGCCGAACTCATAATAATCAGTAATGGCACGTGTGCTAGACAGCAGAATGCATAACAGCACGCGGGCTAGAAATCCTGACTTCCTCAAGTGGTGGCAAGTAACGACACTCGCGCTAGCAGCAGTTACAGTAACAGCACGCGGGCTAGAAACTTCGTTTAAGCTCGGTTCGCCGAACTCATAATAATCAGTAATGGCACGTGTGCTAGACAGCAGAATGCATAACAGCACGCGGGCTAGAAATCCTGACTTCCTCAAGTGGTGGCAAGTAACGACACTCGCGCTAGCAGCAGTTACAGTAACAGCACGCGGGCTAGAAACTTCGTTTAAGCTCGGTTCGCCGAACTCATAATAATCAGTAATGGCACGTGTGCTAGACAGCAGAATGCATAACAGCACGCGGGCTAGAAATCCTGACTTCCTCAAGTGGTGGCAAGTAACGACACTCGCGCTAGCAGCAGTTACAGTAACAGCACGCGGGCTAGAAACTTCGTTTAAGCTCGGTTCGCCGAACTCATAATAATCAGTAATGGCACGTGTGCTAGACAGCAGAATGCATAACAGCACGCGGGCTAGAAATCCTGACTTCCTCAAGTGGTGGCTAGTAACGACACTCGCGCTAGCAGCAGTTACAGTAATAGCACGCGGGCTAGAAACTTCGTTTAAGCTCAGATCGCCGAACTCATAATAATCAGTAAAGGCACGTGTGCTAGACAGCAGAATGCATAACAGCACGCGGGCTAGAAATCCTGACTTCCTCAAGTGGTGGCTAGTAACGACACTCGCGCTAGCAGCAGTTACAGTAACAGCATGCGGGCTAGAAACTTCGTTTAAGCTCGGTTCGCCGAACTCATAATAATCAGTAATGGCACGTGTGCTAGACAGCAGAATGCATAACAGCACGCGGGCTAGAAATCCTGACTTCCTCAAGTGGTGGCTAGTAACGACACTCGCGCTAGCAGCAGTTACAGTAATAGCACGCGAGGTATAAAAAGGTATGTATATCGGCAATCCGTTTGAAGAGCATTTTTTAAAAATTTAATTAATATTTTATGAAATATTATGAAATGAATTGGATTTAAAAAAAAATTCTCTGCTAACAACGAACAAACCGATTGCCGATATACCTTTTTATACCTCGCGTGCTATTACTGTAATACTGTAATTGCTGCTAGCGCGAGTGTCGTTATACTAGCCATGACTTCGGAAAGTCGGATTTTCCAGCCCGCGTGCTGTTACTGTATATGCGACCCGCATACCATTCATACTAATCACTCATTGCGGCTAGACAAACTAGTTTACGGAACTGGCGACCTTTTTTTTTTAGAAGTTTAAATGTCTGGGCAGGTGTATTGATAATTCAAGTGATTTTTTTACTACTCTATGGAACTGCGACTTTTTTTTTTTTTTAGAAGTCAGCAGAACTACCACCCATATTCTCATAATATAGATTTCGAGTGAAAAACCGGATTTCATCCGGTATTAAAATCACTTGAATGCTCGGTTCCCATCACTAATTTTTTATATAAAATAATGTAACTTTTATCAAAAATCATCAGATTAACTTTTGCTGCCAACAGTACGATACAACTCTATCACCATGAAAGTAGTAAGTAGTGCATGTTTTTTATATTGCGTTTTAAACGAATTATTAATTATTACTATTACCTTGTCCAAGTTTGGGTCAATCATTGGGATTTGTGGAAAAAAATAGTGTAGTGATTTGGGGTAACTGAGCTCAGCGGGTAAATGTACGCAATGTCCGTACCTCAGTATAGAGAATTATAATGAGGAGGAGTGTGGTACATTTCGAAAATAGTAAATAGATACATGATACACTATAAGCTTTTTGACTTCACAGAAAAGTGGGTCAAACTAGTGTATTTTTTGTACTAAAAAGTACCTAATCAATACCAAGTTAACATTTTCTACATTTTCTATAGAGTTTTACATTTGTACAGGGTTATTTTTTATATTTGCGTACCCACCTACAGGGCTTAATGTAAGTGACAGAAAAAAACTTTTAATACAAAAGTTGCATAATCTTTCCCGTAATATCTTTTAGACTTATTAAAAAAAACATCTGCACATCGGAAAGTTAAATAACAAATGAAAGTCTTCTTTTTTTAAATGGAACACCCTATATATTTTTTACTAGGGCGAAAGATCTCTTTCTCCTGATTTCAAAAATATATAACATGTCATCATTTAATCCAGTGGTTTGTGAAATATTTGAGTTTTTGATTAATTGAATTGACTATAATCTAGTCGGCGTTCCGCATACTTCAACGTGACATATTTGTCACTTTAATTTAAATTGAAACATGCAGCAAAGAAAATAACTTATGATTTATAATTTATGATATAAAGTAAAATAAATTGCTGTTGAACTACAGCTATTCGGTTGTTATTAGAGTAAAAAAGACGCACTATTTGAAGTTTGTCTTCTTCCGAATATCCCATTTTCCTTACTGAATCTTTCAATTTAAAGTAAAGTGACAAATATGTCACGTTGAAGTATGCGGAACGCCGACTAGATTATAGTCAATTCAATTAATCAAAAACTCAAATATTTCACAAACGACTGGATTAAATGATGACATGTTATATATTTTTGAAATCAGGAGAAAGAGATCTTTCGCCCTGGTAAAAAATATATAGGGTGTTCCATTTAAAAAAATAATACTTTCATTTGTTTTTTAACTTTCCGATGTGCAGATATATTTTTTAATAAGTCTAAAAGATATGACGGGAAACATTATGCAACTTTTGTATTAAAAGTTTTTTTCTGTTACTTATATTAAGCCCTGTAGGTGGGTACGCAAATATAAAAAATAACCCTGTACCTAGAGAACTAAATCCCTGTATGCGCAAAATAAAAAATATTCTATAATATTTAAATTATTAGTTACATTTTGATTTTTTTATGAACTAGTTTATTATGTAAATACTTAACCTAAAATAATTGCACTATTAGTGTGCATAAACAAGAAAAATATGTATAAACAGATATATGTCAGAGAAAATAAAATTAAGAATTTAGAATAAGTCAGTGAACTTATGATTGTCTGTATATTTAAATGTTCTGCAACACTTCCTGAATTTTTTAATAATGTTGATTTTTTAATTTCCACCGGCAATGTGTTATATAGTTTGGGGCTAGGTGGCTAAAGAAACGCAAATTAATATTTGTATTACTGTGAGGTATTCTGAGGTGTTTTTCAGTTTTGCTTCGTGTTGTATATCTATGATTAATAGGTTTTTTTTTAGTTCGGGTTTTGGGAAATAATTATTTCAAACAGTTTTAAAATTCGTTGTTTTGTCCAATCAAATGGTCTATTTTGATCCATTCAGCTATAAGAATAGTCATAAAACATATAAATACTATTTCGGTAAAGGGTATAAATTCAAGACGCGAGTGGAACAAACCCAAATATTACACCCTTAATAAATATCGCTAGATTTTAGAAAAAGGAATTGCATTATTTGTTACCAACTACAATTAAAATATATATTTTTAAATTTTTCTTTCTTTAATTTAGGTATTGGCCCTTTTTGCCCTTGTAGCCATCGCGGTAGCTACCCCAGCCAACACTGATGCCAACGTTGGAGTCGATGGATCTAACTCTACGTCATCAGTGGATACGGCTTTCTTGGAAGCTTTGATTGACGATCCGTTCAACGAGCGACTCGTCGAGCAGTACGTCGACCCGGATAACATCTTTGCTAATCGAACAAAAAACACGAATGTTGCAGTATAAATAGCAGTAGCGTAGTATCCCACACAGGCTGCAACTTTTTACATTATGTGGCATACTAATTCAATCAAACTCGAAGCATATCCGCACTCGGCTAACCCCTCTTGCTTAATACCACCTGCTCGTTTGGTGACTGTCACTTTTAACACTTTTAAATGCATGTTTAATATCGACATTATGTTATAAATTTTTGTACTTTCCACTTTGTTTCATTTCGTAACCCATACAATAAAATTATACCTTTATGAAGTACCTTTAAAAAATAAATGCAAATACTAACTACTACAACCATACAACCACAAGCCCAAAGTTTGTTAAAAGAAATGCTTTTTTCTACGAGCGTGTGAAAAGTTAGACCTTTCACACCCATTTCAGTGTGGAAAGTTTTACTTTAACGCACTAGTGTGAAAAGTAAATTACTTTTCACACGCCGGGTGAAAAGTCTAACTTTTCACACGCTCGTAGAAAAAATCTATAACGTATGATATACGTAAGAAAATATCTCGTTTAAGGCACTCATATGAATTATGAACATATTTTCATATGCGTGCCTTAAACGAGTTATTTTCACACTTATATCATAAATAGTTATTATTTACTTACTACCAGTCGTTGTCTCTTGACAAAGATAAAGTCATAATTCTCAGAAAGAGTGAGGAAAATAGAATACAGGCCCGTTTATAAGAAAAAAGGAGTGAATATGTGACATTACGGACAGTCTTCACTCACAGTATTCGTATTCCACTACTCCTCTAGTAAAGATATACACCAGCTATATAGCCGAAAAACAAACCAAAATAGTAGTTAATGTTAATTTGAAGTCATGATTTGACAAACAAACTTAACCTGAAAAATATACCGATATTAATGTCAGGCCATAAAACGAACCCAAAACATTAGAACAAATAATGTCAACGAACGAAAGAAAGGAAACCAACGCACAGTTTAACTCAGTGTTACCAACTCGTTCTAAGGAGAAAAATCCATCTCTCATGCTAAAAGACTATACCAGATTTGACATAATATAGATTTTGCAATCAGCTGCAGTGAGAAAAAAGCCTTCTCTTCCTATAAGTATTCACATACTCTTTATACAACTGTTTACTATACTATACGTGACAGCAACGCGGTTTCCTACTGTAAGACGACGAAAATTGTTAGACCGCTGTGTAGTGATAATATCACGGTAATTTAGCCAATAGGAAATAGGAGTTAATGCTACCATAGAATTATTTATAACCATTATTGCTCTGAATACTCACAGTAATTATCAGGTTCTATTGGGGGTGTAATCTGATTTTAAATGATGGCTTAGTTCCGACTGGCAGTTGTAGTAAAACTTGACATTATTCATAATAATATTTGCTTGCTGCGGTTAATAAAGCATATACTTACTTTAAAATCAGTACTGTAGTTCTCAAAAATTTAAATAGCTTCTAGTTTCATATTGTTATTGTTGTTTAACATTGCATATGATTATCTATTATGCAACAAGGTTTACTGAGATATTTAAATTCGTCGATAGATTATAAAGTCCAATACTAATGATGGGTTGTGCGAAATAAAAATCGCCTATTGCTTTATCTGACATGCAAAGTAAATAAAAATTAAATACGAAGAAAAAATAAATTAATTGAAAGAGTTTCAGTACAATTCGTTTTTGGGGACGTCGTCCTGCTTTCTTAATTATAGAGAAAGCGCTTTACTACGAACAAAATGCGTCGCATTGAGAAGAGAAGATACAATTTATTTCTTAACAAAATTCCTGTATTAAAAGCAGTTCATTATTCAACAAGACTGTGCTGCTAATGGAACTGATACTACCAATAAAAACACTGTTCTAGCAAAGCTGGAATTGATATAATACTAAAAGAGGGTTTGATACACTAGCAGCTTATTTAATATGGGTTAATAAAAAAATAAGCTGTCAATACAAACTATGTCTTAGCAAACCGGTTGTATTAGATCATTTTCCTCAGTGTGTATACTAACTTCCCCTCTACACCTTGGTTACCTGTAATTGTCTATAAAGAACTTGCTCATTACTATAAGAGTCTATCTTATACTACATCCACTTTTAAATTTTTAAATATTTTATTTAAAAATAAAGACCAACTTCACTTACCTACCAAAGCACCATCATAGTACTGTTAGAGAACTTAAAAATATTTTTGGTTGTAAATAAATCTAAAGATTCCAGTTTGCAAATTTTTGTTGTATTAATAATCCAGAAAATGACATAATGCTTTATAAAAAAAACGTATTTACTAAAAACAAGTTGTGAAAGGTTAAATTGAAAATGTATTTTTGGGTTTAGTACAAATTCATTAATATTTTAAAATGTGTAGTGGGAAATATTTTTGTTATAAAATAATGTGACTCTTTTTCAAAAATCATCAGATTAACTTTTGCTGACAACAGTACAACAATAGAACTCTATCAACATGAAAGTAGTAAGTGTATTTTTTATATTCCGTTACATTATTATTTTTTAAATGAAGTATTACCTTGTCCAAGTGTGAATCAATAATTATTGGAATCAAGGGTTTAATTGGTATTTTTTCTAATTTTGTATCATAACAAATCTATTACGATACGTAATGAAGCTATTTCGATATGCGTTTTTTCTTTATTTGATGTTAGTAACATTTAAATGTTTTATTTCATTGACTACGCGGCCTTTGTGATTTACGAGAAAACCCATTTTTCGCAGAGGAAAAATAGCTTGATAACCTACTTTTTTATTCTATGTGGATAACAGTAATGTATGTTGGTTGCATAAATCTATAAATCAATCTTTTGTAGATGCTTCAAGCTATCATTTTCTGCTAAATCCTATCCAAAATTCAATCTACTCACCTTCCAATGTCGATTTCAACTTCAACTTTATTTGAATTTTCCATCTTCCCTATACTAAATTGCAATGCCGTGACGTAAAATCACGTCTTTTGAAATTCGAAAAAAAGTAGCAAAATCGCTCGAATTTCCGAACGCTCTGTATATGTACCGAATGTACAAGGATCACACAACGTATTCCGTCCAATTTCAAATCTCATATCGCTAAAATAACTTTAGAATCTCGTGGTGAAAATGGGTCAATAAATTAAAAAATTACAGTTCGCAAAATAATTTTAGTATTACCAACATAAAATTTAGACATAAAAATTTACAAAATTTGAAGGATTTATTTTCTTTTTAAATACTTATGTGCTTTTTATTAAAAAAACTACAAATTAGAAAAAATAGTATAACGTACGTGTTATATAAAGCAGTTTTATAAAATGATGCTTTATAAAACGTGTACGTTAATATCTACTATTAAGTAATTGTGAAAAGAAAATAGAGTAGTGTCATGCATGTCAACAAATAAAGTCTATAATACAGAGTGCTACGGAAATATCTAACCATTTAATTAAATTGCTTAAAATTAAAAATACAAAAATAATAATACAAATACAAATTCAGGGATATATTCTGTGAACGAATTAAATGGATAAGTTTTTGCGTGCCACCCTGTATTATAGACTTATATTTGTTGACATGTTTTTTATTCTAAATTTAAAAGTCAAAAGTGATAAAATGACTCATTGATTATTTACGAAACACTTTTTCGGCAACAGAATTTATTTCGAAAAAATGGCATTTTTTTTGCCTCTAGTGGCATGGCGAAACTTTTGGCCAGTTTCTAGCGCAGATAGATGTCTAATTGCTTTCGTTTAAAATAAATTTTTATGTAAGATATGTCAGTATTAAATTTAAGAAAATTTACATGCATCTAGAGTTTATGCGCTACCCCGTACAATAGACGTGTCAGGACGCAAACTACTCTGCGCTAAACACGAGAATCTTATATCTATAATTTAAAAAAAAAAGTTCAAAATTGGTTTGTTATTAACGAAATTACAGCTTATTAATTTGAGGGTGCTTTTTTTAATATACGATAATTAATGGGCGTAGTGTATAATAGTATTAAATACAGTTTTTTAGAAAACAAAGTTAAATTAGAACTGATGCTTTTAAAATAACCTACTTTTTTGGCAATCTTCGATATAATACTTTCCAAATAATTAAAAAATTTTGACTTTGAATCAATGATTATCCCTAAATATTTAAAACTGTTTACTAATTCCAATTTTTCACCATCAATTACAACATTTATATTTTGACAATTTAAATTATTACCCATATTACTTTTAGCCAATGTAATAATTTATTTATCTCAGAATTTAGAGTATTTAGACCATCAAAAATATTTAAAACAATAATGTAAATTAAGGTGTCATTAGCAAACATTTGTAACTTATACATTTTTAAAACTAAAGGCATATCGTCCAGGTTGTTCATAGCGTTTTCCATTGGTAAGTTTACTACAGGGTTATCCAACCAAGACTAGACAAGGCGATTTTTTGACTTTTCCTGTACTTTTATAAAAAAACTGAAATACCCTTCTTAAGTCATTTTCTCCCGCGAATTCGAATATCTTCAGCAAAAAACAATTGAACATCAAACAAAAGTACTAGGGGTCACCTTGATATTTTTTTAAATGGAACACCCTGTATATTTTTACATTTTTAAATTCCACATAAAATTATAATTATTTTTTATTAAATGCACTATTAGTCTATACTTCATAGTTTCCGAGATATTGACTCTCGAAAAGTGACATTTTTGAACTTTGACAGCTTATAACTTTCTAACAGTACGTCTTAGAGCAAAACGGCTTACATATCCCTATCTTCAATTTTTATTATCTTCCCAAAAAAATCAACTTCCGGTTAAACCGGATGTAACTCGAAAGAAGGAAATATAGTTGTTCCGGTTTAACTGGAAGTTGATTTTTTTGGGAAGATAATAAAAATTGAAGATAGGGACATGTAAGCCGTTTTGCTCTAAGACGTACTGTTAGAAAGTGATAAGCTGTCAAAGTTCAAAAATGTCACTTTTCGAGAGTCAATATCTCGGAAACTATGAAGTATAGACTAATAGTGCATTTAATAAAAAATAATTATAATATTATGTGGAATTTAAAAATGTAAAAATATACAGGGTGTTCCATTTAAAAAAATATCAAAGTGACCCCTAGTACTTTTGTTTGATGTTCAATTGTTTTTTGCTGAAGATATTCGAATTCGCGGGAAAAAATGACTTAAGATGGCTATTTCAGTTTTTTTTATAAAAGTACAGGAAAAGTCAAAAAATCGCCTTGTCTAGTCTTGGTTGGATAACCCTGTACATGTCAAATGTATTTCTGTTTTACCAATGAATAAAGCCATAACTTTTAAACTATCGCACGTTGAGTTTGATGCTTTAATTGTAAATGAAATTAACGCTGTATTTTTGCAAGCCATTATGCTAATAAACCATTTAGACCCCTTTACAAGTGTAAAAGATGGTGAATGTTTAGGTAAAAGAACTTATCCCAGCCCTGTCTCTGTCGCCAACATCTTAACGTAAAATAGAACATACATTATAAATGAAAAGTGACTTAACCATGATGCGGCGTGTTCTTAGAAAAATTTGAATTTACCTAAATTTTTTTAAATATTAAATATAACAGTTTTATAATTGATCCTAGAAGAGTATGTAATTATTAATAAATTACAATTTAATTGCTGATACAAAAGATGTCCAATTTTTAATGTTAATCGATTTCAACAAAAATGTTTTGTGGTGAACTTATAAATAGATTATTAATTGATGTATTAGCTCGCTAATTACATGGTTGTTAAACCTCGTAACAATCGCACGTTACATTGGACTTTATGAATAAAATTTGAGCAATTAAATTGGATTTTCTTAACATTCACTTGTCAATGGCCAATGTTGTATATGAGTGAAATCTGGATGCTTTATTCGTTACCAATGTACCGACTGGTCAACTAAGACTGGCCTATATCTCAGAAACTAGTATTCATAGAGCATCTAAATATTTTTTTTGTTAAAGTGCCGAAAAGAATATCCTGGAAATTATTTTCACGTTTGTAGAATTTTCGTTACAATCATGACCAAGGTTAAAATTAGGGTTTGCTTCGTGTTTGGACTAATTATGAGATATCGAAAATATCTGTATTTTTTTCCTTACATAATTTCCTACACTTTGCTTTAAACAAATTCCGATCTAGTAAAATCAAGTGGTGTTGTTATATTCGGACTTTCCTACTTACCAACCGCCGCATACATAACACAGCCACACAAAAAAAATTGGGCTGAGGGTCTGACTATGTTTACTATAGGTTTTCGGGGCCGCTGAATAAGAATCTGATGTCAAAATTATCCCATCACGTCAGGGTTTCTCCATAACCTCAAAAACCCCATTATCAAAGTTGTTAAGCTCTGTCACGTTGTTACTTAAGAGGAAGTAACCCCTTTACCACAATAAAAATTGGCGAACGTTTTGCTGGTCAAACGAAAAGAAAAAATAAAAATAGGTATTTAGAAAATAAATTCTACTTTAAATACCCCATCCAGAAAAGTAAATGACGAAAATATTCCCAAAATTTTTTTTAGAAATTTTTTTTATTTTTAGTAATTTTGTAATATTTTAAACAATTCTTTATTGGTCAAAAGCAAAATGACTTTCCCGGGTGTAGAATGTTGTACCAAACAATTTTTCTTAAAGCCATTTTTAATATCGGTCTTACTTTTTTCTCAAAAACTTTGGGCGCGTAAAGTGAATTTAAGCGTGTAAAGTGGGTTTACGCGCCCAAAGTTTTTGAGAAAAAAGTAAGGCCGATATTGAAAAATGGCTTTAAGAAAAATTGTTTGGTACAACATTCTACACCCGGAAAAGTTATTATGCTTTTGACCAATAAAGAATTGCTTAAGATATTACAAAATTACTAAAAATAAAAAAAATTTCTAAAAAAAAATTTGGGAATATTTTCGATCGTCATTTACTTTTCTGGATGGGGTATTTAAAGTAGAATTTATTTTCTAAATATCAATTTTTATTTTTTCTTTTCGTTTGACCAGCAAAACGTTCGGCAATTTTCATTGTGGTAAAGGGGGTTACTGCTCTTAAGCATTAAACTAAAGAACTAATCCGTTTATCCTCATAACCCTATAACCCCATAACCAAAGAAAATAATTCATCACAGGCAAACAACAGTATGACAATGTCACAGGGGTTGAGGATTCCTTATAAGTAAAGGGCGGAATATATGCACTTAAATTCAGCCAAAATATGCGAATATATATGCCTTGCTTGCTCTTAAAATATGCAGTTATTTGCATTTTTTTACCAAATATGCATACTGGTATGCAATTCCTTAATTTATTATACTAAAATGACGTAACACATTGGGTTCTAGAACTTATTTTTAAAAAAATGTCAAAAAAACAAAGAAAAATAAAAGTAAACGATTTTTTTACCTAAAATTGTATTACTAAATATTTTTTACTGCTTAAAAGGATTGTCTTCTATTAGTAAAAATATGTTTATACAAAGGGAAGCTTTTTTCAACATCTACTGATGTATTTGGACAAAACTGTAACTTAGGTAGCAAAATATAAGGCCAAGATACAACTTGGTTGGATGGTTAACCATCATAAATGCTTTTTACTGCAGTTAAGTATTTAAATCCTTTATTATTTTTTACAGTTACATCCAATTTGTTTCTTACTTGACGTCCTACTTTACTGGGAATGTTTAGCGGAAAAAGTTTCGACAATACTAATTGAGTCTCTTAAACTTAAATTTCTACTCTCCAACGAGGATATTATGTCTGGTATAAAACTGAAATTAACCTTAGTAAAAACAAGATCTTTAGCTACACTTGCACTTTTTAACAACTCTTTACTTCGCACAACACACTGCGAATCGTCAACTAAATCCAAAATTAGTTCTTTAATGGCCTCGAAATGCTCTGCGTAGAATCTTGCGGTCTTAATCCATGTTCCCCACCGGGTAACTATAGGTTCTGAAGGTAAACTAACTCCTAATAATCTCTCTTACACAACTGCACTCTTAGAGGTGCTTTTAGAAACAATTTTTTTACATTTGAAATTAATTTATTTACCAAAGGTTTACTTTCCAGAAGTATGTATTACAAATCGATATAAATACATTTTCTTAATCAGGTAATAATAACGCATTTTTAAGTAACAATAAACGGGCATCGCCCATTTGGGCCCGAAAAATTGGAAATACCAGGTAAGATGAATTTTAATGAGCTTGGATAATGTCCATTTCGGCCCACAACGGAAAACTAATTAAAAGGTAATTTAGCTACATATATTTGGATTCGGATAATTAGATTATTTATATGGGCGCTCATTGTTAGGTTATTTAGTTCCACAGTAACATCTAAACTGTATTAATCTAGTAAAGAAAGGCGGAAAAATGGGTGAATCGGCTAAGTTAAGTGAAATAACAAGCGTACGCGGTAAAACACTTTTGGTGTTGAATCTGTTCAAATATAAAGAACAAAACCGACAATTAAGTTCGGGAGAAACAAAGTGGAGATGCATTAAAGATAGGTGCAATGCCTATTTTAAGACTATGGGCAATTCTTCTGATCGACTTTTGACAACATCGAATCAAAACCATTCACACGGGACAGAGTTGGAAAATGTCTTGCAACGGCAAATATTAAGTGCTACAACGAAGAGGAAAGCTGAATCTGACATATGTGAGAAACCTGCAAGAATAATAAGAAAAGCTTTGTCGGAGCAACCAGAACAGGATGCTCTCACCCGAAAGAACTTGGAATGTGTGAGGAAGAACATCTACTATGCTCGGAGGAAATCGCTGCCAGCATCACCCAAGTCAGTCACAGCGAAGTCCACGAAGTGTTAGCTGCCATAAGGTCAAAAACTAATAATTATAATGTTTTTTTTTTATATTATAATGTTATAATTATAATTTTAAAAATAAGAAAATAGATTTAGGATAGAGATTAGATTTTACTGATACAGTATTCAACATAGAGTAAGGGACAAAAATATTATAATCTTACGAACATAACAAACTTATTTTAAATTTTTGGTACACATAATAAATTTTCGTGTAAAAAAGTAAATAACTACCGATGACGTAATCATCATCTAGACTCCCCTACCCCCTATGTCATCCAAAATAAGCAAAACAAAGACCCCCCACCACCCCATAGTGCTTACGTAATACTTGAACGGTCCCTATATGTTGTTATTTCTCTGTGTATAGTTACAATTACATCTTGTGGATGCATTAGGTTTAATTCTAATTTCTAATTAGGTAGTACCTCGTTAGTCCACCGTTAAACCCTCCGGGCCGAGATGGGTAAATTTAAAATAGGTACATTTTGGGTTCGGGGCCGAATTGGGCTGTTTTTATGCACGATACCTGCCTCCTCGGGCCGAAATAGGCGCGAGAACATAAAATAAGCATTGTCAGACCCTCAGGACAAATACTTTTTTTGTGTGGCTGTTTAATTAATAAAATATTATATTTTTAATAATTTTTTCTTTAATTCAGGTTTTTGTCCTTTTCGCCCTTGTGGCAATCGCTGTAGCTGCTCCAGCCGACACTGATGCCAAGGCTGAAGTCGTCAAACAAGTTTTGGAAAATATTGGAGTTGATGGCTACAACTTTGCGTAAGTATATTTGCTTACCAAAATTAATTACTGTAGCGAGGTGGTTGGGGGAATGACCGACATACGAAACGAGTTAATCAAAGTCAAATTGACAAGTAGTTGACACGGGTTTATTAATAAATTGTCATTCTGACAAACGAAGCCTGGGATCCCTCTCAACGCCATTTCATCTTGACCGGATATAAGTCTTTGTCTATTCTTAAACATCCTAGTGAATCACTGGGTCTGGAAAATGTAAGGGCAGAGGTGCCGAATAAAGCAGAAATATAATATTGTCATAATAATGAAGTTTGCTTTAAAAAAAATCCATCAACCATAGACAAGCGAGTTTCGCGCTCTCAAGGATAGATAGGCAACTTAACATACTAAATTGGTTCCCTGATAGCGCCACATGCGACCGGGGGCGAAACTAAATATAGTCGTGGTGGGGGTAGGCGCCAAGCATAAAAATTTAAATTTAATTATTACTTTGAATTCAAATTTTCGCGCTTCTAACTTAACGGAAAAGTTTGAACCGCGAAACATCTGATTCAAGTTAAAATAATTTGGGAGAACGAAAGGAAATTATACCAACGTTTCTGATATGGCAACAAGATTTATTAATAATTAGATATTTACATAAATAGGTTTTAAATAAAAAAAGAGCTTAAATTATTATTTTCTGTAGATTTTTCTAACAATTCCGTGTTTTTTCAAAGTTTTAATTTAATAAACTAGTTATTGTACCTTGTAGTTCATTAAGTTGTGAAGTAACGTTTCTTTCTATATCTTTAATAGCTTGCTCTGTACTTTCCAATCGTTGGGCGACATTATTGAAGTCTTCAGGAGGTTCCACGCTTTTGTTAATTGCCTTGGTTTTTCTTCCCGATTTCTTTGGTCGCGACATATTAAATATATATGATTCTCAAACTACCGACTGCGCCATGTTAAGTTTATAAATTATATATGAATAATTATTTAATAATAACTTTATTTTTTATATATTTTACAAATCAATCATCAAATGACAATGACAATCTTTCACCAGTCCAGGTAAGACTTCAGGATCTGTCACAATAAGCCATATTTTTATCTTTCTCGTACATATGCTGGTACAGTTTAATACAGAGAGAGAGAGGTACAGAAGGTTGGCCATGCTCATTCTAAATGAATATTCTGTTCCTACCAACGTTTAGGAGATGAACAACCTTATAAAACAAAATTCCTACAATAGCGCCACTAGCGACCGGGGGCTAAATTAAACGAACAGGGGACGACCTTCACCATTTAAATTATCCTAGCCTGCCATCAACTTAAATTACAATTGTGGTATCGCTTTTAAGCTTTCCAGATGGGTGGTAAGGGGATAAGGGTAGTGCTTTAAGGGTGGGTAAGGATGGTCTGCAAACAATACCTCATTTTTATTTTTTTATCAGGCGTAATGACTAATCGGCATACGATTTTAGTGTTTGTTTTTAAATTACGTAGTATTATTATTTTTTAGCTAGGTATAATTTTCACGTTGCCTACTAAAAGGTGCCAGGCCGTTTTAGAAACAAAAGGCGCGGTAAGCCCGCCAACCCTCTGGGCCAGTCCGTCACTATGTTACAATATATTTATATTATTATTCTTTTCTGTACACAACCAGTTAGGTGATCGACTTTTCATTTTATTTAAATTTGCAGCTTAGAAACCAGCAATGGAATTTTCCACGAAGAAAAGGGAGAACTCATCAACCCCGGAAGTGAAAACGAAGCCATCGCTGTTCGCGGTGAGTTCAAATACACCGGCCCAGATGGCATTCTCTACAAAGTCAGCTACATCGCTGACGAAAATGGTTTCCAACCAAGTGCCGATCATTTGCCTGTTGCCGAAGAATAAGTTGATTGTTTAGCTTTTTGTACAACATAGAAAAATGCCAGTAACTTGTATTTATTTTCGCCTAACATGAACGAATTGTCAATTACGATTTGAATATAAAAAATCGTTGACGGTAAAACGCGCAAACAAAAGTTAAGTTTTATGTGTGGAAAAACCTATTTGGGCACGGCTCACAAGGTAAACAGGGTCCTGCACCTTACATCCCGTCTTCTATAGCTCACTTATTAATTAAGTTAGAATTTTGATATTGTGCAGACCTTTCCTGTATCTTGGGGCGCATTTCAGGAAAATATTTTTTTTGATACAGGGTGTTCCAAAAAAGCGTGATGTCATAAGGATGTATTTTTTTTATTACACGCTATATATTTTCTTACTTACTTGGGTGCCTCCTATATTTACCTACATACCCCTAAAGTTTTATTAAAATCGATTCAGTAATATAGACGGAAAAAAAAAACTAAAAAATATCAGTTTTGCACCACTGGTTTTAAAAATTAATAAAAAATAAAAATAATGCCTCGTTAATAAAATTATACAGAGGTACTTATTAAATAAAGTCTAACAGTCTCGTTAACCAAGTTTGATTATTACGAATTATACAGGGTGTCCAAAGTTTAGTGTCAAACTTTGCAAACTTTAAAGCAATTTATTTTTCTTATTTCAATAGGAACCCCTGTATCTTTTTATGTCATTCGATGCAGAATTAAAAATCAAACATTTGTCCTAATTACAACCCTACCGCAATTTCTAACGCATCAAGACTTATTTGAAGAAAACTCATTTTATCAACTATTCCAACAGTCATTATAATGAATAAATATTGAAGGTGGCATCGAAAAACAATTTATTGGTATTAAAGTTTATTACAGTGATAAGAGACCATTTTTACTTTAGTAATCTAAAAGTTTCAAATATTGTTAAATTGTTAGTAATTATATTATTTAAGCTGTTATAATTACTTTATATGGTTTTTTGTGATGGACTACAACCAAGAAGAGGTCTTAGATATCATTTTTATATTAGGAGCATGCGAAAAGAACTCTTTTTTGGCAAGCCGAGTTTACGCACAGCGTTATCCGGAACAACGACATCCAGACAAAAGGAGCCTGCAGAACATATTAGAGAGGTTTGTACCAACGGGAAATGTAAACTACCCAAAACCAGTGAGAAATAAACCGGTCCGGACTAAAAAAAATCAATTGGCTGGGCTATTATCTGTTATAGAAAATCCTTCAGTTAGTCAACCAACAGTCGCTGATGCCATAGATGTAAACGAAAGAACAGTTCAACGAAGTTTAAAGGATAACCATATCCACGATTATCATTTCCAGTTAATAATTACTAAGAATTTAAAAATATTTGAAACTTTTAGATTACTAAAGTCAACTTATCACTTTAATAAACTTTAATACCAATAAACTATTTTTTAATGCCACCTTCGATATTTATTCACAATAATGACTGTTGGAATAGTTGATAAAATGAGTTTTCTGCAAATAAGTCTTGATGCGTTAGAAATTGCGATAGGGTTGTAATTAGGAAAAATGTTTGATTTTTAATTCTGCATCGAAATGACATAAAAAGATACAGGGGTTCCTATTTGAAATAAGAAAAATAAATTGTTTTAAAGTTTGCAAAGTTTGACACTAAACGTTACCCTGTACAATTCGTATTAGTCAAACTTGTTTAACGAGACTTTTAGACTTTATTTAATAAGTATGTTTGTATAATTTTATTAACGAGGCATTATTTTTATTTTTTACTAGCTATACCCTGCGCGCGTTGCTACGCCCAGAATAATAAGGCGGGTTCACCATCGCGTCAACAAACTTTTTATATTATTATTTATTAGTACCCGGCATGCGTTGCGCCACTTTTTTTTATGCCGAAACCTTCCTCGGCCTGCACACAACAACTCACCAAATTTTCATCGTAATCGGATAAACGGTATAGGAACGCATACAGGACCTACAGACAAACAAACATTCATTTTTATATATAGATTTATTTTTAAAACCAGTGGTGATATTTTTTAGTTTTTATTTTTTTTGCCTATAATACTGAATCGATTTTAATAAAATTTTAGGGGTATGTAGGTAATTATAGGAGGCACCCAAATAAGTAAAAAAATATTTTCCCGAAATGCGCCCCAAGATACAAGTAAGGTCTGCAAAATATCAAAATCCTAACTTAATTAATAAGTAAGCTATAGAATACGGGAGGTGAGGTGCAGGACCCTGTATTTCTAGTCGAAGCGCATTTTTTCTACTATCAGAAAATACATAATGTAAATCAAAATACATTAACTTTACGCACTAGTGCAGTGCAGGCATTCAATTTACTTTACGCATCAGCGAAAAAGTTAAATTTTATTCACTTTCTATAGTGCGTAAAGTTAACATTTTACGCACAGTAGTAGAAAAAAGTTATTTCAACATTAGAGTTGAAATATTATGTTAAACAAGTTTTAAGGCGGATTCCAACATAACTTTTTTTCCTATTTGCTTACGCTCATCCTACTTACTATCTATGAATCTATATACAGTAAATAAATTTTGTTTCTGATTTTTTAGCTCATTGCATCCTTTCTATAAAAGAATACTACAAAAACAACAAAACTAAACACTCATCACCCAAGAAACCCCAATAATTATAGATAGATAGAGATGGAGTTAAATATCGATAGCTTGTTATTATGAAAGTCCTATATTCGATTTGTTTTGAATAATGGCTCACTTATTAAAATAAATTTACTAAGATAAAGTTCAAAGTTATTTGTCCCGTGTCCTTAAACATTGTATGGGTATTCTATCCTAAAAGGAATAATTGTAACAATCGAACTTGAATTATAAATCTGTTCTAACTAAACCCTTTTTTTCCTGTGGTTCAACTCCGTTGACATATTTAGTGGTGGAGAGTGCGCATCTTCCTTATCTTTGTTTAGTGGGTTGCTTGACCTATTCTCCCTTTTTTATCATAAAAACTCCTAATGGTTCCCAGAATGATCGAAAAAAAGAGTTTTTTTTTATTTGCAGTAATGCCCTAGTCTATACCTACCCCAATTTGATCCAAGGGTCCCGTAAGTTTGTTATTTTTTAAATAGTTTTGTTGTCAAATTCGTCAGCCATCAGCTGCTCATACGTTTTGAAAAAAAAAATTCAATACGCGTGTGATTTAAAGCACTTTCTAGTATGTACCTATTGTCATCATCTGCATATTAAAAAAGCCTTATAAACGATAATAAATAATAAAGTTTAAAATGTGTATTGTCAAAAAAAACTGTAGCAAATTATTTGTTTTCAATAAAAACAAATCGACGGAATTAAAACCAGAAGAAAAGACGAAACAAAATAATGACCAACTATTTGGTACTAATTAATTTACAACATTTCTAGCAATCCATCACAAGTACTATATCAATAGAATTTATTAGCAAATGAGCCATAACCTTAAAGATCCAATATACCCAATAATACATCTAACACGAAAGGTCACGAAATTTTAAATATCGAATAAAACCACAAAAATTGAATCATCATGTCAAAACGATACATATCGCAAAGTAGGGGGAAGGTTCTTTTATTATAAGAAGAAGATAATTTTTGGACAAGGTATATAATCATCTTCTATTGGTTGACATCAGCATACCACAAAACATCTATTCATCATGAAAGTAGTGAGTGTTAATTGCTTATTCATACATACGTATACTAATTTTTTAACCTTATTTTCATTGACTGGTTTGAGTCTAACACTTTCAATTGTTATCTAATTTTATTGCTATTCTAACAGACGAGTAAATATTTATTTTTCTTAAATTAATTTTTTTATTTGTTATATAACTATTTGGTGTCGTTAAATAAATAACTTTTTTCTTCTTAATGAATGGGTATAGTAATAGGTACAGTGGGCATCATTGTTTAGATTTGCTTAGATCCGCAGTTTATTTTTCATTGATTGATTGGTCTAGACCGGATGGAATATCTGCGAAAAGAGATCATAGTGTCGATAAAAAATGAAAATTTTATACCTGCCATTTTTAAGCCATGAGACACTTGAGTTTTGACGACATGTTGCTCTGACAACAACAATTTTTTTGTATATGTTATTATTTAATTTTTTTAATAGTTTTTATCGTCAACCGTCAGTAAAGCCGTACATTATCAGAGTGATTTCCGGAAGTAAACGAACACTTTCTTTTATTATAAAATAAAATACTTTTTCTAATTTGTATTATTGTCATTACGATACGCATTTGCGTATCGTAATGAAGCTATTTCGATACGCGTTTTTTCTTTATTTGATGTTGGTAACATTTAAATATTTTATTTCATTGACTTGCGCGGCCTTTGTGATTTACGAGAAAACCCATTTTTCGCATTTTTATTCTGTGTGGATAACAGTCATGTATGTTGGTGGCATAAATCTATAAATCAATCTTTTGTAGATGCTTCAAGCTATCATTTTCTGCCAAATTCTATCCAAAATTCAATCTACTAACCTTCCAATGTCGATTTTAACTTTAACTTTATTTGAATTTTCCATCTTCCCTATACTAAATTGCAATGCCGTGAAGTAAAATCACGTCTTTTGAAATTCAAAAAAAAGTAGCAAAATCGCCCGAATTTCCGAATGTGTTTTTTATTAAAAAAAACTACAAATTAGAAAAAATAGTATAACGTACGTGTTATATAAAGCAGTTTTAAGCACTTGTCCCGTTATAAAACTCGCCGCAAGCGGCTCGCTTTTTAACATGGACGCGTGCTATAAAATGATGCTTTATAAAACGTATACGTTAATAAGTAGATTTGTTCCATATTTGCTGTTTACTTTGTTATAATAAAATGCGATGAGTTATACCTCAATATTTATATTATAAATTCTGAACGGTTGGCGATAAAATTTTGTATGCACCATGTCAGTAAAGTGTCTTTATCGAACTCGCCTGTTATTCGCCTTGCTCGCTTCGCTTGCTCATCTCATAATTTCAGACTCGTCCGATAAAGAATCACTTTACTGCCTTGGTACATAAATAACTATTTCTGGTTTCTAGTAGTATAAAATTATGCAAAGTATAAAGAATAATATTTATTTTAGATTATTATTTAAACCTTGTTTTACTAGAGCACATGCAAAATAAAAATAATGCAATTTAAAATGCTTATGATTTACCAAAATATAGTGCCC
This sequence comes from Polydrusus pterygomalis, assembly GCA_963969555.1. Classification (NCBI taxonomy): domain Eukaryota; kingdom Metazoa; phylum Arthropoda; class Insecta; order Coleoptera; family Curculionidae; genus Polydrusus; species Polydrusus pterygomalis. The sequence continues at coordinate 2,562,066 of OZ018376.1, forward strand.
ACTATTGTTTTTTTACAACACAGGGTTGTATTAAGTCCCTTGCAGCGGTATGACCAATTTAATTCTATTTTTAAATAGCTTTCACATAAAAAAAAATTGCCGAATCTCCCGCGACTTTGAATTGAAATTCCGAAAATTTTATCTCACTCAGTTGCAAAGTTTTAAAGAAATTTCTACCTTGAAGCAATTCATGCTCTAGGGCCTAGGGAGATTATAAATGACATTTGACGTATAAAAAATCACAGTAAATGTTAGTAACGCATTTGCTATTTGGTTATTAACAATATTTTTTACTTTTTGTCTTTGAAGCGCAATAGCTTGACAAAATAACGTTTTTTGCTTTTATCAATTTATAAATACATTTTTTTTACTTAAAAATGTAGAAAACTGGGCCCTACAAACCGGTTATCGGCTGCATTTTGGAAAAAACACAGTAGTCACGAAATATTTGGGAAAAAATATATGAAATGGTGAATTATTCAGTAACCTTAACTGCTCTTAAGTAAAAAAGTAAAATCTTAAGTTAATAAAAGAAATATCAAGTTAATTAGTCGTACTGCCAAGTAAGTAAAGCTATATTAAAAAAAGTGTTATCTTGACAAAAATAGGTTATCGGATACCAACTATTTTATGCAGACCGAAATTTAAACAGTTTTAATTATTGAGGGTGGAAATCAAAGTGCTGTCTTTCTTCTTTAGTTAAGAAGGAAGACAAGAATTTAATTATGTCCCTTCTGGAAAGCAGTCACGACTGCGTTAAACAATTTTATTGACTGGTGACAAAGTTATTGTGTTTGAAGAAAAATAACTGTTTATTATTGACAATCTTATTTTATCAGAATATTATAATATTAGCTAGGTATATCTGCTTGATCTAAAATATTAAGAGTGTATATTTTGTCGTTTCAGATTTTATCTCGATTTTTTGACAAGTCAATCTCTAGCTTCGTTTAGACATTATGGAGATTATCTTTTTTGACGAGGAAATGAACCACTGATTTCAATTTTATTTTTTGTTAAGGCATGCTTGCCAAGCCTATAAGCTATTTTGCGTAGATTTTTTTTAGCTTTTACACAAAATTTAAATAATATTAATATAGACTGCATATTCTTTAATGATTACATAAGAGCCGTAAACATTACAACTTGTACTTGTTTTATTATAATATAACGATGTTTATGGTTGCCCTGGTATGGTAAAATAGCTTCTTCATTCTTACACGAAAAATATAAATATTATTTAAATTTCAAACTTTCAATTTCAATAATATTTCTTCAACTCTGAGCTGGTCATGGTCAAATTTAACATTAACACTATTTTCTTAAACACCTTCGTTTATTTATGAAGATATATATTTGACTCTCTGAAACACCTTAAATATATAGTTCTATACTTAGGTTGCTTTATCTCATAATTAAACAAAAGAAATAAAATCATAATTGTCATAGAAAATTTTGTTTATTTTACTACATTTCTGCTTCAAATTAAAATATGCCTTTGGGCATAAAGACGATAAAACGCCCTAGACTGCCCTAGAGTATAAAAATATGTTGAAATAAATTATTTTTATTTGATTATCCAAACAATTTAATAGACAACAATATGTCCATTTCAAATCCTTTTAATCATCAATTTCCATTGTTTCGCGGTTTTTTATTTTTATCCTTTTTTTTAGGCAGTTGTCCTTCTCGCCCTTGTGGCCATAGCCGTAGCTGCCCCAGCCAATCCTGATGCCGACGCACAGGTACTTAGATACGACAGCGACAACATTGGCGTGGATGGGTACAAGTTCGCGTAAGTAATCATTCATAAAATTTTTGCAAATACCGTGCGAGCAAAAATTATTTGCATCAAAGAGGGCCTGGATTAAAAACGTAGGGCTTGGTTTAGATCACAATGATATGGGGACGATATATATAACCAAATCTAGGTTAACATTTTGTCAAATTCATATTATGACATGCCAAGCTAATGAGTAATAAAATAAGTAGACAAATACAAATTTATTTTTGTAGTTTACAAAATTATCAAAGTAAGAATATACAGAAAGAAAAAGAAAAATAATTACAACGTTAGGAAAATGTTCGTGAAAATCGTCCATGCACAAACCCGCATTGTATTGCCACTCACCGTTTACTCTAACCCCGTTTCGAAAATACGCTGCAATCATGAATGTTTTGTGCTGTTCCGTAAAGCCAATTGTGTAAATTGTTCAAGAAATTGGAAAAATTAGCGATGAATCCAATTACTTGTAACGACTTTCAAAGATGATCGAATAACTGATTGATTGTTAATTCAGGTAGTTACCGACACCCAACAGGTATTAAGCTCTACGGCTAAGCATTATGTCCTCAGATGCAAGGCCCTCTTTGATGCAAATAATTTTTGCTCGCACGGTGCAAGTGTGTGTCTGTGCAAGTGCAAGTCTTCCGACACTTTATTTTTTGTATTGTTCACCCCAAAGACCTCTTATACATAGACCAGATTACTTACATTTTAAAGCAATCAAAGATCCTTGAATGTGTCTGGTTCTGTGTATGGTCCACTATACTTCTTAACACCTGCATCAAAAAATAGCTGTTGCCAAACTTATTGTTAAGTCAAATATTATTAGAATCATGAAATTAATAAAATACATGTTTTACAAGTATAATTGCAAATCAGCTACAAAAGTTAATAGGTAGAACAGGTTTTTGATTTGTTAAGTTTCAACAATGTTAAGTATTCCAACCTAAGAAAAAATTAAAGCCAGCGATAGAAATCACATTTTTTCCATACATAATTTAATTACGTTTAAAGGGCGTGTTTTTTAGTAGGGTCATATAATTTTGGGTAAATGTATTAAAAATTGTTACAAAATCTAGATTTTAAATTATTATTCTTCTAAGATTTGTTTAATTGGTACCCTTAAATAAATTGTACAAAAAATTAAACAAATAATTCTAAATATTCATTTTACATTTTTCTTCATATGTTGCAGTTATGAAACAAGTAACCAAATTTCCCAAGAAGAGCAAGGTACACTAATCAACCCTGGTACTGACAATGAAGCCATTGCCGTCCGTGGTTCGTTCAAATACACTGGCGCAGATGGCGTCGTCTACGAAGTCACCTACATCGCTGACGAAAATGGATTCCAACCCCAGGGAGCTCATTTACCAGTAGCGCAGCAATAATATGTGTAATTGTTTAGTTGTTATTTAAAAAAAATAAATTAAAAATCCAGGAAATAATTTTTTTTATACTGTTATCGTTCCGAAAATTAATGAACAAAAACCAACGATCGGGTACCTATAGATGAAACAATAACAAATGAACATATTGCCAAAATCGTATTCCATTCTGAAGTAAATCAAGATCCAAATTGCGCCCCTTCACTTTGCTTGCCAAACTTACGCCGTTAAAAGTATTAACGTAATGTGGGAAATTTAAATCTTTGTCTAAAATGTTATAAAAAGTGTGCAGTATGGCAACGCAGCAGTAAGTATTGGTTTGAGGCCATGATGACATAGTTTTATTCATTTCCGTTTAGAGATGTTTACAGAAAATGGATCGCGGAAAAACATCGATGTTTGCGTTGTATCGAAAAAAATTTTTTTATAGACTTGCAAAACAAATCGCAAATCTATTTATTCTACGCACACACTTTACTGAAACCAAAGGTACAAGTTATAATCAGGATCAAGAGGAAACGGCAAAATAATTATTTTACGAATAAAATACATCGATGCATCGACAAATATCAAATAGCATTGATGCATTGCTTAAAAAAGATGTATCGCATTGAAAATATCGATGTTTTTGATGCGTCGATGTATATTGAACATCCCTATTTCTGTTTGGTGTTTCTGTGACAGCTGTCTGAAATTTTCTTAAGTTTATCGATTTGTGTAATAATTGCCGTGTTTTTTGATATTTTTTCGAGACTAAATAATAGTGCTGGGAAGTTTAGTTCATTTTGCCGATTTCAATCTTTCGTTTTCGTTCAATAAAGTGAATAGTTCAAAAGACTAGTTCGTTTAGTTCATTTAGTTCACTGATTTATACTGGCATAGTGAAGTAAAAGAAATATTTTAAAATTTAAATTATATATTAAATTAACAAAAAATACAGTAGACACCGACAATATTTTTTATTCATTTCCATACCGAAATAGTCCGAAATCATCGCGGCATGCATCGGTCGGTCAGGTGACAAAACCTATAATCTCGGTCGTCTCGCTCTCGCTTGCATAGTTCATTCCGTTTAGACTTTAGTTCGCCTTGTTTCAATCTCTCAGTAATTACTGATTGAATCTTTTAGTTCAGTTTCAGATTCGATCTTTTGAACTAGTTTGTTCGCGAACTACACAACTCTACTAAATAATAAGATCACAACTGTTAAGTAGGTATGCAAGAATTCGAAAAATAATAATTTTGCAGTTACTCTTCATAGGTGAATATAGAAAGTTGGGGTTATTTGTAGGTCAGGTTTAAACGATAGTAGCAAGGTCACATTCAAAGGTTATAAACCACCGTAATCCCTACTCCCTGCCCCACCCAGCTCTTCACCGTCTCTCGCCCACAAACGAAGATGTCAACACATTTTAATAGCGTTTATGAATCACATGTGTCATCTAAATAGATTTTTTTTATATGGATTTTTCAAGATAAGCGCCGTTTGCTAAAACCCGAATGTATAGAACAAATTTTTATATTTTCATTCCTTAAGTACCTCGTACTTTAACCGTCTTAAGTAAGGGCAAATTGTCTGCAAAATTTCAGCTCCCCAGGCCTTACCGTTTTTAAAATATCGCTTTTTAATATTCCCCTCCGGGGGAAAAGGGTGGCCGTCAATGAATGTACGCCCTTAGTCGTAATTACTAATTATCTGTAGAATTTTAATATAAATAATATATTCCAATGAGTCCTCGTGCCGGCTCTACTTTAACGGTCCTTTTTCCTTAAATCGGAATCCTAATTATTAGTATTACCACAGAATATAATATAGCTACGCATATATATTCTGTGGTATTACTATTACATATTATTAGAGGTGGAAAAAACGGTTTCACGTCTGGAGAGCTGCAATCGCGAACGCTTCAAAAAAATACCGCTTCCAAAACAATGTAACTTTGGAGCGACAAAAATTTTACAACTGGGCGCTTGGCGCCAGTTGCGAATTTATGTAAATATCACCGTAATATTTAAACGATAACATAATTTACGATTCACCTACCCCAAAATCCACAATAGTTATACTTCTTTAGAAATATAGAAGTTGACAAAAAATTTTTTTTTTTCTCAGATCGATTAGTTAGCTGGTTCGTCATATTATTATACGTACGTCTAACGTACCATCCACCGTAAATCACTCTGTATACCGAAAATAAAAGGTACCTATATAAATGTTCAGCAGTCACAGAAAGCCTCTTTATTTGCTGAAAAAATACAGATCTATTTACTTTTATTTTGGCATATTTTTTTCGAGAGTCTTCATGAAATTTACCTCTCTTTATATTTTATTTCTTAATCTAATAAGAATATTTTATTAATATATTATTTACTTACCTATAAGATACACTGATCCCTTACATTAAAAATTAAAAAGATTGGAATGTTAACAATAAGTTATAATAAATAATAAGTATAAATAAATAATGCCTTTATATTACCAAAAAAAAATAAAAAATTACAAAACAATAAGAAAATAAATTTTTATTTTTTGAAGGTTTTTGACCTCTAATTTTTTTTAAATGTGCAATTTATTAATTAACTTTATTGGTTTTAAATTAACCTCTTGCAGGGTTACTGAGCTTTAAACCTCAGTAGGTACCCCTCAGAACACTTTTGTTGAATGTAATTTTATTGTGATATCTTGATAATTATGACTAATTTCACCCTCACAATGTCTTACAGACATATACTTAAAAATGTTTTATAAAAATTTTTAAATAATCTTCGACACTTTCTTTCTAGAAAGGTTTTTCTTTTTCTCCATTTTATTTGGTTGGTTTAAATCCCCTTTAATAACTTTTTCACATACTCAGTAGCTGTGTTCGGGATTGTTTACGGAGCTGGAGTAGAGTTAGAGTGGCGTTTTAATCACGTGACCTTAGAGTTTTTGGTGTATGACTGATCTATCCCGAACGCTCTAGAGTTTTTAGAGTTAATCACCATAACCTCAATCGCTTGTTTCGTCTTTGTGCTTCATCACTTGTGGTTTATTATTTTATATTATGTAAATATTTTGTGTTTTTTGTACCTTTATTATTTAGTTTACAATATGGATTTATTTCGTCATCTGGTGCCAATACTTAATTTTGTCAGAGAAATATTTTTTGAAAAAAATTTTTCTGATGATAATAAATTATTGTCCGTAATAATTGGTTTTCCGTCTTGGTCCACTACTGCGGAATGCGTTTCTGATGATATTTCTTGCGCGTTCATGTTTGATTAAAGACAAATAAGCTAAACTCATAACCTATGAATATGTAAAATACTAAAAACACGATCACTGCGCATGCCCGCTCCGGAGTTCTTCTCTCGCGAGGTGGAACTCTTGGAATGAGCTCCTTTAACTCCGTGTCGCAATACCCGACCGCACTTCGAGTCACACCTTTTACTCGAAAGGACAATATCCGAACGGATCTGGAGCGTTTTGTACACATAGAGTTAAAAGAGTGAGCATCCCGAACCCACCTAGTATGGTTTAACCTTTATCAATTTTCTTCATATTATGTCTCTTCTACACATCATTTTTTAATTCCATAAAAGCTCCATTAAGGTTCTTCACCATTTTCTCTTCTGCTAAAACCATCAGCACTAAATATATTTTCTCCTGATGATGAACGTTTCTACGTTCGAAATATGTAGAGACCTTTAAAGAATTTTATTCTATTAAATTTTGTGGAGGAAGACTTTGAGTTTTTTTTTTCTTTCCCTTAGTCCGAATAGTAACCGTCAGAAAATATTTTTGGCAACGATTTGCAAGGTGTGACGGGATAATTGAACATGATTCCTTTTGAAAACCAAAAAACTTTCATTTTGATACGAGCAATTTATGATTAATGGTGTCAAATGTTTTAGAAAAGTCTAATCAAATTTAAGCACTATTCAATTTTTTATCAGATGCTCGAATTATATCATCGATACCATTAGTTAAAGCAACAGAAGTACTTAAACCCTTTCGAAAACCGCACTGACTCTCGGAGATAATCTTATTTTAAACACAATATGCATTTGTATTGTTGTATTGCACACACATGCATTTGGCTGTATAAGAGTTTTTTTTATAAATTTTAGACAGCGCGGGTAAAATACTAATAATTCTAAGGTAATTAAAGTTGCGAGGGTTTGATACTTTAGACAGTGGCTTTCTAATCGATGTTCTCCATATATCCGGAAAGTAACTTAATTGTATGCAACAATATGAGTAATATAGTTATCTATAAATGGACTGCAGTATTTTAGCATTAAAGGTGATTTATCATCAACTCCCGTTGAGTTGGTTCGAATTCCGTTTAAAATTTTGCGTACACCTTATATATCAGCTAATTTAAATTGCATCGGATTGACAAATGTATGTAATATTAATTTACGTTACAAGACCGGAAAGTAGTGTTTTTTAGGTCGAGACTAGAAAATAACGTTTTTCCGATCGCAAGAAAAATCTTTTCCGAACTTTAATGTCACTTTTCCGGTCTCTAATGTCACTGTCATCCTGTTTTTTGTTTTTCCAATCGCTCTTTGATAATACAAGATACCTTGATTTCGTTATTATGACAACAACATTTCGATGTATTGTCGAGTGACAGTTCGTTGATTTTTAATTTTGTTCTTTATGTCAAACTTTTCGCGTAGATTATAAAATATATCGAAGTGTCGGTCTTAAAGAAAATATTGTACGTCACGCAACCGAAAATTAGTGTTTTCCAGGTCTCTCCAAGCTTCCAGAACTCGCCTATGGCTCGCCCTGGAAATGCTTGTCTCGACCTGAAAAACACTACTTAACGGACTTGTAACGTAAATTACTATGACATAAACAACAAATTAAAAATCAACGAACTGTCACTTGACAATACATCGAAATGTTGTTGTCATAGTAACGAAATTAAGGCAGCTTGTATTATCAAAGAGCGATTGGAAAAACAAAAAACAGGGACCGGAAAAATCTTTTCCGGTCTCTCACGTCACTTTTCCGGTTTTGCGATCGGAAAAAGGTTATTTTCTAGACGAAAAATTGTCCAGAAAGTGTATATTTTCTGGCCGGCTTTAAAAAAAAAGGTTATACCAGGGTATTTAAGGGTTCGTTCATGATTAGTAAAATCATATTTAATTTTTACCATCCGACGAGAACCTTACTGTGTGTCGAATAATAATAATTATTAATAACAAACCGATTTATTTACAGATCAGGTTTTAAATCAATGGCAAATAAATGTATTAAAAGATCATCCTCACAAAATGCAATAATGTTTCCCTTAATCTTAGCAGATCTTATGACATAAATATGCGAAAGCTAAAAAATCTGCATAATATGGGAATTAAAGTGTGCCCACATTAATTAGTAATAACAAAATTGTTCCAAATTTTTGCGTGTCCGCGTATAGAAGGGGAATATTATCATAATCGTTCTTTAATATAAAAGCACCAAGGGTATTAGCAAAATGTATCAGCTTCAACTTTGCTAACATCACCACATTCAAATCTATAATCATGAAATTCGTAAGTATTAGGTTTTATATTTAAATCTTTTGGTAATGGATTAATGGGTAATTCTAACCTCATGTAACATTTGTATGTCTCGTTGTGTTATTTCATTTTCAAACAAATTTCAATCATCTATCTACTAATGGTATAGGTGGTTTTTTAAAAGTTATTTTGTTTCAAAATGAATATTTTTAATTGGGTCATTACCAATATCTGTGTCTACTAATTAACACTCTTTGGAGAACAAAATTTTTTTTTTCTTTACCGACCCCTTAAGCATTGTAAAAAGGTTTTTCTTGTGCCCACAGACAAGAAAAATCATTATTTTCCTGCTATTGTAACCTTTCCACTCAAGGGCGTCCGAAGGAACTTTTTCAAGGGGGGGGGGGGGGCAAATCATAATTGGAATTATTTTTGTTTCTAGCACTTCAACAACCTTCAATAAAAGAATAGAGCAAAACACCTAATGCTTATATTAAATAACAAAAAATAGCTAAACAAAATATTTAAAAATGTTCAAATATAACAAAAAACTTATAAGTTATTCAGATTTATTGGAGAAAAGAAATGTTAATTTTCTTGAATCTTTTGCATATTTATCAATAATTTTTTCAATTAAATGTCTTTTTTCTTTTACAAATTTGCGATGAACACTCATCATACATAAACCGTCCAATCGGTGCTCAGTCATAGTCGAGCGAATCCAGGTTTTTACTCTTCTGAGAGTACTGAATGATCTTTCGACTGTACATGTAGTTGGAGGTAAACAAATTGCTATCGCAATTGCCTGACCAATAGTATATCTATTTGTATATTGCTATTATGACTAGCTGTGTAAATTAAAATAAAGCTTTACTATAAAATTAAGCTTTATTTATTATATTTTTCCTTCGCTATTTAGTGAAGATATTTTTGAATTCCACATTTCATTTTATGCTACAAGAGTTCGTTTTACCAATTTTGTCAAAATCTCAATAAATATGTATATCCCAGTTAAATAAAATATCTCAAATCTACTTGGGCCAGGGGGGGGGGCAAACGCACCCCCTTGCCCCCCCCCCTTCGGACGCCCTTAAAGTTCCACTGCTTTTATTAATATATTCAATAATCTAATTATTTATTTTCAATCTTTACTATATCATTGTCATCGGACGAAACTACAGTGTTAGCGAAATATTTCTTTTAATATAGTGGACTTTTACATTTACAAATTCAACTTTTAATTGTGGCCAAACCTTAAACTTGAAGAAATAGTAAATAGGTACTTTAAGAATTTTAAAGGAAGGAAATGCTACTTTTTAAGTAATGGGTAACAAAATTAACCCTACAACTTAATCTCTTTGATGCAGTTCAGATCCTTATTCTCTACTATATTTTTTTCTAATTTAATTACAATCACTTTTTTACCTGTCTCAATGCAAAAAACTATTCTGGCTTGTTGGCCCGATTTATTACATTCAATACTTTACCAATGGTCTTCCTTCTTAAGGTTTATTATTTTGGGTCGTTTCAAGTTTCTTCAAATCACTCATAACTATGGTATTTTTGTCATCTTGGAGCTCTGTTAGGACTGTATGCACCTTTTGGTATCTGATGCTTCTTTATTCTCCTGAGGATGAATGTTTATACTACATTCGAAGCATGTAGAGAATTTACCATTACCATTTAAACTTCTTAATTTAACGTACCAGTACCATGCCTTGAGCAAATAAAGGCGATACAACACCTGTATATTGTACCTTAGTATTCCTAAAATACAGTGTGTCTACTTAAGTTGGAACCATATGGAAAACTTTTTTATTATTTGTTTTATGGAAAAAAGTTATTCGTCATAAGAACCTTTAGTTAATAAAATTCTCCATTCATATACGAGGTATCTCAGAAATTACGAACTTTGCCCAAGAGTAAAGTACCTTTATTTTTGCCAATATAAAAGAATGTTATGAAGAAACGTTATTTTGATTTAAAAGTTATATTCAAATATGTAGCATGAAAATTTAGGTTTTGTGATTATTTACGTTTTACATTTATAAATCATTTGTATTTATCTCCCTTATCTGTTAAGAAAATGATAACCTTTCCATGTGTTAGTGTTATTGAAGAACCTTTCAATTTAGGTTATCATTTTTTAACAGATAATAGAGATAAATACAAATAATTTATAATGTAAAATGTAAATAGTTACAAAACCTAAATTTTTATGCTAAATAACTGTAATTGCATATTTAAATATAACTTTTAATTCAAAATGACTTATCTTACTAACATTCTTCTGTATTGTCAAAAATAAAGGTAGGTATTGTACTCTTGAGCAAAATTCGTAATTTCTGATATACCTCGTAGATGACTGGGTAATTTTGATAACTGAAGGTTACATTTTAAGTCTTAGACCATGCAGAACTTTTTATAAAGAATAACTTTTATCCATAAAACCAATAATTAAAAAGTTTTCCATATTTATGGTTCCAACTTAGACACACTGTATATTTACTAAAAAAAAAAAGTTCTTCCATCCAGACAATCCAGAGTTATGATATTAACAGAGAATTACCCATTTAAATCTGTTGGTAAAGGATTAATCCTTCCTAACCTTGGTCATATCATTGTGCTACTTTCGATCACTGTCTTATATGTATATCTTCATCGTTATCTAATTTCTTAATCCTAAATCGAAACAATGAGATGCATGTCTCAAATTAAATTTGCATTTTCTTGTATTAATCGTAAAGTTTTGGGCAACTACCGGGTTTTGTTCGGGTTGTTCAATTTGTATATTGTTGTTTAGTGCAGCATAAATAAAAAAATATTAAACATTGGTTTTCTTACTATGATTATAACAAATACGACTGCTTATTATTTATTTAAATATCGGAACCTAGGAGGCTCTACTTACTGGCTAATTTCAATTGCCGGCCTAAAAAGAAACGTGGATTTCACACAATTTTTTTAATAATATTAGATAAAATTATACCATAAAAACGTTATTGTACATTATATAAACTTCTTAGACACTTTGTAGAGTAACTTTTTTTTAAATTATAGGTTATTGCTCTTTTTGCCATTGTTGCCATCGCCGTAGCTGCCCCAGCCAACCCCGAAGGAGATGCCATCATTCTTAGACAAACAAACGACAACATCGGCACTGATAGTTTCAATTGGGGGTAAGTAACATTGTATTAAATTAATTTTTTTGTGCATATTTCAATATAAAGTAGTTATTTTTGTATTAGGTGCGCAAAATAGGTGCTTTTTAATGGCATTAAAATTGTCAATTTTTACCGAAAGCTTTTGGTCGAGGTTAAAAGTTCAATCAAATGAGCCATAAAAACACTTTTGCGTGCGAAATACGAACTATGTTTTTTGTACAACTAAAATTCATAGCTTTAAGGCTATTTTTTTACACCTGTTCTGATTACCATGAATATATTATAATACAATATTTTGCTCAAATTTGTCCAGTACCATAATGTCTGATAGCGATAGTGAGACACCTCCAGAAATAACGGATGCGGAATTTGATTTATTTTGATTTTTTTTAAATGTTAAGAATAGTATATTACATAACAAGTGTTGAAAGTGCCATTTCTCAAAGGAAATTCTCCGAGTGTGAGAAAATCACTTTCACACGAGTAATATACATAGATAGGTACACAATTTTTTCTACGACCATACAAAATAATCAAAAAAAATTTGATTTGTTTTTAATAGTTTGTAGGTATCACCATTGTTACACACATTTTTTCAACACTAGAGTTGAGAAAATAAAAACAATGTCCACTTACACATTTTAACTTACCTAGATTTAAATAAAAATAATAACTTTTTCTTCTATTTGCTAACGCACATCATACCTACTATCTATGTACAGTAAATAAATTACGTTACTGATTTTTAGGCTGCTTGCATTCTTTAAATAAAACAATAAAATACCTAAATATACATATAAAAACAACAAAACACAAAACTAAAACATAACCTCAGCATTATAGAAAGATAGAGATGGAGTTATATATCGATAGCTTGGTAATTATAAAAATTCTTTCTATATTTGATTTGTTTTGAATATTGCTAAAATAAATTTACTTTCTTAAAGCATATTCAGCATATCCTTAAATATTGTATGGATATTTTTATCCAAGATAATTGTAAAATTATAAATCGGTATTTCCTTGGGTATTCTATTTCTGCTCTATAGCTGCCCCTTTTTTTTCTGTGGTTCAACACAGCTCAGTTGACAATGTTGACAGGTTTGATAGGTTGCCTGACATATTTCCTTTTTTTAATATATTATTATTTTTATCCATAAATACTCTTAGGTTCCCAAAAATAACGAGAAAAAAGGATTTTTTATAATTGCAGTAATGCCCTAGTGTACTTTACCCCACCCAGGACCCCAATTCGCTCCACGGGTCCCGTAAGGCCATCAGCTGTTTTGTATTTCAACACACGTATTGAAAGAAAATATTTCAACACGCCTGTGATATAAAGGACTTTCTGGCCAAGTTAGGCGTTCTTTATTTCTTATTTTCATAAGTGCTCGTAGGAAAACAATGTTTTGGAAATTAATTTTTGAATTTATATGAAAAAATCAATACCTTTTTGTAGCCGTGAAAAAATACCATTCAGTTGTACAAAAAATAATTTGTTGGTTGTTCCTATATTCCGAAAAATACCATTTGTAACACTATTAAAAAATTATTGCCCATAATTACAGGTACGAAACTAGCAATGGAATTTCCCACCAGGAGCAAGGAGAATTAACTGACGTAGGTACTGATGACGAAGGTATTTCTGTCCGAGGTGAGTACCAGTACACCGGTCCAGATGGCGTCCTCTACAGAATCACCTATCTTGCGGACAAAAATGGATTCCAGCCAACTGGGGCCCATTTGCCAGTTGCCGAAGTGTGATTATTTAATATTGAGAAATTTATATATAATTTTATAAATTTTTATAGTAATATATTTATTATTTTTTAATAAAAAATGAATTAAAAATCCGATAATTTATAGTTTTATTTTAAAACACATTTCTAGTACCTATACTAGTTATTAACCGGGTGGAATTTTTAACTGGTATAAATTCATATCAGGAAGCTACAAAAAACTGAACTACGGCTGCGTTTATTTTTAGTTTGGCATACTTTTTTCGAGTCTTAATGAATTTACCCCTCTTTTGGGGGTAGAAACAGTCCTCAACTTTTTTTTCCAATGTAAAGGTATACAGCGTCCCAGCTAACATTTCAGGCCTGGCCCAATGCTGGACATATACCCTGTTGCCAGAGTGGCCATTACGGCAAAGTATTGGCAAACGGTGATGGGCCAGTACGAATAGTACACACCGGCCAGCATGTGGGCTGATACAGGCCAGCCGTGATGGCAAGGTAATGGCTACCTTCCTACCGGCCGAAACCTTTATGGCCAATAGATTCTTTGCCAGTACAGTTCTGGTGACGAAACTGTACTGACCCGAACTCTATACACAGGACTGTCAAAGTGAAACTCGTACACCCTAAATGTTTTAAATATATATTTATTAGCAAATACATTTTGCATTTAAAATAGGCAAGATTGTGAATATAGAAGTCATACTACCGTTCAAAGCATCCCCGACCGCAACAAAAACGAAAATAGAATACAATAAAGTTAGAAAAAATCCTAAAAAATGTTTAATGATTACGTCGAACGATGGATTTTACAAAAAGTGTTATCAGTCTGCAGTGTCTGCACAAACAAATACACTTTTCTCTCACTTTCAATCACTTGAATCACAAAATTTGTCTGTACGCTTACGCCAAGACGCTATATAACATCAAAATGTCCGAATTCGAACCTCGAACGATGATTTTCGAGAAGGCCGGGAGGCAGGACAACGCTGCCAACTTTTGAGTTTGTATTCCGTTTTAAAAATATTAATTTTAGCATGGGATCGGATAATAGATAATCAAACCTTGAAACATTAACAAAGTAAATTAATTACAATAATATACAATTTTTAATTACAAAATATATTTACCATCTATAGAAGTTGAATACAAAAGCTATCGATAGACTCAATAACTGTCAATGTAGCTATGTAAAAATGGCTCAAACGGCAACGTTGCGAATTTTCTTTCATATGACCGACCAATAGGAATTAAGCAATTTATCACGTGCAATAAGGAAGTTTTGGAAGAATTGGGCCATTACCAAGCCGGTAGCGACTAAATGTTTTGCATGCGTCATGCAGTTAATACACAAACTATAAAATTGTAAAACATTTTAAAGAAAGGGTGCATATGTGCCACAAGTAAATATGGACTTGTCAAGTTGTCATTTAAACAGTAATTGTGATTGTGTAAAAATGTATGTATGCACGTTTTTACAGACACCTGGCCAATGACTTTTTCTCATCGCATTCTATTACTATACCGCTACAATACAATGAGACCAATGCTGGCCTAGCATCGCGATTTCGTCATCATATGGCCGGTATCGAAATGACAATGTGCCAGCAACTACTTTAATTATTGTGACTTTGGCCAATACTGCCAGTGTAATAAAGTTGAAATGCCGGCATTGGTATGCCAAATCGCTATCGTGGCCTGCACCTTGCCACTGTTGCCAGTACTGGGCCAAAGGATGGCTATTGATTCATTGTTTGCTGGGGTGTTTCAATAAAAACTTCCAGGCCAATTATTTCGAAAACGAAAAGTGACATGTAAATTCTGTAAACGCCAGTTTTTAGCCTTTATGATTGGCTTCACGACTGTGGAAAAAATGTGTTTGAATAATACAATATGTAGGTGGCGCCACGGTGCAAAGATTTTTTTTGATGACAGGAACTTTTAAATGTTGTGGTTCTTAAAAATAATTACTTGTTGATCAAATTATGTCTCATAAAAATTTTTGATAAATCCAACATGAACGGAGATATTTGGGGTAAAGTTTTTTTTTAAATAATTTTAACGAATATTTTAATTATAAATACTTTTAATATCCTTTAGCAGATTTTAATTTAATTTTGGTGGTGATAATTTTAGTAATAAAACGCTCGTGTAGCGCTAAATTATTACGCCCAGTGACGTCTCAGCTTTAACAAATAATATTAGCAAAAAGTAAGAAGCTACTGAGTTTTTGGTATGTTTCATATTTTTTTCGGATTAACTAAAAATATCCTTTTCTCGTCTGTTAAATTGTTTTCAGATCTTGGTTCGTTTTCGAGAAATAAAAATAAAACCATTTAAAAAAAAATTAAAATCATTAAATAATTAATATGTTGTATTTTTTGTTGTTTAAAAGCAAACTTAAAACATTAAAGTATAATAAAATCAAATTATTAAAAGATGTTTTAAATTTGATGAAAGAACTGATAAGAAATTATACAAAATTATTAATGAACATTAGAACAATACCAAAAACCATCTAATGGGGTCGAATGAGGTGTTCAAAATTATTGCCGTTTTCATACACACACATAGCAAGCTATAAAAATAATTTAACAGACAAGACAAGGATATTTTTAGTTGCTTAATCCGAAATAAATATAAAAATTACCAAAACCTCAGTGGCGTCTTATTTCTTGCCAATATTATTTGTTAAGGCGCCCCCTGAGACGTCACTGGGGATAATACTTTAGCGCTACACGAGCGTTTTATCACTAAAATTATTAATACCAAAATTAAATTAAAATCTGCTAAAGGATATTAAAAATATTTATAATTAAAATATTCGTTAAAATTACATATTTAAAAAAAAAACTTAACCCCAAATATCCCCGTTCCTCTTGGATTTATCAAAAAATTTTATGGGACATAATTTGATAAAAAATTAATTATCTTTAAGAACCACAACATTTAAAAGTTCCTGTCATCGAAAAAATTCATTGCACCGTGGCGCTACCTACATCTTGTACTATTCAAACACATTTTTACACGCCAATCATAGAGGCTAAAAACTGGCGTTTACAGAATTTACATGTCACTTTTAGTTTTCGAAATAATTGGCCTGGGAGTTTTTATTGAAACACCCTGTATATTGTATTGGAAAAGGCATAAAAAAGGGAATAGGATCCATTATACCTATAAATTGTCCATTTTAGCAACAATTGATATTATAAGTTGGGTATTAACATGTTATTGATAAGATTGTTTGTTTACTTGATATAGAATTCCAATCATCACAAGAAGAAGTGGTAACTTATCTGTTGTAGTATTTTCTGCTGTTTTAACCGTAACTAAGTCCAGCCCACCTAAATAAAATAGGTATTGTGTATGTCAGATGTGATTTGGACCATCTATTCTTGGAGTGTAAAAAGTATGAAAATGAAATGAATAGCCTCTTCAAGCAATTGATTCAAGAATGTAAAGTCGAGTGCCCTTTTAATATTCTATACCTTTTGTCACTAGGAAATATAAAAATATTTAATGTTCTTGTAACATATTTATATAAGGTCAATTTAAAATTGTAACTCTTAATTATTTAAAAAACAAACCTGCCCTATTTTTTCCTTATATGTAATCCCCTTTTTTTTTAGTGGTCTTCATTCCCTGTGTGTCTTTAAATAAAATCGCCCTGACAGACCCCAGTGGCGTGAAGCGTGTGTCCCTGTTTATATATTTCGTATAATAATGTTCTTCTTTTTTACTTTGCGACTGGCTGCATGGCTAATTAGCCAAATGCCATTTATATAAAAAAAAAACCGTAACTAAGAAGTATTTTTGCTATACTAGAATGGGTTATTTAACTGAATCCCACAAAATTTCAAATCACACAAATTGAAACTTTATTAACTATTGGCTTTGGCAACAGATCACATACACAAGCAAAAGTAGCACATTTATTTTACGAAACTCATCCCCAATCTACCACCAATTTCCCCAAGCACCATCACCAAAATTGAAAGACGTTATCGTGAAGTGGGCCACGTCAGTGTTGTCAATAATAAGGCAGCATGGAGTAATGGATGAAGATACGCAATTAAACGTTTTACTTGCTCTTCAAGAAAATCCTATTATTCCAGTTTTGTAAGAGAAAATAACATAAGCCATACGTCTGCATTTAAGTTAGTGAAAGCATGTCAAGCGTTCTTATAAAAGTGTTAATAGTTACTGGAAATTGATCAGTACCGCCATCTTCAGTTTTGTGAAGTGATGAAGACACTTTGATCAGCCTTTTGTAGATTTGGACTGAATCATTTTTACAGATTAGTGTACTTTTGTACTAAATGATGAAGTCAATAAACAGAACTGTCGATATTGGTCCGCAGAAAATCCTGGATTAAGGGGGGGTAAATATCATGAAGACACGAAAATTGTATGCCAAACTAAAAATAAACGCAGCCGTAGTTCTGTATTTTTTCAGAAAACAAAGAGGCTTTCTAATACTGAATTTATTCCAGTTAAAAATTCCAACCTGTATACACAGGAAAAACACTACAATAATGAAAGGTATACCTATAGGTTGATACAGTAGATATGTACTCCTATGGACAAAGGAGTATTAAAGTAGGATAGGTTTCTTTTTATTTTTCAATAAAATTAATTTTTGTTTTTTTAATACCGTGCGAGCAAAAATTATTTGCATCAAAGAGGGCTTGGATTAAAAAACGTAGGGCTTGGTTTATATCACAATGATATGGGGACGATAACAATGTTACCAAATTCTTGGATAAACCTTTCTTGTAATTGTTCTAAATTTGCAACTGGTGTTTTAAAAATAGTGCATGTTCTTTAAATAAGGAAAAACGAAGTAATCCATAACCGTTAAGCAAGGTGATCTACGTGGGAATTCAATGTCTGATGGAAAACTGATCAATCTGTCGTCGAAAAAATTGCTTAAGTAGTTAATAGTTTCGGCGGCTGTATGGGCGGTTGCACCGTCCTGTTGAAAATATCCAAAACGTAGTTCGTCGTCAAGTAATTGTAATTGCTCCACAAATCGATTCAAAATATTGTCTCTATACCGCTGTGTGTCATGGAAAAAAATAGAACCAACAATTCTTCTTCGGAAAACAGCTAACCAGACACCAATTTAAATTTTGGGTAAACCATTGAGAGTAATTCCTGCGTCTTTCAAAATCTGCGGCTTGTATTTCTTGGAATACTTGCACTTTATAAGGAAATAAATTTAGTTGCTTCTTAAGAATAGTCCTGCATGTTCCATAAGATCTTCCCACTTCTTGGGACAGGCGTCTTATACAATTTGTTGGCGTATTTTGCATTATTTCACGAACCTTTGCAACAAGTTCTTCTGTTCTTACAAATGGTCTTTCTGCTCCTTTTTTGTGATGTATAGAACCTGTTTTCCTAAACACAGCAACGGTTCTTTTTAGGCAATGATAAAAACCCCCAGCAATATAAGCAACGTTAGAAAAATGTTCGTGAAAATCGTCCATGCACAAACCCAGATTGTATTGCCACTCACCATTTACTCTAACCCCGTTTCGAAAATACGCTTCAACCATGAATGTTTTGTGCTGTTCCGTAAAGCCCATTGTGTGAATGGTTCAAGAAATTGGAAAAATTAGCGATGAATCAAATTACTTGTTACGACTGTCAAAGATGACGGAATAACTGATTGATTGTTAATTAGGTAGTTACTGACACCCAACAGGTATTAAGCTCTACGGCTAAGCATTATATAAGTCCTTAGATGCAAGGCCCTCTTTGATGCAAATAATTTTTGCTCGCACGGTATCTTATAAATGATAAGAAATAAAAATTTGAAATTTGGTATTTATGTATAACTTAACACATTGACGACCGACAGTCAAAATACGAAACTTCCTGAGGAACCATCGAAAACGGGGGGTAATAACAAAAAACTAATATTTGTTATGGATTCTAGGGCTATTATAGATAATTTTTTTCGCACTCAAAATTGTCCAAAATGCCGTCCAGTTAACTGGACGTCGGTATCTGGTTACCGTCAGGCACCAACGTCCAGTAAACTGCACGCTGTTTTTTGTTTTTTTTTACACAAGAAACAACATTTTGCTATAAACTTTTTATTTAAAAAAAATGCTCTTCTGTCACAAAGCACATGTATAATATAACGAATGACAGAAACAAAGCGTATACGTCTATAAACGGGTTTCTCGCCCACCTGCAATAAATACGTCAAAAGTAAAGTTTACACTGACGCCTAATTATTGCAGATTTTGCATTTTTTCTTATCTTGGAAACCAACGAAATAAATTAGTCGAGCCTGAGGGACCGCGCGAAATTTTAAACTCATTTAAATGCATTATATTATGTGTCCAGTATATTGGACGCGGTCTCCACGGAAAGAACGACATGTCCAGTATACTGGACGGTGGTCGTCAATGTGTTAATACACACTAAAAAACTAGAGTTGCCATTAAAAAAAAAATGATCGATATCGTCATATTTTTAATTTGGGACACACTGTATCAATATTTTTTTTTTTTTTAAATACCACATCTTAAAATGTTAATACCCGTGCCCAAGCATTTTTCCAAAAACTTTATTCCAAGCTACAAACTCACACTATACAGGGTGTCCTGTATAAGAATGCACTCTACAGGGATCTCGTAAACAGAGATGGTTAAATTGGAAAAAAGTTACGCCCTACTAAACTCTACAACGTTATGTTTTCAAATTTTAAAAATTCCGAATCCTTCCGAAGTTATTTGGGCACCACCGAATTTTAGCGATTTCGATCGGATTCCATGTGAAGAGATATGTCAAAATAAAATAATAAGCATTCTCATTGCCATTTTGTCTCCTTTACAAGATGGCGTAATTATATTTGCAATCCGACGTTTCGTTTTTCACAATCACCATAAACTTTATTTTTTTAAATAGTCTGAAACTTTTATTTTGTAATTTTTAAATTATTAAGTATTAACACGTTTAATTAATTTCCAGAACGGTCCCATACGGTGGCCTGCGCGTTTTCCCGACCTTACACCCTTGGATTTTTTTTCTGGCGCTATCTTAAAAATCTAGTTTACTGGAAAACTTTTGAAAATACTGATCAACTTCAAGCTCAAGTTCAAGCCGCCATTAAAATAATAACTCCAAGAATGTTTAGAAAAGGAGATGGCCTTTTGAAAATGAAATTAAATAAATTTGATTGCTGAATAACTGATGTATTTAGTAAATCTGTAATCTGTTGTTTAAGTGGTAATTGTTAAACTCTTTATGGATAGCTACGAATAAAATGGTATTTAATTTTAATACAAAAATAAATCCAAAGTACAAATTTGGTTTTAAAACCCGTGAATTTCATAAAAATTTATTGTTTTCCAGAGGCAACTTATTTCTAGTTGGCTTTGAAAGCAAAATAATGCTTATACAAAATAAATTTGCACTTATATTCTTATTGATGACGAGTTTTTAAGTGCGAGAAATGTTATTAATACTAGGTGTGATATTATGTCGTTGAATTTAGAATGAGGAGGGGAATTTAAAAATAATAAAATAAAATTTTCCGACTATTTAAAAAAAGTGGATGGTGGTTGTAAAAAAAACGTCGGGTTAAAACTCTAATTACACAAACTCGTAAAGAAGAAAAAATGGCAATGAGAATGTAACCTTTATTTTGGCAAATAGAGTCAGAAAAAAATAAAAACCAAATCGCAAAAATTCGGTTTGTCCAAATATCTTCGGAAGGATTCGGAATATTTTAAATGTGAAAACACAAGGTTGCACAATTTAGCATAGTGCAACTTTTTCTAATATAACCATCTCTTATATTCTACGGTTTACGAGATCCCTGCAGAGTGCATTTTTATCCGGGACTGTACAAGGGCGTCGCCAGCCAGTGAGCTAGGGAGGGGCAGCATAGAAGAAGTGAAGAAATCATTAAGACAGAAAAGTTGTAATAAAAAAAAAATAGAAAACGAATAAATTATTTACATACAAAATCAATTTAAACATAATCGTCTAGGGTTGCTAGCGAATTTGTTGGTTACTTTGTTTATAAAACCGTCCAAGTTCTTGAAAATGTGTTGCCTGTGTAGACTCATCATGGCGAGGCCATTGAGACGAGTTCCAGTCATCGTGCTCCTCAACCAGGTTTTGATTCTCCTCAAGCTACTGGAATGACCTTTCAACTGTACCGGGTGTCCCACTAAGAATAGCTCTCGGTCGTATCTCAGAAAGGGTTAGTCGTATGGCTTGCGGAAAAATTTTCTTTTAGTAAAAGTGGCCATGAGAAATTGCTGGAAATTATTTTTAAGTTCCTCATTTCGCCGCAAGAGGGCACAATTAAATTTTTTTTTTAATTCTAAATTTAAATGCAAGACCCGCACGGACGCCACTGCTAAAATTTAAAAAAATAATTTTACACCGAAAAATGCCTTTCAATGCTCAAAAGACGTGTACCAAATTTCATAAAAATATCTAGAGTGGTTTGAAAATGGCAATGAAAAAATATTTTTTTAATTAAAATGTTAACACCCTGTAAACCCCAAAAAAAGTGTCTGCCTTTTTGTAATTATTTTTAATTATATGTAATTAAGACACTGTTAAAATGTCAGCGTGAATCAAACACTTTATTTTGTATTTTTAAGAAACAACTTGGGGGTGTTTTTATTAAATGTTAACCCCCTCAAAAGTGTCTGCCTTTTTGTAATTATTTTTTATTATATGTAATTAAGACACTGTTAAAATGTCAGCGTGAATCAAACACTTCATTTTGTATTTTTAAAAAAATAACTTGGGGGTGTTTTATTAAATGTTAACCCCCTCCAAAGTGTCTGCCTTATTAATTTTTGTGTTTTGTGTTATTTTAAATTTTGATTTCTGTTTGTTGGCCTCTGAATCAAACACTTTTTTTGGGCAAAATTTTTGGACACCTTTCTCCTATGCGCAGTACCTGGTGTCCCCAGGTAGAGCAGGCCAACACTTGCTTACCTGCTCATCTATCCAGTAGATACTATGTCACAAAATTTTGAAGTGCATCAAACACTTCATGAAACGGGTGTTACTAGCTCTCGGATTATATGTGACGAGCAATCTTCGCGAACCGATGCAGTGTTGCCGTTGATTCCCGGAAATTCTCGGTTATTGTTTCGATTAGCCGGGTGCGCGTAATTTTATTTTTAATTCCAGTAAGCCGTATTTTTAGAACCTCTAGGGGGGGGGGCATCTGCGCCCGCCCTGGCGACGCCCTTGGGACTGTATATTGGATCTTGGAGTTTTTTTTATTAAAATAAAAATACATATTTGTATTCCACGATACTCAAACAAAGAGAAATCAGTTTTTATCCAAGGGACCTTATTGTTATACAAACTTAGGTTTCATTAAGATTTTAGATTTATAAACTGTTGGTTAAAATTTTTTTTAAATTTGCATTTTTTTTAAGTAAATGAATAAATTAGCACAGGTTATGCAAATGAAAATTAATTTTTGGTTTACTGAGCCTGATAACCTTATAAAAAATAATAACTATTTGCAAAAGGTTAAAAACTTTGAATAACGAATTAATCCAAATTTAATCATTGTTTAAAAAAAATTGGTGGGGTAAGAATATCTGAAAAAATATAAAAAGAATTTTTTTTGTAAAATGTGTATCATAAGCTTTGGTTTCAACAAGACTAGTTTATTACTTCAATTTTTACCATAATGAAAGTAGTAAGTATAATTTATTCATACTTAATTTATTTTATATCTCCAATATTATTTAATATCGGTATCACATTCATTAATTAACATTCTTATCAATCTCTAAAGATTTTATCACCATTTGTATAATAAATTCATCAGTTGTCACAGAATTTCTCCAAATTGGAACGTACGATTTACCTTAGGTTAAAGATCTTGACGAACTCATCTTTAAACTGTGTTCCTCATGTACAGATTTTCAGATTCAATTGAAATATATAGGGTGTCCGGAAATGATGAGCAAAAAATTAAGGGGATAATTCTAGACCGAAATAAATTCTATCTCTTCCTATAACATTTTTTCGAAAATTTGTTATTATCGGAGTTACAGGGTGTTAAAGTTAAATTTTATTTGCAGTTTTTTTGCAATATCTTTAGCAATGCTCATGATATTTTGACACAATCATCAGTCGTATATTTTTTTTTCGGGATGAGGAATACAAATTAAGAGCCTATACTTTAATTTGAATGGTCCCAACTTTTTTGTCCTACACTGTATGTGCATTTTGACTGAATATATTTATTCTCCTAACCTTTTGACATAAAAAAGGTGTACTTTTTTTGTTTCGATAAATCTAACAGTTGTCGAGAAAAACGCAAAAATCACATTGCTTGCATGTGATGAATACGAAATCATTTTAATTTATTTTCAACCTTAAACATAGCATAATATTTATAGCAAAGGAAGGAATATTCCATGGAGTTCGTCGGAATTTTTTAAGAATAATTAATTTATGCATTGAAGAGGAATGACGTCACTTTGAACCTTTGATTTGAATGTTTAATTTATTGTTCTAGTAACTTATGTATTTTAAAACTGTAAATAAAATTTAACTTTAACACCCTGTAACTCCGTTAATAAATCAATTTTCGAAAAAATGTTATAGGAAGAGATAGCATTTATTTTCGGTCCAGAAATATCCTCTAAATTTGTTGCTCATCATTTCCGGACACCCTGCATAGTAATTTAAGCCAGTATATATCTTAGGGAATTAATTCCACCCAATACAATGGAAGCCTTAAATTAAAAATCGTGACAGATATCTACTTGTGAACATTTTTAGCTACTTTAGGCAAGTAGTATCCTCTTTATTTTATTATTTTTCTCCTTTGCTGGCATTTTTTTTCCCGTCAACCTAATAGAGTTATCAGAAATACTCTAAGAATAACACCGCTATGACAGTAGCGCCGACAACAGTAGTTGATGGTATAGTATACTGGAATTCAGTGGCGTAGTGTATTCTATTAACATAGTTTATTTAATTATAGGTAACTTAAATAAACTCTATAATATCTCACAACTAACTAAACTGCAAGGTTGTTATAAATTACTAAAAAGTAAAATCGATAAAAGAACGAGACTACATAACACAACTGGGCGGAGCTTGGCATCCTTTAGTCTGATAATGTTGCGGTGTTATTCTTACAGTATTTGGATCACTAGAGACTGTTGTGTCGGCTTTCTAATTCCATTGTATTTACTCTGGTTTAACACGTCTCGGTCAGCATGCATCTGTAACCATTTAATTTAATATTAAATCATGGAAAGATTAAGAGCTTTTCAAACAAGAAAGCATGTGAATGATGGAAGCGTTGGATTTAACATTAAAAACAATTAAATTTTTAAATGGAATTATAGTAATAATTATT
Source organism: Polydrusus pterygomalis (assembly GCA_963969555.1). Taxonomy (NCBI): domain Eukaryota; kingdom Metazoa; phylum Arthropoda; class Insecta; order Coleoptera; family Curculionidae; genus Polydrusus; species Polydrusus pterygomalis. The sequence goes on from OZ018376.1 coordinate 2,587,019, forward strand.
CTAATTCTAGTCACATTACGAGCCGGTTAAAAAAGTTTGTTCTTCCTTAATTTTTTTGATAATAATTTGTAAAATATACATATAGTAATTTTTCTTATAGGCAATTGCCCTCTTCGCCCTTGTGGCCATCGCCGTAGCTGCCCCAGCTACCCCTGATGCAGATGCACAGATCCTGAAATACGATAGTGACAACATTGGCGTAGATGGATACAACTTTGCGTAAGTATATTTGCTTGTTAACATTTTGGAAATAGGTATTATTGTCTCATGTGAACAAATGTGAATAACTCCGTATTCCAAGAGAGGGGTAATTAATAACATAATTTATAACATTAATAAGCCTAAGTTATTAACCAAGAAGAAGCGCAGGCAAAAATCTTTAAAAAACATAAAGTAATATGTTTTTTTATTTTAACGCCTCACTTTTCTGGTGTTCCTGCAAGTGTATTTTAATATTCCCTGATAGTTTATTTGAAGGAGATGATTTAGTACTTGGGGCATCTGCGGCTGACCCAATTACAGCGGTTTTTGTTGTGTTTACAAAAAAAATTATTACTAACATAAAAGCAATCATTTTTGGCCAACTATAAGAAATAATTTCCATGTTAGATAGGGTTAAAGGAATATTATTATTACCATAATATTTTTTTTAAAGCATTGACAAAAGCAAGGGAATCTAACCTGTCCAGGAGATGACGGCATTAAATAATATGTTATCCAGCATCCATTTGCTTTTTTTTGTAACTTATCCTGAAGTATTAATTGACTAAAACTTTTATTATTTTTTCGGACGTAGTATTTACTAGTTAGATAATCTTTTATCTCCTTCTATTTGTAACAGTTATGAAACCAGCAATGGAATTTCCCAAGGAGAACAAGGTTCACTTATCAACGCCGGAAGTGAAAACGAAGCCATCGCTGTCCGTGGTCAGTTCAAATACACGGGCCCAGATGGCGTTGTCTACGAAGTCAGCTACGTCGCTGACGAAAATGGTTTCCAGCCCCAAGGAGCTCATTTACCCGTTGCCGACCAATAAGTATGATTGTTGTTTTTTTAGTTAAATACAAATAATAAATATACCAAATTAATAAGGAAGTGTTTCTGTGTGTTCTCTACCACAATATAAAACTAAAAGACGTAGTACAAACGTTATGTAGATGACATCTTCGCTACCTTCAATGGTAACCATGAAAGTCTAACCAATTTCCTCACTTTTCTTAATTCATTACGCTCTTCTATCACTTTCACTTATGAGACGGAGGTTAACGATACTCTACCTTTTCTTGACGTATATAACTAATTTATTCTTACCATATAATTAAATTTGCTATATATCATAAACCTACTAGTACTGATTCCACTATTCCTTTTTATTTAAACCACCTTCACAATCAAAAACTTTCAGCCTTTCACTCTTACTTTTCTAGACTTTTTACGGTTCCCCTTGAGGATCGTGAATTTTGATTGGAGTGGGGTATCATTAGACAAATTGGGGCTAACAACGCTACCTCTCTGCGCTGATAATTAAGATTTTCTATACACTGAGGAAAATGATCTAATACAACAGGTTTGCTAAGACATAGTTTGTATTGATAGCTTATTTTTTTATTAACCAATATTAAATAAATTGCTAGTGTATTAAACCCGCTTTAGTGTTATATCAATTCCAGATTTGCTAGAACAGTGTTTTTATTCGTAATAATCAGTTCTATTAGCAGCATTGTCTTATTGAATAATGAACGACTTTTAATACAGCAATTTTGTTAAGAAATAAATTGTATCTTCTCAACATGACGCATTTTGTTCTCAGTAAAGTGCTTTCTCCACAATTAAGAAAGCAGAACAGCGTCCCAAAAATCGAATTGTATCCGTTTGAACCTATAATCCACAAGACGTTGGTGGGGGGTTCGTAGCGATCGGCAATCGCCGCGCGCCGTAGTATTACTTTTAACGTATTTGTTGCGCAGGTTACATCGTTGTTCGGAGTTTTCTAGCTGTCCTGTCTGAATTTGAATTTTATTGATCGTACCAATACCTGTTTCAATTAATTTATGTTTACTTTGTATTTAAGATTTTTTTAAACTTTGCATGTCAGGTAAAACAATAGAATATTCTTATTTCGCACAACCCATTGTTAGTATTGGACTTTATAATCTATGGACGAATTTTACCATCTCAGTAAACCATGTTGAATAATAGATAGATATGCAATATTAAACGATAAGAACAATATAACACTAGAAGCTATTTAAATTTGTGAGAACAGTACTGATTGCTTTATTAATTGTAGCAAGCAAATATTAGTATGATTAATGTCGTTTCATTACAACTGCCAGTCGGAACTTATACAGTATATAAAACCAGATTATACCTTCAATAGAACTTGATAATTACTGTGAGTATTGAGAGCAACAATGGCTATAAACCATTCTATGGTAGTAGTAACTTCTGTTTCCTGTTGGCTAAATTACCGTGATATTATCACTACACAACGGTCTAGCAATTTTCGTTGTCTTACATTAGGAAAGCGCATTGCTGTCACATATACTATTAAACAGTTGTATAAAGAGTATGTGAATTCTTAAAATAAAAGGTTTTTTCTCAGTGTAGATACCTGAACAAAAACCTTAATAAAAATCTTATTTCTAACATCAAATCTACGGTAAAATTTTATTCTATACCTTTCTGGGGTTCTATTTCTTACAAACTTAAAAATATTTTTGACTCTGTTAATTATAATATTAGCTTCAAAATTTAACATTCTTTAAAATCATTTGTATGTCACTCGAAAGATTCCATTTATATTAATAATAAATCTGGTGTCTACAGTATATGTTGCTCTACTGATGGTTGTTTTTTTTTCTTTCTTTCAAATTTACACTCCACATAAAGTAGAAACTATTTCTTTAAGTTAAAAAGTATTTATATCAACATTTTTATTTGAAAATAAAGAAACGTTTCACATTTTTAGAGAAATAACTAACTATAACTAAGAAAGGAATTTTTCCTTTGATATAATATTCTACTCGTTGCCCAGGTACCAATTACCCATTAACTTATTTTACATAAAAATGTGTAGAAATAATGACGTGAGAATAATAAAGCAATTTGCGAAGATCTTAGGATATTTAAATGTCAACCTAAATGATGAGTACCAACCTTGGAATATCGAGAAATTTTAGTGCAGGTGCTTTGTGGGTAACTTTTGGGTCGATCAATAATAATTTAAGGTTATGATAATATACTTAAAAAAATATTTCTCTTCTTTCTTAAGATGTGTGTTGACTAAAGAGAAGTCTGACAAATCAATAATTAGACGTTTTGTGGACGAGTGACGGTGCACGGAAACAAATTATTTTCTAAAATCAGTCAAATCTCAAATCGTTTGATTAATTAAAGAAAAGCTTCGATCATCAACAATTTGATTTTTTTTACCTACTTATATTATATTTAAACTTAAACGATCGAATATTTATTAAAATTCAGATTTATTAAGATATATTTTATATAAAGTAACTTGATTAATATCAGTAAATTAGGATAGACGTAGTTTCAGTTTACTGCCTACATGCTCAATCGTATCTCAATTTTTTATTGCAAATTCCACTTTCTCACTCTATAAAATTATATGTTAAACTAATCCATATCATGTGATATATTCTATTAAGCAATTAACAATTTTTTTATATCTATGCTCACCAAACAATTATATTTTAATAAAGGTGACTTTTACCTAAGTATATTGTATCAAATGTTTACTAGCCAAGATCCAACGCCTATGGCATTTTTTTTGAGTACTAATAAACTAAAAGTATTAATTCAGTCGTTTGTCGAAAAAATCCAATTTTACTGAATCGAATCAAAATTTCTAATATATTTAACACAATAATTTTCTTATATTTATCTTATGAAGGAAGTCTATCAAATAATTAAATGATATTAATCCAATTTTGGATTAGCTCAATATCAATCCTAGATTTGATTGATTTTGTACGCTATTCGCTGAAATTTATCCAAAAATTCTTTCCGTGTGGGTGAACTAAATTTTGCGAAAATGCTGAATGTTTTCGTGCTAGTACCCGCGGCCGCGACCTCGTTTACACATACAGTGATCGCTTGAAAACAAGATGTACTTTATGTACGTTATATAATTATTGATTTCGGGATAAATATATTAATAAAATCAAATGAATTATAGCCAAAGGAACACAAGAATCAAAAATTTTAATACGACTAGCCAGCTAATGAATGTCAGTGAAATTGTTTCTGTTTGCTTATTTAAAGTCAATATATAATACGAAAAATACACAAAAGCTATAATAACCTGGTATGCGGGTCATGGCATTTTTTTTCAGATGATATTTTTCTATATAATCGTTTAATTTGAATATGTTTACATAAGTTTTATTTTAATTTTACATGCTAAACTAGTTTTTGTAGAAATTTGCAAGTCCCCTAACGATATAATAATTACTGTAAAATTAAACCTGAATTAGTTTTATTTAATTTTTGGTGTTTGCATTAAAAATCCTGATTTGAGCGGGAAATAACAGACATGCTTTTTTATGAATGATGAGAATTTTTAAACAAAACTGTAATTACTGAGTTGAACCACAGAAAAAAGGGTTTAGCTAGAGCAGAAATTGAATGCCGATTTATAATTTAAGTTCGATTTTTACAATTATCTTATCTAGCATAAAATACCAGCGGCGCACCCAGGATTTTATGTTAGGGGGGGCCCGCCAACCAGTGCTGGAAGCAAATTTTTTTAATAAACTTTTAAGTTACGCATTTTTCTAGAACTTTGGAGCTTTTTTAACAGGTACTCTTGCAGGGAAGATCGCAATAGCCTAGTCATGGGAGTCGTTAAACGGTTTCTTAGGGGGGGGGGGGGGGCATTGGCGGCTTGTGACTTGTTAACTTGGGGGTGTACTAAAAGCTTGCTGTAGGCGAAATGCACCGCAGGCGAAATTTTTTGAAGACCACGCCCAAATTTGGTCAATAATTATTATAGTAAATATTTTAAAAATTTATGATTACCTTCTTATTCTATTGAAAATGAAATAAGATAAAAAATAAAAAGGCTAATTTATTTTTCATTAGTGGGTACATTGTTTAAAAGTAAAGTTCATTCATCTGTTTTTATTTGCAGCAAACTTATCAATAACAATAAAGTCCCTAGATTTACACTTTGTGGTATGTATCAAGTTAATTTCGAGAGTTTAGGTCTTCCCTTAATTTTAATTTAAATTTTTTGCTCAATACTTAATGAGCTAAAATTGTTTCTCAAACATTCATAGTCGTTGTGGCATTAAAACTGTTTATTTTTATTAAAATAAGTCTTTACACACACCCCAAAATAATAACAAAAATATAAAGGAAAACTCGAAATAATAAATTCATACATTCAATCAAACCATATTAAACCTCAATAAGTCAACTTTTGTTAATAAGTCAACTTCCAGGGGGAGGAGCCCCACCTGGCCCCCTCAAACGAGGCCGGTGAGGTAAATCTAAGAAAATTGACTTTTTAAAATACTTATCCACTTTCATAATTTTTCATTTCATTGGGGGTTTTGGGGGGGGCCAAGGCCCCCTTGGCCCCCCCCCCCCCGCTGGGTGCGCCACTGTAAAATACCCATACAATTTTTAAGTAAATGTGCTTTATGTAAATAAATTAATTTTAATAATAATGTGAGCATTATACAATACAAATCGAATATAGGACTGTCATAATTAACAAACTATCGATATTTAACTCCATCTCTATCTACATATTAAGGTTAGGACTTCTTAGGAGATGAGTGTGAGTGTTATTTGTTTAGTTTGTTGTTTTTGTAGTATTTTTTACGTGCCTAAACTTAGGTATTCTTTTATTGAAAGCATGCCAGGAGCTAAAAAATTAGAAACGAAATTCATTCAGTACACAATACATAGACAGTAAGATGAGCTTAGTCAAATAGGAGAAAATAAGTTATTCTTTTATTTAAAACTAGGCATAGACCTGATAAAAAGTCTATTACCTGAACTAGGTAAGTTAAAATGTGTAAAAGAGCATTGTTTTTTCTTTGTTTTACCATAGACGCTTCTGTTGGAATCCGCCTTAAAGTAACATCTTTCAACTCTAGTGTTGGAATAACTTTTTAAACTTTAGTGTTGAAATAGTTTGTTTAAAACACAATTGTAATATACTAACCTACAAAATATTAAAAACAATTCAAACTATTTTTGATAATATTTTATGGTCGTAGGAAAAATTGTGTACAAGTAAGTTACTTAAACTCGGAGAATTTCCGCACTCGGCTTACGCTTCGGCTAAATACCTCTTCGTTTCAAAAGTACCACTTTCAACACTTGTTATGTAATATAATATATTCAAATTTAGTGCCGTTACGTTTTTTAGAGCAAGAGAGACGATTTCATTATTAGTTTTAAGGTACCTACCTACCTCCTAGAGGGCGCTAGCTACACATCAAGAGTTCGGTAAATTCCCGCATATATTTTTTGTCTCTCACATTTCTCATCGCTTTACCTCAAATAATGAAGAAGGGATATTTTATAAACAAAAGTTGTACTTCATTAATCTAGATATTTCCGTTTAAACGCTAGATGGCAAGAAACATTTACATAAGCAACTTTTTTGATGAAACAAAATTTATTGAAAATTAACGGTGCATATCTTATCATAAGAAACCTATTTCCAAGCCCCTCTCTCCTATTGTTGTATAGCAGTTTAGCTATGGAACCAGTGGCGGCTGGTTAATGAAGGGCTCTGGGGCGCCGCCCTCCCTGCAATTATTTCAAACAGAATCCAAAAATACTTTACTTAAAAAACCAATAAGTAACGCAATGTATGTAAGCAATCAATTAAAATAATTCAAATGTAGCCCTATTCTAACGGGCAGGCTATACTCATAGACAAGCGAGTTGCGCGCTCTCAAGGTTGTACTAAGCGCGGGCGGCGGCGGGCGATTATCCGTCCCGATTCAACGCGCCTTCCCGATGGGTTGTCATGACGACGGAGGCCTGACGTCACCTACACATCGCACAACGAGCGGCCACGGAGAGCTCCAATTTTCCGCGCCCACTGTGCCACTGTTCGCGAATCGCGATTCGCGATGCGACCTGTCGTCCGTCTATGCCGCTGACTCGCTGACGTTTTGTTTATTTGTTTTGAGTTATTTATTAGTTGTTATAAAGTTGGAAAATTTCGTCTAATATGAAAGTCAGTGATTTACAGAAAGTTGTGTTTAGTTCTCTGAGCTTAAGTGAAAAACTTGATTTAAAAAATGCAGGGCGGCCACTACCAATATTGAACATTGTACAAGTGCAATTAAAATGTAAAAGTAAGGCACAGTTTACGCGTAAGTTTGACAAAGAACCATAATAATAAAATATTCTGGATATGCGGTTGTGAGGATAAAAATTCTTTTTTTTGTTTCGTGTGTCTTCTTTTTGGCGGGAATGATAATTGAACTAAAAATGGGGTGCAGGACTTAAAACATCTTTCAGAGAAAATAAAAAACATGAAAATAGTGCAAAACATCGTTATAATGTGGTAAGTTTTGAGATGTAAGGACAAACTAATATTTTAACTAGTTAAGGTAGTGCTTATGCTGATGAAATTAAAATTCACAACGAGAAAGTTAGAAAAAACAGACACGTACTTTCGAAAATAATAGACATTTTAATTTTTTTTTAATTTAAAGCCAGCGCCCCCCTGACTCACTAGTCACGAGCCGCCACTGTATGGGACTCCCTGTATATTAGTGTGAAAATATCGGGCTAATATTTGTCGATTTTTTAATTAAAGAAATTATATTATTTTTTAATTAATGACTTTAGTCTGTACCTACACCTAATGTATTCGCAATTATATTAATAACATGATGAAACAAAAAATCACATTATTAATCAATCTCATCCAAGTTAAATTGATTAAATGGCAAATTAAATTTAAAAAAAAATTGATGAATACGTGTCGGTAGCGTATCATATCGCTAATGGAATTACGGCATGTAAGATAGATAATAAAAGATTAAAATTAAAAATCTTTTAACCGGGACGGGTTATTAATGGCTAATAGGAATTTTAAAGTAAGCATCTACACTCTACAGGATAAGAAAAGTTAAAATAAATGGCCTGGATACGATAATATAATATAGAATAATACTCGACCCAAAGGAATTATTTTGCACTAAAAGTTACAAAACGTTTTCTGTGTCTCTAACTCCAACCGTTTTTTAGGTATTTAAAGTTGAATAGTCTAGTCTAATTTTTAGTTTTAACTTTCATTTTCGAAATATAAAATAATTTTTTTTTAGTATATGCGTATAGGTATATGTATATGCGTAGGGTGTCCATTTAGTGTGATATCTCAAATACTGTTCTATATAGAGAAAAACTTTAAACGTAAAAAATAAAGGACTGTTGAAGGTGTATATTATGAAAATATTTTAAAATATACAGTGTGTTTCACAAAAGCCGGACCACTAAAATTTTATTATTTTTAAATGGAACACCCTATATTTTTTTACATTTTTAAATTCCACATAAAATTATAATTATTTTTTATTAATAGCATTATTAGTCTATACTTCATAGTTTCCGAGATATTGACTCTCGAAAAGTGACATTTTTGAAGTTTGGCAGCTTCTAACTTTTTAACAGTACGTCTTAGAGCAAAACGGCTTTCATGTCCCTATCTTTAATTTTTTTGGGAGGATAATAATAATAATAATAATAATAAGAATATAATCAATGTGCAGCTTAATAATCAGCCACTGCTCTTGACTGACTCGGCTCGCGATCTTGGTCTGTTTCTTGATCCGGACCTACGCTTTGACAGACAGGTATTAGAAATTAATAAAAGGGCTTTTTCTAACCTAAGATTACTTTATAATCATCGTGATATCCTGAACAAGCAAGCTAAAAATATCCTATGTGAATCCCTTATACTGTCACACCTTAATTATGGAGACGTTATATCTATGGACCTTGCCTAACGCAGTATAACCACCGACGCGACGTCTGCAAAAAATTCAAAATTGCTGCGTGCGTTATTACTTAACCTCAGAGCGGATATCTGTGTCTGGATAGACTAACTGAGCTATCCTGGCTAAATGTTTCTAAAAGGTGATTCCTACATTGCTGCACCCTGTTTCACAAAGTCGTTAAATATGGTAAACCAAGTTATCTTCATCGTAGGGTTCTGTTTCGTTCGGACGTACATAATATTAACATTCGTAGGAATGATTACCTTACCATTCCTCAGCATCGCACATCACAGTTTCAGAGGGTTTTTTCTTATTAATTAAAAAGTGAGCTCTCTGTGTGTATGCAAACAAGGGCGTCCGAGGGGGGGGGGGGGGGGGGCAAGGGGGTGCACTTGCCCCCCCCCCCTGGCCCCTGGCCCAAGTAGATTTGAGATATTTTATTTAACTGGGATATACATATTTACTGAGATACAATTCAATTGACAAAATTGGTAAAACGAACTCTTGTTGCATAAAATGAAATGTGGAATTCAAAAAAATTTGTACACCATTTTCCATATTGCCGAATTTTGTTCGTATTTTCTGTATTTTCCTTGTATTTTCTGAATTTTCTCGTATTTTCTGGATTTTCCTTAATTTTTGTCGTATTTTCTGTATTTTCCTTGTATTTTCTTAATTTTCCTCGTATTTTCCTGGTATTTTCCGTATTTTCTAGAACTTGTACACCATTTTCGCCAGTGCATCGGAATAATTCACTGATGAAAAATTTGTAATTTTCACAAAATTGGCTTACTAAATCAACGTCCATTGGGGAAATTTTTTTTTTAATAATAACGGAACTGGCGACCTTTTTTTTTTTTTAGAAGTCAATCTTAAGAAGTCGGTTAGTCCCATCACTAAAACCGTCGAAAACCCGGCAGCGTTGTCACATCTTCCAACAATTTTACGTCGTTGCCAAATTGATTGCCGCGTGTATTTTCTATATTTCTATATTTTCCTCGGAATTTTTGTATTTTTCTCGTATTTTCTGTATTTTCTTCGTATTTTCCGTATTTTCTTCGTATTTTCTGCATTTTCTTCGTATTTTCGTATTTTCTCTGCATTTTCCTCGTATTTTCGTATTTTCTCTGCATTTTCCTCGTATTTTCGTATTTTCTTTTGTATTTTCTAGAAGTTGTACACCATTTTCGCCAGTGAATTACCCTTCGCTAAATAGCGAAGGAAAAATATTAGAATAGAATAAATAAAGCTTTATTTTAATTTACACAGCTACTCATAATAGCAATATACAAATAGATATACAACCAACACATCTAATTCCCAATCCAAAAATGAACGACAAAAACAAAACACAAGCTGTAATGTAGACCGCCAATTTAACCGAAACATTTTCACGACATTTAATTGAAAAAATTATTGCTGAATTTCCAAAAGATTGAAGAAAATTAACATTTCTTTTCTCCAATAAATCTGAACAACTTAAAAGTTTTTTGTTGTATTTTTTTTTTGTTATATTTGAACATTTTTAAATATTTTGTTTAGCTATTTTTTGTTATTTAATATAAGTATTAGGTGTTTTGCTCTATTCTTTTATTGAAGGTTTGTTGAAGTGCTAGAAACAAAAATAATTCCAATTATGATTTGCCCTCCCCCCCTTGGAAAAGTTCCTTCGGACGCCCTTGTATGCAAATACACCTTTGCTTAAATGTAGTTTTTTTTTAACGAACAGTAAGTTAATTCATGTATTTTCTTTTAGATTCATATGTACATTCTTATAGATGCTGTTTTGTTGAAAATAAATAAATAAATAAATAAATAAATAAATAAATAATCATAAAACATTTTAAGGTAACGTATAAAGTATCTTTAAAAAAAACTTCTGAAAATGCATAAACTTTCCTTCGTATTTCCTATTTTTTTCCCATGAGTATACCTACCTAGTTGCTTATATTTATAACAGGTATTACCAGATACTATTACCGCGACCAGTTACTTATACTATTTATACCAGTCGTATTATCTCGCATGTGCTCATTAGCATGCCGGCCGATGCCGGTCAGAAGCGATGCCAAATGAAAACGAAAGTGAAGATGAGTCGCGGAATCAAGGTAACTAGGATGTGACCTTGAAAAAGCTTTCATCTATTCGATGAACTATGGTATAATATGATTTACTGGGTGAGACCGATGAAGCCTACATGAAAAATGTTATTAAGAATAAAAGATAATTATTGTGTCCGCGAAAACAATTAAAAGCAACAAAGTGCAACGGTCTTTTGTATTGGAATACGCAGGGATCCAAACATAATGGATACCCTGGGGTCCTTATTAGGACTCTACGGGCAGTCATAAACCAAAGCAACTCCACAGAAAACGCGTATGCTTTCCCTATACCTACTTACCTGTGTTGCACATCTTAGTTTTATTTACTTGTCTATCTTTCGATTTTATTACCAGTCAAACTGCCTTTTGTATTGGAGTTGATTTCGCTGGGATGGCGTTGATACGATATAGGGATGGTTTTCCGTATTTCATATTTTAAATCAAAGCATTCTTGCATTATTTTTTTGGTTCAAAGCCCACCTAAAACTTTATTGCAATTTGTTTGATTATTACAACCATCCTCTTTTATTTAACACAATCATCCTCTTCCTCTATTATTTTTGATGTAAATGATTTAAATTTACAGAACAGTAACTTAAAGAAGTATTAAGTCGCTTTTAGCTTTTCAGAAGATATAATGAGCCTAATGAATAAAAATTAAGCAATTACTTGAAGCGATTACTTTTTAGTAAAAGCAGTTGCTTGACTAGCAAATGCTATAAGTAAAAGCAATTGCTAGATCTGGATATGAATAAAATTTTGAAGCAATTGCTGTTTTTCTTACACCTCTGTAGCAAATGCTTATTCAACACAAGTTCAGACGTGGCTTATCCACTTGTTCAGATTATAGATTTTATATTCAGTTTGGTGCCTAATTTGGAAAATAGTTGACGTAAATACAACAGCGTTGGTCTATTAATTTAGTACAATAGTAATCTGTTACGTTTTTGTGGAAAATAGGAAACTTATATTTGTGATATGGCAGATTTCAGTGAAAATGAGGAAAGTGATAGTAGTGATGAAGAAATTAAATACAAGCAATTGATATTCGTTCACAAATTGAAGGAACATAAATAAATCTCTGTGACCACAACCGTTTAGCTTCCACAACAGCTTCAGCACTTGTGGAAAATTTAATAAAAATATATTGGCCTTCTCCAAAACTGCATCATCCATTACAAAAGTGTATCTCATACAGACAGTAGTTTGGTGAACACCGAGTTCTTCACCTACAGATTTTTGAAAGCCCGGATCCGACAATTTCCGCAGAAAGACTTTAATCTTATTTAAAGGTGAAGCCTTTTACCAGTATCAGTCAAAAAATAATTTGCCAACCACTCAACATTTTCGCAGTCAAATTGATATAACTTTCTGAAATTATCATATCTGCAATTTTTACGTACTGTAGATTTTTCTTTTACGGACGTTCATATATTCAGCCATAATTGAAGACACAAAATAAGAGCAACGCACATGTATGCCGCGGAGAACTAAAGTTGACTGCTACCAAGCAAATGATGCACGGGTCGACCTACCTTAAAAAGTTAAAACCAATTGCTACAATAGAATTCCTTAATTTATCCATCACATTTTAAGCAAACGATAGCAATTGCTTCTATTTTTTAAGAAAAAGCATTGACTAGAAGCAATTCCTGCACTTTTAGGCAATCGCTGGACGCAAAAGCAATTACTTTAGTTTTTATTCATTGGCTTTCAAGAAATTACTTCAATTTTATAAGAAACAGCAATTGCTACATTTTTATTCATTAGGCTCAATGGTATGGTATTTGTAACTTCTTGCCTACAAGTAATAGCGTATTAAAACGTCAATTTATTCTTGTGGACCGCATTATCTTAACATAGTATAATATAAAACAAAGTCGCTATCGCCAGTCCTGTCCCTATATGTGCTTAAATCTTTAAAACTACGCAACGGTTTTTTTTTAATAGATAGAGTGATTCAAGAGGAAGGTTTTTATGTATAATACATGCATAATATTATAGAGAAACACTGATAAATTAGAGTAGGGAGAACGAACGACCCAACCTAACCGGTCCCCGGCCCGTTCAACGATCGATCCGAAGCACCAAAGCCGGAATAGACGAAGACAGACTATGTTTTATGCATGGATGTGAATTGTGAACGGGCCGGCAAACGGTTGAGTTTGAGGTTTGTTCGCCTTATTATCTCACGTCGTATAATGCCGGGCTGCAACGCAGGCCGGGTACACGCTAGTTATATTATATTTTCCATATCTCCGGTTTAAAAAAATATATTGGCTTCCGGTTTTCACCGATATTCTTCTTATTTATTCTTGTTTTTGCCGAAGTTAAAAAATATATATCTTTGTATTTAAAATTTTTGAGAAAAGTGAAGAAACTTCTGCTAAATACCTCTAGCTGTCGCAACGGAGTTCAGAACGACTTTGGTTTTTATAAAATTGATAAAACAAAATAATTTCTAATGTAGCTAGTTCAAATTTGTTAAATTCCGATAAGCCAAACCAAGGTTGTGAATATCTTTGGATAGCAATATATTTGTCCCCTGCTACCCCCCTTAAACAAAAATGTAGAGCAAATACTGAAAAACAAAAGTAATCCAGAATTCCGCTTTTTGTTTGGTCACTATAGCAGGCGTCCCTTTTTAGTTGTACACCCCGGTATAAAACTGTAATTTATTTTAAACACTCTGTATGAAAACAATAATACCCGCTACCATCAATCAAGTTTATTGATATTCTGGATAATATTGACATTAAGAATTAAATTGGCATTATTAGTTAACTATAGATTACTATTAATAATTTAATTTTTTAATGATTCTCATGTAGTAAAATGCCAATGGTAAATAGGATGTAATTATTTGTATTCGTTCTCATCAGTTTAGCAGGTCACGTAAAAATTGTTAATTTTTTTTTTGGCGGTTGCGATATAAAAGTGTGAATAAATTACTTTTTATTTAAATTTATAACATTTTATTGTTTTAATTCAAATGGCAAATAAACAATAATTAATCTTACCTTTTTTTACAGTTCCGTAAACAATAAGTTGATTCGGAAACATTTTGATACTGCAGAGTGTACATTTTCAGTGTAAAGGGTGTCCCAAATTCGGTGCTCACCATTGGGATCTCGGAAACTATACAAGATACAGCAAATGTTCAATTGGGACAACGTTGGATAACTTGAAGCTTAGGTTAATCTGTAAGACTCAATATAAACGCTAGTAAATTTTTATTTTTTTTTTATATGTTTTAGTGTTATTAGAATACCCTGACAAAAATTTATAAATCCAGCTTATGATTATCTTAAAAATAATTTTTAAAGTTCTTATTCACTAGAGCAGGTTAAGTGCCTACAAGGCAAAATTTAAAAAAAACTGTCTGCCCTAAGAGCAAAACTAAAAAATAGGTGCTGCCCTACACAAAAAAATCTACTCAGATTTGTATATCATTTTATTATTACAAAATAATAGTTGACATGGCCTAGTACTAGATACTATTTGTTTGTCCTACAGCGATCAGAAACAGTCCTTGACAGTCAGGATTCTGCGCAGTAATATAAAAGTGTTCCCACAAAGATTTTGGACAGTTTGAAAACCCAAAGTCGCTGTTCCTACACGTTTCTCTGATAGTTTGCCAACTGTCAGAGCAGTTTGCGAATCTTTTGCCAGTAAAATGTCCGGAGCATGCGCGGTTAAACGCTAGCATAACATATGACATAACCTATTTTTGTTAGACGTGTTTTTGCGGTTTTTGCTTTTGTATAAGACTTTTTCTATTATTAAATTGAGAAATGTCTGCTGTTAGGTTGGTTTTTAATATTTTATTTACTTCTTGAGCTAAAACTTCCCATAGTCTCTTTAATACTTTTGATTTGAAAAGTGCCAATCTTTGGAGGAGATATTAACGTTTTTACAACATATTATTTAATATAAGTTACTTATTTTGTTTAAGTTTATTTCGAGGTTTATTTATTGGGCCGAGCCACACGAGTTTAATTAACGAAATAATAATAAACAATTTTGAGATTTGAGGTTATGTCCATCGTTTAAAATTTCTTCAGTTTTAAACACCGAACCGAAGTTAGTTGATTTCGAACGCCTGTTCCTACAAGAGTTTGAAACCGGTCAGAAATCATACTTGCGCCGTAAAGGTGGTTTGAAAATTGTCATGAAGTTGTCGGGGATTCGCTGTAGGAACAAACCTTTCGACTGGTTCAGACTTATCGCCCAAACAGACACGTAGAAACTTTCAGTGGCACATTTCCTGAGCTACAGTACTTTAATAGGGTGTCACATAGCCTACATTAGGATACATCCGCGTTGGCATTTTTAGATTATTTTTAAGTAAAAATACTAAAAAGTAAAGAAATGGCACTTATATAGCCGACTTATCCATTCCACTCTTCATTATAAACATACAGAAAAACAGAATGCACTTACTGCAATAAGTACACTAGTCTCCTATAAAAATGTAGGAATTATTTTTATTTTCGTCACCTCTGTCTCTTTTCAGATACACATGCGTTTCACAAACAGAACCAGCGGCGCACCCAGGATTTTATGTTAGGGGGGGCCCGCCAATCAGTGCCGGAAGCAAATTTTTTAATAAACTTTTAAGTTACGCATTTTTCTAGAACTTTGTAGCTTTTTAACGGGTATTCTCAGAAGATCGCAATAGATAATTCAAGTTCAAGTTTCAAGTAAATATCTAAAAAAATTGACTTTTGAAAATATCCACTTTAATAATTATTCCGGACAAAATATACCACTCTTTTTACCAAATAAAATATAGGTAATAGTAATGACATATCCATAACACAAATATATTTATTTAAAAATATAACTTAGTACAAAGCACAACAATAAACAATATTTTATAAATAATAGAAACCAAAACTTTTTTATAACACCTTTGCATTTGTTAAATATGTCAATCTAATTTTCATCGACCCTTAGAAAGTTTATTTAAAATTTCTTCACAAGAAACAGGAACATTCTTATGAATAAATAAATTTGCCAAACCATTAAGTCTTACTTGCCCGGTGGAATTTCTTAAGAGGAAGTAACCCCTTTTCCACAATGAAAATTGCCGAACGTTTTGCTGGTCAAACGAAAAGAAAAAATAAAAATTGGTATTTTCATAAATTCTACTTTAAATACCCCATCCAGAAAAGTAAATGACGATCGAAAATATTCCCAAAATTTTTTTTAGAAATTTTTTTTATTTTTAGTAATTTTGTAATATCTTAAACAATTCTTTATTAGTCAAAAGCAAAATGACTTTCCCGGGTGTAGAATGTTGTACCAAACAATTTTTCTTAAAGCCATTTTTCAATATCGGCCTTACTTTTTTCTCAAAAACGTTGGGCGCGTAAATCCACTTTACACGCTTAAATTCACTTTACGCGCCCAACGTTTTTGAGAAAAAAGTAAGGCCGATATTGAAAAATGGCTTTAAGAAAAATTGTTTGGTACAACATTCTACACCCGGGAAAGTCATTTTGTTTTTGACCAATAAAGAATTGTTTAAGATATTACAAAATTACTAAAAATAAAAAAAATTTCTAAAAAAAATTTTGGGAATATTTTCGATCGTCATTTATTTTTCTGGATGGGGTATTTAAAGTAGAATTTATTTTCTAAATACCAATTTTTATTTTTTCTTTTCGTTTGACCAGCAAAACGTTCCGCAATTTTCATTGTGGTAAAAGGGGTTACTGCTCTTAAGTACGATTTTAAGTACTTTAATGTGGAAAATTACCTTTCAGAGGTACTGGCGGTGCCGGGAAGGGTAACAAAAATTTGCAAAAGTTTTTATATTGGGAAATATCATACCATTACATTGAATATATATATAGCTTAAACATATCGGAGGGTTTTTCTTTGCTATCTGTACACTTGTCGTTCCATAATTTAAATTCGCATATTAGAATGCTTTCATTATAAACGTTTTCAAAAAATGAATAATTTGCATAAGAAGAATGAAGGCTAAGAAAGCTTTGCAAATTTTCTACTTATAATACTGAACAAAAGTAATAAAAATTATATCGTTCTTTGTATCGCGCCTGGAAATTAAAGTTTTAGTGGGTTAGGGGGTATAGTAAGTTGAAGTCAATTTCATTGGGGGTTTTGGGGGGGGCAAGGCCCCCTTGGCCCCCCCTGGGTGCGCCACTGAACAAAACCCATCCATGACCCAAACAAATGAATCGAATTAACAAAAACTTCATCTTCTTTCAATTATTCAATTCAATTTTTTTAAAAACACCTTTCCTATTTTCATGAGATAAACAAGAAAAACAGAGATGTTGTTTGTTTTATCGTTTGTACTAACCTTTTTAAAATGGTAATTTTGTCTTGTAATTAAACAAAGTATTACTTGACTTGCTTGAAAATAATGACGGTTATGTAATATGTGTGAGGTATGAGAATTAATGGATTTATTTTATAAGTAGGTAAGATAATTGCGAAATCATAAATTTTTCGTTTTTATTTAAAGATTTGGAAATTCTTTGAACCACACTTTGCAGATATGTTGATATTGATAACCAGAAGTTGGACAGTATGGGACCGAGGTAAAATTCAAAGATCCAAACGATGTTTTAAATTTTCCGTTTAAGAGCAAACACTCGACACGTAGGTATTCGCGATTTCGTTTTTTTGACCAAACTTTTTTATCCAAAAATCGATCAAATTACCTACAGTTTAGCGTTAGAAAAGGTTGGATTTATAAATTAATAAAAGCAGAAAAATAAATATGCGTAAATTTCGTTTTTTTGCTTTTATTAATTTATCAGTTACTTTTTTTTAACTTAAAACCCTAGGTAATTGCTATTCAAAGACAGGTATTTGGCCGCTTTTTGTAGAAAACTAAAAAAAACGAAATATTGATTTAAAAAAATAAAATGGCGAAGGTGTCACTAGTGTTTTCTCATAGGGGACAAATAATGCTATGCAAAAATATTTACAACTTTGGTTTGGCTTATCGAAATTTGACAACTTTGAACTACCTACATAGGGATTCTTATGTTTAATCAATATAATAAAAAACGACGACGTTCTTAATTCCGCTGCGATAGCTAGAGGGCGCTATTTCGCAGAATCAACAATGTCTTCACATTTCTTAAAAATTTTAAATGCAACGGTATAAGAAAAATATGTTTGAAAACCGCAAGCCAATATCTTTTTTTTAACCGGAGATATGGAAAATCTATATAAGTATATAAAAATGAATGTTTGTCCGTCTGTCTGCATGTCCCGTATGCGTTCCTATACCATTTATCCGATTACGATAAAAATTTGGTGAGTTATTGTGTGCAGGCCGAGGAAGGTTTCGGCATAAAAAAAAAGCGGCGCAGCGGATGCCGGGTACTAATAAGTAGCGTAGCAACGCACGCAGGGTATAGCTAGTATAATATAAAAGAGAGGTCCGTAAGAAAAAAATTACATTTTAATACGTTTTATAATAGAAGGCAATAAGTTACAAAGACCATACCATTGCGTCTTCTACAAAGCTATAATCAACACAACACTTCTTTAAATTAAAGTTCTGTACATTGCATTTATTTCTTCATAATCTTATGGAGCTCTTTTTAATATTATATTTTTCTCCGGTTTCAAAAAATACATGAGCTGGCGGTTTTCACAGATCTTATTCTTATTTCTATTTAAGTTTAAAAAAATATATCGTTGCTTTTAAAATTTTTGAGAAAATAAAAGAAATTATTAAATCTGCTAAATAGCGCCCCCTAGCTGTCGCAACGGGATTCAGAAACTTTGTTTTTTATTAAATTTATAAAGCAAAAGAATTTCTATTTAGCGAGTTCAAATTTTCCAAATTCCGATAAGCCAAATCAAAGTTGTGAATATTTTTATATATCAATATTTATCCCCTACTACCCCCCCCCCCCCCCCCCCTCCTCCTCACCCCTAAACAAGCAGGTAGAGCAAAAACTCAAGAACAAAAGTTGTCCAGAATTTTCATTAGATTAATAAAATGCGACCTATGATAGATGTGTAGATACTATGAGGATTTTTGAGAAAATTCCATTTTTTGTTTCGTCACTATAGTAAACGCCCCCCAGCGTCAACCGAGAAACTTTTAGAAAACTTACAGTAATTACTCTTAGTTACTTTTGTAAAAAAAAAAATTTTCGCCAGCGTAAACGGTTTCCAAGATACGGTTTTCTCACCCGTCGGTTGCGCCGGTTGTCGGTAGCCGTTAGTGTGAAAGAGCCCTTACCGTCTCTAACCTGGTGACCGTTTTCGGAGGACATTATATAAGAAAACTAATCTTTTTGTCTTAAGTCGCATCATTAAACGCAAACAGATTCGGCATTTGCATAAGGAACAAGCAATTACGTAAGAATTTAACATAAAATATGCTATAAAATAAAGATCTAATACTGGGTGTTAAATATTTATGGGATAATGTCACGACCTGCCGCATCTTCGCTTAGATCGCTCCCAGATTTTTCCGTAAATACCTGCTAAATAATGTAATTTCTTTTGGAATTCGTCCTTTAACTGATAATCTATTCAAATGCGATTTAGCCGATCCTATTTTGTATGTACTATATCCCTCCAGTGGTGGATCTCGATTAAAGTAAAGAGGGGGGGGGGGGCCTTATCAAGGCTGTAGAGAAAAATTTCAGGGGGCTCAGAATGAGTTTGTTTTTGATATTCTGTCAATGCAGCGGGAAAATGCCATAGGCAACGCGCCGCAGGTGAAAAATTTTCGAGACCCTGCTCAAGTTTATTAAGAATTCAGCCAATAGGAAATTTTGCATTAAGAGGGATAAAATAGGATATATCACAGCAGTTAATTAAAGTTTTGAAATTTCAAATAGATACTTGTGACTATTTATGGATTTTAGGGAAGAGGGTCAGAACCCCCATTGCCTCCCCTTGGCTACCGCAGGAAGCTAGAAATCTAAAAATGTGGTATTATTTTAGAAAACACAGTTCACCGGAGAAATTTATCAGTGGCGTAGCCAGCCTTGCCGGGCGGGAGGGGCGAACATATATGGGGGCGCTTTATGATTTTTTAGAACCACTATTATTATTATTATTAAAAATATGGTGTTTGTTTTTCAAAATACATATGATAGAATACCAAATTATTTTCAATTTCAATGTATGTTACAGGGTGTAATTAAAGTATATTTTTATTTTGCATATGGGCACCAAGCGGCAACGGCCGCTATACAAGGGGGGCAGGCGCCCCCCCCTGGCCCCCACCTGGCTACGCCACTGCAATTTATCATTATTTATATTTATTGGGGGTGGGCTTAAGCCTCTGTAGCTTCCTCATCGATCCGCCACTATATACCTCAGTAACAGCATAGGCGCAACTCGTAAGTCCAGAAGCAAAACATAGGATTCAGGGATATTTTGTTTTTGTATTTACTTATTTTTGATGAAATTTTACTGTATACATGCCTCAAATCTATACATGCCCATGCAAAATAAATTAAGGATGTACCTACTGTCAAAGAATTTAATTCAAGAACAAGGCTACGTTTTGAAACTATAAACTATATTTTCTTCAGTAACAGCTAACTATATTGCGATCTATCTCCCAATTTGTAAAAAAATAATTATATTCCTGGTTCTTACTTATCTACTCTCCTTTTATAGGCACATGTCTTCTAAAAGTCAAAATAATAAATAATGAAATAAAAATATAGTAAATAATTTTTTTTCTGGGACATACAAGATCATTTAAAAAGTAATTTCCATAGAACCCTGTACAAGTGTATCATCTCCCTTTACTAACAGATTATATTATAGACATTCAAAAAATTCACAATTTATCGTGGGCAAATTGCTTCGAGCTTGCCCCCAAAGCACGACGTTCAAAATAAAGTATATATGACTCCATCTGTGATTTCGGTGGAGAACCAACAATATGTTATGGCAATAAACTAAGACTAAGTAAAAGTAATTCCTGCTGCCTCATCGATCGGATCGCAGGCTGATGCAGTGTTATAGAATATGGTGTAATGCAATGTATCTTCTGGCAGATGGCGCCACTTTCTCTAATAGTCAGATGATGTAGCAGTTAAAAAAAATTAAATTGATAAATTAATAAAAGCATAAAAATAAATTTTGTCACGCACATTTCTGTTCTACTTTTATTAATTTATAAAGCCAACCTATTTTAATGTAAAACTGTAGTGTACTCCAGAAAGGTCTATCTATCCTACCCTATCAATAGGCAATTTGGTCGACTTTTGGATAAAACGAAGAAGTAACGATCAAAATACGAAATGGCAAAGACTATTGTTTGCTCGTAAGTAATTTTCGTCTTCCGGTGATCCATAATGATTTATGGATGTACCCACTAGTACTAGTCAATGGCGTAGTGATACAATAACAATGTGCGAAAGTTACATTTTGTCAAACATAAGCCCAGCAATATTGTCAAATGTTGCTGAAGGTTTTAAAAAGAAGATACGTTTGTGTTTAGAGTGGGATTGGTCTCCATTTTGAGCAATTATTTGTTTTAACTCCATCATTCCTTTCTCTCGTTACCTTTACATTACTTTAACTAGCAAGCATTTTCTTTTTTACAACCAATTCTGACCTGTCAGAATGCCATAGACTTAAACTTGATTAATAGTCAATTATTGCTGCAAATCAGTTGGTATTATGAATATTTGCATTTTTCATGAAAACGTGAGCAACTAGCTATAGGAATGGTTAATACTTTATATATAGATAGACAATTAAATTTTACATCTGTTGCGGATATAAAATGTAGGATGTAAGATTTAAATTAAACAAGTTATTATCATTTCAAGCTTGTAATTATTTTGTCGTACTTTTTGGACACCTTGTATAAGTTAATGAATTTTTCATAAGTACAACATAAAACCTAATCAGTTAGCAGACTCCAGTGCGAATTTGGTTTGAAAAAAGAAAATACATATTGAGAATTTATTCATTAAAATTGTTACTACATTTCTCAAAATACGAATAATTTTAAAAAACCCTAGGGTTTAATTATAATAAACCCTAATGAAACTAATTTTTATTTTAGCCGTAGAAACCGAAAATATACCATTCCATTTAAAAAACACAACTTTCATACGTTTCGTGTTTTTGGGACAACCATTACATTATAAAAATAATTTTAAAATATAGGGGTAACCGGGGGAATGGTGGCCTCCGGGGTAATAGGAGCCGTGCCAAATATCCCGGGATAATTTTTATTTCACAACAGGACAACGGCGATTCCTTAAATTAAAGCGGCCAGCATGACATTTCAGTTTTGGTATCGCAATATGTAAGGAACGTTGGAATTGAAATTCAGATTATTGTATTGGTTTTTCTGAAATTGTTTGTTGTGTATTCTTTTATTCTTAATAGACTTTGGAGAAAACAATCGTGAGTAGCAAATTGTTTAATTTTAGTATTTTTTCATTATTGTTATTATAACATGTGTTTTTTGGGGTTATCGTGGCCGGCCACTATTACCCCATCGGTATTAAAAACACCAATTTTTAATTGGAAAATAAAAGAGTCACTATTTCAAACATGTATAAGGATACGTTAAGATAACTAATACGAATAGTTAGGTAATACGAAACTTACAGGAAAATAAGTTCAGAAGACGAGGACAATGATGACCAATACAAGGACAAGGATGCGAATGGAACCGACATATTTAGTGTGCGGGTAATTCGGTATAAATGGGGAGGTTTGGTTCAGGTGTAATTCGTGTGGTAATTGGGCTCAGAAGGCATTTACCGGTACCGAGAAAAATACATCCATATGCGATTATTGTGCATAGAAAACTTTAATCTGTTCATTGGGGTAATAGTGGCCGTATGCGACCATTATACCCCAACTAGTGGGGATAACGATGGCCATGTAGGGTTTTCCTTTTTTTCCTGTAAAACAGGTATTATTATTTTTTGTTTACTTTCGAATAAAGATTTAAGTGAAAGATGACCTATTTCAATGATTTCCTTATTTTTGACGGGATTTAGAAAAAATTAACAAAAAAACTTAAATAAAGCTTAGGGAGCCCCAATCCAATTTAAATAATTTAGCTACAATAATAATATGTCGTGTCAAATCTAGTGAATACAACGGTATATAACTATTTTTTTTACTTTAAACTGTAGGTAACTGCTACCCAAACATGGGTATTTGGCCACTTTTTGGATAAAAAGAAATATTGATAAGAAAATAAAATGGTAAATGCGTCACTAGTGTTTGCTCTTGAAAGTGCCTGTTTTCTAATCAATAACTAAGTAGGTTTAAAAGTTTTTATTTCTTTAAACACGAAAGAAAAAACTTTTTGTGTTTAAAAATTAAAATATGAGCAAATACATATTTGCGTATTTAATATAATTAGTGTAATTAATAATCAAGTTAATGCTTACACCTACACCAAAAACAATAAACAACAGAAGATTTTTCAAAATTTATATGTTTAAGTACATACCATGACCTTACACAACAATTCAATTATGGTTTTACTCGAAATGCATGGAAATCTAACAATAACGAAAATCGTGATGCTACAATAATTAATGAGCAGTTTCTTGCTATAATCATATCATTGTATGCAGGACCGGATTTGAACAATCGAATTAGGAACCAAGCAAATCTCGATAGGCCGTTATTACGGCGAGGCCGGAAAACGTAAGAAGAGGTTATATGCCGTATATGGGGCCAAGGCTATCCCCCAAGCCATGGGATCGGCAATTTTGTCGTTAAAGTCCTCTTTGTTCACATTATATCGAATAGATTTTTTACTTATAATAGATAATGCAATAACTAAAACAATAAACATAACTGCACATTTTACGCGCAAATATTAAGGCAAAGACAGATTGCTCGGGTGTCGAGTTTAGTTTAAATAAATCACGAATAGCGGTGCGACGAGGGATTTAAGACGCGAGGGAAATTAGCTGTCTAAACCGTGGTTAATATTTTTCCAATACTGACACATTACATTACATTTTTTTACAGTAGGTAGAATTATAAAAAAAAATTCTCTACTAACCTGTGAAACTGCCATTATTGACCGAGATTATTAACCTTAGAAATCTTTTTTCTCTACCTTGTCAATTATTATTGACCATGGTTAATAATGAAAACAATCTATTTGTAAGAAAGTAACTTGTTTCGCTATTCTTAAGCGGTCACCCATCCAAATCACAGTAGCGCCGCCATCTCTTGACTTTAGAGATTGTTCTAATAAAACCATCTACGAGGTTCCAACGTTTTGTATACTTTATCTAACATGTCTCACCTATATGTTTGGAAAGGCATAAATTCATTATGAATGATGATAGTTGCATATAAAAAGATTTATAAATATTATTAATACTTAAACTAAAAAGTGTCTTGTATATGTGTTGCACTGAGAAAAAAACCTTCTATTTCTTATAAGAATCCACATATTCTTTATACAACTATTTAATACTAGGTATATGTGACAGGACAGCAACTTCCTTTCCTACTGTAAGGCCAACGAAAATTACTAGATCGTTGTATAGTGATAATATCACGGTAATGTAGCCAATCGGAAATAGTAGTTAATGCTACCATAGAATGGTTTACAGTCATTATTGCTTTGAATACTCACAGTAATTATTAAGTTCTATAGGGGGTGTAATCTGGTTTTATATACTGTACCTATTAGTTCCGACTGGCAGATGTAATGAAACTTGACAATAATTATAATTATATTTGCTTGCTACGGTTATTAGAGCATATTATTATACTTACCACTAAAAATCAGTACTGTAGTTCTCAAAAATTTAAATGGCTTCTAGTGTGCTATTATTATTCTTGTCGTTTAATGTTGCATATGATTATCTATTATGCAACACGGTTTACTGAGATGGTAAAATTCGTCCATAGATTATTAAGTCCAATACTAATGATGGGTTGTGCGAAATAAGAATCTTTCATTGCTTTATCTGTAAAGTAAAAATAAATTAATTGAAATAGGTATTGGTACGATCCAGTGGCGCAACCAGGGGGGGGGCTGCCGGGCTGCAGCCCCCCCCCCTCCCCCGAGCTTAGAAACTTAGCATATTAATTTAATTGCAAACCAATTTTTCATGTCACGCCTTTTACTAATATTTTATATTCAGCCACATAATTTACATCAATCATGTTATCAATAGTGAAATTATACTACGTGTGATTGAATGGACTGACCGCAATACTTTCACTGAGGCATCTAGATTACTGGCCAGCATTATAAGTCCCAAATTTGTTATCGCACTAATGTGTACAGAAAGAATATATGCCTACACACTATGCCTTTAAGCAAGATTCTACAAACAGTCGATTTAAACCTTTGTAAAGCATTACAGTTAGCTAATGACGTTAACAGATCAAGTTAAAGAAATAAGAGGCCTGGCAGATGATAATTTTCAAAATATTTTTAAGGAAGCTCAAGATCTACTTTCGGAATACGATATTGAAATCAGAGTACCTAGACTACCGCCAAGACAAACACAAAGATTGGTTATAAAAACCGATTCCGCTGCTGAGTATTTTAAAATAACAATTTTTATTCCGTTTTTAGATGGCCTCATAGCAAATCTCGAGGATCGGTTTTTAAAACATCGACAAACCATTCAAAATTTTGAATGCCTCTTTCCATATGATAATCAAGATTTTGATAGTCAATTTAAATGTTTTTTTGAAACTTCACAGCTTCTACAAGAATGAGTTCCATGTAGAGTTTTCCAATAAAACGATGTTAAAAGCTAAACTTGAGCTGTGGTATAAAAAATGCAAAAACAAAAACTGAAGGAAGATTTGGACAAAGTGTATTCCGAATGTGATGCCAATATATTTCCTAATATAAAAAGGCTTTTACAAATTTTTTTAACTTTGCCTATTACAACCGCCACATCTGAAAGGTCCTTTTCAAATTTAAAATGTTTAAAGACATATCTGCGTAGCACCACGGAAGAGGACAGATTAAATGGTTTGGCAGTTCTTTATGCGAACCACGATATTGATATTACTGTGGAAGAAATTCTGGACGAAAAGGCAAAAACAAAACGAAGAATTTTACTTTATTATTAGTATTATTAGTGATTACTTACAACTTATTGTATAAGGTTTTTGTTTTGTTTTTGTATAAGTATGATTAATATATGCGTTACTTATTTTAAATACATTTTTACTTATTAAAATGAAATCTCTAATTTTTTTTTCATAAATATTTAGTTAGGGCCACCGGCGTATTATTGCAGAAGTTTTATATAGGGGGCTGTCGCTCTCGTCAATCATAAGTATTTTACCCAAAAAAGGGCGTGGCACCCAAAAAATTTTTCTCTTGCGGCGCAAGAAGTTACAGCCCCCCCCTGAACTAAATTTCTGGTTGCGCCACTGGTACGATCAATTAAATTCAAATTCATATAGGACAACTAGAAGACTTCGAACAACGATGTGACCAGTGCAACAAATACGTTAGAACTAATACTTCGGCGCGCGGCGATTGACGATCGCTACGAACCCCCACCAACGTCTTGGTGGATTATAGGTTCTAACGGATACAATTCGTTTTTGGGGATGCTTAACAAAATTGCTGTATTAAAAGTAGTTCATTATTCAATAAGACTGTGCTTCTAATGGAACTGATTACTGTCAATAAAAACACTGTTCTAGGAAATCTGGAATTGATATAACACTAAAGCGGGTTTGATACACTAGCATATGGGTTAATAAAAAATAAGCTATCAATAGCAAACCTGTTGTATTAGATTATTTTTCTCAGGGTAGTAGTGGAAAAATAGGTTTTTTTTAGAGACCGACCGAAGGTTCGATTTCGGCTCGTTTCGGTTAAAAAATCTAGTTTCGCTGATAGTTTCGGTTCCGGCCAAAAACCGGCCAAACCTTCCTCCATGCCGAAACTAAGTGTTCGTGACTTGTCGCGCACCATGCGGCTAACTTTGGGTGGGGTCCGTAGGCAGTGTTGTGTATATAAATAGATTCTTTCTCTGTCGAACTTTTTTTTAAGGGGGAAGAGTTCAATCCGTTCACAAGATCGAATGCGTCCTATATAAAATTTCAGCATACAATAACATTTTTAACGTGTAGAAAAAAGTTTCGGTTTCGGCCGAAACGGAAAATCTTGTTTCGGTCGGACACTAGTTTTGTTGTATTAAGTGTGCAAAACGGGTATTTCTTTTATGGTCAATTTTTACCGAGACCGTTAGGTCAAAGTTAAAAATTCAATTAAATGGGCTATTATAGCTACGTTTGTACAGCGGTCAGAAACCGTTACCAAATTAACTGACCATGGGACAAATCCCAAATCCCAAACCGCTGACAGAAAATCCGGCATTACCTAGATGAAAACGTAAACGTAAACGTAAAGCAAAAAGTTTCCAACCACTTCGCAAACACTTAAAAACAACGCATGGAAAACGCAACGCAAAGAAAAATTGTTATTCGGTTGAAAATTGCTTCTACGAAGAAAGCTGATAAGTCTTTTGCGCGCAAAATACCGACACCTTTTTTTGTACAACTGCTTGTTATTAACTATTTTATTTATTATGGATGTTAGACTAATCGTCTTTAGAACAATGATTTAAAATTAAAATTCCTAGCTTTTAAGGTATTTTTTCTTAGCAAAAATGTTTCCTCCTCCTTTGCCACGGTTAGGTATATTTCTCATACAATGTGTTCTTATTTTTGTGTTCTTTAACAACTTAGCTAGGAAAAAAAATTACTTAGCTAGCTATGCTGCTTAAAAGAAGAAAAAGTAAAGGACCTAATAGCAAAGAATGCAAGAAATCCACAAAGAAAACGTAACAACAAAAATAGCGCCGAGCCGGTTCTGGAGTGTAATTATACAGTGTGACCAGTAAAGTCCGCATCATATGGGTTATTTTAAATTAATAACTTTATTCGAAATTTGACTTTGGCATCAAATTCTGCTTCGATCGAGATGAAAATTCAGCAAAAAAATAGTAGTCATGTGAAAAATAATTCAAAAGTAGGGTTATTTCTGAAAGTATCGAAAATTTTAACTGCATAAGATAATTTTGATTTTTTACCAATATTTTGTAAATTGCACCACTTTTGCAAAATAAGACTCAACGCAACCTGCATAAAACTTCTTAGTAATGACAATGCTTTACTTACATTTTTAGATACATTTTCTAGCGCCATATTAAAGATGTGTGTTTCTACATAATGAAAATTGGGCTATTCTTTAGTCCTGCCACATTTATAGTTTTTTGTGTTTTATTGCAGCTATTTTACTTTGTTCAGCTAAACGATCACCTTGTCTTATGTAAAATTTTCATTGGCGAATTTATTTTCATATAAAACTAAATATTATTGAAATGCAGAACCAGTCAGCTGTTTTTTGATTATTTAATTTAATTATGAAATTATCATTATATATTATCTTATAATATATAATTAATCATCGTTTACGTAGATCGTGTTTCAAATAGCAAGGTGAACAACCATCAAAAATAACAAAATAAAACAAAGGATACCTAGAAATGCATTACCAGAAATGGAAAATAGGAAGAGTTTTTTATAATGCGTAAATAAAACTCTCTATTATTTATAGCTAAAGGAAAAAAAAATTATTATAAGGTTAGCGTTAAAAAATCTTTTCGCTGTCACTATTTTTATTCAGTTCGGGAGTATATTATGGACACAGCCATGGCGGATAGGTTGTTTTAACCATTTTTTCCTGTTGTAATGTGAGAAATATTAAAATATATTTAAAAAATTTAGAGATGTAGTCAGAGCTGTCGCAATTACTCTAAAAAAGTAAGTCAATTACAATTACCCATTACCCTCCGAAAAAGGCATCAATTACAATTACCAATTACTAACAGCATGATAAAAATATTTAAATTAGCAATTACCCACTAAAAGTAATTGATTCCTTGATCAATTACCGCATTCGAATTACTGAGTTTAATTCAATTACTTTTATACTAATTCAATAACTTTATAGTAATGGAACTACCCTAAAAGTAATTTAATTACTCTGAATATATTAATTATAGGCACTTTTTTGGCAAATAAATTACTCTGAGTAATTTAATTAAATTTTGGTAAGTAATTGAATTACATTTTGATAATTGAATTAGTATATAAGCAATGGAATTATTTTTTAAATTTTACAAAAAAAGAGTTGTATAGGTAAGGTATTATTTTTTTTAATTGCATTAGGTCTTACTATCACACTTTATTATAGAAAGAAATTTAAAAAATTTCGAAATTTATAGTTAAACTTAATCTTCTAATTTTGATAAGTACCTACTTAACTTTAACAAATTGACCAATAATAGCAACTCTCTTTTTTATGTAATATGATTTATTTGTTGAAATAAAACCAACGTAATATTAGGGAAAAAATAAGGAATTGAATTATTTGGAAGTAATTCAATTACTTTTAATCTAATTGAATTATTTGGGAAGTAATTAAATTACTTTTTATGTAATTGAATTATTTGGGTGTAATTCAGTCACCTTTATTCTAATTGAATTATTTGGGAGTAATTAAACGACTTTTTATGTAATTGAATTATTTGGGAGTAATTATATTACTTTTTATGTAATTGAATTAGTTGGGAGTAATTCAATTACCTTTATTCTAATTGAATTATTTGGGAGTTATTCAATTACTTTTTAAAATAATTGAATTACTTTTAAGTAATTCAATTACCTCAGATTTCTTAAAACTAATTACCAATTACAATTATTTTATCACAATAATTGGAAAATCAATTACAATTACTATTTTAAAAAGTAATTCAATTACAGTAACTCAATTACTAAAAAAAGTAATTGAACACGATTTTTCAATTATTTTAATTCAATTACCGACAGCTCTGAATGTAATTAAGAAATTTCTTGAATCCCATGCTTTCTGCTCAGTGGTAAAATACTTTGATGTTGTTAATTCACGAACAACAACATTCAAATTTTAACTCTTTTTTGTTATTATTGTTTGTTTATTACGCTTGTGTAGGTTATGTTCTTATACAATTGTTTGAATATATATTTTAATTTAGTTAAATACATGCGTCCAAAAATACTTTATTATTTATATGACTTGCCCTTGCCACAATTTGTAATTTACAAAATGTAGTGAAATAATTATGTTTATGTCTATAAAGTAAAAATGAAGTTTCTCTATTAATTTCTATTTTCCTATTGACAGCAAAATAAAAGTTTTTTTTTCTAAAATATAAACTATTATGGTCTTGTGATGATTATCTTAGGCCTCAGGGTCGAATCTACGTTTTTTTTTTAATTTTCTTACGTTTTCCTTAAGATTAACAATTAATTTAAACAATACATTGGTAATACGCGACTCGAGGCAATATACCCACCATTCATAACATAACGATAGTTAAGCAAAAAACTTTTTTTAGGAAATAATTAACACAATTATATTTTATTTATATTTCTCTAAAGGTCATTATGGTCGGAAACATGTTTTTAAAAATACCTGTATGTTATTAGCATCATTCGCGATGAAAAGATAGAAAAATTTTGAAAATTTACTTTAATTAAAAATGATTTTAAAAGTATCATCTTGTAACATGTCTACACTCATTAATAAGATTTAATGAAATGAAGGTTATATCAAGGTTGAATTAAGCATAAAATCGTCTTTATGGTTCCACCAGGATTTGTGCAATTTTTGTATATTGGTTCTGATTCATTAGTGGATCGAAGATTTTAAGGGGTATGGGGGCGACTCAAGCTCAATATCCTACATGAATTCGGCATAGAATATGTTTATTGTGAATATTGTGCTAATTTATAAGGAAGTAGTAAGATTATTAAAGTAGTACTTTTGCGACAACCTAAACAAGCTAAATAAAGTAAAACTATTAAATAAAATGTGTTCATAAGAGTCTTGTAGGGGAACCAGGGACAAGACGGGGACGCTAAGCAATTATATCAATAAAAATAAAACCAATTTATCAAAAAATAAAGTTTATTCCAAAATTTTTTTGGATTCCATCCATAACTTTTTTATCATAAAATTGTCAGGTGATTCTTACAGCATTCTCTGAAACAAAAGAAACAGTATCGGGTAGACATTAAATTTCTTTGTAAAATATAGCCGATGGCCAAGTATCTACTTATCAAGTTAGCTCAAACCATTATCTTTGTGCCATTATGTTATAATTTTTAATCCACTCAGTAAAACAAAAATGTTAAAATTATCATTTCAAGAGACTAGACTTATCTGTTCGTAACTGATAGATTTTTAGGTATTACCTCGGGCACAAATGTGTTGCAGTTATCTGCAGGCTGCCCAGTGATATTTTGTTAAGATTGGCTTGTTAGCCAACACCTATTATGTATGTGAAACATTTCATGGTAATTTATTTATTGCAAATTTACATTTCCTATATTCCTATATAAAAAATAGGTAAGGAAGTGTAAAATCAATTTGATAAACAATAAAAAATAATTACCTGCATAGTAGGCTGGAATAATAACTGAAAGATTACACACATCGGCAAAGTTTTCTAGAATAGAAACTAATAGAATTGTATATTAAAATGATAATAAAAAATTAATTAATTTCCTCAGAAAAAAACGTGGACAAGAAAAATTGACAGTTGTGACATGGATGGCGGATGGCGGGCTGGCTGGTTTGTTCCAATTAGCACCTGGCGCAGTTTGGGAAGCATTATAGTAGGTCAGAATATAACTGTCCTTCTCTTCTATACGTCAAAAATATGCGACAGCGACGCTTCAAGCGACAACAGCGCCAATTTCTCCCTCTAATGGCCGGCGGGCACACTAACACCTCTCTCTCTCTCTCTCTTCTTTCTCTTTCTACTGTGTTGCAAAATCGTCCATTTAAAGTTTCACCGGGGTGGGCGTACCGTCGTACTGAGATAACCGAAATTTATTTTATTAAAAGAGGGGTAGTCCCCTAGTTTCAGCTGGTATTTAGCGCCATCTTTTGCCTAGAAGCTAAACTTCGGTATGCTTCACGGAGCTGTAGTTAGTTCTTGGGAACAACACTTTAAATACAAATAAAAATTGGGAATTTATAATATTTTCGTTGGTAATTTACTTGACAGCCTTGGGCAGGGTGTTCTTTTCAAGTATTAAACAGAGTTAATGTAATTTTTATTCGTTCTAGCCAATACTAAGAAAAATGAATAAACATATTAGGACTGAGAACACTCACGGAGGTGAGAATTCTTGACTTTGTAGTTATTTTTTTCAAAAAGTGGTGCACTTTGTGAACTAATTTTTGTAATACTAAAATTTATACATTTTTTACAAAAAATCGCAAAAAGGTTTTTGATTATATTTTCTTTCTTTGTGAAATTAAGGGGTGTGAACACCAAATAAGCATCTTTCGTAAGAATTACCCTTATTCGTTTTATCTAAAAAGCTGCCAAACACTTTTTCTAATACTTAATTTGGGTAGCAATTTCCTAAACTTTTAGGTTAAAAAAAAAGGGATATAAAAATAAATAGCAGAAAGCGAAATATGGGCGAATTTGACCGAATTTCGTATTTTGCTTTTATTAATTTTTCAATAAAATTTTTTTTTAACTTAAAACTAGGTATTGCTCTCAAAATTAGGGCTACTTTTATTTCAGTTAAATCCCTGTAAATACATTTATATTGTCTAGGGGCCAAGCCTCCCCCCCTCTCCAAAAAGTAAAAGGTTTTTCTAATTTTCAAAAACCGTGAAATTAAAAAAACTTAAAAAATACTTATTTAATGAAAAATCATTTGACCATCTAGAGTAGGCATGAAGGTTTTTTTCTACTACCGCGTAAAATACCAATAGGATAATTACTTGAATGAAGTTGATCTGGTTGGCCATGGACAAATGGCGACTTCTTTTTGACGTATCTAAATGTTGACATTTTGATGGACGGTCTATGTACCATTTTAAGAACTTATTTTGGATAATTGAAGATACGACAAGTTTGAATTGTGATATCAAAAATGTAATATTTGCATAATTTAGTTTAATTTTATTTTAGTTTTTTAAATCTCAAGAAAATATGAACAGTGATTTAAATGAATTTTTTTAGATATTTCCTTTTATGCAAAACAATGAGTAAGACAGAATACTGTAAATATGTAAATACGTAAATTGAAGCGTTTGTATTTTGATTTATATTGTTTATTTTCCGGTAGTAGAAAAAAATTTATGCAATTCGTGCTAAAGTGTCTTTTTTTATTTATTAGATTTTCCATTTGTAAAAAAAGACCTACTTTACACACTTGTTACATAAATAACTATTTAGATACCTTCCTTTTTTTACAACAAACGGTAATTTTATTAGAATATAGCTAATGAAAAGAGTTGTCAAGGATACAATTTAAGTGATTCTATTTTGTCGTCGATCTTCATCTATTGTTATTGGCAACGAATTCGTATACTTAGAAAACTGAAACACCATACATGTTTGAAAAACGTGTTTGGGAGGCTACTATTGTATGCATTTGAATATAACTTATTAATTATTCATAATTTAATAAATCATCAATTCTCAACGTCTTTAGATTTACCTCAAACAGGAAACTCCATTTACAAAAAGTAGGTGTTTAATTGCCAGAATTTTAATAATAAATAAAATTGTTTGGTGTGTTGGACATTATTTTCAATTTTTTCTATAATAAAACTTACCTTTTTTTTATATGAATTTGTCAGAAAAATTATCGTAATTAATACTAGTGCATTCAAAACTTAATCGTCAATAGACCCACAGTTCACAAGGAAATGTTTTTTTTTAATTCTCTGGATTAAATAGAAGCGATTAAAGTTTGCTTATGACGTCAAAGCGTAAGGCTATTACCTATACTATATTATTATATGTTTTTGAAGTCTCAAATCAGTGTCCAGCCAAAGTTCGAGACTTTTTGTCACTTCAGAGAAGGAAATTGGCACATCGTTAATCGTTACAGATAAAGTATTTTGGATCGATGGTCGATCTTTGTTTTTGCCAAATAGAAGAGCAATAGTTTTAGTAGGATTAAGAGATAACGAATGTTCTTTAAAAGCAGTAGGTATAAATGGCATTTAGATCTTTATTAAGGAAGTCACATGCTTGATTTACATCATTTGGGTCAAAAGAATGAAACATCTGAATATCATCAGGGCATATTTGTTTAGAACAACTACTGACAATAACATTTATTAGAAATTCCGTATATATTATAATATGTCCTAATATGGAACCCGTGTTCACCTAAAATTACTCGTTGTTGTCTGTCAGAAAGGTAACTATCAAAAAGTGCAACCGATGGCGCGGACAAATCAATATATTTTAATATTAACTTAAGTGAATTATGATTAAGCGTATCAAATTCCTTAGAATAATCTAAAAGTACCGAGGGAGTTAACTTACCGGAATCAGTGGCCCCAAAAATGTAATTGGTGACATTCTACATAGCAGTCGCGCAGCTATGACCCTATTGAAAGCCTGACTTGGTATTGGGAAGCACTTGATTAAACTCAATACGCTCTACCAATTGTTTTTTTTATACACCTTTCTTAAAATTTTGATATAACTGGCAGAATACTTATCTTTCTCAAGTTTTTGTGGCCCCGGACCCTGTCAGCCTTAAGAAGAGGAATATCAGGAACAATTTACCATATGACAGATATATTATTATGTAATAAGAAATGGACAACAAAGCAAGATAAAATAATACTTCATCAGATCAGATTGTTTTGATTGAGGATATATACGACACGATTTCTATTTCATCGACGATTTTAAAATCTAACTTGGACTTTAAATTAGGAATGATAATACTGATTTAAATCTGAAGTGGTTAAAATTCTAGGATCTGAATTTAAAAAATAATCGTTGATGTCGCTAAACGCTTCAGGAATTTTAGGTTTAGGTTTTTTATTGTAGATATTTCGTTTATGTACAGTTCTTCAGGGGGCTTTAATGCCATTTCCTACCTGTTGTTTTATATATGCTTTTTTTCTTTTTATAGAGGGTTGTTAGTTAGTTTCTCAATTATGTATATTCTTGGAAAATTACAAGATTTTTAGTTTGTTTGAACGTAGAAAAAAGCTTATTCCTTTGTTTAATTAATGTTATCCGTTACCCAAGGTTAATGTTCCTTCCTAGGTACCATCGCTTTCAAAGCGAGCATGTAAATCCAGTAAAGTAAGTACAAACGTTTTCATTCAGAAACTCAACCTTTCTGTCAGCACTCTCCAGGTAAAATACATTACGCCAAAGACTTAAGTGAAGGTCGTTGTATAGCTGATCAACATTAATGTTTTTTAGATCTCTATAAATTACTTTGTTCCAAAGAATGAGGTTGAAATAATTTCATATCAACATTAACTAACTCATGATCTGAAATATCTAGGTAATTCTTAAAATGTTAGTGACATCGAAATTATTTTCGGCAATAATTTAGGCTCTGATATTACATTAAGTGACAAAAGTAAAGTGTCTGGGCAAAAATATTTTGTATTTTAATAAACCATCAAAAATTCTATCTCTACAAACTTATTGAAATTTATATTTTAAAGATAAATCTTGACCTGTGGATGGCGGGAGGCAACATAAAAGCATACAGATTCTGAAAATTTATCTCTGTTCCGGGGATTGGCAAAACACTAATCACTGCCTTCATGTGTACAAATTTTATTTTTTAGTGTAGATTAGTGATCGATTAGTTTTAGGTGTTTGAAGTGTGTGTGTTTTTGGCACGTTAAATTATCGCCGTTATGAAGAATTTTACA
Organism: Polydrusus pterygomalis; assembly: GCA_963969555.1. Taxonomy (NCBI): domain Eukaryota; kingdom Metazoa; phylum Arthropoda; class Insecta; order Coleoptera; family Curculionidae; genus Polydrusus; species Polydrusus pterygomalis. Next base: position 2,622,851 of record OZ018376.1, read on the forward strand.
CAGGTAATTTTTTATTTTTGCAAAAAGATATTTTTTGTAATTTTAAGTGATTTTATTGATGATTAGTTAAATTTAAATTTCTTCTAGTTTTATTTGAACTTTTATGATTAGTTTCTGAATCATTGATTTTTTTTTCTAAACCATTACTGTTAGGTAGGGGTTCGATTTATGATTCGTTGCTTATTTTGCAAAGTAAAATAAATATATCAATTTGTTGAGCTCTAAAGTAATTTTTTACACTTGATTTTTGTTAGTTTGGGTAGCTGAGGGCAGCGGCAGCTAGGGGGTGTAGAGGGCTGAAGACCCGTGTTCCCCAAATTATGCGAAAGCATAAATTTATAATATCCGTTTACAAATAGCTAAAAAGCATCTGCTACATTTTTACATGTATCATATTTATGTGCTTCTATTGTAAAAATTTTCGAAAATAGAACATATTATAGCTAGTTATTTATACAGCGTGTCCCAAAAGTTATGGTCAAGAATTTTGAATTGAGTAGATTGGTTAAAAATAAAGTAAAAACTTCATATAAAAGTGTGTGTTATGTCCACTTACTACGAAGCTGCAGCCCCCTAAAATGGGTACTCTGAAGATGGTTTTTCCTAAATATTTTCGAAACCTTTGTCGATACAAATTTAAAATTTAGTTGGTAAACTTTGTACGCTGGATAGAACTGTGGTCTTAAAAATGTCGATATTTAAGAAACGTGGCCAGAAATAGGGGATAGTGGGGTAAAAATAGACATAATTTTTTTTACGCTACCATTTATACTTTTTTATGTCAAAGTCAAATTAGAAAAATCTGACGTATTTTAACGACAAAAAGGTTCGGGCATTTGTGTACAATATGTTTTCTATGAGATGTATATTAATATAGTTATTTTTATGTAAACCACACACAGCGTCGCGACGCGCGGTTTTGATACCGCCTTGGAGCGGCGCAGCATCTTGTCCAAACGCCGCTAGCTGTTTTCTTGTTTGAAGCAGTTCTAGAATACCTGGAATAGTATCCGACTTGTCAGACACGACGGTTTTCAGATAGTATTTAAGACCCAAAGCACAGCATATTATAACAATTGTCAGCGTATACATGGTATCCGGAAAATTAAGGTCAATCCGTTAACCATATATTCCTTAAGCAAAAATAATATGACTTTTATAATGCCATTTTTGACCCTAATGTTCGATAAACAGGGCGTCAAAGTTTAAAATCAATAACTACTTTTTTTGAATAATTCGAGTGTTTAATAAAATATTAATTTCAAACTTACATTGTTTCAACATAAAAAGTTACTACATATTTTGAAAAAAAACAAAAAACAATTAAGTATCAAATAATCAAAATAGGGGGGTCCAGTACCCACTGACCCCTCTCTTTTTTAGTACGTGCGCCAGTGACTTCCGCGCTATATTTTTAAGGTTAGATAACCATTTGTTTTTGATGATTTTCTCCTATAAAATTTCTATAAAATGATGCGTTTTGGAGATAATTTAAAAAGTATGGATTCTTAACTGATGCCAACGGTAATCTCATGATTTTCAAATGTCAAATCAGCCATTGTGGCATTACCATGGACACAAGATATAATTAAGTAAAACTTTGCAATAAGTGATAACACCGAAAGTAAAAGACTAGCCAAAAATAAATAGTGGCGTACAGATAAAAACCTGTAGTAGGTACCAAATTTGAAATTAATATCTTATTAATGTATTATTATATCAAACATGAGGGTCCAAAATGAAAAATGGCATTATAAAAATTATATTATTTTTGCAAAGGAATATGGTTAATAGATTTACCTCTTTTTTCCGCCGAATTTCCTGTGCCTAAAGCAAATACTTTTATTGGATTAACGGACTACAGTGAAAATGGATCCAGTGACAGTAGATAGTAAAAATAGGTCCATTTCACAGGCCATAAAGTAATAATCATAATTATTCCCTAATATAAATAAATCATACCATAATAATATCAGTTTTAGTATAAAATTAAAATTTATTCAGTTTATAATCGTCAAAAATCTGTGTTATTAAAAGTATTATGTAATATTTTATGTAAATCGGAAAATTATTTGCGAGACGAATACAGAATATTTAAATAAACGTTTTCGGTTTTAATATGTTTTATGTTAATGTGACGTTTGTCAGTGTCGAACGCGTGAATTTATTGGAATTTTTGATTTTAACAAAAATTTAGCGCAATGGATTTAATACCATGTGGTAAGTCATATAGTGGTCAGCGATTATACTACATGAAACATTAAAAAAAAAAAACATAAAATTATTTCATCCCAGTAATGATTGTGACAAGGAAGTGTTAAAGTGTCCAAACTGCACGAAAATGAAATTCGATAAAGAACTAAACCACCATAGTGCTAGGGATCCAAAATGTCCAGTTTACAGAAGAAAACTTAAACAATATCAAAATAATATTAATTATACCGAATCTTTTTTATGAAAGAAACACAAGTATATAGACGGAGCATATTAAATATAAACACTGAAAATCCTAAAAACAAAAAGAACAAGAGTAACAGATTCTCTGTTATACATCAGAATTTACAGTCTATTGGAAACTCTGTGGATCTTATAGAGGACTTTTTAGCGGGCGAAAGTGAATGCGGTGTGCTTTGTGTGACAGAACATTGGAAAACGCACGACCAACTGGGCAATTTTGGAATCAAAGGATTTACATTAATAAGTAGTTTCTGTAGAGAAATGGAAAACAAGCACGGTGGCAGTGCGATATATGTTAAGAAGGGGATCCAATATCAATCCAGATTAGACATTAATAGTGTAAGTGAGGAATCAAACATTGAATGTTGTGGCTGTGAAATAAAACTGAAAAGAAAAAAACTCGTAATAGTGTCACTATACCGCCCCCCCAGCGGTGATTTTGAAACATTTTTAAATAAACTGGAAGAATTGTTGTTAATTTGTACCAAGAATCCTGGCGATATAGTATTTATCTGCGGAGACTTCAACTTAAACTTTCTATCAAAAACAAAAAATAGTATGGATTTAATCTCAGTCATAAACTCATTTAATGTCATTCACACAATACGTGAAAGTACTAGGATTGTTGGTACAAGTGCAACATGTATTGATAATATACTTACTAATTTTGAAGGTAAAATGACTTCCCAGATATTGCACTCTTTTATTTCAGATCATACCGCACAAAAGTTGGTAGCAGATTTTGAAACTAATAACCAAGAATTTGTTAAAAAAAGAATATTTAGTGAAAACGCTAAAAATAGATTTAGGGCTGCTCTGAAAACTATAGATTGGCAAATACTTTATAATATTGAGAGACAGCTAGTTCATGATCAGTGGGCCGCATTTATGAGAATATTCTTGTGTATATTTAATGAAAGTTTTCCGTTTCAAAAGCTTCCTACTAGAAATTTCAATAAACCGAAGTATTTGCAGAATGATCCAGAGATTAAAGAGTGTAAAAAGCAACTAGATGTATTGTATGTACTAAAAAATGTAAATAATAATTGTAAGCTTTTATACAAAGAAAAAAAGAAAATTTATGAACGTCTATTAAGGGAATGCAAGAAAAAACAAATTTCTGATAGGCTAAGAAATTCAGACAATAAAAGTAAATCTGCTTGGGCAATAGTTAATGAAATTAAAGGGAACTTAGACACTAAAGAAATTAATATAGAGGGTGATAAGCAAACCATTGCAAATACATTTAATGAATTTCTAGTTAATATTGCGCCCAATTTATTGACTGAATTGGAAACCATACCATTCAGTGCCAATATAGAAAATAATCCTGTAAGTATAGAATTAGAACTAACTGATGATCAGGAAATATTGGAAATAGTAAAAGGACTAAAAAATAAATTCAGCTGTGGATATGATGAGATATCTAACAATATAATAAAATTTGTAATATTGGAGATATTAAAGCCTCTATTGTACATAATTAACAACTCAATATATTTTGGAATATTTCCTAATCAACTTAAGCAGGCATTAGTGGTACCAGTTTTTAAGAAGGGTGATGAATCGAGCATAGAAAACTATCGTCCAATTAGTTTACTTCCGTCCTTTTCTAAGATATTTGAGCGTGTAATGTGTAACCGGGTCATTAAATTTATGAAAGATAATAATATCCTAAACAACACACAACATGGATACATTCAAGGTAAATCAACGCAAACGGCACTATTTGAATTTACCACAAGTATCTTGGAAATATTAGAAAAAGGTGACATCCCTTTGGGCTTGTTCCTCGATCTTTCAAAGGCATATGACACTCTAAACTATGAAATACTTTTCAATAAGTTAGATCTTTACGGTGTAAGAGGAACAGCCTTAGAATGGATAAAATCATACCTATCAGGAAGAGAGCAAAGGGTTGTAATAGGTAAGGGATGCAACAAAGTGTTTTCAACAAGTAAAAGTATTACTATAGGAGTACCACAAGGAAGTGTTATAGGTCCAATATTGTTTGTGTTATATGTAAATAATATTAATGAACTATGTAGAATACAACTATTGTGTAAAATAATAAATTATGCAGATGATACTAATATTTTACTATCATATAAAAATCTAGATTCACTTGAAAGCATCCAGCAATTTATGACTGAGGTAAACAGATGGTTTGTCAAAAATAAATTAATTTTAAATAATTCAAAGACAGGTATTACCATCTTCAAGACCAACCGATCAACAGTAGACGAGCCAGAAACTGTTACTATAAACAACTGTGATATTAGTTTGAAAGAAAGTAATAAGTTTTTGGGTATGTTTCTAGATAATAAGTTGTCCTGGGAAAGTCATGTTCAATATGTTGTAAATAAACTAAATGCTGTATGTTATACCCTTAGAATTTTAAGTAGATATATAGGTTTAGAAACTAGAAGAGTCATGTATCATTTCAACTTTGAATCTAGAATTAGATATGGGATATTGATGTATGGAGGTTGCAGAGACATGTTAAGAGTCTTTATTTGTCAAAAAAGAGCTCTAAGGATAATTCTTAATATGACTCGAAACGAATCATGTAGAGGTAAATTCAAACAGCAAGGACTCTTGACAGTTTTTGGAATTTACATACAAGAGTGCATATTGTTTTTCTTTAAAAATAGACACCTTTTTGAAAATAGCGAAGCGCAACAGAAATATCCTACTCGAACACATAACTATACATATCCCAAACATAGATTAGCGTTATATGAAAAAGGTGCCTATTACCAGTGCATTAAATTTTACAACACTTTACCAAATTATATAAAGCAAATCTCAAATTTAAAAAAGTTGAAAAGGGCTATATTTAGGTTGATTGTAGATATAGAACCATATACTGTAGATGAATACTATTGGAATTTAAATAGTAATGTTTAGGCTCTCATCTATTTGTACCTTACTTTTTTTTTGACACTATTTTATTGTATGCTTGCGTACCTTTAAAATAAAGAGTATTTATTATTATTATTATTATTATTATTATTATTTAGGCAATACTTGTTTATTATCATTAAAGGGCGAATTATATGCACTTAAATTCAGCCAAAATATGCGTCTATATATGCCTTGTTTGCCCTTAAAATGTGCAGTTATTTGCATTTTTTTACCAAATATGCATACTGGTATGCAATATTTCTTAATTTATTATGGTAAAATGAGGTAAACACATTGGGTTCTAAAAAATATGTTTATTTTAAAGAAATGCAAAAAAAAACAAAGAAAAATAAATGTAAACAATTTTTTAACCTAAAATTGTATAAAAGTCATTTATTATTAAATATTTTTCAAATTTTTTAACTAAAAAGGATTGTCTTCAATTAGTAAAAATATGTTTATACAAAGAGAAGCTTCTTTCAATATCTACTGATGTAATCGGATATGTAACTTAGGTAGCAAAATATAAGGCCAAGATACAACTTCGTTGGATAGTTTACCCTCATAAATGCTTTTTACTGCAGTTAAGTATTTAAATCCTTTATTATTTTTTACAGTTACATCCAATTTGTTCCTTACTTGACCTCCTGTTTTACCGGGAATGTTGTTACATTTAGCGGAAAAAGTTTCAATTGAGTCTCTTAAACTTAAATTTCTACTCTCCAACGAGGATATTATGTTCGGTGTAAACTGAAATTAACCTTAATAAAAATAAGATCTTTAGCTACACATGCACTTTTTTACAACTCTTAACTTTGCACGATACACTGCGAATCGCCATCTAAATCCAAAATTAGTTACTTAATGACTTCGAAATGCTCTGCCTTAATTAATGTTCCCCACTGGGTAATTACTTAGAGGTGCTTTTAGAAACCCTTTTTTATATCTAAAATTAATTTATTTTAATTTAAATACAGTTTATTAAGCAGGTAATAATAACGCATTATTAAGTGACAATAAACAATACCTAACAATATACCTGCAAACCCCGGAAACCCCAATAAATATCTTTTGTATAACCAAAATCTAAATATAATTATTATAATCTTCAGATTGGAAAATTCCTAAAATAAGTACCGAACTGGACACATAAAAACACAAATTACGCTAAACAGGGCGTTTTGATTGTGAGTTAATAATGCCTGCCATTGTCACTTATTAAAAACCTTTGTGCAACCCAACAATAGAGTTTTAAAAATAAAGAATAATTTTCTGAGGTAAGAGCCACTAACCAAAAACTTCCGCCACTCATTTAAATTTTTTATTCGGGCTTAGTTTGTAGTTTGTTGTTTAAATAATACTTTTTTTACTTAATTCAAGGTAATACATATATCATCAATTAGCACACATACAAATATTAAATAAACATAATTCATATTTTCGCATACGTATAACTCTTATACAGGGTGTTCAAAAGAAAGCCGATTTATTTTAAACATTCTTAGTACAAGTGTACACAACTTGGCCAATTTTTGATGGTTCAAATATTTGTTTTCTTTTCATTTTCTTTAGGTTTTAATATAACTGATCTTTTTAAGTATATTGTTTAACCGCAGTTTGCTCATTTTAGCGGATTCACAACAAACCCGATTAATTTTACATCAAATTTGTATTAGACTTTTTTGAAGGTCCTTATCTGATGGACTTGCACACCAAATTCTACACTGAGAAAAAGAACATCTATTCCCTATAAGAATTTACAAACTCTTTATACAGTGACCGGCATAAAGTACGCACCAAAAAGGATTTTTTTTTTATTTCAAAACTTACCAAATTTTTATGGCGGTGGAAAAGTTCTGCATGTCCCTTAACAAAAAAGAGCATAGACAAAACTAGTAAATATTGCGCTGTATACGAGGGAGAGGTGAAAACGTCAAATTCACTCAAGAATAAAGTGCCCTTATTTTTCACTTTAGAAATTTTTTTTTATAAGGAAATATTGTTTGCACTTAAAAGTTATCCATAAATACCAAATTTCAGCTCGGTAGCACAAAAAAAAGTGTTTTTACTTTTTTTTTACGCCCCCTCGTATAACGAATGGATAGAAGCTATGCAACCTATAAATTCAATTTTTTAACAGCTCTTGGGCAATTAGACACATAACTTACTTACATTTGTTTAAATACGCGAGAACTGGACGTTTAATAAAATAACGTCAAAAATAATCCACCTTTTCTGGTGCACACCGTACATTATTTTATGGATAAGCCTAATAACCTTGAGGGTTTACTTCATACATTTATCAATATTTCGCCGTTCCCAATTTTTCAAAAACTCTTAAACCCATTGGTTTATGAATTAAAGTTTAAACCCTTACAATAAAATTCGTTTTCATTTAAATCTAGTAGCCATGAAAAATATTTATTTTTGTGCTACCGAACTGAAATCTGGTACCTATATATGGATAACTTTTAAGTGCAAACAACATTTTCTATTAAAAAAAAATGTCCACAGTGAAAAATAAGGGCAATTTATTCTTGAGTGAAGTTAACGTTTTCACCTCTCCCTCGTAAACGGCACAATATTTACTAGTTTTGTCTATGCTCTTTTTTGTTTAGGGACATGCAGAACTTTTCCACCGCCAAAAAAATTTGGTAAGTTTTGAAATAAAAAAAAATCCTCTTTGGTGCGTACTTTCTGCCGGTCACTGTATAAATGTTTAATACTATATATTTGACAGCAACGTGCTTTCCCACAAGGCAACGAAAATTGTTAGACCGTTGTGTAGTGATAATATTATGGTAATTTAGCCAGTTCTATTGGGGTGTAATCTGGTTGTATACAGGGTGATTCACGGTGGATGGAACGTTAGACGTTTCTGACGAACCAGTAAAGGAATCGTTCTGAAAATTTGGTCGCGTACATAAACGGACACGCTCTACCTATCTAAAATATTTTTAACAATACAGTGTTGCCGCTTCCACACAAAAATAATAGCCACTTCGATATTTCAAATGGAACACTCTATATATTATTAAGTTTTTAAATTCTACATAAAATTATAATTATTTTTTAATAAAAGCATTATTAGTCTATGCTTAATGGTTTCCGAGATATTGCCTCTTGAAAAATGACATTTTTAAACTTTGACAGCTTCTAGCTTTTTAACTGTACGTCTGAGAGCAAAACGGCTTACATGTCCCTATCTTCGATTTTTATTATCTTTCTAAAAGTAACAACTTCCGGTCAAACCGGAAGTATTATATTTCCTACATCCGGTTTAACCGGAAATTGACACTTTTGGAAAGATAATAAAAATCGAAGATAGGGACATGTAAGCCGTTTTGCTCTCAGACGTACAGTTAAAAAGCTAGAAGCTGTCAAAGTTCAAAAATGTAAGTTTTCACGAGACAATATCTCGGAAACCATTAAGCATAGACTAATATTGCTTTTATTAAAAAATAATTATAATTTTATGTAGAATTTAAAAATTTAATAATATATAGGGTGTTCCATTTAAAATACTGAAGTGGCTATTATTTTTGTGTGGAAGCGGCAACACTGTATTGTTAAAAATATTTTAGATAGGTAGAGCGTGTCCGTTTATGTAAACGACCAAATTTTCAGAACGATTTCTTTACTGGTTCGTCAGAAACGTCTAACGTTCCATCCACCGTGAATCACCCTGTATACTATATTGGTTCCGACTGGAGTTGTAATAAAACTTGACATTAATCATAATAATATTTGCTTGCTACGGTTAATAAAGCATATACTTACCACTAAAAAGCAGTAAAAATAAATTAATTGAAACCAGTATTGGTATACGAGCAATAAAATTCAAATTCAGACAGGACAGCTAGAAGACTCTGAACAACGATGTGACCTGCGCAACATATACGTTAAAACTAATACTACGGCGCGGGGCGCTGGATTGTAGGTTCTAACGGATACAATTCGTTTTTGGGAACGCTGTTCTGCTTTCTTAATTGTAGAGAAAGCACTTTACAGGGAACAAAATGCATCGCATTGAGAAGATACAATTTATTTCTTAACAAAATTTCTGTATTAAAAGTAGTTCATTATTCAACAAGACTATGCTGCTAATGGAACTGATTACAACCAATAAAAACACTGTTCTAGCAAATCTGGAATTGATATAACACTAAAGCGGGTTTAATACACTAACAATTGATTTAATATGGGTTAATTCATAATAAGCTATCAATACAAACTATGTCTTAGCAAATCTGTTGTATTAGATCATTTTCCTCAGTGTAAGGGACATTATTGCTTGGTTTCGAGAATATTTAATAACTTTTCCCTTCTATTCTTTGCTAAAAAACATCGTAAACAAATTCTAAACAACTATAAATAAAGTAAGAAATTTTTATTTTTATTTTTAAAATTTGTATTTTACGATGCCTCTATTATAGTTTTTGTAATTGCAGTGATGATCATTGGTCATGTTATAAATAAACTTAGAAGAGGAGGGAGGATTTTTCAGTCACACTGTATAAATATTTATTTAAGTAGTTAAAATAAATTTGATTTTTACCCCTTATAATACTGGAAAAAAACTGGTACACTCTGTTTTCTAGAAAATATCAATAATAAATTCAAAAATATTAATAATTTTACGAAATAACGAATCCAATGTAAAAATTATAGGCGACATTTACCTTTGACAATTATAGCATTGCTATTAATTTATAATTTTATGCTTCAATATTTATCTTTACTTGCCCCTGTCACTTGTTGATCTTGGCCTAAAATTAGTTTTTACGTTATTCTAATGATGATCAATTGAGGATCAAGTACTTAGCTGTTTTTTAATTAATTGTCAACAATAAAACATTTTTCTTTGGCATTAATCAAGATAGGCACTTTGTGTGGGTGAGAGATCATATAATGGTGAAGGACTTTTCTTTCAGGGGTCAAGAAATACTTGCAAATTTTATTTATCCATTAAAATTTATAGATTTTTTTTAACCCATTATGAACTTTGATAAACATTATGGCACTTTACTTGATTCCTATAGAATTTGCATAAGCTTTGAAATATGTTCTATTTTAAATTATTAAGTCAGAATGTAAAATCAAAAATAATTTTATTTTATTTATTTGTTTATAACAGTGTACATTCAAGAAATATAACATTTGAGTTGCATACGCTATGGACCATGTAAGTCTGTGTGGGCATACAACACAAAATAGATTAACATTCAAAAAACAAATTAAATTTCAAAGTAGACAATGCGTAACTATGCACAATCTGAGTTATTTGGTGATACTAATTCTAAATAACATAATTTTATAAAAATTTAACAATATCTTTGAAAATTTCATAAATTTATTTTCAGCCAATTAGAAGGCTCCATTTTGTTTACGTTGCGTTGCTTATAGTAACGGGAGACTATCGCGATAGTCTATAGCCTATTAACCTAATGAAATTAATAAGTGATAATTTTTCTTAGGTGTACTACTACGACTTAATTTTAATTCAAATGTCAAGTCATTTCGAAGTGACAGGTGAGACAAACCAGCAAGTAAACTGAGCAGTTAGTAACTCATTTTTATTACTAAAATGTGAGAAACATTAAATAACAAATTTGTAATCTGAAATCCAATGTATTTATAGTTTTAAATTCAAATATGACTTTAAAAAACATATTTCGGATGAGTTTAGTTTAATATGACGCACTGTATTTTTAAAATAGAAGTTGATTTTTCTTGTTAGTAACTAAGGTTTATTACTAAAATTTCAGGAACATTAAAAGAAACTCCAATTTATCAAATTTTCTTACCGAATCTCCCACGCAGCAGAATTAATTCCCGATAATTTTTTTATCGGTTTCACTCATGTTTTTGTTGATAGAAAATTTCCCTCGTCTTCAACTCGGGATAATTTTCTATCAGCAAAACCATTCGTGACCTTAAAAAAAATTATCGGTAATAATTCTGCTGCTAGGGAGATTATAAGTGATTATTTGGGTATTATTCATAATCCATTTATTTACATCTTTTTTTGTGTTTTGAAATTTTTTGATTTTAAATTGCAATTAAGATTTTCGGAGCCACATAGAAAATTGATCTTTGCGTGGCGTTAAAATGTGTGTTGGGTAGAATCAAATTGCGATTAACATTAGCTCTAGTCATGATGTAATGCGTTATGTAGTTGTGAAATTTATTTCTAGTGAGAGAACATCTAAGCAAATTCTTAATATATAACTGAGTAATTGAAAACACGCCACTGTTCAAATTAAAGATCAGAAGAAAAACGTCTTGACTTAAATAGAATAATTTTCAAGATATATTTTTGTGAAACAACAATATTGTTTAATACACTTTTATTAGCAGATCCCAACAGATAATTCCATAATTAAGACATGATTCTGCTAGTGACCTATAAACATTAATTAGAACATTTTTGACTAAGATTTTACGTAATTCGCAAAATTTATATATAAGTTTCCTTAATTTATTCTTTACATATTCACAATGTACTGACCATTTTAAAAATGAATCAAAATATACACCCAAATATTTAATGCTTTCTACTGACCTAATTTTACCAGAACAAACACAATCCCTTGACAAATCACAATTAGCAGAATGGATCGTAATGTAATCTCATTTTTAATTGGTATACCAACTGAATTCATTGCAAAGCACATAAAGTTGGTTTTCTTTATATTCAATGTTAAACAGTTACGATCCATCCAGGCTTTAATAAGACTAGCAGTCCTCTCGGCCTTTTTAAATGCTTCATGCCAAGACACGCCTTTAACCAGAAGAACAGTATCATCGGCAAAGCATACAGTTTTAATATTGGGCATCGCACTCGCCAGACTATTAATATAAATTGAGAACAAAATCGGGCCTAGCACCGTACCTTGCGGGACACCACATTCAACTCTCTTGTAGGAACTAGAAATTAAATTTAGACAAACCTTTTGAAATCTTTTAGAAAGGTATGATTTTAATAGTTTAAGAACGTTTCCTCTTATCCCCATCATCTCCAGATTGTGGAGTAGAATGTTGTGGTCTACGGTATCGAAAGTTTTAGAGAAATCCAAGAAAATTGCAAGTGTTTGTAATTATTATTTAAGCACCCAATGATAAAATCAGTTACCTCATGTAAGGCCGTACCAGTACCCATTCCTTCCCTGAACCCATACTGCGAATCAGACATTAATTTATTAGTGTTTAAGAAATTACACAATCTATTTTTTAAACATTTCTCAATGATTTTACAAATTGGACTAGTGATAGCTATTGGACGATAATTATTAATATCTGTCTTATGACCCCCTTTATGCAGAGGCAAAATTAAAGCTTTCTTAAAGACATCGGGAAAAACTCTAACTTCAAATATTCTATTCACAATATGGTTCAGAGGACCAACTAAGTATTTATAATTTGATTTTACAATTAAATTGGTTACATGAAAATCATCAGTAGATGAGGAATTTTTAAGTAAATTTATACAGTTAATAATTTCCTCGTCAGTAATAGGGTATAAATACATTGAACCTGGAAATTGATTTTCATTTATCGGGAAATCAGGTGCGTTTGCCGGTCTACTTATTTTACTAGCCAGCGTTGCACCAATAGAACTAAAGTAACTACACAGTTCGTCAGCAATCTCTACCCGATCGGTCAGCTTCTCATTGTCGCAGGTATAATATATATATATATATGTATAATAAATATACAGCATTTATTTTTTGTTTATAGTAGGTTCATTTACTATGTTTTATTGTTTTACTTAATTGATTTCGATAATGTTATATTGTGCCTTAATATCAATATTATCTGGGTTAATAATACACCGTTTATGTAAGCGATCTCTATTTCGGATTGAAGTAAGAAGACCAGGGGTAATCCATGGTATAAGGCGTATCTTTTTGTTAGGTATAGATCTAATGCTAGTTGCTGAATTTATATGATTGTGTAAAACATTCATAAAGATATTCGAAGAGATGTTAGGATAGACATTACACCAGTTTCCTCGCTCCAGGGACCCTTTAATGAATGCGTTGATAGCCTATGCTCCTAACCTCTTTCCTTACTTACTTTTCCATTTGTGATGCACGCTGTTCTAAAATTCAAGTCCATATTAAACAATAGGAGTCTATGATCCGAGATAGAGCTGTTTGATATAACAAGATTATTATAAAAACGAATTCTACTTTTCATAAAGATATGGTCAATACGTGTTCTACTGGAACTAGTTAATCTAGTTCACTTACTTTGGAGACATAACCGCAGCCGTTGAAACAATTTAAATATTCGTTAAAAATGTAACGTTATATGCTATTTGCCATTCTTTAACTTTTGTATGTACAGGGTCTTCCAACGAGGACTGAACAGGGGCTCATTTTTGAGCTTCCTTGTATTTAAAGAAAAATCCAAAATAGCCAATCGATGTACTTTTTCCTGCAGAATTTAAAAATGAAACCAAAAATTTATTTTAACCAGAAACAAAAGAGTTACGCTATGGATAAGGTGTTTTTTAAATGGAGCATAGCTTTTTTTATACGATTTTTGGAACGAGTGATTTTTTTTTTGTCCGTTCTGATTAAAATATTTAATATTGTGACAGCTATTTTTATTAAATTTTAATGTTTTATCCAGTATAATTTAACTTTAACCTGTTTGAAACATACACTAGGTAATAAAGGTATAATCACCTTTGAATCCTTCAAAGTCAAAAAATTGGACAAGCTTACTATAATATTGCCGAAATGACTTTAAAGGATTCAAGCATTCATTACCTAGTGTATGTTTCAAACAGGTTAAAGTTAAATTATACTGGATAAAACATTAAAATTTAATAAAAATAGCTGTCACAATATTAAATATTTTAATCAGAACGGGCAAAAAAAAATCACTCGTTCCAAAAATCGTATAAAAAAAGCTATGTTCCATTTAAAAAACACCTTATCCATATCGTAACTCTTTTGTTTCTGGTTAAAATAAATTTTTGGTTTCATTTTTGAATTCTGCAGGAAAAAGTACATCGATTGGCTATTTTGGATTTTTCTTTAAATACAAGGAAGCTCAAAAATGAGCACCTGTACAGTCCTCGGAAGACCCTGTACATTTTTTACATATTTCTAATAACTAGGCTATTAATTGCACTTTGCCGAATTGGCGGTACTAAAACAAAATAAACTCTTTACATGAGTTCGTTAAAAATACCGTTAGAATTATGCTATGGGACTAATATAGTAAACCTAAGCAATAATACTGAAAGGAAATTAAAAACAAATGGAATTAATTTTGCTGATTATCCCCAATCGGTAAGCGCCCCTTACCCCTACTCGCACGGCTCGCCGGTCAGATGCCTCTCCGCCCGTTGAATGGTCTTTGTGAAAAATATATTATGTTGTGTTCTTACATAATAATAAAGCTTTTTGTCACTTGTTTGACTGTCAAGGGCGATTCCATTTAAAAAAATTATTTATTATAAAAATCTGATTAATTAATTATATTAATACTAGAAGAATTACACTAAAAGTAGATTTCAAATCCACTATTAATACATTATTAGGTATACAAATAAACCCAAGGTTTTATTACCACAATTCTTATTTATGTCCTAATTAATATTAACTCGTGAAAACCCCTCCTTGTGAACAAATACCCACCTAAAATTTACAATTGTAATTTTTTTATTTTTCCTTTTATTATTAAAACTTAAAATTTAGGTAAATATATATTATTGGATAGTTAATAAATATTAGTGAAGGAATAGGCTGTGCTAAAAGGATTTTTTTGTTTTGTGTAAAATTAAAATAAATTCAAGGATCTATTAAACATAATGAAGGAAAATCCCAATAAAAATTGCTAAAATTTTGGGTATGTTAAATAGTGCTAATTAACAATGAAAATTTAGATGAATATAACAATTTTTTCAATTCTAATAAAGTTTAATGCAGTAAAAAAATATATAATTGCTTTTTATTTTCAAAAAATCACTAGCAAAAAATATGTATGACATAAATCCCTACATTTTGCATTTATTAAAACTATTAATCCTTTCATACTTTCTAAAACAAACCACCCTTACACCCTACTGGTTTTATACCCAACAAACATTTAAAGCCTTAGGGACCTTTAATTTGGAGAAAATAACCTATTTAAATAATGGTCTATTTTTTACTTCCAAACCGACTTTTTGGACGAAACGGCCAAAGAGACTAACGGTTTGGTCAAAAGAAAGTCATTCGAACTTATTATTAATTCTTCAAAGTCGGAATATATAAGAGGCCCAAGAGATGGTCCAAAATAGTAGATATTTACCTTGTAAATTGATTTGATAGTTAGGTCTAAGGAAAGTCAGTAATAAACGCCAAAGCAGTTTATTTTTTGCCGTAGATTGGGCCTTGAAGCCCAAAAATCTTTTGGGCTCATAAATGAAAAATAAACCACTTTGTTTTGTCTTTAATATATCTTCATGGTAAGGTTACAATGTGGACATTTGCTGAGGTGATGTATACTCTACATTACATTTTGTATTTAAAGCCCAGCAGGTTTTCAATTATAAAATAGGTATAGTTGAAATAATTTCTTTATAGCCATACAGTCCTCTTCTTTTGTCCTTAAAGACTCCTTATGACCTTTAGAAAAAATATTTTACTGACGCCTTATTCTTTATCATGGTGTATTATCTTAAATTAATTTTGTTAAATTACTTGTAACACTAAAACAAAAACAAGTATATTACAAAAAACCGAGCATATAAACGAGCTAACTTATTCGTCCAAGCGTCAAGCAAAATATTGGCTATATTTTAGATTTTTGGTATTTTCAATTTTAATTTATCTTGTTTTTCTAATTAAATGTCTTTTTTTCGGGGCGCGGGGAACTCGAAAGAGAGCCGATTTTTAGATAAAAAGCGGAGAAGTACGAAATATTGACAAAAACCTAATATGGCGAAGGCGTCACTTAAAGATAACACGTAACTGTTTTTTTCTAATTTTATATTTTCCTTTACCACTGTCTGGATTTGTGTTGCTTCGCAGGTGAAACAGGTGTTAATTTCTTAATTATTATCAATGTCAAATAAAATAATTTACATTTAATTTTAATAATTAAACTAAAAATAAATGTAAGATAGGATTCTTCGTCGACACGCTGTCTAATGAGTGCTATTTTGGACGATAAATTTAGCTTACTGTCAATAAAAGTTTTAAATATTTCTCAAATTAATGACGTGTTGTGGTGTTTAAATTATTCTAGAAAAGGTATTTTTAGAAACGAAAAAATATTTTAAAAAATATAATAAAATTATAGTTTATTCATTTTATTTATGATACAGCTTTCGCTATTCTGGTATACATATATATCTTCGTACCTCTTTATCTGTTCCTTGCAAGAGAAATATTTGTAATTGCCAAAAAAATGTATGTATGTATCAGATGTCGACGTTTTAGGTTCCCTAGATCACAAAAAACATGTTTTTTTTATCATCATTGTTATAAATACCACCGTAAATGTGACACCAAAAAAAATCGGTTGCTGAACGATAAGGAAACCTAGCTGGCCAATTTGTGGTTTAATTTAATCCTATTGGCGTCCATCGAAACCGCTTTAGAAACATCCCGAACTTCTCGTACATTGAGCGCAGAAGAACAGTCTGTTTGACACCGAATATATTTATTCTAACGAGTAACTTCTTCTAATGCAGCTCAAATTTGATTTTGAATAACTTTTGAGGCTGTATTTATTCTTTGTTTATACAAATCTGTATTCATTACTTCAATATCTATTTCTACACAATATAACGTTTGGTTTATTGTTTATTTTAAGGTGCATTCATTGATAAAACAAACATTGCCTAAAATTTCCTATCGTTATTTACTCTTTTCATAACTTCAAACCAAAGTTTGCCCTTCTCTCAATTCCTGATGTTTTTGATATTTATACGGATGACATTTAATATTAATACTTATGTAATTTGCACAGTACTTTGAAGTGATGCTGTCCTACAGTTTTGCCAAGAATCCTGGTGTAATTCCATTATCTTCTTCTACATGGAATAAAAGTTCTAAATCTGCATTATTTTTTTGTGCTCTACCATTGAGTACATCATTATTTTGCTCTAAGCAGTTGCATTTATCAATTACAGTACCTTAACTCTCAGTAATACAAACCTTATTCAGGACAGTTGTTTTGCTTGGAATGGATCTGCCAGGAAACATCGGAGAGAACATCTCGTATAGTTTCCGAGAACTATTTTCCATGTAGGACCACTTCATCAAGGTTATTTTTTCTTAAATACTGTAAAACATGTTGAAACTTATTAAAAATAAAAAAAAACCATATGACATTATCAGAATTATTACTAGTCGATTGAGATATGTATCACAGACGTATTTAATTTAAAAAGTTTTACGAGTTTTTTCTAAAACTATATGCTAATAAGCAAATAATGAAAGGAGGAGCCAATACTTGAGGATAGCAAAGGTACCTTAAACCTCCCGTTTACGAGATACCAACATTGGAAAAATTACATTTTTAAAACTTGAACAGGTTACATCTTATTTATGGCGCACAGAAAGGAGAGAAAAGCCGCCTGCACCTCTTAGTTTTTTATTGTGTTTAAAAATCTCAACTTCTTGTTTAACTTTTAAACTTACGAAACTATAGTTTTAATTTTTTTTAAAATCTTTTTTATTCTTACTGCTATACTACAAAAGAACCATTGAAATGACAATAGAAATTGTTAATAATTTTTTTTAAAAATTATGTACCTATGTAATATAATATTATGCAGTGACCAGTTTTTTTTTTCCCAAAACCATTAAATATTTTTCGCATGTAAATGGTGCCCAATAATATATTTAATATGATAATTTTTATAAAAAAATGGCACTGCTTCTCAATTAAACACTGTGTATCCATCCATTACCGAGTGTTTGATTCAAATACCCATTTTTTTAATGCAAAAAATTTGAATATTCAAGTTAATAAATTAAGCTCTTGAGGAAATTAATATTATTTTATCTTATTTATTACATATATTATTACGTGTTCCTGCTTTAGTATAAAAATCGCCGAATTATTTAAATATAAGTTAGATACTGGTTTTGAAAAATTATGGGAGTTATCATTGTTTATTACTGTCTCTTCTTTTTAATATTTTTAACGGGTTTAATACGGTAATTTTTTTATCACCTATCTTATTACGTAAATGGTTTTCATAAATAATATAATGGCACCAACCTATGTCTTAAAGGTAATATTTCTACAAAGATATAGATTATGGAACAGTGGCAGAATTTTGGGGATTTAAAAATAATAATTTTGTATAGAAATTAGCATATTTTATACCTGTTTCAAATATTTGCCATTTCAGGAATTACTTGTTACTTACTTCTTAAGATTTGATGAAATACCTAAAAAATTACAAAAAAAAATTGCACGTATCTACATGTTCGATAATTTTTTTAAATTTTTATAGATTTGTTTTTCTTTTCTTGCTTTTCCATTAAATTTTTGGAGTGATCTTATAATGATCTAAAGTCAAGTATAATATACAGAGTATTCGGGAAAATGTGGGAAATCTCAGGGACATGAAAAAAACACGTGAATAGAATACTACGAGTTCATATAAACTTATTTCGTATTGGCCTCCTCTTCGAAGTTACAGGCTCCGAAAGAGCTCCCATGGAATTAAGTCTTTGACACATAATTATTAAACCAACAGGTACCTAAATTTCTATTTTTTTTTCATATGATGTATACCAGGTAAGACCCTTCAAATTACTATCCCAAAAAGTATTGCGACCTACTCACAGCTGCATGGACGGACTAGCTGTGGCGCTAATGTGCCTATTTTTTTTTACGCCCTGTATGACAGAAACATTGGACAACGTTTTTAGTTATTGACTAAAACTAAGTACTCTTCAATTATGTCGCTAATCCTAACCGTTTTCGGAAAAACGTCATTTTTTTTACATTTAGTGTATTTCGATAAAAGATACATCTTTGTCAAAGTAGAAGTTCCTCCCTACTATCAACCGGAGTGGAATACACCAAGGTTTTCAGGTGTCTCCACAGGTGAAAATCCAATGGCGTTAGGTCGGGAGATCGAGGAGGCCAGGCAATAGGTCCTCCTCTACCTGTCCAACGGTATGGATAGACGTTATTCAGGTGCTCCCGCAAAGCAACGCTAAAATGAGGTGGTGCCCCATCATGCATGAAGTACATGTTTCGGCGGGTTTCAAGTGATAAGTGCTCTACTAAAGCGTGAAAAGCGTTCTGGAGAAACTCCAAATAAAGTACTCCATTCAATCGTGTCGGCAATACAAATGATACAATCAAAAAATTGCCAACGATTCCTGCCCAGACATTAATTGATTGGAACTGATGTTGATAATGCGAAACAATAGTTTTATGAGGATTTCCGCAGCCCATACATGTGAGTTATGTAAATTCATGATACCATTTTTGGTAAACCCTGCTTTATCCGTGAAGAGAATGGTGCTCATAAAGTTTAAATTATTTCGTTGCTGATCCAATAGCCACTTTACAAACTGCATTTTACGGGGAAAATCTTCAGGATCAGTTCATACACTTTTTGCAAATTATATGGGTATAACAGCTGTTCTTGAAGAACTTCATGTACTATTGTTTTCGATGTATTAAACTGCACTGATAATTTTCGAGTGCTCGTTGAAGGAGTATCATATACAGCATTTAAATTATTTTCCTCTAATTGCGGCGTACGTACTGTTTCCCTGACCAGCATCAGTACTTCTGCAAGACCATACATCAGATGCATATCTGCATGCACTCATTGAACGTGTATTCCATATTTCGAATTATTATTTCACAATTATTAGTTTCACCACGAAATTCGATGGTTCAAAAAAAATTCGGGCGGGTTTTTTCCCTCTATAATACCCAACCATGACTTACATGACAGTCGTCTCCCCCAATCGTAAGTGCCTAGCGACGCGCCTGCCTATCTGCACCTGCTTTTATAAGTTTATAAGAAATGAACAACAAACACAATACCATTCTATTCCGAAACAATTTATTTGAATTTTTTAATTAACTTTTTATCAAGTAAGTGCTTAATGCATAAAGAGAAATAGGCACATGTTTTACTATCGTTCGGTATTAAGACAATAATACTATGAATAGTAATGTAGTACTAAAATCAATAAACTTTAAAAAATGACATCATGCAATAAACAAGTGTCAGTATTTGCTAATTTGAATAAGTTACTCAAGGCCAATTTGTAGCCATTACTTTTATTATAATTCTAATGGATTATTCTTTTTCCTAAATGAAAAATCTGCAAATATTTTCGCTTGGTGACGTTGCCTCGCTTCACCCTGTAGTATCAAGTGAAATAAAAATTCAGCAGAGTGTCATACTTATTACCCTGGCAGAGTGACAAAGATATGCCAGCTAGAAGTAGAAAAGAAGTCAGAGTAATGGATTTCCCTTGATACAATTACTGCGGGGAAAGATGTTAGACAAGTTACCTGTTGTTGTTATTAAGTTATTAGCTGTTGTTAGGAAAAAGTTGAAGAAAAAATAAATAGTAACGTCAAGTTCTTAAAATAATAAACATTTACTTTGGGAGAACAAAATCGGTTATTTTCGCCTGGAAGATTGTAATCTTTTAGGTAAGAACATAATATGGGATAATATCACAGTAAAAGTGTCCCTCCCTTCCATTGGATCCGCCACTGGAAGAAGTTGCAATGAAATATTGTCATAATTATATTTACCGAACTTGACATTCACTCTGTGAATACACGACTTACGGTAAATCTATAAATATTATATAATATTATTTATTTATAAAATAATTTTTTAAAAATAATGAATTAATTATTGAAATGTCCATTTAAATGTTACTAATCCCATCATGTTGATTATCTGATTAATGAATAGAAGCTGAAACACCTGTTTAGCATTTTTTAGGAGAGAGAAAAACCTGTCGTCCATTAATGACTACTGAGCGTCATTAATTTTACTTTTTTTTGCTAAATATAGAAAAATAAATTTATTTACTTTTACGTTACACGATTTCTTATAATATTAGACTTATTCTATTTAAGACATATACTTTGTTAATCAAAATGTTTTTTGTTAATAATAATAATAATAATAATAATAATAATAATAATAATAATAATAATAATAATAATAATAATAATAATAATAATAATAATAATAATAATAATAATAATAATAATAATAATAATAATAATAATAATAATAATAATAATAATAATAATAATAATAATAATAACAATAATAATAACAATAATAATAATATATAGATAGAATATGCACTGACTTGGCATAGCCCGTCAGTCCAAAATAAAACCACAATTATGTGAGAAAAGAAAGAATAATAATATTAATAATAATAAGATACATATTTGTGCCAAAATATAAAATATAACAACTGAAAATAACTTACTATAGTAGTAACGTGTTTTATTTAGTAAAAAGCTACAATTAAATATTTTTTAATACATTTTTTAGATTTATTTTTAAATTTTTTAACGCTACTTTCTTTTAACAAAAACAGACAGAAAAGTAAACATTTTGCAAATTGTATCAAAAATTGCATATCATTTGGTTTTTAAATTAAATGTAATTTTAAAGTTGGGCATCATGATATAACCTCCTCTATTTTTTCCACCATATTCCGGTACAAAAAGTCAATAACAACCCTAGAAATGAACAGCTTTAAAATGAACAAAAATTTTATTTCGGGATCTCAGAAAGATTCTAACCTAATAGTGTATTTTCTTTCCAGATTTTGTATTTGGCGTTTTTTACTTTGACATGCGCTTTAAGCCAGAAAACGGGAGACGAAAGCAATCCATATGAATTTGGATTTACGATTGATGGCCAGCAGCACAGACATGAAAAAAAAGGTAAGCTTCAACTTAGGGGTATGTAGATATTGGTGTAGCATTGAGGGGGGCGGGCATGCCCACCCCAAGCTTGTTCAGTGTCTATATACTCCAGTGGCGGCTCGTGATATTTATCGTAGGGTGTGCGTCGCAGGCAAAAAAGCGCCGCAGGCGAAAATTTTTCGAGGTGCCACGCCCCTTTTATCTTTGTATCGATTTTCTTTGTGCTTTTTATTCAAGAAGATAAAAAAAACGCAGTTTTTAAATGGGATTTATATTTTCTTTGTTTTAGCACCAAATTTATTTTTTATTTTTTAAATATTTTAATAGTTTTATAGTGGTTTTTTTTTGTAAATGTCAATATTAAAATGTCTAATAAAAGATCGACCTTCTTTTTTCTTTTTACATTTAATTTTAAATCCGGTGTAGGCCTTCCTAACCTTTTTATTTCAATTTTTCTTTGGAAATCGAATGTCGAAAAGGTATTTATAATGTCCTCTGCAGAATTTTGGTCCATAACTATATCACTTCGTGTGACACAATCCAAACTACTAGCCATTATTAATTTAAAAACAATACAAAAACATCCACAACACCGTCAATAAACTCCAAACTTATCTAATCGCATCAAAAAACTCATAAAACAATTATATTAAATTATTGAAGTGTGTATTCAGACAGCGCACGGCGACGCTCTCTTATGGGGCGATTAACCGAATATTCCCGATCAATCCGCACAGGGAAAATCCCACGAAAATCCATCCATAAGAGCGCCGAACGAATACACACAGCGACACAGCCGGCGCGCGCTGCGGTCGCGCTTGAAGTCTTTCGCCTTCGCCATTGTTATATTATACAAGTTCCTTATTTCAGTTAAATATTTTTTTAATTAGGTATAAATTTTATTTTTGCTTGGTGCTTGACTTTCTTAGGCAGTGCGCGCGCACGAGCGCACTTGTTGACGAGCCGCCCCTGATATACTCCCGCAATGAAAACGCAACGCTCAACAAAAATATTGTATCTCACTCAATAGCTACTGAAATTTTAAAGAGGTATCTTTCTAAAACAAAATTCGAAATCCCCCAAACTATTGTTTGCAAACCATATTAAGGTTACAGGCGGAATTGCCGAAGAGGCAGATTAAACAGCACACTCTAGGGCCTAGGGCATTACTGCAAAAAAAACACTACATACATTTCGATTTCTTTAACTCTGGGAACCATTAGAGTTTTTTTTTATGTCCAATTAATATAAAAAAATAAGGGAAAATAGGTCATAGCCCAGGAACCAACCCACTAAACTCAACCGGGTAAAGAGGAAATGAAATACTGATTTATTTATGTTTGATTTTTACAGTTATCTGGGATAGAACATATCAATATCCATAAAATATTTAAGAAGGGAAAATTAAATATTTTTTATGTACCTATATAATTTTTATTAATAATATGAGCATTGGTTACCGCAAATTAACGGTAAAACTTTCATAATAAACAAACTATTTTAACTTCATCTCTGTACATAATTATTAAGGTCATTAATCTCATTGTTCAGTGTCAAGTTTTTACAAATCGCTGGATAGGAAGAATGGATACTATTAAACGGCCGCCACGATCACCGGACCTTAATCCTCTATGTTATTTCCTTTGGGTCACCTAAAAACCAAAGTTTACGTGATAAAACCAGAAAATTTAGAGGATCATAGGTAACGACTTATATACTAAATCGCCCAATAACCCCGGATATGGTAGGTATATGATGTCAAGAATAAATTTTACCTTAGATTAGGAGTTTATCAAGACAAAATGGGCTATATTTCCAACAATTTTTACAATAAAATCAATTGTGTCTACATTACCTACCGAAGTAAAAAGTGGGTCTTATTCATTTTTTTATGCCCTTTCTAACACAATACATACCTTTACATTTGAAAAAAAAGTTGGAACGGGTTCTACACCCAAAAGAGGGGTAAATTTCATAAAGACACGAAAAAAGTGTGCCAAACTAAAATAAACGCAGTTCTGTATTTTTTCAGCAAATAAAGAGGGTTTCTAATACTGAATTTATTCCAGTTTATAATTCCACACTGTTTGTGGACAATTTCCTCAGTGGGGTAACGCCTCGTGCTAAACACCATTTTTAACACTAGTTATGTAATATACTATTTAATTAGCCACTCAAATTGTCAATTACTGATATTATTTAAGACCTCAATTTTTATATACATATTATATAGGATTTACTTTAATATTTTTAAAGCATTATTAATGTCGTGTCCGCAACGTTATTTTACTCAAGAAAAACATTTTATAAACTTTTCCATGCACATCAAAAATCCATTGTTAAAATTTTTTTCGTTTTAAAAGTAAAACAGCGAAACCTTTTCAGAATTTTCGCCAAACAATGCAGTAAAAAATCAATATTAACTCAATGTATAGAGCGAAATTGAATGGAATTTATATAATGGCTTTATAACGCATTGTTCCATTGGAAAATATTATAAAAGCTTTTCCTGTCGGGCTTTTTAATATTTCCCCTAACTTGTTCTGGTTCAGAGAGTCGTTTGTGCAGGAATAATATTGTGTTCAGGACCTATGGCAATATTTTATTTGGGAGAATATTACTATAGAAATGTTAAAATATGATGTTGACGCTTTTTTACATGTACCCACCTTTTAGATTCCATAAATATTTTGACGATTTATTTTTAAGAATTTGTTTTCAGTCAGATTTATTTCTTATTTACATAATACTTTCGAAATTTGGATATACCTACAATATTAGTTATTTCTATTTGTACCGGGTGGACAAATAAGGGAGGACGTCGGCTATATCTCGGAAACCATTGGTCGTACAGCTTTCGAAAAAGTTTTATAAGGAAAGTGGGCAAGAGAGATCGCTGGAAATTAATTTTAAGTTTCATAGATGGCCGCTAGAGAGCGTAATAGTAATGCTGAACTAAAATAATGGTTTAATATGCCTAGTTAGAGTTATGTGTTATACGTATTTATGAGTTACATTGGTTCAGCACTTACTGCTTCATCTCCTCAAAGAAACGTTTGGGGAAAAGACGAACATTTTTTGGAAAAAATTAAGCAACTTTGGTTAGTGAGGACGAAGAATTTCAAACTTGGTCCCCAATTAAAGAGATTTTAATTGTCTTATAACTTGCATTATAATGTATGTATTATTGGTTCTTACGGTGATCGGAGGAGGGCGTTGTTAAAAACATCAATGAAATTTACGGCTTAAAAATTTAAATGAAATTATACAGTGTGACCAGTAAAGTCCGCATCATATGGGATTTTTTTTATTAATAGCTTTATTTGAAATTTGACTTTGACATCAAGTTCTGCTTCGATTGAGATGAAAATTAAGCAAAAAAAATAGTAGTCACGTGATTCGCATTATCTGTCAAATTTTAATTTTTTCCAAAAAAATATTTCAAAAGTTGGGTTTTTTCTGAAAATATCAAAAAAAGTTATTGGAAAAAGTTTTTTTAAATGCAGTTTCTAGCCCACATGCATAAGATAATTTTGTTTTTTTACCCACCACCAAAAATTATTTTCCACACTTTACTGAGTGATGATACTGTGTTCTTTTTTGTTTTAATATTAGGGTGTATCACTTTCAGACACAAACTACGTTTTCAAAAATACTTATTTTATGAAGTTACCTTATACAGGGTCAAAAACAAATAAACTTTGCATCACATGCGACCAAATTTTAATAGCCCAATTTTGATTTTGTAGAAAAACAGACATTTAATATATCTAGCGCTACAGAAAATGTATCTGAAATAAAGCATTGTCAAAACTAAAAAGTTTTATGTAGGTTGCGTTGAGTTTTAATTTTGCAAAAGTGGTGCAATTTAAAAAATATGGGTAAAAAATCAAAATTATCTTATGCAGCTTAAATCTTGCATGTGTAAAATTTTGCATTTGGGCTATAAACGCATTTAAAAAAACTTTTTCTTATAACTTTTTTCGATACTTTTAGAAATAACCCTACTTTTGAATTATTTTTTGGAAAAAATTAAAATTTTACAGATAATGGGAATCACGTGACTACTATTTTTTTGCTAACTTTTCATTCTTTCAATTAAAACCTTGCTTGTGTATTCTATTTCACTAGTTCTTATTTGCAAAATACAGTGTTAGAACACTTTAATTATTTATATTATATTATTTAAATTATATGAACTTGTATACTTAACAGTTTTATTGAAATAAAGAAAAAATATTGTTGTTTTATATGATTATTTTTTGTGCTTTGAGTTTTTTCGACGCTGTATATCTCCAGAACTGATCATAGGAACAGTAAAATCAATGGTAAAATTGTAAGTAAAACAGTGGAAGCAAAAAATATATGTAAACAACGATATTTAACCGATCCAATTTTCGTATACCTAGTGATTTTCAAATAATTTCATTTTATATTTTTTTTTCTATCGCGTATCTTTAATTAGAAACACCCTGTATAATCTTGATAACTTTATATATTTGGCACCATACGATAAGCGACAAGTTGAATATAAAAAAATATCTACAATATTTCTTTACTCGAAAAAAAATATTAACTTTTTTGAGCCACCCTGTATAAATACAAAAAATATTAATTCTGATAGCTTGCTCCAAGCTAATGTAATCTACAGTCTTAGTTTTTAAATATTTAATATATTGCCGAAAATACAACGATTTAACAAAAAATAGTATATAATTTTCGTCACTCACCCGGTGTATATTGTATATAATCAAAAAATTAAATTAGTATAGTATAAATTATACTATTCTATCCTATCCAAGACATGGTAAACAACAATCCAGAAGAACAAAACGAATTAATATCATAAAGCAAAAAAAAAATTCATATTTTACAACTTATATCAACGTATCCCAAAAACTGGTCGGTATATCTTGTTGTGGACACTTTTGATCAGAATGACATTTTCTACAACATATACTAAAAATTTAAGAAAATTAACCGCAGGCCATTTTCCATAAGAGAAGTGCGGGGTTCTATGACAAATAATTTGTTTTTAATTTAGATTATAATAAATTTCCATTAAGCAAAGTTAGTAAATGCTTCAACCATTTAGAATTTTAAATAATTTTCTTACATGCCAGAAAAATAACTTAATTCAAATTTCTAAAACCTTTTTAAACTTTTAAATATTGTTTTTAAAAGTGCTTTCTCATACCGAATTTTAAAAAGGACCTTAACATAAAACCCCTAATGGAATTTATTAAAAAGTTAAGAACACGATTTGGCACTTTTGTGCTCTTACATAATAAAGCTTACTGATCCATAATCTACCGTATTTGTTAGAGTACTGTAGGTTCCTCGTAATCCACGAGGTGTCATTGAACATTTATTTAATTTAAATCGTATTTTAAAGTATTAAATTGTCGTGTCTGTGCTCGAACCAGTAGTTATTCTTTTGTAATACATTCAAATAAAATACAAACGGTTTCATACGGTCGCCTGCTGATATATTGTATTCATAAGATTTGTAAAATAAAATTAGATACAAAAATAAATATTCCTAAAAAAAAATTATTGATACAATTCTTAATATTGGCTCTCGAAATATTAAAAATGAATAAATTGGATATATTATTATACACAACACTAGGAACTGATCGTACGTCAACATTTCCTCAAGTTAAAGGTTATACGATTGCGATGAGAAAAAAAGGTTGCAAGATACACAGTCTTCATATACGTTTCAATGTGTACATCTTATATTTACTTTAAAAAAACATTCACATGTATTTTATATTAATTTTTAATCTATTACAGATGTCAAAGGCATCATTGAAGGAGAATTTGGTTTTATCACAGCTGATGGAGTATATCACGTGACTGTTTACGCAACTGACGAAAATGGCAAATTTAAAATATTAAGCATGAGAAATCTACGAATTAGTGCACGTAAGAACAGAACAAGTATTTTTCAAGTAATATTATTAAAAGTTAGAAATAAAATGTTTATCTAAAGAACCTTAAATTTTGAACTTTAAACACAAAAAAAATTATTTTTGTGAATTATATTTCTGTTTAAGTTTAATTGTTGGAATTTTTTAATAAAGAATAAAAACCAAGATAGAAAAGTGCAACGGTTTCTCTCCAAGTTGAAACAAAAATAAGCTGTATTCTGTCAATGTCAATATCTTATTAACGGTGGCATTTGAATTTCTTTTAGCTTTGGATGGTTCGCCTCTGCGAGGAGAACTCTCTCCCGACGCTGACAAGTATCGGAAACAAGCCGGACTAGCTCCACTGCCTCAAGCTCCTGCCCCTGCAAAGACTGCCCCTAATCCCCTGATTGTACCCCAGTCGGTTCCTAATCAGCAAATAGTAGCTATTACCCCTAAGAACGAGGCACCATTTAAATTTACTACTCAGCCTACAATAAAACCAGCTTGCGGTAAGAATGGACTTTCATAATGCTATTATTTAAAGAGCAGTGATGATAGATATAATTAATAATTATTAAAAATGTCTCACATCGACGCTAGATGGAGCATCGCGCTTCATTCTCTTCACAGAGTCCCCGCATATTGGTTCAAGTTCATACGTCGTAAATTATCCAATTAAGATTAAATTATTATCAATTTTAAAATTATTTACTTTCATTAATTAGATTAGATATTAAAATAAATAACAACTATCAGAAAATCTGAACCACATACCAATATTTTAGCCAGCTGTGGTTACATAACAACACAAAAACCGATACCCGGTCAGCCTGGCAATGGCTTCCAGTTCCAAAATCCTATATTCCAAAAGCAAGATCAAGAAAAACAAAAACCAATTGGTCAGTCTGGACCAGGACCCGAAGGTCCGTTTTCAGTGCCCATTTCCATTCCTTCTTCTGAACCATCGGGTGCTCAAGGAAATCAATTCCAAGGTAATTAAAGGTTTGAAATTTCCATTGTAGTAAATATCCTCTACTTGTAAATCAATAAATTATTTAAATGACGAACATGTTATAACCTCTATAGGTCCTCAAAATGCTCATAACATAGGAGGACACCAACAACAATCGTCTCAGTATCCAGGAAATAATCTTCCTCAGTACCAAATTGCTCAAGGACCGCAAAATACTAACTATAACACAATCGGAGGTACTAATAATTATCCCAGCGGCGTAAACCAACAAGCTCAATACCCAGGAGGTGCTCAAGACAGCAAATATCCTAGCGGTGAAGGTGAAAGTGCTCAATACCCCAAAGAAGATGCACCAGGAGCTCAAAACCCTAGCGGAGAAATGCAAGGTGAGCAGTATTCTAGTGAAGGAGGGCAAGCAGGTTCACGATATTCTGAAGATGGAGGTCAAAGTGCTCAATATCCTATTGGAGGAGCAGGTGTTGGGGAACTATCTGGAGGTGTTCAGAATCCCAGTGGAGGACAAGGTCAAGGTAATCAAAATTCTGGTTATTTTGAAAATGGTGGACTCAACGTTGCTGGTGTAACTGATAATAGTGGTTTTGGAGGTAACGGACTAGTAGGAGGGGGTGGTTCAGGTGGTTATACTGGTGGTAGTGAACAAAGTTATCAACAAGGTGGGTTAACATTTGAAAATAATATTTGACATGGTAATGATAATTGTCTGTTGGTTCTTCTCTTTATAGGAGCAAATGCATTGCAAGCACCATCAAAAGAAGTCTCCAACTTCCCTCCTGTTGCGGTATCAGGTGGTGTTATACATGTAGGAGGAAAACATGGGCAAGATATCCAGATTAAGGACAAATTTCCAGGTAAAGTTAAATAGCCAGAGAGCATGACATTATGTTTATTTAAATCCATTTAACTCTACTCAGAATGTTGAATGACACCAACAGAACCGTCTCTATAATTATGCATTAAACAATTATATTTATATTTAGGAATGCAGGATGGTCTTCCAGAAGGAATCGAAGAAAAAGACATTGGCGATCTACTTTACAAGTTCCACTATACTGTAGGTTTCCATGGGCACTATGAAAAGGGCCTCAAAAATGGTGCTAAAGTTGGAGGGTAAGAATCTTAGGATTATGTTTAAGGTGCTACGAATCAATTAACGACCGTGGCAATAAATCAAGATAATATTGTAGTGTCGTCCAGATAAAACCCAATCGAAACCTAGAGTAGTATTCATTTGGAAGCTATAAATGGATGCACCTATCCTGCCAGGTCCTTAAAATGTTGTTTTATTGCTCGTCTAGCTCTAGGGAAGATTCACAGTTCGACAGATATGTTATTATTTGTATACTTAGTCATATCTCTTTTTTTTCGATATATTTACATTGTGTGTGTGTAACATAATCTCTTTGAGACGATTTCTGCACAAAATGGTTAATGAATGATAGAAATATTATAGTATCCGAGAGATGAGGAAAATGATATAATTCCCATTCTAAAGGCCTTTAACGTGCCTTTCTTATGCTAAGGTTAATTTTATGATGATGAGTTAAAACTATCTTCAAAATTTTTCAGATATTTCGTCAATGGACGAGACGGCATCAGCAGGGTGGTCACCTACGTCGCAGATGAAAATGGCTACCGACCTAAGGTCAAGTTTATCAACCTCGGGTTAAGTTCAGACGAAACGCCGAAGCCTGAGACAGAAAAAACATTTGGACTGAAAACATTCGAATTCGTTTGGTATCCTGTAGAATAAGTTGATGTTAGAAATTAAGGTTATGAGGAAAGAGTGCATACACCGAGCATTAAAAATAACTGGATGGAATGAAATGACTGGTTATTGAGCATCGCTAATGCGGCAAGGTACCGGGCGTACAACTAAAATATGAAATAGTAAAGTATATCTCAAAGTATATAGTCTTACCTTTTTGACATCAATTAACAAAATTCAAATTTCTAGCCAAAATTTATTACACAGGAAGTAAAAATAATACCTACTTGTTATGTTTCACAAATTTAATCAATCAGTTTCCTGACATGTCTTTCGGCCCTTGCGGGTCATTATCAAAAGAGTGCAAGAAGATACTTGTTCCCTATGGGGTTAAATATACAACGAAAAGCTGGAAGACGTAAGACAGTATGACCCATCTGTTCCGCCAAGTTATCACATACATACCTATTGTTTTTATGTTTATTGCGTATTCAAGATTTCTAATAGTTGTTTTTTTTTGTAACTTAATTCAAAATAAATACTATTTTTTAATAAATATTCTTGTATTTCTCTTTTGGTACTTAATCTGTTTGTCGCTCCATATAGAAAACGTGCGATTATGATAATTTGCCAGTTTTCAAAAAGTTCCGCACTTGTGTCTTCATGGTAATCCAAGCTCGGATCTTTAATATTCTTGACAGTTAACAGCAATCACTTTGAAACACATCCATCAATCTGTCAATCCAGCCTGAATTATTTTATTGTTATTCTTTTTTCTTTATTTAAATGTATTTTCGTCTTACACTTTGAACTAGAATCGGCGCATTCTTTGGACACTGTATCGTGTATGTCAAACCATGTTTCTTTTCTGATCTATATTTCTTAATTTGCTGCAGGTAATTAAATCTCCAAGGCCGCAGTCTTTGTGATTCCATTACAACTGGTTTTTGTCTATTTTGAGGTATTTGGCACAGCTAATATTTATGTTTGTTCTAGCTTCATTTTAAGTTTATCCGAAGTAGGGCTAACCTGCTCTTTATAGAGGGAATATATCCTTCTTCTTTTGATTCTTAACATTCTTCCATTCTTGATGAATCCTCTATTTATTTGTGATTCATACACATTCCTAACAATCTGTTTTTCATCCAACACGATAAGTGATTTCGTTTTCTTTTACTAGATGCAGAGCGATAATTTTCCCACCGGCGCCAGATAATAAAAATCTAGTTAAACGTGGAAATTTCTATATGCATCATAGAATCAACGATTCAACAAATTTCTCACACGCACAATACACAGGCTTTCTCAAGACTGATTATATATCCTTATTGTACAGGCCTGGCCCTGGGGTCAATTAAGAAGGGTGTCTTACCCAAATAACAATTGCAAACACCATAAACTTATCAAATACGGGGTGGACCTACCTGCTCTTGATAACAGGGACAACATTTCTATGCAAAACAATGGTAAACAAGTGACATTATTAAAACTATAAGTATGTCAGCTCGTAGACCTTTTAGCTATACAACAATGAGGTTTTATTAAAATAAATGACAGGTAGCAAAAGCCAAGACGATATTCTTTGATGTACTTTACGTGTCAATGTTTAAAACTCAAACGACAATCGTTCGAGATCGGCATTTTGCGCTAAAGTTGGTTTGGTGTAAAGTTGTGCGATAAATCGCTGTGATGTAATTTCGAAGCTCAATCATATCGTTTTTTGATCAATATTTCGTTACCTTTATAAAAAAAATTTGGCCAAATACAATTACCGACAATTTTATGGTAAAAAAAGGTTGGATTTATAAATTGCTTTGGCAAATTTGATCAAATTTCGTTTTTTGCTTTAGTTAATTTTATCAAATATTTTTTTTTAACTTAACGCTGTGGGTAGCTGCTACTCAAAGATTATTTGGCCGGTAGTTTTGAAGGAAACAAAAAATAAACGAAATATTGATATGGCGAATAAGCACTTATGTTTTCTCTGAAATAAACGGTGGAAAAAAAATTACATTAATAATAATTGTGGTTATTTTTTTTCGCTAATAAGTGATAAAGTAATAAGTGGCGGGGTCGCGCTTTACGCCTTTGCCTTCCCCCCCCCCCCCCCCCCCACCCCTGCCCAAAGATAAAATCCTTGCTACGAAAGTGGTTCAAATGAAAAACATTCAAATCATTCAGACAATTTGAATAGAAATAATTTTCGTATATTAAAAATTGTTAAGTCATTTATTTTTTTTATTATCTAAGATTCAGAGTTTCTTATAGAACAGTTTCAATTTCAAACGATCTATTTTCTTTTTTCTTGTCGTTTTTTTCTTCTTAGCTAAAATAATACATTTTTTAAATTTATTTACTAGCATAGATCTTTAAAAAATGTCTGAAGCGTCTCTTATGCCCGCCAGTTTGAACGAATTTTGCTATTTTATTCCTTATAACCTTAAATTACTATTAAAATTTTTGTAAATATTCTAGGTTTTAAGACTATCTATAAGAATAAAGTCATTTAATATTATTCCTTATAAACTTTTTGTAAAAGTTTTCAATCATACATACGCATTAATTGTTTTCAAACGTTCCCCATTGTTTATACAGCATATAACCATATTTATCTCTCTTATTTTGCATGCAAAAAGTCCCTTGTATAAAGTTTTACTATCGTGGGACACACTATATGTGATTACATATCTTAGAAACACAAAAATGTAGCCTTTTCTCAAAATACTTATAAAGTAAACTTGTGGGATTTTTATATTTGCTTTAAAAGATATAAAAATTTCATTAATAAGAAAAGGGAGTCATATTTTTGAAAATTATGAATAAATGTGAGGCGATAATTGTTTTCAAAAGTATGCTGTAAAATCTTTTTGGGATTCTAGGGCATCATGTATGCATGGATGAATCTGTAATAATTAATTTATCATTTGTAAAGAAACCATATTTTAACAATTACATGTATTAAATTTTCAGTATTACAAGTAAACCATTGTAGATAAAAATATATTTAAATAATAATAAACATTTGCAAACGTGTTTTTATTTAAAACAATGTACCATAATAATTATTGGTGCAGGCGCTAGAATAGTTTGGTAACTATTTGATACCACAGATATTACAATATCTATATAGTCATTACATTAGAATTAAAAAAAAAACTTCTTCATTATATTTATAATTGACCGATGATAATCTTCCATACGCCATTCAGTTATATTATGACCTAAATCTTAAACAACACAACCTGGTTATTAAAAAATGTAAGCCCATACGTGGGTACTTACATATTATCAAAATATAGATCGCAAAAAATATCCTTTCGCAGAAAAGATAACATTCCTGCAGAAACAGTAACGTATAAAAGAAAAAGGGTTTTAAAATATTATATTGGCTGGGATCTGGGTATTCTTGTTTGTATGGTACGCGGGAGCATGCTGCAGCAAGTGGCGCACCCAGGGGGGGGGGCCAAGGGGGCCTTGGCCCCCCCCCAAAACCCCCAATGAAATGAAAAATTATGAAAGTGGATAAGTATTTTAAAAAGTCAATTTTCTTAGATTTACCTCACGGGCCTCGTTTGAGGGGTGCCAGGTGGAGCATTTGCCCCCCCCCCCCCCTCCTCCTGGAAGTTGACTTATTGACAAAAGTTGACTTATTGAAGTTTAATATGGTTTGATTGAATGTATGAATTTATTATTTCGAGTTTTCCTTTATATTTTTGTTATTATTTTGGGGTAGTAAAGACTTATTTTAATAAAACTTAACAGTTTTAATGCCAAAACGACTATGAATGTTTGAGAAACAATTTTAGCTCATTAAGTATTGAGCAAAAAATTGAAATTAAAATTAAGGGAAGACCTAAACTCTCGAAATTAACTTGATACATACCACAAAGTGTAAATCTAGGGACTTTATTGTTATTGATAAGTTTGCTTCAAATAAAAACAGATGAATGAACTTTACTTTTAAACAATGTACTTACCCACTAATGAAAAATAAATTAGCCTTTTTATTTTTTATCTTATTTCATTTTCAATAGAATAAGAAGGTAATCATAAATTTTTAAAATATTTACTATAATAATTATTGAAAAAAATTTGGGCGTGGTCTTAGAAAAAATTTCGCCTTTAGTACACCCCCAAGTTAACAAGTCACAAGCCGCCAATGCCCCCCCCCCCTCCCCTAAGAAACCGTTTAACGACTCCCAAGAGTACCTGTTAAAAAAGCTCCAAAGTTCTAGAACAATGCGTAACTTAAAAGTTTATTAAAAAATTTGCTTCCAGCACTGGTTGGCGGGCCCCCCCTAACATAAAATCCTGGGTGCGCCGCTGCTGCAGCTGTTTTGATTAATTTTACGACAATATGCTTAAGAGTACCTCTGTTTGGAACAAACTCAATAAACTAGCCTTTAAAAAAAATTTCTTCATTATGTTTGTCCATGGACCACCTTTAGATAAGCAAACAATAATCACGAGTATTATAAACGCATCCTTTTGAAACGATTTTCAAAAGTTTTTCTAAAGTTTAAATCTGGAATTTCTGGCAAGGTAGTGCTAACACTCAACCCACACATGACGAAAGTAATAGTACTTATATTACCTAACAAATACGCATGCGTCACTGGAACCGAATTAAAACAAAAACGAACGACTACGGGACCATTCGCGGTTTGCGCCGTTGCCTTTAAATTTGAGTCATGTTTTTAGGGTTGCATATGTATACAAAAATAATAATAATAAAATATTAAAAGTAATATAGACTCTTTTTGAGTATTCAAGGTACAAAATGCCAACGCTGGTTGGTTGCACGTGGCGGAACAGAATGCACGCAAGTGCAAAAATATGTTAGTTACCGGTTTCAGACTTCTAAAAAGACGTGTATGTTTTGTTTATGTCTGTCTTTTTTGGTAAACAATGTGTGTATTATGTTTTAAATATAGGGTGAATTATAGGTTAATGTGGTTTTAACTGGATACTTAATAAACCTGGACGTTTTCTTGTGTGTGTTTCAGGGTGCAAATCCAATTACCATAGCTTCTTAAAACAAGACAAGAAAAAAATTATTAAAAGTACTTCCCAGATACAACTGGACACCATCAGAATTTTTTTTTCGAATCTGAAATAAACACCCGAATATTATAATTATTTTATCATAATTGTAATTCGACAAAAGCTTATGATTTAATTACATATAGGTCATTGATATTAGTGTTAAAATAGCCAAATAGAAGAAAAAAATTATATAGTGTTGCCACTTTGGAATTAAACTTGTCAAGGGATGTACTTTAAAAATCAAAAAAGTTCCCAAACCCTAAGGGTGAGCTTTGTCCCTTAAACCCACCCCTAACGTGCAGTTTTTCAGTTTTCCGTTTCCGTTCTCGAATACCGTTCATCCCACAAAAAAAATGTACTCACCAAACATGTTCCCCGTAAAATTCTGCAAAAAAAAAAAGGTTCTATAACCTAAATTGTTTAGACCAGAGGTTTGCGAGAAATCAGTCATTAAATTTAGGGGTTGTTTAACATGGACCAACGAACACGGTATAATCACGTATTTTACTTTTGATTTCGAAACTATGTGATTTCATGAAGGTTGAGGTACAGTGGAGAAGGGATTTCTAAAAAAATTTTACGACTAATACAAGAGCACTCGTTTCCACACCACCATTGAGGTAGAGTTATCGGCGCGTTTTTTTTAAGTGGTTTCTCCTTAAGCCCTAATCCACTAAGTAAAAATAAATCATACGTCTTCTGTAGTATCCACATCATCTATAAAATCTCTATTGAAACAGCTCTGGCCACGGCAATTTGTGCACATCGTTGTGCAACGTAAGCCTGCCTTAGTACAGCTGCATCTATTTCCACAACCTTGTTTGCAACTGCAGGTAATTAATTTTAAAATAGAAGCTTGCTTCGGTGCCATTGACTTTATTTGATAATATGATAATGCTGGATTGATGAGAAAAACAAAAAAATCGTCGCTCTACGATATTTTTAACAAAGTCGCTGAGCAAGAAGTAAACACAGCAGGTTATCATTTCGTTCTTGATGGTGGTTGCCTTCTTCATCGCATGGTTTGGTCAAAAGAAGGTACCTTTGGAGATGTCTACTCTGCATATACCAAATTTATTCATAAACGCTATCGCAACAAAGTTACTGTTGTATTTGACGGTTACGCCGAAAATAGTGTCAGCACAAAAAGTGTTGAACGTCAAAGAAGAATGTTAAAACGCTCTGCGCCTGATATTCTTTTTAACAAAAACACGGTATTAGTTGAAACGCAAAGTAAATTTTTAACTAATCTTAACAATAAGGAACGACTTATTTTACAGCTTGCTGAACATCTGAACAACCTTAATGTAGGCAAATGTACATGATGCTGATGTCGAAATTGTTACCACTGCCATAAAAAAATCACAGGAAACCGAAAAAGTCGTAGTGGTTGGTCAAGACGTCGACCAACTTGTTTTAATAATTGCACTTACCCCAGAGGACACAGATATCATATTCCAAAAGGAGGCTCAAGGTAATGTTAAAAAACGGCTGTATAGTTCGAAGAACTTACAGTCATCTAATATTGTCCGCAATTGTAAAGAATCTATCTTACTCATTCATGCAATTAGTGGCTGCGATACCACGTCAGGATTCTTTGGAAAGGGCAAACAACAATTTGTACAACTATTTAATCAGAAGAAAGACCTCGATAGTGTAATTCAGATTTTCAACAACACTGAGTCAACTCCAGACCAAATTGAGCAAGCTAGGGAAAGATTTATAATGGAGCTTTATAAGGCTAAATTATTAGAGGGCAGTCTAAGTGAGCAAAGAGTTGCTTATTTTAATAAATTTGTTGCCCAAGCGGGCAAAGCCGTGTTTCTTTCGAAATTACCTCGTCAGCCCTACAACAGCATTCCCGTCGTAGTTACCTTCACGTGCAAATATGGCATGGACAATATTTGCAGCCTGAGTTATGGGGGTGGAAAAAAAATATAATGCACTGTTACCTATCCATACCACTGAGCCACCCGCCCCCAGCTTATTTTAAAATTAATTACCTGCAGTTGCAAACCAAGGTTGTGGAAATAGATGCAGCTGTACTAAGGCAGGCTTACGTTATACAACGATGTGCACAAATTGCCGTGGCCAGAGCTGTATCAATAGACAT
Source organism: Polydrusus pterygomalis (assembly GCA_963969555.1). NCBI lineage: Eukaryota > Metazoa > Arthropoda > Insecta > Coleoptera > Curculionidae > Polydrusus > Polydrusus pterygomalis. The sequence goes on from OZ018376.1 coordinate 2,660,896, forward strand.
TTTACAGATGATGTGGATACTACAGAAGACGTATAATTTATTTTTACTTAGTGGATTACGTCTCAAGGAGAAACCACTTACAAAAAAAAAACGCGCCGATAACTCTACCTCAATTGTGGTGTGGAAACGAGTGCTCTTGTATTAGTCGTAAAATTTTTTTGGAAATCCCTTCTCCACTGTAATTCAACCTTCATGAAATCACATAGTTTCGAAATCAAAAGTAAAATACGTGATTATACCGTGTTCGTTGATCCATGTTAAACAACCCCTAAATTTAATGACTGATTTCTCGAAAACCTCTGGTCTAAACAATTTAGCTTATAGAACCTTTTTAATGCAGAATTTTAAGGGGAACATGTTTGGTGAGTAAAATTTTTTTTTGTGGGATGAACCGTATTTCAGAAAAACGGAAAAAACTGAAAAATTGCACGTTAGGGGTGGGTTTAAGGGACGAAGCTCGCCCTTAGGGCTTGGGAACTTTTTTGATTTTTAAAGTACATTCCTTGACAAGTTTAATTCCAAAGTGGCAACACTATATAATTTTTTTCTCTTATTTTCCCTAATATCAATGGCCTAATATTATACATCCGCAAACTAATTTATTTCTTTATACTTTTTTAGCAAAAAGCATACATATGCCCACGGCCTCACCTTGATAGCATACGCGCTCATTATCGAGCTGGTCAACAACCATATAACTCTTTTTATCTGTAACAGCAACGGTCTCTTTGGTCAGGGGAACATTTAATCACTTTCCATATTAGTACTGAGCCTCCGATAATAGCAGTACCCACGGCCTTTTGACACCCACTACGGTTCTTGTTTATGGTACTAACGCCTTGATTTGAATATTATGTACGAGGGAGAAATTACACTGCACCTAATTATTTACAGTTGCAGTAGGATCCCGCGAACAATTCTAGTTTATCAAATTTTCCAGTATTTAATTCTCACACTTTTTTATAACACAAATTAATGTAAGTACCTACAGAAAACAGTATGAGAGCGCTAAGCGTCTAAGAATTTTCCTAGGTTATAATTTATCATTCCAGACTTTGCCAGGTCGGCCATGTTTAATCGAGAGCACACCCTTCAACACCATCGTAAAAATCAGTTGAAAGAAGTTTAAAAGAATTGTTTTTTTTATTGACACCCTATTTCGCTTATTTAAAGTACGCCTCAGCGTGTTTAAATCCCACTTTCAAAAACGCGCGTGTTTTAAAGTTACCATGGCAACAACAACAACCCGTGAAACGTGAAGTCTAAATTTGTCAACTTTTTAATTATTGATTTGACAGAATTACCTTTTAACGTCAAATAATAGTATATTAAAGTACACGTTTTATAAAGCATCATTTTATAGCACGCGTCCATGTTAAAAAACGAGCCGCTTGCGGCGAGTTTTATAACGGGACAAGTGCTTAAAACTGCTTTATATAACACGTACTTTATACTATTTTTTCTAATTTGTAGTTTTTTTAATAAAAAATACATATTTAAAAAGAAAATAAATTCTTCAAATTTTGTAAATTTTTATGTCTAAATGTTATGTTGGTAATACTATTTTTTATCATAGTAGCCTATGGACAATAAAAATTATTTTGCGAACTGTCATTTTTTGATTTATTCACCCATTTTCACCACGAGATTGTAAAGTTATTTTAGCGATATGAGATTTGAAATTGGACGGAATACGTTGTGTGATCCTTGTTCAACTTTTAAAAAGGAAAATGTACACAAGTCGTCGGGATAAACAAATTTGGAAAATTGACTAGAGAAAGAAAAAAAAATCCCTTAATAACAAGAATGATATTTCTAATTAAAAATTAAAAATAACAAAAATATTTTAATCAGCTCAAAATACAAATATTGCCTCGACCACAAGCAGCAATATTATTAACAAATCATCAGGAAAAACTATATATAAACAGTTAAATTTAGTAATCTGATAAACTGTAATATCAATATTAAATAATTACAATTATTATAAAGGAAATAATTAAATAATTTCACTTGAATTTGTATTTGTATTATTACGGTCGTAGAAAAAGTAGAGTATAGACAATATAGATACTATTATAAAACTTTGAAATTACATTTTTCAAAATATATTTTGTTTAAGTCTTTCAACTTAACTATGGCCATGCAAAATAAAAAAAAAACTAGAAACAAACACTGCGGTTCAACGTACTCTGACGATTGCATTGCAAAATTTAAGTGGGTTGGATGCATCAGCTTCTCTTATTCAAAACGTGGGTAAAAATAATAACCTTGACTGGCTTTTAATTTTGAAAATTATTTATTACCACGTACAATAATAAAGTTTAAAAAAAAATTTTTACATGGTTCAACAAAAAAAATGTTACGTGCTACGTCATTTTTTAATAAAATACATTGTATATTTTTCATTTTCAGATTCTGGCTCAATTTCAGACAAAAAACAAAATAGCGAAATCGTCACTAGTGTTTGCTCTTAAATAAAAAGGATAATGCAAAAATTAAAATAATAAACCTAAACAGATGCATTAAAAAAGTATATACCTAATATTGTACTACTTTAAAAAAAATCGACTTTTTTTGTTGCTATGAATGCACAAAACACATATTTGTTCACTTTTAATCTCCCTAGAGCATGAATTATTTCCGGAAATTTCTTTAAAAATTCACAACTGAGATAAAATTTCAGGAATTTTAACTTAAGCTCGCGGGAGATTCGGCCAAAAAAATTGTATGCGAAAGCTATTTGAAAATAAAATTAAATTGGTGACGTAAACAATAGTGGGCACTATATTTTGGTAAATCATAATCAGTTTAAATTACATTATTTTTACTTTCCCTGTGCTCTAGTAAAACAAGGTTTAAATATTAATCTTAAATAAATATTATTCTTTTTATGTTTCATAATTTTATACTACTAGACTCGAACCGTATTAAAAAAAATTAAATAGTAACTCGCACAAAATGAATTATAAATTTCCGCCTTCTAATAACACAAACGTCGCCGTTTCTATTAAAGCTCTCAAGCCAGGGAGATTTCCACTTATTAATCTTACAGGTCGGGAGATTTCCGAAATTTTTTTGTCCTAGCGAAACGTCAAAACGCAAATGTCTAATCACTTGAAAATGACAGATATAAAATTTTCACTGTGGAAAAAAATTATTTTTTCACGGCTAGAAAAATGTGTTGATGTTTTCCTATACCTAAATTCAAAAAGTAATTTCCAAAACACTCTTTATTAACATTTTTTATTATCAAAACAAATCAAATTAATATTTTCGATTTTTCCTCCAGATAACACAATCATTACCTTCTTTATGTTACACCATTTAGGAAACTAAGTACACTTTCTTATATTTTATTTTTGATTTAGCGGGCAAAAGATTTGATACAACTATCTTCTCACTATCGCTATTAGACATCATGGTACTGGACAAACTTGAGCAAAATTTATTGACACGAAACACGATAGATTTGATAATCAAAAATTTTTAAACAATTGCAGGTTTTTATGGTAATCAGAAAAGGTAAAAAAAATACCTTAAAAGCAATAAATTTTAATTTTAAAATTTTGTTCTAAACACAATTAATGGTTAATGATAATAGTCTAATACCCATAATATTAATTAAATAATTAATAACAAACAGTTGTAAAAAAAAAATTGCGTATTTCGCGCGCAAAAGTATTTTTATGGCACATTTGGTTGTAAAAATTGACAATTTCATGTGTCATTAAAAAACACCTATTTTGCGCACTTAATACGATAATAACTATTATGAACCGCTTTGTAATTCAATTTAAGTTTACAATTTATAAAAATAAAGGATAAAAAAACTAAGATTTTCTCCAAGTTGTACCATCATAAATGAGCAAATGTAAGGCACATTTTATAATAATAATATAATATACTTATACTTATTAATATGTATGTGGTTTCCTTATTTCTCAATGTTTATTTGTTTTACACGTAACAAGTAGTTTTTAGAAAAATAAATAAATTAGTAATTCATTTACATTGTAATAGCCTTAAATTTAAAAACACAATAGGCTTGACATTGATTTTGTTGTTACCCATCACGCCTTCGATAATGAGTGATGTATTCAGAAAATAATTTCAAATCTGTGTATCATCTTTTATTTAAACTTTACCAACTTCATTGGGCGGATAATTTGCAAAAACAATTTTGGTGCGGCATGTGTTGCTAACGAAACAAAAATATGAACGAGTCATGAACGTTTAATTAATGATTAATTAAAGAATAATTGTTTGTGCAATAGATACTAATGTAATAATATGTAATCAATGAGTTTATTTATGCAAATGTAATTCCATTCATTGACACGAGCTTAGCGAAAACGTCGTATGTGCAAAATGATATAAGGTACTCGAACCAATTCAACCAATTAAGGCCACGTTAAGGTTCAAGAAGAGAAATATTATTCCAAGCTTTGTATAAATTGTTAAACATAAGCAGTGCATCATATATATTGGTTCTACCACAAAAAATGTTTAATTTTTCATTTGATTTGTGGAGTATACATTTTTTATCGAAAGAGTGAAATTGGCCTTATTTGGTGACCCATGTATCTTTTAAGGCCACTTGCAGAAATTGATAAATATGACCTTTATGAAAGGGTGGAGATTTTTCCATGTGTTAAAATTTTGGATTTTTAGAGTTAAGTTAATTGGTTTGGTTCTTATGAATGATTTTAGGTGGCCTTATTTGGACACGAAAATAACATCGCTATTAAAATTCAAAAAAACAAAAAAAATTTTTTTTCGTAACATTTTTATTGACGAACAAACTTACAAACGTTGGCATCCATGACACACAAACTTGCTCTTATCTCCCTTATCTAACCCGACACATTCCTCTTGGACGTACCGACAACAAAGTACACAAGGAGCACTCTACTGATGACTGGCTTAATTAGGAACACATAACCTCAAACAACAACCTTCGTAACTCCCCCAAAGTTGTAAATAATAAAAAACTCAAAATACTAACGTTAATGTAACATACCTTGGTAACACTGGTAAAAAAAAACGTCTCTGAATTGATTTTTTTCCAATATAAACACACTATTATTTCGGAAGAAACCCGTTAGCCGGAACCGCTTTAAAATACAGTATAGTACTGTAACTCTCTCTGTTGCCGATTTTTTGAATCCACCCATAGAGTAAACTCTTCGAGTAGATAAGTACACAGGGCCGTTCCTGGAGTAGTTGGCGCCCTGGTGCAAGCTGATATTTGCCGCCCCAAATAATGAAAATGTGGTATTTTTCAAGGTCAAACGCATTAAATTAAAATTTAGAAAATTAAGGATACTGCTTAGAAAATGTATTTGACAGAAAAATAAAAATAGTACATTATGATTTGTTTTGGCTTCATCAATACTTAAACGAAATTTTTTCATGGTGGTCAAAATAGGATATTTTGCGTTCGGCCAAGAAGATTGACCTTTTATCAGCGCCCCTCGAGCATTGGCGCCCTGGTTTCTTGCGCCACTTGCACCCCCGGGTAGGCACGGCCCTGTAAGTACATATTATTGTTCTACGCGGTTTTTAGACTAATCTTGTTTTCTGCTGCTAGGTGGCGTATGGCCTTATAGGAGCACTGGCCTTAATTGGTTCAAGTACCTTATTGATGGAAACTATACTAAAATTTGCAGAAATAATATCTTTATCGATTGGGCTTAACAGAAATGCCTTAAATAGTAACTAAAATAATATTTCACTTATTTAGTTGTAACAGAGACATGACCTAGTTCTAGCTAAATTTTAATTTGAATTTCAATTCCTATAGAAAGACAGTAAAAGACGAACGGATATAGGAATTACTAGTAGGAGAGCCCGACCTGAAGAATCCACCATGAAAAGGTAGGAGAGTACACTGCTCATAAAACATAAATTGAACTTGTGCCGTGTAAGAGGGTCATTATATTTTTTTTTATTTTGCCTATTTTCGAGATGTAGTGGGACAGATAAGTACCAAATAGGCGTTGTTCGGGAACAAGCCCTCCCTGGGGTAAATTAAACTTAATTTACAAATTAAACCCTTTTTTATATTTATTATTGCTATGCAAAAACTCCCCATTCTCTCTACTCGTGTTGATTCCAAACAAATATTTTCAAGTCTTAACACGCCGTTTCTAAGAAACAACATGTTTCCCGCCAAATATGTAAATTAGAATTATTTATAAAATAAAAATGGTTTCCCTTTGTCTCTCAACGAGATCAAAGGCCCGCCGACATTCCAATGTCTCGGCATCCGTACAATATTGCTTATTGCTTAAATCCCTTGCTAATTTCTAACGGCTATTTTGCTCCTCAGCTTAGCTAAAATGTAAATATCGTTCCGCTTCTAACCTACAGCTTTCTCAGAATTACAAATATCCTGCGCCAAATCGGCACAGCCGCTGTATGTCGGTACAGCCACTGTAGCTACAGCCACAAGCGCGATTTCCCTTTGTCTGGTATCGCCGCCAAATGCCGAACGCATTCCTAAGCTCTTCGGCCTCTTTGAAATGCAAATTCAACGCTCGAAATCCATTAACTCAAGTTTAACGGTTTTTCGTTCCCGCCATCCCTACCATAAATGACCTCTTAAGATGCTTCTAAAAGTTGCCACGAAAGCAGCACTTGCTGGCACATGACTTTCTTAAACTCTCTTCATTGGCTAAAGCCTCATCGGCGCGTCCCCATGGAAGGCGTAACTTAAAGGTTCCATGTTTTGTAAAACACGGTTCTGAGCCATCGATTGGCTAATAGTCCCTCTGTCGGGCAAAGGGTGAAACTATTGCCTTTTACGCGTCATAGAAAAAATCTATCTCGTCACTTCGGTCACAGCCCCTAGCAGGCAAACAGTGTCGTTCCTCGACAATCTTATTAATAGTATTTTGTGGTTTCCAATCTTAGGAAACGTTTTGTCTCATAACTTCGGTCAAAACTATTGCCGCGAACACCAGGCCACCTGAGCCTGCGCATTTATTCTTTACAGTGCCGGACTTCGGTCATAGCTTCTCTTAAGCAAACAGTGCTGTCTCTCGGCAATTTAAATTAACGCGACTTGTACTAAAAATGTGGTTTTTCATTCCTGAAAAACATTCTTATCGATTAAGGTTCGGTAAACTCTACAAATTTAGCTGCCCTGCTCAACACTTCTCTTCATTATTTGTTGTGTAATATGGATACCCTGTCCTAAATCTCTGCCGCGATATTGGTAAAAATCGTGTGTTCGATTACCTATATTTCTACAGTGCCGTAATTCAGCAAATTCTTCCAATACATTACCAAATGCCGGTCTACGGAAATCAATAGTAATTTTTTGTGAATAATTATCCCTTCTTCATCAAATAGACGTGATTTTACATAAAGTGATTACCTATTTCTAACACAAAAAATGACTGTGACTGCGCAGTGAATCAACCAAATCGAGTGCAACCTGAAACGCTACCTGTTTTGGTTTTGGAAATGAAACAATTGCAAGCAGTTGAAGGTAAAAAATGTATTGTTACCATGTAAAGTCACCAATATATTGACTAATATTTACTTAATTGTCCACAATCGTGCACAAACTCAGTAACATTAAATGCTAATAGCGAATTTGGCTGCAAGCCTTGATGAAATTTGTTACAATAACTTTTATCCTCATTCTCCTATACAGCGCCGCTATCCGGGCTGTAATAAATTATACTCAAATGCAGAATCGCTTTCCCTTCGACATTGACTACTTAAATAAAAGACTTTCAACCTGTTAGTCAACCGTAGTAGGTACCTACCCTTAAATAACATATCAGTGAAATCATGATTAAACATCTTGAACATTTGCTATTTTACAGTGATTTTCCAATTTATATTTGTTTTTACTTACTATAATTTGATACTGTTCTGTAGCCCAGTTTTAAGCTCTATTCGTTGTGTAGGGTTAGAAGCCTTAAAACACCTTTATAACTGCCACAACAAGGTAATTCTGCACAGCGGGTTTGTGGAAGCTGTGCTTCAGGCAGTATGCGCATGTATTTAGTTTTTGGTAGCAGACCCATTTTCAATATTTTCATTTGGTAGATCATTTAAACTCTTTACAGCATTCGTAATCTTAATTTACGCATTATATTATAGATATGTTTTTTCTCGTCTTTAACTATTTTTTAAGGCTTTTACAGCATTTATAATTTGATTTTACGCATCACATTATATAACAAAAATGCTTGTAAATTTGTATTTAAATCTCATTAAAATTAAACCTGCCTAACCAAAGTTCAACTTCAAATCTTTGTTTTATTTCACACGAACCACGCCAGTGGAAATATAGTATTACCCCCTTTTTGCCTTGGTCAACCATTAAGTAAGTTGATCAACTCCTTTTATATGTTTTAGTAAGACCGTACAGTTTTCCTGACCATATAAAATGGTCCTTCGAGCCGGATATTTGAAATTTGAAATTTGGTAAAGGCAAAATTGAAGTTTTTCAAAAAATTAATTTGTGAAAAAATTATTTTTTTTATTGAGAAACACTGAAGTCAGTGTTTTCTATTAGTGCCAATACGCACAAAAATCAGCCTAAAACTTCTTTATTAACAAGCTCTATTCGCATAAAAAATCAAAACCTTCTTTAGTGCCAAGACGCACAAAAATTGCCTAAATGATCGATAAAATAATTGGTGGTCTGTTTTGTTTTGCCTGACTGTTTATTGTATTTTGATATTTCATAGTGAATACCGTTTATTTATTTCCACAGTGTAAATAAGTTAGTTATTGACAAACCTGTTGAAACTCATTTAACAAAGCAACTTTCATTTTTTCATCGTTGCCCTCATCGTGGTTGTTTTCACATGCGGAGTCACATTACACGGAAAAACCAATACGGAAATTCTTAAAGAATTTGTAAAAAAATTTTTATTGCGAAACTTTATTCGGGAATCCAATTGTTATAGAACTTATAGACATTTTAACGTGTCTCTTGGTAACAAAAAATTGTTACACTGCAAAATATCTACAGTTTCTCAAATCATTATTTATTTTTAAAATAAAAATGGTACTTCGCACTTCGTTGTGAAAAAATTCTCACTACACTGCAAAAAATAATTAATAATTGTCAAAAATTTTCTTTTGCTTATAACTTAGAATTTGTACTCTAGGTACATTCAATCATACTTTCGTGACATTTTTATTTAAAAATAAAAATTTATCTCGCACTAGAAGTGCTCTCTTTCCTTTGCTGTAGCATCGAGCGTGTTACACGAGGAAAATTACTTACATTTTCTTTGAATTTGTACTCTAGGTACATTCAATCTTACTTTCTTGACAGTTTTTATTTAAAAATAAAAATTCTCTCTAGCACAAAGGTGCTCTCGCTTTTTTGTAAAAACATAAAGTTTTCTACACTGATAAAAATAATTGATAAATTTTTTGAAATTTTTCTTTTGTTTACTAGGTTGAATTTGTATGAAAGGTACATTCATCCTCTATTCTTTTTGACAGTTTTTATTTAAAAATAAAAATTCTCTCTAGCACAAAGGTGCTCTCGTTTTTTTTGTAAAAACATAAAGTTTTCTACACTGATAAAAATAATTGATAAATTTTTTGAAATTTTTCTTTTGTTTACTAGGTTGAATTTGTATGAAAGGTACATTCATCCTCTACTTCTTTTTGACAGTTTTTATTTAAAAATAAAAATTCTCTCTTGATAAATTTTTTGAAATTTTTTTTGGTTACTAGGTTGAATTTGTATGAAAGGTACATTCATCCTTTACTCTTTTTGACAGTTTTTATTTAAAAATAAAATTTCTCTCTAGCACAAAGGTGCTCTCGCTTTTTTGAAAAAACATAAAGTTTTCTACACTGAGAAAAATAATTGATAAATTTTTTGAAATTTTTCTTTTATTTACTAGGTTGAATTTGTATGAAAGGTACATTCATCCTCCACTCTTTGACATTTCTTACTTAAAAATAGCAATTTATTTGCGCTTCTTGTAACAAATAAAGATTACACAAAGAAAAATAACTAACGAACTTATGAAATTTTTTGTACTCAAAAAATTCATCTCTCTTTGAACGATATCTCGCACTACTCTGTAACAAAGAAATATTTCTCTTTTTCTTTTCTTGAATTTGTATATTGCACTAAAAATAGTGCAATTTTGTTTCTCACTCATCGTGATATTCTCTTAAGTTGTAAATTTATATAACGGCTACATAATGACGGCTAAAGAAGAATTATGTAAAAAACGTGGTGGTCATAAAGGTTTGATCACTCGCGTATCTAACTGGTATGATGCAAATTGCGACACTGAAGAAAACCATCTTCAGTACAAAATTCGTTTAGAAACTATTAGTAAGGCGTTTTCGAAATACTCGGAAATTCAGGATGCTATTGAAGAATTAGATCCTGATGACATTGATCGTTGTATAATTGAAGATACGTTCTTTGATCTTCACGCGAAACTTGAAAGCAAATTGGAATTTTTTATAAAAATTCAACAAGCTCTAAAAACTCCTCCTTTAGCTACTATAGCTCAACCCTTAATTCCGCAAATGGTACCACAAGTTCGGTTACCCGAAATTCACATAAATATTTTCAAAGGTGACATTTCACAATGGACTCCATTCTATCAGCTGTTTACAGCATTAATCAATGATAATCCTTCCCTGTCTAATGTACAGAAATTTATGTATTTGAAATCTTTATTAAAGGATGAACCCCTGAAATTGATTGACACTCTAGCTGTCACTAATCAAAATTATCATTCTGCCATCGACATACTAAAAAATAGGTATGAAAATAAAACTTCAATTATTAACAATCATTTAATAAATTTATTGGACATCCCCTCAATTACAAAAGGTAGTTCACAAAGCTTACGAGAATTTGTAACAGATAGTAAGCGCAACGTTGAATCTTTAAAAAATCTAAACTTGTCCTTTGAGGAACTTTGGAACTTACTCATTGTACATCTACTTGAAAGGAAATTAGACTTTATGTCAAAAAAGGCCTTTGAAGTAGACAAAGGAATTAATAAACTCCCTGAATTAAATAAATTTTTTGACTTCTTAGACCAACGCTGCACGGTCTTAGAAAATCTCGCAAGCCTAGAAGGCCATGCACCAAAAAAGAGTAACAACAATTTGTCTCTACATATTAATTCTTCACACGTTAATGTCGAAAAATGCTTGTTTTGCAATGAAATGCATAAAATTTATATGTGCCCCAAATTTAAAGGATTACAAGTATCTGAACGACACAAATTCATTAAATCGAAACAATATTGCTTCAATTGTTTAGGTCTAAATCATAATACAATGCAATGCACTTCTTCAAGATCATGTTTTATTTGTTCTCAAAGACATCACACCTTGTTACACTTTGTAAATTCACATTCTTCAATAAATAACACATACCAAAATGTTGCTCCTCCATCGTATCAGACTACTACTGCTCAAAATTCACAATACATCGCTCCCCAACGAAATCAACAAATAAACTCACGTAACAATCAGACTGTTGGTTCTTCCAACACTCGCGCAAGCGCATCTCAAAATACACAAGGTCACAATTCTTCTCAGTATTCTTCTCGTCAATCACAGAGAAATACTCCTCCATCAACGATAACTAATTCTTCCTTAAACAATAATCGGCAAGGTAGCCAGCTCCCTTCCTCCAATGGTTCTAGCCAAGAACCTGGTGTCTCTCAGGCTTTATCAGCAATAGCGACACAAACCTCTCATGTGTTGTTAGCCACTGCCTCTGTTGATATCTACAACGCAAATGGCGTTCGCACTTCTGTAAGATGTTTGTTAGACAGCGGTTCTCAAACTTCATTCATTACGCAAAAAACAATTGATAAACTTCAACTTCAAACTTATGATAAAAAATTGAGCATTACTGGAATATCCCAGACAAATTCTACTTCCAATAAAATGGTTGATTTGACTTTACATTCTAAAGCATATCATAATAAAACCTTTAAGTTATCTTGTGCTATACTTCAAAATATTTCATGCAAATTACCTCAAGTTGACATTAATGTTTCTCGACTACGCATTCCGAGCCATGTAACTTTGGCTGACCCTGATTTTGGCATCAGTCAAGAAATTGACATTTTGATCGGCGCTGATCTTTATTATGACTTATTACTACAGGGAATCATCCAACTTGGCAAAAATCTCCCTGTCCTCCAAGAAACCTCACTAGGCTGGATAATAGCGGGAAAAATTCCCCAGACCTTCTTTTCTACGCATAACGCAGTATACTACAACTCTTCCTATTTATCGTCACAACGTAATGACTCTTCGAGGGTATCGTTATTCCTTCAAACTGCTGAAAGGTTTGAAACCTTAAGCAATCTCATTGAAAAATTTTGGACTATCGAGGAACTTCCTCAACAAACAATTCTCTCTCCCTCTGAGGAAATGGCTGAAACCAGCTTCCTCAACACTACCAAGATTTTGCCAGATGGTAGATATCAAGTTGATCTTCCGTTAAAGGCTATTGATGAATCCCAAGAATTAGGAAATTCATTCTACATAGCACGAAAAAGATTTCTTAACCTTGAACAAAAATTAAACAACAACCCTTCTCTAAAAAACGATTACTCTAAATTTATTGACGACTACGTTGATTTAGGTCACGCGAAATATGTTCCTCTTACTCTTGAAAAGGTAGATGACAACAATAAAATTATAAATAAATACTTTATTCCTCATCACGCAGTATTCCGTGAAAACAGTTTAACATCAAAAATTCGAGTAGTCTTTGATGGTAGCTGTAAAACAAGCAACAATATTTCTTTAAATGACGTCACATTAAAGGGATATCAGGTGCAGCCTGACCTTTATGATATCTTAAGTCGATTTCGATCCTTCAATTTTGTTCTCACTGCGGACATCGAAAAAATGTACCGCCAAATTTATATTAATCCAAATCAACGATATTTACTTAATATACTTTGGAGACCTACCTCAAATGACGACCTTAAATGCATAGAATTATCCACAGTTACTTATGGCACTAACTGTGCTCCCTATTTAGCAACTCGTGTTTTAAATGATATTGCGACTAAAAATAGTCAAACTTTTCCTTTAGCTTCGGATGCAATCTTAAACCATACGTATGTTGACGATATTATTTATGGTTGTGAATCTGAACAAAAGTTAACTGAAATCCATTCTGAACTTAATTCTATGTTACAAGCACATGGTTTTACACTACACAAGTGGTTCTCAAATGTTCCAAAATTTGTTGAAAATCTCTCTATTAATCAACCCCTCGAATACGACTTAACATTTAACGATTCTTCAAGTTCTATCTTGGGTCTTAAATGGAACCCGTCCTCGGATATCTTCACTTTTTCTCCTCCTACTACCCTAACCTTGATCAAATTGACAAAGCGTGCAATTCTATTTGCAATTGCCCAAATGTATGACCCCCTTGGTTTAGTTTCATGCGTAATCGTCCTTGGAAAACTAATCATGCAAAAATTATGGCTCCTAAAAATTGATTGGGATACTGAAATAACAGATTCTCATGTGTTGTCACTATGGAATGCCTTTACGCAAAATATTGTAAATCTTTCCCAAATAAAAATACCTCGAAAATTATTCTTTTGTAAAAAAATACTTAAAATCCAATTACATGGTTTCGCTGATGCGAGTATGTCTGCTTATGCCGCATGTGCATATTTTCGAACATTATACGATGATGGTACTGTTTCGTCAAATTTGATTACCTCAAAATCTCGTGTTGCTCCACTTAAAACTATGTCTCTTCCTAGATTGGAACTATGTGCAATGCTTCTCCTTGCAAAATTACTATTTAATGTACGAAACATTTATAGTAAAAATCATTTCATTGACTCCACGCATTTATGGACTGACTCCATGATCGCCCTCTGTTGGATACAATCCCATGCATCCCGCTGGTCAGTGTTTGTGTCTAATCGAGTGTCACAAATCCAAGACTTAACGTCTAAGTATATTTGGAGACACATAGACTCAAAAAATAATCCAGCTGATTTACCTTCCCGTGGTTGTTTACCACAGCAGTTACTTAATTGCCCTCTTTGGTTTAATGGACCAAAATTATTGTCAAACTCAGATGATTTTGACTTATTCAACCTTGAAAGCAGCATGAATATCTGCAACCCTCCTCAAAGATTTAACACAACAATCCTTGCTGAAGAAAGAAAATTATTGCCAATTTCGTTACATTCCGCAACTCCCACTTCGGATTTCTGGACACTTCTTTTTTCAAAGTTTTCAACATTCCCCTTGTGTCTACTTATTGAAGTCTTGAATTTGTACTATAGGTACATTCAATTCCCCAATTATTTATCTATCTCTACTTTGTTGTAACACATCGATTACACAAAGAAATTTTGAAGTCTTGAATTTGTACTATAGGTACATTCAATTCCCCTATTGTTTATCTGTCTCTACTTTGTTGTAACACATCGATTACACAAAGAAATTTGAAGTCTTGAATTTGTACTATAGGTACATTCAATTCCCCTATTATTTATCTATCTCTACTTTGTTGTAACACATCGATTACACAAAGAAATTTGAAGTCTTGAATTTGTACTATAGGTACATTCAATTCCCCTAGTGTTTATTTAACTCTGCTTTGTTGTAGCAAATCGGTTACACAAAGAAAAACAATTGATCATTTTTGAAAAAGCTTAAATTCCCTCATTTTATTTTCTTTCACTCCCCCGTTCTCTTTGTGTGGTTTTGAAGCTACGACGCTTCAACGCCGGGCAGTATGTTCGGGAACAAGCCCTCCCTGGGGTAAATTAAACTTAATTTACAAATTAAACCCTTTTTTATATTTATTATTGCTATGCAAAAACTCCCCATTCTCTCTACTCGTGTTGATTCCAAACAAATATTTTCAAGTCTTAACACGCCGTTTCTAAGAAACAACATGTTTCCCGCCAAATATGTAAATTAGAATTATTTATAAAATAAAAATGGTTTCCCTTTGTCTCTCAACGAGATCAAAGGCCCGCCGACATTCCAATGTCTCGGCATCCGTACAATATTGCTTATTGCTTAAATCCCTTGCTAATTTCTAACGGCTATTTTGCTCCTCAGCTTAGCTAAAATGTAAATATCGTTCCGCTTCTAACCTACAGCTTTCTCAGAATTACAAATATCCTGCGCCAAATCGGCACAGCCGCTGTATGTCGGTACAGCCACTGTAGCTACAGCCACAAGCGCGATTTCCCTTTGTCTGGTATCGCCGCCAAATGCCGAACGCATTCCTAAGCTCTTCGGCCTCTTTGAAATGCAAATTCAACGCTCGAAATCCATTAACTCAAGTTTAACGGTTTTTCGTTCCCGCCATCCCTACCATAAATGACCTCTTAAGATGCTTCTAAAAGTTGCCACGAAAGCAGCACTTGCTGGCACATGACTTTCTTAAACTCTCTTCATTGGCTAAAGCCTCATCGGCGCGTCCCCATGGAAGGCGTAACTTAAAGGTTCCATGTTTTGTAAAACACGGTTCTGAGCCATCGATTGGCTAATAGTCCCTCTGTCGGGCAAAGGGTGAAACTATTGCCTTTTACGCGTCATAGAAAAAATCTATCTCGTCACTTCGGTCACAGCCCCTAGCAGGCAAACAGTGTCGTTCCTCGACAATCTTATTAATAGTATTTTGTGGTTTCCAATCTTAGGAAACGTTTTGTCTCATAACTTCGGTCAAAACTATTGCCGCGAACACCAGGCCACCTGAGCCTGCGCATTTATTCTTTACAGTGCCGGACTTCGGTCATAGCTTCTCTTAAGCAAACAGTGCTGTCTCTCGGCAATTTAAATTAACGCGACTTGTACTAAAAATGTGGTTTTTCATTCCTGAAAAACATTCTTATCGATTAAGGTTCGGTAAACTCTACAAATTTAGCTGCCCTGCTCAGCACTTCTCTTCATTATTTGTTGTGTAATATGGATACCCTGTCCTAAATCTCTGCCGCGATATTGGTAAAAATCGTGTGTTCGATTACCTATATTTCTACAGTGCCGTAATTCAGCAAATTCTTCCAATACATTACCAAATGCCGGTCTACGGAAATCAATAGTAATTTTTTGTGAATAATTATCCCTTCTTCATCAAATAGACGTGATTTTACATAAAGTGATTACCTATTTCTAACACAAAAAATGACTGTGACTGCGCAGTGAATCAACCAAATCGAGTGCAACCTGAAACGCTACCTGTTTTGGTTTTGGAAATGAAACAATTGCAAGCAGTTGAAGGTAAAAAATGTATTGTTACCATGTAAAGTCACCAATATATTGACTAATATTTACTTAATTGTCCACAATCGTGCACAAACTCAGTAACATTAAATGCTAATAGCGAATTTGGCTGCAAGCCTTGATGAAATTTGTTACAATAATTTTTATCCTCATTCTCCTATACAGCGCCGCTATCCGGGCTGTAATAAATTATACTCAAATGCAGAATCGCTTTCCCTTCGACATTGACTACTTAAATAAAAGACTTTCAACCTGTTAGTCAACCGTAGTAGGTACCTACCCTTAAATAACATATCAGTGAAATCATGATTAAACATCTTGAACATTTGCTATTTTACAGTGATTTTCCAATTTATATTTGTTTTTACTTACTATAATTTGATACTGTTCTGTAGCCCAGTTTTAAGCTCTATTCGTTGTGTAGGGTTAGAAGCCTTAAAACACCTTTATAACTGCCACAACAAGGTAATTCTGCACAGCGGGTTTGTGGAAGCTGTGCTTCAGGCAGTATGCGCATGTATTTAGTTTTTGGTAGCAGACCCATTTTCAATATTTTCATTTGGTAGATCATTTAAACTCTTTACAGCATTCGTAATCTTAATTTACGCATTATATTATAGATATGTTTTTTCTCGTCTTTAACTATTTTTTAAGGCTTTTACAGCATTTATAATTTGATTTTACGCATCACATTATATAACAAAAATGCTTGTAAATTTGTATTTAAATCTCATTAAAATTAAACCTGCCTAACCAAAGTTCAACTTCAAATCTTTGTTTTATTTCACACGAACCACGCCAGTGGAAATATAGTATTACCCCCTTTTTGCCTTGGTCAACCATTAAGTAAGTTGATCAACTCCTTTTATATGTTTTAGTAAGACCGTACAGTTTTCCTGACCAGGCGTAAAACCCCCAAACAAATTTATTTCTTAGACCACGCCCTTGGTGGATTATAGGTTCTAACGGATACAATTCATTTTGGGGACGCTGTTCTGCCTTCTAAATTGTAGAGAAAGCGATTTACTGGGAACAAAATGCGTCGCATTGAGAAGATACAATTTATTTCTTGACAAAGTTGCTGTATTAAAAGTAGTTCATTATTCAACACGACTGTGCTGCTAATGGAACTGATAACTACTTATAAAAACACTGTTCTAGGAAATCTGGAATTGATATAACTCTAGTTATTTAAATGGCAGAAAACAGTGTGTACAAATTAATAACTGCGTCAGTGACATGCAAATTATAGAATACCGAGTACCTCAAGGCACTGTCCTGGGACCGATTCTTTTTAATATACAGGGTGTTACAAATTCGAGGGCCACCATTGGGATCTGGGAAATGGTAATAGATACGGGGAAGTTTAAATACTGGTGTGAAGTTGGCAGAAAAAAGTTAGCAGCCAAAATGCCGAACATTCCCGAATGGGCAGTGGCGTCGGATAAATCAAATGGAGAATATTATACATATACTCACAAATCATAAGTATGGCAATGGATAAGTATTAGGACTACTTAAATTTATAATCAGTAGCTTTCAATTGCAAACTGTCGCAAACATTAGTTCCATTTTTGTTTGCTAATTTTTCTTTAACTTCTGAGAAACTGAACATAGCAACAGATTCATATTTACAGGGTAAGTAGGGGACTACTAGAGCTACAGTTTGCCATTAGTGGCATTACTCGCAATGCAGTTTCAGTTTTTTTCATTTTCGGCTGCTAACTTATTTTACGTATTTTCTCGGAAACTAAACATAGCAACAGATTCATATTTACAGGGTAAGTAGGGGACTACTAGAGCTACAGTTTGCCATTAGTATCATTACTCGCAATGCAGTTTCAGTTTTTTCCATTTTTGGCTGCTAACTTATTTTACGTATTTTCTCGGAAACTAAACATAGCAACAGATTCATATTTACAGGGTAAGTAGGGGACTACTAGAGCTACAGTTTGCCATTAGTATCATTACTCGCAATGCAGTTTCAGTTTTTTCCATTTTCGGCTGCTAACTTATTTTACGTATTTTCTCGGAAACTAAACATAGCAACAGATTCATATTTACAGGATAAGTAGGGGACTACTAGAGCTACAGTTTGCCATTAGTATCATTACTTGCAATGCAGTTTCAGTTTTTTCCATTTTCGGCTGCTAACTTATTTTACGTATTTTCTCGGAAACTAAACATAGCAACAGATTCATATTTACAGGGTAAGTAGGGGACTACTAGAGCTACAGTTTGCCATTAGTATCATTACTCGCAATGCAGTTTCAGTTTTTTCCATTTTCGGCTGCTAACTTATTTTACGTATTTTCTCGGAAACTAAACAAAGCAACAGATTCATATTCACAGGGTAAGTAGGGGACTACTAGAGCTATAGTTTGTCATTAGTAGCATTACTCGCACTGCAGTTTCAGTTTTTTCCATTTTCGGCTGCTAACTTATTTTATGTATTTTCTCGGAAACTAAACATAGCAGCAGATTCATATTTACAGGGTAAGTAGGGGACTACTAGAGCTACAGTTTGCCATTAGTATCATTACTCGCAATGCAGTTTCAGTTTTTTCCATTTTCGGCTGCTAACTTATTTTACGTATTTTCTCGGAAACTAAACATAGCAACAGATTCATATTTACAGGGTAAGTAGGGGACTACTAGAGCTACAGTTTGCCATTAGTATCATTACTCGCAATGCAGTTTCAGTTTTTTCCATTTTCGGCTGCTAACTTATTTTACGTATTTTCTCGGAAACTAAACATAGCAACAGATTCATATTTACAGGGTAACTAGGGGACTACTAGAGCTACAGTTTGCCATTAGTATCATTACTCGCAATGCAGTTTCAGTTTTTTCCATATTTGGCTGCTAACTTATTTTACGTATTTTCTCGGAAACTAAACATAGCAACAGATTCATATTTACAGTTTAAGTAGAGGACTACTAGAGCTACAGTTTGCCATTAGTATCATTACTCGCAATGCAGTTTCAGTTTTTTCATTTTCGGCTGCTATCTTATTTTACGTATTTTCTCGGAAACTAAACATAGCAACAGATTCATATTTACAGGGTAAGTAGGGGACTACTAGAGCTATACAGTTTGCCATTAGTATCATTACTCGCAATGCAGTTTCAGTTTTTTTCATTTTCGGCTGCAAACTTATTTTACGTATTTTCTCGGAAACTAAACATAGCAACAGATTTATATTTACAGTTTAAGTAGAGGACTACTAGAGCTACAGTTAGCCATTAGTATCATTACTCGCAATGCAGTTTCAGTTTTTTTCATTTTCGGCTGCTATCTTATTTTACGTATTTTCTCGGAAACTAAACATAGCAACAGATTCATTTTTACAGGGTAAGTAGGGGACTACTAGAGCTACAGTTTGCCATTAGTATTATTACTCGCAATGCAGTTTCAGTTTTTTCCATTTTCGACTGCTAACTTATTTTACGTATTTTCTCGGAAACTAAACATAGCAACAGATTCATATTCACAGGGTAAATAGGGGACTACTAGAGCTACAGTTTGCCATTAGTGGCATTACTCGCAATGCAGTTTCAGTTTTTTCCATTTTCGGCTGCTAACTTATTTTACGTATTTTCTCGGAAATTAAACATAGCAGCAGATTCATATTTACAGGGTAAGTAGGGGACTACTAGAGCTACAGTTTGCCTTTAGTATCATTACTCGCAATGCAGTTTCAGTTTTTTCCATTTTCGGCTGCTAACTTATTTTACGTATTTTCTCGGAAACTAAACATAGCAACAGATTCATATTTACAGGGTAAGTAGGGAACTACTAGAGCTACAGTTTGCCATTAGTATCATTACTCGCAATGCAGTTTCAGTTTTTTCCATTTTCGGCTGCTAACTTATTTTACGTATTTTCTCGGAAACTAAACATAGCAACAGATTCATATTTACAGGGTAAGTAGGGAACTACTAGAGCTACAGTTTGCCATTAGTATCATTACTCGCAATGCAGTTTCAGTTTTTTCCATTTTCGGCTGCTAACTTATTTTACGCATTTTCTCGGAAACTAAACATAGCAACAGATTCATATTTACAGGGTAAGTACGGGACTACTAGAGCTACAGTTTGCCATTAGTATCATTACTCGCAATGCAGTTTCAATTTTTTCCATTTTCGGCTGCTAACTTATTTTACGTATTTTCTCGGAAACTAAACATAGCAACAGATTCATATTTACAGGGTAAGTAGGGGACTACTAGAGCTATAGTTTGCCATTAGTATCATTACTCGCAATGCAGTTTCAGTTTTTTCCATATTTGGCTGCTAACTTATTTTACGTATTTTCTCGGAAACTAAACATAGCAACAGATTCATATTTACAGGGTAAGTAGGGGACTACTAGTGCTACACTTTACCATTAGTATCATTACTCGCAATGCAGTTTCAGTTTTTTTCATTTTCGGTTGCTAACTTATTTTACGTATTTTCTCGGAAACTAAACATAGCAACAGATTCATATTTACAGGGTAAGTAGGGGACTACTAGAGCTATACAGTTTGCCATTAGTATCATTACTCGCAATGCAGTTTCAGTTTTTTTCATTTTCGGCTGCAAACTTATTTTACGTATTTTCTCGGAAACTAAACATAGCAACAGATTCATATTTACAGGGTAAGTAGGGGACTACTAGAGCTACAGTTTGCCATTAGTATCATTACTCACAATGCAGTTTCAGTTTTTTTCATTTTCGGCTGCTAACTTATTTTACGTATTTTCTCGGAAACTAAACATAGCAACAGATTCATATTTA
The DNA here is from genome assembly GCA_963969555.1 of Polydrusus pterygomalis. NCBI lineage: Eukaryota > Metazoa > Arthropoda > Insecta > Coleoptera > Curculionidae > Polydrusus > Polydrusus pterygomalis. The sequence continues at coordinate 2,681,939 of OZ018376.1, forward strand.
CAGGGTAAGTAGGGGACTACTAGAGCTACAGTTTGCCATTAGTATCATTACTCGCAATGCAGTTTCAGTTTTTTCCATTTTCGACTGCTAACTTATTTTACGTATTTTCTCGGAAACTAAACATAGCAACAGATTCATATTCACAGGGTAAATAGGGGACTACTAGAGCTACAGTTTGCCATTAGTGGCATTACTCGCAATGCAGTTTCAGTTTTTTTCATTTTCGGCTGCTAACTTATTTTACGTATTTTCTCGGAAAGTAAACATAGCAACAGATTCATATTTACAGGGTAAGTAGGGGACTACTAGAGCTATACAGTTTGCCATTAGTATCATTACTCGCAATGCAGTTTCAGTTTTTTTCATTTTCGGCTGCAAACTTATTTTACGTATTTTCTCGGAAACTAAACATAGCAACAGATTTATATTTACAGTTTAAGTAGAGGACTACTAGAGCTACAGTTTGCCATTAGTATCATTACTCGCAAAGCAGTTTGCAGTTAGCAGCCGAAAATGAAAAAAACTGAAACTGCATTGCGAGTAATGCCACCAATGGCAAACTGTAGCTCTAGTAGTCCCCTATTTACCCTGTAAATATGAATCTGTTGCTATGTTTAGTTTCCGAGAAAATACGTAAAATAAGTTAGCAGCCGAAAATGGAAAACAATAAAACTGCATTGCGAGTAATGCCACTAATGACAAACTATAGCTCTAGTAGTCCCCTACTTACCCTGTGAATATGAATCAGTTGCTATGTTTAGTTTCCGAGAAAATACGTAAAATAAGTTAGCAGCCGAAAATGGAAAACACTGAAACTGCATTGCGAGTAATGCCACTAATGACAAACTATAGCTCTAGTAGTCCCCTACTTACCCTGTAAATATGAATCTGTTGCTATGTTTAGTTTCCGAGAAAATACGTAAAATAAGTTAGCAGCCGAAAATGAAAAAAACTGAAACTGCATTGCGAGTAATGCCACTAATAGCAAACTGTGGCTCTAGTAGTCCCCTACTTACCCTGTAAATATGAATCTGTTGCTATGTTTAGTTTCCGAGAAAATGCGTAAAATAAGTTAGCAGCCGAAAATGGAAAAAACTGAAACTGCATTGCGAGTAATGATACTAATGGTAAACTGTAGCTCTAGTAGCCCCTACTTACCCTGTAAATATGAATCTGTTGCTATGTTTAGTTTCCGAGAAAATACGTAAAATAAGTTAGCAGCCGAAAATGAAAAAAACTGAAACTGCATTGCGAGTAATGCCACTAATGGCAAACTGTAGCTCTAGTAGTCCCCTACTTACCCTGTGAATATGAATCTGTTGCTATGTTTAGTTTTCGAGAAAATACGTAAAATAAGTTAGCAGCCGAAAATGAAAAAAACTGAAACTGCATTGCGAGTAATGCCACTAATAGCAAACTGTGGCTCTAGTAGTCCCCTACTTACCCTGTAAATATGAATCTGTTGCTATGTTTAGTTTCCGAGAAAATGCGTAAAATAAGTTAGCAGCCGAAAATGGAAAAAACTGAAACTGCATTGCGAGTAATGATACTAATGGTAAACTGTAGCTCTAGTAGCCCCTACTTACCCTGTAAATATGAATCTGTTGCTATGTTTAGTTTCCGAGAAAATACGTAAAATAAGTTAGCAGCCGAAAATGAAAAAAACTGAAACTGCATTGCGAGTAATGCCACTAATAGCAAACTGTGGCTCTAGTAGTCCCCTACTTACCCTGTAAATATGAATCTGTTGCTATGTTTAGTTTCCGAGAAAATGCGTAAAATAAGTTAGCAGCCGAAAATGGAAAAAACTGAAACTGCATTGCGAGTAATGATACTAATGGCAAACTGTAGCTCTAGTAGTTCCCTACTTACCCTGTAAATATGATTCTGTTGCTATGTTTAGTTTCCGAGAAAATACGTAAAATAAGTTAGCAGCCGAAAATGGAAAAAACTGAAACTGCATTGCGAGTAATGATACTAATGGCAAACTGTAGCTCTAGTAGTCCCCTACTTACCCTGTAAATATGAATCTGTTGCTATGTTTAGTTTCCGAGAAAATACGTAAAATAAGTTAGCAGCCGAAAATGAAAAAAACTGAAACTGCATTGCGAGTAATGCCACTAATAGCAAACTGTGGCTCTAGTAGTCCCCTACTTACCCTGTAAATATGAATCTGTTGCTATGTTTAGTTTCCGAGAAAATGCGTAAAATAAGTTAGCAGCCGAAAATGGAAAAAACTGAAACTGCATTGCGAGTAATGATACTAATGGCAAACTGTAGCTCTAGTAGTTCCCTACTTACCCTGTAAATATGATTCTGTTGCTATGTTTAGTTTCCGAGAAAATACGTAAAATAAGTTAGCAGCCGAAAATGGAAAAAACTGAAACTGCATTGCGAGTAATGATACTAATGGCAAACTGTAGCTCTAGTAGTCCCCTACTTACCCTGTAAATATGAATCTGTTGCTATGTTTAGTTCCCGAGAAAATACGTAAAATAAGTTAGCAGCCGAAAATGAAAAAAACTGAAACTGCATTGCGAGTAATGCCACTAATGGCAAACTATAGCTCCAGTAGTCCCCTACTTACCCTGTAAATATGAATCTGTTGCTATGTTTAGTTTCCGAGAAAATACGTAAAATAAGTTAGCAGCCGAAAATGAAAAAAACTGAAACTGCATTGCGAGTAATGCCACTAATAGCAAACTGTGGCTCTAGTAGTCCCCTACTTACCCTGTAAATATGAATCTGTTGCTATGTTTAGTTTCCGAGAAAATGCGTAAAATAAGTTAGCAGCCGAAAATGGAAAAAACTGAAACTGCATTGCGAGTAATGATACTAATGGCAAACTGTAGCTCTAGTAGTTCCCTACTTACCCTGTAAATATGATTCTGTTGCTATGTTTAGTTTCCGAGAAAATACGTAAAATAAGTTAGCAGCCGAAAATGGAAAAAACTGAAACTGCATTGCGAGTAATGATACTAATGGCAAACTGTAGCTCTAGTAGTCCCCTACTTACCCTGTAAATATGAATCTGTTGCTATGTTTAGTTTCCGAGAAAATACGTAAAATAAGTTAGCAGCCGAAAATGAAAAAAACTGAAACTGCATTGCGAGTAATGCCACTAATGGCAAACTGTAGCTCTAGTAGTCCCCTACTTAGTGATGCCGCCGAGACGAGAAATTCTCGTTTCTCGTCTCGTCTCGTCTCGTCTCGCCGAGACGAGAGTGAAATTTTTTTCTCGAGGGAAGTCACAACACGAGACGAGAGAAGACCGTTTCTCGTCAAGAAATTTCTCGTTTTTTCTCGAATTTTCTCGAATTTTCTCGTTTGTTAGAACACTGAATTTTAGGTATCTCCTAATATATAGACAGAAAAATAATGTGTTTAACGTTCTCACTCTATCGTATTGTGAAGGCATATACCTTAAAATAGATATTCAAGAGAACAGAATCAAATTGTCTAGCCTCTTTCTTCTGTCTACGGTTAGTAGTTGACATTTTTAAATAATTAACCAAATCTGAAAGAAAGCATTTTCGATTAAAAACACAATATTGAAAAGGACCCCAGTCAAATTTCATTCACAAGGCGAAAGGCGATAGATTTTGACTAAATTTAACAATTTTGTATCAAAAATTCGAAATTCGCCAAAAACTTCTCACACAAAAATCATTAATAAAAGTGTGAATTTCATTTCATATCTCTCTTACCAGTTTTAATATTTGACATTACTTTCATAACATCCTGTATATCAACCGAAACTATATTAGGAAATCACAGATAAAGACAACGGAGGGCCATGAAACTAGTGTTATTGAAACAATAGCATTAAGTTAATATTCTCAATTATGACATTAGTAAATAAATTAAAAATAAAAAGTCTAATATAATAGGTAAAGTGACATTCAGTACGAATGATTCAAGTGTATGCCTTATTTTGCCTCATTTTATTACACAGGTCTCAGACATAAATTTGGCTATTGAAAATAATTATTAAGTGCGGTAAATTATACTTTTCCGCACGAGGTGGCAATTGCACGAACGGCTCGAAGCAAGTTCGGGCATGCCACTAAGTGAGTGTGGAAACGGAACTTTTCGCACATGTTACTTACAATATTTTTCCTAATTGCGTAAAATTAAGCTTGTTCGTAATAAATTTTTGTATTTTTTGGGTAAAAGGAGCAAAAAATAAAGTGAATTTTTAAATTTTGATATGTCAAATAGAGCATTTTCGGAAATACTTCTTTTAGTTCTTTCTCTTGCACTTTCTATTAATGTAATAAAAAAATTAAGGTTTTTCCCCGACATTGACATTCTGGGCTGATCCCTTTATTTAGTCGAATATTTTCCAAACTATTGCAGTTAATTATGCCCCGAATTATGCCAAAAAATAAATAATAAAAGAAGGGTAGTTCCATTATGAATCAATTATTATTATTATAAATCGTTCTCTATTCTGTATCTTTTACCACCCCGTATATTTTGGACTGAAAATACCTCGGTGCCAAGCCTATTACATTACCTAAATTATGTCTTATGGCCGCTTGCAATATTTTGTTGATCTAAGAAAAATAGTTTCTAAGTCACATGACTAACAAACCGACTTATATTAAACCCTTCTGCGAGACGACCAGATACTTTTAAATGTTTACCCCCTTTAAGATTCGTATAAAAAAATATTTTTTATGATTCCCTACTCACGAGAAAAAACGAGACGAGACGAGACGAGACGAGACAATGGCACTCTCGAGCGAGAAAAACGCGTTTCTCGTCGAGACGAGATAAAAAAAAATTCTCGCCTCACGAGACGAGACGAGAATGGGCCAATTCTCGTCTCGTCTCGTCTCGCGGCATCCCTACCCCTACTTACCCTGTGAATATGAATCTGTTGCTATGTTTAGTTTCCGAGAAAATGCGTAAAATAAGTTAGCAGCCGAAAATGGAAAAAACTGAAACTGCATTGCGAGTAATGATACTAATGGCAAACTGTAGCTCTAGTAGTTCCCTACTTACCCTGTAAATATGATTCTGTTGCTATGTTTAGTTTCCGAGAAAATACGTAAAATAAGTTAGCAGCCGAAAATGGAAAAAACTGAAACTGCATTGCGAGTAATGATACTAATGGCAAACTGTAGCTCTAGTAGTTCCCTACTTACCCTGTAAATATGATTCTGTTGCTATGTTTAGTTTCCGAGAAAATACGTAAAATAAGTTAGCAGCCGAAAATGGAAAAAACTGAAACTGCATTGCGAGTAATGATACTAATGGCAAACTGTAGCTCTAGTAGTCCCCTACTTACCCTGTAAATATGAATCTGTTGCTATGTTTAGTTTCCGAGAAAATACGTAAAATAAGTTAGCAGCCGAAAATGAAAAAAACTGAAACTGCATTGCGAGTAATGCCACTAATAGCAAACTGTGGCTCTAGTAGTCCCCTACTTACCCTGTAAATATGAATCTGTTGCTATGTTTAGTTTCCGAGAAAATGCGTAAAATAAGTTAGCAGCCGAAAATGGAAAAAACTGAAACTGCATTGCGAGTAATGATACTAATGGCAAACTGTAGCTCTAGTAGTTCCCTACTTACCCTGTAAATATGATTCTGTTGCTATGTTTAGTTTCCGAGAAAATACGTAAAATAAGTTAGCAGCCGAAAATGGAAAAAACTGAAACTGCATTGCGAGTAATGATACTAATGGCAAACTGTAGCTCTAGTAGTCCCCTACTTACCCTGTAAATATGAATCTGTTGCTATGTTTAGTTCCCGAGAAAATACGTAAAATAAGTTAGCAGCCGAAAATGAAAAAAACTGAAACTGCATTGCGAGTAATGCCACTAATGGCAAACTATAGCTCCAGTAGTCCCCTACTTACCCTGTAAATATGAATCTGTTGCTATGTTTAGTTTCCGAGAAAATACGTAAAATAAGTTAGCAGCCGAAAATGAAAAAAACTGAAACTGCATTGCGAGTAATGCCACTAATAGCAAACTGTGGCTCTAGTAGTCCCCTACTTACCCTGTAAATATGAATCTGTTGCTATGTTTAGTTTCCGAGAAAATGCGTAAAATAAGTTAGCAGCCGAAAATGGAAAAAACTGAAACTGCATTGCGAGTAATGATACTAATGGCAAACTGTAGCTCTAGTAGTTCCCTACTTACCCTGTAAATATGATTCTGTTGCTATGTTTAGTTTCCGAGAAAATACGTAAAATAAGTTAGCAGCCGAAAATGGAAAAAACTGAAACTGCATTGCGAGTAATGATACTAATGGCAAACTGTAGCTCTAGTAGTCCCCTACTTACCCTGTAAATATGAATCTGTTGCTATGTTTAGTTTCCGAGAAAATACGTAAAATAAGTTAGCAGCCGAAAATGAAAAAAACTGAAACTGCATTGCGAGTAATGCCACTAATGGCAAACTGTAGCTCTAGTAGTCCCCTACTTAGTGATGCCGCCGAGACGAGAAATTCTCGTTTCTCGTCTCGTCTCGTCTCGTCTCGCCGAGACGAGAGTGAAATTTTTTTCTCGAGGGAAGTCACAACACGAGACGAGAGAAGACCGTTTCTCGTCGAGAAATTTCTCGTTTTTTCTCGAATTTTCTCGAATTTTCTCGTTTGTTAGAACACTGAATTTTAGGTATCTCCTAATATATAGACAGAAAAATAATGTGTTTAACGTTCTCACTCTATCGTATTGTGAAGGCATATACCTTAAAATAGATATTCAAGAGAACAGAATCAAATTGTCTAGCCTCTTTCTTCTGTCTACGGTTAGTAGTTGACATTTTTAAATAATTAACCAAATCTGAAAGAAAGCATTTTCGATTAAAAACACAATATTGAAAAGGACCCCAGTCAAATTTCATTCACAAGGCGAAAGGCGATAGATTTTGACTAAATTTAACAATTTTGTATCAAAAATTCGAAATTCGCCAAAAACTTCTCACACAAAAATCATTAATAAAAGTGTGAATTTCATTTCATATCTCTCTTACCAGTTTTAATATTTGACATTACTTTCATAACATCCTGTATATCAACCGAAACTATATTAGGAAATCACAGATAAAGACAACGGAGGGCCATGAAACTAGTGTTATTGAAACAATAGCATTAAGTTAATATTCTCAATTATGACATTAGTAAATAAATTAAAAATAAAAAGTCTAATATAATAGGTAAAGTGACATTCAGTACGAATGATTCAAGTGTATGCCTTATTTTGCCTCATTTTATTACACAGGTCTCAGACATAAATTTGGCTATTGAAAATAATTATTAAGTGCGGTAAATTATACTTTTCCGCACGAGGTGGCAATTGCACGAACGGCTCGAAGCAAGTTCGGGCATGCCACTAAGTGAGTGTGGAAACGGAACTTTTCGCACATGTTACTTACAATATTTTTCCTAATTGCGTAAAATTAAGCTTGTTCGTAATAAATTTTTGTATTTTTTGGGTAAAAGGAGCAAAAAATAAAGTGAATTTTTAAATTTTGATATGTCAAATAGAGCATTTTCGGAAATACTTCTTTTAGTTCTTTCTCTTGCACTTTCTATTAATGTAATAAAAAAATTAAGGTTTTTCCCCGACATTGACATTCTGGGCTGATCCCTTTATTTAGTCGAATATTTTCCAAACTATTGCAGTTAATTATGCCCCGAATTATGCCAAAAAATAAATAATAAAAGAAGGGTAGTTCCATTATGAATCAATTATTATTATTATAAATCGTTCTCTATTCTGTATCTTTTACCACCCCGTATATTTTGGACTGAAAATACCTCGGTGCCAAGCCTATTACATTACCTAAATTATGTCTTATGGCCGCTTGCAATATTTTGTTGATCTAAGAAAAATAGTTTCTAAGTCACATGACTAACAAACCGACTTATATTAAACCCTTCTGCGAGACGACCAGATACTTTTAAATGTTTACCCCCTTTAAGATTCGTATAAAAAAATATTTTTTATGATTCCCTACTCACGAGAAAAAACGAGACGAGACGAGACGAGACGAGACAATGGCACTCTCGAGCGAGAAAAACGCGTTTCTCGTCGAGACGAGATAAAAAAAAATTCTCGCCTCACGAGACGAGACGAGAATGGGCCAATTCTCGTCTCGTCTCGTCTCGCGGCATCCCTACCCCTACTTACCCTGTGAATATGAATCTGTTGCTATGTTTAGTTTCCGAGAAAATGCGTAAAATAAGTTAGCAGCCGAAAATGGAAAAAACTGAAACTGCATTGCGAGTAATGATACTAATGGCAAACTGTAGCTCTAGTAGTTCCCTACTTACCCTGTAAATATGATTCTGTTGCTATGTTTAGTTTCCGAGAAAATACGTAAAATAAGTTAGCAGCCGAAAATGGAAAAAACTGAAACTGCATTGCGAGTAATGATACTAATGGCAAACTGTAGCTCTAGTAGTTCCCTACTTACCCTGTAAATATGATTCTGTTGCTATGTTTAGTTTCCGAGAAAATACGTAAAATAAGTTAGCAGCCGAAAATGGAAAAAACTGAAACTGCATTGCGAGTAATGATACTAATGGCAAACTGTAGCTCTAGTAGTCCCCTACTTACCCTGTAAATATGAATCTGTTGCTATGTTTAGTTTCCGAGAAAATACGTAAAATAAGTTAGCAGCCGAAAATGAAAAAAACTGAAACTGCATTGCGAGTAATGCCACTAATAGCAAACTGTGGCTCTAGTAGTCCCCTACTTACCCTGTAAATATGAATCTGTTGCTATGTTTAGTTTCCGAGAAAATGCGTAAAATAAGTTAGCAGCCGAAAATGGAAAAAACTGAAACTGCATTGCGAGTAATGATACTAATGGCAAACTGTAGCTCTAGTAGTTCCCTACTTACCCTGTAAATATAATTCTGTTGCTATGTTTAGTTTCCGAGAAAATACGTAAAATAAGTTAGCAGCCGAAAATGGAAAAAACTGAAACTGCATTGCGAGTATTGATACTAATGGCAAACTGTAGCTCTAGTAGTCCCCTACTTACCCTGTAAATATGAATCTGTTGCTATGTTTAGTTTCCGAGAAAATACGTAAAATAAGTTAGCAGCCGAAAATGAAAAAAACTGAAACTGCATTGCGAGTAATGCCCACTAATGGCAAACTGTAGCTCTAGTAGTCCCCTACTTACCCTGTGAATATGAATCTGTTGCTATGTTTAGTTTCCGAGAAAATACGTAAAATAAGTTAGCAGCCGAAAATGGAAAAAACTGAAACTGCATTGCGAGTAATGATACTAATGGCAAACTGTAGCTTTAGTAGTCCCCTACTTACCCTGTAAATATGAATCTGTTGCTATGTTTAGTTTCCGAGAAAATACGTAAAATAAGTTAGCAGCCGAAAATGGACAAAAACTGAAACTGCAGTGCGAGTAATGCCACTAATGGCAAACTGTAGCTCTAGTAGTCCCCTACTTACCCTGTGAATATGAATCTGTTGCTATGTTTAGTTTCCGAGAAAATACGTAAAATAAGTTAGCAGCCGAAAATGGAAAAAACTGAAACTGCATTGCGAGTAATGATACTAATGGCAAACTGTAGCTCTAGTAGTCCCCTACTTACCCTGTAAATATGAATCTGTTGCTATGTTTAGTTTCCGAGAAAATACGTAAAATAAGTTCGCACCGAAAATGGAAAAAACTAAAACTGCATTGCGAGTAATGATTATAATGGCAAACTGTAGCTCTAGTAGTCCCCTACTTACCCTGTAAATATGAATCTGTTGCTATGTTTAGTTTCCGAGAAAATACGTAAAATAAGTTAGCAGCCGAAAATGAAAAAAACTGAAACTGCATTGCGAGTAATGCCACTAATGGCAAACTGTAGCTCTAGTAGTCCCCTACTTACCCTGTGATTATGAATCTGTTGCTATGTTTAGTTTCCGAGAAAATACGTAAAATAAGTTAGCAGCCGAAAATGGAAAAAACTGAAACTGCATTGCGAGTAATGATACTAATGGCAAACTGTAGCTCTAGTAGTCCCCTACTTACCCTGTAAATATGAATCTGTTGCTATGTTTAGTTTCCGAGAAAATACGTAAAATAAGTTAGCAGCCGAAAATGAAAAAAACTGAAACTGCATTGCGAGTAATGCCACTAATGGCAAACTGTAGCTCTAGTAGTCCCCTACTTACCCTGTGAATATGAATCTGTTGCTATGTTTAGTTTTCGAGAAAATACGTAAAATAAGTTAGCAGCCGAAAATGAAAAAAACTGAAACTGCATTGCGAGTAATGCCACTAATAGCAAACTGTGGCTCTAGTAGTCCCCTACTTACCCTGTAAATATGAATCTGTTGCTATGTTTAGTTTCCGAGAAAATGCGTAAAATAAGTTAGCAGCCGAAAATGGAAAAAACTGAAACTGCATTGCGAGTAATGATACTAATGGTAAACTGTAGCTCTAGTAGCCCCTACTTACCCTGTAAATATGAATCTGTTGCTATGTTTAGTTTCCGAGAAAATACGTAAAATAAGTTAGCAGCCGAAAATGAAAAAAACTGAAACTGCATTGCGAGTAATGCCACTAATAGCAAACTGTGGCTCTAGTAGTCCCCTACTTACCCTGTAAATATGAATCTGTTGCTATGTTTAGTTTCCGAGAAAATGCGTAAAATAAGTTAGCAGCCGAAAATGGAAAAAACTGAAACTGCATTGCGAGTAATGATACTAATGGCAAACTGTAGCTCTAGTAGTTCCCTACTTACCCTGTAAATATGATTCTGTTGCTATGTTTAGTTTCCGAGAAAATACGTAAAATAAGTTAGCAGCCGAAAATGGAAAAAACTGAAACTGCATTGCGAGTAATGATACTAATGGCAAACTGTAGCTCTAGTAGTCCCCTACTTACCCTGTAAATATGAATCTGTTGCTATGTTTAGTTTCCGAGAAAATACGTAAAATAAGTTAGCAGCCGAAAATGAAAAAAACTGAAACTGCATTGCGAGTAATGCCACTAATAGCAAACTGTGGCTCTAGTAGTCCCCTACTTACCCTGTAAATATGAATCTGTTGCTATGTTTAGTTTCCGAGAAAATGCGTAAAATAAGTTAGCAGCCGAAAATGGAAAAAACTGAAACTGCATTGCGAGTAATGATACTAATGGCAAACTGTAGCTCTAGTAGTTCCCTACTTACCCTGTAAATATGATTCTGTTGCTATGTTTAGTTTCCGAGAAAATACGTAAAATAAGTTAGCAGCCGAAAATGGAAAAAACTGAAACTGCATTGCGAGTAATGATACTAATGGCAAACTGTAGCTCTAGTAGTCCCCTACTTACCCTGTAAATATGAATCTGTTGCTATGTTTAGTTCCCGAGAAAATACGTAAAATAAGTTAGCAGCCGAAAATGAAAAAAACTGAAACTGCATTGCGAGTAATGCCACTAATGGCAAACTATAGCTCCAGTAGTCCCCTACTTACCCTGTAAATATGAATCTGTTGCTATGTTTAGTTTCCGAGAAAATACGTAAAATAAGTTAGCAGCCGAAAATGAAAAAAACTGAAACTGCATTGCGAGTAATGCCACTAATAGCAAACTGTGGCTCTAGTAGTCCCCTACTTACCCTGTAAATATGAATCTGTTGCTATGTTTAGTTTCCGAGAAAATGCGTAAAATAAGTTAGCAGCCGAAAATGGAAAAAACTGAAACTGCATTGCGAGTAATGATACTAATGGCAAACTGTAGCTCTAGTAGTTCCCTACTTACCCTGTAAATATGATTCTGTTGCTATGTTTAGTTTCCGAGAAAATACGTAAAATAAGTTAGCAGCCGAAAATGGAAAAAACTGAAACTGCATTGCGAGTAATGATACTAATGGCAAACTGTAGCTCTAGTAGTCCCCTACTTACCCTGTAAATATGAATCTGTTGCTATGTTTAGTTTCCGAGAAAATACGTAAAATAAGTTAGCAGCCGAAAATGAAAAAAACTGAAACTGCATTGCGAGTAATGCCACTAATGGCAAACTGTAGCTCTAGTAGTCCCCTACTTAGTGATGCCGCCGAGACGAGAAATTCTCGTTTCTCGTCTCGTCTCGTCTCGTCTCGCCGAGACGAGAGTGAAATTTTTTTCTCGAGGGAAGTCACAACACGAGACGAGAGAAGACCGTTTCTCGTCGAGAAATTTCTCGTTTTTTCTCGAATTTTCTCGAATTTTCTCGTTTGTTAGAACACTGAATTTTAGGTATCTCCTAATATATAGACAGAAAAATAATGTGTTTAACGTTCTCACTCTATCGTATTGTGAAGGCATATACCTTAAAATAGATATTCAAGAGAACAGAATCAAATTGTCTAGCCTCTTTCTTCTGTCTACGGTTAGTAGTTGACATTTTTAAATAATTAACCAAATCTGAAAGAAAGCATTTTCGATTAAAAACACAATATTGAAAAGGACCCCAGTCAAATTTCATTCACAAGGCGAAAGGCGATAGATTTTGACTAAATTTAACAATTTTGTATCAAAAATTCGAAATTCGCCAAAAACTTCTCACACAAAAATCATTAATAAAAGTGTGAATTTCATTTCATATCTCTCTTACCAGTTTTAATATTTGACATTACTTTCATAACATCCTGTATATCAACCGAAACTATATTAGGAAATCACAGATAAAGACAACGGAGGGCCATGAAACTAGTGTTATTGAAACAATAGCATTAAGTTAATATTCTCAATTATGACATTAGTAAATAAATTAAAAATAAAAAGTCTAATATAATAGGTAAAGTGACATTCAGTACGAATGATTCAAGTGTATGCCTTATTTTGCCTCATTTTATTACACAGGTCTCAGACATAAATTTGGCTATTGAAAATAATTATTAAGTGCGGTAAATTATACTTTTCCGCACGAGGTGGCAATTGCACGAACGGCTCGAAGCAAGTTCGGGCATGCCACTAAGTGAGTGTGGAAACGGAACTTTTCGCACATGTTACTTACAATATTTTTCCTAATTGCGTAAAATTAAGCTTGTTCGTAATAAATTTTTGTATTTTTTGGGTAAAAGGAGCAAAAAATAAAGTGAATTTTTAAATTTTGATATGTCAAATAGAGCATTTTCGGAAATACTTCTTTTAGTTCTTTCTCTTGCACTTTCTATTAATGTAATAAAAAAATTAAGGTTTTTCCCCGACATTGACATTCTGGGCTGATCCCTTTATTTAGTCGAATATTTTCCAAACTATTGCAGTTAATTATGCCCCGAATTATGCCAAAAAATAAATAATAAAAGAAGGGTAGTTCCATTATGAATCAATTATTATTATTATAAATCGTTCTCTATTCTGTATCTTTTACCACCCCGTATATTTTGGACTGAAAATACCTCGGTGCCAAGCCTATTACATTACCTAAATTATGTCTTATGGCCGCTTGCAATATTTTGTTGATCTAAGAAAAATAGTTTCTAAGTCACATGACTAACAAACCGACTTATATTAAACCCTTCTGCGAGACGACCAGATACTTTTAAATGTTTACCCCCTTTAAGATTCGTATAAAAAAATATTTTTTATGATTCCCTACTCACGAGAAAAAACGAGACGAGACGAGACGAGACGAGACAATGGCACTCTCGAGCGAGAAAAACGCGTTTCTCGTCGAGACGAGATAAAAAAAAATTCTCGCCTCACGAGACGAGACGAGAATGGGCCAATTCTCGTCTCGTCTCGTCTCGCGGCATCCCTACCCCTACTTACCCTGTGAATATGAATCTGTTGCTATGTTTAGTTTCCGAGAAAATGCGTAAAATAAGTTAGCAGCCGAAAATGGAAAAAACTGAAACTGCATTGCGAGTAATGATACTAATGGCAAACTGTAGCTCTAGTAGTTCCCTACTTACCCTGTAAATATGATTCTGTTGCTATGTTTAGTTTCCGAGAAAATACGTAAAATAAGTTAGCAGCCGAAAATGGAAAAAACTGAAACTGCATTGCGAGTAATGATACTAATGGCAAACTGTAGCTCTAGTAGTTCCCTACTTACCCTGTAAATATGATTCTGTTGCTATGTTTAGTTTCCGAGAAAATACGTAAAATAAGTTAGCAGCCGAAAATGGAAAAAACTGAAACTGCATTGCGAGTAATGATACTAATGGCAAACTGTAGCTCTAGTAGTCCCCTACTTACCCTGTAAATATGAATCTGTTGCTATGTTTAGTTTCCGAGAAAATACGTAAAATAAGTTAGCAGCCGAAAATGAAAAAAACTGAAACTGCATTGCGAGTAATGCCACTAATAGCAAACTGTGGCTCTAGTAGTCCCCTACTTACCCTGTAAATATGAATCTGTTGCTATGTTTAGTTTCCGAGAAAATGCGTAAAATAAGTTAGCAGCCGAAAATGGAAAAAACTGAAACTGCATTGCGAGTAATGATACTAATGGCAAACTGTAGCTCTAGTAGTTCCCTACTTACCCTGTAAATATAATTCTGTTGCTATGTTTAGTTTCCGAGAAAATACGTAAAATAAGTTAGCAGCCGAAAATGGAAAAAACTGAAACTGCATTGCGAGTATTGATACTAATGGCAAACTGTAGCTCTAGTAGTCCCCTACTTACCCTGTAAATATGAATCTGTTGCTATGTTTAGTTTCCGAGAAAATACGTAAAATAAGTTAGCAGCCGAAAATGAAAAAAACTGAAACTGCATTGCGAGTAATGCCCACTAATGGCAAACTGTAGCTCTAGTAGTCCCCTACTTACCCTGTGAATATGAATCTGTTGCTATGTTTAGTTTCCGAGAAAATACGTAAAATAAGTTAGCAGCCGAAAATGGAAAAAACTGAAACTGCATTGCGAGTAATGATACTAATGGCAAACTGTAGCTTTAGTAGTCCCCTACTTACCCTGTAAATATGAATCTGTTGCTATGTTTAGTTTCCGAGAAAATACGTAAAATAAGTTAGCAGCCGAAAATGGACAAAAACTGAAACTGCAGTGCGAGTAATGCCACTAATGGCAAACTGTAGCTCTAGTAGTCCCCTACTTACCCTGTGAATATGAATCTGTTGCTATGTTTAGTTTCCGAGAAAATACGTAAAATAAGTTAGCAGCCGAAAATGGAAAAAACTGAAACTGCATTGCGAGTAATGATACTAATGGCAAACTGTAGCTCTAGTAGTCCCCTACTTACCCTGTAAATATGAATCTGTTGCTATGTTTAGTTTCCGAGAAAATACGTAAAATAAGTTCGCACCGAAAATGGAAAAAACTAAAACTGCATTGCGAGTAATGATTATAATGGCAAACTGTAGCTCTAGTAGTCCCCTACTTACCCTGTAAATATGAATCTGTTGCTATGTTTAGTTTCCGAGAAAATACGTAAAATAAGTTAGCAGCCGAAAATGAAAAAAACTGAAACTGCATTGCGAGTAATGCCACTAATGGCAAACTGTAGCTCTAGTAGTCCCCTACTTACCCTGTGATTATGAATCTGTTGCTATGTTTAGTTTCCGAGAAAATACGTAAAATAAGTTAGCAGCCGAAAATGGAAAAAACTGAAACTGCATTGCGAGTAATGATACTAATGGCAAACTGTAGCTCTAGTAGTCCCCTACTTACCCTGTAAATATGAATCTGTTGCTATGTTTAGTTTCCGAGAAAATACGTAAAATAAGTTAGCAGCCGAAAATGAAAAAAACTGAAACTGCATTGCGAGTAATGCCACTAATGGCAAACTGTAGCTCTAGTAGTCCCCTACTTACCCTGTGAATATGAATCTGTTGCTATGTTTAGTTTTCGAGAAAATACGTAAAATAAGTTAGCAGCCGAAAATGGAAAAAACTGAAACTGCATTGCGAGTAATGATACTAATGGCAAACTGTAGCTTTAGTAGTCCCCTACTTACCCTGTAAATATGAATCTGTTGCTATGTTTAGTTTCCGAGAAAATACGTAAAATAAGTTAGCAGCCGAAAATGGAAAAAAACTGAAACTGCAGTGCGAGTAATGCCACTAATGACAAACTATAGCTCTAGTAGTCCCCTACTTACCCTGTAAATATGAATCTGTTGCTATGTTTAGTTTCCGAGAAATACGTAAAATAAGTTAGCAGCCGAAAATGAAAAAAACTGAAACTGCATTGCGAGTAATGATACTAATGGCAAACTGTAGCTCTAGTAGTTCCCTACTTACCCTGTAAATATGAATCTGTTGCTATGTTTAGTTTCCGAGAAAATACGTAAAATAAGTTAGCAGCCGAAAATGGAAAAAACTGAAACTGCATTGCGAGTAATGATACTAATGGCAAACTGTAGCTCTAGTAGTCCCCTACTTACCCTGTAAATATGAATCTGTTGCTATGTTTAGTTTCCGAGAAAATACGTAAAATAAGTTAGGAGCCGAAAATGGAAAAAAACTGAAACTGCATTGCGAGTAATGATACTAATGGCAAACTGTAGCTCTAGTAGTTCCCTACTTACCCTGTAAATATGATTCTGTTGCTATGTTTAGTTTCCGAGAAAATACGTAAAATAAGTTCGCAGCTGAAAATGGAAAAAACTGAAACTGCATTGCGAGTAATGATACTAATGGCAAACTGTAGCTCTAGTAGTCCCCTACTTACCCTGTAAATATGAATCTGTTGCTATGTTTAGTTTCCGAGAAAATACGTAAAATAAGTTAGCAGCCGAAAATGGAAAAAACTGAAACTGCATTGCGAGTAATGATACTAATGGCAAACTGTAGCTCTAGTAGTCCCCTACTTACCCTGTAAATATGAATCTGTTGCTATGTTTTGTTTCCGAGAAAATACGTAAAATAAGTTAGCAGCCGAAAATAAAAAAAAAATATAACTGCATTGCGAGTAATGCCACTAATGGCAAACTGTAGCTCTAGTAGTCCCCTACTTACCCTGTGAATATGAATCTGTTGCTATGTTTAGTTTCCGAGAAAATACGTAAAATAAGTTAGCAGCCGAAAATGGAAAAAACTGAAACTGCATTGCGAGTAATGATACTAATGGCAAACTGTAGCTCTAGTAGTCCCCTACTTACCTTGTAAATATGAATCTGTTGCTATGTTTAGTTTCCGAGAAAATACGTAAAATAAGTTAGCACCGAAAATGGAAAAAACTAAAACTGCATTGCGAGTAATGATTATAATGGCAAACTGTAGCTCTAGTAGTCCCCTACTTACCCTGTAAATATGAATCTGTTGCTATGTTTAGTTTCCGAGAAAATACGTAAAATAAGTTAGCAGCCGAAAATGAAAAAAACTGAAACTGCATTGCGAGTAATGCCACTAATGGCAAACTGTAGCTCTAGTAGTCCCCTACTTACCCTGTGAATATGAATCTGTTGCTATGTTTAGTTTCCGAGAAAATACGTAAAATAAGTTAGCAGCCGAAAATGGAAAAAACTGAAACTGCATTGCGAGTAATGATACTAATGGCAAACTGTAGCTCTAGTAGTCCCCTACTTACCCTGTAAATATAAATCTGTTGCTATGTTTAGTTTCCGAGAAAATACGTAAAATAAGTTAGCAGCCGAAAATGAAAAAAACTGAAACTGCATTGCGAGTAATGCCACTAATGGCAAACTGTAGCTCTAGTAGTCCCCTACTTACCCTGTGAATATGAATCTGTTGCTATGTTTAGTTTCCGAGAAAATACGTAAAATAAGTTAGCAGCCGAAAATGGAAAAAACTGAAACTGCATTGCGAGTAATGATACTAATGGCAAACTGTAGCTTTAGTAGTCCCCTACTTACCCTGTAAATATGAATCTGTTGCTATGTTTAGTTTCCGAGAAAATACGTAAAATAAGTTAGCAGCCGAAAATGGAAAAAAACTGAAACTGCAGTGCGAGTAATGCCACTAATGACAAACTATAGCTCTAGTAGTCCCCTACTTACCCTGTAAATATGAATCTGTTGCTATGTTTAGTTTCCGAGAAAATACGTAAAATAAGTTAGCAGCCGAAAATGAAAAAAACTGAAACTGCATTGCGAGTAATGATACTAATGGCAAACTGTAGCTCTAGTAGTTCCCTACTTACCCTGTAAATATGAATCTGTTGCTATGTTTAGTTTCCGAGAAAATACGTAAAATAAGTTAGCAGCCGAAAATGGAAAAAACTAAAACTGCATTGCGAGTAATGATACTAATGGCAAACTGTAGCTCTAGTAGTCCCCTACTTACCCTGTAAATATGAATCTGTTGCTATGTTTAGTTTCCGAGAAAATACGTAAAATAAGTTAGCAGCCGAAAATGGAAAAAAACTGAAACTGCATTGCGAGTAATGATACTAATGGCAAACTGTAGCTCTAGTAGTTCCCTACTTACCCTGTAAATATGATTCTGTTGCTATGTTTAGTTTCCGAGAAAATACGTAAAATAAGTTCGCAGCTGAAAATGGAAAAAACTGAAACTGCATTGCGAGTAATGATACTAATGGCAAACTGTAGCTCTAGTAGTCCCCTACTTACCCTGTAAATATGAATCTGTTGCTATGTTTAGTTTCCGAGAAAATACGTAAAATAAGTTAGCAGCCGAAAATGGAAAAAACTGAAACTGCATTGCGAGTAATGATACTAATGGCAAACTGTAGCTCTAGTAGTCCCCTACTTACCCTGTAAATATGAATCTGTTGCTATGTTTAGTTTCCGAGAAAATACGTAAAATAAGTTAGCAGCCGAAAATGAAAAAAACTGAAACTGCATTGCGAGTAATGCCACTAATGACAAACTGTAGCTCTAGTAGTCCCCTACTTACCCTGTAAATATGAATCTGTTGCTATGTTCAGTTTCTCAGAAGTTAAGAAAAATTAGCAAACAAAAATGGAACTAATGTTTGCGACAGTTTGCAATTGAAAGCTACTGATTATAAATTTAAGTAATCCTAATACTTATCCATTGCCATACTTATGATTTGTGAGTATATGTATGATATTCTCCATTTGATTTATCCGACGCCACTGCCCATTCGGAAATGTTCGGCATTTTGGCTGCTAACTTTTTTCTGCCAACTTCACACCAGTAGTTTAAATTAGGGCAAAGTTGCGCAATTCAATGCCGATCAATATACCGTCAAGAAGATTTGTCCATTCCGAGTACTTCCGGAGATATTCGATAAAATCCGAATTTAACGTTTTTCATTTATATTATTTCCTGCGTTTATTTAAATAGATAATTAAAAATAAATTAAACTTTCTCATTGCCACTTTTTCTCTTCTATTAGACTGTGGTATCACATTTCGAATCCGACGTTTTGTCTCTGGGCCCCATCATTATTTAATTTTTTTTAAATACGGACCTGGATTTTTAATTTTATTTTTGGAATTACCAAGGCTGATTGCATGATATGGTTGCATTATTTTGATTAGGATTCAAAAGTTTAAGCTAATTAAAAGTTCCTATAATATTGTTTTTGTTTATTTTTTAATTAATGATATTTTACTTAAATTCTAGAAATAATCGGAAAATAATGGTAGGTAGGTACCTACACATTCACTAAAAAGAATCAATTTTATCTAAGACTAAGATGTTCAAAAAGATTTCCGTTTGCACGTATACATCGATTAATTTTGTTCCTTACTTTTTCAGTGGACCTTTGTATCGACCTTCTCCTTATTGACCTAAATCCTTCAATAATCCTAGCTCTAAGTTCTTCTAATGTATTAACATTATGTTTATAAATTTTGTTTTTCAAAGCCCCCCACAAAAAAAGTCTAAAGGTGTCAAATCTGGAGATCTCGCAGGCCATTCCACCACACCTGCAACCATATCATGCAATCAGCCTTGGTGATTCCAAAAATAAAATAAAAAATCCAGGTCCGTGTTTAAAAAAAATAAATTAATGATGGGGCCCAGAGACAAAACGTCGGATTCGAAGTCTGTTACCACAGTCTAATAGAAGAGAAAAAGTGGCAATGAGAAAGTTCAATTTATTTTCAATTATCTATTTAAATAAACGCAGGAAAACATATAAATGAAAAACGTTAAATTCGGATTTTATCGAATATCTTCGAAAGTACTCGGAATGGACAAATCTTCTTGATGGTATATTGATCGGCATGGCGCAACTTTGCCCTAATTTAAACTTCCCCGTATCTATTACCATTTCCCAGATCCCAATGGTGGCCCTCGAATTTGTAACACCCTGTATATTTGAACGAACTGTTTTCATTGGAGGTTTCCGGTGATATTATGAGTTTTGCTGACAATACGACCGTGCTTTATAATGACATGTGTTGGGCTTCTTTACGGAACAAAATCGAAAAAGATTTTAAAACTATATAAGACTGGTTCAGTAGCCGCCTACTTACAGTTAACTTTAATAAAACGTTTTGTATTCCCTTTACATCTTACTCTAAGTATCTTCCTTCTTATGACACTATTAAATTTACGTGTAATAACAACTCCCAAATTAAATTCAAAATAGTATAAATAAAATAAAATATCTCGGCATCATAATTGATAGTGGCCTTAAGTGGGAAATTCAAATAAATAGTACGGTCAAAAAAATAAGATTCATTCTGTACAAAATGAGACATCTTTCAAAAATCTTAGATACCAAGCAACTAAAAATTCTTTACTACTCCCTAATACAAAGCCATTTAACTTATGGAATTATAGCTTGGGGCGCGGCAAGCAAGATTCATGTACATAATTTGGAAGTTATCCAAAAATCGGTTCTTAAAATAATTTTCAAAAAACCTTTTACTTATCCTTCCAATATTCTTTATTCAGAGAGTGGTATATTTGACATTAGGCAGCTTTACTTCTTAGCATGCGTTTCCAGACAATTCATTTTCAAAAATGAGTTGCTTAGGATAGAACATGATTATAACACAAGATATAGCAGCCGGTCAAATTTTGTACCTCGGACAGAAAAATCAATCTTACAGAGAAACTTTTATTATCTGGGTCCCAAGTTATTTAATATTATAATAATAATAATATATAAATATAAAAAAATGGATACTTTCATTGCCTAGATATCAGATAACCACACCAATATATTGATTTTAAAAACCTGTACCATATGGTCTAATTAATGGACTGCTATCGTTTGTATTTGATATGTATACGTATAATTTATTGTTGAATGCAATTTTGAATGCGTGAGCTGACTCTCTGCTCTGTATAGTGTATGTGTACAGTATATCAAGAATGTGCTATTTTGTTGCTAGGTTCTAGGTTGAACGATTTTGGTTTGGGTTGGTAACCTTGATAGGGTTTATCAGGCTTATTCGTTTTATATTAGTTCGTTCATGGTGTTTATGATTAATGTAATAATGTTCATGTTATAAATTAAAACGTACCCACGCACAGCGTAGCCTTTAGTGGGTTAAGTTTTTATTTATCTTTCTTAAAGTATATTATTTAAGTCTTTATGTATTATTATTATTGTATACTGAGAAATAAATAAAATTTGAATTTTGAATTTGAATAAAGCGGGTTTGATACACCAGCAATTTATTTAATATGGATTAATACAAAATAAGCTATCAATACAAACTATGTCTTAGCAAACCTGTTGTATTAGATCATTTTCCTCAGTGTACTAATATAAGAGGTACTAATGAATGATTTAATCAACAAGAACCTGCAAGCACAGAAAACGTAAATAGGTTATTAGTGCTATAAGTATGATGTCTCCGTCCTATAATTCTTGAAATTTTCAGTATTTCTGTAATAATTTAATATCCCTATAAATATTACATTTTTAACAACAAATTTAAATTACTATAATCTTGATAAAGATCTATAAATTACCGCAGAACCCAGAAGGTTAAAAACACGTAAACCCTGGGAAGGTTAAGGTTTTACGAATCATGACTTCAAGTTTATAGAGGCGTGTATTTATGCAGTTTTTTGTTTAAAGAAATAATACTGCAGTACTAACAGGATTTAAAGGAATTTATGTTATGTTAGTATGTACCATTCTAAACTGCTTTTTTATCGAATTACAGGTAGAGATTATATTGAAGGTTTAAAAGGTTAAACTTTAATCTCTTTCTTCGTTATTGTAAGCGTTTAAAATCTAGTTTATCATGAATTGATAGTTTTATTTTTACACTTTTGTCCAAGAAAGGCAGTTTTGTTGCCAAAATAATTAAATAGGTACACAAGATTGTGTAGTGATCAGTGCCGTCTTTCATATGATTGGGGCCCTGGGCCCAAGGCGGAAATGGGGCTCTGGGAAAAAAAAATGGGTGCCACGCCCTAGTTAGGGTGTTTGGAAGGCGCCGAAGGCGCTCTATTAGGTTTCACGAGAAAAATCTTCAATTTGCAAGGTCAGGTTCAAATTTTCGTAAAATTTAGTCGAATTTTGACATAATATTTTAAAATCGAATAGTTACCTTTACACTTGATTCTAACTGCGTTTGCTCGATTTCATATACTAACTAGGATGGATATAAAATTATATCCGTTCAGTTAACTGGAATTGCCTACTTATCCATTCTGTAGATTGTGCAAGAAATACCTAATATGCAGATGGAAGATGGAAGTAGAGAAAAAACTATTTATTGTAACTAAAATATAAAGATGAAATCTCATCCTAAAACATTAATATTAATAACAATTTGTAAATAATCCGCGCTATGTAAATGATTATTTTCTTGATCGTAGGTGTGCAAAATCGTCTATTATGTCATCAAAATGTATGCCTAGTAAGATTAAGATCTCATTTTCTATGCACATTAAGGATAGACTATTTAGTCTCCCTTGCAGCATGGTATTCCTCAGTTCGTTTTTGATTCTAGCCAATTTAGAAAATGAACGTTCTCCACTGCAGTTAGTTATCATTATTGATAAAAATATTCTCAATGAAATGGCAACGTTAGGAAATGTATCCTCTAATTTGTTAGTTGTTATAATATTGTATAGGTCCAATAATCTGATTTCCTGGGTTTTATATTTTTCGTCTGACATTAAATATTCTGCCAAAAAAATGCATTCCAACTCTAATTCTTTGCCATTGACATCAAAACTGTAATTTTCTACAAATCTTGAACAACTAAGGTGCAAATCGACTTTACTGATTGTTTTTAAAATTGTGACGAAACCAAACCGATTGAATATGCTGTCGTATGCAGCAGATCGCCGGTTAAGTTCAGCTATTAATGAATCCATAATTGGAAAATTTTAAATTTTTCTTTGCCAGACGAAGACAGCGGAGATCGTGGGGCCCTAAGACAGCGAGGCCCTGGGCCCGTACGGAAAGATGGCACTATTAGTGATGCACGACAAGCCGTAGATTATTTTTTGCATTTATTAACAATAATCAACATGTCAATTAACATTTACGGAACACGTGTTTGCGATCGCATACCTAAGAAATTACATAAGTCTTTTATTTGGCGACCTTACCTTAGGTTTGGAAACATGCCCAATCTCCAAAAAATACAACAAAAATATGCCCCTGCGACACTTTTCTCGCTAACACATAATATAGCTTATGATAAAGAAACGGAGCAGCCTTTTACATAGAAGACCGCCCACTTAATCAAGCATTGCTCGGATCTGTCAAATTAATTTTTTTGAAATGCAGAAAACTTCTACTTATATCAACTTTAATTTTTTCAATAGGTACAACATATTGCATATTTTTAAATTTTTAAATTCTACAATCAATTCTAGACATTTTTTGTGAATCATGCCCAATATAAATTTTCAACCGTTTACGAAATATTACCATTTTAATGCTAGTATGCACCATTAGCATGTTTCTGGACTTCGCAACGTTCCGTCCGAACAAGTCACAGTCTTTAAGGCAATGACAATGACAATTTGCTATTTATTTAAGTTTGAGACGTCAAAAAATGTCAGTCAATGTGAAATTTGAATGATCTGCTAATATAACATCTAAAATGCGCGCTGAAGATGAACGCGTAGAAATGTTGATTATGTTGGTTTGCGAAGGATAAAAAAGTCCGGGGATTTCCGTGATATGTTCAATAAACAACGACAGTGTTAAGTCTTGCAGGATAATCTGCCGGAGACATGGTATGTACCTTTTGAACGTGATAAGGGTGTAACAGTTGTTCTCAAAGGGTCTCATGAATAACCCACTTTGACGCATGGACTTGGACCGAGAGCTTTCTTACACTATTAGAGGGATTCTCAGCAATCTCATTCATAATTTTCTCCTCTAATTGAGGGTTTCTTACTCTTCTTGGAGTCCCTTCTCCACCTTTACGCGGCAAAAAGCTTCCTTAAATGGATTGGTAGAAGATTAGATGCTTTTTTTTTATTTTACTTGACTTTTGACTTTGACTACCAGTTTCTCTTAAGCTACGACCCTTTCAAAAGTTTTTCGGTGTAGTAAACGCCGATTTGGAAATGTATCAGAATAAATTCTTCTTGCTTCCACACAATTACCGAGTGCACTGTCCGTAAGTTAGATGCATGTAAGATTTATGAGATGTAATAATTTATTTCATTATTTTAGTGCGTAGTAATAATCTTAAAGTTATTTGATTAGTTATTGTGTTCAAATAGTTTATGTTAATAAACTTGATAATTAAATAAATTTCGAATCAATGCTATACAAAAACCTTATTTTTTTCGAAAACCGCTAATTTTATCGAGGCAAATGTAGAGTACCTTTTTTAAACAAAAACAACTAAATTATTTTAAAAAAATTGTTTTTAGCTCTGTAAAATGACAACTGTCAAATATTTGGCCCAACGAGTGTGGTGGTAAGTCCGTTCCTGACTTCCCTGACGAAGTAAAACATCTAATGTAGTACAATGGTATGAGTCTCTAGGGCCTACACAAAATACTAAAATTTCATTAAATTATACGTGACAAAGTAGAGTTATTTTGACCTTCCCTATACGCTCCCGAGAGAATGCCATATACTTACCGGACACCCTGTATATATGGAGGGGAAATGCAGCGAGAGTGGAATGGAAATTTGAATCCAAATTTGGTGATATCACTGGATAGATAAACGTTCATAATAATGTAATTAATTTTTAATTTAGGACTTTCATTTAAATACATATTTAGGTATCTATAAATCGCCTATTTAACTAGCATAAACTTGGACAATCCAGTGACAGCGGAGTGTGAAAAGGGGTCTATTTTACATGCGGTGATTAATTTTTAATCATCCACCCATTCACAACTTATGTAAGTGGGCCACACCTTTGATTATCTGACATAAGCAATAACTCTTTAAATTCTTACAAAACAATTTGTCGACCTTAAGTTTCAAGAACTGTAAAGAGAAAAATCTCAATTGAATATTAACCTACAACGACACAGAAACGATCATATGGTGTATAATAGTGTACACCGTATAATTTATTGTTAATTCGTTAAGACTTTTCTCATGATTTTCCATAAGAGGGCACAAATACAATAAGAAATGAGATAATGGAAAAGAGGTCAAAACATTATGCGTGATTTGTACAATAACAATTGCATAATAGTAGTATTTAGAAGCAGGAAAGGTCGGTTTGGAAGAAGTATTGTAAATATAAAAAGGGTGAATTCTTCCTACTTATTCCATTAGTTGTTTGATTTCATGAACGATATTTTTCGTAAATTAACCACTAATAACACCAAAAATTATTTTCCATCGTTTTTCAACGATAAAGACTGCAGTGAGTGGCGGATTCAGAGGGGGCGCCCCCCCCCCCCCCCCGTTCGCTGAGACTATAAAAATTGTCAAAACAAAACCAAAATTGTTCAAAAATCATGGGAAAATTAAGCACATCCCGCAATTTTTTTCCTTCCAGGTTTGTTTTTGTTTTGTATTTTGTAACTGTAATATAATTTGCGCCTTCCCCCTTCCCCCTTCCCCCTTAGGCCTTTTTTGCGCCTCCCCCCATTGAAGAAAATCCTGATTCCGCGCCCGAGAAACTGTTATATCTTATTGTTAAGTATTTGGTAAGACAAAAGTAGGAAAGCAAGTGGGAGCTAGTGGTTCTGTATTTTTAAATTCAGGATCAGTTTTTACAATAATTAAACACTATTATTGCATTTACATAACAATAATATTATGATACTAGTGAATGATTTATTTAACATTTTAATATAAATATATTGATTTTTCAAACGGAGAATGTTAGGTATTCACATTAAAAACTCATTGAGCCTATAAAATTTGTCTCTTCATTTTTAGGTCATTTAAAGCACATTCTTCAAAAAATAATGTTCATTGGTCGTAATTACATTCTACACTGAGGAAAATGATCTAATACAACAGGTTATACTATACAGACATAGTTTGTATTGATACCTTATTTTGTATTAACCCATATTAAATAAATTGCTAGTGTATCAAACCCGCTTTAGTGTTATATCAATTCCAGATTTGCTGGAAAATTGTTTTTATTGGTAGTAATTAGTTACATTAGCAGCACAGTCTTGTTGAATAATGAACTACTTTTAATGCAGCAATGTTGTTAAGAAATAAATTGTATCTTCTCAATGCGATGCATTTTGTTCCCAGTAAAAGACGTTGGTGGGGGGTTTGTAGCGATCGGCAATCGCCGTGCGCAGTAGTTTTAACATATTTGTTGCGCAGGTCATATCGTTGTTCGGAGTTTTCTAGTCCTGTCTGAATTTTAATTTTATTGCTCGTCTACCAATACCTGTTTCAATTAATTTATTTTTACTTTGCATTTACGTTTTTTTTCAACTATGCATGTCAGATAAAGCAATAGAATATTCTTATTTCGCACAACCCATCATTAGTATTGGACTTTATAATCTATGGACTAATTTTACCATCTCAGTAAACCATGTTGCATAATAATCATATGCAATGTTAAACGACAAGAACAATATCACACTAGAAGCTATTTAAATTTTTGAGAATGTCAAGTTTTATTACAATTGCCAGTCGGAACTAATACAGTATAAAACCAGATTACACCCCCAAGAGAACTTTATAATTACTGCAGGTATTCAGAGCAATAATGGCTATAAACCACTTCTGTTTGTCGCGAAGGATCTTAAAATTGCTACAAATCGTGCACCCGGAAGAAGAGGGTAACATCTCAAAATTACTCATTTTTCAGGAGAGGTGTTTAAATATTATGTCTTTTTTATTTTTGCTAATATTTTTTTTAAGGCATTAATAGGATAATGATTTTTTGACTTGTGCCTCCATTGAATTGTAAAATGCATTGTTTGTTATTGCTTAACATTAGGGAGAATTTGATAGAAGTAACCTTTTTGAATATAAAATAAGCAAATATAAGTACATATTTCGTCTTGTCACCTTATTGAATATAAATAAATCTATTTTTCTAAACAGAAACTATCTTTTGCCACATGACAACTAGAAATGTCGCCTTTCCCTAAGATAATTCGCGACGTGCTCTTCACAAAAAACACAGGCAAACTGAGATAACACCATCTTCTCGATAATTTTGATACGTGCTGCGTAAAAATGGCGAATTCAGTAAAGTGACAACACGCCATCTCTCGGTCAATAAGTAAAGCTCACATGTAACTTTTTTTCTCATGATAGAATACAATATTTAAAATTGATTTCTGTATAAAACTCAATTTTGCCAAATTTTGAGATGTCACCTTCTTCTTCCGGGTGCACGAAATGTGTAATAGCTTGCCTTAAGAGCAGTAACCCCTTTTACCACAATGAAAATTGCCGAACGTTTTGCTGGTCAAACGAAAAGAAAAAATAAAAATTGGTATTTAGAAAATAAATTCTACTTTAAATACCCCATCCAGAAAAGTAAATGAGGATCGAAAATATTCCCAAAATTTTTTTTAGAATTTTTTTTTATTTTTAGTAATTTTGTAATATTTTAAACAATTCTTTATTGGTCAAAAGCAAAATGACTTTCCCGGGTGTAGAATGTTGTACCAAACAATTTTTCTTAAAGCCATTTTTCAATATCGGCCTTACTTTTTTCTCAAAATGGTTGGGCGCGTAAAATGAATTTAAGCGTGTAAAGTGGATTTACGCGTTTTATATTGTGCTAGTGAGGAAATCTTTGATAAATTACAAATTTTACAAAATAAGGCAATGCGGATTATTTTAAATTGTAACAAATATACAAAAATTAATTTTATGTTGAAAAATTTAGATTGATTGAATGTCAGAAATTTAATTTTTTATTTAGTATGTATCTTTATACATAAAATTAAAAATAATTTATTGCCTGATTGTTTAAAAAAATGTTGTTCTTTTAATTATGACCATCATAAATTATAAAACAAGAACTAATAAAAAATTTTATGTGGATAGAGTGTCTAAAACATTAGCTTATAAATCTATTTTTTATAAAGGTTTGATTGAATATAATAATTTGGAAAATTCTATAAAAATTCAAAAATCAGTAAAACTGTTTAAAAAAACTTTAAAATTACATTTAATTAAAAAACAAAATGATTTGCAATATTTGATACAATTTGCAAAATGTTTAACTTTTCTGTCTGTTTTTGTTAAGGTATGAGTATCAACATGCTTGCCAACCTATAACCTATTTCGCGTAGATTTATTTATGTTTTCTAGCTTTTATACAAAATTTAAAGAAAATCAGTATCGACTTGATATTCTATAGGTAATAATTGACATATTTAATAAATATTAAGGAATTTCATAACTTATTTTAGGAGAATTGTATAGCGAAAAATATCGGGTAAGATTTTTTTAAATATTATTATGTCATTGTCACTCATTGTTCTTTCACTATACAATTCTCCCAAAATTAGCAATGAAATAAATTGATATTTTTGTAATATATCAGATACTACCTAAATAATGTACCGACGATATTGATTTTCTTTAAATGTTAGTTACTAAAATAATAAACTCAAAAAATCAACGCGAAATAGGTTATAGGTTGGCAATAGATTAAATGACGTTGAGAATTCAACCTTAAAAGAAGGTTGCGTTATAAAATTTAAAAATAAATCTATAAAAATGTGTTAAAAAATGTATAAAAAAATATTTAATTGTAGCTTTTTGCTAAATAAAACATGTTACTACTACTACTACCAACTACGCATGTTCGTCGAGCGGCTCGTCGAGCAAAGCTGCCACCAACGTCATATTCTGTCATTTTGAATGATCGTATAACCATATTTTTTTGCGAATTGATTATTTATTCTTACAACAACGGTCTAAACAAAATTATTAAACACAGCCTAAGGCCCAGTTTGGAAAAAAATGAAAGTGTTGTTGTCCGGCGCTTGCAAATGCTACATTTTTTTTAAATTTAATATCGAGTCGTGCTTCCAAACACTTTCATGGGAAAATAATTTCACTTTCAAAAACGGTACAAACGGTAGTACTTCGTTTCGTCATTGATCGTGTCGACGTGAACGTAAAAAATATCGATGAATATTTTTGATAATATTTTAAGGTTTGTGTATTGTGCAATTTGTATATTGTTATGAATAAGAATTCTTTTCTAGTGCTATCTAATAAATGAATTTTTAATGAGCGGTTTTTGCGAAATAATATATCATTCATTATTTAAAATAGTATATAATAACGTATTAATCACGATAAAAGATTATTTTTTACATTATTAAACAATATTTTTGGAGATTAAATTTTCCTTTAGGACGGCTAATTACTTTTTTCTATTTAATTAAATTATATTAGTACTTATTAATTTTTTTTTTAATTCTGAATGAAAAATAAGCTAAGTTTCAGTTATTTGAACACCGCATATATTTTTTCAATAACATCGAATAACTACAGTGTGACCCAGTAAAGTCCGCATTATATGGGATTTTTTTAAATTTATAACGTTATTCGAAATTTGACTTTTGCACCACTTTTGCAAAATAAGACTCAACGCAACCTACATAAAACGTCTTAGTTTTGACAATGCTTTATTTCAGATACATTTTCTTTAAAGTAGCGCCATATTAAATGTATGTTTTTCTACAAAATCAAAATTGGGCTATTAAAACTTGGTCGCATCTGACGCAAAGTTTATTTCTTTTTGACCCTGTATAAGGTTACTTAATAAAATAAGTATTTTTGAAAACGTAGTTTGTGTATGAAAGTAATACACCTTAATATTAAGACAAAAAAGTACACAGTGTCATCAGTAAAGTGTTCATTAAGTGGAAAATAAATTTTAGTGGTGGGTAAAATATCAAAACTATCTTATGAAGCTGAAATTTTGCATGTGGGCTAAGACTTTTTTTGATTTTTTCAGAAATAACCCCACTTTTGAATTATTTTTTGGAAAAAATTTGACTACTATTTTTTTTTTTTGCTTAATTTTCATCTCAATCGTAGCAGAACTTGATGCCAAAGTCAAATTTCAAATAAAGCTATTAACAAAAAAAATCCCATATGATGCGGACTTTACTGGTCACACTATAGAACAGTTACAATTATTTTTCAAAAATCTATATCTATTTTTAAAAGTAAAAATCCAATTAAAGTAAATCTTCGAACTTGTCATTATAATAGTGAAATACAATAAATGAGACTAAGTTTTTTTTATTATTACTATGGAACATCGGGATAACCTGAAAAAAAAAGAATTTCCAATTTTAGGGTTACTGTTTTTACTGCCTGTAGTTATTTAAATTAAGAAAATGTTAATAAGATCATTCTCATGAGACTCATGTATCCCATAGTCACGAGGATATATTAAGACTTATTCTAATTTATTCAGTTATTAAGTATGTCTTTTACAGCCGGAGTAGATAAGGCAACGCAAGCCCTGTAAACAGGGGCATTATTAGTGGACTGCGAAAAAAAAAATTGTATACCTGAAACCGACCATTTTTCTTTTCTCAATTTTCTATTAACGTGCGCATGCGCCTAACGGAAGTGGCAGAAGTTTCGTCTGCCAGTGCAATTAATAGGGTATGTGGGGTACATATATTGGGTGCGCGGCCAGACTGGCCATAGGAAATCCCATATAAATTTCACTATACCTAGCTAATATTTAAGGTTAGCTCCCCTATTAATTTTACATCAAAATTGTATTAAACTTTTTTGAAGGTCCTTGTATGATACACTCGCAACCAAAATTTAAATTTACCCTAGGCAAACAAGACAAATAGTCCAGAGGCGCCTTAAAATTTTTGAAGAAACATTTTTTTTTTGCTATAAAATGGGTTTCTATAAAACAATGGTCAAATATAAAATGTTTGTTTATCCCATCACATATTTATCCACGACCTTAGCCATTTAAAAAAACTCCCCTAATATATCTACCTTCTTACATCTAACACATTATACCCCCCACTGATATTACACTATATCGATCTTGACAGTCATTAGATAATGGTTGATTAGAACGGTAAATTCAACCATAATAAGAGATATTTAAATAAAAATCGATGACTGGCCAAAATTTGTTTTTATTGGTCGTATTAGTTTTTCTTAATTGAATCGTGATGGTTTAATTCATTCTTATAGATAATAATTCTAAAGTTAATAACCTTAAAAACATATTATATGAATGGAATATATTGAAAACATTGTATTTTTTTATAAAATTGTTATTTAAAATTGATCGGCAAACAATTATTGTAAAGATTAACATTTTATGTAGGTGGTTTTTACGGGTTTAAGGATCTTAGGGAGCAAATGACACCCCAATTTTAATTTGCCGACGTTTCGGAAAATATATTTCCTTCCTCAGGACTCTGAAACAATAGGATTCTTTCTCAGGTTTCTACAAAACCGATAAAAAAAATTACATAACTGATTTGTTTGAAAAAATGACAAATCCTATTTTCGATAACATAACATAACAGAAAGAACATAATATATATATTAAAAAGTAATACAGTTACAAGCAGGTGTCACTTTTTTTTAAATAATATTTCCTGGAGTTTAAAAAGAAAACTTTTAGAAATAACGCGCAAGCTTTAGGGAGAGACATAAGAAAGTTACGACAATTTGTGTATTTTAATTTTCTTAAAAAGTACACCTTAATTGAAACATATTAGAAAAAAAAAAGTTTTCTCATTAAAATAAAATAAAATAGGGACCAAGGGTGAACCCAAAAAAAAACAACAAAACAGCCAACAAAAAGTGGTAAAAACTTACAGTTAAAGTGAACCTGTGCAAGGCGAGAAGCCAACTGATTTGTTTGTCAGGTATTAGCGGTGATAATGTAGAAATAAATTATTGTTGTAAATCTCTTTTTTTTCCCTTCTCGTTTTTTCAATCAAATTAAAATATGAAGTACTGAGGGTTTCTATATCTGTCCTTCGATTGATACTTTCCGGGTCATTTTTAATTTCTAAATTAAAATTTTTTTACCTACCTACCTAAAATCCTTAAACCTTAAACCCATAAAACCCACTTACATAAAAAGTCTATTGGATCATTAACAATTTTATTTTATAATATTAACATTTTAGTCAAAATTAGATTTTAAAAATTGTACACGGCATTTTTACTTTACACAGAATCTTTACCAAAAAAAAAATGGCATAGAGGGCGACTGTAAATACCTAAAATTGTTATATTAGTCATAAAGAGAAACAAGTGTTCGTTGTTCCGGTTGCAAAAGCAAGTATTTTAAAATTTTGAGAATCTATTTTTAAACAAAAAAATCCTAAACCAGGAAAAACCCATTCTTATTTGATAAGTCGATAAAAAAAAAAAACGCGAACTGCAAACGAAATGACTAATGGTAAGTAAAATATTTTTACTAATGGACATTAAGCGCACAGGAACATTGGAATCCCACGTCGAACTGCTAGTTCTTAGGAACAGAAACCCACAAAAATTCATACTTTGTACAGGGTGACCTGTTCACATTAAATATCAACTAAAGGTTGCATGGAGGATAAATGTATACCTATATTGTATCTATGAAAAGCGGTGTTAAGACAGTTCGGTGTTGACAAATATCGTGGGTTTGATGCAAAAACTCATTAAGTCAAAATAGACCAATTCGAGAAATTGGGTTTAAAAAATATTTCATGTCTTATGTTATCTAATTCATAAAGAACGTTATATTTTTCTTAACTTTTATTTATACTAATAGACAAAAATACATTGAATATTTTTGAATACTTTACTTTATATTATATTATTTTTAGAAAATAAAAACGAAAAAAAATCGACTTAATGAGTTTTAATTTTTTTCGTGATTGAAAATTGTTGGAATTACAATAAAAAAACATTAAAGTTAAAAAGCATTAAATTTATTGAATAAAATGAAGATTATCACTTATAATCTCCCTAGCAGCAGAATTATCGGGAATTAATTCTGCTGCGTGGGAGATTCGGCAAGAAAATTTCATAAATTGGAGTTTTTTATTATTGTAATTTTTTTGCTAAAATGCTCCAAAGCATATTTCCGGCGGCTTTAGTTACTTTTAACTAATTAGAGTTTTAGAAATGAAGTTTTAGCCGTTAGTAACTCATTTTTATTACTAAAATGTGAGAAACATTAAATAAAAAATTGGTTATCTGAAATCCAATGTCTTTATAGTTTTAAATGCAAATAAAACTTTAAAAAACATTTATTTCCGATGAGTTTAGTTTAATATGACGCACTGTATTTTTACCATAGAAGTTGATTTTACTTGTTAGTAACTAAGGTTTATTACTAAAATTTCAGGAACATTAAAAACATTAATTCGTTTTCAACGATAACATCTGAAATTACATGTCTACATAATTTTAAATGAAACTTAAAAAAACATATTTCCCATGATTTAAGTTAAATTTTTGATGTGTTCAAATTGTAAAGAAAATTGGTTAGTATCAATAAAAATTATAAGTTAGCAAAAAAATGTATTTTGATTTTATTCTGAGTGACTTTTGCCAATAGATGTAAAGCACTTCATTTTTCACAGAAAAATTATGACTTATTAATTTCATTAAGTTAATAGAAACTAACAAATTTATCGCGATAATCTCCCGTTGCTATAAGCAACGTAAACAACATGGATCCTTCTAATTGGTTGAAAATAAATTTATGTAATTTTCAAGATTATCAGATTATTAAGCACTTTTAACGATATTGTTTTTTTAAACTTCAAATTAATAAACAATATTTTAAGGTTAGAAAACTAAGCTGGTTTAACACATAAAACTCACTAAGTCATATTTGTCACGACAATGCCGACGCACAAAATTCACTATGTTACTTAATGAGTATTTACGTAAATATGAACTGATGATAATATAAAAGGAGTACTTTCAATTTAACAGTAAAATTACGTGCTACTGCGGTAGAACGATAGATAGACTATCAAAACGGTAGACCTACCATGAAAACGGTAGCTCTGGCAACGCTGTCTGGGCCTAGTGTTCACTTCAGGGATTGAAATTCGGGGATTCACCGAATATTTATTGCGAACGAAATACAGAGAGTGCAGGGTTCTTCTCTAAAATATGTTCAAACAACTCACTCACCTTAAGCAAAACTCTCCCTCTATGCCGTATACGAAATGTGAACCTTATACAGGCATTCTGCATTTTTTGTATACGTCTCGCATCAACAGCGTCCAAAAATGGACCGTAAATATGATCACAATGGATGAAATGAGAGAGAATCAAAGAATCGCATAACAACTATTTAGTTTCTTGGCTTAAATAGTGCTTATGGCAGTACAAGCCTTTGAGTACAGAAAAAGCTCTCGGTTACATGCTCTTTAAATTTGAATTTATTGTCAAGTACCAGGTCTAAGTTTTTGAAGGAAGTTTTAAAAGGGATCTGGTCTTGTCCTAGATTTAATTTAAGGGTATTTAATAAATATTCTTGTTGAGCTTAATTGCAAAATGATAAGGCTACAGATTTATTGGTATTAATTTTAAGTAAGTAAGTGGTCATTGGAGACTTTAAGAAGAGCTTCGAAATGGTATAGACAATATTTAAAAAACTTAACGAAGTTTGTTGTAAATATACTATACAGTATCCTGCACCTTACCTCCCGTCTTCTATAGCTCGCTTAGTAGCACATTAAGTTTGAATTTTCATATTTTGCAGACCTTACTCATATCTTGGTGCGCATTTCAGGAAAAATTTTTTTTTCATACAGGGTATTCCAAAAAAGTGTGACGTCATAAGGATGTATTTTTTTAGATTACATGCCATATATTTTCTTACTTTTTAGGTGCCTCCTATAGTGACCTACATACCCCTAAAATTTTATTGAAATCGATTCAGTATTATAGACGAATAAAAATAAAAACTAAAAAATATCAGTTTTGCACCACTGGCATTAAAAATAAATAAAAAATAAAAATAATGCCTCGTTAATAAAATTATACAAATGTAATTATTAAACAAAGTATAACAGTCTCGTCAACCAAGTTTGACTAATACGAATTGTTCAGGGTGTCCAAAGTTTAGTGTCAAACTTTGAAAACTTTAAAGCAATTTATTTTTCTTATTTCAAATAGTCTGCAAATAAGTCTTGATGCGTTAAAAATTGCGATAGGGTTGTAATAAAACAAATGTTTGAATTTTAATTCTGCATCGAATGACATAAAAAGAAATAGGGGTTCCTATTTAAAAAAAGAAAAATTAATTGCTTTAAAGTTTGCAAAGTTTGACACTAAACTTTGGACACCCTGTACAATTTGTATTAGTCAAACTTGGTTAACGAGACTGTTAGACTTTATTTAATAAGTGTCTTTGTATAATTTTTATTAACGAGGCATTATTTTAATTTTTTATTAATTTTTAAAACCAGTGGTGTAAAACTGATATTTTTTAGTTTTTATTTTTTTCGCCTGTAATACTGAATCGATTTTAATAAAATTTTAGGGGTATGTAGGTAATTATAGGAGGCACCCAAATAAGTAAGAAAATATATGGCGTGTAATCTAAAAAAATACATCCTTATGACGTCACACTTTTTTGGAACACCCTATATAAAAAAAATATTTTCCTGAAATGCGCACCAAGATACAGGTAAGGTCTGCAAAATATCAAAATTTTAACCTAATTATTAAGAAAGCTATAGAATACGGGAGGTGAGGTGCAGGACCCTGTATATAAAAGAGGGCCCAGAATTCTACCCTGTGGTACACCCGCGGTGACACCAAGGGTTTCAGAAAACTTGTCGCTGACGCAGCTTGAATTGAATTCAAAATTGCAATATCGTATACCGTTCTCAGTTTTTCTTCCATTTTACTTTTTTTTTTGGTTGATTTAAAAAGTTTTAAGGGTCCCTAGGCTATAGCCTACTTAGCCCATTGGATAATCCGGTCCTGGATATATTTGTATTGTAAATCAGAAGACTAAAAAAAAAAATTGTGTGTGCTTAAAACCACACGACAGAAGTGAAAACTTCAACAAGGTGAAATTAACAATATCAAATACACGAGTGTCTAGACAACGCACACTGACTGTTTCCACGTCGATACGTCGATACTGAATGCGACCGATGGCGGCATGCTCTTTCATATAACGTTCATTCGGGTCAGTGTCAGTTCGGATTGAATATAGCAGTTGAATTCGAGCGTAGCACACCCGAGTCTGACGCGTGACGGCTCAGTTTAATTCAGTGCCCACAAAAAGTGCTAAACGCGCCTAAAGAAGTTTTCACTTCAAAAAAATGCCAGAACATACCTGAGACGCAACAAGTGTCGCACACTGTTTCCACGTCGACTGATGCGGCAGCGGAGTCAAATTCGAGAGTTACACAGCCGAACCTGACGCGTGACGGCTCAGTTTAATTCAGTGCCCGCAAAAATTGCTAAACGCGCCTAAAGAAGTTTTTACTTCAAAAAGGAGGAATAGTCATTTTTGGCGTAGTGTAGCTACAACAGAAAAAAATGTTCTTCTATAATAAATAGTTGTAAATAAAAACGATTAAATCCTGCTTGATAGTCGTTGACTAGCACCCTGTACAAAACAATAGATAGTATAATAAATAGTCGTATAAACGCGGTATGTAGATTATCTTCGGGGCAGCCTTGGTCGACCTCTGACTCCTAGGCGGGGAAAATCGCCCAGCTCGAACATTTCGCGAAACGACGAACATGCCGGCCGCCGCTGCAGAAAGCAACTAACGGTGACCTGGTGAACGCGCATGTATCACTGTGCATCGTGATAAACGTGATAAAGGATCGCGGAAGCGCGAGTGTGAAAATATTTTGAAAAAATTACGATCGAACGAAATTTTGGGTGGCTGCTGTGGGCATTTTTGGAAAGTGCATTAAGATGTGGAATATAAATATTTTGTTTGTTTTGGTGAGTTATTTAAATATGTATAATTTATTGGAATAATGATTTGTCCTTTTATGTGTGGCAAAAATCAGGATATTCTTGCATTTGCCCTTTAATTTTTTGATAAATATTTCATATATTAAACGTTCGTGTAGTCAAGCCTAGCCATTTCGATGGAATTTCAATTTCCTTCGTAAGTGGCCCGCGACAGAAATGTCGCTAGTAGTAATCCGCAGAAAAAAGGAAAAAAATTATTATTAAACGACAAACTCAAATTCCCAAGAAATCTCGTAATGTAAAAAGGTAAGGTACCTTTATCTACCCATTTTAGGTTCGTTTTTAATAGCAATTTTGCTTAAACTTTCCCCTTGATTTTATAATCTATAAAATAGTTTTTAGGTTATGCTAAAATATTATCTTTTAAGGTGGGAGTATCAACATGCTTGCCAACATGTAACCTATTTCACGTAGATTTATTTATGTTTTCTAGCTTTTACACAAAATTTAAATAAAATCAGTATCGTCTTGATATTCTATAGGTAATAATTGACATATTTAATAAATATCAAGGAATTTCATAACTTATTTTAGGAGTATATATCGGGTAAGATTTTTTTTAACATTATTATGTCATTGTTCTTTCACTATACAATTCTTCCAAAATTAGCAATGAAATAAATTGATATTTTTGTAGTATATCAGATATTACTTAAGTAATGTGCCGTAGTAAGTACAGAACGAAGGATCGACCTGAAGTTCAAGAGTATTTAAAGCTCTCTATTTTTAAGTATGCCTATTTTCAAATTTAACTACTGATATCCCAATATAATTAAACAAGAACCGCCACTGGAGTGCATTCTTATCCAGGACGCCCTGTATACTATGCATGACTGCGCGACGTCATAGTAAATACTATACAGTTTTACTACTTTGGTTGTAAATTTTTAACATGCGATAAAATATTTTTGAACCAACGCATGCAATTCAATTAGGTTTAACTAAAACATGACAAACGCCAAAGGTAATCGTATGTACAGGGTTATCCAACCAAGACTAGACAAGGCGATTTTTTGACTTTTCCTGTACTTTTATAAAAAAACTGAAATAGCCATCTTAAGTCATTTTCTCCCGCGAATTCGAATATCTTCAGCAAAAAACAATTGAACATCAAACAAAAGTACTAGGGGTCACTTTGATATTTTTTTAAATAGAACACCCTGTATATTTTTACATTTTTAAATTCCACATAAAATTATAATTATTTTTTATTAAATGCACTATTAGTCTATTCTTCATAGTTTCCGAGATATTGACTCTCGAAAAGTGACATTTTTGAACTTTGACAGCTTATAACATTCTAACAGTACGTCTTAGAGCAAAACGGCTTACATGTCCCTATCTTCAATTTTTATTATCTTCCCAAAAAAATCAACTTCCAGTTAAACCGGAACAACTATATTTCCTTCTTTCGAGTTACATCCGGTTTACCCGGAAGTTGATTTTTTTGGGAAGATAACAAAAATTGAAGATAGGGATATGGAAGCCGTTTTGCTCTAAGACGTACTGTTTGAAAGTTATAAGCTGTCAAAGTTCAAAAATGTCACTTTTCGAGAGTCAATATCTCGGAAACTATGAAGTATAGACTAATAGTGCATTTAATAAAAAATAATTATAATTTTATGTGGAATTTAAAAATGTAAAAATATACAGGGTGTTCCATTTAAAAAAATATCAAAGTAACCCCTAGTACTTTTGTTTGATGTTCAATTGTTTTTTGCTGAAGATATTCGAATTCGCGGGAGATAATGACTTAAGATGGCTATTTCAGTTTTTTTATAAAAGTACAGGAAAAGTCAAAAAATCGCCTTGTCTAGTCTTGGTTGGATAACCCTGTACCAATTATGTGACCTAATTTTATTTGTATTATAATATCTACATAAGGTTAAATAGGTATCAAACCCAAAGCAAAAATAATGTCATATCTATTTTTGGATACAAACCAGCGACCAAAAAATCCCAAGCTTGATAATATTGAAGACCCTCTCATTAGGTATTAGTAATCCTTATAATATCCTTATAGTATATTTTAATATACAAAAACAATATTTCAGCCTAAAAAATTAGTAAAAATCAAGAGACGAATGGAAAGTAAAAAACTATAATTTTTGGATTGCAGTAAAATTGTGATGACTTTTTTCACTGAAATAATAATAATAATAATAATAATAATAATAACAAAAGCTTATTGAAATATTTTTTTTGAAATTTAAGTAATGCTCATATATAATTTTTTTGTATAAAATATCAATTCAGAACTTAGAAGTAAAATACTTGTTTTGAGTTAAATAATATAATATTTATTGTCAAGAATATATTTCATAATTCAGGCACAACTAGATTATAATATAAAACGAATACGACAATATTTTATTGGTATACAGTGTGACCAGTAAAGTCCGCATCTTATGGGATTTTTTTTTATTAATAGCTTTATTCGAAATTTGACTTTGGCATCAAGTTCTGCTTCGATCGAGATAAAAATTAGGCCAAAAAATAGTAGTCACGTGAATCGCATTATCTGTCAAATTTTAATTTTTTTTTAAAACTAATTCAAAAGTGGGGTTATTTCTAAAAACATCGAAAAAAGTTATTAACAAATTTTTTTTTTAATGCAGTTTCTAGCCCACCTGCATAAGATAATTTTGATTTTTTACCCACCACTAAAATTTATTTTCCACTTAATGAACACTTTATTGATGACACTGTGTTCTTTTTTGTCTTAATATTAAGGTGTATTACTTTCAGGCACAAACTACGTTTTCAAAAATACTTATTTTATAAAGTTATCTTATACAGGTTCAAAAACAAATAAGCTTTGCATCACATGCGACCAAATTTTGATAGCCCAATTTTGATTTTGTTGAAAAACACACATTTAATATGGCGCTACTTTAAAGAAAATGTATCTGATATAAAGCCTTGTCAAAACTGAGAAGTTTTATGTAGGTTGCGTTGAGTCTTATTTTGCAAAAGTGGTGCAATTTACAAAATATTGGTAAAAAATCAAAATTATCTTACGCAGCTGAAATATTGCATGTGTAATAGAAACTGCATTTAAAAAAACTTTCTTAAATAACTTTTTTTGATATTTTCAGAAATACCCCACTTTTGAATTATTTTTTGGAAAAAATTAAAATTTGACAGAGAATGCGAATCACGTGACTACTATTTTTTTGCTTAATTTTCATCTCGATCGAAGCAGATCTCTATGCCAAAGTCAAATTTCGAATAAAGCTATTAATTAAAAAAATCCCATATGATGCGGACTTTACTGGTGACACTGTTTTTTATATCACTACAGTATAAAAAGCTACAATACGTCATGTATATAATATATATATTTATTTATTTTATTCATTATAGCTTGGTATATTCATTATTTATTAATGACGTTCTTGAATATATCTCTTGGATTGGATAATATTAAATTTTTAATTTTATTTCTATAATTAGTTAATGATTTAATTATTTTAATTGACTGTGGTAGCATATCAAAAATGGAAAAATGGAAAATTTTTGTGTGCTATTGTTTTGTTTACTCTATTTTTATAAATATGTAATAGTATTTTTATGACATAATAATATTAGTGCCAAAACTACTAACTTATGGTAAATTTTTTTTAAAACTTTATTGACCAAATTAAGACATAAATTTTATTATTCTCCCGAGAATCGCACGAAAACGGGTAAACCGGCTTGATTCAAAATTAAACATTACTCATTAACTTTCACTGGCGTTACAACAACCTGTCGCAGACTCGTCCCATCGCATTTTTCAAAAATTATTAATTAATCGACACGTTTGATAACGCAAGTATACGTTTTCTTGTTTTGCTATTTAAATATCAAGGTCTTGAAAAAGCATTGGTCACTTTTTATGTCTAAAAACATGTTAATTTAGCCTTATAAGTGAATGCCTCTTTAATTAAAAAAAAAAAAAAAAACTAGTAACCTTTTACAAAAAATAATAATACCAGTTTTAGGTAGTAAGTAGGTATTTAGTACCTTTACAAAATGGGAGAATGAATGCGCACTAAACATCAGAATTACCTAAGGTTTGTGCAACCCCCAAAAATACAACAAAAGAATAGATGAAAACAAAATACAAATTTTTTCCCATTGCCACAAAATTTTACTGATACAATATACTTAAGGCAAATCATTTAACTTATACCAGCACTATCTACCGCAAACTAATATACACGAGGCGACGCCCGTGCCCGCTTCTGCTCCTATAATAAAATGTAGCGTTCCAAATAGAGGTGGCTTGCGATTTCGCGGACTGCTACTTTGTCACTGCCCTGCCCTTGACACAGCTACTCCGCTTTCATAAAAATAGCAGTGATATTTCGGAGCAGACGCTAGCAACTGGAGTCTTGTCGGCATTCTGGAGCTGTTGCAATTTAACTAGACGGAGAAAAAATGTATTTCTATCATTTTCTTTTACATGCAAGTAGATAGAACGTAGATATATACCGTGCGAGCAAAAATTATTTGCATCAAAGAGGGCCTTGCATCTAAGGACGTAATGCTTAGCCGTAGAGCTTAATACCTGTTGGGTGTCAGTAACTACCTGAATTAACAATCAATCAGTTATTCCGTCATCTTCGACAGTCGTTACAAGTAATTTAATTCATCGCTAATTTTTCCAATTTCTTGAACAATAATTCACACAATGGGCTTTACGGAACAGCACAAAACATTCATGGTTGAAGCGTATTTTCGAAACGGGGTTAAAGTAAATGGTGAGTGGCAATACAATCCGGGTTTGTGCATGGACGATTTTTACGAACATTTTCCTAACGTTGCTTTTATGGCTGGGGATTTTTATCATTGCCTGAAAAGAACCGTCGCTGTGTTTAGGGAAACAGGTTCTATACAACACAAGAAAAGAGCAGAAACACCATCTGTAAGAACAGAAGAACTTGTTGCAAACGTTCGTGAAATAATGCAAAATACGCCAACAAATTGTATAAGACGCCTGTCCCAAGAAGTTGGAAGATCTTATAGAACATGCAGGACTATTCTTAAGAAGCAGCTAAATTTATTTCCTTATAAAGTGCAAGTATTCCAAGAAATACAAGCCGCAGATTTTGAAAGCCGCAGGAATTACTCTCAATGGTTTACCCAAAATTTATTGGAAAGAAATGATTATTAGACCTGACATTTTTTTCGGATGAAGCCTGGTTTCACCTCCCCGGTTATGTGAATTCTTAGAATACATGTAATTATTTTTCTTTTTCTTTCTGTATATTCTTACTTTGTTAATTTTGTAAACAACAAAAATAAATTTGTATTTGTCTACTTATTACTCATTAGTTTGGCATTACATTTCATAATATGAATTTGACAAAATTTTAACCTAGATTTGGTTATATATATCGTCCCCATATCATTGTGATCTAAACCAAGCTCTTCTTTTATCCAAGCCCTCTTTGATGCAAATAATTTTTGCTCGCACGGTACTTTATCCCATAATACTATTATTATGGACTTCCACCTAGAATGAATCAATTAATTTAATATTTAAGTTAAACGGTGAGTAGAATAAAGCAATTTAGTTTAATTAACTCTCCAATTTCTAATAATAAACATTTTATTTATCATCATTTACATCTACAATAGGTAACCAAATCTTGCGCTCACTAAGAACTAGTCCAGCTGTATTTCTTTACAAACACATGGCATTTTACCGGCTTTGTACTACGCCGCGAACGTAAATTATACATGGCAACGCGGCATTTAATGCGAAACATGCGCAGGCGCACCACATGCTGCTTGGTTGGCTCGTAGCTATAATATTTGGGCGGCGAAACTCTTGTATGTTGTCACTGTGGTCAGAGTTGTTCATAGCGTTTTCCATTGCATGTTAAATGTACTTCAATATTTTACCAATAAATAAATCCATAACTTTTAATCTATCACACGCAGAATTCGATGTTTTAATTGTAAATAAAATTAAAGCAAGCCATTAGGCTCATAAACCATTAAGGGATCCCATACAAGTTTAAAATATGGTGAATGC
Organism: Polydrusus pterygomalis; assembly: GCA_963969555.1. Lineage (NCBI taxonomy): Eukaryota > Metazoa > Arthropoda > Insecta > Coleoptera > Curculionidae > Polydrusus > Polydrusus pterygomalis. The sequence goes on from OZ018376.1 coordinate 2,725,093, forward strand.
GATGGTAAAAGAACTTAGCCCGGTCCTGTCTCTGTCCTCAACATCTTAACGTCAAATAGACAACCAGATTTCAACAGGGTGCCATAAATGACAGCTGACTTAGCCACGATGCGGCGTGTTCTTAGAAAAATTTGACTTTACAACCAAATTTATTAGAAACTTTGCTGAAGTTTGGACATAAAAGATGTTCAATTAATACGAGTAAAATATTATATTACTTAATAATAAAATATATTTGTTTGCTTTTACTTACAAATAAATTTGTCCCGGTGACCATTCGTATTATTATGAAACAGAAAAAGTAAATAACATTGTTAGACAAACATTATATTACAATCAGCATCATTAAATTATGTCTCAATCAAAAACAGTTGACCATGTAAATTTTGACGATCTATCGCAAAAAAATTGTAGCACGAATTTCAAGATCGCCTGCATCGGATCTGAGCATATTATATAATCTATAATTTGTCTATCTGACTGAAGATGTAGGAAGTAGCGATTTTATTTGATTAGAATGAAAGGCTTATAGATGTGATACCGCCCTGATAAACTGCTCATGATTGATAAATGATATTTTAATTATGTCCATGCTTGAGGAAAGAAATTTAAGAAAATTACAACACAACAAAATACAGTTTTTTAACCATTAAAATAAATCATCTCTGGAAGGATCATCATTATCAGATTCGTCCAAGTTAATAATAAGGAGTATCTGAAGCATTGGTAAATATTTCCCGTTCCCACACATAATTTATAATTTTATTAGTTTTCCATTATTCCACTGTTACATTTTCCATGGCTTTATTTCACAGACCCAAAACTACGTCATTTGTTACAGGATGCGTAGAACTTATTTTTGCATTATAATAGCACTTACATTCCGACTAAACCATTTCAATAAAATTAAAGTTTGGATAATAATATGGAGGAAGTTCCTGCGGTACGGAGATAGATTTCTTGACAAAATTACGACGAAAACCAACGCGAGTGCGAAGCGAGCGGGTCTTGCTAGTTACAAATATGATCAGTTTTCTTTTACGTTATAGTTGTATGCTATAAGTAAGCAAAAACAATTAATATTACATAATAACATAATCCAATCAATATTGTTGAATGAATTCTATAGGAAGCCGGTAGTGGAGCAAGAACTAATCAGCAATAACATAAGTATTTCATATTCTTGGTGTTAAAAAATTTCGCATTGTATCCGGAGGCCTTTTAAAATTTTATGTTATAATATAATATTATGATACTTGAACGGTGAAAGTAAAACGCTGAACAAAATTTGCGAAAAAAGTGAGTAAAGTGAAATAAATCATTTATGGCAGACACTTGGCACGATTTTATACCCAACTTATGACCGGTTAAACTGAGACAAGGATGTTTTTCCTCGTTTTATGTAATATGTATCTCTGCCTTTGGCATTAAAAAAATTTAATAACTAGTACATGCATGTGTTTTGGTTTTGTTATTCTTGCTTTCTGTTAATGCTGATCGTTTAAAAGAAAACTTGTTTTTTATAATATTGAATGTTAACGTTTGTTGTTACAATAATGGACATTAACTTACTACGCGAAACCGTTTGGCATGAGTCGAAAGGTCTGCCTAATCTAACAAAACCAAACTACTTTCCTTTAGAATTCTTTATATACAGGGTCGCTCATATGTATAGAAACGGTTAATTTTTCCTAAAGTACTACGGTAAGCGTAAAAAAAGTTGTAGGCGATTTTTAAAGTACTTATATTTTATTAGAATAAAGAAAAATTAAGCATAACTATATATAGGATAAGCCAAATAGTCGTAGAAATACAAAGGTAAGTACTTTTTTTAATGATAGATTCTGTATATCATTCGATATACGTATGTCCTTTTCAAAATTCTAAAAATATCACACTACGTGTCTAAACTAAACCGTTTTCGAGATATCGAGTTATGAATATTATAAACTTAACAGTGATTAAAAAGTTCCCAGTTCAGTAGTGGGCCGTAGCAACTCACGCGTCATATTTCAGAGACTAAATTTTCATGGTGTTAATTATTTAAGTTAAACGGTAAGTAGAATTAGTAATTATAGTATATAATATATATAATAATATTAGTAAGTTATAGTAATTAACTCTTCTATTTCCAATAACAAACATTTCATTTATCATTATTTGCTAATATAAATTTAATATTGTTAGTTTATTCATTTTAATTAGGGTACAATAGTGCTAAACCGTGCGCTCACTGAGAACTAATCCAGCTGTTTGTATTTAAAAAACACATGGCATTTTAGCGACCTTGTACAACGCCGCGGAAGTAAATTCTAATATGGCTACGCAGCATTAAACGCGAAACATGCGCAGGGGCATCGCTTGCCGCTTGATTGGCTCTTCTACAATATTTGAGCGGCGAAGCTTTTGAATGTTGTCAGGGTTGTTCATAGCGTTTTTGTGCAAGCCAGTATGCTAATAAACCATTAAGTAGGGAGTACTTGAAGTACTTAAAGTACCCTTTAAAAATTACCCGCAAGGGCCGAAACACGTGCCAAAAAACGGAATAAATTTGTAAAACATAACAAGTAGTTATTTTTACTTCCTGCGTAATGGAAGAACAGAAGCATGTAGCCCAACACAAATTAGTTATATTTTTTATTATTCCTTTCCTCCAAAACACGACCAATACCTTTCATTGTGTAGCAATTACCTACAAAATAAATTTTGGGGGGCCCACCCAACAAAAATTAAATAAATACATTTAGGTGCAAGACAAGGGCAGATTTGGCTTTCTTCATTGGGGGAGGCTGGTCAACCATAGGTATAAATAAAGATATGGTTTATGGTATGAGACACAATGACACAAAATCAACAACATAACGTATATTGCTATAAATAAAAATAAACTAATTAACTCGGACAAACAAATTAGGTTTAGTTACATCTAATCTAAAAAGAATAACCTCTTTTACATTATTAACAGAAAATTCGTAAATACCTCGAGGGTGGGCCACGGGCAATGTACAGGAACGAACAAAATGGTAATAGTGCATTACCCTTCATCAGAAGACAGCATATTTCATGCATCACTAGTATTTGCTCTTAACATTTTTCGCTATCATACTTTGAGAAATAATCGACCGTTTCCATATATTATTTCAGACTCAGGGACCATGGATTATAACTGAATCGTATTTTCTAAAAAAATAACTAAGATGAAATTAACCTAGTGAAAGTGTCAAGTAATAATATGTTTGGCAACATAATACTACTAGTTTTCCCACATATATTATTAAAATATAATGCTTTCCTAGTCAATTAATATTAATTTAATATCTATAAGATCGTAGAGAAGATGTTAATTTTATCGAGGTTTTTGACCTACTTTACCATTAAGTTGGCAGTTCGCATCATAAAATCATCCGTATAATAAAAATCATAAATTCAGATGCATTTTTGCTCCAGAATTATTTTGTTTGAAGGAAATTTATTGTTTGTTATTAATGATCTCATACTTAAGGGGCCTACAGACACACGTACAAGTTTTAATACATCGCAACGCAAGGTGATGTCAGTTTGATTTGAACATGACGTATTTAAGAAATCTTTCTAAAGAATCCATAAAAGATTTTATTGAACTCTGCAAGTCTTATAAATGTTTGTGGATAACAAAGTCAAAGGAGTATATATGAATCGAAACAAAAAAAAATAACGCTTTTATAAAGTACTATTGCTAAAACTTCAAGAAGTTGTGAAAATGCCAAATACCCAAGTGTGGCCTTTCATGAGTCGATATAGTAGATCTCATATAATAGGGGTGTGGTAATAGGTGTTATATAACTAAAGGTTAAAACTGAACGTATATATTCATTGGCTGTTTTAACTGGACCTCTTAAAAAACGTACAAAAGGAAATAGAAACCTTACACTTTTTACCAGTTTATTTACCTAAGTAGTCAAAGATAAAAAGCCAAATTTTGAAAATATGACAGAAAATGTTAAAAAGTGTCCGGGATTTTTCGTCCGCGTATCATTTTTAAAGTGAAAACTTCTTTAGGCGCGTTTAGCACTTTTTGTGGGCACTGAATTAAACTGAGCCGTCACGCTCGGATGTGTAACGCTCGTCTGCACCGAACAATTGTATTTGATATTGTTAATTTTACCTTGTTGAAGTTTTCACTTCTGTCGTGTGGTCTTAAGCACACACAATTTTTTTTGTTTATAGATTTGTAGTCAGTTTTCAGTAATGTAACTCTTGTACTGAAAATTGTTTTATTTTTAACAAACACCAATGTTTTTTTTGTCTTTTTCATATTTTACTTTATAAAATATGACTTAATAATACTCACCTATACTTTATACCGTGCGAGCAAAAATTATTTGCATCAAAGAGGGCCTTGTATTTAAGGACGTAATGCTTAGCCGTAAAGCTTAATACCTGTTGGGTGTCAGTAACTACCTGAACTAACAATCAATCAGTTATTCCGTCATCTTTGACAGTCGTTACAAGTAATTTGATTCATCGCTAATTTTTCTAATTTCTTGAACAATTCACACAATGGTTTTTACGGAACAGCACAAAACATTCATGGTTAAAGCGTATTTTTGAAACGGGGTTAGAGTAAATGGTGAATGGCAATACAATCCGGGTTTGTGCATGGACGATTTTTACGAACATTTTCCTAACGTTGCTTTTATTGCTGGGGATTTTTATCATTGCTTGAAAAGAACCGTGGCTGTGTTTAGGGAAGCAGGTTCTATACAACACAAAAAAGGAGCAGGAATACCATCTGCAAGAACAGAATAACTTGTTGCAAACGTTCGTGAAATAATGCATAATGCGCCAACAAATTTTTTAAGACGTATTGTATAATTGTATATTGTATAATTTATGTAATAAAATTATTTTTCTTTTTCTTTCTGTATATTCTTACTTAGTTAATTTTGTAAACAACAAAAATAAATTTGTATTTGCCTACTTATTTTATTACTCATTAGTTTGGCATATCATGGTCATAATATGAATTTGACAAAATTTTAACCTAGATTTGGTTAGATATATCGTGCCCATATAATTGTGATCTAAACCAAGTCCTACGTTTTTTAATCCAAGCCCTCTTTGATGTAAATAATTTTTTCTCGCACGGTACATATTATACAGTGACCGGCAGAAAGTACGTACCAAAGGGGATTTTTTTTTATTTCAAAACTTACCAAATTTTTTTGGAGGTGGAAAAGTTCTGCATGTCCCTAAACAAAAAAAAACATAGACAAAACTAGTAAATATTGCGCCATATACCAGGGAGAGGTGAAAACGTGAAATTCACTCAAGAATAAATTGCCCTTATTTTTCCCTGTGGAAATTTTTTTTATTAGGAAATATTGTTTGCACTTAAAAGTTATCCATAAATACCAAATATCAGCTCGGTAGCACAAATATAAATATTTTTCATGGCAACTAGATTTAAATGAAAACGAATTTTATTGTAAGGGTTTAAACTTTAATTTATGAACCAATGGGTTTAAGAGTTTTTGAAAAATTGGGAACGGCAAAATATTGTTACATGTATGAAGAAACCCTCATTTGTTTTGCATAAAGTTATTCCGCTTATCCATAGAATAATGTACGGTGTGCACCAGAAAAGTTAGATTATTTTTGATGTTATTTTATTAAACGTCCAGTTCTCGCGTATTTAAACAAATTTAAGTAAGTGGTGTGTCTAATTGCCCAAGAGCTGTTAAAAAATTGAATTTATAGGTCGCATAGCTTCTATCGATTCGTTATACGAGGGGGCGTAAAAAAAAAAGTAAAAACACTTTTTTTGTGCTACCGAGCTGAAATTTGGTATTTATGAATAACTTTTAAGTGCAAACAACATTTCCTAATAAAAAAATGTTCTACGGTGAAAGATAAGGGCACTTTATTCTTGAGTGAATTTAACGTTTTTACCTCTCCCTCGTATACAGCGCAATACTTACTAGTTTTGTCTATGCTCTTTTTTGTTTAAGAACATGCAGAACTTTTCCACCGCCAAAAAAATTTGGTAAGTTTTGAAATTAAAAAAAATCCCCTTTGGTGCGTACTTTCTGCCAGTCACTGTATATGAAACAAGAATTTACAAGACAGTGCAAATTTATAAAATCAAGGTGAAATTATGACATGTTTTTTATTAATATGATATTTATAAATTAAACTAAATTAAAAACGTATTATATTAATTAGGTTATATTCTGTCGGCATCCTTACCCCAGTAAATCAATGATAATAATTATTTTTAAAAGCGTAAAGGTAGTTTAGTCCATTTTTTTAATGAAGTTGTTGCCCCTGATTTATTTCTATATAATTAGTGTGAAATATCGGAACGAGTTAATTAGGTAGAGCAATTTTATAATTTCGTAATGCCAATTTTATTGGTTAAACATGAAATAAAAATAATTTAAATTCGACAAAAATTTAAATAATTCCTCATGCTCCAGACCACATCATCAAACTTTCTCCAAATAATGTTTAGCCGCAAGGGCTAGTCGTGAAACAAAATACCTATTGTTGGGTCCGTTAAAGGGTTTATGTTGACAAAGTTGCGTTGACTGATATATTACATTTTTGAATTTTAACCAATCGCTTACAAACAAAAGCTCGAACGATGAAGAAAGGTAATACTCAATTATTATTACACTACACAAGTAACTTTTTAGTCTAGACAATCTCTTCACGCTATTTAATTCAGAGCAAGTAAGTATTTAAAGCTGCAAAGTAATGCAATTATTTTATACATACACCATACTAGTGACGGGTATTTTTGTGGGTATTTATGAAAAAACACCTGCAAAATTACTTTAAAAAATCAGAAAAAAATTTTGAATGTCTGCTCAGTTCCAAAGTTAAACACTGAGGAAAATGATCTAATACAACAGGTTTGCTAAGACATAGTTTGATTAATAGCTTATTTTTTATTAATTCATATTGAATAAATTGCTATATAGAGTATCAAACCCGCTTTAGTGTTATATCAATTCCCGATTTGCTAGAACAGTGTTTTTATTGGTAGTAATCAGTTCCATTAGCAGCACAGTCTTGTTGAATAATGAACTACTTTTAATACAGCAATTTTGCTAAGAAATACGTTGTATATTCTCAATGCATGGGACGCATTTTGTTCCCAGTAGAGCGCTTTCTCTACAATTAAGAAAGCAGAACAGCGTCTTTAAAAACGAATTGTATTCGTTAGGACCTATTATCCACCAAGACGTTGGTGGGGGTTCGTCGCGATCGACAATCGCCTGGTGCCCTAGTATTGGTTTTAACGAATTTGTTGCGCAGGTCACATCATTGTTCGGAGTCTTCTAGCTGTCCTGTCTGAATTAGAATTTTATTGATCGTACCAATACCAGTTTCAATTAGTTTATTTTTACTTTGTATTTAAGTTTTTTTTAACTTTGCATGTCAGATAAAGCCATAGAATATTGTTATTTCGCATAACCCATATTGGACTTAATAATCTACGGACGAATTTTACCGCCTGCATGTTCCCTAATAGATAATCATATGCGATGTTAAACGACAAGAATAATACCATACCAGAAGCTGTTTAAATTTTTGAGAGCAGTACTGATTTTTATTGGTAAGTATATGCTTCATTAACCGTAGCAAGCAAATATTATTATGATTAATGCCCTGTTTCATTACAACTGCCAGTCGGAATTTTTACAGTTTATAAAACCAGATTACACCTCCAATACAACTTGATAATTACTGTGAGTATTCAGAGCAATAATGGCTATAAACCATCCTATGGTAGCATTAACTCATATTTCCGATTCGCTAAATTACCGTGATATTATCACTACACAACGGTCTAGCAATTTTCTTTGTATAAGTAGGAAAGCGCATTGCTGTATAGTATTAAAGAGTTGTATAAATAGTATGTAAATTATTATGAGTTTTTTTCTCAGTGTATAGTATTTAAATTTACGATTCGCCCATTGACTATAACTTTTAAATGGAAAATTTTAAATACACATTTTCGGGTGGATATTTATCATTGGGGTAAATACCCGCATAAATCCCCAATTTATAAATACTCACCGCCCACCACTTTACCATACGCATTATTTAATCAGTCGGAAATTTAACGCTATCTCTCTCTTCTGTCTTTGTTTCACAAGAAGGAATGTTTGATGCAAACAAACAGGCTATTTATGAATGAATAGCTTAGTACATTCTATCAGAAGTCTATAGATAGAACGTTTTAATACTTTTTGTGTTATTTACATTACGTAAGTTACGTTGTTGTTTGTTGTCCTTGGTTGAGGGTTGAATTAGTTTAGTAGTGTGTGGTGACTGGTAAAAATTCATCATAAGATGGGCAAGAATATGTATATATTTTTGATTGATGAAGGATTACCTATTTAACTTTTAACGTGGTAACGACCATCTGTTGAACGAACGACTATAGTCTTTAGGGGTGGTCTATATTTTGTCTCTATAATAGGTACCCAACATTATGAGTTACATTTTAGATACCTGCTTTTACATTTTATTGATGTGAGCGCCCTTTTAAAAACTTTTTAATACATATTTGCCCCCCCCCCCCTTTCCATCACTCCTAAAACCTCGCTGCACTACTGCCTTTAATAATACAAGAGTCACAAGTACCATGCACAAGAATTACTTACATCAATTTGTTCTAATCAACAAATATATTTTGAAATTAATTCTGCAGTTTTAATAATTGACATAAAAACCTAAAACGATAATCCTGTCTGCTAATATATACTTTCTTTACGCAACAAGATTAAATTTACGCAAGCCAATTTGTGTAAGATTCATAAACGTCTAGTCTAGACTGACCTTTAAATATAAATGCAACTGACTTATCAATTTGCGAAAATAAAAATAGATATTATAAATCGATATGATTTCATAACGAAGAATCTAGGGCATTCGGAACTAGTAACCATTTTATAATATTTTATATGGTATATATTTAGTTCCTATAAAATCACTTTCACCGCGCCATTGGCTCTAATTATTATAATTAGTAAGTAAGAGTACGATATAGGAAGCTGCAAGACATTTTTATTTTAGTAATATTTTGATAATTATATTTTTGCAATTTTACTGGTAATTGTTTATGTAATTTGAGTTGTATTTTGCATATTATCCAATAACGCTTTCGCATGCGTATGCACAACACACAAAAAAAAAGTCTACATAAAGTAAATTATTTCCTTATTGAAACACTAAAACAGAATTTCTTTAGTTAATTATTGAATATCCATAACATAAATTAGAAATAAATTAATTTTTAAAATACTCTTTTCATAAATTGAAGAGAACCTCTGAACAATAGACGTTCAAAAAAGCTTCTTCTGTAATACAAAAATATATTTTTGTGGTTCACCCTGTATTGAATAAAATACTTAAATATACCCACAGACATATTATAGTATATATAGATTAAATATTTCCGATAAAGTTTATCAAAAGTTATTTTATCCTACTCTATCCGTTTCTGAGAAAAAAAAATGTTGTACAGACGCGTGTCATTCTTAGTTGCAACTAATACTTTATTTATCATGGTCTTCTTGGCAGAAATCAATGAGAGACACAAACTACGTTTTTAAAAATACTTATTTTATGAAGTTACCTTATACAGGGCCAAAAACAAATAAACCTTGCATCACATGCGACCAAATTTTAATAGCCCAATTTTGATTTTGTAGAAAAACACACATTTAATATGGCGCTACTTTAAAGAAAATGTATCTGAAATAAAGCCTTGTCAAAACTGAGAAGTTTTATGTAGGTTGCGTTGAGTATTATTTTGCAAAAGTGGTGCAATATACAAAATATAGGTAAAAAACCAAATTTATCTTATGCAGCTGAAATTTTGCATGTGGGCTAGAAACTGCATTTAAGAAAACTTTTTCTAATAACTTTTTTTGATATTTTAGAAATAACCCTACTTTTGAATTATTTTTTGGAAAAAATTAAAAATTGAAAGATAATGCGAATCACGTAACTACTATTTTTTTGCTTAATTTTCATCTCGATCGAAACAGAACTTGATGCCAAAGTTAAATTTGGAATAAAGCTATTAAGAAAAAAAAATCCCAGCTGATGCGGACTTTACTGGTGACACTGGATAATGTTATTCAGAGTTAAATTAAATTTGTAAGTCCTCTCTTGCCTAATAAATATATGCACTTGTTTTGGAGTAACATTTTTTTGTATTACTGTATTAACTTCTAAAAACCATTTAGGTCATGTGCCCCTTCCTCCCCCCTTCTGGATCCGCTACTGTTCTGTTAAAAACATACTTTTACCAGTATATTATACCTAATCTATTTAAGGCTGCTTCGTTATTTACAACTATTTCATAAACCAAGCTGCTGGACTGTGGGTTAAACTTAATATTCCTATAGTTTTTGTTCCTGTATGAATGTTTATTAAATCTACCTACATCAGAATTACTTATTTGTATACCAGCACCCACCGGAGTCCTTCGTGTTTTTTTTACCCCATTGAATTGAGGTAATTTCTATTTCAACACATGCACTGTTTGAAACTAGAATTAATAATTAATCTATTTAAGAATAACAATAACTATAATTATAAATGCGTGAATGCAAAAACAATGTAGGAACCTAAAAAAATATTTTTTTTTTATTTTAGTTTGGATTCTACACACGCCTTCAAATTTTGTAATTTCATAATAATTTCATAATAAAAAATAAAGCTAAATTGGTAATATAACCACTCCCCTGGCAATAATAATTACATCACTTTCCTCCAGCGACCAACATCATTCTTTTTATTTTACAATAAAACACGTTCTCAAAAATCTACTTGAAAAAGAAACGACTGATACAACAGCCATTAAGAGCGGTGATAACGATTTCGTTTGACTTTGTTAAATGCCAATAAACTATGAATTGCACTATTCGACGTAAATAATCTAGCACGAAAGAATTGTTTGAAATGTAAGAGTTCTACTTTTACTGACTGGTCTAACGAGAAGCATAGGCGTAGTTTTTCATTTTTAATGTAACTTCGCCATATAGGTACCACAGAATAAATGGCGCGCTATAATATCTTTATACTTATGGGGTTTTGGTTTTTATAGGTTGCTATCCACTAATTTGAGTTGGCAGCATCATTCTAACTGACTGAAACTTCGTAGCTATCGACGTAGGTTGCTACGGTTAATAAAGCATATACTTACTACAATAAAAACCAGTACTGTAGTTCTCAAAAAAAAAATTTTTTTATTAACAAATTCCCAACAAACTTTAAAAGTCCATTATAGGGAATATAAATTATGAACAATAACAAACTTAAAAAGTAACAATTTTTATAAAAATACATTAATAAATATATTTAACGAAATTAATAAAAAAAAAGTCAAATATTAAGTATTCAAATTAAAAAAAAAATTAGAAGTAGTAAGTAGTAGTCATTGAGGGGAGGTTCCGAAAACCTGGCAAGTAGACCAACAGCGATCCTTTTTGCCTACCCCCTTGGCCCCCGCCAAAGCGTCCCGACCTCTTTATGAAGCTAAGTATGTCGCTCCAGGCTAGGAGCCGTCCCAGTGGGTAGCTCTCTCGGGTGTCAGTCTTTTCAATGTATACTCCGGCTCCTGAGGATTCCGTTCCGGCCATGCGCGACCCATCGGTGTAGCATACCAGGGCATCCTCTGGGAATAGAACCTATTTTTTCTCCCATTGCTCCTTGGTAGGGATCGTGAGGGAGTACTTCCTGTTCAGCCTTAACGGGTCCTCTGTCAGGGTCGCTGCGAGGTTCAGTACCGGAACCTCTGCTTCCGCTAGTCGGGCGATCCTCGTATGTCCTACGTCTCCAATACCTTTCCCGCAGTCAGTGCATCTCATTCTTAAAAAAATTAAATAGCATGTGATCATCTATTAATTATGCAACATGGTTTACTGAGATTGTAAAATTCGTCCATAGATGATTATAAAGTCCAATATTAATGATGGGTTGAGCGAAATAAGAATATTCTATTGCTTTCTCTGACATTGCAAAGTTAAAAAAAAACTTAAATACAAAGTAAAAATAAATTAATTAAAACGGGGATTGGTACGATCTATAAAATTCAAATTCAGATAGGACAGCCAGTAGGCTCCGAACAACGATGTGACCTTCGCAACAAATACGTTAAAACTCATTCTACGGCGCGCGGCGATTGCCGATCGCTATGAACCCCCACCAACGTTTGGTGGATTATAGTTTATAACGGATACAATTCGTTCTTAGAGACGCTGTTCTGCTTTCTTAATTGTATATAGAAAGCGCTTTACTGGGAAACAAATAAGTCGCATTGAAAAGAAACAATTAATTTCTTATCAAAATTGCTGTACTAAAAGTAGTTCATTATTCAACAAGACTCTGCTGCTATTAGAACTAATTACTACCAATAAAAACACTGTTCTAGCAAATCTGGAATTGATATAACACTAAAGCGGGTTTGATACACTAGCAATTTTTTTAATATGGGTTATTTAAAAATAAGCTATCAATACAAACTATGTCTTAGCAAACCTGTTGTATTAGACCATTATCTTCAGTGTAGAGATGTTGTTTTAATAACACGGGTTTTATGTGGAATAAGCATTCTACTTTTTTTATAGGCCTGTGATACCTAATTATGCCTTGATGATGGTCTGTGACCAATAAAGAAGAATAATTAAAGAAATTAAAATATATTCCGAATAATATACCATAACTAGTGATCGACCGAAGGTTTGGTTACGGTTTCGGCCAAAAAATCTAGTTTCGGTGACAGTTTCGGTTTCGGCCAAAAACCGGCCGAACCTTCGGCCATGCCGAAACTTTTTTATACATAACTTTGTTCGAAATTTGACTTTGGCATCACGTTTTGCTTCGATCGAGAAAAAATTAGGCAAAAAAATAGTAGGTAGTCACGTGATTCGCATTATGTGTCAAACTAATTTTTTACAGAAAATAATTAAAAGTGCGGTTATTTCTGAAAATATCGAAAAAAGTTATAAGAAAAAGTTTTTTTTTAAATGCACTTTCTAGCCCACATGCAAAATTTCAGTTGCATAAGATAATTTTGATTTTTTACCCACCACTAAATTTATTTTCCACTTAATGAACACTTTACTGATGGCACTGTGTTCTTTTTTGTCTTAATATTAAGGTTGAATTCTCAACGTCGTTCAATTTACTGCCAACCTATAACCTATTTCGCTTTGTATTTTCAAGTTTATTATTTTTTAAACTAACATTTAAATAAAATCAGTATCGTCGGCACATTACTTAGGTAATATCTGATATATTACAAAAATATCAATTTATTTCATTGCTAATTTTAGGAGAATTGTATACTGAAAGAATCATGAGTGACAATGACATAATAATGTTAAAAAAAATCTTACCCGATATTTTTTGCTATACAATTCTCCTAAAATAAAATATGAAATTCCTTGATATTTATTAAATATGTCAATTATTACCTATAGAATATCAAGTCGATACTGATTTTCTTTAAATTTTGTATAAAAGCTAGAAAACATAAATAAATCTACACGAAATAGGTTATAGGTTGGCAAGCATGTTGATACTCCTACCTTAAGGTGTATTACTTTTTAAACTACAAATTACGTTTTCAAAAATACTTATTTTATGAAGTTACCTTATACAGGGTCAAAAACAAATAAACTTTGCATCACATGCGACCAAATTTTAACAGCCTAATTTTGATTTTGTAGAAAAACACACATTTAATATGGCGCTACTTGAAAGAAAATGTATCTGAAATAAAGCATTGTTAAAACTAAGAAGTTTTATGTAGGTTGCGTTGAGTCTTATTTTGCAAAAGTGGTGTAATTTACAAAATATGGGTAAAAAATCAAAATTTTCTTATGCAGCTAAATATTTTCACGTGGGCTAGAAACTGCATTAAAAAAAATTTTCTAATAACTTTTTTCGACCTTTGAATTATTTTTTGAAAATAATTTAAATTTGACAGATAATGAGAATCACGTGATTACTATTTTTTTCCTTAATTTTCATCTCTATCGAAGCAGAACTTGATGCCAAAGTCAAATTTCGAATAAAGCTATTAATAAAAAAAAATCCCATATGATGCGGACATTACTGGTCACACTGTATATAAAAAGATTTTTTCTTTGTCAACTATTTTTTTTGGGGGGGGGGGGAAGAGGTCAATCCGTTCCCAAGATCGATCTCGTCCTATATAAAATAAATTAAATTTCAGCATGCAATAAAATTCTTAACACGTATAAATAGGTTTCCGTTTCGGTTTCGGCCGAAACTGAGACCAAGGCCGAAGATTCGGTTTCGGTTTCGGCTGAAAATCTTGTTTCGGTCGGACACTAACCATAACATTGGTAAATTCCTATAAGTTACAAACTAAATTAATTTAAGCTGAAATTAAACCCAAAATATGTCTTTGATTCTTCGGCAACAGAATATCATTCTAGAGTAAAAATTGGTTAATATTTTCACGTTTTTTTATCGTGGAACTTGCGAGGAACCTGATGGACCTTTCCATTTAACACTTTGTCAGCTTGTTATGTTAAAGAAAATGAGATATATATTTTGCCCTGTAGTAGTTGCTGTAAAAAGAAGGTGCGAAGCAGCAATGAAACTTTTGCTGCATTCACAAATCCGTTTCGTCCATACACGTCAAAGCAATGTCAACCAGGAGGCAAATGAAGAGAGCGAAATGACTGTCAGTAGTCCGTTTGTTAAACTGTAATTTTATTGTAAAAAAAATCATTCCGCTGCACTGAAAACATCGACTTGTGACATAAACTTACTTTCATGTAAACAAAAACAGAACAGCAACTCGTTGGCCGCGGATTGTTATAAAAAACGTTGAATAATGCAAACGTAACGATTGCAGCTCTCGATTTGGTTGGAATATTGAAATTTAAGAAGTCAAGTTCAAACGCAATACAATTTCGGATATCTTAAGTAGCACAGCGTGTTCTTGTTTTTTTTTATGCAAATAAATTGGTGAGAACATAAAAAATATAAGAAAAATATACAAAATTTGTTTTTATCCTATTAAGTTATGGGATTGGTGCATTTTTTCTGTATGTCATCTGCTCTTCACAAAGTTCGATAAATTGGTTGAGTAGTTCCGATTTTTTTCTCTTCGTTGCCTGCCACGACCCTCAGTCATTAGAAGCACCCCCAAAGGCTATCAACCCTTGGTTTTTCGTTTCCATGACATACTGATTGGGGAGTGTCTTCCTTGCTCCGCACCCCACGAGATATCCGAACACCACTAACTAAAAATCGATCGAAAATCACAAAAGGTCACACTGTAGCGTAAGCGGACGTATAGTTATGCAGAAACCTACCAACCCACAATTCGTCAAATTGAAACCAAGCTCATAAGCAATAATATCTAAACGCCAAATATTTTGAATTACGTAAACCTACCAACTAAATATCATAACCCTTATTATATTAACCCAGGGCCGGTTTTACCTAACATGAGGCCCTAGGCGCCAGGAAATTTTGAGGCCCTCTGTTAGGCATCTATTTTATATATTACTAAATAAACTATAGCCTATAGCGTTGCCAGGGTGTTTCGTGCAGTGGCCGCTCGTGACTTGTTAACTTGGGGGTGCACTAAAAGCTCGCCGCGGGCGAAATGCGCCGCAGGCGAAAATTTGTTAAGACCACGCCCAAATTTGGTCAATAATTATTAGCAAATATTTTAAAAATTTATAATTATCTTCTTATTTTATTGAAAATTAAATAGTAAGATAAAAAAAAGGCCAATTTATTTTTCATTATTTATTATTTATTTATAGTCAAAATACCGGCAAAAAATTTCCGCGAATTTGACCGACTGGTTAAATTATCAAATTAATGCAGAACACGACATACACTAGCTATGCCGCTCTACCAACACCTCCTCTACTACACGGATCAGCAAAAAATATAAAACGATCGCATCCCAATGACATCCTCGGTCTCAAAAACCATCCGAAAACAAGGCGCTGGCCCGGCGGCACAGCAAGAGCGTGCCGATTTGAGAGGAATGAAAGCCCATTTATAGCCGTGCGCTAAAAAGAGATAGAGAGGACAAGGTGCCTTTATTACGGGAAGCGAACGGGTCCATATCAAGTAGCGATAGATACGGGCACATTTTTTTGCGAAAAGCATTCGGGATTAGAGACCTGCTACAAAATAGTTAGCGGAACGATAATAATTGGTTAGGAAGCTTATAAAATCATGTTAGAATAATTGCTTTGTAACAGACATTATATTGTTAACTAAATAGGTATGTAATGAATAGTGAATATTAGTCCATGTGGGGCTGAAATCTAAGAGGGGTGGGGGGGACGTGCTCAAGTGCTCCTATATAAGAGCCGCCACTGGTTTCGTGATATATTTTAAATCAAATTTCAGTCACAGTCAAGGGAAAAAACAAAAAGATTTTTTAAAATTTTTGAATACATTTTATTTGACTCTAATAATCTGCATTATGCAAATTATAACTTATTCTAGTGGTTCAGTTACACTATTTACGCCATAATACCATAACGTCGCGTCGCGCTGATTTAGCGTTTCTTGCTCTGTTGGCCCAGTTTAATATTTTTATATTTTGGCATTTTGTGAGGCCCCCTAAATATGAGGCCCTAGGCTAGCGCCTAGTGCGCCTAGTGGTAAAACCGGCACTGTATTAACCAACCCATTTTCCTAACTTCCGTTTGATTAAGTTTGTGCAGAAATATCCTAACCCACTTGGTTGACCACAATACTAATTTAATGCGACCAAGTGGGTTGGTTGCTATCTTCTTTTATGCATTGAAGAAGACGTGGATGGATATAACATAGCTACTCTTCATTTTGAAGTTATAGATGTTTAATTGTTTTGTTTTTGGATACATTTCTTCAATAAATCATTTTTCTTTTGTATAAACCTTTTCAATTTTATTTATTTTGATCAATACGCAATATTGCAGAACACAACCAACCCCCAAAAATATGCCTTTTTTTTCAAAAATAATTTACCAATTTTTTTTTTGCAGTTTAAGATTGTTGAAAATCCTTGAGTAAGAGAGTAACTGTTTTCTTTATAACAATACATACATTTTATTTTTAATGGTTGAAAATAATATAATATCGATTTTCTCGAAACTTACTTTTGTTGGTTGGAAGCTTTCTGCATAACTACGTGAATGAATGAATATGTAGTATAAAAAGCCGTTCAGCGTTTCCACAGTGTTTTCCCTGATCAATTGAAATTTTATGTAATTTAGGAGGCTTACAGGTACAGGTGGAAAATAAAAAAACACACGACATATTATACATATTTAGAATAATATTTTTATTTAGTTGATACACATAACAGTACATCTAATGTAATTAAAATTACCTTCGTTTTCGAACACAGGCGGTATATCTAGAAAATCTAGGGCATTTAGCTGAAATATGTCATCACGGTATAATAAAGAAATATCTAATGTCATCATTGATTTCTTGTAAATACGATGTTTGATCTGGATAAAATGTAAACAATAAATGTCTCTCTTTTTGTATGTCTATACCATACATTTATATAACGTATGTAAGAATTTCTTTAATATGGGCGCGCCCTGTATCGAAAGTATCCATATTGCATTTTATTGGTTCAGAAAGTCTTGTGGTTCGGTGTAGTAAATTAATGTAGGTATACTTATTATTTTTATGGGTATTTGAAACGATTAATATATGTGAGAAACTGAATGCGGGCATAGTCATGAATTTTATTATTGTCAGGTATTTCTATCGATAATGTAACAATATATTGTACTATATATTATACATATTATAATATCAACAAACCACTTACATAAATTAATTGCTTTACTTTCCATAAAAAAGAAATTGTTTATATAACGGTTATATAGGATTCCGATTGTATTATTTTATATAAGGGCTTCCGTCTACATTTTTACATATTTCCGATTTATACCGCCTGTTGCCCGTTGTGCTGCGTTTGATATAGTAATACGTTTGTGTTGTGTTTCATACTTCACAATATAGATAGTTCGGAAGTTGCAATAAAGTTAAAAAAGTAATTCCGAATTTCAGGAACAAACAATTTTTTTAAATCAGCAAATCCTTTTGCCGAACACTTTCATTGCTAAGAAATATATTTTTAATTGTTCACCCTGTATCAGAATAGACTTGGATTATTTAAATATTTTAACTAAAAAATATAAAGAAAAAAGAAAATCACAAAGTATTTCTCTACAAGTTTATTAGAATAACTAGGCGAACCTAGAATAATCCTTAATAATTCGACATGTTTCGAGTGTAGAAACACTCATCATTAGGAAAATAAAGTAAATGGTATAAATGTTGCTAATGTTGTTAGCAATAGAGCAAATAATAAGTCGAATTGAACCGTAATGGAGCTTTCAATGGTGCACACGAGGTGTACAATATGAATAGTCAGAAGACCGACAAGAATTCAGCATACTGGAAAGTCAAGAGGTAGTGAAAAGGCCCTGTCTTGGGCAGAACAATGAAGAGAGCAAAAGAAAATTAGAGAGTTTTAACAGACTTTGTCAAAATCATTTAGGTATAAGTAGTAGTGAATTGAGGGAAAGAAAAATCTTAAGTTTCAATAAACTTTGTCGAAGACATGTAAAAGTAGTGAAATGAAAGGAAAAGAAAAAAATTGTTTTTCGTAAAAGTCAAAGCATCATTTAGCTTGAAGTAAAATGCTGTTGGAGTACCAGGCTCGTTACGGCCCAGTTACCCCGGCAGGAGTCAAATTATACATCGCATTGTGTGCAAAATTAATACATTTAAAAGATTTTAAAAAACAATTTTAATTTTACTAGAACATCTTAGAAAAAGTAACTTTTTTTTTGTTAAAGAAGTTCAACTGCAAGCAGCACGTGTCAAGTTAATTTCCGTTCTGACACGTTAACGTTTCGTCCAAGAAATTAAAAGCGCCCTTCTTACATATGACACGGAAAAAAAAAATACTGTATGAATCTGTAAATTTGATGAAGGTGGCGGCTCGTTAATGAAGGGCTCTGGGGCGCCGCCCTCCCTGCAATTATTTCAAACAGAATCCAAAAATACTTTACTTAAAAAACCAATAAAGCAATCTATGTAAGCAATCCATTAAGATAATTTAAACCAAACATAGCCCTATTCAAGCGGGTAGGTTATACTAAGCGCGGGCATAAATTCAAACCAAACATAGCCCTATTCCAACGGGCAGGCTATACTCATAGACAAGTGAGTTGCGCGCTCTCAATGTTTTTTATACTAAGCGCGGGCGGCGACCGATTATCCGTCCCGATTCAACGCGGCTTCTCGATGAGTTGTCATGACGACAGAGGCGTGACGTCACCTACACATCGCACAACGAGCGGCCACGATGAGCTCCAATTTTCCGCGCCCAACAACAGCCGTTCGCGTTGCCAAGGTAGAATAAGCAATATATTATGTACGTTGTTGTTGTTAGAAAATGTCGTGTAATATGAAGGTCAGTGATTTACAGAAGCTTGTGTTTAGTTCTCTGAGCTTAAGTGAAAAAATTGATTTAAAAAATGCAGGGCAGCCACTAGAAATTGAACATAGTACAAGTGCAATCAAAATGTTAAAGTAAGGCACAGTTTACGCGTAAGTTTGACAAAGAAATATATAATAAAAAATCCTGGATATGCGGTTGTGAGGACAAAATTTTTTTTTTTTTGTTTCGTGTGTCTTCTTTTTGACGGGGATGATAATTGGACTATAAATGTGGTGCAGGACTTAAAACATTTTTCAGAGAAAATAAAAAAACATGAAAATAGTGCAAAACATCGTCATAATGTGGTAAGTTTTGAGATGTTAGGACAAACTAATATTTTAACTTGTTTAAGTAGTGCTTATGCTGATGTAATTAAAATTCACAACGAGAAAGTTAGAAAAAACAGACACGTACTTTCGAAAATAATAGATATTTTAATTTTTTTTTAATTTAAAGCCAGCGCCCCCCTGACTCACTAGACACGAGCCGCCACTGGAAGGTAATAAATAAAGCATGCAATAATAAAAACACAGTGTCTGCCAAATCCCTTAAAAAACGTATATTTTAAATTAAAATAACTTGTACAAACATTGCCTGCCTTAATTTTCCCAATTTTCACACCATATTTCAGAACAATGGCGTTTTCACTCCACGCTCCGTAATACAATTTATTTTCTGTCCAGTAATTGTTTCTATTAACGACATTTTAATTTGTCAAGACTCATTAAAATTGCTTGCATATAAATAGAAGTTCTTGTTTGTTGCTAAAATATACATAATAGGTGCTAACAATAAGTACCATTGTAGGTAGCTACAAACAACGCATTGAAACAAAATTTTTGTTACGAAATTTTTACTATCACTTAAACAACTTTTCCTTTTTATAAAACAATGTCACTATTTTTTTTTCACAGAGCGTTCAGAAAGGATAGTTTTTCGCACGTATTTTCAGCTAGTACCTACAGAACAGTAGGTTTTCTGCCTTTGTGCATGGTCGTGAAAGTCGCACCAGAGAATATCCAGTCGTTGGATATTCTCTGGTCGCACGCCCATCAATAATTTGCGCAAAACATACCACTCGTAGAAGGATTTTGATGTCATTTTTCTTGGAGGTAGCACCAGAAAAATAAAGGCTAGGGGCCAGACCATCTCCGGAAAATACCCCTAGTTAGGAAATTAGCACTTACCCCGCGAAATGACTATATTCGAGCAGTTGTTACATCTAACATATGTATACTCAGTAGTTTTCAATTCTTGCTAAATTTAAGACGATTTTATAGTCCAGGAGCTAGCGCAAAAAATATGCAAGAGTTTTCTGAAGGCTAATATTTTCAAGACGGGATCAAATTTAGTGATTAAAAGCTATTGTACAGTCAGCAGTTACAGTTCCATCTGATGGCGGCGGGACGCGCGCAAAGGTGTAATTTTAATTAGTATCTCCAAACTGTTTTCTGAAGGCTCAAAATTTGTACAAAACGAGCAAATATAATATAAAACAGGAATCTAATAGTCAGACACCTGAACATGGGGACACATAGAGTCAGCGCTACTCCATACTTGTCAAAAAAATGTCCTGACCAAAAGTGTTTTCTGAAGGCTCAAACTTTTTTAAATAATAATAAAAACTATAAAGTTAAAAAAAAATACAGTCAGACTCCTCTGCGATAGAACCACTTCAGTCAGCAGTCGATAGAAGTGTGAGTAGGCACTGCGCGCATCAGTATGTCTAGCCTCAATATCTGTCAATAACGTTTCATAAAAAAGAAATTCATAATTTTTGGATAATTTTAGTTGTTTAGAACGACAAATGATAAAATAATATTATAAATATGATAATTTTCTTCTAGTTACTAAGCTATGATTTTTTTTATTCTCAAATACGAATGAGAGGTTGATTAAAAAAAAAAGTAAGATCAAATTAACTTTTATTAGATCAGGAATAAAGAAAGAGTAATATTCGCTACCATTCTAATTATTTTACAATTAAATGTCATTGGTTCAGTTAGTCTTTCTCGTGTATCAATACTACTTCACCGTTTGTGATCAACAGTCCTGTAATAATATATAATAATTATATTTATTTCAGTTTTGTCTTTATTTCAGATTTAATTATATTCATTTCGATTTTACCGTGTTACATATTTATGATTTGGGTAGTTTCACAAATATATATAAGCTAACAAAGTTATATTTATTACGGTTGGCGAATCTTTTCCTTTTTATTTCGAGGAATCATTTTTATAAACAGTATTTTTATAAATATCAGTTCATTTATCAAAGAAAAAAAAATTTCAATTGTCTTATAAAGCAAAAAAAAAGGAAAAAAAATTGAAAATAAAAGCATCTATTCGTGAGAATCAGTATCGTCGTCGTCTTCTCCGCCACTCTCTTGATCGGAATAAAACGCGATTGAGCCATATTCTTCAGCGTCATCAGTAGTGGTTGATTCCGAATCTGTGTACAAACCAAAATTTTTTTCCCTTCCCCTAATTTCGACCTAACAGTTCCATAGAGGCTAGACATACTGATGCTGTTTTATATTATATTTGCTCTTTTTGTACAAATTTTGAGCCTTCAGAAAACAGTTTGGGGATACTAAGTAAAATTACAACTTTGCGCGCGTCCCGCCGCCAGATGTCCCGGAACTGTAACTGCTGACTGTACACTAGCTTTTATTCACTAAAGTTGAACCCGTCTTGAAAATATTAGCCTTCAGAAAACTCTTGCCTATTTTTTGCGCTGGCTCCCCGACTATTACTCAAACTTGCTGTTGCCAGCATCTGTTTAAGTTTTGTCTTTTTATTATGCGGTTAACCTTACCAAGAACGATTTATCTGCTGTTAATGTGGGATACAGGTTGTATAAAAAATATAAATCTACAAAACTTTTTCCATACCCTGCATTAATTTAATATTTTTCTTAAATTAGTTTCTTTAAACACATGATTAAAATAATCATATGATTAAAAAAAGATGAAGGCTGTATTAACTAACTGTGAAATTTAAAACCATATCTAATACGATAATTTAAATCATTTTGCACAATGCGAATACTAACAAAATGATGGTAGGTATGTTAAAATGGGTTTTCTGATTTTTATAAGTTTTATTTCAGTAATTTAACTGAATTAAATATGAAAAATTCGTACGTCACGCCTATCACAAGAAGTGGGAAGATCTTATGGAACATGCAGGAATATTCTTAAGAAGCAGCTAAATTTATTTCCTTATAAAGTGCAAGTATTCCAAGAAATACAAGGCGCAGATTTTGAAAGATGCAGGAATTACTCTCAATGGTTTACCCAAAATTTATTGGAAAGAAATGTTTTAAAATATGAAGAGACGTGTGAATTTATGCTTGGAGCATGGCGGTGGCTAATTTCAGCAATTTATGAAATTATTTTTCTTTTTCTTTCTGTATATTCTTACTTTGTTAATTTTGCAACCAACAAAAATAAATTTGTATTTGTCTATTTATTTTATTACTCATTAGTTTGGCATATCATGTCATAATATCAATTTGACAAAATTTTAACCTAGATTTGGTTAGATATATCGTGCCCATATCATTGTTATCTAAACCAAGTCATACGTTTTTTAATCCAAGCCCTCTTTGATGCAAATAATTTTTGCTCGCACGGTATTTCATATCACTTGAAAATATAAGATTTTATTTAGTAAATATCACCGTGTTCTTCTTAAAATATTTTATGCTTTCTTAATAAAAATGTTGTTATAGAAAACACTGTTTTTTGTTTAGGCAGCGTTGATTATATCTTCTAGATAACTTTTCTGATTTTGGAAATTGTTTTTAATACACCTTCATAAGATTTCATAAAATATCAGACCTCAAGGCAAAAACTTTAGATTTTTTTATTTTGACAGTTTTTTGTCAAAATAATGTTTACCAAAAATTTAAACTTTTATTGAAGTAAAAACAAATCGATGTCAACGTGCTGTCATGATTTGACAAGCAAAACTAACCTAACCTAATCCATCAAAGTGTCTTTATGAACAGGATATACAGTGTATGTATAAAGTCTGGAAACGGCTTAATAACAACACAATTTACTGGCCGATTTAAACCAAATTTGGTACAGTTGTGTAAGAGGATCTAACGCACCGAATGACGATATTGGCGTTGTTGCCAGTTTTTTAGTTTGTCTGGAATTCGAACGAATTTTATATTTTTAAATATAACACCCAGTATATTTTTACATTCTTAAATTCCACATAAAATTATAATTATTTTTTATCAAATGCATTATTAGTCTATACTTCATAGTTTTCGAGATATTGACTCTCGAAAAGTGACATTTTTGAACTTTGACAGCTTATAACTTTCTAACAGTACGTCTTAGAGCAAAACGGCTTACATGTCCCTATCTTCAATTTTTATTATCTTCCCAAAAAAATCAACTTCCGGTTAAACCGGATGTAACTCGAAAGCAGGTAATATAGTTGTTCCGGTTTAACTGGAAGTTGATTTTTTTGGGAAGATAATAAAAATTGAAGATAGGGACATGTAAGCCGTTTTGCTCTAAGACGTAGTGTTAGAAAGTTATAAGCTGTCAAAGTTCAAAAATGTCACTTTTCGAGAGTCAATATCTCGAAAACTATGAAGTATAGACTAATAATGCATTTGATAAAAAATAATTATAATTTTATGTGGAATTTAAGAATGTAAAAATATACTGGGTGTTATATTTAAAAATATAAAATTCGTTCGAATTCCAGACAAACTAAAAAGCTGGCAACAACGCCAATATCGTCATTCGGTGCGTTAGATCCTCTTACACAACTGTACCAAGTTTGGTTTAAATCGGCCAGTAAATTGTGATGTTATTAAGCCGTTTCCAGACTTTATACACACACTGTATATAGCTATGCTGGCTTACTAACTTTTTTAAAATCGAGAAGGCTATGAAAACGACAAATACCCCAAATATGTCACAGCCTAATTAGATCCGTGAATTGACGAACGTGAATTTTTGTTCAATTGTTTCATCTTTCTCAAAATAAAATGGACAGACCATAGATTAAAATTTATTGATTTATATCTACTAATATAAGCAATAGACTTTAATTTGTCGCCATTCCAGTCAAGGTCGGTTAATCGAATTAGGATAAGGAAGACATGGTTATATTTCAGCTCGTTTATAATTCAAATGGGTTCTTTAAAATTTACAGAATCCAAAATAGACTCAGAAATATACGAAAAACAAGAAAATCGAGTTTAGTTATTCTACGTTTGTTTTAATTTGTTTCCCAAAAGTGGTTAGTTGGTTGGAGCATGTTTTATAAAACTATGAATATTTATTACCTATACAATATACAGGGTGTTCCGATGATCATGTTACAAAATTCTAGGGTAGATAAAACACACGAAAATAAGAAAAAAAGTTCATGTGAACATGGGTCCGGAAACGCTTCTTCAGGGAGCTAGGGCCCTTCGAAGATGACCTTCAAAAACTACTTTTCGTTTTATAGCTTCGGTACTACTGCAGCTATCGCAACTAATTTTGGGACATGAAATCTAGTTCGTAGGTTCATCAATTTGAGCCTTCCGGATTTTGTCACCTTTAACCAGGGGCGTACAAACGTACAACGTAATAATTGGTTTAAGACCAATAATTTATTATTGATTGGATTTAGCCATTTTCGGAGGAAACTGTGACAGATAGCGATTTTTACTAAGAGTACCTTTTTTATGTAAAAGGCATTGGAGAATCATAATCAGATATAAAAATGGTAAGAAATTAAAGCCTAAGAGGAGTAGGGTCAAATTTACTCAAATACCCCCTTGGTTTGTACGCCCCTGGTTAAAGGTGACAAAATCCGGAAGGCTCAAATTGATGAACCTACGAACTAGATTTCATGTCCCAAAATTGGTTGCGATAGCTGCAGTAGTACCGAAGCTATAAAACGAAAAGTAGTTTTTGAAGGTCATCTTCGAAGGGCCCTAGCTCCCTGAAGAAGCGTTTCCGGACCCATGTTCACATGAACTTTTTTTCTTATTTTCGTGTGTTTTATCTACCCTAGCATTTTGTAACATGATCATCGGAACACCCTGTATAATTATAAAATAGTATATTAAAGTACACGTTTCATAAGAAGCGGTTTTAGCGCACGCGTCTATTTTAAAAAACGAGTCACAAAGTGGCGAGTTTTTTTATTGACACGTGCGCTAAAACGCCTTATGAAACATGTGCTTTATACATTTTTTTCTATTTCACCTTTTATAATCAAGAAAAATACATTTTAAAAAGAAAATAAATCCTTCAAATTTTGTAAATTTTATGTTGGTAATACTATTTTTTATCATAGTAGCCTCTGGACAACAAAAATTATTTTGCAAACTGTAATTTTTTGATTTATTGACCCATTTTCACCACTAGATTCTAAAGTTATTTTAGCGATATGAGATTTGAAATTGGACGGAATACGTTGTGTGATCCTTGTACATTCGGTACCTACATATACAGAGCGTTCGGAAATTCGGGAGATTTTGCTACGTTTTTTCGAATTTCAAAAGACGTGATTTTACGTCACGGTATTGCAATTTAGTACAGGGAAGATGGAAAATTCAAATAAAGTTGAAGTTAAAATCGACATTGGAAGGTTAGTAGATTGAATTTTGGATGGGATTTGGCAGAAAATGATAGCTTGAAGCATCTACAAAAGATTGATTTATAGATTTATGCAACCAGGTGTTTTTTAATGACACATGAAATTGTCAACCAAATGTGCCATAAAAACGCTTTTGCGCGCGAAATACAGACAACATTTTTTGTACAACTGTTTGTTATTAACTAATTTATTAATTATGTATTGATATTGAACTATTTTCATTAACTATTAATCGTGTTTAGAACAAAAATTTAAAATTAATCTTTATAGCTTGGTATTCTTTCTTACACCTGTTCTGATCACCATGAAATCCTGCAATTGTTAAAAATTTATTGATTGTCAAATCAATCGTTTTTCGCGTTTCCTGTCAATAAATTTACAATATATTGCTCAAGTTTGTCCAGTTCCATAATGTCTGATAGCGATAGTGAGACACCTCAAGAAGTAAAGGATGCGGCGAAGACTCCTTGTATCAAATATTTTGCCCGCTAAATCAAAAATACAACATGAGTAAATGTACACTCAGTTTCGTGAATGGTGTAACATAAAGAACGTAAAACCGTATCAAAAAAATATTTTGCTGTGTTATCTGGAGGAAAAATCGAAAATATTAATTTGATTTATTTTGATTATAATAAATGTTAATAAATAGTTATTTGTGTAACTAGTGCAAAAAGTTTATCTTTGTTGCGTGATGCCTGAAGTTCATGCTGAGTGCAACAAATATGCATTTTCTACGATCGTTCAAAAAATGTCAAATTGTGTATGAATTTCTAATGACAAAAGTAGGTCTATATTGCATACTATGCAATAATAGTATATTAAAGTACACGTTTCATAAGAAGCGGTTTTAGTGCACGCGTCTATTTTAAAAAATGAGCCACAAATTGGCGAGTTTTTTTATTCACACGTGCGCTAAAACGCCTTATGAAACATGTGCTTTATACATTTTTTTCTATTTCACCTTTTATAATCAAGAAAAATACATTTTAAAAAGAAAATAAATCCTTCAAATTTTGTAAATTTTTATGTCTAAATTTTATGTTGGTAATACTATTTTTTATCATAGTAGCCTCTGGACAACAAGAATTATTTTGCAAACTGTCATTTTTTGATTTATTGACCCATTTTCACCACGAGATTCTAAAGTTATTTTAGCGATATGAGATTTGAAATTGGACGGAATACGTTGTGTGATCCTTGTACATTCGGTACATATGTAGAGCGTTCGGAAATTAGGGAGATTTTGCTACTTTTTTCGAATTTCAAAAGACGTGATTTTACGTCACGGCATTGCAATTTAGTATATAGGGAAGATGGGAAATTCAAATAAAGTTGAAGTTAAAATCGACATTCGAAGGTTAGTAGATTGAATTTTGGATAGGATTTGGCAGAAAATGATAGCTTGAAGCATCTACAAAAGATTGATTTATAGATTTATGCAACCAACATACATGACTGTTATCCACACAGAATAAAAAAGTAAGTTATCAAGCTATTTTTCCTCTGCGAAAAATGGGTTTTCTCGTAAATCACAAAGACCGCGCAAGTCAATGAAATAAAACATTTAAATGTTACTAACATCAAATAAAGAAAAAACGCGTATCGAAATAGCTTCATTACGATACGCAAATGCGTATCGTACTGAGCCCATTATGAACGTGAAATAGAAAAATATTAATAGGCACTTTAAAATACCTAGAAACACCTTTTCCTAACAAATAAAGGGGCCCACTCACACTCCGGAAATCCTCAGAGGAAAAAGTGCACAGGCCTGGCCTTAAGAATTACCGGAGCGTGTGTGGAGCCGGGTGTATTCAGGCCAATATCAGTAAAATCCTCAAGGAAAAACTGTGTAGTTTTCCTCTGAGGATTTCCGGAGTGTGAGTGGGCACCTTTTGGACTATATTTTTAATGTACTGTCAGTTCCGTGTACTTTGAATATCAAGCAGTGTATTATAGAAAAACCAAATGGTTTTAACCAAGCCAGTAAACCACATACAACATTTCATTATTTTCCAGGAGTTTTTAAGCTTTCGAGCTAACAGACAAACAGACAGACCCAAGGGAAGCATGTTTGAGGAGGAAGTCAAAAAAAATCGCTCTTCCTGAACTATAAATACCGACTGGAAATGTTTTGTGCTGATTAAAATAAATAAGTAAGATTACTGGGTATACTAGATACTTTACTGTAAAACTAGGCCCTCGGAGAAAATAATGTACGATTATTATTTATTACTGTTTTTATGACCCGAGTACTAAAGCGATTAAATTAGGTCCATATAAGGAAGGGAAATCGTCATGTTGTCACGCAAAATCATGAGATTTGTCATTGTTTATTTCAGTTGTGACCTAAAATGATCAAAATTTCAATTTCTATTTACGTGATCGAAATTTTTAAACGGCGTGACGCGATCAAGATCATTACCATTTTATACTGCCTGGGAATGTTTAAATGGTTCCTTAATTGTTTAAATTAGTTATTAGAAGAAACGTAAAGCGTTTATCATTATTACTTCTCTGACGCAATTTCACAGAATACAAACTTATCGTTATTTTTAGGACAGTTTTTCGATGCAATGTCGTTAAAAACCTTACAAATAGGGGACAAGGACTAGGAGCAAGCCCCCTGCCTCAGGCCCGGTTCTAGACCTCCTGGCGCCCCCGGGCAAGGGTTTTATTTAGCGCCCTCGAAATTTTTATTTCATATTTTTTCCTGAATATACAGTATGTCTCCGTAAGTTTGCATCATATGGAAAACTTTTTTATTATTCATTTTACGAAAAAAAGTTATTCTTCATAAAAAGCTCTGCATGGTTTAAAACCTAAAATGCAATCATCAAATATCGAAAATTTCCACTCATATACGAGGTTTGTCAAAAAATGTGAATTTTTCCAAAGAATGTAAATTTTTCCCAAGAGTAAAGTACCTTTAGTTTTGACATTATCAAAAATTGTTATTAAAAGAAGTTGATCAGAACTAAAAACCACGTCTAAATATGCAATTATACGCATTTATGTTGAAAAATTATTTTATTAATTTATTATTAATTATTTAATTTTTTTAATTATTTAATTAATTTAATGCGTGGTATTGCATATTTAGACGTGGTTTTTAGTTCTGATCAACTTTTTTTAATAACAATTTTTGATAATGTCAAAAATAAAGGTATTTTACTCTTGGGAAAAATTTACATTCTTAGGAAAAATTCACATTTTTTGACAAACCTCGTATATGACTGGAAAATTTCGATATTTGATGGTTGCATTTTAGGTTTTAGACCATGCAGAGGTTTTTATGAAGAATAACTTTTTTTCGTAAAATGAATAATAAAAAAGTTTTCCATATGATGCAAACTTACAGAGACATACTGTATAATAATATATACTTATATAATCAAAAATATTTAATTTTTTTGACGTGATTATAAAAAATACTTGGGCGCCCTTACCTTTTAAATAGTATATTATACATCGAAGGTTATACAGACGCTTATTTGTTTTACCTTTGGCAATATTTTGCGCCCCTTGGACTTTGCGCCCCTGGCGTCTGCCCGGGTTGCCCGGGCGCTGGAACCGGGCCTGCCTGCCTCGTCATAATGAAAACATTGCGACCCTTCTAAAAATGTTGCTGCGTTTTTAGCGCACGCGCCCAACTTAAAAAAATTGTTTTTAATTGACACGTGCTCTAGAGCATCATATGAAACTTATGCGTGATACTATTTATATCTATCTCAAGGTTGGTGACAAATTTCAATGTAGAAACATTTGAAAATCGCGTCTTTATTCGATCCGCCATTTTAATGACATAAATATTAACAGATCGACAGTCGAATCAATTTAAAAATATGCGGCACTTACTTAATTTACCTATTACATAATGGACGGTTTAACTCCTCCGGAACTAAGAGCAGTTGCAGAAACTACTTTTTCTTTTGCTATCGTTGAAAGGTGCTTTTATCCTTTACAGCGAAGCCATTAACATTAATTCGTAAAAGTCGAGTGAGCCATCAATTCAACAAGTTATACCTAATCACCTCATATTATCATAATAATATGTAGTATACACATGCTCATAAAGTCATCATGTGGACCAATATCCACATCCAGTGGCGCAGCGAGAGGGGGGTTTTAGGGGTTAAAACCCCCCCCAGACGCCCAGACTAAGATGTTTTTTTACGGTTTAGACCAGGGCTGAAGCCTTTGAAAATGGTAAAAAGTGAAAAAAAATAATAGTAGGATGAAACCCATTGGAAAAGAAAGAGAATATAACAAAAATGAAAGAAAAAATAATTTACGGGCGATCCGAGGTCGGGAAGTGGAAGGGGGTGAGTTTTTAAGGGTAGAAAACGATTTATCTCGATTTCCGGCAAAACTACAAGTCCTATGAAAAAACGTTAAATGGCAAAGTTGTAGGTAAAAAGAAAGAAAGAACTTTTGTATTTACACTTTTTTCACATAAACTCAAAATTTATGTGAAAAATTCAAATAACCAAGTTTTTGGTTTTTTTATTTTTATCTTTTACAAGAAACATTTTTTTTACGAAATTTGGTGAAAACTTACCTTTTTATGTTCCAAACACACTGTAATTTTTTTGATTTAAAATATTTATTTTTTCACCTTATTTTGACTTAATATCGAAAAATCACCCTAATTTTCAATCGAAAATTATCA
Source organism: Polydrusus pterygomalis (assembly GCA_963969555.1). Classification (NCBI taxonomy): domain Eukaryota; kingdom Metazoa; phylum Arthropoda; class Insecta; order Coleoptera; family Curculionidae; genus Polydrusus; species Polydrusus pterygomalis. The sequence goes on from OZ018376.1 coordinate 2,755,925, forward strand.
CGTCAAAATATCTGCTTTTTTAAAAAAGTCGGTGGGCTTTTTGTTCGTTGAAATCTCTACTTTCTGATGGTGTAAAAAAATATACATTACCATGGTAAATGTGATGAAATCTCCTTTAAATCCTACCTTTAATAATTATATTTAGAACAACTATTTTCGCATATTTTTTGCGATCTTTATGTTTTATGGATTTGTAATTTTTTTGTTTATCAATGTAATATGGAATCTTACGTTTTTCGAGTAATTAAAGTATAAATTTTAATAAATAGCTCAAAATTGTACATAATAATTTTAAAAAAAAATTCGGATTCGAGTTTTTTTCGTTTCTTTGCATTTTTTGAGAACATTTACCATAGTAATGTATATTTTTTACACCATCAGAAAGCAGAGATTTCAACGAACAAAAAGCCCACCGACTTTTTTAAAAAAGCAGATATTTTGACGTGAGAATTTTCGATTGAAAATCAGGGTGCTTTTTCGATATTAAGTCAAAATAAGGTGAAAAAATAAATATTTTAAATCAAAAAAATTACAGTGTGTTTGGGACATAAAAAGGTAAATTTTCAACAAATTTATTTTTATTGTAAAAGATAAAAATAAAAAACCAAAAACTTGGTTATTTGAATTTATCACATAAATTTTGAGGTTATGTAAAAAAAGTGTAAATACAAAAGTTGTAAATCTTTTTATTACCTACAACTTTGTCATTTAACGTTTTTCCATAGGACTTGTAGTTTTGCCGGAAATCGAGATAAATCGTTTTCTACCCTTAAAAACTCACCCCCTTCCACTTCCCGACCTCGAATCGCCCGTAAATTATTTTTCCTTTCATTTTTGTTATATTCTCTTCCTTTTCCAATGGGTTTCATCCTACTATTATTTTTTTGGTTTCAAAAATTATCGAGCCTGGTTTAATTTTAGTTTTTAAAATTTTGAAATCCTGTTCTTTTTTTTTGAAAACCCCCCCTAATACAAAATTCTGGCTGCGCCACTGTCCACATCTGTTCTTCGCCATTTAGTTTAAGAAGGATCCAGTCCAAATTCTAATTATGTTTATTGACTTTACCATTTAGTACAAAAGTACAGTTGTCTGTATCCAGTCCAAATCTACTAAATTTTAATCAAGTGCATTCATCATCACTTCACAAAACTGAGCACGGCGATCCGGATCATCTTCCAGTAACTCTTATACCATTAACCGGTGGTTTACGGTGCACCCGAATTCCGTTAAGTTTTTGCTAATCAATTTGAAAATGCTGCAGGGATCTTTAATCCCTAACCGAATTGCGTTATGGTCAAAAAGGGTCGGAGTGGTCGGTATTGTGATTATTCTACATACTCTCCAATCGCTTCTGAAAGGTGTATTGGCAACCGGTTTGTTCGTTGTTACCCAGAGCATTTTTTTTAACCAATATTTTTTGTTTAACTGAAATGGTCCAAAAAAAAGTTCCAGTCCTTTAAGAATTTCTTATTAATTTATATTTTATACCAAGTCTGGCAATACATGTTACATATTTTTTTTTAAATTATATTATCCCATATTTTTTATGTTCAAATAAAAATCTATTTGTGTAAATATAATAATACGGTATTTTATTTTTCATTAAATTTACAGTGATAAGATAATAGAATAAGTACTTTAATATTGGGGTGCTTATTAATTTAATAAAAGAACAGGTACCAATATTTAACTTGACGGAATTCAGGTGTGGCCCTCTGGTCCCAAAATGTTCGTAACAGAGTTCGAGCGTCGTATTACTGATACCTCTTAACCGTAACGGAGTTCGAGTGCGCCCCCATTAACATATTATTAAGGACGCATTTGACATGACTTTACTAACTTGAATGCAGTATGCAGTCATATTATGGCTTATGTTATTTTCTCTTGCAAGCTGCCGAACTGGAGTAATAAGTTTTTCCTAAAGAGCAAGTAAAACGTTTAATTGCGTGTCTTCATCCATTACTCCAGGCAGGTCTCTTATTATTGGTGTAAATGACGTGGCCCACCCTACTTCAGGATAACGTATGTCAATTCTTTTGATGGTGCCTTGGGAAATTGGTAGTAGATTGGGGTGTGTTTCGTGAAATAAAGCTGCTACTTCTGCTGGAGTACGCGATCTATCTCCAAAACTAGTCATCATTAAGATTTCGATTTTGTGTACTTCTACAATGTGACCAGTAAAGTCCGCATCATATGGGATTTTTTTGTAATATTTTTAATCGAAATTTGACTTTAGCATCAAGCTCTGCTTCGAACGAGATGAAAATTAGGCAAAAAAATAGTAGTCACCTGATTCGCATTTTATGTCAAATTTGATTTTTTTCCAAAAAATAATTCAACAGTGGGGTTACTTCTGAAACCATCAAAAAAAGTTATTAGAAATTGTTTTTTTGAATGAAAAATTTCAGCTGCATAAGAGAAGTTTGATTTTTGCCCACCACTAAAATTTATTTTCCACTTAATGAACACTTTACTGATGACACTGTGTTCTTTTTTGTCTTAATATTAAGGTGTACCTATTATTTTCAGACACAAACTATACGTTTTCAAAATTACTTATTTTATGAAGTTACCTTATACAGGGTAAAAAACAAATAAGCTTTGCATCACATGCGACCAAGTTTTAATAGCCCAATTTTGATTTTGTAGAAAAACACGCATTTAGTATGGCGCTACTTTAAAGAAAATATATCTGAAATAAAGCCTTGTCAAAACTAAGAAGTTTTATGTAGGTGGCGTTAAGTCTTATTTTGCAAAAGTGGTGCAATTCACAAAATATGGGTAAAAAATCTAAATTATCTTATGGAGCTAAAATGTTGCAGGTGGGCTAGAAACTGCATTCAAAAAAACGTTTTCTCATAACTTTTTACGATACTTTGAGAAATAACCCCACTTTTGAGTTATTTTTGGAAAAAATTTAAATTTGACAGATAATGCGAATCACGTGATCATGAGAGTTTTTTGCTTAATTTTAGAGGCTTCCTCCTATTACTGAATTAATTCCAGTTAAAAATTCCACCCTGTATACCAAACGTACAACACACATATATCAAAATTTACCATGTAATAAGGTTTCTCAATAAAAGCCGAATTTTATCCGAATTGCTTAAAATTGCAAAAGGCATCGGGTCTTACAATACAAGCCAATCTTGACCATATTCGGAAACAAGAATTTTGAAATCCATCCCACTTGTCTTGAAATATAAATAATGGCGCCCACGCAGCAACAGTTTGTATTGTTGATTAAAATTGATTATGCCATTATTTTATTGGCAATAAACAAATTACTCCACTTTTTTTATTCGCAGTACATTTTTTAACAAAGAAATTTCGGAAAAATTACCATATGCTTGTAATTAAGAGGTTAAATGTGGGTTGATTATCAAAATAATTGGCAATGACATTGAGATTTCTATTTGGGCGTGCAGACGCATTTTTTATGTGTGTATTGTTTTCGGAATGGTATTAATGTGGTTCCTTGATGAATTTATTTTTATTTTTAACCTTCATTTTCATCTTATTTTTTATTTCTAGTATTATTGTGCCAAAACTTTATAGGCGTCCTGCCTGACTAAATCTTCCTCCACTATTTATATTAAAAAACATGGAAAGTTAGTTATCTACATATTTCGGACGTACACTGAGGAAAATCATTCAATACAAGTAGTTTTTTTGACAACATATTTTACGCCTGTTCGATTTTTTTTTTCGGCAAACATTAAAATAAGTTGTATTGAATAAAACATTTTTAATAAATAGTTTTTTAATTCCTACAAGGTTATTTAATTATCAGGTATATTAACCCTAGGACATTGATAATGGACGAGATAATTTTAGTCGAAAGCACGTTGCCTGGTATTGTTTATCCAAACTCAGATTCCAATCATTCCATACGCATACAAACGGCGGTAACCCTTTGATACTGTTTACCGCCGTATGGAATGTCATCACACTGAGTTTGGATAAATTATAACAACTCGACGCTGAAGGCGGAGGGTTGTTACCTTGGTTACGTGCTCGAGATAAAATTATGAGTCATTGGTCAATGTCCGAGGGATATTCGGTCAGAAAATTTTTTGATAAATTTTTGATAAAAAAATAAAATTTCTTGCCTTGGCAAGTTTTACTGAACACTGGATTATATTCAATACGATTTGTTGGAGAACAATCGTTATTTTTTTCGATTTGAAAAACATCCTGGACGTCTATTCTTGAAAGCAAGAGAAGGGAGTGGTCCCTGGGAGCTCTCGGGGAGTGTCCCTCATTTTGATCTCCCCGACAGCAAAACGCCGTATTTTTGAAACACCGAATGCGCCGGAGAATATCAGGGAGGGAGCAAAATCGGGGAACAGCGTTGCCAGGTTGGTTAGCCAATGGCATTGCTGCAAATTTAGACATTCCACATAACCTCACTCTTTTGTTTTGTTTTTATTTTAATTTGGTAACGGATTTCACGATCGTCGGTTTCGGGATTCAAAAATGGAATTTAAATCGAAGCAGTTGAGTGCTAAACAAAAACAGATTTTAGTGGATTTTCTATACGCTCGGCCCGATATGTACAGGGGCAAATTAACCGCCACTTATACCAATGCAATAGGCATTAGCTCATGGCGAGAAGTAACTTGTATCTTAAATGGCCCAGTCTAAGATCACAAATTAAAAGAAGTCTACATAAGCATGCCTCGACTAGCTACAAGTTTTCTACTTACCTTGGTTTGTATAGATAGGGCAGAGGTTCTTGTGGGTTGGGCTTAAAAGGGGGTAACCATGTCAATTATATGTCTGATAACTGAAATGCATTTGTTTGTCCCTCCCAATATAGCCAGTTCTTCCACCGCTGCGCTGCTTCAACATCCTCATTGAAAATTTCATTCCACAGCATTAGATTCAAATTTTCCATATCTATTTTAAATATTTAACCACTTCTCATAAAAAAATAATATGTCAAATACAACCAAACACAACACAATTTTAGGTTAGGTTTGCTACTTCTCTCGGTCACTAGTGGGAGAACTTCAAGTTCTCTTGGGAGTGACTCCCTCCCTTAATATTTTTCCAAGAATACAGTGTTTTACATTTTTAAGAAAACCACACCCACTTCTCTCGCAAGTTCTACTCCCTGGATTTCAAGAATAAGGGTCCAGGAGACATGCAACTGCTTCGCTTCCTCTCCACTCTAATTCTACTGCAGCAATATGGTAGAATTTACGCATAAGACCTATTCAGGGGTATTTTCATTCCAGAACAATATTATTTGGTTTACTTCAGATAGACTTAACGAAACTGAACTGGTCTTACGTTTACATGGATCTGCTTGTAATTGCTTTCTGGTTGCATCACGGGCATCTCGGGCTGGTTTAAATACTATGCTGTTAAACGGGTCAATTATAATCTTATATTAATTATAGTACTTTTCTTGTAAAATTTTGCACAAAACGTTCCACATAGTCTTTACCGTTGCTTCTTTGAATTCAGTCCCATCTTTCTCTCTCATATTAACTGCCCAATCTTTCAGTATCATTGCCAGCTCTTCTACGCTTCTATGTTTATTTAACTCGTATTTGTGTCGACATTGTGGTCTAGTGGTTAGCGCAGCAGCCTTACAGATCGTAGGCCCGAGTTCCATTCCCGGTGCCGACAACGTCGATGTTAAATTTGGAATTTGGTTTAAGAGGTGGCGCCGTCTTTCGGAAGAGACGTTAAACTGTGGGCCCCGTGTCATGGATGTTGGCACGTTAAAGAACCCTACCCTCGACAAAGAGGGATTCGGCAAAATTACCAGATAGTGTGTGACAAATTCCCTGGCGTCGGTGATTGGCCTCGTTGCGGAAAAAGGCCGACGTAAAATAAATAAATAAAAAAAAAAAAAAAACTCGTATTTGCGTTCACAGCAAAACTCCATAAATATTCCTCACGTGTGTTTCTGGTATTTTTTGGGATTGTTTCATTATCTAGCGCGTTAATGCAATGAAAATTTGCATTGCCAAAACGTGACATTTTAAAATTTATATAGTTGGAATATGAACTGTCAAAGTATTGGTGTCATAATAAATAATGCCTGAGTGTCATAGTGATTGAAAACCACCCGGAGTGTTGTTTTCACTTAAATGTTGATATGATTGGGTGATTTATGTAAGATGATAAAGAATAACAAAATTTAATTGGCTGTTTGAACTGTCAAAAAATTTTCACAAAAATAAACCCTGTTTTTATAACTAAAATATACTTTTTAGACACTAAATAGTTCCTTTTTTAAAATATGGAATAATTGTTTAGGTAACTATCAGCAAGCGCTATATAGTCTATCCCTTACTACAACGGAACAGAGAGGGACGAACTAACTTGAAACAATGGTTTAAGTTGAACGGAGTAATTTAAAACATATAATATTATTGTTGTTGTTGGTGGGTGATTGATGTCTGATGGTATGGTGTACTTTTAGTGCTATTGCGAGGTGCATGACTGCAAACCTAATTTTGTGTTCCGTGATATAGGTGTTATGTAGCTATGTCCTTATATTCAAGGTTTATTTGTGTTAATTTTCCCTTTAACCATAAACTTGATCCTCTGTTGTTATTAACATACTTTATAATAAATAAATACGAACCTTATTTGGTTTTACGTGGTTGTAAAAATTAATGTTTTCATATAAAAAACATTGTCGTTAATTATTGCTTTTTATTTGGCCTTATCCCAACTGATATATTTCTTTAGGTAAGAACTTCTATGCCTTTTTATTTTTAATTATTTATTTATTTATTTAATACATTTAGGCCCAACAGAAATATAATTAATAGGGCCGATATAACAATTACAATTTACATAATTTAATAAAATCTATAACTACATTAAATAATTTGATATTAACTTAAATTTTTCGATTTATCACAATATCACAAGTGCGCTAGGGCGGTTCGAACAAAAGTACTTAAGGACATATCTAGATCACAGTAATTTGCTACTCTATTATATCTGGAACACATATTGTAGACTGGAGCGGTCAACATTATATTTGTTTTAGCTGCTGGCAAGTATATATACCTATATTCTGTGGCAATACCTTTTTTAACTAGGTATATGACCTCAATTAATCACAAAATCATATTTTTTTTATAAATGTTAATTGGTTAATTAGATCTGAGACACTTAAACATATTTCTGAAATAATCTCCCCGCATCTGAGCTATTTAATTAATAAATGCATAGAAAAAGGATATTTTCCTAAAATCTTTAAAGTAGGTGAAATTAGGCCATTGTATAAGGATGGTGATAAAACTGAGATGGTTAACTACAGGCCTATTACCCTAATTTCTTCAATTGCAAAGGTCTTTGAGATGGCACTGAAAAATAGGATAACCAAATTTCTCGAAAAATACAAACAGCTTTCTGAAAATCAATTTGGTTTTCGCGTTGGTAGATCAACTGAGGATGCTATAGTTTTTTTAACAAAGCAAATTTATGAAGCGCTAGATAATAAAGAACCGTCTCTTTGCATCATCGTTGATCTTGCCAAAGCATTTGATACAGTTTGCCACACCAAACTGTTGATAAAATTGGAACGGCATGGAATCAGGGGATCTTGTCTTGAGTTATTAAAAAGTTATTTATCAGATAGACAACAAACAGTAAAAATAGGCAAAAAAACAAGCACATTAAAAACCGTAAATTACGGTGTGCCTCAGGGTACCGTCCTCGGTCCATTGCTGTTTATCTTGTATATGAATGACATCTTCGATCTGGATACAGGGGGTAAAATAGGTAGTTTCGCGGACGATACTTTTCTGTTCATTAGAGGCAGATCATGGGCCGAGACGGAAAATATGGCAAAACAGGATTTTCTCAAGTTGAAAGATTGGTTTGACTTAAATACTCTTACCTTGAATGCTGATAAAACACATTTTATTACTTTTAGCTCATATACTTCAGGACTCCCTAACATTAATACATTAAAAATATCGGATAATGTTACAATTACTGCTACTAAGTCGGTAAAATATTTAGGGATTATAATCGACCGTCATTTAAGGTGGGACTTACAGGTAAAGAATGTGATAAACAAGCTGAGGTACTTGAAATCCAGATTTAAATGTCTCAGGGAACACTTGAGACTGTCGGAATTAAAAACATTGTATTATGCACTTGTGCAATCTCACTTGACCTACGGTCTGTGTGGATGGGGAGGGGTAAATAATTTTAATATCAATAAGCTGAACGTAATACAAAAATGGATAATAAAGGTCATCTACAACAAAAACATAGGGTATTCAACTGAAAAACTATTTGGAGAGTCCGAACTTCTAAACATAAGGCAATTATATTGTCAAAAAATTGCCATTAGAATTTTTAAAGGAAAGGAAACACTAAAATATCCAACTTATCAACACAGAACTAGGAATATAGTAAACAAAAGATTCCAAATACATAAGTGTAACAAGGCGATAACAACTAAGAGTATAACCTCGCTGGCACCTAAGCTATATAATATTATCCCTGCCCACATTAGAACCGTTGAAAAGATCAAAATGTACAAAAAATTACTAAATGAATGGATTTATAGGTCAATTTTTGAAATTGAAAATTTGTTTAAATAAATATATTTTTAGTTGTTTATGAAGTGTAAAAATTTTGATAGACTGTAAATATTGTAGTGCGATAAATAAAACAGGCACTGGTCAATAAAAAATGGTTGATATGTAAATCAAGTTTAATAAGTGCCTAAGTGTAACTAAGACTGTATTTTCCCGGATGTGTCTTGTGAAACTAAATTGTGACATTACTCGATTATGACCAAAAAACCTGGAAAATGGACTTTTTTTTTACTCACAACAAGTGGAAAATGCCACTTGAAATTATGATCTGTTTATTTTCATTCTCATATTTTCTTTATTCTACACTGAGGAAAATTTCTAATAGCCCTTATTAGAAATCGACTTACCGTAGCTAGAAATCGTAATAACATAGGGGACAGATCATATCCGTTGTTGTCGTTATTAAAATGAAAGTGCTGGAACAGCCGACTTACCACAAGTAGCACATCACATAAGTCATTTTGAGTTTGCGGTGGTTACCTAACAGGCTTTCCTACCATTACCAAAAAAAAATGTTATCAGTATTATTGTTATTTTTAATAGGAGATTCATAGTTTAGTTAGTACAACAAATTAAGTTGTTGTGGTTACTACTGTGCTATTTACCCTTATAAACAAAATTTACTAATGGTAGTTAATTTTTATACTATTGCAGTTATTTATAGGACCTGTAAAAACTAAATAAATTGCTGTAATAAGTAGTGCGTTGACTTGTCTTAAGTAATTGTTGTGTTTGCTACAGCAATGATTTTTGACTTAAAAAACGACGTTCAAGTTTGCATAATTATGGAGTTTTTGCATAAATTTCCTTTTTTTCCAGGTCAGGTAAGATTTTTTTTAGGCAAAGCCTGAAAGATAACATATAGTGCGAAACTAGAGGTAGGTACTCACATTATATAGGTTATACAGGTAAGCATAAAAAAAGGTAAGTATAGTTATTTAAATTTTATTAAGCCATAATAATATAGTAATACATTTTTTAAAAACATTAACAGGATAAGTATTACCACAGAGGTATTACTTATTAGTTTACTGAAGCTTTTGGTCAATTTTTAATTGAAAAAATTTAAGTTTTCGATGAGTTTCCGTTTATTAATTTTTTTAAACCATCCTCAGAACTACAAACAATAAAAATATTTTAATTTAATTATCTAAAAATAAAACCTATTTGGAACATACCTTGATTATAGGTACTTAAAAATATAATTTACATTATTTATATTTTAGATTTATTAATTATTAATTAATTGCCATTTCCCTAGTACTTAAAGTATGTTCCAAATAAGTTTTATTTTAGTTAATTTATTATTCAAATAAAAAATAATAAATATTTTTAATGGTTTGTAGTTCTGAAGATGCTTTAAAAATTATAATAAATCAAAACGTTAACAAAAATATAATATTTTTTAATTAAAAATTGACCATAACCCAATTTTACTTATCTAACAGTAAATAATCATTAAATTAAAGTATAGTTTTAAATAATAATATCAAATAATATACAGGGTGACAACGAACTTGATAGCTTTATAGCCTTCATTATAAGTCTCACGATATGTCCCTCTCGTACTTTTTTATATAAACTTCCGGTTAAACCGGACTAGAAAGAAGGTAAATATACTTCCAGTAAAAATATACTGTGCACCCCACTTCAAATGAGAAAATCAGAATCACTTCCAGTTAAACCGAATATGATTTTAAAAGTATGATTTTATTAAAAACTATGCACTTAGAAATTTCCTGAAATTTGAAAAAGTTTGTATATTAATAAAACTACGGAAAAAATAGGGGGTAACAACATTCGTTATCACCCGGTAAAACGTAAACAGTGAAAAACTTGACATCATAATGTCAAATAATTAAAAGTACATGTAAACTTACATGATCAAAACAATCACTAAAAAACTTGACATCGTATACTTAACTAACATAAAACGTAAACCTTACAGATAAAAATAATCCGTTGAAACCCTAACATCTTAATATGTTAACTACTGAAAAGTACAGAACGTAAACCTACGAGATTAAAACAATCACTAAAAAACTTGACAAAATATATCTCAACTAATAATATAGTAATTATGCTATACATAAAAGAAATAGAAAAGACAATATTCGGTACGAATGGATGGATATATATTAGTTGCCATAGAGCGACCGGTATCAGAAATATTATTGTTTCTATATATTATAGATAGCAGAGAGAGTATAGCAAAAATTACAAAATACAGTAATTAGGTACGTTTGCTATAAACAAGTATAAGAAATCACTTTTAATACAATATAACTATTTTTGGTTAAATACTAACTATGGGTAAAAATTTGTTTGTCAATATTTGCATTAAAAACACATAATTAAATTACTACCAAAATTACGAAAAACTTACCTCCAACAAGAACACAAATCACACCATGTAAAAAATCACAGAACAATTAATACCACCACTCAACCCACGGCCTAATAGTAAAATGGGGATGGGCATTGGGTACGGCACGAGGCACGAGTCGACATTTGTCAACACGAACACGTCCCGACGGGTCACGAAAATATTCGAACAGCCGGCAGGTCCAAATCCATAGTTGTCAGATATATTTTTTTTGCTGCTGCTGTTACTTTTTCGACTTGTAGCTATTTAGCTGGCAGCTGCAGTAAGTAAAGGGATATTAATTTGGCTGAGATTGTAATTACAGCTACATATTTAGTTGTAGTACCTAATAACGAATTTTCAGTTGTTACCATAATAAAAATCATTAGTTGCCTTTACCAATAACGATTCAAATAAAAAAGTTCATAAGCTTAAGTAAACCTATGTAGTTATAGCTATTAAAAAATAATAACCGTTGCAATTATTTAAGCTATGGTTATTAAAAATTTCCAGCATAGAAATTTAGCTGGCCCTGTTTTCTCAGTGTATGTTGTAAATTTGTTATAATTTGTAATACTTTGAAAATAAACATATTATTATTATTATTATTATAAATAAAAGCTATTTTTTTTATTTGCTTTTCTGTGAGGATCTGCGAGTTTTATTAATATAATAGTTTACTTTTATAACATCCTGAATAAAATGAATGGGATGGATAAAATAAATAGATAGAAAAATTAAATTCCTTTTATTTAAAAAAAAAAATATCTGCTCGTCGTTAAACATTCTTCAATTATAAAAATCAAAGTGATTTTTTGAAAACTAATAAAATAGAAATCATGGAAACCTATTTAATCTTTTAAATACCGAAAACTTCCTCATCTGGTGATATTATACCGGATTGTGATATAAAATACAATGTCGTCCTGTTTAACACCGCGAGCATTAAGCAAGCATACATTCAATGTCATCTATGACAATGCATAGTAATGAGGTAAATTTAGCAACCTTGCAGTTATAAATTCAAACTATATACTGACTCACATTTGTCATTGTATAGGTACTTACATTGATCTTAAGTTTTTGTAAACATTTTTTAATAACAATTTTTATTCTGGTACCTGAGCCCAAAAAGTTTTGTGGATTCTTGATATTATAAATTTACGCTAAAATATCAGTCTATACTATTATACAGGGAGTCCCAAAAGTAATGGGACACAAAGCAACAGCAGACTCCTTAAGGCGAAATAATGCGATTTATTTAAACTTAAACAGAAAATTAAGGGTTTTGGGGTTTTTTGAGGAGAGGAATTCAAAATTATTTATAGTTTTTGTGTAACTAGTAGAGGGCGCTGCCTACGGCATGGCCCGTTCTTTTTAGCTGGGATAACTTTGTTTGGGCTTCTTATATCGATCAGACTATTAAAAAAGGTTTCTTTACTTCTTTTACATTAAAAATGTATAACTTATTGAAGTCGCTAGGAGCAACCATTTTCGAGATAATCGCATTTGAAATTTTTAATGCAAGAATGCTAAAATATTTAAAATAATTGTGTATTCGTATTAGTATTATTTATCACAGCAGCTGGCCTTGATTAAAAACAACGACGTTTCTAAGGCACATGTTACACAAAGTATCATCTGTCAAAGTTAATAAAATTCTTGATTAGAATAAAATTAGTAATTCCGTATACGAAAAAGCGTTTTTATTAGAAAAAAATAGTCAACCTTAAGTATCTATATTAACTTTGACACTTAGCAAATGTAGCTGATTTACAATAATTTAAAGTTAGAAATTCACTGTTGCTCGATTTCCCGCTGCTTTTGGACCACGTACTTAGTTGCATTGGACATATAAAATGCGATTATCTCGAAAATGGTTGCTCCTAGCGACTTCAATAATTTATGTTTGATGTAAACGATGTAAAGTAACTTATTTTTTTAATAGTCGGATCGATATAAGAATACTAAACAAAGTTATGCCAGCTAAAAGGAGTACGCCATGCCGTAGGCAGCGCCCTCTACTGGTTATAAAAAAGCTATGGATAATTTTCAATTCCTTACTTCAAAAAATCACAAAACCAATAATTTTGTGCTGCTATGTCGTTTCGTTAAGAAATAATCGCAAAAAAAGAAAACAAAATTAAAACTTTGACACCCTGTATCTTCGTTGTTATCAATTTTGTGATAAGGCAAGTTTAAATAAATTGCATTATTTCGACCTAAGGAGCCTGCTGTTTCTCTGTGTCCCATTACTTTTGGGACACCCTGTATATAAAATTAAAAAGTGACTGACTGATTCCTTATAAAGTAGGCATTCACTAAGAAGAGATTTTTTAAGAATCAACCCCTGAGTGGGTTAAACGGAGGTGGAAGTTGTTTATGAGAATTTCTGTATTTCAGAAACTTTAACTGATGGAGAATGTTTAAAAATGGGTACATAAGTTCCTTTAATAAAATAAAAGATACGTCTTTCGTTGTTTTTCCAAAATCCACCTAGGGGTTGAAAAAAGGGGTGTAGTCTAACTTTCAATAATTTTAAGCTATATTGCTGAAAATTGGAGCTATGCTTACTCTGTTAAAATAAGCAAGCACGGGTTTTAATGTTTTGAAAACTGTTGCCCCTAAGGGGGTATATCTGAAAGGGTACGTTGTAAATATAAATTTTATTCCCCATTTTCCACCCCTAGGGCCAAAATTTCCCAAAATATCAAAAATCGTACTTGCTTATTTTAACAGAGTAAGCATAGTACCGATTTTCAGCAACATAGCTTAAAATTAAAGAAAGTTATGTGTTTCCCCCAAAGACTTCTAATATTAGAAGTATTTGGTTCCCCCTCCACTAGGTGGGTTTTGAAAAAATTACGAAGCAAGAATGTTATTATTTTATTAAAGGAACTTATGTTGTAGTTTCCAAGATACAGAAATTCCCATAAAAATTTCAACCCCAGTTTTAATCCCCTTAGGGGTTGATTTTTAAAAAATTCCTCCTTAGTGGATGCCTACGTTATTGGGAGAAGACATCCTCGAAATTTTATGATTCTAGGACTAGGGGTTTAGGCTGGGCGTTGATAAACCAGTTCTCATTCAAATTCTCCGCGTCATTTTGGCCGTCGTAGACTCCGCTCACATGCCCAATGTCATACCTTGTATTCGTTGTATCACGGCTAGTTATGTATAAAAATACTTTCGTACTAAAATCATCAAGACGGTAAAAAATGTGCATTATTATATTTATATATTTAATCCTTGGTTGATATGCATGAAAAAATTTGAAACTATAAATTTCTTTGTTTAAATAATTTCAAATCTGCAGTATATTTTAATTGCTATAATTTATCTTGTATTGTTCATCTTTGTCTTAAAATTTATATAAATAATATATAACTTAGTCCTGCAAGATCTTAAAAATAAAGCAGAACAAAATCTTTCTTGTGGAAAAACCTTGTTATTCAAGAAAATTAACAGACTAGAACTACTTAGAAACACTTGGTGTGACATTATGAATAAGTACCCATTGCTATTAGTTTAAAGTATCGTTTTAACCAAAAACAAATTCCTTAATTTTATTCGTTGTTCTGAAAAGTTAGGCTTTTGACAATGTGAGCCATAAAGCACAAATATTATGTAGCGATATTGCAAGCTAGTTATTAAAGTAAAAATCGACATTATATTACATTGATTGTGTGAAAACAAGCCAGCGGCGGTTCGTGCAGTAGGGCCACAGTGGCCATGGCCTTACCCACCTACCTGTATATCAAACTATTTATTCATACTCATAATTGGCATTTTTTCTCCAGACGCTTAATTATTTTTGTTAATAATTTAAAATTTAACGTTGATGAGTAACGGCTAACAATACAAAAATTTTCTGGCGCCTCGCCTAGGCCTTGGTGTCGTCACATTTATTTCGGCGAATCTACTTTTATTTTTGCTTGAATCTACTAAAAAAATACCAAAAATCTACTTTACGAAAAAAAACCTGAAAATAAGGAGGGAGTTGGAGGTTGGGGATTAATGCATTGTCATGGTTAATTGGTCTAATTATTTATTTATTGACTAAACCTAAACTGGATGGATACAATTCTAAGATTGCATGCTGTGCAATGGGCACTACATCCATCCTGGGCTTTACAAAGCCAAGTGAAAAATAATAGCTTCTGTTTCTGTTCCCATTCTGCTCGATACGTTTGCTCAATGGCCAATGCTCATAAGCTCGCTTCGTAATTTTCACATTATTAGCAATTTAACACTGCGCATTACTGCGGTTATTTTTCATTCGAGTGATCCCAACACTAAAATTCGACCGTCAGTTGTCGGGGAAATTCAACGGTGAACACCCATAAGGCATAAAGGGGAATCACCGACAAAAAAGCAGGCGAAGCAACCAAATGAATAAAAATACCAAATTAGTTACACGTCTACCAACGTAGAAATTAAAGTAAATACTTGATTAAAATTATTTTTACAATAATTATATTGATAATGGCATTTTTACATTATTGAAAGTTATATATTAAAATCTACCAAAATCTACTAAAGAAAATATGCGTACTCAAATTTTCTGAAAAAGGGTGAAAATCTACCAAAAAAGTAAATCTACTAGATGTGGCAACGCTGCTAGGCCTGGTCAGGCTGTCGTATAAAACAGAGAGAGAGCGAGAGATATGAATATAACTCGCTCTCTAACTGGCTCATAGGGATTTTGTGACTTGGCCAGATCTTAAATCAGGCATCGATTGGCGGATTTTCATCTGCTTTATTTTGTCTAGCCGACTAGTACCAATCGGGTTAGTCCTTCGTCTTTGCTTTTGCTACCTGATACCAGATGGCAGGTGTCTTTAATACCGTTTTCCTTGCGGAAATATTAGCTTTGAAATATATTTCTATCGTATTTTAGTTATTATTTTAGGTCGGTGTGTTTGCTGGGGTTAAGTTGATCAATTTGTTTTAATCCTCTATCGCGTTTTAAAATAAATCAGTTTTATAAAACATTCGCGACCTCTTGCGCTTTCCTTGGAAAAAAATACAGGTGAAAGAAACGGGTCGTTCCTTTTTACCCGAACAAACACTCAAAGTGAGCAGAAATTAGAGTTTCGAAATACACTTTATTTAATGTGTCCTGACTTAAGACCTTTCTCATGCTACATTTACTTATTCGTTAGGTGTAGATTTTTTTTTATTTAATATTTTTGTCCCTACTTGCTTCACACTGAGAAAAAGTCTTCTATTCCTTATAAGAATTCACATACCTACTCTTTATACAACTGTTTAATACTATATGTAACAGTAACGCGCTTTCCTACTGTAAGACAACGAAAATTGCTAGACCACTGTTAATTTAACCATAATAGGAAATAGGAGTTAATGCAACCATAGAATGGTTTATAGCCATTATTGCTCGTTAAAAATAAAAAAATATCAGCGGATATACAACGTTGCCTAGACAACGTTGTATATCCAACACACAACAATCGAACCTATTTGACGAGACAGTTTTTTTAATTTTTAATATTCAATCAATAATTAGTTAATATTTTTCAATTGTTTGTTGCTATTTGTTAAGTTTTTTTATAAAATAAAAAAAAATTGTTATTGGATTTCAGTTACAGTTTTAATTATGTTATATGAAATTGAAAATTGTATGACAAAAAAAAATTTTTATATATATTTCATTCTAGAAATATTCTCCCTAAATACCACTCGTGCATAAAAATTAACCAGATAATTTTCATTCAAGCTTGTTATACTAATTCCACTCGTTCTTCGAACTCGTGGAATTATAAATAACAAGCTTTCATGTCGGTAATTTTTAAGCACTCGTGGTATTACCCCCGAATATAATATAAATAGCGTCTAGTGTGATATTGTTCTTGTTGTTTAACATTGCATATGATTATCTATTATGCAACATGGTTTACTGAGATGTCCATAGCTTATAAAGTCCAATACTAAAGATGGTTTGTGCGAAATAAGAATATTCTATTGCTTTATCTGACATGCAAAGTTTAAAAAAACTTAAATACAAAGTAACAATAAATTAACTGAAACAGGTATTGGTACGATCAATACAATTCAAATGCAGACAGGACAGCTAGAAGACTCCGAACAACGATGTGACCTGCGCAACAAATACGTTAAAACCAATAATACGGCGCGCGGCGATTGCCGATCGCTACGAACCCCCACCAACATCTTGTGGATTATAGGTTCCAACGGATACAATTTGTTTTTTGAGGACGCTGTTCTGCTTTCTTAATTGTAGAGAAAGCGCTTTACTGGGAACGAAATGCGTCGCATCGAGTAGATACAATTTATTTTTTAACAAAATTGCTGTATTAAAAGTAGGTCATCATTCAACAAGACTGTGCTGCTAATGGAACTGATTACTAGCAATAAAAACACTGTTCAAGCAAATTTGGAATTGATATAACACTAAGGTGAGTTTGATATTTACACTAGCAATTTATTTAATATGGATTAATACAAAATAAGCCATAAATACAAACTATGTCTTAGCCTCAGACCAACAGTGCTTGGTCTGAGGTCTTAGCAAACCTGTGTATTAGATCATTTTCCTCAGTGCAATTATCACCAGCCACGACTGAAACAAGCATTCAATTTTAATAAAAATATAATATAATTAATTTTCTGTATAAAAATGCAGACTGTAATATAATAATGTAAAAACGACGCGTAATAAAGAAAACTGATTTTAGTCTTCTTGATTAAGGTGTGCAAATAGTTTTTTTTAACGCGTAATTTAAATATCAAAACACCATTAAGCTACGGTGCTTCAGCAGTAATATAGGCAAGCATTTTTTTTAAATTAAGGATTTTATATACGTATTATAATAGAGGTTGACGCATTTGGTAAACAGGATTTACGAGTTATAGACTTAGAAGAAACAAATAAATTTCATATTTTTGGATTTCTTTAGCAATATATCTTTTATTCTCATAATAATAATTATAATAATTATTTTTCTTTATGCTTTAAAGATATTTCTGGTTTTCCTAAAAGGGACATTTAATGGCTTTCAAATAACTTTCTCCCATAAAACAGTCCGAATAGTTTGCATTGTCATTACTTCATATAAAGCAAAAGGAAAGTGATATGCCTTTAAACATTTTTTACCGTCTCAAGATGTAACTCTTCTTTATAAGGAGTTCCTTTATTAAAATACTTTAAATTATGTAATTGGCAACACAATATTTTTAAAGAACATAAAAGAAATAATAAAAATACTCCAAGAGAGGCAAAATGTATCAACGGGGAAAAGAAAAAAAGTCGAATCTCAAATTGAAAAGGTTCAAGCAATGTCTATTACAACCAAGACCCAAAACAACTACTTCCCAGGCGAGGTGCCCCGCCGAACATTAACTTCTATATATACACTTGATTAAAAATGTCACTGTCAAAAATGACAATAAAACTTTTTTGACTGGTGAAATTCTACGACATTCATTATTGACGCTACTTTACTATCTCACCTAGTTCGCGAATATTAGAACGATAAGCACTAGTCGTGACGTAACGGTCAGCGGTCATTGAACAGAGTTTACGCACCATAAATATGGTATATGCGTGCGAAACAAGTTTTTGCGCAGGGCATGAAGCACAGATTATCGCGCTTGGTAGTTTTATCCTTCATTTTCGATATTAACTTCCATAAATATAAAAACCATAACCACAAATATTTTAAAACAGTGTGTCATCAATTTATAAAACAATATTAATTTTTCCAAAGGTCAGTGGATGTTCTTCTTATATAATTTTGACTATTTTTGTTCCTGCATACATTTATTTTTATATTCCTATTCGAGATGGCATCTGGTCGTACAACCTTCCTTGAAAAAACAAGATTTGGATAAATTTAATGGAATTTAACCTTAAGTTTTTTCCTAAAATTTATGATAATCATGTATTTTGGCGTAAATTGAAACGAAAAGAAATTGACCCTGGATGGTAGAGATTCATTTTATGATTTTTTTTAAACATCCGCACATAACGTAAACTTGATTTTACTGTTTTTTTCGATATAGGTAATTGAAAAGAAATAATATGCAGTGTGTGTATAAAGTCTGGAAACGGCTTAATAACATCACAATTTACTGGCCGATTTAAACCAAACTTGGTACAGTTGTGTAAGAGGATCTAACGCACCGAATGACGATATTGGCGTTGTTGCCAGCTTTTTAGTTTGTCCGGAATTCGAACGAATTTTATATTTTTAAATATAACACCCAGTATATTTTTACATTTTTAAATTCCACATAAAATTATAATTATTTTTTATTAAATGCATTATTAGTCTATACTTTATAGTTTCCGAGATATTGACTCTCGAAAAGTGACATTTTTGAACTTTGCCAGCTTATAACTTTCTAACAGTACGTCTTAGAGCAAAACGGCTTACATGTCCCTATCTTCAATTTTTATTATCTTCCCAAAAAATCAACTTCCGGTTAAACCGGATGTAACTTGAAAGCAGGAAATATAGTTGTTCCGGTTTAACTGGAAGTTGATTTTTTTGGGAAGATAATAAAAATTGAAGATAGGGACATGTAAGCCGTTTTGCTCTAAGACGTACTGTTAGAAAGTTATAAGCTGGCAAAGTTCAAAAATGTCATTTTTCGATAGTCAATATCTCGGAAACTATGAAGTATAGACTAATAATGCATTTAATAAAAAATAATTATAATTTTATGTGGAATTTAAAAATGTAAAAATATACTGGGTGTTATATTTAAAAATATAAAATTCGTTCGAATTCCAGACAAACTAAAAAGCTGGCAACAACGCCAATATCGTCATTCGGTGCGTTAGATCCTCTTACACAACTGTACCAAATTTGGTTAAAATGTTATTAAGCCGTTTCCAGACTTTATACACACACTGTATTCCCGACAAAAACTAAATTGGTTTTTTGAAAGTTTTCAATGATGGGTCATGGTTCAATAGGACAATATCATACCGGGGTGAATCAGTTTTAAACAGTTTGTAGAGAAATTGACATTGGTGATTTTTTAATAAAGTTTTATGTTGTTTTTTGAATCATCATGTCTGTATTTTTAGACGAGATAGGCATTTTATAATAAAAATCTGTTTTTAAACCTATTTTTTTATTCAAACAACTTAAAACCGTAGTAACTTGAAAGAAAAAATTAGTAACATCTACCTATTTACGTACGTATGTCTTTCTCTAGCTGAAATAAAATAGCACATCCTGCTAGGTCAAGAATGGCAGAATGCATAAGAGTGAGGCCGGCCGTACACAGCCGGAATGTCTATCTGAATTCAGAAACGGAATTAAGAATCTGAATTCAGGAACGTACGGAATTGTATATATTTTTATTATACAGCACACACATTCTGATTTTTTCAGATTATGAATTTTTCAAATTTTCATTGGGCCGGAATTCAGATTCTTAATTCCGTTTCTGAATTCAGATTGACATTCCGCCTGTGTACGGCCGGCCTCAGGCAGGCCGCACGTTGGTACTAATAGTCCGCCTTACTCCAAAATCTAATATTTTGAGATGACACAGTCCCGTTTGTGGAAAATGTTGCCCCGTCGGTGAACAAAATTTTCCCAAAAATACCATTGTCTCCATAAAATTTTGCCTGCATTGTTAGGCAGTACTTTATTCTTCTTTCGTTATCAACTGGTGGCAACGTGTGTATAAATCTTGGTTTAAATGGTTTAATACCATTTCTCTTTAAACATCTTGAATTTTTGGGCAGCCTCTCAACAATGATTTTCCCGTAGACATATAAATAATATTTTGTTTACATGGCCAACTGATTCAAATTTTCTTATTTATTCCTGTTTGCAGCACACACATTCTGATTTTTTCAGATTATGAATTTTTCAAATTTTCATTGGGCCGGAATTCAGATTCTTAATTCCGTTTCTGAATTCAGATACACATTCCGGGTGCCTTAAGATTTTTTTTTGAGGGAAAATTATTTTATTCAGGAAGTGGTATTCTTAGACCGGCCGTACACAGCCGGAATGTCTATCTAAATTCAGAAACGGAATTAAGAATCTGAATTCAGAACGTACGAAATTGTATATATTTTTATTATACAGCACACACATTCTGATTTTTTCAGATTATGAATTTTTCAAATTTTCATTGGGCCGGAATTCAGATTCTTAATTCCGTTTCTGAATTCAGATAGACATTCCGGGTGCCTTAGGATTCTTTCTTGAGGGAAAATTATATTATTCAGGAAGTGGTATTCTTAGGCCGGCCGTACACAGCCGGAATGTCTATCTAAATTCAGAAACGGAATTAAGAATCTGAATTCAGAACGTACGAAATTGTATATTTTTATTATACAGCACACACAATATGATTTTTTCAGATTATGAATTTTTCAAATTTTCATTGGGCCGGAATTCAGATTCTTAATTCCGTTTCTGAATTCAGATTGACATTCCGGCTGTGTACGGCCGGCCTCAGGCAGGCCGCACGTTGGTACTAATAGTCACTAAAGGCACAAACACAATTCACTGAACTACACAAAAACTAGAAATCCATAAATATTAAACATCTACAATCCACAATAGCAAAGAAATCAACAAGAAATCATATGTGTGAAGTTAGCAACGTTTATCAGCACCGTTTATGCAGCAACGAAATTATTTTTGGGGTACTTGTGAATTCGGCCTGTAGCGTTTGTAAACGTTTGTTTGTAAAAAAATTAAAATTCGTTTACAAACGCTTCTTTTCAAAGTGTTTATCCCGTAACTTTTTCCTCCGTTTTTTGGAAATTCGTATATAGCAGGTAATTTACCCCCTTGGGGTAGTTCACTAAAGACGATAAATTCAAATGGTAGAATTTTAATCTTCGCCACTAAAAAAATTAAAATTCTTTTACAAACGCTACAGGCGGAATTGACACGTACCCCAAAAAAATTTCGTTGCTGGTAAATATATCAAGAAATGTATTTTGAAGATGTCGCTAAACAAGGAAAACCTAATAACAAGTGTGCGCATGCCCATATCTTCGCTTCTTTCACCCATAAAACTTAACTTTTGTTTGCGCAGGATATAAGTTGTACGGATCCAAAAGTAAATGACTATGGTGTGTATACGTTGTTTTTGTTCGCATAGAATGTTCGACGAACAAAGCTCGTCGACATCTGATAAGATCTTAACAGTGGCGTAGCCAGGTGGGGGCCAGGGGGGGCCAGGGGGGGCGCCTGGTATTCTATTATATGTATTTTGAAAAACAAACACCATATTTTTAATAATAATAATAATAATAGTGGTTCTAAAAAATCATAAAGCGCCCCCATATATGTTCGCCCCTCCCGCCCCGCAAGGCTGGCTACGCCACTGGATCTTAACCATAAAAGGTTTGTAATTACAAGTTTTTTTTTACTTTGCAAGGAACTGAGGTTAAAATAAGGCTAATCGCTAAACGCTGACTGCTAGTCACTATACGATGTGATCATTTTCCTAGCGAATGATTTTAATTTCGAATTTTAATTTCAGATACTTTACGCAGTACTGCTGGACAAGATTAACGGATACGATACCCCCTCCAGCCCAGAGTACCACATCCAAACCGACGAAGGTCCCGAAAGGTACTTTCGATATCAGACGTTAAGCGGCCAGTACCGAAAAGAAAAACGACTGGAAGATGGAACCGTTATCGGTACTTATGCGTGGATTGATGATGATGGTAAGAGCTAAGAAACTTATTGTAGTAAATAGAAATAATAGTAAAGGAATTATAATTTCTTGATTCTACAAGTGAAACACTATAATATGTACTATTTTACTATAGTACCTACTAAGTACCTAATTTGTATATTAAGTTTAGTACCTAGGTATATAGATTTCCACTAATATCGATGTCCTAATTCAATTTAATGCAAGAGCATATTTTACTTTTTAGTTCTTCAAATAAAACTTTCTCATGTTAAATTATCTCATTATTTATTTTTAAATGATTTTAACGATATTTTTATACTTTTTCATCGTATATATATTCTGGAACTGAACAGTCTACATCATTGATTGGGTTGTTCTTTGAAAAGAGAAAAAAGTTAATCAATCAATCATTAATTTCTAAAATAGTTATAAAAAAATGTCTAGAGTGGTTAAACAGAACTTAAGAAAGAATAAATAAATACAAGTTAATAAAGACGTAGGTATTTAGTAGCCATTTCTAATTATTTCTTTCTGTTATTAAATTGATAAATAAGTTATTGATATTCACCAAGAATTTTGATGCTTTCAATAAATTTCGAACCGAAGATTATTGTCTCCAGGACAAAAAAATTCTCGTTTATGGTAGTTTCATTGCGGGTGGTAAAAAGGCAAACCCTGCTAATAGGATTGACAATTTTTAAACCATATTTTATAAATATTTTACTATTTTAGGAATGCTGCGACAGCGAGACTATCTGGCCGACCACGAGGGCTACAGAATCACCAAAAGCAAAAACATATACGTGGGAAAGAGTATGCCAGTTGGAGACGCCATTAAATTTGCTAAGAAGTATCCTGCCTCAGGAGGAACCTTAGCAAAACCAGTACCAGCCCGACCATTGGTTACTGTTGATTATAATAAAGCAGTACCTGTAGAAGGTAAATTAAATTAAATAATTGCTTGTCTATAGTTTGTGAATTGCATATTTCGTTTACATGAGTGGATTTTTAGGTATAGATTAATAATTTCCTATGGATTGCTCACCTAAATACGACTAACTATCTAAATTTTATACCAAAATTTAAAATAAATAACCTTCTACTCTTTTTTTAGTTACAACTCCACGACCGGTAACACCACTGCCCGTCATTTCCACAACAGGGACCCCGTGTGCCGCATGCGCCATCTCTCCAACCACTTACAAACCTGACATCTCTTACTTCGGTTTATCAACTCTAAACCCTCACGTTGAGATTTCCAACAACGCTCTACCGTCCTCTACAAACCTACCTTTCGTGAGCTCTACGCAGCAACCCTATGTGGAAATTGGAAGCACCCTTGGAGGTATTAGCAGTACTACGGAATCACCACATTTCGGATCATCAACAGGGTTACCTTTGGAGTACCTCAAAACCGACACCAAAGCAATCAACAATCTACAGTATCACGATTCTACAACAACACGGCCTGTACAACAGTTTTCTGCTGGTGTGCAATATTCTCCTTCCCCCTACGACTCCCTACCGACTTACACAGAGTCCGATCAAAACTCTTTGGATTACAATCCATATGTAAGTTCGGCAAACCAAGGATTCCTCTTCCATAACGGACCCACGTACCCTATTGACCGAAACGGGCATACTTATAGAGGAAACAAACGTTACATTGATACCGTCAAAGTTGGTAACGGATATGATGAGCAGTTCGCTAAGTACGACGGTGTGTCTGTAACGAACGATGGGTTTAGATATTACATACCCAGGGCATACCATGAAGAACAGACTGCCCCAGACAACGAGAAAACTGGTAGCTTTGGATACGTCGACCCGTTCGGTATAAGAAGGGTGATTTATTACAACGCCAAACCTGGGGAAGGGTTTAAACATAGGAAAAATAATAGATATGTAGGGCTTGATGCAACTCCCTATGACCCTAGACCTTATTAGGGTAGTTTAAGGTAGTTTGGGCTGTGATTTTAATGTTTTGCCTAATATAGGTCTAAAGAAGGTTGCTTTAAGTATAAATTGGGGTTTTGATTGTGAAAAATAATTGTGTAATAGTCTTGCCAGAAATGTATTCTATTCCAGGATTAGAATACACATCTATATATTTAAAAAAAAATAGATTCTGATTTACCTTCTCACTTACTTCATCTTTCAATAATAATTCGAGCAACGATCAAAATACGAACAATAGATTTTTGTGAATGTTTATCGTCCAGTAGATGTGGAGATACACATATGAAACAACTCTAATTATTATACATATTAATTTATTAATAACTTGTAATACTAGTGTTATTAATTTGCAAATTCTTTAACCTAAATTAGAAATAGATATTTATTTTTGCTTACCTGTAGGTGCCATAGAATGGATCCCTAGGATTAAAGTTTTGGGTTTTATTATTTCCTATAAGTGAACTCTAGTCCAGGAACCCATATTTCGCAGGTTTTTGTCAATCATCTTTAAGCTGCCCGTAGTATTATTAGACGATTTGATTGCTAAATATAGGGTAACTTAAAACTTATTAAGAAATGAAGGCCTGTACCGGTAAGTAAACCATAAAGTTTATTATCTCATTCATTTAGGGAATTATCAAAAAATGTTGAATACAAGAGTGTTAGAGAATGTCAAGGTGCACAGTTTAAAATTATTATTGAGTATACAGGGTGGTCCAAAAAAGCGTGGCGAATATAACATAAGTTTCTTTTATGGAACCCTATTATTTAATTCATTTTAGAGTCTACATGACATTCTATAACTTTTTGTTAATAATATCATATACCTAATCCTAGTAGTTGTTTTAATATTTTAATATTTTTAAAAAATATCAGTTTTTACTCTTATAAAAATCTGACAGTTCTGCCATTGTTACCATATTTGCAACAAATGTTCTATTGAAAAAAAAACTTGTAATGAAATTTGAGCTAGATGCTACAGGGCGTTCAAAATAAATTTATACATTTCAACTCAGCGATATATTTTATAAAATATGGCATAATTTCTTGTAACCCATACTTTTTCTATATAAAAATAAGTAATGGTAATAAAAAAAGTTTTTATTAAGAGAGTTTTAGTTACTCCCGCCGTTTACCCTTGGTCAAAATGCAAAATAAATTTATTTTGAACTCCCTGTAGCATCTAACTCAAATTTAATTACATGCTTTTTTTGTCATCCCAATAGAACGTTTGTAGCAATAGCAAATATAAATATTCCACCTTCGAAAACAATGGCGGAACTGTCAATTTTTTATAAAAGCAAAAACTAATATTTTCCTAAAAAAATTAAAATATTAAAATAACTACTAGGTTTAGGTATATACCATTATTAACAAAAAAGTTATAGAATTTCAGGTAGAATATATAAATAAATTAAACAATAGGGTGTTCCATTAAAAAAACTTATGTTATATTCGCCACGCTTTTTTGGATCACCCCATATACTCAAAAATAATTATAAACTGAGCATATTAACATTCTCTAAAACTCTTGTATTTAACATTTTTTGATAATTCCCTAAACAAATGAGATAATGAACTTTACTCTATGGTTGGCTCACCCTGTATATGTGACAGGTTTCTCAATTTGTCAACACAAGAATTTCCAAAATCAGAAATGCACTTTAGTCAATATGTTGTCTGTGTTATTATATTTAATACTTTGTAATCGATATTATATTTATTAAATTTTGACTTTTTTGATATGTTAACGCTCATTGGTGCTTTTTTTTTGTTCGTCACGCTATTTATTGGGACATTCTCTCATATAATATTTCCTTTTTCGACTTCGGTTCTTCTGGCTAATAGCGATATCAATAGCGAAACAACGATATACAAACATCATCGCGAACCAGAAATGATATGTATACCACATGCCACGCCGACGCAGACAACAGTGGTAATCCATCTACCAAAAATAAAACAGTAGATAGAGTTATGAGGTAATTTTTGAAATGCCTTACGACGACTAGGTGCTTTACTGTGAATATTTGTTACAAAATATCTTTGCTTATTACGTAATATATTGATCGATATTTATAAACATTTTTTTATCAAATTTAGCGATTTTTGTGTTTCCAAAATTATTGAGTACCTACCTACGTCCGGCCAACAATGTCAACCCTCATAAGCCACTGTTACCGCGTAAGTAGGTCGCAAAGTATTTATTAACGTTACCTTATAATTTTGGTAAAATCCTGCATTTTGGTTAAATGACATTACAAACGTCTAAGTCGCTGATGTAAATCATAAAAAGGGACTTAGACAGTTCTGTAATCGATGAATAGTTAGCCTTGGTAAATAAAGTTTTGTTAAGGTTAAATATAGTTAGAAAACTGAATGTAATTCAGCTTTGGGTAACTCACTATCTCACTAAAAACTTTCACGCCAATAAATCTAATTATGTTACTTTTGTAAATAATAATTTTAAGAATGAACTAAAAATAAAATAACGCAAATTATGTTTGTAGTTTTATTTTTATGGTATTTTTAAATTTTCGCATCCAAGCTGCTAATATATTATGGTTAAGAGACTTTATTTTATGACAGGGTAGTAAATGCTGTGTACACCTTTTAAGTAAAGGAAACTTGTGTATTAGGTGTAAAGTTTATACCTATATTAATAGCAGAGTGCTTCGGCCTATCGGCCATTATCAGTGCCTCCTGCAAAGCAAAAAATAAACTTGTATGAAAAAAAAAACTTTAATAAAAAATTTTTAAAATTCTTTGTGAAAATGAGTAAAACATTCATTACTTACTTTGTCAGGAGTTGTACATAAAGTATTTCAACATAAAGTAATATCTCAAACAACGGTGCAAAACAATTAATATAAACTCACATATTAAATTGTTTTTCAACAATTTTTGAAAACGTCTTGGAAAATAAATATTTAATAAACGTTCTAGATGGTCTGTTTGTTTTGTCACGTGTCAAAAATGCAAAAAGGGGGAAAAAACTTTAATTTTCACGTGCAGAGGACAATTAGGTTAGAGCGGGAAAATTCAAAACAATACAATTTGTAAAAACACCAAAGCGAAACACAGTTGCCCACACTTGAAGCTTCAGATATATTTAGAATAGTAAGAGTCCAAACAATATTTTGGAAATTATTATATGGATGTGGTAATGTGGTTGTACTATAAACAATGACTTATACCTTATACCTAAAACAATTTCAAATTGCTGATCAAGAAATTGTGCTTGAAAATGTTGTTTTACACGTATCCAAGTTTTTGGAAAATTGTTAAATGCCAACTAATATTTGAGCTCAGGTTAGGTACGCGATAACATCGAAGATCGCTGTTCATTATTTATTTACGATTTGATAAAGTAAGTTTAATTGACTTCTTCTCTTGCTTTGCGAACTAAAAACACTACGGCGAATCATTTTTAAACAAACTTTAGAAACAAAACATTCAAAACGATTTTCTAACCTTAAAATCTGATAAATTGGCAGCCAGAAATCGCTACGTTTTCCCCGCAACTTGATCAAAAAATTAGAACAAGTACTTCAAGATTTAAAAAGGTTGGTTGGCAAAGAAAAGTCCTTTCTACCTTCTTATATTTATGAAATACTAAAATTGCCTACGCGTTTCGGCTTATATAAGCCATCTTCAGGGCGTAGAGATTATGAAAATGCACATACAGGGTCACATAGCGAGACGCACCCAGTCAACACACAAATAAATACCTAACATTAAATTAAAAAATTAAAAATTACGACACAATCATGATTCAAAAACAAATAAACACGTGTAACAAACGAAAAAGTACTCCTAAGGACCAACCAACCCTTTTAAATGTTAACAATGACCCTTCTAGAGAGCAGCCATAACTTCGTTATAAAAGTAGTTCAAATTTCTTGTCAATAAATTGTCTAGGGACCAATTTTAGCTGTTTACGCGTGAAAATAAATTAAAGGTAAACTTTTATAATTTCTTGACCAAGAATATGGCCTGTGAAATATAGGCTTAAAATCTGTGCACCCCAGCATTAAGCGATTAGTAAGAGATTTTTACTTTAAAGCAGAACTAGCACAAGGCCATTTTTGTCAAATTTTAGTGTTTACAGGAACAAATGCCCCTGCCAATTTCCTGCAGAACTAACTTATGCCAATATTCTTATTAAAATAAGCTTTACAGATCAAAATACCAAATAAGCCAAAGTCCAGTTACACATATTAGTTTTATGTAAATGCATACTAGACCAGGGCTGAAGCCTTTAAAAATGGTAAAAAGTGAAAAAAATAATAGTAGGATGAAACCCATTGGAAAAAGAAGAGAATATAACAAAAATGAAAGGAAAAATAATTTACGGGCGATCCTAGGTCGGGAAGTGGAAAGGGGTGAGTTTTTAAGGGTAGAAAACGATTTATCTCGATTTCCGGCAAAACTACAAGTTCTATGGAAAAACGTTAAATGGCAAAATAGACATAGTTTGTATTGACAGCTTATTTTTTATTAACCCATATTGGTAATAAAAAGATCTACAACTTTTGCATTTACACTTTTTCACATAACCTCAAAATGTATGTGAAAAATTCAAATTACCAAGTTTGTGGTTTTTTATTTTTATCTTTTACAAAAAAAAATTTTTCACGAAATTTGGTGAAAACTTACCTTTTTATGTCCCAAACACACCGTAATTTTTTTGATTTAAAATATTTACTTTTCACCTTATTTTGACCCTAATTTTCAATCGAAAATTCTCACGTCAAAATATCTGCTTTTTTAAAAAAGTCGGCGGGCTTTTGTTCGTTGAAATCTCTACTTTCTGATGGTGTAAAAAAATATCATTACTATGGTAAATGTTCTCAAAAAATGCATCGATTGAAAATTAGGGTCAAAATAAGGTGAAAAAATAAATATTTTAAATCAAAAAAATTACAGTGTGTTTGGGACATAAAAACATAAGTTTTCACCAAATTTCGTGAACACATTTTTTTTTGTAAAAGATAAAAATAAATAACCAAAAACTTGGTTATTTGAATTTTTCACATAAATTTTGAGGTTATGTGAAAAAAGTGTAAATACAAAAGGACTTGTAGTTTTGCCGGAAATTGCGATAAATCGTTTTCTACCCTTAAAAACTCACCCCCTTCCACTTCCCGACCTCGGACAGCCCGTAAATTATTTTTCCTTTCATTTTTGTTATATTCTCTTCCTCTTCCAATGGGTTTCATCCTACTATTATTTTTTTTGGTTTCAAAAATTATCGACCCTGGTCTATACATGTAAAATTGGACTTAAAATAACTTCTTCTGCATCATACGATATTCACAATAGCGAAATATTGAATAAGCATTGATTTACTTTAGACTTTCTTTAGAACAACAGTGCGCCATCTAACGTGATGCTCTTTAAGCTTGAAACAACCATCACGTTAAAGATTTCTTCGGGAGGTAAGTACTCGATGGTATCGTACCAGCAAAAGATTTTGATTCAACAGAACAGCGTACCAGTAGCGTTGGTGTATTCCCAACATCATAGATGTCGCTAATAATGGGTATAATATAAAGAAAAATGTTTTTTATGAGTTTAAGGATCTTAGGGAGCAAATGATACCCAAATTTTAATTTGCCGACGTTTCGGAACATATATTTCCTTTTTTAGGGCCCTGAAACAATAGGATTCTTTTTTGGGTTTCAACAGTAATGTGCTACCTAGGATTTTGTACAATTCTATTAAAATTTTTTTTTATTTTTAACTTTAAGAGAGTTATTGTCGCTCTACTTCTAATAGAAAGAGCATAATTTTGTAGTGGCCTTATTTAGGAACACATATCCTCAAACAACTCTAATCAATTTGTAGAAAGAAACTAAATTTGGTCATGAAACAAATAAAGGCAATGCACTGAGGAAAAATGATCTAATACAACAGGTTTGCTAAGACATAGTTTGTATTAACAGCTTATTTTAGTATTGAAAATACTACTGGGTGCGTATATACGGGTATATTTCATGAAAAATGAACGCGATATGCGACATGCACATAAATAACACGGCGGTGAAGTCTAAACAAACATCCGAGCAGCACAGGATCGATGACATCATATGTTTTGTTTTGGGTTTCGGCATTTATTATTATATTTGTTGATATTAAGATAATATGGCCGGGAGAGAGAACAGTAGAAGCCTGAGAACAGTTAGTAGATAGTTATTGATGATACTAGTTCGATGAACACTATAATGAAACGTGTGCAACGTTAATGCAGGTTAATTGCACAAGTTTCATTAACAAAGTTCATATCAAACGTGTATCATTCAAAATTTAATCTACGACAGTGCAAATAGATTTAATTCGTCTAAATTTCATTGAAATCAGATAACGTTTCCGTAATTTTAAAATTTTTTAGGTGTCCATATTAGTCGATATCATGGTAACCGCATTTTTGATTGTTTCAATTTCGATAAAATTGGAAAAAAATAAACACGGAATGTCGCTGAAACAAAGCGAAATAGCGCGGCGGTCTTGGCGTATTACACAGAAAGTCGGGGGAAAATGGATATACCAATCCAAAACATTTTATAGCCGACTTAAGATTTAGACATTTCATGAACAAAGAGTAAAAGGACCAGCAGGTAAATGGCTGTGTATAGCTAAAGAAATAATTTTGTCGCTATTTTTGAAAAGGTGGTTTTGAGCTCTCTTCAAAATGTACTAATATACAGATTATCCTATATTTTTTATTTTAACAAAACAGTCAAATTTACACATGTCTAAGTATAATAATTTAATTATTATTTCGAACTAAATCGGAGCATCCATGCCGTCATAATAACGCGTGATAGCGGCACGTTACATACTTACAGATAGGAGTAATCTGTGCTGTGACATAATGGTTTCCTTCTCGCCACTGTATGTGGTAGGTATTTTCAATACGCCTATGATACTTGCGTAAGATGCAAGATCTGTGAATTTTTTATTAACCCACATTAAATAAATTGCTAGTGTATCAAACCCACTTTAGTGTTATATCAATTAATTCTAGATTTGCTAGAACAGTGTTTCTGTTTTTATTGGTAGTAATCAGTTCCATTAGCAGCACAGTCTTGTTGAATAATGAACTACTTTTAATACATCAATTTTGTGAAGACATAAATTGTATCTTCTAAATGCGACGCATTTTGTACCCAGTAAAGCCAGGCACGTATTTAGGTATTTAGGTCCAGGGGGTCCGGACCCCCCCCCCCCCCGAAACGAATTTATAATCATATAAATACCGCTAAAAATCCCGCTATTCCCTAAAATTTCATAGAGCTCTCGAGACTGATGCCAATTCTTCAAAATTTTCGGATTTGTAAGCACAATGTAAGTATATACGAGAAACAAGCGTTTGTTAATTAGTTGTTTTTAAACACTGAAAACACTTTTTGTCTTGATTTCAGTTATATTGTTTCTTGAGGACTAAAGAATGTATTATTATAACAATGAATGGCTTGTTATTTTTTTCTGTCACACTCAAAACTCCTCGGTTTAAAGTATATTTGCAAACTAGCTTTCAAAGAAAGTTACTGACTAACAATTGAATACTAATATAAATTAAATATCTTTAATAAGAAAACTTAAAGAATTGAAGAAGAAAGATCTGACAACCCTGGTTGTGCGGTCGGTCTCTTTGAGACTGTTTACCGCCGTATGGAATGATTGGAATGTCCTCAAACTGAGATTGGATAAATAATAACAAGTTACCTAAGCTTATATTATGTTTATATTTTTATTTAGGTATTATTAATTATCCTACTTGAAAAGCAAGATTCGTTAACAAAAAAGAGCGTGGCATCCAAAAATTTTTCGCCTGCGGCGCAAACAATCCTCGACCCCCTGACAATCTGGACCTCCACCGAAACCAAATTCTGAATACGTGCTTGAGTAAAGCGCTTTCTCTACATAAGAAAACAGAACAGCGTCCCCAAAAACGAATTGTATCCGTTATAACCTATAATCCACAAGACGTTGGTGGGGGTTCGTAGCGATCGGCAATCGCCGCGCGCCGTAATATTAGTTTTAACGTATTTGCTGCGCAGGTCACATTGTTGTTCGTAGTCTTCTTGCTCGAATTACTTCGGACATGTTTCGAAAGCAAAGACTTTCATCTTCAGCGAAAATTTTTTTTATACGTTGTTAAATTGGCAAAAGTTGAAGGAAAATATGACATTTATTTCAATTCTTACGTTGGGCCCAAACTTGAATATATACTGAAAAAAAGAAGGGGGGGGGGGGGGTTAAATTGGCAAGTTGTTGTGTCTGAATCTAATATGTTAAAAAATGTGTAAAAAAAGTTTTTTATTATTTTTTCCTTTCGATATGTAGAAGATTTGAGAAGTGTTCAAATTATTTAAATACTGAAGGTAGTTATTTGTATGTGTGATAAAAAAGTAGAAAAATACTTACCTAATGGGTAGAAAATTAATTGTATTATAATTTGAAAACATTTTATAAAATTAACTTTCAAAAATTTTTAGGTTAAGTACAATAAAATAAATTAAAAACTTGCATTGGAGTTCAGTTTAAACTTAAATTTTAGAAAATTAAAACGAATAATGACTGCACATTTCATCGTGGTAGTTGATAACAAAATGGAGTAAGAACAAAACCCCTTCTTTTGTTTTGGTCCAAAAAAAGAACTGGAAAACAACAATGGTAAATACTAAATACATACAGTAACATATTGAAAGAGTATGGCAAGACACGTAGCAATAGAAATTAGGCAAAATTGATATATAAGAATTATTTTAAGTTTGATAAATAGTATTGTTAAATAGTGTATATGAAAAGGAGAGTCGGTTGTACGCCGTATTTTATCAAATAAAACATTATTTTTGTATTTAGCGTAATATATTCACTATTGCCTAGCGCTTTCGGCCTATTATAAGGCCATCATCAGGGCTTAGGTTCTAAAAGAAAACACAAACAAAAGTAAAAAACAGCAGGAACAAACTACGTGAGAATACTTACTCGTCAAATTATGTCCAGGAGACAAGAAACATATTAAAATTTCTACTCAGATAGCCAAAATACTTAATAAAAACGTAAAAGATACAACAATCTCCTTTAAAACAAAAAACAATATTCAGTCTCATTTAGTCAGAAATAAAGAAAACGTTTCACATCTTGACAAAAGCGGAGTTTACAAATTATCATGTGGTAGTTGCCCAGCTCTATACATTGGAAAAACCGTAAGAAAACTCGGAACAAGAATAAAAGAACATGTCAACCGACCAGGTACATCTGTATTTGGACAGCACTTAAAATTTAATAATCACAGTTTCTCACCAACTTCTAACAGCAAAATTTTACATCAATTTGATCATAAAAACTTCAGAGAGTTGGACTATCTCGAGGACCTTGAAATCCATAGACATTCAATTAACTATCCAGATTCATGTCTAAATTTAAGACTCAACGAAACTAACAACCGAAATCCAATTTTTAGACTCTTTCAGCGATAAGAATTTATTGTTTACCTTAACCTACGCTTGTGGACTTTTGACTCCTCCCATTTTAATAACAATAGGACGGTTTTGCAGAATACAGATATCATAATTTAAAAATCTTGTTTAAATTATTTTCTTTTAAACAATTGACGGAGTTACCTACCTTTTTATACAATTTTATTTATTATGACTCATTTAAAGTTTTAATACCACCTTTTTGTTTTTATTTTCGTAATTTTGTGTATATTAACTACGTTTTAATCTGAGATGTCCCTGGCCACTTTGTGTCCATTTGTCAAATGAAATGTCAATCAGGTGTTGTTTATAATTTGAAACCTGTACCAGGAAAATTTGTTCAGAAATTTTCAAAATATCTTTTTAATATGTTTCTTGTCTCCTTGACATAATTTGACGAGTAAGTATTCTCACGTAGTTTGTTCCTGCTGTTTTTTACTTTTGTTTGTGTTTTCTTTTAGAACCTAAGCCCTGATGATGGCCTTATAATAGGCCGAAAGCGCTAGGCAATAGTGAATATATTACGCTAAATACAAAAATAATGTTTTATTTGTTAAATAGTGAATAAGTATTATTGAATTCTGTAAAACTTTATTTCTTTGTGACTGAAATTGTTTATGTTTATTTAACCTATTGCTAAATAAATAAATAAATAAATAAGTATATATATTAAAAGAAAAGAAACATGAAAGGATTAGTTGGATCGGTGGTTATAAATAAATTAATAGAACCAGGCAGCCAAAAACGAACGCTGTACTTAAATGATCATTTTTATAGAAAAACTGTATATATTGATAAATAAACTGTAATTTCTAGGTGGATATTTGCCAATAAGTTATGAACTGTGGTAACTAGATGGCGCGTCAAGTGGTCAAAATGTTCATAAAGAGCAAAAAAAATTTTGTGAAATAAATAATATAATATGGATGTAATCATAGAAAAGTGAACGTTATAAAATAATGTAAATTTAATTTTAATTTTAAAAGTTCAAAGAATTAAAAAAAGAGAGACAAGAAAAGTTGATTTGGTTATTAATGCAATTTAAGTTAGGGTTCTTTAGGGCCTTTTGTATCTCAAGAACTTCCAGAAGGTTGAGTTTTATACCCTTATCACAGACATATGCAGTACCCACTGGTACAGGAACTCGGATCGAAGGAGTGCCTTTCGTTAACTATAATATGATTGGCAAAAGTGGACTTTGAGTTAATCTCAATGCTATTAGCATGTTTTTCAATAATTTTTTGGTGTTCGTTGACGTTGACCCTAGTTATTATTTTCCGTCCACTTTGACCTATGTAACAAACATTACAAGCAGGGTGGTCGCAGGACAAAAAATAAACAACTTGTTTACCGGACGTGTCTAGAACAGAAACCCTGTCCTTGGTATAGGAACAACAAATTTTTTTTATATTGTAAAATATAACTAGTGGAGCAGACTGAGTGTTTTATTACCCTTAATAATTGTATAAAGAGTATGTGAATTCTTATAAG
Organism: Polydrusus pterygomalis; assembly: GCA_963969555.1. Classification (NCBI taxonomy): domain Eukaryota; kingdom Metazoa; phylum Arthropoda; class Insecta; order Coleoptera; family Curculionidae; genus Polydrusus; species Polydrusus pterygomalis. The sequence goes on from OZ018376.1 coordinate 2,791,493, forward strand.
GATTTTTTCTCTGTGTAGAGCTTCTAACCAAATTTTACTTCTAGAATGTTTTTTGTAAAAATCTAATCACTAAATTAGCTTGTACCCATACAATATAGAAGGAAGATATTATTATATTGCCTCCAGTTATTTTCTTGTAAAACATGGGTTTTTGACAGTGTAGAATTTGGGTGTTAAGTACCTATTGTTTTTTTGAATATTTACCACGTTCTTATGAAATATTCAAATTGATCTGGGTCCGCTTTGCGAATTGAAAATTACAAGACAACGAGTATTGAGGTCGATTCGGTATTTTTTGTCATCGTATCGGTATTTAAACTTAATGAAAACGCAGCAGAATAAAACTGGGATTGGAACTGTCAGATTGAAGCAACCTAACCAAACTTTTGACTTGATTTATCTCAAAATTTTAGAACCAATTGCAAAACGATTTGAATACCGGTCATGAAAACTTTTTTTGTAGGATCGGACCGAGTTCGAGTTGAATCTCGACGATTCTGGATAAAAAAGCAGTAATTATGTTTGCTGCCTTAATTAGTACATGTCACGTTTTTATTAGGGTATTATGAAAAACATTCGATTGACCATCATTTAAAAATGTAAAAAAAAAATTACCTAATGATCCTACACCGTTACTTAAAATTTGATTGAAAACCTAGAAAGCAAAGTATATTTTCGTTAAAAATATATATATGTATAAAATTTAATAATAATCTATATCTATCAATCTAAACAATCTATTCTTTATCTGTCTATCAATTCTTATCGACTTGCACACTTCAAACCTCAATTTATTAATTTTCAGTTCATATTATAATCACTTAAACAATATTTATTACACAGGACCGTAACTAGGAGAAACTTTTAAATAGAGGCGACGGGACAAGTGATTTTCTCTAATTGAAAAGTCCTGATGTTATGATAATTTGTAATTTCATTAGCTAATAAGCTTATCCATAATAATATATTTTGTCGTAAAAAAAATAATTAGGGTTATATTTGGGTTAGTCTAGGCCAAAAAAGAAAAAGTATTAAAAATGGTTGTAAAATATTTTATCCGCAATACAACCATTTAATAACAAGTGCATAATATACTTTTGATAGTTATAATAGCATTATGCTAAGCATATAATAGAAAGTTCCTAACTTTTCTAGCAAAATGCGGGGAATCGCCGACTAGTTGAAACCAAATATTTTGTCTTATCACAGATCAAGTAAATTGGGCATTGTTTTTTGAAGAAATTGTAAAATTTAATTGCCAGTAAAAATTTGTGATAAAATTTAAAATTATTATGTTAAGAAGATTAGCAATAGTAAGTTCGTGGTAAGGCAATAAAATAACCTTATTTAACTGGTTTAGTACAACAGGTTTTTATCTGTACGCCACTGTCTTTAAATTATTTTTGGCTAGTCCTTCGCTTTCGGTATTGTCACCTATTGCAAAGATTTACTTATATCTTGTATCCATGGTAATGCCACAACGGCTGAATTGATTTAGCATTTGAAAATATTGGGATTACCGTAAGCCGCGTTTGCATCAGGTAAGGACCCATACTTTTCAAATTATCTCCAAAACACATCATTTTATCGAAATTCTGTAGAAGTCAAAAAATATTCAAAAACAAATGATTACCCGGAAAAATATAGTTTGCAAGTCACTGGCGAGCGTGCCAAAAAATAAGGGGGGTCAGCAGGTACTCGGGATGAAAATTAAGCAAAAAAATATTAGTCACGTGATTCGCATTATCTGTCAAATTTTAATTTTTTCCAAAAAATAATTCAACAATCAACAGTGGGGTTATTTCTGAAAATATCGAAAAAGTTATTAGAAAAAGTTTTTTTTAATGCAGTTTCTAGCCCACATGCAAAATTTCAGATGCATAAGATAATTTTGATTTTTTACCCACCACTAACATTATTTTCCACTTAATGAACACTTTACTGATGACACTGTTCTTTTTTGTCTTAATATTAACATGTATTACTTTCAGACACAAACTACGTTTTCAAAAATACTTATTTTATGAAGTTACCTTATACAGGGTCAAAAACAAATAAACTTTGCATCACATGCGACCAAATTTTAATAGCCCAATTTTGATTTTGTAGAAAAACACACATTTAATATGGCACTACTTTAAAAAAAAAAGTATATGAAATAAAGCATTGTCAAAACTAAAAAGTTTTATGTAGGTTGCCTTAAGTCGTATGTTGCAAAAGTGGTGCAATTTACAAAATATGATTAAAAAATCAAAATTATCTTATGCAGCTAAATTTTTGCATGTGGGCTAGAAACTGCATCTAAAAAAACTTTTTTATAACTTTTTTCGATACTTTTAGAAATAACCCCACTTTTGAATTATTTTTTGCAAATAATTAAAATTTGACAGATAATGCGAATCACGTGACTACTATTTTTTTGCTTACTTTTTACCTCGATCGAAGCAGAACTTGATGCCAAAGTCAAATTTCGAATAAAGTTTTTAATAAAAAAATATCCCATATGATGCGGACTTTACTGGTCACACTGTATCATATGGAACATAAGGGTCAAAAATAAAAAATGGTATTATAAAAGTCATATTATTTTTGCTCAAGGAATATATTATGGTTCGTATTGACCTCCTGTTTCCGGACACTCTGTATAATGTATAGATAGATATACTAAAAACAAATACACTAAATCTAATACCTCCTCCTAAATACAGCACTGGTTGTATACTAACAACGATTAACAGATATTAATCTCACAGTTGCTAGACTATCTATTATCTGCATCCTGCGTCCCTGCGTGCACCTGTTTGCTAAACTATTATAAAGTTTCTTTTATTAGAAAACAAGCCGAATAGTCGGCATATTAAAGAGGTAACAAGAGGTAATTTAGTGTAAAAATTGGAAGAATGTTTTGCCATTATATTGCTCACAACGCATGCAGGAATTTTTAATCGATAAAATTATTTATCTAGGTACATGTCGAATAGACCTAGGTGACCTAATTTCGCCACTTTAGTTGTGGTTGTTTTGGTTATTGTTTGAGTTAATAGCTTTGTTTGTACAGGGTGGCCCATTAATAAGGGAGGCCGGCTTTATCTCGGAAACCATTAATCGTACAGCTTTTCGAAAACAAATTTTATGAATAAAGCGGTCATGAGAAAATTCTGGAAATTACATTCAAGTTCCTCATTTCGCCGCAAGGGGGCACAATTGAAAATTAGTTTTTTAAATTTTAAATTTCTCCGAAAATTCCCATATTAAGGTATAACTCTGATTATATCATTGGAAAGCTTAGACAATTCTGCATCATTTTGGTTTAAGGCTTGTTGGCGTACCGACCTTGATAAAAGTGGGGAAGCTATTGAATGTTTTACCATTAAAATCGCTGTAACTTCTAAACGACTTATCCGATTTTACTAAATTTAAGCTTGTTTGGAAGGGAAAGGTAAGTACCTTCAATCGTCGTATCCAGCAGTACACGATAGTGTTTAATAAAATTGCTAGAGGGCGCAATTTGTAATAATAACAGTTTTTTTGATTTTATCCAGAAAATTCAAATCATACGGTATAACTATGACATCATATTCGGAAAGTAGATTAAATTTGCTAGAAAAAATGTAAAGACCGCTATTCGATATTGTTGTTCGTTTCAGAATTATTGCCAAAACAATAACTTTTAATTCAAATTGCGCCCTCTAGCAATTTTATTAGAAACTATTGTGTACCATTGGATATGACAATTAAGGGTACTTACCTTTTCCTTCCAAAAAAGCTTAAATTTAGTAAAATCGGATAAGTTGTTTAGAAACTACAGCGATTTTAATGTTTACACTTTCACTTGATAAGGGTGGGAGAAGCTATTGAAAGTGTAAATATTAAAATCGCTGTAACTTCTAAACGATTTATCCGATTTTATTAAATTTAAGCTTGTTTGGAAGTACCTTCAATTGTCGTATCCAATGGTACACAATAGTTTCTAATAAAATTGCTAGAGGGCGCAATTTGTATTAAAAACTATTGTTCTGGCAATAACTCTGAAACGAACAAAGATATCGAACTCGGTTTTCACATCTATTCTTGCAAATTCCATCTACTTTCCGATTATGATGTCATAGGTATACCGTATGATTTGAATTTTCGGGATAAAATCAAAAAAACTGTTATTATTACAAATTGCGCCCTCTAGCAATTTTATTAGAAACTATCGTGTACCATTGGTTACGACGATTGAAGGTACTTACCTTTCCCTTCCAAACAAGCTTAAATTTAGTAAAATCGGACAGGTCGTTTAGAAGTTACGGCGATTTTAATGTTTTCACATTCAATAGCTTCCCCCACTCTTATCAAGGTCGGTACGCCAACGAGCCTTAAACCAAAATCATGCAGAATTGTCTAAGCTTTCCAATGATATAATCAGAGTTATACCTTAATATGGGAATTTTTGGGGAAATTTAAAATTTTAAAAACTAATTTTTAATTGTGCCCCCTTGCGGCCAAATGAGGAATTTGAAAGTAATTTCCAGAATTTTCTCATGACCGCTTTACCAATAAATTTTTTTTTCCGAAAGCTGTACGATTAATGGTTTCCGAGATATAGCCGGCGTCCCTTATTAATGGGCCACCCTGTACAACGGACAGAAACCGTCAGCAAACTGACGACGCATGCGCATATTGTGTTTAAAAGCATACGCACACGGTAAAACCCAAACCATGAACATGATACAAAGAAAGTGTATCATGAACCCAAACCGCTGCCAGAAAATCCGGCGTTCGCAGAAGCCAAATTGTTGCTTGTGAATCGGTTTCCAACTGTCAGAATAATTCACTGATTAGAAGCAAATTTTTAGGTGGAGACTTGCACAATTTGCATTTTTAAAACTGTCACGTCATGACGTTTAGAAAAAAAAAAGACAAAATACTGTTGGAAACTTGATAAACAATTTTTTTTTATAAAGGTCTAGTACCGTGCGAGCAAAAATTATTTGCATCAAAGAGGGCCTTGCATCTAAGAACGTAATGCTTAGCCGTATATAGAGATTAATACCTGTTGGGTGTCAGTAACTACCTGAATTACCAATCATTAAGTTATTCCGTCATCTTTAACAGTCGTTACAAGTAATTTGATTCATCGCTAATTTTTCCAATTTCTTGAACAATTCACACAATGGGCTTTACGGAACAGCACAAAACATTCATGGTTGAAGCGTATTTTCGAAACGGGGTTGGAGTAAATGGTGAGTGGCAATAGAATCCGGGGGGTTTGTGCATGGACGATTTTCACGAACATTTTCTTAACGTTGCTTTTATTGCTGGGGATTTTTATCATTGCCTGAAAAGAACCATGGCTGTGTTTACGGAAACAGGTTCTATATACAACACAAAGAAAGAGCAGGAAGACCATCTGTAAGAACAGAAGAACTTGTTGCAAACGTTAGTGAAATAATGCAAAATACGCCAACAAATTGTATAAGACGCCTGTCCCAAGAAGTGGGAAGATCTTATGGAACATGCAGGACTATTCTTAAGAAGCAGCTAAATTTATTTCCTTATAAAGTGCAAGTATTCCAAAAAATACAAGCCGCAGATTATGAAAGACGCAGGCATTACCCTCAATGGTTTACCCAAAATTTATTGGAAAAAAATGATTTATTAAACCTGACTTTTTTTTCGGATGAAGCCTGGTTCCACCTCTCTGGTTATGTGAATTCTCAGAATACACGCATGTGGAGTAGTGAAAATCCCCATTTTTTTGTAGAGTCCACATTGCACCCTCAAAAAATTGGTGTCTGGTTTAGCTGTTTCCCGAAGAAGAATTGTTGTCCACATGACACAGTTACAGCACAGCGGTATAGAGACAATATTTTAAATCCATTTGTGGAGCAATTACTTGACAACGAACTACATTTTGGATATTTTCAACAGGACGGTGCAACCGCCCATACAGCCGCCGAAACTATTTACTACTTACGCAATTTTTTCGATGACAGATTGATCAGTTTTCGATTAGATCAGACATTGAATTCCCACCTAGATCGCCTTGTTTAACGGTTATGGATTACTTCGTTTTTTCTCATTTAAAGAACACTATTTTTAAAACACCAGTTGCAAACTTTTGAATTATATAAGCAGAACCTGATGCCAAAGTCAAATTTCGAATACTTAAAGCTATTAATAAAAAAAATTAATTATTTTTTGGAAAAAATTAAAATTTGACAGGAATCACGTGACTACTATTTTTTTGCTTAATTTTAATCTCGATCGAAGCAAGTTGAAGGTATGGGTGGATGTCTTAAACAACAAACTTTAAAGTATTACATCACCTTAACAAAGGGAAAAAATTAGACAAGATGGAAAATATCTGATCAAGATGGAAATATCTAGATCTCCACAGAACCTTAATGAACAGAGCATTGTTTCCTACAGAAACTATGTCACATCCATAAATCTTTTTAAGGACTAAACATGACTCTCCTCCTCCCCTGTTCGTTACACTAAAAATCAATTCAAATAATTAATAAAGAAAGAATAATATTTTTAATCTCCACTTAATTTAACTTCAATGACTATATTTTTTCCGATATAAATTTATACAAAAAAATTCAATATTTGTAGTTATGTTCTGATGTTTGGTGTGTTGACGTCCATTTCAGTGTTGATTTTAATTTTAATTTTACGTAAATGTTGATATAGTGCGTCTCTTTTATGTCATTTGTGACAGACCTTAAGTTCTGTAAGTACCTATACACTTGCTGTTTTTATGTATTAATGTATCGTGTATTTTAATTGTGACCTTGTTTCAAGATTTATAATTTTATAATAAAAATTTTTTTCCGACTTAGGTACTTAGAAAGTTAAAAAAATATTTTTTCTTTTGTTACTTGCAGAACGCCCTGATGATGGCCATTTAGGCCGAAACGCGTAGGCTTAATAAATTTTTAAGAAAGACGACAAGACGTTTCTTCTACCCTCACTTAATTATCATGTCCCTTCTGGAAAGCAGTCACGACTTCGTTACTCATTATATACAGTGTCACCAGTAAAGTCCGCATCATATGGGATTTTTTTTTATTAATAGCTTTATTCAAAATTTGACTTTGGCATAAAGTTCTGCTTCGATCGAGATGAAAATTAAGCAAAAAAATAGTAGTCACGTGATTCGCATTATCTGTCAAATTTTAATTTTTTCCAAAAAACAATTCAAAAGTGGGGTTATTTCTAAAAATATCGAAAAAAGTTATTAGAAAAAGTTTTTTAAATGCAGTTTCTAGCCCACATGTAAAATTTCAGCGGCATAAGATAAGTTTGATTTTTTACCTATAGTTTGTAAATTGCACCACTTTTGCAAAATAAGACTCAACGCAACCCACATAAAACTTCTTAGTTTTGACAATGCTTTATTTCAGATACATTTCCTTTAAAGGAGCGCCATATTAAATGTGTGTTTTTCTACAAAATCAAAATTTACTAAAATTCCTTCCCCATTCCTTAATATTAAGACAAAAAATAACACACACAGTGTCATCAGTAAAGTGTTCATTAAGTGGAAAATAAATTTTAGTTTAACTTAACGTAAAGTTTATCATTCTATTTTCAACGATTTAATTTAAAACCCCTTTATTTTATTTTTTTTACTTTCAGACACAAACTACGTTTTCAAAAATACTTATTTTATGAAGTTACCTTATACAGGGTCAAAAACAAATAAACTTTGCATCACATGCGACCAAATTTTAATAGCCCAATTTTGATTTTTAGAAAAACACACTTTTAATATGGCGCTACTTTAAAGAAAATGTATCTGAAATAAAGCATTGTCAAAACTAAGAAGTTTTATGTAGGTTGCGTTGAGTCTTATTTTGAAAAAGTGGTGCAATTTACAAAATATGGGTAAAAAATCAAAATTATCTTATTCAGCTGAAATTTTGCATGTGGACTGGAAACTGCATTAAAAAAAACTTTTTCTAATAACTTTTTTCGATATTTTCAGAAACAACCCCACTTTTGAATTATTTTTTGGAAAATATTAAAATTTGTCAGATAATGCGAATCACGTGACTACTATATTTTTTGCTTAATTCTAATCTCGATTGAAGCAGAACTTGATGCCAAAGTCAAAATTTGAATAAAGCTATTAATAAAAAAAAAAACATATGATGCGGACTTTACTGGTGACACTGTATACCAAACAAGACAAAAAAAAACAAATCTATGTTTATGTTATGATCATTTTAACTTAACACTTTTAAAAAATAATGCTTTATTTGTTGGTATCAAAATTTTTATTATAAGTATACCTACTAATTTGAAAAATATGGGTTTGTTGGCATTTAAAAGAAAATTAAAATCATGGATTATGCAAAATTATATAAGCCCACTCATTTAGCGCAGATCCGACCTGTTGTTTACAACCAACTGATTTACAAATTGATTAAAATTTAAATCAAAAAATATAACAGAATAAATTGAATTGGACATCCCTTGCTGCTAATCGAGTGTAAGATCCTTGAATATAGATATAGAATTTGCAATCATACTTAATAATGGTGTCTTTAATACAACTTCGATTCAAGAATCTCGTCCTATTAAAACCTAAGAAAGTATAAAGCTAAGTACCATTTATATCTATTTATTCTGCGATGTATATCGAGCAGCATCATATAATTGTTCGAAAAAAATTCTCTAATTTGATGCTCAATTTAACTCGAAACAAGCTTTTATTACAGGTGTGTAATTCCTCGGTAGTTAGGAATAAAGATAATACATTTCCACTAATGTCTCTGTAGAATTGTTGTTATTTGGTAGCCTAATGGCCACCGGAAATCTAAAATTACCTTGAATGCGTATTTCGATGCGAATAGCACCACTGCGTTCTAAAATCACGGGCGTGAGCATAAACGTTTACTTTTAAAATGTAAATGCGTTTGATTTAAAAATTCATTAATCCGACTAAGTGTTTCACGAAACGAGAAATCTCGCACTTTTTAAAAACTTTCGTCTCGAGATTTTTTTTCAAATCTCGCCTCGCTAACATCTCGCAAGATGTTTTCTCGTCTTCTCGTTCTGCAAAAGCTCCAAGTAGATAACTACAGGTTTTTATTGTTACCATTACAATGTGAGTAGAGGAAGGGACCCAAATTTGAGACCCTTTTTTTGTAAATTCGAAATAAAATTCATCATTGAACAAATTTTTATTATTATTGTACAAAATCGCTTGCTTGGTGTATTAACAAAACATCGCAACAAAGAATCTACATTAAAATAGCTATCTAGAGAAGTTATTGAACTTAAAGTTTATTTATGTCAATTTTCCCATAAAATAAAAGGTTGCCTAATTTGAGACACTACACCAAAAAATTTTGAGGCTTTTAGATATTCCAATCTTTTTATTACGCACAGCTTTCACCATAGCGTGAGTGTCCCATTTCTTGTGTTTTTTAGGCATCTGTAATAAAATATCAAAATATTGTATTGGGTGCCTAATTTGGGATAGTCTTAAATACATCACCATTTAGTATCTCAAATTAGGAATTCTCGTTATAAAAATTGACAACAATATTTTAGGTTAGTTATGAAAGAATACAGCCAAATTTTAATAAGACATCATAAGGCAACACCTAAACTAACTTCTTCGACACATATATTTTATTTCCACTTACGTTGACTGGAAATGCCGGATGCCGGTTTATTTAAGCTATCAAAAAAACTTTACGACTCAAATCGGAAGAAAAAACGTACCTGCGCAGAGATAAACGAACTGACGCGCTCAACGAATTCTTTACTACTACTGCAGTCTAGTCTAGTTTATTTGAGTAAGTTTAAGCCACTTTTATTAGATGACGTTACATTAACATAATATACGTTAGTATGCGGAGCTATCTCAAATTAGGCGCCTATCTCAAAATTGGGTCTCTTCCTCTATTATAAACGCATCCATCGCAAATGATTTTCAAACGTGTATCTAAAGCTAAAGTTTGGCAGTTCTGGCATAGTGTTGCTAACACTGACACATAACCAAAATAATAGTACTTTTATTACCTAACAAATACGCGTGCATCACTGGAACCAAATTCAAACGTAAACGAACAACTATACGGTGCAATTCGCGGTTCGCGCCGCTGCCTTTAAATTTGAATCATGTAGATAGACAGGCCCTTTTTGAATTTTGAATATTCAAGACACAAAACGACAACGCTGGTTGCCTGCACGGGGCGGAACAGAATGCACGCAAATGCAAAAATAGGTTAGTTAGCGGTCTCAAACATCCAAAACACGTGTCTGTTTTGTTTATCTGTCTTTATTGGTTACAAAATGTGTGTAATATATTTTAAATGTAATGTAAATTATAGTTTAATGTTATTTTAACTGGATAATTACGTAACCGGGACGTTTCCTTCTAGTTTTTTTTCATAAACCATTGTAGAAATTTAAGTTTTTATTGCTTGTTGCAATAATCGTTTCGTATTTGTGTGCTTAATAACCTAACAGCAAAAAAATAATGTCAGTGTTATAATATTGTAGTTTGGGATAATATAATTGTCTGTATGTAAGTAGTGAAAATAAAGCTTGAATGTTTTGATTTACAACGGCATTATTTTAAAATATTCATACCAAAAACAAAACTTGCAGGTTCCAGGGTACAAAACAAATTACCATGGCGCCTTAAAACAAGAGGTAAGAAACTTTATCTACCTTAAAATTTCCGGCAAGTTATGATTTTAAAAAAAAATTATTAAAAGCAATTTCCAGAGGCACCTGGACATCATTAAAATAGTGTGTAGTTTACTCCGTCCATTTTGCTGAAAGTGGCATAATATTTTAACTTATTTGCGAGAACGATCACATCGTTTATCAAACGGATCTAGGGACGGATTTAGGATTTGTTTTAAGGGGGACGCAAAGGGGAATTGCGCCGCAGGCTAAAAACTTTTGGGTGCCACGCCCATTTTTGGGTAAAATAACCGTAAAGCTTAATCTGCGGCAATATGCCAGACTTTAAAACACTCTTTTAATTTAAAAGAAATTCGAAAATTGAAAGGTCGACAAAATAAACAAGTTTGATCGGAATCGATATTTTGGATACAGCCGCTACTGGTACTTTTTGTAATACTTATTTCAAGTTCAAGTGCATTTTGTGTGGATGTATTAGCTGTATCTGTACTCTCTGCAGCCTCTGCCTCTGCCCCATCACTTTTAATTCTTTCTTCACAGTCAAAGTTCTTGGTTAGTTAATTATTGTTAGAAATTTTTGTGCAACCCAACATTTATTAATCGTTTATAAATTTACAAAAGAGCTTCACACTTACTAAATAAAATAACTTAAAAACTATACTTGGTAAACAAGAAAAGGTAGTATAATTCCAAAACGTATCTGCCTACTTTATCTTAAAAACTTATCTAATTTCACATGTATCCTTAAATAACAAAATCCAGTCTCCTTTTTTTACTAGCAAATAAATTTATAATTTTATTTATATCTAGATTTATATTTCTATAAATATACAACAAGGCTATTATACGGTAAATATTATAAAATGGTACAACTCGGGAGGGGGGGGGGCGCCCCCCTCTAAATCCGCCCCTGAACGGATCTCTGTATCAAACATTTCGACAAAAACTATAAACGTTGAAAAAAGTTCATTTTTTTCTTTTGGTCCTTTTTTCTATTGTTTCTCGGCAACGTGTCCAGAAGTTTTCTAGTCACCTTGTCATATCGGCAATAATGATAGTATTTTTATCGCGTGATAGGTACTAACTGGATTATTTTTAAAGTTTATCGCAAATCCTAATCAAAATCTTAAATTTTTGCGAGATTTCTCGTTCTCGCATATTTTTGTCTCGTCTCACGAGATTCTAGCAAAAAAAAAACTCTTGTCTCGTCTCGGAGAAGACCGGAACACTACGACTCACCGGCGTAGCTAGGGGGGGGGGGGGCATCGGGGCATTTGCCCCCCCCCAAGAGCCATGAAAAAAAGTAATTATCAACAATATTTCAAAAACAATATTTAAATTTAATTTTTTTGCCCTTTTAAATTTAACGTAGGTAGGCTTACTTTGAGAAACAACGCGTCTGTTTTGGTCATCACATCCCCGTCGTCTTGTTTTATGTGACATTCGCGGTGTCTGGTGGTGTAAATTTCCTTTTCTCTCTTTTATTTACGTAAATAAGACAAAGTAAGATATAAACATCGTAGGAAAACCTAGGTAATTACGTTTGGTTGTGGTTTGTTTGTAGGACTTCTAGATTATTTCAGTTGCGGATTGTACTTAGGCGATTACGTAACAATTATAGATAATAGAAAAATTTAGCAAAATTTGTGCGTGGTCCAAAATTTTTTTCGCCTGCGGCGCTTTCGCCTGCGACGGGCTTTACGCATCTATGCAACTATATGCCCCCCCCAAGACAATATCCTAGCTACGCCACTGCTACGACTACCTACATAGCTTAAAACTAACAAGTTACTATAGCTCTTCGTTTAAGGGTAAGGTTTATCTTCAATCCATTAGGAGATTAAAAGTATTTTTTGGTCATGCATCTACACGTACTTTAACAGAACTTTTAATAGCTGGAATTTTGAAAACACGACACATTTTGTTAGTAGTGTATTTTCCTGTTATGTTTCAACATCGTTCTATAACCTAAGTTAATTTCTGGATAATTTCGGTAAAGTTTTATTATATGCCCTAGCGTAAGGATTATCGTATTTTTGGTAAAAAACAGCTGTTTTGGAAATAACTGAATACATCAGCCATTTGATTACTATTTACGCAGACTTTTCTATTTATTGCACTCATTTGTTTTACTTCTTAAAAAAGAAAAATAATAAATGATTAGGTACTGATGACCCTGATAAGTCCAAAATTACAAAGAGTATGATAAAATTAAGATGATAATTGAACTATTCAAATTTAAAAAGTTTGAACTAAGATATTTAATATAGTTTTTATGCTTCAGGCGATCTCTCGAGACGGTTATGGCAGTTTTTTAGTTTGGTTTTAGTCCTAGGACTAGAATTTATGCTATTTTTTTTTGACAACCACGTTAAAACACAACACCAAAACACTACTAACAAAATGTGACTTACTTGAAATGTTTAACTCTTTGCACGGCTTTCTTTTCCACCCTGTATGATATGAAAGTGTATTGATTACGTTATAAGGTACCTGCGGCAAATAAGGCCCAGCTAAGAAAGAAAAGGCTATATTTCGAACAAAAACATAACCAAACCTAAATACTTGTTAAAACATTAAAAGGATGGACCTTTTTAACGGAAATTTTCTTCGACATTGGAGATTACATTTCATATCGAAATGTGCAAACGGGCCTTATTATCGAACAGGTAGTTTAATAAGGCCCTTTAACAAAAGCTTGCCTTTGCGACATGACTTTATCTTTTACGGCATCCATTGCAGAACGAAGTTGTTCTGAGGTCCACGTTTTTTTTTCTTGTGGCAGGCATACTTCTTCCTGTAAGAAAAACAAAAATTGAAATATTAGTCGTTTAATAAGGCCCACCTAAAATTACATTATTTATTTAATGGGCCTTAATATCCGAAATGACCGTTTTTAGTTCACACCAAAAAATTAAAACTCACTTACCTTTTCAAACAATTTTTATGTCAAAAGGGGATGCTAGGCATAACAAAGAACACACTTGATATTAATAATCAGAGAAAAAACGTTTATAAGTAAAAAATTTGAGGACTGTTTGTTACGCTATATTTATAACATTGAGTAAAACGACACACACTCTATGAAACTTGTCAACTTGTTTTAATTATTGGCGGAGGCTATCGTGGTATGTGGTAGGTATATGGAGGGAGGTACTTCGGCATTGCCGGGTTGTGGACAAAGCATTTGTAGTTTGAGATATCGGCAGTGGGCCTTATTATCCGCCGGGCCTTAATTGCCGCAGGTACCTTATGCGTTTCATACTATTAATCTGCAAGAAATAATCATTCAAACTCTGCAAACCGCATTAAAATTCTTGAGGTCGTTTACAAACTACAGACCTGTAAAAAAGATATTAAAAAAACAATTTGTCAAACTTTCTGATGAGCAGTTTCTTAACAAAGCTATAGTACTCCAAAATTTCTGTAATTGCTTTGATAAAGTGAGCAAAGAGTTTTACAGGTTAAAATAAAAAGGTGCCCAATTTATTATTATACTTTTTAAAAAGTGCACTTTTTAATTGGGAAGGTGATATTCCTATCGACCCCCGGTACATTTTTAAAATTTCGAAATTGTCAACAATTAACTCTTTTACTTAATTCTGAAACAACTCTCAGAAATAATAAAATGAGAACGCAACCTTCTGTATAATTATTTGATTCGCGTGTAAACCATCTTAATTAACTCAACACAAGTAGCTTTTAAATTAAATACAATAATGAAATTGAAAAATATACAGCAGGTTCTTGGGATCGACAGATTTAAGGGTCCCAACCACGCGGTAAAAAATGCATGTACATTTGTGTTTTGTTGTTTTACGACAAACTTATCCTTTAATTTGGCCGCAACAATTAACACACTGAGGAAAATGATCTAATACAACAGGTTTGCTAAGACATAGTTTGTATTGATAGCTTATTTTGTATTAACCAATATTAAATAAATTGCTAGTGTAGCAAACCCGCTTTAGTGTTATATCAATTTCAGATTTGCTAGAACAGTGTTTTTATTGGTAGTAATCAGTTCCAATAGCAGCAGAGTCTTGTTGAATAATGAACTACTTTTAATACAGCAATTTTGTTAAGAAATAAATTGTATCTTCTCATTGCCACGCATTTTTTTCCCAGTCCCAGCGCTTTATCGACAATTAAGAAAGCAGAACAGCGTCCCTAAAAATGAATTGTATCCGTTAGAGTCTATAATCCACCAAGAGGTTGGTGGGGGCTCGTAGCGATCGGCAATCGCCGCGCGACGTAGTATTAGTTTTAACATATTTGTTGGGTAGGTCACATCGTTGTTCGGAGTCTCCTAGCTGTCCTGTCTGAGTTTAAACTTCATTGATCGTAGCAATACCTGTTTTAATTAATTTATTTTTACTTTGTATTTAAGTTTTTTTTTAACTTTGCATGTCAGATAAGGCAATATTTATTTATTTATTTATTTGTAGGTTTTTTTATATAATAATATTAAAAATCAATATCATTGTTTTTTATATAAAAATAAATTTAATGAAAGCATCATTACAAAAACAAATCTGTGCAATTTTGTAATGAAAAAATATACATACATTTATATTATTAATTTTAATCACATCATAAATATATTTAAAAATATAAGTAAGTAATTCAAAAATATTTAACCCAAAAAAAAATTATAAATAAGTGAGAAATTATAATAGATAAATGTAATATTTAGTATTATTATATTACTTATATATAATTTGGCTTACCTTTATATAATTTTGCATAATCCATGATTTTAATTTTCTTTCAAATATCAAAAAACTCATAGTTTTCAAATTAGTAGGTAATATATTAAAAATTTTGATACCAACAAATAAAGCATTATTTTTTAAAAGTGTTAAATTAAAATAACAAAATCATACATTTGTTTTTTGTCTTGTTTGGTATATATATATGAGTAATGTTATGTAATAAATTTTTATTTTTATATAATATCTTAACATAGTATAAAACAAAGTCGCTATCGCCCGTCCTGTCCCTATATGTGCTTAAATCTTTAAAACTACGCAACGGATTTTGAAGCGGTTTTTTTAATAGATAGAGTGATTCAAGAGGAAGTTTTTTATGTATAGTACATGCATAATATTATAGAGAAACACTGATAAACACTGATAAATTAGAGTAGGGAGAACGAACGACCCAACCTACGGCCCGGCCCGTTCAACGATCGATCCGAAGCACCGAAGCCGGCATAGACGAAGACAGACTATGTTTTATGCATGTGAATTGTGGACGGGCCGGCAAACGGTTGAGTTCGCCTTATTATCTCACGTTGTATAATGCCGGGCTGCAACGCAGGCCGGGTACACGCTAGTAATATATAAAATGAAAGTTTTGTAATATAGTTGTTTTAAACTCAGAATGTTATTATTAACAAATAGTATTTTTGAAGAAAACAAAATATGTTTACTAAATATTATTTTTAAAACATATTTTTGTATTGTTATAAGCGGTTTCAAATTCGAGTCACTTTTTTTCAGTTCAATATGTATATTTTTGGTTTCCTTTAAAATCTACTGAATGTATTATAAATTCCTTTAAATTTCATATCCACCCTTCTTAGGATATTGAACTAACCAATCACAGTTTGTGTTTATATAGTACCCTAAGTACCCAGGTTACTACTCGTTTCTACATGTTGGTAGGTTTGCTATTTTATGTAGCATTAAAATAATTCACTAAGGAAACCAAAAAACCCTAAGCATATATAACACAAAATAAACGGGCGTCCTTTTACATACCTACATAAATTTAAAAACATTTCAAGTATCTGACTGTTTTCGCGGTTATAAAAAAAAATACGTGTATTGGGTCCCTTAAAATGCACCATTTCACTGATTTCTCAGTAATTGTTTGACTTTCGATAACAATGCAAAAATTACACGTTTTTTAACCAACCAATTGTGAACAAAGTATAACAAATTGTACGAGAGAAACAGTAGAACATCCTTTTAATGGTTCCATCGATGTTCGTCGCTGCTTGTGACTGATGATGATTTAAATGGGGGAGGAAGATCGGAAACAGTGTCCTCAGAAATGGGAAGTTGTACCAAACGGGATACGTCCCAAAGTTCATTGAGAATTCACCCAACTGCATAAGCATCTGAGTACAGACAGCTGCACAGATGCGAATTAGATTAGAATTTTTTCGAATGCGTCTGCCTGCTGACTGCCAAAATTCGATACATACATATTACGTAACCACGGATTTGACGATTATCTGAATTTTTGTTTGTTATTATTATTATTATTATTATTATTCTATCAATAAATAGCAAGCGAAAAGTCTGATAAAGCTATTGTTTTAGTCTATTTGATTATTTTTTGATTGTTTATCCTGTTTTAAAATGTTTAAAAGTCCGTTAGTATTTTAAAAGTTTCTATTATATCACTCCTAGTTTTTCTTTGCTTCAGAGCAGTTAGTCCACATACTGACATTGATTATTAATTTTACTAATTTTTCCCAAGCGTTAGTATATTTTGCTGTATAAAATACTTTCTGTATGTGGACTGTGCGGTTGTGGTTATTTATAGCAAGGATAGTTTATAGCAAGCAGAGGCGGATCCAGGGGAGGGGGGGCCAATGGGGCCCGGGCCCCCCCTAAAGCCCGTTGAAACATTGGAAAATTATTTTTTGTAAATTAGCGCAATTTGTTTTTACCCAGCATAAATCAGCGCCACCTGCGAACCAAAGTTTTAATAGTAAATAGATCAAAAGGTCTTTTATTATTTATTTATTTTTATTAAATAGACTGATTTATTTTGATTTTTTGCATACGGGCCCCCCCTTAGGAGTATTTCTGGATCCGCCAGTGATAGCAAGTCTAGTAGTCTAGTCCACATTCCACAAGAGGTATTTATTTTATTGTATTTAAGGGTTGTATGTATTATTTAGATTGAAGTAATGAATTAACGTAAATTTATTAAAAAAATATTAAAAATAATTTCGATATTGGGGCTTTTTTTTTCTTTTTTATCTCGTAGAAGAATCATGAGAACATTAAAATTTATTACTTTTCCTATATACACATACTATTTTAAATAGCTGCAGCCTCAAGATGCGTTTGTAATACGAATATTGTCAACACGCCGTGCAAAATCAAATATGTGGTTATGTGACAAATTTTGAAAACTCGGCGGGATGGGAATACAAAAATTCCTGTTACAAGGGCGGAGCAGTGACAAAGTAGCAGTTTGCGAAATCGACACCCATCTCTAGTGTGCACTGGTTTTGGTCCACTAAACTGTGTGATTGTGACGAATGTCTTTACAGGTCAATTCCACTTAACATTTATTTTACCTATTTATATAATTGGTTTAGAGGTATTGGTATGCTTTAGAAGTGTCCAACAGCGACACTACATGTTTTAACGTATAATTTCTAGCGGAATTTTTCAAAGCTGTATTAACGGTTGAATAGGTAGATTTTC
Organism: Polydrusus pterygomalis; assembly: GCA_963969555.1. Taxonomy (NCBI): domain Eukaryota; kingdom Metazoa; phylum Arthropoda; class Insecta; order Coleoptera; family Curculionidae; genus Polydrusus; species Polydrusus pterygomalis. The sequence goes on from OZ018376.1 coordinate 2,809,609, forward strand.
TAATATATTTATAAAATGAGGCATTATTATTGAAGCACTAACGATCCGTCAAAGGTCTGTCAAACTTGCATTTGTAGCGTAAGCCTGCATTGAGGACTTCTATCTACTCAACTTAGACGAGGGGCTCCCCCCTTTCCCCTATAGCGAACTAGAATCTTAGAAACTCTTTTCAAGAACAAAACAAAGATTCTAAAATATATTAAAAGGCAATCATCGATGTTTCGAAAATATCAATTAACATCACCCAGCACTACATAGTGTTGTTTGCTGCGTTTCACGGTTCTAATTGTTATTTTTAATTATACGTTTTTACGCTTTGTTTTCTTCTTTGTTACTATACATTTATTAGCTAATTGTTTTTTTCTTGTTTCATCATATTTCCATGAAAAGTAATTAAGGCTGACTAAATATGTATAGGTATCGCTTTTCTATCTTGATATCTGCTACTAAAAATATGTTGGTATAAGACGCTCCATGCCCAGCATCCAATCGAAACTAAAAGTTAGGGTTAAAGCCAGGGACGTAACTAGGGGGGAGGGCTTCTGCGATATAAGAACATGATATAAATACCGGCCAAAATTTGAATATTTTTAAGTTTGAATATGGAGCAAATGTAAGTTTTTATTTATTATTCTTACCTAATTAGAAATATTGACTAAAAAGCTCAAAATACCAGTTCTTTGACAAAGCTTTCCGTTGTTCACATGGAAACTGACCTACGAATATAACTTTTCTGTATACCTATACCTACCCGGTTAGCAATAAATTGACCAATGGAATTTGCAAATTAATTTCAAAATGTCAAGATGCGTTTGTGATAAATGACAAAGGGCTTAAAATTAAAACGGTAAATTTGTTAACATCACGATGTTGATAAACAAAAAAAGAGAAAAAAAACTTTACGCAAGAAATATCGCGAAAAAAAAACTTTTTTAAATCTTATCAGATCTTCACGTTTGTTATCATTTAATTTTGGCAAATTTTATAGTAGCTACGTATACAGGGTAAACCCAAAAAAAACAATATTTATAGAGAAGAGCGTCGCGGGCATCTTTAAATTTCATATAATAATATTATTATCTTAGAGCCAAAAAATCTTTTAGGCCAATAAATGAAGAACAAATTACTTCGTTTTGTCTTTAATATATCTTCATGGTCAGGTTATAATTTGAACATTTTCTGAGGTGATATATATACCCTATATTAGTCTTACATTTTGTTCTTAAAGCCCAGAAGGCTTTAAAGTATAACATAGGTTATAGTTATGACCAAACAGTCCTCTTATTTTGTCCTCAAAGTGATTTTAACCGGATATAAAGCCGTATCTTCCAAAAATTAGGTCTTTAAAGAGATTTTGGCTTAGAAATCTTTAATGATGATTGTAACGTTCATTGCACTGTGGTAAACTCGAAGCAATAATTTAGGTTTAGGAAAAAAAATTAAATATTTCGATTTTCAAGTAAATATTACCGCAATCTGCGGAAGCTACACAAAACGTAGGAGCTATACAAAACGCCGGAACAACAAAAAAAATGTTATGCGTTTAGATTCGAACTCGGCCAAAATCCGTTGCGAGACATTTCAGCGACCCCGATAGAAACATTTTATGAAGTAATAGGCCGTACATAGGCCCTGCAGTATTCTTTAAAACCCCAAATTAGGCTTCATATACACTTATTATAAATTTATGCCATATAAACGAATATTTCTCCTAATTTAGACCTATCAAGACAGAAGTTCCAAAATAGGAAACGTTCTCCTGCATAACCTAATACCGGCTGACTTATATAGGTCCATTTTTTTTAAGGCCCAAACTACAGGAAATTCTGACCTTTAGAAAAAATATTTTACTGACGCCATGTTTTTTAACATGGTGTATTATTTTCAATTAATTTTGTTAAATTACTTGTAACACTAAAACAACAACAATTATATAACAAAAACCGAGCACAAAAACGAGCTAAGCACAAAATATTGGCCACATTTTACATTTCTTGTGTTTTCAATTTTAATTTACCTTGTTTTTTTATTTAAATGCCTTTTTTTCTGGGGCGCGGTTAGTTTTTCAAGGTAAAATTGAAATTTATAGGAACATTTTTTACGCGCACCTAATTTTGCACCTCACATCGATGAAATAATGATTTTATAAGTACCTATCTAATATTATACTAACACTCCATTTTAAAAAAATCAATACCGGCTGACATGACATGTTCTGATTTAAGAAGACTCCGGCCTCCTGCGCTTTGAGAAAAATAAAAACAACATATTACTATATTCATCTTTTTCTAAAATTGTGGTTATGGTTTTCTATCAACTTTATAGCCCATAACAGGCCCAACATAGGCCCACAAAGGTAATAAACAGGTAAAAAATACCTCTTTGCTACCAGAAAGAAGACTTTGGCCTTCTCTATAAAGCCCAATTCTCCTAATGACAGGTGTTTTTTACCAGTTTATTACCTTGGTTTTATTTCCCACTAGGAAATTACTAACTTCTGACTATGTACAGCGGCCTATCGGGCTTTATAGTAAAAAACTTAGGTAAAAGTCACCTATAGACTATAATTGTTTGTTGGGATATAATGACCGGAAAAGGTAGTAACAATAAAATCGATCTTTGATCGCAAACAACCCACTTTTACGCCAAATTTTTTATGTAAATCACAAAGTACCACCAATTTGGCCAATGAAAATAACATTTCAGCGATGTTATTAGCGTCTCAAAAACGGCTTCCGAATTATCTTTCGATCGAAAACTTTTAAGACGATAATCTTCGGCCCATTAAAGAGCTAATAATAAAGCAGCGGTTTCTTTACGAGGGATTTATTAATTCGAGGCATAAGTACCGTATGGTATATTTGCTGAAGGGCATGGTAGTTTGGGAATATGGCATGGGTGGAATCGGCGGCATGGCATTGTGCAACACGTTAAATGGTTCATCAACTAAACAAATCAAAAAGCCTATTAAATAGAAGGAAAAAGGACTTTAAGTCTGCCTTCACTACGAGAGCAGACTAAACTTGTTTTGGTCATAGTAATATCCATCCTCAGAATTACAAATAATGTGTTAAAACAACAGTACCTACATAGAAAGAAAACTGATGGTTAACATACAGTGCATGTGATCAGTTATGTTATAATTATGGGATAAAAAAATTATTAATAAAATCGGCCAAAAGAACTTTTGTAATTAAAAATATTTTTAAATTCCCAACTTCACTGCACTTGCTCTCATGTCATGTACCTAAAAGGAGCTGATTTGCCCATATATTTAACATACAATGTAGGTCTGAAACACCCCACACAATCTCTGTTCAATACTCTAAAACTGTTATTTTTTTTTAGTTAACATGACAACAACAATGCAAATAATTTAAAATGTTGTAACTTGGGTTCGCCTTTACCGATTTTTACAAACGATGGCTCAACTTGAAGGTATATTCAATAGGATTAAATTTTATTATAGCCAGTGCTAAGATTAATTTGTTTGCTCTAAAATAGGAGGCGCTAATGAAAGTCCCATTTTAGTCATTTACACAACTAATTTAAATACAACCCTATAGCTTTTTTAAATCTTTTTGATAGAATAATAGGGGGAAAAAAATCAGAAAATTTGAGGTTGGTATCTATTTTCGTTAAAAAAATATTGCAAAAATAGTTAGGTATGGAATATTTTTAAAATTATTTCTAATTAACTATTAATAAATCAACATAAATAAAAAAAAACTAACTAATTAAAACTACTCAACAAATTGATCTCAAAAATTTTCAAATTGTCCTCCATCGTTTTAAATGCAGTGAATAAGCGTTCTGGGATTAGAAAAATATAACCGCTTCAATTATTTTACTAATAACATGACAATATAATATTTTCCCGGGTTGTTGGTCGAGCTTTATAAAATGTTTTTCATTCTTCCCCATAAATAAAAATCCATGTATGTTAAATCAGGGGACCTGGGAGGCAGGAAAACAAACTGGCATTCCGCCGGCCATGAAATTGTTGAATTAAGTTGTATTGACTTTATTATGATGTATCAAAGTTATTTAATAAGTAATAGTGGATTATTAGGAACGACTAATAACAATGGCGTTTTACTGTTATGTGAAGATTAGCGATAGTAGGTACGTTCTTAATAGAGCAACAAAATAAATTCAATTAACTGGTTTAAAAAAGGTTTTTATCTGTACGCCACTGTATTTATATTATTTTTGGCTATAGTCCTTTGCTTTCGGTATTGTCACCTATTGCCTCAGACCAAGTGCTTCATCTGAGCCTATTGCAAAGTTTCACTTAATTAGATCTTGTATCCATGGTAATGCCACAACGGCTGAGCTCATTTAACATTTGAAAATTATGAGATTAGCGTAAACAGCATTAGCATCAGTTAATGACTTATAGATACTGTTCAAATTATGTCCAAAACGCATCATACTCTCGAAATTTAATAAGAGTCAAAAAATAATCAAAAACCAATGAAAAATATAGTCACTGGCACACGTACTAAAAAATAGGGGGGTCAGCCCTATTTCGAATATTTTACAATTGTTTCTTTCGAAAGATGTAACTCTTTATGGTGAAGCAAGGTACCAAATGAGGATCAAAAATGAAAAATGGCATTATAAAAGTCATATCTAATATTTCTGTTCAAATAATATATGGTTAACGGATTGACCCTCTTCTCCCGGACACCTTGTATATTAAAGGAGATGCATGCCGCTAGGAGACGTCGTCCTCAACTACTTACTTTAATTAAATCTGTAGGTAGGTTGTCTAACGAGCTAAAAACATTCCATTTTACTTAAGGATGCACAACGGGTCAACTGTAACAGTAGCTGTGTAGCCTAGCTCACCCTTTACAGCTTCCAAATACATAGAGGCCTACAACCAATAATGGTTAAGGCTAAATAGCAGATGCAGGAGGGGGTCAGGAGCGCGCGCTCTCCCTAAAGCAAGTAAAAAAATAAGTTAAAATTAAAAAGGCCAACATTTTCTCCTCTGTTGTATTTTTGTCCTTGGATATTAGGGGAAGGTTGCCCATATTGGACCAATTTCCAGATTTCTTATCATAGATCCTGATAATAACGCAAAATCGATCTTGAATAAGCTATACCTTAGTATACTTAAGTTTAGTATGTTGTTCAACTGCAGGATTTTTTGCAGAATTTTATTTCAAAGTATCTATGATAGGTATACCAGGTTATAAAAAAACTTCTGCAAGTGGTTCAATATAGGAAACCGGTTGCCTAAATTACACCTGGGGGTTCCAAAATTGGACCACATGATTTAAATCGGAAGCTTAGGTGTTAAATAAAATTGTTGGTATAGGAAATTTTATACTTATAGTTCAAAAAAACATCAAATTTAAAATCAAAATTTCGGTAGAAGAACTCCTGATGCAAAAAAAAGTACCTATTAGTTTCCTATATTGGACCAGCCATAGTTTAATTTTTTAACTCAAAGAAAAAATTGTATAGCAATATCGAAATGGTGTTAGTTCATGACATTAAGTTATTTAAAGAAAAATTATTTTTGCACAATTTGGAAAAATTGCCTAAATTGGACCGGTTCAATTTTGGCAATCACCAGTGGTCCAATTTAAGCAACTACCACGTGTTTTAGAAAACCACCCAGGAAAGAAACAAGAAAAAACAAATATGGCATGGTAATAGGAGAAATAGAAAGAGAAAAACTTACTTGATAACTTCCATAAAAAAGCTTTTGCTTAGAGTTTTATGGTTCTAAGGTAAATTCTTAGGAAAATCCTAAAAATATTACATTAAAATTGTGTAAATTACGTTTTGCTCTGTACACGCCAAGCACTAACGGCCAACTAGTTGAGTGATCAAAGGTTCTGGGTGGAAGTATGTTACAGTGTTGCCAGATGATATGGCCCTTGTTTAGTTTCGGAGAAATGTACTGTGGTCCAATTTAAGTAGCGGTTCAATATAGACAACCTTCCCCTAAATATTGTCGGAATATATAGTTTAATTGTCCATATTAACAATCGAGTACCTACTAAAGTTAAAGGAACTGTATTGTAATTTCAATTTGTCGTTACTTTTCTATTTCCTTTCATCATAAAATTAATCTTTAATTTTAAAAAGAAACGAGGAAATTAAATATAGTAATTTTCGTAATTTCAAAAAGCTCCATCCGCGCGTCGAACCGTAATTTTACGAAGCCGAGGAACATCAAACCTCGTTACCAAAAACTATAATTTACATAAGCTTATTAATAAAGCCCCTTTAATAGTATTCAATAAAAACAAGGCAAAACATTAAAAACAGCCGTGTTTACCGACCCGACACATCTTCAAAAACGATAACATAAATTCCCCTTAAGTACCGGCCATAACAAACCGAGTCTTTGCTTAAATAAGCGATTCATTACTAAACACAAACCATTTCCCCATTGGCCAGAACAAATCGCTCTCTATTTACCTCCCATTGGTTGGCGAGAGAAGGATAACACGCTCAATTCAGCGATGTATCAGGGGCGGCGCAAACTGTGCCATTGTTGAGCGATCACCAATGAAAACGCTGGGCGTAACTCGTCCTTTTAATCTTGAGTAAATGTTTTCACAGGATCAGTTCAAACAGTGTCGATTCTAAACCCACACTGGACGTATCTTCTTGTTTGGAGTGTTCAAAGTGCCCTTGGTGATATGTGGTGACTAAGTTTTCAGTTTGAGACAGTTTTGTGGTGATAGGGACAATGCCGCGACCGAGTAGGGATAGTTATGGTGACCAAAAACCTCCCTATTCCTACATATCCCTCACAGCAATGGCTATTTGGAATTCCCCGGAAAAAATGCTTCCCCTGTCGGATATTTACAAGTTTATCACCGACAGGTTTCCATATTATCGGAAGAACACTCAGAGATGGCAGAATTCGTTGAGACACAACCTCTCGTTCAACGACTGTTTCATAAAGATTCCTCGGCAACCGGATAGGCCTGGGAAAGGAGCCTACTGGGCGCTTCACCCGGCAGCTTTTGATATGTTTGTTAACGGAAGTCTCCTCCGGAGAAGAAAGCGCTTTAAACTGCTAAAAAGCGACAAAGAGGTTTTGGAAAATGAACTAGCAGCCCTAACAAATATTAATAGAATATTCTTTACTCCTCCTGTTAACCCGGCGGAAGTGATTAACCCAGCCGCGTCTCTAGTAGCAACATCATTGGTGCCTCAATTGGAGCCACCATCACCAACCTTAACCAAAGCTCCAGCGGATCAAACAACGTGTATTCGACCAAAACGATCTTTTACGATAGAATCACTTATATCACCAGATAAACCTACTCCAATTACTCCACATGCTCCTCACCACTTAATACCTCACATGCATCCGTGGATACTATCGTCTTGTTACGATCTAAGTGCGTATGCTGCTCCAATGTTACTCCAAGGAGCTCCTCCTCATAATTTTGATTATGGACTTAGTAATGGAAGTGAAGAACTTTTCAGAGTGTCACAGTTATAGTTGGGAGAGTTACATTGATGGTTTTGAGTGAATTGAGTTGCACTGGCTGCAGATGAATTGTCTTTTGTTTATAGACAGGATGATAAAGAGAGTTACTTCGGTAATGGCTTCAAGATCGGCTTTAGAAGTAAACGTAGCTGCTTTTGCTTTAAATAGAGGAGCATTGGATAAAATGTATGGAAGAAAAGTGTAACCAATCATGACTGATTATATAATGGAATTGTCGAAGCGGTGGGACAGTATGTCGCTGAATGTCGATAGAATGTTGACGTATGTATTTTTTGCTATGATTTGAGATCATATTTTTATGTATAGAATGAAAATCATCCTTATTCAAATTTTTGTGCAATAATTTTGTAGAACAAAACTACAGATGCTAGTTTTAAAATAAGTACATGTTAAACAGAAACACAACTCCTATAGCCTGATTTTAAAAATACATTCATACTACCTAGGTATATTCAAATGAATAGAGTTTTGGCTTGAAATGTTTATAGGTATTCTGGGTATTTATTTAATGGTTAATTTAAAAAATACCAACTGTAGATTTGAGTCCTCAGCATTAATCTATTTACTTTGCAAAGTATACCTTCATAAAATATTTCACTTTAACAATATATATTATGTTGTTCCACCTTTTATTTTAAGCATCTGTTTTTTTATTAGTTATATCAGTTTTTTAATAAATGGAATAGTAAATTGAAAGGCAGGAAGGAAAATTCAGTTTTTTATCGATTGGCAGCTTAAACGATATTTTTAAAATTTTATATATAAAAATTTGTATAAAGGTATACCTATTGGTATCAGGATTCCACATTTTTATACTGAAATAGATTTTACCGTTTAATTTCCGAGAGACTCATAGAAATGGAAAACGTGCTTTGTTATGATCTAAAAACTTAAAAAACTCAAAAATCATATTTTGATATCGATCTCGAAAACATATTTTGCGACAGTAAACTTCCAAAAAAAATGCGCGAGTATTTTCAATGTCTTACAATTTTTTATATAATACTTATTCGCCCTTTTTATTATTTTTACTTTTAGAATGCAGGCCTATCAATGGAGGGTAAATATAAGATTTATATATAAAATTAATTTGTATATTATATTCTCAATAATATGAAAACACAAAATCAAAACATCTCTACCGAAAAAAATTTGGCATTATTTATTTCGGTTGCCCTTGGCAATAATCTTAACATAGTATAAAACAAAGTCGCTGTAGCCCGTCTGTCCCCTTTCATATGTGCTTAAATCTTTAAAACTACGCAACGGATTTTGAAGCGGTTTTTTTAATTCACCGATAAATTTAGAGGTTTGTTCGGGTTTGTATTTATAAATCTTGACGTGATGGTGAACTCGCCTTATTATCTCAGAGAAAGCGCTGCAACGCAGGCCGGGTACACGCTAGTTAAAATATAAAATAAATAATGCAATTTTCATTGAGGGGACAATGAGTATAGGGGGGGGGGGCTCTTAGCACCCCCTAGAAGTTGCCCCAATTATGTCAAAGCCCCTTTTAAATTCCTTAAAGTCTTGGTATACATTTCTGAGTTGGAGGGCGGCAGGGGGGCGAAAGAAAGGAGATTTTTGACGTGCCACTGTAAGGAAAATTAACTAGTTTTATAAAAGTCAAAAAGGCCAGTTTTGTTTTATTAATTAATTAATTCTAAACGAGAATAATATCGGTTCGCTTCAAAGAACGCTGTTTATTTCTAAATATAAAATCTATGTTTACTTAATTTTATGTGAAAGTATAAATCGTTTAACGAGATAACAAACATGACATAAAAAACTGAGGTTTTTATAATTTATTTTGTTGAAAACATCATTAGGCATTTTAATAACTTTTTTAAATTGGCGGCAAAAAAAGTAAATACACATTTTAAAAAGTTATTGGAAATGTGAGTACCTGACGCGAAAGATTGCAGGGAAAACATACGATCATTTTTCAACTGCGCGCGTTGGAAATCCCGAAAAATGTATGTTACACTGCAGAAAGAATTTGTCCAAAACTCTGCAAGGCAAAGACCGAGGAAGCAATAGATTTTTTTCTTAACAATAAAACAAAAGACGATTGTTCTGAAAACTTTCCCGCATACTGGCTTATATAACATTTTTCCTTATTTCATCGGCTTTCAAAATGAGCATCGATAACCTTATTTATTTTGGTTGTCGATGGCGTCTTACTTACAAACGAGAAAAGCAATCATTTATGTTTATCAAGAAAAACTAAAGTTTTTTTTCGTACATTTAACTTTTATATTATCATTAACGATGAATGAAAAGATAAATATTTCAAAAATAGTTGTTCACAAAATAACACCAGTTAAATTTAATAAAACATCTACCGGGTGTCAAATTACTAGCAAATTGTTATGGACAAACTCAGTGAGTTCAAATTTTGGAAATTGTTATATGAGTCAGATACCTATACAATTTGAATGAATGAAAGTCGTTTCCAGTTTAACAGGAAGCGCGAATCTTCGTTATTTTTAGTTAAATATCGTCTAATTTTTTTTGATTTTCTATTCTATACATACAATTCTAAGTAAAAAACATATATTAATTAGTTCCTATATCAACCTATCTTTGATAATGGGTTTTTTCGCTAAATTTTGATTTTTACCCTATCGCAAAGAGTACATAGCAAAAAAAAATTTTCTACGGTTTTAGTTTTTAAAATTTTGATTTATTTACTGTAAAAATAATTGAACAAAATACGCTCTCTAATAAAAAACTCCTCATATAAAACTGACCAGTCGCCTCCTGTCGCAGGCACTGAAGATCGACCCGTCGGCATCTGCCTGAATAATATATATGGCGTCGGAAAGCAAAACACTAGTGGCCATAGCCACCTTATATTAGAAATTGTACAGGGTAACATTGTTTCCCTATTTTTCCTTTTTGTAATGCAGATCGTTTGATTGGAGATACCTAACTCGAAAACTATTAGGGTGAGACATAGAAGAATATAAATATAAAATATCGAGAAATGTATGTAGAATTTAAATTTAGTATTTATTAAAAAAAGATGAAAAGATGGGCAACTATAGTAGCTGCAGAGTTGCCGAATTAAAAAAAATTATTTTATAATAGAAATATCATTATCATTACATTCCTGTGCCCCCTGGGCATACAGGTGGTAGATTGCCCTTAAGGAATATCGTGTTAAAAAATAAAATGATTCAAAGCTTTTCTTTAATTATTGTAAGAAAGACTTTTTTGGTGCAACTCGTATTTAAATTAAAATATTTTTCAACCTAATTTTAATTTAATACAAATTCTTCGCTGGACACCCTACAATTCCGTACAAGATAAATACCATCTCAGCCTTTGTCGGCGCTGTTTAAACACTAGATGTGTCCAAAATATTAATAGTTTTTACAGATTTCTTTTCTACCAACCCACAAATTATAGAGACTGCCGCACGTATAATTTAAAACGCTTTAATTCTTTGGTCATTTTAAATTTGTGGCTCCAAATTGAACCAACAAATTTTACTAAAAAAATACGTCGGGCAAGTGCGAACTTGCATGGTAAGATTTTATCATAGACCCGGCTACTTTATGAGCATCGTTTGAATTTTTCAAAAAGTTGTCAACATTGTTTTTTCCAATAGAAATTTTCAGTACTTGACGTGGAATGACGCAATTTCGTATATACAGGGTGGTCCTTAAGTAATGGGACACAGAGCAGCAGTTAATTATTCACTTCAAGACATAACGATTTAGCGCAATTTTTATAATCCGAAAATTTATATTAAGACAGATACAGGGTGTCAAAGTTAAAAAACTTATTTCGAGTTTTTTAAATATTTTCAAAAGTTTTCGGAGCATTGGGTTAAAATTTGGTGTAGGGGGGTTTTTTGGGGCGAGAAATAACAATCTGGGCTCATTTTTCTTCTATTGGATAGAGGGCGCTACGAGTAGCACTTTTCTTACTTTTGAACTGCAGTAACTTGTTGTCACTAGGTATAATAAGACTTATCACTGCTAATTAATAATCTAACGACTTTTTTACGTAAAAAAGGTACTCTTGTCAAATAACGCTAAAGTTGATAGTTTTCGAAATATTTGCTATTTTAATACTCAATGACCTTTCCGTTGTTTGAGATCCAGCAGAAAAAATTCTTCAATACAAGTTGTTTTTGAATAATTGACGGGTAAATAAAACAGAAAATTTCAAACTTTTGTTTATAATATTTTACAAGAGGAAAACGATTTTTTTGGTTAAACTTTTACAAACTACCTACGTTTTACGTTCGGATAAAATAAGAAGTATTACCTTACATGTTACATTAAAATAGCAAATATTTTGAAAACTATCAACTTTAGCGTTATTTGACAAGAGTACCTTTTTTACGTAAAAAAGTCGTAAGATTATTAATTAGCAGTGATAAGTCTTATTATACCTGGTGACAACAAGTTATTGCAGTTCAAAAGTAAGAAAAGTGCTGCTCGTAGCGCCCTCTATCCGATAGAAGAAAAATTAGCCCAGATTGTTATTTCTCGCCCCAAAAAAACCCCCTACCCCAAAATTTTAACCCAATGCTCCGAAAACTTTTGAAAATATCTAAAAAACTCGAAATAATTTTTTTTAACTTTGACACCCTGTATCTGTCTTAATATAAATTTTCGGATTATAAAAATTGCGCTAAATCGTTATGTTTTGAAGTGAATAATTTACTGCTGCTCTGTGTCCCATTACTTAAGGACCAGCCTGTATATAATACTTTTGTATTAACCCTCCTCAGAACGAGGTACCCGTAGTTTGGGGTTGCTTTATACAGAGTGGGTGCATTAGAAAAAAATTAATCTCATTTGTTTGTATTTTAATTTCAGTATTATTGCTTACGTTAATTTTTACTTTACGCAGGGTGGAATTTTTAACTGGAATAAATTCAGTATTAGGAAGTCTTTTTGTTTGCTGAAAAAATACAGAACAACAGCTGCGTTTATTTTTAGATTGGCATACTTTTTTCGTGTCTTCCTAAAATTTAACCCTCTTTTGGAGGTGGAAACGGACCCCAACTTTTTTTTCAAATGTAAAGGTACCTGCCTATAAATTGTGATCGTTGGTTACTTTAGAAAAATGTGCAACTTTTTAATTGTTTTTCTTGGTTTTAAATTAACCTCTTGCGGGGGTTACTAAGGTTTAATCCTCAGTACCCCAAAAACTCTTTTTAAAACGTTAATCTTTTAAGTACGTACCTTTTTATTTAAAAAAAAATATTTCTAAAGTATTTCAAAAACTTTTGTACTCCTTCACTCTTTGATTTTAATTTCAATTTTCATTTTTTACAGATTGTGATTCCTTCAATTTTATCCTCATAATGTCATACAGACATATGTTGAAAAAGTTTTTTAAAAGTTTTTAAATAATCTTCGACACCTTTTTAGAAAGGGTTTTTTCTTCTTCCCCAGTTTATTTGGTTGGCTTAGACCCCCATTAATAACTTTTTCACATACTCAGTATGGTTTAACATCTATCATTTTTCTTCATATCATGTCTCTTCTACACTTCAATTTTTTAAGTTCATAAAAGCCATCAGCATAAAATAAATTCTTTTGTCTCCTGATGATGAACGCTTCTACGTTCGAAACATGTAGAGACCCTTGAATTTGAGTTTTATTCTAGTAAATTTTGTGAAGGAAGACTTTTAGTTTTTGTTTTCTTTCCCATACTTTAATTCCACTTTAACCATGGACTACCTCTTCAAATTAAAAAATATATATTTTTCGGGTTTTAAAGGTGTCCTTTTTTTTTAAAGATCGGTTTGTACACCTTACCGAGAAATGTGGCATCGTTTCCTGGCTTGCACAAGAACTTCTACTTTGGCGGATGATAACTTGTTTTTTTGTCAAAAAAAAATCGAAATATATTTTTTTAATTTTGAAATTATAGGTTCAAATTGTGTAATCCGGCATGCAGAATGATGTACCAAATACATTTTTTTAACGACGTTATTCAATATCGGCCTTACCTTTTTCTCAAAAACGAACGCCAAATTAGGTTTCATTTTCCTAAAATTTTTAATATTTGAACAGTTTTGAGACAGAATAGAGCACGTCGATAGGCACTGCTTGGCATTTCGCTCGCGATCGTGGTATTTGCGTCCTTCTGAGAACTGACTCATTCGGCATTTATTCATAAAAAAAAAAAAGCCCAGGCAAGTTGATGTTTTGTTAATGCCAGTGTATTGTTGGTTATCTACCTATGAAAAACAGTGATGCTTAAAAAATCTATTAAAGTAATAATTAAAACGTTTTCATGCTTTACTTATTATTCTTCTATGCAACTGCAGACAACCCCTATATATTATTTATTATCTGACAGATTTGCGACTTTTTGAAATTTATTTCTAACCTTACTTTTTTTAATGACATAAAACGACGCGTAAAATGTACCCGATGTAAAATCGGTCCCTATCATCTTTCTCTAGATAAAATGGACTTTAAAACGTCGACAACTGATAATCTCGAATATTTTTTTCTTAATTACAATCTCAACATCTTCCCTTGCGAGAAAAGTAAAACTCCTTTAGTTCGAACATTTAAACATGTAAAAACGTTGTTGAGACCTTGAAACAACATAACAACAACATTCATGTTAAAGGGTAAAGAACTGAATTTCCAAAAATACTGATAGACGATTCGTTTCCTGTAACTTTTTTTTGTAACCGACTATTTAATGAAATAAATTAAATAATATAAAGGAAAATTATTCTTGTAAATAATGTGGTATAGTTCCTGTAACAAAAGGATGGTTTAAAATATAAACAAATATTGTTCAAATTAAAGAAACATCTAAAAAAAATGTTTCATCTCTGTTTTGGCTTTACAGGCAAAATACATTATCATATAATGATATTTTTGAAAAGTGCTACTTTTTTAAATCATCCTTAATAATACTCTGTTGTATATAGAAACATAAATAAACCTAGACTTAAATTAAATGTGATAATAAAACTTAAGTTATAGAAACAGCATTATTTAGTTGCTTCCATAAGCGTTCACTGTGTATAGTTAATTTAGGAATTCCGAAAACATAATTTAAACTGACCCAAGGATGTTACAGCACAAATAAACTATTGGTATATTTAAGATTCCGTCATAAATATTAGTTTAACTTGACTCAATAAATATTCTTATACCAATAAAACACAAAATTTTGATTTACAATAGTTTCGAAACCGTTCATACCTTATTTTACTGTTTCTTGTTTTATTAGTGTATTAATAAAATTTCATCAAAGCAAGTGAAACTAAAAATAACATTTTAAAATGTATTTTATTTATTATTGTATCTAATATTACAGAAAATAAAACAGTGGATCTTAGATATGTCTAAATATTATTATTTGTTTTATTTTACCGTGTTCATAATATTTTTTTCGATGTCATGCACGTAATTTTTTGTATAAGAGGTATAAAAGAAGGAGTTGGTACCTATCATACCTTATTATGTTGTTCTGCACTTTTCAAAAAAAATTCACCTATCATACCTTATTATATTGTTCTGCGCTTTTCAGGAAAACATGCGAGTCATAATTTGTTATGTAGTAAGCAAAACTAGGTATGCTAGAACTAAAAGTTGTTGAAGCTTTATTCTAGTCACGATATAATAAAATGCAGTATTTCACAAAAATGATGATTGGTGAAACTTTAAGTTAGTAAAAGCATTGTCGAAATTGGGTAAAGCTAGAGTCAGTAGTCACACTAATTAAAGAACGTAAAACAAACAAAAAACTAAATATTTTTTATTGGTATTGGGTGATGTGCAAACAAAATATAAAGTATACCAGGTGTTTCAGGAGAAACACTCACCACTACAACTTTTTTATTGAATTGATTGACTCGTCCGTTACTTTGTGACAATACATTTTAACTGTGTAAAATGAAACGAAAAGTATACTTTGTTATTTGTCACTAATTTTTATTTAAAAATTTTGGCGTTACGGCCGTTTCGTAGTACAAAATTATTGACAAATAACAAAGTATACTTAACTTTTTTATTGTTTAAATTACACAAATGAAATTTGGTGGGTCAATATGCGATATTATTTTGCATTTTATGATGTGACGGATGCCATTTTGTCATTTCCCGTTTAACCGGAAATGACCGCAACGTTAGATTTTAAATAGAACACCCTGTATATTTTTTGCTATATCAATTATTCAGAAGATTTCCCTCATATGTTAAAGTTCCCATAAGAGAAATGCAATTTTCGCAAAATTACAGCGAATATTTCTCTCATATGTTAAAGTTCCCATAAGAGAAATGCAATTTTCGCAAAATTACAGCGAAAACAGCACTGCCAGAAATCGAAAATTGCATCGCAAGTTTATATTGTTGACGAAACGTCAAAGCGGGATTTTATTGTTAACAAACGTCAAAAAATGTAATATTCTGACAATTAACGTCATCTTATTGAGTGACAGCAGACAAAAAAGTCAATGTCAACGAATGCTTTGATGAAAATTTTAATTAATTTGGGAAATATTTAAATAAATTACACTCGTGCATAAAAATAACCAGATAATTTTTTTATTCAATGTGTTTTTTTTACAAATTGCAATCGTTTGTTTTCATATTTTACGAAAATGCCCTCCTCCTGCGGAGTCGGGCTATTTCGCGAAAATATGAAAACAAACTCTTGCAAATATAAAAAAACACATTTCATTCAAAAATTATCGGTAATTTTGATGCACTTGTGCACTTACCCCCGAACATCATTTCAAATTTAACCACACCCCATAATATTTCACTTTTTGACCCTTTAAATAGTTTTTATTTTTCCTTTTATTTTTCATCTATGAACGATAAAATACCAAGACTGTTAGGTGAAGCTAATTTCAAAGATCGCGGATATTAAATTTGTAATTATGTTCATTTGCTCGTTAGTATTATGGCGTCATGGGTACCTAAATAAATGCAAAGCCGTTTACGCCTCTTGTCGTATTTCTTGTCGTAAATTGGTATTTTAAATAAAATACCTCTCCTTGTTCACCCTGACACAAGGGTGTGTGATATAAAATTGTTGAAAAAAAAGTGCTCTATATTTTTTCCCAAGTGAGCGAGTGAGCCAATATGTTTCCATTTAAAAAAATTGATTTCTCTGGGAAAGCCTTTTTAAGTATGTAAAAAATGTAAAACACAATAAAAGAAACGATTTTAAAAATTTAAAGTAAAGTAAATCATTTTATAGACTTCATAGTAGGTCATCTAGATGAAAAAATAAAAATAAAAATGATTTAAAGTGTCAAAAAGTGACGTATTGGGTGTCGTCGAATTTGAAATGGTATTCTGAATCGATTTATGCAAAAATATCCAGGGTGTTCTATTTAAAAATCTAAGGTTGAGGTAGTGTCCGGTTAAAGCGGAAGTGGCAATTATTGCACTTTGCATAACATGCAAAATGATATCACATAAATAAACCAACCAAATTTGTTTTCTGAAATTTAAACAATAAAAAAGTTATAGGGGTGAACGTTCCTCATGAAACACCCGGTATAGCTAGTAGGTTCAGATACTTTTATTTTAAAAATATATAAAGTCGCAACAGTGGATCTTTTCCCGTGCGTCATCAATCAACGATCTGGACTCAACGTGCACTGTTAGAAATCCTGGACGTGAGAATCAAAAAAATGTATAATCAATTAAAATAAATCAAATTTAACTTAAAATGTATAGTTATTTTAACTCTTTTGTGTTTAGTAAAAATCAGATTTTAAGAACTAACTTTTCTGGAAGTCGTTTTAACATAACAGCTAACTAAAATTAACATGCAATTCTTTTACGGTTTAAATGAATCAAATACTAGTAACTTTGATAACGTTTATAATCATTATCAATATCTTCTTTAGGTAAAATTTTAAAAAAAGTTAATACTAACATAAAAAATGTGTCAAATTAACTAATTAAGTTGTAATTTTTACTGCACAATAAAATCAGATTAATGTCAAAATAGTAATAACATATTTTATGAGTTACTGATTGACTGAAGCGGTTTTAGTTAAATTGACAAAAAAACGGGAGTGGACTTTCTGGGACATAAAAAAAGTTAAATTTTATTCTTTTCTTTTAACAGTGTGGTTAATAACTCTGCATCCTTATTTATTACAGTAACAAGTTTGAATAAAAGCATAAAAGAACGTCTCCAAGATTCCGCAATAATATAACGTGCTAGACAAGAATAAAACTATAAACGTCAATTAATTACTTTTTTTATTTGTTTAGTTGACTACCGTTGTATTTTAGAACGTCATTGTCAACCTTATTTTGATCTGCCAATCTAATTCGTATTTTTTAATTTGTGTTCCTTTTTCTAAAAATAGTTCTTTTTAGAGCTAATTATACCCACCATCTGTTTTGGCGGTAAGTATTTATGGATTTTTATAATACCTAATTTATTTATTTTAAATATTCTAACCGTGAAAGTTCTTTGAAAAGTTTACGGCAGTGGCTAAATTCCCTTAAATGAAAGGATGTCAAAAATTTGACTTTTGCGATTTTAATAGTCAATAAAACACTAAACTTTTCTAGATTTTAAGCTTTAAAAATAGTATTAAATGTATTAACATTTGTTTGTCAATTTCTTTTAGATAATAGAGAATGCCGGGCAAAACTTAAAATAAATAATAATTTTTCGGGATATTATGTAGGTACGTCAAACGGTAGGCAGGCACGTCCATTTTATGAACTTAAACTTAGTTTTGACTTTTTTTGTCTCGTAATTTTGATTTGATTCATACGATTTTGATGACGTGAAAGTGATGACGCACGGAAAAAGATCCACTGTGGCGACTTTAGCCGTATTAACATAACTAAATTAAAAATCGTCCTAAATTGAAAGGTTTAAAGTGAAAGAAATAAGTTCTGTATATTTTTTTGGTTTTTCTTTAAATTTATAAAATTTGAACTGTTTCCTTGAATAGAACTTAAACTATTTTTACAACAACGACATGCACCGTGAAAACAAAACTAGAATGCTTTAATATGGAGTTATCATAAAGTAAGGTAAATGCAGTGCTCGATTTAGCAGTAGGCTGGAGCCTAGGGCGGCAAATTTTAGGGGGTGACAAATTTGGCCCAAAATTTTTTAGGTTTTTTATAGGTTTTTTATAGGTTAGTTTGGAATTGAGTTGCTTACATTTAACCCTCCACTGCGACCACATTAATCCGTTGTGGCTCATACCTTATTTATATGTCTCCCAATAGGTATCTTTCCTCCTTGTCGTTGGCCACTTAGTATAGGATCGTTTTATGTGTAGTCCTTATAATTTTTCTGCTTTGCAAGGTGGCGGTGTGAGACACCGACGTTACCAAACTTTACAGAAATAAATGGTACAATCTTTATTCATGGTTGACGGGTAGTATTTTTTTAAATAAACTTTATTGTTGGCCGTGTCTGTTAATGGGGATAAAAAAAGGTAGTTGGAACTTTACTATCTTTGCAGAAAGAAATTTCATTTTCAATAAAATAAGTAGGTAATCATAAATTTTTAAAATATTTACTAAAAATTATGGACCAAATTTGGGCGTGGTACTTAAAAATTTGTCGCCTGCGCCGCTGCAGCGGACTTTTTCTTTCCCGAACACTTCACCTGTTTCACAACTCATGAGCCGTCACTGGTAGAGGCGGCAAAAATTGAATAGCCTACTAGCGGCAAATTTGTAAATCCGCCCCTGTAAATAACTACTTTAACTTATTATATATTTTTAACAAATTAAATTAATAAAAAAAGTAAATGGAATCTATACCTCGTGACCAAAACGGATGGCAGTGGCTAAAATATAGCGCAATATACAAATTGCATATGCGTCACCGCTATCAGTAAAGTGCCGATTATATGCACTTAAATTAAGGCAAAATATGCGCATATATATATATGCCTTGTTGGTCTTTAAAATACGCAGTTATTTGCATTTTTACCAAATATGCATACTGGTATGCAATATTTCTTAATTTATTATAGGTATAGGAAAATGAGGTAAAGAAACACATTGGATCCTAAAAATATGTTTCTTTTTTTTTAAATGCAGGAGAAAACAAAGAAAACAATTTTTTAACCTAAAATTTTTTCTATTCCTAAATATTTTTTTAAATTTTTAACTAAAAAGTGTCGTCTATTAATAAAAATATGTTTATACAAAAAGAAGTTTATTATAACATCTACTGATGTAATCGGACAATACTGCAACTTAGGACAGGTAGCAAAACATAAGGCCAAAATACAACTTCGTTGGATGGTTTACCCTCATAAATGCTTTTTACTGCAGTTAAGTATTTAAATCCTTCATTATTTTTACATTTACATCCAATTTGTTCCTTACTTGCCCTCCTACTTTATACCGGGAATAACATTTGGCGCTAAGCTGGTAATAATAACGCATAATTAAGTGACAATAAACAAGCGCTAACAATATACCTGCAACCACCGTAAACCCCCAATACATACCTTGTGTATAACCAAAATGTAAATATAATTATTATAATCTTCCGATTCGAAAATCCCTAAACGTTTTAAATTTTTTGATAAAGCCGAAAACAAAAAAAAAATATGCTCTCTTAATGCTCTTAAAATAATAATTTATGAAAAATATGCATTTTATTATAAAATTTACAAAATATGCAAAAAATGCATCTATATGCATTTTGCATATATTCTTCCCGCCTAACCATCAGTTTTGGTAGCGTAGTATAGTTGCTTATAATACAGGGTTCTTCAATTTTTATTATCTTTCCAAAAAAATCACTTTCGGTTAAACCGGATGTAACTCGAAAGCAGGAAATATAGTTGTTCCGGTTTAACTGGAAGTTGATTTTTTTGGGAATAAAAATTGAAGATAGGGACATGTAAGCCGTTTTGCTCTAAGACGTACTGTTAGAAAGTTATAAGCTGTCAAAGTTCAAAAATGTCACTTTTCGAGGGTCAATATCTCGGAAACTATGAAGTATAGACTAATAGTGCATTTAATAAAAAATAATTATAATTTTATGTGGAATTTAAAAATGTAAAAATATACCAGGTGTTCCATTAAAAAAAAAATAACGTCAACACTAACTTGACAGTTGGTGACATTACTGACATATGGTATAATAGTCAAATAGTAAAATTTTAGTCCTATAGATTGCCCAAAACCCGGATCCGATATCACTTTTCGTTCGAGTGTAATTAAGCCGTTCCGGAACATTTGCCCAACCCTGTATAATGGGATTTTAGTGTATCTTTAAAAAATAAAAGAAAAACTATTGATATAAGTAAGTATCAAACGAAATTATCGTAATTTCGAGAATTATTGATTGCCTTGCATGCTGTCAAACCCATTTTCGTACGAAATCTTTGTAATCCAACAGTGTAACTTTTACCGCATTCATAATAACATTATACTAAACCAATTCTTGTTTGCAGATCCACGTTTAAAATTGTTACAATTTATATTTGTTTTATTTTGAGAACAATAATTCTCTAAATTACGATAATTTCGTTTGATACTTGGATCAATAGTTTGTCACGATAATTCTTTTGTTTTCCATAGATACACTAAAATCCCATAGTGTAAGCAACTAGATTCCCTTTAGTTTTTGTTATTAATTTGGGTTGTTAAAAATATATAATAAGTTGAAATATCCCTTACTTTATGATAACCCGTTATATTGGTGGACTAAATTTAGAACTTTTTAGTTTATACAGGAACAAACCCGAACAAACCTCGATGCACTTTTATTATGTACCTACTTATATTTACATTACATCCTGGATGAAAGTGTCGCGAATATTGCCTTTATTTTTATTACTGAACCTAAGGCTTTAATTATACAGAATGTTATGCAAAAACGACTTATTATATTTAAACCATTGTGGAAATTTCAGTTTTTATTGCTCGTTGTAATATTCGTTTGGTATTTGTGTGTGTAATAACCTAACAGCAAATAACAATGTTGGTGTTATAATCCTATTGTAGTTTGCGATAACATTATTATTTGTATGTATATAGTGAAAATGAAGCTATATTGTTTTGATAGACAACGGCATTATTTTAAAATAATCATACCGAAAACAAAACTCGGAGTGTTCCAGGATGCAAATCAAATCACCATAGCTCCTTCAAACAAGGTAAGAAACTTTATCAACCTTAAAATTTCCGTCCTGTTATGATTTATAGAAATAAAAATGATGACAAGCAATTCCCAGACACACCATCAAAATAGTATGAAGTTTACTCCCTACATAACCTACATTTTGTTGAAAGTGATATACCTAATATAATTAATTCGCGAAGACGATTATCGTTTATTAAATGGTTCTCAGTATCAAACATTTCGACAAAAGCTATAAACACGGATTAAAAAAAAGCATTATACTTTTGTCCTTTTTTCTGTCGTTTTTCGACAACGTGTCCCGATTTTTTCTAGTCACCTTGTCATATCGGCAATAAAGAGTATTTTTATCGCGTGATACTAACTGAATTCCTTTTAAAGTTTATAGCAAATTCTAATCAAAATCTTAAGATTTTGCGAGATTTCTCGTTCTGGCATATTTTTGTCTCGTCTCACGAGATTCTCGCAGAAAATACTCTCGTCTCGTCTCGCAGGAGACCGGGCCACTCTTAACTTGTCTCGCGAGAACGAGACGAGACGAGAGTAAAACACTATAGACAGGTCCGTCAACTCAACTCTTTAACAGAGCAGACAACGGAAAATATTATAAAAAAAATGTTTATGCAAAAGTTAACTAAAAATAGCCTCCAACAAATGCCAAGACTTTACTACTTCATAGAACTTTTCTTTCGGACAATATTTGTATACGATATTGAACATTAGGCCCCAAGTTCAATTTGGGAACAGCTTCATGAGCTAGTCGCATTCTAGCACGCAAAATGGGCACTATATATGCGATTAAAATTGGAATATTGTTTGTCTTTAGGATCCAAACCGAGAGCATACATCCCGCTAGGATCTATTTTTGCTGTGATTGGCACTTCGATTAATATAAACATGTATTTACGTTTTCCTTTTAAATATAATAAACTCACCGACAAAAAAACCGGCACCTACATTTTTTTAGTAATTTCAATATGGCATAACTTTTTTATTTTTTCAAATAAAACATTATTTTTGTATATATAAATACAAAAATAATGTTTTATTTGATAAAATACGGCGTACAACCGACTCTCCTTTTCATATTTTTTATTTTTGACTTTATTGCAATGATTTTTCACTGGGCGATAGATCTATTCATTAAAATTACGCTGCAATTTGTTCTGAAGTAATTTTGGTCGCTTAAATGTTTATATACCAGGGTAAGTCAAAATGATGTTTTTAGTCGGAAGTTTAAAACGCCTTGTGGAAAAAACACGCCAGAGGACCTTGTTTAAACATGATTTACGATAAGGCTGGATGTATTCCTAGCATTTTGTTTTTTGAATCATCTGGTTATCTTGTTTATTTTACGAGCTACGCATTTTTAATTGAAACGCTGCATTTAAAAAACATTTTTTACTTCAAACATTAAAAGTTCTCATTAGAGCACTTAAAATTGAAATAAAATGTTAATAACGAGTGTGTCAGAGAAGGACGTACAAACCTAATATTTGCGGAAAAGGGAGCTCTAAATGCCCACAGATATATTAAAGAGATACCGTAAAACGAGGCTACTTTGAATAGTTTTGAGCTTTAATTGACAATAAGTCAGTTGTTTTTACATGATTTTAAAAACTGCTTTCGTCATACTTGGGGCGATATCTTAACGCGGTATCACTTTTAAAAATTTAAATTTAATAATCGGACGACTTCCATTTTTTTTTGTTGGAAATCCGTGGGTTCAAAGTTGTACTGAAAGTGGGGCTACTTTGAATATGGTACTTCAAAGCATAATAATCAATGAAAATCACTAAAATAGGTTTCTTTGAATACCAATTAAGTAAGAAAATATACAGGGTGATTCAAAAGTACTTTGACAAACTTCGGGAGGTAATTGCTGGCAATATTTTAACATGAAAAGTTCTTATAAATAGTGGTCCTTGGCGACTTCGTTACGGAGATACAGGGTGTTGAAATGTTAAAAGAGATAGTAATAATTTTTAAATAACTCATTAACGAGTTATTTTTTTTTATGAAATTTTGTGAATTAAATAAGCATCTAAGGACACTTATTTTCAAAGTACAACAAGTTTGTAAATTTAACCAGTGGCGTCGGTACAAAATGTTACTATCATATTTTTTGTGAAAAGTATGCTACACCACTGATTTATTTTATTTTAACTTTTTTCTTATAAATTCCCCCTTTATTTACAACAAAAAAGATCACGTGTGTTTTTTTGATACGTTTTGAAGCGTAAATGATTATTTTATTTGAATATACACAAATATTAAAAAATGTGTTTTAAACTGATCAACCACTCAAATATTTATTAAAGTATTTTAACGAATACCTAGAGTCGATTCACTCAGTAAACCTGCAAGATGGCCGACGTCATATGACAAAAGTCATATTCCAGCTAAATAAAATAAATTTTTGCATTTTCAATAACTTTTGTCATATGACATGTCGGCCATCTTGCAGGTTTACTGAGTGAATCGACTTTACATACATACTTACTAATAAACAAATATGTATATGCCTAAGGAAGGTATCTGAGGATGCCTAATTTCTAAGTATAACACGTTTTCAGTGGCATACATATTTATTTATTAGTACCTATGTTATTTTTTAATATTTTGTGTTTTGACAAGGCGGCTTTGGAAATGCATTTTTTGTCGATAAATTAAAACATATTTGACAGTTAGTTACCACTGAAAATAACAAAACTGAAGAAATAAAACTCAATGGTAACTAACTGTCAAATATGTTTTAATTTATCGACAAATGCATTTCCAAAGCCGCCTTGTCAAAATAGAAAATATTAAAAAATAACATACTAATAAATAAATATGTATGCCACTGAAAACGTGTTATAGGTACTTAGAAAATATGCATTCTCAGATACCTTCCTTAGGCATATACATATTTGTTTATGAGTAAGTATGTATGTAGGTATTCGTTAAAATACTTTAATAAATATTTGAGTGGTTGTTTAGTTTAAAACACATTTTTTAATATTTGTGTATAGTCAAATAAAATAATCATTTACCCTTAAACCGTCCCTCGTAATAAAAAAACATACGTGATCTTTTTTGTTGTAAATGAAGGGGGGATTCATATGAAGAGAGTTAAAATAAAATAAGTCAGTGGGGTAGCATAGTTTCCACAAAAAATATGGTAGTAACATTTTGTACCGACGCCACTGGTTAAATTTACGAACGTGTTGTACTTTGAAAATAAGTGTCCTTACATGCTTATTTAATTCACTAAATTTCATAAAAAAAAATAACTTGTTAAGGAGTTATTTAAAAATTATTACTATTCCTTTTAACATTTCAACACCCCGTATCTCCGTAACGAAGTCGCCAAGGACCACTGTTTATAAGAACTTTTCATCTTAAAATATTGCCGGCAATTACCTCCCGAAGTTTGTCAAAGTACTTTTGAATCACCCTGTATATATTTTTTTTAAATAAATGATCAGGCAAAAATATAAAGCAATAATAAAAAATAAGCTTTATTTAAAACCTATTTAAAAAACGTTTATAAAAGTACAATATGTTTTTTCTATAAACTAGAGTGTACACAGGTAAACACAAAAAGCAAAAAAAAAAATTTAAACGGTTTCACTTACCTAAAATTTTTAAACTGTAGTTCAAAGTAACCCCGCAATTAAGCAAAAAATTACCATTTTTAGGTTAAATTTTGCAAAAGATAAAAAATCGAATAAATTTACTTTTTTTTCTGATGTAATAGTATGACAATCAACCATACAGCAACTACAAATAAAAACTAAATTTATTGTGGAAAAATTCACCTCTCTACAGACAAAAGTTTCACGCCCACAAGATAAACGAATTTTCACAATTTTAAAAGTATCCCCTTGACAGGTGGAATTTTATAGACGTCGATATTTGTCCAATTTTGCCAGGGGTTGTGTGATATTAAGAAAATACTTTTACGAAGAAAAAAATCCCATTAAGTTAAAATGCAGTTCGTCTATGCAAAAATAAGAAATTTACACTTTTCGTTCAAAGTTGACCTTAAATTCAAAGTAGCCTCGCTTTACGGTACTACAGGAAGCTGTCATTCCATTTGCCTGTTTCATTGGAGAATAGTTTGTTTATACTTATGCATAACTACGCCAGACCACATGTTGCACAACATGTAGTAAATGAGTTTTTAGATGAAGTTGGAATTCAAACATTACAATGGCCACCATGTAGCCCAAATCTCAACACAATTGATCATCTTTGGGATGAATTAAAAAGACGCGTTCGTCACCGTCCCAACAAACCTACAACTTTACCAGAGCTCAGGTTAGCATTAAATGAAGAATATGAAGTTATTCCTCAAGAAAAAATAATCACTCTAATTGATTCCATGTCAGGAAGAATGCAAGCTGTCATTGCGGCTAGAGGTAACACACTCGTTATTAACATTTTATTTTAATTTTAGGTGCTCTAATGACAACTTTTAATGTTTGAAGTAAAAATGTTTTTTAAATCCAGCGTTTCACTTTAAAATGCGTAACTCGTAAAATAAACAAGATAACCAGATGATTCAAAAAACAAAATGCTAGGAATACATTCAGCTTTATCGTAAATCATGTTTAAACAAGGTTCTCTGGCGTGTTTTTTCCACAGAACGTTTTAATCGTCCGACTAAAAACATCATTTTGACTTACCCTGGTATATAAACATTTAAGCAACCTAAATTACATCAGAACAAACTGCAGCGTAATTTTAATGAATAGATCTATCGCCCAGTGAAAAATCATTGCAATAAAGTCAAAAATAAGAAAAATATGCCATATTGAAATTACTAAAAAAAATGTAGGTGCCGGTTTTTTTTGTCGGTGAGTTTATAAGTATAGAGAAAAGTGTATTTTCAACTTTTTGAAGCAAGAAATATAGGCGTACGTAATTAGAATTACCAAAAAATAAAATATATTAAAACATGCACCGCGATAATCTCTTTATTTCTACATCTTGTATGAGTGTGGTCTAGGACAGTTTAAATGTGTTTAAACAGGTCATATTAAATTAACATTACATATCAAGAATTATCACTAGTCCATAATGTATACTGAAAATACGAACTACCCGGTATTTCACACCTATTTGGGCACAATAAAATCATACAATGGTCTCTACTAGTCATTATATCCGAGTCACTTAAGGTACAAACACAATTCACAAAACTACAGAATAACTAGAAATCCGTTGATATTAAACACCCACAATAAACAACAACAACAAGGAATCCACAGAGAAAACTTAAAACACAACAAAACTGACGCCGAGCCGGTTTTGTAGTGTATTTAAACGATGTCGCTAAAAAAGACAACCTAATAACAAAAGTACTGTGCGCATGCCCGTCGTTTAGAAAATATGACCGACCAGAAAATATACACTTTCTGGACAATTTTTCGTCCAAAAAATAACGTTTTGTCGATCAAGACCGGAAAATGGACGTGAGGGACCGGCAAAATATCTTTCCGGTTCCTTTTTTTTCATTTTTCCAATCGCCTTTTTTGGATAATACAATCTTCCTTGACTTCGTTACTATGAAAACAACATTTCGATGTATTATCGAGTGACAGATTTTTAATTTGTTGTTTATGTCAAACTTGTTTCGCGCTTGCGCAAATTTAAAAATATGAATTCAGATTTTGAATTATGCGACACGGAAACTGAGATTCCAGAAGAAATTTTGGAAGCAGCAAGGAAAGCGACTTACGATATACTGCCAGTAAAATCAAAATACGAGAAGTCATACGACGCATTTAAAAATAATATAAAATATAATAAAATAAAATAAAGAATTAAATGTATATCGAAGTGTCGGTCTTAAAAAAAATATTGTACGTCACGCAACCGAAAACTAGTGTTTTGCAGGTCTCTCCAAGCTTCCAGGATTCGCCTACGGCTCGCCCTGGAAATGCTCGTCTCGACCTGAAAAACAATACTTTCCAGTCTTGTAACGTAAATTACTATTTCGTTTGAGCACGAAATAAGTTGTAGATACTGGTCTAAAGGTCCATGGATGAAATACATTTGTTTCGCTCTGATTTAAGGAGTTATTACCCAAATTTTTTAGATAATGGACCAAAAAAAAGTATGATCAGTAATTTCCATAATAAAATTTCTATAGTACCTCTTATCGTTTTGTGTGAATATGCTTGCATTTAAGGTTTACTTTTAAGGTTTACTTTTAAAAACCTGTTTTTACTGAATCGTCAGAACATCTAAACTCTTTTATAGCACTTGTTCCAACTCCTTCATAAAATTGAATATTTCCTAATTGGAAAATAATTTTTAATTCTTTTATGGCATCTTTTACTAATTAATAAAAAATCAGACAGAATATAAATTATAACATGTATACAAAAAGGTATGTGAAGTAATTTAAAATTTCTATTAAGACAAATTGTGAAACAATAAATAAACTCCTGTATAGATAAATTAAATAAATGGTAATTATTGTAAATATAATGGACAAATGAAAATAAGTAATTATTAAGGTTGAAAACAATGGCAAAACTATTCATTATAATTATAACTGTTAGCTCTCTGTATAATATAAAAGTATTACTCGCATGTTCTCATATAAATATAGTATAGGGTGTACAGAAACTATGCTGTGGAAAGCAAAAAGTGCGTAAAATTGAACTGCAAAATACCTACTAACTATACAGGGTGTCCGGAAATGATGAGCAAAAAATTTAGGGGATAATTCTAGACCGAAAACAAATGCTATCCTTTTTCTCTAACATTTTCAACAATGTATGCGCATTGTTACTGAATATTTTTATTCTCCTAACCTTTTGACATAAAAAAGGTATACTACTTCTACTTTTTCGTCAATACTTAAATGCTCAAAATGTTGTCCATTTGTTATTTGGCAATATTCTAAAAATAAATTAAACTCGTTTTGAATATTTCTAATTACTTCGATAGAAATTAACCTCTCCTCAGGTCTTATTTGTGCTTTCAATTCCTTAACATTTGACCAGCAATTAAAAATTTGAAATTTGGTACTTATGAAAAACTTAATAGGCATTTTAAAAATAGACAATAAAGAACTAGAGGAGCCATTTAGAAAAAGTATCGATATAGTCCTATTTCTAATTTGGGACAGATCGTATTAATATTTTTTTATAAAAAAGATCACAACTGAATATATTAATACCCGTGCCAAACATTTTTCCTAAAAAAAACCCCTTCTGGATTTACTGAATTTGTTTAAAGTACAAACCCTGTATATTAACTTTAGCTTTACGTTCGGTGATAAAATAAAGACAATACAAATCCGATAACAGACCAAGTAAAAGTAATAAGTACTATTATCTTTTCAAAAGGGATATTATACGAGTACACTCCAGTGCAAAAAAAAAACGGGCATCATAAAAGTTGGATTAAGTTTAGGGGTTTATAACTTTTTTATTTTCACTCCGATTTAAGTGATTTTTTAGAGAGCTTCTAGATACATATATTAGTTTTAATATGAGTATTTTATATTTTTTAAAAAATTGTTTTTTTCACATAATATTCAAGGATAAACGAACAATTGTTTTTTCTTGCCTAGTATCAAAACATCCTGTGGAATAATTAGAAAGCAAAAGTACTTCAAAATATCAGTTTCCATTAAGCCGCAAATATTCTTTGCATTTTGGTTTTTGGTTCATGTCAATACATGCATTAGTTCTCACCCAAATGCAAAATGATCCTGATAATGTCAATAATTTAGGAAGCCAAAGGTAACCGATATTTTGTACTTAAAACTCTTCGTAATCGTCGTTTGACGTTAGTACAGGCGAAAAACCAACTTCGAGAGGTTCGAATTAAAAATGTCAGTTCTTGGACAGTTCGTCGAAGATTACAGGAAGGTAATTTAAACTCACGCGGACCAGCAACTGGACCTAAATTACTACCGCGTCATAAGAGTCAAGAACGGAGGAATATTACCCAGAATGTACAGGCAGTAGTAAGGGCTAGAGGAGGCATTAGAAATGATTGAGATGTGTTTAAGTGAAAAAGTTGTTGTTGGTACATATTTGTTATGCGAAAATGACATTTTTTTAATCGTACGCTTTGATTATTACAATAACATTTTTTTTCTTGCATTTTAATAGCTTATTTTATTTTAAATGCAATGGCAGTGAGAAAACTATGGAAAAAATAAAATTATTGACATCAAGATCATTTTGTATTTTGGTGAGAACAAATACACGTGTTGACATGAACCAAAAACCAAAATGCAAAGAATATTTGCGGCCTAATGGAAACTGATATTTTGAAGTAATTTACCTTCCTATTTATTCCACAGGGTGTTTTGACATAGTGTCAATAGAATCAAAATTATCTTATGCAGCTAAAATTTTACACGTGGGCTAGAAAATGCATTTAAAAAAACTTTTTCTTATAACTTTTTTCGATATTTTCAGAAATAACCCCACTTTTGAATTATTTTTTGAAAAAAATTAAAATTTGACAGATAATGCTAATCACGTGACTACTATTTTTTTTGCTTAATTTTCATCTCGATCGAAGCAGAATTTGATGTCAAAGTCAAATTTTCCTAGTAATAAAAAAAAATCCCATATGATGCGGACTTTACTGGTCACACTGTATAAACCGAATTTCGCAGTTCAGTTCAATTTTTAATATGCCAAAATATTTCTTAAAATTCTACCTTATCTGTAAAAATTATGGTGGGTAACATTTAAAAAATGGCATCCATAGGCCGATATAAAGTATTATTGTGTTATACAAGCATCAAATTTTATTTTTTTCTGAAAACCAGGCAACAAAAAGATTTTAATATGTTGCAAACTTTTTTGTACACCCTGTATATATTAAAATGCTGGTAGCATGATTGTATATTAAATTATTTACGTAGATATTATGTATTTGTAGCTCAAACGTCGTTATTAATAAATCAAATGGATAATTACACACGTTGTTTTTTTTGCCTTGTTCCTATTGTCTTTTTGATAAATTATACGTTTCACGCGTTGCCCCGTTTCGTCATTACAACAGTTTTTCTTCTTTGATGAAATATAATCAGTTTTTATATAAGAATAAGGCACGCGGACGTGTATTATTTAGGAACGTGATTAATGATGTTTAAGAAATTTTAATAATTACAGCAGAGATTAGCGTTGGTATCTTCAATAAACAAGCTTGGTAAAAATATATGCCAGGTTTTCTAAATCGAAACTGAACAAAGAATATACAGGGTGATCCACGACGGGTGGCGATCGGCTGTATCTGCAAAACCATACATGCTACGACTTTAGGGTAAATATAAAATATGGGCAAAAAAATCACTGGAAATAATTTTTAAATTCCTAATTTTACCGCTAGTGTGCGTAGTCGCTATGCTATGTTACAAAGTACTTAATTTCCAATACTATACAATACTAATAACTGTATTAATACAATGCAGGCCAGAAATTGAGTTTTTATATGCTCTGTAATATCCTCTATAAATTTTGTAATAACAATTTTTTTTGTAGTTACCATGGTAACAGCGTGGAGAAGGGTAACGACTAAAAGTACTTAAAAGGCTGTAACTTTGGTCTGCGTTAACCGAATTTAACAAACTATGGCTTATTTTAAACGTTTTATCCTGATTGAACGTTGCTATAAATATTATTAAAAATAATGCGGGAAGTTGATAATAGAGGGCACTTTTAAAAAAATATATTTATAATTATATATTTTTTTCACTCTATTCTATAGCTAACTAGTTAGTTAAAAAAACTGCAAAAACCTCAAGTCATTTCCTCTTCTCTCTTAAAAGTTATCGCAAAAATAGTGGAATAGTGTAATTCTATTTCGGGATTTAGTGAGTTTTTGCAATTTTCCTTTTATTAAAACGTTGAAATCTTACAGGAATAGCTTTTTTAACTAAGTATATTTATTAATTTTAGGAGTAAAAAAATAAATTATGATATTATTTTAATAATAATAAATAAGCTATTCCTGTATGATTTTAACGTTTTAATAAAAGAAAAATTGCAAAACATTGCTAAAAGCGAATTACACATTTTCACTATTTTTGCGATAACTTTTAAGTGAGAAAAGTAAACGACTTGCGGTTTCCGCAGTTATCTTAACTAACTAGTTAGCTATAGAATAGAGTTAAAATGGTTTGATGGTTGCATTTTAATTGTTTTTTAAATAGAAACTAGAAAAAACAGTGGTGGCGGCTCGTTAATGAAGGGCTCTGGGGCGCCGCCCTCCCTGCAATTATTTCAAACAGAATCCAATAATACTTTACTTAAAAAACCAAGAACGCAATGTATGTAAGCACTCAATTAAAATAATTCAAACCAAACGTAGCCCTATTCCAACCGACAGGCTATACTCATAGACAAGCGACAAGCGAATTGCTCGCTCTCAAGGTTGTACTAAGCGCGGGCTACCGATTATTCGTCTCGATGCAACGCGAGTTGCCATGACTACAAAGGCGTGACGTCACCTACACATTGCACAACGAGCTGCCATGGATGAGCTCCAATTTTCCGCGCCCAACAGCTGTTCGCGAATCGCAATGCCACGGTAGAATAATCGATGTACTCTGACGATGCGACTTGTCGATGCCGCTAATGATTTGTTTATTTGTTTTTATTTGGTTTATTAGTTACGTTATAAAGTTGGAAAATTTTGTCCAATATGAAGGTCAGTGATTTACAGAAGCTTGTGTTTAGTTCTCTTTAAGTGAAAACCTTGATTTAAAAATGCAGAGCGGCCACTACCAATATTGAACATAGTATAGGTGCAATCAAAATGTAAAAGTAAGGCACAGTTTACGCGTAAGTTTGACAAAGAAATATATAGGTAATAAAAAATTCTGGATATCGTCGGCTTAACCTGCTAAACCAGTAAGTCCAGAAATCAAAATTTTACAGGGGAGACCAAAAACGCGTTATAATTAATTTACAAATAAAATAAGAAAAACGGAGATACATGTTTTTCCTAACTGGCGGACTTAAGGCGTTTGCCTTATGAGTTTAGCCAGGGTTGGACTTACGGGTTAAGTAACTACGAGAGCCACACATTAAGGATTTCTTTGGAGTTACTTAAATTTCTTAGATAAATAGATTATTTTTTTTTTACAAAAGATGGCATTAAAATGTAAAATTTGATCAAATGTGGACTTACGGGTTTAGCAGGTTAAGCCGACGATATGCGGTTGTGAGGACAAAATTTTTTTTTTGTTTCGTGTGATCATGTGTCTTCTTTTTGACGGGGATGATAATTGGACTATAAATGGGGTGCAGGACTTTAAAAATCTTTCAGAGAAAATAAAAAAAAAACATGAAAATAGTGCAAAACATCGTCATAATGTGGTAAGTTTTCAGATGTTAGGAGAAACTTTAACTTCTTTAAGTAGTGCTGCTTATGCTGATGAAATTAACATTCACAACGAGAAAGTTAAAAAAAACAGACACGTAGGTATGTACTTTCGAAAATAATAGACATTTTAATTTTTTTTTAATTTAAAGCCAGCGCCCCCTTGACTCGCTAGTCACGAGCCGCCACTAAGAAAAAATATATTTTTCTAAAAGTGCCCTCTATTATCAACGGCACGAATTATTTTTAATAAAATTTACACAAACCTTCAAACAGGATAAAAGTTCTTTAAATAAACCATTGGGGGAGGGGAGGGGTGGAGTACAATGGTAAAAAAATTTCCCGGGTAAGGACCCCCTTCTGAGAAATTGTGTGGAGCCCCACTTTTATAGTTACGAAAAAAAAAAAAATGCAGTCCATTAAACTATTTAGATCTTAAAGTCTCCCAGTCCAGGCGCGTATCTGGAGTTGGGGGGGGGGGGGGGGGAGGGGGGTAATGATTCTGGTGGGGGGTTATGAAATTTTTTTTAATGATACAGTTTTTTTTACAAGAAAATAAATCAAAATTTATTGCTTTCGATTTCCACCTGTCCAATTTAAAAAAAATTTAAGCAAAAAATAATGGCTCATGGGGGGGAGTAACAAGTCCATTTTGAATTCATTTTTTTTGCATTGAAAGCCGGCCTGTAGGTTCAGGCTTGCCAGCACTGTATGTATAGATATAGATACACAATAATAACAGTTATAAAATGTTAACTTTTAAGTGTTGAGTTTTAACAGCGTTCTACACATTTTTTACCATTAATATAAATTGTCGACCCACGAGATTACCATATAATAAGCATAGCGTAAGCAAATAGCCAGCCAACACTCATTTAAAAAATATGTCAACCGTATAAGAGCGGAAGTTTTAAAATTATTTCTATGGACGTAAAAAATATGAATTTGTGATTAAAATTGCGAGTTTATAATATTACCAGAATAGGAATACACTGAGAAAAAAACCTTCTTGTCCTTACAAGAATTCACAGACGCTTTATACAACTACTATATCTGACAGCAACGCGCTTCCCTCTACTGTAAGACAACGAAAATCGCTAGACCGTTGTGTAGTGATAATATCACGGTAATTTAGCCAACAGAAATTAGGAGTTAATACTACCATAGAATGGTTTATAGCAATTATTTCTCTGATTACTCATAGTAATTATCAAGTTCTATTGGGGATGTAAATCTAGTTTTATATACAATATAAGTTCTGACTGGCACTTGTAATGAAACTTGACATTAATACTTACCACTAAAAATCAAAACTGTAGTTCTCAGAAATTTAAATAGCTTCTAGTGTGATATCGTTCTTGTCGTTTAACATGGCACAGTGGCGTATATAAGGAAGGGTTTAGGGGGTTCGGACCCCCCCCCCCATTGACGCTAAAGCCACGTGACGCGTTCTTCTTTAAGTGAACTTTTAAGGAACTTTAAATTTCCCTCAAAATTTCATAATAATAATAAACTTGTATGCAATTGCAACCTTTATTCTATTCAAGAGAACCTGGCAACAACGCAGTTCAATGCACGAGGAATAAGGGTAGACTTCTATGTCGCTAGATTTTTGTTTGAAAATAGATGTGATGAAGCGAAAATGTCAGCAATCTCATAAAACAAATAATACTGTTATTGTAGATTCAGATTTTGATTAAACCATCACCATGTCAATTCAGCTCCGACTCCAATAACTACTCAACCGTAGAAATTCTCTGAAAGATATAGGTAAAAATATTAAACCCCCTCCTAGACGCACCACGTTGTTTTTGTAATTTTCTTGAGGATTTTGTGTTGTGTTTTCTACTTTTCGCACTTCAAAACTAAGCA
Organism: Polydrusus pterygomalis; assembly: GCA_963969555.1. Classification (NCBI taxonomy): domain Eukaryota; kingdom Metazoa; phylum Arthropoda; class Insecta; order Coleoptera; family Curculionidae; genus Polydrusus; species Polydrusus pterygomalis. Next base: position 2,844,425 of record OZ018376.1, read on the forward strand.
CCTTGATTCAAAAAGGGGCGTGGGACCCAAAAAAATTGGCGCTGTTTTTTTTATCCGCGCCTGACAGTGTCCCCTTGCGCAAGCTACAGCTACGCTGTTGACATGGCATATAATTATCTTTATGCGATATGGTATACTGAGATAGTAAAATTCGTCCATAGATCATAAAGTCCAATACTAATGATGGGTGGTGCTAAATAAGAAACTTCTATTGCTTTATCTGACTTGCAAAGGTGTAAAAAACTGTATTGTAACGATCAATAGAATTCAAATGCATACAGGACAGCTAGAAGACTCCGAACAACGACCTGACATGCGCAACAAATCCGTTAAAACTAATACTACGGCGCGTGGCGATTGTCGATCGCTACGAACCCCCACCAACGTCCTATGGAGTATAGGTTCTAACGGATGCAATTCGTTTTTGGGGATGCTGTTCTGCTTTCTTAATGGTAGAGAAAGCGCTTTACTAGAAACAAAATGCGTCGCATTGAGAAGATATACAGTGTGTACATAAAGTAAGGAACAAATTCATTACTTAATAATCTAAAAACATTTCGTGAACATCCTCGGACACGTATGTATTAATTTTTGATTGCGCATATTTTGACATACACACATATAATACAGCGTAGCTCATGTAGTAGATATGACATTATCGACGATTTTTTTAAATGAAAACCCCTATATTTTAGTTCAGATTTGTAATCTCCAAGAATAGCTGATTTCAAAAACATAACACTTAGGGTCTAAAGTTGATAGTTTCGTAGCTACAGGGTAGAACAAATAATTTTATTTAAGATACATTTTTTTTAAGGTAGGCTTATTTGCTGTTATGTAACTATGGTTATTTAGATAATGATGATATTATGCTGTCATTACAGTGAATTTTGCTATTAAGATTAGTAGAAGTAAAAAATTAATTTTAATATTTGTTAATATGCGTTTATCTAACACACAAAGAATAGAAATTCTAATGATGATTGGATATGGTGATCAGCAAGAAGTGTGCATTTTGTTCAACGCTAAGTACCCAGAAAGACCAATCACTAAATCAACTGTAAGTAAACTTGAAACAAAATTTCGAGAAACGGGTTCTGTGGAAGATATTCCCAGGAACGGCCGTCCAACTATTCCGGATGATAAAAAATTAAATATTTTATTGGCTATAGAAGAAAATCCCCATAACAGCGTCCGCCAGATTGGCATGGATCATGAGGCAGCTGCTATGACCGTACATAACCTATTAACAGTAGAAAAATGGCATCCGTTTAAAATCCGACTGGTTCATGAGTTGAATGAAGATGATCCAGATCGTAGGATGGAGTTTTGTTAAATATTAATGGAAAGATGTAACGTAGATCCTTTGTTTGTTGAAAATATCCTTTTTTTGGATGAATCTACTTTTAAATTAAATGGTGAAGTAAACCGGCAAAACTGTAGATATTGGGCAAAAGAAAATCCCAGGTGGATGCGTGAGCATCATACTTAATATCCCCAAAAAATTAATGTTTGGGCGGGTATAGTGAAGAACAAAATTATTGGGCCATATTTCTTTGACAATAATGTAAACGGGCTAAATTACCTTCAGTTTCCTCAAGAATTTCTTATCCCTACGCTAGTTAACTTATACCCGAGTAGAAATAATCCTGGAATTCTAGATGAAAATTTATGGTACCAACAAGACGGCGCACCTCCACATTATGCAGCAGTAGTGCGCCATTATGTCGAACAAGTTTTTCCGAACAGGTGGATTGGAAGACGTGGGTCTATTGAATGGCCGCCTAGGTCTCCAGACCTTACACCACTGGACTTCTTCTTGTGGGGTCACCTGAAAAATGTCGTTTATAAAATAAGACCGGCCAATATTGAAGATTTAAAAAATCGAATCACAACAGAATGCAGGAATATTTCAGAAGAAACCATAATAAAAGTCCAACAAGAGTTTATTGATCGCTTGGGGTACTGCCAGGCACAAGAAGGAGGACAATTTCAACACTTAATTAAATAGCCTATTTAATTTTATTTAAATTTTTTAAAATTAAAAATACTTCACATTTTTTTTTCTTGCCCTGTAGCTACGAAACTATCAACTTTAGACCCTAAGTATGTTATGTTTTTGAAATCAGATATTCTTGGAGATTACAAATCTGAACTAAAATATAGGGGTTTTCATTTAAAAAAATCGTCGATAATGTCATATCTACTACATGAGCTACCCTGTATAATATGTGTGTATGTCAAAATATGCGCAATCAAAAATTAATACATACGTGTCCGAGGATTTTTACGAAATGTTTTTAGATTATTAAATAATGAATTTGTTCCTTACTTTATGTACACACTGTATACAGTTCATGTTGTATTAAAAGTAGTTTATTATTCAACTAGTGGAACTGATTACTACCAATAAAAACACTGTTCTAACAAATCTGGAATTGATGGAACACTAAAGAGGGTTTGATAACAAGCGATTTACTTAATATGAGTTAATAAAAATTAAGCTTGATAGCTGTATTGATATACAAACTATGTCTCAGCAAACTTATTGTATTAGATCATTTTCCTTAGTGTACCGGGTGTTCCATCTAAGGAGGTAATCGGCTATATCTCAGAAAGTAATAACACTAGGACTTTGGGAAAAAATATATATCGATAAAAGCGGCCAAGATAAATTGCTGGAAATTATTTTCAAGTTCGAAAAATGATCGCTAGGGGGCGTAAGAGAACTTTCAAAATAGAAATGCCGATTTTCTCTTGATTTTGCCTAATAAAAATATGTTAAAAATATAAGCATTGCATTCTTCATAAAATTATGCAACTTTATGTTAGGAATCGTTTTTTTCTATTTTCAATAATAAAGTGGTGGGAGAAGGTCAAACCTTTTTTCTTTCAAACGCTGATATCTCTGCTTTGGATAAACCGATTTTATTCAACTTGGTCTTGAAAAAAAGCCCTTCTTTTCCTCTACGCGTAGATCTATTAACATATATCATATTGATTCTGATGGTGGCCACTAGATGTCGTTTTTCCGTAATTCCCTAATGAATAAGGATTTTCTCCAAAAAATCAAACGTTCTGATATGAGGTTTTCATCATATTTTATTTTAGGCTTATAAAGGCTATTAAATAGTGGAATAAAAAATCCAGGTCCGTATTTAAAATAAAAAAGTTGATGATGGTCGCTCGAATCCGAAACGTCGGATTAAAGAACTAACCCCATCAGCTTGTAGAGGAGGAAAAGTTACTATGAGGAACTGAAAACCGCAACGTGATATCGAGCATCTTGGACGTCATTAAACCAGTGATTTAATTGATTAATGAATGTTTTAAAAAATGGCCTATTTTTCCATATTAATTGTTATTATCCCTAATTTCTCTAGTTTAACAAAAGATATCACGTTGCGGTTTTTAGTTCCTTATAGTAACTTTTCCTCCTCTACAAGCTGATGGAGTCAGTTTTTTAATCCGACGTTTCGGATTCGAGCGACCATCATCAACTTTTTTATTTTAAATACGAACCTGGATTTTTTATTCCACTATTTAATAGCCTTTATGAGCCTAAAATAAAATATGATGAAAAACTCATATCATAACATTTGATTTTTTTGAGAAAATCCTTAGTCATTGAGGAATTACGGAAAAACGCCGTCTAGTGGTCACCATCAGAATCAATATGGGATAGTTAATAGATCTACGCGTAGAGGAAAAGAAGGGCTTTTTTCAAAACCAAGTTGAATAAAATCGGTTTATCCAAAGCAGAGATATCAGCGTCTGAAAGAAAAAAGGTTTAACCTTCTCCCACCACTTTATTATTGAAAATAGAAAAAAACTATTCCTAACATAAAGTTGCATAATTTTATGAAGAATACAATGCTTATATTTTTAACATATTTTTATAAAGAAAAATCAAGAGAAAATCGGCATTTCTATTTTGAAGGTTCTCTTACGCCCCCTAGCGGTCATTTTTCGAACTTAAAAGTAATTTCCAGCAATTTCTCTTGGCCGCTTTTATCGATATATATATTTTTCCCAAAGTCCTAGTGTTATTACTTTCTGAGATATAGCCGATTACCTCCTTAGGTGAAACACCCGGTACACATCAGACGTTGAAGAACCGTGATCTTATCGTCTCCATGCATGCTCTTAAAATAGAAGTTTCACTCGATTCTTGATAAAAAAATATGTTAATCCTGGAATATATTTTTAATTCTTAAAGAAATAAGAGCATATTATATCCGTTTATATGTGCACAACAAGATCGCTATTAAAATAATTACATAATTTTTCTAAAGCAAATTATATTCCCCTTGGGATATTTATACAGTATTTAAACGTACTTTACTAATAGAGTTTATAAATATGCATATTTAAGTTTACAATAGGTAATTAAAAATTATTTAAGCCTGCAACATGTTACGTTTACCATATTGTGTTTAGTTATAAATTTTATACAGCTTTACCATTAAACGTTAACCTTTCATTAGTAACAACTCTGTTAACTCAAAAACATAATTTTATAGAAACACTGTTGTTGGTTCAACATATTTTAACTTCTATACATGTAATGCGGAGGCAGTGGCGTAGTCGGACTCAAAGGGAGGAGGGTCAACATTATTCATGTGAGCCATATTTCTGTCCGCTCGAAGACGCCTCAGTCTTTAACATTTTTAATTTGTTGTGTTTCTTAGAAGCTGCCACTAACTTTTTTTTAAAAGGCCTCATAGAATGTTGTACACATTGAGAAAAAAGCCTTTTACTCCTTATAGACCAGGGCTGAAGCCTTTGAAAATGGTAAAAAGTGAAAAAAAATAATAGTAGGATGAAACCCATTGAAAAAGGAAGAGAATATAACAAAAATAAAAGGAAAAATAATTTACGGGCGATCCGAAGTCGGGAAGTGGAAGGGGGTGAGTTTTTAAGGGTAGAAAACGATTTATCTTGATTTCCGGCAAAACTACAAGTCCTATAAAAAAACGTTAAATGGCAAAGTTGTAGGTAATAAAAAGATCTAAAACTTTTGTATTTACACTTTTTCACATAACCTCAAAATTTATGTGGAAAATTCAAATAAAGAAGTTTTTGGTTTTTATTTTTATCTCTTACAAAAAAATTTTTTTATACACGAAATTTGGTGAAAACTTTCCTTTTTATGTCCCAAACACACTGTAATTTTTTTGATTTAAAATATTTATTTTTTAACCTTATTTTGACTTAATATCGAAAAAGCAACCTAATTTTCAATTGAAAATTCTCACGTCAAAATATCTGCTTTTTTAAAAAAGTTGGTGGGCTTTTTGTTCGTAGAAATCTCTACTTTCTGATGTTATAAAAAATATATATACATTACTATGGTAAATCGTCTCAATTCAATTCAATTCCCCTTTTAATCCTACCTTTAATTATATTTAGATTGACTATTTACGCATGTTTTTTGCGATCTTTATGTTTCATGGATTTGTAATTTTTTTGCTTATCAATGTAACATGGAATCTTACGTTTTTCGAGTAATTAAAGTATAAATTTTAATAAATAGCTCAAAATTGTACATAATGATTAAAAAAAAAAATTCGGATCCTAGTTTTTTTGAATTTTTTGAGAACATTTACCATAGTAATGTATATATTTTTTTACACCATCAGAAAGTAGAGATTTTAACGAACAAAAGCCCACCAACTTTTTTAAAAAAGCAGATATTTTGACGTGAGAATTTTCGATTGAAAATTAGGTTGCTTTTTCGATATTAAGTCAAAATAAGGTTAAAAAATAAATATTTTAAATCAAAAAAATTACAGTGTGTTTGGGACATAAAAAGGAAAGTTTTCACCAAATTTCGTATATAAAAAATTTTTTTTGTAAGAGATAAAAATAAAAAAGCAAAAACTTGGTTATTTGAATTTTTCACATAAATTTTGAGGTTATGTGAAAAAAGTGTAAATACAAAAGTTGTAGATCTTTTTATTACCTACAACTTTGCCATTTAAAGTTTTTCCATAGGACTTGTAGTTTTGCCGGAAATCGAGATAACTCATTTTCAACCCTTAAAAACTCCCCCCCCCCCTTCCCGCCCTCGGATCGACCGTAATTTATTTTTCCTTTAGTTTTTGTTATATTCTCTTCCTTTTCCAATGGGTTTCATCCTACTATTATTTTTTTTGGTTTCAAAAATTATCGACCCTGGTCTATTATAAGAAGTTACATACTTTTTATACAATTGTTTAATACTAGGTATATGTGACAGCAACGAACTTTCCTACTTTAAGACGACGAAAATTGCTAGACCGTTGTTTAGTGAAAATACTACGGTAATTTAGCCAATAAGAATTAGGAGTTAATGCTACCATCAAATGGTTTATAGTTATTATTGCTCTGAATACTCACAGTAATTATCAAGTTCCATTGAGGGTGTAATCTGGTTTTACATATTGTATTAGTTCCGACTGGCCGTTGTAATTAAACTTGACATTAATCATAATAATATTTGCTTGCTACGGTTAATAACGCATATACTTACCACTAAAAATTAGTACTGCAGTTCTCAAAAATTTAAATAGCTTCTAGCGTCATATTGTTCTTGTCGTTTTACATTGCATAATATGATTATCTATATTATGCAATATGGTTTACTAAGATGGTAAATTTCGTCCATAGATTGTAAAGTCCAATACTAATGATGGGTTGTGCGAAATAAGCATTTTCTATTGCTTTATCTGACATGCTAATTTTAAAAACTTAAATACCAAGTTAAAATACGATCAATAGAATTCAAATTCAGATACGACAGCTAGAAGACTCCGAACAACGATGTGACCTTCGCAACAAAAACTAAAACTAATAATACGGCGAGCGGCGATTGCCGATCGCTACGAACCCCCACCAATGTCTTGTGGATTATAGGTTCTAACGGAAACAATTCGTTTTTGGGGATTCTGTTCGGCTTTCTTAATTGTCGAGAAAGCGCTTTACTGGAAAGAAAATGCGTCGCATCGAGTAGATACAATTTATTTCTTAACAAAATTGCTGTATTAAAAGTGGTTCATTATTCAACTTGACTGTGCTGCTAATGGAACTGATTACTACCAATAAAAACACTGTTCTAGCAAATCTGGAATTGATATAACACTAAAGCTTGTTTGATACACTAGCAATTTATTTAATATGGGTTAATACAAAATAAGCTATCAATACAAAATATGTTGTATTAGATCATTTTCCCCTGCATGTGTAAATACTTAAATATTTAAACTAATCATAAGACTTGTACGGTGTTTTTATGAACAGAACTGCACATAATAACTGTGGTCTAGTATGCAGAACCACAAGTAAATTTTAACCCCTCTAGATATTTATACGTACAATCTTATAAGTATATAGGTACGTCATTATATATTATAAAATATACATACTCGCTTCTGCAAGAGCAATTAAAAATTAGTTAAGCCTACAATATTTTACACGCTATTTTTCAGTATCTAATTTTATACAGCAATTAGTTATTAACCATAATTTGTTATTGATATTTCCCATTTTACAGCGTTGCGTAATTAGCTCTTATAATTTGAAATGTCATATTATTTCTGATGGTATCTATGCTTAATCACCCCACTTGTATCAGACAGTTCCGAGAGTAATTATTTAAGATATAAAGAATCTGCATACTAATACAATTTATAAGGTTTTTAAGTAATTTACCGTCTGTCTTACCATAATTAATTAAAGTTTTTTTACTTTTTTTTTTATTGCCGTCGGGTAATGGTCTAAAAACTTTTAATATTGGTTGTAGTGTAGTGTATAAAGGAACAAAAATAAAATTTCCTGTGTTCTTACTTTAGATTTTTTACGCGGTATGCCTAAGAAATAAATAAATTTAAAAAACTAAAGTATATTTATTTTCAACTGGCAGTGACAGTAAACAATAAAATAACCACGAACCGGCCGATGCGATCGGTACAGGACTGCATTCAGTTTTCGCATTTGAATAAACACGTATTATGATTAATAAAGGGCGGATTATATGCACTCAAATTCAGCCAAAATATGCGCATATATATGCATACTGGTATATTTGTTAATTTATTATATTAAAATAAGGTAAAGAAACAGATTGGGTTCTACAAAATATGTTTATTTTAAAAAAATGCAAAAAGAAACAAAGAAAAATTGAAGTAAACAATTTTTTAACCTAAAATTGTATAGCAGGCATTTATGCATAATCTTGCTATGCTTAAATCTTTCGACAAACTAAAACAGAAGTATGTACAAATCGATATAAATACAGTTTGTTAAGCAGCTCATTATTAAGTGACATAAAAAACCCCTAACAATATACTTGCAAACCCCAGCAAAATGCCTTGTCTACAACCAAAATGTAAATATAATTATTATAATCCTCAGATCGGAAAATCCCTGAAATAAGTATCGAACTGGACATTAAATATTTAACGTTTTAAATTTTTTGATAAAGCATGCTCTTAAAATAATAATTTATTAGAAATATGCATTTTATTATGAAATTGATAAAATATGCAAGAAATGCATATACAGTGTCACCATCATAAAGTCCGCATCATATGGGATTTTTTTTATTAATAGCTTTATTCGAAATTTGACTTTGGCATCAAGTTCTGCTTCGACCAAAATGAAAATTAAGCCAAAAAATATTAGTCACGTGATTCGCATTATCTGTCAAATTTTAATTTTTTTCAAAAAATAATTCAAAAGTGGGGTTATTTCTGAAAATATCGAAAAAAGTTATAAGAAAAAGTGTTTTTAAATGCAGTTTCTAGCCCACGTGCAAAATTTCAGCTGCATAAGGTAATTTTCATTTTTTAACCATATTTTGTAAATTGCACCATTTTTGCAAAATAAGACTCAACGCAACCTACATAAAACTTCTTAGTTTTGACAAGGCTTTATTTCAGATACATTTTCTTTAAAGTAGTGCCATATTAAATGTCTGTTTTTCTACAAAATCAAAATTGGGCTATTAAAATTTGGTCGCATGTGATGCAAAGTTTATTTGTTTTGGACCCTGTATAAGGTAACTTCATAAAATAAGTATTTTTAAAAACGTAGTTTGTATATTATGTCATTGTAAAGTTAACATTATGATTTTTAACCCTGAAAGGACGCTACACGCCCGGAGAGTATCTACCTCATAGGCTTGCCCTGGAAACTGTACGAAAGTTCGTGCTGGTGGTTATGTAAATTTTAAATCGTAAAATTACATAATTAACCAGTCTTTTTCGCTATTTTTCTCCCAAGACTGGTAAATAATGACATTCTGGTCTATAAATCATCTAGAAAATACAGATATTTTAGCAGGTTTTAAAGAAAATGTACAGTACCTGGCAAACCTAAAGTTACTAAGCAGCGTTTTATGTAAAGAAATGAATACAAAAGGGACTTGGGGCGAGTTAGAAAGAGATCGACTTCTATTCAAGCAAGATTCACCTTCGGACTGAATTTTTCAGGTAAGCGTACGGTGAAATAGCTGCTGCTGTTTGGAAATGATTGAATGGCAAAAACAAAAAATTAAAATTATTTCATGGTATGCGAAGGCTGGGAGTGCCGGAGGAAGTAGAGGCGCATTGCATTCTTGTATCCCCACCAACCTGTCCGATCACCCAAAACTATCTTAAATATTTTTAATAGATATAATAGGGTTTAAAAAAATTACCTTGTCGGACTTCCATTGTCTTTATTTTTGTTACTTAACACAACGTTTTGGTTAGTTAGTATCTCTAACCGTTTTTAAGTGTAAACTGGGTAATAGGGTTTATACCAGTATTTTGTTTTTCGCCGAAGGCTAATAAAAACTAACAATTAGAAATAATTGTTGCATTTTTAAATGTGATAATTAATTATTAACGACATAAAATGAAAAATACGTAAAATAATTCGAAAATGCGCAGTACAACGTGCAACCCAATAACCCAAACGAAATTCCCAATATTATTGAATACTGTAATTCTGTCGATCAAACGTGGCTAGCAGAAAAATGATACCCTCCCTTTATTTTTACCCATCCAAACATAGATTACACTTTGTATTATGAAAATTATTCACAAAACGTTATATAATAAATGTTCTGTCTCACGGTGCTCGCTAATTGGAATATTTTTGAAAGTAATGCGTTTTTAATCCTGCAAATTTAAATAATGGGGTTTTGGAAGGCGCCTGTCTTCAAATGAAGTAACAGCGACCATAATATGCAACTTTCGGTTATACTGGAAGTTGTCTCAAACTTGCTTATTTTAACTGGAGAACCCTGTATAATATTTTTTTTTGTGTTCCTTTTTTTATTCCCAATAACTTGTATCAAAAGTTATTTTATCCTACTCTTTCCTTTTGTGAGAAAAAAATTGCTGTTCAGACGCGTGTCATTGTTAGTTGCAATTAATACTTTGTTTTGCCAAAAATCATTATAGACCAGGGTCAATAATTTTTGAACCCAAAAAAAATAATAGTAGGATGAAACCCATTGGAAAAGGAAGATAATATAACAAAAATGAAAGGAACAATAAATTACGGGCGATCCGAGGTCGGGAAGTGGGGGCGGTGAGTTTTTAAGGTTAGAAAACGATTTATCTCGATTTTCGGCATCCTATGGAAAAACGTTAAATAGTAAAGTTGTAGGTAATAAAAAGATCTACAATTTTTGTATTTGCACTTTTTCACATAACCTCAAAATTTATGTGAAAAATTCAAAGAACTAAGTTTTTGGTTTTTTATTTTTTCTTTTACAAAAAAAAATTTTTTATACACGAAATTTGGTGAAAACTTATTTTTTTATGTCCCAAACAAACTGTATTTTTTTGATTTAAAATATTTATTTTTTAACCTTATTTTGACTTAATATCGAAAAAGCACCCTAATTCTCAATCGAAAATTCTCACGTCAAAATATCTGCTTTTTTAAAAAAAGTCGGTGGGCTTTTTGTTCGTTGAAATCTCTACTTTCTGATGGTGTAAGAAAAAATATACATTACTATGGTAAATATTCTCAAAAAATGCAAAGAAACGAAAAAAAATCGAATCCGAAATTTTTTTTTTTAATCATTATGTACAATTTTGAGCTATTTATTAAAATTTATACTTTAATTACTCGAAAAACGTAAGATTCCATGTTACATTAATAAACAAAAAAATTACAAATCCATAAAACATAATGATCGCAAAAAATTTGTTAAAATAGTTGTTCTAAATATAATTAAAGGTAGGATTTAAAGGGGATTTCATCACATTTACCATAGTAATGTATATTTTTTTTACACCATCAGAAAGCAGAGATTTCAACAAACAAAAAGCCTACCAACTTTTTTAAAAAAGCAGATATTTTGACGTGAGAATTGTCGATTGAAAATTAGGGTGCTTTTTCGATATTAAGTCAAAAGGTGAAAAAATAAATATTTTAAATCAAAAAAACTCCAGTATCTTTGGGACATAAAAAGGTAAGTTTTCACCAAATTTCGTAAAAAAATTTTTTTTCTTGTAAAAGATAATAATAAAAAACCAAAAACTTGGTTATTTGAATTTTTCACATAAATTTTGAGGTTATGTAAAAAAAGTGCAAATACAAAAATTGTAGATCTTTTTATTACCTATAACTTTACTTTGTAACGTTTTTCCATAGGACTTGTAGTTTTGCCGAAAATGGAGATAAATCGTTTTCTAACCTTAAAAACTCACCGCCCCCCACTTCCCGACCTCGGATCGCCCGTAATTTATTTTTCCTTTCATTTTTGTTATATTCTCTTCCTTTTCCAATGGGTTTCATTCTACTATTATTTTATTTCACTTTTTACCATTTGCAAAGGCTTCAGCCCTGGTCTATAAGACTGTTTGATATTTGGGGGATTTTGGGAAAAACCGTAAATAAGAATAAACTGTATTCTAAATAATAGTTAGTTATAGTGACATCTTAGATGGACAGAAAGAAAATATTCTATCTAGCAAAGTAGCATCGTATTTAAAAATTAAACAGGAATTTTTTTAATTTGTTAATAAAGATAAAAAATTATTACTTTTCCACTTCCCTGTATTTAAAATTTCATTTTCCGACAATTTATTATCGAGCACAATAGATATCTAATTTCACAACAGAACTTTCGAGATTCCCTCTGTTATCTTTGAAAATACATTCCATTTTAGGCGACGTCCTGTAAAAAGTAAAAATTTAAGAAAAACTAATTTTTTAAACGGTTCGGGTACCATACAAAAACTTTTAATCAGTTATTGGAAATAAAGAAAAGAAAAAAAATAATATACACAGGGTGGCTCCATTTTAAATAAGCAAGTTTAAGACAACTTCTGGTATAACCGCATAATATGGTCGCTGTTATGTCATTTACACAGAGCGTCTCCGAAAACCCTATTATTCAAATTTGCAGGAGATTCAAATTGCATTATTTTCCGAAATATTCTAATGGATGATCACCGTGAGACATGGAAGTTACGTTTTGTATATGTTATTCAAAGTTTTATTTGTAAACTTTGAATCGTTGAGGCCTTTACTTGATGGAAATTCATTATAACTCAATGAAAGACAATTTTTTTTGTCAAATTTCCACTTTTATTTGAAAAACTTTTTCTTTACATGCACGAGGCGTTTCGCTACATTGTAGCTTCTTCGGGTGTATGGTGCTAACTAATTTTATTTCAGTACAATTACAACATGGTCTAGATACCTAATTACTCAATTCAGGTATACACATTACAAGCTTAATTATTTAATTATATTTTCTTCAAATGTTTAGGTATTATAAACTTAAATATTATTGTCGGTATAATATATCTTAAACCCTATTTTGATTATTGACACAGATTTAGCAAAGGGGAACTATTTAGTTCTAATTGGTCGTTTAATAATGCACCGGAATTTTTCAATCGATTTATTTCTAAACTTTCCAAAAGATTACATTTTTTACCCTTCTTTTCAATGTAAAATTTTAAATTTATAATCAAAATTTTCATAGTTGGAAAGTTTAGAAATAATGCGATTGAAAAATTCCGGCGCATTATTAAACGACCAATTAGAACTAAATAGTTCCCCTTTGCTAAATCTGTGTCAATAATCTAAATAGGGCTCTTTGGATTTCCCATAAGATTAAGGTATATTATACCGACAATAATATTTAAGTTTATAATACCTAAACAGTTTTAAGAAAATATAATTAAATAATTAAGCTTGTTATGTGTATACCTGAATTGAGTAATTAAGTATCTAGAAATCTAGACCATGTGTACTGAAATAAAATTAGTTAGCACCATACACCAGAAGAAGCTACAATGTAGCGAAACCATAGACAATTTACCTTTAGATAAGCAAACAATAATCACGAAAGTGGCAGTTTTATGGCCTCGCGCATGTAAACAAAGCTAGACACGATTAGACATGCGCACTGCAACATTATCATTTAACTAATAAGAAAATAGACAGGTCCGGGCTTTAAAATTAAAATTCTTGCCAAAATATTGGAATTTCTTCTCAATTTTTGATAAAGCTGGGAGAAAGGTAGTGATTTCTGGCATTTTTAGTAGTTGTAAACCTCATCAGATTTTGAGGATAGAAAATTGTTTTTAAGGGGTTGTTTCTAAAATGTTTAAAAATGATTCGTCGTCGTGTTTTAAGTTCGAAAAGGAAGAGAACACTAGAGCAAGTGAATTAAACTAGTCTTATAAAATCGAATATAAAAACAGACAAAACCAGCAAAGTAACTAATCTACGGTGTTATCGCGTACCTAACCTCAAGTCAAATATTAGTTGATATATACCTAACTTTTATTGATTTTTACAATTTGGCAAAAACTTGGGTACGTGTAAAACATTTTCAAGTAAAATTTCGTGTTTAAGAGTTTGAAATGTTTTTGCCCGAAAACTTGCCCCGTGAAATACTGGCTTTATTAAAAGCTTAATGCCGGGATGTACACATTTTAACCAAAAAATTAACCAACCAGCAACTTTGACAGAGTTAATTTTCTCACAATCAGACACAATTCACTAAGCTACACAAAAACTAGAAATCCATAAATATTAAACACCCACAATCCACTATAGCTAAGAAAACTACAAGGAATCCACAGAGAAACCTTAAAACTCAACAACAAAAATGGCGGCCGAGCCGGTTCTGTAGAGTATCTTGTGCATGTCGATCATTGTCGATAAAGTAGGACAGGCCGATAACACGAGGTTTGTGCGCATGAACGAAGGTGTCCAGAAGGAAGCCAGCTGACCGGCGAGTCATGCGCTCGGATGTGTTTTTTCACCCATAAAACGTAACTTTTGTTTGCGCAGGAGATAAGCTATACGTATCTAAAGGTAAATTGTCTATGAGCGAAACGCGTCGTGTAAAGAAAAAGTTTTTCAAATAAAAGTGGAAATTTGACAAAATAAATTGTCTTTCATTGAGTTTTATTTGTAAGTTCTCTCTTGCCTAATAAATATATGCATATGCATTTTTTTTGTATTAATGTATTAACTTTTGTATATAGATAATTTACTACTATCGAGCGTTAGTTCATACAATCATCATCCTGAAAAATTGCATTGGTAACGGGAACCACTAGCTCACACATTTATCTGTAGAACGCAATAAAGCTTTTTACCGATCAAAACTAATTTTACAACCCCTGTTTAGAAAAACGACTGAACAAATCCATTCCGAAACCAAACAAAACCAACCACCTTCGTTATACGTTTAACTGCATTTTAAATATTATTATCTCAACAACATATTTGTTTAACTTGGCTTTTAAGTATTTCAGTAGGTGCTAAGAAAACGGTGTTGGGTTCTATCTTGTGGTACACCTGGTCGTTGGAACCCACATTTACCTGCTCCCCACAGGGCCAAACAATGGTCAGAGATGTAATAAATCACGACTCGCTTGAAGAACGAAGATGGAAAATGAAGAGAGAAGAAAATGAGAAAGAATTTCGTTGGACATGATGTTTTGGGCGCAGTGGCGTTGGTCAAGTCTTGATTCATTATTTATTTCCCAATATTTATCTATTTTTTTGGTCTAATGGCTTATTGTGCGCCCAAGTTTGTCATGCGAGAGGTTGTCGCTGCGTTGAATATTGCCAAAGATTCTGAATGTTTTGCGGGTTAGTCCTTCGCAGCTGTAAATGATATGAGAGGCGGTTTCGTCCTCTTCACCGTAAAGTCTGCATTCAATGGGTCCATTGTAGTTTGTTTTCTTTGAAGGTGATTTCTTAAGTGACAATGGCATAGCCAATGCCTTAACTGGGTACCTATGCGCTAGAAACAGCATTCCAGCCGATAGTGTTTCCGAGGACTTCCCAATAGTGGCCCGTGTTTGTGTTTGACCTGCAGATGTCCCATTCCATCGAAATCCATGTTGTTTTTGCATTCATCTATCTAATGTTGCTTCGGTTCCTGTTTTGATATCCAAGGTGGTCAAGACCCCTGAAATTTTGAGCAGATGCGGCTCTCGTTAACAACAGTGTGATTACTACAAGTTAATAAATATTAATTCAATGTCGAGTGCTTTTGTTGTTAAGGATCATTTGACCGTTATCAGCAGCAAACGCAGAGTATGGCATATCGTCATAGAGCAAGCGATCCTGTGATTGGTTGACCACGAAATAGCTCAAAATGCTGGTAGCGTACTGTAGATAAATAACGAGAGACCCAATTATTTTATTTGTCCGAAAACTAAAGAATCCTCAAGAAATGAAAATGTAGCCCAAGAACAGTCTACCTTATGTCTATAAAGACAGGTATAATACAAGTAGGTATGTCAAAAGCACTTACACCTCTAATGAACCCATATTATATGTAAGTGTTTTGCTGCCCAAAAAAATCCAAATTCTTTTAGGAAGATTAAGCAAGCAATCTTTTCCAATTCCACATGATGTTGTAGAGAAATAATGTGACCAGATTAAGGAAAGATGCATCTTCCTACTAATTATTTAGATCATTTTTCAAGAAGAAATAGAGACTTATTTCAATAGATATAATCCCTTTAGATAATAAGTTATTATTTAAAGTATTTAATTGGGTACCATGCACGCGTGCATTTGATCAATTTATCTTTTTTCGATTTTATCGATTTTAAAATGTTTTACATGTTTAGATTTCAAGGGGGATTTAATGTACGTTAGCCTTTGATTGTAATATTTAACAAATTAAGTTGGATTTTTCGATATATCTCCGTCACTGGCATCGGCAGCTGATTAAAAGAAGCGGCTCGAGCAAACATAAAGAAGAAGTGTGTAAATTTAAATTGCTCATGAAATGATTATCAGGTCCAGAGGTGTTTTCGAATTTGTTATAGGTGTGTTGGCTATCTCGCATCTCCGACAGAAGGTCGAGCGGCCGTTTGGACGGTACCTGCCCGGAGGTACACTCGATGGTGTTAGAACAATAATTAGGATGGACGGTTCAAAGGGGCCCGATGCGTTTAGTGTAATTAGCTTTTTGAATGGATGGACATCGGCCCCGAAATTACAGGTGCAGGCCCAGTGCAAACGTTTCTGCCAAATGATTCCCGTTCGGAATTATACGGGTTGTTATCACGCTGTTTGTCAGTTTTCGATGAGAATTAGAAGTATTTTTGGAATTAGGCATCGATAAACGGGAATCAGCAGCTCGAATGCTGGTTGTTATACCTCCTTATGATACCAAACAGGAGTTATTGTTGTGTTGTTGAAAAGAGCGGTTTCCTATGGTAAATATGCCGTATGGCTCAAAGGCGGATTTTGGGGTGGGGGGCACTCCCCCCACCCTAAAGGGTTTGCATAAGATTTAAAAATAATAATTGAATAGGGATTAATATATTTTATACAATTTTAAAATATTTGTCATTAACATAGGTACTTACACAGTATATTGTACAACTGCTGCTAGTGTTTTACTCTCGTCTCGTTTGCACACGAAACGAGAACGAGACGAGAGTGTTCCGGTCTCCTGCAAGACGAGACGAGAGTATTTTCTGCGAGAATCTCGTGGGACAAAAAATATGCAAGAATGAGAAATTTCGCGAATTCTTAAGATTTTGATTAGGATTTGCGATAACCTTTAAAAAGAATCCAGTTAGTATCACTCGATAAAAAAAGCGATCATTATCCGTTATTGCAAGGTGGCTAGGGAAAAATCGGGACACGTTGCCGAAAAACAATAGAAAAAATACCAAAACAAAAATGAACCTTTTTTTATAATGTTAGTAAGTATAGTTTTTATCGAAATGTTTGATACAGAAAACCATTAAATAAACGATAATCGTTTTCGCAATTTAAGTAGGTAAATATAATATTATGCCACTTTCAGCAAAATGTAGGGAGCAGACTACATACTATTTTGATGGTGTCCAGTTGTATCTGGGAAATGCTTTTAATAATATTTTAAGTTTCCTACCATGTTTTAAGGAGTAATTTGATTTGCACCCTGGAACACTGCAAGTTTTTGTTTTTGGTATGATTATTTGAAAATAATGCAGTTGTCAATCGAAACAATCTAGATTCATTCTCACTATTTACATACAAAAAACAATATTATCGCAAACTACAATACGCAGGTAACTGACTTATTTTTTCACTTGCATGCATTCTGTTCCGCTCCGTGCAGGTAACCAGCGTTACGTTTTGTGCCTTGAATACTCAAAAAGGGTCTATCTAACTTTTAATATTCTAAAGTTATCATTTTGTATACATTATGCAACCCTTAAAACATGATTCAAATTTAAAGGCAACGGCGCGAACCGCGAAGGCACCATAGTCGTTCGTTTTCGTTTGAATTCGGTTCCAGTGACGCATGCTTAATGGTTAAGTAATATAAGTACTATAATTTTGGTCATTTGTGAGTGTTAGCAACACTGTGCCAGAACTGCCAGATTTTAACTTTAGAATCACTTTTGAAAATCATTTCAGAAGGATGCATAATAATATATAATACTCACATGGTAATGGCAATAATAAAAACCCGTATGTACTTGGAGCTTTTGCACATTTTTTTTTATGATGTCATATTGCGAGAACGAGAAATTAGAGACTCTCGCGAGACGAGACAAGAAAACATCTTGCGCGATGTTAGCGAGGCGAGAATGGCGACATCTGACGAGAGTTTTTAAAAAGTTTGAGGTTTCTCATCTCGTGAAACACTAACTATGGCGACTTAAGGAAGGGGGCGCACGCTTTAATCTAATATTTTTTGGAATATTCAGCTATTTACACACTTTTTATTGAAATAGCCATTAATCCATCTATCTATCCATTAATCTTGATGATTTTTAAGATTTGATAAAAAAGCTATTAAATTATAATTTTCAAAAAAAACTATAAAATTTAAAAAAAACTTAACAATATAATAGTAATTTTCCTACGACCACCTATGAAAAGGAAAATAAAAGGTTAACTCGGCTAAAAGTGCGTTATGTTTACCTATTGTTGAAATATTTTTTTTAAGATCGACCAGAAAATATACACTTTCTGGACAATTTTTCGTCCAGAATATAACGTTTTGTTGATTAAGACCGGAAAATGGACGTGAGGAACCGACAATAGAACACAACGAACTGTTACTCGACAATACATCGAAATGTTGTTGTCATAATAACGAAATCAAGGTATCTTGTATTATCAAAGAGCGATTGGAAAAACAAAAAACAGGGTGACAGTGACATTAGAGACCGGAAAAGTGACATTAGAGTCCGGAAAAGAGTTTTCCGGTCTCTAATGTCACTTTTCCGGTCTTGCGATCGGAAAAACGTTATTTTCTAGACGAAAAATTGTCCAAAAAGTGTAAATTTTCTGGTCGGTTTTAAAAAAAAGATATTTTTTTATTTTTTCATTTTTCCAATCGCTCTTTGATAATATAATCTACCTTGATTTCGTTACTATGAGAACAAAATTTCGATGTATTGTCAAGTGATAGTTCGTTGATTTTTAATTTGTTGTTTATGTCAAACTTGTTTCGCGAGTGCGCAAATTTAAAAATATGTATTCAGATTTTTAATTGTCCGACACGGAAAATCAGATTCCAGAAGAAATTTTGGAAGCAGCAAGGAAAGCGACTTACGATATAGTGCCAGTAAAATCAAAAGCCCGTTACGAGAAGTCATACGACGCATTTAAAAATAATATAAACTAAAATAAAATAAATAATTAAATGTATTTCGAAGTGTCGGTCTTAAAAAAAATATTGTACGTCACGTAACCGAAAAATTAGTGTTTTGCAGGTCTTCTAATGCTCGTCTCCATCTGAAAAACACTACTTTCCGGTCTTGTAACGTAAATTACTATTTGTTCAATACGAGTATTGAAAAACAAAACAGCTGATGGCTGACGAATTTGACAGCAAAACTATTTAAAAAATAACAAACTTATCGGTATCCTTGGAGCGAATTGGGGTGCTGGGTGGTGGACACTAGGCCATTAGGAGTTTATATGATAAAAATATAAAAAAAGGGGAAAATAGGTCAGGCAACTCACTTAACATAGACAAGGGAGATGCGCACTCTCACCCACTAAATAGGTCAACTGAGTTGAGCTACAGAAAAAAAAGGGTTTAGCTAGAACAAAAATGAAATACCGATTTATAATTAAAGTTGTAATAAACTCCCGGACAAAAAAAACCGGCACCCTGAATTTTTTGCTAACTTTGATCCTTTATAACTTCTTTATCTTGAATCCGATTTTTACAGTTTTTTTGCCATTTTATAGATAATTTAATTAGGAATCTGCTGAACTTTTTTATTTATGGGTCATGTTCGATAGGACGATATTATACCGAGTGACCCAATGTGTGTTTTTTCGTCCTAAGTTTTAAACACTCTGTGGAGTTATTGATATTATTTTTCCTACTGTCAATTTCAGAATAAAGTTACATGTATTCCTAACATTTTCTTTTTTGACTCATTACGATATCTCTCTTTTTAAAAGAGATACGATTTTTTAAATGAAACTCTGCAAATTACATTATTTTATTAGACCAGTCATTGTTAAATTGAGTCAACTTATGTAATTTTTATGGTGTGGGCGGGTACTTCAGCTGATTCGCGAACTGAAATGATATTTGTGGATAATGGAGCACTAAATGCACATCGGTACATTGAAGATATTCTTCAAGAGGCAGTAGTTCCATTTGCTCCATTAATCGGTGAACAATTTATACTAATGCATGATAATGCTAGGCCACATGTTGCACGGATAGTAAATGAATATTTGGATGAGGTTGGTATTCGACGGTTAGATTCAAAATGATTCAAAAAAAGAAAATGTTAGGAATACATATAACTTTATTCTGAAATTGACAGTATGAAAAATAATATCCTCAATAACTCCTAAGAGTGTTTAAAACTTAGGACGAAAAAACACACATTGGGTCACTCGGTATAATATCGCCCTATCGCACATGACCCATAAATAAAAAAGTTCAGCAGATTCCTAATTAAATTATCTATAAAATGGTATAAAAAACTGTAAAAATCGGATTCAAGAAAAGAAGTTATAAAGGATCAAAGTTAGCAAAAAATTCAGGGTGCCGGTTTTTTTTGTCCAGGAATTTATTTTGTATCCCTACAGAATATTAAACATAAATCAATTTATTTGTGATAATTTTTTATGGTCGTAGCAAAGATTGTGTACATTATCTACTAGTCCGAAAGTGATTTTTTGTAGTTTCTTATTAATACTTACCAATTTGTTATTTTTAATTTGACAAATGTAATATAATAACGAGAGATATAATTTACGATATGAAAATACAAGCACAGTCAACATCTAAGCAAGAGAATTTTTAATTAACAAAATTATACGTTTGGGTTTGGCACGCTAAAACATTGCCGGGTAACATTATCTCTTATAAATAAATAACAACGCAGCTCTTTGTAAGCAATAATAGGTAATTACAAGCGTCATTTGAACAAATTCATTAGCACTGTACTTAATACTTATGGATGAAAGATAATAGATCATTATTTTTTATTGTTTGTAAACAGCAATCAGCTTAATTAATCATAGGCATTTCCGTGTAGTGTGGGTTCCTAAAGTTAGAAAGGTATTCTACCAATGGCGTAGCTACGGAGGGGGTACATTGTAGTTCGGAACTCACGTAAATCTGTAGGGGTCCTGTCTGGCTGACATGAACCAAACGTAAAATGAGGTTGGCAAGGGTCGCACTGGCCTACTTGTTTAGCGCTAAGCCCTCTCCCATCCCCCTTAACTGCTATACTGCTACGGAGGCAGCAATGAAAGAAATACCAAAACGTAATTTTACTGTTTTGTCCTAAATTTTTAGATGATGATTCACGTTTGTCTCGTTTTTTTTGTTCTTAGTTTTTAGGTAATTATTCACTTCTGTATCAATTTTTGTCCTTAATTTTTAAGTAATGAATCACGTTTGTCTCATTTTTTTGTCCTTAATTTTAAAGTATCTAATGATTCACCGTTGTCTCATTTTTTGTCCTTACCCTTTAGGTCATGATATACGTTCGTCTTATTTTTTTTGTTCTTAATTTTTAGGTAATAATTCAAGTTTGTCTGATTTTTGCCTTACTTTTTAGGTTATGATTCACGTTTGTTCCATTTTTTTTGTCCTTAATTTTTAGGAAATGAATCAAATATATCTAACTTTTTTTGTCCTTAATTTTTAGGAAATGAATCAAATATATCTAATTTTTTTTGTCCTTAATTTTAAGGTAATGATTCACATTTGTCTCATTTTTTGTCCTTACCTTTTAGGTCATGATTCACGTTCGTCTCATTTTTTTTAATCTTAATTTTTAGGTAATAATTCACGTTTGTCTGATTTTTGTCATTACTTTTTAGGTTATGATTCACGTTTGTCCCATTTTTTTGTCCTTAATTTTTAGGTAATGAATCAAATTTATCTAATTTTTTTGTCCTTAATTTTAAGGTAATGATTCACGTTTGTCTCATTTTTTGTCCTTACCTTTTAGGTTATAATTCACGTTTGTCTAATTTTTTGTCCTTAATTTTTAAGGTATGATTCACATTTGTCATTTCGTCAACAACTTTTTAGTTTATGATTCGCATTTTACTATTTTCTTCTTTCACACTTTTTAAGGTTATTATGCAAATTTTTATTTTGTGATCATTATTTTATCTTGTCTTTTTTTTAATAGACTCCAAAAAACAGTATAATCGGACAGTGGCGGGTGGTTCAATTATTGTGCAGGAACACCCTAAACATTAGTAAAAAATAATGATATTTTTAATAAATCATTAGCTTTATTATATTATTATTTTTATTAATGTCAAGCTGTATTTATAATACTAGGTACCTTGACATTTACATTACGAAACAACTGTGTACAATCAGACTCCTTTTATAAACAACTATAATAATTGAACACCCAGATTATTACTTCATGAGCCGCCACTGTAATCGAAATTTCTCATTATGTTTGATCACTTATACATTTTTTTGTTTTTTTTGGTTTAACCAATTTTAATTATTTTTTTGCCTGTAGTGGTATAGGTTGAGGTTTCCATGGCAAGAATTTTTTTTTAAATAAAAGAGGGAATGGGTTAACTTTTTGACAAAAATGTATGTAAAGCAAACATTTTTATGTCTAAATTTTATGTTGGTAATACTATTTTTTATTATAGTAAGCCTATGGACAATAAAAATTATTTTGCGAACTGTCATTTTTTGATTTATTCACCCATTTTCACCACGAGATTCTAAAGTTATTTTAGCGATATGAGATTTGAAATTGGACGGAATACGTTGTGTGATCCTTGTACATTCGATACATATACAGAGCATTCGGAAATTCGGGCGATTTTGCTACTTTTTTCGAATTTCAAAAGACGTGATTTTTACGTCACGGCATTGCAATTTAGTATAGGGAAGATGGAAAATTCAAATAAAGTTGTAGTTAAAATCGACATTGGAAGGTTAGTAGATTAAATTTTGGATAGGATTTGGCAGAAAATGATAGCTTGAAGCATCTATAAAAGCAAAATAGTTCTCCGTCAATAAAGTTATTATTTAATATGTGTTTTTTAATGAACTAAAACAATACATACAGATTTGTAGATCTAGGCAACCAAACATACATTTTGTTCGTGTAGTATTTTGCATATTTGGACTAAAAAATATTAGTTATCTAGAATGCTATGCTAAACAGTGAAAAAAAACATGTCATGTAGGGCCAACCTATGGAGGACTTGAGGTAGGAGGCCGATCGCAATGCATTGGATTCGGTCCCAAATTAGCATCGGTAATTCAGCTTTACGAGTCGCCGTAAGATGGCGCTCGTGTTCGAAGTGGGCTATCAAATAAATAGTTTCTTATGGATGCGATAACTATTTTTATTTAAATTAGTTCTTTAATGAACAAATAAGGACTTTTATTTGAATTTACACTTACTTTGTTATCCTTATTAATAAACTCGGCCTGTATAAAGTTCCAACGGTGCTTCGTTTTTAAAATACAGGAACATTTTAGCTAGAGGGTTTTACCTTTGGAGCTAGAAAGAGACTTATTTGGCTGCGTTTCATTCTGAAGAAGATCCTGTCTTACACCCCGACACAAAGCAAACTCTACTTTTATAAATTGTACCATTATTCATTATAAATATAGAAATTAATTACAATACAACGTTATTTGTCTTGTCTTGCCTTCAAAAGTTATTTGTTATTTCGAAAAATAAAATGTCAATTGTTAAAAGTAAAAGTCACAGAAAAAAAAGGGTTTAGTAAAAGTTAAAAACTATGGAGGATCTACTTTTCCATATTAAAAACGAAGAAGAAAAAGACAACATCAGCCCACTTCGGACGCGAGAGCCATCTGTCGGCCAATAGCGAACTAACCAAAAAACCGGGACAGAAATTGAAAATGCTGCCATTGTCGATCGGCCTCCTACCCTCTAGTTCTCCATAGGCCAACCTTTAAATAATAAAACTCGGAGTTCGAAATAGATCTATTACGAACTCGCTGGCGCGTTCGAAATAGATCTGTTTCGAGACAAAATTAGAAAAAATATATTATGTCAGATCCATGCATAACGCCTTGTATGTCATAGACGAAAACGGTTATATTATTGACGTGATGTTATTTCTGTTATTTTTTGATGGTATATAAACATAAGTTATTTTTCAAAAGACAACAACTCTGTATTTATAATGATTCTAAAATAACTGCTCTTTAAAACATCCGCACACACAGATAGGATATCCTACAATCGATGCATAATTTCTGCTCGAAACTCCAGTTTAACACGCGAATGAAAGGTATATTTAAAATTAGGTCCTGGGGAGTTTTGTCAACGAATTTCATAGAAAAATTGGTGCCATTCAGCAGCGAGAAAACGTGTAAATGGCCCTAAGCAGCAAAAATTTAAGGGAAATACATTTTTTGTTATGGCCTGATAACATCAGTTCTTGATATAGTTCAGCAACGTTTATAAAATTATTAATAAATCCCGAAATAGCTTACACCTCTTTGTAGTGGGCTTTCCAGAGCAGTGGTAAAACTCTCTTGGATCTCCCATCGATTTTGCCATAAATTTTCTTTCTTTTGTTTAGGTGTTCGCTGCTAAATATACCAACAAAAGGAAACATTACCTTGCATGCTGTTATAAGACTGTTTACAAAAATTTTGTATAAGCAGACAGAATTATTCAAGCAGTTGGCAGATGTGCTAACCCACAAAAAACGAAAAAAAAAATATGAGATTTCTATAAATTTTAAATTGAAGGGAATTTTCAGAGGTAATTGCATAAATGGATCACAAGTACAGCGGTGATCTCTGCCTGAAAAAGTGTTTTTTTTTATTCACTGAGGCAAAGGATCTAATATACCAGGTTTGCTAAGACATAGTTTTTAGTGATAGCTTATTTTGTATTAATCCATATTAATTAAATTGCTAGTGCATCGAACCCGCTTAGTGTTATATCAATTCCAGATTTGCTAGAACAGTGTTTTTATTGGTAGTAATCAGTTCCAATAGCAGCAGAGTCTTGTTGAATAATAAACTAAGTACTTTTAATACAGCAATTTTGTTGAAAAATAAAATGTATTTTCTCAATGCAAGGCATTTTGTTCCCAGTAAAGCGCTTTCTCTACAATTAAGAAAGCAGGATAGCATTCCAAAAAACGAATTGTATCCGTAAGAACATATAATCCACCAAGACGTTGGTGGGGGTTCGTAGCATCGGCAATCGCCGCGCGCCGTAGTATTAGTTTTAACGTATATGTTCAGCAGGTCACATCGTTGCTCGGAGTCTTCTAGCTGTCCTGTATGAATTTGAATTTTATTAATCGTACCAACACCTGTTTCAATTCATTTTTACTTTGTATATAAGTTTTTTTAAACTTTGCATGTGAGATAAAGCAATAGAAGATTCTTATTTCGCACAACCCATCATTAGTATTGGACTTTATAATCTATGGACAAATTTAACTATCTCAGTAAACCATGTTGCATAATAGATAATCATAATATGCAATGTTTAACATTGCGACAAGAATAATATCACACTATAACCTATTTAAATTTTTGAGAACTACAGTACTGATTTTAAGTGCTAAGTATATGCTTTATTAGCCGTAGCAAGCAAATATTAGATAGTATTATGAGATACAGTAAAACAAAGTTGAACTTGTAAATTTTATTGGCTGAAATATTTATGGATTTATTAGAAAATAAAATAAGCAATCATCCTCTTTTCAAACAGTTTCTTTATTGGCATAGGTATGTTGATGACATCTTAACATGTTTTCTTGGTACTGATAGACAGTTAAAAGTATTTTTGGAATATATTAACAGCCTACACAAAAATATCAAGTTTACAATAGAACAGGAAAGTAACAATTCTATCAATTTTCTTGATTTAAATATTAAGAGAGAAAATGATCGACACGTTTTCTCCGTTTTCCATAAACCATCTCATACTGATACTGTTATACACAATTCTTCTTGCCATCCTATACAACACAAATTAGTTTCTTTTCACAGTATGATCCATAGACTAGTAACTCTCCCTCTAAACAAAATCAATTTTCAAAAAGAACTATACATTATTAAACAAATTGCAGTTAATAACGGATATAATTCAAATTTAATTGACCAAATCCTAAAAAAGAAAACTTACAAAAAGGCTATTGACTTAGTTTTTCCTAGAAGCAAAAACTCTGACCAATTTAAACTTGTCACTTTCTTTGGACAACCTAGCAAAGTAATTGGCAATTTTCTTAACAAACTTGATATAAATTTGTGTTACAAAATTAATAACTCTTTAAGTAAATTCATCAAAAACAATAAAACTAAAAGCGATAAAAACAAAAAATCAGGCGTCTATAAATTAAAATGCAAAGATTGTCCTAAAACATACATTGGCCAAACAGGTAGACAGTTTGACAAAAGAATACAGGAACATTATAACAGTTTTCTAAAAAATAAAACAGACTCAAACTATGCTAACCATTTACTTGATTATCAACATAATTTCGATTCTTCCTTTAAAATCTTACATACAGAAAACAAAGGCTTAAAACTGAATTTGTTAGAATCTATGGAAATAAATAAACTTAAAAATACGGACCTGTTACTTAATGATCAATTAGATTTAAATAATTCACCTTTGCTAAATTTATTCTGTTAACCATATAATTAAGATTTTGTAAATACCTACCCATATTGTACCTAATTTAATTTAATTTTTAAACCCTCTGTTGGATTTCCCCGCAATTGTAACCCTCCCACTGTTTTATTTACATCTTAAATAGTTTAATTTTATTGCACCCAATTTTTACTTTTTACCTTTATTAAATCATTGTCATCTGACGAAGCTACAGTGTTAGCGAAACATGTCATTTTCTGTCTAATATAGTGGAAATTTACAAGTTCAACTTTGTTTTACTGTATGTCATAATACTATAATTATGAATTTCCACCTAGTATCGGCTGAATCAATTAATTTTAACAAATATTAGATATTGTGATTATGGTCAAGTTTCATTACACCTGCCAGTCGGAATTAATACAGTATATAAAACCCGATTACACCCCCAATAGAACTTGATAATTACTGTGAGTATCTAGAGCAATAATGGCTATAAACCATTCTATGGTAGCATTAACTCCTATTTCCGATTGGCTAAATTACCGTGAAAATTTCATAAATTTATTTTCAGCCAATTAGAAGGCTCCTTTTTGTTTACGTTGCTTATAGCGACGGGAGACTATCGCGATAGTCTATAGCCTATTAACCTAATAAAATTAATAAGTGATAATTTTTCTGTCAAAAATGAAGTGCTTTATTTTTTATGGCAAACGTCACTCAGAATAAAATCAAAATACATTTTGTTGCTAACTTATAATTTTTATTGAGAATAGGTCGTAGGTCTCATCATCTATTAAAAGAAACTCTAATTTATGAAATTTTCTTACCGAATCTAGCACGCAGCAGAATTAATTCCCGATAATTTTTTTCTCGGTTTCACTCATGTTTTTGTCTACGACTCGGAATAATTTTCTATCAACAAAACCATTGGTGACCTTAAAAAAAATTATCGGTAATAATTCTGCTGCTAGGGAGATTATAAGTGATAATATCACAACACAACGGTCTAGCAATTTTCGTTGTGTTACAGTAGGAAAACGCGTTGCTGTCACATGTAGTATTAAACAGTTGTATAAAGATAATGTGAATTCGTATAAGGAATAGAGGGTTTTTTTTTTCAATGTACGACACAAGACGTATCGAGATCGATAGGAAAAAGCCTAAAATAAATTAAGGACGTGTAAAATCACGCAAGATTGACTGCCACTTGACCGATTATTTTTGAACTAACTAGCTTTCATAGAATTACACTATATAAACACGAACCTACAGCACCAAAGAATACAGCATAATAATCATAATTAATTATTAAATGTGGGCGAATTTTCTAGAATGTTAAAAAGTATTACGCATTATAACTCAGACTTAGGCTCCACTTAAAAATTAACTCAACCTCAACTTCTTTCACTGTCTTTTACGAGCAGTTATGTTTAAGGCATCAATAACTATGTAAATCACAGATAGAAGAAACAGAGAGTTTTGTCAAATACGATCATCACGAATTATGAGAGAATTTTGGATAACGTTGGATTTCTCGTCGGAAATAACGGGGTGGCCTAAAAATATCGCTATGCAAAGGAGCTGGTCCATGACATCACGATCATCATCTTAAATTAATTTAATCCAATATGTCACATTTTACTTGACAGGTTGACATTAACGTAGTAGAAAATTTTGGGTAGAAGGTTGCCTACATTCACCGATACATATTCACTCAGCATTTTAACCCTGCTGTCAACTAATCTCATGGGGTTGCCATTTTACCCTAGGGTAATATAACCTCACTTGAATGATGAAAGAGTTTTGGACTTCCATGGTCTTTATTTGTTTTAAATCACAACGTTTCAACTGGTAAGTATCTCCAGTCGTCTTCAGGTGAATAATAAATAAGTAAAGTAACTACAAGACTATTTATACTAGCTAGGTGCACCGAAGCACAACTGAGGTGGGTGCAGTCATGCGTTCAGTTGGCAGGCGATCTTATTTTAAGATTACATCTATCTAACAAAGGTTTCCAGATATTTCTTAAGTCTAATGATGGTTTACTAAAGCAGCCTAGATTCCGGTGAATAGCAGCAGCTTCCTTAAACTTTCTTTTCCTCCAGTGTGGTTCCTTATGTAGGATTTCAGCTTCTGATCACATGATATGGTGGCCATGTTTACAGGCATGGTCAGCTGCACCTGACCTTTCGGTCTCTCCTTTTAACGTATTGTTTTTGTGTCTTTAATCCTTGTCTCGAGTGGTCTTAATGTCTCACCTATATAAGATTGGAGAAAGTTTAGGGAAGCTGCTGCTATTCACCAGAAT
The DNA here is from genome assembly GCA_963969555.1 of Polydrusus pterygomalis. Classification (NCBI taxonomy): domain Eukaryota; kingdom Metazoa; phylum Arthropoda; class Insecta; order Coleoptera; family Curculionidae; genus Polydrusus; species Polydrusus pterygomalis. Next base: position 2,873,285 of record OZ018376.1, read on the forward strand.
CCAGGCTGCTTTAGTAAACCATCATTAGACTTAAGAAATATCTGGAAACCTTTGTTAGATAGATGTAATCTTAGGATAGGATCGCGTGCCAACTGAACGCATGACTGCACCGACCTTAGTTGTGCTTCGGTGCACCAGCTAGTATAAATAGTCTTGTAGTTACTTTACTTATTTAGTATTCACCTGAAGACGACTGGAGATACTTACCAGTTGAAACGTTGTGACTTAAAACAAATAAAGACAATGGAAGTCCAAAACTCTTTCATCATTCAAGAAACATCATTGTCTCCAACCTTCAAACAGTCACCATAACCTCACTTATTTGACAAAAAAAATACTAATCAGCTTTTACATTCTGTAAATTAAGAAGTGATTTAAAAGCACGTGTTTTTGTGCTGCTATTGTGGATTGATATATGGCTGCAAAAAACGGATTGTATGTTACTATTTGGCATGGTAATCGGCACCTAGCAGCAGAATTATCGGGAATTAATTCCGCTGCGTGGGAGATTCGGTAAGAAAATTTTATAAATTGGAGTTCCTTTTAATGTTCCTGAAATTTTAGTTACTAACAAGTAAAATCAAATTCTTTTGTAAAAATACAGTGCGTTATGTTAAACTAAGACATTGGATTTCGCTGGTTTGTCTCACCTGTCACTTCGAAATGACTTGACATTTGAATTAAAATTAAGTCGTAGTAGTATACCTAAGAAAAATTATCACTTATTAATTTCATTAGGTTAATAGGCTATAGACTATCGCGGTAGTCTCCCGTTGCTATAAGCAACGTAAACAAAAAGGAGCCTTCTAATTGGTTGAAAATAAATTTATGAAATTTTCAAAATAACAGCTTCTCTTATCTGATGACTTGTTTACGCCTTTTACCACCCCGTCTCCAGTCAGGCGTCGTAGTCACAGACTCGTACGGTTGACTGTAAGAATGAAGATAACATACTTGTGTGCAGTGACAGTGGCGACGGTAGAGGCCATAAAAACAACAAAGAAAAGGACAAAATGGGCGAAGTAATAGTTTTCGAAGAAAACCCAGTTTCTCATAATAACTGGAACCGGGAGATTGATTTATTTATGTACTAATGGTTTACCATATCTATTGTACTCTTTTAAAATTAGTAACCCCTCTTATTATCAAACAAGACACGCAGTTAAGACAAGCTATTGCACCACATGAGCGACTTGCAGTAACTTTGAGATTCCTTGCCACAAGTACGAAAATGAAAAAGTGGGAATATTTTGTCCGTTATTATTTTTCTAATCAAGTCCGGAGAAGTCTGTACAAATAATGACAATAAAAACAATCTGTTAATTTTTACGTTGTTTCCAAGATTAGAGGCACTCTCGGGTGTCAATTAGCGGCATGCTATTACCTAGTTTACGCCTGCAATATGGGCTACTACGCTACTGTAGTTATGCATTAAAAAGTAATAAAAACAGTTAATACAGCCATAATTCAAAATTTCAGGGTGAGCAAGCCGAGTGCGGATCGACCTCAGCAATAATATTGCCGAGACGAATAAAATTGATTTGCTCAGCTAGATGTTAAATTACTATGGTTTCCTTGGAAGAAAAGGCATTTTCGATATTTACTTTTCACCCATTAGAAGGAAGGTACATTTTTTTTCCTTTGACATAAAAGTGGTACTTTAAAACCTGTCAACTGAGTAGTTAAATAATTGTAAATAATAGATAACAAAGCTTTTTTGATTAAGGACGCAGAGGCCTGAGGATACGAGCTAATTAAGTAATTTATTTTGGGGCTGCTCGAGTTACATAATAAGATTCGCCATCCTACTATTATAGTGATGTTATTAACGTGTTACATCACTATTAATTTAATGAACTTAATAACTCGCGATAGTAGTGCCGTATGGTTCGCGATAATGTTGACGCTGCTAAAATTTCCGAACGGTCAAATTTTTAAACACGATTTGTTCCGGACAATAAACAAATATTTACGAGTGGTGAGCTTTATGTCGGACAATTCTACAAAAATATTATGTCCGTCTTAATATTTATTTGTTATTTATGGTAATTTGGTTTTTGGCGTTGGAATAAACAACATTCGGATGGAATTTTTCCTTTGAAATGCTGTTGTATCTATACTTTGTTAGTTTTGGTTAATTTGTGCTTTAGTGTTAAAAGATATTTGTATTTTTTACCCACTTTAATTGAGATTTGAATAGAGCACGTCCGCTAGGTCTATTATTTTCATATCAACAAATAAATGTTTACAATCAGTTAGGTACTACTTATTGGTGCACTGCAAAAAATTTTCGTTGTAAGTTAAATAAATGATTTGTTTAAATTATTTTTATGGGGACCAAATAATTTTTATTTGTCTGACACAAATATTGTTCGTATTAAATAAATAGGTTTATTTCAATTTGCTATGATATTTGTTTGATTTTTAATTATTTACGTTAAATAAAATTTATTTTTGTAGTGCTCTCTTACATAATTTTTTCCTTTTTCAATAAAAACTTCATTTGTTCATGAATATAAAACAAAAAAAATAGAATCATAATTTTTTTTAAATATATATTTTGTTACAGATCGACGATAACGCTCACAGAATCTTTTCAGGGACTTAATTGTATATTAGAGTAATTATGCTAAGTTTCAAGGAATTCAGTCCAAAAATATTTTCCATTATAATACTTTTATACCCCTTATTCCACCCCCTCGGGAGAAAATTTCCCAAAACATCACTTATATACTGGGAGAAAACTCTATTAGTCGTAGCTTGAAATCCATTAGTAGTAGCACAGAATATATAGCTAAGCTATATATTTTGTGATATATAGTGGCAAAAAAACTGCATTAAATAAGCGCCGAAAAACAACTCTGTTGTAGCTACTAGGTTCAGTTTTTTTAAATGACTTTTTAACCTCAGTATGGCTGAGTATGGTCGTTTTTTAAATATTATTTTTTGCTGCTAAAAGAACTCTATTGCCCTAAAAAAATATATGATTCAGTGGTAAAAAACGTCTTTTATTTATAAAAAAAAATGTGATTAAATTTATTTTTTATTAGATTTATTTACTTTTCTTTAGCCAAATTAAATATCTGAAGTAACAACAACAATAACGTTTTGAGCCAGTTACCTAGGTATAGGCATCTACACGGAGAGAAAGTTATAATACACCGTAAAAGAAAAATAATACCATTTATTATAATTTATGGTAGTATATAGGACCATAATCCAGGATAATATCGTTTACAATATTATTATTATAGTTCATTTAGTGAAAGGTATTATTTTTGGTAATATAACTTACTACCCAATATAGTATTAAAATGAACTATTCTTATAATACATTTTAGTATATCTTAATATCTTATAGTAATATTATGTAGAATACTATTTTGTAATCTTCATAATAATTTATATTAAAATTTATAATAGGGTTTACTAAATATAAGAATATTTTATAATGATAAATATTATTTATTCTTATTGCTTGTATTATATCGTTTCTTAACCTTTATTATCTGCGAATAATTGGATGTATTATAATTTATTATAAGATTTACTATTTGAATATTATACAGGGTATTCGCACTAGTGCTGGGAAAAATTTGATATATCGATATTTATCGATATTATCGATGATTATCGATAATTATCGATTTTTTTGAATATCGATATTTGATATTGGATTTATAATATCGCCCAGCCCTGGTCTTGACCTTAATCGAAATATATAATAGCCTGTATTGTAAATCATCCATCAGTTTGACCTGCCTTTAGTCTTGTGCTTGGTTATAATCAACCTTGGGCTTTGGGAAATTTTGACACTAGAAAAATTCTAAAATATTTTAATTCAGTATTTTTATTCAAAACATATTTTAATTCATTTTAAAGAAATAGTCCATGCTTCGATTGTAGAAACACCAATCGTCAGGAAACGTGAAGTAAAATAACATATGCTGATGTTATTAGCAAAAGAGAAAATAAAATGTGCTATTTTACCCTAATGGAGCTTTAATAAAGTGCAAAAATGCGTGAATGTGAGAGATTAGGAAAGCAAAAGAGCTAAGTAAGCATATACTGAAAATATAGGTTTCCAAGATTTCACTACATGAAATAGGCGAGACTAAGAGAGTACTTTACTTCAATGTAGTGCTCGCAGTAAAGTCCTCTCGTAGTCTCCCCTATTTCATGTAGTAAAATCTTTGAAACCTATATTTTCAGTATGCTTAGTTAGCTCTTTTGCTTTCCTAATCTCTCATTTTCACGCATTTTTGAACTTTATTAAAGCTCCATTAGTGTTAAATACCACATTTTATTTTCTCTTTTGTTAATAACATCAGCATATGTTATTTTACTTCACGTTTCCTGATGATGGGTGTTTCTACACTTAAAACATGTTGAATTTCAAGAACAGTTTTTTCTAAACTTTTCTAATAAACTTGTAGGGAAAGACTTTGAGTTTTCCTTTCTTCTTCCATATTTTAATTCAGTTTGGAGTTACATAATAATTGAACAAATAAACTTAAATATTTAATTAACGTTTAAAAGGCAAAAAGCATAATATGCGTGCACCAGGTAACTTAAAAGTATCTACAAAACAAGGTTGGTACACAATAACTAATAAAAAAATGTATAAAACAGATTTTATACTGTAATAGAAACAAAAATAGAAAATATTAAGTATAACATTGTTAAATGGAAACAAAAATAAATTATGTAGGGGAACCTGGTCAACAGGAAACCACTCGGGAACAGTGAACCACACCGAAATTGAGAAATCTACGTTATCTACGTTACAAATTATTTATTCGGTAGAAACGGTCACAAGGTAATCCGCTTTTGCCCCTGAGTCCCTCAGTCAAGCTGCGCTAGTTGTAAAAGGTACACGTGGCGGAGAAGAAAGTTTGTTTTCGCGTGAAAGATTGCAATATTTTTAAGTAACTTTCTAGCGCTGTCTAAAAACTTAAATTAAACAAATTTGGTCCTCTTTTGTTACAAATGTTGTTAATAAAGTTTTCTTTTATTTATTATTGGTTTTTAATTCATTATTGTCTATAGGAATATGTTTGGTTATTTATCAGTTATTCACTGTTAAAATTAACAAAATACCTATAACACCAATCATTGCTCAGGTTTAAAACGCGCCAAAAACGGGAGCTCCTGGCGACGCGACGCTTTGCCTTCGAAAGGTTCTGAGCAGACTGAATGGGATTAAGATAGTATAAGATTAATGCCGTTGGTATGACACATATTAATATATGATATTGTAAATCGTACGGCATAGATTTAGTAAAAAGTCGTGTTTTATTATAAATAGATAGTACCACATACAAGTTTGTTATTTTAAAGACAGTTTTAAAAGATTATATGTATTATTTTTTATTATAAAATAGTTCAACTTTTTCTGGGTAGTACTGCTTATTATAATTTTTAATAAATTGCACTACTTCTTAAGTAATAATTCATTATTATAATAAATTATTGTACATGGTATTACTTTTTATTGAAATTGTTTTTAGTGTAATTTTATGTTAATAGATACAATAATGTAATTTTATAATTTAGGGTAATTATAATAGAGCGTACTAAAAATATTTTACAAGAAATTATAATAAAGCTCATTTTCTCCGTGTAGTTTTAAAGAATAAAAGAAAATAATATGACCAGTTGATGGCCATATTTTATATATGTCGTAGGCTAATTACAAATTCAGTCGTTTTATAAAACGCCTAGTCGTTTCATAAATGACTAGGCATATTGTAAAATGAAGAATATATACTGAATTTTTACAATTCGACTGAACTTTTTAGGCGTTTTATAAAACGCCGAATTGCTCTTAGGCTTATTGTAAACGGTTCTTCAATCTCGTTTGTTTTAGGATATGACTGATTATAAACTAGTCATTTTGTAAAAGACTGGAAAGTACTTAGGCATTTTATAAAGCACCGATTCAAACAAATAACTCCTTTATGCTGTGGTTTGACAAAATACAAACAAAAAACCAACCAAAAGTTGAAACCTCTATTTCTGGGTCAAGACATTCGATAGGGGACCACTAGACCCTAACAATATATTGGGAACTATCGTAGAAATAAAAAATGGAGTATACCTACCAAATTGGTACTAAGCACGGAATTTTGAATCGATGGTTTTTAAGAGATAAAATCGTTTGGATTAAATATCCCCAACAATCAATTATTCAGGTTTTGGAAGGAAAAATGATCTCTCTGAGAGAAGCCTTAACGAAGTTTTCTAAATTTGGAGGGCAGGGATTCAAAAAAAGTTCCTGCCTGCAAAGCAAGGAAACCACAGACTATGTTGAATTACATTATGTAAATGTAAATATATACCTAAATTTACCTAGGGAAAGTCGGAACATGGTTGTAAGAGTTACCCATTAATTTTTTTTATGATGTTATAACAAAAATAAAGTGTCCAACTTACTATTTATTTGTTTGAAATATTATACGATGAAGCAACAATATAAATCGGGGTTTTATAAAATTCCTAAGTACTTTTCAGTCTTTTACAAAACGACTAGTTATAATCAGTCATGTCCTAAAACAAACGAGATTGAAGAACCGTTTACAATAAGCCTGAGAGCAATTCGGCGTTTTATGAAACGCCTAAAAAGTTCAGTCGAATTGTAAAAATTCAGTATATATTCTTCATTTTACAATATGCATAGTCATTTGTGAAACGACTAGGCGTTTTATAAAACGACTGAATTTGTAATTAGCCTACGACATATACACTGTGACCAGTAAAGTCCGCATCATATTGGCTTTTTTTTATTAATAACTTTTTTCAAAATTTGACTTTGGCGTCAAGTTCTGTTTTGATCGAGATGAAAATTAAGCAAAAAAATAGTAGGTAGTCATGTGATTCGCATTATCTGTCAAATTTATATTTTTTTCAAAAAGTAATTCAAAAGTGGTTATTTCTGAAAATATCGAAAAAAGTTTTTTAAAATGCAGTTTCTAGCCCACATGCAAAATTTCAGCTGCATAAGATTATTTTGATTTTTTACCCACCACTAAAATATATTTTCCACTTAATGAACACTTTACTGATGACACTGTGTTCTTTTTTGGTCCTAATATTAGGGTGTATTACTTTCAGACACAAACTGCGTTTTTAAAAATACTTATTTTATGAAGTTACCTTATACAGGGTCAAAAACAAATTAACTTTGCATCACATGCGACCAAATTTTAATAACCCAAGTTTGATTTTGTAGAAAAACACACATTTAATATGGCGCTACTTTAAAGAAAATGTATCTGAAATAAAGCATTGTCAAAACTAAGACGTTTTATGTAGGTTGTGTTGAGTCCTATTTCGCAAAAGTGGTGCAATTTACAAAATATGGGTAAAAAATCAAAATTATCTTATGCTGCTAAAATTTTGCATGTTGGCTAGAAACTGCATTAAAAAAAACTTGTTTTAATAACTTTTTCGATACTGTCACAAATAATCTCACTTTTAAATTATTTTTTGGAAATAATTAAAAATTGACAGATAATGCGAATCACGGACTACAATTTTTTTTTTTGCTTAATTTTTATATCGATCGAAGCAGAACAAACCCGAATAAAGCTATTAATAAAAAAGTTTCGGCATGGCCGAAGGTTCGGCCGGTTTTTGGCCGAAACCGAAACTGTCACCGACACTAGCTTTTTTGGCCAAAACTAGTCGAAACCGAACCTTCGGTCGGTCACTACATAAAACTTTCAAAGATATACTTACGAACTGGGCGTATGTGATCGAGGCACCGCTAATCTCCCCATAATCTCATAAAAGAACGTTCACCAAATATTGATATCTGTAAACGGCAAAAGAGCCGCCAAATGACGTTTAAAAATGATAACAATAAGGCCCATCGGGGCTCATAAAAAGGTAATTTGCGGCCCGCGGCCTTTCAAAAGGAGCGAGAAATTATTTCCACGGTCGGACATCGCGTATGTTAAACGCTGGGATGGGCCGGTCGGTCGAACCGATCACAAACCATTAATTGGTTACGGTTCGGAGGGCCCCGAATATTTCCAGACTGTTTGGTACCTGGCCGGCTTTATGACGGTCATCGTCGTCGGCTTTAAACGAGAGTGCGAAAATTCGATGCTGCTTTGTTAGCACTAATTAATGTTGATAAGAACCCACTAAAAATTCTATAACTGAACAAGTATTGAGGCGTACAAAGTTTTGTAAAATTATAAAGGTCTTTGGGTCTCCGTTGGGGATCGAACCCAGAACCTCTACAGTTTTCCTCAGCTGTTAAACCAAATAATACACTGAGAAAAAAGCCTTTTATACCTTATTTTTATTCACATGCTCTTTATACAACTGTTTAAAACTATATGTAGCAACGCGCTTTCCTACTGTAAGAGCGAAAATTGCTAGACCGTTGTGTATAGTGATAATATCACGGTAATTTAGCCAATAGGAAATTGGAGTTAATGCTACCATAGAATGGTTTATAGCCATTATTGCTCTGAATACTCACAGTAATTATTAACTTCTATTGGTGGTGTAATCTGGTTTTATATACTGTATTAGTTCCGATTGGCAGTTATAATGAGACATGACATTAATCATAATATTTGCTCACTACGGTTAATAAAGCATATACCTACCAATAAAAAGCAGTACTATAGTTCTCAAAAATTTAAATAGCTTCTAGTGTAATATTGTTCTTGTCGTTTAACATTGCATTAGTTATAAATTCCAATACTAATGATGATAAATGAGTTGTGCGAAATAAGAAAAAGTTTAAAAAAACTTAAATAAAAAGTAAAAATAAATTAGTTGAAACAGGTATTGGTACCATTAATCAAGTTCAAATTCAGACAGGATAGCTAGAAGACTCGAGCAACGATGTGACCTGCGCAACAAATAAGTTAGTACTACTACTACGGCGTGCGGCGATTGCCGATCGCTACGAATCCCTACAGACGTCTCGTAAATTCTAGGTGTTAACGGATACAATTCGTTTTGAGAACGCTGTTTTGCTTTCTTCATTCTAGAGAAACCGCTTTACTGGGAACAAAATGCGTCGCATTGAGAAGATACAATTCATTTCTTAACAAAATTGCTGTATTAAAAGTGGTTTATTAGTCAACAAGAGTGTGCTCCTAATGGAACTGATTACTACCAGTAAAAACACTGTTTTAGCAAATCTGGCATTGATGTACCTAACACTAAAGCGGGTTTGATACACTAGCAATTTATTTAATATGGATTAATAAAAAATAAGCTATCAATACAAAATATGTCTTAGCAAACCTGTTGTATTAGATCATTTTAATCAGTATACGTAATCATAAAGATAATAAATTATTTGTGTGCAGGGACACTAGCTATAAAAACAAAAAGAATCGGACAAAGTGGGTCTAGGAATGGCTATTGAAGAAAAACCAGTTTTCTTATATTAACCTATTGAAAGAGCTAAAACTGGAACCGGAAGATTGCTTAAAACATTTACGACTGGATTACAAAAAATATTGTACTCTTTTAAAATCAGTAACCATCTAAAAAAATGTCTACCCTTTTTTTGCAAAATACCGAAAATGACTTAGCTACTGATAATGAACAGTTTACGATATACTGGTATTGTATGAATCCGTCAACTAGTTCTTTTCGTTTATTATATAGAGAACAGTTCATTTAAACTATAGTTCGTCCATCCCTAACGAGTCTAATGCATTATTTTCCAACGAAAACCTTTTCCATTCGGGCCCCGTCTCGTGATGGTACCAAAATGTCTGCCCCAGCGGAATATATTAATTTTTTACCATCCATAATGGATGGGCATTAAGGGTTTATGCCGAGAGAGTCCTCGCCCGCAGCAGTGATTGTTTTTAATGAAGCGGCAACACAAATAACTGACTAGCGTCTACGACATGACAGTCACAATGATAAACGTTGCCAAGTGATCTTAAAAATATCGGGATTGGGGTAATTCCACAGGCTTAGATAAAAAAGTAGAATGCTTATTCCCCCATAAGACTTGTATTATTAGTTATTAAAATAGCATAGTAATTTTTTTTTCCCTAGAAAACGTTAGCGTTCATTCAATTTGATGTTGTTATTTTTGTGATATAAACTTTCAAAGCAGTATAGGTATTAACAATGCCACTGTGTTTAGTGCATAATTATTTTAATAGTGAGAAAAGTGCGGCAGAGGATATCTCATTTAACAGGTAATGAATCTCAATGGTTGCATTGTTTTATTAAGATATATATTAAATATTATAAAGAAATTTTTAAAACGAATATTGAGGCATATCGGACAAGTGTGTAACTGCCTTTTATATTGGAATACACAGGGATTCAAGCACAATGGATACCCTGGGACGGGTAGACCACGACCGCCATTTCGTCCCATTTTAGGACTCTATGGGCAGCCACAACCCAAGTAATCCCGACGGCGGTAAGATCTATTAAAAGCCTTTTCCGCTGGGATGGCGCTACGATGTATTGATGGCCGCTTTGATTTTACAAAATGCTTTTAATACATCTTACCACGGTTGTCGGGATTTCTTGACTTATGGCTTCCCGTAGAGTCCTAACAGGATGAAACAGCCGTCGTGGTCTACCCGCTCCAAAGTATCCATTGTGCTTGGATTGGATCCCTGTGTATTCCTATATAAAAAACAGTTACTACACTATACTACACTTATTTTCGCGGTCACTATATTATCTTCTATAAAGAAATTTTAAAAATTGTTTATGATTAACTGTGGTGATGTCCAGATATTATTGATATTTTTTTACCTTTTAACAAACTCAAATAACATAACCCTGTATTTTCGAAGTTGGCGCGCGTCGATCGGTACGAAGTTAGTCAGTTGGAGTGATGCTGCCAACTCAAACTAGTGGCTGTAAAAACGAAAACAAAACCCCGGTAGTACACAGATATTATAGTGTGCCATTTGTATAGACTTTTTATATCCGCTTATCTAAAACGAATATTATAGAATCTGATTGGATCGGTCGTTATTTATTTATTACATGTATGGGCTGTCACTAGGCAACAGGCCCGGTGAAGAGCTGGCCAACCATCAACACCCTTGCTAATAATGATCAGTGAATACAAAAGAAATAGGTGAGGTGCTGGCAACGTTGCATGGCATTTAGCATGGTAGGAACATTAGTGGCTGTCAAACCTTAGATAAACACCTATACCTAAATAGAAGATGCGGCTTTATGTGAAATTATAACGGATAGTGTGCATCTGCTGGGCTTTTATTATTGGTTTCGACTGAAATTTGGTTACATACGGGAAATAATTCAATTTTTACTTTTACATTGTTTTTTATTTTAATATTCAAAGAAACATTTTACCATAATTAAATTACTTTCGTTTCAACACGTGAACAAAGACCAGGTCTTTTTTATTTTGTGAAAAAGTTTAAATTTTTTAAAATTAAAATTAACTTCTTGTAGGGTTTTAACGCTCAGTGCCCCCAAACCCCCATTTTTTGAAAATATCTTTTCATTTCGACTAAGTACATGATTCTTTCTTAATACCTAATTTTAAAATATTTCTATACATAACATGTTTTATGTTGTACAATGTCTTACAGACATATCTATATAAAAAAAAACTTTTTACAACTTCTTTTTAGAAGTGGTTTTCTGCTTCCCTGTTTTATTTGGTTGTTTTAGACCCTTTTAACTAACTTTTTCACATACTCAGTATGTTTTAACTGATTTCTATTTTTCTTCACTTCTCATTGTTATTTCGACACACCAAGTTTTGATTCCATAAAAGCTCCATTAAGGTTTTATACCATTTATCATTTTCTCTTCTGCTAAAACCATCAGCAATACATTTTTTCTGTCTCCTGATGTTAAACGTTTTTACGTTCGAAACAGGTAGAGACATCTGAACATTTTTGTTCTACTAAATTTTGTGAAGGAAGACCTTTAGTTTTTTCTTTCCGTTTTAACTCCACTTTAAGCATGGATTTTTTTTTTCAAATAATTAAAATGTTTTACATTTGACAATTAGGTAGGTAGGTACATGAAAAGTGCCATTAATACACTCAATTTCTTTAATTCTCATTGGTGTATTCGTTAAAATTTTTTAAAAATCTTGTATAGAACTCGTTGGAAAAACGTTTCATGTAGGTAATACCTTGCAGGAACGCAGAGACGCACTCTTAACTACTTAACTTTTCTTAACTAAGTTTCTTATACAGTGGGATTCATTCAGCAGGTCTCATGTAGCCAATATCCACATCGAACACACTGAATCCAATCAGCACTTGATTTGGTTAAAAAGTATTGTTCAAAACACTCGACACATTCATTTGCGTTAATATCGCTGGTCTCGTAAAACATCAAATTAATGCGTCATCTCTACCACAATTTCTTGCGGCGTCTATCCCAAAAGTATGGCAGTACATTTTTTTCTGATACTTATAATCCCAGAAATTAAAAACCTGTGGTAACATAACCTTACTTTCGCTAAATCTCCCACAAGTAAAGCGCAAACCAAATTTTGTTCGTTAGAACGTAATATTTTAATTATATAAAAACACTGTATATATTTTGTAACTTACTTTAACGTTATTTTAACAAACACTTGAAATATTTCTTAGAAAAATCGTTATTTTCTACCGGTGTAATACACTTGTCAAGGTTAACCATCAACTAATCGTAATGTCAGCACAAAAGTCGTTTTACAAAGTGGCAGTGTTGCGAAATGTACACCGCGGCATCTCTCCCACTGCGGCATCTTACCCATATTTACCCTATGTGCAGTATAAAAACAACCAAGAAAAAGACAAAGTGCGCAAAAGAATGGCTTTTGATGTAAAACCAGTTTTCCCATATTAACCTGTTGAACGAGCTGAAACTGGACCAGGGAGATTGATTTAATTATTTGCGAATGGATTACGAAACCTACTGTACTCTTTTAATAACCCCTCTTATCTTCAAAAAAGACACGCAGTTAAGACAAGCTATTACACTACATAAGCGACTTAGGTTAGGTTAGGTTAGAGTGGCAGACCTCTGGCATTGACCAAACAGTCACACGTAGTCCTGTAGGACCGTTGTGGTACCACACGTGTTCCGCGGAACCTATCCGCATCAGCCTCCTGATGGTTAACGCGACGTGACGTAGATCGTAGAAGAATCTTGACAGCTCATTCAAACCAGCCACTGCTGTTAATAAACTTCGTAAGTCGACCCAGTTGCAGGCTGCTCACTTTCTCCAGATCATTAAAGAATGGTTCGCCCAGGGCATTGAACCTTCTTCTAGCGAGGCCGGGGCATTCACACAAGAAATGCTGAATACTTTCCTCCTCCTCTTCATCTCTGCAACTTCTACAGAAATCGTTAGTTGGTACTTGCATACGTTCAGCGTGTCTACCGAACAGGCAATGTCCGGTGACTACGGCAGTGATGTCTCTTAGGTCCTTCCGACCGTGTTGTAGTAGCACTGCGGTTTTCCTGTCGTCAAGTAGGGGCCGCAATTGCCTGGAGATGCTACAAGTTGCCAGCCCTGTCCATCTGCTTTGTGCAAGTTGTTTAGCTATTTGATCTATATCCTCTTTGACTGATCCCAGTGGTCATAAGCAACTTGCAGCAACGTTAAGATTCCTTGCTACAGAAGTTAAGAAGTTCACCTTAAGCAGTTTATTCTGTTTTAAGGACGGAGTATTTAAAGGTAAGTACAAAAATTGCCATTTCAATTGTTTGAATCATTTTCATTTGTACCTATAATTGGCAATATTGGAGGGGGAGAGAACTAAAAAAACAAGATAGGTACAATGTGGCCAACCATTTAAAAATTAGTTTTGTTTTTTATTTTCGTCTCGATTGCAATTAAATGAGCTGGCAAAATTAGTGTATTTTATCTTCAGTTCAAGTTATTTTAATTTTTTGAACTATAATTTGTACGTAATAGATACCTAGACCTTAAGTTTCTATTTTGATCATAAAGCCGGATAATAGGTATATGGGTATTTCTCTACAAATAGGAAAATCGCCTATACATCGATGTCCATACTATTTTTTTTTTCAAATTAAAAACTAAGTAAGTAGAACGAAAGGCAATAAGAAATGAAATTATTATTTTGAAAAAGCCGACACATTATTTTGTTATTTCAAGAGTTTTGGATGATTTTTTAAAATTCCTGGACAGGGGACTGTTATATCTTCCAGTAAACTGCTAAAATGCATAAAAAAAACATGTTTCTTAGCAAATTAACTCAATTAAATTTAGGCGGCATGATGGAGCCGGAGCAAAACCACCTAAAACTAGCACCAGTTTGCCTACTGTCAGTCCCAGAAGTCCGAAAATAGTTTTTTATAGATAGCGCCTCAAGATTAAACAGACCCCTAGAGCACAGACAGTCCCCTGTCCCCTGTGTTATAAACTGACAGGGGACTGTACCCAGGGGATTGTGAAATTACAAAAACATTATCCAGTTTAAAATCATTCAAAATATTTCGAGATTTATAAGTCACGAATACTTAGGTAGGTACTAACTTGGTAATTATTTTATAAAATTGTTTGCAAATATAGTTTAAACCGAGGAGTTTTGAGTGTGACAGAAAAAAATAACAAGCCATTCATTATTATAATAATACATTCTTTAGTCCTTAAGAAACAATATAACTGAAATCAAGACAAAAAGTGTTTTCAGTGTTTAAAAACAACTAATTAACAAACCCTTGTTTCTCGTATACTTATACATAATATATTAACAAACCAAAAAATTTGGTAGAACTGGCAACCGTTCACAATTTATGCGCGTTGTCAGGAGTGATAAGCGCCAGCTACTTGCAGAGTTCTGGTAAAAAAATTAAAGCATTTTCTGAGCAGTGTCGTGCCGTGTTAGGTTTATTTTTTTGGTTTTAGTGTTGTGTATAGAATCTTTGAGTTACCTTATATTTATTATTTTAATATAATATTATTATATATACAGTGGGGTTTATAAAGTGTAGTATGTACAAACACCTAATGTTAAACAAACTTATAAGTGTGTATACGCATTTTAATTATTTGTTTGGGACGCCTATGGTTAGGAGTTTCATACTGTTTTATTAAAATGACCTAAGAAACACTATACCAATTTGGTAAATATTTTATAAAATTATTTTAATTTAATTCCTTAAAACAATGAAGAGTAACTTACCAGTGGACTGTTCAGGCAAGCGGTCCAGACGCGTGGCACTGCAACAAACGCAATCTCAAGGTTGAATAAAATGGTGCTGCCGGCTTGTATGAACATTCGAACGAACTTTACACTGAAAGTGTCTCGTTCCGCCCAATATACGACACCTACTTTATGACATATAATTTTGGCGCGAATATCAAATTATAACAGGGGACTGTTCTAATAATATAAGGACAACATTCGATTCGTTATTTTTTGTAATGCAAATATATTTATTGTTATGGTTGTATGTTATTTACACAGTTTATTTATATCTATTTAAATTTCCTGATTTTAAATGTAAGGTTTTTTATCCCGAAATTAAATAATTGTTGCACAACTTGCCATTCTGAAAATGGGACATGACAGGGAACTGTGTTTTGAAATGCTTGAAGAGCATTTAAATTAATATTTTAAAATTATATCAAATAATTTCCCCTGGATAGTCAAGAATAGTAATCATACTATCGTTTTTGGTATACCAAACTCGGTAATAATAACTCTCAATGCATAAAAATTGTCTGGGACATCGATTTTCTATTTAGTAGAGAAATGCCCATATCCGAATTATATTTGAATTTTCAATTTTTAAAATATATTTTTATTAATTATACCAAGGGGAGAAACCCCGCATTTCCAAGGCACGTTCCGCCACTGTATTAGTCAACGGCGTATCCAGCTCATGCGTCTGGGGGGGGGGTAATCCATCTGCTAGGATCAGGCACGTAGCCAGGATTTCTTCTCAGAGGGGGGGGGCATCGGGATCGCGCCGAAGGCGCAAAAAAAAGGGCCGCAGGCAAAATTTTTTGGGTGCCACGCCCTTTTTTGAATCATGGTGCTTGGTTTTCAAGTGGGAAAAATAAAAACCACAACACAAAATCCTCAAGGAAAGCACAAAAACAAACCCGGTAATAATTTTGGTGAAGAAAATTTAATAGTGTAGGAAATGTTTAATGTGTTGCCTATGTTGCCGAAAGCAGAGCTCTAATAATATATGGATATTTTGCATAAAATTAATTTTGTTTTTGTAAGTTTTATTAGTATGGTCTCGAGTTTCGGGGGGACCCGGGCCCCCTGTCCCCCCCCCCCCCTAGCTACGTGCCTGGCTAGGATACTAGATAATAGCGGACAAAAATTAAACAACGCCTAAGTAATCTTGGGGGGGGGGGTAATTACCCCCCATTACCCCCCCCCTTGTATACGCCGTTGGTATTAGTACTTTTATAACAACATTATGGTCAAAAGGCAAAAATAAATTCTAAATTACCTTACTTTTATGAATTCATTAATGACTTTTAAGCCAGATGGATACGAAATCTTAAAGATCAGGAATCGTTATTATTCGTTATTAACTTGAACACAAACAGCTATAATACATAATATTATGTTCTACAACTTTCTATATGTAAGTAATAAAACTGGTACGGTCATAAAATCATGGCAAGTTATCCCAATTTAAACGATCAATCAGTTGATTTTAATGGTTATTATTTCAGCCAATATGTCTTGTGTAATTAGTTTTATAAATGGTTAATCGATGGACAATAATTATTGTTGTTGAATTTCAGATGGCTTTTGGATAGGCGTTCTATACAAGTATCGTATCAAATCCGAATGACTATTATATTGCATTAGTTGAATTTATTTGTTCTGCTTACAACGATTCCGGAAGAACTGCAACTACTACTGTTATGTAGGTGAGAATTATTAGTAAAGAATAAATTTGGATACTTAAGAATCATTGAGTTAATTATTTGTTAAATTTCGATTAATATAAATTTGGTGAAAAGAACTGTGGGTAATAGGATATTGTATGTCATTTCGCAGATATGCGAAGTGCCATTTAAAACAATGTGTTGTTATTTAAAGTTAAGTTACTTTTCAGATATAAGGAAAATATCGATAGGAAAGCCACCGTCTAAAGTATCAAACCCTCACAACTTTAATGACCTTAGAATTATTAGTATTTTACCTGCGCTGTCTAAAATTTATGAAAAACTCTTGTGTTAAAAATAACATTATCCTCAAGAGTCAGTGCGGTTTTCAAAATGGTTTTAGTTTTCTGTTGCTTTAACCAATGTTATCGATGATATAATTCGAGTATCTGATAAAAAAATTAAATAGTGCTTTAATTTTATTAATTTTTTCCAAAGCGTTTGACATCATTAATCCCAAACTCTTCGTATTAAAATTAAAGTTTTATAGTTTTCAAAAGAAATCATATACAACTATCGAGTCACACCTTTCAAATCGCTACCAACGATAAGTATTCGGACTAGGTCAGCTGGAGTGCCACAAGTAGGGTTGCCAACTCTGGAAATTACTTTTTCGGGATTTATTGGAAAAAAAATCGGGACTTTTAAAAAACACATTTTTAATAAATTGAAACTAATCTGCTAATTTACTAAAATAAAATTAGATTTAAAACTCAACAACATACTAATATACTAACATATTCATACTAAGTTCAATTTTTGTTTTTAAATGAATATTTACTTTGGGATTTGGCGGATTTTAAGAGATTTTTTATTACGTAATCGAAAAATTCACAACATGTTTCACTGACATTAACTCTAAGTTGCAATTCGGATTTAACGTGTTCAGGCGTCAATCTATTTCCATCGTCAGTTTTATCACAGAGGGAAAAAAATTTCTCTGCGTGAGCGTTTGACGCCGGAATCGACACCATATATTGAAATACATTAATTAAATTCAATAAGTTTTTATTTTTAATGAAAAGGAGGGTCGCAATTAGATGAAAAATTGGTAAATGTTGAAAATCGGGACAATTAGCGTTCCGCCAACCCCACGGGACACAGGAGGCTGAAATCGGGATATCCCGATTAAATCGGGACAGTTGGCAACCCTAGCCACAAGGCTCCATATTAGGGCCGTTACTTTTTCTCATCTATACGTCCGATATTCTTAAATCTTTAAAATATTCAAAAGTACAAGCCTATGCTGATGACACTCAGATTTATTTTTGTTTTGATTTTGATGAATATTTGGAACAGCTCATAAATGATGACGTGCAAGCTCTAACTAGTCTGGCGTCTAATCACAATTTAAATTAAACCCCACGACATCATATCTTATGTTATTTGACAACAAAATTAAAGTTGCTTATCCTAGGGATGATATTACCCCAAAAATAAATGGAATTAGGCTTACGGTGGTTGATTTTACGAGCCATTTGGAAACAGATTTAGATAGTGAATTAAACTATTTCAGAGATCTTAACTCGCTTTAAAAAATTTATATAATAACAGACATGTTTTAAACGTTAAATTATAAAAGATGCTTTGCGAATCACTACTACTTTCAAGCTTTAATTATTGCCATTGTGTTTATGGTTATTGGATGGACAATATTGATAAGTTTCGTATTCAAAAAGTGCGGAAGGCTTGCGCAAGGTTTATAATAGGAAATATGACCATATTTCTCATACATTCTCGGAACTGAACTGGCTGAGGATGGATAACCGTAGGCTTCTGCATTTTAATAGCTTTATATATAATTTTAAAGGAACCTGACTCTCCCACCACTCCTCGTGAACGCCTAACTCCTCGCTCTAATATCCATAATGTTAACATTCGCTATGGGATAACTTAACTTTACCTCACCGTCAGAGTGCCTTATTGTTTCGGAGGTCTTTTACTCATAATTATTTGCCTGGAGAATTACTGACTCTCTCTCTCTAATGGAGCGCTATTTAAAAAAGGTATAAACAATTTCTTTTGGGAGTACAAAATAAATAATTTAGCATTTAGTTTGCTGGATTCTTTAAAAACTATTATACTAAAAAGTCCATAAAGTGACTATGTTCAATTTTTATTTAGTCATTGACAGGCAGTCAATAGATGTTTGTTTTTAACACATTTAGTCAAAAGTTTTCTTATTAGCATTTATGTTACTTTGGTGTTGTTCTACTTATAATGTATAATTTTAAATGAGTAGTTTATTATAATATTTTCTTTTAAAAGTTGTTGTCATTGGTGGTTCAGTAGAGGAGCTATTTAATATAAAGGCTTTATTTTATGAAATATGTTTCATGATGTGTTCCGTTTCACGTTATATGTTATAAGTTTCTTTGACGTGCCTTACGGCGAACGAACAGACCCGAACAATCCCGAATAGAGAAAACTATTAATATTTTCTTACTAACAATCGCATAAAACAAAAAACTCTATGCACCTGTAAGGCTCATGTTAATTTTCCCTTCTCACCGAAAGCTCCGTCAGCTTTTAAAATTCAAAAGCTGTCTGTTTCCAACATGGGTTTATACCTGATGGTGTTAGAACAATAATTATAAGCGACGGGATACCAGAATCTTCAAAAGATGCGCCAACACATTATTATAATTATACCATTTCGGCTGTTTGAACAGACTATTATGTTGAAAACCATTATTTGTTGGTTTTTGTATGTGAATAAACGGGCGGTTATTCAAACAGAGATGTGTTTTTAAACAAATATATATTTATCTTAAAAAATATATGTATGAGGCAACAGAACTAAAAAAAATAAGGAACCCATGTACAGAGTGCGGCTTTGCTTTTTGGTTTAGAATGAGCTTTTTCCATAGACATGTACCTGTAGATAAGCAAACAATAATCACGAAAGTGGCAAATTTATAGCCTCGCGCATGTAAACAAAGCTACACACGATAAGACATGCGCACTGCAACATTAGAGAGATTTTGGAACTCTTATTTTAGCCTGTCGTTATCGTTATCCTTATTTTGAGCATGCGCAGTACTAAAACGAGGCAGCAATTCCTTTATTAACGATAACGAGCTTCGTTAATTACAGAGATATAAGAAAGGCTATCGTTATGGTTATTCTTATTTATTTTTGTACCTTTTCGTCCTTTTCCATTGTTGATTGACTCATGTCATGACTTTGATTGTTTAAAAATGAATTGTTTAGAAATAAAAAAAGGTTATGTTTGCATCTGTCAAATTATTTATTTTTAAGACGTTCAAAATCTATTCTTGTAATTGTCACCGTAATCGTTATCGTTAATAAAATTAACCATAACACTGTGTTTTACTGTTGTTATTTTAAGCGTTCCAAAATCTCTCTAATATCATTTGAACAATGGGAAAATAGACAGATCCGGGCTTTAAAATTTAAGGTCTTGCTTAAGAAATTGTAAAAGTTGACCTTCAATTTATTTTTACCTGTAAACAGCTAAAATTTGCTCCAAATTTTTGCCAAAAAATTGGAATTTCTTCTTAATTTTTGATCAAGTTGGGAAAAAAGGTAGTGAATTCTGTCATTTTTAGTGGTTTCAAACCTATAAGATTTTGAGGATAGAAAATTGTTGTCGTTATCGGCCAGAAAAAAAAAACTACAATTTTATGGTTCATATTTGAAGAATTTCCCAAATCAAAATAATAACGCGTGTGTCTGTGTGTGTATTTTTTAAAATTATAGGTTTTTGACGCCGAGACTTTTGTGTTATTTGGGTAAAACAAATTTTTATTTGATACCTTAGAAAGAACAGGACCGGCTATTATTGTGGGCTTACGCGCGCGGGTTCAGTGCGAGGTACCGCGTATGGCGTGCACATTGTCAATTACCGAAAGCTGTTGAAAGAATTCTATTGTTACGATTTTTTAAAGTTGCCACCTTAATGTAATTTGTGTTTTTATAACTGTTTCTAACCACTTACAGGGTGTATATAGGACATTGGACAATATTTATGGGAACAAAAAAAAACTTAAAGTGTCCCTCCACAAATATATTAGGATGAAAGTTATTCTTTTAAAGGTCTTTAGATGTTTCGAACCTAGAAACGTTCATCATCAGGAGACAAAAAAAAAATTGCTGATGATGTTGCAGAAAAGAAAATGGTAGATGTTATCCAGCCTTAATGAAGTTTATTTAGACGATAAAATGGTGTGTTGGTATAACATGAATAGTGAAGAAAAAATTATCAACATACCTACTGAGTTTGTAGTAGTATAATAATGGTTGTGAAGATTTTAAAAAGAAAAGTCTATAAAAGTTTGCAAAACATTATAAAAAACGTATTTTCTCAAAACCAAAATTGATCTTGAGTGGAGGAGGAAAAAACTCATTTCAGGTGAAATCTGTAAGTTGAAGGAAGAAAAAGAAAATGATTAAAATCCGAACAGTTCAGATTCTATGAAGTTATTAAAAAAATATTTAAAAAAGCGGTTGGGGTACTGTGTTTTGCTCTCACTCACTAACCACAGTAAATATCAATATAATACCGTGCGAGCAAAAATAATTTGCATCAAAGCGGGTTTGGATTAAAAAAAGTAGGGCTTGGTTTAGATCACAATGATATGGGGACAATATATCTAAGCAAATCTAGGTTAAAATTTTGTCAAATTCATATTATGATATGATATGCCAAACTAATCAGTAATAACATAAGTAGACAAATACAAATTTATTTTTGTTGTTTACAAAATTAACAAGGTAAGAATATACAGAAAGAAAAAGAAAAATAATTACATAAATTGCTGAAATTGG
Organism: Polydrusus pterygomalis; assembly: GCA_963969555.1. NCBI lineage: Eukaryota > Metazoa > Arthropoda > Insecta > Coleoptera > Curculionidae > Polydrusus > Polydrusus pterygomalis. The sequence continues at coordinate 2,894,955 of OZ018376.1, forward strand.
CCACCGCCATCCTCCAAGCAGAAATTCACACGTCTGTTCTCATATTTTCGAAAGTGTTGACCAGCATCTCTGGAGAATGTTACCACATTCTTGGATAATTGTTTCGTCTATATTCTCGAAATACTTGCACTTTATAAGGAAATAAATTTAGCTGCTTCTTAAGAATAGCCCTGCATGTTCCATAAGATCTTCCCACTTCTTGGGACAGGCGTCTTATACAATTTGTTGGCGTATTTTGCATTATTTCACGAACGTTTGCAACAAGTTCTTCTGTTCTTACAGATGATCTTCCTGCTCCTTTTTTGTGTTGTATAGAATCTGTTTCCCTAAACACAGCTACGGTTCTTTTCAGGCAATGATAAAAATCCCCAGCAACGTACATTTACTCTAACCCCGTTTCGAAAATACGCTTCAACCATTAATGTTTTGTGCTGTTCCGTAAAGCCCATGTGTGAATTGTTCAAGAAATTGGAAAAATTAACGATGAATCAAATTACTTGTAACGACTGTCAAAGATGACGGAATAACTGATTGATTGTTAATTCAGGTAGTTACTGACACCCAACAGGTATTAAGCTCTACGGCTAAGCATTACGTCCTTAGATGCAAGGCCCCCTTTGATGCAAATAATTTGTGCTCGCACGGTATATAGGTATCAATATTTATAGTATCTTTCGTTTTCTCTAAAAAGCCGCCAAATACCAGTCCTTGGGTAACAATTACCTAGTGTTTCACGAGACGAGAAATCTCGCACTTATAAAAAAAACTCGTCGATTTTTCCAAATCTCGCCTCGCTAACATCTTGCAAAATCGTTTCTTGTCTCGTCTCGCGAGAGTCTCGCAATTTCTCGTTCTCGCAATATGACGTCATAAAAATAATTCTGCAAAATTTGTGTATAAACGCGTTTGGATATATTGGTTACAGGCTTGCCAGATTTAACAATTTTTTGCTATTTTGATGATTTTAGCCAATGAACGCCAAATATTGCCTAATATTGAGAGTGGATCCACCTTACATAATAATAATAATTATTAATAAAGCTAGGTATAATTTATCCAAACTCAGTTTGAGGACATTCCAATCATTCCATACGGCGGTAAACAGTCTCAAAGAGACCGACCTTACAACCAGGGTTGTCAGATCTTTCTTCTTCAATTATTTAAGTTTTTTTATTAAAAATGTTTCTTTTATATCAGTATTCAATTGTTAGTCAGTAACTTTCTTTGAAAGCTAGTTTGCAAATATACTTTTAACCGAGGAGATTTGAGTGTGACAGAAAAAAATAACAAGCCATTCATTGTTATAATAATACATTCTTTAGTCCTTAAGAAACAATATAACTGAAATCAAGACAAAAAGTGTTTTCAGTGTTTAAAAACAACTAATTAACAAACCCTTGTTTCTCGTATATACTTACATTGTGCTTACAAATCCGAAAATTTTGAAGAATTGGCAACAGCAATGGATACAAGCGCCAGTTAAAGCAGCTGGGATAAGCTGAAGCGGTCTCCGACCCGTTCAACGATCGATTCTGTCAGACAGAGATACGCCAGTGACCGCCGATGGCGTGGAAGAGACGAACAAATATACGTAATTTGGAACTTGTGGACGGGCTGGACAATGTTTCGAGAATGGAGTTCTGGTAAAAAAATTATAGCATTTTCTGAGCAGTGTCGTGCCGTGTAAGGTTTATTTTTCTGATTTTAGTTTTGTGTATAGAATTTTTGCGTTACCTTATATTTATTATTTTAATATAATATTATTATATAAACAGTTAGTTTCTAAAGTGTAGTATGTACAAACACCTAATGTAAAACAAACTTATAAGTGTGTATACGAATTTTAATTATTTGTTTGGGACGCCTATGGTTAGGAAATTCCTACTGTTTAATGTCATTAAATTGACCTAAGAAACACTATACGGGTTTTACAGGGTAAGATTCCCTTAAACATTTTACCGCAAGCCCAAAGATGTTACCGTAAACATTTTGATAATATTATGTTTGTTTGTAATACTGGTGAAAATTTAAAAATATACACGATTTTTCCTGTCAATAAGGACATGTATAGCTAATTTTTTTATTAGGTCGATGATAACGATACGTCGATAATTTTCACTACGCACGTGCCTCTGATTGATAATAAACTGTTTAGGCGTTTGCGATTTATTCGGAGGTGGAAAAAGTCCAAGATCACCTACCGGTTAACCAGCCCATGAAATAGAAAGAGAGCGAATTTTAGACCCCTTCAGGTAGAAAGAGAAAAACTAGTAAACGTCTGTTTTCGAAACCACAGTTCAGTAAAACAATCGAATGGCTTTATAGCTTGGGCTCCTTGGCGTTTGGGATAGTGTTGGGATCACTCGAGTGAAAAATAACCTATAATTCGGTTTTTTCAATCACTTGAATTATTCGATTATCTTCGGAAATAATTCGAGTGACGAACATATGGTTTTTATTTTCCAACGCGTCTCCAAAGTTGCTGCCCGCATGTCAATCACTCACTGCGGCCAGAGCCATCTCCTAGCGAGCGGCTACACCGAGTGGTTTCGGTTATTATTGGCGATATAATTCAGATTAAATACTGCATTACGGGTTACCTGTGTAAGATATTATGATTTATTATTTAGATTTAAATACTGCATTACGGGTTGCCTGCGTAGGATAATAGGATAAAATTATTTTATTTAGATTTAAATCGTATTCGTCTACTGAAAACTTAATGTTTAGTGGTGAGTATTCAGTATTCATAAATATCATGAGTTATGCAATATCGTGACATCTCAAGGTCAAGTCTTTATAGGTGTTCTGTGACTTCTGTGGGTCAAGTCCTGGTGTAAGTATTCGTTAGGTCAAGTAGTCAAGTTGTGAGATCTGGGATGCCGAAAAATCCAAAAATATATCCGCCACATTTAATAATCCGCAAAAAATCAATCGATTAACAACATCGAGTCAGTTATTCCCAATACAAATGCTGTATATCAACATGAACGATAAACCGCCAATATTAATATTAGCATTTGAGTGAAAAACCGGTTATCATTCGGTTTTTTAAATCACTTGAATTCTCGGTAGTAGGTTTTTAAAATAAGTCGGTTTTTCCCAACACTAGTTTGGGATATTTAAAACGGTATAAGAGAGACTTTGAGAGTTTATAAATCGATCGATAAAATTAATACATTTATGTGATAATATTGTACTTTTGATGATGTGTGGTTTCCCTAGGGGGCAAGTGTTCATGAGCCCTTAAATGGCAGCCGCCACACGTACTACGTGGTTCAAATTTTAGAATGTTAAAAGTAAGATACACCCTTTTTGACTATTTATGGCACAAAACGGAAACACTGGCTGGCTAGAATCACGTGGAGGAATAGAATGCACGCAAGTGCAAAAATAGGTCAGTTACCGGCGGTGTCTGTAATAATGTGTGTGGTGGATCAGCATAAACCGGTTTTAGGACTAGTCTTTAAAGCCTTATTATTATACGAAAACTACAGAGGCTAAGTGCATCAGTATCTACAAAACTAAAGATTCTATGAACAGTTAACCTATAACTAACTTAACGAGATTTGATGGTTTGGTAAAAGTTCCTAAAGTTAAAATATGCTATAATATACATTAAATATTCACTCTGTAAATTTTTTTATTAATTTTTTGAACAAAACTTTTGTAAGCAAATGCCAAGCCCGGAGACAATTTTTGTGACACATGTTGAAAGGAAATAACTGCTATTAAAATATTTGAATAGAGCTGTTTCATATTATATGTGCTATTTTAACTTTAAGTGATTCATGTTCAACCGCAGTAAAGTTGATTGTTTAAAAGACACAAATATGCAAATTTTCGACTCAAAATTTTTCCATGCATGCGAAGAAATGTTTTTGAAACTTACCCAGCAAGAATAAAAGCATTGTAAATGCGAGAAAAAAATTAGATATCAGACATTTTAGGGTGTTCCAAATTTTATCTTTTGGTGAAGGGTCAGGAGGTAATTTAATGTACTGTGCGTCCATCGAAAATGCTTGGACATGGACATATTCCCTCCTGCCTTGTGTGCAGGACAATTTGAAATCAAATAAATATCTTCAATCTAAGTTGAAATTTGATATTGTAAAGTTTCCAAAAATTTATTTTCCCTAGTTTTGTTCCAAAAAAAAATGGGTCCAATAAGCCGCTGTCCACATATAATGCCCGCGAAACATTTACCTATTGAGGCTATTGAGTCTTTGTTTGAGGATTTGGCTCATTGTGCATCATCAGGAGACAGAATATTTATTTATTGCTGATGGTTTTAGCAGAAGAGAAAATGCTGTAGAACCTTAATGAAGCTTTTATGGAATTAAAATATTGATGTGTAGAAGTGACATAACATAATATGAAGAAAATTGACAAAAGTTCAAACATACTGAGTAGGTGAAAAAGTCAGTAAAGGGGATCAAAGCCAACCAAATAATCTGGGGAAGAAGAAAAAACCTTCTAAAAAGAAGGTGTCGAGGGTTATTTAAAATTTTTATAAAACTTTTTAAGTATGTCTGTAGGACATTATAAAGATAAAATTTGTCATTTGTGGAAGTTTTATGAAGATATCACAATGAAAATACTGTATAGCAAGTGGTTTGATGAATTGATTGACTTCATTGATTCCTCTTTCATTCACTTTTGTCTCAACACGTGGACGTGAGCTACAATTTGACCATTATCTTCTAAAAATGTGTGATTTGTTAATTAATTTCATATTATTTAAATTAACCGCTTGTGGGGTTACTGAGCTTTAACCCTCAGTACCCCACAAACCACTTGTTAGACCGTATTTACATTGTGATATCTTCATAATACTTTTACAAATGACAAATTTTATCTCTATAATTTCTTACAGACATGCTTAAAAAGTTTTATAAAAATTGTAAATAACCCTTGACACCGTCTTTTTAGAAGGGTTTTTTTTCTTTCCCAGTTTATTTTTTGGTTGGTTTAGACCCCCTTTACTCAACTTTACTGACTTTTTCACATACTCAGTATGTTTTAACTTTTATCAATTTTCTTCATATTATGTCTCTTCTACACATCAATTTTTTAATTGCATAAAAGCTCACTTCGAAGACGCTTTTTAAACAACTTTGACATTTTAGTAACAATGACACGGCTCGGTAATCATAGCAAATGATATCAAACCAACCGTCACAGATTGGTTTAATAGTTGTTTTATGACATGACGTTAAAGAAATGTACAGGGTTATATAAAAATATCTTCATTATTTTATATTTTCAAAAAATTTAAAATACAACAAAAAGCTACAAAAGAGGTAGATTTTATTAGATGGACTATTTCGGATTACGTAAATACTTATTTACCTATTGTAACAATAGTTATAACTTCCGAGGTAAAAACTATCTAATAAGGTCAAAATTTGCATAATTTTACTTTCCCGCACTAGTGCGGGATAGTGACACTTTCAAAACTAAAAGTCGTGCGGGAAAATGGGTTAAAACGCACGGAAAATTTATTTGCGTCTGAGCTCAAAACACAATAGGTACCTATATCAATCAATATATTCAAAATCTATTCGACAAAAAACAAGATTCCCACGCGACACAACCCTTTTAAATGAAGCATTAAACCGATGATTTCGAGAAAGGAAAAAAGTTAAAACGATCAGACCGTATAAACTAAGAACCCCGCCCTTGATGACGGGTCAACGGGTAGAAATATGCAGTGCGCGCCGCTGAGGTTCCGTTCTGTCTGCTATGAAAAACGGTTTTCGTCTAAAGCATTACCGACATAAATTTTTTTGCCGTATTAAGAGCAAGGCTGCGTTGCCAGTTTCCGTTGATATCAAGCTGCGAGTGGAATCGGAAAAGCAAACCTAAACAAACCCGAATTATCGATAGTAATTATCTTGCTGTCGATAATAATTGAATCCGCTAGTTTCAAACTTCAACAAATTAATGTTTTGCGAAAATTGATAAGCTCTTTCACATTCACCGACACGACACGACAACGGCAGAAGCTCTTCACTATGGCCGGAATGCCGGCTCAAGTAGACTAAAATTTCAAGTCAATTCTTATGATTATCATTTGGTTTGTCACAAAAATAGAGTTTTCTCTACACAAGTTCGATTAAACTAAGCAGCCATTTAAATTAATTAACCTTGCTGTTTTGACGCATAAAACCAAATACCAAATACCACACAAATTATGAAAAATCGTCGACGACATGAGTAGGGAGGATGCTCCTTGACGGCAAGTCTGCGCCGGCAACGACACGACACGATACCGATAAGTGGGTAAGTATGAAAGCTAGCATAGCAAATTTCCTTATCTTCAAATGAGCTTTTTTACTAAATTTTTATCCTATCGTATACAGTGTGACCAGTAAAGTCCGCATCATATAGGATTTTTTTTTATTAATAACTTTATTCGAAATTTGACTTTGGCATCAAGTTCTGCTTCGATCGAGATGAAAATAAAGCAAAAAAATAGTAGTCACTTGATTCGCATTATCTGTCAAATTTTAATTTTCTCCAAAAAATAATTCAAAAGTATCGAAAAAAGTTTTTTTAAGTGCATTTTCTAGCCCAAATCCAAAATTTTAGCTGCATAAGATAATTTTGATTTTTTACCCATATTTTGTTAATTGCACCACTTTTGCAAAATAAGACTCAACGCAACCTACATAAAACTTCTTGACAATGCTTTATTTCAGATACATTTTCTTTAAAGTAGCGCCATATTAAAATAAATGTGTGTTTTTCTACAAAATCAAAATTGGGCTATTAAAATTTGGTCGCATGTGCATGCAAAGTTTATTTGTTTTTGACCCTGCATAAGGTAACTTCATAAAATAAGTATTTTTAAAAACGTAGTTTGTGTCTGAAAGTAATACACCTTAATATTAAGACAAAAAAGAACACAGCGTCATCAGTAAAGTTTTCATTAAGTGGAAAATACATTTTAGTGGTGGGTAAAAAATCACAATTATCTTATGCAGCTAAAATTTTGCATGTGAGCTAGAAACTGCATTAAAAAAACTTTTTTTAATAACTTTTTTTAATATTTTTAGAAATAACCCCACAGTTGAATTATTTTTTGGAAAAAATTTAAATTTGACAGATAATGCGAATCACGTGACTACTATTTTTTTTTGCTTAATTTTCAATCGAAGCAGAACCTGATGCCAAAGTCAAATTTTGAATAAAGCTATTAATAAACTGTTATGAGCAGTGTTAATACCTAAACCAAATATAAAATTTCGTCAATACCCCCGACCCGTTCTATTTTATGGAAAAAAATTCGCCATTACACAATTTGCGAGAAAAGTAAAAAAAGGTATGTATATGTACCAATGTCAGTATTTTAAACACAGCTTGGCAACGTGCCTGTTTGTGACAGTCATGAAGTAGACCCCAGTTAAAAAAGGCGGTTTACCTCAGGTTTTGTTTCATCACTATCCGCCATGGATATGAGATGATGGGGTCAGTGAAGTGGAAAGACCCTGTACACTGCAAACCATTTACTCTTCTTGTTAACTTTCTGTTAGCACTTTTTTATAATGTAAGCTAATCTTATGTTCTGTGTAATTTGATAGTAATTTGGTATTTATATAAAATTACGAATAAAAAAGTATCTAAAGTCTGTTCAATGACCGCTGACCGTTACGTCACGACTAGTGCTTATCTTTCTAACATTGGTGAACTAGGTGAGATACCTAGTAAATTTGCGTCAAAAATGAATGTCGTATAATTTTACCCGTCAAAAAATTTTATTGTCATTTTTGACTGTGACATTTTTAATCATCATTATTTCATTTCATATTATAGAAAGTGATGCCGAAATAGTATATTAACGTACACGTTTTATAAAGCATCATTTTATAACGGGACAAGTGCTTAAAACTGCTTTATATAACACGTACGTTATACTTTTTTTTCTAATTTGTAGTTTTTTCAATAAAAAACATATTTAAAAAGAAAATAAATCCTTCAAATTTTGTAAATTTTTATGTCTAAATTTTATGTTGGTAATACTATTTTTTATCCTCTGGACAACAAAAATTATTTTGCGAACTGTCATTTTTTGATTTATTGGCCCATTTTCACCACGAGATTCTAAAGTTATTTTAGCGATATGAGATTTGAAATTGGACGGAATACGTTGTGTGATCCTTGTACATTCGGTACATATACAGAGCGTTCGGAAATTCGGGCGATTTTGCTAGTTTTTTTCGAATTTCACAAGACGTGATTTTACGTCACGGCATTGCAATTTAGTATAGGGAAGCTGGAAAATTCAAATAAAGTTGAAGTTAAAATTGACATTGGAAGGTGAGTAGATTGAATTTTGGATAGGATTTGGCAGAAAATGATAGCTTGAAGCATCCACAAAAGATTGATTTATAGATTTATGCAACCAACATACATGACTGTTATCCACACAGAATAAAAAAGTAGGTTATCAAGCTATTTTTCCTCTGCAAAAAATGGGTTTTCTCGTAAATCACAAAGGCCGCGCAAGTCGATGAAATAAAACATTTAAATGTTACCAACATCAAATAAAGAAAAAACGCGTATCGAAATAGCTTCATTACGATACGCAAATGCGTATCGTAATAGACTTATGATATATACCAAATTAGAAAAAGGCTATTTTACCTTTTATAACGCAGTTTACAAGTAGATATAATAAAGCAGAAATTGTGAAAATATAAATAACATGAAAAATATATGGCAATGTTTTTATAAATACCTATCTGTTTTAGAGAGTTTCTGATGCTTTGGGAAATTTGTGTTCAACGAATTAAGGCAAAGGGGATAGAGAAGGATGTAGATTTTAAGAATCGCATTAATGCAGCTATGCAACTTCGCGAAATTCAGGAACATACCATAAGAGAGCATATTTATGGGATGTATACAGCAGGTGAACATGTTACCATTCGCTCAATACAACTAAACCTTAAAATCAATCATTAAAAATCATTGATGGTGTTGTAATGTCCACTGGTTCATTAGCGGACTGTTTAAAAAAAATTAAATTTAAATGGCGTAGATGTTACAATAATAGATGATACTCTTCATACAGTTAAAAAAAATCGTCAGAGGGTGTACGGTATATTATTTTACATGCTGGTTCAGAAAATGGATTTGTGAATAATGCAAGTTTGATATTCAAGTCTGGCCTGAAATCTGGTGATAATTATGATTCGATGAATAGTGAAAACTTTGAGAAATGGTTTGAAAAAAAATTGTTACCAAACTTGGAAGAACCGTCGCTTATTATCATGGATAACGCCTTCTATCATTCTGGGCTAATTGAAAAAATTCCAAATACAAGTTGGCAAAAGTTTACTTATTGCATGGTTAGAACAAAGACAAATTCCGGTTTGACAATTTGCAATGAAGGATCATATCTGGATAATAGTGAAGCAGCATATTCCACCCAAACGTTACAAATAATCTGGAAAGCGCTATTTATTTTGTTTTTCAATTATTTTTATTTTATTTTAATAGGTTGGACGAACTAGCATTGCAACATGGACATCGAGTTTTAAGACTTCCTCCATAGTCCATATCATTATGATTTTATAAATAGATGAAAACATTTGAAACAAAATTTATAGACTGATGCACTAAAGATGCACTAGACAAAAAAAAATATAATTCAATTTTAAATTTTATTAATGGTTTTATTTATTGTCCAGTAAATTTAAATTAATTAAAAATTTCATACTGATTTAAAAAAAGAAAATGTTTTATCCCATGATACCTTTTACTCTAAATAAACTACTTATTTCTGACTTCATTAACAGTATAAAAATATTATTTAAAAATTTGAAAAAACACGATTGTATTCACATGCATCCGTCTTTATACAGGGTTAGGAAAAATTACCAGAACGGTCGATTATTTCAAAATATACAGGGGCTATCAAAAAACGTCTTATATAAAAAATGTAGGGCTGTTAACAATCTACATATCGGTGATAAATTGAAATATACAGGGTCGCCCACAAAGTTGTGGAGAATGATAGTTATATTTTTTTAAATGGAACACCCTGTATATTTTAACATTTTTTAATTCCACATAAAATTATAATTATTTTTTATTATACGCACTATTAGTCTATACTTCATAGTTTCCGAGATATTGACTCTCGAAAAGTGACATTTTTGAACTTTGACAGCTTATAACTTTTTAACAGTACGTCTTAGAGCAAAACGGCTTACATGTCCCTATCTTCAATTTTTATTATCTTCCCAAAAAATCAACTTCCGGTTAAACCGGATGTAACTCGAAAGCAGGAAATGTAGTTGTTCCGGTTTAACTGGAAGTTGATTTTTTGGGAAGATAATAAAAATTGAAGATAGGGAAATGTAAGCCGTTTTGCTCTAAGACGTACTGTTAGAAAGTTATAAGCTGTCAAATTTCAAAAATGTCACTTTTCGAGAGTCAATATCTCGGAAGTTATGACTAATATAGTATAGACTAATAGTGCATTTAATAAAAAATAATTATAATTTTATGTGGAATTTAAAAATGTAAAAATATACAGGGTGTTCCATTTAAAAAAAATATAACTATCATTCTCCACAACTTTGTTGGCGACCCTGTATATTTCAATTTATCACCGATATGTAGTTTTTTAACAGCCCTACATTTTTTATATATGACGTTTTTTGATAACCCCTGTATATTTTGAAATAATCGACCGTTCTGGTAATTTTTCCTAACCCTGTATAGATTAAGCCTAAGAAAAATCATAACCTTTACCACCGGTAAGTCAAACTGACTAATTAACGACATAAATATAGAGAATATGACGTAACGGTCAGTGTATTTTCATTTTTCCCTCTTGGTTTGTTGACAGGGCTATTTCTGGAGGGAGAGTACGAACTTAATGAGATTTAAGTACGAAATGTTGACTTGTTTACTACCTTACCGACCACTCTTCCAGTGGCGGATTTAGGATTTATTATAGGGGGAGCGCGCGAAAGGGAATTGCGCCAAAGATGCCTCTTGGGTGCCACGCCCTTTTTTGGGTAAAATAGCCGTAAAGCTTAATCTGCGGCAATATGCCAGACTTCAAAACACTCTTTTAATTTAAAAGAAATTCGAAATTTGAAAGGTCGACAAAATAAACAATAAACTGTTTATTTTACTAATTAACATGTCTCTTATTAAGGCATAATTATATCTAAGTATAATAATTATTATAATAAATTATATTATGTAATAATAAGATCAAAAACAAAATAAGAATGAAAACGAAATATAAACAATAAGAACAAAAAAAAAATATCTGAAGTACATACCTACTTACTTTGTACTAAATTACAAAATCAAGTTTCCTGTTCTTAGAAGAGAAAATATTTATGATTTTGTTTACATCCACGTTTATATCACGGTGGACATATAGGAAAGCCAGACCATTAAGGCGATCTGCAGCCATTGTAGCCCGTAAATAAGATTCTATAATCCTCAGGGTGGAAAAACTTCGTTCTGCTGTGGCCACAGAAACTGTCAAGGTACACAAAAATGGATTTTTTTTATAGAAATATTATATAGTTTTGTTAGTACTCTGGGGGGGGGGGGGGCGTCCCCCGCCCCCCCCCCCTATATCCGCCACTGCACTAATCTCGTCTCGCAAGAATGAGACGAAAAAAAGCGAGACGAGACTGAAACACTACTCGGGAATATTCGCTACAAAAAATTTTCGAGAATTTTCCATCACTAGTTACACCAATGTCGTCTGCAAGTTGACATGCTAGAACATTTCCGCCCCGCATTGATGCACGCCGCTGTACCGAAGAAGATAAAGGGAAAGGCCAAAAGTGCACTGTCATAACGAAGATTGAAAATAGCGGCACGGTCTAAAAGAAAACAGGTGTGAAGTGTGTAAATTCTAAATTGCATGTAAATTTATTAACTAATTTAAATCGTATTGGAATTTCAAAAATTATAATGGGATCCATCGGAGCGGGAATTGCTTTTAGAAAATGGAAAAGGGCATTATTAATTGCATTTGAGGATGGCTTCACACCGGCTCTGTGGTAGGTAGACATAAATAATAACCGCGATTGTCACGGCTTAAATTCATGAAGATTACTTGGGAAAAGCGGCTCGCGATTGGAGCCAAGTTGTGTAACGACAAGATTCGGATTAATAACAATTGAATTATTCGATTGTAATCGGAGAGAATATAGGTTTATCGAAGAATCGAAGCGCAGACACAAGTTTTTAAGATTGAAAACTTACCTTTCCCGCCATTTTTTTTAACCAAACGTTATTCTAGTGACTTTTGACAATAATTTATAATAGGTTGTATATTCCCTTTATCACCTTCTCGGGGAAGGGAGTAGTAGTGGCGTTACAAACGCCCCTGTAGACCCCGCACCGCGGGGGACCCACGCATCGACGGCCCCTTTAAAATTTGCTGCCAGCTTTGCTTTTCATATAGGTATTTAATTTTATAATTAACATTATTTTGTTATATCCTGAGAATTTAACTTCGTTAAGTGAAGAACAATAATTATACGTAAAAGGGCGGAATTTACAAACGATAAGACTTGACCATTCACTTTCCTAGTCAAATTTTATGTCTCAGAGAGGGGCTTGGAGATAGTATCTATTTCAAAATTGAAAACAGTGTATCAACTTGCGGATCATTAATTAATAAAAAATCAATGTGTTTTCTAGATGTATCTATACAGGGCAGTGATGTTATTTCTAACTTTACCAGTTAGTGAGGCATCAGCGGAACGATCTTTTTCCAAACTTAAAATAGTAAACACACATTGACGTAAGACCGTAGGACAACAACGCCTTTCGGATTTTTATCCTTAATCAGTATCGAACACGAGTTTTTTTTTTTTTTTTTTTTTTTTTTTTTTATTATTTATTTTACGTCGGCCTTTTTCCGCAACGAGGCTAATCACCGACGCCAGGGAATTTGTCACACACTATCTGGTAATTTTGCCGAATCCCTCTTTGTCGAGGGTAGGGTTGTTTAACGTGCCAACATCCATGACACGGGGCCCGCGGGGCCCCTCTTAAACCAAATTCCAAATTTAACATCGACGTTGCCGGCGCCGGGAATGGAACCCGGGTTTACGATCTGTGAGGCCGCTGCGCTGACCATAGACCACAACGCCGATCACGAGTTTGTTAAAACATTAAATATCGACGAAATTATAAACGAATTTGCAAAAAAAAACTCTCGACGATCTGGTCGTTTTGTATAATACCTTGTATAGTACCTACTCAGTGACGTAATGTTTGTGCAGACTTGTTAAGTGTTCATGTATTTTAGTATTTTCTATCTTTTGGATTCTATAGGGCTCGATCACTGCTACCCCCGATACTACCATACAGTGGCGGATCCAGAAATACTCCTAAGGGGGGGGCCCGTATGCAAAAAATCAAAATAAATCAATATATTTATATTTTATATTGTGAAAAACGTAACACAAATTTTTGTAACAGGTAAACAAAAAATAATTTTCAATGTTTCAATAGGCTTTAGGGGGGGGGGGGGGGCATTGCCAGTGCTACCATACATGTTAAGCAACATTTTAAGTGGTGTTTTAAAATTTTGATTTTGCATCATGTTTGCTGCAATATTACGTATAATGACTTATTAATAACTACCTATGTTATGTCTACCAGTCTACCTAGGATTATAAAATAAATTTGAATTGTTTGCTGTTTTAATAGTATAGGTACTTAACATAATGTGGGTGTAAGCCTAATTAAATTATTACACGATTAACGAATTCAAAAATTCATAAACCTAAACCTAATAGTAATGAAAATAAGAATAATCATTTTCCATTCGTTATAGAGAGGGGGGCCCTAAAAACTTTTCCGGGGGGGCCCACTCAGTTTTTGTTACGTCACTGGGGAGTAGAGGGGTTGTTACCAGACGCGGCTTGTCGATAAGGTCATTTGGTCGAAGATGGGGGAAGGGATTAGGAGTTTAACTCCCCCCCCCCCTCAAATATACATGAACGGTGCAGGAACTTCGCACCAAATAACATCCAAGTTAAGGCCCAACCTTTATAGGTAGGCAATTTCATAACAATTATTTAATAATGGTATTAGAAGAATCTAAAAAAATAGATGTTCTTACTAACGTAAATCCCGTTCATTCATTAACAGATTATTGCAACAAAATATAATTATTATTTATTGAGGGTTACTGGAATTTACAGGTATTTAGAGTTACTTTAGTAATTACGGAATAAAAACTTCTTATAATAATGTCATCAAAGGATTCCATAATCGGTATGGTGTATATGTCGTAGGCTGATAGTGAAATCCGTCATTTCATGAAAAGCCTAGTCACTTCATGAAGCGTCGGCAGATTGTGTAAAAACATGAAATTACACGATCTGCCGCGTCACTTCATGCAGATACCTTGACGTTTCGGCGTATTATGTATAACACAATCTGCCTAATTTTAAATATCGTCACTTCATGTATTACCTAACGATGTCATGTCAGTCGACAGATTGTGTAATTCCGTCTAAAAGGTATATTGGCAACTGGTTTGTTCGTTGTTCCCCAGAGCATTTTTTTTAAATTAAATTTTTTCAACTAATATTATTTTATAAAAATAAAAAAAATGCTCTGACAAACCCGAACAAACCAGTTGCCAATATACCTTTTAGACGGAATTACACAATATGCCTTGTTTTTGTGGCATTTCATGAAGTGACGATATTTAAAATTAGGCAGATTGTGTTATACATAATACGCCGAAACGTCAAGGTATCTTCATGAAGTGACGCGGCAGATCGTGTAATTTTATGTTTTTACACAATCTGCCGACGCTTCATGAAGTGACTAGGCTTTTCATGAAATGACGGATTTCACTATCAGCCTAGGACATATATGTAGAGGAAGGAACCCAAATTTGAGACACTTTTTTTGTAAATTCGAAATAAAATTCATCATTGAATAAATTTTTATTATTATTGTACAAAATCGCTTGCTTGGTGTATTAACAAAACATCGCAACAAAGAATCTACACTAAAATAGCTATCTAGAGAAGTTATTGAACTTAAAGTTTGTTTTTGTCAATTTTTCCATAAAATAAAAGGTTGCCTAATTTGAGACACTACACCAAAAACATTTGAGGCATTTAGATATCCCATCTCTTTATTACTCACAGCTTTCACCATAGCGTGAGGGTCCCATTTCTTGTGTTTTAAAGATATTGTATTGGGTGCCTAATTTGAGATAGTCTTAAATATTTACAGCACCATTTAGTATCTCAAATTAGGAATTCTCGTTATAAAAATTGACAACAATATTTTAGGTTAGTTATGAAAGAGTACAGCCAAATTTTAATAAGACATCATTAGGCAACACCTAAACTAACTACTTCGACACATAAAATATTTTATTTCCGCTTACGTTGACTGCAAATGCCGGTTTATTTGCACTATCAAAAAAACTTTACGACTCAAATCGGAAGAAAAACGTACCTGCGCAGAAATAAACGAACTGACGCGCTCAACGAACTCTTTACCACTGCAGTCTAGTTTATTTGAGTAAGTTTACGCCACTTTTGTTAGATGATGTTACATAGGTATATGTTAATATCCGGAGCTATCTCAAATTAGGCGCCTATCTCAAAATTGGGTATCTTCCTCTAAGGGGTGTTGAATTTGTTTCTAAAATTGTTGTAAAAGCTCTCATCTGATCATATCACGTATTACTGCGACACCGATATTTTTCATCATGGATATTTAAGTTATTAAAACGATTTTTAAAAAACCGGTAGTTCTGAAACGCATATTTATGCACACAGAATGGTACTACCCATGCATTTATTATTATACTAAGATATCCATTTTTATTTCTAAGTAATCTTAATTTAACCTAAAATGAAAAAAATCTTAACAAAACAAAAAAGTATCCATAGGTGGTGATAAGGCTTATAAATTATTGTTGGCGTTATGGTAAAATATAACCTTTGTGGCATAGGCTGAGAGACACAAGTAGAGGCGCAGGAGACAGGAGATCAGACGCACGCCAGCCGCCGGCAGCGGCCGGTAACCTCAGGAAACTAAAACCGCCGAGAAGAACATGTTTGTAATCCGGTTGTAAACTAATATCTCGAAACCAACAGTTCTATAGGTATATTAAAGTTTCTATTAAAGCCCTTACTTCGTGTGATCGTATATCATGATTGAAATAATAATTTTCTGAAAAAAAAATTGACACAAATTTCCGACATGGCGATGGCGGCAACACTCTTTGCCTATCACTGTATATAATTTAGAATACATTTACCGTTACAAAAACAACCAATCAAACAAATAATTAAAAGCATGAATAATGTATTTTGAACGTATAATGCAGTGGTGTAGCTACGGGTAGAAGAAGCAGAGTGCCCACCCTTCTTTAAAGCCGCAAGATAGCAACAAAGTAAGCGCTCTGATTAGTATCCAACGACGGCGACGCACGCAAGAAGTGTCAAGGGTTGACTTAAAATTGTCTCCAATTAGTAAAAAATGCATACTTTGTATATATTTTTATAAATTTATCAAAACAGAAACACCATGAGCAAATATATAAAAATTTGAATATTTGTGTTTGTTGTGTAAATGAACGTTTATTTAATCTAAAAAAATAATGAAACATTTACCCTCTACATTCGAAATAATTGACAGGGCTAGATTATTGAGTAAATTGTATCAGTACGGTATTCGCGGAAACGATTATAAATGGTTTAAAAATTATTTAAGTAACAGTCACAAAAAACAAAAATATCAAAAACATATTCAAATAAAAAAATAAATAATATAGGAGTTCCTCAAGGAAGTATACTAGGTCCAATATTATTTATTTTATACATCAACGATATGCCTTTAGTTTTAAAAATGTGTAAGTTACAAATGTTTGCTAATGACACTTTAATTTATATTAATGTTTTAAATATTTTTGATGGTCTAAATACTCTAAATTCTGAGATAAATATATTATTAAATTGGCTAAAGGTAAACAAATTAAAATTAAATATTTCAAAAACTAAATGTATGGTTATGTAATAATTTAAATTGTCAAAATATAAATGTTGTAATTGATGGTATAAAATTGGAATTAGTAAACAGTTTTAAATATTTAGGGATAATCATGGATTCAAAATTAAATTTTTTTAATTATTTTGAAAGTATTATATCGAAGATTGCCGGAAAAGTAGGTTATTTTAAGAGAATCAGTTCTAATTAAAGTTTGTTTTCTACAAAAACTGTATTTAATACTATTATATTACCACATTTTCTTTATTGTTCTTCCATTTTAGATTGTGCTAGTGAGGAAATCTTAACATAGTATAAAACAAAGTCGTTGTCGCTGTCTGTCCGTCCCTACCAGCTATATATGCTTAAATCTTTAAAACTACGCAACGGATTTTGAAGCGGTTTTTTTTAATAGATAGAGTGATTCAAGGGGAAGGTTTTTATGTATAACTAGCGACCCGCTCCGGCTTCGCACGGGTGCAATTTCAGAAAGTGGCATGCCGGGTACTAATATATCGGGTTTGTTCGGGTTTGTATTTATACCAGCGGGTTGCAACGCATGCCGGATACACGCTAGTATTTGATAAATGACAAATTTCACAAAATAGGCCAATGCGGATTAATTTAAATTGTGACAAATATACAAAAATTTATTTTATGTTGAAAAATTTAGATTGGTTGAATGTAAGAAATTAATCTTTTTATTTAGTATGTATCTTTAAAATTAAAAATAGTTTATTGCCGGATTGTTTAAAAAAATGTTGTTCTTTAAATTATCACCATCATAATTATAAAACAAGAACCAATCAAAATTTTTATGTGTATAGAGTGTCAAAAACATTATAAATCTATTTTTTTATAAAAGTTTGATAGAATATAATAATTTGGAAAATTCTATTAAATCGCAAATATCATTAAAACTATTTAAAAAAACTTTAAAATTAGATTTAATTAAAAAACAAAATGATACGTAATATTTGATACAATTTGCAAAATGCTTAACTTTTCTGTCTGTTTTTGTTAAAAGCAGGTTGCGTTTTAAAATTTAAAAATAAATCTATAAAATATGTTAAAAAAATGTATTAAAAAATATTTTATTGTCGCTTTTTGCTAAATAAAACATGTTACTACTACTACTACTACTACTACAAGGAACGTATTTCACATTAGGGCACTAACCTAAATGTTTTTTCATAAAAATATAAAATTAACAATAAATGCAGCATTAGAAAATAATGACATGCTTAAGATAAGCATGTAGGAATTCGAAGAAATTCAATAGGTATACTAAATAAATCGGTGTTCAATAATAAGCACCTTTTCCATTATTGGTTAATTTGCTCCATATGTTTTCTCAAAACTACCCCGACCCGCCCCTGGAAATACTTCTGCGGGCGACAAGGACACGAAATGTTGATCAAAATAAGAAATGGCGACTGCGTTAGTATCATAAAATTAGGCTACGCCACTGGTCGAGAGGCTTTGTAACTATTGCGTATGTCTTAAGATATCAATCTGGTTTGCATACATACATACATACATACATACATACATACATACATGTGGTGGGATGATATTGTTTAGGAAAAATTAAGAAAGGCAAAAAAAGAAAGGCAGGGACATGTAATTAATTAATAAATCCAATGATGTGTGACGTATAATTAAAGACAATTTAATATTTAGAATACAATGATACGAAACAATAAAGATTTTTTATAAACACGAATTATATAAATTTTTAATTAGTGTAGATAGCGGATACGTCAGGCTTACTTTCCAATACGAATGGTAGGTTTGAAAATGTGTCTAAAAATACATACTAAAAAAATAGTCTAAATTTTTTTTTATTATAATTATAGAAATTTTTTGGTAAATTATTGTATTTGATTGGAGCAAGGCTATCAGAATTTATATTTTTTATATATATATACAGGGTGGCTCAAAAAAGTTAATATTGTTTTTACTAGTTTTCAAAGTAATATTGTTGATATATGGTTCCGAATATATTTATATATATAATTATCAAGGTTATACAGGGTGTTTCCGATGATACGTAATAGAAAAATGCATGTATTTATAGACCTTCTGATATATTAAAATTAGATCGATTAAATTTCGTTCTTTTTTAATATTTTTTAAGAGTTTTACTAAAAATTTTTACTATTAATTTCCCTTTTCCTTTGACCAGTTCTGGAGATTTACAGAGTCGAACAAACTCAAAGCACAAAAAGTAAGCATATAAAATACCAAAAATTACAATTATTTCAATAAAACTGTTATATAGAAGTTTATACTTTGATTAAAAGTAAATATATTAAACGGTATACAGGGTATTCTAATGACTGTTTGAAGGTTGGAGACAATGATGTTTCTTGGATGATGAAAGAGTTTTGGACTTCCATTGTCTTTATTTGTTTTAAATCACAACGTTTCAACTGGTGAGTATCTCCAGTCGTCTTCAGGTGAATACTAAATAAGTAAAGTAACTACAGGACTATTTATACTAGCTAGGTGCACTGAAGCATACCCGAGGTGGGTGCAGTCATGCGTTCAGTTGGCACGCGATCTTATCCTAAGATTACATCTATCTAACAAAGGTTTCCAGATATTTCTTATGTCTAGGGATGGTTTACTAAAGCAGCCTGGGTTCTGATGAATAGCAGCAGCTTCCTTGAACTTTCTTTTCCTCCAGTGTGGTTCCTTATGTAGGATTTCAGCTTCTGACCACATGATATGGTGACCATGTTTCCATGGTCAGCTGCACCTGACTTTTCGGTCTCTCCTTTTAACGTATTGTTTTTGTGTTCTTTAATCCTTGTTTCTAATGGTCTTAATGTCTCACCTATATAAGATTGGCCACATTCGCAGGGAATCTGGTAGACGCAGTTTTTCCTATCTTTTTGACTTGTGGGCTTTGTCTTCGTCAGGTGGCTTCTTAGGGTGTCCTTCGAGTTAAATACGGTGTTGATGTTGTATCGTTGTCCTAGTCTTCTTATTTTCTCAGATACTCCTTTGACATATGGAATATTGAGTGTTGGTTGTGCCTCTCTATTTGCTTCTTGCGGGTTGGGTCGATTCTTACGATTTTCCAATATTGTGTCAACTAATCTTGTGGGGTAGCCATTTTTGTTGAGGTCGGTCTTGATGTTATGAGTTTCTTTTTTAAGTGCTTCTTCCGAGTTACAGATTGTAATTGCTCTATCCACAAGGGTTTTAACTATGCCACGTTTCGTACTGTTTGAGTGATTTGATGTGAAATTGAGATACTGACCTGTATGCGTAGGTTTTCTGTATACTGAAGTTTGGATGATGTTGCCATTTTTCTTCACGTTGACATCTAGGAACGGTAATTGGTTGTTTTCTTCTTTCTCCATGGTGAATTTGATTGTTGGTGTTAAGCGATTGAGGTGATTTAGAAAATCTCTTAGTTCGTCATCGGTTCCATTCCAAATAATGAAGGTGTCGTCCACATATCTCAGCCACATTTTTGGTTTCTTCTTTGCCTGTTCCATTGCTTTGGATTCAAACCATTCCATGTAAATGTTGGCGATTACTGGCGAGAGAGATGAGCCCATCGGTAGTCCGTCTACTTGGTTGAAGAATCTATCCTTTTCTTGAAAGTAGGAATTGTTGAGGCAGCATTCCAATAGTTCCAAGATGGCATTAATGGGGAGCGTTGTTCTTTCTTGTAGAGTATGGTCTTCCTCAAGTTTGTTTTTGATAACCTTTAGGGCGTCTTTTACGGGAACGTTGGTGTAAAGACTTTCGACGTCAAAGCTCACCAGCTGATCTCCTGGCTGTACTTCCTTTCCTCCTATTATTTGTACGAAGTGTTGCGAGTTCTTAACAAATGATGTGCTATTTCCTTGAAGAGGTTTGAGTAAAGGGAGTAGAAATCTAGCTAGCTCGTATGTTGGAGAATTACGGGAGCTCGTAATGGGTCTTAGAGGCATGTTGTGTTTGTGTATCTTTGGCAGACCATAGAGATGTGGAGGCTTACTGTGGTGTGGTGTCAGGCGTGTCCGTGTCTTTTCTGGTATATATCGTTCATATTTCTTAAGTGTTCGGTAGATTCTTCTCTCGATGGTAGAGGTCGGATCCTTGGCAGTAAGAGAGTAGTTACCTTTCTGCAGGACTTCTTCGATTTTCTGATCGTAGGTCTGAACATCCATAATGACGGTCGATTTTCCCTTGTCGGCTGGTAGAATCTTAATAGTGGAGTCTTTGCGAAGGTTTGCAAGGGAGATTTTTTCTTCCTTACTGATATTTTGTTTTGGAGGCTTCGATTTTTCTAGAACTTCCCTAACTTTCCATCTAAATTCCTCCCCTTGTGTCTCTCCTATGGTTGTGGAGTCGACGGCGCTAATAATGTCCAGTATTGGTATCTCTTTTGGAGCGATAGTAAAGTTTAAACCCTTGGCCAATAAGTTTTCTTCATTGCTTGTTAATTCTTTGGATGAAATGTTAACAATGGTCCTTTGATTCTGCGGTATTGGTGTTTCTTGACTAACATGTTTTCCCAATTTCCTCTTATGATTATTTTGTTGAGTTGTTCTTACTTTATCACAGGTGGCGTCAATCTTCCGAAAAATAGGTCCATGATCCTCTTCTAATGTGTATTCTTTGATTTCCTCAAATCTCTGTTGGATATCCGCGAGTAGAGCAGCTTTCTTAAATCGGTGGTAGTTGATCTGGGAGCGTACGAGGGCTTTGCTGGCATTATTTAGAATCTTTATGGCTTGATGCCCTGGGATTGGTGACTTGATCCTAAATCCATCTGGAATAATTCCTTGATCCCTTGCCTGTAGTAGAAACTGGATGTGTGTTTCCTCCTTTGTTAATTTTATCTTGACTTTCTCGTAGTTACGAAACTTACCACTTATACCGGGTCCATACCGGGCTTCTAGTGACTATTTGAAGGTTGGAGACAATGATGTTTCTTGAATGATGAAAGAGTTTTGGACTTCCATTGTCTTTATTATCAGTTGAAACGTTGTGATTTAAAACAAATAAAGACAATGGAAGTCCAAAACTCTTTCATCATTCAAGAAACATCATTGTCTCCAACCTTCAAACAGTCACTAGAAGCCCGGTATGGACCCGGTATAAGTGGTAAGTTTCGTAACTACGAGAAAGTCAAGATAAAATTAACAAAGGAGGAAACACACATCCAGTTTCTACTACAGGCAAGGGATCAAGGAATTATTCCAGATGGATTTAGGATCAAGTCACCAATCCCAGGGCATCAAGCCATAAAGATTCTAAATAATGCCAGCAAAGCCCTCGTACGCTCCCAGATCAACTACCACCGATTTAAGAAAGCTGCTCTACTCGCGGATATCCAACAGAGATTTGAGGAAATCAAAGAATACACATTAGAAGAGGATCATGGACCTATTTTTCGGAAGATTGACGCCACCTGTGACAAAGTAAGAACAACTCAACAAAATAATCATAAGAGGAAATTGGGAAAACATGTTAGTCAAGAAACACCAATAACGCAGAATCAAAGGACCATTGTTAACATTTCATCCAAAGAATTAACAAGCAATGAAGAAAACTTATTGGCCAAGGGTTTAAACTTTACTATCGCTCCAAAAGAGATACCAATACTGGACATTATTAGCGCCGTCGACTCCACAACCATAGGAGAGACACAAGGGGAGGAATTTAGATGGAAA
Source organism: Polydrusus pterygomalis (assembly GCA_963969555.1). NCBI lineage: Eukaryota > Metazoa > Arthropoda > Insecta > Coleoptera > Curculionidae > Polydrusus > Polydrusus pterygomalis. The sequence continues at coordinate 2,917,658 of OZ018376.1, forward strand.
GTTAGGGAAGTTCTAGAAAAATCGAAGCCTCCAAAACAAAATATCAGTAAGGAAGAAAAAATCTCCCTTGCAAACCTTCGCAAAGACTCCACTATTAAGATTCTACCAGCCGACAAGGGAAAATCGACCGTCATTATGGATGTTCAGACCTACGATCAGAAAATCGAAGAAGTCCTGCAGAAAGGTAACTACTCTCTTACTGCCAAGGATCCGACCTCTACCATCGAGAGAAGAATCTACCGAACACTTAAGAAATATGAACGATATATACCAGAAAAGACACGGACACGCCTGACACCACACCACAGTAAGCCTCCACATCTCTATGGTCTGCCAAAGATACACAAACACAACATGCCTCTAAGACCCATTACGAGCTCCCGTAATTCTCCAACATACGAGCTAGCTAGATTTCTACTCCCTTTACTCAAACCTCTTCAAGGAAATAGCACATCATTTGTTAAGAACTCGCAACACTTCGTACAAATAATAGGAGGAAAGGAAGTACAGCCAGGAGATCAGCTGGTGAGCTTTGACGTCGAAAGTCTTTACACCAACGTTCCCGTAAAAGACGCCCTAAAGGTTATCAAAAACAAACTTGAGGAAGACCATACTCTACAAGAAAGAACAACGCTCCCCATTAATGCCATCTTGGAACTATTGGAATGCTGCCTCAACAATTCCTACTTTCAAGAAAAGGATAGATTCTTCAACCAAGTAGACGGACTACCGATGGGCTCATCTCTCTCGCCAGTAATCGCCAACATTTACATGGAATGGTTTGAATCCAAAGCAATGGAACAGGCAAAGAAGAAACCAAAAATGTGGCTGAGATATGTGGACGACACCTTCATTATTTGGAATGGAACCGATGACGAACTAAGAGATTTTCTAAATCACCTCAATCGCTTAACACCAACAATCAAATTCACCATGGAGAAAGAAGAAAACAACCAATTACCGTTCCTAGATGTCAACGTGAAGAAAAATGGCAACATCATCCAAACTTCAGTATACAGAAAACCTACGCATACAGGTCAGTATCTCAATTTCACATCAAATCACTCAAACAGTACGAAACGTGGCATAGTTAAAACCCTTGTGGATAGAGCAATTACAATCTGTAACTCGGAAGAAGCACTTAAAAAAGAAACTCATAACATCAAGACCGACCTCAACAAAAATGGCTACCCCACAAGATTAGTTGACACAATATTGGAAAATCGTAAGAATCGACCCAACCCGCAAGAAGCAAATAGAGAGGCACAACCAACACTCAATATTCCATATGTCAAAGGAGTATCTGAGAAAATAAGAAGACTAGGACAACGATACAACATCAACACCGTATTTAACTCGAAGGACACCCTAAGAAGCCACCTGACGAAGACAAAGCCCACAAGTCAAAAAGATAGGAAAAACTGCGTCTACCAGATTCCCTGCGAATGTGGCCAATCTTATATAGGTGAGACATTAAGACCATTAGAAACAAGGATTAAGGAACACAAAAACAATACGTTAAAAGGAGAGACCGAAAAGTTAGGTGCAGCTGACCATGCCTGGAAACATGGTCACCATATCATGTGGTCAGAAGCTGAAATCCTACATAAGGAACCACACTGGAGGAAAAGAAAGTTCAAGGAAGCTGCTGCTATTCATCAGAACCCAGGCTGCTTTAGTAAACCATCCCTAGACATAAGAAATATCTGGAAACCTTTGTTAGATAGATGTAATTTTAGGATAAGATCGCGTGCCAACTGTGGTTAATCTTGATGATTTTTCTTTTAATTATTAAATGATTTAATGTAAATATTACGTTTTAATGTTTTTTTGGGAAAAAAAGGATTGTGGCAATAACCACTCCGTTTCGTTTAAATATTTTTAAATTTCGCGGCTCCTATTGGCACGACTTACTGGGCGATACGGTACCGCGAAAGAGAAGCACACTCGCGCATTGACCGGAGTGAAGTGCAGATAAAAATTGGTGTGACCAGCCAATCTGCTGAAAAGAGTGCATAGAAAATTGGAGAAAAGGCAGCCTGCCGCGGCGTAAATAAAGCAATTGGTAAGTCCACGGCTGTGCCAATAATCGTTCCTTTTTTTTGATTTTTCTCTATAAATTGCTATTTTTTTTGGATATACAGTCCACTTGCCCATTTTGGCATTTTCATTTGGTCCATACGACCCGAATAATTAATTTTTTTAAAACTAATTAACATAATAATTATAGTGGTTATTGTTGCGCGAGTTGTCGCAGACAATTTAAACAGTTAATTAAGTGGGATCTTAATAATTTATTTTATAAAAATGAAAATATTGGTAAATTAAAATTGTTGATTTTTTGCCATTTTCGTTCTTATCAGATTGTTGATCGATCTGCCCGCGTCGTACCTTGTTTTTATGACTGGTCTTAATTTTGGTTTAAGAAAGGTGGAGTTTTAGTAGTGAGCGTTATTTATTTAACGGTACGACAAAATAAAACAAAAGGAACTTTATTAATTAATTAGTATTATAATTAATTAAATAAGGTCTTTTATAAATAGTGAAAAATTTATTGAATTTTATTTTATATTTGGTTGAGCGGTTTCAAAATGCCTAGCAAACGCGAAAAAGAGTTAATGAGATTAAAAGCACAGCGTGCCATCACATTAAAACGATTAAATGAGCTATATCAAGCTGCCACTTTAGCAGCTGATGATCCTAATCATGTTTTGAAATTTTCCATTAGATATGAAAATCTAAAACCTCTTTGTGATGAGTTTAATAAACAGCACAGTGCTATAATCTCAAATATGGCTAGTGCGGATGATAGCGATATGGAAGCGGAAGAAGAAATTCGGAAAGAATTTGATGACGTTTTTTATTCTGTGAAAACAATTTATGCCACGGTAGTACGACCTATGCATGTGAATAACACAAATTCTCAGCCAGCAGCACAAGTAGGCACTTTTCCTACTACTGCAACGTCAAGTATGCAAAAGAGTAATGCAAAGTTGCCAAAAATAGCTTTGCCTACCTTTAGTGGTAATTTTAAAGACTGGCCAATGTTTATTGGGTTATTCAATGCATTGGTGCATACGTGTACTGATTTAACAGATATTGAGAAATTTCAGTACCTTCTCTCATCCCTTTTAAAGGAGGCTTTGTCTGTCATTAAACATGTACCTCTTACAAATAATAATTATAAAATTGCTTATGATGCTTTATGCTCTCGTTATCAAAACAAACGGGTGCAAAGCACATTTTGCTGGCAAGAAATAAATAATGCTGCAAAACTTAACACTGATCATCCTCAGGGGTTAAGGAATTTATTGGATATTTTTACTGAAAATTTAGCGGCTTTGGAAAATTTGGGTTTTAATGTTGCAGAATGGGATTTTATTTTATTTAACATGTTAATTAAAAAATTAGATGCACATACAGTAAAAAGATTTGAACTTCAATATAGCCCAGGCAATATTTCTACTGATTTGCCTACGTACAAAGAGCTAGTTTGTTTTTTAAATAGACAATGTTTGGCTTTGGACTCGGCCGCACTCACGGTCTCAAAAGGCACTATACCCTCGACTATACCCAAACCTTCCTTTAAATCTTCTTTAAAGCCTCTTAATACATTTATAGGTTATGCTGAACCTTCTAAACAATGTTTTTTATGCAATTCTCCACATTTGTTGGCAGAATGTCCTGATTTTATTAAAAAATCTCCCTCTGATCGGTATTCGTTTTGTAAGCAGCACAATGTATGTGTAAATTGTCTTCGCGGTAAACACTTGTCAAGAAATTGTAAATTAAATTTAAGTTGCAATAAATGCAAGCGTAAACATCACACTTTGTTGCACTTTGAAAATTCTTCTCCTGGTGCCCTTGTTCAAGGTACTCAATCTTCCTCTGGTCAAACTCCCCAACCTTCCATTGCTGCAAATTTGGGTGGAGAGACCTCAGGTTCAATGTCAACTGATGTTGTTAACGTTTTTACTAATACAATTACTCATCATACAGTTCTTTTATCAACTGCCAATATTGCAGTTACTGATTGTCATGGCAAATGTCAAACCATTCGTGTTCTTATTGATAGCGGAAGTCAATCCAGTTTTATAACTGAGTATTGGCAAAGACGTTTAGGCTTACCATTTTCGAGAAGCTCCATTCCCATTTATGGATTAGGTGAAATGTCAGCCAAAACGTCTGGAACCATGACATGTCGTATAGGTCCTGTTGATCAACCTTCTCAGGCGTTTGTCATTGACTGTATCATTTTGCCAAAACTTGCAGTTCATCTTCCAAGCAAGAATGTGTCTATGAAAAATTGGGGTCACATTTCAAATCTTAAGCTAGCTGATAAAAACTTTAATAGCCCTGGACCTATAGGTATGCTTCTGGGAGCTGATGTTTTTCCTTCAATATTAAAAAATGGCATAATAAAGGGTAAAAATGATGAGCCAACCGCAATAAATACAATTTTTGGTTGGATCATAATGGGAAAAGTTAGATGTCAAAATCCGTCAAAAGGTATCAATACATTTTTTACCTCCTTAGAAACAAATTTAGATAATATTATTAAAAAATTTTGGGATATAGAGGAGGTTCCTAGCAAATCAGTTAGGTCTCCCGATGATTTATTATGTGAAAGGATTTATGCTGATTCCCATTGTCGTAATCAGTCTGGACGTTATATCGTTAAACTTCCTTTTCGCAATACAGAACCTATTTTTCATAATTCTAGAAATATAGCGTTGCGACGTTTTAATAGTTTAGAGGGACGTTTATTACGTAACCCTGCTTTAAACGAAGAGTATTGTCAATTTATGAAAGACTATCTGGACTGTGGACATATGGAACCTGTGACTGAACCTCTTGGTTGCTCAGACAAAGGTTATTATATTCCACATCATTGTATAATAAAACCTGATAGCAGCACGACAAAGCTCAGAGTTGTTTTTGACGCTAGCGCTAAGGAGGGCGGCGAATATTCTCTTAATGATACCTTGTTTATAGGCGAAAAGCTTCAGCAAGATATTTTTTGTCTTCTATTGAATTTTAGACTACATTCTGTAGTATGGACGGCTGATATAAAACAAATGTATAGGCAAATTTTGGTTTCTCAGTCTCATCGTGACTATCAAAGAATTTTTTGGAGATTCTCTGTATCAGAGCCGATACAAGAATTTAGGCTTAACACAGTAACATATGGCGTGTCATCCGCGCCATTTTTAGCCATTCGCACATTATTGCAGTTGGCAAAAGACGAAGCTTCTAGGTTCCCTAAGGCCTGTGAAGTTTTAAGAAATTGTACCTACGTTGATGATGTTCTTGTAGGTGCCGATTCTGTAGAGGAAGCCTTAAATCTACAAGTGGAATCGATTAATCTTTTAAAACAGGGTGGATTCACACTTCGAAAATGGGCTTCAAACCATTGTGCTCTGTTACAAAATATTAGTCCGGAAGACTGTCAACAGGATGCCCTATCCTTTGACTGTCAGGATACCACTATAAAAATTTTAGGCCTTAAGTGGCTACCTTCTTTCGATTGTTTTAGTTATTCTTGCAAAACTTTTGATCGACCATGTACAAAAAGGTCCATTCTCTCAGAATTAGCTCGTATCTTCGACCCCCAAGGTTTTTTGTCCCCAGTATCATTTTTTTGTAAAAATTTGTTGCAACATTTATGGGCTGATGGCTTAGGCTGGGATGAGATTCCTTCTGAAAACGTTGTTAACCAGTGGACTCAATTTAAAAATGAATTACCTTGCTTAAATGACCTTAAAATTCCTAGGCGTTTAAAGGTGGATAATTTTTGTCGCACTGAAGTGCATGGTTTTTGCGACAGCAGCGAACGAGGTTATGCATGTTGCATTTATTTTCGTTTTATTCAGGAAAACAGTGTCAGGGTATTTTTTGTATGCGCGAAGTCTAAGATTGCGCCTCTAAAGCGCATTTCTATTCCTCGGTTGGAATTGTGCAGTGCCGTTTTATTGGCAGACTTATTAAGTGTGGTTATTAACACTTTTTCTGGAAAACTTCAGTTTGATAAAGTTTTTGCCTGGTCCGACTCCATGGTAAGTTTGACCTGGATTAAAAGTTCTCCTCATCGATGGAAGACATTCGTGAGCAACAGGGTTACTCATATCCAGTCAAAAATTTCCCCAGCTTTTTGGCACTATGTGTCCTCCAAGGAGAACCCAGCAGACTGTGCTTCCCGAGGCCTTTTGCCCTCGGACTTACTGCACTATTCCCTTTGGTGGGCGGGGCCTCCTTGGTTAAGTTCCGATCAAGAAATTAATTTACCTTCCATTCAATCAGCTTTAATTACCAAGGAAGAAGAGAAGCAATTTGTTTTTTCTAATTTTTTATTTTCAGATTTGTTTGAATTTCTTCTCCAGAGATATTCCTCACTACGAATAATTCAAATAATTATTTCTCTGTGTATGCGTTTTATCTCAAATTGTAAAAACCCAAAAAATAAAATAATTGGGGCTTTAAGTCCTGTCGACTTTACTAAAAGTTTAAAGGCACTTTTTAAATATATTCAGAACCAGTCGTTCTCTGAGGATATTTTAAATCTTCAATTTAGCCGGCCAGTATCGAAACCCCTAAGAAAATTAAACCCCTTTTTGGATGAGGAATCAATTATAAGGGTTGGTGGTCGTTTGGCTAATTCATCTTTGCCATTTAATCAAAAACACCCTATCTTATTACCCCGAAATAGTCGTTTGACAAGCTTAATAATAGAAGAAACTCACCTAAAACATTTGCATTGTGGTCTGCAAACGTTGCACTTTTTATTGCTCCAAAATTATTGGATATTAAGTCCAAAAAGAGCTATACGCAGTGGCGGATTTAGAGGGGGGGCACAGGGGCACGTGCCCCCCCCTGTCATAATAATTTCGCACGAACCAACCTAAGCGCAACACCCAAAATTTCAAACACAGTGACAAAGCATTGTACTGTAACAACCAAATATTTTTTTGATGCCAAAACTTTACAGCATTTAGAAATTAAAAAAAAAAAAACGTAGGTAATCATACATTTTAAAAATATTTACTAAAAATTATTGACCAAATTTGGGCGTGGTCTTAAAAAATTTTCGCCTGCGGCGCGTTTTGTCCGCAGCGGGCTTTTCGTGCACCCCAAGATAACAAGTAAGTGCCCCCCCTGTCAATTTTTTCTCAATCCGCCACTGGCTATACGCACTGTTGTTGGCTCGTGTTACAAATGTTTTAGAGTAAATCCCCGTTCTCTTACACCTCAAATGGGTAATCTTCCCCATTTTCGTGTCAGTCAAGTAAAGGCATTCTCTAAAGTAGGCTTAGACATGGCTGGCCCCTTTAATATTACGATGAATAAAATACGAGGAGCCAAAGTCTTAAAGGCCTATTTGTGCCTCTTTGTTTGTTGTGTCACCAAGGCTGTCCATTTAGAGCTTTGTTCAGACTTATCTACGCATGACTGCACCCACCTCGGGTATGCTTCAGTGCACCTAGCTAGTATAAATAGTCCTGTAGTTACTTTACTTATTTAGTATTCACCTGAAGACGACTGGAGATACTTACCAGTTGAAACGTTGTGATTTAAAACAAATAAAGACAATGGAAGTCCAAAACTCTTTCATCAGGGTATTCTAAACTGTATTTTATAAATTAACAAACAAAAATCCAGAAAAACAAAACGAATTAAGTATGTAATATCATAAAGCACGAAAATATAATGTAGTAACAATTTATATTTTGCAACTTGGACACCCTGTATCTGAAAAACTGGTCGGTAGATTTTGTTGTGGCCATTGATACGTTTGATCGGAATGAGATTCTCTACAACGAAAAATTTAGGAAATTTAACCGAGGGCCGCATTTTTTCATAAGAGAAGTGCGGGGTTCTTTCAGATTTTTCCCTACATAATGGTTAGGGCTGGGCGATTATGAAATTTCATTTTCTATTATAAAAAATAATCGATAAGATCAAAAAATCGATTAATCGATTATTACATTTTTTAAATCAATTAAGTTATTGATTTTTTCGATTAATCAATAATTTAATCGGAATAATCGATTATGAAATTTTATCATGGCACAGCTCTATGTTAGAGGACTTAATTTAAAACAAAAATGAATTTTATACAATTTCTTTTATTTATTTATTTTTTCTAAAAACATTTGAAAATATCCTAATTTTATTTTAAACAAATTATACATTACAAAAATCAGGAGGACATATTCTCTCAAGTAGGGCTGTGCAATTATCAAGTTTCATAATCGATTTTCGATTATAAAAAAATCGATGTTTTCGATTAAATGGGTTAATCGAATATTCGAAAGAATCGATTTTGAAAAAATCAATTAATCGATTCTTTAAAATGTTATAATCGAATAACCGATTAATCGATTATTAATCGACACTTTTGCCCACCCCTAATAATGGTAATTTAATTTAGAAAATTTGAACTTCCCACCTTATATTATATAGTAGAGAAATGTGAGAAACCATGTTGGATACCGCCACCCGATATCATTATATCGTTATATTTGTTTTGTCAATATGAATATGAAATAAAGACATTTTTGATTTGATTTGATTTGATTTGAATTTATGGCAACATCGGCGAAGAACAGGCCAACCCGAACAGCGCACGTCGCTATACCATTTCGCGTCCGATTTCCATCAATATCAATTGCACGGTCACGTGCCTTATAAGTGAGTTTGCTCTATGCTGCACAACATTTCCCCTTATCCTTTTGCAATTTCGGCTGTCTTATTTAAAGACCTTGAAATTTAATACTTTGTAGCTAGTGACGTGGAGTACTTTCACTACCTTCTTTCTGTCTATAATATGACCATATGAATTAGATATTGAATACATCGAAATATTAAATAAAAATAATAAACATGCTTCATTCCTAAATAGTACACCCGTTTTTGATTTGACCAAAAATACTAGGCAGCAATAGACTTACGTTCAGCACTGCTCCCCTCCCCCCCTCGAGGCTACTTACGCCAATGTTAAAAACTACTGAAATTGACGTTTACGCTTTCTGCCTTCTCATCAACTCCATTTCATTCATTGGGCATAACCAATTGTAAATACTATTATAAATAGACGTTCTTCCACCTCGGCATAGCCAACATGCAGTTAGTCATTTTAAAGCACCTATAATAAAAAATCACAGCGTAAAATCGCAGCGAGCCTGGCCGGAATAAAGAGGCGTTCACAAAGAACGTAATTACTAGCGAACCAATAATGATTCATGAAGAACAAGGGTCTCAAACGACTTGCGTTATTGTGGCGTAATGTACGGAAAATTTAAACTTGAACACGGCGACACCAGGGACGTAATTAGGTAGGGGCTAAGCCCCCCCCCCCTGAAATATGTACCAAAGAATATGATACTGCAATTATAATGTGCAAATTAGACTGTGCATACATTTTTGCGACAATCATTGACATTTCCATAACAAAGAATTGATAAATCACGAACTTTACTCTCGAAAGACTAGCAATGGCCTCCTCCATAGACAGATTTGTGTAGCTTGATTTTGATGGTTCACAAGTAATAATGAATTATTATTTAGAGTTAATACAATACAATACAAAATGCCTTTATTAAACGCATTTATGAAAAGTGATGGCAACATTCAAATTAATGCCCGTCCACGCAACCCTCAGTGTTTGAAATAAAATGTTAATTCAATAATCGCTAACCTAAAATATACTAAGATTTGAGATAAGATTCGTTCAAAACTCAACATTCTTTAAAAAAGTTCCTTCGAAAGACCATGTTCCCATTTCTGATAGGTCAGGAGTTTACAGCATTACTTGCTCAACTGAAGGTTGCTCAGCGATTTATGTCGTTCAAACAGGTCGTAAATTCTCCACCAGAATTAAGGAGCACTGTAAAGAGATAAAGAAGGCTCAAAATCAGAATCTCTCCCCCTCCAAAATTAAATCTAACTTTTCCAGGCACATTCATTTAAATAAACACAACTCTGTACCAGACTCTCACACTAAATATCTACATCTTTGCAATAAGGGTAATAAACTTGACCTTTTAGAAATTCTTGAAATTAATAAAACTTTAAATAACAAAAATATTATTTGTCTAAATGACCAAATTCAACATAGCTCCTCAAACTTTTTCAATTCTCTAATTTTTTCATAACTCAACTGACCCTTCTCTACCATCTTATTTGCCCTTTTTCTGCTTTTTCTATTTCATTCTAACTCATATTCCTTTCTTTTTTAATTGATTTTCAATAATTAATCTATTTTCAGGACCATCTATGACTAAATATTTTTCATCACCACTCGTAACATCTCTACATTACCAAATCTATTTTACCGACAAAATAAGCTGTCTATAATTTACTACTTCTTACTCATAGATGGCACTGAGATAGTTACTATTTACTTTGTCGAAATACTGAGTTACACTTTTACCAATTGTAAACCTACCAACAGAGGTCGCCACACAAATATTTAAGACACCTATTCTTAACCCTTTGAGCAACATATTTCTAAATAAAATTTCTTTCTATTTTGTAGGGATTGTATTAATTTTATGTTATATTTCTAGTGATTTTTAGTTTTTTAAGCAATTTTGAACCTTAATTAAGCTTTTCTTCGCTATAACATTTAAAATTGTTTAGCATACTTGAAGGTTCTTCAATTAAACGGCCAGAACGCTTGTCATTTGTTTTCCCTTTTACAATGTCAAGTTCAAGTTCATTTCTCTTCTGACATGTGCTGGTTGCAGAGGAACTTCTTTAACAAAGATGTTCTAGTAAAACAAAAAACTTTTTAAAAACTTTTTAAAACTATTAATTTTGCACAAAATGTATTGACTCCTGCCGGGGTAACTGGACCGTAAATAGCCTGGTATTTTACTTTCAAGCTAAATGGTAAGCTAATCTACCTCATTTTATTAAATTTCATTTGCTACATTCCTTTTTTTTATCGTTTACAGATGCTTTGACTTTTATGAATAATTTTTTTTTTCTTTTCCTCTTATTTCAATACTTTTACATGTCTCTGACAAAGCTGAATAAAACTTAAGGTTTTTTCACTATTTAATAAATGATTTTCACAAAGTCTGTTAAAACACTCTAATTTTTCTTTCGCTTTTTTAATTTTTCTGCCCAAGACAGGGCCTTTCCACTAACCCTTGACTTTCCAGTATGCTGAATGAAGTCTTGACTGTCGGTCTTTTGACTATTAAATTTGTACACCTCTTGTACATCATTGAAAGCTCCATTACGGCTCAATCCCACTTATTATTTTCTCTATTGCTAACAACATCAGCATTGTACTATTTAGGTACTTTGTTTTCCTGATGATGAGTGTTTCTACACTCAAAACATGTCAAATTATTATGAATTATTCTAGGTTCGTCTAGTCATTCCAATAATAATAATAATAAACTTGTGAAGAAAGACTTTGTGTTTTTTTTTTTTCTATTATATTATTAGTTTTATTATTAATTTTAGATTTTCAGTCAGTCATGGGGCAGGCTGTTTTGATATCATAATATATAGGACGAAAAGGTCAAAAAGTATATCAATATTTTTATTCCCGACAATAAATTGTGGCAAGAAACTGGGGGGGGGGGGGGGGGGGGGGGGGGATTTTAGCTGTTTACACGAGAAAATAAATTAAAGGTCAACTTTTACAAGTTTTTGAGCAAGAACTTAAATTTTAAAACCCTGACCTGTCTATTTTCCCATTCGTTGATTGATAATTTTGTAGTGCGCATGCCTATTTCTGTATGGCTTTAATAGCATGCACAAGGCCATAAATTTGCCACCTTCGTGATTATTATTAGCTCCGAAAGTATATGTCTATGCTTTGGATGGGTGGCCGTTTGGGAACTCGGCTGGCTGAATAGAACATTGGTAACCTACCCTTGTCAATTATTATTGACCATGGTCAACAACAAGGTAGAGAAAAACGATTTCTAAGGGTAATAATCGGTCAGTAATGGCCGTTTTATAAGTGAGTAGTGGAAAAAAATGTTTTTAATGTTATCTATTAAGATCTAAATAAGTTACCCATCAGTTAAAAGAACCCAACGAGGATCGTCCGATTAATAATATCACCGGAAAAGGCGTCAATCCTTTAATAGTCCAGGGCATTTAATTCGACACTTAGGGAGCAGTTACATGGTGCCCGAGCCCCCGTAATTATGTTAAAATATGATGTAATGACGAACGCAACGGGTTCGAAAGATAACAGATGGTGCGCTTCGGCGCTGATGGTTTTTATAACGTGTTTTTAAAACAATGATTCGGTCGCTTTTAAATTGACCCCCTGCGTAAAGTGAGAAGGGTTATTAATATTTTGATGCGTTTTTTGACAGCTCAGCGAAGTGAATTACGGTGATACAAAGGATGGGCATTTCCTCTTGACTATTCCAGCGTCGGATTGCGGGTTTTATAAGTGCCCACCGGGCACAAGGTATATGAGGGAAATCAATGATGACAAATTACTGCTGATTGCCCTAGATCTACCTCTTGCGTTTGAAGTCACTGAACGAAAAAAGTACGTGATATTAATAAAAAAAGTACATCAAATCAGTGAACGTCATTACGTCAATATTAATTTTCAGCCGATGACGGGTGTCATTGATTCAATGAACGTTCGTACGTAAACTTTCCTATTCCTCAAGTTACGATTGTTGTACGTTGAATCAATGAACAGTGAACATGGATCTATGCTCTCCGTTTATTAATATTACGAACGATGGACATTGGTTTAATGTTTGCTGTACGTTGAATCAATGAACAATGAACATAAATCCATGCTTGCCGTTTATTAACATTATGAACGATGGACATTGGTTTAATGTTTGCTGTACGTTGAATCAACGAACAATGAACATAAATCCATGCTCTCCGTTTATTAATATTACGAACGATGGACATTGGTTTAATGTTTGCTGTACGTTGAATCAATGAACAATGAACATAAATCCATGCTTGCCGTTTATTAGTATTATGAACGATGGACATTGGTTTAATGTTTGCTGTACGTTGAATCAATGAACAGTGAACATGGATCCATGCTCGCCGTTTATTAATATTACTAACGATGGACATTGCTTTAATGTTTACTGTACGTTGAATCAATGAACAGTGAACATGGATCCATGCTCGCCGTTTATTAATATTACTAACGATGGACATTGCTTTAATGTTTACTGTACGTTGAATCAATGAACAGTGAACATGGATCCATGCTCGCCGTTTATTAATATTACGAACGATGGACATTGGTTTAATGGTTGCTGTACATTGAATCAATGAACAGTACACATGGATCTATGATCGCTGGTTATCGATATTACGAACCGAATTTATTGGTAGTTAATTACTTTACTAATGATACAGTCTTCGTTGAAGATAATACAATTTAGTAGGTATAGCCTTTTTCAAAAATAATGTATCTACTATTTTTTTACTTATAGGTACAGAGACTAGGTAAGTAATTTTGCACTTTTACAAACCCAATAATAATAAATTATCTTGTAAAAAAAACGTTATTCTTTTACCTAATCGCTTTTAAATCTATTTTGGTAAATTCTATTAAAAATGTTTTTGATGATTTTTCTTTTTTCTACAATATGGTCTAAACCTAATTTAGGCTTTTCAAGAAGAGTTAACTTTTAGGAAAAATAGAATGCTAATAATAATTAAAAAAGGGTTTCTTTAAAATAAAGACTTATTTAGTGATTACATTTTTTATTATAAAATGGCTTCACAAAATAAAAGGCTGAACAGCCGACTTTCACGCTGTAGCAGAAACGCGCTTCTACCCTTCAACTTTATAAGACCGACTAACCAATAAAGATATGGGCGTTTGAAGATTTGTCACCAAAAATTGGTGCGAATACAAAAAAGTCTATGACAGCGTTCGTAATATTAATGTTCGCGATAGTTGATCCAATGTACGGCAGCAATAATATTGGCGCGTAGTTTAAAGTTAATGGTCGAGTTCGCAAAATCAACGTTTAGTGTTCATTGAATCAATGAACACCGTTTATTAATTTTTATTATTTGCTGTTCATGAATTTATTAAGAAAAATACATTGTTTTAAAAATGAGGAACATAGGGTAATAATCGTTAAACGTTAATTCAATGAATTTTTACATTGTATTAATAACAAAAATGATTAATTTTTGATGTTTTCAGTCTATTGGTTAATGTTGGCTCGTTCATTGTTTCAATGAACTAAGTTATAGGTCTATGAACAGAAATCATTGTATCAATGATCGATTCATAATATTAATGTACAAAAAATTGATGACCACCGTTTATTAACTTTACGTACACATTTTTTTTCTGTAAAAAGAAGGTTATATTAATTATATTAGATGCATTTGTGATGTGTACCTTTTAAGTAAAAATAATATAATATACTAAATATATTTAAAAAATTATATAGGACAAACCTCCACTGTTTTACAGGATAAAATAACAAGACATAAAAGTGACTGCTGATTAAAAAAGCAAACCTGCGCTTTAGCTGAACATTTTTCTGAAACTAATCACGCCGATATTAATTTTACAGATGTAAAAATACTTAAAATAGAAAGGAATAATAACAAAAAGAACTTTCCTAGAAATGGTGGATATTGCCTTAGATAAAAAATGTATCAACAAAAAAAAATATTGATAATTTAAGTGTACTTAATCTATGCTTTTATTTTTTAACATCCCTACACAGAAAACCCTCAGACACAGGTAACACGCATCTTTCATTAACATAGTTATATACCAGCTATACTCTAAGTGTGTTCCGCGGAACCCTAGGGTTCCGCGATACCTCTGTAGGGGTTCCTCAAGAATTTAGAAAAAAAATCAAAACACCTCTCTCTGGTCGAACGTTTTGACTCCGCGGCCGCGCGTATGTATATTTATTTATTTATTTGTATTTGTATAAACATGTGTTACAATAGCTGGTACAATATCTCATAAGTTTGGTATCAACATGTATACTTGTATACTTGTGAGCGCGCAGTCCCTTTGATAAAAGCCGCCTCTGAATTGTTTACAACGCAATTTTTATATTTCTCTTTTTATTTTTGCTTTTTGTTTATCAAAGGCGCCGACTCGAGTATTTTCGAGAATATTCGAGATCGAGTCTAGGACTAAGTATAAAAGCGGCGATCGCGCGTCGCGCCTCGTCAGTCAGTTGACGATTAGCGTTCGGAGCGATAAGTTCCTAAGAGAAACTAGTGTTCATTGTTCTACTGCCTGCTGTATTCTGTTGTCTCAGTTTTATACATTTCTTCATTGTACTAAACTTAGTCTCTTATACGCAGTAACGATTGTGCATTATTTAGACCCCACCATCCTGACGTGTAACATTATAAATAAAGAAGAATGGAACGTTGGCTTAAAGGTGTTAAAGACACAAGTATGGAGTCACTGCTCAAAACGACGCCTCTCAACGATTTTTGGTGCAGAATCCGTGATGAATATCCAATGCTTGGCAAAATGGCTCTGAATATTCTTCTCCCGTTCCCAACAACATATTTGTGCGAAACAGGATTCTCAACCTATGCAGCCACGAACACAAAATATCGCAATAGGCTGGACGCCGAACCTGATATGAGACTTCAACTGTCTTCTATCAAACCTGATATCAACCAATTGATGAAAAATAAAAACAGTTTCATACCTCCCATTAGTTAGATTTTTTCTTTTTTAATATCTTCTATTATTGTACTTGCCATGTGGTAAAGTAAGTAATAATTAGTAACTGTTACATTGTACTTTTATTATGCTTATTAATAAAGAATACACTTTTAAAAACTATTGTTTTATTGTAGGGTTCCATCAAGTATTTTGCTTCCCAAAAGGGTTCCGTCACCAAAAAAGTTTGAGAACCGCTGTTATAGACAATACTTTCAAAACTTACTTATTACTTAAGGCAGAATGTAAAAAGTCAGGTCAGTTCAGAATGTGAGCATGGTTATAAATTCAATAAATGGCGCGTTGTATTTCCCATTTCAAAACAGTAGCAGTTTAGCTTAAAAAAATATAAACCAAAAACCTTACCGAAGAATGTATTTTACTGATGAGACAATCTCAGTCCCTGCAAATATGGCGTAAAAGCAACTATATTTTGTACAAAATTATTTTTTTTAATGTTAATTATTAATTAAAAATATTACCCAGAAAATGTCAATAAGTAGATTGAATTGAAAACCATTTTTTAATAAACAATTTTTTTTCCTGTAAAAATGCAAAAACTGCATAAAATCGGTTTTTGAAACTTTTTGATACCCCTCTGTCATTGATAATGTATGTATTTCGACCGCTAATGCCTATCCAAAAAAAAAATTCTTTTACCTCTAAAAATTTTAAAAACTAAAAAAATCGAAGATTTATTTTAAATCTCGGATTCAAATTACGAACGTTATTCTAAATAAGTCTTCTAATTGGCATTTTGGTCAAAAATGAAAAATAAAGGTAGTTTACTCAAGAAAAATTTTTTTTTGAAGTTTTTGCGAATTCTGTATAAAAAATAAAAATTCTTTTTATCAAGAATGACTTTTTCCCGAGAAATGAAATTTTCCATCCATTTGTGCTATTGTAAACCCTATCCGCGGACAGTCTGTATTATATGTCTTGTTTGCCTTTAAAATAGGCCAGGGCCGTAGCCAGAAAATAATTTCGGGGGGGGTTTGTTCCAGTGGCGGATTTAGAATTTGTTTTAGGGGAGAGCAGAAGGGCTTTTGCGCCGCAGGCGAAAATTTTTTGGGTGCCACGCCCTTTTTTGGGTAAAATAACCGTAAAGCTTAATCTGCGGCAATGACTTTAAAACACTCTTTTAATTTAAAATAAATTCGAAATTTAAAAGGTCCGTCGACAAAATAAACAATAAACTATTTATTTTACTAATTAACATGTCTATATTAAGTCATAATTAATTATAATAAATTATATTATGTAATAATAAGATCAAAAACAAAATAAGAATGAAAATGAAAAATAAACAATAAGAACAAAAAAAATATCTCAAGTACCTACTATGGAGGACTTGAGGTAGGAGGCCGATCGCAATGCATTGGATTCGGTCCCAAATTAGCATCGGTAATTCAGCTTTACGAGTCGCTGTAAGATGGCGCGCGTGTTCGAAGTGGGCTATCAAATAATGGTTTCTTATGGACGCAATAACTATTTTTATTTAAATTAGTTCTTTAAGGAACAAATAAGGACTTTTATATGAATTTACACTTACTTTGTTATACTTATTAGTAAACTCGGCCTGTATAAAGTTCCAACGATGCTTCGTTTTTAA
Source organism: Polydrusus pterygomalis (assembly GCA_963969555.1). Classification (NCBI taxonomy): domain Eukaryota; kingdom Metazoa; phylum Arthropoda; class Insecta; order Coleoptera; family Curculionidae; genus Polydrusus; species Polydrusus pterygomalis. The sequence continues at coordinate 2,934,952 of OZ018376.1, forward strand.
AATACAGGGTATTAAACATTCTAGCTATACCTTTGGAGCTAGCCTAGCCCTTCTAGTAGAAAGAGACTTATTTGGCTGCGTTTTCTCTCTGAAAAAGATCCTGTCTTACACCCCGACACAAAGCAAACTCTACTTTTATAAATTGTACCATTATTTATTATAAATATGGAAATTAATTACAATACAACGTTATTTGTCTTGTCTTGCCTTCAAACATTATTTGTTATTTCGAAAAATAAAATATCAATTGTCAAAAGTAAAAGCACAGAAAAATAAAGGGTTTAAGTAAAAGTTAAAAACTATGGAGGATCTAGTTTTCCATATTAAAAACGAAGAAGAAAAAGACAACATCAGCCCACTTCGGACGCGAGAGCCATCTATCGGCCAATAGCGAACTAACCAAAAAACCGGGACAGAATTTGAAAATGCTGCCATTGTCGATCGGCCTCCTACCCTATAGTTCTCCATAGTACCTACTTACTTTGTACTAAATTACAAAATCAAGTTTCCTGTTCTTAGAAGAGAAATGATTTTGTTTACATCTACGTTTGTTATGAACCAGTAATTAATTTAAGGTAGTCAAGTCAATTTAAAAAAAAAATATAGTTCGGACTTCAAAAATATTGTTAAAAATTAGTTTAACTTGCCGGAGTTGCCGGGGAATAAAATTGTTTTGGTGTTAACTTTAGAATATTGGATGTTTTACTGTAATAATTGGTGTAGTTTTGGTGTTCAAATATTTATTAAAACTTTTTAAGTATTAAGCGAGCCAGTAGCAATTATTATTTTGATTTTGTTAACATTTCGGGGGGGGGGGGTTACAACCCCCTAACCCCCCCCCTGGCTACGGCCCTGAAATAGGCAGTTATATGCAGTTTTTTACCAAATATGCACTGGTATGCAATATTTCTTAATTTATTATAGTAAAATTAGGTAAAGAAACACACTGGGTTAATCTTATTCAATCTAGAGACCCCCAGATCGTTATTCCCACAAAAACATAAATTAAAAAATGTTTGCCCTATAAAATACAATAAATAAAAGTTTCTATAGAAACAGTATTCAAAGAAATAAACACACATGTTTTCAAATCCAATGTTACGCATCGCCTTTGTACCGCGTTCCGAAATTAGAAACTAATAAATATTGTTATGCCCATAGAAATTCTCCATCAATTAAATTATATCCAGTTTAAAAAGACCTATTGTGATCGATATATTCCCGGGGCCGGACCCAGTTCTTTATTTTCCCGTATATAATAAATTAGATTTCGTTATAGGGACGCGTCGCGTACAGATTAGTGGTGTGTATTCTACCTATAGGAAGATGGAACGGCCTTTCTTTGACATCCATTGGTTGGTTCTATTATGTTTAAAAAACCACCGCTAAATATGTACCGGGTGATTCAATAAGAAAGGCAGCCGGCTATATCTCGGAAACTACTAAGCGTAGAAACTTGGGATAAAAAAAATTATAATTAAAGCTTTCATGAGAAAATTCTGGAAATAATTTTTAAGTTCCGCATTTTGCCGCAAGAGGACGTAATTGAAAAGTAAATTTTAAAATTTTACATAACTCCGAAAATTCCACATTAAGGTATATGTTTGATAACACCGCTTGCAATAGCTTCTCCAACTCTTATCAAGTGAAAGTGAAAACATTAAAATCGCTGTAACTTCTAAACGACTTATCCGATTTCACTCAATTTAAGCTTGTTTGGAAGAGAAAGGTAAGTACCTTGAATTGTCATATTCAGTGGTACACAATAGTTTCAAATAAAATGGCTAGAGGGCGCAATTTGTATTAAAAATTAATGTTTTGGCAATTACTCTGAAACGAACAAAGATATCAAGCTGCGGTTTTTATATTTTTTCTAGCAAATTTCATCTACTTTTCGATTATGGTATCATAATTATACCGTATGATTTGAATTTTCGGGATAAAATCAAAAAAACTATTATTATTACAAATTGCGCCCTCTAGCAATTTTATTGAGAACTATTATGGACAACTAAATACGATTGGTGAAAGTGCATACATTTCTCTTCCAAACAGTCTTTAGTTTGCTAAAATCGGATAAGTCGTTTAGAAGTTACAGCGATTTAAATGTTTACACTTTCAACAGGTTCCCCCACTCTTATTAAAGTCGGTACGCCAATGAGCATATGACCAAAATTATGCATAATTGTCCAAGCTTTAAAATGGTGTTATCAAACATATACCTTAATGTGGAATTTTCGGAGTTATGTAAAATTTTAAAATTTACTTTTCAATTACGCCCTCTTGCGGCAAAATGCGGAACTTAAAAATTATTTCCATGATTTTCTCATGAAAGCTTTAATTATAATTTTTTTTATCCCAAGTTTCTACGTTTAGTAGTTTCCGAGATATAGCCGGCTGCCTTTCTTATTGAATCACCCGGTATAGTACGGATATTAGTTAGTGAAAGGACCTTTAAACCAGAGTCGGCATGAGGACTAGTTGGAAAATGTTATTTTTTTTTTTATTATTAGAGACTAAATTTTTACAGACAATTAAAGTAGGTACTTACCACAAAATGGATACATACATTGACGGCCGCCTCTTTCCCCAGGGGGGGCGGCTGCTTCTAAGTTAATTCCAATAATAAAAAGCGGTAACTCTCAGGAATCTGAAATTTTGGAGACACTTATATCGCTTAATTGCTAGACCGCTGTGTAGTGATAATATAACGTTCATTTAGCCAATAGGAAATAGGAGTTATTGCTACCATAGAATGGTTTATAGCCATCATTATTGCTCTGCTATACTCACAGTAATTATTATCAAGTTCTATTGGGGGTGTAATCTGGATTTATATACTGTATTAGTTCTGACTGGCAGTTGTAATGAAACTTGACATTAATCATAATAATATTTGCTTGCGATTAATAAAACATATACTTACCACTAAATATCAGTACTGTAGTTCTTAAAAATTTATAGCTTCTAGTGTGATATTGTTCTTGTCGTTTAACCCTGCATATGATTATCTCTTATGCAACATGGTTTACTGAGATGGTAAAATGCGTCCATAGATTATAAAGTCTAATTGGTTGTGCGAACTAAGAATCTTCTATTGCTTTATGTGATATGCAAAGTTTAAAAAACTTGATACAAAGTGAAAATAAAGCAATTGAAACAGGTATTGGTACGATCAATAAAATTCAAATTTCAAACAAGACAGCTAGAAGACTCCGAACACCGATGTGACCTGCGCAACAAATAAGTTAAAACTACCAATAAGGCGCGCGGCGATTGCCGATCGCTACGAACCCCCACCAATGTCTTGTGGATTATAGGTTCTAACGGACACAATTTGTTTTTGGGGACGCTGTTCTGCTTTCTTAATTGTAGAGGAAGCGCGATTACTGGGAACAAAATGCGTCGCATTGAGAAGATACGATTTATGTCTTGACAAAATTGCTGTATTAAAAGTTGTCATTATTCAACAAGACTGTGTTGCTAATGGAACTGATTACGATCAATAAAAACACTGTTCTAGCAAATCTGAAATTGATATAACACTAATGCGGGTTTGATGATACACTAGCATGAGTTAATAAATAATAAGCTATCAATACAAACTATGTCTTAGCAAACCTGTTGTATTAGATCATTTTCTCGGCGCAAGGGTCAAAAATCTTTCCAAATCCTCTTGTTTGTTTTTTATACGTACTTAAAAGGATTTCTTCAAAATCAAATTAAAATTCCGCCATAAAGAAGGCTTAGAGCCGTCCATGTTCCCATTGTCCAATACAAATAAATACACCTTATTGTATGTGTTTAATTTGTGACACTTGGCTTGAGTCAACACGACTATTTATAAGGTCATAAAACATTATTTTGTCCTTTTGTGCCTTTCCGCTGTTCGGAGGTGTCGGTCGGTCGTCGGTCTGAGGCGTATTATGGTCCGGGCGGGAGGCATGTAACTTTTCATCATGACAATGGGCCCCCGCGGTTTCGGTGCTGTTTGATATGTACCGCCTTGGGCAGAGCCGGCTTTTGTTGGAGGATCTTTGTCTTTTACCTATATACGAGGGAACAGAGAGAAATGCGACAAATAATAATAATAATAAGTTTATTTAAAATTTAATAATATAATAAATATGTTTATGTTGTCTTCTATAAACTTATTTTTCAATCCCTTGAAGCTGAGCTTGATAGGGGCAAATCTTATTTTTTGTTTTAGTATGTAAAATGATAAATCATAAATATGCACTAAAAATCAAGTTTTAAAGTAAAAATGTTAATTTATAGTATAAACGCAGTTTTTGTTAAGAAATATATTACCTATAATAAAATTATTAATTTATAATTTTTAAGTAAAAAATATTACTATGTAAATTAGTTCATTGTATCAGAAGTAATGTATCCAAGTCATAGACTTACGTTTACTGAAAAATGTCCTCAATACATGTGCTTAAAGTTGTTTAATGCATTGCCTCGAGAACTGAAAATAATAAGTGTACCAAAAGTATTTAAAAAACGGGTGAGAAAGTTTTTGGTGGAACTGGAACCCTACAGCCTGAATGATTATTGTAGCAATTTGTGAATATAATATATTCAGGGTGTTCATTTGAAAACTTCCCACCTCGATTTTCCTGCTTTAAAATGAAAATGTGGAAAATCGCTCGGGCCCGTCGATTTTTATTTTGAGGGGGACATCTTTTGCGTATATTGTCAATCTTGCTACTTCAAGCCCCCCGCCGGAAGTACTATATTTCTTACATCCGGTTTAACCGGACTCGCCTACGGCTCGTCCTGGAAGTCTGCGAGTCCGAGAAAACTGTTTTCGGACGTGTTGCGTACATGAGACACATTTCTTTATTATATTTCTTTGTAGAACAAAATTTCGAACATTTTAATTCTTATTTGAATAAAATATTGAAATTCGAACAGAAGATAGGTACTAACAGAAACATTCTAATTCTTATTTATTTTATTAATACTTATATTAAAATTCGAGCAATTGCTTATATTGATGTGATTCTTCCCCGCCTCGTCCGGAAGTACGTACTTCCCGGACTAGGCACGTACTTTCTGGACTAGGCCGGAGAAATGCTACTTTCTCAAAGGAAAAACGTCCGGGAAGTGGGTACTTCCTGGACGGTTGCCGAAAAAACTTATTACTTATCGATGAAATTAACTAACGTGCAACGCATACAATAATAATTATGATCCATTTTGATTTAACGTCTAAAAAAAATTATAAAATTTCAACCTGTAAATTTAAAAAACCTTAACATTTTTAAAACATAATCAAAAGTAAAAAACGCAATTCATAAATCGGTGCTTGGGCTCATTACGGTCCACTACTAATCTGGGGATATTATTATGTCCCAATATCAGCCGATCGATGACAAATTCCTGGTGTCATAATCTGTCGGAAAACGAGAGAATTCGTGGCGTTTTGTATATTAATCCAGTTCACGTATATTCATTGCGTACTTTTGGTACACCCCGGTATTTTAATCTCATTTTAAACATACTTAATTCTTTCCAAAGCGTTTAATTAACTCACATAATGGACTGTATATTTGTAAAGTACAATGGTTCTGAAGAGCAAACGTCTGACTTTTAAATCTCTTGTGGTCTAAAGTAATTTAATTTTGTTTATTTGTTGATTAAAGTTGTTTAAAAGGATTATTTAGTGTTAATATAATGGATATTTCCTTTGTGAATTACCCACAGATATTTATATTTTTTTTTCTATCAGAATAATAATACTGTTTGTAAATTATATTAAAAAAAGAAGCACTTTAAGTCAGTGGCGGATTTAGGATAAAGTCATAGGGGGGGCCAAATACATCAAGGCCGTAGCCAGCGAGAAATTTCGGGGTTTTCAGAAAGAGTTTGTTTTTGATATTCCGTCAATGCAGTGGGAAAGGGCCATAGGCAATGCGGCGCAGGCGAAAAATTTTAAGTTTAATAACTTAATAAGAATTCAGCCAGTAAGAAATTTTGAATTAAAACGAATAAAATTAGATTGGTCTTCTTTTCTTTATTATACTTTTGCAATATATTCTCTCCCAATATTCTTGATGGGATGGTTGTGCTGATATACAGTGTGACCAATAAAGTCCGCATTCTATGGGATTTTTTTATTAATGACTTTTCGAAATTTGACTTTGCCACAAGTTCTGCTTCGATAATAATAAAATAATAGTCGCGTCATTCGCATTATCTGTCAAATTGTTTCCAAAAAATAATTCAAAAGTGGGATTATTTCTGAAAATATCGAAAAAAGTTATTGGAAAAGGTTTTTTTAAATGTAGTTTCTGGTCCACATGCAAAATTTTAGCTGCATAAGATAATTTTGATTTTTTACCCTTATTTTGTCAATTGCACCACTTTTGCAAAATAAATGCTTTATTTCAGATATTATATACATTTTCTTTAAAGTAGCGCCATATTAAATGTGTGTTTTTCTACAAAATCAAAATTGGGCTACTAAAATTTGGTCGCATGTGATGCAAAGTTTATTTGTTTTTGACCCTGTATTTCGTAAATAATTTTTAAAATGCATTTTTGAATAGTTTCAATATTATTAAGATAATTCTTATTTATGCCTCCCCATCCTAGTATTCCATAATTTAAATGGGTTTGTAGGCTAAAGAATAATAAAGTATTTCTAATTCTTTTATATTTAAAAATTGTTTAAGGTGTTTAAATTTTGGTATAAGAATTCTTAGTTTTTTTACAATGTATAGTCACTATGTAAATCCCATTTTAAATGTTTATATTTTTTGTCTTCCATATTTTTCTCACCGCTTCTCCTCAAATTATGAAAGAGGGGGTCCTTTATACGTTGAAAGGTTGTACTTCATTAATCTCGATCTGTCAATTAGTTTTTGAGATATTTGCGTTTAACTGCTCGACGGCAAGAAACATTCAAATAAACATATTTTAATAAATTACGCATAAATGACCTATTTTCAAGTCTAGTATCTTCTGTTGCTGTATGTTGCCATAGTAATGGAACACCCTGTACCCTGTATTGTAACATTCATAACTAATAATTTTATTTGTTACTTCTTGAAAATTATACGTAGGTATTTCATAATATATTTTAATTAAAAGAATAAATTACACAAAGGAAAAAACCTTTTATGTTACTAATACAATAAATATCGCTATTACAAGATAACCATAATTTCATTAAAACAATAAACATAGCACACCAATCTGTACTTTCTCATCGTTTTAGTATAATGCAACCAGCAATAATACAGAAGATTTTATCGGCTTCCCCTTATCCGCTTGTAACATTTTGTATTATTTTGCAGAAATAATATTTATATAATTGTATAGATTTAACAATTTTAATTACAAGTTTTTTCTTTAATTTTTCTTTTGCGTATCCGACAATCTATTTAAAATTAAATTCTTAAAGTAAATTAAAATAATTGATTTAATAACATATTTTCTAATTTATCTTTTAATATACGGATGGATTCGTATGGTATTTAAATAAATAGGTAAATACAGAGCAGAAAAACGAATCTAACTGTTCATTAAAGTAAAACTTTTGTTTAATTATATTAATTTGTATCATTCAAACTTTCTTTTGCAACGTTCTTGTTACGAATTTGGCACAGTTTTTTGTCGATGGATGAAATTTAATTTTGATTTATCACAGTATAACCTGCAAACAGAAATGTTCTATAAGGAGCTAGCTTGTTACCGCGGCTTCACTTGAGTAATTCAATTGTTATAAATTCAAATTCGCTATTAAAACAAAAGGTTTATGAAAATAACAACAAAAATATGGATTCATTATCATTATTAAAAAATATATTTATTTCATTACAGAGTAACAGTTAATAACGCTCACAGAACCTTTCCATGGATTTGCGTTTATAAACACCTAAAGGGTAGAAAATATAATAAGTAAAGAAAGTTCGTCAAAAAATATGATTTATACTCCCCGTAGTGTATGCCCTTTTATCACTGTCCACTTAATTTGTATCTTAGTATTTATTTTATATTGTTCGATGAAATAAAATACTAGTATATTTTCCGTCGTCCACAAGTTTTAAGAAATACGTATTTCATTATTTGTATTGTATATATAGTATTTTTTGCAAAGTTTCAAAATAATCCCAGAAATATAATATTTTTTAAATAGAAACTTGTTTATATACTTACCCCCTTTTAGGGACTGATTTAAAAAAATAGAAATACGAGTTTATTAAATTGTATACAGTAGACTCCCGATTATCCGAAATAATGTGGACCGGACATATTTCGGATAATCGAAATTTCGGATAATGCGGAGATTGAGGAAAATCATTACCTATAGGAAAAGTAACTATATCTATGTACTTTTATAAATGTACAAACATACATAATAAATTCTAATACTTATGTATATATGTACATTAGTATGTATTCATATTCATAAATTCAAGAAAGAGGTATTTTTTTTCTTTAATTTTAAAGTCTGTCGATTTTTGGCCGCAACAACAAAACCAACAAAACATTTCTTAGAAATTTCGAATAATGCGAAGGCATAGAATAATCATTTCGGATAATCCGGTTCGTGGGTCGTTTCGGATAATCCGGTTCATGGGTCGTTTCGGAAAATGCGTAGTGTAAAGTGAATTTAAGCGTTTAAAGTGGATTTACGCGCCCAACGTTTTTGAGAAAAAAGTAAGGCCGATATTGAAAAATGGCTTTAAGAAAAATTGTTTGGTACAACATTCTACACCCGGGAAAGTCATTTTGCTTTTGACCAATAAAGAATTGTTTAAGATATTACAAAATTACTAAAAATTAAAAAAAATTCTAAAAAAAATTTTGGGAATATTTTCGATCGTCATTTATTTTTCTGGATGGGGTATTTAAAGTAGAATTTATTTTCTAAATACCAATTTTTATTTTTTCTTTTCGTTTGACCAGCAAAACGTTCGGCAATTTTCATTGTGGTAAAAGGGGTTACTTCCTCTTAAAAGTAGTTCATTATTACCAATAAAAACACTGTTCTAGCAAATCTGGAATTGATATGATACTAAAGTGGGTTTGATAAACTAGCAATTTATTTAATATGTGTAAATAAAAAATAAGCTATCAATACAAACTATGTCTTAGCAAACTTGTTGTAGGTATTAGATCATTTTCCTCAGTGTAGGGGCAAAAAAATATATTTTAAGAGGGGGGGGGGCTATGAGAATTGTGATTGAAAATTGGGTCACGCATACTACAAGATTGAGAAACGCTGTCCTACAGTACAAGAAGCCTAGTGCTAATTCCATTATTGTCGTCTACATAGAGTAAAGGTTCTAAATTTGCATTAATTTCTTATGCGATACCACAGAGTAGGTCCTACCATTATTTTGCCCTAAGCAGTTATTAACCACAGTAGACTCCCGATTTATCCGAAATGATGTGGACCGGACCGATTTCGGATAATGCGGAGATTGAGGAAAATCATTAACTATAGGAAAAGTAACTAGATCTATGTATTTTTATAGATGTACATACATACATAATAAATTCTAATACTTATGTATGTACATTAGTATGTATTCATATTCATAAATTATTCAAGAAAGAGGTAATTGGTACTTGTTTTAATTTTATAGTCTGTCACAAAACCAACAAAACATTTCTTAGAAATTTCGAATAATGCGGAGGATTTTAGCAAGAATCATTTCGGATAATCCGGTTCATGGGTCGTTTCGGACAATGCGGAGTTCGCATAATCGGGTTTCGGATAATCGGGAGTCTACTGTACTGTACCTTTACTTGCAGCATTACGAACAATATTTAGAACTGTTGTTTTTCTTGGAATGGGTCTGTCAGAAAACATCGAATTTCGGATACTCTCCGACAAGTATTTTTCATGTACTACCGCTTAATAATTGTGTTTTTCTTGATTACTGTAAAACATGTTGAAACTAATAACGGGTTTGATTGAGGTATCAGAGCCGTATTTAATCTTTAAGAATTTTACGAAGAGTTTTTTTAAATAACTCTCAATTGGCTTATTAGAAAATAATATCACAGTGCGTTCGTTTTAATGTTTAGTTATTCTGTGGTTCTAACTTTAATTGGCATAGGTTTAATTTTTTTAATTATTTGTGGTTAAATATTAATAGACCGTTTAAATATTATTTAATACAAATATAAAAACAAAATGTTTGGTGTATTTCGGTTGATTTTTCACGCTTAAACGGTTTTAGTAAAATTAGCGTTCGATACAGTTAAACCCATAAACCAGAAAATTAGATTGTTTTTCGGCAATTTGCCAAACAGTTTGCGGAGCATATTGTTTTAAACGTAAAAACAATTTCTTTACGCTAATTAAATAAACGGAAATATATTCACAATTTCTAAAACCAAGTAATAACCCTGACCAAGTTTTATTTTGGACATTATTTTAAGGAGATTGCACTTTTCCTTATTTCTTCTCATCATGCATTGGAAACAATTGACAGGGCTAGATTATTGTATTCGCGGAAACGTACAAACAGTATTCACCTGAAGACGACTGGAGATACTTACCAGTTGAAACGTTGTGATATGAAAAAACTAAAGGCTATGGAAGTCCAAAACACATCTATTACTCAAGATCATTGTCTACAACCTTCAAACAAACACTAAAGAAAATAAGTAGACCACCATTTCTATTATAGAGGCGAGTCTAGCTCAGGGGGGAGAAAGCATTTGCATCCCTTGTTCCGACGCTAATGACGTCAGTTGTGATAAGAAAAAATCACATGTGTGATTAGATATCAGCCAAGATATATAGTAAACGTGAATATTACATCAATAACGTGCATCTATACTGAAATCCCTAACATCCTTATAAGGTTTGTTGGTAACTAAAAAAAAAAAATATATGTTAAAATGTTATTTATCTGCATAGTGAATCAAGAAAAGGCCCTTAAGCATTATCGTTGTCGGACCTAAGACAATTTTCTGCCACATTTACACCAGATCGGACAGTTTTTACGTTCTCATTGGAAAAGATTCAAAAGATTCAAACGCTGGACAGTGACTGTCGGTTGTGCCGTGAATTTCGAAGTGAATGGAAACGATTGGTGCTTGTTTTCACTATGTATCACATTAATGCCTCTCGTGTTGTTACTATGAATATTTTCGATAACTGACGGTGGTGTCATTTTCATGCAGACACAAAATTTGCATTTCAGTTTGCAAAAACTCCCTGGCGCAGCAAAAACTTCCTGTCGGGAAAATTCCACATGGCTAGGCCTGGCCAGGTTATTAAGCGTATAAGATAGAGAGAGATAATAAACAACAATAAATATATCTCCCTCTTTTACTGGTTCAAGGAGTCTTGGCCAGATCTCCAAATCAGGACGCGATTAGCGGATTTTCACATGCTTTATTTTATCTAGCCCGCTATTGCCAATCGGAATAGCCTTGGACCTTGCTACCGCTACCGGATACCAGATGGCAGCTGTTGTTAATACGGTTTTCCTTGTCGAAATATCAACTTTAAAATATATTTCTATATTAATTTTACTATTGATGTTCGTTGGGTTGATCAGTTTATTAAATTCTTTATCGGGTTTAAAAATGAATAAAATTAGTTTTTAAAAAAATCTAAAAAAAACTTTTGACTTGTGACGTGTGATACACCTGTCAAATATCATTTAAAAGTTTCAAACTGGCGAAAGTGTAATTTTTTTAGAGATACGAAAAAAAGTTATAAGAAAATATTGTTTCTCATCATATTTTAAGTCTAGTAAAGTCCGCATCATACGGGATTTTTTTTATTAATAGCTTTATTCAAAATTTGACTTTGGCATCAAGTTCTGCTTCGATCGAGATGAAAATTAAGCAAAAAAATTGTAGTAGTCACGTGATTCGCATTATCTGTCAAATTTTAATTTTTTCCAAATAATAATTCAAAAGTGTGGTTATTTCTAAAAATATCGAAAAAGTTATAAGAAAAAGTTTTTTTGAATGCAGTTTCTAGCCCACATGCAAAATTTCAGCTGCATAAGATAATTTTGATTTTTTTACCCATATTTTGTAAATTGCACCACATTTGCAAAATAAGACTTAACGCAACCTACATAAAACCTCTTAGTTTTGACAATGCTTTATTTCAGATACATTTTCTTTAAAGTAGCGCAATATTAAATGTGTGTTTTTCTACAAAATCAAAATTGGGCTATTAAAATTTGGTCGCATGTGATGCAAGGTTTATTTGTTTTTGACCCTGTATAAGGTAACTTTATAAAATAAGTATTTTTGAAAACGTAGTTTGTGTCTGAAAGTAATACACGTTAAGTTAAGAAAATAGTTTAATGAAAAGAGTCAATAAAAAATCATATAAAAATTAATTTTAGTAAATTTTGATTTTGTAGAAAAACACACATTTAATATGGCGCTACTTTAAAGGAAATGTATCTGAAATAAAGCATTGTCAAAACTAAGAAGTTTTATGTGGGTTGCGTTGAGTCTTATTTTGCAAAAGTGCTGCAATTTACAAAATATTGGTAAAAATCAAAATTATCTTAGGCAGCTGAAATTTTACATATTATGGGCTAGAACTTGCATTTAAAAAAATTTTTTCTAATAACTTGTTTCGATATTTTCAGAGATAACCCCACTTTTGAATTATTTTTCGAAAAAAATTAAAATTTGTCAGATAATGCGAATTACGTGACTACTATTTTTTTGCTTAATTTTTATCTCGATCGAAGCAGAACTTGATAACAAAGTCAAATTTCGAATAAAGCTATTAATAAAAAAAAATCCCATATGATGCGGACTTTACTGGTCACACCGTATACCCGCATTTTTGTTTCATTTTTTTGGAAATTCAACTTATGGTCACTTTTTTCTACTTTTTTGTGTCAGTTTATTTGAAATACTTATCTTGAATCAGACTAACTGCATTTTAATATTTAGTTGTCGCATAAACCCATTTTAAAGCAAAAAAAAATTCCTCAAAAATTTCAAGGCGCCTCTGTACTATTTGTCTTGATTGTCCAGGGCAAATTTAAATTTAAATAAAACTATGTACTAAATAAAAGCTATTATGTATTAAAAGAAGAAAAAAAACGAATAAAAAAGTTTTCCATATTATGGTGCAGACTTTTTTGCGGACACTGTAATCATAAGTTTAGGAATAGAAATTAGATCCGATCAGTTCCACCAGATCTAAGAACCCGATGCAAGCTTAGACAATGGTCGGTTTACTCCGCGCTCCATCAACTCGTTAATAGATAAATTATAATATGGTTTCATGCTCAATCTAAGTTCGTGATATGATCGGCTGTGTATGCATTGTTATGCCGACACAGACTGTGCCTCTTCAAATTTCATGCGACGTTAAGTCAAAATAATGTAATTTATCACAAAAGATTTCTGAGCGGTGCTATGGGCGGTTTTGGTTAAAGAGCAGGCCAGAGTCAGCTTAGGCGAGAGAAAGAATTTATGAAAAAAAACCTATTTAATTTTACACAAATTTACGTAATCTTATCTAAACTATTACAAGACATATTGAGAGAAAAATTACTCAGGTCACAAGAAACTAGGTAGGTTAGACTATGCCTATAATATACTTAATTATTAAGTCATAACAGTAAATGAATGGGAACGCGGAACGAATTATTATACAGGGTATCTCACGGTGACCGTCATTAGAATATTTCGGAAAGTTATCCGATTTGTATCCTGAAAATTTGGATAATGGGGTTTTCGGTAACACTTTCTTTAAGAGCCAATTGTATAGGTTTGGGTTAACTCAAAAATGAGAGTTAATCCAGGGATAAGTATAAAAATACATTGTATAGGCAGGGGTTATTCCCTATTCTAGGATAATAATAATAATCGTCTTTTATTTAGGAAATCCAAAAGTTTACATTTAAAGTGTTCTTTATAATAACTTCAAATAAAATGAATTTCCTTAAAAGGCTTACATATAACCTCCAAAGGCACCGTAAAGCTAATTTAGTTAACAACAAAAAAAACCATTCTAACTAAAAAGTTACTGGCAAAAAATAAAATTTAAAATTATAATAATAAGCCAAAACAAAACATAACTAAATATTAAAGTAAATTAATATATATTATAAATTACAATACAACTATAATTAGGTGCTTAATTATGTATAGAAAACTATCACGAAATTAGAAAATAGGGTTAAATATAGTAATATTAATTTATTGTCCAGCAAACAACTGCGATTTATACCTTCGCTTAAAAGTTAACTCATTCAACAGTTTAAACTCATTTGACAACTTATTATATATGTGTGGCGCCCGATAACTAAAACATCGATAAACCCTCACCTCGTAAATCGGGTATATCAGTTAACCTACAATCTCGGGATTAGAAGCCTGAAAATGGCGTATTTTGTTATTTTTACAACAATAACCTCATTTATTTACATGATTTCTATTTTTTATTTTATTATTTGAAATTATTATGGAGGCCTTTGATATTGTTGATAATTTACTTTCGGATGATGAAGATGATTTAGATATTTGTTGACCTTATATCATACTGAAGTTAGCAGCTAGTTCAACTGGCAAAACATTTTAGCTTGGGTTAACTTACGAAATAACCCTATTTTAGGAATAAACTTATAGGTTTAACTCTAAGGAAAATTCATACCTATACAATTGGCCCTAAGTGAAGTAGCAGAGACCATAGGTTATACCGGAAGTTATCTTAATATTGCATATTTAAAATGTAGCACCCTGTATAATATATTTTTTGGGTTCGTTTCTTCATTTTCAATAACTTTTATTCAAAGTTTTTTTATCCTACTTTATCTATTGCTGAGAGAAAAAATTGCTTTTTCTCCGATTGACAGCAAATATTAATTTTGCAGACACATATCAATCAGCAAAGTATTACTTTTCCTGCCTATATAGGCAGAAAAATTATTATTCTCAATGGGAATAAAACATTTGACATTTTTTGACAAAAAAAAAACATATACCGTGTGAGCAACAATTATTTGCATCAAAGAGGGCTTGGATTAAAAAACGTAGGGCTTGGTTTAGATCACAATGATATGGGGATAATATATCTAATCAAATATAGGTTAAAAGTTTGTCAAATTCATATTATGACATGATATGCCAAACTAATAAGTAATAAAATAAGTAGACAAATACAAATTTATTTTTGTTGATTATATAAAATTATAATACTTGCACTTTATAAGGAAATAAATTTAGCTGCTTCTTAAGAATAGTCCTGCATGTTCCATAAGATCTTCCCACTTCTTGGGACAGGCGTCTTATACAATTTGTTGGCGTATTTTGCATTATTTCACGAACGTTTGCAACAAGTTCTTCTGTTCTTACAGATGATCTTCCTGCTCCTTTTTTGTGTTGTATAGAATCTGTTTCCCTAAACACAGCCACGGTTCTTTTCAGGCAATGATAAAAATCCCCAGCAACGTTAGGAAAATGTTCGTGAAAATCGTCCATGCACAAACCCGGATTCCGGATTGTATTGTCACTCACCATTTACTCTAACCCCGTTTCGAAAATACGCTTCAACCATGAATGTTTTGTGCTGTTCCGTAAAGCCCATTGTGTGTATTGTTCAAGAAATTGGAAAAATTAGCGATGAATCAAATAACTGGTAACGACTGTCAAAGATGACGGAATAACTGATTGACTGTTAATTCAGGTAGTTACTGACACCCAACAGGTATTAAGCTCTACGGCTAAGCATTACGTCTTTAGATACAGGGCCCATTTTGATGCAAATAATTTTTGCTCGCACGGTATATATATTATATACCTAATTGTATGAATATAATTTACGTTTTGAAAATTGGTTGTTGAAACAACGTTAAGCTTTTTTTTTAAGATACGGTCTCGCACAAGAGCTTAAAGAATTTAAAAAGACTCTTTAACGCTCAACATAATCTCATCCTAACAAAGTTATTTTCTTATTAAAGTTTACGGCCATCCCACAGCCCATAAATATAGAGGAAAATAAAAGGCCTCGTCAGAAATTCGCCACCCTTGTACACCGTAAGTGCCCCTCGGGGCAATTCATGTAGAACGGGCTTTATGACGCACTAATACCTCGCTATATACAATTATTTAAGTCCTATATATTATGGGACGATAGTCAAGTGCAGTCAAGGCGGGTGTATATTATTATTATTATTGTTATTATTCGTCGGGTTTGGGTAAGAGGTAGAAAATGTGCATGGTTTGATCGATAACATTTTCTTATAAATAAATATAACCTTTTTAATGACTGTAAGATAATTTAACTGGTTAACCCAAATTGTTTCGATTACTGAAATAGAAAAGAACAGCTAGGAAATCAAAATATTTTTTAATTTTTTTTATTAGGTAGGTATATTTTTTGGTATCGCAGTTCTGCAGACTGTGATTAGGAACCATATCGCTTAAATTGTCAAAATATAACAGAAACTATTTTGTTAATAAAGTCTTTATAAATATTGTGCCATTATGTCACTAGAAAATTCCCAAATTTCAATAAAGGGCAACTCATCAAAGCACAAAACGCTAAAATCTCATTGAAATCATTACGACAAAAAACGCAATTTTTACCTTATTTCATACATCATAATATTTACCACTTAAAATTAAAACAAGAGACCGACCGAAGGTTCGGTTCCGGTTTCGGCTAGTTTCGGCCAAAAACCGGCCGAACTTTTGGCCATGCTGAAACTCAGTGTTCGTGAATTGTCGTGCACCGTTCGGCTAACTTTGGGTGGGTTCGTAGGCAGTGTTGTCTCTAGATAAATAGATTTTTTATCTGTCAACCTTTTTTTTTAGTGGGAAGAGTTCAATCCGTACTTCCCAAGATCGAACTCATCCTTTATAAAATAAATTAAATTTTAGTATACAAAATACAATTTTTAAGATGTATAAATAAGTTTCGGTTTCGGTTTCGGCCGAAACTGAGACCAAGGCCGAAGATTCGGTTTCGGTTCCGGCCGAAACTGAAAATCTTGTTTCGGTCGGATACCAATTAAAACATAATATAATAATAGTATATTAATAATAATTAAAGGGCGGATTATACGCACTTAAATTCAGCCAAAATATGCGCATAAGCCTTGTTTGCCTTTAAAATATACAGTTATTTGAATGTTTTTACCAAATATGCATACAGGTATGGAATTTCTTAATTTATTATAGTAAAATGAGGTAAAGAAACGCATTGGGTTCTAAAAAATATTTTAATTTTTTTTTAAATGCAAAAAAAAAAAACAAAGAAAATAAAAGTAAACAATTTTTTAACCTATAATTGTATAAAAAGCTTTTATTACTAAATATTTTTCAAAATTTTCAACCAATAAGGATCGTCTTCTATTAGTAACAATCAATATGCTTATACAAAGAGAAGCTTCTTTTAATACTGATGTAATCGGACAATAATGCAACTTAGGTAGCAGAATATAAGGCCAAGATACAACTTCGTTGGACGGTTTACCCCCATTAATGCTTCTTTCTGCAGTTACGTATTTAAATCCTTCATTCTCTTTTACAGTCACATCCAATTTGTTCCTTACTCCTACTTTACCAGAAATGTTGTTACATTTAGCGATATAAATACAGTTTGTTAAGCAGGTAATAATAACGCATTATTAAGTGACAATAAATAACCCCTACAAAAATACCTCCAAATCCCTGAAACCCCCAATAAATACCTTGTGAATAACCAAAACGTAAATTTAATTATTATAATCTTCAGATTGGAAAATCCCTGGGCATTAAACCTTAAACGTTTTAAATTTTTTGATAAAGCCGAAAACATAAAATAATAATTTATGAAAAATATGCATTTTGTTATAAAATTGACAAAATATGCAAACAAATGCATATAAGTATAGGCATTTTGCATATATTCCGCGATTCCGCCCTTTAATAATAATAATAATCTAATTATATTTGATAAAAACGGCGGTCCTGGAACGTCTTTCTCGGGGGGGGATACTTTTAAGGATTTGCGCCGGAGGCGCAATCTTTAATGCGCCGAAGGCGCTCTTTTGCACCGCAGGCGAAAAAATTTTGGGTACCACGCCCTTTTTTGGGTAAAATAACCGTAAAGCCTAATCTGCGGCGATATACCAGACTTTAAAACACTCTTTTAATTTAAAAGAATTTTGAAAGGGCGACAAAATAAACAAGTTTTAAAAGCTTCGAGGGCATTATCCGTGACAGATGAACTTTGTTTATACAATAAAATTGTACTATACATTTCTGGGGGGGGGGGGGGGGTGGGGGTGCGAGCCCCCTCCTAAATACGCCACTGATGTAGTATGTTTTAATATTGTAACATTAGTATGTTTTAATATTGTAATGTATGTAAGTCAAAACACTAAAATAAAACAAAACTTAAATGTATATGTATAATAAAGAAATCAGAACATGAAAATAAAGCTAAAAAAAACTACAATTGTTTTTTAATATAGTTTACATTGGATGCCGCTGCTTTTAACATTTTTTTTAAGTCATTAGAAAACCGGACATTCTTCGGTCCGGTTTACCAGCATTTTCGCGATATTATATCGACTTATCGACGGACTATAATAGAATATATCTTATAATATTAAGATGTTGATATTTTTATATAAAAAATGTTTTTCAAATTTCTTGGTTTTGTTTTTATTTAAAAATAATAAATATTTATAGTTTTTTGGACATATTATTTTTAGTTTTTGCGTCCTCAACCTGGTCTCTGGGGGGGGGGGAATTACCCCCAGTACCCCCCCCCCCCCGGTAGGACCGCCCTTGGATAAAACAAATACAAAATCTACAATTAGATAGAGCAAGGCGAAGTTTAGCAGAGACCAGGAGAATCTGGTATTCTTACCCTTAAACTTTAAAAACTAAATAATAATAAACACTCAATCATAATATGCCTAACCATACTATTAAAAGCGCACATATACATACATTCATATATACAATCCTATGATGGTTTGTGCGAAATAAGAATATTCTATTGCTTTATCTGTCTATCTGACATGCAAAGTTTAAAAAAACCTACATACAAAGTAAAAATAAATTAATTGAAACAGGTAGGTATTGATACGATCAATAAAATTCAAAGACTCCGAATAACGATGTGACCTACGCAACAAATACGTTGAAACTAATACTACGGCGCGCGGCGATTGCCGATCGCTACGAACCCTCACCAACATCTTGTGGATTATAGTTTCTAACGGAAACAATTCGTTTTTTGGGAGGCTGTTCTGCTTTCTTAATTGTGGAGAAAGAGCTTTACTGGGAACAAAATGCGTCGCATTGAGAAGATACAAATTATTTCTTAACAAAATTGCTGTATAAAAACTAGTTGATTATCCAATAAGACTGTGCTGCTAATGAAACTAATTACTACCAATAAAAACACTGTTCTAGCTAATCTGGAATTGATATAACACTAAAGCGGGTTTGATGCACTAGCAATTTATTTAATATGGGGTAATAAAAAAAATTGTGTGTGTTTAAGACCACGCGACAGAAGTGAAAACTTCGACAGAAGTGAAAACTTCAACAAGGTGAAATTAACAATATCAAATACAATTTTTCAATTTTGTTTCTTTTAGGTTAGGTTCGTAAGCAATCATAAAAATAACATAAACTTGGAATACGGGATAATTTTACTGCATACGAAAAAAGATATTTCCTAAAATTGAACAACCCTTGAATTTTTACATCTTCAACAGAAGTCAGAAATCATAATAAATTAGGTCCACGGAATAAGCAATTACGGTAAACCTTACTTCACCCTACGTAAATATATAATTTAAAAAATGCCAGAACATACCTGAGACGCAGACGAGTGTCTATACAACGCACACTGTTTGCGGCATGCTCTTGCATATAACGTTCATTCGGGTCAAGGTCAGTTCGGATTGAATATAGCAGTTGAATTCGAGCGTTACACAGCCGAGTGTGACGCGTGACGGCTCAGTTTAATTCAGTGCCCACAAAAAGTGCTAAACGCGCCTAAAGAAGTTTTCACTTTAAAAATAAGCTTTTAATGCTATGTCTTAGCAAACCTGTTGTATTAGATCATTTTCCTCACTGTAAATAAAATTATTTATAAAATCACAATTTTAAATTTTTTTCTCGCGGTAAATCATGTTTCTGAAATTTAAAAGTAAAGTAAATAATATGTTAAAGTCCTTTTTTATGTACGAGCTATCACAATACATGCATTTACATTTAAAAAAAAACAAGTATAAGCGCACTAAAGTCGCCCGAAACGTCGCTAAGTTGCAACTGAGTTTTCCTTGATTAAACTATGGCATAGATAGTAAGCATCTTTCTGTTTACAACAAAATAAATCCATCTATGCGCTCGACTAAAAAACATACTTGAACCATGACTTGTACCTTTTCAGCTATTGGTTTTGCTCAGAAGGCAAACGCCCAGAGTCATCGGCTTTGGAAAAAAAGGCTAAAAATGCCGAGAGCTCTTAAACACTTTGTTAGTTTAAATGCGGCAGAAAATTGAAATTTAAAAAAGTCTCTTCCTTGAAAGTGCTCTTGATCGGTGTGGGTCTTTTTTCAATTAAACGCCTCGGTTTACATTCGACCGAAGAAAAATCAATTTCGTTAATCGTGTTTTAGTCCGGAAGAAAACGACAAAACAAACGGAAACTGTTAGTATCTCGCGCTCATTTTTATGGAGAAAAACGCTCTTTACTTATTTTTGGGTAAAAAACTCTTAATATCTCCAACTCAAAACGATCGTAGAGCATGAGTCGCAGGCGAAAAATTTTCGGGCCATACCCGAAGTTCGTAAAAAATGATCTAATACAACAGGTTTTCTAAGACATAGTTTGCTTAGCTTATTTTTTATTAATCCATATTGAATAAACTGCTATATAGAGTATCAAACCCGCTTTAGTGTTATATCAATTCCAGATTTGCTAGAACAGTGTTTTTATTACAATTAAGATCGGCAATCGCCGCGCGCCTTAGTATTACTTTCAACGTATTTGTTGCGCAGATCACATCGTTGTTCGGAGTCTTCTAGCTGTCCTGTCTGAATTTGAATTTTATTGATCGTACCAATACCTGTTTCAATTAAGTTATCTTTACTTTGTATTTAATTTTTTTTTTAATTTTGCATATCAGATAAAGCAATAGAAGATTCCTATTTCGCACAAACCATCATTAGTATTAGTATAATAAACGACAAGAATAATATCACACTATAGAATTTATTTAAATTTTTGAGAACTACATCAGTAATGATTTTTGGTGGTAAATATAATAATATGCTTCATTAACCGTAGCAAGCAAATAGTATTATGATTATTGTCCAGTGGCGGCTCGTGGGGTAGAGCCACAGTGCCATGGCACTACCTGCCCTCCTGTCTAGCGTCCTGCCCTTTACAAATTACCAAAACCTATTAAAATTAATATTCTCGTTTTTAAAGCAATTAGCAAAATAATTTAAAAATGGAACACAGTCGGGTGCAAATTTCCATCTAAAAGGAAGCGATTATGCGTAAAACGGTAACGTAGCTTCCGCGCCAAGCGCGACGAGGCACACGGGAGGTGACGAAACGCCATCACCTCAATAAAAAAACATTGGAAAATGACCTTGAATGCAAGCAGGCAAAAATCTCGGCGGGGTAGCCAGGCTCTCTTCGTTTGACCGTTTGATGTTAGACGTTTCAAACAGCTGATGTTCGCGTCGCGTCCCGATTTTTTCGTTCGGCCGGCTGATTTAATGTAGGGTTAAAGAACTTTTTATTTTAGAAATACACAAGTAATGAATACTATTAGATTTTTAAAGGAAACTCCATTTTCTACCATTTCCTTAGAACAGAAATTGGAAATTAAGGAATTAGGACGACCGTTACCAGATTTAAATATAGAAAAAACTCAGGGCGGACAGAAAGTGCGTTCGCGTTAATTTAATAGAAATATTTATGGAAAAAATACTTGGGTGTGCGGTTGTGATGAATCTAATAGACTATTTTGTTTTATGTGTGTTTTATTTGGTGGGAGGCAAACTTGGTCCCAAAAACGTACAGATGATTTGGATAAAGACACATGAAAAATCGAAGGTACATTTAAACAATACATTTAATTTCAGTATGCTTGGTAAAATTAACATTAAAACTCAATTAAATTCTGCATATCACAATGAAATAATGAAGAAAAACGAACAAATTGATAAAAACAGATACATATTAAACCAAATTATAAACTGCGTTCGGTTTTGTGGTGCATTTGAGTTGGCTTTGAGAGGTCATGACGAAAAAGAGACGTCGGAAAATAGGGGCATATTTCGTGAATTAATAAATTTCAGCTCAGAATTAGACAAAACTCTTAAAGATCATATTGAAAAATCGAAAGTATTTAAAGGAACATCAAAAACCATACAAAATGAACTTCTGGACTGTATGTTAGATGTGTATCATGATGAAGTCATAAAAGAAATAAAGGACTCTCCGTTTATCGCTGTTATTGCAGATGAAACCACTGACATTGCTTGTGTGTTTCAACTTGTTATCGTGTTTAGGTATATTCAAGATATGATTGTAAATTCATAAATTAAATTAGGTGCCTTTTTGCTTATTTTTCCTACTTCAAAAGCAAGAACTATTAACAAAAAAGGGCGTGGCACCCAAAAAAATTTTGCCTGCGGCGCTAAGGGTTTACCTGGCCCTACTTCACTAAAATGGCACGAGCCGCCACTGTTATTGTCAAGTTTCATTACAAATGCCAGTCGGAACTAATACAGTATATAAAACCATATTACACCCCCCATAAAACTTGGTAATTAAGGTGAGTATTCAGAGCAATAATGTCTATAAATAAACCATTCTATGGTAGCATTAACTTCTATTACCTATTGGCTAAATTACCGTGATATATTCACTACCCAACGGTCTAGCAATTTTCGTTGTCTTACAATAGGAAAGCGCGTTGCTCTCACATATAGTAGATATTAAACAGTTGTATAAAGAATATGTGAATTCTTATAATTAAGTGAGGGTAGAAGAAAAGTCCTGTCATCCTTCTTAAAAATTTAATAAGCCTACGCGTTTCAGCCTAAATGGCCATCATCAGGGCGTTTTGTAAGTAACAAAGGAAAAAAATAGTTTTTAACTTTCTAAGTCGGAAAAAAATTTCTTATTATAAAATTATAAATCTTGAAACAAGGTCACAATTAAAATACACGATAAATTAATACATAAAAACAACAAGTGCACTTACAGAACTTAAGGTATGTCACAAATGACATAAAAGAGACGCACTATATCAACATTTACTTAAAATTAAAATTAAAATCAACACTGAAATGGACGTCACCACACCAAATATCAAAACCTAACTACAGCAGAGTACCGTGAGAGATTTGAACTTGAAAATATTGAATTTTGAAGTGAAAACTTCTTTAGGCGCGTTTAGCACTTTTTGTGGGCACTGAATTAAACTGAGCCGTCACGCGTCACACTTGGCTGTGTAACGCTCGAATTCAACTGCTATATTCAATCCGAACTGACCCTGACCCGAATGAACGTTATATGAAAGAGCATGCCGCAAACAGTGTGCGTTGTATAGACACTCGTCTGCGTCTCAGGTATGTTCTGGCATTTTTCAAATTATATATTTACGTAGGGTGAAGTAAGGTTTACCGTAATTGCTTATTCCGTGGACCTAATTTATTATGATTTCTGACTTCTGTTGAAGATGTAAAAATTCAAGGGTTGTTCAATTTTAGGAAATATCTTTTTTCGTATGCAGTAAAATTATCCCGTATTCCAAGTTTATGTTATTTTTATGATTGCTTACGAACCTAACCTAAAAGAAACAAAATTGAAAAATTGTATTTGATATTGTTAATTTCACCTTGTTGAAGTTTTCACTTCTGTCGTGTGGTCTTAAGCACACACAATTTTTTTTTTGTATAAATTTATATCGGAAAAAAGGGTGAATGCAATATAGTTAGTCATTGAAGTTAAATAAAGTGGAGATTAAAAATACCTATTATTCTTTCTTTATTAATTATTTGAATTGATTTTTTTGGGTAACGAACAGGGGGGGAGGAGAGTTATGTTTAGTCCTTAAAAATATTTATGGCTGTGATATGATATAGTTTCTGTAGGAAACGATGCTCTGTTCATTTAGGTTCTGTGGAGATCCAGATTGGGAGAGCGCGATCTCTATAATTATGTTCCATCATGTTTTCATGTCTAATTTTTTCCCTTTGTTGAGGTGATGTAATACTTTAAAGTTTGTATTGAAGTTGAAGGTATGGGTGGATGTCTTAATGTGACAACCAAAAGGGAACTTATTATCATGTGGAAGTCTGCTAGAACGAAGCTGTTCTTTAATTCTAATAGTGAAAGAGCGACTTGTTTGACCTACATATTCGGCGGGGCACGAATCACACGATAGTAAATAGACACCATTTTTGTCCAAGTCTCGTTATTTATCCTTAGGCTTAGAGAATTGGTTAGAGGTTGTACCAACTGATTGATCTATAACACACAAACAGATTGTTATTTAGTTGTTTTAAGGTACGACCAACTATTGTTGATATCTTACCAAGGTAGAAACGAAGCGTTTAAAGGACAATTTTTCTTTTTGTACAAATTTTGTGTAGGCGTTTTCACAAAACGAATTCCTAAGTTTTTTACGAAAGGTGTTCCTAATAATGTGTAAAGGAAATCCATTTTTAAGTGCTATCTGAAAGATGGTATTTTTAGTGGGGTTATTTCCGAAAATATCGAAAAAAGTTTTAAGAAAAAGTTTTTTTAAATGCAGTTTCTAGCCCACATGTAAAATTTCAGCTGCATAAGATAGTTTTGATTTTTTACCCACCACTAAAATGTATTTTCCACTTAATGAACACTTTACTGATGACACTGTGTTCTTTTTTGTCTTAATATTAAGCACAAACTACGTTTTCAAATATACTTATTTTATGAAGTTACCTTATACATGGTCAAAAACAAATAAACTTTGCATCACATGCGACCAAATTTTAATAGCCCAATTTTGATTTTGTAGAAAAACACACATTTAATATATGGCGCTACTTTAAAGAAAATGTATCTAAAATAAAGCATTGTCAAAACTAAGGTTTCATGTAGGTTGCGTTGAGTCTTATTTTGCAAAAGTGGTGCAATTTACAAAATATGTGTAAAAAATCAAAATTATCTTATGCAGCTAAAATTTTGCATGTGGGCTAGAACCTGTATTTAAAAAAACTTATTCCAATAAATTTTTTCGATACTTTCAGAAATAACCCTACTTTTGAATTATTTTTGGAAAAAATGTAAATTTGACAGATAATGCGAATCACATTACTACTATTGTTTCGCTTAATTTTCATCTCGATCGAAGCAGAACTTGATGCTGTAACAGAGCAGACCTAGGTGCCCTTATTTGAAATTTTTTGCACTAATTTTGTTAATTTATTTATTTGGTAAACTTATTCTTTCCCCATGTTACGCCCTGAGGTTTAATTATTTTACTCTATTATTTATATTTAATTTAAATTATATTATGATTTTAATTTACCCTGCAATACTGGTAAAATTTTTTTATTAAAAGTGTAATAACTTTTCATTTCCAAATATAGGCCCTGATAAATCTATTTAGGTAGCCAATCTTGAAAATCCTCAGTATATTTTCTATGATATTTAGGAGGACGCGTGAACTTTGGACCGTTCACATCTTTGCCGCAATTATTGATTTTTTATAGCAGCCAACGTCGTACTTCGTATTACAAACGACGCAGGGTGTTAAAACGCACAAACGAAGACCTTGGTGGGGGAGAAGATGGGTTAGCTGCTAGACAGAGAATTTCTCAGGAGACTTATTAACTTCTATAGGTACGGTAAGCACCTAAATTCAAGAGTCATCATAAGTTTATTTTCTGCAGATTTTCTTTAAAATTAATTTTTCTAAATACAAAAATTCAAATAGCAAAACAAATGGTATTTGGTTAAATAAGTTTAATTTTATTTGTGTGGATTTAATTTGTGTAACAATTTAAAATTCAGGGGATGTTTTTTTTTTTTAAAGGGGGGTTAAGTTATTAAAGACCAAGTTTATTTTCTTTAGTTTTTTATTTTGTTGGGTTACTCTAATTTGGGAATACTGGTTGTTTTTTTTTATACAGGGCAAAATATATTTTTCAGACGGTAGTTATGGTAAACAACAAAATTTATTTTAATGATATAGGAATATAATTTTAAATTACTAATTTTTCTTTATTAAATAAATAAATCTCATATTTTCTTACATGACATTAGGTTGGTTATCCCGTTTGTTTGGATATTACCCCTTCTGTCTTTAAATAAACAAAATATAAATAAATCTCATATTTTCTTACATGACATTAGGTTGGTTATCCCGTTTGTTTGGATATTACCCCTTCTGTCTTTAAATAACCAAAATATAAATAAATCTCATATTTTCTTACATGACATTAGGTTGGTTATCCCGTTTGTTTGGATATTACCCCTTCTGTCTTTAAATAAACAAAATATAAATAAATCTCATATTTTCTTACATGACATTAGGTTGGTTATCCCGTTTGTTTGGATATTACCCCTTCTGTCTTTAAATAAACAAAATATAAATAAATCTCATATTTTCTTACATGACATTAGGTTGGTTATCCCGTTTGTTTGGATATTACCCCTTCTGTCTTTAAATAAACAAAATATAAATAAATCTCATATTTTCTTACATGACATTAGGTTGGTTATCCCGTTTGTTTGGATATTACCCCTTCTGTCTTTAAATAAACAAAATATATAAATCTCATAGTTTCTTATGACATTAGGTTGGTTATCCCACTTGTCTTGGATATCACCGCTTATGTCTTTAAATAAACAATAAATAATTCTAATATTTTCTCTCACTCTTAAAGGAGAAAAATAATCAAGCTATAGCAACAAAATTCTTTATCTATTTTACGTTGTTTACTATATCAACCTAAATTAAATTAAATAAAAGGGGAGGAAAATATTAAATATATTACCAAAATGAAAGTTTGATACTAATTATCTATTTCACAACGATTTTAAAATTTATATTTTAATTTTTAGAGAGTAACAAAAGTTTTAATTTATTATTAAAATGCCATCAGAAGGTGAAAGGGAGAGAAACAGTTTTACTGACCTTCCAGGTTAGCAATTTTAAATGACAATTAAGATTATAGTTATCCTTTATTTCTACCCAAAACTAATTATGGCTTTAAAACAGTAACAAAGTTTATTTTATTTTTTTTTTTTTTGGTATCTGTTGTTAAGACCAAATGAAATAAAACTCAACAAACCTCACGATTAACAAACCAAAAGAACCTTAATTGTTTTTTTTTCATAACTGAGTTTATGTGAGTTTTCCTAAATGATTTAAGTTCAGGGTTATCCTATTACCATGCTCTCCCTTCGCGCTGTTACGGAGCCGACAGCCTCACGCTGGACGTAGCAACGAGATTAATCTCGTGGGGATGTGGGGATTTTTATCAGGCAGGAAAAAGCCCTCTCATTTTCTTATGTTATGTGCTAGTCTGAAGCAACGATACCAGCGTTCTGATGTTTAAACAAAAGGTGGCAGTTTTTGCTTCTTTTATGAGTAACTTTAAAAACTAAAACTTAACCTTAAATTCTGTTGGAGGTTGTACAGGGAACAGTGAATGACTCGTTCTTTTGATACAGACTTGTCGGTTCACAATGTTTCCTTCAACGTGGGACAGCCCGCCGACAGCCGGGACCAGCAACTGTATGAGGGGAACCTATAGAGAAGGGCTACTGCCCTGGGCGACAGCCCCATAGTCTCGTCCTGTGCACGGGGTAGGGAAACCTTTGGAAACGTGGTCGAGAGTGCGTTCCAGGAGCTTTCTTTTGCACAACTTACAACTTTTGTTTTGAATTTTCTTTTATTTTTTTTTAATAGCGAAGAATTCTGCCTTCCTGTCGTGTTTCAAAGTTTTCTTTAAAATAGTGTTTATTTAACTAACGGCCATAATAGATTTTGGTTAAATTTTGTCCACTCAGTATAATACTTCAATTAGTATTTTTCAGCGAACCTGACGAACACAACGTAGGGTCAGCCATAGATTCTTGCCCGAATCTAGACGGTCACGTCCGAGCCTATTTCTCTATTGTATGTGAGACATGCTAATGCATTATTTTATGTATTTGAATGTCACATGTGGAATTCTGGAATAGGTGAATAGACTCAATACCATGAGTCGTGCAAATAACACTTTTGTGTTAAATCTGACCTCCAAGGGCACAATTTTTTTGTTGTAATAAAATAATAATAAAAACTAATTTTTATTTTTCAGCTTTGCAGGTTATTGTTAATTTAATTAACCTATTTTAATAACCCACTAATTAATATTTCTTTCAGCTTTTTACTCCGGTCATATGAGCCGGGGGCCGTAAGGTTACAATGCCAAAGTCAAATTTCGAATAAAGTTATTAATAAAAAAAAATCTCATATGATGCGTACTTTACTGGTATATTATTATTTTTACTTAATAGGTACACATCACAAATGAATCTAATATAATTAATATAACCTTTGTTCCTGAACACAGCCGTTTGTTAATATTGTTAACTTCAAAGCCCAGACTATCTTAATATTAAAACTTCCTTTGCCACAAAATACAATTATTTGAAGAGCGGTTTTTATGTTACTCGTCGAAAAAAAACTCCAAAAAGTAAATGATTTTATTGGATGCTGCTTCTCTTTGTACAAGGCAGAAGTCAATGGACACGATACCTTTCATTGATTCGTCACGCGTTCGGATTGTGTAATAGTTTTGAATAAACGCTTTTTATTTGAGTAAATTTTATAGTTTAATGGGCAGTTTTTACGGTGAGTTTAATTTCTTTTTTATAGGGTGTATGAAATAAAATCTTGGATATACAGGGTGTTTGGAAATACATGTACAACGTTTAATAACAAACTTCTGACCCTGACGTCACAATAGGTCTGACGCAATTCTTTTAGAGAAACCGGCTGGGTTTTATAAACTAGTGATTTAATGTAACCCCCATAGAAGGAAGTCCATAGGGGTAAGATCAGGTGATCCTGGGGGCCACTCAATTGTACCTCTTCTGCCAATCCACTGGTTTGGATAATTTTAATCCAACCACTCTCTCGCCACACCCATGTAAATCTAATTTATGTTTTCAAGTTCATAAACAATTAAGGGCTTTATAGTTTGGTTGAGCATTTCAGCAACAGTGTTTTATTGGTAGTAATCAGTTCTATTAGCAGCTGCACAGCATTGTTGAATAATGAACTACTTTTAATACAGCAATTTTATTAAGAAATAAATTAGATCTTCTCAATGCGACGCATTTTGTTCCCAGTAAAGCGCTTTCTCTACAATTAAAAAAGCAGAACAACGTCTCCAAAAACGAATTCTATCCGTTAGAACCTATAATTCACAAGACGTTGGTGGAGGTTCGTAGCGATCGGCAATCGCCGCGTGCCGTAGTATTAGTTTTAACGTATTTGTTCTGCAGGTCACATCGTTGTTCGGAGTCTTCTAGCTATCCTGTCTGAATTTGAATTTCATTGATCGTATATCCCAATACGTTTTAATTAACTTATTTTTACTTTGTATTTAAGTTTTTTTAAACTTTGTATGTCAGATAAAGCAATACAAGATTCTTAGTTCGCACAACCCATCATTAGTATCAGACTTTATAATCTATGGACAAATTTTACCATCTCAGTAAACCATGTCGCATACCTAATAGATAATCATATGCAATGTTAAACAACAAAAACAATATCACACTAGAAGCTATTTAAATTTTTGATAACTACAGTACTGATTTTTAGTGGTACGTATATGCTTTATTAAACGCACCTAACGAATAAATGACGAAATGTCCGCCATTTTGTAAAAATTTAATGATGTTTTTTTATGTGTTTGTAGTTAATTTATATTACAACTTTATTCTATAGGTCACAGTAAAAAAAAATATATATACATTTATTTTTTCTTAAGTTTAATTTTTTTTGTAAAATAGGACTTTTGCCCCATGGGCTGGGGTAAAAGTCCGATGTCTATGGGGCAAAAATCCTGTTCATGGGGTAAAAGTCCTAATGTGAAACAAATGTTTCTTTAAATATCTTTTTATTTAGAACAAGCATAAACTTCATTTTTATACTAAAATAATAAACCATTCGGAAGAACGAACGCTTCAACATAAGTTTTTAACTAATTGGAAAAAATAAAACACAACTTTTTTTAAATAAAAAAAAAACTTTGGCATGTTTATGTTTAAATTTGATATGGGGCAAATGTCCGCAATGTAGGGACAAAAGTCCGCAGCTGCGGACTTTTGCCCCGAACAATCACAACTTTAATCGTAAATTATTAACTCACAAACGGCAACAGCGCCGACAAAATCAACAACATGGATAAATAGCCTACTAAAACGGTAATAAATCCCCCCATATTGTATTTGCCTAAATGTTTACATCTAAGTTAAATTTCTTAAGTAGTCCACTGGAGAAATTAAAGTAAAAAGATAATTTTTAAACTTACCTCATTTTTAAGGTTATGTTTAACGAAATTCGCGAACCAATTTCCACAGCACCTTATCGATCGAAAGGGTAATACGAACTGCTGCTGAGAACGTCGGTTGCTTTTTTAGGAACTGCCCAATACAAAAATGGACTTTTATCTCGCAGCGGGCTTTTGCCCCGGTCTACGCTATGCAGAGCAATAATGGCTATAAATCATTCTATGGTAGCAATAGCTTCTATTTTCTATTGGCTAAATTATCGTGATATTGTCACTACACAACGGTCTAGCAATTTTTGTTGTCTTAGAGTAGGAAAGCGCGTTGCTATCACGTATAGTATAGTAAACAGTTATATAAAGAGTACGTCAATTATTATAAGGAATAGATTTCTTTCTCATTGTACTTGGGGGGTTATCGAGTAAATGCTTTTCTGCATATAGGTAACATGTTTGTGACCTTAATAGAAGCCCGGTCTTATTTGGTATAGTTACCTTAGTTAACAAATTAAAACTTTGTAATAATCAAAATACCTTTATATAATTTATACAGGCCCACGGTGTACATAGTAACAAATTGATTCACCATTTTAACCACAGGTAAAAATAGAACCTGTTTAGAAAAATCACTTTAACCGAAAGCAAGACGCTTAAAAAAATCCTATAAAAAGAAATCGGAGTTTAAAAACAAATTTCTGACAACCGAAAAAACATTTCAAGATTCGGTCAGATGTTATAATTTGTTTACAACGCTTGGTTGCCCGAATAAGAATAATTTAAGGACCCATGGAAATAAAATTAATTGCGCATATAAATATTTCGGGTTTGAATTTTGTATATTTAAAATATACAGAGTGATTTGTATATTACGACCTAGAAGTAATTGCTACATCGTGCTGGCAAATTTCAAGTCACAATGAGCCTAATGAATAAAAATGTAGCAATTGATTTTTCTTATAAAATCGAAGTAATTTCTTGAAAGTCAATAAATAAAAACTAAAGTAATTGCTTTTGCGTCCAACAATTATTGTTTAAAAGTGCAGGAATTGCTTCTAGTTAATGCTTTTTCTTAAAAAATAAATAATCGTTTGCTTAAAATGTGATGAATAAATTAAGGAATTGCTTCTTTTAGTGTAGCGATTGCTTTCAACTTTTTAAGGTAGGTCGACCCCTGCATCATTTGCTTGGTAGCAGTCAACTTTAGTTCTCCGCGGCATACACGTGCGTTGCTCTTAATTTGTGTCTTCAATTATGGCTGAATATATATGAACGTCCGTAAAAAAAATCTACTTATACAGTGTACGTAAAAATTGCAGATATGATGATTTCAGAAAGTTATATCGATTTGACTGCGAAAATGTTAGGTAGTTGGCAAATTATTTTTTGACTGATACTGGTAAAAGGCGAGGGGGTGCACTGTCGCCTTTAAATAAGAACAAAGTATTTCTGCGTAAATTGTCGGATCCGGGCTTTCAAAATTGTGTAGGTGAAGAACTCGGTGTTCACCAAACTACTGTCTGTAAGACATACAATTCTGTAGTGGATGCTGTTTTGGAGAAGGCCAATATTTTTATTAAATTTCCTACAAGTGCTGAAGCTGTTGTGGAAGCTAAACGATTGTGGTAAAAGTGATTTATTTATGTTTCTTCAATTTGTGAACGAATATCGATTGCTTGTCTTTAATTTCTTCATCACTACTATCACTTTCCTCATTTTCACTGTAATCAGAACAAGTGGATAAGCCACGTCTGATCATGTGTTGAATAAGCATTTGCTATCAGAGGTGTAGGAAAAACAGCAATTGCTTCAAAATTTTATTCATATCCAGATCTAGCAATTGCTTTTACTTATAGCATTTGCTAATCAAGCAATTGCTTTTACTAAAAAGTATTTGCTTCAAGTAATTGATTAATTTTTATTTATTAGGCTCATTGCTTGACTGTCTTGTCCAGCGGAAATTTCTGTAAAATTACTGTTTCTCCCAATTTTGTTGTGTGTGGTTACGCTTTCCCATTTCTCGCAGTTTCTAGAACCAGTTCCGTTTTGATACAATGATTATTTATAGACTTCATGCCAAACATGTTTCTAAACAAGGTATAAAGGAATTCCTGCAACAATACCAATCGCGATTATTTGCGATCTCTGTCAGGTAATTGTCCTGTGGCGGGCCTTCAATTGGTAGCCGGCCGTCCGATCGAGCTTCGAGCGGCTCGAGGGTCCTAATCACAGGCCCCACTCGGGTCCGCGGACTGATCCGAGCAGATCAAAAGCGCGAATGGGCTCGGTAAACAGCAATTAACTGGCCACTACAACCACCTTAATCATGGACCGCGGACGCGCTACTTTGACTTTATAATGACCCAGCCTGACTCGGACCTGAGATATTGTGAATATATGCTTGTTTCCGAAACAAGTCTAATTTTTCACTTATGCGCGAAAATTATGACGGTTTCAGAACAATTTCATGCCACTTTTAATGTGTTTTTTTTAAACTATACAGTGTGACCAGTAAAGTCCGCATCATATGGGATTTTTTTTTATTAATAGTTTTATTCAAAATTTGACTCTGGCATCAAGTTCTGCTTCGATCGAGATGAAAATTAAGCAAAAAAAATAGTAGTCACGTGATTCGCATTATCTGTCAAATTTTAATTTTTTCCAAAAAATAATTCAAAAGTGAGGTTATTTCTGAAAATATCGAAAAAAGGTATTAGAAAATTCTTTTAAATGCAGTTTCTAAAGCCCACATGCAAAATTTCAGCTGTATAAGATAATTTTGATTTTTTACCAATATTTTGTAAATTGCACCACTTTTGCAAAATAAGACTCAACGCAACCTACATAAAACTTATTAGTTTTGACAATGCTTTATTTCAGATACATTTTCTTTAATGTAGCGCCATATTAAATGTGTGTTTTTCTACAAAATCAAAATTGGGCTATTAAAATTTGGCCGCATGTGATGCAAAGTTTATTTGTTTTTAACCCTGTATAAGGTAACTTCATAAAATAAGTATTTTTGAATACGTAGTTGTGTCTGAAACTTTTTCTATAACTTTTTTTGATACTTTTAGAAATAACCCTACTTTTGAATTATTTTTTGAAAAAAAATCAAAATTTGACAGATAATGCGAATCTCGTGACTACTATTTTCTTTTTATTTTCATCTCAATCGAAGCAGAACTTGATGCCGAAGTCAAATTTCGAATAAAGCTATTAATGAAAAAAATCCCATATGATCCGGACTTTACTGGTCACACTGTATGTACAAATAACATTTTCCGCTTCAGCAGCTTTTAGAACCTTGTTGACGATCAAATTAATAGAAAATATTTTTTCAAAGCAGAAATTGAACAATCGTCGTTCCCCAGGGAGTAATTTTAGGTCCATAATTTTTTTTATCTTAGATTCGTTGATATAAAACTACCTCTATATTATCGCTTTAGACTACCATAACCACAGTCCGCAAACGCTTTTTTGAGGAAGCAATGGGGCCTTTATGTAAGCGTTCGTTAACGGTATAATAGTCAAATGCACAAGAATCACTTTACCTATATGCAGGTATTATGGAAATAACTTATTATTATAATAATCGACCGTTTAAAATCAGGCTAGGTTACATTCGCCGCCAGTGACCTAAGCTTTAATGAACGATTTGCTTTGTTTGTGATTAAACAAAACAAACAATTTTATCTACCGACCATATCTAAAATTAGAGACCGACCGAAGGTTCGGTTTCGGTTTCGATTTCGGCCAGTTTCGGCCAAAAAATCTAGTTTCGGTTTCGGACATGCCGAAACTCAGTGTTCGCACACCGTTCGGCTAACTTTGGGTGGGTTCCGTAGGCAGTGTTGTTTATATAAATAGATTTTTTCGCTGTCGACCATTTTTTTTTTAGTGGGAAGAGTTCAATCCGTTCCCAAGATCGATTTCGTCTTATATAAAGTAAATTAAATTTCAACAAACAATAAAATCGAGGGGGAAATCACTAAAAAAATTTGTACACTGAAATTCCCCTTTCAGAAAAAATTCCCCGATATTACCCAAAATTTTTTGAAATTCCCCGAAATACCCTAAATTTTAATACCTTGGAAATTCCTTTAATTTTTCTGCAATTCCCCAAAAGTTCCCCGAAATTCCCCTAAATTCCCTGCAATTCCCCAAAGCGCTCTTGAAATTCCCAGCAAAATTCGGCCGATTACATTTACAACAACGTTGCCAAATTGTAGAAGGTATTATTAAATATTATGAAAAATACGTTTGTGCCTCGAAATACCCCGAAATACCTTGAAATTCCCCCGAAATTCCCCCGAAATTCCCCGAAATACCTTGAAATTCAACGAAATACCTCTAAATTCCCCGAAATACCTCGAAATACCCCTGCAATTTCTTACTTTGTACACTAAAATACCCAAGTGATTTCCCCCTCGAATAAAATTTTTAACATGTAGGTATAAATAAGTTTCGGTTTTGGCCGAAACTGAGACCAAGGCCGAAGATTCGGTTTCGGTTTCGGCCGAAACTGAAAATCTTGTTTCGGTCGGACACTATCTAAAATACTATTTCACAAATTGATCACAGTACCTAAAGTTTGTTTTTAAACACCGATGTCCGAACATAAATATTTATCTTTAGATAAGCAAACAATAATCACAAGAGTGGCAAATTTATGGCCTCGCGCATGTAAACAATGCTACACAGGATTAGACATGCGCGCTGCTAGATTATCATTTGACAAATAGGAGAATAGACAGGTCCGGGCTTAAAAATTTAAGTTCTGACTCAAGAAATTGTAAAAGTTCACCTTCAATTTATTTTTACGGGTATACTGAAAAAAATTGCCCTAAATTCTTACCAAAAAATTGGAATTTTCTTTCAATTTTTGATTAAGTTGGAAAATAAGGTATGTAAATATGTATTTCTGGCATTTTTTGCAGACCTCATCAGATTTTGAGGATAGAAAATTGCTTTTAAGGAGTTGTTTCTAAAATTTGTTTAAAAATGATTCGTCGTCGTGTTTTTAGTTCAAAAAGGGGAAAAACATGTCAATTAAACTATAAAACTTATAAAATCGAATATAACAAAATCAGCAAAATAACCAACCTTTGATGTTATCACGTACGTAACCTCAAGTCAGATATTAGTTGTTATACATTTTCAAGCACAATTTCTTGTTCAAGAATTTGAATAAGTTTTTGCCCGAGAAACGAAATACCCAGTATTTTACCCCTATTTGGGCATAATAGAATCATACAATGGCTGTTATAAAGTCATTGTTTATATTCCAATCCGAGTATCCGAGTTACTAAAAGCACAAACACAATTCACTAAACTACACAAAAACTAGAAATCCGTAAATATTAATCACCCCCAATAAACAACAAGGAATCCACAGAGAAAACTTAAAACACAACAACAAACATGGCGCCGAGCCGGTTCTGGAGTGTATTTTGAGCATGTCGCTAAAGAAGGACAGGCCGATAAGAAGGGGTTGGTGCGCATGCCCAATCCCGCTGGGAGGGAAGGCATCTGACTGGCGAGCCGTGCGCTCATACGTATTTTTTTACCCATAAAAATTAACTTTTGTTTGCGCACGAGATAAGTTGTACCTACGCATCTAAAGGTAATTAAGTATATTACAATGTATTTCTAATAGGATTTACTTTAGACATCGGCTCCATCCATAAGAATGGCCGCCATTAATTTTAGGCACCGCGGCAATAATTTTATTAGGCGGCCGTGCTTTGCAATTTATATCGTTGTCATAGTAACGAGTTGTCAGTGCCGATAAAAACATTTTGGTGAATCAACATTTTATGGACAGTATGACAGTTAAACATTACAAGTTAATTTCTAATATAAACCTATTATACTGATGCCAGGGCCCATATTGTATATCTAACCAAGTAAATTGAAACAGAATAATAATTGATATCTATCTCTGTTATCAACCAACTTATTCAACGAGCAATTTTATCACAATTCAAATCCCTGCCACCAAGTTACAAGTGTTACAGAGATAAATATTTTTAGTTCCACTCAACAGTTTCTAGATTTTAATCGAAATAAGTCGTATTTGCTCACGAAACGGCAGATAATTGTCTAAATGGACTGAAATTACCACCTATCACTTGCTGACATTTACTTTAACAAGTAATAATTATTGATTTTATATACCGGCTTGTTTGCCAACGTGAAGAAAGGTTCAAGCACGACCTAAAGGATAATGTAACCGGGTAACACATGAACATTGAACATGCCTACAATTATTTTACTTACAAGCTTAACAGACTTGGTTAATTACTATTTTTATTTCATTATTTTAAACTTGTTTTTAATATAATCATTGTCGTTAGACCTTTCTAAAATGATCATGTTAGATGTATATTATTTAAAGTAAAGGAGATATTTTTACATATATACGCAAGCTATTTTTTAGCATTATATCCCACAAATATTTGTATTAGAAATTATATTAATTTACGGAATTTAGTTCACACTGAAAAAAGAGATTATTTGTATCAATTAAATTTGACATTTTCCCAAATGAATGGTTCTTTTGATATGTGCCAAATTTTTACATTTATTTACTTACTTACTAAGTTTAAAATAATTCATTGATGAGAAAGAAAGAAAAAACTAAAAGTCTTCACAAAGTTTAATAGAATAAAAATTCTCTAGGGGTCTCCACATGTTTTGAAAGTAGAAACGTTCATCATCAGGAGACAGAAAATTTATTTAGTGCTAATGGTTTTAGCAAAAGAGAAAATGGTGTAGAACCTTAATGGAGCTTTTATGGAATTAAAAAATTGATGTGTAGAAGAGACATAAACTGCTCGAAATTTCTTTAAGCGTTTTTCTTTCTGTCGTTTTTAAGTTTTGCTACCTGTCCTCTCTGCCCTTCTCTCTCTTGCGCCTGGGTCGGTCATTACCTTGATTGAAATAAATATAGGTTTCAGTAATTCACATAATATAGTTTTTTAGTTATTAATATCATTTTGGGCCATACCACATAGACACAATTTATTTGTGCTCTGTGATATCGGTTCAATATAATCGCGGTATAGTCCAATTTATCTATAATTAAAAATCACATGTACTATTTTTATTGTATTTTCTTATTTGATAAATAAATTGTGTTTGAATTTGAATTTGAAGTACAAAAAAATATCGGCATGATATTTCTAGATTCTTTGAGAATAAACCAATAAACTAATTATAATTATTGATATAGTTCGTTCGTTAACTAGCTCTTTTACAAAATACATTTAAAATTTGTTTTAATGCTTTTCTTTAACATACTATTTTGTGTTACTAGTTTCTTTAAATAAGCAACAGGTAATTATTTTAATCGCGAAAAGATTTTCATTTTTAAACGAAAAATGTTTAAGAAACACAAAATCGGCTTTTTTTTCAGGAGAATCTTCTAAATACTGGCACCATGTGAGGCAGAGTATTGTCGGATTCATCCCTGATGGGGCTACCAGAAAATATATTATTAGGGTAGACTGGGGCAAGTGCCAAGCCTTTTTTAATAGTTTAGGTTTATTTTACTCCTACTCTGAAAGTGCGATATTTATAAAAGTGTTTTTAAAAGAAAGTGATGGTTTAATATGTTTAGTTTTCATAACGCATAGGGCATTTATCAATAATTTTCCAGAGTTAGAGATTATAAATTTTCTATTTTTAGTCTACCGAAATTTTACACTTACCCCAAAAAGGGAAAGTGCAAAATTGGAATGCAACTTAAAATAACGTTCGAAAAAACGGCAAAGGGAAAGTGTAAATAAAGCTTATATTTCCCATGTCAACTTTTCTTTTTGCACAATTAAAGAAAATTAAAAATCTGGGAAGTTATGAACTTTTTTATTTTTGGAACAGTTAGCCAACAAATCGTAAACATAAAATTAAAAAATATCTGTGAAAAATACGTTATTTTAAATAACACTTTAGAACCTTTCCAATAACGAAAGTACTGAAAAAATACTTTTTTGACAATTTTTACTTGACCAATAAAATGTTTCGTTAGGGCATATCCTGATGATTATTTAGTATATTATCTTTATTTTGGCCAGAGCTGATAATTATTTTGGAATTGGTGTCATTAGATACTGATGAAGGGGCTGTTAGTAATTTTACATTAGAGAGAGAAAAGTACCGGTGACAACGTTTGGCACACTCGGAAAACGGGGCAAGTGCAAAGTTGTTTTTACACTTGCCCCATTACAATTTTTGCACTTGCCCCCACATGATGTTTTTATGGGGAAAGTGTAAAAGTGCGTATAAGTAAAAACAGGTTTTAGATTTGATCATTATATAGGATTTTAGAGCTGCTAAAATTAACTAAACATAAGAAAATCCAATAAAACTAGAAATATACTTTAAATTCTTATATTTGCACAATTTTCTACGGAGATATCACACACTATTCACCAGACCGATTTGGGGGTTATGGTACAAATGACCGCTCAGAAAGAAGAAAACACGTGATTTTACGTCGGGAGTGGATAATGTAACAGCGGCTACGCATAATTAGTTGGCTAGGAGTCCACAGACAAGAAAACTCTCACTATTGTCTGATGGGAGGTCCTATTTTACACTTACCCCGATTTTACACTTGCCCCAGTCTACCCTAAATAATAAATAAATCTTTATTCTGAAGTTACATCAGTGATTTTTTTTTTATAAAATATAAAAAATGGAATATAATCCAACCTCTGAAAAGGCGAAGTTCATCCTTTACTGTTGTAAAGGTTGATCTTACACTTAACCTTACTTAAGCCTAATGGAAGTATGCACCGATGTAGCCAAATAAGTACCATTAATTTACTAATTAAATAATCAAACAGTACATCAGTGCATGATCACTTAAAACCATTAAATAAAAATATAGCAATAAATCAACTTAGATAATAATGGAACAAGTAAAGTAAAGAAAAATACATAAAACTATGATTTCCAAAGATTAAAAAAAACTATGCCCGAATAAATGAAAATCAAACAAAATAAATAAAAAAAAGAATGAAAATAATATTCCAATCAAAGAAATTAACAAAAATTAAAATAGAAGAGTGCATTCATATTCTCAATAAAATACTAACAAAAGGAGTAGAAATAAATTTATAGTTCCCCTATTAGAAACTTTTTCATTTTCCCGAATACAATTTAAATCTTTCCGGAACCAAATAGCACCCCATACACCAACATATAAGTTGGACCGATTTGATCCGTTCGGTTTGGTCTGCGAACTAGGCCCGGCACGTACCAAAACTCTCGTCATTTTTGGGCAGCGGAATTTGGCTCGTCGACTTTAAAAAACGACTTTGACTTTCAGACATTTGTTAAGTATGGTTATGTCTTTTTTTTTCAAATTTTTGTTCATGTAAGCTTTGCATTTTGCTTGCCGCAAACATGGATAACTTTGGTAAATGTTAATAAATTCCGTTATAAACTCTTTTGATAAGTAGGTTGAATCGGCAGACATTATTTGTTATTATTATTTTAATTTAACCTCAAACCAAGTTGAATGAATTTTTATGATGATGACAAATTAACCTAGCTAATCTATTGACCGGCTGATTTTATCTGTGGCAGATATTACACGGCCCGAGGAAGCTCGGCTAGCCACATACACGTAAAGTTTTATCGGCGTATTTGGCTCGTGCCATATAAAATTCGTTAAGTTATCCGCTGGTGTATGGGAGGCTAATAAGGTAGTTTTGTGACGTGGTGGTGTTATCGTTCCTTTGTGTCTTATGTTTATAGTATGTGCATCAGCTCGAAATACAATCTTCCCGTACAGATTAGAAGGTATTTTTGTCACAATTAGCCTATGGTAAAAAGTAGCGCAGTGTAGTTGCCTTCTATCCCTCATCTTCAACCAGTGCAACATCCTTAGCCTATGACCAACTGGATTTCTCCTACGTATGCCACAAATAAAACGTACGCAAAAATTCTGAATTTTTTGACTTCGCTGAGCGTCGGCTGGTCAAACACGAACCATAGACTATATTGTATGAAACTCATGCGCGAACCATCTTTCAAAAATTCGATCTCATTCTTTAAATATGCGTTTCACGAGTAAATAACTAGGTATTTATACGTTGTGTACATTTTTTCTTTTTTTGACATTTGCTTTTCCAGTTCTAAAAGTGGAATTGTTTTTCCTATAATAAAATTACCTACCTAACTTTTAAAATAAATTTCTGAAAAACGGAACTGTAAAGTTGAACTTTCATGTATATTTCTTATCGGCCATCTTTCATAATATATGTAATAAAATGTTGACATTACAAAACATGTTTGCATGTTTAAAACGGGCAAGCGGTTTTGTTTTTTTATTATTGTAAATTATAACGCAATTAAATTAGCATGGAAATTTAGAAGGCTAAACTGAAGCCAGGTGCTCACAGTGGCGTAGTAAATGTTTAATCCTATCTTTTTCTATAACTGATGATTTGACGTTTCGTTCTGAACATCACTGGATTTATTACTTACTTGGCAAAATTTTTTAGAAATCAAATATCGACGTTTTAGTGTTGTTCTGGTTTGTTTTGTATTTGTCGATTAGGCATAACCCTTCTGGGTTTGCTATGTACAGGATATAAAAAATTGCATTATATTTAATTTCAGCATTATTGCTTAAGCTAACAATATCGTGCACATAAAATGGCGTATTTAAGGGGAAAGGGGGGTCCGGGCTCAACAGAGTGACTTAAAAATCAAAATATTTCTTTTTAAAATATAAAATACCCTAATTTCGGGAGAGACGGCCAAACCGTTCTGATGGCCCAGTTCAATATTTTCGGAAATTTTAAATCTATACGTTAATGTTACTTTATAGCCACCTGTTTCATAATATGTATAATATGTATGTGGTGTGAATATACTGCTCCATTTTTGGTTGATTTTGTGCAATTTTGAGTGAGTTATGTTAAAAGTATTATTTCACAGACATGAAAAATAATTACGGCCCATAGAAAAATTAATTTTTTTCATCACCATTGTATTTTTTGTTCATTATTGTTGTTAATTATTATTTTATGAAGAAATAGTCCCTGCTTAAAGTGGAGTTGAAAGTATGGGAAAGAAAGAAAAAACTATAAGTCTTTCTCCACAAAATTTAATAGAATAAAAATTCGTTAGGGGTCTCTATACATGTTTCGAACGTAGAAACGTTCATTATCAGAAGACAGAAAATATCTTTACTGCTGATGGTTTTAGCAGAAGAGAAAATGGTGTAGAACCCTAATGGAGCCTTTACGGAATTAAAAAAAATTGATGTGTAGAAGAAGAAGAGAGTGGAGTGGGATGTGGAGAAGAAGAGAGAAGAAGAATAATATGAAGAAAATTGATAAAAGTTAAAACATACTGAGTATGGGAGAAGTCAATAAGGGGGGGGGGGGGGGCATTATTTTAAAATAATCACACCGAAAACAAAACTCGCAGTGTTCCAGATGTGTAAATCAAATTACCATAGCTCTTTAAAACAAGGTAAGAAACTTTATCTACCTTAAAACTTCCGGCCAGTTATGATTTATAAAAAAAATGATTAAAAGCAATTCCCAGAGACAACTGAACACCATCAAAATAGTATGTAGTTTACTCCCTACATTTTGCTAAAACGGGCATAATTTTATACTTAATTCGTGAAGACGATTATCGTTTATCAAATGGTTCTCTGTATCAAACATTTTTTCAACAAAAACGATAAACGTTATAAAAAAAAGGCTCATTTTTTCTATTATTTTTCGGCAACGTGTCCCGATATATCGTGGCTGTTTTATCAAGTAATACTAACTGGATTCTTTTTAAAGTCTATCGCAAATCCTAATCAAAATCTTAAGATTTTGAGAGATTTCTAGTTGTCGCATATTTTTGTCTCATCTCACGACATTCTCGCAGAAAAACTCTCGTCTCGTCTCGCGAGAACGAGACGAGAGTGAAACGCTATATGCACTTTAACAAATCATTTTTTAAAGGAATTATACTTTATATTCGATTTTTTAAAGTAATATTTTCGTTTAGAGGTTCTTTGATTCTCTTTTTTAGTGTGTGATGTGTGATGTAAGGTTTATTTGGTCCAGGACTTTAATAGGCCTATAAACAACCAAATATTGTTCTAATTGACTTCCTGTCAATGTCATAAAGCTTGATCCCAAACTAAACATTGCTCCTATCGCTGATGATGACCTTTTATAAGGTCGAAACATGTAATAATTGTTGATCATCCACTATAATAAAGAGATCTTCCACATAATTTTTATAATTAAATATATTTGTGCATTAGACATAGACAACTTTTTGATGTCAGCGCGGTGAAGGGGAGAAGGAAGGGATTTATGGACCTATTTTAAATACACATATTATTTATGTTCCGTTAAGAATCTTAAACCCAAAATCCCTTCACATGCCTCTTACTATACATGTTTAACTTTCTATTAAGGGAGTGTATACCGTTCCGCACATCTTACCTAATACATTTTATTGATGTTTTGTCACCCCGATTCATGTATTTATTTCACAGACATTAACCATGTGGCAAAAGGAGAAATTCAGTGTCAACCGGAGTGACACGGTTTCATAGACCGCAATGAAAATGCCCCTATTGTACTTTAAAGGAAATTATGATCCCCATATGCACAGCATCCCTCTTTGGTTTTTTTAGGAGTGTATGGCACTCAGTGACGTACCTACTAATTTATTAAAATACTAAAAATCGGCAAATGTTTTTGCAATTTGAACAAATTGATACAAACGCGAACTAACTTGTACAAACGTATATTATTAAAAGTAGGTTATTTTAAAAGAATAAGTTATAATTTTTGTTTTCTAAGAAAAGTGTATTTAATACTATTATATTACCACATTTTCTTTATTGTTCTTCCATTTTATATTGCGCTAGTGAGGAAATACTTGATAAATTACAAATTT
Organism: Polydrusus pterygomalis; assembly: GCA_963969555.1. Taxonomy (NCBI): domain Eukaryota; kingdom Metazoa; phylum Arthropoda; class Insecta; order Coleoptera; family Curculionidae; genus Polydrusus; species Polydrusus pterygomalis. The sequence goes on from OZ018376.1 coordinate 2,978,383, forward strand.
TACAAAATAAGGCAATGCGACAAATATACAAAAATTAATTTTATGTTGAAAAATTTAGATTGGTTGAATGTAAGAAATTTAATTTTTTATTTAGTATGTATCTTTATACATAAAATTAAAAATAATTTATCGCCTAATTGTTTAAAAAAATTTTGTTCTTTTAATTCTGACCATCATAATTATAAAACAAGAACTAATCAAATTTTTTATGTGAATAGAGTGTCTAAAACATTAGCTTATAAATCTATTTTTTATAAAGGTTTGATAGAATATAATAATTTGGAAAATTCTATTACTCAAAAATCATTAAAACTGTTTAAAAAAACTTTAAAATTACATTTAATTAAAAAACAAAATGATACGTAATATTTGATACAATTTACAAAATGTTTAACGTTTCTGTCTGTTTTTGTTAAAAAAAGGTTGAGTTTTAAAATTTAAAAATAAATCTATAAAAATGTGTTAAAAAATATTTAATTGTAGCTTTTTGCTAAATAAAACATGTTACTACTACTACTAACTTGTGAAACCTGAAATATGGGTTGTAAAGTCGGGGCAGTGTGACCCCGGATTTAAAAATAAAACCCACCCACTGATGTAATAGCAAGTATAGAAATGGTAAATAATAAAGGCAGGTCAATACGAAGTATTGCCAAAGACTTTGAAATAGTACCTACTTAGAACTTTAGCCAGATATTGCCAAAAAGCAAACCATTCGTCAATTGAAAAAGTTGGTTAAAAAAGAAAACCAGGACCGTTACACATGTTTGTGCATGCAGAAGATTCTACTTCTGATGAAGAGCAGGAAAGTTTTTGCTTGGTCTGCATGAACAGTTTTACCAATAGTAAACCAGGGGAAATTTGGTTCAATGTGTGGCATGCACAAACAAAAAAAGTTTAAGTAAATGTAAGCTTTATTCTACTTTCTGTTTCAGCTTATCGATGTTTTTTTATTCTATTTTATTTTGTATTTTGTTGGTAAAAAAAATTAAAAACTATAAAAATGCTTGCTTGTCTGTATAAAATCTAACCCCAAATAATGTGCCAATCTGCCCCCAAGTTAGGGTATGTTGGCACCCTTACACTGATGTTTTAACAAAATTGTTACTTTTTAACTTTTTTTATATATTTAGACACAGTAAATACCCCAAAGTGTAGGTAAGTCAGCAAATCTGTTTCGTTTATTTTGTAATTGAGTTCAGTTGACTGTACTAGCTATACTAAATAAAAAGTAAATTTAAAAATGTGTGCCAACTAGCCTCGGCCTCCCCTACTAACTGCCGGGAAAATATTAGTCTCTTTAATAATTAATATCAACATTTTCTAAAAACGAAGCGTTTCGACAGTTGACACCCACATGTAACATTAACAGCTGATACTGGTATCTTCCTAAAAGTTCCCAGTTCAGTAGGGGGCCGTAGCAAGCTCAAGCGTCTGGTTTCGGAGACTAAATTTTCTTCTTGTTTATTAATTAAGTTCAACGGTAAGTAGAATAAACCAGTTTAGGTTAATTAACTCTCCTATATCGCCAATAGCAAACATTTTATTTATCATCATTTGCTATTATAGATTTAATATTATTAATTTATCCATTTTAATTATTGTACAATATGTTGCTAAACCTTGGGCTCACTATAGGAACTAATCCAGCTATTTATATTTTAAAATATCTGGCCTGTCTAACATGAATAACGCGATACCTTTTAATCTATCACACATTGAGTTTGATGTTTTAATTGTAAATAAAATTAACGCTGTACTTTGGACAAGCCAATATGCCCATGAACCATTCAGACCCCCGTATAAGTTTAAACTATGGTAAAAGCGATGGTAAAATAAGTTAGCCCCCGTCCTGTCTCTGTCGCCAACATCTTAAGGTTGAATTATCAACGTCATTCAATCTATTGCCAACCTATAACCTATTTCCCGTTGAATTTTTGAGTTTATTATTTTAATAACTAACATTTAAAGAAAATCAATATCGTCGGTACATTATTTAGGTAGTATCTGATATATTACAAAAATATCAATTTATTTCATTGCTAATTTTGGGAGAATTGTATAGTGAAAGAACAATGAGTGACAATGACATAATAATGTTAAAAAAAATCTTACCCGATATTTTTCGCTATACAATTCTCCTAAAATAAGTTATGAAATTCCTTGATATTTATTAAATATGTCAATTATTACCTATAGAATATCAAGTCGATACTGATTTTCTTTAAATTTTGTATAAAAGCTAGAAAACATAAATAAATCTACGCGAAATAGGTTATAGGTTGGCAAGCATGTTGATACTCCCACCTTAAAGTAAAATAGACCAGACTTCAACAGGGAGCCATAAATGACAGGTGACTTAGCCACAATGCGGCGTTTTCTTAGAGAAATTTGACTATAATAAATAATATTTTTGCCCACTCTGGTTTACGGTCCTTTTACTGCCTGATATCAGAAGTCTACTGATTACTGATTACATCGAACTATATAGAATGACGGATATCCGAGAAAAGTTGACAACTCATTTTTTGACGTATTGGAGCTGGTTTGGCCGCCGAGGCCGCCATTGTGGAGTTGATCGTAACTCTAACCTCAAATATGTCGCTTGTCTGTCGTTATAATGCAGCGCCTCGGCAACAGATGTCTCAAATTCACTGATGTGATGTCGTGGTGTTGCCGCATATCGTATTTTATTGGAATTTTTAAGAATTCAAGCATTTTTAACACACAATAAAATAGGAGGTTCTCAATTCCAGCCGAATGTATATTTTTGATAATAATATGTACGCTGATTACTCCGGGGTAATTGGACCGACTTTCATAATGATTTTAACGTTGCATTAGGTGTTAAATGTTAAACAAATCAAAGTAGATAAAAAGCGACAGCAAGTATAACTAAAATAGGTTTTATTTCGTCGAAAAATAGCAAAATACGTAATACACTATAATACAAACAAACCGGATGTTTCTTAAGTAGGAAAGTAAAACCTACTTATTTTAACCATTTTAAAAAATAGTAATAATTGCAAATTGAAACCAAGTTATACAAACAAACCCCACATCATTCATATTTTACCCAACACAGGTATACGTTGTATTCTAGGTAGGTATTAAATAGTGAGAGTCGTCATTTAATTCTGTTAGAAATAGAATACATGGCGGTCAATATGTTTTCATGTAATTAACGTTGGTACGTCAAAAGGCTGAAAATATTATAGGCTACAAAGTAATTAAAAATAGGGACATTTTTAAGTCTAGACTATACTATAGGTAGGAAAATAAATGTAAGCTACTTAAAGCTAGGATTAGGATAGGTGTAGGTACTTATGTGAAATCAAGTTTTACGATAAGCTATAAAAATAAATTTAAAAAACTCATGCAGCAAGTCAAACAGACAGGCGGCAACAATGTTTTAATTTAGCAGTGAAAAGGTTAGTCGCTTTCTTGTTGGTGAACTCATTGTGCCATCTATGAATTTAACGTAGCAGATTTAGGAAATCGGCTCATATGGCCTTCTTATAGTTTGATATTCAATGCTGATTACCATCAGATTAAAAAAATGCCCATATTGTTCCTGCTGGATAATAAGCAAAACATTCTTCCTCGATGAGGATACCGCGCAAACTTACATAATGTGTGTAAAATTAAAAACTGATTTTAAATTAATAATTATTCAATTTTCAGAATAATCGGCCCACGCCGCTGTTCCGCAATAAACCTCCATAACATATCAATTAGTTCTGCGTAATGCGCAATTGTTGTCCATTAATAGAATATAATTCGAGCCCGATATTTTGTCAACTAAGCAGAGGGGTGTGTCAAAACAGCCCCCGAAGGATATAAATCAGAAAAGAGGCGCAAGGCAGGCCGAATGCCGATCTGAGTCTAAAGTCGTGTTGTACCGTGTTGGGACAGTTAACACTGTTGTAATTTATACGGCTTTGACTGTCTAATTTACTGACCCCCGTGGATACATATTATATTTATTATTAATATTATTATTGACAACTCTGGGTCGTTTTTTGTAGAAATTGACATCAAACAATGGGATAAATTTACCAATTCGATTGTTAAATAAAAAAGCGTTCTACCGTGCGAGCAAAAATTATTTGCATTTATTTGCAAGGGCTTGAATTAAAAAACGTAGGGCTTGGTTTAGATCACAATGATATGGGGACGATATTATATCTAACCAAATCTAGGTTAAAAATTTTGTCAAATTCATATTATGACATGATATGCCAAACTAATGAATAATAAAATAAGTAGACAAATACAAATTTATTTTTGTTGTTTACAAAATTATCAAATTAAGAATATACCGAAAGAAAAAGAAAAATAATTACATAAATTGCTGAATGTGGCCACCGCCATGCTCTAAGCATAAATTCACACGTCTTTTCATATTTTCAAAAGTGTTGACCAGCATCTCTGGTGAAATGTTACCACATTCTTAGATAATCCTTTCTTGTAATTGTTCTAAATTTGTAACTGGTGTTTTAAAAATAGTGTTCTTCAAATGAGGAAAAACAAAGTAGCTAATCCATAACCGTTAAACAAGGTGATCTAGGTGGGAATTCAATGTCTGATCAAAAACTGATCAATCTGCCGTCGAAAAAATGGCGTAAGTAGTTAATAGTTTCGGCGGCTGTAAAAATGTTAGGTCTAATAATTCATTTCTTTCCAATAAATTTTGGGTAAACCATTAAGAGTAATTCCTGCGTCTTTCAAAATCTGCGGCTTGTATTTCTTGAAATACTTGCACTTTATAAGGAAATAAATTTAGCTGCCTCTTAGGAATAGTCCTGCATGTTCCATAAGATCTTCCCACTTCTTGGGACAGGCGTCTTATACAATTTGTTGGCGTATTTTGCATTATTTCACGAACGTTTGCAACAAGTTTTCGGTTCTTACAGATGGTCTTCCTGCTCCTTTTTTGTGTTGTATAGAACCTGTTTCCCTAAACACAGCTACGGTTCTTTTCATGCATTGATAAAAATCCCCAGCAATAAAAGCAACGTTAGGAAAATCTTCGTGAAAATCGTCCATGCACAAACCCGGATTGTATTGCCACTCACCATTTACTCTAACCCCGTTTCGAAAGTACGCTTCAACCATGAATGTTTTGTGCTGTTCCGTAAAGCCTATTGTGTGAATTGTTCAGAGGATTGGAAAAATTAGCGGTGAATCAAATTACTTGTAACGACTGTCAAAGATGACGGAATAACTGATTAATGGTTAATTCGGGTAGTTACTGATACCCAACAGGTATTAACCCCTATGGCTAAGCATTACGTCCTTAAATGCAAGGCCCTCTTTGATGCAAATTATTTTTGCTCGCACGGTAGATACAAGTACTCTTGGTCAGTTTAAGGATTTGTTCGAGAGAAAACTGAGAACCAATAAACAGACAAAGATTTGATTGCAGTAGCTTGTAAGTAAATCTATGCTTAATTGTGATCATAGTATAGTTTTATCACGTATGTCTATTGACTAGTATATATTTGGCTCAGGTTGCAGAGGATGTAATATTGTGATGCTTAGTTGAGTACCAACCCACTTTTATGGTGTTTTGATACTTGTTCGCCTCATAGGCTTCTCTTTTGTATTATTTTTGTTGTTATACTTATAGTAGATTTCACCTTAGTTTTTAATGCTTTGACGTCTCTCTTGTCAAACATATTAGCCAACACGTGATTTTAAAATCCCTAATTCTATAAACGGCTTTTAGGCACGGGCATTGGCTAGATTAACAAGATATGGATATATAACTGACCGTATAGTTACATGTACATGACGAAGATGCACACTACACAGTTCAATACGTTGTCTTCAATGAGCTCAAACTCGTCAAAAGCACAGCATCGCTCGTATATGCCGTTAGTATGTGCATCTTTGTCTTACGCATTTGCTCTCGCATATCTCTTTTCGTACTTCATTAATTCGATTGTCTCGTCGCGTTCTTTAAATATCACAGAGCCGCATTGGGACACACCGCGCACCGCGTGCATTCTGCTGTTAATTCTTGATCGTTCGTGTTATTGTTTTTGGTATTTTTCAGACAGCATTTTGCTTATATTTTGTGCGTATTAGACTTTTTGGTTTTAAACTGCCGGACTGTGTGTATCTGTGACGTGTTTCTTTTAATGCAAAAGTAAGTAAATAATTATTAATGTCTCGGACGGTGACGACGACATCGACAGCTTGTCAGATGAAGACCAAAAATAATAGGGAACTTGCAACAAAATTAAATTTGAAAACCACAGTGAACCATTATGCTAAAATAAGTTTTACATACAGTTGTATTGAAGAGTGCTTGAAGTATCTGTTCTGTAAACGCATGGACAAAAAAATTTTTTTGTAGTATCTACTTACATTATTTTTTCTTTATTCATTAAAAAAAAATACCTAATTCGATAACATTACAAACTTTTGTTGTTTTATTATAAACCAACGAAAAGTTAGACCTATTGTAAACTTCAAACTCTTTAGAACCTAGTCCAAAGGAAAGAATATCTACCTGTGAATAAGAAAATAAAAAAGTAAACAATAAGCTATTAAATATAATATATAGATTTTTTCAACTTAACACTGCATGGTCTAAAATCAAATTAAAAAACAAAATAATTCTTTAATAAAAAACGTAGTTAATTATTGATGATACTAGATTCACGACTGCCCCTTGTATATTTTTTATTGTACTAAATTAAGAGTGTGTTTTTACCAAAATAACAGCACTGTATTATATTATGAATAAAAATTAAATGAAATTGTTTTTCTGATATTCTATCCTATTTCCATTCCCCTTCAGTGTTTTTTTTTTGAAATATCTTAAAAATTGCTAAGGTAATTCTCGTTTTCATCCATAATTACAACTACAAATAAATTTACCCATGTTCACACATAATTTTTAAGTCCGGCCCTGGCCAATTCTTAAGTTCTGTAAAAAGAAATGTTATAAATGACATGTATCAGCGGCGGCCATTAAAAACTAAGGTGAAATCCACTATAGTAGCTTTAAGATGCATCTGTAATTGGCACCCGTGCTGTTGATACTTATGAATAAATAAATGTTCATTGAAAGTACCTATAAGCTATGTGGAGTTGCGCACAATTACAATATGGTTAATAATGCAATAATAATAAAATAGAATTATTTTTTTTATGATACTGATCCCGTATACCTATAGCAAACCCAAATTGTACACGATTATAAGTATAGCTGGGTTAATACCTAATCCATATAGAAAATTTCGTCATTCAACGTCAAGTCGTTTTGAAGCTTTGAATCCGACAGATAGAGGGCAATGATGGGAAACATATGGGAAGGTTGCCTAAATTGAACCGCTACCTAAATTGGACCACAGTACATTTCTCCGAAACTAAACAAGTGCCATATCATACCTTTGATCGGCAACAAACTCAACTAGTTGGCCGTTAGTGCTCGGCGTGTACAGAGCAAAACTTAATTTACATAATTTTAATGTAATATTTTTAGGATTTTCCTAAGAATTTACCTTAGAACCAAAAAACTCTAAGCAAAATCTTTTTTATGGAAGTTATCAAGTAAGTTTTTCTCTTTCTATTTCTCCTATTACCATGGCATATTTGTTTTTTCTTGTTTCTTTCCTGGGTGGTTTTGTAAAACACGTGGTAGTTGCTTAAATTGGACCACTGGGTGATTGTCAAAATTGAACCGGTCCAATTTAGGCAATTTTTCCAAATTGTGCAAAAATAATTTTTCTCTTTAAATAAGTTAATGTCATAAACTAACACCATTTCAATATTGCAAATTTTTTTTTCTTGGAGTTAAAAAATGAAACTATGACTGGTCCAATATAGGAAACTAATAGGTATTTTTTTGCATTAGGATGTCTGCTACCGAAATTTTGATTGTATATTTACTATATTTGATGTTTTTTTGAAATATAAGTATAAAACTTCCTATACCAACAATTTTATTTTTTATTTATTTATTTAACACCTAAGCTTCCGATTTAAATCATGTGGTCCAATTTTGGAACCCCCAGGTGCAATTTAGGCAACCGGTTTCCTATATTGAACCACTTGCAGAGGTTTTTTTATAGCCTAGTATATCATAGATACTTTGAAATAAAATTCTGCAAAAAATCCTGCAGTTGAACAACATACTAAAGTATACTATGGTATATCTTCAAGATCGATTCTGCGTTATTATCAGGATCTATGATAAGAAATCTGGAAATTGGTCCAATATGGGCAACCTTTCCCTACTCTTCGTGACCTGGGAACCTTTAAACATCGACATCTGATATATTTACAAAAAAAAATCGCAAGGCGGGGAAAATAAAAATTATGCCCCCCCTAAATAAAATACAGGCTACACCACTGGCTTCACTGCTTTTTTTTACAGAGTTGCATATTATATTTAAAATATGCAAAATAAATCAAATTACTATTAAAATATTCTATTAGGATTCAAGTTACCAACAACTCAACAAATATTTATACGAAATTAATTCCAACCAATCTTTTGTCGCCTTTTTAATTAACTATCAGGCGAAGATCGTTAGTTACGCGACACAACGTGTTGTCCAATGCATCCTTAATTAAGTTCCAGTTAACTAACCGGTAGATTAATGAGCGCGCTTGGATGGAAATCTCTATAAAACGAATAAATATTTTCACTGGGAAATTATAAGGTAGTTGTTATAAATATAAATCCGGTTATTTGTGTTAATGAATATTTGGTTTTTATTTTTAATAGTAATTTTATGTATAATCTTATGAGTATTGCATTTTATATGACGAGGACAGGAAGCAAGTGGTTATGTCCAAGGGATCTGAGTTTCAAACGGCATAAAATATTTGCCACAACAAGTAAATAATAGTACATAATATATTGCCCCGTTTCTATTGACAGAATACATCATTTAGGAGATTTTGTAAATAATACATAAGTTTGAAACTTTCGAGTAATGGTCACGCAAAGATTCACTGGAGCCAGTAAATCTGACTATAAACAGATGTGGACATTGACGTGCAGCCTATCAAATACTTAAACAAACTTTTATTAATTTATCTACGATTCAAACTACATTTTTTTTACAAACGTGTTAAAAATAATACTAGTGGGAAAGGTGCAACGTCAAATTTCGAAAGAAAACGTCAAAAATACATTTTGATTAAACAACTTGAAAAATAAATTACTTCCAAAGTTCTACCACTTTCCGTGGTTGAGGAGGATTGAACAGAAATAACCGCATTTCCAGTTGACGTTGAGGCAACATCTGCTGACGTTTTTTTCACTGTAACCAGTTTTCGGGCAATAGAATTATTATTTTCCACGGAATCGTCGATGCACCTCTTATAAACAGTCGAGAATTTCCACCGTCCATGGAGCTATAGGATCAAAATGTTGAAGTTGCAGAAATCTTGCTATAGCAGCAGAATTTTTTTCAAACGAAGTAATTCCGACCGAATTTCTGGTACATTTACCTTTTACGCGTCAGGATTTCAGAGACTAAATTTTCTTGGTGTTTATTATTGAATTTCAATAGTGAGTAGGATAAACCAGTTTAGGTTAATTAACTTTCCTATTTCCAACAACAATCATTTTAATTACTGTAAAATAGGTTGCCAAACCTTGCGCTTACTGAGAACTCATCAATCTAATTATATTTAAAAAGATCTTGCATTTTGGCGGCTTTGAACTACGCCGCGAACCTAAATTATAATATGGCAACGCAGCATTGAGCGCGAAACCTTGCCTTGCTTACCGCTTGATGGGCTGTTCTGCAATAGTTGGGCGAAACTCTTGTATGTTGTCAGGGTTGTTCATAGCGTATTCCATTGGTAAGTTTAGTGCATGTCAAGTGTATTTCGATGCTTTACCATTAAATGACGCCATAACTTTTAATCTATCGCACGTTAAGTTCGATGTTTTAATTATAAATAAAATTAACGCTGTATTTTTGCAAGCTATTATGCTAATAAACCATGCATTCAGACAATCGTACAAATTTAAAATATTATGGTGAATGCGATGGTAAAAGAACTTAGCCCAGTCCTGTCTCTGTTGCCAACATCTTAACGTAAAATAGACCAGACTTCAGTGGCGTATTTAGGGGGGGGGGTCCGAGGGGTCTGGACCCCCCCCCCCCCCCCCCGTGGGCTCAACATTAAATGAAACTCAGAACAGATCAGATGCCTTGTTGCATTTAATGTAGACAGGGTGAACTGAACCTCGCCCGATAACAAAATGTAATAATTTTCTATTTTACAATTTTTGAATAAAGACCTTTTATATTATTATTAAATAAAATTATTAAAAAATTGAAATGATGTTCACTTAGTTTTGTAATTTTTTTGCAAACTAGAACTATTAGCAATACTTTGTTTTTACAAATAATGAAGTAACTGTGTCACAGATAACAAAACAACATGGCCAAACTTGGCAAAAAAAAAATGGCAAAAATAACTTGAAAACCAATAATTTTCGGAATCGGTCATATTATGTAGAAATATATATTTTTAAACATAAATATTTTAAAAAATATATATTCCCATTATTGCGTTTATATTTAAAAATTTCTAAATTTCTTCCTTTTTTGGGTTCAGCTATCAAAACATAGAAATTATAAATTTTGATAGTTCAAAATAGGGCGTGGCACCGAAAAAATTTTCGCCTGCGGCGCTTTTTTAAAAAAAGAAAGGAAGAAAGGAAGAAAGGAAGAAAGGAAGAAAGGAAGAAAGGAAGAAAGGAAGAAAGGAAGAAAGGAAGAAAGGAAGAAAGGAAGAAAGGAAGAAAGGAAGAAAGGAAGAAAGGAAGAAAGAAAGAAAGAAAGATAAAACGAAAGGTATAGACCCCCCCCGTGGCAATATTCTAAATACGCCACTGCCAGACTTCAACAGGTTGCCATAAAAATAGGGCTGCCAGACCTCCCGATTTGTTATGGACCCTCCCGCCTTTTAAACCAAGTCATCAAACTCCCGATTTTCTTTTTAACCTCCCGCATTCATTATAAATTTACTGAAATGTGAAAGGGCTTAAAAACCCCACTCTACTCTAAAACAATATAAATATGTGAGTGAGCATCTAAAGGCGCCTTGTTTTCGGATGGTTTTTGAGACAGAAGATGTCATTGGTTGCGATCGTTTTATATATTTTCCTGATCCGTGTAGTAGAGGAGGTGTTGGTAGAGCGGCATAGCTTGTGTATGTTATATTCTGCATTAATTTGATAATAATTTAACCAGTCGTTCAAATCCGCGGAAATTTTTAGCCGGTATTTTGACTATTGTTCTTGTTTATTTAATGGTTAATAAGTTAATATGGTTTGAATGGTTTGATTAAATGTATGAATTTATTATTTGGGGTTTTCCTTTATATTTTGTTATTATTTTGGGGTAGTAAAGACTTATTTTAATAAAAATGAACAGTTTTAATGCCAAAACGACTATGAATGTGGAATATTTGAGAAACAATTTTAGCTCATTAAGTATTGAGCAAAAAATTGAAATTAAAATTGAGGGAATACCTAAACTCGAAATTAACTTGACACAGACCACAAATTGTAAATCTAGGGACTTTATTGTTAAGTTTGCTGCAAATAAAAACAGAAGAATAAACTTTACTTCTAAACAATTTACCCACTAATGAAAAATAAATTGCCCTTTTCTATTTTTTTTATCTTATTTCATTTTCAATAAAATAAGTAGGTAATCATAAATTTTTAAAATATTTATTAAAAATTATTGACCAAATTTGGGCGTGGTCTTAAAAAATTTTCGCCTGCGGCGCATTTCGCCTGCAGCGGACTTTTAGTGCACCCCAAGTTAATAAGTCACAAGCCGCCACTGGCTAGGACCCTACCTCCCGCTTTTTAATATTTTAAATCTGGCAGCCCTACATAAAAATGACAGGTGACTTGGCCACGATGCGGCGTGTTCAGACATTTTTTGACTATGGCATCACTTTGATTTCTTTTTAACTAGCGCCAAGTCCATTTTGTATCCATTTATTTACATTAAAAGCCGCCATGTAACGTCAGTCTTGCCAGTAGGTACGGTATACAAAGTAGGTACCACTACACCAGCTTGCAGCGCATGTAGACTTCTCAAAGAGTCATCAATTTAAAATTATATTAGGTAGGTACCTAGGTCATAACATACTCTGTATTTTTCAATTTTTATACTTTTTTTAATAAAAGGGTTACCAGCCGTTTAGAATGAACCCAAATATTTAAATTTCCTTTTTGTTTGTCCTTTAAAACTTCGTGAGCTAGTGTTTACCTAATGTAATATTCCTTTATTGCATGTTTGCATTTTGAAGCTAAACTGCGACTCAGTTTCGACAAATAATAAGTCTACAAAATGTCTAATCGAAAACTGTAGACCATAGTCGTCCCATTATTTTTTATATCGAAAAAATTGAACTACTGGCATACTACCAGTAGTAGTTATTTAAAAATAATAGCATTATTGCCCAACAAGTATTCATTTACAGAGCAATATACCTAGAGAAAAAAAATTAAAACAAAATAGCAGATCCGGACAGTCAACACCACCGTGCAGCAATTTAAATTAAAAAAACCAGAGAAGTATTTTTATATACCAGTCCCTTCGCTAAACTGTCAAAGTTGTATCTCTCTAATAGCAAGTTATAATCAACACCCCGCTCTGGATAGACACCCTCTATCTTAAAAGTTACATATTTTAAAAAACATTTTTGAATTCTTTCAATGGGGGTTCCATATTAATTGAAGCATACTCCAACTGTGCTCGTACAAAAGAAAAAAATAAGGTGTTGAAAACGTCAGGGCCATTAAAATTCTTACAATTGAGCACGATGAAGCCGAGTCCCGCATTTAAAATAATTTTATTAATATGATCAATAAATGTTAACTTAGCATCAAAAATTACTTCCAGATCCTTTAAAACACATGGGCGGTCCAAAACCTCTCCTCCAAGTATGGAGTAGGGATACAGCAATAGTTGTTGTTTACGAGTATAGGTCATGATTTTCCATTTGGCTGCATTTAGGATTTAGGTGGAGTTTGTTTCTTTCACATCATCCCTGAATCCTGAATTACTTCTAGCTATTTTTGCAGCAGTGTGCAATCATTTACAGATTCAATGGATAAAAATATTTTTAAATCATCGGCAAAAAATAATTTTCCACAAATTATAATTTTACTCAAATCATCGATAAAAATTAAAAACAAGAGAGGTCCTAAATTAGAACCTTGTGGAATGCCGGATGTTGCAATATATTCATTTGACTTAAATCCATTATAAAATACAAACTGCTTTCTTAGATATGATCTTAAAAAAGCCAAGGATGGTGTTTCAAAACCGAATTCCCTAAGCTTTCTCAATAACACCGCATATTATCCTATCAAAAAGTTATTGCGGGTTTCCATGCGTTTGGGTTTATAAAAATTGTCAGAACAAAACCAAAACTTTCCATGAATAATAGGAAAAATAATCACATCTCTCAATATTTTTCCTTCCAGGCTTGTTTTTGTTTCGTATTTACTTAGTCACTGTTTCGTATTTATTTTATTAATAAATATTACAATAAAGAAACGTTTTTAATTGCCTTTTAGTCTATCGCAAGTTCTTGGACCGTTTTGGGCAGTTGTTGCCCCTTTTGGAATATTAGGAGCGTGTGGAAACGAATCGACCGGCACGGACCAACCGTTCCTGCAACGTAGGCTTCGTTGTTTAATTACATGTGAATACCAAACCGTTGTTAAAAAAAATACCTTATCATATCGTTTTTAAGCCTCTTCAGCGAGGCTTAAAATTTTACAGCTTTTTTATATAAAATATTCGTAATAAAAATGTTCCGCGGCAATGTCTGAAAGGTAAACGTTCCCATAATCCCTTGTACCGTCAATTTCTTTAAAGATCGCGTGCTTTCATGTCAAGCAAAGTGTCAGAGCAAACCTGATACACGCTTTAATATTGGTTTTAAGGAGTAAATTGGATTCGGTGTGCTACTCGACTTAAACTGATATGCAAAGTATTTACTTTGTGCACGCAAAGAATGTAGACTATGTCGTGGTAACAAACTGATGGCGATGGCGATGCCCATTGGTTGAAACACACTCTATTGAATTACAATCTTTATCGTTGGTTACGAAATCCAAAATGCTCTTGCATTTAACCAGTACCGAAGATAACTTAGTTTGTTTTTAATAACACTTTATTTAAGGACGTGACTGTAGTTTCGTATTTACCAGATACAATGGCACAGCATACTGTTTTGGTCAACTCGAACTTACATTGGCTCTGTTTCTTTAAACAGCAAAGCAAAGTAAAAAGCTAAGTTGTTAATGGAACGCTTCGCGAACAGCTTCGTATAGTTCGTATGGGAAATAGAGCATACTTATCCGCAGCAAGGGAGAAAAAAATCTCTGTTGTGCTGCTTAAAAGTAACTAAAAGGAACTCAGCCTTTATATTATGCGTATTATTTAGAGAATGAATAATATGTTCAAATGCCCGCAATAACGACAACAGATCAATCAGTGTTGTCCCTCGTAAAAAGAAGAGATAATTTGTGCTGGCCACGTTTAACCAAATCACTTGGCATCAACAGAAATTCAGCTTTAGTATTCAGTAGTATTGGGAACTTCGTTTTGTTTGTGCATTTTAAGTAGGCTCGAATTATTTTACTTATTTTCCATTGCATGTAGCCGAACAAATCCATACAAAATTAGTGAAATATATGCATAATGTCCTGTTTGAACCCACATAATAATTGTTCCAATAATGGTATCGTTAGAAGTTATCTTACAGTTAAAAATGTTAACAAGAATTATTTTTATTTAATCTTTTCCTGATTACTACACCACTGAATGGGCAAATAATAAAGATTATAACTTTACCTGTGAAAAGATAATTCCGGATTAAAATAATCTAATTTTCCACAAATCTGACACTGACATGAATTTTAATAAGTACTTACTTTGTAAGCTGCTGACTATTTATTAATAGCATGGTAAATTAGTACGCCACTAACGTCAGGTAGATGACCGGTAGTAGGAGGTCGCCTGGGAAACAAGTGGATGAAAGGTAGAGGTTTTTTGGCAGCGGCAGAGAAAAAGTGACAGGGGAGTTGGAAAAACCGAAGAAGAAAGACCTACGACGGAGCGCTTTGCTGAAGATCGCTCCGGGTCTCGTTACGGTGTAAAACCAACTCTTTTGATTGTTAAATGGTGTTGTCGTTGTTTGGTGGAAGGCTCAGTGAGTGAAGTGACAACGTACAACTAGTGTTGGAACTTTGAGTAAAAGCAGCGACTGTAACAATACCGCGGCGTGCGCAATCGCTACAAAGGAGACTTTCTCAAAAACCAGAAAAGTTAAGGTAGTTTAGTTATAAGTTTAGATTTAGTTTTTTTGAATAAAACATTTACAATATTATCCAGTTTGTTTATTAACAAAAAAGAACCCCGTTCCCAAAATAAAAGGAGTCTTCAACTTATAACAATAAAATGAAAAATCCTTTACAAACAACCCAAACATAAATACGAGTATTCCGACGACTAACCACGACAACGCAAAAACAAATACTACGATTACTCACAAAAAAAAAGAAGGGTTTGTTCGATTACTACAGCTGTTTTTGGTACTACGTATGAATGGCCGACGCGTGGAAAAGGAAAGCGAGGTTGCCGCTATCGTTCTAGATTTTGTCACCATGGAACTAAAATAAGAAGGTAGGTACTAAATACAAAGACCTGAAATGATCATATTTATTTTATTTAAATCCACAAAACAAAAACATGTTTTACCTATAGTATCTTATTATTTATCTGAATTATACTAGTGATGTGAGAGGATAATATTCTCGAGAGAATATTCTCGAGAATATTCTCTGTAAGAAAATTCTCCCGAGAATATTCTCTAGAGAAGTTTTTCTACATAATTTACACCGCCTCGATTTACACCGAAAAATTTTGAAATGATTTTTAAAATTTTGAGTTTCTTTAACCTTTTCTATAACTCTGGCAACAGTGTTTTACGTCTGGCAACAGTGATTCAGGGAAATCCCCTAGAAACGCGAACGTATACTCGTATGTTTTTAATAGTTAAATGTGATATTTCTTTATTTGACAGTTGACTGTTTTTTTTGTTTAGTTTTTAGTTATTCTTTGGAAGGTATGTTATGTTTTTTAAATAAAATTTTTATTTCTTTACGTTTTGTTTGATTAACGCCGTTCGCCGTTTGACATTTGCCGAAAATAAACAGAATAGGTAATTTTTAATTTCTTTTTATTGCCATTTCTAGCGGTTTTCTTACCATTCTTAGAAAATTCTCTAACTTGAGAATATTCTCGAAAATATTCTCCAAAAGATTATTACCGAGAATTTTACATCACTACTTATACTTTTAAAACGTGTATTTTATAAATCTAATATGCGACTTAACAGTAAGTTTGACAGCAGCGCTTCTTTTGATGCACGTGTTAAGTATAGTGGACCATACGTGGACCATATAGCTAACCAGACAAATTGTGAACGCTGGATTCGTTGATTTTCTTAAAACGTAAACAATGTAATCTATTCTATAAGAACTAAGTCTATATGGCTTAAACTAAGCAAAAAATCCAATTTTTTTGTTAGGAAATTTAGTTGTAGAATTTATTTCTTCGGGTGCGTAAACTCTATTTGCGTATTTAGTGTTAAGCGAGATTAACTAATTAAATAATTTTATTGGAATTGAAACAATAGATATACCATTGTTTTTTTTATTACCCGTTAAAATTCTTGTTAGCCATTGTTGATTTAAAACGCATTCGACTCTGTTTAGTCGTTAATTTAGTTAAAGAGATTTTTCGGTAAAAGCGACGAATAAAAAAAATAGATAATGGAGTGTTAAATTTTTTTAAGCATTTCCTTTCTTTTGTGTAAATGGATTCTTGTTATCTAAACGAGATTTGAACAAAAAAAATATGTTTAGGAAGGTTACACAATTAGCTACAAATTTGCAATTGTTAATTGATATACAGGGCGGGTTATAGAGTTATCCAAAATAGGTGTCCAACCATTGTAATTACTGTTATTATTAAGGAAATTGTTAAAATTAGCAAATTAACTACTTACTGCATTTCACACACATACATATTTTTGTTTTCACTCATAAATGATACGGACGAGATTAACAACCTTTTTTCTTTTTAGGTATATAGATATATATACGTTTTTCGGACTAAAACTTGAAATTACGCTATTGGTTAAATCTTCACCAAATTGGATGAAATTTGGTGTAAAGGTGGGTCATGGTGACCACAATAAGTGATCCAAAGATGAAGTCAAAATAAGAAATATTTTCGATAAAAATCCAAAATTTTGAGTTTTTTCCCAAATTTTGAAACTGACCCCCATCCTGTCAAATAAATCGCAGAGTACTCTACTTAGGCTCAAATTAAAGGCTATTTTATATAGTTTAACGTGGTATAACTTGTTTTCCAAGATTCGCTCATTTGTTGGCCATTTACGCCATATATACATATATGCGCGCTCTGATTTCCCACTTTTATTGTATTATAATGGTATTTTTTTACTATAATATTGTATTTAGCGTTTTATATACATATATATACAGTGTGACCGGTAAAGTCTGCATCATATAGAATTTTTTTTTATTAATAAATAGCTTTATTCGAAATTTGACTTTGGCATCAAGTTCTGCTTCGATCAAGATACAAATTAAGCAAAAAAATAGTAGTCAGGAGATTCGCATTATCTGTGATTTTTTTTTTCCAAAAAATAATTCAAAAGTGGGGTTATTTCTGAAAATATCGAAAAAAGTTATAGGAAAAAGTTTTTTTAAATGTAGTTTCTAGCCCACATGCAAAATTTCAGCTTCATAAGATAATTTTGATTTTTTACCCACCACTAAAATTTATTTTCTACTTAATGAACACTTTACTGATGACACTGTATTCTTTTTTGTCTTAATATTAAGGTGTATTACTTGGAGACATAAACAAGGTTTTCAAAAATACTTATTTTATGAAGTTACCTTATACAGGGTCAAAAACAAATAAACTTTGCATCACGTGCGACCAAATTTTAATAGCCCTATTTTGATTTTGTAGAAAAACACACATTTAGTATGGCGCTACTTTAAAGATAATGTATCTGAAATAAAGCATTGTCAAAACTAAGAAGTTTTATGTAGGTTGCGTTGAGTCTTATTTTGCAAAAGTGGTGCAATTTACAGAATATGGGTAAAAAATAAAAATTATCTTATGCAGCTGAAAGTTTGCATGTGGGCTAGAAACTGTATTTAAAAAAAAAATTTTAATAACTTTTTTCGATCCTTTCAGAAATAACCAAACTTTTGAATTATTTTTTGAAAAAAATTAAAATTTAACAGATAATGCGAATCACGTGACTACTATTTTTTGCTTAATTTTCATCTCGATCGAAGCAGAACTTGATGCCAAAGTCAAATTTCGAATAAAGTTATTAATAAAAAAAATCCCATATGATGGGGACTTTACTGGTCACACTGTATATTATTATGCATTATGCATATATTCCACCCTTTAGTTATATAAGTTATTACGTTATACGTGTAACTTAAATTAGTAGAAATCGTAGAGGTAATACAAAATTCCACACCATATTGTGTTTAAAATAAAATAATTTTTAAATTAAATAATAAAAAAAAAAATAAAGAATTAATTGACTCGTCCGTTACTTTGTGAAATGAAATCAATATTTATACTTTGTTATTTGTCACTACATTTTTTTTAAATTTTGGCCGTAGTTGTACTACAAAACGCTTTCCGCGCTTTGATTATATATTTTTAAAAAGTCCAGGTTTTTATAACGACGATCATACAAAAAAAGATAATGAGGCTCATTAAAACCAAATAAAAAACGAAATAACCAAACAGATGTCACTATTTTAACACCAACCCTCCAATTTAAAATCAAAAGTTCCATCCCAAACCAGCCCCAAAAACATCTATTAGTGTGAAACAGAGGTATCTAACAAATAGCTTATTATGCCATTTAATTATAGAAAGGAAGGCCTTTTTGATCCTTTAAGCGTGATATAATAAGAGGTTCGGATCGCTTTGATGATCTTACGTAACCGTGTTTTAATAATTCTTTTTGCACTTCGTTTGAGAGGTAAATAATACTTTTTGGTAAGGGATGACACCTTTAAACTTGGCACTTGCATAAGCAGCCGGCTCATTGGATATAATATGTCAGCTGTTAACTACCGATGTTTAAATTGTACAATTTGGCCTCAATTTAGCAAAATTTGTAAAAATATTATCAAATAACGAACGAGCCTATAAAATTATTTAAAAAAAAAATATTTAAGAGTTCATGTTTTCTACTTACGACATGCATTTATACCATTTACTCGAAACCCTGCTACATGAGAAATAGCATAAATAGGTCTTTCTATCTTTTTAAATTGAAGTAAATCGTGTAAGATATCGGATAAATTCGGTGGTTACCTACATCAAAACAAAATTTCTGCCGTCGTATTTCATCTCCATCTCATAACTCTTGAAGTTTTTGATATTTGTAGGAGTGTATATATGGTAATAATTTTTATTCAAAATACCGAATGCGGTGTTATGGTACTTTCCGAGGTATTTTCCTATACTTTTTTCAGTTTGCCTCGTGCTAATATTTTTTTTATTCTCTTCCACAGTAAAACATCTAAGTCCTTTCAGTGGCGGATCGTAATGAAGGGCTCTGGGGCGCCGCCCTCCCTGCAATTATTTCAAACATAATCCAAAAATACTTTACTTAAAAACCCAATAACGCAATGTATGTAAGCAATCAATTAAAATAATACAAACCAAACATAGCCATATTCCAACGGCCAAGTTATACCGAATAAGGATTTTCTATTCGCAGAAGCAAGATAATAATAATATATCAAGCGCGGGCGGCCGATTGTCCGTCCCAATTCAATGCGACTATTAAGTCGGTTGCCATAACTACGGAGGCGTGACGTCATCTACACTTCGCACAACGAGCTGCAATGATGGGCTTAAAATTTTCCGTGCAACAACAGCTGTTCGCAGCACAGCGTTTTGTTTCGAAGCGACGCGACCTGTCGATGCCGCTGATGTTTTGTTTTGACTAATTTATTAGTTATGTTATAAAGTTGGAAAAGTTCGTCTAATATGAAGGTCAGTGATTTACAGAAGCTTGTGCTTAATTGAAAAACTTGATTTAAAAAGTACCGGGCGGCCACTACCAATATTGGACATAGTACAAGTGCAATCATAATGTAAAAGTAAGGCACAGTTTCCGTGTAAGTTTAACAAAGAAATATAATAAAATATCCTGGATATGCGGTTGTGGGGATAAAAAAATTTTTTTGTTTCGTGTGTCTTATTTTTGGCGGGGATGATAAGATTTACCTTTCACTTCAAAAAATAATATTTGTTATTGTTATCACTTGGTATGTTTAACAAAAATAAACGATTTGATTATAAATAGTTATCCGCATTATTTTGAGCCAGCGCGCCCCCCCTGACTTGCTAGTCACGAGCCGCCACTGGTCCCTTTCGTTTTCAACATCTTCCATTTGATTGTCCCTTATTTTACATTTTAATAACAGTGCGCTTGGTCTCATTTTTTTTACTGTTCTTGTGTGTATTGGCCTGTTGGGAAAATTAGAAGCCAATAGGTCGGATATTCCTCAGGTGTCATATTGACAGAACAAAATATCATAGCTGAAACAACTGATGGTGTTTTAATTATGGTTTAGCAATACGGGGTAGACAATGAATATCACAAATTTGCAGAAAATTTTTTACACCCTTAGAAATGCATGGGATATCCTATGTCCCGCCTAAAGATGAAACATATATGTAGGATAGATGAAAATTAAAACTGAATGGATTTATTTGCTTTTCTATACGAATATTTCACCAGTTTATTCACGTAATTTGGTAGATACACAGAGAGAGAAAAAAAGATTTCTATTACCTCTATGTGAATTCACAAACTCTTTTTAAAAGTGTTTAATACTATATCTGACAGCAACGCGCTTTCCTACTAGAACGAAAATTGCTAGACCCTTGTGTAGTAATAATATCACGGTAATTTAGCCAATAGGAAATAGGAATTAATGTTACCATATAATGTTTTAGAGCCATTATTGCTCTAAATACTCACATCAGTAATTATCAAGTTCTATTGGAGGTGTAATCTGGTTTTAGATACTGTATTAGTTCCTACTGGCAGTTGTAATGAAACTTGACCTTAATCATAATAATATGATTGCTTGCTACGGTTAATAAAGCATATTAAGTATACTTACCACTAAAAATCAGTATTATAGTTCTCAAAAATTTAAATAGCTTCTAGTATGATATTGTTCTTGTTGTTTAACATTGCATATGATTATCTATTATGCGACAGGGTTTACTGAGATGGTAAAATTCGTCCATAGATTATAAAGTCCAATACCAATGATGGGCCGGTTGTGCGAAATAACAATCTTCTATTGCTTTATCTGATATGCAAAGTTTAAAAAACTTAAATACAAAGTAAAAATAAATTAATTAAAACAGGTATAAGTACGATCAATAAACTTCAAATTCAGACAGGACAGCTAGAAGACTCCGAACAACGATGTGACCTGCGTAAAAAATACATTGAAACTAATTCTACGGCGCGCTGCGATTGCCGATCGTTACGAACCCCCATCAACGTCTTGTGGATTCTAGTTTCTATAACGAATACAATTCGTTTTTGGGGAAGCTGGTCTGCTGTCTTAATTGTCGAGAAAGCGCTTTACTGGGAACAAAATACGTTGCATTGAGAAGATACAATTATTTCTTAACAAAATTGCTTTATTATTCAACAAGACTGAGCTGCTAATGGAACTGATTACTACAAAAAAAAAACACAGTTCTGTTCTGGTTTGATACACTATCAATTTATTTAATATGGGTTAATAAAAGAATTAACTATCAATACAAACTATGTGTTAGCAAACCTGTTGTATTAGATCATTTTCCTCAATGTATGACAGAAAATGTTCATCTATTTAAATACAACTGTACAAATAAATTTGTTCTTTCATCCTTTATTTTAACATTAACATTTTTAATAGCCAGGCGACGATGGCCTATCAAAATAAACGTTAGCTCAAATTCGATTAAAGCGGGCCATAAACCGATTAAACAGTTAAAAACGTGGTTTACGGTTTGATTTGTTTATGGTATATAGGTATCTTTAAAGGTATCACAACAATAGAAAGGAATTTTTGGTTAAATAATGAAAGAAAGAATACAAAAGGAACCAAAAAAACTACACCTAGCACGGGTTCGATTCGTTATTTGTTATTTTTGTCAATAGAATAGAATCCATTGTACCGTATTGTAGTATTGTTTTTTTTATCTACAAGGTAGTCTTGGCATAATCTACCATTTAAAAGATAAATAAGTAAACCTAAGAATTTGCTTTTTTTATATTACTTATTCAACTTTTAACTTAAATGTAGAGGGCTCGTACTATAACTTCAAGTCACTTACGTCAAATAACGTTTTGAAACGCATACATTCTAAGTTGGTCAGCGTTAAGAGATATTTGACATTATAATTTGTATAATTAAATGTCAATTGTAACTTTTTATGATAAAATGTGAATTGTACTTTTTAACATTGGAACTTCTGTAATAAAAAGTGAATCGTTGTATTTGAAGTTGTTACTTTTGATAATAAAACATCGGATGATGAATGTTAATCTTTTCTAATAAAATGTAAACACTTTTATTTGAAATTGTAATAATTATAAGGTACCCGGGGATAATAAGGCCGGACAGATAATAAGGCCGCCTCCTTCTAAAACGCAAAATAAAACTCCAATTGAACTCCGAGCGCCATATGTGGCCGAGAAGACTAAAACTAGCGTGAATAATGCGTTTACGCTAATTCCATAATATTCCGGTTAGCTGTGAACGCGTGTTTTCACGTTTGATAACAAATTAATTCCAATATTATATCAAATACCGTTGAGTGGTAAGTAATATTTATGTGATAATAATTAGATTTTGTGCACATTAAATTTGCATGCATGGATTTCAGAGTGTTATGAGCTAAAGATATGATAGGTTTTAAAGGCATTTCTGTCGATTGGTTGAAAGGGATAACCTTAAAAAGCTAAAATGTACCGGCAGGTAATAAGGCCGCGGCCTTATTCCCTGTATTAGTAATAGTCTATCATAAACATACATGTCAGATATTAAGGCCGGTCACAAAAAATCATTCAATTATCGTGCCCAGGAAGTGACGAGGAAAATATTTGATGATTACCATTCCAACAAAACGGGTACTAGTTCGTCAAAGAAATCTTCTGATTTACCAAGCACCAGTCGTGAAGTATGGATGTGTTCAGTTTGCAATGATGACTACGTAGCCGATAAGAGAAGATGTTCATCATGTGGCACATGGATACACGAGGAGTGCGTAGGCCTCACCGTTGAAGACGCAGAAGATTTCATTGGCCCTGAATGCATGCCTTAAAAAATTTTCATATCCTACTGTTTTGCGGCCTTATTATCTGCATAGATTTTTCATCTACGGCCTTATTATCTGTCCAGGTTGGTAATAAGGCCATATTACAGAGTTTCATATTTTTTGTTGCAAAATCTGTGTTCTGTTTTTTTTACATGTTTATATTTCTTATTTATAATTAAGAAATGTTTAATGACAGTTTATACTAAGTTGTGAACTTGAAATATTTTTAGTTTAATAAATACTTACATTTCTGTACTCAGCCGGCCTTATTACCCCCCGGTACCTTAATAAAAAGTGAATCGTTTTATTTTAGTAACTTTTCAAATAAAATATCTTGTAGGTAATAAATTGTGAATCGTAATATTTAAAATTGTAACTTTATAATAAAATGTGAATTTTAAGATTTAAAATTAGATATTTTAAGATTTAAAATTAGATATTTTATAATAAAATGTACGATTCGCCACACTCGCAAGGGATTCGATAAATGCAATTTTTTGTGTTTTCATTACGGGGGGGGGGGGGGGGGGTTACTTTTGTAAGAAAGCTTCTAAGCGTATTTCTGGATTTGAAGGCTGTTCTGATGTTATATAGTTTTTGATTATCCTCCTATACTCTCTTGAGAAATCCCCTTAACATAAGGTAGGTATTGTAAGAAATGCCTGCTCATCGCTCGTTTCTGTACTAGTTTTGACTTCGCGATTTTTAAGTTTTGAAATGTTGTTAGTTACAAAAGGTTCAGGGTAACCATTCGCAGTTGTAAATCTTTTTTTGTATTTAAAATTTCAATATTAAGGCCGCAAATGTTAGATGCTATGTGAAACAGAGTTTGATTTAGGTCGTGTTTTATGAATTTGTGTTATAATTCAATCCGTGCGGTATTGCCCAGTGTATAAGTAAGTATAAAATATGAATTGAATTGAAATTTGACCTTCTGTAATAAAATGTGAATCATTGTATTTGAAGTTTACTTTCATAATAAAACATCGGAAGATTTGTAATTTTAACTTTTATAATAAAACGCGATGTTGCGTTTTTATCATAAAATAGTCAACGTAATGGGATTTAAAATTGTGCAATTTATAATAAAATATGAATTGTAAGATTTAAAATTGCAAGTTCCATTGCGACAAAAACCACCGTCATCTTATCCTTAGCAAACGGCAAGGTCGCTTTCAGTGATGCATAAGCATAGTTTGCATATAAAATATAAATCTGAATGTAGAAAAAGGAAAGTTTTTACTTTCATAAGAGGGTTATAAAATTTGCACTTAGGTATTATAAAAAATAAAAAGGCTTGTTTAATACTGATTTATGGCATAATGAAAATAATAAGGTTGAATACCATATCAAATGAAAAACAAATCATAAGAAATAATATAAGAATACTTATATATTTAATTAATGATAATTTATTGCTTATTTAATGTTAAGTTCTAGTTAAAACATAAAAAATAATTTTATTTGATTAGATAGTTAATTTATTCTTAATTTATGCTAAGATTTGTTATTATTTATAAAGCATATTATATATAGGATATTAGTACAAATATGGTATAAAAATATTTGAAGCCAGTGGCGAATTAAGCCAGTACCTATCTAAAGCAAGCATCCAAACGATATGAAGCGAAGAAATCGAAAATTTTGACTCGAGAAAATGTGCTGAAATTCATCCGTGAAGCTCCCAATGAAACTTTTTTGATTTACAAAGTGGTTCTGTTATTTTGGTGTATTTGGTAGATGCCGGCGCCAAGAGCTAGTTAATATGTTGGTTGAACATAATAGAGGATAGAGGATCCGTAGTAATAGTTAATATTCCAAATACAAAGACCAATAAAATTATTAATGAGAAGGAGATGGGTAGTTTAAAGCTACTGAGAACTTATTGGTCTTTACGCCCGACGAACTGCAACAACATCAATAGATTCTTTTTGTGTTACCGTTACGGTCGTTGTTTTTTACAGCCAGCGGGGAAGAACACCTATAGACAACATTCCTTCCATTATTGCAAAATACCTGGGTCTAAGCGATGCGGACAAATATACTTGTCATTGTTTGCGCAGAACCTCTGTAACTCTGTTGGCGGACGCAGGGGCAAACATGACCACATTGAAAAGGCATGCATGTCGTTTGGAAAAGTTCAGCTGTGGTTGAGGGATATTTGGAAGACATGTAGGTATGTCTTTTAAAAACAAAATTTCGAAATTGGTAGCTAGAGTACCATCGACGAGACCATCAACATCAACAAACGTTCAATCATCGTCAATTTCTGTTATACTTAGTGAAAATCACGAAATAATAGTAGGTAAACATTGACTTATCAAAAGCCGGTAAATTCGTTTTTACTGGGTCTTTTCATACCTGTTCATTTAATATAAATGATAAATAAGTTTTTTCGTTAATAAAAAGTTGTTACTTTGATTTTTCCTATTTAATAATAATAAGTTTATTTAAAATTTAATAATATAATAAATATGTTTATGTTGTGTTCTGTAAACTTATTCTTCAATCCCCTGAAGCTGAGCTTGTTATTGTTTATTTCTCTTAATGCCCTAGGGTATTATATTATCTACCACTTAAAGTGTCTGGTAAGTCTGGTATGGTAGGTATTATGAAACAATAATATTCGAGTAGGACATAAAAGATTATAATATATTAACATTCATTTGACAGATGTCATTTAAGTCATTAAAACCTCCATTAAGGGAAAAAAATCTATATTTCATCTTATGCTAAAATACTAGGTATACCAAAGTTGATATATACCTAATCTAATAGAGATGTTGGAATCAGATACCTACAGAAAAATTCTATATAGATGATTTTTTGTTCTCAAACCCAATTCTAAATCCTCTGCATGCGCAGAACTACATCACAGTCAGCTGAATACGTATAATGGACATACTGTGAACACCGTATCGGTAATGCAGATTTTTACTTCCAATTCATTTAAAAATTGAGATCGAAAATGTATAATATATTTATTAAAAAACCCTTGTGCGTGCTCTTATACACATTGAATAGACAAGAAAATTCTGTTAAAAGGAACAAAATAACTCGTCTAAGGACAAGAGCTAATAAACTCCCAAGAAAATATCTCACCGAAAGGAGGAAATAAGATAATAAGAAGGACAAAGATAAGGCTGGTTACGATATACCTGGTGTCAACGAGATTAGGTACTAGCAAGGTTGTGGCTTGTGGTATCCTTATGAAGAAATTCATCAATTTTATTCTTTGGAAATTGTTATGATTGAGTATGATGTACATTTTAAATGTTTGGACAAATTAAAGTCGTTTCCGGTTTAACCGGATAGGGCATTCCATTGAAATTATTAAAGTAATTTGAGAATGAAACTTAACCTTGGTAGCACTTCCGGTTAAACCGGAAATTAATTTTTTGTGATATTGATAGATAGTACCTACTAAGTAAATAAATTTAAATAAGCACATCACGTTTTTTCCTATATACATTCATCTGTTAAAACGTTATAATTTTTGATAAATTTAATATACTCAATAGCCATTTTCACAACAACTGTCAAAGATAGCTATATATAGGAAATTATACATGTTTTGTATTTAGCAGCTAACGTAGAATCGAAATTTTAAAAAAATACAGGGTGTTTTATTAAAAAGAACGAAGATCCGATTAAACCGGAAACGACTTTCTTCCCTAATAACACACTATAGGTATGTTTTAGGAATATTCTACAGAAGTGCTATGAAAGTTTGAATGTACTGGACATTAAAGGAATATTCCTGGAATGTCCTTTCCAGTACATTCACTAAATAAAAAGTCTGAATATTCCATGAACATTTTACCAATGTTATTGCACACCAGTTTTTTACTTTAAATAAAACCAAAAATTTAGGTACCTACCTATATATATATAAAACAAATTTATATATTATTTTGTAAAAAATCTCCTAATGCTAACTTCGATACATTACCACGGTAAATGGATAAAAAAGAAAAACCTAAAACAAGAACAAAATATTATAGAGTTTTACACCAATTAATTTTTACTATATTAGTATATTTTGAGTCAGATAATGACAATAATAACCTACAGAAAAAAAGTAAAATATTTTAAAAAGGCGCAAAGCGCTGTCTTGATTCAAATTGGGTAAATAAAAATATATTCGACCAATGGGTAGTGCCATATCTAGATGTGCCTTTGTGCATATTGGAAAAATATTGAAAAGGATCTGATTGGTCAGAAGCGATAGCTACCGACCCATTATTACTCTACGACAAAGCCTGTTAAGACCTACTTATTACTATTCTGTGAAAGTAGACAAGTGACATGACATTCGACATCGATCGTTTCGAATACGTTTTATTTTAAGGTGGGAGTATCAACATGTTTGCCAACATGTAACCTATTTCGCGTAGATTTATTTATGTTTTCTAGCTTTTATACAAAATTTAAATAAAATCAGTATCGACTTGATATTCTATAGGTAATAATTGACATATTTAATAAATATCAAGGAATTTCATAACTTATTTTAGGAGAATTGTATAGCGAAAAATATCGGGTAAGATTTTTTTAACATTATTATGTCATTGTTCTTTCACTATACAATTCTCCCAAAATTAGCAATGAAATAAATTGGTATTTTTGTAGTATATCAGATATTACCTAAGTAATGTGCCGACGATACTGATTTTATTTAAATGTTAGTCAATAGAATAATAAACTTGAAAAAATAACGCGAAATAGGTTATAGGTTGGCAATAGATTGAATGACGTTGATAATTCCACCTTAATGTTGATGTTGATTGACCGAAAAGAATCCTAAAAAACCTTTTCCTGGTAATGTTTTTTCTCTTGCAGGTGTCATGTTTTTCGAGAATGGGTGGAACCAACCTTTATGACTTTATTAAAAGGTGTTTAGGAGGAATCCTAGCAGATAAACTATAGCAATTAATGTTTCATTTATGGGAAGAAAGGGAAAAAATTAGTTTTGTAATTTACTTCTTTCCAAGGCAGTACTTACTTGTAAGTATTAAAAAATACTTTTACAATGCAGCAAAATTTGCACACAATTTCAAAGTACTATTTGTTTTATAAAATGATGTTTGATGGCGGTTTAAATTGCATGTAAGCTCACATTTTATGAGTATTTAGTAGTTAGGTAGTACAGAACTTATAATCAATATTTTTCGTTGTTCTTTTATCAATTAAAGCTTATCTAACCACACAATAAGTTATACTTATCCCAAAGTTTTTCTTAAATTTTTATTAAACATAAATATCAAATTAAATCTTTAAAGATTGTGAAGGAGACTGCACACATTAATGAGAGTAGAATTTTAATTTCTTATTCTGCCTAAAATTTTTTTTGAAAATAAAGTTGTATAGTCAACTATAGTAGGTACTGCTGTACTTGTACATGCTAACTTGTGTGGCCAAATTTTTAAATAAAATATAAAAATAAAGTATTAATTTTTATTTTTAATTAGACTCTGCTGAAAATTCTATGTTGGCGAAAGGCCGCAAGGAAACTGAACTAGCTATCGGCTGCTGGCTTCGCAAGGCAAAGTTTAGATCCGTCAAAGATGAGAAACTGTTTATAAGAGTTTAAATATATTTGTTTTATAAATATTTATTTGTTGTTGTAAATAGTAGGTATATTTATTATTGCATGGCAATAATGTTAACAACATGGTGAAATGTTTATAGTTATATTTTTAATTAAAAATATTTTTTAGGGGTAATTATAGTAGGTAGGTACATTATTATTTTGATATATTGTCCACCAATACCAGTAATTTGATTAGCTTGGGCTTATTTGGTTTACTAGAAGAAAAAAAACGAAATGGCGAATGCGTCACTAGAGTTTGCTCTTAAGGTTGAATTCTCAACGTCGTTCAATTTATTGCCAACCTATAGCCTATTTTGCTTTGTTTTTTCATTATTATTTTTTAAACTAACATTTAAATAAAATCAGTATCGTCGGCACATAAACTTAGGTAAGTATCTGATATAGGTAATACAAAAATATTAATTTATTTCATTTCTAATTTTGGAAGAATTGTATAGTGAAAGAACATGACATGAACATGACATAATAATGTTAAAAAAATATTACCCGATATTTTTCGCTATACAATTCTCCTAAAATAAGTTATGAAATTCCTTGATATTTATTAAATATGTCAATTATTACCTGTAGAATATCAAGTCAATACTGATTTTATTTAAATTTTGTGTAAAAGCTAGAAAACATAAATAAATCTACGCGAAATAGGTTATAGGTTGGCAAGCATGTTGATACTCCCACCTTAAAGGTAATTGAATGAAGTAATAATCCCTGAATGTCTTATGAAATATTCGGAGAATATTCTGTTGACATGTTCACAGAACATTCAAAATGATGACACGTCACCTTCCTAGTATATTCCACGAATGTCCTAGAACATTCGGGCATATTCCAGGAATGTTCTGTATGTTCAAATAAATATCTTCTGAATGTTCAGGGAACCTGCTTGTGTTATTGGGTATTTTATTTGAACATTTAAAATGTATCATACTGAATCATAACAATACCCAGTTTCTTCATAAGGATACCACAGTCTTGCTAGTAATCTCGTTGACCTAGGTATATTTTTTCCTTTAATCTATCTATACCTATCAAATTTCCTAGACTGTATTTTCACACATTTAGTTATTCATGGTTGGAGGGTTTTAATCCCTTAACACTTTTGTAAATCGGCCCCAATAGAATACGAAACATCGCGCATCGTTTCAAATTTGTAATTTTCATCCAAGATGTTGGAGACGCTGCAACTTTATTTGCAAGTAATGATTTTATTATTCACCTCTCAGCCACTTTTCCAAAAAAAAAACCATCTCATATGTTTTCTCCGAGTAACACTGTACACCATAATACCATCAACAACCCAGCCATACCCAATCTTGCAGATGGACGGCAAAGAACCCGTATGGCAGCAAAAAGTGCCGACATCGCTTACGAGCTCCTAATAAACGGCCGCTCTTAACGCGATGGGCGTGGTCACCATCCAACTCAACGAGCTGAACAAAGATAAACGATGCAAGAGCGAGACAACCCGACCAAAACTAAGTAGAAAAGGATAGATAAACTGACGCTTAACTCCTCCTTTCGGCTTGGGCGGGGCCCAGCGTCGAAATAGCGTCGCTATGTGAGCGTCGTCGGAGTTGGATTATTGGAAGTTTATGTAGCGAAAATGCGGTTTTCGGTACATAAAGCAAATTTAATGTTGCTGATCTGACTTTGTAAGTTTCTATTTTGTTGGATTTGAGCTGTGTGTTTAATGTGGGTAAGGGCTGTAATGGGGTTTGATTACAGTCAAAATTTGAGATTGGGCTATTTAAGTAGCTAGGTGGATTATTCCTAATTAACATCTCCCTATGTTATATCAAGTACCCATCTAGTATATAAATAGAACAATTTTTTTTAATACAGAATTATCTAATCTGACAAAGTTGTGTTCAAATATTATTGGAGGATGTTATTCTGGACAACTCTTCTTTATCTTATATTATTAGTCATAACTTCCTCTTTTCCTAACGTGATTATTAAATTATTCTTTTTCCTCAATTTTAGTTAAATATCAACAGTCTACAGTACAGTTATATTCATAAAAATATGGGTAGGGGAGTTCTGCCTAAAATGACATACCCTAAGCATTTTCGTTCACCGAATGTATCAGAGTTGTTTTATAGTAATTTGTTTCGAACTAGTAGTTGGATATTTTATCAACACACATATTTGACCTAATAAATAGTCCAAACAAAATGCTTAAGAAAATAAAATCAAATTTTTTCAAACTGGCTTCAGTATGTCATTTTAGGCAGATATGTGGGTAAAATGACATATACGTATAGAAAAACTTTAAAAATATAACAAAAACCATTTATTAACTAAAAAACGTAAGGGGCGTTCATATTAACAATAAAAAAAAACAAAGAAAAATTTCCAACCATCTGTAAGAAAAAAAAACATGAAAAACTGTGTTAAATTTTTTTGTCAGGGCAAAATGACCTACTGACATACTATGCCGTTTTGGGTATGTCGTTTTACCCCGAACTGAAAGTTTTCATAAGCTTGCCCTTAATTTACATACAGGCACAATAATTGCGTAAATCTATTATCATAATTCCGTCTAAATTTAATCGAAAATATTACATTGTATACTTACATTTCTCTATCACACTCACTACAACAAATCCGTTCGGGTTAGAATGACGCCATTAGGTGGGAATGCAGTGGTGCCAACATAACCTTGGATGACACACAACACAGGTCTCCTAGAGGCGCCAAACTCAAAATAAGTGGAGTATGTCATTTTACCCAACTATGCCATTTTGGGCAGAACTCCCCTACCTACAATAAAATAAAAGTTGTTGTGATACTTTCTTCTCTACACTCTAAATGCTACTATTTTTTGTAGTCTCCCCGTTCTATTGGTAAGTCAAAGTCAAGGCTTATTACAAAAATGGTTCAGTTTAGAGCAAGTCACAGATATTAAGGTACCCCGGGGTAATAAGGCCGGACAGATAATAAGGCCGCCTACTTCTAAAACGCAAAATACTCCAATTGAACTCCGAGCGCCATCTGTGGCCGAGAAGACTAAAACTAGCGTGAATAATGCGTTTACGCTAATTCCATAATATTCCGGTTAGCTGAGAACACGTTTGATAACAAATTAATTCCAATATTATCAAATACCGTTGAGCGGTAAGTAATATTTATGTGATAATAATTAGATTTTGTGCACATTTGCATGCATGGATTTGAGAGTGTTATGAGCTAAAGATATGATAGGTGTTAAAGGCATTTCGGTCGACTAGTTGAAAAGAATAACCTTAAAAAGCTAAAATGTACCGGCAGGTAATAAGGCCGCGGCCTTATTCCCTGTATTAGTAATAGTCTATCATAAACATACATGTCAGATATTAAGGCCGGTCACAAAAAATCATTCAATTATCGTGCCCAGAAAGTGACGAGGAAAGTATTTGATGATTACCATTCCAACAAAACGGGTACTAGTTCGTCAAAGAAATCTTCTGATTTACCAGGCACCAGTCGTGAAGTATGGATGTGTTCAGTTTGCAATGATGACTACGTAGCCGATATTATGAGAAGATGTTCATCATGTGGCACATGGTTACAAGAGGAGTGCGTAGATCTCACCGTTGAAGACGCAGAAGATTTCATTTGCCCTGAATGCATGCCTTAAAAAAATTTCATATCCTACGGTTTTGCGGCCTTGTTATCTGCCTAGATTTTTCATCTACGGCCTTATTATCTGTCCAGGTTGGTAATAAGGCCATATTACAGAGTTTCATATTTTTTGTTGCAAAATCTGTGTTCTGTTTTTTTTACATGTTTATATTTCTTATTTATAATTAAGAAATGTTTAATGACAGTTTACTCTAAGTTGTGAACTTGAAATGTAAATACTTATATTTCTGTACTAAGCCGGCCTTTTTACCCCCCGGTACCTTAGTATATAAGTCAATATAATTCAATTTGTATGTATAAAAATATATAAATAACAATAAATTATTGTATGTATAAAGACAAATTATGCACTAACATAAAAATAAAATTTGCAACCAAAACTTCATGAATGATGAAAGAGTTTTGGACTTCCATGTCTTTATTTGTTTTAAAAACGGAAATGGAAGTCCAAAACTCTTTCATCATTCAAGAAACATCATTGTCTCCAACCTTTAAACAGTCACTAGAAGCCCGGTACAAGTGGTAAGTTTCGTATAGCTACGAGAATGTCAAGATAAACTTAACAAAGAAGGAAACACACATCCTGTTTCTGCTACAGGCAAGGGACCAAGGAATTATTCCAGATGGCTTAAAGATCAATAAGTCACCAATCCCAGGACATCAAGCCATAAAGATTCTAAATAATGCCGGCAAAGCCCTCAAAAACAAATAAAGACAATGGAAGTCCAAAACTCTTTCTTCATTCAAGAAACATCATTGTCTCCAACCTTCAAACTGGCAAATTCATATTACGCAATGTACAGCATCTATAGGCAATGATCACCAGGAGGCCAACCGGTGTAATGTGTGTGTAATATGTAAAAGTAGTGGTCCAGTTAATACTTTGTAACATATTTTTTGAATCGGACATCATCGAGGGCTTGATATCGTCCTGGGATCTTATTATATAAATAACCGTCAAGAGAAATATTGAAACGCTGAGCCACTATCCTGTCTGAGCGTCCAGTGTTGTAGATGTGAATATCTGAATGCCTATAGTGAGTTTATCTTTGCGGAAGTGTGTAAACAAAATGTTATAAGGCATTATGCCTAATTTTATGAATATAGGCAGTATAAGCTGACAGTGATCCCTATACCCTGCGTTAGCCACAAGTCTTACAGCTCTTTTTTGTATAGTCGAAAAATCTGTTGTGCATTTTTACAGTTTTCTAACAAAATAGCCCCTTCGCAGTATTGGAATGAAAAGCGATTTTAAAACGACTTACGCCAATTTCTGAGAAGAAATATCCTACCTGACGTATTTCGTCCCAATTCAGTTATGTCCATCCATAGTGATACACACTTCCATTTATTGTTGTGTTTGTAAAGTATATAATATTCCTAAAGTTCATGATGTGAAAAAAACTGGGATTAAATCCTGATAAGGTCATAAGATTATTTAAACGCTGCAAATAATATATATTTAGTTGTTATTCAACACAATTACAAATAGGTACAACAACTTACAAAAAAATAGAATCCGTCCCTGGATGTTCCGGAACGAATTCAAAATTTCCCCTCCAACCAATTTAACTTTGTATCACTCCATGTTTGTAAAATATGGCTACATTTCGAAGCTGTGAGTAAATTTGACGGAGCATATGGGGGATGTTAATAATCTCTATAAACAGAGTTTGAGAGAAATTTATCGTTCTTTTTTGGTGATTTATGGGGCGGAAGTTGATGGAGCCTTTTAAAATAGATAATAATATGCTTTTATTTAGCCATTTATAAAAATTTTGAAGGGTATTTTAATGGTTCTTAATATTTTTAATAAAGAGTCTGATACTTAAAAATGAAGGCATTGCGAGAGATTTATCTCATAAGTTTAAAGCCAACTCTTATTCTTAGTAGTAAGGGGTGACACATTGCCTTTCAAAAATAGAATCGATTTCCGCACTGAGGAAAATGATCTAATACAGCATATTTGCTAAGACATACCTATAGTTTATATTGATACCTTATTTTGTATTAACCCATATTAAATAAATTGCTAGTGCATCAAACCCGCTTTACTGTTAGATCAATTCCAGATTTGCTAGAACAGTGTTTTTATTGATAGTAATCAGTTCCATTAGCAGCACAGTATTGTTGAATAATGAACTACTTTTAATAAGTACAGCAATTTTGTTAAGAAATAAATTGTATCTTCTCAATAGGACGCATTTTGTTCACAGTAAAGCGCTTTCTCTACAATTAAGAAAACAGAACAGCGTCCCCAAAAACTAATTGTATCCGTTAGAACCTATAATTCACAAGAGGTGGGTGGGGGTTCGTAGCTATCGGCAATCGCCGCTCGCCGTATCTAGTATTAGTTTCAACGTATTTATTGCGCAGGTCACATCGTTATTTAAGTGTTCTAGCTGTCCTGTCTGAATTTGAATTCTATTGATATTTGTATTTAAGTTTTTTAAACTTTCCATGTCAGATAAAGCAATAGAAGATTCTTATTTCGCACAACCCATCATTAGTATTGGACTTTATAATATATAGATTAAAGATGAATTTTACCATCTCAGTAAACCATATTGCATAATAGATAATCAAAAAATGCAATGTTAAACGACAAAACAATATCATACTAGAAGCTATTTAAATTGTTGGGAACTACAGTACTGATTTTTAGTGGTAAGTATATGCTTTATTAAGCGTAGCAAGCAAATATTATGATTAATATCAAGTTTCATTACAACTGCCAGTCGGAACTAATACAGTATATAAAACCAGATTACACCCCCAATAGAACTTGATAATTACTGTAAGTATTCAGAGCCATAATGGCTATAAACCATTCTAAGGTAGCATTAACTTCTATTTCCTATTGGCTTAATTACCGTGATCTTATCACTACACAACGGTCTAGCAATTTTCGTTCTTAGAGTAGGAAAGCACGTTGCTGTCACATATAGTATTAAACAATTGTACTTATAAAAAGTATGTAAATTCTTACAAGGAGTAAAAGGCTTTTTCTCAGTGTGTACAACATTATATGAGGCCTTTTAGGAAAGCACGTTGCTGTCATCACATATAATATTAAACAGTTGTATGAAGAGTTTGTGAATTCTTATAGGAATAGAAGACCTTTTTCTCAGTGAATACAATAAGTCAAATATCCAAAAAGTGCTTTATTATTCCCAACACTAAACAAATATTTCTTGAAATAAAATCGATAGGTTTAGAGGATTTCGAGAAAATTATATAAATGCAAACGCGAGTAAAAGCGATGGTAAACTCTTTTGTATATTACTTAAATAATTAATTATTAATAAAAATTACAGTACAATTATTTTTTAATTTGTTTTTATAGAAATATTTAAGTTATAGTTAAACTTAATATATTATTTTAATGTTTTATAAAATTGCATGTATTTTAACTGTGTGAACCATCATTCTAAAAAGTACAAAATAGCTCGGTAATTGTAACTAAATATTGCTATTAATTATGAACAATAAAATAAATCGGTTGAATTGAATTAAGTACCATTGTTTTAAACAATGACATATAAACAATAGGAATGTTTGCATTTACTACTGTTTTTCAATAACCGCAATCATATTTTTACAATAATTGGTTATAAGTAGGTACTTATACTACTTCCACGAGTAATGTATGCTGGTATTTCCTTTTCCAGTTGAATAAATAGGTATTTAATCGTACATAATATTTATTTAATAGTTATTTAATCAGACACATACATCATACATTCAACATACAACTCATTTTCTACTTCTATGCGAATTTATTTGAAATCAGTTTAATTTTTGTAAATTCAAAAAAGTATTTTATACTTTATTGATTTTTCTTCGATTTTCTTTAATTATAATTATTGTTTTTGTCAATTGCGACATCCTTAATATCATCGTACCTCGTAATATCATAAGTGCGTTTAATTTTTCCAAGAAAAATCCAAAGAGTACGTAAAATTTCGTTTTTTGCTTTTATATAGGTACTAAGTGTTAATTTATCAATGAATTTTTTTCTGAAATTGTAATTTTATAGTTTTTCATCAAATCAAAAACGAAGATCTACTGATATTATTTATGTAACAGGTACCTAATTCCTGAAAGGTATTTATAAAAAGCCTATTATGAAAACAAAATATTTCCATAAATATTACTTCTTAATCGCAAAAAATCACTGCTTTAGCACATAAAGGGTCCTGCAAGAGTGCGTGAGGCTTCCATAGCTCCTATACGAATTAGGTTAGGAATTTTATTCCTATGCTAACTTTCACTACAACATGGGATGTATTTAGAGAAAATAGTTTCGCAGGTACAGGGTGGCCCAGAAAAGTTTCATAACATAAAGTTTAATTTTTTAAATGGGACACACTTTATTTTTATTTTATTTTTTGGTTTGTATTAGTGTCATTTAGAACAGATTACATTTTTATTGAATTTGCTTTAGTAGTTTAGGAGTAATAAATTAAAAACTAAAAAAAAAGTATTGCTGCCCTGGAAAAAAAATTAAAAAAAAAATCTAAGATTTTTTTAATTACGCATTGTGCGAGATTGGGGCAAAGGGTCAAGAGATACTATAAATCCAATAGATTTTATTTAGTTTATACAGGGTGTTCCAAATAAGGTTTCAAAAATAACAATTTGATGAAGAATTTCAACACAAAAAATTTTTGTATTTGCAATTTCTTTAAGATTTCAAACCGTTTTCAAAGTATTTTTTAAAAAACATAAATGTCGCTACCTATCCTTAATAAAGTTTTATAAACTATGCGGTCATGGAAAAACAATTAAATACATTTTCGACGTTATTGAGAAAATTTAGTTTATAATGTGTCATTTTTGAAACCTTATTTTGAAGACCCTGTATAAAATAAATAAAATTTATTTCTTGACCGTTTGCTACTAATCTCACACAATGCGTAATTAAAAAAATACGTTTTAGATTATTTTTTGAATTTTTGTTTCCATGGTTGCAAAACTTTTTTTTTAATTTTTAATTTATTACTCCTATTGCTAAAGTAAATTCAATAAAATTATGAACAATTATAAAGGACACTAATATAAACCCAATACAAAAAAATATAGGGTCTACCATTTAAAAAATTACAACTTTATGTTATCACCTTTTTTTGGGTTACCCTGTACCTAGATGCGAAAATATTTTCCTGAAATACTTCCCATGTTACAGTATAAATCAGCATATAAATGAAATTCCTAACTTAATTCGTATAGGAGCTATGCAGGACCCTGTATATTATATAACCAGTAGGTAGGGGAAGGTTGCCTATATTGAACCGCTACCTAAATTGAACCACAGTACATTTATCCGAAACTTAACAAGTGCCATATCATCTGGCAACACTGTAACATACTTCCACCCAGAACCTTTGATCGGCAACAAACTCAACTAGTTGGCCGTTAGTGCTTGGCGTGTACAGAGCAAAACGTAATTTACACAATTTTAATGTAATATGTTTAGGATTTTCCTAAGAATTTACCTTAGAACCATAAAACTCTAAGCAAAATCTTTTTTATGGAAGTTATCAAATAAGTTTTTCTCTTTCTATTTCTCCTATTACCATGGCATATTTGTTTTTTCTTGTTTCTTTCCTGGGTAGTTTTGTAAAACACGTGGTAGTTGCTTAAATTGGACCATTGGGTGATTGCCAAAATTGAACCGGTCCAATTTAGGCAATTTGTCCAAATTGTGCAAAAATAATTTTTCTCTTTAAATAAGTTAATGTCATGAACTAACACCATTTCAATATTGCTAAAATCTTTTTTCTTTGAGTTAAAAAATAAAACTATGACTGGTCCAATATAGGAAACTAATAGGTACTTTTTTTGCATTAGGATGTCTTCTACCGAAATTTTGATTGTAAATTTGATGTTTGATGAAGTATAAAACTTCCTATACCAACAATTTTATTTTTTATTTATTTATTTAACACCTAAGCTTCCGATTTAAATCATGTGGTCCAATTTTGGAACCCCCAGGTTCAATTTAGGCAGCCGGTTTCCTATATTGAACCACTTGCAGAGGTTTTTTTTATAACCTGGTATATCATAGATACTTTGAAATAAAATTCTGCAAAAAATTCTGCAGTTGAACAACATACTAAAGTATGCTAAGGTATAGCTTTAAGATCGATTTTGCGTTATTATCAGGATCTATGATAAGAAATCTGGAAATTTGTCCAATATGGGCAACCTTCCCCTATATATGCGATATTACAATATTTTTTCGCTAGGGAGGACTAAAGCGGGATACGGAGTTTGCGCAGTTCACATCATTTTGTTGATCATGAAAATACTGAACAGGGTCGGCTTATAAAAATGTATTCAACTATTTTTTGGTACCAAATATTTGAAATACTAGTTTATTAGAGTTCTTAGAATTACCTCATAAAGAAAAAATAATGTTCATTTAAATTTATCTTCTTTATATTCTTACCGTAATATAAGTTAGAACCCTCCTATTTTAACGTACCGTCAAACAATAGAACGAAACTTGGCGTAATAGCTCTCGCCAAGCCGGTTGTCAAGAGCAACCGTATGGCGCGTAGGAATTCATAAGTCGCACACATGTGTTACGTAGGCGGGGTTTCTGCTGTTTCTCTATGCATCTTGTACTAGCAGGTGTCGTGGGGGAAGCGCGATTCTAATAGGAAAACTCGCACAAAATAAATGTGCGCCGTTGAGTTCATTGCTGTATGAATTTATTATTTGGAGTTTACATTTATATTTTTGTTATTATTTTTGGGTAGTAAAGACTTATTTAAATAAAAATGAACAGTTTTAATGCCAAAACGACTATGAATGTGGAATATTTGAGAAACAATACATTACAGTTATTCCAAACTTTAATGAAGCTGTTATTGATAAGTTATAAGTTTGCTGCAAATAAAAACAGAAGAAGTGACTTTACTTTTAAACATCTACCCACTAATAAAAAATAAATTGGCCTTTTTTATTTTTTTATCTTATTTAATTTTCAATAAAATAAGTAGGTAATCATAAATTTTTAAAATATTTACTAAAAATTATTGACCAAATTGCGGCGTGGTCTTGAAAATTTTTCACCTGCGGCGCATTTCGCCTGCAGCGGGCTTTTAGTACACCCCCAAGTTTACAAATCACGAGTCGACACTGCTGTTAATATATTTTTTTTTAAACTAAAATTTATAGATGTATAATTTTAGTTTTAAGATTGTCTGGTAGGGCGCAGAACTACTATTCGCCCGGGGCGCCGAAATTCCTAGCTACGTCCCTGTCCACAACTTCAAAACACAAGTTTGCTATTCGCATTTCATCGTCTTTCCTCACTTACTAATAAATGTTTTTGGCATTTATACGGATAATATATTTATACTTATGTAGTTTGTGCAGTACTGGGACTGTGAAGTGATGCTTTCCTACAATTTTACCAAGACGCCTGGTGCTTATTCCATTATTTTATTCTACATGGAGTGATAGTTCTAAATCTGCATTATTTTTCTTGTTTTCGACCATCGAGTACATCATTGTTTTGCCCTAGGCAGTTGCATCTATTAATTACAGATGCGTACGAACAATATTCAGGACA
Organism: Polydrusus pterygomalis; assembly: GCA_963969555.1. Taxonomy (NCBI): domain Eukaryota; kingdom Metazoa; phylum Arthropoda; class Insecta; order Coleoptera; family Curculionidae; genus Polydrusus; species Polydrusus pterygomalis. The sequence continues at coordinate 3,018,707 of OZ018376.1, forward strand.
GTTGTTTTGCTTGGAACGGATCTGTTAGGAAACATCTCGGAGAACATTTCGGATACTCTCCGAGAACTATTTTCCATGTAGTACCACTTAATCAAGGTTATTTTTTCTTGAATACTGTAAAACATGTTGAATTATTACTGGCGGTTTCATGGAGGTCTGTATCAGAGCCGTATTGAATTTTTACGAATTTTACGAAAAGTTTTTCTTAATAACTTTTAATTGGCTTGTTAAAAAATAGTAAAATTTGGTGTGCGATTCCATCCTACAAGGACCTTCAAAAAAGTCCAAAACAATTTTGATGTAAAATAAATAGGGTAGCCAGTATTTAAGGTGAAAAAGTTTACCAGTCAATTTTTAGAAATAAAATTTGCAAGCCCGAGATCTCAAATTATAATCCCTGGATGTTACGGGATTCCGAGATCTCAAATGGGATTGGAACCTCTAATTTGAACCCCTAACCCCCTCCCCCCCTTGACTACGGCCCTGCCTATTATAACAATTGACCACTGTCAATACGTTTAAATAATTTATTGCAAAAATTATTTTGCACCGTAGCGCCGCAACTACTGAAATTACATAGTCAAGGTGCTGATTATGCGGAAAGCTTGTCTCGTAGTTAAACCGCATTGCACTGTTAACAAATGGATTATAATAGTCGGTTATTGCCGGCAATGCGCCGTAATGTATGTAGTTCGTCGACCAATTTACCGTGTGACTAAGTGCGGTGTAATCGCGCGGACCAAAGTGGGGAAATAAGTTTATTTAAAAAGAAAAAGTCCAAACAAACGCGGCGCGACGCTACGCCCCCCAACTTGGGGCTATCGAACTGCACGTTTCTATAGTCTAGCCTCTTGGCTTTAAGGCCACGCCCTGAAGTGTTGTTCATATCGAGTTTTATCTATACAATATACGAAGATCGACGAAAAGATTTTATTCTTTCACTGGTCAATATACCTCTATGTATAAACCTAAATTTAAAGTAAAGTACCATTGCTGTACCAAAAACGCTGGTAGGTATACCTACCTAGGTACTAGAAAAAAAAATTAAAATATGTTGCTCCTAGACGTTTATGAAAACCTCTTATTGAAAAGGTAAGTAAAGTCTATGTCTATACCATATTTGCGGTATTTACATCGTATATTAATTCAGTTAGTTTGACTTACCGCGCGGTGGTAAAGGTTATGATTTTTCTTAGGCTGGATCTACATAAAGACGAATGCATGTAATGTGAACAAGTGAGCGCGTTTTTTCAAATTTTTAATTATTGTTTTTATACTGTTAATGAAGTCAGAAATAAGTACCTAGTTTATTTAGGTTAAAGGTATCATGGGATAAAACATTTTGTTTTTAAAAATTAGTATGAAATTTTTAATTAATTTAACAAAAAACACAGTTTTTTAATAATTAAAATAAAGCACCTCCGCAAGGATCATTATCATCAACAGATTCGTCCAAGTTAATATTAAGAGGAAGAGTATCTGAAGCATCGATAGTTCTTTCCTATTCCCACATATCATTTATAATTTTATTAGTGTGTGTAACATAATTTTTTCATTTTTCCACTGTTATATTTTCTATGGCTTTATTCCAGACTCAAACCTACGTCATTTGTTATAGGATGCAAGAACTTATTTTTGCATCATAATAGCGCTTACATTCCGACCAAACCATTTTAATAAATGATATGAAGAAAGTCTTAAAACTCGATGTCCCGGTTGCAATGCTAGTTCGTCCAACCTATTAAAATAAAATTAAAATAATTAAAGAATAAAATAAATAGCGCTTTCCAGATTACCTACTTGTAATTTTGGGTGGGATATGCTGCTTCGCTATTATCCAGATCTGATCCTTCATTGCAAATGGTGAAACCGGATTTTGTCTTTGTTCTAACCATGCTATAATAAATCTGTTTGATCAACGTGTATTTGGAATTTTTTCAATTAGCCCAGAATGCCCCAGAATGATAGGTGGCGTTATGCATGATAATAAGCGACGGTTCTTCCGAAGACAACAATTTTTCTTCAAACCATTTTTCAAAGTTTTTACTGTTCATCGAATCCTGATAATCGCCAGATTTCAGGCCAGACTTGAATATCAAACTTTCATTATTCACAAATCCATTTTCTGAACCAGCATAAAGAATAATATACCCAGTGGCGTAGCCAGCCTTGCGGGGCGGGAGGGGCGAACATATTTGGGGGCGCTTTATAATTTTTTAGAACCACTATTATTATTATTAAAAATATGGTGTTTGTTTTTCAAAATACATATAATAATAATAATAATAATAATAATAATAATAATAATAATAATAATGATAATAATAATAATAATAATAAATGTCTTTATTGTAATTAAGGACAAAATTACAAAAGGCGAAGTTGAAGCTAGGCTTCCTCACTTAACCTAACATTATAACTAATAACATGGTAGTAATATTTGACAGTAGTTATGATACTTATAGGTTGAAAAAATTACGTAATAAGTAATGATAGTAACAGATTTTACAGTTAAATCCTATTAACTTTAACGTGGGCATGTGAAGGGCATTGAGAGGCAGTACAGCTGGACTGATCTAATATGTGTCAGAACATATTTGATGGACAAGAGGACGAATGGCATTTTTAAATGTGTGTGTAATAGAATACCAAATTATTTTCAATTTCAATAAATGTTACAGGGTGTAATTAAAGTATATTTTTATTTTGCATACGGGCACCAAGCGGCAAGGGGCGCCATGCAAGGGGGGCGGGGGGGGGGGCAGGCGCCCCCCCTGGCCTCGCCACTGAATATACCGTACCTACACCCTCTGACGATTTTTTTTAACTGTATGGAGAGTATCATCATCATCTTCCCAACTTCGCCTAAAAGCCCATTTACGGTATATCCAGGTTTCATCCAGAAAAACAGCTTTTAAGGAAAATTAAGAGTTGCCATTATTTTTAAATTTTTTAAAAAATTTTACTCGTTTTTGGGCTATATGGGGTTGCTTTATTGAAGAACGCCTGTTTGATACAGTACAATTTACGCCATAAAAATTTTAATTTCTGAAACCGTTCTGAGTCCGCTAATAAACCAGTGGATATTTCAATATCATCAATGATTTTAAGGTTTAGTTGTATCTATTGAGCGACGAATGATAACGTGTTCACCTGCTCTATACATCCCATAAATACGCTCTCTTATGGTATGTTCATGAATTTCGTAAAGTTGTCGACCACGGGATAACAAAATATCTACATCATTGCGATTCTTAAAATCTACATCCTTCTTAACCTTCTCTCAAGAAACACGAAAAATAGAAAATTTAGTTTGGAACGGTCTTTTTGCTGTCACTGCATTATTATTTACTTATATTTATATTATTATTTTAAATAATACATTAAATCATTGGGCACAGCACAAAGTTTAAAAATCGAGCTGTAAAGATATATCCCACTGTGGATTATTCTAATTTCCTTTTCTGCTGTGCTCACCAGTTATTACTCACCTGTCGACATTTCTTTTAATTAATTCAAAAATTACATCAGGCTGAAAGTTACTGTTGTGACATGCCTGCACATAAATTTATCTCATGCGCTTTTCTTTGAACAGACCTCGGGAAACACCGACACTTTAGCCTGCTTTAGCGGCTTAAAATATTTAAGCACAGGGTCGTACTCACCAAAAATGCTATATTAAAATTCGGGTATTAATTTGGGGTCGTTTCCTTAATTATGCATAAAAGAATAGTGCTGATTAACCGGTTGGTGATCTTGGACTTTCCCACCTCACAAATGCCTAAACGGTTTATTATCAATCAGTGGCACGTGCGTCGCGCACCCGCGAAAATTAATTTACTAATTTACTATTAACTAACGAAAAATTAGCTTAATATGTCGTTATTGAGCTGAAAAATCGTGAAAATTTGTTTATTTTTAAATTTTGACCAGTGATACAACATATTATCGAAATGTTTACGGTAGCATCATCGTGCGTGCTGGGGTCAAATTTGTAATTGAATCTTTTGGAAGTATCCTACCCCGTCTACTCGAAAAGCCGTACCTAGCCTAAGTAAAAATAATTAATATGTAAGGAGGATCCACAATCAGTATTGCCAATAGTGGGCCTTCATTCGGTGAAATCATCAAAAATAACAAAAAATTGTTAAATCTGGCAAGCCTGTAACCAATAATAATATAACCAAACGCGTTTATACCCAAATTTTGGAGATTTTTTTATGACGTCATATTGCGAGAACGAGAAATTGCGAGACTCTCGCGAGACGAGACGAGTAACCATTTGGCGAGATGTTAGCGAGGCGAGGCTTTTTTAAAAAGTGCGAAATGTCTCGTCTCGTGAAACCAAGGGGAATATCACCTAGGAATTTTGGTGTACAATGTAGGGAATTTAATGGGAAATTAAGGTATTTATGGTCATTTATTATTATATAACGAGTTCTACGCATGCGCCAAATGATCGTCATCCTTGCGGAAAGAAAAACATGAAAAAAAATGTTTGGTGAAAATCGTATGTACCGTGCGAGCTGCACTTCTTACAATACGATCTTTCTAGGTTTTATTTTCGCTATAGTTCATCCGATTTTGACGAAATTTGGTATGGTGGCTATGGTAGTGGTATACCACAAAACGTATATCTCAGATCTGTCAAAATGTTATTGACAAGCGGTATATAGAAAACCTGTCAAAATGTCAAATTTGGAAATTTTCGGTATCTGTCAAAAAAAATAGCAGGTCGTATAGATAGTGACCCAAGGAATACGGGAAAAATACGCAAAAAATTCTCCTGTCAAAATTTGACAGCTGTCAAGTATAAAAAAAAAGTGCGATATTAACGAAACAAAATATGCATAAAATTCTCCTGTCAAAAGTTGACACCTGTCAAAAGTTGACACCTGTCAAAGAATAAAATCATTACAATTTTGGTGTACAATGTAGGGAATTTAAAGGGAAATTAAGGTATTTAGGGTCATTTAAGGGGTATTTATGGGAATTTATGGGGTATTTATGGGCATTTATGGGTATTTAAGGGGTATTTATGACAAAAGGGGAATTTTGGTGTACATATAATGGGGGGTGGTTTGCCCCTCGTGCGAAACACTACCTGTGTGGTTATGTTTACATGCGCAAGGCCATAAATTTGCCACTTTCGTGATTATTGTTTGCTTATCGAAAGGCGAATGTATACGGAATTAAAAGCAAAATTTACAAAAAAAGCCAATCCGGCCCTGCCCCCCGACATACCATCGCGTAAAAGCCCCTCGGGCGTCGCACAGGTGAGAGATGCTCTCTCGGCGCACAAACGGCCTCCGCCGCATCCGATCGGTCTCATCAGGCCCAATTACAGGGCCGCTCTTATCAAAAGATTAAATTTAGAACAATGCTTTTTTATTGCCCGTAAATAATATTTCTCGAGACACAATGGACAAGCAACGGTGTGAAAGAAAAGGAATAAGTAGATGATGATAAAGTGTATTCCCGAACTAATAAATACGGTGTTTCTGGCAAAAGAACATGGTTTATTTACAACCACAAACCCACGTATATTTTCTTACATATTGCTGGGGCGTCAAATGGGGGGGGGGGGGGGGGGGGGCATTTGCCCCACCTAAGTATTCACACACAAAATTTAAAATTTGGCTTTTACAAATAAAAACATCTTTTAACTTAAATATTCCTACTACGGTTTACCGCATCGCATATACTTTGTACACTTTGTTGCAGAGAAAATGCGTAGGTACATGGAAAAGTAAAATACATGTAGGTATGTCACCATTTAAATATATCGTGGTATTCAATATCTGTAAGCAATTTTTGTGCAACTAAGTGTACTTCTAAAAACTAGTTGACGAATTTGCTATAATAAGCAATGATCTGCTAGCTAGCAGATCATTGATAATAAGGCATCGCCGTTACCCACTAAACCATTAATTTAGTGAAAGGAGAGAAATAAGACACTTTAAGTCTTTCTCCACTAGTATATATTAAAATAAAGTTTTATTAAAAGGTAAATTCTCTACATGTTTCGAATATACAGTGTCACCATTAAAGTCCGCACCATATGGAACTTTTTTTTATTAATAAGGTTAGTTAAAATTAGATATCAGCAATCGTTTTTGCTTCAAATTAGATCTGTCATTCGGTATCTGTCAAAATTGACATTTTTGTTAAAAAATGCTGAAAAATGGCATTGTTTTACCGAATTTCAAAAACTGTTATTAGAAAAAGTTGTTTCTAGTACAATTTTAGGCCTAAATACAAAGTTTCAGATGCCTAGCGCAAAGTTGACTTTTTTGCCATTTTTTCAAAGTAACTTTTTTTTTATATAATGTAAGTTGGCTTAATGGATTTTGAACTATTTGTTTACACCATACTTAATATTTTATTTAGTTTGTATGCTTATTTTTTCACTAGAATACCTTTTTTTTTCGAAATATAAAATTAGAGGCAAAAAAAATTTACAAGGGTGCTGCAAAAACATAATTTAAAAATTTTAAAAGATAGATGTCATATGTTCTATTTTTTTGATAGTACATACACGTAAAAAGTTTAAAAACCTTATAATTAAATTCCCAGATATCAAGAGCAAAAGAAAAATTAGGGATTTTTAACAGTGTTTGTGAAAATTATTTATTAAGTAGTGAAAAAACCTTCAGTTTTATTCAGCTTTGTCGAAGACATGTAAAAGTACTACCTTATTTTATTAAATTTTATTGACTACTTACATGCCCCTTTTTTAATCTTTTACAGATGCTTTGACTTTTATGAAAAACATTTTTTTTTCTTTTTCTTTCCCTCTTATTTCAATACTTTTACGTGTCTCTGACAAAGCTAAATAAAACTTAAGGTTTTTTCACTACTTAATAAATGATTTTCACAAACACTGTGAAAACTCCCTAATTTTTCGTTTGCTCTTTTCATTTTTCTGCCCAAGACAGGGCCTTTCCACTAACCCTAAACTTTCCAGCATGCTGAAGTCTTGATTGTCGGTCTTTTGACTATTCAATTTTTACACCTCTTGTACACCATTACGGCTCAATCCCACTATTATTTTCTCTATAGCCAACAACATCAGCATCGTACCTTTCACTTTGTTTTCCTGATGATGAGTGTTTCTACACTCGAAACATGTCGAATTAAATTCTTATGAATTATTCTAGGTTCGCCTAGTTATTCTAATAAAAAATTGTGGTGGAAGACTTTGTGCTTTTCTTTTTTCTATATCATTTAACTCTACTTTGAGTATGGACTACTTCTTCAAAATTATCTAGCTTTATTTAGCAGTTTTTGCCAGTTAGCAAAATCCAGATAATCGACTTTGTAAAAAAAACTTCTCCGAAGCCATGCAAACAAACAATTCAGCAAATAACTGTTTTATATTCAGTGGCAAGTATCGTCCCTTCTAGTGAACCGAAAATCATGTTTCATAGAAGCAATAATATACACTGAGAAAAAACCTTCTTTTCCTTTTATAAGAATTCCTATACTTTTTATTTTGGTTAATATTGAGTTATATTATTATGACTTATATGGGATGATTTGTATAATCATAAAAATAATGAATCAAAGTTAACAAACTTACCTTTAGCAGAATGAAATGTAGAAAGGCTCGTGTTCATGAACAATATTAATAGAAAAGATCAAGTTAATAAGTTAAACAAACTCTTTGATAAATTCTGTCAGCCATTATCATTTTAAAGGCGAGGTTGGGCTGGGCGATTCCATTATTGTGGCCGAGTCCAAAAAGACACCGTTAATCGCAAAATAATTTAATGGCTCGGGCCATTTGTAGCATATATCTGTCTCTGTCTGCATCAAGTTACCTTCGCCACAAGTATAGCTCGAACGAAGAAAGGTGGCCTTGCTTAGTAAATACGTTCAGTTTGTACAAATAACGACGTAGGAGTTATATTAACTCATAAATGATGGGGACGGTAAACGTAGGGCGACTACTAGCGACAAAAGTATGGCTCTGACGTCACAGTCTGACGTCACATATGCTTCCATTCCGCCAATCTTTGTCTCACCGGGGGGCTGACTAATACTACAGCGCGCGGCGACTGCCGATCTCTACGAACCCTCACCAACGTCTTGTGAATTATAGGTTCTAACGGATACAATTCGTTTTTGGGGGCGCTGTTCTGCTTTCCTAATTGTAAAGAAAGCCCTTTACTCGAAACAAAATGCGTCGCATTGAGAAGATACAATTTATTTCATTCAATTTATTTTAAAATTGCCGTATAAAAAGTAGTTAATTATTCAACAAGACTACTGTACTGCTAATGGAACGGATTTCTACCAATCAAAACACTGTTCTAGCAAGTCTGGAATTAATATAACTAACACTAAAGCGGGTTTGATACACTAGCAATTTATTTAATACGGGTTAATACAAACTATGCCTTAGCAAACCTGTTGTATTAGATCATTTTCCTCAGTGTTAACCCCTGATTAGATAAAAATTTCAAAAGAAGACGCGGTTAAACATCCAATTACTTTATTTTTAAAACCATAAAATACGTGTCTGATGAACTTAATATCTTGTCACTAATTGCAACAAAACAAAGTTTGACGGTTATGATATTATATGACTTATACTTAAGTAAACCATAAAAAGGATACTAAAAGAGTTAATGCAATGAACCAAATGGCACTAATAACACATAATTAAGTTGTTGTGTATGTGTATATTACAAAAGTACCTAAGAGGTTAATTGCGAGACAGAACCGTTTTTAAATATTATTTATAAGTATTGTTAAACTCTCGGTTAAACTTGTTGATTGATGGAAGGTCGAAGGAGAAATTGAGTCAATTGAAGATCAAATAAAACCCAAAAGGGGTGAATCTTTGGCTACAGCGTATTACTAGAGAAGGCATGGCTTTAAAAAAATGGCAACGCTGTAAGCTGCGCGTATTCCCACTGCTTAAGTTATAAAATATATCATGAATAACCTCACTTACCGCCGATATATTAATAGGTACGGGGTTAGAATAGTCCAGTTTTTTACACACTAAGCACTGGCGAATCATTATTGTAAGTTAATGGAAAATCACAGTATGTAACAACCACCCACCAGCTTAACAACACTGCACCGTCTGAAAACGATGATTGAACATGAAAAGTACCTAAAATTCGGCGTCACGCGTAGTAAAATGTGATGAAATAAATATTTTCAGGAGTAGTAAATTTTAAAAAACGCACACCATAGGTATATTTAGTTGAATATTTATGCTTAATAGGTACGCATGACAAATGGGTCTGTATAATTAACATAACCTTCGTTTTCAAAAAGATCTAGTCTAGGGCAATCAGCAGAACTTTGTCATCATTGATTTCTGTAAAAACTATTTCTAAACGGGACGAAATGTAAACAATGGGGATGGGGTATCCTCAAGCACGTAGCCAGGGGGGGGGACCAGGCGGTCCGGACCCCCCCCCCCCCCCCGAAATTCTCAGAAAAAAAATTTTTTTTCAGCAAAATAGGAAAATAACACATAATATTATACATAACTTAAAGAAAAGAACTTTTAAAATAAAAATTTTTAATTTTCTTTATATAATATATACGTTTTTTCGGGTTAGGCTATCGAAACTAAGAATTTCCAAGTTTCGAGAGTCAAAAAAAGGGCGTGGCACCTAAAAAAATTTTGCCTGCGACGCATTTTTTAAGAAACAAACAAAGAAAGGCCACCCTCATCAAAATCCGAAATACGCCACTGCCGGACCCCCCCGAATACATTTCCTGGCTACCTGTTTGGGTATCCTTATACAGTGTGTATCAGCTAAATGGAATAAATTCGATAATAAATACATGGGGGCGTATCCGAAAAAACGCTTGGACACGTCGATTGGTTTTTTTAGTTGCGCATTTTTTTCAATAAAAACTTTTTATACAGGGTGTGTCATGTAACAGTGGCCAATACCAACTTTCTTATTTTAAATGCAACATTCTGTATATTATTCAATTTTTGGATTCTTTAGAAAATTTTCGACATATTTCATGTACAATATCCTTATACCTATATTCAACTGTTGCGGAAATATTAAGTGTTTTCAGATTTATTGCATTTCAGCGTTTCTTTTTACTGATATGAAATTTAAAAAAAATATAAATAGTTTTGTTTACCTACTATTGTTTAAAACTACTGACCTCAGCAAATTGTTGTCTGTCTGCATGACAGTAGTTGTCAGTGTTATAGTCGTTTGAATTTCGTTAACTGCGTTTCAGAAAAATGGTTTATTTAGCAGAAATGCACAAAATAACTGATTGGTTATGGAGATAAAACACGGACACAAATGGAAGTTGCTCGCTTATTTCATGAAAAATTTCCAAATTTGCCGCCTATAACTCAAGGGAAAATTAGTAAAATAGAAAAGCAGTTTCGTCAGCTTGGACATGTAAAGCAGAGTAAAAGTAGCTGCCAATGCAAAAAGTGATGATACCAAATTAGATATTATGCTTGAGTTTGAGGAAAACCTTGGTCGAAAAACAGCCGCAATGTTCGATGTTAGCCATTCATCAATTATTCGAACATTACAAGAAAATAAAATGTATCCCTATAAAAGGATACCTACTCATGAGCTTATGGAAGACCATTTTGATAGGAGAACGTATTTTTGTGAACAAATGATGGTAATGTTACATAACAATGTGATCCAATTAGAACATGTTTTTTTTTCTGATCAGTGCACCTTTACATTTCACGGTCATGATAATCGTCATTGTCAATTTCCAGCTTTTACCATTAAATTTTTCGAAATATCTCTTCTAATGAAAACTATTTCATGTTACATAAACATTTGACCTCTTCTTATTTCCGCAAAGATGGGAGTAGCCGCAAAGGGTCGCTGAATTTAAAATATCATTGATTGCCCTTATGCTATGGTTGCCATCTACAAATTTTAAAAACAAGGATTAGACGGTGAAAATAAGTAGGGGAAGGTTGCCCATATTGGAACAATTTCCAGATTTCTTATCATAGATCCTGATAATAAGTCAAAATCGATCTTGAAGCTATATCTTAGTTTACTTTAGTATGTTGTTCAACTGCAGGATTTTTTGCAGAATTTTATTTCAAAGTATCTATGATATACCAGGCTATAAAAAAACCTCTGCAAGTGGTTCAATATAGGAAACCGGTTGCCTAAATTGCACCTGGGGGTTCCAAAATTGGACCACATGATTTAAATCGGAAGCTTAGGTGTTAAATAAATAAATAAAAAAAAATTGTTGGTATAGGAAGTGTTATACTTATATTTCAAAAAAACATCAAATTACAATCAAAATTTCGATAGAAGACATTCTAATGCAAAAAAGTACCTATTAGTTTCCTATATTGGACCAGTCATAGTTTCATTTTTTAACTCAAAAAAAAAAGATTGTAGCAATATTGAAATGGTGTTAGTTCATGACATTAACTTATTTAAAGAGAAAAATTATTTTTGCACAATTTGGAAAAATTGCCTAAATTGGACCGGTTCAATTTTGGCAATCACCCAGTGGTCCAATTTAAGCAACTATCTTGTGTTTTACAAAACCACCCAGGAAAGAAACAAGAAAAAACAAATATGGCATAGTAATAGGAGAAATAGAAAGAGAAAAACTTACTTGATATAACTTCCATAAAAAAGATTTTGCTTAGAGTTTTATGGTTCTAAGGTAAATTCTTAGGTAAATCCTAAAAATATTACAATAAAATTGTGTAAATTACGTTTTGCTCTGTACACGCCAAGCACTAACGGCCAACTAGTTGAGTTTGTTGCCGATCAAAGGTTCTGGGTGGAAGTATGTTACAGTGTTGCCAGATGATATGGCCCTTGTTTAGTTTCGGAGAAATGTACTGTGGTCCAATTTAGGTAGCGGTTCAATATAGGCAACCTTCCCCTACCAGCACATTTTAAAATAGGACGCAGTATAGGCAATTATCCGGTACCTGTAAATTGCACATGGGTTATTCATATAAACGCTATTAACATTGTGTTGACAACATTAGAGAGGCGGTGAAGAGCTGGGTAGGGCAGGGAGTAGTGATGGGCGATACCCGGGTATTTATGGTTTAGGGTATTTACGCTGAGTTTTTACCCAAACGGGGAATTTTTGAAAAAAAAAAACCTGCAAAATTACTTTAAAAAATCATAACATTTTTTTTAATGTCTACTCAGTTCCAAAGTTATATATTTTCTTGTTTCAAGATTACCGACCTTTAAAAACATTTAAAAAATTTTAAATATAAGACATAATATGGAAATATTATAGGTATTACGCGTTAGTTAAAACTCATTTAAATTACGGAATTTTATGGTGGGGAGGAATAAATAGAACATTAGATAAAAATTTAGAAATATTACAAAAAGCTTTCTAAAATAATTATCTTTATCCTTCAAACGAATTAATATTCAGAAACCAAAAAAGAAGTTGAACATAAGACAACATAACATCTTAATAAGTATATACGCGTGTCTTCGGAAGTTCTTACCAAATGGGAAACTTTTTTATTATTAATTTTACGAAAAAAAATTATTCTTTATAAAAAGCTCTGCATGGTCCAAAACCTAAAATGCAACCATCAAATATCGAAATTTTCCAGTCATATACGAGGTTTGTCAAAAAATGTGAATCTTGACCTTTATTTTTGACATTATCAAAAATTGTTATTAAAAAAAGTTGATCAGAACTAAAAACTACGGCTAAATGTGCAATTATACGCATTTATGTTGAAAAATTATTTTATTGATTTATTATTAATTATTTAATTAATTTAATGCGTGTCATTGCATATTTAGACGTGGTTTTTAGTTCTGATCAACTTTTTTTAATAACAAATCTTTGATAATGTCAAAAATAAAGGTACTTTACTCTTGGGAAAAATTCACATTTTTTGACAAACCTCGTATATGACTGGAAAATTTCGATATTTGATGGTTGCATTTTAGGTTTTAGACTATGTAGAGCTTTTTATGAGGAATAACTTTTTTTCGTAAAATGAATAATAAAAAAGTTTCCCATTTGGTAAGAACTTTCGAATACATAATATATTTAAAAATAAAAACCTTGGGTATACAATTTAAAAACCATAATTATAATACAAGTCATAAAAATAAAATAACCATAAAACCTAAAATAAATAAGTCCATAGAACAAAAAAATTTCAAATATTTATGTTTTTATTTAAACGATTATTTACCAAGAAAAATTAAAAAATTGATTTCATTAAAAAAAATTAAAGTCGAAATGAAAACATGGATATTAAAAACAGACAATTTGAAAATATTTTTAGAAATGCTTTAATTAATTAATATTGTTCTGAATAATTTATTTAATTAAAAAAAATTAAATTTAAGTAATATTTTTTACTTAAAAATTATAAATTAATAATTTTATTATAGGTACCTACCTAATATATTTCTCCAAAAAAAACTGCGTTTATACTATAAATTAAAATTTTTACTTTAAAACTTGATTTTTAATGCATATTTATGATTTATGATTTTACATGATAAAACAAAAAATAATATTTGCCCCTAACAAGCTCAGCTTCAGGGGGTTTAAGAATAAGTTTATATGTAGAAAACAACATATTTATTATATTATTAAATTTTAAACAAACTTAATATTATTATTATTATTATTATTAAGAGATTTGTGTTAGCAACCCTACCTCGTATATATTATTGTTAATTTAATCTAGATCTATTAAAAAATAGATACTCTTTATAGAACCGTGCATATCCCGAGGCATAAACCTAATACATATGCGTAATATACAGAATACAGATGTAAAACGGTACTTTTTTTGAAATAAAGAATATTGATTTAAATTAAAATGCCTGGAAAAATCCTTTTATATAGTTTGCGCTTATTTCATTATCTGTTTAGGCCAGCTTATCCATTGCTGTCAATTATACCGTCTCGTCTGTTTTAAGGCACGGTACAAATCTCAGTTAAAGAAAACAGTTGAACAATGCCTTGTAGGTTCATTGCGAAAACAAAAATAAACACATCATCTCTCCCGAGCCGTGAAATCGGCGTGTATAATCTCCATTTTGACGGTAATCGCAACACAAGAAATTATTACCGACTAAATCATGACAGTCACAAATTGGATGCCATGCGACGCGGTGTTGCGTTGCCAGATTCGCTGCGATTCCGAAAGGCCTATACAAAAAAGTAGAATGTTAATAGGCTGTATTAAGGCCTTCTGAGATTTAAGGAGGGTAAGTGAAACAGAATACAGGCCAGTTCAAAAAAAAATTAGCGTCTCCTCTAGCAAATCAAGACGAGATCAAATATCGCCTCGCTAGCATCTCGCAATATGACGTAAAAAAAAATTCTGAAAAACTCCAAGTACATAAAATATACAGGTTTTTCTCATTATATACCATTACTGCCATTACCATGTGAGTATTATAATTGCATCCATCCTTCTGAAACGATTCTCAAAAGTGTTTCTAAAGTTAAAATCTGGCAGTTCTGGCACAGTGTTGCCTCTCAAGACAACTGGACACCATCAAAATAGTATGTATGTAGTTTACTCCCTACATTTTGCTTAAACTGACATTATTAAAAGCAACTCCCAGACAACTGGACACCATCAAAATAGTATGTATGTAGTTTACTCCCTACATTTTGCTTAAACTGACATTATTAAAAGCAACTCCCAGACAACTGGACACCATCAAAATAGTATGTATGTAGTTTACTCCCTACATTTTGCTTAAACTGATATTATTAAAAGCAACTCCCAGACAACTGGACACCATTAAAATAGTATGTATGTAGTTTACTCCCTACATTTTGCTTAAACTGGCATTATTAAAAGCAACTTCCAGACAACTGGACACCATCAAAATAGTATGTATGTAGTTTACTCCCTACATTTTGCTTAAACTGACATTATTAAAAGCAACTCCCAGACAACTGGACACCATCAAAATAGTATGTATGTAGTTTACTCCCTACATTTTGCTTAAACTGACATTATTAAAAGCAACTCCCAGACAACTGGACACCATCAAAATAGTATGTATGTAGTTTACTCCCTACATTTTGCTTAAACTCACATTATTAAAAGCAACTCCCAGACAACTGGACACCATCAAAATAGTATGTATGTAGTTTACTCCCTACATTTTGCTTAAACTGACACCTATTATACTTAATTCGCGAAATCGATTATCGTTTATCAAACGGTTTTCTGAATCAAAAATTTCGACAAAAACTATAAACGTTATAAAAAAAGGGTTTTTTAATTTTTCTTTTGGTTCTTGTTTCTATTGTTTTTTGGCAACGTGTCCCCGATTGATATTTCCCTGCCAACCTTGCAATACCGGTAATAACGCTAGTTTTTTTATCGAGTGATACTAACTGGAGTATTTTTTAAGTTTATCGCAAATCCTCATCAAAAGTTTAAGATTTTGCGAGATTCCTCGTTCTCGCATATTTTTGTCTCTCGCAGAAAATACTCTAGTCTCGTCCCGCGAAAAATGGTAATAAAGGGGTTCAAATATTTGAATTATTCAGTCGATGTTTGTTTGTTGAGAGGCCTGGAAATAAGCTAATGTAGTAAATATACTGCTTCCCACAAGCCTTTTCTTATAATGTAAAAAAAATAATTTATATTGAATCCTATCGAGTAAGTATATCTTTTGTACCTTTCTTTAAAGATCTCTTTACCCATGCTATGTATTTACGGAATTTACGGACATCCAAATAATTTCATAAAATAGCCTACTTTCTGTAATAAGTAGGTACCTATTTACTTTTTTTTTTCAAAAGTTAAAACAGAAATATTTTGATTTATATAGTCTTTAGTAAACTGCCCCATAGAGGTAGAATTTCAATCTTCGCAACTAAAAAAATTATCGTTTACAAATAACGCTACAGGCGGAATTGACACACCCCAAAAAAATTTCGTAGCTGCATAAACGTTGCTAATTGCTTCACTCATACCAAGAAATCCACAGAGAAAACGTAAAACACAACAACAAAAATTGTGCCGAGTCGGTTCTGGAGTGTATTTTGAAGATGTCGCTAAACAAGGGAAACCTAATAACAAGAGGGTTGTGCGCATGCCCATACCTATAGGGCGGCGAGGCGTGTGACTAGCGAGCTATGCGTACAAACGCATTTGTTCACTCAAAATTTAACTTTTGTTTGCGCACGAGATACGCTGTACGGATCTGAAGGTAAATGTCTATGGTTCTAACTTTAGGATATCAATGCTGCGTATGTTAAATTCGTTTAAAACGAAAAAGCCCATGGATTGGATAAAAATAAGGTAGGTAGTTATTTGTAAATGAAATAGTTTACTAGGAAAATAAAATCATTGTCAAAAGTTTCCTTGAAATTTCCATACAACTTGGCAACGGTAAATAAAGTTCGACAGTCAGGACGTAGACGATACTCAAGAAATTAAACAGTATTATTCACATCTGATGCGTGAGCTTTCGCCAAGCACAAAAGCACAATACGCCGGCAAAAGTGATTTCGATCACGAACATCTCGGTTGCCATGAATAAAAACCAAATGGAACGGTCTATGAAACAATTGCAATTGAAAGAGATCTGTCAACGAAATGACGTAAGTCGTAAGTACCTGGTCCGTGAAACAAATGAAGCACAACTATGTTGAACTATGAAACAATAAAACATAGTGAAACAGAATAGTCATTTTCTATGTTTTGTTCGGGTTTGTCAATTTTATCTTAAGAAAAATGGCAGAAAATATAGGTAATTGACAATAAATTCACCACATTGATTGTTCAATTGACGGACCCAATTATTACACTGCTACTTATTTGGTGCATTTCCCATCTCTATTACTTACAAGCAGTGGCGGCTCGTGGGGTAGAGCCACAGTGCCATGGCACTACCTGCCCTCCTGTCCCCCCCCCCTTTACAAATTACCAAAACCTATTAAAATTAATATTCTCGTTTTTAAAGCAATTAGCAAAATAATTTAAAAATGGAACACAGTCGGGTGCAAATTTCCATCTATTTAGGAAGCGATTATGCGTAAAACGGTAACGTAGCTTTCGCGCCACACGGCGGAGGCCCCAAGTGATGACGAAATCTCCATAACACATCAATAAAAAACATTGAAAAATGACCTTGAATGCAAGCAGGAAAAAATCTCTGAGTAGCCAGGCTCTTCGCTTGACCGTTTGACGTTAGACGTTTCAAACAGTAGTCAGTTCGTTGTCCCTGTCCGCGTCGCGTCGCGATTTGTTTGTGGTAGGTTAGGTTGTTTGTAAATTAAATAATATTCGTTCGGCCGGCTTATTTAATGTTAATTTTATTTTAGAAATACATAAATGAATACTATTAGATAGGGTGTGCGGTTGTGGTGAATCTAATAGACTATTTTGTTTTATTTGGTGGGAAGCAAACTTGGTCCCAAAAAGGTACAGATGATTTGGTCCATATCTGGGAAAAAATGAAGACACATGAAAAATCGAAGGTACATTTAAACAATATATTTAATTTCAGTATGCTTGGTAAAATTAACATTAAAAGGTGTTTGCTTATTTTTCCTACTTCAAAAGCAAGAACTATTAACAAAAAAGGGCGTGGCACCCAAAAAAAGTTTGCCTGCGGTGCTAAGGGTTTACCTGGCCCTACTTCACTAAAATGTCACGAGCCGCCACTGCCTACAAGTCGCATTGAATGAAATATATTTATCTCCAAGCTTGTCACCAGCGCCGCATCAATGGGACTGCAGAGGGTACCCTTGCACCAGGCGCCAAACTGAAACAGGCACCCAAAAAAAATTGTGGCGTTGATGAATATACCTACATTATACAACCCTCCTTACTGCCGAAATCGGTTGAGCACTTGAGCCAGCAAATTTTCCTAGAAAGTAAACTAAGAACTGCTCCCGCAATGTAACTCTTCCGCTCTTCTGCCCACACGTTTCTGCAAAATAGCAACGTTCGTTGGAATCT
Organism: Polydrusus pterygomalis; assembly: GCA_963969555.1. Classification (NCBI taxonomy): domain Eukaryota; kingdom Metazoa; phylum Arthropoda; class Insecta; order Coleoptera; family Curculionidae; genus Polydrusus; species Polydrusus pterygomalis. The sequence continues at coordinate 3,036,651 of OZ018376.1, forward strand.
CATCGAAATTTTATTTGGCTTCTAGCCCCCAATCGATTATTTTTCTTTGTTCATCCTTTCAGTAGTAGTATGCGTCTATTTCTCTCTTGCATGCTTGCGCATTAAAATTTGTCTGGTAAAGGAAACAGAGAGCTGGTTAGGGCTCGCTTGGACCGATTATACTGCGGGGACGTACGATAAGTACCGCTACATGTAGTTTATTTGGCAGAGAAGTGGTGATTATAAAATTCTCGTAAAATACGAGGGATATTTTGGAGGTGATAGTAATAACAGTGAAACTAACGAATTTTAGCTGATAGGATGAATTTTAAACTTAATAAAGATTAAGTTAGGTACATTAGAACTCGCATTAGAAATTGAGGGAGGTCATTGACCAAATGGCCTTATAGAACAGCTGCCACTGTACTGGTGCAACTGCAGACAAACCATTTTTTTTTCTGTCATAACATGAGCTCAAAAAATGTAAGTATTATCTGACAGGTTTATCACTTTTTTAAATTTACTTCTAACCTTACTTTTTGTAATGTGATAAAACGACGCCCGGTGTAAAATGAGTTTCTATCATCTATCTTTCTCACGATAAAACGGGCAGAGTATAGATTTTGCATCGATATTTTACGGGATATTTTATTACTGAACGCAAAAATTATTTCGTGGGTTAAAAAAAGAGCATCCTACCTAGGTAACTAGTAAACTGTTCTAAAATATTTAATACTGTGTAACACATCAGGAACGACATGGTGCTGCAGGCGAACATTTTCATGGAAATTAGTAAAAATAAAAGAATTATCATGAAATCTAAAAGAAGCCAAAAAATAGCCCGATTTCCTTTAATTTATGAATCAATTTGGACTAAAGTGTTGCAAACAATAAAAGCTTCCGCGGTCGTTTTTGGGGTGGCCAATGAGCCGTTTTGATTTGCTTTATTGGCGGTTACGTCTGTTTCCACTTTTGCTCGTTCGCTTTTCTACGCACGGAATAGATTGAGTACATGATTTGGGTGAAGCGGCTTTAGCGGCTCGGATCAAATGATGCATGCCTAAATCGGTTTTATTTACTGGGATTTGAGAGAAGCGGTGCCTGTTCTGATTAATCAGACAACATAAGTTACCTATAGGTTTGTAAGTAGGTATTTACCTACCATATAACATCAAAAACGACGCTTTTTCACCAAAACCAGTGTTCTTCAGGTCTTCAGCACAAGTATTCAGCAACGAAGTATTCAGCAACGAAGTATTCAGATTATAGATTCGTAACCTACAAAATCGTCAATTTTGGCGGAAACAACCCAAAGTTGACCCAAACCCTAAATTAAAGGCTCTTTCGTTTTGAAGAATAAAATGTTTTTAAATGTCAATTAGTTTTACTTACCGCCTTTTTAAAACAAAACCCCCATGGGAAAATGGGAATTTATGTCAATAATAAAAGTTTTAAATGTAACTGCCACTGCACTAAAAACTAGTCTAAAAATATTTTTAAACTACCGAAAAACAGTTACCGCAATAGTATTCCCGGAAACAAAGGGTTTTACTTACTCCTACCACTTTATATTCTATGTAAAATACGTGCTTAAACTCAACTAGATTTATAAATGTAAATAAAAATAACCGTGAACCGGTATAACTTAAACCATTGAATATCAAACTATAAGAAGGCCATATGAGCCGATTTCCTAAATCTGCTACGTTAAATTCATAGATGGCACAATGAGTTCACCAACAAGAAAGCGACTAACCTTTTCACTGCTAAATTAAAACATTGTTGCCGCCTGTCTGTTTGACTTGCTGCATGAGTTTTTTAAATTTATTTTTATAGCTTATCGTAAAACTTGATTTCACATAAGTACCTACACCTATCATAGACTGTAGCTTACATTTATTTTATTACTTATAGTATAGTCTAGACTTAAAAATGTCCCCATTTTTAATTGCTTTGTAGCTTATAATATTTTCAACCTTTTGACGTTCCAACGTTAATTACATTAAAACAATGACATATTGACCGCCATGTATTCTATTTATTTTCTAACAGAATTAAATGACTACTCTCACTATTCAATACATACCTAGGCTACAACGTATATGTTGGGTAAAATTTGAATTATGTGCGGTTTGTTTGTATAACTTGGTTTTTATTTGCAATTATTACTACTTTTCAAAATGGTTAAAATAAGTAGGTTTTACTTTCTTACTTAAGAAACATCCAGTTTGTTTGTATTAGTGTATTATGTTTTTTGCTATTTATTTTCGACGAAATAAAACCTAGTTTAGTTATACTTGCTGTCGCTTTTTATCTACTTTTATTTGTTTAACATTTAACCCCAATGCAACGGTAAAATCATTGTGAAAATCAGTCCAATTACCCCGGAGTAATCAGCGTACATATTATTATCAAAAACATACATTCGGCTGGAATTGAGAACCTCCTATTTTATTGTCTATTAAAAATGCTTATATCATTAAAAATTCCAATAAAATACGATATGCGGCAACACCACGACATCACATCAGTGAATTTGAGACATCTGTTGCCGAGGCGCTGCATTATAACGACAGATTTAAGGTTGGAGTTACGATCAACTCCACAATGGCGGCCAAACCACCTCCAAGACGTCTAAAACTGGGTTGTCAACTTTTCTTGGACATCCGTCATTCTTATATAGTTTGATATTCAATGCTTGATGTATGATGTTCACAAACTTAACCACAAAACACCAACTAAGAGAAACGTTATTTGCATGTTAATTGAACGAAACGGGAATGACGTTTAACCGATCGCCATGTTAGGTGGCAGGGGGTGAGGAAGGCGGGGGAACGCTTAATTTTAATTGCAGGTTAGTAAATTAATTTTTTAATGTTTGTTTACTTTGCTTTTTAATTTTCTGAGACAAATTATGTTTATTCAACGATTAAAAACAGCAAAGCAAACAACATTAAAAAAATTAATTTACTATAAAAAACAATAAGACTTCTAGAAAAAAAAAAACGACCATATTTTGTTTATAATTTATTTCAAGTTTAGATCAAAAAGATCTTAATGCAGAAGGCATAACTTCCAATGAGTCTAACACAAGACGAATTTCTAATAACTATATGAACTTCTGGTACGAACTAGTTACGGAACATTGTACTATCAAAAATAAAAGTTTCCTAAGGGATTAAAGGTGGTATTCAGAGTCGACTAACTTCCTGGGCCTGTACAAAAATATAAGCCAAGGAAGCATCTAAGGTATCTACCAGTGATTCTTATATCACCCTTCTTAGTAGGTACAAGTTTAGAGTCACCGTGGTGTCGTTCAACGGCTTCCTTGCCTATGCTTTTCAATTTTGCACTATGGGGCTGGTCATTATTAAAATTAGGTCTTCATGTGGGGCAAGTCTTAATCCGGTGGAGGTCAACATTGGGCTAGTCTTGTAGGTGTGCATTAACATGAAACAAAAAAAAATTGGGCAGAATAATCTCATACATTAGTAAAATGTTTTAAAACAAGAATTATTTTTAAATAGAAACTGAGAAAATTGTTTAATTGGTTTTAAATCTTTTATAACTGGGGTCATTAACTTTACTTTTATTAAAAATGTTATGCTTTTTATAGTGTCCAGCACTTAAAGTTTGATTTTGAGTATTTTTATCTCTTAAATATTTGTAAACTGTTAATCGAACATATAATTTAACAATTTCATTACATATGTCGTGTTGCTCACAGAAGTTAAATTTTTGAAATTCATTTCCATAAATATCTAAAAATGTATCTTCTAGTGAGCAATGCACTATTATTAAGGAAACGATACAATTTCTCGTGGAATTACATCGAGTAAGTGAACTAGTTTGTCACTGGCATAAGTAAGTCTAGTATTTTCATCATATTCTTTAAATGAAACACATAAATACTGATTAGTAACGTCGCTAGAATAAAAATTAGCAAGTTTCACAGTCAGGTACAGACTTTCAATTCAAGGTTATAAAAAATCATCCCTCCAAGAAACATTATTTGGAAGTAAAAGAAATATTCTCGGATGCAATATTTTTAGCTTAATAATAATAATACAATATTTAGTACTTACTCAGAGAAATACTAAGAACTTCAGTGACATTTTTAACATAAATAATAATGCCGGTGCGATAAAAATCACAAAAAAATAAAACATTTCCACAAGGCGGTCTAAAAAAAGAAAGGTTACGAAAACGAAACGTCAACGATGTCAAATTTTAATCGCACGTACGTCTCAATTGCTTTTGCACATACGTTCAAATATGGCCAGGTGGCTGACATATCCGGTGGCAAGATGTTGCGGGTTGCCCAATCCCACCTTCATCCCCGTGAACTTAACCTAAAAAAAAAACTAGCAACAACCACAGAAAAATAAAGGGTTTAACAACAACCTAGCCCGTCAGGCCTGTAGCCCGTACTCCACGCACAGCACAGCACAGAAAAAAAAAGGTGAGCTTGACAAGTTTGACTCCACGGCCACGGACCAAGTTCTTGGACAAGTCAAGTTCACTTTATTTTCACGACAAAATTTGAGGATCATAAAATTTGACTCAAATTTCTTGCCACAATTGACTTTTTTGACCAAGTGGGGGGAAAAGCACATATTATTATATATGGGGAAAAGATAGTGATTTCTGTGATTGTGATTACTTGTAGCGATGGGCGATATTCATCGATGTTTTGTTATCGAGTCGATGTTATGCCATCGATATTACGGGCCACAAGCATCGATGTTTGGTGGAATCATTGATGTGTATAATAACCTTCAAAGTTTGATCTTGCCTTTTTCGCGCAGACATGTTCATATCGGTGACCTATACCCCCTTGCGAGCAGCAGATTTGTGGCGGTGCTTTTTTTTTAAAAGTCAATTTTTTTTTAAATTTTAGAAAAAAATTAATAAACACTATAATACGCGAACAAGTTAATAACAATAGGCTTGCTGACTCGCCGTGGTTCGGCGAAACCACTCGGGGTTTTGGTTGACGAAGTTAATATAATTTCAAATGGTTGGCAACTTTTTTCTAGGAAAAAAAAATTATTCCCCGTCAAGACTTTAAAGATCCCTAGAGATGGGAAGTAAGCATTCTACTTTGTTTTATAGGCCTGTGCTGCCAACCTATCAGATTTTAATGTTAAAAGATGGTTTTTAATGTTTCGTTTCTAAAATTTCTTTGAAATAAGTGATTCGACGTCGTCGTGTACTCAGTTTGAAAAGCAAGAGAACAAGTCAATTATTACATGAAAACAACATTTTTTGAACATTTAGCTATCCAATCCAATCCAAATTAGCTATAAAATAAAATGTAAATATAAGTACACAGTTTGGTATTATAAATTAAATTAAAAAAAACTGGTATTATTGTCTTGAAAAAGTTCCATCCTATCACGCCAGGAAAAATACAAAATAGTAGCACGATCTTGATAATTTTAATGTATGGTGTAACCTGTAGGTTTTAGTTTCGTGTAGTTGTTTTTTTATTGATTAGCTAAAATAATATTTTTACAACCTTTTAGCACGCCAAGTTAATTAATGTAACATTGTTTTATCGCGCCCATCGCCCTATTTTAATTACAGGATTGAGTAGCACATAAGTATACACCGGGGGGCACGGGAAGTTCATTCCGCGCAAACTGGATTCACTGGAATTGCTGTTGTTTGTTGTTGTTATTCACATGTGTATTTTATAATATGGCATTATTTTATACCTTTAATAAATAAAGGCATTTATTATTATTATTCTTTTTCACAGCTTTTTGTTGGTATTGCTGGTATTTTTTTACAGTACAGAAATTCATCCTAATCTGTAGGCACCCTGGTGAAAGCGTAAATTAGCCATCCTGCATCACAAGGTCTTTTCTATCTCAAGCCGCGCAGCTGTCCACCAGAGTTAAATTGGCGCTGTCGCCGCTTGATGATTCCATAGTACCGGGATCTGTCACATATTATTGACGTAAGTATAGAAGAGGACAGGACAGTCATATTCTGACCTACTATATAACGCCTCCTAAACTGAGCCAGGTGCTAATTGGATTAAATCAGCCATCCCGCCATGTCAAAACTGTCAATTTCTATTTCTCTTGTCCACGTTTTTTTCTCCGGAAATTAAATTCATTTTTTGATTTTCATTTTAATATTTAATAAAATTCTCTTAGTTTCTACTCTAGAAAACTTCACCATTGCTAGGGAAATTTCCCTAAATCTGGGGAAAATATGCAATCTGTAGGGAAAAAATGTTTCTATAATTTAGGGAATTTTTATACCTCTTTGATTTTGTGATATTTGTAAAAATATATTAACCAATCACTTAAAAAATTATTAGAAATCGATTGACCCATGGCAAAAACGCTATCTATCCTAAGTCCGATTTACTATTAGCAACTCAGAATCTGAGGCAGGGCGAATTTACTATAAACCTTACTCTAGAGATATATAAACAAGGAGAAACTCGGTGAATCTCAGGCCTCCGTTCGCTGGTATTTTAAGGGGAATCACACAAGGGGAACCAGGCATTTTTTCAATTTTCTGCGTTAATTTCAATAATTCAAATAATTGCTGTGACCAGTTTATTTTGTATGTATGTATTTATCTTGTATTATAAATGTATTATTTTTTATTGTTTAATAAATTTTTTGAATAAAAAATGAACCATACTTAAATAGCTTGATTTTTATTTGTAGAAAATTTTTTATTAATAAATAGGGATATGTTTTGTTTTCAAGTATTTTTTTTCTTCGTTTTTAAATTAAAAGATCTGGGGAAAATCTGGGGAATTTTTAAGAAATTATATAGGGAAAAAAATTTGCACCTGGCAACACTGCTTCACAAGTGTGTGTAATTTTGCTATAATTATTCCAGCCTAGTTTATCAAATTTTACACTTCTTTACCTATTTTTTATATTAGAAATGTAAGTTTACTATAAATAAATTAACATGAAATGATTCACATACTTATTAAATTTATTTAATATTAATTTACAAGACAATTTTAACTAAAGATCAGCCTGCAGAATTGTGCCCGAGGTAATTATTACCTAATAATCTCAGTTACGAAGTGATAGTTTATAGGCTCTTAAAATGATAATTTTTAACATTTTTATTTTATGTAGATTAAAAGTAAGTAAATTTTATACTAATTTTATATAATATAACTTAAGAGTTATTTGTTTCTTTTTTAAGGAATATTGTACATCGAGCAACATTAAATAAGGAGGGCATTAGGATAATGGTTTGAGTGTTTGAGCTAACTCGATGAGTTGATAGGTAACATACCTACCACCTATCCTATGAGACGTAACCTAGGGACGTTAGTTTGTTCTAAACAGTTATTTTTTGTTATGGTTGTCCATGCAGTTTTTATTTATAAACAAACAGAGAAAAAAGTATTTACGATATAGTGTTTCCTTATTTATTTTCCAAATCTTGGTTAATATAAAACTGTTCTTTTATTCCACAAAATAAATGCTTTTGTGCGTCTTTTTATTAAGTTAATTTGTGATTCAATACAAATATTATCGTTAAAAAGTTAATAATAAAATTTAAAGTTCTAAAACCGCTGTTCAAATTTCCCGCCATTGTGCCACTGGTGGCCAGCAGGCACACTTAAACCTCTGTCTCGCGCTTTCTCTTCTTTCTCTCTCGATTTTGTTGCGATTGTTTAACAAGGAGTTAACACTTCTAACTAACCTTGTCTTTGTCTGTAGATATATTGTTTAATTTTTTTTTACTATGTGGCATGTTTGGAGAAACGCTGTTCAGAATTTGTTGGTACAAATAATCCGTGAAAATTGTCCACATTGTTTTTTAATATGACTTTTTCATCATTTCTTGTTCGAATAACACGGTCTTTAATAGAAATTATAAACCATTTTGTCTCAGCGTTCTTTCTAACCAATTCAGTGACATATTTCTTTATCCATGGGTGGATTTTGAAGTTCAGTTAGTATTTTTGTCGTGTAAAGATTTATCTTGCAAAGTTAAAAGTGTGTTAATAATTATAATAATTTAATTACTCATAAAACAACAAGAACTGTACCTAATTATGAATTTCATAATGAGTAATCCGAGATCTCGATTGAAATTTTGCGTTGTCAAAAATGGCCAAAATAGTATAGGTATTTTGACTTCAGTTTCCAAAGTTTTTAAAGGAATATTATGTAGGACGCACAGGCCTAATAAAAAAAAGTAAGAGCATATTATAAGAACTGTGTTATTAAAATAGCATCTGTAGGAACGGCTGTCTTGTCGGGAAATTATTTTCTTCCCTAGAAAAAAGGTGGCAACAATTTGAAATTATATAAAACGCCATCAAAAACACGAGTCTCGCCGAGCCATGGCGAGCCAATCAAGCCTAATGTTATTAACTTGTTCGCGTGTTTATTGTGATGTTTATTAATTTTTTTGAACAAATTGTGGTTCTTTTGTGATATATAGGTACCTACAACTACATAGATAGGGGAGAGTGGTCCACAGTGAGACAGTACAATTTCTGAGGCTCTGGAAACCCCGCTTTTTACGTCACGCCATGCGCAAGCTTGTTTTTACACGCCAGATCCACCAACGAGTTCTTGTTTCAGTTCAGTTTGTTTTTGTCTGTAGAGCGGTGTTTATGCAAATTTTGACCGCAAAAGTAATTGTTCGAAAAGCTGTTTTGATTGGTGTTTATTTGACGTGCTTTTAATTAGAACTTTAAGATTGGTGGTAAGTAAAGTTTAGGTATTTGTGTGTTCATTTACGTTGCGATATTATTTTTATTTCGGGTTCATTACAAAATATTACATGATTTTTAAATATGGTGCTTGTGGGGAACACTGAGACATATAGGTGGGGCACACTGAGACGTGTCTCACCGTGTCCCACCATGCGCAACGGTTGGAGTACCTATCTTTTAAACTATTTTTTTTAGAGAATGGCAAGAAATAGAAAAATAAAAACTACCATAGGGTCATTTTCAGAAAACCAGACGAAAAGTGCCGTAAAACTGGTTATGGATGAAGGATTTTCATTGAGAAAGGCAGCCGAACTAAAAGGAGTGTCACATCAGACCTTAGCAAGGTAAATTGTGATTGGAAAGAGTCTGGAATTACATTGAAGATATTTACAGGATGGCCAATAAGACTGCCAACCGGATTTATCTGAAATAGGTTTTAGAGCCTCTATAACTAAGCTTTGGGAAGGACTTTTAATGAAAAAGGCAGGCCCCAATTGAATGAATGAGGAACTAGATAGAATTGTTGTCATTAACGACTACGTCCTAGTAAAATTTTCGGGGAAAAAATATTCAACCAAATATTTCAATGGAAAAATTTTAAACAATATCCCCCATGAATCTGAATATGATATAGGTAAGTTATTTGTAAAGAAAAAATAGATCAAACAAATTCGTCTACCCAAATGTTCCAGAAGTTGCTACTGTTTTGTTTGAAGACATCGTAATGATTTTGCCATTTCCAGCATTATTTGGTAAGACAAAAAGACAAACTCAATGTGTCCAATTTGAAGTTAATTTTGGTCAGCTAGATGTCCAATAAGGGGTTGTCTTCCTGTGGACCACGTTAAGTCTCACTGTAGACCACCATGGGGCACAGTGAGACTATTTGCAATGTCAATAATAAATATTTCTAGAATTTAAGTTTTTAAGTTTTTGTTTATTTTCTTTATGCTTTTTAGGAAAATAAAGGTTACTTTACATTATAAACCTGTTTTCTTTAATAAATGTTTAACCAGTTTTTAAAAAATCTAGAGTAGCCAAAAAAACGTCTCACTGTGGACCACTCTCCCCTACCTATAAACAATGCCACTGTGCCTAAATAGTTTATAATTGTTTTAATAGAGAGAAAAAGTGCTCTTTAACAGGTAATGAATCTCAATGTATTGGAGACCGGGGGAATGCCGCGCACCTAAGCAGAATTACTCCTAAATTATTAAATATTTTTATTTTTGACGTAATTTTTTTGTACAAAGAGTGTTAATACAATACACGAACTATTGCAACATTGGAAATCAAACATTTCTTTTTGTAATGTCCATTAATACAAAAAAATAAAAATGAGTGCCTGCGCGGTATTACCCGGGCATTTGGGGGAATGGCACGCAGTGAAGTGTTTCAATACAGTTTAACAAAGACTTTATTATACATAAAATACTGGTATGTAGGTAACCCAAATAATAAAAAAATATAATAGTGAGCAAAGAAATCAAGAAATATTATTGTATACTAACATAAAAAACACATTCCACCTTAGGTAAAAAAAAGAACTGTAGTAACAAAGGTAGACTTTTCCTTTTTCTTTTCCACTACAAGCGGCGTGTGCCCACTTTGAGCAGAAAGTGCGACGATACCAGACCTCGTTGTCCCTTCCAAACTCTCCGCAGATTAAACAGATGTCATCTTTATGGGTTGGGGTAATACCGCGAAGCGCGCTATTTCCCCATTATTATACGCGGTATTTCCCGGGAGATATTTTCCAACCTAAAAATTTAATTCAAGAAAAGTACTTACATTTTATTGGTGATCACTTAGGACAACACTTTCTATAGGCCCTAGCAAGTGAAAATAAAATATATCTTCTTTAAATATTCACAGTAACTAATAATTATCAACAGATTAATTTGCACAAAAGATAGATCAAAAATCCATTTAGCACAAACACGATCGCTGTTGGTTAACGACTGCCGGCAATTATTCCAAACTATTGGCGCGTACTTGACATGGCTACGGCAACAATTCTTGATATACACCTGTGCATTCCTGGTTGCAGTTTTTTCTACAGTGCCCTGCGCGGTATTTCCCCATGCGGGGCATTCCCCCGGTCTCCCCTACATTGCATGTTTTATTAAGATATCTTATAAACAGCATAAAAAAAATTTGAAAATTGTTTCTGATAACTGCCGGGTGATGTCCAGCTATTATTAGCTATTTATATGACCCTTCATCAACAAATCCTGTATTTTTCAAAGTTGTATTGGCGCGCGTCAATTACTACGAAGTTATCTGCCAACTCAAATTAGTGGATGACCACCTATAAAAACCCAAACCCCATCAGTACAGGGATATTATACTGTGCCCTGTGACATCAAGTAAAGCTGATATTAAAATATACAATGTCAAAATAAAGCAAAAAGTAACGTATCCTTAGTCAGAATAAAAAGATTTCGGGGTTTAGTGGATGGTTGTAGATAAAGCAAGCACAGTTCGCGTATAACAAACCATAATACACTCGGACTCATTGCTTGTTGATGACCTACATTATACGCTAGTTATACAGAATATGCCATTACAAAATATAACTTCGCCACTATTAGTATATTACCAATAATCGTACCCATAATATTACTAGATGCGACGCCTCTGGATCATATTTTTTCTCGACGTATCTTGTCTGATCTGGATAATTAGTTTGGCTAAATGCTGAAAAGCAATAGATCATTGCAAATAATATCTGAACAGAACCTATAATAAGGGATTCAGCGACAATCGCCGTCCTATGATTCCTCTGTGCCTACAGGCCGGGCAGCAGGAGCTTCAAATAATAAGCGACAACTTCACGCTGATAATTTTATTTATTTTTGACGTCAAGTTTTAAAAATTGTAAATAAGTTATTTCTTCTTTCTATTTTATGAAATTTTAAAATGAAAAGAAATTGTGATTATATGGACATTACCGAAAATGATATTACAGGTCAGTGTTATCGAATAAAGTAACCAAAAAAAGTTTTACTTATAACAACAGACCCACAAACAGCATAATATATTACTGGTATCAGCCTATTATTTACGTTTATAAACCATGTCTGTACAATCAATTTACGGTACATTACAAAAAGAAAACTCACAAACTAACAATACAAAGTTATATCTTGATTTATAATATATATATAGACAGTTTATATCTTGATTGTAGATATTTGTGAGGTCATGGCACATCTTGGCTGTTGTTTCAATTGTTGTAATTTCTTCTGATATTGAATTAAATGTTTTTAGATGTATCCGAAAGCAAAGTTCATGGACAAATTCCTAAGAAACTTCGAGAGCATCAAGACCTAGACAAAGCGTTGCAAATAATGGAATTTCAAGATGGACCAAGTGGTTCTCGGGAAAGCACAGAGTTTTTTAATGCCTTACAGGGTTACGGTCAACATTGTAAGAATATTTCTTAAAAGCAATGGTATTAGGTACCTACCTGAGATTTATCAAGTAGTTCTGTTAATAGAGAAAAGAGGCCCAATTTTAGACAAAGAAACTTACTTTGTTTTTATTTTTAGCTATGGTTGAAAGGGAATCTAACCCTGGAGGATATGCTTTATTAAATCCAGATTATGTAGGGAAAAAAAGCCATCAAGAAATGACAGATCTACAAACTAATCTTTGCAATGTAATGAACTTTGTGTTTGTTGTTATTTTTCTTTACAAAGCAAATATATTTTATTTTAGGCAGCCAATTATACTCAAGCAAATGCCACAAATAAAATTGAAATGATTGGTCAGCAAGTAAGTAGTATGTGTCTCAGTAAAACTCTATTTCTAGGTGATTGAAAGACTACCATATATGTAAAAGGTCACAAGCGCCACTTTTTTTATAAAATGCGAGGGGTCAACCACCTAGTAAAAATGTGTACACCAACTGCCATACTGCCTAATAATGCAGTTTACTGCCGACAATGCCATTTACTGTCTGTAATGCCAATTATTGCTGATGCCTAAAACTGCCAGTGATGCCACTTATCGTTCATCTAATTCTGGCACAGCTTTTTAAATAATTTGACTGCTAAAAACACAGGCGGCAACAGGATTGCTTTTTAACGGTAAAAACCACCGATAGACGCCGCGATAAATACCAAATACTGCTAGTTACTGCCAAAAAATGCTCGTTACTGCCGAAGAATGCCGCTTACTGCCAATAATGCCACCTACTGCCAATAATGCCAGTACTGCCACCTGTTTGTACACCAACTGCCACTAAGGGGTCAACCCACCTAGTAAAAATGTGTACACCAACTGCCATACTGCCTAATAATACCGTTTACTGCCGATAATGCCATTTACTGCCTGTGATGCCAATTATTGCTGATAATGCCTAAAACTGCCAGTTATGCCACTTATCATTCATCTAACTCTGGTACAGCTTTTCAAATAATTTGACTGCTAAAAACACAGGTGGCAACAGGAATGCTTTTTAGCGGTAAAAACCACCTATAGATGCCGCGATAAATACCAAATACTGCTAGTTACTGCCAAATAATGCTCGTTACTGCCGAATAATGCTCGTTACTGCCGAATAATGCTTATTACTGCCGAAGAATGCCGCTTACTGCCAATAATGCGACCTACTGCCACCTATTTGTACACCAACTGCCACTAGTGGTTGACCCCTCGATAAAATGCTTTGGAGCCATGATCACAGGCCTATATTTTTTTATAGGCTTGTGGCCATGATCCTACTTGCACAGAAAGTTTCAAGTCGATGGTGCTGCTGCAAGTGACAAAAAAATTTAACTTATTTGGATTGAAAATATTCAATTAAAATGTAATTAACTTGTTTCTCTCCTAATGTGAAATATATTGTTAAATTATCTTAAAGATTATAATGTGCAAAGCCAAGGCCCTATATTTTTCTGATGAATAAATAATCTCAAAAATTGTACTGTAAATATCAATTAATCCATTTAATACTGTTATATTAGTAGCACTGTAACTTTTGCGTTATGGTATTTTTTCAAAACATTTCTCCTCTTCCTGTAAAATTTAGTTTGTGGAAAAATGAGAAAAACTCCTTACAGTTGGTCCTTTAACGTGTATTAACAGAAACCACAAGCCTATTAAAAAAGTGGAATGCTTAATCCCCATAAGACCTTTCTTATTAAAATAGCATCTCTAGAAAATACTGTCTTGATGGAGAATTCATTTTTTTCTGTAGAAAAAAGTTGGCAACCGTGAAACGTGTGAAATAATATTAACGCCAACCAAAAACACGAGTCTCGTCGAACCACGGCGAGTCGGCGTTCCAAACGAGAAAATTGTCTTTAACTTGTTTGCGTGTTTATTGTGGTGTTTATTAATTTCGTTGAACAATTTGTTGTTATTTTTGTGATATACTTATAACGACGATAGATATTAACAATGCCACTGCCACTTTAGTGCATTATTGTTTTAATAGTGAGAAAACTGCGGCAGAGGATATCTCTTTCAACGGGTAATGAATCTCAATGGGTGCATTGTTTTGTTAAGTAATTTTATAAATATAGTAAGGAAATTTTAAAAATTGTTTATGATAACCTGTTGTGCTGCGTGCTGGTGTTATTAGCAATTCTTTATAAACTTTTAACAAGCCCAAATAACATGACCCCATATTTTTAAAGTTGACGCGAGTCAATCGTTATAAAGCTAGGGTCAGTTGGAATGATGGATGCTGCCAACTCAACCTATAAAAAGCAAAACCCCCTTAGTACAGAGATGTTATAGTGTACCAATTGTACAGCGTATTAGGTGTTCTATTTTTCCATTACAAAAGCCTATTGATCCTTTATCTTATCAAAGTTATCCTTGAAGTGACTTCATGAATAAAATCACAAATAACTTCACAGGTGTAAAGACCTCTTTAACTAACCTTTTTTTAGATGAAATATTTACAAGACAGCTTGTATAAAGTCATAAAAGATACAAGACGGGATTGTGACCTACATACAGCAGCTTGTAACTTTGTAAAGAAACCTGGCCATACCTATCACCTCTACCAAAGACCGTCTGGTCAAAACTACTTTAGTATGTTATCTCCTCAAGTAAGTGCAGTGTGGCCAGTGTGCCTACAAAAATATTGTCTACTATGAAAGTTTTATTGTATATATTTTAGGACTGGAGTGGAAATTCTCCCCACAAATTTTTGGGCAGTTGGTTTTTAGAATCAGACCAAAGTTGGGTGCCAGCAGAAGAAATGCATTTGAGACACCAAGGGTTAAATTTTCTAAGGGACTATTACACAAACAGAAAGTCTCTGCAATGATGCTAAAATAAATATACAATTTTTTTGCCATAAACATGTAAATAGACAATTTCAAAAATTGTAAATAGTACTTTCGTTTTAAAAAAAGTGAAGAATATTTTCAAAAATTTGATTATTTTATTTTAAACTTTTATCCTAAATTTACCCATTGTTATTGGGTATGAGCAGGTTTCAGTTTCAAAATAAATATTAACCCTAAGGAACTGAGTTGTGTCTATAGCTGGAAAAGTTTAGTTTTGTTCCACTAAATTATGACACTAGAATAGTGTCGTATGCACTTACCGGTGAAAACTGATATTGGGAGAAGAATCTTCATATTTTCAGCACACAAAACAGTATCTAACCTTTGTCCATGAAATTTGCACATTAACAACACGAATAAACCCCGATGTACCGAAATATAACCTAGATTTCTCAGACGTTTATAAAATAAAAATATAACCAAGCTTATCCCATTATACAGAGTGTCTGCTTAAGTTCGCAGCATATGGAAAACTTTTTTATTATTAATTTTACGAAAAAAAGTTATTCTTTAAAAAAAGTTCTGCATGGTCTAAAACCTAAAATGCAACCATCAAATATCGAAATTTTCCAGTCATATACGAGGTTTGTCAAAAAATGTGAATTTTTCCCAAGAGTAAAATACCTTCATTTTTGACATTATCAAAAATTGTTATTAAAAAAAGTTGATCAGAACTAAAAACCATGTCTAAATATGCAATTATACGCATTTATGTTGAAAAATTATTTTATTAATTTATTATTAATTATTTAAACTGAAGAAATTTTATTTTTGTTACAAACTATTTTTATGATATTGCAGCTTTGACACTCTCTATTTATGGTATAAATATAAATACACATCAAAAAGGAAGATTCTGTGGAAGATCTCGCGAAAGTACCTGTAAGTGGTAAATGTTGACTGAATGATAAAATATGGGTGATCCAGAGTAAAAGTACCTTTGAAAATCAACAATTTTATTGTTGTATAAAATTTTTAATAAATATTTTTCTAACAAATAATGAGTACTCAACATAAAGTCACCGTGAACAGAGTGGCACAAACTAATAAAACAACCTTTTGCACCGGGATGTCATTCACTTTATTGGCATTTGGTTAATTTATTTATTTTTCTTCTATCTCAACTAGAACTTGAGGATATAATGTTACGTTACATTTGTCCTGTGTGCTAAAAAAAATCGAAATATTACGTTTGATGCAATTTTTCAATACAACCTTCTATATAGAATACCGCCCACTTAATCAAGGATCGCTCGGACCCGTCAAATTTATTTTTTGAAATGCATTTTCTTTAGAAAAAAGATATTATACAGGGTGAATCATAAAAATGCTACGTATATCAACTTAAATTTCTTTAATGAAACATTGTATATTTTTACATCTACAATCACTAATTCTAGACATTTTTTATTAATCATGCCAGATACCTATCTTGCAACTAGTTTTTTTTTCTTTATCTAATCATCATAGCTTTCCTATTTTAAAATACTATGTGGATTTTTTAAATTTTATTGGACATCATATTTCACTCTAGACGTAAAAAATTCTAATACTAAACCCCTAACATCTTATCTTCAAAAGCAAAGCTAACATCATTATCTATGTATCATGCTACATAGACTCACTAGCATCCCTTTGTCAAAAGAAGATTTTGATAAAGAACTAAATATTATAAAACAAACCCGAACAAACCCGTCTACTTTTGAATAACCAACTTGACAGATTGAATAAATCGCCCTTATTAAACCTTTTCAATAATAAAAGTATATATTGTCATTAAACATATGGCAGCAAAAAAAAACATATTTTGTCCCAAAAGACCGCTAGAAAGATTTAAAACTGCCCCAAAATTCAAATTAGTCCAAGCGGGTAAAAACGGGTCGTGACGTCACGAAGTATCATTTGTCATGATGACATCCACGAAATAGGTTATAGGTTGGCAATAAATTAAACGACGATTATACAACTCAATGTACATAACTCCCATATAGCTCGAGAGGCTTAATAAGTGATAAGCCTTTGGGATTATCGCTTTTGGTGGAAAGATTGTTACTGTCATGGTAACACATGATCAAATATTTAATTGTGACATAATTTTAAAAAAATGTCAAACGAAACGAGATTTGGAAGTGTTTCATTGTCCGAAGTGGATGAAAATATAAAAACTGAAGCCAGAAAAATATAATAATAATAAAAATGAATAATTTCGTTATATAATCTTTTGAATACCACTCGATGTTTTGGGATTACCTAATACTTTTACCTGGCACTCAACGAGTTATCATCAGCAACATCACTTCTCCTTCGAAGTCGTGGTGTTGCTGGGTAACACGTTTCGTGTCAGGTAAAAGTATTATTCGGTAATCCCGAAACATCTTGTGATATTACATTCGAGAATTCCACCTTAAAACAACAATACAATAACACACGGTAGCTCGGCCACCGGCCAGAATAACGGAAAAGTCATGTGACGACATCGGGCTTGGCGCGCTTAAAAGGTCGTTTGAAATGGTTTTGACACGCGCGAAACTTTAAAGAATTTTTACCAAGTTATTACTGATTTTTAAGGAGTAATAATTGGGGAATATTTTTTTTAGGCCCAACTAAATCATATTATTGAAGAAAAAAAAATTAAATTTGTTTAATAATGCCAATGTCGATTTTTTTAAATGGAACACCCTGTATATTATTTTCTTTTAACTCCTCACTCTTTTCTGATTCCAAATATGTATATATGTTATATGTTTACTTCAGTCGTTTAGGCAAAATTTATATTAATTATTGTTCCTGAATAAGCATTATGTTCTAGCATGTTTTCCTCACACCAATATAGATTTTCTAATCCGCAATATTTTGAAATGAAATTTTGCCTAAACGACTAAAGTAAACATATAACATATATACATATTTGGAATCAGAAAAGAGTGAGGAGTTAAAAAAAAATTAATATACAGGGTGTTCCATTTAAAAAAATCAACATTGGCATTATTAAACAAATTTACGATGTTCATTTGTTTTGCCCAATAACAAATTCTGGCAGTTCAGGAGAAATCATGCAACTTTGGTAATTTAAAGTTTTTTCTAGGTGTTCAAATAAAAGCTCCAGGGGTGCTCCAAAATATACGGAAAAACCCTGTACATAAATAGTGCATGTCATGATCTTCAAGAAGTGGTGCGAATTTTGAGTTTGGCGGCAAATATAAATTAATTATTGAGACTGTTAACTACCCCTGTTTACATTCACCCCGGCTGACTATATCTTTTATGGAAAAAAAATGCATTTCAAAAAAATGTATTTGATTTTTTTTTAAAAGATTTTTTTCCTAAAATAAATTACTTACAAGTTTTTGGTAACCTAATAGACTCGGTATCTCCAACAGTCACTTCATGTGGTTGTTCATGATAATTATATATCACATGGAACAGTTTTTCTTCGCCGAGGGCGGGGTCGAAGAACCCTGGCAATTCACTCTAAAATTGATAAATTGTTAACAGTGTTGCAAGAACTCAGCCCCAGTTAAAAATGAAGACGTTTAATTTTGCACCATTAAGTTCAAAATATGGAGGATTTAATGAAAATAATAAAATAAATACCTTTGAATTTTCATGAATTATTAATTTGCTATCTTTAACAAGACACTGGACTGGAACAGTGACATCTATGATGTCATTTGCTAGCTCTGCATCACCGGATTCTAGAAATATAAAGTCACTTTTAATAATATAGTATAGACACCAGTTGCTATCAGTCAGTGAAAGAGTAAACACGTATTTTTTTTTATTATCAGGCGTACTTTTAATTGATTTGATACACTTTTGCTTGTGATTTTGTGATGTCTTCTACAAGTGATGGGAGTATATCGGAAAATGAAGACTTTAAAGAAGTGGACAGGAAACGAAAAACCAGAAGTAAATCAACAACAATTCCACCCAAAAAATCCAAACACTTTTCACAGTCACAAATCAACAAAATAATCTTAGGCGACGACTTAAAAAACAACGCTACAAAAAACGACCAAACAGATATGGGAGAGCCCAGTTTGTTTACTCTAAACAATCCACAAAAACACAAACATAATATGCGAGCGATAAAAAGGTACGACAGCATGTTTTATCTATGTACAGAGCCGGACTACAAAAGATTGGAATTAATAAAGGTCTGGGAAAAATATTTTCCACATGCGGATGATGAAATAATTAAAACGAAGATAGGATTCCTGTTAAAGACAAATACTGATAAACAAAAAATATTAGAGGTTTTGAGTGAAATTTTGAACCAAAAAATAATTAAGTCCTTTAAGGAGACTTTTGAAAACCAGAACCGATCACCTGCAGAGCCCGTAGCAACTTATTCAGTGGTAATAACCAACGTAGAACTGGAAATTGAAGACGTTGAAATCAGTAATTATCTCAAGCTTATCAACTTAGATCATCGTTTTTGTAAAAGGATCACGTCAAGAACAACTCAAAAATCAACTTACCTAGTACGGATTATAACTGGATCGGAGAAAACGTTTGAAACACTATTAAATCGTGGTCTCTACTACAAATATAAGCACTATTCGGTATATCCAAGTAAACCACCACCACCAGTACCAAAGCCTTGTAGTAAATGTTATTCATTTGAACATACTACTGAATCGTGTTCTGTTCCTAAAAAATGCCCAAAGTGCTTTGGATCACACTCTATTAATAAATGCACATCTACTCTGCCACCAAAATGTACAAGCTGCGGATCTGAAGACCACCAGGCTTGGTCATTCAAATGTCCTAACAGACCTACAAAACCAATTACGGGTGTTCCAAATATTGAAATTAAAACACTAAATAAAAAATCCCATGAAATTAAAAATGATAAAAAGAAATCCAGAATCCATACAGCAGTTACTATCCATGATACCATAATAAACACATATCTTAATAAACTCAACGATCCTAGTAACAACGATCGGCAGGTACTATTGGAAAAACTGAGAAGAAGATTTATCATCAACTTTAATGTGGACACCAATGCGGTTTTCTCTGGTAGCAGGGTATATATTCTTATGTTTGATCTAGAACAAGAGGAGTCGATATCCCCTACTGAACCTACAGCCAGTCAACACAATGCACAAGCTGTTATCGATGGCTGCGCTTAATTTTTTATATGCAAACATAAACAGTTACAGGAACAAAAAACACCTAATAAATAATTTTATTGAAAACAACAATATAAACTGTACAATGTTCGTTGAAGCTAAGATGGATGGTAATACTAATGTGTCATATGGAGATTGGAATATTCTGCAACATAATGGAACGATAATAAACAACGTGCGAGGAGGAAGCTTAATCCAAATAGACCCAGCTTTGAAAATGCGCAGAGAAAACGCCCCCAGACTGAATAATAACCTCAACGAATGCCTGCATTTTTCTATTCCTGCCTTCGATGACAGACTTCATATATTTTTGGTATATATTCACCCGAATAGTGAAATAGAAAATACCATTTTTACTAAAGCCTTGCTTTATAAGTACTCGTTAATTATTGGTGACTTCAACGCAACCAGAGGAAATAAAAAAAGGCAAGTAAACGATTTTCTAAACTCCACGAATTTTCTAAAACACTTAACCCCACCAACGTTTCTAATGCCACAAAACGAAGATTCAACACCTGATCTGTTATTATACACAAGAAACATTGAACAGAGCGTTACACATGTTGAATTAACGCCAGATTTGGGGTCTGACCATTTGGCCATTAAATTTTCCTTTAAACTTACTGACCCACTAATCAGGACTAAGATACTAAAGCCCAACTTCCATAAAACAAACATTGAACAGGTTAATCAGGAAATGAGTAAGTTCATAAACAATATTGAAAATTCCAGATTGTCACAGCAGGTTATATCAACTTTTAGCGCAACATTGAGTGAAGTTATAGACAAGAACACACCAAAATATAGTACCCAACTTAGTACACATGAACTGCCTCCATTTATCATACATCTAATAAAGAAAAAAAGACGTATGTATAGAGAGTACTTACACAACCGCAATCCTGGAGCTAAGAGAGAGATAAATAATTTTAACAGAAATATACAATTATTAATTCAGCAATTTAAAAATGACCAGTGGATCACCACATGCGCAAAAATTAATGAAAAGAGTGGCCGAAACTATTGGAATGAAATTAAAAAGCTCTCTAGGTATAAAATCGCGAACCGAGCATCTCCAACTCTAGAAAATGGGGGAAGAAGCTACGAGACTGATGAAGAGAAGACGAATTTATTTGCCGACCATTTTAAAGGGGCCTTCATGCCTGAGGACGATATCAATTTTGATCAAAATCATGACCGGGTCGTTCAAGATTGGTCTCAAACCTATTTTATTCAAAATCCACCAACAGAAGATATAAACATTGATGAAAACGAGTATCTGGAGATAATTGAAAAAGGAAAAAACACTGCCCCCGGCATCGATGCGGTTCCAAAAAAGATCCTAAAACAGCTTCATCCGGATATACACAGATACATTCTTAAAATTTATAACTTCTGCCTTAAGCACGGATACTTTCCACAGGAATGGAAAAAAGGCATAATTGTAGCTATTCCAAAGCCAAATACGAACCAATCAATTCCATCTAATTATCGACCTATTACACTTCTTCCAGTTTTAGGCAAGAACCTGGAAATCATCATCAGGAACAGATTGGAAGCGTCAATTGGAGATGTCATACCTGGTTACCAGTTTGGCTTTAAAAACAAAAATTCCACCACTCACCCACTCATCATACTGAAGAACAATGTGGAGATAAGCAAGATAAACAAACGGAAGTCAATGGCTCTACTTATGGATATCAACAAAGCGTTTGATAGTGTCTGGCATATGGGTCTTCTTTATAAATTACACCTTAGTAACTGCTCAAAACAACTTGTCCACCTTTTAAGAAATTGGCTGAATGACCGCCGGCTAGTTGTTGGTGTGAATAATTGCAGGTCCGAAGAGTTTAGTCCGCAACAGGGTTTACCGCAAGGGTCACCTCTCTCTCCGTTTCTTTACAGTGTTTATTGCTCAGATATCTACAACTACCTTGACGATAACCAGCGGTACTTTTCTCCCACAGCATATATTTTAAAGTATGCAGATGATACTGCCCTCCTGTCTCATGGCAGAACAATACATGAAGCGAGAAATAGATTGCAGGAGCTATTAGACAAAACAATCACCTGGTTTAATAAATGGAAGTTAAAGCCTAATCCTGCTAAGTCGCAATATATTATTTTTAACCATAACATCAACCATAATAGCCCCACAATCACTATGTTTAATCAACAAATACACCCAATTGCTAATGCAAAATATTTAGGAATGGTTATAGATAATAAAATTAATTTCAATGGTCATACTGCAGCTGTAAAGAAATCAATCATAAGCAGAGCTAAGCATTTCTCAAGTCTTACCCATAAAACCCAAGGAATTTCCAGAATTACTGCATGTAAAATATATAAACTTATCTGCCGGCCAATAATTGAATATGGTCATCAGCTTCTGCTTACCTGTAGACCACCTGCACTGAGAAACCTAAAAGTCGGAGAAACGTCAGCGCTGCGAAAAATCACCAAGATACGTCACCCCAACAATCCCATCCACAACCCTCCAAATCAATTACTGTACGAGCTTTGTAATGTGCAGCCGATCGAAGAAAGACTAATTGATCTGTCGAGAAATTTTGCAAAACAACAGCATAACCTGCACATAATCCAACCCTATTGCCTTCAGCGAGTCCCCATTGCTGACCCACAAAATGTCGAAGTCGAACCTAAGAACACTACGTTGGAACAACTAATGAGCTATATCATCGTATGAATCAAATTTTGAACTTATAACCTGTCAATGCTTTTAAAATTTTTAGACTGTTGTGTTTAAGTTTTTTTATTTTATTTATTTTTTATTTATTATTCTTAATCTATTACTGTGATTTTATGTTTTCTATAACTTGTCTTTTTTTTTACATTTTATATTTATTTAAGTACGTTTTTACATTTATAACTTTAGTATACGTTTATATAATATTTCTAAGGCTGAAGGACCCCGGTCGATGGCCAATTAAGCTGTATGTTTTGAATTGTGTATTTCAACTTACAGTTTAATAAAGAACATTGAGTAGTAGTAGTAGTAGTATAGACATGCTTGAAAGTACAACCGTGATCAAAATAAGTTTAATTTTCCATAAAAACAACCAATAGGGAATAAGCGTATTTCACTCCACGACCATACATGAGACAAGTTTATTTATTCACTACAATAACCCTTGGGTCTAGCTATAGATGTATGAATTAAACCATATTTTAAAGCCTTTGGTCTGAGGGCACATAGAAAAGCTTATTCGCCAACCCAAGTACTTCTAAACTAGGTCGAACTGAGTCATTTACAATTATATCTTTAAATTATCACTATTATAAATGGGAACGACTTTTTATTACCTTTTATAATTTTTCCATAAATAGCTTTGATTATGACTAGACCCTTTTTCTTCTCTTCTTCCTCTTTTATCCTACTATAAGTAGCTTGCATTAAATCTTGGGCTGCCATAGCTTCTCTCCTGAAAAATTTATTATCTAATCAATAAATTCTGTAAACATCAGCACTTGGGGAACGGAGTCTATAAGTTAATTATAGATACATAAACCCTATTTCTAAAAGCTTATACCTAAGCTATAAATTCAATTGGCGTTACAATTACAGTAATTGCCTAAGCAGTTCATTCCTTAATTTTAATTTTTCAGTATAAATTATATATGTCAATGTCTCCACAACATTTATTAAAATAAGAGCACAGTCATAAGTGGTGAGTTTTTGTATAGATTTGTCCTCGGTGCAGGAACATAAAATACATGTGCGGATCTAGTATTGACTAAACCCAGTGGCGCAATTAGGGGGGGGGGCTTGGCCCCCCCCAAATTCGAAACTAGCCCCCCCTGACTGATTGCTCTTAGAAAAATAAAAAATTGTAAAATTGCCCGTATCGCGCTGGGTTTTTTTCTTCAATACTGAAAGATTATGTAACAAATTCTACATTAGGAGCTATGGAAGGTGGAGATATTCCAAATGTAGTTAAATACTGGCGAGCAAATGTTTTTTATATAATTGTAGATTCTATTTTGGGATTTTTGAAAACAAGATTTTCAAACGAAAGTCTTATTATAGCAAGGGCAGTGGGCCACTTTTTTAAACTGGACTTTAATGATTCCATTTCATTTATTGACCATCATTTTGAACATTTCAATCTTACAAAAAATACTGTAAAAGCAGAGATGACTGTATTGAGAAATGTCTTAATTAGAGCTAATAAAGAACTAAATTATGACAATTTTAAAAAAGAGTTGCATTCAGAAATGTACCCTTCTCTTTATACACTTTTTAAAATTGCCATAACATTGCCAGTATCATCCGCAACATGCGAAAGATCATTTTCATTAATGCGATAAATTTTAAATTAGTTAAGGTTAACCATGTCGCAAGACAGATTTTCAGTAGTAGATAAATATGCTTTAAAAGATAGAAAAATGTCTTTAGTATATTAGTTTTAAGAGTTTTTTAAACTTTTAAAAATGTACTTAGGTTAAGTAGTGTAGTATGTAAGTATCTAATAAAAAAACTGTTTTATAAATTAAGTCTAACATGCCCATTTTGAGGATATCATTAACTTGCCAAATTGACTTGTCAAATTGCTTATTTACTTAGTTTCTTAAAAATCTGATTTATCCTCAAATCAACTTTATCTTAAGAGCTAGGGCTTAAGCCCCCCCAAATGCATTTATCTAGTTGCGCCACTGAAACCTATTCTAAACGGAAGCTTTATTATCTATTTTGTATCGAATTAATTTATATAGGAAAATAATTCCTGCTTCTATATGCAATAGTCTTAAAGAAAGGAAATTAAACAAATTACACAAAAGCCTTAGATCTGTACCTCTTGGTGGATAAACTGAAAATTACTTGTAGTACAAAAATTTTAAAAATTTACGCTAAACAGATTCCAAAAGAGCAATCTTATTTGCATACTGAGGATCCCAAATAGTGCATGCATACTGAAGTTTTGTAATTACTAGGGATTTATATAAAGTTATTATGGCATTAACATTTTTAAAGTATTTACAAGGTCTTATAATAAATCCTAGCATTTTTAAAGCGCTGGCAGTAATATTATCAATATGCCCAACAAAACTTAACTTAGGATCAAAATAGACACCAAGATCTCTGTGAAAATCAGTTCTCTTTAGAGGCACATTATCAATGCAGGAATTAAAATTAATATTTTGAGTTCTACATGTAAAGGACATTATCGCACATTTACCTACATTTACATTTAAATTATGTTCTCTACACCAACGCACAACTAAATTCAAATCGTTTTGTAAGGTCCTTGCACCAAGTTTATCCACAATAGTATGAAATAGCTTATAATCATCAGCAAAAATAAGACCTTTGGTGAAATTAACGCTCACTCAATTTTATTGATAACTAGTAAGAACAGAACTGGTCCAAGATTTGAACCCTGGGGCACCCCTGATGTGGGTGAATATATTTGTGAAGTGTAGCCCTTAAGTTCAACGAATAATAATCTTTTATGCAAATATGATGATATAATGAAATGTTTTGGTCCACTAAGAAGTCTTGAAGAGCTGCCAAAGTTCACCTTGTCAAACGCTTTTTCTAAATCGTTGAAAATAACATCAACTTGTTGGCCGTTTTTAAAAGAATTATGAATGAATTGTGTAAAATTTATTAAATTATAGTTATAGTTGAGCGCTGGGGTAAAAATCCATGTTGCTGGTCCGAAATTATGTGTTTAACATCGTTATATATTCTATTACAAATAATTAATTCTAAAACCTTTGAGCAAGCCGAAACAAGACTAACAGATCTATAGTTTTTAATGTCATTCGCATCACCACACTTAAATATCGGAATAATGTAAATGTCAATTTAGCTAGCCTATTAATTTAACTCCGTTTGTATTACTTTTTTGAAAGTATGATGGACTTATTAGTTTCAACCTGTTTTACAGTATTCAAGAAAAAATAACAGTGATTAAGTGGTGGAAAATAGCTCTCGAAGAGTAGGTATCCGAAATTTTCTTTGCTATCTTTCCTAACAGTCCAATTCCAAGCAAAACAACAGTCCTGAAGTTTTATAGTTTAATTGACTTGTTCTCTTCCTTTTTGAACCAAAAACACGACGACGAATCATTTTTAAACAAATTTTAGAGTCAAACCCTTAAAAACAATTTTCTATCCTCAAAAACGGATAGGTTTGCAACTACTAAAAATGCCAGAAATCACTACCTTATTTTCCAACTTGATCAATAGTTGAGAAGAAATTCCAATTTTTTGGCAAGAATTTGGGGCCAATTTTAGCTGTTTACACGTAAAAATAAATTGAAGATCAACTTTTACAATTTCTTGAGCAAGAACTTAAATTTTAGAGCCCGGACCTGTCTATTTTCCCATTCGTCAAATGATAATGTTGCAGTGCGCATGACTAATCGTGTGTAGCTTTGTTTACATGCGCGAGGCCATAAATTTGCTACTTTCGTGATTGTTTGCTACCTAGGTAAATATCTATGGTTGAAACTAGTAAAAAAATTATGTGTGCTTAAGACCACACGACAGAAGTGAAAACTTCAACAAGGTGAAATTAACAATATCAAATACAATTTTTCAATTTTGTTTCTTTTAGGTTAGGTTCGTAAGCAATCATAAAAATAACATAAACTTGGAATACGGGATAATTTTACTGCATACGAAAAAAGATATTTCCTAAAATTGAACAACCCTTGAATTTTTACATCTTCAACAGAAGTCAGAAATCATAATAAATTAGGTCCACGGAATAAGCAATTACGGTAAACCTTACTTCACCCGACGTAAATATATAATTTAAAAAATGCCAGAACATACCTGAGACGCAGACAAGTGTCTATACAACGCACACTGTTTGCGGCATGCTCTTTCCTATAACGTTCATTCGGGTCAGGGTCAGTTCGGATTGAATATAGCAGTTGAATTCGAGCGTAGCACAGCCGAGTCTGACGCCTGACGGCGACGCGTGACGGCTCAGTTTAATTCAGTGCCCACAAAAAGTGCTAAACGCGCCTAAAGTTTTCACTTCAAAAATAAAACGTTGCGACCCAAACTGATGGCACTGACGCTATATGCGTTTTGCGAACTGCGCTATATATTAAACGCATGATCGATGGTTAAATTGCAAAATCTTTTAAGTAGATTTATTAAAATTATACAGGAGGAAGGAAAAACATTTATAGAGTTTAAATATAATATTTGAAAAACAATTTTGGTTACAAATTTGACTAAATAATACTAGTTTTTGGATAGTTAATAACATTTTCAGTAATAGTTGTTTATCAGAAAAATAAACGACTTACGTGGTTTTAACATATAATTTGGTAAAATTTGCTTGACTTGCGAGGTTTCGTTCACCGCTAAACTCAAAATATATTTACCACGATTGGCTGACATAGTTACTTGAATTTAAGTCTTAAAAACTATTTTACACCTTGCCGAAATCCGACTTAACTAACACGTTTCAAGTAGTCGACGAAACCTCGTAAGTTCGTATCTAACGATATTCGTAAAATGGCGCCAAATATACTTAAATGTTAAAACCGCGTAAGGCAACTAATGAGGTTTCCCATTTTAAGTATTTTTCATGTTAGTATTACTAGCTTTTGAAAGATGGCGCTACAAGTATTAAAACTGAGTATGTATTAACTTACGAGATTTTGGAGCTTCAAGGCAATCACTTTTTTAAACTTTTTCTGCAAAAAAACGCATAAATGACAAAAATCGACTTATGTGGTTTTGCAATTTAACCATCGCTATGCGTCAGTGGCTTATCAATTTTGGTCGCATAATATAGTAAAATTTTACAATGTCGTAATTATTAGTGGTGGTTTCATTAAGATATTTAACTTTTAAGAATTTCACGAATTTTTTTTTTTAATAACGTTTAATGGACTTATTAGAAAATAATAAAATTTGGTCCACAAGTCCATCATACAGAGATCTTCGAAAAAGTCTACTACAATTTTGATGTAAAATTAATATGGGAGCCAATATTTGAGGGTAGCAAAATTTACATGAGATTTCACATGGCCAGTCACCAGCATCACCCAGTATACACTATACAGTATGTAGGTATCTTTAAATTGACTTATTTTTATATCTGGGAAATCCCTACAAGTAAACAATAATAATAATTGAAGTTTCGAATGATTATATGGTTAGTATCTACTACTAAAACTTTATACCAGCAAAATGACTTACCTTTTCTCTAACAACTTGTTAAAATTATTCTGTTTCTGCTTTTCTAGTTTCTTACTTTTTTCTTCTCTCATGAAGGGCTCTACAAAGCCCTTCTTAACTACTATATACACTATGAGAGGCACGACGGTTGCGTAGAAAATCGGCGAGGGCATGATTTCTTCGCAAAGATGAATTGGAAAAGCATACACTTGATTTGCCCGAGTCAATCTGAAAGATAAAATTTAGAAAAAATTATTTTTTTTTAAACGATTACCTACCATTGTTACCTACCTATATAGATTTACGTTAATAAGTTTTGAAGATTGAAATTGTAGCATTTGGATTTATTAGTAAACTACTCCATAGGGGTAAATTACCTGCGATATACGAATTTCCAAAAACCCTGAGGAAAAAAGTTACAGACCTCGAAAAGTAGCGTTTGAAAACGAATTTTACTTTTTTTGTGATTATTGCTTGCTTATCTGAAGGTAAATGCCTATGATATAAAAATGCAAGGATTTCTAATTGCTCGTTTTTGTAATATAAATAGACTTTTGTAAAATTTATTTACTCCCAACCAACTTTATAAGTTACAGAGACGAATTTAAGTAATTTAAATAACATACATAGAAATAACGAGAGCATTCTAACTTAGATTTTAAAAAAGACAGGTAATATAATATAAAGTTTCATATAAAACGTTTGAATTATAATTTAATGAAGAACAAGAAAAAATAATTAGAAATTTTTTTTGCAAGTTCTTTATTGGTGACCCACCTAGGTCCTTCAGCCATGAACATATCTAATAATTATATTTTGTAGTTTTTTTAAAGGTTTTAATTCTATCGAATTGGTGGAACCCCAAAATAGAAATAAGATACAAGTTTTTGAATGTACTAAACTAACGCATAATAAACGGGAATTTTTATTGTTTATTATTGCCCTAGCATGTTTATGCATAATTTTATACTGTGTATATTATGTAGTCTTAAAATTATGTAAATTGATTTCTTTATATTTACATTATCATGCGCATACATCTATAAAAAAAATTTACATTGTTTAGTAATAAAAAAAGTAGTTTTCTCGAAAAAATCGAAAAAACTGAGAACATGACTTAACATAATGTGATCTAAACATGTAACCTTACCTTATTTTTAGTTTAACTCCAGTGGGTACACCACACACTACAGAAAATGCTAAATTACTATGTTTGGAAACTTTTTTTTCTGCGCCATATTCTATGACTGCACCAAACGTCCCAGCTCTGAAAAAAATAGTCTTTTTAGTCGGCCAACATTTACAATTATTATTTCTGTTAAAAACGCACTGATTATTATTATAAATTGGTAATATGCACTCGTATACAGGATGGTTCCCAACTAGCGTTCGCTGGGAATGAGGGACTTACTTTCTTTTTTCAACTTTGCACTTTTATATTTTTTTTATATTATGCTCTATCTACAGTGTGTCCACGGATAGAGTTTTGAAGAGGAAAAACTTTTTTATTAGTAGGTATAGAAGACAAAGTCATTCTTTATAAAAACGCCTGCTTGTGCTGAAACTACAGATTTGCGATTATTATAAAAGGTTCGTCAAAAACAGCATTTTTAATTTTTAGGATTTTTTGTCAATTCCTTGATTTATTAAATGAATTTTGCTTGTGCTGAAACTACAACTTCTAGTATTAGATTTGCGACTACTATACAGGGTTCGTCAGAAACAACAACATTTTTGATTTTTTGGATTTCGTTTAAAATAAATTTATGTAAAAACAAACAACTATTGTTGCTTTCTTACTTCGAATATAATTTTATATGTGGCCGAGTAACGATTTTGTTGTAAGAAACCCATTTTTTATTTGCCTACTTTTGAAGTATTTTTATTATTACATGTCATATTTCTTCAATTCATTCAATCATAAATTATAAAACTTTTATTCAAACGTGGTACCACCGAGTTCCCAACTTGCTGTATTGGGCTATTTGCAATAACTACTCTTATTTTTTCTTTCAAGAGATCTAAGTTATTATTGAAATTGGTTTTATACACATGTGGCTTCAGATATCCCCATAAATGAAAGTCGATAATTGTGAGATCGGGACTCCTTCCAAGCCATTTGTTCTCAAAGTGATGATTAGCCAATCATCAAAAAGGAATGGAAAATTAGAATTGAAAAAAAAGATCCAAAATACTAAAAATGTTGTTTGTGACGAACCCTGTAGGGTAATCGCAAATCTAATATTTGAAATTGTAGATTCAACACTAGCAAAATTCATTTAATAAATCAAGGAATTGAAAAAAAAAAAGTACAGAAAACTTTAAAATGTTGTTTGTGACGAACCCTGTATAGTAATCGCAAATCTAATACTTGAAATTGTAGTTTCAACACTAGCAAAATTCATTTAATAAATCAAGGAATTGAAAAAAAAGTACAGAAAACTTAAAAATGTTGTTTGTGACGAACCCTGTATAGTAATCGCAAATCTAATAGTTGAAATTGTAGTTTCAACACTAGCAAAATGCATTGAATAAATCAAGGAATAAAAAAAAAATTATCCCAAAAACTAAAAATGTTGTTTGTGACAAACCCTGTATAGTTATCGCAAATCTGATATTCGAAATTGTAGTTTCAGCACAAGCAGACGTTTTTATAAAGAATGAGTTTCTCTTCTATACCTACTAATAAAAAAGTTGTTTCTCTTCCAAACTCTATCCGTAGACACACTGTATACTTTATTAAGAGCTTCAAGTTTTTTTTATAACATCCTGATCTAGAGAAAGTAGATAGCTGTTAATACTGTTTTTTTAATGTACAGATAGTTTTTATTATATTTTTGAATTTAGCTCAAAATTTTAAGCATACATATACAGAGTGTATGCGTGGAAAGGATTTATTATGTAGGTATACAGGGTATTCCCTACTCGATGGTACATTAGAAGTATCTGGAGAACGAAAAGAAAAATAATTTTAAAATTTTCACTACGGCCATAGGAGACTGCGCTCTAGCTTTTAAAAATAATTTCGCGGTTGCAGTGTTGCCAGATCTATTGATTACTGACATCAACTTTGGAATTTTAAATGAGACACCCTATATATTATCAAATTTTTAAATTCTACATAAAATTATAATTATTTTTTAATAAAAGCAGTATTAGTCTATGCTTAATGGTTTCCGAGATATTGTCTCTTAAAAAATAACATTTTTGAACTTTGACAGCTTCTAACTTTTTAACTGTACGTCTGAGAGCAAAACGGCTTACATGTCCCTATCTTCGATTTTTATTATCTTTCCAAAAGTAACAACTTCCGGTCAAACCGGATGTAGGAAATATAATACTTCCGGTTTGACCGGAAGTTGTTACTTTTGGAAAGATAATAAAAATCGAAGATAGGGACATGTAAGCCGTTTTGCTGTCAGATGTACTGTTAGAAAGTTAGAAGCTGTCAAAGTTCAAAAATGTCATTTTTCAAGAGACAATATCTCGGAAACCATTAAGCATAGACTAATAATGCTTTTATTAAAAAACAATTATAATTTTATGTAGAATTTAAAAATTTAATAATATATAGGGTGTTCCATTTAAAATATCGAAGTGACTATTATTTTTGTGTGGAAGCGGCAACACTGTATTGTTAAAAATATTTTAGGTTGGTAGAGCATGTCCGTTTATGTACGCGGCCAAATTTTCAGAACGATTCCTTTACTGGTTCGTCAGATACTTCTAATGTACCATCGAGTAGGGAATACCCTGTATTTAAACCTTCAAATTCTGATATTGTGTTAAAAATATTTTTAAATGTTTTACAAGTAAAAATTACTCTCGTGTTTTAACATTTATGCAAGGTTTGTTTCATTTAAAGAAAAAAATTAATTCTGACGGCTACTTCCGGTATTACCGGAATTGAAGCTGCTTCCGGTAAAACCGGAAGTAATTAAAAAAGGTAATAATTTACTTAAGGAGGGCGATACGAACAACATAAGAGTGCGAAGCTTTTCGTGAACCACCATCTCCTACTATATAGTTTCTTACAACCTACTTTATAGCCAGTCGAAGCCTTAACTCTTGAGATACCATTTTCCTAGTGTATTGAAGTTGGGCATACGAATGAGGTACTCCAACTTGTATCGAAAAATTATATCGGTTATTTTCTAAAAAGAGATTATTTTATTGGTAAGTTATTTTTGGATCATATACATTAGGCTTTACCTGTATCTCTTACGAGCTGTGTCGAAAATAATGACCTTAAACCACCATGATACGAGACGTATCCAATTGAATGTTTGTCTATTTGCATGGCCAAGGCTAAAAATGTTTTTTTTGTAAAAAAAGAGTTAGAAAAAACCGTTATTGTTTGATAATGTCATTATGTATACTCTTCATTCATGTCGCTTATCCTAAACGTTTTCGGAAAAACGTCATTTTATTGCGATCATGTATTAAGCAGTTAAAAGTGAACATTTATAATTTATAGGTACAAAGATGTATATTTTATTGAAATACGCTAAATATAAATGATGTAAATATGTTAAAAATTACGTTTTTCCGAAAACGGTTAGGATTAGGGACATAAATGAAGAGTACCTACTTAATTTTTTGTCAATAGTTAAACGTTGTCCAAAGTTTTTATCATACAGGGCGTAAAAAAAATGGGCACATTAGTGTCACAGCTAGTCCGTCCCTGCAGCTGTGAGTAATTCGCAACACTTTCTGGGATGGTAATTTGAAGGGTCTTACCTGGTATAGATCATATGAAAAAAAAATTGAAATATACCTGTTGGTTTAATAACAATGTGTCAAAAACTTAATTCCATGGGAGCTCTTTGGGAGCCCATATCTCCGAAGAGGAGGCCGATACGAAAGAAGTTTATATGAACTTGTAGTTTTCTTTTCACGTGTTTTTTTCATATGCGGGAGATTTCCCACATTTTCCCGGACACCCTGTATAGACAAAATTTGTATGGTGTTAGAACTTACAAAGTCCTAAATTTTTTACAATGGTCCTATTATCAATGATAATTTAATAGAGGAATATGTTGAAATTCTTGGGTTATAATATTGTTAATGAAAACGTCTAACAAACGCGGAGGGCAGTGAGAACCTTGTGAACTCTAGATTTACTATTTTATTAATTAAATAATAATAGTAATAATAATAAAGATATTTATTTGTATCAAAATATAAGAATTATAACATAAAACAACTAAAAATAACTATTGGCGACAGTAACATACTAGTAGGCACAAAAAGGTAGGACCATAAGATAATGTTTTTTAAAATGACTTTTAAAAGCCCAATAGTTTAGTTTCTTTTATATCAGATCCTATATTGTTATATATTATTAAACTATTACTATTATATTTAAAAGATGTTTTATATTTTTCTTTATGATGCATTGGTATTTCCAAATTATTTTCGTTTCTAGTATTCACGTTGTGGGTAATTCTAAATTGAGTTTTTTCATATAATCTGGTTTTTTAGTAGAAATTATTATAGGAAGAAAACAATTTTAATGAATTTCACGTCTAAACTCAAGTTAATAATTTACAACAGTTTGCCGCAAAAAATTAAAGACATAAAATAATATAAATAAAAATATAAAATAAATAAGTCCATAGGACAAAAAAATTTCGAATATTTATGTTTTTATTTAAACGATTATTTACCAACAAAAATTTAAAAATTGATTTCATTAAAAAAATTTAAAGTTGAAATAAAAACATGGATATTAAAAACAGACAATTTGAAAATATTTTTAGAAATGATTTAATTAATTAATATTGTTCTGAATAATTTATATAAGTAATATTTTTACTTAAAAATTATAAATTAATAATTTTATTATAGGTAATATATTTCTTTAAAAAAGCTGCGTTTATACTATAAATTAACATTTTTACTTTAAAAAACTTGATTTTTAAATTTTTAATGCATATTTATGATTTATGATTTTTACATACTAAAACAAAAAAAAATATTTGCCCCTAACAAGCTCAGTTTCAGGGGATTAAAGAATAAGTTTATCGGAGACAACATAAACATATTTATTATATTATTAAATTTTAAATAAACTTATTATTATTATCAATTATTATTATATCGAAATTCTGGATTTTAAAAAAAAAAATAAAAAAATACTTTTAAAAAAACAAAACTAACTTTAACGTAGGTATTACATATTATTATTTTTTCATAAATGGTTATTATACATAATTTTGTTTGAATAATTTCGATGTTCGAGTTATCAATACTTAGTTACTAAACATGATTTTTATTATTTGTGATTTTATATATTGTATATTTGGTGTTATATTCTCTGTAATGAACTTTATAATTTGGTGGAGAATAAAGATATATTAATAATAATATTAAAGTTTTAAATACTTATATAAAATTTTAAGTTTATAATTAGCATTTATTATTATTATTATAATATGAGCTTCCAAAGTCAGATATTGACCATAAATGACAAGATTTCTAGTAATTAATAATAATTTTGAAATCAGTGTTGATTATTATTTTTGAATGAACAGATTTTGGACAGATTAAAAGTTAGCTTAAGTTTTAAGCCATGATCCTTTATTACTTTAGACACATTAGAAAGATCCTAATTTATCAATGAAATCCAATGCAGAAGATTATCATTTTTTATTTTGTGACATTTGTTTATCATCAGCAAAAGACAATGGATAAATAAAAATTATATGTATAATCAAGGACCCAGTAAATACAGATCGATCCTTAAGGAATTCCTTTTAATATAAATAATGCCATCTTACTCGACATAATTCCTGGTCTTATTCCTTCCGGTGTAAACTGTAGAATTGTGCCTCCATTCCAAAAAAATCTTTTTGTTAAAGTTCTGAAACCTTTAATGGACAGGGCTGGACCAGTGCCTAAAAATATTTACACATTATATGATACTATTATGTAATTTGAAATTTGAAATATAAATGATAAAACATAGATTTAACAATTAATAAGGGGATGAAGATAGACGGTAGTCGCTGATTTTAATGTTAGTTTGGCATAAAAACTAAAACATTGAAATCTAAGACGCACATAAATATATTTTTTAGCTCCTAATATTCAGATAGATCAGAAATGAGAAGGGCTTTCGGAATGAAATGAACCAAGAATACCTATGTGTTTTGTAGATTACCTGCAGTCATTTCAACTTCAGCCCAACTTTTGTGGGAAAATAAATGTCTCCAGCTTAAATTCACTCCTCCCCCTCCAGTGCCATTTTGTGTTTGTAGCTGCCCTGACAGCGTACATGTGTCTTTTTGCGTAAAAGGAAAATCTACACTTTGTGTAAATTGCATTGAAGAAACTTCTATATTTGGTAAACTGAATCCACTAAAAATAAGATTTAAAAAAATGATTTTGATGGACGGATTGACCTCCTTTTTCTGGACACTCTGTGTAATTTATATAAATACTAGTTTTGTATTTACCCTTCAAATTCATCTTCAAACAAATCTTCATACGGATTAAACAAGTCTGTAGCGTTTATAGCAATAGTAATGTTACCAGAAGGATTTGTGGCTTGTTTCTTTCTTCGCTCTGCTCTTTCTTCTGCTAACTGTTCATACTCGGCACGAATTTCTGCAGGTGTTTTTGTTCTTTGTACTATTTCCCATCCTTCTGTTTCCAAACCTTTTGTTCCAAGGGAATCATATATTGCACGTGTGTGTGGGTCAGATAAAACTAAAAATAACAGTGCATTGTAACAGTTTATAAGGTAAAGCACAAATTTTTTTCTACCTTCGTATGCTCGTTTGGTCTTATTGAACATAACTTCAGCCTTAGCTTTTAAGGCGGGGTCCAAATGTTTATCAGGGTGATACATGCGGCTAAGACGTCGGTATGCAATGTTGATGTCATCTTTGGTAGCCTACAAAAAAAGTTTTAGTTTCTGATACAATATTACACAAGTTTTTAGGTTAGGTTGTTTGTCACAGGTTTTTGGAGTTTCCGGTCAACTAAATAGAATTGTGTTGCGATGGGTAATTAATTTAAGGGGTTTTTTAATACGTACGTCTTTGGGGATGTTTAAAAAACTGTAAAAATCCTCTTCAGAAACGTTCTCGTCATCAGAGTCCAGGTCCATTTTTGGATTTTGATCTTAAACGTCAAAGAATTTAATTTTCGTCATGGAACTACGTACCTATAACAAATTTGCAAATATAAAGCGATATTTTCAGTCAGCGATAGATAATCCGGTTTTTTTTTCTCTAACAAATGTGTTTTTAACAAAAATTTTATGGTTAGTAAAAAAAAAGGTACCTGAGAATTATGCAACACAGTACACCTGACTTCTTCTTATAATAATGGCAAGGTTAGAAATACAAGGGCTGTAGGCACAGAAGAGTGATAAGTCTAAAAGTATCGCTGCTATTGGGTTAGTACCACAGAGTATGTTCTGTTAAAACTATCATATTACGTTACTTTTTCAGACCACTTGGTCTGAGATTACTTTAGTAGCATTTCGCCTACAGATAGTACCACAAGAGGAAGGCTATTCGATGTCGCTTAAAACGGTCCTGCAGTGTTGAATTTTGATACATCATTTCCCAGACCGGGTCCCTATGGAAGTAAATTTTACAGCGTACCTATTTTTTAAGAAGTGATTGGTTGATTACCGCCATTTGTTAAAATGTCGGCCTAATCGACCAATCACGTCACACTAACTAGTTTCATATTGACGCGAATTTTATTCCCATTGGCTGATTTTAAATTAAATTTAGGGCTTGTGGGTACTCGGCCTAAATCTGACGTTATTCAGACTGGGATCGACACATCCAAACAAAACATCAATGTTGGAAAAACATCTATGATCGTAGCGTAGATAACGATTCTGAATAAAAACATCGATTTCCTAAGACATATTCGATATTTTTTGCCCATCCCTAAGTCAGACTTTATAATAGTAGCCAAGTTCCTTTTAAATAGCAAAGCCAAGTCAACGGCTAAGTTAAGCGTTCCTTTTAAAAATTTAGCTTAGCACAGCATAGATTTTTTCCTCCCCCCTTGCCGCAGTTAAGATTCCCATCTCTATTTACCACGCGGACTATACGAAGTTGTTCCTTTAAAACAACTTAGCTAAGCCAATATTTTTACTTTGTTTTGCTGATTAAAAAAGTAACAACTAGGATTGTACTGTGAAATTGAGGCGTAAAGCAAAACTAATTATTTTTTTTAAATCTAATTAATATATTTGGATAATATGTGACTATACAACGTCATAATTACAAATATACGAACTTGGTAAAAATAATAATTTCAGTCAATATAATTAGAAGCCTAGTTAAAAAAATAGTACTAACTAATGCAGCAAATTCTGGCATAAAACCCTTAAATAAAATAGAAAAGATTATTAACATATTATACTCTAATTAGCATGACTGAAAAACAAGCTAAAAGGGATGAAACTAAACAATAACTAGAATACTCTTGAAAGTGTTCACATATATTTATATATATTACTATTTAATATCACTATACACAAGAATATCACTAAATAAAATACAAATCGATCGTAAATGTACCTCTGGGTACTTATTAGATACAAAATACCTAAGTGAGACCTTTGAAACCACAGATACGTGTTATAAGGAGGCAAAATTGATTACATTTGGTCCCGATCAGAAATCGTTTGTAACAGAAATGAATGATGACAAACTTCTGCTGATTGCCATAGATCTACCGATTAATTATAATAAAAGTATTTGTGATGTGTATATCTATTAAGTAAAAAATTATACAGTGTGGTTGTTTAAGTGTCCAACATATGAGAATTTTTTGTATTATCGATTTCTCAGAAAATTTTATTCTTCATAAAAGTTGGTGCATGTTCGATAATTATATTAGGTGCACTTGGAATGGTTGCAAGTCAAACGGCGTACAGGGTAGGCCAAAAAATATAAAACTTGTACAAGAATAAAGTACCCCTATTTCAGAAAATTCAACAAAATATTATTAAGAAAAGTTGTTTAGAATTAAAAGTTATGCATAGATTCAAAAACGTGACCTCCTAAAATAAAAAATATATATTTTTTTAAAAAACATTAATAATTTCCCACAAAAATGTTTCTTTAATATTTACCATAAAGACCTTCATAAATTATTCAAAATCAAATCAATTTCACATATCTTTGATCAAATTCAAGCATATTTGTAAAATTTACTTGAATTTTTAATTTATGAAGGAATCACAAACTTCATGTTTGTTGCAACGATATTAAACACAACTTTAAAATATCCTAAAAATTCTTCTTAACAAGATAAAACATTAGTAATGATAATATGCTAATTAAAAGACTATCATTTAAAGTGCAAAACTTTTATTTTAAATGTTTGTTAAAAAACTTTATTCTTGTACAAGTTTTATATTTTTTGGCCTACCCTGTACGCCGTTTGACTTGCAACCATTCCAAGTGCACCTAATATGATTATCGAACATGCACCAACTTATCAAGAATAAAATTTTCTTAGAAATCGATAATAAAAAAAAACGCCCAAATGCCCATATGTTGCACACTTAAAACAACCACACTGTATACTTAATATGTGTGTTTTTAAATTTTCTACCAGCGAGCTTACAGTGTTGTCATTTTTTATAGCCGTCTCCTTCTAACTTATCTGAACCTGTGAAGGTATGCCTGATTGTAAACAAATGATTTTTTATGAATGGAATGTTTTGTCTCTTTATATTACATGTCTGTGGTTGAAACGCACCCCGCCCCCCTCACATTACAATCGCCTTGTATTGTCATTCATATTAAAATAATAATAATGTTAATAGTTTTGTATTAACACAGCAAAGTGAATAAAAGAAGTCAACAAATAATCACATAAACCCTAAAAATTCTATGTCCATTCAACTTTAAAAAAATGTGTTATTGATAAAGCGCGGATAGCTTTTTTAAAGTTAATATCCCTCGTGTATTGAAAATAAAAATATGAAAAAGAAATGCACTCAAAGAGAGTTTTGCTAAGATATCGGATTGACACTCAAAGATCTTTACTAATGCTTCCTATTATTATTTAATGACCTTTTAAATCCCTCTTTGGCATTACGCGTAAATACTTAACTACACCATTCTAAACGTCCAGTGGAGTAATTTGAAAAATTCAATATTTATCATTTTCAATAATACTTAGCAAAACTCCAAAATTATAATAACGAAAAGTTTATTTCTATCTAACGAAAACATATACATTTAATGCATACCCATCTATAGCACTAATTTAAACAGCCTTTCATTCGTGAATTAATTTTACAACTTAAATAAAGTAAGAACATTCTAAAAATGAACCTGCACACGTACATACGTCATTTTTTGCTTTCCTTGGTCTTTTTTTAATACGTTTTATTACATTTCTTACGTACTTTAAACGCGTCTCTGTTAGTCTTATGTAAAGGGTACGTAACTCCCTATGCACTACAAGGGTTTACTATTTTGTCCCAAAAACCTTTCAAAGTAGACAGATTGTTTACATTTTACCCGATCCCTCATCATTCCGTCCTTTTTCTCCATTTTATTGCGCCATTGCCAGATTTACATATTTGTCGAATATACCGTGCAAAATCCTCCAAAAATATGTTAACTTGGGGCTCTAGCTACTGCTTTACTAAAAGAGTAATCCACAATAAAATTATTTTCCTCATACTCATAACTTTATTTATGAACGTCAGTAAGAGAATTTTTAAATTATTTTTATTGTAATCGTATCGGGCATTCTGGCAACATGCATTTTATTTCACGAGTGTCGCTTACTATTCGAAACTCTACACAAATGAAATTTGAGGCGTTGCTGGATTACTCCAACGCAATTTATGTCGTTTAAGGGCTATTTTAGGTGACTTTTGTAGTTTTTTTTGTGAAAAATCTGATTCAGTAATAAACAATCATGGTGCATGCGTGTGTACCTACTATGCAAAAAAAAGTGGGTCAAATGAATAAGATTTTTTTTTCATCGGTAAGTATGGTTAGGTTAATTTTTATATCTGCTACTCTGACGCCAAACGTCAAGCATTAAACAGTGTTGCCATGTAGGGAAGGAGTTTATAAGGTCTTTGTTTTTTCCATTATACAAAAATTTAAACCTATTCGTGCACCACTTGAAATAGTTATATAATAGAAATAAGTTTATAAGTATATAATAATTGTTTTTAAAATATCAAGTTTAAGTACACGGTAGCCTATTTTTAGAATGCTTCTACTTAAAGTACCACTACCTAAAATCCTTGAACAGATCAAAAAAATTCAGCCTCCCATGATTGGCAGTCAATCAATGTTCAGATTTACACAGTTAAGGGTATTCTGTCACCCACATGCTCTCAGGGCAATAAAATTCCGTTTTTATTACGATATTCTTGGCCTACAATAAAATTTGCACCTTTTTAGTGTGGTCCGCCATAACGTTTTTATTATATTAACTAAATCCCCCCCCCGAATTATAATAACATACCAAAATAAAATCCATATTCTATTATTTTCTATTATTATTATCCCTTCTATAGTTATATGGGAATCCAAGGATTGAACCAAATGTGTAGTTTTAAATGAGATTATTTGCCGAACGGTTGTTCGAAGACGTAGATTTTCCTGCAGCTGGCTCTTTGATTATTAGAAAAAATTCGAAATTCCTATTATTTTTCTAGAAAGTTTTATTTCAATTATAGACGGACAACACAAGATTGATAACAGCAA
This sequence comes from Polydrusus pterygomalis, assembly GCA_963969555.1. NCBI lineage: Eukaryota > Metazoa > Arthropoda > Insecta > Coleoptera > Curculionidae > Polydrusus > Polydrusus pterygomalis. The sequence continues at coordinate 3,077,695 of OZ018376.1, forward strand.
AATGTTATATTATTATTTTAGAAAAGCTATAGCGTAAAACGAACTGATTTTTGACGCCCAAAGGGCGTAGGTGATTAAATTCCTTGAAAGTTTGTACAATCATTAATAATCTACAATAAATAGTTATAATTTTCAAAAATTCTACCCAGATTATGACTTTATATGTATACTATACACTCTATACAACAAATAGACAATATTATAACAATATGTAACATTACGGCAAACGCAAAGACAAATACTAGTTCAAATATTACATTTCTGTTTCTGTATTTAAGATTTATTAATATCATGATTTGTCGTTTAAATCGTTCTTCGTCTACAAGCTCGACAAAATAATACGCCTAAAAAATTTCTTTAAAGAACTGATTTTATCATATTCCCAGTATTTATTTACACTCTTGTTTTTAATAACCAAGTTTCTGTTAAAATATACTGAAATCTGAAAATTTAGTACATGAAACAACTATTATTAATTGTTATTTGTTTTTCACGATAATTTAGTAAACGTCGGTTTAACATTTTCAGGCAAGTAGACGAATTGTTAGAAAAGGTACGCCAATTTGTTCATAGTTCCTGTATATTTTTATTACAAATTTTTCCTTTTAGGGATTTCATAATGACCGAAAAAACATAATTTTTTTTATTCCCAATACAGCAAAAAAAATGTAAGAGCTGTTAAAAAAGTAAATTTTCACTATTGACGCCTTACAGTCAGGAGATGTATTTATTTTTGTTATTACAAAACAAAAAAAAACCTTGTACCATATTCTGGTAAAAAACTTCATTAGGTCAAACTGTCAAAAAAATAAAATTCGTTACGTCCAGATAAGCATAGGAAACGTCAATAAAAAATAGATAAACCATGGCCCTCTAGAACCTAGGATGCTAAAGAGTAGCAAAGGCCGGCGTTTTGAAGCATTGGGGAATAGAGGAGGTCAAGGGGGCGAGCGAACCGAATAACTATAATAATATTAACAACCAAACGGACGTCTTGTCAATTTGACTTAGATTTACGAACCCCGGAGGTCTCTTGCTCCCCTAACCTTTCGCTAATACCCATTTCCATGACCCGAGAATTCTGCCTTTGTCTCGACATCGTAGACGGCCATGAGATTGCTTTTTAATCGTTTATTTTATAATTTTGGAATAAACCTAAATTCAATGAAAATAAACACGGGTAACATTGATGTTATCTCCTGTCATTATTAACAACATAATGATTCTGATACTTCTACTATTAGGATTGGGTTTTCTGTGGATCTAACACACGCAAATTGCATGTTTATCAATTTTATTAAAATCATTTTAGGCGTATTAGATTAACTATCTCCTTATACTTGTCATTTCAAAATTTAAAGAGTTTTAGATTTAAAACTTATTGTTATTTATTTTTACTTTAAAATTCCATACTAACTTTTTCAGTTCTTTCTATTATGGAAAATGAAAGATAAAATAGAATAACAATAAAAAAAATATTTAACTGACCTTTTTTTTGTTTTGTAACAAATCATTTCATTTAATAATTCCTAAATTAATGGTACTTGCGAAAGTAGGCGATTCTTTGGCTTATTTCATAAATAAAATGTTATATAAACATGGGACCGAAAAAGCTTCGTTTCCGAGATACAGGGTGTTAACATTTTAATTAAAAAAATATTTTTTCATTGCCATTTTCAAACCACTCTAGACATTTTTATGAAATTTGGTACACGTCTTTTGAGCATCGAAAGGCATTTTTTGGTGTAAAATAATTTTTTTAAATTGTAGCAGTGGCGTCCGTGCGGGCCTTGCATTTAATATTTTTAAAGAAAAAAATGGTGCGCCACTGCTTTTTCTTTAAATAAAAATTATTTTTGATTAATTTCCGTCTAATTTAGAGCAAATTCGGTCTCTTGACTTATTTTCTTACGGTGCACCGTTTTCGAGTAAAAAATAAAAATCATTTTAATGCACATTCCTGGAAACACATAACCCATTTAATTACCATTAACACCCTGTATTTCGGAAACGAAGCTTTTTCGGTCCCATGTTTATATAACATTTTATTTATGAAATAAGCCAAAGAATCGCCTACTTTCGGATGTACCATTAATTTAGAAACACCCTGTATGGTAAAAACCCAAGTTCTTGTTCTGGTAACAGCCGTAAAGATATTAAAAGGCATTAGTTCAGTACATTTGAATTCCCACTAACAGTTCACATTCGAAACTGGTAAAACTAATCGCGGATTCCATACTTTTTAGAGATTAAAAAGTACTTGACTAATTTTAAGACGTGTACAACAAAATATACAACAATATTTACTTGTCAAATTATTTAATTTAAACACCGCCTAATACGAAATAACAACCTATATTACACCATATAATAATAACTGAAAAATCTGCATTTCCACATAAATTCCCACCGCATCCTATTTTTAATCCACACTTCACACCGTTCCAATTCAACATAATACATACGAACCTCCATTTATCATCTTACAAACCTGGCAATAGTCTAGTATAACTTTGGTAAAGAAAGAGAATTAAGATAAAATAACGAGTTGTCCTGTATTGGTAGCGTATATCAGTCCCTGCCCGGACATGGGCAGCCATCTTATGCAGTTTATTCTACTTTCCCTGTGTTGTTCCAGTTCCCGTAGAACTGGCAGGCGATCGCCTGGAACGTCTTTTTGCTCGATTCTGTAAACTCGCGCCATGACCTGTAAATTTTTGATATCATTATGCAAGGAAAATAATTATCCAACACCTACAGACACCTTTTATGTGTTTATAAACACCTGCCGTGTTACTGTACTGATTAAAAACAACTAAAGCAAAAACTAATTGATACTGACAATTATTGCACTCTAAAACTTTGCTAGGTTTACCCATCGATCACTTGAAACTATGAACACCTTTATTGTATTTATAAAAACATATGGATACCTTTTATGTGTTTATAAACACTGGCCCTGTTACTGTACTAATTAATAACAACTAAAGCAAAAACTAATTGATAATGACAATTATTACACTTAAAAGCTTGACTAGACTCACCCATCGATCACTTGGAACTATGGAGACTCGCCTAGAAGCAAATCCGACGACAAGATGGCGGCTTAATGGCGACAAAGATACCGACACCGCATTCTGCTCGAAACTGGTCGTATACAAGCATTGGCCAAGCGTTTCCCAACGTAAACTGTAAACACCTACAAAAACAGGTCGAACGTTAGATGCCTTAAACTAAGGCCGGAATTTTAGGTTTTGAGAGGAATAAATAATAAAATTAAAAAAGATTTTAAAATTATAAAAAATGGTTTGATAACAATTTGTTAACAATTAATTTTAATAAAACAAATTATATTCCTTTTGCTTTAAACCTAAACAACCTACCACGAAATATGAATAGTATTCAAATAAATGAAGACATTCAAATTTTTAAAGTTAATAAAATAAAATATTTAGGAATTATTTTTGACAGTAAATTAAATTGGAATTTTCACTTAGAATATGTAATTAAAAAATTAAGAAGTTTACTACCGATTTTTAAAAACATTGAAACATTTTTTAAATGTTAGACATATGGAAATATTAATATTACGCGTTAGTTAAAACTCATTTAAATTACGGAATTTTAGGTTGGGGAGGAATAAATGGAACTTTGGTTAAAAAATTAGAAATATTACAAAAAAGGTTTCTAAAAATTATATTCAATAAAGATTATCTTTATCCTTCAAAAGAATTGCATTCAGAAACAAAAAAGTTGAACATAAGACAACTTTACATTTATAACATCTTATTTAAAAACAAAAACCTTATACCATTTAAAACCCATAATCATAATTTATAATACACGTCATAAAAATGAAATAACCATAAAACCTAAAATAAATAAGTCCATAGGACAAAAAATTTCAAATATTCTATTATTTACCAACAAAAATTAAAAAATTGACTTCATTTAAAAAATTTAAAGTCGAAATAAAAACATGGATATTAAAAAACAGACAATTCGAAAATATTTTTAGAAATGCTTTAATTAATTAATATTGTTGTGAATAATTTATATAAGTAATATTTTTTACTTAAAAATTATAAATTAATAATTTTATTATAGGTAATATATTTCTTCAAAAAACTGCGTTTATACAATAAATTAACATTTTTACTTTGAAACTGGATTTTTAGTGCATATTTATGATTTATGATTTTACATACTAAAACAAAAAATAAGATTTGCCCCTAATAAGCTCAGCTTCAGGGGATTGAAGAATAAGTTTATAGAAGACAACATAAACATATTTATTATATTATTAAATTTTAAATAAACTTATTATTATTGTTATTATTAATTAGAAACTTAATAAAAAAATTAGAAGTTTACAAAAAGATTTCTGAAAATTATATTGGACTAGGTAACTTTATCCTTCAAAAAAATTATACTCAGAAACAAAGAAGGATGAATGTTTCCCCGATTTTGTAAATATGACAAAATGTGTGAAGATTTTTTATTCGCAACTGTACTAAACTTATATACTGACATCTTTAAAATACTTTAAATTATTTTATTTTTTATTTTATTACTATCATTATTATTATTATGATAATTTAAGAACAAACTTACCTAAACGATTAGTCACATTTAAGTAGCCACCTGATGGTAAGAGCGTAACCAAAATCGTACCGTCAGTAGCTATATCAACACTAGCATCGTTATGGATCTTACATTCACTAACCACTACATTCTTCATTGCTGAAAACAACAGACAAGCATTGGATAAAACACAAGAAAAGGGGGTTTTATAACGAATTTAGTAAGTGAAAATTAATCTTGAAGCTACTTATAAAAGCTTCATAAAACCAAAACTAATTAAGAATCAAAGAAAACTTATTAATATAAATTTTGCCTTTGCTTAGAATAAAATAACAACGTAATACCGGTACTTACAAACAGCTCTGACCATTATAAAGGTTTCTACGTCAATACAAAAAACAAAAATCTTACTTATGAAGAGTACTTACAATTGCTTATAGATGGTACTGTCCAATTAGAAATATCCCAAGCTTGAATCCTGTGATTGGGCGTGACAGTCGTAATCATGTCACTGTCATAGATTTGTTCCCGTTGAGGATCGTCCAGATCCGCGTCGAATGGGTTAACACTGGCGTACAGCGGGTGCAAAAATCTTGGTCTGAACAAACCGACCCTGGGATTTGACCTGAAATTAAATATAGTACTTAATAATAGGAGTTTGGAACTTGGAATAAATTCAGTAAATCCGGTACAAGTTTTTTTTGAAAAATACCTTGGGCATGGGTAATAATATTTTAGGTTATGGTATTTTTTAATTTAAAAAAATTGATACGACGATATCGATATTTTTTTTAAATGGATAAAATAATTGACTATTTTTAAAGATAAGTTAGTATGAGTTAATTTTTATTCCTTGTACGAAACCGCCAAATGGGGAGGAGTTGAAGTCACGAATAAGAAACGAGAGTAGGTTAATTTTTCCCGAAGTAAGTAATGTTCAAAACGAGTTTTAGTTGCGCTTAGGATATTGCCAAATAGTAAATGGACAACATTTTGAGCATTTATGAACGAAAAAGTAATATATATGGAATCATCTAAAGAATTATGACAATGTGTTAAAAACTATGCCATGAAAAGAATAATAAAAATAATTTTATTGATCTAATGAAACTACCAAATGGAGAAACACTTGATAAAAGTTTATCAAATTATTTTATTGAATATTATTCAAAAGTTGGAGAATCACTAGCAAATAATATAAAAAGTAAAAATAATAACCACGTGCTGGATGAAACTGTTAGGAATAATTTAAACTCTTGTTATCTAAACGAAACTAATTATCATGAAGTTAAAAAATTTATTAACAGCTTAAAACCTAAAAAATCTCCTGGAATTGATGGTATCACATCTGAGATTTTAATATCAATAAATTCATACATTTGTAAACCATTAACTCATTTAATTAACACACACCATCTTTAATACAGGAATATATGCATCTGCTTTTAAAATAGGTATAATAAAACCAATTTATAAAAGCGGAAATAAAATTGAATTTCAAAATTACAGACCTGTAACATTAATTTCATCATTAGCAAAAGTTTTTGAAAAAGTTTTAAAAGAAAGATTAGAAAATTTCTTAAATAATAATAAAATCCTATTAGACAAACAATTATGATTTCAAAAAAATTAATCTGCACAAGATGCAATTTTGTCACCTAACAAATCAAATAGGTACCTATATAATTATAAATAATTCAATCGATAATAAAATGAACTGTATATGCATATTTTTAGATTTAGCTAAAGCCTTTGATACTGTCAGTCATAAAATTATTATTAACAAATTAGAAAAACTTGGATTTCGTGGTCAAATACACTACGCCCATTAATTATCGAATATTCAAAAATGCACTCCCAAATTAATAAGCTGTAATTTCGTTAATAATGAACCAATTTTGAATTTTTTTATAGATATAAGATTATAATTTTAATTATAGATATAAGATTCTAGTGTTTAGGGCTGAGTAGTTTGCGTCATGACACGTCTTATTGTACGGGGTAGCGCATAAACTCTAGATGCATGTAAATTTTCTTAAATTTAAAACTGACATATCTTATATAAAAATTGAATTTAATTTATTTTTTAAACGAAAGCAATTAGACATCTATCTGCGATAGAAACTGGCCTAAAAGTTTCGCCATGCCACTAAAGGCAAAGAAAAAAAATACTATTTCTTCGAAATAAATTCTGTTGCCGAAAAAATGTTTCGTAAATAATCATTGAGTCATTTTATCACTTTTGGCTTTTAAGGGTATGGTCCGAATATCACCACCAGTAACCACGGTTAACCTCGACAAATGACAGATCAACCATAAAAATCCGGTTGTATTCGGGACGAAAAATCACAATGTTCGTTAAAATCATAACCTTTAATTTTGAAAAGTTCACGACAGACTGATAATTTACAGAAATGCTAAATACACTTACTTATAATTTCATTGAGATTCATTCTCTTAATAAATTACCAACCATCGGCCAAATATTTTGAAATTAAATTCATAACAATATTTTATAATGACAAGTGACAGGAGAAACCACTTGTAACCGGCGTTTAAAGCCGGTGAGCATTTTGACATTTGGGTGGCGTCATATCCGAAAACCGTGTTCCAAAATAAACCTATTTTTTGGTTACCGCTATCATTTGGTTAAATACGGAACGCTAAACCACGACACAAGTTACTTTCGGACCATACCCTAAATTTAGAATAAAAACATGTCAACAAATAAAGTCTATAATACAGAGTGCTGCGAAAATATCTAACCATTTAATTAAATTGCTTAAAATTAAAAATACAAAAATAATAATACAAATTCAGGGATACATTCTGTGAACGAATTAAATGGATAAGTTTTTGCGTGCCACCCTGTATTATAGACTTTATTTGTTGACATGTTTTTTATTCTAAATTTAAAAGCCAAAAGTGATAAAATGACTCATGGATTATTTACGAAACATTTTTTCGGCAACAGAATTTATTTCGAAGAAATGGTATTTTTTCTTTGCCTCTAGTGGCATGGCGAAACTTTTTGGCCAGTTTCTAGCGCAGATAGATATCTAATTGCTTTCGTTTAAAAAATAAATTAAATTCAATTTTTATGTAAGATATGTCAGTTTTATATTTAAGGATATTTACATGCATCTAGAGTTTATGCGCTACCCCGTACAATAAGACGTGTCAGGACGCAAACTACTCTGCGCTAAACACTAGAATCTTATATCCATAATTTAAAAAAAAAAGTTCAAAATTTGTTCATTATTAACGAAATTACAGCTTATTAATTTGAGGGTGCATTTTTTAATATTCGATAATTAATGGGCGTAGTGTATTAACTTTATTTAAAAACTATATTTATATGACAGAGTACATCATGTTAAAATTGGTGAAAATTTTAGTTCACCAAAAATATTTAATTATGGAGTACCACAAGGTACAGTCCTAGGTCCTAGGACCAATATTTTTTAATATTTATCTAAATGATATTTTTAATTTAAACTGTCAAGGAAAACTACATAGTTTTGCTGATGATACGGTAATTTTTTATGAAGGTCTAAATTGGAATATTTAGAAAAATATTATTGAAAAAGATTTTATAAAAATAAGCAACTGGTTTAATAAAAATCATGTTATTACCTCAACTCAGATACTCTCTCGGCAAACCTCTGTCTGTGCGACATCAACCTTTGAAAAGTCGACGGTTCCGATACGGGTACGTCATTGACTTGAACCGACGGCACATTCCAGGGTCTGGGCGGGTTGGGCGGTTCGCTGGGCTGAACCAAGTTGACGTTATTGGTACGGTACAAGTTGCTGTTGTGGCTTGTGGTGTTGTTGTTGCGGTGATAAAACCAGTCCGGTTCTGGATCGTCCGGATCGTCATCACTAAAAAAACAACGGATAAATCAACGATCGAAATAAAAACTATGGGGTATCAAACGTTCAAATTAATTATATCAATGCTTAATATACCTGTTATCATTATTACTCGACAAAGCATCTCTGTTCTGCGCCCTATCTCTGGAAGTAGACGTAGACGGTTGGTTATGAACGTCATCTTCCCTGTTATCTGAATATCTGGTTATCAAGTCGTTGATAGTACTATACCACGCCTCAGTACTTTCGTTAGTACTATTTGGACCGCCACTGGTCGATGGTCTCGGACTGGTGGTGCCGTCGGCGCCCTGTCCAAGATTGGCTGCTGGTGATGTCCTCCCTGGGCCTTGGGTCCGGTTTATAGTCCTTAAACACCTAAAAGACGAGCAGTTCGAAAATGTATTATTTTGTATACAGAAGCTTGATAATTTTGTAATATTTAAACTAGAGATGATTTATTTTACTTAGTAAGGGAAAATTATTGATTCAAGAAAATACAGTACCAACCAACCAACCTGTTAATGGTCCCCAAAAGCTGCCTCCTATCCGTATCCTGCCTAGGCAACATAGCGTTTCTCCGAGCAATGTACGTTTGGTCCAGGGCCCTGTGCGCATGTCGCATCGTCAACCTCATCAACCTCAAGCTTCTTGTCAGCTGCGCGGAGCCCCCTGTGACCCTATTCTGCAGCATCTGGGTGCACATTTCGTCGATTCGACGGGCCAGCGACTCTCTCTCGGGGTCCAAGTTCATTCCGCTCGGCGGAGGGATTGAATCGACCACCTGAAGCAGGAGAAGCTCCGTGAGGAGGAGAGACATTGCGAGGACCCCGTGGATCTGCATGCGCATGCTGCTCGAGATGTTTGAAGTGCCTAGTTCTTCTATGTGCCTGCTCATGCCATCCACTATGAGGCTTAGGGTGTGTCTTGCGCCATACCTTTTTCAAATAAAAATAGAATAATTAATGGTGCTCTATCATCATCAGTCAACCGGAAATAAAAATTTAGTGTTTTAATGATTCAGCTTCCAACAAAGAAAAAGCACTTGTGGAGGAAGCATTCAAGAAACGCACCTTTATCTATCAGAAATTTTTGTTAAATACCTGATAACTCTCCAGTGTTTTTTACAATTTGGTAAGAAAGGAATCGATAATAAAATGAACAGTATATGCATATTTTTAGATTTAGCTAAAGCCTTTGATACTGTCAGTCATAAAATTATTATTAACAAATTAGAAAAACTTGGATTTCGTGATCAAATATTAACTTTATTTAAAAACTATTTATATAACAGAGTACATCATGTTAAAATTGGTGAAAATATTAGTTCACCAAAAATATTTAATTATGGAGTACCACAAGGTACAGTCCTAGGACCAATACTTTTTAATATTTATTTATCTAAATGATATTTTTAATTTAAAATGTCAAGGAAAACTACATAGTTTTGCTGATGATACGGTAATTTTTTATGAAGGTCTAAATTGGAATATTTTAAAAAATGCAATTGAAAAAGATTTTATAAAAATAAGCAACTGGTTTAATAAAACCTTATTAACTATAAATTATAACAAAACAACATACATTCCATTTACTTCATCCAAAAATAAACTTCCAAATATTGGTCCAATAATAATATTAATATAAAGAAAGGTGAAAATATTAAATATCTAGGAATAATTTTTAATAAACATTTAAAATGGGATTTACATAGTGACTACATTGTAAAAAAAACTAAGAATTCTTATACAAAAATTTAAACACATTAAACAATTTTTAAATATAAAAGAATTAGAAATTTTTTATTATTCTTTAGTACAAACCCATTTAAATTATGGAATACTAGGATGGGGAAGCATAAATAAGAATTATCTTAATAATATTAAAACTATTCAAAAATACATTTTAAAAATTATTTACGAAAAAGACCACCAATATTCTTCTGATTTACTATTTAAAGATAGCAAAAAAAATGGATATTAAACAAACAACAAATATTTTCTTACAACATGTTAATGTATATTTTTAAACATAAAAATAAAATAAATTATATTAACCACACATATGAAACTGATAATTATATAGAAATAAAATTAAAAATTGGATATTATCCAATCCAAGAGATATATTCAAGAACGTCATTAATAAATAATGAATCAAGCTATAATGAATAAAATAAATAAATATATAGGTATATTATATACATGACGTATTGTATCTTTGTATATTGTAGTGATAGAAAATTTATCAAAGACAACATAAACATATTTATTATATTATTAAATTTTAAATAAACTTATTATTATTAAAATATGCCAATAAAATATTGTCATATTATTCGTTTTATATTATAATTTAGTTGTGCCTGAATTATGAAATATATTCTTGACAATAAATATTATATTATTTAACTCAAAACAAGTATTTTACTTCTGAGTTCGGAATTGATAGTTTATACAAAAAAAAATTTATATTAGCATTACTTACATGTCAGAAAAAAATATTTGAATAAACTTTTATTATTATTATTATTAATTATTAATAACTCCATCGAAATTATTTAAAAAAATATATATATAATATGATAATGATAACCATTTACAAAAAAAAGATAATAATATATAATACGTTAATGTTAGTTTAGTTTTAAAAAATATTTTTTTAGTTTTTTTTAAAGTACCTAAATAATTTTGATATTTCTTTAATTTTTTTCGACCAACTGTTGTAAATTGTTATTCCTTTATATAGTATTGATCTTTGGCCAAAAGTACTCTTTACCATAGGTGTATGAATATGATGGCTTTGTCTCGTGATGTGAATAATGTTGGTTGAAGGAAATATAATATTCAATTGTTTTTCTTTAATAATAATAATAATAATAATAATAATAATAATAATAATAATAATAATAATAATAATAATAATAATAATAGAGACCACATTTTTATATTTATTAGTTTGCTTTCCTGGTCGACGGTGCGCAGTGGGCTCTTGTGGCGCTGTTTTAATCAGCTTATTTTAAAATGTAGTACTTTGTCGGTTGATGTGTCCTTGTTTCACCTAGTTTTAAAACCTTACGATTCTAAAATTTTTTCTTACATGTTTTTACAGTTTTTAAGTATAAGAATTTTATTTTAAATGTAAAGATTTAGTTTATATTGACGTCGGTAAGATTACATGTAATTGTTGACAGTAATCAGTAATATATATTTGAAAACATGTAACTTTTTGTACATACCTTGGAGCCCCATCTTGGGTGACAGCGGCAGTCGCATCGGACCTCAGGTTCCTTAAAGTGTTCGACTCGATGCTGCTTCCTAATACCCTGTTCATCCGTAACAGGCACCCGTGTAATCTCAGGGCCAGAATATGCTCACCCAAATCGACTGAAGCGGTGGATCTAGATGGGGCCGAGGGTTCCTGGGGCCTTGTAAAGATCCTCATTTGGTCGGTGAGCAAGTGTTCCAGTCTATTTTAAAAAAAAAATATTCAAAGTTATATATTATCTCAATTTCGGGGTCCGTTTACTTAAGGGTATTGAATCATCATCATTTAAACGATTATTTACCAACAAAAATTTAAAAATTGATTTCATTAAAAAAATTTTAAGTCGAAATAATTATTATATTATATTAAAAACAGACAATTTGAAAATACTTTTAGAAATGCTTTAATTAATTAATATTGTTCTGAACAATTTATATAAGTAATATTTTTTAAATTAATAATTTTATTATAGGTACCTAGTATATTTCTTCAAAAAAAACTGCGTTTATACTATAAATTAACATTTTTACTTTAAAACTATTTTTAATGCATATTTATGATTTATAATTATACATACTACAACAGAAAATAAGATTTGCCCCTAACAAGCTCAGCTTCAGGGGATTGAAGAATAAGTTTATAGAAGACAACATAAACATATTTGTTATATTATTAAATTTTAAATAACCTTATTATTATTTTTTGCTTATCTGAAGGTAAATATCTATGTATTAAATGCGCTAGTTTAAAAATATTTTAATGCATGTTAGAAACTTGTATTTAAAACAGTCAAGCAGGGCCGTACCCCAGGGGAGGGGGTTTAACCCCCCCGAAATAAGCGATGAACGGTGCAGGAACTTCGCACTCCACAACAAAAACAGTAAAACTCATTTTTTAGGATGTTTAAAAAAAAATTTATAATTAATAGAAAGAACCCCGTACGTACTTCTCTTATTGAAAATGGCCCTCGGTTAAATTTCCTAAATTTTTCGTATGTTGTAGAGAATGTCATTCTGAAAAAAAGTATCCATGGCCACAACAAAATCTGCCGACCAGTTTTTGAGATACAATAAGTTGCAAAATATAAATGTTTACTACATTATATTTTCGTAGTTTAAAATATTAATTCGTTTCGTTTTTCTGTATTTTTGTTGGCCCTGTCGTAGATACGATAGAATACTATAAAAATAGTCTCAAAATTTCTTATTATATATTACCGGGTGAGTGACGAAAATTATTTAATATTTTTTGTTAAATCGTTGTATTTTCGGAATTAAATTAATTGTTAACAAAGGGATACTGTATATGACATTAGCTTGGAGCAAGCTATCAGAATTTATATTTATACAGGGTTACTCAAAAAAGTCATAATTTTTTTTATTAGTTTTTAAAGAAATTTTGTAGATATTTCTTTGTACTATTTGTCACTTATCGTATGGTTCCAAATATATATAATTATCAAGGTTATACAGCGTGTTTCCGATGATAAGCGATAGAAATACAACATAAAAATGCTTGTATTTATAAATCACCCGGTATATTAAAAATGGATTGGTTAAATTTCGTTAATTTTTAATATTTTTTGCCTGGAAGTGTCTTACTTACATGTTTACTATTGTTTTTCCTTTTCCTATGACCAGTTCTGGAGATTTACAGACCCAAAAGTCAAAAAAGCATATAAAATAACAATTTTTGTTTTATTTTTTAATAAAATATGTTATGTTAGTTCATCTTAAGGTTAAAAATAAATATATTTAATATGCTATACAGGGTGTTTCGGATAATTAAGGTATTCTAACACTGGATTATGCAAATAAGAAATATATATTAATAGTATAAACAAGCAAAGACTCAATACAAAGAATTAATTTTATCCACAAATAATGAAGTTGTTGAGAAAACATAATTGCTGCGTACAGAGTAATAAAATTTTGACAGACCATTCTATGGACTATTGCAAGTTATTTATTTATTTATAAGTATCAACAGCACTGGTGCCAATTACAGATACATCTTACAGCTAGTGAAGTATAACAAAAACGAAAGTAAAACAAAAGGAAAGCTAGCATTTATGTTACTTTTTTTAAAAGTCATTTTGTATTTACCTATTAAAGAATATGGCCTACTTATTATTTGTGGATAAAGTTAATTATTTGTATTGAGACTTTGCTTGTCTATATTATTTATATTTATTTTTTATTTGTATAATAGTGTTAGTAGTTCTAAGTGTTAGAATACCTTAATTATTCGAAAAACCCTGTATATAATTAAATATTTTTATTCATAAGATGAACTTACAGAACAAATTTTTTTAAGAAAAAAAAAAAGTTATTTTATATGCTTTTTTTGGGTCTGTTCGACACTCTAAATCTACAGAACTGGTCATAGGAAAAGGGAAATCAATAGTAAACATGTAAGACACTTCAAACCAAAAATATTAAAAAATAATGAAATTTAACCGCTCCATTTTTAATATACCAGGTGATTTATTAATACATGCATTTTTTATATTTTTCCTCTATCGCTTACCATCGGAAACACCCTGTATAACCTTGATAATTATATATATTTGGAACCATATGATAAGCGACAAGTGGTACCTAAAGAAATATCTACAATATCCTTAAAAACTAATAAAAAAATATTAACTTTTTTAAGTTACCCTGTATGAATATAAAAAATATAAATTATGATAGCTTGCTCCAAGGAAATGTCATCTAGAGTATTACTTTGTTAACATTTAATTTAATGCCATGGATACCTTTGATCAGAATGGCGTTCTCTACAACATACTAAAAATTTAGGGCCATCACAGAGTGTTAGAGAGTTGGATTGCAGAAGATTTAAACTATATGTTAAGCGTCATGTGGGTCAAATATAGGTGTAATTTCGTTTAGAGACTGTTTGGGAGTGTGTTATAGCCCCGCTGCCTCATGTTCGTTTTCTTTATGTTTTTGTATATTATTATTTGTTATTATTAAGCACTAGTAAGTAACTTACTTATTGTTAATTAATATTATTACTACTAGGTATTGCATTTTTAATTTCTAATATTATAAGTCCTATTGAAAACTTTGAGAGGAATCTGCACAAAAATGTAAACATTTTTTTTTTTTGATTCAATAAATACATTGTTGTTGTTGTAAAATTAAAAATTTTCCATAAGAGAAGTGCGGGGTTCTTTACTCACCTTCTCGTCATCAATGACAAAGTCGAAGAATTTATGTTAGAATAGTTGAAAATCTGCGAACCCACGTTACTCGCCGCGGTACCGGGAGAGGTTCGCGTACCACCTGACCGGGCTTGTTGAGTCTGCCGGATACCCCTCTCAAACCGATTAAGATACCTTCTGGAGAACCAGTGTACTATGGAGGGGCGTCTTTGGTAATGTCTAGCTAGTCTAAAAAAATCTTTTATGTAATTCTATTGAGTAAAAAATAAAGAAATAAAATTGCCATAAATCATGCCATAAAATTTTTTAAATTATAATAAAAATAAATTTAAAAAATGTAACAAAGATTCGTTGAATAAAAGCGACCACAAGGGCCCCTTATACATATCTTTGCTAGAACTTAAATTAATCCTAACCTGACAAACCTAGATGGGGGATAAGTTTTCCTGTTGGTGCTTCTCCTCTGCTGTGCCGAATTCGGAGCGCTACTTCCCGGTTGATCAGAACTTGAGGTTGCCTCCAAGCTTGTCCCTTTAAAAAATTATAACTTGTACTCTATACAATACCTCCTGTTATACATTATGTTGAAAATCTAATTTAACATTGGCAAAAACGATTGATAATTAAAAATTTACTCACCCGGTTGAGTTTGGAGCTCATTTCCTTCCTGCTGTCCAGACCTACTGCCTCCTGCTTCCTCATTTGGGGATTCGTAGGGACTAGAGTCGCTTATTCTAGTTCCAGCCATCATATGTCGCACGCTAGATACTCCCGTGCTTCTGCTCTCTCCGGAAAGGGACCTAATGTGTCTGACTAACTCTATGACTAACTGCCGCATGAGTTGCAGCTGTGCTACCTCAACCATAGCTCTGTCTATCCTTTCTATACTCTCTACTTGTCTTCTAAGCAACCTCGCTTGACGCTGAATGTGTGAAATTGTCAAATGGAGACTATTCATTAAAGGAGACATATTGTCGTTGGTTGTAGAGCTATTCGGGTTCCTCGGATACGTGTGGTCCGTGGCTACAGCATGTAGAGACCCTATGAGATCGTGAAGACTAGAGTCGGTATTCGATCCCGCTTCAGGACTAGCTGTAGGCTCGTTTCGAAGATCCCTCACGTAAAAACCAGGGTCGTTGAAGTTCCATCGAGGCTCGCTCTCGGGAGCCCTTCCTCCTTCGGTTGCATTAGGCAATAAGTCCATAGAGCTTCTTAAATTTCTTAAAATCGTGTCAGATTGATTCATAATATTCTCTAACCTCTCAGAAAAACTGCTTAACATATCCGAAGTCTCTCCGGGTCTGTTGCTAGCCCGAATATTCCTAACGTCATTTAGAGACGATTCCAAATCTTGAACAATATTGGAATACATGTTTCCGATCCCAATATTCTCCGGATTTATGGATGGGAACTCTGGTGGGGGATCGAACGGATGAAAATGCAGTGGTGGATCATCTTCAGAATTTTCCCGCTCGGCATAGTTTATGAGCTCGTCGAGAACCAAGGACGGTGTGCGGTAAGTCCTTGGGATACCCGCTCTACCACTGCCCCAAGTATAATGCGGATTCCTCCTAAACCTAGTCCTAGTATAATTCACTCTGGTAGGCATAAAAGCAGATACTCTATGAGAAAAAAACCTTCTTCTCTGCGTTGGATTTGTGTTGGAAGTGTAAACAGGGGAATTCGTCGTTCTAGTAGAAGTATTCAGATAGGAGTTACGTGGGTCGCTTGTTGGGACTGAAGGACTGACATCTTGAGGCGCTGATGGGCTGGCTGCCTCAAAATCCGCTTGAAATCTCCGATACAACTGGTCATCGCGTCCTTGATCCCTGTAATAATCGTCATAGATCATACTTTCAATACTTTCTCCAGGCGGCTGAGGAATTCTCTCACTGTTGAGATTCGACCATGGGTGTCCTCTGGACGGCCTAGTCCTAGCACTGGTAGTATTACCGAGGTAACTATTGCTAGCGGCTGACACGTTGTTGCTGTTACTAACCGCAGTTTGTGAAAAAGTGTTGCTAGAAGTCCCTTCGTTTTCGTTCCTCTCTATTTCAGTAAGCAACGAAGTCACTAATTGCTCTAATTCAGTGTTAAAGTTCCTCTCCGTCGTCCTGACAGGCGCTGTAGTAGTTGAAACATTCGGGGTACTAGTAGAAGCATTACTACTTCCTGCTGTAGCCCCTGTACTACTAGCAGAAGAGGACACGTCGTCGCCCTGCTGCGATCCGTTTGGTTCCGAATTTCTACGAGCCAACCTCGTAGGTGAAGAACTAGAGTGATCGTGATCGTTATCAGAACTACTGCTGTCAGTTGAACTGTCAATTCTTAACGCTCTGCTTCGACCGTGACGTCTTAAAAACACCGGGCACATCTGTCTGAACCTCATCCGAACATGTTCGCGGCTATTTTCGAACAGTCTGATCAATTCAGGTCTGTCGGGTGGAGGTACAGATCTTATTATGGGCAAAATTCTACTCCTGACTTCTTCTTCTGCAGTTCGTCGGATATTTGAAAGCAAATCTTCGACGTTTCTTTGATTGGACGGATTAGGTCCGGCATTGCTCTGATCCCGTTCCATGTTGCCTGAAAGTTCCAATCGTTCACTATCTAAGCCTAATGTCGGCGAAGACAAAAGTCCGTCCCCGTCAAGATTGTCTTGAGACGCCATATCGGAATTTCCTTCAGTACTCAAAACGGGATTTCTTCTATGGAACTCTGCGATCCTCTCCCTATTAGATCGTATGTATTCGTTAAATCGCTCGCTGTAACGGTTACCTGAGGGTGAGTTATTACCAAGCCCATTTCTTTCTGGATTATGTAACATGAAGCTATCGCCTAACATAGGACTAGGGAGAATACCTTCATTGAGTCTGGTATCATTCATAACAACTCTTCTCCTAAATCTCTCATATCCCTCAGACCTAAACGGAGTAATATCGTCTAGCTGAGCATGCGGAAATGCTCCAGGAGGTATTCTCTCGGGGCTCAGCCTTTCCAAATTAACAACTAGAACTCTTTGGTCATCAACAGTGTTACTGGTATTTCCCTCTGCCTGTCTATCCGCCGCTCTGTTTTGCGCTTGAGGCGAAGGTTCCCTGGAAGAACCGCTTTCGCTAGAAGGGTTCCCGCTATCATTCCTCTTAAACCGTTTCTCATTATTCCTATTCAGTTCATCAGCTTTGTGTTTCCTCGTTTCTAACGTTTGGGTACCTCGTATTGAACTCGGGGGTTTTCTGCCGACGGAAAAAATCCTACTAGGAGTAATCAAGTTCTGAGAATGTGACGTTGACGGTTGTGATTGATTGGTAGTCGATGACGTACCAACTATATTTTGACTTGAAGAGCTGCCTTCCTCAGAATTACTTGCAGCATGTAAGTTGGAACTGGGGACACTGGTCCTAGTACCGCTAGGTCCGGGAACGGCAGTACTACCACTGGAATTCTCGGCCGTTTGGGTTCCGCTAGTATAATGACTGGGTTCCATTGGATCGGTACCTCTATCGATCATGGTCGGTGGTCTGTACAGCTGCAAGTATCTATGAACGAGTAATTCATACTCTCTCACTAAATTCCTATAGCACATTGTTATCCTTCTTTCTCTTTCCGGTACTACTGAAGGTGGTTCTCTTTCTTGAGGGGGTGGCGAGAGGTTCAACGGTGGTTGCTGCAAAGAATAGTTTACAATCAAGAATAGTTTACAATCTCTCTTTGCTTTTACATGAAACAATCAATATTTAACAAAAAAAAAAACAGACAATTCGAAAATATTTTTAGAAATACTTTAATTAATTAATATTGTTCTGAATAATTTATATAAGTAATATTTTTTACTTGAAAATTATAAATTAATAATTTTATTATAGTTAATATATTTCTTCAAAAAAAAAACTGCGTTTATACTATAAATTAACATTTTTACTTTAAAACTTGATTTTTAATGCATATTTATGATTTTACATACTAAACAAAAAATAAGATTTGCCTCTAACAAGCTCAGCTTCAGGGGATTGAAGAATAAGTTTATTGAAGACAACATAAACATATTTAATTAAATTTTAAATAAACTTATTATTATTATTATTTGAGACTGACTAAATATGCAGTTACTTACCGAAGGTGGTAGATTTCCTGCAGAAGTCACTAATCTTTGCGTAATCCTTCTCCTGTAAGGACTGGCGCACCGCTCTTGCCTGGGAACAGGCACTGGGGCTCTTACTCTCTCCCACCTCGTTTGGGGACTATTGGCTATGCCAGTTATTAATTTATGACCTAGTTTGTCAAACGCCACATAACGAACCTTAAAATGATTTTATGTTACTATAATGAACCTAAGTAGGTTCCTTAATACGTCAGGATTAATTAAGTCGAGATACAAAAAAAAATGTGTTTTTTTCAAACTTACTTTTTCTTTCGGATTGTTAGTTGCAGCATGAACAAAGGGTTCCGGCTGACTCCAATCCCAAAAATAAACCTCATTAAATGTGGCTATAACTAAAACCCTGTCGTTCGGATGAAATGCTATAGAAGCTATAACTGATTGGGTGGTCGTTGTCCACACCTCACTGCCTCCCTGAAAAAAAAAAGTTAAAATGTTCAACTATAACTAATCTAATAAATTTTATACAATTCATTCATGATTCTTTTAAAAACGACCGGCAAGTTGATGTTATTTTCAAGGATTTGGAAAAAGCGTCTGACAAGCTGGACTTGTGAGATAATTACAATTATCTGATTGGATAATTACTCCAGCTCTTCAAGAGTTCTCAGTGGATCAAAATATTATTTCATTATTATTATCATATTAACATAAAAGATTATTAATCGTTGAACTTAAGGGCTACACATCACAAATATATTCACCCACATTAGGAGTGCCCCAGGGTTCAAATCTTGGACAACTTCTGTTCTTACTAGTTATAAATAAAATTGGAGTAAGCGTTAATTTCACCATAGATCTTATTTTATGATTATAAGCATATTATTGAGGATGAACTTGATGCAAGGACCCTACAATAAGATTTGACTTTAGTTGTGCGTTGGTGTAGAGAACATAATTTAAATATAAATGTAGGCAAATGTGCGATAACGTCCTTTACATGTAGAACTGAAAATTTTAATTTTAACTACTGCATCAATGATATACATACTTCTGAAGAGAACTGATCTGCATAGGGATTTCGGAGTCTATTTTGACCCTAAGTTGGATTTTATTGGGCATATAGATAATACTACTGCCAACGCTTTGAAAATGCTAGGATTATAGATTATAAGAACTTGTGAATTATTTTAAAAATTATAACTTATATACATATATAATAAAACTTTACTATGCATATACTATTTGGGATCCACAGTATGCTAATCTCAGACAAAGTGCTTGGTCTGAGATGCTAATAGAACTGTTTTTTTTTTAGTGTGTTTAACGAAAATTTTTGTTTTACAAGTAATTTTCAGTTTATCCACAAGAGGGACAGATCAAAGGCTTTTGTGTAATTTGTTTAATTTCCCTTCTTTGAGACTATTGCGTGTAGAAGCAGGAATTATTTTCCTATATAAAATAGGTAACAAAGAGTTCTTAGAACAGCCTTCCATTTAGAATAGACACATCCGCACATATATTTTATATACCTGCACGGAGGACAAATCTGTCTACGAACTCACCGCTTATAAGATTGTGCTCTTATTTTAATAAATATTTATTTATTTACGGGCACTGCCCAATTTCGCAAAGATATAAATAATCTTAATCCTAACGCAGAGTTAACATATTATAAAATATTTTTTTTCAAGAAAAACGTAAAATTCAGCTGATTTGATAAAATTAGAGAGATTTCACATTATAGTATGCAATTTTCGCATAAAATTGGGTGCGTTTAAAAATAAATCAAGTATGGGATGCTCATTGGCCAGTCTGTGTGTACATTCTAGCAAGGATTTCAGACACGAGAAGAGTATTGTGGAGATATTCACATAATATAGGTATTATTTAAATTGTAAAAAATTCAAAATAAAATTAAGAAATGGATGGAATTGCTTAGTCAATTACTGTAATTAAGTAATTATTATAGCTTACTGAAAGCTTTTAGAAATAAGATTTATGTATCTTGTACGCAACTTGTTAATAAAAGAAAATACCACTCTCTACTTCAGTTAAGTAATAAATAAATAAAGAAAATAGATTTGAATTAGTCACTAGAGCTATGCTGTGGTTCTAGCCTCGATATAACAGACATATTAGCACCTAATAAAAATTGTAGCGCCTTTTTTTTATTACTTACGCTTAGGTCCCAGATCCTCACTTGCCCCCCTAGACACCCCGAAGCCACAATCTGGTCCGATGTCGGATGGAAAGCGATACACCACGGCGTCCTTGGGTGCCCAACCAGCGTTTTTATGTTCTTGCCGCTCCTTAAATCGGTAACATAGATGTTGTGGTTCCCATGGGTGGAGGCGGCCCTATGACCATCCGGGCTGAACACCATGAGAAAGGTGGAGCGAGGATGACCCGGCATTTCGCATCGCTGAAAATACAAAATGTTGTTTGTACTAATAATAATAATAATAAGTTTATTTAAAATTTAATAATATAATAAATATGTTTATGTTGTCTTCTATAAACTTATTCTTCAATCCCCTTAAGCTGAGCTTGTTAGGGGCAAATCTTATTTTTTGTTTTATTTTTTGTATATTACCATAAATCATAAATATGCATTAAAAATCAAGTTTTAAAGTAAAAATGTTGATTTATAGTAGAAACGCAGCTTTTTTGAAGAAATATATTACCTACAATAAAATTATTAATTTATAATTTTTAAGTAAAAAATATTACTTATATAAATTATTCAGAACAATATTAATTAATTAAAGCATTTCTAAAAATATTTTCAAATTGTCTGTTTTTAATATCCATGTTTTTATTTCGACTTGAAATTTTTTTAATGAAATCAATTTTTTAATTTTTATTGGTAAATAATAGTTTAAATAAAAACATAAATATTTAAAAAATTTTTGTCCTATGGACTTATTTATTTTAGGTTTTATAGTTATTTCATTTTTATGACGTGTATTATGATTATGGTTTTTAAATTGTATAAGGTTTTTATTTTTAAATATATACAGTGTCACCAGTAAAGTCCGCATCATATGGGATTTTTTTTTATTAATAGCTTTATTCAAAATTTGACTTTGGCATCAAGTTCTGCTTCGATCGAGATAAATATTAAGCAAAAAAATAGTAGTCACGTGATTCGCATTATCTGTCAAATTTTAATTTTTTCCAAAAAATAATTCAAAAGTGGTGTTATTTCTGAAAATATCGAAAAAAGTTATTAGAAAAAGTTTTTTTAAATGCAGTTTCTAGCCCACATGCAAATTTTCAGCTGCATAAGATAATTTTGATTTTTTATCTATATTTTGTAAATTGCACCACTTTTGCAAAATAAGACTCAACGCAACCTACATAAAACTCCTTAGTTTTGACAATGCTTTATTTCAGGTACATTTTCTTTAAAGTAGCGCCATATTAAATGTGTGTTTTTTACAAAATCAAAATTGGGCTATTAAAATTTGGTCGCATGTGATGCAAAGTTTATTTGTTTTTGACCCTGTATAAGGTAACTTCATAAAATAAGTATTTTTGAAAACGTAGTTTGTGTCTAAAAGTAATACACGTTAACGTTATTATGACATAGCTTAATAATAAATTATAATATAGCGGTTTTAAATTAAATCGTTGAAAATAGATAAACTTTACGTTGTTAAGCTAAAATTTATTTTCCACTAAAAAAACACTTTACTGAAGACACTGTGTTCTTTTTTGTCTTAATATTAAGGTGTATTACTATCAGACATAAACAACGTTTTCAAAAATACTTATTTTATGAAGTTACCTTATACAGGGTCAAAAACAAATAAACTTTGCATCACATGCGATCAAATTTTAATAGCCCAATTTTGATTTTGTAGAAAAACACACATTTAATATGGCGCTACTTTAAAGAAAATGTATCTGAAATAAAGCATTGTCAAAACTAAGAAATTTTATGTAGGTTACGTTGAGTTTTATTTTGCAAAAGTGGTGCAATTTATAAAATATAGATAAAAATCAAAATTATCTTATGCAGCTGAAATTTGGCATGTGGGCTAGAAACTGCATTTAAAAAAACTTTTTCTAATAACTTTTTTCGGTATTTTCAGAAATAACCCCACTTTTAAACTATTTTTTGGAAAAAGTTAAAATTTGACAGATAATGCGAATCACGTGACTACTATTCTTTTGCTTAATTTTCATCTCGATCGAAGCAGAACTTGATTCCAAAGTCAAATTTTGAGTTATTAATAAAAAAATCCCATATGATGCGGACTTTACTGGTGACACTGTATATATTAAGATGTTAGAAATGTAAAGTTGTCTTGTGTTCAACTTTTTTGTTTCTGAATATAATTCTTTTGAAGGATAAAGATAATCTTTATTGAATATAATTTTTAGAAACCTTTTTTGTAATATTTCTAATTTTTTAACTAAAGTTCTATTTATTCCTCCCCAACCTAAAATTCCGTAATTTAAATTAGTTTTAACTAACGCGTAATATAATATTTCCATGTCTAATATTTAAAAAATTTTTAATGTTTTTAAAAATCGGTAGTAAACTTCTTAACTTTTTATTTAAGTATTCTATGTGAAAATTCCAATTTAATTTACTATCAAAAATAATTCCTAAATATTTTATTTTATTAACTTTAAAAATTTTAATGTCTTCATTTATTTGAATACTATTCATATTTCGTGGTAGGTTATTTAGGTTTAAAGTAAAAGGAATATAATTTGTTTTGTTAAAATTAATTGTTAACAAATTGTTATCAAACCAATTTTTTATAATTTTAAAATCTTTTTTAATTTTATTATTTAAGTTTTACCAATTTGTATCGGTATAAAAAATTGTAGTATCATCTGCAAAACTATGAATTTGTCCATCGCAATTTATACTAAATAAGTAGTTAATATAGATATTAAAAAATAATGGTCCTTGAGGAACACCATACTTAAATACTTTTGAATAGCTTTTTTCTTTATCTATTTGAACATAAGTTGGTCTATTTTTTAGATAATTTTTAATTAATTTTAATTGCTTTCCTCTGAATCCAATATTTTCAAACTTATTTAAAAGTAAATTATGGCTAACTGTATCAAAGGCTTTAGCTAAATCTAGAAAAATACTAATACAAGGTTTTTTTTTATTATCTAGTGCATCATATATTATTTGTTCTGTTAGATAGCAAATAGCGTTTTGTGTTGATTTATTTTTTTGAAACCCAAACTGTTTATTAGAAATAAAATTTATTTTTTCCAAATAATTTTCGATTCTTAATTTTAAAACTTTTTCGAATACTTTTGCTATCAAAGATATTAATGTTATTGGTCTATAATTACTAGTTTTACTAGAATCTCCATTTTTAAAAATGGGTTTTATTATACCAATTTTGAAAGCTTCTGGACATATACTGGTTTTAAAAATATTATTTATAAGAAATGTAAGTGGTCTAGAAATAGTAGTTTTAATAGTTTTTAATATTTCTGTTGTTATTCCGTCGGCACCAGGAGATTTCTTTAATTTTAAACCATCAATTACATTTTCAACGTCTTTATGATTAGTTTCTTCTAAATAAAATGAATTTATATTGTTTTTTTTTTTTTTTGAAAATGTGTTATTGCCTTTATTGATTTTAATTTGAAGAAATAGTCCATGCATAAAGTGGAGTTGAAAGTATGGGAAAGAAAGAAAAACTCAAAGTCTTCCTCCACAAAGTTTAATAGAATAAAAATATTAACTTTAAAATGTCTTTATTCCAAACTAACTTCTACAGTTCATTACATGGAAAGTGACAATATAATATAGAAAATAATAACCATAAAAAAAAATAACAATAAAAAAAAATGGAAGTTAATATTCAACACAAGTCTCTACATGTTTCGAACGTAGAAACGTTCATCATCAGGAGACAGAAATTATATTTGGTGCTGATGGTTTTAGCCAAAGAGAAAATGGTGTCGAACCTTAATGGAGCTTTTATTTAATAAAACTTAATGTTTTGAGTAGACATGATATAAAGAAACTTGAAGAAAGTTTAACCATACTGAGTATGTGAGAAGTCAGCAAATGGGGTCTAGACCAACCAAAAATCACTTTATTGATTTTGTTTGCTAGCTTTTCTCCCACTTCAGAAAAAAAGTCAATAAAGCTATTAGCTATACTTTTCTTATGAGTAAGTGATTAATTTTCAATTTTGATTTCGTTTATATTTTTATGTTTTTGATTTTTATTACATATTTTTTTAATAATTTTCCACATATTATTATCTTGATTAAAGGTTTAAAATTTTTTAATTTCACGTTTATAAAAATTGGTTTTTATTTATGAGCTCAGTCCTTCAATAATAATATAATTCGGCTTACCATCTCGTTGAGTTCTTGCTTTCGTACGAGCTGCTCCTCCGCAAACAGCTGTATATCCTCCCTGGCCTTGACATACCTTTTGACGTGACCGTTTTCACGATCATTCAAACCTCTTATCAGATCCACCGCACCGCTATTCTTTGCAGTTTTCGTTAGATGACGAAATATGTCAAAATCGTCTTTATTCATGTTCGTAAAAAGTTTAAATTATAAAATGCATCTTGGAAAAATAAAATGCTTTGACCTAAAATAAGACAAAACGAAATTGTTATAATTTTCTGAATGTTTCTATGAAGAATATTATTTTGGAAGCTTTACTTACGTCTTTAGATGAAAACAGAAACATTTTAGGAGTTGGGCACACTATTAATAGAACATTTCTTCATACTAAAAAAAAATATTTTTTTTAAAGTTTATATTATGTAGTAAATGTTTTGGCGATTATTTCATTCAGTAGATGCACTTTTTCATTTAAATCAGGCTTTCTACTTTTCTTGGCAATGATCATAAACATCATAAGATATATTAAATTTCAAACAAAATAAGTAAAACAGGCCGTATTCAGCTTCAAATTTTAAGCCTGGCTCACAATATTATATTTTTTTATTATTTATTTAATCCCGACCAACTTTCCAAGTTATTACAGGAATAAATGTAAGTAATGTAAATAACAATAGATAAAAATAACTATAACAATTATTATTCTCCATTCAGCTAAAATATTAATTTTTTATAACAAGTTTTGCTTGTTCTGAAAAGTCTATTGCCATACCTAGAGTTGGGCATGGTCAATTGGTCAATTGACCATGCCGTATTTGACCGGTCAAAATATATCAATTTTATTATTTATGCATTTGTGATCTATCCAGATTACCTCCTACCACCCAGGATAATGTTTAGTGTATCGTTATAGCGTCGTTATTTAAGAAAACAATAACACCTGATTCTGGGAATCCCAATAGTCGCCTCGTTTATTAGTGGTTCCCGGAACGGATTCATATATATATATATATATATATTCATAAACATAAAATCATGAACACTTAAAATAAAATATCAGACTCGGGTAATTAGGTAGCTGAATTATTACGAGCAGTAAAGTATGTAGCCAATGGTAAATTTTCATCTTCGGAGTCAGAGTCTAGCTGCTCGGCTTCGGAAGACGAAGACTATTGGGATTCCCAGAATCAGGTGGTATTGTTTTCTTAAATAACGGCGGTATAACGATACACTAAACATTATCCTGGGTGGTAGGAGGTAATCTGGACAGATCACAATTGCATAAATAATAAAATAAAATTGATATATTTTGACCGAATTTGACCGGTCAAATACGTCATGGTCAATTGACCATGCCCAACTCTAGGTACACGTTTTGTCAATGTCACTTAGAATCGACTCAGTGAGCTTTTATCTAAAGAACAAAAAATATTAGATTAGGAATTTTTTTAAATGAAATTTAAATAAGGGTTGTTTCTTTTTAAGTGTTAATATGTTAATGAATTATTATATAATATCAATCCATTATGATGACAATTTTCCAAAATCACTGTTTATCTTAATCGTTTGTAAAAAGTTAGTTTGTCTAGTGTCTGGCATGGACATTTGTAAACGTTGTTTCGACGATTTTTATTTTAAAAGTAAAGAATAAATAAATAAAATTATTTATATCTAAGGATTTATTCGGCTTATATAAATGTATTGTTGGTTCTAAGTGCGGCAGTTTATGAATACATGTAATAAATTCTATTTTGTAGTTTTCAAAGGTTTTACCTTGAACCTCAAATAGAAATATTACACTGAATTATTGAATGTACGGATGATAAATATTTTTTAAATAATTTAAAGATATACGATGACGTCACGAATTTTAAAGAATATCGAAGAATGTGAAGAAATGTAAGTTTGACGTATTTTCTTCATAGACATTTACCTTTAGATGAGCAAACAATAATCAGGAAAGTGAAAAATTTATGACCTCGCGCATGTAAACAAAACCACAGAGGAATAGGCATGCGCACTGCAAAATTATCGTTTAACGACTGCTAAAATACACAGGTCCGGGCTTTAACATTATTTGTGGGGCCTAAGCGAAGTTTAAAAAACCTAATTAAATAAAATTACATATCAAGAACTATCACTACTTCACACTTATTGAAAATACGAAATACCCGGTATTTTACCCCTATTTGGGCATAATAGAAGCATACTATGATCTTTACTAATCATTGCATCCGAGTTACTAAAGGCACAAAAACTAGAAATCCATAAATTTTAAACATTCACAATCCACAATAGCAAAGAAAACAACAAGAAATTATATGTGTGAAGTTAGCAACGTTCGGCAGCACCGTTTATGCAGCAACGAAATTTTTTGGGGTACGCATCAATTCCGCCTTTAGCGTTTGTAAACGAATCTTAATTTTTTTAGTGAATTTGAATTTCTACCATTTGGTTTTATCGTCTTTACTGAACTACCCAAAAGGGGTAAATTACCTGCTATATACGAATTTCCAAAAACCCGGAGAAAAAGTTACAGGATAGTCAGGATAAAAACTTCAAAAAGCAGCGTTTGTAAACGATTTTAATGTTTTAGTGGCGAAGATTGAAATTCTACCATTTGGATTCATCGTCTTTAGTAAAGTACCCCATAGGGGTAGAATTTCAATCTTTGCCACTAAAAAAAATAAAATTCGTTTACAAAAATGCTATTTTTCGAAGTTTTTATCCTGTAATTTTTTTTCCGGTTTTTTGGAAATTCGTATACAGTGTGTTTCAATAAAAACTCCCAGGCCAATTATTTCGAAAACTAAAAGCGACGTGTAAATTCTGTAAACGCCAGTTTTTAGCCTCTATGATTGGCTTCACAACTGTGTAAAAAATTTGTTTGAATAATACAAGATGTAGGTGGCGCCACGGTGCAAAGAAATTTTTCGATGACAGGAAGTTTTAAATGTTGTTGTTCTGAAAGATAATTAATTTTTGGTCAAATTATGTCCCATAAAAAAATTTGATAAATCCAACATGAAAGGAGATACTTGGGGTTAAGTTTTTTTTTTTAATAATTTTAACGAGTATTTTAATTATAAATATTTTTAATATTCCTTAGCAGATTTTAATTTAATTTTGGTAACGATAATTTTAGTGATAAAACGCTCGTGTAGCGCTAAATTATTACGTCCAGTGACGGCTCAGGGGGCGCCTTAACAATTAATATTGGCAAAAAATAAGACGCCACTGAGTTTTTGGTAATTTTTATATTTTTTTCGGATTAAGCAACTAAAGATATCCTTTTCTTGTCTGTTTTCTTATCTTGTTTGGTTTTCGAGAAATAAAAATAAAAACAATTTTATTGCATATCTCTGGAAAACAAAAATTATTAAATAATTAATACGTTGTATCTTTTGCTATTACTCGAAATACCTACACTATTGAGAGTTTGCAGAACCGAATTATTATATCGATTTGCTATGTGTGTATATGAAAACGGCAATAATTTTGAACACCTTATTCGACCCAATTAAATAGTTTTTGGTATTGTTCTAATTTTCATTAATAATTTTGTATAATTTCTCATCAGTTCATTCAGAAAATTTAAAACATCTTTAAATTTTATTTTATAATGCTTTAATGCTTTTAAACAACAAAAATACAATGTATTAATTATTATTTAATGATTTTTGTTTTCCAGAGATATGCAATAAAATTGTTTTTATTTTTATTTCTCGAAAACCAAGCAAGATAAGAAAACAATTTAACAGGCAAGAAAGGGGTATTTTTAGTTGCTTAATCCGAAAAAAATATAAAAATTACCAAAAACTCAGTGGCGTCTTATTTTTTGCCAATATTATTTGTTAAGACGCTCCCTGAGACGTAACTGGACGTAATAATTTAGCGGTACACGAGCGGTTTATCACTAAAATTATATTAAAATCTGCTAAGGATATTAAAAATATTTATAATTAAAATACTCGTTAAAATTATTAAAAAAAAAAACTTAACCCCAAATATCTCCTTTCATGTTGGATTTATCAAAATTTTTTATAGGACATAATTTGACCAAAAATTACTTTAATTATCTTTAAGAACGACAATATTTAAAAGTTCCTGTCATCGAAAAATTTCTTTGCACCGTGGCGCCACCTACATCTTGTATTATTTAAACACATTTTTTACACAGTTGTGAAGCCAATCATAGAGGCTAAAAACTGGCGTTTACAGAATTTACATGTCGCTTTTAGTTTTCGAAATAATTGGCCTGGGAGTTTTTATTGAAACACCCTGTATAGCAGGTAATTTATCCCTTTGGGATAATTTACCAAAGACGATAAAATCAAATGGTAGAACTTCGCCAATAAAATTTTTTTAATTCCTTTACAAACGCTACAGGCGGAATTGACACGTACCCCAAAAAAAATTCGTGACTGCATAAACGTTGCTGATAAACATTATTTCACCCATAAAATTTAACTTTTGTTTGCGCACAAGATAAGCTATAGGGATCTAAAGGTAAATGTCTATGCTCTACGACCCTGGTGTAAAATTGAGTACCTTTTGCGTAGTTATATGATCTAGGTACTCATAGTCATAATAATTACAGAAATACAAAGCCTGACAAAAACAAAGAGTATATATTATACATATTTGATAAAATAAGAAGTAAGTATTTGTTGGGTGTCTATTCCACCAAAATTTCAGGAAAGCATGTGTAGTGTTGAAAATAAAAATCAACGTGAAACTCCAGTCAATGGTAAAGTAACGGTCATTTAAAAGAAAATAAATAAGTGTTTTCTTGTTACTTTCCTTGCAAAGGAAGTTCCTATATATTTACATATATTATTGTAATCCAAAAAATATAAGATTTTATCAAATATCGCAAAGTCCCTGGATCACAAAAAGAATGTTCTCCATATCTGACTGTCAATTTGTTGGCACGAAAGCATAAAAACTACTTGATGGAGAATGATGAAATTTTGTATGTGGATAAGGCATTGACACTGCTTAACACCAGGACGTCTATTCTCCAGTTTAAGAGAAGTGAACGCTCTCTCGCGAGAAGGGACAATTCACATCATATGCTCACATCGTCATGGAAATGAATAGTCATTTGAGGTTTCAAGAATACAGTTTAATGATTCTTAAGAGAAAAATTAATCACTTCTCTTAAAATGATCATTCGCCTATTTCGAGAATAGACGTCCTGGTTGGGTTTGCTATAATATAGAGTCCTAAGTGCCGCCTTTATTTAAATAAACAAATCTTAATAGAAAAATTGAAGGATAGTAAATGGCCTATAATGTAAAATTATATTTGACTCTACAATGGAAACAAGTTTTTTTTATTGTTTTTTAAATAGAACAAGGTAGAACCAACAACTCCTGTTGGTAGAACACCCTATATTTTAAAGCATTTTCTAATTCTAGAGATTAATAGTGGTATGCAAGATTGTAAGACTAATTTTATTCTAGTTTACATTTATTTTAAGGGTGGTAGGTTTAATATACTACATACATTACTGATAATGCTTCAATGAAATCAATAAATACCAAAAAATCATTTAAAGCGGGATTAAAAGATAGGCTGAATTAAGAATGTGTGCTGTAAATAAAGTAATGTTGTTATAATGTTTCCTATACCAAAAATATAAAGTAAATGAAATAGATATTCGAAAAATCATAACTAGGTACATCTTTTGTACTTTGAGACAGGTTACAACTTGGAGAAAACCGCTGTCACTTGCCTTATTCAAAAATACCAGCTGTCAAAGGGAGAAATATACAAAATAAGGAGGTCAACTTAAAAATGTTTAAAAAATAGTCCCCCTGTATATATTTTTTTTGGTTTAAAATATTTGGTTGGGTATAACATTAGGTTATTGCATAATCTTTTATATTTAAAAAAATCAATTTGATACAGGGTAAACTGCTAGATAGTGGGAAAAGTGCAGAGCAATGGTATTTGCCCTTAATAGAGGAAGCCTGGCTGCAGCTTCGTCAATAAATTTACTTATTATAATATGAGTTAGTTGTACACCATTCAAAAATTATATTGGAACAAATTATATATATCAACATTTTAATTAAGTGAAGTGTTTCTGTAAAGCCTAATATTTATAGTATCAAATGATGATATACAAGGAACACTGCAGTCCTTGCAGTAATATCAGACAACATACTTTAAAATTCATTGGCTAATTACTTTTACATTAAAGCTCTATTAGTCCATTCTTGTGATACTAGTCTAACTGTAAGATATATTAAAACATTCTATTACTTTTAGTAAGTGGTCAGATTATCAAAGATAGGTATGGGATGACTAATACAAAGTATTTAAACCTTAAATATATATTATGGTAAAGCAGGTACCTATTTACCATTTATCTCAGGTAAATAACTAATTTGCACTAAAGGCTGTGTTCAATTACCGGGGCAAAAACGACGTTCTGTGCAAAAATATTTGCAGGCATCTGTTTGATACCAACACTGATTTAGCGAAACCATGCTGGTGAAGTAAAATTTGTCGAATTTTAAGTACTCAACTCTATCAACGTAATATAAACCACCAAATTATATATAATTTAAAGGTATCCACTGTAAAATGTATATAAAATTGCAGTTGAATAAAAAATGTTAGGTGGAATTTTAATACAAAGAGACGAGCAAAATTATCAAAGGGGTTGGGCATAGAGGTCACTTCAAATGGTGTATACTGTTCACACAAAGCCTCAAACCGAAATGAAAATATAACTGAAAGATAAAATACCTTATTCTACACCTATTCTAAGTATAAAATCCAAAAGGATATATCATTTAACACTTTTTTTTGCAAATAAACAAATTGTGTACACAATGACACTGACGTAACACGTCCACTTTCCTGCGATTTTATTAACAGAAATGACAGATGACCAACTGAAAATGACATTTAACTGACAACTATTGTCAAAAATCAGTTGTTAGTATCCTTAATGGGGATCAACATCGAAACAAATTATTGATGTTAGATATCGATACACGAAACAACGGATCCATGTTAGGCCGATTTTATCGATGTTTAGCCGAATTATATATTAATATTATGATTTAAAAAAATGTATACCAACATACAGTAATGGGCCCTTTCACTATAATCGAACTCATCATATTCCGCATTAACATCCTGAATTAGAACCTATTGAAAATAGATTCCAATAATAAAAATCTTCCTAGAGGGTTAGTTACAAAACCTTTCCTAGATAAAATTAAAAAGACGCC
The DNA here is from genome assembly GCA_963969555.1 of Polydrusus pterygomalis. Taxonomy (NCBI): domain Eukaryota; kingdom Metazoa; phylum Arthropoda; class Insecta; order Coleoptera; family Curculionidae; genus Polydrusus; species Polydrusus pterygomalis. The sequence continues at coordinate 3,110,300 of OZ018376.1, forward strand.
GCACAAGCAGAAGGTTTAAAAACATGACATCAACATCAAAACCTAATTATTTCATTATCCGCGCAATTCTTTTATTCGTTAGCATCCGCGGATTATGTTGCTATATTTGTTTTGATAAACAATAGACAAGAACAGCTTAACAAAGCCGCTTGCTATTCAGGTAGATCATAGACATTTAATTATTTTTTAGTTTTAAGATGCTGCGGCTGCGTTCGACCTTCAGCTGAATAACTCGGTCCCATGGGTGATGTCAGTGAGTTTATTCCCATGTATGTTTTTATCTTAGACCTTGTCTAAGGTTTTTATTGAAGACAGTATCTTATTTATTTACTAGCGTGTATTCGGCATGCGTTGCAACCTGCTGGTATAAATACAAACCCGAACAAACCCGATATATTTACCCGGCATGCCACTTTCTGAAATTGCACCCGTGCGAAGCCGGGGGCGGGTCGCTAGTTATACATAAAAACCTGCCCCTTGAATCTTGAATCATCTCTATCTATTTAAAAAAACCGCTTCAAAATCCGTTGCGTAGTTTTAAAGATTTAAGCATATAGCTGGTAGGGACGGACAGACAGCGACAGCGACTTTGTTTTATACTATGTTAAGATTTTCTCATTAAATAATTGAAAATTTTAAAAACGTAAACCGTGGAAAATTTTATTTTTCTGTCTTTATGCGATAGGAAAATTTAGTAAAAAAGCCCATTACTAGAATTAGCAAAAAGTTTTATAAAAAATTGAAAAAAAAAACTGCTATTCCTTGTGTAAGTATTCGTTGCTGCTATTGCTTGGATTTGGATAAGACAACATACAACAGTAACAGTACGTTCCAGTATTTTGCACGAAACATTAAAATCACGGCAGCCCAGAATTAAACAGAAGTTGGTGGAAATTTAACTGAAATTAATAATAAATAATGTAGAATAATTAATTCAACATCGACGTAATTTTTTTCAAACATCGATGTTTTTAAACTTTTAAAGTTCTGACGTCGATGGTAAAACATCGATTGATTACATCTGACATCTATCCAACAATCAAGGAATCAAGTTAATCTAACCTAACCTTACATTTTTGTTTGTGTATGGTTTGCAAGTGTTTTTCTGTGTTTTGTCTTTGTCAAGAAAAAGTTGCCGAATTAAATTGAAATAATTATTTCTGGTAAAATATAAACAGAAAAACTAGTTTTGACCAAAAATTAAAATAATGTCTTTGTACGACGATTATGATACTGCCCAAGAAAAGGTACAAGGTTGGTCTTCGGGCATAAAATTACTCCAGTCCCAGTTGCAGCTCAAAAAGGCTTCGGTAACGCAGCCAAAAAGGGATTCAGTACGTAAAGCTAGTCTAGCCCCTGTTATCGACCTCAAAAGTAAACGGGAAGATGATGATATGCCATTCGCCCGGCCTGATAACATTAGGTTACCCCTGTTGGGTAGTGTTTATGGCAGTGAGTTTGATTGGAAGGTAAATTTTATATAGCAATATTTAGTTATTTTATTAAGGCTACTACAAATATTTACAGGTAAATGATGAATATGATCCACTCTGGCCAAACGAGTATGAAAAAGTAGTCAAAGAAATTAGGGGAATAAGAGACAAAGACACAGATAGAGACAGTGAAAGAAGGAAAGAGAAGAAACGTAAAAGTAGGTTTAGTGATCCTGATGATAGTCCTCCTCACATTCCTATTGCACCGCCTACACCACAGATGAGCCAACCATCAATTGGAAGTGGTTTTGCAGGTAAGGGAACAGATAAAAGATACATGATGCATAGATTTAACATGAGGTCTATAATTAGGTCGTTGGGCTGAGGATGAAGAAGAAGAACGTCCCAAACCTGTTAGGCCTGTTGGGGGTGTGGCTATAGCCCCCCCTCCCAGTTTACAGCTGTCCTCGCCAGACCCATTGCCCATTATTCCCAACAAACCACAACCTAGTAGCTATGGAGGCTCTGTTGCTGCCAAAATTATGGCCAGGTAATTTTCTTCCTAGTATATGATTTAGCAATTATGGTACCCATTGGATCCTTAATTATTGTGTATTATAGATATGGTTTTAAAGAAGGGCAGGGACTTGGTAGAATGGAACAAGGTATGTCCATTGCCCTTCAAGTGGAGAAAACTTCTAAACGAGGTGGTCGAATACTCCATGAGAAGGACATAATGCCACCTCCCCCTCCAGTAGAACCACCAAAAAAAGATGATCCTCCTATAACGGAAATTATGAAGAATCCCAGCAAGGTAAAATAATCAGTAGTTAATTTAATAAAACGACCACAACTAACTATAGATGGAGTTTGACACCCTGCATTATTTCTTTATTGATTTAACTGTACTTTTAGGTTGTTTTACTGAAGAACATGGTAGGCCCTGGTGAAGTAGATGATGACTTAGAGCCAGAAGTTAAAGATGAATGTAACACAAAATATGGCCCGGTAACTAGTGTGATCATTCACGAAATTCCTCATGACGATCCTGAAGAAGCTGTGAGAATATTCGTAGAGTTTCAGAGAATAGAAAGTGCCATTAAAGCCGTCGTCGATCTTGGTGGTAGATTTTTCGGTGGGCGGCAAGTCAAGGCCAATTTTTATGATACTGAAAAGTTTGATAATTTACAGTTATTTGATTAAATTGCTAGTTTAGTATGTTTGAAAAGTGTGTGTCTGAATTGTATAATAGGTCTATGAAGGAGGGTAGGAATTTGATCATTTCTGTTAGAAAAAGTTTCAGAAACTCAGATTGTACGTTTCATAGTTCTCTTTTAATAAAAACAAGCCTATGAATTCATTGGCAGGAATTCCAGGTCGTTTTTCAGGTAATAATCAGTGGCGGCTTGTGCATAAGAGCACATGAGCACGTGCCCCCCTAGTTAAAATTTAAATTGTTAAAATTCAAAATAAAAAAAATCTATAGGTACTAGTTACCGTTTTGTGAATTATCATCACCCTATCTTTTACGTAACGTTAAATTGCGATATCTTTACTTTCCCTATTGTTAGATGTTGCGTCGAACAAAAAATTTCGCTTAAACCGCGGTGACTCATGCGCTTGAACGGCATAACGACCGGCAGAATACGGTGCCGCCGCATGATACAATAAATTCTTTCTTTGTATCATTGTGCCGCCGGTGCCAGAAGTTTTTAATGTTCAGAACGGCCGCAATCTTTTCACGAGTCGAGGAGCACGATAGCTCTATCTTTGTTTTATAGCTAGTTTTATTTTCGATCTCATTCTATCTTTATGGCACAAATTTCTGGTGATCATCAAAATTCCTTTATTCATGTTAATACATAATAATGTTTACACTCGTCAAAAATATACATAGGTAAATCTAATACAAAAAAAAACACAGGTTAAAATTCATTAAAATTTAAAAATTCTGTATATGAATAAAAAGCATTATCAGTCAAGATCTCCTTCATTTTGCTGTAGAATTGCTTATAAGGCAAGTTCTTTATGCTCTCCGGCAAAACATTAAAAAATTTAATTGCCCAATAGCCCGGGCCGTCCTGACACCTTCCTAAGCGCCACCATAAGGGTACTAAATTATTTTTGTTGCGTGTATTATAGTTATGTACGTCTGTGTGTGATTTAAAATTATCTGCCTTTTTTATAAAAAGTAAATTCTGTAAAATATAGAGGGCTGGCAATGTTAAAATTTTAAGAGCAACAAACGCCCCTCTACAATCGTCTCTGTAGCCGAGATTGGATATTACTCTTACTATTCTCCTTTGGATGGCAAACAGTCTATAAACCTCCGCAGAGTGCCCCCAAGCCAAAACAGCATATGAGACATGGGACTGAAATAATGCAAAATATGCTGTTCTCAATATAGCTGGAGAAACACAACTCGAGAGTCCTCTTATTACAAAAACAGCTTTTGTTAGCTTTTTAGCCACCTGACTAATATGACTACCCCATTGTAGTTTTGCGTCAAGAGTGACCCCTAGAAATTTTGCCTCCGAAACATTATTACCCGAACTATCACTTAAGTCTCTCAGAGTGAATACCATCTGCTTGGTTTTATCCTCGTTGAGAAGAAGCCTATTTGCCTGGAACCATTCACTCGACAACTCCAGAGGTTTAGGCACGTTATGATTAGTCAACTTTAAGCGAAAGTGCTCGTTTGTTCTGAATTATGTTTTCTAATTCGATTTTTACTCTGCTGTTGTGCTGCGCCAGCTGACTGAGCCTTTTAGTGATTTATGTAATAGTATGTCCGCGGTTTTATTTTACGGCTTCTTTAAAAAATAATAAATAATATAAAAATGACGGCAACGGTCTCGGTGCAATATTTAAATAATTGCAAAAATACAGTGAGTTTTTAAAAAAAGTCATTCTCAGGGTTAAGTTTCGATGATAAGATTATTGTAAAGAATGCGGGAAAACCAGTGCCTAACCTCCAAATAACGCAACTAAATAAAGGTCAAAAACGGGACTTTAAAAGAGTTTTTAAGACTTTAGGAGTGCATTGTATGAAAAACATGAGTGGCTGTGCGGATGTGAAAAGCAGAATAGTCTATTTTGTTTCCCGTCTTTGTTATTTGCCGGCGAAAAGGCAGAACCGTGTTGGGTTAAAAGTGGTGTTAATCGTATTGGTAAGCTATTTATTTATTTTATTGGAATCTTTTTAAGGAAGGGTTGTTAAAAATATCGGCCAGGACACAAATGCACAATATTTTGATGTTTAATAAAAAAATTACACATACATGTCAGTACCTACCTATATTATAGGTAGGTATGTACCTAATTAGGCTCATTTAAGTTCATATTAAGCGATCTTTACATCTGTGAAGTTCTTCGTGAATTTATTCATGAAGTCACTTTAGGGCTAACTTTGATAATGTAAATGGTCAACTTGGACGTCAAATAAATTCGTGAATTTCTTAGTAAAATTATTCACGAAAATTTAACATGCAAAATAATCAGCTGATGCACAGTGTACTAAATGCTACCGACTTCACGAATAAATTCTCGAAGAACTTCATAGCAACAAAACAACATGACCTTGAACTTCCAAAAAAAAATCCGTACCCCCTGCCGCGTTTCCCGTATTTGTGAACCCCCAGACATTCATGTCACGAGCCGCCACTGGTAATAATCAAATTTCGGCTATCTTTGATAAAATATAGTTTTATGAATTTGTTTTTATAATAAATTAGTTAATTTAATACATTGTATTAAAACACTACTTATATATAGTATAGAAACGTTAAAGCCCGTATTTCAGGGGCCAAGTTTTTGCCCAAAAACTTTTTCAAATTCTGCGACAGGAAGATTGCGGTTTTTTTTTTGTTTTGTGTGTTTGTTTTTTCGATTTGATTAGGTAAGTTTAATTTGTGTTTTTTTTTACTGTCTCTTAGAAACTAAAACGAGCGGAGGTCTAAAAATTGGTATACAGAGTGTTTCGATAAGAACTCCCAGGCCAATTATTTCGAAAACTAAAAGCGACATGTAAATTCTGTAAACGCCAGTTTTTAGCCTCTATGATTGGCTTCACAACTGTGTAAAAAATGTGTTTGAATAATACAAGATGTAGATGGCGCCACGGTGCAAAGAAATTTTTCGATGACAGGAACTTTTAAATGTTGTCGTTCTTAAAGATAATTAATTTTTGGTCACATTACGTCCCATAAAAAATTTTAATAAATCCAACATGAAAGGAGATATTTGGGGTTAAGTATTTTTTAAAAATAATTTTAGGGAGTATTTTAATTGTAAATATTTTTAATATCCTTTATTTAGCAGATTTTAATTTAATTTTGGTAACGATAATTTTAGTGATAAAACGCTCTTGTAGCGCTAAATTATTACGTCCAGTGACGTTTCACTTAACAAATAATATTGGCAAAAAATAAGACGCCACTGAGTTTTTGGTAATTTTTATATTTTTTTCGGATTAGGCAACTAAAAATATCCTTTTCTTGTATGTTAAATTGTTTTCTTATCTAGCTTGGTTTTCGAGAAATAAAAATAAAAACAATTTTATTCCATAACTCTGGAAAACAAAAATCATTAAATAATTAAAAGATGTTTTAAATTTTATGAAAGAACTGATGAGAAATTATACAAAATTATTAATAAAAATTAGAACAATACCAAAAACTATTTAATGGGGTCGAATGAGGTGTTCAAAATTATTGCCGTTTTCATATACACACATAGCAAATCGATATAATAATTCGGTTCTGCAAACTCTCAATAGTGTGTTTCGATTAATAGCAAAAGATACAACCTATTAATTATTTAATGATTATAATTATTATAATAATATTTTCCAGAGATATGCAATAAAATTGTTTTTATTTTTATTTCTCGAAAACCAAGCAAGATAAGATAAGAAAAGGATATTTTTAGTTGCTTAATCCGAAAAAAATATAAAAATTACCAAAAACTCAGTGGCGTCTTATTTTTTGCCAATATTAGTTGTTAAGGCGCCCCCCTAAGACGTCACTGGACATAATGATTTAGCGCTACACGAGCGTTGTATCACTAAAATTATCATTACCAAAATTAAATTAAAATCTGCTAAATAAAGGATATTAAAAATATTTATAATTAAAATACTCCCTAAAATTATTTTAAAAAAATACTTAACCCCAAATATCTCCTTTCATGTTGGATTTATTAAAATTTTTTATGGGACATAATTTGACCAAAAATTAATTGTATCTTTAAGATCGACAACACGACAACATTTAGAAGTTCCTGTCATCGAAAAATTTCTTTGCACCGTAGCGCCACCAGAGCTGTCGCAATTACTCTTAAAAAGTAATTCAATTACAGTTACCCATTACCCTCCGAAAAAGGCATCAATTACAATTACCAATTACTAACAGTATGATAAAAATATTTAAATTACCAATTACCCACTAAAAGTAATTGATTCCTTGATCAATTACCGCATTTTAATTACTGTTTAATTCAATTACTTTATAGTAATGGAACTACCCTAAAAAGTAATTGAATTACTCTAAATCTATAAATTATAGGCACTTTTTTGGCAAATAAATTACTCTGAGTTAATTTACTTACATTTAGGTAAGTAATTGAATTACATTTTGGTAATTCAATTACATGAATTACATTCTGGTAATTGAATTTTTTAAATTGAATATACAGGGTGTCCATTTAGTGTGTAATTTTTCGATATCTCAAATACTATCCTATATAGAGAAAAACTTTTAATGTAAAAAATAGAGGACCGTTGAAGGTGTATATTATTAAAATATTTTTAAATATACAGTGTGTTTCACAAAAGCCGGACCACTAAAATTTTAATATTTTTAAATGAAACACCCTATCTTTTTTTTTTGCAATTTGTGCCCCTCCATATTGTTTATGTAATCTCAATTTTTTTTCAATCTGTTGCGTTGTTGCCAAGATATTCATTATTTTCCTAATTTTTTTGCTTTTGTGCGGTCGCAATAAATATGCTACATCTTCTTTATTGATTTTAATTTAATTATTATTTTTTACAGACGGTTGCATCTTGGTCCTATGAGTAGTATTTATGAGATTATATCCGATTTTTTTATACAGAGTGCTTCAATTTTACTTCCAAATTTCGGGAAGTTAAGATTAAATTTACTCAATATTCTTAAATAAAACACTCTCTATATTTTGTCAAGAATTGAAACTTCTACTAAGTTCCCTTTTAACTGTAAAATGTAATGGGTAATTGTAATTTATAGGTACGTAATATAAAAAAAACTATAAATCTTCACTCACGGGTAACTACAAAAACTTCCTTCTAGCAAATAAATCAAATAGTTATAATATAATATTGAATAATTAAAGTATGACACTACCTGCTTGGTTCGAGGCACCACCCCATCAGTTTCCAGAACGCAAATACGCGCGAGCGAAATGCCAAGCAGGCGTGTGCCGCTCTACGCAGCAAAAATTAAACTCTCTTTACTCGGCGTTCGTTTTTGAGAAAAAAGTAAGGCCGACATTGAAAAATGTCGTTAAAAAAATTTAATTGGTGCAGCATTCTAGACTCGGGAGAATTATTTTGATATCGATCAATAAAGAATTGTTATAGATATTACAAAATAACTAAAACAATTTTTTCTCAAAAAAATTTTGAAAACATTTTCGATTGCCATAGACTTTCCCAGGTCGGGAAAAGTAGAACTTATTTGATAAATAACAATTTTTAGTTTTTCTTTGCGTTTGGCCAGCAAAACGCATACCGATTTTCATTATGGGAGAGGTTGCTCTAAGGATTGAAGGTAAGCTTAGAAGTTTCGGATCGACTAACATGATAAATTCAGGTCTGATTGAAAAGACCGTACATCCGCTCCGTTCAAGTGGATCGTATTTATGCGTTGTCTATGCGTCTACGTCGTCAAAGTCATTCGGCTGTGTCTTACCACCCATTTCTTTTGTTGCTACTTTGTTGTTTCCTCGACCAGTTATTACTATGTAGGCTGTACTGTTTTTCTGTTACATTCCGCCTCAAATTACACATATAAAAAGACGATTTTCTAAGGTTAGGAAATAAAAGTAAAAATATAACCACATATTATTTAAAATAATTTAAATGTTTTATTATAAAAATGCAAATGCTTAATAATATAAGAAAAACTGTTAGTTTAGCACATGGAATAGCAAATTTATCACAGCGGGTCGCTAGGCCTCTTCCCAGTAAGAAGCCCAAAGCTCCAGGAAACTCGGTTAGATGTCCTTACCTTACCTAAATAGTTATAATAAAATACCTAGCACTTAACAAATGTAAAACTATTGCTTTTTGCAGATACAAAGTTTTATAGACCTAAAGCAACTTAGGGTCGTAGCGGGAAAAGGTGGAGACGGATGCATTTCTTTTCTTTCATTATGGAGTAATGAGTTTGCTGGTCCCGATGGAGGGGATGGTGGTAATGGGGCCCATGTTATTTTCCAAGCATCTACTGATGTAAGGGATTTAAACAAAATACCTTCCCTAGCAAAAGCGGTTGATGGAGAGAACGGTAAACTACAGACATTTTGATAAATACTACTTATATCTTTCCATTTCAATATAATATAATATCTGTACAGTTACATTTATCAATTAATTTTCATATAAAACATAAAAACCATTAAAATGCTTTGATGCTAAAAATGCTAAATGAAAAACTTTACAATAAAAAAGTATTTTAGGAACAAACAGGGATTGCCATGGTAAAAACGCGAACCATTATGTTATAAAAGTACCTATAGGTACTGTCATAAAAAATACAGATGGAAAAGTTGTAGGAGATCTGTCGAGTGAAGGACTTATGTTTGTAGCGGCAAGGGGAGGGGCAGGAGGCAAGGGAAACCATTTTTTTATCACAGACACTGAACAATCGCCTGAGATTTGTGAATACGGGGCTGTAGGAGAAGATATAGAATATTCTATAGAAATAAGAAGTATGGCGCACGTTGGGTTGGTAAGTTTTTTATAATTATATTTCTGTTTTGAAGCTTGACTTTTATTGTTTTTTTCTAGATTGGGTTTCCTAATGCAGGAAAGAGTACATTATTAAGAGCAATATCTCGGGCTAGACCAAAAGTTGCTCCTTATCCCTTCACTACCCTAAAACCCTATTTAGGCGTGGTGCAGTATGATGACTATGAGCAGATAGCAGGTAAGAATTAAATAGTTGTAGAGCAGACTTTTTGTGATATTTAAGGATAGCTGATTTTAATTATATTTAATCTTAATTTTTTTACTTATTTTTAGTTGCTGACTTGCCAGGTCTCATTCCCGATTCCCATAAAAACAAAGGTTTGGGAATTCAGTTTCTAAAACACACAGAAAGATGTATGGTCTTATTATACGTACTAGATGTGTCTTTGGACAAACCCTGGACGTATTTAGAATCATTGCAGCACGAATTATCAGAATTCAATGAAAATTTCAAAGGGAAACCCCAACTAATTGTAGCAAATAAAATAGATTTACCAGATGCTGTGGAAAACCTGGAAGAACTTAAAAAAAAGACTGATTTGCCTGTCATTCCTGTTAGCGCGAAAAGTGGCGAGAATATAGAGACATTGTTAAGAGAAATTAAAATGATATATGACAAAAATAAAGATGATGAAAACGGCTGATAATATGCATTCAAGTTTTAATAAAATATTTCCTTCAAAAAATGTTTTTTTCTTTGTATAAACAGTAATTTTAATAATTTCTCAATATTTCAGTAAAATGCCGAGATAGTCTGCTTGCGTAGTTTTTCGATAAAACGGTAAAAAAGTTCTAAATTTGCTCCCCCGTTTATCGAAATCTATTATTATTTTAGCATTGAATATAGTTTGATACACAAAACACCAACTAAGGTTTGAAATTCAATGTTATTAGTGTTTAAGGCATGTAGGCAACAGTATTGATGTAGGCATGTAGGCAACCTTCCTTCCATACATGGGGGTTTGACGTAATAATTTTTTCAGTGTTTTCCATATGGAGAACTAGAGGGTCCTCCATTTTTCCAGGAGCAACAATATCACAGAAGAATAATCATTTTATTTCGAGATTTTGGTGATTGGGTCAATACAAGCGTAAATCCTCTGTGAAACCTGTTTTATCGAAAGTAGTGCTCGAACTATAAAGGGTAGGAGGCCGATCGACAATGGCAGCATTTTCAAAAATCTGTACCGGTTTTTTGGTTAGTTCGCTATTGGCCATAACAAATAATGTTTGAAGGCAAGACAAGACAAATAACGTCGTATTGTAATTAATTTCCATATTTATAATAAATAATGGTACAATTTATAAAAGTAGAGTTTGCTTTGTGTCGGGGTGTAAGACAGGATCTTTTTCAGAGAGAAAACGCAGCCAAATAAGTCTCTTTCTAGCTCCAAAGGTATAGCTAGAATGTTTAGTACCCTGTATTTTAAAAACCAAGCATCGTTGGAACTTTATACAGGCCGAGTTTACTAATAAGTATAACAAAGTAAGTGTAAATTCATATAAAAGCCCTTATTTGTTCCTTAAAGAACTAATTTAAATAAAAATAGTTATTGCGTCCATAAGAAACCATTATTTGATAGCCCACTTCGAACACGCGCGCCATCTTACAGCGACTCGTAAAGCTGAATTACCGATGCTAATTTGGGACCGAATCCAATGCATTGCGATCGGCCTCCTACCTCAAGTCCTCCATAGCTCGAACCACAAAACACCAACTAAGAGAAACGTTATTTGCATGTTAATTGAACGAAACGGGAATGATGTTTAACCGATCGCCATGTTAGGTGGCAGGGGGTGAGGAAGGCGGGGGAACGCTTAATTTTAATTGCAGGTTAGTAAATTAATTTTTTAATGTTTGTTTACTTTGCTTTTTAATTTTCTGAGTCAAATTATGTTTATTCAACGATTAAAAACAGCAAAGCAAACAACATTAAAAAAATTAATTTACTATAAAAAACAATAAGACTTTTCTAGAAAAAAAAAACGACTATAGCCTATTTTGTTTATAATTTATTTCAAGTTTAGATCAAAAAGATCTTAATGCAGAAGGCATAACTTCCAATGAGTCTAACACAAGACGAATTTCTAATAACTATATGAACTTCTGGTACGAACTAGTTAAGGAACATTGTACTATCAAAAATAAAAGTTTCCTAAGGGATTAAAGGTGGTATTCAGAGTCGACTAACTTCCTGGGCCTGTACAAAAATATAAGCCAAGGAAGCATCTAAGGTATCCACCAGTGATTCTTATATCACCCTTCTTAGTAGGTACAAGTTTAGAGTCACCGTGGTGTCGTTCAACTGCTTCCTTGCCTATGCTTTTCAATTTTGCACTATAGGGCTGGTCATTATTAAAATTAGGTCTTCATGTGGGGCAAGTCTTAATCCGGTGGAGGTCAACATTGGGCTAGTCTTGTAGGTGTGCATTAACATGAAACAAAAAAAATTGGGCAGAATAATCTCATACATTAGTAAAATGTTTTAAAATAAGAATTATTTTTGAATAGAAACTGAGAAAATTGTTTAATTGGTTTTAAATCTTTTATAACTGGAGTCATTAACTTTACTTTTATTAAAACTGTGTCCAGCACTTAAAGTTTTATTTTGAGTATTTTTATCTCTTAAATATTTGTAAACTGTTAATCGAACATATAATTTAACAATTTCATTACATATGTCGTGTTGCTCACAGAAGTTAAATTTTTGAAATTCATTTTCATAAATATCTAAAAATGTATCTTCTAAGTGAGCAATGCACTATTATTAAGGAAACGATACAATTTCTCGTGGAATTACATCGAGTAAGCGAACTAGTTTGTCACTGGCATAAGTAAGTCTAGTATTTTTATCATATTCTTTAAATGAAACACATAAATACTGATTAGTAACGTCGCTAGAATAAAAATTAGCAAGTTTCACAGTCAGGTACAGACTTTCAATTTCAAAGGTTATAAAAAATCATCCCTCCAAGAAACATTATTTGGAAGTAAAAGAAATATTCTCGGATGCAATATTTTTAGCTTAATAATAATATTACAATATTTAGTACTTACTCAGAGAAATACTAAGAACTTCAGTGACATTTTTAACATAAATAATAATGCCGGTGCGATAAAAATCACAAAAAAATAAAACATTTCCACAAGGTGGTCTAAAAAAAGAAAGGTTACGAAAACGAAACGTCAACGATGTCAAATTTTAATCGCACGTACGTCTCAATTGCTTTTGCACATACGTTCAAATATGGCCAGGTGGCTGACATATCCGGTGGCAAGATGTTGCGGGTTGCCCAATCCCACCTTCATCCCCGTGAGGCTCGAACTTTCGGGGTACTTTGGAGAAAGCTTACACAGATCATGGCCCTCTAGGATGTTTCAAGAATATACGTAGGAAATCCGGTGGCCACAGCAAAGTGTTTCTGGGATTGAGTGGGCTCGTCATATGTACCAATTACAAAGCATTATTTATCCACAGCCTCCATTATTGACACATCGATGTTAGCGTCTTGTCAATCTGATTTTTTTTAACGAACCCCGGGAGTCTCTCATCACCCAACCACACCGCTCCCTATAGGATCCTTAACTACCGTAACCCTTTGCCATGACCACAAAATAATGGTAATTCGGCGTGATCGTTGGCCAACCACTTCTAACCATCGAGCACGGCAATTGCTGTAATATGCCGTGCATCGAGCTAGGAAAATAGCCGAGTTCCTTTAAGTAACTTTTAAATAGCAAACAAAGCCAATTCAACGGCTAAGTTGAGCGTTCTTTTTAAAAATTTAACTTAGCACAACAAAGAATTTTACTTTGCTTTTTCAAAGAAACAAATAGAAAGTATATATGTATATGCATATATATTATTTTAAAATTACCGCCTATTATGTGCCGGAAATACCTCTCCTATCATGTTGGTAGCCATGAAACTTTGACATTTTTCCAATGAGAATAAGAATAATGGGAAAGACAAAGACACAATGACGCAAAACTGCAAAAGAAACGACTGAAAAGCAATGAATAAAGAATCTGAAAAGAGTCAAAGACGCCAGTGTTGCCAGTCTAGTATTGTACTAGATCTAGTACTTTTTTGACATTTTCTGTACGCTATTACGTTTAAGCAAAAATTTAGTACTTTTTAATATCCGCTGTCCACAAAAACAACAAAAAAGACAAATTTTTAATTCTGGACCATGGAAAAATCAAAAAAGTTTTACTTTATGGTACAAATATCGCGATTTAAATATCTTCAATATAGTAATTCGGCTTCTGCTTCTCTGTATAATGAGAATGAGAATGAGAATATCATTGTGTGTGCGTAGGTAGCTTTTGGTTTTGCCGAGCGCCAACGAAAGATGTGGTTCCCGAGTTATGTTATGTTTATTTCATTATTTTACTACAAGAACAAGAAACAATATGTGCAGAACAAACCCTATACATTTTCTTTAATGTGCAGTGTCCAGCAAAGAAAATTTATAGGGTTAGAAATGTTAGCTCCTTGTTAAAAAATCGCAACACAGTAGAGGGAGAAAGAAGAGAGAGAGAGGGGTGTTAGTGTGCCCGCCGGCCATCAGAGGCGCAATGGCGGGAAATTTGAACAGCGGTTTTAGGACTTTTCAATTTAATTATTAACTTTTGAACGAGTTTTTATTGATTTAATTTGTGATTCAATATAAATATTATTAAATCACAAATTAAATCAATAAAAAGACGCACAAAAGTTTTTTTTTTATGGAATAAATAATGCACATTATTTTTATATTAACCAAGATTTAGAAAATAAAGATGGAAGCACTTTATCGTAAATAATGTTTTCTACGTTTATTTATAAATAAAAACTGCATTGACAACCATAACAAAAAATAACTGTTTAGAATAAACTAATGTCCTTAGGTTACGTCTCACAGGTCTCACTCATCTGGAATTGACTCAATTCATATAATATTATCACAAATACTGTATAAACACAAGCACTAGGATGCATTGAGACACGTACTAAAAGATCCATAAACTATCAGGTGATTCTTACAGCGTTCTCTGAAACAAAAGAAACAGTATCGGGTAGACATTAAATTTCTCTGTAAAATATGGCCGATGGCCCAGTATCTACTTATCGAGTTAGCTCAAACCATTATCTTTGTGCCATTATGTTATAATTTTTAATCCACTCAGTAAAACAAAAATGTTAAAATTATCATTTCAAGAGACTAAACTTATCTGTTCGTAACTGATAGATTGTTAGGTATTACCTCGGGCACAATGTGTTGCAGTTATCTGCAGGTTGCCCAGTGATATTTTGTTAAGATTGGCTTGTTAACCAACACCTATTATGTATGATGAAAGAGTTTTGGACTTCCATTGTCTTTATGTGTTTTAAATCACAACGTTTCAACTGGTAAGTATCTCCAGTCGTCTTCAGGTGAATACTAAATAAGTAAAGTAACTACAAGATTATTTATACTAGCTAGGTGCACCGAAGCACAACTGAGGTGGGTGCAGTCATGCGTTCAGTTAACACGCGATCTTATCCTAAGCTTACATCTATCTAATAAAGGTTTCCAGATATTTCTTAAGTCTAACGATGGTTTACTAAAACAGCCTGGATTCTGGTGAATAGTAGCAGCTTCCTTAAACTTTCTTTTCCTCCAGTGTGGCTCCTTATGTAGGATTTCAGCTTCTGACCACATGATATGGTGGCCATGTTTCCAGGCATGGTCAGCTGCACCTGACCTTTCAGTCTCTCCTTTTAGCGTATTGTTGCACCTAGCTAGTATAAATAATCTTGTAGTTACTTTACTTATTTAGTATTCACCTGAAGACGACTGGAGATACTTACCAGTTGAAACGTTGTGATTTAAAACACATAAAGACAATGGAAGTCCAAAACTCTTTCATCATTCAAGAAACATCATTGTCTACGACCTTCAAGTATTCACTAGAAGCCCGGTATGGACCCGGTATAAGTGGTAAGTTTCGTAACTACGAGAAAATCAAGATAAAATTAACAAAGGAGGAAACACACATTCAGTTTCTGCTACAGGCAAGGGACCAAGGAATTATTCCAGATGGCTTTAGGATCAAGTCACCAATCCCAGGACATCAAGCCATAAAGATTCTAAATAATGCCAGCAAAGCGCTCATACGCTCCCAGATCAACTACCACCGTTTTAAAAAAGCAGCTCTACTCACGGATATGCAACAGAGATTCGAAGAAATCAAAGAATACACATTAGAAGAGGATCATGGACCTATCTTTCGGAAGATTGACGCCACCTGTGACAAAGTAAGAACAACTCAACAAAATAATCATAAGAAAATTGGGAAAACATGTTATTCAAGAAACACCAATAACGCAGAATCAAAGGACCATTGTTAACATTTCATCTAAAGAATTAACAAGCAATGAAGAAAACTTATTGGCCAAGGGTTTAAACTTTACTATCGCTCCAAAAGAGATACCAATACTGGACATTATTAGCGCTGTCGACTCAACAACCATAGGAGAGACACAAGGGGAGGAATTTAGATGGAAAGTTAGGGAAATTCTAGAAAAATCGAAGCCTCCAAAACAAAATATCAGTAAAGATGAAAAAATCTCCCTAGCAAACCTTCGCAAAGACTCCACTATCAAGATTCTACCAGCCGACAAGGGAAAATCGACCGTCATTATGGATGTTCAGACCTACGATCAGAAAATCGAAGAAGTCCTGCAGAAAGGTAACTACTCTCTTACTGCCAAGGATCCGACCTCTACCATCGAGAGAAGAATCTACCGAACACTTAAGAAATATGAACGATATATACCAGAAAAGACACGGACACGCCTGACACCACACCACAGTAAGCCTCCACATCTCTATGGCCTGCCAAAGATACACAAACACAACATGCCTCTTAGACCCATTACGAGCTCCCGTAATTCTCCAACATACGAACTAGCTAGATTTCTACTCCCTCTACTCAAACCTCTCCAAGGAAATAGCACATCATTTGTTAAGAACTCACAGCACTTCGTTCAAATAATAGGAGGAAAGGAACTACAGCCAGGAGATCAGCTGGTGAGCTTTGACGTCGAAAGTCTTTACACCAACGTTCCCGTAAAAGACGCCCTAAAGGTTATCAAAAACAGACTTGAGGAAGACCATACTCTACAGGAAAGAACAACGCTCCCTATTAATGCCATCTTGGAACTATTAGAATGCTGCCTCAACAATTCCTACTTTCAAGAAAAGGATAGATTCTTCAACCAAGTAGACGGACTACCGATGGGCTCATCTCTCTCGCCAATAATAGCCAACATATACATGGAATGGTTTGAATCGAAAGCAATGGAACAGGCAAAGAAGAAACCAAAAATGTGGCTGAGATATGTGGATGACACCTTCATTATTTGGAATGGAACCAATGACGAACTAAGAGATTTTCTAGATCACCTCAATAGCTTAACACCAACAATCAAATTCACCATGGAGAAAGAGGAAAACAACCAATTACCGTTTCTAGATGTCAACGTGAAGAAAAATGGTAATAGCATCCAAACTTCAGTATACAGAAAACCTACGCATACAGGTCAGTATCTCAATTTTACTTCAAATCACTCAAACAACACGAAACATGGCATAGTTAAAACCCTCGTGGATAGAGCAATTACAATCTGTAACTCGGAAGAAGCACTTAAAAAGGAAGCTCACCACATCAAGACCGACCTCAACAAAAATGGCTACCCCACAAAATTAGTTGACACAACATTGGAAAACCGTAAGAATCGACCCAACGCGCAAAAAGCAGACAGAGAGGCACAACCAACACTCAATATTCCGTATGTCAAGGGAGTATCTGAGAAAATAAGAAGACTAGGACAACGATACAACATCAGCACCGTATTCAACTCGAGAGACACCCTAAGAAGCCACCTGACGAAGACAAAGCCTATAAGTCAAAAAGATAGGAAAAACTGCGTCTACCAGATCCCCTGCGAGTGCGGCCAATCGTATATAGGTGAGACATTAAGACCACTCGAGACAAGGATTAAAGAACACAAAAACAATACGCTAAAAGGAGAGACTGAAAGGTCAGGTGCAGCTGACCATGCCTGGAAACATGGCCACCATATCATGTGGTCAGAAGCTGAAATCCTACATAAGGAGCCACACTGGAGGAAAAGAAAGTTTAAGGAAGCTGCTACTATTCACCAGAATCCAGGCTGTTTTAGTAAACCATCGTTAGACTTAAGAAATATCTGGAAACCTTTATTAGATAGATGTAAGCTTAGGATAAGATCGCGTGTTAACTGAACGCATGACTGCACCCACCTCAGTTGTGCTTCGGTGCACCTAGCTAGTATAAATAATCTTGTAGTTACTTTACTTATTTAGTATTCACCTGAAGACGACTGGAGATACTTACCAGTTGAAACGTTGTGATTTAAAACACATAAAGACAATGGAAGTCCAAAACTCTTTCATCATTCAAGAAACATCATTGTCTACGACCTTCAAGTATTCACCTATTATGTATGTGAAACATTTCATGTTAATTTATTTATTGTAAACTTACATTTCCTATATTCCTTAAAAAATAGGTAAGGAAGTGTAAAATCAATTTGATAAACAATAAAAAATAATTACCTGCATAGTAGGCTGGAATAATAACTGAAAGATTACACACATCGGCGAAGTTTTCTAGAATAGAAACTAATAGAATTGTATATTAAAATGATAATAAAGAATTAATTAATTTCCTCAGAAAAAAACGTGGACAAGAAAAATTGACAGTTGTGACGAGGCGATGGATGGCGGGCTGGCGGGCTGGCGGCTGGCTGGTTTGTTCCAATTAGCACCTGGCGCAGTTTGGGAAGCGTTATAGTAGGTTAGAATATAACTGTCCTTCTCTTCTATACGTCAAAAATATGCGACAGAACCCGGTTACACGGCCAGCTGGCGACAACAGCGCTAATTTGCCCTGATGGCCGGCAGGCACACTAACACCCCCCTCTCTCTCTTCTTTCTCTTTCTACTGTGTTGCGAAATCGTCCATTTAAGCTTCACCGGGGTGGTGTCCAGTGTCACACGTCACAGTCACAGTGTGCAAGTATGCCTAATATTGCTTAATGGCTTGATATTGATATTTTGATAGTAATTTAAATACTTAGTCACGGGTCCCGGCATAATATAACAAATAATGTTATATATGCCGTGACTTAGTTATAAAGTGACCTGAGGATTTCAGCGTAATTCGAGAGAGGGGAAAATATATCCGTCCTGAAAATAACACATTGTACGATCTTTACTCTAAATATTATGCAAATTTTTTTTTAATTTATCAAGAATTCAATAAAAAATTGCCGAAAAGCACCAATTCTTGGTAAATTTGAAATTGCAAATTTAGACTATAAATAGTACAATCAATGTGTTGTTTTTATGTTAGTTAAGCATAACCTAGGTAAGGCATAGTAATATATTAAAGCACCGTCGTGTGGCAAATGTACCTAGAAAAAACATATTGAATATGTTTAGATTACTATTTTGGGTTTTTTTTAACAAGGAAAACGTTTGATTTTTTTATGATTTATTTAAATTCATAAATATATAGATTATATCAATGATCTGCTTAGCTATAGCAGATCATTGGATTATATCGTCTGTGAAGTACTAATACCTCGTAAGCCCAAAAATGAAATTGTTGTCATGAGAAGCAAAAAACATTTTCCTATTAAAGTGTCATACTAAGAGAATCTTATTCTTCAGGAAAACGATTCTAAAAGTAAAATATGTTTACACAAAATTACGGTTTTGTACTGATTTTTGTGTTTTTTTTCATTTTCGGTGTGGCATACGAGGTATTGGAATAAAAATTTGGTTTTTCGACTGGGATACGCACTTTTTTAACGCAACTGAAGTAGTGGCATACGCGGTATTGTAATAAATATAATAAGGGTTTATTTGTGGGATACGATATATTGTAAATAATGCTGATAGTGGGTTAAGAGATATTGCACGAAAAAATATGGGCATTTACAATAGAAGGTATTAGAAATCCCAAATATTCAGCGGAGTAATTTTTTGTGGTATAAAATAAATTGGCGACCTTGTAGAATTTGGTTTACGCTACGGGCTACCCTCAGACCAAGCACTAGGGCTACCCAACGCCACCAAAAATGCAAACTTGATTTTTTTGTGGGTTACGAGGTTTTAGTACTTCACCAACGATATGTAAGTTATTTTGTGTTTCTAAGATGGTCTTGGTAATTAATATTTTTGATAAAAAAAATCTAAAATTTTTTAAGGTTGTGCAATTTGACAAATGAGAATTTTTCCATTTTTATTTTTGTTTTTGTTTTTATAGGTATAGCTGTAGGCTGCGTAGTAGGTATATAGATAGGTACTACACCGTCCTGTGGTATAATATACTCAGAAAAACATTTTGAATATGTTTAGATTAGATTATTATTTATGATTTTTTTAACAAGAAAAAGGTTTTATTTTTTATAATTTATTACAACACATGCATATTAAAATTTAGTACATTTTTATGAAATTCTAGTACTTTTTCAACCCTAATCGTCCCTAATCTAGTACGAACAAAAAAGTTCTGGCAACACTGGAAAGACGCCATCTTTTGTGGGCTCCATCATTGGAAATAGAACGTGTGTCTAGCGTCAGGTTAAAAATTCAAAAACTTTGTTAAAAATAGTGCAATAAAGCCAATAATTGTTAGAAAAGAAATATGGGAGCTCCAGCAGGACGCGGTAGAGGTAAACGAGGAGGTCCGGGGCGCGGCGGGCCCCATAAAAGAGGTGGTCGTGGAGGCGGCAGAGGAGCAATGAACGGTAACCCGATGGCATTTGGCCGGCCGATGCGCGGTGGACACATGGGAATGAGAGGCGGTATGATGCCACCAATGCCGCCCCCTCCAATGAGGGGCGGCCGGCTTTTTGGTCCACCAAGAATGATGGGGCCTGGGCCTAGAGGACCACCACCAGGAATGAGGTAGGTTTTAAAAACTAGTGTTAAGCGACTGAGATCGAGATGTGTTTCAATTTTGCACTGAGTAATTGAAGTATTTCTATAAAGTGACAATAGGTTTTTTATTAGGTAGCATGTTTTGAGGTACCAATAATAATAATTACCTTTGTCACCTCATGTAATGAGACTAGTATTTACCGGCTTGTTTATACAAATAAAATTTAAAAAAATACCTGTTTTTGTTTGTTTTATGGAATACTTATATAAAATTTCAGTTTTTGTATTGCGCAATAGTTTGTTATTAAATTTATTTTCTTTAAATTTAACTAACATCTCAGGAAAACCCCCTCATGCTTTTCAGGCCACCACCAGGAATGCGTCCACCAATGGGCATGAGGCCACCCCCCCCAATGATGATGATGCGTCCCCCAATTCCTCCACCAATGAGAGGTGGTTTCCGAGGACCTCTAGGGCCTAAAGGTCGTGGTTTCCCCCCAAACATGAGAGGTGGTATTAGGAGGGGTAAAATATTCAAGAAAAATCGTTCAGGTCTAAAAAATATTGATCTGTCAAAGTCCTGGGTCACGGAAGCCCTAAAAGCTGAATTTGCAAAGAAAGACGAATTGTTAACCGCAGCCAAAGGCACACAGAATCAAGACGATTGGGCAAAATACAGGGAGCAGAGGGAAAAATGCAGTAAAGCATACCAGGAGGCCGAGACACAAAACCTAGGGCAGGTGGAGGTGCGTATTCCTCAGCTATTGCCCGAGACTAATTTTAAACGAAATACGGCACCTATTGATTATACAGCAGACGTCAACTTATAGGTATTTCTCATTAAATAATACTTTCTGTTTTTTAATTGCAAGTTTTCTTTGCTTCACTATTGGGGATAATTATATTTTAAATTGTCCTATAGTGGGGTAGTAGAGTAAACCTTATCTAGGCGAATTTTCTTAGACAAAATAATTTTAAAAATTTTCTATCCTGCTGGTTTTTAATTTGCTTCTATTTTAGTATTTTTTTTTGTTTTTATGTTAAACATTCCAACTCTAAAGTCAATTTTAAGTAAAGTTAAGTAAGTAATTTAAATTTTTTTGCATTTTTAGTGTTTAATAAGAATATTAAGATAGTAAATATATGAGGAATACCTATAATATACTCATAAAAAAGTTTATCCATTCATTTCCCAAGTGGGCTTTTATTATTTTGAATTTTTCACTGACTCATGGGCCTTGGTCGATGACCTTGTAGGGGGCATAATATAATATAATAAAAAGTAATAATTTTTCTAGTAAAATGCTTTTTAAATAGTTTTTTTTATTACCTAAAAACCTAAAGGATAGTTATCTAAGTAGGTACATACCTACTTACTTGGGTAAAAACTAAAAATTCTTTTGATAAAAAAAAGTATAAAATTCGCCTAACATCTGCCATTATGGCAGAAATAATGTGTTTTATATTTGACCTTCATCCAATATAAAGCTTATTTTTTAAAGTGAGTATTAATATAAGACACATTTATTTTCAAGGTTTTGGAAAATATCTATACTTGAAAAGAAGGCTGAAATGTTTTAAAGGAAACAAGTTGTTTTTTGAAAATTTAAGTCAATTTATATGGTTATATTCTGGTAAAAAAATTAAAATAAAGATATAAAATTATAGGTTAAAAAAAAAGGTATAATCCTGGCAATAATACAGTGTTTGTAACTTGGAGCAAATTCAGTAAATCCAGTCATTTTTTTTTGGAAAAATGCTTGGACAGAGGTATTAACATCATTTTAAGTTGTGATATTTTTTATAAAAAAGTATTGAAACAGTGTGTGTCCCAAATTAAAGATATATCTCAAATTTTATAAAAGACAACCCTAGTTTTTTATTGACTATTTTTTAAAGTGCTTATATTAAGGAATAAGTATTAAATTTCAATTTTTTATTACTTGTCCTTTATAAGATATTAAACGAACAAAAAGTAATTTAATTCAAAAGAGTTTTGTCTGTTTCCTTCTGCCAAACCCATCCCCAGACGAAATATAATAAACGTTCTATCCATCTTTTTTAATACTTTTTCGTCAATAAATACTCAAAACGTTCATTGTTTGGAAATATCTTAAACGCAAGTAAAACTCGTTTTAAACATTTCTAAAAACATTGGGAAGAAATGAACCTACACTCATGTCTTATTCCTGCTTTCCACTGCTCAACATTTCATTTGACAACAAGTAAACCATAAACTAACTACATTGTTCTTGGTTGCCATATAAAAAAATTATCGATACCGTGTCATCTCTAATTTGGAACACACTATCAATTTTTTTTTTATAAAAAGACAACTGAAAATGTTAATACCCATGTCCAAGCATTTAAAAAAAAAAAACTACTGAATTTAGTCCAAGTTACAAATTCACACTGTATAATTTAAACTAAGATCTTCTAGAAGAAATAGTTATTAAACTTTGACAGTAAGGTTAACTAACTTGATGTTGCCAATCTTCATTTTCTGAATGTTTTATCACAATATGACCATTTCTGTTAAAAAATAACATAACCAAAATAAGAAAAGGGGTTGGTTCTCATTTAATTTTACTTTCAAAACGGGTAGACATCTGCTTCTTTTTCAAGTTGGAGTTTATTGCATGCCAAAAAAGCTTAAAAAACAAAGGTGCTCTTAACTATTTCCCCACTGTATTTTTTTCCAAGTGGGAAAATGGTTAAAATTACTTAAAAACTGCTTTGAATGTTTTATACACTTTAACACAGTATTTTTTAATCAGGGCACTTTAAATGTCATAAATTCCTATAAGTCACTGTAATTATTTTGTTGTTATTTATAAATTTAAACAAATTAACTAATTTGACATTAGAAAAGTGACCCTTTCGACTCATCGACAACTCGAAAGTAACTTTTGAGGCTGTAGTATGAGATCTAATACAATATTTTCTAATTAATAATTGCTAAGAAAATCTAAAACCATTGGGTATCTTTACACTTTACAGGACAAAAGCAAAAACGTTACCGCAGAAGGTGAGACGAACAAAAATTTAGAAAGTAACAATGATCAAACGTCTCAGCCTGAGACTGATTCTCAATCTGCAACAGAAGTTCAGTCAGCTTAGGGGGCTTCTTTTATTTTTGGTGGCCGATTTTAAGTATCTCACAAATTGGCTGGCCACAACTAAATTTTACCATAAAATAGTATTTTTAATTTTGAATATCTAATGACTCTTGTCTTAACTAGATGTAACAAGTAACGTTCTAAGTTATATGTTTGTGGAGTTGTATAGTTGTAAATTTAGTCCGAACCGTCAGTTTTTTTTTATTGACTCGAAATGACAAACTTTGATGTAATAATAGTAACTTAAAAGCAAAAATCATTAGTAAATAAATGAATTTTTTTTTTAATGATTCTGTTACTATATCTCAGATTTAATAAGAATTTTATTTATATAATTTAAGTAACTCTTTCTGGATGGGTACTTTGAGTACCTTTTAATCTTAATTTGTAGTTTTAGGACATCGTATTTAATAAAAAATTATTTCAAAAAAGATAAGACAGTGAATTATTTAACTAACTTCTAAGTTTTGTCCCCATATTTCTATTTTGCAACTACAACAGTATAGAAGTTACAGTTTAATAAAAAAAAAATATGATACAGTTACACACAGGTCTCCTGTTTATTTTTCCTGAGTATGACTTAATTTTCTCATTTGATTTTCCCACCTACAGTACATTGGTAACAATAGTCTCAAATCTATTTGAAAACATTTTATAAATATGAAAATACTGATTTTTATGTTATAAGAAAGTTTTCACAATTTATATAAAAGATATAAATATATTTTTATTTGGTTATTGCATCCCACGCCTTTGGAAGAAAAACAAGCGAAATTGTTAATTTTGTTTTTAACAACAAAAACATTTTATTTTGTCTAAATACGTATTTGACAGCCATTATCTTATTAGTGTTATTAACGACTTGTTTGATGGCTGTGCTGTACCCTGAAAAGAAATAGAAGATATAGTTTACATAAGTACTAAAGAGATAACAACTTATTAAATAACCTGAAGGTCTGCAGCCATCAAAGAAATAAATCTTGTTACACAATTGGAATTTTGGAACCAATGAAATTTGTTGTGTTGTATTAAATAAATACTGAAATATCAACAACGAGCATTACCTACTTCCAATTTGTTCAGACCAAGGCCATATTGTAAATAAATGTTAGAACATCTAAATTTATTGACTCAATCTCATTACAACCTGTAAACTTAATATAAATCCGGGAACTTCATTTTTTTCTCAAAGCTTTTACAGTATGTTTACCTAAGCATTTGATTGCTATATATTTTTTTATTGTAACAAGGGTTATAATCTTTTTTCATCAGAATATAACTCAGTGTTTTTTATTTTTCCTATATCACATGTATTTTTTGCTACATTTATGAGTACAAAGCAGGTTTAATAATTTTAAAAAATTTATAGTTCACATTTTAGAACTAATAATTTTATCAATACTTGTCAGTTATCACAAGTTTGACCAAAGGAACCCCAGTAGTTTTTTTAAATATTATATTGTGTCAAAAACTTTTTGAAATAGAATGGTAAGACAACAATAAATTTGTCACTATTCTGAGGTCCAGTCTGTGTGTCTGTGCATCCCGGCAGACTGTCAAGTAAATATGACTTCAGAAGGCCGGTTAAAATGGACTGTTTTTCTTCAAAATATTGGCCGAAAGTTTCAGCTAACCTGGCCACTGCAGCTTTGTAATATTTAACTTACAGTATGTCGATAAAGCCCTCCCCCTACACCCCTATACCTCTGGAATGTTTTGAGATATTTGCAAAAATAAAAAAATTGTCGTTTTTCAAGATGGCGGAAATCCGGATCATAGAAAAGGTGTCAAATTTTGTTGCAGGGTCGAATTGAGAGGTAAAAGACCATTAAAATGTCTTGATCAACTTTCCTGTCCATTTGAATATGTTTTTCTAGATAGTCGGCCTCCTCCATCTTGAATAACCATAATTTTCTGATTAAAGTATTTTACTCATTCCGATTTAGGAGGGAGGGGAGGGGGGGGGGGGGGGACATTATGATCGCGCTGTATAATAAAAGATTTTTCATCAGTAAATCAATTTTATAAAACGCAAAAATAGCCAACAAAATAATATTTTGGTAAATTTTATTTTACAATAAATAATCTTCCTCAGCTTCCACGCACTTGCAAAAAATTACCTTCTCTGTTTACTTACACTAGCGGAGGATGTGTTGGATTTTGACTGCCGTGTGAGCGGGGCGCATTACAATACAATTTTTTAAAGAAGAATGTGTTTTTGTAAAGCAGCCGAATACGTAGTTTTGGCAGCAGGTAAATGCCAGTATTGTAATGCCCTTTGGCATATTTTCAACATGAATATCTGCTGCGTAAATGCGTTGAAGTTCAGGATGATCATGTTCATAAATAAAATATTCTTTTATCATGGTTACGGGCAGAAGTGCCCCTTTCATACCTATATTTTAATGCAAAAGCTAAACTGATTATACAGAAACTGAAAAATAGTAATCTGAATACATTCGAAAAATCCTTACTCCTGTGGAGGATTTCTTTTCATCCCTTGCTGTGCGTTCCAAGTAAAACAGCATGTTCTGTAATAAAATAGGTAGTGAAGTGTTCAAAAAAAACCTAGTGATTTAACTTAACACATTATAAGCTGAACTTTTGTGAAAATATTCAGTTTCTTACAATAATTGAAGACTGTATTGTGTAGAATTCAAAACAAAGTTTTTAAAAGTGTCTCTTAGTAAAACAAAATGAAATATCACTGAATGTATAAAATTTGCAATTAAATCTACTCAGGAAAAAATCCAAAGTGGATATCCAGCACTTCAAAAAGTAAGTGCAAATTTCAAGAAACTTACTTTTTGCATCAGACCTCCACAGCAATCATAATTTGCTAAAAATTTGATTGAATTGTGTCGAGTTACATCTAAGGATCAGTTTTTCGAAATCAAGGAACTAAAAGTTTTCTTGATTTGAAGGAGAGTCAAAAGAACCCGTAAGTTGGAACCATTTTATTTTTAAAGCATTTTCTTTTATTTAGTTTTATTTTTGTAAAAGTCCAATATCTTTGACATATTTTTATTTTGTTTTTTGGAAAATTTTCTTCAAAACAAAAGAGATTTCAAAGTAGTTTTCCTAACCTGAATCTTTCTGTATTTTTAAATAGGTAGTCTTCGTTTTTTTCATTTTTAGTTTATTTTTAAATTACAGAGTTCTTAGAGATTATTTGTATTAGTCGAAATAATTCATTTTTTCATTATAGTTATTAAATAACAGATTTTATTCATATAGGTACAGCAGGGTGGATTGGGCCATATAGGGTAAAACATACTTCATTCTGTGTGGGACAGTATAGGTAATTTACCTTTGACTCCAAATTCTGTATATAGCTATGAAAAATATTCCTTTTTAGTACCAATAATACGTTTATTGTCATAAAAATAAGTTGGACATTGACAACGTCAAACCTTAGACTAAGTAAATAAAATACATATAATAAATACACAGTACCTACAAATATATAAATAAATAAGCACACATATCATCTACACATACGAGTAGTATTTCAAAAGCACCCACACTGTTCTATGATACCACAATGTTATGGACAGATGGCAGTGACACAGTACGAAAACATAACACCAAGAAAAGAAAAATACAGTTAACATTTACAACCCTCTATAAAATAAAAATAAAATAATTTTTTTCAAAATGTTTTATTTTTTGGTAATATATGAAATATACAGTGTGGTTGTTTAAGTGTGCAACATATGAGCATTTTTTTTGTTACCGATTTCTCAGAAAATTTTATTCTTAATAAAAGTTGGTGCAGATTCGATACTCATATTAGGTGCACTTGGAATGGTTGCAAGTCAAACGGCGTACAGGGTAGGCCAAAAAATATAAAACTTGTACAAGAATAAAGTTTTTTAATATAAACATTTAAAATAAAAATTTTGCACTTTAAATGATCGTTTTTTAATTAGCATATTTTCATTACTAATGTTTCATCTTGTTAAAAATAATTTTTAGGATATTTTAAAGTTGTGTTTAATATTGTTGCAACAAACATGAAGTTTGTGATTCCTTAATAAATTAAAAATTCAAGTAAATTTTACAAATATGCTTGAATTTGAACAAAGATATGTGGATTTGATTTTGATTAATTTATGAAGGTCTTTATGGTGAATATACATAAAAAAAAATTTTTTTGGGGAATTAATGTTTTAAAAAATATATTTTTTTTTATTTTAGGAGGCCACGTTTTTGAATCTATGCATAACTTTTAATTCTAAACAACTTTTCTTAAAAACATTTTGCTGAGTTTTCTGAAATAGGGGTACTTTATTCTTGTACAAGTTTTATATTTTTTGGCCTACCCTGTACGCCGTTTCACTTGCAACCATTCCAAGTGCACCTAATTTGATTATTGAACATGCACCAACTTTTATTAAGAATTTTCTGAGAAATCGGTAATAAAAAAATGCCCATATGTTGCACACTTAAACAACCACACTGTATATTGAAAATGAGCTATTATTTAAACCGGTTTTATAATACAATTTGTAGAAGCTTTACCACAATAGTATAAATTGAAAATCCAAAAAAAAAAGTCGATCCACCCTAACGTACAGGCGCGGCCAATAATAAGTTGTATTCAACTAACTCTACAAACGGTGTTACCACAAAGAAGCCGTTCAATAGCGGATTAAACTGTGATAGAGTGAAACTCTTTTGGCCACATCTTTAAATACATTCAATATTTTCAGTCGTTTTCACAACGTAATTTAAGGCGAACGTTCAAACATTTTTATGATGCCTTTCAATGTTTGTTCAATAATAATTGTAAATTTCCACACCGTCGACCAATTGAATTTTAAAAATTAAATTTATTAAAAATTGGAAAATAATCCACATTACGAGGTTGCAAAACAATATTAACTGTTAAATTTAACAGCAGAATCCATTATCTCTGAGAACTCTGTCGCGCCTAACCAATTCTTGCCATATCCTTAATTATTTTTTTTCTCTTATAAGGATACTAACTTTGATATGGATGACTATGTTCACGAAGAGGACGAAATCGTATCGGAGGAAGAATATTACCAATATGAATATTACGATCAGTCCGTGGAAGACGAAACGTTCTCTTGCGAAGTTTGTGAAAGAGACTTCTTCACCAGAGGACACTACGACAAACATATGTCCGAACATAGGACTTGCAATTTGGATGGATGCAAATTTACAGCGCATGAGAAGATTATTGAGGTTCATATAAGGATGCAACATGCTACAGGTAGCTACTTCTTAAAATTCACTACCTGTTTTTAACATTTCAAGTCATTCCTACCCTCTAACTTTTTGAAGGTAATTTTCATAATACAAGGTATTATCAAAATTAGTTTTTCTGGCCCTGATAAGCCAAATAACTGATAAAATTATAAAAAGTATATCCATACTCTTGTTTTAGGATTATACGAAAAACTTCGGAACATTCAAACTCCAGAAGAAATAGCCAAATGGATAGAAGAGAGAAAAAGGAAGTACCCTAGCAAAGAAAATGTGGAAAAGAGATACAAACAACAGGAAGAACTATTAACGAAAGGAGTAAGAATTAACAAGAACACAAACAGATTTGGCAAGGACAAGTTCAGGTGTAAGTTTATAGTTGTTGTTTTTTTTTTGAATATGTATCGGCGCAACTGTTGAAAGGAGAAACGTGTAATTCTCCATTTAGTATAATTTATGGAGTAAATGTGTGTATTTCAGCAGTCAATAGATTGGTTTGAATGATAGACTTATAATATAAAGGGGAGACAAAATATTCCATGCATACAACCCCATATGTTTACAATTATACATACTTCCACCGTTTCAGATAAGTTAGTTGGAGCAGGAAAAAATGGCAACGCCATAAGCTGTGCGTCCAAAACGCATGTGTTTTTTAGAATTATAAAAAATAAAGTTATTTTAATTTAATTATTCACATAACTATGGATATGTAGTGTCTTACTAAAAAGAACCATGTGGTATTTGTAGATTTCGAGGAAAGGGTTCTTTAATATTGCCTAATAGTGTGCTGCAAATAGAATTCTGAAAATTCTCTCCAACCAGTTGAAAAATAAAAATCAAAAATGGTAATTTAGATACTTTTTGGACGAGTAGACAAGATTTCATGACGAGCGTAGGAAATCCAAAAAAAAGTTCCTTGGCGTGTGTATTTTGTCGGCAACCGTGCGGAAAGGAAAAACCGTCCAGATAGTACAAACCCGAACTGGGCCGAAAAAGTACTACTTTATCAAAAGACAAACTGTCTGGGAAGTGTTTACATTTTGGACGATTGCCGAAACGAGCACTTTCGGTTGGAAAGTTGGTCAATAAAGTTTAAAAAAGTTAAAACAACCTGAAAAACCTCAATATTAATCCGGTGTTAGAATAGTAGAGTTTTTTCCCGCCACGCACTGGCGAACCATTGTAGATAGCTAATAAATAACACTAAATAGTTCCGTTTCGAAAAAATACTAGAAATTAATCCAAAATCATAATATGTCACCAACACGGTACCATTAGAAAATGATTGATAATGAAAAATGCATCGTCTCTGGTAGTAAAATGTAGTGAAAACGCCCGTACAGTGTTGCCTCAGTGATTTCCCTCAAACATTATAATTTGATGTCACTTGGAAATAAATAATTTTAAGAGTAGAAGATTTAAAAAAACACAAATATATTTAGTTAATATTTTTATTTAATAGGTACACATGATCAGTGGCAACTCTTGGGTAATATTATAGGTGTTCTGCATAAAAAAAGATCCGTGGAGGGTGCCACGCCCAAAAAAAAACAACCTTTTATGGGCGTCTAGCTGCTATTGCAGTACCACTGCAATAAAATTAAATTCCAAAATAAATAGCTTTTAATTTTTTGGGGCGCATTGCATTGCACAAATCCATCGTTTCGAGAAATATATTTATTAAAGTGACGTGTGTAGTGTCTTCCCCTGCTAACACCGGCTATCTCAATAGTAATATTTGGTATACAGGGTGTCCCGAAATTAGCTGACAATATTTTAAGGGGATAAAGTACATTCAAAAATAATACTAAAATTGTCTATTAATATACCTTCAAAAACGCTTCGCTATGGGGCTAGAGCCCCCCGAATTGGAGCTATGACAAGCAGTTTTTTTACAATATCTCAGAAACCGTTTAGGGTATCAAAACAAAATTTGATACATGTTTTACCCATAGCTAGACGCAATAAATGGTTTATTTAGCTTAACTGTATTTCTTCCAGTGGCGTCCCACTGGGTAGGTAGTTGGGAGAATATTGCCCTAAGTTTTTTATTTGTAGGATTTTTTAACTTTAGGTAAAATTTTTAGAAGCTCTGAAGTCTTTTGTTGAAAAAAGGTACTCTTGTTTTATTGCGGTAGGATTCACCATTTTCCAGTAAAATCGATTTTAAAATTTTCGGTTTTTTGAAATCCAGTGAAAAGGCTAAGGTTTTTTCATATCTCAGCAAACACTTGATATTAAAGCATGAAATTTATTAGAAGTCCTACTAGCGACAAATAATAATACATAATCAACTTGGGGATTTATTAGATAATGTGCCACTGGATTTACGTTTAGGGCACTTCTTTCAACATGATGGGGCACCAGCTCACTACGGACGTCAAATGAGGAATTGGCTTGAAGAAAATTACCAGGTGGATTGGTAGCCATAGCCTGGCCACCAAGATCACTTCTTGATTTAAATCCGTTTGATTATTATTTTTGGGGGCACATGACTGGTACTTGCTTAAGAATTAGTTTCCCGAGTGGTTCACAATCAAATTTGATTTGCAATTTGTTATTCTTTTTTGTTTTATTTTAAAACTCTCTTAAAATCTCCATGAAAATAAATATTTAAAAAACAAAGGAATCTAAAAATATGTTTAATTTAAAAACGTTACATTCTGTCAAATTACAATAATGGAAGGTTTTATTAACAAAAAATTTTAAATTAAAAAAAATACATTAAAACTATGAAATTAAAAAAATAAATATTATAATAGTAATATTTACTTAAGGCTCCACCCCGTGCGACGTCACTGGAAAAATATTTTAAAGTAACATCCTTTAATACATATGCCTTATCGCTAGTAGAAGTTCTAATAAATTTCATGTTTGCTGAGATATGCAAAAAACCTTAACCTTTTCACCGGATTTCAAAAAACCGAAAATTTTAAAATCGATTTTACTGGAAAATGATGAATCCTACCTCAATGAAACAAGAGTACCTTTTATCAACAAAATACTTCAAGGCTTCTAAAAATGGCACCTGAAGTTAAAAAATCCTAAAAATAAAAAACTTAGGGCCATATTCTCCCAACTACCTACCCAGTGGGACGCCACTGGAAGAAATAAAGTTAAGCTAATTAAATCATTTATTGCGTCTTGTCATGGGTAAAACATGTATCAAATTTTGTTTCGATACCCTAATCGGTTTTTGAGATATTGTGAAAAAACTGCTTATCATGGCTCCAATTCGGGGGGCTCTAGCCCCATAACGAAGCGTTTTTGAAGGTATATTAATGGAGGGTATTAGTCTTATTTTTGGATGTACTTTATCTCCTTAAAATATTGTCAGCTAATTTCGGGACACCCTGTATAATGGCCTAATTCTATTTTTGAATTCAAGTTTTTCCTCGAAAGTGTATTTAAAAGATCTTCTAACGTTCACATCCATTTTATATTTTTTCGAAGCCTACACTCTACACAAGACAAAAGCCTACTAACAATAAGGACAAACAACAACGATTACCTATATAAAACGCACGCGAACTGCTACAAATGCAGCTTAATGACTGCGTAATTTTCCGTATCAACATTTTATAAATGGCTGTTTATGCCAATCGACAAGTGTGTATTCTTTGGCTCGAGAAGTACTGTGCGCGAATAACAACAGTCCCGGTTAAGGCATTTAAATATCGTCGCGAGATATTAAATAACTTTTCTTGGTCACCCCTTTAAAAAACTGCATAAAACGTTCTGGTTTTTAAGGAAATAACAATATAATGCCGTAGATGTAAACTATATTTAAGTTTAATTACAAAGTACAATAACAAAATAAACAATTCGAAATGCAAATGTCATATTATATGAAATACTACACGTTTCAACATGACCACCATTATTTTCCATACAAACGGTTGTACGTCGTAAAAATTCCATCCATCACTGCATTTCTAACCATCTGGTCCATGTCTATGGTCTATGTTTTCGAAAGGTCTGTGGGTCCATCCCCAAAAGTGGCGATTCTCAGCACTCCACCACCTACAGTTTTGAGAATTACTTGGGCAGTGGATTTTGTAACAGGTCGTGGAACAGTTTGTGAAATTTCTCGATGAGATTTTAGGATTTTTCACGACAGCTTGCAAAACCCCTAATTGGGTTTGTTCGTCTGTACGCCAAACCTGGTGCTTTTTGATTTGTTTGTTATTTTCTCAACAAGCAGAACTTTTTATGAAAAAGCCTTTTTTTGTAAATTCAAAAATAAAAAAGTTTTCCATGTTAAGATGGTTTCTGATATACATATTATACATTTCAGATTTTTTACATTAATTGTTTATATAGGTATTAATACATTAATACAAGTGAAAATGTGTTTCATATAGCTAAATACTAAATCACTTAAAAAAATTAGAACAATGCATCCATCGGGACAGCACTGAATACAACTTTAAAAAAAAAGTTTTCCACGATAAAACAATTACACTGAATTAAAAGTTGGCAAACATTTTTTTTTCTAAAGCTAAATATAAATAAATTAATGTCGGAAAAAGTAGATAAATTAGTAATCGGCAATATATCAAATTCTGTTTTTAAATGTTAAGTGTTGAAAAGTGGATACTGTTTTGTCTCCAAGGTGAAAAATTATATTTAAGAAAATTAGCATACAAAAAAAACCTGATAATCGACTACCTCCTTTATAAAAATTCTCATCCCAAGGACGACAGTGATGCCATATCGACATTTAAATCCCATTTATAAAAGACCGGACCGAAAAACTGTTTTTGAAATTTACCCACCTCTTATGGATTATCGATGGTCTACAACATTCGTAAAAAACGTTTCCGTATTATTTTTCTTATATTTTTAATCCCCCCTGCAGGGGTTTTTTAACTCTTGTGGTACCATAGATATTTACCTTTAGATAAGCAAACAATAATTACGAAAGTGGCAAATTTATGGCCTCGCGCGTGTATTTTGAGTCACAGGACAGGCCGATAACCAGAGGTTTGTGCTCATGCCCAATAATACTGCTAGCAGGGGCCGTGCACCCGGACGTATTTTTTCACCCATAAAATTTAACTCTTGTTTGCGCACGAGATAAGCTATACGTACTCATCAAATAGTACTGGTCTTTCATATGATAAAGTCTAGTAGCTTTATAAGAAGTATTAAAATTCCTTTTTTTCTATTTCACGTTCATAATAAGCTCAGTACGATACGCATTTGCGTATCGTAATAAAGCTATTTCGATACGCGTTTTTTCTTTATTTGATGTTGGTAACATTTAAATGTTTTATTTCATTGACTTGCGCGGCCTTTGTGATTTACGAGAAAACCCATTTTTCGCAGAGGAAAAATAGCTTGATAACTTACTTTTTTATTCTGTGTGGATAACAGTCATGTATGTTGGTTGCATAAATCTATAAATTAATATTTTGTAGATGCTTTAAGCTATCATTTTCTGCCAAATCCTATCCAAAATTCAATCTACTAACCTTCCAATGTCGATTTTAACTTCAACTTTATTTGAATTTTCCATCTTCCCTATACTAAATTGCAATGCCGTGACGTAAAATCACGTCTTTTGAAATTCGAAAAAAAGTAGTAAAATCGCCCGAATTTCCGAACGCTCTGTATATGTACCGAATGTACAAGGATCACACAACGTATTCCGTCCAATTTCAAATCTCATATCGCTTAAATAACTTTAGAATCTCGTGGTGAAAATGGGTCAATAAATCAAAAAATGACAGTTTGCAAAATAATTTTTGTTGTCCAGAGGCTACTATGATAAAAAATAGTATTACCAACATAAAATTTAGACATAAAAATTTACAAAATTTGAAGGATTTATTTTCTTTTTAAAATGTATTTTTCTTGATTATAAAAGGTGAAATAGAAAAAAATGTATAAAGCACATGTTTCATAAGGCGTTTTAGCGCACGTGTCAATAAAAAAACTCGCCACTTTGTGGCTCGTTTTTTAAAATAGACGCGTGCGCTAAAACCGCTTCTTATGAAACGTGTACTTTAATATACTATTTAAGCGTTTTGTTTATAGGACTTAATTGTAGGTAAATATATTCAACCAGTTTTTTTTTATTGATTGGTTTCAACAGTAATTATCTCGGTCTTTCCTATTTTTAAGTCTAGATTTTTCTTTACAGTTACCAAAGATCGTCCACAACCAAGACATCAACTCCAAAATCGTACCGATAGACCTCCAAAGAAAAAGAGACGTCCCAGGCTACCGCCAAAGGTGTCTCTGATCGACGAGAAATGCGACTGGAATGGCAGCATGTTTCCATTTAAAGGAACCTTGGAATTATTTAAGGCAACTGAAGAGTTTGACAAAAATATAAGTGATTTTGAGGATGATGAGTGGCAGCAACACAAGGGGATCACTACCGTCAAGGTAAATAACTCTTTGGGTTCTTTGATGGCCGCCTACGGATCAGATAGTGACGATGTGGAGGAGGAAAGTTCAAATGTTAAAAGTAGTGCTCCTGTTGGTGGAAATAATGATGAAACGATGGGTTGTAGTCTAGACACTAACAAAGACGAAATCGTGCTAAATAAAACGGTTGAAGAAAACCATCAAAATTATAAGAGAAGTGTTGATGGAGATAATGAACATGGCTCTAAAAGTAGAGATGGTGATGTAAACAGTGATGATGAACCCCCAGAAGAAGTACAAATAAATAAAACTACTCCCATCGATGGCGTAATAAAAGAAGAATGCAATGTTTCTGACCAAGCTACATCCACTAACGCGCCTATCCGTTCTTTTGATATAGACAGTCAAAATATTGTCAAGTCGTCAAATAAAAACAAAAGAAAACGTTCTAATCAAAGAACGAACAGAAATAAAAAGAAAAGGCTTCAACCAGATCCGGCCGAACCGTCAACTTCCACCGGAATCACTAGAAATGCCACAGATGCACCTAGAAATCCAGCAGCTAATTTTCCCGTTAGATTTAGAAGAAGAAAAGTTACCTTATTGGAAAAATTGTTGGAGAATGAAATTCGGCACGAGAGGAACTTGTTGTTGCAGTGTGTGCGATATGTTGTGCAGAATAATTTTTTTAGAGATACATAGTTAAAGTTAAGTTTCAAAATTGTTCACAATCTGTGATATATTGTTACTATAGTCGTAAGCCTTGTCGAAATATTTTTGTCGCAGTTGTATTTTTTTTACAGAAGAGTATTTTAACAATAAAAACGAAATAACAACATTTTTTTTCTATTTACTGGCTGACCTTTGGAAATCATTTCAGGATATGTCTACATACTGTTGCCCGGTGAATCAACGATCAAGCGACAACGTGATTTCCAATTCTCCATCTTTATTTCTTATAAACATAAAGGTGAATAAAAACATAACCCGTCGTTTTCTGGGTATTATTAATTTACTTAATACGTCGTTGCCGATTGTAATGTACTAGACAAGGAAAAAATGATATGGTGGTATGGACGAGTTGTTGTTAAATTGTAAGGTCGTTGTGGTTGACTTCCAAACGTCATCATTTTGAAACGTTACCGCCCCCTGCCAAAGCAGAAGAAATAAAAAGCAGATATTTGCTGGTATTTATTATAAATACTATTTGTAATAAATAATATTTATAATCATTTTAATGTCCATTCTAATTTTAAATTATTACTTAAATAAATCAAAACCAGAAAGAACAAAAAATGGGGGTCCCCTAGAGGTCCGAGTTAACACACAGAAGTGTCTCACGATTCCACGCGGAGAATCTTTAATTTACCAATCCTTAAAGTTCATACGTGTTATTAGAAATGGGTATAGTTTAATAGAATTTATTTAGGTATTAATTATTATGATTCGTGCAGCAACATACACATGTGCAATTTAAGGAATGGCTCGGATGACCGTCTAGTTCTTGGGACCCAATATAACGCAAAGTACCCTACGTTGTGTTTGACCCTATGTGCACGTTGTGTTTATTTGTAACCCGTTCGTTATGTAACCCAAATTCGCTGATAAAATCAATATGAAGTATTACACCGAGAAAGAGACGCATTAGAAAGCAGGGAATTCCTAAAACCATCTTTCCAGCAATGTATAAAATTATAGAAAAAATTTATGAACCCGACAAGTGGCTGAACGCTAAAGCAATTAAATTTGGAAGAAAAGGTCCGCGGTAGTCGTCATCGACTGTTCAAAGAAAATCGAGTATGTTCCAATTTCCAAAGGTTCCCCTACCCCGTGCACTGGACGAGACTAAGGAGCTGTCGCCCTAGGCAGTAGCCTATCTCTATAGGTTTCCCTCATACGGTTGCTAGGATGGGCTGTCGCCCTAGACAGTAGTCCTCCGTCCCTCGTTGAAGGAAAACGCGGAACAGGCCCGCACTTTCCTCTTACAATCTCTAACGTAATCTCGTGTAGACAGTTATTAGAAAAAAAAAAAGGGCCATACCGAACAGCCACGCTTTAATAGTAAGCAGAATAACGTAAGCGTCGGGATTGCTAAATAAAAGAGATATAATCAAATCCTAGCAGTGGAAAGGGAGGTCGTCACAAAACACAGTAAAGATCCCCACACCTCCACGGGTCGAAACCCGTCGAGTTCCCCCAGCATGGACAGTAGTCCAGAACTCGGCGCGAAGGGAGGGCTTGGAAAACCTACAGGCCTACGAATCTAAACCGGGTTAGAGACAACTCACTCAATCTCTACCATGGATACTTTTAATTTATTTTTAATTTTAATGATTTGCTAAACCTTAGCAAACCCCGACACTGTCTAACAATGGTATGAATGAAAGGGAAAGAAGCCTATCGTAAAACCCGCCCTCAATGCGTCGTTGGCCATAAAATAATTTAAATAATAATCTGTGCACAGAGATTACCGGTATTTAATAATTAAAAAACGCGTTTGTCAAATTAAATGAAAAAGGGACTTTCCGAAATTTATAAAAAATCTTCTCTTTGCGAACCTGTGGTATTTATTGGGGCCCCATCGCGGTCGTCATCATTAGGGTTTATTACCTATAATAGATAAAAGATGTCAGAAGAATCTAATAGAAGCTTTTTCTTTATTAAAAATTTAGTGTTGACTTTAGGGACCTCCGGGCACGCCTGCCCTAACAACTCCCAGATGCCCATCAATTTTACCCATGTGTTTCTAAAAGATCGTTTACCAACAGTTCTTTGTTATGGTTAATTTGTCGACACTTGAGTTTTAAAATTTATAGCCCTTCGGGGGCTTTAAGATTTAAGAAAAGGGGACGGGCGACACGCTTATCCTAACAAGATGTTTTTTTTTCTTTGAATACTTTTCTAAAAACAATAATTACATTTTTAGGCTTTTGTGTTTCGCTTTATACCGATAATAAGAAGTACTGACCTAGCATCTTCTTACTGCGCGCCCCCTAATTGAAAACATGCGGTTGTATTTAAAGCACCTTGTCCTTTTAGAAGTGGTTCAGAACAGCGTAGACTATTTTGACCTGAAAATCTCGCCCACGTTACAAATGATATGATCAACATACGTGGAAACCCAAAATTATTATTAACCGCTGAAGAATAATGCCTGTAATAATAAGAAACATATACTGACTTCCGGGTCTCCCAAGGCTTGCTATAGAATTCACAAATCGCGTAATATAAAAATCCCACCCCTCGCGACACGGAACACCCTGACTATGCGAAATGAAAAACCCTTAGGAAAAAAGTTTTAGAAAGAAACAATGTCGTAGGTATTTATTTTAGTAGGGTTTTAAAACAGCTTTAGCTACTGTCAGAATTGTATTTGTGAATATTAATTTAACTTATTATTATGAAAACGCGTAGTCCGTTAGAGTCTCACGGTAATGGCGCCGTTCCTGAGTTTTACTTTCCGAATTTTAGTTATTAACATTTGTAACCGTTTATTTGTGAATAATATGAATATTATTTAATGGGTCCCGGCCCTGGCAACAACAATAGTTGTGCGTTAACAACATTTTAATTGATATTGGAATGGCGGCGCGAGTCCGAGTATTTGTTTTAACAAAAACCGAAAGACGAAAGAACGGATAGTAAGGAAACTAGGAAGCTACAGTAAGGTAATTTCCGTAAACCGAAAAACCCACGCTATAGCGGAAAAGCAAGGATTACAGTAAGGTAATTTCCGTAAACCGAAAAACCCACACTGTCGGAACAACAAGGATTACAGTAAGGTAATTTCCGTAAACCGAAAAACCCACACTGTCGGAACAACAAGGATTACAGTAAGGTAATTTCCGTAAGCCGAAAAACCCACACTGTATAGAGGAAAGGGTAAGAAAATGGGTTAGCAAAAAGAAAGGGAAGGTTTGGATTTTGTCTAGAGACCCTATTTTAGTAATAAATCCCCAAAATTAATAATTGACATGAACAATCTCCCACAAACTTATTAATTAACCAGAAAAGAATCATACTTTATTATAGTGTGTAATTTTAATAATTTCATAATTTAATTGTAACTATCGGTATATTTTGAGATCACTTAAGGCTTTATAAATTAATGTACTTTAACAAGATACGGACAGACGTTATTAATGAAACCCACGCGTGGTTTAAAGCTTATCAAGTTTAGATTTAGAAAAAAATTTAAGATTAGAACATTTTAGACCCTAAAGTTAACTTTTGACAAAATGAGAACACCCACCGCGACCTGGAAATGGTTAGGCCCATCGGGAAACCTACTTATAGATCTAGTGAAACCAGGAGACGCAAAAGGCGAAGGCTTGGTCTGTCAAGAGATCCCCCTTTTAGGTAGCTTGGGTAAGACTAAATAATTAAAAGAAAGAAAGAATTTGTTGATATGGTGAATAATTTACTTTCATGTTTGTTCTTGTTAAAATTAAGCCACCCTCTATTTCAATTTAACTAGAAGTTCGTTGTATTTCAAAGAAAAATAAATGATTTTTAAAATTGTGAAAACTTATATAGAACGGAGTCCAGAATATTTTACACCCTGAGAATAAAAGCAAATAAGCCCCTGAATAATTTTTTAAAGCTGGTGATAGTTTGAACAGAGAACCAAAAACCTCCCTCGTTCCTGACGTGACTCCGGCTTTTATAGTTTCCCCCCCGACCGACGCGACGCTCTTCTCGTCTCCTCTTTGTGCGGACGTTCCAAACTCTGGCTGAGGTACACGACGCCGGAGCGTTCGCGGCCCCGCGCGCCTCGCATATTACATCGGATTTACATAATTATTTTATTATTATTATTATTATTATTATTATTATTATTATTATTATTATTATTATTAATATTATTATTAATATTATCATTATAATTATTATTATAAATAGGTTTTTTTTTCCGAACTTTGTCAAGAACCAACAGACCCGGGTTAGGTCCGTCACAATTTTGACAACCTTTTCTAGTTTTTTACATTATTCTGTCATGAATATTTATTTATTCTTAAAAACAGTTGTATTGGAAATCGAGGTATTGTCATTGTCTTATTGTGTTGCCAGTACAGTTATTATCCTAACAAGTGCGTGCGGAAAGAGGCGCATTTCCTCACGCAACTGCCATTATCCGAATGACGCGTAGCGAAGTTAAGGTAAGCAGTTGAGAATGGAAAAGTGAGTCCACATGAGTAAGGATCAACATTTTTCCTACAAGTATTTTTAAATTTTTTATTTTCAATTTTATAAAAAAAAATTACTTCGAAATATGCGTGCGGAAAAGTGGATCTTTCAAACTAAAATGTATGCGTATAAACGGCAAATCGTGCACGCTTGTAGGAAAAATACACCACTGGTACTAGTATAGCTGAAAATACTTACCTACATTGACATTTAAAATTATTTAGTTTTTGAATAAAAATAAACCATTCTTTACAATAATAGACGTAGAAAAAATAACATTTTTAATAACGAAACATTGTATCTTTATTTACACGTAACATTAATTTAACCGTTATTGACTTAACTAAATGTCTTAACAATTATAAAAATAGAAATTCGGTCGATGATTGGATGAAACAAAGTGATTGATTGATTATCATTAAAGAAAACGTCGACGAGATTCATTTTGTTCATTGTGGCCGCCACAATCATTCTTTATGCTGATGATGCTGACATTGTTGCTAATGAGTTCAAGTGAAGTCAGGAGGACCGTGAAGATGAGATGTCTTTGAAATGGACTGAAAAGAAAAAAAAATACTATTAGTTTAAAAACGCGTTTTAACAACACTCCCGTAGTATACAATAACTAAATTTTACGTAAATTGTAACTTTAGTAAAAGTACCCAGTAAAAAGCGTTGTACGTTGCTTTGATTGATTAAATTATCATATTACTAGTAAATAGACTTTTTTTGTTCAGTCAGGAAATAATCTTGCCAAAACATCATTCGTGCATCTAATTTTTCCTATGAAAAATTCAAATAACTCGTTAAGTAATTTGTCAACTCGCTTTTCCAAATTTTTTCGGAAAAACTAGATGCACTTATGATATTACCCCCGATTATAAGCTCGTAATGCTAATAATCTTGTTTTGTAAATTATTAATCAGGTAACTGACTGACCGACAAGATGTGGTTCGCAGAGTTTAAAAGAAAACAAAAAATTTCAAGTAAGTCACATTTTGTTACTGGGACAATTTCGGTGTTTTTTTGTTACATGTGCTAGGGCAAAAATTATCCCAACAAAACCAGCTGTTTTGGACATAACTGAAGACACCGTGACTGTTTACTCAGTTTTTGAAGTGAAAACTTCTTTAGGCGCGTTTAGCACTTTTTGTGGGCACTGAATTAAACTGAGCCGTCACGCGTCACAGTCGGATGTGTAACGCTCGAATTCAACTGCTATATTCAATCCGAACTGACCCTGACCCGAA
Organism: Polydrusus pterygomalis; assembly: GCA_963969555.1. Lineage (NCBI taxonomy): Eukaryota > Metazoa > Arthropoda > Insecta > Coleoptera > Curculionidae > Polydrusus > Polydrusus pterygomalis. The sequence continues at coordinate 3,151,878 of OZ018376.1, forward strand.
TGAACGTTATATGCAAGAGCATGCCGCAAACAGTGTGCGTTGTATAGACACTCGTCTGCGTCTCAGGTATGTTCTGGCATTTTTTAAATTATATATTTACGTAGGGTGAACTAAGGTTTACCGTAATTGCTTATTCCGTGGACCTAATTTATTATGATTTCTGACTTCTGTTGAAGATGAAAAAATTCAAGGGTTGTTCAATTTTAGGAAATATCTTTTTTCGTATGCAGTAAAATTATCCCGTAATCCAAGTTTATGTTATTTTTATGATTGCTTACGAACCTAACCTAAAAGAAACAAAATTGAAAAATTGTATTTGATATTGTTAATTTCACCTTGTTGAAGTTTTCACTTCTGTCGTGTGGTCTTAAGCACACACAATTTTTTTATTTATCTGGACGTTATAAAATTTGGTATTATGTTTAAGGGTAAGAATGTTATAATACAATAAAATACAGGGTACAATTATTAAAATAAAAACAAAGCAAATAACGAAAATGTTGAGAAAGTCGTTACAATTTGGCAACGTCGCAAAATAAAAACAAAATTTACAGTTAAAAGGGAACTTAGAAGTTTCAATTCTTGACAAGATATACAGGGTGTTTCATTTAATAATATTGAGTAAATTTAATCTTAACTTCCCGAAGTTTGGAAGTAAAATTGAAGCACCCTGTATACAAAAATCGGATATAATCTTGCACACTTGACATAATGCACTCATTTGGTTGACGAAATTCATTTTTATTAGTTCGAACTCGACGCGCGCTTACGCCACAACAAAGTCCGAAATGTATAGAGCAATGCATCAGGCGCTAAAATACCGCGGTCGTAGAGTCCCTAAATAAATTGGATATAACCGGGTGACGTTCGGGTTCGTTCGGCGAAATTTATATACGCCAGGCGAGATTCACCGTCCGTCGCAGCGTTTCAACGACGGAATTCAATTATCTAAAATTCACACGAGGAGGCTTGCTTATCGTTGGTCAATGTAAACGGACAATTAGAGATGAGTTCAGAATTGGTGAGTTGTGTGGTTTTTTAAAATTTAGAAATGTTAACTACCTATATGAATAATAATATTAGTATTAAAATGAATAGTAATAATAAATATTTAAATAATCATTTAATTTGTGTGTTATGTTAAAATTCCTAGGAGGGGCGCGCGGCCTTATAGAGCAACCGCCACTGGTCTTTCATAAAATTAATATTCCTAACGATCTAATGTTTGAATCGACTTTTTTATTTATTTTGATTAAATCAATCGATTATTATTTTCGATTAATCAGAAATAATCTATTATTCTCGATTAATCGATTATTTTCAATTAACCGGTTATTTTCGATTAATCGATTATTTTTGATAAATCGATTAATAGGAAATAATCGATTATTTCAAATGATCGAAAATCGATTATCTTTTTCGGTAATCGCACAGCCCTTTTTGTGACTTGAATTAACGAGCAATGACTTCAACAGTCTAAGAAATATTACACTTTTATTATTCCTTGGCTAAACTATGCACTAAACTGCACTTTGCTTGTTACGTTACTGCCATCAAAATTTGCCCCACCCCAGTGCTGGATTTACCATTAGGCTGAGTAGGCTGGAGCCTAGGGCGGCAGATTTTAGTGGACGGGCAAATTTGGCCCAACATTTTTTTTTATCTTACAGAAATAAATGGTACAATCTTTATTCATGGTCGACGGGTAGTATTTTTTTAAATAAACTTTATTGTTGGCCGTGTCTGTAAATGGGGATAAAAAAAGGTAGTTGGAACTTTACTGGCTTTGCAGAAAGAAATTTCATTTTCAATAAAATAAGTAGGTAATCATAAATTTTTAAAATATTTACTAAAAATTATTGACCAAATTTGGGCGTGGTCTTAAAAAATTTTTCTTTCCCGAACACTTCACCTATTTCACATCTCACGAGCCGTCACTGGTATAGGGGCGGCAAATATTGAATAGCCTACTAGCGGCAAATTTGTAAATCCGCCACTGCCCCACCCGTAAAAAACTTACGGGCTGCGCCTGTTGGTTAGTATGAGTTTCATAACTAATTGCTTCGTTTTTGGCGACCCTGTATATTATAAATAAGTTCTAAGATTTATAATTTACCAAAAACAATAGTCAATAATTACGTTATAAACTACCATTTTCTATCAATAATTAAGTTCTAATAAGCTAAGATGTGTCAGTTTTAATGACAAATTTAACTAAATTTCTACATGATTTGGGACACCCGGTACATCTCTTAGGGTTAATAATTTGTTTTATTTTTCAAGAAATGAATCAAATGAGTGTATTAGAGGTAAAAAAAACTGCGTGCATTAACGAGCTGATATTGTCAGTTATGTCTAAAGGGCGGAATATAAAATGCAAAATGCATATTTTGTCAATTTTATAATAAAATGCATATTTTTCATAAATTTAAATTATTATTTTAAGAGCATATTTTTATGTTTTCGGCTTTATCAAAAAATTTAAAACGTTAAAGGTTTAATGTCCAGTTCGGTACTTATTTCAGGGATTTTCCAATCTGAAGATTATAATAATTATTTTATTTTTTAGTTACTTATACTCAAGGTATTTATTGTGGGTTTCCGGGGTTTGCAGGTATCCTCAGCTGAGTGTAACAAACGCATTTCAAAATGTCGGAGAAAAATCGAAATCTGAAAAGGAAATTTTTCAAGAAGACTTATGCAAGGCTTTCGTCGCAGCCAACATATTACATTTAAAAAAATTGCAAAATCCGCAATTTAGAGGATTTTTGCAAAAATTTTATGAGGATAAACCATCCAACGAAGTTGTATCTTGGCCTTATATGTTGCTACCTAAGTTGCAGTATTGTCGGATTATATCAGTAGATGTTGAAAGAAGTTTCTCTTTGTATAAATATATTTTTACTAATAGAAGACGATCCTTTTTAGTTGATAATTTGAAAAAATATTTAGTAATAAATGTTTTTTATACAATTTTAGGTTAAAAAATGTACGTGCATATAATTCGTCCTTTAGTTATGTCCAAAACAGCTTGTTTTTTTACAAAAAATTGGATAATTCTTCCCTAGGACATATAATAACAAAATACCGAAATAGTCCCGAGATATATTAACTTAGGTTATAAAACGACGTTAAAATATAACACGAAAGACACTAGGTACTAATAAAATGTGACTTACTTGAAATTTTTAGCACAGCTTTCTTTTCCACCCTGTATAATATTAAATTACGTTATTACATATCGCCCCTTTCGAGCGATATGTATATCTCCTCCTACATTTGAAAATGTTCGAGGGTTGTCGTCGTACCCGATTTTTGAAATCACGATTTTTGACATTTTCGATTTTTTTTCTCTAAAGTGGTACATTTCGCACTGATTTTGATTATTTGGTTTTATAGAGGAATAACGGGGGCACATTTTGTGAAAAATTTTAAATATACAGGGTGTACCGAAAAAAAGTTATTAAACGTCAAAGTCGGGAAATATGCGAAATCCGCTGTAACGCATTTCAGGTCGCAAAAATTATTTTTTTCGATTTTCATTTCTGGAGGTTGGAGAGATCCGTCAAATAAAGAGCAAGTTCGTAGATGAAGGATATCGGAAATTGAGAAGTAATTTTTTTGATTTTTTTAAAGTCAAAATTTGGTCGAAAATGGTACCTCTTGGATCGCTAATAAGTCGAATTGGGTGCATCCAATCGACATGCGGTTTGGATAATCGGTTAGGCCATCTCAAAATCTACCTTTTTCCAATATATCGTTCTATACCTAACTGGAATGGAAATTGCCGAAAATTGTAAGAAAGTGGAAATCATAAAGTTAGGCCTGATTTTTTCACGGTTTTTATTTTTTTTCGTACTGAAAACGACTTTTGATCGAAACGTTGTGAACTTTAGCGGATAGAGCTCGTCAAATTGTATTTAAGAGATATCTTTTCGTTTCTTTATCTTTAATACGGAAAAAACGGCAGCTTTTTTTTTTACTATATCGACTGTAGCTTATTCAATTTTTAACAAAACCGTTTTATTTTTTTCTCAAAAAATGCGCTGATTACTTCGCAACACCTCTACATATTCAAAATCATTAAAATATATTCGCAAAATTGAGAAAAGTCGCTTTTTTGGGTGCGGAAACAGGCACAATTTTCAAATTCTAACACCATTCGATTTAGAAAAAGTTGGCCATGGTTTTACCACGTGCGTTTTCCTGAACTTTAACTTTTATACCATCTGTCAAAAATAGGTGAAAAATGCGATTTCCAAATTGATTTTTTAAAGGAATAAGAACATTTAGACTATGTCTTTTGTGGGAAATACCTACCTTGAACCTTTATCTTTTTCGTTTGACCAAAAATAAGGGGGAAAATATCGCATTTATACGCGTACTTGTAATAATAAAAATAGCTTGCAGGAGGCATATTAACTTCAATTTTTATACTTTTTATAATATTCGGAGAGTATTTAATGTATGAAATACCTGTCTTGGACCTTTTTCTTTGCGGTTGACCAAAAATAATTGAAAAAAGTGTATTATTTGTGTGTATCTTCAATACTCAACGTTCTATGTAATATCGAATACGTCATTAATATCCTATTTACCACAAATCAATCTGCAAGCTTCGGTGGCGTAGTACTAAAGACTGTTGATTTTGGAGACGAAGGTCGAGGGTTCAAGCCCCAGTGTTTTTTTTTCTTTTTTTTTAATTTTTTTTTTAATGTCGTTATTTTAGGTACTGAAAATTTTTTAAATTTTGGATTCTTACAGCAATAATAATCTATACGAAAAAGCTAAAAAAAAATTACACTTACCTGTCAAAATCTGACAGCTGTAGTATAGAACTTTGTTATTTAGGTACTGAAATTTTTTTAAATTTCGGATTCTTACAGCTATAATCCTAGATACAAGAAAAGCTTAAAAAAAACTTGATATTTACCTGTCAAAATGACAGCTGTCGTATAGAACTTTGTTATTTAGGAACTGAGAAATTTTTTAATTTAGGATTCTTACAGCTATAACCCTCGTTACAAAAAATCTAAAAAAAAATTGACACTTACCTGTCAAAATTTGACAGCTATCGTATAAAACTGTGTTATTTAGGTACTGACAAATTTTTAAATTTAGGACTCTTACAGCTATAACCCTCGTTACAAAAAATAAAAAAAAAATTGACACTTACCTGTCAAAATTTGACAGCTATCGTATAGAACTTTGTTATTTAGGGACCTGATAATTTCATAATCTCGGACTCTTACAGTTATAACTCTCGCTACGAAAAAGCTAAAAAAAAATTGACACTTTACTGTCAAAATTGGACAGCTATCGTATAGAACTTTGTTATTTAGGTACTGAAAATTTTTTCAATTTGGCATTGCCGTATTTTGTTTCGTATCATATGATGTCGTCAGAATTCAAGTAAAACGTTTCGTCATCTAGATACCATCATCAGGTTTTTATTTTTAAATATAAACTTGTAATTTTTATTGCAGTTTCGTAAATCTTGCTTCTTCTAACGTTTTTGTGCAATATTGCTTTAAAAGTATTTTAAAGTTTCGAGCCTATAAAACATCTTCAAATTTTATGTTCTTATATTTGGGTTTGTGACCTTCTTTGAAAGGATAAAGAAAAAATAATTTAACTTTGGCATTGCCGTATTTCGTTTCCTATCATATGATGTCATCAGATTTCGAGTAAAACGTTTCATCATCTAGATACCATCATCAAGTTTTTATTTTTAAATATAAACTTGTAATTTTTATTGCAGTTTCGTAAATCTTGCTTCTTCTAACGTTTTTGTGCAATATTGCTTTAAAAAAATATTAAAGTTTCGAGCCTATAAAACATCTTCAAATTTTATGTTCTTATATTTGGGTTTGTGACCTTCTTTGAAAGGATAAAGAAAAAATAATTTAACTTTGGCATTGCCGTATTTCGTTTCCTATCATATGATGTCATCAGATTTCGAGTAAAACGTTTCGTCATCTAGATATCATCATCAGGTTTTTATTTTTAAATATAAACTTGTAATTTTTATTGCAGTTTTATAAATCTTGCTTCTTCTAACGTATTTGTGCACTATTGCTTTAACTAAATATCAACGTTTCGACCCTATAAAACATGTTTAATCTTTATATTCGGAGAAATATGATAGTTATGAAATTTAAAATGGACTGCTATTATTGTCTTGGAAAAACGAATATATCCGAAGAAGTAAAAGCATAAATTGAAAACTACTTATCTGGTCTGAACAAAATTTGGCATACGAATGAAAAATGAGTTATTGTGTGGAACAAAGATTTTGTATGTTGAAAAAGAGGTTGTTTCTTTCTAGCTGTCATTTTGACAATTTCAAAGTTCAACTATTTCAAATAAACTATTTAATATTAAGTGTTAATTTTGTGAAACATAAATAAAAAGGATAAAAATAAAATACACGCGTTACAGTATTATTGTCATTTTGACATTTTTTATGTGTAATAATCGCGTTTATAAAAAAATATTTTGTTGTTTTAGTGTAGTTCTCATATTAAGATTAAAATATCAAATGAAATATTTGTAAATATTTCTTGACAGGTGTTATATTGACAAATTAGGCGATATGTTTTCACATCACAGTCCGAAGGAGTGTGATACAAAAGTAAATAATATAGTAAAACAGAATATTTAAAAAAAAAATTATAAAAAATGAAAAAAAAATTTAAAAAATTAAAAATTCAAATTTTTTAAAATTCTTTTATGTAATGACTTTTACCTTTAGAGTCACGACAGTGACGATCAGGCGATATGCAGCTTTTACATATCGCCCCTTTCGAGCGATATGTATATCTCCTCCTACATTTGAAAATGTTCGAGGGTTGTCGTCGTACCCGATTTTTGAAATCACGATTTTTGACATTTTCGATTTTTTTTCTCTAAAGTGGTACATTTCGCACTGATTTTGATTATTTGCTTTTATAGAGGAATAACGGGGGCACATTTTGTGAAAAATTTTAAATATACAGGGTGTACCGAAAAAAAGTTATTATACGTCAAAGTCGGGAAATATGCGAAATCCGCTGTAACACATTTCAGGTCGCAAAAATTATTTTTTTCGATTTTCATTTCTGGAGGTTGGAGAGATCCGTCAAATAAAGAGCAAGTTCGTAGATGAAGGATATCGGAAATTGAGAAGTAATTTTTTTGATTTTTTTAAAGTCAAAATTTGGTCGAAAATGGTACCTCTTGGATCGCTAATAAGTCGAATTGGGTGCATCCAATCGACATGCGGTTTGGATAATCGGTTAGGCCATCTCAAAATCTACCTTTTTCCAATATATCGTTCTATACCTAACTGGAATGGAAATTGCCGAAAATTGTAAGAAAGTGGAAATCATAAAGTTAGGCCTGATTTTTTCACGGTTTTTATTTTTTTTCGTACTGAAAACGACTTTTGATCGAAACGTTGTAAACTTTAGCGGATAGAGCTCGTCAAATTGTATTTAAGAGATATCTTTTCGTTTCTTTATCTTTAATACGGAAAAAACGGCAGCTTTTTTTTTACTATATCGACTGTAGCTTATTCAATTTTTAACAAAACCGTTTTATTTTTTTCTCAAAAAATGCGCTGATTACTTCGCAACACCTCTACATATTCAAAATCATTAAAATATATTCGCAAAATTGAGAAAAGTCGCTTTTTTGGGTGCGGAAACAGGCACAATTTTCAAATTCTAACACCATTCGATTTAGAAAAAGTTGGCCATGGTTTTACCACGTGCGTTTTCCTGAACTTTAACTTTTATACCATCTGTCAAAAATAGGTGAAAAATGCGATTTCCAAATTGATTTTTTAGAGGAATAAGAACATTTAGACTATGTCTTTTGTGGGAAATACCTACCTTGAACCTTTATCTTTTTCGTTTGACCAAAAATAAGGGGGAAAATATCGCATTTATCCCGTACTTGTAATAATAAAAATGGCTTGCAGGAGGCATATTAACTTCAATTTTTTAGTTTTTATAATATTTGGGGAGTATTTAATGTATGAAACACCTGTCTTGGACCTTTTTCTTTGCGGTTGACCAAAAATAATTGAAAAAAGTGTATTATTTGTGTGTATCTTCAATACTCAACGTTCTATGTAATATCGAATACGTCATTAATATCCTATTTACCACAAATCAATCTATAAGCTTCGGTAGTGTAGTAGTAGAGGCTGTTGATTTTGGAGACGAAGGTCGAGGGTTCAAGCCCCAGTGTTTTTTTTTCTTTTTTTTTAATTTTTTTTTTAATGTCGTTATTTTAGGTACTGAAAATTTTTTAAATTTTGGATTCTTACAGCTATAATAATCTATACGAAAAAGCTAAAAAAAAATTACACTTACCTGTCAAAATCTGACAGCTGTAGTATAGAACTTTGTTATTTAGGTACTGAATTTTTTTTAAATTTCGGATTCTTACAGCTATAATCCTAGATACAAGAAAAGCTTAAAAAAAACTTGATATTTACCTGTCAAAATGACAGCTGTCGTATAGAACTTTGTTATTTAGGAACTGAGAAATTTTTTAATTTAGGATTCTTACAGCTATAACCCTCGTTACTAAAAATCTAAAAAAAAATTGACACTTACCTGTCAAAATTTGACAGCTATCGTATAAAACTGTGTTATTTAGGTACTGACAAATTTTTAAATTTAGGACTCTTACAGCTATAACCCTCGTTACAAAAAATCAAAAAAAAAAATTGACACTTACCTGTCAAAATTTGACAGCTATCGTATAGAACTTTGTTATTTAGGGACCTAATAATTTTATAATCTCGGACTCTTACAGTTATAACTCTCGCTACGAAAAAGCTAAAAAAAAATTGACACTTTACTGTCAAAATTTGACAGCTATCGTATAGAACTTTGTTATTTAGGTACTGAAAATTTTTTCAATTTGGCATTGCCGTATTTTGTTTCGTATCATATGATGTCGTCAGAATTCAAGTAAAACGTTTCGTCATCTAGATACCATCATCAGGTTTTTATTTTTAAATATAAACTTGTAATTTTTATTGCAGTTTCGTAAATCTTGCTTCTTCTAACGTTTTTGTGCAATATTGCTTTAAAAATATTTTAAAGTTTCGAGCCTATAAAACATCTTCAAATATTATGTTCTTATATTTGGGTTTGTGACCTTCTTTGAAAGGATAAAGAAAAAATAATTTAACTTTGGCATTGCCGTATTTCGTTTCCTATCATATGATGTCATCAGATTTCGAGTAAAACGTTTCATCATCTAGATACCATCATCAAGTTTTTATTTTTAAATATAAACTTGTAATTTTTATTGCAGTTTCGTAAATCTTGCTTCTTCTAACGTTTTTGTGCAATATTGCTTTAAAAAAATATTAAAGTTTCGAGCCTATAAAACATCTTCAAATTTTATGTTCTTATATTTGGGTTTGTGACCTTCTTTGAAAGGATAAAGAAAAAATAATTTAACTTTGGCATTGCCGTATTTCGTTTCCTATCATATGATGTCATCAGATTTCGAGTAAAACGTTTCGTCATCTAGATATCATCATCAGGTTTTTATTTTTAAATATAAACTTGTAATTTTTATTGCAGTTTTATAAATCTTGCTTCTTCTAACGTATTTGTGCACTATTGCTTTAACTAAATATCAACGTTTCGACCCTATAAAACATCTTTAATCTTTATATTCGGAGAAATATGATAGTTATGAAATTTAAAATGGACTGCTATTATTGTCTTGGAAAAACGAATATATCCGAAGAAGTAAAAGCATAAATTGAAAACTACTTATCTGGTCTGAACAAAATTTGGCATACGAATAAAAAATGAGTTATTGTGTGGAACAAAGATTTTGTATGTTGAAAAAGAGGTTGTTTCTTTCTAGCTGTCATTTTGACAATTTCAAAGTTCAACTATTTCAAATAAACTATTTAATATTAAGTATTAATTTTGTGAAACATAAATAAAAAGGATAAAAATAAAATACACGCGTTACAGTATTATTAGTTATATATTGACAGCTGTCATTTTGACATTTTTTATGTGTAATAATCGCGTTTATAAAAAAATATTTTGTTGTTTTAGTGTAGTTCTCATATTAAGATTAAAATATCAAATGAAATATTTGTAAATATTTCTTGACAGGTGTTATATTGACAAATTAGGCGATATGTTTTCACATCACAGTCCGAAGGAGTGTGATACAAAAGTAAATAATATAGTAAAACAGAATATTTAAAAAAAAAATTATAAAAAATGAAAAAAAAATTTAAAAAATTAAAAATTCAAATTTTTTTAAATTCTTTTATGTAATGACTTTTACCTTTAGAGTCACGACAGTGACGATCAGGCGATATGCAGCTTTTACATATCGCGCGAACACGCGATATGTTATACGGCGCTTCGGCGCGAAATCACGACAATCCTGACTGCTCTTGATACTCTGCCTATATAGGCGCTTCGGTGAAAATAATGTGCGTTTCTTGTCGTCGTCGCCGCCGCCGTCAGTTTCGACATTTTCATATTTGCGATTTTTTTTCTCGGAAACGGTTAGAGTGGGACGATTGAAACTTTTTTAGTTTAGAGAGGAATAGTGGGGGTACGTTGTGTAAAAATTTCGAATATACAGGGTGTGCCGGAAAAAAGTTATTAATTTTTAAAGTCGAGAAATATCGGGATCTCGTTGGCACACGATACAGGTCACAAAAATTAGTTTTTTCGATTTAAACTTTTTCGACGCGTAGACGACCGTGGGCTACAGAACCCTATTGTTTGTGAGCGCGATCGAAAGTTTGGAAGTAATTTTTTTTATTTTTTCAAAGTCAAAATTTGGTCGAAAATGGTACCTCTTGGATCGCTAATAAGTCGAATTGGATGCATCCAATCGACATTCGGTTTGGATAATCGGTTAGGCAATCTCAAAATCTACCTTTTTTCAATATATCGTTCTATACCTAACTGGAATGGAAATTGCCGAAAATTGTAAGAAAGTGGAAATCATAAAATTAGGCCTGATTTTTTCACGGTTTTTATTTTTTTTCGTACTGAAAACGACTTTTGATCGAAACGTTGTAAACTTTAGCGGATAGAGCTTGTCAAATTGTATTTAAGAGATATTTTTTCGTTTATTTATCTTTAATACGGAAAAAACGGCAGCTTTTTTTTTACTATATCGACTGTAGCTTATTCAATTTTTAACAAAACCGTTTTATTTTTTTCTCAAAAAATGCGCTGATTACTTCTCAACACCTCTACATATCCAAAATTATTAAAATATATTCGCAAAATTGAGAAAAGTCGCTTTTTTGGGTGCGGAAACAGGCAATCTTTACAAATTCTAACACCATTCACTTTTGACTAAGAGTGCCTTGATATTGATGTATCTAAATTAATTATTAATTCTAAAAATCCGGCTGTCAAAAATGGCGAAAAATGGGTGTTTTTAGCGTGACTTGCTAGAATAATAAGAACATTTCCAGATTTTAAATCGGGTGGAATATCTACCTTGAACCTTCTTCTAATTTTATTGGCCAAAATATTTGCCCAAAATGTTTCAGAAATAGTTGTAATCTCGATTTTAAAGATGGCGTTCCGACATTGATAATCCGTCGCCACGTGGTAGAAGGTTATTCGACATTTCGATATTCGCGAATTTTTTTTTCGGAAACGGTTAGAGCAAAACGATTCAAACTTTATGGACGTAGAGAGGAATAGTCGGGGCACGCTCTGGGAACAATTTCAAATATACAGGGTGTACCGGAAAAAAGTTATTAAAGTCAAAGTTAAAAAATATGTTTTTTTTCGTTGTAGGGCGATACATGTGGCAAAAATCATTTTAATCGATTTAAACTTTTTCGACGTGTAGACGACGTTGGGCTACAAAACACTGTTGTTTGCGAACGCGATCGAAAGTTGGGAAGTCAATTTTTTAATTTTTTTTAAATCAATGTAGGGTTATGTTGGATCGTTAATAAATCGAATTGGGTGCGTCTGACACACTTTTGGTTTGGAGATTTGTTTAGGTCATCTCAAATACTACTTTTTTCAAATATATTGTTCTATACCTACCTGTAATATAAAGGGTGCAAATTATAAAAAAGTAAGAATTACTATTTAATTCTTTTACGGTTTTCATTGTATTTCGTACGGAAAACAACTTTTGATTAAAATTTAATGTACCTTAGCGGAAAGAGCTCGTCAATAAAATATAAATAAATCGTATTTTTTTCATTTTTAATACGGCAATATAAATATTCTATATTATAATTTATTTTCAAAGTGGTCGGGCCTAGTGGTAGGTAGGTATATAATAGGTTACGACTTGTGGTCACGATGATACCGGGTTCAATTCCAGGCCCATCTTTTTATTTTTTTAATATTTCGTTATTTAGGTACCTATTGAAAGTTTTTTAAATTTAGGATTTTTACAGTGACAATCCTCGATCCGAAATAAACGAACTGGGATTGTGAAGAAACTAAATTTATTTTTTATCGCGAATTGAAATGCTTTACAATAACAATTAAAGGTTGCTAACAAATGGTTTTGTCAAAAGTATGAAATTAAATGAACCAACTCGAACAGTGCCGTGCCCGAAGGGTTCGGCACAATAACATTTTCACCAATTTATCAGCTATCAATGTAAGAATAGTTTCTTTTCCTTATGTTTAAATTGATTGAATAAATATTTTTAAAGGACAAACTTGGAAAATATATCTCACATTTCACCCTTTGCTGTGCGATTTTAAAGAATCGGTGCTGACAGGTTCAATGTCAATATCATAATATTAAATATCATATATTTCCGTAACGAAAAGTCGTAGCGAATCGAGCGAGACGGCATTGGAAACGGGACATCGAGCACAATACGATGCCGTCTTCAAAAACTACCTATCTATAGAAGAAAACGGAAATTTTGCACCCGTTATTTTTATCTTTTAGTTTTGGTCAGTTGTTATAATGACAATTTGGCGATATGTTTCCCCTTCACGTTCCGCAGGAAGGTGAGGCAAAAAAAGCAATAGAAAACATAGAAAAAAGAAACTAAGAAAAATACTTTTTAAATACAAATTTTTAGTACTAATAATAGATGCACTCTCGGCTGACGATTAGCGATATGTACCCAGTACGATTTTATGAATTTTTAAAAAAATACCAAAAATCTAATATTTCTGCCAGTTTTTACATTTTCCTCAATACGTCCCTTACTATCGCTTTTAGAATAGAAATCAATATAACTTTTTATATGGAGAATAGAAAAAGGCTAGTTTTTTATTTAAAAAGTTTTTATCTAAGTTTTATCAGTTCCGAGATATCGCCAAATATATGAAAACCACTTTTAATTCCATATCTCAAAAACTATAAGACCTACAAAAAATTACTAAGAACTTAAAGTGAAGATCTCGTAAGGATGCTACTTAATAGTTATATACATTGTTGCCATATCTCTTATACTTTCCGAGGAAAATGTTACCTTATTGATTTCATCAAATTTTCATGACTATATACATGAAAAAATTTCAAAAATTTAAAATTCGAAAATATGACAACTTTTCTTTAAATCTTCATCGAAAATAACGTAAAACTCACAAATAGCAAAGAAAATATACAAAATAACGTTTTTATGAATTTTTTAAAGAAAATCAAAAATTATACGTAATTGATAAGACCATCCTTGGTTGTGAAAAAACTATGCCTAATCTTTGGTTGTGAAAAACTGTGCCTAAACTTTGGTTGTGAAAAACTATGCCTAATCTTTGTTTGTTATAAAACTATGCCTAATCTTTGGTTGTGAAAAAACTATGCCTAAACTTTGGTTGTGAAAAAACTATGCCCAATCTTTGGTTGTGAAAAAACTATGCCAAAATATTTGTTTGTCATAAGACTATGCCAAAATCTTTGTTTGTCATAAGACTATGCCATAATCTTTGTTTGTCAGAAGACTATGCCTTAAACTTTGTTTGTCATAAGACTATGCAGTAATCTTTGTTTGTCATAAGACTATGCCTTAAAATTTGTTTGTCATAAAAATATACATAATCTTTGGTTGTTATAAAAACTATGCCATAAAATTTGTTTGTCATAAGACTATGCACTAATGTTTGTTTGTCATAAGACTATGCCAAAATCTTTGAATGTCATAAGACTATGCCATAATCTTTGTTTGTCATAAGACTATGCCTTAAACTTTTTTTGTCATAAGACTATGCCATAATCTTTGTTTGTCATAAGACCATGCCTTAAAATTTGTTTGTCATAAAAATATACATAATCTTTGGTTGTTATTAAACTATGCCATAATATTTGTTTGTCATAAGACTATGCACTAATGTTTGTTTGTCATAAGACTATGCCAAAATCTTTGTTTGTCATAAGACTATGCCTTAAACTTTGTTTGTCATAAGACTATGCCTTAAAATTTGTTTGTCATAAAAATATACATAATCTTTGGTTGTTATAAAACTATGCCATAATATTTGTTTGTCATAAGACTATGCCAAAATCTTTGAATGTCATAAGACTATGCCATAATCTTTGTTTGTCAAAAGACTATGCCTTAAACTTTGTTTGTCATAAGACTATGCCGTAATCTTTGTTTGTCATAAGAATATGCCTTAAAATTTGTTTGTCATAAAAATATACATAATCTTTGGTTGTTATAAAACTATGCCATAATATTTGTTTGTCATAAGACTATGCACTAATGTTTGTTTGTCATAAGACTATGCCAAAATCTTTGTTTGTCATAAGACTATGCCTTAAACTTTGTTTGTCATAAGACTATGCCTTAAAATTTGTTTGTCATAAAAATATACATAATCTTTGGTTGTTATAAAACTATGCCATAATATTTGTTTGTCATAAGACTATGCCAAAATCTTTGAATGTCATAAGACTATGCCATAATCTTTGTTTGTCAAAAGACTATGCCTTAAACTTTGTTTGTCATAAGACTATGCCGTAATCTTTGTTTGTCATAAGAATATGCCTTAAAATTTGTTTGTCATAAAAATATACATAATCTTTGGTTGTTATAAAACTATGCCATAATATTTGTTTGTCATAAGACTATGCACTAATGTTTGTTTGTCATAAGACTATGCCAAAATCTTTGTTTGTCATAAGACTATGCCTTAAACTTTGTTTGTCATAAGACTATGCTATAATCTTTGTTTGTCATAAAACTATGCCATAATATTTGTTTGTCATAAGACTATGCCGTAATCTTTGTTTGTCATAAGACTATGCCATAAAATTTGTTTGTCATAAAAAATATGCCATAATCTTTGTTTGTCATAAGACTATGCCATAATCTTCACCGATCTTTGGTTGTGAAAAAACTATGCATAATCTTTGATTGTTAAAAAACTATGCATAATCTCTGTAGTAATAATGATAATATTGTGTAAAATAACTAAGTACGTCGTAAAACATATAACGTAACATGAAAATGTACTTTATACCGCCGTTAGGCGGTATGACCCCACAAATAAAACTATACATATAGGTGGACAAAGAGATTGCAATATGGCCGACAGACGAGCGAGGCGGCATTGGAAACGGGACGTTGAGCACTATACGGCACCGCCTCCGAAAACTACCTATCTATACGAGAAAATGGAAATTTTGCACCATTGTCTAGTTTTGGTCAGTTGTTATAATGACAATTTGGCGATATGTTTCCCCTTCACGTTCCGCAGGAAGGTGAGGCAAAAAAAGCAATAGTAAATAGAAAAAAAGGAAAGAAAAGTATTTTTTTATTGTAATTTTTTTTTTTAGTACTAATATTAGATGCACTCTCGGCTGACGATTAGCGATATGTACCCAGTCTAGTTACGATATTTAACTACATATATTAGATTACATTGAAATGATTACGTGAAATTCATTGAGATTGTTTTATTCATAAAATAATTTCTACTAAAAACCAGATTATTTATATAAAAAAATTCAATTCAGAATTACCCAACATGAACACTAGAAATGAAAATAATTCGGAAATACAAATACAGCATAAAGAAAAATATATCTATTCGGCTTTTAATTTAAAAACAATATTTTAGGATCGGATTAGAAGACCGATTAATTGTTAATCAAAATCCGACCTTTTTGTGCCAACTAGTATGTTCCTGTGACCAATAGTTATTTTTAGTTGTTATATTTTATAATGTTTCTATTTTGGCACAAAAAAATATCTTTATTATTATAAAGTAATAATTCATTAAAATTAAATTATTTACCAATTTTACCAAAAATTTTGCGTGGTCCAAAAAAAATGTCGCTTTCGTCTGCGGCGGGATTTAAACCTATATGGTACCTGTATCCCCCCCCTTCCAGAAGATAAAAATCCTAGCTACGCCAGTGTGTGGAAAAAAAGCTATTTAGGTGCCTCTGTCTCCTGTAAGCGAATATTTCCAATAAAACATGACCATTGTGTGCAGTGCAGCCACAGTCAGGAGAGGTAATTCACACTAGGGAGTACTTTAGTATGGTTTTAAAAATGAGATTATATTTTATTAGAAGCACAAAAATGGTTTAAAAAATATCATAACCTAAAATGTTAATGACCGTGACCAAGCATTCGCCCAACAAAAAAAGCTGTACTTAATTTACTGAATTTACAAGTTACAATCTAATACTATAATGTGCCTCTCATGTGGGATTTTTCGTCCACAACTGTATACTAAAATACTATATTATTTTTAAGTTCAAGTTTTTTCAGATGTTACCGTAGGCTTATATTATAGGTACTACAGAACTTTTAAAATACCAACAAATTAAATAACTTTGGCAAAATAATTTTTTACAAAATATATTCTTGGCATGAAAACCGAACGCTTCACTGAAAATAAGATCATCAAACGAGAGAGAGTAAAGTTGTTTTGAATTCTGGCTTTGACATAGTTAAATTTAATTTTAGTCGAATTATGAGTATTTAAAAGTTAGGCATTTGGTGTTAGGGTAGACTAGGGAAAAACGAATTTTCAGTATCAATTTTACAATAAACCACCTTAAGCCTCTTAGTCTAAAGTGCTTCCATTTTGCAGGCACCAATTATTAGTTATTTTGTAGAAGGTCTCAAAGTAATTTGTAACATTTAAAAAAAATATGTGAGATAGGGTGTGTGTGTGTGTGTGTGTGTTGGTGACTCAAAGCCTTTTATGTTCACCAATGTTTTACTTGGCTGGCCACATGTTTGCAAGCATGCTCTGCCAGAAATCCCGTACAATGTGCTTTTTCAAATAAAAGTTTTTTGTATATGGATTAGGCGAGGGGCTCCCTTAAATCTGTGGACATGTTGTTAAATCAAAATCATTTTAAATCTTCCCCAAATAACCAGATTAAAAAAAAAATTTAATCAATTAAATAGCTTTAATTAAATTCACAAAAAATATCAACACTTGGTAAATCATCGGCGCGTTATAGCATAACGCATAACACTTTAAATTTTAAATCTCTGTTTAAATCATGTTAAATCAGATTAAATCAAAACTGATTTAAAATCCGTGTACACTGTTTTTGGGAGCAGCCCCTCGGATAATCCCAATAAGAAAAGTCTTCCTAGAGGCCAACTTTTCCTAAAAATAGAAAAGACGCCACGAGAGCATAAAGTTTGAAAACATGAGATTAGATACTTAATAACGTCATTCCATTATCGGTGCAATTGTTTTAGTTGCCACCGATTAGAATGGTATCCTGGTTTCGATAAGTTAAATAGAAAAGACAAGGAGACATACCCGAGATATCATTCGGGTAGATGCAGGAGGGTCGACCTTCAACCCCAATCCCTGCGATTAGTCGATTTGTGAAGTGACGTAGATCGGTAGTTTCGCGAGTGTTTATTAGAGAGCGTAATTTCTCAGTAAATAATTCAAAATTTTGAAAACTGAAATCGTAAGTAATTTTATTCTTTCTTCGTCTATGCGATTGGGTAAAAATCAAAAATTTAGTGAAAAAGCCCATTAGTGTACCTACATTATTAATATTTGTTATTGGTAGCTGTTTCTGCCCGAGTCTCCCCTGCATACTATACCTCGATTATACATATCCCGATTTATTTTGTTTTGAAAAATAGACTGTAGTGATTGATGGATCATCTGTCCTTAAAATATTTATTCTACTAATTGAATGTATTGCGATATGTTGAAAAAATATAATTGACAGAATAAGTGACACTTTAAAAATATTGGACGTCCCTCTGTTATCCGTAATTATATTTTAACGCAAAAACGACATACCTCGAATACAGATTTGACAGCGAATAAGAAAGTTCTACTTTTATGTAAACCCTCTAGATAGCATTAGTACGTGGCCGTAAATACGTTCGGACTGAATTTTGCAGGTAAGTGTACGATGAAATATCTTTTGATATTTTGAAATGTGTGCGCGTGTGCAATGGTTTAATAATTTGTTAACTACATAAAATGATAAATACGTTGAAGCTGAATTTCCATCGACGAAGCGAAGTGAATTCGTCAAACGTGGCAAAAGCTCTTATTAACCAAGGGATGCCCCCGTTATTACGGCTGTGCGATTACCGAAAAAGATTTTCGATTAAGGTGCAGTGGGGTAAGTGGGGATCTGGGGCAAGTGGGTTTTTTGGAAATATTTTTGAATTTAATTACGAAAAAAATCCAAAATTATAATAAAATAGTTTTTACAGCTGTATAGGCCCCAATATATTATTGAAAATGCATAGATATTTATTTCTTCAGGTTACACTGCTTTATTTAAAATGTGTCCAATCTTTATCGATTATGTCAAGTTACGGAATAAAATTTCAAAAAATTAATCTGCTAATTAACAACCTAGGAATTAAATTTTTCCATTCTTAAAGATGTAATCACTTATGTTGTCCCTTATATTTTTTCAACCGTTTTACTTTTCAGGGTTTTCGTTTTGCGTCCATAGTGCCCACTTGCCCCGCTTTTCCTACTAGCGGGGTAAGTATGGGCACTACTATTTCGGGGAAAGTGGGGATTCGTTCCTAACTATAACCTAAGCTAGATCAAGCTTATATTTGCGTTCTTTTTGATATACCTATAATATGTAAACCTAACATTTTTCTTGTTTAAGACTCAACTTTAAATTGTTCTTATGTTTAACAATAAATAACACTTTGGGTTGGGTTGGTTTATTGTGTAATTTTCTTTTTAAATTCCTTGTACCTTAAAAAGTTCGTAACTTCTGTATTTTAAGACTTTTTTTTATATCTGAAAAAGTTTCTTGTGGATGACGACGTATAGGTCGACCCACTTGCCCCAGTTTAATATAACGCTGCTCAAACGTGATTTGCAAATCAAAAAACCCACTTGCCCCAGTACCTGGGGCAAGTGAGTACTATGGGTACATTTTAACGAAATTTTTTTTTCTTTAATGTTTTTTTCGTAATAGTTTAACAATATTAGAATATACTGCACCTTACTTGCAATAATCGATTATTTCCTATTAATCAATTAATCGAAAATAGTTAGTTATATCCGATTAATCGAAAATAATCGATTATTTCCGATTACCTAATCGAAAATAACCGATTAATTGGAAATAATCGAGAATAATAGATTATTTCTGATTAATCAAAAATATTAAACGATTAATCGAAAATAATCGATTGATTTAATCAAAATAAATGAAAAAGTCGATTCAAATATTAGAGATCGTTAGGAATATTAATTTTATGAAAGGCGCACAGATTGAAACTTTGTTCAAATTATTTCGTTGATTGTCTTGCAATAATATGCTATAATGTTTTTTAACCCGATTTTCAGGGTAATAGGGTTGCTAATAAATATATAGAAACTTATAGCGAGAATAAGTAACTATAGCAACTTCAATCATCCAAAAACATACCTATATTTTCGAATAATGGAAAAATCGTTTTTTTGGTTAATCGATTAATGAAAAAATCATTTTTTTTTTCGATTTTGATTTGATTTTTGATTAATCGAAAAATAGTTTTTTTTTTCAATTACTGCATAATCGATAAATCAAAAAATCGTAAAATTTTTTTTCTAATAATCGATTAATCGAAAAATATTTTTTTTCGATTAATAATAATCGATAAAGAAATTATCTTTAATCGAATAATCGATTTTGTTGCACACCCCTACTCGTCATGCGTCGGCAACACCGATTGATCTGTTGTCCTTGTTGCGGGGATCTAAACATATTATTTATTCTCTCATACCCACATAAAATGCCATTATAAGTTTGATCTTGCCAGTACGGTATATTATTGTGACTCGCCCTTACTGGTAGATTTACTAACACTGCCGCATGGCATAAAATAACAAGCAAATATTTACTTTAAAGCAAATAAAAATTAAATTTTCCTTAAAAATCCAAGACTAACACAAAATGTACACCTTAATTAATAAACAAATTGTTATAAATCTAATTTATTTGGGGAAATAAAACTGTTTTATACTGCTTACAGTCCTTTATTCGGAGAGGGCACATATTCTCTAGGAATATTATTCGTTGTTCCAACCCCCAAACGATATTGTGGTTACTTTTCATTGAAATTACCCATAAAAGCTAAAGAAACCCTGTCACATCGGAACCGCCATTGTAACTATACTTTTCAACGGCTTTTAGACCAGTGACCAAATGCTGCATTATATTTTTTTTGTTAATTCTATAGGTACGTACATTATTCTAGAACATTCCTGAATACAGCGCCCATAGTATTACCAGTAACGCTATCAGGATGAGGTATGTTGTTATTAAACTCGTTCCTTCAGCAGCGGCCATGGTGATTTTTTCTAAAAAAAAAAAATAGAAAGATAAACATTATCATAAAACAGGAGGCGACGGCATGAATCCCAACTTTCCTAGAGTTTGAAAAAAGATAATTGTTCCTTTTTTGTCAATAATATCTCTCTTTATCGTTTATAATATAGCTTTTAAAAAGTAATTTCAAAAAAATATTCCGTAACAAAATATATTAGGTATAACAGGAAGCTGGATCAATTAAAATTCAGCAAACAAAATAAATGGTTTCCATTTTCCAAACCAACTGTATTGGTTCGTTAAAAGATAAAAGCAATACGCTGAACTTTTTACAAACATCGGTATCGGAAAAACGCGAAAAATAACTGATATTTGGCCATTTTCCAAATAGTCCGAAATATTCAACATTTTTTTGAGTTGTATTTCGCGAAAATACGTTTATTTTAAAGCAAGCTAGGTAATTTTATTTAAAATATTGTTCAAACCTTCCGAAGTGATGCAATCTGGATTAATGAGCATTATTTATGGAATTACATCCTAATAATAAAATTGTACGGAGGCAAACGGGTTATTTTTAAAATTAGTATATGATTTTCATGTATGACAGTGATATACATATGTTCATGTGTATGTTATTTCTGTTTTATTCAATTTATCGCAAATTGCAGGTAATGCAATCGTCCATGCTAATAGTATCAACTATGCGTAGGTGGTGTCCTATTTTTTTGAAGTAGAAACCGTTACCAAAATAGTTTTAGTTCTATTAAATGAAAAAGGTAAGCGTCAAAAAACGTAAAAAATAATGCAGATTTAGGTACCTTATACATAAGCGTCTAGAGTCTGGCTGTGGACTTTTCAACCGCCTAATCAACGTTCGCAATAAAACGCGGGAAACTTAAATGTTTTAAAATGCGCGCATAAATAATTGTATTATTCCCTATTAAATTGAGGCGAAAAAATTGATGAAATAAAATAGTAAATTAAACGAATTACCTTGATTTTCGCAGACGAAAAATTGTGAATATGTTAATTTTTTCTAATGCGGAGGTTTTTTTTGAAGAGCATAGTTTAGACTGGAAATTTTTTTATATTTTTGAGAAAGGTTTAGACTAGTGATGTTACAACCTTCCTATGACTATTATGTTTGACTAAACCTACTACTTACCCATATAGGTTAATAATGTACTTACTACTTTTACAAGTTTTAATTTTTTTTTTGTTTTGAGAAATCTTATTGCAAAATACAACAATAATGAATAAAACAAAAAATGGAACACGTGACGTGACAGTTTTCGGTGTCTTTTAAAATATTTCTATTAAACAATTCTCGTTGCATAACCACATTGAAACTGTTTATCTTCTGGGGTTAAATTTAAATTACTTATAACATTATAATAATTGTCAAATGGTTTGTGTAATGAACTTTTGAGAATTTTGAAAAGGAGTGTTTTTAGCATAGGTGACGTTTTAAAGAAACCTATATACCGATATTAATAAATAGCATTTTATTTTCCTAATTTACAACCACCGGCTTTACATCACTTAAGCTCAAAATTACCTTCTTTAAGACGGCGGCCTATATGGCCTATAATTGGCCGGTTGAAAAGTCCATAGTCAGACTAGTCGCTTGTAGAGGTAACGAGTGACATGTGGGATCAGTCCGCGCCAAGATATTTGACTGGCATTGGATGTAGCAGGAATGATAGACAACACTTATTTAAAAAATATTCAAGCAACATCTCTCTCTAATATTCTAATTTTTTTATGTTTGTTAACTTTTAATAACATAAAAAATCATCATCGCGGCTGGCGATTGCGATCGAGAAATTGCACTGGTTTAAATGCAACTCGCCTGCGGCTCGAGAGCGAATTATTGTATTTTACGTCAACTAGATATTATCTTTTGACGGGCCGCGATCGATGAACTAATTCAAAAATGTGTAACCTTGATAACAGGTAAAAGAAATGAAAATATTAAATTTATATTTTTCCAATCATTGCAGGGAGGGGGCCCAAAGTTTGTGAAGGGGCCTACTCAGTTTTTCTAACGCCGCTGACGTCATTTTATATACCTTTTGTTTATTTTATTGTCATGCGATTTTTGAATTTTGGCAAGAGCTTTCCGAATTCCAAAGATTTTCCTGAAATTTAGGCTCGAGGAAACCAGAAATTTATCGTTCGAGTCAAACACAATTTATTACTTGGAATCGAACCAATTTTTTTCATGCCAATTTCAATAAAACTACCAAGCCAGCCGTAGTTAAGAACGAACTTGAACTATTATAATTTTTACATTTTGGGAAAGCCCTCCGCTGTCAATGAGGGGAGTTTGAGGTACACAGATTGTGGTAATAGTAAGTAGCAAAATCTACATTATGTCAACTCTAGTATATTATAGTCTTTAAGCCTGATATATGGATTGTTCTCTTAAGAACAAACACTTTTTTAATACAATATTGTTTATGCCTATCATTCAACCAATATTATTTGGTGACGAATATTATTATAAACGAAGGCCGTAAAGTTTGACGTGCTAATCCGCTGCCGCTTAGGTATCCACGACGACGGCATGAGTGTCGTAAGAAAAACCCGCGAACCCAGGCAGAATGATAGGGGATGCCCGGAAAGTTACTTGCCTCCCATTAAGTTTCTCAAAAGAACAATATTTTATTAAGTATTGTTAAAAACACAGTTCATTTGTGAATTCAATTTTATTGAAACAGGAGGAACAGAAGAATACAGTCCACTAAGAAGCTATCAAAGGGCTTTACATACATATTTTGGTCCTTCGAGCCGGCGACGAAGAGTTAGCGAGAAAGAAGCAAGTGTGTAAGTCCGGTTTTCCTTGCATCCTTTGCCTAACAAATAGAGTTCTCTTGTTTGAAATAGAGAGTGTTGTATTTTGTATACAATTTTTGTATCAAAGGGATTTACATACATTTCGTTACATTTTCATTTTTTATCAAAAAATCGCCCAAATACCCATCTTTGTCGTACAATTACCTACAGTTTTACGTTAATAAAAACTGCCTTTATTAATTAATAAAAGCAGGAAAGAAATATGGGCAATGTTGACAGTTTTTCTAATATTAATTTTACAATAAAAAATTTTTTAAGTTAAGTTGGTAATTGGCCGCGGCTCACATGCATCTAACTTATGGACAAGCACTCGGTCATTGTGTGGAGGCAAGAAGAATTTATTCTGATACATTTTTAAATCGGCGTTTACCGCATCGAAGAACTTTTGAAAGGGTCGATAGGTAAAAGTTAAAGTATGGAAAGCACTTAAAACTGAACTTTTTGACATTTCGGAAATCACTTAAACACAAGAATGTTAAAAATGTAAAAGCTTTGCTTCTTATTTACTTAAGCAGATTTTCTTATATACATTTTCTTATCCGGAGCATGTTTTCTCGTTGTACCTACCTACTCTAAACAACATTCCGGGGTTATCTTGAGTTTCGTCGCAATGGTATGTTATTCTTTCCACCAGGTCTTCCCTGGTGTCAACAGGCGTTGAATACAACTTCTTTAAATTTCCCCACAAACAAATCCAATGGAGTCATGTTGGGCGACCTTGGTGGCCATAAATTAGGCCCACCTTGACTTATCCATTGATAACCAAAAGTAGGTATTTAATAAATGCTGACAAACTAAAATGCTAAAATTGGTCGATGCACCGACGTGCATAAACCACATCTGATTTCTAATTTGTAAGGACACATTTTCTAACAAACCATTTAAGTTTCGTTGCACGAATTGCAAATACATGGCACCATTTAGTATATTTTCATAAAAGAATGTGCCATGATTTTGAGTGATATACGTGTCGCGGTTCAAAAGTTAGAGCCGAAAAGATAAGTCGCTGGCTTTGGGGCCCTGTATCTCCGTTAAGGGGTACTTTAGGTTTTTTTTTATGACAAAGTAAAATTATTTTGACCTCCCCTATACGCTCCCGAGAGTATGCCATATACTTACCGGACACCCCGTATAAGTAACAATAAATAGATAGATCGATACCGCCACTTTCTAAATGGGGTAAAACCTGTTGGACTCAGTGGCGTATTTACGGGGGGGGGCTCAGGGGGCCCGGGCCCCCACCCGATATGTATTTTCAATTTTTAGGTAGGTACTGAATAAGCACATTACATGTATTACAATATTTGTTTGTTTGAAGGTGGTAGACAATGAAGTAATTTCAAAAAAAAAATTACCTTGTCGGACTTCCATTGTCTTTATTTTGTTACTTAACACAACGTTTCGGTTAGTTAGTATCTCTAACCGTTTTCAAGTGTAAACTAAATTATAATTCTAAGGCTACTGTCTTAAATACTATCCATGTGCAATGAAGCTTGATGACTCCGCCTACGTGCTTATTGGAGTGTGAAGTTTGAGCTGTTGGTTTTGGACAAGAAGTGGCTTCCAGATATTGGGGATATCTATACTTGGTTTACTGAATATATGTGCATTTTGATTCATAAAAGCTGCTTCCTTGAATTTTCGTTTTTTCCAGTGCTGTTCCGTGTCCAAAACCCTGGCTTCTGACCACTGTATATTATGTTGGTTAGTCCATACATGTTCCGCTATACCTGATCTCGAAGTTTCACCTCTTTGAGTATGTTTCAGATGTTCTTTAACTCGTACGGGAAGAGGTCTTTTTGTTTCTCCAATGTACGATTCGCCACACTCGCAAGGGATTTGATAGATACAATTTTTTGTGTTTTCATTACTGGGGGGTTTTACTTTTGTAAGAAGGCTTCTGAGCGTATTTCCGGATTTAAAGGCTGTTTTGATATTATAGTTTTTGGTTATTCTTCTAATCTTTTCAGAAATCCCCTTGACATAAGGTATTGTAAGAAATGTTTGCTCCTCTCTAGCTTCTGTATTAGTTTTTACTTCGCGATTTTTAAATTTTGAGATGGTATTAGTTACAAACGTTTCAGGGTAACCATTTTGTTTTAAATCTCTTTTGATGTTTGAAATTTCAATATTTAGGTCTTCCGGATTGTTGCAAATGTTAGATGCTCTGTGATAAAGTGTTTGAATTATGCCCTGTTTTATGGAGTTTGAATGATTCGATCCGTGATTAAGGTATTGCCCGGTGTGAGTGGGTTTTCTGTATACTGAAGTTTTTATGTTATCAGCACTTCGTTTGACGAGAACATCGAGAGAAGGTAGAGTGGAATGTTTTTCTGTTTCCATGGTAAATTTAATGGATTGTCTTATACTATTAATATGTTCCAAAAACCGTATCAGCTCTTCGTTGCTGTCTGTCCAGATAATAAAGGTATCATCAACATATCTAAGCCAAAGTTTAGGTTTAATCTTGGCAGTGTCAATAGCGTGTGACTCGAACCATTCCATGTACAGGTTAGCCACCACCGGAGAGAGAGATGAACCCATTGGAAGACCGTCATCCTGGGCATAGAACCTATCTTTAACTTGAAAGTAGGAACTACGTAAACAGCACTCCAATAGTTCCATCACTCCATCCAGCGGCAAACTAGTGCGTTCTGAAAGGGTTGGGTCGTCTTGTAACTTTTGTTTAATGATATGCAGTGATTCCCCTATTGGGACGTTGGTATATAAGCTTTCTACATCAAAACTAACAAATGTGTCTTGTGGTTCTAAATTGACGGTTTTCAGAATATTTACAAAATGATTAGAGTTCTGGACATCGAAACATATGACCAAAAGATTGAAGAAGTATTGACCAAAGGAGAATACAGGATACTAACCAAGGAACCAACAGCAACGACTGAGGGAAGGATATACCGAACGCTAAAGAAATACTCAGCCTACATTCCAGATGCCCTTCGAACAAAACTAACACCACACCATAGCAAACCCCCTCATCTCTATGGTCTTCCTAAAATTCATAAGAACAACATGCCACTAAGACCAATCACCAGCTCCAGGGATTCTCCTACAAGCGCATTGTCAAAATTTCTTCTTGAGATAATTAAACCGTTACAGGGTAAGTCATCTTCTTTTGTTCAGAACTCTAATCATTTTGTAAATATTCTGAAAACCGTCAATTTAGAACCACAAGACACATTTGTTAGTTTTGATGTAGAAAGCTTATATACCAACGTCCCAATAGGGGAATCACTGCATATCATTAAACAAAAGTTACAAGACGACCCAACCCTTTCAGAACGCACTAGTTTGCCGCTGGATGGAGTGATGGAACTATTGGAGTGCTGTTTACGTAGTTCCTACTTTCAAGTTAAAGATAGGTTCTATGCCCAGGATGACGGTCTTCCAATGGGTTCATCTCTCTCTCCGGTGGTGGCTAACCTGTACATGGAATGGTTCGAGTCACACGCTATTGACACTGCCAAGATTAAACCTAAACTTTGGCTTAGATATGTTGATGATACCTTTATTATCTGGACAGACAGCAACGAAGAGCTGATACGGTTTTTGGAACATATTAATAGTATAAGACAATCCATTAAATTTACCATGGAAACAGAAAAACATTCCACTCTACCTTTTCTCGATGTTCTCGTCAAACGAAGTGCTGATAACATAAAAACTTCAGTATACAGAAAACCCACTCACACCGGGCAATACCTTAATCACGGATCGAATCATTCAAACTCCATAAAACAGGGCATAATTCAAACACTTTATCACAGAGCATCTAACATTTGCAACAATCCGGAAGACCTAAATATTGAAATTTCAAACATCAAAAGAGATTTAAAACAAAATGGTTACCCTGAAACGTTTGTAACTAATACCATCTCAAAATTTAAAAATCGCGAAGTAAAAACTAATACAGAAGCTAGAAAGGAGCAAACATTTCTTACAATACCTTATGTCAAGGGGATTTCTGAAAAGATTAGAAGAATAACCAAAAACTATAATATCAAAACAGCCTTTAAATCCGGAAATACGCTCAGAAGCCTTCTTACAAAAGTAAAACCCCCCAGTAATGAAAACACAAAAAATTGTATCTATCAAATCCCTTGCGAGTGTGGCGAATCGTACATTGGAGAAACAAAAAGACCTCTTCCCGTACGAGTTAAAGAACATCTGAAACATACTCAAAGAGGTGAAACTTCGAGATCAGGTATAGCGGAACATGTATGGACTAACCAACATAATATACAGTGGTCAGAAGCCAGGGTTTTGGACACGGAACAGCACTGGAAAAAACGAAAATTCAAGGAAGCAGCTTTTATGAATTAAAATGCACATATATTCAGTAAACCAAGTATAGATATCCCCAATATCTGGAAGCCACTTCTTGTCCAAAACCAACAGCTCAAACTTCACACTCCAATAAGCACGTAGGCGGAGTCATCAAGCTTCATTGCACATGGATAGTATTTAAGACAGTAGCCTTAGAATTATAATTTAGTTTACACTTGAAAACGGTTAGAGATACTAACTAACCGAAACGTTGTGTTAAGTAACAAAATAAAGACAATGGAAGTCCGACAAGGTAATTTTTTTGATATTACAATATTTGTTGTGTAGAAAATATCTATGATTTTGTTACAAAATCGCTTTTACTCTCGACATATTTATACCATTTATTTGAAACCCCCTGTTAACCTATCGAATTTATTTCAAAATATAAGTGTTTGACAATTTAGAAACAATAAAGTAATTTTTGTACATTTGACTTTTACACTATATTAACGATCGCCAAGATAAATATTTCAAAAATAGTCGCAGGCATTCGTCTGACACTAAATATCACCAGTAAAATTTATTGAAACAGATTTACATATTTTGGTATCTCTGGGAAGCTAAAATTTCAAATTTTGTTTATCTCGCAACAGATTTTTAATTTAGACCTTTCTTTGGGGGAAAATAAGTTTTAAAGTTTACACTAATAACACAAATTATAGTATATTATGTTGAAAAGGAAAGGATAATCGGAAAATCTGCTAGACGAGAAGAAACGGAGCTAAGGGAGAGGTTTTTCAATATTTTTAAATTGAAGTAAATTGTATCGTATGTACGGTTTATGAGAAATTCGGTGCACACCGGAGGGCAAAAATTGTGTTTATATTACATGTGGTGGTGAACAAACATAGTTACATATATGCATAGATTTACTATAAGTATAGGTATTTTTAGATAGAGAAAATTAACTTGAAAGTTATGAATGAAATAAATAATTTTATTAAAATTGGATCCTATACAAATAAAGTAAGTGCATCAGGTGCAATTATTCTCTTTAACAACTGTTTCCGTATTAACTAGCCATTGTTGTGATGGGGTTTGCCAAAAAGTTAATGAACTTATTAAAATGTATTTTAATTCCTAAATGCATTTTTGTTTAAGGCTTATTTTCAGTACTGTATAATAATACATGTGAGAATTGAAGAAATTATAGTACGAAGGATGTATGCGATTCCCTCACCAATAGGTTTTATTTAGAGATATTTTAAAATAAATTATGGACGTGGAAAAAATAGAAATGCATTAAAGCTAGAAGTAACTTGACAATATGATGACTAAATATTATTTATCAATCTCATCACAAATCATTGCTCCTCCGATCAGTAGATATCATAAACATGTACCTTTAGATTCGTACAGCTAGCTTTATCTCCTGCGCAAACAAAAGCAAAGTTTTATGGGTAAAAAAATGCGTTTGTAGGCATAGCTCGCTCTACAGGTATGAGCATGCGCACAACCCTCAGAACCGGCTCGGCGCAATTTTTGTTGTCTTTTACGTTTTCTCCGTGGATTTGATATGTGTGAAATTAACTATGTTTATCAGCAACGTTCAGTAACGAATTTTTTTTGGGATACGTGTCAATTCCGCCTGTATAGCCTTTGTAAACGAATTTTAATTTTTTTAGTGGCGAAGATTCTACCATTTGGATTTATCGTCTTTAGTACCCCAAAGGGGTAAATTATCTGCTATATATGAATTTCCAAAAAACCGGAAGAAAAAAGTTACACGATACAAACTTCGAAAAGTAGCGTTTGCAAACGAATTTTATTTTTTTTTAGTAGCGAAGACTAAAGACGATAAATTAAAATGGTAGAAATGGCGGGAAAAAAATGTCGTTTTTGCTGCATAAACGGTGCTGATAAACGTTGCTAACTTCACACATATGATTTCTTGTTGTTTTCTTTGCTATTGTGGATGTTTAATATTTATGAATTTCTCGTGATTGTGTAGTTTAGTGAATTGTGTTTTAGTGACTCGGATACAATGACTAGTAAAAGACCATTGTATGATTTTATTATGCCCAGATAGGGTGAAATACCGAGTATTTCATATTTTTAGTAAGTATGAAGGAGTGATAGTTCTTGTAATTTTATTTCATTATGATCAATTTAAACACATCTAACTAGGCCTAGGCCACACAAATAAGATGTTGATTAAAGTCCGGACCTGTCTATTTTCCCATCCCTTCGACGATAATTTTGCAGTGCGCCTGTCTAATCATGTGTAAGCCTTGTTTATACGCGCAAGACCACAAATTTGCCATTTTCGTAATTACTGTTTGCTTATCTAAAGGTAAATGTCTATGGTAGGTATATGTGGGTAATGATTTTTTGTTGTTGTTGTTGGGTGCAAGCTAGGGGCACCGACGGATCCAGAGAAGGGGGGGGGGGGCACAATTGCCCTCTCCCCTTGAACCATACATAATTATTATCTTATACATAACTTAAGATTAAAAAAAAAGTCCTCAAAGTGCCGTTGCACGTTGTCTTTGTTTTAAATTATTATTTTTGAAAAGTGACGATGGAGGAGTTGTCATACGTCCTCCATAAACATGACCTAGGTAAAAAATAAAACTGTCAAGTAATGTCTCAGACATGCGCAAGGGATGGTGTTATTGGGTTAATTAGTTTTTAGAACTTTTACAATAATTAATAGGCAATAAAAATACGTTTTGTAGCTGTAACTTATGTTTCACTCAACCCTCCCTCCGCCTCTCCCTTGGAAATGTTTTGATGGCATTCGGTACTCTGTCCGGTGCGTTCTGTTTAACTACTATAAAAACAGAATGAATGCCCCACGCAGTGGCGGCTCGCGGTTGTAAAAAATGTTGAAGAGCTTAGTAGCAGTTTGTGTTCAGAGGTATAAAGCCCGCCACAGGCGATTGCGCCGCAGGCGAAAATTTTTTCGGACCACGCCCAAATTTGGTCAATAATTTATTACTTATAAACGAAAAAAAAATGACCAAAATAATAATTAATATAATTTTTTAGACCTACAAAACAATTTTTGTATGGCAGCACTACTACATAGCCAATTATACTCTGAAAACCAGGAACACTTAAAATTAATCTTATAGGATCTGCCACTTTTTTTCAATTCTTTTTTTAAATCTACGTTTAAGATTCCGGTAGGTCGCCCGTGTACTAAAACGTCTCTCTTATCCTCATCTGTCCCACGTCCCACGACTGAATCGAGTTTCTAACAAATTACAAACTATGTCATTAATTGGGTTTATTTTTAAAACGCACAATAAAAATTAAACTAAGTACTTAGGTCTACTGAATTAACTGAAAAATAAAAACAAAACTTTCTTATCACACAATAAATCACGTAAAAAGGATATCTATAGCCGTAAGGTTCGCGAAGCCTCAAAATAAATACCCGAACCAATACTTAAAACAATAGTGCATATGACTGATCTATTTTTAGATGCACTTCAATCACCAGGCAAATAATCTTACACGCTGTCGCGTACCTGACGTCACGTAACCATAGCGACGGTGGAAATCAAAGCCAATAATTGACTGTACGTTCAGTATGTTGGGTTTTCGCCGCTCTTCACTTGCTGCTTTGACCTTTCGATGCGACGGCGACGGACGCGGTCGGCTGGGGCGCGCCAAAATGCACGAGTGTTTATAATAAAATTATTGTCCATCGGAGTTAACCGTGGTCCTATTATGCATAGCTACATTCGGATTAAATTAATATTATTATTTCAAACATAATTATTTTTTAAGGTAGCTGTATTGGTACATTTAATATTTAATATTGAAGAAAAAATTTCCTCCTGGTTTTATTTTTATTGGTGAAGGGCCCCTTCACCTACTTCACCTGACGAGCCGCCACTGGCCCCACGTTCGGGCAGCGTATTTATTTTTTTTAATTCTTTGATTTTATTCAAACTTTATTTAGAATTAGTTTCGTAGTAGGTATACAGTTGAATCGTAGTAGTGTTAGTAGTATAGTACTATACAGCCACTAATTCTTAAACAAAGTGATATTAAACAATGTGATATAAACAAAGTAATACATAGTTCTCATTGAAACTATTGTTTACCAAAGGTGCTTTTTACAAAGGGTGTGGTATACTTAACCCCCTCCCCCTCCCCCTTCCTCCTGGTGTGACCATGGCGCGTTGTGTTGTTTTTCGAATAATCAAAAATTTTAAAAAAAATATGGTCAAGTTTTTGTGCAACACAAACTGCAACATATAATGCAATGACGCAAGAAGGAAATGCTATTATTTGTTATTTATTTACAGCTGCGGGGCCAAATTTATGATTTATGTAGGATTTCATCAAACAATTTTGCAAGTTTTCAAAGATAATTTTTTTTTTTTTCTACTATACCTCGCTTCAGGGACGGACTTAAGAACTTACGTGGATAAAAAAGGATCTACAAGACAGCAATCTAAAATTTTTGTGAAATTTTCTCCCTCGCTTAAGGGGGGAGGGGCTTCTCCCCTACATCCTCCACTGCCCTTCTGCTATAATACTTCAAGTTACTTAATTTTCTATCCCTATATAAACTTGAAAAGTTGATGATTGGGAGTAAAAATTCTTAAGGGGTGGATTTATTGTTATTAATTTCAAACATCCCTTATCTTGTAAGAATTTACAAAATTTCGACACAGATCTATTCAAAAATAATAAAAGATCAATAATGTGACATAATACAGAGCCCTTTCGTGCACAAAGATTGCTGTAATTTTATCATTATTTGCTTCAAAAATAGGTAAGTGGGAGGGAATCTTGTCGTGCTGTTCACTTCCACTTATAAAACTTTTAACAAATTTCAGTATCAACCATCAAGTAGCGATCAATTCTATTAATTGTTAAAATATACATATTTTTGCCAAAATAACGAAACTAAAAAAACTGGACTTACCTTGGTTGTTTTAATCCAGGACACACAACCACTCACCAATACGGTTCAATAACGTGTGCTGGATGAAAGTGATTTGAGTAGTTTAACGACGGCTCACACTCGTTTCTATTTTTGCCAGCGATTCTGGATATTTTCACTTTGTTAGAAAATGCTCAGAAAATATTCATCTACTATTTTTAGTCCGGGCATAATCAATACGTAAAAAAAATATTTTTTTTGCCGACGTTTCCATCTCTAAATGGTCATCGTCAGAGCAATAAAGAGAATATTATATTCCAGGATCGTGTCAAGGAGTTTAGCCGCCCTTAGGCAAAACTGTTTTGACCGCTCCCTAGAGTTCATCCTACTTCCAAAACCTTACAAAAAATAAAAATCAAATCAAATAGGTAGTAACTATTTTTATTTATAAAATTAGGGGTGAATTTTTGAAGAACTGCGTGACACGAAGATTTTTCGGATGCGACCCTTTTCTACCTTTCCTCTTTTCTGCTTTTTATTTAATTGGTTAAACCCCCCCATCCCCCTAAACGATTGTAAATACGCCACTATACGTTTAGGTTGAAAATTAAAAAAAAAATTCGGTCGGACTAGGATCCACATTTTTTTAGCTAATCTAATTTTACATTTCAACTGTTTATTTTTGAGCAATGAACTGCAGAACACATTTTGGGTTTTTTAGATGTTTAAAATATTTCTTTTGGATCATCATGCGATCAGGGCAAACTAAAAAAAAATATAATTATTATTTTTTCCAATAAAAGTTTAATGTAATGTAGGTATGTAATGAATTAAAAATGACATATGAGTATGGGTGTCCTAAATTCGATGCTCATCATTGGTATCTGGAAAACTATATATATATATATATATATATACATAATTTTTGTCAATGTGGCACCATTTATAGGTGAAAATTGTCTTTACGGCACCCAATTTTACGTATCGGCACCCGACTTCGGGTGCCGATACGTTTTCCCTGGAAAAAAATTCCTATGATTATAAATAAGCATTAGGAGCGTCTGACAAAGTTTTGGGTGGGTGCCGGATTGACAATAATTATGAACGAACATATTGATTAGTTCGACCATCTTCCGAAAGGGGGCGCTGCGTTTTATACAAGTGTATGTAAATTTGTAAATGAAGCCAAAGTGGCACCATCCAAATATGTTTGCCCTACAGCACTGTAAATTTGGCAACGCCGATTTCTTTATCGAAAATTATTATATTTTTAAATAACGGGCAGCATGTAGGCATTTGTTGATCATGTAGCACCTGTCTGGTGGGGTGCCACTAAATAATATGGTATTCGCGGTATTCGCCCCATTTTAAATTGAAATTAACAGTGTGTGTTAGAAAACATTGTGAAGAAAATGGCAATTTTTGTTTTCTTTAAGACCCAGAAAGCTTCTGGAAAAGTGTCTACCAATAGGTAAGTAAATTTACATACAATGTACTGATTTATAATTTTATTTTTGGTTTGCATGCTGCAATGAAAACAAACTAATAATTTTTGCGAGATTACAGAAACGATAAAAGATATCGAAACAAAATAAATTTCATTAGATGTGATAAGTCAAGAAAATGTACATTTACGGCATAAACCTATGCAGGGGCAGCTTTAGGACTTAGACTTGATGAGGGGGAGGGGGCGCAAACAAATTCTAAATAAGGTATTAAGTCAAAAGCGAATTTAACTTTTTGGCATGGGGAAGTAACACTTCTACGATTTTCAAAGTTTTCCGTAATTTATTAACATAGTATCAGAATTAATTAAGAATCAAACCCCCTTTAGTTTTATCTAATTAGGGGTTAATACATGACTCATCGGAGAGTCATAGTATTATACAACTCCCCCATTTCTAACTCCACAACTCGCGAAATTTACCACCAATTTGTAAATTGCAGTAAGTAATAAATGTGCACCATCTATATACGAGTATAGGTACTATACTAGGAATCCAAATGTGACTTCCGTTACAGGACCATCGATATTCTGGATTACCAATGGACATCCAAAACCATATGTTCAATGACTTTACGAAAATTAACAGTCATGGGACCTCCGTTACAGGACCATGGATATTCTGGATTACCAATGGACATCCAAAATCATATGTCCAATGGCTTTATGAAAATGAACAGCCATGGGACCTCCGTTACAAGACCGTTGATATTCTGGATTACCAATGGACATCCAAAACCACATATCCTACGGCTCTGCAAATAAGATATCCATGTGACTTCCGATAGTTCATGGATATTCTGGATTACCAATTAACGAACAAGGGAATATGTCCATTATATGGAGTGAGTCGGGAGGAACGGACCAAATTCCAGGAGTGTATCTTACACGTGAAAATAATGTAAAGAACTCATATCATGTTCTTATCCAATTTTCATTTGTTTTCAAGTTAAAGCGTAATTAGAATTTTTGATCTAGCGTTTCAGTTGTATTCAAATTTTCACATAATCAAAGTATGCTCTCTTGGGGACTCAAAAACATTGTTTTGATAATGTGTTAGTGTATTGTGACAGTATAATTGAACGTTTACTTTCGATTATCAACGGGATTTTAAAACCCAGACAAAACTTTTTCGAAGTTTACTTTCGAGTTTGTATGATTTAAAGTCTTACACCTGGGTTTTTAAGAGGATGCTTGTAACTTACTTAGAAATTACTTGACGAATAGAACGCAAACATGTAGTTAATTCAAATGGACATTTTTCTGAACCAAGAAGTCTCTTTGGAGTACAACAGGGCTTGATACTTGGTCCTCTGTTGTTTTCTCTTTATACGTCGCAATTTTTTACACACCTAAAATATTGTTCAGTTCATTTCTATGCGGATGACACGCAAATCTATGTTTTATATGCACCTGATAGTTGGTATTGATGAAGAGAACCGAAAAATAAATGCCGACCTAAGTATCCTCTTAAATGTTTTCCATTCTCATTGTTTAAATCTCAATCCCAGCAAGGTTGTATTATTTGGAAAAAGTCATAGTAGAGAGACATACCGGGTGTCCATGGAAGGTGGTTCGCCCCTCTAACTTTCTTGTTTTTCAAGATAATGGAATAAAATTTCAAAGATTTGTATATTACACAAGACTGCATTTTTTGACAGGTGACTCAACATTATGGAACTTCTGGTTTAACCGGAACCTGGAAGAAATTTGTTTTTTTAACTAGAGGTCTATGAATTTCATTAAATCACTTATTTTAGTTCTTTAATCTTGGGAAAAATACATTTTTTTTATTTTCTATGGAGCTATGAACCATAGCTTTCTGCTGTGTAAAATGTAATCTTTAAAGTTGTATAACTAATTTTTTTAAACGACAACATGGTGGCTCGTGGGCTATTGGGGTTTAGAAAAACTATCAATAAAAAACTTCAAAAAGTTAACTTCGAACTTTCCTAAAATTTAGAATCTTTTGAGAATAAACTTAAGTTTAAATGTATCAAGTAGCCTGCTACTAATAAAACTGATAACACAATATCATTAAGATGCCTTGAAGGAAATTGACATACCGACAGCTTCTGCCAAAGTAAATTGGTTTGTTGTTTAAAAAAACATGGAAAATCATACTTTAGAGGAGTGAAAAAGTTTATATGTTATTGGTTTTTGGAGAATGTGGGAAGAATTCGACCAAAGCTGCACGTCTTTATGCACAAATATATCCTAATCGGCGTCATCCAACTGGGCACTGTTACACAAAACTGGTTCAGAAAATGCGAAATGAGCCTAAAAATAAGGAAAACGATGCCTTTATTGAGAGTTAAAATAAAGAAATAGATGTTCTGGCAACAAACTAATTTACTTTGGCATAAGCTGTCGGCATGTCAATTTTCTTCAAGGCATCTTAATGATTTTGTTTTATCAGTTTTGTTGGTTACAGGCTACTAGATGCATTTAAACCTTATTTATTCTCAAAAGATGCTTCATTTTAGGAAAGTTCCAGGTTAACTTTTTAAATTTTTTTAATTGAACATTTTCTAAAACCTAATAATGTGTGGTATCAAAATAATCGTAATAAAATCCCCTTTTTTCTTAACCTGACGAGCCACCATGTTGCCCTTTAAATAAAAAAAATCAGTAATTCAACTTTAAAAATTAAATTTTACACAGCAGATAGCTATGGAACAAAAATAGTAAAATTGTATTTTCCCCAAGATTAAAGAACTAAAATAAGTTATTTAAAGGCCCACTAGATAATATGGAGTAAAAAAATATATCTACTAGGTGTTCCATTCAAAAATTGAAAGTTAATGATGTCACTTTCGGTTAAACCGGAAGTTCCATAATGTTGAGCCACCTGTCAAAAAATGCAGTTTTATGTCGTACTTATACAAATCCTCCAAATTTTATTCCATTATTTTGAAAAACAAAAAGTTATAGGGGCGAACCACCTTCTGCGGACACCTGGTATATGAATCGTGTTGGTGTTTGTCTTAATGATGTTCGTTCAGTCTGTCTGTATGTGTGGGGTTGCCAAGAATTTGGGTCTATTGATGGATAAAGATCTTAGATTTTCTGCGAGTATTAAAAAAGCATTTGGGAATCTGAAACGGATTTATGGTCAGTACAATGGCTTATCAAAAAAAAAATGAAAATCGGAAAAGAAGATATGAGTTTTTTTACATTCTTTTCACATGTATAATATACCCCTGGAATTTGCTCCGGTCCTCTCGACTCACCCGGTATAAATGGATATCCATGTGACTTTCGTAAGTGGTCCATCGATGTCCTGAGTCTCTAAGGACTTTAAAAGGGCCGTCCATTGGATACTGTTTGCTGTTTGGTTTGCATTAAGTTATTAATAAAATACACGACACAAGCAGCGTCTGATTACAATCAAAAATTTTATTTTTAATTAGGGTAGAAATAATTCAGATAGGTACCTAAGTTCTTGCCCACATTTGTTAATTTTAGAGGTAAAAATCTTTTATTAGTTGATTATTTAGGTATTTTTTAATTAAAAATAATTATTTTCTATTATTTTAGGAACGAAGATTTCTGACCTTTGGTTCACACACACTCATTCAACGTGAGGTACCTACAGTTCGTTTTAAAACTTACCAACCCATTAATTTTTTTTTTGAAAAATTAACGAAACACGTCAACAATACTTAATTTTAAAGGGGATTCTTTTACATGAAAATTACCGTTCTCTTTTCAGCCCCTTACTTCCTAGAACCTCCTAAATTTTTTTAAATGGAATGCAAAATGTATCATGCCTCATTTGAATGGTCCTCTCGCCCTGATTACAACCCATAGTTGAAAATCGACAGGTCTTCAATTTAGTTATTTATTTATTTAAAATTTAAACGGTTTTCAATATTTTCATGTCATATTAATAAAAGATTTCTGATTCCAAAATAATAGTTGGGTTGGTAGGTTTTAAAATGTATACAATTTTTTAGTTTTAAGTTTATGGACCATTTTTTAATGACAGAAAATATTTTCATTTTAATTTACTTTAAGAACAAGAATTTTATTCGTTTTGTTTAATTATAAAGTTTTTCCTAAATTTAGTTTAATAAACATTGAAAAAAGCAAGTATATTTTATTTTATTTACTTCTCCCACTTATTTGGTAGCATTTTTATTTTCCAGTCCTTTCCAGGCTTTTCATAACATACCACAATTTTTCTTTTAATCTAAAGCTCTGTTTAATCCAAATAGTCTTTATTAATCTAAAAGTAAGTTTTTGGAACAAATACTAAAATATATTTTGACAATATTTTTAAAAATTAATTTATATAGTATAGAAGCTGTTGGAATTCTTGTGAATTAAAAATTCGGTATTCGTTGCTAAAAGAGAAAATTTTTTAAAAATAAATCCCTAATTAATTTTAGACTTTAAATACTTACCTGTAATTTAATTCATAAATCATCATAATTTTCTTGCTGTAAATCTTGTAAAAATAGTTATCTTTGGTCGTCCATATTCTACGAAGGCATAGAAGGGTCATTAAATAAAAAAATATATTATTTTTGGTATTCCGAGTTTAATTCCAGAATTTCGAATTTAAAGTCGAATTTCGAGATTCATCGCAGAATTCTGAGTTTTAACTCAGAATTACTAAAATTAATATTTGTTTGTTGTCAGTCGCCTTTCCACGCCTTCGTCAATCGTATAGAGGTGCAAGATACTATTTCTGCATTATTTCGAACTTTGATTAGCATAGTATGGGAGTGCGAAGAAATAGGTAAAGTTTGTACAATAAGAAGAGTAGCAACTAAGCATTTGATATCTTATCATATAAGATCCTTCGTCCATCGTCCTGAGTTTAAAGACTTTTTCTGATATCTATCAAGATTTGGCAAGGCTAAGGACTATATACCCACATTAAAAGCATTCCTGCCCTACGTACATTCGCCCTTTCTCTAGCTTAAAATGCATTTATGCAAATTTTCCAAAAATTACTGATAATGTTCAAATAAGTTGTTATATAAAAAAAGCAAATATTTGTAAGGTGTCACTTTAACCTGTAATATCACAAGTTCATACATTTTGGTGTCATTCGGAACAAGATTAACGAGGGTGCCAATAAACGAACCTTTTGACAATTTTGTTTTATATGTATATAACAGTAAAACATCTTGGCAACGCTGTGGGGTGACAGTTTGACCTGTATTATCACAAGTTCATACATTTTTGATGCCCTTTAGACACTATTTACATGGATGTCAATAGAGCAACATGTAATTATTTTATTTTATACGTATAAAAGTGTGGGTGTCAGATTGTACATCGGTTATGTGGGTGCCATGAAGTGCAAAGAATACGTATATATATATATATACAAGATACAGCAAATATTAAATTGGGGCAAAGTTGTATAATTTGGAAAGTCAGTGGGAAATTAAAAATATTTCGACTACTTCCAGACATATCGGGAAAAACCGAAAACGTAATTTTTGTACAATCAGAGAAAATAATAATATACAGGGTATACCTACCATTTAAAAAAGTTGATATATTGAATAAAGTTATACATAAACCTAGTAGTTCTAACATTTAAATTTTTTTAGAAAAATATTAGTTTTTACTCTTTTAAAAAATTGACAGTTCCGCCATTGTTTCCGAAGATGGAATACTCATATTTGCTACAAACTTTCTATTATGATGACAAAAAAAAACATGTAATTAAATTTGAGTTAGATGCTACATGGCGTTAAAAATAAATTTATACATTTCGATTAATTTAAATTGAAAAATGTAAACTTTTTTAAATTACCTAAATGGTAGGTACACCCATCAGTGCTTATATTATTATTTTTTCTGATAGATTTTACAAACCTCTTCAACTTTCATTAGGTATGTCATATAGGTACCTATTTTTAGTAGTTTGCGATATATTTTGATTTTTTTGATTTCTCTTCATCCAAAATTTTATAGGTAGTCTTTTTTTATTTCCAACGATAGTTTCTTGAAATTTTGATCTAATATACAGGGTGTTATTTAAGTATGTGGCTAAACTCCAAGGGGTGCTTCTTTAAGTGATTTTAAGAAGAAAAGTTCATATAAACATGGGTCCGAAAATGCATAGTTTTTACGATACAGGGTGTCAAACTTTAAAAAAAAAATCGGATGTTCGTAAATATCTCAATACTCTTTTATTTCATTTTGTTGAAATTTGGCAATTCTGTTTGTAATAACAAGAGGATAATGTAGCCCCAATTAGATTAAAATTATTAAGTCCAGTGGCGTCCCGGAAGAAAGTCCAACTAATATTTTTGGTAAAAAAATTGGGCGCCACTGACTTTTTTTTAAATTATGTATTTTTTCGAATTAAGCAACTACAAATACAACTATTTTATCTTTTGAGTTTTTCATCTTGCTTTGTTTTCGGGAAAAAAAACACTTTATTGCATATCCCCGGGACAATAAGAGCTATATACCTAGTTGTTACTCTTAAAACATTGCAGTAATAAATTATTACGTTATGCGATTATTTTATGTAAATTTCTTTTATCGAAAACAGTTTTAATCTGTGCAAAAAAGTTCAAAAGAGAACTTTATTCGTGTAATTTTAATTGCTTGATAGTTTGTTAAGTAGGTACCTACTTTAAAATTTTTACTCTTATTGTCCCGGGGCATTGAATATCAAACTATAAGAAGGCCATATGAGCCGATTTCCTAAATCTGCTACGTTAAATTCATAGATGGCACAATGAGTTCACCAACAAGAAAGCGACTAGTCTTTTCACTGCTAAATTAAAACATTGTTGCCGCCTGTCTGTTTGACTTGCTGCATGAGTTTTTTAAATTTATTTTTATAACTTATCGTAGGTAAAACTTGATTTCACATTAAGTACCTACACCTATCCTAGATTTAAGTAGCTTACATTTATTTTCCTACCTATAGGATAGTCTAGACTTAAAAATGTCCCTATTTTTAAATGCTTTGTAGCTTATAATATTTTCAACCTTTTGACGTCCCAACGTTAATTACATGAAAACATATTGACCGCCATGTATTCTATTTCTAACAGAATTAAGTGACGACTCTCACTATTCAATACATACCTAGGCTACAACGTATATGTTGGGTAAAATATGAATGATGTGCGGTTTGTTTGTATAACTTGGTTTTTATTTGCAATTATTACTACTTTTCAAAATGGTTAAAATAAGTAGGTTTTATACTTTCCTACTTAAGAAACATCCAGTTTGTTTGTATTAGTGTATTACGTAATTTGCTATTTTTCGACGAAATAAAACCTATTTTAATTATATACTTGCTGTCGCTTTTTATCTACTTTTATTTGTTTAACATTTAACACCCAATACAACGGTAAAATCATTGTGAAAATCGGTCCAATTACCCCGGAGTAATCAGCGTACATATTATTATCAAAAACATACATTCGGCTGGAATTGAGAACCTCCCTATTTTATTGTCTGTTAAAAATGCTTATATCATTCAAAATTCCAATAAAATACGATATGCGGCAACACCACGACATCACATCAGTAAGTTTGAGACATCTGTTGCCGAGGCGCTGCATTATAACGACAGATTTAAGGTTAGAGTTACGATCAACTCCACAATGACGGCCAAACCACCTCCAAGACGTCTAAAACTGGGTTGTCAACTTTTCTCGGACATCCGTCATTCTTATATAGTTTGAAATTCAATGCCCGGGGACATGCAATAAAGTGGTTTTTATTTTTTTTCTCTTAAACAAAGCAAGATATGAAAAAACTCAAAAGATAAAATAGTTATATTTGTAGTTGCTTAATTCGAAAAATACATAATTTTAAAAAAAATCAGTGGCGCGCAATTTTTTTGTCAAAAATATTAGTTGGACTGTCTTCCGGGACGCCACTGGACTTAATAATTTTAATCTAATTGAGGCTAAATTATCCTCTTGTTATTACAAACAGAATTGCCAAATTTCAACAAAATGGAATAAAAGATTACTGAGATATTTACAAACATCCGATTATTTTTTAAAGTTTGACACCCTGTATTGTAAAAACTACTTATGCATTTTCGGACCGATGTTTATATGAACTTTTCTTCTTAAAATCACTTAAAAAAGCACCCCTTGGAGTTTGGCCACAT
This sequence comes from Polydrusus pterygomalis, assembly GCA_963969555.1. Taxonomy (NCBI): domain Eukaryota; kingdom Metazoa; phylum Arthropoda; class Insecta; order Coleoptera; family Curculionidae; genus Polydrusus; species Polydrusus pterygomalis. The sequence continues at coordinate 3,194,274 of OZ018376.1, forward strand.
ACTTAAATAACACCCTGTATAGACGTGGCTGACGTTTTTGTCAGAATGCCTTTTATTAAAAGTTGGCAATTCTGAAATAGCACATACACTGAGCCACCACGAGTGATGGCAAGGACTTGCTTTTTGCTTTAAATGATTTAAACGGTGCTAATTTTATTAAAGTTCTTACAATAAAGAGCAAAAAAGAAAAGTATATTCGCGTTATTGCAAAAAATATAGAGTTCTAACACTACAATATTTAATTTAGACTTGGGATTATTTTTCATCATTTACGCTTATTTTCTAATGTTTACTGCCAAATTTTGCAAAAGTCAGTTTTAAAACATTTTCTGAAAATTTTGCTAATCTTTCGTACCTACTTATTAAATCTCATTAATTTGGACATCGATGATATTTAAATAAGCTTTCCAGGAAGGTGGCAGAAGTGGGATAGTGACTTTTAGGATTTTAAATTGGATGAGGGGTAGTGCTTCAGGGGTGGGTGAGGGTGGTCCGAAAAATACCTCATTTTTACTCCCCCCGCGTCTTTGTAGAAATTTTTGGTTTTTTGATATCTTCTTTGAGAAAATATATCCATTGCAAGGCGTCAAAAAGTCATGCAAAAAAGGCAATTAAAACTATTTTTGTTGTAACATTCGATTTTGTTTTGACAAAACAAACCCGAACAAACCCCCCCTCCCCCCCACTCTTGGATCCGCCACTGTGAACCATAACGTCGAAAAAATTTTGGTATTTTTTTATGTATTTTTAGTTTTCCTATACCTAAAGTCAAAGTTCTCTAAGAACACGCTGCATCGTGGTTAAGTCACCCTGTTGAAGTCTGGTCTATCTTACGTTGGCGACAGGACTGGCTAAGTTTTTTTACGATCGCATTCAGCATATTTTAAACTTGAACGGGGGTCTGAATGGTTTATTAGTATAATATGGTTTGCAAAAATACAGCGTTAATTTTATTTACAATTATTGATACTAGTCATTGGTAAAACAGAAATACATTTTGATATGCACTAAACTTACCAATGGAAAACGCAATGAACCACACTGACAACCTACAAGAGTTTCGCCGCCCAAATATCGTAGAAGAGCCAATCAAGCGGCAAGCGATGCGCCTGCGCTTGTTTTGCGTTCAATGCTGCGTTGCTATTTTATAATGTACGTTCGCGGCGTAGTACGAAGCAGCCTAATGCCATGTGTTTTTAAACATAAATAGCTGGATTAGTTCTCAGTAAGCGCAAGGTTTGGCAACCTATAGTACAGTACAGTCATTAAAATGGATAAACTAATAATATTAAATTTATAATAGCAAATGAAGATAAATGAAATTATTGGAAATAGGTTAATTAACCTAAACTGGTTTATTCTACTCACCGTTCAACTAAAATAATAAACACCAATAAAATTTAGTCTCTGAAACCTGACGCGTGAGCTTGCTACGGCCCACTACTGAACTGGGAACTTTTAGGAAGAAACCATAGTATCAGCTGTTAATGTCACATGGGGTGTCAACTGTCGAAACGCTTTGTTTTTAAAAAAAGTTGACTTTATCTAGAAAGTGAAAAAAATACCATTTATCGGAATTTTATACTCATGCATTAATTTATTACTTATAATAAACCTAGATATCCGATGAACCCAATTTCCTCGGTAGGGTCGGGGGTTATATAATTAAAGCTAAAAAATATTCATACAATATTTATTTTAATGGTAATATAGATATTTATAAATAATTGTTGTAGAGTTGTAATAGGATAAATCGCGTAATGTGTTTTTTGAAACGGAGCCAAGAATAATCGTTTGATTCATTAGCGTAAGGTAGCGATAAAAAAGTTGATTTCCCGCCCACTCCGTCATAAAATCATAACGTTCCGTATTAAAATTAATTAACTTGTATTTAAATGTCTTAAAATTATAAGACAGACATTAAACACAATTTTACAATAAACTGCAAACTTTCTTGTAATAATATTAACTTTTAGTATCCGCGTATTACGTAATTAGGGTTCACTCATAGAAAAATACCCCCCCCCCTTACCCTGTGGTAGTGTAAAAATCGCGAGGCGTCAACTTATTAGCAGCTCAGCAAAGATTTTTACTTTGCTTAAGAAGCAAATCAAAATTACCTTTTTATTTCGCCGAATACTTTTTTTTTATCAAGGCGAGCGTATTTTGTCTAATTTCTCAGTAATCAAAATTTTATAAATTGAAACCGTAGAAAATTTTATTTTCGTACAACCGTGCGTCGCCTCTTTTTTTTCACCGTAAAAAAATATAATTTTTTCGCATCTATGTACCTATAATGTATTGATGTTTTCATATAAATTCAAAAATTAGCCTCGCAAATAATTTCAAAAGGGCAATTTCTTTCTAATTTTAAAAAATAAAACACTCGTCATGGTTGATAGATCTGTCTTAAGTCAAAACGAAATGAATGAAGTTAAAAAAGAAGCAACAATACGGGACCTGTTTTAAACATATTAAAGCTTTAAAAATGTGATATAAAAAGGTACCGTAGAACGGGGCTATTCGGGACAAAATTTTAACACTTTTATTAATAATTTTTTTCTCGTGTAACATAAAATTATATACGATATATTTTTGGAAGGATAGGGGTAGGTACCACATTTACCTAAAGTATTAGTCCCCCCTCCCAAGTAGGGGGGGTAATATATTTTTTTAAGGGCTTGTCCCAAAATTACCCCATAGGGTGGGGATATTTGGGATTTCGTATAAAATGCATTAAAACTCAAATAATAACCCCGTTTGGGGTTATTTGGGACAACAAAAATTGTTTTTAAAAAAATATAATGTATTATTAAATAGGTATAGGGCAGCTTCTCGAATATTTAATTTTTTTCCTGATATCCTCAAGTGCTTTTTGTAGATTTTCCTCTGAGTAGGAATTGTAGGGATTATAATTTTTTCCCCGTCTGTAACTACTGAGAGTTCTTACGTATATTCTAACCATTTTTATCGTCTAAAATAGAAAAAAAAATATATTTAGTTATTTGTCCCAAATTGCCCCACAATAAAAAAATATTTATAACAAATTCTCTTCTATGTCAATATTCTCAAAATTTTTTTTAGGATATCTAGAAATATGCAACAATTAGTCAACGATCCTAAACTTACCATGAAATAACGAGGAAACCGCCAGGAACAAGAAGTTGGCACATACATTTTTTTCGCGGTTTTTCTAACGGCTTTTTCGGGAGCTCTAAAACATACTACAGTACCACATAGCGAGTGAACAATTACTAAAGAGGACGGTTAACCAATGCCAGAACGCGAGGCCACGATGCCGATCAGTTGAGATCCACGTGGCGAAAGGCAGGGTGGCCAGAATTATTTTTTTTTGCATTTCCCAAATAACCCCCACAATCCCAAATAGCCTCATTCTACGGTATTACATATAATTATTAATCCAACATACTTATCTGATTATCTGCATATCGTTTTCAATTTTAGAATAAAATTCCTTGCATAATAACTCAATTCACTTTTAATAATTGAGTCTGGTGAACAACAATTCATTTCGTCAAGCCAGGCAGTGTTCATCAATGAAAAACGTTTTTCTGTTTCTGCATTGCTAACTGCAATGGAATACTAAACAGAAACTCCAATTTAGTCTTGGAAGATAGGGAAACTTTTCTTTTGTTTTGAATATGCTTAGCCATTTTTTGCTGACACTTCCAGGCATTTTTCAAATCGAAATTATAATTTTAATAATATTAAAGTCTGATATGAGCCCGTAGAAAAATATAATAATAGGTATGTAGTTAAATAATTAAAATAAAAGTTTCGCAAAACTCATCAGTGTCCCAAACAGTTTTTAATTAAATTATTTGTACTTCAACGAAACCTATGAATTTTAATTTAAATTTTTGTTCTAAACCATAGACAATTTACCTAAGGTACATTGTTTATGTTCTAAACACGATAAATAATTAATAAAATAGCTATATAATAAGGTAAAGTGGGGTAAATGCAACTGGTTTTTTGAATATAGTTGACTTTTGGACTTCCATAAAAAAATATGAATGATTCAAATAAAATTTTGCAAAAAATACCATGGGGTGTTCAGTAATTTTGCCATCAATTTATAAAGGAATTTTGGTAAAAGCTCAAACTACATTTTTACAACATATTTTTTTTTAATTAATATCAACATATTACATTTACCCCAGCAAATGGGGCAAATGTAATAGCTGCCTGTATTTGCAAGAGGTACTCTATGAGATTCGAAAACAGGGCAAATGTAAAAGGAACGGTTTTTACTACATATATGGTTTTTATTTCAACTAAATTCCATTATAACTGAAGAAGTTATACATTTTTTAATGAATTATGATTAATGGTATCATTTCCAATAAAATAAGAACTAAAGTAAAACACAAGTATGTAAATTGTTATCCACTCATTTTAGGTAAGTAACAAGTTAAAAAATACATTTTCATTGTATTTTGGGCCTTGGGATTTTTTGACATATGTTCTGACCATGACGCTTAAAACAAAAAATTATCAACCATAATAAGTCTTAAACGAAAACAAATATATAATGGGGTAAATCTAACAGAGCCTATTACATTTACCCACTATACAAACATGTTAAATTAACCCCAAAACCGATTTCTCTCGGGGCAAATGTACTACATGAAATAAATCGGTCGTAAATAATGTATTTATTATAATTTCTGATTTGAATCGATATATTGGCCCGATCTGACCGTGTAAACTCATATTTACCTGCTAATACTTTTCGTAATGTAAAATAGCCGGCACCGAAATTTGTAACACTAATTTGAAAACTCACTGCAAAATCAGGGGTTTATCTCGCAGCCATAAGCGTTTTACTGAAGTGAGAAACATATATATGCGCATTGCAGAATGGACGAGGACACTTGAACTACGAAATTAATACATGCGGCGCCATCTCACGCTCAAAGGCGTAAATTATAGGACCAAATAACACATTTACCCCAATCTTGCATTTACCCCACCTTACCTTACCTAACAAACAGTTGTACACAAAAATGTTGTTTGTATTTCGCGCGCAAAAGGTTGATTGAATTTTTAACCTCGACCTAATAAGGGTAGGTCTCGGAAAAAATTGACAATCCTCGTGTGCCATTAAAAACACAAAAAACACCTATTTTGCGCACCTCATACAAAAATAACTCTTTTCTTCCTCTACGAAGGATAAACCCTTTATTTTTCTGTGTACGAAGGTAAAAACTATGGAGGGCTTTAGCTAAAGCCCTCCATAGTAAAAACATAAAATTAGTAAAGATCCATTAAAACCAATGATCTAGCAGATCATAGGTACTAGATTAAAACTGTAGTGGAGCAATCGAATTGACCGCACTGCCACAGCCCCCTCAGTTAAGATTGCTGTGGCACTGCACATCAGATCACCCACAGAAAACCCAGATTTTTTATAGGTTATAGGGTTTTATTTTAACCGCAATTATAGGTAATAATAAGCCTCTTTAATAAATAATGCATCATTGCATCTTAATTTTTGAATATAAAAAGATCTTTATTTTGGTTTATTAAATGTGACCTTCATTTTCAGCCAATCACAATAGCCGAAGAAACATAACTGAACTGCCGTATGCGTTTTTACATCCTGCACTTACTCTGGTGTATGTTCCGTTTCACTCGCCACTTATAAGGAAACTTATAGTGCTGCTATACCGTTCTTTTTAGCGGCACAAGTGCAATAACCAATAACGCAAACTTGTTTGAAAGTCGTACTTGGTCGATGTCGATGGACGGTCGTGCTCCAACAACCAACTCCATCATAAAGTCAAGTTTTTATTTACGTTACGACAGACAAGCGACTACGAGTCGACAAGAAGTTCTTCGTATATGAGTGAAAATTTTACAGATAAGGTCAAGTGTACAAGTACAGTGGGATCATTTTTTTGGAAAATCTAGAAAATAATGTGACACATTCCTAAAATGGCATTTCTATGCCCTGTAAGAATCAGACGGGGTAAAAAGAAAAAGGGTAAGTAGTACCTTCTTGTATAGTTTCATTTCAACCCAACAAGCCCTGTAAATTGTTTTTCATTTCAATTTCTCTGTTATAAATTGGCAGAGCAGAGAAGAGAAATAATTATGGTCAGTACTATAATATTATTATTAAAAATTGACCTAGATTTTAACCACATTTATATAACAATATTTTTGAAAAAACGGGCCAAACCGGCACCCTAATAACCTTTATAATAACAAGAACATTGCCTTTAAATTCTGGTCTAGGAAATAACTTTTTGTTGGGTCTTTGCACAAACCTGTTAACCATAATCATTCTAACAATAAGTACTCAAAATAGATACATAATATATAGGTAGGTAACTGAAAACTTTATACTTATATAGGTGTCTCCTTCAGATAAAGAACTGACATATTTTTCTTTGAAGTGGTACCTGTTTAGCTAAGTGAAGTAACTATTATATACGTAACCAACGAATTAATATTGTATTAATTCGTTGAACGTAACCAACAAATTAAAATAACATTTGAAGTACTGTGGGTAACCAAAAATAGGTACTCGGAAGGCATGGCATTATGTGGAAGTATAAGTTCTTAAAATTGTTGTAACATAATTGTTGTTTTTTATTAACAATACCAGAAGAAACAAATTCTATCAACAATCATTATTTTAATTGCATTTTCTACTTCTTGAGAAAGTACCTAGGTATATAATAGTCTTAGGGCATATAGGTACCTATCTAATACTATAATAGGTATAAACTCAAACTCAAACATGCTTTATTGTCCGAAGATTAGTACAATCCCATTGACAAAGCTAACAACTTATTATCTAAATAAAAATTATAAATAATAAATAAAAATCATTCAAAATATAATGAGCAGTTAACGCAGGAAGGACACTAAATATATAAAGATAAAAACCTACTTACAATTAAAAAACAAGTTAAGACAATAACTGTGAATATACAAAGATAAAATTTAAAATAGAAATATTCAGGCAATGGTATTGATCACACTGGATTATCCATGAGATATTCCTCAACCGTATAATATGCCTTCTTAACCAATAGGCTTTTTACCCTACTCCTAAACATCCTGTAATTAGAAAGTCTTCTAAGTTCTATAGGCAGATTATTAAAAAGTTTTTTACTATTATAAAAAATAGAGTTTTTAGTTAATGCAGATGTAGGAATAGGAAGCCTAATGGTATAGGAGCTCCTTGTAGGAACCACTGACAAGGAACGAATATCCAACGAGTATTTTTTGAACATAAGACATACAGTCTCCAATATAAAAATACATGGCAAAGTTAAAACTCTCCGAGACACGAACAGAGGTCGGCAAGTTTCTCGTGGCTTAGCACCACAAATATTTCTAATTGCTCGTTTCTGCAGCACAAATACAGAATTAAATAGGGTATTCGAGCAACCACCCCAAAAACAGATGCCATAGCGTAAGTGTGTCTCAACCAAAGAAAAGTAAGCGTTTCTTGCTATTGATGCATTTAACTCATTCTTTATAGTCCTGATGGCAAAACAACCCGATGAGATTTTCTTACATAATTTCTTAATGTGTATGTCGAATTTAAGTTTATTGTCAATGAGTAAGCCAAGAAACCTATTCTCTGACAGATTATCAACCACCTCGCCATTCAATAAAATATCATTCAATTTACATTTAAAATTTAAAATATTGGTTTTAGAAATATTAAAGGAAAGTAGGTTGGAGTCACACCACTTCTTAATACTTAACAAATCTTCCTGCATTAAACTATTAAGAGCAATCGAATCCCTGTGGTGCCAAAGAATTGTTGCGTCATCGGCAAATGATGCATTATGACCATATTTAATAACATTGGGAAGATCGTTAACATACAATAAAAACAACAGTGGTCCCAATACAGATCCTTGTGGAACCCCTGCCGAAACATTTAGTTTACCTGAAGCAGTCCCCCGAAAGCAGACACTCTGACTCCGCTCAGAGAGATAAGACCTGAGCCACTCATAGATTGGACCCCGAAAGCCATACACTTGAAGCTTCCGCAGCAGTATTTCATGACAGACGCAATCAAAAGCTTTGGTCAAGTCACAGAACACCACCGCGGCTCTCTCTCCATCATTTAGCCTCAAGTATAGCTCCTCCAAAACATGAAATATTGCGTCATCGGTATTTTTATTTAGCTGGAATCCAAACTGGGACAATGTCAGTAGTTCGTGCTTTTCCAAAAAACTAATCATTCTCTTTTTAATCAATTTTTCTACAATCTTGGTTAGAGTAGGAAGCAAGGATATTGGTCTATAACTCGAATATATAGCAAGTTTATTTATTCTCTAGCTTCCAGTGTAGACCTTGAAAAAGAATTGGGACGCCCCAACAATGGGGTCACCCCTGGAATGGGCAGGATCACTGGTTCAGCGAGCATTGAAACCTTGGTTCGAGTTGGTATAGAAAAAGAGCATGGACTGTCTCCAGACTCGAAAATGGTGGTCCTGCATGACTTTACACCATGTGTGGACGATGAACTTGAAGTGAAAAGGGGACAGGTATAGGCTCTGCTTAAGTACTATATAATATGACATGCTCAATAAACTTGATATTTTGTATTTGAAAAAATTTAGCCGAATGTAAAAATGCTCATAAAGTAATGAAATAGGAAATGTCAATTAATGAATCTAACGATAGAAATTAGTATGTTTTTTTTTTTTAGATTGTCAACATATTATACAGGGAAAATGACTGGGTTTACGTTATAGCACCCGATACAAGACAGGAGGGTTTTATACCGTTTTCCTATTGCACGCCATATAATAATCACTTAGCAGAGATGGCCATCAAAAAGAAGTTGCCTCGTGAAGCGCATTTGGCTTCTGGAGGTAGTTCCGATACCATTCACGATTGGTAAGTGTCTGATTTATGTAAATTACCAATAACAAGTAAAGTAAGTAAACATAGATGAATCATTCTATAAATATCAGCAAGTTTGATCCTTTATAACTTTTCTGATTTTATAATCTGATTTTTACAATTCTTTCACCCTTTTATAGACTTTTTATGTGTGTTTATGATTTTTGACATAGGTACCCTCATTATAAAGTGCCAATCGCAATGAGATCTGAGAGGTTGAAATAATTAGTAATCAGTGAAAAATCGATAAAAACCACATAGGACATTTTGTGATTGTATGATTGTACTAATTTAATAAACCTAATGAAAACTTTATTTATTTAAACTTCTGGGTACAAAAGGAAAAACAACACTTTAAAAACAAAATACCTATTAAGATAAAATAATAATAAAAAAAGGAAATTTCATATTTTTTAATCAGATACTCAAACATTTACAACTCTTGCTCTTGGTTTACTGCCAAGCAATATCGTAAACGTTCATAAAATTTAGTTCTTACATTATTAAGTTGACACACAGAGATTTAATTGCATACCCCTGAAAATGCAATATTTATTTCTTACAAACTTTGAAAATGCACATTTTAATAGATAACACTTTTCGTGTAACCCACAGTAAAAAGTCGTCTGGTTAAGGATCACGAGATCTACTTAGCTGGTCAATTTAAGGTGTAATTTAATCCTATTGTGCTTCCATCGAAAACGTTTTGAACATATTCCCTTCTCGTGCATTATTCGCAGGATACCCGTCCAATTTAAACAAAATATTTTTATTCTCATGTGCCCACTTATTAAAACACAATTCCAGAAAATTAATATATAACAGTTACATCTTAGCACATCTACTATATTTAATTCCATGTTGGGGAAACGCTGCGAAATATGAACTAAACAAACTTCAACGGACTCAGAACAAAGCCATTAAATCTATATACTCATTAAACCGATACACACCCAGTGTAGATCTGTACAAGACTAATGAAATTTGAAAATTTAAAATAAATAAAATCAAAACGTGAACAAGTGAAACTAATTTATTCAATTAAAAATAAAATTCAAAAAACAAATACAGAATTGAAAAGTTAAATTAACACACAGCCATAACATAAGAACTAAAAATTAACTGAGAAATGAATATGTAAGAACTAAAACTGCCAATTTTCCTTAGCATTCAAGCATTTAACTCCATCCCAGAAATTATAACAGCATTACCAACCAAGGAAAGCATGCGCTGTGATCTCAGAAAGTACCTACAATCAAAGACTTAAACCTAAAATACTTAGTTCCTTTTTGAATAATTTATAATATGTATATTTTATAATATTTGATTGTAAATACCTACATTAATTTGTAAATTTAAGGCCCTGGTACCAGTAAACCCTTTACTGTTTAGGGGTCAGTTATAAATAAAAAATTTAAAAAAAAAAACCTTCCAAAAAAATTTCTTTTCCCAAATTTTGTTCCAAAAAAGTCTATTTATCGAATGTCCAGTAGGATCTCATGGTTTTAAGATAGGGGTGGGGCGAAAACTAGGGAAGACATGCATATTAGAACGAAAGCAAATCTATTATTTTTTAAATCTTTTATTTAGAAAAAAAATGTCAACTCGAAACTCAAGTTCCATTAAAGCAACCAAAAAAAAAAACGACATTAAAAACTAAAATACAAACAACTCAAATAGTGAAACATAATAAGTAAAAAACAAGAAACAAATATAGAAAAATAAAAATGAATCGAATAGCAGCAGGTACTTAAAACATATTAAAAAAGGTAAAGTAAGGCCGCTTTTTGAAGAAAACAAAAAATAAACGAAATGTTGATAAGAAAATGAAATGGCGAATGGGTCACTAGTATTTTCTCTTAAATAAATGGATCAAAAAAAAATAATATTACTTAATTATTGTGGAATTTTTTTTTTGTTTACTTATCTTAACATAGTATAAAACAAAGTCGCTGTCGCCCGTCTGTCCCTATTCATATGTGCTTAAATCTTTAAAACTACGCAACGGATTTTGAAGCGGTTTTTTTTAATAGATAGAGTGATTCAAGGGGAAGGTTTTTATGTATAACTAGCGATCCGCCCCGGCTTCGCACGGGTGCAATTTCAGAAAGTGGCATGCCGGGTACTAATATATCGGGTTTGTATTCATACCAGCGGGTTGCAACGCACGCCGGGTACACGCTAGTAAGTGATAAAGTAATAATTCATTAAAAATTTGGGCGTGGTCCTGCGACCGGCTTTACGCCTCTGTGATACCTGTACCTGTGGTTAAGAATTTTACAAAGAGTATTTTTTAATTATGTACTTTGACTTAACTTACTAGAAACTATTAAAAAACTTTTTAAATTTTCATGTTTCAGTGACGTGGCCGGAGTAGATATAAGCGACTGTGATTCCCTAGGGAAAACGAAACACGGAACCGGAGCCGTCAGCCCAGTGAGTATCCACTCCGAGCCGGATATGATCCCGTTTGCCAAGGATCCATCTGGGAGGTACATTGTCCTGTATACGTTCATAGCCAGGGACGAAAACGACGTATCGGTGGAGAGGGGAGAATTTGTTACAGGTAAAAACAAAACAAACAAATTTAACTTAAATTATAGGTTTTAGCGTTTCATCCATACCAAAATTACAAACTGAGAACTGTTTTGTAAATCGGACAACTTGCAGGAGAATCGAAAAATGTATAATTTGCATATTTAAACAATACTTTGCTGGGTAAATTTTTGTAAATTTATTTGTTCAAAAAATATTAATCCACAATTATTGTGTGTATTATACACTAATAGCTTTAAAACGATTTGTAATCTTATACTTTGTTTATATAACATATATTTCAACCATCAAATGCATATAAGGACTAATGTACAAAAAGAAAAACCAGAAAAGAAGCACCTAGTCTGTATGTGCTTAGAAAAACAGGACTTACAAGAAAGAAACATTATACAAAAAAAATTCTGATTCATAATTATTCATTCATTCTAACTAACCTAGGTCGAATAGGCAAAACAGAAAACCTGTTATCCTTTAAAAAAGTGACATAAAACTCTCCATATTGTCAAAAATAAATGCTTGACATTTTATCTTAAACATTTTAATTGCGGTGATATTTTTTATATTTAAGGTGGAATTCTCAACGTCATTTCATCTATTGTCAACCTATAACCTATTTAGCGTTGCTTTTTTTAGTTTATTATTTGATAAACTAACATTTAAATAAAATCAATATCGTCGGTAAAGTCTATACGATGTCAGTTGAGACAAACAAAAAAAATTAAATTTGGCTAAAATCGGCATCTCCTTTGGGAAACATGGGCGGCGGTAGAAATTTAAAAATGTTTTACTAACTTATATATTGTATTTTTAAAGAAATTTATCACAATTTTAATCAATTCCAACTATAAACTATCTGATGTATTTATAAACTGAATATAAGATGACGGTTAATTTTTTTGATTTTTATGGTTTTCTTTATAATTTATGTCATTATAAATTCATATATAAATAGGAAAATAGGTAGGTATTTAGGGTTTATACACAGTGTTTATGCAATAGGTAAAGTGTTTCTCAGGTCAATTTAATGACATAAAAATGTATGAAACTCCTAATAGGCGCCCCAAACAAATAATTAAAATGCAGGGTATTGTTTTAATTTGTTAATATGATAATAATATTATAAATAAAGCAACTTTAATACGTAACACGTTTTAAACAAACATTATTGATTTAAAATGCAGTGACAATTTAATTGTTTTTTTTGTCGATGAGAATCTTCAAAAGACTGACCCCCTGTGGTAATACTAACAGAGAAGTGTCAGATTCAACCCCCTGTGGTGGGGCCGCCTACCGACTAAACTCACCGTGTTCCTGCGGTTTCCGCATTATAGGCGTATAAACCTTCAGACCACTCGGTTTGGTGTTTCCGCTCTGCACAGGCGTGCTTTTTTTGCGGCTAACGAGGAGAATCTGCTTACAGACACATGTGTACTCCACTTTCCGGGTACAGCCAGAGCAAAGGGCCCCCACCGGAGGAAGCACAGACGTAGTGTCGGGTTGACATTTATCCTGAGGGGGCAACTGCCGACCGACTAAACTCCCCGCATTCAGTGATATGTGGTTTCGGGCTGGATAGCCTATTAACACATTATTGGTTTTAAACGCTCGTATGGCTCGAGTCCATACTCAGTTGATTTTAAAACCCTCCCATATTTTCGCATACAAATATGGAGGTTGACTGAAAAATGTAAAAACAATTTTGAAATTTTGTACGGAATCCGTATGTGAGAAGACTGGCATAATTTTTGTGATGCACCTAATAGGTATTCCGTGCGTATGCAAAATAAAAATTAAAAATACCCAAATTGTCCGTTTCGTTATCACTAGTATCAAAAGGCCGCCAAAATGCCATTGTAATTGTCTAATTAAAACTCGATACTAAAATACACTACAACACACACACACAAAATTATCACTAATCACTAATGCAAATTTAAGAAAACATCAACAACAATTTTCCCCATTCGACACAGCACTGTATTAAAAATCATACGATACGCATTCCATGGAAATGATCTAAATATCGAACTAAAGTATTTCTAACCAACCAAATTCGCAACTGACAAATCAAATTTGCGGAATATAACTCCGCCCACAATTTTTAATGACAGACTCGTCAAGTCCACGTTGACTATCTTCGAGCATCTGTACAGGGAGCGATCAATACAAATTTGGTTATATTTGTATTGTAGTTTCAATGTGTGATGCAGTAAATTGATCGTACCCCCAATATTTATGTTGTCTCAACTGACTTCGTATAGACTTTACAATATTTGTAATATCTAACATATTACAAAAATATCAATTTATTTCATTGCTAATTTTCGGAGAATTGTATAGTGAAAGAACAATGACATGTTAAAAAAAATCTTACCCGATATTTTTCGCTATACAATTCTCCTAAAATATTTAATTAAATTCCTTGATATTTATCTAATATGTCAATTATTATTATCTATAAAATATGAAGACGATAATGATTTTATTTAAATTTTGTGTAAAAACTAGAAAAATAAATAAATATACGCGAAATAGGTTGGCAAGCATGTTGATACTCCCACCAAATAGTAATGCACGGTAATGTGGTGCATTACTCTTTGCTCCCACCTTAATGGTATTAGATTTAAAAATTTTGGCGCCAAATCATTGATATATTGACAAATCGAATATTAATATTAAAGCCTGTGTTCATAAGATGCAGACAATGCAATTGCAATAAAAAATTGCCTGAAGGCATGCGCTTTGGTGACTTTCTGATCAGCTGATGCAATTTTATTTGCATCGCACGAAATTAGGATTATTTTTTGATTGCAAATAGCATGCAATTGTAGTGATTTTTCTAGTATTATTTTCAATACCAACCTGATAACAAAAGTAAACATAACCTCTACAAAAGTATTTGTTTGTATTTTGAAGCGTTGGGTGTTGGTTTTTGTGATTTTCTTTTATATAATATATTTTTGAAAGTCAATATGTTTTAATTAACAAAAATTACAGAAACACCTACAGGAAAATCAACATAACACATAACCTCTTATTTAATCAGCTGATGTTTGAGTTGGTAATATCTGTTGTCAAGATACTTGCTTGAAATTAATTGCTTCATAATGTAAACGTGATGTAAACGGTCATGCAATGCAATTAATTGCCTCGCTATAAATTGCATGCAGCGATTGCACCTAATGTAAACAGGCTTTTAGTGTTAATATTTGGTATGATAATTCTCCTATTAACCTTGCCTCCAGTATGATATGGGTGAAAAATTATTTTTTAGTTTTTAATTTTTATAAACAAATAAACATATTTCAAGAACATACACAGATGGTACGTTCAATGGATAATGATCTTTTATGTAAATATGATGATAATAATAAAATGTTTTGGTCCACTTAAGAGTCCTTGAAGAGCTGTAATTATCTCGCCAAAGTCCACCTTGTCAAACGCTTTTTCCAAATCGTTAAAAATAACATCAACTTGCTGGCCATTATTAAAAGAATCATGAATGGATTTTGTAAAATTTAATTTATTAAATCGTTATAGTTGAGCGTTGAGGTAAAAATCCATGTTGCTGGTCTCAAATTATGTGTTTAACATCGTTATATATTCTATTACAAATAAGAAATTCTAAAACCTTTGGGCAAGCCGAAACAAGGCTAGCAGAGCTACAGTTTTAATGTTATTCCTGTCATCACACATTACAGTAAAATAATAATAGAGTTAACTAGGAACACGATGAATTCAGAAAATTTATGTGTGCCCCTAGCTAACCCTATCTTAAATATAGAATAAACTGTCTATAATTTATAAAAATGTAGCTTAGTGGTTTACCGAAACCAGACTATTATATTCATTATAGTTTTGTAATTATGTTTTACCCAACCTTTTATTTTACTTTTATTTTATTTATTTAGTAATCTATTTCTGAGATTTATTGGTAAAAGATTTAGCAATCGTGGTCCAATGTTAATATTTCGTTGTGTAGAAGAAAAATACTGAATGGAAGTACAATAATTTAAATTGGTGACAGCCCTTGTTTGAACTGGGTGAGTCACAATGGATTTAAACATTTTTTGTTGAAGGGAGAATTGAATTATTCACACACGTGTTGTCTTCGCTTGATCGTTGTTGCTCTGAACTTTAATACCCTAGCTCTACCTAACATACTTTTTTTTAGTTTTGAATAGAGAAGATCCAGACTGGTATTGGATCGTAAGAAGTGACGGACAGGAAGGTTTTATACCGTCTGGGTTCGTTTATCCTGCCGACAATGTGATACAAGGTAAGAAAACACATTTTATCTGATCTCGTTGCTCCAATGCCAAGGCGTAAATGTGTAATTTTTAATGGTTAAGTACAGTGGTGGTTGGGGTCTTAGAACACCAGTGGCTGCATCCAATGATATAATTATTAAGTATAATATGTTTACCAGGCAATAGCCAAGCCAGTCTCTAAATTCCCGGAATACCACCAAAAGTATCCCTTCGAATTTCACATATTCCATTTCTAATATATCAGATTTTAAATCTTCAATATTACCCGGTCTATTTTTGTAAACCTTATTTTTAAATCACCCCACAAAGAAGTCAAAAGTGGTGCTGTCTGGGGATCTGGCGGTCCACTCGAAAATACAGGGTTATATTTGGGTTTGGTTTGTTAAAAGGTTAAAAAAAAATAGCGCTAATACTAATAATATCACATGCAGTACAACAGTTTAACAATTTTAAAAATGTCTATGATATTTTTAATGCACTGCACCTATTGAGATTCATTACCTGTTGAAAGAGACATCCTCTGCCGCACTTTTTTCACTATTAAAACAATTATATACTAAGCACAGCGTCATTGTTAATACCTATTGTTTTGAAAGTTTATATAGTGTCACCAGTAAAGTCCGCATCATATGGGATTTTTTTTTATTAATAGCTTTATTCAAAATTTGACTTTGGCATCAAGTTCTGCTTCGATTGAGATAAAAATTAAGCAAAAATATAGTAGTCACGTGATTCGCATTAGGTATCTG
Organism: Polydrusus pterygomalis; assembly: GCA_963969555.1. Lineage (NCBI taxonomy): Eukaryota > Metazoa > Arthropoda > Insecta > Coleoptera > Curculionidae > Polydrusus > Polydrusus pterygomalis. The sequence continues at coordinate 3,210,754 of OZ018376.1, forward strand.
TCAAATTTTAATTTTTTCCAAAAAATAATTCAAAAGTGGGGTTATTTCTGAAAATATCGAAAAAAGTTATTAGAAAAAGTTTTTTTAAATGCAGTTTCTAGCCCACATGCAAAATTTCAGCTGCATAAGATAATTTTGTTTTTTTACCTGTATTTTGTAAATTGCATCACTTTTGCAAAATAAGACTCAACGCAACCTACATAAAACTTCTCAGTTTTGACGAGGCTTTATTTCAGATAAATTTTCTTTAAAGTAGCGCCATATTAAATGTGTTTTTCTACAAAATCAAAATTGGGTCGCATGTGATGCAAAGTTTATTTGCTTTTGACCCTGTCTAAAGTAACTTCATAAAATAAGTATTTTTGAAAACGTAGTTTGTGCCTGGACACTGTATATTACAAAAATAATAACAAGTTGTTCAACCAAATTAAAAAACATATGAACAAGTTAATAGCAATAGTCTTTCAAATGGTTGGTAACTTTTTTCTGGGGAAAAAATTAAATCCCCGACAAGATGCTATTTTAATAACACAGGTCTTATGGGGAATATGCATTAGTTTTTTTTTAGGGCCTGTGGTTTGACTGAATAACTCACATATATCCTCGTGGGTTCTCCTACTGTCACCATATTCAACCATCATTAAAATATATTATTTTCTCTCTTTCAGTTAATTCTACCATTCTAATTTTTTGTTTTCGAATGAAACTGTATATTTATTACCTAACAATGCATAAAAACGCAATTTTAACCAAAAAAAAGTAAAGAAATTAGAGTATTTTAATATTAGAGCGTTTTTTAAAAAAAAATTGTAAATCTTTTATTCAGGCCATCTAAACGCTCAATCCCAACCGGGCATTGGCAACTTTCCGAACCCGAACAACACCCATACGCTGACGTCATCGAGTGCGGACGACCTGCGGTACCACGGCACAGAGCTGGTCATGCTGTACGACTACAAGGCTCAAGCGCCCGATGACCTGACGGTCAGGAGGGGGGACTGGATCTACGCGGATTTGAACAACCAGACCGTCGACGGTTGGCTGTGGGCTTACGCCCCTAAAACTAGAAAGTACGGGTTTATACCCAAGGCCTACGCTAGACCACCGGCTATGACCAGTTTATGATCACGTCGAGTGTAGTGTAGTAATTGTTAATTTATTATTAGTCCACTAAACGAAGCTCCTACAAAGGAAATTTTAGTTAGAAAGCTGCTTTTTTGGTGGAAGTTTAAGTTATATTGTTTAAAAAGACACTTCGGTTTTGTATGTATGTATTGTAAAATCACTCTTAAAATGTTTTTTCTTGACCCGTAGCTTCAAAACAAAAACACTAAAAATAATGTTTAGGGCAAATAAAAGAGTAGCGCATTTAAATCTGAATAAATAAATATAGTTTAAAAAAAACTTAAAAACACGCTTTAATAATTAATCAAACTAAAAAGCGGAAAATAAATATAGTTTAAAATAATTCTTGAAATTCTTAATATGTATAGGCAGAAAATAATAATGAACGTGAAGCAGAATATTAATAGCTTTAATATTTTCCGTATTATTCTCAATCGATTGCATGGTAGCGGTCCCGATTTGGAGTGGTAAATACTTTATCGGTAGTAGTACTGCTCCGGCATAAAGTCGTACCAATTAAGTTTTTTTTGTGTCCCTTTTTGTGGCCCAAGTACGGCAACGCGAAATCTGCTGGCTGAGATAAAATCGGGTTTTACTGCTATACGAAGCCTCGTGCTATCGACACTTAATAACAACCCTTGGGGTTGCTGGTTGGAAACCGCTTTGATATTTCTGTTTCCAATAATACCCTGGTGTTATTTGGGTATTTTTTAGGTAAGTTATTTTTAAAGCTTAAAATACCTTAATTATCATTTATTATTAACTCAAATATCACTGATTTTTTATCCACCATATTTATAATATTATTTGGGTATTTTTTAGCACGACGTCGAAATAAAAGGTCACTATCCCCCGTAATTTGTCTTTTCTTGCCACCCACCACCTGTTCTGTCTCAAACGATAAATATTAGTATTATTGTGAAAAAAGCGTGGGGTGCTCGATATACGAAAAATATAGCACAAAGCCCCACCCTTTTTTTTTCACTGTAATACTTATGTTATCGTTCATTATTATTCTCTGCCTTTATTAAGAATTTCAAGAACTATTTTAATTATTATTTTTTTATTTTCCGCTTTTAATTTAGTTTGATGAATTGTTAAAGAGTGTTTTTTAGTTTTTTTAAACTATATTTATTTTTCATTTTTTAGTTCAAGTTATTGTTAAGAAAAATATTTTTTTTTGAGATTCAGCTAGATTAGTAGATTATCGTATTGTCAGCGGTTCTTGATAAATCTACAAAATTTAAATTAAATCTGACCGTTTAAAGTGGATCAAAATCGGGTTCAAAGAAGTCTGTTATAAACAAGCATACATACAAACCCGAACAAACCACAAAAATTTTCAATTTTAAAAAAAAATTTGTCAAAATTTTATTTTGACAGGTAGAATTTTTTTTTTATTTTTCTCTATTCTTAGCGACAATATCTATACGACCCCACGTTTGTTTCATTACTATCGGTTATTGTAATAATTCTGACATATTGACAGGTGTCAAGTTTTGACAAGAGAATTTTTTGCGTATTTTTTTCAACTTTCCACCGTTAATATACATACGACCTTATAGTATTTCATTATTAACATCTTTTTTTAAACAATTTGACATATTGACAGCTGTCAAATTTTGACAGGATAATTTTGTGCTTATTTTTCCCGAAGTCTCCGCATCGAATAGTATACGACCCCTTAATTTATTTCATCAAAATGGCTTTTCGTTTTAACCTGACAGCTGTCAAAATTTGACAGGAGAATTTTTTGCGTGTAGATTATTGTATTGTCAGCGGTTCTTGATAAGTCTACAAAATTTAAATTAAATCCGAGCGTTTAAAGTGGGTCACAATCGGGTTCAAAGTCGGTTACAAACATACAGGTCAAGCTAATAAAAGCGCGTTAAAAAGAAAATGAAACATTGATAAGAAAATGAAATGGCGAAAGCGTCACTAGTGTTTGGTCTTAAGAATTATAGCCTAAAAAAGAATTTTCAACCCCGTTTGGACGTTTTTTTTAAACTCTTGTGCAAGGGCTGGACACAAAACAGTACTGAAATGTTCTTCCACATGATGAAGTTTATCCATTTTCAAAAAGCAGCTGTTTCTTACTAAAATTCCTTTTTAAGCGCTTAGTTTATTGGACTATGTGTATCTAATAATAATTAAATAACCAACGAATAATTTAATCCTTTTAATTCTGTAATTTCTAAGTAAGCCATTTTTTTGTATCTCATTCCTTTAATGCCCATAATATTGCCATGCTCCCGATTTTTATAGACTTAAGATGCAATACTATTTAGTTTTTAAGATAAATATTGGAAATTAATATTATTTTTTTAAATATTTTGTATAAAGAATGGACTTTATAGAAGAAATTGCCTTTTATTTTTTGTTGCCTGTTATTTTAATAAGATCATATGCCGTTTGTGAATTATGCAACGGTCTTTAGTAACAAAAAGTTAATTTTTATATCAACGAAAAATATTCTTAGCTAGCGGACTTCAAAGTGTGAAAAGACCTGCATTTTGCATTAAAGTACACATGGATGCCAATAGCAATGGACTCCCTGGGGCCGAATAGACGTTGACAGCTAAGCAACTCCACTGATAACACTGCAGCGCATTTAAACCCTGCTTAATAAATTAGCAAGAAGGAGTAAATTACAATAATTCCGTTTCCAAATTGAACTTAAAGGGCAATATAAAGCTATTTGCAGATGATGCAACAATAATTATTTATTTTGCTGAAACTCTTTTGATATTAATAATGATTTAAAAATAGTTCTTTCTTGGCTTCAATCAAATAAACTACGTTAAATTTTACAAAATCTTTTTTTATGTTTATAACTAAAAATAAAATAATTGCATCATTAACCCTTTAACATTTAATAATGAAAATATTCAATATTCAAAAACGACAAAATTTTTAGGATTAGTTTTAGACGAAAATTTAAATTGAAAATGCCATGTCCAGTATATTATCAACTCGATATCTCCTTTGGTATCTGTTTTAGACAGAGCTAGATATTTCATTCCTTTGAAATACTTAAAAAATATATATTTTTCATTAATATATTCAAAATTACAATACTTCTGCATGGGGATCTGCTTGTTTATCAAACTTAAAACCATTACAAAAATTGCAAAATAAAGTTATTAAATGTATGCACAAATTACCACATTTAGAACAAACTGTTAATCTATATAGACCGAAGGGGTACTTACACGTTCAAAACATTAACAATTTGTGTTCTAATTCACTATTATTTTAAAAGAAAAAAAATCAAACATAACACTTCAGGAGAATAAGACATTACATGATCATTACACCAGACGTATAAATTATCAAACTATACCAGTAAAAAGTAATTTCGGAAAAAAAATCGCTTTTTATGACGGAATAATAAAACATAACAATCTTCCAAAAAATATCAGAAAAATTAAAAAATTGGCAACTTTTAAAAAACAATTAAAGTGATATTTACTAAATTAAATTATTTATACTATTTTTTTTAAGATTGATTTTATTAATGAATTAAATTGGATTAACTTCCATTTTTTTTTATTGTTATTTTTTTATTGTTATTTTTTTAATGGTTATTATTTTCTATATTATGTTGTCACTTATTTCCATGTAACTGTAAAAGTTAGTTTGGAATACAGACATTTTGAAAGTTAAATAAGCCCCAACGGCATCACATTGGAATCAACAACAGCAAAATACATCAAAAAACCATATTTTTTTTTTGTTAATTTTTATTGTAGTAAAATGAAAAATCCTGGCACTAAATGAGTTACTTTGCAGACCTGGTACTGCCTTGTTATAATGTTTAAACAACATATAAAAAGGTTTAGATTTCATTACTTTTTTCACAATTACCTATGATTTTTTTTATTATTCGGAAATCAAAAATGTAATTTTATTTGCTTTTTTTTTTCACTTGCTATCATAGGAGGCAGACGTTGCGACGTCTGGCTGACTACACCCAGTAATACGTACACCAATAATCTGTACTGTAAAGTTACAGTTTTGCTTGGCCTTATGCATCAAATCAAATATCTTTATTAGTACTCAATATAATACAAAACAAGAACACAAAATTTGAAAGCCCAAGGGCGTTGGACATGTCATAGCACTGGTATATTCCCAATAGTTACAAATTGAGTCAATTTAAGCTCAAATAAAACTCAAAAAGAAATCGTCGGCGACATGTAGAGTAATAATTTGTGTATATTTTAATATGGTTTCATCGTGGAATTCGCGAGGAACCTTTGCATTTGACGTCTTGTTGGCTTGTTATGATAGAGATAATGAGATGTATATCTTCCTCTGTTGTTGTTGGGTATATTATCCTTTATAAAACATACAGAATAATTCTTAATAACCTATATTACACAATAAAAAACTAAAATTACATCACCTATGAAGCATAAAACTCCAACAGTTCTTCCTCTTTAGGTTTCAGTATAACTTTGTCTTTCAAATTCACAACCCATCCAGGATGCAAGCCATAAAATATTTGTCTTGGATCCTTCCTATCTGTCAACATTTTATAATCGGCATCGTCCTCAATTTTAGGCAAGTCGTAGCCGTATTTTTGGGCTAAAACCAGCCTTTCTTCCGAAATTTTTTCTGGATCAGCTAGATAGCCTCTGGTTGTTGGATTAGAATAGTATTCGATACAATCTGGTGGGGGCATCATTCTTCTTGGTATTGGAACACCTACATAAATATTAATAAAGTATATAGTCTAAAGCACGGTTCGACAGTTACTGAAAGGGCTGTATTATTCCTTTCTAATATAACGGAACACTTCTAAAGAACATGATTACTCGGCATGCCTGTTATAACACTTAACTTTTTAGTTGAAATATTACAACTCATTTTTAAGCATTTTGTCTCCCTGCCACCTGAGCTGTAAAAAACTATATTCTTAACAAAAATATGCATTTTTTAGTACAAATCTGTTGCAACAAAACTGCTTACCTCTTTCAAAAAACTTCTTTGTATTAACCATAGCCTGCAAACAATGGGGGTCATAATAAGCTGTTGATATAACCCCTCCAGCTTTCTCAATTGCTGCAATTACCAATTCACTGGCCCATTGCACCTCCAAGTTTATTTTGGAGTTAAATATGTCAGCTCCGTCATCAGTTAACTGGACTCCAAAATGTCGCTCATCAGGGCATATCTTATATAAGCCAGTGTTTACAATTGCCACTAGATCTACTGGTTTAGAGGTGTCTATTCTGCTTGTATCAATAAGTGTTTGTAAGTCCAGCATTGAAAGAGGAGGATATTGGCGTTTTAGACTGAAATTAAAGAATTGCATTATTTATATTGCACTTTTGTTCTAGAATTTAAAGTAAAGTAATAAATTCACCATTTCCTCTAGTTCTACTCTATTAATTAATCTTACTTACTGATGTCCTTTGTAATATGGTTCTTTGGGAAATCTAAGGTAAAAAGGATTATTGCCAGTTTCATAACCTAATCGCATATAATTTTGCCTTTGGCCAGAGCCCTTATTACCGGCCCCGTGTTTATCACCTCCATGTTGTGCTCTGCCCCTAGTTTGGCACTAGAAATAATTAGTACGTAAGACCTTGCTGTTCATAGTACAGGTATCGAGGTAGAGAGACTTACCCTTTTAGAGCCTGGGTTATCTCTTATATTAGCCAGACATACTCTTGGAAGGGATCTTAGTAAATGTAGGGCTTTGTTTGTATTTCCTGACATTGCATTTGCGGCACTAGTATTGTTTAATTTTTTTTTTATAAAATATTGGGAAAAAGCCCTTTTTTCCGATTGAAATTAGGTTATGTTAATAAAACTAATATTCTTCTTTTTTCCCTTACCAGGAGCAATCCAGGTTCTTATGGCTGTATAACATGGACTGGGCCGTGGCTGTAACCGCAGTGGTGGTTTTAGTACTCTATAATGAAAAAAGTGGTAACAGTTTAATAATGTTCCTTTTCTGGATTTCTACATACATGGCCGTTTACAATGTACGTTGCTCTAAAAGCATCCTAAAGGGCTATAATAATGTATGTAAAAATAAACAGCAAAGCAGAGCCAACGCCAACGGCTATGTTAAAGCGTTCCTTTTGCGAAGCGTTTCTTTAAAAACTTAGCTAAGCAAAGATTTTTGCTTTGCTGATTAAAAGAAGCAAATGGAAAGTACCTAATAATGTGAATTTTTCACTTACAGAAAATTTCCTTTGTTAATGTAGCTCAAACTGTTCTATACAACCTGATTATTTCCATTAAGAACGTAAATAACCTATTATGCATATTTAACTTTGAATTATTTTGGATGTTGCAATGAACAATGAGCCAGTAAATTTAAAGAAGAAGACTAGGGATGCGCGATACGATACGATATTTTTGAGTATCGATATTTTACCTCCGATACCCGATATTTAATAGCGATATTTTTTATTCGATATATAATGAGTATCGAAATATTTTACTCTATCGTTCAGATAGTATCGATACATCCCAAAATTGCCAAACCCACAATTTTATTAATTTTATGATGCGGTTTGCAAAACAGCAAACCTAGAGCGGAAAATGCCCGGTCCGACCTTGAAAAATATAATAGTATTTTCGAGTGGTGGTTTTTTAGAAACGTTAAAAATCGTAAAACAAAAAATAACAACGCGGATCGAAAAAGTATCGATATTTAGGGTATCGATATTTTTCAAACCGATATTTTATTGCATCGATACTCTACCATACGATCCGGATCGATACACAAGATCGATACTTTCAGCGTATCGGAACATCCCTAAAGAAGCCTCTATCAAATCAATCTCTTTCCCCATCATTAATCATCATCACATATACAACCAAATATACATGTATTGCATTCACAGGTTGCCTACACTAAAGTAACAGCGCACAGTGGCATACAATTACAATTTATTTTTATGATTTTTTTTAGTGCTGGGAAGTTTAGTTCACTTTGCCGATTTCAATCTTTCGTTCTCGTTCAATAAAGTGAATAGTTCAAAAGACTAGTTCGTTTAGTTCATTTAGTTCACTGATTTATACTGGCATATCGCCGCATGCATCGGTCGGTCAGGTGACAAAACCTATAATCTCGGTCGTCTCGCTCTCGCTTGCGTAGTACATTCCGTTTAGACTTTAGTTCGCCTTGTTTCGATCTCTCAGTAATTACTGATTGAATCTTTTAGTTCAGTTGGCAGATTCGATCTTTTGAACTAGTTCGTTCGCGAACTACACAACTCTAATTTTTTTTACTTTTCTAAAATAAAATTGAAAAATTGTAAGTCAAGTAAAGAAAAATTTTTCAATTCCATGTCACTTAATTTTTTTTAAGTATACATTGACATTTTACTATATCAAAGTAATTCTGCCCGTTTGTCACCACATTACAGTCATTACACCACTGAAACTGACTTTTTATTTTAACCTCAAATTAAAACTGGAGCACCTTCACCTTGCATGCAGAGAATTTTTGATTTTCTTTACTGCTAAATTGCACGTTTTAATAAAACACCAGTAAGGTAAGTCATCACTTTAATTATTATTTAGTACATTTTCTATATTTTTTTTTTCTAGCTTTATACATAAAAAAAAAACGGCGTAGGTATTAATAAAAAATAGTTTATGGTAAAATTTTTTTTGTTGCATCACTTTTATTCATATCCATATGGGACGTTTAAATACTACTATAATAGAAGATTTAAGTAAATACCCAATAAATGTTGTTTAGATAATCCTTTCAGTTTTCTTATTGTCAGTAAAACTGTGATGATAATTATTATAATAACTCCAACTACCCAAAAAATATATAAGTTTGCTTTAAAGCTTTGTTAGGTATTAGAAGTATACTGAACCCCTCCTGACGTTTTACATTATATGGATACGTATATACTGTTACATACATACATACGTAAGATTTACTTACCACTGATATATTATACAAGTTTCCTTCCCCAATTAATTTTTTTTTAAATTATTTTTTGCACCCAAAATCAATTTCTCTAGCAATAAGTAGGTATTCCTGGTTGTAATAAATCTGCTCCATGACATACGAACAACAACAAAATATAAATCTTTCATAAGTAAATGTAAAAGCTTCATTCATAGGAATGAGTTGTATATTGACAGTCTATTATAAAAACTATAACATCGCACTCACGATGATTAAAGTGTACTCAATTTGATAAATATTAACAGTGTAGGGTTAAGTTTATTTATTCCTTTTATGGGCTTATTTGTGTTGTGTAGTATAGGCAGGTACTTTCTAGTTGCACATACAGGTGATTATCACCTAGGTGCATAATAAATATTGTAAGAACATGAAACAATGACATGTATTGATATGAATGTGTTTGCTTATTTCTTTTTCAATAAATAAATAATTAAAATAAATTAAATTAAGCATACCTACATGAATAAATAAATTTTGGTTCAAGAAATTAAATACTGCCTTCTTGGCTTATTAATACTTTTATATCTACAGTATTTTGATACTACCTACTTAACATAATATGTATTTTCTAAGTTCATTATAGCAGTTTTCTATGTTAGTATTATTTCTAATTATTATTTAAATTTCAATGTAAGATGGTGCAACAGGTATATTTATTTATTATTAAAATGATGCAAGCACAATGAATTATTTTTCATCATAATCAAATCACATAAAAAGTGATGTAATAATAATAAACAAACAACTTCAATCCATTCTGATTTTTTACCTTTCTTGGTGCAACATATAAAATCATTGACTTTTAAGGTATTTCAATCCAGTCCAAAAATGTCTACCACCATGACAGGAAAGGAAGTTCGAAATGCTTACATCAATTTCTTCAAAGAAAAAAACCATGTCTATCACCATTCCTCTTCTACCATTCCTCTGGATGACCCTACTCTTCTGTTTACCAATGCCGGTATGAATCAGTTCAAACCCATTTTCCTTGGGTCGGTAGATCCCAACAGTGACCTGTCTAAGCTGGTGAGGGCTGTGAATACCCAGAAGTGTATTAGAGCTGGTGGTATGTATTTAATTTTTAAATATTTTTTAGGTTGTGTATTATTAAAAGAGCTTTTTTTTTTAAATATTTTAGAAATCCTACCCATATTTTCAAAATGCCCAACTAACTAATTTTGTGTATTGGTTGTCAAAAAAGTTTAACAATAAAAATTTTATTTTTTATCGTTTTTTATATATTTTTTATTTATTATTTTACTACACAATGATTGTGCTGATATCAAAAAGTTTTGCACAGTTTTTTTTTAAGGTAAACACAATGATTTGGACGATGTTGGCAAGGATGTCTACCATCACACTTTTTTCGAAATGATGGGAAATTGGTCTTTTGGAGACTATTTTAAAAAAGAAATTTGTTCCTGGGCTTGGGAATTTCTCACGGAAAAGCTTAAATTGTCTAAGGATAGAATTTACGTTACATATTTTGGTGGGAACGAAAAAGCTGGTTTGGAGCCTGATGATGAGTGTAAAAAGGTAAAAGTACAGGAGATTGGTGTGTGGAACTATATTTATTTATGTTAGATTATATTATTCTAGATTGAAAAAAACTATAACAATATATAAAATTAAAATTATTTATAATTTGTATACCAAGAGGTAGTAAGTTTTCAGATCTTTTATTTTTCAATTTTACAGTAATTTATGCATGTAGAAATAAATAATCTTTAAGTCAATCAAAATCCTACTACACGAAAAACAATGTTTAAACATTGTTTGTTAAACCCTTTTAAGGTAACATCTGGGGTCCCCCAAGGTTCTCATTTGAGTCCCCTTCTATTTTGCTTATTTATCAATGACCTAGCCCCCCTGTTATCGTGCATTTGCTTGTTGTTTGCTGATGACTTGTAACTTTTTAAACAAATCTCATCTCTTTTGGACATGTCTGCTCTACAACGTGATATTGACATAATCTTCTCTTGGTGTCAACGTCATAGAATGTCACTTAATGCTGAAAAGTGTCAGTTTATAAGATTCAGTAGGTTAACGAGTATTGTCCCCATTCAGTATTCCATTAACAATGTTCCTCTTGATGAGGTCTCCACTGTCAGGGGTCTTGGTGTTGTATTTGACAGCAGGTTGACCTTCACTCATCACTTTGAGAGCATTGTTGGTAGGGCAAATAAGATGTTGGGATGTATAAGAAGATCATGTAAAGACTTTAAAAATATTTATGCACTTAGGTTGTTGTATATTTCTCATGTTAGATCGGTTTTGGAATATTCTAACATAGTTTGGTCTCCATACTACCACACTCATATTGATAGACTTGAAAGTGTCCAGCATAAATTTATTAAATTTTCTAAATACCAGTTGCTTAGGACAGGTATCAATTTAAGCTGTGATCAAACTATGTCCTACCTGAATCTTAGCACACTTGCTTGCAGGAGGGAGTTTTATGACGTTTGTTTTGCATTTAAGGTTTTAAATAATATAATTAAGAGCCCCGAATGTCTCAACTTATTGTTATTTCATGTCCCAACGTATCAAACGCGTAACCAATCCCTCCTGCATGTTCCCTATTGTCGTACACTGTATTTGCTACATAAACCTGTCAATAGGATATCAACCACTGTCAATCGATACTATAATAGCCTAGACTTGATAGATGTTTCCATGACTAGCTTTAAATCCTCTGCGAGAAGGGTTATTTTAAGTTAAGATTTCACATGTTACTGTAATTAAGTTATAGAAAATTCATTGTGAAATATGTACTGTACCCAATGTTACTTTAAAATGTTATAAACGTCAATAAATAAATAAAAAAATAAAAATTTACCTATTCACTGACTGCTGCAAATATATTTAATTTCTTGTAGATTTGGTTAGATTTGGGTTTAACACCATCCCACGTCATTCCCGGATCCATGAAAGACAATTTTTGGGAGATGGGCGAAACTGGTCCCTGTGGACCTTGTTCGGAATTGCATTTTGACAGGATCGGCGGTAGAGATGTTCCTGAATTAGTTAACCAGGTAAACAAAAATGTTTGCTACTATTAAAACTGCCTACCTGGTCTTGGCTTCAAAGAAACTTTAATGCTTTGTTTTTTTTATGAAAAAGTATACTTTTTGCCCACACAGCTTACAAAAAATTTAATCTACAATAATTATTAGGACGATCCTGACGTCTTAGAAATTTGGAACCTTGTGTTTATCCAATTCAATAGAGAAACTGACGGAACTCTAAAATCTTTACCAAAAAAACATATTGACTGTGGTCTTGGATTGGAACGATTAATTTCAGTAATACAAGATAAAAGGTAATTACATATGTATACAGGGTGATTCATGGTGTATCAGATTAAATTAAGTTCAGGTTCACATATGCGGGAAGGCGGTGGACGGAAAAGAGGATATTTGAATAAGAATGCGAAATGTAAACAAAACAAATATAACTTTACCCTTGCTTTTTGGATGCGCTAAAAACTTTTTTAATATTTAATTAAAAAAAAAACGTACACCAAATCAAATCTAAAATGCAATTAAGGTTGAATTCTCAACGTCATTTAATCTATTGCCAACCTATAACCTATTTCGCGTTGATTTTTTGAGTTTATTATTTTAATAACTAACATTTAAAGAAAATCAATATCGTCGGTACATTATTTAGGTAGTATCTGATATATTACAAAAATATCAATTTATTTCATTGCTAATTTTGGGAGAATTGTATAGTGAAAGAACAATAAGTGACAATGACATAATAATGTTAAAAAAAATCTTACCCGATATTTTTCGCTATACAATTCTCCTAAAATAAGTTATGAAATTCCTTGATATTTATTAAATATGTCAATTATTACCTATAGAATATCAAGTCGATACTGATTTTCTTTAAATTTTGTATAAAAGCTTGAAAACATAAATAAATCTGCGCGAAATAGGTTATAGGTTGGCAAGCATGTTGATACTCCCACCTTAAACAGATTTTGTGATTAATGCCCCTATACACCATTACGACTTAATCAGGGTTAAACTTTAACCATGGTGTATTACACAAATCGTTTAAAGCTATTTTCATATAAACGCGAGATGCGAATTGCGAATATTATTCTCATTGGCTGGATTCACTAAATGAATGAATGAAAAAATGTAAGACATATAGAAATATATTACGCGTTAGTTAATTTATAACATCTTAAGATATATTTAAAAATAAAAACCTTATACAATTTAAAAACCATAATCATAATACACGTCATAAAAGTGAAATAACCATAAAACCTAAAATAAATAAGTCCATAGGACAAAAAAATTTCAAATAAGTGTTTATGTTTTTATTTAAACGATTATTTACCAACAAAAATTAAAAAATTGATTTCATAAAAAAAATTTCAAGTAGAAATAAAAACATGGATATTAAAAACAGACAATTTGAAAATATTTTTAGAAATGCTTTAATTAATTAATAATTTTATTATAGGTAATATATTTCTTCAAAAAAAACTGCGTTTATACTATAAATTAACATTTTTACTTTAAAACTTAATTTTTAATGCATATTTATGATTTATGATTTTACATACTAAAACAAAAAATAAGATTTGCCCCTAACAAGCTCAGCTTCAGGGGATTGAAGAATAAGTTTATAGAACATAAACATATTTATTATATTATTAAATTTAAAAAAAAACTTATTATTATTATTATTAAATCGGCCAATGAGAATAAAATTCGCGATTCACAATTCGCGTCTATTAGTACAGGAAATGAAGCATTTTGGCTCGCAATTTTTTCGTCCAGCATGGAATTACTTGAAATTTTAACAGAAGGTGGGTAATAGCCCAGGGATCAAAATCTATATCGAACCGAAGGGCGCCAAAGCCCTGGGGGTGGTTGCCACCCCATCTCGGGGGTGGGAATTTTTTATTACATTTTAACCACAGGAATCGATCGAAAAAGTGATTCTAAGCAAAAAATGTTCTATACATTTTTTTCGTAAAACTAATATTTTTCAAGTTATTCACGATTGAAAGTAACAATTTTTAGACGAAAAAATCGACGTTTTTAATGGGTTTTTCGCGAATAATTAGAAAATTATGCATTTTATCAAAAAAACTGCAGAGAGCAAAATTGTAGCTTTAAAAAAAAAAAAATCTTTTTTTATAATTTTTCTACGACCAATGCGAACTGAGATATGGCGTGTTAACGGTTAGCTTTTTTCGTCAAATGCAAAATTTGATAAATTCAAAGTCAAATAACGGAAAAAGACTGCATTTTTCGAGGAAAACTCATGGAATCATTTTTAAAGTACGTAATTAGACCTTTCTTTTTAAAATAAAAAAAGTCTAGCATGAAAATTGAGCGAGTTATGTTAAAAAGAAGGTCAGTGCCTAATTTTTCCTACGAAAAAATCAATGAAAACAACCCCCTAACTACCCCCCTAATTAAAATTAATCTTCACCCTTCTGCAATTCTCTTTATAAATGTATTCTTAATACGTCCAAAAAGTTTGACCAATTTAAAATGCCTAATTTTTGAAAAATTGGAGCCCAAGTGTAAAACGAGTTTTCACAATTTCGAATTTTTCACCCTTTTTTTCAAAATAACTCCGAAAATACTGGAGATACGAAAAAAAATGATAGAGTACTAATTTGTAGCTTTTTTAATCACTAAAATTTTCCTGTGTGTAAATTTTCTGTACAGTGAATATTTGGCGAGATATAACCGTTTAAATCCTCTATTTACGAACGAGCACCACCTTTTTCGAGCCCTTTAAACTTACCCCATTTAAAAACCAAGGGATTTAATTTATAGAGCCTTGTAGCTCTTGAAAAACCCTACCAAACCGTTTTTGAGAAAACTTTCTAGCATTAAAAATGAAGGAGATACGTTAAAAAAACCAATCAATTTTTTTCCGAAAAATTCTAATAGCTCACTTCGGAGCATAATAATCTACATAACCGGTATATTTGGCATTAGGCGTAGACGTGGCCATTTTTTTTTGAATTATTCAATTCTCTTTATTATAATTATGATAATAAATCGGTTAGTGCATAAAAAATTCATTATATTTTTTATTTAAAGTGCCTGAGTTATATAATTCTTTTATATATAATTTTATGATTGTAGGATTTATTCGTACATATTATTTTGTTGAAAAAAAAAACAATCAGCACTCATCGGCATGATATAAAATATAAAGCAGAGGATGAGTTTAGCCTAATCTCAAATTTTTATGCAAATCGATCCAAGGCGAAATCATTTTTTTAGAATTAATAATTTTTTTTTACATTAAGCTCTAACAAGGGTTGCTTTTTAAGGGTTGAAACATGATGAGACTGTATTCCAAAGCACGAAACAATCATTATTTAACTAATCGAAACCAAATCTTTCCCATATTCAGGTTTAAAATGTTATTTTATAATTTTTGACAATTAGGGGTAGTTTTCACCCCTAAAAAACGTTCAGCGCCCTTCGGTGCGATATAGATTTTGATCTGTGGGCTATTCCCTACCTTGTGTAAAAAATTTAAAGTAAATCCATGCTGGACGAAAAAATTGCGAGGTTTTATCTTTTTTTGAGCTTCATTTCCTGTACTATATTATATGAAACTAGCTTGATGTTGCATAGCGATTTCTGTAATAAATCACGGTGAGTTTAACCCTGATTAATAATGGTGCATACGGGCATAACACTATTGATAGTTCCGCAAAAAATTAAAATTATGGAGAACTAGAAGGTAGGAGGCCGATCGACAATGGCAGCATTTTCAAATTCTGTCCCGGTTTTTTGATTAGTTCGCTATTGGCCGATAGATGCTCTCGCGTCGCAAGTGGGCTGGTGTCGTCTTCTTCTTCTTCGTTTTTTACATTACTTTTGACAAATTGACATTATATTTTCGAAATAACAAATAACGTTTGAAGACAAGACAAGACAAATAACGTGATTTCCATATTTATAATGAATAATGGTACAATTTATAAAAGTAGAGTTTGTTTTGTGTCGGGGTGTAAGACAGGATCTTTTTCAGAGAGAAAACGCAGCCAAATAAGTCTCTTTCTAGCTCCAAAGGTATAGCTACTTAGCTAGAATGTTTAATACCCTGTATTTTAAAAACCAAGCATCGTTGGAACTTTATACAGGCCGAGTTTACTAATAAGTATAACAAAGTAAGTGTAAATTCATATAAAAGTCCTTATTTGTTCCTTAAAGAACTAATTTAAGTAAAAATAGTTATCGCGTCCATAAGAAACCATTTATTTGGTAGCCCACTTCGAACACGAGCGCTATCTTACATCGACTCGTAAAGCTGAATTACCGATGATAATTTGAGACCGCATCCAATGCATTGCGATCGGCCTCCTACCCTCTAGTTCTCCATAATTAAAACAATACCAACTTTTTGCGGATCTTCGGCGAAACTGTCATTTATTAAAAATGGCTGACTGCTGGCTAATCAGACTGCTTATATTTTGAGTGTAATAGAAATAGCTTATAAGTTTATTTAAATAAATTTTTTTAAATATATTGAAAGTTCCACCTTTCCGGCTCATGTGAACTTTGTATCTTCGTTCGTACAGCGGACAGAAACCGTCAGCAAATTAACGACGCATGCGCACACGACAAATCCCAAACCGCTGGCAGAAAATCCGGCGTTCGCAAAAGCCAACTTGTTGGTTGTGGATCCGTTTCTAACGTGATCGCAAAGCAAAAAATTTCCAACTAGTTTGCAACCAGTTAGAAACAGAAAAAAATTGGAAATTGGTTGCCAATTTGCTTGTACAAACGAAGCTAATGAGAGAGATTTGCATGCATTTGAAAAATTACATTTATTAGGGTAGAGAAAGTCATGGGTAAAAATAAATGTAATACTTAGCCCAACTACTATTGTTTTTTTTTAGATCGAATTATGATACTGATTTGTTTGTGCCAATATTCAACGCAATTCAGAAGGGAACTGGTGCACCACCTTATCAAGGTATGTATACAGAGTAGCGCAAATGTTAGAATATAAAATTGTTTACAATACTTTAAGGTTTAGTAATGCATCATGCTCAAAATGAGGCTGAAATAGTTGAAAAACATTATATGTAATTTATATATTTTTTAAAATTTAATAGGTAGAGTAGGTGATGACGATACCGACGGCGTTGACATGGCTTACAGAGTTCTAGCTGATCATGCAAGAACATTGACGATTGCTCTGGCTGATGGGGGAAACCCGGATAATACAGGCAGAGGGTAACAATTAGATACAACTTCCTATATTATTAGTATCCATATTTATAATAAGAATCATCAGAACGAAAAATATTTAGAAAACTGTATTTATTTACTGAAGTTTTCTTAAATCTATGGTAAAAAGGTTGGAGTAATGTCTGAATTACTTAAACCTAAAGTCTATTTTATGCTAAACATTTTTATTTTAGTTATGTATTGAGGCGTATTTTAAGAAGAGGCGTCAGATACGCGACGGAAAAATTAAATGCCAAACCGGGATTTTTCTCTACTTTAGTCAACACAGTGGTCGAAATCTTGGGGGACACGTTCCCCGAAGTTAAGAAGGACACTCAGCATATTATTGACACAATCAATGAAGAGGAGGTTCAATTTTTGAAAACGCTGACTAGAGGTCGTAATCTTTTGAACAGGTAAGTAATGTTAGCTAGCTTTTGATAGGATGGTGTGGTAATATGACCTTACCGCACTATGTCACGTTTAGTAAGTACTTACATTTAATTGACAAATAATAATATATCTAATAAAATGTATATAGTGTGAGCAGTAAAGTCCGCATCATATGGGATTTTTTTTTATTAATAGCTTTATTCAAAATTTGACTCTGGCATCAAGTTCTGCTTCGATCACATGTAGTCAAAAATAATATCTTAGTAATTCAATAAGAAAATGTTTTTAAATTAAATTTGTAAAATTGCAGAATATTTTTAAAAAATTGAATCTTTTTCTAAAAAAGAAATACCGAGATAAATCAAGAGGAACATACCGTTAAAAAATAATAAAACTTAAGAAGCATGAAACATTATCCTACTACCGAATTTTCCCACAGGGTGTTTAAATTTAGTGTTAAAAATTTAACTTTTGTTCTTCCTTGTATAAGAGCAAAGTGATGCTTATTTTACGATAAGTGAAATGCAGCAGAAAAACCTAAATCGGTTCACGATTTAAAAAGTTATTGCAAATTAAAATATAGTAATATTTTTCTAGTCCGTTTTTTTTTAACCGAGACTGTATAGTTAAGAGTCATCACACTAAATTTATTTCCTTATCGCAATATTACAAATTCAAAAGTATCTTAAAATTTGGAAGGTTTAAAAGAAATTTAGTCTTTCTCATATCATGTAAAATTTTAATTTTTAATTGAATCTCATCGATTCTTTTTAGGACTATTAACAAATTGGGTGACTCAAAAGAACTACCCGGGGATGTTGCCTGGAGATTGTATGACACCTATGGCTTCCCTGTCGATTTGACGTCCCTTATGGCCGAGGAAAAGGGTTTAAAGGTCGACATGGACACCTACGAGGAGTCAAAGAAACAGGCTCAGATTACCTCACAGGTAAAATTGCTGATATTATTTTTTATTTATTCAATAGGAGATCTTTTATTTGTCTTAAGTCATCTACAGAGACGCAAGTAGCATGAGTTTTTTTAGGCACTGCAGGCAAAAAATATCATGGTCGCTCAATTTACAATATTAAAACAGCAAGATCAGCAAACAATAATCATAAAAGTGGCAAATTTATGGCCGTGCGCATGTAAACAAAGCCTAACATACATGGGCATGCGCACTGCAAAATTCTCATTTAACGAATGGAAAGATAGACAGGTCCGGGTACAGATTTTAAGCCCGTATTTTACAGGCCAAGTCATTGGTCAGAAAATTGCCTAGTTTGAAAGTATTTTTATTATTACATGTCATATTTATTTCTTTAATTCATTCAATAATAAATTATAAAATTTTTATTTAAACTTGGTACCACCGAGTTAGCGCATAGTTCAACTCAACATCTGAATTCCCGATAACAGTTCCTAACTTGCTGTATTAACTTTCAAAATGTCTTTATTCCAAACTAACTTTTACCGTTCATTACATAGAAAGTGACAACATAATATAGGAAATAATAACCATTAAAAAAAATAACAATAAAAAAAAATGGAAGTTAATCCAATTTAATTCATTAATAAAATCAATTAAAAAAAATAGTATAAATAATTTAATTTAGTAAATATCTCTTTAATTGTTTTTTAAAAGTTGCCAATTTTTTATTTTTTCTGATAATTTTTGGAAGATTGTTATATTTTATTATTCCGTCATATAAAAGCGATTTTTTTCCGAAATTACTTTTTACTGGTATAGTTTGATCATTTATACAACGTCTGGTGTTATGATCATGTAATATCTTATTCTCCTGAAGTGTTATGTTTGATTTTTTTTTTCTTTTAAAATAATAGAGTGAATTAGAATACAAATTTTTAATTTATAAATGTTTTGCACGTGTAAATAGTAGTAAATACCCTTTCGGTCTATATAGATTAACAGTTGGTTCTAAATGTGGTAATTTGTGTATACATTTAATAACTATTTTGCAATTTTTGTAATGGTTTTAAGTTTGATAAACAAGCAGATCCCCATGCAGAAGCTAAGTATTGTAATTTTGAAAAAATTAATAAAAAATATATATTTTTTAAAGTATTTCAAAGGATTGAAATATCTAGCTCTGTACAAAACAGATACCAAAGGAGATATCGAGTTGATAATATACTGGCATTTCCAATTTAAATTTTCGTCTAAAACTAATCCTAAAAATTTTGTTGAATATTGAATATTTTCATTATTAAATGTTAAGGGGCTAATGATAGAATTTATTTTATTTTTAGTTATAAACATAAAAGAAGATTTTGTAAAATTTAACGTAAGTTTATTTAATTGAAGCCAAGAAAGAACTATTTTTAAATCATTATTAATATCAAAATACATTTCTATTGGGATATTTGCAATAACTACTCTTATTTTTTTTCTTTCAAGGGATCTAAGTTATTATTGGAATTGGTTTTATACACATGTGATTTCAGATATCCCCATAAATGAAAGTCGATAGTTGTGAGATCGGGATTCCTACGGGCCAACTGATTTGGACCATAGGTACCTTCCAATCCATTTGTTCCCAAAGAGATGATTTAGCCAATCATCAAAAGAAATTGAAAATTAGAATTGAAAAAAAATCCAAAAAACCAAAACTATTGTTTCTGACGAACTCTGCATAGTAATCTCAGATCTAATAGTTAAAATTGTAGTTTCAGCACAAGCAGACGTTTTTATAAAGAATCTTCTATACCTACTAATAAAAAAATTGTATTCTTCTAAACTCTATCCGAGGACACACTGTATATTTATATGGCCATTTATATATCAGTGTAAGGTTGGCAAATATGTTTGACATATGACAACAGAGGCCATTACATTTATAATATGTAATAAATACTACACTTAAGGCTATGGCTATTTACTTTTATTTGTTTAAAAACTGTAATTTCCATTTAATTACCAAATGTCAACGTTGAACGGTGACTCTAACGTTCGTTCTTTTAGGGAAAAGGGTCAGGAGTTGCCGAAACAATAAACTTGGACGTTCATGCCATCACGGAGTTACAAGATCTCGGGGTGGTCCCGACTGACGATTCCCCGAAGTACGATTACGAAGCCAGTGCAAAGGTCGACGATGAATATAAGTTTGCACCGTGCGACGCTACTGTTATTGGTTTAAGGTACTTAATTTTGTATATGATTATAGACTTAAAATTGTAAGGTTGATTTGCGAACGAAAAACCTCAGACGCTTAGAAACATTAATGTCAATTTTACAAAGTTTGGTAAATCTTAAATCAAGTTACAAACTCACTCTGTATTACACAATTATACAATTTTAATAGCAACTATTTTATGTATTTAAGTTCTTTGATTGCAGGTAATCTTTAAGTTTATGACACATACTTTGCATGGTTGGCAATACAGTTATATTTTTCGGGATGAGGTTGAATGCTTTGAAAAATCGGGTCCTTTCTTTTTTTCGTTCTTACGTATTTTTTTCCTAGTTGGTTTTTGATTCTTATGTTATTGACATTAATTCATTATCTCCCCATTACAACTAGGTCTAGGATCTATATTAAATTGAATTACATAAGAAGAAACAATATCTCTGGAATTTTTCGTCCACATTCTTTTAAAGCAACTCTTTTTTTGCTAGATATAATAAACAATTTGTCAAAGAGGTTACAACTGGACAGGAATGTGGTGTTCTATTAGATAAGACCAATTTTTACGCTGAACAGGGTGGACAAATCTATGATACAGGTAAGAAAACCAGTCAAAGAAGGCAGTAGGTACTGTAAATGTACCGGATGGTACATTTTTTTGAAAAATTTTATGGTTTCTTTATTGCACTGCTACCTAATGAATATAATATTATTAAACATATTCTCATAGTCTTATCAATTTTAAAGAAGTAAGTGATACTAACCTGTTCATAAAGGCACTTTAATAAATCCAGGTGATGCGGGGGGGGGGGGGTCTCCGAGGGTTAAGATTCACCTCAGGTGACGTCTTAAAGTCAGCGGCACGGAATTCAACTAAATAATTTGACGTTAGGTTGGTTTTGCTTGTCAAATCATGACAACACGTTGACATCGATTTGTTTGTACTTCAGTAAATGTTTAAACGTCTGCTGAACTAGTTATTTTGAAATAAAACTGTTTAATTCAAATTTAAAAGTTTTTTATTGCTTTATAAAAGTTATAAAACTAGGGATTTGCAGTATTTTATGAAACCTTATGAAGGTACGTTGAAAATAGTTGCCAAAATCAGGAAAGTTATCGAGAAGATATAAATCAACCATAATTTCATTATCGTATATTAAATAATAAGCGCATCTCCCTTGTCTATTTTATTGCATAATGAACTCCTGGTTTAGCTTTTCCAATCTTATAGTAAAAAAGCCATATTGTTGTTGCGTTCCTGGATGCCAGTCCAACTATACAGGGTAGTCTCACGGTCGATGGTACCTTAGACGTTTCTGACGAACCAGTAAAGGAACCGTTCTGAAAATTTGGTCGCGTACATAAGCGGACATGCTCTACCAACCTAAAATATTTTTAACAATACAGTGTTGCCGCTTCCACACAAAAATAATAGTAACTTCGATTTTTTAAATGCAACACCATATATTTTATTTTATTTTCGAAACCCCCATTACATTCCTTACAATTTTTATTAACTCTACTCTATACTTATCTCTTACCGTTTCTAAGATATAAATTAATTTCCGGTTTTTTGTCCGAAAACGTCACTTTTAAAAATACTGATAATTTTGAACTCTAAAACACTGAAACCCTGAAATTTGGTAAATAGTTAACTAATACCATAGGGCTCTCTGCCCTAGTCCCAAATCTTAGTTGCAATATACAGGGTGGTTGAAAAATACACTTATTCTGGTAACTTTAAAAAGTGACCATAAGTCCTTTTTTTCAAATGTAACACCCTGTATATTATTACGGATTTGAAAAGCTGCTAAAATTTCACTTAATTCTTGTATATCATACTTGTACCTAACTAACTAGTTTAACCATTTTTTTTTTACGTATTAAGCATAATTTGTAAAATTTTCTATACAATTAAATTTTTATTCGGTTAGCCATGACAAAAACTGATGTTTACGTATGTTACTATGGTTATCGTTTTGACATTTCATTATGTTTAGATTATGGAGGGCTTTAGGAAGGAGTCCGATCGAAAATGGCTGTTCTTTAAATTTACGTCCCTGTTTAGTAGTTAGTTTGCTGTTTCCCGGTCGCAACGCAGTGATCGTCAAGTGTTTGACTTTTTACAGGATTTGATAGACGTCAGCGGTATTTTTGTCCAATAATTAATAAAATAAGCTTTATTACATATAATATATACATATCTCAGCCTGTAGAGGGTTTTAGTTAACTAAATTCAATAAAACAGTTGATTATCCCATAAGAACCCATGCATTTTACAGATTTAAAGGAACACATGCGCCCCTGACGGCCATTTTTAAAGCTGCTTTACCGATCCAAAACTTTGCCCGAAACCAATGTATTGCGATCGGACTCCTAACCTAAAGCCCTCCATAGTTTAGATACAAGATAGAAATACACTTTAAAGTCATGGGAGAAAACTATACAAATGCAGTTCTTATGAATTTATTTATTTTATTTGGACAATGTGTGTTTGCAATAACATGCAAAAAAACATTAAAACTAAATTTTTCTTGAAATCCATGCAGTCAACACCCGCATATTAAAGTGTTTGGATGTAAACGGCCAGCGTTTTGAACATCTGTTAAAATAGCATTTTATTAGTTATAATTTTAGTAGTCTTTTTATTATTTTACTACCTAGTTAACATTTAATAAAATTGTCCTGGATCCTTATGAATTTTTTAAGATTCATTGGCGGTAACTTAGAGTACATTTCGTTAAACTTTATACATGTCCTGGCGATAATTCTATCACATTGTCCAAATAAAATAAATAAATTCTTAAGAACTGCATTTGTATAGTTTTCTTCCATGACTTTAAACTGTATTTCTATCTTGTATCTAAACTTAATGAAATGTCAAAACGATAATCATAGTAACATACGTAAACATCAGTTTTTATCATGGCAACTTACTAAGAACCGAATAAAAACTGAATTGTATAGAAAATTTTACAAATTATGCTTAATACGTCAAAAAAATGGTTAAACTAGTTAGTTAGGTACAAGTATGATATACAAGAATTAAGTGAAATTTTAGCAGCTTTTCAAATCCGTAATAATATACAGGGTGTTACATTTGAAAAAAAGGACTTATGGTCACTTTTTAAAGTTACCAGAATAAGTGTATTTTTCAACCATTCGCTTTTTAGGTTATCTCGTAAAAGCCGGCGACGAAAGCGTCGAATTCTCAGTGAAAAACGTCCAAGTCCGTGGCGGGTACATCATCCACATAGGCAACATTGAAGGCACGTTAAAGAAGGGCGACAAAGTCAGTTTGCACATCGATTCCATAAGGCGACGACTGATCATGAGCAATCATACGGGGACGCACATATTGAACTACGCCCTGAGAAAAGTGTTGGGTACTGAGGCTGATCAGAGAGGGTCTCTGGTGGCACCCGATAGACTAAGGTAAATATTACCTTAGATAACATATTCCTAGGAGATAGGTCACGCCAATTGGCGATTAACGTAAGAACTATGATTCTGGTGGCAATCTGGAGACATTTTAAACCTCATTGGAGGTTAAAAATGGTATCTTTTGTGAATATTTTGACGTTTTTATGAATTTTATTTAACTGACGGCGAAGAAACTTTAAAATTTGACTTGACAGTCTGACAACCGCAGGTTATTGGCTATCCTTATGGAGTCTCATTAACTAAATAATTATCGCCCAATTATGTTTTACCAATCTTTTCAAAAATATTAGAAAAAATAATAAATAATTATAGATTTTATTACATATAGAAAGCCAAAATTTACTTTTGGCTAACCAGTATGGTTTTCGCAGTTGTGAGGATAAAGAATTAGCTTTAGGAGACATCATAATAAATATTCGTTAGTTAATGTCGACAGTAGTAAAATGTTGTTTACTATCCTTAGATCTGTGTAAGGCTTTTGACACAGTAAACCATGATATTTTATTAGGAAAATTATACAGTATTGGGGTAAGGGAAAATACATACAAACTACTTCAAAGTTATTTAAGCTATCGTAAACAATTTGTTCAAATTGGGGAAAGAAATAATTCGGAAAAAGAAATAATATGTGGAATTCCACAAGGATTAATATTAGGTCCATTAGTATTCTTAATTTACATTTATTCTGTTTTCAAATTGAACTTAAAGGGCAATATAAAGCTATTTGCAGATGATACAACAACTAATTATGTTGCTGAAACTTTCGCAGAAATGTATTTTGATATTAATAATGATTTAAAAATACTCTTTCTTGGCTTCAATCAAATAAATTTACGTTAAATTTTACAAAATCTTCTTTTATGTTTATAACTAAAAATACAATAAATTCTATCATTAACACCTTAACATTTAATAATGAAAATATTCAATATTCAAAAACGACAACATTTTTAGGATTAGTTTTAGACGAAAACTTAAATTGGAAAGGCCATGATTGTCCAGTATATTATAAACTCGATATCTCCTTTGGTATCTGTTTTGTATAGAGCTAGATATTACATTTCTTTGAAATATTTAAAAAATATATATTTTCATTAATATATTCAAAATTACAATATTTAGCTTCTGCATGGGGATCTGCTTGTTTATCAAACTTAAACTATTACAAAAATTGCAAAATAAAGTTATTGCTTGTATACACAAATTACCACATTTAGAACCAACTGTTACTCTATATAGACCGAATGAGTATTTACACATTCAAAACATTTATAAATTAAAAAATTTTATTCTAATTCACTCTATTATTTAAAAAAAAAATCAAACAACACTTCAGAAGAATAAAGGTTTGTTCCTACAGCGATCAGAAACAGTCCTTGACAGTCAGGATTCTGCGCAGTAAATATAAAAGTATTCCCACAAAGATTTTGGACAGTTTGAAAACCCAAAGTCGCTGTTTCTGCACGTTTCTCTGATAGTTTGCCAACTGTCAGAGCAGTTTGCGAATCGTTTGCCAGTAAAATGTCCGGAGCATGCGCGGTTAAACGCTAGCATAACATATGACATAACCTATTTTTGTTAGACGTGTTTTTGCTTTTGTATAAGACTTTTTCTATTATTAAATTGAGAAATGAGCGATGAAGATTCAGAAATATTTACCTTCATAACTTTGTTCATTCATTTTATAAAAGTTACTTAATTTGTTTAAGTTTATTTATTGGGCCGAGCCAAACGAGTTTAATTAACGAAATAACAATAAAACAATTATGAAAACGATAACAAAATATATAAACTTTGAGGTTATCTCCATCGTTTAAAATTTCTTTAGTTTTAAACACCGAACCGAAGTTAGTTGATTTCGAACGCCTGTTCCTACAAGAGTTTGAAACCGGTCAGAAATCGGACTTGCGCCGTAAAATTGGTTTGAAAATTGTCATAAAGTTGTCGGGGATTCGCTGTAGGAACAAACCTTAAGAAATTACCATGATCATAACACCAGACGTTGTATAAATTATCAAACTATACCAGTAAAAAGCAATTTCGGTAAAAAATCGCTTTTATATGACGGAATAATAAAATATAACAATCTTCCAAAAAATATCAGAAAAATTAAAAAGTGGCAACTTTTAAAAAACAATTAAAGAGATGTTTTCTAAATTAAATAATTTTGGTACTATTTTTTTAATTGATTTTATTAATGAATTAAATTGGATTACTTTTTTTTATTGTTTTTTTTTAATGGTTATTATTTTCTATATTATATTGTCATTTGCCATGTAATGAACTATAAAAGTTGGTTTGGAATAACGGCATTTTAAAAGTTAAACAAAGACAACCTCTAAGCTGGAATTATAACCTATCGTTGACATTCGTAATCAACGAAGATAAAGGAAGACAGACATACATCTCATTCTCCGACAGTATTGTCTCGAAACCGCCATTGGTCTGGTCATACCTTCTTTTATTTGTCAGTTAGTTGAAGTTATTTTAATAACGTTGTTTTTTTAGGTTCGACTTTACTAACAAAGGTGCTTTGTCCGTTGATCAAGTGAAAAATACAGAATTGGCTTCGAAAGATCACATTTCTAAAAATGATAAAGTTTATGCTAAAGAAGCAAATTTGGCAACAGCTAAAACTGTACGAGGGTTGCGGGCTGTTTTCGAGGAAACTTATCCTGATCCTGTCAGGATAGTGTCTGTAGGTAAGACAATTAGAATCTCCTAGAAGTATTACCCGGTTTTATTTGTTTCTATACTTTTATATATAAAATATATTTATAACCTCATATAATGCTAATTATAATTTATACAGTGACCGGGAAAACTTTTCAAGTTTACTATTTCCTGTTGCTGTATGTCCCCTTAGTTATGGTACACCCTGTATTTATACATCGACAGTACTGGCAAGCTTTAAATTTAAATTTAAGCTACATTTCCCCTCCATATTAGCAAATACGTTCGAAATGAATTTTTCAGGTGAGCGTACGATGAAATAGATGCTGGTGTCTTAAAATGATTTATTCGCAAGAATAATAAAATATTTTATGGCATGCGATGGCTGAGAGTGCAAAGAAAGTGGGCGTTTTGCATTTTGGTATTTAGACACCAACCTGTCCCAAAATCCAAAACTATCTTAAATATTTTTGATATGTTTAAGAAGTCAGAGCCCGCATACCAGCATTTTATTTTTCATCATAAGCGTAAAAGAAAAATATCCATGTTTCGTCTAAAGATACTACTTTTCTAAATTTTGATTCGTTATTTTCCGTATATTTTTTTAAAAACTGAACACGCTGACGCACTATCTGTGGCTGCTCACGTAAAAATCTCCGGTTAGTCTTTTTTCTAATGAAAACCCTTTTTTATTAAGTTACATTGGTTTTTGATCTGTATAAATCATAAATCACGTTTCGAACTCCCATTTTAATATTTTCGCTCAAATCTTCAGTCTTTGGCTTTCTTCGTTTACATTATTTAGTATTCTACGGTATTATATTATGATTTCTTTCATGCACAATTTTCTGCACAGTCCTTAAACTAATTCCCAGAGCATTTGCTATGGTTTCCTGCGTATTGGTTGGCGAATTTTCACTTTTTCTTTCATTCTCGAAATAGTTTAACAAATTAAGTACCTACCATTTTTTTTGCTTGGGAATGCAAAAAACCCGAAAATTGCTTTTTATCGTTCATATGGTCACATTAAATTAATTGTCAAAGTCACAAAACTGACGATCAGCTCTATGCAGTAAGTACCTTGACTTGATGTTAAGGTTGAAATTATGACATAAAAACGACATTTGACTGAAATTTCAATAAACATGGCAGTTTGGTATGCAGGAAGGCACTCTAATCAATTATTGAAATAGGAGTTTTCAAGAAATTGAAATTAAGTCAAGTGACCTTCTAAATTTCAATAATCGGTATGCACTAAGGGAAAAAATTGAAATAAATTCAAGTCAAGATTGAAAAAAGTCAAGAATTCTAACGTGAACGAAAACTTGCCCGGTAGCGAACTTGAAATGATATCAATCCAATATAAATCAATATTTTTGACAAAACTTCTAACAGTTTTTCTCAAGATTCGATAAAATCTCGACTATGGGAATTCCTGCTCCAGTAAGTTCATGTTCCTTTACCCCACCTGACACAGTCACATTTTTCGACCATGTTTACAAGTACTCTGTACTGCTCACCCGCTTCCTTTTTTGGTGGCATCAAGCAAAAATTATGAATATGTTTTTGTGCAGCACGAAAACATTTTATTTATTACCAAATCAGCTTGGTAAAACTGGGCTGATGGGTCACTAAAGGAAATCTGCCTTATTATTATTATTATTTAATCAGGGGTCAGGGGGCCTCAAAGACCCTAATTGGTTTACATTTTTTAATAACACTTATAAAACCCATGTAAAACTTACCTTCCTTGTTTTTTTTTGGTTTCAACTTTAAATAGTTCACAAATAAAAAATACACACAAGGATAAATCGAAGACCAAAAGTCTGAGGTTATGTACACAAATATTCTTGTTTTAATTAATTAGCATTAAAAAAACAATGTTGCCTGACTAAACTTGACATTCATTTCAATAAATTTTCATTTCAATAATCTCGAATCAAGTGTCGATACTACATACCAATTTATTCCAATATTGAAATGAAAGTCAATGTTTATTGAAATAATTTCAACTGGCTGACTTTAAAGTCAATGTACTTACTGCATAGGGCTAAATGTTTCCCATATGTTGCAAAATTGTCGGTCACTGTATACTTATTAGACATTATTTTTTGCTGTATTTTAGTGCTAATGATTTCTAGGTATCCCTGTCGAGGATTTGGAAAGAGATCCTTTCAGCCCAGCGGGAGATAATACTTCAATCGAGTTCTGCGGTGGCACACATGTCAAATATGCTGGTAACAAGTTTTTTAATTATGGGCTCCGTTTCATTTTCGGGTTATTCAAAAAGCAGCCAATAACCGGCTTTGCGGTACCAATAACTTACAGTTTGAAGTTAACTATTTAATTTTGAAACTGTAGATTGTGACGTAATATACAGGGTGCTACAAAACAAAACGGTAAGAGCTACGAAGATGGTTAAATGGCGGCAAAGTTGCATAATAATTTGGTAAAGGAAAATTGTAAATATTCCGAAGAACTTCGAATATATCCGAAAAAAAAAAACAATAATTCAGTTTTGGTTTTTAATTTTTTGCGTCCAATTATGATTTAATATAAACATTACATTACAGAAACTTAAAACCTATGATGTTTGAATTGTTTTAAATTTCTAAATCTTGGAAGTACCTAAAACCGTATTTAAAATTCCAGGTACGTATTTAAAAAAAAATTGATTTGACGGTGGCATCTAAAGAACGAAACGACGATTTTGGTAGCTAATGACTTTATCTCGTAGCTCCAAATTATCCAACATTGCCCGAATTTAACCTTCGCTATATCTTCTATAGTTTCCGAGATCATGAGCATCTTATAAATTAACTTTGAATTTTAGTAAATCTTCATTTATGTACATTGACAAATAAAGACTAGATATGGAGAAGCAAACAATAATGTTTAATGGGGAAAATATTAATTACAAAGATAACATAAAATTTTTAGGATTATTGATGAAAATTTAAGCTGGAGAAAACACGTATAACATATTCGAACTTACATTTCTCCGTTAATTGGGATATCCTTTAAAATTCGTCATGGTATCTTTAAATTATTTAAAAAATATTTATCATGCATTAGTACATTCAAAAATGCATTATCTTATTTCTATTTGGGGTTCAGCCAATTCAATAGTACTAAAACCTTTAAAGAAATTACAGAATAAAATTATTAAATGTATTCATAGATTTCCGCACTTAGAACCAACAACAAATTTATATAAACCGAATAAATACCTAGATATAAATAATTTATATAATTTAAAAATTTGCATATTTATTCATTCTATACTTTTAAAACAAAAAATTTCTAACATAACGTTTACAAAAGATCATGATATTCATAGACATGATACTAGACAAACTATTAAAATAAACAGTAACTTTGGTAAACGGTCATTGTTATATAATGGATTAATATTATATAATATTTTACCCGAAAATATTAAAACATTAAAAAAACTACCATTATTTAAATTTCATTTAAAAAAATATTTCCTAGTATAATTTTCTTTTTTAACGAGTTAATCAAAATTTTATAATAATAATAATAATAAATGACTTTATTGTAATTGAAGAAAAAAGATAATTACAAAAGGCGAAGTTGATGCCAAGCTTCCTTACTTAACCTAATATTATAAATTATGACATGACATTATCTTAAAAAGAAAACAGGTAATAAACAATAACCATAATGTGTAATTAAGTATATAAATTAAAATACTATAACTAAAAATATTCACACTAAAAAAAACACTGAATTTTTTTTAACTGACTTTTATATATATATATATATACCTATTAAGTTAGAGCAATAATTCTTAGTTATTTTTATATACTTATCCCTGTAATAAACTTGTAAAGTTGGCTGGGAGTAAAGTAAAATAAACACCCTGTATACACACGAATTTGTAGCATCCTGTATTGCTCAAGCTTATTGCTACTTTCCCAAACCCGTAATAAATTTGCGTTATAGGACATATTGGAGACTTTATTATAAGCAGCGAAGAAGCCATAGCTAAAGGAATCCGGCGAATAGTTGCTCTGACTGGGCCAGAAGCTACTAAAGCTCTCAAGAGAAATGACGTTTTAGAAAACAGGTGAGGAATTAATTATTATAATGAATTATTTGTTTTGAAAATTGCCGTGATTTGGCCAAACAGATGCTCTTGATTATTTATTAAACCTGTTTCGCGACAAAAGCTTTATCTTTGGCCTACCACGAAAATTGGTACTTCTCCTACTTCTTCCATAGGCAAGGACCTTTAGATCCGCACAGCTTATCTGATGCGCAAACAAAAGTTAGCCTTTATGAAAAAAATATGTTTGGGGCACGCGCACAATCACAATCTTCATGTTATTAGGTTTCTTTAGCGACATCCTTAAAATACACATCCCAGAACCGGCTAGACGCCATTTTTCTTGTTTCGTTTTCTCTGATGATTTCTTGTATTTTTTGCTATAAGGTACTTTCCTTTTGCTTCTTTCGAACAGCATAGCAAAGTAAACATCTTTGCTTAAAGTCGCCACAGTGGTTCTTTTCCCGTGCGTCATCACTTTTACGTCATCAAAATCGTATGAATCAAATCAAAATTACGAGACGAAAAAAGTCAAAACTAAGTTAAGTTCATAAAATGGACGTGCCTGCCTACCGTTTGACGTACCTACATAATATCACAAAAAATTATTATTTATTTTAAGTTTTGCCCGGCATCCTCTATTATCTAAAAGAAATTGACAAACAAATGTTTATACATTTAATACTATTTTTAAAGCTTAAAATCTACAAAAGTTTGGTGTTTTATTGACTATTAAAATCGCAAAAGTCAAATTTTTAACATTCTTTCATTTAAGGGAATTTAGCCACTGCCGTAAACGTTTCAAAGAACTTTCACGGTTAGAATATTTAAAATAAATAAATTAGTCATTATAAAAATCCATAAATACTTACCGCCAAAACAGATGGTGGGTATAATTACCTCTAAAAAGAACTATTTTTAGAAACAGGAACAGTTCTAAGGCATACAGATTTACAAAATACGAATTAGATTGGCAGATCAAAATAAGGTTGACAATGACGTTCTAAAATACAACGGTTGTCAACTAAACAAATAAAGAAAGTAATTAACTGACGTTTATAGTTTTATCCTTGTCTAGCACGTTATATTATTGCGGAATTTTGGAGACGTTCTTTTATGCTTTTATTCAAACTTGTTACTGTAATAAACAAGGATGCAGAGTTATTAACCACGTCGAGTCCTGATCGTTGATTGATGACGCACGGGCAAAGATCCACTGTGGCAACTTTAGCTAAGTTGTTAAAGGAACGCTTCGAATTTAACCTCGTATTATCAGCCGTCGAGTTCCTTTAAATTACTTTAAAAGAGCAAAGCAAAGCCAACGGCTAAGTTGACCGTTTCCTTTAAAAATGTATTTTAGCACAGCAAAGATGTTTTCTTCCCCCCCTTGCCGCGTTTAAATATGCCCCTCTCAATTTCCCATGCTGACTATACGAAGTTGTTTGCAAAGCGTTTCTTTAAAAGAAACAAATTAGATTGGACAAATTTTTACTCTTATTCTGAAACGAATGACTTATACAACAATGTACAAATAAAATTAAAATTAAAATTAAAAAGAGGAAAGAATGGATTACGAACGGCTTACTTAATTATATTAAAACAAAAAATTACAAAAAAGTAATGACCGATTTTTATTATAAAAACAAACTGACTAAACTAATTAAAGAAACAAAAACCAATTTTAATAAACGTGAAATTGATAAATGTAAAATTTCTAATCAAGATATGTGGAAAACTATTAAAAAAATATGTAATAAAAATCAAAAACATAAAAATATAACCGAAATCAAAATTGAAAATTGAATAAGAAAAGTATAGCTAATAGCTTTATTGACTATTTTTCTAATGTGGGAGAAAAGCTAGCAAACAAAATCAATAAAGGTAATAACACATTTTTAAATAAAAAAATAAACAATAAAAATTTATTTTATTTAGAAGAACACAAAACGCTATTTGCTATCTAATAGAACAAATATATGATGCACTAGATAAGAAAAAACCTTGTATTAGTATTTTTCTAGATTTAGCAAAAGCCTTTGATACAGTTAGCCATAATTTACTGTTAAAAAAGTTTGAAAATATTGGATTCAGAGGAAAGCAATTAGAATTAATTAAAAATTATCTGAAAAATAGACCAACTTATGTTCAAAAAGATAAAGAAAAAAACTATCCAAAAGTATTTAAGTATGCTGTTCCTCATTAAATTTTAAATAAATAAACTTATTATTATTATTATTAAATGGAAAGTACCTATCGTATGAGAAATGTAGAGGAGCATTTTTTTTTAGACTAAACGAGATCAAATCTGCCGTAAATGCGGACCAAGACGGTTCCAAATCGAAAGACCTGGTGAAAAGAATCGTTGAATTAACAGACGAAGTGTCCCAGGCCGTCATTCCCTACTGGAAAAAAGAGGAGATCAGGAACAGCCTTAAAACGTTGAAGAAAAACTTGGACGACAAAGATCGCGCAGTCAAGGCCGCGGTTTCTGTCAAAGTTGTGGACGAAATTAAGGAGTTCGTCACCGAACATCCTGGTCTGCCTGTTCTAGTTAAGGAGCTTAAGGCGTTTAATAATACCAAGGCCTTGGATAGCGCTTTGAAACAGGTAACGGTCACTTACTTACTACCTTGTGGAGTTCCACAAGGATCAATATTAGGTCCGTTATTATTCTTAATTTACATTAATTCCGTTTCCAAATTGAACTTAAAGGGCAATATAAAGCTATTGGCAGATGATACAACAATTATTTATTTTGCTGAAACTCTTGCAGAAATATATTTTGATATTAATGATTTAAAAATACTTCTTTCTTGGCTTCAATCAAATAAACTTACGTTAAATTTTACAAAATCTTTTATGTTTGTAACTAAAAATAAAATAAATTCCATCATTAACCCCTTAACATTTAATAATGAAAATATTCAATATTCAAAAACGACAACATTTTTAGGATTAGTTTTAGACGAAAATTTAAATTGGAAATGCCATATCCAGTATATTATCAACTCAATATCTCCTTTGGTATATGTTTTGTACAGAGCTAGATATTACATTCCTTTGGAAAAAAATATTTTTCATTAATCTATTTAAAATTACAATACTTAGCTTCTGCATGGTGATCTGCTTGTTTATCAAACTTAAAACCATTACAAAAAATGCAAAATAAAGTTATTAAATGTATACACAAATTACCACATTTAGAACCAACTGTTAATCTATACAGGGTTCCCCATTTAAAACGAAAATCTTAAATAGATACCCCTATTTTATATAATTTTTTTGGATTCTGCATAAAATTCTGAACATTTTTTAATAAAAGCATTATTAGTCTATACTAAACAGTTTCCGAGATATTGACTCTTGAAAAATGAGATTTTTGAACTTTGACAGCGCCTAGCTTTCTAACTGTACGTCTTAGAGTAAAACGGCTTACATGTCCCTATCTTCGATTTTTATTATCTTTCCAATAATGTCAACTTCCGGTTAAACCGGAAGTACTATATTTCTTACAACTAAACGCTGTCAAAGTTCAAAAATCTCATTTTTCAATAGTCAATATCTCGGGAACTGTTTAGTATAGACTAATAATGCTTTTATTAAAAAATGTTTGGAATTTTATGCAGAATCCAAAAAAATTATATAAAATAGGGGTATCCATTTAAGATTTAGATCCCCCCCCCCCTCCCTCCTAGGGGCTTGAAGTAATAAGATTGACAATATACGCAAAAGATGTCCCCCTCGAAATAAAAATCGACGGGTCCGAGCGTTTTTTTTTAATTAACGTGGAAACAGATATTTAGCCTGTTTCGTTTTAAATGGGGAACCCTGTATAGACCGAAGGGGTATTTACACGTTCAAAACATTTATAAATAAAAATTTTTATTCTAATTTACTCTATTATTTTAAAAGAAAAAAAAATAACACTTCAGGAGAATAAGACATTCCATGATCATAACACCAGACGTTGTATAAATTATCAAATTATACCAGTAAAAAATAATTTCGAAAAAAAATCGCTTTTATAAGACGGAATAATAAAATATAACAATCTTCCAAAAAATATCAGAAAAATTAAAAAATTGGCAACTTTTAAAAAACAATTAAAGAGATATTTACTAAATTAAATTATTTATACTATTTTTTTTAAATTGATTTTATTTTTTATTGTTATTTTTTTTTAATGGTTATTATTTTCTATATTATGTTGTCACTTTCCATGTAATAAACTGTAAGTCAGTTTGGAATAAAGACATTTTGAAAAAAACTTACTATACCTTATTATGTTTATTATTCAAGGTATTTTTTAGTTGAAAATGTCTTTATTCCGAACTAACTTATATACACTTTATTATACTGTATTAGTAAACTCGAAGTTATAGTGCAAAACATTTAAAGCCTTAGCGACCTCTAATTTGGAGAAAATTACATATTTAGGTAAAAAATAGTCAATTTTTTAGTAAAAAATACTATTTATTTTACTTCCAAATCGGCTTTTTGGACGAAACGGTCAGAGACTAACTGTTTGGTCAAAAGAAAGTGATTCGAACTTATTATTAAGTCTCATATACATGGTGGCCCACTCTCAACGCAGGATTTCATAGCATCTAAACTGTTCAACTTTTTTATATTTTTTAAAAACAGAGTTATAGGGAGGCATTGGGTCTACAATTTAAAATTATTTTAAATTATACAGGGTATCTCAAATAGTCAGGGTATATCGAACATACTTTTTTTTTAATGGAACACCCTATATATTATGATATTTTTGGATTGGATGATCAATTCTTCAGTAGCGTCTAAAGCATATTTTAAAAAACAAAAATATTTACCGAAGTCTTTTAAAATGCCTTTCTAAATGTAACAAATTTAAAAACGTAAAAATTCTTAAAACTCTGTTATTTTAAATACATACACTATTATTTTTTATGCCTAATCGAAAGACATTTTTAATACAAATCTAATTATACTAGGGTTCCCTATACCTACCTTTTATAGTTTTCTCTGAAATAGCTATTTCTCCCTTTACCATATAAAGTCAATGTTTATTTTCTCATAGAGTGTCCGTACGACGCTCTTTTTCTAGAGTGCCGTGGATACCCAACTATTCATTTTATTAATCTTAAGTCATTTGAAGTGACATTTTTCAGTATTTGTAAATTAAAACAATATTTTTAATTAAAAATAGTGTTAAAAATGAAAAGTTTTTCTTTGGAAGAAAGAATTAGGATGATTCTGGTATTGGGCGAATGCGAACAAAATTGTTTTTTAGCAGAAATAACGTATGCTGCGAGATACCCCGATCGAGAGCGTCCAGACCGGAGAGTGTTTGAGAGACTGTTACAAAGATTTAAAACTACGGGCAACGTCGCATACAGGGTGGCCCTTTAGTGTGGCAAAGTACAATAGCTCCGTTACTATTTCAAATACATTAAAAATATTAATACAAAAGTTGAAGGGCAGTAAGTGACTTATAACGTAAAATTATTTTTAACTCTATAGGGTGGCTCAAAAAAGCGGAACAAGAAAAAATGTACTTTTTTCAAATGGAACACCCTGTATATTTTTACATTTTTAAATTCCACATAAAATTACAATTATTTTTTATCAAATACATTATTAGTCTATACTTTATAGTTTCCGAGATATTGACTCTTGAAAAGTGACATTTTTGAACTTTGACAGCTTCTAACTTTCTAACACTACGTCTTAGAGCAAAACGGCTTACATGTCCCTATCTTCAATTTTTATTATCTTTCCAAAAAAATCAACTTCCAGTTAAACCGGAACAACTATATTTCCTGCTTTCGAGTAACATCCGGTTTAACCGGAAGTTGATTTTTTTGGGAAGATAATAAAAATTGAAGATAGGGACATGTAAGCCGTTTTGCTCTAAGACGTACTGTTAGAAAGTTAGAAGCTGTCAAAGTTCAAAAATGTCACTTTTCAAGAGTCAATATCTCGGAAACTATAAAGTATAGACTAATAATGTATTTAATAAAAAATAATTATAATTTTATCTAGAATTTAAAAATGAAAAAATATACAGGGTGTTCCATTTAAAAAAAGTACATTTTTTATTGTTCCGCTTTTTTGAGCCACCCTATAGAGTTAAAAATAATTTTACGTTATAAGTCACTTACTGCCCTTCAACTTTTGTATTAATATTTTTAATGTATTTGAAATAGTAACGGAGCTATTGTACTTTGCCACACTAAAAGGCCACCCTGTATAATAAAATACTACATATTAGTAAAACCTAAAAATAATGAAGCAAATCAAATAACTGTTCTTTAGGCCGTTGTGGAAAATCCCAATATAAGCCATAGAAATATTAACAAATATTTTAACATTAGCAGACCCATCATTTCAAAGATTTTAAGGCAACAAAAATTTCATCCTTATCACTATCAATTACATCAAAATTTATATCCAGAAGATCACGTATCAAGAACACAATTTTGTGAATGGGCACTGGGAAAACTGGAAGAAGATTTAAACTTTTTTCGTTATGTTATGTTTTCTGACGAATGCACGTTTCACATTACTGGCCATGTAAATAGGCATAATTTTCAATACTACGATAATCAAAATCCACACGCGATTATACCAGTGGAAAATCAGAGAAGATGGGCAATAAATGTTTGGGCGGGAATAATAGGACATTATTTAATTGGACCGTTTTTCTTTGAAAGGACCTTAACCGGGGCATTAGGCTTAAGATTAATAAAATGAATGGTCGGATGTCCATGGCACTCTAGAAAAAGAGCGTCTTACGGACACGGTGCGATATTCAAGGCACTCTATGGGAAAATAAACACTGGTATGGTAATACCAGTACATATGGTAAAGGAAGAAATAGCTATTTTAGAGAAAACTATAAAAGGTAGGTATAGGGAACCCTAGTATAATTAGATTTGTATTAAAAATGTCTTTCGATTAGGCATAAAAAATAATAGGGTATGTATTTAAAATAACAGAGTTTTAAGAATTTTTACGTTTTTAAATTTGTTACATTTAGAAAGGCATTTTAAAATACTTCGGTAAATATTTTTGTTTTTTAAAATATGCTTTAGATGCTACTGAACAATCATATTCCATAAGCCAAATTTCATTTATTTCTGTCAGTCTGTACTACCGACAGGTGCATATATTCTTTACGTGCTACAAACACGAAATTTTTGAAAAATCGTTAATAACTCAAAAAGTGTTAAATTTAAACATATTATATGTTATACAGAATATTCTTAGAATTGATCATCCAATCCAAAAATATCATAATATATAGGGTGTTCCATTAAAAAAAAGTATGTTCGATATACCCTGACTATTTGAGATACCCTGTATAATTTAAAATAATTTTAAATTGTAGACCCAATGCCTCCTTATAACTCTGTTTTTAAAAAATATTAAAAAGTTGAACAGTTTAGATGCTATGGAATCCTGCGTTGAGAGTGGGCCACCTTGTATATTAAATCGACTTAATAGTTAGGTCTTAAGAACGTCAGTAAGAAAGGTCAAAACAAATTATTTTTTTACTTAAGATTGGGCCTTAAAGCCCAAAAATCATTCCAGCAATATAAATATTCTACAAAGAGCTTTATATTTAAGTTCAATTTGGAAACGGAATTAATATAAATTAAGAGTAGTACTGGACCTAATATTGATCCTTGTGGAAATCCACATATTTTTTTCCTCCCTATTTTTCGAAGAAATCATCTAACGTAGAGAGTTCCTATTTGGTACAATGGTACTTTTCATTATTTTTTGGCTACAAGGGGAAGAAATTTATTGCTCCTAAACTAGAACCGAAGAAAATTGAATAAAATTTTAAACAATTCGAACGGACATAACACAAAGCTAAAAATATTAAAAAAACAATTCTTTAGGTACGAACCCTGAGCCCTTCAACAGCCGCCCTCTTCATAACAATCGACTCTGATTCCAACAAAATCTTTTGCCTCTCGTCCGTTCCAAAAGATGCCATAGAAAAAGGACTCAAAGCCAACGAGTGGGTTCAGGCTGTAGCCCAGAAAATCGGAGGTAAAGGAGGTGGTAAGCCCGATTCTGCTCAAGCCAGCGGTACCAATTCCGTTGGTATTAATGATATTTTGGATCTGGCAAAGAAATTTGCTGATACCAAGTTGAATTAAGTGAAAAAAATTCCGCATTTAAAACATAGTTTTAAGGTTTCGTTTTAATATACATATATATTTATTAAATTTACTTCATTTGATAGTTTCTCGATTTTCTTGTACGTTTTAAACAGAAGTTTTCTAAATAAAAGTAAAACAAATACTTTTAAAAACTACCCAATGTGAATACAACACTCCCCCTCATACTAAAAATAATAAATGAAGCATTGGAAAAATATCAGCTTTGACAAAAACAATATGAATAATTTATTAATTTTCTTATAATATCACTTTATTTAAAATATTAGTGACTGCAGGCAGTTTCGTAGTACTACTACATTATCAAACTCAATACCTTAAAACTACGGTGTACCATTATAAATATCAAATCAAATCAAATCAAAATACACTTTATTGTTAAAAGAAGTACATCTTGTTAACAAAGCTTTGGACAGTATTAAAACTATTATTATGTATATAAATTACAATGTTCACTATATAAAGTAAAAATAAGTAATCCAATAACAAATAAATAGATAATCACACATTATAAGACAATAAAATAGTAATGGTAAAAAAATGTACACACAAATCAATATAAGACGAAGACAAGCTCAATCCTACCAAAAAATCTGGCAGGAATATCATCAGTTTTAATTAAACAAAATTTAAAAAAATCAAAGGAAATGCCTAGATATTATCATCGTAAAATTCCTGGATAGTATAGTAGGGTCTAGTAATTAGTTGCCTTTTTAGTCTTTGCTTAAAAATCCTGTCATCAATCACCTGCCGATAAGCCAGTGGTATGTGGTTATAAATTTTGATGCTCTCAAATATCAAGGAATTTTTGGTGAGAGTTGTTTGTGGTATAGGAAGAGGAAGAGGAATATATATATATAGGAGCTGTTAGTAGCATAATTTTTATATTTTTTATGGATAAGGCAGGCCGTTTCAAAGATAAAAATTCCAATCAAAGTTAAAATCCCTTCCCTGACAAATAAAGGTTTACAGTGAGTATGACAATTAACGCAATACAAGTATCTTAATGCCCTCTTTTGCAAAACCAATGTAGAGCCCAATAGGCCCTTACTACCAAATCCCCAAAAAGCAATACCATACCTCAAGTGACTCTCAACAAGTGAAAAATAAACCATTCTACCCACACTCTTCCCCAATTCTCTTGAGACAACTCTGACTGCGTAAGAACCGGACGCTTGTCTCCCATTCAATGCAAGAATGTGGTCCTTGAACTTAAGTTTGTCATCGATTTGAACACCCAAGAGGAAAACTGCATATTTCGTCCTAGTTTAATGTTTCAAAAAGTAAGAAACTTAATATCTTAGAAGCAATTGAAATTTACAAACATAATAAAAACCCTATCATAAACCTACTAAATGACCAAACAGACCTGTGGAATTCCTCGCTATTCGCAATACTTAATATATACAGTGTCACCAGTAAAGTCCGCATCATATGGGATTTTTTTTTATTAATAGCTTTATTCGAAATTTGACTTTGGCATCAAGTTCTGCTTCGATCGAGATGAAAATTAAGCAAAAAAATATCTCAAATTTTAATTTTTCCCAAAAAATAATTTAAAAGTGGGATTATTTCTGAAAATATCGAAAAAAGTTATTGGAAAAAGTTTTTTTAAATGCAGTTTCTAGCCCACATGCAAAGTTTCAACTGCATAAGATAATTTTGATTTTTTACCTATATTTTGTAAATTGCACCACTTTTGCAAAATAAGGCTCACCGCAACCTACATAACACTTGTAAAAAAATAAAAAATAAAATAAAGGGGTTTTAAATTAGTTTTGACAATGCTTTATTTCAGATACATTTTCTTTAAAGTAGCGTGATATTAAATGTGTGTTTTTCTACAAAATCGAAATTGGGCTATTGAAATTTAGTCGCATGTGATGCAAAGTTTGTTTGTTTTTGACCATGTATAAGGTAACTTCATAAAATAAGTATTTTTGAAAACGTTGTTTGTGTCTGAAAGTAATACATCTTAATATTAAGACAAAAAGAACATAGTGTCATCAGTAAAGTGTTCATTAAGTGGAAAATAAATTTTAGTTTAACTTAACGTAAAGTTTATCTATTTTCAACGATTTAATTTAAAACCCCTTTATTTTATTTTTTATTTTTTTACAAGTGTTATGTAGGTTACGTTGAGTCTTATTTTGCAAAAGTGGTGCAATTTACAAAATATAGGTAAAAAATCAAAATTATCTTATGCAGCTGAAATTTGGCATGTGGGCTAGAAACTGCATTTAAAAAAACTTTTTCTAAAAACTTTTTCGATATTTTCAGAAATAACCCCACTTTTGAATTATTTTTTGGAAAAAATTAAAATTTGACAGATAATGCGAATCACGTGACTACTATTTTTTTACTTAATTTTTGTCTCGATCGAAGCAGAACTTGATGCCAAAGTCAAATTTCGAATAAAGTTATTAATAAAAAAAATTCCCATATGATGCGGACTTTACTGGTGACACTGTATATAAATAACTAAATTAAGGAATAATTATTTGTATTATATTGCTATAAACATCCTTTGCCAAACCTATTTATAATGGTATACCGTAGTTTTAAGGTATTTACTTTGGTAATGTAGTAGTATTACGCAACTGCAGTCGCTAATATTTTAAATAAAGTAATATAATAACAAAGTAAATTATTCATATTGTTTAGTAGGAAGGAAATAGTATTTACCTAGATGGGTTCAAAAAGACCTAATTCATCCATTTCTACTTCTACATCACAGATAATTTTCTTGAAAGAAGACATAATCAAAGAATACTAATAAATACCCAACGAAAATCTAAAAACAGGGACAGGATGGAACGCTAACTTCCAAAAGCATAAAGTAAAGAAAACAAGAAACTGATCCGATTTTAGTGATCCTGCAATTTCCTTGGTTCACTTTGACGGTAGTGGGGGAACAGGCCAATTGAACATAGGTCAGATCGGGTAGAATCGGTTAGATCGATCCGGATCGATCTACACTAGCAAATCGAATACGCCTCTGGTAAAAACAGCGCTCACCCTTTCTGGAAGGCATGGTATGTTTATCGTGCAAAATCCGAATCCAGCTATCGTAAAGCGTAAAAGAAAAATCGTAATATAAAAATATATATATTTAATATTAACATTTAAACAATTATAAATCCTTTTTACTCATTATGTATTTGTGGCCTGAGCTTCATTTCTCGCGGCCCAGGGTTGAAGCTTTCCGGAAGCAAAAATGCCGTAAAAAATTGCTCCGATTAAGTAAATTGCGCCGGCGATTAGAAATACTTTTTGCCACTGTTCAATAGTCTGAAAAAAAAAGATGGAGTAATTCATATTCTGAAAAATAACACAGTTTTCCCATCCTGTGTGATAGAGTATGTGTGTGGATCAGTTACCGAGTAGAGTACTTTACCATTTCCTTTCGTTATTAACGATCGATCATGTAAAGTCTGCATATGACTTTTCTTCGAAAAAAAATGTATACAGGGTGATTCACGTTAAATGGCCTATTAGAAGATCTCGGAAACGAGTAAAGTTATATTTCTAAAAATTTGGTAGCGGGCATGATTGGCTTTGAACTTTTAAAATATTATATTTCGACGGTTGTATCACTTCCGGTTATACCGGAAGTTATGGCCAACTTTGGTATTTCAAATGGAATACCCTGTATATTTTAGCATTTTTGGATACCTTATTGAAACCTAAGTAACTTTTATTAACAATGATCTATACCTATCTCTAACCGTTTTTGAGATATGAATTATAAAATGTATTTTTTATGTAAAAACATTACCGAGAAGAAAGTTCAGTAATTTTGAAATGAATAAAGCTAAACATTTAAAATTTTGTAGGCTTTTAACTAAAACATAGATTACTTAAGTTTTATGTTCTGCATACAGGGGTTTTATAAAAGTGTGCCATTGTGGCCATTTAGATAAATGTGCATAAGTCAATTTTTGCAAATGGGACACCCTGTTTTTTTTTTATCTTAGTAACGTGTAGAGAATCAAATTTCCTATCTAAACGTCTAATATGTCAGTATCAATATTTTTAGTCGTTTTGGAATTATGAGCAATTTAAAAAAAAATATTTTAAAATAATAATATGTGTTTGTGTTAATAAGACATTATTTTTGTGAAGAAGGCTTTGACTCCGATTTTTGTTTGACTTTGAGCTTTGTTACCAATTAGTAAAGTTGGCTTTGACTGAAATTGTTTTAAAGTTGACACTCACCTTAGGCTAAACAAAAATCGGAATTAAAGCCTTTTTTACAAAAATAAAGGTCTTATGCACTTAACACAAACACATATTTTAAGATATTTTTTTTTTAAATTGCTCATAATTCCAAAACGACTACAAATATTGATACTGAAATATTAAATATGTACATTTATCTAAATGGCCACATTGGCACACTTTTAAAAACTCCATGTATGCAAAACGTAAAACTTAAGTAATGTAGTCTAAAGATCTATGTTTTAGTTAAAAGCCTACAAAATTTTAAATTCTTAGCTTTATTAATTTCAAAATTACTGAACTTTCTTCTCGGTAAGGTTTAAAAAAAAAAATGCATTTTATAATTCATATCTCAAAAACTGTTAGAGATAGGTATCGATCATTGTTAATAAAAGTTACTTAGGTTTCAATAAGGTATCCAAAAATGCTAAAATATACAGGGTATTCCATTTGAAATACCAAAGTTGGCCATAACTTCCGGTATAACCGGAAGTGATACAAACGTCGAAATATAATATTTTAAAAATTCAAAACTAATCATGCCTCCTACCAAATTTTTAGAAATATAACTTTACTCGTTTCCGAGATCTTCTAATAGACCACTCAACGTGTATTGTATGCTTGTTTCTTTTATTATTTTTAAATAATTGTTAACTCACCGGGTTTTCTGTTGATACAAGGTATCCAGTGATTGTGGGACTGATAAATCCCGGCATTGTAGCAAATATTTGCCCAAAACCCATCAGTATACTGGCATAGGCTGGGGCAATGTCTAAATGGTTCACGCTAAAAATAAATTACAAACATGTTAGCTTCTAATCAGAATCGAAAAAGGAAACGAAATCCAGACAACATTTTAAAATTTAAATAGTTTTAGGAAGAAAATAGGACTCGAAGAAGAATTAAGGTGGGATTAACGACGCACGCCATTTTCTATCGTAAATTCGATTTGCAAATTGTGGCAATTTTAGTGGTTTAAAAAAAACTGTTTTTTTTTAAAGTTTCTGTGCATTTATTAAAAAAAAACACCGGCATACTATTCGTCAATGTCTTCCTGAACAGCCCTTCCAAAATTAGATACTAATTATTTTTTTTTTAATAATTGCAAGGTTCCGGAAGTTACCCCTGCATTCAAGCCCTTCATAGGTTTGGTCCATAGACAATTTACCTTTAGATACCTACAGCTTATCTCCTGCGCAAACAAAAGTTACGTTTTATGGGTGAAAAAAT
The DNA here is from genome assembly GCA_963969555.1 of Polydrusus pterygomalis. Taxonomy (NCBI): domain Eukaryota; kingdom Metazoa; phylum Arthropoda; class Insecta; order Coleoptera; family Curculionidae; genus Polydrusus; species Polydrusus pterygomalis. The sequence continues at coordinate 3,255,423 of OZ018376.1, forward strand.
ACGTCCGAGCGCATGACTCGTCGGTCAGCTGTCTTCGTTCGGGGAACCTTCGTGCATGCGCACAAACCTCCTGTTATCGGCCGTCCTACTTTATCGACAATAATCGACGCGCTCAAGAATACTCTCCAGAACCGGCTCGGCCGCCATTTTTGTTGTTGTGCTTAAGGTTTCTTTTCTCTGCGGATTCCTTGTAGTTTTCTAAAGTTTCAGCTATCGGATCGGCTATCGCGGATTGTGGGACTGGTGTTTAATATTTATGGATTTCTGGTTTTTGTGTAGTTTAGTTAGTGAATTGTGTTTGTGCTTTTAGTGACTCGGATTGTAATATAAACAATGACTAGTACTAGTTGCAGCCGTTGTATAATTGTATTATGCCCAAATAGGGGTAAAATAAACCATCCATGGTGGCATATGAGCAAGAATTTAAATTTTAAAGCCCGGACCTGTCTATTTTCCCATTCGTCAAACGATAATGTTGCAGTGCGCATGTCTAATAGTTCCCAGTTTTGTTTACATGCGCGAGGCCATAAAACTGCCACATTCGTGATTATTGTTTGTTTATCTAAAGGTAAATTGTCTATGGTTTGGTCACGTTTATGGAGAACTAGAGGATAGGAGGCCGATCGACAATGGAAGCATTTTCAAATTCTGTCCCGGTTTTTTGGTTAGTTCGCTATTGGCCGATAGATGCTCTCGCTTCGCAAGTGGGCTGGAGTCTTCTTCGTTTTTTACTTTTACTTTTGACAAATTGACATTTTATTTTCGAAATAACAAATAACGTTTAAAGACAAGACAAGACAAATAACGTTGTATTGTAATTGATTTCCATATTTACAATGAATAATGGTACAATTTATAAAAGTAGAGTTTGCTTTGTGTCGGGGTGTAAGACAGGATCTTTTTCAGAGAGGAAACGCAGCCAAATAAGTCTCTTTCTAGCTCCAAAGGTAAAACCCTCTAGCTAGAATGTTCCTGTATTTTAAAAACGAAGCATCGTTGGTACTTTATACAGGCCGAGTTTGCTAATAAGTATAACAAAGTAAGTGTAAATTCATATAAAAGTCCTTATTTGTTCCATAAAGAACTAATTTAAATAAAAATAGTTATCGCGTCCATAAGAAACCATTTATTTGATAGCCCACTTCGAACACGAGCGCCATCTTACGACGACTCGTAAAGCTGAATTACCGATGCTAATTTGGGACCGAATCCAATGCATTGCGATCGGCCTCCTACCTCAAGTCCTCCATAGTCACTTTTTAACTTCCTAATTCGCGTATGTTTGCTTTTCTCTTGTAAAAGAGAAGTAAAATATGCTTATTTCTTGAGCCCGTGGGCACTTTGGGGCTAAAACGGTTTGACTGGTGGCATTTACGAAAGGATGTCCTGTAGTACCTAGATCTGCTAGTCGTAAGAAAATCGTAGTGTCGATAAGGGCTCCAATCACAATTTTGAAGTTAATTATACCACGAAATAGTACTATTCATTACACACCACAATGTAAAAAATAGCAATTTTTTTCTATACAAATCATATTTTTTATTGATTTATTAAAATTAGTTTAAGCACTGGCCATTATGGAATCTCCAAAGACAAAAATGCATTTTTCTGTGTTTCACTGGGACTAAAATTTTATTAGTTTTAAATTAATTTTGTCTTCACCCCGACCCCGCGATATACAGTGTCACCAGTAAAGTCCGCATCATATGGGATTTTTTTTTATTAATAGCTTTATTCAAAATTTTACTTTGGCATCAAGTTTTGCTTCGATCGAGATGAAAAGTAAGCAAAAAAATAGTAGTCACGTGATTCGCCTTATCTGTCAAATTTTAATTTTTTCCAGAAAACAATTCAAAAGTGGGGTTATTTCTGAAAATATTAAAAAAAGTTATTAGAAAAAGTTTTTTTAAATCTAGTTTCTAGCCCACATGCAAAATTTCAGCTGCATAAGATAATTTTGATTTTTACTCATATTTTGTAAAATAAGACTCAACGCGACCTACATAAAACTTCTTAGTTTTGACAATGCTTTATTTCAGATAAATTTTCTTTAAAGTAGCGCCATATTAATGTGTGTTTTTCTACAAAATCAAAATTGGGCTAATAAAATTTGGTCGCATATGTGATGCAAAGTTTATTTGTTTTTGATCCTGTATAAGGTAACTTCATAAAATAAGTATTTTTGAAAACGTAGTTTGTGTCTGAAAGTAATACACCTTAATATTAAGACAAAAAATAACACAGTGTCTTCAGTAAAGTGTTTTTTAAGTGGATAATAAATTTTAGATTAACAACGTAAAGGTTATCTATTTTCAACGATTTAATTTAAAACCCCTATATTATAATTTATTATTAAGCTATGTCATAATAACGTTAACGTATTACGTATTACTTTCAGACACAAACTACGGTTTCAAAAATACTTATTTTATGAAGTTACCGTATACAGGGTCAAAAACAAATAAACTTTGCATCACATATGCGACCAAATTTTATTAGCCCAATTTTGATTTTGTAGAAAAACACACATTAATATGGCGCTACTTTAAAGAAAATTTATCTGAAATAAAGCATTGTCAAAACTAAGAAGTTTTATGTAGGTCGCGTTGAGTCTTATTTTGCAAAAGTGGTGCAATTTACAAAATATGCGTAAAAAATCAAAATTATCTTATGCAGCTGAAATATTGCATGTGGGCTAGAAACTGCATTTAAAAAAACTTTTTTCAATATTTTCAGAAATAACCCCACTTTTGAAATATTTTTTGGAAATAATTAAAATTTGACAGATAATGCGAATCACGTGACTACTATTTTTTTGCTTAATTTTCATCTCGATCGAAGCAGAACTTGATGCCAAAGTCAAATTTTGAATAAAGCTATTAATAAAAAAAAATCCCATATGATGCGGACTTTACTGGTGACACTGCGCCAGTATTTTACTAATGGCATACAATATTATGACCCCTATGGAGGACTAAAACGGGCGGGAAACGGAGTTTGCGCAGTTCACATCAACACTGCTTATAATTTTGGTACTAAATTTTTGAAACGCTAGTTTATTACATAGGATAGCAAAGGTAGTTTCGGTACCTTTATCAGAGTTACAAATTAAAAGGCGCTATTATAGTGACTATTATAAACACATACAATACTTAAAAGTCACACAAACACCACACTATCGAAGCAACAGCTGATTGACATTAATTTGTTGTTATACTATATATTGCGCATGCTCACTATCCCGGTAACAAGCCGCATAGTGGCCTCACTTTTCAATAGCCTAATAGAAATAATTACCTAAATCCCGACCACGCAAAAGCTCCAAAACCGATAGACAGTGTCAAACAGACAATGGATACGATCTGATCGTTCACAAATCCAGGAATTAACATAAACACTGTTTGTACCAGGAATGCGCCACAGTTAAATACTTTTCTAACTTGAGTCACGGTCATTATGCCCTTTACCAGGCACCAGTCCGCCAGGCCGCCAGAAAATTGAATCAGTATGGTCATAAGGAGGTACGGACAGGCGGAAAAAAATCCTGAATTCTTGAGATCGAAGTCGTACATATCTAAGGAAAAAAAAATATTTTTAATATTAAAAAAAAGACAAAATGGCACTCTTAAGGTGGGAGTATCAACATGCTTGCCAACCTGTAACCTATTTCGCGTAGATTTATTTATGTTTTCTAGCTTTTATACAAAATTTAAAGAAAATCAGTATCGACTTGATATTCTATAGGTAATAATTGACATATTTAATAAATATCAAGGAAGTTCATAACTTATTTTAGGAGAATTGTACATCGAAAAATATCGGGTAAGATTTTATTAACATTATTATGTCAATGTCACTCAGTGTTCTTTTACGATACAATTCTCCCAAAATTAGCAATGAAATAAATTGATATTTTTCTAATATATCAGATACTACCTAAATAATGTACCGACGATATTGATTTTCTTTAAATGTTAGTTATTAAAATAATAAACTCAAAAAATCAACGCGAAATAGGTTATAGGTTGGCAATAGATTGAATGACGTTGAAAATTCAACCTTAATATCTTTCAACGTCATTTTGTATTTTGTCAAAAATGTCGAAACCAAATGAATGTGGGACAATTTTGACATTTTTTTTCGTATTTTTAGTTTATAATCAGTGACAGCTCGTGAGGTATTAAACTAGACGTTCGGTTGCCGTTGTTATATGATGACAACTTAGGTATGTCATTTTAACGTACAATTGGTAAGTACCTAAAAACGACGTCAGAATGACGACCGCCTGCTACCTGGGTCTACGCATGTAAAATTATAATAGAACATACCGTGCGAGCAAAAATTATTTGCATCAAAGAGGGCCTTGCATCTAAGGACGTAATGCTTAGCCGTAGAGCTTAATACCTGTTGGGTGTCAGTAACTACGTGGATTAACAATCAATCAGTTATTCCGTCATCTTTGACAGTCGTTACAAGTAATTTGATTCATCGCTAATTTTTCCAATTTCTTGAACAATTCACACAATGGGCTTTACGGAACAGCCCAAACATTCATGGTTGAAGCGTATTTTCGACACGGGGTTAGAGTAAATGGTAAGTGGCAATACAATCCTGGTTTGGGCATGGACGATTTTCACGAACATTTTCCTAACGTTGCTTTTATTGCTGGGGATTTTTATCATTGCCTGAAAAGAACCGTGGCTGTGTTTAGGGAAACAGGTTCTATGCAACACAAAAAAGGAGCAGGAAGACCATCTGTAACAACAGAAGAACTTGTTGCAAACGTTCTTGAAATAATGCAAAACACGCCAACAAATTGTATAAGACGCCTGTCCCAAGAAGTGGGAAGATCTTATGGAACATGCAGGACTATTCTTAAGAAGCAGCGGTGGCCAATTTTAGCAATTTATGAAATTATTTTTCTTTTTCTTTCTGTATATTCTTACTTTGTTAATTTTGTAAACAACAAAAATAAATTTGTATTTGTCTACTTATTTCATTACTCATTAGTTTGGCATATCATGACATAATATGAATTTGACAAAATTTTAACCTAGATTTGGTTAGATATATCGTCCCCATATCATTGTGATCTAAACCAAGCCCTACGTTTTTTAATCCAAGCCCTCTTTGATGCAAATAATTTTTGCTCGCACGGTATTATTATGTACCATTTTACGTAGATTTTTAGAGTGTTCACTGTATAATTGCAGCGACAAAGAAACCGCCACTATGTATAATGAAACTAACCGCTTAAAAACTTTGGCATCACCACCAACAACGTATAGAATCCCCAATTTTCGCCCGTGTGGGATACCACAATGGCCCATACCGGCATAGATTTCAAAATTTTTCCCCACGGTAAAACGGACAGTGAAGTTATTGCTGTGGGAGCGTATTTTAAAGAATCTTCGATGTACGCTCGCTCTTCCGGGGTTATCCATTTATCTTCGGCAGGGGAGCCTCCTACTAGGAATACCCAACCAACCCACCAAATAAGGCTACTACCACCTAAAATTCAATTGAAATATGGTATACTGGGTGTACGACGTGTATTTCAAGGGAAGATTCTACATATAAAAACATGAAAAAAATTCATATAAATTACAAGGAAAATAAAACAGCCATACACACACAATTCGATAATAAAAAGTTTACGTAATGATTTAAATGAATCGTTTTTCTCTTTAACTATTAGCTCTAATATTTTTTACAAGAATACCTTTATTATGTAAAAAATTGGAAACAAATAAACACGCACAATATGAAAAAATTAGCATCAATTAAGGTTAGTTCGTGTACTGGTACCTCAAGCGGTCGCAAAAAAAATGGAGAAAAACTAGCCTTTATAGACCTTTGGACTGTCATAGCTTCATTCTAAGACATATTAAGTCATATTATGAACTTTTCTTTCATGTTTTTATATGTTTGTAGAATCTCGCCTTGAAATATAGGTGCATACCTAATTCCCGGACACCCTGCACTAGATGTACATGCATGGTATGTAATAGATAGGTATTCATAAGTACAGGGTGTTCAGTTTTAATGTTTCTATCTTCCAATCAGGATCAAGCATAGAGATAATTCTCTTTTTTATAAGCACAAGACAACATGCGAATGTAAAGTTCTAGTTGGTTCTAAGCTAGAAATTCCTTATTATTTAAATTGGAGCAATTTGTTTTTATCCAATTTAAATTACCAGCGTCATGCTATGAAACTACATTGCTCCGTTCTATTTCCTATAATAACCACAAATTTACCGGTGATATAAAATATCATGGGCCATCCTAATTGATCTGCTATGTAGGAACACGCTGGAAAAGTTATGACAGTGCCAACAAAACATCCAGAAAAAGCGAAGGTGGCCAACCTGGCCCTTTCCAAGGGAGGGGCCCATCTTGACCACAGTGCATGGATACACGGATATGTTACACCCTATAAAAATATATTTTTATTCAATTGAAATTGAAACCCTATGTAATGGAAGGTACAGAGGCAGGAGTGTCTATTACCGATCAAAACATAATCATGTCGTTTCGGATAGTATACGTACCTGGAAAAGACCTTGAATCACCCTAGCGGCAATCAATAGATAGACGCTGAAGTTAACCAGCAATGGGGTTATCAGGGTTAGTATTGCCGATACAGACACTCCCACTCCAAAAATTAACTTTCCGCCATACTTAGCGGCCAGGATACCTGCTGGAAACTGCGTAACCATGTACCCGTAGAAAAATGCACTTAGTATGTGCCCTTGTAGTTCGTTGGGCCACGTGAAGTCAGCTTCCTGCAAAAAATATCTTTTTCAATTTCCATTTGCTACCAGGTCCATACCCAAACGAATCTACAGTAGTTAAACGTGTTCTTCGAGCAACGATCCCTTTATTTATAAAATACGCTCGACGATCAGAGGCGTTTGGATCGATCTGATCTTAAAAATCAGTTCAGATCGATCACTTTGACCGTGCGATCATTTGCCAATCGTACAGAGGTCAGATCAGTTAGATCGATCTGGATCGTTCTAAATTGGCGACAGTGTTGCCAGAGTAATAAAGCAAAAAGTCGCCATCAATCAGTATGAAAAGTCGCCACTTTGTCGCCACAGCTTTTTTGAGATATTGGGGTTAGAAACTGTCAATACTAAATAAAAAAAAAATGTTTTTGTGGAACAAGCTAAACTATATGTACCTACACAAAGAATAAAAATAAAACAAAGAAAATAAATATTCTGATTCATTGTCTGAATCTGAACCTAATTTAGTTTTTTCCTGTTTATTTTTATATATATTATTCATTTTTAAAAAGTGTTTTTCGCCGATTTTATAACTGAAACAACAATCTATTTCTTTTCAAGTCCAACTTTACTCTTAATATATCACTTAATAGTTCAATGCTCATTTTATTTCTTTTTTTTGTCTTCACATCTAGCATATTTGAAAAAGTCGCCAAAAATAAGCTTTTTATTGAAAATCGCCGCCACACTCTCATTGAGGCAAAAAGTCGTCATTTTGGCGACTTGTCGCCCCAAATGGCAACACTGATTGGCGAATCGAATACGGTTCAGATCATCAAATACACCCACAGACATGTAATATAAGGAGACAAAACATTCCATTTAACAAAAACCATTTGTGTACAATCATACCATGTTTATAAAGCACCATGAACTAATTTATCGTGGTTTAAACTTAACTTTTTCAACAAATTTGTACAACTAGACATTACGTTTCAGATAAAGTTAGAAGGAAATGGCTGTAAAAAAATGGCAACGCTGTAAGCTGTAAAAACTCGCTGTTAAACAGTGCATTGGCATGTGGTTTGTTTAGGATCAACAAAAACAATATTTTGCAACATTTGCTTAAAAAAATACAGAACCATCTACACCATTGCTTGTAAGCTAAAAAAAATAACCTGAATAACCTCACTTACCGCCAAAATAATAATATTAATAATAATATAATATAAATATTAATCCAGGTTTAAAGTTGGGTGTTTTACACACCACGCATTGGCGAACTATTGTAAATAATAATAAATAGCACTAAATACTTAGTTCTATTTCAAAAAAATAATCGAAAAATACCTACAATTGATCACAAACACAGCATACCAACACTTATTGTTAAATAATGAATGAATATAAAAAATTCTGCGTCACTCGTAGTAAAAACGTCGTCCGTACAGCGTTCCGTTGTTATTTCCTTAAAACAGTATAATTTGATATCATTAGGAAACTATACATAATTTGACTAATAGAACATTTAAAAACACACATATATTTAGTATATTATTTTTACTTAATAGGTACACATCACAAATGCATCTAATATAATTAATATAACCTTCGTTTTTAAACACAGGAGGTAGATCTAGGACAACGAGCAGAAATTTATCATAATTGATATTTGTTAAAAACCATTCTAATCGGGACCAAATGTAAACAATTTGGTCTCCTTATACAGGGTGTCCGGAAAATACGTGTACAACGTTTGACGACAGACTCCTGACGTCAAAATAGGTCGATCTAAGCCGACTTAGTTATATCCAAAATTGTCTCGTTTAGCCGGTAGAGGGCGTCAAAAATTTGTAAAAATATTGGTTTTTCCTAAATTAAGTGAAAACCTGCTAATCGATTTTAATGATTTTTAGTATGTAGACTAATACTATAAAATGACGTTTCTAGTAGTATAGTCACCGGCTGTAAATAAGTGGAAGTGTTATAAAAGTGATATAATACGTCAACATTTCTCCTTATTTTTTATATGAACGGCGTTATGACAACCCAGATATTTTTGTATAGTGACTGGATGTATTTGGAAGCTATTTTACCTCTTTAATATTTTTCGTTGAATGTAAACCCTAACACTCTGACGCCCATTTCCTTGACAAAACCCGTATACCAGGAGCATGTCAACCTTCTCAGAGTTCGTATAATTTTCCATTTTTAATGGTAAAATGAACTTGTAATTCACGAGTTGATCGTATACTTGAGTAAATTTCATAGACTGGTGACAATTTGTCAATAATTGTCAAATTATTAAATGCCATAGCAACAAGGTCACTTAATAAATTACTGTTACAGGTAATTTGATTTTAATATTATTACTAATAATACTAAATATTGTAAATATTTTCTTCTGGCAAAACAGCTCATTCAACGAAAAATATTAAAGAGGTAAATAGCTTCCAAATAAGTCACTCTACAAAAATATCTGGGTTGTCATAACGCCGTTCATATAAAAAATGAGGAGAAATGTTGATGTATTATATCACTTTTATTACACTTCCACTTATTTACAGCCGGTGACTATACCACTAGAAAACGTCATTTTATAGTATTAGTCTACATACTAAAAATCATTAAAATCGATTAGCAGGTTTTCACGTAATTTAGGAAAAACCAATATTTGTACAAATTTTTAACGCCCTCTACCGGCTAAACGAGACAATTTTGGATATAACTAAGTCGGCTTAGATCGACCTATTGTGACGTCAGGAGTCTGTCGTCAAACGTTGTACACGTATTTTCCGGACACCCTGTATATGTCTGTGGATACACAAGCCGAGTTTCTTTTACGTTAATTTTAAATAGCACAGCAAAGCACAACAAAGATTTTTCCTTCCCCCTTGCCACGGTTAAGTATTCCCCTCTATATTTCCTTTTACCTTTAACAACTTAGCTCAGCAAAGATATTTCCTTTGCTTAGCTGTTTAAAAGAAGCAAATGGAAAGTATATCGCTCAATGATATGGTAGGTACATAGATAAAACAATAACAAATGAACATAGTGCCAAAATCGTATTCCATTCTGAAGTAAATCAAAGTCCGAATTGCGCCCCTCCACATTGTTTGCCAAACTTACGCTGTTAGAAGTATTATCATGATGTGGGAAATTTAAATCTGTCTAAAACCTTATAAAAAAGTATGCAGTATGGCAACGCAGCAATAAGAGATCCGCCGTCAAGGATGAGGCCATGATGACAGGTACTTTCCATTTGCTTCTTTGGTACTTTCCATTTGCTTCTTTTAAAAACAGATAAGCAAAGTAAATATCTTTGCAGAGCTAAGTTGTTAAAGGAACGCTTCGCGAACAACTTCATATAGTCCGTATGGGAAAAAGAGAGGGGCATACTTAACCGCGGCAAGGGGGGAGGAAAAAATCTTTGTGGTGCTTTATTGCTTTGCTATTTAAAAATAACGTAACAGGAACTCTGCTAATTACTTTGCTTAAAACAAGCAAATAGAATAATAGAAAGTACCTTTCGTATTCTGACCAATTCGAAACCTTTTCGATATTAGCCGAATTCCTTTTAAATAGCAAAGCAAATCCAACGGCTAAGTTGAACGACGTTTCTTTTAAAAATTTACTTTAGCACAGCAAAGATTTTTTTCCTCTCCCCGCTCCCCTTGCCGCGGTTAAGTATGTCCCCCTATTTCCCATGAGAACTATATAAAGTTGATCGCGAAGCGTTCCTTTAACAACTTAGCTCAACAAAAAATTTTGCTTGGCTTTGCTGTTTAAAAGAAGCAAATGAAAATTACCCATTTTTCTAATATAACCTTCTTGATTTTAAAGAAGTAAGTGAGACCTATTTCACTTACTCCTACCAGGAAACCACCACCAGGAAAACGTATTTTTATTGGTCTGGTATGACGTTATTTCTCCAATTAGAATTAAGTGCAATCAGAGCTGTCGCAATTACTCTTAAAAAGTAATTCAATTACAATTACCCATTACCCGCCGAAAAAGGCGTTAATTACAATTACCAATTACTAACAGTATGATAAAAATATTTAAATTACCAATTACCCACTAAAAGTAATTGATTCCTTGATCAATTACCGCATTCGAATTACTGAGTTTAATTCAATTACTTTATAGTAATGGAACTACCCTAAAAGTAATTGAATTACTCTGAATCTATAAATTATAGGCACTTTTTTGGCAAATAAATTACTCTGAGTAATTTAATTACATTTTGGTAAGTAATTGAATTACAATTTTTAAATTGAATTAGTTTATGAGCAATGGAATTACTTTTTTTACATTTTACAAAAAAAGAGTTGTATAGGTCAGGTATTATTTTTTTAATAGCATTAGGTCCTACTATAACACTTTATTATAGAAAATTTTTTTAAAAATTTCGAAATTTATAGTTAAACTTGATCTCCTAATTTTGATAAGTACCTACTACCTTTAACAAATTGACCAATAATAATAACTGTCTTTTTTTATGTAATATGATTTATTTGTTGAAATAAAACAAACGTAATAATAGGAAAAATAAAAAATAATTGAAAAAAACTAGGTACCTAGGTATACTAATACCTACTACTACTAATATAGTACATAGGTACTATAATATACAGATAGGTACAAAGAAACGCGAAATTTTTACAAAAACAAATACCTACGAAACGTTTGTTTTTTTATCGGCTTCAAAATAACTAATAATTCTTCGAAATGTTAATTAATGATCTCAGCTCAGGCTTCCTGTGCCCGAGGAAACCTCCTGTTAGCCTTAGCCGCGATTTAACCAAACAATATTTTTTTCTTTCTAAAGTAAAGGAATTATGAATATGTTTAAAGGAATTGAATTGAATTATTTTGGAGTAATTAAATTACTTTTAATCTAATTGAATTATTCGGCAGTAATTAAATTACTTTTTATGTAATTGCATTATTTGGGAGTAATTCAATTACTTTTTAAAATAATTGAATTACTTTTAAGTAATTCAATTACCTTAGATTTCTTAAAACCAATTACAATTACTTTACCACAATAATTGGAAAATCAATTACAATTACTATTTTCAAAAAGTAATTCAATTACAGTAATAATTCAATTACTAAAAACTAATTGAACACGATTTTTCAATTATTTTAATTCAATTACCGACAGCTCTGAGTGCAATTAGGCAATAATCCAGCGATCGGTCAAAACTGGCGGGTGATGGAAAATACTGCTTTGCAATATTGTAATGTAATTGGTACATGTGACCATAGAAATACTATTATTCTATCTTTTAATTGACAGCAAATTTTTTTATTGGTTTGGCATTGTTCATAAAAAGTAAAAAAGAAGCGACACTGCTCCAGTGACGAACACCAAAGCAGACTTCTAATTAATATACCTATATTATATAGACTTCTTATATTAGAAGTCTTTGGACAACAACCCTGTATTTTTAAACTTACCTTGTCTGGTGATGTCTTGCGCGTCATGGCAACAATGGCCACGCTCATGTTAACCCTCATTGCATAAACGTTGATGAATCCTGTGAAACCCCAAAGAGCCAGTAAGTATCGCCGTTTTCTCCAGAACCGCCATGTGACATTGTCAGTACTGCGAGTTCCTGGTGATGCTGGATCACTTAAAATAAAGTTGGGATGAAATGGCAGTTAAAAAAATAACACGAAGAAATGGATTGAACTAGTAATAAATGGACAAAACAACTGAAACCAACTGCCACACCTACAGTTAATCTTCTAAAAAAATAAAATAGCAAACCTAATTTTGATATGATTTAAATCTTCAGAGTTTATAAATAAGTCTTTTATGCGTTATTTTTGTGTCACTGACACGTGTTGACAAGATCTGTTATTTGTCATCAGTTCGTTTCTTACTTAAATGTCGTATGGTATGAGAAATACATGGTGGCATAATTATAGTGATGTGAGAGGAGAATATTCTTGAGAACGGGACTATTCTCTGTAAGATAATTCTCCCGAGAATATTCTCTAGAGAAGTTTTTCTACATAATTTACACCGCCTTGATTTACACTGAAAAATTTTGCAATGATTTTTAAAATTTTGAGTTTCTCTAACTTTTTCTATAACTTTGGCAACAGTGATTTACGTCTGGCAACAGTGATTTAGGGAAATCCCCTAGAAGCGCGAACACTCGTATGTTTTTAATAGTTAAATGTGATCTTTCTTTATTTGACTGTTTTTTTTTGTTTAGTTTTTAGTTATTCTTGGGAAGGTATGTTATCTTTTTTAAATAAAAATTTTATTTCTTTACGTTTTGTTTGATTAACGCCGTTTGACATATGCCGAAAATAAGCAGAATTGGTAATTTTTAATTTCTTTTTATTGCCATTTCTAGCGGTTTTCTTACCATTCTCGAGATTATTCTCCACAAGACTATTACCAAGAATTTTACATCACTAGGCATAATTAACCACGGCAAGAAGTGGAGGAAAAAATCTATGTTGAGCCAAAAGTTCAATTTTTGAAAGCAAGGAACGCTTTAATATTTAAAAGTAGTGCTGGGCGATGTTCATCGATGTCCTGTTACCGATGTTTTCGACATCGATGTTAGAGGTCATAAACATCGATGTCGACATCGATTTTATCTTTCGATGGTCAAAACAATGTTATAATTCGAGGGAAAATTCGATGGTACCGGGAAGGGGACCTTTTTTTTTAGAAGTCACTCAAAATTCCCAAAATCCGTGTCTCCCGCCTTTCGTGTTGCGTTTTGCACTCAATAATTGGGGAACTGGCGACCTTTTTTTTTAGAAGTCAAAAAAATTTCTGGGAACCGCCAATATTAATATTAGCAGAGTACATATATTTCTTTATTATACCGTGATATTAGTATTCGAGAAGTGTAAAACCGGTTAATATCGATGTTTAGAAAACATCGATGTTTTACAACCGATGTTTCTAGGCCATCGATGTTCCGCTTCGATGTCCCAGCACTACTTAAAGGAACTCGGCTAATGTCACAACACCAATAAAAATTCAATTCCATTTTCTGATGTTAAATCCGCAATTTCAATACCAAAGTGTTCTATCAACGAATTGTTCTATCTGATCCAGCACTATCTATTTATTCCTTTGTGGCCATGGCAAAAGGTTCTTTCCTTTTGCTTCTTTTAAACAGAAAAGCAAAGTCAAAATCTTTACTTTGCTAAGTTGTTAAAGGAACGCTTTGCGAAAAACTGTATAATCGTCAGAGGTGGGTAACTTGAAATGAAATTATTTCAAATGGCTATGCAAAATAGAAAATGGCATTTCTATTTTCTATCTTAAATACTTTCGAAAAAAGTATTTTCTATTTTCTATTTTCTATTTGAAATAGAATAAATGAACAATTTTCTCCTTAAAATAGTTATATAGGTAATAGATGCTCTGATTGGTCAATTTCGTACACCCGATTTTACCTGATTAACGAACGAGATTCGCCGTCTCTAACGATTGTCAGCTGACAAATGATTGACATTCGACAATTGAATTGTGGTTATGATGACGTTGTGAGAAATTGTCAAATTGCGAGGGAAAAATTGTGATATCCGTAAAGAGGCAAGAAACAACTGAAATTAAATAAAAAAAATCGTCCGCCCAAGCCTATTATTGATAATTAAAGCTAACAATGTTTTTAGAAACATAGAACCTTCGGTGTTAGATACATAATATGTAAAGTACATTAATAAAGAGAAAGCATTTTCCATAGAAACTTATTTAAAATACCTATTTTCAATTTTATATTTTAAATGAAAATTTAAAAACCATTTTCTATTTTTTATCTTAAATGGCTTTTGAGGAATCTATTTTGTATTTTCATTTTAAATGCATTTTTAAAACCATTTTACCCACCTGTGATAATCGTGTAAGAAATGTTTAGGGGCAATAGGGGCATAATTAATAAAAAATTCGTTGCCGACCGTTGCTTTGCGATTTTAAGCGACTATAAAAGATAAACTCGGTTATTTAGTTCGCTTTGCTGTTCAAAAGAATAAGCAAAAGAAACGTATCTTTTTATTTAAAAATGTTGCTACTTACCTACATTTACAAGGATTCCAAACATTCCTAATTCACTACTCTATGAATGGTTTAGTGCTGGGAAGTTTAGTTCACTTTGCCGATTTCAATCTTTCGTTCTCGTTCAATAAAGTGAATAGTTCAAAAGACTAGTTCGTTTAGTTCATTTAGTTCACTGATTTATACTGGCATATCGCCGCATGCATCGGTCGGTCGTGACAAAACCTATAATCTCGGTCGTCTCGCTCTCGCTTGCGTAGTACATTCCGTTTAGACTTTAGTTCGCCTTGTTTCAATCTCTCAGTAATTACTGATTGAATCTTTTAGTTCAGTTGGCAGATTCGATCTTTTGAACTAGTTCGTTCGCGAACTACACAACTCTAGAATGGTTGCTTCAAAACACAAAAGCTTTCTCAGGCCGCAGGTTCAGATCGTTCTAATCTAATAGCGTTTTCGGTTTACAACTCCGAGAGCGCTCTGTGACGTCATCGATCGACCCGAGATTTGCTGTCACTCCAAAGGCGGTTGCCCTCGGACGGAGTGTAAATTGAACCATTGAACGTGATTGAGCTTGAAAATTTGACATATGTCAACATACAAAAATAAACAGTTAATTTTTAAATTTAAATCTACTTGAGCGCGTTTATGACATGTTATATACAATATTCATACTAGACGAAAAACAAACACAGAAAACACAACAAACGAGATTACACATCAACAAAAGAATAGAAAATGGTGGTGGTTTGCGGTTCTGCGCAAGCGCTGCCTCTCTACTCTATAAAAAGTTTCAGATCGAAAAAGAGCACTCTCAAACGGATTCAGAGTAACCAAATTTGTAAATCGAACGTGCTACTCCGAGTGAGAGCAGTGGATTTTGATAACCGAACACGCAAATCTCGGGGAGAGCACTCTCAGAGTGCGCGAGAGCAGTAAATCGAAAACGCTATAAGTTCTAACTGATTTGTGTTCGATTGGTAAAAAACGGTGAAAGTCTACTTTACCTCAGCCGTGTTCGATTGGAAAAGTGATTTGGATCGATCTGATTTTAAAAATTAGTTGGAATCACTTTGACCGTGCGATCACTTACCAATCGAACACAAATCAGATCAGTTGGAATTTGGAATCAGTTAGATCGATCCGGATCGATCTGAACCTGCGAAAAGTGATCCCTGGGTCGATCCAAATCGTCTCTTTGCCAATCTTAGGGATGTTACGGAATAGCTTTTTCTCGTACCTAGTTGGACCTGTACCTATTCCAAACTCGAACCTATTCCAAATACCTATTACAGGTAGGGGTGTTATGTTGGAACTGGACCTCTTCTTTTGAAATAGGAGGTATCATCTGTCTATTCCGCGTACCTATTACCAGGTACCTATTCCAGGTCCGTTGGCACTGTCACATGTTTTTTGATTGTCTAGTTTCTAGTGATGTTAATTAAAGAACAGGTAAATTCGTGAACAGGTTCGAAAGTTCGGTTCTCACCCGGGAACCTGTTCTTTTGATGATAACCCGGTTTTTGTTGAATGAGGTTCTAAAAAAAAAAAAAAAAAAAAAAAAAAAAAAGGTCGCCAGTTTCGTAAAAAGTAACAAACTTTGTTTATCGGAACTGGCGACTTTTTTTAACAAACCTGGAATAGGTACCTGGTAGTAGGTAATAGGTACGTGGAATAGACAGATGATATCTGCTATTCGAAAAGAACAGGTCCAGTTCCACCCCTACTATTTGGAACGGAACTGGCGACCTTTTTTTTTTTTTTTTTTTTTTTTTTTTTTAGAAAGTGATTAAACAAAAACCGGGTTTTTACTACTTTCCCGACCTTCCACTTTTTTGACCAAGTCAATAACGACCATACTTTATCATCAAAAGAACGGGTGAACAGGTTTACGGATCAGGTTCCCGAATGACAACCGAACTGTTCGAACCTGTTCAGCAATTTACCTGTTCTTTAACATCACTACAAACCAGAGAATCAAACATGTGACAATGCCAACGGACCTGGAATAGGTACCTGGTAATAGGTAATAGGTACGCGGAATAGGCAGATGATACCTATTCCAAAAGAACAGGTCCAGTTCCACTGTAACACCCCTAGCCAATCTAACACGCCTCCTGCCTGACAAGACAAGTGACAAAGATCAGCTGATCGCAGCATTTTTCATCGCTTCCGTTTGGCGTTCGTTTTAAAAAAAGGCCGGTGGGTTTTATATTTTATATAAAAATAATAAAATAGTTGTTGAACAACAGATTTGTATGCCTGAAAGTTCTTTAAAATATTCAAGGTAGGATCCAAGTATATTTGTGTTCTAATTGTACTGTTATTAAATCTAGATCTTGCATTGGAGTTTGGAATGCGTTTTTTTGGTCATTTTTTTTGGAAATACTAAATTTTTATATACTTGCTATCCAACTGCTGTTTTTTGCATATATCTTACTTATAAAAATATAAAGCAACACGTTGATTGTTGTAGTTAAAAACCCATAAGGAATTCAACATGGATAAATTATTGATTCCTCCATCCCCCAACTGGTATGAAGCCGACATTATGGCTTGTGCCCCTGATAACACCGTTATTTATGGCTCACGACAGGACATCGTTGTCATAAAATCTACTCCAGAAAATGAACCAGACGATGTACAGCTGATTACAAAAGCACATTCCATGAGGTATGATTGTATAATAAAATGTTTTTTATGGTACCTAAATAAATTCTTATTGCCATCAACAGGGGCGGTCATATCAACCTTTTGAGGGGGGGGGGGGCATGTCAATCACTTGTGCGTGCAAGACTCTCTTAAAACCTCTAATTATTACACAAAAGTATATTATTAAAATTATGCTAAATACTTCAATCCTTACACCTACTGAGATCATTTTTAGTAATAGTAAGATTCTCAGAATAAGACAATTATTTATATTATCAACCTTAAAGTACGCAAAGAAAAGAGGATTGACTAGAGATCTTGTTGCTCATCCATTCAATACTAGATCTGTAACCTCTTGTAGTTTGAATATTCCTAATGTTAAGTACACATCAATCTAAAGACATTTTAGATATCTTGTGCCAAAGCTGTATAATCTGTTGCCATCTAAATGTAAAGGTTCGGGAAGGGACTGTGATAATCGGGTAGTAACTTGGGTTAAAGAAAACTACAGTTATATAGTGGACAAAGTTCAAATTCTTGCAGATTAGAAATTTATTTCAGGCTCAGATCGATTTTTGTTCTATTTTGTATTTGCAGGTTAAACGTGGCGTTCTCATTTCTTGGTTCTCTTGAATTTCTGTGTAAATTTTAGGTATTTTATAAGTTAAAAATAACTGGATATGTATAACAAAGTAAATACTTGCTGACCTTATAGGAAGAGTACAAACAAGCTTTTAAAAAAGCTTAGGTACCCATATCTTTAAATAAATATAATAAATAACAAGTATTTCACAGCTGTGATAATTGTTGTTAGATTAACTTTTGTTTGAATGTTGTAATGACTGAAAATGTATATTTTGTACGATTTGTATTTGTATTTTTTATTTAAATAAATATGAAAAAATATGATTATTCTTATTATACTAGTGACTTGTGACTAGAATTTTTAGAGTTTAATTGTAAGTAAGACCCACTTCACTTACTTTTTACGTTACTTCTATATAGCTGTAAGGATTTTGTTTAAAAAATTAAACACTGAAAAACAATTCTTGTTTGAAAATAGTTTTATAATAATACATAAATTAACAAAAACAAACGAAAATAATAAAATAGGTACCTATATACTATACCTACCTACCTACAAAAGTCAAAGAGTTACACATTATAAATAAAATGAAATCTACAGTAAAAATTCGGTATTTCTATTTTTATTGTTGGCAAACCTATTTATACCGCTCTCTATATCTACGTCAATATCTCAATATAGATAGCCAAGCCGTTAAGGCAATCTTGGCCCATTTTAGATCTAATCCAAGTTTTTATCCGACAAAGGGTTGAAAAGCTTTTTTCCGAAGAAGCAACGCTAACCGGAAGAGAGCAGAATATTCGTAGGAAATTATTAATTAGTGGAAACTGGAAACATATTCATATTACATTCTAACAAAGCTTGTAAGGCATTGTCAGAATCATTATCTTTTCTACACAGCCAACTTTGTTTCCAAATTTGAAACTCACCAGTAACTTTTTTTTTATTGAGTAATACCTAGATGTGTTTTGGACTTCCATTGTCTTTAGTTTCTCATATCACAACGTTTCAACTGGTAAGTATCTCCAGTCGTCTTCAGGTAAATACTAAACAAGTTACAAAGCTACGAGCCTATTTATACTACTAACTACTAAAACTACTTTTTTTTATTATTTCGGAATTCTCTTTAAATAAATGTCCATATCTATTGCCTAAATATGCTGCTGCATCAACAAGATGGGTCTCGTCAGCCCTTACTACCATGGAGGGAATGCACATACTAAAGTGGTAAACGCTTATTATAGAATCGTTTTGAAAGCGACTTTGTATGTCTGCTATAACATTGTCCAGGAGCGGAATGTATACCGAAATTCTATAATATTCTTCTGAAGTAGTTACGTTTTCTGGATTAAGACGGTTTTTCATTCTGCTGCATATTCGAGGTAACTGAAAATTTATACACAGTTTTTCCTTTTTATTTACTTCCTGTATATTGTAAAATATTTTACGAAAATTATCGGTACAATTTTCTCTTTTTTCTTTTAAAACTGTTACTGTATTTTTAAGAGCACTGGAAGCAGAAGTGACTGTTAATTTAGAACTCTGCAATAACTTACTCAAAGGTAAAGTAACACTCATAACGCCACTTAAGCAAAATAGCGAGACAATAAATGCAAGCAAACCTAAAATCAAATTTTTTGATTTAGAGGAAGTTGATACTTCTTCCCATTCCGAAATGACTTGTAACGCGTTAATCATTTTAGGTAAAAAACAACAAAATTGCATTATTGAGTCGGGACGAACGACCCACCTTGTTTCACATAAACCTTTCAATTGACCACCAAATATATTTTTAAGGACAAAGTTGCGTTTAGCTGAGGCAGTAAAAAACGCAATGACCTCTTTTATTGTCCCAACACAATTTCTGATACTTTGAACGTTCGATGATTTTGACAGACTTAAATTTAAAGCATGATTCAAATTCAAATTTCAAATTCAAATATTTATTCATGTTAATACACTATAAGGCTTACACACGTCAATCATAAGAGTAAAAGTCTCTATAAGTATAAAACCAAAGACACCAAAATGTAGTTGCTTACACTACTAAATTATACAACAAAAAAAATTATAAATTAAATTAAAAAATAGACACCTACATGTTGAACTCAGGTATTTACAACACATTAAAATTGGAACCAAAATACTCATCGAAGGAATAAAATGCATTACTTATCAGAAAGTTTTTGATTTTAGATTTAAATAGCTTAAGTGGCAAGTTCCTGATATGAGTCGGTAACACATTGTAAAACTTAATCGCCCAATAGCCTGGGCCATCCTGACACCTTCTCAGCCTCCAGTAAGCTGGGACTAAATTCTGTCCAGCTCGAGTATTGTAGCTATGCACATCTTCGTGGGTCAGAAACAAGTCCGAATTCTGTTTTACATACAGCAGACATTCAAGCATATACAAACACGGTACAGTCAACAATCTCATATGCACATAGGCCCGCCTGCAGTCATCCCTGTATCTCAGACCGGACAGTATCCTCACAGCCCTTCTCTGCAGACCGACGACCCTGTGTACTTCAGCCGAGTGTCCCCAAGCAAGTATTGCGTACGATATATGCGCTTGAAAAATGGCAAAATAAGCTGTTCGTAACATATTAGCTGAAATACATTGGGCCATAGCTCGTAGCATGTATATGCTCTTGTTTAGTTTTTTTGATAGGACAGTTATGTGTTTGCCCCACTGCAGATTGGGGTCGAGGACTACACCCAGAAATTTTACCTCCGTTGCATTAGGCAAATCAGGACTTAACTCCCTCAATGTGAAGATAGCTCTAATGGTTTTATCATCATTTAGCAAGAGTATGTTTGAGTTGAACCAAGCCACAGCCCTCTCCTGTGCAGCCACGGACTCCTGCATCGATTCCTCCTGTGTATCAGCCGTACAGGATACTGTTGTGTCATCAGCAAAGAGTGTAAATCGTGCATTGGAATCACTAAGGGGTAGATCGTTTATATATATCAAAAAAAGTATGGGGCCCAGAATCGATCCCTGTGGCACCCCAATATCCATCACACTCCTTGCTGAGGCCACACCAGCAACCCTCACTTCCTGATATCTGTTTATTAGGTAAGATTTTATTAGTTCTATACTAGCTGGAGTGAAATTGTAATAGTCAAGTTTCTGGAGAAGGATTCCGTGGTCAACACAATCAAAGGCCTTGCTCAGATCACAGAACAAGACAGAGCTATACTGCATGTCATGAAATGCCTTTATTATACTAGATAGAAGGTCGAGTATACCCAGGACTGTGTTTCTGTTTTTTCTAAAACCAAATTGACACTTGGTAAAGAGGTTATTTATCTCAAAGAACTGAACCAGTTGTATAGCTATACACTTCTCCAGAACCTTAGAGACAACAGGCAGAAGCGATATGGGCCTATAGCTCTCTGGCACTGAAGGATCTCCTTTTTTAAAAATAGGTGTGACAAGAGCCAACTTCAAGACATCGGGAAAAATGCTTTTTTTAAGACAGATGTTAATAAGCTTTGTCAAAGGGACCAGTACACAATTTTTTACCAAATCAAATCAAATCAAATCATCTATTGGTGTCAAATATACATATAGTACTTACACAGGTCAATACATCAAATACATTATGCAATACTCAATAATTTGGTGTAAATCTGTAGAGTTTGTATCAAATAAATAAATAAATTAGTTCAATTATTATCGATAAGATTCTAATAATTATTTCACAGAACATACAATTTTAAAATAAGGCCGGTGGCCACAGGACAAGTTAAAAGAATATCAATAAATATATAACAGTTAAGTAAAATAGGGTGATTGAGCGTCAAACAAATTAAAAAACAGACTTATACAATAATATAAAACATACAATAGCATAAAATGCGCCTATTTTAACAATACACTCCACAGCACATCCAAGTCTACCATTCAGAGTTCAGAAAATCATCCACTGAATAGAATGCTCCGTTTAGCAAAAAGGATCTTATACTATTTTTGAATTTAGGAAGTGGCAATTCTTTTATATTACGTGGTACTTTGTTCATAAAATGGATGCCCAGATGGCCTGGACCATTCTGGCAGCGTTTCAACCTCCAGCACTGAGGAACAAGGTTTTGTTTGTTTCTTGTATTGTAAGTGTGTATAGAGTCGTGACTTGTATATTCGTTCAGATGAGTCTTTACATGACAAAGCGTTTCAAAAATGAAAAGTGATGGAAGTGTTAAGATCTTGTTCGCTATAAATGCGTCTCTACAGCCATCCCTGTAACCCAGACCAGCAACCAACCTAACAGCCCTTCTCTGTAGACGAAATATTCTCCCGGCACCGGGTGCATGACCCCATGCTACTATGGCATAACTTATATGTGAGTGACAGAGGGAGAAGTATGCCTGTCTTAGGACCCTCCGGGACACACACTCCGTCAGATTCCGCAAAACAAATATATTTGTACTTAGCTTTTTTGAAAGCTGGTCCGTGTGTATGTCCCAGCGAAGCCTGCAGTCTAGGTAGACCCCCAAGAACTTCACAGAGGAGACTAAGTCTGCCTCAGGTATCTCTCTCGTTGAAAATATGATTTTTTGGGTTTTATCAGTGTTTAGAAATAGCATGTTTGCATTGAACCATGACTCGGCCCTATCCAGAGCCTCACCCGAGCTTGCCCTAGCTGTGTCAAGATTACTGTGCTGGGTAGTGATTGTGGTATCGTCCGCAAAGAGCGTGTACCTGGATGAGCAGTCCGTTCCAGGTAGATCATTGATGTAAATTAGAAAAAGTAGAGGCCCCAGTACCGAGCCCTGAGGGACTCCAACAGTCACACATCTCTTAGCAGACTCAACCCCATCCACTCTCACACTTTGAGTTCGATCTTTAAGATAGCTCTCGACAAGAGATACACTTTTAGGGTGGAAGTTATAGCGTGATAGTTTTTTTAGAAGCAAGTCATGGGAGACGCAATCAAACGCCTTACTCAGATCGCAGAAGACCGAGGCTGTATATGTGGAATCATTGAAGGCGTCGTGGATGTAGGAAACAAGGTCCAGAATTCCCATGGTTGTGCTTCGGCCCTTTCTAAAGCCAAACTGACTTCCAGAGAATAAGTCACCCGATTCAAAGAAGTGGGCTATTCTAGAAACCATACACCTCTCAAACACCTTGGACAGTATAGGTAAGAGAGAGATCGGTCTATAATTTGAGACCTCGCGACGGTCTCCTTTTTTAAATATGGGTGTGACTACTGTGTTCTTTAGTGCTTCTGGAAATACAGATTCTCTGAAGCAGAGATTTATAAGTTTGGTCAATGGACCAATAATCAGATTCTTAATGGATTTGATCAAGGAGATGTTGAAGCCATATGGATCCCTACTTGTTTTATTTTTAAGAGAGTCTATGATATCTCGGACCTCATTGAAAGAGACCTCTGTGAACAAAAAAGGCGCTTCAGTGTCACAGGCAATGTTCTGAACTGGATCGATCAGGGGAGGGCGTAGCTTGCTTTGGAGTTCAGGAGCGATTCCTGTGAAGAATTCATTAAAGTGATCGGGGTCGATGTTAACTTCCCCATTACTAGAGCCTTCTATTACTCCACGGTGTTCATTTATAATACTCCACATACATTTTATGGGGTTTGGCGCATTTTGAATTATGTGATCATTACTATTAATTTTTGCGTTTCTTATTGCTATCTTGTACTGGTATCTAGCATTGTTTCTGAGGTTTTTTAAATCAGGGGAAGGATAGCGATTGTATAGCTCACACAGTAGGTGTAGGTGTTCACGCATGCGTTTGAGATCCTCATTAAACCAATTAATTGTACGGTTTTGATCATTTCTTTTGTGATAAATTTTTTCAGGGAAGGACTCAAGGAAAGCATTAGACAGGCACTGAATAAATATTGAAAACTTTTTGTTAGAATCAAGGTCAGAATTGAGAATTTGCCAGTCGAGCTGTTGGACTAGTGAGTAAAATTTTATCTTACCTGCCTCTGTCAGAGGCCTGCAAGCCACTCTGGATGTTTGCAGGTTGGGCTTGGACGCATAGACCGGAAACTTAACAATCTGGCCCAAGTGATCTGAGATTGAAGTGTCTATCGTTGCAGTCTCGTAGCCCTGACAATGAAAATTAAGAAATATGTTGTCTATACAGTTGTCTTGTCTTGTCGCGCTTGTTATCATTTGTTTAAGACCGTAGGATTCCAGAAGACAGCAAAGGTCAATGCACCTCCCGTCATCAGTACCAAAGCGAACATTGAAGTCCCCAGAGACAACAATACTGCTCCGGCCACCGACACGATTTAGGGCATTTTCCAGTACCTCCAGGAAGGTTTCAAAGCAGCCAGAAGGGGGCCTATATAGGTTCAGAACATAGATTTTTAAATGTTCAAGAAATAAACCGCAAATTTCTATAGTGCCATCAATGGAGGATGCATTCAATTCAGTGAGGACCGAAAATGGAATGTTCTGGTCAAGAAAAATAGCCGCACCTCCACCTCTATTTTCATCCCTGCAGAAGGCTGAAGCATTCACATATTTGCCCACTCGTGTCAGCTTCATCTCATGGGTGTTTAGCCAGTGTTCGCTTATGCATAGGATGTCTACCGTCATATCTGCTAAAATAGACTCTAATAGATTTATTTTGTTTCGTAGGGACTGGATATTTATATGAAACAGAGTTATATCCTTAACTATCGAGTCATTTTTTGCCCATATCCTTTGGGCACTGTGTTCTTCAGGTTTAAAAATGTATTTATAATGACTCCATTGGGCCAATAGTTTGCAGCCATGATGGCATCTTTTTCTTCATTTGGAACGCCAAGTTTAAATGAACTCATAATGTCATCTCTCCTAGTTTTCATTTTCTCACATATGCAGTAGGGTGTTCCGCTACTAGAGAGGTAATTTTTTATGTCACTGGCCTGAGTTTCTGCCGCTAAGCCAGATATAAACAACCAAGAATATGATGTGGAGACACTCGGTGCGGTTTTCAAGGAAGTGACATCCGTTTTGGTACCCTTGATTGGATTAGGCCTCGATTTACGCACGAAGCCTCTTCTTTTTTGCTGTTCCCAAATTCCTTCATTGTTGTGATCTTGCTGAATATCATTTTCACTGTTGTTGTCGATCGCGATTTCACCTTTGTTATTATGGTGATTTCGGATTTCTGGGTTATGTTGTACTTGATGCTGATGACAGTCAATCATTTTTGGCAGCTGTGCATTTGAACTACCGCTGCCCTCCTGGGTAGCATGAACCTCGGCAGTAGTGATGACGAGATTTTCAGAATTTAGGATTCCGGTATGTTTAGTGTCATCGACGTTCACGTGCCTAACTTCGGATCTCACAATAGGTGTCGAATCTGTTGCTTCTATTTGGGAGTGGTTGGCAGGTGGAGGAAGGGGTGAGCGGGGATCCCTTTGTTTACCTTTTTTACCGGAGCCGTTGTTTCTAGGTTTACCCTCTAATTGGGCGATTTTCTCATACAGTAAGTTGCATTGTTCCCTCCATAGGGAGATGTTTTCTTGAAGGATCTTGTTCTTTTCTTCATTCTCGTTTAATAACTTTTTTAGATAGGTAATTTCCGATCGACAGAAAGCATTTGCAGCATCATCATCCTTGACCTTGGGGTCTTGGCAGCATACCAAACGTGTTTCGTCGATATAATCGATTTTATCAGCCCAATCTCTATTAGCACAGGATTTATGAAACACTTTTCCACAATTTATACATATCACTGCACTTGAGGACCTGGTTTTACAGCATTCAAAAGTAATTTTTCGGGTAGCGTCACTTTTCAGACGTTCACTAGGTATCGCCATCTTGACAACCGTTTTAAGTAGTGATGCATTTAGGCCATATACATCACGACCAGGTTTATTTTTTAGATTGTTGATAACGTCTCGTACCTCATTAAAAGTAACCTCTCTAAAAGAAAAGGCCATGGGAGGCTTTGATAATTGACCAAGGTTTGTCATTGGATCTGTATCAGTCCTAGGAATGCCTTGTATGACCCCTCGAGCAACAGTTGAAAAAAAGTTATTAAAATCATTTGGTGATAAATTATTATTTTTTGTGGGAATCGTGTTCTTACCTCTGTGCTTGTTTATCACCTGCCACATAGTTTTAGCAGAATTTGCTGACCGCTGTATAAGATTGTCGTTTGCTCTGATCTTGGCATCCTTTATCGCAGACCTATAGAGTTTTCTGTAATTTTTTATTTCTTCGATACTAACCAGATTGTGTTGCAGCCTCATCTCAGTCAGGAATTGCAGATGGTCTCGCATGGCTCTTAGTTCATCATTAAACCATGTTATATTAAGTGACTGGTTGGATCTTACTATGTACGACCTTTCAGGAAAGGATACTAAGTAGGCATCTTCAAGAACTCTCATGAAACTTTTAAACATATCATGAACATTGCCACCCTCAGTTACAAAATGCCACGAGACGCGATTTAGAAGCTCGTGAAAACAAAACAGTCCCCTCTGTGTAATGGGTCTACATACCTTTCTCAACTCAACAAAGTCCATAGCATCCATCTCAACCACACACTCCAACAATTGACCCAAATGATCAGAAATATGTACGTCTACCACCTCTACCAAACTGGGTTCAATACTACTACCTACAAAGATATTATCCAGGCAAGTCTGTAATCGGGTTGTCTGAAACACTGTTTGCCTAAGATCAAAGCTTTCTAGGGCATCGCAAAGCAGTACTGTGTTAGCTTCCTCTGTGTTAAAGTGCACATTAAAATCACCCGCTACAATAATATTTGCTTTGGACCCAGAACTAGACAAAATAATGTCGTTGAGTATTAAGTCCAGATGTGCTAAAAAAGTGTCAAAGTGGCCCGATGGAGATCTATAAATAGTTAAAATATATACATTAAAATTCTTTACATAGACACATGAGTACTCTATACATTTTTCAATATTATAATCTACTTTAAAACATTTTACATTGGCATTCAAGTTATTGCGAATAAACACCAGAGTACCACCTCCAATTGTAGCAAATACAATAAAAGTATTATGAACTATAACAACTATTGACTGAGTGGCTCTTATAATCTAAATCGACGCAGAGAGGGGGGGGGGGGCATGGCCCCCCTATATGACCGCCCCTGGCCATCAAATTGCAATCCAAGGCATAACTATAAAGTTGTAGATACCTGCATAATAATTTGCAATTTGCCTAATTGCCTGTTGAAAAATGTTGTGTAATAAATAACAGACTAAATTTAAACCGCTTGACTATAGTGTAGTGAATAAAATGGTAAATTATCGACGGGAATTATAGAACCCGGTGTGCGCACCGGGTTCTATAATTCTCGTCGATAATCGATCCTGACAAGTGGGGATGGGACGCGTCTGGGGATGGGTTTGGCAGAAGGAAACAGACAAAACTCTTTTAATTAAAATGGTAAATGTTTAACAAATGTATATTTTTAAGGATCAAGTCTATAAATCTAAACAGAAACTGGGGCAAACCACATAAATATGCTGTTACAGTGTCTGAGGATAAGGTTGTGAAGTTATGGGATATAGAATCTCTGGAAAAGAAGTTGTCTCATAATAAACATGTAAGTTTTTTAATATACTAATTACACCGAACCCTATCGATTTTTGACAGTTGACATCATAACATATGTCATCGATGAGCTGATATAAAACGAATAATTTCCCTAGAATAAAGTAAACCCAGAAACCAGCCCAGCTGATACAAATACTAATTAGGTGGTCTACCACCAAGATAAGGAAGGAGAATAGCAGTGGTGTCCCTGCCAAATGTCTAAAAGGCTATCGACCTATGCCTTTTAGCCTTCAACTTACATTAAAAATAGTAACAAAACTACTTGTGAATTACATACAAAAAAAAACAACCTTATAGACCTAATTAGAGCAGAATATTTCAAAGTTGTTGCAGCTCTCTATATGAAAGCTATGAGTCACTGACTGTAATTTTCACTTTAGTTTCTTACGTTTTTCTACTAATAATAATAATAATAATAATAATAATAATAATAAGTTTATTTAAAATTTAATAATATAATAAATATGTTTATGTTGTGTCGAGTGTTGTGTGTTCTATAAACTTATTCTTCAATCCCCTGAAGCTGAGCTTGATTAGGGACAAATCTTATTTTTTGTTTTAGTATTTAAAATCATAAATATGCATTAAAAATCAAGTTTTAAAGTAAAAATGTTAATTTACCTATAATAAAATTATTAATTTATAATTTTTACTTATATAAATTATTCAGAACAATATTAATTAATTAAAGCATTTCTAAAAATATTTTCAAATTGTCTGTTTTTATTATCCATGTTTTTATTTCGGCTTTAAATTTTTTTAATGATATCAATTTTTTTATTTTTGTTGGTAAATAATTGTTTAAATAAAAACATAAAGATTTGAAATGTTTTTGTCCTATGGACTTATTTATTTTAGGTTTTATGGTTTTCATTTTTATGGCGTGTATTATGATTATGGTTTTTAAATTGTATACATAAGGTTTTTCTTTTAAAATTTATACATTAAGATGTTATAAATGTTCAAACTTTTTGTTGCTGAATATAATTCTTTTGAATATAATTTTTAGAAACATTTTTTGTACTTAATATTTCTAATTTTTTAACTAAAATTCTATTTATTCCGCCCCAACTTAAAATTCCGATTTAAATGAGTTTTAACTAACGCGTAATATAATATTTCCATATTAGATTTAAAAAAATTTTAATGTTTAAAAAATCGGTAGTACCTAAAGTTCTTAATTTTTTCATTAAGTATTATTCTAAGTGAAAATTCCAATTTAAGTTACTGTCAAAAATAATTCCTAAATATTTTGTTTGATTTAACTTTAAAAATTTGAATGTCTTCATTTATTTGAATACTATTCATATTTCGTGGTAGGTTATTTAGGTTTAAAGTAAAAGGAATATAATTTGCTTTATTAAAATTAATTGTTAACAAATTCAAACCAATTTTTTATAATTTTAAAATATTTTTTAATTTTATTATTTAAGTTGTCCCAATTTGTATCGGTATAAAAAATTGTAGTATCATCTGCAAAACTTTGAATTTGTCCATCGCAATTTGTACTGAATAAGTCGTTAATATAAATATTAAAGAATAATGGTCCTAAAATTGTTCCTTGAGGAACGCCATACTTAAATACTTTTGGATAGCTTTGTTCTTTATCTATTTGAACATAAGTCGGTCTATTTTTCAGATTATTTTTAATTGATTCTAATTGCTTTCCTCTGAATCCAATATTTTCAAACTTTTTTAACAGTAAATTATGGCTAACTATATCAAAGGTTTTTGCTAAATCTAGAAAAATACTAATACAAGATTTTTTATTATCTAGTACATCATATATTTGTTCTGTTAGATAGCAAATAGCGTTTTGTGTTGATTTATTTTTTTGTTGAAACCCAAATTATTAGAAATAAAATGTATTTTTTCCAAATAATTTTCAATTCTTAAATTAAAAATTTTTTCAAATACTTTTGCTATCGAAGATATTAATATTATTGGTCTATAATTACTATAGTTTTACTAGACTCTCCATTTTTAAAAATAGGTTTTATTATACCTACCAATTTTGAAAGTTTCTGGATATAATATACTACTACTTACCACTTTCTTTTATTATTGGATTTAAAGCGTTACTATACTCTTCACCTCTTGTACTGGGTGTACAACTAAAAAGGGTTGTATCTTGGAAACCGTTTATCATACGGCTTGCGGAAAAAAATATTTCTTAGTGTTCAAAGACTGACCAACGAAAATGGTTGGAAATTATTTTTAAGTTTCTAGGTTGGCTGCTAAGGAGTGTAATTAGAGTGGCCAATCAAAAAACGGGATATTTAATAGTAAATGTGTATCAAAGGTAGACATTTCATTTATGTAAAACTACTTCAGAAAATAAACTCTCTTTTCTACAACCAACCAACAAACCCAAACCCATAAACAATAAAATGTAACAGTACTATTTTATATTTTAAATTAAAGCCTTCTTCCTTTTTTTTTGTTTCACAGTCCTCTTAAAATTTTACTGCAATTTATTCCATCCTCTATTATTTTTGTTGTAAATATTTTAAATTTACAGAACATTAATTTATATAATGGTTGTTATAATTATGGCTTTGTAGAATGCACAATGATATGATATTTTTAACTTCTTGCAGACAAATACCGTATTAATTACAACTTCAGTTTCTTCCCAGGGAGCTAGCTCATTTTTATATTATATTTTCCATCGTCTCTTATTTATCAAATCGCAATTTGTATGTAGAACCCTGGGTCACAAATTATTTGAATTCATCGTCACCAGTGGTGCACCACAGGGTAGTGATCTGGCTCCATTACTGTTTTCGCTTTTTCTTAATGACTTACTTGAATTTATCAATAGCCTCTTACTTCTTTTTGCAGATGACCTAAAAAAATTTAGGATTATCTATTCCTCCCTAGATTGCGACTGTTTGCACAATTACTTTAGATTGGAATATGGCGCACTGATATGGAATCCACATTACAATGAATATGAGAAGGCCATTGAAGGTGTACGGAGAAAATGTTTAAAATATTTTTCTTTTGTAACCGATGGATTCTAACCTCCACGAGATACTGACCATCTAGCAACACTATCTCAACTAAGATCATACCTTAGCCTACAGTTCCTATTTAAATTATGCCACCATAAACTCTTCTTAAATTTCGCATCCCAGCTGCTAATACAAGACCAATAGACCTATTTTATCTGTCCACAGCAGCTACAATGTTGTCTTCCAACTGAACATTTTTCAAATTTAAATTCATATTCTTTATTCATGTTATTACATATTTCCAAATGTTCACATACGTCAGAATTTTGCTATTAATGCCCATCAATAGGCTAATGTAACCAAGGCTATGCTCCTTGGAATTGCAATATGACTTCTAGTCTTAATATATAATAAAATATATTAGATTTTTATAAGTATTAATAACAATACAATAACTTATATACTGTATACTTTATGATTTTGATTATGTACGTCTTATAAATTAGGTAAAACCTGTTAGACCTATAAATAAATAAAGGATCCTGTTTAAAAAAAATATTGACTTTCACTGATTTTTTTTTATTTATTCTTCTTTTGCTTAAGTTGAAAAATGAAGAATTATTCTGCTAAATAGCGCCATGTAGCTGTCGCAACGCAATTCAAAACAACTTAGTTTTTTATTAACTTAATAAAATAAATAAAAACTCTATTCAGCAAGTATAATTTTGGTAAATTCTGACAAGCCAAACCAAAGTTGTAAATATTTTTTCACAGCAATATTTGTACCTCCTCCCTCTTAAACAAAAAGGTAGACCAAAAACCTAAATACAAAGATATCTAGAATTTGAATTGGTCACTATAGTTACTCCCCTAGCGGCCAGCGTAGAAACTTAAAGAATTTCCAGCAATTTCTCTTAGTCGCTTTTGTAATAAATATTTTTTCCTTAAACCGTACGGTTTTTAGTTGTACACCAGGAACACAGTAATTATTCTTCTAGATTTTACAAGATGATGAAACAAGAATTGTGGGTGCTTCGTTCGCAGGCGACGACCGGATCGTCAGCACCTCGGAGTCGGGCACAGTTATTATTTGGAACATCATCAAGAACGAAACGAACCTATTGCGTTCGCTGTTTGAGACTAGAACGACGGTCACCTGTCTATCTGTGTGTCCGCACGCAACATGGTTAGCTGCCTTTGGACTTAAAAGTGGCCTTGTCATTGTCACCGACTTAAGAAGTAAGTTATTTCCACAGGCCTAAAAAAAAAGTAGAATGCTTAATAGATTGTATAAATGGTACACCATATATCTCTGTACTAACTGGGTTCTGGTTTTTGTAGATTGCCATCCACTAATTTGAGTTGGCAGCATCATTCCAATTGACTGTAACTTCGCAGCGATCGACGCGCGCTAACTTTGAAAATACCGGGGGGTTATGTTATTTGGGTTGTTGAAAGGTGAAAAAAAAACTAATAATATCTGGACATCACCAGGCACCACAACAGTTTATCATAATCAATTTTTAAAATTTGATTATGATATACAGGATGATTCACGGAGGATGGAACGTTAGACGTTTCTGACAAACCAGTAACGGAATCGTTCTGAAAATTTGGTCGCGTAAATAAACGGACATGCTCTACCAACCTAAAATATTTTTGAAAATTCAGTGAGGCCGCTTCCACACAAAAATAATAGTAACTTCGATTTTTTAAACGGAACACCATATATTTTATTATATTTTCGAAACCCCCATTACTATCCTTACAATTTTTATTAACTCTACTCTATACTTCTCTCTTACTGTTTCTAAGATATAAATTAATTTCCGTTTTTTTGTCCGAAAACGTCACTTTTAAAAATGCTGATAATTTTGAACTCTAAAACACTGAAATTTGGTAAATAGTTAACTAATACCATAGGGCTCTTTGCCCTAGTCCCAAATCTTAGTTGCAATATCCAGGGTGGTTGAAAAATACACTTATTCTGGTAACTTGAAAAAGTGACCATAAGTCCTTTTTTTTCAAATGTAACACCTACCACTAGTTAGTTAGGTACAGGTATGATATACAAGAATTAAGAGAAATTTTAGTCGCTTTTCAAATCCGTAATAATATACAGGGTGTTACATTTAAAAAAAGGACTTATGGTCACTTTTCAAGTTACCAGAATAAGTGTATTTTTCAACCACCCTGTATATTGCAACTAAGATTTGGGACTAGGGCAAAGAGCCCTATGGTATTAGTTAACTATTTACCAAATTTCAGTGTTTCAGTGTTTTAGAGTTCAAAATTATCAGCATTTTTAAAAGTGACGTTTTCGGACAAAAAACGGAAATTAATTTATATCTTAGAAACGGTAAGAGAGAAGTATAGAGTAGAGCTAATAAAAATTGTAAGGATAGTAATGGGGGTTTCGAAAATATAATAAAATATATGGTGTTCCGTTCAAAAAATCGAAGTTACTATTATTTTTGTATGGAAGCGGTATCACTGTATTGTCAAAAATATTTTAGGTTGGTAGAGCATGACCGTTTATGTAAGCGACCAAATTTTCAGAACGATTCCCTTACTGGTTCGTCAGAAACGTCTAACGTTCCATCCACCGTGAATCACCCTGTATATAATATAATATATCTTAAAAAAACAATGCACCTAATAAAATTCCGTACCTCTTGAAAGATATATCCTCTGACGCATTTTTCTTACTATAATAAAATTATGCACTAAACACAGTGGCATTATTAATACCTCTTGTTTTGAAAGTTTATATACCACAAAAATAACAAATTGTTCAAGAAAATGAATAAATACCACAATAAACACACAACAAGTTAATAATAGGTTTGATTGTCTCGCTGGCTCTCTGTAGTTCGGCCAGACTAGGACTCGTGTTTTTGGTTGGCGTTAATATCATTTCAAATTAGGGTTGTGGATTTGACCGGTCAATTTGTTTTTGTTCAATTGACCGGTCAATTGACTGAAATAAATTAAAATTTAAAAATGCAGTGGATGAACCTAACTATACTTGCCAAATTTCTTATTTTGTATTTTTGAAAAAATTAATTTTTATAACAAGTTTCGCTTGTTCTGAAAAGTCTATTGCCATACTTAAATATTATACAGGGTGGTCAAATGGATGATATAATTAGGTCCATCCAGGTACACATTCTATAAGTTTATATCTCAATAGTTGCTCCACAGTAGATACATTTCCCTTTTACTTTGTTTTCTTCTCTTATTTCGGTAAAACAATTCCAAATTTTGGTTGTGGACTTCCCCAAACTCATCGTAAATGCGGCGTCGCGTCGTTACTTCACAAAAATGCAATGCAAGTGCAAACCCTAACTCTGGCAAATACAAAATGGAAATAAATATACTGATAAGGAAACGTCTATGAAAATGGTATAAAAAAGAATAACAATAACTTCTCTATTCCTTTCCTTCATTGTGATTGAATCCGTTCCGGGAACCACTAATAAACGAGGCCGACTATTGGGATTCCCAGAATCAGGTGTTTATGTTTTCTTAAATAACGGCGCTATAACGATACACTAAACATTATTCTGGATGGTAGGAGGTAATCTGGACAGATCACAAATGCATAAATAATAAAATAAAATTGATATATTTTGACCGAATTTGACCGGTCAAATACGTCATGGTCAATTGACCATGCCCAACTCTATTTCAAATGGTTGCCAACTTTTTCCTAGGGAAAAATATTAATTTCCCGACTAGACAGTCCTAGAGGTGCTATTTTAATAACAGGTTATGGGGAATAAGTATTCTGTTTTGCATTAAATACAATTAGGATAATAATCTGTATCATGTCATCTTACATACATAATTTTCAGGAACTGGTAAAGTCCTTTTTAAACTACGAGGCCACGATAAAGCTGTGGTTTCTTTGTCATGGTGCCCAGCTCCCATTAATATTTTTCCCGTTAGACCGAACAACAAAGTGGTAGAAATATCTTTGGAACAAGTAAATGAATCTGAAAATATTGAAAAAGAAAAATTTTCAGACGCAGTTGAAAATATTGATGAAAACATTATTAGTAAAGATAAAAACGTTGATAGTACGGATACTGTCAGTTATTTTACTAAGGAAAATTTAGATAATATTAGAGAAGAAACATCGGAGTCCGTAAATGATTTTTCAGAAATTATTATTAAAGAAAAGACCGATGGAAGAAAGCAAAAACACCCCAAAAAAAATCCTTGGGTTGGATTGGTTCATGCCGATGATGATTCGAAAGAGGTTGCTAACAAACCCCCTGAAGAAAGCGACTTTTTAAAAGAATGCGCTAATCTAAGGAAGGATATTCTACAAATGAGTACCCCTAAAAGTGAAATTAGGGTAGAGAAGTTGTCTACTGCTCAGGAATCTAAATCGGCACCAAAAATACCCCTGAGAGCTATACTTAAACCTAGGACAAAGGGTAAAAATTCGAAGATTCCAGACCTCCTACTTAAGAAAGAACTAGCAGTAGAAAAGGAAATAGAAAGTCTCCAAAAAGATTTAGTTAAAACAGGAACTTCTGATATAGAAGAAACCGTTGATACGCCTACAGATAGGATGGAAGTAAGTATGGAAATTTCACAATCCGTTGAGAAATTAGCTGGCAAATTGACAGAAAGAGATGAAAAATCCATGGAAATTACTCGATGTGGAAGAAAAGATTCTACAAACACAGAAGATACACCTATAAGTGATAAAAAGGATGTTTCAACTGTTGAAGATGATAAGGAATCTTCTTTTGATGCATTAAAGTTAAACTCTACGACTTCTAGCGAAGAAGGTAAAGAGTTTTCTTCGGTAAGTAGCTGTGACAACGATTGTAACTGTAAAAAGCACACGGGGGTGACGAGAAAGGAGAACAAGGCAGACACGAGTAGCGCTTCAGAGGGTGGCGAGATCTTCCACGACGCCCAAGTTTGTGAGAAAGTGGATAAAGACAGGGTCATTTGTAGAACCGAAGATTCTGTGAACGTAGAGGAGCAGCCAAGGAAGGAGTTTTTGTTGGCGTCGTCTGCGAGAGACCCGTAAGTTTTTTTTAAATTATATGTGTGTGAGTGTGTGTGTGTTTGTGTATATAGTCTGTGTCTACGACGTGTTCGGTAAAGGGGAAAGCACATTCTTTTAAAACATGACTCAGTCGTGGGCGTGCTAGACCGATATATTTTAACTGTATTAAATATAGAAAAGCGTACAATATTTTTCTTAGCTAATACTTGCGTGCCAAGTAGTATTTCACATTTCTTGCCTTGGAAAAATGTTTGAATTCAGTATTAACTCAATGCAATAAGAAACCAAGTTCCTATTCTTTTTCTGCGGCCTTGAGATGGAAAGCTACGCAGTGTAAGAAGTCACTACAGTTAAAATCATTAAAAATACATAGTTTTTTTATTTTGTAAAAATATAATTTTTTTGGGCGTGACACCCAATTTTTTTGCAAATTTCTTTCGCACTTTTTGCTTGCCCTTACAATGCCTCCAAAAAAAAATCTGACCGACCAAGCCCGAAAAGATGCTATTTTCTGACACACAAATCGGCTGAAAAGTAATAATTTTCCGACCGGTTTAATAAATTTTTTTTTAGTAACATCTACATCTGGCGAGCAGGCACGGACGGTAGGATGCAGACTTTTATGACAGTACCGTTTGTCAAAAGTCAAAAAAAGGCTCCGCGTTCCGAAAAAACATGGATTACCATCTGTTGGGTGACCCCACATATTTTATTGTCATCGTCTCGAAGTGCGGAGCTACTCCAATGGACATTACCGAAACCAATGGCGTAAGTTCAATAACAAAAAGCTGGTTACAAACTTGATTTAACAATTTTCCTAATTAGACTTCATAGTTTTTAATGAATATCATTTATTTGCTTGTTTCATGTAACTTTAGATAATATTTCTATATATTGATACATACAGTATTGTTTAAAAAATAAAATCTCAAATGCGTGGTCGATCATAATCCAGGAAATAATTTTGATTAATTTGTCGTGAGCAACCTAAAAAATAAAATCTGTTAAAAACCATAAACCAGCTATTTCTATAAACAGTTGCTGCTTTTAGGCAAGCAAAATTCGTTAGGCAAGTCCACAGAGATCATGGGTCAGTACTGTTCACCATAAAAGCTCCCATTTTGTATTTGAACGAATACAACTTCCTACAAAAAAGAGACGTCAATGTTTGGACAACGGGCATGGAACGTACTATACTGAACACTGAAATTGCATCCCTGAAGAATTTAGGTTGCTACCATACATTAGGCGGAAGCGTCAATTGTTTTTCTGGTTCTCCCTTAGATCCAAATAGGTAAGTTAAAGGTCCTTCTGCTTAAGTTTCGTCACCATTTTTCTATGTGTTTAATAATATAATTCATCTTTTAGATTAGCCTTTGGTACAGGGGAGGGGGTTCTTAATGTTTGGGACTTGAGCCGCGACCAAAAAAAGCGAATTGTATTTTCCACATTTTACCAGAAGATCGTGGCCCCGGTAACGGCACTGGCGTGGCATCCCCTTCTCGAAACGTCTTTGGCTTTTGGAACAATGGAAGGGAGGGTAAGAAGCACAGACTAATTATGAGAACATTTTTTTTCTATATAAACTGTGTGTATACACCTCGGTAATACTTTACCTCATTACCCACATTCAAAACGACAAAAAAAGACGCGTTGATTTATTTATTTACAAGGTTGGCAGGATATATATATATATGTGATAAATATATCGGATATATATCGGATATTTGGATATTTATATAAATATCATGATATTTGCCAACCCTGTTTATTTATTTACATACAGTATCAATAGCAGTGATTGCCATTTACAGATATATTAATCTAATCTAATAAAAACCTTACAAGTAATGTGAGCTAAACCAAACTCTGAGTCTGGCTTTTTCGGGGTAAAATCCAAATCTAGAACATGTGCTTTAAAAACTTATGATGTACCCTTTCCAAGGACCTAAATTATTCTGGCTATTGACATTTCTACTATTATTTTTCAGATTGGCATTCTGGATACAATGGGAAAAGGGAAATCTCCCAAACTATTACCCCACTACTTTAAAACTCAAATTTTTAAAATGGAATGGGGTCCATTGAACGGCGACATGAAGAATCGAGGGTTATATGTGGTCGGTGAAGCAAAAGTGGCAATTTTCGATCCAAAATCCCAAGAAACAGGTATACAAACAATTCAAAAGCATTTTTACTCCTACTACATTATGTTAAATAAATGTTTACAATCGTTTTCTAGATTCCCCCACCATGCCTCCCTCTAAGCCCCCCAGTTGCATTTACACACGTCAATAACTATAACTACTAAAATAATACAGTTAAAACTTAAATTAACATAAAATACATTTATCTACAACCATAATAAAAGTAAGAATTTCTACGGTTTCAATTTTTAAAATTTCGAATTATTTACTGAGAAAATAATACAATAAAAACACGGGAATAAACTGGCTGACGTCACATCTGTCTCGACCCATGGGTCCCAGTGATTCAGCTAAAGGTCGAACGCCGCGTCTACCTGAATATCGGATGGGTTGTTTTCTATTTTTAAGCTGTTGCTCATTGTAATAATCCGAGATCTGAATTGAAATTATTAAAATTTGCGTTGTTAAAAATTGGCCAAAATGGGGTATTTCGACTTTAGTTTCTAAAGTTTATATAAACCTTTTGAATGAAAATGTTTTTCAATTTCAAGGACGGTCTGCAATTTTCGACTTTGGGGAAAATGACCTGTCCTTAAATAAATTGCTACGTGACCTAAGCTAATTTTCAGCTCTCTCCACTGTAATAGTAGGCTGTGTCAGGCACTTGTTTAAATACTTGCTAAATGACAGATTAGGTCATCGTAATCGTTTAGGATGAGTGCAAGTTAACTTTTATCTAATTTCTTTGAAGTGAAAGTTTTGTGTTTTTGACGAGTTGTCTATTGTAGTAATTATTCTGGATGTGGTTTCAGCAAGATGGAGCCCCTCCCCATAATTCTCGCTATAAAATGGAATATTTAACGGAACTCTTTACCAATAGATTAATTGCCGCATACGGTGGCCTGCGCGTTCTCCTGACCTTACACCCTTGGATATTTTTTCTTAAAAATGAAGTCTACTGGAAAGCCTATGAAAATACTGACCAACTTCAAGCTGAAGTTCGAATCGCCATTAGAAGGATAACTCCAAGAATGTTCGAGAACGTAATGGATGAAACTGTATATCGTTGCTATACTAATGTTTAGAAAAAGAAGGTGGCCTTTTTGAAAATGAAATTAAATAAATTTGATTGCTGAAAACACTGTTAGGTATTTAGTAAATCTGTTGTTTGAGTGGTAATTGTTGAACTTTTTTATGGGTAGCTACGAATAAATGGCATTCAATTTTAATAGAAAAATAAATTCAAAGTACAAATTTGGTTTTAAAATCCGCGTATTTAATAAAAAATTGTTCATTTCCAGAGGCTTGTGTGTTGGCTTTGAAAACAAAGTTTGTATAGTATAAATTTGCACTAATTCTTACTGATGATTATTTTTTAAATGCGAAACGTGTTATTAATACTAGGTGTGATACGTCGTTGAGTTTGAAATGGGGAGGGAAATTTTAAAATAATAAAACAAAATTTTCCGACTATTTAAAAAAACAAAATTGATGGTGGTTGTGAGAAAACGAAACGCCGGAGAATGTAACCTTTATTTTGACATATCTCTTCTAAATTCAAATAGAGTCAGAAAAAAATAAAAACGGAATCGCGAAAATTCGGTTTTGCTTCGGAAAAATTAGGATTTTTTAAAATTGGAAAACACATCGTTGCAGAATTTGGGAGGGAGTAACTTTTTAAAATTTAACCATCTCTGTTTCTTCGACGGTTTACGAGATCCCTGTAGAGTGCATTCTTATCTGGGACACCCGGTATATTCCTATACCGGGTGTAACAGGATCATGGTACACCCCCCGTATCTCCGTTAGTTTTAAAGGTAATTGATTGAAATTTGGGATATTCCATATACATAATAAGCGGCACTTTTTGACATACAAATGATTTTTTTTCACTTCCGGTTTCGCCGGAAGTGACACCAACTTTCGATTTTTAAATGGAACACCCTGTATATTATTACATTTTTGAATTCTGCATGATTTTCTGAATCCAATGATACCACAAATGTGACATTTCAAGCGTAAGAAAGATTTATTATTTAATTTTTAATTTTCCATTTAAGTGTTGTTTGGGATTTTTGTTATCCCACTGCGCCGCGTCCGATTGTTGAATATTGAATTCTTCGGGACACGCGGCTAGATGAGTTTTTTTAAGAATACAAGCAAACACGGTCAATTTTACACCATTTTATTTACTTAAGAACGCTACTAATCAAACTTAACTAGACTGGGTACATATCGCTAATCGTCAGCCGAGAGTGCATCTAATATTAGTACTAAAAAAAAATTTACAATAAAAAAATACTTTTCTTTTCTTTCTCTCTATTTACTATTGCTTTTTTTGCCTCACCTTCCTGCGGAACGTGAAGGAGAAACATATCGCCAAATTGTCATTATAACAACTGACCAAAACCAGAAAATGGTGCAAAATTTCCATTTTTTCGTATAGATAGGTAGTTTTTGGAGACGGCATCGTATAGTGGCCGACGTCCTATTTCCAATGCCGTCTCGCTCGATTCGCTACGACCTTTCGTTGCGGAAATATATGATATTTATTATTATGATATTGACATTTATAGGTGCTTTTTAAACTCACACACCTTTGTGCAATGTGGGATATACGTTCCATATTTGCTCTATAA
Organism: Polydrusus pterygomalis; assembly: GCA_963969555.1. NCBI lineage: Eukaryota > Metazoa > Arthropoda > Insecta > Coleoptera > Curculionidae > Polydrusus > Polydrusus pterygomalis. The sequence goes on from OZ018376.1 coordinate 3,295,774, forward strand.
AAATATACATTAAAGCTATCAATTATCAGCTAATAAATTTGTAGAAATAATATTGTGCCGAGCCCTTCGGGCACGGCACTGTTCTAGTTCGTTCGTTTAATAATACGACAGCTGTTACTTTGACAGGTAAGTGTCATTTTTTTTTAGCTTTTTCGTAGCAAGGGTTATAGCTGTAAAAATCTTAAATTAAAAAAAAATTCAGTACCTAAATAACAAAGTTTTATACGACAGCTGTCAAATTTTGAAAGGTAATTGTCAATTATTTTTTAGCTTTTTTGTAGCGAGGGTTATAGCTGTAATATTCCTAAATTAAAAATTTTTTCAGTACCAAAATAACAAAGTTCTATACGACAGCTGTCAAATTATGACAGGCGGGTGTAAATTTTTTAAATCTTTTTTCATATAGAGGATTATAGCTGTACAAATCCGAAATTTAAAAATTTTTCAGTGATTAAATAACAAAGTTCCATACGACAGCTGTCAAATTTTGACAGGTAAGTGTCAATTTTTTAAAAGTTTTTTCGTAACGAGGATTATAGCTGTAAGAATCCCAAATTGAAAAAATTTTCAGTACCTAAATAACAAAGTTCTATACGATAGCTGTCAAATTTTGACAGTTAAGTGTCAATTTTTTTTTAGCTTTTTCGTAGCGAGAGTTATAGCTGTAAGAGTCCGAAATTATAAAATTATCAGGTCCCTAAATAACAAAGTTCTATACGATAGCTGTCAAATTTTGACAGGTAAGTGTCAATTTTTTTTTAGATTTTTTGTAACGAGGGTTATAGCTGTAAGAATCCTAAATTTAAAAATTTGTCAGTACCTAAATGACACAGTTTTATACGATAGCTGTCAAATTTTGACAGGTAAGTGTCAATTTTTTTTTAGCTTTTTCGTATAGATTATTATAGCTGTAAGAATCCAAAATTTAAAAAATTTTCCGTACCTAAATAACGACATTAAAAAAAAAAGAAAAAAAAAGAAAAAAAAACACTGGGGTTTGAACCCACGACCTTCGTCTCCAAAATCAACAGCCTCTACTACTACGCTATCGAAGCTTTGAGAGTGATTTGTGGTAAATAGGATATTAATGACGTATTCGATATTACATAGAACGTTGAGTATTGAAGATACACACAAATAATACACTTTTTTCAATTATTTTTGGTCAACCGCAAAGAAAAAGGTCCAAGACAGGTGTTTCATACATTAAATACTCCCCAAATATTATAAAAACTAAAAAATTGAAGTTAATATGCCTCCTGCAAGCCATTTTTATTATTACAAGTACGGGATAAATGCGATATTTTCCCCCTTATTTTTGGTCAAACGAAAAAGATAAAGGTTCAAGGTAGGTATTTCCCACAAAAGACGTAATCTAAATGGTCTTATTCCTCTAAAAAATCAATTTGGAAATCGCATTTTTCACCTATTTTTGACAGATGGTATAAAAGTTAAAGTTCAGGAAAACGTACGTGGTAAAACCATGGCCAACTTTTTCTAAATCGAATGGTGTTAGAATTTGAAAATTGTGCCTGTTTCCGCACCCAAAAAAGCAACTTTGCTAGAATTTGCGAATATATTTTGATAAGTTTGGACATGCAGGAATATTGAGAAGTAATTAGCGCATATTTTGAGAAAAAAATAAAACGGTTTTGTTAAAAATTGAATAAGCTACAGTCGATATAGTAAAACCTCTGGTGAAGGAACCTATAAAAAAATCATAAATTAATTTTTTTGAGCCACAAAATATGTTTTCCTAAAGATCGCTTATAATACAAATTAAAGCTTCTTTATCCGTTGATATAGTGTACCAAGAAAAATTTCAAAATGTTATATATTATAGACACTTGCAGAATTATTTAAGCAAACCAGTGCAACGCCAACAGAAATTACGGGAAAAAGTTCATAAGCTGCCGTTTTTTCTGTATTAAAGATAAAAAAACCAAAAATTTTTTCTTAAATACAATTTGACGGCTCTATCCGCTAAAGTATACAACGTTTCAATCAAAAATCGTTTTCCGTACGAAAAAAAATAAACGGAATAAAAACGGAGAAAAAAATCACGCCTTACACTGTGGTTTCCAGTTTCTTACCATTTTCGGCAATTTCCATTCCAGTTAGGTATAGAACGATATATTGGAAAAAGGTAGATTTTGAGATGGCCTAACCGATTATCCAAACCGCATGTCGATTGGATGCACCCAATTCGATTTATTAACGATCCAATATGACCCTACATTGATTTTAAAAAAATCAAAAAAATTACTTCCCAACTTTCGATCGCGTTCGCAAACAACAGTGTTTTGTAGCCTAACGTCGTCTACATGTCGAAAAAGTTTAAATCGATTAAAATGATTTTTGCCACCTGTATCGCCCTACAACGAAAAAAAAACATATTTTTTAACTTTGACTTTAATAACTTTTTTCCGGTACACCCTGTATATTTGAAATTGTTCCCAGAACGTGCCCCGACTATTCCTCTCTACGTCCAGAAAGTTTGAATTGTTTTGCTCTAACCGTTTCCGAAAAAAAAAATCGCGAATATCGAAATGTCGAATAACCTTCTACCACGTGGCGACGGATAATCAATGTCGAAACGCCATCTTTAAAATCGAGATTACAACCATTTCTGAAACATTTTGGGCAAATATTTTGGTCAGTAAAATTAGAAGAAGGTTCAAGGTAGATATTCCACCCGATTTAAAATCTGGAAATGTTCTTATTATTCTAGCAAGTCACGCTGAAAACACCCATTTTTCGCCATTTTTGACAGCCGGATTTTTAGAATTAATTTAATTTAGATACATCAATATCAAGGCACTCTTAGTCAAAAGTGAATGATGTTAGAATTTGTAAAGATTGCCTGTTTCCGCACCCAAAAAAGCGACTTTTCTCAATTTTGCGAATATATTTTAATGATTTTGAATATGTAGAGGTGTTGCGAAGTAATCAGCGCATTTTTTGAGAAAAAAATAAAACGGTTTTGTTAAAAATTGAATAAGCTACAGTCGATATAGTAAAAAAAAAGCGGCCGTTTTTTCCGTATTAAAGATAAAGAAACGAAAAAATATCTCTTAAATACAATTTGACGAGCTCTATCCGCTAAAGTTTACAACGTTTCGATCAAAAGTCGTTTTCAGTACGAAAAAAAATAAAAACCGTGAAAAAATCAGGCCTAACTTTATGATTTCCACTTTCTTACAATTTTCGGCCATTTCCATTCCAGTTAGGTATAGAACGATATATTGGAAAAAGGTAGTTTTTGAGATGGCCTAACCGATTATCCAAACCGCATGTCGATCGAATGCACCCAATTCAACTTATTAGCGATCCAAGAGGTACCATTTTGGACCAAATTTTGACTTTTAAAAAATAAAAAAAATTATTTCCAAACTTTCGATCGCGCTCACAAACAATAGGGTTCTGTAGCCCACGGTCGCCTACGCGTCGAAAAAGTTTAAATCGAAAAAACTAATTTTTGTGGCCTGTATCGAATTTCAACGAGATCCCGATATTTCTCGACTTTGACGTTTAATAACTTTTTTCCGGCACACCCTGTATATTCGAAATTTTTACACAACGTACCCCCACTATTCCTCTCTAAACTGAAAAAGTTTCAATCGTCCCACTCTAACAGTTTCCGAGAAAAAAAATCGCAAATGTGAAAATGTCGAAAGACACGGCGGCGGCGGCGACAACATACATACATTTTTTTCACCGAAGCGCCGTATAACATATCGCGGTGTAGCGCGATATGTAACAATTAACAAAGTTTTTTCGTTACCTTGGTTACCAGCCAGAGAAAAGCGCGCGGCGACTTGACTTTTTTGGAGTCTCTCGCGGCACTCCCTCTGTCTTTTCGCGACAGCATTTTGTACGAGGCGTCGCGTGGCGGTTAGAGGTAAATTGGACCTATTCTCACACTGTCAATTGCTCTTGCATTTTTTAGAAAATGTTTGTGGTATCGAACAAGTGTGCCATGACGGTTCCGATTTATTCCAATTGATCCATCTAATGCTAGAAAAATCGAGGTCCCGTCAAAAATACTAAATTGCGTTTTTTATAAGCAAATAAAATTCATTGTAATCGTTTTTGGGGTAAAACTCAATTTTTCCAAATGGAACCATATTGGTACCGTGGTACCTTAGTACTAATAATAAGGAATTTATTCATACCTGGTAATAACATGTGCGATAAATACAATCAAAATTATAGCTAAAAGAAAATACAATTATTTTGTTCTAATTAAATGCTAAGAAGTTACTAAGGTGAACAAAAATAACAACAAATGTAAAGACTTTTCCAATACACAATAAAAACACCGATACACCACCGAATACTTATTTGACAATCTGAATAATTTCATTGTTTTCAAAGCCACCTTAGTAACTTCTTAGCATTAAATTAGAACAAAATAATTGTATTTTCTTTTAGCAGTAATTTTGATTGTATTTATCGCACATGTTATTACCAGGTATGAATAAATTCCTTATTATTAGTACTAAGAAATGGTACCACGGTACCAATATGGTTCCATTTGGAAAAATTGAGTTTTACCCCAAAAACGATTACGATGAATTTTATTTGCTTATAAAAAACGCAATTTAGTATTTTTGACGGGACTTCGATTTTTCTAGCATTAGACGGATCAATTGGAATAAATCGGAACCGTCATGGCACACTTAAATGGAAAATTAAAAATTAAATAATAAATATTTCTTACGCTTGAAATGTAACTTTTGTGGTATCATTGGATTCAGAAAATCATGCAGAATTCAAAAATGTAATAATATACAGGGTGTTCCATTTAAAAATTGAAAGTTGGTGTCACTTCCGGCGAAACCGGAAGTGAAAAAATAATCATTTGTAGACCAAAAAGTGCAGCTTATTATGTATATGGGATATCCCAAATTTCAATCAATTACCTTTAAAACTGACGGAGATACGGGGGGTGTACCATGATCCTGTTACACCCGGTATACCTATAACTAATAATTGGCGTATTCGAAAATAATAAAATTAGGTTTACGAATCCTATATAATGGACTTTCACCTTCAAAAAAGTTTAATTCGGTTTTGATGTAAATTTATTAGGGTAGCCAATATTAGTAAAATTTATATGGGATGGACCTGGTATATGTATATCCCACTCGCTGTCCTGTCAGAATCCCCCCAATTGTATAAAGTACAAGGTTTCGCCCCTGTTTAAAGGTATTTTTACAATAGGACGAAATTCTTTTCAGAGCCGAAACTTTTGGAAATGCCAGATAACACTAGCGTATACACAATGTCTTGGAAGCCAGATTACTCAGCCCTGGTAGTATCGTCGAAGTCAGGTAAATTAATTTATTTTTTAAACGGATATCGTTAAATATAAACAAGGATAAAATAATATACAGGTTGAATTTTTGAAAATTTAAAATGGTTATATTTTCTACACTAAAGAATATATCAAAAAAACAAAAATACTATTTCTACAAAAATGCGGGGAAATAAGAATGAGGTATATACTTAACTAATTTGTGTTGGGCTGCATGCTTGGTGAATCTGTTGGTCCATTGCACAGGAAGTAAAAATAACTACTTGTTATGTTTGTTATTATATGCTTATACAAGGTATAAATGCAGAATTGAGTATCTTCTTGTACTCCTTTGAAAATGACCCGCAAGGACCGAAATACGTGTCGGGAAACTGAATAAATTTGTGAAACATAACAAGTAGTTATTATTATTTTTATTTCCTGTGTAATATTGTCACGAAGTTTCTCTTCGTGGGGCGCCTCCACCATGTCACGAAGTTTCTCTTCGTGGGGGTCGTAGCGGTAGAGAAAGGAAAGTCTGGATTCTAAAAAATGGTCGTCTATTGTCTCTTCTTGATTATTACCCTAGTAGGGAAACCAGCATGTCTGTAACTTGTTCGGGCAATGGGCTAACGTGTTATTAGGCGCGTCACTTGACCTTGGTCAAGGCTAGTCATCTATCGTAGAACTGAAGACTAAGTGCGGCACTTGACGATGGTCAAGGATAGTCACTTATTGATGGTTTGATCGAGCGGCAGGCTTCGATGCTGTTGCTTGAGTTGGCCCGGTTTATATACACAAAAAAGTATTGAGATTGCAATGCACTTGACCCTGAATAGCGCACAGTGGGTTGCAATCTCAACAATGCACAGTGGTCGAGTATCCTAAATATACCGGACCACTGTGAGTTTTAGTTGACAATATAAATGAGGTATTTTGCGAAAGACGCACACCTACCCCTGAAGCACTACCCACTTTAAAATCTTAAATGGCCCCCACTTGTGACACCTCTCTGGAAAGCTTATCAAAAATGATTATCAGCGATAACAAAATTAATGAGATTTAAATACGAAATGTTAGCAACATTTTGAGAATGGAAAAATTAGAAAATAAACGCAAATGATGAAAATGATCCCAAGCCTAAATTAAATGTAATTGATAGTTTAAAATTAAAGAAATCTGGTGCCGACACGGAATAACAACATGAATATTAAAACTACTATTTCTAGACCACTAACATTATTTTTTATAAATAATATTTTTATAACCAGTATTATATCCAGAAGCTTTCAAAATTGGTATAATAAAACCTGTTTTTAAAAATGGAGATTCTAGTAAAACTAGTAATTATAGACCAATAACATTAATATCTTCGATAGCAAAAGTATTCGGAAAATTTTTGAAATTAAGAATTGAAAATTATTTGGAAAAAAATACATTTTATTTCTAACAATTTTAGGACCATTATTTTTTATTATTTATATTAACGACTTATTTAGTATAAATTGCGATGGACAATTTCATAGTTTTGCAATTAAAAATTATAAAAAATTGGTTGTGGTAAAACAAATTATATTCCTTTTACTTTAAACCTAAATAACCTACCACGAAATATGAATAGTAATCAAATAAATAAAGACATTCAAATTTTTAAAGTTAATAAAATAAAATATTTAGGAATTATTTTTGACAGTAAATTAGATTGGAATTTTCACTTGGAATACTTAATTACAAAATTAAGAAGTTTACTACCGTTTTTTAAAAACATTAAATTTTTTTTAAATGTAAGACATGGAAATATTAAATTACGCGTTAGTTAAAACTCATTTAAATTACGGAATTTTAGGTTGGGGAGGAATAAATAGAACTTTAGTTAAAAAATTAGAAATATTACAAAAAAGGTTTCTAAAAATTATATTCAATAAAGATTATCTTTATCCTTCAAAAGAATTATATTCAGAAACAAAAAAGTTGAACATAAGACAACTTTACATTTTTATAACATCTTAAAATAATATATTTAAAAATAAAAACCTTATAATAATAATAATAATGTTTATTTAAAATTTAATAATATAATAAATATGTTAATCTTGACTTCGATAAACTTATTCTTCAATAATACAATTTAAAAACCATAATCATAATACACGTCATAAAAATGAAATAACCATAAAACCTAAAATAAATAAGTCGGGATCAAACAAATTTCTAACATTTATGTTTTTATTTAAACGATTATTTACCAACAAAAATTAAAAAACTGATTTCATTAAAAAAATTTCAAGTCGCAATAAAAACATGGATATTAAAAACAGACAATTTGAAAATATTTTTAGAAATGCTTTAATTAATTAATATTGTTCTGAATAATTTATATAAGTAATAGTTTTTACTTAAAAATTATAAACTAATAATTTTATTATAGGTAATATATTTAAAAAAAAAACTGCGTTTATACTATAAATTAGAATTTTTACTTTAAAACTTTATTTTTAATGCATATTTATGATTTATGATTTTACATACTAAAACAAAAAATAAGATTGCCTCAGCTTCAGGGGATTGAAGAATAAGTTTATAGAAGACAACGTAAACATATTTATTATATTATTAAATTTTAAATAAACCTATTATTATTATTATTTATTATATTAAATAGGTATTTGTGTATTAAGAGCGCGAAGTGATATATTGTCGCTTGGCGATCTCGCGAGAGCGGCAATGCCACTTTTGACTCACTGTTTTAATTTAGGCATCATTTACGTTTATTTTCTAATTTTTCCTGCCCAATTTTGCAGTTTTAGAACATTTTCTCAAAATTTCGTACTTACATCTCAATAATTTTGGTATATTTGATAAGATTTTCAGGAAGGTGTCACAAGTGCCCATTAAGATTTTACAGTTGATGAGGGCAGTGCTTCAGGAGTGGGTGAGAGTGTTCCGCAAAATACCTCATTTTTATGCCCCCGCGTTGTTGTAGAAATGGTATTTTTGGTTTCGATATACTCTTTAGTGTAGAAAATATAGCCATTGTAAGTCTTCGATATAATATATAACACTGGGGAACAACAATTTTGTTGACTTGGATCTGTGACTTGTTTTTGACTAATTTTTGGTCTCTGAATTCAAAAATATTCACAATTTTTATCTATCACGTCAACTTTTTAAGCTACAGCATATCCTCTCTTTACCCTAAAAGTCATACAAAATAGGCATAAAAAGGAAAATAAGGTGAGATCTGACCAAATAAATTAGAATATTTTATTCGTACAGAGGTTAATAAATTAATAGGTACTTAAATTGTGTTTATACAAAAAATAATAAAAAAAGATACTATGGTAAAAATTTTCGCTTATAGCTTTTTCTGGAAAGTTTGACTTGTGGACATTCTCGCTTGATGCTCCAACAGTAGTCAGCCATCATACTGACATCCCATCTACCTTGATACCGTACCTCCATAGTCCATAAGCTTTAGATCTTGGTGGAATCGCTCACCCTGTTCGTCGCTAACAGCACTAAGATTTTCTGGGAAGTTAGCAAGTAAAAAATGCAGTTTGATACTCATATTGCAACCAAGCTTTTTAAAGCTCTCCAAGAGTTGTTGAATAATTTCGATGTAATTCTGGGCTCGTGTATTTCCAAGAAAATTTTTAACAATATTTTTGAATGCCAACCAAGCATTCCTTTCAAGTTCGGTCATTGTTTCAATAAAACGTTCATCTTTAATAAGTTGCCGAATCTGTGGACCATCAAACATACCAGCCTTTATCTTTTCACATGACAGCCTAGGGAATGCCGAAATACTATACTTAAAACAGTCTCCTTCAATTGTCAAAGCTTTAACAAATTGCTTCATGAGACCTAGTTTTATATGCAAAGGTGGAAATATAATGTTTTTTCTGTCGACAAGTGGCTGATTTAGAATGTTTGGATCACCAGGTCTTAGGTGGTCAGATCTTGGCGGCCAGTTCGACTGTACCCAATGCTTCTCACGAGCTCTGCTGTCCCACATACACAAAAAACAGGGATACTTGGTATATCCTCGTTGCTGGCCAAGTAGAAAACAGACCATTTTAAGGTCAACAGAGATGATCCATTGGTGCATGTTATATTGCAACAAGTCAATTACTCTCTTTATGTCGCCAAGCGTAGTCGCATGCGCAACAACTGTAGAGAAAAAACTCGACGTGATAGGAAAAAACTGACTAAAGTTTTGGACTTAGCATATCAACTTACTTCTAAAACAGCTTTAAAATCTAACTCAACAGAAATTTTGTTTCAAATTGTTCCCCAGTGTAATTTTATTTTAAAACTATTTTCAGGCTCCATAATAACCTACACTCCCGATTTGAAGATACTGAACATATCCTATCTAAGTCACAAAGTGCAATCCGTTGTATGGAACCCGAATGCCGCCATCGACGATCTGTCAGTGTCCAAGTACTGTCGTACTTTCGCTTCTGTGATCAAGCGCAACGAAATTATCGTCTACGATTTGGGAGCGGACTGGGTGTTAAACGACGACAATGTAATTGTTCAATTTGAAAATCGAAGCGTTCTCATAAATGCCATCGAGTGGAACCCGCATGTGGCGAACCAATTGGTTTCCGTCGACGACCATGGAATCGCTCACGTTTACGACATCGAATCGAAGACTGTGTTGGCGACGTTTGTTAATCGGTGTCTGGATGCTTTGCTGTCGGCATATTGGAGTCCGGTTAGTGTTGATAGTGTGTAGTTTTTTTCGAAAAGAAAAAAAAGAAAATGTACTTCTTGTTTTGTGGAATATTTTGCTTTATGCCGATTATCTCGGTGGATACAATGATAAATAATGTAATAGTATTACCAACATAAAATTTAGACAGCAAAATTTACAAAATTTGAATGGTTTATTTTCTTTTTAAATACAGTGTGACCAGTAAAGTCCGCATCATATGGGATTTTTTTTTATTAATAACTTTATTCGAAATTTAACTTTGGCATCAAGTTCTGCTTCGATCGAGATGAAAATTAAGCAAAAAAATAGTAGTCACAAGATTCGCATTATCTGTATAATTTTAATTTTTTCCAAAAAATAATTCAACAGTGGGGTTATTTCTGAAAATATCGAAAAAAGTTATTGGAAAAAGTATTTTTAAATGCAGTTTCTAGCCCACATGCAATATGTCAGCTGCATTAGATAATTTTATATTTTGTAAATTGCACCACTTACAAAGTAAGACTCAACGCAACCTACATAAAACTTCTAAATTTTGACAATGCTTATTTCAGATACATTTTCTTTAAAGTAGCGCCATAATAAATGTGTGTTTTTCTACAAAATCAAAATTGGGCTATTAAAATTTGGTCGCATGATGTGATGCAAAGTTTATTTGTTTTTGACTCTGTATAAGGTAACTTCATAGAATAAGTATTTTTGAAAACGCAGTTTGTGTCTGAAAGTAATACACCTTAATATTATGACAAAAAAGAACACAGTGTCATCAGTAAAGTGTTCTTAAGTGGAAAATAAATTTTAGTGGTGGGTAAAAAATCAAAATTATCTTGTGTAACTAAAATTTTGTATGTGAGCATTTAAATAACTTTTCGATATTTTCAGAAATACAAATCAAAATTAAAATTTTTACAGATAATGCGAATCTTGTGACTACTATTTTTTTGCCTAATTTTCATCTCGATCGAAGCAGAACTTGATGCCAAAGTCAAATTTCAAATAAAGCTATTAATAAAAAAAAAGCCCATATGATGCGGACTTTACTGGTCACACTGTTTATATTTCTTTATTGAAAACAAAATAGAAAATATACTATAAAGTTCATGTTTTATAAAGCAGTTAGAGCACTTGTCCCGTTATAAAACTCGCCGAACGGCTTCTTTTTAAACATGGACTCGTGCTATAAAATGATGCTTTATAATACGTGTATTTTAATATACTATTTGTCATACAAATTGATATTAGATGACCAGATATCAAAAAAGGTTAAATTATAATTTTATGCTTGTTTACAAAGTTTAAGGTGGGATTAACGACGCCATTTTCTGCTTTTAAGTGTTAAATTCGATTTGCCTAACTATTGACGATTCGCATGCGCACTGCAGTGCTGTGTTGATCAGAGTAGTTATTTAGTAGCTGCTCATAATTCCTAAACGACTAAAAATATGAATAGTGACATATTAGTCATTTAGATAGGAAATTTCATTATTTACTTTAGTAGTAGATAGAGGTGTGCAACAAAATGGATTATTCGATTAGAGATAATTTTTTTTATCGATTAATCGATTATTCGAAAAAAAAATAATTTTGCTATTTTTTGATTAATCTATTATTAAGAATTCGAAAAAACGATTTTTCGATTAATCAAAAAACAAATCAAAATCGAAAAAAAAAATATTTATCGATTAACCAAACAAAATATTTTTCGATTAATCGATTAATTAGGTATTCGAAAAAAAAAATTTACGATGTTTTGATTAATCGAATATTTTCGATTTAATCGATTATTTAAAATAATCGAAAATCGATTATCTTTTTCGGTAATCGCCAGGGCTCGGAGGATATACAGGGTGTTAATTAATGTCATGCAAATATTTCAGGGGATGATAGTACTCGTCAAAATAAAAAAAAATGCAAATATATACATGGTCCAAAACGCCTTATTTTCGTTATACAGGGTGGCAAAGTTTCAATTTTTTTTCTCGTATTTTGCGTTTTCTCTCTTATATTCTGCGATAATTGTTTCAAATTTGGAACATTAACCCTTTTTTAAAATATCTATAATAAAGTATCAAAATTGCCGGTCGCAGTATACAGGGTGTTACATTTTCTTGAATCGGCTACAATTTTATCTTTCAGAACTTTTTTTTGGCTCCCTGTATGAATTCCGGTATGAAATTTGAACTCTCTGTTCCTTTGTTTAGCGTTCTGGTCTCTTGCACTATTCGCGTATCTGTGACCGTTTTCAATTTATTTGCAAAAATATACATCGATGAAAATTAAGTGTAGGCGAAATAACGCAATAATGAATATAAGAAAAAAATAGAGTGTCTGTCAGTCCATGAGGCGAAGACTTGATTTGTGCATTTTAGCAAGAGGCGGCCATTTTCAACAGTTTTTATAATTTTGTTTTATTTTTATTTGATTAACTAATAAATTGTTTTGATACAAAGCTTTTTACTCTGCGTTATTTCGCAGACCCTTAATTTCCATCGATTGTTATTTTTGCAAATAAATTGAAAACGGTCACAGATACGAGAATAGTGCAAGAGACCAGAACGCTAAAAAAAGGAACAGAGAGTTTAAATTTCATACCGGAATTCATACAGGGAGCAAAAAAAAAAAGTTCTGAAAGATAAAATTGTAGCCGATTCAAGAAAATGTAACACCCTGTATACTGCGACCGGCAATTTTGATACTTTATTGTAGATATTTTAAAAAAGGGTTAATGTTCCAAATTTAAAACAATTATCGCAGAATATAAGAGAAAACGCAAAATACGAGAAAAAAAATTTAAACTTTGCCACCCTGTATAACGAAAATAATGCGTTTTAGACCATGCATGTATTTGCATTTTTTTCTTATTTTGACGAGTACTATCACCCCCTGAAATATCTGCATGACATTAATTAACACCCTGTATATCAAGCGATATATATCGTGATATATATCCTGATATTTATAGTTTGATATATTATATTACGATATATTTAATAATAATTTTTTTTTAAATTTCGATTATTCAGAATATATCAATCGACAAATCAAACAAAAAAAAAAGTTTTTATGTTTTTAAATAATATTAAGGGTGGGTCCGTTTTGAAAATATGTTCAGCTTTATTTTTTTTTTATTGGATATCTTATAATTATTAACCTTTATGATTTATCTGTTTAGTCATTACTCATTAGTTTAGGTCATGTTTTTTAAAGTCAGTTTATTTTAATAAGTATCCTACAAAAATATTTAGTTTTCAATATAAGTAGTATGTTTTTGATCCAAATAGTTGTCCTTTCATTAAAAAGAAATATCTTAAAATGATTTATATGTCGGATATATATCCGATATATATCGGATATATATCCCTTGATATGATACTTTGATATTTTCGAACCCTGGTAATCGCACAGCCCTAGTAGTAGTTAGTAAGATAAAACACAGGGTACTCCATTTACGAAAATTGACTTTTATCTAAATGGCTGGATTAGCACAATTTTAAAAACCCGCTGTATAAAAAATATAAAACCTAAATTATGAACTGTAAAGATCTATGCTTTGGTTAAAAGCTTTTAAAATTTCAAAAAATGCTCAACTTTATTAGTTTCAAAGTTACTGAACTTTCTTCTCGGTATGTTTTTACATAAAAAAAATTATTTTATAATTTATATCTCAAAAACTGTTAGAGATAGGTATATATTATTATTCACAAAAGTTACTTAGGTATAAGTTATCTAAAAAAGCTGAAATATACAGGGTGTTCTATTTGAATTAACCAAGTTGGCCATAACTTCCGGTATAACCGGAAGTGATTCCAACGTAAAAATATAATAAGAGTTCAAAGTCAATTATGCCTACCATTTTTTGAAAAAGATAACTTCTTTCGTTTCCTAGATCTTCTATTAGGCCACTCAACGTGAATCACCCTGTATATGTGGCCCACCTCTGCAATACATAACTAAATTTAATTTAAGTATCCACTAAAATTTTTAACCAGAAATCTTTCTAAATTCGCTGTCACCCTGTATAGTAAATCTAATATTTTTCTTCTATAGGTCGATCAGGATTACATTATCACGGGCACGGTAGGGCATAAGATCATAGTGTGGAAAGTGTCTGAAAACGCACCCTTGACAGATCAGGAAATAAACTCGACGAGAAACAAGATAACTAAGGCTCAATCTAAAGAAGTTGTCGATCAGCTGGTAAAAACGAAACTCGACACACTCTTGCTACCATCCACGGGTGAAGTGGACACATCCAAACCGAAAAAAATCGTCAAATCAATTTTACCCTTGTTTTATGCTATGAAAGACCAAGCAAAGGCGCAAGACCTGAAAAAATTACTCCTTTGGAAATTAGGTGATCAGGCCGTAGAATCCAACATAGGAGATAACAAAAACGTTGACGTCTTGGAAGTATTCGATGACAAAAATAACATGGATAGAATTCTCGATTTAAACATATCGTCGTGTCGGCAAATAGGACAGCATCGAAATGCCAATTTACTGACTCTGTTTCAAGGAGACATCGGTACAGCTGTGAAAGAGGCCATCGAGGAGAAGAGGGTCACTCCCTGGGTTATATCGATGTGTCCTATGGTGAATCCAAAGTAAGTTAGTTTTTTTTAATAGTTTTAATCGAAGTATAGTGTTTATCATATTAGAATGTAATGGCCGCCGTTCTGAAAACGTCCATATATTTGACGTGAGAATTTTTGAATGAAAATTAGGTTGCTTTTTCGATATTAAGTCAAAGTAAGGTTAAAAAATAAATATTTTAAATCAAAAAAAGTACAGTGTGTTTGGGGCATAAAAAGGAAAGTTTTTACTAAATTTCCTGTATAAAAATTTTTTTTTGTAAAAGATAAAAATAAAAAACCAAAAACTTGGTTATTTGAATTTTTCACATACATTTTGAGGTTATGTGAAAAAAGTGCAAATACAAAAGTTGTAAATCTTTTTATTACCTACAACTTTGCCATTTAACGTTTTTCTATAGGACTTGCAGTTTTGCCGGAAATCGAGATAAATCATTTTCTACCCTTAAAAACTCTATCAAGTGTTGTGTTTATTTTTATTGAAAATTAAGTAAGCATATTATTTTCAAACGATTATAACAAGTATTAATCCAAAAACAATTAATATTCTAAGAACTATACGTCTTGGGGCGTACGTTAACTCTCTAAACCAGTTCTTTGGTATAAAAGCTTATAGTTTTTAAAATATTTGCAAATTTATCTTTTTTTTAGAGTTTACATTATGTTAATATTGTTGTAATTTTGCCTTGTTTTAAAACAAATGAAATTTTATCATCAAATATATTTTCAACACTATCTTTTATATAATTTTCAATATCTTTTATATCATAAGTTCCTTCGGGAATTGTTATAACTTTATCTCCTATCAGTGGCGGCTCGTGACATTATGAATAGGTGATGCAGCATCGCTTGAGAAGCGCCGCAGGCGAAAATTTTTGGGGACCACGCCCAAATTTCGTTTTTGTCTACTATTTTCTAATATTTGCAGTGAACACGTGCATGATAAATTATTCAATTTCATAACATACCTATAAATTTGGGGAGGGGGCATGACTCCTCCCATGAGCCCCCCCCCTGGATCCGCGCTTGCCCCCTACCTGATACTTAAATTTGGATCGTATACATACATACATAAAATAATATTGCAATATGTTAATAATATGAATTTTCTACCAAAAACTTACCTAAATTCGGTAACATCAGGGAAATTAGGAAGGTAACACGACTAATTTAGAAATATTTTACTGTTTGAATGTGAGGCAAATTCTTCTGTCCTTTAAATTTGCAAACTTATTTATAATGTCCTCGTAAAATGGCTGTGCAAGTATAAGTTCATTTAATAGTTCTTTTTCGATCGAAATTTTTGATAAGTTTGTCAGCCTCAAACATTGTGAAATATAAAACTAAATACCGCAAAGAAACAATACCCGGCACGCGACATAAACCGTTACCATCGGTGGTAGTGCATAAACGCAGGTGGAAAATTTGCATCACTTGTCGCTGGCCGAATCGAGACCGAGCGTCGTGTTGTCATGGCAACCGCCGCATCCCTCGTGTCTGACGTGAGCCAGCGGAAGCGTCATCAAGACTCTGCTTCACAGCGCGAAGCAGCGCGTTTTACAGGTTGCCGAATGGTTTTTCCAGTGTGTTATAAAATCAAATCTGTAGCATTCTGTTAATTGAATAAAACGCATCATAATATATGTAAATAATATCAGAAAACAAAGTTTTATAGAAGCGAATGAATTTTTAAATAATTATTTAGTCAGTCTGGAAATAATATGAGGTAGGTGAAGCAGCGCTTCACTTGCGTCATCGGGCGAGCCGCCACTGTCTCCTATATATAATTTGTTTTTTCCTGGTTCAATATTTGGTATACTCATAAAAGATTCGAAATCAGCCAATCCTAAGAAATAATTTTTATCATCATCCAAATACATTGGAGGATTGAAATCTGCCGATAATACTGAAGTATTTCCTGATATTGCAATTTGTTGTAGACATAATTAAACAATGATCTATTTTTCCCACACCATATTATTATATAGAAATTGAAGAGAGAGCTGTCCACAGTTATTATATTTTTATGTTTCCATTGGTATTAAAATATTTTACCAATTCAGAAGGTGGTTTTAGATTACTTGTCTCTTTATTCTGCCATATCCTTTAAGACGACTTTCAAGTCGTCAACTACATTTTAAATCTCCCGAATACTAAGATAAAGTCGTGTAAAGCAACTCCGGTGCTTTAAAAAATAAAATATGGCATCTTATTATATTATTATTTATATCAAATATCATTTGGCTTATATAAATTTATTGTTGGTTCTAAGCGCGGAAGTTTATAAATAACAATAAAAAAAAAGTCCTATCCTGACCACTGTTCAAATGGTCTAAACATAATGCAACTAGAAATTACATAATATGACAACGGCGGCCATTACATTAACATACACAATCTTAGCTGGCTGAACTGTAGGTACACTATAAGTCATTTCGCCGAGGTTTATTATTTAACATTAATATACAGGGATATTTACCCTGAGTAACTGACCAATTAATGTATCTTGGAAACAAGTAAAGTTATCGTTTTAAAAATGTGATAACAGGCATTATTGACTTTTTTTTAACATTTTAAAGAAATATATTTTAAGAGCTCTGTAATCTCCGGTCATACCGGAAGGTATGATTGACACAATTACAAAGTGTTTTATTTGAAGTACCCAAGTTATCACTAACATCTGATAAAATCGGAAATGATACAAACGTCATATTATACAGTGTGACCAGTAAAGTCCGCATCATATGGGATTTTTTTTTATTAATAGCTTTATTCGAAATTTGACTTTGGCATCAAGTTCTGCTTCGATCGATGAAAATTAAGCAAAAAAATAGTAGTCACGTGATTCGCATTATCTGTCAAATTTTAATTTTTTCCTAAAAATAATTCAAAAGTGGGGTTATTTCTGAAACTATCGAAAAAAGTTATTAGAAAAAGTTTTTTTAACACGTTCGCTGCCACCATAAATTCGGTATTCACATCGGTGAAGCCAAATTATATAATACAAGTGTGAAGGGGAACGCATCAGTGACGTTCACGGCACACACGATGATGATGCGATCAACGCCACCTATGCGTTGCTGGCAGCGAACGTGTTAAATGCCGTTTCTAGCCCACATGCAAAATTTTAGCTGCATAAGATAATTTTGATTTTTTACCCATATTTTGTAAATTGCACCACTTTTGCAGAATAAGACTCAACGCAACCTACATAAAACTGCTTAGTTTTGACAATGCTTTATTTCAGATACATTTTCTTTAAAGTAGCGCCATATTAAATGTGTGTTTTTCTACAAAATTAAAATTGGGCTATTAAAATTTGGTCGCAAAGTTTATTTGTTTTTGACCCTGTATAAAGTAACTTCATAAAATAAATATTTTTGAAAACGCAGTTTTTGTCTGAAAGTAACACACCTTAAGGTTGAATTCTCAACGTCATTCAATCTATTGCCAACCTATAACCTATTTCGCGTTGATTTTTTGAGTTTATTATTTTAATAACTAACATTTAAAGAAAATCAATATCGTCGGTACATTATTTAGGTAGTATCTGATATATTACAAAAATATCAATTTATTTCATTGCTAATTTTGGGAGAATTGTATAGTGAAAGAACAATAAGTGACAATGACATAATAATGTTAAAAAAAATCTTACCCGATATTTTTCGCTATACAATTCTCCTAAAATAAGTTATGAAATTCCTTGATATTTATTAAATGTGTCAATTATTACCTATAGAATATCAAGTCGATACTGATTTTCTTTAAATTTTGTATAAAAGCTAGAAAACATAAATAAATCTACACGAAATAGGTTATAGGTTGGCAAACATGTTGATACTCCCACCTTAATATTAATACAAAAAAGAACACAGTGTCATCAGTAAAGTGTTAATTAAGTGGAAAATAAATTTTAATGATGGGTAATGCAGCTGAAATTTTGCATGTGGGTTAGAAACTGCATTTAAAAAACTTTTCTAATAACTTTTTTCGATATTTTCAGAAATAACCCTTTTTGGAAAAAATTTAAATTTGACAGATAATGCGAATCACGTGACTACTATTTTTTTGCTAAATTTTCATCTCGATCAAAGCAGAACTTGATGCCAAAGTCAAATTTCGAATAAAGCTATTAATAAAAAAAAATCCATATGATGCGGACTACACTGTATAATAGTTTCAATAATTTTGCCCGATAGCAAATTATTAAAAATATTACTCGTATCTGAGTTCTTTTAATACATCATTCAACATGAATCACCCTGTATTTAAATTTAATAAACAACTTTTCATTTGATCACCTTCCGACTGTCACGATTATTTTTCTTATCAGATTATGGCGAAAGGCTTGCGAAACATACGCCAATCAGCTGCAAGAAGAGGCTGACGCAGATCCGTTGGAAATAGTGACCTATTTGTTGGCCTGTCACAAAGTAGACGAATCCGTGAATGTTCTTTGTGAGAAAGGTATGTTCCGGGAAGCGTTAGTTCTGGCCAAAGCTAGGTTTGGAACGGATAATTCAATCGTTCCCGATGTGTTGGACAAGTGGGCCAAAAATTTGGTTTATCAGGGTAATTTGGAGATGGGTGCGCAGTGGTAAGATTTTTTTTGAATTGTATTAACCTTTATATGTATACCGGGTGTGTATTGGTGGATGATTTCATTGAGGGATTTATCAGAGCCGTATTTAATTTTTATGAATTTTAAGTATTTTTTATGGAGCTCTTTTTTATATTATATTTTTCATATCTCCGATTTAAAGAAGTATTATAACGGTTTTCGCAGATATTTTTTTTATTTATTATTCTTTTTGCTTGCACTTAAAATTTTTAAGAAAAATGAGAAAGTTAATTCTGCTAAATAGCGCCCTTTAGCTGTCGTTACGACAACTTCTTTTTTATTAACTTGATAAAACAAAAAAATTCCTGTTTTTTTTTCAGTTATATTTCTATTGGAAAATTTGAAGAGGCAGCATCGGCTCTATTTCGAAGGTCTAACGCTGAGATATTAGAAGTAGCTCTAGATCTTGCAAAGTTGTCGGGAAACGAGGAACTGCACAAGGCGGTTCAATTTAGGTTTAACGCTTTCAAGACTGATGGAGATAAAGCAAAAGGTTGGTACAAGAAAAAAATGCTCTTCTCAATCGCTTCTTGTTAAGGGTTTCTACTAGTGATGGGATAACTCGAGTGAAAAATAACCGATCACTCGGTTTTTTCAATCACTCGAATTATTCGATTATCTTCGGAAATAATTCGAGTGACGAAATGAGTGACGAACATAATGGTTTTTGATAGTGATGGGATCACTCGAGTTAAAAAAAGTAACCGATCACTCATTGCGGGGCTATACAAAGTAGTTAGTTTATGGAACTGGCGACCTTTTTTTTTTTTTTAGAAGTCTAAAAATATATGTGGTTGATTATTTAAGTGATTAAAAAAAAATGATTTTTTTTAAATTGCTCCACATATAGCATTTGAGTGAACAATCGATTATCGTTCGGTTTTTTAAATCACTCGAATTCTCGGTAATCGATTATTGAAATAACTCGATTTTTCCCATCACTGGTTTCTACCAAATCACCTTCAAGTGTAGTATAGTCACCTCAAAATATAACAGCCGATGTTTTTTTTAGTAGTTTAGTCACCTCAAAATATAACAGCCGATGTTTTTTTTAGTAGTTTAGTCAACTCAAAATATAACAGCCTATGTTTTTTTTAGTAGTTTAGTCACCTCAAAATATAACAGCCGATGTTTTTTTTTTAGTAGTTTAGTCACCTCAAAATATAACAGCCGATGTTTTTTTTAGTAGTTTAGTCACCTCAAAATATAACAGCCGATGTTTTTTAGTAGTTTAGTCACCTCAAAATATAACAGCCGATGTTTTTTTTTAGTAGTTTAGTCACCTCAAAATATAACAGCCGATGTTTTTTTTTAGTAGTTTAGTCAACTCAAAATATAACAGCCGATGTTTTTTTTAAGTAGTTTAGTCACCTCAAAATATAACAGCCGATGTTTTTTTAGTAGTTTAGTCACCTCAAAATATAACAGCCGATGTTTTTTTTAGTAGTTTAGTCACCTCAAAATATAACAGCCTATGTTTTTTTTTATAGGATCTTCAAAACTAGATGACCAAACAAATAAAGAAATTTGTCAAGAGTGTCGTGAAGTGTCTGGTCAACTTTGCCCTTGTAAAGATAATGTTGAAAACGCAAAACCGGAAAAAAGTAACGACGAAAAAGAAAGTTTAATTAAAGAAATCGAGACACATTTAGGTCAAGAAACACTAATATCGAAAATCAGAAAACTTTATGGAAGTTGTAGCGATTTAAAAGCAGTAAACGAAAATACAATGTTAGTAAATGCCAAGACCACTGAAAAAAGTCCAAAGAACAAAGCAAGTAACGAAGAAAAACGGGAATATTCAGAACGTGAAAAATCTGAGCAAGACAAGTTAAATTTAAGTGTAAAAGATACTGAAGAAGACCCATTGAAGCATAAATCTGAATACGTAGACAAAGAATTAGGCGATGCTGTCCAAAATGGAACCAAAAAATTTTCAGAAGCCAATCCTATTAGTGAATTTAAAGATTCAGATAAGACGGACTTAGAAGACAAAACTGAAGATTTGGAAAATAAAATGAAACATCATTCAAATGATAAAGAAATATTGAAAGAAGAATCTGTGAACGAAGGTTCCGAAAAATGCAACTTGATAGAACCATTAAAAGAAAAAGTAAATGAACTGATTGAACAGGAAAAGTCCGCTAGTAGACTTATAAATAAAGATGACGGTGAGGTAGAGTTACAAGAATTAACAGATTCGTTACAAGAACAAACTACTAAGTTAGAAGAAGGCGTACGAAAAGTTTTGGAATCTCAAGATGGACTTTTGTCGAGCGAGGAGGTAAGACAACTATTGGTAGAAAGAAAAAAGAGTTTGGAAGGGAATGGTGATAAAGAAGAATAAAGCATTTGAGTTTTTTATTTAAGTTACTATAATATTACCGAGCGAAGATTTACGGCATATTTGTATTTTTTTAACGTTCGTTTCTTCTATTATTGAAAAATTTGTAGGTTTTCCTGAAATCGTAACCATTAGTTGGTACGTCTTAAAATTTATTTTTCATATTAAAGAGGGTGTTATTTAATTAGGGTGTCATTCTTGGGTCCATAGAATGCTTGAACCGAATTTTTGTTATGTCATATTACCATTATTTTTTTTACTTTAAAACTCTCTGCATTACTATTGTAAAAATGGTTTAGTTTTAATTTAATTTTTAAGAATTTCCATTTACTTTATTATTTTGACTGTTTAACTTGTTAAAAAGTTCACTGTTTGAATAAAGATTTTTGTTATTTTTATACAAACTATGGTCTTTGATTCGTCAAAAAAAATAGTCGGTGTACGTATGTATTTATAAGTCCTTTATTCAAGAATAAACAATAATTGCTGATAATATATAATAAAAAATAATGTTTAATGACAAAGTTGAAAATGCTGAAAGTTAAATAAAAGTTCTACCTTAATAATTCTAGTAACGTATCTTGGTGGATAACGTTTGAAGCAACAGCTCGGAATCGGTGGCAACAGTTGCACGAGTTTTTTTTAGGGGGTTTAAGTCCTGACGGACAACTTCAAAAAATGCTTGGTAGGGGAAAATATTAAATTTTCAACAATATTCCTAATTTATACTGTATATGTACAGAATGTCCCAAATCAGAGGCTCACCGTTGGGATCTTGAAAAAAAACAAGATACATCAAAGGTTAAATTGGAGCAAAGTTTGATAATTTGGAGCTTAAGCTAATGTCAGTAAAAAATTAAACAATTTTCGACTACTTTAGGAGATGTCGAAAAAAAAATAGCAACGGTACCTGTGGCTTCGCTTGCTCAATTCGATTGTTGTGGGTACCATACATACAACCACCCAATAGAGAAGAATAGCCACCCATATTATTTTTTAGGCAGAACTTTCTTTGGTGCTTTCTTACATTATTTCTTATTTTAATAATTATAATGCTTTCTGTAAAACTCCTTTGTTAGAGAAGCATATTTTTTAATGATAATAATTATCAGGACCGTATTACAAAATAACAGAAAGGGGTTTTCCGTTCAAAACGATGAAAAAAAAAAGAAAAATTAAATTTTCGTTTTTTTTTTCAGATTACTCCGGAAGTAGTAATTTTCTTGATTTCTTGCCAGTATTAACGTAAGCTCCAAATTATCCAACTTTGCCTCAATTTAACATTTTCTGTATTTGGGACACTCTGTACACTACTGTACAGGGTATTTTATTACGGTTGGCGAGACCTAAATTATCGTAGAACTTTGGAAAAAAGATCGTTATTTAAGAAAGTGGGCAATAGAAATTTCTGTAAATATTTTTTTAGATTTTTACTCTACTTTCCAACTACCTACATATAGGGTGCGCAATTATTGTTATATTATATAAAAATGCATTTTCTAGAAATATGCCCACGGTATTGTTACTGAAAAGGATGCAGAACTTCAATAACTACCATGGTAGCATTTATTTGACAACTTTTATAGGCATATTCCAAAAAAAGTTCCTTCTTTTTTTAAACATTATTTACAGCAATTTCTTTTACCCACTAAGACGATATTTCTATCAAAGCTCTTAAGATAATTAGTTTATGACATGGTACCCCGTCATCCTTCATGAAATACCCTGAAAAGGCATGTACAGTTTAAATTTAGACAAAAAATAAGAAAATACAAAAACCCTATCCCTATTCCTACAAATAAAAAAACCACGTTTTGGTATTAGGCGGAAAAATAATTTGTGTTGTCCATTGCCCCTGGCAATAACAAAAATGCAATATCGTTTGGGGGCGGGAAGTTAATAAGCAGCTTGGGGGCATATTTTCTTCATCTCATTAAAGTAAATTGACCGGAAAAAATTTAGCTCATCTTCTAAAGTGACAATATATTGTAAGTTTTTGCGTGAGGTTAATATTTTTTAATTAATTTAAAATGTTCCGTCGCAGCCACACCAAGATACCGAACCCAATTCTTATATTAAAACAATAACAATTACAAAATGGGTATCCTAAATAGCTCGACGAGTACAGTACAAAAATGACTAAACAAATATATATATAGTTGCGTTCTTTTTTTCGTAAAACCCTAACTTTTGTTTATTTTTCGTTTCCAATAAATTTGTTGAAATCGAGCTTTGTATGTACTTCTCTGCCTCTAATAAAAATTGTTTTCTAACAGTATTATTTTTCCACAACCCTCAAAAAAACTACAAAACGTAACTACATTACGTTCTTAGTGCTGGCAACCAAAAATACACCATGACATTTTGCTCGAGAAAATGTTGAGGGTATGGTTAAAATGTGATGGAATTTCAACGTTTGTGTCTTTCATCTTTACGACAAAAAGTACAAAGACTCATTTTAATGAAAAGTCGTACTGCTTACCTAAATGGAATATTCGGCAAAACAAAATAATAATTCTGAAGGAATCGAATCGGAAAGCTTATTTTAATTTCCTCTTGATTTATACTGTTAAGTTAAAATTTTTTTTTGCGAATTAGATTTAGATAGCTTTAGATTTTGCGTAAAAAGAACGAAAGTATTTGTCAATCATATTATAAATTAATAATTAAATAATTTTATCCCTTTTATAACCTTTTTATGAAAATTGGGGACCTAATACCTAAGTAATAGATTATATTTGAATACCCTACCTACACGGTTTTTTTATTTACAGGATGATTCGCAGCGAGTGGCCCAACAGTACCTTTGAACTTTATTTAGAGCGAGTTTAAAAGTTTCTGTCACTTTGGATAATATCAGAGTATTTTTTAATAATATAAATTATAAGTTCTAATATTTGGTACATTTAGCGAGGCTGTCGTAATATCTTAAGGGTGACTCTAAAAAAATACTACAATTGTTTGGGCGCCCCATTTTTTAATCATATTTTCCTTCTTAGTTTTTATTTTCTACCCAAAAGAACTGGGTAAATTCCAAATTGCCGGTTAAAGTTTTGTCGCATAAATAAAATGAAAAACCAAGAGAGCCTTCTGCTTGATGATGCACCGTTAAGATGCTACAGCCTGTCAAAGTGTAGTAAAATTTTGGACCAACCACCTTAGTAGTCATTTTCTTATGAACATTTTGTTTTCTTCAAAAAGCGGGTAGCAGTTACCTACAGTTTTGAGTTTTAAAAAAATTAATCGATAAATTAATAAAAACAAAAAAACGAAATTTGGTCAAATTTGCCGATATTTCTTTTTCTGTTTTTATTAATTATAAATCCAACATTTTTTTTACGTCAAACTGTACGTAATTGTAGTCCAAAGACCGATTCTCGGATAAAACGGAATATTGATCAACAAACGAAATGGCTAATATGCGTCACTAGTTTTTGCTCTTAAAATAAATACTCGTTTCCAAAGATTTTTTTTAGGCCACTCATCGTGAAGCATCCTCTACATGTCAACTACAAGTAGGTACACTTATAACAAAAAAAAGCAATTCCGATGAAACGCAACTTAGCTTAAAACAACCCCCCTAGGGCTGGTTTAAGATCATTTATTGAAATTTAGCTTTAGTCAATTTTGTTCCAATACCAGGTTAAGTGAACTATAAGTACTGGTAGCCGATTTGTCAACACGGTCAACGGTCAATAGTATTTTCTTGGGGGGGGGGGGGAATTCACATACATATTTAAATTGGTAACAGTGTGTAGCTTTCAAGTTATATAAGAGTACCCACTCGTTTTTTTTTTCCTGTATATTTAAATGAACAAACCTGTGCTGAAAACCATTTGACAGATAGTTTGATGTGTTAATGTTCGAAGTTTGTTAATAATATAGTAATGCTTACCTTTAATTCAATATGGTTTAAAATTCCAAGGTTTAAAAAGTATGAATTAAATACCATGAAGATTGAGTCAATTTTAAATATTTTTACCGAAACCCTTTGGGTCCTATATTGATTAAACACAACGAACTCGTTAATTTTTCTTAACCTAAATGTTTCTAGTACAGTAAGATCCGTTTCTCGACAGCCTTTCTGCATATTGGACATTCTGCCATTTGGTCTCCGCACATCTGACACAATCCGTGGCCGCAAAGGAAGATCATGTTCTTGAGTCGGTCCAAGCAGACTGGACACATTGTCTGAAAAATTACAAAATTAATAAATCACAGCCAGTTGAGTAGACTCTTGAGTATCTCATCAATTTGGCGCCACCACAAAGTCCGATCGATGTTAATGACCTGTGGCATCTAGAAAAGGCAGCAATCACTGCATCAACAATGTGCGAGCTATTTTACTTTAATTTTTTCCAAAAGTTGGTGGCGCCCGCATAAAATTCAGAGTAATTATTGTTCTACTAACCTGTTCCTTAATATCCTGCAGCTGTTGCTGAAGCTTCTGGATGTCGTTCACGTTGGTGGTGTCTCTTCCTCCATTGTTCATTATGGGTCCTTGAGGCGGTAGGATATCCGAACTGGTTGCCGGCTGCGGTTTCAGATTGTCTTCTTCGGGATCCGCTTTCACTTCTGATATTGTTCCTAAAATGGGGAATAGAAATGAGTTATTTATATATATAGCAAGATGGCACCCCCACACTATGCTGCTGTAGCGAGAGAGTGGTTGAACCAAAATTATGCAAACCAGTGGATTGGCAGTAGAGGTACAATTGCGTGCCCGCAAGATCACCTGATCTTACTTCTACGGAATTATTTTTATGGGATTACATTAAATCACTAGTTTACATAACCCAGCCAGTTTCTCTGAAAGAATTGCGTCAGAAGATAATTGGCGCTTGTCGAAATATTCCAAGAGACATTTTTCGAACAGTTAGTTTAGCTGTTTACAAAATGGAAATCATTTTGAGCACCTATTGATTTACACATGACATACCTAATCCTCCACTGCACACTGTCATGGGGACCATGAGTTCTATTTGCGACCGGCACATGACGCACTTTTTCATTATCTGCGAGCAGCTCTCGCAAACGCACATGTGACCGCAGGGTTTAAAGAGGACAGCGGACTTCTTGTCGGAGCACACCAAACACTCTTCAATCTAAAAAAGAGAAAAAGTATTACTGAAAAACGTGAGGGACGAGCGCACGAAAACCTCTCGAAAAAGTGTTTATTTCTGCATGAAATCATAGACATAAACTATAAAGGGAGATAAAATTGTTTACATTTTGTCTAAATCAGAAATCAGAACAAAGATTACCTATTAGGTAAAAATATTTTACTAAATATATGTGTGTTGGTTTTAAAATTTTCTACTTGTAAAATTATTTATTTCCAAGAGGTCTAAAGATACAGAAATAGCCGTAGGAGAGATATCATAACAAATATTTAAGTTAGATCTATGTAAGGCTTTTGACACCGTAAAACATGATATTTTATTAAGAAAATTATACAGTAGGTTATTGGAATAAGGGGAAATACACACAAACTTATTTAAGCTATCGTAAACAATTTGTTCAAATTGATGGGGAAAGAAAAAGTTCGGAAAAAGAAGTGGAGTTCCACAAGAATCAATATTAGGGTCCATTATTATTCTTAAGTTTCCAAATTGAACTTAAAGGGCAATATAAAGCTATTGGCAGATGTTACAACAGTTAGTAATTTTGCTAAAACTTTCGCAGAAATATATTTTGATATTAATAATGATTAAAAAATTCTTCTTTCTTGGCTTCAATCAAATAAACTTACGTAAAGTTTTACAAAATCTTCTTTTATGTTTGTAACTAAAAATAAAATAAATGCTATCATTAACCCCTGAACATTTAATAATATAATATATATAATGAAAATATTCAATATTCAAAAACGACAAAATTTTTAGGATTAGACAAAAATTTAAATTGGAAAGGCCATATCCAGTATATTATAAACTCAATATTTCCTTTGATATCTGTTTTGTACAGAGCTAGATATTACATTCCTTTGAAAAAATATATATTTTTCAATAATATATTCAAAATTACAATACTTAGCTTCTGTATGGGGATCTGCTTGTTTATCAAACTTAAACCCATTACAAAAATTGCAAAATAATGTTATTAAATGCATACACAAATTACCACCTTTAGAACCAATTGTTAATCTATATTGACCGAAGGGGTATTTGACACGTTCAAAACATTTATAAATTAAAAATTTGTATTCCAATTCACTCTATTATTTTAAAAGAAAAAAAATACACTTTACAAGAATATGATCATAACATCAGACATTGTATAAATTATCAAACTATACCAGTAAAAATAATTTCGGAAAAAAATCGCTTTTATATGACGGAATAATAAAATATAACAATCTTCCAAAAAATATCAGAAAAATTAAAAAACTGGCAACTTTTAAAAAAACAATTAAAGAGATAGGTGTTTACTAAATTAAATTATTTATACTATTTTTGTTGTAATTGATTTTATTAATAAATTAAATTGGATACCTTCCATTTTTTATTGTTTTTTTTAAATGGTTATTATTTTCCATATTACGTTGTCATTTTCCATGTGATGAACTGTAAAAGTTAGTTTGGAATAAAGGCATTTTGAAAGTAAAAATTACATAAAAAAATAATGTGAGGAAAATCGAAATCACTGTGGGAACGGTTTTTCAATTTCTAGACGGTTGCCGAAAAAATAGTGTACGCAACACGCCCGGAAACTGGAGTCGCAGACTTCCAACGCTCGTCATGGAATCTTGCCTACTCGTCTAAAAGAAAACAGTATTTTCCGAACTTACCTAAATAACTTTTGACTTTTATTTTTTAACCGGTTGGAAAGAATTTTTATTATATTCGTAGCGTAGGTATCTACTTATTGGCAATATTAAAGAACCTTTTTCTCAAAATCTACAAAAGTCTCGTAGTTCTTGTTTGTAAGACAGTATCCATAGATTATAATCCTAAAAAAACCACATGCGACACCGTACTGGAAAGCATGAATGATTGTAAACAAATGGGGTTTTATGAATGGGATGTTTTGTCTCTCCTTATCTTATATGTCTATGCATGAAACGTTATTATTATACTTACTTTAATTCGTCCACTAACCGACTCCCGACATAACAAGCACTTCTTGACGCGCGGTCCGCATCCCGAACAACAGGTCACGTGCCCGCAGGGTTGGAACAACATGTCCCGCTTCATGTCGGAACAGACCAAGCATTCGTCGAGAGTCGAGGTTATGTTCGAGTTCTGAGTGTTCTGATTGGGCCCCATGTCCATCTCGCCGCTTTGCTTCTCTTTGTGGCACTTGGTGAGGGTCTTGCAGAGGTTCGGATCGGGACAGAGGTCCAGGGGAGTTTGACCTGGAACACAACAACACATGTAATTAATTTTAAAGAAGTAGTCCATACTCAAAGTGGAGTTAAATGTATAGAAAAAAGAAAAGCACAAAGTCTTTCTCCACAATTTTTTATTAGAATAACTAGGCGAACCTATAATAATTCAATTCGACATGTTTCGAGTGTAGAAACACTCATCATCAGGAAAACAAAGTAAATGGTACAATGCTGATGTTGTTAGCAATAGAGAAAATAATAAGTGGGATTGAGCCGTAACGGAGTTTTAACAAACTTTGTGAAAATCATTTATATAAGCAGTGAAAAATCTTAAGTTTCATTCAACTTTGTCAGATACATGTAAAAGTATTGAAATAAGAGGGAAAGAAAAAAAAATTGTTTTTCGTAAAAGTCAAAGCATCATTTAGCTTGAAGCAAAATGCTGTTGGGTACCAGGCTTGTTACGGCCCAGTTACCCCGGCAGAAGTCAAATTATACATCGCATTGTGTGCAAAATTAATAGATTTAAAAGGTTTTTAAATCTCTTTAATGGTGCGGGTGTGATGTACTTAATATATTATTTTGTTTTATGTCTGTTTTATTTGGAGGGGAGGAAACTTGAACCGATAACCTTGCCCATATCTGGGAAAAATTGAAAACCCATGAAAAATTAAAGGTACATAATTATAAACAACATCCTTAATTTCTGTATGCTAAAATTAACATTCAAACTATTATTTGAAAGAAGGAACTAGACTTCTCTCACCTTTCTTGTTCTTTATTGTCAAATCGGCTCCATTCCCGGCCAAAAAACAGGCAATACTGGCCGAGGACTTCTTATCCGATCCTTGTGTGCCCAGGCCCATGAGGAGCTTCCCGACATCCTGCACGTCCTGGAGCTGCCTCAGCTGAGACAAAGTGTGATGACGTAGGGCTTCGTGGAGCGGAGTGTCGCCGTCTTTGTCTGCTATGTTGAGGTTTGCGCCTCCTCTTACTAGAAGCTAAAAATTTAGTGAAAAAAAATCAGTTTAAGTTATTGCTGCTGATTAGGGCTGTGCGATTACCAAAAAAGATAATCGATTTTCGATTCTTTGAAATAATCGATTATTTCCTATTAATCGATTAATCGAAAATAATCGATTTATTAAAAATAATCGATTAATCGAAAATCAAAAATAATATATTACTTAATCGAGAATAATATATAATTCTGATTAATCGAAAATAATCGATTGATTTAATCAAAACAAATCAAAAAGTCGATTTAAATATTAGATCGTTAAGAATATTAATTTTATGAAAGGCGCACAGAGTGAAACTTTTTTCAAATTATTTCGTTGATTGTCTTGCAATAATATGCTAGGTAATATTTTTTAAACCGATTTTCAGGGTAATAGGGTTGCTAATAAATATATAGAGACTTATAGCAATAATAACTAACTAGCAACTTAAAACATACCTATATTTTCGAATAATCGAAAAATAGCTTTTTTGGTCAATTGATTAATCGAAAAATCGTTTTTTTTTTTCGATTAATAATAGATTAATCAAAACATCGTTTAATTTGTTTTTCAAATAGGTACCTAATTAATCGATTAATCGAAAAATATTTTTTTTGGCTAATCGATTAATCAAAAAAAATTTTTTTCGATTTTGATTTGATATTTGATTTACGAAAAATGTTTTTTTTTCGATTACTTAATAATCGATTAATCAAAAAATCGTAAAAATATTTTTTTTCGAATAATCGATTAATCAAAAAATAGGTTTTTTTTCTATTAATAATCGATTAATCGATAAAAAAAAAGTATCTCTAATCGAATAATCAATTTTGTTGCACACCCCTACTGTTGATTACATGGACTGGTGCGCGCCGACCAGTAGGAAGCGGGAAAAGGACGTTCGGCCCCAAAACTTCTAAGATCTAAAGTTGGTCTCTCGAAAATTATTAAATTAGGAATTAGGTAAAAACTAAATTTCTGGATTTTATAAGGAATATTTACTCACCCGAACAATCTGCGTGTGCTGCCTTTCCACGGCCAAATGCAGGGCCGTCTGCAGGTTGACATTTTGCAGGTCCATGTTGCCCTTGCCGTGAAGCACCAACTGTTCTGCCACTTCGACGTGGTTGTTCAGGGCCGCCAGATGTAGGGCTGTGTAGCCGTCGTCCTTTTTCTCGTCCACTATCCACGGGCGTGGCAATTTGGCGAGTAGGATTTTCATTGCGCTGTAAAAGAAAAAAAATAGTTATACTTTAGGATACCTTTTGGTGATGAATAATAACTATTTTTGTTTTTCTTTATTTATTCTTTTTAAAATTTTGCTTAAAGTTGTACTTGTGCTTAAATTAATAAGTCTAAACGTATTCCTATATATGGACTTAACGATACTTCTAATTTATTTTCAAGGGCAAGTGATACTCTTTTTAATTGTGTTAAATAAATGGTAAAAAAATTTAAAAATTATAATTTTACACTTTCCACAGATTTAATTAATTAATTTTTTAAATTTTTTTATTATTTATTTAACACAATTAATAATAGATTTCCACCAAGTAAAAGCCGAATCAATTCTATGATACTCTTTTTATTTTTAAGTACCTACATGTAACAAATTTTTTTGCTTTTGTACAAATAAAAAAAATTGATTTTAGATTGTATTCTAATTTTGTACAGTGTTTTATGGATCCAATAACATATTATAGACAAAAAGTCAAAAATAACAAAAAATCGATACACCGAATAAGATTTATATCACCTATTAATTGGAAAATTCGATTCCTTTTATAAACAAAAATCGATTATGCCTTTTCTTATCGTCCAGCCCCTTATGACAAGTAAATGTTAGTATAATGTCTACTCATTACTAGTACTGCCACTGTTACTAATGAATATGACTCATTTGGATGGTAATGAATCCCAGTTATCTCTCTCGCAGCAGGCTGGAAACAACAGTAGCAGCTTTGAATGTGGCAGTAATAGCGGAGAGCAGAGCATCCATCGGGCATTCCTGCTAAATTCGTTGCGTATTCCAAGAGTTATGCGTGTGCGAAAATTAGATGGTCCCCCGGGGTCGATGAACGAAAGGCATAACTTTGGATATTTTTCTGTCATTGGCGTATCCTGGAACTACGGCCGATACGAAATGTTTAGTGCAGGAAAAATGCATCCTTGCATCCAAATGTGCTTAGCTAAGATGTTAAAGGAACACCAGAAATCACTACCTTTTCCCCCAACTTTGTCAAAAAAACTTAGCCTTGTTCTAAATTGTGGCAAAAACTTGGGGCGCATTTAACTTTATTATGTTATTGTGTATAGAGCTACTTGCTTGATGAAACTGTATTTCCATATTTCAAAAACGAAAAGAAGTAAAGTTTCTTTTTATTCAGTTGCCTGACATGTGTTTCGACTATGGAGAACTATAGGGTAGGAGGCCGATCGACAATGGCAGCATTTTCAAATTATGTCCCGGTTTTTTGGTTGGTTCGCTATTGGCCGATAGATGGCTCTCGCGTCCGAAGTGGGCTGATGCTGTCTTCTTCTTCGTTTTTAATATGGAAAACTAGATCCTCCATAGTTTTTAACTTTTACTTTTGACAATTGACATTTTATTTTTCGAAATAACAAATAACGTTTGAAGGCAAGACAAGACAAATAACGTTGTATTGTAATTAATTTCCATATTTATAATAATTAATGGTACAATTTATAAAAGTAGAGTTTGCTTTGTGTCGGGGTGTAAGACAGAGGATCTTCTTCAGAGATGAAACGCAGCCAAATAAGTCTCTTTCTAGCTCCAAAGGTAAAACCCTTTAGCTAGAATGTTCCTGTATTTTAAAAACGAAGCATCGTTGGAACTTTATACAGGCCGAGTTTACTAATAAGTATAACAAAGTAAGTGTAAACTCATATAAAAGTCCTTATTTGTTCCTTAAAGAACTAATTTAAATAAAAATAGTTATCGCGTCCATAAGAAACCATTTATTTGATAGCCCACTTCGAACACGAGCGCCATCTTATGGCAACTCGTAAAGCTGAATTACCGATGCTAATTTGGGATCGAATCCAATGCATTGCGATCGGCCTCCTACCTCAAGTCCTCCATAGTTTCGACCCTCTCGGGCCATTTTCAAAGATTACTAGATTATAGTTAACAGTGCTATTGATGCGGTATAAGGCAACACCTCTTAATTAGGAGGGGTTGTATAAGGTCATAAAAGGTACAATAGAATAACAGCATTTAATAATATTTACTATTTGATTGTGGAATGTGGGTTTTTACAGATATCTTGTTAATGATATTGTCCATATCTATGCGAATATACTATTTACTATTCATAACTACTTCATTTGAAGGCAGTTCAAGCTGGTTGTTGACAATATTACATTTTTTCTTTATTGCTTTTTGATGGATAATGTTTCAAATAAGTTTTCTTCATTGATTTTGAATAAATAGTGGTTTTATTTTAGTTGATATTGTACGGTTTTCTTGGGTACAGCATAGACGTTTACTTTTAGATAAGCAAACAATAATCACGAAAGTGGCAAATTTATGGCCTCGCGCATGTAAACAAAGCAACACCGGATTAGGCATGCGCACTGCAACATTATTATTTGATGAATGGGAAAATAGACAGGTCAGGGCTTTAAAATGTAAGTTCTTGCTCAAAAAATTGCAGGGTTGGCAAATATCATGATATTTATATAAATATCCAAATATTCGATCATCAAGAACACATCATATATGTTTGCTTTTAACAACTATGGTTCAACTTAAAACCCAGAACTACTAGGCTTGTTAATTAAATCAAAATGAACAAAAACTAGATTTTTTATTTTTGGCATTGTAAAATTTTTATTATATACAGTGAGGACGTAAAGTCTGGAATAAATTCATTATTTAGGGAACGCTGAATGTTTTTAAAAATCGCTCGGACACGTCGATTTTGTTTTTTTAATACGCATTTTTTTCAATATTTTTTATTATACTCCGAAAGCACTCTGCTTGGACCAACTTTAATTTTTTAAATGGGAACCCCCATTTTTTTTTTTAATTTTAGGATTCTGTGCATAATTGTGAACATTTTTTATCTAACATGTCATTATGATTTATCGACAGTTAAAGTTCGAAAATAAATAAAACAATTAATTATTTATCATTTTAATAAATCGTCACCTTAGAGTTATACTGTGGTATGTGCAGTAAACCAAGTTTTGAGAAAAAGCGTTATGAAAAATTGGCTTTTTGTTACAGTGCTATGGACAGACCTACACTTAAAAAAATTTGTACTTTGTTAGTTTCATTATAATTATTACGGTTTTTTAGAAAAAATATACACATATACATTGTTTTGTCTATATTTTGAGCACTAGAAAAAACACATACAATTATGTAACTCTATTTTTTTATTAATTATGAAAACATACAACTTTGTAAAGTTACAAAAAAACAAAATAACTACAAATAAGAATATAATCCAGAACTAGAGAAATAAATATGTTAGGCATTATCATTTTTGGAAAGTATAGCCATATAGTATGCCTTATCCACCTCAGGAATCCATTAGCACACTAACTCAACGACCCAACCAAATAAAAACAAAGTTGTATGTGTATTATTTGTGACCATAGGAATAAAATATAAAATTACAAAGGTGTATGTGACACATATACAACTATGAGACCCCTAGCGGTCATTTTTCGAACTTGCAAATAATTTCCAGCAATTTCTCTTGGCCGCTTTTATCGATATAGAAATAAATAAATAAATAAATATATTTCTTCCCAAAGTCCTAGTGTTATTACTTTCTGAGATATAGCCGATTACCTCCTTAGGTGGAACACCCGGTACATATCTAAATGGTTTGTTAATTGTTGCAAAGGGTATTATGCACAGCAGTGACCTACGGTCATGATAATTAAAAATTACCCGCTTCCTTAAAACGACTATTCAACGTTGACCAAGCAACAAAGTCCAACCAATCCTCCGCGATTATAACTTTCTTGAAACGCGGATTTGGCTCAGTTTGACTTCGATTTATAAGAAATGTTTTAAAAGGTTGTGGTGGCTTTTCCAAGAAGTGGATAAGGTATGCTAGCTACGTCACTGGCCAGACTAGAAATACACGGTCTTAAAGTAAAATTTCGGCTATTCTCGTCCGGTCGAGGCGCGTCGCGTCTCCATGCCGAAGCCTCTGTCAAATTACATGACATTTTGCTGAACGCCTATATAAATCCGCAACTCACGCATTTTTATTGGCCCTTTTATTTTTTATTAGCAACGAATTTTATAAGGCTACAAAGGAGGATGTATGGAGGCCGAAATAGGACCTTGCTCCGACGTTTTTATGGGGAAATATGAGTGACAGATTTATATTTATTTCGTTATTTTTATTCAAAGTAAGGTATCAAAATTGAGAAACATACGGAAAGAACCTTTTTTAAAAAAATGAAACCTTTTTCAAAATCACTCTAGAGATTATAAAATAATATTATTTTAAGGATATTATAGGTAGGTAGAATAGATTGTCAACTTAACAAGGAGTTTTTTCACTATACGAATTTTGGCATAATTTTTTTGAATGGTTTAAGAAAAATTAGAAATAACGACGAAATAAAGTTTGCCCAATATTCTAAGAAGAAAATCAAAATAATCATAAATAATCAATAATAAAAAAGTTTTTCATATATGGAACTAGAATTCTGCCGGTTGTCATTGCCTTTGCTTCAATAACTTAAATATACA
This sequence comes from Polydrusus pterygomalis, assembly GCA_963969555.1. Classification (NCBI taxonomy): domain Eukaryota; kingdom Metazoa; phylum Arthropoda; class Insecta; order Coleoptera; family Curculionidae; genus Polydrusus; species Polydrusus pterygomalis. The sequence goes on from OZ018376.1 coordinate 3,331,427, forward strand.
AGAACAGGAGACTGGACGAGATAATATTCAGGTAGATGCCCGCGGGTCGACCTTCACTCCGAGTCCCTGCGACTGGTCAATTTGTTGTGACGTAAAAATTGCTGGTTTCTCGAGTGTTTATTAAAGGGCGTGTTTTGTTTTATTATTTTTTCAGTAAATATTTCAAAATTTGAATAAATGTAAAAGCCCATTTGAATAGTGATTCGAATAAAATTTATTACTGGGGAGCAGGTACCAATCAACCACACCTAAATTGTATTAAAGTATACGAGGTGATCTAAAAATGAATAGGTACAAAAAAAAAATGGAAATCGTTTGGTCATCTTTTGGGGCCTGATACACTGAGGAAAATCATTCAATACAAGTATTTTTTGAATGTACTTACATGGGTTACCATAAAAAAAATCCTTTAATCCCTAAAATATTTCGTTTAGACACACACGAGATCGTTTTTTGACAACATGTTTTTGCGCCTATTCGATATTTTTTTCCGGTAACAAAATACCGTTTAACCATTAAAATATAAGTATACATAATAATATAGAATAAAATATTTTTATTAGATGATTTTTTAATTCCTGCAAAGTTATCTCATTATCACAAAAAATAAACCCTTTTTATAACTCAAATTTACTTTTTAGGAACTAAATAGTTCCATTTTTAAAATATGGAGAAATCGTTTAGGTAACTTTCAGCGAGCCCTAATATAGTCTCTCCCTTACTACAACGGAACAGAGAGGGACGGACTAACTTAAAACAATGATCTGTCGTTGCTCCGCGTGGTTTAAATTGAACGGAGTAGTTCACAACATATTATTTGATTGCCGTTGTTGGTGGGTGATTGATGTATGATGGTATGGTGTACTTTTAGTGCGAAGTGCATGACTGCAAACCTAATTTTGTATTCTGTGATATAAGTGTTGTGTAGATGTGTCCTTATATTCAAGGTTTATTTGTGTTTATTTTCTCCTTAACCATAAACTTGATTCTCTGTTGTAAAAACTTTATAATAAATAAAAACTACTTAATCTTATTTGGTTTTACGTGGTTGTAAAAATAAATGTTTTTATATACAAAACATTGTCGTTAATTTTTGTGTTTTTTTAAGCCTTATCCCAACTGATGATTCTTTAGGTAAGAACTTCTAGGCCATTTTCCTTTTTATGATGATTTCCTTACTTTATTTTCTCAAAATAATTGTTGATAGTCTGGGGCAAAATACCTATAGATTAAAAAAATATTATATATGAAATAAGGCCATCAACTGGCCATATTAATTTTTCCTTTTATTCTTTAAAACTAGGTACCTATACCTAGGCAACTGGCTCAAAACGTCACTGCCATTACAAATATTTAATTTGGCTAAATAAAAGTAAAGAAATCTAATAAAAAATTAAATAAAATGCTGAATACGTCACTGAGGGCCAATCCTAAAAAAAGGAGCTCAGAAAAAGGTAATTTAGTAGTAGCTAGATAGACTAGAGTCTATTCAGCGAGCAAACCTGCAAAATGGCCGACATGTCATATGACAAAAATAATTGAAAATGCAAAAATTTATTTTATTTAGCTAGAATATGACTTTTGTCATATGACATGTCGGCCATCTTGCAGGTTTACTGAGTGAATCGACTATACCAATGATAAAAATATTTTTTTTTATAGCTGGCAGACAATTTTTAAGATTAAAAAGCAATACTCTTTCAACTACATGACCTCAAATAATCACAAAATCATGTTGAAATAAAAGATATTTTTGACCACTGCATCATATATTTTTTAGGGCAATAGAATTGTCTTTTAGCAGCAAAAAAATAATATTTAAAAAACCACCATATTGGGGTTAAAAAGTCATTTAAAAAAACAAACCTAGTAGCTACAACAGAGTTGTTTATTGCAGATTTCTAGCTAGGGCTAATATAGTTTTCTTTCAGTGTAACTGGGTCAGGGGGCAATATAGAAAAAAAATATATGTAACATTAGGGTATGTCCATTTTATTTTGAGAAAGATGACAGAAAAAAAAACAATTGAATAATGAATTCACCACATTTTGAAGTCGGTTTTGTTCGTTAAAAAAAGATGTTCATACGAAAAATATTTATTTCGCAGAACGTAACGTTCATTCATACAACTATTTTCAGTTTTGTAACTTTGATGAACCCGTGCTCCTGTTTATTTTCGAGTTACGCTTGAAATCCTGAAATGATTATTGGTGAACAGTTTATTTTTAACTTAAGTTCTTTTGAAAATAATCCAGCGTATTACAACACTAATACGTTAGCACATACAGCTTAAAATACTGTTGTTCTTTTTTCGGAATTTAAAGAATACAATGGCTTTAAAATTTAGTTTGTTAAATTTTATACAGGTCGTCCCGATAGCATTTGCCCACGGCGATTTATGCATTTCGTCGTCGTTCTTACATATACATATAATGTAACCAGGAGAACCACTGGATTAGTGGATGGCAACCTAAAAAATAAAAGGGACAGTACTTGGGGTGTTCCACAGGGAAGCGTGTTGGGACCGTTTTTGTTTATAATTTATGTAAATGATCTACATAAGGGGCTTAAAAATTCGTTTGTAAATTTGTTTGCAGATGACACCCTAATTTCTGTCACGGGTCAAAATTTTAAGCAAAATAGTTAAAGCGCTAAATGATGATTTAAAGATACTATACGAATGGTTATGTCAAAATACATTAAAGTTAAATAATACAAAAACAAAATGCATGATTATTGGTTTTAAGGTGATGTGTCATAAATTTAATAGTTCAGGGCTATCGCTATACACCAATTATTGTCAGTATGTTGAGATCTTTGGGATGGTTAAATAAATATAAGGCAGTTCATTAAAAGGGCGAATCTGGTGTTAATCTATAAAATTGAGCATAATCTGCAACCCGACTATTTAAAGTCCTATTTAGTAAAAAGATCAAATTTTCATAATTACAATGTTAGATCAAATCAACACTTTATATCCAGGGTAAAAACAACTTTTTTACAAAAAACTTTGCTTTATGAGGGCATTCGCTATTTTAATGATCTGCCCGATCATCTTAAAAATGCGCCAGATTTAAGAACTTTTAATAAAATACTTTCTGTGCATTTGATGAGGTGACTATGGGGTTATTTGTACAATCTCAACAATTGTTTATTTTGTTAAATTGTTATCACTAGCCAAGTGCTAAATAAAAATTATTATTATTAAAAAAAAAAACCAAAACCCCATTAGTTCAGAGATATAGTGTGTAATTTATACAGCCGATAGCCTTCTCGATTTTAAAGAAGTGTGTGAGACAGCATATATTAGCCTCTTCATAAAGGAACTTTGACGAATCCAGGGGGGGGGGAGGTCATCGAGGGTTGAGGTTCACCACAGGCGGTGATATTTCCGAGGGCATAATTTTCTTAAAAAATTCATGCTGGAGGAGATACTTCCGGTTATTAATTCAAGAACGTGGGAGATTCGCTGAGAAAATTTCACACCAAAATAATATAAAATATTGTAGCATGATATTTTCCTTTAGAAAATCCAGTAGGAAACTAAAACTACCAAGTAGTCTGTGTGCTATTCACAGATAAATATCTAACGAATTATTTGCAAAATATAGGAGGCATCTAAAAAACAAAAATTATAAAAATACATCAGCCTTCCGATAGATAATAGAATACATTATTTTGGACGAACAAATGTTTGTTTCATACTGCTTAAATCCTAGGAACATATTTTTTGGTAATATAGAGACTGAATTTAATTATTTTAAAATGAAAAAAATGGCCCTGTCATTAACAGTATTTGCAAAAAATACATTTTCGGTAAACTTTAGTAGCAAAACTTGCTGCATTACAAAATGAATTCTGCTAATTTGTCTTTAATTATTTCACGTAACTAAAATTCAAGAAATATGTTGGATTTATACCATAAATATCTAACGAATTCTTTGCAAAATATAGGTATCTATAATACTACAAAAAAAGGGGGAATATGGAGACAGCATAATATAACCAGGTGTTGAAAGTATTTATTGAGCTATATTAAGATTAAATACTCATATTAAAATAATTAATTAATTATTATTATTGTTTTCATTATTGTGATAATTATTATTAATGTTAAACACACAGTTATTATAAACAATAGTTGGTTGTGCGTTTGACAGAAAAACTATCGCTGTAATCACACCCAGGGTACCCAGGAGGAAAAAACTTCCGGAAAGTTTTGGGGGTTGTTATAGTAACAAGCTGAAATGAAAGCTTCCTATTGGCTAAAAATTATAGGTGTAAAATTTTCGTTGACGCCTACGTCGGTATATTTTCAGGTTAGTTTTGTTTGTCAAATTATGACACATAAATTCAAAATATCAACTGCCATTTTGGTTTGCTTCTCGACTATACAGTTTGCTTTGTATATTGGCTCCACGAGCTAAACGTCAAAATTTCACCTGCTTTTTTTTAATGAATTGAACAAGGCCCTCTGTAGGTATTCTGTTTCACTTATTCCTCCGTAAATCCCAGACGGTATTCATACTAACGCTATTAAGGTGGGAGTATCAACATGCTTGCCAACCTATAGCCTATTTCGCGTAGATTTATTTATTTATTTTAACTTTTACACAAAATTTAAATAAAAATCAATATCGTCTTCATGTCTTCATATTCTATAGGTAATAATTAACATGTTAAATAAATATCAAGGAATTTCATAGGTTATTTAAGGAGAATTGTATATCGAAAAATATCGGTTAAGATTTTTTTTAACATTATTATGTCATTGTTCTTTCACTATACAATTCTCCCAAAGTAAGCAATGAAATAAATTGATATTTTTGTAACTACCTAAATAATGTGCAGACGATATTGATTTTATTTAAATCTTAGTCAATAAAATAATAAACTAAGAAAAACAAGGCGAAATAGGTTATAGGTTGGTAATGGATTAAATGACGTTAAGAATGCCCCCTTAAGCATTCTATTTTTTTTATAGGCCTGCGATAAGTACAGATCACGCCACTGATTCTCTATCTATCTATCCCATGCAGTTTAATAATCGAAATAAAGCTAATAAAAATCCCGGACGCACGCACACTCGGTTGACGTCTGTGTCATCATCAATCCGCTACTTAAGTAGGAGAGCCCCCGTTCGTATGCATCAGCAGCATCGTCAGAAAACGATAAATAATGTCATACGGCGCTTTTGAATGGTCTTGAACCCTTGACCCTTTTTAGTAGTCGTATTTAACCGATCATTGGTCGTCGAGCTACTGTCGAATGGAAAAGTAACGAATATACGGATGATTTGGACTAAAACGGAACCAGAGCCGGCACTGGCGGATATGCCTTTTTTTGGATAGTGATTTGTCAAATTCCTTTGTACAACATTCCTACCGTGCGAGCAAAAATTATTTGCATCAAAGAGGTCCTTGCATCTAAGGACGTAATGCTTAGCCGTAGAGCTTAATACCTGTTGGGTGTTAGTAACTCAATCAGTTATTCCGTCATCTGTGACAGTCGTTACAAGTAGATTCATCGCTAATTTTTCCAATTTCTTGAACAATTCACACAATGGGCTTTACGGAACAGCACAAATCGTTCATGGTTGATGAAGCGTATTTTCAAAACGGGGTTAGAGTAAATGATGAGTGGCAATACAATCCGGGTTTGTGCATGGACGATTTTCACGATCATTTTCCTAACGTTGCATTTATTGCTGGGGATTTTTATCATTGCATGAAAAGAACCGTGGCTGTGTTTAGGGAAACAGGTTCCATACAACACAAAAAAGGAGCAACAAATTGTATAAGACGCCTGTCCCAAGAAGTGGGAAGATCTTATAGAACATGCAGGACGATTCTTAAGAAGCAGCTAAATTTATTTCCTTATAAAGTGCAAGTATTCCAAGAAACACAAGCCGCAGATTTTGAAAGACGCAGGAATTACTCTCAATGGTTTACCCAAAATTTATTGGAAAGAAATGATTTATTAGACCTGACATTTTTTCTGGATGAAGCCTGGTTCCACCTCTCCGGTTATGTGAATTCTCAGAATACACGCATGTGGAGTAGTGAAAATCCCCATTTTTTTGTAGAGTCCACATTGCACCCTCAAAAAATTGGTGTCTGGTTAGCTGTTTCCCGAAGAAGAATTATTGTTGGTCCTATTTTTTTCCATGACACAGTTACAGCACAGCGGTATAGAGACAATATTTTGAATCCATTTGTGGAGCAATTACTTGACCACGAACTATACGTTTTGGATATTTTCAACCGGACACAGCCGCCGAAACTATTAACTACTTACGCAATTTTTTCGACGACAGATTGATCAGTTTTCGATCAGACATTGAATTCCCACCTAGATCACCTTGTTTAACGGTTATGGATTACTTCGTTTTTCCTCATTTAAAGAACACTATTTTTAAAACACCAGTTGCAAATTTAGAACAATTACAAGAAAGGATTATCCAAGAATGTGGTAACATTTCTCTAGATATGCTGGTCAACACTTTCGAAAATATGAAGAGACGTGTGAATTTATGCTTGGAGCATGGCGGTGGCCAATTTCAGCAATTTATGTAATTATTTTCTTTTTCTTTCTGTGTATTCTTACTTTGTTAATTTTGTAAAAAATAAATTTGTCTACTTATTTTTTAATTTGACAAAATTTTTAACCTAGATTTGGTTAGATATATAGTCCCCATATCAGTGTGATATAAACCAAGCCCTACGTTTTTTAATCCAAGCCCTGTTTGATGCAAATATTTTTTGCTCGCACGGTATGTACGTATGTATAGGACGTTAACATCGGTTGCTGGCAAGCTGAGGACGCACCCAGCTCAGGATCGGCAGCTCTGGGGTAGGCAAAAAGGATCGCCGTTGGTCTACTGGCCAGGTTTCGGAAACTCTCCTTCAATTACTACTACTACTGCTAATATTTCGACAGGCGGGGAAACCGTATTAAAAATAGCTGCCATGCATCTGGTATCTGGTAGCGGTAGCAAAAACGAAAGAACTAACCCGATTGGTGCTAGCCGGCTAGACAAAATAAAGCACGTGAAAATTCGCCAACCGCGGTTGGATTTGGGGATCTGGCAAAGCCACAAAATTCCTAATGGGCTTGTAAAAGAGGGCGATATATTTATGGTTTATTATATCTCTCTCTACCTCACCAGGCCTAGTCATATGTAATATAAACGGCAAATATTTTAATTTCTATGCAATTATTATTCTAAAATCGTTTAGGAAGACATCAAGGGAGAAGGGAACCGTCACTGGTCACTGGACCTAGGCCCCTTAATAAATGAGTCTACCATCAGTACCCCCATGTTAAATACGTCCCTGTTCCCCATTAAAACGATTTAATTGAAATTAAGGCGTGCATTTCAACCAAGTACAGCAGCTTTTGGTGACGAACTCACAACATTGCCAGATACAAAATCACTTTGATAAACAGGGCCACCGTAAGAGTTCATTTTACAACTGGGCCACAAAACTAAATGACAAAATAGGGAAATATTATGTTTAAAAGTTTGGTAATGTACGTGTCCCGTACACAGCTCGGCGGAATAAATATGGCAGTTGAATTTATTAAAATTTATTAGTGAATAAAGTTGGAGTGGTTTTATGTGAAGGTTGTTTTAGTTTATAATGTGCTCTTGCATGTTGTGACTTTCGAAACTTTGTTCGTTTATTTGGCCGCGGTTGTGGCGAAACGGGCGCAAAGCTCGCGTTTTTTCGGGCTGTGTGGGATTGTAGTTTACTGTGACCAGTCGTTGGATTTATGTATTGTGTTTCGGGTAAGAAAAATACACTCAAGGTACCTATTTAATCGTATTTTTGAGGACGCTTTATCATTTTTACTGCCAAGTTTTTTGATGAGATTTCTGTTTAAAAATTTGTCAAAATGAAATTTGCCAACCATCTATCTCTGAGGCAATTCGTTGTCCATGGAGATAGGAAAGATAGTTTTTTTCCAAACCATCTAGAAAAATACAGAAATTTTGCGGGGGAGGGGGGGGGGGGGATACAGGATATCAAATTTTAAAGGTATCTAAGCTTAATTTAACCCTGTCATTTAACACTTCCAAATTATCGATTTTAAAATGGCTTCTTTTCTAGTATTGTTGTTATTGATAAAATACACGACAAAAGCAAGCCAAAACCGTTTTCTAGTTCACTTTATCGCATGAAATATAGAAAACGCTTTCAAACTTTGGAGGCTTATGTCTCCAAAACCGCTCCCTAATTTTTTTTTACGCGCCCTGCGCCCTTCTCACTCAACATTCTCGAGTAAGCAGGAGTGGGGGGGAAGCTTTATGGACGCATTGGATGCGAACAAGCCACTAAAGTAACCCATTTAAAGTGTTTCACTCTCGTTCTCGCGAGACGAGACGAGAGTGTTCCGGTCCTTTCCAAGACGAGACGAGAGCAGTTTCTGAGAGAATCTCCTGAGACGAGACAAAAATAAGCGAGAACGAGAAATCTCTGAAAATCTTAAGATTTTAAATAGGATTTAATGCGATAAACTTTAATTGGAATCCAGTTAGTATATCACTCGATAAAAAAGCTATCTTTATTACCGATATTGCAAGGTGGCCACGGAAAAGCGGGACACGTTGCCAAAAAACAATAGAAAAGGACCAAAAAAAAACAACTTTTTTTTTATAACGTTTACCGTTTTTGTTGAAATGTTTAATTGATACAGAGAACCGTTTGATAAACGATAGTCGTTTTCGCGAATTAGTATGATACTTCAGCGACATGTAGGGAGTAAATTACACACTATTTTGATGGTATCCAGTTATCTCTGGGAATTGCTTTTAACCATTTTTTTTTCTATGAAATCATGACTGGCCCGGAAATTTAAAGGTAGATAAAGTTTCTTACCTTGTTTTAAGGAGCTATGGTAATTTGATTTGCACCCTGGAACACTGCAAGTTTGGTTTTCGGTATGATTATTTTAAAATAATGTCGTCAATCAAAACAATCTAGCATCATTTTCACTATTTATATACAGACAATAATATTATCGCGAACTACAATATTACAACACTGACATTGTTTTTTGCTGTTAGGTTATAACACACACAAATACGAAAGGAATATTACAACGAGCAATAAAAACTTAAATTTCCAGAATGGTTTATGGAAAAAATACAAGGAAACGTCCTGGTTTATTCAGTATTCTGTTAAAACAACAATAAACTATAATTATCACTATATTTAATGCAGACACGTGTTTTTAGAAGTCTGACGCCGGTAACTGACCTATTTTTGCACTTGCGTGCATTCTGTTCCACCACGTGCAGGCAACCAGCGTTCCCGTTTTATGCCTTGAATACTCAAAAAGGGTCTATCTTACTTTTAATATTCTAAAATTCTATTTTTGTATACATATTTATACAACCCTGAAAACATAATTTAAAGCCGCGGCACGGACCGCGAATGGCACCGTAATCGTTAGTTTTTTGAATTCGGTTCCAGTGACGCATGCGTATTTGTCTGGTAAAATAAGTATTTGTATTTTGGTCATGTATGAGTTGATTGTTAGTAACACTGTGGATATCAAATGGCAGATTTAAGCTTGCTTTTGCATATTTTTTTATGACGTCATATTCAGAGACGAGACGATAAATAACGAGACTTTCGCGAGACGAGACGAGAAAACACCTTGCGAGATGTTAGCGAGGCGAGATTTGGAAAAAATCTTGTATCGATTTTTGAGACGAGAAGAGAATTTTCTTAAAAAAGTGCGAGATTTCTCGTCTCGTGAAACACTACATTTAAGGCAGTAGGGGACCATGATGGCTAAGCTGGCACAACGAAGAAATATTTTCTCGTATTTATTTTACTGCAAATAAAGCCGGTGATCAAATTTAAAAAATTTTAAATTCCATCGTTTCTTCTTGATTTCTGGGTCGTTGTATTTATTGCGTCCGGAAGTTTAAATTCTACCCAGTTCCAAACATACGAAACAGAAAATTTTACTTTATAATTTTGTTTTTTTACTCGAGTTTGTAGTAAACAAACCGACTGTTTTGTAATAGTAGTATATTATAGTATGGTGATAAATAAAAATGTTAAAATTACATTCGTTAACATATAAGGGATTCTTAGATGCTTTTAGGTAAATTTGAAAGATCTTTAAAAAGGACTGTGACTGATCTAGTTACCCGGTCAAAAAAATTACCTTGTCGGACTTCCAGTGTCTTTATTCTGTTACTTAACTCAACGTTTCGGTTAGTTAGTATCTCTAACCGTTTTTAAGTGTAAACTAAATTATAATTCTAAGGCTACTGTCTTAAATACTATCCATGTGCAATGAAGCTTGATGATTCCGCCTACGTGCTGATTGGAGTGTGACGTTTAAGCTGTTTGTTTTGGACAAGGAGAGGCTTGCAAATATTGGGGATATCTATACTTGGTTTACTGCATAATAATATATGGGTATTTTGACTCATAAAAGCGGCTTCTATGAATTTGCGTTTTTGCCAGTGCTGTTCCTTGTCCAAAACCTTAACTTTGGACCACTGTATATTATGTTGGTTGTTCCATACATGTTCCATTATACCAGATGTTCGAAGTTTCATCTTTTGGGTATGTTCTTTAACTTGTACGGGAAGAGATCTTTTTATTTCTCCAATGTACGATTCGCCACACTCGCCACTACTATTAAACATCTAAAATTTGCCCCAAGTTCTTGCCATAAATTATTATCATAAAGCTGGATATTGTTCTAATTTTTTGACCTAGCTGGGGAAAAAGGTAGTTGTTTCTGGTGTTTTTAGTGGCAGGAAACCTTTCAGATTTTGAAAATAGTTTTTCATAATTTGGTTCCAATATTTGTTTAAATTTTTTTTAAAAGCAAGAGAATAAGTCAATTAAACTTACTTTGATAAATCCAAAATAAAAAACAAACAAAACAGCAATTTTACCTAACCTCTAGTCAAATATTAGTTGATAACATTCAACAATTTGCCAAAAACTTGGGTACGTGTAAACACACAAACAACATTCTCAAGCACAATTTCATGATCAAGAATTTAAAAAAGTTTTCGGTACCAGTGATTGTTTATAACACACACATAATTCACTTAACTACACAATACAAAAGTACACAAGAACTAGAAATTCGAAATATTAAACACCCACAATCAACCATAACCGAGTTATTTTTAGTTGCTTTTATTAGCAAAGCAAAGGCAAAGCAACGATTTTTTGCTTAGCTATGCTGTTTAAAAGAAGAAAAAGGAAAGAACCCAATAGCAAAGAAGACAAGAAATCCACAGAGAAAACGGAACAACAAAAATGGCGCCGAGCCGGTTCTAAAGTGTATTTATACATTGAATAGCAAACTATAAGAAGGCCATATGAGCCGATTTCCTAAATCTGCTACGTCAAATTCATAGATGGCACAATGGGTTCACCAACAAGAAAGCGACTAACCTTTTCACTGCTAAATTAAAACATTGTTGCCGCCTGTCTGTTTGACTTGCTGCATGAGTTTTTTAAATTTATTTTTATAGCTTATCGTAAAACTTGATTTCACATAAGTACCTACACCTATCCACGTCTAGACCTAAAAATGTACCTATTTTTAATTGCTTTGTAGCATATAATATTTTCAACCTTTTGACGTCCCAACGTTAATTACATGAAAACATATTGGCCGCCATGTATTCTATTTCTAACAGAACTAAATGACGACTCTCACTATTCAATACCTACCTAGGCTACAACGTATATGTTGGGTAAAATATGAATGATGTGCGGTTTGTATAACTTGGTTTTTATTTGCAATTATTACTACTTTTCAAAATCGTCAAAATAAGTAGGTTTTACTTTCTTATTTAAAAAACATTCAGTTTGTTTGTATTAGTCTATTACGTATTTTGCTATTTTTCGACGAAATAAAACCTATTTTCGTTATACTTGCTGTCGCTTTTTATCTACTTTTATTTGCTTAACATTTAACACCTAATTCAACGGTAAAATCATTATAAAAGTCGGTCCAATTACCCCGGAGGAATCAGCATACATATTATTATTAAAAACATACATTCGGCTGGAATTAAGAACCTCCTGTTTTATTGTCTGTTAAAAATGCTTGAATTCTTAAAAATTCCAATAAAATACGATATGCGGCAACACCACGACATCACATCAGTGAATTTGAGACATCTGTTGCCGAGGCGCTGCATTATAACGACAGGCGACAGGTTTAAGGTTAGAGTTACGATCAGCTCCAATACGTCAAAAAATGGGTTGTTAGCTTTTCTCGGACATCCGTTATTCTTATATAGTTTGATATTCAATGATTTATATGATAAAGAAGGAAAAACTAATAACAATAGGGTTATGCGCATGCCCATAGGTACCTGTTGGGCAGCAAGGGATGTGACTGCCGAGCTGTGCGTACAAACGCATTTTTTCACTCATAAAACGTACTTTACATTAACATACCTTAAGGAGTATCAACATTTTTCCCAACCTATAACCTATTTCGCGTAGATTTATTTATGTTTTCTAGCTTTTATACAAAATTTAAAGAAAATCAGTATCGACTTGATATTCTACAGGTAATAATTGACATATTTAATAAATATCAAGGGATTTCATAACTTATTTTAGAAGAATTGTATAATAATAATTAATAATAATTTAGACGTTTATTTAATACAAAATTTGTTATGTACAAGTAAGCAATTAATACTACTTAAAGATGTAAAATAAACGTTCTCGACTTCTGCCGAAATATGCACAAAAAATGTACGTATTTGTATGGCAGTCTTTTTTCCTTCACTTCAATGCAGTTTTTGTGCTCCACTTTTCATTAATTTCTAATATCTACTTTGATTTTGATTCACAAAACTGTCAATGGCTTCTCGAGAACACACTTTTAAAATCCATTCTGACATTTTTTTCTTGAAGCTTATTAAACTTCCACAAGATTTTATTGCACTTGGGGCTATATTAAAAAATCTTGGTGTGAGGTACAGAAAGCTTCTCTGTCCACAGGCCTTATGACATTTTGGCACTGCAACTTTGTTAATAGTTCTTAAAGTATAATGTCTGTCATTCACAATTAGACATTCGTGTGGGTTTTTAAATGACCTCAAAGCCATTCTGTAACAGAAAAGCTGTCGGATATCCATCACACCACTTAAACGATATAGTGAGTCAGTTGAGAAGAGCCTGTTCTTGCCAAAAATGATTTTCAGAAACCATTTTTGTATGATCTCTAAGTTTTTGAGGTGTGTGTTTAGGACTCCGCCCCAGCCAATAATTCCATAAATCAAATGACTTTGAACTAATGCACAGTACAGAATTTTCAGTTGATTTGCAGACATGAAATCTTTCAAATATTTGAATTTTGGCAAGATTCCTCTCAGTTTCTGAACAATATACTTAACATGCAATTCCCAACGAAGGTTACAATCTATTACTATGCCTAAATATTTGATGGATTTTGTGGTGGGTATTAAAAAGTTATCGACTAGTATACCTTGGATGTTTTTTGTGGTTTGCTCCTGACTAGAAAACAACATACATTTGGTTTTATCGAAATTTACTGTAAGCAAGTTATAGTCAAACCACTTTTTTATTTTATCAAACTCTCGTTCAGCCTGTCTTATGACATCATCCCAAGTTTTACCTGTAAATAATACGACAGTATCGTCCGCGAAGGACAGTACCCGTCCAGCACCCTCCATCCTCAGCAGCCCATTGATGTACAGGATGAAAAGAACCGGACCCAATACTGTACCCTGAGGTACGCCATAGTTATAGTATAGCGAAAAATATCGGGTAAGATTTTTTTTAACATTATTATGTCATTGTCACTCATTGTTCTTTCACTATACAATTCTCCCAAAATTAGCAATGAAACAAATTGATATTTTTGTAATATATCAGATACTACATAAATAATGTACCGACGATATTGATTTTCTTTAAATGTTAGTTATTAAAAAAAAATGTGTGTGCTTAAGACCACACGACAGAAGTGAAAACTTCAACAAGGTGAAATTAACAATATCAAATACAATTTTTCAATTTTGTTTCTTTTAGGTTAGGTTTGTAAGCAATCATAAAAATAACATAAACTTGGAATACGGGATAATTTTACTGCATACGAAAAAAGATATTTCCTAAAATTGAACAACCCTTGAATTTTTACATCTTTAACAGAAGTCAGAAATCATAATAAATTAGGTCCACGAGTGTCTATACAACGCACACTGTTTGCGGCATGCTCTTGCATATAACGTTCATTCGGGTCGGGGTCAGTTCGGATTGAATATAGCAGTTGAATTCGAGCGTTACACAGCCGAGTGTGACGCGTGACGGCTCAGTTTAATTCAGTGCCCACAAAAAGTGCTAAACGCGCCTAAAGAAGTTTTCACTTCAATAATAAACTCAAAAAATCAACGCGAAATAGGTTATAGGTTGGCAATAGATTCAATGACGTTGAGAATGCAACCTTAATATGATGGTATAGTATTATTACAGTGCATACTACTACTAACTACTATAGCCTCTATTTGTATAGGGCGTGTGCGGAGCGCAATAGTTTTGATAAATTAAAATTTATATTTCCGACGGAAATTCAAAGGTTGTAATAACAGAAGCGCTTTTCCCTCCCCCCGTTTCATAATTTCAGATGTATGCGCTGTCTTAGTCAAACAAATTAAAGTGTTATTATATGCAAAATTATTCATAACATGGAGTTGGCATTGTTGTGTTGTTCTTGGGAGAAATGGTAAATTGCTGCTTGGAGAACAATTTATAACCTAAATGTTGCAGCTGAATATCTGCATAAAACAGTATTTGATCATTGTATTGGTAATGTATATTTTCAGGTCTGGGGCGCCTCATTTTTAGTATTTTCAGATTTTAACAGTGGCGTCGCATCGGTGCCCTGAGCCCAGAATTAGCTAACCGGACAATGGCAACAAAATAAAATCATTTTTGCCATTATTATACAGTGTGTCCGCGGATGGGGTCCCCAAGGGGGAAAAAATCTTTATTTTTCATTTGACGACCAAAAGTCGTCATTCTTTATAAAAAGTTCTGCTTGTTGAGAAAATTAATTCACGATAAAAAAAAAAGTTAGATCAGATGTACAGGGTGTTAATAAACTAGGAAAATATTAAAATGCTTTAAGAAAGAAGTACCAGTATTTATTATTTTTAACAAAAATTTTATAAAACAAAGTTGTTTATAAAGTAGCATAAAGACGAAATACAAGTTTTAAAAAAAAATTCAAATATTTTAAAATAAAATTTTAATAATAATTATTATCGTTTTCATTTAATTATTTGCATTTTACAAAAAAATCAATATAACTTATATTACGTTATACGTTCATATTTATGTCAGCATTTTATTTACATGTCAGTATTCTGTTTTCATAAAGGCATTTTCGAAAATGAAGAGCATATTTATTTAATACAATGTTACGGTATTGGAAATGTGTCTTATAAATATAAGCTATAGATATTTTTCATGAAAAATTTCCTAATACGCCTGTGTCAAAAGAGGATTGCGAAAATTATTTGAAAAATTTAATGAAACTGGGTCGGTGATGAATGTAAAGAAATTAAAGAAAAATATGTTGAAAATGATGCAGCTACATTAGTACACTACATACAATATAGGTATAGCTTTATATGATGAAAAAAACCGCCCCAAGAATCACTTGGACCCATTAACGTTATTTAAAATACAGAGAGGATCATAAAAATGCTACGAGTATCGACTTTAATTTTTTGATTGAAACATATTGTATATTTTTACATTCTACAATAAATTGAAGCCATTTTTTATAAATTATGCCCAATACCAATGCTTTAACAGTTTACGAAATATTAACACTTTAATGCTGGTATGCACCATTGATATGTTTGTAGATTTAGCAACGTTTTGAACTTAAGTCACAATCTTTAATGCATTAACAATGATATGTTGCTATTTAAGTTGGAGATGTAAAAAATGTCAGTGAATTTTAATCAAATTTGAATTTTGCTCCGCTGATATTACATTCAGAATGCGCCTCGCTGCCTCGCTAAAGATGAACGCATAGACATTTTAAGTAGGTATATTGAGTTGTGAAGATAAAAGGTTGTAGAGGGCATAGGGAAGTCCGTGCTATCTTCAATGAAAAATACCCAAATCGCCCGCCTAATCGACAGTGTCTAGGGTAACAATTAAGTGGAGAACTTCTTGTCCTGTTAAAGATAGTGTTAAAAGTGATCATTCTGAGAAGAAAAAATAAACATATCATTATCACGACAGGAAAATTCTCATTGCTCAAGCACACAACTTGATATAATATGATAATGATTGAGCTAACAGATAATCACGAATTGTCCAAAGAATTTGTTTTTCAGATGAAGGATGAAGCTATGTTTTCTTTAAACGGTCAGGGTAATAGACGAAACTATATAGATACTAGGCACAGGAAACTCTCACTGGTTCATAGAAAACCACACCCCGTATAATGAAAAGGTAGATATTAACATGGGCATTGTTGAAAATACGGTAATTGAACAATTTTTCTTGGACGAGAGCCTCACTGCAGAAGGATATCTAAATTTCCTTCGAAATAATCTGGTTTCACCTCTTGCCACTCTATTTCCAGACGATAATGATCCTGATTTAAGAAGTTTAACCTTATGGTCTTAACAAGATGGTGCTCCCCGCATTATGCTACCCCTATAAGGGAGTATATACAATTTTTGGAGGGGGTCAATAGAGTGGCCACTCAGATCACCCGATTTGTACGCACTGGACTTTCTTTTATGGGGCTACGTCAAACATTTAGATAAATCTAAATCGAACTTGATAGATACGCTTAAGGAGTCCATTCGAGAAATGTCTCCACAAATAGTAAAAAATGTACAACAGGAATTTTTAGATTGATTGGTCTGCTGCAGGAGAGTTGGTGAAGGATATTTTCAACATCTTATGGAAGAGTTTATGAGAAATGTGCAGAATTGATTGTAGTATACTATATGTTTTATTAAAAATATTAAAGTTTATACTTCCTGATGTATAATATATTTTTTCTAAAAAAAAGCTGACGAGTCCGAGCGATTCTTGATTAAGTTGGTGGTATTCTATATAAAAGTCTGATCCATTTCTTTATGATTACGTTGTATTACGACCAAGGTGGTCAGTTAATTCTGCATGGATTAACTAACCAATCGCTTGATTGCTACGCTACCAATTTATTCCTGTCGATGTTATTTTACGTTGTAAGGAAGTTTGATGGCAAGTAAACATTGATTTAGTCAACCTTTCCAGAAACAATTCGATGTTTTCGTCACTAAGCAAGCAACGATTCATAAAACCCTTCAATTGACCGCAAACAACGCGACTTTTATCTCTCAATCCATTTCCGTGCAATTTTCGGCAAATCCACACGTGAAAGCCGCACGATACCGCAATCTGGCATCTTTAATTTCAGACTTGGGCAACCGGAGTTAACTCACAATTAAGATAAGAGGGCCGATCCGCGATTCGAGATTCAGAGTCTGAATTTATGGGCGCACCTCCGTGGACAATGAGTTGTGCCGGTGGGTTTTGTTTTATAGCGCAGTTAGATAACGGCGGGAATGTTCGGGAATCTTCATTAACTTGGTGTCACTGCCGTTGAATGACGACGGTCGGATGTATCAGGAAGGTAGCTTGAAATGGGTTTAAGGTTAGGAATTCTGCGGAAAAGTCGGAACTAAAACGAAATAAAAAAAAAATTGAGGAAATCAACGTAGCATTGACTGACTGGACATGACCCATAGACTTCTTATAGAATAGACTAAGCCATTCATTCATGAATAGCCTGTTTGTTTGCATCAAACACTTGTACGTGTGAAACAAAGACAGAGAGAGAGAGATAGCGTTAAATTTCCTACTCCGTGCGGAATTGTAAATTGTAATGACTCAAGGATTCGGAGCGATTAGTCAACACCAGCAACATAGGGTGTCCCAAGGATTGTTAATACAATAAATAAGTAATAATTAAAAAAGTTTTTATGAAAGTATTAAAAATGTGTACTTAGGTGAGGATTAAAAGAAGCCTAGGCTGTAATAGCCAAGTGCACCGATTGGCTATAACTCGAGTAATACATAACCCGAGGGTTAAACTTAACTCGTGATTAATTTTAATTCAAGTGCACCGCGCTTGAGTTACCTAATCCGAAGTTAATATAATTTTATCATGACAACGTCGCAAAATTTAGGGAATTTTTGGTTTAGTGTAGTGGAAATAGTTATTGTTGGCGATTTTTTAACCCGGACCGCACCAGTTTCGTTTGTGACCTACTTAACCAGCTTAACCTAACATTACAACTAAAATTTTTTCACTGAATATTTTTTATTTAATATTGTTATATTTTTTAAAACAAGACCGGTGTCAAAACATGGACAAAAGAAGAGCCAGAGGAGGCAATTTTTTGCTAGGAGAAAAAGCCTGCTAATAAACTTAGCACATTATCATCGCGCAGTAATTGAGGATAAAAAAAACCGATGGACGTGCGTTCAAGCTATTACTACCATAGAATGGTCTCAAGCCATTATTGATCTGAATACTCACAGTAATTATCAAGTTCTATTGGCGGTTGTAATCTGGTTTTATATACTGTATTAGTTCCGACTCTGGCAGTTGTAATAAAACTTGACATTAAACATAATAATATTTTGTTTGCTACGGTAAATAAAGCATATACTTACCAATAGAATTGATTCGGCTTTTACTTGGTGGAAATCCATTATTAATTGTGTAAAATAAATGGTAAAAAAATAAAAAAATTATAATTTTACACTTTCCACAGATTTTTATTTCGACTCGACATGTGCAATGTAAATATGTTTGTCCGGAAAAGAAAACTCTCGAGAAAACTTGATGGAAGACATACTTACCACCTTATGCATATATTTCACTCATTTTCTATGGAATTTGAAACATTCAAGTGTAAAATAAAATACCACTATAATATATATATTATAACTTATAATAGTCCAAGAGCTCCTGAACTCTCCGAGTAACGGTCGTCCTGTAAGGCTAGTAATTTTTTTAGAAGCTAGTCGTAGCATACTAAGTACGATAACCACGACCTGGCAGCCACCAGCCCTGTAATATGATTTAGTTCATTTACTGTAAAGTATAAAAAAAAATTGACAGGCGATTTCAGCGAGTACAAATACCTAACAGGTGAATGGAAAGGTGTGCAGTATATGATTGAAAATATACTTTGTTCTGTAAAGTTGAAATTTATATATATGTTTAAGTAATGGACAAATTGAAAGATCATATACCTGCTTTCGTACAACGATTAAAAAAAAATTTCAGTTGTGATAAGATAAGGATTTATCCTCGTGAAGTCTTGTTCTACTATATTACCAAAATATTATTGTGTATGTGATTTTATTTTGTGCATTATTTCAAAGTGTTAAATTTAAACTATACCATTATATTAATTATTGTATATTAATTGTGCAGTTTTCGTTGCGCACTGTTATACCTTATTTTATATTATTATTTAAGTAAATGTGCAGAATGGAATCCAAACACGTTATAAGTTTATATTCAATCATATTCTGCACACCTTTCGATTCATCTGTCAGGTATTTGTGCTGGCCGAAATCGCCTGTCAATTTTTTTTTATACTTTACTGAACTAAATCATATTAAAATTTGAAGTTTACAGCGACAAGTTTTTTTTTAATTTTATTCACACTTTAAAAAATATAAGGGCTGATGACGTGCAGGGCTGCGCTGATGCCTGCCAGGTCGTGGTTATCGTAGTTAATGCTATGACTCGCTACTAAAAAAAATTACTAGCCTTACAGGACGACCGTTACTCGGAGGGTTCACGAGCTCTTGGACTATTATAAGTTATAATATATATATTATAGTGTTATTTTATTTTACACTTGACTGTTTCAAATTCCATAGAAAATAAGTGAAATATATGCATAAGGTGGTAAGTATGTCTTCCATCTAGAAGTTTTCTCGAGAGTTTTCTTTTCCGGACAAACATATTTACATTGTTTTATATACGTATGGATAAATAACAAAAACTATAACATTTTCATTTACTTTTTCTACTGAACTCGGCTTGTCTAGTCTCCAAATATCTGACTAATATTGCTTTATTCTAAAAAGTTTTTGTAAATTTCAATAGTAAGTAAATTGTTGCTTGATTTTTTTTATAACTGAAAATACTGTGGAGTCGTGTTTCTAAATATTTCCGAATCCGTCTTGGTCTAAAATTAGACCGCACGCGTCTGAAACCATGTGAATAGAAACTATTATTAGCTCCCTAAGCAGTAAAAGCTTGAGGACGTGCACACGCACCAATATAATATGCCAGTGTTTAAAATCGAATTTCACATGCATCAGAAAAAACCTCCTGCAATACAATTTAAAGGAAAAAAAAAATTATTTGGCGAAATTTAAATAGACTGAAAAAAATTTTTTTTATATTAAGTGACCAAATTTTAACGATTCATTTAATTTTGTATGAAAAAAATACAAGCATTTTTTCCTGCTTCAATATCAACTGACAGTATATTTCAATTTCATCCATATATCCATTTCTGGACGTGTAATGAATGACATTTTTTATTATACTTACCTGGAAACAACATAAACAAAAAATATTAAAAAAAAAATGTGAATTATAAAGTAGCCCACAGATTGCGGTTTTGCTGGCTGATTTATTCGACGAACCGCTCGACGATCATTCAATTCGAACAAACGTCAAAGAGATACACTAGAAACTACGGGGAAATGTAAAAAAGTATATCTAGTATATCTATCGACTTCAAATCAGCCTCTATCAAAATCATTTGAATGAACATTTTATAAGCTATCTATAGTAATAAATAAAATTATAAAATGACTGACTCAGAGAATCATCAACGCCCAGCCTAAACCCTTAATCCTAGAACCATGAAATTTGGAGGATGTCTTCTCCTTATAACGTAGGCATCCACTAAGAAAGGATTTTTCGAAAATCAACCCCCAAGGAGGTCGAAATTTTTATAGGAATTTCTGTATCTCAGAAAGTAAAACTGGTGGGGGTGAAAGAAGAGGTGTAGCGTATGTTGAGGTGGTTAGGTTAGGTAGTGGCAGACTTCGAGCACTGTCCAGTCTCACGTAGTTCTATGAGGACCTATGTGATACCACACACCGGAACCTATCCGCATCAGCTTTCTGATGGTTAACGCGACGTAGACCGTAGAAGAAACTGGCAGCTCATTCAAACCAGCCACTTTTGTGAACAAACTTAGTGAGTCCACCCAGTTGTAAGTTGGTTACTTGCTTCAGATCAGAAGAATGGTTTGCCCAAGGCATTGAACCTTCTTCTCACGAGGCCGGTGCATTCATACAAGAAATGCTGAATACTTTCCTCCTCTTCCTCATCTCTGCAACTTCTGCGGAAGTCGTTAGCTGGTATTTGCATACGTTTGGCGTGTCTACAGAAAAGGCAGTGTCCGGTTACTACGACAGGTTTTTCCGACTGTGCTGTAATAACGCTGCGGTTTAGTTGTTATCAAGTAGGAACCACAATTGCTTGGAGATGCTACAGGTTATTAGTTCTGTCCATCTGCTTTGTGCAAATTGTTTAGCTATCCGATCTAGCTCCTCTTTGACCGCGCCCAGTGGTCTAGCCATGCTTGCGCGCTCCCTGGCGAACGCATCATCAGCAGTCTCGTTGCCATCTATATTGCAATGGCCAGGAACCCACCAATAAAAAGACGATGCTGGGCACCAAGTGTGCAGAGATTTAGATTTTTGCGATAGCGTATTACTAATTTTGATTTAATACTTTTGAAATAGCTATAGACGCATCTTCTCTCAGGCCAGGATGATGCTGCAGGTTATTGACTGCTTTATCTTCTGCCAAAATTCTTGAAATATGCTGCAGTAGTTTGGGAGTCTATATGACCTCTGTATCTGTATTATGAGGGGGTAAACAATGATTTAAACCTATATTGCTGATATTGGTACTATAAAGTTGCCACAGTGGATCTTTTCCCGTGCGTCATCACTTTCACGTCATCAAAATCGTATGAATCAAATCAAAATTATGAGACGAAAAAAGTCAAAACTAAGTCTAAGTTCATAAAATGGACGTGCCTGCCTACCGTTTGACGTACCTACAGAATATCCCGAAAAATTATTATTTATTTTAAGTTTTGCCCGGCATTCTCTATTATCTAAAAGAAATTGACAAACAAATGTTAATACATTTAATACTATTTTTAAAGCTTAAAATCTAGAAAAGTTCGGTGTTTTATTGAGTATTAAAATCGCAAAAGTCAAATTTTTGACATCCTTTCATTTAAGGGAATTTAGCCACTGCCGTAAACTTTTCCAAGAACTTTCATGGTTAGAATATTTAAAATAAATAAATTAGGTATTATAAAAATCCATAAATACTTACCGCCAAGACAGATGGTGGGTATAATTAGCTCTAAAAAGAACTATTTTTAGAAAAAGGAACAGTTTTAAGGCACACAAATTTAAAAAATACGAATTAGACTGGCAGATCAAAATAAGGTTGACAATGACGTTCTAAAATACAACGGTAGTCAACAAAACAAATAAAAAAAGTAATTAATTGACGTTTATAGTTTTATTCTTGTCTAGCACGTTATATTATTGCGGAATCTTGGAGACGTTATTTTATGCTTTTATTCAAACTTGTTACTGTAATAAATAAGGATGCAGCAAAGTTATTAACCACGTTGAGTCCTGATCGTTGATTGATGGCGCACGGGCAAAGATCCACTGTGGGGACTTTAGTTACTTTGGTAAAATAAGCAATTCGTGTTTTGATGTTTTGGGAAATTTTGCCCCTAGGGGGGGTAGAAATGGAGGGGGTAAGTTTCCAACGAAGCCGCTAATAAAAAATATATAAGTAAACAATTTTAGACACATTCTTCGCTTGGAACAAATAACAATGTGTATAGACATTTACAAAAATTTGGCCCTGGGTAGGGGAAAATGAGGTTTAAAAGTTTATATTGGAAAAAATAAGTTTTGCCGGACACTGTTGACGTATTTCAATAAATTCTAAACCCCTAAGGTCGGCTTATAAACGCAAAGTCATGGAACGGTTCTGTGAGCGTTATTAACGATCTGTATAATGAAATAGATATACTTATATTTTAATAATACATATTAATCATAATAATATTTGCTTGCTACGTCTATACTGCATATACTTACCACTAAAAAGCAGTACTGTAGTTCTCAAAAATTTAAATAGCTTCTAGTGTGATATTGTTCTTGTTGTTTAACATTGCATAATATGGTTATCTATTATGCAACGCAACATGGTTTATTGAGATGGTAAAATTCGTCCATAGATTATAAAGTCCAATACTAATGAGGGGTTGTGCGAAATAAGAATTGTCTATTGCTTTATCTGACATGCAAATTTAAAAAAAAAACTTAAATACAAAGTAAAACTAAATTAATTGAAACAGGTATGGGTACGTTCAATAAAATTCAAATTCAGACAGGACAGCTAGAAGACTCCGAATAATGATGTGACCTGCGCCTAGGTATTATTTTCCTGAACAAACTAGTATGACATTTTTATTGAAAATGAAAAAAATAATGGTAGAAAGCACAAAAAAATTTTTTTAAAAAGGTTCTGTATGGTATACGCTGCTTTGTTTCGACAGCGATTTTATAACAATTTTATTGAATTGCGCGAGCGACCCGCTATAGTATATAATGAAAGACAAAAATGTCTGGTAACTAATATCTTGAAAACAACAGCTCTAAATCAATTTCTATTTGTAGATTATTATTAATTAGCGAACTTTTCTGCAGTAAAGTAAAATCCTGTATGATCCTAAAAGTCCTGAAAGTGATAGGTATATTATTTTTTTTTTGCAAATAGGTACTTGACAATAAAATATTTAGATATTTATTATACGTTTATTTCAAAAATTTGGATACTAATACTATTTACCATCATGTTCGCTGAGCTATTTTTCTCGAGATCTGTTTATACATAATTTAAAAATAGCCCAACCAAATGTTGTATTTACGAAACGTATTATTAATTATTATGTATAGATTAAAGTAATAAATGAACCTTATACGATGCGCGTAATTTATCAAAATTAAAACCGTTACGTAAGGGATTTTGGCAAACGCTTCATAATAAATAGATTGAGGAATTATAAAAAACAATGAATTTTAATTGCTAAAATTAATTGAAGGTCTTATAACCCAAACATTTTCATTTATTAAGCGCTGCAGAACAGCTAATTTCGAAGGGTTCGGGGCAACTTTAAAAAGGAGCCCACAGACTGCTGATTTAAACTAGCTGGCATAGGGCTAGTCGGCACCCAAAGGTGCCTCTACTATTAGTATCTACCTAAGAGTTAACGTTTTTTGGATTTTTTTTTTAATTTTTGATTTTTTTATTGTCTTTCTTGGTAACATACTCCTGCGAGCTGTGATTAGGAAACATATCGCTCCAATTGTCAGAACGGCTACAAAATAGAACCGAAAAATTTAAATCCTCGTAATTTTTGCCTGTAGCAAGAAATCTTAAGGTTGCTGCAAGTCACTCATGTAAGGTATTGTCGTGTCTTGTTTGATGATAAGAGGGGTTACTAATGTTAAAAGAGTACAATATATTTTTTAATCCATTTTTTGTAAATAAATAAACCAATCTCACGGTTCCAGTTTGAGCTCTTTTAATAGGTTAATATAGTCAAATTTCTCTAAGAACACGCCGTATCGTGGCTAAGTCACCTGTCATTTATGGTATCCTTATGACGTCTGGTCTATCTTACAGTTAGTTGGATTAGTTCTCAGTGAGCGCAAAGTTTGGCAACCTATTGTACCGTAATTAAAATGGATAAACTAATAATATTAAATTTATAATAGCAAATGATGATAAATGAAATGTTTATTATTGGAAATAGGAGAGTTAATTATTAACCTAAGCTGGTTTATTCTATTCATCGTTTAATTTAAATAATAAATACCAAGAAAAGTTAGTCTTTAAAACCTGACGCGTGAGCTTGCTATACGGCCCACTAAACTGACCTGGGAACTTTTAAGAAGAAACCAGTATCAGCTGTTAATGTCAATTATGCATGGATGTCAATTGTCGAAAGGCTTTGTTTTTAGAAAAAGGTGACTTTACTTATATAAGAAAACTGGTTTTTCCAAAAAATATTTACAAAAGCCTAAATCAACACACCTAAACAAACCCGTCCAATTCACCATCCAGTGCCGAATTTATTTTTTTACAAAGTTTTAGCCATAAAAAGTTGATCATGCACATACACGATTGGAACCAGCAACCTTATGCTCCAAAGTCTTTCATTTCTTTCTCAAACTTTATTTTTACATATTATGTATTATAATTACAACGTCAGTCATTACAAAAATATCAATAATATTTCATTTGCTGGTTTCAAGGTTTGTTTTCACAGGGATGAACTGCCGCCTAGGGAAGGCAACCAGTTCAGACTGGTTGATGGGGTTGTTGTTAGCCCTGGGTAGTGCTTGACATTTTGATATTTTTCGTCGTGAGTCCTTTTCGGTGGTGACCTTCCGACCTTACAGGACTATGTCGGGGTTATCATTCGTAAAGAAATGTTTAAGGAAATAGTAATCTTGAATAGTATTTCTAAGTCTAAGTCTAGAGCCTTACTTTTGAGGTAAATATCCTTGGTAGACCATGCAGTAAATACAGACTGACCAGTAAAGTCCGCATCATATGGGATCTTTTTTTTATTAATAACTTTATTCGAAATTTGACTTTGACATCGAGTTCTGCTTCGATCGAGATAAAAAAAATAGTAGTCACGTGATTCGCATTATCTGTCAAATTTTAATTTTTTTCAAAGAATAATTCAAAGGTAGGGTTATTTTTAAAAGTATCGAAAAAAGTTATTAGAAAAAGTATTTTTAAATGAAGTTTCCAGCCCACATGCAAAATTTCAGCTGCATAAGTTAATTCTGATTCGGTGCCGGTCGACAACTAAACGATTCCGATATTAGACCGGAATCGGGTTTGTTGAAGAAATTAAGACATGCTTCCATAGCCGCTTCAATGGACCGTACGCCACTGATTCAACATAAATTACAATTTATTTAGGTTTTACCCAGTAATTTTAACCTAAAATAACGGTCGGAATCTGCCACTGATTTTTTTTCTACAATGTTTCGCTTTATCTTCAGGTGTTTTAGTTTTGTTTGAAAATTCAAGTATAATGTCTAAATAACTCGCCGTTTATTGGGAGTTAAAAATATTATAACATGTCGTAAAGTAAAAGCCCCGTTTTATGGAACTTTTATTCTTGACAATAAAAATAAGCGGCAATTGAAAATAAAGCCCGGTTTGTAGAAAAAAAAATCCGGAAATTCTTGCCTTCGTTATTATACAGGGTGATTCACGGGGATGGTACGAATCGTTCTGAAATTTTGGTTATTTACATAAACGGACATGCTCTATTTATCTATCTATTTTTGACAATACAGTGTTGCCACTTCTACTAAAAATTAGTTGCAACTTCCATATTTTAAATGGCGCATCCTGTATTTATTTTTGAACCACCTATTAATTTTCTAACCTTTCTCTTACCGTTTGGAAAATTCCAATTTTTTTGACGGAAAACGTCAACTTGAAAAATGTTGATATTCTTTAACTCTGAAATATTAAGACCCTGAAAATTGGTGGGCAGAAGGCCCGATGCTAAAATCTTAGTTGCGATATACAGGGTGGTTTAAAAATGCAGTTACTTTGGTTACTTGAAAAGGTGACCATCAGTATATTTTTTTAAATGTAACACCCTGTATATATTATTATTGATTTAAAAAGCTACTTAAATTAGCTACGTTCGTACAAGCAGTTGTCAACCAATATCCACTTTTTCTCTGCGCATGCGTAGTTTTTAACTGGTTGCGAATTGATTGGAATTTTTTTGCTTTGCGTTTACGTTACAATTTGGCTTCTGCGAACACCGGATTTTCTGTCAGCGGTCTGGGATTTGGGATTTGTCGTGTGCGAACGCTTTTAAAACACGTTCTTTTGCGTCGTTAAATTGCTGACGGTTTTTGACCTCTGTACGAACGAAGCCGATGGCTCTTTATTTTTGTATATCATATCTATACCTATAGTCAGGTTTTTAAATTATGTGCGATTATTTAGAAAATTACATAAATTTACTTTCAACCAATTAGAAGGCCCCTTTTTGTTTACGTTGCTTATAGCAACGGGAGATTATCGCGATAATTTTGTTAGTTCCTATTAACTTAATGAAATTAATAAGTGATAATTTTTCTGTCAAACATGAAGTGCTTTGTAACTATTGGCAAAAGTCACTCAGAATAAAATCCAAATACATTTTGTTGCTAACTTATAATTTTTATTGATACTAACCAATTTGCTTTACATTATAGAACACCGGGGCTAAAAGAGACACATCAAAAATTTAACTAAACTTATCGGAAATATGTTTTTTAAGTTTCATTTGAAACTATGAAGACATGTAATTGTAGATGTTATGGTTGAAAACGAATTAATGTTTTTAATGTTCCTGAAATTTTAGTAATAAACCTTAGTTACTAACAAGTAAAATCAACTTCTATTGTAAAAATACAGTGCGTCATATTAAACTAAACTCATCGGAAATATGTTTTTTAAAGTTTTATTTGAATTTAAAACTATAAAGACATTGGATTTCAGATAACAAATTTGTTATTTAATGTTTCTCACATTTTAGTAATAAAAATGAGTTACCAACGGCTAAAATGAACTTTATTTTTAAAACTCTAATTAGTTACAATTAACTAATTAAGCCGCCAGAAATATGTTTTTGTAGCATTTTAGCAAACAAATTACAATAAGAAAAATCTCCAATTTATAAAATTTTCTTACCGAATCTCCCACGCAGCAAAATTAATTCCCGATAATTCTGCTGCTATGGAGATTATAGGTGAAAATTTTCTCGACAATTTCATTTTCATTCGGTTTTTAGCAAGCAAACTTTTGTGCGTATAAATTATGTCATTTTCGTTATTATTGTTGTATTTTTTATTATTACAGATACAGGTGCTGAACATCGTAAGTTTTTTGGCACTTTTCAAGTTGAACCAATCTCAGCCACATTTTTCTGTATTCGTAAAAAATTCCCGAGGTTAATAATTGGTGGTAGATTTGGGTACATTTCATTAAACTTTATATATGTTGTAGCGACAAATTTATCACACTGTCCAAATAGAGTAAATAAATTCGTAAGTACCTAGTTCCTGCATTTGCATAGTTCCCTTCCATGATTTTTAAAGCTATTCAGCACCTGTGTCGGTAATAATTAAAAAAATACCACAACAATAACGACAGTGACATAATTTTTATGCCAAACAAGAGCTTGTTGTGTGGTTGTAACAGGGTGCCATAATTGACAGGCCTCGATGCGGCGTGTTCTTAGAAAAATTGGACTTTACAGCGTAAAGAGCACTAAAGTGGTATAAAGTTTACGTATCTCCGAGTAGGTAATCCCGAGATTCATTAATTTCGAGTTTAATTTGCCTAATTTTTATTTTCTTTCCAGGGGCCATGCCTCCCCCCTCCGTACACGTATTACGCCGCCACTACCCTTGACCCAAGGATCACATGACATGATTTAAGAATTTCCAATTAAATTTTACATCCATCCTCGTACAATACATTTTAATTTCAAATTTAAAAGTTAGATGAAATCCCCGTTCGTTCTGACAATTCTAATTTCACGTTGTCTCTTTCCAGTCGCTATAAATTTCATCTCTTGACGCTCCTTTTACGGGACAGAAACTAAACAAATGGCCAAAGTTTAAGGAACTTGACGGTGCATTCTTTGCCACTTTACAGAAACTGACACACATCAAGAATTACATACTTTGGGATTTAGGGGAAAACGTGCAAATATCGGCCAAGTGGGTAATTGGCCTTTATCATCCTGAATTAGAGCCTATTGAAAATACATCCCAATAAATAAAAATCTTCCTAAAGGGTCACAAACCTTTCCTATAGAGACAAAAAAGACAAAAAAAAAACTAGCATCCTCTACCTTTGTCCTGCGGAGATTAAAAAGTTCAGTTAATCCATCTACCCTTTTAACTGTTTATTTCGCACTTTTTCATTCTCACTTTGGTTATGGTGTCATATTGTGGGACAATTCTTCATCGGCTATTAAAGCTTTTAGACAGCAGAAGGAAGCTGTTCGTGTGATTGCCGATGCTGGTTACTTTGACCACTGTCAGCCCCTTTTTAATTAAAAATATTTGGAATTATGCTTCTATGCTTCTGTTTATATTCTATCAACTGCTCGAAATTCATAAAAACAAGAATAGTTTTTCCTTAAATTCTAATTTTCATAACTACTCATTTAGACGCTATGAGATCGATCTCATTGTATAATGCACTGCTTGAAAATGTAAAGCTGCTTAGTTATTCAACATTTAAATCTATGATTAAAAAATCTCTTCGCCGTCACTGTTTTTATTCAGTTCGGGAGTATATGGACACAGCCACAGCGGATGGGATATTTTAACAATTTTTTCCTGTTGTACTGTGAGAAATATTAATTTTTTTTGTTATTACTGTTTCTTTATAACGTTTGTGCGTGCTATGTTCTTATACAGCGTGTATTCGGAAGTTCTTACCAAATGGGAAACTTTTTTATTATTAATTTTACGAAAAAAAAAATTCTTTATAAAAAGCTCTGCATGGTCTAAAACCTAAAATGCAACCATTAAATATCGAAATTTTCCAGTCATATACGAGGTTTGTCAAAAAATGTGAATTTTTCCCAAGAGTAAAGTAACTTTATTTTTAACATTATCAAAAATTGTTTTTAAAAAAGTTGATCAGAACTAAAAACTACGGCTAAATGTGCAATAACACGCATTAAATTAATTAAATAATTAAAAAATTAAATAATTAATAATAAATCAATAAAATAATTTTTCAACAGAAATGCGTATAATTGCACATTTAGCCGTAGTTTTTAGTTCTGATCAACTTTTTTAAAAACAATTTTTGATAATGTTAAAAATAAAGGTACTTTACTCTTGGGAAAAATTTACATTCTTGGGAAAAATTACCATTTTTTGACAAACCTCGTATATGACTGGAAAATTTCGATATTTAATGGTTGCATTTTAGGTTTTAGACCATGCAGAGCTTTTTATAAAGAATTTTTTTTTTTCGTAAAATTAATAATAAAAAAGTTTCCCATTTGGTAAGAACTTCCGACAATTATGTTTTCAATATATTTTAATTTAGTTAAATTCATGCGTCCAAGTTTGCTGTATATTTTATATGACTCGCTACAATTTGTAACTTACAAAAATGTGGTAAAATAAATATGTCTAATGTCTAAAAAAATGTCTATGTTTGTTTTGCTAAACTAAATAGACAAGAACAGCTTAAAAATAGAAAGCAGTGTTTTATTTTTTATCGTGGGCTAATAAGGACAAACAATTTAAAATAATAATAAGCAAGGAGAGTGCCGGCGTGCAGGCCAACCTATTTTTTGTATATACAGGGTGTCCGGGAAAATGTGGGAAACCTCCGGGATATGAAAAAAAACACGTGAAAAGAATACTACAAGTTCATATAAACTTCTTTCGTATCGGCCCCCTCTTCGGAGATATGAGCTCCCAAAGAACTCCCATGGAATTAAGTTTTTGACACATAATTATTAAACCAACAGGTATATTTCAATTTTTCTTTCATATTTATGATTTATACCAGGTAAGACCCTTCAAATTACTATCCCAGAAAGTGTGGCGAATTACTCACAGCTGCAGGGACGGACTAGCTGTGACACTAATGTGCCCATTTTTTTTACGCCCTGTATGATAAAAACTTTAGACAACGTTTTTTACATACCTTTAACTATTGACTAAAAATTAAGTACTCTTCATTCATGTCGCTAATCCTAACCGTTTTCGGAAAAACTTCATTTTAAGCAGTTAAAAGTAAACATTTTTATGATAATTTATAGGAACAAAGATGTATATTTTATTGAAATACGCTAAATATACATGATGTAAATATGTTAAAAATGAAGTTTTTCCGAAAACGGTTAGGATTAGCGACATGAATGAAGAGTACTTAATTTTTAGTCAATAGGTAAAGGTATGTAAAAAACGTTGTCCAAAGTTTTTATCATACAGGGCGTAAAAAAATGGGCAAATTAGTGTCACAGCTAGTCCGTCCCTGCAGCTGTGAGTAATTCGCCACACTTTCTGGGATAGTAATTTGAAGGGTCTTACCTGGTATAGATCATATGAAAAAAAATGAAATATACCTGTTGGTTTAATAATTATTTGTCAAAAACTTAATTCCATGGCTTTGGGAGCCCATACCTCCGAAGAGGAGGCCGATACGAAAGAAGTTTATATGAACTTGTAGTATTCTTTTTACGTGTTTTTTTCATATCCAGGAGATTTCCCAGATTTTCCCGGACACCCTGTATACTTAACAAAAATAATACAGTTACATGGAAATAGTTCCCTTATTTTTCTTAAGTGACCGCCTTTTGCATATTCCCCCTGAATTCTCGAAAAGTGGGGACCGTTTATTTACATAGTTGTGCCCGACTTTGTCATCTCGAGAAACAAGCTTTCGAAAGTAATACAACTTTTATAACTAGAAGAACTTTTTATAGGTTTCTTCCTAATCGTTTTTATTTCGGAAAGTTTAAATAGGGGGGCGCTTGTGCTTGTTAGCGCGGCTGATATTGGAAAATAAATTTGGATATTTTCGGGGAGAATGTTTTCAAAAGTTGTTTTTTCTTAAGTGCAAAGACGATCACTGTCTACCGCACAAACAAAAATCATCTCCAAAAGTAAAAGTAGTCCTAATTTCCAGGGGCGGACTCTTTTTTTTAATTCCGTTTTGTGATACTCAAAAACCTAAGACGTACAGAGCTCGTGCCGAAGAGTTTTTTTTTTGTTAGACGCCTATAAAAATATTAATAGTTCGTCAACAAATAATCGTTGTTATCTGATCCGGTAGAACTGATCCCTGGGCCTGGACTTAAGGAACTGATCCGGATCAAAATTTTGAACAGGTACGGTACGAGTCCGGCCAGTCCCGCGTCTTAACGTTCAAAACGCCTTTATTCCAACCTAACTTTTACAGTTCATTACATGGAAAATGACAATATAATATAGAAAATAATAACCATTAAAAAAAATAACAATAAAAATAAAAGATAATCCAATTTAACTCATTAATAAAATCCATTAAAAAAAAAATTTAAATAATTTAATTTAGTAAATATCTCTTTACTTGTTTTAAAAGTTGCCAATTTTTTAATTTTTCTAATACTTTTTGGAAGATTTTTATATTTTATTATTCCGTCATATAAAAGCGATTTTTTTCCGAAATTACTTTTTACTGGTGTAGTTTGATAATTTATATAATGTCTGGTGTTATGATCATGTAATGTCTTATTGGTGTTATGATCATGTAATGTCTTATTCTCCTGCTGTGTTTTGTTTGATTTATTTCTATTAAAATAATAGAGTGAATTAGAATACAAATTTTTATTTTATAAATGTTTTGAACGTGTAAATACCCTTTCGGTCTA
Source organism: Polydrusus pterygomalis (assembly GCA_963969555.1). Lineage (NCBI taxonomy): Eukaryota > Metazoa > Arthropoda > Insecta > Coleoptera > Curculionidae > Polydrusus > Polydrusus pterygomalis. The sequence goes on from OZ018376.1 coordinate 3,364,053, forward strand.
TATAGACTGACAGTTGGTTCTAAGTGTGGTAATTTGTGTATACATTTAATAACTTTATTTTGCAATTTTTGTAATGGTTTTAAGTTTGACAAACAAGCAGATCCCCATACAGAAGCTAAGTATTGTAATTTTGAATATATTACATATAAGTATTTCAAAGAAATGCAATATCTAGCTCTGTACAAAACAGATACCAACGGAGATATCGAGTTTATAATATATTGGATATGGCCTTTCCAATTTAAATTTTTGTCTAAAACTAATCCTAAAAATGTTGTCGTTTTTGAATATTAATTTTTTTCATTATTAAGGGGTTCATAGTTAAGGGGTTAATGATAGAATTTATTTTATTTTTAGTAAGTTTGATTGAAGTCAAAAAAGAAGGATTTTTAAATCATTATTAATATCAAAATACAATTCTGCGAAAGTTTCAGCAAAATAAATAATTGTTGTATCATCTGCAAATACCTTTATATTATATTATATCTGGCGAATAATGGGAATGCATAAAAGCTTTTAAATAACTATTTCAGGCTTGTGTATTAGTGCCTGCATAATAAACTATTAAATAATAAATCTTAACACTCGGGTGAGAGTGAGAGTTTGGATAAACACATTTTTAGAGTTAATCATATAAAATCGCAGTTTCGGCAACAATTTTTTATTGCACGTACGTTGTGTTTTTCCATTTTTCTCCAGATTTAATTTAAAAAATATAGATTTATAAAACAGTTTCGGAGCATTAACTATTGTTAAATAGCGAATTGTATTGTCTTTGTCCGATATTTCCAAATATTTTAATTATTGTATCACATCCGACGATAAGGTTTTTATGAAGAGTTTACAAAGCCAAGCCAGTCCGACGTTCCTCGGCCATACTCAGTGGCGGATCCAGAAAGAGAGAAGGGGGGGGGGGGGGGAGAGCGCAGAGGACGCGCGCAGGTTTGTTTTTGTTTTGTATTCTGTAACTATAACAACTTAATTTTTAGTTCATTAATAAATGTTACAATAAAAAAAATATTTAATTACAATTTTAATTGTATTTTTTTGAACCTCTCCTCCCATCAATTAAATGCGGAAGTGTTTCAGGTATTTTATTGTCGTTTCCATTAAAAATTCATAATTATTAAAATTTTACCGCTACTGCAGTTTGTAACCGGTCATGATGAAGAGTCAAAACAGTAAACGTATATATCTTTTATTTCTCCGTTTGAGGGGAAGGGGGGGGGGTCTTGACCCCCACGACCCTCCCCCCCTAAAGCAAAAATAATCGAAATTTAAAAATATCCCCATCGTAACCGGTTTGGAGTGCGATAATTCCACGTCGTCGTCGGCACAGCCGGCAAGCCCCCACGTGTGCTTACACATGGTGTCTTGCGATCCATATGAGATTCTAAAATTAACTCGTCGCACTCTCCCGCCTCGCTACTGTGACTTAAACGTTTAAGTCGTTTCTACATTAATTATTTTGTAAATTTCTGGCTATCCTGTATTGATATTGGTTTCAGATAGCCAGCTGATGGCGATACCACGTCGCAGTGGACGGTTGGCTCAGAAAAAAAGTCTCAATTTATATACAAACTAGCGTGTACCCGGCATGCGTTGCAACCCGCTGGTATAAATACAAACCCGAACAAACCCGATATATTAGTACCCGGCATGCCACTTTCTGAAATTGCACCCGTACGAAGCCGGGGCGGGTCGCTAGTTATACATAAAAACCTTCCTCTTGAATCGCTATATCTATTTTAAAAAACCGCTTTAAAATCCGTTGCGTAGTTTTAAAGATTTAAGCACATATGAATAGGGACAGACGGGCGACAGCGACTTTGTTTTATACTATGTTAAGAAGATAAGAAGATACCAAAAGACCGCGCACGTCAACGTTCATTTATTTGACTGTACCTTCGGCTACTCGGCTAGGGTTTGAACTACAGACATGGAATACCTATATTATTATAAGAAGACCAAATTGCTTACATTTTGTCCCGATCAGAAATCAATGATGACCTACCTACCTAGATCTACCGCCTGGGTTTGAAAATGAAGATTATTTTAATTATATTAGATGCATTTGTAATGTGTACCTATTAAGTAATAATAACATACTAAATATATGTTTGTTTCTTAAATTTTCTACTAGTCAAATTATTTAGTTTCCTAATGATATCAAATTATAATGCTTTTGGGAAATTACAACAGCAACGTTGTACATACGTTTTTACTACGAGTGACGCAGAATTTTTGATAATCATTATCTCACGTTACAGTGTTGGTGATCTGTGTTTGTAATCAATTGCGTTTTCCGATTAATTTTTTCGAAATATAAGTATTTAGTGATTTTATTATTATTTACAATGGTTCGCCAGTGCGTGGTGTTTAAGAGCAGTAACCCCTTTTACCATAATGAAAATTGCCGAACGTTTTGCTGGTGAAACGAAAAGAAAAAATAAAAATTGGTATTTAGAAAATAAATTCTACTTTAAATACCCCATCCAGAAAAGTAAATGACGATCGAAAATATTCCCAAAATTTTTTTTAGAATTTTTTTTTATTTTTAGTAATTTTGTAATATCTTAAACAATTCTTTATTGGTCAAAAGCAAAATGACTTTCCCGGGTGTAGAATGTTGTACCAAATAAATTTTCTTAAAGCCATTTTTCAATATCGGCCTTAGTTTTTTCTCAAAAACGTTGGGCGCGTAAATCCACTTTACACGCTTAAATTCACTTTACGCGCCCAACGTTTTTGAGAAAAAAGTAAGGCCGATATTGAAAAATGGCTTTAAGAAAATTTATTTGGTACAACATTCTACACCCGGGAAAGTCATTTTGCTTTTGACCAATAAAGAATTGTTTAAGATATTACAAAATTACTAAAAATAAAAAAAAATTCAAAAAAAAATTTTGGGAATATTTTCGATCGTCATTTACTTTTCTGGATGGGGTATTTAAAGTAGAATTTATTTTCTAAATACCAATTTTTATTTTTTCTTTTCGTTTGACCAGCAAAACGTTCGGCAATTTTCATTGTGGTAAAAGGGGTTATTTCCTCTTAAGATACCCGACTATTCTAACCCTGGATTAATATTTCAGCGGTAAGTGAGTTTATTCAGGTTATGTTTTTTACCATAAAAGCAATGGTGTAGGTAGTTCTGTATTATAAGTAAATGTTGCAAAATATGTGGATTGCTTTTGTTGATCCTAAACAAACCACGTGCCAATGCGCTGTAAGGATAACGGCGAGTTTTTACAGCTTACAGTATAGCCATTTTTTCCCAGTAATTTTTTGAAGCCATCTCCTTCCAACTTACCTGAAACTTTGGAAGTATGTATGATTGTAAACAAATAGTTTTTTATGAATGGAAAGTTTTGTCTCCTTATATATTATTATTACATGATGTCTGTGGTTCGAACGGTACCGAGTAAGTATCGATATTTGAGATTTGATATCTAATACATGGTTAAAATTTCATTGTTTTTTCTATCGTCGGTAATTTACAAGTTCGTTGAAATTTTTGTATTTTTTTTAATCTGCGTCAGTTTAAGTTCTAAATCTTACAACTTCTCAGATAAAATACTCTATATTGAGTAGGTAGTATCGATACTTTTTAGGTATAGATATATAAGGTGTGATACCAATACAAGTACTTGGTATCAATACCTAAGGTCGATAGTTTGAACCCTATACCCTCGGCATTCTACGCCCCTTATATGAGTGGGAGAATTTCCTAAGTAATTCGATGAGATTTAGCATTAACTAATATATATGATTTTAAACGGCGGAATATATGGAAAATACGTATATACCGGGTGTAACAGGATCATGGTACACCCCCGTATCTCCGTCAGTTTTAAAGGTAATTGATTGAAATTTGGGATATCCCATATACATAATAAGCAGCACTTTTTGACCTACAAATGATTTTTTTTTCACTTCCGGTTTCACCGGAAGCGACACCAACTTTCAATTTTTAAATGGAATACCCTGTATATTATTACATTTTTAAATTCTGCATAATTTTCTGAATCCAATGATACCACAAAAGTGACATTTCAAGCGAAAGAAATATTTATTATTTAATTTTTAATTTTCCATTTAAGTGTGCCATGCGGTTCCGATTTATTCCAATTGATCCGTCTAATGCTAGAAAAATCGAAGTATCGTCAAAAATACTAAATTGCGTTTTTATAAGCAAATAAAATTCATCGTAATCGTTTTTGGGGTAAAACTCTATTTTTCCAAATGGAACCATATTGGTACCGTGGTACCATTTCTTAGTTCTATTAATAAGGAATTTATTCATACCTGGTAATAACATGTGCGATAAATACAATCAAAATTACAGCTAAAAGAAAATACAATTATTTTGTTGTAATTTAATGCTAAGAAGTTACTAAGGTGAACAAAAATAACAACAAATGTAAAGACTTTTCCAATACACAATAAAAACACCGATACACCACCGAATACTTATTTGACAATCTGAATAATTTCATTGTTTTCAAAGCCACCTTAGTAACTTCTTAGCATTAAATTAGAACAAAATAATTGTATTTTCTTTTAGCTATAATTTTGATTGTATTTATCGCACATGTTATTACCAGGTATGAATACATTCCTTATTAATAGTACTAAGAAATGGTACCACGGTACCAATATGGTTCCATTTGGAAAAATAGAGTTTTACCCCAAAAACGATTACGATGAGTTTTATTTGCTTATCAAAAACGCAATTTAGTATTTTTGACGGGACTTCGATTTTTCTAGCATTAGACGGATCAATTGGAATAAATCGGAACCGTCATGGCACACTTAAATGGGGAATTAAAAATTAAATAATAAATATTTCTGACGGACTGACTGACGGAGATACGGGGGGTGTACCATGATCCTGTTACACCCGGTATATGCATGAAGTTGTATCTTGGCCTTATATTTTGCTACCTAAGTTGCAGTATTGTCCGATTACATCAGTGGATGTAACGGGTGCCCTTCATATTTTTAGGGTTGTATATGTATACAAAAATATAATTTCAGAATATTAAAAGTAAGATAGACCCTTTTTAAGTATTCGAGGCACAAAACGGGAACGCTGGTCGCCTGCACGTGGCGGAATAGAATGCACACAAGCAGTAGCGGATCCAGGATTTTGCTGAGGGGGGGCGACTAAGTTTTAGAAATGAAGCCCCGTAGGCGAAAAATTTTCGCGACCACGCCCAAAATCAAAAATTCATTCTGAAAAGAAATGTTAAAAATAAGTTAAACTAAAAACTGTAATATCTATACCTACCTACAAAGAGACGAGCAGGATAGTGTCGGGAGAAAAATTTTCTTGACCACGCCCAAAATTTCTCAAAAATTCACCATAAAAAACTGTTAAAAATAAGTTAAACTAAAAACTCTTTTTTTATAAAGTTGTACCTTAGACATAAACTATCTGAAAGATTATTTGGGAAATTTTCTGAAAAACTTAAAAAAAGATTTTTATTCATTAAGTCAAAAAATTGTACCTAATTCATGCCAATCTGAAAATCTTAGTTCAATCTGGCCTTTTGTAGTATCTAAAATATCATTGAAAAGCTGCTTATAATGAAGTTTCTGCGAAGGTCTGCGTGTTTGGTTTGTTTTAATTTTAATGTTGTAAATGCCGCCCCCTAATATTTGCCGCCCTGGGCTACAGTCCTTACAGCCCCCCCCCCCTAAATCCGCCGCTGCTACCAGTTAAGCCATATGCATTTATCATAAAATAACAGTGTTGATCTTTTCTTTTATTTTTAAAACATGACAATAAATTTATTTATATCGTTGGCTGGCTTGTTTTATAAAATATTCTATTATTTCTATTATTAATTATGTGAAGTTGAAATTAAGGTTTTTCTTATATTTATTTCACAGGAATTCGCGAATGACGTATTTGACTTTAGGTGTGGTTAAGAAGGCTCAGGGGGGGGCGAAACCCCCGTCGCCCCTCCCCTAAATCCGCCGCTGCACACAAGTGCAAAAATGGGTCAGTTCCCGTCGTCAGACTTCTAAAAACACGGGTCTGTCTTTTTTTTTTGGTAAACAATGTGTGTAATATGTTTTAAATATAGTGTAAATTATAGTTTATTGTTGTTTTAACTGGATAATTAATAAACCGGGAAGTTTCCTTGTTGTGTTTTTTTCCATAAACCATTGTGGAAATTTAAAGTTTTATTCCTTGTTAAATAATCGTTTCGTTTTTCTGCGTGTAATAACCAAACTGCAAAAAACAATATCAGTGTTATAATAAGGTAGTTTGTAATAATATAATTGTCTGTATGTAAATAGTGAAAATGAAGCTGGAATGTTTTGATTTACGACGGCATTATTTTTATGGTGCAAATCAAATTACCATAGCTCCTTAAAACAAGGTAAGAAACTTTATCTACCTTAAAATTTTCGGGCAGTTATTATTTATAGAAAAAAAAAATGTTATAAGCAATTCGCAGAGACAACTGGACACCATCAAAATAGTGTGTGTAGTTTTTTCCTCCCTGCATTTTGCTGACAGTGGCATAATATTATACTTTCACGAAAACGATTATCGTTTATCAAACGGTTCTCTGTATCAAACGTTTGGACAAAAACTATAACGTTATAAAAAAAGGTTTATTTTTTCTTTTGGTCCTTGTTTCTATTGTTTTTCGGCAACGTGTACCGATTTTTTCCTGGCCACCTTGCAATATCGGTAATAAAGATAGCCTTTTTTATCAAGTGATACTGACTGAATTATTTTTAAAGTTTAACACATTTCCTAATCGAAATCTAAAGATGTTGCGAGATTTCTCGTTCTAGCATATTTTTATTTCGTCTTATGAGATTCTCGCAGAAAATACTCCTGTCTCGTCTCGCAGGAGACCGGAACACTCTCGTTTCGTTGTGTGTTTTTTTAAACGAAAAAAATCGTGATATTTTTTTTATATCATCATCATCATCGAAATCCTAGAAAATTATGTATAGACATTACTAAACTCTTTCAATCAAAAGAAAAAACACTTGAAGTTTAAGGTGGCCTTATTTGGTGCGACTACCATTTAATATACAAGACTAACTGTATTAACGCAGAAACGCAACACGCAGCCGAAATACCCGTGTACCGGGCTTAAGCAGTTTAAAGTCAGCGGATCCCCAGATGTATTTCGGGAAAAGACAAATTTGGCCTTTAAGAGGGGTTGGGAGTGAGAGTACTGTTTCTGAATCGGTCCGAACCAATCGCGTTCACGAATCCATTTTTAGACCGAGCTCCGTGTGGCGCCTTTCCGCAGAGGTGCAGGGTGCACTCCCGAGTCAGTCACTTTTCTAGCGCTCGAACGTACCGTACCCCTTTCGATAAAGTGTGGAATATTTGTGGTTAAACCCTTCTTCTAGTGACCAGGACCTTTGTGGTGCTCGATAACTTTCGATCTATCCTTGATACACTACCACCAGTGCAGAACATAAAGGAGAATACTGCAGTAAGTTCTACGCGCTTTTCTGGATCCTGGAAGCCTCCTGGGCCTGAGCAAGTTCCGTGCTTCTCTACTTCCCATAGTGATTTTGAACATATGGAATGTAAAGAAGTATGGAGCGAGTAAGGCTGGTTCTACACTGATGGGTTCCACCGATGTAATCAATGTACCATGCCCGCTATCCTTGGAAGATTGGCGACCAAAAGAAACCCAAGCTTTCCCCAAGGTCTACTGCAGAATGACGCTCGTTTTGAAGGTGTTGTTTCTATGGATATAATGTTACCTGACGCATTTATATGGATAAACACCTATTTTGGTACGGTGTGGTAGTGCCGTGTGCAAAATTAGTAATGGCGGTGAAAAGTCCAGTGATCTTAAGTGTAAATGGGTTTCTTATTAAAATGAGTGTTTTTTGTTGCACTACACAACTCCTAGCGCAGTTTTTATGTTTATTATAGTTTTAAAAGCGGCAAAAAGTCTATAGTAATTTCGGGACCTTGTAAATAGGGACAGTTCGTCTAAGAATGGGAGAATTTCGCATAATCCGGCACGAATGGTCACCTTAAGCTAGCTACCAAGTAATTCAGCTACTAACTAGCTACCTTTTTGGTAGCTATAAGAGGTTTATTCAGGCTACTTTTAAAACCAAATAGCATGTATTTTTTACATCATTATTTGGTGTACTCTTATTATTATTTTTATTTTTACTCTAAAAAGCAACTTTAGATTATAATAATTATTCAATTTATAAAATTAAAAAATAAATATTAAATTTACAAATTCAGTGAAAATGGTTAAGCTTTCAGTCATATACATATAGGTATCAAAATCCTTGACTTCTCGAACTTGTCCTTTTTGTTTGCATTTTGTTATTTGATTGTTTATGTTTTCTAAAATATTTTAATATTTTCAAAAAAAAATATTATGGGGAATTTGCTTATTTTTTAAAAACTACTCAGCGTTTTTTTTTATGATTTCACTATACATATTTTTATGGTAAAAACTTTACCTCGTTTAGGTATTTTTTCGCTGTTAATTAATTTAGTACTTAGTATTTGCAGAGTTTTAGTTTACACAATTATAATAAATTTAATAATACTAATTTTGATAGATCCTCAAATACAAGACGAGACTTTTGGAGTGTTTTAAAAAGATATTATTTTTTTAATGTTGACAGATTTATATAGATTTTACAATCGTTTTGCAGTTTTGGCCAAACATTCTGGGACAAATAAAAAATAAGCCAAAATTAGTAGCGTGAAGCTTAGCTACCTGAACTACTTGTAGCTTAGCTATTTTTAAATATTAGTAGCTTAATTACTAGAAAGCTTAACCTGTCCCTGAAAGGAGCTAGTACATACATAGGCACTTTTTTCCAGTAAGTCGCCCGGATCTTCTGCCTAGCATAATAAACAAATTTGTTTCCCGAAGCATAAATCGTATATTTTGTCAGGGACCCGCAGAATAGAGCTGGGCAAATAATAGTCCGGGAGCCAGCGACAATAATGAAAGCTAATATTTTCTCCCATACTTCACTAAGTATCCCAAGTGAAGTAACCATCAGCTGGCATCTTAGAAGTGGGTGCAGTTGTTGCAGCAGTAGACACATTAAATTAATGTCAGTCGCCAGAGCTAAGCGTTTGCAAACTAACAAAAAAAAACGTAATCAGCTGGCATTACTGTGGGGGATTATGCCTCAGTTACTCATGTTAACCAATATGCGCTGAGTAAACTGAAATTTGGTAAAATAGTAGTTAACTAACTTTGGTAAAATAGTAGTTAACTAACTTTGCTAATAAAAAAAAAGTCATATTGCGAAAAAAAGGGTAAAAAAGATTTTCCTTTTATTTTTGTAACTATATGATCTGTTTTTTTTTACCATTCTTTCGCAACTTTTGTTTTTAATTTCTCAAGATCAAAGTTAAAATTTGAGAAATGAATAGAAGAATATTATCATTAGTAGGTAATTTAATTTCTTCTACCTATGATTTTTTTTTTGATGGGCTGACTCAAAAAAAATATTTTTACAAATCAGGAAAAACCATTCTTGGTGTATAATTAATAATAAGTCCAATTCTTTAGATTAACAGAAACGGTAAATACGTTCCAAACCTAAAATTCCAGCAGAAAATTTACAAGCGTCGGCCCCATCACGAAGCCCAAACAACAATGTTTTAAAGTTGTAAACAGATGTTGCAATACACATTTTTGTGACACATCTGACTATAATTTAGAAAGTATAAGGCAAACAATCCCACCGATTTTAATACGTAGTATTCAAACGGAAAAGAACATTTTAGTAACGTATCATCACAGACCTCTTTCTAAAAAAAAATACAATGCTTATATATCCCATAAAACATTTGTTAGGAAAGGCTCTCTGGCTGGGGAATTAATTTTTCTTCACAAGAAAAGAGTTGGCAATCATTTGAACTTATATTAACGCCAACCACAAACGCCCAGCCAATCAGGCCTATTGTTATTACCTTCCTCGGGTGTTTATTGTGATGTTCATTCATTTTGTTATTTTTTTGTGATATAAACTTTTAAGACTATATGCATGTAGTAACAATGCCACTGTGTTTAATGCAGAATTGTGTTATAGTGAGAAAAGTGCCGCAGAGGCCTCTTTCAACAGGTAATGAATCTCAATAGTTGCAATGTTTTATTAAGATATACAGTGAGGACATAAAGTCTGGAAAACTACCTTTTGCAAGTAAACGAAGCACCTGAATAAAAAACGCTCGGACACGTCGATTTTATTTAATTGTCTTTTTTCTTCTAAGATTTCTGAAATATATACAGGGTGCTTCAAGAAAGCTGGGCAGCTATTAACTTTTTTTTTAATGGAATACCCTGTATATTATTGCATTTTTAAATTCCACATAAAATTATAATTATTTTTTATTAAATACATTATTAGCCTATACTTTATAGTTTTCGAGATATATTGACTCTTGAAAAGTGACATTTTTAATTTTTGACAGCTTCTAACTTTCTAACAGTACGTCTTAGAGCAAAACGGCTTACATGTCCCTATCTTCAATTTGTATTATCTTCCCAAAAAAATCAACTTCCGGTTAAACCGGATGTTACTCGAAAGCAGGAAATATAGTTGTTCCGGTTTAACTGGAAGTTGATTTTTTTGGGAAGATAATAAAAATTGAAGATAGGTAAGCCGTTTTGCTCTATGACGTACTGTTAGAAAGTTAGAAGCTGTCAAAGTTCAAAAATGTCACTTTTCAAGAGTCAATATCTCGGAAACTATAAAGTATAGACTAATAATGTATTTAATAAAAAATAATTATAATTTCATGTGAAATTTAAAATGCAATAATATACAGGGTATTCCATTAAAAAAAAAGAAGTTAATAGCCGCCCAGCTTTTTTGAAGCACCCTGTATATATTTTAGAAATCTTAGAAGATAAAAGACAATTAAATAAAATCGACTTGTCCGAGCGTTTTTTATTCAGGTGCTTCGTTTACTTGCAAAAGGTAGTTTTCCAGACTTTATATCCTTGCTGTATTATAAATAACATAAAAGAATTTTAAAAATTGTTTATGATAAATTGTTGTGTTAGTTATTTTTTTACCTTTCAACAAACCCAAATAGCTTAACCCTGTATTTTCACAGTTGGCGCGCATCGATCGTTACAGTCAGTTGGAATGATGCTGCCAACTCAAATTAGTGGATGGCAACCTATAAAAACCAAAACCCCCATCAGTACCGTGTGCCATTTATACAGCCAATTAAGCATTCAACTTCAGTAAAATGTAATCTCAATGCGTCGCTACAAAGGGGGGGGGGGGGGGGTATTTACCTGAGAAACAAATAGTATATGGTCTGGAAGACCTCGCAGTGCTACCGCCGATGATAAAAAGTGAGACGTACTGCTTTTGACAGAAGAAACTCTCAGACAATTCACCAACCAGCCTGCTTTGGATGATGAAATTGATAAAAAAATCCGTAAGAATCATTCTTCAAACTGAGAAAATGTAACCACACAAAGTTGATGTTGTACAAGAACTTCGTGACGTTGAGTATGATCGAGGACTAGAATTTTGCGACATAATTACGAGAAAGATTGAAGATAACCCCCTTTTTTTAAAACAATATTGTTTTTTAGGATGAAGCGACCTTCACACAACACGGAACGGTTAATGAATAAAATGACCGTTACTGGGCACGAAATAACTCAAACTGGCATGAAGAACTGCATACACAGTTTCCAGAAAAAGTTAATGTCTGGGCTGGATTGTTTGCGGGACGGACATGTAATTGGACCTTTTTTAATCTAGGGAAATTTGAACGGTGAACGATATCTTCAGCTTCTTGGGCATGAAATTGTTCCAACTATAAACAATTTTCGGATGTTACGTTCCCAAATAGATGGATAGGAAGAAAAGGGCCTATCGAATGGCCTTCACGGTCTCCTGATATTTCGCCCTTCGATTTCTTTTATTGGGGTCACCTGAAAAACAATGTTTATCGGAACAAATTCAATAATTTAGAAGAATTAAACATTAAAATTTTAAATGAAAGTGAGAGAATAACAAGAGATATAATATTATAATAAAAATACATTTTTGCGACAATTTATATCATTGTCAGTTAGTACACTGAAAAATAATCCTACTATTCGTTATAAGAATTCACATACTCTTTATACAACTGTGTGACAGCAACGCGCTTTCCTACTGTAAGACAACGAAAATTGCTAGACCGTTGTATAGTGATAATATCTGGTTTTATATACTGTATTAGTTCCGACTGACAGTTGTAATGAAACTTGACATTAATCATAATAATATTTGCTTGTTACGGTTAATAAAGCATATAGTTACCACTAGTTACCACTAAAAATCAGTACTGTAGTTCTTAAAAATTTAAATAGCTTCTAGTGTTATATTGTTCTTTTCGTTTAATATTGCATATGATTATGCAACATGGTTTACTGAGATAGATTATAAAATCCACTACTAATGATGGGTTGTGCGAAATAAGAATCTTTCATTGCACATGCAAAGTTTAAAAAACTTAAATACAAAGTAAAAATAAATTGATTGAAACAGGTATTGGTACGATCAATAAAATTCAAATTCAGACAGAACAGCTACAAGATTGCGAACAACAATGTGACCTTCGCAACAAATACGTTAAAACTAATAATACGGCGCGCAGCGATTGCCGATCGCTACGAACAGGGCCGCCGCTACCATGTGTGCAAAGTGTGGTTTACTTTAAGATTTGGATGCTGACATAACGGTAATTAAAGACGGTTCCAATTACTTCAACTTAATATATGGTATAACCAAAATTAAAAACGATGAAGAACTTAAAATCAATTATGAGAAAATGCATCAAGCCCTTACAGACATAAACAGCTTAGAGAGTGATATTAGTGCACCTGATTTTTATGAAAAAATTTAATTGATTCCTATTTTACCACAGAAAAAGTCCTAATGATATTCTTGAATACATTTACGAAAATAATCTTCTATCAACAGTTTCAAACCGTACGTATATTCCGAGCGGTCGATCTCAAAACCTAAAATGATTAGAAACTTAATACGATCCTGGATGACGCAAGATAGATAGACTTTTTGCTTTAGCTATGTTATCTATCGAACATGAAATATGTTTCACATTGTATCAATCATATTAAAAAAACTAAAAATCTGGCAATGTCGCAATTGTCAATTTTCAATTCAATTTTTTAAGTTATCTACCTGTACCAAAATTCATTGATTTAGCCCTGGTAGTTTTGAAGAAAATTAGCCGTTCCGGTTATTTCAACTAACCCTGTATATTGCTTTAAATTGTTAAGTAAGTATTTACCATTTTACTGATTACAATTATTGATACATATTATGTAAAAAAGTAGCTCCTTTTATACATTACTATAAATATTAGTATCTAGATGGAAAGGGGGGCGGCAAATATTAAGTTGCACACGGGCGGCCAAGACCTTAGCGGCGGCCCTGGCTACGAACCCCCACCAACGTCTTGTGAATTATAGGTTCTAACGGATACAATTCGTTTTTGGGGACGCTGTTCTGCTTTCTTAATTGTAGAGAAAGCGCTTTACTGGTAACAAAATGCATCGCATTGAGAAGGTACAATTTATTTCTTAACAAAATTGCTGTATTAAAAGTACTTAGTTCATTATTCAACAAGACTGTGCTGCTATTGGAACTGATAACTACCAATAAAAACACTATTTTAGCAAATCTGGAATTGATATAACACTAAAGCGGGTTTGATACACTAGCAATTTATTTAATATGGGTTAATACAAAATAGGCTATCAATACAAATCATGTCTTAGCAAACCTGTGGTATTAGATCATTTTCCTCAGTGCAAATGGGGGCCATTTTGAACAGTTATTAAAAAATGGAGCCGTTTTTCCATGATTTGTTATACCCAGTGTCTTATCATGAATTGTTTATTGAAATTTATTTTGCGTTTTGTAACTGATCAAAATGTCATGATATCTAGAAAACTAATGAATTTAGGCATAACGTATGGTAAATAAAAAATGTTCCATTTAAAAAAATATAACTTTAATTCTCCACACCTTTTTGGGAGAATCTGTGTAATCCAATTTATTACAGATATTATGTAAATTTTTAAAACCCTAACAACATTTATATAAGACATTTTTTGCTCCTGTATCGTTTTTGGTAATTTCTCCTAACCCTGTATGCACAAACTAAGTTTTCTTTCCGTCTCTGAAAAGTGATGCGCCCAGAAGAACAAATTCGGAAGCCAATGTCCTCTAACCTTTTTAGATCTCCGAAATTAGAAAAGTCAATATCAAGTTACGCTCAGCATCATTATTTCTGAAACAGATGGTACCTTTTAAGTTGGAAGCTATGACGTCATCGTCGTCTACTTAACTTTTGCACGGATTTATCTGTCTAGTGTCTATACAGTATCATATTATACAGGGAGATGCGCAATTAAGTAGGTATATTATATTATTTGGAATTAACTTTCCTATTAAGTTTTTTTTTATTGGAGACATTTGACGAGAGTGTTATGTAACGGGCAGTGCCGTTGTAGGAGTATTTGGACTCAAGGGGTCAGGGACAGATTTAGGAGGAAGGATCCCAAAATCCCAAATTAAGTTAAGTCAAGGACGGATTTACCTTTTTGGCCAGTGGTGTAACGCTTTCGGGAGGGGGAATAGAGGTAACTAATTTCGATCGAAAGAATAGTGCCCAAGAAATTTAAGAACTTTACATGGAATTGCTTGAAAATCTATTAAATATTTCTGTATCTGATTGTAAAATCTATATAGTGTCAACTCTAGTATATTCTTTTAGCATGAGATATGCAGTTCTTTCCTTAATCGAGGTTGGGCGTCTGACAGTCAATTGTTTTTGTATGTTAAAAATATGTAATGGTAAAGCAGGAAAAAGACAATGGAGTTTAAAAATTATATGAAAGTTTAAAAAATCTTTGAAACATAAAGACGGATGAAAGTTTTATTAAAATTTTAATTTTTCGTAAAAATTGTAATCTTATAGCTTATTCCTCAAATCTTAAAAATCAAGATTAAAATAACGAAGATCTACCAATATTGTCCGAAAAAAAAATTAAAAATGTAAATGCCAAACAGTTTTCTTATTTTTCTAGAAAATTACTTTAATTTCTCTTACGAAAAATAGATTTTATAAAATATTAAAACTGATAGTGACGTCTGATTAGATAAAAAGCCTGTGGATATTTCAATAAATAATGTGTAAATAGGTAAACATTGCGAAACTCTTAGACAGGAGCACCCCCCCCCCCCCCCCCCCTTCTAAAGCCACCACAGTTGTACAATATATTATACCCAAATAAATGGTAAATTTGAAGAAATAGTCCATACTTTAAGTGGAGTGTATATTTAAAAGGGAAAGAAATAAGACACTGGTATATTAAAATAAGTTTTAGGTTTTATTGAAGGGTAAATTCTCTACATGTTTCGAATGTATATACATTCATCATTAGGAATGGCCTCTCGTTAGGTCTATCATTACGTTGGACGTTTTTCCAAATACTTTACTTATGTCCTTTCCATCATCTTTATAGCCCCGTTTGAACTGTTCGCACCTACTGTACCTCTTATATACCTTATTCTATTCTCCTGACGATGAATGTATATACATTCGAAACATGTAGAGAATTTACCCTTCAATAAAACTTAAAACTTATTTTTTCTATTTCACGTTCATAATTAGCTCAGTACGATACGCATTTGCGTATCGTAATAAAGCTATTTCGATACGCGTTTTTTCTTTATTTGATGTTGGTAACATTGACTTGCGCGGCATTTGTGATTTACGAGAAAACCCATTTTTCGCAGAGGAAAAATGGGTTTGGGGGGAAGGGGCGCCACTACAAGGGGTCGATACTTGGAACCTTTTTACACTATAATCAGGGGCGATTTTTAGGAAGCGGACAGGGGCGACCGCCCCCTCCCCTAAATATACTGCTTAACTAATTTTATTAGGTTTACGGTTTACATAATACTTGAATCAAATAGACCTGCCTGACACGTGCTTCCCCGACAAACTTTTGTTGCTTAAACTATAAAAATAATTTGAGTGGTTTTTTTCGTTTTATGTTGGGACTGTTGGGAGTATTCAGGTATTCTTCCTTTAATTTAATTAAAAATGGAGCTAGGTATGCATAAATAATACACATATTATGTCGACAATGTATTTCCAGAATATTAATGGTTTTTTAATAAAGAATTGTTGATACATAACCTTAAATATCAAAAGGTGACAAAACAGAAAATAATGCCCCCAAAATAGAATGGGTCTTATTTCTAGCCGGAAGAAAAAAATTAAAATCTTTGAAACGAAGTCCATTCCATCCACCTCCAAAGAAAATATACACGCTAACAGTAAAGAAATTTGGTTTTGTAAGTTATGCAAAACTGAAATAATTGACAATATGCGACAGTAGTGCCCCATATGGGTGTACGAGGATTGTACTGGATTCACAGCTGATGACCAGGATGTCCTAATTACCTGCTTTACATGAAACAAGGCCCGTTTCTTGGATTATAAAAAATACAGAGTTTTTGATTTTGTTCTTTTTATTTGTTATCGCAAATGTCACGGTTTATAGGTCCATGTTCATCAGATATTACTACAAAAAAAAGGTCTCAAAAATATGTACAGTGTGACCAGTAAAGGACGCATCATATGGGATTTTTCGAAATTTTACTTTGGCATCAAGTCCTGCTTCGATCGAGATGAAAATTAAGCAAAAAAAAAAAGTAGTCACGTGATTCGCATTACATATCATTCAACATTCTGTCAAATTTTAATTTAATTTAAAAAATAATTCAAAAGTTGGGTTATTTCTGAAAATATCGAAAAAAGTTATAAGAAAAAGTTTTTTTAAATGCAGTTTCTAGCCCACATGCAAAAATTTCAGCTGCATAAGATAATTTTGATTTTTTACCTACCACTAAAATTTATTTTCCACTTAATGAACACTTTACTGATGACACTGTGTTCTTTTTTGTCATAATATTAAGGTGTATTACTTTCAGACACAAACCGCGTTTTCAAAAATACTTATTCTATGAAGTTACACACAGGGTCAAAAACAAATAAACTTTGCAACACATGCGACCAAATTTTAATAGCCCAATTTTGATTTTCTAGAAAAACACACATTTAATATGGCGCTACTTTAAAGAAAATGTATCTGAAATAAAGCATTGTCAAAACTAAGAAGTTTTATGTAGGTTGCGTTGAGTCTTATTTTGCAAAAGTGGTGAAATTTACAAAATATGGGTAAAAAATCAAAATTATCTTATGCAGCTTGCATGTTGGCTAGAAACTGCATTTAAAAAAACTTTTTTAATAACTTTTTTTCGATATTTTCAGAAATAACACCACTTTTGAATTATTTTTTGGAAAAAATTAAAATTTGACAGATAATGCAAATCACGTGACTACTATTTTTTTTTCTTGAAGCAGAACTTGATGCCAAAGTCAAATTTCAAATAAAACTATTAATAAAAAAAAATCCCATATGATGCGGACTTTACTGGTCACACTGTATATTTTTTGAAAAAAAATAAACACCCTCAGGTGGGCATTATTACCTGCAGTCACCTTAATATATTTTCAAAATGAAAGGGCAATCGGAAAATCGGCGGCTTGAGAAAAAGAGAAATAAAATCGTTTGATGATATTATAGAGAATACGATACATTTTAAAATAACATACTTTTACTTTATAATGCAGTGTTTATTGCCAGCCATTGTGGATCTTTTCTTCAAAAGAACGATTGGCGAACATCTGGAATACACATTTAGGTATATTGTTTCTGCCTTCTTCTTAAACGACGGCATTGGTAACGTTAATATTGTATAGTAGAAATATTATAAAACGGAAATACCTACCACATTTAATGGTTGTTTTGCTAAAAGTTATATTGAAAAGAAAACGGTTTACTTCATTCGTAAGAGCGAGAGAAATGATTGTATTTCTGTTGACTCAATAACTTAAAAGCGATGACGTAAAGGGGATAAGGCATTAACACTGTTTAAAACTGGGTAGGTATAGTTTTGATTTGCATGCAGCGTCAGTATCAAAAAACTCTTGGGGGGGGGGGCTTCTAACGACTGATGATCGTAGTTTGGAGCCCACGTTAAACTATAGGTGCCCTGGGGAATCACCCTGATAGCAAACGATAAAAGTCACGAAATAAGCAAGCAACCTCCTTAGTTTTTAATTATTCATTAAAAATGCCTACTTCTTTAATTGTTATTTATTTAACTTTTAACAGATTTTATGTTATAAAAACTATATTTTTGGTTTGAAGAAATAGTCCATGCTTAAAGGGGAGTTGAAAGTATGGGAAAGAAAGAAAAAACCTAAAGTCTTCTTCTTTCTTGGTTTAACCTTTATCAATTTTCTTCATATTATGTCTCTTCTACACATCAATTTTTTAATTCCATTAAAGCACCAATAAGGTTACAATACAATACACAATGTCTTTATTTAATTTCAAAGAAATATTTTTGGGTTTAAAATAATTATTGAACTTTGTAGTTTGAAAGTTTCTCAGCTGATTAGTTCTTGATTGGAGTAGGTCTGTAGATATCTGCTTCAAGCACCACAATGTATTGCATTACAGCGTCGTCTCGTGGTTATTTTAAATGGGGGGGGGGGGGGGTCATTTAGTATTTTAAGCAAAAACGAAATGGGCCGTAGGCAGGGTGCCACGCCCACAAAATTATTTTTCGGCCTATTAAAATTTTTTGTTACCTAATATAACACATTTAACGTAACACTTTTAGTACTGTAAATAATAAATAAACCTACAAATCGGCCGACACCCGAACGCAAATTCGATAATTAAAAATTAAATGTAAACTGACACTGAATATTTGAATATCCACTATACAATCATCCTTACTGCAAAAATCGGTATCGGTAAACACATAATTTGTCGATAACATATTCCTTGTAAAATAGTTTTTTTATATCTTCCAATGGGCGCCGCTTCAAATAACACCTTTTTGTGGCCCTTTGAGGACTATTCATATTGTTGCCCTCCATGAAATTGACAATATCATATTTTTTGGTATTGCTATTATCTACCCAACCAACCGTACTCAACAACATCGTGTATAGCAAACCAAGTTTCGTCTAAATAAATTATCATCTTTTTGCTTGGCGGTATTCCTGAATTTTGCGTAAATATTCTTGCAGGTGCGCTACTATGCGATGCCATTTCATGACAACCATTCTTTTATCTAGTTTTTCTAATTAAAACCGCAATCCAGTAAGCTACTACGCAAAGTGTCGAGACATTTATATTCATAATCCGGGTAATCTCGTAGTTTATTCCGAATTACTTCTAATGTCGGGTCTTTGCTTTCTCTGTAAAATTAATATACTTACTATTCGGCGTATAACTTCTTTGGAAGCATCATCATTTTTTAGGAATTCTTGATTAGCTCTTTTCGGCATACCCAAATTGTAGAGCGGGGAAGTTTAGTTAACTCACAAATCATTTTTAGAACTACATTTCCTAAGATCCTAAGGCTCCATCACATTCACTTTTTTAAACAAGTATGGGCATGGGTATTTAAAAGAAGTCTCTGTGCTTGGGTATGTAAGTCTTTATTGTGAAATTCCAGCGGCTCCCTATCCGCATTGGTTTCACGATTATCCGTCTCAGAAATATCAAAAGGTCTCCAGAGCGCCATTTTAATTAACTAAATATTTAACATCTTTACAAAAGTAACAACAACAAAGTGAAATAATGAAAACACAGTTAAACGCAATAACAACAAACTTAAATAATAGAAACAAAGTTACACGCAACAACAAAAAAGTACAAAGCAATTACTTAATACCAATAACCAAACAAACTTGTCAAAACACTAACACCACGCGGCACAGCACTGACTTTCTAGTAAAAATTAAATAATTTAAATGCTCCTTATTTCAAACCATTTAGCGAAGAAATTTCGGCAGTGACAAATCAAATGCATTAGCACAGAATACATAGCTACGCGTAGGAACCTGTTTCCCTAAACACAGCCACGGTTCTTTTCAGGCAATCATAAAAATCCCCAGCAATAAAAGCAACGATAGGAAAATGTTCGTAAAAATCGTCCATGCACAAACCCGGATTGTATTGCCATGTACTCACCATTTACTCTAACCCCGTTTCGAAAATACTCTTCAACCATGAATGTTTTGTGTTGTTCCGTAAAGCCCATTGTGTGAATTGTTCAAGAAATTGGAAAAATTAGCGATGAATCAAATTACTTGTAACGACTGTCAAAGATGACGGAATAACTGATTGATTGTTAATTCAGTTAGTTACTGACACCCGACAGGTATTAAGCTTTACGGCTAAGCATTACGTCCTTAGATGCAAGGCCCTCTTTGATACAAATAATTTTTGCTCGCACGGGATATATTCTGTGGCATTAGGCTTTTAGTCCCGACCACATATTTTCGTTACAGATTCATCAAGTCAACGTGGACTCCCGACGAGCAACAGTCAATAAAAATCCAAAGGCATGCAAAGCCCTAGTTTTCTACCGTACCCCAATTTCCTTGCTGTTCACACTGACTGCGTATAGACTTTACATGCGGTAAATGAATATTTCTTTTCAACAACAAAGCGAAAAAAATTATCGGTTGTCACATCAATGTTCTTTGCGTGTGGAGACCGTGATTCGATGTCCAAAGCAAAATAAATCGAATCCTTCAAGACGCGAGCAGGCAATTTAAGGCGGGCTTATTAAAAAAGTTCTTAACGTTCGCGGATGAAAATTAGAAATTTCACGTATGGGTGCCCGCTGATTTATGCAATGTCACTTTTCCTGAACGTTTTCCCGCCACGCCGCCGGGGCGTAATGATTTTTTTTGTGCCTCCCCGGTCGCAAAAGTGTTATTACGATTATTAACGTTCTAGGGGAGTTAATTAGTTTTGTTTTAAAAGGTTTTGAGGTAATTTACTTAAAAAATACGGGGTTGATTCTAAAAGTCACCCGCTAAATGATATTTATCCTGTAGGTATACCTTAGCAAACCCAAACTGCATCCTTTTCTTGGGCAGGGTTAATGCCTAATCCAAATACAAAATTTCGTCGTTCCCCGTCAAGTAGTTTTAAGCTTTCGAGCCAACGGACAAACGCAAATGTAATCTAAAGGTTTAACATTTCTATCTATACATTTTTTTTCTATACACGTTAGTAAAATAAAACACAGGGTGTTCCATTTGCGAAAACTGTTTTACGGGTGAAAAAATACGTCCGAGCGCACGGCTCGCGGGTCAGATGCCTTCCCTCCCCGCAGAATTGGGCATGCGCACAAACCTCTTGTTATCGGCCTGTCTTTCTTTAGCGACATGCTCAAAATATATTCCAGAACCGGCTTGGCGCCCTTTTTGTTGTTGTGTTTAAAGTTTTCTCTGTGAATTCCTTGTTGTTTACTGTGGGTGTTTAATATTTACGGATTTCTAGTTTTTGTGTAGTTTAGAGAATTGTGTTTGTGCTTTTAGTGACTCGGATACTCGGATTTGAATATAAACAATGACTAGTAAAAACCGTTGTACGATTTTATTATGCCCAAATAGGGGTAAAATACCGGGTATTTCGTATTTTCATATATAGCTTTATTTTATTATGATCAATTTAAACACATTTAACCGGATGCTTTAGTTTATCTTATTTGCAGCCCTGCAATCTAATTAGGTATAGATACGCCTATTTTTCGGGCAATATATTGCTTCAAAAAGTTTAAAAAACACTTTTCTCTATACTTATATTATATAAAAGAAGAAAGTAAATACCTAGGTGATACCAAGGGTAAAGGTATTCCACGGGTCAAGTTCTCGGATAAAAACTTTTTAAAATATTGAACAAGAAATTATGCTTGAAAATGTATTACACGTAACCAAGTTTTTGCTAAGTTGTAAAAATCAATACAAGTTATATACCAACTAATATTTAACTCGAGGTTAGGTACGCGATAACATCGAAGATTGGTTATTTTGCTGGTTTTATTTGTTGTTTATATTCGATTTTATAAGTTTTATAGTTTAATTGACTTGTTCGCTTTCTTTTTGAACCAAAAACACAACAACAAATCATTTTTAAACAAATTTTAGAAACAAACCCTTAAAAACAATTTTCTATCCCCAAAATCTGATAGGTTTGCAACTACCAAAAGTGCCAGAAAGCACTACCTTTTTTCCCAACTTGATCAAAAATTGAGAAGAAATTCCAATTTTTTGGCAAGAATTTGGGGCACATTTTAGCTGTTTACACGTAAAAATAAATTGAAGGTTAACTTTTGCCAGTTTTTAAGCAATAACTTAAATTTTAAAGTCCGGACCTGTCTATTTTCACATTTGTCAAATGATAACGTTGCAGTGCGCATGTTTAATCGTGTGTAGCTTTGTTTACATGAGCAAGGCCATAAAGAACCCCGCACTTCTCTTATGGAAAATGGTCCTCGGTTAAATTTTCTAAATTTTTAGTATGTTGTAGAGAATGCCATTCTGATCAAAAGTGTTCATGGCCACAACAATATCTGCCGACCAGTTTTTGAGATACCAAGGTGCAAAATATGAATTCTCAATACATTATATTTTCGTAGTTTATAATATTAATTCGTTTTGTTTTTCTAAATTTTTGTTGTCCCTGTCGTAGATAGGATAGAATACTATAAAAATAGTTAAAAAAATTTTATTATATACCGGGTGAGTGACGAAAATTATTTAATATTTTTTGTTAAATCATTGTATTTTCGGCATTAAATTAAATGTTAACAAAGTAATACTGTAGATGACATTAGCTTGGAGAAAGCTATCAGAATTTATATTATTTATATTTATATAGGGTAACTCAAAAAAGTTAATATTTTTTTATTAGTTTTGAAAGAAATTTTGTAGATATTTCTTTATGTAACACTTGTCGCTTATCGTATGCTTCCAAATATATATAATTATCAAGGTTATACATGGTGTTTCCGATGATAAGCAATAGAAAATAACATAAAAATGCATGTATTTATAAATCACCCGGTATATTAAAAGTGGATCGATTAAATTTCGTTATTTTTTAATATTTTTTACTTCAAGTGTCTTACTTTCATGTTTGCTATGGATTTCCCTATTCCTATGACCCGTTCTGGAGATATACAGCGTCGAACAGACTCAAAACTCAAAAAATAAGCAAATAAAATAACAATTTTTTTTTAATTTCAATAAAATTTGTTATGTAAGTTCATTTTATGGTTAAAATAAATTTATTTAATGCTATACAGGGTGTTTCGAATAATTGGGGTATTCTAACAATGTATTGCAAATAAAAAATATATATAAAAACTATGAACAATTTAATATATCCAAATTATTTTATCCAAATATAGTAAGTAGGCCCCTAATTATTCGAAATATCCTGTATAGCAATAAATATATTTATTTTAACCATAAAATAAACTTACATAACAAATTTTATTGAAATTAAAAAAAAATTGTTATTTTATTTACTTATTTTTTGAGTTTTGAGTCTGTTCGACGCTGTATATCTCTAGAACGGGTCATAGTAATAGGGAAATCCATAGCAAACATGAATGTAAGACACTTCAAGCAAAAAATATTAAAAAATAACTAAATTTAACCGATCCATTTTTAATATACCGGGTGATTTATAAATACATGCATTTTTATGTTGTATTTCTATTGCTTATCATCGAAAACACGCTTTACAACCTTGATAATTATATATATTTGGAACCATACGATAAGTGACAAATACTACAAAGAAATATCTACAAAATTTCTTTCAAAACTAATAAAAAAAATATTAACTTTTTTGAGTTACCCTGTATAAATATAAATAATATAAATTCTGATAGCTTTCTGCAAGCTAATGTCATCTACAGTATTACTTTGTTAACATTTAATTTAATGCCGAAAATACAATCATTTAACAAAAAATATTAAATAATTTTCGTCACTCACCCGGTATATAATTAAAAATTTAAACTATTTTTATAGTATTCTATCCTATCTACGACAGAGCCAACAAAAATTTAGAAAAACAAAACGAATTAATATTATAAACTACGAAAATATAATGTATTGAGAATTCATATTTTGCAACTTGGACACCCTGTATCTCAAAAACTGGTCGGCAGATATTGTTGTGGCCATGAACACTTTTGATCAGAGTGGCATTCTCTACAACATACTAAAAATTTAGAAAATTTAACCGAGGGCCATTTTCCATAAGAGAAGTGCGGGGTTCTTTGCCATTTTTGTGATTATTGTTTGCTTATCTATATTTAAATTGGTATGATACTAACTCGTATTCATTCAAATAAACTTTTGTTTCTAGCAAACCGAAAAGCCTATTTTAGGAGCTAACCGTTACCGAAAAAATCGTTTTAAAAAAAATGTATTAGTGTATTTGTAAAAACAAAAACTCTCTATTTAAACGAGTTTATTTTACGACAAATTCCCTAAATACAACAATGGAATAGTTTTAAATGCATTTGTCGCTTATTAAAAAAAAAAAATCCCATAATATGACTTTTTAATGTATTTAAATTCCCGCCGGTACGTAAAACGTTTAAATTGCACAGGACTTTTTAATATTTAACTATTTTTTGTGCTTGTTAATTTTAGGATTTTTGCATATTACGGTTTTTTGTCCGGTTGAAAAAAAATTAAAAAATCCGTCGAAAATATTTATTTGCCAAAAAAAAATACGTAGATATAATATAGGAAAGGAAACATATGAAAATGTACACGGCGAAAAAAAAACAGTTGTAAAGAAGAATATTTCTGAAAAGTTTTACATTTTGGGAATGGCATGAAAAATGAAGCAAGTTTTCCACTATGCAACATTCGTATAGTCGAATTTATCTAAGAACACGCCGCATCATGCGACCTGTGATTTATGGCACCCTGTTGAACTGTTGAAGTCTGGTCTATTTTACGTTATGCCCAGTTGTATAGGTTCTGATTAATTTGAATGCTAAAGATAAGATTAAGCACCACTTTAATGTTAAGATTAATAAAATATATCAGTTTTATAAGTCCCGGTTAAACCATATAGTCGCTAACTTCATAGCGAATTTTAAACTAAAAACTGAACTTAACCTATCAAATCTTACCGTTTTACAATTTGTTGCCTTGAACGTATAATATAATAATAAAATCACATCATCATCATGTCATCATCATATTTTATAACATAAGTAGTTTAGGATTTTTAGGTTATATGTTAGAAGTAGGTGTGTCATTTTTTCCTATTTTAAACCTAAGATTGATTTTTAACGGGTGCTTTTTGGCCTGTTAAATTAACTGTTAGTTCAACCCCAAGTTTGGCGCTAATCGCAACCTATAATTCCCAACCAACGGTTAATCTGAACATTTTTAGATAACCGCAACCTATAACAATGAAATGCCGGTTAACCGGAACCTATACAACTGGGCATTAAGGTGTTAGGACTTGAGCTAAGATCGTTTACCATCGCATTTACCATATTTTTAACATACGGGGGTCTGAAAGGTTTATTAGCATAATAGCTTGCAAAAATGCAGCGAATTTTATTTACAATAATTGAAACGTCGAACTCAACGTGCGATAGTTTAATAGTTATGGCATTATTTATTGGTAAAACATTGAAGTACATTTAACATGTACTTAACTTACCAATGGAAAACGCTATGAACAACCTTGACAACAAACAAGAATTTCGCCGATCAAATATTGTAGAATAGCCAATTAAGCGGCACGCCTACGCATATCTTGCGTTTAATGCTGCGATGCCATATTATAATTTACGTTCGCGGCGTAGTACAAAGCCGCCAAAAAAAATAAAAAATCAATAGAGAAAAAAATCTATTTATATACAGTGTCACCAGTAAAGTCCGCATCATATGGGATTTTTTTTTATTAATAGCTTTATTCAAAATTTGACTTTGGCATCAAGTTCTGCTTCGATCGAGATGAAAATTAAGCAAAGAAATAGTAGTCACGTGATTCGCATT
Source organism: Polydrusus pterygomalis (assembly GCA_963969555.1). Classification (NCBI taxonomy): domain Eukaryota; kingdom Metazoa; phylum Arthropoda; class Insecta; order Coleoptera; family Curculionidae; genus Polydrusus; species Polydrusus pterygomalis. The sequence goes on from OZ018376.1 coordinate 3,390,076, forward strand.
ATCTGTCAAATTTTAATTTTTTTCAAAAAATAATTCAAAAGTAGGGTTATTTCTGAAAGTATCGAAAAAGGTTATTAGAAAAAGTTTTTTTAAATGCAGTTTCTAGCCAACATGCAAGCTGCATAAGATAATTTTGATTTTTTACCCATATTTTGTAAATTGCACCACTTTTGCAAAATAAGACTCGACGCAACCTACATAAAACGTCTTAGTTTTGACAATGCTTTATTTCAGATACATTTTCTTTAAAGTAGCGCCATATTAAATGTGTGTTTTTCTACAAAATCAAAAGTGGGCTATTAAAATTTGGTCGCATATGATGCAAAGTTTATTTGTTTTGGACCCTGTATAAGGTAACTTCGTAAATTAAGTATTTTTGAAAACATAGCGTGTGTCTGAAAGTAATACACCTTAATATTAAGACAAAAAAGAACACAGTGTCATCAGTAAAGTGTTCATTAAGTGGAAAATAAATTTTAGTTTAACTTAAGGTAAAGTTTATCTATTTTCAACGATTTAATTTAAAACCCCTATATTATAATTTATTATTAAGCTATGTCATAATAACGTTAACGTGTATTACTTTCAGACACAAACTATATACGTTTTTAAAAATACTTATTTTATGAAGTTACATTATACAGGGTCAAAAACAAATAAACTTTGCAGCACATGCGACCAAATTTTCATAGCCCAATTTTGATTTTGTAGAAAAACACACATTTAATATGGCGCTACTTTAAAGAATGTATCTGAAAAAAATCATTGTCAAAACTAAGAAGTTTTATATAGGTAGGTTGCGTTGAGTCTTATTTTGCAAAAGTGGTGCAATTAAAAAATATAGGTAAAAAATTAAAATTATCTTATGCAGCTGAAATTTTGCATGTGGGCTAGAAACTGCATTAAAAAAACTTTTTGTAAGAACTTTTTTCGATACTTTCAGAAATAACCCTACTTTTGAATTATTTTTCGGAAAAAATTAAAATTTGACGGATACCTAATGCGAATCACGTGACTACTATTTCTTTGCTTAATTTTCATCTCGATCGAAGCAGAACTTGATGCCAAAGTCATATTTAGAATAAAGCTATTAATAAAAAAAAATCCCATATGATGCGGACTTTACTGGTGACACTGTAGACAACACTGCCTACGGAACCCACCCAAAGTTAGCCGAACGGTGCGCGACAATTCACGAACACTGAGTTTTGGCATGGCCGAAGGTCACCGAACCTAGATTTTTTGGCCGAAACTAGCCGAAACCGGAACCGAACCTTCGGTCGGTCTCTACTTAATATGCACTTTAAAGGTAGTCAATAAAAAACTGGGGTCGTTGAGTACTGTATGTGTATTGTGTATATTATATATATATATATAATAAAATAGAATAGTAGTTGCAACTTTCTATTCAATTAATAATAAATTTTAACAATTTCGCTTGAATTCGAGACTATTGAATTATTACCGGATTTATTTGTTTTTCGAAATTTAATCGGGATTTTTAATTCCATCTATGTAATGGGAAAGTTCGATTTGCGAGCGATCCTCCGCCACAATTGGATTGTTTAAGTGATAAGCTGCGCTGATAATAGATTCTGTTAGATAATGAAAACATTTTAGTTTTTTGTTTTCCATTAAAATTATATTATTTTTGTGAAAACCATGTCAATATTACACAGCGTGTCCACGGATAGAGTTTGGATTAGAAGAGAAAAAACTTTATTATTAGTATAGGAATACTTAGAAGAAAAAGTAATTTTTTATAAAAACGTCTGCTTGTACTGAAACTACAATTTTCAAATCAGATTTACGATTACTATACAGGATTCGTCCCAAACAACATTTCATGTTTTTTGGATCTTTGCTTCTTCAATTCCTTGATTTATTAAATTAATTTTGCTGGTGTTAAAACTACAATTTCAACAATTAGATTTGCGATTACTATACAGGGTTCGTACGAAACAACAGTTTTGGTTTTTTGGATTTTTTTTCAATTCTAATTTCGAATTCCTTTGATGATTCGCTAAATCATCACTTTGGGAACAAATGGATTGGAAGGTACCTTATTTGGTCCAAATCAGTACGCACGTAAGAGTCCAGATCTCACAATTATCAACTCTTTCATTTATGGGAATATCTGAAGTCACATGTGTATAAAACCAATTTCAATAATAACTTAGATCTCTTGAAAGAAAAAATAAGAGTAGTTATTGCAAATATCCCAATACAGCAAGTTAAGAACTGCTATCGGGAATTCAGATATCGAGTTGAACTATGCGCATGGTACCACGTTTGAATAAAAGTTTTATAATTTATGATTGATTGAATTGAAGATATATGATAATAATGTAATAATAAAAATACGTCAATCGTATGGAAATAAAAAATGGTTTTCTTACAACAAAATCGTTACTCGGCCAAATATAAAATCATATTCGAAGTAAGAAACCAACAATAGTTGTTTGTTTTTCATAAATTTATTTTAAATGATATCCAAAAAACTAAAACTGTTGTTTCTGACGAACCCTGCATAGTAATCGCAAATCGAAAACATTCTTGCATAATTCGTAGAAAAAAATCACATACCTAGTTATTTTTGGTTTCTTGGTGTATTGACAAAAATAAAACAGACATTTAAGCGTGCCATATTCTGACAACATGGTGAAGGAAGATATTAAAGTATTGGCCAACAAAAATAATTTTACTATAATATTAATATAAGTAAGAAGTGCTTTGACACATCATAGAATATATTCTGTGGCCTTGGTCTGAGGAAGTATCTAAATCATTACTAAAGGGCGGAAAGTTCATGACATTCCAGGGACGTATTTGGGTATAGCGATTATAACTGCAAGGACATATTTATACAGGGTGTTCCGATGATCATGTTACAAAACTCTAGGGTAGATAAAACACACGAAAATAAGAAAAAAAGTTCATGTGAACATGGGTCCGGAAACGCTTCTTCAGGGAGCTAGGGCCCTTCGAAGATGACCTTCAAAAACTACTTTTCGTTTTATAGCTTCGGTACTACTGCAGCTATCGCAACCAATTTTGGGACATGAAATCTAGTTCGTAGGTTCATCAATTTGAGCCTTCCGGATTTTGTCACCTTTAACCAGGGGCGTACAAACCAAGGGGGTATTTGAGTAAATTTGACCCTACTCCTCTTAGGCTTTAATTTCTTACCATTTTTATATCTGATTATGATTCTCCAATGCCTTTTACATAAAAAAGGTACTCTTAGTAAAAATCGCTATCTGTCACAGTTTAAGTTAAAGCCTAAGAGGAGTAGGGTCAAATTTACTCAAATACCCCCTTGGTTTGTACGCCCCTGGTTAAAGGTGACAAAATCCGGAAGGCTCAAATTGATGAACCTACGAACTAGAATTCATGTCCCAAAATTGGTTGCGATAGCTGCAGTAGTACCGAAGCTATAAAACGAAAAGTAGTTTTTGAAGGTCATCTTCGAAGGGCCCTAGCTCCCTGAAGAAGCGTTTCCGGACCCATGTTCACATGAACTTTTTTTCTTATTTTCGTGTGTTTTATCTACCCTAGAATTTTGTAACATGATCATCGGAACACCCTGTATACCTATAAACGCATGAATGTGGGAAAATAAAACAACATAATTATAAATAATAATCAAAAACCTGTGTTACAATTTCCTCATAAAATGGAACTAAAAAAGATGAAAGGTGCATCGATGGGTCGGCCTATTATTTACGACAAATTCCAAAAACGTGTCACGCTTTTTGTTTAACGACAAATTTATGGGCGATTTGTTTCAGTGGCATAGCCACGGAAACTATCGGGAATATACAGGACCAGCTCTAGCAATAACGCCGCCCTGGGCAAAATAAAAAATTGCCGTCTTTTTCCTAGCCTCGCAAATAATTCTAATTATAATTCTAACAAATTTGTGGCGGAAGACTTTTCGTTTTTCTCTTGTTTCCATTACATTTTATTTTATTTCAGAATAAACTTGCCCGCTGGTAAAATCTTATTATGTTTCATAGCAAGCTTAGCGAGAATTCCGGTATTCCCTAATCCCTCCACACCACTCCCCCATTCCAAAGAAAAACAATACACTCTGTACCACGGCTTTTACTGCTTTATTATAAATCTCTCCTGAATATAATATACGACCGTAACATTTTTCATGTCTGTCAATTATTCGCCATGGCGAAAACGGGAGCATTGTTTCATCCTGGAACGTCCCGAAAATTTTAATATGGATGATATGGCTTTCTGATATTTATTGGCTAAAAGGAAAGAAAATCATGTTTGATAAAATGCATCTTTTTATAAAACGTCGCGTCGATGCGGTCTTTTATCAGGATTTGTGTTCGTAACTTTGTATGCACGATTAAAAGAAAATTCCGAAAAATAAAAAAAATTTCAGAAATACAAATGCCATTATTTTTTACTTACTTAGTAACGTCATTATCAAAATATATGGTGTAGTATACAGGGTGTCTCACGGTGATCGTTCATTAGAATATCTCGGAAAGTAAAGCGATTTGAATCTTGCAAATTTGGATAAGGGGATTTTCGGAAACGCTCTCTTCAAATGAAATAACAACACTGAAAAAAAGCCTTTCATTCCTTATAAGAATTTACATACTCTTTATAAAACTGTTTAATACTATACCGGGTGTCCACGGAAGGTGGCTCGCCCCTCTAACTTTTTTGGTTTTCAAGATAATGAAATAAAATTCGGGGGATTTGTATACGACATAAAACTGCATTTTTTGACAGGTCACTCAACATTATGGAACTTCCGGTTTAACCGGAAGTGACATAAACTTTCGATTTTTAAATGGGACACCTGGTATATTTTTACTTTTTTTGACTCCATATGACATTCTAAATACAACGATGTGTCACTTGTCACTTTTTGTCACCAAGAAAAAATTTTTTTTCCAAATTTATTGTTTTATCTAGAGAGCTATGAATACCTTAAAATCACTTATTTCAGTTCTTTAATCTCGGGAAAAATACAACTTTACTATTTTTGGTCCAATGCTATGTAAAATTTTCTGAAAATTTTTTGAAAGGTCGAAAAACTAAACAAGTTTGATTCGGAATCGATACTTTGGATGCAGCCGCTACTGCTACTTTTTGTAATACTTATTTCAAGTTCAAGTGCATTTTCTGTGGAGGTATTAGCTGTATCTGTACTCTCTGCAGTCTCTGCCTCTGCCCCATCACTTTTAATTTTTTCTTCACAGTCAAAGTTGTTGGTTAGTTAATTATTGTTAGAAATTTTTGTGCAACCCAACATTTATTAATCGTTCATAAATTTACAAATGAGCTTCACACTTACTAAATAAAACAACTTAAAAACTATACTTGGTAAACAAGAAAGGGTAGTATAATTCCAAAACGTATCTGCCTACTTTATCTTAAAAACTTTTCATTTCATTTATATCTAGATTTATATTTCTATGAATATACAACAAGGCTAAGTCGTTAAGGGGATCTTCTCATCTTCTAGCATATAAGATATTAAGTAAGTTTTTAAAAGCCTAAGATTTGAGAAGATTCTTTCTGCAGTAGCTACAGATATGGTAAAGGTGCACAGGAGTTTTAAAATTCTGCAAATATTAGGAAAATAGTCGCCACCGCAATTTTGCAGAGCCTCAAGTACATTATCAGTTGCATGTATTATAATATTTTGTACAGTATCTATATACTATTATATGGTAAATATTATAAAATGGTACAACTCGGAAGGGGGCGCCCCCTCTAAATCCGCCCCTGCAGTACGCTACTGCTATTTATTCTGTCTTTTATGTCCGTCCGTCGACATGCACGACGTTCAAAGCTTCCAACAAGTACGTAGTTTGTGGGCTACTTTATGGACCAAAACGTCAATATCTGATATTTGAATTTTTTTGCGATCACAGTTTTTCCCCTCCTGTGAGAAAAGTAAAAATTGAAAGAAAGAACTTTAAATTGTTTTTTGTTCAATTAACAATAGCATTGTTTGTTTATTTCTTGAAAGTAAGTATACTTCGAGAATAAGCTAAATGCATTGGTTCAATTACAAGAACGTTGACATTCTAGGCACGTTCCGTTTACTTTGAAGTCCTTTCTCGACGGAATGTTTTGCAACTGTACGTTGCGAGCGAACAACCCTTTTGAGAAATAACACTGTAAAATAGGAAAAACAACGGTTGTGCACAAAGCTTTGTGTTTTAGCAAATTTCATGTGTTTGTAAAATGTAGAGGTTCTTTTTTAATTTACATTGGGGATGTACTTTAAGAACGTTTTTTTTATGAAAGGACCATCACTAACTATGATGGAGGAGAAAAAGTTGACAACTTGTCTTGTTTTGATTGTGGAAAAAATAGGACAAGATATACTTAGTCTTTGAAATTTTCAATTTGCAAACTAAGTGATTGTTAAAAAAATCTTTCTCGTTTCCTTTTTTTCGCCTCGTGTCATCTCGTTCTCTCGAGACGAGACGAAACGAGAGTATTTTCTGCGAGAATCTCGTGAGACCAAACAAAAATATGTTAGAACGAGAAATCTCGCAAAATCTTAAGATTTTGATTAGGATTTACGATAAACTTTAAAAATAATCCAGTTAGTATCACTCGGTAAAAAGCGATCTTTATTACCTATATTGCAAGGTGGCCAGAGCAAAATCGGGACATGTTGCCGAAAAACAATGGAAAAGGACTAAAAAAAAATGAACCTTTTTTATAACGTTTATAGTTTTTGTCGAAATGTTTGATACAGAGAACCGTTGGATAAACGATAACACAGGCCGGCAATTTTTAACACTTTGAAAGTTGATTTAAAAATTTTAATGAAATGACGGATTTCACTGTCAGCCTACGACATATACATATGCAACCCTAAAAACAACAAATTTAATGGCAACGGCGCGAACCGCGAAGGGCACCGCAGTCGTTCATTTTCGTTTGAATTCGGTTCCAGTGACGCATGCGTATTTGTTAGGTCATATAAAAGTACTATTATTTTGGTCATGTGTAAGTTGAGTGTTAGCAACATTGTGCCAGAACTGCCAGATTTTAACTTTGGAAACGCTTTAGAAAATCGGTTCAGAAGGATGTGTTTATAATACTCACATGGTAATGGTAATAATAAAAACCCGCATGTACTTGGAACTTTTGCAAAATTTATTTTATGATGTATTGCAAGACTCTCGCGATACGAGACGAGAACATATCTTGCGAGATGTTGGCGAAAAAAATTGCGAGATTTCTCGTCTCGTAAAACACTAAAAGTGATTTTTGTTACTCTTAATATAAACATTTTAAAAACTTATTGTTATAATTTGCTTTGGATAGGTAAGAGCTAAGAGCTCTAGTGCAAAACACCGCGAACAAAGAAAGAAAATATAGAAAAATAAAGGATTATGAAATTTCAAATAAGCTCACTCACCACGTCTCTCGCCAAATTTAATTATATTTCAACTGTGTAAAGTTAGCGCACTTGGCAATTGTGATGAATTTAGAAGCAGAAGTTGGAATTTAGGAAAAGTTAGTTTTTGATTTATTTGATGCTTTTTATTGGAAAAGTGCGAAGAGTTCGATTTATGAAAAAATTAATTGGAATCCGGGGCTCGATTTCTGTTTTGTTTTTATGGGCCAAGTTTGAAGTGAAGGTTGTAAAAAAAAGTTGCGGCCTGGCATGATTCGTCATTATTCTTAATAAAGCCAAAAGTCAGGTTTTTTTCGATAAAAATTCGAACTTTTTAACGACTGAAAGGGCTATACTTAAGGGCTAGGGTTGGTGACCCATTCGCCATTTCGTTTTTTTATCACTATTTAGTTTCTTTTTCGTGTTATCTAAAAATATCATTGAGTAACAACACGATTTTTTACTAAATTTTTATTTTGGTTGTAGTGTACCTATAGGTACACTACTCGTATAAGGACACTGAGAAAAAAAGCCTTCTATTCCTTATAAGAATTTACATACTTTTTATACAACTGTTTATATGTGACAGCAACGCGCTTTCCTATACTGTAAAACAACGAAAATTGCTAGACCGTTGTGTAGTGATAATATCACGGTAATTAAGCCAATAGGAAATAGGAGTTATTGCTACCATAGAATGGCTTATAGCCATTATTGCTCTGAATAATCACAGTAGTTATCAAGTTTTATTGGGGGTGTAATATGGTTTTATATACTGTATTAGTTCCGACTGGCAGTTGTAATGAAACTTAATCATAATAATATTTGCTTGCTACGGTTAAGAAAGCTAATACTTACCACTAAAAATTGGTACCTACTGAAGTTCTCAAAAACTTAAATAGCTTTTAGTGGTACTGTTCTTGTCGTTTAACATTGCATATGAATATCTATTATGCAACATGGTTTACTGAGACGGTAAAATCCGTCCATAGTCCAATACTAATAATGGGTTGTGTGAGCTTTATCTACATTCAAAGTTAAAAAAAAAACCTAAATTGTGGCAGTTTTAGTGGTTTCAAAAAACTGTTTTTGTTTTTTTTCTGTGTATTTATTAAAAAAAACACTGGCATACTATTCGTCAATGCTTCTCTGAACAGCCCTTCCGAAATTAGATACTCATTTTTTTCTTTTAATATTGCAAGGTTCCAGAAGTTACCACTGCATTCAAGCCATTTAGGTATAGGTCTTTTATACATAATTGACCTTGATAACTGTGCCCTTAACAGTTTTATCACTGACTTCTACTTCACAGTTACCACAGCAATGAAACGATATGTAAAGTTACCTATAGTAGGTAGTGATATTTCTTTTGGGAAAAAAAAATACATTTTATTAATAGATAATACTAATATCTCATCTATATTCATTCTTCGTTCTAAAAATTTTTTATAAAATCTGAAATACTAAGATATTTTTTTTGAAAATAAGGTATTGCTTGCGCAAAATTTCAACTACATATTATATTTGAGGATGGTAAGGGAAAAAATAAATAAACGTTCACTGAAATAAATATTTATTAATAGGTATATATTATTATAACAATCAACACAAACAAATGGTCACAAGGAACCATTAAAATATAGCTTATGCACTAAAAATTGCAATAGTTAAAGGTTAAAATTCTTTGAAAATTACAATCGTTTTATATCCTAAAAAATCATAGCGATTGTGGTAGTTTTAATATTAGAACATTAACTAAAATGTTTAAAGAAAAATAATGGTTCTTTTTAAAATAAGCACAGCAAAGGTTCTGGTGGATATCACCACCACCACATTTTGAATGTATAATCTAGCTAACAATACTGTAACTTCCTTGATAAGTTACACATGTTTTTAAATCATGCATACCCTTTTAAAGCAAAATTAATTATATTGGGATGAAAATTAAATTTCCAAAACTATACCAGTATTCTCATTTCAAAAACAGATTTTTTTCTGTGTATCAATGTTCCACCTCCATTTTTTTAAGAATAACTATCAGTCTGCATTTTAAAATCCTGCTGCCCGGACAGATACTGTAACGATGTCGCGAAAGGGATAAAAGTAAATTTTCTCCGACATATCGGGGTCAGTTTTCGGTTTTATCAATTACCTTTTTGGGATTATAACGAAATGCGATCTGACCGTGTCAAACCAACCCTGGATTCGAATTCAGTGACCCCAAAAACGTATAGAACTGTTTGTGTCGTCTGGTGGACTGGACAAGACTTTTTTGTGTGCCTATGTAATTTTTGCTAAAAAGAGCTTATTTATACAGGGTGTCCAGAAAAAGGAGGGCAATCCGTTAACCATATATTACTGGAGCAAAAATAATATGACTTTTATAAAGCCATTTTTCCATTTTTGACCCTCATGTTCCATATACAGGGCGACAAAGTTTGAAATTAAAAACTGATTTTTTTATGGGGAAAAAAACTTACAGTCGTCTCCACAAATATATTAAAAGTCAATTTAATTGGGGGGTGTACATGTTTTGGTAATACAGTGCCAAGTGCCATCATCAGTACCGAAGGGCCCAAGTACCACTACACGAAGAAATGTAAAAAGTGTATATTAAAGCCATGAAAAGGACAAGAACATTTTGTATACTTGGGCGAAAACTAATTTAACAAAATTAAAATAAGAAGTACCCGAAAGGGATTTCCCTTTATTTTTCTTTTGGTACATAGTAAACAAAACTGATTACTCAGTAATATTTTTCAAAAGTAAAATTCTACCATCTGGAATTATCGTCTTTACTCTTCGCCACTAAAAAAAAAATTAAAATTCGTTTACAAACGCTACAGGCGGAATTGACACGAACCCCAAACAAAATTTCGTTGCTGCATAAACATTGTTAACTTTCGCATATCAAGAAATCTACAGAGAAAACGTCAAACACAAGCACAGAAATGGCGCCGAGCCGGTTCCGGAGTGTATTTTAAGGATGTCGCTAAACAAGAAAAACTTAATAACAAGAGGGTTGTGCGCATGCCCATACCTATAGGGCGACAAAGGATGTAACTGGCGAGCTGTGCGTACAAACGTTCGCGACATTCTCCCATTTTTCCCATAAAACTTAACTTTTGTTTGCGCACGAGATAATAAGCTATACGTATCTGAAGGTAAGTGTCTATATAATATGCATAAAACGAGAAAGAAGCGAATAGGGTTCGAAGTATCCACCTGTGGTATCGATACCGAGTACAGAGTATCGGTATCGCATTCGTAGTATCGATACCCAAAAAATATCGTTCTCAAAGTATCGATACTACTCAGTAACGAGTATTTTATCTGCGAACGTAAACACATAAACACTTTTCCGTTCCGCTTCCCGCTACCGGCGCTACCGCTACTAATATGCCAATATGCAATATAAATTTAAAGGGGAAGCCCCAGACCATAGACAATTGAACTATAGGCTGGAACAACGTTGTAACCGCCATAAAGTGTAAATGCGGTATTTCCGTGGAACAACGTTGCATATGCCATAAATAATGTACCGACGCGATATGGACAACGCCGCACATTTTTTTGATGATTTCCCAGTATTTTTTCGATCAGTACAATTCGTTATTTCGTGGAACAACGTTGTATATGCCATCATTGTTGTGAGTTTCGCGCGTTTTTGACTTGCTTACACGTGTGTGAAGCCGACGATTGAAGTAACGCTGGACGACCTAAGGGAAGCGTATAATGAACCTCTTCCAATCAAAAAAGAAAAACTGGCCAACTTGCTTGATATGTGTGATTATATTCCACTAAAATATATTGATTTTTATCAAAATATTAAGAGCCACGCTTAAAACTACATGTAATACATTTCCTTTTCTGTTCATTTCTTTAATAAAAAATACTTTTTTATTTTCACTTGTACTTTATTTTTAATATAAAACAACGTTGTAACCGCCCTAGTTTCATAAAACAAGGTTGTAACCGACGTGGATATACAACGTTGTTTTATTAAAATGAGGAAAATATGCTCGTATTCGTAATATCCTGCATGTGATCGAATCTGCAATACCTGTTATATAATTAGTTTATTTTAAGTAGTCATATTAGTCATATAATAACTTTACCTGATAAAGCAATAGATCATATTTCGTTTTTTTCAATTTCCCAACAAAATAATATTTGGCGGTTACAACGTTGTTCCAGCCTATAGTTCAATTTACCTTTAGATACCTACAGCTTATCTCCTGCGCAAACAAAAGTTACGTTTATGGGTGAAAAAACACGTCCGAGCGCATGACTCGCCGGTCAGCTGCCTTTCTTAGGGACACCTTCCTGCATGCGCACAAACCTCGTGTTATCGGCCTGTCCTACTTTATCGACAATAATCGACATGCTCAAGATACTTTCCAGAACCGGCTCGGCCGCCATTTTTGTTGTTGTGTTTTAAGGTTTCTCTGTGGATTCCTTGTAGTTTTCTTAGCTATCGTGGATTGTGGGTGTTTAATATTTACGGATTTCTAGTTTTTGTGTAGTTTAGTAAATTGTGGCTGATTGTGAGAAAGTTAATTCTGTTAAAGTTGCTGGTTGGTTAATTTTTTGGTTAAAATCTGTGCACCCGGACATTAAGCTTTTAATAAAGGCAGTATTCCATGGGTCAAGTTCTCGGGCAAACACTTTTTCAAATTCTTGAACAAAACAAGTTTTTGCCAAATTGTAACAATCAATACAAATTATATACCAACTAATATTTGATTTCAGGGTAGGGCCGCGATAACACCGTAGATTGGTTATTTTGCTGGTTTTGTTTGTTTTTATATCGATTTTATAAGACTAGTTTAATTTACCTGTTCTTGTTCTTTTTCTTTTCGAACTAAAAACACGATGACTAATCATTTTTAAACAAATTTTAAAAACAAAACCTTAAAGACAATTTTCTATCCTTAAAATTTGATAGGTTTGCTACTACTAAAATTGCCAGAAATCACTACCTTTTTTCCCAACTTGATCAAAAATTGAGAAGAAATTCCAATTTTTTGGCAAGAACTTAAATTTTTAACAGACAAAACTCTTTTGAATTAAATTTTTAAGCCCGGACCTGTCTATTTCCGCATTCGTCAAATGATAATGTTGCAGTGAGCATGGCTAATCCAGTGTAGCTTTGTTTACATGCGCGAGGACATAAAACTGCCACTTTCGCGATTATTGTTTGCTTATCTAAAGTAGGGGTGTTACAGTGGAACTGGACCTGTTCTTTTGGAATAGGTATCATCTGCAGTGACGTAGCTATAGCTTTTACATGGGGGGGGGGGGGTTGGGTATGTCAATGCCCTAAAAAAAAGCGCCGCAGGCGAAAATTTTTTGGGTGCCACGCCCTTTTTTATTGATGGTTTTTACCTTTTAGGTAATTTTCGACTCTCGAGTCTAAGTCTCATTAATATTATCAAGTTACAACTAACTAGGTATATACTGGATTATTATTGAAATAAATATTAATTATACATTTAAATTTGTTTTTTTGTGATATAGAAAGTATACTGATTTGTCAATGGTCTTTTTTTGGATGGGGGATACTTCAAGCTTTGGTCATCTGTAATTTTATTAAAAGAAAAATTTTTCAACACGCAAAATAAGGAAATTTGCACAATAAAAACAACACACAGAACAACCGACAAAACCCCGTTAGGCGAAATAGCGAATTCCAGTGATGGACGATGGAGCTATGTCTGGCTGGAAGATGATTGACGTGACACGTAGTGTGCGTCGGCGGCGCGTGCGTGGGCAAGGCGCGGTTATAAATTATCGGCGAAGTTGCCAAGTCAGACGTATTCTCTAAGCAATGTTGCCGGACTGTCGGTATTGATCTGAGAATTGATTCACATCACACTATCGCACTTTTACTTATAAGTAGGAATGAACTAATGTAATCCTAATATTTCAGCAGTAATACAGTATGATAAGTATTTTCCCATGGGGGGGGGGGGGGGTTGAACCCCCAAAACCCCCCCCTTATATACGTGCCTGATCATCTGCCTATTCCGCGTACCTATTACCAGGTACCTATTCCAGGTCCGTTGGCACTGTCACATGTTTGATTCTCTGGTTTCATTGTTATTCCTTTTTTAAGTTGTCGGGTACAGGTACGATATAGGGAATGGAACGGCTACAGGTTTTGCTTTAAATTCATATAATATGTTTATAATATGGCGAATTTGCAGTTGAGAATTTTAAACGTTGCCATTACAAGCACATTGCAATAATTAAAATAATCTCACTAAATAAAGATAAAGGGAAATAGTAATAAATATTTCTAAAAATATTGTAATAATTTATTGGGCAACAAAATATAGCGTATTTAATGTCGGATATGCAACCAGCAACGAGGAATTAATTAAAAAGGCAACATATAGTGGATGTACCTATGCCTATTCTTCATGTTTCTTTAAATAATAGGCCTCCGTTACAATCAAATCTTCCAAAAAATTCTGGTGCGAGAAATATTAATCTGTTACAAAAATGTATAACTAAATTTAATTCGAATAATCGGAAACTGCTGGCCACGCTGGAGTTCTGGCGGCCTTCTTTAAAAACTCGTGTCGGAATAGCGCCAATCGGCGGAGCGGCGTTTAAGTTTGATCTGGAATAGTTTGGACCTGTAATAGGTATTTGGAATAGGTTCGGGTTTGGAATAGGTACAGGTCCAACTAGGTACGAGAAAAAGCTATTCCGTAACATCCCTAATCTAAAGGTAAATTGTCTATGCCCCAGACAAGCTGGTGGTGAGCGTGACGACATGCCTGACAGCTGGCTCTATCTATCGGCAATAAAAAGACTTACACCTACACCACTACATTCAGCATTTGCCATTTTTCACAGCCACTTCCTAAATTTAAAAGTTCCCATAAGTCGAAGAAATATTTGGATCAAAAATGTAAAATTGTAGTTTTATCGTCTAGTATTGCAAATAAGTAAATTATCTTAAATTATTATGGTGGCGTGGCGAGTGGGGGCGGCATGGTGACTGGTGACTGTGGTGGTGAGTACTTGATACTCAATACTAGAGATTAAACGAGTATTATACTAGAAGTATCGTGCTTTGGTATCGAGTATCGACTCCCACAGTATCGATACCTACTCGGTATCGAAAGTATCGTTCGAACCCTAGAAGCGAATATTGATTAAGAAACGAAATGGAGAACGCGTCACTCTAGCCTCAACTCCTAAAGCTGTCCTGGATCAGCTACTTAAATGAACCGTTGAAGGATTTAAACATAATTATTAGTGGATTTAATTTTAATTATTCAGCCTGATTTCGTGAAAGAATCCAAAAGTTGTAGAGCGAATTGGGTGCATGCATGAGTAATGTACAAAAACCGTAAGTTAGATTCCCAGGCCTATAAAAAAAAAGTAGAATGCTTAATCCTATATAGCCTATCAATGTTAATTTGTGCGCGTGTCTATTGTGAAGTTTACTAATTTTGCTGAACAATTTGCTCTTATTTTTGTGATATACCGTGCTAGCAAAAATTATTTGCATCAAATACAGTGGCGTAGCGTGCAGGGGGCCAGGGGGGGCGACCGCCCCCCCCCCCGCCCTTTGAGCCCGTTCCCAAATGGCGCCCCCTTCCCACTCTCCCAGTAGTTCCCAGTTCCAGGTTTTAATTAGGTTATTATTATTTGTTTATAACTTTAAGAGTAAAGAAAAAAATAAACCTGTAACCTATTTCGAGATTCTATTTTATTTTCACTACTTGATTTAATTAATAATAAAAATATTTTGCCACGATCAATAATTTGTATTCTTTCAGTTGTTTTTGTAACAATTAAAAATTTCTTGAAATCTCTAATTTACTAGAGACTAAATTTTATCTTTTTAAAACTGTGTTATTGTCGCCAATGAAAATAATTATGTAATATTATGCATAAAACACTTTGTAGAGTTTTAACAAAATTCCCCTTGCCGTGTTCATATTCTGTTTTCATGTGACCATTTTAGACATGACGAATCACAAACTTTATTTCTCAGGCCAAAATTTACTAAACAAACGAAATTATGCATTAACAGTGAGGCGCCCTTTCAACATGGGCGTAGATAAAGGGGTAATTACCTCCCCCCCCCCCCCAGGACCCATAATGAGCCATGAAAACGAAGCACTTTTTTTTACTTGATTAATTTTTTTGTGATTTTCTTGAGGATCTTGTGTATTTTATATTTTTTCCACTTGAAAATCAGGCAACTTCATTGAAAAAAGGGCGTGGCACCCAAAAAAATTTCGTCTGGGGGGGGGGGGGGGGGTTTCGACCTCTTTTGCCGTCTCTTTCATAAAAAAAACCGCCCCTGCCTTTGAAGTTTCCGCCCCCTCCGCCCCTTCATCCACGCTACGCCACTGATCAAATACCTGTTGGGTGTCAGTAACTATACCTGAATTAACAATCAATCAGTTATTCCGTCATCTTTGACAGTCGTTACAAGTAATTTGATTCATCGCTAATTTTTCCAATTTCTTGAACAATTCACACAATGAGTTTTACGGAACAGCACAAAACATTCATGGTTGAAGCAGCGTATTTTCGAGACGGGGTTAGAGTAAATGGCGAGTGGCAATACAATCCGGGTTTGTGCATGGACGATTTTCACGAACATTTTCCTAACGTTGCTTTTATTGCTGGGAATTTTTATCATTGCCTGAAAAGAACCGTGGCTGTGTTTAGGAAAACAGGTTCTATACGACACAAAAAAGGAGCAGGAAGACCATCTGTCAGAACAGAAAAACTTGTTGCAAACGTTCGTGAAATAATGCAAAATACGCCAACAAATTGTATAAGACTACAGCTAAATTTATTTCCTTATAAAATGCAAGATTCTAAGAAATACAAGCCGCAGATTTTGAAAGACGCAGGAATTACTCTCAATGGTTTACCCAAAATTTATTGAAAAGAAATTATTTATTAGACCTGACATTTTTTTCGGATGAACCCTGGTTCCACCTCTCCAGTTATGCATGTGAATTATTCTCAGAATACATGCATGTGGAGTAGTGAAAATCCCCATTTTTTTGTAGAGTCCACAAAAAATTGGTGTCTGGTTAGCTGTTTCCCGAAGAAGAATTGTTGGTCCTATTTTTTTCCATGACACAGTTACAGCACAGCGGTATAGAGACAATATTTTGAATCCATTTGTGGAGCAATTACTTGACGACGAACTACGTTTTGGATATTTACAACAGGACGGTGCAACTGCCTATACAGCCGCCGAAAGTATTAACTACTTGGTGTACAAGTTGGCGCGCGTCGTATACGCTACGAAGTTACAGTTAGTTAGAATGATGCTGCCAACTCAAATTAGTGGATGGTAACCTATAAAAACCAAAACCCCATTAGTACAGAGATATTGTAGTGTGCCATCTATACGGCCTTTTAAGTGTTTTACTTTTTTTTATATTTCTGTGGCTAGACGCGGTGTCATTTTCATTCCGGAACCATGTATACCGGCCCTCGTATAATATCGACTGCATTTGCGTCATGCCCCACTAAGTACGACGATACCATGCACGTTAAACAAAATGGCGATCGCGTTTCGGCAGATTTATGTATGGCCCAACTATATATGACGTATATTTACATAACTACATTGTAAATGGGATAATACGCGAGACATGGACGTAATTTATAACTCAATTTCGGTTAACCGAACGTATACTAGGCGAAATATTCGCTGTCATGCTTCTTCGCGACAAAACCGCCCAGAGCCGCCGGACTTCTCCGCGATTTATCTTTGAGAAATTCCGACGCGGCTTGATTTATTTTTAATAGCCGACTAAATCATTTGAACAATTGAAGGAGACGCTGTTTCCGACACTTGCTCTGAAATGGAATTCGCTGTCGGCCGGATTTAGGGCCGTTCGATTCCAGAAAAGGAAAAGATAACCCATTTTTAATTAGATGCTTTGGAAACAGTCCGCGGCCCATATTTTTAAATAATGTGTCACTCTCGTCTCGCTTTTTCTCGTCTCGCGAGAACGAGACGAGACGAAACGAGAGATTTTTCTGGAGAATCTCGCGAGACGAGACAAATGCGAGAAATCTCGCAAAATCTGAAGATTTTGATTACGATTTGTGATAAACTTTTAAAAAAAATCCAGTTAGTATCACTCGATAAAAAAGCTATCTTTATACCGTGCGAGCAAAAATTATTTGCTTAGATTAAAAAACGTAGGGCTTGGGTTAGATCACAATGATATGGGGACGATATATTTAACCAAATCTAGGTTAAAATTTTGTCAAATTCATATTATGACATGATATGCCAAACTAATGAGTAATAAAATAAGTAGGCAAATACAAATTTATTTTTCTTGTTTACAAAATTAACAAAGTAAGAATATATAGAAGAAAAAGAATTACATAAATTGCTGAAATTGACCACCGCCATGCCATGCTCCAAGCATAAATTCACACGTCTCTTCATATTTTCGAAAGTGTTGACCAGCATCTCTGATGGAGAAATGTTACCACGTTGTGTTGTATAGAACCTGTTTCCCTAAACACAGCCACGGTTCTTTTCAGGCAATGATAAAAATCCCCAGCAATAAAAGCAACCTTAGGAAAATATTCGTGAAAATCGTCCATGCAGAAACCCGGATTGTATTGCCATCTAACCACGTTTCGAAAATACGCTTCAACCATGAATGTTTCGTGCTGTTCCGTAAAGCCCATTGTGTGAATTGTTTAAGAAATTGGAAAAATTAGCGATGAATCAAATTACTTGTAACGACTGTCAAAGATGACGGAATAACTGATTGATTGTTAATTCAGGTAGTTACTGACACCCAACAGGTATTAAGCTCTACGGCTAAGCATTACGTCCTTAGATGCAAGGCCCTCTTTGATGCAAATAATTTTTGCTCGCACGGTATATCAACCGATATTGGAACGTGGCCAGGGAAAAATTGGGACACGTTGCCGAAAAATAATTGAAACAAGGACAAAAAGAAAAAATGAACCTTTTTTTATAACGTTTGTAGTTTTTGGTCAAAATTTTTGATACAGAGAACCATTTGATAAACGATAATCGGCGTCGCGAATTAAGTATAATATTTTTTACCCAAAAAAGACAGATAAACAAAATAGACATATTGCGAGAACGAGGAATTGAGATTCTTGAGAAACGAAATGAGAAAACATCTTGCGAGATGTTGGCGAGGCGAAATTTACAAAAAATCTCGAGACGAGAGCTTGTAAAAAAGTGCGAAATTTCTCGTCTCGTGAAACACTACTTTTAAGTAAATCGCACATGCGGTTTTGGAGAAATTCGGTGACAGCGGAGGGCAAAAATAGGGTTTATTTTATATAATAATAATAATCATCATTTCTGTCATCATTATCATCATCATTTGTGCCATGATATAAAATGAATTTTTCAAAAATTATAAAATATAACAACTAAAAATAACTACTGGTGACAGTAACATACTAGTTGGCACAAAAAAGTATAATTTTGGTTAACAATTAATCAGTCTTCCACTCCTTCATTAAGATAATGTTTTTTAAAATTACTTTTAAAAGCTAAATAGTTTAATTTTTTATATAAGATTCTATATTGTTATATATTATTAAACTATTATATTTAAAAGGGTTTTATATTTTTCTTTATGATGTATTCGTATTTCCAAATTATTTCCATTTCTATTCTTCATGTTGTGGGTTATTCTAACTAAATTGAATTTTTTCATATAAATAATCTGTTTTTTCAGTAGAAATTATTTTAGGAATAAAGCAATTTAAGTGAATATCAAGTCTAAACTCATGTTTTATAATATTACTTTGCCTATAGGTTGGAGTAACATGGTCGTATTTTTGAAGGCTAGTCGAAAATCTTATACAATTATTTTGTAATATTTGTAACTTTTCTTTGTTCTTATAATTTATATTTTTATGATATTATACTTATAACATAACCATAGTCTAAACCACCTAAAACAATAGAATTGACAGCCTTAATTTCAGTGTTTAAGTACAATTTAAAATTATATAAAATTCTTTTTGTTTCTAATAGGCATTTTTTATTATGTTTTTTATATGAGCTTCACAAGCTCAACAAATATTAATCAAAAATGATACCAATATTTCTAATGGATGTTACCAACGATATCGCAAAATAATTATCATTAATAATTTTGAAATCAGTGTTGATTATTATTGCTGAATGAATAGATTTTGGACCGATTAAAAGTAAACTTGTTTTGTTTTTAAGCCATGATCCTTTATTACTTTGAAAACATTAGAAAGAAGATTATAATTTTTTATTTTTGCAATATATGTGTTTATCATCAGCAAAAGGTAATTGATTGGCATATTTCATGGATAAATACAAATCGTATGTATAAATTATAATTAATAAAGGACCCAGTACAGATCCTTAAGGAACTCCTTTTAATATTTTCGATGAATTTGAAACGACATAAAGAAATTCGTTTAAAATTCTTGAAATTTGAGATCTATTTATACGACTAATCTTTCATTTATTGCGTGCTTACTTTATCGCAAACGTGCCAAAAAAGGCCAGAAACGCCCTTATGATCTTTCTTAATACTCCCCTTCAAACTAATCGAAGATAGTTCTAACAATTCCAAATTTTTATTATTCCGAAGATTCAACCATTTTATTTTACCCGAGATTTCACCTACTTCCCATCTTCGGCTCATACGTTACATTAGGGTTATTTTTATGGACGCGAATATTATTCATTCAATTTCAAATTGATTTCCCTCTAAATCGGCTTTCGAAGTCGGTAACGCCGCGTCCTTTTTTATCGACTTAATCCACTTTTATGGCAGCGTATATTTTTCTAACTGTCAAAATCGTTCGGGAACACAAACAAATGAAATTGAGGGTAATAATTTAAAATTTCCATCGATTTGGGTAGTTTTGGATGATAAAAAATGTTACTGTGTGCTGCTGGTCGGGTTGCAGATTTAAAACATTACATGCCTTCCAAAGAAAAAAAATGCCAACAATTCCTGAAAGTTTTTTTTTGTAATTAAACAATTTATTTCGATTATTGAGATAACATGAGTCTGGTTTGAACTATAAATATTTTATGTTCGGAAACACAGGCGAATATATGTTGGACAAACAATAATGGACATACAAAATAAATTAGAAAACACAAAAGGGTAAGGGTAATTTTAAGTAAGACACGGAGCCTTACTCACGACAACACTGTTTAACATAGCTTTGGAATAGGCTGTTAGAAAAATAAACAAAGGAACAGTAAGAACAAGGGAAGGTCAAATAAAAGCATATCGAAAAATGATAGAAGATATTATAAGAGAAGGTGAATAAATAGTATTGAAAATGACAAAAGTCAAAATTAATTTTTAGGTTATCAATTATGAAGAGGTAATATGCATAAAAAGTAGTGTTTTTAATTTTCCTTTAAGAGCAAACAATCTCTGCACACTTGGTGCTCAACATCAAGTCACCTTGTGTTGGGTTCCTGGCCACAGCAATATATATGTCAACGAGACGGCTGATGATGGCGTTCGCCAGGAAGGGCGCAAGCATATCTGTCGAACTAGCAGAGAATAATGTAGCTAGTCCATTGGGATCAGTCAAAGAGGAGATAGATTGGATATCTAAACAACTTGCGCAAAGCAGATGGACAGGGCTGACAACAGTAGCATCTCCAGGCAATTGCGGCCCCTACTTGACGTCAGGAAAACCGCAGCGTTATTACAGCACAGTCGGAAGGACCTAAAAAACATCACTGCCGTAGTCCACCGGACATTGCCTTTTCGGTAGACACGCCGAACGTATATGCAATGCAATTACCAGCTAACGACTTTTGTAGAAATTGCAACGATGATGAAGAGGAGGAAGGTATTTCAGCATTTCTTGTGTGAATGCCCCGGCCTCGCGAAAAGAAGGTTCAATGCCCTGGGCGAACCATTCTTTAATGACCCGGAGGAAGTAAGCAGCCTGCAAATGGGTCAACTCACTGTTTATTAACAGCAGCGGCCGGTTTGAATGAGCTGTCAAGATTCTTCTACGGTCTACGTCGCGTTAACCATCATGAAGCTGATGCAGATGGGTTTCGCGGAACATGTGTGGTACCACAACGGTCCTTACAGGACTGACTACGTGTGACTGTTTGGGTAATGCCAGAGGTCTGCCATCTCTAACCTATCAATATTTCGTTTATTTTTCGTTTTTTTTTCAATAAGGGGCCAAATACCAGCTGTCTTTGGAAAGCAATGACCTACAGTTTTAAGTTAAAAAAAAATTAATTCATAAATTAATAAAAGGAAAAAACGAAATTTGATCAAGTTTGCCCAGATTTGTTTTCCTTCTTTTAATAATGTATAAATTCAAACTTTTTAAAGATAAAACTGTGGGTAATTGTACTTCGAAGATGGGTATTTGGCCGATTTTTGGATAAAACGAAGAAGTAACGAAATATTGACCAAAAAACGAAAGGGCGAATGCGTCACTGCTGTTTGCTCTTGATATAATTTATGTGGTCAACTTTATGCCGGTCACTGTATTTGTATTTGTACTGTAGGAATAGGAATGTTAATTACAAATTTCCTATTCCAGAACCAGAACAGGCTGAAACTTACATTAGTCCGAAATGACAGAGACGTTAACATACCGCGCGCGTACGATTCTCTTTGAAGTCATTTCTCGACGAATTGTTTCACAACTCGCTGTTGTCATCAGCAAACAATCCCTTTGAGCATTAATACCGCAGCCAAAATAGGAAGAATAGACAACTTTGCATTCATTTTATAAATAAACTAAAACTAAGTAACTTTTGCGCGATTGTGGTTTTGTCTATAGACTGAATAATATATCCATCTAATAAAACCTTTTTGCGACGTACACAGTAAAAAACGTATTTGTTTAATATTCCGACAATATACACTAACCTCCATCTAATTTTTACTATGCCTAGACTGTATAGTAAAAAAATTAATTCGTCTCGCAAGATGGATTCAAAGTCTCGTGACACTCTCTCTGTCAATAGTGTCAATTCTGGTTTAGTGAATGTTTACACTGAGGAAAATGATCCAATACAACAGGTTTGCTAAGACATAGTTTGTATTGATAGTTTATTTTTTATTAACCCATATTAAATAAATTACTAGTGTACCTATCAAACCTAGTGTTATATCAATTCCAGATTTGTTAGAACAGTATTTTTATTAGCAGTAATCAGTTCAATTAGCAGCACAATCTAGATGAATAATGAACTATACTTTTAATGCAGCAATTTTGTTAAGAAATAAATTCAATCTTTTCAATGCGACATATTTTGTTCCCAGGAAAGCGTTTTCTCTGCAATTAAGAAAGCAGAACAGCATCCCCAAAAACGAATTGTATCCGATAGAACCTATAATCCACCAAGACGTTGGTGGCAGTGGCGGCTCGTGCCATTTTAGTGAAGTAGGGCCAGGTAAACCATTAGCGCCGCAGGAAAAAAAATTTTGGGTGCCACGCCCTTTTTTGTTAATAGTTCTTGCTTTTGAAGTAGGAAAAATAAGCAAAAAGGCACCTAATTTAATTTATGAATTTACAATCATATCTTGAATAGGTATACCTAAACACGATAACAAGTTGAAACACACAAGCAATGTCAGTGGTTTCATCTGCGATAACAGCGATAAACGGAGAGTCCGTTATTTCTTTTATGACTTCATCATGATAGTCATGATACACATCTAACATACAGTCCAGAAGTTCATTTTGTATGGTTTTTGATGTTCCTTTAAATACTTTTGATTTTTTAATATGATCTTTAAGAGTTTTGTCTAATTCTGAGTTGAAATTTATTAATTCACGAAATATGCCCCTATTTTCCGACGTCTCTTTTTTGTCATGACCTCTCAAAGCCAATACTCAAATGCACGACAAAACCGAACGCAGTTTATAATTTGGTTTAATATGTATCTGTTTTTATCAATTTGTTTGTTTTTCTTCATTATTTCATTGTGATATGCAGAATTTAATTGAGTTTTAATGTTAATTTTACCAAGCATACTGAAATTAAATATATTGTTTAAATATACCTTCGATTTTTCATGTGTCTTCATTTTGTCCTAGATATGGACCAAATCATCTGTACCTTTTTGGGACCAAGTTTGCTCCCCACCAAATAAAACACACATAAAACAAAATAGTCTATTAGATTCATCACAACCGCACACCCAAGTATTTTTTCCATAAATATTTCTATTAAATTAACGCAAACGCACTTTCTGTCCGCCCTGAGTTTTTTCTATATTTAAATCTGGTAACGGTCGTCCTAATTCCTTAATTTCCAATTTCTATTCTAAGGAAATGGTAGAAAATGGAGTTTCCTTTAAAAATCTAATAGTATTCATTACTTATGTATTTCTAAAATAAAAAGTTCGTTAACCCTACATTAAATCAGCTGGCCAAACGAAAACAAATCGGGACGCGACGCGAACATCAGCTGTTTGAAACGTCTAACATCAAACGGTCAAACGAAGAGAGCCAGGCTACGTCGCCGAGATTTTTGCCTGCTTGCATTCAAGGTAATTTTCCAATGTTTTTTTTTTTGAGGTGATGGCGTTTCGTCACCTCCCGTGTGCCTCGTCGCGCTTGGCGCGGAAGCTACGTTACCGTTTTACGCATAATCGCTTCCTTTTAGATGGAAAATTGCACGCGACTTGTTTCATTTTTAAATTATTTTGCTAATTGCTTTAAAAACGAGAATATTAATTTTAATAGGTTTTGGTAATTTGTAAAGGGCAGGACGCTAGACAGGAGGGCAGGTAGTGCCATGGCACTGTGGCTCTACCCCACGAGCCGCCACTGGTTGGTGGGAGCTCGTAGCGATCGGCAATCGCCGCGCGCCGTAGTATTAGTTTTAACGTATTTATTGCGCAGGTCACATCGAAGTTCGCAGTCCTCTAACTGTCCTGTCTGAATTTGAATTATATTGATCGTATTGTAATACCTGTTTCAATTAATTTATTTTTACTTTGTATATAAATTTTTTAAAACTTGGCATGTCAGATAAAGCAATAGAAGATTCTTATTTCGCACAACCTATCATTAGTATTGGACTTTATAATCTACGGAGGAATTTTACGATCTTATTAAACCATGTTGCATAATAGATAATCATATTTATGCAATGTTAAACATTAAGAACAATATCACACTGGAAGCTATTTAAATTTTTGAGAACTACAGTTCTAATTTTTAGTGGTAAGTATATGCTTTATTAACGGTAGCAAGCAAATATTATTATGATTAATGTCGTTTCATTACAACTGCCAGTCGGAACTAATACAGTATATAAAACCAGATTACACCGCCAATAAAACTTGATAATTAATAATTACTGTGAGAATTTAGAGCAATAATGGCTATAAACCATTCTATAGTATAGCATTAACTCCTATTTCCGATAGGCTAAATTACCGTGATCACTACACAACGGTCAAAAGGTAGAATGTTTTACTTGACGACAGTGCGACATGCGATAGCGACGTGCGACACTGCTGCTTGTCGGCGAGTTACTCTAGCAGTACTCAAATGAATGTAATGTTTTACCTATCGACTTGCGGCGACGATATTGCGACTAGTGATGCCGCCGAGACGAGAAATTCTCGTGTCTCGTCTCGTCTCGTTTCGTCTCGTCTCGACGAGAGTGAAATTTTTTTCTCGAGAGAAGTCACGAGACGAGACGAGAGAAGACCGTTTCTCGTCGAGAAATTTTTCGCTTTTTCTCGAATTTTTTCGTTTGTTAGAACACTGAATTTTAGGTATCTCCTAATATATAGACAGAAAAATAATGTGTTTTTTACCTTAAAACAGATATTCAAGAGAACAGAATCAAATTTTCTAGCCTCTTTCTTCTGTCTACGGTTAGTAGTTGACATTTTTAAATAATTAACCAAATCTGAAAGAAAGCATTTTCGATTGAAAACACAATATCGAAAAGGACCCCAGTCAAATTTCATTCACAAGGCGAAAGGCGATAGATTTTGACTAAATTTAACAATTTTGTATCAAAAATTCGAAATTCGCCAAAAACTTCTTACACAAAAATCATTAATAAACAAAGAGTGTTTTTACGAACATCGCCAAGATATTTACAAGCATAGTTTTTTAAGTTTAAATGAAACGCAATTCAAAATGTCATTGTTAATACATGTTTGTTAATCCTAATAATAAAATGTGAAACCTTCCTATGGAGTAATTTTATTTACATGGTTGGTAAAATACCGTGAACCGTGACAGAACGTATCTCAAAAACTAGCCAAAATGTTTTACAGAAGTCAAATTAGTAGTGTAACAAACTAACAAACAAGTTTAAATAGTTATTTTGCAACAATTTCTTAAAATGATACTTGTTTTACGCGTATTTAACAAAAATATATGAGATTCTTATAGGTATTGTAAAACTTTCTGTTGTAGCGGCGGTGATCTTAAACCAATTACAATTTACATTGTATAACTCATATGTAAAAGAAGGACACAATAATTATATATCTAATGTTACCGCGATTTAGTCCGAATATTTCATAAACTATGAGAGATTGATATGTCAAATAGAGCATTTTCGGAAATACTTCTTTAAGTTCTTTCTCTTGCACTTTCTATTAATGTAATAAAAAAATTAAGGAAATAATTTCTGTCTCCTGATGATGAACGTTTCTACGTTCGAAACATGTAGAGACTTGTATTGAATATTTTTATTCTATTAAACTTTGTGGAGGAAGACTTTGAGTTTTTCTTTCTTTCCTATACTTTCAACTCCACTTTAAGCATGGACTATTTCTTCAAAAAAAATTAAGGTTTTTCCCCGGATGACATTCTTGGCCTAAGCTGATCCCTTTATTTAGTCGAATATTTTCCAAACTATTGCAGTTAATTATGCCCCGAATTATGCCAAAAAATAAATAATAAAAGAAGGGTAGTTCCATTATGAATCAATTATTATTATTATAAATCGTTCTCTATTCTGTATCTTTTACCACCCCGTATATTTTGGACTGAAAATACCTCGGTGCCAAGCCTATTACATTACGTGAATTATGTCTTATGGCCGCTTGCAATATTTTGTTGATCTAAGAAAAATAGTTTCTAAGTCACATGACTAACAAACCGACTTATATTAAACCCTTCTGCGAGACGACCAGATACTTTAAGATTCGTATGAAAAAATATTTTTTATGATTTCCTACTCACGAGAAAAAACGAGACGAGACGAGACAATGGCACTCTCGAGCGAGAAAAACGCGTTTCTCGTCGAGACGAGATAAAAAAAAATTCTCGCCTCACGAGACGAGACGAGAATGGGCCAATTCTCGTCTCGTCTCGTGGCATCACTAATTGCGACACCGCGGTTGTCGCTGCGACATGCCGTCGAGAAATAAAAAATGTTTTCTCAACGGCATCGCATCGCAGTACTGCAGTAGTCTTGTAGCACGCTAGTGGAGTCTTTACTGCTCCAGACTTAAGTGTCGCATGGTAAAACACACATTTGTCGCAAACTCGCAATCCGCGTCTCCACAGTTCATCGCACGTCGCTATCGCATGTCGCAGTGTCGGCAAGTAAAACATCCTACCTTAACAGTTTTCGTTATCTTACAGTATATGGCACAAATGCATCATTGAACATATTTGCTTGTGACATTTTTGTCAATGGGAATACGGCAACGAGCGTCGCACGACACATACCTACATGTGTAAGCGCTAAGGTGCAGCTATTACGTTTCAGCTAGGTTCGTTAGTTAGTAGAATGTGATTCTTCAAAATTTAAGTTGCCATATTACCCCGTTTTACTCTATATTGAAAAAGTTGGGGACCCAAGATAGACCCTCGAGGAACACCCGACAAATTGATTAGAAGATCACAAGGGTGGACACTTATAATTTAGTCCACTCCTAAATGTAACATTTCAGAGCAACTCTGTAAAAAAAAGCAACACACAGCAAAAAGAAAAATTCTCTCCGGTATCGGCAGTCTGAAATTTGTGCTGAAAGTGCAGTACGTGTCCTGCCCTTTTAATGTAATCCTTTTACACCTTTCGGCTTTATTTCCCGTTTCCTCTTTCTATTGGGAAATGTTCGCTATAGGACAACACAACACTATACCGGGTGTCCCACTAAGAATAGCTCTCGGCCGTATCTCAGAAAGGGTTAGTCGTATGGCTTGCGGAAAAAATTTTTTTTAGTAAAAGTGGCAATGAGAAATTGCTGGAAATTATTTTTAAGATCCTCATTTCGCCGCAAGAGGGCACAATTAAATTTTTTTTTTTTAATTCTAAATTTCTCCAAAAATCGGATAAGTCGTTTAGAAGTTACAGCGATTTTAATGTTTACACTTTCAATAGCTTCTCCCACTCTTATCAAGTGAAAGTGTAAACATTAAAATCGCTGTAACTTCCAAACGACATATCCGATTTTACTAAAATTAAGCTTGTTTGGAAGTACCTTCAATTGTCGTATCCAATGGTACACGATAGTTTCTAATAAAATAGCTAGAGGGCGCAATTTGTATTCAAAATTATTGTTTTGGCAATAACTCTGAAACGAACAAATATATCGAACTGCGGGCTTCACATCTTTTCTTGCAAATTTCATCTACTTTTCGATTATGATGTCATAGTTATACCGTATGATTTGAATTTTCGGGATAAAATCGAAAAAACTGTTATTATTACAAATTGCGCCCTCTAGCAATTTTATTAGAAACTATCGTGTATCATTGGATACGGCAATTGAAGTTACTTACCTTTCCCTTCCAAACAAGCTTAAATTTAGCAAAATCGGATAAGTCGTTTAGAAGTTACAGCGATTTTAATGTTTACACATTCAATAGCTTCCCCCACTCTCATCAAGGTCGGTACGCCAACGAGCCTTAAACCAAAATGATGCAGAATTGTCTAAGCTTTTCGACGATGTAATCAGAGTTATACCTTAATATGGGAATTTTCGGAGAAATTTAGAATTAAAATTTTTTTTTTAATTGTGCCCTCTTGCGGCGAAATGAGGAACTTAAAAATAATTTCCAGCAATTTCTCATGGCCACTTTACTAAAAAAATTTTTTTATCGCAAGCCATACGACTAACCCTTTCTGAGATACGGCCGAGAGCTATTCTTAGTGGGACACCCGGTACATACAGGATGATCCAGACCAACTACATAGACACCGTCTATATAGAGTATTAAATTTGTATTAAATTATATTCTGTATATATAGAAAGACGGATAGATACGAACGATTAACAACGATTACGCAGGACGTTTCAGAAATTTATTCAGTTTTCTGACACGTATTTCGGCCCTTGCGGGTCATTTTCAAAGGACAATTGATTTGGGCCAAAAAATGTTATTCTTCCTTACGTTACGACAAGACAGGGTGCACGAGCTCACAACGCAGCCAAACTCCAACCCAAGTTCTCGCAAAATCTTTATTGAGAAAATTGAAAAACAATAATCAAAAAAAGGAGGATAAAGCATATAAAATCCTCTTTTCAATTTTATTATAGAATGACGCGTTTTAAAGAGTCGACCTTTAAAAATATGTTTGCAGAATTGTTTTCACAAAAGCTTTTAACTTCAACTTCAATACGATTCTGTTCGGCATTTAGGGAATAATAAAAACGTCCAACGTACTAAAAAAACGTGTTCTCGTACAAAAGGTGTCTAAACAGAAAAACCCTAAATGAGTTTGGCAGCAACTTTCCGGGGGACAGCTTTTTCTAAAATAAAAAGTTTATTTGATAA
The DNA here is from genome assembly GCA_963969555.1 of Polydrusus pterygomalis. Lineage (NCBI taxonomy): Eukaryota > Metazoa > Arthropoda > Insecta > Coleoptera > Curculionidae > Polydrusus > Polydrusus pterygomalis. The sequence goes on from OZ018376.1 coordinate 3,419,237, forward strand.
GACAAATGAAAGAAAGTTCGCCATCGTGATTAGGATATCGCAGCGAAGAGAGAGAAAACGTGTTAAAGTTCTTAAAGTTCCTTTAGTTAAAGTCGTTTTAATTTTCGCATAATCAGAAAAGTTTTATTCCGGCAGTTTTTCTTTAAATCCGTTTAGCGTTTATGCCGGCGTTTCTTGGCTGTTTGGATCATTACCAAAATATTTTCTGGAAACTTTTAGAATTTCGAGAATTCGTTGTTTTCTTTTAATACCGACGAAACATTAGCATTTTAAATATTGCTGGGGAAAAAAATAACCAAGGTACAAAAATATTAGTGAAAGTAGGTAATCTGGTTTCCGAAAGTCGACGCCGATATGTATCGAATTGCCGAATTCCTGCAAACGGCTGGGCCAAGTTTTGTAAACCTTTTACCATTGTATTCAGGATGGTGACGCATTGATACCATTGGTATAAACCCTAATATGCTGTATAAAAATATATAAATTAAAAAGCCAAATTTTACGTAAAATGAATGAAATTGATTGTAATGATTTATAGGAAGAGATAACATTTGAAATTTATTTTAAATAGTTCAATGAACTAATAAAAATTGGTTATTATTATTATATAAGTTTGAGACGGTAAAAAGTCAGTGAATGTTCATCAAATTTAAATTTTGTTCGGCTGATATTACATCCAAAATGCGCCCCGCTCAAGATAAACGCATAAGAATTTTGATTATGTTGGGTTGTAAAAATAAAAGTAGAAGTCATGGGAAGTCCGTGGTATGTTCAATGAAAAATACCCAAATCGCCCGCCTATTAGCCAATCGACAGAGTCTAGGGAAGCAATTAAGTGGAGAACTTCCTGTACTGTTAAAGATAGTGTTAAAAGTGGTCGTCCTGGTATACCTGCGTAAGAAACATATCATTATCACTACAGGACGATTCCCATAGCTCAAGCACACAAACTTAGGCGTGATACTCACCAAACTACGGTTTTTAAAAAGAGGGAAGTTTCATCCCTACAAATCAGCAAATGTACAAGAGTTATTGGACGATGATCCTGATAGGCAAGTGCAATTTTGTGAAATAATGATTGAGGTAACAGATAATCATGCACGACTTGTCCAGAGAATTTGTTTTTCAGATGAACCTACGTTCTCTTTAAATGGCTAGGTTAAAAGATAAAACCACGGGCACAGGAAAATCTTCACTGGTTCATAAAAATCACATCCAGTATAATGAAAAGGTTAATCTCTGGACGGGCATTGTTCGAAATAGGGTGATCGGACCCTTTTTTTTAGAGAGCCTCACTGGAGAAAGATATTTTAAGTTTCCTTTGAAATGATCTGGTTCCAAGTTTTGCCACTCTATTTTCAGATGATATTGATCCTGATTTACCAAGTTTAACCTTATGGTTTCAACAGGATGGTGATCTTCCGCATTATGCTGATGCTCATGTATGGGAGTACTTAAATAATTTTTTTTCGGGGCGGAAGATAGGTATAGATGGGAGTCAATAGAGTGGCCACCCAGATTGCCCGATCTTAACCCACTAGACTTTTTTTGTGTGGTGCTACGTCAAATATTTATTGTATAAATCTAAACCCAACGCGATAGATACGCTTGCTTCTACGAGTAATACGACTAATACGAGAAATGTCTCCACAAGCAGTATATACAAAATATGTAGCTACAACAGGAATTTTTAGATTGACTGATGTACTGCCGAACAGTTTTGGTGTTGGTGGGACATTTTCAACATCTTATTAAATAGTTTCCTTTCATACTTTGTCGTTAGTCTATTTTATTTTAGTTAATATTTCGCAAACGGTAGGACATCATTTATAAAAAACGTCTAGAACTGATTGTAGATTGCAAAAATATAATAATATACAATATGTTTCATTACAAAAATTAAAGTTGATACACGTAGCATTTTTATGATCCACCGTGTATAATATATTCTTTCCAAAAAAGGGGCATTTCAAAAAAATTGTTTCGACGGGTCCGAGCGATTCTATTCTTGATTAGGTGGCCGGTATTCTATATAAGAAGCTGATCCGTTCCTTTATCATAACGCTGTATTTATTATAGTAATTGCTGGTTTAAATATAATAAGTCCATAACCATTACACACTGTTGACACTGTATTATACAGCCTGACGAATTTCTGATTGCTGTAATGGCGTAAGTAGAAATGGATCTCTGACACTCAAGTAAGAAGAATAATTTCGAAATTCCTTTTTTATCGGAACAGGACAAAATGATTGTCAGAATATTTTTCAATCCTCCATCATAAATTTCAACACATCAATTCCCCGTTTTATTTATATTTCAAGTTTTTTGTACCAACCATCTAAGCGAACGTTTTCGTAATATTTGTAATATTTTTCTCTGTTACGTGTCCCGACGCACATAACAAAAACTAACAAAAACATACCAAGGAAAACAAAAGGATATAGGACAAAAAGCGACACTTTTCTCTGGAGACATTAGAGTTACAAATATTGACTTTCTATCTTTCCATTCTTCTTGGGTAAAATATTAGTTGTATGAGTATTATACGAGGCCAGTAGGGATAAAAATTTCACACACATCGAATAATTCTAAATTAAATGCCAGCTCTCTGTCACTAAAATTAGTCAAAATGGGATAAACGATTTTCTTTAAAAGGGAAAGAAATAAGACACTTTAAGTCTTTCTCCACTGGTATATTGAGATAAGTTTTAGGTTTTAATTAAGGGTAAATTATCTACATGTTTCGAATGTATATACATTCATCATCAGGAGAATAGAATAAGGAACATAAGAAATACAACAGGTGCAAACAGTCCAAACGGAGCTAAAAGCTGATGGAAAGGACAAAAATAAAGTAATTAGAAAAACGTCCACCGTAATGATATATACCTAGCAAGAGGCCATTCGTGGAGAATTGGCAGAAACCAAGATATTAAGCTAACATAGCCGTAAGCTAAGTGTCAAATTAGTGACATCGCACCATAAGTGTGAGGAGAGAAGAAAATTTAAAATTGGAGTGGTAAATGTTGTAAAACATTTTACAACATCTTTAAGTTCCGTTTGGACTGTTTGCACCTGTTGTATTTCTTATGTTCCTTATTCTATTCTCCTGATGATGAACATTCGAAACATGTAGAGAATTTACCCTTAATTAAAACTTAAACCTTATCTTAATATACCAGTGGAGGAAGACTTAAAGTGTCTTATTTCTTTCCCTTTTAAACATACACTCCACTTAAAGTATGGACATGGACTATTTCTTCTTTAGTTGAAAGGTATTGAAAGACGCATCCCTACCTTGTTTTTCAAATAACATATTTTTATATTTATTTTTAATTTTTGAAATATTCAGTAATTTATTGTATAAAAATGGACTTTGTAAACTATTATTGTAAATTTATTTTTTAAATCGCCCCACAAGTACAGTAATAAGTACAAAGAGGTGAGGTCTGGGGATCTGGCAGGCCACTCAATCTAGCCTCTTCTCTATCCACTGATTTGAAAACATTTGGTTTAAAAATTGACGCATTTGTAAACCAAAATAAGCGGGAGCGTCGTCCCGTTGAAATCAGATATTCCTTAGATCTAGATAAAGTATTTCTAATATGGAATAATCGGTTCACATAATAACTGCATATAAAGTTTACTCGTAAAGTTCCTATCAATAAAAACTGGTCCAATATTGTTATGTTTTAGATCACAGGTTCTTTATTAGGAAGATTATAAAAAAAATTCTCTTTTCTATCTCGACGAACACACAGAAACCGTAGAACTGCAATATGTATTGAAAAAAACATATTTTTTTCACTATTTTTCAACCTGCCTTTTCCCCCCTAGACTGCCTTAACGCCCCCTAATTTTCTCTGAACCTGCTACTCCCCCCTCAAAGCCTCCAGCCCACTTTGATAAATTCTGTTTTAGATCAATTAAAATATCCAGAGCCTTATCATCAATAGTAGTTGCCTTTGGGGCCTGACCTATATTTGCATATTACATATCCAATTATATTTAGTAGTTTTTAAAATATTGGCACTGCTCCAGATTTTCTTGACACCCTATACCATGTTAAGCGATCCCGGTATTTTGCCGGCGCATTCCTGAAAGAAAGGGGATGATGTATCCCCGGCGTTCGACAACACGTGTCCCGAGCAGGGACAAACTGCCACGACACCTGCTGCTATCTTAACACTTAACGCAGCCCGCATTTTCATTCTACCTATTTTCTTACGCCGCCGCCAACAGGGTTGTACGATGTACGTCTTAAAAAAATTGGAATTTTGGAACAGTCTTTTCATTACCTGCAATTAAATAGTGTACCGCTTAGTACCTATACTTTGAGTTCAACATTTACATCAGTCATCCATTACAGGTCAATAACACTTAGGCGGCGCACCTACATTTATTATTGTCTTCGCATTATGTTCGCATAATTAATTAACTCTGCCGCTCCATTTTATACTGAATGAATGAAAGCACAGCGTTGTCTTACGTAAGGAACGCAAAACATACATCGAACTTACATTTAAAATAGGAAAGAAGCTACTGTGTACTGCGATTCTTAGTCGTCGCAATGGTTTTTACACTATCAAAATTCATTGTTTTATATTTCTGACTTTAAAGGTGTGTACACTATATTTAAAACACATGGTTTACCAAAAAAATGCAGATAACCGAAACAGACACGTGTTTTTAGAAGTCTGACGCCAGTAACTAACCCATTTTTGCACTTGCGTGTATTCTGTTCCGCCACGCGCAGGCAACCAGCGTTCCGTTTTGTACCTTGAATACTCAAAAAGGGTTTATCTTACTTTGAATATTCTTAAATTATTTTTGTATACATGATTAAAATATAAAGGCAACGGCGCGAACCGCTAAGGGCACCGTAGTTGTTCGTTTTCGTTCGAATTCGGTTCCAGTGACGCATGCGTATTTGTTAGATAATATGAGTACTATTATTTTGGTCATGTGTAAGTTGAGTATTAGCAACACTGTGCCAGAACTGCCAGATTTTAACTTTAGAAACACTTTTAAAAATCGTTTCAGAAGGATGCAATTATAATAATAATATTAATAATAATAATAATGGACTAATACTCACATGGTAATGGTAATAATTAAATCCCGTATGTACTGGGAGCTTTTGCAGATTTTTTTATGACGTTATATTGCGAGAACGAGAAATTACGAGAGACGAAAAAACATCTTGCAAGATGTTAGAGAGGCCGGCAAGGGCGTCCGAAGGAAGTTTTCCAAGGGGGGGCAAATCATAATTGGAATTATTTCTGTTTCTAGCACTTCAAGAAACCTTCAATAAAATAATAGAGCAAAACACCTAATACTTATATTAAATAACAAAAAATAGCTAAAGAAAATATTTAAAAATGTTCAAATATAACAAAAAAAAATACAACAAAAACTTATAAGTTATTCAGATTTATTGGAGAAAAGAAATGCCTTGTCTGGAACCATTTTACCATTTTACTAACTTTTGGAAGATGAAGCTGGATTTTGCGACTCTTACGCCATAATCACTTCTCTATGCTGCCACAAAGGATACTTGGTGCGGTCTAACTTTTCTGTGTCGTTAACACGACACACTCTCTTTACTCTGTGCCGTGTCTTTTCAGCCCTCTTATACTATCACTTGTCACTTCCAAATCCCCAGCTGTTTGGCTCACTTGCTGAAAATTATTTGGTTTTTTGAACTTTTCTTTTAATTATGCTAAACCTAAGACTTCGGGATTACTTCTATTTTTATTCCTAAGAATTTTGGAGAGTAAGTTGCATACACACACATTATATTTTCGCTAACCTGAATTTTCTCTTTTACAGTTAACCTACGACTCACATTATGACGACCCAATTTTAAATCTTAACGCTATCTTTTACTCTTAATTTTACTGTTTTATTTATTACTTTTTCCTCACACTTGATCACTTTTTCTTTCCTTTCCATCAGCATGTTTAAATCCAAATTTTACTTTTTTCTACGGCTGTACTAATCATTTCGCTTCACATATGGGCCTTGCTTTCTTTAATTTTACTATTATTACCCTATACCTGGCAAATTAATACTTCGGTACTTTGTTCTTTGGTGCTTTTATGACTTAGAATGTTAATGTGCCCTTCTCACTATCTTAAAGCCTAGCTTAAAACGTTAACACTAGTTATTTTTCTTTTTATAACATCTTAATTCTCCTGAAGATGAACATTTCTATGTTCGAAACATGTAGAGTTATCTTTAAATAGAGTTATTTTGAATATATTAGTGGAGGAAGACTTAGAGTTTTTCTTTCCCTTTCAAACAAATGTTAATTGTCTTGAATCTTTTGCAAATTCATCAATAATTTTTTCAATTAAATGTCTTTTTTTTTTCTTTTACAAATTTGCGATGAACACTCATCATACATAAACCGTCCAATCGGTGCTCAGTCATAGTCGAGCGAATCCAGGTTTTTACTCTTCTGAGAGTACTGAATGATCTTTCGACTGTACATGTAGTTGGAGGTAAACAATAGCTGAATAGAACTTGCAATGAGAGAGATTAGTTAGTATCCGAGACGCGAAGCGTCGAGGTTAACTTTAATCTCGTGACCGTAATGAAAACTTTCCTCTGAGGTTTGTATACTATTTTATTTACAACGTTAAAATCTAATTGAAAATTAGATAATATTTGATTTTTTCAAAAAATGTAGTAAAAATGTCAAAATAAGACATTTATTGTTTTGACGCCAAACAAAAATATGCTGGTTGAATGAAAAGAATGAGGGAAATGAGTGAGGAAAATGGGTGCATGAGGCAAGTAGGTGAGTGAAGTAGACGTAGGTAATGTGACACTTCCAAACTTTTAAAAATGTTGTAATGTCAACATTACATGTATGGTTGTAAATAAATTAAAATAAAGCTTTATTTATTCTATTCTAATATTTTTCCTTCGCTATTAAGTAAAGATTTTTGAATTCCACATTTCATTTTATGCAACAAGAGTTCGTTTGACCAGTTTTGTCAATTGAATTGTATCTCAATAAATATGTATATCACAGTTAAATAAAATATCTCAAATCTACTTGGGCCAGGGGGGGCAAGCGCACTCCCTTGCCCCCCCCCCCCCCCCACCTTCGGACCCCCTCGGCGAGGCGAGATTTAGAAAAATTCTCGTCTCGATTTGCGAGGTTTTTTTTAAAAAGTGCGAGATTATTCGTCTTGTGAAATGTGAAACACTATAGTGCCTCCCATATAAACCCCGTAAATTTTACGACTATATTTGTATGGGGGTACCAGCCATTCCGTCTCTGGATTTCAGCCCAATATAGTGAAAAAACTCTTCCACTGCCACACATTTTTCGACGAAAATTGCCCCCGAACAGCAAAATTCTAACGCTCCTCACGCACTCCCATCTGCTGCTGCTTTTTTCCGCCATCGGTGCGTCATTTATAACGCGTAAGATGTTCGAATTTGGATTCTACACAGAATAATTCGGTGACGCCTATATTTCTATTCGGGGTCAGTGGCGTCGGACTAAACCACGAAAGAGATAGATGACACAGCGAATAGAAGTAAGGAATAAACGCAGTTTACTGTGTTACTTAGCCACGAGTCGAAATTCATTCATTAATAGTATATTAAAGTATAGGTGGATATTAAGGTCTTTAAAACACGACGGCGCAGCCGGAGTGCTTGAAATAGAGCAAGTGTTTTAAAGACCAGTTATCCACGAATACTTTACATTATTTTTTTTTATTGGTACACTTATTGGTATTTATATTACAAAAAATGGAAATAATAACTTAGTAAGTAAGTGAAATGGTCGAATTCGTGATGTAATATATCTAACGTGACCATTTATTTATGGACTTAAAACGGGACAAAGGCTTATTTAAGTCAATTAGTAAGTTTTCAATACAAAAAACACATTCTTACTAGGTTTTATTATATTTATTAAAATAGTACCTAGTACAAATTTAAAAAAGTAATGGTATAAAAAATAAATACTTAGTTATTTCTATATTTGTCAGAGGAACAAATTTGATTTAATGCAGATAATGGTGATGATTTAAGTAATTTTTTTCTGTCGTCCACAGTTTGTTCATTAAAGAAAATATTCTTACTACTGGTGCATTTGGAAGACATAAAATATATTCAAATAATATACAAAAGTTTTCATGTTTATAATTGTTGGTGTGAAAGTTTTTAAATACTTATATCATATTATATAATATGACACTGATATGTTGTTGATTACGCCAATATTTTTTTTCGTGGAGTTTGGGAAAACGGGACAATTCGGCGTCCCGAATTTCTTTTCGGGGACACCGCGACGGAGAGCCGAAATAAGGGACGGTCCCGTTGAAAACGGGACGTATGGTCACGTTAAATATACCTGTCGTTGTCATGAAAATGAGGAGAACAAAAAATAACTTTTAATCTGTCACATAAGATTCATTGTTGTCACCGTTGACATTTGTTGTGTATTGCTTAAAAAAATATATCATATTTGACGTTAAATGGTAATTCTGTCAAATCAATAATTAAAAAGTTGACATATTTAGACTTCACGTTTCACGGGTTGTTGATGTTGCCATGGTAACTTTAAAACACGCGCGTTTTTGTAAACCCTTTATTTTTCTGTGCGTTTTTGAAAGTGGGATTTAAGGTGGGAGTATCAACATGCTTGCCAACCTATAACTTATTTCGGGTAGATTTATTTATGTTTTCTAGCTTTTATACAAAATTTAAAGAAAATCAGTATCGACTTGATATTCTATAGGTAATAATTGACATATTTAATAAATATCAAGGTATTTCATAACTTATTTTAGGAGAATTGTATAGCGAAAAATATCGGGTAAGATTTTTTTTAACATTATTATGTCATTGTCACTCATTGTTCTTTCACTATACAATTCTCCCAAAATTAGCAATGAAATAAATTGATGTTTTTGTAATATATCAGATACTACCTAAATAATGTACCGACGATATTGATTTTCCTTAAATGTAAGTTATTAAAATAATAAACTCAAAAAATCAACGCGAAATAGGTTATAGGTTGGTAATAGATTTAATGACGTGAAGAATTCAACCTTAAACACGCTGAGGCGTATTTTAAATAAGCGAAATAGGGTATCAATAAAAAAAACATCATTTTTGTATTGACTAAGCGTTCCTAAAGTAGAACTACGAGATAGACTCGGAAAAGAAGTTTTGACTAATTTGTATTCCCCCAACGAATTGTTTAAAAACGACGGGTGATCACCAGATAAGTAGAAAGTATCTATTAGAATTTACAGAGGCGATCGCCGTCTTCCGCGTGTTTATCGAAAATTGAATAATTAAATAAGTTAATATGGGAAAACTGGTTTCTCTTTAAGAGCCCTTCACCAATTTTGTCCCCCCCCCCCCCCCACCCTTCCGTGCCAGATTTAGCAAAGCAAAAAACTAAATCAAGTTGTTAAAGTAGGATTTTATTCTGTCTAAATTCTACGCAAAAATGATTGCTTTATTGTCGGAGAGGAATTCTGCAGTCCTTTTTAAAAAAAATTGATTACAAATGAATAATTTGCTACGCTACTGTTTTCAAATAAGCAAGAAAACTGTTGTCGTGGAATACGTTTTCGATTGACCTATTACCATTTAGATGAGTTGCCCTAATATCCCCAATGCAGGATAAATAAGGAAACAGAAACTATACGGAGGAAGCCTTTAAACAAAAAAGTCAAAGCATGAGCTTTCCGATCGTAGTTCACCAGTAAGATGACAGCAGGATAGGACTGATATTATTTAAAACAACAAAACTTATTTCAAAAGCAGCAAAAGCTGTAGAAAACTGCTTTAAATATTTTTTTTGTGGCTCACATGGACAACATTATCTACTATTGTAATTACACTTAAATGTACAGATTAACGACATCGAAACAAGAGGATTTAAAAAAAGCGAATTTCTGTTCAAAGCGAATAAAACCCGTCGAAAAAGGAAAATCGCGAAACGAATGTAACGAAAGACTTTGTTTTTCCCGTCATACACTTAAAATCGCTCGGGAACAGCTAAAGAATAACTATGGGGAGTTTTGGTAGGTAATGCATTTTTAAAATTCGCCTATAATTGTTCGGAAGTTATTCCAATTTTTGAAACATCACAGTTATCATAAAGTAAAGGATATATTTCAATTCATTATATATTTATAACAACAATATTTTATAGTAAATAATATAGGTCCTTACCGCAAAAACAAACCTCTCTATCAACTTTTTCGTTTTGCTTGATCATGCAAAATTTAACAGATTTTGATTTGAAACATTCTTTATGGTTTTCAATATACAGGGTGTCCTTGAAATGCCTGTACAACGATTAAACCCAAATTCCTTAACCAAAAATAATGCAATCTAGGCAATATTGCTTCGTTTTGCCGCTACAGGGCGCTAAATTACTCAAATTAATATCGTTTTTTTTTAATAATTTCTAAACGTCTTTATCGATTTTCACTAATTTTCTTCTTTCTTTAATACCTACAAATTTAAAAATGGCGTATGATTGGTAAATAAAAATTTGTCTTTTTGTAACCCCCCGTATAAATGACTTTAATTGCTTCTTTGACACTAGCTGACTGACATCGTAAATATTTTTTTTTTAGAGAAATTGCATGTCTGGCTAAACTTTTACAACATACAAAAAAAGTTCAAATTGTAGAAAATGGATTGTTCAACTTTTAAATTATGAGAAGTTACAAAGAAAAGTAGGTTTCTTTACGAGCGTGAACAAACTGAAAATAACACGCATTCGCAAAGTACAAACCAATAGCTGAATCGCGCCACCGCGTGGTGAAAATCAACCCCCAAGGGGGTGGTAAAAACGAGGGTTATAGATTTTATATAGGAATTTTGGTATCTCAGAAAATAAAACTGGTGGAGGTCTAAAAATTGGTAAATAATTTCCTTAAATACCAAGTGTTTCGTCACTTTTCAAAATTCATTTTATATTTAGTGTAAATTGTTGAAAACAGTTACAAATACTAACTTACCTAAACGTTGTTTTAAGTTACAAAATAAAGTAATTCTTTTGATAATACTACATCGTCTAACACCTTCAAACAACCACCTACTTTAGTTGTAAAAATAAATAATAAATTCATATAATACTATTTCTGCAATTTACCTTAACTTAATTAATATTGCTTTTTCTTCCTTGAAAAATAAAATCAACTTATCTGCTTATTCACGGGGGTTAGACAAATAAAGTTTAATAATGTATTTATCGTCAAATCTGCAAAAACTGCCTAATCTCTTTTTAAGACCGAAATTCCTTTTTATTGCTTCAAAAATAGTCTAAAACTAGATTTACAAGGGCCCAAAGAAGACTCTCAAGGAAAGCTCGAATTTGATCAATTTCGGAAGCAGGGCAACAGATTATTTAGTTTATCGAATTTCTCCAAGATAAAAACAGTTTAAAAGCTGTTTTTAGTGTTATTTATTACAATAAATATGCTTGTCTGCCCGTTGGTCTGATATTATCATAGATTTATAGGCAGGGGCATAGCAGGCACCAAATTCCGCAAATAAAACCATACAACAAAGTACAACATCTGTACAATTAGGATTAAACCTTAGTAGGTACCCCAAAAACTCTTTTTACCACATAACTTTATTGTGATACTGCACTTTTATCATCATAATGTCTTACAGACATACTTATGCTGGATAAGTTTTTCAAAATTTAAATAATCTTCGACACCTTCTTAGAAAGGTTTTTTCTTCTTCCCCATTTTTTAAATTTTAGGACCATTATTTTTTAATATTTATATTAACGACTTATTTGGTATAAATTGCGATGGACAAATTCATAGTTTTGCAGATGATACTACAATTTTTTATACCGATACAAATTGGGAAAACTTAAATAATAAAATTAAAAAAGATTTTAAAATTATAAAAAATTGGTTTGATAACAATTTGTTAACAATTAATTTTAATAAAACAAATTATATTCCTTTTACTTTAAACCTAAATAACCTACCACAAAATATGAATAGTATTCAAATAAATGAAGACATTCAAATTTTTAAAGTTAATAAAATAAAATATTTAGGAATTATTTTTGACAGTAAATTAAATTGGAATTTTCACATAGAATACTTATTAAAAAAATTAAGAAGTTTACTACCGAATTTTTAAAAACATTAAAATTTTTTAAAATGTAAGACATATGGAAATATTATATTACGCGTTAGTTAAAACTCATTTAAATTACGGAATTTTAGGTTGGGGAGGAATAAATAGAACTTTAGTTAAAAAATTAGAAATATTACAAAAAAGGTTTCTAAAAATTATATACAATAAAGATTATCTTTATCCTTTAAAAGAATTATATTCAGAAACAAAAAAGTTGAACATAAGACAACTTTACATTTATAACATCTTAATATATATATTTAAAAATAAAAACCTTATACAATTTAAAAACAATAATCATAATACACGTCATAAAAATGAAATAACCATAAAACCTAAAATAAATAAGTCCATTGGACAAAAAAATTTCAAATATTTATGTTTTTATTTAAACGATTATTTACCAACAAAAATAAAAAAATTGATTTCATTGAAAAAATTTAAAGTCGAAATAAAAACATGGATATTAAAAACAGACAATTTGAAAATATTTTTAGAAATGCTTTAATTAATTAATATCGTTCTAAATAGTAGCAGTGGCGTAGCCACGGGGGGGGGGGGGATATAGGGGATATATCCCCCCCCATAACCATGCAAAAAAAAAATATTGCGTAATGTTACATGACCTGTTACAAATTCGTTTTAGTGACAACATTGGCAACAAGGCTTACGTGTCGTAGTAACTAGAATCGTCTGATCAGGCCAGTGTTGCCAATCGGCGGACTTTAGTCCGATTGTCGGACTTTTTTTAAGGCTATGGACTTTTGTCGGACTTTGAAACTATTTCGGACTTTTTGATACCTGACGAAAATATGCTAAATTGCAAATTTGGAAATAAAATCGGCAGGTAACTTATTGTTTATTTACCAAGTAAATGTTTATAGAGTTATCAGTCTTTTTCATTATATAATATACCCCCAACAGTAAAAAATAAATATCACATATGGCGAATGCGCCAGACGAAGCATTTTCGTTTCGACGCGGACTAAATCGGACTTTTTCGTGCCACTGGGCGGACCTTTTCACCTAATGTCATTGGCAACACTGGATCAGGCTTTTAGTCAACGAATACTTACACCAGGCTTTTAGTAGTTGTTGATGCGCAGGCTATGCAGGGCCTATAGTAAGCTTAATTATAATATCAATTAAAATATTGCGTGAAAAGAAACGTTTTTACAATGCAGCAGTCAAAATACTGGCTTTTTTAAGCGAAAAGAAAGAGATTGGGAGGCCGACAGCAATACAGAGAAAAACGAAGAGTATTCTGGGACTTCTCGAGATATAAAAACCTCTGAGAGCGTGAGCAATAATAATCTTCATGTTGATCAGCCCAGTTTAGTTCATAAAATGGATATATCCAACTTTATAAAAGGTGGTAACCAAGATATTTTAAACACTATTAGTTCATTGTGGTATCCGGCAAATGTGTACAAATTTCCCATATTAGAAAAATATAAGGAAAAAAAACTAAAGCTTAAATTCCAATATAAGTGGTTCATCGAATATGATTGGCTGGCATACTCGGAAAAGGAGCAAGGAGCGTTTTGTAAATACTATGTTTTTTTTCCACTTCAGGAGGAATTGGTTCCCAGCAGTTAGGGGCATTGGTTAGAAAAAAATTTGACAACTGGAAAAATGCTAGAGAGGTTTGTATTATAAAATACTAGTAGAGTTTTCTTCTTGACCTTATGATTTAAATTTTCTTGTTTATGGGTTTTTAGGTCATTTAAAAATAAATAAAAGTTTGGTTCAAGTTGACGTTTCGGTTTATATTACATTAAACCATCTTCAAAACTACAATTACGGGAAAATGTGATATGGACGATTAGATTTTATTTTATAACCATTTTTCATTTTTGTGGTAAATAGATGTACATGTATTAAGAGAATATATTGCATTTGATTTCTGCGAGATGTAACTTTGGGTTACTTTTCACCAGTCTACAGAAGAGTATATACTAACTTTGATGTTTTTATATCCCCCCCCCCACGAAGCAACTCTGGCTACGCCACTGAATAGTAGTATTTTTTACTTATCAATTATAAATTAATCATTTTATTATAGGTAATATATTTCTTCAAAAAAGCTGCGTTTATAATATAAATTAACATTTTTACTTTAAAAAACTTGATTTTTAATGCATATTTATGATGTATGATTTTACATACTAAAATTAAAGAATAAGTTTATCGAAGAAAACATAAACATATTTATTATATTATTAAATTTTAAATAAACTTTTAAATAAACTTATTTGGTTGGTTTAGACCCCCTTTAATAAGATTTTCAAATACTCAGTATGGTTTAACCATTATCAATTTTCTTCATTTCATGTTTCTTCTACATTTAAATTTTTTAAGTCCATAAAAGCTCCATTAAGGTTCTTATTTTTCTCTTTTGCTAACACCATCCCATCATCATAAAATAAATTTCTGTCTCCTGATGATGAACGTTTCTACGTTCGAAACATGTAGAGACCTTTAAACTAGAGTTTTTTATTCTAATAAAATTTGTGGAACACTTTGTGCTTTTCTTTCCTTTTCATAGTTTCAACTCCACTTTGAGGATGGACTATTTCTTCAAATTATTAATTATTACAGTTTGTGAACAGTGATAGTTTTGGTTTGTAATAAAAATACTAAAATACTGCACCTACTTATTCTATATTTTATTTCATAAAATGTAGGATAGTTTTATGTTTATGTTTTTTACTACCTATTCCTAGGTAGTACTATTGCCTTTAAACGTCCAATGACGTGGTTTGTTGGGCCTATAAAAAAAAAATAATACATAATTTTTCTACGCCCACTTTTTACGTTTTAAAAAAACTGTTTTCAAACACCTTATATTTTCTTAACCTCCGTATAAATAGAATTTCCTTTGTAGTTTTACTGACTTTAAGAGCGAGAATATCAAAAATTCCAATTTTTTTTGGTACAATAAAAACACCCTTGAAATGTCGAAAAAAACAAGTTGTCCGCAAATGCATGGCTATATTTGAGAAGAGCTACCTCGAGTGGAAAGCAAATATTAGAGGATGTTGCTCGAATGCTTACGTGGGAGATGTTTAAAGTATATTGGAACGGGATGAAAGTTAACTTTATTATTATCAAAAGTTACATTAAATTTATCATATAGGTACATAAAAGCCAAACTTAGATCTAAAAAGAACATGGGTAATACTACATAATAATATTATTATAATTAAAGGTATTATTTTTAATTTTTTACAAATCCTGAATAACATTTAGAAAGACAATTAGATGATGAATACAATGCACGTCATTTTGTTATCATTAATATAAATAATAAATTTCGTAAAGGCAAAATCATATTACTCAAACCCAAAAATAATGAATAATGTATGCAGGGTTATTTTACCGTATCTATTATATTATTTGATTTAGAGGTTAAACGGAACCTAATCTAACCAGTGTTTTCATTTTGACTAGCACTGATATTTCCTTTATCACAGGTTTAGTATGTGTGTGTGCCTACATACTTACGCAGGTACAGTTCGAAGACTTAAACCACTAGCTGTTTTAACTTTCCTAAATTTGTAATGTTCGATTATAACTTCTATATAACGAACAACAAATTAAGATAATTTAACAATAGTCATATCATAAAAAACCGATGAAAACTAGGAAAACCTTAAAAAAATACGCAAATAATTCCTTCGAATTCAAACAGGTGATTTTTAAAGGCAAATAATAAGAAAAATTGTTTTTATTTTTTAAGACTATGGCGTGGTGCCAGGGATGTAGATACCTACCTAAAAATGATTTCTACTTATTTTCCTTGAAACAGAAAAGGAGTACGTACATAATGCAAAAATTATACATTAGAAACCTAACTTTGCGAACAGACATTCTATGAAGAAAAGTTTGAAAAACTAAGTTTTCGACAAAAACGGCGTTCAGATGAAATGAAACTTATCACTTATCGATGAGAACGGACGTGCAAAGCACACAATAATAATTATGATCCCTAATGATTTAACTTCTAAAAAAAGAAAAATCAAATTTTAACCTGTAAATTTTTGGTCAAATGAATAATAATTTTAGGTACTTACTGGCCACACAAAAGTAACAATCAAAGTAAAAATAAAAAGCACCAAAACCACTCAACATTTTTAAAACGTAATTAAATGTAACAACAAGCACAAAAACGTAATTCATAAGTCGGTGTTTGGGCTCATTACGGTCCACTACTAATCTGGGGATATTATTATGTCACAATATCAGCTGATCGATGACAAATTCCTAGTGTCATCTGTCGGAAAACGAGAAAATTCGTGTCGTTCTGTTATATTTTCGATGCTAGATTATTATCCGAGGGGAACAATTTTATTATAATAGGTATGATCGTACATAAAATACTTTTTTTAAAACCGACCAGAAAATTTACACTTTCTGGACGATTTTTCGTCTAGAAAATAACGTTTTTCCGATCGCAAAAATCGGAAAAATCTTTTCCGGACTCTAATGTCACTTTTCCGGTCTCTAATGTCACTGTCTCCCTGTTTTTTGTTTCTCCAATCGCTCTTTGATAATACAAGATACCTTGATTTCGTTATTATGACAACAACATTTCGATGTATTGTCGAGTGACAGTTCGTTGATTTTTAATTTTGTTCTTTATGTCAAACTTGTTTCGCGTAGATTATAAAATATATCGAAGTGTCGGTCTTAAAAAAAATATTGTACGTCACGCAACCGAAAATTAGTGTTTTCCAGGTCTCTCCAAGCTTCCAGGACTCGCCTATGGCTCGCCCTGGAAATGCTTGTCTCGACCTGAAAAACACTACTTTCCGGTCTTGTAACGTAAATTACTATTTCATTCGCCATTTTGTCAGGAAAGCAATTTATTGTACTGACAGACGAATGTTTGTTTGTTCACTCACACAGAGGAAGATCATTCAATATAAGTTTTTTTTTGAATATATTGTCGGTCACCACAAATGAAATCGTTTAATCCCTAAAATATTTCGTTTAGACACACACGAGGTCGTTTATTTGACAACATATTTTTGCGCCTATTCGATATTTTTTTCCGGTAACAAAATATCGTTTAACCATTAAAATATATATCGAATAAAATATTTTTATTAAATGATTCTTTAATTTCTACAAGGTCATCTAATTATCACAAAAAATAAACTATAACTCTTTTTATAACTAAAATATACTTTTTAGGAACTAAAGAGTTCCTTTTATAAAATATGGAGAAATCGTTTAGGTAACTTTCAGCGAGCGCTTTATAGTCTATCCCTTACTACAACAGAACAGAGAGAGATGAACTAACTTAAAACAATGATCTGTCGTTGCTCCGCGTGGTTTAAGTGGAACGGAGTAATTCAAAACATAATTTTTTGATTGCCGCTGTTGGTGGGTGATTGTGTAGATGTGTCCCTTATATTTAAGGTTTATTTGTGACATTTGTGTTTATTTTCCCCTTAGCCATAAACTTGATCCGCTGTTGTTATTAGCATACTTTATTTATAATATATATATAGTAGATATTATAAAAACTAATATTATTGGGTTTTACGTAGTTGTAAAAATAAATGTTTTCATATAAAAAACATTGACGTGAATTTTTGTGTTTTATTAAGCCTTATCTCAACATATGTTTCTTTAGGTAAAAACTTCTACGCCATTTAAATATTTATTATAATTTCCGTACTTTATTTTCTCAAAATTAACATCACTGGTGATAGTCTGAGACAAAATTCCTATAGATTAAAAAGTATATAAATTAAGGCCATTAACTGCCCATATTAATTTTTCCTTTAATTCAATAAAACTAGGTACCTATACCTAGTTCAAAACCTCACTGTCACTACAGAAATTTAAATCCGACTAAAGAAAAGTAAAGAAATCAAATAAAAAATGACATAAAATGGCGAATACGTCACTGAGGGCCAATCCTAAAAAAAAATAGCTCAGAAAAGGGTAATTTCGTAGTTTCGCTAGGTAGACTACCAATGATAAAAATATTTTTTTAACTACATGACCTCAATTAATCACAAAATCCTATTTTTTATACATAAAAGATATTTTTACCACTACATCATATTATTTTTTAGGGCAATAAAGTTGTCTTTTAGCAGCAAAAAAATTATATTTAAAAAACGACCATATTGAAGTTAAAAAGTCATTTAAAAAAAATTAACCTGGTACCTACAACAGAGTTTTATTTTCGGCGCCTATTTAATGCAGATTTTTGCTACTACTAATGGATTTCTAGTTACTGCTAATAGAGTTTTTCCTAGTGTATAGTGTTTCAAATACATGAACAAGTAAGACACAAAAAAAAACACAAATGCAACATTTTATTTTATTTTTAATACATTTATTTTTTTCAGTTGATAATAAACGTTAACCATTCGACTAAAGAAAATCTACTATTTTATTTATACACAATAAAAGCAAAAACAGTCCAAACTAAGTCAATTTTCCGTTTCTATTGTTCCAAATGGACCAAACGAGGCAAAACCGAATGCAATATCGAAACTGCATCGGAAAAAACCAAAGCACCAGAGTATAAAGAGTATACACTGGTGCAACATGGTTAAAACAGGGTTGTGATTCCATGTACCGCTATATAGTACATACCATCCCCTATCTCACGTAACGACGTAAATGACATTTTATAAATTTTAGAGGAGAGAAAATTATAAATATATGCAGACAATAAACTAACGGTATAAGCTGTATTTACAGCAATATGAAATTTGGCTATGGCAATGCTTATATTTGGTAAAAAAGATATTTTTTTTTGTTTAAACTGAAAAAAAAATGTAGCTTTGTAGTTTTTATTTTTTCTTCCTGGGCAATATATGAATATTCCTCAAAACTAAGAACTAATCCAGCTGTTTATATTTAAAAACACATGGTATTTTGGCGGCTTTGTACTAGGCCGCGAACGTAAATTATAATATGGCAACGCAGCATTGAACGCAAAATATGCGCTGGCGCACCGCTCGATTGGCTCTTCTACAATATTTGGGCGGCGAAACTATTGTATGTTGTCAGGGTTGTTCATAGCGTTTTCCATTGGTAAGTTTAGTGGATGTCAATTCTATGTTTTAGCAATTAATAACGCCATAACTTTTAATCTATCGCATGTTGAGTTCGATGTTTCAATTGTAAATAAAAATGACGCTGTATTTTTTCAAGCCATTATGCCAACACCCCAAGACCCTCGTACAACAGGGGCGGCTCGTGGTATTTGAAAGTGGTGAGGCACAGTTGAAAACATTTTTTTTAGCAAGGTTAGATTTTAAAGTTTAGACAAGTTTTTTAAATCGCTATAACCACATTTTGACCAAACTTTGTCGCTATTATTTGTTGCAAACAGAATACACGGCCAGCAAAATTATTTGTTTAACGTTACTCTACCAGTAAGCCAGTCGTACTTTTCGTACCAAGTGTTTTGAAAGCTCCGATTTGAATTCCCCACCCCACCGATAGTAACAAGACGTTTACTCCAAATCTGGAACAGGTCGCTTTACTTCTTTTACCATGTACAATTTATCTTCATAGGAATTACTTGAAAAATTCTGCTCATTTACTAAAAAATTAACAAGATCACAAGTAGGATTGCGAATGTTTACATTTACCTGGGGAAGTTGTGACGCTGTGCTAGGTCCGGCTGAATCCATTTTTCGCTAATAAGCACAAAACAAATAAACTAACAAATAATGTAATATTAATATTTTAGAAAAATCACTGCCCACTGTTGGAAAAAAAGTAAAACAAAAATCAGTACGGAAAACCACAAAAGTATTTACCGAAAACTATAATAAAATACAATGCACTATGCACTCTCTCTAAACTTTCAATGGAGAACCTGTTAATCTAATAATAGTATTTCTCCAAATACCGTGTCGCGGCGTTCATCTTTATAGATTAGATTAGTCCCCTCGCGTTCGCATTAAATTTACGTAGAGAGTTGAGGCTGACCTCAAAAGAATGTTTTTATGCGCTATTTCCAGCTAGATTCGACTGGACTATTACAGTATCATACATCACATCAGATATTTTCACTAATACGCTAGACAAGGAAGCGGGAGGCCGGGCCTCTAACCATATACGACCGCATGCAGAAATGAGATGGATGATATAATCAAACACGCAACGGATCATAAAGACAAGGAAGCGCGAGACCGGCTTCTACCATGTATGACCGCATGCAGAAATGAGATGGATGATAGATGATATTTCTAGCGAAGCGCGTTAAGATTGTTCATTAATTCTAATGGATATATTATATTTATGCAAATACAAGGAAAAAAATCCCAATCTGATTTGAAAATTAATCTATTCTTGAAAAATTAGCCTGACATAAAGCGCTACTATACTTGAATTAAAATAAAATCGTTAGTCCAAGAAAAGGATAAACTTGAATGTATAATTGTTCTATTTTTGGCAGTTAAGACAACCATAATTTTGGCTTAATTACTGCTACTTTTAAGTCAATAAGAGAGATTAGTTTAAAATAAAGAATAGGAATAAGGTTAGATTCAATTTTACTTTATATTGTTTCAAGAATTGCTTAACTTAAAACAACTAGTCTACATGAATTGGCATAACTGTTGTCAACTTTTTAATAAAAACAAGGTTATCTTTATGGGGATGATACATATATTTAAACAAATAGTTATTATACACTAACTTGAAAATATATTAATTTTGAATTGATTTTTCAGTTCGAAACAAATAGGCAGGGCCGTTCTTAGGGGTGTGCAGGTTGTGCAGGCACAAAGGCGGCCAAACTAAAGGGCGGCCGCAGGCCACAGGCTGCCAGGCAGAAACTGTAAAACACTCGCAAAATTGAATTTCATACCCAAAGTAGTCCTAAAACGACAAAAAAACTTCTAGTCTATAATTTTCACATTACAGACAATTTAATTTTTTATACTGTAGGTAAATAATATAATAAAAATAGAATATAAAATAGATTTATGGTTGTTTTGTCTGTGGAGTTCACAAAAAATATGACGCGTTCGTTCGGCGTCTTCCGACAAAGGGACGATACATGGCGGCCGCTCTTTGATATGATATGTTCGGCGAAAATGATAAAATTGCAGAATACAGAAGGAATTTATCAGTTTGGAAGTACACTTTGGTTTGGATTTTGTCCAGCAAAAGTTTTACCTTTAGTACCTTGTTGTTTTCTCTACTTCGATTGCGATTCCGATTTCCGATTGTGTATTGTGGTGATTAAAACATTATTTTCTTTAGTTAAAAGATAGAAGGTAAGTAATTTTTTGATACACTTAATAACCAGATAGTATAATATAATTACTTTAAAAAATGCTAAATTATTGATAAATTTGAAAATGAAAATAATAGCGATTGGGATTAAAATAAAAAGACGCTCAATTTTATTATGTATAATTTTTCGTTTCAGAACTTAAAGTATGGTACATACCTAGTTTACTTTTTTAAGAACATATAACATATTATTATTTTATTAATTATTATTAACATTAATTTGTATTTTATTTTTTTTAAACATTATATGAACAACTCTAATGGCTTATATTAAAGTTTCTTTATTTTCAGATGTCCGATAGAAAGACGAAAGACGAGAAATAATTTATTATCGTCATTCCCCAATTTAGTTGTAAGTTTGCGAATATTTTTAACTTTGCCAGTAACAGTTGCATCCGGAGAGCGATCATTTTCAAAATTAAAAATAATAGAAAACTATCTGAGATCTACCATTTCACAGGAACGACTCACAAATTTAGGCATAATATCGATTGAAAATGACATCTGTGAAAAGTTAAATCACTCGCAACTTATTGACGAGTACGCATCTATAAAAGCCAGAAAAATATTTATTTAATAAAGTAGAAAGATATTTCTTTTTTTTTCCTACAGCAACCCAGACTGGGAGTGTGATTATGCGTTTTGTTATTTTGTTTGTTTTACCTTTATATTTTTGTTATAGAGTATTAAGTTTTTATTTACTTTTATTTTGTATTAGAAAAAGAGATTAAAGTTTTGGTTCATATTTTGTTTTATTGGTTGTTAAATATTACTTAATATTTAAATAAATAATACTTTAAAAAATTTAGTTGTTTTAAATATACGGGCCGCCGAGGGGGCGGCTTTTCGATGCTCTGCACAAAGGCGGCAGAGGGGCTAGGAACGGCCCTGCAAATAGGCATAAGCTTGTATTAATTTTGGCTATACTTGTCACCACTTGCCATTTGACTGTTGACCTCCACGCCTCGACCGATCGGCATCGGTAGCCTTATTTGTGATTTTGTTTAGTTTAGTACGTAAGTTATGGAAGAAATCCTGCAAGAGTGTTCTATATAATTACCTAAGTAAGAGTTTTTTATTTTATCTAATAAAATATAATAGTTAAGATATTTTGTTAGTTAATGTAGTTAATACGGATTGGAATATTTTCATGTTAATAAAAGTAATCTAAAAATATACGTTTGCACTGAATTTCTTTCCTTACTATTCCTCGTACTAAACTAAACGGAATGTACTTTGTTTTAATAATTGTTGGCTTTCTTTTACAAGTAATATGCTAAATTTCATATAACACGTGGTCCTCACAACCAGAGGCAAAATAACAAAGTTTTGCTTTTATTAGTGATTTATAATCTTATATATTAGAAGTCTTTCTTTATAATCCATAAAAATAAGGTCTGCAATACGGGGAAGTTTTCGTAACTTATGTCGATATGAATCGCGTAATGTTAATGTTATTTATATATTTTTTTATTGCTTTGCAGTCGGCCTGGTGTTTCCGAATCTTAAACCATAGACTTACCAGATTTGTGTTTGCAGCTCAGTCTAGCTGACTTGCACATGGGTCAACTAAAGGCAGCCATTAGATAAAAGATTAATAATGTTACTTTAAGTGTAGGTACTAGCTATTAACCCAAGGAACAGTAGTGGTTCATTTTAATATTACTATACTCAATGAAAGAACATTTGATGTTGAATTAAATTTTTAATTATTTAATTTCAAGAAACTAGTGTATCCTTAATTGAAGCCTATCACTCTTGGTTATAGTATATATCTTTTTCCGTGTAGTAAAATAATTTAAATTTGTAATTTATTTAATTTGCAAAATTATTGCCTCACCTGCATCATAGGAGAAACCGCCACTGCCGTACAAGTTTAAAATATGGTGAATGTAATGGTAAAATAAGTTAGCCCCCGTCCTGTCTCTGTCGCCTACATCTTAACGTAAAATAGACCAGATTTCAACAGGGTGCCATAAATGACAGCTGACTTAGCCACGATGCGGCGTGTTCTTAGAGAAATTTGAGTATATGTATTATAAGCCGACTATAATCAGAGTCAAAGGGGTAGTGAAATGATTAAAAATAAAATTAATGACGTGTAAAGAAAGTTGTTTTGTACAATTGCAAAGCACACAGTGTTGTAAAGGTTTACACAACCCTGTCCGATAGAGAAAAGAGCAAAAAACGAATACCTACCCCGGGGAGCAATAAAAGGCGGCAAATTTGCGTGGCTATGAGCTTTGCGCCCGAACGCCGCGGCAGCAAAACGAAAGAAACTCCTTTATTTCTTATAGACAAAAGGCTATCAGAAGTTTTCCCAAATAGATTGGAATTTAAAATGAACTTTCCATCGGTGGAAATCTTTATAGATTTCCGAGTTGAAAGTTTTGCGCTCAGAAAGGGCATCTGCTAGAACTATCGGGAGTGTTTTCTTGGATGGCAGTTTTTTTCGGATCTAAATAAACAAGAATATCCGGAGGCGAATTTACCAAATATCTCATTTAGGCAACAGTCTCGCTTTAAAAACAAGAAAGAACTTTATACTTTTTCTACCCCCACAGGTATCTATATTTTCTGGTTTCTTTGCAATCTACTCAATGGACACAAAGGCTAATTTAATTAAACACACTTTCCACACATTGCCAGAAGATTGCTGGTGTGACTAGCCGTAGGCAACCAGATCGCTCATTCCTTAAAATTTGTAAAATATGTGTATGTGATTGCTTGTAGTACAATTCAGTAAGTTTCTCGTCGTGTTTTAATACTTTTGGTGGTTTTGCTTTTACACGTGTCAAATACATAGACAAACAATAATCACGAAAGTGGCGAATTCATGGCCGTGCGCATGTAAACAAAGCCTAGCAGACATGGGCATGATCACAGCAAAATTCTTATTTAACCAATGGAAAGAGATATAGTGTTTCTTAGGTCAATTTAATGACATTAAACTGTAGGAATTTCCTAACCATAGGCGTCCCAAACAAATAATTAAAATGCGTATACACACTTATAAGTTTGTTTTACATTAGGTGTTTGTACATACTACACTTTATAAACCCACGTATATAATAATATTATAACAAAATAATAAATATAAGGTAACTCAAAAATTCTATACACAAAACTAAAATCAGAAAAATAAACCTGACACGGCACGACACTGCTCAGAAAATGTTTTAATTTTTTTACCAGAACTCCATTCTCCGACCATTGTCCAGCCCGTCCACAAATTCCAAATTACGCATATTTTATCTTCGTCTCTTCCACGCCATCGGCGGTCACTGGCCTATCTCTGTCTGACAGAATCGATCGTTAGACGGGCTGCGTACCGCTTCAGCTTACACCAGCCGCTTTAACTGGCGTATAAGACAATCCATTAAATTTACCATGGAAACAGAAAAACATTCCACTCTACCTTTTCTCGATGTTCTCGTCAAACGAAGTGCAGATAATATAAAAACTTCAGTATACAGGAAACCCACTCACACCGGGCAATACCTTAATCACGGATCGAATCATTCAAACTCCATAAAACAGGGCATAATTCAAACTCTTTATCATAGAGCATCTAACGTTTGCAACAATCCTGAAGACCTAAATATTGAAATTTCAAACATCAAAAGAGATTTAAAACAAAATGGTTACCCTGAAACTTTTGTAACTAATACCATCTCAAAACTTAAAAATCACGAACTAAAAACTAATACAGAAGCTAGAGAGGAGCAAACATTTCTTACAATACCTTATGTCAAGGGGATTTCTGAAAAGATTAGAAGGATAACCAAAAACTATAATATCAAAACAGCCTTTAAATCCGGAAATACGCTTAGAAGCTTTCTTACAAAAGTAAAACCCCCCAGAAACGAAAACACAAAAAATTGTATCTATCAAATCCCTTGCGAGTGTGGCGAATCGTACATTGGAGAAACAAAAAGACCTCTTCCCGTACGAGTTAAAGAACATCTGAAACATACTCAAAGAGGTGAAACTTCGAGATCAGGTATAGCAGAACATGTATGGACTAACCAACATAATATACAGTGGTCAGAAGCCAAGGTTTTGGACACGGAACAGCACTGGAAAAAACGAAAATTCAAGGAAGCAGCTTTCATGAATCAAAATACACATATATTCAGTAAACCAAGTATAGATATCCCCAATATCTGGAAGCCTCTTCTTGTCCAAAACCAACAGCTCAAACTTCACACTCCAATAAGCACGTAGGCGGAGTCATCAAGCTTCATTGCACATGGATAGTATTTAAGACAGTAGCCTTAGAATTATAATTTAGTTTACACTTGAAAACGGTTAGAGATACTAACTAACCGAAACGTTGTGTTAAGTAACAAAATAAAGACAATGGAAGTCCGACAAGGTAATTTTTTTGATATTACTTCATTGTCTACCACCTTCAAACAAATTATATGCTGTTGCCAATTCTTCAAAATTTTCGGATTTGTAAGCACAATGTAGTTGTATACGAGAAACAAGGGTTTGTTAATTAGTTGTTTTTAAACACTGAAAACACTTTTTGTCTTGATTTCAGTTATATTGTTTCTTAAGGACTAAAGAATGTATTATTATAAAAATGAATGGCTTGTAATTTTTTTCTGTCACACTCAAAACTCCTCGGTTTAAGGTATATTTGCAAACTAGCTTTCAAAGAAAGTTACTGACTAACAATTGAATACTGATATAAAAGAAACATTTTTAATAAAAAAACTTAAAGAATTGAAGATGAAAGATCTGACAACCCTGGTTGTGAGGTCAGTCTCTTTGAGACTGTTTACCGCCGTTTTTATGCCTGGCGAAGTTCTTGGTCAAGAAATTGTAAAAGTTAACCTTCAATTTATTTTCACTTGTAAACTGCTAAAATTTGCCCCTTACCACAATCGATGCGGTGAAGAAACTGGAACTTGTTCTAATTTTTTGACCAAGTTGGGGAAAAAGATAGTGATTTGAGGTGTATTTAGTCGCTGCCAACCTATCAGTTTCATGCCTTATATCCTAAGCACATGAAACAATTTGGTTTAACCGATAATGACAATAATTGTGAATGTGGTGAATCGGGAGATTTGGAACATTTGATTATGAAATGCACAAGATTTATGAATGAAAGAAATAAGTTTTTCAGAAGTATATCACCTCTGCATGGTGGGTCTTCCAGTGAATCTTAACTGTATGCTGGCGCTAAACTGCTAAACAATACTAAAGTAGGTATAAGTATAGAATATTATATCAATTTGTAATTAAAATGCAATTAAATCTATAGAGGAATCACTGATTTCATTTATTAACTGTTTATAATAAATAGATTGAAAAAAAAAAGAAAGAACAAACTACAATAAAAAAAAATTTAAAAATACAAAAAAAAATTATGTAGAAAAAAGGAAAACCAAAAAAAAAATTAATTACTTTCGAACCGAAAAAAAAATTCAATTATTAGCATTAGGTAAATTCAGATAATTTATAAATTAAGTTAGCAATAAGGTTACTTTTATAAAAGACTAAATTTCAAAAAATTGGAAAACAAAGAGGGAAGCTGGCTATTTGGTTTTAACCAGCGCCATAAAACACATACACACACAAAATCATTTCATCATGTTTTGTTTCTAAAATTTGTAGAAAAATGATTCGCCGTCGTATTTTTAGTTCGAAAATCAAGAGAACAAGCCAATTAAACTTATACATCAAATTGAAAATAAAAACAAACAAAATAGCAATCGTCAATGTTATCGAGTATCTAACCTTAGGTCAAATATTAGTTGGTTATATTTAACAATTTGTCAAAAACTTGGGTAGGTGTAGAACAACATTTTCAAGCACAGTTTCTTGATCAAGAATTTGAAAAAGTTTTAGACTGACCGAAGGTTCGGTTTCGGCTAGTTTCGGCCAAAAACCGACCGAGCCTCGGCCATGCCGAAACTCAGTGTTCGTGAATTGTCGCGCATGCACCGTTCTGCGCGTTCGGTCGGACACTAAAAAAAACTAATTGCAGGGAGATGAATTGGTTGACAACCCAATTACTTGGGAAGTCGCTTAATGCCTCGTGCGTTATGAACATCAATACATCATAGCCCCTCTTGTTGTAGAAACTACCTTACCCAACATAATACTAATCTTTTTCCGCGAAGCCAAATAAAAAACCGTTGAAAATAAAAATCAATAAGCTCTTGACGGCCCCAATTCTGTTTGGTATGTGTACCAACCAAAGCCAGCGAAAATCGCAAAATCACCCACAGCCATATATCCACGTTTAAAAGTCGGGTTTTAAGCCCGGCAACATCGGATTTAGTGTGATTTTCCGCGAGCCACGCGGCTTAGGCGACAGGCCAATTTTGCACTAAATAACTTTTGTTTAATTTATTTATACAGGTCGAATGTAACAAAATAAAACAATGAGAGTAATTACTTACGATGATGATAAATGTTACGAAACCTTCGAAAGTTTTTACGTATATATAACGTAACTCCTATAAAACCTAATCTATAGAAGATTAAAAATAAACGTTTTGTACTTTAAGCCAGGGTTATACATTCATAACTTTAATGCATATTTCATAAACGTAAACTTAATACGTAACGTAATACGTAAGACACAAATATAGTTTATAATGATTTTTAATTTTTAACCTTTTTTAAACTGACACTTGACACTCAGTAGACATAACGTCAACTAGGTATTCACTTCGTTGTACATGATATTTTTTTGATCCCATAAAAGGGGATAATTTTCGATCAAATTGAATAAAGCCTCCTCATCAATTGAACTTGAATTCATTTTCTCTGAATGATTTTAATGAAAATGAACTTTTGTTGACATTCAAATGAAAATTTGGAATTATGTCATGTTATGAGCGCATGCCCATCCCTGTTGGGCGCTAGGGGATCTGACCGGTGCGTCATGCGTACGAACGAGATAAGCTGTACGGATCTGAACGTTATATTAAAATTTCAGGTGTATGGAATGCAAGTCGATTTTTGAAACTAATCAGCGTTATAAGATATCATACCTTGTAGAATATAAAAAACTGCTATAAAGGGGATTTTTCATTTTCTTCCCAATAAATAATAACTTGGTTTTGTAAATTTGAAGTTAAAATCGATTGCTTTAATTTTGTCAACCTATAGTATTATAATATACTTTGTTTAAGTAAACATTTCAAATGTAGGATTTTTATAACCTCACTTCTTATGACACAATTATCAATAGAGCTTTTTAGTGGTCACAAAAGAAACTTACATAACTTAGAAAAAAATTCTAAATCGTCGATCATATTTTATTAAAATATTCTATTTCTGTATCGCTCTGAAGCAAACTAGAGTCGAGCTTCTATTGAAGGGATTGGTGAAAGGTACTTAACACCGTAACGATCACAGCCCAAGTGCAGCTACACCACACAGCTACAACCTAGCGATTAGACATTCATTAGTTCGCAACACCTCCTAACAATGAAAATTTAATGGAATCAGTACGGACGTCCTTTAGTAAAAAAAGGGATTCGCGCTTAAATATTGAGCCAGAGTATCGTGTGAAACGTGAAAGAATAGACTTATGGGAGCTTTCTAAACCTTTATTTTTAAAAATTCATTACCTTTATCGCTGTGAAAAGATGTAGGGTCGAATATGTAACTATTAATAACGCCAAATTACTGAGGCTATTCCGGTTTTGCTGATACTTTTCTGTACTACTCCGTACACAACATCAATTTATTTAACAGGAAGAAAAAATAATAAATACTTGTTATTCAATCTTCAAATTCTAATTTTAATTTTATGACATGTTTATATATACCATAATACGATATATATAAATACCTTTGTAATGTCACGTAATAGTAATTTAACAAACTAGTGTATTAATGGCTATTTAATATACGCGTTAGTTACAATATTTTTCCGTCCGATTGTCTTGTTAATAGATTATATTTTTTTAAAATTTAGAACCAAACTACATATTAAAACAAATTTTTGAATTTCAAACTTATTGACGCCGACAGAAACTATGGCAACGCCATTATGTACGCGGCAGTGCGTGCTTTGCAGTATGTTTGGTTGCCTAAAATAGTTTATTAATAAAAAAAATCATGCATTAATAGGGGCCATTAATATATGACTTTTTATACATTAATTAAGGTTGTAAATACACGGTCGACGGAAATAGTATATTAAAGTACACGTTTCATAAGAAGCGGTTTTAGCGCACGCGTCTATTTTAAAAAACTAGCCACAAAGTGGCGAGTTTTTTTATTGACACGTGCGCTAAAACGCCTTATGTTGGCAATCATATTTTTTATCATAGTAGCCTCTGGACAACAAAAATTATTTTGCAAACTGTCATTTTTTGATTCATTGACCCATTTTCACCACGAGATTCTAAAGTTATTTTAGCGATATGAGATTTGAAATTGGACGGAAAACGTTGTGTGATCCTTGTACATTCGGTACATATACAGAGCGTTCGGAAATTCGGGCGATTTTACTACTTTTTTTCGAATTTCAAAAGACGTGATTTTACGTCACGGCATTGCAATTTAGTATAGGGAAGATGGAAAATTCAAATAAAGTTAAAAGTTAAAATCGACATTGGAAGGTTAGTAGATTGAATTTTGGATAGGATTTGGCAGAAAATGATAGCTTAAAGCATCTACAAAAGATTGATTTATAGATTTATGCAACCAACATACATGACTGTTATCCACACAGAATAAAAAAGTAAATTACCTAGCTATTTTCCTCTGCGAAAAATGGGTTTTCTCGTAAATCACAAAAGCCGCGCAAGTCAATGAAATAAAACATTTAAATGTTACCAACATCAAATAAAGAAACAACGCGTATCGAAATAGCTTCATTATGATACGCAAATGCGTATCGTACTGAGCTTATTATGAACGTGAAATAGAAAAAATTTAGTATCTTTTTGTACTCCTTCGACAATGGCCCGCAACCGAAACACGTGTCAGGAAACTGATTAAATTTGTGAAACATAACAAGTAGTTATTATTTTTTCTTCCTGTGCAATGGAACACCAGTTTCACCAAGCATGTAGCCCAACACAAATTAATTATTAATTAATTTATTATATCCGTATCGCAGACCAACCTAACCTAAATCCCAGCGTGATTTTGTGCCAACATTTTATATACTTAGCAATGATTAAGCTCCGACATGTGTGTGTATGTATATTTGTCGCATTATACGCAATTCAATAAAACCCATTCGGTCCGCGTTTTACATAATTTAGATGGTGCCTAATCAGGAAATAATAATGTGTTATGTGAAAGTTATTAACGAAATATTATCAAAATCCTATAATATGCGTAACGGGAATAGATAATGGCGCATTCGGTCCAAAATAACGATTTCGCATTTGTTTGATGTAATCCTTGTAAAGCCGTTGGTCGCAGTGGTGTTGCCAGGCCATTTTAAAGTGATTTTTGATAAATTAAGGGCTAGAAAAAGCAAAAACCAGGCCAAAATTCACATTTTAAATTAAAGTTTTATTAAACTTGGCATTTCCGGGTTTTAAAACAACCATAACCCTAATTTTAGGGCATGTACTACAGGGTGTTCGGAAAAAGGAGGTCAATCCATTAACCATATATTCCTTGAGCAAAAATAATATGACTTTTATAATGCCATTTTTAATTTTTGACCCTCATGTTCGATATACAGTGTGTCAAAGTTTGAAATTTAAAACTGATTTTTTTTAGTAGTTCGACTATTTAACAATTTCTTCAGCATAAAGAGTTACATCTCTTGAGAGAAACAAAATAAAAAACAGTTGACAAATATTCAAAATAGGGGGGTCTAGTACTCGCGGACCACCCCGGCCGTGACTGTCAAACTATATTTTTTAAGGTAGGTAATAATTTATTTCTTGTTTTCGATGAAATGATGCGTTTTGTAGATAATTTGATAAGTATGGGTTGGACAGCGGTTATGGCATTACCAAGGATACAAGATAGACAATACCGAAAGCAAAAGACTAGCCAAAAATAATTTCAGGACAGTGGCGTACAGATAAAAACCTGTAGTACTAAACCAATTAAATGAAATTATTTTATTCTCCTTCTAAGAACTTACTATTGCTAATCTTCTTCACATTACAGTAAAACACCACTGTTATCACTCGGTCTAAAGACAATGATATACTATTACTTATTAAATAAATTTGAAATATCATAACAAGATAATAAATATTCGATATAAATACGTTAGTAACGAAAAACAAACAAAATTAAAAAAAATAGTCTTAAGAGATTGCTCTACCATGGTACACCCCCCGTATCTCCGTTAGTTTTAAAGGTAATTGATTGACATTTGGGATATCCCCTATACTTAATAAGCGGCACTTTTTGACCTACAAATGATTTTTTTTTCACTTCCTGTTTCGCCGGAAGTGACACCAACTTTCGATTTTTAAATGGAACACCCTGTATATTATTACATTTTTGAATTCTGCATGATTTTCTGAATTCAATGATACCACAAAAGTGACATTTCAAGCGTAAGAAATATTTATTGTTTAATTTTTAATTTTCCATTTAAGTGTGCCATGGCGGTTCCGATTTATTCCAATTGATCCATCTAATGCTAGAAAAATCGAAGTCCCCTCAAAAATACTAAATTGCGTTTTTTATAAGCAAATAAAATTCATCGTAATCGTTTTTGGGGTAAAACTCAATTTTTCCAAATAGAACCATATTGGTACCGTGGTACCATTTCTTAGTACTATTAATAAGGAATTTATTCATACCTGGTAATAACATGTGCGATAAATACAATCAAAATTATAGCTAAAAAAAAATACAATTGTTTTGTTCTAATTTAATGCTAAGAAGTTACTAAGGTGAACAAAAATAACAACAAATGTAAAGACTTTTTTCTATTTGACGTTCATAATAAGTTTATTATGAACTTGAAATGAAGTTCATAATGAAGCTATTTCGATAAGCGTTTTTTCTTTATTTGATGTTGGTAAAATTGAAATTGAAAAATTGACGTAAAATCACGTCTTTTGAAATTCAAAAAAAATTAGCAAAATCGCCCGAATTTCCGAACGCTCTGTATATGTACCGAATGTACAAGGATCACACAACGTATTCCGTCCAATTTCAAATCTCATATCGCTAAAATAACTTTAGAATCTCGTGGTGAAAATGGGTCAATAAATCAAAAAATGACAGTTAATTTTTGTTGTCCAGAGGTTACTATGATAAAAAATAGTATTACCAACATAAAATTTAGACATAAAAATTTAAAGGATTTATTTTCTTTTTAAATATGTATTTTTTATTGAAAAAACTACAAATAGAAAAAATAGTATAAAGCACGTGGTTCATAAGGCGTTTTAGCGCACGTGTCAATTAAAAAACTCGCTACTTCGTGGCTCGTTTTTTAAAATAGACGCGTGCGCTAAAACCGCTTCTTATGAAACGTGTACTTTAATATACTATTCCAATACACAATAAAAACACCGATACACCACCGAATACTTATTTGACAATCTGAATAATTTCATTGTTTTCAAAGCCACCTTAGTAACTTCTTAGCATTAAATTAGAACAAAATAATTGTATTTTCTTTTAGCTATAATTTTGATTGTATTTATCGCACATGTTATTACCAGGTATAAATTAATTCCTTATTAATAGTACTAAGAAATGATACCACGGTACCAATATGGTTCCACTTGGAAAAATTGAGTTTTACCCCAAAAACGATTACGATGAATTTTATTTGCTTATAAAAAACGCAATTTAGTATTTTTAACGGGACTTCGATTTTTCTGGCATTAGACGGATCAATTGGAATAAATCGGAACCATCATGGCACACTTAAATGGAAAATTAAATAATAAATATTTCTTACGCTTGAAATGTCACTTTTGTGGTATCATTGGATTCAGAAAATTATGCAGAATTCAAAAATGTAATAATATACAGGGTGTTCCATTTAAAAATCGAAAGTTGGTGTCACTTCCGGCGAAACCGGAAGTGAAAAAAAAATCATTGGTCAAAAAGTGCCGCTTATTACATATCGCGCTACACCGCGATATGTTATACGGCGCTTCGGTGAAAATAATGTATGTATGTTGTCGGTGTCGCCGCCGCCGCCGCCGCCGTCAGTTTCAACATTTTCACATTTGCGATTTTTTTTCTCGGAAACGGTTAATGTGGGACGATTGAAACTTTTTGGGTTTAGAGAGGAATAGTGGGGGTACGTTGTGTGAAAATTTCGAATATACAGGGTGTGCCGGAAAAAAGGTATTAATTTTTAAAGTCGGGAAATATCGGGATCTCGTTGGCATTCGATACAGGCCACAAAAATTAGTTTTTTCGATTTAAACTTTTTCGACGCGTAGACGACCGTGGGCTACAGAACCCTATTGTTTGTGAGCGCGATCAAAAGTTTGGAAGTAATTTTTTTGATTTTTTCAAAGTCAAAATTTGGTCGAAAATGGTACCTCTTGGATCCTTAATAAGTCGAATTGGGTGCATCCAATCGACATTTGGTTTGGATAATCGGTTAGGCCATCTCAAAATCTAACTTTTTCCAATATATCGTTCTATACCTAACTGGAATGGAAATTGCCGAAAATTGTAAGAAAGTGGAAATCATGAAGTTAGGCCTGATTTTTTCACGGTTTTTATTTTTTTTCGTACTGAAAACGACTTTTGATCGAAACGTTGTAAACTTTAGCGGATAGAGCTCGTCAAATTGTATTTAAGAGATATTTTTTCGTTTCTTTATCTTTAATACGGAAAAAACGGCAGCTTTTTTTTTACTATATCGACTGTAGCTTATTCAATTTTTAACAAAACCGTTTTATTTTTTTCTCAAAAAATGCGCTGATTACTTCGCAACACCTCTACATATTCAAAATCATTAAAATATATTCGCAAAATTGAGAAAAGTCGCTTTTTTGGGTGCGGAAACAGGCAAAATTTACAAATTCTAACACCATTCACTTTTGACTAAGAGTGCCTTGATATTGATGTATCTAAATTAATTATTAATTCTAAATATCCGGCTGTCAAAAATGGCGAAAAATGGGTGATTTCAGCGTGACTTGCTAGAATAATAAGAACATTTCCAGATTTTAAATCGGGTGGAATATCTACCTTGAACCTTCTTCTAATTTTACTGACCAAAATATTGGCCCAAAATGTTTCAGAAATGGTTGTAATCTCGATTTTAAAGATGGCGTTTCGACATTGATAATCCGTCGCCACGTGGTAGAAGGTTATTCGACATTTCGATATTCGCGAATTTTTTTTTCGGAAACGGTTAGAGCAAAACGATTCAAACTTTCTGGACGTAGAGAGGAATAGTCGGGGCACGTTCTGGGAACAATTTCAAATATACAGGGTGTACCGGAAAAAAGTTATTAAAGTCAAAGTTAAAAAATATGTTTTTTTTCGTTGTAGGGCGATACAGGTGGCAAAAATCATTTTAATCGATTTAAACTTTTTCGACATGTAGACGACGTTAGGCTACAAAACACTGTTGTTTGCGAACGCGATCGAAAGTTGGGAAGTAATTTTTTTGATTTTTTTAAAATCAATGTAGGGTCATATTGGATCGTTAATAGATCGAATTGGGTGCGTCCGATCTACTTTTGGTTTGGATATTCGTTTAGGTCATCTCAAATACTACTTTTTTCAAATATATTGTTCTATACCTAAACAGCATAGAAATGGTAGCAAATTATAAAAAATAAGAATTACTATTTAAGTATATATAATTTGACAGCTGTCGTATAGAACTTTGTTATTTTGGTACTGAAAATTTTTTTAATTTAGTTTTATTACAGCTTTAACCCTCGCTACGAAAAAAGTTAAAATAAATTGACACTTACCTGTCAAAATCTGACAGGTATCGTATAAAACTCTGTTATCTAGGTACTGAATTTTTTTTAAATTTGGGATTCTTACAGCTATAACCGTCGCTACGAAAAAGCTAAAAAAAAATTGACACTTACCTGTCAAAATCTGACAGCTGTCGTATAGAACTTTGTTATTTAGGTACTGAATTTTTTTTAAATTTCGAATTCTTACAGCTATAATCCTAGATACAAGAAAAGCTTAAAAAAAACTTGCAATTTACCTGTCAAAATGACAGCTGTCGTATATAACTTTGTTATTTAGGAACTGAAAAATTTTTCATTTAGGATTCTTACAGCTATAAATCTCGCTACGAAAAATCTAAAAAAAATTTTTTAACTTACCTGTCAAAATCTGACAGCTGTCGTATAGAACTTTGTTATTTAGGTACTGAATATTTTTTAAATTTCGAATTCTTTCAGCTATAATCCTAGATACAAGAAAAGCTTTAAAAAAACTTGCAATTTACCTGTCAAAATGACAGCTGTCGTATGTAACTTTGTTATTTAGGAACTGAAAAATTTTTCATTTAGGATTCTTACAGCTATAAATTTCGCTACGAAAAATCTAAAAAATTTTTTTAAATTACCTGTCAAAATTTGACAGCTGTCGTATAGAACCTTGTTATTTAGGTACTGAATTTTTTTAAAATTTCGAATTCTTACAGCTATAATCCTAGATACAAGAAAAGCTTAAAAAAAACTTGCAATTTACCTGTCAAAATGACAGCTGTCGTATATAACTTTGTTATTTAGGAACTGAAAAATTTTTCATTTAGGATTCTTACAGCTATAAATCTCGCTACGGAAAATCTAAAAAAAAATTTAAACTTACCTGTCAAAATTTGACAGCTGTCGTATAGAACTTTGTTATTTAACTACTGAATTTTTTTTAAATTTTGGATTCTTACAGCTTTAATCCTAGATACAAGAAAAGCTTTAAAAAAATTGACATTTACCTGTCAAAATGACAGCTGTCGTATAGAACTTTGTTATTTAGGATCTGAAAAATTTTTCACTTTAGGATTTTTACAGCGATAACCCTCGCTACGAAAAGGATAAAAAAAACTGACTCCTACATGTCAAAATTTGACAGCTATCGTATAAAACATTCTTATTTAGGTACCTGAAAATGTTTTAATTTCGAATTCTTACAGCTATAACCCTCGCTACGAAAAAGCTAAAAAAAATGACACTTACCTGTCAAAGTGACAGCTCTCGTATAATTAAACGAACGAACTAGAACAGTGCTGTGCCCGAAGGGCTTGGCACAATAATATTTCTACAAATTTATTAGCTGATAATTGATAGCTTCCATGTAAGAATAATTTTTTGCTTATGTTTTAATCGATTGAATACTTACATATTTTTATAGAGCAAATATGGAAAGTATATCCCACATTGCACAAAGGTGTGCGAGTTTAAAGAGCACCTATACGGCGCCGTCTCAGAAAACTACCTATCTATACGAGAAAACGGAAATTTTGCACCATTGTGTAGTTTTGGTCAGTTGTTATAATGACAATTTGGCGATATGTTTTCCCTTCACGTTCCGCAGGAAGGTAAGGCAAAAAAAGCAATAGTAAATAGAAAAAAAGAAAAGAAAATTATTTTTTTATTGTAAATTTTTGTAAATCTTTTTAGTACTAATATTAGATGCACTCTCGGCTGACGATTAGCGATATGTACCCAGTCTAGTTATGTATATGAGATATCCCAAATTTCAACCAATTACCTTTAAAACTGACGGAGATACGGGGGGTGTACCATGATCCTGTTACACCCGGTATATGATGTCCATTTTTTTTTAATACACATGAAAGCTATCTTTATTAGAGAAACTCTTAACCTTTGAAAAATATGTGGTTTCTACCTGAACTGCTCTCCACTTGTTACGAACGTATTCCTAATTTTATGGAAAAAATATGTTTTTAATATTTATTATCTTGTTATGATGGGATAAAGCGTAGGTACTTAGCGATGGTTGTAATTTTGATATATGAACCCATTATACCGTAAAAGCCAGAAAATAATAATACTTACGGCTATAGAAAGTAACAAGAAAGGGTGAATACGGTCTCCGGCTTACCTGAAACCAACAAAAAAAAATAGTTATTGAATGAAACTAGCTCATTGTTCGGGTTGTTGTTTGTCATAATTAGATTTAAGATACCTCCTAGAGGACGCCAGTGACACAATATATTTTTTGTCTCTCGCATTTTAGACTGATCCACCTCAAATTGTGAAAGAGGGTCTCTTATAATAATATGTAAAAAGTAGTACTTTAATCTTAATATTTCGTTTAACTTTTAGAATATTTGTGTTTAAATTCTAGATGGCAAAAAGAGTTAGAACTTCCACAAACCTTTTTAAGTGTGGAATCAATAGTGGTTAAAACGGGCATTAGTAGACTTATTCTGACACTACTTGTGATTTTAAACCTAGAACTGTCAATTTAAGATGGTTTTAAATTGGTTAAAAACTGCACTTATAGTAAATACGGTTGTTAATAATTTAATGTTCAATGTGCGAATCACCGTCACCAGTGGCGCAGCGAGGGGGGGTTTTAGGGGTTAACCCCCCCCCCAGACGCCCAGGCTAAGATGGTTTTTTTACGGTTTAGACCAGGGCTGAAGCCTTTGAAAATGGTAAAAAGTGAAAAAAAAATAATAATAGTAGGATGAAACCCATTGGAAAAGGAAGAGAATATAACAAAAATGAAAGGAAAAATAATTTACGGGCGATTCGAGGTCGGAAAGTGGAAAGGCGTGAGTTTTTAAGGGTAGAAAATGATTTATTTCGATTTCCGGCAAAACTACAAGTCCTATGGAAAAACGTTAAATGGCAAAGTTGTAGATAATAAAAAGATCTACAACTTTTGTATTTACACTTTTTTCATATAACCTCAAAATTTATGTAAAAAATTCAAATAACCAAGTTATTGGTTTTTTATTTTTATCTTTTAAAAGAAAATTTTTTTTACGAAATTTGGTAAAAAGTTACCTTTTTATGTCCCAAACACACTGTAATTTTTTTGATTTAAAATATTTATTTTTTCACTTTATTTTGACTTAATATCGAAAAAGCACCTTAATTTTCAATCGAAAATTCTCACGTCAAAATATCTGCTTTTTTAAAAAAGTCGGTGGGCTTTTTGTTCGTTGAAATCTCTACTTTCTGATGGTGTAAAAAAGATATACATTACTATGGTAAATGTGATGAAATTCCCTTTAAATCCTACCTTTAATTATATTTAGAACAACTATTTTCGCATATTTTTTGCGATCTTTATGTTTTATGGATTTGTAATTTTTTTGTTTATCAATGTAACATGGAATGTTACTTTTTCGAGTAATAATAAATAGCTCAAAATTGTACATAATAATTAAAAAAAAAATTTAGGATTCGAGTTTTTTTCGTTTCTTTGCTTTTTTTGAGAACATTTACCATAATAATGTATGTTTTTTTTACACCATCAGAAAGTAGAGATTTCAACGAACAAAAAGCCCACAGACTTTTTTAAAAAAGCAGATATTTTGACGAGAATTTTCGATTAAAAATCATATTTTTCTTGTAAAAGATAAAAATAAAAAACCAAAAACTTGGTTATTTGAATTTTTCACATAAATTTTGAGGTTATGTGAAAAAAGTGTAAATACAAAAGTTGTAGATCTTTTTATTACCTACAACTTTGCCATTTCACGTTTTTCCATAGGACTTGTAGTTTTGCCGGAAATCGAGATAAATCGTTTTCTACCCTTAAAAACTCACCCCCTTCCACTTTCCGACCTCGGATCGCCCGTAAATTATTTTCCCTTTCATTTTTGTAATATTTTCTTCCTTTTCCAATGGGTTTCATCCTACTATTATTTTTTTTTGGTTTCAAAAATTATCGACCCTGGTCTAAACGGCCTTTAAACAGGTATTAATTTAAAAAATACAGAATTTGTATTCATACAAATTTTCCTACAGTATTAAAATTAACGACCAAATAAAAAAAAAAACTCTTTTAAAATTTTGAAATCCTGTTTTTTTTTTTTGAAAACAACATTCTGGCTGCGCCACTGACCGTCACTACTAGACACATCGTCACTGTCACTATTGTCGGGGGAAGTCCATAGTTTCTCGCAACTTTTGCAATAGCATCTTCGTCTAGGAATGACTTTCCATTCTAAATAAAACATCTGTATTGTCTGATTATTGAAAAATCGTCGTCGTCAAACTTGTCTGATATTAGGCAGAGGTATTTTTTTAGCGATGATAAAACTTGCTCCGGATGATATTTTCTTCTCTCCTCATCTTTCTTGCGAATTTCGGCTGTACACTGTGTAAAAAGCAGTCCGTTTAGGTGGCAATTTAAATTGATTGGTATTGCCTTCTTCCCCACATACCCTATAGACGTAGGTAATCACTTCCTTTGACCATGGAGAGTTTTTCATTTTGTATACAGGGTTGGGTAAATGTTCCGGAACGGCTAACTGGAAGTTGATTTTTTTGGGAAGATAATAAAAATTGAAGACATGGGAGGACATGTAAGCCGTTTTGCTCTAAGACGTACTGTTAGAAAGTTATAAGCTGTCAAAGTTAAAAAATGTCACTTTTCGAGAGTCAATATCTCGGAAACTATGAAGTATAGACTAATAGTGCATTTAATAAAATTTTTTTATAATTTTATGTGGAATTCCAAAATGTAAAAATATACAGGGTGTTCCATTTAAAAAAAAAATAACGTCAACACTTGACAGTTAGTGACATTACTGACATATGGTTGGTCAAATAGTAAAATTTTAGTCCTATAGATTGCCCAAAACCCGGAGCCGATATCACTTTTCGTTCGCCTGTAATTAAGCCGTTCCGGAACATTTGCCTAACCCTGTATAAATTAATTTTAAATTAATTTTATTAAATATAACACAACAGAAAATCCAATATATAGCTTTGCTGACGACAGCACACTTATCTCATCTTTTACTTTGAAATCTCAAACATGGGCTGCTGACGCACATCTTCGCAGACAACATGGTATTACGCCTCAGACCTGGAAGAAATTTTGTCTTGGGGTGACAGTAACCAAGTCGAATTTAACGCTCAAAAAACCCAGGCAGCAGTTTTCTCTAAGAAGGTTAACATTGCAGAACCCGATATCGTTATGGCAGGACACGCAACTCCACTGACTTCGTCTATTAATTTGCTGGGTGCTGGGTGTCAACCTGGGAGGAAATATGCCTTGGCATAATCACGTTGTGGCAATCGCCAGGGCAGCTTCTCAGAAGCTCGGTATACTTTTCCGTACCAAAAAGTTGTAAACACCTCAACAACTTTTGACACTCTATAAAGCCCAGATTCGACCATCACTGGAATACTGCTCTCATATCTGGAGTTCTGCACCGAAGCATACCCTTCGGTTGTTGGATTCCATCCAAAGGAGAGCCGTTCGTCTAATCGGCGACCACGAGCTGACTAAGAACCTCGACAGCTTAGAACATCGAAGACAGGTTGGTGATTTAACTCTCTTCTACAGATATTTCCATGGCAAGTGTTCGACAGATATTACCCGCTCGATTCCACCTAGAGTAATGCATAGCAGAAACACACGACGAACCACTGCCGCCCATCCCTATGCGGTTCAACTTAGTACACCCCGAACATCATTGTTTCAGAACTCTTTCATTTGGAGGACGTCATCTTTGTGGAACGGCCTTTCTGAGACCGTGTT
This sequence comes from Polydrusus pterygomalis, assembly GCA_963969555.1. NCBI lineage: Eukaryota > Metazoa > Arthropoda > Insecta > Coleoptera > Curculionidae > Polydrusus > Polydrusus pterygomalis. The sequence continues at coordinate 3,460,298 of OZ018376.1, forward strand.
TCCAACCGAATATAACCTCCAACGATTCAAGAAAAACGTGAATCGCTTTCTTCGCACACGCACCGCTCCCAGAGCGCCTTAAAGGATTTTTCCTATAGTGCTTGTGCTCGATCATAAAAAAAAAACCATAAAACATAAATTCATGTTACTCCATCATTGGCAGACGACTCAAGATTTATTGGTGTGGTCGTATTAACGACCACCGTGACATATTATTAATTATTATATGTGATAAAAAGGGACAGAATAGTAATCGGGACAACCTACCGCACGATATGGATAAGTTCGATACCGCAAAGATAGCTGGGTTGTCAGATTCAACAACGGTTTGATTAAGATTTCTTTAAATATATTATTGGATCTATCGCTTCGTGACTCTACTTTAAACGATTGGCATTATTTTATATGTGAAAAAATATAAATAAGAAAACAGGTATGTTATGGGCAGAGGATTATATTATGTAATTTAGTGACGTAAACAAATGTGAATAAACAATTTATAATAAATATTATATTGGAATTTAAACCGAGCACTACGACAACAATGTATATTTTGTTCCCGCATTCTTTCAGCAGCACAAAATCGCGGACTTTACCTACTGCCCTTTGTATATTTTTAGACCTATAAACAAAGCTTGCGTATTTTTGCATCCTTATAGTAAAATGTCAACTATATATCAGCAATAAAACTGTCCTGACCAATGGTCGCTGCAGCTAATTTATATGCAGCGATCGTACGTCATTGTGTAAAAATTATGCACATTAAATTGAATGTGAACAAAATGAACGCGGGATTGTTTATCGACGAAATGGGCGAGCGTGACGGCTTTACCGAGCGACGGCGGTCCGTTCCTGCTTCGACGTTTTTGAGTTATGTGCTTTTGTTCAAAAGTGATTTTGGGAGTCCGATAATGCGCCGTTTGTTTAAATTGGATTGAATTTTCTGGAATTATTTCTGATAATATTTAGATACTTATACGGCCGACAATAATGTCAAATGATTTTGCTATTTGAATTGCTAAATCTTTACCTAAGGTAGCCCACAGACTTAGCAGCCTTGCTCGACGAACATTATATTTAAAAGATGATATAATGTCCGCGAAAATAATTAAAGAAAGAAAATATTGTGGCATATCGGACAAGTGTGTAACTATTTTTTAAATTGGAATACACAGGGATCCAAGTTCAATGGATACCCTGGGGCGGGTAGACCACAACGGCCGTTTCGTCCTTGTTAGGGCTCGACGGGCATCCATAACCCAAGCAATTCCAAGAACGACGGAAAAATGTACTAAAAGCCTACTTGTAGAATCAAGGCGGCCTGGCACTCAAGCGGATTGCGCGCATTCTGGTGGGTGCCAGCGTTGATCTGTTTTCTGGTCTGCAAAATGGCAGATGTTTTCGGTGAAAACGCAAATAGCCTTCCCTATACTGGATTGTGATGCACTTCGTAGTTTATTTAGTTGTCTACCTTTCGTTATATCTTTTATATTGGAGTTGGTTCCGTGGGATGGCGCTAAGGTGTATTGAGGGCCGCCTTGATTCTACAAGTAGGCTTTTAGTACATTTTTCCGTCGTTCTTGGAATTGCTTGGGTTATGGCTGCCCGTCGAGTCCTAACAAGGATGAAACGGCCGTGGTGGTCTACCCGCCCCAGGGTATCCATTGAACTTGGATCCCTGTGTATTCCAATATAAAAAATAGTTACACACTTGTCCGATATGCCACAATATTTTCTTTCTTTAATTCTATTTAAACAAAATACACGCAGAGTGTTTCAGTATAAAAACAAGTTAAACTCTGGATAAAAAGTAAAGATAGACTAGAAATGCATAGCTTAGTATAGATCTAAAAAATACCTATAACAATAAAACCTAAATATTAAAAAAAAAGGCACAAACATTAATGTTCAAGTGCCATTTCACACAGACGTAATTTTAACACAAATTTTGTGCTAAAATTTATGATAAATTTTATTAGTAAAAATTTATAACAAAAATATGTACAAAATTACATGGAATTTTAATGTGTATGACACAGTAACAAATTTGGATGCAATTTTTGCGCACTAAAGACCAGTGACGCATTGTTAAATGTCAATGTCAAATTATATCTAACCCAGCTTATCGGTAAATTAAAAATAAAGTAATCCGAATGCCAATTTCAATCAAACGTAACCTTTCTTTTTCGGCTTTTCTTAAAAGATTTTGACAAGTTACTTTGACAATTACTGCGCATATTTTGGCGCACTTTTATAAATTTTTTTAATATAATATAGAAATGTTTCTATACTTTCGTAAAATATTATAATATTTTTCTAATGAAATTTGTAAAGTGTGTATTATACGTTAAAATTTAGTTGTAAACAAATTTCTGCATAAATCTATCGTAAAATTTGCTACTGTGTAAAACGATACTAATATACAGTGTGGTTGTTTAAGTGTGCAACATATGGGCATTTTTTTATTACTGATTTCTCAGAAAATTTTATTCTTGATAAAAGTTGGTGCATGTTCAATAATTATATAAGGTGCACTTGGAATGGTTGCAAGTCAAACGGCGTACAGGGTAGGCCAAAAAATATAAAACTTGTACAAGAATAAAGTTTTTTAATAAACGTTTAAAATAAAAAATGTGCACTTTAAATGATAGTTTTTTAATTAGCATATTATTGTTACTAATGTTTTATGCTGTTAAAAAGAATTATTAGGATATTTTAAAGTTGTGTTTAATATCGTTGCAACAAACATGAAGTTTGCGATTCCTTAATAAATTAAAAATTTAAGTGAATTTTAGAAAATATGCTTGAATTTGAACAAAGATATGTAAAATTGATTTGATTTTGATTAATTTATGAAGGTCTTTATGGTGAATATAAAAATTTTTTTTTGGAAAATTATTAATATTTTTAAAAAAATATATTTTTTTTATTTTAGGAGGTCACTTTTTGAATCTATGCATAACTTTAAACTCTAAAGCAACCATTCCAAGTGCACCTATAATGATTATCGAACATGCACCAACTTTTATCAAGAATAAAATTTTCTGAGAAATCAGTAATAAAAAAATGCCCATATGTTGCACACTTAAACAACCACACTGTATAGAATATAATATCTAAAGGTGATCCAGCTAAAAGACAAAACCATTCTTAACTTTTAAATAACCTATAGCTATACTAGCATAGAGATAGTTTGGGATTCAGTGGAAATTAAAAACACTGTATTTTACAAAAATAAATGGAATAATTTTACCCAGAACATTGTGGAAACAAAAACCTTATTGCCATATACGATGAAGTTAAAATAGTAATAACTATTGCAGGTATACAGGGTGATTTACGTTGAGTGGCCTATTAGAAGATCTCGGAAACGAGTAAAGTTATATTTCCTAAAATTTGGTAGCAGGTATGATGGGCTTCAGTATGGACCATAGCTTCAAATTATTTCCTTGTGAATTTCGCCACACTTAATGCACAAATTTGCTGAAATTAGCAATGTTTCAAATGTTTTATTTTTTGTATAAGTCTTTCGTTTTACGCAATCATTTAAACTTACCAAAAAATTTAATTATAATTCTAATTTAAAAAGTCCCTTTTTTTTGTTAAATTACCCCTCCCATGCTCATTATTTTAACCCTCACGACTGTCGCGAAAAGTATCCGCAGCGAAAATGTCACGTTCGTCGAGCATTTTATTTTAATTAGAGCGAATTAACAATAAACACGTAGTATAACAATGACATAAAATAAATTACAATGCTAAAATTGAACCTATTTGTTTACTAAGAAGGTTCCAGAGTGAATTAAACTTTTATCACCCGATTTTCAAACTTTTGGCGGTACAACTCTTTTAAATACGTTTACAATATTATTGGGTTATGTAGCTTTGAACAAGAAATTGTGCTTGAAAATGTTTTACACGTATCCAAGTTTTTGCCAATTTGTAAAAACCCATGCAATTTATATACCAACTAATATTTGACTTGAGGTTAGGTACGCGATAACATCGAAGATTGGTTATTTTGCTGGTTTTGTTTGTTTTTTATATTCGATTTTGTAAGTTTTATAGTTTAATTGACTCGTTCTCTTCCTTTTTGGAACTAAAACACGGCGACGAATCATTTTTAAACACATTTTAGAAACAAACCCTTTAAAGCAATTTTCTATCCTCAAAATCTGATACCTGGATACACAAGTACCATAACAAAAGTGGTTAAATCTTTGTTCAGTCAAAATAGAGGCAATACATCAAAAACCTCATTCTGCATGCATAACCATCGAACGCCCGAATATGTATATTCAGGTGTTTTTTGTATTTTATTTTATTCAAAACGTTCTGGTAAATTTGACTATAAAATTTATAGACCTTTGCACAAAACTGCAATCTCGCACACTTGGAAATGCACAACAGGAAATCCATTCTATTTCAAATCAACAATTCCATGCGAATGGGCAAAAATATTTTCAAGCAATAACTTCTGAAGACTTTTGTGGAAATCCAACGATTTCTTGGCCTAGAACCTAATTGTCGATTACTTACTAAACGGGCAATTAAGCCAATTAACGTTTGAAATTTAAAATGTACATAAAACTGGTATCATTGACCAAAACAAATTTCAAAATAAAACAAAGAAGTAGTTATAACGTATATCTGTTATTATTTGCAAAAAATCATAATAATAATATGAACATAACAGTTAACCAGAACACCAGTAGTTATTTACTTCCAATTTTCCTTTGTTATTATGCAAAATATCAAAACATGCTAACAGATAAAAACTACAGATAATTCCTATTATCTAGGGCAGTACAGAGCCAAAAATTGTAATATCAAATTTTTGAATTTTTTTTTTGGAAACAACGCAAATTTTAAAATTTGGAGGCGGTATGACGCTTATGGTTATTAGCATTATTAGTTACAGCATCGAATTTTTTTTGGGGTACGACGTGTCAATTCCGCCTCGAGCGATTGTAAACAAATTTTAATTTTTTTAGGTGCGAAGATTGAACTTCTACAATTTGGTAATTTGGATATTATGTCGTTATTAGTAAACTACCCCATAGGTATACCTATACGAATTTCCAAAAACCCATTTCCAAATTCTACCATTTGGATTTATCGTCTGTAGTCTTCGCCACTAAAAAAATAAAAAAATTCGTTTTCAAACGCTACTTTTCGAAGTTTTTATCCTGTAACTTTTCCTCCGGGTTTTGGGAAAATCGTATATAGCAGGTAATTTATTCCTTTGGGGTAGTTTACTAAAGACAACAGTTTCAAATGGTAGAATTTCAATTTTCGCCACTAAAAAAAATTAAATTCGTTTACCAACGCTGCAAGCGGAATTGACACGTACCCCAAAAAAATTTCGTTTCTGCAAAAACTTTGCTAACGTCACACATATTAAGAAATCCACAAAGAAAACGTAAAACACAACCACAGAAATGGCGTCGAGACGATTCTGGAGTGTATTTTGGAGGATGTCGCTAAACAAGGGAAACCTAATAACAAGAGAGTTGTGCGCATGCTATACCCAGGGGCGGCTCGTGGTATTTGAAAGTGGTGAGGCACAGTTGAAAAAAAAGTTTTTTAGCAACGTTAGATTTTAAAGTTTAGACAAGTTTTTTAAATCGCTATAATCACATTTTGACCAAACTTTGTCGCTATTATTTGTTGCAAACAGAATACACGGCCACCAAAATAATTTGTTTAACGTTACACTACCAGTAAGCCAGTCGTGCTTTTCGTACCAAGTGTTTTGAAAGCTCCGATATGATTTCCCCACCTCCCCGATAGTAACAATTACTCGAAAAATTCTGCACATTTACTAAAAAATTAACAAGATCACAAGTAGGATTGCGAATGTTTACATTTACCTGGGGAAGTTGTGACGCTGTGCTAGGTCCCGCTGAATCCATTTTTCGCTAATAAGCACAAAACAAATAAACTAATAAGTAATAAAAGTAATGTAATATTAATATTTTAGAAAAATCACTGCCCACTGTTGGAAAAAAAACAAAACGAAAATCAGTAGTGAAAACTACAAAAGTATTTACCGAAAACTATGATAAAATACAATGCAGGTGTAAAAGACAAATTCACGATGCACTCTAAACTTTAAACGGACAACCTGTTAATCTAATAATAGCATTGCTCCAAAACTCCTCCAAATACCGTGTCGCAGCGTTCATATAATAGATTAGATTAGTCCCCTCGCGTTCGCATTAAATTTACGTAGAGAAATGAAGCTGGCCTCAAAAGAATGTTTTTATGCGCTATTTAAAGCTAGACTGGACTATTACGGGTATATCATACATCACATCAGATATTTTCACTAATACGCTAGACAAGGAAGCGGGAGGCCGGGCCTCTAACCATATACGACCGCATGCAGAAATGAGATGGATGATAGATGAATTAGATGATATTTCTAGCGAAGCGCGTTAAGATTGACGGCATTAATTCTAATGAATATAATATATTTATGCAAAAAATAGTAAAATAATATAAATTTGTAATTTATTTAATTTGCAAAATTATTGGTGAGGCACTGCCTCACCTGCCTCATAGCCGCCACTGGGCTATACCTGTAGGGCGGAAAGGGATGTGACTGTTCGAGTTGTGCGTACAAATGCATTTTTTCACGCATAAAACTAAACTTTTGTTTGCGTACGGATCTAAAGGTAAATGTCTATGATTACGATCGATCTCGTCAAGTCAAATTGAAAACTAGAGACTCTGGAATTACCACCTATAATAATGGGTATCCTTTTTACAGACCGATTTAAGTAGAAAAGTACATATTCTAAGTATAGAACTTCATTTTAATAAAAGTAGTTCAGAAACGGCGAATCAATAACCCGCAGACCCGCCATAAATCGGCGTGGTTTACTGCGGTCACAGGCACCAAACAGTCGTATATCTAAAGTTTTTTAATAGAAGAGATGCCGAAATGAACGCGCTCTCGCTCGAGCGCCGCCATTGTTATTGTCGAAAACTTTCGAACGTCATCCGAGGAAATTGAAACCGCCGCGGCTCGAGAAGTCACCTGCACGTGCCACACGACGTTTTTAAAAGAACAAATTAGAGCTGTGGACGGGATATAAATGAAACCACACGTGAAGAAAACTAGAAAAATTAAAAGAAAAAGTTACACATTTGAGATTTAATGAAACTTCAATCAGTTTTTTGTTTTTAAGGATACCAGTTTCGGCTGTCTCTTATACAATCATCATCAATCCTCATAACTTTTTAAGAATTGTAGCTTTTACGTTTTTCTGGTTTTAAAGTGGCTATTACAGCACATAGGTGCTGTGTAGTTTTCTGTAATTTCAATATTTTAAAATTGTAAAAACTTTTCTCTTATCCCAAAATCATGCATGAAATTTTCTTCAGTTTATCGGTTTTGTGTAATAATTGTTGCGATTTTAGTGTTTTGAGACTAATTAAGATGAGTCGCAAGTGTTAAATATGCGAGAATTAGGAAAATAATAATTATTCTGCAGTTACTTTTCATAGGTGAGTAAATAGTTGGGTTATTTGTAGGATTAAAGTTTAAACTATAGTAGTAAGGTCACATTCAAAGGTAAACGCACCTTAATCCCTACTCCCGGCCCCACCCAGCTCTTCACCGCCTCTCTCTCCTCTCGCTCTCAAACGATGTTTTCAACACATTTTAATAGCGTTTATGAATGACATGTGCCATCTATAGGTACCATATCATTGACTCAACTGTTTTTTTTCTATGTTACTTTGCTTTTCTAATCACTTTTTTGTGATCATTTTTACAATCACTTTATTTTGCACTTTGAATACATTAAAGTTAACGGTATCAGTGGCTCCCTGGTTAACGCGGCAGTCGCTGAGAACTCTAGGACGAGAGTTTGTGGGTTCGTATCCCACGGCCGGTAAACTGGCTGGAGCCCGGTGGATTTTAGTGAATTTAGTGGATTTATTAGGGAAGAGTAAAATATGTATCATCCCCAACCCCCCCCCCCCCCCCATTCACGCCGGTAACTAGGCCGGATAAGATTGGATATCTCGTGGGGTGCGGGGGAAGGAACACACTCTCCAATCGGTGGGTCATAAAAATCGCGAAACTAAGGGTTGATAGCCCTTGGGGGGTGCTTCTAATGACTGAGGATCGTGGTTCGGGGCCCACGTTAAACCGTAGGTCCCCTCGGGAGTGGCCCTGGCAGCGAACAAAGAGGAAAAAATCCGAAACTAACAAAAACATTAGCTTGTTAACTATTGTATATTTTTGCATATTTTTAATTTTAAGATTTTTTGAAATGTTCTGTCTGCAGAGATATGCCATTCTAGCGCTAAGCAACTCATAGTTAAAGCCGCTAAGTTTCCTAGTTAGAGTTAACTTTTCCTAAGAACAAAGCGTTTCAACAGTTGTTGTCACCCACATTTGACATTAACAGCTGATACTGGTTTCTTCCTAAAAGTTCCCAGTTCAGTAGTGGGCCGGAGCAAGCTCACGCGTCAGTGTTTCAGAGACTAAATTTTCTTGGTGTTTATTATTTTAGTTGAACGGTGAGTAGAATAAACCTGTATAGGTTAATTAACTCTCCTATTTCAAATAACAAACATGTCATTTATCATCATTCGCTATTATAAATGTAAAATTATTAGTTTATCCATTTTAATTACTGTATAGTAGGATGCCAAACCTTGCGCTCACTGACAACTAATCCGGCTGTTTATATTTAAAACCACATGGCATTTTGGCGGCTTTGTACTACGCCGCGAACGTAAATTATAATATGGCAACGCAGCATTGAACGCAAAACAAGCGCAGGCGCACCGCTTCCGCTTGATTGGCTATTCTAAAATATTTGGGCGGCGAAATTCCATTGGTAAGTTTAGTGCATGTCAAATGTATTTCTGTGGTTTACTAATGAATAACGCCATAACTTTTAATCTATCGCACGTTGAGTTCGACGTTTCAATTGTAAATAAAATTAACGCTGTATTTTTCAAGCCATTATGTTAATAAACCATTCAGACCTCAGTACAAGTTTAAAATATGGTGAAATGCGATGGTAAAAGAACTTAGCCCAGTCCTGTCTCTGGCGCCAACATCTTAACGTAAAATAGACCAGACTTCAACGGGGTGCCATAAATGACAGGTGAGACTAGCCACGATGCGGCGAGTTAGTAGTAGTAGTGACATGTTTTATTTAGCAAAAAGCTACAATTAAATATTTTTTTAATACATTTTTTTAACACATTTTTATAGATTTATTTTTAAATTTTAAAACGCAACCTTCTTTTAACAAAAACAAACAGAAAAGTCAAACATTTTGCAAATTGTATCAAATACTACGTATCATTTTGTTTTTTAATTGACTTACTTATAAGCTAATGTTTTAGACACTCTATCCACAAAAAAAATTTGCTTAGTTCTTGTTTTATAATTATGATGTTCATGATTAAAAGAACAACATTTTTTTAAACAATCAGGCAATAAATTATTTTTAATTTTATGTATAAAGATACATACCTACTAAATAAAAAATTAAATTTCTGGCATTCAACCAATCTAATTTTTTTAACATAAAATTTATTTTTGTATATTCGTCACATTTTAAAATTATCCGCATTGCTAAAATTTGTAATTTATTAAATATTTCCTCCCTAGCACAATATAAAATGGAAGAACAAAAAAGAAAATGTGGTAATATAATAGTATTAAATACAGTTTTTTTAAAAAAACAAACTTAAACTAGAACTGATTCTTTTAAAATAACCTACTTTTCCGGCAATCTTCGATATGATACTTTCAAAATAATTAAAAAATTTTAATTTTTTTGTTTTTTGTAATTGTCTATATAATATATCGCGGAACGAAACTTTTTTCTCTATTTTCATTCTGGAGCGGTCCTACCCCAACACATATTTCCCAGGTATCCAGCCAACTCCCATTTCGTTCTATAAGTAAAACACAATTTCAAGAATTTAATAAAACTCTTCAATTTCCGTTTTAAAAGTTAACAATCGGCCACAATTCCAGGCTTTAATTTAATACTGAAAATAGAACATAGCCTGCGGGTGGATTCCGCCAATACTTCTTTTTAATTACACTAAAAGTTAATAGTGCTAGAACGGCTGTCAGATAAGCTTACCGAAAGAAATGCTAGAAACGTATTCCTGGTTATCTAGATAGTTTCGACCTAGATTTTTCTTTAAAATGTTTATTCCAAATCGAATCGTTCTCGAAAGAAAGGCTTTTATACCATATACTACTATCCTAAGAAATCGCCATTATGAAAGCGAAAACATTTTAGTGATATCGTCGTCGCCCCACATGTTTCCACAATACCAATGTCCTATCAAAAAAGTATCCACTAAAAAACTCTAAAAAAAATACGTTTTGGTTCTAAGGGATACAATTCGTTTTTGGGGACGCTGTTATGCTTTCTTAATTGTTGAGAAAGCGCTTTACCGGGAACAAAATACGCATTAAGAAGATACAATTAATTTCTTAACAAAAGTGCTGTATTAAAAGTAGTTCATAATTCAACAAGACTTATGCTGTTATAATGGAACTGATTCCTACCAATAAAAACACTGTACTAGCAAATCTGGAATTAATATAACAATAAAGCAGGTTTGATACACCAGCAACTTAATATGGGTTAATAAAAAATAAGCTAGCAATACAAACTAAGTCTTAACAAACCTGTTGTATTAGATCATTTTCCTTAGTGTATTTTGTAATTTGGGACTGTCGGTAGATATCTTAGGATCATTTATTAATAATAATAATAATAATAAAAGTTTATTCAAATATTTTTTGTCATTTAATGCTAATAAGTAGGTATATAATTTTTTTTTGTATAAACTATCAATTCCGAACTCCGAAGTAAAATACTTGTTTTGTGTTAAATAATATAATATTTATTGTCAAGAATATATTTCATAACTCAGGCACAACTAGATTATAATATAAAACGAATATGACAATATTTTATTGGTATATTTTATATCACTATAGTATACGAAGATACAATACGTTATGTATATAATATATATATTTATTTATTTTATTCATTATTTATTAATGACGTTCTTGAATATTATATCTCTTGGATTAGATAATATCCAGTTTTTAATTTTATTTTTTTTATAATTATTTAACGATTTAATTATTTTAACTGACTGTGGTAGCATATCAAAAATATATGGATTGATGTTTAAAAAATGTTTGTGTGCTATTGTTTTGTTTACTCTATTTTTATATTTAATAGTATTTTTATGAGGAGTTTCATGTGTGTGATTAATATAATTTATTTTATTTTTATGTTTAAAAATATATATTAACATGTTGTAAGAAAATATTTGTTTAATATCCATTTTTTTGCTATCTTTAAATAGTAAATCAGAAGAATATTGGTGGTCTTTTTCGTAAATAAATTTGAAAATGTATTTTTGAATAGTTTCAATATTTTTAAGATAATTCTTATTTATGCCTCCCCATCCTAGTATTCCATATTTATTATTTTTCTTTTTTAAGAAATAAACCAACTGAGTGCATTACATAGAAAACAAACTGCGTAACCTGTTATCAACGCGTACCACACTATTATTCTGCAAGAAACAATCTTTAAAACTCTGCAAACCGCATTAAAATGTCGTTTCCGAACTACAGATCTGTTATAAAGGTGCTAAAAAAGATCATTTATCGAACTTTGTGATGCGTAGTTTATATAAAGCATCAGCGCAGCGGTCAGTTTTTCTTATATAAATATATAAAAGTTTAAATTTAAGTTTAAATCTAACAAATAAAATAAAAACTAAGTACCTACAGAACGGAGATACTACAACAAATTGTAGAGGATTACCGCCGACTGTTTGTCCGGTCAAGAGAAAAAGGGATTAGGACCAGCTCTGAGACCGACTAGAACATTATTTTTTATTAGATTGAGGCACCGATAGACCGACGGGGCTTAGGACTAAACGGTAACAAGCTAGAATTTTAGTTTAACTACGTAGTATTGTAGTGGCTGCGGCAAATTGAAGAAAAATATTGGACAAGTAATAAGATAGAGGGAAAAATACGACGTTCGAGTTTTAACCGGTGTACATAAATATTAGGTTTGGAACAGATTTTTATAGATAAATCTTAAATCGTAGAATTGCAGTAGGGAAGACCGAAGCTATTGCTAATGGTCACATTTCATGTTTTATCCAGTTTAAACCAGACATAAACAGTTATATACAGGGTTATGGTCAATGATCTGGTACCGTGCGAGCAAAAATTATTTGCATCAAAGAGGGCTTGGATTAAAAAAGGTAAGGCTTGGTTTAGATCACAATGATATGGGGACGATATAGCTAACCAAATCTATTAAAATTTTGTCAAATTCATATTATGACATGATATGCCAAACTAATGAGTAATAAATTAAGTAGACAAATACAAATTTATTTTTGTTGTTTATAAAATTAACAAAGTAAGAATATACAGAAAGAAAAAGAAAAATAATTACATAAATTGCTGGAGTTGGCCACCGCCATGCCCTAAGCATAAATTCACACGTCTATTCATATTTTCGAAAGTGTTGACCAGCATATCTGGAGAAATGTTACCACATTCTTGGATAATCCTTTCTTGTAATTGTTCTGTAACTGATCAATCTGTCGTCAAAAAAATTGCGTAAGTAGTTAATAGTTTCGGCGGCTGTATGGGCGGTAGCACCGTCCTGTTGAAAATATCCAAAACTTAGTTCGTCGTCAAGTAATTGCTCCACAAATGGATTCAAAATATTGTCTCTATAACTGTGTCATGGAAAAAAATAAGACCAACAATTCTTTTTCGGGAAACAGCTAACCAGACACCAATTTTTTGAGGGTGCAATGTGGACTATATAAAAAAATGAGGATTTTTACTACTCCACATGCGTGTATTCTGAGAATTCACATAACCGGAGAGGTGGAACCAGGCTTCATCAGAAAAAAATGTCAGGTCTAATAAATCATTTCTTTCCAATAAATTTTGGGAAAACCATTGAGAGTAATTCCTTAAGAACAGTCCTGCATGTTCCATAAGATGTTTCCACTTCTTGGAACAGGCGTCTTATACAATTTGTTGGCATATTTTGCATTATTTCACGAACGTTTGCAACAAGTTCTTCTGCATGTTCTTACAGATGGTCTTCCTGCTTCTTTTTTGTGTTGTATAGAACCTGTTTCCCTAAACACAGCCACGGTTCTTTTCAGGCAATGATAAAAATCCCCAGCAATAAAAGCAACGTTAGGAAAATGTTCGTGAAAATCGTCCATGTGCCAACCCGGATTGTATTGCCACTCAACCATGAATGTTTTGTTCTGATCCGTAAAGCCCATTGTGTGAATTGTTCAAGAAATTGGAAAAATTAGCGATGAATCCAATTACTTGTAACGACTGTCAAAGATGACGGAATAATTGATTGATTGTTAATTCAGGTAGTTAGTGACACCCAACAGGTATTAAGTTCTACGGCTAAGCATTACGTCCTTAGATGCAAGGCCCTCGTTGATGCAAATAATTTTTGCTCGCACGGTAGTAATATACCTTACAACAACAGGTTTAGTACTAAATTTTATTAACCAAGTTCTTAAAAAGGAAATTTTAAAACTTTATATAGCTCTCCATATTATGTCTTACATCGCCAAGAAAGTCGTATAATTAATGAAAAATCGTTTCATCAGAACAAAGAAAATTTAACAGATGCTGCCCTTATCATCTGTAATTTTCGTCAAGACATTTTTGTCTAAGATTATTAAAAATATACAGAAGCAAAAATAATTCCGTCACATCAAAACCGCCATTTTAACTACTTTTCAACGGATCCTTACCCAACGTTTTCGAAGGTCGATTTAAAAAAAAAACATGTTGTATCCCTAGGACATCCAACCAAGCGGTCACCAATATAATTATTAAGTAATTTTTATGAAACTCTATAATATAGATATTCCATCATGAAACCGATATTTATGCTCGTCTACTGAAAACTTTCGGGTTATTATAACAAAGAATTGAGTTTTTTTCGACGATATCTTTGTTTGTATAACTTTGGCACTGGTTCAAAACTATTCGATCGGTTTTAAATCCAACGATTTCAGCTTAATAATTTTATGAGATAAAACAGAAATCAATTAGACGCATTTTCCAAATAATGTCGAATAGAGAATTTCAAAACGCCGTTCCTGCTATTTACTTAAATTTGCGCCGAATTTAACTTTCAAGTGGTAGGTACATACAACGAAATCTCGTTTTGCCAGGACGTATAAATTGATCGGGAGTATAAATAAGCACATACCGGGGGTACAATTAAAAGGGGCGCCGGCTGTATCTTGAAAACCGTTGACCGTACGGTTTGCGGAAAAAAATATTTATGTCAAAAGGGACTAAGAAAAATTGCTGGAAATTGTTTCCAAGTTTCTAAGTAGGCCGCTTGGGGCGTAACTATAACGAGCAAACAAAGAGTGGGATTTTCTCAAAAAACCTCATAGTAAACATTTATTAAAGGTAGAATTTTTCAATCTAAAGAAAATTCTGGACAATTTTTGTCTTTGAATTTTTGTTCTACCATTCGGTTTAAGGGGGTAGGAGGGGACAATCATCGCCACGCAAGAATATTCACAACTTTGGTTTGGCGTTGTGGAATTTGACAAATTTAAACTTCCTAAATAGGGATTAGTTTGTTTTATCAATTTAATAAAAAAACAAAGTCATTCTGAATTTCGTTGCGACAGCTAGAGGGCGCTTACAATTTAACTACAATTTGTTCCATTAATGCTCTTTTATTTTTGTTGTAAATAAATTCAATATACATAACATTAATTTAAAGAAGTGTTGTGTTGATTATGACTTTGTAGAAGACACAACGGTACCTATGGCATTTGTAATGTATGTTTGAAGGTGCTAGACAATGAAGTAATATCAAAAAAATTACCTTTATTATGTAATAACATAATATACAGTATTCACCTGAAGACGACTGGAGATACTTACCAGTTGAAACGTTGTGATATGAAAAACTAAAGGCAATGAAAGTCCAAAACACATCTATTACTCATAATATACAGTGGTCAGAAGCCAAGGTTTCGGACACGGAACAGCACTGGAGAATATGAAAATTCAAAGAAGCAGCTTTCATGAAGCAAAATACCCGTATATTTAGTAAACCAAGGATAGATATCCCCAATATCTGGAAACTTCTTCTTGTCCAAAACCAACAGCTCAAACTTCACACTCCAACACTCCAATAAGCACGTAGGTGGAGTCATCCAGCTTCATTGCACAGGGATAGTATTTAAGACAGTAGCCTAAGAATTATAATTTATGGGAAAGAAAGAAAACACTTAAGTTTCCTTCACAAAATTTAATAGAATAAAAATTCTCCTGGGGTATCTGCATGTTTCGAACGTAGAGAAACGTTCATCATCAGGAGACAGAAAATTTATTTAGTGCAGATGGTTTTAGCAGAAGAGAAAATGGTGTAGAACCTTAATGGAGCTTTTATGGAATTAAAAAAATGATGTGTAGAAGAGACACAATATGAAGAAAATTGATAAAGGTTAAACCATACCGAGTATGTTAAAAAGGTTATTAAAGGGGGTCTAAACCAACCAAATAAACTGGGGAAGAAGAAAAAACCTTCCTGAAAAAAAGGTGTCGAAGATTATTTAAAATTTTTTATAAAACTTTTCAAGTTTATGTCAGTAAGACATTATAAGGATATATGACAATTATTGTCATATCCCAATCTGTAAGAAATAGAAATTAAAATTAAAATCAAAGAGTGAAGAAGTAAAAAACATTTTTTGGAATATTTTTTGAATAAAAAGTAAATACTTACAAAATTACATTGCAAAAAGTGTTTTGTGGGGTACTGAGGATTAAAGCTCGGTAACCTCGCAAGCGGTTAATTTAATACCAATAAAATTAATTGATAAGTTGCACATTTTTTAAAAAAAGTCAAAAGGTGATTCACTTCCACGTGTTGGGAAAAAGTGAATGAGAGATGGATTGATTGACAGATATACTGACAGGTAGTATGGCGGTAAAAATAATTTAAATTAGTTTTACCGCCATTTGTGGAAAAATTTAGTCCGGAATTGTCTTTTCTTTTCACAAATTAAGTTATAGTCTGTTATGTTTGCCCCTTCAGTGGCGTAGTAATCAGTTAAAAAAAGTAAATAAAAATTATTAAAAATTGCTAAGTGCCAATTTATTAATCGTATCTTTAATCTTGTTAACATTAACTGTGATATAACTTCTAAGGATACCATTATTGGAACAATAATTGTAATCATGGTAGTTAGTACTAACAGGACGTTAATAATATGGGCCTTATGCAATTTTTTTAAAATCAATTACCACCACCACCACCAAATGGGGTGAATTTATGTTCAATTATTTTTTCTGTGAATTGATGCAGCCCCCCAACATTATGCCCACTTTTTTGATCCCTGGACGTAACAAATCTACTTTTTTTAAATAATTCTTATCTTACTAATATGGCTCGTAGCAAATTCTCTCACGAAACCCGTGTAAAATAAAGCTAAATAATGCAGATGAAGCATCTGCTGATTCTTTGTCTTTTCCATTGAATAATTAAATCAAGTATTATCAAGTTTTACGATTATGTTTATGGAAGATGGGGGAGATGCATTTGCTGTCTTTTAGTGGCCATTAAATCGTTTACGATATACCTGACGAAGCTAAGAGGTTCGGTTTGAGAAATCGTTCGGTAAAAAAAGTAAAATCTACGGGAATGCGTAATAAAAAACGTTTTTTATTGCAAGAAATAAGTGCAAGTCTGAAATTGCTTAAATAAATAAATTGCGGCTCATGGCTGGAAAGTCATTAATAGGTAAAAGAAGCTTTTAAACGGTAATATTCGATTGTGGCTAAATTAAAATTGTGCAAAATTTCTGGTTTCAGTGGTTTCTTGTATAGATATGGCATATTCGGAAACAGCATCGTTTCCTGACGTCCCATTTCCAATGCCACCTCGCTCGATTCGCTACGTCATACAGTTACGGTTATAAATTGATATTAAGTATTTGACATTGACAGGTCGGTAATTGTTTTGATAATTTCATAAATTTATTTTCAACCAATTAGAAGGCTCCTTTTTGTTTACGTCGCTTATAGCAACGGGAGACTATCGCGATAGTCTATAGCCTATTAACCTAATGAAATTAATAAGTGATAATTTTTCTTAGATATACTACTACGGCTTAATTTTAATTCAAATGTCAAGTAATTTCGAAGTGACAGGTAAGACAAACCAGCAAGTAACAATCAGTTTTTAGTCGTACCCGTGATATTTATTGTTACAATAATATTGTAAATGATTCGTTTTGGTAATGAATCAGCAAGTTCGATTGCTAAAGAAATTGAGCAGTTAGTAACTCATTTTTATTACTAAAATGTGAGAAACATTAAATAACAAATTTGTTATCTGAAATACAATGTCTTTATATAGTTTTAAATTCAAATATAACTTTAAAAAACATATTTCCGATGAGTTTATCTTGTACTAGTAGTAGCACTGTATTTTTACAATAGAAGTTGATTTTACTTGTTAGTAACTAAGGTTTATTACTAAAATTTCAGGAATATTAATAGACACTCTAATTTATGAAATGTTCTTACCGAATCTTCCACGCAGCAGAATAATTAATATTTTCTCGGTTTCAAAACTCGTGTTTTTGTTGATAGAAAATTACCCGACAAAACCATTCGTGACTTAAAAAAAAATTATCGGTAATAATTCTGCTGCTAGGGAGATTATAAGTGAATATCATACACCTAAAGGTGCATGTGCAATGTGTGGATAATAATATTAAGTCATATATTTGGCCAAATCCAAAACTAGAGGTTCCAACATTTCAGTTCAAAACCTTAAAACTACTTTATAAATTCACAATTCTTTTCGTCTTCTATATTTTTATAGTTTCTAGTTTGAATGGCACGGTCCTGGATAGAAATTATAAATCCTTCGGTCTCGGCGTGCAGCTTCCATTTTTCCAACCAATTCAGTGACATATCCATATCTTTTCGATTCTTGGAAGTATTTTTTCATAGAGGTCTCTTGTGCTTGTGACTCACACAAGTTATAAATATTAATCAGAACTCTTCATTCTTCTTCATTGTGAGTTGTATAGGTAATGCCTGACCTTTGAGTTCAATAATAATTACAGTTGCTGCTGCTGCATATAACCCACTATGTAATGTCTCGAGAACCTCAGTTCTAACTGGGGATGTCCCTGCTGTTAGGATTAGTTTTGCTAGTATTTAGTGGGTTTCTTTCTTGAATAAGCTTAGGGATACTCGGTCTTAAGGTAGGGTCACTATTCTCAAATAGGGACAAATTTTACAAATATTTTTGGTTTGTTTGTCCGCATCAGGTCCGTATAGTTGGTTCTTGCTCAGTGATTGATTGCTTCCTGCTGTACTGTTACTTCTTCCGCTTGTTGAAAGTTGTGCAACCTTCTGCCAACTTTACGCCGCATTTGATCTATTTCGGCACTTTTTTAATTCGGGATATATTTTAGTGATCGCTAAGTGAAGTTTTATACTCCAGCCAGGGCGAGGATTATCTCCACAGTCATTTGTCAAGAGGAATGTGTTGATAAAGTTTCTATTCATTTCACGACTCCAATTGATTCGACTGGTTTCTGTTCTTCTAGATCGACCAGCGGCAGTTCCATTGACTCCAGGGTCGGACTGCAAGCTAGTTTCCAGGATCCTCGTCGATGTAAGTTTCGTTTATAGTTTGGTGGTTTTCGACAGGGGCTTGTCTTAGCATCCTACCGTTAGTTATAGTTTAGTTACTATCATTAATATACCTGGTAATTATATGATTATTATTATGCTCTTTTTGTATGGCGTACATTATACGTCCGTTAAATAACGTACTATTAATAACTTACATATAACTTTTTTGAGAAATACATTCTTGAACTCACGCTGTTAATAAATGCCCTACAAAAAAAAACAATAACGTCGTTAACATTATATGTGTCTTCATTTTACAAGCTTTAAAAATGTTTTTACAGTTTTATAAAATGTTAAGTATATCACATTAAACTAAACTTAACTTAATAGGACATAAGCTTTTCTATATAACACCAAAGAAAATTTATAAATTCCTAGCGTATTAAATATTTTTCAACGCGCTCATAAAACGGCCTTAAATGGCTCTCTCCACTTGCCTATTTAAGTCTCGAGTACTTAATTTTAATTATAAAATACTTAAAACTGACTAGCATAAAAATAAACATCTCGAGGTATACACTAAAAGGAGTTTTGTTTTTAATAAATTATTTTAAAAGAAAAGTTAACGGAGACGTAGATCTTCCTATACCTGGCATAAAATTTTTTTAAACAAGATTTATTGCCTTGAATTTTCGACGTAAATATTACCAGGAAACTTAATATACAGTGTCACCAGTAAAGTCCGCATCATATGGGATTTTTGTTTAATAATAGCTTTATTCAAAATTTGACTTTGGCATCAAGTTCTGCTTCGATCGAGATGAAAATTAAGCAAAAAATAGTAGTCACGTGATTCGCATTATCTGTCAAATTTTAATTTTTTCCAAAAAATAATTCAAAAGTATTTCTGAAAATATCGAGAAAAGTTATTAGAAAAAGTTTTTTTTAATGCGGTTTCTAGCCCATATGCAAAATTTCAGCTGCATAAGATAATTTTGATTTTTTACGTATATTTTGTAAATTGCACCACTTTTGCAAAATAAGACTCAACGCAACCTACATAAAACTTCTCAGTTTTGACAAGGCTTTATTTCAGATACATTTTCTGTAAAGTAGCGCCATATTAAATGTTTGTTTTTCTACAAAATCAAAATTGGGCTATTAAAATCTGGTCGCATATGTGATGCAAAATTTATTTGTTTTTGACCCTGTATAAAGTAACTTTATAAAATAAGTATTTTTGAAAACGTAGTTTGTGTCTGAAAGTAATACACCTTAATATTAAGACAAAAAAGAACAGTGTCATCAGTAAAGTGTTCATTAAGTGGAAAATAAATTTTAGTTTAACTTAACGTAAAGTTTATCTATTTTCAACGATTTAATATAAAACCCCTTTACTTTATTTTTTATTTCTTTACTTTCAAACACAAACTACGTTTTCAAAAATACTTATTTTATGAAGTTACCTTATACAGGGTCAAAAACCAATAAACTTTGCATCACATGCGACCAAATTTTAATAGCCCAATTTTGATTTTGTAGAAAAACACATATTTAATATGGCGCTACTTTAAAGAAAATGTATCTAAAATAAAGCATTGTCAAAACTGAGAAGTTTTATGTAGGTTGCGTTGAGTCTTATTTTGCAAAAGTGGTGCAATTTACAAAATATAGGTAAAAAATCAAAATTATCTTATGCAGCTGAAATTTTGCACGTGAGCTAGAAACTGTATTTAAAAAAACTTTTTCTAATAACTTTTTTCGATATTGTCAGAAATAACCCCACTTTTGAATTATTTTTTGAAAAAAATTAAAATTTGACAGATAATGCGAATCATGTGACTACTATTTTTTGCTTAATTTTCATCTCGATCGAAGCAGAACTTGATGCCAAAGTCAAATTTTGAATAAAGCTATTAATAAAAAAAAATTCCATATGATGCGGACTTTACTGGTGACACTGTATTTATGGCTATGTGAAGTGTCGTATATAGGTGGCTGGGGGGCCCACCCCACTCTATTATCCCTCCCTATTATCTTTAATTGACTTTAAAAACTTTTTCTTAAAACAAAGCGTTTTGACAGAAGACAACGACATTTGACATTAACAGCTGATTTGGTTTCGTCGTTAAAGTTCCCAGATCAGCAGTTGGCCGTAGCAAGGTCACGCGTCAGGTTGCGTCATATTATTTTCTTCCGATTTTGGTGTTTTTTAAGTATTTCTGTGGCCGTTTTTTGTGTAATGTGTGTTTTAAACATTTAACTTTTGGATTTTAAAGACATGTTCTCTTGGTGTTTATTATTTAATTTTAATAGTGACTACAAAGATCATTTTCGTTAACACATCTACTTATCAAATCAATAAAGTGCCTAGTTAAACCATTTACTTATCGTTATATACAGGATGTCTCATAACTAAGGGGCAACTACAGCAACATGAGATAGTAGAGTAGACTTAATTTTCAATAAATATGTTTCGTTATGAAAGGTGTCTATTAAAATGCTTCTTGCCATCTAGCATTTAAACGCAATTATCTCAAAAACTACTTGAAATATCGAGATTAATGAAGTACAACTTTTTACGTATAAAATATCCCTTCCATAATTTGAGGTAAAGCGATCAGAAATGTGAGAGACAAAAAATATATGCGAGAATTTATCAAACTCATTTTGGTATTACACAAGGTATTTATTGGGTGTTTCCCGGGGTTTGCAGGTATATTGTTAGGGGTTGTTTATTGTCACTTAATAATGCGTTATTATTACCTGCTTAACAAACTGTATTTTTATCGATTTGAAATTTAAGTTTAAGATTATTATTGTTGAAACTTTTTCTGCTAAATGTAACAACATTCCCGGTAAAGTAGGAGAGCAAATTGGATGTAACTGTTAAAAAGAATGAAGGATTTAAATACTTAACTGTAGTTAAAAGCATTTATGAGGGAAAACCATCCAACGAAGTTTTGGGCATCTTGGCCTTGTATTTTGCTACCTAAGTTGTCCGATTACATTAGTAGATGTTGAAAGAAGCTTCTCTTTGTATAAACATATTTGTACTAACCAGACTAATCCTTGAAGACAATCCTTTTTAGTTGAAAATTTTGAAAAATATTTAGTAATAAATGCCTTTTATACAATTTTACGTTATAAATTGTTTACTTTTATTTTTCTTTGTTTTTTTTGCATTTTTTAAAAAATAAACCTATTTTTTAGAACTCAACGTGTTTCTTTACCTCATTTCACTATGATAAATTAAGAAATATTGCATACCAGTATGCATATTTAGTAAAAAAATGCAAATAACTGCATATTTTAAAGGCAAACAAGGCATATATATGCGCATATTTTGGCAGAACTTAGGTGCGTATGATCCGTCCTTTAATAATAATAATTATGATAATAATAGTTTCAATGTTCTTTTCACTATTATTATCTAACTTGAATTATACAATAATTTGTTTTTTAATATAAAACAACTGGAGTAGAAAAAATATAATACACAACTCGGGAGGTCCTCTTGACCACTCTCCGATGTTTTTTGCTAACCCTCGCTGTATGTCGCCCGGGCGCAAACCATGTCCCCGACGACTGGTAAGTGCTACTTCTCTTGTAGTGTAAATAACTATTAAGTACTTACTTGGTTATTATTGTTGCTTATACTAGCAAAAATCGAAAACAAAATTCCCGACTAATTCCCGGTTTTTCCCGGTCGGTTTTTGAAAATTTCCCGGCTGGGACTACGGTAACTACACTTTCGTTGTTAAATTTTAAAACATTTATTTGAAAAACACATGGCTTAAGCACAACCAAATAATATAGTTACTTTTTTAATTTTACGATTTCTTGTTCTATAGCTGCCAAATCTTTTTGTGATTGTTCGATAATTTTTTTCTTTTTAGTTTCCAGTTCTTCTGCTTGCTTTTGAAGCTTTCTTTTTTCTGCTTTTTTCAAGTCGCTGTCAACCTCTTTTGCCTTTTTATCTTTTTGTGCTACCTTGAATAGGCATTTCTCATGGAAAGTATCATGGATTTTGTAATGTCCATAGTTTGAACTCCTCCAATTTTTTGTAGTGAATCGCACACTAATCTTTGGCCTATAAGTGACTCTTCATTTAAATTTTTCACCAACATCTCCTTATTAACAGAAAATCCCCTTTCTGCTGTGGCATTTCCATAAGAAATTGTTAGAAGAAGTTGCACCACGTTTTTTAAACTGTCATTTGTGATGGTTTCCATCCAAAAGTCATCTACTCTGTTACATCTGGAATCATTTTTTATTTTATTTATCATAGTCTGATCAGTAAGAATGTCTTTAAATGCTCTATCTGCTTCTTCCAATTTAGTCGCATTGCATTTGTTTGAATTTAACAAAATTTCAAATGCTTTGGACATCAGTTGCAAGGATTTTCTTGAATCTCTGCCAGTTTTATTGGGGTTACGGAAACTTATAGTGTCAGTTAATTCATATGCTAACGGACATTTTTCTAAAAGTTTGAAAACTGTATACATCAAGCAGGTTCGACAATCCTGGCGAAAGATCATCATTTCTTTATCTTTAACTCCGACGCATTTTTTGATAGCCGCTCTAGTCCCATATCCTAGATCAATCTCTTGGACTTTTTTAAGGTTGTAATATAAACCATTCTTGTCTTTTTTTAAAACATCTATTTTGAAAATAGGAGTGCTTTGTAGAACTTCGTCTGTAACAAAACGTCTCATTAAGTTATTTATAATGGATAATAGGTATTCATAAAGAAATGTAACTAGAGGCCAATCACTTTGAAATTGTCCTAGGAATGGTTCTAATTCTTCAGAGAGTGACCGAAAGAAGGCTAATTCAGCTAACAGCAGTTTATTATCCATAAACTTTACTACAATTTTGTAACACGATGGCTTTTGATTCGTATTTTGCACAGAAGATATGAATTTTTTCAAGTGAGGGTATAGCGACTGAATTTTTTGAGACACAGGTATGTTTTCTAGCCATCTTACTGAACAGAATTTAGGAGGAAAGTCGGAACAACCAGTTATGGACAAGAATAAACCCCGTCGGGAAGGACTGTCTTTGAACAAATTGTAACAAGCTCTTAGAAATGACACAATATTCAGTCTGTTTTTTTAATACCGGTTTTAAATGCAACATTTACGGTATGTAAACCGCAGGAGCCTATGCTTAAAATTGCAGAAGTGTTATTGGTTTCATCTTTTAATTCAGCCTCTAGAAGGCGTACCAACTTAAAATTTACATGAAGTCCATCCATTGAAATTTGAAGCAGTTTCTTTAAATGAAGACCTTGCAAACCATCTTTTAGACCTTCCAACAAATCCACAGCTTTCGCATGATGTAAAAACACAGATGAAAAATAACGAACTTGAGCCTGATTTTTCACGGAATCCCAGTATCTTACGTAAATGTCCATTTGTTGTTTTTGCGCAACCTTATTTAGGCTTTCGTCAAAGCAAATTACAAAAGTATTGCATTGTTTAATAATTGTACTTAAGTCAGTTTTGAAATAAGGAGCCAGACCATAAACAATACTGTAGGAAACCTTATCTTTTACCTACTTCAAATTTTTAAGTTCGAAATTATCTGCTTATTCAAAATTCCCGGCTTAAACTTGATTTTCCCGTCGAATCCCCGGTTTTTTCCGGCTTTGTTAAATTCCCGTTTTTTTCCCGGTTTTCCCGGCTCCTAGACACCCTGTTATAATATTGCTCCAAATATTTGTGCATGGCATTGATAAACTTCTAGGCCGACAAAAAAACATTTATTAAGTATTGAGTATAATTACATAAGTATTTTTTTCAAAGTGAAAACCGATTACTTAAACTTATATTCAATATTACACAACGTCAATGCAGCAAGAAGACTAATTCCGTTCGCAAAAATTCCTTCCGACACGACGAAGAAACAAAACAAACCTAAAAAAAGCAAATAAATAATTCACATGAAAAACAAGCCAATCCTTCCGTCTTTTCCGTTTAATAATTGAATTAAGTGTTATTAAGTTTTACTGTTATGTCTATGGAAGACAAGGGAAATGCTTTCCCGGTGTTTCATTGGTCATTAAACTCTTTACGATCTACCTGACAGCGCTAAAAGCTTTGGTTTGTTAAATCGTTTTGGGATCTTATGTATGACCCCAACTCCGAAAATTTTGGGCATGTCGCGGAATTCAAGAAAACGAGGTGATATCAGCTATTTCATTTCTAATCGTTTATTATTAATTTATAACCAATAATTTTAAGCCAATAAAAAGCTTTCATTTCAGCTTGTTACTATAGCAACCGGAAGTTTTTTCCTCCTAATAATTATTATAATAATGAAAATAATTTTAACAATAATTAATTAATTATTTGAATATGAGTCTTTGATCTACTTTCAATACCTGTTTTCCCATAATTAAAGCCAAATTAACAGAATCTTAAGCAATCCATTTTAATTTAAGTTTTGCTACTAAAATTTACCGAAAATATATTTTTTGCAAACATTCTTAATGACAGGATCATTCTAAGGCTTTTAATACTATATAAGTCATGAAGTTTTAATATCCAAACTAAAATACTACGGATTTTTTCTTGTCCTTGTTTAGTTGTTATTTGTCCCTTTTTACTTGTCCGCAGTTTTATCTGGTGTTCCCCAGGGATCTGTCTTGGGGCCCCTACTTTTGTACACAGTGTCACCAGTAAAGTCCGCATCATATGGGAATTTTTTTTATTAATAGCTTTATTCAAAATTTGACTTTGGCATCAAGTTTTGCATCGATCGAGATGAAAATTAAGCAAAAAAATAGTAGTCACGTGATTCGCATTATCTGACAAATTTTAATTTTTTCCAAAAAATAATTCAAAAGTGGGGTTATTTCTGACAATATCGAAAAAAGTTATTAGAAAAGGTTTTTTTAAATACAGTTTCTAGCTCACATGCAAAATTTCAGCTGCATAAGATAATTTTGATTTTTTACCTATATTTTGTAAATTGCACCACTTTTGCAAAATAAGACTCAATGCAACCTACATAAAACTTCTTAGTTTTGACAATGCTTTATTTCATTGTTTTGTTCATTGTTTATTTTAAATACATTTTCTTTAAAGTAGCGCCATATTAAATGTGTGTTTTTCTACAAAATCAAAATTGGGCTATTAAAATTTGGTCGCATGTGATGCAAAGTTTATTTGTCTTTGACCCTGTATAAGGTAACGTCATAAAATAACTATTTTTGAAAACATAGTTTGTGTCTGAAAGTATTACACCTTAATATTAAGACAAAAAAGAACACAGTGTCATCAGTAAAGTGCTCATTAAGTGGAAAATAAATTTTAGTTTATCTATTTTCAACGATTTAATTTAAAACCCCTTTACTTTATTTTTTATTTTTCTACTTTCAGACACAAACTGCGTTTTCAAAAATACTTATTTTATAAAGTTACCTTATACAGGGTCAAAAACAAATGAACTTTGCATCACATGCGACCAAATTTTATTAGCCCAATTTTGATTTTGTTAAAAAACACCCATTTAATATGGCGCTACTTTAAAGAAAATGTATCTGAAATAAAGCATTGTCAAAACTAAGAAGTTTTATGTAGGTTGCGTTGAGTCTTAATTTGCAAAAGTGGTGCAATTTACAAAATATAGGTAAAAAATCAAAATTATCTTATGCAGCTGAAATTTTGCATGTGGGCTAGAAACTGCATTAAAAAAACTTTTTCTGATAACATTTTTTGATATTTTCAGAAATAACCCCCACTTTTGAATTATTTTTTGGAAAAAATTAAAATTTGACAGATAATGCGAATCACGTGACTACTATTTTTTTGCTTAATTTTCATCTCGACCGAAGCAGAACTTGATGTCAAAGTCAAATTTTGAATAAAGCTATTAATAAAAAAAAATCCCATATGATGCGGACTTTACTGGTGACACTGTATACTGCAGATATTGTAGACAGCGTAAACTATTGAAACATTGAAGCGTTTGCAGACGATATTAATTTATTTATTGGATTTAAAGCACGTGGTGTCATTACTGCTTCTGCTCAATTAAATGCTGACTTGGAAACCCTTAGAATTCTATCGTTTTGACACAATTTGAAACTTAACCCTTCGAAGTGTAACTTAATTCTTTTTAATATAGCAATAATTTGCTCCTTGATTTTAATATATACTATTGATAATAACGTCATAACAACCGTAAATAAGTTCCAGAAGTTTGGGATTGGTTTTCGATCAGAAATTGCAGTTTACTCAGCATATAAATGGTCTACGTCCGCGTGCATATCTATCCCTGAAGTTTCTATATGCAAATAGACATTGTTTTGATGTAAAACTTGTTGTTGTATGAAACTTTCGGTGTTGTCTTTGTTCAATTATGGTACGGTTGTGTTCGACAATTATTATTTAAACGCTTTTGCTAGATATCGTATACAAAAAGTTCAGAATGCTTTCGCCGTACATAGCACAACTTGATTGGCTTAATATGGAGAATCGGAGAAAAATGCTGTTTTAAGCGTTTGTGCATAAAATAATAAAATCAAACAATCCACTCCTCATTCTTTGACGTCTATCCTTTCCCTATTTTGATTTGCTTCCTTGGTTACGGTACTGGTACGATATTCATTCAGAAAAAGGGTGACAAAGTGTTCGAAAGTTGAAGGGAGACATCTTCTAAAGCATGACAGATGAGAAATAAGTTGAAATTAAATGGAAAAGTATTTTTTGTGTTTTATAACCTAATAAATCATACTTTCGTAATTAGGAGAGCAAATTAGAATATTTTTTGTATACGTAAGTAGTTTTTTACGCAGGTTCGAATTAATAAAAAAAAAATACATTATCTCATTTATAATTCCAAAGTTACCCCTCCCCCTCCCACTCCTCAAAATAAAGAAGACATAGACATCAAAAATATGTTTAAATATGTCATTCGATCTCCCTCACTAAAATTTTAAGAAAATATTTTATATCGTTTTTGAGATATCGGCTTGTAACACTTTAAAAAAACTCACCCTGTAAATATGGATGCACTTCTATATTATCGTTAAACACATTGTGGATTAGATATTTATATTTCTATACATTTAATATTGATTTTTTGATGTATTACTAATTAATTACTATTAAACCTACGTTATAATACTAATATTCATATCGTTCTATCGTTGTTTCACAATAGATTCGCATTCGTGTTTCCGTATCACGGCAAAGATGCCTGAGGAATTTATCTGAGCCCCATCACATTCGGTTCTAATGAAAGCTAGCAGGCTGTGTATATCTGCAATATTATGAAAAGTCTCCGTAATAAAGCTGGTTTATGCCGGCATCATCTTGTTCCCTTTTGCGGTTCCATGAATTAGTAATGCTTATTTTCTGAACACAATGAAGTTTTACGGGCCTTATTGCCGCGCATATCGCGTCGCTTAATGCAACACGGCTTCTGGTTAGGAAAAGGGGTAAATTTCGTTTTAGTTGTATGAGTTTGAGACGAACATGGTTTTATGGTTGCTCTAAAAAGGGTCATTAGCAGTGGCGGCAGGGTCGGCAATGCCGACCCAGCAGAATTCAGAAAATAGACATCCCATTTCCATACTTACAAAATTATGTATATATATATATGTGTAAGAAACTAATGGTTCAATTAATTTTTTAATTTAACTGTTTGCTTCAATTTAAAAATGTATTAACTCTTTTTCCGGTCGGTCACCTCTATATTAAACAATGTCTACGGCCGAAAGTAATAGTAGCAGGTCTTCTCAGATAGGTGACGAAATATCGGCTGCGCCTGGCCGCCGAAAAAAGGCTGCAAAATAGGCAACCAAACATACGTATGAAGTATATTCCTAGAAGTTCAACGCCATGTTTCAATTTTACCGTGCGGCAGTTCTGTGTTTGCCTCACGTTGCCAACTTGTGCGGTTCTTCTTCGTGAAAAATTTATATTGATTATTGGTTTCAATTCAATCAAGTGAATCAAGTTAAAAAACTTGGACTTTGAGGAATAAGAGCAAATATTAATTTAATTATAATTTAATACGTAGTGTATATTATTGATTGTTTTAATGTGAAGTGGTTTTTCTGGTTTTTATTTATTGTCTTAAAATTATATTTACAATTTTCAACGTAAAATGCAACTGCGGAAATTTACCGCGATGCCGGTAAGTTATTAGGAATGAGAATGACAGAGTGGGTAAATCGGTTAGTGTTTTTGGCTAATTTTATTTTTTCGTACGTGGATTTCGTGATTAGGGCTCAATCCTTAATCGTTCGTAACAGCTTTTGACTTTCGGTTAAAATAAGTGATCAGTTTTTAATATTTTCCTTAGTGTGAAGGCGGTAAAGTGCCTAAGTAATTTAGTTTTTGTGTGTGCTTTTTAACATATTTTTTGCCGGCTTAAAAATTGTCTATAAAGTAAAGGTAAACTGGTATCGTAAGTATTAAAAAAATGGAAGGAAACGTTTCAAGAGCAGTTTAAATTGTAAGTATTACCAAGAGTAAAGATATTGTTAGTGACCTTTTATCTCAGAACTTTGCATCACTTCTGCTTGATGAAAAAATTATTGTAAAAAACAATGGCCGTCCAACGCCAAAAATGTCTTCATTAATAAATACTACCGGGAAAGGTTCGAACAGATTATTTAATGTAAATTGGTACCAAAAATACCAATTGCTTACTGGAAGTGAAGTCAAAAATAAACTTTTTTGGTTGGGCATGCGTGCTTTTCTGTAAAAACACCATTGGACAAAATCAAAATCCATGGAGTAGAAGCGGGTACGATAACTTAAAAGGGTTATCTAGGGCACTTCAATAGATAAGAGAAAAATTATACGTACATTTTAAAAGTTTTAAGGTGGCTTTTGGGTTTTTTAAAATCATTCATTGCTTCAATACTTAATAATAATAAATGGTTCAAAAAAATTATAAGTATTAATTATTATTGCGGTAATTTTTTTTCTTTTATAAGTGAGAAAGTAATAATATTAACATTAAATTATTGACTAAATTTGGGCGTGGTCGTATCGTACCCGTATGAAGAAGTGCGTGTGCGTGTTTACTCTTCTTAACTGTGTTAAAAAAAATAAGAACGCCTAATAGGCCGTATAAATGGCTTGTTTTTAACAAATTATCATACATAAATTGAGTTGGTACAGCTGCGACTCGTACAGTTAGTAGTGCTACAGTGCAGTGGCCATACCATATACATTCACCTTTTGATAAGCAAACAATAATCACGAAGTGGCAAATTTATGGC
The DNA here is from genome assembly GCA_963969555.1 of Polydrusus pterygomalis. Classification (NCBI taxonomy): domain Eukaryota; kingdom Metazoa; phylum Arthropoda; class Insecta; order Coleoptera; family Curculionidae; genus Polydrusus; species Polydrusus pterygomalis. The sequence continues at coordinate 3,490,267 of OZ018376.1, forward strand.
CTTGCGCATGTAAGAAAGCTACACCAGATTAGGCATACGCACTGCAACATTATCATTTGACGAATGCGAAAACAGACAGGTCCGGGCTTTAAAATTTAAGTTCGTGTTCAAGAAATTGTAAAAGTTAACAGTCAATGTATTTTTACGTCTAAACAGCTAAAATTTGCCCCAAATTCATGCCAAAAACTGGAATTTCTTCTTAATTTTTGATGAAGTTGGGAAATAGGTAGTGATTTCTGGCATTTTTAGTAGCTGCAAGCCTATCATATTTTGAGGATAGAAAATTGTGTTTAACGCTCTGTTTCTAAAATTTGGTTAAAAATGATTCGTGGTCGTGTTTTTAGTTCGTAAAGGAAGAGAACAAGTCAATTATACTAGTCTTATAAAATCGAATATGAAAAACAAACAAAACCAGCAAAATAACCAATCTTCCATGTTATCGCGTACCTAACCACAAATCAAATATTAGTTGATATATAACTTGTATTGATTTTTATAATTTGGCAAAAACTTGGGTACGCGTAAGACATTTTCAAGCATAATTTCTTGTCCAAGAATTTGAAAAAGTTTTTGCCCCAGAACTTGTCCCGTGGAATACTTTCCCTCTTGGATTAATATAATATTAAGTATAGACGCAATTATACCGTATCTTATTAGATATTCTACTGAAGTCTTATATGGAAAGTACTAGTTTTCTGCCAATAAGTTCACTTAAAATATAAAATTTACGGGTTAACTTTCCAATATTGCTTGTCAAATAACTGATATGTGCTCCCCATTTCAGATGTTTATCAATAATTGTAATTCCTACATATTTTGTTGAGTTTACCCCACAGATAACTTCTTCAAGATCTTCAATTTTTATATTGTTAAAATTAGGATGATTTATTAATTTTTGTTTAATGAAATTAGTTTTTTCTAGCTTAATTTTTTCTGTAAGTGATTTCTTAGCATGCTTGTATTGTTCCTAAGTTTCATTTAATTTTAATGTTTTATTAAGAGAATGCAAATTTCGTTTTCACTTTTATTTAGTAGGTATATCTGTTTAAGTCCATTTAAAGAATTTTATTTTAAGATTAATTTTTAACTAATGAACATTTAAATTGATTCGGCTTTTACTTGGTGGAAATCCATTATTAATTATGGTGTTAAATAGATGGCAAAAAAATAATAAAAAAATTATAATTTTAACAAATCTGTGGAAAGTGTCCCGGACCGTCCTTATGTTTCTTAAACATTTATGCAATTGAATACGGGAACGTCCTGCTGCTAAACATTTCTAAAATAAAGATATTGTCCCCTGATTACGCCACTGGTTTAACGGGTAACATCAGCTTAAAAATTTTCCCGAATTTGCCGAACTATATTTATGCCTTCTTATCACCGGCTCTAGAAATAAATCGTCACTTTTCTTTAAATTATTAAAGATTCTATCAGAAAAAGATTCGAAAAGTAGTCGGAAAGAAAAGCTGAGCACCGGAATAATAGGGACGTCTGTATAAATAATGAATAATCGATGGAGATGGGCGAGCCGCTGCCGGGCATGGCAGCACGGCCTTACCCAGATATCGACTGCAACAGCCACTGATTATCTTTCGGGATTGCGATTTTAAAATAGCTCGTACCCACCCCCACGCCACGGGGCCATTATCAGATTTTACAAATATCTATTATAAAGCTATTGTATTGCAAAAAATCCCCGACGTACTACAACATTTACATTTACAACCATTTTATTAATATTCTGTCACGTATTAAAGTTGTTTAGTTTTGAAATTTACAACCTAAGCTGGCAAGCTATAGTATTTACATAAACTAAGTAAACCTAGACATCCTAATGGTAGAAAGTGAGGCTTGAGGCCGCGATGTAAACACCAAGAAGCGAAATGCCTTCAGACGGAGACGGCGTAACTCGTTACACCTTTGTACGTCGTACAAAACTATCAGTGGTAAAATATTTTCATTGAATGGTCTCTCTTGGTTTTGTTACTTACTCTATGCACTCAGAAAAAGCATTTTATTATTTTTCTCGGGCGCTACCCAGTTGGGCACAGCCGATGGTAATTCGAAAAGCCTACCGTTGGGCACGAAACGAAATTTGAAGGGATTGATTAGTCTAATCTTATTAGAGGGTGAACCTGACAGGTAGATATTTACTAATGGGCATAATTATAAAATGTATATGGATAAGGGGTTGCACAATAATTTACTTCAGTTGTTTAGTTTACCGGTTCGAAGATGGTTATGGAAGTTAGCAGCTTAGTGAAAAAGGAAAAAAAAACTGTTGATTACAGATCAATTTAACTTTTGCGTTGCTAAAGAACTAACTAGCAAAAAGCAACATGTGTATCAATCTCTATTCAGAATTATAATTGATAAGTGTAAATACAATGATTTAATTTTTAATTCGAGGAATATTCTAATTGACTTTGAGGTAGCTATTCACAAAGCTGTTAATAATATCGCACCTTTAAAAGTAAAATGACACACCTCGAAAATTGTATATTTCTAAGATTAATCATAAAATAACACTAAATACCGTCCTCTAATAAATGTCGCTTGTTCTAATACCAAATCGCTTTTCCCAAATTACAGGAACCTATTTATACCTTTTTCATATTAGCGGTATTCGCGCGTCTTTTTAATACCAAAGAGTATCATTTCTGCTTGCATCACTGCTTTAAGTCTAAACTGACTTAATTCCAAACATTTTACAAAAAAGTAACTGGTCTTTAATAAAAAAAGGACATTATTCTAAAATGACTCGCTGAATATAACGACAATTTTTATTTTAAAATAACATAATTCCAAATAATTCGTTTGTTGTTAAAAAAAAAATTGGCAGGAAAAAAACCTAACTTGTTTTTTATTTTTTAGTTTTTTTTTTCTAATACTCTTAAGGGTAGGTTTTATCAAATTTAAATAATTGTCTTCTAGTAAAACCATTTAACTAATGTTTCCCCAAATTTAACATTTAATTTAATTTATTACTTGGGCTTAGGAGACAAAAGAGTTAGATGGGTCCAATATATTTTTCCTGTTTCCTCCAAAACTCTATTTTTTGGATTGTGTCACTTTAATTTTAAAGGTGCGATATCTGGTCTGAAACTAATATTATAGGATGTAGGTGTCACCTGTCACAAGCTTGGTTCATATATTACATTATTATTTAGAATTATATAATATTACAATAAAGTATTAACGTGATGGATTCTTACTATCTTTTTTAAAAAATTAATAAAATTATTAAATCAGCAATATAATAAATTCTTCTTGTCAGTAATTATTGAATGACCCGGTATATTACAAATACGTCCTTTTTAAAAAAATATTTCTAATAAACTTATTATTATAATGCATCATCGAGCACAGGTAGCTCCGTGCCCAACTAATATGTAGGATTATAGGAACCCTCGACAACCCGAACAAACCCTAAACGGTGGTACTATACGGTACCCAGTTCTAGGGAAGGTACGAAACAAAGCACGCACTATAGGCGCGCAGCGCGGAAATATTGAAGAGGTCTGGAGGTTTGTACGCCAAAGGTGAGAAAACGGAAGGAACGCAGGGACTTTAGTCGGTAGGTGGCCCCGGGGCCCCCTCAGGGTTGAATCCGACACTACTCCCATAAACTAAGTAGACATCTTGCCTCACAGGGTGTCAGTCTTTGGAAGATTCTCCCCGAAAACAAAACACAATTCCGACGAAAGGTAAAGGCAATAAAATAAACAGAAAATATAATAAAATTTAAAAAATTGGCACACTGCCAAGCAAGTAATTTATTTTTCGGGAAAATTAAGCATTCGCACCGGAACAAACAACCCTTTTTATATAACCGATTGTCCGAAACAATAAAAGTATCATTTTAAAATATACATGGGCCACTTAAGGGCCCCCTCCATAACGGGTTCCGGTCATTTAGAACAAGGGATGGGGTGTGAGGGTCGACGGTGTCGCAACGAACAAAACGAACGGTTTGTCAACGTTCTTTCGACCGGACACGCCTCGCAAGGTTTCGGGTCTGGTCGTTAATCTTCTCCGATCCTCGTAATTTGTTTGGTTTTCGAGCTTTAAAAGTTGTTCGATCAGAGCCATGGTCGACAAATTAATTTTATTAGATCTAAATACATATCGTTTTGTTTTAAGAATACCACATAATACTGCTTCTGACCGTTTAAAGTGGGTCAAAATCGGGTCCAAAGAAGTCGGTTACAAACAAACATACCAGGTGAAGCCAATAAAAAGCGTGTTAAAAAGAGCAAGCCAGTGGCCGTTTCTCCGTTAATGTGTGAGCATGGATAAGTGTTCACGGTGAAGGTGTATGCTAAAATATTGGTGGAACACTAAACAGTAATCTATATATCTTCAGATTTTGAAAAATATTTGTCTTCCTTCTGCAGCGATATAGTTTTTGAAGGAAATAACTAAATATTTCAGCAGAATAACTGTCCCGTCCGTACTGCACGAAATATAATGAACTGGTTTAAGTAAAATAACGTAACATGTCTGCCTTGGTCGTAACTTAAGTCCCATCAAAAATGTTTGGGGATTTATCGTAAAAAAAATGTACAAAATAAATTTTAAACCGCAAAATGAAGAGTTATTTGATAAAATAAAAGAAATTCGGAAAAAGCTAACTCCGCATTATATAAAGAAGTATTATTTCGTCAACGCCAAGAAGATTACGATTAGTGTGAATCCAGTGGTGCAGGAATTAAATATTAGTATTTTGTTAAAAAATTTTAACAATTTTGCTTTATAATAATTATTTTGTAGTTTTCCTGGCACTTTTTATAATTTTCATATTTCGTGGCTATTAATATCGGTTATTTAAAGACAAAAATGTTTCGAAATAACATGTCAATCATTATTAGTTATATTAAAATATATATATATGCTTCATACGAAGTCAGTTGAGAAAACATAAATATACGATCAATTTACTGCATCACACACTGAAACTACAATACAAATATAACAAAATTTGTATGGATCGCTCCCTATACAGATGTTCGAAGATAGTCCACGTAGACTTGACAAGTCTGTCATCAAATTTTTTTTCGTTTTTTTGTCTGTCTCAACTAAGATCGTATACACTTTTACATACAATTATTTACAGATCTGTGTATAATATACAGGGTGTCCGGAAGTGATAAGCAAAAAAATTATGGGATAATTCTAGACCGAAAATAAATGCCATCCTATAACATTTTCTCGAAAATTGATAATTTTAACGGAATTACAGGGTGTTAAAGTTGAATTTTATACATAAGTTACTAGAACAATAAATTAAACATTTAAATCAAAGTGACGTCCTTCCTCTTCAATGCATAAATTAATTCTTTTTAAAAAATTCCGACGAACTCCATGGCATATTCCTTCCTTTGCTATGCTTTTATTTAAGGTTGAAAATAAATTAAAATGATTTCGTATTCATCACATGCAAGCAATGTTATTTTAGCGTTTTTCTCGAAAACGGTTAGATTTGTCGAAACAAAAGTATTATAATTTATAATTAAATTATAAAACCTTTTCTATGTCAAAAGGTTAGGTGAATAAAAATATCGAGTCAAAATGCGCATACAGTGTAGGACAAAAAAGTTGGGACCATTCAAATTAAAGTATAGGCATGCGCCTATGTGGCGCCCTCTACAAAATGCGAAAAAACGGTGGGAAAATTTGTATTCCTCATCCCGTTAATAATCAATTTTTGAAAAAATGTTATAGGAAGAGATAGCATTTATTTTTGACCTAGAATTATGCCCTAAATTGTTTACGCATAATTTCCGGACACCCTGTCTAACTACCCTCAAAAATCCACAGAAGGATTAAGATTTGACATAAAAATTTATAAATAATGACAAACTAAGATTCACGTCACGTGTTCCATGCTTTTAGCATAAACGTCCCTGTATCCAACCCTGGTCGCAATAAAAGCCGGTTGTTACATTATCTCCACTTATTTTGCCTATAGATCGAGCGACATCGCAAAATCCCTTCCTCGATAACTTCCACAAAAAAAATAAGCCCCGGAGTATAAAGTATAAACCCTTGATAAAAGTTTTATGCCATTCAGAACGCCGTAATTTAATTCGCCAAAGTTTTTATTTACATTAAGTAAGCTTTCAAGCGGTCAAGCGGCACGACAAAAAACGGTCATCGAATTTTCGGTCAGTTCTTCGCCGGTCGGTTTTCTACACTGCCGCAGGCGATATTTTGCCCGGTCCCGCTTTTTATGTTTTTAAGTGTGACAATTTACATGCGACGTAAAAACTGGGGGGCCAACCTTTTATGTAAGAGATTTACGAAAACATTGAAATTGGCTTTTTTCCCTTGCTTTTATTTTTATATTAGCCATAAAAATATAATTTATAAAAGCTAAAAATTTTTATTGTAAAATATTTAAAAAAATATTTTATTTGAAAAATATGCGATGCTACACTTTAAGGGCGATCACACAGCGCGGCAGCGGTTTGTATCGACCCGGTCGCCGAGTCGGCACATGTGTAGGTGTTATTAAAGTAGTAAAACACATACAAGAGTGGGGCGCGTCGCGCGTCGCGCAGTTTTGAAACCGTTTCGGTGCAGCGTCTAATGCATCTGCCGCTAGCTGTTTTCTTGCTTAAAGTGGTTCTAGAAGACCTGAAATTATATTATACTGCTCAGACACGGCAGTTTTCAAAGCGTGTTTGAGACTCAAAGCAAATTATTTAATTTCTTGTAACAAGTAATTCCTGAAAGGTAATTATAAAAAGCCAAATTCAAGAAAAACGTAAAAATATTTTGTGTGTTAAACATTGCGGAAATTATTAGACGCAATAATTTCTAAACGCCTTTATCCAAGATAATAGATGGATCGGAAGAGGTAACGATGCACCAGTAAATTGGCCAGCAAGATCCTCCGATCTAACGCGTCTGGACTATTTTCTGTGGGGCGCTCTTAACTTTAAAGTGTAGCTTCCCTCATCGCTATGGAAGATGAGTTATTGCAAAGAATTATCAATGATGCAGATTATTTTAAAAAAAAATCCCGACACGATGCCCAAAGTACAGTTTAATTTTTTGAAAAGAAATGATTTATGTATTCAGGAACACGGTGAACTTTTTGAACAATTGTTATAAGAATTAAACTAGTTAGTAGTTGTTGAGAATTAAAACTTTTTTTATGTTTTCTTGTTCTGAATAAACAACAATGATGAATTACAAGGTATCGTAAATAATTTTTTTGTAGAGAAACTGCAATTCTGGCTAAAATTTTACATGAGACAAAAAAGTTTCAAAATGATGTCAGCTAGTGTCAGTATAAAGCCATTTATACGGGGGTTACAAAAAGACAAACTTTCATTTACCAATCACACACCAAATACGCTCTTAACAGTAGCTATTCTTAATTCCAAAATTAGTGAAAATCGATAAAGGCGTTTAGAAATTATTGCGAAAAAACGATATTAATGTGAGAAATTTAGCGCCCTGCAACGACAAAACGAAGCCACATTGCATATAGGGCTGTGCGATTACCGAAAAAGATAATAGATTTTCGATTATTTCCTATTAATCGATTAATCGAAAATAATCGATTAATCGAAAATCGAAAATAACCGATTAATTGAAAATAATCCATTAATCGAGAATAATAGATTATTTCTGATTAACCGAAAATAATCGATTATTCGAAAATGATCGATTGATTTAATCATAATAAATCAAAAAGTTGATTTAAATATTAGATCGTTAAAAATATTAATTTTATGAAAGGCGCACATATTAAAACTTTGTTCAAATTATTTCGTTGATTGTCTTACAATAATATATGCTATAATATTTTTTAAACCGGTTTTCGGGGTAATATGGTTGCTAATAAATATATAGAGACTTACAGCAATAAAAAGTAACTAGCAACTTCAATCATCCAAAAACATACCTATATTTTCGAATAATCGAAAAATAGTTTTTTTCGTCAATTGATTAATCAAAACATCGTAAATATTTTTTTTTCGAATACCTAATTAATCGATTAATCGAAAAATATATTTTTTGGTTAATCCATTAATCGAAAAATCATTTTTTTTTTCGATTTTGATTTTGATTAATCGAAAAATCGTTTTTTTTTCGATTACCTACATAATAATCGATTAATCAAAAAATCGTAAAATTATTTTTTGAATAATAGGTTAAATAATCGAAAAATATTTTTTTTTCGATTAATCAAAAATTAGGTTTTTTTTTGATTAATACTGATAAAAAAAATATCTTTAATCGAATAATCGATTTTGTTGCACACCCCTAATTGCATAGGTAAGTGTTTGCTTAGATCGCATTATTTTTGGTTAAGAAATTTGTGGTGAAGCGTTGTCATTTCAATCTGTATAACCTAAATAAATCGATAATATTTAAGACGTTTCTAACACTATATAAACGGCAAATATTTTAAAATGGTATAAAATATATTAATTTCAATACAATTATTATTTTCAAATCGTTTATGCAAACATCTTCGGGGGGGATGGGATGCACGCCCCCTCCCCTAAATCCGCCACTGTACTGCAACCCAGCATGTCTGTTTTACCAGCGGCAGAAGTAGCGTAATTTAGGAAAGTAATAAAACTCAACATTTTTATTCCGTTCCGGGACGACCGACACTGGCGCACTGGCGAGTTTTTCGCACATAATTCTCTCAAATTCAAGTAATTCCGGCTAATCGGATAAAAATATCACTGCGGAGAAACATTAAAACATACTGACGCTTTCTCACACCAGGCAGCCGGGCGTGGCCGCGGGTGGGGTATCTTCTTTTATAAAATGGTCTTAAATTTAGTTATAATTTATAACTTTCCAACTTTTGTAATTAAAATTTATGCCCTTCATTCAGTAGTCATTTCAAATTCTTGACATAATTGGATCCTCAACTTTGAAAAACCGTAATTGCTATTTTAACCATTGTTGTTTAAGTAAAGTCTATATTTTAATAGACAAAAGAGAAACAGTTTAAGTATCACTATTAAGGGTCCATGATCGCCTTTGGGTTTTTCTACACGCGCCTTTAGTCACCTTTTGAGTGTACAAATACAGGCTTCCGTAGACTCCTTGATGATGCAAGTGTGGGAGTAGTCTTAATCTCTTTGTTTGGCATTGAAAAAACATGATTTCGATGTTGACACTCTCGAAAATGGCGTTTGATTGCTGCGTGCGAAAAACATAATGGCCGCCATCGCAAACACTATTTTCAATTTATCTAAGTAACCGTTGGAATTACGAAAAAAAGTTTATTCCAAATTTTTATGTAGGACTAATAGTTTTCTTAAAAAGTTTACTTTGGGAATTATTCCGCGCCTTTATGGAAAGGAAAAAATAAAGTGGTGGAATTTTTTTAGTTCTGCAAGTGATAAGCTGCGAGAAACTTTGACTAAATTGGAAACTACACTGTCTCTCACAGAAGATGTCAGGGCTATTAGATTTTTGGACTTGTTTGTTTTGGTAAGAGAGAAATAGAAAGCTTTTTATTGCTATAAGTGAGTTTCTTAGTCACCTTATAGTCTTGGTGATACAGAAATATTTGAAATGAAACATTTGTTGAATGATCTGCGAGCGACTTTTGAATCTTACTTTTCTGAAGAACAAAGAACGAAACTGAAAATATAAACTCGTGGATTCAAAACTCTTTTTCATCCAAATTGCAGAAGCTTGGAAAAATGTCAAATCAGATCTATGAATCATTTTTAGAAATAAATGACATCGGACACAAGCATGGAATCATTGTTTACAACAATTTCACTGAATGATTTTTGGTGCAGGGTGCGTGATAAATATCCACAACTTGCCACAGAGGCTTTGAATGTTCTTCTGTCGTTCCGAACAACGTACTTGTGTGAAACGGGATTTTCAGCATATACAACTACAATAGTAATTTACGTTACAAGACCGGAAAGTAGTGTTTTTCAGGTCGAGACAAGCATGAAGAGACCTGCAAAACACTAATTTTCGGTTGCGTGACGTACAATATCGACACTTCGATATACATTTAATTCTTTATTTTATTTTATTTTATTTTATATTGTTTTTAAATGGGTCGTATGACTTCTCGTAACGGGCTTTTGATTTTACTAGCAATATATCGTAAGCCGCTTTCCTTGCTGCTTCCAAAATTTCTTCTGGAATCTCATTTTCCGTGTCGGATAATTCAAAATCTTAATTCATATTTTTAAATTTGCGCACTCGCGTAACAAGTTTGACATAAACAACAAATTAAAAATCAACGAACTGTCACTCGACCAAACATCGATATGTTGTTATCGTAGTAACGAAATTAAGGTAGATTGTATTATCAAAGAGCGATTGGAAAAATGAAAAATCAGGGACCGGAAAAATCTTTTGCCGGTCCCCACGGCCATTTTTCGGTCTTGATCGACAAAACGTTAAAAAATTGTCCAGAAAGTGTATATTTTCTGGTCGGTCTTAAAAAAAAAACAAAATACGCAATAGACTGGATGCCGAACCAGACATGAGAATTCACCTTTCTTCTATCAAGCCTGACATTACGCAGTTGATGAGGAATAACAATCAATTTCATGCCTCCCATTAAATGAACTTAGTTTTATTATTTGCTTACTAACCTACTACTTAATGTATCTACCTCGTTTTGAGTATTAATAAACAATACACATATAACTGGTTTTTTAAAAGGGTTCCGTAAAAAAGTTTAAGCTGCTCTACATGATTTAATCTAAAAAAATAAAATATTTCTTTTTGTATCTCGCCTAAAATTTAATTAATAATAACACTATACATTCACCCAGGCTTTTTGCAGAGGCTTCTGTTAATCTTCACTTAAGTAAAAAATTATTAATACTTTAATGAAAACTTTTTTAATTATTAATTATTTATTGTGTTAAAATCCTTCCCACACCCTACGCCACTGGTGTTGACTAATCGCTTCTAATCCTTGAGCCATTACAATTCCACGCGGAGTCGGAAACTTAACGCGCTCGCTCTCTTCTGTCTTTGTTTCACACATAGAAATGTTTGATGCAAACAAATAGGCTATTCATGAATAAATGGCTTAGTCTATTCCGTTATCCATCCAACAAATATTTTTTTAAATAAAATCGTGTAACTAGACCATAGTCACAAGTTCTTTTAGGAAATCGCCCAAATTGATATCTATTTTTAAAAGTATAAAAATCCCCTTAAGCTTAAAATTCCTTCTCTTCTTACTACACCTTCGATTGAAGGTAAACAGAGTGGGAGCGATTCGTCCAGAAAAGGGAATGCGGCGTGGCATGTTTGAGTTTCTCTTGAGTGAAGTCCGAGTAAATTAAGGGGCCCGTTTGATAGTTCGCCTTGAGCCGGATCGCAAAAGGAATTTTATATTGACGGCTTCAGGAAGCGGATTGAATTAACGACTCATCCAGACGGCAAAAAGTCATTATTACAAAAACTAAAACTTGATTAATTTTAAGATCTTTTTTTGTAATTGTGATATTTAAAGCGACACTTTTCAAAACGACTAAATGTTGGAAACAGCTGTATTTACTAAAGGGGTTTTAATTTAAAACTGTTCTAAATTGACAGGGAAATTATCTGTTATACAAGGTGATCAACGAAGGACGGCGAGCGGCTTTATCTCGAAAACCATACATGCTACGACTTTGGTGTAAAAAATTTATTATAAAATATGAGCAAAAAGAATTACTGGAAATAATCTTCAAGTTTCTACTTTTACCGCTAGGGGGCGTAGTCGCCATGTTATGATACCAAGTCCTTAATTTCTACTAATAACTTCAATAAAATATAAGTCAGAAATTAGGTTTTTATGTGCTCTACAGTGTGACCAGTAAAGTCCGCATCATATGGGATTTTTTTTATTAATAACTTTATTCGAAATTTGACTTTGGCATCAGTTCTGCTTGGATCGAGATAAAAATTAAGCAAAAAAATAGTAGTCACGTGATTAGCATTATGTGACAAGTTTTAATTTTTTCCAAAAAATAATTTAAAAGTGAGGTTATTTTTGAAAATATCGAAAAATGTTATTGGAAAAAGGTTTTTTTTAAATGCAATTTCTAGCCCACATGCAAAATCTCAGCTGCATAAGATAATTTTGATTTTTTACCCATTTTTTATAAATGGCACCACTTTTGCAAAATAAGACTCAACGCAACCTATATAAAACTTCTTAGTTTTGACAATGATTTATTTCAGATACATTCTTTAAAGTAGCGCCATATTAAATGTGTGTTTTTCTACAAAATCAAAATTGGGCTATTAAAATTTGGTCGCATGTGATGCAAAGTTTATTTGTTTTTGACCCTGTATAAGGTAACTTTATAAAATAAATATTTTTGAAAACCTAGTTTGTGTCTGAAAGTAATACACCTTAATATTAAGACAAAAAAGAACACAGTGTCATCATTACGTGGAAAATAAAAATTTTAGTTTAACTTAAAGTAAATTTTATCTATTTTCAACGATTTAATTTAAAACCCCTTTATTTTACCTCTTTATTTTATTTTTTATTTTTTTACTTTCAGGCACAAACTACGTTTTCAAAAATACTTATTTTACGAAGTTACCTTATACAGAGTCAAAAACAAATAAACTTTGCATCACATGCGACCAAATTTTAATAGCCCAATTTTGATGTTGTAGAAAAACACACATTTAATATGGCGCTACTTTAAAGAAAATGTATCTGAAATAAAGCATTGTCAAAACTAAGAAGTTTTATGTAGGTTGCGTTGAGTCTTATTTTGCAAAAGTGGTGCCATTTATAAAATATGGGTAAAAAATGAAAGTTATCTTATGCAGCTGAAATTTAGCATGTGGGCTAGAAACTGCATTTCAAAAAACTTTTTCTAATAACTTTTTTTGATACTTTCAGAAATAACCCTACTTTTGAATCATTTTTTTGAAAAAAATAAAATTTGACAGATGCGAATCACGTGACTACTATTTTTTAGCTTAATTTTCCGATCGAAGCAGAACTTAATGCCAAAGTCAAATTTCGAATAAAGTTATTAATAAAAAAAATCCCATATGATGCGGACTTTACTGGTCACACTGTATGTAGTTTCCCGCTAATTTAATCATGTCAATCGGCAGATATAATTTTTGGTGCATATTAATATTAAACGGCAAAGCACTTTTACATATTTTTATAAATATTTTTTTAATTAATATTCAATAAAGCAAATATAACATTTGGCTTTATAGTCGATGTTATTGCGAGTATTTTATGTAACAAAATAAGCAGTATTTGTTTTCGTTCAGTTAAATTGCACAATAAATGCAATTATTTTTTCAATAGACGTTCCATAAACAGATACATATACGCATAACGCCGCATTTAAATTTTTTTTTTATAAAATACAATCATATTTCGCTGTTTCCGTAGTTTTAACAAATCGTACGTATTTATATTTTTATAGAAATCTAATAAACATATATTTTTAAACAAATTAAAACTCTTAACGATAGCTTTGATCTATTTGTTTTATATTATTCCTCTATTCGGTATTGGATTATTTGGAAAATAATTGATAACGACGGGTTCGGCCCTTCAGTTTTTACAAGGGGGAGCGGCAAATTTAGTATTTTTTGCACTCTTAAAGTCATTGTCCTAACATTAGGAAAGCCGAACCGAAATACCTAAGTTAATAGGAATAAGAATAAAGGAGCCCACCACACTGCTGCTTTGCTGAATGCTTTTAAAAGGGTCCATCGCGTAGCGTTTTTACCTGTTACGCTTAAGCCGAAAAGGTAAGTCGCTGGGTACCCCTTTGGGGCAATAACATTTATTTGAAGAATTTTGTGTAAATAATATTATAAAAAAATTCTTGTTATTATATCTTGAAATCTGGAAGTATCAGTATAATATGTAGATACGTACCGTGGGAGCAAAAATTATTTGCATCAAAGAGGACTTGGATTAAAAAACGTAGGGCTTGGTTTAGATCACAATGATATGGGGACGATATATCTAACCAAATGTAGGTTAAAACTTTGTCAAATTCATATTATGACATGGTATGCCAAGCTAATGAGTAATAATGCGTAATAAAATAAGTAGACAAGTAGACAAATAAGTAAACAAATTTATTTTTGTTGTTTACAAAATTAACAAAGTAAGAATATACAGAAAGAAAAAGAAAAATAATTACATAAATTGCTGAAATTGGCCACCGCCATGCTCCAAGCATAAATTCCTGTAGTAATTCCTGCGTCTTTCAAAATCTTCGGCTTGTATTTCTTGGAATACTTGCACTTTATAAGGAAATAAATTTAGCTGCTTCTTAAGAATAGTCCTGCATGTTCCATAAGCTCTTCCCACTTCTTGGGACAGGAGTCTTATACAATTTGTTGGCGTATTTTGCATTATTTCACGAGCGTTTGCAACAAGTTCTTCTGTTCTTACAGATGGTCTTCCTGCTCCTTTTTTGAGTTGTATATGTATATGTTTCCCTAAACACAGCCACGGTTCTTTTCAGGCAATGATAAAAATCCCCAGCGATAAAAGCAACGTTAGGACAATGTTCGTGAAAATCGTCCATGCACAAACCCGGAATGTATTGCCACTCACCATTTTCTTTAACCCCGTTTCGAAAATATGCTTCAACCATGAATGTTTTGTGCTGTTCCGTAAAGCCCATTGTGTGAATTGTTCAAGAAATTGGAAAAATTAGCGATGAATCAAATTGCTTGTAACGACTGTCAAAGATGACGGAATAACTGATTGATTGTTAATTCAGGTAGTTACTGACACCCAAAAGGTATTAAGCTCTACGGCTAAGCATTACGTCCTTAGATGCAAGATGCAAGGCCCTCTTTGATGCAAATAATTTTTGCTCGCACGCTATAAAAAAATATTATAAAATTCTGTTTTCTATACCTAGATTGGGTTTTATAAAGTAGACTTTATGAAACCAAAATAGAAAAAATTATAAAATGCTTCTTAAGACCAGAAAATCTGTTAAGAATCTAAAGCGAATTTAAAAAAAGTTTGCGAAAGAAATATAAGTTCGGGTTTGGAATTTTAATTCTTACTTAGTTGGGAAGTCCGCAAAAGTATTATTGAGAAGAAACTGTTAATTTTCTAAATACAACGGCGAAAATTCTTTTTTAGTTTTACTTAGTTCTTTAAAACTTAGTCGAGAGTTGAAAGTTTCAATATTTTTATCTTTTCAAATTTTCATGATAGAACTTACAATTATTAGTTTTAGAAAAGTATTTTTCGAATTTTAATAAAAAATATGATAAAAAAAGAGAGAGTACAAGGGTTATTGATTAATATTATGACCACTCCAACTAAATAAATCAGGGCTGTCCAACTTCAAGTGACCCAAGGGCTGTTGTAAATAAAATCGCGGTTGTAACAGCCGCATCAGAAAATACGATACGTCGTATGCAACTTTATCAGTGATTTATAATAGATACAAAAAACTTGCTTGTTTGTTTGATTATTTTTATTTATTTCAAAGAATAACAAATATTATACCATAGATATTAACCCTTAGATAAGCAAACAATAATCACGAAAGTGGCAGTTTTATGGCCTCGCGCATGTAAACAAAGCTAGACACTATTAGATATGCGCACGGCAACATTGTCATTTGACGAATGGGAAAATAGACAGGTCCGGGCTTTAAAATATAAGTTCTTGCTCAAGAAATTCTAAAAGTTGACCTTCAATTTATTTTTACGTGTAAAGAGCTAAAATTTGCACCTAATTCTTGCCAAAAAATTGGAATTTCTTCTAAATTTTCGAAAATAATATAAAACACATTGAAAATATCGAAGTTGCTAATGATTTTTTAGAAGTGGAAACACTGTATCGTCAAAAATTTTAGATAAATAGTCTATGTATATAAATGACGACCAAATTTTCAGAACGATTCGTCACCTGGGATTACCAAGGATGGACATCACATGCACACATTTATTCCTTGTAACCTCCATTTGTCATAGCATGACGCCATTTTTCCGAGGCGACTAACTAAATGCAACAGCTAACAATGCAGTGTTGCCGCGAATTAAATTTTCACTGTGATGCAGGGCACCTCAACCTCAAAATGTGGTATACCGTGGTACTTGACAGGCTTGAAATAGTGGTATGTTTTTATCAAAATAGTGGTGCACTTTAATCCCTTTAAATTAGGAAAAAAAATCAAATAAAATGTTCGTAGGGAAAACTAAAACAAATACCTATTCCCCTGAGAAATAAAAACAAATATTTGAATAATATCACAGTATAGTAGTGCAGTATAAATCGTTATAAATAAATAGACTATAAATACAATACATACACTATCGGCAAAATCAAATCTGGGGTGCGAAATCTCCAATGCAACCAAGAGAGAAGGCACATATGGGCAAAGCCTTCAGTTAAAAAGAGACACCTAACCACTCCTACATTCCTGCTGAAAGGGGGGATATGCGTGTGGTGTGGACGAGCCTTTGCCCGTAAACGTAAGCCGATTCAAATTTAGTAAGAAAGGAGCTTCGATGGAGCGAGTGTCTGATTTTTTTTGTAGTGCGATATTTCTACCATGTTTTTATTTTTATATCATGTTTTTCGCTGTTGCATTTGACAATACAACAGCGGTATATAAGTTAATGTTATTTATTAGCCTTAAACCGAAAAACGAAATAAAAACTGGTATTCTAAGAAAATAATGATAATCCCAAAAAATGAATACAATAAATATCTCCTATAAAATAAAAAATCGCCCAACAACTTCTTGGGTACTCTCAACTGTTAAATACCACTTGATGATATTAATTTTTTGTTCGCGTGAATACATTATTAATTTAAAATAACAGTTAATACTTCGCAGGAGGAAGGCTTGCTCTATACAAAAATATTTATTCGATTCGACGTATCGACTGATCCCGTGGCTGCTTCGACCGCGTGTTCTATAGAATGGAAGGTGGGAGGTAGGGGATAGCGTGTTCTCTGTTTAACGTGTTAAACGCTACTAATAATCTCCGTCTGATGCGTTTATATCGGCACCCTAGATTCGAGTTTGCCAATAGTGTATAGTATATTTACTGTTATAATAAACAGCTGATTGCAAGTTGGGCGGTTGCGCACGAGTCGACTTCGTGCCGGAGCCAAGCCAAAATGCAGACAAATGAAATAACGGCCTCCTGCACTGTTTGTTTAAACGCTGTCGATACATTTTTTGAGAATAAAAGAGGATCACAAATTTGCATTCTCAATGTCGAAAATAATAGAGTGGTAAAATAGGGGAGCTTAAAGTAAATAGTGGTACAGTGGTGCTTACGAAAAAACGTGGAACCAAAGAGCCAATAGTGGTGTAAATTACTGTAAATACCACTTGAGTGATATCACCGGCAACACTGTAACAATGAAACGTAGAGTAGTTTGCCGCTGCATCCCCCTAATAAACAAATAGCGCCATCTCACGTTCCATCTTCCTGCTTCCTTCCGACATTTTATTTCCTGCTGCTTCCGGTGCTGTTCCTCGAGGCGCTCTATTGCTAAAAATGTACTTCTGCGTTAAAAATTTTAAATGCTAAAAGCTTTTTAAATGTATAATGTTATTCGTACTAGTCCTTATGCAATTACCTACTTTAAAACTATGTGTTAAAATATATTTCTTTACTGAGAAATGCTAAAGTTATTTTTGTATATCTGACTTGCCTGTTACAAATGTCGAGATAAATAGTTCTAAAACAATCATCTTGGTTTAAAACTGCGTCAATTTTTGAACCAAATGTTTCCAAATCAATGGATAAGGAGAAGCAGAGAAATTAGGTGGCCTACCAGATCCCTAGACCTTATCCTTTTGGACTTTTATTGATGGAGTAATTTAAAAAATAAGTTTACAAAAACAGACAGGTTAATATTGAAGATTTAAAGTATGGTATCAGAAATGGAATACGTGAAATTCCAGGGAGTAGTTTCGACAACGTCTTACATGAATATAGAGACAGCAGGGCCCGTTCTAGCAATAACGCCGCCCTGGGCAAAACAAAGAATTGTCGCTTTTTTTTTAACTTCGCAAATAATTTCAAGAGGGTGATTTTTTCAATTTAAAAAAATCAAAGACCTTCAAAAAAGTAGCTAATAGAGGAGTCAATATTTGAGGGTAGCAAAATTTACATGGTAACTCCCATGACCAGCTTAGCGGGGTACCACCCGGTATAGCAAATAGGTACTACGTACCTCGACAAACCGAAACGGTTAAGAAAATTCCGCACATATATTTTCCTTTAGGATAATAATTTACCGATATTTAACAGCGTTTTGACATTAAGGTATAAAATATTCTAATAAATTCTCTAATCTTTGACAACCTCTTTATTTTCACATACAAATAAAATTTCCAAGAGGAGTAACAAAAGCAACATAATACTCCCTCATGCATGTCTATTTAGCAAAGCTACAAAAACCGCCATATATATTCCTTAAAAGGGATATTTTTTAGACCGTAAAACACATAAATAAAATTAAACAACAGTAAAAAGGGCTGAATGCGGATAATGTTGTCACTCGGAAAGATGCTTTTCGCTTTTACGACCGATCTAAATTCTAAAATTGTCGCAATTTTGCTCGTAAAAACAAGTATTGCGGATGCGAGGAGCGGCGGAATTATTGAAACAAGACCCAAAAAGCAAAGTGTGTGCGAGTGTACGTACGTGTAGATACGGAAGAAATGTTCGGTGATATTCATTCGTTGAGGAATTTTACGACAACAATACCCAATAATGATGTTGCCTTTTGTATTTTGGCGAAAATATCAAAAAAAAAATATTTGTATTTTTAATATTTCTTACTTTCCTCGCAAAAAAAAGTATGTAAATTGCTAAAAAATGTTTTAGAGACATTATCAGATATTGACATTTAAAATAAAGCACATAGTGTATCTATGTTTTACTGTATGTTTTTGTCGTGGCCACGAAGCTATAAAAACAATCTTTTTTTTTTAATTAAAGTTAAAAATTATTATTTTGGCAATAACTCTTTAATATACTTTCCGATTATGATGTCATAGTTATACCGTATGATTTGAATTTTCGGGATAAAATCATAAAAAACTACGCCCTCTAGCAATTTTATTAGAGACTATCGTGTACCGTTGGCATCGACAATTAAAAGTACTTACCTTTCTCGTCCAAACCAGCTTAAAATTAGTAAAATCGGATAAGTCGTTTAGAAGTTACAACGATTTAAATGATTACACTTTCAATAGCTTCCCCCACTCTTATCAAGGTCGGTACGCCAATGAGCGTTAAACTAAAATGATAAAAAATTGTCTAAGCTTTTTAATGATGTAACCAGAGATATACCATAATGTGGGTATTTTCGGAGAAATTTAGAATTTTAAAAATAAATTATCAATTGTGCCCCCTTGCGGCGAAATGCGAAACTTAAATGTAATTTCCAAAATTTTCTCATAGCCACTTTAATAATAATTCCCCCCCCCCCCCCCCAAGTTTCCATGCTTAGTAGTTTCCGAGATATGGGCGGCCGGCCACCCATAATGAAAAACCCTGTATAGGTAGCAGTTACGTAGTAGCCGGCATATCGCTAATCGACACCCGATGGTGCCACTAATATTAGTAACTTCCTAAAAATTAACTGATTATTTTAAATTTTTAAAACTTTTTTTATTGTCTAAAATATAAGAAAATTATAAATCTTTGTAACGTCTGCCTGTAGCAAGGACTCTTAACGTCGCTCATGTGGCGTAAAAGCTTGTATTAACTGCGTGTCTTGTTTTAAAAGAGCACAAAAGGTTTTCTAATTCATTCCTAAATAAATAAACCAATCTCTCGGTTCCAGTTTCAGCTCTTTCAATAGGTGAATATACAGGTTAGCCCATTTGTTCGACAAAGTAATATATCGGCTCTACTATCCGAGTTACACAAAAGAAGTTTCAACAAAAGTTGTAAGGTTTAATAAAGCATATAATCCAAAAATATTTTAAAATGTACAGGGTGG
The DNA here is from genome assembly GCA_963969555.1 of Polydrusus pterygomalis. Classification (NCBI taxonomy): domain Eukaryota; kingdom Metazoa; phylum Arthropoda; class Insecta; order Coleoptera; family Curculionidae; genus Polydrusus; species Polydrusus pterygomalis. The sequence goes on from OZ018376.1 coordinate 3,510,230, forward strand.
TCAAGAAAAGCAGGACTATGAAAATATATATTTTTTTAAATAGAACACACCATATATTTAAGCATTTTTGGTTTCCCCATGAAATTATTCATGTAATGCCATATTTTGTTTTAATTTTTTTGCAACGTTCCCAAACAGAATGACAAAATTCTTAAAATTTTGGAAAAAACATGATAGTATAAAATTACCTGTGTCTCGATAAAAAAATCGAAAATTTCTTATAAATTCTTAAGTATAGGGATAGAAAAACAGTTTTAAATCATAAAATAGTTAAAATTTTGTTCAGGGTGGTTTCTGTTGACATTAAAATTATGATGAATGCGCTAGATTATGTTAAATTGAAATATTTTAATTAATTATAACGCGGTAACGCTACAGAGTGTAGGTTAATTTCCGAAGTAATTATGAATGTTTAAAACGAGTTTAACTTGCGTTTAGGACATGGACAATATTTTGATCATTTATTGACGAAAAAGTAGATATTAAAGATGGATATAAAGTTTTTTTTTAAATTTCTTCAATTAAATTAATTTCTCTTTGTTTACTATCTTATTAATGACGAGCAATACAAATTTAAAATTACTTTTGCATGCACACAGATTAGCTAATTAAAAAAGATAGTGTTGCCATTTAAAAAAATTATGGTTATCGTCATATCTCTAACTTGGGACACATCAATACTTTTTTATTAAAAATACCCCTCAATAACCCATTTCTCCAAAAAAAAAGACTGTACTACTGAATTTATTCCAAGTTACAAACTTAGACTGTATACATAATTCTAAAATTTGGCCCATACATAATTTTTATGTCCAGTTTTTTTTATAAACTACGAGCAGAGTACATATATCGACCTTATTCTACCGTGCCACGAGTGTTTATGCAAAATGTTAAGTTTATACTTACCAAATGAGAACAATTCGCTTTCGTGGGTATCTAGTTCTGTATTGCTTACCTAAAAAAAAACAACAAATTAAAAAAAAATCTACTGCTAATAATTGAAACAAAAATGTCCCAACTGGAAGTTGACATTTGCTTATACATATTGAAGATTTAGTGACTATAAGTATCAGTGTTTTGGCGTATTTTTACTAGAGATGGTATTTTGCTAAACAGTTATTGCACACAATAATTATTATTCCAACTAATCAGCTTAAAAAAATAGACTTGTTAGTTTGCAAAACACTTCCATTTGGGTTATAAACAGTCTAAATGATTGTATGTCGGTTTTCTCCTACCCTGTAGGCTGTACATAAATAATTATAAATACAACAATGACAGATTTATTAAAACGAAAATTCCGTCATTATTTATTTATTTTTTGACCAGCTAATAGACCGCATAATATGCATACCACTATTTACAATCCATTCCATCTGCATCGGAAAACGAAATAATCGTAAATCTGGGAAAGAACGAGACGAGTTTTCACATTGAAAATAAATATACCTGGATTTACCAGCCATAGTTAACGAGACCGGACGGCGTGCGTCGCGTGTCTCCGTCGTCCTTTCAGCATCGACAGGACGATTTAAATAAATTCAAGTTATGCAAGTGCAACGCAATCCACGCGCCGATCCTTTAAAAAAACCAAGTAATTTGGCAACAATGCTTTTATTTAGCAGTGAAAGGTCGTGTCGTTGATGGAAGAAAACTGCTCATATGGCGCTCTTATAGCTTGATACTCAAAGGTTATGGAGATAAAAGTAGAAGTCTTAGGGAAGTCCGTGATATTTGGTCGTCAGCCTGTCTTTTTGTCTCTGTCTGTTGACTGAAAAGCTTAAAAACTAATTGAATGACGCAAGTCTGCTGCAAAGTCGACGAAGAAAGCAGAGCTAAAAAATATACGTGTCTACTTTTTTCGTATTCCAAACCTATTCTCATTTTTCATCACGTATAATCCATGACATGCAACATTCTAAAAACAAACTTTCGAAAATCCTCATTTAATTAAGGTAAAGGGCATCCCGTCGGCCCTTATCTGACTGGAAGTTGCACGCATCCCATGTTAATATGTTTTCATTAAAACCTGCTTTACACTAGACCACAAACTAGGGTGATATATCTTGCAGAAAACGAGGGCTAAGCCGGACCACAAATGTTTTAAAATCAACGAGGTGGGGGGAGAAACCCTAGAGTGAGACTTTTTGTGATAAATACAGTCGTTAGCCCCTGTGCAGAATGTTTCCGAATTATACAAGTACTAAAAAGTAATGGCTTAGGAAACTTATATATATGTTATAAAAATAATATTTAAAATTAAGTTTTGCGCGAAATGGGTCAATGGGATAAATTAAATAAAGCATGTAGGTAAGTAACAGAGAAGAGTTTAGCATTTAACGAAATCTAGTGTAGTTTTTTTAGACACTCTTAAAGCATACCAGCACCTCTAAACATGATCTTATCGATATAAGTAAACTAGATGTAAGAGAAAATTATTTCGTGCAAAGATGTGTCTCAATTGCAACAGTCGTGCGCTAACAAACGGTTAGTTGGGGTACCGAAATCATGAAGACCGAAGAAGATTTTTCATTACATCTGATACTTATATTGATACCTTAGAATAGAATAGACTAAAAAAATATGTATTATGCAATAATAAAAGTTTACAATTACATAAACGGTAGCAATTCTCCTTGCTAGACCGTTATGTAGTGATAATATCACAGCAATTTAGCCAATACGAAATAGGAGTTAATGCTACTATAGAATGGTTTATCATCAAGTCCTATTGGGGGTGTATACTGTATTAGTTCCGACTGGCAGTTGTAATGGAACTTGACATTAATCATGATAATATTTGCTTGCTATGGTTAATAAAACATATATTTACCACTAAAAATCAGTACTGTAGTTCTCAAAAATTTAAATAGCTTCTAGTATGATATTGTTCTTGTAGTTTCACATTGCATATGATTATCGCCTATGCAACATGGTTTACTGAGTTGGTAAAATGTGTCCATAGATTATAAAGTACAATACTAATGATGGGTTATGCGAACTAAGAATCTTCTATTGCTTTATCTGAAAACTTAACTATAAAGTAAAAAAAAATTAATTGAAACAGGTATTGGTACGATCAATAAAATTTAAATTCAGACAGGACAGTTAGAAGACTCCGAACAACGATGTGACCTGCGCAACAAATACGTTAAAACTAATACTAGGGCACGCGGCGATTGCCGATCGTTACGAACCCCCACCAACGTCTTGTGGATTATAGGTTTTAACGGATACAATTCGTATTTGGGAAAGCGCTTTACTGGAAACAAAATGCGTCGCATTGAGAAGATACAATTTAATCTTTAAAAAATTGCAGTAATAAAAGTAGTTCATTATTCAACAAGACTGCTAATGGAACTGATTACTACCAATAAAAAACACTGTTCTAGCAAATCTGGAATTGAAATAACACTAATACGGGTTTGATACACTAGCAATTTATTTAATATGGGTTAATATAAAATAATTTTAATATAAACTTTGGTTTAGCAAACCTATTGTATTAGATCATTTTCCTCAGTGTACCAAATATAATCAGGTATACTATTTAAACTTCAATGTTGGGTGCTAAGGAACATTTCTAAGAATCAAATTTGTTTTTGGAAACTATTAACTCTTGTTTGGGTATAGTAGTAATCCATGATTGCAAGACCACTTAAAAATCATATCAAAGTCTTCATTAACCCATTTGTAACGCCCAGCCCACAGTTCCGTTGTAGTAAGGGATAGACTAAATAGCGCTAGCTGAAAGTTACTTAAACGATTTCTCCATACTTTAAAAAAGGAAGTATTTATGTCCTAAAAAGTACATTTTAGTTATAAAAAGAGGGGTTATTTTTTGTGATAATTAGATAGGTAACCTTGTAGGAATTAAGAAATAATCTATTAAAAATATTTTATTCGATATATATTTTAATGGTTAAACGGTATTTTGTTACCGGAAAAAAATATCGAATAGGCGCAAAAATATGTTGTCAAGAAAACGATCTCGTGTCTGTCTGAACGAAATATTTTAGGGATTAAAGGATTTTTTTTGGTGGTAACCCACATAATATATTAAAAAAAAATTGTACTGAATGATTTTCCTCAGTATAGAAGCTTTTTGGTTGTCATTATAGGTATAGAAGTAAATATTGTAGGTATAAATACGCAAGTTTATTGCGACAAAAGTATATGTTTATATATTACATTGACGCTTAATCTCCTTTTATTCCTTGCAAAATAATGCTGTTGCCCAAAACTTCGTTTTCTCTATTATCTTTCGCCCTCTTAAAATGTGAGACACGTCCCACTTTGAGCTTTTTTCATTATTTTATTCAAGTTGAGGCGATATTAACTTGCGATGCTGCAGAAATAAAACTTCATTCGAGAACTTTTAACATTCAGGTCTTTATCTGTAATTATCACTTTTAGAGATATTATTATTTTGATTGAAACGTGCTCGGAGAAAATGAAATTGCTTAGTATATTGTTTTTAGCCTCTACAGGTTATTCCTAGTGGTAATTCAATGTGAATTTGTACTGCAGCAACATTTAATTAGTAATTTCAAGTCCTTACAGCGTTTTACTCTTTTCAACTTTTGGGAATATACTTTTTATATTGGAACGCATATAATTACAGTCACGAATTAAAAAATATATTATAGAAAGTGGATCATAAAAAGTCAACTTTAATGAAATATATTAGTAGTGTAGATGGACATTTCGGCGCCAATTCCGGAGGTCCTTTCTGCGCATGCGCCCGCAGTGTACAGGATCAAAGCTGTTCATAAAACGTTCAAAGCTGTTTATTAGCTTTGAACGACTAATGAACAGCTTTGAACGACTAATGAACAGCTTTGAACGACTAATGAACAGCCAATGAACAGCTGAACGACTTATGAACAGCTAATAAACATCTTTAATCCTGTACACTGCTGGCGCATGCGCAGCAAGGACCTCCGGAATTGGCGCAGAACTGTTCATCTATCACTACTTAATATTGTATATTTTTGCGTTTTTACATTCTACAATCAGTTCTAGATTGATAAATTATGCCGTAATCTTCAACCGTTTACGAACTAATAACTTTTAAAACAAAATAGGCAAACGACAAAATATAAAAAGAAACTATTCTATAAGATGTTGAAAATGTCCTCCACCAATTATTGTTCTGCAGGAGATCAATAGATCTATGAATTCCTGTTATACATCTTGTACTAGGAGACATTTCATGTATTACCCTTAAACTTGTCTGGGTATAGAGTCAGGTTTAGATTTATAAAATAAACTTTTGACGTAGCCCGAAAAAAAGTACAGTGGGTTTAAATCGGGTAATCTGCGTGGCCACTCTATTCCTCCGTCTACCTATCCACCGTCCCGGTAAAATTATATTTAAGTACTCCCTTACATGAGCAGCATAATGCGGGAGAGCACCATCCTGTTAAAACCTTGATAAATTAGGATCATTAGTTATCACCTGGAAATAGAGTGGCAATAGCTGGAACCAAATCATTTCAAAGGAAATTTAGATATTTCTTTAGTGATGCTCTTATCAAAGAAAACTGGTCCGATTACCATCATATATTTTCAACAATGTCCGCCTTTTCATTATACTGACTGTGATTTTTCTATGAAGCAGTGAGGATTCTTCCGTGCCCAGTGTAATGTAGGTTTACCTGACCATTTAAAGAAAAAGTAGCTTCATCCAATAGACACATTTTTTGGACAACTCCTATGTGCTACTATTATCTGTTAGCTCAAACATTATTTTACAAAATTGCCTTCGTCTATCCGGACAGATAGACAATAACTCTTGTACACTTACTGGTCTGTAGGGATGAAACTTCTTTTTTAAAATAAAATTGGATACGGTAGTTTGGGGAGTATCGTTGTCACGCTCAAGTTGTGTGCTTGAGCAATCAGAATATTCCTGCAGTGATAATCATGTGATTATTGTTTCTCAGGTATACCGGGACGATTACTTTTAACGCTATCTTTAACAGTACGGGAAGTTCTCCACTTAATTGCTACCCCAGACACTGTCGATTGGCTAATAGGCGTGCGATTTCGGTATTTTTTATTGAACATATCACGGACTCCTGTATGACTTCTACTTTTATCCAGTGGCGGCTCGTGCCATTTTAGTGAAGTAGGGCCAGGTAAACCCTTAGCGCCGCAGGCAAAATTTTTTTGGGTGACTCGCCCTTTTTTGTTAATAGTTCTTGCTTTTGAAGTACGAAAAATAAGCAAAAAGGCACCTAATTTAATTTATGAATTTACAATCATATCTTGAATTTTAAGAAAATACTGTAGGTAGAGTGTACTATATAGACTGAAAGAACCACAAACCGAACGCAGTTTATAATTTGGTTTAATATGTATCTGTTTTTATCAATTTGTTTGTTTTTCTTCATTATTTCATTGTGATATGCAGAATTTAATTGAGTTTTAATGTTAATTTTACCAAGCATACTGAAATTAAATATATTGTTTAAATGTACCTTCGATTTTTCATGTGTCTTCATTTTTTCCCAGATATGGACCAAATCATCTGTACCTTTTTGGGACCAAGTTTGCTCCCCACCAAATAAAACACACATAAAACAAAATAGTCTATTGGATTCACCACAACCGCACACCCACGTATTTTTTCCATAAATATTTCTATTAAATTTACGCAAACGCAATTTCTGTCCGCCCTGAATTTTTTCTATATTTAAATCTGGTAACGGTCGTCCTAATTCCTTAATTTCCAATTTCTGTTCTAAAGAAATGGTAGAAAATAGAGTTTCCTTTAAAAATCTAATAGTATTCATTATGTATTTCTAAAATAAAAAGTTCGTTAACATACATTAAATCAGCCGGCCGAACGAAAATTATTTAGTTTACAAACAACCTAATACAAACAAATCGCGACGCGACGCGGACAACTGTTTGAAACGTCTAACGTCAAACGGTCAAACAAAGAGACTTCAGGGCCTGGCCACGCAGAGATTTTTTCCTGCTTGCATTCAAGGTCATTTTCCAATGTTTTTTATTGATGTGTTATGGAGATTTCGTCATAACTTCGGGCTTCCGCCGTGTGCCTCGTCGCTTGGCGCGAAAGCTACGTTTCCGTTTTACGCATAATCGCTTCCTTAATAGATGGAAATTTGCACCCGACTGTGTTCCATTTTTAAATTATTTTGCTAATTGCTTTAAAAACGAGAATATTAATTTTAATATGTTTTGGTAATTTGTAAAGGGCAGGACGCTGGACAGGAGGGCAGGTAGTGCCATGGCACTGTGGCTCTACCCCACGAGCCGCCACTGCTTTTATCTCCACAACCCAACATAATCAAGGTTCTATACGTTCATCTTCAGCGAGGCGAATTTCGGATGTAATAACAGCAGAGAAAAATTGAAATTTAAATAACTCAATTTTATCATACTCTTTGTAATTTGGGACACCCGGTAGATATCTTATAGGGTAATTTAATATTTTCCTTTTTTAATAAATAAACCAGAGCGGCAATTTCTCGTTTGTGTTAGTTGTACGTTAAACAAAGTATCCCATTTTGAATTTGTAGAAGATAAAAGACGCTCTTACATTCCTATCTCATGTGCACTTTTCCGTTTTATTTTTGCCATATATTTGATAGGTGCACGTACCCAGAATTCGCACAATGTCAAAAGCGGGCCGAGACATTTCCTGAATAATTCCCTATATATGCGCATTCCGTTCCTGTCGCGAGTTTCGAAATCCTGCGAAACACTCCCGCCGGTTCAGTATTCAAACAGGATTTAAACAGGGATATGCAATGAAAATTCGGGATAAAACATGTATAGGCCAGAGAGCTTAAAATAGGAATAAGCGTCGTAAGGAGATTGTCGTTTTGTAGAGGACAAATAAAGCTTTGGAAATAAAGGAACCCTTATAAAGCTTACGTCAGTCGCTGCTCTGGTAGAGTTTTGTTTGTTAAATTTGAGAGGTTTTAGACAGTTTAACGATTTTTCAGTGGTCTTTTAATAATTAATTAAATTCCAATATAGTAGAACCGTAGGAGCATACGATCAGATTGGGGGATCCGTGGGAAATAAATGATTAAAGTTGGCGACATAATTTATTTAATAAAAAACATATTTTTATATATGAAAACCCATGTTAGGCCTTTCGGAAAGCGGAGCGCAAACCTTCTGCACCTCCTGAAGGTAAAAATAAAGTTCTTTGGATATCTCGAAAACTACTAACGATAGAAATCTGACTTTAGTTTCATATAAATCGTCCTTTATTAGGACAAAAGATGGATCTTATGTTATTAATTTGTTATTTAAAAAAAACTAAATATTTTACCATTAGTAACGTTTTATAGTCAAACACAGAAAAAACATTGTGGTTGTTTAAGTGTGCAACATATGGGCATTTTTTTTATTACCGATTTCTCAGAAAATTTTATTCTTGATAAAAGTTGGTGCATGTTTGATAATCATATTAGGTGCACTTGAAATGATTGCAAGTCAAACGGCGTACAGGGTAGGCGAAAAAATATAAAACTTGTACAAGTATAAATTACCCCTATTTCAGAAAATTCAGCAAAATGTTATTAAGAAAAGTTCTTTAGAATTAAAAGTTATGCATAGAATCAAAAACGTGACCACCTAAAATAAAAAAATATATTTTCTTAAAAAACATTAATAATTAAGGTATCTGCGTTTATTTTAGTAGGATTTCATCATGTTTGTCGCTTAATTTGTACAGTTTTTTTAATAAACATTTAAAATAAAATTTTTGCACTTTAAATGAGAGTTTTTTAATTAGCATATTATCATTACTAATGTTTTATCTTGTTAAAAAGCATTTTTAGGATATTATAAAGTTGTGTTTAATATCGTTGCAACAAACATGAGGTTTGTGATTCCTTCATAAATTAAAAATTCAAGAAAATTTTACAAATATGCTTGAATTTGAACAAAGATATGTGAAATTGATTTGATTTTGATTAATTTATGAATGTCTTTATGGTGAATATACAAAAACATTTTTTTGGGAAATTATTAATGTTTTTTAAGAAAATATATTTTTTTTATTTTAGGAGGTCAAAACTTTTAATTCTAAACAATTTTTCTCAATAATATTTTGCTGAATTTTCTAAAATAGGGGTACGTTATTCTTGTACAAGTTTTATATTTTTTGGCCTACCCTGTACGTCGTTTGACTTGCAACGTTTGACTTGCAACCATTCCAAGTGCACCAAATATGATTACCTATCGAACATGCACCAACTTTTATCAAGAATAAAATTTTCTGAGAAATCGGTAATAAAAAAAATGCCAATATGTTGCACACTTAAACAACCACACTGTATATGTATTTTAAAAATTAGTCCAAATAAAAAGTCACATCAAATACAAATAAGTCGTCAAAAAATAAATAAGTTTTCCTTTTTGGAATTTGAAATTTTCAGCCAGGAAGCAATTGACGCTCGAAATTTTCATGCTCCACAAATAATATTTCCGCAAGCACCGATGCCGCGATTAGTGTTTCACTCTCGTCTCGTCTCGTTCTCGTCTCGCAGTGGTCCGGTCTCCTGCGACTGGTAATGGTAATAATAAAAACCCATAGGTACTTGGAGCTTTTGCAGAATTTAAAAAAAATAAAGAACTGGGAATGTGGTTAAAATTTTAGAACAGAAATATTATCAAAAACTAAATTGCCTTTGCATTTGGGTCATTTTTCTCCCCCTGAAGTTTATATCAAAATATATTTGTTTCTTACAACATACTAATAGGGAAGTAATTGTTGCTATGTGTGCTGCGCTGTGCTAATTGCTGTATAATATAATATGATTCAATTTGTAAACGTTGTCTATTGCTTAACATAAAATTAAGCTGGCAAGACGCAATACCATGATTTTCAAAACAAACGGAGTTCGAGTTTAAAGTTATCCGCAAGAAAACAAACCAAAACGAATGGAACTAATCGAACTATCGCGAAGTGTCACCCAAGTGTCATTTTATGTTGTGTCTAATGGCGAATAACGCGCTGAGGTGTTTTTCTAAAGAAGTATCTGGAGATTGCATCTACTTTAAATGTCTTTACTTTCTCTTTATAAAGTAAAGAAACACACAAATGTGTTACTTAATTGATAGCTTTTGGACTTGCATTATCTTTGTTTGTTTTTTAAATGACAACGTTTCAACTGGCATGAATCTCCAGTCGTCTTCAGGTAAATACTGTGTGTATTGTGTTACTTAAGTTATATTTATAGCGAATGGAGTAAAGCAACAGGTAACATAATGGAATGTGTGCAACAGATTTACAAATAATTGGGCGACCTAGGACTAATGATTAGTGATTTAGAGGCCTCTATCTAACAGAAGAAATTATGAAAACTCATGTTTAGGATAATAACTATTAAACGATAATGGAAGCATAATTTACAACGAAAGTTTAAAAAAATCTATTTGTTGTCTGTATTAAAAAAAAATTGAAAAATATAAAAAAATATTATTGTGTGGTAAAATTTCTTTAAGAACAAGTCGTGGTCTATTTTACGTTAAGATGTTGGCGACAGAGACAGGACTGAGCTAAGTTTCTTTACCATCGCATTCACCATATTTTCAACTTGTACTGAATGGTTTACTATAGTAAAAATCTTGAATACTCTCGCACGATGGGGGCAAGGTCACGTGACACTGTCAATTTTGGTCTATTAAATTTTTATAAGTTGGCATGAATGACCGGACTTGAAAATTATACATGTGATACCTTCTAAAACAATTTATGCAATAGCCTCATCGGTTCTACCGCTTTAATATTGCCAAATAATAAGTAATAGGTACCTAATAATTTCTTTTGAAAGTTTTGTTTTATAAATATTATAATTTAAGGTAGGTAATCATAAGCATGAATTTCTATATGGTTTAAAGACAAAGTGTCAAAATAGATTTAAAAAGTTTATAATATTATAAATATCCAAACCTTTAAAATACTAAACTAACTGAAACACAACTTAAAATAGGATTCTGTCACTCATATTTAGAACAGATTTTTTTTTGTTTTATTTGTTTATATTATACCTATAGGTAAAATACCTACAGTTCAACATAAACTAATTGAATTCAAGTTATTACATTCACTGTCAAGAAAATCCCCATATATGACTCACATAAGGTACGTAGACCCAAATATGGTTTTTATAGAATTTGTTGGCTATGGTAGGTACGGTTACATTAGCTGCATAGCTGCTTTTTAAAGGTTAATAATATGGAAAGCTGTTTTGGCATTTGGTAGAACTAGGCGATACCCGGTTTTATCAACCTACCCGGTTTTGTCCAACTCTCCCCTACCTACCTAAGTCAGGAAAATACTTAATTTCTACTTATTTTTCTTGAAACAGAAAAGGATATCTAGATAATGTAAAATGCAAAAATTATACATTAGAAACCTAACCTTAACGAACAAACATTTTAAGAACAAAAATTTTTTAAACTAAGTTTTCGACAAAAACGGCGTTTAGATGAAATAAAACTTATTACTTATCGATGAAATCAACTTAACGAGCAAGGCACACATTAATAATTATGATCCCTAATGAAAAAGAATTAAAATTTTTTAACCTGTATCTAAATTTTTGGTCAAATGAATAATAATTGTAGGTACTTACAATTAAATGTAACAAAAACGCAATTTATAACTCGGTGTTTGGGCTCATTACGGTCCGCCACAAATCTAGGAATATTATTATTTCCCAATATCAGCTGATCGATGACAAATAACCGCTGTCATCTGTTTTAAAACGAGACTATTCGTGATATTTAGTATAGCATTATGGCTTGCAAAAATACAGCGTTAATTTAATTTACAATTGAAACATCGAACTCAACGTGCGATAGATTAAGTTATGACGTTATTCATTGGTAAAACATACATTTGACAAGCACTAAACCTACCAATGGAAAACGCTATGAACAACTTTGACCACAGTGACAACATACAAGAGTTTCGCCGCCCAAAGATTGTAGAAGAGCCAATCAAGCGGTGCGCGTGCGCATGTTTTGCGTTCAATGCTGCGTTACCATATTATAATTTACGTTTGCGGCATAGTACAAAGCCGCCAAAATGCCATGTGCTTTTAAATACAAACAGGTGAATTAGTTCTCAGTGAGTGCAAGGTTTGACAACCTATTGTACCGTAATTAAAACGGATAAACTAATAATATTAAATTTATAATAGCAAACGATGAAATAGTTAATTAACCTAAATTGGTTTATTCTACTGACCGTTCAACTAAAATAATAAACGCCAAGAAAATTTAGTCTCTGAAAGCTGACGCGTGAGCTTGCTACGTCCCACAACTGAACTGGGAACTTTTAGGAAGAAACCAGCAATCAGCTGTTAATGTCACGTGTGGGTATCAACTATCGAAACGCTTTGTGTTTAACAACAGTTGACTACATACTATACCATTTTTTACCTGCAGTCTGCGGTTGGACAGTGCGCCATCGGCATCTTATATTACTGTCTAATTTACCTATTTTACCCATGACTTTTAATGATTATAATTATGAAACTTGCAAGATGGTAAAAATGCTTTAACTTAAATTTGCCAATTTAACTAGAAAAAATAAATAAAAATTTCAATTTTTACAATAAAATCAAACTGTATGCTTAAAAACCAATAGAAAATTAAGAAAAAAGCAATGTTTTTAAATCACACAAAGCTTTTTTTAAGACAAAAAATAAATTTTTACTGCTGCATGTTATTTACCTAGGTCTTATTTGAATTTGAAATTAAGATATTGTTTGGTCGTTCGTACTTACATAAGGGGTTATTTTGCAGTTACGACACAATTAGATATTCTGGCATTATGAAAATCAGATATGACATTTTTTTTATTTAACAGATTAAAAACAAAAAATCTCAAAATTCACTTTATGCGTGCAGTTACGACTCTTTTTCTTAACAGGGCCTTGTTTATAACACCTCAGTATAGTTGAATCGACGGAGCAGTTGCGGCTAAAAGCGTCTGCGTAGAAAGCAAGAGATTACGATATTTCAGTCCGGATTCGAACATAAGCAGGTTTAATTTTACATAATTTTAAGGTTGGTATGTAGGGGGCTCTATGGTAGGGGGCCGGGTCCTAGCTCCCAGCTCTACTTTATAAATTACTAGCAGGTCCCACCTGCTGTGCGTGGGACCGTTTCACGGTCCGTTAACGCGAGACGCATTGCAAATGTTTGGAATTTCATGTTTCCCCACATATCCACATATTATGTGGAAAATTTGAACTCCCCACTTCATCAGGGTATTAGTTTTCTTTTCAGGACAAACACAGTTTTGTTACATTCAGCACATAATATGTATTTATAGAATTTTTATTTAATTTAACAATTTCATACCATTTATTTGTGTAATTAGAGGAATAATATAGACATAATTAACTTAAAAATACCCAAAAGTGTCTTTCAGGCTCGTAACCTTTCGAGAGAGGTCGTCAACATTTTTAAATATTCATGACTACGCGACCTTTTCGTTATGACTGTCTTGTCACCTCGTTTGTTCGTTATTCAAGCTAAGCGGTAATAAATTAAAGTCTAAATTTTTCATATTTTTTTTTTAAATTATAAAAAAAACACAGTGTGCTTGTATTAACATATAAGTATGTACTCTCGCGATCAAAAATAAAGTTTTAGTTAATTCACACTATTCACAGTGTAAACCCCTATTAAACGGCTTTTAAGTTGATATTTATTTACTTTTTATTCAAAAATTGCTCAGTAATTAGGTGAATTTAAAGTTAGATCAAATAGATTGTCTCGCTACAGATGTAGTAGTAGTAGTAACATGTTTTATTTAGCAAAAAGCAACAATTAAATTTATTTTTTAACAAATTTTTATTATAGATTTATTTAAAAAATTTTAAAGGTGACCTAAACAAAAACAGACAGGAACGTTAAACTATATGCAAATTGTATCAAATCTTACGTATCATTTTGTTTTTAATTAAATGTAATTTTGAAGTTTTTGAAAAAGTTTTAATGATATTTGAGTTTTAATAGAATTTTCCAAATTCTTATATTCTATCAAACCTTTATGAAAAATAGGTTTATAGGGTAATGTTTCAGACACTCTATACATATAAAACCTTTGATTAATTCTTGTTTTATAATTATGATGGTCATAATTAAAAGAACCAATTTTTTTTCAAACAATCAGGCAATATATTGTTTTTAATTTTGTGTATAAAGATACATATTAAATAAAAAATTTAATTTCTGACATTCAACCAATCTAAATTTTTTAACATAAAATTTGTTTTTGTATAGGTATTCGTCACATTTTAAAATTATCCGCATCGCTAAAATTTGTAATTTATAAAATATTTCCTCACTAGCACAATACAAAATAGAAGATGAATAAAAAAAATGTGGTAATATATTAGTATTCAGTGTTTTTAGAAAAGAAACTTAAAGTAGAGCTGATTCTTTTAGAATAACCTACTTTTCCTGCAATCTTTGATAAAATATTTTCAAAAGAATTAAAAAAAAATATTTTGAATCAATAGTTATCCCTAAATATTTAAAACTGAAACTAAAATAAATAATAAATAGATAATATTGGACCTAGTATACTTCCTTGAGGAACTCCTATATTATTTATTTTTTTATTTAAATACGTTTTTGATATCTTTGTTTTTTGTGACCTGTTAGTTAAATAATTTTTAAACTATTTATAAATGTTTCCGCAAATACCTTACTGATATAATTTACTCAAGAGTCTAGCCCTGTCAACTGTTTTGAATGCCCGCTTTAAATCCAAAAATACAGCTATAACATTTTCCCCTTGATCAATGGTTATCTTCAATGATTCAATCACACATTGAATGACTGTTTCTGTAGAGTACCCTTTTGGAAAACTAGCTTGAAAGGAAACTAAAATGTTGTTGATATCAATGAATTCCAATAACTGTTCATATGCGACTTCTAATAATTTCTCAACATTCCATAAAACATTAACGGGCCTCATCTCATGCATATTTTATTGTTTTTTTACCTTTGGTACTGGTGTAATGTAGGAACATTTTCATCATCAGACATATTTCCATATTTTAAACAAGAATTTATAAAATTTAATAGGATTAAAGGTAAAAATAAAACAGATCAAAATTTGATACTGCGGGGACAAGGCCGGTCCCAGACTAAAATTCTGGATGGGCGCAAGGCAATTCTGATGGTCATGGCCCTCTAGAATATTTGGGAATAGAAAAAGAGAAAAATCAGGCCATTTTAAAATAGAGTTTTGACATATCCCGGAGGTTAAGCGATGTCCGAGAATATCTCTCTTGGCTATGGCCCTGGTTAGACGATAGGTAAAATGAAAAGAGTAAGAAATAATATCCTTAGAGCAAAATTAATTTGAAAAATTGAGCTGTTTAAAATGTGTTTTTATTATTTGTATTTATTGATGAGGAGGGGGGGGGGGGGCTAAAGCCCCTGTTGCCCCCCTTATAGCTCCGCCAGTATCATGTGCCCCTGCAGACTACTTCATATAGCGTTATACCGTTTCGCACGGAACTCTAAAAATTATACAGTTCCGGCGTAAAGAAATACGCAATATAAATACAAGTAAAAAAATCAAAATTTACCCTATAATAAATGAGAATATCCTATCGGTTTCGCTCGAGAGGAAAAATAATATATTAACTGGCGAATGGCAGCAGAAAACATTAAAAATGATAAATGACTGAGCAGCCATAATGTAGCTGTCTCTCATTAAAATACGCATCGACCTTTATTCATCCATCCATCTTTGTGCCGAGTTACTGATATTTAAGAAGTTTCCAACATTTCCAAGGCCTTTAATAAAGTAGGTACTGTTGTTACGTAAAAGGTAAAACGATTATGGGGGCCTATTCCTCAATCTTGCATAAAAAAAGGAAACTAAGATAAAGAGGAATATCTGAGCTAACCTGCTAACAACAAATATACATAATTCTCCTTAGTAGGACAGAGGGATGGTTGGTTGGTTGGTTAAAGGGTTGGGTTCGACGTGTGGCCCAAGCTTCTTACACTGCAGCCTTCTGGCTTATTGTGCGCCCCAGTCTTGTTTGAAAAGGTTTGTTTCTTTTCTTCTACAAGGTCCAGTAGTTTTCTTCCAAGTTTGACATGCGGGAGGTTTGAATATTTCCGAAGATTTTAAATCTTTTACGGGTTAGTGCCTCGCAGTTATATGATATAAAAGGCGGTTTCGTCCCTCTTCATCACAAAGTCTGCATTCAATGGGCCCATTATAGATTCCCATTCGTTGAAGGTATTTTCTTAAGCCGGTCATTTGTTTTAACTGGGTGCGCGTTACAAGTAGCATTCCAATTGAGTCCAGTAGGAGTGATACTCTGGCCAACTAGCAAATAGAGGCGTAACTGCATAATTAAACATTTTCAGAAGAAAAGAGGAATAAATCTATTTGTTATTTCGCTATCGTTAATACTCATAATGAAAAAGTACAAATTATCTAAACTTGTTAATGTTTCAGTGAAAAATGTAAATTTCAGGCATTCTTACTACATTTCTAACTGAAAAGGATACTTTTGTAAGTTACGATAAATTTGCATAACAATAATCAATAACTTGCCTGCTAAAGTGAAACAGTATGTAAAAAAAGTGAGTTTTAAAAAAAATATTTTTTGTATTTATATTTTTAAAAAGAATTCAATGAAATTTGGAACATAAAAAGAGAAGCGCATTAACAATTACTATTGCGGCAAAAATAGCCAATTATTTTTTTAAATTAAAAATTTATTAGAATAAATAACGATATAATAAAAAATTCATAAACAGTTTTACCGTGGAAATAAAATAGCAATAGATTTAATGAAGCAGTGTATGTACTGAACATTTTAATGGCTAATAATAGAAACAACAATACAATGCAAAAACTACTAAACTAAACTTAAACACAAATTAAAGTTCATCGTTAATTAAGTCAACTGAGGTTTTTTTCGGGGTAAAGTCTGCCATAATTTTAATTTTCTTATTTACTAATACTCCTATGTAAGTGGTCATCGTATCAGGCCTATTTAAATTGACTTCATTGTAGCTATAAAGTCGCCTAAAAACATATGATCTTCCAAGTTTACCTTTTCTTTACTTATACAAAATTATTTACATCTATTGTCGTAAATAAGAAGGTGATGAATATCTTTTAATATTTCGGCAACTGCAGGCTTTCTCAATCGAAATCTTCAAAAAACCCACAAGTCAGACATCTCTTCAATATAATTTCGCCTTTCGTTAAAATTTGTAGGAAACACATCTTCTACATTAACTAGTACACACAAAAAAATCTAGTCTCCAGTTGAACCTAAAAGTTTCAAACTGAAACTATCATATACATGAATAGGAGCAATGCTAAAGTAAAATTAAATAGAACATACCTTAGCATCAAAATATAGTTTTAAATTAATACTACATTATTTTAACTTGACTCTACTTTAGTTTTAGGGTAATAAAAATAAATGATCAACCTATCAATAATTTTAGTTGCAGATATAGTATACGTTAATATTGGTTTGATGCAAAGTAATGCAAATAGCATCAAAGAAATAATAAGGGTTTAGATTTTACTCAAGTTGTGTATAGAGACTGTCTTTGTGCTCGCTGTGAGAATACAAATTTATTTTTATTTTCAAACCCATCATAGTATATTTCACTTTGACCACAATACTTATTTTTAAAACAAGTATAAGATTATCTTGTTATGATGATAATGTAATCTCTTTATGAACATAATTTTGATTAACTTGATGATATAATTTAAAACTAGTGGTAGTTTAAAAATGAATATTTTTTAGGTACAAAATAAAGCAAGTTAGTTTCAAAATAAGGCTATTTGTTTGAGCATTACTATAAGCTTGGTTTGAGAGTAGTTTTTTTTGTGTGTACATTTGGGTCTTCTATGTCCATAACACTATTACAAATGGGTGATCGAATGTCACTAGATATCACCAGTAAAATTTATTATTTAAATTTTATTAAAAAATGTATTAAGTATATTATTACTTATACGTGATTAATACACGTATAAATTTGGTATCACTGTGTAGCTAAAGGTTCAAACATTGTTTGTTTTTAACATATTTTTAATTTATGCCTTTCTTTTGGAGAAAATAATTTTTAAAGTTTGCGTATTTTATACTAACACAAATTATAGTATATTTTGAAAACGAAAGGGTACACTGAGGAACCATGATCTAATACAATAGGTTTGCTAAGACATATTTTGTATTGATAGCTTATTTTTTATTAACCCACATTAAATAAGTTGCTAGTGAATCAAACAAGCTTTTCGTGTCATATCAATTCTAGATTTGCTAGAACAGTGTTTTTATTGGTAGTAATCAGGTCCATTAGCAGCCTAGTCTTGTTGAATAATGAACTGCTTTTAATACAACAACTTTGTTAAGAAATAAATTGTATCTTGTCAATGCGACGCATTTTGTTCTCTGTAAAACGCTTTCTTTACAATTAAGAAAACAGAACAGCGTCCCCAAAAACGAATTGTATTCGTTAGAACCTATAATCCACAAGATGTTGGTGGGATCGGCAATCGCCGCGCGCCGTAGTGTTAATTTTAACGTATTTGTTGCGTAGGTCACATCGTTGTTAGGAGTCTTTAAGCTGCCCAATTTGAATTTTATTGGTCGTACCAATACTTACCTGTTTCAATTAATTTATTTTTACTTTGTATTTAAGGTTTTTGTAACTTTGCATGTCAGATAAAGCAATAGAATATTCTTGTTTTGCACAACCCATCATTATTATTGGACTTTATAATCTATGGACGAATTTTAACATCTCAGTTAACCATGTTGCGTTGCATAATAGATAATCATAATATAGAATGTTAAACGACAAATACAATATCACACTTGAAGCTATTTAAATTTTTGAGAACTACAGTACTAATTTTGAGTGGTAAGTATATGCTTTATTAACCGTAGCAAGCAAATATTATTATGATTAATGTTAAGTTTTATTACAACTGCCAGTCGGAACTAATACAGTATATAAAATCAGATGATACCCCTAATAGAACTTGATAATTACTGTTGTACTGTATTCAGAGCAATAATTGCTAAAAACCATTCTATGGTAGCATTAACTCCTATTTCCTATTGGCTAAATATAACCGTCTAGAAATTTTGTTGTCTTACAGTAGGAAAGCGCGTTGCTGTCACATATAGCATTAAACAGTTGTATAAAGAGTACCTATGTGAATTCTTATAAGGAATAGAAGGATTTTTCTCAATGTAATCGGAAAAGCTGCTGTTTTTTTGTGGTAAGCTGGATAATTTTTAAATGTTTAATTGCATGGGCGTAATATTTGAACATTTTATGATTCCTTCTAATTATTGGGTACATTTGATTTAAAAACAATTGCGTGAAAGAGTCCCATTCGCACTTGACCGATTTTATTCCCTGCGCCGAAATTATATAAAAAAGTTTCTCGAAATAAAACGTTGTTTTAACATCAATAAAGGCAACTTTCAGCGATGCATACCAGAGCACTTTTGCAAAACAGTTAAAAATTCCCCGAGTTTGTGAAGCACAATAAATTTTATGAAATGCATGCACTTCTACAAAAGCTTACTTGCCTAACTTTATTTCTAGACTTTATGTGTTCTAAGTTTTCCAACTTTTAACTATTTAATTATTTCTTTAGTGATGTGAAAACGGGTTGGCAACTTTTGAACAAGCAAACTCCGAATGTAAGAATATAAATGGTCCTTGATAAATATGTTTTAGTTCGTTAAGATTATCTATTGTTATAGAAAAGTTATGTTGTTATAGACACAAGAGCGGGACCATACTTAAGTAACCCACAGACTTGTCGAGCGGTTCGACCACCAACAAAAAATCGAACGCGAGACTGTTTTGTGGCTTTTGAAGAGAAAACAGTTTACCTGTGAAACGAGCTGAAACTGGACCCGGCAGATTTAATTTTCCATAAACACGGAAGACGGCGATACGCTTCTATAAAATCTAATAAATACAATCAACTCATCTGGCGATCATCCGTCGTCTTCAAATAATTCGTTGGGGAATATAAACTTGTTTCCGAGTCTGTCTCGAATCTTGTAGTTGCAAGTAGGATTGGATAGACCGCTTTGGAAAAATGTGTTCTTTATTTTCGTCTCGATTGAAATTAAATGGGCTGTCAAAGTTAGGCAAAATTGGTGTATTTCGTCTTCATTTCAAGTTGTATTAACGTCTTGAACTTAAAATTGGTACATTTGTACAACTTCAGTTAGTTTTTAGGTAGGTACTAATATTAGGGATACCCTCGGGTGCCATTTAGCGATAATTCTGCCACCTAGCTTAAACCTGTAGTTTATGGGCTACCACGCGACTTCTATTTATACTGTAGCACTCTGCTTGTTTTGATCGAATAGAATGTTCGTCGAACGATATGACGACCCACTGGACAAGTCTGTGCATAAGCTCCTTAAAATACATTAATGGTGAGGTAATCAATAGAGTGGACTGTAAATATTCTAATTCATAGGTAACTTTGATACTTTATATTAAAAAGAACTAACTAATATGATATAAAAAATTTAGGGCCAAATTCAACTAGTAATCAAAAAAAAATCTGGGAAAATTTAAATTTGATTTTCACAAATCGACATAAGAAAGCCAAGCCAGCGATTAATTACCGTGAAATTAATGGAAATAAAGTTGAAAATCAGCAAATTATATGTGAAGAAATGAACAATCATTTTGTAAACGTAGGACAAGTACTGGCTAAGAAAATTCCGCAAGTTCAAAAATGTATCGAGGAGACAAAAGAAAAATCTTTTTTTATTAATCCCGAGGAAATATCCCAAAACGAAATAGAACAAATTATTGACGACCTTGAGATAAAAAAAGCAAATGGATTTGACAATATATCGGTTAAAATTGTAAAGTGTTTAAATAATGAAATTACTCCAATTTTATTTCATTTAACTAAATTATCTCTAAAAACCAGAAAAAAAATAAAAGTGCTAAAGTAACTTTAGTATTTAAAACTGATAAAAGTTATAAATGCAGCAATTCTCGCCCAATATCTGTTTTACCGATCTTTTCAAAAATATTAGAAAAAATAATAAATTATGCGACTTTCTAGAAAGCCAAAATTTAGTTTTTGCTAACAAGCATGGTTTTCGCAGATCTAAGGATACAGAAATAGCTGTAGGACATATTATAACAAATATTCAAGCTAATGTCGACAGCAGTAAAAAATGCTGTTTACTATCCTTAGATCTGTGTAAGGCTTTTGACACCGTAATCCATGATATTTTATCAAGAAAATTATACAGTATTGGGATAAGGGGAAATACACACAAACTACTTTAAGCTATCGTAAACAATTTATTCAAATTGGGGAAAGAAAATGTTCGGGAAAATAAGTCACATGTGGAGTTCCACAAGGATCAATATTAGGTCGGTTATTATTCCTAATTTACATTAATTCCGTTTCCGAAACTCTTGCAGAAATATATCATTAAATTTTACAAAATCTTCTTTTATGTTTATAATTAAAAATAAAATAAATTCCATCAATAACCCCTTAACATTTAATAATGAAAATATTCAATATTCAAAAACGACGAAATTTTTAGGATTAGTTTTAGACGAAAATTTAAATTGGAAATGCCATATCCAGTATATTATCAACTCTATCTCCTTTGGTATCTGTTTTATACAGAGCTAGATATTTTATTCCTTTGAAATACTAAAAAAATATGTTTTTTTCCTTAATATATTCAAAATTACAATACCTACTTAACTTCTGCATGGGGATCTGCTTGTTTATCAAACTTAAAACCATTACAAAAATTGCAAAATAAAGTTATTAAATGTATACACAAATTACCACATTTAGAACCAACTGTTAATCTATATAGACCAAAGGGGTATTTACACGTTCAAAACATTTATAAATTAAAAATTTCTATTCTAATTCACTCTATTATTTTAAAAGAAGAAAAATCAAACATAACACTTCAGGAGAATAAGACATTACATGATCATAACACCAGACGTTGTATAAATATCAAACTATACCAGTAAAAAGTAATTTCGGAAAAAATAGCTTTTATATGACGGAATAATAAGATATAACAATTTTCCAAAAATATCAGAAAAATTAAAAAATTGGCAACTTTTAAAAAACAATTAAAGAGATATTTACTAAATTAAATTATTTATACTATTTTTTTTAAATTGATTTTATTAATGAATTAAATTGGATTAACTTCCATTTTTTTTATTGTTATTTTTTTTAATGGTTATTATTTTCTATATTATGTTGTCACTTTCCATGTAATAAACTGTAAAAGTTAGTTTGAAATAAAGACATTTTGAAAGTAAAGAAAAAAGTCATGTCATTTTATATTCCCAAAATTTATATCCTTACCTATACTTTTTAATTTTACGGCTGATGTTTCCGTATCGAATGCCAATCGTCAATATTCATAAACTTTTGTTTGTCACCCGTCAATGGTCGTTAGCATTCTGTCGGTTAAAACCCGAGTTGAAGTCGTCCGGGGAAAAGGACATCGACGACGCGTCGTATAATTCGATTTCCATGATTTCCATTCTAATTGACCCTCTGTCCGGGTCCGTGACATGCCAATAATGGCGGATTATGTAAGTGTGATTACGTTAGCCTTATTTTCGTTAGGTCTGATAATTGTTTGTTAATATCAATATTTGCGTTATGTCCAGCCGGTTAGCCCCTATGCTTTATCTGCAATCATCGGATTTCATTTTTATTATTTTTAAAATTCAGTATTACCTATTAAACACACAATGTGAAACTTTTAACATTTAAATCAACATTCCTAAGTAAATTGACATTTCTCGTTTTCACAATGACGGCAGTGCGGCGCCACGTGAGTTACAGTAGATAGTCAGTAAGTAATTTTGGTCACATGTTTCGCCCTAGTTCATTTTTAGTTATAAAGAGATTAATTGAATGAAGCTGAAATACCGGCGATGAAACTTTCATAATTAATTATATAAATCACAATCCGCTGTGGCAATAGTTGTGGCTCTCGGATTATTACAAATTCATAATTGTCCTCGATATTTTATAAGAAGTTATAATTGTATTCACACTTAAAAAAAAATGATTAAGGTTTCAATCAAATCGAAGTCAGTACTGATTTAATCCAGGTCCAGGGCCGTTTCTGGCCTGTTGGCCGCCCTTGTGCGACATATGAACTGGCTACCCTTTAAATCAAATCAGTTACTATTTTACAATTACCTACCTGAAATTATGGCGCAAAGCAATTGTCAGAAAAATAAATCTTTAATAGGTGTCTATTTTTAATATTTTTCATTTATTCATACTTACCTACAGAGGGACTCAGCAATTTGGCTTTCAATGGCGATAAGGGCCAAGCCACTAATCCTTTCTTCGGACATAATTGACCGCAAGTAATTTTTAATTAATTTTAACTTTGAAAAACTACGTTCGATAGATGCAACAGTAACCGGCAGAGTAATAAAAATTCTCAGCGCAACACAAATATTTGGAAATGATTAGATTAAATCTTTATCAGCTATGAATTTTAGCGTATCTACAATTATTATTTTGTACGTTTTATTGGAAAAATTTCTCGGAACGACAAAATTTCCTGGTCGAGCTCTGAGCGATCAATATCTTTGTTTGTGGGACTTCCTTGCTATTGAAGCGCTATATCGAGATCTTTGCAGGATTTTAACAATTTCTCGTCATTTATGGCATTAGCTTCATAGAAGTTCGACAAAACCCCAAAAGATTCAGTACACTTATTAAGTGAAACGAATCTCTCCTTAATTGATTCTATCGCAATATCCAAAGAACAAGTAACCGGTGCCCATAAGAGTTTCCCCTGGCAAAAAAAAAATATCCAAAATCGAAAAATAAAAATTCACATTGAAACTCTGTTTGGTCTCGACGATGGGGTCATCTTTTAATTCGTAATCAAAATGTCTGGGTACTGTTTTTCGGCGTCGGAAAAGTTATTTGTAACAGCATTTGAAACCGGACATCGTCGGCAAATTTCAATAGGGTGCGTTCTTTTGCCCTGCGAGTATTTGTGCCCCCACCTACCCTACTGCCAAATTAATAAGACCTATAGTTAAATTCACATAAAGTTTTAATGCCAAATGTCAAGACTTGTCATTGTCTAGTTACTTTAGATTTCACCAACTTACTAAATTTCTTATACAGCTAAGATTGGTCAGTGTTTTTAATTTTTCTTTTCTGGAATTGTTCGGCCAACTCTTTTTATTTCTATCTCTTTTTAATCGTATGAAATAATACAAGATAGACATACTTTGTGTGCAGTACAATTATACTAATTAAATTTAGCCATTAGAAATTTATATTTTATGAGTTGCTGCAGTATTTGACAAGTATGACAGAACTGAAATGTCACGGCATTAAAAGTTTATGTGAATTCAACTATACCTACATAATTATTCAAATAATATCAATTAGTTTTAATTTTTTGAGTAAACCTAAGACAAAATGTAATTAACGTGGGTTGCAGGGCGGCCACCTCCGTTAAGAATTCTTTTTATTTTTCCGATACTTATCTATCTAAAAAGAAATCTCTAATTAACACAAAGGGCGGCTGCCTCATTCTTGACAGCTACTGCATAATTTTTTTTTGAAAACTGAATTTACCATTCTTATTTGACAGTTCATATTTATGAAAACTCCTAGAATTTTTTTTTATGTCTAACATTTTTTTCTGTGAAACTGCAGGCGGCTTTCGCCGCCCTATAACTTTGGCCGCCCTTGTGCGGGGGCACTCCCAGCACACCACTCAGAAACGGCCCTGTCCAGGTCCACACCAGATTGATTTAAAAAATTAACACTGGCAACTAATTAATGTCAAAATCATAACTGATCATATCATAATCAATTTATATTAAATAATTTAATCAATATCTAATGGTAAAATTGGCTTCGAGTGCAAAAATTTAATAACTTTTTATTTTATCTTAAATCATTTTTGATTAAATTTAAGAAGCTTATGGACAATATCCAGAGATATTTTAAGACGCCCCCAAAGGGTTTCTTAACCTATACTTTTTTGGTTGAACTAGCATAAACTAGTTTTAATGTCGAATTTGAAGGAACTAATCTGCATCACACAAAATAACTTCTCTCCACAATGTCTGATTAGGGTGACAATTTTGATAAACGCTAGGAAGAAAACAACATTATAAAAACGAAAACGTTTTTATTTTTCGGTAAGATGAAAGTATCTTGCTGATGGGTTGCAAAAAAAACAAACTTTACCTTATAGAATATTTTTTTTGTCAAAAAATGGGTAAACGAGTAGTTTTAAAAACACTGGAAGAAATTTTCCAAATTTGACGGCTTGTTAGTTATATTCAAATTAAGCAACTCTGCCCCAATTTAACCATTGCTGTATCTCTTACCTTTTTAATAAAAGCGTACACAATTTGTTATATTATGATGACATAAGTTGCACAATTCGTTAAACGACGATATGTCATATGTTTATATTTGTCCACATTTTTATAAATTACAGTTTTAATTGTAGTCAATCGTATGAAATATACAACAGCGTTGACGTATTCTACTTCCAATCTAATTTAAATATATATGAAAACATAATATTGTACAAGAAAAAATAACATAATATAAACAGACTTTGATAATTACGTAGTAAAAATAAACACAAGTTTGTGAATTAAAAACATCAAAGTGTTTTTCCTCTAAGTAGAAGGCATGAGATTCCGGAAATGTCTTAATTACTATTTTAAATTTTGTTTCGTTAAAATTTCTAACCGTTTGCTTGTTACAAAAATTGTCGATGGCCATTTATTTGATGGCACAAGAACGAGAATATCCGACATATAGTTTTATTTATTTGAAATCAAATATTTACCGATAAAACAACGCCAAAATCACTACTAAAAGAAGCCTATAAAAAAAGGAAAAACGCCACTGGTCCACTCTTAGCAGAATTATAACCTAATACGTTAGACAGAAACCATCCTTGAACTAAAGCGCGCTTGTACAACACGCACTCACAGATGGCGTTAAAGATAAAACTAACGTTCGAAATTAGGTACCTTAACCCTATTTCCAAGTTTTATGTGTTTAAACATCGGCCCTTTCAGCCAGATAGCAAATCACGATAAGTGAAATGTTTGGTATTTATTATATTATGTAATAGGACCGCTAATTAGCCTAAATTGGTTTATTCTACTCACCGTTTAACTTAAAAAATAAACACCAAAAAAATTTAGTCTCTGAAACCTGACGCGTGAGCTTGCTATGGCCCACTACTGAATTGGGAACTTTTAGGAAGAAATCGGTAATGTCACAGGTGGTGTGTGTCAACTGTAAAAATGCTTTGTTTTTAGAAAAAGTTTACTGTACCTGTCTTTGGGTAACAATTACCTACAGTTTTGTTAAATAAAAATTAAATTATAAATTAATAATAGTTAAAAAATAACTTCGGTCAAATTTGCGCATATTTCTTTATTTGCTTTCATAAATCCAACCTTTTTTAACGTAAAACTGTAGGTAATTGTACTCCAAAGAGGGGATTTGACCGATTTTTGGATAAAATAAAGACGTAACGAAATATTGATCAAAAAACTAAACGGTGAAGGCGTCACTAGTGTTTGCTCTTAATAATTTTAAGATAAGGGTTACTAAATGAATATTTTTGTAATAATTCATTAGAACATGATTAGTATTCATACCTTGATATGTTGAAAACGATTAAGTTTAGATATGTATAGTATAATTAAAAGTACATAAACATCGAGTAATAGACAGGGTGTAGATACCATTAATAAATATAGTTTAAAAAACACGCTTTAAATTAATCAAACTAAAAAGCGGAAAATAAATATAGTTTAAAATAATTCTTGAAATTATTCTTAATATAGGCAGAAAATAGTAATGAACGATAAACATTAGTATTATTGTGAAAAAAGCGTGGGGTGCTCGATATACGAAAAATATAGCACAAAGCGAGTTTGATTAATTATTAAAGTGTGTTTTTAGTTTTTTTAAACTATATTTATTTTTCAGTTTGAGTTATTGTTAAGAAATTTTTTTTTTTGAGTAGATTGAGCTAGATTAGTAGGTTATTGTATTGTCAGCGGTTCTTGATAGGTCTACAAAATTTAAATTAAATCTGACCGTTTAAAGTGGGTCAAAATCGGGTTCAAAGAAGTCGGTTACAAATAAAGATACATACAAACCCGAACAAACCCGATCGTCTATGCCGAATTATAAGAAAAGAACGATATTTGCAAACTTTTTAAAAATTTTAATTTGCCGACATTTTCCATAAATATTTGTCCAAATTTTATTTTGACGGGAAGATTTTTTTTTATAATTTTTCTCTATCTTTAGCGACAATATCTATACGACCCCACGTTTGTTTCATTACTATTGGTTATTGTAATAATTCTGACATATTGACAGGTGTCAAATTTTGAAAAGAGAATTTTTTGCGTATTTTTTTCAACTTTCCACCGTAAATATACATACGACCTAGTTTTTTTATTAATATCATTTTTTTTAACGATTTAACATATTGACAGCTGTCAAATTTTGACAGCTGTCAAATTTTGACAGCTGTCAAATTTTGACAGGAGAATTTTTTGCTTATTTTTTCCGAAGTCTCCGCATGGAATACTACACGACCCCATAATTTGTTTCGTCAAAATCGCTTCTTCGTTTTATACCTGACAGCTGTCAAAATTTGACCGGAGAATTTTTTTGCGTATTTTTTTTCAACTTTCCACCGTCAATATACATACGACCTTAAACTTTTTTCATTAATTCCATTTTTTTTAAACGATTTGACATATTGACAGCTGTAAAATTTTGACAGGATAATTTTTTGATTATTTTTCCGAAGTCTCCGCATTGAATATTATACGAACCCATAATTTGTTTCGTCAAAATCGCTTCTTCGTTTTATACCTGACAGCTGTCAAAATTTGACAAGAGAATTTTTTGCGTGTTGATTATTGTATTGTCAGCGGTTCTTGATAAGTCTACAAAATTTAAATTAAATCTGACCGTCTAAAGTGGGTCAAAATCGGGTTCAAAGAAGTCGGTTACGGACAAACAAACAAACAAACATACAGGTGAAGGTAATAAAAGCGTGTTAAAAATAAGTAATTTTATCTTGATGCGACTTTTTGACTTATACTGCATGCTTAATTTTTCTTTATTATAATATACTTTAAAAACCCCTACAACTTTTGCCTTTAACATTATTCGCTAACTATCTTACTTCAATAAATATATAAATATCAGCGACCCTGCATAGTTAGACAATTTGTACTATGGAGAAGAAATATATTAACAATATTTATGTATTTAAAAGGTTTCCCAACGAAATCTAAGGCCAATAGATTGATCAACGTTATTTATTCGACGGATCCAATAATCGCCCTCCAGAGGTAGGAAGAAAGCAGACGCCTCAAAAAGGTTTTTTTATTTGTTAAAATAAAGTGTCCGGGTGGCATCTCACGTATATCGAGCGTAAACGTAAACAATAAATGCTTTATCTTGCGGAAGGACATAAAAAACGAAATAAACCGTAATTAAGCCCATTCCACAAAGAAACTCCGCTATTTAGTAACGCTGTTTGTGGCCAAGAGCGGCGTCAAAAATAACCCTATTTTATTTTTATGATCCTCGCTAATTTCGACATTTGTTGTTACGGCGCGCAATGAAAATTCCCATCGATTTTGACTTAATTAAAATTACCCTTCAAGCTGTTGCTGCATTAGACTAATTTATTTTCCAAATGGAAAAAATATCATTAGTTTCCGCGTGGAAATCGTCGGATGCTGGAGCGCAATGCGGTATGCTACGTACAGACACGATGATGAGATACTTTACGCAAATTACAAATTTGAACCATGGTCGAATAATAATAATTAATTTGGTAGGCATGCGTCAAACGCGACCTGTAACTTTTTTTTACGGGTGGGGCAACCAGGGCCGTCGTTAGGCACTTACGATTGGGGGTTGCTAAATTTGGTAAATATTTTATGGTAAATACTATAATCAGTCGTTCGTTCGACATTCCGTTAAAAGTTAAATAAACAATCCTTTATCAAAATACGTATTTTATTTTATTTATTATTTATTTATTATTTATTTATTATTTATTTATTATTTATTTATTATTTATTTATTATTTATTTATTATTTATTTATTTATTTATTTATCGAAGGGCAAAACCCAATTACAATTTTTACTTAACAAACTAATAATTATTATTATAACAGTTTAAAGAAAAACAAGATAACTGAATCTTAAATTAGCTCTTCCATAATAAAACAAGAATATAATTACAGTGCCAGGTTAGAAATATTTCTCTTAAAAGATTTTCTTGCCCATTTTATGACACTGATATTTACCTGTCATCACACACAACCAACTTAGACCCTCAACCAAGGACAAGAAATAACAACGCACAAAAGTAGGTTATTTTAAAAGAATTAGTTATAATTTAAGTTTGTTTTTAAAAAAAAAACTGTATTTAATACTATTATATTACCACATTTTCTTTATTGTTCTTCCATTTTATATTGTGCTAGTGAGGAAATATTTGATAAATTACAAATTTTACAAAATAAGGATGATTTTAAATTGTGACAAATATACAAAAATTAATTTTATGTTGACAAATTTAGATTGGTTGAATGTCATTTAACTTTTTATTTAGTATGTATCTTTATACATAAAATTAAAAATAATTTATTGCCTGATTGTTTAAAAAAATTTTTGTTTTTTTAGTTATGACCATCATAATTATAAAACAAGAACGAATCAAAATCTTTATGTGGATAGAGTGTCTAAAAAATTAGCTTAGGTATAAGTTTATTTTTCATAAAGGTCTGATAGAATATAATAATTTGGAAAATCTCAAATATCATTAAAAATATTTTTAAAACATTTAAAATTACATTTAATTAAAAAACAAAATGATACGTAATATTTGATACAATTTAATAATAACAAATAACACATCGTCACCTTAGAGTTATACTGTTGTATGTCGCATTTTTTCTGAAATTGACTTTTTGGTGTTAATAAGTTGTATGTACCTCAAACTTGCCTTCCAGAGAATTACAATGTTGTATGTTACACCATATGTCATTGGCAACCATAAATACATTGTTGTATCAACGTGAATTGCGATTTTTAGGGTCTCATAGTTGTATATGTGTCACATACACCTTTGTAATTTTATATTTTATTCCTATGGTCACAAATAATACACATACAACTTTGTTTTTATTTGGTTGTGTCGTTGAGTTAGTGTGCTAGTGGATTCCTGAGGTGGATAAGGCATACTATATGGCTATACTTCCCAAAAATGATAATGCCTAACATATTTATTTCTCTAGTTCTGGATTATATTCTTATTTGTAGTTATTTTGTTTTTTTGTAACGTTACAAAGTTGTATGTTTTCATAATTAATAAAAAAATAGAGTTACATAATTGTATGTGTTTTTTCTAGTGCCCAAAATATAGAAAAAACAATGTATATGTGTATATTTTTTCTATAAAACCGTAATAATTATAATGAAACTAACTAAGTACAAATTTTCTTAAGTGTAGGTCTGACCATAGCACTGTAACAAAAAGCCAATTTTTCATAACGCTGCTTTTTCTCAAAACTTGGTTTACTGCACATACCACAGTATAACTCTAAGGTGACGACATGTTACTACTACTTACTACTACTAGTCGCTACATTTGTAGTTGCCCAATTGTTGCGCGTAGGTGACAGTAAAGGTCCATTCATACTATAGGCAAAGTCACAGTCTAATCGTCGTCCGGTCAGAGTAGGATAAAAATATTATGGCACTTGATCTGACCTTGCCTTACAATGTGAATAGTGTAATATAAAATGCAAGCTGCAATATTTGATCTGACTATGACCCGGCAGTGATCAGACTATGATTTTACCTATAGTATAAATCGGCGATAAAGTTCGATACAAAAATGTTGAGAAAATGTTTTACTTTTGCAAAATTTGACAGAAAAAATTAGAAAATAAACATAAATCACGAAAAATTATCCCAAGCCTCAATTTAAACACTAATGTCGCGTTGCTATAGTAAGCAAGAAAATTCACCATTTGCTTTCTCTGTTTGTGGTGCCGCCACTGGCTTAATATTTGAAATGCCAAATTAACACTTTATATTCTAAGTTAAATGTTAAACCTACCTTAAAAATCCAAGACCGCTACAAAATGTACACCCATAAAACAATTAACAATCGTTAGAAATGCAATCTACAACTAAAACTTTTTCCGCATTCACAAACAAGTCGTTCACAATACACAACAAAATTTCGCATCACGTTCTAACGATACCAAGGCAGTATCACTATCCAACTGGACATTAAAAATTCTTTGTTAAATCGTTCATCGCCGTGAAGGAAGTTCCCAATATTCCTGAATTTCTGTCGAGCTAATTTCACCAGCAGAAATTATACCCTCTTTTTAACCGAGGGATCGACTCGCGATGCGTTGGTCCCGGCGGCAACACTAATTGATCTGTTGTCCGTATTGCGAGCATCTAAACATATTATTTCTCTCTCATACTCACATAAAATGCTACTGTAAATTCGAGTTGACCAAAACGGTACATATGATAGCACAATTTGTTGGATGGCACGTTGTTTATAGAGATACACGATACAAGTTTAATGATGACGGCCTATTATAAAGTTGCACAATTTATATTGTAATGATATGCTATTTATACATTTTACACAATTTATTGTGTGATGATATACCGTTTATCCATAAAATTGTACCGCACAATTTGTTGGATGACGACATGTCGATTATACCGTTGAACAATTGATTGGACGACGATTATCCTACAGCTTATAGATCTTTTAAATAAACGATTACAAAATTTGAATTCAGTGCAAGAAACCTATAAACTGCTTGTAAATAAAGTTCGTCCTGCACTTAATAATTTTTAACCAAAAAACCGAACAAAAATCACACACAGACTCGGCGACTGGCATGCTCATTGCTCAGTCCCTTAGCCATTATTACTTAACAGTTCGCAGCCGATTTGAGACTAATATCTCAGTGTACGAGGTATCATTTAAATCAACATTCTGGGACGCGGAAAAAATCGTGATGTTAGTATTTTTATAGTCAGAAACCAGTTGCTTCGTGGACGACCGGCCTTAGTCTAAAATAACCAAGGGGCCAATATTTAACCACCTTAAATTTTGCATTAGATTTCCTATGTTCACCACCAGGTATATGTACCTGGTTCTACCATTCAAACCGGCATGCACGCCGAAAGGAAAGATGATTTGCTTTGACTCGAAAGGATTATATTAAAAAAATGGTAATGTATAATAAGTGCCTCCCCAAGGTAATTTTCAGAATTTATGGTAATTGAGTTCTTCTGGTCTCTCGCGCCGTTGTTTTATATTCATATAACAATTTTAAATGGAAAAAGCGGAAAACGGCGCTTCCTTAAAGATTATCTAGCATAGTTTCGTTTCTTAATTATAAAAACGAGATGAAAAAAGTTTCTCGAGATATTTTAAAAGGCAGCTTCGGATATCGCGGTACTTTTTTTGAAATATAATGGTTGTTGTGAAACAAAAGAAGTTAAGTTATTTAATGGATTGCCGAAAAATATAATTTTTAAATTTCTGTATACCAAAATTAGAAAAATGGAACTTCGGCGTCTGTCAGCTTTTTATTTTAATACTGCTAAGATTAAACCTAAACTTTGGCTTAGATATGCTGATGCGGTTTTTGGGATTAATAGTATAAAGGAGTACACGCATTGAATCGACTCGGACCGGTCGACTCGGAAAAGAGCAGTCGGAAATTTTTGATATTCATGTAATTAAATTAGACCCCGCGCACTAAGTTGGACCGGTCGACTCGGATCGGTCGACTCGACCCGGAATTGCTTGCAGGGGCAAAAACTATCGAATGCTCTGACGGCGAACTACGATTTTTGTATGAAATTTAGTGTAGCGGAAAACACCAATAAAGAGAAACGTTATAATTGTGCTATTTGATCGATGCCGCCGTGACTTTAAAAAAAAGTTTAAATATCAACATATTAATTTACCTTGATATCCTAATTCTCGAGCCTTAGTTTTAGTAAAACAAACTTGAGTGTAATTTTTTTATTGCACACTGTAAAAAGTGGATTGAATTTTACATGATAGTTCCTTAAAAAATATAAAAATATAAATTTTACACATACTTTCATGTGGTAGATAGGGATACATTAATGTTTTTGTAATATTAAATTTTATTTTAATTTTACAATAAAACAAGATATTTTTAACAGTGATTATTAAACAACTTTAGGGTGTTATTTAATAAGTGTCCGACATTGTACAGGACGATTCCCCAGTTATTTATAAGGTGAAAAGTTCATATAAGCAAGACCTTCATTTTTAAGATACAGGGTGTTAAAAATTGTGAGTGTGGGTGGCGTCCCATACAATTAAGGGCCAAACTAAGATAAAATTTGAATTTTTCCTAGTAAAAAATTCACAAATACTAATTTTCTTTCAAGTATCGACATTATTTCAAAAATTATTTACGAACAACAAAAATTAAATAAAATTTTTAACACCCTGTATCTTAAAAATAAAGGCCTTGCGAACCCATGCGTATATGAACTTTTCACCTTATAAATTACTGGGGAATCGTCCTGTACAATATCGGACACTTATTAAATAACACCCTGTATAAGTAAATTTTAGGAGAGTTATGGAAAATTAAGACATACAATTTAAATTTACAGCATACAAAAAAATTTAATTTATATTTATGAAAATTATAAATATTAAAGGATTTTTTATGCTAACACACCGTAAAAATATTTCCTTTAATTATTTTTACATCTACTACATAATGTCACTATAAACCCTAGTATTTTTCATAGTTAAGTTAACGAAATATTACATAAAGATTAATGTTATTTTAAATAAAATTTTAAGGGATAATAATAAAAACTCTTAAATGTTTATTGAATATAACATTGATTTTTAAAAATCTCACGAAATATAACATAAAAGGTAAAGGAATAAAAAATCGATTAAAAAAAACTACAATAGTTTCCAATTATTTTTAAATAGCCCAATCCAGTAGTAACAGCAAAAACTAACGCTTTCCATAAAACTTTAAAATCTTTCAGTTTCACTAAAACTGAAGATAAATAGTCTCTTTTATGGGGCATTCGTAGCCCGTTGTTTAACGGCGAACATGGCCTGATGACTTCGTATCACCGGGATATAGAATATGATTTTTCATTTTTATCGCAGGGTTTTTTCGTTTTTTCTCCGTTGAAAATATCTGGCCGTATAAAAAAAAGAAATTAAATCGCATTTTTAGCTTACTTGTTACATTGTAAGCAAAACTTAAAACTTACTTTTTACCTAATTCTAATGAAAACTTATGCAATTTTGATGACACTAAATTTTTTTACAAAAGACCAGAAAATAGGCAGCTTTCACAGAGTGTTGAGTCACTGACGAAGGAATGTATTCAACAAAATATCCCAGCTCCTCGCCCGCATCTACCTAAATACCCTTACTCAATTCATTTTATTGTGCCGTTAAGTGCAGGGTGAAATCTTTGTGTCACACGTGTTGCAATCAGTAGGATGTCTAAAGTAAATAGAAAAAGAAAATTGACGGACATAGCAGAAGAGAACACCAAAAGCACCTTGGTCCGTTTGGAAAATACATTTTTACCACCGAACTGTTCCCCTGGTAAGGTTTATTAAACCATGTCCAAACAGAAATTTGATCACACGCTTACGTGGAAAATAGAAAACATTAAACATCGCCTCACTAATTCGAACGCATGATACTACGTAGATACCAACGTATATTTGCAGTTATGGAGGGGCACTGCAGCAAGAGTGGAAATGTAAATTGCGCTCGAACAGAAGTTGGCTACGTTGAGTATTGATAGATCTCTTTTTAACTGGCACCAAATCCATTGTGTATTTATCTGTTTACATTAAAAGACGTCCTGTAAGTTCAAGCTTACCAGTACTGTTTATTTTCTAACAAAAAAACCACGCGTAATCACTTTTTAGAGGCCAATATTTCCTATATATTATATTTATGTTTTTGTTATAATCATGTACTTTTTGCGCTAACTAAACATGTGTAAATTTGGTAATATGTTTTCATTTCCAGTTTCACCAACATTTTCATCATTCTTTCGACGATTTTTCTTGTTTACACGGCATGTAAGTACACGGTGTCAGTTAAATAATTTCATCAGATTGTGGAGCGATCCTTCACTGTCGAAGCCGAGCCCGTCCAGGCCATATTTCATTCCGTTAATTCACCTGACAGGACGATGCACGGGCGAACTTTATCATTCTTTGCGCAATCAAATCGCTTACTGAACATTATTTTTTCCGGGATGTACCGTGTCAGTGTTGAATGCTGATGGCAAATTCTTGATATTGCTGAAGTATAATATATAAAATTACGTATAAATGGGGGAAAATAAATCAACATAATTAATAAAAAACATGTGTTAAAAACTTTCTTATAAAACGTGACTAAAGTCAACTTTTTTAAGCATTTCGACAGTTGACACCCACATGTGACATTAACAGCTGATACCCGTTTCTTCCTAAAAGTTCTCAGTTCACTAGTGGGCCGTAGCAAGCTCACGCGTCAGGTTTCAGAGACTAAATTTTTTTGTGTTTATTATTTAAGTTGAACGGTGAATTAGAATAAACCAGTTTAGGTTCATTAACTCTTCTACGTCCAATAACAAACATTTCATTTATCATCATTTGTAATATTATTAGTTTATCTATTTAAAATTCATATTATGATATGATATGCCAAACTAATGGGTAATAAAATAAGTAGACAAAAACAAATTTATTTTTGTATATTTAACAAAATAAGAATATACCGGGTGTCCACGGAAGGTGGCTCGCCCCTCTAACTTTTTTGTTTTTTAAGATAATGAAATAAAATTCGGGGGATTTGTATACGACATAAAACTGCATTATTTGACAGGTGACTCAACATTATGGAACTTCCGGTTTAACCGGAAGTGACATAAACTTTCTATTTTTAAATGGGACACCTGGTATATTTTTCCTTTTTTTGACTCCATATGACATTCCAAATACAACGATGTGTCAGTTGTCACTTTTTGTCACCAAGAAAATATTTTTTTTCTTAATTTATTGTTTTATCTAGAGGGCTATAAATACCTTAAAATCACTTATTTTAGTTCTCTAATCTTGTGAAAAATACAATTTTACTATTTTTGATCCAATGCTATGTGCTATGTAAAATTTAATCTTTAAAGCTGTATAACTCATTTTTTTAAATGGCAACATGGTGGCTCGTCGGGTTAAGAAAAAAGAGGATTTTATTACGATTATTTTGATACCAGGTTTTAGAAAAGCTGCCATTAGGTTTTAGAAAAGCTGCCATTAAAAAACTTTAAAAAGTTAACTTAGAACTTTCCTAAAATGAAGCATCTTTTGAGAATAAATTTAGATTTAAATGCATCAAGTAGCCTGTGACCAGCAAAACTGATAAAACCAAATCATGCCTTGAAGAATATTGATATGCCAACAGCTTCTGTCAAAGTAAATTAGTTTGTTGTTTAAAAAACATGGAAAATAATAGTTTTACAAGGAGTGAAAAAGTTGAAAAAAATTTTTTTTCTTGGTGACAAAAAGTGACAAGTGACACATCGTTGTATTTAGAATGTCATATGGAGTCAAAAAAAGTAAAAATATACCAGGTGTCCCATTTAAAAATCGAAAGTTAATGTCACTTCCGGTTAAACCGGAAGTTCCATAATGTTGAGTCACGTGTCAAAAAATGCAGTTTTATGTCGTATACAAATCCCCCGAATTTTATTTAATTATCTTATAAAACAAAAAAGTTAGAGGGGCGAGCCACCTTCCGTGGACACCCGGTATAGAAAGAAAAAGAAAAATAATTATATAAACTGCTGAAATTGGCCACCGCCATGCTCCAAGCATAAATTCACACGTCTCTTCATATTTTCGAAAGTGTTGACCAGCATCTCTGGAGAAATGTTACCACATTCTTGGATAATCCTTTCTTGTAATTGTTCTAACTAAATTTGCAACTGGTGTTTTAAAAATAATGTTCTTTAAATGAGGAAAAACGAAGTAATCCATAACCGTTAAACAAGGTGATCTAGGTGGGAATTTAATGTCTGATCGAAAACTGATCAATCTGTCGTCAAAAAAATTGCGTAAGTAGTTAATAGTTTCGGCGGCTGTATGGGCGGTTGCACCGTCCTGTTACACCGTAATTGCAATTTCTTGGAATACTTGCACTTTATAAGGAAATAAATTTAGCTGTTTCTTAAGAATAGTCCTGCATGTTTCATAAGATCTTCCCACTTCTTGGGACAGGCGTCTTATACAATTTGCATTTACTCTAACCCCGTTTCGAAAATACGATTCAACCATGAATGTTTTGTGCTGTTTAAGAAATTGGACAAATTAGCGATTTACTTGTAACGACTGTCAAAGATGACGGAATAACTGATTGATTGTTAATTCAGGTAGTTACTGACACACAACAGGTATTAAGCTCTACGGCTAAGCATTACGTCCTTAGATGCAAGGCCCTCTTTGATGCAAATTATTTTTGCTCGCACGGTAATAAACGGGCCACTCGGTACTTTTTCGTTGTATGCTTTATAACTTTCATGTTAAAACAATATGATGAATTCGCAACATACCCACATCCTAAGGCTGATCCGAAGTACCAAGTGTTTATTGAAGCCATCGGAAGGGTCCCGTGTCAACGGAAATTGCTCTAACTACGTCGTATATAACCCGGTCGAGTTTCGTCGAAATCCCCGAATTTAAATCAATCACTCGTTTCGGACTAGCCACTCTAAGCAACCAATTTGGCTCTAAGCTTAAAACTTTTTCTGAGAAATAAGCGAACTCGACGGCCGGTGCCATGTTAAGTATAAATTAATTAGCGAAAGGGGGCGTGTTTAGTGTTTAGTTTTGCGTGTATGATAAGCAAAAAATAGTGTTCCTTAAGGGTCTACCATAGACTTTTCATATAGAATTTATTTAATAAACAATAATCGTCCTCGCGAATTAAGGATAATATTTTTTAACGAAAAAAAAAGACATATAAACAAAACAGACACGTGTTTTAAGAGGTCTCACGTCAGTAACTAATCTATTTTTGCACTTGCGTGCATTCTGTTCCGCCACGCGATTCTGCAGGCAACCAGCGTTGTCGTTTCGTGCCTTGAATAGTCAAAAAGGGTGTATCTTACTTTTAATATTTTAAAATTTGAACCACTTGGTAATAGATAGGTACTAATACGTGTGGCGGCTGCTATTTAAGGGCTCATGAACAGTTGCCCCCTAAGGAAACCACACATGATTAAAAATACAGTATATCGTCATATTATAATAATTTTATACCATTGACATCAATAATTAACGTCTCGCTAATACCGTATTAAATATCTCTATATATAAAATCCCGAACTTTTTTGCTAACGCCAATGAACCCAAGCTATAAAGCCATTCGATTATTTACTGAATTGTCCTTTCAAAAACAGATGCTTACTAGGTGCTTCTCTTTCTACCTGATTGGGTCTAAATTTTGCTCTTTTTCCATGTCATGTGCTGATTAACCGGTAGGTGATCTTGGACTATTTCCACCTCCGAATAGATCGCAAAAAACGGTTTATCATCAATCAGTGGCGTAGTGCACCCGTGCAAGTTATCGACTTATCGTTATCATCGACCTAGTAAAAAATTAGCTATACAGTGTGTCCAAGAAAGTATGCAACATATGGGAAAGTTTTTTATCACCGATTTATCAGAAAATGTTATTCTTTATAAAAGTTGGTGCATGCCTTAAAATTATAAATGCATATTTCATTTTTCACCTGCGGCTAATAGTAAGGGAGTAAATGCCATTTTCACGAAATTGCCTTAAGAGTAAAGTACCTTAATTATTAGAAATACAGCAAAGTTTTAATGGAAATGTTCTTGCAAATTAGTAGGTTAGTCCAAATACGAAACTTGAGTTAGGTGTCACAATTTTTAATTTTTTTTTTGTTTATCTCTATTTACCCTAAACGGTACACCTCTGGCCGATTTTTTGCTTACGCAATTTTTATATATTTATTAAATGATTAGGTAGTTGCAAACTTTTTAAAACATTTCAATGTTACGAGTTGGTTCAGATATTAGCGTGTTGCACGCCTACTTTTTTTTTTTTTTTTTTTTTTTTTTTTTATGATCGAGCACAAGCACTATAGGAAAAATCCTTTAAACACATTTTAGCGAACTTATGTTCTAAACAAAATAATGATAGAATCCAACTCTATTCATATTACTGGATGTCATTTTCACCCAGTACGCTGAAGTCCAAAAACCTATTTTAAAGAAATGCATATAAAAAAAATTAAAAATTGACACACCTAACTCAAATTTCGTATTTGAACTAAGTTATTAATTTAGAAAAACATTTCCATATAAAATTTTGCTGTATTTCTAATAATTAAGGTACCTACTTTTCTCTTAAGGCAATTTCGAAAAATGGCATTTGCTCCCCTACTATTAGCCGCAGGTGAAAAATGAAATATGCATTTATAGTTTTAAGGAATGCACCAACTTTTATAAAGAATAAAATTTTCTGAGAAATCGGTGATAAAAAAACTTTCCCATATCCTTTTTTGGACACACTGTCTGTATATGTCGTTATTGATCTGAAAAATCGTGGAAATTTGTTTATATTATATTTTGACCAGTGTTAATTATCAAACTGTTTACGGTAGCTATTGTCATCAGGCCTGGGATCAAATTATTAAGGAATCCTTTGGAAGTATCCTACCGTCTATTCTTAAAAATTGTAAAAAATATCAGACTGCCTAAATCGGTTTTAAACTTACTGACAAAACTGGCAAAAAAAGTGGAACTCTATGAAAAGTAATATTGGCTGTGCGGTTTGTTTTGATTCCCATATGCTTGTACCTACATGAGTACTGTTTGCTCCAGCGGCGGATTTAGGGGAGGGGCGACGGGGGTTTCGCCCCCCCCTGAGCCTTCTTAACCACACCTAAAGTCAAATACGTCATTCGCGAATTCCTGTGAAATAAATATAAGAAAAACCTTAATTTCAACTTCACATAATTAATAATAGAAATAATAGAATATTTTATAAAACAAGCCAGCCAATGATATAAATAAATTTATTGTCATGTTTTAAAAATAAAAGAAAAGATCAACACTGTTATTTTATGATAAATGCATATGGCTTAACTGGTAGCAGCGGCGGATTTAGGGGGGGGGGGGCTGCAAGGGCTGTAGCCCAGGGCGGCAAATATTAGGGGGCGGCATTTACAACATTAAAATTAAAACAAACCAAACACGCAGACCTTCGCAGAAACTTCATTATAAGCAGCTTTTCAATGATATTTTAGAAACTACAAAAGGCCAGATTGAACTAAGATTTTCAGATTGGCATGAATTAGGTACAATTTTTTGACTTAATGAATAAAAATCTTTTTTTAAGTTTTTCAGAAAATTTTCCAAATAATCTTTCAGATAGTTTATGTCTAAGGTAAAACTTTATAAAAAAAGAGTTTTTAGTTTAACTTATTTTTAACAGTTTTTTATGGTGAATTTTTGAGAAATTTTGGGCGTGGTCAAGAAAATTTTTCGCCTACGGCGCTTCATTTCTAAAACTTAGTCGCCCCCCCCCCCTCAGCAAAATCCTGGATCCGCTACTGGTTTGCTCCACAAGAAATTGGAAAGCTGCTCGATAAAAAGTAAAAACAGGTATCGTTTATCTAAAAACCTATTATTCTATTTATTTTTTACATTATCCATTTAAAGCATTCCCAATTTTGTATAATTGTTGAGCTTCCACTAACTAAAATCCGTACCTAGCTTTATTAATACCTAATTAGCAATATTATGTAAGGAGGATCCATAATCAGTATTGCCAATAGTTGGCGTTCGTTGGGTAAAATCATCAAAATAGCAAAAAATAATTGTTAAATCTGGCATGCCAATATAATCAAACACGTTTATACCCACATTTTGCAGATTTTTTTATGACGTCATATCGCAAGACGAGACGAGAAAACAGCTTGTGAGATGTTGGCGAGGCGAGATTTAGAAAAATCTCGTCTCGATTTGCGAGAGGCAGCTAGGGGGCATAACTCTAGTTAGGTACCATTCAAAAAACGAGATTGTCTCAACAATCCTCATAGTATAATAATGGTATATTAAAAGGTAGCATTTTCTCAATCTAAAGAAAATTTGGTATAACTTTTGTTTTTAAATTTTTGCTCCACCTTTTCGTAGGAGGGTACAAATATTACTATGCAAAAATATTCACAACTTTGGTTTGGTTTATTAGAATTTGACAAATTTTAGCTCGCTAAATAGGGTTTGTTTTATTTTATCGAGTTAATAAAGAACAAATTTATTCTGAATTTTGTTGCGACCGCTAGAGGGCGCTATTTAGCAGATTCAACAATTTCTTTATTTTCTTCAAAAATCTTAAATGCAACGACTCATAACTCTAGTAAGTAATTCGAGCCCCTGAAGTCTATTATAGGTAAGGCTTATTAATAATTCTCGTTTAGCGAAATGAACTACAGCAAAATAATAAATTGGTGCACACATGCCTGCAAATTTTACAACTAAATATAAATACTAAAATCCTGGAACTTTCCCGCTTAGACTAAGAGACTTTTGGCTTTGCGGTCCCAAAGACTCTAGACAATGTGTAAGTTGCAAAACAAATATGCATAGTTTGGAGACTTACTTTGTGGTAAGACATTCGCTGGATCTTTTTGGCTAAAAACCGAACATTGTTTAGATAATAACTTGAGGAATTTTTAGTTGCCAGTTGGCATTGTCGGGAAAGAATGTTTTTCAGGCGTTTTTAAGGTTGTTTTTTTGAAAATTTTTGTATTTTAACTGAATATTTCCATACTAAAGTCTGTTCAATGACCGCTGAACGTTACGTCATATTCTCCATATTTGCGGTACGTCGTAAATTAATTCAGTCAGTTTGACTTACCGGTGGTAAAGGTTATGATTTTTCCTAGGCTTGATCTACATAAAGACTAATGCATGTGAAGAAGTATACAAGCGCGTCTTTTCCAATTTTTAATTATTATTTTTATACTGTTAATTAAGTCAGAAATAAGTAGTTTATTTACGGTAAAAGGTATCATGGGATAAAAAATTTTGTTTTTCAAAATCAGTATGAAATTTTTAATTGATTTAAATTTACTGAAAAATAAATAAAACTCATTCATAAAATTTAAAATGGAATCATATTTTTTTTTTCTAGTGCATCAGTCTTTAAATTTTGTTGTTTAGAAATGGTAGTTTTTAATATCTGTATTAAATATAACTGAAAAATGTTAATCGGCGTGCAGATAAAGTTTTTTTTTTAACAGTTTTACACCTTCGCCGGGATTTGAACCCAGAACCTCTCGATTACCAGTCAAACGCTCTAACCAATTGCGCTACGGAGACACTGAGATTCTCTCACCAACTTCGGCAATACAACCTTATTCAATCTTAATGTTAGTATATACAGTTTGAAATGCCCTGTGATTTTAAACCGGGGAGGTGGTTATTAAGGGAAAGGAACTCACTCATGACCACTGATCATTAAGATCTATTTTATCAATCATCCCGTGTCTTCGACATATAGCGGCCTCTGCAAGAATCCGATATTAGACCTCTGAACAATGATATTTAGAATAGCCGTCTGGGTTTAAATCCCGGCGAACGAAGGTGTAAAACTTTTTTTCAATTAAAAAAAACTTTGCACGCCGATTAACATTTTTTAGTTTTAAATTTTGTTTTAAATATTTTCATTTTATTTATAAAATTATAAAGAAGAAAAAATGACAACAAAATACAGTTTTTTAAACATTAAAATAAACCATCCATTTTTCCACCGTTACATTTTCTATGGCTTCATTCCACACACCCAAAACTACGTCATTTGTTACAGGATGCATAGAACTTATTTTTGCACTACCCAATAACGTAGGTATATTTTTCGGCAGCACAAGTTCGGTGACGCGGATTTTACCTGTTATAGACACGACATAATGAGAAAAACATAATTTTCTTTATGTCATACCAGTACATTATTGTGTTTTTATACCTTAGATTCCATCTACATAATGGATTACTTTATAAAGTATACATTATGGCCCGCGCGGGCATTAAGTGTTGCATTAAGTGTGCATCTTGTTCCATTTTTGATTTTTGACTTTGACGCATTAAATATTTTAATAATGTCAAGGTAATGTCGCAGGTAAAAATAAAAAATTGGTAAATCAAATTAAATTAAAAAAAATATTTATTATTCAAAACGAACTGGTATGACATAAAATTTTGTATGCTGTGTATGTACTAATAGATATATACCCTCGGGCGACTTACGAACCCTCGGGCCAGAGGCCCTCGAATTTGTAAGACTGTCGCCCTCAGGGCATAATCATCTACTTAGTACCCTTGATACATAAATAACTATTATAAGGGCAAAAAAGTGCTATTTAAGGTATAAAATGTAACAAAAAATGTCCGTTCGTACAAAAAAAGGTTTTAATTATTGTTAAAAAATTTACAATTTTTTTTTACGCAGCCTGCGATGTGTTGTATTTAGATTAATTTTCTTACGACATACCTTCTCTCTCAAACTTCAACAGCTAAGATAAAAGATAAAAGAAAACTTCCCGGGCCGTGCTTAAACCCGATATAAAGGAGACCAGACTTAAAGAAAAAACTGTTAAAATTGTTCGTTTGAAGTCTTGTATGTTGTCTGATACGGTATGTATAGGTTTAAAGAAGATAAAGGGCGAAAACCAATAGTTTTCCAAAGCTTTTAATATTTATTAGTTTTTAACCGATTTTAAGGAAGGAGAAAATTCTC
Organism: Polydrusus pterygomalis; assembly: GCA_963969555.1. NCBI lineage: Eukaryota > Metazoa > Arthropoda > Insecta > Coleoptera > Curculionidae > Polydrusus > Polydrusus pterygomalis. Next base: position 3,554,258 of record OZ018376.1, read on the forward strand.
AGTTCGCTACATTCGTATTTTTATTCTATTTAGGTTTCCTTGCTAGAATTGAAAAAATTGCTAAAGGGCGGATTATATGCACTTAAATTCAGCCACAATATGCGTATATACAGGGTGTTTCAATAAAAATTCCCAGGCCAATTATTTCGAAAACTAAAAGTGACATGTAAATTCTGTAAAAGCCAGTTTTTAGCCTCTATGTTGGACAGGAACTTTTAAATGTTGTGGTTCTTAAAGATAATTAATTTATGATCAAATTATGTCCCATAAAATTTTTTGATAAATCCAACATGAACGGAGATATTTGGGGTTAAGTTTTTTTTTTTTAATAATTTTAACGAGTATTTTAATTATAAATATTTTTAATATCCTTTCGCAAATTTTAATTATAAATATTTTTAATATCCTTTCGCAGATTTTAATTTAATTTTGGTAATGATCATTTTAGTGATAAAACGCTCGTGTAGCGCTAAACTATTACGTCCAGTGACGTCTCGGGGGGGGGGGGGGGGGGGCGCCTTAACAAATAATATTGGCAAAAAATAAGACGCCACTGAGTTTTTGGAAATTTTTATAATAAAATATCCTTTTCTTGTCTGTTAAATTGTTTTCATATCTAGCTTCGTTTTCGAGAAATAAAAATAAAAACAATTTTATTGCATATCTCTGGAAAACAAAAATCATTAAATAATTAATACGTTGTATTTTTTGTTGTTTAAAAGCGAAGTTAAAACGTTGAAGCTTAATGGAGTAAAATTAAAAGATGTTTTAAATTTTATGAAATAACTGATGAGAAATTATACAAAATTATTAATGCAAATTAGAACAATACCAAAAACTAACTAATGGGGTCGAATAAGGTGTCCAAAATTATTGCCGTTTTCATACACACATAATATAGCAAATCGATAGAATAGTTCGGTTCTGCAAACTCTCAATAGTGTATTTCGATTAATAGCAAAAACTACAACGTATTAATTATTTAATGATTTTTGTTTTCCAGAGATATGCAATAAAATTGTTTTTATTATTTTTATTAAAACAATTTAATAGACAAGAAAAGGATATTTTTAGTTGCATAATCCGAAAAAAATATAAAAATTACCAAAAACTCAGTGGCGTCTTATTTTTTGCCAATATTATTTGTTAGGGCGCCCCCTGAGACGTCACTGGACGTAATAGTTTAGCGCTACACGAGCGTTTTATCACTAAAATTATCATTACCAAAATTAAATTAAAATCTGCGAAAGGATATTAAAAATATTTATAATTAAAATACTCGTTAAAATTATTAAAAAAAAAAACTTAACCCCAAATATATCCGTTCATGTTGGATTTATCAAAAAATTTTATGGGACATAATTTGATCATAAATTAATTAGCTTTAAGAACCACAACATTTAAAAGTTCCTGTCATCGAAAAAATTCTTTGTACCGTGGCGCCACCTACATCTTGTATTATTCGAACACATTTTTTACACAAATGTGAAGCCAATCATAGAGGCTAAAAACTGGCGTTTACAGAATTTACATGTCACTTTTAGTTTTCGAAATAATTGGCCTGGGAGTTTTTATTGAAACACCCTGTATATGACTTGTTTACCTTTAAAATATGCAGTTATTTTTATTACCAAACTGGTATGCAATATTTCTTAATTTATAATAGTAAAATGAGGTAAAGAAACATATTGGGTTCTAAAAAATATGTTTATTTAAAAAAAAAACTCCAGCCACTCCTGTGGTTAAAGGGTGATAAATGTAATTCATGTAATACCTGTGCGAAAATTTTGACAGACCTCCTGTTGCAGCAACAAGGATATGTGAGAATAATAATTTATGCGAAACAAGAACACCTAAATTCAAGATAAACGTCCAGAGATAAAACTATTCATTATTGTGAAGAAAGTTTTAAAGAGTCGTAAAAGAAAACCGTAATTTTACTGAATGGAGCGCTAACTAACTTTTAGCAGTTTGAATAATAAATTTACTTTATTACTGCCATTTACGTCGCGCGAGAAACGGTATACAGGGTGTTTATTTTAATTCATATTAGCATAACTATCTTTGACAACAATTTAACGAAAAAAGGTATTTTTATATCAAGAATTGTTGCCGCATTGGTTTTGTCGTACATCAACTTGGGACATGGGGTATATACAGGGTGTTACAAACTCGACGCTCTCGATTGGGATACAGCAACGGTTAAATTAGGGCAAAGTTGGGCAACTTGGGCATGACTAAAAAGCCGTGGAAATATTTGGAAAGTTGCGAGTACTTTCGAAGATATTTGGAAAAAACCGAAAATTTTCATTTCGCTATTTTTTCCTAGCTTCAGTTACAGAAATGGTGAAAAACTAGATTTGCATTTTCATTCCCGACGTTTCGTCTTTCAGTTATAACGAAGGTTATATTAATTATATTAAATTGCATTTGTGATTTCAACCTATTAAATACAAAATAACATAATAAATATACTGTCCGCGGATAGGGTTTACAGAAAGCACAAATGGATGAAAAATTTAATTTTTCGGGAAAAAGTCATTCTTGATAAAAAGTTTTGCTTGTAAAAAAATGCAATTCACGAAGAGAAAATTTTGATTTTTTATACCAGGTTCGCAAAAACTTAAAAAACATGATTTTTCTCCAAGAGTAAACTACGTTTATTTTTCATTTTTGACCAAAATGCCAATTAGAAAACTTATTTAGAATAACGTTTGTAATTTAAATCCGAGATTTAAAATAAATCTCGCAGTAGAGATTCTTATTTCATATGCAATGTTAAATGACAACATTATCACACTAGCAGCTATTTAAATTTTTGAGAACTACAATACTGGTGTTTAGTGGTAAATATATGCTTTATTAACCGTAGCAAGCAATCATATTATTATGATTAATGTCAAGTTCCATTACAACTGCCAGTTGGAACAAATACAGTATAAAACCAGATTACATCCCCAATAGAACTTGATAATTACTGTGAGTATTTAGAGCAATAATGGCTATAAATCATTCTATGGTAGCAATAACTCCTATTTTCTATTGGCTTAATAACCGTACGGTCTAGAAATTTTCGCCCTTACAATAGAAAAGCGCGTTGCTGTTACATAAATGAAGACACAAGTGGATGAAGGGCCTATGTAACACTTTTTTTCAAAAATGACATTTTTCCATAAATGAAGGGCGTATGTACCTAAAATTCGTTCAAAACGCCTTCCGTTACGATATATCAATAAATAAAGAAGTTGTCAGTGAATAAAGGACCCAAGTACAAGGGAACAATACTTTATTTATACGGATAAAGGACCTATGTACTAAAAACACATGTACATAAGCCCCTCTTCCATTTGAGATGGACGAAACGATTCTTTAGAAGAATGTCCGCCAAGTGTTTCTGACTTTGTCATTCAAAATGACTGTGGAGTTTACCTTAAGAAGTAAGAGTTTTTCTAACTATACTTGTTTAGGGTATAGATATTTAAAATCAAAGTGTCATTGTTTGATCTTTTAACACAGCAAAATGATCTATACTTTTTTCATTACAAATAATTTATTTTGTTATAGTGAATAAAAGACCTATGTACTTTTTTTTCTCATTTTTATAAAAAATAATGACTAGTACTAATTAATGTTTTTACCGTTTTAATATTCAGTTAAATAAAAGTTTATAAATGAATTTTGGTTTTTCTATGTCGCTCCCCAAAAAACTGCCAAACAATAAACTTTAAACTGAAATATCTCGGGAAAATGATTTTGCTTCATAGGCCCTTTATCCACTTGTGTCTTCAAATATGACAGTTGTATAAAGAATATGTAAATTCTTATAAGGAATAGAAGGCTTTTCTTCCAGTTTGGATGGTTGTAGATAAAGCATTATATTTGCCTTGCGTATATAAACACACTCTGATGATTATACACTTGCCGCATGCGGCTCGCATTCTAATCATCCTCGTTTATTATGGCCTACATTATAAGCTCGTTACATAATATAAAGTAAACCTACTCTTATACAATACATATCGATAATAATTGCTCTTTACAAAACGATATTGAAAAGAAACTAGGTTAATAAATATAAAGCAGATTTAAAAACATTGGTCCTTTCGTTAAACTTTTCCCATTATGTTATCTGATAATTCCACTGTCCAAATTTCAAAATTTGTAGTTCGTGAAATCTCATAAGAACCGTTTTGAAAAGTCCTAAATGTTCAGCAAACCGACCCCCAACTAATCTTATTTTTCATTAAACTTTCCGAGATTCACACCAACTGTAAACCGTTTTATGCAAAAAGTTCTTATTTGTTATGGGACCAGTTCGCAGTGACTTCGTGATTGGTGTGCATCCTAAGACAAGCGGAAGACGAAAAAAACATGAATAATGTCGGCCATTACGGACGCCATCGGCGACATTTTTAACGAAATGAAGTTTATCGAAGCGTGCAAGCGGTCATGTAGAAAGTTTCCAGCGTGATATATTTCCTAAGTAATATACTGAACGGGCAAACCTTATAAGTATAGTATAACTTACGAAGATGTGAAGCTATAAAAAAATTATTCGCGTTTGACATTTCCGTAGTGATTTGCAAGCAGCAGTTTTAAGGCGATTTGGACAAGAAAGTTTCCTATGTCTCCAAGCAAAATCGGGATATTCAAATTTTGCCATGTCGTTTTATGATTAACTTTAATGGTACATGTTCTGGATACTGGTATTTTACAGGGATCTCCTAAACCGTAAAAAGGTTATTACATCTAGGTTAAAATATAATTACTCTAATTAAAAAGTTCACCACTGTAGCATTTAAGTTTTTCTAACAATAATTCCTAATTTTTTGCTTGGGCATTATATATGAATTTTCTAAGCGATCTTAAAACTACGTAATCTGGTGATCTTATTTGAATTGATGGTATTATTATTAAAAAAGTTCCTGTGGGTGACTACACTAAGAAAAAGCCTTCTATTTCTTATAAGAATTCACGTACTATTTATACAAGTGTTTAAAACTATATGTGACAGCAACGCGTTTTTCTACTGTAAGACAACGAGAAATGCTAGACCGTTCTGTAGTGATAATATCACGGTAATTTAGCCAATAGGAAATAGGAGTTATTGCTACCATAGAACGGTTTATAGACATTAATGCTCTAAATACTCACAGTAATTATCAAGTTCTATTGGGGGTGTAATCTGAATTTATATACTGTATTAATTCCGACTGACAGTTGTAATGAAACTTGACATTAATCATAATAATATTAGCTTGCTACGGTTAATAAAGCATATACTTACCACTAAAACTCAGTACCGTAGTTCTCAAAAATTTAAATAGCTTCTAATGTGATATTGTTCCTGTCGTTTAACATTGCATATGATTATCTATTATGCAACATGGTTTACTAAGATGGTAAAATTTGTTGTGAATATATTTTATTATTTTTATAAAAAAATCTAATATTTTCTACTTCTTAAAGCATTTTTAAAGTCGGTTCTATTTCTTTCTCGTTCTGACGACATCCTGAAAGGCATAAATAAAAAATATCCTCATTTCTAAGCAAAGCAACATCCAGTCAATAAAAACGAACCGAATTTTCGAATCGCTGTCCAATTTGCTATGAACAATTTAACTTTGTAATAGGTTTCCGGTAATAGTATTGCATATTGAAAACAATTGCAACTTGCTACCATATTAGCAGTCGGAGCCCGTAGAAAATCGAGGACATTTAAATTCGGAATTGTTCTCGAAAATACTAAAAATCGAATGTTACACGTCGAATCACTGTCGATGGGTTTTATTCGAATGGTTATAAGGTTTTAACGATTTTAATTCTTTATTTGTTCAAAGATAAAAAATAACGCAAATACATCGAAAATAATTGTACCATATTCAGGCAAAGCAGAAAGATAAACTTCTTAACGTCACGAAGAGTAAAGAGACCAAAGTTCAAAGAGTTCGGTGAAGCTAATTCCAACTGCAGTTCCAACCAGTGGTGGTCCTAGGGGGGGATCGCCCCACCCTTTTGAAAAAAAGCTGCCACCGGCGCTGGTTCCCACAATGGCGGATCATATAGAATAAAGTCAAGTGGAGGGGGGCTACATCAAGGGGGGGGGGGGCAGTGAAAAAGCCCCGTAGGTATGCATTTCGGAGTCACGCCCAAAGGATGTTAAGAATTTAGCCAATTAAATAATTTTGAATTTAAAGGGATAAAATAGGTTTAATGTAAAAGCAAATATAAAATAGGATAGTTTCCTTTTTTCTCACTGAGAAAAAAGAAGCCTTCTATTCCTTAAAAGAATTCGCATATTCTTTATACAACTGTTTAATACTATAATGTGACAGCAACGCGTTTTCCTACTGTAAGACAACTAAAATTGCTAGACCGTTGTGTAGTGATAATATCACGGTAATTTAGCCAATAGAAAATAGGAGGTAATGCTACCATAGAATGGTTGATAACCATTATTACTCTGAATACTCACAGTAATTATCAAGTTCTATTGGGGGTGTAATCTGGCGTTATATACTGTATTAGTTCCGACTGGCCGTTGTAATTAAACTTGACAATAATCATAATAATATTTGCTTGCTACGGTTAATAAAGCATTTACCACTAAAAACTAGTTCTCAAAAATTTAAATATCTTCTAGTGTGATATTGTTCTTGTCGTTTAACATTGCATATGATTATCTGTTATGCAATATGGTTTACTGAGATCGTAAAATTCGTCCATAGATTATAAAGTCCAATAGTAATGATGGGTGGTGCTAAATAAGAATCTTCTATTGCTTTATCTGACTTGCAAAGGTTTAAAAAACTTATATACAAAGTAAAAATAAATTATATGAAACAGGTATTGGTACGATCAATAGAATTCCAATTCAGACAGTTAGAAGACCACGAACAACGATGTGACCTGCGCAACAAAAACGTTAAAACTAATACTACGGCGCGCGGTGATTGCCGATCGCTACGAACCCCCACCAACGTCTTGGTGGATTATATGTTCTAACAGATACAACTCGTTTTTTGGAATGCTGTCCTGCTTTCTTAATTGTAGAGAAGGCGCTTTACTGGAAACAAAATGCGTCACATTGCGAAGATACAATTTATTTCTTAACAAAATTGCTAGAAGTAGTTCATTATTCAACAAGACTGTGCTGACCAATAAAAACACTGTTCTCACATATCTGGAATTGATATAAGACACTAGCAATTTATTTAATATGGCTTAATAAAAATCAATACAAACTATGTTTTAGCAAACCTGTTGTATTAGATCATGATCCTATAGCGCTTTATTATTTCCTTTAATATGTTCCATCCCAATAATCTTGGAATTTGGATGATGCGGATGAATATTTACGGTTGATTACGAGACTAAAATTTATCATATATATATATATATTATTATTGGGTCAGAGGGGGGAACGCGGGGGCTAAAGCCTCCGTAGCTTCTCCCCCCAAGTCCGCCACTGACTTCTAATACCTCTTTCTCTGTAGAGGAGTAGCCACTTTTATATTAATGACTGGACACTGATGCATGTGTGGCGTGTGTGTAATCACAGCTCACACCTTTTTATCCTCTATAATTATAAAAAATGCTCAGTAAGTAGGTACTTATCGTTTTAAATTTCTATGCTATAAGCTTTAAAAAATATAGGTGGTGGTAGGAGAACATCATTTCTGCAAAAACCATCCCTCCCAAAGCCCTTAATCGTGTCGCCTATACGCCGTGAGCGCAGGAAAAATCCCCCCAACAAAAATGTGATACTTATTACCCGCTTACAACCTGTTAATTATTTTTCGAACGGAATCTCTCCTGTCCGGCCATAACTTATAGTTAATCCCACCGTCAGCACTCGTGCCCTTTCGATATTAAATTAATGGAGCCGCCCTTTATTGGTCGTTTCGGCCCTTTTCGACGTCCGGCAACATGTCCCGAATATAACGGCGCACACCGTACACTTTATCTTGTAACATGTGGGCTTTATGCCCCTTTTCTTCCGTGCTATCAAGCTCAAACTTACTTTTTGGCTTTAATATATTGTTAAACTTTTCTATTATAAATTTGTAGGTCGAAGTTCAAAGTGTACGATATGCTCTATCCATGTTCGAACAGGGTAAGACGGGTGGCTAGCTTTTCCTTTTTAAGCTTTTTTCGTTCAAAAAGCCCACATGGATGTTTCTGCACAGATTGTATGCGACTGCCATGAGATGGCGCTGATAGTTATATTTATTTATTTATTAACGAGCTTAGCCCATTATTTAAAATTACAATAATTGGCAAATATTGCATATTTTAACATAGGTAAATACAATAAAATTAACGAACTCAAAAATTAACAATAGTATTAACACCAATAAAAAAATATCACAGTGTAGAAAAAGATAAGCGTAAATACAAAGTAAAGAAAAAAATCAGCAGGGAGCAACTTAATATCAGGTAACCAGACGCAGATTCCTATAAAAACTTGAAGCAGATGAAAAAAAGTCCAAATCGTTAGAATAATAGTTAGCCAACCTGATAGACATATGCAGAAAAGAGTTTGAAGCATAATTTGTGCGATTAAATGGCTGATAGAAAGTAAAATTGGAACGTGTGGTTCTGGGTGGAACAAAAAGTGGAATCTTCACCAACAGATCCGGACAATGGTAAACATGGTTTAAGATATTGTATAATAATTTCAAATCATGCCTCTTACGGCGAGTCTCAAGTGAAACTAGCCCCAAAACAGACTCAAGTTCAGGATAAGACATTGCATAACCATCTGGGATTCTAAATGCTAAATATCTAAGAAACTTGTGCTGGGCAGTTTCCAGACTATTCACATGTGTTGCATAAAATTGACTCCATACTGAGGATGCATACTCCAAATTGGGTCTCACCAAAGAACAGTACAGATATATCATTACACAGAATATCATTAATAAATAAATAGGTTAAAAAGTAAGGGACCCACATGAGAACCCTATGGCACCTCCGAAGTGAAGTTATAAACCTTAACAATCTGAGTTCGATTATGTAGATAGCTTTATATTATATACAACCCACAAAGGTTGATATGACTTTTTTTTATGGTAAATGAATGAAAAACCTATATAACTCTGATTAGGGACAAGATATCGAATAAACAGTATCGATACCTGGTGTCGAATAAGTATAATTTAGATAGTATTGGTATCGATATCTACTAAGTATCGAAAAAAAATATCGATACCACGATACCGTCTACAAAAAAAAACTCTAAGGAGTTATTAACCATCAACAAAAAATAAGGAGAAGTGGACTGTATTATCTAAGGGTTGCGCGGGCTAATATTCACTCCACTATCGAATCCCCTCGGTCCAGGAACCACAATATTTCAATCCAGAAACGTTTATAAGATGTAAGTATAGTAGATTCGATTTACCAATTGGAAAGTTATAGGACACCTGGACACAGGGAGATTGCGATATGATCGCCAGATTGTCTGTCTCTTCTTGTCCTCCTATCCTCCTTCACATTTATCGGGTTTTAGTCTATTTTATTCTTATTACTCATTAGTTAGTAAAAGGAATAAATAAATAATGTATGTATTGTACCTATGTAAAATTCGGTTAACGCAAACCAAAGTTGCAGCTGTTTACGTACTTTTAATTGTTACCATGGTAACTACGAAAACATTGTTATTGCAAAATTTTTACAGGATATTACTGAGCTTAGAAAACTTAATCTCTGACCATTGTATTGAAGTTATTGGTGGAAATTAAGGAACTTGTATCATATCATAGCAACTACGCCGTCTAGTAGTAAAATTAGGAACTTTTTTTGATCATATTTCATAATAAAAATTTTTATCCCAAAGTCGTAGAATGTATGGTTTAGGTTCGTCATCCTTAGTGGATCACCCTGCATAGTGATCACAGTTATCCTTTAACAAAGTTCAGCCATGCAGTATGATAATACCGTACGAGCAAAAATTATTTGCATCAATGAGGGCTTGGATTAAAAAACGTGTGGCTTGGTTTAGATCACAATGATATGGGGACGATATATCTAACCAAATCTAGGTTAAAATTTTGTAAAATTCATATTATGACATGATATGCCAAACTAATGAGTAATAAAATAAGTAGATAAATACAAATTTATTTTTGTTGTTTACAAAATTAACGAAGTAAGAATATACAGAAAGAAAAAGAAAAATAATTGCATAAATTGCTGAATAATTTAATATAATTTTCCAATAAATTTTGGGTAAACCATTAAGAGTAATTCCTGAGTCTTTCAAAATCTGCGGCTTGTATTTCTTGGAATACTTGCACTTTATAAGGAAATAAATTTAGCTGCTTCTTAGAATAGTCCTGCATGTTCCATAAGATCTTCCCACTTCTTGGGACAGGCGTCTTATACAATTTGTTGGCGTATTTTGCATTATTTCACGACCGTTTGCAACAAGTTCTTCTATTCTTACAGATGGTCTTCTTGCTCCTTTTTTGTGTTGTATAGTATGTATAGAACCTGTTTCCCTAAATACAGCCACGGTTCTTTTCAGGCAATGATAAAAATCCCCAGCAATAAAAGCTACGTTAGGAAAATGTTCATCATTTTTGAATATTCGATAATTAATGGGCGTAGTGAATTATTATTGCATATTATTGGACCCATATTTGGAAGTTTATTTTTGTATGAAGTAAATGGAATGTATGTTGTTTTGTTATAATTTATAGTTAATAAGTTTTTATTAAACCAGTTGCTTATTTTTATAAAATCTTTTTCAATAGTATTTTTTTAAATATTCCAATTTAGACCTTCATAAAAAATTACCGTATCATCAGCAAAACTATGTAGTTTTCCTTGACAGTTTAAATTAAAAATGTCATTTACTTAGATAAATATTAAAAAGTATTGGTCCTAGTAATGTGCAACTTGCAAAAGAAAATCCATTTCGTTATCTTAATTTTTATTTCTTGTTGCTTGTTACTTAAAACTTAATTGTGCCCCGATCGATTTGTTTCTTCGTATCAAATCTTATTTCTATTGCTTATTGCTTATCGCCTAATGCTTATGTTTTAATTGTGTCTCGGCCTTAAATCGTGTAATTTCGTTCATTTAACGGTTCTCCTATTTCTTTTATAAAAACCTAAAATTCATAAAAGTCATTATAATATTTATGCATGAAGGCATGTACCGGTTTAGCATAGAATCCATATTTTTATTATTGCTTTTACCTTGAGTCTTGAGGTGTGTTCTATTTAAAAACTTATTTCCTTTAGGGATAAAAAAAAACTTGAAATTAGCAATCATATGGTTCTGGTTCACACTATACCAATAATTATAAAATATTTAATTACTAGCAAGCAGACATTTGTTAATCTGCTCCCTGAATTCAGTAGTTATCAATTCGCTATGCAAGCAAAGACGCGGAGCGGATACTATCCAATAAAAACTTTGATGCCACACACAAGAACATTAATTCTATAACCCGTTTCAGGGTTACAAATTTTATATTGGAATACACAGTGTTCCAAGCACAATGGATACACCACGACGGCCATTTCGTCCTTGTTACGACTCTACGGGCAGTCATAACCCGAGCAATCCCGACACAACGGTAAGATGCATTAAAAGCCTTTTTACAAAAGCAAAGTGGCCAACAATACACCGTAGCGCCATCCCAGCGGAATTAACTCCAATACACAAGGCAGTCACACTGGTAATAATCGAAAGGTAGGCAACTAAATAAACCACGAAGTGCATCACAATCCAGAATAGCGTTCCCTATACTGTCAAATTCCGATAAGCCAAACCAAAGTTGTGAATATATTTCCATAGCAATATTTGTCCCATCCTTATAAAAAGGTAGAGACAAACTCAAAAACAAAAGTTATCCAGAAATTTTATTAGATTGCAAAAATGCTACCTTTGATACATGTTTACGAAGAAGATTTTTGAGAAAATCCCGCGTTTAAAAACATTCAAAAACAATGTCCAGCAATTTCTCTTAGTTACTTTTGTAATAACTATTATTTTCCGCAAGCCGTACTGTAAACGGATTCGAAGATTCAGACGCGTCCCTTTTTTGTTATACACCCGGTACTAGCAGCAGCCTTCTCTTTCCACCTCATCTGAAACTCGGTTTTCTATTCCGGGGTTGCACGAAGTCATAAACAACAAATTAATGTTTTGGAAATATCGATTTATTGCTTTGTTTTTGGTTTAATCAAAGTTAGAGAATCCATCCTGAAACTTAGCTATCATTTAGGAACATTTTTGTTTTCATATAAAATAGTATAGTTTGGTGCGGGGACTCTTAAGGAACTATTTTGTAGGTATTTAGTGCACCCTTAATTGTGGCCGTTTACGGCTCGCGTGTCGGTGCAAGCCGCACCCAGTGTTCCAAAAAGATTAGATTTTAATTCCTTGTAGATGCATATTTTATTCGCGTCGGTACAAAACGTTAATTTATATTTATTATTTGATAGCAATTTTGACAGGGATTTAAAAACACACAATCAAGAAATGTAATTATTGGACTTTTGCAAATAGGTGTGCTAGTTTTGTACGTTTCATTTTTAGATTAGGTTGGATTTTAGTGTATTCACTAAAATCCTTTTTTTCCGGCGCTTATCCTGAGACTTAACATTTAAAACTAAATGATATTCGCAGTAGGTTTGCAAGTTTCCGGAACCCTTAAATCGCAACAACAAATAATAAATAAAACATTCAAAAAATAACGTTTTTAAAATTGTAAAAAGTTGGTTAGAGTGGTGGTTATTTGCACACAAAGTTTATGTATTATAACTTATAACCCATCTATACTAGCAGTTCCCAACAAGCTTAAGTCGCAAATAGAAAATAAACGTAAATAATGAAAAATGATCCCACGCCTAAATTGAAATATCATTGTAGTGCGAAAACTCTCTACATACAGTGTCCGCAAGAAAGTCCGTATCAAATGGGATTTTTTTTTATTATTAGGTATAGGTAAAAATTGAAAAAGCAGTTAGTTTTTGCTTACCTAAAAACCAAAAATGACGTATACTGAAGTAGCTGCACGACTTGCGTTACCTGTCAAATTTGACATTTTTAATAAAATAGGTTCAAAAATGCCATTATTTATCAAAATCTCGAAAAACTTTATTCGAGAAAGTTGTTTATTTAGGCATTTTTAGCCTCTGTACGAAATTTTGACAGTCTAATACAATTTTTATTTTTTGCCAGATTCTTGAAAATTTTGATCAACCCTTGTAGATTAACTTTTATACATCGATGTAAAACCATTTGTCTTTACTTCATTTGTAATCTTAATGCAGTTTTGTGTAAATTTTTGTTTCCAATTATTTATTTTGCTTCAAAAACTGAAATTGTTATTGATCAGTATGTAATATTTGATGCAAAGTTTATCTAATTACATCAGTTTTGCCAAAACCGACGTTTCTCATTTTTATTTGTTATTTGTCATTTTTCATTTTTGTACGTATTTTGCTGTTTTATTTACAACTAAGTGCTCAAAATGATTTCCAAAAAAAATAGAACATTTTAGCACTACAATAGTGTTTTAATTTAAGATTGGGATCATTTTTCAGCATTTATGTTTATTTTCTAATTTTTCCTGCCAAATTTTAAAAACGCCAGTTTTAAAATATTTTCTAAAAATTTCGTACTTAAATGTCATCAATTTTGGTATAGCTTCCAGACATAAGTGGGGTAGTGCCATTTAAGATTTTAAAGTGGATGAGGGTAGTGCTTCAGGGGTGGGCGAGGGTAATCATACCTTATTCTTATTCCCCCGCGTTTTTGTATAGAAACGGTATTTTTGGTTATTTGATATTGCTTTAGTGTACCTAGAAAATATAGCAATTATTGTATTTTCAATTAGTTACCCTGTATTTTGTGTACCAATAACACCTTTGACCAATTTTAGAACATATTCACATTAACAGCACGGCAGGCATATATCTAATTTAATACGTTAGTATACACAAAAATTGCACCTATCGGTAATCGACCAATCCCCTTAATTTTGTGTAAAAAGTATTTATATGCAAAATGTTAAGTTTATACTTACCAGACGAGAACAATTCGTTTTCGTGGGTATCTAGTTCTGTATGACTTACCTAAAACAATAAAAACCCCAAATTAAAAATAAAAAAAATCTATTGCCAAATGAATCACAATAAATTCCAAACTAGACGTTGGCATTTCCTTATACAGGGTGTACGAAAAATAAGTGTACATACAACGTTTGATGAAAGACAACGCGTTAAAATTGAAGAGGAGACTTCGAAATTGTCTCGTTTAGCCGGTAGAGGGCGACAAATATTAAAAAAATTTTGTTTATTCGAAATTTGAAAACGTGCTATTAAAAGATTTTAATAGTACTTTCAACTTCTAAATTTTTGTTGGATTTTTGCCTAAATTTTTTTTTAAATTATCTGCATAAACATATCAACGTTAGTAGTAAAAATGTAATAATAATATTTCTATTATAGTGACTTTGTTTCTGTGGCCTTTAATAATATCTATAGTATAACTATAATAATAATTAGACTATATAGATTTGCTAGAACAGTGTATTTATTGGTACGAATCAGTTCCATTAGCAGCACAGTCTTGTTGAATAACCAACTACTTTTAATACAGCAATTTTGTTAAGAAATAAATTGTATCTTCTCAATGCGACGCATTTTGTTACCAGTAAAGGGCTTTCTCTACAATTAAGAAGAACAGCGTCCCCAAAAAACAATTGTATCCGTTAGGACCTATAATCCCGTGAGGGGGTTCGTAGCAATCGGCAATCGCCGCGCGCTGTAGTATTATTTAGTGCTGGGAAGTTTAGTTCACTTTGCTGATTTCAATCTTTCGTTCTCGTTCAATAAAGTGAATAGTTCAAAAGACTAGTTCGTTTAGTTCATTTAGTTCACTGATTTATACTGGCATAGTGAAGTAAAAGAAATATTTTAAAATTTAAATTATATATTAAATTACTTAACAAAAAACCTACGAATACAAAAGAAATAAATATTTTTCTTGATTTACCCACCGATCACGTTGCTTTTATATTAAAAACACAGCCTTCTTCTGAGAAGAGCGCTCGGCCGATACAGTAGACACTGACAATATTTATTCATTTCAATTATGGAGAACTATAGGGTAGAAGGCCGATCGACAATGGCAGCATTTTCAAATTCTGTCCCGGTTTTTTGGTTAGTTGGCTATTGGCCAATAGATGGCTCTCGCGTCCGAAGTGGGCTGATGTTGTCTTCTTCTTCTTCGTTTTTAATATGGAAAACTAGATCCTCCATAGTTTTTAACTTTTACTTAAACCCTTTATTTTTCTGTGCTTTTACTTTTGACAATTGACATTTTATTTTTCGAAATAACAAATAATGTTTGAAGGCAAGACAAGACAAATAACGTTGTATTGTAATTAATTTCCATATTTATAATAACTAATGGTACAATTTATAAAAGTAGAGTTTGCTTTGTGTCGGGGTGTAAGACAGGATCTTTTTCAGAGAGAAAACGCAGCCAAATAAGTCTCTAGCTCCAAAGGTATAGCTAGAATGTTTAATACCCTGTATTTTAAAAACCAAGCATCGTTGAAACTTTATACAGGCCAAGTTTACTAATAAGTATAACCAAGTAAGTGTAAATTCATATAAAAGTCCTTATTTGTTCCTTAAAGAACTAATTTAAATAAAAATAGTTATTGCGTCCATAAGAAACCATTATTTGATAGCCCACTTCGAACACGCGCGCCATCTTACAGCTACTCGTAAAGCTGAATTACCGATGCTAATTTGGGACCGAATCCAATGCATTGCGATCATAGACAATTTACCTTTAGATACCTACAGCTTATCTCCTGCGCAAACAAAAGTTACGTTTTATGGGTGAAAAAATACGTCCGAGCGCATGACTCGTCGGTCAGCTGTCTTCATTCTGGGAACCTTCGTGCATGCGCACAAACCTCGTGTTATCGGCCGTCCTACTTTATCGACAATAATCGACGCGCTCAAAAATACTCTCCAGAACCGGCTCGGCCGCCATTTTTGTTGTTGTGTTTTAAAGTTTCTCTTCTCTGGGGATTCCTTGTAGTTTTCTAAAGTTTTCAGCTATCGGATCGGCTATCGTGGATTGTGGGACTGGTGTTTAATATTTATGGATTTCTGGTTTTTGTGTAGTTTAGTTAGTGAATTGTGTTTGTGCTTTTAGTGACTCGGATTGTAATATAAACAATGACTAGTACTAGTTGCAGCCGTTGTATAATTGTATTATGCCCAAATAGGGGTAAAATAAACCCTCTATGGTGGCATATGAGCAAGAATTAAAATTTTAAAGCCCGGACCTGTCTATTTTCCCATTCGTCAAACGATAATGTTGCAGTGCGCATGTCTAATAGTTCCCAGTTTTGTTTACATGCGCGAGGCCATAAAACTGCCACATTCGTGATTATTGTTTGTTTATCTAAAGGTAAATTGTCTATGATTGCGATCGGCCTCCTACCTCAAGTCCTCCATAATTTCAATACCGAAATAGTCCGAAATCATCGCAGCATGCATCGGTCACGATCATCGGTCGGTCAGGTGACAAAACCTATAATCTCGATCGTCTCGCTCTCGCTTGCGTAGTACATTCCGTTTAGACTTTAGTTCACCTTGTTTCAATCTCTCAGTAATTACTGATTGAATCTTTTAGTTCAGTTGTAAGATTCGATCTTTTGAACTAGTTCGTTCGCGAACTACACAACTCTAGTATTATTAGTTTTAACGTATTTGTTGCGCAGGTCACATCGTTTTTCAGAGTCTTCTAGCTATCCTGTCTGAATTTGAATTTTATTGATCGTACTTATTTTTAAGTTTTTTAAACTTTGCATGTCGGATAAAGCAATAGAAAATTCGTATTTTGCAATTTCACAATCCATCATTAGTGTTGGACTTTATAATCTATAAACGAATTTAACTATTTCAGTAAACCATGTTACATAATAGATAATCATATGCAATGTTAAACAACAAGAACAACATCACACTAGAATCTATTTATTTACATTTTTGAGAACTACAGTACTGATTTTTAGTGCTAAATATACGCGTTATTAACCGTAGCAAGCAAATATTATTATGAATAATGTCAAGTCTCATTACAATTGCCAGTCGGAACTAATACAGTATATGAAACCAGATTAGAACATGAGTGTGAGTATTCAAAGCAATAATGGCTATATATTATAAACCATTCATTACCTCCTATTTCCTGTTTTCCTATTGGCTAAATTACCGTGATATTATCACTACAAAATGGTCTAGTAATTTTCGTTGTCTTACAGTAGGAAAGCGCGTTGCTGTCACATATAGTATTAACAGTTGTATAAAGAGTATGTGAATTATTATAAGGAGTAGAAGGTTTTTTCTCAGTGTGTACCTAATTATTAAATGCAACTGCTTAAAGTAAAATAATTATATACTCAATGGTAGAACACAGAATTTATTTCAGATTTAGAACGTTTACTCCATGGAAAAACTTAAGATTTTAATTTCGGGGGTATGTCTCGCCGAGAGAGGGCGAGATGAGACGAGAGACGAGAATCTTTCATCCCAGCGACAACACTACAAATCCTATTAATAAAAGAACGTTCCATGTGGTTTTAATGGTGACACTGTATATAAACTTATATTGATGGGATTATCTCCTATTTTATATACCTACTTGGGAGGAAGAAATATTCCCCCGTATATATTCGTACAAAGCGGATCCGAGGAATCCTTTCAATTGATCCGTTCCGCTTTTGTTTCAAAGCAATCGCGAATAAGAAAGATCGAGTGCCGATTCCGCTAATGCCCTTTATGTTATTGCCTGTATTGTATCAATCAACGAGAGAGAATTTAATAGAAATCAAGCTTAGTAAGGCTTTTGTTCCTTAAAAGATGTTTGCTTTCTCTCTGGAGCAGAGATAAATCGGCCGTATTGCGAAGAATTCCTCGAAAATGGGGGTCTTGCAAAAACGAGCGATAATTTTTTATTGGAACAAAGCAGTTTGTTCAAAATCTGTTTGTTTTTTCTTGTTATCAGTATCAGCATTTTTTAAGCTAATCGGCATTTGGTAAAAACTCGAAATAGCAATTCTATTTTCTTGCGGTAAGTCTCACGTAATATATTATGTAACCAGTAAATTTCTGATGGCATGTTACAAGATTGTGACCCCTATGAAGGACTAACTTTGTTCAGGCGCTGGCACATGGGGTTCATAGAAAAAGGTACCTACGTTGGCAATGAGCCTAATGAATAAAAATGTAGCAATTGCTTTTTCTTATAAAATCGAAGAAATTTCTAGAAATCCCATGACTAAAGTTATTGCTTTTGAGTCCAGCAATGGCTTAAAAGTGCAGGAATTGCTTCTAGTCAATGTTTTTTCTTAAAAAATAGAAGCGATCGCTATCGTTAACTTAAAATGTGATGATAAATTAAGGAATTGCTTTTTCTAGTGTATAGCAATAATTGCTTTCAACTTTTTAAGGTAGGTAATTTGTGTCTTCAATTATGGCTGAATATATGAACGTCCGTAAAAGAAAAATTTACAGTGTACGTAAAAATTGCAGATATGATGATTTTAGAAAGTTATATCGATTTGACTGCGAAAATGTTGAGTGGTTGGCAAATTATTTTTTGACTGATACCTACTGGTAAAAGGCGAGGGGGTGCACTGTCGCCTTTAAATAAGATTAAAGTCTTTCTGCGCAAATTGTCGGATCCGGGCTTTCAAAATTCTGTAGTAAACTACTGTCTGCATGTAAGACATGCACTTCTGTAATTGATGCAGTTTTGGAGAAGGCCAATATTTTTATTAAATTTCCTGAAGCTGTTGTGGAAGCTAAACGGTTGTGGTCAGAGAGATTTATTTATGTTTATTTAATTTGTTAACGAATATCAATTGCTTGTCTTTAATTTCTTCATCACTTTCCTCATTCTCACTGAAATCTGCCATATCACAAATATAAGTTTCCTATTTTCCACAAAAACGTAACAGATTACTATTGTACTAAATAAATAGACAAACGTTGTTGTATTTACGTCAACTCTTTTGTAAATTAGGCACCAAACTGAACATCAAATGTATAATCTGAACAAGTGGATAAGACACGTCTGAACTTGTGTGTGTGTGTGTGTTGAATAAGCATTTGCTACAGAGGTGTAAGAAAAGCAGCAATTGATTCAAAATTTTATTCATATACTTATAGCATTTGCTAGTGAAGCAATTGCTTTTACTAAAAAGTAATTACTTCAAGTAATTGCTTAATTTTTATTCATTAGGGTCAATATCTAATTTACAAATCAATTTTAGAACATTTTCCATTATTACCTATATATCTAATAGCAGTCTTCTAATTACTCTATATCCTCCAAATCAAAGCATTGACGACGAGCCTACAGCTACATCATAGTTTACGGTAAAAAATGTTGGTCAAAACGTATGCTTTGCTTCGTACAATGCGTGGCAAACGCATGCGTCTATCCATAGCGTCGCGACGTCCGAAGCGATGATGTTTGGCCTCGAATTTTCCGACGCGTCTTTGAATGCAAAAGTGCGTATGTTTCGCGGACTCTGTTTTGACAGGTGCTTTCTTGCGTGGTGTTGTGTTGTGTTGTCATGTTGTCAATTGTTACTGATGGACGTTTTAAACAAATATATAAATTTTGAAGTTATATATAAAAAGTGTTGCGATGGAAATCTATTATAGGTGTGTTAACAACAAAGTTTGTGATTTTTATTTTTTAACAAGAATTAGTGGTACTAAATAACCATCCTGTCTAAATGGGTTCACTGAAGGTGCTTGAAATAATTAGGTGTGTGTGTGTGCTCAGTGCACAATATCGTTAAGTATAATACAAATTAAATGTTCGGAATACGCTTCCTGCTACCTTAACCCAAACTATGACCGGTTTTGGCCAGGGTTAATGCCTAATACACATACAAAATTTCGTCATTCCCGTCAAGCAGTTTTTAAAGTTTGGCGCCAACAGATCGACGGAAATGAGGAACAGACGATACATATTTTTTTGTAGTCTAAATACCCTAATAAACAGTCGATGTCTGATCATACCTAAACTTTTTTTGCGCTTCTTTCAAGAAAAATGTATACAGTGTGACCAGTAAAGTCTGCATCATATGGAATTTTTTTTTATTAATAGTTTTATTCGAAATTTCACTTTGGCATCAAGTTCTGCTTCGATCGAGATGAAAATTAAGCAAAAAAATAGTAGTCACGTGATTCGCATTATCTGTAAAATTATTTTTTCCAAAACATAATTCAAAAGTGGGGTTATTTCTGAAAATATCGAAAACAGTTATTAGAAACATTTTTTTTTAATGCAGTTTCTAGCCTACATGCAAAATTTCAGCTGCATAAGATAATTTTGATTTTTTACCCACCACTAAAATTTATTTTTCAGTTAATGAACACTTTACTGATGACACTGTGTTCTTTTTTGTCTTAATATTAAGGTGTATATACTTTCAGACACAAACTACGTTTTCAAAAATACTTATTTTATGCAGTTACCGTATACAGTGTCAAAAACAAATAAACTTTGCATCACATGCAACCAAATTTTAATAGCCTAATTTTGATTTTGTAGAAAAACACCCACCATTTAATATGGCGCTACCCGCTAGAAAATGTATCTGAAATAAAGCATTGCCAAAACTAAGAAGAATTATCTTATGCAGCTGAAATTTTGCATGTGGGCTAGAAACTGTATTTAAAAAACTTTTTCTGATAACTTTTTTCGATACTTTCAGAAATAACAATGTTTTTGAATTATTTTTTGGAAAAAACTAAAATTTAACATATAATGCGAATCACGTGACTACTGTTTTCTGTTTACTTTTCATCTCGATCGAAGCAGAACTTGATGTCAAAGTCAAATTTCAAATAAAGTTATTAATAATAAAAAAATCCGATATGATGCGGATACTGTAGAATTGAAATTTCATCGCCTATAAGAATGTAGAACGCCATAATAAAAATATCAACAACGCATGATACTAAACTAAACTGTACTTAAACTTGATCACTTTATTTATAAATTTTATTGTATAAGCATGCAAATACCATTTTTAAAACCCCATTCGTGTACCCTTGCCATTATAAATAATTACTGGTTTTATTTTCTCTCTATACAGTGTATATTTGTAACCTAATAAAAAATTAATAAATTCAGAAAATTCAGTACAGTTTTTTGTTTGGAAAAATGCTTGTATACGCTGGTACTGACATTTTAGGGTTTTATTTATCAAAAAAAGTTAACAAAAACTTATAACAATTATTGTTTTGCTGTAATGGACGCCCTGACGAAACTCGTTTTAAAACTGTCAAATTCATATTACAAACAAATTTACATTTTTGTGGTATGGAGTATATAAAAATATATACAGTGTGTTTGTAACTTGAAACAAATTCAGTACTGTTTTTTTTTTGAAAAATGCTTGGGTTTGTTGGGCACGGGTATTAACATTTTAAGTTATGGTCCTTTCTATAAAAAAAATATTGATATAGTGTGTCCCAACGTAGACATATGACGATATCGACAATTTTTTCCTACTGTACCTACTGTAAGACAACGAAAATTGCTAGACCGTTGTGTAGTGAAAATATCACGGTAATTTAGCCAATAGGAAATAGGACTTAGAATGGTTTATATTATTGCTCTGAATACTCACAGTAATTATCAAGTTCCATTGGTGGTGTAATCTGGTTTTATTTAGTGTATTAGTTCCAACTGGCAGTTGTAATGAAACTTGACATTAATCCTAATAATATTTGCTTGCTACGGTTAATAACGCGTATATTAGACACTTGAAGTGATCACCGTTAACATAGACGTAAACGCGCGAATTTACACGTTTGCGAGTCTTTATGCAGCCTTGCAATGCATAGTTGAAGTATGTACATCTTCCCGTACGTACGTGAAAATGTCAAATGTCAGGTCTTAAAATTCTAACTTCTAACCTAACATTCTAAAGCCGAATCGTATCAGCTTTCTTGTGCTGTTTTTCAATAATTCTGTTTGTTTTATTTTGCCTTAGATTTGTCAAGCCACTTACCGTCACTTGTAACTCTGCACTTTTTAGAAAAACTTGATTGTTAAATTCAAAGGAAAACCGACCTTTTTAATTTTAGGTTAGAAATAGAACAACAAAAGCCAAACAGATGATGGACAGTCATGACTCGGATAGGTTCGGCAGCGAATCGGTTCACTTCGGGTAACGTTAGACGGACCGTGGAAGAACGCAAGTCTACGTAGTCCGTATAGCGCTAACGGGAAAAAGGTTTTACTGCGGTTGCGCAGATGTCAATTTACACGTTTACGTTTACGTTGATGGCATCACTTCAAGTGTCTATTTACCACTAAAAATCAGTACTGTCGTTCTCAAAAATTTAAATAGATTCTAGTGTGATATTGTTCTTGTCTTTTAATATTGCGTATGATTATCTATTATGCAACATGCTTTACTGAGATAGTTAAATTCGTCCATAGATTATAAAGTCCAATATTAATGATGGGTTGTGCGAAATAAGAATTTTTTATAGTTTTATCTGACATGCAAAGTTTAAAAAAGACTTAAATACAAAGTAAACATAATAAAATAAAGTTCAAATTCAGACAGGACAGCTAGAAGACTCCAAACAACGATGTGACCTGTGCAACAAATACGTTAAAACTAATAATAAAGCGCGCGGCGACTGCCGATCGCTACGAACCCCCACGAACCGTCTTGTTGGATATAGGTTCTAACGGATATAATTCGGTTTTGGGGACGCTGTTCTGCTTTCCTAATTGTAGAGAAAGCGTTTTACTGGGAACAAAATGCGTCGCATTAAGAAGATAAAATGTATTTCTCCACGACCATTACTGAATGCAATAATTCCAAAATCATTTTTGATATAGAATGTAAAAATTCTCGCTCTTGAGCGATTTATTCTGAAACACTTGCTTCTTATGCGTTTTGCGTGTATTTTCATTCCATAACAAGATACGGAATGAATATTCTGTAATTGATATAAACGACATAGGTTGCCATGCATTTCGAAACTGTCAGTGTCAGATAAAAATGGCCGCGTTGTAATAATTATTTTCAGACAAATTTTAGTGCAAGCTAAAAAATGAGTGAAAAATCGGATGAATCAGATATGGAACTGGATGGTCGTGGAGAAAATAAAGTCTGCTACTCGGTTAGAATGAAAACTCGATACTCGTGGTTCCTCACGCTCGCTACGCTCGCGTTCAGAATCTTCCACTCGGATCGAATTTTCATTCCAACCTTGTTACAGAATTTACTATTCTTAACAAAGTGGCGTATTTCGGATTTTGATGAGGGTGGCCTTTCTTCGTTTCTTTCTTAAAAAATGCGCCGAAGGCAAAAATTTTTTAGGTGCCACGCCCTTTTTTGACTCTCGAAACTTGGAAATTCTTAGTTTCGATAGCCTAACCCGAAAAACCGTAGATATTATATATAGAAAAGTTAAAATTTTTATTTTAAAAATTATTTTCTTTAAGTTCTGTATAATATTATGTGTTATTTTCCTATTTTGCTGAAAAAAAAATAATTTTCTGAGAATTTCGGGGTTTCCTGGTCCCCCCTCCCCCCCTGGCTACGTGCTTGTATGAGCGGTTACGGAGAAATCCGATGACAGCGGAGGGCAAAAATTGGGTTTATTTTACATGCGATGGCACCCTTAAGAAAATTCTTACTTTTAAATATTGATATAAATTTGGAGGATTTTTACACGGAATCGTGACTGATCTAGTCATCCGATATTATTAAAAAAAAAATATATATGTTGTATAAAAAAAATTGTGTGTGCTTAAGACCACACGAAGTGAAAACTTCAACAAGGTTAATTCAGTGCCCACAAAAAAGTGCTAAACGCGCCTAAAGAAGTTTTCACTTCAAAAATAACATAAACTTGGAATACGGGATAATTTTACTGCATACGAAAATAGATATTTCCTAAAATTGAACAACCCTTGAATTTTTACATCTTCAACAGAAGTCAGAAATCATAATAAATTAGGTCCACGGAATAAGCAATTACGGTAAAACTAATTACCTTACTTCACCCTACGTAAATATATAATTTAAAAAATGCCAGAACATACCTGAGACGCAACAAGTGTCGCACACTGTTTCCACGTCGACTGATGCGGCAGCGGAGTCGAATTCGAGCGTTACACAGCCGAACCTGACGCGTGACGGCTCAGTTTAATTCAGTGCCCACAAAAAGTGCTAAACGCGCCTAAAGAAGTTTTCACTTCAATCACTCAAACCCAAAGCGCTATTCATCCAGAATTTTCAATAAATAAATGTTAGAAAAACCCAACTTAAAAAAAACAAGAATGCGTATATTTTTACAAATTAGCAAAAAAGAAAGGAAGACAATTTAAAATAATTTGTTGCGTTAGAACTGCGCCAACTCCTTTTTAAAAATTTATTGTTTTTGATGTAAAATTCTAGCGTTTACGCTTTTATCCTTTACATTATGCTTTCTTACTTATCGACAACGCGGTGACGGCACGCGACAAAAGCGATATTACAGGGAGAAGTTTTTGAAGTGAAAACTTCTTTAGGGGCGTTTAGCACTTTTTGTGAGCACTGAATTAAACTGAGCCCTCACGCGTCGCCGTCACGCGTCAGACTCGGGTGTGCTACGCTCGAATTCAACTGCTATATTCAATCCGAACTGACCCTGACCCGAATGAACGTTATATGAAAGAGCATGCCGCCATCGGTCGCATTCAGTATCGACGTGGAAACAGTCAGTGTGCGTTGTCTAGACACTCGTGTATTTGATATTGTTAATTTCACCTTGTTGAAGTTTTTACTTCTGTCGTGTGGTCTTAAGCACACACAATTTTTTAAACGAGCTTTGCTTATTTTAATATTAAATAACTTAAAATTAGAAATGCGACGACTGGGAGAAATTAAGATTACCCTTCCATAAGCTGGTATCCATATTTCAAAAATAGTGGCATCAGATGGTCTGCTGGTAAATAATGTCACTATAGTTATATTAGTTAAATATTTATAAATTTTGCATTACTGGACCTTCAGCTGAAGGTTGAAAGGTTGCTTGTCACGTAAAATATCTGCTAACTTAGGACTCCATTATTGCCGCACGTCTAAAACGCATGTTTTTTTTAAAACTAGTTACACAAAATAGTATTTTATTATTTATAAAACCGCAACATTTCAATTTCCGTTCACCGAAAGCAATAAAATTTATTTTTAACAAAAATTTCGATTTGATAAAAATAACGACTAGAAAATATTTATGGCAGTGTATGAAAGTTTGATTTATTTTCAAAATGGTTTTATGGATATACACGCGATTTTGCATGAACACAAAATTTTTAAGAGGATTTTTTTAAATGAAATTGAAGGTAGAGGTAATAAAAATTCATGGATATACTTAATTAAAATACATACCTATATATTTGAATATTTTAAACAGTATTCCATCCCGTTATAGGATTCTTTTCCTTTTTCTAAAAATGGGTTATAAATAATTTAAAAGTTCTCTGGTATAGTCAGAATAAGGCTTTTATTAAATTTTCTAATATTCCAGACTTTTGCAAATCATAATGGAATGTCTTTACAGACATTTTCCGAGCACTACAATCGAGCGTTACATTACATTACACTACAAAGCCCGATTTTTAGAAAAAAACTTTTTGTGGAAAATATTGGACACTTTTATTATAATTTGAAGAAATAGTCCATACTTAAAGTGGAGTTAAAAGTATAAATAGGAAAGAAAAACACAAAATCTTCCTCCACAAAATATAATAGAATAAAAAATTATTTGTTTAAAGGTCTCTGGTAGTAAACTTTTGCTAAAAACATCAGCCATATATTTTTCTGTGTCCTGATGATGAACGTTTCTGCGTTCGAAACATGTAGATACATTTAAACAAAGAATTTTTTATTCTATTAAATTTTGTGGAGGAAGACTATGTGTTTTTCTTTCCTATTCATACTTTTATTATAGGTGCGTACTTTTTGCCATTCGACCGTTTAAGTCTATATACAGGGTATACCATAACTATGGGGCAGTGGCGGCTGGTAATAGTTGAAACAGGTCGAGATTAAAATATCTTATTAAAAAAAATGATAAAAAAATTTGGGCGAATAATTAAATGCACCATACTAAGGACACACACCCTTTTCTATAAATTTTCGAAGCCGTGATTTCTGCGACTTTGAGTTTTTGTTAGATCCAATTCTTTCACCTGCATTTTTCTAACCTAACGAAAACCCACTGACCTAAGCTAACACATAACCTATATCAATAATAATAAAATTATGATAGAACAATAAATTAAAGTTAATATCTCGTAGGGATTTTCGTATTAAAACAGCCGCCATCTGGTAGCGATAGCAAAGACGAAAGACTAACCTTCCGCCAATCGCGGTCTGATCTGAGGAATCCGGCCAAGGCAAAAAATTCCTTATGCGCCAGTAAGAGAGAAAGATTGATTGTGGTTTATCTCTCTCATAAGATATTTTACGCGATTAACAGTTTAGCAGTTAGTTTTCATAAATTTATTTTCAACCAATTAGAAGGCTCCTTTTTGTTTACGTTGCTTATAGCAACGGAAGACTATCGCGATAGTTTATAGCCTATTAACCTAATGAAATTAATAAGTGATAATTTTTCTTAGGTATACTACTACGACTTAATTTTAATTCAAATGTCAAGTCATTTCGAAGTGACAGGTGAGACAAACCAGCAAGTAACAATCAGTTTTTTAGTCGTACCCGTAATATTTATTGTTACAATAATATTGTGTAAAAAATGGTGAAATGAATCAGCAAGTTCCATTGCTAAAGAAATTGAGCAGTTAGTAACTCATTTTTATTACTAAAAGGTGAGAAACATTAAATAACAAATTTGGTATCTGAAATGCAATGTCGTTATAGTTTTAAATTCAAATATAACTTTAAAAAACATATTTCGGATGCGTTTAGTTTAATATGACGCACTGTATTTTTAAAATAGAAGTTGATTTTACTTGTTAGTAACTAAGGTTTATTACTAAAATTTCAGGAGCATTAAAAGAAACTCCAATTTATGAAATTTTCTTACCGAATCTCCCACGCAGCAGAATTAATTCCCGATAATTTTTTTCTCGGTTTCAGTCATGTTTTTGTTGATAGAAAATTTCCCTCGTCTTCGGCTCGGGATAATTTTCCATCAACAAAACCACTCGTGACCTTAATAAAAATGATCGGTAATAATTCTGCTGCTATGGAGATTATAAGTGATAATCCTACATTGTCTAGCACCTTCAAACAAACCCTGTATAATAATATGTCCTTATTATACCGCTCTTTGGACTTTAATAAATTTTTATGAATTATAAATAGACCTCTGCCCTTTCACCGATCTGATATTTATCACCCTACAAATTTTCCCCTTGATTAAGTAAATCGTGGAAAACCACCCAATTTCGAATTCGGCTATTTAAACATTCAGCCCTTAAATAAGCAATAAAGTTTAACCATGACGACGAGCCATTCGGTCTATTTTCATCGATCATTTTGTTTTGTACACACGACAAGTAAGGGTAACTAAAAATAAATCCAAGTGATACATCGGCATCTCGTACCTCTAATAGTACGGGACCATTTGTCACTTGTCAAGTCGATGGACGTGGTCTTGGGATTTAATAACAATTTTAGAACGATTTGCTGAATAAAAAAGGAACCTGATGTCGGGTCTATAATAGTTAGTACACTGAGGAAATGATCTAATAATAAAACAGGTTGGCTAAGACATAGTTTGTACTAAAAGTTTTTTTTTATTAACCCATATTAAATAAATTGCTAGTTATCAAACCCGCTTAAGTGTTGTATCAATTCCAGATTAGCTAGAACAGTGTTTTTATAGGTAGTAGTCAGTTTCATTAGCAGCACAGTCTTGTTGAATAATGAACTACTTTTAATACAGCAATTTTGTTAAGAAATTAATTGTATCTTCTCAATGCGAAGTATTTTGTTCCCAGTAAAGCGCTTTCCCTTCAACTAACAAAGCAGAACAGCGTCCCCAAAAACGAATTGTATCCGTTAGAACCCATAATCCACAAGACATTGGTGGGGGGTTCGTAGCGATCGGCAATCGCCGCTCGCTTAGTATTCGTTTTAATGTATTTGTTGCGCAGGTCACAGCGTTGTTCGGACTTTTCTAACTGTCCGGTCTGAATTTAAATTTTAGTAATCGTACCAATACCTGTTTCAATTAATTTATTTTTACTTTGTGTTTAAGTTTTTTTTCAACGTTGCATGTCCGATAAAGCAATATAAATTTTTATTTCGCACAACCCATCATTAGTATTGGACTTTACACTCTATGGATGAATTTTACCATCTTAGTAAACCATGTTGCATAATAGATAATCATATTTATGCAATGTTAAACAATAAGAACAATATCACACTAGAAGCTATTTAAATTTTTGTAAGTATATGCTTTATTAACGGTAGCAAGCAAATATTATTATGATTAATGTCAAGTTTCATTACAACTATCAGTCGGAACTAATACAGTGTATAAAACCAGATTAAACCCCCATAGAACTGGATAATTACTACAAATAAAACATTATTTTTTGTATTCAGCGCAATTTATTCACTATCGCCTAGCGCTTTCGGCCCATTATGAGGCCATCATCAGGGCTTAGGTTTCGTCAAATTATGGCCAGGAGACAAGAAACATACTCAAAAGGTTTTGAAAATTTCTTAACAATTTTTTTTTCAGGTACAGGTTTCCAATATAAACAACACCTGACTATAATTATTACTGTTAGTGTTCAGAGCAATAATGAGCTATAAATTATTCTATGGTAGCAATACCTTCTATTTTCAATTGGCTAAATTACCGTGATATTATCACTACACACCGGTCTAGCAGTTATCGTTGTCTTACAGTAGGAAAGCACATCGCTGTCATATACAGGGTGTTAATGAATGTCATGCAGATATTTCAGGGGATGATAGTACTCGTCAAAATAAGAAAAAAATGCAAATATATGCATGGTCTAAAACGCGTTATTTTCGTTATACAGGGTGGCAAAGTTTCAAATGTTTTCTCGTATTTTGCGTTTTCTCTCTAATATTTTGCGATAATTGTTTCAAATTTGGAACATCAACCCTTTTTTAAAGTATTTATAATAAAGTATCAAAATTGTCTGTCGCAGTATACAGGGTGTTACATTTTCTTGAATCGGCTACATTTTTATCTTTCAGAACTATTTTTTTTTTGGCTCCCTGTATGAATTCTGGTATGAAATTTGAACTCTCTGTTCCTTTGTTTAGCGTTCTGGTATCTTGCACTATTCTTGTATCTGTGACCGTTTTCGATTTATTTGCAAAAACAGCCATCGATGGAATTAAGTTTAGGCGAAATAACGCTGAGTAAAAAGCCGTGTATTAGTTAATCAAATAAAAATAAAACAAAATTATAAAAACTGTTGAAAATGTTCGCCTCTTGCTAAAATGCACGAATGAAGTTTTCGCCTCATGGACTGATGGACTCTGCCAAATATTCCAGGAGTATTGCGAATGATGTCGCATAAAGGTTAGGATTCTAATGTATAATGTTTGCATTTTGCCTTATCTAGGTATCTGTGGTAATTCTGTTTCTTAAATCCTCTTTTGTCTGGACTGGGGTCTGATACACTAATGCTTTCAGGTGTCCTCAGAAAAAGAAATCCAGGCTATTCAGGTCTGGGGATCTAGGGGGGCCATGGCTGAGGTCCCCCTCGACCTATCCAACGGTTGTTAAAAATTTGATTATGAAAGTTTCTCACCTCTATGCTATGCTGAACTGCGGTGGCGCAGCATCGTGCATGAACCACATTTGGTTTCTGACAAGAATTGGTATTTCTTCTAGCAGCCCTGGGAGTTCCTTTTTAAGAAATTGACGATAATATTGTCCGTTTAGCCGTTTATTATTGCGTTATTTCGAATACACCTAATTTCCATCGATGGCTATTTTTGCAAATAAATCGAAAACGGTTACAGATACGAGAATAGTGCAAGAGACCAGAACGCTAAACAAAGGAACGGAGAGTTCAAATTTCATACCGAAATTTATACAGGGAGCAAAAAAAAAGTTCTGAAAGATAAAATTGTAGCCGATTCAAGAAAATGTAACACCCTGTATACTGCGACCGATAATTTTGATACTTTATTGTAGAGATTTTAACAAAGGGTTGATGTTCCAAATTTGAAACAATTATGGCAGAATATAAGAAAGAAAACGCAATATACGAGAAAAAAAATTGAAACTTTGCCACCCTGTATAACGAAAATAACGCGTTTTAGACCATGCATATATTTGCATTTTTTTCTTATATTGACGAGTACTATCACCTCCTGAAATATCTGCATGACATTAATTAACACCCTGTATAGTATTAAACAGATGTATAAAGAGTATGTGGATTCTTATAAGGAAAAGAAGACTTTTTTCTCAGTGTAATTTCTGGGAAATTTTCGTTTGGTTTATAAATTGGGTATAACTGCTAACTGCTTATTGATTGTATTTAGCAATTTATCGCTATTTTGAAAAACGCATTTATTGGACACACTGATTGTAGATTTTCTCTATAGGAAGCTTAATACGTAAAGAACAGAATACAAAATGGACTTGACGCGAGTTAAAAAGAGATTGATCAAGTTTCAACGTTGCCAACTTCTGTTCCACTCTTGCTGCATTCCTCCTCCATAGCAACAAATACGTTCCGATAGCGAAGCACCCACCGCGCTGTTTAATCTGTTCGTTTTCTATCTTGGCTGAATTTTTCAGGCGAACGTAGATACGGTGAAATTCTGCTGGTGTTTTGAAATGGTTGATTCGCGTGGAACTACGTAAAAAGAACAAAAAACGTATTATGAGCCTGGACTATGCGGCAAACTATTTTCCGATGACCGGCTATTTAATTTGGGCCCGTAGCTTGAATGACAAAAGTTCACGACAAGTGGGCGGGGATAAAGGAAAAACAATAGTATTTTTATATTTGTTCACTACGCTTTGTTATTATTAATCGTGTAAATAGAGTGAAGGCGCGTGGTAGTTTTATGTTACAACAACAACAAATAATTATAATTAAACTTAAAATGGGTCATATTTTGGCAAAAGAAATATAGAAACCACTTAAAGATGATAGAGATTGAAATGTCAATTGTGCGCAAGAGATAAACGTAAAATTAAGTAAAGCTAATGTCAAAAACAAAGCATCTCTTGCAGTGTATAGCGAAAATTTCTGTTGTCTGCGGTGTTTTAGACAAAAAAAATTGAACCGATAGGCGACCCGTAAACTGCCACAATTAAGGGTGCACTAAATACCTACCAAATAATTCCTTAAGAGTACCCGCACCCAATTACACTATTTTATAATTAATTTGTGTTGGGCTACATGGTTAGTGAAACTGTTGGTCAATTACAGGAAGTAAAAATAACCACTTGTTATGTTTATTAAGGTTTAAAGGTAGGTATTTAATACACTGTACTGATTCAGCAGTTGGTTCCTTGTGAAACATTTTTAATATATATATTTTATAGTAAAACACTTATAGCTTTTTAATGTTTCATTTAATATAGAATTGCTCTACATATGTTTCGCCTTTCGCTATAGATGCTTTTTCAAGAGTACTTATGATACTAGTATCATAAGTACTCTTGAAAAAGCCCTAGAAAGGCGAAACATATGTAGAGCAATTCTATATTAAATGAAACATTAAAAAGCTATAAGTGTTTTACTATAAAATATATATGTAGGTATTTAAATACATTTGTAATGTCACG
Organism: Polydrusus pterygomalis; assembly: GCA_963969555.1. NCBI lineage: Eukaryota > Metazoa > Arthropoda > Insecta > Coleoptera > Curculionidae > Polydrusus > Polydrusus pterygomalis. Next base: position 3,586,111 of record OZ018376.1, read on the forward strand.
CGCAGAATTTAGTATCTATCGTCTTGTACTCCTTTGAAAATGACCCGCAAGGGCCGAAACACGTGTCAGAAAACTTAATAAATTTGTCAAAAATAACAAGTAGCTATTTTTACTTCCAGTGTAATAAAAAAAATTGTTGGTAAGTATAATTTTAGGCCGCAAAATTTGAACGAATTAAAAAATAAAATTGCAGAAGCGTGGAATGAGTTAAATCCGGTTTTTGCAAAGGATTTTGCAACGTCAACGCCTAAAAGGATAAACTCTGTCTTAGACAAAGAGGGGGCCGCGTTAAAATATTAAACATTTTATTAATATGACGTGTCGTAAATAGGTATCGATAGATTTGAATTTGTTATAGTTTCAAAGTTTTTTTTGTCGAAATATTAAAAAACGTTATGAAACATCCTATTAATTCCTAATGATTAAAGGTAAATCAAGGTAAAAGAGCAATTTACGAAAAATTTGTGCAAAAGTCTGACGGATTTCCTGCCCAAGATTTAATGGCTGTAACTGTACATTAAAAAAAATGTTAAATAAATTATTTGTTTGACTTGTTTTTATTGAGACCAAATAATATTTATTTTTCTGATACAAATATCGTTTATTTTAAATAAATAGGCTTATTATATTTGCAAATAAATATTTGTTCAGACAATAAGCTATAAATATTTTAATTTGAAGAAATAGTCCATGCTTAAAGTATGGAAAGGAGAGAAAAAACTAAGTCTTTCTCAAAAAAATTTAATAGAACAAAAAATTTGTTCAGAGGTCTCTACATGTTTCGAACGTAGAAACGTTCATCATCAGGAGACAGGCGTTTCCTTTTTTATATATAAGCATGTCTGTAAGACATCTTACAGACATACTAATACTATATAAAAAATCCTTTTGACATCTTCTTCTTAGAAGTAGTTTTTTCTGCTTCCCCGGGTTATTTGGTTGTTTAACTGACTTTTTCACATACTCAGCATGTTTTAATTTCTTCACATTATGTCATTTCGACACACACATTTTTTAATTCCATAAAAGCTCCATTAAGGTTTTATACCGTTTATGATTTTCTCTTCTGCTAAAACCATCAGCAATAAAAAAACGTAAAATGTCTCCTGATGACGAACATTTCTGCGTTCGAAACATATAGAGACCTCTGAATACATTTTTGTTCTATTAAATTTTGTGGAGGAAGACTTTTAGTTTTTTCATTTCTTTCCAAATAAATATTTGTTCAGACAAATATCATTTTTGTTTAGATTAAATAAATTATTTTTTCAGTGTATATACTTTTAAAGATAAAATTGCCATGCTTTTTCAACTAATGGTACCGTAACCACCTAGTTAAACTTCCAGGCGAATATTATCCATTATCAAGTAAGTAATTTTACACGAAATAATTTGACAGCGTAGACCTTTAATCCGTTTTCATTAGTTTTTCGCCTTAATCCGCCAATTAATAACCCCGGCGCGGCGCTTTTTCTAGCCGGTCTTTTTTCTCCGTGCTTAATGACGGGTAACGGAACGCTCAATGGACGATGCATGGAGCTGATTGGAAACGGCGAATTTAACACATGTCTCGGAACGGCTGGTGGATAATTGAATTTTTTAGCAAGCGGTCGCCTAAAATAGACCGTCAAAATCGGATTTCGGCCAACTGTTGATTGACAATAATCGGAAAAACAACAGTTCCTCTGCAAAAATATGCATTGGTTTTGGAATTAAAATGGCAAATTACGGAAATGTCGTTGTCGGAGGTCGTTAGCAGCGGAGATGCAATTTAAAAAAAATCCTGTTAGTTTTATTGCCGTAGGCGTTGTTGTCGTAAGAGTTTGTATCAATGCGAATCACTTATACTGCCTCAGCTTAATTTTTGTAATACTGTATACGGTCCTTGCTTGTATAGTTTGGATATTCGAAGAATTCAAAAGCTACAAAATTTCTGCCTTAGGTATATATTTGGAATAAGGCGCCGTGAGAGAATTACTTACAAACTTGCGGAGCTTAACTGGCTTAACAAATTGTACAATCGACGGGTGCTGCATGGCTCCTGTTTTGTATTATAATATTATTTAAAAAAATTCCATTATATTTATATCGAAAATTAACTTTCCGAACCGACGTCCATTGATCAAACATTAAACCCAAGACTCTTCTTGATATTCATCATAGGCTATTTAAGCGATCTTTCTCGTATTACGCTGCCAACCTAATGAACACCAAACCCCAACCGACCTCTCGCTGAGCTGCTAGCCTTACAAGAAGAAAACAAAACTCAAATTGTTATCTGCTCAAGTGTGATTTTTCTTCTTTTTCTTATTTTTTTGATCATGTGTCTTGAGAGTTGCCTGGTTTTTCTTATTCTCTTTTCTCTTTTCATCCAACAACCCATCGTTCTTTTCTCACTTTTCTTTGCTTGCAGACTTTTTTTTTAAACTTTAATGCAATAGTATATTGTAACTATATCTATAATTTTGCTGTCTTTTATTTTAGTGACGCGTTGCCTATTTCATTTTTTCAAGTTTTTTATGTTTTTTTTTTATTTCTTTGTTATACTATTCTAATTACTTAGTTTGTTTGTCTGATAGGATTTTATTATTATTTAAGAAATGTTCTAATCTTTCTTTTAAAACTTTTTGTTTTGAATGACATACGTTCACGATAGTTATATACTTTTATATCCTTATTTCTTAAATCTTCACTTAAAAGTATAGGAAGTAGAATTTTATTCTGATTCCGGTATGGATCGTCTGTCAGGCTATCCGTGCATAACTTCCTGACATTAAAATGCCGGAAGGAAATTTTTCTTGATGGGTGATATAATTGATAGCAACCTTCTTCCACCTTCGCGTGCAATCGTCAGCTATTTTTAAAATAAGATTTCAGATATTTATGTCCAATTTTAGACATGCTTGGCCGTATAGTCCTATTATCGTTTATTATCAGATTGCCTTATTGTCTCGAGTCTATTTAACTTTTATTCAATTTAAAGTTGGACTGGTTGCGGTTATAATATTTGGAAATGGTTATCCCATTATACTGTTTTTCTGTTGCCATATACAGGGTGTCTCACGGTGACTGTCTATTACAATATATTGAAAACAACGTGTTTTCGGAGACGCTCTCCTAAAATTAAATAACAGCGACCATATTATGCGACTTCCGGTTAATATTATAGAGGAAGTTCTCACAAACTTGCTTATTTTGAATAGAGCACCCTGTATAATATATTTTTTTGTGTTCTTTTCCTCATTTTCAATAACCTTTATTCAACATTTTTTGTCCTACTCTATACGTTTCTGAGAAAAAAAAAAGTTATTCTTATATTTTATCTCGCTTCGCCAGAGTCTAGCAATTTCTCGTTCTCGCGATATGACACAAAAAATTCTGCAAAAGCTCTTAGTACATACGAGTTTTTATTATTACCATTACCAAGTAATTATTATAAACGCATCCCTCTGAAACTCACAAGTTAAAAAATATTAAAATCTGGCAGCAAAACTCTCAAAATATGACCTAAATAATAGCACTTATATTACCTAACAAATACGCATGCGTCATGGAACCGAATTGAAACGAAAACGAACGACTACGGTACCCTGCGCGGTTCGCGCCGTTGCCTTTTAATTTGAATCTTGTTTTTAGGGTTGTATATGTACACAAAAATAGAATTTTAGAATATTAACAGTAAGATAGACCACAAGCTGGTTGCCTGCACGTGGCTGAACAGAATACACGCAAGTGCAAAAATAGGTCGGTTACCGGCGTCAGACTTCTAGAAACACGTATTTGTCTTCTCAAAAAAATTACCTTGTCGGACTTCCATTGTCTTTATGTTGTTACTTAACACAACATTTCGGTTAGTTAGTATCTTTAACCGGTTTCAAGTGTAAACTAAATGGTTTTTTTTATTTAGTTTACATTTGAAAACGGTTAGAGATACTAATAAACCAAAACGTTGTGTTAAGTAACGAAATAAAGACAATGGAAGTCCGACAAGGTAATTTTTTTTGATATTACTTCATTGTCTACCACCTTCAAACAAATACGTACATCTGTCTTGTTTTTGTGTGTTTTTTGTGTGTGATATGTTTTAAATAAACAGTTTGTACAAATTGAAATCACAAAAAGTTCATTTAAAAACATTACTTGTGGTGTACCGCAAGGATCAATTTTAGGACCTATTATTTTTCTGATATACATAAATTTAATTTCAAACTTAAAATTAAAAGGTTATTTAAAATTATTTGCAGATGATACAACAATTATATATTTTGATGATGATATAGATCAAATTTTAGATAATATAAAACAAGATTTAATTCAAATTTATTCGTGGCTACAAAGTTTTAAACTAACTTTAAATTTTGAAAAATCTTCTTTTATGATATTAACTAAAACAAATCAATATGTTGGATATAAATTGCAATTACTTTTTAATGGACATATTATAAAATATTCAAATACAATAAAATTTTTAGGTTTACATATAGATTAAAATTTAAGTTGGAGAACACATATTAATAATTTAAGAAATAATATTTCTCCTTTAATTGGTATTTTATACAAAGTGAGATATTACATCCCATTAAAATTTTTAAGAAATATTTACTTTGCATTAATATATTCAAAATTGCAATATTTAATATCAGTTTGGGGTTCTGCCTGGTTGTCAAATATCAATCCTTTAAAAAAATTACAAAATAAAGCCATAAAATGCATTCATAAATTACCATTTTTAGAGCCTACTGTAAATTTATATAAACCAAATAATTATTTGGATATAGAAAATTTATATAAATTAAAAGTAGGTAAATTAATTCACTCAATCAATGAAAATATTAAAAATTCTGAAATAAAATTTATTGATAGCACAACATTTCATGAACACAATACAAGAAAAAATAAAAATTTAAAAACTGTAAAAATAAAAACTAATTCTGGAAAAAAATCAATTCTTCATGATGGTATAAAAATTTATAATAATATCCAAAAAAAAAATTAAAAATACAATCAATATAAAAAAGTTCAAATATTTATTTAAAAAACATTTATTAAAAATATAACATATTACTGTTTTCTTTTTTTTTTGTTATATATGATACTATAATTATTGTATAATTTTGACTCTTAATCTTAATTAATTAATTAGAAATTTCCCTGTAATAAACTTTTCTAAAGTTGGTTGGGAAATTAAATAAAAAATAAATATAGTGTAAATTATAGTATAATGTTATTTTAACTGGATAATTAATAAACCGGAAAATTCCCTTGTGTTTTTTCCATAAATCATTGTGGAAATTTAAGTTTTTATTGCTCGTTTTAACATTCGTTTCGAATTTGTGTGTGTACTAACTTAATAGCAAAAAATACCGTCGGTGTTATAATATTGTATTTTGCGATAATATTATTGTCTGTATGTAAATAGTGGACATGAAGCATTAGAAAGGCATTATTTTAAAATAATCATACTGATATTATTAATTTGTGTTGGACTACATGCTTGGTGAAACTGTTGTTCCATTGCACAAGAAGAAAAAATAATAACTACTTGTTATGTTTCACAAATTTAATCAGTTTCCTGACACGTGCTTCGGCCCTTGCGGGCCATTGTCGAAGGGGTACAAGAAGATAGTTGGTGGTAGTGGTAGTAGGTGAGAACCTCCTAGTACTCTTTTGACAATGGCCCGCAAGGGCCGAAACACATATCAGGAAACCGATTAAATTTGTACAACATAACAAGTAGTTATTATTTTTTCCTCCTATGCAATGAATCATACTGAAAACAAAACCTGCAGTGTTCCAGGGTGCAAATCAAATTACAATAGCTCCTTCAAGCAAGGTGAGAAACTACCTTAAAATGTCCGGCCGGTTATGATTTATAGAAAAAAATTATTGAAAGCAATTTTCAGAGACAACTGGACACCATCAAAATAGTATGTAGTTTACTCTCTACATTTTGCTGAAAGTGGCATAATAAACTTTCGCGAAATCGATTATCGTTTATAAATGGTTCTTCGTATCAAACATTTTGCCAAAAACTATAAACGATATAAAAAAAAGGTTAATTTTTTCTTTTGGTCCTTTTTTCTATTGTTTTTCGGCGCCATATCGGTAATAAAGTTAGCTTCTTTTCGGGTGATACTAACTGGATTCTTTTTAAAGTATATCGCAAATCCCAATCAAAATCTTACGATTTTGCTAGATGTCTCGTTCTCGCATATTTTTGTCTCGTCTCACGAGATTCTCGCAGAACAAACTCGTCTCGTCTCGCAGTCCCTTCATTTGGCAACTGCAGTCGAACAGTACCTCTATTTTTCTCAAAATATCAAAAGACAATCCTTTCATTCCTTTCAACCATCAGCAATTAGATAATCATTCCCTGGAAGATACACACACGTCGAGTGTTCCCCAAGGACGAATACCTTACCCTGGCACTTTACAAATTAGGGCCTAATACACAAGGGCAAAAACTGGAATTATTTACCTTTATCAGGAATATAAATTTAACCTTTATTATTGTTGTTGTTTGTGAACGGATATTATTAGAATTTATACTATGTCTGTTGGACTCAGGTATAATAAATTGCTCAGATAGTTGTTTCTTGTACCCTTTTGACCGAAATATTATTTCCCAACAAATTTATGTGCGCTTTGTTTTCGCGATTGCTAAAATTCTAATTTGCTTATTTTATTACAACGATACGTCCTAAATTTTTTCCTTCTTTCATTTTCATGTTGAATTAATAAATAATTTCCCTTAAAGGAAAGAAAACAGACACTTTTAGTTTTCCTCCACTGGTATATTTCAAGAATAAAGCATGTTAAAATTTCTACATGTTTCGACTGTTGTGTGTTCATCTTCATTCGCTCCATATGGAAACCTTTTTTTCTTAAGTTGCTTAAGAGTTTAAGCACTCTTATTTTTCATGTCAGATAAAATTTGCAGTAGTAAAGGTTGTTTAGAATTAAAATTAATGTCCTAATACGTAGTTTTCTACTCAAAAAACGAAAAAAGTTCCCCTTAATGTTTACTTTATAATATTTGTCAAACTCGTTGATTCTCATATTTCTTAAATCAAATTTTAAAAAAATATGCCAAATTCGTTTATTTTTGGAGTAGTTAGGTTAGTAGTTAATCTGGTCTCTATACAGCGTAAAACAAAATATAAGTATTTTTTTTTCGTTTTTTGAATAGAAGGCCGTTATTTCGTATTCGGACATAATTTTTAATTCTAAACAACTTTTATAAATGAATATTCTATCTGAAACGAAAAAAAGGAGCACCTACTTAACTCCTGACCAACTTTTATGCTCTACAGTTTTTTCTATTAAGGTTTCATCAACGACGCCATTTTCTGGCTTTTAACTGTCAATTCGATTTGTTCAACTATTGGTTCGTAGATGGCGCGCAAATGTCGAAAAGCAAATATTTTATTTTTAGCGTAAAACCTTCTTTTCGTCTGTAAAATTGTCAAGCTTTCCCAGAACAAGCAGGGTTTATAAAAATCCAGCATCAAATTGTAAAAAAATTCTCGAAAATACTGCGATAACATTTTCATGTGTAATTACAAAACAAATATTTTCCTTTATTTGGAAAAATTATACTGATACGATTCTGTTAATAAACCGGGACGTTTCTTTGTGTTTTTTTCATAAATCATTGTGGAAGTTTAGGTTTTTATTGCTTGTTGCAAAATTCGTTTTGTATTTGTGTGTGTAATAACCTAACAGCAAGAAACAATGTCGGTGATATAATATTGTAGTTTGCGATAATATTATTGTCTGTATGTAAATAGTGAAAATGAAGCTAGATTGTTTTAATTGCAAATGGCATTATTTTAAAATATTCATACCGAACACAAAACTTGCAGTGTTTCAGGGTGCAAATCAAATTAAGTACCATAGCTCCTTAAAACAAGGTAAGAAACTTTATCTACCTTAAAATTTCCGGGCCAGTTATGATTTCCAGAAGAAAAAAATGATTAAAAGTAGAGATAACTGGACACCATCAAAAGAGTATGTAGTTTACTTCCCACATTTTGCTGAAATAGGCGTTGAGCCAGAGGGCATGTGCGGTTTCATTTCTGGGGAGTAAATGTAACCTACAAATTTAGATTCGTCATGAAGGTAAGATAAATGTTTGGTATGATACTTTGTAAAATTCGGTAGCTTAGTGACGTTATGACGTCACAAAGATGGCTGCCGGACGAAAATCCTAATTAAACATTTCAAGTCTGGTTTCATTTGTGTGGAGTGAAGGTATCATACAAATTTTGATTCAGCATAGAGCCAGGATTATTGTTTGGTATGATACTTTGTAAAATTCGGTAGCTTAGTGACGTTATGGCGTCACAAAGATGGCTGCCGGACGAAAATCCTAATCAAACATTTCAAGTCTGGTTTCATTTGTGTGGAGTGAAGGTATCATACAAATTTTGATTCAGCATAGAGCCAGGATTATTGTTTGGGATGATACTTTGTAGAATTCGGTAGTTTAGTGACAGAATAGTGTCACAAAGATGGTCGCCGAGCACCTGATATCGGTCTTGTTATTCCAATTTGCCTATAATAAACTTTTGCCAACAAAACTTGCAAACATTTACGGATCTAAAAAAACGAAAACGTATAAAAGTGATACTGGCTGCGACACAGTGAGTGCGTTTGCAGGAAAAGGAAAAGCTACAGCGTTAAAGGTCGTTCGTAAAGACAAAGAATTTGCAAGTGCCATGTCGAAGCTGGGAGAAACTGTAGGTGTATCTGACGAAACAAAGATAGTTCTCGAGGCATTCGTATGTAGGCTCTATAGCAACGCTACTAAAATCACAAGTGTCAACGAGCTAAGATACATTTTATTTTGTGGCAAGCAAGGTAACATTGAGTCGCACAATCTTTCTCCATGTCAGAACACACTTCATAAACATATATCAAGAGCAAATTTTCAAGCAATGGTATGGAAGAAGGCACTAGATCCAGGGTTGTGATTTTGTCCACTTTTTTTGATTTTGTCCAGGACATGGACAAAATTGGACAAAATCGGACAATATTGGACAAAATCAAATTTCATTACATTTTATTAAATTTGTTGATTTAGGCAACCCAAAATACACGTTTGAATTGTGTATTATATAAACAATAAATACCAAATTGAAAATTCCAGAAAATGGCTGTTTGTTATTTCATTATGGGGCCTTAAGGTGAATTTTCATGCGTCCGTCATCCGACGGCACGATGATCCGACGGTATCCGGTTATTGTTGTTTAAGTTTTGTTTGACACCCTAATCCTAATATAATAAAGTTTTTTAAATTTTATATGTGTTTAATTGATTTTGTACAATTTTGTCCATTTTGTCCAGAACAATTGATTTTGTCCGGACGGACATAATTGGACAAAATCGTCCAATTATGTCCACTTGGACGAATTCAACCAACCCTGACTAGATCCACAGCCAGACATTCCATCACCTGAAGGTCTTGGATGGTCACTTTAAACAGAGAGTGACGGTAATTCTATATTACATATCGATTGGATGAGCTGTGCTCCAGCACCTCTTGCTGTTCTTGAATTATTGTCATGTTCATGAAAGAAATATTGTGAACCGAACACATGTTGCTGTATTAAAAATTCATTGGAATGTACGGATACCTGTAAAATTCAGGTTTGCAGTAACTATTCGCAATCAGATCATGTTCTCGCAGCTTCATCCGACTCAGACGCCGATTCAGACGATGAATAATTATTGTTTCTTTTAAATATAAATATACTTATATTATCTGTACAATGTTATATACCTAATAATATTAATATAATAATGTATAATATAATGACAATGCATTTTCATTTTAAATTAAATTTAAGATTTATGTTTTAATTCGAATTTGTTAAACAGAATTAAGTAAATACAAAGTCTATATTTATAGGATTAAATTTTAAATAAAGCAATATCGTGAAAACCGCCTAGCCGCCATCCTAGCTATCAAATTTTACAAAGTATTATCCAAATCATTGATCCTGTCTTTATATTTGATTAAAATTTGTATGATACTGTAAGTCCTCACAAGTTAAACTTGACCTTAAAATGGTATACTACGATTTTCACCCGGCGGCCATCTTTGTGACGTCGTAATGTAACTAAACTACCGAATATTACATAGTATCATTCCAAACGTTGATCCTGGTTTAATGCTGAATCAAATTTTGTGAGATATTTCCACTCCTTACAAACGAAACCAGACTTAAAATGGTTAATTACAATTTTTGCCCGGCGGCCATGTTTGTGACGTTATAACGCCACTAAGCTACCGAATTTTACAAAGTATCATACCAAACATTTATCCTACCTACATGACAACTCTAAATTTGTAGGTTACGTTTACTCCCCAGAGAGGAAACCAAACTGCCCATTTTTGGCCACTTGGCTCAACGCCTAAAAGTGGCATAATATTATTCTTAATATGCAAAGATGATTATCGTTTTTCAAATGGTTTTCTGTATCAAACATTTCGACAAAAACTGTAACGTTATAAAAAAAGGTTCATTTTTTCTTTTGGTCCTTGTTTCTATAGTTTTTCGGCAACGCCACCTTGCAATATCGGTAATAATGATATCTTTTTTATCGAGTGATACTTATTCGATTTTTTTTTAAGTTCATTGCAAATCCTAAACAAAATCTTAAGATTTTGCGAGATTCTCGCAGAAAAAACTCTCGTCTCGCAGGAGACTGGGCCACTCTCGTCTCGGTCTGGTCTTGAGAGAACGAGACGAGACGAGAAAAAAAAAGCGATACGAGAGTGAAACACTAGTCTTAAGATCGATATGCAAGAAGGCATATCGGAATTTGGGTTATGTCAGTAGGTTTGAGGGCCTTTAAGGTCCAAAAACTAGACCATCGGGGTGGTAGGTAAGTGGGGACTCGCACCCCCGACGCCCGTCGGTGGGTGCGCCGGGGTTGCGCACGCCCGCGCCAGACCCTCGCCGTCGGCGGCGCGATGCTGCGGCCACAGTCGAGATCTGGACCGCGTCGTGACGCCACGCGGCGTCCCGACGCCCCGGCCAGACGTCGTCGACGTCGGGAAATCCGATCCGTGACGACACTCGCGCGTTGAACGTCATAGGTGACGCCGCGGCCGGAACAAACGTCGCCCACTCGGACGGTGTGGATTAGGTTAGGAATTTCAGCCGGTTTTGGAAATTTGCGAATTTGCATTTTGTTTTGTTTCGGCGGGGACGGATTTAATTTTTATTTCAAAATTAGATTTTAATGATTCATTTTCTGCTTACACAGAAGGTAAACGTTTTTTTTTTTTCGGTTGAGAAGTAAGTGTTCTGTATTCCTCTATAAAATAGTCGGTGCCGAATTTACAAGTATTTAACGAACTACTATAATTTTTCAACATTATTAAATGTCTGAATTATTATATTCATCCCCTATTTTCTTTAGTCCCAATACTTTAATTATTTCAAACCCTTTTGTAACATCAAAAAATATCTATTTTTTTAATTATATCAATTATTTATTTAATCCCCGAAAAAGTGTTTTCGCATTCCACTAAATAAGAGTTTTTTAAAGTTTTCAGGAAGATATCATTAAATAAACCAATGAAAATGTAACTTTATTTTTTTTTTATTAACATATCATTGGATGAAATTTTAATAAAAGATCAATTATATTTACCCATTGCATTTCAATATAACTAAAAATTTATTACGAGCAAACAAAGAAGGTGGATAATGCATTTGTTTTATTTTTCAATTTCAATTTTATTCAAACTTAAAAAAAAATAATAATTAAAATAATATTTAAAAATTTGAATTTCAATTGAAAAGGGTAAAACCTTTATAAAAATTTAAACATATAGGGGCAAAATGCCATGAAGTAAATGATTTACTAAAACTTAAAAAATAATTCAAATTTTATTGACCCTTAAAAATAGTTCTTAGTATCTATTACATTATTACACAAATAAATAAAATTAAATGCAATAATTCAAAGAATTGTAGGTACTGTTTGTGAACCTAAAATTTTATTTCTTAACTTATTATAATTTTTAAAATTTACTTACAACCATATCATTAGATAGATGTTATTACCTATAAAAATTAAACTAAATTTTTTTAAATGTTAAGTCTGAACTATTAGTTCAGGTTCATTTTCTTTAATAAATATTTTTTGTGAATACTCTCCTAGGTAAATCCCTTAAAGAATTAACCAATAAAAAAGCGGTTTTGACTGATACAAAATAGCTGTAAATTTGGTCAATGACACGATACAATTAATTGATTTACTTCCTTAATAAAATAAATTTACTTACTAAATATTTGTAGTATGCAAAAACAACTCAAAAACCATAAAAACCCTGATTAGATTTTGCAACTTTACGTATTTCAAATCGGGAAATACTTGTTTTTTTAGAACCCATCTATTGTTTTAATATATAAACTTTACCAGACACTTATTTTTCAAAGGAGGAAGGAGAATAATTTTGTAGATTTGATTAGTGCCATCTAACACACTAATCACATGTTTTGAAAAGTCATCCAACCTTAACTTTAAACTGTTATTTCTCAATCGTCATTAATCGCAATTTAATTATAAACGAAATTCTAATTATTTTGAAAATTGTAAAAAAGTCCTCGAAACTATTCAGACTCCATCCAATTCCATCAAATCATCAAACATTTCGTAAATTTAATACGCCTCCTCCAAAAACCTATCAAAAAATTTAGAAAAATCATCGGAGCTCGTTTCAAAATTTCCCATTTCTCAAGTTTCCTTGCATATCGCAAATCGAAATCCACATCAAAACTTGGTGTGCGCGCCGCGACTTAGCGCGTTCGGCGCTCTCCAACCGATCCCGTGTCCCGAAAAGCAGTGCGGGACTGAAAATAGCTGCCGCCGAGGTTCCTATTACCGATAAACGAGACGCGGGAGTGTAATTATTCTCCTTTTCTAGCAAATCTGATGATCAATTAGTCAAATATGGGAAAATTGACGCTCTCGAGATGAAGAAATTGACCCCACACCGTAATGTTTGATCCAGGTAGGAAGTTGCACTTACTTTATTTGGAATTCGGGTTGTTTTGATTTGATTTTTCAGGCTTAAAATAGGATTCAACATTCTAATAATAAAGCTAAAAGATTGTCAGGTTCAGGTTAAGATCAAAATGCACCGGAAACCAAGAAATTGAGCTGGCAACCGTTGAAACAGTTAACATTTTAGTTTTATGAGGTATTTCTATTTGTTTGTGTTTTACACTGACCTGGATAGATAATAGATAACCTTAAACACAAAGAAAACGAGCCGTTTGATGTAGACACTTTAAAAATGGAAACGCATTACTGATGTCAAAAATTTGGTCAGTTGCAGGATGCATGCAGGTACGTTATTTCAAAGAGGCACTAACATATTTTGTGCTATTCCTTGCAGTACCGATTATTCGGTAAAAAATAAGTACAAGGTACTTTTCTGAATCTGCGAAGAACGAAACAACAATGAAAGTAAATAATTGATATTGTTATTAAGCCTTCGTATTCATAACAGATTAAGTATAATTAATATGTTTGGTTCACGTTAAGGATAAATATGTAATATAATTTATTATAGATTATGCTATTATTTGAAAATCGAAGAAAAAGGACGTTGGAAAGACGAAGAGTTTTAAGAAAGGCGATGATTAGCTTTAGCTGGTTGATTTCGGGTCAAATTTTATTTTGAGTATTTGGTCCCCTTCAACCAGCTGTGGTTGACATTGCAAGCTGCCAGAGAAAGTCGGAGAGATTGGATCAACAGAAAAGAGAAAAATAGTATAATTATGCAATCTTATAATAATGATTAATAGAATTTTATTTCATAGGCAATATTAATGTTAAAAATCAAGATATATGTTAAGATAGAATATAATTATTTTTTGTTATATTGCCAGATGTTTTCACTCTACTGACCTCAGACAATGGACGCGCTAGTTTATAGTTTATAATGATTTTAGTATTTATATGCAGAAGATGTAATGGAGGATTGCAGGATACACGAAAAAAGAAAAAATCTTATTTCAATTAAGTAGGTACCTTAAATGCTACCCAAGTTCGTTTAAGTAAATGTTTTTCAACCAACGCAACGACATAATTTAGTTCAACTATATATTATTTTTGAATGAAATAAAACAATTTATTGAGATACACGGTATCTGGAAATGATGAGTAAAAAATTTAGGGGATAATTCTAGACCGAAAATAAATGCTATTTCTTCCTATAACATATTTTCGAAAATAAATTATTAACGGAGTCAATTTTATTTGCAGTTTTTTTGCAACACCTTTTGCCACGCTCATAATATTTTGACGAAATCTCGTATATGGGGTTTTTTCGGGATGAAGATACAAATTTACCCTTCGTTTTTTTCGCATTTTGTAGAGGGCGCCACATAGAAGCCTATACTTTAATTTGAATGGTCCCAACTTTTCTTGTCCTACACTGTATGCGCATTTTGACTGAATATTTTTATTCTCTTAATCATTTAAATTTATCTTCAACCTTAAACATAGCATAGCAAAGGAAGGAATATTCCATTGAGTTCGTCGCAATTTTTTAAGAAGAATCAAGTTATGCATTGAAGAGGAAGGACGTCACTTTGAACCTTTGATTTGAATGCTTAATTTATTGTTCTAGTAACTTATGTATTTTAAAACTGCAAATAAAATTTAACTTTAACACCCTGTAATAATTAATGTTCGAAAAAATGTTTTAGGAAGAGTTAGCATTTATTTTCGGTCTAGAATTATCACTTATAATCTCCCTAGTGCTCGAATTATTTCCGGAAATTTTTCCCGAGTCGTAGACGAGGGAAAATTTTCTAGAAAAATGCGTGACTGAGGAAGAATTTCCGGATATTAATTCAAGGACGCGGGGGATTCGGTAAGAAAATTTCACACCTAAAATTTATTTGAATTATTTTATTGAAATTATCCACAATTATGGGAATACTTAAACTTTCAAAAAAAGTTTCCTAACCGTTTAGTTAAACGAAATGCAAAAAATATAAGTGAAAATTATCCTTTTTATTTATTTTTACTACATTTCATTTACTAAAACAAAGGGAAAGCATAGTATAGTCTAGTTTAGGCTAGTTATGCCAGATAAAACAATTTTTAAAATCTAGGTAGATAGTAGATACCACAGTCAAGTAGGCTTAGGCTTGTGATGTCAAAATCGTCTCTGCTATACGTCACGTCGACAGTTATTTCTTAGACGTGCTTATTTAGTTCACAATAATTAAATCATGGCAGTAAACAATCAAGAAACTAATTTTAAGTCCTACGGTGTTTGTAAATCTTGCTCTGAAATAGGGGACATTAATATGTCTCATAAAAATTTAAAGTATTTGCAATGTTTAATGGAAAAAACTGAATTAAATCCCCATCAAGAAAACCTTTTCTCAGCTATCCAGAAGATTTTGGAGGAAGATATCCCATCCTTTTTAAGAAAAACCAGAATTCAGCAGAACAAAATTGCATTCAAATATTACATCTATTATATTAAACATAGACATCTGATAGAAGTAGAAAGGGAAGATAACCATTATCCTTGTGATTCTCCATTACGAAGAGAAGAGTTCAAACCAGAATTCCAAAAATATTTAGCCTTAATGAAAGAAATATTTGGTAAATAAATATTTGTATTTATTTAGTATTATAAAATGAATAAAAACATTAAATACCAAAATTTGATCCTGAATACTGATTTTCGGATCATATGATAGCTGTCAAGAAAAAATTTCCACTTATTAATTTTGTTCGCCTAGCTTGGCAGGAGGAGAAAAATTTCCGAAAAATTTGAAGGTTGTCATTGGTAACGGTCGGAATGAAAGTGTGTGATTGGCTTAGAATGACAGGTGTAAAATTTTCCCCTAAATTTTTTGCTCATCATTTCCGGACACCCCGTATTACTTAAGAGAGCAAGCAAACTTTTGAAATAAGTTAGTTCTTGCAGTCAAATTCAGTATTTCTGTTTTCAATGGAAGCATAAAACTATACATGCTTGAGAAAGGTGATCTTAGCTTTGATTTAGCCATAAGCTTGTATTTACTTTAATAATATTAGGTATTTAAAATAAATAATTCTGTTTTACAACAAAATAACGGAACGGGTTGCGAAATTTTGTTACTTTCTTCTTTACTTTCTTTAGTAAGTATTGCCGTACTTGGCCGATCGTAGTTGTCGATGTTTCGACCGCAACTTGATTGCGCTATTTCATAACTGTTTTTTCAGATTATTGTTACTGTTCTTCATCTGCTACCTACCCTTACTTTACCTTATTGCCTAATTCTTATAAATGGATTGTCATAATTCTACAAACTAATTAAACTTGGAATGAAAAGGCTCTCAGACTTTCCATTTTGTTTAGAAGCTTATGAAAATCCGGCAATCATTAAAAAAAAAAAGGACATAATATGTAAAGTAAATATGTTTCTAGCAAGGTATTATTTAATGCAGATGCAAACATGTTCTAAATAGAAGTAAAAAAAAGGTATTCCAAAAAAAAAATTCTTATTAATTTTTATATTAATTGGCCTAAAATCGTCGAATTTTGAAACAAAACATATATATTATTGTTTTGATATAGCTGTTTTTTCTTTGTAGTCAGTTGGTATTCTGATCAAATTAGGTAACTAACCTATGAGGTAAAAACGTTTTTTCCAAGCAATACATCTTTGCATAGTATAAAAGGTGATCCACGACAGGCGGATAGCGGCTGTATCTCCAAAACCATCGACTTTGGGGTAAAAAACTTAACCCAGACATTACTACCGTCCTTTTAAAAGGCACATTCAAATTTCGGGCTAGATTGGTAGCTGAGCATTTATTTAATAGATAGCGACACTTTTTTACTTTCACAATACTATACTAAGGTAAAAGTTAGCACGTGCTTCTGTGAGTTAAATTTAGCATAAAACTCATTTTCTTATACTATAATTAGTTTGATTTAACATATTATTGCGACTTTAAAGAAAAAAATAGTTTCAGTAACATCTGGGTTTTAATATGAAATATGACAAAAAAAGTGGTCGAAATATAATCTTTAAGTTCCTAACTTTACCGCTAGAGGGCGGCTTTTACCAAAGTTTTGCAATTTTTCTTTCATCAAAATGTTAAAATCCTACAGGAATAGCTTTTTTGACTATCTTTAATCATTTTAGGCAATTTTTAAGAACAAATTATGTTCTTTTGTTATTTACTTTAGTTATTAATCTGAAAAATTCAATAATATTCCAAATGTAACATTTATTGCCAAGACGGCCGTGGACACTTACGTTATAAAATAAAAGAATAACCTTGTAGTTCCCTACGGTTGATAAAACATGAATAATCCGGTTTTACTTTATTTTATAGCTTTTTAGTTAGTAAAAGGAATAAATAAATAAATTATGTATTTAATTGTACTTATGTTAAATGTTCTAATTATTCCCCATGCTTTGAAACAGCATTTTTTTTTGGTCATATTTCATATTAAGGTTTATTCCTAGTCGTAACATGAATGGTTTTGGAGATACAGCCGCTCTCTATCCGTCGTAGATCACCCTGTATACAAATCATATTTTTACTTAGTTGAACAATTCTTGCCTTCATGTCATTATTTTTTTTCGGTGTACCTTTAATTTATTAACATATTTCGTTGAATAATATATTTTTGACTATAGTATTTTAAAACTTGTTCGGGTTTGTTCGTAAGAAATGTGACCACCAATACTTTTTAGCAGGTAGGTATGTTTTTTTGTATATAGGAAAAAGTCTAATTAAAATAACATAAGCGTGGGACAATATTTTGTTTGCAAAGATAGCAAATAATTACTTTTGAAAATTTTAAAAGGACTAGTTCCAATTTTGCAAGGTTGATTCGGATTCATTAAGATTGCACAACGCCCGATTATAAAGAAAAAGCTAAAGAAGTAATCACCAAAAACATAAAATTGTAAAGTTATAAGTAATCCCAACCAATGCTCTTAAGGGTATTGGTTTTATTTCATCCCAAAATACTTTATTCCGCACAAAACGCCCAACAAAGAAGATCTTTCTATTCTCTTATTCTCTCTGCCCCATTTGTACTCGTTAGTGGGAATGAGATGTTTAAAACAAGATTGTAGAGTGCTTGTAGTTCTAATATATTTTTTTAACAAGTGAAGACACATTTTAATTTTTTTGGCTTTCGTCGTATATAAATAGAGTCAAATGGCGCTAATTTGTTAAAGAACAAGTTATCTGAGACCAGCAAAAATTAAATTTAAACTGAAATAAAAATTCAAAAAATATAGAAATTGTACTTATTTATATTAACTACAAACTACACAATGGTAAAAACCAAAATTTCATTTAATATAGGATTTTAATCAAGATTTTGCGTCATTTGCTCAATATCTGTTATAGACATGGAAAATCTTATAGCTCTCCCTGTCTTCATTAGTTGCGTTTTATTTATTAAAAATTCGAAATTTAACTTTCTTGCGTGAATAATATGGTTTCTAAAACACTAATTGAATAAATAACCATTATTTTATAATTATTATTAAATTGTTTAAATATAATAAATAGAAATTGATAAAATAAATGTTTACCATTGCACTGACACTGACTGAGGAAAAACCCTTCTATTGCTTATAAGAATTCACATACTTTTTATAAAACTGTTTAATACTATGTGACAGCAACACGCTTTTCTATTGTAAGATAACGAAAATTGCTAGACCGTTGTGTAGAGTGATAATATCACGGTAATTTAGCCAATAGGAAATAGGAGTTGATGCTACCATAGAATGGTTTATAGCCATTATTGCTCTAAATACTTACAGTAATTATCAAGTTCCATTGGGGGTGTAATCTGGTTTTATATAGTGTATTAGTTCCGACTGGCAGTTGTAATGAAACTTGACATTAATCATAATAATATTGGCTTGCTACGGTTAATAAAGCATATATTATCTACTTACCACTAAAAATCAGTACCTACTGTAAGTCGCAAAAATTTAAATAGCTTCTAGTGTGATATTGTTCTTGTCTTTTAACGTTGCATAATATGATTATGCAACATGGTTTATTGAGATGGTAAAATTCGTCCATAGATTATTAAGTCCAGTTCTAATAATGGGTTGTGCGAAATAAGAATCGTCTATTGTTTTATCTGACATGCAAAGTTTAAAAAGACTTAAATAGAAAGTAAAAATAAATTAATTGAAACAGGTATTGAAATCAAATTCAGACAGGACAGCTAGAAGACTCCAAATGACGATGTGACCTGCGCAACCAATACATAGGTTCTAACGGATAACGGATACAAAACCAATACTTAAGTTTATTTTTTAATTTTAAATAAATTACACAAGTCTCATCACGTCATCACCAAGCTCACCGTTTAGCTCACAACTTCTACTTTAGAACTTCTATACACAAATTCCAATTTGACGGAATTCTAAAAGCCATATTTTTTATTATTATGCTTTAATTAACTTCCTTTTATTATTCCATTCACGAAACGATTATTTGCGCCGTCACTGGCTCACATTTCATAATATACATCGTCATTTTCCGATGTATATTTATTTCTCGGCGCCTAACGGCACCCCGGGGGTTCGTACAATTTCGTCTGTTTTCGGAAAAATTCACCTCACGTACATTAATAAACAGAAGGTGCCGAACGAAGGAAGATTTTGACGGCAACCAACGGGCACTTAAAAAGAATTTAATTTTAAGGGCATTTATACGCTCGCTGGGGTAAAGTGTTAAAAATGCCGAAATACAGACATGCCAATATCAATTTTATTTTTCCAAGATACGACGTTTTTTAAAATTTTATTTTTTAGAAAAACCAAAATATGTTTTTTTTACCGAAAATTAAAATATCGATTGATATAATGTTAAGGGTATTGGATACGTCAGTATTTCAAAATATTTGTTGCCGCGCCACACACCTAACAAAGCCGATCTTCCTATTCTTTCTCCCCCATCAATACACGTTGCTGGGAATGAGACGTTTAAAACAAAAAAAATGTTCAACGGCCCCAATCATATTCATATTACCAACACAACGGCGCAAACCAAAATTTCAAATATACGCATTTTGTGTCATTTCCTCTATCTCTGTTATACACACAGGAAAACGTAATAGCTCTTCCTGCTTTCATAATGCGATAAGTTCTGTATCGACGGCTCCGTGCCGACAGCAAGCTGCCCAAAGTATTAATCCCAATGAACCTCGCATCCTTATTAGAATTAACGAGTTGGCTAGTTGTATTTCTTGGAGAATATCAGTATCGAATTACGAGAATATAATGTAATGTATAAAATAAATGTTTACAAGCTAAAACCAATGAAGCCTAGTACCCAGTTTTTATTTATAAAATCGATCGATTGGACCAGTTATTTACTGAGCGTGATTGCTCGAAGTCATAGTAAATACTATAGCTGGACGACTAAAAAATATTTAGGAACTCAATAGCTCTACCAATTAAAACTTGGCATGGCATAGTACAACCCTTGTGGATAGGACACATGGCTAGCATATCATGTGGTCAGAAACTGAAATCCCGCATTAAGAAACACACTGAAGGAAGAGGTGCAAGGAAGCTGCTATTATACACCAGAACCCAGGTTGTTTTAGTATGCCATCATAAGATACAAGAAATATTTGGATACCTTTGTTAAATAGATGTAATCTTAATAATACCACGCACCAATTGAACTCATGACTGCACGCATCTCAGTTATGCTTATTTAGTATTCACCTGAAGACGACTGGAAATGTATAACAGTTGAAACGTTGTGATTTAAATCAAATAAAGACAATGCAAAACTTCTATCATTTACGAAACATCATTGTCTCCTACCTTTAAACGGACATTAAATAGTTATGTTTAAAAGGAACCATACTGAGAAAATAACCATCTATTCCTTAGGAATTATCACGTTCTATTGGGGGTGTAATCTGGTTTTATATACTGTATTAATTCCTACTGGCAGTTGTAATGAAACTTGACATTAATTGAAATAATATTTTTACTTGCTACGGTTAATAAAGCATAATATACTTATGACTAAAAATCAGTACTGTAAACTAACTAAAAAAAATTTAAGTGTGATGTTCTTGTCGTTTAACATTCCATATAATTATCTTTTATGCAAAATACTAAGATGGTAAAATTCGTCCATAGCTTATGAAGTCCAGTACTAATGATGGGTTGTGCGAAATAAGAATCTTCTATTGCTTTATCTGACATGAAATGTTTAAAAAAACTTAAATACAAAGTAAAAATAAATTAATTGAAATAGGTATTGATTGGTACGATCAATAAAATTCAAATTCAGACAGGACAGCTAGAAGACTCCGAACAACGTTGTGACATGCGCAACAAACAAATACGTTAAAACTAATAATACGGCGCGCGGCGATTGCCGATCGCTATAGGAACCTCCACCACGCTGTATTAAAAGTAGTTAAATATTCAAAAATACTGTGCTGCTAATGGTACTTATTACTACCAATAAAAACACTGTTCTGGTAAATCTGGAACTGATACAACACTAAAGCGGGTTTGAAAGACTAGCAATTTATTTAATATGGGCTAGTAAAAAATAAGCTATACCAATACAAACTATGTCTTAGCAAACCTGTTGCATTTTCCTGAGTGCAGCACCGCAAAATTAATTTGCGAAAAAATAGTGATACGTATACGCACCCTTAAAAATAATTTAATTTTAAAGTGCTGTCCCGAAAGCCTCGATCCTATTTTAATTCCTAAGGTATGTCATATTAGGGCCGCGCGTGGGAAAAGGGACTTGTTTCGTCATTATATATATTAGCTTTATAAATATTCCCTTTGATTTTGGGTTTCTCCCATTTTCGCCATTAAATTTTGGTTGGGTTTTTACGAAAACAATTTGCTCCATCTCCGGTAAAATGTTATTTACTTATTTAACGTATATAAAATAAAAAATGTGTTATGAAAATATGTTTTAAATAATTTCAGGAAATTTAAGCGTTAACAGAACAGGACGTTCAATGAAATTCCAAAAATCCATGAATAATGAAACACAATGTCATAATTGAACCGATGTAGAAATTGAATAGGCCGTTTAGATTTTGTATTCTACACTAAACCCAAGGAAATATAATTTTCTTCGTTTGCAGTAGATAGACCAATAAAGAGGCGTTGATTTTGAGCATAACGTTCCCGATATTTATGGTAAATAGCTTTGGCCAAGCAACCAAGTGTGTTTTTTTGTGTCATCGTTCTTCCGCGTTATTTAAAACCGCCTTTTTTTTGGCGCCCGAAATAAATATTGATTAGAATTCATAAAGTTTGGTAAGTGTGCAAACCGCTGTCAAAGAAACACCAAACTGAAATAGGGTTGTTCGGTATACATTTTATCGACGCATCAAAAATATGAATATTTTTAATGCGATACATCGTTTTTAAGCAATGCATCTAGGCCATTTAGACCGCGTTATGTAATTACGTATTAAGGGACATTTAACGGTTTTCGAGATATTTAAATCAAAAGGTGTTTAATTTTGTTAAGTTGCCCCAAAGTCGTACCAAATACCTTAGAACCTTGTTTTTTTTTAAGTAGGTCCGAAATGTAGTATACTATACACCTATGTTTTAAAATCTTCATAAATAATTAACCGACATGTATGACGCTTAATTCTTTATAACAAAACTAAAAAAAAATAAAACTACACTGGTTTAGTATAAAATGATCGCGAATTAAGTTCAGCCAATTGGCGCTTAATTTCATATTACAGAAATAAATATAAAAATATAATAAAATTATATTTTGTAATATGGTTTTGGCGAATAATTCGTTATTACAAAACGTTAGTTATTAGTATTAACTTTGTCAAATATGAAAACGGCACTTAATACAGGTGACTTTAAAAAGGGTAAAATAGGAAATTTAAGTAAAAAAAGTTTTTGTTACATAGGTTTTAATGATTACTAAAAGATGGCACCGTTAACTCGTTTTTAAATTTTTGTCGCTTAATTCGTATATAATTACATAACGCGGTCCATTTGATGTTTGTCGATGCATCAATGTATTTTAAACGGTGTAAAAGGCCTAAATTTTATTCGTCAAATAATTATTTTGCCGTTGCCTCTAGATCTTGATTATACCTTTTATAGTTTCAGTTAAGGTGTGAGCTTAGAATAATTAGATTTGTGATATGTTTTGTAATTCTAATTCTATTAAAACATTTTCTGTGGACATCCCCAAACGGAAATAAATCAAATTACGTCATCATGGCCTCGGACCAATGTCGTGGCGGTCACATCTTTGGAAGCGGACCTCTTATTGCTGCGTTGTCATACTGCAGACTTTTTATAAGGTTTTTGACAAATATTTAAATTTATTTCCCACATCAACTTTTAACAACATAAGTTTAACAAACAAAGTAGAGGGGAGCAATTTATGTGTTGATTTACTTCAGAATGGAATACGATTTTGTCCATAGGTGTAATTGTTATTGTTTCATCTATAGGTACCAGATCATTGTTAAAATTACACCTAAACATACATACACCTCCCCGTTCTTAAAACCAGCCGCGCGCCCCTGAACTGCTTGAATTGTATGCTCCTTATAAATATTTCCCTAACAGCTCCCGTCACTGAGTCACAATAAACAGTAAAATACGTTGCGAACCCGGCCTAGCAATATAAAATTGGCTGCCTATACACCAAGAAAGTAAATATAGCGCACAAAATATAACATAATACGTTAGCTGATACATCATCCCCGTATCGACGGCGTCACTTTGAGGGGATATGTGTTGTAACTTACAGGTTTTTGAAAAAATGTTTAATGCGTTGCCAGTGGTGTACAGTGAAATCTCTCTTATCTACGGGACTGTCTAAATGTGGCCGCCTAATAGAGGTGTCCGCCCATGGGAGATTCGTTATTAGGTAATATGTAAATGCAAAATTATTAATACATTATTATGTATGTTCAAATAAACATAACAAAAATACACTAGTTTTAGTAAGGATGTAGTTTGACGTGTTTGCGTTTTAAACTTGCAATCTAGAAAATGTAATTCCAAGTCTGATAACAATTCCATTGCTGTAGAGGTAGAGTCACCTCTTTGCATACTCTTGTAATTCCTTTACCATACTAATGGCTTGTTGATAATTGGTGACGTTTGTTTCATTCGACTTCTTCATCAGAGTCGTCAGATATTGATGTGGTTTCAGTTTGGGCTACATAATCGGTAGGAATGGGGTCACTTAAATCTTTTAATAGCACATTGCTATCAATGTTAATGAACTCGCCCAAATCATTATTATTATTTATTATCAAATCCTAGAAATTCAGAGTTTTTCCATATCTCACGTAAAATACACTATTTCTTTTAAATTGCTTTTAAACTGAGTTCACGAACGATATAACGTTTTTTTCTCTAATCTTCAGGGCATTTTTTTAGTTTCAAAATGCATCAATTTCAACGATTTTCTTACCCTCTAATTGCTCAATAATAATAAGCACTTGTTTTACGTTATTGGATGCTCCTAAAGCAGAACATAACGACGTTTTTCGTTCATCTGCATAATATTTATGCATGTAATTTAAGCCTATTTCACAGAATATAATATAGAGCTACCCATCCTGTAGGTACCTCTATTTCAATGAAATAGTGGAAAGATGTAGAAATATTTCTTTGGAATTCCAGATTTTTATCTGGCACTTTTCACCAGGCAAAGGCGAGCAGACTAACAAATACACCTTTGAATAAAGCTTTTATACGGAAAAGCTCATTCCATTTATCATTTAGCCTATACTTGGAAGTTTTTCGTCTAAATCTACCTATTAACGATATATTTTTCTTTAAAAATTGCATCCTGAACGCTCACTGCACACGCGAATTACATAGAACAGAACCATGCAAATTACACGACAATTAAATTTAAACCGATAGTAGAAAATCAAGAAGGGTATGAAGTTCAGTATGTACTAGCTACCTGTTAGACCTGCTAGTCAGCTATTTAAAACCACTTAATAGAGGCTCCGTCCGATTCTGTTAATGAGACTTTTGTGCAGATTTCTCGCATAAAACTACCGGCAACTAAAT
Organism: Polydrusus pterygomalis; assembly: GCA_963969555.1. Lineage (NCBI taxonomy): Eukaryota > Metazoa > Arthropoda > Insecta > Coleoptera > Curculionidae > Polydrusus > Polydrusus pterygomalis. Next base: position 3,611,214 of record OZ018376.1, read on the forward strand.
CCATTCCCAACCCTAGATTCGGTTTGGCTGCAGGGCTATATTTAAGCTCTTTTTCAGCTTAATTAGCTATCTTGTCTATCTCTATTTTCAGTTATTCGAGTGACAAATTTTTATACATTTCGCCGCCACGACACGGGTACCTTTTACCCATGTCAGTTACTGACAACACCCCCATTAATACCCCCATTAAGTTGCTACACACGTATTTCGTTTGTTTTATATTTTCCTCCGTATCAATTTTGATTAAAAACAATAAACCTCGCTGTTCTGGAAAAGGTCGTTGCCGCTGCCGAAGCCGGCGCTGTTTACCCAAATTCGTTCGTATTTTTGATGTGGATAAACACACATATTTATATTTTAGATGATAACACGGGATAGAATTTCGTTGGAGAGAGCAAAAACACAATTCCCGACTGGAAATTACAGGAGTCGCCTGAAGGTACTTGGAGGGTTGGTGTTTTGGAGAATTAAATAAGCACGAGGAAACAAATAGAAATATTATAATAGTACACGAACAAACACGAAAAAGCTTATTTAACAGACTGCACTCGGTAGATGTGTAGACAGTGGTTGCAGCTTATCCAGGCAAAAACTTAAGAAATCATTGTTTTAAATAAATGCTGGTAAACCTATAATTCGTAGGGTTTGCAGGTGACATTAACCCAGATATTGGAGGATATTTACAATTTGTACCTGATTTTTATATAAAAACAAAACAAGGGAAGGTTAAGGCTCCTTTTATACTGAGATTCTGAATCTCGGATTCCGGAATCTAGGCTTCACATTAATTTAACGTAGCGCTTAAGCAAAGCGTTTAGACTGGCGTCTTCTCGGAAACAGAATCGCGATTCTAAATTTCGGAATCGCACTAATTTCAGCCGCCCGGCCACGGGATTCGAATCGGCGACAGGTCTAGCATTGGTTTATATGTAAGCATAAGCGAACATCATGGGGAGTCCCGGGCTATAACATCTCTAAAGCCTTTGACCGTGTCTGGCACGAGGGGCTCCTAAGTAAACTGCGTTCTTATGGTATGCCCGGTCGATTTTGTTCATGGTTGTCTAGCTGCCTCAAGGACCGTTCTCTGCAAGTGGCGATTGACGGGTTTCTCTCAGACACCTTCACCATCAAGGCTGGAGTTCCTCAAGGGTCCATATTATCCCCCACTCTCTTCTTACTGTACATTAACGACCTCCTAGCGAAAACAGAAAATCCAATATATAGCTTTGCTGACGACAGCACACTTATCTCATCTTTTACTTTGAAATCTCAAACATCGGCTGCTGACGCACATCTTCGCAGACAACATGAGATATCACGCCAATAAAGACCTGGAAGAAATTTTGTCTTGGGGTGACAGTAACCAAGTCAAATTTAACGCTCAAAAAACCCAGGCAGCAGTTTTCTCTAAGAAGGTTAAGGAAATATGTCTTGGCATAATCACGTTGTGGCAATCACCAGGGCAGCTTCTCAGAAGCTCGGTATACTTTTCCGTACCAAAAAGTTGTATACACCTCAACAACTTTTGACACTCTATAAAGCCCAGATTCGACCATCACTGGAATACTGCTTTCATATCCGGAGTTCTGCACCGAAGCATATACCCTTCGGTGGTTGGATTCCATCCAAAAGAGAGCCGTTCGTCTAATCGGCGACCACGAGCTGACTAAGAACCTCGACAGCTTAGAACATCGCCCCAGAGCGCCTTAAAGGATTTTTCCTATAGTGCTTGTGCTCGATCATAAAAAAAAAACATTTTCACTGCGATTCTCGTTCAGTATCCTCTTGCCAGCTCCGTATTAAGGGTCGTTTCTGTTAGGTTTACGAATAGAGAATTCAATATGGATGTTTTAAAAACTCTTTTCGACACCGACAAGTTCATATCGTCAATACAGGCACGTCCAAGCTATAGGTAATGGGATACTTCGGCAGAAGGGTATTCGAATAAAACAATAAAACAGGCACACTGGATGGAAGTGGCTAAAGAAATTTTGTCTTTTAAGATATTGTGTAGCTCGTCAAAAGACCGAATTGAGATTCTGAAACATTTAAAAAATTTCTGAGTGTTCTCTTAAATTTGTATACAGTAAAACGTATCCTCTTGCTGTATTCCGTTCGCTGATTATTGGATGAACCCACCCACATTCTTTCGTTTCCTAATTTTTTCTTTCTTTTACACACGATCTGATAATATTATAGCAACAGCGCTTCTTCTACTGCATTCATTTTAACACTGAACAGAAGCGTGCGGCCCTGGAATTAATCGCCTCTCCACAAAATTGCCGAAACCGCGCAAAATTAGAAAAGTATCCATTCCGAATATCGTTAGAATTCACGTGAGATTCTGAATCCCGGACACTGACTCTCGCATTCAGAATCCCAGTATAAAAGGAGCCTAGAGTTTAGTTCATTAATTCATTAATGTCATGGATTTGTGCATATTTCACATATTTGGCATAAGATATCAATAAACCAGAAGTAGTGAAACAATTTAACTGCGGTAAAAATGGCGGATTTGCAAATAATTTTTGGAATGTCCAATTTCGGCAAATTATTTTGCGTTGCAAGTCCGCAAAGTTGCAAGTATGTATTTTCTGTAATCTCATCTTATCTATTTTTTTTTGTGTTTCCCTGTATCCCCCCCTGGATCCGCGCTTGCCTTATAGACACATAAAAAAATTATACGTAATTTAAACTTGAAAGTCGAAATAAATGCAAAATTATAATAACAAATGCGATAAATTTTAGATGCCGTGTATCACATTTATTTCTCCGGCAGACAAACAAAATAAAGGCACAAGAGTCTCCGGTTTATAACACGAAATTGAATATTTGAAATTATTCGAATGGAAAAATTTTAGCTACTTATAAAAATAAATTTAATGGCTTCAAGCTTGTTTTATATTCGGGCTCCCGCCGGGAATTTTGAGGCCATTTGTACCGGAATATTTTCTAACAAAAAGCTTTAGTAAAAATATTTAAGAGGTAATTTAAGCGCATTCACGAGGGATTTTAGCGTTTCAATAAAAAATTTAAAGGAAAAAGTAACTTTCCATTTCTAACGACAGCGCTGCACGAGACTAAGAAAAATACACGAAATTAAAGTTAAAAACATTTTGGTACCAGATTAGGCTACGAAAATGATGACGAATTATTTATTTTATTTGCTGAGCTGGCTTTGAAGATGACATAGAACCGTGTCAAAACGTTGGCCATTGCTTGCACAATAAAATGTTCCTATTAATCAAATGTTATTTTTACTTTCCTCGAAAGTGGAAAAGAAAGTATCGTATCGTGATTTTTTTATTCAGATGTCTGTTTTAGGGCCATTATGTAGTTTAGGAAAAACGTAAATTTTGCTACCCTCAAATATTGACTCCCATACTAATTTTACATCGAAATTGTAGACTTTTTTGAAGGTCTTTGTATGGTGGACTCGCTAACCAAATTTTAATTTTTTCTAATAACCCAATTAAAAGTTATTTAGATGGAAAATAGTTCTCGAAGAGTATCCGAAATGTTCTCTGCGATGTTTCCTGACAGACCCAAGTGCAACTGCTTAGAGCAAAATAATGATGTAAGTACTCGATGGTAGAGCATAAGAGAATAATGCAGATTGAGAACTTTTACTCCATGTAGAAGAAACTAATGAAATTAGCATAAGGCTTCTTGGCAAATCTGTAGAATCACTATTCCATTTACATAAGTATAAATATCAAAAACATCAGGAATTGGAGAAAGTGAAGTAATACGAAGACTTGAAGAAACTATTGTTTCGAAGTTATGGAAAGGGTAAATAACGATAGGGAATTCTCACATAATGTTTGCTTCACCGACGAATGCACTTTACTTTGAACAATGAACCAAATGTTCAAAATTGTAGATATTGGAGTACAGAAAATAAACACATATTTGTACAAAGTACAAACGACTTCAAAAGGTAAATGTTTCGGCGGTCATATTGAGACATCGATATGGACACTTTGTTATGGAAAACATTTTTAAATGAAAATTTTTTGGAACTTTTACAAAATCAAATTAGAACTGCATTAGAAGAAGTTGCCCCTGAGAATGAAGATATTTGGTTTCAAATGGACGGTTGTTTTGCGCACAATGCACGAGAAGTAAGGAAACATTAATATATAGTAGTAGTAATTGAGGGGAGGTTCCGAAACCTGGCAAGTAGACCAACGGCGATCCTATTGCCTACCCCAGACTCCTTCCCCCAACTACTCTAACCACCTTGGCTCTCGCCAAAACCTTCTTATGAAGGCAACAAGTATGTTGCTTCAGGCCAGGGCCGTGGTGTCTCTCTTGTAGAGAATCGCCATTCCTAGCACTTGATGCCTGAGTCTTCCCAGAGCCTCGCAGATATCCAGAAAGTGCAGCGGGGTCTCATTTTCCTTCAATCATCCAGTGCAAATTTGGTATCCTTCAACACTGAGCAGGGCTTAATGCTTCCTCAGCTTGCAGTGTCCGGTCACTATCCCAATAAAGGGGTTTAGGACACACTTCTGTTTAAAATCCAGTCTAGCCTATTTTTGTTTGGCCAGGCTATGCAGCGTTCAACCTGTTGTTTAGAAATAGGGTCCCGGCTCCATTTGGCTAGTTCATCTGCTATTTCGTTGCCCTGAACCCCCCCTGTTGTCCGAAAATCCAGCCCAGATCAGAAATATCTGTCTATTCCGCAAGCTATCACGATAAGTACAAGCATTTGCATTTAAAAGGAAGTTGAGTTTGTTCGGGTTTCCATCCCTGAACAAAGGGTAAAACTTACGGAAATGCAGAAAACTCGTAAATAAAAATATTTTTTTTTAATGTATTCTTGGTTACCGAATTTATTCCAGTAAAAAGTTGCCGATTTTTCAACTTTGTGGCAACTGCACCTTACAAAAATGTGGTAATTCCCATCCTTCAAGTAATGTTTTAGATTTAAAATATAAAATAATTTAAAAAATCTTTATAACATTTATTTATAGCGAATATTGATGCAACCCGAACACACACACACACTTTATAGACCTTGTAATTTTGTTTCGAACTTCCCTGAAAATGTTGACTCGGAAATAATAAAAGATTACGAAATTTCCTCAAGAGTCTCCAAAATACGCCCTTAATAATTAAATAAAGTTATTTATTTACGCCGTAATGCCCCGAAAACCAAAATTTTAATAACTTTAATACTTATGAGCGAATTGTTTATCCCTCCACCCCTTTTTCGGCAAAACAGCTTTTTGGGGAATTTCTCTTTGATCTTATCATCCTAATAAAGGAAAATGCCTATTTTTAATTCCGGTAAATATATATTATTTGTCAGTTATTAGACATGGATGGAATGATGGAAGGAAATAATTTTGTTAAGACTAAAAATAGAACTAATTAATAAACAGTAATAAAAGTAGGGTGTCGTATTTTAACTTTTCGTATCGTTCTTGCTAAACAAACCTAAGATCTACAGAGATTTGGATATGTGGAAATTTTCAACTCACCTGGAAGTAGGTTTTTTTTTCCGAACAAGACAAAAACAGTTTCTGTTACATTTAGCTTTATAGACAGCGTTATGATAAAGAAACACGGTCAATAGTTGCTCGGACCCGTAAAATTAATTTTTTGGACGTGAATTTTTTTTAGAAGAAAGATATAATACAGGGTGGATCATAAAAATGAGTATGATGAACATTATCTCATTATCTTAAAGAAACATATTTTATATTTTTACATTTTTATATTCTACTATATATGTCTAATTTGTGATATTTATTCATAAATCATATCCTATACCCACTGGCGTATCTAGGATTTTGTCTAGGGGTGGGGAAGGGGGGGGGGGGCAAACAGGTTTACATTTAGAAACTAGATTTGTGACGTAGCTCCGCAAAAAAGTCAAGTGTGTTGTGGGTGATCTGATTGGCCACCCGCAGACCTATATCCACCGCCCCGGAAAAATTGTATTTAAGTACTCCCTTACATGACCAGCATAATGCGGGGGAGCACCCGGAAATAGAGTGTCAAGAGCTGGAACCAGATCATTTCAAAGGAAATTTATATATCTTTCTCCAGTTAGTCCGATTACCCTATTTTCAGCAATGCCCGCCCAGATATTAACCTTTTTATTATACTGGATGCAGTGCTGGATTTACCATTAGGCTGAGTAGGCTAGAGCCTAGGGCGGCAGATTTTAGGGGGCGGCAAATTTGGCCCAAAATTTTTTTTTTATCTTAGAGAAATAAATGGTACAATCTTTATTCATGGTCGATGGGTAGTATTTTTTTAAATAAACTTTATTGTTGGCGGTGTCTGTTAATGGGGATAAAAAAGGTAGTTGGAACTTTACTGGCTTTGCAGAAAGAAATTTCATTTTTAATAAAATAAGTAGGTAATCATAAATTTTTAAAATATTTACTAAAAATTATTGACCAAATTTGGGCGTGGTCTTAAAATTTTTTTGTCTGCGGCGCATTTCGCCTGCAGCGGGCTTTTTCTTTCCCGAACACTTCACCTGTTTCACAACTCACGAGCCGTCACTGGTATAGGAGCGGCAAAAATTGAATAGCCTACTAGCGGCAAATTTGTAAATCCGCCACTGACTGGATGTTATTTTCTATAAACCAGTGACGATTATCCTGTGGCCCTGTGCCCAGTATCCATGGATTCGTCTAATAACCTGAGCATTTAAAGAAAATGTAGCTTCATCTGGAAAATAAACCCTTTGGACAATTCCTGCATGATTATATCTGTTAGCTCAATCATTGTTTTACGAAATTTCTCTCGCCTATCAGGATCATCGTCCAATAACTCCTGTACAATTACTGGTTTGGAGAAATGAAACTTCCCTCTTTTTAAAAATGAAGATACGGTGGTTTGGTGAGTATCGTAGTCACGCCCAAGTTGTGTGATTGAGCTATGAGAATCTTCTTATAGTGATAATAATATACTTATCTTCTCCTCAGATATACTAGGACGACCACTTTTAACACTATCTTTAACAGTACTTACGGGAAGTTCTCCACCTAATTGCTACCTACCCTAGACACTATCGATTGCCTAATAGGCGGATGATTTGGGTATTTTTCATTGAACATATAACGAATTTCCCCTACTTTTATCTCCACAACCCACCATAATCAAAATTTCTATGCGTTCATCTTCAGCCAGGCGCACTTTGGATGTAATATCAGCAAATTTGATTATTAATATTCGCTATCATTTTTTGACATTTCTTAATTTAAATAGCAAATTGTCATTGTCAGTAGTTTAGAGATTGTGACTTGAGTTTAGAACGTTGTTAACTCAAGAAACATATCAATGGTGTATACCAGCATTAAAGTGTTAATATTGCAGAAACGGTTGAAGATAGCTATATATCATATTATATTCATATATTCCTTATAAGTAGTGTCCGACCGAAACAAGATTTTTCAGGCAAAACTTATTTATACAATGTTAAAAATTTTATTGTATACTGAAATCTAATTTATTTTATATAGGACGAGATCGATATTGCGAACGGATTGAACTTTTCCCACCAAAAAAAAAAAACAAACAGGGAAAAAACGCCCCACCTCTAATTGGAATATGTAACAAAGATATCTATTTACAACGGCTACGAACTCACCCAAAGTTAGCCGATCGGTGCGCGACAATTCACGAACACTGAGTTTCTGCGCACCCGGAGGTTCCGCCGATTTTTGGCCGAAACCGAAACTGTCACCGAAACTAGATTTTTTGGCCGAAACTAGCCGAAACCGAAACCGATTCTTCGATCGTCTCTGCCTATAAGAATTCACATACTATTTATATAACTGTTTAATACTATATGTGACAGCGACGCGCTTTCCTACTGTAAGAACGAAAATTGCTAGAGCGTTGCGTAGTGATATTATCACGGTAACTTAGCCAATAGGAAAGAGGAGTTAATGCTACCATAGAATGGTTTATAGACATTATTGCTGTGAACAGTCGCAGTAATTATCAAATTCTATTAGGGGTTTAATCCGGTTTTAGATACTGAATTAGTTCTGCCTGGCAGTTGTAATGAAACTTGACATAATCATAATAATATTTGCTTGCTACAGTTAATAAAGCATATATCTACCACTAAAAATAAGAACTGTAGTTCTCAAAAATTTAAATAGCTTCTATAGTGTGCTATTGTTCTTGTCGTTTAACATTGCATGCAACATGGTTTACTGAGATGGTAAAATTCATCCACAGATTATAAAGTCCAATACTAATGATGGGTTGTTCGAAATAAGAATATTTTGTTTTATCTGTCATGCAAAGTTTAAAAAAAATTAAATACAAAGAAATTAATTGAAACAGGTATTGGTACGATCATAGAATTCAAATTGAGATATAGGACAGCTAGAAGTCTCCGAACAACTATGTGACTTGCGCACCAAATACGTTAAAACTAATAATACGGCGCGCGGCGATTGCCGATCCCTACCAACAACGTCTTGTGGATTCTAGTTTCTAACGGATACAATTCGTTTTTGGGGACACTGTTCTTCTTTCTTAATTGTAGAGAAAAGGTTTTACTGGGAACAAAATGCGTCGCATGCATTCTTAACAAAATTGCCGTAATAAAATTAGTTCATTATTCAACAAGACTGTGTTGTGCTACTATAATGGAACTGATTACTACCAATAAAAACACTGTTCTAGCAAATTTGGAATCGATATAACACTAAAGCGGGTTTGATACACTAGCAATTTATTTAATATGGGTTAATAAAAAATAAGCAACAATGTCTTAGCAAACCTGTTGCATTAGATCATTTTCCTCAGTGTAGGGCATGACCCAATATGTTTAATTAAAGCAATTAAAGTTGCTACACGTAGCTTTTTATGATCTAAACTGTATAATATCTTGTGTCTAAAAAGAATGCATTTCAAGAAAATTTATTTGACGGGTCCGAGCGATTCTTGATTAACTGGGCGGGTATTCTATATAGAAGGCTGATCCATTTCTTAGCATAACGCTGAATGTACAGATAATAATCTATCTTTACCGCATGTGCAAATATTTTTGTAATTTGTTTTTTAGAAATATATACGTAAAATGCTGTCCAAACGAAATCCATGTAATCCATTTTTTATCCGCTTAAAATCTTAAAAACAAATTCGATGTTCGAAAAGAAAGGTCAATCCGTTATTTGGGGCCAACGCTTGAGCTAATCTTCATCGGGAACAGGGCGCGTTCCACTTGCAAGTAATGAGAACCGGGAACGGCGAATTAAACAGCCGAAATGATGGATCGATGCGAGTGAAAAAATGTTCAACTTTGGACAGTTTTGTCGAGAACGCGTGTTATAATGAAGAATGAGAAAACGCAGTGGCGCCATTTTGACTTTTTAGGCGCAAAATATAAGTAAATAAATATGCTATGTTCTGTATGAAAAATAATGCCCTAATGTATGCATAGAGACTTTGTCGGCTTTAATGCAAACTACATCATTAGATTGGTTTTTAATATTGTTGGCTATTTAAATTTCTTGTTTGTTTTAAAAATTCATTTTTTATTATAGATGAGGCCTTATGTTTCAGAGAAATTCTTAACAGTCTTGATATAAATTTGTCTTAGAAAACTAATAACTCTTTAGGTAAATTTATCAAAAACAATAAAACCAAAAGCGATAAAAACAAAAAATCAGGCGTCAATAAATTAAAATGCAAAAATTGTCCTAAAACATACATTGGCCAAGCGGGTATATAGGCATTTTAACGTGATTTAAGTTAAACGGAGTAATTCAAAACATATCATTTGATTGCCGTTGTTGGTGGGTGATTAATGTCTGATGGTATGGTGTACTTTTAGTATAAGTGCGAGGTGCATTACTGCAAACCTAATTTTGTGTTCCGTGATATAAGTGTTTTTCCTTATACTTTATCCTCTATTGTTATTAACATACTTTATAATAAATAAAAACTAATCTAATTTGGTTTTACGTGGTTGAAAAAATAAATGTTTTTATATACAAAACATTGTCGTTAATTTTTGTGTTTTATTAAGCCTTATCCAAACTGATAGGGTTTTTCTATGCCATTTTATTTTTTATTATGATTTCCTTACTTTATTTGCTCAAAATAAACATCACTGGTGACAGTCTGGAGCAAAATATATATTAAAAAGTATTATATATAAAATAAGACCATCATCTGGCCATATTAATTTTTCCTTTTATTCTTTAAAACCAGGTAACTGGCTCAAAACGTCACTGTTACTAGAGACTGTGTGTGTCACAGAGATATAATTTGGCTAAAGAAGAGAACAAAAATCTAGTAAAAAATGCAATATAATGTGGAATACGTCACTGAGGGCCAATCCTAAAAAATGGAGCTCAGAAAAAGGTAATTTAGTAGCAGCGAGATAGCTTACCAAAGATTAAAAAAATTTTATAGCTATGAAACAGTTTTTAGGATTAAAGATCAGTACTTTTTTAACTACATGGCCTCAATTAATCACAAAATCATATATTTTTATAAATAGAGGATATTTTTACTACTGCATCATATATATTTTAGGGCAATAGAGTTGTCTTTTAGTAGCAAAAAAGTTATATTAAGGTTTAAAAGTCATATAAAAAAAATGAACCTAGTAGCAACAGCAACAGAGTTGTATTTTCGGCGCCTATTTAATGCAGTTTTTTTGCTGCTACTAACGGATTTTTAGCTACGGCTAATAGCGTTTTCTCTCAACGTATTTAAACTAACAGACCTGTTAAGTTTTTCAAATTGTTACATTTAGAAATTCATTTTAAAAGGTTCCGGTAAATATTTTTATTTTTTTAAATATCCTTCAGTTTCTACTTAACAACCATATTCCACAACCCAAATTTCATGGATTTCTGTCGCTTTGTTCTACCGACAGGTGCATGTTTTTTAAGAGATGCAAAATACCAAATTAAAGAAAAAATCGTTGATAAAATAACTCAAAAACTATTAAATTTAAGAATAGGATTTAGGATTTTAAGTGGTTTAGATGCTATAGAATCCTGCCTTCAGAGTGTTCCACCTTGTATATAGTGAAGGTGATACTTTGAGATGCGTATATTTTGATTTTAAATATATTTAAGTACAAAAAAAAAGATTTAAATCTAAGTAGCGTAACTTTTTGAAATTCATCGTCTTCTTTCGGATTTTTTTATTATCTATGATATGAAAAATATTTTTGTGTCCAAGTAATTACCATATAGCTAATTTTCAAACACATTTACAATACCATCACGAAGGGCTTAAAGCTGAAAATTGCAAACAATTCCTTATTTCCCAGTTTTAAGAAATATAATAATTGCTGTTAATTTTTTTTATACCGTCACCAAACAGAGAAAACTTCTAAGTGTCACTTACCGCTCTGCCCCTAAATCAACCAATCTCGAAAATTACACAAGAAGGACCCGTCCGCACGAAAAAAGCTACTTTAGAGTAAAAAAGCTGAAAGTCGTTTTAACAAAAGGACGAAAAGTTGAGCGATAACCGGCGTTACGAGGCACTTTTCGTCTTTCCGCACTCAAATCGGTTTGACCCGCAACTAACCCTGAAATTTTATATGTTTTAAAATACCGCTAAAAAACATGATAAATTTCCTCTTCCTTCGCCAATATTAAATCAAAAAAAAAAAGATTGGATTGCGGACATGCACATATATAAAGTCAAGTTTTTCTAAGAACACGCCGTTGAAGTCTGGTCTATGTTAAGTTAAGATGTTGACGACAAAGACAGAAGGGGGGCTAAGTTCTTTTACCATCGCATTCACCATAATTTAACCTTGTACGGGGGTCTTAATGGTTTATTGACATAAAGGCTTGGAAAAATACAGCGATAATTTTATTTATATTTTATACTTAAACTTTCGCGTTCAATGCTGCGTTGCCATATTATAATTTACTTTCGCGTCATAGTACAAAGCCGCCAAAATGCCATGTGTTTTTAAATACAAACAGCTGGATTAGTTCTCAGTGAGCGCAAGGTTTGGCAACCTATTGTATTGTAATTAAAATGGATAAACAGATAATATTAAATTTATAATAGCAAATGATGATAAATGAAATGTTTGCTATTGGAAATAGGAGAATTAATTAACCTAAACTGGTTTATTCTACTCACCGTTCAACTTAAATAATAAACAGCAAGAAAATTTAGTCTTTAAAACGTGACGCGTGAGCTTGCTACAGCCAACTACTGAAATCCTTTTTCTCTACATTTCCAAATATTATTGACCGTGATTAATAATGAAAACAATCGATATAATATAATATATAATATCTAAAGGAGATAACTTGCTTTTTTATTTCTGCGAAAATAACATGATTATTTCTCTTTTTTACTATTAGTCTCGATAACCCTACATCTGTTCTACCGTGCGAGCAAAAATTATTTGCATCAAAGAGGTCATTTTTTGATTTATTCACCCATTTTCACCACGAGATTCTAAAGTTATTTTAGCGATATGAGATTTGAAATTGGACGGAATACGTTGTGTGATCCTTATACATTCGGTACATATACAGAGCGTTCGGAAATTCGGGCGATTTTGCTACTTTTTTTCAAATTTCAAAAGACGTGATTTTACGTCACGGCATTGCAATTTAGTATAGGGAAGATGAAAAATTCAAATAAAGTTGTAGTTAAAATAGACATTGGAAGGTTAGTAGATTCAATTTTGGATAGGATTTGGCAGAAAATGATAGCTTGAAGCATCTACAAAAGCAAAATAGTTCACCGTCAATAAAGTTATTATTTAATATGTGTTTTTTAATGAACTAAAACAATACATACAGATTTGTAGATCTAGGCAACCAAACATACATACGTGGGTTCGTGTAGTATTTTGCATATTTGGACTAAAAAATATTAGTTATCTAGAATGTTATGCTAAACGGTAAAAAAAACATGTCATGTAGGGCCAACCTTTAAATAATAAAATTCGGAGTTCGAAATAGATCTATTACGAACTCGCTAGCGCGTTCGAAATAGATCTGTTTCGAGACAAAATTAGAAAAACACATTTTAGACCCGCGTGCGAAGCCGGGGCGGGTCGCTAGTAGCTTATAATATGTTTGGAAAGCCATGAAACCATTATGATTAATTTATTAGCATATACATTTTTTTATAAATTATTTATTAATATCTACCCACTGTAAAAATAATTGTTTTGCAAATGTTTTAGTAGTGGAAAAAAAACTATATTAACCACGGTTTAGACAGCTAATAGCCGTCGCTCGGGCAATAATAGTAGCAGTCTAAACCTTGGTAAATAATAAACTATTATATTCTAACCAACGGTTTAAAAAAAACATAGCGGCGTCAAAAAAAGAGTAAACATTAATTAAAAAGAAATCTTTTAAAAACGCCCCATTTTGAAATTAAAAATAATTTTTCATTTCGTGTAACAGGTGTAGACCCTTGGCGAAACAGCACCATTTTTAATGACCTAGCGCCGAACAGATCATCCATATTAATTATTTAAGACGTCGCGTCGCCGTCGGCCCCGGTCATTAGTCATAGCGACGTTCTTATCACGACGGGTGACATTTTCAATCACGTATTACACGAGAACGCTGGCGGCGCCGATTGACTCTGACTGTGCTTACTGGTACGTTTTTTTTTATATAGTCCAGTAAAAAAAGTTTGTACCCTAAACTCTGTGGGCGTCTACAGCATAGACATATACCTTTAGACTTGTAGAGCTTATACAAAGAAAAGTTACCTACGTTTTATGGTTGAAAAATACGTCTGAGCGCACGGCTCGCCGGTCAGATACCTTCTTTTCCAAAAGGATTGGGTATGCGCACAAACCTCTTGTTATCGGCTTGTCCTTCTTTAGCGACATGCTCAAAATACACTCCAGAACCGGCTGAGCGCCATTTTAGTTGTTGTTTTTTAAGTTTTCTCTGTAGATTCCTTGTTGTTTTCTTTGATAGTGTGGATTGTGGCTGTTTAATATTTACGGATTTCTAATTTTTGTGTAGTTTAGTGAATTGTGTGTGTGCTTTTAGTGACTCGGATACTCGATGACCAGTAAAAACCGTTGTATGATTTTATTATGCCCAAAAATACCGGGTATTTAGTATTTTCAGTAAGTGAATCGCTAAATGCAGAAGGGGGGACATGTCCATTTTTTCCAAAAATGACATTTGCGTATTTTCTTAATCTACACATCTAAACACATCTTGACTGCAGAAACGGGACATGTTGCATTAACGCTAGTGACGCTGTGAGCCGATAAAATTTACGTTTACTGCAGAAACGGGACATGTCCAGAAGAAGTCTCCTTTCTGTAGTAAATATATACATTTTCTGTGAAAATTGTTGTGGTCGAAATAAAAATAATACGATGATTCGTTTCTTCTTGAGTTTAGTGCTGTGGAACTAAAGAGATTTAATGAAATAGAAATATATTTTTCAATGACGGGTCATTCATATATGCCATGTGACCGAGACTTTGGTTTAATTAGAAGACAGTTGAATAAACATCAGAGATATTATACTGTTCAGGAATATTATCAAAATAACCTCGGAAGCATCCAAGAATATGCAAAAATTTTCAGTTGTGCATGTTACAAAAGATTTAGTTTATGATTATAAAAACTGGTGGCCACAATTTTACAAAAAATCTTGCCTTAGTAATGAATCCTATGGAAAACATGAACCTGTTCGTAATAAAAAATCTTTTGCAATCTCCTCTTTTCATCACTTGACCATTTCCGCTCCTCAAGAAGTAGTTTGTCGAGAATTCATAAATTGTCCTGTAAACGATACATATCGACTAAGGAACACTAAAAGTGAAATTACTTTTTCTTACAACAAAAGTTTATCATGAGAAGCTTCCTATTAACACAAAAAAGATGGCTGATATAATAAACACCATCAAATTTATTCCAAAAGATTATTTAGCCTTTTGGAATCAAATAACTGGTTGGCCTACCGCATTAAAGAAACAAGATGACGAATAACTTATTTTTTGTTACATATTATACCATATTTTCTATAAGGGTATCTCTTATAAAACAGTTTCTTTAAATCTTTCTTGTTATTTTCCCTTTACTGCAGAAAGGTGACATCTCCATATGTCAAAACTGACACTTACGCCCATATTAAAATGTCAAAAAATAAATGGTCTATTGTAGCATTCAGTTAATGAACTGAAAAATTATTTTTCATAAAATTTTGAGCAAAGAAAAATATATTAAACAAGTTGGCAGGTTTTTTTAACTTCCTGAACAATTTAGAAAATGTGTCATGTCCCCTTTCTGCAGTTAGCGATTCAAGTATAGGGTAGTGCTGTATCTTGATATACAATTTTATTTTATTATCATTAATATAAACACATCAAACTAGGCCTAGGCTAAACAAACAACGTATGAAAATAAAGAGAAACACACACCAAGACAGATTATACCGATGCATGTTTTGGTATATTTTATTTGCAGCCCTGCAGTCTACTTAGGTACGCCTTTTTTTACGGGCAATATATTACTTCAAAAGGTTTAAAAGACACTTTTCTCTAATTATATAAAAGAAAAAGAAAATACCTAGATATGTTTATATTAATCCATGGGTGAAGTTCTGAGGCAAAAACTAATTCAAATTCTTGAACAAGAAATTGTGCTTGAAAATGTTTTACACGTACCCTAGTTTTTTGCCAAATTGTAAAAATCAATAAGACCAACTAATATTTGACTTGAGGTTAGGTACGCGATAATATCAAAGAATGGTTATTTTGCTGGTTTTGTTTCTTATATTCGATTTTATAGGTTTTATAGTTAAATTAACTTGTTCTCTTCCTTTGTGAACTCATTTTTTAAACAAAATTTAGAAAGAAACCCTTAAAAACAATTTTTTGTCCTCAAAATCTGATAGGTTTGCAACTACTAAAAATGTCCAAAATCGAATGAGTATTATTTCCGTGGGAAGAAACTTAAAAATATATTTTTTATGGTGATGGAAAGATGTAGTCTTAGCAAAGATATCGCACGTGCGTTGAATGTCTTTTCTTGTTTTCATCCTAACACTTCTCTACTTACTGTTATAATATTTTAAACAAAAGAATTCCCTAAACAATTAAGACCCCGTATACCCCTTTCACAAGTCGTAAAAACCCGCCCATCATTTAAATACAACAAACAAACGAAAAAAGAACACGGACATACAAATAATAAAGAAGAGCGGACAAGTAAATAATACTCCTTCATTAATTTTGTTTTTTCCTTTTTAAAACAATAAACCGGAGGAATAAGAACAAACTGTAGTTGGTGCTCGTTAAGACTTATCTTTTCGGGGCTTTTGTTTATTAGGGGGATAAAACAGAGTCAGCTATTTCTATTACCGTAAACGAAGCTATAAATTAGTGCCCGAGAGCAGTAGCTACGTTTTTTTACGATTTGCTTTATGATATGTCACATAAATTAAATGACAGCACGGTGGTTGGTTATTGTTAAAATTATAGCAGACAAAAAATTAAAGAACATATTTAGGTGATAATAACCATGCAGGGCCGGATTTAGGCTTGGTGGGGCCGGGTGCTAACTGTACTTGTGGGGCCCTCATTTTTTTTTAAATACTATTGTTACATTGCCTACGGTACGCTGTGATTTTAACAAAACAGATACTTGAACTTTTAATTAAAATTGTATTTATTCAACTTAAACTGGACAATAATACCAATAACAAGCATAAATAAAATAAAACATCATTTAAAAACACATAAAAACGGTTTGTTTAATTTAAAAAAAAAGAACATTCTTATTATCATACAAAAAACCAATAAAAACAAGTTTACAAAGCTTTTTTACGTTTTTTTTCAACAATTGTTTTTAAAACAGTGTCAAAATTAATATCCCGCAACACTACACTTTCAATCGAGCATAACGATAAGGCTACTAATCTGCCTTCTCCCATTGTCGATCTTAACCTATTTTTTATAAAACTTAATTTTGAAACTGATCTTTCAGATTCGCAGTTTGCAATGGGAATAGTTAAATAGATTCTTAATGCTACATAGGTAGGTATTTGGAAACACGGAAACTATATAATTTTTTATTATAATATCTAACATTTCTTTAGCGCTAAATAAGTAATCAGCATCTTCAGGGCTATCTATAGAATCTTTGTCTTTATCGTTTGTCACAGATTTTAAAAAATCTGGTCAAGATACTAACTAATCGCGAAAAATATGAGTTCGTTAGCAAACGTCAAGTCGAGGTCTTCTTTATAGGTTGATACTAATTTTTTGGCGCTTTCTCCAAATTTTTGTAATATAATAGATACATTTTTTTTAGAGTTTACATAATAATACCACATCATATTTTTTTTTAAATCGAATTTTCGACAATAATTTTTAAATTAAAAAGCTATCAAAAGAGTGTAGAATTTGTAACTTTATTTATCGTTAATATCGTTATAGTACAATCTATACGAAAAATACTCGTTTTTTTTTTAGAGTGTTAAGTTCCTCGGTAACTTTCTAGTTATCACCGCGCCCTGGTCGGGGCCCCTTTTGATCTTGGGGCCAGGTGCTATAGCACCCTAAGAACCCCCCCTAAATCCAGGCCTGTAACCATGGGGTAACATCCCAAATATTTATTGTTATAGCGTACCTTTGCAGAACGTCGCGTGACGGCCATTTAATTCCTTGTAATTGTATTTCAAGAATTTATTTTTATATTTTAGGAAACTGTGCTGGATATACAGTGTCACCAGTAAGTCCGCATCATATGGGATTTTTTTTTATTAATAGCTTTATTCAAAATTTTACTTTGGCATTAAGTTCTGCTTCGATCGAGATGAAAATTAAGCAAAAAATAGTAGTATAGTCACGTGATTCGCATTATCTGTCAAATTTTAATTTTTTCCAAAAAATAATTCAAAAGTGGGGTTATTTCTGAAAATATCGAAAAAAGTTATTAGTAAAAGTTTTTTAAATGCAGTTTCTAGCCCACATGAAAAATTTCAACTGCATAAGATAATTTTGATTTTTTACCTATATTTTGTAAATTTCACAAAATAAGACTCAACGCAACCTACATAAAACTTCTTAGTTTTGACAATGCTTTATTTCAGATACATTTTCTTTAAAGTAGCGCCATATTAAATGTGAGTTTTTCTACAAAATCAAAATTGGGCTCTTAAAATTTGGTCGCATGTGATGCAAAGTTTATTTGTTTTTGACACTGTATAAGGTAACTTCATAAAAAAGTATTTTTGAAAACGTAGTTTGTGTCTGAAAGTAATACACGTTAACGTTATTATGACAGCTTAATAATAAATTATAATACAGGGGTTTTAAATTAAATCGTTGGAAATATGATAAACTTTACGTTATTAAACTAAAATTTATTTTCCACTTAAAAAACACTTTACTAAAGACACTGTGTTCTTTTTTGTCTTAATATTAAGTTGTATTACTTTCAGGCACAAACTGCGTTTTCAAAAATACTTATTTTATGAAGTTACCCTATACAGGGTCAAAAACAAATAAACTTTGCATCACATGCGACCAAATTTTATTAGCCCAATTTTGATTTTGTAGAAAAACACCCATTTAATATGGCGCTACTTTAAAGAAAATGTATCTGAAATAAAGCATTTTTAAAACTAAGATATTTTATGTAGGTTGCGTTGAGTCTTATTTTGCAAAAGTGGTAAAATTTACAAAATATAGGTAAAAAATCAATGCAGCTGAAATTTTGCATGTGGGCAAAAAACTGCATTTTAAAAAACCTTTTCTGATAACTTTTTTCGATATTTTCAGTAATAACCCCACTTTTGAATTATTTTATGGAAAACATTTAAACTAAACACGTGACTACTATTTTTTTGCTTAATTTTTATCTCGATCGAAGCAGAACTTGATGCCAAAGTCAAATTTTGAATAAAGCTATTAATCAAAAAAAATCCCATATGATGCGGACTTTACTTGTGACACTGTAGAAGAAACAAGTCTAAAGTATTAACAAAGGAGGATGTTGCAAGATTCAAGATGAAGGAAGCAAATGATGAAATAATACATTTACTTATGAAGGGTAATTTTAATACTCATTATTATTTGTTATAGGTTATTTTAATCTTCGGGATTAGTGGCGCTTGCCGTCGTCGTAAAGAATTAACCAAGATGACCATTGAAGATGTTAGATCTATATTAGTGGTAAAAATACCAGATACAAAAACCTTTACTATAAAGGATTTATAGGGTTTGATTCATTAATCTAATCCATGGATCAGGAATCCCCCTACCACATCCACGGATCGGTAATCTCCACTTCTACTCCCTCTCCTATACCCACACACCTCTTTTTACCACTAATTTTCCACTCTTACAGAGTATCAGTTGGAATGGCTTCTTTTCTTTGGGGTTCTTGAAGAAACGGTCACATATACACAAACTTGCTTTATTATAAAAAGGGGTTTACAATGCTTTTAAACTTGGCAACGCCGTAATGCGCTACCTAAAATCACGAGCAGCCTCTTCGCTCTCCTACTCGTGACTGCCCTGCTGCTGCGTGCTCCTAGCTCTCTGCCACTTCATGCATCGGCGTTCTCGTCTCCCCCTCTACCGTGTACCACTAGAATCCGGAACCAGTGCATTACCCCCTTACTTAAATCTAAGAATAGGTAACATTAACAAGGTTTAAGTAACTAACTAATAATAAAACTAACCTCACAGGTGACAAATTATAAAAAAAAACTTAAACAATTAACGTGACCGTTAGCAAGGTAATTTAATCCTTATATGGTTTTAAATTTATAATATTATGTTTGCCAATCTCACGTCCTTCAGCATCTCGCAACTGATAAGAATTTGGACCTGCCACCTTAAAAACATAGAACGGACCTTCGTATATCAGAAAGAATTTTTTAATAGTATGGTCTTCCGCCGATGACTGCGCATGAGATCTTACCAACACCTTATCTCCCACCTTAAAAACAACGGGATTTACCTTAGCATTAAATTTTGCAGCCCTTTTTTCGGCACGCGATCGCAACCTCTCACTTGCTAACAGCAACACATCGTGATTTTCCCTGCGATTTTCAGATTCCGGAAAATTTATAAAATTCGTAATAGGCTGCATCACCGGCCGATTAAAATGAAGATAATTAGGCGCAAATCCCGTACTTTCATTCACAGCATTATTCAAACACTTTTCCACAAAATCCAAAGTATATGCCCAACGGGTATGTTTATCGTAGCAATAAGTGCGCAGAAGGCGCCCTACTTCCTTATTATATCTTTCGGTCATATTTCCTTCGGGAAAATATACCGAGGTATATTTAAAATTGATACCCTCTCGCTGGAGAGTGCTTTGCCATAGCAAACTAGTAAACTGAGTACCATTGTCACTTAATATACAAACTGGCCTTTGAATATTAGGTATATAATCATTTAAAATTCGATTAAGAATAGTTTGGGCTGTGGCCCGTTTAAGCGCATACAGCCGGACGTATTTAGAGAAAGCGTCTACCACAACTAGTATATAGGACGCTCCCCCTCGCGAAGCAGGTAATGGACCTATCAAATCCAAGCACGCTAAATCACCTGCCTTTTCTGGCAACACCGCATTTCTTAGACCATGACAGGTTTTTGAAGACTTGGCTTTCTGACATAAGTCGCATCCAGCTATAATTTTTCTAACCTGTCTTTGCATTCCTGGCCAATAAAATTTTTCTTTCATTTGGTTGAACACTTTCGATTTTCCAAAATGTCCAAAATCTTTATGATGAGCCACGACAAGATCTTTGACTTGTTCCTGCGGAACGCATAATTTATACCCAGTGTTGGTATGATCACCTCTTTTAAAGAGCAAACCCTCGTGAACTGTAAACCATTTAAAAACGCTTAATTCCTTACTGGAAAGCACGCGTGCTTCCTTTTGCAAATTTTCTAAGAATACTAATTTCTCTTGAATCCACCTATCTTGAAGCTGATCGCTTCTCATGGTGTCAAAGTTCACCCTTAATTGTTCATAATTATTTGCCAAATTTAAAATCATAATTTTTATATCACCAGATTTTTCTGGCACAATATTTAAATTTTTATTAGGGGGAAAACGTGATAAAGTATCGGCTATTAAATTTTGAGACCCTGGGCAGTGCTGAATTTTAAAATCAAATTCTTGAATAAACAAAATCCATCTAGTAAGCCTAGCTGACCGTAATTTGCAGGTAAATAGAAAACATAAAGATTTATGATCGGTTAAAACTATTAACTCATGCCCTAACACTATGTTACGCCACTGCTTTAAGCAGTGCATCAGCGCGCTCATTTCCTTTTCCGTAGTCGTATATTTAAGTTGGCTGCCCTTTAAAGTCGTACTACTATACGCCACCACCTGCCGCTGTTCGTTTCCTGCTTGTTGGAAGAGACAACCCCCTACAGCATAGTCGGAGCTATCGCACTGAATATAAAAAGTTTCGTCAAAATCCGGGTGAGTTATCATCGTGACCTGTAAGTACCGATTTTTAATTTTAGAAAAAACGGCTTTCTCCGCCTCGTCCCAAGACCATTGTTCATTTTTTCGTAACAATCGCAACAACGGCGTAATCAAATCAGAATAATGATCACAAAAACGCTGCTCATAGTTTATGAGCCCCAAAAACCCGCGCAATTCACGCACATTTCGTGGTGTCGGAAAAAACTTAATTGCCTCTATTCGTTTTTCATCGATTTTTATTCCTTCACTCGAAATAATATGTCCGAGAAAGGCTACCTCCTTTCTTATAAATTGACATTTACGCAACTTTACCGTAATACCTTCAACACGAAATTTCTCAAAAATAAGTTTAAGGTGTACCAAATGTTCTTTGATACTATCAGAAAAAATAAGTAAATCGTCGATGTAAATCACAACAAAACTTCGAAAACTTTCATCTAAAATACTAGTTAAGCATCGAATCAGACTTGCCATTGACGTGCTAAGCCCAAATGGTAACCGATTAAAAACATACGTGCATCCCTCGTAGACAAACCCAACATATTTACAATGATCCGGTTGTATGGCGATTTGCCAGTAGGAAGCCGTTAAATCAACTGTACTAAATATAATACCCTTCTTAAAATTATAAAATAATTCCGTAGGATTTGGTGGATTTATAAAATCCTTTTTCATTTTTGTATTTAAAACTCTAGCATCCATACAGACCCGGACCGACCCATCCTTTTTTTTAACCGCCACTAAAGGTGATATAAAGTTCGTTTTTTCCTTTCGGATAATTTCCCATTGTAACATTTCACCTATCTGTTCTCTTACGCTGTCCCTATATATAAATGGTATCGGGTAGCTCGGCCCCTGAAACGGTGCATCATCGGTCATCTCAATGGTATGCTGATAAGATTTTACAAGTCCCGGACATTCTGAAAAAATATCGTCGTAAGACGCAAGTAATTCGTATAATTCATGTTTTTCTGTGTTGGTCACATTTGCTTGACTCACCGTATTTTTGTAGTCCTCGTCCGAGTATTTATGTTTATAATCGCCAACTTGATTATCAATACTGCTACTTATCCCAATTTCTACTCGTTCGTTTTTTATAAGTCTAACATTTACAACTTCATTTTTGTCCTTATTTTTATCATAACTTAGTGCGTACTCATTATTTTGGTAATAGAAAATCAAAATTGATTCAAAAAAATTGACATTGGCCTTATACTCCATAAGCCAATCAAACCCGAATAGGACATCACAATTTAAATTTGGCACAACCAAACACTTAACGTCAAAATCTAAATTTAATTTCCGTATAGAAATGGGCAACATTACTTGCTGTTTAATTCTTTGTTTCTTCCCCCCTATCGCGACGGCAATAGTTACATTCGTAATCGGCAATATAGGAATATACGAAATTTTACAAATTTTATTGTAAAAGCTTTCCGATATAGCCGTAATTTCACTACCACTATCTATTAAAATATCAACCTCCATGCTACAAACAGACGCTGTAATAATTGCTGCTTTGGGTAGAACCCCATCATCCTCTGTTTCCGAATCGCTAGATAAAAGATATTCGCGGTCTTCGTTAAATTTTGTCATATGTCGCACCCTCCGCGAACTATCTCCTTGACCCGTTCCGTTACCCCCGCCTGTCTCAGTGGTCGTCGAAGGCCGCGTGTTTTTCGGCTGGTTGCTACGCCAGTCATTTCGTTGAGCGATGTTGCCATGACGGTAATTGATCATACGATTATCTTGTTCTGAGTTTGGCGAACGTTGCGGATCATTTATAAAAGTTTCGTCAATTTTACGCAAATATTCATCGATATTATCAATATTTTTTAACCCTTGGGTTATTATACCTCTTTGTATTTCCGGAGAAAAATGTTTGCTTAGAAGAAAAACCAACTTTTCTTCATGAATAGGCTGTGAAAGAAAGCTTGCTTGGTTTACAAAGTTCAAAAAATATTCGGATCGACTGCCGGACTTAAATTCGCCATAAGTTAAACTTAGAAATAAATCCCGCTGTTTATCTACCCCCCAGAATCTATTTAAAAATAACTCTGAAAATTGATTAAAATCGGCAAAACTACTTTCTTTAATACTCGCCCAATCGGCTGCCGTGCCCTTTAAACATGGCAAACCTAGGCCCAACTTATGATTTTCGGGTACCCCGGCTTCGTTAAAAATTTTATTAATTTTTTTAATAAACGCTTGTGGGTGTAGCTTTCCATTCGGGAAAAATAACAAGTTACTTCCACCCAACTCTTTCCAATTTACGATATACGATCTGTCCACGGTTGCCATTTTAGTATCGGGAAGGACTTGAGATTGATCGTTACAATAGTTATCGTCTTTATTTTGAACATGAGAAGCTAAATCTTTAACCGTAGTTTGTAAATTAAGCATGCCTACCGACAACTGCGTTAAAATGTCCATTAAATTCGTATTGTCCAAATCGTTTCGGTCGGCAAAATCACCGGCATTTTGTTTACTTTTCCGTTTAGACATATTTAATGTTTTTTTTTCACACAAAACAACTACTTATAGCATCAGTTAAAACGAAATAGTCTAATGTCTGTCCCAGACAAATGTGTGCAGAAGTTCGGATACTAAATGTATTTACTATAATACTGTTGCACAGTTTTTTTTTCGCACAAAATAACTAGGTATAGCATCAATAAAACGATATAGTCTAATGTCTGTCCCAGACAAATGTGTGCAGAAGTTCGAATACTAAATGTCTTTACTATTCTGTTGCACAGATTTTTTTTTCTTCAGGGGCCTTGGATAGGCAATAATTGGAACTGGCTTACCGCTTTCGACTCGTTTTCTTCAGCCACTAGTTGGGCGCCAAATGGAATGGCTTCTTTTCTTTGGGGTTCTTGAAGAAACGGTCACATATACACAAACTTGCTTTATTATAAAAAGGGGTTTACAATGCTTTTAAACTTGGCAACGCCGTAATGCGCTACCTAAAATCACGAGCAGCCTCTTCGCTCTCCTACTCGTGACTGCCCTGCTGCTGCGTGCTCCTAGCTCTCTGCCACTTCATGCATCGGCGTTCTCGTCTCCCCCTCTACCGTGTACCACTAGAATCCGGAACCAGTGCACAGTTGGTCTATCCAGGATGGATCCAAATCCCCATACCTGTTTTACTATACCTTATTACTATAAAAGGAGCCTCGTCAAACCTATACTCCTGACAGATATCTCTTAGAAAACTTCCACCCAAATTATCCAAAAGAGCTAAGAACGGGAAATATTTAAAAAATTAGCTAAAACCTAGAACCTAAGATAAAATGAATTGTTGTCCTTCCACATCTGTTTTATTGGTATACATAAATGGGGAAACAGATCTTAATGATTTTTCCAGGGATGAATGAAAAATGCTCCCTCCCTTTGGAATAGTTATTGAAAGTGGATTCAATTTGGAATAAATCGATAACTACAGAAGGTATTAATCTCTGCGACCGCACTTCAAGTAACCGATTATTTTTAAAGATGTCAAAGGAAAATATGTAAATCGACATGTTGGGGTCAATAAAATAGGAGAAATTTCAAATAGCTCGGCAAAGAAATGTTTAAAAGTTATACAGGCCACTGTTTCAGAAAGAAGTTCTGCGACTCTGCTATAGGATATGCAGGAGGCGACCTGATTTCTATTAAACACCACGGAGGTTGGAAATCTAGATCAGGTTTACATAGAGGAGAGACCAACAATATGTAACATCGCCTACTGGAATTAAAAGAGGGAGCAATTGCTCTAACTGCACAGTTAATTATTATACTAATAGTTGTTACTTTGATTTACCTTGGCTAGCTATAAAAAATGTCGATAAAAATGTATTGGAAATTGAACTTATACGAAAACATCAATATATTTTTCTAGCCGTGAAAAAATAATATTTTTTCACAGTGAAAAAAAAAGGCTTCCATCCATAGGAACAACTTTTTGACAGTTGTAAAATAGTTATTTACATTAGTAGATGCGAAAATTAATTTTTTGGTGTGAGGAGGTTTTTGAATTGCCGAGGCAAAGCCGAGGTGATTTAATACCTCCGACCACCCAAAAAAGGCTTTTGAATCGTGTAATGTATTAAATTTTTTCTACTACTGTTCTCTGATCAATATATTATTAAGTAATAAACTTTGATTTTATTCAAATTAAAATGATAAAATAAATTTTTTTTCACCTATAAAATAATCCATGACAACTAGTTATTTGAGTATTGTTGACAACTAGTTATTTGAGTACTGTCAGAGTCTGTCAGTTCGATTTTTTTGTCCTGGCACCGAAAGTATTACTTTCGTAGCTAGACCTACTTTCGTAGCTAGCAACGGATAATATTCAGGTAACTGTAACATTTACTTTATCATTAATCTAATCCATGGATCAGGAATCCCCCTACCACTACATTTTTCAGTTAAAACAAACATATTTTAAGCTAATCAATTTTTAAAAAATTGCCTTTTAATTTTCAGATTCTTCAATTTACAAATTATGATACAATAAAAATAAAAGAATCTTGGAAACTGTTGTTCTGTTGTTGGGCTAGTAAACACAAAAGATATTTAAAAGAAGCTGACATTTTTCAAAGGTATTTGTTATCCTTGCATAAGAAAGAAGATGCCTTAAGCCCTAAACTTTTTCCCATTCCTCCTTTAATAGAAAATTTTTATTTCAAAGTTAAAATGTATTTTCTGGAAAACAAATGCAAAGTTTATCGCAAATAAATAGGCAGTTGCTGAAAGTTGTTTTAAAATGGTGTTATTTGTAAGGGAAAATGGAAACATTATTTATCGCTGCAGCAGAAATTGGAGAAAATGTAGTTTTTACTTCCGTTTATTAACATTTTTATAGCAGATAAAGCCTGAAAAATAGGTCTTGTAGAAGCTCCTAATTTGCATATAGCAAAGCAACGAAAATGATTTATTTTTAATACTGCGTAATAGTAAAATTTAATTATTGGCTAACAAATCCTAAAAACATTTTAAAAATATAGAATTATATTATTTTTTGTCTGAAATTAAGTTCGTTCGCTACGATTATAGGGCGCCAGGGTGTAAACGTATACTGAGGAAAATGATCTAATACAACAGGTTTGCTAAGACATAGTTTGTATTGATAGCTTATATTTTATTAACCCATATTAAATAAATTGCTAGTGTATCAAACCCGCTCTAGTGATATGATATATCAATTATATATTCTCTGTATACAGGGTGGCCCTTTAGTGTGGCAAAGTACAATAGCTCCGTTACTATTTCAAATACATTAAAAATATTAATACAAAAGTTGAAGGGCAGTAAGTGACTTATAACGTAAAATTATTTTTAACTCTATAGGGTGGCTCAAAAAAGCGGAACAAGAAAAAATGTACTTTTTTCAAATGGAACACCCTGTATATTTTTTCATTTTTAAATTCTACATAGAATTATAATTATTTTTTATTAAATACATTATAAGTCTATACTTTATAGTTTCCGAGATATTGACTCTTGAAAAGTGACATTTTTGAACTTTGACAGCTTCTAACTTTCTAACAGTACGTCTTAGAGCAAAACGGCTTACATGTCTCTATCTTCAATTTTTATTATCTTCCCAAAAAAAACAACTTCCAGTTAAACCGGAACAACTATATTTCCTGCTTTCGAGTAACATCCGGTTTAACCGGAAGTTGATTTTTTTGGGAAGATAATAAAAATTAAAGATAGGGACATGTAAGCCGTTTTGCTCTAAGACGTACTGTTAGAAAGCTAGAAGCTGTCAAAGTTCAAAAATGTCACTTTTCAAGAGTCAATATCTCGGAAACTATAAAGTATAGACTAATAATGTATTTAATAAAAAATAATTATAATTTTATGTGGAATTTAAAAATGAAAAAATATACAGGGTATTCCATTTGAAAAAAGTACATTTTTTATTGTTCCGCTTTTTTGAGCCACCCTATAGAGTTAAAAATAATTTTACGTTATAAGTCACTTACTGCCCTTCAACTTTTGTATTAATATTTTTAATGTATTTGAAATAGTAACGGAGCTATTGTACTTTGCCACACTAAAGGGCCACCCTGTACATATGGTTAACATGCTGCCTTTTAGTGGCAACTTTTCCACAATGGCCAAAATTGAAAATTCAACAACTTTACACTCACACCAACAGTTAAAATAGTGAGTTTGAACAGTCTGTACTCACCTAAAGCAGGTATTATGTCAGGCCTTCCATAAAATGAAATCTCATCTTAATTAAGCACCACATTCACTTTAGAAATATAAATTTGGAACTGTTTAAATAATTGCAAGCAAAGATCGAGCTAAGAAAAAAAAAATCACAAAAAATGCAGTGGTTTAGACTACGTTAACACCGAGTCAAAAACGTGGTAATGGCGGGACATATTACTCTTAAAGAGGGACAAAATAAGTAAAAAGAAAATCATTTCATTTAAAAAAATATTTTTTTTTTACACAAAATCATTTGAGGTTAGGTAATATAGGTATTCAAAAAATGTTACCGTTAAGTTTATTAAATAAAGAGGGAATTTGATGAGACGCCGGCTTTGTATTTATGAAAGGTATATGCAAAATATTGTAGCTACGAGCCAATCAAGCGGCAAGGGGTGCGCCTGCGCATTTTTCGCATTCAATGCTGCGTTGCTATATTATAATTTACGTTCGCGTCGTAGTACAAAGCCGCCAAAATGCCATACGTTTTTAAATACAAGCAGCTGGATTAGTTCCCAGTGAGCGCAAGGCTTGGCAACCACAGTAATTAAAACGGATAAACTAATATTATAAAATTTATAATAGCTAATGATGATAAATGAAATGCTTGTTATTGGAAATAGGAGAGTTAATTAACCTAAACTGGTTTATTAAAACACCATGAAAATTTAGTCTCTGAAACCTGACGCGTGAGCTTGCTACGGCCCACTACTAAACTGGAACCTTTAAGGAAGAAACCAGTATCAGCTGTTAATGTCACATGTGCCATAACGAATACGTCTACATAGAGGACAAATTGCGATTCCCCATGGGTGTTTCTTTATGCGAGGTTTTACTGCATTCCTCGCCACGAGACATACAGGAGAGGCCAATTACAGCCCAATGAGGACAGCGTTGCCCAATATTACTTAGTATTTTGACGTTTTGCTTGTTTTTTAGTGGTAAAATATTATGGGGGTTATGTCATTATGTGATTATTTTGTTCTTTTTATTCTCTTTTGTTGATAAAATTGAGTTTTTTAAAGACTTTGTTAAAATGTTATCGGTCAAGTGTGAAAGTTGTTATAAAGACTTTTCAAACAATTATTATCGAAAAAGACATTTGATATTATACAAATAAGTATACTGATTTTTATTTACTGTAATAAAAATAAGGTAAAATAGAAAAACAAATTAAATCAAATACTTAATAATATTGATGATGAATGATAAATAATTATATAAAACTAGAACTATTATATTATATAAGTACAATACCAATTGAGAATTTTATTCGACAATCAAAATTAAGTTTTTAACAATAAGATACAATAGATTGCCAAATGAACTTGATAATAGAGTGAATTACACTTAAATGTCATTTAAAAATCCCGCCATGGACAGTAGAGCAATATGGCAGAGCTGTCCTCATTGGGCTGTAATTATTAGCGCTTCTCCTCAAAATACTGACCTCACAAAAATCAAGGATATTTTCTAAAATGCAGGTACAACGAAAAACGAATAATATAAAACGCTTTAAACCTCGCTTTGGCTATGACGATATTTCTCCTAAAAAATCTTTACCTCCATAACACTTTACAATACGGGAGCAAAAAGTATTCCTACATTTAGAAACATCTCGGGGCGTCTCTCCTAATCATAAAATCCAAACTTTCGGGACGCAAAAAGGGCCGTGAATACCTCCATCTCTCCGACTTAAGAGTCTGCTGACAATAAAATTTCCATATCATTTGCTGTCACGAGCAGCCAGCGGGACTACTTCATCGCAAGGACGCCATTTTCAGCGATATAACTAGTTTACATATTTTAAACGTAAGAAAGTTTCGTTTGTTAAAGAAATTACGAGAAATTTTTATGTTGATCCCGGAAATTAAGAAACAAGTGCACACAACGAATATAATTAACAATAAATAAGAACGAAAAATGTTGGGAGACGCCGACGTGCAGTGGGCGAGAGGCCCTTTGGGCGCGAATTAATTGAATTATTTAATAAATAAATTTATTAGTCTAAGATGTACCTCATAAAGAGTTATACCAATCAAAAACTTCACAGTTATACCGTGCGAGCAAAAATTATTGGCATCAAAGAGGGCCTTGCATCTAAGGAAGTAATGCTTAGCCGTAGAGCTTAATACCTGTTGGGTGTCAGTAACTACCTGAATTAACAATCAATCAGTTATTCCGTCATCTTTGACAGTCGTTACAAGTAATTAGATTCATCGCTAATTTTTAATTATTAACTTTGCTTTTATTGCTGCGGATTTGTATCATTGCCTGAAAAGAACCGTGGCTGTGTTTAGGAAAACAAGTTCTATACAACACAAAACTGCATGAAGACCATCTGTAAGAACAGAAGACCTTGTTGCAAAGGTTCGTGAAATAATGCAAAATACGCCAACAAATTGTATAAGGCGCCTGTCCCAAGAAGTGGGAAAATCTTATGGAACATGCAGGACTATTCTTAAGAAGCAGCTAAATTTATTTCCTTATAAAGTGCAAGTATTCCAAAAAATACAAGCCGCAGATTTTGAAAGACGCAGGAATTACTCTCAATGGTTTACCCAAAATTTATTGGAAAGAAATGATTTATTAGACCTGACATTTTTTTCGGATAAAGCCTAGTTCCACCTCTTCGGTTATGTGAATTCTCAGAATACACGCATGTGGAGTAGGTAGTGAAAATCACCATTTTTTTGTAGAGTCCACATTGCACCCTCAAAAAATTGGTGTCTGGTTAGCTGTTTCCCAAAGAAGAATTGTTGGTCTATTTTTCTTTTTCTTTCTGTATATTCTTACTTTGTTAATTTGGAAACAACAAAAATATATTTGTATTTGTCTACTTATTTTATTGCTCATTAGTTTGGCATATCATGTCATAATATGAATTTGACAAAATTTTAACCTAGATTTGGTTAGATATATCGTCCCCATATCATTTTGATCTAAACCAAGCCCTACGTTTTTTAATCCAAGCCCTCTTTGATGCAAATCATTTTTGCTCGGACGGTAGTCTTACGCCAAAATTTATCGTTTGTAAATTGTAGAACAAATAACGAAAACTGATCATGAAAAGCTTGATTGAATCTTACTTGAACGGTAGGTTCCAGTATGTTGAGGTTAAGGGATGCAGGTCGGTTGTTTTTGAGAGTACGTCGGGAGTTCCTCAGGGTTCCAACTTGAGACCTCTCTTGTTTTTAGCAGCTGTAAGTAAAATGGCTGGCGGTGTTCGGATTGCTCTAGGGTTGATGATTTTAAATGCTTTTATCGGATTGATTCTATACTATAGAGGGTTGTGTGACCCTACAGAATGACTTTCGCATTGTGGCTGATTGGTGTGATTAAAAAAGCTTTAATTTAAATGTGAGTAAATGTGCGTGTATGTCTTTTACATTGAATCGTAATGTTATTGCCTATGACTATTCCTTAAATGGAACCAATTTGCAGCATGTGAATCAACATAAGGACCTCGGTGTAGTCTTTGACCTAACAAGTCTTTCTGCAGCCTATCATAAATTTTTAGTTCTGTCTTTTTTCAAAATCCTTTCACAGAAACTACATGACTTATAGTATCAAAAGCCTTAGAAAAGTCAAGCGATACCAAGGCTGTAACTTTCCTTTTGTCCGTATTGCCAGTAATATAATAATAATAGTAATAATAAACGTCTTTTATTCGGTGCTAATTAAATTTACAGTTTTTTGTCTATAAATAAAACACACAGCCATAACAGGGCGAGATTTAGCTGCAGTAGCTATTCTTGCACCTAACCCCGTATGTCTGTGTACAGTAAAAAGGATAAATACATTTATCATACCCATAACCATGGTAACAACGAGAAAAAGAAAAAAAACATATTATATAATACAAATTAAAAACTAGGCAGGCCCTATACTTAACATAAAACATAAAACAAAACTTTAAGAGATTTTGGTTACAATATGCTAGGCATCCAACAGTATTCGTTTGTAGTGAATTTTAAATGTTGCAACATCTTAAGATCGGCATTCAATTTATTATAAAAGTGTAGCGCTTGGTAACTGAAAGACCTTTGAAACAATGCTGTTGAATGCTTCGGAATACCAAAAAGTGATTTAAAAACAGTAAATATAGTCTGTTAAATTGTGTTTTTGTGCTTCTGTATCAATTGGCTTAGGAGAGACATTTAAATTTCTGAATGTAAGTGCCCATATGCACTTATTGAGAAGCCGTTACTGGAATTTCTGTGTGTATAACAGAGCATCGTAAGAAAAATTGTCGGATATTTATGTGGTTTTCATAAAATTTAGGATACGTCGACGGTGTTGTTTAGATTCTCGCTAAGAGGCCCAAAAAAGCTAATGTACTGATTAAAATATTTTGAGGCTGGCGAGGAATTTAATTAAATTTCTCACCGTAAATAAGTTAAATATTTTGAGGCAGTTAAGATGCGAAACGCGTTACAACCTAACCTCGCGTATATGCCTATTTTAAGGAGACTTTAGGAACTTTCTCGCGAGCCGGGATATGACTGCTAATTTAAGGAGTTTAAGGGAGAATTTAAAGCAGTTTTGTCATGAAAATTACGCTGCCGTATGAATTTTAAGATTAGACCAGGTAGAAAGTTTATATTGCCTTTGTTATACAGTTCGTATAATTTAAAAAAAATTGAGCAACTTTAAAAATTAACTTTCTTCGAAACTCTTACTTCCTTACCAATTTGCATACGCAAGCTTAAAAATGTTACTTTATGATAATGTTTGCTTACCGAGTAGTTGGGTTTAATGAAAATGTTTACATAAGGAAACGAAAAGCCAACAAAATTAATGACTTAGAAAATAGTTTGTGTCAAATTCACAAAAGATGTGATACGCTTTATTTATATCGAGATCCAAGTTTGTTAAAGAGAGTTAAAGAGCTGCTACCAATAATACAGTAAGATAGTGAAGGAATATACAGTGGGTGGAAATCACCGAGAATAAGATAAATTATGATTTTTTTTAATTGTCAAAAGTTAACATAATTAACAGACTCCAAAAAAAGGCGATGCAGCCCTATATCTATAGTTAAATAAATCTAAAGTTAACTAAAATAAAAGTAAAAAAACTAAATTTGATCGAATTTGCTCCATTTCTTTTTCTACATTTAATAATTTATAAATAAATATAAACTTTTTTAAAGTAAAACTGTGGACGGGTATTCGGCCGATTTTTTGGATAAAACGAAAAAGTAACGAAATATTAATTGAAAAATGTTTAGTTCAATTATTTTTTGTTTACTAGGGAGCAAGGCGTCGCGTCGCCAGCCAGTGGGACAGGGGGCCCAGATGACATCCATTTTATAATTATACCCCTTAACATTCCTTTTTTTTTTGTATATTTATGCATAAATACTTGACTAACAATCTTCTCTTCCACTAGTTCAACTTTAATGGAGCTTTTCTTCTTTTATTAATTACTCTCTCAACATAAAATTAATCTTTCGAATTTACCACCATATCAATTTTCATTCTACATGAGCTGCCATGAATGACTTCTGTCTATCTCAGTGCTTTGTGCAACGTGTATGTACCATTGTGCCAAAAAAAAACTGGGACAACAAAATGTTCTTTATATTTTAGCTCTTGGACTATAATAATTAAATTTAAACACATATTACCGTTGCCGTGAAAATTAATATATTCGTGTTAATTTTATTATTGTGAGAATTTTACCTTGATAATTAAATACGTAGTTTCTAAATTGCGATATTAGAAAATAAATAATATAACTTTTTCGACTTAGTTTTCAGATAGTTATCCTCTAAAAAGTTTTTCTTAAAATTGATTATGTTAGGAATTTTTATATTCAAATTATAAATTAACACGAAACTGGGTCACCGAGTCCTAGCGAGTCGAAACTAATATTCAAAAGTAAGTACGAAACTCTACCTTGTTACATATCGCGCAAAAACGCGATATGTTATACGGCGCTTCGGCACGGACAGCTAAAACCCCTGATCGACTCTCCCGAAAATTTTTCACTATATGGGCGCTTCGGTGAAAATAATGTGTGTATGTTGTCGGCGTCGTCGCCGCCGCCGTCAGTTTCGACATTTTCACATTTACGATTTTTTTTTCTCGGAAACGGTTAGAGTGGGACGATTGAGACTTTCTCAGTTTAGAGAGGAATAGTGGAGGTACGCTGTGTGAAAATTTCGAATATACAGGGTGTGCCGGAAAAAAGTTATTAATTTTTAAAGTCGAAGAATATCGGATACTCGTTAAATAACCTCACAACAACTAGTATTTTTTTTTTCTCCCTTTCTTACAGGACTGAATAATTTTATTAAAAATAAATTTTCTTTTTCCCATTAAGTCTCTCTTTCTTTGCCTTAAAACAATTCCTTTTGTTGTCTTTTGCCCACAAACACACACAATCATCCGATGTTCTAGTTGACTTTAGATACTTGATTGTAAAGCGCCTTTAACGTTTCATACTTCCAACTAGGTTCCCCTTTGCTAATAAACAACATACTTTATATATTTCTTGTTATCTCCTGATAATGGACGTCTCTACGTCCGAAACATGTCGAGATAAGAAATTTGTCGAATCATATATTATTTAAATAGACAGGTGGAGAAAGACGCAAGCCTTTCTTTTCGTTCCTATTATTTGAATATTAACCATATTTTAAGCAAAATTGTTTATTTAGTGATCCTCTTTAAAGCTCAATTTTTTTAACTTAACGCTGTCCAACTTTTTCAATATTGCGCAGCAAACCAAAAACTTTTAATTTTGCATAAACTTAAAAAGTTTTCTTGGGAAAATCCAATTAGCTCGAACTATAAATTAGCCGTTATTAAATAAGTTGCATCTTTGCCGAAGCTGAGTTGGTGATGCCGAAAACTTTAACTAAACAGTGAAGATTAGCAGTTGAGATATTAGCGGTCGCCTATAACTACTAGCTGACTAACATGCAAATAACCATCATTGACAGCCAATTTCGTACCACCAGAGTTGCGTAGTTTCCTTAAACTTGTCCAAGAGAAACACTCCATAGATTTTTTTAAATCGACCTTCCAAAAAGTTGGGTAAGAAATACCCTTAAAATCAGACCGAATGCACAAGAATTATACGGAATATTTTATTGAATACCTTCTTAATTCTGCGTTACTTAACGAAGAAAAAATCCGCGTTTTTTTAAATTTTTTTATTTGTCGAGGAGAATCTGGCACCCTGTGAGGCAGAGTAGTGTCGGATTCAACCCTGATGAGGCTGCCTACCGACTAAACTCACCGTGCCTCTGTGGTTTCCGCGCCTTTGGCGTATAAACCTTCAGACCACTCGATTAGTATTTCCGCTTTGCACGCCGAGTGCGTGCTTTGCTTCGTACTTCACCTAGGCCTAGGTACCGGTATACCTAGGTTTCGGTTTTGTCATAGTACTTGTTTATTTATTTGCTGCTTACTGTGAAGGTGATTGTGTGGATGTAAGGTTTTTGGTGCAGTGTACGTGTTTGTGCTTTAGAAAAGATAACACGTACCCATGCTTCACGGCTATGAGGCCCTCACTATTTCAGGAAGAGTACTTGCAGTGCTGATCTGAAGCAGTAATTCCGTGTTATAAACTGCAGTGATCAAAAAATGCCTATTGTATATTTTGTACTACAGTACTACTTGTGGAAAAATTTCTCGTATTACTCGTCGAATTGACGTAGTCCTACAAAAAAAACGTCCAGTGAGTTAAGATCGTATAGTCTGGGTGGTCGCTATATTGACCCCCGTCTACCCGTTCACCGCCCCGATAAAGTTGTATTTAAGTGCTTTCCTGTGCCCAGTGTCAGCAGTTTTGTCTATTGATCTGACCATTTACAGAAAATGTAGCTTCATGGAAAAACATATCAATAGTGCATATCAGCATTAAAGTGTTAATATTTCGTAAATGGTTGAACATAGTTTAGGTATAGGGTATGATTTATGAAAAACGTCTAGAATTGATTGTAGAATGTCAAAATGTAATAATATACAATATGTTGATGATGTACAACATATATTTTCTAAAAAACAAAATGCATTCCAAAAAAATTAATGTAACGGGTCCGCCACTGCAAAACAAAGTTTACAAGTAATTTATGCGCTTCAGTATTGTTCAACTATCTCGAATGATTTTCTTATTTACGGGCGGTGATCGGCGTTGTTGCCTTATTAGAAACGTTCCGGTTCCTTTTTGATACCAAACTCCCGACTTGGTCTGGAGTTTTGGCGCTTCAAAGGACTTCTCTGTGACTTTTATTTCCTTGTTTTATTAGAATTCGCGACAGTCGTTTTCGAAGTTAACTTTGGAGAGTTGACGAAGTTTTCGGGGTTAAATTACACAGGGTTTCCAAAGCGGAAGGGAGATTTAGCAGGAAATATGAGAGGGTACTATTAATTTAAATGTTGTTTTGAGGAACTGAGATTTCGCAGAATGGAATGTAAAAGGCGGGACAATTTAAATTCATTATTTCCTAATCGTTTTTAAAATTATGTGGCTTTTCAGTTTTCCAAAGAACATCATTTAAAAACTTCCCACCTCGATTTTCCTGCTTTAAAATGAAAATGTGGAAAATCGCTCGGACCCGTCGATTTTTATTTCGAGGGGGTCATCTTTTGCGTATATTGTCAATCTTGTTACATCAAGCCCCTAGGAGGGAGGGGGGTAAGATCTAAATCTTAAATGGATACCCCTATTTTATATAATTTTTTTGGATTCTGCATAAAATTCTGAACATTTTTTAATAAAAGCATTATTAGTCCATACTTAACAGTTTCCGAGATATTTACTCTTGAAAAATGACATTTTTGAACTTTGACAGCGTCTAGCTTTCTAACTGTACGTCTTAGAGCAAAACGGCTTCCATGTCCCTTTGTCCATGGAGGAATGGAATAGAATTTCCGAACAGTATGTTCAAAATTTAATACTAAGTATGGGGAGGCGCTGCAGGGCAGTTGTAACGGCTAGAGGGGGTAATAC
Organism: Polydrusus pterygomalis; assembly: GCA_963969555.1. Taxonomy (NCBI): domain Eukaryota; kingdom Metazoa; phylum Arthropoda; class Insecta; order Coleoptera; family Curculionidae; genus Polydrusus; species Polydrusus pterygomalis. The sequence goes on from OZ018376.1 coordinate 3,647,831, forward strand.
TCGATATTAATTTATGTTTTGTATGGTAAAATTCGTTATGGCCGGACAGTTATATTAATTTTGTTCTTTGGTTTTAATGCAAATAAAACAATAAAAAATTAAAAGTTGCCTTATTTCGTCAATTTTGTGTAAATTTTGCAACACTTCGTGAAATTCCTTCAAACATTTGTCCTTACTCTGTAAAAAATATTTAAATCAAAGTTGTTTTTATTTGCTGATTAAATATTATGGCCATTTAAGAAAATATGCGATAATTGTTTTGAGTAGTGTATTTATGGATTTTTATAATACCCAATTTATTTATTTTAAATATTCTAACCGTGAAAGTTCTTTGAAAAGTATACGGCAGTGGCTAAATTTCCTTAAATGAAAGGATGTAAAAAATTTGACTTTTGCGATTTTAATAGTCAATAAAACACCAAACTTTTCTAGATTTTAAGCTTTAAAAATAGTATTAAATGTATTAACATTTGTTTGTCAAATTGTTTTAGATAATAGAGAATGCCGGGCAAAACTTAAAATAAATAATAATTTTTCGGGATATTATGTAGGTATGTCAAACGGTAGGCAGGCACGTCCATTTTATGAACTTAGACTTAGTTTTGACTTTTTTCGTCTCGTAATTTTGATTTGATTCATACGATTTTGATGACGTGAAAGTGATTACGCACGGGAAAAGAACCACTGTGGCGACTTTATGTGTATTTTTCAACCCATTCGATTTCGGTGTTATCGATGTTTATACCTTCACTCATGACAAGGTTTGTCATGATCTTTGTTTTCGAAAGGTTCATTTTCAGACCGACACTGCAGCATGCCTCTTCTAATTCATAGAGCATTTGTCTCGCCTCCCCCAAGTCGTCGGTCGAAACGGAGGTGACTAAGTTTCTGACCATCTATGTTTATTCCTTTTGTATCCCAATCAAGCTTTTTGAAAGCGTGTTCTAGCACTGTGATAAATAATTTAGGAGACATGGTGTCTCCTTGCCTTACGCCTCTTCCGATTTTGATGCGGTTGCTGGCTTCGTGTAGTCTGACTGACATAGTAGCGTTTTTGTATATATTATAGATAAGCTTTGAATATCTGTAGTCTACTCGGCATTCTCTCAAGGCGTCTAGTATAGCTTGCATCTCTATAGTGTCGAAGGCTTTGTGGAAGTCTATGAATAGGAGAACAAGTGGTCTATTGTATTCGATGGTTTTTTCAATAAGGGTCTTTATACTCTGTAGGTGGTCATTTGTCCCGAAGCCCGATCTGAAACCCGCTTGCTCTCTAGGCTGGTAAAGCTCAAGCTTGTTTTCTAGCCTTGATGTTACAATTCTGGTAAACAGTTTATGGAGATAGCTGAGGAGTGTTATTGGGCGGTAATTTTCCAGGTTTGCTTTATCTCCCTTTTTATGGAGTAGTATGGTGGTAGCTTCATGCCACTGATCCGGGATTTTGGTGTAGGCATAGGTTGAAGAGCGTTCGTATCTTCTCCAACAAGAGAGGACCTCCAGCTTTTACTGCCTCTGCAACTACCCCGTCTTCTCCGGGTGCTTTATTGTTCTTCATCTTCGACAGCGCTTCTTTCATTTCATCAACAATAATGTCTGGCATCTCTTCGGATCCTTGATTCATGACACCTCGCTCTTGTGTAACCATGTGTAAATTTGCGAGACTCTCGCGAGACGAGAAAATATTTTGAGTGATGTTTGCGAGACGTCTCGTAAAACATTATACCACATGTATTTGTACCCTGTATACACAGGTTGTAATGGAAATTACTTGTATTTAAACACGGAAATCATAGTAATAAAACAAAATCCATAATAGCTAAGTGTGAAAAATACATTTTTAAGGCACGTGAACGCTCGTTATGCCATTCGTGCGAAGTCGTTAAATAAAGTTATTTTTTTTTGTTGTAAATAGGGTTGCCACCTCTCCAGGTATGGCCTGGAATTTCCATGTTTAAACCCTCAAGCACCAGGATACGGGTCATACGTCAATTTCTTCAGGTCGTGATAAATGAAGGAGCTTAAATTGAGGTTTTGGAATTATTTGTAGCAGAGCCCACCAGCTCCTTGCGGACAGTAGCAGAACAGATGGGAATATCACACGAGACAGTAAGAAAAGCACTGAAAATGCATAAACTGCATCCATACAAAATACAGATACTTCAAGAACTCTACGATGATGATTTTGATAGAAGAATAGAGTTTTGTGAATTCATGAGTCGTCAAGTCAACGCCATCCCTAATATTCCTGGAAACAAAAATCTCAATGCAGGCAAGTTTATTTAACACGTAATAAACCAAATTACGATTTACACATTTAATTAAATTTGTAATTTTACGAATGCACCCGCCAAAATGTTATTCAGAACTCCAAAAGACCTTTTTTTTATAATGCTTGGAAGCCACGAGCCGCCAAAGTCTAATCGCCAGGTCAACAATAGGAAAAAGGTGGCAGCCCTAGTTAAAGTTTTTTTAAGCAATGTAAATGCCCCCATTTGCCTCCTCCTCCTCCCCTAAATCCCCCACGAAAAGCATGAATATTTTTATTTTACATCGTGACCTAGTTTTTTGTGATTGCTGGCTCTATATCCAACCCAAAACGCTCTCCGATATTACGGAAACGCTCAAATAAATCTCCAGGTTTATCCAGACGCAAATACACTTACCGAAACTTTTTGGCACCGCGCGCGATGTTGCGTTGACAGCACTTGAAATTTGTTGCTTACCTGGAAAGAAAGAAAACAACGTGATAAAATTTGAACGGTATGCAGGAATATAAATAGGGTGGGAACTGCTATATCCTGTACTCCAAACTACAAATACTTTAACACTTTTCACTGGCATTTATGTATTTTACTTTTATATCAGGTGTTTTCCACACCATTACGGGCTGTTGTGGAGTGATTTTTATCCTTTGTATAGCACCACGAAACGTATTATATTATTAATGTTGCTTACTATAAAGGCAAAAAGCCCACCGCAGGCAAAAGCGCCGTAGATGAAAATATTCTTTGGATCACGCCCAAATTTTACTAAATTTGGTCGATATTTTATATTTAGCCGTTCTTTCAACAGAAGGTTCCTTTTAATAATATTATTACTATTATTATTATTATTATATCAATAGCAAGCGGAAAGTGCGATGAAGCTATTGTTTTAGTCTCTTTGATTTGTTTTTTTTTCTTTAATTGTTCATCGTGATTTAAAATGTCTAAAAGTCCGTTGGCTAGTTTCAATTACTTGTTTTTTTTACGCGAAAGTTATTTGAACATGGTTATGTAAGTATTTTGGACGCACAAATATCATAGATATTTAAAAATGAATATCATCAAGCACCGTAATGCACAAAGTCTTGAGTTAACTGCACAAAATTACGATCAACTTTTTTAACGGTTTTAAAGGAGTTTACACTATTTGCGCAGACTGTACTTTCTTCAAGCGAGTTCCATAATATGTAGATTAATAAGGAAGTTCTTTCTTGGATCTGGCGCGGATTTTTCTTTGCTTAATTTTTTTGAGTTAAGTTACAAGAATAGTAGTCCGTTAGTATTTTAAAAGTTTCTAATATATCACCCCTATTTCTTCTTTGCTTCAGAGCCCAAATCTTTTAAGTCTTTCGGGATAAGGTAGTCCTCTTAATTCAAATGGAATTCTGGTAACCCGCCTTTGGACCCTGTCCAAAATTTCAATATCTTTTATGTAGTAGGGGTTCCAAATATTTTATCCGTATTCAATTTTTGGTCTAATATAGGACGTGTACAATTTCTTTACAATCTGTAGAGAGTAACCTTTAAAAATCTTTTGCACCATGAAAATAAAACTATTGGCTTTCTTTACCAGTATAATAATAATATGCTTCCCATTTTAAATTAGAAGAAATTAGTTACCCCAGATATATTTGTTCTGTAACGCCAATAAGTTGAAGATTATTTAGGAAATATGTTTCACAAGGGTTATTTGGGCCAATATGCAATACTGTACATTTTGATACATTAAGCTTCATGCACCACTGGCTTGTCCATGACTCAATACGCCTCAGATCCCTGTCTAAGCATTACTTTTGCATCAATGGATTACAAAATAACTTGGTATCGCCAGTAAAGAAAATGATGATTGTCTGAATATTCCATGACAAATGTAAACCAAAAACAGTAATGGTCCTAAAATCAATAAATCTCGCTGACAGAGCATCGTATTTCAAATGTTTGTGGATACCTCTTTAACTTTTTCGAATTGCTATTAAGGTTGAATTCTCAACGTCATTCAATCTATTGCCAACCTATAACCTATTTCGCGTTGATTTTTTGAGTTTATTATTTTAATAACTAACATTTAAAGAAAATCAATATCGTCGGTACATTATTTAGGTCGTATCTGATATATTACAAAAATATCAATTTATTTCATTGCTAATTTTGGGAGAATTGTATAGTGAAAGAAAAATGAGTGACAATGACATAATAATGTTAAAAAAAATCTTACCCGATATTTTTCGCTATACAATTCTCCTAAAATAAGTTATGAAATTCCTTGATATTTATTTAACATGGTAGTTATTACCTATAGAATATCAAGTCGATACTGATTTTCTTTAAATTTTGTATAAAAGCTAGAAAACATAAATAAATCTACGCGAAATAGGTTATAGGTTGGCAAGCATGTTGATACTCCTACCTTAAGCAAAAACGGGAAAAAGGTTCTAACATCGTTAGAACCGTAATTTTTAATTTACATCATAAATAGTTAATATTAGTAAAGAAAACAATTAATTTTCTTTAAAACCTATCAGAATAATGACACTTTGCTTTCAAGAAAAAGACGCGTTATGGCGTATTGTTCCGCGTAGAAGAGAGACCGGGATACCGTGACAAGCGCTCCAGACGCCATGTGACGTAGCGCTATCGCAAGGCGTTGAGGCAGATCAGCATCGCATGAACAACAGATCTTGGGGTATACCTACCAAAAGAAAAATTTCCAATTTTTTTTTTGTTGTCATGGTTACTCTAAAATAGAATAACGGTACTTAATTACAAAATGTAGGTGTGAAATTTTTTCGTGAGTTTTTTGATCATTCTTCTCACTATATTTTTGATCCTAAAGTTATAGCCTGTGTATTTTTGGAGCTACAGCCGTTCGTGACCCCTTTATATTACCATACATTCAATAATATATTAACAAATTATATCGGTTTGCTTCTGAAACAAATTTATAAATAAGAACATAGACTCGCTTTTTTTTGCGGGCAACGATATTTTTCCTTGTTTGGGCCTAATAAGACATGTTGCTTCGTGAGGCAAAAAAAAACATCATCAAATAATAAAGAACAATGGAACTCTGGAGACGACATGTCCTATTCTTTTCCCGTGCTATTATATTTTTGCAATGTCTTATCCAAAGATCAAAACCTTTATTATTTCTTTTGAAAAGGTTAGCTTGTCACCAGGACGGAAAAATGAAAAGGAAAAATCTTTTATTCCTTTGTGTATTTTATAATTCCGCATAAAAAAATCGTACTCCTACTTATTTATACATAAATTCACCATCTGTGTCGGGTTGTTTAACATTCCAAAGTTTTGTCCAAAATAAATTCATATATTATATAAAAATTACACTTGAAAGGCATTGGGAACAGTTCGGTAGGTGGGGCGAAAAATGGAAATTAATATTTTAAATATATCTACAAGGTGTCCCAAAAGTAATGGGACACAGAGCAACAGCATATTCCTTAAGGCGAAATAATGTGATTTATTTAAACTTGCCTTATCCCAAAATTGATAACAACTAAGATATAGGGTGTCAAAGTTTTAATTTTGTTTTCGTTTTTTTGCGATTATTTCTTAATGATATGACATAGCAGCACAAAATTAAGGATTTTGGGTTTTTTTGTGGTGAGAAATTCAAAATTATTCATAGTTTTTGTGTAACCAGAAGAGGGCGCTGTCTACGGCATGGCCCACTCTTTTAAGCTGGCAAGTATCTACATTAACTTTGACACTTAGCAAATGTAGTTGATTTACAATAATTTTAAGTTAGAAATTCATCGTTGCTCGATTTTCCGTTGTTTTTGGACCACGTACTTAGTTGCATTGGACATATAAAATGCGATTATCTCGTAAATGGTTGCTCTTAGCGACATCAATAATTTATACGTTTTTCATGTAAAAGAAGTAAAGTAACTTATTTTTTTAATAGTCGGATCGATATAAGAAGCCTAAAAAAAGTTATGCCAGCTAAAAGGAGTGGGCCATGCCGTAGGCAGCGTCCTCTACTGGTTACACAAAAACTATGGATAATTTTAAATTCCTCACCTTAAAAAAACCCCAAAACCCGTAATTTTGTGCTGCTATGTCGTTTCGTTAAGAAATAATCGCAAAAAAACGAAAAAAAAAATTAAAACTTTGCCACCCTATATCTTGGTTGTTATCAATTTTGGGATAAGGCAAGTTTAAATAAATTGCATTATTTCGACTTAAGGAGTCTGCTGTAGCTCTGTGTCCCATTACTTTTGGGACACCCTGTATATGCGGGTTTTTGATAAGTCTTTATCCCATATTATTTTTTCCATTGCGAAACACCGAACGATGCAGAACTTCCTATTCTCTCCTTGTATAAGGGTGTTTGTAACTTTGGCATTTGTTTTATACTATACAGGGTAAAATTCTTAACTAAAATATATTCATTTAAATATCTAACTGTGTTAGATGAAATGCAACCTTATTGTATAAAGATTTTTCAGGTGGTTAGAGAAAAAAAAAATTTCTTGCATAATATTTATCTTAACATAGTATAAAACAAAGTCGCTATCCTGTTCATGTCCCCTTATGTGCGTAAATCTTTAAAACTACGCAACGGATTTTGAAGCGTTTTTTTTTAATAGATAGAGTGATTCAAGGGGAAGGTTTTTATGTATAATACATGCATAATATTATAGAGAAACACTGATAAATTAGAGTAGGGAGAACGAACGACCCAACCTAACCGGTCCCCGGCCCGTTCAACGATCGATCCGAAGCCGGAATAGACGAGGACAGACTATGTTTTATGCATGGAAATTGTGGACGGGCCGGCAAACGGTTGAGTTTGAGGTTCTCATCATTATCTCACGTCGTATAATGACGGGCTGCAACGCAGGCCGGGTACACGCTAGTTAACTATAAATGAAAAATGTTAATCGGCGCGCAGACAAAGTTTTTAAAATTGAAAAACGTTTTTCACCTCCGCCAGGATTCGAACCCAGAACCTCTCGATTACCAGTCGAACGCTCTAACCAATTGCGGTATTATTTTTCATTTATATTTAATACATTTATTAACTATGTTTATTCCTCAAGAACATTTTTTACTTGGTCGCATAAATGTATTTTTTTTCATACCTAAAAATAACTAAATAATAACCAATCCTTTCAGCATACATTTAACTTATTTTTATATATATATTGGCCCAATAAGACACAATAAAAACGTCAAAAAACATCGATGTCTGACCCGAAATAACGACGGGCTGAAACAAACAACTTCTTTATTAAGATTTATTTATTTACCATAAATTTTAAATAAATCTTGAAATACTCCGTTCTGAAACTGACATTCCCATCTTTTTTCCTATTCGTCTTACGTCAGCATAAATTCGAGTTTTCCTTATAAATCAGCGTTGTCAGATTTATTAAGATTTGTCTGGGTGTTTTTGCCTTGTAAACTTCTGCGATTTATAACGAAATAAATGTTTTTCCTGTGATCGTTTCAAAAGCACGGTACGGAAAGTTACTCTATTTTAGACTGATTTCAAAAATTTCTTGTTTCTAATCTCGTAAATATTACTTAAAAACTACAAAAAAGACCATTTCCTTGTATTCTTTTGCCCCCTTCTCTTTTTAACATACCTATTTATGGCTAAACTTGATTCTCCATTCGACCAACAAACACGCACAAACTCAAAACAATCTAAATTAAATTTAAAAAGTAAAAAAAAACATTAGGTCAACAATCACTAAAATTCAATTTCTCAATAAGTTGCAACGATAAAATTAACGATCACAATTTCAATTACCGCGTGTAAAATGACTATTCGCAACTATTTTAAATATTAATTGATTTTCTTTGCACTTATAGTACCTTGTTTTGAATATTTTAATTTTTTCTCACAATTTGGCAACATCGTCTTTAAGATTGTTTGCGAGATATCTTTCCATGTTTAAAGTGGAACCTGCAATTATCTTGATTTATTTTCTGTTCGCATGCTGGCACAGCCGGTATTTACCTGTACTAATAACAGCCATGCAGGCAAAACATCTCAGATTTAATATTATTTGCTTAATATGATTGGTGGTCTTTTAGAAATACCATTTACGAATTTAAAAGGGTCAAAAAATATTATTTTTATCTGTTATAGAAAAATATTCATAGATTGATGAGTAGAAATTTACTCTTATTAAAAAGCGATTCAGAACTGCGAATTTATGATTTAAGGCAGAGTAGCAATTTGCTTGTATACAGTGTGTCCTAAAAGGTAAGGTCGATAATTTGGGATTGAGTAGATTGGTTAAAAATAACGTAAGGCCTTCACATGAGTCCAATACTTTTTATACTGTATGTCAACGACATAGTCACTGTCGATCCTGATATTGAGTTAACCATTTATGCTGACGATACTTCCATGGTTTTGTCTGAGGAATCCTTGGATGTTTTACAGACACGATGCGAGAGTAGTTTGGTGGCTTTGCATGAATGGTTTAGTGGCATCGACCTTTATGTTAATGCCGACAAGACTCAGGCATTGCTCTTCCAGTCCCGTCAAAGACCTGCGCAAACGCCCCCAGTTTTAAAGATTGGTGAAAGTCCGATTTTATTTACCGAAAGTGTAAATTTTTTGGGTTTAAAAATGGATAGGTTTCTTTCGTGGAAACCACATTGCAGGGCTATTTGTGCCAAACTCAATTCAATATCATACCAGTTCAAAATGTTACACCCGGTACTTACTACGCAACAGCTTTTGACACTCTATCATGCTCAAGTGGGTAGCAGAATTTCTTATGGCGTCTGTTTCTGGGGTAGGTCACCTATGGTTTCTGATGTTCTTTTGTGTCAGAAAAAAATTTTAAGAAATATTATAAATGTTCCTTCTACGCATTCCTGTAGAACCCTTTTTAGAACTTATAATATATTAACTGTCATATCTGTGTTTATTTTTGAAATGTGTGTTTATGTATTTTTAAATAGGGCTAAGTTCAAAAAAAATTTTATGTTACATAATTTTAACACAAGACATAAGTCAGACTTTTATATAAAGCATTGTAATCTAAACATTGCCAGAGATTCTCCAAATGTTCTAGGACCTAAGTTATTTAATATGCTTCCTGAACATTTGAAGAATTCTACTAATTTACTAAGTTTTAAAAGGTGCCTAAGAAAATATTTAGTCAGTAAGTCTATTTATAGCTTGGACGAATTTTTAAATGTCTGATTTTTTAATGGTTTAATCGTTTTTATTTTTTGTGTCATTTTAAACGCAACTCAACTGACGAAACCTATACATTGTAAAATGTCTTTGGAAATAATATAAACATTTATGAAATTGTGCCCTATGTCCACTTACGACGAAGCTACAGCCCCCTAAAGCGGGTACTCTGAAGATGGGTTTTTCTAAATATTTTCGAAACCTTTGCGAGTACAAATTCAAAATTTAGATATTTTGATAAACTTTGTACGCTGAATAGAACAGTGGTCTTAAAAATGCCGCTATATAAGAAATATGGCCAGAAAAAAGGGGATAGTTGAAGTTCTTATTTTATTTTTAACCATTCTACGCAATCCCAAATTATTTACCATACATAGGAAACTCTGTATATAAGATGTTAACGTAAAAGTGTAACAATTCATATAATGACCAATACACACCACTGCACACTGTTTATAAAGGTATGATGTACCAGAGTTAGTTTTGTGTACAATTTACAAAGGTATGATATACCAGAGTTAGTTTATTTGAACAATTTACAGAAGTGTGATACATCGTTCTGTCAAAACCGTTGGATTGTATATTATTTTCGTGGTTACAGAGGTCGAACAAGATAATCTGAACAATAAACAAAATATTGTAAAATAAATTTTAAAACAGGGGAAACGGTATATTGGGTGGTATTTGTTTTCGAGATTGTGAAGGTTAGAAAATCCTGTGTTAATATTAGTAATAATAATAAAGATATTTATTTGTCTCAAAATATAAAAATCATAAAATATAACAACTACAAATAACCAATCGTGACAGTAACATACTAGTTGGGAAAAGGTATGATTTTGATTAACAAATTTTTCAGTCTTCCAATCTGACCCCAAGATATTGTTTTTTTAAAATGACTTTTAGTTTTTTTATATAACAGATTCTATATTGTTATATATTATTAAATTATTATATTTAAAAGAAGTTATATATTTTTCTTTATTGGTATTTTTAAATTATTTTCATTTCTAGTGTTCATGTTCTGGGTAATTCTAAATTGATTTTTATCATATAAATAATCTTGTTTTTTAGTAGAAATTATTTTATAAATAAAACAATTTAAATTAATTTCACGTCCAAACTTTGTAATATTACATTGTCCATACGTTGGAGAAACATGGTCGTAACTTTGGGCAAGGCTAGTCGACAAGCTTATTCAATTATTTTGTAATATTTGTAAATTTTGTTTGTTTTTATAATTTATATTTTTATGATATACAGGGTGTCCGGAAAATACGTGTACAACGTTTGACGACAGACTCCTGACGTCAAAATAGGTCGATCTAAGCCGACTTAGTTATATCCAAAATTGTCTCGTTTAGCCGGTAGAGGGCGTCAAAAATTTGTAAAAATATTGGTTTTTCCTAAATTACGTGAAAACCTGCTAATCGATTTTTAGTATGTAGACTAATACTATAAAATGACGTTTTCTAGTAGTATAGTCACCGGCTGTAAATAAGTAGAAGTTTTATAAAAGTGATATAATACGTCAACATTTCTCCTCATTTTTTATATGAACGGCGTTATGACAACCCAGATATTTTTGTAGAGTGACTGGATGTATTTGGAAGCTGTTTAACCTCTTTAATATTTGTCGTTGAATGAGCTGTTTTGCCAAAAGAAAATATTTACAATTACCTGCATACATCAATTATTAACAATAAAAATAAAACAAAGTACAACAAAGTTGAAAGTATGTATTGTAAGAAACTAAGTAAAACAAATCAATATCATTTTTTAAGGAGTGTTAATAAGTGTATTCGGCAAGATGGCGGTCATTTTACACATTTGCATTTTCAAGGTTGGCAGCTAGGGGGAGTAACTATAGTGGCCAAATAAAAAGCGGGATTTTCTCAAAAATTCTCATAGTAAACATGTATTAATGGTTACATTTTTGCAATCTGATGAAAACTCGGGAACTCTGGAAAACTTTTGTTTATGAGTTGTTGCTCTACTTTCTTGTTTAAGAGAGACAAATATTGCTATGAATGAACGATAAACATTAGTATTATTGTGAAAAAAGCGTGGGGTGCTCGATATACGAAAAATATAGCACCAAGCGCCCCACGCTTTTTTCACAATAATACTAATGTTTATCGTTCATTATTATTTTCTCATTTTTATTAAGAACTTCAAGAATTATTTTAAACTATATTTATTTTCCGCTTTTTAGTTTGATTAATTATTAAAGCGTGTTTTTTAGTTTTTTTAAACTATATTTATTTTTCATTTTTTAGTTTGAGTTATTGTTAAAAAAATTTTGTTTGAGTAGAGATAGTCATAGAGAGGTCCGGAGTAGAGATGGAATACTGTCACTAATTTAACAATGACTATTTGAAATGGCTAGATTTAAAGCAGTGGATCCATTTTTTTTTTAAATGGCTAGATTCAAAGCATTGGATCCACAAACCCGAACAAACCCGCTCGGCCAACGGATGAACTGATAGCGAAAGAATGTACCAACAACACTATTAACAGCAGTTATCAGTTGCCGCATTTAGGTAAAAAGGAGTGACAAACTACAAAAAAAGTATTGGATAGAAATGGTTAAAATTTGGAATTTAGCTTCGAAATTTGATACTACATGACTGTATCACCTTCATTTTATCAATTTTGAAAAAAATAATTTATTTTAAAAATTTGTTTTCTAATTTAAAAAGATTGAAGGCGATACAGTCATGTAGTATCAAATTTCGGAGCTAAATTCCAAATTTTAACCAATTCTATCCAATAGTTTTCTTGTAGTTTGTCACTCCTTTTTACCTAAATGCGACAAGTGATAACTGCTCTTAAGCAGACTGCTCGAGCCGGAAAGCAGGTAGATAGTACGCATGCGCATACGGTGAGCTCCATCTCTCTCACTTTCATACAGAGGATCTGTAAGGAAATGATTTAAGTCCGGCGATCCTGATCAGGATAATGAGATAAACTTATCAAATTATTATATAGGTCTACAATATTTAAATTAAATCTGACCGTTTAAAGTGGGTCAAAATCGGGTTCAAAGAAGTCGGTTACACACAAACATACATACAAACAAACATACAGGTGAAGCTAATAAAAGCGTGTTAAAAATGAAGTCCACAAGAATTCACTGACGTTTTACAACACTTCTTTAAATTGATGTTCTGTAATTTGCATTTTTTTACAACAAATATAAGAGAGGATGGTTGCAACGTCTTTTTAACGTACGTTTTTTTACTGGGATGTTAGTAATAAAAGTTCAAAACAACCTTGTATTCACATTCTTTTAACACTAGTGGTGAAAGTAATCCCCTTTTAAAACTAGACTTGTGTCATTGAATGACTTTGTAGACACTGACAACAAGCGCTTGTAGTTTTGTAGATAAATAAATGTAAAAGTTTAAAAAATCGTTAATAGGATATAAACTAAAAAACACCCCCATTTTTCCAAATATCGATCGACATTCCCGTATTATCACCACTCGGATCCACTTCGTAACGAATTCGGCAAAACCGTCTTTCGTTTCTTTATCTGATGTCACACCTTAAAATAATGGTTCGCTCGGTCAATTAATGTGGAGCACGCAAAAAAAGATACGACCCGCCTGCTGGCTCTGATTGATAGATTGATCGAGGTGTCGTATAATCGCTATTATTGTCAGACGCGCCTTTTTGCCGCCCTATAACTAGATTGTAGGAATGGGCGATCAAATCGACGCGGCACAATAAACATGTATGGAGGTATAATATGAAGAAATTAATTGATTCAGCCGATACTAGGTGGAAATCCATAATTACAGTATTATGGGATACAGTAAAACAAAGTTGAACTTGTAAATTACCACTATATTTACTAGAAAAATGACATGTTTCGCTAACACTGTAGCTTCGTCAGACGACAATGATTTAATAAAAGGTGAAAATAAAAATTAGGGTGCAATAAAATAAAATTATTGAAGATGTAAATAAAACAGTGGAAGGGTTACAATAGCGGAGAAATCCAACAGAAGGTTTAAAAATTAAACTAAATTAGGTACAATATGGGTAATTTATAAAATCTTAAGTATATGGTCAACAGAATAAATTTAACAAAGGTGAATTATTTAAATCTAATGGATCATTAAGTGACAGGTCCGTATTTTTAAGGTTTATTTATTTCCATAGATTCTAACAAATTTAGTTTTAAGCCTTTGTTTTCTGTGTGTAAGATTTTAAAGGTAGGATCGAAATTATGTTGAAAATTTCATAAATTTATTTTCAACCAATTAGAAGGCTCATTTTTGTTTACGTTGCTTATAGCGACGGGAGACTATCGCGATAGTCTATAACCTATTAGCCTAATAAAATTAATAGGTGATAATTTTTCTTAGGTAGGACTACTACGACTTAATTTTAATTCAAATGTCAAGTCATTTCGAAGTGACAGGTGAGACAATCCAATGTCTTTATAGTTTTAAATTCAAATATAACTTTAAAAAACATATTTTCGATGAGTTTAGTTTAATATGACGCACTGTATTTTTACAATAGTTGTAAGTAAGTTGATTTTACTTGTTAGTAACTAAGGTTTATTACTAAAATTTCAGGAACATTAAATAAACTTCAATTTATGAAATTTTCTTACCGAATCACCCACGCAGCAGAATTAATTCCCGATAAATTTTTTCTCGGTTTCACTCATGTTTTTGTTGATAGAAAATTTCCCTCGTCTTCGACTCGGGATAATTTTCAAGTCGAAGACGAGGGAAATTTTCTATCAACAAAACCATTCGTGACCTTAAAATTAGCGGTAATAATTCTGCTGCTAGGGAGATTATAAGTGATAATCAAGTAAATGGTTAGCATGGTTTGAGTCTGTTTTGTTTTTTAGAAAACTGTTATAATAAATAACAGTTAAAATAAATATGTATATATCAAGTATGTCTATTATTGATTAGTATACATTTGGTTCAGGTTGCAGAAGATTCCATTTTCTTTGTTATATATAGCTTAAAAACGTATAATTATATAATTGGGGCCAGGCTGTAAATACTTATGTGAATAAAATAAATAAATGCAAAAAACTGTATAAAATGGAATTTAGGTCCCTATTCACTTTTTTGAATTTCTGTAACCCGATAAGCAAAATAAGAAATATAATTTACTGTAAATATTGTTATCTTTTTTATTCGCAGAACCTCAGCCTAAAGTTCCTTCAAATATTCTGGTTGTCACGTAACCTTTACTTCTAAGCCCCAAAGAACATAATCAAGGGGGTTAAGATCTGGTGATCTTGCGGCCACTCAATTGTACCTCTTCTCCTTATCCACCACCGGTTAGAAAAAACTTCATTTAAATATTGGATAATTATGCGTAATATGCCTGTTGATGAGGAAAGCTATCAAAGCTAAAATCTCGCAAAAAAAGTTCAAAAATATTGGTCCAATGAATTGGTCACACTCCTGCCCCAATATTAAGCTTTTGTAGACGATGAGTGAGAGTTCCTCAAAACCAGTAAGGATTTTCCTTGGATCAATACTGATCCAGTGAGTTCTTCTTAATTTCCCAAATTTGAAGTCGACGATTTGGGTCAGTAAGTAGCCTTGCGAAATTGGTGGTAAATCGGGGTGCTTTATTTTTGAAACAAATGAGCTATTTGCGGTTAAGTTCACAATCTATCGCCATACCCTATGCATCATTAATATTTCAACTCTGTGCGATTCAGTTAAATAAGGCATAAGTGGACCTTATACAATTATTAATGTTATCAATATATCAATATTAAAAATACAAGTCTTTTACCAACTAGTCTTAATATTGCTGCATTAAGCATTACCTTTACAAAATGACCCAACTATGGTGTTTGTAAATTAGGCTAAATAACGTGAAATAAAAATACTCTCAATGGTTTGAATTTAGATCGCAACAGAATAGCAATCGGGTTAGGCCGATTAAAACAAATGGAACAAACAAAGCTGTAAAGGTCCTGTTAATAAAGGACTGGATCGGTGTACATTTCACAAAGCCCCGTAATTTCTCCATCCCTTTGTCCATTACAAAGAGACGGATCCGCCAGGATTCCAAATTAAGTTAAAAAATAATTATTTATTTCATGGGAGTTGCGGAGATAAGGAGCGCCGGTATAAGGTAGGATTAAATCAAATCTAACTTGATCAAAGGCTTAACACGGGACGTTAATTTTATTAGAATGGGCGCACTTTTGTACTACTCTGGTTGTTGAAGGTATATTCACGCAGAGTAAATAGATTTAATGTAAAATTACAATGATATTTACTAGTTTAGGAAATAGCGTGCAACTTTGACAATAAAATGTTACGTCTGCCACCAATAATATATAATGTAAATAACAAACTATTTTTCTTTGAAAACTTTTGTAAAGGTGGGTCGATAATAAAGAGGGGAACATGTTTTTTTAATCGAAAGGTTACAGATATGTGTCCGCATGTGTATAATTATTTTGCTGCTGTGGGGCAGGCGCACAGTGCGTGTTCCGCTGTTTCTGTATCTTCCACGCAGAGTGGACATTCTTCATCTTGCTGTAATCCAATTTTGAACATATGGTGTCGCAACCTGCAGTGGCCGTCATACAATCTCACTAGGGTTTTAAGGTGCACTCTATTGAGCTCTAGTAATTTGTTAGTCAACTGTTGATTTGGGCGGAAGGATACTTAGTACTTAATGTAGTTTGGTACAAATAATGTGAAACATAACTTGAAATGCAGATCACAAATTGTAAATATACAACAAGTCTTGTATAGAGAGATCATGTCTGTGTGTTAAAGTGATTTAAATGAACAGAACAAACATATCAATAACGACCCCGTTTGTAAAGAACGCCATAAATATTCCTGTATTTTACGAAGCCTGAAATTTTCATTGTGCCTTTGTCCAATCCAGGAAGATGGATCCACAAGAAATCCTAATTAAAGTAAAGAATAATTATATTCCTGATGGCGGGGGCAGGATAAAGTTATGCGGATTAAAGAGGATTTGTTCTGATTAAAGGAACAAAGATGATCCTATTTCTTTATCTTAGACGATAATTTCTTTATCAAATTAAAGGAACCTTGTAGGTCGTTAGATTTGTGTGTGTGTTTGTCAGGGAATTAGTATTATTTTCCGGAATAGTTGGTCAATCAAGCACTATTGGACGCAACAGCTTCTTAGGTCATATATAAGGTGTCCGGAAATTCCGTTCGTAGATTTTAAGTATTCTACATATTATGAAAATATGAAAAAGTTCCTATAATTGTAGGTCACTTATATTTGTTTGGCAAAAATCCAATCGTCCGATTCTTGAAAATGACACTATTGGCTATTGGTTATTTATATTGTAAGGAAATACCTGACACAATAATTATTTTAGTATATTCCTTTGGTGTTGAGTCTTTATTACCTGGTTTGTTCGCCGACCATAGCAAAATTCTATAATCGTGCTGGTAGTTTGTGTTTCAGTAATTTTTTGTAGAACAATTTGGATTATTATCCTTGAGATATGTACTTTCTTGTGTTGTATGTATATTTGTCTTATGAACTATTTATTTTCACATTTATGTAAAGTTATAAAAAAACAACTGTATTTGGGGGGTGATCAATCGTACTTAATGCAATCGTATTTAGTTTTCTTCTATAATTATATACCTAAAAGAGTTTAGTTGCTATTACTTCCAAGATTTTAAAATGTTTTATTTTTTAACTATTATTTAAAAATGAAGACCTCCCTAAAATGTGACTGCACGAAGGAGACAAGATTAAAAATTTCCCCAATTCTTAACCTTGTCAAAAGATAGATTGCAGAATATGTAAGTCCAACCAATGAGCTTTAAATTAAGAAAAAATCAACGTTTATGTAGTAATTTTCAAGAAAGATGGAAAACGTTACAAACGTAAAATCAAGCAAAAAAGGAAACCTTGCAATTATCCTAGGAGGGGAACGGGCAACGAATATAGAAAACTGGCACGGGGAGTCGAGGGAGAAATCGGGAGAGGGATAAGGGGGTTGATGCAAGTATATAGTCGGTTGTAGGCCTTGCGGCTTTTTTGTTTTATAGTTGAATACTAAGATATCCCGTTTCATTGAATCGGTCTACCAAAAGTTCTATCCCGAATTGAAAGGCATCCTGTATAATTCAAAATGTTTTTAAATTCTGCAGAATACTATAACACAAGTCTTATCGTCAAGGCATGAAATTACCGGTACATAGTTCCCAGATTATCTCCATTTATATTTGAAAAGTTTTAAGTAAAAGTGTCAGTTAATTTCCATCTGAACTACTTTTTGTTTTGGAGCAGAGAGTAATTTCACTCCGAATCACGAAGTTATTACTGTTTGGGGACTTTTTGCAAACGAGCCAATAGATTTTTAAATGCAAATTTCTCGAAAACGTCTGGCTCCAAACAAAAGATTTCGGATTCGCTAAAAAGAAAAATATATTATTTAAAAAAAGAAATACGTGTTGACAAAATCGCGTGGGTGGTTTCGGAGATATTAACATTTAAATATATGATTCGCGTGTTTGCAAAAACTGTCTATTGAAGCGATCCAATTAACGCGCTTTTCGTGTATGCGGAAACGAGCTTCAAGTTGATAATGGGCCGCTAATAGGCCAACGATAGCCCGCCTGATTTGGAGTATCGCCGATTTTAATTAATTACGCACGTGAAAAACAATTCCGTTCATTCGATTTAATTAAATTATAATTTATATTTCAAAGATACGGGAGTATCGGAGGGACAAATAAATCGTCCGAGGAGAGAAAATAAAGTAATTAATAAAGGGCGGAATATATGCAAAATGCATATACAGTATGTCTCAGTAAGTTGGAACCATATGGAAAACTTTTTTATTATTAATTTTACGAAAAAAAGTTATTCTTAATAAAAAGTTTTGCATGGTTTAAAACCTAACATGCAACTATCAGATATTAAATTATTTTAGGCGTATACGAGGTTTGTCAAAAAATATGAATTTTGCCCAAGCGCAAAGTACCTTTATTTTTGACAATATCGAAAATTGTTAAAAAAAAAGTTGATTAGAACTAAAAACCACGTTGAAATATGTAATTACACCCATTTACAATGATAAAATAGGTTTTGTTATTTTTTAATATTTTTTCTGCATTATGAATGAACATTTATCTCTCGTAATTATTAAAAACATGATAACCTTTTCGTTTCTTAATTTTATCTTACAATTGCAATTTAAACAAGTCCGTAATAAATACATATGCATTTATATTGCAAATAAGACATCCTAGATTAACATGTAACTATTGTACACATACGTTTCAAAAAAGAAAAAATATTTTTTTTATCGTAAAAGGGTGAAATTACATATTTAAACGTGATTTTTAGTTCTGATCAACTTTTTTTAATAACAATTTTCGATATTGTCAAAAATAAAGGTACTTTGCTCTTGGGCAAAATTCATATTTTTTGACAAACCTCGTATACGCCTAAAAGAATTTAATATCTGATAGTTGCATTTTAGGTTTTAGACCATGCAGAACTTTTTATGAAGAATAACTTTTTTTCGTAAAATTAATAATAAAAAAGTTTTTCATATGGTTCCAACTTACGGAGACATACTGTATATGCATTTTTTGCATATTTTTCATAAGTTATTATTTTAAGAGCATATTTTTATGTTTTCGGCTTTATCAAAAAATTTAAAACTTTAAAAGTTTAATCCGATATTTATTTCAGGGATTTTCCAATCTGAAGATTATAATAATTATATTAACATTTTGGTTATACACAAGGTATTTATTGGGGGTTTCCGGGGTTTGCAGGCAGTGGCGGATTTAGAGGGGGGCACGGGGGCACGTGCCCCCCTGTCATAATAATTTCGCACGAACCAACCCAAGCGCAATACCCAAAATTCCAAACACAGTGACAAACAATTGTACTGTAACAAACAAATATATTTTTCGATGCCAAAACTTTACAGTATTTAGGAACAGGATCTTAAAATCAGGGTTTTAACGTGGTTTGATAATTAGCAAAAAGATGGCGCAAATGCAAGTTAGATAAAATGCATACATAAATTTTAAAAATATTTACTAAAAATTATTTACCAAATTTGGGCGTGGTCTTTAAAAATTTTCGCCTGCGGCGAGCTTTTAATACACCCCAAGTTAACAAGTCAATAATCGCCATTGGTGCCCCCTGTCGATTTTTTCTAAATCCGCCACTGTTTGCAGGTATATTGTTAGGGGTTGTTTATTGTTACTTAATAATGCTTTATTATTACCTGCTTAACAAACTGTATTTATATCGATTTGTACTACATACTTTTGTTTTAGTTTGTCAAAAGATTTCAGTATTTTTAGTGTGAAACTGTAATTTTAAATTTGTGTTCAGAATGTCTAAGGTGGCGAAAACGTCTTCGTGGATTAAAAATTTCTTAAAAATTTAACCTAAACCACTTCAGCTGAGTGTAACAAACGCATTTCAAAATGTTGGAGAAAAATCGAAATCTAAAAAGGAAATTTTTCAAGAAGACTTATGCAACGCTTGGTCGCAGCAAACATACCTTTAGAAAAATGGCAAAATCCGCAATATAGACGATTTTTGCAAAAATTACCTCCAGAACCTGTAATTACCCGGTGGGAAACATGGATTAAGGGCGCAATATTCTACGCAGAGCATTTCGAAGCCATAAAAGAACTAATTTGGGATTTAAATGACGATTCGCAGTGTGTCGTGCAAAGTAAAGAACTGTTAATAAGTGCAAGTGTAGCTAAATATCTTGTTTTTATTAAGGTTAATTTCAGTTTTATATACAGGGTGCTGATAAAGTCTGGAATAATCGATTTTTCTTGAAAACGCAAAAGTTTTTCGAAAAACGCTCGGACCCGTCGATTTTATTTTATTCTTTAAAATTTTTTTGACGTTCTTCAATATTATAACGGATGCGCCAAAAACGCTAGGCAAGTGTCAACTTTACTTTTTCAAATAGAACACCCCTTTTTTTCTCCAATATTCAGATTTCTCTCTAAACTCTAGACAAGTTTCATATAACATATTGTATGGCTAAAGTCAACAGGAACTGAAATACAGGGCCCCCAATAAAAATCAAGGTATAATTTTAAAGCTTTTTTTCCATGACAAATACTTAGGCTAGGAAAAAAATTCTAATAGAAAATTGGTAATACAGTGAACAATCTAAAATATTATTTGAGTAAGTGTTGAAAATGGTGTCCATTTACGGCTCTACAATGTCCCAATCTCTCAACAAATTCTAAGTGTACATTATGTACAATTTCTGGGGTAATTTGTCTTATGGTTGTTGTTATACGCGTTTTGAGAACATCAATATCTTCTGGTTTATTTTTGTAAACCCTTTCCTTAATATAGCCCCACAGAAAGAAGTCCAATGGCGTTAAGTCGGGGGACCTCGCAGGCCACTCTATTTGACCCCGTCGACCTATCCAATGATGATGAAATAACTCATTCACAAAAACAAAGGAGGTCAAGTAAGGTACAAATTGGATGTAACTGTAAAAATAATAAAGGATTTAAATACTTTACTGCAGTAAAAAGCATTTATGAGGGTAAACCATCCAATGAAGTTGTATCTTGGCCTTATATGAAAAAAAAAACAGAAACAGACAATTTGAAAATATTTTTAGAAATGCTTTAATTAATTAATATTGTTCTGAATAATTTATATAAGTAATATTTTTTACTTAAAAATTATAAATTAATAATTTTATTATAGGTAATATATTTCTAAAGCTGCATTTATACTATAAATTAACATTTTTACTTTAAAACTTGATTTTTAATGCAACCTATTTTTACTAATAGAAGACAATCCTTTTTAGTTGAAAATTTTGAAAAATATTTAGTAATAAATGCCTTTTATACAATTTTAGGTTAAAAAACTGTTTACTTTTATGTTTTTTTGTTTTTTTTTGTATTTTTTTTTAAATAAACATATTTTTTAGAATGTGTTTCTTTACCTCATTTTACTGTAATAGATTAAGAAATATTGCATACCAGTATGCATATTTGGTAAAAAATGCAAATAACTGCATATTTTAAAGGCAAACAAGGCATATATATGCGCAAATCATCGAGCGGTTTCCGAGATATAGGCCTCCAAAGTTGAAATTGGAGTGCTCTATATTACATGCGATTAAGTTAACTAGAAAACGATTTTGGCTTGCTTTTGTCGTGTATTTTATCAATAACTCAAGGCGAATAACCCTCGGGAATCATACTTTCTTCCAAAACATAAATCATTATACAGGTACAGTGTGTCCCAAAATGTTAACATATCGGTGTTAATAAGTAAAATGGTTTGTTTCAAAAGAATAACCTTGTTGGACTTCCATTGTCTTTATTTTCTTACTTAATACAACGTTTCGGTTAAGTTAGTATCTCTAACCGTTTTCAAGTGTAAACTAAATTATAATTCTAATGCTACTGTCTTAAATACTATCCATGTGCAATGCAACTTGATGGCTCTGCCTAAGTGCTTATTGGAGTATGAAGTTTGAGCTCTTGGTTTTATAAAAGAAGAGGCTTCCATATATTGGGGATATCTATACTTGGTTTACTAAATATATGGGTATTTTATTCATAAAAGCTGCTTCTTTGAATTTTCGTTTTCGCGAGTGCTGTTCCGTGTCCAAAACCTTGGCTTCTGACCACTGTATATTATTATGTTGGTTAGTTCATACATGTTCCGCTGTACCTGATCTCGTTTCACCTCTGTGAATATGTTTCAGATATTCTTTAACTCGTACGGGAAGAGGTATTTTTGTTTCTCCAATAGACCTACTATTCGCCACACTCGCAAGGGATTTGTTGGATAAAATTTTTTGTGTTTTCATTACGGGGGGGTTACTTTTGTAAGAAAGCTTCTAAGGGTATTTCCGGATTTGAAGACTGTTCTGATATTATAGTTTTCTAATCTTTTTAGAAATCCCCTTTTTACTTCGCGATTTTTAAGTTTTGAGATGGTATTGGTTACAAAGGTTTTAGGGTAACCATTCGGTTTTAAATCTTTTTGATGTTTGAAATTTCAATATTAAGGTCTTCCGAATTGTTGCAAACGTTAGATGCTCTGTGATAAAGAGTTTGAATTATGCCCTGTTTTATGGAGTTTTAATGATTCGATCCGTGATTAAGGTATTGCCCCCTGTGAGTGGGTTTCCTGTACACTGAAGTTTTCAGCACTTCGTTTGATGAGAACATCCAAAAAAAGAAGAGTGGAATGTTTTTCTGTTTCCATGATAAATTTAATGGATTGTCTTATACTATTAATATGTTCCAAAAACCGTATCAGCTCTTCGTTCCTGTCTGTCCAGAAAAGGTTAAAAGTTACAAACTCATACATTCATTGTATATAATTGGTAGTAGCAATATAGTTTCACTTTTATAACCGTATAATACTATAAATAAGTGTCGTCACTGTAGTTTTCATTTTCTTTCAGTTTATTACAATTCCTGGTTCTCTATGTCTGGGTTGCAAGAAAAAAAGAAGCGGTCGTTTTATTTATTCTACGTAGTAAAATTGTTAATGTATGGCCGCATACGACGAGCAAACAGTTATTGATTACATGGTAAATACTTTTTGTCGAATCCGATCAGTGTGTGGATTTTTAACACGGACAGGGCCGTTTTTTACACTTGAAGATAAATACGAGGTGTCAAATTGGCTTGTTTGAATTTGCTGCTATTTCGCCCGTTTAGTCATCTATCGTATGCATTACATGTTTCCAGTGCCGGCTTTGCAGGTTGCAACTTTTAATACCGAAAAATAACTTGGAGTTGAATTTGTGTTTGTAAAATAAAAAGACGCTGTTTTGGTTTCTCTGCCTTAATATTAAGCTATTAAGAGGTAGAAAGGAACAATTGCCTTGGAGGGTTTTAAGGGTTTGATATGCTAGTTGGGCACCTAAAAATTATAAAATCACAAAGGGCTCAAAATTCAGGGGTGCGTTTTTGAGAGCCGACCGAAAATGGCCATTCTTTTTAGTTTTTTCAAAATAACTCCAACACAAAGCAAAATTAAAGATTTGTACAATACCATTTTGTAGAAAATTCAATTTTTAGTACTAAAACTAAGCTAAAAATTTTTAAAAATCACGTTTTTTTAATTCTTCAGTAATTCGTCCATAACTTTTTTTTGCGGCATCCGAAAAAAACAGGGAGGAATTTTTAACTGAAATAAATTTAGTATTAGAAAGCCTCTTTATTTACTAAAGAAATGCAGAACTACGGCTGCGCTTATTTTTAGTTTGGCATCTTTTTTCGTATTTTCATGAAATTTACCCCTCTCTTTGAGGGTAGAAACCGCCCCCAACTTTTTTTCTAAATGTAATGGTATGCAATATGAGTTCGTTGGAAAGGGCATAAAAAAGAGAATACGACCCACTATTTACTTTTGTATTTTGGTATTCTAGAAAGCCAGTTGTTTTATTGTACAGATTGTTAAAAATGCCCATTTTTTTCTTGACAAACCCATAATCTAAAGTAAAATTAATTTTTAACATTATGTAACATATTCGAGGTTATTTGGCGAGTTTCGTGTATAAGTCGTTACCTAAGTTCCTCTTAATTTTCTGGTTTTATTACGTAAACTTTGGTTTTTAGGTAACCCAAAAAAAATAATCTAGAGGATTAAGCTCCGGCGATCGTAGCGGTCATTCAATGGTATCCCTTCTTTCTATCCAGCGGTTTGTAAAAATTTCCCTTAAATATTGTCGAACATTTATGGCGTAATGAGGCTGAGCCCCATCCTGCTGTAACCATATTCGATCATCATGCAGATCTGCTTCTGTACGGTGAAGAAATACAGCAATCAAAGCTGGAATAAGTTCTCCTTGCAAAATATCCAGATATGCATGACCATTTAAGTTACTTTTAAGGAATATTGGCCCAATGTCGTGGTTGCCAATTGTGCCTGCCGAATTTATACACTTTACGTTAACATTTTTTGCGGAATCTGGATGTGAGTGTTGCTCGCATCCAGTGAAGGTTTTCTACGGATCAATATCGACAGTTTTGTATATGGACTTCATTTAGAACAAAGGTACACTCATCTGTAAAAAGCATCCAGTTCAAATCTACTTGATGCTGATCAAGTGCTTTTGTCATCACTTCCCAAAACTGAAGACGGTGGTCCGGATCACCTTTCAGTAACTCTTGTAGCATTAACATTTTATAAGGACGCATTTGACATGATTTTACTAACTTGAATACAGACTTATGGCTTATGTAATTTTCTCTTGCAAGTTGCCGAACTGGAGTAATAAGATTTTTTTAAAGGGCAAGTAAAAAGTTTAAATGTGTATCTTCATCCATTACTTCCTTATTCTTGGTATGTCCCTGACGTGGCCCACTTCACGATAACGCCTTTCAATTTTTCTGATGGTGCCTTCGGAAATTGGTGGTAGATCGCGGTATGTTTCGTGAAATAAAGCTGCTACTTTTGCTTGAGTATGCGATCAGTCGCCAAAGCCAATCATCATTAAAATTTCGAATTTGTGTGATTGAGTTAAATAATCCATTTTGGTATAACAAAAATACTTCTTACTATATAAAGAAACGGTTTAAACAGCATAAAATACTACAATAGATAAGTAGTTACTTACACTATCATTATCAATAACATGTTTCGTTATTTTTAAGGCTGCGCTGGCAAAACCCAAATTGTTGCTAAAATGGCCAGTTTTTTTTCTGGCTTTCTAGATTACCGAAGTGCAAAAGTAAATAGTGGCTCGTATTCCATTTTTTATGCCCTTTCCAACCAACACAATGCATAACTTTACATTTAAAAAAAAAGTTTTCAACATGCGGCCGGGACACAAGAAATAGTTCACCTAGGTACCACAAGACATACATACCGCTCAATTAAAAAAAAATGGTATTTCAACCTCTAAATTAAGGGTGAAATTTCCAAGTCAGCTTTAAATTATTTAGATTAAAATTGAGCACTCTGATATATTCCTTTAGATTGTAATGTATGTTATGTCGTAAAGTCTCTTCTACCTGTTACACCTAAACACAGATCATCGTTTAACCGAAAATAACAGCCCTTGTCACATATTTCAACGTTTATTGGACACTAAACATTATATTTCCACTAGAAATATTACCGCTGCCTTCGACGCGTTTCTGATATTTGCATTTAAATAAAAATATTTGCAAGTGGAAAATAAAATGACATATTGAATGCTACGGGATACTTTTAAATGTAAATAGAACAAAAACGAAAAATTTAATGTATAAATGAAAATGTCAGTATACGCAAATAAATTGATTTAAAAACAATTTTAATACAGCAATTTTGTTAAGAAATAAATTCTATCTTCTCAATGCGACGGATTTTGTTCCCAGTAAAGCGCCTTCTCTGCAATTTAGAAAGCAATTAGAACCTATAATCCACAAGACGTTGGTAGGGGTTCGTAGCGATCGGCAATCGCCGCGCGCCATATTATTATTTTTAACGTATTCATTGTTTGGAGTATTCCAGCTGTCCAGTCTGAATTTGAATTTTATTGATCGTACCAAGACCTGTTTCAATTAATTTATTTTCACTTTGTATTTAAGTTTTTTTAAACTTTGCATGTCAGATAATGCAATGGAAGATTGCATCATTGGTATTGGACCTTATAATCTATGGACGCATTTTACCATCTCAGTAAATCATGTTGCATAATAGATTATATACGCAATGTATATCACGCTAGAAGCTATTTAAATTTTTGAGAACCACAGAATTTTTTTTAGTGGTAAGTATATACTTTATTAACCGTAGCAAGCAAATATTGTTATGATTAATGTCAAGTTTCATTACAACTGCCAGTCGGAATGAATACAGTATATAAAACCAGATTACACCCCCAATAGAACTTGATAATTACTGTAAGTATTCAGAAAATAATGGCTATAAACCATTCTATGATAGCATTAACTACTATATCCGATTGGCTAAATTACCGTGATATTATCACTACACAACGGTCTAGCAATTTTCGTTGTCTTACAGTAGGAAAGCGCGTTGCTGTCAAATATAGTATTAAACAATAATTGTATAAAGAGTATGTGAATTCCTATAAGGAATAGAAGTATTTTTCTCAATGCACTTTTCTCAGAAACTTGCTCAATAACCTCAATCTTCAGGTCTTAATCCAAAACTCTAAGTTGTATTTTTTTACTTTCAACGAATCCAGCTCCTTGAAATTTTAAATAGCACATACCCTGAGCACCATATAGAAAAATTATTTCTGCTCGTTCTTCCATAGACTACGGTAGACTAGGTAGTACTATTTAGGAATCAAGTTAAATTTGAAAAAAAAATACAGACAGCAGTGATTGCAAAGCAAGCACGTAAAATTTTAAATGATTTAAAAGATGCAAGTTTAATTGATTTCACAAAAAAAAAGCAAAAAACAAGTATTTGCGTTATTGCAAAAGAATAGAGAGTTTTTAGCACTACACTACTATTTTAATTTGGGCTTGGGATCATTTTTCATCTTTTACGTTTATGTTCTAATTTTTTCTGACAAATTTGGCAAAAGCCAGTTTTAAAAAAGGTTTTCTTACCATTTTTCAGAGAGTAGTCACAAGTGGCGTAGTGCCATTTTAAAGTGGAGTGGATAAGGGGAGTGCTTCAGGGGTCCCCAAAATACCTAATATTTGTTCCCCTGCCTTTTTTGGTTTTTTGATATTTTCTTTAGTGTAAAAAATATGGCCATTGTAAGTTAAGTCACCCTGTATAAATTTTTAGTTGTTCACGCTGTATCTATTAAATATAAATGCAGATTTTTCAGATATAAAGTATAATTAAAATAATAAACTTACACAGAAACGTTTTAAAACAAAATTTTTTTCATTTTTAATTGAACTGATTAAAAGTTTAACTATTGATATTGTAAAATAAAGGACAAGAACTAAGATAGGAATGCGAAAGCATTTTTTTGTCAAGTTGTATACCATAAATGAGCAGGCTGATGTCAGGTTGTACAGAATTTAAAAAATTAATATAAGTTAGGTGAGGGATTAGGTATAGGAAACATTAAGCAGCTTTCCTTGGTTTGATTCCTAGAATTTGAAAACGCTTTAAAATAAAATATGTTCTATTTAAAAACGTTATCTAATGTTTGTCCTGTTTTTTTTTAGCCACCCTGTAGAATCAAAAATAGATTAGCATTATAGGCCTTTTACTATCCTTCAACTTTTGTATTAACATTTTTTACGTATTTCTAATAACAGCTTACCTATTTTAGGTATTATTTGCAGCAATAGCAGCACTAAATGACCACCCTGTATACATGGGTACGTTGACAATTAACAAAAAAAAAAATTATTTTCTTTTCTGATACTCACCCTGTGTAAAGCAAACCCAAACTATATCCGGTTTTGAGCGGACCTATTTTGACGTCAAAAAGATATCAAATTTACTCGGTGTACTGACAGACAAATGGAAAGTCAAACACACATTAATATCAGTAAAAACAACGTTGATTTCGTAAATATTGTTTTTTTTCTAATTAGAATATGATCTAGTATATCACAACAGAGAATTAATAAAGGACACATAAAAAAGGCATTAAAAAAATAGACCGTAACGATGTAACATTCATAAATATGCATGATGTTCAATAAACAAACAAAAAGATTGCCAATTAAAATGATAATTTATGATATGATCACAACTAATTGGCTCACTCGTTTCGGGAATATACAATAAATTAATCGAAATTAAATTTCATGTATTAATTCTAATTTAGCGATTGTCATGAAGACCATCGTAAAATATTGTAACAATAGTTGCAGCTCATGCAGACGAATTTACTTGGATGAGGTTAGTTTTCGCAACACATTTCCATTAGGTATAAAAAATTATGCAAAGTTTATTTTTGAATGCACTTTCAACGGAATATCCTCAACTATTTTTTGGTCTACTGATTGAGGAGTGTGAATCGCCACCAACATATCAAATCAAATTAAAATACACTTTACTGTTGTAAGAAGTACATCTTGTTAACAAAGCTTTGGATAGTATTAAAACGGTTATAGAAATTACAATGTTCACTATATAAAGTAAGAAAAAGTAATCCAATAAATAGATAAATAAATAAATAGATAATCACACCTGATGAGACAACTAAATAGTCATGGTTAAAAATTTACACACAAATCAATCCAAGAAGAAGACAAGCTCAATCTTAAAAAAATCTGACAAGAATAAACACTAATCAAAGTTTAAAAAAAAATAAAGGGAATGCCTAATTTCAATCATTGTAACATTCCTGGATAGTATAGTAGGGTCTAGTAATTATTTGCCTTTTTAGACTTTGCTTAAAAATCCTGTCATCAATCACCTGCCGATAAGTCAGTGGTATGTCGTTATAAATTTCGATGCTCCCAAATATGAAAGAATTTTTGGTGCGAGTTGTTTTTGATATAAGAAGAGGAATATCATTCACAGTACGCATGTTATAGGAGCTGTTAATAGCATAATTTTAATATTTTTTATGGATAAGGCCGTTCCAAGATAAAAAGTCCAATCAAAGTTAAAATATTTTCCGAGACAAGTAAAAGTTCACAGTGAGTATGACAATTAACACCGTATAGGTATCTTAATGCCCTGTTTTGCAAAACCAATATAGAGCCCAATAGGCCCTTACTACTAAATCCCCAAAAGCAATACCATACCTCAAGTGACTCTCAACAAGTAAAAAATAAACCATTCTACCCACACTCTTCCCCAATACTCTGGATACAACTATCACTGCGTAAGAACCGGACGCTAGTCTCCCATTCAATGCGAGAATGTGTTCCTTAAACTTAAGTTTGTAGTCGATTTGAACACCCAAGAATTTAGCAACGCCCGAGTTTTTAACAAAATTATCTGTCAAAGTTAAGTCAGAAAACGAATACTTAAAGGTGAGAATACTAGCTTTGCTGATATTAAAACATAATAGGTTCGCATCACAACATTGTTTGACAAGTCGTTCTGCACAATCAGCCTTAACTCTTCTGAATTTTTTCCACACCACAATATAGTAGTATCGTCGGCGAATAAAGTAAAGATACCACTATTATCATCATATGACAATACAAACAATTTTTAAATGTAGCTTTGCTCTAATAAGCAAGAAAATTCAAAATTCAATTTATCTTTTCAAATTTATTGCTAAGAATCTACAGTGATGGTAGATTATATGGGCCTTGGACAGGGTTAGTTATCCGAAACCTTTGACCAAGCTTAAAACCATTCAGGGCTTTCCTGCTGAAATGGTTTGAAAGCTATCTACATGATCTAACTAAGGTTCATAAAATCACTTCGAGGGTGGTTGGAGTTACTCTTGGGTGCCCCAGGACTCTCACGTGGATTCTATACGTTTTAACCTTTTTTTACCTATATTCAAAAATGCCCATAATAAGTCATTTCTCCCAACTCTCACTCACAACTCCCTGTATACCAACAAGGTACCCAACTCAAATTTGAAAATTGGCGTAATGTTTAACTTTAGTTGCGTTTTCAAAATTGGTTGATATTTTTGTTTTAAACCGATTGGGGCACAAAATAACGCTAACAATGCGAAAACTATTGTCATTTGTTTCAATCTGCACGCCTAACTTATCAAATTAATTTAAGCACTGATACTGAATGATGATTTGTTTTAGATATTTAATAAAATTAAACATGCCATTACATTATCGTACTTTTCCATATAAAAATGTACAATTATTTCGTTAACGTTATCAAGGGAATTTAAACTATGAAAAACGATGCAAAGCTAGGTTAAAGAATTTCTCGTGAAAAAGCCAAATACCAGGTTTCTTTGAGAAAAACCGACGACTTTCTTCAATTATTACAAATTTAGATATTTCCTGAACACCGTTTCCGACATTTCTGTGAAGGGAACCTGATTTATCTGACCTATCACTTTTTATAGAAAATATATATTAAACGTCTATGGCAAAGGCTAGAGTAGAGACACATCGATTTATCCCAAATATAGGCCTCCAGTCGAAGCCCCAGCCAAACTGGATTCCCCCAGAGAAAACGTGCATTTGCTCTATCGACGGCCCCCGTCCGATTTATCTAATCTCGCAGATTTATGGGAGCGGGATTTAGTCAAGTCGGTCATTTGTTTCGGGTAAATAAACCTTATTCTTAGGGCGAGTATACATCTTAATATAATTTTCTAAAGTTTAAAGTTCGTGAATCAGCGTTCTCGTAGTCGTCCGGTTAGTTATTTATTACTTGTTGACGAGCAAAGAAAGTCTGGAGTGGGAGATGATATTCGTCATTTTGATTCGCTTTATTAACTATACATTACTGAGCTCTTGGTAGAGTTAAGAATTAGGAACATGGACCTTTAGACCAATACCGCTTATTTAGTAGTAGATGTAGGGTAGGATGTACCCTGGGCCCATACGATTAACATGGGGCCTAAAATCTTGCAAAAATATATCCACCGGCGTTATTAAGCTATTTCTAAGCCTTTTTTTTTGCTATTTTTGAACCGTTTTTAGCCGTTTATAGCCGTTTATTAGCCGCTCATAGCCGTTCATAGCTGTTCATTAGCCGTCCATTGATCGTTTCCTAGAACGGCGATAATGAACGGCTCTAAACGGTTATGAACGACTATAAATGGCTAAAACCCCTTCAAAAACAGCAAAAAAATGATTAGAAACAGCTTAACAACGCCGGTGGATAAACTTTTGCAAGAAATTAGGCCCCATGTGGGACCAGGGTATTGGAACTCCGACTTCTGTATGACGACCCAAGTATGTTACGCATTGTTTACAGGCGCAAGACTATAAATTTGCCACTTTTACGAATATTCTTTATGGATTTAAAGGTATATCTATGGTTGGGATTTAAAAATTGGGCAAATAGATATATTTTTAGCATATTACGAACACTTTTTCAAACGGAACACTACGTATTTTTATGCAAAACTAGTTCATTATAGCATGTCGTGTTGTTACAACATAATAATGGAATTTATAACTGTGCGGGCATAACGTGCACAGACTACAAAAAATACTGTTTTTCTTTAACTTATTAATATTGATTATTATTTCGACGGGAATTTTAGAGCATTCCTGCATTTTCGGGCAACTTACAAACCCTCGGGAGGGTTTGTAAGACCGTCGCTCTCAGGGTATAATCATCTATACTTAATACCCTTGGTACATAAATAACTATTCTGCCATCTTATAGCTCGTGGAGAGCTCTTTTGTGTGGAATGTCCTATCCCTATCTCCAATATTTTTGGAATTATTTAGATTTTTGAAGATTCTCTGTTCTCGTTATAGAGCACCTTTTACCAATGAATTACCGAAACTTAAAGATAAATTGCGGCAGTTCGCATAGCCGCAATTTCTCATTTCGTTTAACGTTAGATTTTTAAAACAGCCGTTTTATGAATATACATTTTTGTTATCAAATGTGTAATGTACTACGTGTTGGCGCGCTGTCTTCCATCAAATCAGTCCGGAACGTTCAAAATATTCAGCGTACACATACTTTTTCTTATATAAAAATTTCCTCGGTACCGGTATGTACGAAAAAAACAAAGAAAAAGTAATAAATATGATTTTTATGTAAAATAAATCATCGCAGAAAAATACGATGTCTGCACATGGCTTATTTTTACGTCCTTTTACGCCATTTTAGGTGTTATAAACACAATAGAGCAACACACCGCCCTGCAGATGCCTCTGGAAATGAGTTTTATGTAAATGTGTGAGATGGGAGCGGCAGCGCATTCCCACACTTCTCCTCACTTTTCGCTAACAGTAGTTTTCCTTGCAGTCGTTTTTCAAGGGGGGTTATGTAAACGAAGGGCTAGGCAGGAGAAGTTTAAGACGACAAGAGCATTGGAAAGTATTGTTACAACAAAAGTAAGTAAGTTGCTACAACAAAAAGACAACTTTTTAATGTCAATTTTAAAATATCGGTCAAATAAACATATTTGGAGTACATTAATAAACGCAGAAAAAGAAATATTTGCAAAATTGACAAAATTTAATTTTTTGCCGAAAAATATTAATAGGAAAATTAAATGGTAAATACATCATTGGTGCTTGCTCATCTCATTAGGAAATTTTTTTTTTTACCAGTTTAGATCGAAGCAAAATAGACGTAACCACATAACTACCGACAAATCTGAATAAAATCTATGTTGGAAGAACTCAACCACTTTAGTTCCACTACTACTTAACTAGTCCACTACCGATAGTTACAAATTGAGTCAATTTAAACTGAAATAAAACCCCAAAAGGATGAGTCTTTGGCAACAACGTATTATTTTAGAGTAAAAATTGGTGTATATAATTTTTCTCATGTGGTTTCATTGTTTTACTGGGTTATTAAACAAAAAAAAAGATTTCTAATATAAGCACCGTACCACGTAATAGCAGCTCCAGCCAACCAGTCGACATCATCGGACGGGGTCGTGCACAAAATCCTATGGGCTAGTAAAAGAGATAGAACTATATTTACCTCTTTCTCTGTTTTATGCGGCAGCCTGGCCATTCCTAGCCATATGGGGTTTTGCGGCACAACGATCCGCCAGGAAGTTTTTTCGGCGCCAGGGAGTTTTTGCACCGTTAGCCTTTAAGCATCAGGGGCTTAAATTTTAAATAATTTACAAAAAAACTTAAACGTCGGAAGACAAAGTAATTGAATAAAGGGTGAAATATAGGTATGCAAAATGCATATGTATGCATTTTTTGCATATTTTGTCAACCTTATAATAAAATGCATATTTTTCATAAATTATTACTATAAGAGCATATTTTTATATTTTCGGCTTTATCAAAAAATTTAAAACGTTAAAGGTTTAATGTCCAGTTCGGTACTTATTTCAGGGATTTTCCAATCTGAAGATAATAATAATTATATTTACATTTTGGTTTTTGGTCAAGGTATTTATTGGGGGTTTCCAGGGTTTGCAGGTATATTGTTAGGGGTTTGTTCGGGTTTGTGTTTAGGTGGCGAAAACGTCTTCGTGGATTAAAAATTTCGCAGAGTTAGAATTTAGTGGAGAAAAACTATTTTGTAAAGCTTGTACAAAAATTATTGTTTGTGAAAAGAAGTTCCAGATTGATCAACATTTGAAAACACCGCTTCATAAGTCAAAGTAACAAACGCATTTCAAAATGTTGGAGTAAAATCGAAATCTGAAAAGGAAATTTTTCGCCGCCGCTGTGATAGGGTGACTTTTTAGTAAAAATACTTTAAAAACGCGTTAAATCTTATTTAGCACGTTAATGTTGAATACATTAGGCTATAAAAACTCCATTATGTTGGTACAAGCAAAACAACCACAAGAAAACGCAGGACGTACGTAAAACGTCCTTCTTCTCATAGTTTTAACGCAAAATACAAGTTTTAGAGCACCTCGCGTCGTCCAATGCAAAAAAGGAGCAAACAAGATTGCCACCATCCCATGGGATGGTCCCGTAAGTAGGCCTGGGCAATGCACAGCACAATGTACCACAGCGCTACATTGATCGTTTATTTTCATAAGAATGTGACGAGAATTTACTTACGTAGTGTTGTGCTGATCTCAGAAGTGGGATACGACGTTAAAAAGTCGTTAGAGCACAGTCGAGTAAAATAGGGTTTTCGGTACGAACCTCTTGATTCTTATTTCGCTAGGATCTGGGCGTGGATGACATTTTGTGTATTGGCGGTTTACATTAGATATCTTTAATCTGAACTGAAAAACACATATTTTTTCATTGTCATATCCGAGTTTCCACGTCATCCATATCACGAAAGCGATAATCTTCTTATAAAAAAAAATGTGTTTAATCATTATAAAATATTTTTTGTTATTAATAAAGATGTCGCGCCGCGTCGGTCCAAACACCGAAGAACTGTCTTATCGTGGTAAAATATTACATTCATTTCGGTCTGAAAACGAAAGTTTGAGGGTGAGGCATTCGAATGTGATGAATAGAGGTTCTTTTTCTTTTTTCCGTGGATTTCTTAAAACTTTTTCTCCTTTGGAATACTTATGAGATGATTTACGGAACATTTCGACTCATCTCTCAAGTTTTTATTTTTCGGATTAAATATGTTTTTTTTTGGCCGAGGAGCTAATCGCGTAGTTTAAGGGTATTGAATGAGCTATTTCAAAAATATTGTTTGAGAACAACTTAAACCTTAAACAAATTCCTTAAATAGAATAAAACCTTCCATTCCAAAATATTAAAATAAACTCTCTCTCTCGCTGACAAAATAACATGAAATTATTCTATTTTTAAAGTCGACAAACAAAATATTCCCTTTGATGTAAACCGCTACATCCCCCCTCTAGTCTCCACTCTCACGAACAAACCCAAACCCTATCACCTGTCATTTATGGCATCCTGTTAAAGACTGATTTATTTTACGTTGAGCGGTTGGCTACAGAAACAGAACCGGACTAAGTTATTTTACTTTCGTCTTCTCCCTATGTTATATTCTGTAAGGGAGTCTTAATATTTTGTAAAGATAATATAGCGTAGGTACTAATTTTATTATTTATAAAATAAAATATTGTGAGACCCGTAACTACCAAAATCAGTAGGTAAAAACATTATAAAACTAAAGGAACAGAAGAAAACAAAATTTATTTCTTTTAGTATTCATTTATAAGAAGCAAAAATAGGTATTTATGTATTATACAAGGAAAAAAGTAATACATTTTTTTGCGAGGTATAAACTTTGTGGTGCACGTCTAATATTGGGAACCCTTTTCGTATTGTTACTTTTGTGGGAATTTTATATATGGATATATATAGGGTGTCCCGTAACTAAGGGGATATATAGTGGACTTGAAAATATGTAATTTAATTCAATTTTTTAGTGAGCCAAGTAAATATTTGCTTTATAAAATTGGCAATGATTTGATGTTAAGCGGATATGAATCAAATTTGGTGTAGGTATGTTTTTAAGTGCAAGAAGGAGGATTCCATAATGAGATACCTCGCTAGTTACAAAATATGAGTTTGATAAATTCTCGCATATATTTTTTGTCTCTCACATTTCTTACCGCTTTACCTTAAATTATGAAATAGGGATCTTTTATAAGTAAAAAAGTTGTACTTCATTAATGCCGATATTTTAATTAATTTTTGAGATAATTGCGTTTAAATGCTAGATGGCAAGGAACGTTTAAATAAACACTTTTCATAACGAAACATATTTCTTTAAAATTAACCGTACGTTCTTAAGTATAAATGATATATTTTTAGACATCGAACGAATCAGATTACCTTAATCAATATTTTTCTTATATATTGAAATAAAATTACTTATTTTATTACTGTCAATTTTATTTATTGAATTCATGTTGTCCGCAATTACTGCAAAGTGAACAATTTTTCCCTCCTTGTAGACGATTCCCTTTCATACATCTTAATTAGGAATCTTCATTTTCCATATCTATTCATATTAAGGCATACAGCTCGAATACGAAAATAAACTTCAACGGTACCAGAATATCCAGGTGAATTAAATTCTCTTTCAGGTAAACAAAGCACGACTGAATGAAAGGATATTTTGATTTAGTTCAGTCCAATAACCACTGCATCCAAATTTATAATAATTCTGAATGCACTTTGGCTTACTACAATTTACTGGGCGACTTTTGCCTCTACTTTTGCATTTCAATTAGCAGCAGTGAAACACGTTTAAATTACTAAAGAAGAAAGAAGTGCAGTGGTGCCAGTGGTAATGTCGTCCTTTAAATTGACTTGGCAACATCGCAGACATGTCATCTATTAACACCATCACTTTCTTTGTTCACTATTATTGACCATTGCTAAAGTACGTATAATATAAACGTAAAAATATCGAAAAAGTCTTTCTTACAAAAACATCATGCAAAAAATATAGAAAGGAAGTTGAAAATGCCACCTGCAAACACAGGAGTGTATTCAGTATAGAAATAGATTGTATCATGTCAATGCGAGGCATTTTGTTCCCAGTAAAGCGCTTTCTCTACAATTAAGAAAGCAGAACAGCGTCCCTAAAAACGAATTGTATCCGTTAGAACCTATCATCCCCAAGACGTTCGTGGGGGCTCGTAGCAATCGGCAATCGCCGCGCGCCTTAATACTAGTTTTAATGTAATTGTTGCGCAGGTCACATCGTTGTTCGGAGCCTTCTAGCTGTCTTGTCTGAATTTAAACTTTATTGATCGTACCAAGACCTGTTTCCATTAATTTATTTTTACTAATTTGTATTTAAGTTTCTTTAAACTTTGTATATCAGATAAAGCAAAAGAATATCCTTATTTCGCACAGCCCATCATTAGTATTGGACTTAATAATCTATGGATGCATTTTACCATAGGCTAATTTTAGAACTAACCTATTTTTATAATATACATTATATGTAATGAATTTTTCATATTAATATTTCAAGCATTCGAATTCTGGTACAAATTCAAGTATATTTAGGTAGTTGCGGTCTGTTCAAAATTTCTCTCCGTGTACCGTGTAGTTCACGCCCAGTTTACTTGTCAGAGCGGGTCTATGATCATAAAAATCTCGTAAGATACGAGAGCGGCATAATGTATGTCGTATGTCATGTTCTGCAATTCTGCATTAATTTGATAATTTAAATTTAACCAGTCGTAGTCGTTCAAATTCGAGGACATTTTTAGCCGGTATTTTGACTATTTTTTTGTTTATTAAGGTTTAATATGGTTTTATTTAATTCAGTTAAAGTTTAAAGTTAAATAAACACGAAAAAACAATGAATTTTTGAAAAATCTTTTAACAAGTTACCGTTGGAGTGATTGTCAAGAACATTGAAAAACCTAAACCTGCTATTAACATCACATTAAAATATTTACTAAAAATTATTGACCAAATTTAATTTGGGCGTGGTCTTAAAAAAAAATCCCTGCGCCGCATTTCGCCTGGGGCGGGCTTTTTGTGCACCCCCCCCCCCCCCCCCCCCCCACGTTAACATGTCACGAGCCGCCTCTGGACTTCAGCATCCCCAGTGTTGACCGTCTAACTACGCCTATGCAATAATGGCTATAAACCACTCTATGGTTAACTCCTATTTCCTATTGGCTAAATTACCATGATATTATCACTACACAACGGTCTAGCAACTTCCGTTGTCTTACATTAGGAAAGCGCGCTGCTGTCACATATAGTATTAAACAGCTGTATAAAG
The DNA here is from genome assembly GCA_963969555.1 of Polydrusus pterygomalis. Classification (NCBI taxonomy): domain Eukaryota; kingdom Metazoa; phylum Arthropoda; class Insecta; order Coleoptera; family Curculionidae; genus Polydrusus; species Polydrusus pterygomalis. The sequence goes on from OZ018376.1 coordinate 3,685,455, forward strand.
AAGAATATGTGAATTCTTATAAGGAATAGAAGATTTTTTTTCAGTGTAGGAATTTAGTAAAAAGCTTAAGTATCTAGTTAGATGCAACCAGCGACGCCATCTAGCGGTGTAGTTACTTTAAAGATATATCTTTATTATCTAACTCTAACATTGACAATGTGACAAGAGATCGCACGATTTTCTAGTGTTAATACATATTATTATGTATAATAAGTTTGTTTTTACTAATCAAAATATCTTTATGAATTATTTATAGTATTTATAATACCTTCAAAGAATATTTAAAAACGTACACACCTCCATTATGCTTGATTAGAACTCTAAATGTTAAGGCAAAACCACTTTTGGTTTCAACAAACGAACAGATCTATTGACTTTTCCAAGTTTAAGCTCCTGCAAACATAGACAGAGATACAGAATACAGACCAAAATTGTTTGAACTAACGTCAGTTAACATTCAAGATGGTTTGATGTTGGGATTGTTAATTTAAGTTGGATTTTCGATGTTTGATTAATCATTATTATTATATTTTTGTAAAAGTAGCTGAAATAATTACATTTTCATTTAATTTATAAAATAAAATTGTAATTTTTGTACTGATTTTTTCAATTTTTTTTTATATCATATTTATGTAAAGAAGATCAAACGATGTTTAATGTTAATTAATAATTCTAAAATACGACCCTATAAAAAGTTTGATAAAACTTGGTACATCACATTTTCGCATACACATTACACAATGCTTTGAACGTTGCAGAATTTTAAAAGCATCATTTTTTAATGCTTTTTTTTCTTCATTATGTAAATTGGGTGGATGTTAAAGGAGGCTTTGTTCATTATGGCCGCGAGCGTTTGACGTGGCCTTTAATAATACGTCCAGACGGAGAAATTATTATGTATATTATAAAAAGTTTCCGTTTTTAAATATTTTGCAATTAATGTGTAAATAGCTTTTTAACAAAAGAATATTTTTGAAAATTCGAAACTATGGAACAAGAGAAACTTTGTGTTTTTGTTTTTATTTCTAATTTAAATTGTAATAATAATTCTAAAACAGATAATTAGAAAATAATTAAAACTTGTAGCGATAAGTTTATACCGAATTACAAAATATAGAAAAAATCAGGAAAGATATATTTATCTTCTAATGATGTATGTACCGGGTGTTTCACCTAAGGAGGTAATCGGCTATATCTCAGAAAGTAATAACACTAGGACTTTGGGAAAAAATATATATCCATAAAAGCGGCCAAAAAAATTGCTGGAAATTATTTTCAAGTTCGAAAAATTACCGCTAGGGGGCGTAAGAGAACTTTCAAAATAGAAATGCCGATTTTCTCTTGATTTTTCCTAATAAAAATATGTTAAAAATATAAGCATTGTATTCTTCATAAAATTATGCAACTTTATGTAAGGAATCGTTTTTTTCTATTTTCAATAGTAAAGTGGTGGGAGAAGGTCAAACCTTTTTCCTTTTAAACGCTGATATCTCCGCTTTGGATAAACCGATTTTATTCAACTTGATCATGAAAAAAACCCCTTCTTTTCCTCTTCACGTAGATCTATTAACTATACCATATTGATTCTGATGGTGGCCACTAGATGGCGTTTTTCCGTAATTCCTCAATGAGTAAGGATTTTCTCAAAAAAAATCAAATGTTATGATATGACTTTTTCATCATATTTTATTTTAGGCTTATAAAGGCTATTAAATAGTGGAATCAAAAATCCAGGTCCGTATTTAAAATAAAAAAGTTGATGATGGTCGCTCGAATCCGATACGTCGGATTAAAAACCTAACCCCATCAGCTTGGAGCAGAAAAAGTTACTATAAGGAACTAAAAACCGCAACGTGATATCTTTTGTTAAACTAGAGAAAAAAACAGTGATTTAATTGATTAATGAATGTTTTAAAAAATGGCCTATTTTTCCATATTAATTATTATTATCCCTAATTTCTCTAGTTTAACAAAAGATATCACGTTGCGGTTTCCAGTTCCTTATAGTAACTTTTTATCCTCTACAAGCTGATGGGGTTAGTTTTTTAATCCGACGTTTCGGATTCGAGCGACCATCATTAACTTTTTTATTTTAAATAAGGACCTGGATTTTTTATTCCACTATTTAATAGCCTTTATAAGCCTTAAATAAAATATGATGAAAAAGTGATATCATAACATTTGATTTTTTTGAGAAAATCCTTATTCATTGAGGAATTACGGAAAAACGCCATCTAGTGGCCACCATCAGAACCAATATGGTATTAGCGTTTGAAAGAAAAAAGGTTTGACCTTCTCCCACCACTTTATTATAGAAAATAGAAAAAAAACGATTCCTAACATAAAGTTGCATAATTTTATGAAGAATACAATGCTTATATTTTAAACATATTTTTATATAGAAAAATCAAGAGAAAATCGGCATTTCTATTTTGAAAGTGCTCTTACGCCCCTAGCGGTCATTCTTCGAACTTGAAAATAATTTCCAGCAATTTTTCTTGGCCGCTTTTATGGATATATATGTTTTCCCAAAGTCCTAGTGTTATTACTTTCTGAGATATAGCCGATTACCTCCTTAGGTGGAACACCCGGTACATGAAAAGTGTTTGATTAATTAATCAGACGTGTTTTCAAAAAATATGTAGTATAACCTTATTTCAGGTCCATTATACAGGGTGCCGGAAAAAGGAGGTAAATCCGTTAACCATATATTACTTAAGTAAAAATAATATGACTTTTTATGCCATTTTTAATTTTTGACCCTCATGTTCGATATGCAGGGCGTCAAACTTTAAAATTAAAAACTGATTTTTTTTTTAATAATTCGAATATTTAATAATATAGGTATAAATTTTACATTTGGTGCATCTCCATAAAGAGTTACATCTTTTGAGATCAAGAAAACAAAACAACAATAATTGTCAAATATTCAAAATAGGGCGGGGTTTAGTACCCGCTGAACCCACTATTCTTTAGTACGTACGCTAGTGACTTCCAAACTATATTTTTTCAGGCAATCATTTGTTTTTGATTATTTTTTTACTCCTATAGAATTACGATAAAATGATGCGTCTTGGAGATAATTTGAAAAGTATGGGGCCCCGAACTGATGCCAACGCGGCTTACGTAATCTCATAATTTTCACGTATTAACAAATAGGGGGGTCAGCGGGTACTTTACTCCTCCTTATTTTGAATATTTGACATATGTTTTTTATTTTGTTTTTCTCAATTCTTTATGGTGAAGCAATGTACCAAATTTGAAATTTATATCTTATAAAATACTCAATTATTCAAAAAATCAATTTTTAATTTTAAACCTTGCTAAACTATATCGACCATGAGGGTCAAAAATGAAAAATGGCATTAAAACGTCATATTATATCTGCTCAAGGAATATATGGTTAACGGATTGACTTCCTTTTTCTGGACACCCTGTTTACCACCACACTATAAATTCACAATAGGAAAAATTTAATAAAAATACAATGAATTTTTATTTAGAAAAACTATATAGAATTTAGAGAAAATAATTTTTAGAATTTGATTTAACTTTAAACAAACCTGCAAAGCATTTTTTTTTTAAATTTAGTTTTAATAAAAAATGTTAGGTATTTTACAAATAATAGGAGGATCCCTTGTTATTCTGTGTCTGAATCCGAATCAGAGAGCATGAACGTTTCTGAATTATCAGCTGATTCAAAACCACTCATTGTTTTAATTTAAACATATTGTAATTTGTGTACAAATAACTTATATCAATATGATACCTGATTGAGTCTAAAATTTGTTCTTTTTCTATTTCATGTGCTGATTAACCGGAGGTGATGTTGGACTTTTTTCACCTTTGAATAGGGAATCTTTTGGAAGTATCCTACCCTGTCTACTCTTAAAAATTGTGAAAAATATCGGGCGGCCTAAACCGGTTTCGAGACGAGACAAGAGTTTTTTAAAACGTGCTAGATTTCTCGTCTCGTGAAACACTATCTCTATACAATATTTTAAATTATTATCCAAAATTAAAACATCAATTTATAAATATCTTTTTATATTGTGCCGTTATAGCAATAAGAAATACTTATTTAAAAAAAAAAACATGTTAATTCCAAAACATATTACCAAAAACTCACTATTTATAAGCTTTATGGCAAAAATTCAGCGACATTTGACAAATATTTTCCAATTTTTATAGCTCAAATATACATTCCGATGATTTATGGACTCTCATTTCATGTGGCGTTATTCGTAAAATAAGGCCACGCATTCGCTCAACTAAAATTTAACGTATATTGTAAAATATTACCCACGGTTTATTTACCGGGTATTATCAAGTTTTATTTTTCGCCCAGGCGAAGTAAATGTCACAATATCCCAGGAACAAATTGTCAAGTAAAAAAGCAAAATTACCAATGAAGATCAGGCATAAAATATATACAATGTTTGTTTGAAGGTATAGTGGGCAATGAAGTATTATCAACAAAAATTTCCTTGTCGGACTTCCATTGTCTTTATTTTGTTATTTAACGCAACGTTTCAGTTACTTAGTAACCGTTTACACTTGAAAACGGTTAGCGATACTAACTAACCGAAACTTTTTTTACAGGTGGGATAAATTTTGATGGCAGTAACGTAAGCAAAATGCAGTTTAGTGCATAGTTTAGCCAAGGAATAATTATTTACTTAATTGCATTTTTGCTGTGATTTTTTTTAAAGTTACCTCAAACATCTTTACTATATGATTATTTTTTATATAATTCTCTTACCTTTAAGTGTGTTTGTATATTAAATCGATCCTTCTAACCTTTTGTTTGGAAAATTACTCAATTATAAATACTTCTAATAAAAGGTTTTTCAATGCTTAACATAACTCAAGCGCTTAACCTTGACTCCCCCACTGAGTTTCTTAAGAAAATCTTAGTTCTCTTAGTGTCAAAAAGGATCGCTCACTTTCCACTGTCGCCATTGGAATAGTACATACATTTATTTTTTAATACAAGGCACTAGTACCAGTCAAAAACACAAACATAAACAAACTGCACAAAGGGTTAACGGCATACGGGCGATTCGGCATCGACAACATACCTAATGATCTAAGGAAACAAAAATGTTTATGTAAATGTTGCAAATACAATACTCATATTTGGTAATTTGTCTAACGCAAAGTTTTGCTTCTTAATCTTAACATAGTATAAAACAAAGTCGCTATCGCCCGTCCTGTCCCTATATGTGATTAAATCTTTAAAACTACGCAACGGATTTTGAAGCCGTTTTTTTTAATAGAGTGATTCAAGAGGAAGGTATTATTATACGCAAATGCGTATCGTAATAGATTTGTTATGATACAAAATTAGAAAAAATTAATTAATTAGGTGGGTCGCTGACCAAATGATCTTATGGACAAGCCACGCCTGTTAAGTACCAAAATAAAGACAATGGAAGTCCGACCAAGGTAATTTTTTTGAAAATTTTACACTCTTAATTTCAACCAGTCAGAAGCTTGATTTTTCCTCGGTTACCATAGAAACCTAAAGAATACCTAACCGGAAATTTTTGACGTTTATGGTAAAATTAATAAATGAACATTTTTCTGAAACGTCATTTCAAAGACATTTCAAGAATGTCAAAATCATAACGCAGGAATTAGAATGGAGTCAAATTTGGTTGGTAATACAAAAAGGATAAGTAAACAAATTTGTATGTTTGGTAATATGTCTTTATTTCTTAAAGATTAAATTACGGGTATGTATAATAAACAAGATGAAACATTAGGAAACCAAATTTAAGTGGAACTGGTATTCTAACAAAAAATCTTCCCGTTTTAATGGAGAATAAACAGGACTAGAAACAGCACTTTGAAAATGTGAATGTTTGATAAAAATATATAAAATAATTGGATACAATTTTATTTAGTTTTAATTTTGATATTTTATTAAATTTACTTGAGTAGGTCTGTAGATATTCATGGACTTTTATAAATAGCTTTCCATCCGCTGTCTTTACATAAACGGCATCTTCAATCAATTGAGGCAGGTAGGTAAGATAACGGTGATACTTTTCAATATCCAAATATTTTTCGCAAAATGTACACAATCCGTATTTTTTAAAGCCAGGAGCCATTTTTGTAATAATGTGAAATTATCTATACCCCAAACCCAAAAATATTGGCAGTGACGTAGCTGTCATAACCATGGAAACGGCCAAAATACTGTATTGTCATTGGTGGTTTGCATTGATTTCCATGGTTATGATAGCTACGTCACTGCCTATATTTTTGAGTTTGGAGTATAGCAGCAAAAATGTATAGAAAATAACGTGTTTGATGTTTGTCACTGAGACAGCCATTACTATTTATGTCTTTTGTTATTCCATGGCGGCGCCATGGCCGCCTAGAAGTTTTAATGTCTAGTATACTCGAATTTATTCAATATAAGAATACATGATATTTTACCTGCATTAGCAGATTACAGTTAAAATAAAACCAAAATATAAGATGTTTTTAAGTTACTTATCAAAGATTTATATAACTAAAGCTGGAAAATTATATTTTATTTCACCAACAAATTTCTTGTTTTGTATTAAAGTGGATACATACTTCAAAAATATTAACAAAAAATTATGTTCCACCAAGTTTAGTTGAATGAAGTTAATAAAAAATGAAAATATAAAATGTTTTTAAGTTACTTATCAATGATTATATAACTAAAGCTGGAAAATTACATTTTATTTCACCAACAAATTTCTTATTTTGTGGAGAATCTGGCCATATTAAAGTAGGTACATGATTCAAAAATATTAACAAAAAATGATGTTCCACCAAGTTTTGTTGAATGAAGTTAATAAAAAATGAAAATATAAAATGTTTTGTCATTCCATGGCTCATTATGATATTAGTTTCAGTAATATTAATATATGTCATTTCTAATAAAAAAATTAATTTTTACGTGGGTTTTTTAATAAATGAGTGTAAAATATCCCACATGCTTCAATTAATAGGTAACCGGTAATTTTTTCTCGATCATGAATATTTTTAGAAAATTATCCCTCGCCTCCGGCCGGATATTTTTCAAAATATTCATGACCTCAGAAAAATGTCCGGTAATAATTTAATCACTAGAAATATTATAAGTGATAATATTTACGTCGTTGCCGTATGTCATTCTTATTTTGGAGCTTTAACACACAATTTTCTCCAACATCGATAAAACAAAATTAGTTGGTTCGTGTCCTATACAAAATGGCAACGCAACTATCCTAAAACGACGGTTTTGTATATATTAACTAAATTAAGGGGTGCGAAAAACGCGTATAATTTGCATCGTTAGTGTGTGATATGTATTGTAATAACGCGTTGAAAAGGCTTTATTTCCAGCCTTGTTATTATTCAGTACGTCATGTAATCATCTAACTCTGTATATCGATGAAAATTTATGTAAACTTTGTGGTGTCGATTAAAGGAAAATTGATTGACTACCTTATTTATACAGGGTGGAATTTTTAACTGGAATAAATTCAGTATTGGAAAACCTCTTTATTTGCTGAAAGAATTGGGAACTACTGCGCTTATTTTTAGTTTGGTATACTTTTTTGGCGTCTTCATGAAATTACACTTAAATTTATTTATGTATTGTGATAACTCGTTGGAAAGGGCATAAAAAAGGAAATACGAGCCACTATTTACTTTTGCATTTCGATAATGTAGACGCAATTTGTTTAAAAATTGTAAAATTAAAAAATAAATGGCAATGTTTATATAAATACCTCTGTATTAGAGAGTTTCTGATGCTTTGACAGTTTCGTGTTTAACAATCCAACGATTTAGGGCAAAGGGGATAAAGTAGGATGTAGATTTTAAGAATCGCAATAATGTAGCTATTTTGTCATCCCGTGGTCAACAACTTCACAAAATTGATAAACATACCATAAGAGAGCGTATTTATGGGATGTACCTATAGAGCAGGTGAACACGGCAACCATCAATTTCTCTTAAAACCTGTTTTTCTGGATGAAACCTGGATATAGAGTAAAGGGGCTTTTATAGGCGAAGTTGGCAAGATGATACTCTTCATGCAGTTAAAAAAAATCGCCATAGGGTGTACGGTATATTATTCTACTGGTTCAGAAAATGCATTTGTGAATATTGCAAGTTTGATATTCAAGTCTGGCCCAAAATCTGTTTTTATCGTGATTCGATGAATAGTGAAACCTTTAAGAAATGGTTTGAAGAAAAATTGTTACCAAACTTCGAAGAACCGTCGCCTATTATCAGAGATAACGCCACCTATCATTCTGGGCTAATTGAAAAAATTCCAAATACAAGTTGGTCAAAAAGATTACTTAGAATAAAGACAAATTCCAGTTTCACCATTTGCAATGAAGCATCAGATCTGGATAGTAGTAAAGCAGCATATCCCACTCAAATATTATACAAGTAATCTGAAAAGGGCTGTTTATTTTATTTTTTAATTATTTTTATTTTATTTTAATAGGTTGGACAAACTTAGCATTGCAACATGGATATCGAGTTTTAAGACTTCCTCCATATCATTGCCACTTTAATTTCATTAAAGCGGTTTGGTCGGAATTTAAGCTCAATTATGATGCAAAAATAAGTTCTATGCATCCTGTAACATGTTTTTTAAACAACAAACTAATTTACTTTGGCAGAAGCTGTTGGCATTTCAATTTTCTTCAAGGCATGATTTTATTTTATCAGTTTTGCTGGTCACAGGCTACTTGATGCATTTAAATCTAAATTTATTCTCAAAAGATGCTTCATTTTAGGAAAGTTCCAAGTTACCTTTTTAAAGTTTTTTAATGGCAGCTTTTCTGAAACCTAATAGTGTATGGTATCATGTTTTGATATCGTAGTAAAATCCTCTTTTTTCTTAACCCGACGAGCCACCATGTTGCCATTTAAAAAAAATTAGTTATACAACTTTTAAGATTAAATTTTACATACCATATAGCATTGGACCAAAAATAGTATAATTGTATTTTTTCCAAGATTAAAGAACTGAAATAAATGATTTTAAGGTATTCATAGCCCTCTAGATAAAACAATAAATTTGGAAAAAAAATATTTTCTTGGTGACAAAAAGTGACAAGTGACACATCCTTGTATTTAGAATGTCATAATATGGAGTCAAAAAAGGTAAAAATATACCAGGTGTCCCATTTAAAAATCGAAAGTTTGTGTCACTTCCGGTTAAACCGGAAGTTCCATAATGTTGAGTCACCTGTTAAAAAATGCAGTTTTATGTCGTATACAAATCCCCCAATTTTATTCCATTATCTTGAAAAACAAAAAAGTTAGAGGGGCGAACTACCTTCCGTGGACACCCGGTAGATCAGGCCTAAGAAAAATCATAACCACCGGTAAATTAAAGTGACTAAATTAATTTACGATGTACCGCAAATATGAAGAATATGACGTAACGGTCAGCGGTCACTGAACAGACTTTATATCGAATTTGATAGCTTTATCATTTAAGTTGTTAAACCTGTTCTATAATGGGAACTGTTTTCCATCAATAATGTGTAAAAACCCTATTGGTTAGTCAGCAAAATGTCCTCTCCGAAGGCAATTTTTTAAAATCTTTTTTGCAAACTGCCATTGTATTGTAAAACCATTATTTTATTTCAAAAGCCATAATTCAAGTAAAAAGTAAAGTAATTATCTTCGTTGTGGCACGCAAGAATTAAACATAAAATCGGGCGGGCGGAACTTTATAAAACATTAACGTCAAATTAAATCGAAATGGTCTGTAAAGAGCGTAAGTTAGAACGTGTACATTATGCACAGATCTAAAACAACACGTTGCCAAATTTCTAGAATACATTTATTTTGAGTATGGAGGCGGTAAGTTTCCAATATTAAATTTTATTTCCCTTTTCCACCCTCTAAAGACAAAATTTACCAAAACATCAAAACACGTACTTGTTTATTTTAACAGAGTAAGCATAGTACCAATTTTCAGCAACAAAGCTCAAAATTATAGATATATTATGTACCTACCCCCTCAAATTGACTACACCCCTTTTTTCAGCCCCTAGGTGGATTTTGGAAAAATGACGAAACACGTATTATTATTTCATTAAAAGAAGATATATACTAATTTTTACACCTCCACCAGTTGTAGATACAGAGATTGCTATAAAATTTTTAATCACTGTTTTAATACCCTTAAGGGTTAATTTTCGAAAATTCCCTTCTTAGTAGATGTTTACGTTATAGGGAGAAGACATCCTCGAATTTTCATGATTCTAGGATTAGGCGTGTTGATGAATCCAGTTCACATTCAAATTCTCCGCGCCACATGACGCGATTCTCGCCGTTGTAGACTCCGCACACATGCAGAATGTCATCTTGTTTTCTTTGCATCATGGCTGCCAGCCAACTCCTGAAACCGGCAGTATGCGCCGCCATAGTACTGATAAATTCCCAATAGTTACAAATTGAGTCAATTTGGGCTGAAATAAAAACCAAAAGGGGTGATTTTTTGGATTCCTCGGTAAATATATAATAGGCATTATCTGACATGCTGTAATAATTTGATGTTCAGATAGGTTGCAGCAAAGGGTTCAAAGAAAACGGTGTTTCATATTCAACATCAAACTATATTCTCAATCTTAGTCCATGTCGCCACATACATAGTTGTTCCACTTACGCTAAATGTTTATATTACATATTTGTTATATCGACAGTATTGTTATACTAGCTAATCATAATAACTAATTAGAACACTAATACAATATACTAATACAGAGTGTTTTACCCTCATATTACACCTCCCCGGGCAATTTAAGGAATTTACACTTTGTTTTCAAATGGAAATTCCTGCTAATTATAATATGAAAGTAATTAACTCATGTGAAATAATAACTATACTTATAACAAACATTTTCTTAGTCAATAAGAATTCAAGAAATGAAGAAAGAAAAGGAAGAAAATTAGAGTAGTCAGACCTAGAATAAATAGCAGATAGAGAAGAATACGAAAGTAGGGCCGGCCGATTCCTTACTACTAAATTATTACCTAGAAATTACTTAACTATGATATAACTTAGTTCTATTTTTGTGGATTACAATCTCCTTATTACCTTTCATTAGTTTTACATTTGGAGATTCATCCTCGATAACTAAATAAGGACCAAGAAAACAAGGACTTGCGATTTTGTTTCCCACTTCATTTTTTACCAGTACTAAATCGCCTTTTTTGTATTGAATGGGTTTAATTTTTTCATCATAACTTTGCTTTCTTTTAAATTTTGAATGTAATAAGTTAGCTCTTGCATCCTCATGAGCCTTTTGCAACCGATACTTTAACTCAATAGGGTAATTCTCAAAGTTATAAATGGGTTCTAACATATTATTTAGATTATTAGGAATCTGACATTTCTTTCCAAAGACCAGTTCAAAAGGAGTATATTTAGTTTCAGTATGGACTGTAGTATTATAAGAGAAACACCAATAAGGAATCCATGTACTCCACGCTGCATCATTATTTTCGGATTGAATTCTTAAATAGGCACCCAATACCTTATGTGAATTTTCCAAAGAACCAATACTTTCATGATGGTATGCCGTGGAATAAATTTGATTTATTTTTAAAAGCTTACAAACCTCACTCATAGTGGAAGAAATAAATTCAGAACCCCTATCCGTTGCAATTTCCTGTGGAATTCCATATCGTAAGATAAAATTTTCCACAAATGATTTTGCCACAGATACGGTGTCTTTATTTTTTATAGGATATGCTTCCACAAATTTTGTTAACTCACACTGTAAAGTCAGGATGTATGCAAATTCATTTACATCTGTTGGTAGTGGTCCTACAATATCTAAATATACTTTTTGAAAAGAATAATTGGCTGTCGACGTAATAACCATGGGCTGTCTAGTATAACGATTGCAATGCTTTTGTTTTTGACAAGTGTCACATTTTCTTACAAAGTCTGCAACATCGTTATCTAGACCTGGCCAAAAGTAATACTTTTTTATATTATTTGTCATTCTATTTATGCCTGCATGTCCACTTGTGGGAAGTAAATGAAAATCATTCAAAATAATTCGTTTCTCATCATTATCTATTATTTTGCTAGCTCCTTGTACAATATTTATACGGGGGCCCCCCCAATTAGGATTACTATTTATTTCCTTACCTATCCATTTAATAAACATTTTATTTTTCTCATTTTTTAAAATATATAATTCATTTATATTTGCTTTCTTAGTTATTTTGGCCAAATCTCTCAGCATTTCGTCTCGCGCCAATGCCGATCGAGTATTTTGACTAAAGTACAAACTAAGTTGCAATGGAACATAATAAAAACTCCCCAAGTGTTCAGTTATATCTTTTGACAATGTTTTTATTTTGGACGATGTCGTTAAAACTAACTCAGTGCAATTTTTAGGTTGTTTAAGAACTTCCACAATATCTGGTTGATCAGGCCAAACATTAAGGTTATCCTTGTCCAACACACAATCTTGCTCTTTCATACTCTTACACTGTCCTCTGGTCAAAACAGCAATCATGTCATTATTCATGCTTTTCAATTCCTCAGATGTCAAGATAATTCTTGATAATGCATCCGCGGTGACATTTTCACTTCCTTTCACATACTCAACGTAAAAATCATATTCCTCAAGGCCTAATCGAAATTTTGTTAACCGGCTGGATGGGTCAGTAAGGCTAAATAAGTATAATAAAGGTTTATGGTCAGTTACTATTTTAAATCTGCGTCCATATAAATAAGGCCGAAAATGCTTTACAGCCCAGTAGATAGCTAAAAGTTCTTTGTGAATAATAGGGTAATTTATTTCCGCTTTATTTAAACTTCTACTGGCGTACGCCACTGGTCTATTATTTTTATTTGAGAGTACTGCTCCAATAGCTGACTTTGACGCATCAGTTTGAAGTATAAATTCATTTTTCTCTGCAAAATCAGGATACTGTAAAACTGGATATTGACTTAGTGCGTTCTTTAGGATTTTAAATGAGTTGTTACATTCATCCGTCCATTCAAACCTTGCATACTTTCTGCACAATTTGTTTAGGGGTACAGATAGCTCCGCAAATTTCGGAATAAACTTTCTGTAGTAATTTGCAAAAGCCACGAAACGTTTAACTTCGTCTGAATTTTTTGGAACGGGATATTCGTCTAAAGCTTTAATTTTTTCAGGATCAGGAGATATTCCTTTATCACTAATAATGTGACCTAAATAAAGAATTTCTTTCCTTAAAAACTCGCATTTTAAGGGATTTAGTTTTAAATTTACTTTACGAAGTCTAGTAAAAACGTCCATAAGGTTTTTGTTGTGTTCCTTAAGATTTCTCCCGAATACTATTAGATCGTCAAGGTAAACAAAACATTTTTCGTAGTTTAGACCTGCCATTGCAACTGTCATTATCCTAGAAAAGGCACTGGGGCTAAGTTTTAGCCCCATGGGCAATCTTTTCATTTGCCATTGCCCCCGATCAGTTGTAAAGGCTGTCAATTTTCTACTTTGTTCATCTAGTTCCACTTGATAATACCCCTGACTTAGATCTAAATGCGAAAAATAAAGAGCTCCCGCAAGAGAATCCAAAATATCAACCACATTTGCAATAGGCCACTTGATATCTACTAAACTACGGTTTAAAAATCTGTAATCTAAAACCAATCTGCTACGTTTCTCTCCTGATGTTTCACTCTTTTTCGGTACCAGTAAAACAGGCGACGACCACTCACTCTGCGCACTCTCAATTATATCATTATCGCACATTTGGGAAATTTGCTTATTTATTTCCTCCCTCTGGGATTGAGGCAGTCTATAAGGTTTTATATAAACTGGTTGAGTGTTCGGTTTGACTTGAATTGACTGTTTATAAATATTTGTTACAGATAATTTATCCCCAGGCATGTGAAATATGTCTGCAAATTTAGCACATAATTGATCTATTGAATCTTTCTCTTCTTTATTCAAGTAGGTAAGTTTAAGCATGTCAAATAACTGTTTTACTCGATTAACTGAAATATTTTGAGAAGTAAACTGACAACAATCATAATTGCTGAGCTTCTCAGTTTTAGGTAAGCAATTTCTCAAGCGTACTTCACTTTCCCGTGTATTCAAAATTTTAACCGGAACTTTCCCATTCACTGGTTGTGCAATCACTCCTGCTACAAACACACCCTGGCATAACTCACTTGGCATAACAACACATTCCTCATTTAACCCTGTCTCAAGGTACTGAATACTTTCACACCTTGCAGGTAACACTAATATATGACTACAACAAGCATTTAAGTCTAAAATAACCTTCTTTCCCTCATTGAAAAGATCTAAAGTATTTTCCTCATAGTTTAATTTAGCTTTATACTTCCCTAAAAAATTTCTCCCAATTATACCATCTGTATGACATTCCAACGAATCAAATACATAAAACTTTTCCCTAAATTGTATGTTTCCTATAGCGAGATTTAAGTATACATAACCTACGGAACATACTCTACCACCTATGCCATTTATTTCAAGATTTTCCTTATGTAAAGGTATACTTGCATCTAAATGCTCTAACTTAAGCGCACACAATGACGCTCCCGTATCTACTAAGAATCCTAAACTTTTGTTGTTTACTCTAAAAGAAACTGAATTTGAGTAATTTTCGGAGTAAGTAAAAATATTATTATGACTATTCCCCTCTACTTTAGGGACGAAAAAATGTTTGCTCCCTAGAAACATCATACGGCAACGTTTCCTGACCTGCATTAATGTCTTGGTCAGCAAAATTTATTTGTCTCCGCGAATTTCCACGATAACCGCGAGTAAACGAACGTCCTCGGTGTCCCCCCTGAAAACGCTGACTTTGCGGATTGCTATTACCATTACCTAAGCGAGAATTATTTTGTTGATAATTAGAAACATGATTGTTATTTCTATTAGTTACGTTTCTATTGAAATTGTTATTAAAATGTCTTCCAGAGTTTCTAGCTCTGTTAAAACCTGCAGAAAAATTTCTGTTGTTTCCTCTTCCTCTAAACATATTGAAAATTTGTTGATTACTGCTTTGAGAGGAAATTTCTTCATCCTGCGCCGCTCTAATGGCATCCTTTAAAAATTCAAAATTTCTAGCAGATATGATTGTGCTGAGTTTATGATTTCTAAGGCCACCTGTAAACCTTTTTATAGCGATTTTTTCGTTTATTGGTCTTAAAATATCAAAAGCTCTTGAATCACCGTCTGCTTGAGAAATTGTCAGATTTACTAAGATATCTTCAAGATTTTTACCAAACTCAGAAACAGTATTATCGCCTTGCTTGGCGGAAAACAATTTTGCCTGAAGGGCGGTATCGGATTGTTTCGTTAAAAGATGTTTTTTTATGTCTCCTAATAATGAATCCATAGACTCGTAACTAGACTTTAATCTCAATTTCGCATTATTTGAAATTCGTGTTTTCAGAATGAATTTAATTAAAATAGGCTTGCCATCATCGTTAAGCATAGAATGATAAAATTCTGCCGCGTCGATTAGTTTATGTGTAATAGCTTCCGAGTCATCCATTACAGGCAAGAGGCTCGTGGCCACTTTCAGGTCAAAAGCCGACATATCTGAATGTATAATTTTCGCGTCCTGGTTATCCCGATTTGTACTTTCCGCGTCTTGGTTATCACTACTCAAACCTTCTGCGAATTGTTTATCAAAATTTATAATTTCCTGATATACTTTTTTAATTTTGTCTATAGTATTTTTAGAATATTCAATGTCTGCTTCGTCGAGTTCAGAATCTTTTATTTTTTGATTAATAGCAGAAACCTCCTCACTCAGTCGAGAGTAAATAGTTTTTGCTTCCCTAACTTTAGTTGAAACGATGGATGTTTTTCGTCTGTCGTAATTTAATTTTCCTAGATAAGTTCTGACATCTGCTAGAGAACTTAAAATTATGTTTAAGTTATCTCCCATGAAAAATATGCAAATCTAATTATTTAAGAGCAAAGTACTTGTTAAAGAGGTCCCTATTTCAATACAATTTACTTAATTCTATAACTTACTTAGTACATTTTTTCTTTTTAATTACTAAATTGCTTAATTTTTTCCATTCTTTACATATCGCCTTGTTTCTTATGTCCATTTTCAGTTTTTTTTTTTTTCCCATAAGTGTAATAACCATCTTTATAATTATCCTAAAAAGAACCTAAAAAAAAATTTTATACTGCCTCCTCCGTCATTAATTCATCCCTTGATTTTCTTAACTCGCTTCTGTTAATTTCTCTTCGAATAGTTTTTCGTAATTCCTTACGATAACGAAGAATCCCACTATATATGATATACAGGATAACGGCTACTACAAGTGTTAGTAAAAGGTACTCTGACAGCGAAAACCCCTTGTTTGATATTTCGCTCCTTGCGTCTCCATTCGAGGCCTGGTTGATAACTATTTCCTCTTTAGACTTGGCACTACCCATTTTACTCCATATCGGTGCTTTTCTTCTTATGGTTTTTTGGCTGGCAGGATCGCCATGTAATAATTTGATGTTCAGATAGGTTGCAGCAAAGGGTTCAAAGAAAACGGTGTTTCATATTCAACATCAAACTATATTCTCAATCTTAGTCCATGTCGCCACATACATAGTTGTTCCACTTACGCTAAATGTTTATATTACATATTTGTTATATCGACAGTATTGTTATACTAGCTAATCATAATAACTAATTAGAACACTAATACAATATACTAATACAGAGTGTTTTACCCTCATATTACAATGCAAAGTTTTAAAAAACTTATAAACAAAGTAAAAATAAATAATTTGAAACAGGTCGTACCTTTATTTAAAAAATTATTAGGTATTTATTTATTTTTATTAAAAAAACAATGTTATTGATTTTTAATATTATTAAAAAAAAAACCTGCAAATAAATAATTAAATAAATAAGGTCTTGGTACGATCCATAGAATTTAAATTCAGACAGGACAGCTAGAAGACTCCGAACAACGATGTGATCTGCGCAACAAATACCTACGTTAAAACTAATAGTACGGCGCGCGGCGATTGCAGATCGCTACGAACCCCCGCCAACGTCTTGTGGATTATAGGTTCTAATGGATACAATTCGTTTTTGAGGACGCTGTTTTGCTTTCTTAATTGTAGAGAAGGCCTTTTACAGGGAACAAAATGCGTCGCATTAAGAAGATACAATTATTTATTCCCTATACAAAATCGATCTATTAAAAGTGATTCATTATTCAACAAGACTGTGCTGCTAATGGAAATTATTATTACCAATAAAAACACGGTTCTAGCAAATCTGGAATTAATATAATACTAAAGCGGGTTTGATACACTATAGCAATTTATTTAATATACAATAGGTTAATAAAAAATAGGCTATCAATACAAACTATGTCCTAGAAAAACTGTAATCTAATTAGGTACGCATATTTTTCGGGCAATATATTGCTTCAAAAAGTTGAAAAGACACTTTTCTTTTTACTTAAATTATATAAAAGAAAAAAGTAAATATCTAGGTATGTTTATACTAATCCAAGGGTGAAAGTATTCCACGGGTCAAGTTCTCGTGCAAACACGTTTTCAAATTCTTGAACAAACAAGTTTTTGCCAAATTGTAAAAATCAATACAACTAATATTTGATAACATCGTAGATTGGTTATTTTGCTGGTTTTGTTTGTTTTTATATTCAATTTTATAAGACCAGACGAATCATTTTAAAAACAAATTGTAAAAACAAAACCTTAAAAACAATTTTCTATACTTAAAATCTGATGTTTGCTACTACTAAAAATGCCAGAAATCACTACCTATTTTCCCAACTTGATCAAAAATTGAGAAGAAATTCCAATTTTTTGGCAAGAATTTAAATTTTAAAGCCCGGACCTGTCTATTTTCCCAATCGTCAAACGATAATGTTGCAGTGCGCATGTCTAATCTGGTGTAGCTTTGTTTACATGCGCGAGGCCATAAATTTGCCACTTTCGTGATTATTGTTTGCTTATCTAAAGGTAAATTGTCTATGGACTGCACCCATCTCAGTCATTCTATAGTACACCTAGCTAGTATATAGCTGTGGTTACATTGCATATTTAGTATTCACCTGAAAACGATTGAAGATACATATCAGTTAAAACGTTGGTAAAGACAAGGCAAGTCCAAAAACTCTTCAGTGTCTTTCTTATAGGTATAGGTAGATAGTATTTCCAGTTTCCCTCATCCTAAAATTTTTTTTGAATCGAATCTTAACATAACGAGGGGCACGAATAACATTTATTATATATCGCTAACACTGGCATCCCTATACCTCACAGTTATTTTATGTTTTATGTTACATAATATGTATAGTAATATTAAATAACACGTCGCTAGATAACGCCGGCAACGCCGTAATCAAAATATCGCGTGTATAGCGTCAGCTTCAATGTTCGAATGGCGTGCAGCTGAGAAATCCCGAGTACGAAGCAAAACCAAATTGCTAGTTAACATCTAAATCAACACGTTTTTGGCCCATAAGACCTAGATGAAACTATCCATAAATTGAAATGTTTGCCAGAGTATAGTATTGGGAACGGAATTATAAACACTCTCATTTTAGAAAACCGTAATGAGAATAACCAACAATAGGCTTGCCAGACGTGCCTCTTTGGGAGCTACAATAATTATTTCTTGCTATGAGAGCAAGCAAGTTTTGAACTAACTTAGTTTTTGCGGTCCAATCCAAGTACTTCTGTTTTTAACACGCTTTTATTAGCTTCACCTGTATGTTTGTTTGTTTGTTTGTCCGTAACCGACTTCTTTGAACCCGATTTTGACCCACTTTAAACGGTCAGATTTAATTTAAATTTTGTAGACTTATCAAGAGCCGCTGACAATACAATAATCTACACGCAAATTTTGACAGCTGTCAGGTATAAAACGAAGAAGCGATTTTGACGAAACAAATTATGGGGTCGTATAGTATTCGATGCGGAGACTTCGGGAAAAATAAGCAAAAAATTATCCTGTCAAAATTTAACAGCTATCAATATGTCAAATCGTTTAATATATTAATGAAAAAACTATAAGGTCGTATGTATATTCACGGTGGAAAGTTGTAAAAAATACGCAAAAAATTCTCTTGTCAAAATTTGACACCTGTCAATATGTCAGAATTATTACAATAACCGATAGTAATAAAACAAACGTGGGATCGTATAGATATTGTCGCTAAGAATAGAGAAAAATTTAAAAAAAAATTCTACCCGTCAAAATAAAATTTTGACACAATTTCTCTTGTCAAAATTTGACACCTGTCAATATGTTAGAATTAGTATTATTGTGAAAAAAGCGTGGGTCGCTTTGTGCTATATTTTTTTTATATCGAGCACCCCACGCTTTTTTTACAATAATACTAATGTTTATCGTTAATTATTATTTTCTGCCTATATTAAGAATTTCAAGAATTATTTTAAACTATATTTATTTTCCGCTTTTTAGTTTTATTAATTATTAAAGCGTATTTTTTAGTTTTTTAAAACTATATTTATTTTAATGAAAGCATAAAACGATTTTTAGTTTAGCCTATTTTGTGCCTAAATAAATATTTATACAGGGTGTCCCACCGGGAACCGAATCGATCTATATAGGTATACGGAAAACTATACATCGGAACATTTTGAAAATTTGACAGTATGCCAATGTTTATAGGAGCAAGCCGGCTAAAATACAGGGTGTCCGGTAAGTATATGGCATACTCTCGGGAGCGTATAGGGGATGTCAAAATAACTCTGCTTTGTCATATAAAAAAACCTAAAGTTCCCCTTAACGGAGATACAGGGCCCAAAGAGATACCCAGCGACATAGGTACCTTTTTGGCTCTAACTTTTGAATCGACACTTATAATTTAATTAAATTTTAGTATTTTGTTTAGGCTATAGAGACTCATAAAACCGTACTACATTAGATGTTTTACATCGTCAGGGAAGTCAGGAACGGACTTGCCACCAAACTCGGGCCAAATTTTCAAATTCAAAAGATTATTAATATATTATTAATATTATTATTCTATACCCTCTGGGTTTTGTCTTGTAAAATACATGAGCAAATAAATATTCATTCATTCATTCAATAAGATAAAAATGAAATTGAAAAAAACGCAAACAATCTACATTTTCAAATAGGAACCGCTAAATTTTATAATTATTTCTTCTTTAGCATTAAAAACAAGGATAAGTTTGTGTCAGGTTGTAACTTTCAAAAAGATTTAGTTTTCAAAATATTGCCAACTTCATGTTTTTATATGGTGATTTTGCTGCGGATTTTAAGTTCAGTTAGTTGTCCAAGTTGGCTATGATGGCGTTGAAAAACATTACAAATACTACAGAAATGTATGAAGCTGTCACTTTTATAAAAACCAAATTTAGGTTGAAAATATCTTGTAATAAAAAATGTTATCTCAAAACTTTGTCACAAACGGTTAATGAGATATGATTATTTGTCCACCCGGTACGTTCACAAATTTGTAGCACCCTGTATATGTTTAATAGCAGCGTCGCACGGACGCCATATAATAAGGAACTGGCTCCGTCATAATATGGAACAAAAGACGGGAGCTGAGAACGGCCATTTCGTAGCGCACACCGAGGATAAAAAGCTAAACTTGTTAATTTAATTACGAGGCATAAATTTTCGAGGAGAATATACTCTTATCGTGCGGCTTGATGAGAGGTGCATAATGTTGTAATAAGGTAGAATTTTCTCGGAGAGGAGCGATGGCTATAAGGTTCATTTTTGCACGGGCATTTCCCATACACATAGCAGGAAAAGCTGTAAAATATTTCACGGCATTTTGTGAATAGACAAATTGAAAACATTTGCAAATTTTAACAATACTTTAGAGAGGTGCATAATAAAATGAGGAAGAAGTTTCCCTACAAACATAGAGATACATTACCAGTGCCCGACTACTCGCATGATACTAGAAGATCAAAAAACCTGTACCTGCCCATACCATATTCTGTCCTTATTAGAAACTCTATAATTTACGAAAGCCGTAAATTGTTTAACCATCTTCCTGAGCAGGGGCGTTTCTGGACCCAAAATATTGGGGGGGCCCACATTGGTGTAGCCACAATTTTTGGTAGCCTTCGCAAGCAAATAACGCCGTAGCCCAAAACTTTTTTAGGATCACGCCCAAATTATATCAAATTATGTAAATAATAAAGTACCCGGAATTTTTTTTTTATCATTGGCATGGAATCATAAGTAGTTAGCAATTCGATCAGCAATAAATTTATTTATTGAATATTAGGTTTCACGAAAAAATATTTGTATTATTTCAGTTTTGCTCAGCAGCGTTGTAGATTGTCATTGTTGCCAAATTGATTGTATTTCTCTCGAGATATTTTAAAGTTTTTTTCAGAAATGTTGGGGGGTCCTGGGCCCCCCAGGCCCCCCCGTAGAACCGTCCCTGTTCCTGAGCAAATAAGAAACATACCTACCCTAAAAAGATTTAAAAGCACTATAAAGGAACTACTGGTGGGAAGAGCCTATTAAGTGGTCGAGTATTACAACGACGCCTTTCCCATCTTGTTTTGTTGAGTTTGTCTTTGTTCTGTTTACTTTGTTTGTAATTTCCTGATTTTTTATATATTTTTGACCATGTAGGTATACCTTAAAAAAAAAATTATTATTTTTATTTCTTTTAATTTGTATATTCGTACCATATTAATCCCTCTTTCATAATAAAATAAAATAAAATAAAATAAAATAAAATAAAATAAAATAAAATAAAATAAAAAAGCGGTCAGAAATGTGAGAAACAAAAAATAAAAGCTAGAATTATTCAAACTCATATTGTGTAGTTAGCGTTCTCTAGAGAACTCTTCTTCTTGCCCTCAAAAACATATCTACACCCAATTTGATTCAATTCAATTCAATGTAAGAATATTCAACGTAACATTTTTATGTTACGTTGAATAAGAACGAATCACTTCACTGAATTAAAATAATTGATTCATCGTTCCAAAAAGATTCGATTCCTTTTTGATTCACCAATGCACTCGTTCATTTCGCAAATCATCTTACGTACTGAGGACCAAAAAAAAAGGTCGACGGAGAAACCTACACCGATTTACCAAGAAGATAGAGGTGTGTATCGTTCGAGAACGATTCCTTCTAGATGAACGAATCACTTCACTGAATTAAAAGAATTCAATTATTTTTTTATTCTTCAGGAATGATTCGATTCCTCGTTCATTTCGTTCAGTTCGTTCATCGATTAAAGTAGTACTTTCAGTTCACTAAAATCAAGTTTAACAATTTAATTATGTACGGAGTAAAAAAAAAGGTCGACAGAGTAGAGTTGAAGGAAAACCGACAAAAAAGAAGATCGATTCAGCATTTTAAAAAACGAAATAAATCATTAGAGATTTCAGAACGAAAAGAACGAATATTTTTAACTAAACTGAACTTACTTCCCATCGACGGAGTACTGTTGAACGAAAACAATTATTTTTATTTAAATTTATTTTTCAAAGGAAAATAATCATTTAAGAACGAGTCTTACTGAACGAATCTTTTTAACTGAATGAAAAAGAATTGATTCGCCAAAAAAAAATCGAACTTCCCACCTCTACTGCGGAGTGCTGCGTCTGATGACCCGACCCGCGCTAATAAATCCAATTCGCTTTAACGTTCGGTTACCGCTCGCTCGGTGTCAATTCTTCGGGTACTTCCCAAGCTCCAAACCCTCGAGGTCAATTCCGGACGCCAGACCAATGTCCGGGTTTGATCACGAGGGACGGTTACAATATTATAAGCTGTAGTTTTAAGTTATATTAATTTGTAGTAGTAGTAAAATAATTTAATAAAACACATAATATTTCCTAATACAATTTTCAAAATTTTTAGGGGTGACCATGGAATAGCCGCCCTGACCCTATGAGTTTTTTTGATATCGGATGACCAACTAAAAATATATGTATGAGCGAGGACAGCGGCAGGCACGAGTAGTTGCCTTTTTTCTTAGATACAATATTCGCATTTTTAATCGTAATTTTATTCTTGCTTGATGTGCATAGCATAAGTTAGTCGTAAATCCGCCGGAATTACGGAGTACATGAAATACACCTCTAATAAAATTCTCGTTATTCCTTTCAGCGTACAAATAGCCTTTTCATAAGAGTTGCGATTTTAACGTGAAAAATGTACAAGTTTTATGGTAAACGTGAAATTCATGTGCCGTTATACGGTAATGCACACGTGTTACAGCCGGTCGCAGTTAGAAAGTAAAACGACGGACGGAGAAAAGTTAAGCTTTAAAATGTTGGTACGTAATATGTTTTTAATAACAATGTTGAACATGACATTGTAAAGCTTGCAGTAACACAAAGAAATTGAATTTTCATGGACCTTATAAATATGAGCGTTAGATATGGGAAAGAAACGGGTCAGCCTTTTATATAGAATACCGCTCACTTAATCAAGAATCGCTCGGACCAGTCAAGTTTATGTTTTTAAAATGCATTTTTAGTATTGAAAATACTATTGGGATCGTGTTTACACAAACTTTGCATTGCATGTCACTGTCGCTCATGTCGATGTCGCGGCCAACAGCGCAATATCTAGATCGGTCAAAGTATTATGTTACAATACTCTGATAAGACTTGGTAGAAATATAAATATGAATCAGCGTAAAGTCGGCAAGTAAATAATGAATAATGTTTAGTTTAGTTTGTGTTTTAAAGAACGCCATAGTAACTTTGTTAAAAAGTGTTTTATTGAGATAAGTTATAACTAAGGTAAGTTCACGTTATTTAAATCGGAATATTATATCGAAAAAAAAAGCGGGAGGCAAAAAGTTGGAGCACAATAATTGCATATTACAGGGTCCGCCCAAATTTGGTTAACAAATGGGATAATTTTTTTATTATTGATTTCTCAGAAAATGTTATTGTACCGTTGGGTAAATAAGTATAATTTAAAAACATAGCATAAGTAGGCTTAGACAATATGACCGATTGAATATAAGGCAATTGTTCACCTTGGTTGGTCTGCTATGTGAATATTATTGTTTATAAACAAATTAATATTAATTATTCTTAGAAATAAAACCATACATTTAATATAATATGTTTTAGTTAATATACAGGGTGTCCCAAACGTAATGGGACACAGAGCAACAGCAGGCTCCTTAAGGCGAAATAATGCGATTTATTTAAACTTGCATTATCCCAAAATTGATAACAACCAAGATAAAGGGTGTCAAACTTTTATTTTTGTTTT
This sequence comes from Polydrusus pterygomalis, assembly GCA_963969555.1. NCBI lineage: Eukaryota > Metazoa > Arthropoda > Insecta > Coleoptera > Curculionidae > Polydrusus > Polydrusus pterygomalis. The sequence continues at coordinate 3,709,710 of OZ018376.1, forward strand.
CGTTTTTTTGGGATTATTTATAATATGTTTTAATTAATATACAGGGTGTCCCAAACGTAATGGGACACAGAGCAACAGTAGGCTTCTTAAGGCGAAATAATGCGGTTTATTTTAAAGCTGTGTCAGGTATTTTCAATACATAGGATGCTTGCGTAAGGTGCAAGATCTGTGAATTTTTTTTTAGAAAAAATGTATTAAGAATCGTTCGCGAATGACACACCTCTACTCCGCAGCCAGCGCAGAAATAGTTCAGAGGCGAATCGAAGGTCGATGGTATTGTTTTGATTTGAGTTTCGGGTATTTTCATTAATTAAAATCCATGTTGTTTACTGTTTTTTTTTGCAATAGTTTCCTATTTTTATGGTCCGTGTGTAAGTTGTGAGTGTATGTTAATTAAAATGTCGGTAATGCCAAAAAACAACTAAAAAGTATAAACTAACTTAACTTTGCGAAATTAATTAAAATCATGGCAACTGGCGCGTTGATAAGTATCGAGAGTCCTTTATAAAAGGACTATGTAATTTCAACGAACGTGCCATACAGCACTTTTCCAATTTTAAAGGATGAAGGATCGACCTGAAATTCAAAAATGTTTAAAGCTCCATTTAAAGGTAAGACATTTATTTGTTTTTTAAATTTTCTACTGACCTCCCAATATAATTACCACGATCCGCCACTGTACAGGGTATTACAAATTCGACGCTCACCATTGGGATCTCGTAAACGGTAGAAGATATAGCGAAGGTTAAATTGGCGCAATGTTGCGCAATTTTAACATGACTAACAAACCGTCGAGGTATTTGGAAAATTCCGTATTTTTTCTTAGCTTTATTTACAATGATGGCAAAAAAATTGGTTTTAAATTTTCATTGCAGTCTTTTGTTTTCTATATGTCAGATACTAATTCCGACGTTTCGTCTATCGGGTACTATCATCAGATATGCATTTTTAATACAGACATGTATTTTTTAATGCAGTGTCGTAGACCTTGCTCCTAATAAACTAATACCACTATTAAATATTTTTAAAGGCATAATATATTTTTGACAAAAAAAAGTTCCCTGTTACATTTTATCTACTCTTATTTTAAGTTTAATAGATACTTAATGCATCATCCTGAATACAACTGTAAAATAATTATGAGAATCGGCTACCCAGAGTAATCGCCGTACACATTATCATCAAAAAACATACATTCAGCTCGCATTGAAAAGTTCCTATTTTAAGTTAAGCCTATATTCCTAAATATTCAAACGAAATACGATACGCGGCAACACCGCGAAATCAGATACGTGATTTTGAGACCTCTGCTGCCAAGGCTCTGCATGTATAAAAAATGCCACGAATTCTCTCGTTTTCCGACAGATGACACAAGGAATTTGTCATCGATCAGCTGATATTGGGACATAATAATATCCCCAGATTGGCCCAGATTAGTAGTGGACCGTAATGAGCCCAAACACCGACTTATGAATTGCGTTTTGGTGTTTACATTCGATTATGCTTTCAAAATATTTAGTGGTTATGGTGACTTTATTTTTACTTTCATTAAATTTTAATTACTTTGGTGTGGCCTAGTAGTTCATTTGTCCTGAATACCAATTCGCTATAAACTAGGGTTATTTATAGCAAATTGCCTATTCAAGGCTCCAAACCACCTACAATTATTATTCAGTTGACCAAAAATTTACAGGTAAATTTTTTTAAATTATTTTTTATGTTAAATCATTAAGGATCATAATTATTATTGTATGTCTTGCACGTTAGTTAAGGTCATCAATCAGTAATATATTTCATTTAATCTGAATGCCGTTTTTGTTGGAAAGTTAGTTTTTGAAATTTATGTTCTTAAAATGTAAAATGGGTTTCTAATGAATGATTTTTACATTATGTAGGTAATCCTTTATTTCAAGAAAAATAAGTAGAAATTATTTTCCTGACTTAAGGTGGGAGTATTAACATGCTTGCCAACCTATAACCTATTTCGCGTAGATTTATTTATGTTTTCTAGCTTTTATACAAAATTTAAAGAAAATCAGTATCGATTTGATATTCTATAGGTAATAATTGACATATTTATTAAATATCAAGGAATTTCATAACTTATTTTAGGAGAATTGTATAGCGAAAAATATCGGGTAAGATTTTTTTTAACATTATTATGTCATTGTTGTTTCACTATACAATTCTCCCAAAATTAGCAATGAAATAAATTGATATTTTTGTAATATATCAGATATTACCTAAGTAATGTACCGACGATACTGATTTTATTTAAATGTTAGTTTAAAAAATAATAAATTTGAAAAAACAAAGCGAAATAGGTTATAGGTTGGCAATACATTGAACGACGCGACGTTGAGAATTCAACCTTAAATAGGTACCTATACACCTGGCACTACGCCGTAGTCTTAAAAATAAAAACAACTTTTCATATTATTAACCTTCAAACATCAGTTATTTGATTTCGAAGGAATTATTTACATGCTTTTTTTTTAAGTTGTTACTAGTTTTCATCGTTTTTTTATGATGTAACTAACTACTGTAAGGTAATATTATTAGTCAATACAGATTTAAATCTTCTTTTTTACACCGAAGTTTATCTTTCTTCGCCCAACACTGCTAACTAAGCCCTAAAGTAGTGTATATCTCATTAATATTTTAGCTCAGCAATAATAATCAATTTAAAACGTAAGTCGTACATCACGCGCCCATCTTGTGGAAACGGGGTTGATCAATTGGCTGTAAATTAATGCGATGACGTAACTGGATCGACGATGTGTCTGATTTTGTCATCAGTAACGACGTACGTAATTTATGAACATATTCTAGCACAAATTAAATAGTTTATTTCATAAATGTGTGATTTTTAGGCAAATTATATATAAACATTTTACTTTTGAACTTTATTACTATAGTAATACTACTAAAACTACTTATCACTAGTAGATTTTTTTGCGCATTCACCCACTACAGTATGCAATGTTGCAACGACAAGCTATTAGATAAATTTCCGATTCCGTGCGAAATTGTAGTGGTTCAAGGATTCGGAGCGATTAGTCAACACCAGCGGCGTAGGGTTTGGCAAGGATTTTTAATACAATAAGTATTAAGTAATAATCAAAAAAGTTTTCATTAAAGTAATAAATTTTTACTTAAGTGAAAATTATTAAAAGCCTTTGAAAAAAGCCTAGGCTGTGAATGTATAGTGTTATTATTAATGAATGAAATTATTGAAATTTTAGGCGAGAGACTATGAAAAATATTTTATTTTTTTATATTTAATCACGTATAATAACGTAGAGGATATTTGTACATACTCTGGTATGCTGCACTCCAGTAATAGGTAAAAGTACTTTAATTATTGAAAGAGAGATTTTTTTGTTGACCAGGATATAAATAGAAGTATCATTCTTTGCTTCCTGCCTTTATGAGGGAGCCCAGGTATGTTATTTTACACTTTAATGTTTCAAATTCCATAGAAAATGAGTGAAATATATGCATAAGGTCCAAATTATTAATGTCCTGTTTGAATCCACATAACTATACCTAACTACCATGACAACAATAATAGTTCCAATAATGGTATCCTAAGAAGTTATCTCACAGATAAAAATCTTAACAAGAATTATTTTTATTTACTCTTTTCCTGATTCCCTGATTACTACGCCAATAAATGGGCACATAATACAGATTATAACCTTACCTGTAAAAAGATTATTCCGGATTAAATGAATGTAATTTTTCACAAATCTGACACTGATGCACCATTTTATTAGTTACTTATAACATAACAATAAAATGAAAAATCATTTTTAAAAAACTAAAGAAAAAACACAAAACACGTACAAACAGGAATTCCGTGACCAACCACGACATCGCAAAAACAAATACTACGATTACACACAAAAAGAAGAAGGGTTTCTTCGATTACTACAGCTGTTTTATTGCTACCCGTGAATGGCCGACGCGTGATAAAGGAAAGTGACGTTGCCGCAATCATTCTATATTTTATCACTATGGAACTCTACAATAAGTACCTAGGTAATAAATACAAAGACCTGAAATAATCATATTTATTTAATTTAAACCAACAAAAATTTGTTCTACCTATAATTTACCTAAAATTTCGGTTGAGATAGGAAGCTTCGGTTGAGATAGGAAGCTAAGCTTCAACTCCGCCAATTGTAATTATTACACTTTTGTAAATTACCATAAAGCCATATTTATTTTTATTTTTATTTATTTTATTTTAATATCTTATTAACGTGTGTAATTTATAATCTAAATTAACTATACTTGTAGAACGCGTATTTTATTAATTTTATTAAGTTTGATAACTGCGGTCCTTTTTATGCACGTGTTAAGTATATGGACGATAATTGTGAACGCTGGAATATTTGAATTCTTTAAAACGTAGACGATGTAGTCTATGTTATAAGAAGCCCATGTCTAAAACTTATATTTCATATCACTTAGTTGTCCAATATTTTGAAGCCGTCATGATATCGTTACAACATGAGAAATAGTGTATTATTTACGGAAAATAAACATTTAGCTCTTGATGTCTACGTTACACCTTTTCATATAATAAATACCTAGTTTTGGTTTTTATAGTAAACGCTAAATAAAATCATTGTGATTCTCCTTTTTTTCTTTTTATTTTATAATAATTTCACACAATTATTTTGGTACCGATCGGTCTATAGGTACTTTATTCCATCAATAATAAAACGAATACGCTATATTATTTATCTTTTTAAGCCAATGCTGTTAATACTAATAAAGGCCTCTTAAAATTTTTAAAAGATGGTGTAGGCGAAGGTAAACGAACTAAGTCCGGTCCTGTCTCTTTAGCCAACCTCTAACACGTAAATAGACTTACAGGGTGCCGTAATTAACAATTGACATGGCCACGATGCAGTGATACTTTAGAAAAATTTTACTTTAGTAGTTGATTTGCAGAAACCTATTTCTAAATAATATTCCAATGTTTTAAGAACAATGTTGGTATTGTTATTACCAAGAAAACTGAAACGAACTCCTTAACATTTTTATAAAATTAACCAAATTTACAAACCAAAAATATAAGCAATGTAGGGGAAGAGAGGGCAGACAAGATACTTAATACAAAACTTTTTTCTCGAGTCTGCCTCAAATTTTGAAGTTAGCAAGGCTTTGGAACGATTTGTTTTTTTTCGATTGAAATTTAATGAGGTCTCAAAATTGGACAAAATTGATGTATTTTGTCTTCAGTTCATGTTATTTTAACGTTTTGAACCTAAAATTTGTACTTGTATAATATATATATATATATTATAAGTGTTAAGCAAGAATAATTTTAACAAATAATAAAATTTCTTTTTAAAAAATGTATTCTAAAACATATTTCTTCAACAAAACATTTTTCTTGTCCCCTAAAAAAAATCCATTATTATACGATTGTGTTCTCCATTAAAAAATGCATATTATATACCTTCCATTCATTCCCCCATGGAGATAAACCTATCTTTAGTGCCCGTCTTAATTTCTACCTTCCTTATGTTTTAAACATCGCGTTCGTTACCCGTTATTGCCAAATCATTTCGTTATCGGGCCCGTCTTATCGCATCGCCTGCTTCGATCCGTCGTTGCTTCTTCTTTAAAGTGCCTTTTGCCCTACTTCACCGCCGCCCTGCCCGGCCGATGCTCTTAATGTCCCTCAGGTCAGGGGTGGAACAAGCAAGAAAAAAATTAACAACAGAAAACTATGTCGGTTCGTTCATTTTTTTTATAGGTCAGTAAAGATTAGAGGAAAGAAATATATTTTAAGTCGCTTGCAGCAATCCAGCCATATTTTTAAATAAATTTACGAACGTTTTACCACGATATTTAGGGTTATGGGCAGGTACTATAAAACTGAGATGCACAAAAACAGAATGAATTCTCGCCATATTCATGAAGTAACATTGTTGTTATCGATAGAGTAAATGGTATAACTGCATGGCACGAGTAAAAACGATGGTATAGTCAAATCTGGTCTTATCATGCGGGTCCAAAGGTCACCGATCATAATATGAATCAATTCGAAAATTCCAGAGCTTATCAAAAAAATGTTGTGAGCTTATGTAGGTATCAATTTACCCGGAGAAAAGAAACATAGTTTAATTATCTTAACTGTCGTGAAGATAGCCACATATAATATTATTATTTTTGCAAAAATTATGTACATAATAGTACAGGGGTGGCGAACCTTTATGTATTAACGTGTCATTTTTTCTAAAGAAATGTTTAATAAGGCCATAGACGTGCGGTGCCGTTAAATTCGTAATATAATAATTCATCGTAAACTTTGTGATCGGTGGCATGCCTAAATTTTTATGTAGCCATTGGTTCGCCATCCCTGTGAATAGCATATCTACTAAATCTATTTATTTAAAACGACAATAATAAACGGTGTATTTTATTTTAGCAATAAAATTACCTAACCTAAAAATACAATAGATCACGTATATGTTTTTCATAAAAAGATTTTGGCCCAGCCCATATTAATTATATCGCATTAAACTGGCAATGATATGGCGGCAGTCGTAGAACCTCATGGCCATATTCACGGAATATTTTCAAATATTTCGCAATTCATATTGTCATGATAGTCAAAACTTTTTGATGTGAAAAAATTAAGCTTGCACCTGGAACTTCCTGTTACCGAACCGGCATGTAAAATAATGAACCGCTATCTCGTGCCACATCCCTTTTTTCTTTTCACGTTTTCCACAGAATCATCCTGCCAAGATTTTGAACCACTTTCATTTAAAAATATCCATGTTTTGTCTGAAAATACTACTTTTTTAAATTTTGATTTGTAATTTTCCGTATATTTTTTTAAAAACTGAATACGGACTCACTATCTGTGGCTGCTTACATAAAAATCTCCGGTTACAGTCTTTTTTATAGCGAAAATTCAACTTTTTTTTTATTAATTTTGATAACGATTCAAGTACGATTTCCAAAAAACTTCGAATTTTTACATTTTCTTTTAAAACTGAAAGAGTTACATTGGTTTTTGATCTGTATAAATCATAAATCACGTTCCGAACTCCATTTTCCATTTTAATATTTTCGCTCAAATCTTCAGTCTTTGGCTTTCTTCGCTTACATTTTTTAGTATTCTTCGGTACTATATTATGCTTTCTTTCATTCTCGAAATAGTTTAACAAATTAAGCACCATTTTTTTTGCTTGGGGATGCAAAAAACCAGAAAATTTATTTTTATCGTTCATATTGTCACATTAAATTAATTGTCAAAGTCACAAAACTGACATCTTTAAATCAAGACGAATGTGGCAGGTACAAACTTTTGTGAATCGCTGAAAATTAAATACATATCCTTTTCTTTCATGTCAAAATTGCATAAGTCTGTCATATTTGTCTTATGGATTTTATTTGGATATTATGATTAAACGCAATAAAAGAAAAATTGAAAGTATGTCTTTGTTAAATCGTAAGGACCTGCACGATAAGACCAGATCTGACTTTATATTCTTATTCCATAATTCTTTAATGCATGTACCAATTTTTGTTCAGAAAATAAGATTTCCTTACTGACAAACAGTATTTTTGTCTCCCAGTGACGTCCTGCGCTACATCGTACGAAATTGGATCGCCAAGTGTGTTTATCTTCTTTAGTAATAGTATCATGGTTAATGCCTGTATGCACCATTACGACTTAATCAGGGTTAAAGCTGTACGAGTACGCCCATGGGCAATTTTCGCTGCCCTCCCAAGATACCAATTCGGGCGCCCGTGTATGCAGATAACATCGAACGCTTTGCCTTGTATATATATTGGCATCTCGAATAAAAGCCAATATTCAAAATTGGATAACTCGCAACAGTTGATCGGAAATGTTAAATTTGGAGGCGTTGAAATATTGCCTCTTAAGTATCGCGCGGAACAATACCTTGTTTTTGTACGTTGGGACACATGAAATTTCGGTAAGTGACGTATTTTCGCTTTTGTTTATCTCCGTGTTTATCTTTATGTGTATTGTGTTCGGAATTTTATTAGGGCTCGTGAATAATGAAATTGGAGTAAAAGCACAATGAGGGCAGTAACTTTGATGTTAGTCAGGTCCTACCCGATTTGTCGGGCCGCTCTGTCACATACGCATCGACTCGAGACGGTTTCAGTGGCTTCACTGCCGGACTTTGCTGCCGGCGCCACGTACATTGGGACGAAAGGGAAATTTGAGTAGACATAAGTATCGCAAATAAATATTACCAAATGTTCCAAAGTAGTGATTTATTATTTGTAAGACCCTTCTACCAAAAACCATATAAACATATTTGTTTAGTTTCTGCATCGCCATGTTTACAAGATTTTAAAAGCGGTTTCGTATTATAAATCGAACGCAATTTAGTTAAAGCTCGTTAGTGAATTAAACGAGATAAATAACGTTGTAACTTTTACCTAAATAAAAATTGTGCTGTCTCTTACCAATTGTATTTGTATTCTACAAAAATGGTAAATTATAATTCAATATTTATTTGTTAACTATAAAATACCTTGAAATTCTTTGCCAAGGTGAAAATTTTGTGCTCATAATATGATGATAGATATGATATACAAAAATAAAGAGCTAATTTAAGTAACTTTTCAAATCAGTGATAATATACATTTAAAAAAATATACTTATGGTTACCTTTTCAAGTAACAAAAATACGAAAACTAGACACTCACAATAAACATAAAGGAATCCACCATGCAAGAAAACTTAAAACATAACAACAAAAATGGCGCCGAGCCGGTTCTGGAGTGTATTTTGAGCATTTCGCTAAGGAATGCCGATAACAAGAGGTTTTATGCGCATGCCTAATCCTGCTGTGAGGGAAGGCATCTGACCGGCGAGCCGTGCGCTCGGACGTATTTTTTCACCCATAAAACCTAACTTTTGCTTGCGCACGAGATAAGCTGTATAGTCAAATTTCTCTAAGAACACGCCGCATCGTGGCTAAGTCACCTGTCATTTATGGCACCCTGTTGAAGTCTGGCCTATTTTACGTTAAGATGTTGGCGACAGAGACGGGTTAAGTTCTTTAACTAAACTTGTACGGGAGTCTTAATGGTTTGCAAAAATACAACGTTAATTTTATTTCAATTGAAACATCGAACTCAACGTGCCATAGATTAAAAATTATGGCGTTATTCATTGGAAAACATAGAAATGCATTTGACATGCACTAAACTTACCAATGAAAAAAGCTATGAACAACCCTGACAAGATATACAATAGTTTCGCAGCCCAAATGTTGTAGAAGAGCAAGTGGTGCGCCTGCGCATGTTTCGCGTTCAATGCTGCGTTGCCAAATTATAATTTACGTTTGCGGCGTAGTATAAAATGTCATGTGTTGTTAAATGCAAACAGCTGGATTAGTTTTCAGTCAGCGCAAGGTTTGGCAACCTATTGTACCGTAATTAAAATGGATAAACTATTAATAATATCTTTAGGTGATCTAGACCACAAAATGTTTGGTTGCGGCCTTAACAGAAATGCAACCAAATTTCTTTACTCAGAACTGGCCCAACATAGTTTACTGCCCCCAAATTGTACCTCATTCATGGTCAACGCCAATATAAATCCAACGATAGAGTCAATATTTATAAAATATCTGAAACTGACCGACTTTAAAATATAATAAATCTAAAACTCCTTATCCTCCATAATTATCCTAATTTAACCATATGTGTTTTCCCATTTTTAGTGGCCTTCACTGTCCTATGTATTAATTCAAGTCGCCCTGATAGGCCCCAGTGGCGTGAAACGAGTGTCCCTGTGCAGATCCCTATGTTACATGCCTATATCCCTATCATTAAATCGTAAAAAACTATTTAATCTATAATTTATTTAATTAATATACTCTGCGGTGGCTAAATGAGCTACGCTCAAGGCCAAAAAAAAAAAAATTATAGTAAAAAATGATGATAAATGAAATGTTTATAATTAGTTAATTAACCTAAACTGGTTTACTACTTCAACTTAAATAATAAACATCAAGAAAACTGAGTATTTGAACCCTGATGCGTGAGCTTGCTACGATCCACTAGTGAACTGGGAACTTTTAGGGAGAAACCAATATCAGCTGTTAATGTCACATATGGGTGTCAACTGTCGAAACGCTTTAATTGTTTTTAGAAAAAGTTGACTCTATGTATCTAAAGGTAAATGTCTATGATCCGACGCATTAAAAACATAATTAATTCTTTATAAGCTCATTTATCTCTTAAATTTACAAGTACTTGTACGTGTAAAACACATAAAAATAAATTTAACAGTTTGAAAGGGCCGGTCAAACGTAAACTTTATTGCCAGTAAAGCTAACGAGCTTTGTCAGAAGTGCAGTTTAGTTTGAGAGCAGAGGATTTACTAAGCGCGATGGGAGTTTTAAACTTTCTCTCGAAATCTCATTGCTGCAGGGGAACACAGGATTACGATATCTGCTTATTTTGAACAAGGCATAGAGAAACTTGGGTAAACGTGGAGTACCCATTATTCTTTTGCTGCTATTATTATCCTCAATAGCATAATAAATTGTATAAATTCATTTACGGAAGACCAACTGTACCTACTGACTACGTAGGAAATATACAATATTTGGGATAAAATGAATATTAAACCCAAAAAATAATTGTCCGCTTTGTACGCATGTCTGTGTTTAGTATACTAGTTGGAACTAAGGCCTTTTGAGATTTAAGGAGGAGTAAGTAAAACAGAATACAGGCCTGTTCATTAAAAAAATTTAAGGAGGCGTTATATTGAGGGTTATGTTTTGAATAAAATTTAGTATTAAATAGAATGGCAAACGATTACTAACAGTATATTCTAAGTTCACAGAAAATGTACATTACATATACAATTTTTATTGTATTTCTAATTAGCTGTAATAGCTTTACTAAGCACTTCTATTATTACCTCGAAAAGAGCAATTTGTCTACGCTCCCCTGCTAAAGCTCAATGAGAGTTTTAAAACTTCCTCTCGAAATCTCGTTGTTATAATAGTCAAATTTACTACTATTCATAAAGTTAGGTAAATTAGTTGACCTTGTTTGCTGATTTAGGCAATAATAATATAAAGTTCGGCCTGGTTTATTAGTCAGTATTCTGTCATTAATAATAACGGAGTCGTTTCCAACATTTTATTCAATCAAGGACCAGTGGTGGATTCAAGGGGAGTAATAACTAATTTAGTAATAGTGTCTCTGTTTAAATGAAACCAAAAGCTTTAAGAAATCTTAAAAATTTCAAAGTTAAACAAAACGAAACAACACTAATATTCATAAATAAAAACTACAATAATCAATGTTAAAAATAGCCATTGTCTTTATTTTGTTACTTAACACAACGTTTCGATTAGTTAGTGTTTCTAACCATTTTCAATTGTAAAAAAATAATTATTCCAAGGCCTTAAATATTATTTATATGCATTGAAGCTTGTTGAATACATGGGTATTTTGATTCATGAAAGTTACTTCTTTGAATTTTCGTTTTCGCCAGTTCTAAACTTTGCCTTGCTATGCTACAATAATTGTATATTGTATCCCTTATTGTATCCTTTATTATCTTTAATAAAAGTCGATTATTATTATTATTATTATTATTATTATTATTATTATTATTATTATTATTATTATTATTATTATTATTATTATTATTATTATTATTATTATTATTATTATTATTATTATTATTATTATTATTATTATTATTATTATTATTATTATTATTATTATTATTATTATTATTATTATTATTATTATTATTATTATTATTATTATTATTATTATTATTATTATTATTATTATTATTATTATTATTATTATTATTATTATTATTATTATTATTATTATTATTATTATTATTATTATTATTATTATTATTATTATTATTATTATTATTATTATTATTATTATTATTATTATTATTATTATTATTATTATTATTATTATTATTATTATTATTATTATTATTATTATTATTATTATTATTATTATTATTATTATTATTATTATTATTATTATTATTATTATTATTATTATTATTATTATTATTATTATTATTATTATTATTATTATTATTATTATTATTATTATTATTATTATTATTATTATTATTATTATTATTATTATTATTATTATTATTATTATATATGGTATGGTTAACGGTTTGACTCCCTTTTTCCGGACACCCTGTCAATGGGGTCATCATAGCCACTCTTGTTGTACAAACTAATTATTGTAATTTAGGAATCCTAAAACTTCGACATCTAATAATATATAATTTTTTTTCGCGAATAGAATCCTTTCTTTTGCGAGGAAAGTAAAAATATGTTTCAAATATTATTCCGGCGCCTCGGAAAAGCTACTGACGCAGCTTTATACACCAAAAACCTGCTTACAAAAACAAATAACCCACTTATTGTTTTCGACCCCAAAAACTAAATGGTTCCTGTGTCAATGCCTGACATCCTTAAACCGATCAATCACTTTTTTCTCGATACAATTCGTCCGTGTGCCCTTTATAGCACGTAGTCCTTTATTTTTTCGCTTTTAAACAAATAGAGAGCTACTACTGAAAATAAGTAAAATATACTATAAACTTTGGGGCATATTGTTACCTAAAAGGTCTACAGGGTGACATATTTACAATTTTAATAATGTCACTTACACACTATTATTTTGTATAGAAATGTTGTCATTGTTATCAAGAGCAGGTTGGTCCACTCCGTATTCGATAAGTTTATGGCGTTTGCAATAATTGTTTTTAGATTAGGCACCAGGTGTATTTCAAGCACTGCAATAGGCTTGATTCTTTAAATATCTAGTCTAAATTTTTTTGACTTAATTTTATTGAGTTTTGTTTAGAGGCGCTGGTATGCTTTAAAGGTGTCCAAACTCGACGCTAGATGCCGCCATGCTTCATTTTTTGACTACCATGGGGTGAAAACGTTGATACCTACCCCGCGTGCTACCCACTCTAGCTACGCCACTGCCCCTAAACCGCCCAATTCAATATAACGGAAAATCCATCGTAACAAAATCTGCCTATTTCCTTTTTTAAAAGCGGTTTCGTTCGAACCTTGATGTAAAAAAAATAAATGACAGGGCTTTGAAAAATAAAATTGTTCTTCCGAATTGTGCCGAGAGTGTTGAAAGTAATCTTTTTTCGTATACGTTTAAATGAAAAGAGAATTTTGTTTGAACAATAAAATAATCGATATAACGATTTGATGGACTTTAGATGAAAAACAATAACGGAGGAGCTATAGTAATTACTTGTAAGCGTTCGTATGTGCAATTTTAACTTCAACTTTTTCTCCTAAAATGCAAAATAAAAAAGTATAAAAATTAATTGCATTCGTGGATCAAAGACATTTACCTTTAGATACGTACAGCTTATCTCGTGCGCAAACAATCGTTTAGTTTTATGGGTGACAAATACGTCTCAGTGCACGGCTCGCCGGTCAGATTTCTTCCCTCCCAGCGGGATATAAATAAAAGAAGAAGTAATTACCTAGATATGCACTGTTAAAAGTAAAGAATCAAATATAACTTTTTTTTTATGTCCCAGAAAGTCCACTCCCGTTTTTTTGTTAATTTAACTAAAACCGCTTCAGTCAATCAGTAACTCATAAAATATGTTACTGTTTTGACATTAATCTGATTTTATTGTGCAGTAAATATTACAACTTAATTAGTTAATTTAACACATTTTTTATGTTAGTATTGACTTATTTTATAAATCGTATTCCTAAAGCAACTGCCAAAAAAAATTACATTAACTATTTGCGAAAAGTTACGTTGAAACAAATCTGCATGAATCGCTTTTAGTGTAAAATTTTAACCAAAAAGATATTGATAATGACTATAAACTTAATCAAAGTTACTAGTATTTGATCCATTTGAACCGTAAAAGTATTGCATGTTAATTTTAGTTAGCTGTTATGTTAAAACGACTTCTAGAAAAGTTAGTTCTTAAAATCTGATTTTTACTAAACACAAAAGAGTTAAATAACTACACATTTTAAGTTAAATTTGATTTATTTTAATTGATTATAATTTTTTTTGATTCTCACGTCCAGGATTTCTAACAGTGTGTTTATAATAATCCAAGGGTGAAAGTTTTCCACGGGTCAAGTTCTCGGGCAAAAACTTTTTCAAATTCTTGAACAAGAAATTGTGCTTGAAAATGTTTCACACGTACCCAAGTTTTTGCCCAATTATAAAAATCAATACAAGTTATATACCAACTAATATTTGACTTGAGGTTAAGTACGCGATATCATCGAAGATTGGTTATTTTGCTGGTTTTGTTGGTTTTTTATGTTCGATTTTATAAGTTTTATAGTTTAATTGCCTTGTTCTCTCCCTTTTCGAACTAAAAACACGACGACGAATCATTTTTAAACAAACCCTTAAAAACAAGTTTCTATCCTCAAAATCTGATAGGTTTGCAACTACTAAAAATGCTAGAAATTACTACCTTATTTCCCAACTTGATCAAAAATTTAGAAGAAGATCCAATTTTTTGGCAAGAATTTGGGGCAAATTTTAGCTGTTTACACGTAAAAATAAATTGAAGGTCAACTTTTACAATTTCTTAAGCAAGAACTTAAATTTTAAAGCCCGGACCTGTCTATTTTCCCATTCGTCAAACGATAATGTCACAGTGCGCATGTCTAATCGTGATTATTGTTTGCTTATCTAAAGGTAAATATCTATGCCAGGGATTAACTGTGTAATAAAAGTTACTATAGCGATTTACACAACAAAAAATGGACCGTAATGAGCCCATGCACCGAGTTATGAATTACATTTTTGAGCTTTTTGTTACATTTTATTAGGTACATTTAAAAAATGTTAAGTGGTTTTGGTGCCTTTTATTTTTACACTGATCGAATTTTAATTACTTTTGTGTGGCCAGGATGTACCTACAATTATTATTTATTTGATCAAAAATTTACAGGTTGAAATTTTATTAATCTTTTTTTAGACGTTAAATCATTATGGATTATAATTATTATTGTGTGCCTTGCACGTTAGTTGTTGATATCATCGATAAGTAATAAGTTTCATTTCATCTGAACGCTGTTTTTGTCGGAACATAGTTTTTGAAATTTTAGGGGTTAGGTTTTGTATAATTTTTGCATTATGTAGGTATTCCTTTTCTGTTTCAAGAAAAATAGGTGGAAATGATTTTTCTAATTTAGGTAGGTACCTACAGTCTACAACCCTGACACCACGTCACTGTCCTAAAAAATAAAACCAACTTTTTATATTATTAACCTTTAAAAATCAGCTATTGGAATTCGAAGGAATTATTTACATGTTTTTTTTAAAGGTTTTTTTAGTTTTCATCGGTTTTTTATGATGTGACCATTGCTAATGGTTTAAGTCTTCGAACTGTATGTACACCTAGTTTCACGACCAACTTCCAGGTGAAATATTGAAAATATGGTGGATTGATCATATAAAACGCACTATATACTGCCGAGTGTAACCAAATACCGAATATTAATTCTTGGAAGATCAGAACGGAATGCAGCGAGCAGTGTTGCCAAAATGTTCTAAGATAAATCGTAAGACTCGGATACTTAAAATCCTGAGATTCGTAATATTTTAAAAAATTCTTTAAAAGGGGTCAAACTACCTAGGTAGTTTAAAGAAAAGAATGAAAGCTTATAAACAACAAATATATATTTACTTTCTGTATTTAAAAACCAAACACATTTCTAAAAACTTAAAAAGTAAAAAAAAAACTTGCATTATTATGTAGTATTAAAAAATGTAGTAGGTAGTTAATCAAAATCCGAATTGCTGGAATCATCTTTTTTATGCAAATATGACTCCAGTAGCGGCAGTAATAGTAGCGAAAGTCGTAACGTAGAAAATCATACGAGGATTTTTATGTAAATGCAATAAATTTGTGACGTTTGTTATGAATTATTTTTAGTTACTTATGTTTGACATACGATAAAAAATCGTGAGAAACGCGACGTGATTCATGAAATCGTGAGATAATTCCCAAAACCGTGTAATCTCACGATTAATCGTGAGTTTTGGCAACACTGGCAGCGAGTCAATGATGTTTTTAATATTGATAATGTGCAATGTTGCCAGGTATATCGTTTTTGCGGTTGATCCACTATTTTGATGGATGAACTACCGTTTTATCGCTATGCTAACCATTTCTTCCGCTTAACATTACACTCGATTTAGTTTACGCTTTTAAAATAAGCATGCTAATCTTCTCTCTCTCTCTCTTCTCCATTCTGTGATTAGGTTTGACATTTTGGACGCGTACTCTTCTTTTCAATATTTCTGGTGGCTGTGCTGTAATATTATATAATAATATGTCTAATTATCATCCGTTTAAAGTGAAGATTATTGGCCATTGTTTGAAAATATGTATACTTTTTTAACTAATAAAATAATTTATTAATTGTTTTCAATATAATATATTCAGCGTAATATTTTTAAATCTATCGCTTTTTTATGTCAGACTGCTTTCCTTATTTTTGACCTGGCAACACTTATAATATATTAATTTACCCCGATTCAGTATTGCCAGAACAGCAGTCTTTTCTGCATTTAGCAAAATTTTTGAAATCGTATTTTTTGCAAAGTTGCAAAATAATTTCGTAATTTGCAGACTTTTAAAGAATTTTTAATAAATAAGGAATTACTATGTATTTACCAAATAGATTTAAAAAATATAATATTCAATGAAAATATAAAAAAAATAACAAACCAAAAATAAAGTTAAAAATTGACTATTGGAGGTCGAAGTAGGGGCAACAGATAAATACAAAAATTTCTGATACTACGACTGTGGTGAAGAATTCAGCAGATTTTTTGACATACTCGGCAGAATAATTCGTTGGCCAGTCTGGCAACACTGCTCCGATGTTTGCGCTGGCCAGCAAATTGTCTCGTCTTGCCTAGACGTTCTTGCGCGATCGTCTGCCGTGCTATTTTTATGCTGGCCTTGGTTAAGACCTTGTTTTTCCAACTTGTGATTTTTCCACCCTGGCAAATTTTGTAGCTGCGCGAATAGACTTTTCCATGTTTGTAGCAAATTTTAATTTTTTTTTTTGAAGTTTTAATACTATTGAAAAAATAGGAATATTTTACAGATAACAGCATTTTAAGTATTATAATACCTATGGAGTGCAGAGTGCATCTGCAAAACTATCGAAATGGCCTTTGATGCACAAAGACCATTTCGACAGTTTTTTTGTTACAACTAATTTTCTGTGTAGCGGTAGATTTGTATTTTCATGCCAATTTCTGCATATATCTGTTTAATAAACGTTTTTTTTTTTTAAATTAAACGGTGATTGCACAAAGCCATCTCCCCCCCTCTCCTTGTATAAACGGCTTGAGATATATTGTTTAAATTCGGTAGGCGTAAATAATAGGCAAAATACTTACTTTTAAGGAGAATTGTTTTGTTATTCAAGGTGGCGGAAACATGGAACATATTTTTAACTGGAAAAGGAGGTCGGGTGATACTTCATTTTAAAGGTATTTCACGTCCAATTTAACCTTACAATTTTTATTGTGTTCCAAAATGTTCCGCTTTAACATGGCGAATCGGAAATTATGCAAGAAAACATAAATATATTCGGCGATCTCCGCCATGTTGAATAACAAAACAACATTAATTGGAAGTAACAGTCCATGCTTAAAATGGAGTTGCAAATATGGGAATGAAAGAAAAACAAAAATAAAATTGTGGAGAAGACTTATTTTTTCTTCGCTCCCAAAGCAACAATATTTCAAAAAATTTAAGTAGCTTACTTATAATTTACACTTATAAAATTATTGATTTGTTTTTCAAGATGATGAGATCCATCAAAAATATGGTTGTTTTCTCATATTTTTCGGAATCGTCATTTTGAAACGGCACATTTTAGAACATTAAAAATTACAAGGTTATCTACCTATATCAGGCATAAAAGACCTTTAACTGAAGTATTACTCGATCCCCTTCCCATTTAAAAACGTTTTCCAAGATGGCGAATGTCCGCCATTTTGAATAAAAAAACAACAAAATTTTCCTCAAAAGTAAATTTTTTACCTATCATTTACGCATACCGACTTTAAATATATCTGAAACCATTCCCAAATTATCAAAAGGGGGGGAGGGGGGAGTGGACCTTATGCAAGAACTGTATGTGAGAAAATAGACTCTGCACCCCGCTTGGTATGAGATGTTTGTTATTATTTTCATGTTTGTTGACATAATAAATCGAAATAAAATATTATCAAAATTTGATATTGAGCTGCAAAAAAAATTTCGTATTTCTTTCTTCTAACTTTTCCGGTCACAGTCTATTGACATTGACAGCACCTGTTAAATTTTGTTAACAGAAGCTTTTGCTAATATTGTAAAGTAACTCATTCACCGTATTTGATTCCATAGTTTATTGTATCAATATCGCTTTTCAATAAAATTTGACCACAGCACCTGTCAAACTCTTACGTTGTATTTTTTGCGCATGTTTCCCAAAATCACCTGGGCACAGTCTATTCTTCCATATAGTTTGTTTTATCAACATCACTTACGCGCTAAATTTTTGACAGTAAAATTTACTTCTCTCAAAAACTCCCAGTCATCACCTCATGCGTCTATATTTTTATCAATAACGCTTATCCTTACAATTTGACATTGATAGCACCTAGCAAATTTTACCAATCGATTTTCTGGATATTATTTTAATTGGTTTAAATATTTTTAATCGCAATTTAGTCGATTATCTGTTGGCCCCTCCATGAAAAAGTTTTTTCGGACGCCCATGCAATAGTGCGCCACCCCCTGTATATTACTAAAAGGACAAGCAATAAAAAAACAATTTTTCGCGGGACGTCACCCATCACTCCTCCAATCAAAATAAATAAATAAATTTTAACTAATTCCATACTCTAACAGTTCAGCCCCCCCCCCCCCCCTTCCTCTTTCTACCCGTATTCTCGTATCTTCGAGTCTATTTTTAAGTCATTGCAAAGCATTAAATCGAACTTACTTGTTCGATAGTAATAAAAGGCGTTTCTTTCTTTGTCTTATGCACGGTAATGAGGCTAAAAGACGAAGTGTCCGGACGTAAAAATATATAAGCCGTTGCGGCTAGAAATTGCAGCGATTTTAATTCACCTGGAAGTTGGTCGTGAAACTAGGTGTACATACGTAGGAAGGTACATACATACATACTAAAAAATGCGATAAATCTCTATTTAAAATTAAATCGCTAGTTAAATTAGATCCAGTTTAACTTCGACCCAAATATGAGATGGTAAAGTAACCATGCATGCATTATTTTTGTGTTTGAATAATAGGGTATATAGCAACCGTAGAAGCAAAAAAAGTGGTAAAATGGGAGTTTCCTTAACATTAAAATTAAATTACTGGTTAAAATAAAGTATTTAATATTATGTTAGCCTACATATAAGTTTAGAAAGGTAACCGTATAAATAATTTTTTTTTGCATCATAACGAACCAATTCTATGCAAACTATATTTGGGTCCTCGTACATTACGTAAGTCAAAAATTGTTAAGGTAGGATTTCCATTGACAGAAAAAATTAAACCCATGACTGAATTATTGAAGTTTTTAACAATATGTTAGCCAATATATTTAGGTTAGCAAGGTAACCGTATAAATGTAAGACCATATCCAATAGTAGGTAACGTCTTTTTTTTGGGTCTGTATAGGAATAAGTCAAAAACTGATAATATGGGGATTTCCTGGATAGTAAATTGTAAATTTAATATCTGACTGAATTCAATCAGTCTATGTTGGACTATAGATATAGGTAGGTATAACATGTACGAATAAAACAAAAAAAAATCTGCTGTAAATATGAGTGAGAGGGTAGTTAAATTGTGTTTCAGTTAATCAGTATTTTTGAAGTGTGGCTAATTATAATATAACTCTATTTTAACACTTTATCTTTAAACAATATAAAAACCCATGTTTACTATTACCCTTAAAATATAATACATATTAGGGGTGGGAAAAAGCGTGATTTTCCTGTCACAGCTCCAAGCTGTGACAGCTCCATGTCTGAACCTGTGACTTGAACCTGTGACTTTGTCACAGCTCCGGACTTGCAATTTGCAGGGATGCTGGCTGCGAAAGCACAAACGAACGGCAGCGTACCAGCGCGGTAGCGGTTTCACACTTATTTATATTCCGCTCCGCCAACAAGCTCCTTCTGCGCTTCGACACAGCACGTGATTTATATTTTATAGAAGCGGCGGCGGCGACGCTCAAATGAATTCTCCGAATTACTTTTTGAACGAGTTCCGCGAATTGTTTATTTTTCTTTTATTAAATTGGTATTTTCTATTTTATTATAATATAATACGGTGTGGTACTCCTACCGATTCCAATTCCGGCATTTCCAGCGTTTCGGCAGGACCTGTTTTTACGCTCGCGTCGCTCACTCACTTCCAGTCCAGTTTCTACCGCACCGTTAGGTCTTTTTTATGCCGCACCGTCGGGTCCGCGAACCTCATATCCAGCGCGGTCACGTCGTCGCAGGTCCTTTAGTCGAAGCGGTAGCCGCAGCGCGCACCGGCCGGTCCGCGAACCTCATATCTAGCGCTGTCACGTCGTCACAGCTCCTTTAGTCGAAGCGGAACTGGTCGCGACTGTGACAGGCCCGGAGCTGTGACAAAATCACAGGTCGTGAAATCACACCACACCCCTAATACATATATAGAAAAAAGAAAAGCACAAAGGCTTTCTCCACAATTTTTTATTCAAAAAACTAGGCGAACCTAGAATGATTCATAATGGAATTGAATCGACGTGTTTCGAATGTAGAAACACTCATCATCAGGAAAACAAAGTAATTGGTACAAAGCTGATGTTATTAGCAGTAGAGAAAATAAAAAGTGAGACACTATATAAGCCATAATGGAGCTTTCAATGGTAAACACGAGGAGTGAAAAAAACTTTTTATAGTCAAAAGACAGAAAAGATTTCAGCATACCATTGAAAGCTCCTTTAAGGCTTATATAGTCTCACTTTTAATTTTCTCTACTGCTAATAACATCAGCTTTGTACCATTTACTTTGTTTTCTGATGATGAACGTTTCTACACTCGAAACATGTCGATTCAATTCTATTATGAATCATTCTAGGTTCACCTAGTTTTTTAAATAAAAAATTGTGGAGAAAGACTTTGTGCTTTTCTTTTTTCTTTATCATTTAACTCCACTTTGAGTATGGACTACTTCTTCATAATACATATATTATAAAACAAAATTTTCAAAATAATTTATTATTATTATTATTATTATTATTATTATTATTATTATTATTATTATTATTATTATTATTATTATTATTATTATTATTATTATTATTATTATTATTATTATTATTATTATTATTATTATTATTATTATTATTATTATTATTATTATTATTATTATTATTATTATTATTATTATTATTATTATTATTATTATTATTATTATTATTATTATTATTATTATTATTATTATTATTATTATTATTATTATTATTATTATTATTATTATTATTATTATTATTATTATCATGATCATCATTGTTTGGCAATAGTAAGCGGTAGAACCGATGAGACTTTTAGAAGGTAACACATGTATAATTTTTAAGTCCGGTTCTGGAATTCATACCAACTTATAAAAAGTCAATAAAACAGAATTAGCAGTGTCACGTGACTTGGATTGCGAGAGGAATTTAAATTTTTCTCTAATAAAAAGGATTCCATTAACTTTCCATAAAACAATGTATTATTGAAGGGTAAAAAGCAGCAATCTGCCGCGCCTCAAAATTAGTAAGACGAAATTGAAAGTCACTCAAAATTGAATTTAATGTTTAATGTTCTGGGGGTACCGCAGAGCTCTCCAAGTGTTTTCCTGAGGGACTTGTATACGCAACTGCCGGTCGGGCAACATTTGAAATAAAGTTTAGCGAGTTACAGTCTCGAAACTACTTTAAAATCTTTAGAGGAATAAAAGGGCTGGATAAGAAAATGGAATTTCAGGAGGATATATTCTTAAAGTAGGCACTAAAATACTAGAGAAGTATTTTACATGCATCCGGATGCGGAGCACGAATTCTGTGAACATTTTTGCGATTGCGATTTGGATCTCTTCCTAAGTTTGTCGAAAAGATGTTTGAAAATAATAGATAAATAAATAAAAAATTTTGCTTCGAATTAAATAGAAAAATGTTGCAAATTTTAACGATTAACGAGTACTGGCATATCGGCCGATACATTGAATACTTTAATTTATTCTGTGAAGCGCTTTCGCAAGGGCCCTACTTTTTTTTTGAGTAATAACAATCTATTTCTATATAGATAGTTTATGAGTTTTATTGATTTCCTGGCAAAGTTTTAGATAAACATAAAACATACAGATAAGGTAAAGATATCAAAAGCATTTTTCTGTAAACAAGTTTTAACTTTACATGTGGAATTTTAGTTATAAAAGTTTTGCGTCTGTAAATAAGCAAAATGGAAGAACATATTGCGACTAATCGAAGAGAATAGCGTATGCTTCCTGTAACATTTAAGTATGTATACATGTAGGGACGCCAGTCACAGTAATGACATGCCCTAATCATCACCCTATCTCGATTATCACAATTATTGTATCCATAAAAAGTGATCTATGAAATAGGTTCTCTCTTTTTCAGGCGTTGCTTCTTCATTCGCTCTCTCCTTCTGTTCTTCTTTTCTTTTTGTCTCTCTTTTCTTTTTCTCCCCTTTCTTTTGTGATGATATTTTTTTCTTTTAACCGCTCCAAGACACAATATCGATCATTAGTAATGTAATTCGGTCAATTTGTACAGGAATTGTGTTGCGCCATTAGCCGGGGTCGGGGCCGCCGCCGCCGCTGTCGCAGCTGCATAGCTGCAACTTGCGACATGGGATGTACAGACGGGACGTTTCTTGAATACCTAATGACCGTCCTGGTTAGGTCGGGGGTCGTCTGGGCGGCATAAACACTGCGTTCTCAAGTTTGGGAATATTTTAGAACAAGATTATTCTATGGAACCATTTACTAAATTTGTATTTTATTATCATCGTCCAATGGGCAGTATTGAGTTTCTAACAGGAACAATATATTATTCAAACATAATTTTTTCAATAAAATTACTTGCCCCAAAGTCGGTACTTGAATGATCATCATTTAAAAACGCGACGTGAATATAGATTTGCTAGTTGGTTTTAATTATGTAAAATATCTTAGAAGAAACAAATGCCTGGCATTACGGACACAAAATATAATATTTTTCATTTTTTATTGGCAAAGGTTATGTCAAAATAAAAATTAATATATTTGGTCATGATTAATTGAATAGAGTAATAACGTTTTGCAGGAATTGCAAGTAAGTTTTCATAAATGCAGGAATTTGAAACTAGAACCCCAGAAATTGAAGAAGCAGTTTCAAATCCAATTGATAAAATAAATGAAAATCTCGCACATTCTAGTAGTTTGGAGAATTCTCCCGATTTTCATTTGCGAATCAACTTTTATCAATGGTTTTTGAAGAACGCCATTAGAAAGTTCCACAATATTCATGTTTGGGCACAAGAAATTCCGCATGCAATTATGGAATCTAACCAGCAATATAATTGATGAAAATCGCTTAATTGGACCTTTTTCTCTGCCAGAAAGGCTAAAAGATCATAACTATCGGGATCTTTAGAGAAGGTTGTGCTCGTATTGCTTAAAGAAGTACCTATTTTAATTAGAAATAGTGGTTCATGCATGATGGTGCACAAGCACATTTTAGTCTTGACGCAAAAGAATATTTAGATCGTACATTTCATAACCGATGGGTAGGTCGTTGTGGACCCCAACCATGGATCACGTGGTCTTCAGATTAAAATAGTTTAGCCTTTTTCTTATGGGGGCATTAAATATGCCCTCTGATTTACAGGACTTCAGTTAAATCTGTAGAAGAACTCAGGAATCGCATGAGAACTTCCTGGTCACTTAACGGAAATCGCCCTGAATAATCAGTAATTAATAAACCCAAACTTGATACTGTTCGACAATAATGTGCATTACATCCCACTTCTTCCTCTTCTAAGTGCTTTTTTAAAAAACATTACTTTAAATCTTATTTTATTCCGCATTATCGGGAAATAGAAACTCCCCGGGATAGAGGCATTTCTCTACAACAACATAAGCCCCGGAACTGGAAGCATTCGGAATCGAAATCGCCTTATTCGGATTTAGAGCGTATTTGAATTTATTTTATATTAGGCAGTCCGGCGGCGCGGGCGGTCGGTCGCTCCGATACGGGGATTTACCTTGACAATTATGGGTATAAGTTGGCCGCAAGGCCATAATACGACCAATTCCTATTGGGCGCCGGGAATAACCTGACGTCGCCTTATCCTGAATAACGGCCTGCAATCCCGACCGCCAGCCGGTCACAAGTCACATTTTCCTAGCGAGGATTCCTATTTAAATGGCACACGCCGTCTGGGGGCGACAAATTTAAAATTTCAATTGGAAAGTAGTATTTTTCCATCCATGATTATAATAATATGCAATTTGAATTTACTAGAGCTCGCACGCAGTTAGTCTAATATAAAATGGATGGTTCTAGAAGATCATGTTGTACCGTTCATGGTTATTCTTGGAGAAGACGCAATCTTTATGCCTGATAATGCACGGTCTCACACTGCTCGGATAGTTACTGCCTATCTTGGTCGAGGTTCAAATCTGGCCTGCTCGCAGTCCAGACTTAAATCCCATCGAACATGTTTGGGATCAGATGGGGAGACATGTACCAGCCCCAGAAATTCTAGAGAGCTTCGCGACATACTGGTGCAGGAATGGGACACTCTTCAGCAGGGTGTGATCCAAACTCTTATCAAAGGCATGTCTCGTCGTTTACAAGCTGTTATCACTGTAAGAGGAGGAAATACTCGCTACTGCAGTCTAGTTTTATAGTCTAGGAGTAACGTACCTTACTGGCAAGCTTCAAGTTACGGTGGCATTTTATGTGAGTATGAGTGAATAAATAATATGTTTAGATGCCTTCAATAAGGACAACAGATCAGTCAGTGTTGCCGGCGTGAAAGAGAGGCAGAGACAGGTTGATCGGGATTACAAAAATGCAATCCACCTACTTCCTCTACACTCTCAGCCTTCGCATATCATAAAAGAATTTTGATTTTTGTTCTTGCGAATAAACCATTTCAAAATACCAGCAGAATTTCACCGTATCTTCGCTTACCTGAAAAATTCAGCCAAGATAGAAAACATTAAACATCGCGGTGGGTGCTTCGCTATCGGAACGTATTTGCTGGTATGGAGGGGGCATGTAGCGAGAGTGGAATTGAAATGAATCACGCTCGAACAGAAGTTGGCAACGTTGAGTCTTGATCGATCTCTTTTTAACTAACGCAAATCCATTTTGCATTAATTTCTTAGCATTAAAAGCCGCCTGTACCTTCAGGCTTGCCAGTACTGTATAGTTATATGTAACATAACCATAATCCAATATAATAAAATTCAGTTTTAATTCCATATACCCCAGAGTTGAATGGGGGCCTCTAGATTTGCCGCTCAATTTTATCAAAACACACTCAAATCTGAATCTGTTGTTAAGTTCGCATCGTTAACGGTAAAATCCCATTTTTCACCAATTTAAGATGAATAGAAAGGGCTATCTGACAACAATGGCCATCAATTCCGGCCGATCGGGGAAATATGAAATATTTATAGTCCCGGTAGCATTCTGTCAATGGCCCATTCTTTCCCGAAAATCTGAATGTTAGAAAAAAAAAGGGAAAAAGCGCCGTTCGAGCGAGTTATCAATCACATTCGGATATACCTTTATCGGTTGGAATGTCGGCTGAAATTAACAATATGGATTTTTCGGGTCGACGGTATAGTTAAAAGATATGGTAAAGGTTATATGCGATCTATAATATATTTAAGACAATTTCACTCATACAGGGTGGTCCACTTATAACGGAAACAAGCTTATATTTTCGGTATTTCTAGGACGCATTTTTCTATTGCTTAAAATTTGTCAACCAATTGGCGCACGAATTGGTAGGGGTTTTACAATAATAATTTAAAAAGTAAAGTACCTTCAAAATTAATATCAGAAGTCCATTTGGCATCCATCAAAACGACCAAGTATATAGTTTCAATAAATTGAAACAACCAGTGGCGCGCGTATGATCCAATTTATATTTATTTCGTTTCAAAAATATTGACATCTAAGATAGTCGCGTATGGAACAAGGTAATTACCAAAAATTTTGAACATTTAACGGCTTTATCTAAAAAAATACCATACGGTAAAAGCAGTGGCGTACTGTATTTTTACAATGTGACAAATTAGAAACTAATCAAATACCTTCATTAAAACGCAAGTGACAAAAAAATATAAAAACTCTGTTGGCCATGTAAATAAAACAAAATAGTTATTTGAAAACAACAATAACAATCCAATAATTACCAAAAACAAAATTAATATAAGCTAAATTAAACATGGTTGAGTATACAACTCTGAACCAATATATAAATATATTAAAAGTCAATTCTTCGACCAAACCACCATAATTTCTAATGCATTTTTCATAAACTTTTCTTGATGGGAAATTTCTGCACATGCTTGTCTTATACGACCCTTTAAAGCGTGTAAAGCCGCTAAACAAGTTTTTAAACTTTATTTTTTATAGTACCCCATAGATAAAAGTCCATCGGGGTCAAGTCTGAAGCTCTAAGAGGCCAAACTACAAAGGGACTATTGCAGCCAATCCATTTATTTTCAAAATTTTCATTGAGCCATACTCTTACAGGTCCAAAATTATGAATTGGAACGCCATCTAACTGAACATACAAATTCTCCCTATATTCTAACGGCAATAACCCAATGTGGATTTTCCTCACTCCAAAATCTAATATTTTGAGATGACACGGTCCTGTTTGTAGAAAATGTCTCGTCGGTGGTCAAAAATACCATCGTCTTCATAAAATTTTGACTGCATTGTTAGGCAGTACTCCATTTTTCTTTTGTCATCACCTGGTTGCAACGTGTGTAAAACTCTTGGTTTAAATGGTTTAATACCATTTATTTTTAAATATCTTGACGCAGAACTTCCGCCTAACATCAAAGCTTCTTAAGCTTAGTTTTAGATTTAAAATTCTTTCATCCTGTGGATGATTTCTTGGACGTTTTTTCTTGTACTACCAAACTGCGTTGACTGAAAATTTGATTGACTTTAGAAATGGTACTATGCAATATAAAGCGATTAGAGTGTCTTCGATTGAATTCTTGGACGGCCTCTCTACAATTTCTCGCATTATCTCCTACTAATCCCACTGTTTCTACTTTTTCAAACTCAAATGCATATCTGCTATTTTGCATACATCACAAATAATAATAATAATTTAACTTTGCCATAACAATGATTTTCTCATTGACATGTAAATAATATTTTGTTTACATAAATAACTGATTCAAATTTTCTTATTTATGCCTGTTTGATTATATTTTAATTTTTCACATTGCAAGAATAAATTAGTACATTTCCTATGTACAAAATTTAATTTTATAGCAGAAAATACAGTACGCCACTGCTTTTATCGTATGGTATTTTTTTAGAATAAGCCGTTAAACGATTAACATTTTTGGTAATTACCTTGTTCCTTATTTTAGAAGAAAAAAAAAAGAAAAAAACATAAATTTGGTCATAGCAAATAGATAGGTTATATTTCCCCTACTTCATCGCATCGCATCATCTTGCTCATCGTTCTCCTGGTGTTACGCCTCCTACTTCGATTTAATTAATATTACATAAATATTCATTCTTTTGTACGGAATGTTGTTTATTTTACATAAAAATGTAGGTACTAATAAACAAACTAAAAATTAAAAAATGCCCTGAGTGCGACATTTGTACGGTACCTGTGTCCAAGACAGTACAGCATAAATAGCACTAAAATTTAAAATTCAGAAGTGGGAGACATGACACCAGGAGAACGATCAGCGAGATGCTATACGATGGAGTGGAAGAAATATAATCTACCTATTTCGGTTTTCTTTGGGAAACTTAATATCATATAATTTAATTGAAGCATAAAGTGTCGTGGCCTTATTTGGTGCGAGTACAATTAACCAGTACTTTTAATAACACTAAAATAATATCCATTACCTTTCCAAATTCTTCACCTTTTCTTGCAATTCGCAGTTTCTAGAAAACCTCCTGTAATATTCTCCAGGGTTTGTTTTCGCATGAACAATTTTCATAATTTTCACGTATTTTCGTAAACGTCACTCACATTTCAATTACTTTTAAGTGCATTAGCGCGAATTAACAACTAATTTCCACATGTTCTGGTAATTATCATTCTGCAAGCCCCGAAGGAACGTTGCACGTCGTTGCCTGGTGTGACAATTCTTTAATTGCCTTCAGTAAAACCCGAGAAGTTTTAAAATGTTTAATCGAGCGGGTTTTAATTTTCATAATGACGTGCTATAGAATATTAAATGAAAGAAGTGCTAAAACTAAAATATTCTGTTTTCTTTTCAGTTGTAATCACTGTGCGAAGCTTTTATATGGTGTTCGGTGCGTAGCGTGAATGCAAAAATACCCAGATCCTTGGTTGCCTTATAATGGTATTTTGCTGGGAAACATTCATAGTTTTACAAATGTCGATTCAAAGTGATAAAGGAGAGGAATTTTTGATAATTTAATTTAAAACTAGTGGGAACTCGACGCTTCGCTCGCACGTATTTTACTCATTTTCATACCGGATGAAAAGGAAGGTCAAAGGTTTTCTTATTCTTGAAATTCTGCCCTTAAAATCAAAACATAAACAGTGACCATAGATTACAATTATTATTCTGTGACATTGAAATTCATAACTACCGTTTAAACGCGTTACAGTTTGTATCATATCTACTTGGAATGCGTAGTACGAATTTCACGCAGACAACGATGCGGGCAAAAACTAGTTACATAGCCTACTCGGAGGGAGCGACTATCCAGAAGCAGCGTGTGCCCGTCACACGCACACAGCACCTCAGGGCTTGATTTTCAAAAAATATGAAATACGTTTTTCCTAATCTGTGTTTGAGAATATTTATGTTTTAAATCATACTATACAATGTGACCAGTAAAGTCCGTAGTATAATTAATTTGTGTTGGGCTACATGCTTGGTGAAACTGTGGTTCCATTGCACAGGAAGAAAAAATAATAACAAGTAGTTATTATTTTTTCTTCCTGTGCAAAAAAATAGTAGTCACGTGATTCGCATTATCAGTCAAATTTTAATTTTTTTCCAAAAAAATAATTGAAAAGTTGGGTTATTGCTGAAAGTATCGAAAAAAGTTTTTTTAAATGCAGTTTCTAGCCCACATGCAAAATTTTAGCTACATAAGATAATTTTGATTTTTTACCCATATTTTGTAAATTGCACCACTTTTGCAAAATAAGACTCAACGCAACCTACATAAAACTTCTTAGTTTTAACAATGCTTTATTTCAGATACATTTTCTTCCATATTAAATGTGTGTTTTTCTACAAAATCAAAATTGGGCTATTAAAATTTGGTCGCATGTGATGCAAAGTTTATTGGTTTTTGACCTTGTATAAGGTAACTCCATAAAATAAGTATTTTTGAAAGCGTAGTTTGTGTCTGAAAGTAATACACCTTAATATTAAGATAAAAAAGAACACATAGTCATCAGTAAAGTGTTTATTAAGAGTAAAATAAATTTTAGTAGTGGGTAAAAAAATCAAAATTATCTTATGCAGCTAAAATTTTGCGTGTGGGCTAGAAACTGCATTTAAAAAAACTTTTTCTAATAACTTTTTTCGATACTTTCAGAAATAACCCCACTTTTCAATTCTTTTTTGGAAAAAATTAAAATTTGACATTGATTTTGCTTAATTTTCATCTCAATCGAAGCAGAACTTGATGCCATAGTTAAATTTCGAATAAAGCTATTAATAAAAAAAAAATGCCATATGATGCGGACTTTACTGGTCACACTGTATAAGTATAATAGATTAGAATTGACTATAGACAGGCCTTTGTCACGTGATTAGGACACCATATTATTGCAAGATCTTTTAAAATTTATACGAACATTCAAATTCATTGAAATAATGAAATTAAATAAATGCATACGATCGAACTAAAATCTAGTATTAAACACTGGCTTGCTATTATTCAATGTAATTTAAATATTTTAAATGGCAGAAACTGATTTGGTTTCCCATTAGCACTAAATTAAACATTTACTCCTGGTACATTAACAGAACCGAGGCCATTATATCGGATTATCCTGGTAAATCGCACGGAAGACACTATTACGTTAAGGAAAGTAAAAGAATGTCCTATCGTGGAGGGAAAATTGCAATCGAATGCCTCAAAGCCGCTTTGGAAAAATGCAGTTCTAAGATGTGCAGGAAAGCAATTTGGGTCGTTAGTTGTTTTTTGTGTTTTACGTGTCCGCATGACGAAACGATGAAATATAAATCTTTCAGTGAACTTAGGATTTCAATCAAACGATTTACGGTTCTAGTATTTCTCGGACAACATTTTATGTTATCAAACAAAGGAATTTTTAATAAGTCAACAGCTTTTGAGTAACAAAGTTCTTGGTCGATGATGGTCGAGTCGATAGACCGTGGAATAAACGAGGCATTGGCGTAAACGGGCGGGCCAACCCCAGTTTGTCGTCCTTGTTCCCCCCTCTCCAGCCTCAATTCTTCACGCAAAGATTGTTTGCCTATATTGCCATATTATAGTTTGTATAGTTTAAATATTCCAGTATTTAAAGTCCTCCAAATCCGTAACTTTTGTAATGGATTTTCACAAAAATATAAGGCTTTTACTTACATCAATCTTACTTTCTTTACAGCAAGTGAATATTAGACATTTTAAATTGTCAATCATGTAACATAATAGCCGAAAATTGCTTAGAAGCTTTCTTACAAAATTAAAATCCAGCAGTAATGCAATTACAAAAAATTGTATCTATCGAATTCCTTGCGAGTGTGGCGAATCGTACATTAGAGAAAAACAACAAGACCCCTTCCCGTATGAATTAAAAACAAGGTGAAACTTCGAGATCAGATATAGCGGAACATGTATGGACCAACCAACATCACCTGCAGTGGTCAGAAGCCAAGGTTTTGGACAAGGAACAACACTGGCGAAAACGCAAATTGAAAGAAGCAGCTTTTATAAACTAAAACAACATTCGTATTCGTATATTTAGTAAACCAACTATAGATATCCCTCCAATATCTGGAAACCTCTTCTTGTCCAAAACGAAAAGTTCAAACGTCACACTCCAATAAGAACGTAGGAGGAGTCATCATCATCATGCATACATAGAATAGAATAGAAATATATTACATACTGGGTTATAATTTATAACACTCTATTTTTTGTACTAAAAGTACCTAATCTAATACAAAGTTAACATTTTCTATAGGGTTTTACATTTGCACCTAGAGAACTAAATCCCTGTACGCGCAAAATAAAAAATATTCTATAATATTTAAATTATTAGTTACATTTTGATTTTTTTTAGGAACTAGTTTATTATGTAAATAATACACTTAACCTAAAATAATTGCACTATTAGTGTGCATACACAAGAAAAATATTTATAAACAGCTATATGTAAGAGAAAAGAAAATTAAGAATTTAGAATAAGTCAGTGAATTTATGATTGTCTGTATATATAAATGTTTTGCAACACTCACTGAATTTTTTAATATTGTTGAAATTTTTAGTTTCTACGGGTAATATGTTATATAGTTTGGGAGCTAGGTAGCTAAAGAAGCGCAAATTAATATTTGTATTAGTGTGAGGTATTCTGAGGTGTTTTTCAGTTTTGCTTCGTGTTGTATATCTAGGATTAATAGGTTTTTTTAGTTTGGGGTTTTTTGTGAGTGAATATTGAGACTGCTAATATGCATAGATATCGTACATTTAAAGTATTTTCATTGCAAAGTAATTGGGTCGAGTAGCGTTTTTTTTTTATTAATTATTTTTAATATATAATTTTGAACAACATTTAATGGTTTTAGCGAATTTTTGTACGCAATTATGCCATAATTTATTAAAGATTTTACAAGCGCTTTATAATGGATAGTAACAATTTTTTTCCAAGAATTTCCCTTAGGATGTAAAATGTGTAGATTAATTTCCTTATATTTTTCGTTAGGCTTAAGACATGTTGGTTCCACTTAAGGCGTTTATCAATTGCAACATGGATAGTATTTAAGACAGCAACCCTAGAACCATAGCTTAGTTTATACTTGAAAACGGTTAAAGATACTAACTAACCGAAAAGTTGTGTGAAGTAACAAAATAAAGACAATGGAATCTTAACAAAGCAATTATTTTGATAATACTACATTGTCTGGCATCTTCAGACAAACACTTCTTTTTATCAAATTATTAGAGACCGACTCACTTTATTTACGAGATATGTATTTTTCGAGTGAACGTCGTTATAACATAACTCGTCATGTGACTTACCCTACGGGGCACTGAATTTTGCTGTTCCGTCCCTGCTGATCAGACGGGATAGCGGCCTGCTTGAATATTATAATTTGACAAGCCACGTAAAAAACATGTTCCCTTAAGTAACATTTTTCCGAAATGTAAATTGTTATTATCCAATTTTCCAAAAAGATGAAAAGGGCTGATACATGGGAATCTACCCTTAATCAAGTTTCTAATTTGACTTGTAAAAACATTTTTTTCATCCGATAAAAAAACCTTCCTTCGTTTATGTTTTTATGTACGGGGCTTTATCTTGCAGTACGAGATTATTTGAATAAATTTAAATATTTACGTCCGTAAGTTGATGTTAACAAGATTTTTTTAAAGTAGGTTTGGAAAAAATGTTTCAAAATATCTTTAATACGTGAAACTTTTAAAATGATTTAAATTTATAAGGTGGGTTGTAACTTAAACAGAGCAGCCGAGCGGGGTTAAAATTATATTTTGAATTTACTCGCAAGGAAAATAAATTTATTGTAATTGCGAAAAATTTATCATGTTCAGATGTCGACGTTTTAGGGTATCTAGATCACAAAACAGATACTTCCCATTTCCATATCGGTTTCTCTGCTGGTTCAAGAGCTTAAAAGTTACTTGACCTATGACACTAAAACTAAACTAGCCAATCATTAGTGTCCAATGAGTGTTAGTGTTTACGATATCGAGTTCTATTAAAACTTCAAAAACAAAATTTAATTAATTTAGTTTAATCTTAGTATTATTGCTTCGGTTATCCATTATTGGCGGCGGAAGGAAAATGGAGGGCTAAGCTACCCCTATGGTCGATCGATCAGCATATCAGATTTAAAGTACCCTCTATACCCAGCTGAAAAATAAATTTTTAAATTTTTATACCTCAAATAAATGCATGTTAGCATGCTACGCGTCCTAATGTAAAGCTCTTTACATGCTGGTTCAGAAAATGAATTTGTGAATAATGCAAGTTTGAGATTCAAGTCTGGCCTGAAATATGGCTATTGTCATTCGATGAACAGTGAAAACTTTGAGAAATAGTTTGAAGAAAAATTGTTACCAAACTTGGAAGGAACGTCGCTTATTATCACGCCACCTATCATCATTCTGGGCTAATTTGAAAAAATTCCAAATACAAGTTGGTCACAAAGATTACTTATTCCATCAGAACAAAGACAAATTCTGGTTCATCATTGCAATGAAGGATCAGATCTGGATTATATAAAGCAGCATATCTCACCCAATCTTAAAAGTAATCTGAAAAGCGCTATTTACTTTATTTTTTAATTATTTTTATTTTATTTCAATAGGTTGAACGAACTAGCATTGTAACATGGACATTGAGTTTTAAGACGTCCTCCATATTATTGCCACTTTAATCCTATTGAAATGGTTTGGTCGGAATGTAAGCGCTATTATGATGCAAAAATAAGTTCTATGCATCCTGTAACAAATAACGTAGTTTTGGGTCTATGGAATAAAGCCATAGAAAACGTAACAGTGGAAAAATGGAATAATTATGTAATACACAACATTCTAATAAAATTATAAATGATGTGTGGGCACGGGAACGATTTATCGATGCTTCAGATACTCTTCCCCTTATTTATAACTTGGAAAAATCTGATGATCATGATCCTGGCGGAGATAATTTATTTTAATTATCCAAAAACTGTATTTTGTTGTGTTGTCATTTTTTATTATATTTTCTTCTTTATGATTTTATAAATAAGATGAAAATATTTGAAACAAAATTTATAGACTGATGCACTAGACAAAAAATATGTGATTCAATTTTAAATTTTACTAATGAGTTTTATTTATTTTTCAGTTAAATTAAATTAATTAAAAATTTCATACTGATTTTCAACAACAAAATGTTTCATGAACTACTTATTTCTGACTTCATTAACACTTTATGTAGACCAGGCCTAAGAAAAATCATAACCTTTACGACCGGTAAGTCAAATTGACTGAATTAATTTACGATGTACCGCAATTATGGAGAATATGACGTAACGGTCAGCGGTCATTGAACAGACATTATGTTGCTGTAGTTACTTTCATACCTAACTTAATGTTACTGTAGTTACTGGAAGCAGGTACCAGGTTTATTGCAAGTCAACAAGTAGTAGAGGCAACAAAATAACAACTAGTGAGAACTAAAAATCGACTGAAACGGGTGGCTGCTCAGATTGTAAGAGACTACCAAGAGTTGGCACTAAAGGCTATATACAACAAACAAAGGTTAAGATAATAGATTTTAATACGAAAGTTTTTTTATGTCGAAGGCAGTGTTGCCGTTTTGCCAGTAACCACTGACATTTGCTTGGAATTATGATATCTGCCAGTAGGAATGGTAAAAAGTCAAGAAAATGCCTATAATAAACATTGCATCTGTAACGCATAGTTCATAACGTACATATAGATATACATATAGCTACATTCATGTATCAAAAATACGTTTTTGTAGGTCTACCTACTATTTATTTTTGTGTTTGTGAAAAATTGTAATGTATGATCACTTCCGGCCACAAAATGTTTTTTCAATTGCAGCGCTTTTCTCGACTCAACCCTCTTGCAGTGTTACCAGATCTGCCGTAATAACGGTATTATCCATATCGACTAAACCGATTAATCGAAACAATCAAATTTTTATCTAATGAAAAATCAATTACGCCCATCCCTAATTGATTAATCGAAAAATCTATTATTCGAATTTTAAAACTGTAATAGAAAAAATCGAATAATCGATTTGATAAAAAAAATCGATTATTTTTTATAATCGAAAATCGATTATAAAATTTCATAATCGCCCAGCCCTAGTCGAAGGTATGAAGGAAATATGAACACCTAAACATAACCTATATACTGACGAAAACAAAAGAGTTCGGTAGTCCCTTGCAATCTGAATCACTATATTAATATATTATTATGTGACTGTGTTAGATGAAATACAACGTTATTTATTGTATTAGGATTTGTCAGGTTAAAAAAATTATTTTCCCCCATAATTTTTAAATTAAGTAACAAAAAAGTTTAGTAATAATATCAACTAGACTGTTTAATAACGATAACAAAATCAATCGACTTATATGGATGCTACTTGCGACAAGTCAGATGCTCCAGCATTCTTATTTTACTAACCGCAGCAACGATGAAAACCTGTCCACTATTTTATTACGATTTCTAGCTGTGGCAAGTCCAGTTTCAATAGCAAGTTACTAGAAATTTTCCTCAGAGTATAATAACTATATTAGCCTGAAAAATACTTTTCTTTGTAAAATTTATAGAAAAATAATTTCTAGGGAATATACCTTGTCACTACTTTGTAAAGAACAAAGAACAACCCTTCAAAACCTATTTTCGCCATTATTTACGAAATACCTTTAAAATAGTATCATCTACTCAAAAAGGGTGGAAAATTAGTCTTAATAAATATGAAAGTGGGCCTGATGGTGATTAATAACGACCGATGGATTTGTTTCCAATGTTCCTTGCCCCTTTCAAAGGGTTATTGCTATGAATAATTATTTTGATGGCTTTCATTGTGAATAAGATTTTACGATAATTTGTCAGTAAAATGTGTCATGGAATATGTACCGAAGTAAAGTTTCAATTGGCACAAAATCCGGCTACGTCATAACTTAATGCAGAGACGGCTCATGGAGTAAAATTTTGGGTAGACCAGGGCTGCAAATAAAAAAGTAAATCCGAGTATAGAAATATGTAGTATAAAAATGTCAACCGTATTTTGTACTTTTAAACTGTAAGAAATGCGTTACGACGACTCGGTGCTTTCTGTAAACATGTATTACAAAGTAACCCCTTTTGACATTATTTTATTGGATGAATTAAAATATATTTATATGGATTGATACCATTTTTTATTAATTGTTGCAATGATTGTTTTCACAAAATTATTAAATAGGCCTTCGGCCTGAAAGAAGAATTTATAGATTCATTAATTTACTTTTTACCGTTCACCATTCATACATCATTAGACCAAACTCCTTAAAGGAATATAGTTCTTTTTCTACACAGTTCTAGCAAATCTGGAATTGATATAACACTAAAGCGGGTTTGATACACTAGCAATTTATTTAATATGGGTTATTATATTGGTATATATGTCTGTATTTTCCCACCATTAATCTGTGCCACCAATAGCGGCGTGACAATACCAGAAAAAAACAAATTAATTTTGCTCGCTTATGACATAGTATTTATCTGATAAAAATATAATGGCCGCCGTTGTCATTTATGTCAAACACATTTGCCGGCCTTTAATTTAAAACTCCCTTATTCAGAATCCTCATTGACACTGACAACGGAAACACTGTTGCGATAATGTACCGAAAATATTGCGAAACAAAAGTAGCTTAAGTAAAATCGACTTACATAACCTAAAACAAGAAGAACCCACAGAAATATTTGATATAAGTTACAACAAATAATGTAAAATGGTGATTCAAAACAAAGAATATTAAACATATTCATAAAACCAAACTGAAAACAATTTCAAAATTATAATTATTGAGGGCAGATATTAAAGTATCGTCTTCCTTCTTAAAAATTACTTGAGAATCTCACACTGACGCACCATTTTGTTAAGTAAAAATAAAATGAAAAATCCTTTTCAAAAAACTTTAAAAAACACAAAACTTTACAAACCACGTACAAATACGAGTATTCCGACGACTAACCACGACATCGCAAAAACAAATACTACGATTACTCACGGAAAACAAGGGTTTGTTCGATAACTACAGCTGTTTTTGTTGCTACCCAAGAATGGCCGACGCGTGGAAAGAAAGGCGACGCTCCGCTTAATCGTAGTTTTCAAGTTTAGTTTGATAATATAAATTTAGGTTTTCTATTTATATTAATTAACACCTGGTGTACTTTTTATCGCTCAGGGCATAAAAGTTTAGTTTTTTTTTAGAAATTTTTCTATTCCAAAAATGGTACTTTGACCACAATAAATTATTTCTTGGGCTACTGGCTATCCTGTTGGGGACAAGAAAAAACTTTAAGGAAATCTAAGTTTCAGGTACCTTCCAAATTTATACCTATTTTAAAAAGTAAAAATTTGGAACTTAATAAAAATATAGATGGTTGCAACTGCTTCAATTTTTATTTAATTACCAAAACGTCATTATTCTTACCGTAATCGCGACATTGCTAAAAACAGTTTCTATAAGATTGCCGTTGTTCTGCTAACTGTCCGAGTAACATACCTGAAACAAAAAAAAATGGTGAAGAAGTTTTTTAAATGTTTGTATTAAATATTAAAACTGAAATATATTTAGCGGCGTACAGAAAAAAGGTTTTTTTTAATTGAAAAAGTTGTATGCCTATATATTCTAAATTTTGTAACCATGGAATTAAAATAAGTAGGTACTAAATACAAAGACCTGAAATATTCATAATTATTTTTTTTAAACATGTTCTATTTATAGTATCTTATTAACGTTGGTAATTTATCCGAATTACAGTTGAAGAGTGGAAGTAACAAAGGCGCTAAGTGCCATAATTTCCGAAATTGAGTTATTGCCGTAGAAAGGTGTTAAAATACATGCTTTGTGACCTAACAAAGGAAGTAAGTGCCATGAGTCAGATTACGCTTCCTACAATAAAAGCTAGATGGCGCCACCGGTAAGCGACAACGGTTATTTCTCATCAAGTGGGACAAGTGCCAGAGTTAATCAGCTGTCTGTGCCCGTAGCCGTAGCCGGAATTGTCGACTACTGTGTTATTTATGATAGTTATAGTTTTAGTTTTGCCTTCAGCCTAATTTATATTGTTAACACACGCTAAAATACACCAGCAATCCTTTCTGATCCTATTTTGTTAAAAACATATTTTGTGGCACTTACCCCGTTTCTTTTTTTATTTTAAGAAATTAACTATATTTTCAGCTTTGTTCCATAATTGCTTGCATGTATGCTAGAATTGTTTTTCCGTTAGCCTTTAAACATGACTTTTAATGCTAATAAACAAAAAAAAATATATTGACCTTTTTATAACGTTTTTCTTGAATATCTCGAAACTTTAATTTTGGCACTTAGCGCCTTTGTTACTTCCACTCTTCAGTTATAGAACGTGTATTTTATTAATTTTATGATATGTGACATAACAGTAAGTTTGATAAAAACGCTTCTTTTTATGCGCGTGTTATGTATAGTGAACCATACAGCTAACCAGACAAATTGTGAACGCTGGAATCTTTAATTTCGTTAATACGTAAACAATGTTGTCTATTCTACATATAAGAAGTAACAAACCTTTCCTAGAAATAATTAAAAAGACACACTTTAGTCGAAGTTTGACTTTGGCATCAAGTTCTGCATCGATCGAGATTAAAATTAAGCAAAAAAATAGTAGTCACGTGATTCGGATTATCTGTCAAATTTTAATTATTTCCAAAAAATAATTCAAAAGTGGGGTTATTTCTGAAAGTATCGAAAAAAGTTATTAAAAAAAGTTTTTTTAAATGCAGTTTCTAGCCCGCATGCAAAATTTTAGCTGCATAAGATAATTTTGATTTTTTACCCATATTTTGTAAATTGCACCACTTTTGCAAAATAAGACTTGACGCAACCTACATAAAACTTCTTAGTTTTGACAATGCTTTATTTCTTTAATTTTTCTTGATTATTATTATTTAATAATTTTCTTTAAAGTAGCGGTATATTAAATATTTGTTTTTCTACAAAATCAAAATTAGGCTATTAAAATTTGGTCGCATGTGATGCAAAGTTTATTTCTTTTTGATACAGATAAGGTTACTTGATAAAATAAGTATTTTAAAAAATGTAGTTTGTGTCTGAAAGTAATACACCTTAATATTAAGACCAAAAGAACACAGTGTCATCAGTAAAGTGTTCATTAAGTGGAAAATAAATTTTAGTGGTGGGTAAAAAATCAAAATTGTCTTATGCAGCTAAAATTTTGCATGTGGGCTAGAAACTGCATTTAAAAAATTTATTCTAATAACTTTTTTCACTATTTTCAAAAATAATCCCACTTTTGAATTATTTTTTGAAAAAAATTTAAATTTGACAAATAATGCGAATCACGTGACTACTATTTTTTTGCTTAATTTTTATCTCGATCGAAGCAGAACTTGATAGTAAAGTCAAATTTCGAATAAAGCTATTAATAAAAAAATATCCCATATGATGCGGACTGGTCACACTGTATATACTAAGTAATGTCATCCCATATCCGTGCCATTCTTTTATTTGTCAGTCGCCACCGATTATAATAGTAGATATCCTTGTTTCTATAAGTTAAATAGAAAAGAAGGGGAGACAGACTTAAAGACTTCAGGTAAATGCTGGTGGGTCGACCTTCATCCCCAATCCCTGCGATAGGTCGATTTGTATTGCGACGTAGTAATTTTTCTTCCTCTACGCGAAAAATTTAGTGAAAAAGCCCAGTAATGGTAATAATTTTAATTTTATATGAAAATATTTTTCCTGTATGTAAAACCTCGTGCTGCTTCAAACTGTAGGTACTGACTTTTAAAGCCACCCAGTAAAACACCAACTAACACAAAAAAAAGGATTTAAATTTAGCTTTTAAAATTACCGCCTTTCGCGCTAAAAATAACAAACGACTGTGCATATTTAACACGCCGCGCCACTTTAAACTTTGCATCGCAGATTGGCGGAAAGAATGAGAGAGACGGATGTTTGTCATTTTCAAACTGGAGGGCGAATTCATTAATCAGCGTAATCTTGTGAAAATAACTGCATATCAAACACGCCATTTATAAAGATATTGCGGCGAACAGATAATAGAGAGCATTTTTTTAAACCTCGCGTGTGACTTTACTGTAAAAATTTACGTGACCTATTTGCCATTAAAACGAATTTAACAATAGTGCTTTTCTAGAACTTCTTCCTGAGGATACGCACGTAAATAAAACCATTTTTCCCGCTGCCACTCCAATTCTTCCAATTGGGAAATACGATTTATTTCGGTTTAAAGACACTGAAAGACGCATACTTAAACCGTCTTTTTTTAGTAACGGATTTTCAGATTTAATCATTTTTCGAAATATATAATAATTTATGCTACTATAAATAGGTCGCTATGAATTATTTATTGCCGATAAAAGTCCGAAATTAAAAATCACAACCTTTGAACTTTAAGCCATTTAGAGTTGAAATACCACAATAGTCAAGTGTGCAAAAATTACTTCTTTCTTTAAACGTCAATAATATTATATAATATTCTATTAATTTTTAACACGCTTTTATTAGCTTCACCTGTATGCTGTAATTTGTATGTATGTTTGTTTGTTTGTAACTTTGAACCCGATTTTGACCCACTTTGAACGGTCAGATTTAATTTAAATTTTGTAAACTTATCAAGAACCGCTGACAATACAATAATCTACTAATCTAGCTCAATCTACTTAAACATTTTTTTTCTCAACAATAACTCAAACTAAAAAATGAAAAATAAATAGAGTTTAAAAAAACTAAAAAACACGCTTTAATAATTAATCAAACTATAAAGCGGAAAATAAATATAATTTAAAATAATTCTTGAAATTCTTAATATAGGCAGAAAATAATAATGAACGATAAACATTAGTATTATTGTGAAAAAAGCGTGGGGCGCTTTATGCTATATTTTTCATATAGGTACCAAGCACACCACGCTTTTTTCACAATAATACTAATGTTTATCGTTCATTATTATTTTCTGCCTATATTAAGAATTTCAAGAATTATTTTAAACTATATTTATTTTCCGCTTTTTAGTCTGATTAATTATTAAATCGTGTTTTTTAGTTTTTTTAAACTATATTAATTATTTGACGTTCAAGTTCTGCTTTCTTTGTCAGAAGGCGGTTGCTATTGGCAGCGGAAGTATGACTATTTATTTACAATAATTTCTTCGATAAAAGTGTTAAAAATTATTGTTTTCGCAATAACTCTGAAATAAACAAAGATATTAAACTGCAGTCTCCAAATTTTTTCTTGCAAATTTAATCTATTTTTTGATTATGACGTCATAGTAATACCGTGCGATTTGAATTTTCGGGATAAAATCAAAGAAACTGTTATTATTACAAATTTAGCCCTCTAGCAATTTTATTAAAAACTATCGTGTACCATTGGATACGACAATTAAAGGTACTCACCTTTCTCTTCCAAACAAGCTTAAATTTAGTAAAATCGGATAAGTCGTTTAGAAGTTACAGCGATTATAATGATTACACATTTAATAGCTTCCCCCCACTCTTATCAAGGTCGGTACGCCAATTAGCCTTAAACTAAAATTATGCAGAATTGTCTAAGCTTTCTAATGATGTAATCAGAAAAGAAATTTAGAAATTAAAAATAATTTCCAGAATTTTCTAATGACCACTTTAATCATAATGTTTTTTTCCAAGTTTCTATGCTTACCCTATAATAGTAGTTTCCGTGATATGGTCGGTGCTTAATGAAACACCCTGTATATGAAATAAGTTACATGATCACACCATTAGTTTATTTCCGTAAGCAACGCTACGTTTTCGTCTTCCCTTCAGGTATACTCTTTTTTGTGTGTGTGTGTGTGTGTAATAAATAGAGACATTTCCCTTAGAAATCGTTTCGTACAGCGAAAGGCTATTTGCTCTTGTATCGAAAAGTAACGTCTTAATCTAAGTAACCTTTTAGCGTCCGATAGGTCAGGGGAGATCGCCAGCCGTCTCGAATAAAACAACGTTCACTTTGCCGTAAGTAAATAGAATTGATGGATGGTATTGCCTGAAAGTACACAGGGGAATTATTTGCAAGTCGTATTTGAATTGGTAAAGGTAGCCATTTTAGAATAATGTCAACGTATTAAAGGGGTCCGTTGGAAAGTTTATTGCCATCGTTGTTCGGGTTTCTTTGTTTCTTTAATTAAAAACAGCTGAAAGGCATTGCAATAACAGCGCAATTACCTAGAACACTCAATTTACATACATTCCGTCGTTTTCGTCCATTTTATTGCGCAAACTTCTTAACACGTAAGACTTTTAAGTTATGATTAATGGAATACAAAGTTACCAAATTGACGTTTCCCTAAGTTAGGGAAATCGTACACAATCTGGCAACATCGCATGGGGGGGTCTAAGGATGACACCTCAACCACGAAGTCTCAATCCCCTAGGGCTTAAAATATCGGATGTACCCATTTAAACCCATATAATTATAATATAAAAGTTTTACTCTGCCCTGTAGTAGCCGAATGTACTATACGAGAATTATGTCGTCGCTTTGCGAACTTGCAATACCCGATGGTTCTTAAAATACCAGAGGTGGGGAACGGCTATAAAAGCAGCTGGCCGGCTGTCGGATGTCGAATCATCACTACTGGTTTAGCACGAGTATTAGTCGGTATTAGATAGAGAAGCGAAGTGTGTGAACAACAACAATATTATATAGCCTTGTATTAGTGTTATCTTCGTGGTGAATAAAATTAGTTGACGCCTGTGAACGTAGTATCACATCTGTGAACCGACGTACACGACGGTACAAAAATGCTAAAGTATAGAAACATGGCTGTGTTAACCCCGCGGATAGTTTTTGCATTATGTGATCAGTTTACCCCTAAATCGCAGAATAGGACAATTAACAAAATGACCAAAGTAGCTTATCATACGTATTTTGGATGTGATGTTGGCGATCAAGATCAGGACTGGGCTTCTCACATATGTTGCCAAACCTGTTGAGCAAAAGTAAGTAACTAGCTAAATGGCAAACGCTCTTCTATGCCTCCAATGATTTGGCAAGAACCATCAAATCATTTTAAGGACTGTTACTTTTGCATGACAGACGTGTCTGGTTTTTTAAGATAGGGCAAACATAATATTGAATAAAAATATGGCTTCTTCGTGGAGAAGGTTACCAATTCCAGCATCCCCGGCAATTCGGGAGGAAGATTTAGAAACGTATCATGAGAAGGCAGAAACGGATAATGTATCAGAAAAGGACGATTCTTATTTCCCCGAAAGTGAAGGAATCGAACAAGCTAAATTAAATGATCTAGTTCGGGACCACCACATGCATGCTAAATTGATTGGGTTCTAAATTACAACAATGAAATTTACTAGCCACTGGAACCAAAGTTACAATATTTAGGAAACGTAAACCAAAGTTACAATATTTAGGAAACGTAACCAGGAGCTGTCCTGTTTTTTTACTATGCAGGATAAAATGTATGTTGGTGTAAATCCAAAAAGGGTTATGGAAAAATTAGGATTTGCACATAACCCGGACGAATGGTGCTTATTTGTAGATTCATCTTAAATAAGTTTAAAAGCAGTTCTGTTTCATAATGGCAACAAAAGACCCTATTCTTGTTGCACATACAAATGACATGAAAGAAACGTACTAAAGCTATGATACGTATAAGTGGCAAATATGTGGTGACCTAAAAGTCATAGGAGTATTACTAGGGCTTCAGGGTGGATTTACGAAGTATTGCTGTTTTCTTTGCCTTTGGGATAGGTAGAGCAACAGAGAGTCATCGCCAAGTAAAAGAATGGCATCTGAGAGATCAATATATTCCAGGTCAAGCTAACGTGAAA
The DNA here is from genome assembly GCA_963969555.1 of Polydrusus pterygomalis. Classification (NCBI taxonomy): domain Eukaryota; kingdom Metazoa; phylum Arthropoda; class Insecta; order Coleoptera; family Curculionidae; genus Polydrusus; species Polydrusus pterygomalis. The sequence goes on from OZ018376.1 coordinate 3,753,873, forward strand.
AATATACCTCTTGTTAATCTCAAAAAAGTTCTGTTACCTCCACTACACGTTAAACTGGGATTGGGATTAATGAAAAATTTCGTTAAAGTATTAGATAAAGAAGGAGATGCATTTAAATACCTTAAACAAATTTTTCCTACACTAAGTGATACTAAGCTTAAGGAAGAAATATTTGTTGCACCACAAATTAGAAAAATACAAGAGGGATAAACAGATTGATCAAAAATTAAGTGATGTTGAGTTAGCTGCGTGGAGTTCTTTGAAAAGAGTTGTTTTGGCATTCTTAGGAAACAAACAAGCAGAAACCTATGGAGAACTGGTAGAAGAACTACTTGAAAGCTACTGTAAAATTCTCTCTCGGATAAAATATGTTTATCAATTTTCTTATGAGAGAAAGCGATCAGGAATTTAAATGAAAGTCAGCATTTGCAAAAAAGTTATGTACAAAAGACCTTCTATAATTGTATTTTCATGTGTATTTTTGTAAATAAATCCTGTTTTCCCTAAAATATCTTGTTTTTTTTCCTATTCATATATTCTTTAACTCAAAATCTATATACGTGGTGGAAAATTTGAGTTGTTGAACGCTCAATCGGGATGCTATAAACTCCCCCGTACAGGCATTATAACATCAGTCGCATTTTTTTTGTATTTGTTGAGTTATTCTACTGAAACGTCAATAAGAGAATTAAAAAAAAAATCTATTCTAGCATATCCCGCATTATGCATTTTATTTTACGAGTATCACTCACTATTCAAAATTCTAAATAAATGTAGTTGTTGCGACGTTGCTGGTTTAGTCCAACGCAATTTAAGTTATTTAATGGCTGTTTTAAGTGATTTATTTTTATAATTATTCTGTTATGTTTGTGAAAAATCTTGTTGGCTACTACTATTATGGCGCATGCACGTGTAGTATGCAAAAAAGTGGACCATCTTTTTATCGGTAAGAATGGTTATTTTTCAATATTTATGTCTGCGAGTCTGATGCCAAACGTCAAGCGTTGAACAGTGTTGCCATGCAGGGAAGGAGTTCTCGCTTCCACCCATTACTAAGTTTCAATAACGTTTTTAACAATGACTGGCAGCTTTTTAGGCGTTATATAATGATGCATTTGGTCTAGAGCAGCGTTGCCACAGGTGGCTCGTTCGAGCCAGATTTGGCTCTTTTGGACTCAAAGCTACTCGTTGGCTCCTCTTTATTAAAACTGACTCTTTATTAGAATTCGGTTAATTTTTTTGTTGATTTCGAGGTCGATCTTTTGAGTTTGACTATTTTGAGTATTGCTGAAGTGAAATTAAACTGAGTGAACGCAGAATATCGCAGTTTTCAGTAACTGTTACAATAATTTATGTTTTTGTTGTGTGTATCTAACAAATAAAATAAATGTTGTTTGAACTCGTTAATGATTGTTCCTAATTTCTAACAAGACGGTTCATAAACCTGACACTCAGCGCCGGATTTAGACTTCGGCGGCCCATAGGCAGCGCATGTGGTGGAGACCCTCAAATCGTTTGGGGTTAACTGTTGAAAGTTTCTATTAAGGTCAAGGTAAAGAAGAAAGCAACTAAATAAGTTGGCTAATACAAAATTTATTCAAAATTAAACTAGAAAACAACTAAAATAATTTTAGTTTACCTACAAGCTAAATTATTTTTCGTCTGATTTTCACATCAATAAACGTATCGATAATATCGTCGAAGTCTGTTTTCCTCAAAACATCACTCTCTAAACTAAGGAGAGTTAAAAATCTATCCTCGGTCATGGAACTTCGGAGTTTATTTTTTATAAACTTCAGTTTTGAGAAGGATCTTTCAGCCGTACAATTTGTCACCATTAGTGTGAGATAAATTCTCAGAATTATCTCAACGTTGGGAAAGCACTCTTTAACATTGTTTTTACACAACAATTCATACATCCATCTCTCATAGCTAATCTCTTTTCTTCTCTTCCGTTCAAATTCTTCATACTGAACTATAAATAGTTTGAAATGTATGCATTCGTTGCCAAGAGAATCATCTACGTCGTCGCAGTAGGTTTTCACCAAGTTTTGGCTGGCAGACAAAATTTCTTGATCAGAAATAGCAGTTAAATTTTTCAAAAATCCAAATCGTGCTTTTAGAAGTGAGTACGCGTCCATTCTCTTCTGAAGAGCGGTCATGAGCTGGTCGACAACTGGGATGTAGCTTTGAGTCCTAAATTTGTCCGAGGGTGATAACTGAACTTCCGAAGCTTGCGGGCAATCTAAAGTGGACAACCGGACGTTTCTTTTTGTTTTTCTTCTTTTTTCTTCTTCGTAGTTTCGGCAATCAACTAGCTCGAAAGCTTTTACTTCATATTCAATAAAACTGTCACTTTTATTTTCAATGGTTGCTTTTATAATTTTAATTTAATTTAATTTTTTTTTTGGTGTGGTAGCGGCCCCCTTGTAGTGGGGGCCCATAGGCAACCGCCTATGTTGCCTGTGCTTAAATCCGGCACTGCTGACACTTACGGAAAATCAATTTACAGGTTTGAATTTCCCTCTGAAATAGTTCTGACGTTAGTACGTTAGCGCAACATGACGAACATTTTTAGGCTGTTCTTTTTTTTTAACTTGAAATTGTCCCAATTATAGGAAGCTCCACTTGGTCGAAATCTGTCAAACCGAGGAACAAAAGAATTTACGTCATTCATGGCGTAGTTGGCCACTTTACAATTTAACTTATAATGCAAAAAAAAGCATCTGTCAAAGTGACTGAAATCTGATAGGATTTTTTGAAGTCCAGTGTGAAAATGTGTGTACACAACATTCTGGGTTTGCGTGTTGGGTCTGTTCACTGTAAGGATTTGAGTCTGCGCATGCGTTTATTTCCGAATCCGTTCTGAATACTTACCGAAAACAATGAATTCTGTTGAATATTTACTTGAAATACAAGCTAGTCATATGAGTACTTAAAAATATAATATTTCCAATTTCAAAAATCACTGATAAATATTTTTTGTTTGAAAAAGCTCGTTCCGGTATGAATTTGGCTCGTTTTCTTCACATTATCTGACTCGAAAAAAAAAATGCTTGTGGCAACACTGGTCTAGAGTTTATAAGGTCTTTGGTTGCACATCAGGTTGTAGCTTTGACTTGTCCTTTAGTTATCAAACAAGATCGTTTTTTTTACACGGCGAAAAAACGAAATAATAGTCGATACCTTTTAAAGTAAAAACATGAAAAAATCCAGTGTTTAAAACCTACCTGTATGAATCTTTTTGCAGTTGTTCGTACGATTGCGTTTAATTAAAGCAATAAATCCGAAAAAACGATCGGGTGCGCTCTCGAAACAGTTGCAGGAGTTTTAATTATTATCATTCGCGGGGGATATTTAACGAAACATTGCACTGCGAGGGTTCAAATGAACAAAAATTATTTGCTAAAATAATTCGGTTGAATACTTTTTATATTGGCTGAATGGCTTCGTCAAAATCATATTCTATTCTATACCAATAACGTATTTGTAAGAAAATTGCCAATAGCGCTAAAAATACATAGAAACTATATCACAAAAAAAAATACTCAGTTCATTTTTTGATGCCGTCAGTTTTTTTGTTTGTCACATGTGTTGCAATTAGCACAGTGCCTAAAAAAATAGAAAAAATTAATTGGCGAACATAGCATAACACAACCCTTTTTATATTAATGACCTTGCTTCTATATACATTGCATCAGGCTAGTGTACGATTTTTGCTGACGACACCACTGTCCTCTGGCATGATTCAAATCCCAATATATTAAAGATCAAGGTTTCGTCTGATCTTTCTAAAATTAGACAATGGTGTGATGGCTAACCTATTGACCCTAAACTTTGACAAGACCAACATTGTGGGTTTTCGATGTGATATGGATGGTTTGTACCTTGGAGGAGTTCCACTAAGGTTTAACTCTCATATGTTGGAACTTGTTCGCAAAGTGGCTTCGGGATGCTACGCAGTGCGATTAACATCGATGGAGGTTGGAGGTTGGAGCCACTTTAGCTAAGAGGGTCTACCACTCAATGGTGGAGTCTCACTTGCGATATGGAATTGTGTTCTGGGGGAATACGTGCTACCTACTGAGCTCAGTGTTTATCCTGCAGAAGTGTGCTGTAAGATATCTTTGTGGTGTGTATGGCAGAGAGTCATGCAGACCATTATTTATATCTAAGAAAATCTTAACTTTGCCATGCCTGTTTATTTTTTAAACTGTCTGCATGATATACAAGCAAAGGATACTTTGCCAGTGCCTGACCACTCTCATGATACTAGAAGATCAAAAAACCTGTACCTGCCCATGCCGTCTTCTACCCCTATTAGAAACTCTATAATTTACAAAAGACGTAGATTCTTTAACCATCTTTCTGAGCCAATAAGAAATATACATATCCTAAAGAGATTTAAAAGAACTATATAGGAACTACTGGTGGAAAGAGCCTATTACGAGGTGGTCGGCGCCTTTTAACTAAGTATTTCCGGCAAGCATTTGGTCATCTTGTTTGTTGAGTTTGTCTTTGTCCTGTTTACTATGTTTGTAGTTTCCCGATTTACCTATATATTTTTGACGATGTATACCTTAAGAAAAAATAATTATTTTTATGTCTTTTAATTTGTGTAGTATGTATATTACTTGTATTTCTTTTTAGCTTTGTTAAATAGAATGATAATTCTTCGAAACAATAAAGCATATTTTAATTTGATTTGATTAACGTCATCAAGAGTACCGCGACCCGTTTAGACAAGATATTTTTACCAGCAGCAGCGAGCAGATCCTCTGGTAAGTTTTAATAGACCATTTCAAAACAGTAATTTGACCGTACGTTTATACCCGAAAAATAGAAACTATTAAATATCGCGGTGATCGCCTCGCTAATTCGAACGCATGATGCTACTACATACAAACGTATTTGAGTATTTGCTGCTATGGAGGGGAAATGCGGGAGTGAAAAGTGAATCGTGTTCGAACAAAAGTTGGCAACATTTCTTTACAATGAAAACCGCTCTGTAATTTCAAGCTTGCCAGTACTGTATACTGAAAAACCTTATGATTCTACAAAATAAGTAGTAATTTTACTTCCATCCTTTACAGTATTTAAACGATATTATATCCAATAAACGTATTATGTAGGTATATATATAAAACTAATACGACAATTAAAAAAATAATTTCCTTTATACCTAAAGTAAATAGAATAATGATTATATGTCGAGCTTTTGATTTATAACATACGGTGCTCGGAAAAGAAAACACGAAAAAAGTTCGCCTGTGACGTCAGTAATTGCTCTTATTAAAGCAACAACGGACGCTTCTTGAAAATGGATTTGCCGCCACAAATTACATAAGAGTTTGAACGTTATAGAAACAACTTACATACGCACAAAATAAGGTGAAATATCAGTAATAATATTTCATTGTTTGTAACGGTTTTATTTTTTCCCACCCTAAATTGTAAATAAATAATTGGTATTCACTTACCCAGTCCTCCACAAGTTGTTTTATTCAATAAAATAAGTCACCACTATTATAAATCTTCAATTTATTACCACTACTTCTATACATGTCAGTATCTTATAAGTATTGTTACCTCTAGTAATGCTTCTTGCAGAGTGCTTCGTTTCACTAAAAATAACAGAATTTAATTAGTGTTTTATCGGTCACTGGTATAGTTTTATTTGCAAACTTAGGTAAAACTTTTATAGAGCAGGTTCATTAAGGGTTTTAGCATATAGTAATGGTTAACTAGTCCTCTAGTTGATTACTAATTAATTTATCACAGCATACCTGATATCCTATCACGATGTACTTGTTGAGTATATCAGTTATCAATATTCCAAAGAGAGCTTACTGGTACCCCGCTTGACATTCCATAGAAGCTCCCATAGCCTGTTTACTACTCCACTTGGTATTGTTATTGTATTATTATTATTGTTTCGAGCCCTAAAATTAGTTAAGTTAGTATCGACAAGGCAACGTAAACATTTTGGTTAAGTTGATAGGAGACCCTTTTCTCTGTAAAATGACTGTACCTTACTGAGGTTATTTGAAAGAGAAATACTTTATCTGGCCGTTTTGGACATAATTAGGCACAAAATAATAAGAAATATACAGATTTAAAATACTTTATTATTGTTTTGAAATGTCAGTATTTAGGTGTCAAAATGTCAATCATTTGGTTATCAAGTAAAAATCCCTAAAAATCCGACGCCAGAACTTACCGCCTTTTTCGAGACAGAAAAACCATTTTTAGTGGGAAGCAAGTCCTCTTGCAGTGTGCATTTCGAGGCTCCCAAGTGCGTTTTTGCCAGTTTTGTTAAGTAACTGAGTATCCTAGCCAGTATAATTTGGTGGCAGAGTGTTTTCTGCATCAATCTGCCTATTTTGGGCTATTTAAATGCCGGTATAATAGGTAAAATCTCAAGTTGCTGATTTACTGTTCAACCAAAAGGCCACACAACATCCTCGGTAAGTTCCCCTCTTTGTATTATCTATTTAAATGAGGCATTATTAGTAAATAAACCATTAAAATTACATTTAAACTCTTACCTTCACGATGATATTCTCTAAGACAAGGTTTCTTTACAGGCCTTCTATTGATTACTGTTATCGACTGTTATCTTCTATTGATTCCTGTTGCTTCCTGTTATTGCCTGCTGTCTTCTACTGCTTATGAACTATTGCTTACTGTTATTTTCCACTGTTCTCTGCTATTTTCTTCTGTGAGTCCCAGTGTCCGTTTACTGCTCTGGTACTGTTCTTTATGGTGGATGGCATCAACTTCCCATGGGCAACTCCTGCTTCTGTTAAACAGTTGACTCCTATATGCTTTGGATCCCGACCAGCTATTGAGGCTATCCGCAACTACAATTAGATAGTCAACTAATGCAGCAGTACAATGTCCCCGAGGCCTGAGATGTCTCATCTGATGTAATACCTTCCAGCCGCCTTGAAGTACTCAGGTTTGATGTGTTTGTGACGTCCTGATACCATCTTTTAAGTATGAAGTTCACATTAGGGCTTCGGCCAACTTTTAAGTCTATTTAATACCGTCACGTTTCACGTTTATCTTGTCTATCATTATTGTATTATCAACTCACTACATTTTACAGCACTAGGTACATTTTATTCCAAGAATAACGTGTAAAGCAAAGTAAGTAACCGTATAAATATGTGTTCATGCTATTCTGTAAACCAGAGTAGGTAGGCCTATTTGCTCCTGAGTAAAATGCATTTTTAGAAAAGGTATATGGTGTAATATTATTGTAACATTGAGTAAGCACAATTGTTTCGTTTTAATGGTCAAAAATCACTGAGCAGTATGATACTTTAAGCTTATTTTAAAACCTAACCTCTTTGCTTTTGCTTTCACTTTCAAAAACAGCTGGCGCCTGGTAGAGCCTACTTTCGAATTCTAAAAGACTCCACAGAGGAGGTCACCTGTAAGGGTGCGTCCACTTTGGGGCTTTAGCTACCATATTGCTTTAATTTTGAGCTTAGCATGCTTTATAAGGTCCAGCCTGTTGTATAATTTAATATTATTATCTAATCATTTAGCGTTTCCTGTACTGGCGAAAAACTTATATATATTATATTAGTGGTGATTAAATTTAGTTATTTTGAAGTCAGTGGTTTTTTTATGGCTTTATTTCCTGTTTTATTGTGACCAATCACTGCCTTGACCTTTAGGGCCCCAAAACAGGTGGCGCTTATTAATTTAGTTTACCCACACCACTCTCCGATTTAAAGGAGCTAGTCGGCACCCTAAAAGGCAGTGGTTTATTAAAGAGGTCACCCAGTTTCGAGTAACTTTTGAAAATCTACCACCTTGGTACATGCAAATCAAGATACAAATCAACATTTAAAAATTTAAAACAATATCACGTAAAATTGATCTTAACATGTTGTAGCTTTAGAAATAATATAGAGAGAGTAAATACTATTATTGTACATAAAGGTGCTTGTTAGATTAACTAAATCCATTTATTTAAAGCATCGATCAAGAAAAGTGTTCAAAATATAAAATAAAAACATCCTCTCATCAAATCGGAAGTTGTCCTGAAAGCAGAGCCAAATCTTTTGGCACAAGATTTGCCTGGGTTTCTAAAATAAATGATATCGTGACAAGTAGCTTTAGGATTACCCAAAATGTTAACGTACAGAATTGGGTGACCAAAAATGTTCATTAGGTGAAACCATAGACATTTACCTTTATACGTACAGCTTATCTCGAGCGCAAACAAAAGTTAAGTTTAAATGGGTAAAAAATACGTCCGAGCGCACCGCACCGCTCACCGGTCAGATGCCATCCCTCCCCGCAGCATTGGGCATGCGCATAAACCTCTTGTTATATCGCCCTCTCCTTCTCTAGTGACATGCCCTAAATACACTCCAGAACCGGCTCGGCGCCATTTTTGTTGTTGTCTTTTAAGTTTTTTCTGGGTGTTTAATATTTACGGATTTATAGTTTTTGTGTAGATTAATGAATTGTGTTTGTGCTTTTAGTAACTCCGATTGGAATATAAACAATGACTAGTAACAGCCGTGGTATGATTTTATTATGCCCAAATAGGGGTAAAATACCGGGTATATTTCGTATTTTCAGTAAAAATGGAGTAGTGATGTATCTTGATATATAACTTTATATTATTCTGATCAATTTAAACACATCAACCTAGGCCTATGCTACACAAACAAGGTATGAAAAAAAAGAGAAACACACACCAACACAGATTATCCCGATGCATGTTTTGATATATTTTATTTGCCGCTCTGCAATCTAATTAAGTACGCCTGTTTTTCGGGCAATATATTGCCTCAAAAAGTGTAAAAGACACTTTACTCTATACTTATAATAAATAAAAGAAGAAGTTATTACCTAGGTATGTTTGTAATAAGGGTGAAAGTTTTCCACGGGTTAAGTTCTCGGACAAAAACATTTTTTTCAAATTCTAGAACAAGAAATTGTGCTTGAAAATGTTTTACATGTACCCAAGTTTTTTCCCAAATTGTAAAAATCAATACAAGTTATATACCAACTAATATTTGACTTGAGGTTAGATACGCGATATCATCAAAGATTGGTTATTTTGCTGGTTTTCTTTGTTTTTTTATATTCGATTTTATAAGTTTTATAGTTTAATTGACTATGTTTTCTTCCTTTTCGAACTATTTTTAAATAAGTTTTAGAAACAAACCCTTAAAAACAATTTTCTATCCTCAAAATCTGACAGGTTTGCAACTACTAAAAATGCCAGAAATCACTACCTTTATTCTCAACTTGATCAAAAATCGAGAAGAAATTTTAATTTTATGGCCAGAATTTGGGGCAATTTTAGCAGTTTACACGTAAAAATAAATGTGTGTGTAAACTTTCACCATTTCTTGAGCAAGAACTTCAATTTTAAAGCCCGGACTTGTCTATTTTCCCATGTGTCAAATGATAATGTTGCAGTGCGCATGTCTAATCCGGTGTAGCTCTGTTTACAAGCGCCAGGCCATAAATTTGCCACTTTCGTGATTATAGTTTGCTTATCTAAAGGTAAATATCTATGGGTAAAACGCATCAATTTGATATTCTGCTAATCTACGGAGAGGTTAGAAAAAAACCATAGAACAGTTAAAATTACTAAACAGATCTATGGAGATCTACGGATGAAACTTTTCATAAGTTAACATCAATTGTGGCTTGTTGGATGATGTAATTAAATTTTTAGTTGCTTATACTTAAAAAGTTTTGCTTGAAAATAATTTTCTTGAAAATAATCACAGACAAATTATTGTCCGTTTTTTGCTGAGTTCTAAAGAATAACGAAGCTAGTGTTAAAATAAGTCAATGGAGACAATATTATCAGTTCCTTGTGGTCTTTCCTGGTATGCATCCGTTCGTACCAGCCCACAATGAATCTAAACATTAAAACGAAAACCGTTTAACAATAAAACACCCACCCGAAACCAAAAACCGATCTTTTGTACACAAAAAATTCAATATACATAAATTTGTTCGCCGTTAAATTTAAATCCCCGCTCGGTCGGGCCGGACGAGCCTTTTAAATAACCAAATTTATTGGACAGCGTATCTGGGGTCGAAACCCAGGACGGGCATTATCGGTCGCCCGTTAAGTATTATCCTGATTTAACATCCTTTTCAAAGGATATGCATTCTTAATATCGTATAAGGGCTGTTCAATACATCCCCATCATAAATCCTTGAAAAAAATCCTAGAGCTATTAACCAAAGATTTAAAAAAAAACGTCCTCAAAGTATGTAAACATGCCGTTAGATTACCATATATACCGTGCGAGCAAAAATTATTTGCATCAAAGAGGGCCTTGCATCCAAGGACGTAATGCTTAGCCGTAGAGCTTAATACCTGTTGGGTGTCAGTAACTACCTGAATTAACAATCAATGAGTTATTCCGTCATCTTTGACGGTCGTTACAAGTAATTTGATTCATCGCTAATTTTCCAATTTCTTGAACAATTCACACAATGGGCTTTGCGGAACAGCACAAAACATTCATGGTTGAAGCGTATTTTCAAAACGGGGTTAGAGTAAATGGTGAGTGGAAATACAATCCGGGTTTGTGCATGAACGATTTTCACGAACATTTTCCTAACGTTGATTTTATTGCTGGGGATTTTTATCATTGCCTGAAAAGAACCGTGGCTGTGTTTAGGGAAACAGGTTCTATACAACACAAAAAAGGAGCAGGAAGACCATCTGTAAGAACAGAAGAACTTGTTGCAAACGTTCGTGAAATAATGCAAAATACGCCAACAAATTGTATAAGACGCCTGTCCCAAGAAGTGGGAAGATCTTATGGAACATGCAGGACTATTCTTAAGAAGCAGCTAAATTTATTTCCTTATAAAGTGCAAGTATTCCAAGAAATACAAGCCGCAGATTTTGAAATACGCAGGAATTACTCTCAATGGTTTACCCAAAATTTATTGGAAATAAATGATTTATTAGACCTGACATTTTTTTCGGATGAAGCCTGGTTCCACCTCTCCGGTTATGTGAATTTTCAGAATACACGCATGTGGAGTAGTGAAAATCCACATTGCAAAAAATTGGTGTCTGGTTAGCTGTTTACCGAAGAAGAATAATTGTTGGTCCTATTTTTTTTCAAGACATAGTTACAGCACAGCGGTATAGCGACAATATTTTGAATCCATTTGTGGAGCAATTACTTGACGACGAACTACGTTTTGGATATTTTCAACAGGACGGTGCAACCGCCCATACAGCCGCCGAAACTATTAGCTACTCACGCAATTTTTTCGACGAGACATTGAATTCCCACCTAGATCACCTTGTTTAACGGTTATGGATTACTTCGTTTTTCCTCATTTAAAGAACACTATTTTTAAAACACCAATTGCAAATTTAGAAAAAGAAAGGATTATCCAAGAATGTGGTAACATTTCTCCAAAGATGCTGGTCAACACTTTCGAAAATATGAAGAGATGTGTCAATTTATGCTTGGAGCATGGCGGTGGCCAATTTCAGCAATTTATGTAATTATTTTTCTTTTTCTTTCTGTATATTCTTACTCTGTTAATTTTGTAAACAACAAAAATAAATTTGTATTTGTCTACTTATTTTATTACTCATTAGTTTGGCATATCATGTCATAATATGAATTTGACAAAATTTTAACCTACATTTGGTTAGATATATATCGTCTCCATATCATTGTGATCTAAACCAAGCCCTACGTTTTTTAATCCAAGCCCTCTTTGATGCAAATAATTTTTGCTCGCACGGTATATAGCATAATTTTAAAGCTATACTATACAAAAGCCTTTTATGTCGATTCATATATTATCTAATTAAAAAGTATTTCCATTGCAAAATAAAAACACCTTTTTCTCAAATAATTAACAGCGTCATTAATCAAAAGTATACCCTTCACTTCTGACAGTTCTGTTTATATAAACACTTTTACACTTTGAAAAGATTTTCCTATAATGAAATTATTAATTACAAAGTTGGAAATTAGCAACATTTATTAGTAGTTTACTTTACAGGCATCACGAAAATTCGAAAAGAAAACTTGAAAGTTTTAATTTAATTCAAAGCAAACAACAATAAGGATAACGGTTGCATTGTACCGTGTTTTTTAAATGTCAAAACTGAAATTAATGAATACAAAACCAGTGTACTGAAATTGATTAAAATAAAAGAATAACTTTTCAAATGGAATATAATAATGATGGTTTGAAATAGTTTTTGTTTGTATGGGAAAGTAGTTGCTAGAACAGTGTTTTTACTGGTAGTAATGAGTTCCATTAGCAGCACAGTCTTATTGAATAATGAACTACTTTTAATACAGCAATTTTGTTAAGAAATAAATTGTATCTTCTCTGTTCGACGCATTTTGTTCCAACTAAAGCGCTTTCTCTACAATTAAGACTGCATACCAGCGTCCCCAAAAACGAATTGTATCTGTTAGAACCTATAATCCACAAGACATTGGTGGGGTTCGTAGCGATCGGCAAGTAAATTATTTATATTGTTTTAGAAATATTATTCATTTGGATATAATATCTAATATTAGGTTCACCACACCAAAATTAATAATTTTTGCGAGAACCTTGTTTTTGGGGCATAGATTATTAATCTGGAAATTATTTTTGTTTTAAAGGCTTAGTTTTCAGCCATTCGTTCTCAAAACTCATTAGAATTGTGGTCTACCCCGAAAAATACATCATTCCAGAAAAAAATCATCAATTTTAGTGTGGTGAACAAATAATAGATACTTAATATAAGTCGATTTGTGGTACCTACACTGTTCTCAAAGTTATGCTAAATACCTACTTAGAAATTGCTTAAAACTAGTTTAGTTGGTTAAGAGTTTGAAAAACAATTATAAAGTATGACTATACCGGGTGTTTCTCAAAAGACGTTCACCCCTATAACTTTTCTGTATAATAAATCTAGGTATTGTTGTGGCTGGGCTTCAGAGAACACGTAAAAAATATTAATAAAAAAGCATTTTATTCCTTAGTTATGTTACAATAATAGACATTTCCTTGATCAAAAACTTAAGAGAATACTCTGCGATAGCCTGGTTCTGTTACACTCCTACTGCGATTTCAATTATATGTTTTGTTTATATGAAATTAAAAAGAACAGAATACAAAAAATGCAAATTTCTTTTTTTAAAAAAGACCAGAAAATTTACACTTTCTGGACAATTTTTCGTCTAGAAAATAACGTTTCTCCGATCGCAAGACCGGAAAAGTGACATTAGAGACCGGAAAAATCTTTCCGGTCTCTAATGTCACTGTCACCCTGTTTTTTGTTTTTCCAATCGCTCTTTGATAATAAAAGATACCTTGATTTCGTTATTATGACAACAACATTTCGATGTATTGTCGAGTGACAGTTCGTTGATTTTTAATTTTGTTCTTTATGTCAAACTTGTTTCGCGTATATTATAAAATATATCGAGGTGTCGGTCTTAAAAAAAATATTGTACGTCACGCAACCGAAAATTAGTGTTTTCCAGGTCTCTCCAAGCTTCCAGGACTCGCCTATGGCTCACCCTGAAAATGCTTGTCTCGACCAGAAAAACGGTCTTGTAACGTAAATTACTATTTCTATGCTGATTTACGGAATAATACATCGCGTTACAATCACGCTCGACATTATTCCTCTTTAGTTTCTATATACCAGTAGCGCAATAACCTTTACTTTGCCGTACTATTAAAATCCAAAGGGCCGACACTGTGTGCTTAAATAACATTTGCATGGAACTTCCAAGAAAGCACGTTAAGTCATGATGCAATCACGTGCCTCTTAAATTTGCCTGTATTATATTTTCCGTGACATGAGAAAACTAACCTTGTTTGCTCGCGCCCGGGCTTTTCATCAGAATCTTTTACAAGTTATTTTTGCACAAATGAACATTATCGTGGGGGTTTCTCCAAGAATAACAAAAGTAACGACAACGTAAACGTTTATGGAAGAAATGAAAATAAATACAAAACAATAATTATTAAAAAAAAATCGTATTATATGCTCACAAAAAAAATAGTCACAAAAAATAGAGTCATTCACGTGGAGTGGTCTATTAGAAGATTTCGGAAACGAGTATTGTTATCTGTCTCAAAATTTGGTAGCTGGCATAATTATTGGCTTTGAACTTTTAAAATATTATATTTTCACGTTTGGGCAGCAATTGATTCAAGAATGTAAAGTCGAGTGCCCTTTTAATATCCTATACCTTTTGTCACTAGGAAATATAAAAATATTTAATGTTCTTGTAACATATTTATATAAGGTCAATTTAAAATTGTAACTCTTAATTATTTAAAAAACAAACCTGCCCTATTTTCTCCTTATATGTAATCCCCTTTTTTAGTGGTCTTCATTCCCTGTGTGTTTTTAAATAAAGTCGCCCTGACAGACCCCAGTGGCGTGAAGTTCTGTGAATGTTCTTCTTTTTTACTTTGCGACTGGCTGCATGGCTAATTAGCCAAATGCCAATTATAAAAAAAAAAAAAAAAAAAAAAAAAAACGTTTGAATCACTTCAGGTTATACCGGAAGTTATGCCCAACTTTGTTATGTCAAATAGAATAACCTCTAACAAACTGTTTTTGAGATATAAATTAATTATTCTGGAAGGTAAACATTCTGATTTTCTTAGTGTTGATTCAGGAGTACCTCAGGGTAGCATTCTAACCCCTTTCTATACAGCTTATTTACATCAAACTTTGTCAAATTTCTTAAATATTGTCTACATTATCTCTATGCAGATGATACGCAAATATACCTATCGTTTAACCCCAGTGACGCTGCTCTTGTCAACGCAAAACTTAATGAGGATTTGGAAACTTTGCTTAAGTTTCCAATAACTAATTACCTACTAAAATTTAATCCCCCTCAATCCGTGACCTTGCTGTTTTGCAACGACAATGTAAGAAATTACTTATTATATAATATTAAACTAAATCTGGGAGAGGACTCGGTCTCCTTTAAAAAAATTGCTAGAAGCTTGGGTCTTGTTTTAGGTACCAAATTAAAATTTAAACATATGCTTAAAAGAGCCTTTTCAGTTTTAAAAAGATTGTATTATCATAGGCAATATTTATCCAAAAACAGGAAGGTGCTGTCAAGTGACTCTCTTATTCTATCTCACTTTAATGGGCCGTTTTTAAACTCTGTTGATAGCAGACGTATATATACAAAAAATGCAAAACTCCTGTATCAGATTTACTTGTGATATACGTCGCAGAGAGAGAGAGAAATTTAAAAAGCCCCCATATCTGTATAATAGAATTAAATTTAGAATTGATAAACATAACTCAAACATTTTCGCAGACAATCTTACAATTCCCTCTCATAACAAGCAATTTTTAAAAAATTCCTTTAGTTAAGGTATTGCTCTCCTTTTTAACAAATTTAAAATTAATGACTTTCGTGCTACATTTAAAAAAAAATTAAATCAAGATTTACATATGAGCATTTTCTTTGCCAAATAGAAAATGACGAAATAGAAGATTACAGAAACATACCTGAAGCCATACGTAACAATCATTTTAGATCAGAAGTCGAAAGAAGATGGCCACTGCATGAAATCATATTTACAGACGGTTCTAAAATTAATAATAATACTGGATGTGCAGTATTTTATCCTAAGGAAAATATAACAATAAAACAGAAATTAACCAAGTATTCCTCAAATTTTACAGCAGAGCTTATGGCAATCAAGGAAGCATTCAAGCTATGTTTAACAACACCATATTATATTTACAGACTGCTTGAGTGCCATACAAAAGCTTAAGAACATCTCACCAATCACAGATATAAACCCCTTACTAGCTGAAATTTTAAAACTTAACTACGAAATTGTAAATCAGGGAAAAACTGTAAAGTTAATTTGGATTAAAGCGCATATCGGAATTAAAGAAAACGAAACAGTGGATAAAATGGCAAAAGAGGCCACAGACACCGGATGGGTAGATGTTAACTACAAAACACCAAAAACTGATTTCTTTGGAAAAATAAAAGAAAAAATGCAACAAGACTGGCAAACTTACTATGAATCGACCCATAAAGGCATGTATTTTCGAAATATTAAACCTAATATAAGTAGTAAACCGTGGTTTTTTAATATAAATAACAAAAAACTAATTAAAATTATGTTAAGACTACGAACGAACCATATTATTTGTCCTAGCTATAAATATAAAATTGGTTTATTAGATAACCCAAATTGTAACATATGCGATGAAATAGCTGATCCACAACATATATTACTACAATGTTCATTAAATATGAACAATATAAACCAATTTCTAATTGAACTATATAATGCAAGAATAACTTCTCCATTTAACCTTGCAAGTCTATTGACAAATGAAAAAACATTTAAAATTATTAGTAAGCACTATTGTAATTCAGAAACTTTCTTTAAATAAATGTATATAGGATTAAGAATGTTTTAAAAAAAATATATTTAAAAAAAAAACAAGAACTAAAAGAAAATAAAAAAAGAGAGAAAAAAAAAAACAAGAATACCTACTTAAAAAAACAAATAAAAAAAGAATATAAAAAAATTTTAAAAAAATTAAAAAAAAAACAAAAAAAAAAAGGGAAAAAATATAATTATTAACTTTATAGCTACGTATAAACAAAAAATTAACTAGCATTAGATCATAAGTATTTATGTAAAATTGAATCAAGGCGACACCTTACGGTAGCTTTGAAAAAAATGTATATATCTATATTTTTCACTCTTATATCTATACATAAAATTTAAAAAAAAAGTCTGGCCTGTTGGAATCTTTTCCAGTGCCATTGAAACTAACACACACACACACACACAAGATTTACTTTATCATCAGTTAGTATAAAAATTACCAATACTTTTATATTAGTATTAAAAAAGGTTCGTTCGCAACTCACGCTTAATTATCTATTTGTTTTTTTATGTTTCTTTCTCTGCCTTTCTCTTCCTTTTTTTTCTATTTCATTCTTTTATCTGTGTCCCCAAATACCAGACAGCTTTTAGTTTCTCTATTCTTCTTTATTAGGTGTTCTGAAATATGTTTCCGTTGTAATTATTTAGTTAATTACATTTTTTGGCCTCAACAGCGCCCATGTTTGCATGCATGCATGGGATAAATTGTCTATTTATCTGCCAAATGCATCCTTTGACCTGAACGATTGAATAACTTAAATAATTTAAAAAATTGTATATAATATATTTATTTATCCATTCTTTAATTTTGACAGAATCATTTTGAATATAATTTTCAAAAAGAATTTTTTTTAGCGTCTGGATCCGATGATAAGTAAAAAATGTTTAGCGGCACGTAGAAAAAGCTTTTTATTTTTTTTTGGCTAAACATTTTTCAGTTATAATAATTTTTTCAAATTAATGTTTATTATTAACCTATACTGACGACACTAACTTTGAAGAACGTAATGACTTTTTCTGGAATGATGTAAATTAAGGCGTCTATTAAATTAAATGTGCTAAATACAACCGAAATGAATAGAACAAGGTGTATTATTTTTACACGGGCCGAAGGTGCTTTATATAACTGCTTTACCTTTGTATTCGGGATATTTAAAATGCAGTTGACGACTTGAAAGTCATAAAAGGAGAGGTATCTATGACATAATAAGAGAAACTCTTAAAGAAAGTTAATTTTATAGTATTTTAAAAACTTTAAGCTTTTACATTCAATAACTCGTACTCGAACTCTTCATAAATCAAAATCGAAATGTGACGGCTCTGCGAGTTTCCGAGGTTAACGAATGAAAGAATCATAGACAGACGTGTCGAAAAGAGATATGCCGGTGCCGGTTCAACTTTTAGAAATAAAATAAAATTTTGCTGAGCATTTTTGTTACTGCAGGGAAAAACCGTTCTCCCTCCCACCACTAGTAACACCAATGGCGCACACACACAAGTGATGAATCTAGTTTATTTGGAACGTCCCAATTCGACCACTCAGAAATCATTGACAATCAGCAGGTTAAAATGTCGGCAGCTTGCTATCAATCTGAAAGTGGGTATGGTTATAAAATAAATGTATTACAGGAGCGGCTAAAAAAATTAAAATAACTCGCAGTCTAAATGAGATTGCCATATCAAAGTCACTTTATTACAGTATAGAGTCTATACTGTTTCAGTCTATACTATAGACTGTGAAGTACAAATCAACGTTTACTTCGTCGTAAGGGTAGGAATCTAAATTTTGTTAATACTTTTGGTGAACTTTAAATATATTTTGTTTAGTTTTATTTAAGCGGATCAGCCTTATTTCATTTTAGAGTAGTGACTGACTGTCGTTCTTTATTTTAAACATATCTAAGTATTTTTTATTTGGAGAACGCCCCCACTATACATACTTATAACACTAACTTTATGCCCCCTGTACTTAGTACCTGCTTCGCAAAATTCCGTGTAGTTTTATTTTACTAGACTTTGGTAGTTTATAAAGAAGAATTGAAACTTTTTATCATGTTTATCATTTTAAAAATGCCGGGGAACAGTACGAGGGCTCCATTCTTTTGTTGCGTGCACGTGCACGACAATAGCGAATAATAGAAGAATTTATTGACAAAATAAATAGATAAAATGTTACAAAAAGAACAAATTTATTTTTAAACGTTCTTGTAACATAATATAAATGGGTTAATAATAATTGATAAGGGGTGCAAATGTTTTATTACGTGGCTGACAACATTGATCATTAAATCTAGTGTTTCAGGAGACAAGAAATCTCGCACTTTTTAAAAGACTCTCGTCTCGAGATTTTTACAAATCTTCCCTTGCTAACATCTCGCGGGAGTTTCGCAACTTCTGGTTCTTGCAATATTACGTCATAAAAAAACTTTTGCAAAAGATCCAAGTACATACGGGTTTTTATTATTACCATTACCATTTGCGTATTATAAACCCATCCCTCTGAACAAATACGCATGCGTCACTGGAACCGAATTCAAACGAAAACGAACGACTACGGTGCCCTTCGCGGTTTGCCTTTCAATTTGAATCATGTTTTTAGGGTTGCATACGTGTACAAAAATAGAATTTTAGAATAAAAAAGTAAGATAGACCCTTTTTAAGTATTCAAGGCACAAAACGGAAAAGCTGTCTGCCTGCACGTGGCGAAACAGAATGCACGCAAGTGCAAAAATGGGTCAGTTACCGACGTTAGCTAAAAACACGTGTCTGTCTTGTTTATCTGTCTTTTTTTTTAATGTGTGTAATATGTTTTAAATATAGTGTAAATTATAGTTTAATGGTATTTTAACTGGATAATTATTAAACCGGGACGACCCCTTGTGTTCTTTTCTATAAATCATTGTGGAAATTTAAGTTTTTATTTCTCGTTGTAATATTCGTCTCGTATTTGTGTGTGTTTTAACTTATTAACAGCAAAAAACAATGTTGGTGTTAGAATATTGTACTTTGCGATAATATTATTGTCTGTATGTAAATAGTGGACATGAAACTAGTCAGTAGATTGTTTTGATTGACAACGGCATTATTTTAAAATAATTATACCCAAAAACATGGATGGTCTAAAACCTAAAATGAAACAATCAAATATAAAAATTTTGCATTCGTTAAAAAAATTTTGCTCAAGAGTGCCTACTTTTATTTTTGACAAAATTTAAAATTATTATAAAAAAAGGTTGATCGGAATTGAAAACTACATTTAAATATGAAATCATATCTACCACCATGAAAAATATGATTTTGTTACTTCCTACAAATTTCTATTTAAAAACATTATAAAATAAAAAACTAATTTTTAACACAAATGAATATGAATTCATATTTGAATGTAGTTTAATTTTAATCAACTGTTTCTAAAACCATTTAATTTTCGATATAATCAAAATAAAGGTGCTTTATTCTTGAGCAAAATTTATATTTTTTGACAAACCTCGTATACCACTGCAGAAATTTGACATTTGATTATTTCATTTTAGGTTTTAGACCATGATTAACTTTTTTTTCGTAAAACTGATAATAAAATGTTTTCTCTAGATTTTCTCTCTTTGCACTTCTCACGGGCTCGGAATACTCTGCGGTTTTCATGATACCGGTGGCGTCCATAGGTTTGTTCCTACAGCGATCAGAAACAGTCCTTGACAGTTAGGATTCTGCGCAGTAAATATAAAAGTATTCCCACAAAGATTTTGGACCGTTTGAAAACCCAAAGTCGCTGTTCCTACACGTTTATCTGATAGTTTGCCAACTGTCAGAGCAGTTTGCGAATCTTTTGCCAGTAAAATGTCCGGAGCATGCGCGGTTAAATGCTAGCATAACATATGACATAACCTATTTTTCTTAGACGTGATTTTGCGGTTTTTGCTTTTGTATAAGACTTTTTCTATTATTAAATTGAGAAATGAGCGACATTGCGTCATCTGATGAAGATTCAGAAATGTCTGCTGTTAGGTTGGTTTAATATTTTATTTACTTCTTGAGCTAAAACTTCCCATAGTATCTTAATACTTTTGATTTGAAAAGTGCCAATCTTTGGAGAAGATATTAACATTTTTACAACATATTATTTAATATAAGTTACTTATTTTGTTTAAGTTTATTTATTGGGCCGAGCCACACGAGTTTAATTAACGAAATAATAATAAACAATTTTGAGGTTATGTCCATCGTTTAAAATTTCTTCAGTTTTAAACACCGAACCGAAGTTAGTTGATTTCGAACGCCTGTTCCTACAAGAGTTTGAAACCGGTCAGAAATCAGACTTGCGCCGTAAAGTTGGTTTGAAAATTGTCATGACGTCGGGGATTCGCTGTAGGAACAAACCTCATATGGGTGATCATTTAGTGCTGCTTAGTACAATGATCGTGTAGAACATAACAAAAAGTTTTTCATTTTTTCCCAAGTAAAAAGTTACGGCCCGGCCCAAGAAATTACATAGCCAAACTGAACTTTTCGGTTTTTTTTTCGAAAATCAAGGTAATCGGAATATTTATAAAAATCAAAACTATAGTACAGAACAAACGTGGAGCAGGCATTTCTTTCTAATAATCCCTTATGTTAAGCAGATTTTTGAAAATATTAGAAGGATAACCAAAAATTTGAACATCAAAACAACCTTCAAATTCGAAAATACGCTTACAAGCTTTCCTACAAAAGTAAAACCCCGCAGTGATGGAAATAGAAAAAATTGTATCTATCAAATCCCTTGCCAGTGTGGCGAATCGTACATTAGAGAGACCAAAAGACCCCTTCCCGTATGAGTTAAATGCAACATACCCAAAGAGGTAAAACTTCGAGATCAGGTATAGCGGAATATGTTTGGACCAACCAACATCATATGGAATGGTCAGAAGCCAAGGTTTTGAACAAGGACCAGCACTGGGAAAAACGAAAATTCAAAATAGCAGCTTTTATAAACACTCGTATATTTAGTAAAGCAAGTAGTATAGATATCCCCAACATCTGAAAGCCTCTCCTGGTCCAAAACAAGCAGCTTCGCACACTTCGTAGGTACCTTCGGAGTCGTCGTTCATAAATTCCCGGATATGTTAAACATCGTGTGGAAGATTTCTTTTCAATTTAAACAAACTATTTGCATATTAAAAGACCCGCCTGAACTTAATAGCCACGTAAATGCATTAAAAATTTCCAAAGAATCTAAAAATAGAGCAAAAGAACCGAATGCAATACTCCTCTTTAAGCCGACTACGGCGCCGTGTATCGGAGGAAAAAGATTTTTAATTAAATCCCCGCCCGTCTGAATTCGCGATGTTATCTAAATTAAATCTAAATTGAAAGTGTTACGCGGATGTTGGCAAAAGAAATCTAAAATGGAAAGTAAGTTTTAGGTGAAAATTCGATTGCCCAAATCCATAGGGATTATTGTATCGTTGTGAATTTAAACTTTTTGATCTATTTTTCTTATTTATCTTGGAGTATAGTTTGTTGTAACTCCCAAATATCGTATTACTTTACGTCGAAGCCTGGCCGCACGTCAAAGAAACTTGAAACGTGAAACAGGAAAAACATTTTATAAAATATTAACATATTGTTTTAAATGGAACTTCGCACATCAGCGAAATGCATTTAATTTGACATCCGCTGTCATTTGAGACAATACGTTAATATTTTATGAAATATGTTTCGTGTTTTCTGTTTCACGTTTTAAGGTGGGAGTATCAACATGCTTGCCAACCTATAACCTATTTCGCGTAGATTTATTTATTTTTTCCAACTTTTACACAAAATTTCAATAAAATCAATATCGTCTTCATATTCTATAGGTAATAATTAACATGTTAAATAAATATCAAGGAATTTCAGTTATTTAAGGAGAATTGTATATCGAAAAACATCGGTTAAGATTTTTTTTAACATTATTATGTCATTGTTCTTTCACTATACAATTCTCCCAAAATACGCAATGAAATAAATTGATTTTTTTTGTAATATATCAGATATTACCTAAATAATATGCAGACGATATTGATTTTATTTAAATCTTAGTCAATAAAATAATAAACTAAGAAAAACAAGGCGAAATAGGTTATAGGTTGGCAATAAATTGAATGACGTTGATAATTCCACCTTAAGCTTTTTTGATGTGTTGCATTAGGATCTAAAGATAAGACACTGGAAAGTTTTAACCAAAATGAGAGCATTTAGGCGTACTTTTACAACATCTTAATACGAAGGTGGTAGACAATGAAGCAATATCAAAAAAATTACCTTGTCGGACTTCAGTTTACACTTGAAAACGGTTAGAGATACTAACTAACCGAAACGTTGTGTTAAGTAACAAAATAAAGACAATGGAAGTCCGACAAGGTAATTTTTTTGATCTTAATACGAATTGTGAAACATTATTCGTTTTAACCAATTGTATACTTTTTTCATTCTTTATTCTTAGCCCACGCTCATCTACTTCTAAATTTAACTCTTTCAGTATCAGTATCCCAGATTTAGTTTCAGTGTAGGTCCAAAATTCTCGGTTTTTGAGTTTGCAGTAAGCTAGTATTATGAAAATAACTACCTCAAGAGAAATAGTGTTATTTTAATAAAGTGCAAGCAAGCTAATCTACGTTCCTTTCTATTCGTTCGGCATATTATATCCCAGTGAATGGAAAGGACAGCCAAGGGCTCAGCCACTCGTGTTCGTGTTGCATTTTGATTCGAAGAAAAGTTTTCACTCTCTTCATGATCAAAAACTACCTCTCAACAATAGCATTGGTAGGGTGGATAAAATGATCAGTAAATAATGTATGAATGAAGAAAACTTCTTGTTGCCTATTTCAAGGACTCTGAGTAGTGTTTCAACGAGAAATCTCGCATTATATAAAAAAAATCAGTTATGATTTATAGAAAAAAAAATAATTAAAAGCAATTCCCAAAGACAACTGGACACCATCAAAATAGTATGTAGTTTACTACCTCCATTTTGCTGAAAGTGGCATAATATTATACTTTCGCGAAAACGATTATCGTATATTTATTAAATGGTTCTCTGTATCAAACAGTTCGACAAAAAGTATAAACGTTATAAAAAAGGTTTATTTTTTTCTTATGATCCTTTTTTCCATTGTTTTTCAGCAACGTGTCCCGATTTTTCTCGGGCCACCTTGCAATATCGGTAATAAAGATCGCTTTTTTATCGAGTAATACTAACTAGATTATTTTTAAAGTTTATCGGAAAATCTAATAAAAATTTTAAGTTTTTGCGAGATTTCTCGTTCTCGCATATCTTTGTCGCGAGATTGTCGCAGAAAAACTCCCGTCTCGTCTTGCAGAAAGCCGGAGCACTCTCGTCTCGTTCTCGTCTCGCGAAACTACCCTATATTTCAAAAATATTTAGAACAACAGCACCACAGGAATAAACCTAATACATATTGGGAAATTTGTTCTTATATCCGCTGGATTTATGGAAAATATTAAAGAAAGTGGGTATAAAGTTTTATAAATATTTAAATAAAGGTTTTTCCAATCGAAATCCAATTAGGAGCATACATTTTTGGCGATGCCAGCAAAATAAAATATTGGAGGCCCATTATAAATCGGCAATGTACAAAATATCTACTGAATACTGAATAACAAATAAATTTTAATATCCATTGTCAAAATGGTCTGAATATACTACTATTTTAGAATAGTTTTATTTTTACTGATAAAATTATTGACTAATATTCGCATAAATTTTAATGTAGGAACCCATAAATTATTTACATGAAGATAAATTTTAAAACAACAATTTTAAATAAAAATTGAATAATTTTTTTATTCAAGCATCTTTTAATATCACAGATCTCATCTCTAAAGAGCATACCTTACCGAATGTTGAATACCTAAGAATGTTAGTACTACTGTTGCCTACGTTAGATTGTAGGCAACGGTACTACCTGAGCGTAGTTATTTTCTTCTTTAAGGCGTAATGACATACGAGAGAACATTTTGTCGGCAAAATATTATAGGCATTTACCTTTAGATAAGCAAACAATAATAATTACGACAGTGGCAAATTTATGGCCTTGCCCGTGTAAACAAAGCCATAGAGGAATAGGCATACGCACTGCAAAATTATCATTTAACGAATGGAAAAACAGACAGGTCCGGGCTTTAAAAAATGCTCAAGAAATTGTAAATGATGACCTTCAATTTATTTTCACGTGTAAACAGTTAAGGTTTGCCTTCAAGTTATTGTCATAAAACTGAAACTTGTTCTAATTTTTTTTCCAAGTTGGGAGAAAAGGTTGTTTAATAACCGCTGACCGTTACGTCATATTTTCTATATTTGCGGTACGTAGTCAATTAATTCAGTCAGTTTGACTTACCGGTGGTAAAGGTTATGGTTTTTCTTAGGCATGTAAACAAGTAAAATACAACCGCGTTTTTTCAAATTTTTAATTATTTCTTTTCTACAGTTAATGAAGTCCGAAATAAGTAGTTTATTTAGGGTAAAAGGTATCATCTATGATGATAATGAGGCATCATCATTGTAATATTTTTCACCACGTGACATCACAGCAGTTAAATATATTATCTTGTTTTTGGCAGTTCGTTGTCATGATATTGTGGCAGTATAAAACATGCGAATGATTTAGTCCCCAAAAAAAACTCGTGATAATAATCGCGGCAAAACAAAAACACGGCCATATTTTAAAGAAAATCTTCGGTAAATCTGTCCCCCTACGCCGAGAGAGCGAGAAAATATAAATCTATGCAAATCACACACTCAAAGCCGAGCCGTAACGGTCCTTCTGCGATATTTCCAACCCGGGCAATAATAAAGAAATTAAACCGGGTCGCAGGTACGCGTTGGAGTTGTTCGGAGCTGCTCCGGGCAGATAAGAGATGGCCGTTCCGAGATACGCGAAGAGATGCGCCCCACTGATACCGCTCCTGGGAGCAGTTATGCAAAATTTTACGACCGCCGTGTATGGAATGGCGGTGTGATTATGTTCCAAATTCCGCTTCTTTTGTCTTATTGTTAATAAACGGAAAAATTAGGTTCTATCTCCACGTACCGGCGCTATCATAAAATATTAACAGAGTGTTAATTACAAGGCTTGCTTGGGTTTGGCTTTAAAAAAAAAAAAATAGACGTAAAATATTAAAACACAACTTGGCTTTGACAGGAAAACGTTCTGCTTGATAACAAAGGTGTCTTATGAACCCAAATATACCGTACTGCCAAACTCCAAGTTATGGTGGCATTTTATGTGAGTATGAGAGAGTAAGTTATATGGTTAGATACTCGCAATAAGGACAACAGATCAATCAGTACTTCCGGCGTGAACAACGCAAGGCGAGCCCATTCCTCTGTTAAAGAGAGGGAATTATTTGTTCTGGCGACGTTTAACGAAAACACCTCATCAACTCGCTTCATCGACAAAAATTCAGTATTCAGTAATATTTGGAACTTCGTACGAGTTGTACCGCGAATTTATTTGATGTATTTTTCATTTCATGTACCTAGTTACAAATAAATATTATTCTTCGCATCTCCGCCCTTCTATAATACTATTGGTAGGCATCATGTATGGCCTATTAATGTACTGACGAAGGAATGTATGAAGTAAACAAAAATATCCCAGCCCCTCGCCCGCATCTACATGAACCCTTACTCAGTTCATGTTATTGTGCTGTCGAGTGCAGAGTGAGTGATTTTGTGTGACACGTGATGCAATTAGTAAGATGCATAAAGTAAAGAGAAAAAGAAAACTACCGGACATAAAAAAAAGAGCACCTTGACCCCGTTGAAAAAATATATTTATATCGCCGAGCAGATATTCTGGTAAGGTTTTAAATTACTTTAAAACAGATATTTCACCGTACGCGTACCTGAAAAATTCAGTCAAAATAGAAAATATTAAACATCGTAGTGGGCGCTTCGCGAACATATTTGATTACTTGCTGCTATAACAGGGGAACGCAGCGAGAGTGGAATGTGAATTTCTAACTCGCGCGAAGTACATTTCGTATTTATTTCCATACTTGCCAATAATGTATAAGTGATCTTCCATAATAGTTACTTAAAACTTTTAACGCATTTTAATAATGTTTTTTATTTAAATGAATTAAAGGTGATATTCTTTTGCTATAGATTGCGCGTCGATTGATAAACATGAGGTGTGGTAAAGTATGTCGTCGTCTACACATAGTACTAATACTTTATTTATACGAAATTAGATTTATATCCTTAGCCTATGACGGCACTTCTATGCAGCTCGAACTTCATTTTTACTATTCCCATTTTTAATACTACCCATTGTATTTTTTGTGCAATGCACTTATTGGTTTATAGAATTACCGCTAATATACCCTTTACTTTACAAGTAGTCTATTTTTATAGATACTTATTAAAGTAAATTTTTTCTAAAAACAAAGCATTTCGACAGTTGACACCCAAATGTGACATTTCATCTGATACTGCTTTCTTTCTTTCAGTAGTGGGCGGTAGCAAGCTCACTCGTCACGTTTCAGAGACTAACTTTTCTTGGTGTTTATTATTTAAGTTGAACGGTGAGTAGAATAAACCAGTTTAGGTTAGTTAACTCTCCTATTTCCAATAACAAACATTTCATTTATCATCATTTTGCTATTCTAAACTATTATTAGTTTATCTATTATAATTACGGTACACTAGGTTGCCAAAACCTTGCACTCACTAGGAACTAATCCAGCTATTTGCATTTAAAAACACATGGCATTTTGGCGGCTTTGTACTACACCGCGAACGTAAATTATAATAGGGCAATGCAGCAATGAACGCGATACATGCACAGGCGCACCGCTTGATTGGCTCGTAGCTACAATTTTGGCGGCGAAACTCTTGTATGTTGTCAAGTTTGTTCATAGCGTTTTCCATTGGTAAGTTTAGTGCATGTCTAATGTATCTCTATGTTTTACTAATAAATAACGCCATCACTTTTAAATTATCGCACGATCTTTCAATTGTAAATAAAATAAAAGCTGTATTTTTGCAAGCCATTATGCTAATAAACCATTAAGACCCTCACACAAGTTTAAAAAACGGTGAATGCGACGGTAAAATAACTTAGTTCAGTCTTGTCTCTGTCGCCAACATATAAATAAATAAATAAATAAATGTTTATTAACGGACTTGCCATTTTAGATTACAAAACATCCACTAAGATATAATATATATATATATATATATATATATGGTAAAGAACAGTACATTTCAATATAAGTTACACAAGTACACAACTAAAGAAGTATTTTTTTCAATTATACTTTAAACCCTGAAGTGTCAAATTAAACAAATCTATATTCCCGGGCAGTTCATTTGCTTTACGGCAAAATTAGAGATGGGACTGTGAAAAGTATAAATAACCCTATGTATATCAATACTAAACAGACTAACTTGTCTGGTCACCCTAACTGGTGCATGGAAATTTATTAGTTGCAGTAAAGCAGACGAATCTATTAAACCATTAAGTATTTATACAAAGTGCAAAGATCAATATAAGATCTGCGGTTCTCTAGTTTTGAAAGACCCAGCAATAGATATAAATCATTATAATTAATTTGTTCAGCTGTTATATAAACCTATAAATCGCAGTAGCAACCGTAAATAAAATGTATCGTACCTAAAACCAAGTACCAGAAAACTCTCCAATAAAATGCCACGCAAGAACTATCGAAATAACAATGGAAACTTTTAATGGGGTCCTGCAATTGCCATAAATTTAGTCTATTGCAGATTTATATCGCTAAAAGTTATAATAACACATTAGTTTAAAATTAACTTCTCCAGCTTTGTTGGTTTACATTGATTTTCGTACTCGATATACACCCTATAAATTTAAAATCTGCGTTCGGTATAAAATTGGACAAAATATAGATTACCAGTTGGATCAGCTTTCTTAACTTTACATGCGGCGCTGCTGTACGATGCGAATCAAAACCGAAATTATTGGCACCAACGACCATCAAGCAAAGATAGACAGACCACGCATCTCACTCCTCCTCACACTGTTTATAGAGGGCATTCTCTCATATCGTCGTTAATTTGACTAAGTGGCGTATATCACTTTTGTTAACTTTCTAGGAGAGCCTTTTAAAGATTTTAGTATATTGGACGTGCTCGTAATTCTGGAACTAAAACGCATATAATAATCAGTTTAGATATATCGATGAGTCCTTTGAACACTTTGGCAAAGGTATCTATGAAGATGTAATATTACTATCAACAGAAGAGATATGGCTAAAAAAAATATATACGCCACTCTGTAAAATAATTTTTTATTGCATTTTGATATAGGCCTACGCCTATTGCATTTACCAATATACGACTATTAGTAAAATAATTTATTGCTCAATTTTTATATAGGCCGGTATATTCTTCAAGCATGTATGTATCATACATTATTATACATTAAGACTACTGGTTTTAATATTTTTAAATCCATTTCAATTCTTGCCACTTGAATGACTGATTTCTTCTTTAATTTCCTTACTTATTATCTCTTTAAAATGAATTAGCGGTAACTCATCTTCCGAATCGTAATCATTTATATTTTCGACTGCCACAGCTGTTCCATAGTACAATTTGTTTTTATATAACATTTTAACCTGGCTCCCTTCTTCTTGTAAAGTCTTATCTAACACTACCAACTCATTGAAATTGACTGCATTTTGTGTCCGATTTCTCCACTTAACGAGTACAACCATTTTTTTACCAATAAAGTCAATATACAGGGTCCTGCAATAGTGCGTCAGGCTTCCATAACTCCTATACGAATGGGGTTAGGAATTTTGTTAATATGCCGACTTAAACCGCATAGTACGGGGTACTTCCGGAAAATATTTTCTCATATACAGGGTGGCCCAAAAAAGTGTGGTCACATAAAGTTGTGATTTTTTAAATGGAACACCCTGTATATTATTAAATTTTCACATTCTACGTAAAATTATAATAATTTTTTTATAAATGCATTACTGGTCTATATTTAATAGTTTCCGAGATATCGATATTTGAAAAATGACATTTTTGAACTTTGACAGCTTTTAGCTTTCTAACTGTACGTCTTAGAGCAAAACGGCTTACATGTTCCTATCTTCGATTTTTATTATCTTTCCAATAGTGTCAACTTCCAGTCAAACCGGATGTAACGCGAAAGCAGGAAATATAGTACTTCCGGTTTGACCGGAAGTTAACATTTCTGGGAAGATAACAAAAATCGAAGATAGGAACATGTAAGCCGTTTTACTCTAAGACGTACAGTTAGAAAGCTAGAAGCTGTCAAAGTTCAAAAACGTCATTTTTCAAATATCGATATCTCGGAAACTCTTAAGTATAGACCAGTCATGCATTTATAAAAAAAATATTATAATTTTATGTAGAATGTGATAATTTAATAATATACAGGGTGTTCCATTTAAAAAATCACAACTTTATGTGACCACACTTTTTTGGGCCACCCTGTATATGAGAAAATATTTTCCGGAAGTACCCCGTACTATGCGGTTTAAGTCGGCATATTAATAAAATTCGTAACCCCATTCGTATAGGAGCTATGGAAGCCTGACGCACTATTGCAGGACCCTGTATAAGTACTATGCAATAGAACTCCAAAACAATAAATAATTGTCACGTTAATTTAAAATAACGGCTAATTTTGAGGTTAAAACCTTATTGGCAAACAGGCGGATATAGCCATATACGTCTCATAAAGTACAATGTTGCCATTTGACGTAGGTTTACTGATAGACGTATATCATTAAGGTTAACAAAATCAAAAAATAACTCCTTGACCTTGCAGTTATACAATGCTCTTCCGAGTGGAGTTTAACACTGTAAGCTTACCAGGTGGACTGTTATAAAGACATTTTTGTTGAAACACTGTTTTTACTCTGTAAGTGAATTTTTAACCAGTGCACATTTCAATGAACTTATGTAATATATAATCGTTTGTCTTATGTATGTTATTTTAAAATTGTTTTATACTTTACGTTATGTTTTTCATAATTGTACTATTTTGTCTGACTTGCTATAATGTGTAAATTTTTTATACAAAAATAGTCAAATAAAATATTCTATTCATATATGCCCGTTAGCGAAAGCGATCCTAGCGCTTATTAGTCGTACGCCTAAACGAAAAAACGGCATAACTTTTAAACCGTTGGGAATTGAAATACGCCACTTAGCGAGCGCATGCCCCATGTCAATTCACATATTCTACCGTAAAAATCGAAATATCGCATTTTTGCATATACGCCAGTTAGTTAAATTAACGACGATATGACATATCTATTTTCGCGACAGTTATGTTTAGATATTATTTAAGAGAGCAAGCAAATTCTCGACATAGGTTAGTTTTTCTTGTCAGTGGTAGTAGTTGTGGGAGGCTCAGCAACCTGGCAAGTAAACCAAATCGATCCTTTTTGCGTTCCCCTAAATCTTTCCCCAACTATTCTAACCACCTTGTGCCCTTGCCTAACCTTACCGATCTAGTTATGACAGTCAGAAGTCAGAATATCCTTTCAGGCGCGAGGACAATAACTCTTCGGAGAACCACCTAGCCGAAGACCTGATGTCTCAGTCTCCCCAGAGTCTCACACGTCCCCAGGAAGTGCAACGGTGTTTCCTCCTCTTCCTGAGACTGAGGACAAATTGGGTCTTCCTCCACGCCAATCAAAAGCGTGATGTTTCCTATTTGTTAATAGAAGCATAAAAATATCTTAAACAGTTTGGATTTAATTTGAAAAAGTAGTCCATGCTTAAAGTGGAGTTATAGTATAGGAAAGAAAGAAAAACTAAAAGTCTTGTTTGGATTTAGCCACATGATATCTATTTTAATAATATTAGGTACTTAAATCCAATAACTATGTTTTTACAACAAAATATTTTAATATTATCAGGACGGGATCTCGCCGCGGCACTCACTAGAATGCGTGCAATCAGTCAAAAGCCATGTGATTCTGCTGGGATGGCGTTACGGTGTATTGATGGCCGCTAGACTTTTACAAGCTGGCTTTTAATGCATCCTGCAGTTTTCTGTGGACTTGCTTTGGGTTATGGTTGCCCGTAGACTCCCAATAAAGACAAAACGGCCGTCGTGATCTACTCCTCGCCTTAGGGTATATGCTTGGATTCCTATGTATTCCATTGCACACTTGTCCGATACGCCACTACTTTGTTGTTTTATTAGATCAGGGCTAAAAAGTAAATCTTAATACCTATACATTAGTATACATTTCCGAATTTTAAAAACAACTTTTTTTTATTTTTCTTTCTAAATTCGAATCGATCAGCATTCCTCAAGTGTCCGGAATGCGCAGTTTTTCCTTTTCGTCTCTAATTTATCTAAATTGAACGTCGCCGAAAATTGATGCCACGTGACCCACTGCATCGCCGTTCCGCCCCGAATTGCATCAAGAGGGCGGCGGCGAATTTTCTTTCAAGTTTACGTGATCGCATTTCAAAGACGACGGAGTTTTCGCATCCAAAACGTCATAATTTAGCGCTAAAGGGTTTACAGTAATGTATTTGATACTATTGCACGACCCATAATTGGTACTTTTAATTCTAGAATTCTCGCAAACAGCTGACTGCTGAAACAATATTTTTTACCACCCATTGAGAAATAGGCACTTTCTAGATAATTTTTTTACCCGGAAAATATTACTTTAGCGCTCTGGATCGGAAAGTAATCCAATAGGAACCCGATAAAGTACTGTACTGGTCCTTTTTTTCGCTTTCCGCTTCCCGTTTGAGAAAAATAAGCTAAACCCATAATAATAAGTATTAATAAGTTGGCTTTGACAAGCCTCTGTTTTCTTGCTTCTATAACAATAAAAACCGTCAATTATCCAGTTGATGATATGGCAACAGAGTCATAAATAGTTATAAAGAAATATTTTGTGGTTCTTCATGCATGTGGTTTTGTGGAATTAAAAACAGTCCATATATTTTGCAACATGTACTTAAAATTCCTACAGAAATATCTACAACATAGCTTTTATGTTAAAAAAAGGGACCGCCTAAGTGCTGACGTCAGAGAAGTCACGGATTTTAAAAACCTTTCTAAACAAAAATAAATAAGCAATTTCTTGCTATTACTCCTATTTTTGGTGTTATTATTGACCCATTTTCAGCCACAGATAAATAGGTGCCTAAATCCTCTTACGGATTGAAATAATAATTTCTCCGTCGAATTGCATTTTTTAATTATTTTATTTTCTTTCTCAAAAAACTCGTTAATACTAAAACATTTCAGCAAATATAGCCATGCATTCCGTAAATAAATTATTATTTTAAGTACACAAGCCTTAATAGCTAACGGAACCTTTGATGCTATTTGCTGACGTGATCTACATGACAATGATGATAAGTATTTTTTTAAACAATCTATAAAAAAATAATCCCAGTATCTTACCGCGGCGTCCTTTTTTTAAATACACAACAATAAACAGGATATTGAAAAATGGTAAATTCCTCGGTAAATTGTATGAAAATTTCATTTAAAAATTACTTTCAAGTTACTTCTTTTTATGTCATAAGGGCTTAAGCTGTTTGAAATTAAAGAAAAACACTATAATAAACCTTAGTATGCGTAAAAATATTAAATTTAGTTCCATAAAAATAAAAATATAAACAATTACATAACCTTAAACTTATTTAGATGGCGATAAAAAATTTTCCTATAAAACACTTACCTCTATCTAGGACTGTAAAAGGGTCAATAAATAAAAATAACCCCAAAAATATGAATAATTTGAAGAAATTTCTTATTTATCGTTTTTAAGCATGTAAAGCTGCTGCTAAAAACCTCTTATGGGATTTTCAATGTAATTTCAGTTTTCTGGGAAAGGTTTTTCAAACCACGTCTCTAGTGACGTCAGACTTAGGCTGTCTATTGAGTGTGGGTGGCTGCAGGTATATTAACGTTTAAATATTTGATTGGCGTGATTGCAAAACCTGTCCATAATGTTACTTCCCGTTATCGTTATTCGATATTTTTTAGGGGGGCGAACACTCTACGTAAGAACACAACGTTCGTTGGCTGGAGATAGTTACAGGCACAAGTGAATTATACGTTCGGAAAGGGAATATTTTATTCCTGCTTGTGCCGCTTCTTTTAAGTTGAACTAATTTAAGAAAAACGTACCTCGAATAAAACAAAATATTTTTGAAATACGGTAAACGAATTTACGATGGCAAATTTTAATGTTTTCTGAGGTGCAAGAGTTACTTTAAAACGATTTATTTGACAGAAATATTATACAATTAAAATTATTACTTTTTCGTGACGTAACTAGAGTAGCTATAAGGTAGTGAAAGGACCTTTAAAATAGAGTCGGCTTGAGGACTCATTATAAAAATATTTATTATAGTTTGCATGAATTTAGACTATGCAATTTAGGTTCACAGAACCCCGCTAGCTTATCTACTTCCATCATGTATAATAATTAATTTTGAATCAATTAATTATTAAAGTCCGGATATCGGGTAGTAAAAGTACCTTAATTCAGAGTCCACATAGGGACTAATGGTAAAACTATTATTTAGTATTATTATTAAAAATACTAAAATTTTACAGGCAATAATAATACCTATAATGTTTCTCAGGTTAATTTAATGACATAAACAGCGTTAAACTTCTAACCATAGGAGTCGTATCTACCAAATAATTAAAATGCGGAGGGTATTATATTGTTTTAGCAGGCAAATAAAAATATCGTCATTCACTGAAAATATTCCGCCCTTCTAGTCTAGGACATACAAATTTGCAATTGCGTTTGTCTTAGTATTATTCACAGGTCGGTTGACAGTGTCCTTGACGGTTGTTTCCACAACAACATGCATAACTTATAAACGATTGCCAGATCTACCAAATTTTCGGGTTTGTTAATATAATAAATATGTATAGGAGAAACAAGGGTTTGTTATTTAGTTGTGATTTTAACAATGAAAAAAAACCCTTTTTACATTTGGATTTCCATTATTTTTTTGTAAATAATATTTCTTAAGGACTAAAAAACCTATGATAATATTAATGAATGACTTATTCTCTTTTGTTTGTTTGAAGGTTGTAGACAATAATGTATCTTGAGTAATAGATGTGTTTTGGACTTCCATTGCCTTTAGTTTTTCATATCACAACGTTTCAACTGGTAAGTATCTCCAGTCGTCTTCAGGTGAGTACTGACTGTTCACTTTTCTTTCACACTCAAAACTTCTTGGTTTAAATTATATTTGCAAACAAGCTTTCAAAGAGAGTAACTGACGCACAATTGAATACTGATATAAAAAGAACATTTTTTATAAAAAAAAATTAAAGAATTTAAAAAAAATCTGACAACCCTGGTTGTGAGGTCGGTCTCTTTTGAAGCCTGTTAAAGGCTTTTTATGTCATCAAATTGAGTTTGGATAGATTATACCATAAACTGCATACATATATACATATGTACATCGACGAAAACCCCTTTTCCCCAAAGAAGAGCTGCCCCTAATTTAATGTCAATGTCAATATTATTAAAAAGCCATATTATCTAAAAAACGGTAAGGCGCAGGAAGATAAAATTTTGTAAATAAACACCATGTGTGGATCAATTGCAAATTTTCCGGGTGCTGCTTTTTTTATTCAGACTGAAATTGAAAAAAAATCTAAACCCGAAATTTAAGTTATTTTAAAAAGTTAATTGTTTGCTAGTGTTATAATGCGTCCCAATAAAAAATGACTTTGTGGCTTGATAGGCTAGGGATACAACAACATCAACTATTTGCCATATCTTAGTGACACAGCAGCGGCGGTACACCTGTAACTATTTTTTAAATATTTGTCTTAGCATGTATAAGCTGCACACAAATCATTTCGCAACGACCAATAAACGAGGATACCTTGATGAAATGAAATATACCAAAAATGTTTATCATATTCAAAACTATTTTGGAAGATAAACGACATATAAAGCAATAAACATTATATTTTAGCACTTTGTGGAAGAAAATAAAGACAAGAAATATTTTAGACAAGTTCTGTTTACGATCTCGGACATTTAAAACATCATATGCGTTCATAAAACTATGCATATATAATATATTTTATTGGAAGCATTTGACGGAGTAAGAAAACGTAAACTCTCTTTTATGTCAAACAATATGTTGTAATGATATTGATATACATATATTTGTTTCAAAAGATGATAAAATAAAATACCGTCTGTTGGAAATACAAGATGTAAAAATTTATTAGGAAATGTTTCTTATAAAAGAAGACGTTTTAGGAGTTAGGGGTAGTGATGAATTCGCCAGTTCGTAACTTTCCTTTTTTCCGTATTGCCAGTAATATCGTCAGTTATTCTGGAGACAGCTGTTATACTTCATACGAAGTCAGTTGAGACAACGTAAATATTGGGGGTACGATCAATTTACTGCATCACACACTGAAACTACAATACAAATATAACAAAATTTGTATTGATCGCTCCCTATACAGATGTTCGAAGATAGTCCACGTGGACTTGACAGGTCTGTAATCAATTTTTTTTTAGTTTTTTTGTCTGCCTCAACTAAGATCGCATACACTTTACTATGTCCTGTTCCAAAACTTGACTGATAAGGAGGCAATATTCTTTGTACATAATCATTAAGTTGCTTAAAAAGTACTTTTTCCAAAAACTTAGAAAG
Organism: Polydrusus pterygomalis; assembly: GCA_963969555.1. Taxonomy (NCBI): domain Eukaryota; kingdom Metazoa; phylum Arthropoda; class Insecta; order Coleoptera; family Curculionidae; genus Polydrusus; species Polydrusus pterygomalis. The sequence continues at coordinate 3,790,015 of OZ018376.1, forward strand.
GGCCGGAAGGATGCTAATTGGTCTTAGATCAGAAACCGATTCCACAGTGTTTTTTTGGGTATTGGTATAATAGGAAAATACCTTCTTCAATACATGAATTTATTATGTGCGTAATATAGGAATCAAGAAATGGACTAGAGTACTGAAGCATAACTGGAGATATTATCAATACCGGAAGCATTAGTTCAAAAGTCCGCAATTAGTTCTGAAACCTGTTGAACAGTGGCCACAGTAACTATAACGGAAGACGGCCCAAACGTACTGCTATTGTAGAAGCTTACCAAATCATTATCATCATTGTCACATTTTTTTACAATAAAATCCTTAAGTGTTTTCCAAATTACTTTAGAATTGCTACAAATGTTTTGCATGTATGTTTTTTTGTCTCGACGAATCAATGTTAAAGTCGAATTACGTCCCAGTCGAGTCGCCTCACGATTACCTTAGTATCCTCAGAGAGCCAAGAGCACTTTGGTTTACTTACGCGTACCGTTACTATTGCATGAGCATTAAATAGATTTATTAAATATTCGTTAAAGAGCTGAACCTTTTTATCAATGTTGGACACTCTAAAAATACCACGGAAAGGGGTCTGATGCAAATCAGTCAAAAAGTTAGAAAAGTCAAAGTTTTTGAAATTTCTATAAGTAACAAGTTTTTGCTTAAATTAAAATTTTCAACTTAGTCTCGCAAAGAACACAATAAGGTTATGTAAGCATTATTCTTTATAAATGGTAGTTTTTAATATCTGTATTAAATATAAATGAAAAATGTTAATCGGCGTGCGGACAAAGTTTTTAAAATTGAAAAAAGTTTAACACCTCCAGCAGGCACGTAGCTAGAAGGGGGGGGGGCAGGGGGCCCGCCCCCCCCCCCCCCGAAACTCGAGACCATACTTATAAAACATACAAAAACAAAATGAATTTTATGCGAAATATCCATAGCACTGCTTTAGACAATATAGCCAACCCATTAAACATTTCCTACATTATTAAATTTTCTTCGTGACAGTTTTTTTTTTCACTTGAAAACCAAGCACCATGATTCAAAAAAGGGCATGGCAACCAAAAAATTTTCACCTGCGGCGCATTGTTATTAGCGCGCATTTCAAACTCTATATACTAACTGGTTGATCCCGAAGATGCAACAGGTGTGGACTTTACGTTTTTACAACAATGGCCCTAATAATTAGATTTTGACTTTAGAGATTGAGAATGGCTGTCAGAATTTTAGTAATTACAGTCCATTAAAAAGTAGTAAATTAGTGTTTTTTTATCGAATACATTAAGAGAAAATACGGTTGAACGTGGTCAGCCAATCAAATGGTCCAGTCGGAGCCAAATAGGTGGTGAAGAACCGTACTTAAGAAGAAAAGAGAACTTCGCAGGGCTGGCGGCATGTGCTTCGGTAGGTCTCCGTCCTGGTGGTGAGTTGGTCTTATTTAGTATATTTAGTACCTCGATCTGTTGCATAGTACAATATCATGTCGTTTGTTAGTTAGTGGTAGTATGTTGAATGTTTTGTAGGATTCGTGTGCTGACAAACAATTAGTGCTTAGATGTGGTGATCTTGTAGGATTACTGATTAGTAGTTTCGTAGCGTTTGTCGGTTTGGATCTTGTAGATTCGGGCTCAAATAGAGAGAGAAAGTGTATCCATCGACATAGTAAAGTATAGAAAAGTTGATTTAGAATTTTCGACGGAAGGAATAACCATCGATATAGTAACGGTAGAGAAATAGATTTAGTATAGTGAGCAGAATAGGTAGTTTGATTTTAGTAAAAACTAGTAATTAGCATTCTTTACTCTTTAAAGTCAATTATTGTTTAAATCAAACATGGGGAAAAAGAATGCCACCGACAAAGTTGTTGAATCGGAAGTAGAACTGACAAAATTGGTTGTTAGACGGGAACGTATTAAAGATCAATTAAAGCGATTTTCTGATTTTTTATCAAATATAAATTCGAGTCAAATCAGTGAGCTTAAGGTACGTACTCAAAGAATCGAATCGATTTTGGACCAATTTAATAAAATTCAGTTAGAGATCGATATGCTTAGGCCATCAGAAGACGGTTTTGATGAATGCAATGATTTTGAACAGCAATTCTACCTAGTATTGGCTAGTGCTACACAAATGATTACTGACAGTCAAGTTAGTGCGGATCAAAATGTTGGACAAAACGCGTCTAATAATAATCATAAAAGTAGTAGCCTTAATAGTCCGTTCTTGTCAGGTGGTGCTAGGTTGCCAAATTTAGGTTTACCTAAATTTAGGGGTGATTTCGAAAAATGGACGCAGTTTTTCGAAACTTTTCAAACTTTAGTTCATAACAATCCGTGTTTAGACGACATACAAAAGTTTTATTACTTATTAGATTGTCTCGATGGCGATGCTAGAAGAATTTTGGATTGTTTAGAGATAACTCGCAATAATTATGTCGTAGCATTAAAATTACTAGAAAAACGGTTTCAAAATAAACCCGTTATATTATTATTCAAAAACACATAAAGTCACTTGTAGATATGCCTTTGGTAAATAAGGAGTGCGCTCATTTATTAAGGAATTTGAATGATTCATTAGAAAAACACATAAGGGCGTTAAAAGCATTAGGGGAACCCGTGGAAACATGGGACAGGTTACTTATATTTTTGATAAGTAGGAAATTAGACATCGACACAAAAATGGAATGGGAAGGTAAGACAATATCAGATTTTAATGGCGATCCAAAAATGTCAGATTTTAACAATTTTCTTTCAAATAAATGTCGCATTTTGGAAACAGTAGAAACGAACATAAAAGGGCCGAGAGTTCAGAACAAATCTAATTTCGGAAATAGTAATTCGCACGGAGTGCATATAGCCATAGAGGGAAATAAAGTTAAATGTGAAATGTGCAAGGGCTCGCATTTCATATACTTTTGTAATAAGTTGTTAGCACTTACGGTTTCACAGCGTGCAGTTGAAATTAGAAAGCTTAAGTTATGTTATAACTGTTTGCGTTCTAGTCATCTAGCAAGCGAGTGTAGATCAGACGGTTGTAGACGATGCCGAGGTCGTCACAACACGTTATTGCACCCTGAAAAAGTAGGTAACAGTGCAGTACAATCAACTCCGTGCACTGAGCAATCAAACAATCAAATTCAGGCACAGGAAGGTGTACACGCGTGTGTAAAAATAGAGTCTATTGTTGACGATCAGTTGATTGTTGCAGCCTGTAGTACTACGAGTCAGGTACTTTTGTCAACTGCGGTAATTTATATAAAAAATAGTAGCAACCACTTTGTTAAATGTAGGGCTTTATTAGACAGTGGATCGCAGGTAAATCTTATATCGGATGATTTGGTGAAAAAGTTGGATTTGAAACTCAATAAAATAAATATTCCTATATCTGGGGTTAATGACATGTTAACAAATATCAAATACGAAGCACATACTTCTATTAAATCATGCTATAACAATTTTAATGCAGATCTATCGGTTTTAGTAGTAAAAGATGTTACGTCTAACATTCCCGTGCGTTCATTTGACGCATCTAGTATTAGCATACCTCCTAATTTAAATCTGGCAGATCCAGAATTTAATATCACAGCAAAAGTCGAAATTTTGATCGGAGCTAGGTTGTTTTTTAATTTGTTATGCATTGGTCAAATTGAGTTGGGCAAAAACCAGCCAAGTTTACAAAAGAGTGTTTTTGGGTGGTTAATATCAGGCCATTGTGTTGAAAATCAAAATAGTAGCGTTATTACTCCGCAAGTTTCGTGCCATTTGGTAGCTCAGCAAGACATACAGGATCAGTTAGAGAAATTTTGGGCTATTGAGGAGGTAAATAAGAAGACCCATTTATCAATAGAAGAAGTGGAGTGTGAACAAAACTTTGTAGATACAGTTAGTAGGGACAGTTCGGGCAGGTTTTCTGTTAGATTACCAGTAAAAGATAGTATAAATAGTTTAGGTGATTCGTTAAGAATTGCAACAAATAGGTTTTACTCGTTAGAAAGGAAACTATCAAAAAATATAGGACTAAAGGAAAAATATTCATCTTTTATTGAAGAATACATTAGTTTAGGTCACATGAGCAAAGTTCAATTGGAAGATATCGAAAGATTTGATAGTATTTGCTATTTACCTCATCACGGAGTGGTTAATGAGAATAGCACTACTACAAAACTACGCGTAGTGTTCGATGCTAGTGCAAAAACATCCAGTGGCGTATCGTTAAATGACGTTTTAAAAGTAGGACCGTGTATTCAAGATGAGTTATTTGACATATTAATTAGATTTCGACAAAAGAACGTAGTAATCACAGCAGATATAGCAAAAATGTATAGACAGGTAAATGTAGCGGAGGATCAGCGAGATTTTCAGAGAATTCTTTGGCGCACTGATCCTAATTCAGAGCTTGAACATTATAAACTTAATACAGTTACTTACGGTACCGCGCCAGCTTCTTTCCTGGCCACTAGATGTCTTCAACAAATAGCTTTTGATATAAAAGATAGGTTACCTAAAATCAGCAATATAATTTTAAAAGATTTTTACGTTGACGACTTAATCTTAAGCGTGGATTCTGTAGACGAAGCTATAAAAGTAGGGCAAAGTATTTCAAAGGTTTTGGCGGAATACAAATTTCCATTAAGGAAGTGGGCCTCTAATAAAAAGGAGGTATTAGACACAATTTCATCGGACGATAAAGAAGATGTAGGGTATTTAATCACCGACAGTGATTGTACGAAAACACTTGGTGTATTTTGGAAATCCAAATCAGATACTTTAGAATATTGTGTAGAAAGTAAACCTTTCAAACAATCCGGTGTTACTAAACGGTTTATATTATCAGTGACATCACAGATTTTTGACCCTTTAGGTTTACTAGGACCTGTTACAATAAGGGCAAAAGTTTTGCTGCAAAAATTGTGGCAGCTGCAATTAGGATGGGACGAAACAATTCCTTCAGAACTGTATTCAGTATGGGTTAGTTTTTATAATCAGTTGATTACTTTGAATGAAATAAGAATTCCTAGACAAATAACAATTTTAAATGCTGTAAAATTCGAAGTACACGGATTTTGTGATGCAAGTGAAAGTTCATACGGTGCTTGTGTATATTTAAGATCTAGAAATAGCCGTAATGAAGTACTAGTTCGTCTTATTTGCGCAAAGTCTCGAGTAGCTCCGATAAAAAATATTAGTTTACCTAGATTAGAATTATGTGGAGCGGTGCTACTCGCAAACTTAAGTAACAAAGTCATTTTAGCTTTAGATATGAAAATCAATAATATTTTTCTGTGGAGTGATTCCACCATTGTCTTGTCATGGCTTGCTGGGCAACCAAATAAATGGAAGGCCTTTGTCGCCAATAGGGTTGCGGAAATTCAACGCCTCACAAGCGGTGCTCAGTGGGGTCATGTAGTATCAAGCGAAAATCCTGCAGATATTATTTCTAGGGGCGTTGAGCCAAGGATACTCAATAATTTAAAACTATGGTGGTTAGGCCCCGAGTGGCTTATACAACGCCGAGAAACATGGCCAAATAATACTTTATTAGACATTGACGTGCCTGAAAGACGCGAAATTAAATTAGCATTTGTGAATATTATCTCTGAATATAAAATATTCGAATTATTTTCGTGTCTCTCCAAATTAATTAGAATCATAGCTTTATGCTTAAGGTTTGTTAATAATTCAAAAATTATACGCGATGAAAGAAAGATTGGTAATATCTCTGTTCAAGAATTTGACAATTCGTTGAAAGTACTGATCAAGGTTATGCAGAACGAAGTGTTCAAGCATGAAATCAATCTTCTTAAAGGTTCTCAGCCTTTATCGAAGCAAAGTTTGATAAGGTGTCTCGACCCCTTTATAGATAGTAATGGTGTTCTACGCGTGGGTGGGAGAATTCGAAACTCGAGTGAAAAATATGATACAAAGTTTCCCATTATTTTACCACAAAGGCACCACTTAACAAGATTAATAATTAGTGATCAACATCATAAACAATTGCATGCTGGCCCACAAGCTATTTTAGCATCATTACGCCAATGTTATTGGCCAATTAATGGTAGAAGTGCTGTTAGAAGCGTTTTATCTAAATGCGTGACTTGCTTTAGGGTCAAGCCTTGCAGTCTTCTTCAAAAAATGGGTGATTTGCCTAAAGACAGGGTGACGCCTAATCGACCGTTCCTAATTTCTGGTGTCGATTTTGCTGGCCCCTTTAGTTTAAAAGACGGTAAATTAAGAAATCGCGCAGTTGTAAAAGGATATATGTGTTTGTTTGTATGCTTTACAACAAAAGCAGTTCATATAGAATTGGCGGGAGACCTAAGCACAAATTCATTTCTTAATTGTTTAAAAAGATTTGTCTCACGTCGGGGATTATGTGCTCGAATTTATTCAGATAATGGAACAAATTTTGTCGGGGGTAACAACGAACTTAAGAAAATAGGGGATTTTCTCAATAAATTAAAAAAGGATAACAAGTTTCACAATTATTGTTTACAATCTCGAATCGAGTGGCATTATATTCCCCCTCGATCACCGCATCACGGTGGTCTCTGGGAGTCAGCAATCAAATCCTCAAAGCATTTAATGACTCGAATCATAGGAAATAAAATCCTTACTTTCGAAGACATGAACACTGTTGTTGCACAGGTAGAGGCAGTACTGAATTCTCGTCCGTTGACCCCACTGTCCTCTGATCCAAGAGACCTCCTTGCTCTCACACCAGGACATTTCCTAATTGGAGACGCTTTAAAGGCACTTCCACAACGAGATGTAGCGGATCAGTTGTCCAATCGCTTGGATCAGTACCATTCACTTCAAAAACTGAGTCAGGAGTTTTGGTTACGATGGTCAGCAGAATATTTGTCACTTCTACAGCAGCGTATAAAGTGGCAAGACTCCTGTGACAACATCAAACTAGGCGCCATGGTAGTAGTCAAGGATGAAAATATGGCCCCGCTTTGTTGGAAACTTGGACGTATAGTCGCCCTTCATCCAGGCAAGGATGAACTAATACGTGTTGTCAGTGTACGTACTAGTACTGGAACTATTAAACGTTCAGTGCAAAAGGTGTGCGTTCTACCGGTAGAAACATTTCATAACTCTTTGGAACCGGGAAAGAATGCACTTTAAATAAAAGTTATTCCGTTTGTTCAAGTTTTTATATAGCTAGTTAAAACTTGTTGTCGTTAAGTATAGTTATTTCAAAATATTGTTAATTTGTTACAAAGTAATTTATTGAAAGGTAGAACTTTCAAGGCCGGCGGTTATGGTTGATCCCGAAGATGCAACAGGTGTGGACTTTACGTTTTTACAACAATGGCCCTAATAATTAGATTTTGACTTTAGAGATTGAGAATGGCTGTCAGAATTTTAGTAATTACAGTCCATTAAAAAGTAGTAAATTAGTGTTTTTTTATCGAATACATTAAGAGAAAATACGGTTGAACGTGGTCAGCCAATCACTAACATTAAAATTGAATAAAGTTATATTGCCGAAGTTGGTGAGAGAATCTTAGTGTCTCCGTAACGCAATTGGTTAGAGCGTTCGACTGGTAATCGAGAGGTTCTGGCTTCGAATCCCGGCGGAGGCGTAAAACTTTTATAATTTCAAAAACTTTGTCTGCACGGCGATTAACATTTTTCATTTATTATTCTTTATATTTAAAATTCTACTTTATTCGATAGAGAGGGTAAACAACTTAAAATATATATACTTATTAGCGAAAAAAACGTCCGAGCAACGGTATTTGCCGATTTAAAAAAAATGATCTTCCCTATTTGTGGAGTAATGGAATTCCACAATACGCCTTTTTAAATCATATTCACGTTATTAAGTATAATCTACGGTCGTTTGATGATGTTCAATCAACAGATCTTTATGTTGTCTCTTTCGAAAATTTACAACAAATTTATAGGGTAATTTTTACTTGTTTATGACCACTAAAAATTTATGTAACAGTGGAATTTATTGATTCTTATTTTATACCAGCCATCAACTCCCTTTTTAGTTTTAAAATAAACACAAAAAAATAATTCTAAAAGAATTGAAGAAAAAAAAATGTATAGGGTTTGTTTTTTGGTACCTAAACTATTTACTTATACCATGACCATCTACGACGTACGTGGAGACAAAAACACTACTGCTGACCGAAACGCACGTGCGAAAAAGTATCAATTTTTACACTTGATAGGAACAACATTTTTTTACCAGCGTATGGAAATAAAGACTACAAAATAATTACATAATTTTATTTATTATTTACAATATTAATCGTAAAGGAACAGTTCGTTGTATTTTTCAAGTTTATAGCTGAGGTCAGCTGATTATGTTCTGATGAATCCGATCGATGTTGGTCCTCTACTGTGTAAGATGGAATCAGGTTCAGAGGAGGAATGACTCATATTAGACGTGGAAGGTTGGATGGACAAGTTTTGTTGAACTTCAGCTTTTTGTTTTCCGTGGATTATTCCAAATAACCTTCCGCAACGGAGGTTGATTTCCAACCTCCTAACCTCTTAATATATATATAGAAACAAAAGAAAAAATAAAAGTCTTCCTCCACAAGTTTATTAGAATAAAAATACTCAATTGACGTCTCTACGTGTTTCAAACGCAGAAACGTTCATCATCGGGAGAGAGACAGAAAAAGCTTTGCTAATGGTGTTAGCAGAAGAGACTCTTAAACATCCTAGATGACCAGGGATTATAATAATAATAATAATATTTATTGTCTAACAGAACAGGTTCCAATAACAAGACAATGTGACATAGAAAAAAAGAATAATAGGTTAAAAAAGATTAATAAATCATTCTGAAATAGAAAATGGTGAAATTCAGTAAGTTAACGTTGTTGTAATAGCTTGCGTTTAGTTGCATTTGTAAACTGAGTGGAGGACAGGCCGAATAGATCAATGTCTTATGTCATTGCTAGTATTATTGAAAATAAACATTGATTGATAAATTGGTGTTTTAATTAAAAAGTTTGTTGAGGGAGTAGGCAGATGGAAGACGGGAGAGGATCTGAAAGTGCGTGAGGGAATATGGAAGTTTATACAGGATAGTAGCATAGGGCAAGCGATGAGCGACCTGCACACTTTGAACAAGAACTGAATGAACAAGTAATATCTGCGATTGAGAAGCGATGGTATCTGAAATCCTATTAAAAGGGCATCAGTGCCTCTAGGGGGATGTGTGCCATCTTCCTTAAAGGAAAGGCATTTGACAAACTTTCTTTGGACGTTTTCTAGAAGATTAATATATTTGTGGAAAATGGGGTGCCATATAGTAGCACCATATTCTAGTTTGGATCGCACGAAACTATAATAAAGGGTTATCAATGTTTTAGTATTTGTAAAATCAGCCGAATTCCTTATAATGTATCCAAGCATCTTCATTGCACTGCTGCAGGTGTTACTGATTACTGAAGTAAAGGAAAGCTTTGGGTCGAAAAACCACACCAAAAGGTCTCTAAAAGTGTCACACTGCTTAATGACTGTGTTATCCATGCTATAGTTGAAGCGAATAAAGTCTACCTTATTTATACTTCTTTAAATTTATAAGCATTACAAGAACAACAGCTACGTGGTAGTAACTTAGCTAGAATCAGTTCCAACATAACAAAGGTCGTAACAATCGTCGCACCTTGTAAATCCATATTTAAAAAAAAATCGTTGAAGCGTTTTGGAAAAATTTAAATAAATTAAGGTGCAGAACACAAGTCGCACGAAGTGGACTAGCACTTGATCGCTTAATTGGACTACCGTTTGTAAAAAACCTAATTTTTTATGACCAGCAATAATTTTTTAAATTTCTTTTCCTCGCCCCTAAATTGGCGCTCCATTGTACTTCATAAACTTCGGTTTACCAGTGAACAGTGCTTTATGGTGCTGTCGAAAATTTGTAACGCCGCCGTTATGGGTTAATCTAACAGGCTTGTTTATATGCTATTAAATTTTATGCCGCCGTTAAATTTATTGATACAAACTTCGGCCATTTAATACCCTTCGTGGCATACAGTTTTTGGCAGTCGGAACGTGTTTATACATTTTATATTTTAAAACCGCATTCATTCTTCAACTCTCTATCGACAATCATCTGATAATAGACGCATAATACTTGTCATAGTAAGAGCATTATGAAGCATAATACAATAAATACAATAATTATAAGTTTTTATAAAACAAGTGCAGTTATAAATTCATAAGAATCCGAGATCTCGATTAAAATAATTAAAATTTGCGCGGTTACAAAAAAAACAGAAAATGGACTATTTCGACTTGAGTTTTTAAAGTTATATAAAGCTTTCGAACGACTTTGTTGGACGAAGTGAGTTATTTGGGATGTCTTCTACACTTTAGTTTTACAAAAAAAAAAACGGAAAAATGGCGTAATTTATATTCGTATTTTTAATTTTCAAAATTTTCGGCAATTGCCTGATTTTTTGATTTACTAACCAGACAACTTTTCAGGGTAGACTTTAAAACATTGAAAAAAAACAACACACCAGCCATAACCTAAAAAATGAGATATGAAACACCATGTATTTCTTCTTACCCCACACTTTTTTTAAAATATTTAAATATAAAGAAATTTCTGTTGATTTTATTTTTGTTACAGGAGAAACTGTACAAATCAGGAGAACCACCTTAAGGAAAATGATCCAATATAACAGGTTTACTAAGACATTGTTTGTATTGATAGCTTATTTTTTATTTTTTATTAACCCACATTAAATAAGTTGCTAGTGAATCAAACAAACTTTAGTGTTATATCAATTCCAGATTTGCCAGAACAGTGTTTTTACTGGTAGTAATGAGTTCCATTAGCAGCACAGTCTTATTGAATAATGAACTACTTTTAATACAGCAATTTTGTTAAGAAATAAAATGTATCTTCTCAATGCGACGCATTTTGTTCTCAGAAAAGCGCTTTCTCTACAATTAAGAAAGCAGAACAGCGTTCCCAAAAACGAATTGTATCCGTTCCGTTAGAACCTACAATCCACAAGACGTTGGAGGGGGTTCGTAGCGATTGGCAATCGCCGCGCGCCCTCGTATTAGTTATAATGTATTTGTTGCGTAGGTCACATCGTTGCCGAAGTCTTCTAGCTGTCCTGTCTAAATTTAAATTATATTGATCGTACCTGTTTCAATTAATTTATTTTTATTTTGTATTTAAGTTTTTTTTTAAACTTTGCATGTCAGATAAAGCAGTAGAAGATTCTTATTTCGCACAACCCATCATTAATATTGGACTTGATAATTTATGGGAGAATTTTACCATCTCAGTAAACCATGTTGCATAATTGATAATCAATCATAATATGCAATGTTAAACGATAAGAACAATATCACATTAGAAGCAATTTAAATTTTTGAGAACTACTATAGTGATTTTTAGTGGTAAGTATATGCTTTATTAACCGTAGCAAACAAATATTATAATGATTAATGTCAAGTTTCATTAAAATTGCCAGTCGGAACTAATACAGTATATAAAATCAGATTACACCCCCAATAAAACTTGCTAATTACTGTGAGTATTCAGAGCTATAATGGCTATAATCTATCATAGCGGTAGGGATAACTCCTATTTCCTATTGGCTAAGTTGCCGTGATATTATCACTACACAACGGTCTAGGGCGTTGCTGTCACATATAGTATTAAAGAGTTGTATAAAGAGTATGTGAAATCTTATAAGGAGTAGAAGGCTTTATTCTCGGTGTAGAAATACTGTATTTTATAAGTTAGGTGCCTACTTCGTTATTATAATTTAATTTAAAAGGGGTTTAGGGTGTGAACGTATACATGTAGATATGTATCTACTTCTTTATGAAAAGCTCTTGTTAAATTTTATTAGATTTTTATAACGGATTTTTTAGTAGTAGTAGTAGTAACAAGATTTATTTAGCAATATGCTACAATTTAACAAGTTATATAAAATATTTGAACTAATTTAACAATATCATCTGTAAAAAAATGTTATCAGTCAACTATTTTGTTTTTTAAATAAATAATTTTTCAATGATTTTTTAAAATTTTTCAAAGAGAGCTGTGATTTAATTAAAATATTCAAGTTATTATATTCACTTAATCCTTTATAGAAAACCGATTTATATGTCAAATGTTTTGATACCATACCAAGACAAAAATCTTTATTATACCTGGTTGAATAGTTATGATTTTCAAAATTTTGAGTTATAAAATCTTTCAAATGAGAAGGCAGTAAGTTATGTTGTATTTTAAAAATAAAAGTACAAATCAAAAAAAATATTAAATTTTTAACATTTAACCATTGAAGTTTCTCTAACATTAAATTTATTTTCGTATATTTATCCACATTTAAAATTATACGCATAGCTTTATTTTGCAAAACTTGGAGTCTATTAAAGACCCCATCATTTGCTGTGTATAAAATAGTTGAACAATATAAAAAATGAGGTAAAATTATAGTGTTATAAATTGTTTTTCGTGAAAATAAACTCAAATTTTGACTAATTCTTTTTAAATAATTAATTTTTTTTCCAATTTTAGATACCAGATTTTCAAAATGTAATTCAAATTTTAACTTAGAATCTAAAGTTACTCCCAAATATTTAAAAGAGTCTATAATTTCTAATTTTTCATCATCAACAAAAATATTTATGTCTGTATTAATCACGCTATTTCGAATAACCATAAATTTTGTTTTAGAAACATTTAATTTTAATTTATTTACCTTTAACCAGTTTGATAAAGTTTTTAATTCAAAATTTAAAATGTCTATACAATCAAGAATATTTTTACCCTTTATATATAATAAGGTATCGTCAGCAAACATTTGAATAAAACTTTGTTTTAAAACATTTGGCATATCATTTATATAAAGTATAAATAATAATGGACCCAAAATGCTACCTTGTGGTACCCCAATATTATTATATTCCTTTTTAGAAAAAATATTAACAATTTTTGTTTTTTGCTGCCTATTACTTAAATAATTTTAAAACCTTTTATAAACAACTCCCCTTAATCCATACTGATATAATTTTTTTAATAATTTATCCCTATCAATTGTTTCGAATGCACGTTTAAAATCCAAAAATATTGCCAATACAACTTCATTTTTGTCAACGCTTCGCTTCCAATTTTCAATTACAGACTGGATTGCCGTTTCTGTTGAATATCCTTTTCTAAAACCTCCTTGCATATTTACTAAAATTTTGTTTTCTTCAATAAATTCGAGTATCTGTTCATAAACTGTCATTTTTAATAATTTTTCAATATCCCATAATAATAATACCCCAACACTTTTAACTTTTTTTGCTACTGGTGAAAATTGGACCACCTCAATAAGCACCCACTTTACTTCATTTCTAAATTACCAGAAACCCGAAGAGAATTTAAAAAAGGAACTAATTTTATTCAGAATCCAAATTGTTTGTTCATCGATCATTGACCTAGTGCCATGTTCTATTGCAGTCCCGCCGTTCGAAACCTTTTTGGCAAATGTCCAACAATGCTTAGGATTATATCGAACATGCTAAACAGAATTATAATAATAGAAACATCCAGTTAGAGTCGGAAATAGCGGAATAGGTTTTCGAGGAGTTAACGGAAGTGGTTATAGTTTCTTGCTCAATAATTTATTCGTAAGTGCTGTTTAAACTTCAAGGCGTACAGTTAAAAGTTTTTGTCAACAATACGTAAGAATGCACTGTACAGAACAAAAGTTGCTATACTATGCTATATAAAGAAGCGACGCTTGTCCTAAGCAATCTAACCGCATGGAATTGTGATTAGACAACTAACACCAGTCCATTTGATGATGCAAATCCAGTGAAGATATACCAATTAGAGTTGTTAAGAAAAGAACCGAACAGGTTCTTTAGAACAGTTTAGAGATAGCCTGTTCAGTGAACTGTTCTTTGTAAAAGAACTGAACCTGTTCTTTAGATAGACTTATGATAGATGATTGCGCTCGAGTGATGTTAAAGAGCAGGGAAATTCTGACCCGGGAACCTGTTCACCTGTTCTATTGTCACTCACTTGGTAAAAGAAGAGGTAAAAGGTCGCCATAGTAGTAAAAAACCGCTTTTTGTTAATCACTTTCTAAAAAAAAAAAAAGGTCGCAAGTAGTAAAAACACAGAACACCGCTGCGTCCACGTGTATGCTCTCACTGCTCCCTCTGTTCTCTCTTCTCTGTTCTCTGTTCCCTGTTCCGTGTTCTCTGTTCCCCTGTTCTCTGTTCCCTGTTCTGCTCCAAAGAACAAACAAAGAACAGCCTGTTCTTTTTATTCTCAAACGACGACCCGCAAGCCATCTTCCATTAATCAGCAATCACTCATAAAAAGAACAGGCTGTTCTTTGTTTCTTCTTTCCTTGGGTGTTCTTTCTGTGTTGTTACTTGTTAGTTTAGTTGTTTAGTTTACGAAACTGGCGACCTTTTTTTTTTCCCGACCTGTCACTTTTTTACTTTTTTTTACCAAGTCAGTGAGTGACAATAATTTATGATCAGAAGAACAGGTGAACAGGTTTACGGAACAGGTTCCCGGGTGAGAACCGAACTGTTCGAACCTGTTCAGCAATTTACCTGCTCTTTAACCCCTCACTAATACCAATAGCGGCAATTCTGACGATTAGCATGACCGTGAAGTGTAAAGATGCACTTATCAGAAAACAAAACATGCTCAAATTGGATCACATTGTTTAACATTGCCATCATTTGTTCACAAAAATACTTTCTCCTATCAAAATCGTCTCCCGTGAGCTCGTGAGTACGTATCATTTTATTTTCTTGTAATGTTCGAATAATCCATGAATGGCTAACATCGAACATTGGGGCTGTTTTTCGACTAGAAGTATGTGGGTTTTCCTCAAACTCAAGCATAATATCTAATCAAAAAGCACTTATTGCATTGGCAGCTACTTTTTTTTAATCCGCTTTACATGTCCAAGCTGGCGAAACTGCTTTTCTATTTTACTAATTTTCCATGAGGCGGCAAATTTGGGAATTTTTCATGAAATAAGTAGCAACTTTCGCGTCCGTGTTTTGTCTTCATAATATATACATTTCATTTGTTTTTTTTTAATGATCAGGACTGTGTCCTAACTCACTTACTCCTCCTTAAATCCTAGGAGGCCTTGATAAGGAACATTATTAAAAATTACACATTTATTACTGCTCCAAATGGAGGTAGAAAATTGGTGAATTATTTTCTTCTTTTCTTAAATCGAATTTCTGGGTTGAAAACTTAATGTAATTTTTCTAGAGTTCCGCAAAACTATAAAACCTTTTATTTAATCAAATTTAAACTTCCTTATCTAACACAAGGAAAAAACGATTTATCAAGGTTAAATAAAACACACTCAGGCGTGTCGTTGGCTTTATATCCGTGCCGAAGGCGTAAACCTGACATCTTCGCTACGTCATCCAATATAAGCAGCCATCTTTCCCGAATTAACATCTTCAAGATACAGTTTCCTTTTTTATTATCCCGCGATGAGAGAGGGTGTTATGAATTATGCCGGGATGGCTTGTGTGAAGCCAGAGACGGGCTCGGGTGAAATTTGAGGAACATATTACGTTTCAGATACATACAGGGTGGCAGAGTTAAGGAGGAGGACAAAGGAGGTGCAATAAAATACATAAAACTTAAAAAATGGGATTTTATCCCATTGACCCTCCGGCATCTACCTGAATGATAGTTCGAGTCTGTCTCCTCTTCTATATATATATATTTTGGGGAGCAAACTGACAAATCCAAAAAAAAATTTTTAATTCAAAAACGAGTCTTAAGAGTTCTGTATAAAATGGCATATTTAGAATCATGTAGAGGTCTGTTTAAAGTAAAAAGAATACTTACAATTGAGGACCTTGCTGCAAGAAGGATGCAGCTCCATTTTTGGTACTTGTTGGGAAATTGAAAAGAAACTGTTAAGAAAAAAATGCTTGTATTTTAAACTGAAAAAGAAAACGCCATATATATATATTATATTATATATATATTTAGTGAATTATATTGCGATAGCTTGATTATTAAAAATGAACAAATAATATTTAAAAATACAGAAATAGCTACTAGTATAGGAGAGCCTGACCTAAAGAATCCACCATGAAAAGGTATAGGGGGGTACACTGTTCATAAAACATAAATTGAACTTGTGTCCTATAAGGGGATAATTATTATTTATTTTTTTAATCTAGTATATTTTCGAAAAAATACAAAAATGTTTACAAAAAAAGTGTTTTTTTTAAGTGCTACACACTTAAACGCGTCTCTAATCGATTAACATTTCGATTTTTTTTTGTTCCATAAAAGGGATAAATAATAATTTGCATAGTAACCGCACTCCGAGAAAATTTATTTAGTGACTCAAAAGAAATTATGTTTTCTTTTTTTAGACGTCTTTTCATCAAGAGGATTAGTTATTCGAATATATTTCCTACAATAATATTTAATGACAGTTTCTTTTTTTGGTCCATAATATGCTAATCTTTCAAAAACACCTTTTGCATATCTGAAGTTAATAATATGTTTTCTTTATTAGAGAAAAATCGATATTTTCAGAACGGAACAGGAAAAATTTAACAAAAACCAAATTTTAACATCTACGTCGGTTCTGAAGAGAGGGTTGTGACCATTATTTTTCTCTTGCTTGAAGTTAATATAATTCGAGCTGTCAAAACTAGGCGAAAATGGGGTATTTCGACTTGGCTTGTTTCCGAAATCTCTATATTAAAGATGGTTTGCACTTTTCGTATGGCGGTATTTATTGCGGCAAAATTACGAGTTTTTTTGTATTTTTCTCGAAACGACGGAGATTTTAGTACGAGGCGTCAGTCGAGTGCGGAACTCGTTATGAAATATTGCATTTAAACTAATGTAATAAAGTGTTTTCAAGTCAAAAACGTTTTTACAACGTCCTAGAACTACACACGCAACACAAATTTAAATTTTCAAAGATTGAAAAAAATAAAAATAATAATAAGGACGACCATTGTATTACAATATATAATGGGCGAGGTTCAGTTCATCCTGCCTACTCGACTGCAGCTTATCGTCTAGTTAACTAACGCAAGAGGAATATAAAAATTTTAAAAAATACAAGAAAATAACATTAAAATTTGGTAAGCAAATTAATCAGAGTAATAAATGTATAATATTCTTAATTATCATATATGTAGGTATTATAACATTATACAGAGTCCAACAGTCCAGTAACTTTCCTATTACTTTACGCGTGCAAGTTTTTATAAACAAATCTTTTAAAACCAAGTCCTGACATATCAGGATACCATCGGGATATGTATTAATAATATTTACAATATTGTAAGAGAAGCATCGTTTAAACAGATGTGTTCTATGTTGTGGTATTGTTGGCTTACCCTTAAATCTAATATTAATTATTATGTACATTGCACGAAACCTAATTTTTCGGTAGAGATACACATAATAATGGTATTGTATATGTCATATGCAAATAGTGTCTCTGATGCATGTTTAACCAATTATTTTCCCTGATTTTGTGCCTGATATGTTTTTGCGTTTTTGCAATGATAAAAATAAAGTCGTAGGCAAGAATTTTGTTTATGTGCATTTGCATTCTAGAGTTTTTAAAACTACTTGCTTAACACATTTTTCCTAATAAAAGGAATTTGACGAAAAAAATTATCCATGAGGTAAAGTTTCCTTTTTTACAACCCATCAGCGAAATACAAAGATTTCTATTTCTTATAATGTTCTCTTCCTAGCGTTTATCAAAACTGACACACCAATTGGACATTTTGGAGAGAAGCTATTTTGTGCGTTATGCAGTTTACTTCCGTCAAATTCGACCGATAGCGCCTGTAAAGCTAGTTTATGCTAACTCAGTCTACAAAAAAAGTAGAGGTTAGGAAACCCTCTGGGGGCGTCTTAAAATATCTCTAAATATTGTCCATAAGCTTCTTAAATTTAATCAAAAATCATATCAGAGATGATGTCGATTTGGATAATTTAATGACCAATTACCAAAGATCAACATAAATCTCTATTGGGGTCACATTTTTTAGGGGAGGTATCTTTTATGGGTTCCCTAATAATAGGAGCTATTAGCTAATCGCTCAAGTGACTACATACAGTGTGACCAGTAAAGTCCGCATCATATGGGATTTTTTTTATTAATAGCTTTATTCAAAATTTGACTTTAGCATCAAGTTCTGCTTCGATCGAGATGAAAATTAAGCAAAAAAATAGTAGTCACATGATTCGCATTATCTGTCAAGTTTTAATTTTTTCCAAAAAATAATTCAAAAATGGGGTTATTTCTGAAAATATCCAAAAAATTATTAGAAATAGTTTTTTTAAATGCAGTTTCTAGCCCACATGCAAAATTTCAGCTGCATAAGATAATTTTAATTTTTTACCCACCACTAAAATTTATTTTCCACTTAATGAACACTTTATTGATGACACTGTGTTCTTTTTTGTCTTAATATTAAGGTGTATTACTTTCAGACACAAACTGCGTTCTCAAAAATACTTATTTTATGAAGTTAGCTTATACAGGGTCAAAAACAAATAAACTTTGCATCACATGCCACCAAATTTTAATAGCGCAATTTTGATTTTGTAGAAAAAAACACATTTAATATGGCGCTACTTTAAAGAAAATGTATCTGAAATAATTGTCAAAACTAAGAAGTTTTATGTAGGTTGCGTCGAGTCTTATTTTGCAAAAGTGGAGCAATTTACATAATATGGGTAAAAAATTAAAATTATCTTATGCAGCTAAAATTTTGCATGTGGGCTAGAAACTGCATTTAAAAAAACTTTTTCTTATAACTTTTTTCTATACTTTCAGAAATAACCCTACTTTTGAATTATTTTTTGGAAAAAATTAAAATTTGACAGATAAAGCGAATCACGTGACTACTATTTTTTGGCTTAATTTTCATCTCGATCGAAACAGAACTTGATGCCAAAGTCAAATTTTGAAAGTTATTAATAAAAAAAAATCAAATATGATGCGGACTTTACTGGTCACACTGTATATATACACCTAAAGAAAAAATTATTTCACGTCGTTAAATTGAATAAAAATTTTAATTTATTTAAAATGTTAATAGACTACCCGTGTCCAAGCATTTTCCCAAAAAAAACTGTACTGAATTTCCTGAATTTATTCCACGTTATAAACAAACTCAGACTGTAAAATTGTAAACCTTATTTGAATTTACAATTTACAGGTAAATAATAGATTAAATTCGGCCCTGCGTCTGTAATTCTTAATAAACTGCCGTCGAGATTGCACAGAAGGCATTAATTCCGAATTTCCCATCGCCGATGCGGCACAAATCGCTTTCATAAAGCCCGCGGAACATTACACCTAAATTATCGGCGAGTCAAAACTCATTTTGAGGTTAGGTTTAATGGCCTTGTGCACCGGAAGCTAAACGGGGCCCGAATTTTATTTAGGGCGCTGTTTCAATGCCGCCGTTACGATGGGCCCTGTTGTGAAATATTTTCTCAAATATACGGCGCGAAATTTGGGAGATTATAAATATTTTCGTATTTAAAGGATTTCGCATGGCTTTGTTCTTTAGAAAATTCGCTTTTAAAGCAGCATGATATGACAAGTAAACACTTGAATCGGAAATATAAATTTAACCTGCCTTTAAAATCCAAGACTGTCACAAAATGTACACCTCAATAAATAAACAAATCGTTAAAAAACTGTTTGTTTAATCTATGTACCGGGTGACAAAGAAATTACTGGTTATATGGTTGCACATTTTCAGTACAGACAGCTGACTGTCACTGATTGTCAAGGGCATACAACTTTATGATTTTAAATAGAACACCCTGTATATTTTTAAAACTGTATGCATATGCAGAATCCTAAGCATAAAACACATATCAAATCCTATATCTATCTAAGACAGTATCCGACAAAATGGCGTTGGAAATTGTCAAATTAACCACACATTTTATTGTTTTTACAAAAAACAAATTAATACCTACCTAAGTAAAAAATGTAATATATTTTTTTATTTCTTTTTAGGTACTCTGCATGTATGAGTAAAACAACTATTTTACTTCCGGTTTAACCAGAAGTGCTGCCAAATTTGATATTCAACCTCATATTTATCCAATAATTTTAATGTAGTTCAAAACTTTTAAATCAAATTTTCAAAATTATCTTACTTTCCTAAATATTTTATATTTATGTATGCCTAAACTTTTAGTTTTTAAGATAAAAGCAATTAAAAACGTTGATATTTTATCCAAAAAGGAACAATTGATGTTAATTTTTTTATAGTTTCATCTAAGGTAGCCCCCTCAGATCTGTTTAGAAATTTTAACTGTTTTACGGTGTTTTCTAGCCTCTCAGTAGATTAGCATTAGCCGCATCTAAATTTGAAGCTCTCCCGTAAAAAAAGGCATATTTTTAACATTTCTTAGGTCACTTATAATGTAAAAGTAAGGACTAAATGGCGACAATATGGCGATAACAGCCACTCACCCGCATCTACCTGAATACCCTTACTCAGTTTATTTTATTGTGCCGCCGAGTGCAGAGTGAGTTTTTTTGTGTGTCACAAGTGTTGCAATTAGTTAGATGTCTAAAATAAATAAAAAAATAAAATTGCTGGACATAGCAGAAGAGATGGACATTATCAAAAGCACCTTGGACAGAAAATGTATTCCCTTTGGTACGGTTTAATAAATCATTTTAAAATTGATGTTTCACCATACGCTTACCTGAAAAATGCGGTCAAGATAGACAATATTAAACATCGCGGTGGGCGCTTCGCTGACATGATACTATGCTATTTTATACTATATGTATGTCCATTTCTTTACATTAAACGCGATGCCCTATATGTTCAGCCTGGCCAAAACTATAAAATTAAATACAGCATGCATGTTTTACAAATAACATAAAATTAATGATCTTATTAAAAAGTTTTAATTTAATTCATTTTTGTTTGTTAGAGTTCAAATTTGCCATGCACCACTCACAAACAACCGTACCCTAACAATGAAAGAACACCCACTAAAATAATTTTAACAAATAAACATAAACTAATTTTCTGAATTTTCTGAATAGAAGCATCGCTGCTTTTGTTACTACGCTTTATAAGGCCCTCCAGTGTTAACGGCTAGATTAGTAGTCGGGAAGTTTATGGGTCAATTTATCAAATCCCTCTGTTAACTTTAACTAGTAGATAACTACAGCGATACCTTGGGATTGTGGTCAACCAGAACACGGGCGGGTCCGAATGAAATATGCATATATACTAGTGCTATTCACTGTTTTCGGCCATTAACTTTTACCCACTTTATTTATAAGATTTGCTTGTTAAGTTATCGGTTACCTACGGCAAGGGATTTTATCTTGTGGGTACTGTTACCAAAAGCATAATAATTTTTATGTATATTTTTGAGCTTTATTAGCATTATCATTTATCTGATTGGAAAATTTAACATGCGGTCATGCGGAGATAAAAAAGTCATGAGGGTGAGGTGGAAGTAATAAACCAACTGCCAATAATTTTGTAAATACCTACTATAACCATAAATTATACAATTAGGTTTCATAAACTTTACAGCTTCCTTAAAATTATGGCAGACATAAACGAAACTTCGACACTGTAGTCAGTAAAGACAACGAAGTTGTAAATTTTTTTATTGGACTATGTAGTATTGTGTGTTATTATTCGATAAAATATAGTTTACTATTGCTATTTATCATATTTTTTTACCATTATCACAAATTCTGTCCACGGTGACTTAAAAAATGTGACTTGAGTTTAGAACGTGGCTAAGTCGAGAAACATGCATATTATTGCATATAGGTACTTCATACGAAGTCAGTTGAGATAACGTAAATATTGGGGGTACGATCAACTTACTACATCACACACTGAAACTACAATACAAATATAACAAAACTTGTATTGATCGCTTCCTATACAGATGTTCGAAGATAGTTGACGTGGACTTGACAAGTCTGTCATCAAATTTTTTTTAGTTTTTTTGTCTGTCTCAACTAAGATCCTATACACTTTACCAGCATTAAGTGCCGTTTCACAAAGGACCGATGATCATTGCCATGGCCATTATCATTGAATATCAAACTATAAGAAGGCCATATGAGCCGATTTCCTAAATCTGCTACGTCAAATTCATAGATGGAACAATGAGTTCACCAACAAGAAAGCGACTAACCTTTTCAATGCTAAATTAAAGCATTGTTGCCGCCTGTCTGTTTGACTTGCTGCATGAGTTTTTTAAATTTATTTTTATAGCTTATCGTAAAACTTGATTTCACATAAGTACCTACACCTATCCTAGATTTAACTAGCTTACATTTATTTTCCTACCTATAGTATAGTCTAGACTTAAAAATGTCCCTATTTTTAATTGCTTTGTAGCTTATAATATTTTCAACCTTTTGACGTCCCAACGTTAATTAAATGAAAACATATTAACCGCCATGTATTCTATTTCTAACACAATTAAATGACGACTCTCACTATTCAATACCTACCTAGGCTACCTACAACGTATTTGTTGGGTAATATATGAATGATGTGCGGTTTGTTTGTATAACTTGGTTTTAATTTTCAATTATTAGATACTACTTTTCAAAATGGTTAAAATAAATAGGTTTTATTTTCTTACTTAAGAAACATCCAGTTTGTTTGTATTAGTGTATTACGTATTTTGCTATTTTTCTACGAAATAAAACCTATTTTAGTTATACTTGCTGTCGCTTTTTATCTACTTTTATTTGTTTAACATTTAACACCTAATGCAACGGTAAAACCATTATGAAAGTCGGTCCAATTACCCCGGAGTAATCAGCGTACATATTATTATCAAAAACATACAATCGGCTGGAATTGAGAACCTCCTATTTTATTGTCTGTTAAAAATGCTTGAATTCTTAAAAATTCCAATAAAATACGATATGCGGCAACACCACGACATCACATCAGTGAATTTGAGACATCTGTTGCCGAGGCGCTGCATTATAACGACAGACAGGCGACAGATTTAAGGTTAGAGTTACGATCAACTCCACAATGGGGGCCAAACCAGCTCCAATACGTCAAAAAATGGGTTGTCAACTTTTCTCGGACATCCGTCATTCTTATATAGTTTGATATTCAATGCCATTATCATGGCCCATTGTTTAAACCGTCTCTTTCACATAATTTGAGCATATCATCGGTCGACCGTTACAACAAGAATTGCTGCCGACGATCGGTTGCGCCCGATCATCAGCACTGATCATCGGTCCTTTGTGAAACGGCACTTAAGTATTAATATTTCGTAAGATCCGTTTCTCTATAGTACCGTGGTGCGAGCAAAAATTATTTGCATCAAAGAGGGCCTTGCATCCAAGGACGTAATGCTTAGCCGTAGAGTTTAATACCTGTTGGGTGTCAGTAACTACCTGAATTAACAATCAATCAGTTATTCCGTTATCTTTGACGGTCGTTACAACTAATTTGATTTATCGCTAATTTTTCCAATTTCTTGAACAATTCACACAAGGGTTAGAGCAAATGGTGAGTGGCAATACAATCCGGGTTTGTGCATGGACGATTTTCACGAACATTTTCCTAACGTTGCTTTTATTGCTGGGGATTTTTTTCATTGCCTGAAAAGAACAGTGGCTGTAATTAGGTAAACAGGTTCTATACAACACAAAAAAGTGCGACCATCTGTAAGAACAGAAGAATTTGTTGCAAACGTTCGTGAAATAATGCAAAATACGCCAACAAATTGTATAAAACCCCTGTCCCAAGAAGTGGGAAGATCTTATGGAACATGCAGGACTATTCTTAAGAAGCAGCTAAATTTATTTCCTTATAAAGTGCAAGTATTCCAAGAAATATAAGCCGCAGATTTTGAAAGACGCAGGAATTACTCTCAATGGTTTACCCAAAATTTATTGGAAATAATTATTATAGAAATTCAGCAATTTATGTAATTATTTTTGTTTTTCTTTCTGTATATTCTTACTTTGTTAATTTTGTAAACAACAAAAATAAATTTGTATTTGTCTACTTATTTTATTACTCATTAGTTTGGCATATCATGTCATAATATGAATTTGACAAAATTTTAACCTAGATTTGGTTAGATATATCGTCCCCATATTATTGTGATCTAAACCAAGCCCTTTGATGTAAATAATTTTTGCTTGCACGGTAATATTAATATTATAATATTTTTTGCTAGTGACATAAGTAACTATTAGTTTAATAAAAATGTTAAAATTTAATTAACCTGCTGCTAACGTTGCACCCTGCTAACGAACTTTTAGCTGAATCGTTAAAAATTCAGTCGAAACTGGACACGCATACATTTGCATACACTACCGGGTTTGTTACGTCGAAATCACACACCATTAGAAATGGGGTTCGAAAAATAATCGATAGTTTTAGGTAAAATTGTAAAAAAATAATACACAATATTATTTCCTAAAAAAGGTTAGTTAAAAGTTATTGTGCGGCAGTCTCAACTCTGAATGAAATCGTATATTTAAGCCTAAATAGTATATTAAAGTACACGTTTTATAAAGCATCGTTTTATAGCACGAGTCAATGTTATAAAATGAGCAGCTCGCGGCGAGTTTTATAACGGGACAAGTGCTCTGACTGCTCTATAAAACATGTACTTTATACTATTTTTCCTATTTTGTATTTTTTCAATAAAAAAATACATATTTAAAAAGAAAATAAACCATTCAAATTTTGTAAATTTTGAATATTTTGATGTCTAAATTTTATGTTGGTAATACTATTACATTATTTGTCATTAAAGGGCGGATTATATGCACTTAAATTCAGCCAAAATATGCATTGTTTGCCTTTAAAATATGCAGTTATTTGCATTTTCTTAACCAAATATGCATAGGTACTGCTATGAAATATTTCTTAATTTATTATAGTAATATGAGGTAAAGAAACACATTGGGTTCAAAAAAATATAATTATTTTTAAAAAAATGCAAAAAAAAAACAAAGAAAAATAAAAGTAAACAATTTTTTAACCTAAAATTGTATAAAAGGCATTTATTACTATATATTTTTCAAAATTTCTAACTAAAAAGGATTGTCTTCTATTAGTAAAAATATGTTTATACAAAGAGAAGCTTCTTTCAACGTCCACTAATGTAATCGGATAATACTCGGATAAAACTTCGTCGGATGGTTTACCCTCATAAATGCTTTTAACAGTTAAGTATTTAAATCTATCCTTAATTCGTTTTTACAGTTACATCCAATTTGCTCTCCTACTTTACCGGGAATGTTGTTACATTTAGCGGAAAAAGTTTCAACAATAATAAACTTAAATTTCAAGTCGATTAAAATACAGTTTGTTAAGCAGGTAATAATAACGCATTATTAAGTGACAATAAACAACCCCTAACAATATACCTGCAAACCCCGGGAAACCCCCAATAAATACCTTTTGTGTAACCAAAATGTAAATATAATTATGGAAAATCCTTGAAATAGGTAAGTACCGAACTGGACATTGAACCTTTAACGTTTTAAATTTTTTGATAAAGCCGAAAACATAAAAATATGGTTTTAAAATATTAATTTATGAAAAATATGCATTTTATAATAAAATTGAATTTATGAATATATGCATTTTGCATATATTCCGCACTTTATTTATCATAGTGCCTTTATGTGTGACCGCCATATTGTCGCGAAATTTGTGTTCTAATTTTTCTTTATTATAAAAAAAATATTGAGCAAGATAATTTACGTTAAACTCTCCCTGAGTTAATGGATATTACAAATAAAACCATAAATCAACTTTTACCAGAAAAATCTCGGAAAATATATGAAAAGGACTATGTTCACAATTGGGCGTCTGTAACATTTCTGAAAATGTTTTACTGGCTTATATTGAAGAAGAAAGTAAAACCAAGAAGACTTCCAGCTTCGTTAAAAAGAAAGTATGAGGGCAACAAACCCAAAAAGTCTCTTATTTTAGACTTAGATGACATTAATACGTTTATAAATGGGGCTGATAATGGCATTTATTTCGGTTTAAAGGTAAGTAACATTATATCTCTATGCATATTGTTATGTAAAAATGCACAACTTCCCTGGTTTTATAAAAAACCTAATTTTTCTAATGAATTTAAAGAACGCAAAAATAATTTCTTTTAAATTTTTTTAATTAACGGCCAGAACCTAGAATACAAGACTATATAAGTAGTTTTAGCACAAATATTTTATTTCTACTTTGATATTAAAAGTTTCAGCACATTTGTTTTGATTTTGCTGGTCATGGGTAACTAAAAAATTAAAATCACAGTTTCTTTTACGAAAACTTAAATAAAAAGCAAAATATTGGCAAAACTACTGCATGTAGGCATCGGGATGACTTAACAAAAATAAAAGATAATTTAATATCTATATGTTTGATTTGAAAAACCGAGTTATTGTCTTTTAATATTTTATATATTTCAATGTCAACATAATACAATAGAACACAATTTTAACTACATTATAATCTAATTCTACCCCTCTACTTAAGTTATAGTAAATTTTCGATCCTAGATTTCCTTATTGAGAAATACAGGATAATTTTAAATATCATCATGTTTTTCCAGAAATTTTTAGAATTTTCCATTTTGTTTGGCAACGTTGCAAAAAAATTAAAAACCGAATATAGAGTCATATGGATAATTTTATGGGGAAACCAAAAATGCTTAAATATAGTGTATTCCATTTTAAAAACATATCGTTTTATTGTCCTGCTTTTCCTTTTTCTGTATATCTTCTAAAATAATATTAGAACATACCTACATTTTATTAAATCTTACAACTTTTATAAAAACTGTTTTTGGATAACTCTAATGATAGAGCCGATTTATTACTTTGTTACACAAATGGGCCACCCTGTATGCATGGTGAGGATTTTAAATGGAACGCTGCTTATGCGGCTTTGGAAATAAGATTTCTCTAAAATCCAAAAGTACGTCCTCAAAGATTTTTTAACAACACTAACTAGTAGTAGTAGTAGTAGTAATTGAGGGGAGGTTCCGAAAACCTGGCAAGTAGACCAACCGCGATCCTTTTTGCCTACCCCAGAGTCTTCCCCCAATCACACTAACCACCTTGGCCCCCGCCAAAGCGTCCCGACCTCTTTATGAAGTTGAGTATGTCGCTCCAGGCCAGGGCTGTGATTTCTTCCTTCTGGAGAGCCGCCGATCCCAGGACCTGGTGCCTGAGTCTTCCCAAGGCCTCGCAGGTACCCAAAAAATGCAGCGGAGTCTCTTCCTCCTCCAGGCATCCGGCACAGATTGGGTCGTCTTCGACACCAATTAGTGCTAGGTGCTTCTTCAGCTTGCAGTGTCCTGTCAGTATCCCAATCAGGGGATTTAGGGCACACCGTCTTCTATTTAGAATCCAATCTAGCTTAGCCTTGCTTGGCCAAGCTATAAAGTCCTTAGCTTGTCTGCACCCTTGGATCGTCCGCCATTGCTCCTTAGAGCGGCGTTCAGCCCACTCGTTGAGTGCGGACCCTACCTGCTTTTTTGTTATTCCTATAGCCGGTTCTGGTCCAAGGAATGGGGTCTCAGCTCCACGTCTGGCAAGTTCGTCTGCCATCTCGTTACCCTGAACCCCTTGGTGTCCGGGGACCCAGACCAGGTTTACCTCTTTCCTCCTCGAGAGTCTCTCCAGGGCATCGGCGCATTCGCTGACGAGCTTGGTTGTGACTCTTGGTTTAGTGATGGCTTTTAGGGCAGCTTGGCTGTCGGAGCATACATATATCGCACGCTCTTCGCAGTCTCTGACCTCTGCCATGCTGGCCGTCATTAAGATGGCAAACACCTCTGCTTGAAAGACTGTTGCGAGCCGTCCTAGTGGGTAGCTCTCTCGGGTGTTAGTCTTTTCAATATATACTCCGGCTCCTGAGGATTCCGTTCCGGCCATGCGCGACCCTTCGGTGTAGCATACCAGAGCATCCTCTGGGAATATGACCTCTTTTCTCTCCCATTGTTCCTTGGTGGGGATTGTAAGGGAGTACTTCCTGTTCAACACTAACTAACAAATTTACATCCACCATCAACTTTGTTTTTTTAAATAGCTTTTTTTAATTTTATTATTTTTTAATTCCCCTCCTCATTCCAAATTCAATTACGTATCACACCTAGTATTAATACCACGTTTCGCACTTAAAACTCATCATCACTAAGAATAAGTGCAAATTTATCTTGTATAAATATTCTTTAGTTTTCACAGCCAACTAGAAATAAATTGCCTATGGAAAACAACATATTTTTATGAAATTCACGGGTTTTAAAATCAAGTTTGTACTATGAATTTATTTTTCTATTAAAATTAAATGCCATTTTATTCGTAGCTACCCATAAAACAGTTCGCAATTACCACCCAAACAACAGATTTACTAAATGCCTAACAGTTATTCAGCAATCAAATTTATTTAATTTCATATTTAAAAAAGCCACCTTTTTCTTTAAAACATTGTAGCAAAGCAACGATATACAATTTCATCCATTACGTTCTCTAACATTCTTGGAGTTATTCTTCCAATGGCGGCTTGAACTTGAGCTTGAAGTTGGTCAGTATTTTCAAAGGTTTTCCAGTAAACTTGATTTTTAAGAAAAGAAATCCAAGGGTGTAAGGTCGGGAAAACGAGCAGGCCACTATATGGGGCCGTTAGTAAAGCAAACTAATTACACCAACTTGTAAAGGAGAAAAAATGGCAATCAGAATGTAACCTTTATTTTGACATATCTCTTCAAATAGAGTCAGAAAAAAATAAGAAGACACCACTTGTGGCCCCTTATTGAAAAAGGATGTTTGTTTATTTTTTTTTTACACGAACAAACCCCTAATTTAATAACATTGATTAACTTCTATAATCAGAACTATCGAGATTTAGTCGTCCGTCGTTCATCCCTACTTAAAACAGTTCCACCAATTTATTCCAGCTTTTCAATTTTGATTGTGTCCAGTTGAAAATGGCGTCCAAAAAGCATAAACCATAGTGGTACAAGCACTTAATTAGTGGGGTAGAAATATTTCCAGTGGAATTGACATCAGAAATAGTCTGGTAGTTTGTAAACAGATTGTAATAGATAAATTTTCATTTTGTACAATTTTATCAAATGCAGTGGATGATGTCCCGACATCAGAGCCCGGATAATTGAGGTAGGTTAATTTTAAATTCCTTTTTGCAGCTGTACAAGGTTATTTTTTAGATTTATATGCTGTATGATTCGATAAACGGTAAGTTGTATGTGTTGGTATCCTGATAGGATCACTTCCTTCACTCCTCCTTTGGTAAATTATAGTGGCGTGGCAAAGAATCGAGTAAATAATCATAAATTACTTTGTAAGGATGTTTATTCCATACCTTCTTTTCACGCGATCCTCGGAGCTTACCAAAATGACTTGTAAATTTTTAGAACCATTTTTTACCCTGCCGTCTTATATACCTGTCTTTCGCACAGGCACACGTCTCTCCACAAGAGAAAATCTATTTAATTCCGACCGAGGAGGATCTAATGACATTCGCAAGTCGACTTTCTGTATTTCTCAACTACATAAATCATGTCGTCATCGCGTGTTCTCCGTCTCGTTATAAGAATAGTAGGGTACGTATGTCTTTCAAGCCATTCGGCTTATTATGTCACGCGTTCCTTATTTGAGAATTCCTATGGTTACCGGGAAAAGAAAAAGGGCGCGTTGGTAGATTACGAAATTAGCGTTTTAATGATCCAATGGAAAATAAATAATATTTACATTTTGTTAAGGCGATTGGTGCAATAATACGGTGCGAGCAAAAATTATTTCCATCAAAGAGGGCCTTGCATCTAAGGACGTAATCCTTAGCCATAGAGCTACCTAACCCGTTGGGTGTCAGTAACTGACTGAATTAACAATCAATCAGTTATTCCGTCATCTTTGACAGTCGTTACAAGTAATTTGATTCATCGCTAATTTTTTCAATTTCTTGAACAATTCACACAATGGGAACACCGCATAACATTCATGGTTGAAGCGTATTTTCGAAACGGAGTTAGAGTAAATTGTGAGTGGCAATACAATCCGGGTTTGTGCATGGACGACAAACAGATTCTATACAACACAAAAAAGGAGCAGGAAGACCATCTGTAAGAACAGAAGAACTTGTTGCAAACGTTCGTGAAATAATGCAAAATACGCCAACAAATTGTATAAGACGCCTGTCCCAAGAAGTGGGAAGATCTTATGGAATATGCAGGACTATTCTTAAGAAGCAGCTACATTTATTTCCTTATAAAGTGCAAGTATTCCAAGAAATACAAGCCGCAGATTTTGAAAGACGCAGGAATTACTCTCAATGGTTTACCCAAAATTTATTGGAAAGAAATGGCCAATTTCAGCAATTAATGTAATTATTTTTGTTTTTCTTTCTGTATATTCTTACTTTGTTAATTTTGTAAACAACAAAAACAAATTTGTATTTGTCTACTTATTTTATTACTCATTAGTTTGGCATTTCATGTCATAAGTAATATGAATTTGACAAAATTTTAACCTAGATTTGGTTAGATATATCGTCTCCATATCATTCTGATCTAAACCAAGCCCTACGTTTTTTAATCCAAGCCCTCTTTGATGCAAATAATTTTTTCTCGCACGGTCAGTGGTGGATTTACAAATTTGCCGCTAGTAGGCTATTCAATTTTTGCCGCCCCTATACCAGTGACGGCTCTTGAGTTGTGAAACAGGTAAAGTGTTCGGGAAAGAAAAAGCCCGCCGCAAGCGAAATGCGCCGCAGGCGAAATTTTTTTAAGACCACGCCCAAATTTGGTCAATAATTTTTAGTAAATATTTAAAAAAATTATGATTACCTACTTACTTTATTGAAAATGAAATTTCTTTCTGCAAGCCGCTCCCTAAAATCTGCCGCCCTCGGCTCCAGCCTACTCAGCCTAATGGTAAATCCAGCACTGCGCACGGTATAATATAGATATTTGAGATCGGGTGTTTTTCTTCGCTGTCCGATTCCTAAATTCCAGCCGTATCGTCTCCTATTCCATTCGCCCTGTACAAGGTTTCTTGCACTTTATTCCCTGTGCCTCATCATGTTTTGGATCTTCTCCTTTTTCGTTTTTTCTTAAAAGTCGTTTGTTGAAAGTCCTCATACGTATCCTGCATGTCCTGCATTTTGGTTTTTCTGTTCGAGGGTCCGTTCAAGTGCCGGATGCACTTCGGCCAGGTTTGGCCCATTGTGCTCACCCTAGTTGGTCTTACACCCACTCATTTACCCAGTTGCTTGCACTAATTTGTGTAGGTCAACTGGGGAGAGAGTAGGTATATCCTCTGCTTCTGGTTTCTTGGTTGCCTAGGTATTTGATACCTTTTCCGATCCAATCCCTCCCAGTGGCAGATTATATGCCGTACGTCTCTATTCTTTTTTATCTTTCTGTTAGTCTCCATGTTTTAGATCCATATAGAAGGCTACCCCTTATTATGGTTTCATATTTTTTTTTAAATTTATTCCATTGCTCCACAAAATACTATTGAGGCAGGATATACCAGTTTAGCTTAGATAATTTTCTTGTCTGTCCGTTCATATGTTGTTATGTAAAAGCCACGCCCAAATACTTATATTCTGTACATTTCTTCTTGGTCTAGCTATATATAGAGTTCTAGTATTGATATTTACTTTTAAACTCTCTGCTAAGACCCCTTGATCATCTGCAAATTGCAGTGTACATGGATGTGTCGTTGGATACCCATTCCCCTGACCTTTCTTTTCCATCTTTTCATGGCTCCTGCCACATAGGTTTTTAATAACGTATAGGAGATATGCAGCATCTCCGTCTTAGTCCTTTGAAAACTGTAAATTCGCTTGACAAATTTTTGCCTATATTGATTCTTGACTGAGTTCTATCAATGAGGTTTTGTATGGCTTTTATTATGGTGTGGAGTCTTGTAATATCCTCCATAGCTTTTTGTCGGGGTACTGTCTTATGCCTTTTAAAGGTGAATAAATGTATAGGAGTTTCTCTTAAAGAAACGATCGATGCGGCAAAAAACGAGTTTATAAATAAAACGCTTAGTCTCCTTCACGTTATACCATAATACAAATTCGTTTTTAAGGAAGTAAACATTTTTATTTTGATGCTATTCATCAGGCTTAAGCAACGCCGACCCCATACGTCCCTATCGTTATTTCTCCCGAAATCCGAATAAATACAAGGTGGCTCCCTGAGTTATGGCCCCCGCTTATCGGCCAATGGCGCTAATAAACAAAAAGGGAAACAAAAAGCAGAAATCGGTGCACATAACTTTTCTATTAGGCACGCTACGACCATCGGGTCAAGCCGAAAACATTTTCGGGAGTTGTCGCATCGCAGGATTTAACGTTTTAATTTTCCGACTGACAATTACTTCCCGCCGAAAGAGAATCTCTCAATTTTCATTGCTTGTATGAGCATAGTCGATTATGGTTTAGGAGAAGAGTGATATGAATGGGGCACTTTTCTTTAAACCCTAACCAAAACATTATTTTTTTTACTTTTGAAGGATTTTTTTATTACAGGATTATTTGGTATAGATTTAAAAACAAGGTAAAAGGTAGAAAACCCAAAAGTTTTATTTATTTATAATAAAAATATTTTTTTTTTAAAGCGTAATTTGTCCCATTCAATACAACAGGGTTTTGAATGGGACTACAACTTATACTAAATATTTTCAATTATACGAACAAAACTTTATTACTTTACAAACTAAGGATACAGAAGTTTATTTGTAGGTAGTAGTTTAGACCTTAAATATGGGTTTAATTAAAGGATTCGTCCAAACTGTCTCTCATGGCCTTACTGAATGTCCCATTCATAACCTATTACAATTTTTTAAATAAACAATTTAAAAAAAAACACCATACCTTTGTAGCATCCAAAAATGGTAGAAATTGTTCAGGAGTGCCTTAGGAACATTCACTATTAAGCTTTTTTCTTTTTTTTTCTAGTTATAATTATTCATACACGTTTAATGTTTAATGAATAATTTTACGTGATGCCGCCGTAAACAAATATATTTAACTGACGCGTTGCACATGTGCAGTCTCAAGGCGAAACTATTTTTAAAATTGAATGGGCGTACAGCCCCATCTATACCTAGCCCTAATCGAGTTCATCAATAAATTAATCACTTTAGCAGTTTCTCATTATGAAGGTATTAAAAAAGTCATATTTATTACGTTTTTTACTGATTAGGAATATGCAATTGTTGTAATATCTTCCAACATCATACACGGCAAATGCCAATAAAATAAATGAGAAGGTTTCCGTATATAGTTCCGTTATGCAGTTGCATACAACGCAGGTGCTTCTTAACTGCCATATTATGTCCTGCCAGAATTCTTGTGATGGTTCTCAGCTGGTTTCTGTTCATCAGAAGTAGCTGTCTAGTTGGTTTCGGCTCAGCTCGGCCATATAACCTGGCGTTTATAATACCATTCTCGATACTAAATTATACCGGCCAAAACCAGTGCTGGATTTACCAGTAGGCTGAGTAGGCAGGAGCCTAGGGCGGCAGATTTTAGGGGGCGGCAAATTTGGCCTAAACATTTTTTTTTTCTTACAGAAATAAATGGTGACGGGTAGTATTATTTTAAATAAACTTTATTGTTGGCCGTGTCTGTTAATGGGGATAAAAAAAGGTAGTTAGAACTTTACTGGCTTTGCAGAAAGAAATTTCATTTTCAATAAAATAAGTAGGTACCTAATCATAAATTTTTAAATATTTACTAAAAATTATTGACCAAATTTGGGCGTGGTCACGAGCCGTCACTGGTAGGGGCGGCAAAAATTGAATAGCTTATACTAGCTGCTAATTTGTAAATCCGCCACTGGCCAAAACCGAAATAGCAACCCCGACATAGTCAAAACTCCTAGTTATTCGAATGTTGAGGAAATTTATGATTTGGCGGTCGTGGCCTGTCCGTCGTAATTTACTACTTATGCCGTACAAAACACGACCCTGTGCAATTAGAATGTGTTTTGTACAGTCGCATTGTTTTAACGGGAACGTACAAATTTCAAAGTCCGGTCCGTTGAGTCTGTTATTGACCCAGTTTGCGTTCAATAGGTGGACACACAGAGAGAGACTTTTCGAGGGATCGGGCCCGCCGACCAGGTCTGACATGATGCATGGTCTCACAGACGTGATCTGCCAGGGAACAGATATGTCGGCATCTACTCACACAAATGCCCAGTCTTCCATTTGCATGGATATCAGATCAGGTCCTTCAGAGGCATAGTCTTTTAGTTTTAAATCTCTTGAATTTAGACGGACCGTGACGTCCGACCAGGTATTTTAAACGGGGTTTTAAAATACCTGTGTGAAATCAGATTTGCGATTACTATACAGGGTTCGTCCTAACCAACATTTTTACTTTTTAGGATTTTTTTTTAATTCTAATTTTCAATTCCTTGATTTATTAAATGGATTTTGCTTATGCTGAAACTACAATTTACTATTACTATACAGGGTTCGTCAGAAACAACATTTTTAGTTTTTTGGATTTCGTTTAAAACAGATTTACGTAAAAACAAACAACTATTGTTACTTTCTTACTTCGAATATGATGTTATAACTAGCCGAGGAACGATTTTGTTGTAAGAAAACTATTTTTTATTTGCCTACTTTTAAAGTATTTTTATTATTACTTCTCATATTTCTTCAACTCATTCAATCATAAATTATAAAACTTTTATTCAAACGTGGTACCACCGCGTTATAGCGCATAGTTCAACTCGACATCTGAATACCCGATAACAGTTCCTAACTTGCTGTATTGGGATATTTGCAATAACTACTCTTTCTTTTTTATTTCAAGAGATTTAAGTTATTATTGAAATTGGTTTTATCCCCATAAATGAAAGTCGATAAATGTTGGAGCGGAATTTCTACGTGCACTGATTTGGACCATAGGTACCTTCCAATCATCAAAAGGAATTGAAAAAAAATCCGAACAACAAAAACTGTTGCTTCTGACGAACCCTGTACAGTAATCGCAAATCTAAAAGTGTTTCAACACTAGCAAAATTCATTGACATCAACAATCAAGGAATAAAAAAAAATCCAAAAAACTTAAAATGTTGTTTGTGACGAACCCTGTATAGTAATCGCAAATCTCATATTCGAAATTGTAGTTTCAGCAAACGCAGATGTTTTTATAAAGAATGACCTTTTCTTCTATACCTAATAATCAAAAAGTTTTTCCTCTTTCAAACTCTAACCGTAGAATACAGTTCCCTGTACGAGATTATTTGAAAATAGGTATTTTCATTAAGTACACTACCAACCAACAACAATTGGCATAAAAGTAAATTTAATTCAAATTTTTTTAGCTATAATTCATTATTTCCACGTCCAGAAACCACAGTGATTCTATATATTATCGACGACACGTGCCTATTAACCTATAAATATTTCCCTCACATCATCGAATCTTTCGCCTTTAAAAAGCACAAAGACGAAATATCAGGAAAATTCAGCAACTCTCTCGTAAACTCCGCCACTAACGAACTTAACATTATTAACAAAAAGACCTGACTCAAGTATTTAACTTTATTGACTACAGGCAGTGAGCCTAACTTACAGCTTACACAACAAAAATTTGATGCACACCATCATAAGCACACATAGTATACTCGCAGCTGCGTCATGACACTCACAAATAGGCACGCTGCCAAATTGTATTAGAAATATACAATACAATTGCGGTATTTCAGGACTAAAATTGAAGTAAACAAAACCTATTAAGTAAAAATCGTTAGGTTAAAAAAAGATAACAATTGAAATTTCAAGGTGAGTTAAACATGTAAGTAAAAGTACTGTCAAAGATAGAATATATAGCTACTCGTATGCGCAACTATGTATCATGTGGTAAGGCCACTAAGAAGCCTCGTCTTCACAGAAATGTGAAGCTGAGATAGAAGGAACAAAGGAGACCATTCTACCATCTTTATAAGGAAACGTTATTTCAAAAGTATAGCGTTGGAATTTCGAAGGTTCTCTGGGAAACCTTGTGCCTGACAAGTGTTTATGAAAAATAAAGTAAAAAAAAAGGAGGGTTTTCTTTCCCCACTTTTGCTGTTCGCCTCGGTGGTCATCAGGCATGCCTGAAGGCCGGGGGGAGCGGTTAGGAGACGTGGAGGTAGTAGGGGTTCCCTTGAGTGTGGTTTCTTTTAGAATACTGGGTACTTTGCGTGGACAAGAGTGATTCGGTTTAAACCCCAGCAATGGTATCTACCGTTTTTCATCACTGTCCTTGATTCCATCCCAGATAGCATCCAAGCTGGCAACATCGTAGCTCGTAACATGAAAGAAAAAATTGTGGCTTTCAAGCCCCCTAGACCATAAACACACAGTAGTGCTTGCGAGTCTTGCGATTGGGGATTTTGGTCACGTGTACCAGCAAATTACGACATGTCAATCAACGTTGTGAAGCCGGACGTAGTTTATAAA
Source organism: Polydrusus pterygomalis (assembly GCA_963969555.1). NCBI lineage: Eukaryota > Metazoa > Arthropoda > Insecta > Coleoptera > Curculionidae > Polydrusus > Polydrusus pterygomalis. Next base: position 3,826,523 of record OZ018376.1, read on the forward strand.
GTGCAACGTAAGCAGGAGAGAGAAAAATAGCTCCCCAGCGGCGTCCGTCTGTGTTGCGCACGTACCAAATGGTTTTATGGTTTTGTTTCGTTAAGATATTAAAGTCCGTGCTGTATACTAGATAAAACGTTACTTTTATTGAGAAATGTAATACTAGACTGAATACAAAGCGATCAACTGCGAGTCGAACTCGCGTGATCAGTGTTCCGTATACCGCAAGCTGGCGATATTTTTGTTTTCAAAACATTTACTGACAAAATAATTAAACAAAATACGCTTGGGGCTAAAAGTCGACCTTCTGGCATATACCTAAATGATAAATCGAGTCTATCTCGAGGATAACATTGTAATCTGATCTCATGTTTTCAAACTTTATGCTTTCGCGGCGTCTTTGTAATTGTTTCTAGGAAAGACGCTAGGAAGATCTTTATTATTGATATATATTTTCAATAGGTTCTTATTCATGATGTCAAATAATAAATGATTCCTTGATTATTCATATGTTGTCGTACCTACAGAGGAAAACAAAGAGCCTAATGAATAAAAATTAAGCAATTACTTGAAGCAATTACTTTTTAGTAAAAGCAATCGCTTGACTAGCAAATGCTATAAGTTCAAGTAATTGCTAGATCTGGATATGAATAAAATTTTGAAGCAATTACTGTTTTTCTTACACCTCTGTTGCAAATGCTTATTTAACACAAGTTTAGACGTGGCTTATCCACTTGTTCAGATTATAGATTTCATGTTCAGTTTGGTGCCTAATTTGCAAAAGAGTTGACGCAAATACAATAACGTTGGTATATTTATTTAGTACAATAGTATAACCAGTTACGTTTTTGTGGAAAATAGGAAACTTATATTTGTAATATGGCAGATTTCAGTGAAAATGAGGAAAGTGATAGTAGTGATAAAGAAACTAAAGACGAGCAATTGATATTCGTTCACAAATTGAAGGAACATAAATAAATCTCTCTGACCACAACCGTTGTTTAGCTTCCGCAACAGCTTCAGCACTTGTAGGAAATTTAATAAAAATATTGGCCTTCTTTAAAACTGCATCTATTACAGAAGTGTATGTCTTACAGACAGTAGTTTGGTGAACACCGAGTTCTTCACCTACAGAATTTTGAAAGACCGGATCCGACAATTTACGCAGAAATACTTTGTTCTTATTTAAAGGCAGGGTGCACCCCCTCGCCTTTTACCAGTATCAGTCAAAAAATAATTTGCCAACTAAACATTTTCGCAGTCAAATCAATATAACTTTCTGAAATCATCATATCTGCAATATTTACGTACACTGTAGATTTTTCTCTTACGGACGTTCATATATTCAGCCATAATTGAAGACACAAATTAAGAGCAACGCACTTGTATGCTGCGAAGAACTAAAGTTGACTGCTACGAAGCAAATGATGCAGGGGTCGACCTAATACCTTAAAAAGTTGAAAGCAATCGCTACACTAGAAAAAGCAATTCCTTAATTTATTCATCATTTTTTAAGAAAAAGCATTGACTAGAAGCAATTCCTGCACTTTTTAGCAATTGCTGGACGCAAAAGCAATTACTTTAGTTTTTATTCATTGGCTATCAAGAAATTACTTCGATTTTATAAGAAAAAGCAATAATTGCTACATTTTTATTCATTAGGCTCAATTTATCTTAACAAATTTTAATTGAAACCACCCTTTTTTTAAATCACTAATTCTTATTGGAACTTACCCTAAATTTTGAAGCAGGAGATAGAGCCTTACCTGAAACAAAAAGAAAATTAACTTTTTTTTTATTTAATATAATTTTGCATTTAAAAATGCTGAATGTGGTCAAACATCAGCATTTATTGACGTTTTGTCGAATCGGCCGTTTCTTTTTGTGTTATTTCACATGAAAATAACCCCCGTAGAAAAGCCATTCGGCTGAATTTTTATTGCGCTACCCCGGTGATTGATTCGAGCCATTATTTTTATTTTACGCCGACTATATTGAGTTATATCTTTGTATATCTGACCGTGTATCTGCCCGGCCTATGTTTTCTAACATGTTTCAATTTCCTTTATTTTTTCTGGGTAGTTTTTACGGCTTTTGGGAGTTTCGTCGCTTCGTGATTCAGGATCCATCCTTTCCCTCCTCACAAATATATTTTTTTTTCGAAAAAGGCCAAAGGAGAGGACCACTAAAACAGGTTTTCCTTAAAAAATATATTTTTATTTATTTATTACTTACTTTATCGATCAACATAATTTCCCTTAAATTAAATATATTTGCTGCAACCTATAAAATATTTTTCAATATATATCATGCGTTCTCGTCAGCAAAATATTTTTCCTGTCGCTTTACACATTTATGAATAAAATGAAAGTCAGGGGGCAGGTGGTTCAGCTCGAGAAAATTACACTGGCAGTAATAAAATAAATCAGGACGTTATCTTGTCAACAACCGACGAAACTTCTTTTAATTTATTACGATTACTGCTATTATTCTAGTGCCCTGCTGGGCTTCAAATGACGGTGACCACGAGCTTTCGAGCTGAAGATTGTGTGCGGATTGTCTTTGGAGGAGAACTCGTATGGACGAACCCATTGATGCATGAACTCTAATTTTGTTTCTGGATTCCAGTCCTGTTACCATGGCGACCGCCAGAAAGTATTGGTAGCGGAAAAATTGTAAAAAAATTATTTTATTTTGAAATATTTGGTTCTTCATATCTTCAAACCAAAATAATACCCATCAAATCGTTATAAAGTAAAAGGAAAAGTCGTTTAATGTGCTCAAAATTTTAAGAAAATAAATCAAAATTTAACTTATTTTAACTTGACACGTACTATTTCATATTTCTTACAATTTCACAGCCCATTTAAAATTTTACTGCAATTTGTTTTATTAATGCAACATCCTCTATTATTTGTGATGTAAATAATTTAAATTTACAGAACGTTAATTTAAAGAAGTGCTATGTTGATTATAGCTTTGTAGAAGACACAATGTTTGTACCTTCTTGCCTAAAAATACCGTATTAAAACGTCATTTTATTCTTATGGAGCCCATTTTAATAATATATCTTTCTCCGGTTTCAAAAAAGACATTAGCTTGCGGTTTTCACAGATATTCTTCTTATTTATTCGTCTTTTCGGTTAAGTTAAAAAATATAATTATTATATCGTTGCATTTAAAATTTTTGAGAAAAACGAAGAAATTGTTGATTTTGCTAAATAGAGCCTTGTAGCTATCGCAGCAGAATTCAAAACGACTTCGTTCTTTATTAAATTGATAAAATAAAAGAATCCCTATTAAGCAAGTTTAAATTTGTTAAATTCCGAAAAGCCAAACCAAAGTTGATAATATTTTTGCATAACAATATTTGTCCCCTCTTAAACCCGCTTAAACAAAAAGGTACAGAAAAAATTCAAAAACGAAAGTTATACAGAATTTTCATTAGATTAAAAAAATGCATACAATACATGTTTACTATGAGGATTTTTGAGAAAATCCCGCTTTTTGTTTGGTCACTATAGTTACGCCCCCTAGCGGCCAACCTAGAAACTTAAATTTAATTTCTAGCAATTTCACTTTTGTAATAAATATTTTTTTCCGCAACCTGTATGGTAAATTGTTATATAGCCGGCGTCCTTTTTATTGTACCCCCGGTATAATTAGCAAAAGGATTGTTGTCACAATCACAAATTACATTTATCCTATTTGACCGAATCTGAAACAAAACCTTCTTTTAGTATATCCCATTCTGCCGACTTCAACATTATTTTTGATACATGCCTTTCAATAAAAAGTAATTTATAGACCCTTATAAGAAGGAAAAGACAGTTCATAGGTCTACTATATTTTCGCTTATTATTTTTTCTTTAACAGCTTCCACTGTGGCGTTAAACTGTTGTATGTATATCTTCTTTATTGGCAATTTCATTTGTTTTATTGCTGTTATTGTTAATTAGATTGCTCGCCGTCATATTTTCTAGGGCCATAAAAATGGAAATAGGCTTGTTTTCGTGCAGATTGATCTTTCCACGTTCGGTGTAATTTATTGAGTAAGGCGGAAAGAAAAGAGGTAATTTAGGGTCGATACAAATGAGATGTGCATGTGAACATTTCATAAATTGGGTAGATGAACTAGAAAATAAAAAAACATTTTTTCAGTGGCGGCATTAACTTGTTTGCAAACCCAAAAAATGCAACAAAAATATCTGAATATAAAACAACTAAATTTTTGTTGATGAATCCTAATGCCGACTCTGATTTAAGGTTTTTTCACTCACTACCTGATATCCGTACTTTACTAGCTAGTTCAAAATCAATGATAATACATGATATCAGTAGATAAGCTAGCGGGATACTGTGACTGAAAATTGCATAGTCTTAATCCATGCAAAAAGATTCGATAGCCTCTCATCAAATGAGTGTCTTGCCAATCTCTTTTTAAGATAGGAATATACTGAAACAAGCAACACAGCAATCTTAGTTGGTAACATTAAACAATTTGCCAAAACCTTGGGCACGTGTAAAACAACATTTTCAAGCACAATTTCTTGATCAAGGATTTGAAAACGCTTTCGGTCATGGTTTATAGCACAAACACAATTTACTTAACTACACCTACACAGAAATATACAAAAACTAGAAATCCAAAATATGAAACACCCATGCATAATCCACAATACGGAAGTTGTTCGGGAAGCGTTCTTGTAACAATTTAGCTAAGCAGGAATTTTTACTTTCCTGTTTAACACTGAAGCAAAAGAACAGTACCTTATAGTAAAGAATAGCATAACAAGAAAAATTACGCCGAATCGGTTCTGGACTGTATTTATATAAAGTCAAAGTCATTAAAGAAGGAAAACCTAATAAGAGGGTTGTGCGCATTCTAATCCCTGTTGGGCGGCAACAAATATGACCGGCGAGCCGTGCATACAAACATATTTTTACCCATAAAACTTAACTTTTGTTTGCGCATTTTGGTATTTTTTAAAACTTGATAGCGGTTTAATTTATCCTTATTTTCGTTGCGTATAGAACCTCTTAACCCTTAAATTAGCACTATATCAAATGATATCACGTTAATCCATTTAGACCGGTTACAGCGTTTGTAACGACCGAGCCTATTAGTCACGCCCTTCTATCTTTTAGATGTCGTGTCCTATTTACGCTATTTACAACCACACAAACACAAATCATTTAAATTAAAATCGTCACGCAAGTTGCCTTCCTCGTGGTGGATTTTAAAAAGAGGATAAAACTATTTAAATAATTAAGAAGTGAAACTTTTTTTTGGCATTGGAAAGTCAAATTCTGCGAAATGTCACCTTTCCGCACAAGTAGTGAATTTAATTCCTAAGAGAAACGTATCTTTATGTATCATTTACAATTATTGTTATATTTTTATATCTATAATTTTATATAAAAAATAGTTATAAAGGTTCGCTTAGCTAACTTCTCAATATCTTGTCGACAGATACATTTACAAATATATTTCTTAAATAGAGAGTTTTCAGAAGTAAACTCACTAATAACAACTCCCCAACATAGTTTCTTCACTGGCAGAGTACAATTACCAATCTGGCTTGCTTCAGCAACTTTGTAAGTGATACTTTGAACTCTAGACACTAGAGGTTTGTTCCTACAGCGATCAGAAACAATCTTTGACAGTCAGGATTCTGCGCAGTAAATATAAAAGTATTCCCACAAAGATTTTGGACAGTTTGAAAACCCAAAGTCGCTGTTCCTACACGTTTCTCTGATAGTTTGCCAACTGTCAGAGCAGTTTGCGAATCTTTTGCCAGTAAAATGTCCGGAGCATGCGCGGTTAAACGCTAGCATAACATATGACATAACCTATTTTTGTTAGACGTGTTTTTGCGGTTTTTGCTTTTGTATAAGACTTTTTCTATTATTAAATTGAGAAAAAGTCGTTGTGTTTCATTTAACGTATTTAAAACGACAAATTCAGAGAGCACTAAAACATAATAAAAAAAAATGATTATGTATTGATCAAGGGAATTTACTAATTTTAAATTAAGGAGATATTAACATTTTTACAATATATTATTTAATATTTACCTTCATAACTTTGTTCATTCATTTTATAAAAGTTACTTAATTTGTTTAAGGTTGAATTCTCAACGTCATTCAATCTATTGCCAACCTATAACCTTTTTCGCGTTGATTTTTTGAGTTTATTATTTTAATACCTAACATTTAAAGAAAATCAATATCGTCGGTACATTATTTAGGTAGTATCTGTTATATTACAAAAATATCAATTTATTTCATTGCTAATTTTGGGAGAATTGTATAGTGAAAGAACAATAAGTGACAATGACATAATAATGTTAAAAAATCTTACATTTTATATTTTTCGCTATACAATTCTCCTAAAATAAGTTGTGAAATTCCTTGATATTATTAAATATGTCAATTATTACCTATAGAATATAAAGTCGATAGTGATTTTCTTTAAATTTTGTATAAAAGCTAGAAAACATAAATAAATCTACGCGAAATAGGTTATAGGTTGGCAAGCATGTTGATACTCCCACCTTAAGTTTATTTATTGGGCCCAGCCAAACAAGTTTAATTAACGAAATAACAATAAACAATTATGAAAACGATAACAAAATATATAAACTTTGAAGTTATGTCCATCGTTTAAAATTTCTTCAGTTTTAAACACCGAACCGAAGTTAGTTGATTTCGAACGCCTGTTCCTACAAGAGTTTGAAACCGGTCAGAAAGGAGCAAACCTTAGGTGGATACTGTGTACACTGATTATTCGAAGGCCTTTAACGGATTAAACCATGCATTGCTAACTAACTAAATTGGCTAACCTTGGCTTCAGAGAAAAACGAGTGCAAGTTTATCTCCTCTCATTTATCAAATCGCCTTTTGTATGTAGAACACCTGGGTCACAAATCATTTAAATTCATCGCCAGAAGTGGTGCACCACAGGGTAGTACCTGACTCCATTACTGTTTTCGCTTTTTATTAATAACAAACCTAAATTCATCAAAAGCCTATTTGCAGATGACCTTAAGATTTTCGGGATTATTCGTTCCTCGCTTCCTTGCGATTGTTTGCAAAATGACCTTGACGAGCTTAACCAGTGGTGCATCGATAATCAACTACCCTTAAATATTAACAAAAATGTAAAATCATAACTTCCCCTTAAAAAACATTATCAATATAGTATCGAATCAATGGCGCTCGATCGTGTTGATTTCCTTGGGGACCTAGGGATTAAATTTGATTCTAAATTCTTTTTTGACCAACATGTAATGAATGTCCTTGAATCTTCTATAAAAATACTAGGGTTTCCCTTTGGTACATGTAAAAACTTTAATAATATTCAGTCGATCTAAATCCTCTATTACTCATATGTACGCTATCGATTGGAATATGGCGCACTGATATGGAATCCACATTACAATGAATAGGTGAAGGCCATTAAAGGTGTACAGAGAAAATTTTAAAAATATCTTTCCTTTGTAACCGATGGATTCTATCCTCCACGAGGTACTGACCATCTAGCACTACTTCAAAGGTTTCAATTTCCATCACCATCTCAACGAAGATCATCTTAGCCTACAGTTCCTATTTAAATTATGCAACCCTAAGATGACTGCACTAAATTACTTTAGAATGTTGATTATGTACGTCTTATAAATGGGGTAAAACCTGTTAAGGTTGATGTGCTTAAATAAATATGACAAAATATTGCAATTCAAGGCCCTTTTTAAAATCCAAACTATTTGGTACCTAGTTTGGCTGTTTGGGTCTATATGACAGGAAAGTTTATAATAATAAACGATACGTTGGAATATATAATATCCCCCCGTAATAGTTATTTGGTTGCCACTTATAGCGATATGTCCTTAAACCAGATTATCCTTTAATCCGGCTATAAATAATTTTTTGCTATGTTGTATCACCGCAAAAACGAATGTTAACGAGATTAAAGTAGACATTTTTATGATTTTTTTTTTAATTTAAACTAACAAGTCATGTTTTTTAAATAATTAATCATTTAAAAAACTAGTCTAAAAGCGACGGGTTATCTGGTTCTGTTCTGTTTATTCTTACGTAAAAGCAAATCGTTTTTGTTCTTCGTTTTCTTTTAAATATATGTTTATTTATTGACAAATATTGATGTATTTATTGCATATTAGTAACTTTATCGGTAAAAATGTTTTTTACATTTGCAAATTTTTAGTTATTTCTATCTAAGGCCTATTTGACAAATTTTTGACTATATTTTGTTTTCTCAAAAAAACACTATTTTTAAAGATAAAACATAACTTTTTAAATTTACATCAACATAACTATTCCCACTAATCGCTTCTATTTTTTAAATAAATTTATTCATTTGAAGTCCCTGACATGACAGCAAACCCATTATGTGATTCAAGTAATAACAGGTGAATCAGTATAAACGCAATGTGAAGAAGTGCTCAAATTTGGACCAGCACCAGCTAATGGTCATATCGTGTTTTGTGGTATTGTCTAGCTACCGACTGTGAATACGAAAGCCTTCGTTCCATCAGGCCGCTTTCTGATCTTAAATATTCAAGAGTTGCGGTCTCCTTCACATTAATTCACATTTGCAAGTTAAAGAGGGTCATTGGCAATGTTTACGTTACAATAAGGAGCTGCCGCCGCTGCCGCTTACGCCCTTTGCTCATTATTTTAACCGCAGAGCCGCTCTCTGCCTTCTGAGAGACGCTTGTTTATTTTAAGGGCGTCGTTTTAATTGTGCGATTTTATAATAAAGGGTTTAAAGGCTTTCGTGAGGAGTGAAAATGGTAATTTTTGAATTATTTTAATTACTTTTTTTGCACCAAATTTCACGTCATCCATATAATACGGACACAACAAAATATTTAGTATAATTAATTTGTGTTGGGCTACATGCTTGGTGAAAATGTTGTTCCATTGCACTGGAAGTGAAAATAATAACTACTTGTTATGTTTCACGAATTTAATCAGTTTCCTGACATGTTATTGCCCTTACGAGTCATTATCAAAAGAGTACAAGAATAATTCTGCGTGACATTAAAAAGGTATTTATATCATATTATGGTAATTATAAATATGTCTAAATAAACTAAAAACAAACTTTCACAAAGTGGGGTCTACCAAATAGAATGCGACAACTGTGAGGCTATCTACATTGGACAAACAGGTAGAAATTTTGACACCAGGCCCAAAGAACACAAAACATCTGTTTTAAAAAAAAACAAAATAAAACAGGGTTAGCTGATCACTGCATAAAAGACAATCACTCAATCTCTAACAACATAAAACCCATATACATACACAATAAAAGCAGAAAACTAAATCTACTAGAAACTAATAGCTATCAAAAAAGCCATAAAAAACAAATCTAATGTTGTCAATAATCAAACCGAAATACATTCAGGTGCTTCCCTAATTTTTGATAGCACACTAATTTAGGATTATGTATCTGTACCCTTAAAAATTAAGAAAACCCACAGTTGACCATTCAATATTCTAATCCTAATTTTAATTTTATGACATGTTTATAAATTACCATAATATGATGTAAATACCTTTGTAATGTCATGAATCTTCTTGTACTCCTTCGACAATGGCCCGCAAGGGCCGAAACACGTGTCAGGAAACTGATTAAATTTGTGAAACATAACAAGTAGTTATTATTTTTACTTCCTGTGCAATAAAATATTTAGTGTCAATTGTAAAGTTAAATAAAATACATGAAGTGCCTCAAAACTACCATTGGAGGGTTTACATTTCAGTTAGCCGACGTGTTCTGTTGCATCATGGCTTATCGGTGAGGATTCGATTAAAATTAAATTAAATTGGGTCTGTTCGTTTGGGCTGTCCAAAAAGTTGTATTCTAAAGCTTTACACGTGACTTTTTCAAAAATGATTAAATACATATTAACGTTACCGCACATCCTTTGCAATATCCACTTAATGAAAATCCCCATAAGCATTGTACTGGTAACTTTGCTACGCGTAAATACACCAGGAGGGTGTAATATAAAGCTTGAGCCACAGCGAATATCACAATCTCAGCGAAACTGGGACATGGAATATTATCGCCTAAGGCTTGACGGCAACAACTTTTATTGCCTTGCTACAAGCCCGCCACCTTGCCAGATATGCTAGTATTAAGTTTAGGTCGAGTCGAAAAAGTCACGTAAAAGGATAACAGTTAGGGTACCAACTGTGCCATAGGGCAGCGAGTTATTTATTTATTTAGCAGCAAACAAATTACATAATATTACAATAAAACAATAGTGTTATGCATATAGTATGAATTGAAGAAATTTCTGTGTGCCCCCAGCTAACACTAACTCAAATAATGAATAAATTGTCTGTTACAAATTTTTCATCCACACTCTAGAATCAAAAATACCTTTACGTTATAGGTCACTTGGCGTCCTTTAACGTTTTATTGACATTTTTTACGTATAACAACTCAGCTATTGTACTTTGCCGCATAAGTACTAAATGATCTCCCTGTATACATCGGTTCGTTAATAATACCTAAATTATTAAGCCATGTGTACAACATGGTTAACCTAAGACATAATAATACTGCTACACACATTTCCAAAATACAGCTATCCAAGGTATTTAACACGATTTGGCAACGTGAAAAATTGCGACTGCCACGACGACCGCCCTTGGGTATAAAAGGGCTTAAACGCGTGCCGCGTAGCTCCAAAGGAGGGGGGGGGCATTGGGCACCCTTCCCCACTAGACACCGGTTGAGGGGATGCAAACGCTTGTTTCCTCTACATTAGCCAATTACGGCCGGGGGCTTAATATGGATATTAATTGTGCTTATTAAGTCCCTTGAATAGATTTGTACTTTGGAGTAATATCAGGTTTAAGTTCGCCGGGAAACTATAGACAATGACCTCGATTTTCGAAGAAATGTTTTGTCGTTTAGACAGTCGGTATTAGAAATATTTATACTGAATTTTATACAAAAAATTACTTAAAAGCAGCGAACATGTGGCAGACAAATTGCATTGGACATGAGAAGTAACTTTTATGTGTCCCAATTGTCTAGTTTTAGTTTAGTACTGAGTGTTTAACAATTATTGTATTCGATGTGTTTAACTATTTTTCTTGTAATACCTTGAAAAATTCCAATACCCTCTAAAAGAAAATTTTACATGAAAATTGTATTAGACCTTTTTGAAGGTACTGCAACATATTGAAACCTAATACACTGAAAAAAAATCCTTCTATTCCTTATAAGAATTTACTACTTACTCATTATAGAACTTTAACTTTAATACTATATTTGACAGCAACGCGCTTTCCTATTGTAAGACAACGAAAATTGCGTTGTGCTGTGATAATATCACGGTAATTTAGCCAATAGGAAATAGGAGTTATCCCTACCGCTATGGTTTATAGCCATTATTGCTCTGAATACTCAAAGTAATTATCAAGTTCTATTAAGGGTGTAATCTGGTTTTATATACTGTATTAGTTCTGACTGGCAGTTGTAATGGAACTTGACATTATTCATAATAATATTTGTTTGCTACGGTTAATAAAGCATACATTTACCAATAAAAATCAGTATTGTAGTTCTCAAAAATTTAAAAAGCCTCTAGTGTGATTTTGTTTTTGTCGTTTAACATTGTATATGATTATCTATTAAGCAACATGGTTTACTGAGATGATGAAATTCGTCCATAGATTATAAAGTCCAATTAACTGTCCAATACTAATGACAGGTTGTGCGAAATAAGAATATTCTATTGCTTATCTGACATGCAAAGTTTAAATAAACTTAAATACAAATTCAGACAGGACAGCTAGAAGATTTCGAACAAAGATGTGATCTGCGCAACAAATACGTTAAAAGTAATACTACGGCGCGAGGCGATTGCCGCTCGCTACGAACCCCCAGCACTTGTGGATTATAGGTTCGATCGGATACAATTCGTTTTTGAAGACGCTGTTCTGCTTTCTTAATTGTAGAGAAAGCGCTTTACTGAGAACAAAATGCGTCGCATTGACGAGAGACAATTTATTTCTTAACAACATTGCTGTATTAAAAGTAATTCATTATTTAACAAGACTGATGTGCTGCTAATGGAACTGATTACTACCAATAAAAACAATCTTCTAGCAAATCTGGAATTGATATAACACTAAAGCGGGTTTGATACACTAGCAATTTATTTAATATGGGTTAATAAAAAAATAAGCTGTCAATACAAACTATGTCTTAGAAAACCTTTTGTATTAGATCATTTTCCTCAGTGTAGAATCATGGATGGATAAGCGTACTTATTTGCGTACTTCTCTATTTGCTCGATGATTTTCTATAACGAAGCCGTTAAGGTTGAATTCTTAACGTCGTTCAATTTATTGCCAACCTATTTCGCTTTAATTTTTCAAGTTTATTATTTTTTAAACTAACATTTAAATAAAATCAGTATCGTCGGTACATTACTTAGGTAATATCTGATATATTACAAAAATATCAATTTATTTCATTGCTAATTTTGGGAGAATTGTATACTGAAAGAACCATAAGTGACAATGACATAATAATGTTAAAAAAATCTTACCCGATATTTTTCGCTATACAATTCTCCTAAAATAAGTTATGAAATTTCTTAATATTTATTAAATATGTCAATTATTACCTATAGAATATCAAGTCGATACTGATATTCTTTAAATTTTGTATAAAAGCTAGAAAACATAAATAAATCTACGCGAAATAGGTTGGCAAGCATGTTGATACTCCCACCTTAATGTCATCTGTGCAGGTTCTATACTGACGAAACGCTAAGGTTTATCGTAAATGGAACTCTATAAAAGCAGACACGTATTTTCTTATTTCTCTAAACTAAACGATCAAGTTCACACGGTATAGCTTCAAATGACAGTAAAATCCCTCCATTAAGCAATTTTCGTTCGTCCGGAGTGTGTTATGCAGCATAATATAACACACCGGACAGCATTTCATCGATGTCGGCTTATTGTAAATTAATATGTTCTATTAGGTGAACGATCCTGTTAATGGGCTTTCGATTCCGACGCATACACACATCAGTCAGTGCATTTTCTAATTGAAATCGATATTCGATGTGCCGAGAAGAGCCGGCTCTCGGCATTCATAATATGATAGATATGGTCATTGGCGTAACTAAAGGGGGGAACCTTTGTGCCCTCCCCCACCGACGCCAGTCTTCACTCTTTTCTATTTAAATCCTTCCAAGTTCGTATCTTTTTTAATGGACGTTAATTTTTCGTTTGTCAACATTTACAAAAATATAAGGCCTCTACACTGAGAAAAATAATCTAATACAACAGGTTTGCTAAGACATAGTTTGTATTGATAGCTTATTATGAATTAACCCATATTAAATCAATTGTTAGTGTATTAAACCCGCTTTAGTGTTATATCAATTCCAGATTTGCTAGAACAGTGTTTTATTGGTAGTAATTAGTTCCATTAGCAGCCCAGTCATGTTGGATAATAAACTATAGTGGATTTCACCTTAGTTTTTAATGGCCGCCGCTGACACATGTCATTTATAACATTTCTTTTTACAGAACTTAAGGATTGGCCAGGGCCGGACTTAAAAATTATGTGTGAACATGGGTCAATTTATTTGTAGTTGTAATTATGGATGGAAACGAGAATTACCTAAGCAATTTTTAAGATATTTAAAAAAAAAACACTGAAGGGAAATGGAAATAGGATAGAATATCAGAAAAACAATTTCATTTAATTTTTATTCATAATATAATAAAGTGCTGTTATTTTGGTAAAAACACACTCTCAATTTAGTACAATAAAAAATATACAAGGGGCAGTCGTGAATCTAGTATCATCAATAATTAACTACGTTTTTTATTAAAGAATTCTTTTGTTTTTTAATTTGATTTTAGACCATGCAGTGTTAAGTTGAAAAAATCTATATATTATATTTATTAGCTTATTGTTTACTTTTTTATTTCCTTATTCACGGGTAGATACTTTTTTCTTTAGACTAGGTTCTAAAGAGTTTGAAGTTTACAATAGGTCTAACTTTTCGTTGGTTTATATTAAAACAACAAAAGTTTGTAATGTTATCGAATTAGGTATTTTTTTTTAATGAATAAAGAAAAAATAATGTAAGTAGATACTACAAAGAAAGATTTTTGTCCATGCGTTTGCAGAACAGATACCTCAAGCACTCTTCAATACAACTGTATGTAAAACTTATTTTAGCATAATGGTTCACTGTGGTTTTCAAATTTAATTTTGTTGCAAGTTCCCTATTATTTTTGGTCTTCATCTGACAAGCTGTCGATGTCGTCGTCACCGTCCGAGACATTAATAATTATTTACTTACTTTTGCATAAAAAGAAACACGTCACAGATACACACAGTCCGGCAGTTTAAAACCAAAAAGTCCAATACGCACAAAATATAAGCAAAATGCTGTCTGAAAAATACCAAAAACAATAACACGAACGATCAAGAATTAACAGCAGAATGCACGTGGTGCGCGGTGTGTCCCAATGCGGCTCTGTGATATTTAAAGAACGCGACGAGACAATCGAATTAATGAAGTACGAAAAGAGATATGCGAGAGCAAATGCGTAAGACAAAGATGCACATACTAACGGCATATACGAGCGATGCTGTGCTTTTGACGAGTTTGAGCTCATTGAAGGGCAACGTATTGAACTGTGTAGTGTGCATCTTCGTCATGTACGTGTAACTATACGGTCAGTTATATATCCATCTTTTGTTAATCTAGCCAATGCCCGTGCCTGAAAAACGTTTATAGAATTAGGGATTTTAAAATCACGTGTTGGCTAATATGTTTGACAAGATAGACGTCAAAGCATTAAAAACTAAGGTGAAATCCACTAAACGTTTAATACAGCAATTTAGTGCAATTTCTCTACAATAAAGAAAACAGAACAGCGTCCCCAAAAACGAATACGTTAGAACCTATAATCCACAAGACGTTGGTGGTGGTCCGTAGCGATCGGCAATCGCCGCGCGTCGTAGTATTAGCTTCAATATATTTGTTGCGCAGGTCACATCGTTGTTCGGAGTCTTCTAGCTGTTCTGTCTGAAATTGAATTTTATTAATCGTACCAATACCTGTTTCAATTAGTCTAATTTTACTTTGTTGTTAAAGTTGTTTAAACTTTGCATATCAGATAAAGCAATAGAATATGCTTATTTCGCATAACCCTTTATTATTGGACTTTACAAGCTATGGACGAATTTTACCATTTCAGTAAACATGTTGCATAATAGATAATCATATGTAATGTTGAACGACAAGAACAATATCACACTAGAAGCTAGTTAAATTTTTGAGAATTACAGTAACGATTTTTACTGGTAAAAATAGGCTTCAATAACCGTAGCAAGCAAATATTATTATGAATAATGTTAAGTTGCATGACAACTGTCAGTCGGAACTAATCCAGTATATAAAACCCTAATTTGGGACACTCTGTATCAATATTTTTTTTATAAAAAATACTATAACTTAAAATACCATTGTCGAAGCATTTAAAAAACAAAAACTGTGCTGGATTTACTGAATTAAATCCAAGTTAAACACTAACACTGTGTAATATAATTACGGCAAAAATATCTAGATTTCTTTTGGTAAAAATCGCAAACAGATTTTTCCTGGATATGACATACGCATCGCTGTCGTACGCCTATCAATTACTCGCGCAAAACATACTAAAAGGATGTTGAAGGCATTTTTACGAGAAGAACTTATCACAATAAAATCCCAGTGAAAACATTTACATTATCTAGGAGACCCTCCTCCAGAAAACACTCCCAGTTTTTTTTATGAAGAGGGAATCATGTAAGTAGAAATATAATTCAGTAGAGTGAGTTATATCATCAATGAACTTGTTTTAATATTTCGTGTTGTTGTCAGGAATTTCCCTGTTTCAAAACTTTTCCCATAGTATATGCGCAAAGACATTACGTATACTTATGGGAACATTTTATTTGTCAACGCTACGTCATTACCGTTCATTATAAGGGCTTGTTTTCACGACGTTACGGCGTGTTTAATTAAATTTTAGAAACGTATACTGCTCGTTTTAGTACTGCAGTTAAGAAGTAAAAGCTTAAAAGGTATCCTGAGTATGTTAACAGCTCTTAATTTTTTTTAAAAAGTGCTTATCTAAAGCAAGTCGTTAACTTATGTACATGGTGCTACAAATTCGTATGCGTACATGGGGATCTTGAACGAAGAACGGTAAGGGATACGAAGATGGTTCAAGTGAGGCAAAGTTGTATATTTTGGAACACTATTACAAGACAGTATCAGGTCTGTAAGATAACTGATTTAGTGTCAGGATTTTCGTTTTACAATAAGTGTTCGTAGATATGTCATATAGAATATTCTCTATACACTGGGAGAAAACTCTATAAACCGTAACTAGAAATCCATTAGGAGTAGCAAGAAATCTGCATTAAATACACGAACAAACCCGAACAAACCCGAACGCCGAAAAAAAAAACTCTGTTACCAGGTTCATTTTTCTACAATTACTTTTAACCACAATTTGGTCATTTTTTAAATATTATTTTTTTTGCTGCTAACTTTACTGACAACTCTATTACCCTAAAAAAAATAAACCTTGAATATAAGGACACGTCTACACAACACTTATACCAAGGAAAACAAAATTAGGTTTGCAGTCATGCACTTGCACCAAAATGACACCATACCATCAGACATCAATTAGTCAATCACCCACCAACAACGGCAATCAAATGACATGTTTTGAATTACTCCGTTCAACATAAACCATGCAGAGCAACGACAGATCATTGTTTTAAGTTAGGTCGTCCCTCTCTGTTCCGTTGTAGTAAGGGATAGACTCGCTGAAAGTTACCGAAACGATTTATCCATATTTTAAAAAAGGATCTATTTAGTTCCTACAAAGTATAGTTTACTTATAAGAAGTAGGTTTATTTTTAGTAATTTGCGTAAAGAGTTATTAGTGGACGAATTTATATCGAGTCTATTGAGAAAATTGCCAATTACTTTGCTGGGTTGTCCAAGTTCAACATTCTTTTAAAAAATCCCACACTATTATAATTATAGATTTCTACCTATAGTATCGGCTGAATCAATTAATAATTAATTGCTACAACATTGTCTTATTTACTGCAAAAATATACATAGAATTATTTCCCGCAAGATATTATACTTTAACCCAATCCCGTGTACAGTTAACATATTCATTTCGAAGGCGGAGGCAGCCTAGGCATCAGCGGGGCATTATGAAATTTTCCAGGACGTTCCGCGTCGCAGTGGCTACAATGAATGTGAAATTGCTCTGGTGGTCGGGATATACCGCTCCGTAATGACGATACATAAATCTTAAGGTTTGGAGAATATGAACATAAAATGATGAAGAGCCGGCCGCTCGCTTAGGAGAGCGGGCGATGCTTGTACGTACGTGAAGATGGGGATTTCTTAAGAAAAAAACGAGGGTATTAGCCTTAAAATTACACTTTCTTACACGATATATACGAATTTTGATATTTTACAAGAAAATAAGAACGATTTGAATGAAAAATTTATATTAACTTATAAGAAAGAATATGAGAATTGAGAATACGTACATATACATAAATTTTAGGTCGCTATTATAGTGAGCTAGAGCCATAGTACCATGACCCTAAATAGTTCCTTTTTCAAATATGGAAAAATCGTTTAGGTAACTTTCAGCGAGCGCTATATAGTCTATCCCTTACTACAACGGAACAGAGAGGGACGAACTAACTTAAAACAGTGATCTGTCGTTGCTCCGCGTGGTTTAAGTTGAACGGAGTAATTCAAAACATATAATTTGATTGCCGTGGTTGGTGGGTGATTGATGTCTGATGGTATGGTGTACTTTTAGTGCACGTGCGAGGTGCATGACTGCAAACCTAATTTTGTGTTCCGTGATACAGGTGTTGTGTAGATGTGTTTTTATATTCAAGGTTTATTTGTGTTTATTTTCTCCTTAACCATAAACTTGATCCTCCGTTGGTATTAACATACTTTATAATATATAAAAACTAATCTTATTTGGTTTTACGTGGTTGTGACAATAAATATTTTCATATAGAAAACATTGTCGTTAATTTGTTTTTTTTATTAAGCCTTATACCAACTCATGTGTTTCTTTAGGTAAGAACTTCTACGCCAAATTTTTTTTATTGTGATTTCCTTACTTTATTTTTTGAAAATAAACATTACTGGTGATAGTCTGGGGCAAAATACGTATAGATTAAAAAGTATTATATTTAAAATAAGGTCATCAAATGACCATATTAATTTTTCATTTTATTCTTTAAAACTATCTAGGTAACTGGCTCAAAACGTCACTGTCACTACAGAGCTTCAATGTGCCTAAAGAAAAGTAAAGAAATCTAATAAAATGCAATAAAATGCAATAAAATAGCAAATACGTCACTGAGGGCCAATCCTAAAAAAAGGAGCTTAGAAAAAGATAGATAGTTTAGTAGTTTAAATATATATTTAGATATTTGTAAAAAAATAGGAGTACTAAATAGATTAAGCGGATACTTAAGCATTTATAGTAAAAAAATGATTTTCAATTGTATTATTTTACCTCATTTTGTTTTTTGTAGTTCAATTTTATATATAATAATATGTTCACAACAAGATAAAAACAGATTACAGATTTTACAAAATAGAGCAATGAGAATAATATTGGGATGTAATAAATACACTAAAATAACGGAAATGCTAAATTGTTTACAATGGATGAATATAGAAAATTTTTTATTATTTCGTATTTTGATTTTTATTCATAAAATAAATTTAAATATAACATATATTATGAAAATTTCTTGACAAAATTTAAAGTCCATATTCATGAAACAAGAGGAAAAAATAACTTTATTTTGGATCATACAAATTTGAAATCGACTCAAAAATCAATATTTTTTAGTGGTGCTATAGAATATAACAAGTTAGGAAATTAAATTAAAAGGTGTAATTTAAAACTATTTGTAAAAAAATTAAAGAATCACATTTTATGTAAAAAAGTTTAATAAAATAAAATAGTCTTTCTAGATTGTAATTATCTATCAGGAGAGAAGAAAAAATTTACAATTTGAAATTTACTTAAATAGTTCAATGAAGTAATAAAAATTTGTTATTATTATTATTAATAGTAGTAGTAAAATAATTTTTTTATAGCTGGCAGACAATTTTCAGGATTAAAAAGCAATACTTTTTTAACTACATCCCAATTAACCACAAAATCATATTTTTTTTATAAATAAAAGATATATTTTACCACTGCATAATATATTTTTTTAGGGCCATAGAGTTGTCTTTTAGCAGTAATTTGAAAAAATGAACCTAGTAGCTACAACAGAGCTGTCTTGTCGGCGCCTATTTAATGAATTACGGGTAAAGTTTGCTCTCCGTGCATGTGCGTCGGCCACCATATCTTATATCGCGCAGTACGCGATGACGCTGTTCAGTTGTTGGTTTCATCGCGAATACGTATGGTTGGTTCGCTCTTGTTAACAAAGTAATTTTCTAACTTTTTATAATTAAAAGCTATGAATATGATTAGTTTTTTTAACGGACAATCCACTTACTACAATATATTTAGTAAACAAATTGGAAATTAAGGAGTTAGTTCAGCCGTTAATATTAAAAAGAAAACTATAGGTTCTAACGGATACAATTCTTTTTTTGGGGCGCTGTTCTGCTTTCTAAGTTGTAAAGAAAGACCTTTACTGGGAACAAAATGCGTTGCATTGAAAAAATACAATTCATTTCTTAACAAAATTGTGGCATTAAAAGTAGTTCATTAATTAACGGGACTATGCTGCTGATGGAACTGAACTAAAAACACTGTTCTAGCAAATCTGGAATTGATATAGGTATCACTAGACCGGGTTTGATACACTAGCAATTTATTTAATATTTGTTAATACAAAATAAGCTATCAATACAAACTATCTCTTAGCAAACCTGTTGTATTAGATCATTTTCCTCAGTGTACTGTTACGATATAAAGCTTTTTTATTTTCGGTATTTCCGCGTCAATAATTTTAAATATAAATATTACTACCAAGCAACATCAGTAAATTGCGGACTAGCATAGAACATAAATATTGTTCTTTATAATGGAGCTCCGCGAGCAGCCGACGTAATGCTTTAAAAAAACTTCTTGCAAAAACTTCCTTGCTGCTATGTTGTTGAAGTTAATTTCTGTTACTTTAATTTGCTTTTAGTAGGAAATTTAATTATGATTAGAAGATTTCATAATAATTATAATTTTACAAAGTGCATATTTAAGAATGCTTGCAGCAAGCCTTTAAAGAACTTAGCGTAAGGAAATCATTTTAGTCTATTTAGTTAAACGAGGGGCACACTGAGTTTAATTTTTTAATAATTTACTTGGAAAAAATCTTTATCAATGAATGGAACATTTTTGTAATCAGTTAAAATAAACTTTAAAATTAAAAACTTAAAGGAATCTAATATACACTCCGACCACTCCGATAACGATATTTGCTCAACTAATAAAAAACGACAAATTAAAGAAATTAAAAACATCCATTGCGAATCATTTACGGAAGAAAAATATTGCTAATTTATTTGTGGAACATTGGTGGAAACCTAGCAAAGGACATTAAGAAGTAAAATAACGTGCCTAATATAAATAGAGATGGCAGGTAGCAGGTAGGTCAAACTATATTTCTTAACCCCATCAGTGTAAATAAGGTTAGTAAACTTATGTTAGAAATACAAAATAAAAAGTGGAGTATCTACTGAACTACTAAAAAGTGTTACCCAATGTATAGCACCTCTGCTAGAATATACTATGAACATGTCATAGCAGAAAGGTATATTTCCCAGCATTTTTAAACCAACATAACACCTATTTGTTCGTAATGAACAAACCCTCCATCGCTGTCTTTGTTGATTTATAAAAGGCTTTTGATACGGTTGGTCATTCTCAACTTCTTACTACACTAGAGAAAATTAGTTTTAGAGGTATTCCTTATCAACTTAAAAGTGATTATCTTACAGGTAGAAGGCAAAGAGTTAATATTGGTAGCACTCTTAGTGACCCAAAAAATGTAGAATAAGGGGTACCACAGGGAACTGTGTTGGGCCCATTGTTGTTTTTAATAAAATTAAATGACTTGTTTGAGTTACAGATTAATGGAGATATAATAAACTTGCAGATGACACGGTTCTGACAATTGGAATGAACATAAAAACAAATTAAAAACTGAAATGGGTAAAATCATTATACTATTTTAAGAGCAAACTTAATATCACAATAACTAACTGTGTCCCTTTTACTTCATTAGATTCAAATTTGCCTACTTTTACCAAGTTAAATATCAACAGCGCCTGCAACTAATGTGCGAGTGTGGGGATAACCTGCTGCAAGAGTATGAAGTATATTGGGATTTTTCTTGACTTGACTTGAGAGGGAGCTTACGACTCTCTTGTTCAACCTCATATTTCCTGTTTGAGATAACAAATAAAAATTAGTTAATATGTTTTTAAGTTTCATTCGGGGATATCCGATAATCACAAAAGGGACTTACTTCCGAAAAAAGCGATTTAATCAGATATTCTTTTTCCGTTCGAAAAACTGCTCCGTAAATAACATAATAATCCGTCCGGTTCTCCGTTGTTTCTCCACCTTGTTTTATCTAAAAGAGAAAAGCCGTTTTAGAGAAATTGCCTCGGGGTCAGAGGCTCCCCCCGTTTTTGGCGTTTAATCGAAAGATCTGTGATTAAACGGGGTAACGTCTTACGAGCAGAGCTGGGCAATGTATCGATAAATTCCATAGATCTATAAATTTTATCTAATATTCGATAATTATGTTTTTGTTGTTGTAAGTACCTCATCGAAAAAAAATACAATCCGCTTTAGGGAAAAATAAACAACTTTAAGGTTACTTTCGTCTGACTGAAACCATTTGCAATAAGTTCGTTCTATTAATATGAACGGAGTTAGGTTTTTAGTCTAGTGTGATAGACAAAGCGTTGTTTAATGTTAGGTTTCCTCTGCTGGGTCGAAACCACTGGCACAAACTAGACTTCTCCTTTACCAGTTATTGTTATTGTATTATAAGACCTATAGTAGAGCTGGAGTATAAACATCGATAAAATTCTAACGCTACATTTTCTATTATTTTTCTCCAGTTTTGAAGGGACTCTTCTTTCCTAGCACATTCGCCGTATAGTACTATGCGTGTCGACACGATGGCGTCATACCTTTTGTTACCATGCGACATCGACAGCAGAATCGCTGGTGGGTTTTTCGGCTCTCTGCCGCGAGAATTGGTGCGGAGAGGTCACTTTCAGTGGTTTGAACTTGTTTTTTTTTCGTACTATTTGATGTACCAATGTTTCATATTGAAATAAAGTAAGCCATAATTAGGTAATTATTAAGCATACTATATGCCTGTTTCTGTTTTCCAGATGCGTTTATAACATGTGCGGAAAATGATTTGGGTATAACGTATTCTTCAATTCAAAGAATCCTACAAAAACATAAATTGCATTGTTATAAATGGATTACCCTTCAAGTTCTTTTGCCTCAGGAGTATATATACCAAGCGACTGGAATTTTGCGAAATGATGTTAGTTCGAAAGCAAGAAGACGCTGATTTTTAAAAAAAGGTAATGTGGACTGACGAATCTAAAATCGGATTCGAGAAAACGTCACATAAAAAGCTGCGACGATCTATCGATACATTATCGATATTTTCCCCAGCCTAATTGTGATTAAACGAGGTAATGTCTTGCGAGACTAAAATCGCAGCACCGGAGTCGAAAGTTTGGGAAAGAATTCGGCCGGGTTTTGGAAATAATGTCGGTGGGTTTCGGTGTAAAATCGCGAGCTCTGATCTAATTTCATTTGATTTGATTTTAGGTGGTGGAAAATTACTAATTGAAGCTATATGACTTAACGGAAGATGCTGACTTTTAGGCAGATTATTATGGTGATTTAAGTAATTTATAAAAGCAATTTAGGCTCAGATAATAAAGAACATGATCATTTTAAAATTAAAACTTCTCTCGACAGAAGCCATTTTGTAAGAAAAAGTTAGCAAAGAATTGATTCAACAAACCATTTACATTTAAAAAAATTTAGTCCGCAAATTCCTCTAAACTAAAACAAAAAATAATTGCGTTTGTTGATTAGGTATTTTTTTCGCGGGAAATCACCACAAAGCTTAATAAATTTATTTACTTATGTAATCAACGGGTTATACCCAATCAGTTGCGGCTCTTCCATATGATCATATGGTGATAATAATGCCTTTCTTATTGTTTGTACACCAAATAATATATTACACATATCGCCAAAATTCTTGGACCCCCCTTGTAAATTTTAAAAATAATTATTTATCATGGGTGCTTTTTTGTATATTTAATCTTTATTTATTTCACCGTTGCTACGCGACAAAAGATGTTTGCAAAAACAATTTTCCACAATTTTAGACACCAATGTTTAAAAAAGTGCTTCATATCGATTTAGCGTGTTGAAGTGATTGTTGAGTTTTTTTTTTGCAATAATGCCTGGCAATAGAATTTCAGTGTTCAATAGAGCAAGAATAGTGGCTTTGCATGATGAGAGTCTGCCGAATCATCGAATCGCGGATAGACTTGGAATTCCCCACGCTTCAGTTATCCGAATAGTGTGTTTGTACCAGGAAACTAACAGCGTTGACTGGAGACGTGGAACTCGGCGTTCTGGGGTAATTAATGCAAGAGAAGATCGGTATGTAGCAAGTTATGTACGTCGTAATCGAACCATAACAGTCTCAGCTGTCCGAACTCATTTTAGAAGAACGTTTGGTCGATTCATTTCCAGTTCCACAATACGGCGGAGACTTGCTGGAGCCAATTTGCGATCTAGGAGACCATTAAGAGTACCTAGGTTACTTCCCAGGCATATAGCCGCCCGTCTACAGTGGGCACGGGAAGACAGAGACTGGCTTTTAGCTCAGTGGCGAAATATCCTTTTTTCCGACGAAACAAGATTTGGTTTAGTTAGTGATAGTCGGCGACACAGAGTTTGGAGAGGGCCAGGGCGACCAGAAAGACTATATTTTGCTAGAGAAGTAGTTCCATACCAAGGAGGAACAGTAATGTTTTGGGGAGACATAATGCATGGTCATCGCACGCAGCTTATTCCCATTCCAGACACTATGACAGGGGATAAATTCGAAACATTATTAAACCCATTCTTGGTCCTCTCCGAAATGAAATTGGAGCCAATTTCATTTTCATGGATGACAATGCTAGGCCCCATCGCACGAGAAGAGTACAAAATGTACTAGAGATTCAGAATATTGAAAGATTACCGTGACCAGCAAATTCGCCAGACATGAATCCCATTGAGCACATGTGGGATTTCGTTAGACGAGCAATCTTAAACAGAATAAATCCTCCTATCACCCTCCAGGAGTTCACACTAGCGGCCCAAGAAGAATGGAACAACATCCCAATGGATACCATTAACGCCCTTATTGTTTCCATGCACAGGCGAGTTAACACCTTACTACAGAACAGGGGAGGACACACCGAATATTAAAGCATTTTTAATTTCGCTCTAAGGTGGTTTTCTTCTAGATTTTAAATTCTGGTAATCATTGTATTGTGCACTATTTTTCGTTTGTATTTTTTTTCTTGTTCAGTTAAAATTTAATTCACCCAATTTGTATTGGATACATAACCAAATTAAATGTACGTTGTAATAAACTTCTAATCTTATAATAATAGTGTCTCATTTTGCCAAACATAGGGGGGTCCAAGAATTTTGGCGATGTGTGTAATATAATATTATTAGTAGACTTTACAGGCGACAGGATTACCACTTAACGTTAGACCTCGCTATTCGTTTCATATTCCTAGGCATAGGACTGTTTTGTTCAGAGATTTTCGTATTGTTCCGCGAGTCTCTATAATAAGCTTCCTTTTTTCCAAACGATTTAAGTGTTGTATTGTTTAAAAGGAAATTAAAGAGTGAATTACTGCTTAGTCTTAACTTTAAGTAACTTCGATTAAATCGTGGTTTTTTTTCTTAACAATTATTATTGTATATACTTGCACATTAGGATTGTATATGAATGTATGTATATGTGCGATTCTAATTGTGAGGTTAGACACATTACGATTGAGTGTTTATCTTATATTTACCATATTTCAGATTTCTGAATCCTGCGACTATTTCCTGTTTAAAATTTAGAAGTTACTTAAGAGAAAGAGATTTGGCTCTATTGAGCAGAATATTGATGCAACGAACGCCTATATTAAAGAGGCAGAAAAATCGTATTATTCGGAAGGGATCGATAAATTAAAAAACGATGCACTAAGTTTGTCCATCTTAAACGAGAGTATGTTGAAGAATAACTTATCACGTTGACTATGAATCATATATCATAATATATTGATATTGTTTATATATTATTATGAAAAGTGTATTGGGTTATTTTGTTTTAGCCTATTTACCTTGCATTTTTTGTTCCACAATGTAAAATAAAACCTTTATATTTGTTTATTACCATTAAAAGTTGACAAGAGAAATTAAAATGCGTACAGAATATCGAAATATTTTCAGTAATGAACATGTTTATTTTTGAAGTATATCAATGATTGTAATATAGAACTCTGTATTCACTGAATGTTTTTTTTTAACTATATATAAACTGTTTTACGTGTTACCAGTTGCGGGTTTAATTTCAATTTTTTTAAACTTAAATATATCCAACTCGTTATCTGTAATAGCCAACTCAAATATTCGACGATTACTGCCCCACCTTAGAAACGCCACCGGTTAGCCTATTTCTTAAGTTAGTAGCGTCGGGCAGTAGCGGCTCTTCCATTTGGTCAATAATCTTCCTTAATTATTCTCTTCTTAAAATTCATCCTATTAGCCAAACATTGTTTGTTTCGGTTAGAGACCGACCGAAGATTCGGTTTCGGCCAAAAAATCTAGTTTCAGTGACAGTTTTGGTTTTGTCCAAAAATCGGCGGAAACTTCGGGTGGACAATTTTTACATATGAATTTATTATATGTATAAAGTAAGCGCATGCAACACCCGTCTTTCATCCATCTTTAACCATTTAAGTTCCCTTATTTTGGCAGAAACACCCCGATCATACTTTCTAATGCCACCTATTAGTCTTACACAACACAACAATTTTGTATTAACTGAATACGACGAACATCCTCATCCAGAAGACAAGGACCATAAACAACATCCGCATAGTTAAAATCTGACAAGACTAGGGATTCACATAACATTGCCCTAAGCGAAGCATTAAGTAGATTTTTCTGACCATAAATCAGTTTCAGATTGCCAAATGCTTTTTTTATACAATTGCTAATATGCGCAGAAAATCTAAGATCTTTATCCATCAATAGACCCAAATTCTTGGCAACGTCAGACAGTTCCAACTGAACATCATTAAGTCAAACACCAACACGATTCATATATGTCTCTCTACTATGACTTTTTCCAAACAATAAAACCTGAGAGTTGCTGAAATTCAGACTCAAACAATGAGAATGAGAAACATTCAAGAGGACACCAAAGTCGGCATTTATTTTCCGGTTTGCTTTATCAATACTATCAGATGTATAGGAAATATAGATTTGCGTGTCATCCGCATAAAAATGAACTGAACAATGTTTTAGGTGTGTAAAAAATTGCGACGTATAGAGAGAAACAACAAGTTATGTTAAATAGCTTGTATAAAATGTCGGTTGAGTATAATAATAAAGGCTTAAAACATAGGGAAGTATACTATACAATTTTTTATTAGGTAGCAAAAATGTTAATAGGCCAAAAAACACTTTTATGGGCGTGGCACAAGAAAATATTTCGCCTTCGGCGATTTTCGTATTGCCACTAAATAACCCCCATTTAAAATAACCATGAGCCACCAATGGTATCGGGCAACTTTAATTGCAACAAACTCATTTCTGCCACAGTTAGGTATTGATGCTACAATTAAAGTGTTTCGTTTCTAAGGTATGGTTGGTTAATTATTGCTTAAAATATTTGTGCAACTCGACACATAAGATCTAAATATTTTGATGGACCAAATTTAAACTTCTTTAGTAAATAATAGTTCGTTTAGTAGCAGGATTGTTAATCATAACCAACCATAATATCGGAAGTTACGATTCGCATTTTTTAACTTCGCCACAATATATTCCGATATGATATCCCTTTTATTACTACTCTATTTCTATACGGAACATAATCGTAATTCTGCTCCGGTGCCCAGCAAATTCAGAAACTTGCAGTATTTAAAGAGCAAAAAATACGTTCAAAAGAAAACTTTTACTGCCAAAAAGATACATGTTAAGAAAGTTCTTAATTGGCAAGATTTGAAATGCTTACGTAGCTCTCGAGTTTTTTGCTTTCGCTCAGAAAAAACTGGCAGCAGACAACCGCAAACAAAAACCAGCAGTGTTCGTATATCGTTTGCTGCAAAAGTTTTGGGCTAGAGCCAGTGTTAATTTTATCAAAGGAGCATGGAGGATGTAATGTAACTGTAGTATTTTTACGAAATCACTTTGAAATAAAAAAAAGGTTTTCTGTTTGCTCGGGTTTGGAAATTTGAAATACTACTGGACCGTTTGTGTGGGGACAGCAAACAATAATCGCGAAAGTGGCAAACTTTAAATATTTAAAATAAAAACGTTTTGTGATCATCTCTATTGGGTATAAATAGGTACCTTATTAAACTCTTCAAACAATTAAAGAAAAACACCAATAATGCCAATACTACAGTGGATGCAAACGTCTGATACCGACTGTCGTTTGTGGTTGTAGGTATTCATAGGTACCGTGCGAGCAAAAATTATTTGCAAAGAGGGCTTGGATTAAAAAACGTAGGGCTTGGTTTAGATCACAATGATATGGGGACGATATATCTAACCAAATCTAGGTTAAAATTTTGTCAAATTCATATTATGACATGATATGCCAAACTAATAAGTAATAAAATAAGTAGGCAAATACAAATTTATTTTTGTTGTTTACAAAATTAACAAAGTAAGAATATACAGAAAGAAAAATAATTACATAAATCGCTGAATTTCTATAATAATTCTTTCCAATAAATTTTGGGTAAACCATTCCTGCGTCTTTCAAAATCTGCGGCTTGTATTTCACTTTATACGGAAATAAATGTAGCTGCTTCTTAAGAATAGTCCTGCATGTTCCATAAGATCTTCCCACTGCTTGGGACAGGCGTCTTATATAATTTGTTGGCGTATTTTGCATTATTTCATAAACGCTTGCAATAAGTTCTTCTGTTTTTACAGATGGTCTTCCTGCTCCTTTTTGTGTTGTATAGAACCTGTTTCCTTAAACACAGCCACGGTTCTTTTCAGGCAATGATAAAAATCCCCAGCAATAAAAGCAACGTTAGGAAAATGTTCGTGAAAATCGTCCATGCACAAAACCGGATTGTATTGCCACTCACCATTTACTCTAACCCCGTTTCGAAAATACGCTTTAACCATGAATGTTTTGTGCAGTTCCGTAAAGCCCATTGTGTAAATTGTTTAAGAAATTGGAAAAATTAGCTATAAATAAAATTACTTGTAACGACTGTCAAAGATGACGGAATAACTGATTGATTGTTAATTCAGGTAGTTACTTACACCTAACAGGTATTAAGCTCTACGGCTAAACATCACGTCCTTAGATGCAAGGCCCTCTTTCATGCAAATAATTTTTGCTCGCAGGGTATATTGTTTAAAATATTACGTAGCAGGGAAATTGAGAGATCGAAACTTCACGGACACATCACACGGTGTAATTGCAAAGCTCAGTTAAATAAACAGTTCACAAAAATATTATATTAGTTATTGTTTACGGTTTAGTGAGTGAGTAATAAAGTAATAATTAATTAATATTAAATTATTGACCAAATTAAGCAAAATTGACCAAAAAAATGTCGCCGCTTTTCACCTCTATAATAGTACTGGTCAGTCCCCTTTAAAACAAAATCCTAGCTACGCCAGCGTACCCGTAAACCATTAATTGGCGCAAGAAAATAATCACAATGTTTTTAAAAATGTATAATTATCATCGACTTGAAATTTCTTTCTTTTCTGCAAAGTGTATAAAACCCGTTTAGTTCGTACTGCTCCTGCAGAAAATAAATAATTTTTAACCATCAGTGTTTCTAATCTTTCAACGTTTGGGCTCACAGAAAAGTTTCTCGAAAGTTGTGCAGCAGATAACAAACCAGGATCAATGGCGCCCTCTATCTGATTTAATTTGTAGTTGTTTTCGAAGAAAAAGGGCTCGGCTCGTTTATACAAAAGTTGTTAACACTATAAGGAAGGGCTTTTGCGCCGACCGAAAGTTTATTCTTTGTGGTTAACGACTTGTACTAAGTTCTCGAACCTTTTTTTTAAATGTTGAATATAGATGTCAATGTGTAGACAGATGTTAAACAATATTTAACTCACTATACAACTTTGATTGTGACAATGATAATGCGCCACATACGCTAATTCCTGTTACAGTGGCATTTTATGTGAGTATGAGAGAGTAAATAATATGTTTAGATGCCCGCTAAGGACAATAGATCAATCAGTGTTGCCGGCGTGCGGCGTGAACAACGCATGGAGAGGCCAGAGAAGGGATAATTTATTTTCTGCTACAGAAATGCAGGAGGTATTTACTTTAGTAATTCAGTAATATTTGGAATTTTCTTGCATTTTTGAATTATTTTACGTAGGTAAATTTCATTTTATCAAATGAAACATTCGTATTTGTATTAAGCGTAATTTAATTACTATTGCCTAGCGCTTTCGGCCCATTATGAGGCCATCATCAGGGCTTAGGTTCTACAAGAAAAACACAAACAAGAGTAAAAAAATAGCAGGAACAAACTACGTGAGAATACTTACTCGTCAAATTATGTCCAAGAAACAAGAAGAAACATACTAAAAAGATATTTAAAAATTTCTTAACAAATTTTCTTGGTAAAGGTTTCAAATTATAAACAACACCTGACTGACATTTGACACATGGACACAAAGTCGTGAGGGACATCTCATATAAAAACGTAGTTACTATACACAAAAGGACGAATAATAGAAAACAGAAAGGTGGTACAAAAACTTTAAATAAATCATAATGAATAAAATTGTATAAAAAGAGGTAGGTAACTCCGTCAATTGTTTAAAAGAAAATAATTTAAACAGGATTTTTAAATTATGATATCTGTATTCTGCAAAACTGTCCTATTGTTAATAAAATGGGAGGAGTTAAAAGCTACAAGCGTAGGTTAGAGAAAATAATAAATTATTATCCCTGGAAGAGTCTAAAAATTGGGTTTCGGTTGTTAGTTTCATTAAGTCTTAAATTCAGACATGAATCTGGATAGTTAATTGAATGTCTATGGATCTCAAGGGCCTCGAGATAGTCCAACTATCTTAAGTTTTTATCATCAAATTGATGTAAAATTTTGCTGTTAGGAGTTGGTGAGAAACTATAATTATTAAATTTGAGGTGCTGTCCAAATACAGACGTACCTGGTCGGTTATAATTTAAAACCTTTACCAAGTAAATTTTTTAAGAAATTTTCAAATATCTTTTTAGTATGTTTCTTGTTTCCTGGACATACATAATTTGACGAGTAAGTATTCTCACGGAGTTTGTTTCTGTTGTTTTTTAATCTTGTTTGTGTTTTTCTTTTAGAAATAAAGCCCTGATGATGGCCTCATAATGGGCCGTAAGCGCTAGGCAATAGTAATTAAATTACGCTTAATACAAAAAAGAATGTTTCATTTGTTAAAAGGCGTATAACCGACTCTCCTTTTCATATTTCATTTTATGTGCTTAACTAATTTCCACAATTATTTCAAATAGTTTGTTTTTATTAGCCTATGGTGAAAAATAAGATGCTGGTATGCACCTCGCCTTCTTAAATCAAAAACATTTAAGATAGTTTTGCGTGTTGGGACAGGTTTGTTGGGCTACAAAAATGCAAAACACCCAACTACTTCCTCTGCACTTTCAGCTTTCGCGTTACATAAAATAATATTAAAATTTTTGTTCCTGCCAATACCAACCAACCATTTCAACATACCAACAGAATTATACCGTATCTGCGCTTAACTAATAAATTCAGCAAAGATAGAAAACGATTAAAAAACGCGGTGGATGCTTCGCTATCGGAACGTATTTGCTGCTATGGAGGAGGAATGCAGCGAGAGTGGAATGGAAAGGAATCGCGCTCGAACAGATGTTAGTAACGTTGAGTCCTAATCGATCTCTTTTTAACTCGCACTAAGTCCATTCATTATTCAGCACTCATTTTTTTGCATTAAAAGTTGTCAGGCGTGCCAGTTGGTTATCTTTTGCGAATTGAAGTTTCCTGTGGTGCTCTTTCAAAATAATTTCGGAATAAAATACTATCCTCGCTGAATAACAACATACTTGAAGTGGCTTTTGCTGTATCGAAGATTCTCTTTTAAATATGAGGAATAATGCAATAAATAAATAAATAGTGTGATTCACAGAGAAACATTTTAAACCCAAAAAAATGCTATTATTAATTTTTCACGTTAACTGCCTTGTATTTCTTTTTACAGTTTAACATTATTTGACAGTATAGGAAACATAATACTAATAATACTAATAAAGATATTTATTTGTTCCAAAATATAAAAATTATAAATTATAACAACTAAAAATAACAATTTTTGACATTAACATACTAGTTGGCACAAAAAGGAAGGATTTTGATTAACAATTAATCAACCTTCCAATCCGACCCTAAGATAATGTTTTTTAAAATTACTTTTATAAGTCAAATAGTTTAGTTTTTTGGTATTCTATATTGTTATAAATTATTTAAAAGAAGTTTTATATTTTTCTTTGTGATGTATTTCCAAATTATTTTTATTTCTAATGTTCATGTTGGGTAATTCTAAATTAAATTCTTTTATACATATAAATAATCTGGTTGTTAAGTAGAAATTATTTTATGAATAAAACAATTTAAATGAATTTCATGTCTAAACTCCAGTTTTATAATATTACGTTGTTTATAGGTTGGAAGTTTTATAATATTACGTTGTTTATAGGTTGGAGAGGCTAGTCGAAAATCTTATATAATCATGTTGTAATTTTTGCAACTTTTGAGGATAATGGCATACAGACATATTATGTTTGGAAAGTTTTTTAAAAATTTTAAATAATCTTCGACACCTTCTAAGAAAGGGTTTTTTCTTCTTCCCCAGTTTATTTGGTTGGCTTAGACTTAATATTATAACTTTTTCACATACTCAGTATGGTTTAACCTTTATCACTTTTCTTCATATCATGTCTCTTCTACACTTCAATTAGTCCATAAAAGCTCCATTAATGTTCTAATTTTCTCTTTTGCTAACACCATCAGCATAATATAAATTTTTCTGTCTCCTGATGATGAACGTTTGTACGTTCGAAACATGTAGAGATCCTTGAATAATTTTTTATTCTATTAAATTTTGTGGAGGAAGACTTTTAGTTTATTCTTTCTTTCCCATACTTTAACTCCACTTTAAGCATGGACTACTTCTTCAAATTATTAAATATATGTTTAAGAGCATTTAAGCAATTCTTGTTCTCAAGGTTACACGATCGATTCCACAAGAATCTGCTTTGATATTAGATTTAATTTTTATGTTACCATAATTTGAGATATATTTTAAATTTAAAAATATATCATCACTTATTAGAGGTGATTTATTAGTAGAATAAAAGGAAATCGAATTTGGACTAGGTAAAATATCGCTTGCTGAATTTATAAAGTAAGTATTCTAATTTTGTGCATTAGGATAGTCACTTACTGATTTTGATTGTTTTAATTTTATATTCAATTTCTTTAGATTTAACCAAAGTTTTGGGATCGTCTGAAATTATATTATATATATTTTCTATAACGCAATGTTTTGCTTGCAATAATAATAAGTCACGGAGCGGTTCGACTATCTTTCCATAAATGCCTATTGAACCGCCTTCGACGGAGCACGAAACAAACCGAGATCGGGCGAAGGCGACGGCCGGCGAGCTAATATATTTTTTGTCTATTTTTAACTCTGTAAGCGCGTATGTTTGTTTCGCTCTTATTTTCCAATTTATTTATGTAATCTTTTATTTGATATAAACCAACCCAGCACCCAGGTCAACTCAAAAGATGGTCGAGCGTTTCGATCTATATTGGGGAGTTGGATTGATTATTGAAATATAATTTCAATAGATTCTAATTTATGATATCAATGCTGAATATTATGTTAAATTCGATCCTAGTGGAAAAGCCCTTTATTGCTACCATTACCACTAATTCAATAATGTCCCATTATTGCTACAACGCGCCACCGGTCTAATTATTTAAATCATCGCCACACCTCGTAGACAAACTCAGGAAACAAACACCCATCGAGTCTCGCAGTAAAGTACATTTGTAACTAAATTAGGAATTTAAACCCTGTTCCGAACAAACTACAATGGCTGATGCGACAGTAAACATCCTGAAATATATTAGTGCCGATGTCGGTTCTGTTGACTCAAGACGACTCCCCCATTAGATTATTATATCAGCATCCGCTTGTTTTGTTTGTTTCTAGGATTTATCCGTCATTACTGCTAAAACGTTTTATATATAGGAAACTCTTAATCCAAATATACCTACCTCTCTCCCTATTTCGATATTAAAAGATATCGTCATTTTAGTGTGTTCTTATACTACGAGAAGGAACCCTAGAAAATATACCAGTGCTCCTGTCAGTGCCAAAAATTCGACAAATTTTGAAAAAAAATATCCTTTTTTGCTCGTTTTGATCGTAAAGGGTTACCGTTCCGCCATGGGGGATACCAGCGGTGGGGAAAACCCACCATTAACCGTAGAGTCATCTTCGGAATCTGAAGAAGAGCATTTGGATGCACAAGATAATTTAAGCGAAAGGGAAAAGGCCTTTGAAGCCAGATATACCAAGATGCTATACAACAGTGAAAAACAATGGAAATTACGCCTGGAGGAGGCAATTACTAAGCTAAGTGCCTATGAGTTAAGGATTAATGAGATGGAATATACTATTCAGCACCAAAAAACAGAATTGGAGAGACAAGTGAGTCAGCTCTCGTCTTATTCAAACATGCCAAATTATAACCTAAACACCCAATCAAACATAACGTCAATCACTACTCAACACAACATCACAGAAGACAACACTTTTACTCCTACTTTGGATACTGAGATGCTATCAGTCGAGAACACTAATGAAAAATCATCATTTCAATTCGTTAAATCAAATCGAAAACGTCCTAATAATATAACCACTTTAGATAACGCTAAAAAACAGCAGGTAGCAACTACGGAATGGCCTAAGTTGCCTGTTTCGAACAATAAGTCTCTTCAAGAATACTTTATTAATAAAAACGCGAATGCTTCAGGTACCTCTAATTCCAGCCATACCGTAGTATCTATCTCAGCCCATCCTAAAAATAATGATAATGTTACAGAGGGAAGCCCAAAAAAAATTCGAGTTCCTCCTGTGGTTTTGCGCGATAAATCAAAATTTAATGAAGTGACCAGCTATCTCAAAGTTAATAAGATTGACTTTGGAAAAGCAATTACTGTTGAGGGCGGAGTAAAACTCCACCCTTCTACTCCAAATGATTATTTTAAAATAGTAAAATTTTTCGACAGCCAGAAAATACCGTATCACTCTTTCCGCTTCCCGGAGGAGAAAGAATTGCATATAATATTACGGGGCGTTATAGAGACCTGGTCTGAGGAGAAGGTCAAGAAAGATTTAGAAGAGTTGGGTTTCCACCCGTCCAAAGTAATTAGGTGGAACAAACGAGATGGTTCTCCTATGCCTCTCATGCTGATAATTTTGCCAAAATCTGAAAAAGGCATTTTCGACCTAACGGCGTTGGATTGTCTAAAAATCAAAGTTGAATCTCAGAAATCAAAATCAAATATTTCGCAATGCCATAGATGTCAGCTATATGGCCACTCGCAGTTCAAATGTACGGCTCTAATTAAATGCCTTAAATGCGCTAAAAATCATTTCTCTTTTGAGTGTAAAGATTTTACTCCTGAACTATTAAAATGTGCAAACTGTGGAGGAGATCATCCTGCCAACTTTCAAGGTTGCCCCTGTCACCCACGTAACTTGTACAATAATAATAAAAATGTCAAAAGAACTCCAACCACCGTTAGACCGAACATACCTCCACCCACATTCAAATGGGGCTCTCAATCAAACTCTAAATTGAGCGACAAGTCCTCAATAGAAAAATCTGCATCAGATTCACTGGAAACAGCGTTGCAGGCCACTTTACAATCGTACCTGGGCGAATTTTCAAAAATGATGCAGCAACAAATGCAGCTGCAAATTCAAAACATGTTGGCGTCGTTTACCTCAACGAACAAGTAATGGCTTTGCAGTGCGAGGTTGCCTATTTTAAGTTGGCTACGATAAATATAAACGGGTTTAAAGGCAAAAAACTTGAAATTATTAACTTTGTCGAGAAAAACGAAATTGATATTTTATTTATACAAGAAACATGGTTTAAAGGGGAGCGCCTCACGTTCCCTAATTTTACGATATTCAGGAATGATAGGCCACTAAGGCAAAAAGGGGGAACCATGGTTCTTGTTAAAAAGAATATCATTGCCCAGGCCGTGCCAGGTCCGTACAATTGTCCACATATTGAGGGTACATTCATTCGAGTGAAAACCAAAACCAAATGGGTTCACTTGGGCTCTGTTTACTGCAGTCCGGCGGTCGATTTCGACGGCACATGTCTAGGCAAGGTTTTTGATACTAATGAAACGATGATTATAGGTGGAGACTTGAACGCCAAACATCGCATCTGGGGATGCCGTATCCAGAATAAGAAAGGCCGCATCTTGTTCCATAAGTCTCTAGACTATAATTATCACATTATGCCACCGAGGGAGCACACTCATTCGTCACCGAATGGTCTCCCGGAGATTCTGGATATTTTTGTGACAAAAAACACTGACCTTTTATCCCAACCCGTTGCTCTTTACGACTTGACATCTGATCATCTTCCAGTCGTAATAGAGTACGGCAACCCCCAAGACAAAGGACAGGGGTCTATTTCAATTACGTCTACCAATTGGCCCGTGTTTAGGCGTCTGTTAGAATCAAAGGAACCATTGCCACCAATTCAGACAGATGCAGATATAGATGCGGCGGTGATTCATATTACCGATGCCATCAATACTGCTGTAGCCAAAGCCTCCGCCACAAAAATATCCAGATTCTCTAAGTACGGAGTCTTATCAAATAATATCAAAGAGCAAATTAGAATAAAAAATAGACTTATGAACCGGGCGTATCGCACTGGTGATCCGCGTATAAAGGCAGAGGCGAACAGAGCTGTTCAACTCATACGTAATCTCCTCAAAGTTCAAGAATCCTCTTTATGGGAAAATAGAGTAGCTGATCTTAATATCGAAGACAATAGCATATTTAAAATGACCAAATCGCTAACAAGGGGCTGCATAAAGCCAATGTCATTTATAAGAAATACTACAACCAACAACATTGTTTCAGATCCTAGGGAAAAAGTCGAAATGTTCGCGGATAGTCTCTATGAACAGTTCAACGAAAACCCGACATCTGATCCAGTAAGGGACGCTCAGATCTCCAGGACGATACGTATTTATAAGTCTATAGAGCACCCCATTCAAAATATCCGGAATATTAATATGGATGAAGTAAAAAACGTTATTAAATCCATTAAACCAAAAAAGGCTCCGGGCTTCGACGGTATAAAAAATAAAGCACTAAAGAACTTGCCTGATAACGTGATTACGGATATAGCAAACATAGCCCAAGCTATTATCGTAGTAGGACATTTCCCCCAAGTGTGGAAAAAAGCTAAAGTGGTTCTGATTCCAAAGTCTGGGCAGGATCAATCTTTAGTTACCAGCTATAGGCCCATCAGCCTATTGTCGTGTCTTGGCAAGGTTGTTGAGAAACTTATTCTTCATCGGATTAATGATTTTGTATTTAACAACAACATTTTACCACCAGAGCAGTTCGGCTTTCGATCCTCTCATTGCACGGTAAGGCAAACCACTAGACTTGCTTCTAATATACGAAATGGTTTTAATAAACGTTTCAGTACAGGAGCGGTCTTCTTCGACGTCAGCAAGGCATTTGATAAGGTCTGGCACAACGGACTCATTCTAAAGTTAATAAGGGCAGGCATGCCGAACTATTTAATAAAGGTAATTCATTCATACCTGACAGACAGGATTTTCGCGGTATCGTCAGAAAATGCGATATCGACGGTGCGACATGTTAGAGCAGGAGTTCCGCAGGGTTCCCCCCTTGCGCCGACTCTGTACAATATCTATACTAGCGATATTCCTAAATTTGGTCAAACTCAACTATATCTGTTTGCTGATGATACCGCCATGACCGCCACTGCAAAACAGCCCAGGTTGATCGTCTCAAAGCTACAACGTCATATAAAGCTTATCGAGGCGTGGTTAGATAAGTGGAAAATTCGTCTTAATGACGCTAAAACACAAGCCATCTATTTTTCAAGGTCCACATGTAAATTTCCACTGACCAGATTGCAAGTCAAAAACTCCAGATTAAACTGGTGCGAAAAAGTAAAATACCTGGGTCTGAGCTTTGACAAACGGCTGGCTTGGACTGACAACGCTAACCAACGCTTAAGAAAAGCAAATGGTCAACTCAGCGCCATCTACTCACTTATCAACAGTAGAAGTAGACTAGACTTACGCACAAAGACTTTACTTTACAAGACAATTGTTAGACCCGTACTTACTTATGGTATCGCCTCCTGGTGCACAGTAAATAAGTCAACGATGAAAAAAATTCAAATTTTTCAAAATAAAGTTTTAAGAATAATAACAAATGCTCCACGATTTACGATGGTTCATACGTTGCACAATGACTTACAGATACCAACAATCACGAAACATATAGACAAACTTATTATCAACTATTACAAACGTACAGACGTATCCATGAACCCACTCATAACGCAATCACACATACACTCCAGCCCACAAAAACCGTACAGACTACCGAGAGACTGGCTCATTCCAGCCACGGCTGCTCAATAAATTAGAAGTAATTACTTTCCCGATGCCCTCTGCCCACTACCTCAACTAAAATGAAATAATTATTCAGCAGTCAACCACTTCATTCAAGATCCGCCGAAAGGCAATACTGTACATAAATATAAATTATAGTCTGTGACTAATTTAATAAACAAATATGATCCAAAAAAAAAAAAAAAAAAAAAGAAAATATACCTAACTGACAAACCTGTCAGATGAATGATAAATTTTCTGAGGTTTTGTTACGACAGAAAAGAAAATGGTTTGTTGCAATTGCACAGAGCAATAATAGGTAAAATCTTAAAGTGTTTTAAAAGCGGCTCTAAACGATTTCTTATTAATGAAAGTGTTACTAATATTTGGTTTAAATGGGGCATGTCGAGTTTATTCGGCGTGCAGAATTGTGCAGCTTAACTGTAAAAGATATAGAAGATACGGGGAAAATTATAGTAACTTATAACCTTCCATGATACCAAAACCAAATAGAAAAGTGTATTTATTGTAGGATCAGAGTACAATGGATATCAAATTTATCATAGGTATTCACGGTTGAGATCCATACAAGTAAACCACAATAGATTTTTATTTACTATAATCACGGTAAGTGAACAACCAGTTGGCATCAATAGTTTTGCAAAAATTCCTCAAAAAGTTGCAGAATACTTAAAACTCCCAGATGCATCCAGTTACATACTGGTTATTGCTTGAGGAGGACGTCTGCCACTTTTCTCGCTGGTAGTGGGGCTGAGATTCAAACACTTAAAAGGCATGGAGGATGTCAGTCAACCAGTGAGGCTGAAAAGTATATCGAAGAAAGCATCGCCAATGAGTTGAAAATTTAAAAAAGTATATTTCATCAGCATAAACTATAGGCATCTCAAGATCATTCAGGAATGCAGATGGAGAATCATAATAGTTTTCAGGAAGAACAAATAGAATTAAATAAATTTGGTGTTGTGTTGTTTAATATATTATATAACAATGTTTCCATTATTTTAATAAACAATTTTCCATCAAACTGTGTTTTATTAACAGTGACATTTCTATGTGGTAAAGTGCCACTTTAATAAACAATTTTAAATTTAGTAAAAAAGCACATTACCACTCAAAATGCAAAAACAATTATGGTCTGATGATGGTGATTTTCTATCAAATATTTTTAATTAAATAATATTATTAACTATTAAAAACATATTTTTAATATTCGAAACGGATTTTAATACAATTAACATTTAAATTATGGACAATATTTATTATTAAGTTTATATTTAAAACTTAGCTATTGTGTTATTTTAATATGGAAATCGGTAAAATGAATTTTGCAATAATAATTTCCAGTAAATTTGAATATATTAAAAGTTTAAATAATGATTATCCCGTAGTTTTTAGGTAAAATATGCTTTTTTGGTGAAAATACGATATTATGGCGTGCAAGTCAACAAATAATAACTAAAAAATTACTATTTATTTTAAGTAACTAGTCGAAAATGTGTCTTTATCTGATCTTGACGCGACTGATTAAAGTTTATTGTAGTTAATTTGCAAGCATTACTTGGAAAGGGAAAGATAATACCATTGTTGTCTTGATAGCAAAAATTTGACCATTAAATTAAAAAAAGAACTTGGAATAGCAAAGAAGAACAACTGCCAAATCTGATTTCTTCTTGGCGAAAGTAGATATAGTAAAAATTTTGAATACTCTCGCAAGATGGGGGCAAAGTCAAGTAACACTCTGTCAATTTTGGTCTATTAAATTTTAATAGTAGTAGTAGTAGTAATTGAGGGGAGGTTCCGAAAAACCTGGCAAGTAGACCAACCGCGATCCTTTTTGCCTACCCCAGAGTTAAATTTTAATAAGTTGGCATGAATTCCAGGACCGGACTTGAAAATTATACATGTGATACCTTCTAAAACAATTTATGCGATAGTCTCATCGGTTCAACCGCTTTAATATTGCCAAATAATAATACTGGTAATAATTTCTTTTAAAAGTTTTGTTTTATAAATAATATTATAATTTAAGGTAGGTAATAATAAGCATGAATTTCTATATGGTTTAAAGATAAAGTGTCAAAATAGATTTTAAAAGTTTATAATATTATAATTACCCAAACCTTAAAAATACTAAACTAACTGAAACACAACTTAAAATAGGATACTGTCACTCATATTTACAACAGATTTTTTTTGTTTTATTTGTTCAGATTATACCTGTAGGTAAAATACATACAGTTCAACATAAACTAATTGAATTTAGTCAGATATTACATTCACTGTCAAGGAAATCCCCATATATGACTTACGTAAGGTAAGTAGACCCAAATATGGTTTTTATAGAATTTGTTGGCTATGATACTGTTACATTTCTAAACTTGTATGTGGGCTAACATAAAGTTAAAAGTTTCAATACAGCCAGGGATTTAATTTTTCAGATGGAAACCCTACTTTAAGAGTTTTTGATTTACATAAGGTACGTAGACCCAAAAGTGGTTTTTATGGAATTTGTTGGTTATGATACAATTACATTATTTCTAAAATTGTATGTGGACTAACATAAAGTTAAAAGAAAAGCTTCAATATAGCCAGTGATTTAATTTTTCTGTCAATGGAAACCCTAATTTAACAGTTTTTGACTTAACGTAAGGTACGAAGACCCAAATACGGTTTTTATAGAATTTGTTGGTTATGATACAGTTACATTCTTAAACTTATATGTAGGCTAACATAAAGTTAACAGCTTTAGTTTAGCCAGGGATTACATTTTTCTGTCAGTGGAAACCCTACTTTAACAGTTTTTGACTTAGGTAAGGTACGTAGACCCAAAAGTGGTTTTTCTGGAATTTGTTTGTTAAAATGCAATTTATTGATACAGTTACGTTTCTAAACTTGTATGTAGGCTAACTTGATGTTAAAAACTTTATTTTGTTGTCATACAAACAATAATAATAGTAATATCAAATAATAATTTCACTTATGTAAGGTACGTAGACCCAGAAAATAGAATTATATATTTGTTCGCTATCCTATTACATACTAATATGGTTACCTATTTAAACTACTATATAGGCTAACATAATGTTATAGTTTATTTCAACCTTACTATTGCCAAACAATAATATTATTATTTACTAATATCTAACAATAAAAGGTAAAAATAATTCCTTCGAAATCAAATAGCTGATTTTTAAAAGTTAATAATATGGAAAGCTGTTTTGGCATTTGGCAGAACTAGGCGATACCCGGTTTTATCAACCTACCCGGTTTTGTCCAACTCTCCCCTGCCTACCTAAGTCAAAGAAATACTTTATATTTATTTTTCTTGAAACAGAAAAGGATAGGTACCTACTTAGATAATGTAAAATGCAAAAATTATACATTAGAAACCTAACCTTTACGAACAAACGTTTTAAGAACAAAAATTTCACAAACTAACTTTTTGACAAAAACGGCGTTTAGATGAAATGAAACTTATTACTTATCGATGAAATCAACTAACGAGCAAGGCACACATTAATAATTATGATCTCTAATGAAAAAGAATTAAAAAATTTTAACCTGTAAATTTTTGGTCAAATGAATAATAAATTGTAGGTACTTACTTAAAAAATAAACGGCATATAACCACAAAATATTTTGAAAACGTAATTAAATGTAACAAAAAGCACAAAAACGCAATTCATAACTGGGTGTTTGGGCTCATTACGGTCCGCTACTAATCTGGGGATATTATTATTTCCCAATATCAGCTGATCGATGACAAATAACCGCTGTCATCTGTTTTAAAACGAGACTATTCGTGCCGTTTAGTATAACAATGTCTCTGATAGCAGGTGATAGGTTTTTTATTTTGGGTTATTTTTTAGTACATAACTTTATTGATTGAAACCTAGAGTTATCTCAAGTGAGCGTTGATAATATATATACCGTATATATTTACCGAAAAAAAAATAACGGACTATGTCTGAATTGTTTGGTTCCGCGTAAAATTCAAAGTTCCTCTGATTCAACCTATGAATATTTATTGAAAATAAAGGCAAAGTGCAAAAATGCCGTTATTGATGCCATAAACATTATCGTTAACTAAATCAGCTGCACGAACGACAATACGAAGCGAATATTATTATGGTTACGAGTGTGTAAAACAATGGAATCGCACGGCCGTTCCGCAATAACGCCGTCGTTGTCGATCCATTCGATCCGAAACAAATGCACAATTAGTAATTGCATTTCGCACCGAGAACGTGCTTAACTGTATAAAAGTCACATAACCATGTTCAGCGTTCAGTGAGAATTGCAATTTTTTTTGTTCAAGTTTATATTTTTTTCATTGGACTAATGTTTGTGTATAGTTTGTGTAAT
The DNA here is from genome assembly GCA_963969555.1 of Polydrusus pterygomalis. Classification (NCBI taxonomy): domain Eukaryota; kingdom Metazoa; phylum Arthropoda; class Insecta; order Coleoptera; family Curculionidae; genus Polydrusus; species Polydrusus pterygomalis. Next base: position 3,869,080 of record OZ018376.1, read on the forward strand.
GGCCCATACACGATGAGACAAATCGCGCTACATGCAGTCAACTTTTTCTTAAAACAAAGCGTTTCAAAAGCTGACAACCACATATGACATTAACAGCTGATACTGGTTTCTTTAAAGACGTGTCCAGTTGAGTAATGGGCCGTAGTAAGCGTACGTTTGCATAATAATATTATTTTCTTCCAATTTTGGTGTTTTTTTAAGTTTTTTTTTGTAAATTTACAATAGCAAATGACGATAAATGAAATGTTTAATAAACGGTAATAAGTTAGTGTGTTGTAGCATTATTTTGAAAGTATCATATCGAAGATTGCCGGAAAAGTAGGTTATTTTAAAAGAATCAGTTCTAATTTAAGTTGTTTTCTAAAAAAACTGTATTTAATACTATTACATTACCAAATTTTCTTTATTATTCTTCCATTTTATATTGTGCTAGTGAGGAAATATTTGACAAATTACAAATTTTACAAAATAAGGCAATGCGGATTATTTTAAATGGTGACAAATATACAAAAATAAATGTTATGTTAAAAACTTTAGATTGGTTGAATGTCAGAAATTTAATTTTTTATTTAGTATGTTTAATACATAAAATTAAAAATAATATATTGCCTGATTGTTTAAAAAATGTTTGTTCTTTTAATCATGACCATTATAATTATAAAACAAGAACTAATCAGAACTTTTTTGTGGATAGAGTGTCTAAAACATTAGCTTATAAGTCTATTTTTCATAAAGGTTTGATAAAATATAATAATTTGGAAAATTCTATTAAATCTCAAATATCATTAAAACTATTTAAAAAAAACTTTAAAATTACATTTATTTAAACACAAAATGATACATAATATTTGATACAATTTGCAAAATGTTTAACGTTTATGTCTGTTTTTGTTAAAAGAAGGTTGCGCTTTAAAATTTGAAAATAAATCTATAAAAATGTTGTCAAAAAAATGTATTAAAAAATATTTAATTGTAGCTTTTTTGCTATTATAAATTTAATATTATTAGTTTATCTATCTATATATACAATGGGTTGTCAAACCTTGCGTTCGTCGAAAACTAACTAGCTGTTTTTGTATTTAAAAACACATATGCATTCTTGGCGGCTTTGAATTACGCCGCGAACGTAAATTATAATGGCAACGTAGCCATTGATACCACACTAATGATGTATCGTTTCCATCTATAAACTTGACCAGATGAAATAAGCGCTTTCATGGCTTTTCCAATTTAAATTTTCGTCTAAAACTAATTCTAAAAAATTGGTCGTTTTTTTAAATCATTATTAATATCAAAATACATTTCTGCGAAAGTTTCAGCAAAAAAAAAAGTTGTATCATCTTCAAATAGCTTTATATTGCCCTTAAGTTCAATTTGAAAACAGAGTTAATAAAACCTAAGCACAATAATGGACCTAATATTGATCCTTGTGGAACTCCGCTTATTATTTCTTATTGAGAACTTTTTTTTTAGTGGATGTTCGGCTCAAGTTTCTTTAGATCATTCGGTAAGACATTAAGACATTTGCAGATCTTATGAGAAAAAGCCCTTTGAAACTGTGATGTGCGATGCTGAGGAAAAGATGTAAATTTAAAGTTCTTAGGCTTATACAGATTGCGGCTTTGTTGGTTGCTTTGCTCGACAAGCCACTCGACGAACAGGATGGATGTTCGAACAAAAAAACTACGCATTGTTTTATAGTATATAGCAGTAGCATATTAGTCCCCGGACAGCAGTTTTAAACTATAAAGCATTCAGCATTCTAGGGCGCATCTAATATTAGCACCTATCTTAAAATTAATTGATTATTTTAATTTTTTTATTGTCTTTGTTTATATCACAGATTAGTAAACATATCGCTCAAATTATCAAAATAACTGCGTCTCTGATTAACTTCTTTACGTCATTTATCTCTGTATTCTGTATCCTCAAGAAACGTAGCCACAGACTAATAAGGCGAACTATAAGTATGAAGATAATATATTTGTGTGCAGTGGCGGCGGCGGCATAAGTAAGTCATAAAAACAAGGGGGACGAAGAAATTTTGAATAGAAACCAGTTTTCTCATATTAACCTCTTAACAGAGCTGAAAATGAAACATATTGTACGCTTTTAAAATTAGCAACCCCTCTTATCATCAAACAAGACACGCAGTTACGACAAGCTATTACACCACATGAGCGATTTGTAGCAACTTTAAAATTCCCACAGGCAGAAGTTACGAGCATTTAAAATTTCCCGTTATAATATATTGACAGCTGTTATTTTGATAATTTCAGCAATATGTTTCATGAATGGGATTTAAAGAAAGGCAATAAAAATAAACATTTACAAAAATCAGTCATTTTTAACTGATATTAGCGATATGCCATCTAGTTTAAACCTGCTGTAGTCTGTGGGCAATTACTCTACTACTACTGCTACCTATTCTGTAAAACAAGCACTTTGCGTTGTTTTTGTTCGTCGAGCAAATCAGCAGTGGACCCCTTTGCTGTTGATGCGATCAATAAATAAAGGAATGTAAAAGTCACGTTTTTATAATATACATATAATTAAATGATCACAAGCGCCAATTAAACATTTATATTTTCCTTATTCTGTATATTAAAATTTGAAAAATAAAATGTCATCAGGCAGCGATTTCGAACAATGGGTCCCAAAAGTTTTAAATTTCGAACCAATTATTTAATCCTTGCCGGATATATTCTAATATTAAAAACTAATTTCCAACAAATTATGTTAAGCCGTCGGGCTTCGGAAAATGTACTTTTTATTGCCCGTTAAAGAGAAGATCTGCTAAGGTGCGCCCGTTGGCTTTTACCACGACTTCGGAAGCGGTAAATAATTGTCGGGGGCGGTAATCCTGCTAAAGTGTCCCGGGAGCGCGGAGAGGGGCTTACTCCCCCGGATAAACGGCCAAGATTTACGGTCTCGGCGCTAATGTGTCCCCCGAGCGGGGGCCTTGCCGCCTTGCCTCTTCTGGATGTAGTTCTTAGAAAACTTAATCTTAAACTTACTTGGAAGAATTTTTTTAAATTATAACAAAACAACATACATTCCATTTACTTCATACAAAAATAAACTTCCAAATATTGGTGCAATAATATGCAATAATAATATTAACATAAAGGAATGTGAAAATATGTAATAGTTAGGAATAATTTTTGATAAACATTTAAACTGGGATTTACATAGTGACTTCATTATAAAAAAATAAGAATTCCCATACCAAAATTTAAACATCTTAAACAATTTTTAAATAAAAAAGAATTAGAAATACTTTATTATTCTTTAGTACAAACCCATTTAAATTATGGAATACTAGGATAGGCAGGGGAGGCATAAATAAGAATTATCTTGATAATATTGAAACTATTCAAAAATACATTTTAACAATTAAAAGACCACCAATATTCTTCTGATTTACTATTTAAAGATAGCAAAAAAATGGATATTAAACAAATATTTTTTTACAACATGTTAATACATATTTTTAAACATAAAAATATAATAAATTACATTAATCACACACGTGAAACTCGTCATAAAAATACTATTACATATAAAAATAGAGTAAACGAAACAATAGCACACAAACATTTTTTAAACATTAATCCATATATTTTTGATATGCTACCACAATCAATTAAAATAATTAAATCGTTAAATAACTATAAAAATTAAATTAAAAATTGGATATTATCTAATCCAAGAGAGATATTCAAGAACGTCATTAATAAATGATGAATAAAATAAATAAATATATATATATTATATACATAATGTATTGTATCTTCGTATATTATAGTAATACAAAATATATCTACCAATAAAATATTGTCATGTTCGTTTTATATTATAATCTGGTTGTGCCTGAATTATGAAGTATATTTTTTACAATAAATATTATATTATTATTTAACTTTAAATTTATATTTAACTTATTATTATATTTAACTCAATACAAGTATTTTACTTCCGAGTTCGGAATTGACAGTTTATACAAAAAAATATACAGGGTGTTCATTTGAAAACTTCCCACCTCGATTTTCCTGCTTTAAAATAAAAATGTGGAAAATCGCTCGGACCCGTCGATTTTTATTTCGAGGGGGACATTTGCGTATATTGTCAATCTTGTTACTTCAAGCCCCTAGGAGGGAGGGGGGTAAGATCTAAATCTTAAATGGATAACCCTATTTTATATAATTTTTTTGGATTCTGCGTAAAATTCTGAACAATTTTTAATAAAAGCATTATTAGTCTATACTTAACAGTTTCCGAGATATTTACTCTCGAAAAATGACATTTTTGAACTTTGACAGCGTCTAGCTTTCTAACTGTACGTCTTAGAGCAAAACGGCTTACATGTCCCTATCTTCGATTTTTATTATCTTTCCAATAGTGTGAACTTTCGGTTAAACCGGATGTAAGAAATATAGTACTTCCGGATTGACCGGAAGTTGACACTATTGGAAAGACAATAAAAATCGAAGATAGGGACATGTAAGCCGTTTTGCTCTAAGACGTACAGTTAGAAAGCTAGACGCTGTCAAAGTTTAAAAATGTCATTTTTCAAGAGGCAATATCTCGGAAACTGTTAAGTATAGACTAATAATGCTTTTATTAAAAAATGTTCAGAATTTTATGCAGAATCCAAAAAAATATATATAAAATAGGGGTATCCATTTAAGATTTAGATCTTACCCCCCACCCCCCTCCCTCCTAGGGGCTTGAAGTAACAAGATTGACAATATACGCAAAAGATGTCCCCCTCGAAATAAAAATCGACGTGTCCGAGCGATTTTCCACATTTTCATTTTAAAGCAGGAAAATCGAGGTGGGAAGTTTTCAAATGAACACCCTGTATATAACATTAAATGTAAAAAAAATATTTAAATAAATTTTATTATTATTATTATTATTATTATTATTATTATTATTATTATTATTATTATTATTATTAAATGGACAACTACACTCCATACAAAACATGGAAGATAGGCGCATATATCCGAAAATTGTGTTAAAGCTAAAGAAACGTGTTTCATATATTCCAAAATTGTACAAATTTTAAAGATATATTGTACATAATATTAGTATTTGAATACATGGTCTGCGCTTTAACTAAAACCGATTGGTGCACTGACAGAATGGCCATGCGAATTCCCATGTCTATTTTGCTACCCTATTAATTTCACATTAAAATTGTATTAGACATTTTTGAGGGTCCTGGTATGATGGACTCGCAGGCCAAATTTTAATATTTTTTAATACGACTCTGATACATACTTCAATGAAACCGCCAGTAATAATTATGATAATATGGGAAAGAAAGAAAAAACTAAAAGTCTTCCTGCACAAAATTTAATAGAATAAAAATTCTTTAGGGGTCTCTACATGGTTCGAACGCAGAAACGTTCATCATCAGGAGACAGAAAATATATTTAATGCTGATGGTTTTAGCAGAAGAGAAAATGGAGTAGAACCTTAACGGAGCTTTTAGGGAATTAAAAAATTGATGTAAGAGACATAATATGAAGAAAATTGATAAAAGTTAAAACTATGGAGAACTATAGGGTAGGAGGCCGATCGACAATGGCAGCATTTTCAAATTCTGTCCCGGTTTTTTGGTTAGTTCGCTATTGGCCGATAGATGGCTCTCGCGTCCGAAGTGGGCTGATGTTGTCTTCTTCTTCTTCTTTTTAATATGGAAAACTAGATCCTCCATAGTTTTTAACTTTTACTTAAACCCTTTATTTTTCTGTGCTTTTACTTTTGACAATTGACATTTTATTTTTCGAAATAACAAATAATGTTCGAAGGCAAGACAAGACAAATAACGTTGTATTGTAATTAATTTCCATATTTATAATGAATAATGGTACAATTTATAAAAGTAGAGTTTGCTTTGTGTCGGGGTGTAAAACAGGATCTTTTTCAGAGAGAAAACGCAGCCAAATAAGTCTCTTTCTAGCTCCAAAGGTATAGCTAGAATGTTTAATACCCTGTATTTTAAAAACCAAGCATCGTTGGAACTTTATACAGGCCGAGTTTACTAATAAGTATAACAAAGTAAGTGTAAATTCATATAAAAGTCCTTATTTGTTCCTTAAAGAACTAATTTAAATAAAAATAGTTATTGCGTCCATCTGAAACCATTATTTGATAGCCCACTTCGAACACGCGCGCCATCTTACAGCGACTCGTAAAGCTGAATTACCGATGCTAATTTGGGACCGAATCCAATGCATTGCGATCGGCCTCCTACCTCAAGTCCTCCATAGTTAAAACATACTGAGTATGTGATAAGTCAGTAAAATGGGTCTAAAACAGCCAAATAAACTGGAGAAAAAGAAAACCCCTTCTAAAAAGTTGCGAGAATTCTAATTTTTTCAAAATTTACATGATGGGATGTCCCTTGGCCAGTCTCGCGCGGTGCACTACCCTATATGGTATCTAAGTAGTTAAAAGTTATACATGTGAACGGGTAACCAAAAATCATGACACTATTTTGTAATCAAACCGGACTTTTTCATTTAAATGTAAAAACCCCGTTTCACACAAATCCTCATTTACATCGCGACATGCGTCCCATCGCATAAAAAAAAGATTAAACGCATTGTTTCGTTTGCGTCGTAAATTTTAATCCAATTAAGTTTTTATACATTTTAATTAGTACAGCAACTTCCTCGCGGACAATTATTTAATCAAAATAATCGCATAAGCAACAAACGTGTGTATTTGAGGATTGGATTAAAAATTACACTAATATTAGTGTTGTGTGGATTTAAACTGTGAGTTGAAAAACCGATAAATGTTTTAGCTCCTTTTTTACAGCTCGATGTATGCATGGACGTAATCAAAGCATCGGGTGGCTAGAAAAATCGTGCAGAAAATTTAAAATTCTAAATGTTTTCTTTATGGTAGGTACACAGTAGAAAATTCAATTGATTAACACGAATGAATGTCTGATTTAATTTATTTGCTTCTATTTTTTGACTTAAATTTTAATCAATCTGTAAATCGGTTGTATGATTTAAGTATACTGTTATTTACACAAAGTAGTCATATTGGATTACTTTAAATCGATACTGACCAATTGTATAAAATATGCCAACATTTTAAATCATGTTTATTTTGAGGGATTTTAAAATGCCTTGGGAGCTGCTGACGCGAACAAACCCGAACAAACCCCATAATTTTCCTGTGGTACGTCAACAGGTGAAAATCAGTTGTTAACTTAAATTTGTGTGTTTATGTGTTGCATTTGCCTTCCAGTGTTTTTAAAATTACCCATTAACCCATTTTTTCTAACAAAAGGATTGTGACAAAAAATACTAGTTTCTTTTTTTTACAACCTATCTTATCTTACAACAAAATAAAAACGTTGTTGTTTCTTATAAAGCCGTTCTCTTCCTAGCTTTCATCAAAACTTACACCCTAATCAGACATTTTGGAGCAATGCTATGCAAATTAGTTCCTTCAAATTCGACAGAGGGCGCCATTTAAACGCGTTTAGGCCAATTCAATATATAAAAGTATAGGTTAAGAAACCCTTTGAGGGCGTCTTTAAATATCTCTGAATATTGTCCATAAGTTTCTTAAATTTAATCAAAAATGATTTAGGATTAAATAAAAAATTATTAAATTATTGCACACCAAAGCCAATTTTGTTATTATTAATTACAATATTTAATATAAATTGATTAATTAGTAATAATTCTTAAAACAATCAGTTTTACATAAACCACTGACTTTTTGATCAGTTAGCAGAGTTAATTTTTTAAATCAATCTGGTGTGAACCTGGATTTAATCAGTTCATAAGTTCAATTTGATTTAAAATTTAATAATTTTTTTTTGGTGTGTAGTAATTAAATACTCCATTCCATAGCCTTTTCGGAACGTTTTAAAAATTTTTTAAATGGATTTTAAGATGCATTTCGCATATTAGAGCTACAAGTATATAAAACATAGTATAATATAGAAAGGAAGTAGCTAGTGAGATGCAGCCAGCGATTACATCTAGTCGTGTTGATGTTAGACAACTCCATAGAATATTCCAGCACCTCCAACATGAATGAAATGTGTCCATTGAAGTCTATTAACGGAACACGACGCAGTAAGGCTCAATTTTGGATGTGGAAATTATAAGCTTGAACCAAACATTCTTGTTGCATAATACATAAGGAAATACAAGTTTAGCATTTAATTAATTTTTATAATTTAGTCAGAGGATAAAAAATTGATTATTGTTATATGTTGTATTTTATATAAATGGGTGTCGTCCAAAAAGTTGGGTAAGCACCCCTAAAACAAGACCAAACTTGCCGCCGCGCGCCCTTGGTAAGAATCAACTACGATTGGATCGTCATTGAAAAGCATAACATTCTTGAGTAAAAGCGACGGGAAAATCCGATAGCCGAATGAGAGAGACGGAAAAGCAATATCGAATTTTATCCTAATCTACCATAACATATTTCAGTTCTGGGAACGGTGGTTAATATTAGTCATAGACATATTATAATATAAGAAGAGACAAAACATTTCACTTATAAAACCCCATTTGTTTACAATCATAGATACTTACACAGTTTCAGATAAGTTAGAAGGAGATGGCTTTAAAAAATGGCAACGCTGTAAGCTGTGCGTCTACTACTACTAGTACGGTGGCATGTGGTTTTTTTAGAGTTATGAAAAATAAAGGTATTTTAATTAATAAATAATTCAATGATTATTATTATTGTGTGTAAATGCGGAAAAAGTTCAAGTCGTAGTTTGGATTTATAAGGATTTGTTTATTTATATTAAGATTGTACATTTTGTAGCGGTCTTGGATTTTTGAGATAGAATTAATTTCGATTTTGTATTAACAAAAACTAACATACCAAGAAAGCAAATGGTGTATTTTCTGGCTTATTATAGCAAACCGAAATTTAAAAAATATTTTTCTACGACATGCTTTTATATCAGGATTAACTGGTTTAAATATATTAAGTCAATTCCATAACAACGTGTATCTTGAAAAGAACACTATTAATCATCATAAGAGCGTAGCAAGAACAAAAATAACTCGAGTATTCCTTAAGTTTTCGTAATAAAGATATCCCGAGCCTCCCCGCGAGCAATAAAATACCCGATATAACTACTACAATTTTCCATATTAAACCCGCCAAATTCTATATTCCAAAGCTTTTAAGTCGCCTATTTATTACCGTCTAAAACTTTCCCCATACCTCCCGCGCTAATGGTGGCCATAAACGGCCGGAACTATCCCAAAATTAAATAGAAAGCTTTATATGCGCCAGTTAGAACGCTACGAACATTTCGTAGATAAATGTTGACGTTAACGTTGTTCATTATTTTTTCCGGTTTTGGTGAAGTATACGCCGTAGACCACGGGCAAATGTTAAATTATTATACAAGGGATTTAGGAAACGAACACTGTAATACAAATTATTGTGATACCATGTTTGATGACAACATCGATTCCGGAAAATTTACCGGTTTTTTAACTTTACGAAATTTGTAATTAAAATAAAAATGCCGGGTTGCGATATTGCTTTCTTAAGAGTATTGGTCGGGCTATTTCAAAAATATTTAACAACACGTTAAAAATTTACTGATACTATCACCCAGTGGCGGCTCGTGGTAATTTTAGGTGAGAGGTAATTTTGAATTTTGGGTGCCACGCCAAAAAAACCCTTTTTTCGCGATCCACAAAATTAAACCTAGTCTCTAGATAATTCTGTTCAAAGTGTTTTTATTTAAATCTTTTACAGATCTTTTAAATGCATTATTTCACTGCGACCGAATATCTACAATCCCACCGGGCGATAGATTGTAGGGAAGTTCACTTTATGGATTCTGCCGATTGTGATTAATTTTTTTAGGGCTGGTACTTTCAGTCCTGATTAACTCAATTGATACGTGGTTACTTTAATATGACGTTTGGAATACGTCAACACTTATTTATTTCCCTGTCACCCTAACCTATTCCAAACGTCATATTAAAGTAACCACGTATCAATTGAGTTAATCAGAACTGAAAGTACCAGCCCTAAAAGTTTTAAATCACTGATACGAAATCATTTGCAAATCACTGGAAAAAAATCAAAGAAAACAGTAAAATAAATTGCTCTCGTCATATTCACAAACCCGCTAGGAAAATTTGTACATAGAAGACTTGTCCTTATTTGTTTGTATTATTAACAAATTATTGTATTTATAGCTGTGGGTATGGGTAAATTTCCGGAAACCGACTATTCAGGAAATTTCGGGGAACCTCTCGGGAATTTCCTGAAGATTTCTCATACAGGGTGTCCGAAAAAAGGAAGTCAATTTGTTAATTATATATTCCTTCAGCAAAATTAATATGACTTTTATAATGCCATTTCATTTTTCATTTTTGACCCTCATGTCAAAGTTTAAAATTAAAAAGATAATTCATTGGCATTACCATGAATAAAAGATATAATTAAGTGAACCTTTGCAATAAGTGAAATTACCGAAAGCAAAGGACTAGCCAAAAATAATGTAAGGACAGTGGCGTACAGATAAAAACCTGTAGTACTAAGCCAGTTAAATAAAATTATTTTACTGCTCTACCAAGAACTTACTACTAATCTTCTTTACATCACAGTAAAACCCCACTGTTAGCACTCGTTCTTAAGACAATATACTATTAACAATTACATAAATTTGAAACATCATAACAAGATAATAAATATTCAAATCAAATTATTTTTATAAAATTATGAATACCTTAGTAATAAAAAACAAGCAAAATTTAAAAAAAAGTCTTATTTCACCTCCATTTTTTTGAAAACCCATGCGAGCTCTCTTTATTAAAAAAATCTTAACCTTTGAAAGATGTGTGGTTTCAACCTAAACTGCTCTCCACCTTGAAGGATTCTGTCTATTAAATGATTTTCGCTCAAAATCAGAACCATATACACAAAATCTTTAATACACTCCCAGACTGAATAGTCCAAGGAGTAAGGTCTGGGGAACGGGGTGGCCATTTAATAGAAGCATCTTGGCCTTGACCAATCCAGCGATTAGGAAAGATTTAGTGTAAATAGTTCCTAATATTCCTAGCAAAACGCGTCGGAGCATCGTCTAGTTGAAACCAAATATTTTGTCTTATACCACTAGAGGCAAATCATCAAGTAAATAGGGCAGCGAGTTTTGAAGAAATAGTGAAATGAATGAATGGTCAAATTTCCTGATAAAATTACTATTATGTGAAGAATATTAACAATAGTAAGTTCTTAGTAGGGAAATAAAATAATTTCATTTTACTGGTTTAGTACTACAGGTTTTATTCTGTTCGCCATTGTCCCATAATTTTTGGCTAGTCGTTTGCTTTTGGTATTGTCACCATGGTATACTTTTTGTATAATATCTCTGAAAAGCATAAACATACCTACATTTTGGCAAAAACCGCGATTTGATATCTTAATTCATTTTCGAGTTATTTCCATATAAAGTATTTTTCACCCTAAATGGTATTAACTTATGGACTGCAATAAAACTACCGGTTTAATCCCATTGTTGTACACAAACAACAAGCAAATACACTACAGGGTAGGACTTTAGATATTTAATTCGTTATTAATAATATATTATTTAATGACATGAAATATCCTAAATGATGTTATCGCAAGCACAAGAAAGTTAAATATTACCTGCAATAAATTACAAATTATAATCCGACCCTGACCGACAGTTTATTTGCATTTTTATGGCCGAGCTCTTGCAAAACGTCACAGGTAGTTAAACGGAGTCAACCATTTATTGTGAAAAATGCTTTAACATTATTTTTTCACAAAGAAATTAATGTTAGCCATTTAAAATGATTTTTATGCATAGAATCTTGATTAAAAGAACGCCTTGGAATTGACTAAACCAAGATAACAGTAGACGGCGAAAAAAGAAAATTTGAAACGAAAAAGACTAAAAATGTAACCTGTAAAAAGTTATGTTTAATTAAAAGCGCGCTTGTTTTAAACGTCATCTCATTCCCACTTACGAGTACAATCGAGAGAGAGAGAATAGACAGATCGCTTCGTTGGACGTTTTACAAGAAAAAAATATTATGGCATGAAGCCGATTCCTATATCCTTAAGGTCAACATTTACGTTTGAAATATTCGTGGCGTTTTACCTGGCGCAAAGGTTGGGTTCAATGTAAGTAAGATGATTAATCATTCCTTCAAAACAGTGTCTGTTGCGGTTTACCCCGAAGGTTACAGTTCACTATACCATCGCATATCTACTTTTAATAAAGTTAATTGATGGTTAAATTGAGTCGTAATTAAGGTAGTAGGATATGTTTGCAATCCTGATGTATTGAACCGCCTATTTATACTGGGTGTCCGGAAAAAGGAGGTCAATCCGTTAACCATATATGCCATGAGCAAAAATAATATGACTTTTATGATGTCATTTTTCAATTGTGAACCTCATGTTCGATATACAAGGGCGTCAAAGTTTAAAATTAAAAACTACTTTTTTAAATAATTTTTCACATAACAGTAATTTTATCAGGAATTTTGACTGGTCACTCATTTTTACTATTTCTTCAAACACACTGCCCGTTTTCCTTGATGACTTGCCTCTAGTGGTAAGACAACATATTTGGTTTCAACTAGACGGTGCTCCCCCGCATTTTGCTAGAAAAGTTAGGAACTATTTACACCGAATCTTTCCTAATTGCTGAATTGGTCGGGGCCAAGATGCTCCTGTTAAATGGCCACCCCGGTGCCCAGCTGTTTAAGAAAATAATTTAAATTTAAATGGCGTAAAAAACAGGCGTTTTTTAATAGAGCAACCCCATATAGCCCAATTTTTTAGATAATTTAAGAATAACGGCATTTCCCTTAAAACCTGTTTTTCTGGATGAAACCTGGATATACAGGAAAGGGGCTTTTAGGCGAAGTTGTCAAGATGATACTCCTCACACAATTTAAAAAAAATCGTCAAAGAGGGTGTACCTGTCTACAGTATATACCTACATGCTGGTTCAGAAAATGGATTTGTGAATAATGCAAGATTGATATTCATGTCTGACCGGAAATCTGATGATTATCATGATTCGATGAATAGTGAAAACTTTGAGAAATGGTTTGAAAAAAAATTGGTACCAAACTTGGAAGAACTGTCCCTTATTATCATGGATAACGTATCATTCTGGGCAATAGAAAAAATTCCAAATACAAGTCGGTCAAAAAGATTACTTATTGCATGGTTAGAACAAAGACAAAGACAAATTCCAGTTTCACCATTTGCAATCCTATTAAAGTGGTTTGGTCGAAATGTAAGCGCTATTATGATGCAAAAATAAGTTCTACGCATCCTGTAACAAATGACGTACTTCTGGGTCTGTGGAACAGAGCCATAGAAAATGTAACAGTGAAAAAATGGAAAAATTATGTAACACACACTAAAGATGTACTAGACAAAAAAATATTTGATTCAATTTTAAATTTTATTAGTGACTTATTTATTTTTTAGTAAATTTAAATTAATTAAAAATTTTATACTGATTTTTAAAAACAAAATGTTTCATACCATGATACCTTTTACCCTAAATAAACTACGTATTTCTGAGTTCATTTAGAGTATAAAAACAATCATTAAAAATTTGAAAACACGATCTTGTATTTTACTCGTTCACATGCATCCGTCTTTATGTGGATCAAGCCTAAGAAAAACCATAACCTTTACCAGGGGTAAATCAAACTGACTGAATTAATTTACGACGTACCGCAAATATGGAGAGTATGACGTAACGGTCAGCGGTCATTGAACATACTATACTTTTTTATTTCTTTCAATATTAACATGAAATTATAATTTCCATGCATAACTACCGGACCAAATATCCCATTTCGTCGTCGCATCGACTCCCACACTAACAGAACATGCTGAAAGTGGGGAAAAAATTCGGCCGTAAGGAAACGGGGTCTTTCCATTATTTAATTAAAAGGTCCGTTGGAGATTTATTGGGCCTTTATCTAAATAAATAAACGGGTGTCCGGCAAAAACTAAAAAAGGTTGATTTATTTATTGGGTGGCTTTTTGGGATCGCGGCGACAGGGCAGTTTTACGTTCGGCCAACGATTTGTAATGCGGGTTGCATACTTATAATTTTTCCTCTACACAAAAGATAATATTCGTAGTTCGTAGTAGCAGTGTCATCTGTATGGATAGATGTTACTGTCAATGTTGAGCTAAGCTAAAATAATTGTGTCACAATGGAACTGCCAATTTAACTACTTTTTAACGGCCCCTGGACGGCTGATTTTGAGATTAAAATTTTCAAAGAATTCCGTATAGCTATATACCAATGTTTTTCGTTTTCTAGCTGTTTCGCTGGGCGGTGTCGCGTCTAGCGTTCGCTACGGATGTTAGAAAGAGAGAAAATCAGTGGACGACTAAGATGGATTATTAATAAGGCTTAGAATTTTGACTTAAAATTAAGATTTCGGTTCATAAAAATACTGAAATTTAAAAAAAATTATTTTAATAAAATAAAATATTAATAAAATAAAATAATTCGCATTAGGTACCTATCTGTCAAATTTTAATTTTTTTTCTGAAAGTATCGAAAAAAGTTATTAGAAAAAGTTTTTTTAAATGCAGTTTCTAGCCCACATGCAAAATTTCAGCTGCATAAGATAATTTTGATTTTTTACCCATATTTTGTAAATTGCACCACTTTGCAAAATAAGACTCAACGCAACCTACATAAAACTTCTTAGTTTTGACAATGCTTTATTTCAGATACATTTTCTTTAAAGTAGCGCCATATAAAATGTGTGTTTTTCTACAAAATCAAAATTGGGCTATTAAAATTGGGTCGCATGTGATGCAAAGTTTATTTGTTTTTGACCCTGTATAAGGTAACTTTATAAAATAAGTATTTTTAATAACATAGTTTGTGTCTGAAAGTAATACACCTTAATATTAAGACAAAAAAAAACACAGTGTCATCAGTAAAGTGTTCATTAAGTGGAAAATAAATTTTAGTTTTTTTTAATAACTTTTTCGATATTTTCAGAAATAACCTCCCACTTTTGAATTATTTTTTGGAAAAAATTAAAATTTGACAGATAATGCGAATCACGTGACTACTATTTTTATTAATTAATTTACTTAATTTTCATCTCGATCGAAGCAGAACTTGATGCCAAAGTCTAATTTTGAATAAAGCTATTAATAAAAAAAATCCCATATCATGCGGACTTTAATGGTGACACTGTATATAAGTATACATAATATGACAAAAAAAGGAAATTTTCAATATTCTTTGTTTAATTTCTAGAAACTTTTATATACAACCTTATCTATTAATAAACCTGTAAAGAAAAATCGTTTTCCGCCTTGTCTAATTGAAAATTTAAAACAAAAAAGAGGTTTTTAACAATTGCTGCTGGTGATAATTGAAACAATTGGGGCCAAAATAACAAATCAAAACAAAATCTATAAAAAATAATATGAATAATTCGTCAGGACATTGTTTTAAATCACAAAACATAAAATAAAGCGTATTTTTCGATATTCCAAAAAAAAACATAGATAGAATAAACAATCCTATTAAATTTCGAAGCCGTGATTTCTGCCCACTTTAAATGGTTATAAACAAATCGGGGAAGCGCGGAAAGTGGCGAATGTTTTAAAAAACTGATTTTATTTATTTTGAAACGCGATAAAGGATTAAAACAACATAACCTACAACAATAATTAAATTATGATAGAAATATTTTTTAAAGTTAATATTTCGATAGAGAAAACCGAATTAAAAACAGCGGCCAACCAAACCCGATTGTTACACGAGACAAAATAAACCATGTGAAAATCCGCCAATGGCGGCTTGATTTGGTGATCTGGCCAAGGCACAAACTTCCTTATTAGTCAGTAAGAGACGGAGAAATATTTATTGTAGTTTCCTTTATCTCTCTTCTTCCCTCTATCTTAAGCGATTAATAGACTGGCCATATGAAACTTTTCCGGCACGACGAAGAGGCAGGAAGTTTTGCGGCGCAAGGGAGTTTTTGCACATTTAGCCGCATGGCATCAACGCCTTAAATTTTTAATTTTAATTAATTATTATTATATTTTATATTATAAATAAATTGTTTGGTATACAGGTAGGTGGGTAGGACCATGGCACTGTGGCCCTATTGTACGAGCCGCCACTGATTCTTAAGAACTTCTAGTTTGGACAAAAACTTAAAATTTTTGTTAAAGTTATACAGTGTGTCCACGGATAGTTTGGAAGAGGAAAACCTTTTTTATTAGTAGGTATAGAAGAAAAAGTCATTCAGTGGACACACTGTAGGTTTAAATTGTATCTTATTATATTGATGCTATTTATGTTAATCTATTTTTTAGCTGTAATAACTCTAGGACATTAATAATGTACGAGATAATTTTCTGTCAATTGAAAGCACGCTCGCTTGATAACTGCTGTTCTGTTACTAAAGTCAACGTGTTATTTATTAAAAGTACAACTTAGTCAGTTAAATGTGGATATGATTGGCAGTGGCGTAGCGTGGTTATAGGGGCGGAGGGGGCGAAAGCTTCTAAGGGCGTAGATATTTTTTTTAATGGGGGGTAAAAGGAAAAAATAGCGAAAATTTTTTGGTTGCCACACCCTTAAAATATAAAATACACAAGATCCTCAAGAAAATCACAAAAAATTGATCAAGTAAAAAAAGTGGTTCGTTTTCATGGCTCACTATGGGTCCTGGGGGAGGAGGGGTTTTTACCCCCTTATCCACCCCTTGTTCAAAGGGCGCCTCACTGCTAATGTATTTTCGTTTATTTAGTAAATTTTGGCCTGATAAATAAAGTTTTTGTTTTGTCATGTCTAAAATGGTCACGCATGAAAACATAATATGAACACGACAAGGGGGAATTTTGTTAAAACTCTATAAAATATTTTATGCATATTACTTAGTAATATAAGCAAGCTGTTTCTTTACTCTAAAAGTTATAAACAAATAATAACCTAATTAAAACTCATAAAAATACTTTAAAAACAAAGAGAAAGAGAGCTTCACAAAATATAATATTTGCCAATATTCTTCTGATAATGGTCATCTTATAATATAAACAGAAACAAAGAACCAAATTATAATATTAGTAATAAATAATGAGGGTTTTGTAATATAATTATTATTTATATTCATAAACAGAGTAAATTTCCTCTTGCTGCGATATGTAAACAATATTAGGTATAAATTATCATGTGAAGTGAAAATGAACTGCGAAACTACTGGGAGAGTGAGAAGGGGGCGCCGTTTGAGAAAGGGCTCAAAGAGCGGGGGGGGGGGGCGGTCGGCCCTCCTGGCCCCCTGTACGCTACGCCACTGAATTGATTAGGTGATTTGTGTTAAATATCCAGTGAAGACGAGGCGCGCCGGGACTCCATAGTTCTAGTGAAATTTCCGCGTATAATTTATTTCGTGATGGAAAAGCACCGGTCGTTTGTGATAACAGCGTATACTATTATAGCTTCCTTTAATGTATGAAAAAGATTCAAACAAATTTTAACTATAAAATATAATAACCCAATTTTTTACCGTATTCATTAAACAATTTGAAAGGCTGCTGCCTGGATTAATGCCCGACGTTTTAAGCGTCTAATTAAAAACGGCATCACAGCAGCCAAAAATATACAAGATTATTGTTCCACTTTATTACCCCGGAACAAACCGGTCATTCGTTCGGAGATCCGGCACCGAATAACTTTATTACTTTTGTATTGTTTATTTCGTCGGTCCTATTGTTCGTCTCCGCAAGGGCGAAGAATGGGCAAGACATCGTAACCAGTTCTTTATGGCTTAACTAACTACCGGGGCTGGCAAATACAAATCAAAATTCGTTATGTCAAGATAATATCATGATTTACTTAGAAACAAACTTGGCTCGTTCGAAATGATTAACCGGGCTTCTTTAAGGGCACAGTTCTGAAGGTCAATCATGTATAAAATACCTCTAAATGGCTTGAATGCAGAGGTAACTTCTGGAACCTTGCAATTATTTAAAAAAAATAATGAATATCTAATTTTGGAAGGCCTGTTCAGGGGAGGCATTGACGAATAGTATGTCGGTGTTTTTTTTTTCAAATAAATGCACAGAAACTATAAAAAAGCAGATTTTTGAAACCACTAAAATTGCCACAATTTACCTAAAAATCCTTGAAAGTAAACATATAGATTTTCATACTGGTAATACGATATTTTCTAGTCTATCTAGATCATTTCTCCTAAGAATTCTAGAGAATATGATTGTGTTTATTTTAACAGGAAAGGGGTCGTAATTGCACAAAACACGAAAGCAAACTGAATGGCTGACTAACATCTGCCTTGCTTTACCAGCTCCAGAATATGGCTGTCTTTCTTCTTCGTATGCCAAAAGCATAAAAATAACTACTCTGATCAACACAGCACTGCAGTGCGCATGCGAATCGTCAACAGTTAGGCAAATCGAATGTAACAGTTAAAAGCTAGAAAATGGCGTCGTTAATCCGACCTTAATGGTCAGAAGCTCTGTAGATACCCATTGTTTGTCGGAGAATTTAGACCGATTTTTAAGAGGAAATTTTCAAAAGGTTCTACTCACGAAGACGTAATTTTTTTATTTTTACGTGTTCAACTCACGAACATGTACCTTTTTTAAATTTTTACGTGTTCAACTCAAGAAGATGTATTTTTTTTTATGTGTTTAACTCACGAACACGGAATTTTTTTTTCTTTTTTACGAGTTCAACTCACGAACACGTAATTTTATTTTATTTTTACGTGTTTAACTTACGGACACGTATTTTTTTATTTTCACGTGTTCAACTCACGAACCCGTACATTTTTTTTATTTTCACGTGTTCAACTCACGAACACGTACATTTATTTTTATTTTTACGTATTCAACTCACGAAGACGTAATTTTTTTAATTTTTACGTGATCAACTCACGAACACGTAATTTTATTTTATCCTATTAGCCAAACTTCCTTTATTTCGGTATTATTACTATTACCTCTAAAGTATCCCTCGTATTTTACAATAATATTATTATCACAGCCATGCGCTGCCAAGTAAACTACACGTAACGGTACTTATCGTACGTCACCGAAGTATATTGGGTCCAAGTGAGCCTTGACGACGTCTCTCTGTTTCCTTTACCAGACAAATTTTAATGCGCAAGCGTGCAAGAGAGAAATAAACGCATGCTACTACTGAAAGAAAAGACAAAGAAAAAGAATGTGTTGGGGCTAGAAGCCAAATAAAATTTCGATGAGGTTCCGACGAAAATTGCCATTTTGCAAAAACGTTTGGCAAGAAGAGCGGAGTTACATTGCGAGAGAATTTTCGAGTTAATTTTTTTGATTTTTGATAAATGTTTTATGTTCACAACCCTATTTATTAATTAAGCACAAGTAAGGACAAAAATAAAGAAGTATACTATATAATTGTTTTATTAGGTATTAAAAAATTTCAATAGTCGAAAAATACTGCCCCCCCCCATTTAAAATAACCACGAGTTCCCACTGCTACCTATTACCAATCAGCAAGTAAAATGAAATATACTTATTGAAAAAACAATGTAATTTAAACTTAATTAATGATTAGTAACCCCGTATAAGAATTACCAGTTTATATAAGGCTTATTAAAATATAATATAGTCTTTGTAAATCCCGGGCGGCCTTTGTGACTGTCTTTTGTTTTCTCTTTAACGCCCCCCGCGCCCGACCGTCGTAGGAAAGATAGGATTGTTGAGAAAAGTTTCAACTTCCGCCTAAATAATGGCAGTCGTTTGTTTTTATTTCTCCTCGAAACAAAACCGACTTCGGCCACTAAAAGAAACTTTAATAAAGAATTCTTTTATCGTTGTTCCGCTTTTAAACAATGTCTATTTATTTTGACAAAAACTATTGGCTATATTTTTGTTCTTCTTTGACGTCCTTCTATTCAATTTACTTTAGAATCATAAATTATTGGTCAAATTGCCAACGTATTTGAAAGTTTTTAGGCGGATACTTTCAAAAGAAGATTATATTATGTTTTTTAAACTATCCTGGGGTTCTTGTGAATGGTAACTAAATCTTACGCCATAGACATCTTATAAGACTTCTATTTGAGTAGAGGGAGAAGAGGGGTTCAACGCCAGATTCCCGAGATCCCTTCTGCGCGTGCGTCAGCAGTGGGCAGGTTTAAAGCTGTTCATAGTCGATCAAACATCAACAAATATTCGTTTCCTATTAATCTGGTAACGATTAAATTTCGTCATTAAGTAACGGTTTAATTTTGCCCTTGGTTTGTGGCTGTTTATATTTGAGACTAAAAATTAACTTTATTTTTATTAACTTCAGCTAAGTAATAATGAAAATAATAACTGTTTCTGGCTTTTACCTTTTTTTATCTACTTTTGAAAAAAATAGTTAAATAATTTACCTTTTGTCAGAAATGTTATTATCTTTACCCATGTGACAGGTTTTCTGATGTTATAAATAATTATTTCTCACTTAATTGTGAATTAATAGACTATTACCTTATTTTAATTATTGACTGATTCAACTTGTCTCTAGTATTTTGTTTATCTGATACTGTACTCAGTACTGTGTTGGTGACTTTATTTTTGCGACTTGTAATGAAATAAATTAAAATTATTTATTCACGGTAATCAAATAGGAAACTATAGTTTTCATTCTTCCGTGTATATTTAATCATTCTGTTCTTGGGATTGATGAGGGGTTGTAATTTTTAATTTTATGAAGAAAAGTTAACTATATAGCCTTCATTCTCTGTAATGAACCAACTTGAATAAAATTAATTTCTAAATGCTAAATGTTTTTAAAGGTACACGTTGTTTTATTTGAGTTCCATGCAGCACACACCTCTGACTTATCTAAATTATTGTTTAAGCTTGCGAGAATAACAGAGAGAGGACCCAAAACCAACTCGGTAGGTTTCTGTTTTCACCGGCACAAAACAGTGGCGCCTATTTAACCCCCTCTACTCTTCGGCATATGCGTTGGGGCACTTTTACTCGCTTTCAGAAAGCCCCTCAGTTACCTTCTCTTTGTTTTTCAGGTTGGCGTTTTGCTTTCAGTTCAATTTTCCAATTTCTGATGGGTTATTTTTGATTTCCATTTGAAGACTTTACGTTAACAAAATTTTTAATAATAAATTTAATTTAAATTCTCTAAAATAATTCTATTTAGATTGGTGGATGCGCCGGAAGTGTAAATGTGTACTCTTTTTAACAGCGAATGATCTGGCAACCTTATACAGGGTCCAAGCCGTTTCCAAAGGAAAACAAAAAGGTTCAGAAATGAGCGTATACCATGCAGGAACGGACACAAAAAGAAACCCAAGAAATTAAATTTTGAAATCACAGAGATAAACGTTCCAAACCCTCTGTTGCCCGGCGTGTTTTTATGTAAAAGGGCCGTCTCTTATCAAAATCCAATTTACAAGACAATGCCGCATCCAAGGCTAGTTTTAAAACAATAGTTAAAATACAATAACTTATACGTAGCGAGCCAGCTCGAGCACTAATGTCGACAAAAAGGTCATAATGGGTAATAATTCCCGGGATGCGGAGGGTCGCGGACATTAGTACAATGGCCGCAATTGCATTAGAGAGTGGGGCTGCATTGCAAGCGTTGTTAATACGGTCCATAAATCTCCAGCCGACTGACCGACGGCATCCATTTTCGAGAGGCTGGATCTTGTCAGGCATACTCGAGAGGAGCAAATAGATTTGTATATTACACCTGTCATTGGCGGTGGAGTCATACCGTGAAATCTTGTTTGGTAAACTCGCGTTTTGTACAGTTCAAAAATTTACCTTAAATATTCTTGTTTGGTATACCGAATGAATTAATCCATTTTCGGCTTCTCGTTTTGTACACCGATCATTGTGATGGCCATAAAGATGTTCGTACCAGGTAACGTAGGTAAGCAATTTCATAAAAATTATTTAATAATGGTATTAAAAGAATCTAAAAATAATAGATGTTCTTACTAACGTAATGAAACGTACATATACCAATAACATACTGTGGATGTGCACCAAGAGACGATGCCCTAGGACGTTGACAACCTACAAGGACTACAAGTACATCCAAACAAAATCAAGCCACACATCACACATCTGTTCCCGATATAGCGAAACACGAAGTTGACTTATGCTTGCAAAAGGTCAAGAAACGTGCTCGAGAAGAACTGCTTCCAATACCACATACAGGTAAGAAATGATGGTTGCAAAAGACGCTGGGCTTGACTTTGAAGTTAATATTTCTGAATTTTCCTGCGATTCTACAGAGAACGGCAGAGGGCTCTAATATCTTAAGCCAAAAAAGCGAGAAGACGTTACCATCACTAAAACAACGAAATCTTATTTATTAGTAGACGATGGCCATACACCATACATGTAGAATTGGAAAGTGCTCCAGATGCAACACGTATCATTGCTGCTGTTTACGCGCTATTGCCAAACCGCAAAGAAACTACCTATAAGAGGCTTTTTAAGGTACTGCAAGATAAGGTATCTAATTTTCTTACAAAAAAAGTACACATTGACTTTGAACGTGCCACAATAAACGCATTAAGAGATGCTTTCCCCGAAGTTGTCATCAAAGGATGTAATTTTCATTTTAACTAAGCCATCTAGAGAAAAGTACAAGAACTGAAACTTGTCCAACAAAAAGAAGAAAATAAAGAAGTTTGAGATCACATACGCTCTAAAACGACTATATTGAACAGCATTAAACGATTAATGAACAGCCTTGAACAGCTTTGAACGACTAATGAACAGCTTTGAACAACTTTTGAACAGCTTTGAACGACTAATGAACACTCTTGAACCTGCGCACTGCTGGCGCATGCGCAGAAATGACCTCCGGATTTGATGCAGAACGAATAACTACTACAGTGCAACCATATAATCTAGTGAAAATTCATAATAATGTTTTGTAAGCTGGAAAGTAATTTCGTTGTTCCCGGTATAGCTGTTGAAAAATAGCTCTTACGGTATAATTGAGTTTGACTATATTACAACGTTTTGTTCGAATGCAGCAACTGAAGTTCCTGCTTCCGCTACTCTATTTAGTTTCACTATCGTTACATCCTGCTGTTAATTCTACACTTGCATAATCTCTCGCCCTTCCTAAGACCCGAAATTTATTAAGAATATAATTTTCAAGCGGACTTACGCCAGCCCTAATAATTTCTCCCCTAATCCCGTTTATTTCTGAATAACGGGCTTTATATCCCGCTTGGGCTAATTTCGCTTGCTTATTAACATACCATATACGAAAATGACCTAAATAGGTAATGCTGGATTATGTGGCGTCCTGAATGAGCTTGACAGCAGCCGTTTATTTTTAAGTGGATTGGATGTCCGAAAATAGGGTGGGTAAAAAACGATTTACCCCGGCAAAAACACAGAAGGTACTTCAGGATCAATCAAGAATTAAGTCAAATTATAAGTGTGACCGAACTACGTATGTCTGTTCGCTTTGCGTTACTATAGGTAACGGGTAGTACACTGCCAGATCGACCAATGGGAAATCCGATGAAAAATGTTGCTACCCTCAAATATTGGTTCCGTTATTAATTTTACATCAAAATTGTATTAGACTTTTCCGAAGATTTTTGTAGGATGGACTCGCACACCAAATTTTATTATTTTTTAATAAGCTAATTAAAAGTGATTTGGAAAAAATGCTTCGCAAAATTCTTAAAAAATAAATACGGCTGTGAAACATCCCTCAATGAAACCGCCAGCAATAATTATTATAATGTAAAAATAGTATATTAAAGTACACGTTTCATAAGAAGCGGTTTTAGCGCACGCGTCTATTTTAAAAAACGAGCCACAAAGTGGCGAGTTTTTTTTATTGACACGTGCGCTAAAACGCCTTATGAAACATGTGCTTTATACATTTTTTTCTATTTCACCTTTTATAATCAAGAAAAATGCATTTTAAAAAGAAAATAAATCCTTCAAATTTTGTAATTTTTTATGTCTAAATTTTATGTTGGTAATACTATTTTTCATCATAGTAGCCTCTGGACAACAAAAATTATTTTGCAAACTGTAATTTTTTGATTTATTGACCCATTTTCACCACGAGATTCTAAAGTTATTTTAGCGATATGAGATTTGAAATTGGACGGAATACGTTGTGTGATCCTTGTACATTCGGTACATATACAGAGCGTTCGGAAATTCGGGCAATTTTACTACTTTTGATGTGATGAAGATGGAAAATTCAAATAAAGTTGAAGTTAAAATCGACATTGGAAGGTTAGTAGATTGAATTTTGGATATGATTTGGCAGAAAATGATAGCTTGAAGCATCTACAAAAGCAAAATAGTTCTCCGTCAATACAGTTATTATTTAATACATGACTGTTGTCCACACAGAATAAAAAAGTAAGTTATCAAGCTATTTTTCCTCTGCGAAAAATGGGTTTTCTCGTAAATCACAAAGGCCGCGCAAGTCAATGAAATAAAACATTTAACTGTTACCAACATCAAATATAGTATATTACATAACAAGTGTTGAAAGTGGCAATTTTCAAACGAGGAGATATTTAGCACGAGGCGTCAGCCGAGTGCGGAAATCCTCCGAGTGTGAGAAAATCACTTTCACACGAGTAATGTACACAATTTTTCCTACGACCATACAAAATAATCAAAAAGAGTTTGTTTGGTTTTTAATAGTTTGTACACCATTGTGTTAAAAAAAATTGACAAAGTACAAACGCAATAAATGCAAAACAAATTTCAAGGCGGATTCCAACCGAAGCGTATATATTATAAAACAAAATAAAAACAATGCCTACTTACAAATTTTAACTTACCTAGATTTAAATAAAAACAATAACTTTTTCTCCTATTTGCTTACGCACATCATACCTAGTATCTATGTACAGTGAATAAATTTCGTTTCTGATTTTTTAGCTGCTTGTATTCTTTCAATAAAACATACATACAAAAACAAAACACAAAACATAACCTCAACATTGTCTTGTTCTTAATGGCTCTGCTCCCTGGGGGCAATTTGCCAGCACATTAGGGGTGATCGTGATGTTGTCTGGTCTGTACCATATCACGACCACTGACTTTTCTTCTTTGCGTACAATGCGGTTTGGACTGCTTAATAAGAGTCTCTGGATTTGTGTATTTGACCTTTTCTTAGCTGCTATTTTAAGGGTCAAGGGTTTAGTATTGACAATTACAACATAGGATAGGAGTGACATTTACTAAAAAGAAGGGATTTAGGGGTTAGTAGACAGTACAATCATTTACTGACTAGACACTTCACTAACTTATTTATTTATTTATTTATTTTTATTATAGTTTTATTTTATGATAATTAATGTACCGCATTATTAAACCTCAACATTATTGAAAGATAGAGATGGAGTTAAATATCGATAGCTTGCTAATTATAAAAGTTCTGTCTATATTCGATTTGTTTTGAATATTGCTAAAATAAATTTACTTACATAAAGCACTTTCACTTACACCAATAAAATTAAACATCCGAGATAATGGCAAAATTATAAATCGGTATTTCCTAGGGTATTCTATTTCTGCTCTATAGCTGCCCCTTTTTTTTTCTGTGGTTCAACTCAGTTGACATAAACCCTTTATTTTTCTGTGAGTATAAAAATTGGCTGGACGCTGAAAAGCTAGAGGCCATCGCAATCCTCGAACAGAACAGAACAGAACTTTTCTGTGAGTTGACATGTAAACATGAAACATGACAGTTGGTGGGTTGCCTGACATATTATCATTTTCCCTTTTTGATAATATTATTTTTATCATAAATAAGTACCTACTCTTCGGTTCCCAAAAATAACGAAAAATTTGCAGTAATGCCCTAGTGTACTTTACCCCACCCAGCACCCC
Source organism: Polydrusus pterygomalis (assembly GCA_963969555.1). NCBI lineage: Eukaryota > Metazoa > Arthropoda > Insecta > Coleoptera > Curculionidae > Polydrusus > Polydrusus pterygomalis. The sequence goes on from OZ018376.1 coordinate 3,895,018, forward strand.
AATTCACTCCACGTGTCCCGTAAGTTTGTTATGTTTAATAAATAGTTTTGTCGTCATCGTGAAATTGACACCTGTTTAAATTTAATATCTTAGTGTGCTTGGTATTTCCACACTCGTGTTGAAATATTTTTTTACAACACGCGTGTGATATTTGGCACTTTCTAGCCAAGTTAACCGTGTTGTTATTGTCATTTTCGTAGGTGGTCGTAGGAAAAAGAAAAAACGCGTATCGAAATAGCTTCATTACGATACGCAAATGCGTATCGTACTAAGCTTATTATGAACGTGAAATAGAAAAAATTATTTAAGTCTGTTCAGTGAGCGCTGACCGTTACGTCATATTCTGCATATTTGGGATACGTCGCAAATTAATTCAGTCAGTTTGACTTACCCCTGGTAAAGGCTTGATCTACATAAGACGGATGCGTGTGAACGAGTAAAATACAAGCGCTTTTTTTTATTTTTAATTATTATTTTTATACTTTTAATGAAGTCAGAAATAAGTAGTTTGTTTAGAGCAAAAGGTATCAAGGGATGAAACATTCTGTTTTGAAAATCCGTATGAAATTTACTGACAAATAAATACAACTAAATTATTAAATTTAAAATTTAATCATATATTTTTTGTCTAGTCAGTAGCATCAGTCTATAAATTTTGTTACAAATATTTTCATTTTATTTATTATATCACAAAGAAGAAAATATAATAAAAATGACAACACAACTAAATATAGTTTTTTAAATATAATTAAAATAAATCATTTTCGCAAGGATCATCATCATCATCATCAGATTCGTCCAAGTTAATAATAAGGAGAAGAGTATATGAAGCATCGATAAATCTTTACCGTTAATATTTTCATTTTATTTATTATATCACAAAGAAGAAAATATAATAAAAATGACAACACAACTAAATATAGTTTTTTAAATATAATTAAAATAAATCATTTCCGCAAGGATCATCATCATCATCAGATTTGTCCTAGTTAATAATAAGGAGAAGAGTATATGAAGCATCGATACATCTTTACCGTTCCCACATATCATTTATAATTTTATTACTGTGTGTTACATAATTTTTCCATTTTTCCACTCTTACATTTTCATTTGTTACAGGATGCATAGAATATTTGCATCATAATAGCGCTTACATTCCGATCAAACGATTTCAATAGAATTAAAGTGGCAATGATATGGAGGAAGTCTTAAAACTCGATGTCCCTGTTGCAATGTTAGTTCGTCCAACCTATTAAAATTAAAATAATCAAAAAATAAAGTAAATAGCGCTTTTCAGATTACTTTTAAGGTTGGGTGAGATATGCTGCTTTATATAATCCAGATCTGATCCTTCATGGCAAATGGTGAAACCGGAATTTGTCTTTGTTCTAACCATGCAATTAGTAATCTTTTTGACCAACATGTATTTGACGGTTTAAATGCACGTAGAAAATACCGGACCCTTAAGTTTACCACCATAAACATGACAGACAAGTAATGCCAAGATTTACCCGATAATTATTCAAAAAACAACGGGAGCTGTAAAGTTTCGTTACATTTAAAATTTTGCACCTCGGGCGACATTTCTTACGCGATTTATATTACAGGTCGTATCTTATATTGTTCCAAAACAACCATAACGCCGTAACGTAGCAAGCCACGTAAAATAACACCTTGAATATAAAGTAGGTCCCGGTTTCGCGGGAATAAAAATAGAAACGCCGCGCGGCGGCGGCAGCGGTTTCAAGTATGATAAATTATTTTATCCTACTTTGAACCCGAAAAGAGATGATAAAATATTTACATTTAAATTTTAAAATTTCAGTTCCTTTGAAAATTCTTATAATACGGGTAAATACGTCGTATTAGTTTTTATAAAAACATTTTTCATTTTTTCATATTCATTTTTATTATTAAAAAATTCCTAGTAAGAGAACTAATCGTCGGTTTAAAGGTAAAATTCGCTAAGTATGAAAACTGTTATTCCTGAAGTTCTACAGATATTTTTCGGTTGTCTTATAAAGACTTACTTATTGTTACTTAGTGACTTTTACCTTTAAACCGACGTAATTTAAATGGAAACTCAATGTTTTTAACCAGATGTTCAAATAGTCCTCCGGTTACTAAAAAGCAATATCCTCACCTAAACGGTAGTAAAATTCAATTATTACATTTGTTGATAGCAGAGATTCGATTTTATACCCCTAAAGTTGCAATCTTTAGTTCTTCGAAATTTTGATAAATAACACTTTAAATGTGAGCCCACAGGAAAAAAGCCGTTTGGTAAAAGATCAGAAGACCTAGCTGGCCAATTTATGGCGTAATTTAATCCTATTTTGAGTCCGTCGAGAATGTTTTGGATATTTCCTTACTTCTCGTGCATTGTGTACAGGACAAACGTCCATTTGAAACTAAATATTTTCATTCTTAAGAGCAACTTCTTCAAAAAATCCTCTTTTCCCAAATTTTGTTCCAAGAAAAAGGTCAATCCAGTGTCACAATATAGCAGCCCAAACATTTACCTTTTGAGGGTATTGAGTCCTTTTCTGTACTCGAATATCTATAACTGTGAACATTTGGTTCAGTATTTAATGTGAATTTGCATTCGTCGGTACAACAAATATTGTGTCAGAATTCGCATTTGCCATAACTTCAAAACAAACGTTTTATCAACCAACTTCCCTCAATTTCTGATGTTTTTGATATTTATACGGATGATATTTATATTTATGTCATTTACGCAGTACTGTCGAGTAACGCTTTCGTACAGTTGCCAATAAACCTGGTGCTAATTCTATTATTTTCTTCTACAGAGTAAAAGTTCTAAAACTGAATTATTTTCTTGTGCTCTATCATAGAATATAATATCTTTATTTTACTCTAAGTAGTTGCATTTGTTAATTACAGTACCTGTACCCTTAAAATTACGAACATTATTGAGGACTCCTATTTTGCTTGGAATGGGTCTGTCAGGAAACATCGCAGAGAACATTTCGGATACTCTCAGAACACTATTTTCTATGTAGTACCACTAAATCATCTTGAATACTGTAGAACATGTCGAAACTAGTAAAAAATAAAACATCTAGTAACATTTGGCATTATCATAATTATTACCGTGGGTTTTATTGAGATATTTATCAGAGCCGTATTTACTTTTTTAGAATTTTATGAACAATTTTTTTTAAATAATTTTTAATTGGGTTATTAGAAAATAATAAAATTTGGTGTGCGAGTTCATCAGATAAAGTCCAATACAATTTTGATGGAAACTTAATAGGTGGGCCCAGTATTTGGGGGGAGCAAAATTTACACGGGATTTCCCATGGTGAGTCTAGCCACCCCTGAAATAAGTAAACCTAAAAAATTTATAGCAAGCATAATTGACTTTTTAGACATATATTGTGTCATGCCGGTAATAACGGAAGTTATGGCCAACTTTGACATTTTAAATAGAATCCACTGTATACGTGGATAAAAACCTGTAGCTGTCTCTAAGCGGTTTTAAGATGAAAATTATAAAATTATTATTTTATATTAAAACATGCCCGGAAGAAAGTTCAGTAACTTTGTAATAACCTAACAAAGATAAACGTTTAAAAGTTTGTTAGCTTTTGACAAAAACATACTTAGATCTTTTGATTCCGTAATTATATCACATTTTTATACAGGGTTCTTTTAAAATTATGTTAATATGCCGGTTGGGTTGTTAGATACGCATCAGTCAATTTTCGTAAATTATTGATTTTCTTTTACCAGAGTGTACAGATTTTCTTTTAAATCTAAATATCTTACATCTTATTCTATCCTTAATTGTTTTGGAATTACAGGCGATTTAATCTACTTTAAGTAAATCTGATTTTACCCAAGTTGATACTAACATCCGGTTAAACCGGAAGTAACACAAATGTCAAAATAATTTTAAAAAATTATAAATTATATTAAAGTCTAAGTGGAAAGCTACCTTCTTTCGTTTCGGGGATTTTCTTATAGACCACTCAAAGTGAATCACTCCGTATAACGTCTTTACAGACGATAATGATTTTAAATATATATACACCGGCAATTTTCAAAAAACCAAGATAAATTGAAACCATTTTCTTCGTAATTATTTTTCTCCCAACAAGTTTAAACGAAAGCTCTTAAAAAGGAAAGATAAGTTATGATGTGTAAGGTTGTCAACAAAGGACCCCTCACACCGCTCATGAGAAATGGCTTTGGGCTAATTTTTCTGAATTTTTTTGTGTTTTGTTGATTTTGATGTACTAAGTAAAGTACGAGCGATTTTTTGCATTGCCTGGAGTTTATACTTGTTTTTTTTAACTATTAATTTTTTCTTTTTCTCTATTAAGTTTTCTTTCACTTATAAAGAAATAAAACATGTTCAGGATGAATAATTTATAGGCGGACCAAAATAATTAATAATATTTAAAAATAAAAAATATCCGAAAAATCTTTTTTTTTATGTTGAAAACAATCGGATGGATTTTATTCATAATTTAATATGTTGTAGGTAGTACGAAAATGTTTTATTTCTCAGAAATTAAAATAAAATTTGCTTGAAAACTTAATATAATTTACCAATAATAGCTTGTCATTTGGTTTTATTTTCTTATTTTTAAAAGTTTTCACTAGTGTAAATCATTGTAACTGGATCACCCTGGATATCATAAATTAGAATGAGTTAAAAAATAATTATTTTCCAAAAAAAAATTCTACAGATTTTATAATAATTAAATGTATCAATTATAACAGAAATAAATTCATTATATTTTTTTTTTTGATAAATAAAATACCAGGCAATATACTCTACATCAACCTATACCCACTTTTGCCCCTTATACCTTGATACTACAATATATATGAAAATATGAACAAAATCGAGCCGTTTGTTTAAAAAAAAAATAATAATTGGTAATTTCTTTTTGGCCTTCGTAATTTTTAAATTTTATTAATTATTTGACCCGGTGATAAATTATTCAACATATTTTATATTCTTTATAAGGGAGAGAAAACTTAAGGCCTAATTATCCACCAATAAAAAAGAAGAATCAGTTACGTTTTTAAGAAACAAGTGAAAATTGCAGGCGATGCAGAAAAACTCAAAGTAAAAAAATTAAAAGGCCATAACCCAAAAACTGGTGATAGAAGTGGATAACGGCCATGGACACTTTTACTCAGGACGCCAAGATCTTTAAAATTATAAAAATTCAGAAAAATTTGCCGAAATCCATTTCCCATAGGCAGTGTCCTTTGTTCTTTTCGTCAAACTTTATTTTTACAATTTTTGCATAATATAGTATATTATTATCAAACAAGATATTTGTAAATGTTTAAATTGATTCTATGAAAAACAAGATTTATTACCGTTTTGAGGATTATTCAGGTTTGTACCTGTAAATACCACATTTTAAGGACTATGGAAGATACATTAAACCTCCTTTTTTTTTTAAACGAACTTACTGGTTTTAAAAATGTGCCAGGGGAGTAAGTACCTACCTAACATATTCATTCAAATAGAATTAACTGAAATCCTACACACTTGAGAAAACAAGAAAGCCCTCCGTTGAAGCTTTTAAAGTGTTTTTACGCAGCCCTTCAACAACTTGCTTCATTAAAGTTAAATAGCGCGTCGGTGGTCGGAGTTGAAAATAAAACGGTTTGCCATTATAGGCGATGATTTTCATCGCGCTTTTTCTTCACAGCCCCAAAATGGATTTAAATTCCTCGCGGTATAAAATAAAACTGTTTAAAAGCTGCTTTTCTTATTTTCATACCGGAAAAACACATTACAAAGACAATAGCATTTTAAGTACATGGTTTTTGCGAGTTGAATAAAAAGGTCAAAAGAGTCTAAACAGGTCTTTTTACAAACATTTATAGTTAAAAATCGGACTAACAAATCTTTGTGATGTGATATTTAGCTGTTTTAAATCAACTTTATTTTTGTTTTCAGTAAACAAAAAAAAGTTAAAAGTTTCTTGCCCCGTGTCCCTCTGAATAACTAAACTCAACTAACTGCTGCAGTTGAATCAAGTGATTGCTTGGTTAATAAGCCAATATTACTTAAGAAATCACCTTTAACGAATAGGAATCTACAATGGACCCATTGGATGCAGACTTTGCGGTGAAGAGGACGAACCTGCCTCTCATATGCGAAGCACTAACCCGCAAAATACTCAAAATCTTCAGGAATAATCAACGCGGTGACCGCCTCCCGAATAACAAACTTGGCAGGAAGCTATTGGACCTTATAACAAAAATGAGCCAAATTCAAATTCAAAAATTCCTATATTACCTAAATATTAGTAAAATGCAGTACATACACAGGGTCCTGCAATAGTGCGTCAGGCTTCCATATAGGTAGCTCCTATACGAATTGAGTTAGGAATTTTATTCAAATTAATATTTATTATCTTGTTATGATGTTTCACATTTATTTAATAAGTAATATTAGATCATTATCTTAAGAACGAGTAATTACAGTGGACTTTTACTGTTATGTGAAGAAGATTAGCGATAGTAAGTTCTTAGTAGGGCAATAAAATAAAACATAATTTCGTTTAACTGGTTTAGTACTGCAGGATTTTATCTGCACGCCACTGTCCTTACATTATTTTTTGTTAGTCTGTTGTTTCCGGCATTGTCGCCTATTTCAAAGTTTCACCTAATTATGTCTTGCATCCCTGGTAAAGCCACAACAGCTGACTTGATTTAGCATTTAAAAATTAGAAGATTTGCTTAAGCTGCGTTGACATCAGTTAAGGACCCATACTTTTCAAGTTATCTCCAAACCTCATTAGTTCACCGAAATTTTTTAAGAGACAAAAAATGATCAAAAACAAATGTGTACCTGAAAAAATATAGTTCGAAAGTCACTAGCGCGCGTACTAAAAAATAGGGGTGGTCAGCGAGTACTGGACCCTCCCTATTTTGAATATTTGATAACTGTTTTTCATTTTGTTTTTCTCAAAAGATGTAACTTTTTATGCTGATAGCAATGTACCAAATTTAATATTAATATCTTATTAAATACTCGAATTATTAAAAAAAAATTAGTTTTTAATTTCCAACTTTGACATCCAGTATATCGAACATGAGAGTCACAAATGAAAAATGACATTATAAAAGTCATATTATTTTTGCTCAACGGATTGCCCTCCTTTTTCCGGACAGCCACTATACATTACACATACGTCAAAATATCTTGTAAAGAAAAGTATAGTCCTGCTCTTTGTTACAGAACAAAAAGTTTTCTATTTCTATTCTCCATTTTCAAAGTATTCTGCAGTGACAGCTGACATGATAATGTCATAGACCTCCTGCGGAGGAGGGAGGGCGTAGAACATGCCGTATATCTCTACTATTGTGTAACAGGTTGCACGCAGCAATATTAAGAAACCATATTTTTTTATCTAGACAAATTATTATAAAATTAATTTTCACTTTTCTAAAAGTCATCATACCGAGGTGCATGCAGCTTAGCTGAATAAAATACCGCCTTGAATATGAAATCAGCCACGATTTTGCCGGTATAAAAATAGAAACCGAGGTGGCAGTGGCTGCGATAATGGTATTATATTTTATGCGATTTAAGCCCGCAAAGATACGATTTTATATTTAAATTTTTAAAGTCGGGCGCATCTGCAAATGATGTCGCCTACTATAAAACTAAAATGTAATTTGGAGTTTTACAATTGTAGAAAATAGAAGTTGCTCCCTGCCCAAATAAAGTATAGCATTCAATAAGCTATTCTCGAGCAACCACATTGACAATCTAATCGCTTGCAATAGAATTTACAAACGATTTGCAATTTGCAACCGATACTTTGGTTGCCAAGCGATTAGTTAATTGCTACATATTCTGTCTGGTAAGACGAAAGGTGAATCGGGTTGCGATTAAAAGCAATTTACCCAGATCACCCGAAAGCTGCTGTGTGAATGGACGTCGGCAACCGGGTCGCTCAACTTCCTTGACATTTTTAGTATGTGTGTGTGTATATACACGTAGGGAACATTTTTGTCCGCCCATTGCATCTCGCTCATGGCACTCGCTGGTGGCAGGCCACGCCGCTTCGATTCTATTAATATTAAATAAACAGCGAAACAGAACTAAAATTTAAAATTCAACCGAAGCAGGATCAAGCGAAACGCATCGAGCCAGGCAGATCCGATGCGATGGAGTGGGGGAAACATAATCTACCTATTTCTGTTTACGTTGCGGATACTTCATATTTGTACTATTCTAACTTATTACTGAGAGATGGGCGGACAAACATTTTCCCTACGTGTATAAGTTGGAGTAACATAATCGTATTTTTGAAGGCTAGTCAAAAATCTTCCACAATTATATTGTAATATTTGTAACTTTTGTTTGTTTTTATGCTAGTAAATATGATAGCCCATTTGAAATATTAAATAGGCTAAATAATTACTTCATAAATGCATGTTCAACATTTATTTCTGACAAGAATAAAAATTTCATTAAAAGTAGAGTTGAAAACTGAATATTTTGGTTATAAATGGTCTTAAAAATAAAAAAAATGTATAGGTGAAGACGAGGTGCCCGTCTCTTATAGATAGAGATATTTTCGGTCATATCTACAGGGTTCCCTATAGGAGATACAAAAAAAATTAAATGTAGGAGTCGTAGGGTTTTGTCTGAACCTCCAGGAAATTAAAAAAAATAAACAAAAGACGATTCGAAACATAAGAAAAATTAACCAATTTGGTTTTTTTAAATGGTACACCATGTATATTTTTTATTTTTATGAAAGATCTTTCTTCCCTGATTTCAAAAATATATAGTTTGTCTATATTTGTTGGAACCGTCATTAAATTATTTCTAATCAATTATTGTATACACACAACATTTAAACAACAACAAACATATAAATGTGTAATAAACATAAACTAAATTATCTAACCTATAATATTTTGGTATATTTTACTGGTTTTCAATATAACCTCCTCCATTTCTGATACATTTCTGAATATTTCCTCTAAGTTTACTGTTAATGGCATCTATTATATAATTTGGATGATCCCTATTTAAAATTCGTATTTCATCCCGAAGCTTGTCTTCGAGAACTTGGATGTCTCGTGTCCTATTATAGTAAATGCGGTTTTTTAAATAAACCCCATAAAAATATATCGAGGGGTGAAAGGTCGGGGCTATTTGCCGGCCAATGAATAGGACCACTGCCTATCCATAAATTATACCTGTTATTAAGGTAATTGGTGACAGGTAGAACATTATGAGCTGGTGCTCCATCCTGCTGCCAAATAAGACATTATAATCATAAATTGGAAACTCCTCTAAAAGATCTTCAATGTCATTTTCCAGAAAATAAAGATACCTTACACCCGTTAAACTACCTCGAAAAATGACTGGACCAATAATTCTCCAGCAAACAGACCGCAACAAACATTTATGCTACTACGACCCTGAATTTCGACTTCTTGGATTTTGTGAGGATTTGTGGATGACCAAAAGTGTTTATTTTTTCTATTAAACATGCCACTTGTTGTAAATGTAGCTTCATCCGTAAAAATAATTTTATTCAGAAAATCTGCATTTACGTGTAGTCTTCTAGAAATATTCAAGCAAAATTCTAATCTCTGCTGGATATTATTTTCGGTTAGCCCTTGGACTGGCAAAAACTTATAAGGGTGATATTTGTGCTTTTTTAAAATCTCGTGAATTTTCCCACATGATTTATTAAAATAAATTGCAGCATCGGGAATGGACCGTTCAGGCATTTCTATAAGAAATAGAAACCAAATTAGTTTACCTCTATTTAAAAATAAAAGTTAAAATTTACCTTCAAAATAGAGTAAGACATCTAAGTCTTCTTCGACATTTCTTGTAAATGTCCTTTTCTTACGTTCGAGACTGTGTCTCAACTCAAATTGCCGCACTACGTATCTAATTGTGTCAACGCATGGTGTTGGTCTTTCTGGATAGGTAATACGGTATTGACGTTGAGCCCTTGGTCCATTACTTGAATGCTTATAGAATAAACGGACCATATCCGATTTTTCTTCGCTTGAATAACCCATTTAAAAAAATAAGTAAATGATTTCAAATACAAAATGTTGACAGTTCCCTATTGAAAACTAAACTATGTCAGGCAATTATTGTTTTCCAAGGCACGCTACTCAAAATAATTATTATTGTATAGTGCCGTATACAATAATTGATTAGAAATAATTTAATGACGGTTCCAGCAAATATAGATAAACTATATATTTTTGAAATCAGGGAAGAAAGATCTTTCATAAAAATAAAAAATATACATGGTGTACCATTTAAAAAAACCAAATTGGTTAATTTTTCTTATGTTTCGGATCGTCTTTTGTTTATTTTTTTTAATTTCCTAGAGGTTCAGACAAAACCCTACAACTCCTACATTTAATTTTTTTGTATCTCCTATAGGGAACCCTGTAGATATGACCGAAAATATCTCTGAAAACCCTGTACAGGCTATTTATAAGAAAGGAGAAATAGACGAAGAAAAAAATTATCGACCTATCTCCCTTTAGCCAAATGTCGGTAAAGTTTTTAAAAAGTTTTGAGAGAATGGCGTCTTTTTTCGAAAGACATTCAATAATGACTGATAAACAGAATGACTGACAGCAGAAGTTGCTCGTTATGTTTTAATACTTTTGGTGTTTACACCTATCAAATAGAAAATGCTCATAACGAGGATGAAAAAAAAATAACGCGATTGAACTAAAGAGTTCATAGAACCATTTGTTTTAATTGGAAACGATCACTACACGAGCGCTTGGACTATTTTTAAAATAAAAACTGATTGCAGGTTGACAACCAAATTGCTTTGAAAGTCGCCTAATGAATGGGCAGTTCCAGAGCAACCAGATTGCCAGGATTTTTTTAAGCAATTTGATCGGACGACTTAGTTGGTCGGTAATCGCCCAGTGAATGGCCACCTTAAAGTACACGAGTTAATAGTAGCTGATCAAAATTAGTAATTATTACGATCACGTATACTTAGACCACTTTATATGTTTGACATTACAATTGGTGGCAACTAAATGGTGACCCATCAGTAATCAACTCAGCGCCATCTACTCACTTATCAACAGTAGAAACAGACTAGACTTACGCACAAAGACTTTACTTTACAAGACAATTGTCAGACCCGTACTTACTTATGGTATCGCCTCCTGGTGCACAGTAAATAAGTCAACGATGAAAAAAATTCAAATTTTTCAAAATAAAGTTTTAAGAATTATAACAAATGCTCCACGATTTACGATGGTTCATACGTTGCACAATGACTTACAGATACCAACAATCACGAAACATATAGACAAAGTTATTATCAACTATTACAAACGTACAGACGTATCCATGAACCCACTCATAACGCAATCACACATACACTCCAACCCACAAAAACCGTACAGACTACCGAGAGACTGGCTCATTCCAGCCACGGCCGCTCAGTAAATTAGAAGTAATTACTTTCCCGATGCCCTCTGCCCACTACCTCAACTAAAATGAAATACAGAAAAAGAAAAGCACGAAGTCTTTCTCCACAATCTTTATTTATCGAAAAACTAGGCGAACCTAGTATCACATCGACATGTTTCGAGTGTAGAAACACTCATCATCAGGAAACAAAGTGAAAAGTAAAATGCTGATGTTTTTAGCAAAAGAGAAAATAATGGTGAGATTGAGCCGTAATGGAGCTTTTAATGGTGTACAAGAGATGTAAAATTGAAAAATTAGAAGGTCGACAATCAAGACTCCAGCATACTTTTTTTACATCTCTTGTACACCATTAAAAGCTCCATTACGGCTCAATCTCACCATTATTTTCTCTTTTGCTAAAAACATCAGCATTTTACTTTTCACTTTGTTTCCTGATGATGAGTGTTTCTACACTCGAAACATGTCGATGTGATACTAGGTTCGCCTAGTTTTTCGATAAATAAAGATTGTGGAGAAAGACTTCGTGCTTTTCTTTTTCTGTATCATTTAACTCCACTTTGAGTATGGACTACTTCTTTAAAATGAAATAATTATTTAGCAGCCAACCACAACATTCAAGATCCGCCGAAAGGCAATACTGTATATAAATATAAATTATAGTCTGTGACTAATTTAATAAACGAATATGATCCTTAATATGTTTGACATTACAATTGGTGGCAACTAAATGGTGACCCATCAGTAGTTTTAATAGCCATACCAAAGCAACAATCGATCGCTAGGTTAAAAGTAATTGACATGCTAGAAATGACAGACCAACAACAAATTTCTTGCTGGGTTGAAACAAAGCTTGGATGGACAGAAGGACATGGCATCAGTAATCTTTTACATACTGCATTTATTATCATATTTTATCAATGAATAAAGACCGAAAAGGCTGAATTATTGACCTAAATCTTATGAAAAATTGTGACAAAATCCCTCATTAAAAATGCTATTCAAATTGAAATGACAAGGCTTTAAAAGTCCTGATCGACAACAATTAACCTAAAATTCTTTTAAAAGGAAAGCTTCTCTAAAAGTCGGTCAAGTGGGCTTTTTGCGTTCTATCCTCGGGTAAAATATTAAACACGATTTTGGTCTTGAAGAAAGCCCGTTAAAAAAAGTAAATGATGAAGCAACATTATTTTTAAATTTCCGCATCAAAGAACAAGTAGTATTGTAACAGTAAAAATTTGTTTTGAGATATTATCAGAAAATGATGTTTTAGGTCTCAAGATCACGAAAAAGCATGTCTCCCCTTTCCATCGTGGGATGTCTGATTCAAATTTTAATCAATTCGTAAATCAGTTTTTTCATATTTATTCTGTTATTTACACAAAATAATCATAATGGATTACTTTAAATGTTTAACTTAAGGGATTAAAAATGCCTTAGAGACACAACATTTTCGTCAGTACCACCCATAATTTTCCTGTGGTAGGTCAACAAGTGGCTGTCGCTTTGAACGTTAATTGCCGTTAGCATGGTCTCGTTTTGTCTTTGAGTAGGTGGTTGCAAAAATATTTAAGGCGAGTTTTACAGCACTGCTATTGCTGAAAAACTTTCGGATCCTCATCTTAAATTGGTATGTTTATGTGTTGAATTTGCCTTCCAGTGTTCTTAAAGCTACCCGCTAACCCATTTTTCTAATAAAAGTTTTGACAAAAAACATACTCTATAAGGTAAAGTTTCCTTTTTTTTTGACAACACATCAGCAACATCTTAACTTACAACAAATAAATGAGACATTTTGGGGGGAGAAGCTATTTAGTGTGCTATGCAGATTAGTTCCTTCAAATTCGACAGACAGGGTTTTTAAAACATAGGTTAATAAACCCTTTGGGAGGTCTTAAGGTATGTTTGAATATTATCCACAAGCTTCTTAAATTTAAACAAAAATGATTTAAGATTAAATAAAAAATTATTAAATTATTACACATCGAGGTCAATTTTAAAATATTTAATATTATATAAATTGATTAAAATATAATCAATCTGGTGTGGACATGGACTTAATAAGTACTAAGTTTATTTTGATTTAAAATGTAATAATTTTTGTGTGTGTAGAAACAAATTTAATTTCATTTTTTTTTTTCATGTCATTTTGGTATTATTGCGTATATTAATCATATTTTTGTGGACATTGCTTTTTTATCTACAATTCTTCTTATTAAAAATAAATATAAAGATACCATTTGTTTATAGTCACATTCATATTTTTAACAGTGGATAGCAACATATTTTTACAAACTTCAGCTGGTCTTTGATTATTTTATTCAAAATATTTTGTTGACGTTATTAGTGATGTCGTCTGTTTCCTAATTAAACTTGTTTTATTTACTTCATTATTTATTTAGAACCAATTTATAAACTGTTTTATACTTCAGGTATTTTCAACAAACGTTGTGAATGGCAAATGGCCTATAACGTTAAATTATTTTTGGTTCTACAGGAAGGAACAAAAAAACAGGACAATAGTTGGAACACCTAGGTACTACATCAAAGATATCGAAATTTTGGAAAGGGTCCAAAGGTGGGTTACCAGAATTCCATATGAATTAAGTTATTATCCCGAAAGACTTAAAAGATATGGATTAACTGCTCTGAAGCAAAGAAGAACTAAGGGTGATATAACAGAAACTTTTAAAATACTAACGGACTATTATTCTTGTAACTTGAAAAAATTGTTTCAATTAAATCAGAATCAACAGCTTCGGGTTTGTTGACACAATGTAACTAAAAACCTAGTTGATTGTAATTTTGAGCAGTTAACTCAAAACTTTGCGCATTACGGTGTTTGTTCATATTCGTTTTTAAATATCTAAAGATATTTTTGTGTCCATAATACTTACATAACCATGTTTAAATAACTTTCGCGTAAAAATTTAACAAATATTTTAAACTAGCCAACGGACTTTTAGACATTTTAAATCAAGATAAACAATCAAAAAAAAAATAATCAAATAGACTTAAACAATAGTCTTATCGGATTTTCCGCTTGCTATTATAGGTATAAGTGCATATTATCTAACGAAAATATTTTCGCCCATGGTAAAAAAAATAGAATGTTTCGTATGAAAGTTTCATAATTCTATTGCCTGTCTTGTCGTTTTAAAACATATATTTGGCACTAGAATAAAAGTGCCGTTTAGTACAATCAACGATTCTTTTAAAAAAATGAGTCTGTAGCATGCTCGACCGGTGGACTGATCGGGAATCAGCTAATACCGCTAAAACCTCGACTAACCCGCTCAAACCAATTTAAAATCGGGTTCATATTTTGTCCAAATCACCGAACAAATCTCACACATCTCGTTAACCCTAATGGGAGAAATTTAAAATTTTCCGGAAAAGCTCTTTACCGGGAATTTTAATCAACCGTATTGGCCGAAATTGAGGGGCGCCCGTAATCGCACCTTTTCGGCGGCCATTATCAGAAATGATCGGCCATTTTCTTAAGTAAAGTCAAGGCCCATTATGAAGAAACGTTATTTATAGACTTTTCGGTCCGATAAGGAGACTTTAATTAACCGGGAAGGGTTATAAATTATGTCACGAGTGATGTCAGATTATATTCTAAACGAACACTTTCCATTATCTTCCTGTAAAACTACATTAAAGTTTAGAATCACTTTTTGGTGTAAGAAGGTGATGATATACGATTAATCTCTCGCCCTGGAATACCATTACAGTGAACTACTGAAGAAAAATACCTGGTGAACATTCTAATACTGCGACATAATAATATACAGGGTGGAATTTTTAACTAGAATAAATTCATTCAAGCCTCTTTATTTGTTGAAAAAATACAGAACTAACTACGGCTGCGTTTATTTTTAGTTTGGCAACCGCCCTCAACTTTTCTTTTTCAAATGTAAAGGTATGTAAAGGGTTTTCCAATAAGAACGATATGATTTCAAAATGAAATAAAATTAAAATAATTTCAGATACAACAAAACGTTTTATATTATCTTATAGTCGATAACATTTATGTTTTGAATAACACATCGTTTAAATGTCCTCCGCGACTTCATGTACACGAGCGAATTCGACGAACCCAATTTTTGATGACTTTATGCAATAAATCGGGCGTGATCTGACGAATGCAGGGTTCAATGTTGTGTTTGTGGTCTGTTTTCATAAACCTTAGATTTCAAATAGCCCCACAAGAAGTAATCTAAAGGAGTTAAATCACAGCTTCTTGGAGGCCACTGAACAGTAGCATTCCTTGAAATTATCCTTTCCTCAAACTTTTCTTGCAGTATATCGATAGTTTCATGAGCAGTGTGACATGTGGCACCGTCTTGCTGGAACCACATATCCTCCAAATCAAGTGCATTTAAATTTGGCCCCAAAAAATTTCTTAACATCTGTCGATATCGTTCACCATTCACTGTAACTGCGTCTCCTGCCTCATTTTGGAAAAAAAATGGTCCGATGATGCCACCATACCATAAACCACACCATACAGTTACGTTTAGCGGATACAAAGGCTTCTCATGAATCTGTTGTGGATTGTTTTCACACCAAAAACGGCAATTTTGCTTGTTAACATATCCACTTAACCAAAAATGAGCTTCATCTGAAAAGAAATTTTTTTTGGCAAAATTAGAATCCCTTTCAAGTTGTTCTAAACTCCAAGCAGAAAATTCTCTGCGCCGACGATGGTCCAGTGGCTTAAGTTCTTGGGTCAAAACAATCTTATACGGGTGTAAATTCAAGTCTTCTTTCAAAATACGCCAAGTTGTCGTTTTTTTAATCCTTAACTCTTGAGCACGACGAGGAATTGATAAATTTGGATCCACTGCAACACTAGCTCTTACAGCAGCAATATTCTTAACAGTTCTTGCGTTTCGATGTCTTCTTGGTGTTTTTACATCGTGAAGAGTAAAATTATTTTCAAATTTCTCAACGATGCGACGAATGGCAAGCAAAGGAGGACGATTATTTACACCAAAGTTTTCGCGAAGTGCGCGATAAGTGTTCACAAAAGATCGTCTATTTTCGTAAAATTTTTGGATAATAACCAAACGTTCTTGAAGCGCGTATTTAGCCATAATAAATTGTTATAGTTTACTGACAATAACTGGTGACAGGTATAACTTTATTACCATGGTTACCATATCGTTCTTATTGGAAAACCCTTTATATTGTGATGTGATGTATTGAACTCATTGGAAAGATCATAAAAAAGGGAATACGACCCACTACTTACTTTTGCATTTCGGTAATGTAGACGCAATTTGTTTTATTGTCAAAATTGTTGGAAAAGTTGCCAATTTTTTTTTTTGACAAACCCCTAATCTAAAGTAAAATTTATACTTGACATTATGTACCATATCCCGGATTATTTGGCGAATTTCGTGTATAAGTCGTTGCCTTTGTTCCTCTTTCTGGTTTTTTTACGTAAACTTTGGTTTTTAGGTGACCCTAAAGGAAATAATCTGGAGGATTAAAGTACCGGCGATCGTGGCGGCCATTCTATGGTACCTCGTCTTCCTATCCAGCGGTTTGTAGAAACTTCACTTATATGATGTCGAATATTTATAACGTAATGAAGCAGAGCCCCCTCCTGCTGTAACGATATTCGATCATCATGAAGTTCTACTTCTGCATGCGTAGGAAATCAAGCAGTCAAAGTTGGAATAAGTTCTCCTTGTAAAAATCCAGATATATATGGCCATTTAAGTTACCTTCAAGGAATATTGGCCCTATGATGCGGTCGTCAATTATGCCTGACAAACATTAAGTTTTTGCGGAAGCCAATATCAACAGTTATGTTTATTGACTTCACCATTTAGTACACTCGTCTATAAAAAGGATCCAGTCCAAATCTACTAAATGCTGATCAAGTGCATTCATCATCACTTCACAGAACTGAAGACGGCGGTAGGGATCATCTTCCAGTAACTCTTGTACCATTGTACCGGGGTAAATTTCATGAAAACACGAAAAAAGTATGCGAAATTAAAAAAAAAAACGCAGTCGTAGCTCTGTATTATTTCAGCAAATAATTTGCTATTCCTAATATTGAATTTATTCCAGTTAAAAATTCAACCCTGTAAGAATACAAAATTTTATACATTGGTTTAGAATAAAAAGCCTTTTGTTAATTTTATTTAATGAATTTGCCACGAAGAGCATGAACCACGAAAAGTTAATGCCCAATAATTGTATAGTTTATTTTTATTTAGCCATATATTGTATTATTTATTTGGGCATTGGTTTTATACGATACAATCGAATGCCTAAAACACAAAAATAGCAAGCAAGTCATTTCTACACAACAATGAAATACTTAAGTTAAAGAAGGTTCGCGACGTTTATTGTTACGGTCAAGTGTATATTTGTTTAAGTGTATAGATTTCTTCTGGTGTGCGATATGCAACAACGCAATTTAAACTTTTCCAAGTGACGCATCTCATATTTACGAATTAAGTTTGAAGCTACAAGGAAAGCAGGAGAATATTGCTAATATATAGGCTTATATAGGAGGATTTAAAAATAAAATTAAGCTCCTAAAAAAAACGAATTTTCCTTTTTTTTCAAGAGCACTTTAAAGAAATGAAGGATATTGAGAAGGTTTCATATTTAACTCATACAAAATATCTTGACATAATTGCAAAAGTATTGGAAAACCGAGTTAGCGACTTTAAGAAAATCCAAGGAAATATTTCACTTTTTAATCAGCCACTTAGTATTTCTACTGAATACGTAGAACGTAAGGAGAGCAGACCTTCACCTGAAATTGTATAAGATTCTTTTTACCAAGGAAGAACCGAAATAGGATTGGAGTTTTTTAAGTAAGACCTAGGAGAAGGTTACTCCAACTTGCGAAACTTAAGTAGCCCACAGACTACGTACTTGTTGGAAGCTTTGTACGATGAGAGGCACGACTTGCTGAACGTCGTTCCGGTCGAAGAACGAAATTACGACGCGAGACTGCAGTTTTGTTCACTAGTTCAACAAAAAACAACGTAATTATGAATACATTATATTTATGTGCCCAGTGGTGGTGGCATTAGCCATAAAATCAAAAACGAAAAGGACAAAGTTGGCCTTTGAAGATTTACAGAAGATATTAGATATATAAGGATCCATTTTATTTTCTTGTAATGTTCGAATAATTGATAAATGGCTAACATCGAACATCGGGGCTGTTGTTCGACTAGAAGTATGTGGGTTTTCCTCAAACTCAAGCATAATATCTAATTTGGTATCATCACTTATTGCATTGGCAGCTACTTTTACTCTACTTTACATGTCCAAGCTGGCGAAACTGCTTTTCTATTTTACTAATTTTCCCTTGAGTTATAGGCGGCAAATTTGGAAATTTTTCATGAAATAAGCGAGCAACTTCCATTTGTGTCCGTGTTTTATCTCCATAACCAATTAGTTATTTTGTGCATTTCTGATGCTAAATAAACCATTTTTCTGAAATGCAGTTAACGAAATTCAAACGACTATAACATGACAACTACTGTCATGCAGACAGACAACAATTTGCTGAGGTCAGGAGTTTTAAACAAAAGTAAACAAAACAATTTATACTTTTTTTTAAATTTAATATCAGTAAAAAAAACGCTGAAATGCAATAAATCTGAAAACATATTTCCGAAACAGTGGAAGATAGATATAGGATATATTGTACATGAAATATGTGTAAAATTTTCTGAAGAATCCAAAAATTGAATAATATACTTGCATTTAAAAAAAGAAAGTTAGTATCGGCCACTGTTACATGACACACCCTGTATAAAAAGGTTTTCTTAAAAAAAATGCGCTATCGTTTGTCAACAACAAATATTAGTGTTAATATTGACACACTGGTTAATAAAAACCAACACTTCCAAACTGTCCGCAATTTTTTTTGGAATATAATTATACAAACAAACAAGTTCTTTTGTTCCTATTACAAATTATAAAGTGGCAAACGAAGTATTTTATAATACGGCCCTGACAAGCGCAATTATATTTCAAACGGCCCTTCGGCCACTTGCGAGTTGGACAGCCCTGACCAATCGCAACGTTGTATTTGAAAACAGACGAGGAAATAGAAATCAAAGAAACACATTTATCTTTCAGAGTTAAAAAGACGGCTAACTTTTTAACGTGCACTTGTAAGGCATAGGGATTGGACAGTTTCCAAAATAGAACCGATTTTAAAAGATATAACTCAATCCTATATACATTTTCTTTTGTAAACCAGCCATTGTGCCTCGTGATTTTCGAACTAGTAATCCCTCTATAGACTCTACCACTACAATCCAAAGCTCACAATGGGTTCACTCGGTGCTGTGAAAGGATCAAGTGGGACCGGCCTAAGCCAACGTTGATCCGGAGGGCCGATTGCGGCACGAGCTACCGAAAACTATACGGTCATTGGTAATAATAGTCTATGTGGAGAGCGTGCCGAAAGTGCGTTCCAAAATTTTTATTTTATTTTTCAGATTATTTTGTGTTATCGAAATTATTTTGATTCGTGTATTAGATGGCGCATAGCGCTACATTATTTTGATGATGTCCCCGTATATTTGTTCAAGTTGAACTTTGAGTTTCCTTCCTTTAATCGGATCCTAGCCTTACTGATGATCTTACCAAATAAAGTAAAAAAAGTTTTATGAATTCATAGACGATATAGAGACGGTTAAATTAGGAAAAAGTTGCGCCCTGCTAAATTCTGCAACGTTTTGTTTTCAATTTTAAAAATCTCCGAATCATTTCGAGAATATTTGGGCAAAACCGAATTTTCGCGATTTAGTTTATTTTTTTCTGACCCCATTTAAAAAGATATGTCAAAATGAAGTTTATATTCTGTAATGTAGTAACATGTTTTATTTAGCAAAAAGCTACAATTAAATATTTTTTTAATACACTTTTTTAACAACATTTTTATAGATTTATTTTTAAATTTTAAAACGCAACCTTATTTTAACAAAAACAGGCCGAAAAATAAAACATTTTGCAAATTGTGTCAAATATTACGTATTATCTTGTTTTTTAAATAAATGTAATTTTAAAGTTTTTTTAAATAGTTTTAATGATATTTGAGATTTAATAGAATTTTCCAAATTATTATATTCTATCAAACCTATATGAAAAATAGACGTATAAGCTAATGTTTTAGAAGCTCTATCCACAAAAAAATTTTGATTAGTTCTTGTTTTATAATTTTGATGGTCATGATAAAAAAAAAATTTTAAACAATCAGGCAATAAATTATTTTTACTTTTATGTATAAAGGTACATACCTACTAAATAAAAAATTAAATTTCTGACATTCAACCAATCTAAAGTTTTTAACATAAAATTTATTTTTGTGTATTTGTCACCATTTAAAATAATCCGCATTGCCTTATTTTGTAAAATTTGTAATTTATCAAATATTTCCTCATTAGCACAATATAAAATGGAAGAACAATAAAGCGAATGTGGTAATATAATAGTATTAAATACAGTTTTTTAGAAAGCAAACTTAAATTAGAACTGATTCTTTAAAAATAACCTACTTTTCCGGCAATCTTCGATACGATACTTTCAAAATAATTTTAAAAATTTAATTTTGAATCAATAATTCCAAAATATTTAAAACTGTTCACTAATATCAATTTTTCACATCAATTCTCGCCATTTTCTCTCCTCTACAGGTTGGTGTAATTAGATTTGTAATCTAACGTTTAGTTTTTCCATTACCATCATAAACTTTGTTTTTTAAATAGTTGGAAAAATTCAGTTGATTATTTTCGAATTTTTCTCCTCATTTCAAATTCAACGACGGGGCGTATTACAACTAGTTTTAGCAACACGTCTCGGACTCAAAAACTCATCATCGGGAAGGATAAGTGCAAATTAATCTTGTATAAACTTCTTTTTATTTTTAACTGCAAATAACTCATTTCTATTTGGCATTGGAAAAAAATAATTTTTAATTGAATACGAGGATTTTAAAACCATATTTATATCTTGAATTAATTTTTCTGTTAAAATTAAATGCCATTTTATTCATTACAAGCCAGTATTAAGATATGTGCACAAGTAGGAAAGTAAAAACTGCATATACGCTGCGCGACATATTTAACGCATAACGAAAAAATTGCCTCAATTTTGATACTCGCTACTAATTATTCATATTTAATTTTTTTTAATACATTTAGAAATTACAATTTTTTTCCCTGTATTTTATTGCCCTGTTTTGTGGATTCAGTAAATTAATACCAGATATTGATTCTTTATAATTTGTTTTTTCTTGCTGTTGCATTTATCAAAGCATTTCGTTTATTTTGTATTTTTTAACTAATCATTTTTTTATGAAAATCACGTTGAACTAAAAATTGAATATTTCATAAAAAAACAGAGGTGAGCCAATGAATTAAAAAAGAAAATGTAAAGGAAACATGGGATTTTAATTTGGCTGGAATTGCGATAACTTGCAATGGCTAGTAAATCCCACAGGGTGTTTTGAATTTCCGTAAAAAAACATAACAGTTTTATAACACCCGGTATAATACCAAAGTTACTTTTTCAAGTAAAACAACAAAGGCAGTAATATGCTTAAGGAAAAAACCTACAATTTGAAAAAAAAATCATTAAAAACGATCCACAAATTTGGAAAATATATAACATCAAAATTGAGGCAATTTTTTTCGTTATGCGTTAAATATGTCGCGCAGTGTAGGAATACGTTGTCAACGTTTTACTGACTTACATCATTATTAAACTTTTCTTAATGGACTTTTTCGCCTATTAAAAGTTCTCAGGAATACATATACATTCACAAACAATAAGAAATATGGAACGCAGCTCTCGATCCGCCAATTCCATTAAACGCAAACCCCACAATTTAAGTCAAAAGGTCTAAGCTTAAAAAGCGCATTAAAGAAAATTTAAGGCCCTACCGAATAGCCCCCAAAGTCATGTAAACAAAGGTAAGGCCAGATATTTAACTGTAGATTAGATGCTTAACCCTAGATTAGATTTTTTATTGCGATAGTGCGAACGAATTATACGTGTCGCAAAACGTACTTTCGGTCGTTTCGGAACACATTAGGCACAAAAACGGCACTTGGGGACAATTTAAGAGCTACGAAAGTGACGTTTATGTATATGGTTATTTGGTAAAAATGACCCTTTACGAGAATGGCGACTTCTTAGGAAGTTGATACGTTCAAACGGGAAAATCACTTGTGTCACAAATTTGATCTTATAATGGCAAAATATTTTTCTCCGCGAATACTCTATGTATCCGGGTAGTGCACCGTCAGACTGACCATAGAAAAGTTTTTTTGTTATTCTCAAATACTGGCTCTACTGTTAAATTTACATCAAAATTGTATTAGACTTTTTTGAAGGTTCTTGTATGATGGACTCGTACACCAAATTTTATTATTTTTCAATAAGCCTGTTAAAAGTTATTTAGAAAAAACTAAATACGGCTCTGATACATACATACAGCTCAATGAAACCACCAGTAATATAATTTGATGATAATGTCAAATATTGTTACAAGACGTTTTATTTTTTATTAGTTTCAACATGTTTTACAGTATTTAAGAAAAAATAACCTTGATTAAGTGGTACGTACTACATGGAAAATAGTTCTCGGAGAATATCTAAAATATTCTCTGGGATTAAAAGAAAAAGAAACTATTGTGGCATATCGGACAAGTGTGTAATTATTCGTCCTTGTTAGGACTCTATGGGCAGCCAGCTTTACATTAAACACTGTAGTAAATCGCCATTCTACTCACGTAAGGGCTTATCTCACTTCTATTGATTTTTCAGGAAAGCATTTTAAAAATTTTGAGATTTCCAAAACTATATTTTTAAAAGATTCAATTTCTTTTGTGATCAAAGTAGGTAGTACTGTTGCTGCTTTTTGTAATCATAACAAAAAAAATTGACTTGTGCATTCTAAAACATAAAAAAAGAATAAGTAAGTAGATACGCCTTTACGTGTGGTATACTACAGCGTGTATTCGGAAGTTCTTACCAAATGGGAAACTTTTTTATTATTCATTTTACGAAAAAAAGTTATTCTTCATAAAAAGCTCTGCATGGTCTAAAACCTAAAATGCAACCATCAAATATCGAAATTTTTCAATCATATACGAGGTTTTTCAAAAAATGTGAATTTTTCCCAAGAATGTGAATTTTTCCCAAGAGTAAAGTACCTTTATTTTTGACATTATCAAAAATTGTTATTAAAAAAAGTTGATCAGAACTAAAAACCACGTCTAAATATGCAATGACACGCATTAAATTAATTAAATAATTAAAAAATTAAATAATTAATAATAAATCAATAAAATAACTTTTCAACATAAATGCGTACATTTAGCCGTAGTTTTTAGTTCTGATCAACTTTTTTTAATAACAATTTTTGATAATGTCAAAAATAAAGGTACTTTACTCTTGGGAAAAATTCACATTTTTTGACAAACCTCGTATATGACTGGAAAATTTCGATATTTGATGGTTGCATTTTAGGTTTTAGACCTTGCAGAGCTTTTTATAAAGAATAATTTTTTTTTGTAAAATTAATAATAAAAAAGTTTCTCATTTGGTAAGAACTTCCGAAGTATATAAAGGGTAGTCTCGAGTTGAATAAAACGACTCCTAATTTTTGGGGAAGGTCTAGGGTTAAAGTAAAACCCTTTTTTTACAAACGCCGAGCTTTCGAAAATTTATTTTTTCCTTGTTTAAGGCTACAATAAAGAAACAGTAGGTCAAAGATCCAATATTAATGGATATTAATATCGAGAGAAGCCTATTTTGTAATTTGTTAAAACTATCTTCGTATAATTGAAAATGCTGTCTTAAATGTATACAGATAAGCTTACATTATATAACAAAAAATTAGCAATATTAAAAAATCACAAGAAAAATAAAATTAGGATGAAGTTACTGCACTTTTACAAAAAAAAATGGTCTTAAATTCAATCTACTTACGTGCAAATTAAGTAATAAGCTGGCACGTATTAGTGTGCGATGAATAGAAGACATCATTTATTAAGAATTGACATTTTTAAAGGTAGTATTACTATATAAAAAAAAGCATTAATATTTAAAAAATTTTGCCAGAAAATATAGTTGTATATAATTGCAGGGACTGAGATTGGCTTATCAGTACAACACATTATTTGGTAACGGTTTTTGTTGTTATTTTTTAAGATAAACTCCTGCTGTTATGAAGTGGAAAATACAACGCGCCATTTTATTGAACCATGCTCACATTTTGATTTTATTTTTTGTATTGAGTTGTAAGAACAACAGGACTATTTAAAAAAGAGTTCACTTACTATTCTACTTAAAATTTGGGAGTCCATCATACAAGGACCTTCAAAAAAGGTTTATACATTTTTGATGTAAAATTAATAGGGTAGCCATTATTATAGGGTAGTAAAAACTACATGGCCAGTCTGACGGGGCGCACCACCATCCGATATAGGGTGGTCCGTCAGGCACTAGGTGCGGCAAGGCACTTACTCTAAATAATGTTAGATCCCCTGGAAATAAATTAAAGTTGTAAATCAAAAATCCTCAAATTTGGTCACGTTATCACGTCGCAAATCTTTACAGCAATTTTATCTTTCACTTACATAAAGTGCATTCGATTAAACCGACTGCAATGCCCGGGCACTGCATCAATAGTGGCCATTTTTCTGGCTTACAGGGCGTTAGATTTGGCTTAAGCCTTTACGATGGCGCATTTGGTTTTATTGGACGCGATTAGCCCGGTTTACGGTGACACTTGTATGAAATGTCCCCGAGCCATTTTATTGTCTTCGAATTTAATTTGCTCGGATTTAATGTAGTTCTTTTATTACTCAGCAAAATGATCCCGTATAACTGTGATCGATTTTTCGTATTTTATGGCCCGGCTACCGAAGGATTGGCGATGTTGATGGTTTGTTTTATTTTCCATCGGGATAAATTGAGTTCTTGTTTTAATACCAAATTAATCAGTGACCTAGAAATTGATGTATAACTACGCAAGTAATTAAACTTATACGGACCTGGATCGTGTTTAGCTACGACTACCGTTGTACAAAACAAAGCATTTTAAAAGTTAGAAATAGTGACTCCCATTAGAAACAGGAAGTGGAACATGTGACCAGGAAACAAATGTATAGAGATTCACCTTTAGATCCGTACAGATTATCTCGTGCGCTAACAAAAGTTAAGTTTTATGGGTCAAAAAATACGCCCGAGCGCACGGTTCGCCGGTCAGATGCCTTCCCTCCCAGCAGCATTGGGCATGCGCACAAACCTCTTATTATCGCCCTGTCCTTCTTTAGTGATGTGCTCAAAATACACTTCAGAACCGACTCGACGCCATTTTTGTTTTTGTTTTTTAAGTTAGTTTTCTCTGTGACTGTGACTGTGTGGATTACTTGTTGTTTTCTTTGATATTGCAAATTGTGCTTGTGCTTTTAGTGACTCAGATATTCGAATTTAAATATATACAATGCCTAGAAAAACCGTTGTATGATTTTATTATGCCAAAATAGGGGTAATATACCGGGCATTTCGTATTTTTAGTAAGTATGGAGTAGTGATGTATCTTGATATATAACCCAATTTTATCATGATCAATTTAAACATCTATCTAGGCCTAGGCTATACAAACCAGGTATGAAAATATAGATAAACACACACCAAGCCAGATTATCCGGATGCATGTATTGGTTTATTTTATTTGCAGCCCTGCAATCTAATTAGATACGCCTATTTTTCGGGCAATATATTGCTTCAAAAAGTTTAAAATTTACTTTTCTCTATGCTTATATTATATAAAAGAAAAAAGTAAATACCTAGGTATGTTTATATTAATCCAAGGGTGAAAGTATCTCACGGGTCAAATTCTCTGGTAAAAACTTTTTCAAATTCTTGAGCAAGAAATTGTGCTTAAAAATGTTTTATACGTACCCAAGTTTTTGCCAAATTGTAAAAATCAATACAAGTTATATACCAACTAATATTTAACTCGAGGTTAGGTACGCGATACGTAACATCGAAGATTGGTTATTTTGCCGGTTTTGTTTGTTTTTTATATTCGATTTTATAAGACTAGTTTAATTAACTTGTTCTCTTCCTTTTCGAACTAAAAACACGACGACGAATCATTTTTAAACAAATTTTAGAAACAAGTCCTTAAATACAATTTTCTTTCCTCAAAATATGATTTTTTTTTGTTAGTAACTAACTAATAAAAATACCAGAAATCACTACGTTTTTTCCCAACTTGATCAAAAATTGAGAAGATATTCCAATTTTTTGGCAAGATTACTATGGCACTGATACTAATTGAGACGCACTATAGGCGTGCTGAGCGGAAATACTAACGGAGTGGTCTGAAGGTTTGTACGCCTATATGGCGGTAGGCAGCCCCATCAGGGCTGAATCCGACACTACTCTGCTTCACAGGGTGCCAGTCTTTAGAATCTCTTCGAAAAAAATGCTATCCGTGTTTAGCTTTTGGTTAAAAAAATACCTTTCAAATATAATATCCGAAAATTCTAAAAAATTATTATAACTTACCAGTCTACATAGCTAGAAAATAGTACATACCTGAAACAAAAAGAAAAATCGAATAAGATTTATAAACTGTGCAAGCCATATAACTACAACAAAAATTGTTGCTAACGGATAGTAGGTAGTGAAAGAACCATTAAACCAGACTCGGCATAGGACTAATTCGAAAATATTATTTATTATTATTAGAGACTAAAATTTTACAGACAAATATAGTACGAATCATTTTTCAACAAATTTTAGAAACAAACCCTTAAAAAACTATTTTCCATCCTCAAAATTTGATAGGTTTGTAACTACTTAAAATTCCAGAAATCACTACCCTTTTTTCCAAACTTGATTAAAAATTGAGACTAAATTGCAATAGTTTGGCAATGATTTGGGGCAAATTTTAGCTGTTTACACGTAAAAATAAATTAAAAGTCAACTTTTACAATTTCTTGAGCAAGAACTTAAATTTTAAAGCCCGGACCTGTCAATTTTCCCATTTGCTAAATGATAATGTTGCAGTGCGCATGCCTATTTCTGTGTTTGCATGCACAAGGCCATAAATTTGCTTCGTGATTGTTGTTTGCATATATTCTGCAATGTCTGCTACATGCCAAAAGAAATGAAACAAAGCTTACCACGCAAGCAATGATTTACACTTACAACACAAGAAGAGCGGGTGATATATTTTCAACGCCTATCCAAAACACGCAATGGATTAAACTATTATAGTATTAAGTTTAATAATATGTTACCTGTGAATGTGCAAGGCTTAATGAATTTAAATTAGTATAAAGAAAGTCCATTGATGCAATTAGTAACACAACACAAAATAACAGGTAATTAATTATAAATTACATTAAAAAATTCATTGCCCCTGTTAGTTTGAATACATTTTGTCGAATCAATCTGAGAACAAATATCTGCTAGATTCTTTCAAATGGGTTGTATCTAAAGTTAATTGTTCTTGTTGGCTTTTTCACATACAAGCATTTTATATATCATAATGAAAAAATATGAAAAACCATTTTCTTTATGAAAAATTTAACAGGGAAAATCTGATTAAGCAGCAATCATACATAATCATCGATGCCATCAAAAGCGATGTCGCCGGGCCGGAAAAATCTTTCATTTAGCTGCGGAAGCGTTCATTTGTCCACTTTTTCACGTTCCAGCCGCGACACACGTTATCCATCAAAGGGGATTCACCGATCGGGATGCGAAATGACTGATTATGTGCTGTCGATGACGACAAGTTTAAGCTCCCTTCGGTCGATGGCCGCCTCGGGATATATGAAAGTTATCTCGTTCTGACAGGGGGTCTATATCTGGCTAGTTTTTCTATAATCGCGTGTGGTCGATATACAGGGTGCCAGAAATTGGTGATGACAGTATTGCGATCTCGGAAACCATAGGCGATAGAAAGACGTTTAAATAGGAAAAGTTTTAAGCAATTATAGGTATTAGCAGTTTATTGGTGTTTGCGGATCGATTCGGTTTCTTTTGGTTTTTGAGATATTTTGAATAAACTAAACTGTTGCATTTCCTTAGATCGGTTGTAACCTCGGTTGTAACTATGTTATTTCCCAAAATTTTTTAAATTCTCTAAACACATTTTTATAGCAACTTTTTACATAGAACATGCCTACTTGGTAATATTTTAGTTACAACTTACTTAATTTTTCCCATGATATGATACTAAAATAAATTAAAAATGTATAACCTCAAAATAAGTAAAAATATATTTTTAGGGAAAAATATTTGGCAACATCTACATATCGGATGTTCCTTTTACTTAAGAATAAAGTTAACTTAATACCAATATCTACTTATACTATTCTTAATTAAGGTAAAACTGTTATAACTATTTTACAAATGATCAGACAAGTACAAACATTTTGTTGAAAAAAAAATGTCAGGGATGTAATTGAAAAGAATGGTCGACATTTAAACCTTATTATTAGTTTGTTATTAATTAAACCGTTTTCAACTTAATTAAGAATAGTATAAATAGATATTGTTATTAAGTTAACCTAATTTTAGGGTAAAAGGATCATCCGATATATCGGTATTGTCTCATATGTTCGATTTTTCCCTAAAAATGTTATTTTTACTTATTTTAAGGTTATACATTTTTAATTCATAATAGTTAAAAAAGTAGAAGAAAAGTCCTGACGTCCTTCTTAAAAATTTATTAAGCCTACGCGTTTCGGCCTAAATGGCCATCATCAGGGCGTACTGTAAGTAACAAAAGAAAAAATATCATATTTCAACTTTCTAAGTAGGTAAGTCGGAAAAAATTTCCTTATTATAAAATTATAAATCTTGAAACACGGTCACAATTAAAATACACGATAAATTAATACATAAAAACAACAAGACGTGTACTTACAGAAATTAAGATATGTCACAAATGACATAAAAGAGACGCACTATATCAACATTTACGTAAAATTAAAATAAAAAACAACACTGAAATGGACGTCACCGTACCAAACATCAAAACATAACTACTAGGGTGGAGCGAAAAATTGATATTTTTTTTTTTTCAAAATTTTGATATTGGCTAGGAGCCAAAATTGTTCTATCTATAAACACTATTTCCTGCGCAAAATTTTAACTTCCTACTCATTTGTTTTGAGGGGTCACACAATCCTCAAAGTTATGGCGATTTAGGTATATTATTTTCTTTTTGATATCGGTTAAATTATGTCGGACTTTCGCTAGTTCATGGTATATTTTAAAAGAAATATGCAATGAACTACCCAGAACACCACGTGGAGGTATCCGACCTAGAGTCCCTCCCCCGTCCCACCCTTATATTCGCAAATCAGTTAAATTCTCTCGGAGGTCGGATACCTCCACGTGGTGAGTTCTGGGTAGTTCATTACATTTTTTTTTCTTTTAAAATATACCATGAACTAGCGAAAGTCCGACATAATTTAACCGATATCAGAAAAAAATAATATACCTAAATTGCTATAACTTTGAGGATTGTGTGACCCCTCAAAACAAATGAGTAGGAAGTTAAAATTTTGCGCAGGAAATAGTGTTTATAGATAGAACATTTTGGCTCCTAGCCAATATCAAAATTTTGAAAATCAATTTTTCGCTCCACCCTAATAACTACAGCAGAGTACCGCGAGAGATTTAAACTTGAAAATATTGAATTTTTTGTGTATAAATTTATATCGGAAAAAAGAGTGATAGCAATATAGTTACTCATTGAAGTTAAATTAAGTAGAGATTAAAAATATTATTCTTTCTTTATTAATTATTTGAATTATTGATTCTTTTTGTGTAACGAACAAGGGAGGAGGAGAGTCATGTTTAGTCCTTAAAAAGATTTATGGCTATATAGTTTCTGTAGGAAACAATGCTCTGTTCATTTATCACTAAATTGAGAGAGTGCGATCTCTATAATTGTGTTTACTATCATATTATAGAGCAAATTAGGGACTTTTCGATAAATAAAAAATCCAATTTGGCGGTCAACTAAAACATTACCAAGTAGGCATTTTTTATGTAGAAAGTTGCTATGGAAATGTGTTATTAATATAGTTACAAGCGATCTAAGGAATGCAACATTTTAGTTTATTTAAAATATCTCAAAAACCAAGAGAACCATCAGAATAGATCGGCATGCACCAATAAACTGCCAACATTATTGCCTAAAACTTTTCCCATTTAACTGTCTTTCTATCTCCTAGAGTTTCCAAGATCGCAATACTGTCAGCATCAATTTAGGCCATCTTTTAGACCTGATAGCTTTTTCATTACCAGTCAGATAAAATTTGATGTTGCTTAGCTCTTATAACATTTTATCTCGCGAATAATTTCAGGTTCATTAAAAACCCGTTTTTAAATAACTTCGAAAAACTAATTCTAATCATATAAACCACAACAGCGACTTCACATTGAAACAATGTCTGTTGCAAGTAAAATAGGTACATCAAAAACAGTCAAAGGCTTGCAAAATACATTCCGCTTTTTAAATTATTGATTCGGCTTTTGAGTCTCGGTCGTTATTAATGCATTTCTGTTACGTGGGTCGTGGATGTGAAGCAATTGTGTCGCTTTTGAGCTTATTCAAATGATAAGGCGATTATGTTATTCGGGTTTCCAACAGTTTACTCTGCAAATGATAGTAAACCTTTAGATTTTAATAGCATACAATATGCGTTATATAATAGGTAATTTATTTGAAGATGGTAGAAAATCTAGAATTATCATAAAGTTGATTTTGTCGGACGTAATTCGTATTTTGAACTTTACACTAGAAGATTATGTTGAAATTAGTGATTATAGTTAAGTTTAGATTGTGCAGAGTTGGTTGAATATTAGTCAATGCCACTTTAAAGATCAAAGACACTCGTAATTTAACTTACTGTATATTACGAATAAGAGGTATATCTTTAGCTAAAGAAAAGGGTTATGTATATGTATCGGTGTATGTGAATAAGTTGAATAAACGACTCCCAATTCTTTGGGAAGCGGTCTAGGGCTAAAGAAAAACTTCTTTTTTACAAACGCCGAGCTTTCGGAAATTCATTTTTTCCTTTTTTCAAGGCTACAGTAAAGAAACAGTAAGTTAAAGATCCAATATTAATGGATATTAATATCGAGAGAAACCTATTTTGTAATTTGAAAATACTGTCTTAAATGTATAATGCAAAAATTAGCAATATCAAAACAATCGAAATAAAAATTAAATTAGTATGAAGTTACTGCATTTTTACAAAAAAATGGTTTTAAATTCAATCTACTTACGTGCAAATTGAGTAATACGCTGGCAAGTATTTGGAGTATATATAGTCAAGTATTTTATTACATTATTTATTAATAATTTACATTTTTTTACGGTAGTATTACTAATTCATATTTAAAAATTTTGCCAGAAAATATAGTTGCTTTTACGGCATAATTGCAGGGACTGAGATTGGCTTATTAGTACAACACATTCTTTGGTAACGTTTTTTGTTATTATTTTGAAGATAAATTCCTGCTGTTATGAAGTGGGAAATACAACGCGCCATTTTATTGAACCATGCTCACATTTTGAACTGACTCGACATTTTATTTTTTGTATTGAGTTATTAATAAGTTTTGAAGGTATTGTCACTACAACCCTGTTAATGCAAATTGCGTGTCCTCTGTGTCTAAGGGTTTTCTGTTAAGGGATGATAGTAAATAAGTATAAATTACATTAAAATTTTCAATATCTTTTTTTTTGTTGATACATTTTCTATCCACCATTTCTAGGAAAGTTCTTTTGTTAGAATTTTTTTCCATGTTACGTAATTTGACATCGGTAAAATTAATATTGTGATTGGTTTCAGAAAAATTTTCTGCTAAGGCGCAAGTTTGTTTTTTTAACCTGCAGTCACTTTTATGTCTTGTAATTCTATCCTGAAAAACAGTGGAGGTTTGTCCTATATAGTTCTTATTACAATCTTGACATTAAATACAATAAACTACACCTGACTTTCTATATCGGTGTATGTATTGCATCAAAGTATTACTTTTAATTAAGATTATCAGAATCGGAGCATTCTTATATATTTTCATCTTGAAACTAAATCATAGGTATACTTGTAATATTATTGCCATCCTGATTTTGGCATTAGGCATTATTTGCAGTTTCCCTGCCTACAAAAATATTGATTTCGAAATTTAACTGGTTGAAGCTTATCTCGGCATTATTTTCATCTTTTACTTTACTTTTACCAACAGAGCTTTACTTATCAGTTCAAAAGATCCAAGAACAATAAATATAACAGAAACTGAGTGGCGCCCTTAAAAGTGTAAGCGTCCCTTGACAGCGACCAGATGCCCAACCGATGTAAAGCTGTGGGAAGCACGTGACTACTTCTTTGAGGAAAATTTAATATTTCCTTTAAGAGTTCGCCACAATTTTCTGTGTGAAAACTAATTATAAATTTTGACTTTTCGCCTTTTTATTTAGCAAAAAAAATATAATACTGGTTATTAAATAAAGTTTGTTGTTACATTTAAATAGTACCTTGTGAGTCAACAATGGTGCGGAGTAGATTTAAGCCTTAAAGATAAGATGATTTGTCAAATAATAAGCCTTTGTGTTATGGTATGGTTGGATATTCCGCACAATTTAAAAACATTTAACAGTTATACAGCGTGCGCTTAAAAAGTAGGATGTAAAAAGTTTGATTTTTTTTTTTAAATGTGACATCCTATATCTAATATTGGAGTGGATTTTTAAAAACGTGCTATTTTATAATTTTTAACGAAAAAGTTATAATTTTCAAAATAATTCTATAGAATTTGCAAGTAGTGTTTCACTCTCGTCTTGTCTCGTTCTCGCTAGACGAGACGAGAATAAGACGAGACGAGAACAAGACGAGGCGAGAGTATTTTCTAAGAGAATCTCGTGAGACGAGACAAAAATATGCGAGAACGAGAAATCTCGCAAAAACTTAAGATTTTGACTCGGGAATTTGTGATAAACTATAAAAAGAATCCCGTTAGTATCACTCAATAAAAAAGATACCTTTATTACCGATATTGCAAAGTGGCCAGCAAAAAATCGTGACACGTTGCCAAAAAACAATAGAAAAAAGGACCAAAAGAAAAATTGAACCTTCTTTTTATAACGTTTATGATTTTTGTCGAAATCTGTAATAATAATAATAATAATAATAATAAAGTTTATTTACCAATCAAAAATAAAATGGTTACAATAATTCACAAAAATTAATTACATAGCAAATAAACTACAAGAACCTGCAGGAGCTGATGCTGTACGCAGGTCTTTATTAATTAGAATTCAAGTAAATAGTTATAATAATATTATACAATAGAAAACTATAACACTACACTTACACACTACAAAACATATCTTAAAAGACCTTATATACCTTTTAATAAAGTTTAGCTAAGAAACTCAAGCAAAGAGCTCAAGCAAAAAACAAGCAAAGACAAAAGAAGTGATAAAATTACAAGATGATTAGATCCCATCACTCAATCAAAGTTAATCAGAAAATAAATCCCCACTCACAATCACCATCCCAAAACAACCATAAAAGTATGCAGGGAGCACTAATTCTTTACACTGACTATACCATCAATGATCGATCTTTCCACGGTAAGCAGAAACAACTTTATTTTTTTTTTAAGTAATACAGTTAACACAACAGTTTTTTTTTAGTAATACAGATAACTATTTGATAAACTATAATCGTTTTCGCGAATTAAGTATAATATTATGCCACGTTCAGCAAAATGTAGGGAGTAAACTATATACATACTATTTTGATGGTCTCCAGTTATCTCTGGGCTTTTATTCATTTATTTTTCTATAAATCGTAACTGGCCAGAAGTTCTAAGGTAGATAAAGTTTCTTACCTAATTTTAGGGAGCTATGGTAATTTGATTTGCACCCTGGAAGACTGCAAGTTTTGTTTTTGGTATGATTATTTTAAACTAATACCGTTGTCAATCAAAACAATCCAGCTTCATGTCTACTTTGTCTACTATTTACATACAGACAATAATACTAAAAACTACAATATTATACCACTGACATTGTTTTTTTGCTGTTAGGTTAGTACACACACAAAAATTAAACAAATATTGCAACGAGCAATAAAAACTTAAATTTCCACAATGACCCCCCCTATTTTTCGCCAGTGACTCTGAACTATATTTTTTCAGGTAATCTTTTGTTTTTGATCATTTTTTGTCTTTTATAAAATTTCGATAAAATGATTTTGGAGATTATTTGAAAAGTATAGGTCCCCAAGTCAGCTGTTGTGGAATTACCATGGATATAAAATATAACTAAGTAAAACTTTGCAATAGATGACAGTACAAAAAGCAAAATACTAGCAAAAAATAATGTAAAGACAGTGGTGTACAGATAAAAACCTGTGGTACTAAACCAGTTAAATAACGTTATTTTATTGCCCTGCTAAGAAGTTACTATTTATATCTTGTTATGATGTTTAAAATTTATTTAATACTAGCGTGTACCCGGCATGCGTTGCAACCCGCTGGTATAAATACAAACCCGAACAAACCCGATATATAAGTAGCCGGCATGCCACTTTCTGAAATTGCACCCGTGCGAAGCCGGGGCGGGTCGCTAGTTATACATAAAAACCTTCCCCTTGAATCACTATATCTATTAAAAAAACCGCTTCAAAATCCGTTGGGTAGTTTTAAAGATTTACGCACCTAAGGGGACAGACGGGCGACAGCGACTTTGTTTTATACTATGTTAAGAAGTAATAGTAGATTATTGCCTTGAACGAGTGGTAACAGTGGCGTTTTACTGTTTAGCATTAGCAATAATAAGTTTTTAGTAGAGCAATAAAATAACTTCATTTACCTGGCTTAGTACTACAGGTTTTATATGGACGCCACTGGCCTTATATTATTTTTCTAGTCCTTCTATGGTTAATGGATTGACCTCCTTTTTCTGGACACCCGGTATGTACTTTTACAATTTTAATAACGAAATTTGACGTATAATAGAAGAAGGATTTTTCCACAAAACTGACTGCAATGCGCCTAGGGTCTAACACGATTTTAGCAAAACACAGAGACACTGAAAACTTTAATAACAAAGCCGAACAACAAAGTAAAAGCCAGCGCGCCAGACTGATGACAACAAAACAAGAAGGCTGGAATGGAATTGCAATTTCGTAAACAGGAGGCTCTTTGCTTCACTTTAATTAACGCACACGTTGTATAAATACGTGTGTGTGTTCACATTAAATTAATTTATTTTGTCTGTAAATAATAAACAAGAAACGACTAAGAATTATGTTTACACTATCTGAAGTCGTGCCGTAATAAATTCAAGGAAGACGAATGTGGCCGCTAAATACTCGCGGAGTAAGAAATATGTTCCACCCATAGATCAGGGAATAGAATAGAATAGATAAAGTAACAGCTGATAATTTCCGAACACGTTAAACACATTTACTACCGTGCGAGCAAAAATTATTTGCATCAAAGAGGGCTTGGATTAAAAAACGTAGGGCTTGGTTTAGATCACAATGATATGGGGACGATATATCTAACCACATCTAGGTTAAAATTTTGTCAAATTCATATTAAGTATGAGTAATAAAATAAGTAGACAAATACAAATTTATTTTTGTTGTTTACAAAATTAACAAAGTAAAAATATACAGAAAGAAAAAGAAAAATAATTACATTTATTCTGAGAATTCACATAACCGGAGAGGTGGAACCAGGCTTCATCCGAAAAAAATGTCAGGTCTAATAAATCATTTCTTTCCAATAAATTTTGGGGTAAACCATTGAGAGTAATTCCTGCGTCTTTCAAAATCTGCGGCTTGTATTTCTTGGAATACTTGCACTTTATAAGGAAATAAATTTAGCTGCTTTTTAAGAATAGTCCTGCATGTTTTATAAGATCTTCCCACTTCTTGGGACAGGCGTCTTATACAATTTGTTGGCCTATTTTGCATTATTTCACGAACGTTTGCAACAAGTTCTTCTGTTCTTACAGATGGTCTTCCTGCTCCTTTTTTGTGTTGTATAGAACCTGTTTCCCTAAACACAGCCACGGTTCTTTACAGGCAAATGATAAAAATCCCCAGCAATAAAAGCAACGTTAGGAAAATGTTCGTAAAAATCGTCCATGCACAAACCCGGATTGTATTGCCACTCACAATTTACTCTAACCCCGTTTCGAAAATACGCTTCAACCATGATTTTGTGTTGTTCCGTAAAGCCCATTGTGTGAATTGTTAAGAAATTGGAAAAATTAGCGATGAATCAAATTACTTGTAACGATTGTCAAACATGACGGAATAACTGATTGATTGTTAATTTAGGTAGTTACTGACACCTTACAGGTATTAAGCTCTACGGCTAAGCATTACGTCCTTAGATGCAAGGCCCTCTTTGATGCAAATAATTTTTGCTCGCACGGTAGTTGACATTTACCTTTAGAAAATAATCACATAAATCACAATAAACAATAATTACGAAAGTGGTAAGTATACGGTCTTGCGCATGTAAACAATGCCCTACAGAAACAGGCATGCGCACTGCAAAATTCTCATTTGACGAATGGGAAAATAGACAGCTCCGGGCTTCAACGTCTTGTTTGTGTTACCTCTAAATATTACTCGTTTGGAAAACAACTATGTAACTTGGTGAGCATGTAAACGTTTTTTATAACAAATTCACTTTTGCAAAATTTCAAGAATTAAGTCAAGATTTGGTAACGCGAGGTTCCAGTTATCTTGCCAGAATCGTTCTTATGGAAGTTTAATACACATACTTATTCTATTTTAGTTCTGAATTCGTCGGTTCCACCTCATGGAGATCTGTGATCTGTGCTTGGTGTACACGTAATTATGAGGCCGGGGCTTTAGAAATGACCAATAGATGGCGACCATTTTTTCCTAGTGTTTCAGTTGTGTAATAAAAAATCAAAATGCTATGTTAATTAGTTTGCTTCAGACAAGCATGTGTTTAGTCCCACAGGTGGTCCTACAGATACTGAAATAATACAGATTTAAAACACACATTCCTGTAAATCATATATGGGCAACGCACGGCCCGCGGGCCGGATTGGGCCCTCCTCTAGCTTTAACTCGGCCCGCGCGAGATTACAAAAACACACTCAACACTTTCAATATGTTTGCAAATCCTTGTAAGTGTAATGTGGAAGATGCTCCGCTTCACCTACAAATGGAGTTGATAGAGCTTACAGAAGACTTATATTTGAAGTCTAAATTTGATGATGTGGAACTAAGCGAAATTTAAAGAACATACCTTTCCGAGGAAAAGTGTCCACAGCTGAAAGTTTTCGCGCGAAAAATAATTTGCATATTCGAAAGCACGTATAAATGTTAGCAGCTCTTTTCAATCATGAAAATTAATAAAAATAAGCGTCGTACTCGGCTTACAGATGTTAATTCAGAAAATACTTTGCGATTATGCACTAGTGATATTGACCCCAATATTGATCATCTTGTTTCTCAACTTCAAACCAAAGTCTCTCATTAATTTTCATTTGATTTTTCTATCTTCTTTTATTAATTTGCTTTTTATATGTTTGATTATGCTATTATAATTATTAAATAAAAAAATGTGTGAATTTTTGTCGCTTTTTTATTTACTACTACCTTGATATTTCTTGCCTATGGCACGCGACCTGATTAAGTCCCGAAATTACGCCCTCAGCTAAGCAAAGGTTGCCCATACCTGCTGTAAATTATTGCTTTCATATTATACAGAACGACATTTTGAAAACTTCAATGGCTATATTTTCCAGGCGGTGTTCTGTTCTGTACAGTCTCATAGTAAAAATTAGATGGCGGTTAATTAAACAAATTTATATGTGGAAAAAAGAAAATAACGAAGTCTTTCTCCACAATTTTTTATTAGAATAACTGGGCGAACCTAGAAAAATTCATAATAATTCAATTTGACATGTTTCGAGTGTAGAAACACTCATCATCAGGAAAACAAAGTGGAAGGTACTATGCTTATGCTGTTAGCAATAGAGACAATAATAGTGGGATTGAGCCGTAATGGAGCTTTCAATGGTGTACACGAGGTATAAAAATTGAATAGTCAAAAGACCGACAATCAAGACTTCAACATACTGGAAAGTCAAGGGTTAGTGCAAAGGCCCTGTCTTGGGCAGAAAAATGGAGAGAGAAAAAGAAAAATTAGGAAATTTTAACAGAATTTGTGAAAATCATTTATTAGGTAGTGAAAAATCTTAAGTTTTATTCAGCGTTGTCAGAAACATGTAAAAGTATTGAAATAAGAGGGAAAGAAAAAGAAAAAGAATTGTTTTTCATAAAAGTCAAAGCATCTGTAAAAGATAAAAAAAGGAATGTAGCAAATGAAATTTAATAAAATGAGGTAGATTAGCTTACCATTTAGCTTGAAGTAAAATACTGTTGAGATATCAGGCTTTTTACGGCCCAGTTACCCCGGCAGGAGTCAAAACAATCAAAACATACACATTATGTGCAAAATTAAAAGTTTTAAAAAGTTTTTTCCCTCTTATTTCAATACTTTTACATGTCTCTGACAAAGCTGAATAAAACTTAAGATTTTTCACTACTTAATAAATTATTTTCACAAAGTCTGTTAAAACTCCCTAATTCTTCTTTTTCTCTGTTCATTTTTCTGCCCAAGACAGGGTCTTTGCACTAACCCTTGACTTTCCAGTATGCTGAAGTCTTGATTGTCGGTCTTTTGACTATTCAATTTTTACACCTCGTGTACACCATTGAAAGCTCCATTACGGCTCAATCTCACTATTATTTTCTCTATTGCTAACAACATCAGCATTGTACCTTTCACCTTGTTTTCCTGATGATGAGCGTTTCTACACTCGAAACATGTCGAATTGAATTATTATGGATTTTTCTAGGTTCGCCTAGTTATTCTAATAAAAAATTGTGGAGAAAGACTTTGTGTTTTTCTTTTTTCTATGTTATTTAACTCCACTTTGAGTATGGACTACTTCTTCAAAATTTATATGTGTTTTTACTGTGGAGGTATAGATCATGTT
The DNA here is from genome assembly GCA_963969555.1 of Polydrusus pterygomalis. NCBI lineage: Eukaryota > Metazoa > Arthropoda > Insecta > Coleoptera > Curculionidae > Polydrusus > Polydrusus pterygomalis. The sequence goes on from OZ018376.1 coordinate 3,934,596, forward strand.
CCCGGCGATTCTTTCTTTGCCATCATTTTCCACAGTTATTTGGATTACGAATTTTACCGCTGTCATTATCGTCCACTATCAACCATTAGAGGCATTGTACATTGTGCATTACATACAGACCTATTGTGTTTTTAATACTACTTTTTATCTACCACCTACATTTCGTGCCTACAAAAAGTTATTTCAGTCCTAACCGTTAAATCGCCAATATCGGAAAGGCCAGGCCGCTCTTTTGCAACTTTAAAAACTAAAACCCATCGGAAAAGGCACTAAAAGCTGAAAAACCCGGGAAAGCTCTTCGAGGGTACTTTAGATCGGTTGTTATGATATGCATGTGTAAAATGCAAACTCTCTGCTCCATGTAGAGAGAGTGAAAATTTAAAAGAAACTGGTTTAAATAATCGCGGCGACAGATATTTGTTCAAAACCTAAAAAATATTTTGGTAACTTTTTGTTTACATACATTTTATTAACATGTTTTCCGCTGTTAAAGCAAGATTTTATTGGCAGTTTTCTCGACCTAACACCTTGCTTTGGAACCAGGTTATTTCTTCCAACCTTACAGAAAACAAAGTTGCCATATTAAAAACATTCATTTATGTTCTACAAAACTACATATTACAGTAATAATTAAGTAATTTACTATTAATTTGACTTGTAATGTGCACCACCAGTGGCCCGCAAACCCAGGGGCGGCTCACGGTATTTGAAAGTGGTGAGGCACAGTTGAAAAAATTCTTTTAGCAAGGTTAAATTTTAAAGTTTAGACAAGTTTTTTAAATCGCTATAACCACATTTTGACCAAACTTTGTCGCTATTATTTGTTGCAAACAGAATACGCGGCCCGCAAAATAATTTGTTTAACGTTACACTATTAGTAAGCCAGTCGTACTTTTCGTACCAAGTGTTTTGAAAGCTCCGATTTGATTTCCCCACCCCACCGATAGTAACAAGACGTTTACTCAAGTCTGGAACAGGTCGCTTTACTTTTTTTACTATGTACAATTTATCTTTATAGGAATTAATACTAGGAAAATTCTGCTCAGTTACTAAAAAATTAACAAGATAACAAGTAGGATTGCGAGTGTTTACATTTACCTGGGGAAGTTGTGACGCTGTGCAAGGTCCCGCTGAATCCATTTTTCGCTAGTAAGCACAAAACAAATAAACTAATAAGTAATAAAAGTAATGTAATATTATTATTTTAGAAAAATGCCCACTGTTGGAAAAAAAGGAAAACAAAAATCAGTACGGAAAACCATGCACAAAAATATTTACCGAAAACTATAAAAAATACAATGCACTATACACTCTCTCTAAACTTTCAACGACAACCTGTTAATCTAATAATAGCATTTCTCCAAATACCGGGTCGCGGCGTTTATCTTTATAGATTAGATTAGTCCCCTCGCGTTCGCATTAAATTTACTTGAGGCTGGCCTCAAAAGAACGTTTTTATGCGCTATTTAAAGCTAGATTCGACTGGACTATTACGGTATCATACAAGACATTGGATATTTTCACTAATACGCTAGACAAGGAAGCGGGAGGCCGGGCCTCTAACCATATACGACCGCATGCAGAAATGAGATGGATGATATAAGAACAAAACACGCAAGAGATCGTAAAAGACAAGGAAGCGCGAGACCGGCTTCTACCATATACGACCGCATGCAGAAATGAGATGGATGATAGATGATATTTCTAGCGAAGGGCGTTAAGATTGACGGCATTAATTCTATGGATATATATTTATGCAAATAGTAAAGTAATATAAATTTGTAATTTATTTAATTTGCAAAATTATTGGTGAGGCACTGCCTCACCTGCCTCATAGGAGAAGCCGCCACTGCGCAGACCCCGCACTACGGGGTGGCCACATTGACGGCCCCTTTATATCATCTAGAATTATTAGAATCACAAAACAATTCACAAATCTAATTATTCTCAGCGCACGGCTTAACTGAAACCAAAAGTAATTAAGTTCGAGAGACAACGGCAAAATAACTGTTTTACGAATAAAATTAAGGCCTAATAACATCGATTAAAATACAAATAGCAAATCGTCTTGATGAATCGCTTAAAAACGATGTATCAGCATTGAAAATATCGATGTTTTCGATGCGTCAACGTCTATCGAACATCTCTATTTTTGTTTGGTGTTTCTTTGACAGCGGTCTGAAATTCTCTTTAGTTTATTGGTTTTGTGTAAAAATTGTTGTGTTTCTAGTGTTTTGTGATATTTGTTGAAGACTAATATGAGTCGCTCGCTATAGTAGCAGAGTTACATTCAAAGGTAAAAGTAATCCCTACTCCCGGCCCCACCCAGCTCCCCACCGCCTTTCTCCTACAAACGATGTTGTCGACACATTTTATTAGCGTTCATGAATGGCAGGTGCTATCCATAGGTACCAGATCATTGGTTGTGCCTCCATCGAGTAAAATTCCGATTTCGTGGATGGCGTAAGCTTTGAAATCGCTTTACTTACGCTCTTTTTTATTTTCATATTGGGTATAGGGCTATATATTGTGGGGAAACTGTGCAAATGCACAACAGAATTTTCGACTGCAACAAAGAGCTGCAAGACTTGTAGCTAACGCAGGGTATAGCCTGTCAAGCCTGTATTAATAAAATTTGGCATTATGCCGCTGCCCTGTGTTTATATTTCTAAGTTGTATTGGATATTCACCCCCGCAGAAATAAACTCACTAGATATTCACAGCTACAACACTCTAGGCTTAGACACGATAGTGGCTCATAGTGATTCAGTTTAACTAAATCTAAAAATATGTAATTTATATAATAAGATCCCTGGACGGTATCGAGCCGTCGATGATGTCCGATACATAAAATATAGCGCGTTCAAGTTTGTTAGGGTTTGTTTGAATAAAAAACTTTTTTAGTGTCCTTGGTCGTTAATAAAAATATTCTTTTTATTGCAAAATTAAATCCATAGAAACAGACACAAAAGTGTATTATTCTTGTTTTTCTAAAAAAGTTTCTATACCATATAAAACCGCTACTGTGTAACAAAACCTTGAACCTCATTCAGCAATTTTAAGGAAACTTTTTCGGCGCTGTATCAAGAGGAGGGCGTTATTTTAAAGTTATGACTGGATAACAAAGAAGAAAAAGAGTTAGGAAGCTCTGTATTGTTTTAAAGAACAAAAGTATCATTCTTGCTTAGTAATTTCTTTATCTGTCTATCTAGGATTTAAAAGTAAATATGTGTTTATTTATATTAAAAGTTTAAAAATAAGTATATTGTTGCAGAAAGGAGATTCTACTATGTGGGCGCAATTTCTGTTTGAAGTTTACTCTTAAGAGCAAACAGTAGTAGATCAACCAGTATGTTTCCACTACATCGCGCATATTGTACCTGCGTCGATCGAGGGCAAAAAAAGTGCTGTTTTTTATACCAATATAAAAATAAATTTCACGACAATAAAGCGTGCTTCACACGATTAGTAATATTTTCAGTAAATCGAAATACTGTCAGTTAATGATAGTGTGAGGGCAAATACTGATGGATCATCAGTATATTGATGATACTTTATCAGTATATTGATGATACTTTCGGTATCATGAAAATATGTGGGCGGAGCTAAAATACTGATCGTGTGAGGCAATCCTCGGAACAATTAAAGTATTTCAAGGGTAGCTAGCCATGGAGTCAACATCTCCGATCACGTCGTCAATATCATCACCAAGACATGTACCTGAAATCGTATCGAACGAAGAAGAAACAAGAAAATTGTTATTACAACAATTAATTGAGGCTAATAAGTTGTAAAACTTTGTAAACGAGCATTGACAATAAAATCTAGACACCTTTTCAAATAAATTTTCTTTCTTGTCAAACTACTACTACCACCAAATAGTAAATATTTAACCGAAAAGCCTTGTTCCTGAACAAAAATAGAACGACGACTTTAAATAATGATCTTGCATTGTCTCCTTCATGCGCAAAGAAATAGCTGCAATAATTTACCATCAGTAGACAAAGTAGTTACGAGTAACTACCTACTTAAATAAAGGTTTTAATCTATTCCTATTTAAATTTGTCTATACGTATCAATTATATTAACACTACAGTGTTAACTACGCAATAAAAACTTTTTCAAGTAGATGGCAAAACCTTATCTTTGCAAAACAGTTTCAGCTTTAAAAAAAAGGCCACTTTGTAGCAAAACTTTAAATTTAATTCAGCCATTTCCGACAAAGTTTTCCAGTATACCGACTGGAACGACCGTATTGATATAATTTTCTCTATTTTCTTCAAATAAGTTATTATTGAGCAACAAAAAGGAATACTAACAAGTAAGATGGCTCGTATTGAGTTTAATCAATGAACTAGAAGTTGGCGAATTATTTGTTTGTTTATTGATTGTCATACAATAGAAAACTTTTAGAAAAATATAGGATGTGAGGGTTACATCAGCTATTTAAAATTAACTAAACTTAACTAAATATTCTCATTGTGCATTTAAATATTAGGTGATAAGGACATAAAGTTTGAAAACCTGGTTTGATATATCAAAAATGGAGAAATAATAAGAGCTCAGGAGTTAGAGGTGTCCAATCTGTACCGGGAAGCATATTTTCGTTTTCTATGTGTGTATAGCTATCCACTGTCATATTAGTATACGAAGTGGGGGGCCCAGTCTAATGACCCTCAAGGTGTCCGCTTCTCACCAAGAAATACCTAACGATATTCATCATGAAGAATCTACGATTAAGGCATTCAATAAAATGTAGCAACGAATAAAAATTAATAAAAATGTAGCAATCGCTTTTTCTCCTCATTTCTTAAAAGCCAATGAATAAAAACTAAAGTAATTGCTTAAAAGTGCAGGAATTGCTTCTAGTCAATGCTTTTTCTTAAAAAATAGAAGCAATTGCTTAAAATGTGATGAATAAATTAAGGAATTGCTTTTTCTAGTGTAGCGATCGCTTTCAACTTTTTAAGGTAGGTCGACCCTGCATCATTTGCTTGGTAGCAGTCAACTTTAGTTCTCCGCGGCATACACGTGCGTTGCTCTTAATTTATGTCTTCAATAATTATGGCTGAATATAAGAAAGTCCGTAAAAGAAAAATCTACAGTGTACGTAAAAATTGCAGATATGATGATTTCAGAAAGTCATATCGATTTGACTGCGAAAATGTTGAGTGGTTGGAAAATTATTTTTAGACTGATACTGGTAAAAGGTGAACTGTCGCCTGTAAATAAGATTAAAGTCTTTCTGCGGAAACTGTCGGATCCGGGCTTTCAAAATTCTGTAGGTGAAGAACTCGGTGTTCACCAAACTATTGTCTGTAAGACATATACTTCTGTAATAGATGCAGTTTTGGAAAAGGCCAATATTTTTATTAAATTTCGTACAAGTGCTGAAGCTGTTGTGGAAGCTAAACGGTTGTGGTCAGAGAGATTTATTTATTTTCCTTCAATTTGTGAACGAATATCAATTGCTTGTCTTTAATTTCTTCATCACTACTATCACTTTCCCCATTTTCACTGAAATTTGTCATATCACAATAATATAAGTTTCCTATTTTTTACAAAAATGTAACAGATTACTATTGCACTAAATAAATAGACCAACGTTGTTCGTTGTTGTATTTACGTCAACTCTTTTGCAAATTAGGCACCAAACTGAGCATGAAATCTGTAATCTGAATAAGAGAAGCCACGTCTGAACTTGTGGAATAAGCATTTGCTACAGAGGTGTAAGAAAAACAGCAATTGCTTCAAAATTTTATTCATATCCATATCTAGCAATCGCTTTTACTTATAGCATTTGCTAGTCAAGCAATTGCTTTTACTAAAAAGTAATTGCTTCAACTAATTGCTTAATTTTTATTCATTAGGCTCATTGTCAGCTACGTAAAGACCTTTTCATCATGAAGCTAAGCGACACACCTTTGTGTAGACGTGTGAACGGGAAGATGCAAAGACATGCATGCATGAACATATCTTTAGAGACCGTGCTGCTCTCTTTTCCAGTAGGAGATCCATATATCCCTCCTCTCCTATCAATCTGTAGGAGCCCTAAGGAGCTAAAAGCATTCCTTTATTTTAAACAATGGGGGCCCCTACTGTGTCCTAAAAGCTGTGTAGCCTTCACACCTTCCATATGCAGATCCAGAACTCTAAATAAAATGCTAGAACCAAATTCTAATTCATTTTTTTAATGTACAAGATATAACTTTTAAATTTAATAGAAAACTTTCCAACAAATCCTAACAAGAAAAAACAGGCGTCAATGCTGTTTTTAAACTTTTACTTTGCTCAAAAAGGTAATAAATTACAAGCAAATAAAGTTACTTTTTCGTGCTAAAGCAGAACAGATACAACGGAACGGTGCCGGTGTCGGGAAATCTTGAGAGCTTTTTCTACAGAGAGCTGCCGTCAATAGCTCAAAAGTTTTAATCAATATTACAAGCATTATGAGTTTGCCGGTTATTTATCGAGGTTTGTTCACGAAAACTTTTATGTTGGTAATTTAGAATATACTTTACTTTTATCTTCGAAATTTGATATTATAAGTTCCTGGATTGAGTATACTTGAATCTTATAATCCTGAAGGTTATTTTTCCATCTAGATATGCACTGTGAGCCGCTAAATAAAGCTGTTTAATTTGGGTGAAGATAATCATATAGACATATAGTTAGAGAGGAGTCCAGGCCTTATATTTATACATATTTATTATGGCACTATGGCAGTGCTGGACGCTGGAACAACCCAATTAACGTTTACACGACCTAAGTTAGACAGTACCAAATAAGACGATTTTAAAAGAGCCCACAAACTGCGGTTTTAATGGCTGATTTGCTAGATGAGCTGCTCGACGAACATTCTATTCGAACAAAAACAAGGCTACAGTATAGATAGCAGTAGCATAGTAGCTCACAGGCTGCAGATTAAAACTATATGATATATCGCTAATCGGCACCCGATGGTGTCTCTAATCTTAATACCTAGCCTACCCAAGAATTAACTTCTTTTTATTGTTTTTCTTTGTATCAAACTCCTACTTTTAAACCTTCGAAATTTCTGCCTGTAGCAAGAAAGTTGCTGCAAGTCGGTCATGTGGTGTTTGATGGTATATAATAGACTAAGCAATTCTATCATGAATACCCTGTTTGTTTGCATCAAACATTCGTACGTGAATGTATAGTGTTATTATTAGTAAATGAAATTAATGAAATTTTAGGCGAGAGACAAAAAGAAATATTTTATTTTTTATCTCCTTAGAAGTTATCTAACAGTTAAAAATATTAACAAGAATTAATTTTTCTAATTTACTGTTTGCCTTATTACTACACTACTAAATGGGCAAACAATACAGAATATACCATTACCTGTAAAAACATAATTCCGCAAAATCTGACACTGAAATTTTATTAAGTACTTCAATCCAAATAAAAAATCATTTAGAAGAAACTGAAAAAAAAACACAAAACTTTACAAAACAACTACAAATACGAATATTCCGACGACTAACCACGATATCGAAAAACAAATAATACGATTACTCACAGGAAAAAAGAAGGGTCTGTTCGATTACTACAGCTGTTTTTGTTGCCACCCGTGAATGGCCGAAGCGTGAAAAAGGAAAGCCAGGTTGCCGCTATCATTCTAGTCACAATGAAACTCAAATAAGTAGGTACTAAATACAAAGGCCTGAAATAATCATATTTATACTATTTAAATCAACAATACAAAAACTTGTTCTACCTATAGTATCCTATTAACGTTTGTAATTTAAACGTGTGTTTTATTAATTTTCTGAACCTAATATGTAAATTAACAGTAAGTTTGATAACAGCGCTTCTTTTGCTGCACGTGTTAAGTATAGTGGACCATACAGCTAACCAGACAAATTGTGAACGCTGAAATCTTTTTTTAAAAACGTAAACAATGTACTCCATTCTATAAAAAGTCTATGATTCGTAAATAAATAAACCAATCTCCGGCTTCCAGTTGCTGCTGTTTTAATATGTCAATGTGAAAAAACTGATTTCTCTATTCCCCCTCCACCCACTTTGTCCTTTTTTTCTTGTTTTAATGGCTTATGCCGCCGTCACTGCACACAAATATATTATCTTTATAATTATAGTCCACCTTATGAGTCTGTGGCTGTAACAGGAATATATAGTAACTAACGCTCCTCAACAATACTCGCTCGTTTCATAAGAGAGAAGACAACAACAACAAAAAAAACTTCTCTATTCTCGGAAATAAAACGAGCTGAAAATTGCCCGCATCCTAACGCTTCTTAGCGATGAGCATTATCAAGAAGAGAAACTTATTTCTTGTTCTAACGTTATTCCGGAACTTCCAAATCTGCGCGTTATCTCGCGGTGTACAATTCCTCTAGCCGAGATTAACCAACCAGCTACGTTTCCAACTCGAGATAAGGCCAGGTGAATAGGGAATTCTAATTATAATTTTCTAGGTACGTACAGTCGGGGGTATATTATACTAGAGATGTTGAGAGAATTAATGCGGTTCAGTTTGTTTCTGCAATGTTTTAGGAAAAACATAGTTTTAGCATAAATATGTGTGCAAAATGCTAACACAAATTCTCGAGGATAAGAGTGAGAGTGTTTTTTAGCGTCGAGAAGATAATGCGATTTTATCGTCGTGTGCAATACAACATTTTTTTCTATCGTGCGAGCAAAAATTATTTGCATCAAAGAAGGCCTTGCATCTAAGGACGTAATGCTTAGCCGTAGAGCCTAATACCTGTTGGGTGTCAGTAACTACCTGAATTAACAATCAATCAGTTATTCCGTCATCTTTGACAGTCGTTACAAGTAATTTGATTCACCGTTAATTTTTCCAATTTCTTGAACAATTCACACAATGAGCTTTACGGAACAGCACAAAACATTCATGGTTGAAGCGTATCTTCGAAACGGGATTAGAGTAAATTGTGAGTGGCAATACAATCCGGGTTTGTGCATGGACGATTTTCACGAACATTTTCCTAACGTTACTTTTATTGCTGGGGATTTTTATCATTGCCTGAAAAGAACCGTGGCTGTGTTTAGGAAAACAGGTTCTATACAACACAAAAAAGGAGCAGGAAGGCCATCTGTAAGAACAGAAGAACTTGTTGCAAACGTTCGTAAAATAATGCAAAATACGCCAACAAATTGTATAAGACGCCTGTCCCAAGAAGTGGGAAGATCTTATGGAACATGCAGGACTATTCTTAAGAAGCAGCTAAATGTATTTCCTTATAAAGTGCAAGTATTCCAAGAAATACAAGCCGCAGAATTTGAAAGACGCAGGAATTACTCTCAATGGTTTATCCAAAATTTATTGGAAATAAATGATTTATTAGACCTGACATTTTTTTCGGATGAAACCTGGTTCCACCTCTCCGGTTATGTGAATTCTCAGAATACACGCATGTGGAGTAGTGAAAATTCCCATTTTTTTGTAGAGTCCACATTGCACCCTCAAAAAATTGGTGTCTGGTTAGCTGTTTCCCGAAGAAGAATTGCTGGTCCTATTTTTTTTCATGACACAGTTACATCACAGCGGTATAGAGACAATATTTTGAATCCTTTTGTGGAGCAATTACTTAACGACCAACTACGTTTTGGATATTTTCAACAGGACGCTGCAACCGCCCATAAAGCCGCCGAAACTATTAACTACTTACGCAATTTTTTCGACGACAGATTGATCAGTTTTCAATCAGACATTGAATTCCCACCTAGATAACCTTGTTTAACGGTTATGGATTACTTCGTTTTTCCTCATTTAAAGAACGCTTTTTTTTAAAACACCAGTTGCAAATTTAGAACAATTACAAGAAAGGATTATCCAAGAATGTGGTAACATTTCTCCAGAGATGCTGGTCAACACTTTCGAAAATATGAGGAGACGTGTGAATTTATGCTTGGAGCATGGCGGTGGCCAATTTCAGCAATTTATGTAATTATTTTTCTTTTTCTTTCTGTATATTCTTACTTTGTTAATAACAAAAATAAATTTGTATTTGTCTACTTATTTTATTACTCATTAGTTTGGCATATCATGTCATAATAAGAAATTGACAAAATTGTAACCTAGATTTGGTTAGATATATCGTCCCCATATCATTGTGATCTAAACCAAGCCTCACGTTTTTTTAATCCGAGCCCCCTTTGATGCAAATAATTTTTGCTCGCACGGTACTTGGAGGTTTCTTAGAATGAGAACTCGAGATTTCATCACAGTTTCGATAAACATTGCATAGGGCGCCACCAGACTCTAAAAATTACAAAAATGCTCATAATTTATATATTTTTTATTTTCTTGCTTAGTTTGTTTTTGCAGGCACGTAGGAGCGCACTTATTGACTAGCAGTCCCTGGTTTAACGATTAAATTCAAAACGCATATTTATTAATTTTATCATTCCCCCACCTATTTTACACAGATTCGTATTCCTGTACATTTCGCACATTTCCTACTACGTTTCGTCTGTCATTCTTCAGCAGAGAGACAATTTTAAAACTGTCAGAGCAGAGCTCAACAGCGTAATTTATACCCCTTCTATTTATATAACGCTTTGTTTTTGTGTCGCATTACTCCCGGCCCGGTCGGCCGTTCTGGCTACAAAAAACTCGAATTAATTCCCTGTCCCCCGTCCACCCTCTCAGGGTTGACGGCACAGGGACGTGCATTAGGATAATGTTTTTATTTCGCCAACGGAACGAAAAAAGTAATCAACAATACCATCATAGTATGTAATCAGTAAAGATATTATTTTAATTGAAAATCATCAAAAAAGAGTTTCGTCTCACAGTCCTAAATAAAAAATATGAATATTTTAATTTCAATTTTAAATATATTGGATAAAAAACAATACATTTCATTGATACGTCAAGTAACACTAATTAGTTCACAAAAAAAACAAAGTAAATTAACACAGTACCTATATAAATAATATATAACATGACAAAAAATATTACAGAGTACCTATACTCAAATGCTTTACGAACAAAAAAAAATTAAACTAAAATATGTATGTTCCTATTTTCTCTCACAGCTTGTTGGAATTCCCTTATTGAATAGGGAGTAGTCGTTATTAAATATTTTTTTAGTCGTTTCTTGAATTGTTTGAAATTTAGCTACCTAAACAAATGTAGTAGCATATTAAATAAGTTAATAGCAACGAGGTTTAACAATATTATCCCTAAAACGTGCTTGATTAATGTCATTATGTGTGGTGGTGGGTGGGTTTGTTTTAAGGAGCATTGACTGTCATAGACTGACCAAACAGTCATGATTGGATACCGAAAAAAGTGGACCTTGCAACTGCAACTATCAGTAGCTTCAATGTAGCGATTATCCTAACCGCACACTTTTGCTTTTAGAAACACTCTTTGAAAATTAGTGTCTGCACCGCATCCCCATGCATGCAAACCAAGACCCTATAATATGTAATTTTCGCTTGGAACAGACCATGATAGCCATTCAATGCCGATTCCTGACCAACTGTGAATCATATTTTACACAATGTATAAGGAGAAGAAGAAAGTTTATGACATAACGAATTAATGGTCACGTCATGATAAAGCTGAATCCCAATTGAAGGCCCAAATTTAACCGTTCTCATTAAACAGAAGCTGATTTGCGGAAAACCATGCTTTAGCCTCATCAAAAACCGATTGGGTAAGGGATTGGTTTATACTTGCCTCTATACACGAAACTGGAATCATAAGCAAACAGTATTGTACAATCCTTAATTGAGACAGAGCTAGGAAGGTCATTTACGAAGATTAAGAAGAGCTGGTCCCAAGATAGAACCTTATGGTACACCCCGCCTAACTCGTAGAGAGAGAGAGAGAGGGCCTGTTGATATAATATATGTATAGAACCGGTAGTTCTTAAACGCATATTTATGCACCCAGAATGGTACTATCCATGCATTATTATAATATATATTGTTATTTCTATACGTAATCTAAATTTATCCTAAAATTTAGAAAAAAATAACAATACGAAAAAGTATCCATAGGTAGTGATAACGCTAATAAACTATTGTTGGCATTAGGGTAAAAAATATAACCTTTGTGGCATAGGCTGAGAGACACAAGTAGAGACGCACGCCATCCACCGGCACATTGAGAGCTTACTTATTAATTAACCCATATTAAATAAATTTCTAGTGTATCAAAGCCGCTTTAGTGTTATATCAATTCCAGATTTCCTAGAACAGTGTTTTTATTGGCAGTAATCAGTTCCATTAGCAGCACAATCTTGTTGAATAATGAACTACTTTTAATACAGCAATTTTGTTAACAAATAAATTGTATCTTCTCAATGCGACCCGCTCCCAGTAAAGCGCTTTCTCTACAATTACAGGTCACATCGTTATTCGGAGTCTTTTAGCTGTCCTGTCTGAATTTGAATTTTATCGATCGTACCAATACATGTTTCAATTAATTTTTTTTAAATTTGTATTTAAGTTTTTTTAAACTTTTTAACGTTGCATGTCAAATAAATCAATAGAAGATTCTTAGTTCGCATAACCCATCATTAGTATTGGATTTTATAATCTATTGACGAAATTTACCATCTCAGTAAACCATGTTGCATAAATAGATCATATATGCAACGTTAAACGACAGTACTGATTTTTAGTGGTAAGTATGCTTTATTAACCGCAGCAACCAAATATTATGATTATTGCCAAGTTTCGTTACAACTGCCAGTCGAAACTAATACAGCATATAAAACCAGATTACACCCCCAATAGAACTTAATAATTACTGTGAGTATTCAGAGCAATAATGGCTATAAACCATTCTATGGTAGCAATAACTTCTATTTCTTATTGGCTAAATTACCGTGATATTATCACTACACAAAAGTTTAGCAATTTTCGTTGTCTTAGAGTGGGAAAGCGCGTTGCTGTCACAAGTATTAAACAGTTGCATAAAGAGTATGTGAATTCTTATAAGGAATAGAAGACTTTTTTCTCAGTGCAGCGCGGCCGGTTACCTCAGGAAACAAAACTTCGACAGTGCGAGAGATAGACGTCGTGTTAGTACTAACAAAAAGTACACAAGATTATGCAAAAAGTATATGTATTTATTTAACCTTGTTAACTCTTTCAGGTTCCGTGGTACGCAAATTGTACCTCATAAAAAATAGCCGATTTAGGCGGCGCCGGCGGTCCAAAAAATGTACCACTTCCTTCAACGTATATAACTTTGTGCACAGTGGTTTCTTTTCTGAACCAGTCTGCTTTAGTTAGAGAATGATATCTTCCCTTACTACTGGATGGCGCGCTAGGTTAAAAATCCACGAATTATTCATAAAATTGCCATTCTCGGTTGGCAATTGGCGGTCGACAAGTGATTGTAACGGCTATTTACAAAATTATCTGTTTTTCATGTGAAAAAAGTGTTTGCCAATATTTTTTTGGGTAAGATTTGTTTTTTGTGTTTGACCTTTAGTTTAAATAAATTATGATAAAAAGTATAATATTTATATTTTAGGGTTTTACAATTGAAGTTTAATAGCGGTTCAATACTTATACCGCTGCCCACATAAACCTAAATATTTTATTTTTTTCGTAGATCTAAAAATGGATACTTTTAATGAAGAATTGCCCTTTAAATTAGTTTATATGACTGAAAAGGAGCTAATGAATGAAATGTATATTGATGATAATCCTGACGAGTTGAATAGTGATGTAGAAAGCATTCCTTCAGACGTACAGTCATTGATTGATGGTGATCTGGATTAACCTGAAGAAGTTTTCAATGGATATTTTGATATATCAATAACGAATTCTGAAGGTGAAGGTTCAGAATCAAAGTGTACCTCGTTGGGACAAAAATAATAAGCCTCTTCAAAACATAAATGATTTTTTTTTCAAATTTTGGAGTTCCAGAATTTATTAAAGATTTGGATTTAGATCCAGTTACTTTGTTTCAATTATTCTTTCCCGATGAATTTTTTGAATTCATGGCATTCCGAACAAATCTGTATGCTTTGAGATTTACCATACCCAATAATTAAATTCATGTTGTGTGCACTGGTACAATGGGTGTACTACATATATTTTTTTGTTATTAAAAATTAAAAAAAACTCCCTAAAAATACATTCTAGTGAAAGTTAATGTATCTTTGACTTGTTTCAACCAAAATTATAAATAAAAATTATTTTTATAAGTTCTTGCCCACATCGAGTATATTTTTTTCCCTCAACCCAGCCCCTGAAAGAGTTAAAAGGACTACTCAAGAACCAATCCGTACCCATAGCATCAAGCAAGAAACAGCAAGCGACGTAAAAAGAAACACTCTTATGTAAGCTTTGTCCAAAACGAAATCCAATACACAACAGCGATGATGGACACTTGTAATTGTAAAAGCTGTAAAAATTGTTTTTTGGTTGTGATTTTATTTTGGCCTTTAAATCTCTTGTAGAAAAACGTCTATTACGGCGCCACTGTCAAGCCCTTGTTAGCATTCGCCGGTACTAATTTGTATAATAAAATTACCGTTAGTTACCAAGGATGGGGGTAGGTAAACTACTTTTGCACAGAGCAAAATACAGTTGGTTTCAACTTTATTTTGTTTGTTCTGCAGCGTGTTGTCGTAGTTGAGAGATTTGTATTTTGAATTTTGTACACGCTCATACGTATAAACGGTTAAAAAAGTTTGTTTTCATTAAATGTGTGTATATTTTGTTAATTTGAAAGAGGAAATGTGGAGAATATAACAAGCCCAAATAATATATATACGACGCGACGTTGCCAATGACTAGACAAAGAAAGAATTATATGGACGAGTTTTTGTTTAATTTTAAGGGCGTTGAACGTTTGTATAATTGACTTCCGAAAGCACCTAATCGTTGTGATTTTCATTTTGATTTATAACTTTTTTAGTTTTTTACATTATTCTGCCACGAAAATTTATTTATTCCTAAAAGCAGTTCTTCCCAAAGGTACAAGTCCTCTAAACGGAAATATGTTTGAAAATTTTATATTCTGAAACTATATTATACAGTGTGACCAGTAAAGTCCGCATCATATGGGATTTTTTTTTATTAATAACTTTATTCGAAATTTTACTTTGGCATCAAGTTTTGCTTCGATCGAGATGAAAATTAAGCAAAAAAAATAGTAGTCACTTGTCAAATTTTAATTTTTTCCAAAAAATTTCTGAAAATATCGAAAAAAGTTATGAGAAAAAGTTTTTTTAAATGCAGTTTCTAGCCCACATGCATTTCAGCTGCATAAGATAATTTTGATTTTTTACCTATATTTTGTAAATTGCACCACTTTTGCAAATAAAGACTTAACGCAACCTACATAAAACTTCTTAGTTTTGACAATGCTTTATTTCAGATACATTTTCTTTAAAGTAGAGCCATATTAAATGGGTGTTTTTCTACAAAATCAAAATTGGGCTATTAAAATTTGGTTGCATGTGATGCAAAGTTTATTTGTTTTTGACCCTGTATAAGGTAACTTCATAAAATAAGTATTTTTGAAAACGTAGTTTGTGTCTGACAGTAATACACCTTAATATTAAGACAAAAAAGAACACAGTGTCATCAGTAAAGTGTTCATTAAGTGGAAAATAAATTTTAGTGATGGGTAAAAATCAAAATTATCTTATGCAGCTGAAATTTTGCATGTGGGCAAGAAACTGCAATTAAAAACACTAATAACTTTTTCGATATTTTCAGAAATAATATATAATAATATAATACAAGACCCAAACGGGTGTCTGCACTGTCTACTCAGATTGTATGGACTACTAAGAGATAGCGCTAAAGGCTATATACAACTAACAAAGGTTGATATAATAGTACGAAAGTTGTCTGATCGAAGGTATGAGCACCTACCCTGTACTGACGAGAACAAAAGAGTTAGAAACCAGTCTGCGGTAACATCCTATAAGGATTTTTCAGGTGATTAGATAAATATTTTCTCGCATAATATATAAACACAATAGTTAAAATGAGAGAGAATCAAATAGTCGCGACCAGAGAACTACCTACCAAGGGTTCTCTGGTCGCGACCTTTTTGTCTCTTGATATAGATAGTGCCTATGAGCCTATAATCCTTTGAGTACAGAAAAAGCTCTCCTTAGGCAAACGTTTACATGCTTTTTAAATTTGTCAAGTACCCATACAATAGGATTTTAGAGGAATTTTTAAAAGGGATCTGGTCCTGTCCAAGATTTAATTCAAGGTTATTTAACTTACTTTCTCGTTGAGTTTCGTTACAAAATAACAAAGCTACTTACTTATTAGGATTAATTTTAAGTAAGTGGTCATTAGATACTTTTAGAATAGAAGCATCATAGGATTTAAATGATAAGTAAATTTGGGTATGTATGCATATTAATTATATAGACAATATTTAACGAAGTTTGAAGTAAATTACTATGTAAAAGAGGACCCAGAATATTACCCTGTGGTACGCCCGCGGTGATACCAAGAGTTTCAGAAAACTATCCAGGCTAACTCTTTGAATCCTGTTCCACAAATAAGATGACACAAGCTCACACGCAGCTTGACCAAATTCATTAGACGTTGGGTTTCAGGTCAGAATGTGGTTCTTGAGAGATGTGTTTTTAAATAAACATGTGTGTACCTTTAATAGGAGTCTGGCCTTATATAGGCCTTATTTAAATACCTTTAAGATAAGATCACAGATCCAAGACTAGAAAGTAAAAATTATCCACCGCAAATTAATCTAACGCAAAAAGCACATTTTTTGTAAATCCTTAATTAAATGGACGAACAATCCGAACCCATATTTTACCACATACCCAGCAAACAAGGTGTAACAATGCAAAAGCACCCCCTGGGGCCTCAAACATTTAACCAGAGCACTGAATGTGTGTGTGAGCCGCTGGGCTGTGCGACAGAAAATGATTTTAATACGACAAAACTATTTTTGAAATATATTTGCTACAACATGCTTATTGGAACGACAGTTTTTACTTTTATGGAAATAGTGTCGAACAAACCCTATATAACACAAACTATAATTTTTGTCTGTCAATTTTCAATTTTTCTTTAGCTCTGCATTAAACAGCAGTTAATTTAATTTTACAAAGAGTAATATATATTAAGAAAAAGGACTTGTACAAAATACTATTATTGTACAAGAAGAGTGCATAGATAATACTATGATGTCCATATTGCACGAGGAAGTAAATTAAGCACGACGCCGCATAGGCGGAGGGCTTAAACGACCCCTCTTGCACTAATTAAATATTCTGTTAAAAGTTATTTGAATAAAGCAATTAACTTAACTCCGTAGACTAAAATTTACACTACAGAAATGCATAGCCAACTTGTTAAAGTTCCCCTCTTTCAGAATCAAGGAAGAAGGGTAGGAAACCTACGTGCGATTGATTACTGGCATAGATGCCAGGATGCTAAGCATAAGGTCTTTCAACAAATAAAAATATCTTTGAGTTGTAATAATATTATAATTTTTAAACGCAAAATCAAATTCATTTATGCTTTTATGCCACTTAAAGTAGTCAAACCTTTGCCTACTTTATATCTAAGAGAAAAAGAACGAGAGAGACAGAATGACAGATATAACCTACAATAACACACATAACTTAACATTTATATATTTATCTGTAACACGTGGTATAAGCGATATCTGTAAGTACCAAATAAAACTTGGACTTTAACAACTTTTAAAAATCAATACACTGAGGAAAATGTTCTAATACAACAAGTTTGCTAAGAGATTTGTATTGATAGCTTATATTTTATTAACTCATACTAAATAAATTGCTAGTGTATTAAACCCGCTTTAGTGTTATATCAATTCCAGGCGGGCAAAATCCTCACTTCGAGTCCTCCCCGCGGGCGCCCGCTGGTAATGACGAAAGTCAGCTAAGACTGAGTCTGGCACATCAATTGCCTTCGCTCAGTCGTGTTGTGAGGTACCTAAATCCGAGGTGGTGTGAGCAACCGTGCCTAGGATGGAAGGCTGAGGGTGAAATCAGCCTTTAACGAGCTCCTGTGGTGGACCAGGCAATCACCGCAGTATTAGCGCCTTGTCCTGGTATGCCGGCTCTGCCAGGATCGACCTTTATTTCCGAGCTTACTCGTGGGACCTACATGGAAAACAAAAAAGAAAAACCAAAAAAGAACGCTGAAGATAATCAGCTCAAGCTACCAGGCGGTGATTTGGTCACCGAGGGTAGCCCATACAGCATTAATGAAAGCGAGGAGGAAAAGCTGCTACGATCACCTGACACAAAGCAGGCGGATCCTAAGGACAGCAAACCTCACAGAAAGGTATCAGCTGGTACAAGAAAGATGCGACAGTGCCAAAGGGCTAGGCATCTTCTAGCAAAACTGGAAAGCAAACAGCCAGCTGAACTCTCAAGTAGGGACAATGGGACGATAAAGTGGGCAAGAGAACTCTTGGCCCAAGACCCATTCCACGTCCCCTATACGTACCAAAAACCGGGTGCAACCTTCGAGAGAAGTGTCGCTGGAAAGAGGACACGTTCTACAGACGATGAGAGCACCCCAAAAGAACTAAAGAAAAGGAAGTCCTTTCCACAGCAAGGCAAAGCTGGAATGTCTTCTAGGGGACTTACTGCGGAGACCAAGAAAGTCTCTGCGGAAGTTTCAAAAACGAAGAGTTCCGCTGCGCTTAGTAGTGGAGGGGGCCAGAAAAAGTCTGCTTTCAGGGAGCGGTCCGACAGTAGAACAATGTCGGAAGTGACCCGCAGCAGCCTCCAAGTGGCTGTGATTGATGCCGGCAATAAATGCTGGAAGATCACAGCAGACCGCTGGATCCTGGTTGAAAGGAGGCTAACGGAAATCCTTATGGAGTTTCTAATAGCCAATCCTGCCGACAGGATCCCTCAGTACGACACCTCGGGATGGACTAGAGGAATAAAGATCATCAATTGCACTGATGATTTTTCCTTAGCATTTCTGAAAGAGAGTGTCAAAAAGATCGGACAACCTTGGGAACTTGCCCAATTACAGGTCATCCCCCGCTCGGAACTTCCAGAGTGTCCGAGAGCTAGAATTTGGTTGCCAGTGCCAACCATTCCAGAGAAGTCCTTGCTGCCACTCTTGGCAGCCCAGAACCCGAAGATTCCTTGTAAGGAATGGAAGGTTCTAAAGATGGAGGACCCAAAACCCACAGGGAGGAGCGTAATCCTCCAGCTCACAGACGAGTCGCTACCAGCCCTAGAGGAAGCTCAGTTTAAGCTTCACTGCGGCTTTAATGCGATCGCTGTGAATATATATAAGGGCATCCCCAAACATCAGGGGATTGACCAGAAAGTTAATCTTGCCAAACCCAAGCAGGATGTCGGAAGGAAGGAGGAGACAGCGACATCTGCCACGGTAATGGAAGAGGAACAGAGTGCGGCTCCAGAGAAGGAGCCGACTCAAGAAATGGAAGTTGAACCACAACAGACGCCCAGCGATGTTGCGAGTGGTCCAAATCAACCTCCACCACAGTAAAATGGCCTCTAGCCATCTGGCTCTTCTCATGGAGGAGAAGGGCCTCGACATCGCCTTGATCCAGGAACCCTGGGTCAGAAATTACGCCATATGTGGATTAAGGCTAAGAAACTACTCTCTCTATTACGCCAGGGGCAATGGTAAGCCAAGAACTTGTATTTTAGCTAAAAATAAAGTATTCCTAATGCCTAATTTTAGTAACCAGGACATAACAACGGTCAAACTGGAGCGCAAAGGAGGGACACCAATAATACTGTCATCCGTATACATGGCGCATGACGTTCCAACTCCATCGGTAGATGTCCAAAATATTGTGGAATCTACCAGGATTTCTAAGCAAAGCCTAATCTTGGGATGTGATGCCAACGCCCATCACACAATATGGGGTAGCACGGACATCAATGACCGAGGTGAGTGTCTTTTTAACTTTATTATAAATACTAACCTTAGCTTATGCAATAACGGTAATACACCTACATTTGTTACTGCGAACAGACAGGAAGTTCTGGACGTCACGCTTACAAATGAATCCAACGATCTAAAGGTACAAAACTGGAGAGTGTCCAGCGAGGATTCGTTCTCGGACCATCGTTGGATTCTATTTGATATCAGTGAGTCCACGTACTTGCCTACACCATTTCGTAACCCTAAAAGAACAGATTGGGAAAAATTTTGCGGAATCATCTCTGGAGAACTGGCAAATCCTCCCAATAATCTCTTACCAAATAAGGCTTCAATTGATGAAGCAGTTAATAAACTAACAAATACCCTGGCAGCAGCATTTTTCAAAAGCTGTCCGATAAGCAGACCAGCGAAAAAGCCATACCCACCATGGTGGAACGCAGAGCTGGGTCAGCTAAGAAGGGACATGCGAAGGCTATTTAACAAAGCAAAGAGCAAACGTACTGAAGATGAGAGCTCTTATAGAGAGGCTCTAAAGACGTACAAGAAAGCGATTAGAAAATCTCAAAGAAGCGCTTGGCACAATTACAGCGAGCGGATTGAGAGTACAAACGAAGCCGCTAGACTTAGAAAAGTTCTATCAAAGGAGCCTAGTGCTCCCTCTTTTCTAAAAAAAGATGATGGGACATACACAGAGAGTAGTGGGGAAACCCTTGAACTGCTGATGGATTCCCACTTTCCTGGTAATACATCGGCCATAGAGCCCCTTATCGATCAAGGAGACGTTCCGGATTTGAATAGCATCAGATCAGTAGTCACTTACGATAAGCTAGAATGGGCGATTGACTCATTTGAACCTTACAAATCACCAGGATTAGACGGGATAATGCCCGCCATGCTACAAAGAGGGAAGAGAATCCTGATCCCTTGGCTCTTGGTGATATACAGAAGCAGCTTGCATTTTACTTACATGCCGGCTGACTGGAATAAGATAAAAATAGTCTTCATCCCTAAGGCTGGTAAGAGCAGTCATGTAACCGTCAAAGACTTCAGACCAATAAGCCTGTCTTCGTTCCTTGTCAAAACATTGGAGAGGTTACTGGATCTGCATATCAAGAACTCGGTGAGAGAGCGAGAATTAAGCTCGTCTCAACACGCTTATACCAAAGGGAAATCAGTGGAAACGGCGCTACACGAAGTAATAGGCACTATTGAGAAATCCCTTAACAATAAAGAGTACACCCTAGGTACCTTCTTGGATATTGAAGGAGCCTTTAATAACGTCACGACCGAGGCAGTGTGCGACGCTCTAATAGAAACAGGGGTCGATAACTACATCTGCCGTTGGATTAGGAGGATGTTGAAAGGCCGTCAAATCTGCTCCAGTTTGGGAAGTAGCGAGATGGTCAGATTTGCTGGAAGAGGAACTCCGCAAGGCGGGGTTCTGTCACCAACACTCTGGCTGAGAGTTTTAAATAAAGTTCTCATAGCGTTGGAGAAGGCTGGAATAAAAGTGATTGCATACGCTGACGATATAGTTATACTAGTGTCAGGTAAATTTGTAAACACAATCAGCGACCTAACAGGAATGGCGCTACGAATACTACAACAGTGGGCCATAAAATGCGGGTTAAAAATCAACCCCGAAAAAACGGAGGTAGTTCTATTCACACGCAGAAGGGTGATCGAGAACTTTAGACTCCCAGTACTCGACAATAATGCTTTAGTGCTTAAGGAAAAAGCAAAGTATTTAGGATTGGTACTTGACTCCAAGCTAAACTGGGGCATAAACTTGCAAGAACGAGTCAAGAAAGCGTCGGTAGCATTATATGCCTGCAAAAAAGCAATTGGAAAAAAATGGGGACTAAAACCCCACATAGTACACTGGATCTATACAGCTATTATAAGACCTATATTAATATACGGGGTCCTGGTTTGGTGGACCGCTTTGGAAAAAGCAGTGCACACTAAGTCAATAACAAAGATACAAAGGGCAGCTTGTTTAGGAATAACCGGAGCCCTTAAGTCAACCCCGACAGCGGCGCTAGAGGTCATATTATATATACCCCCCTTGGATATCTATGGAAAAAGTATAGCTGCAAAAAGTGCCCTGCGACTAAAAGAGTCGAAATTCTGGAAGGAAACTAACTACGGGCACAGCAGTATACTAAAGATTCACCCGGGGAATAATCTACGAGACCCGACTGATTACTCTGTCCCAATAACATGCTTCGATAGAAGGTATTCTATACTCATTCCGAGTAGGGAAGAGTGGGAAGGCAATCAGAATATAACGAAAACAGATCACGCAATCTTCACAGACGGTTCAAAGATGGACGTTGGTGTGGGAGCCGGGGTCTTTTCCGAAAGTTTACAAATACAGAAATCGTATAGACTCCCCAACTATTGTAGTATTTTTCAGGCGGAGGTACTGGCAGTAGAGAAGGCGGTCAATATCCTGCAGGAACACCTTGGCTTGGGAGTAGCCTCGTCAATCACCATCTTCAGTGATAGTCAGGCGGCGATTAAGGCAATCTGTTCCAGCAGCGTCAAATCAAAGCTCGTAAAGCGATGCCGCAACAATCTATGCACACTTGGCAACCAACATCGGGTTATTCTGTGCTGGGTTCCTGGACACTCCAAAATAGATGGCAACGAGGCTGCCGATGCGCTCGCAAGAGAGGGCGCAGGCATGCCAGCTGATCTAGCAGACAATACAGTGAACAAACCACTGGGATTGGTCAAAGAGGAGATTGACTACACGGCCAAGCAGCTTGCACAGAACAGATGGACAGGGTTGACAACCTGTAGTACATCCAGGCAACTGTGGCCCACATTCGATAAAAAGAGAACCGCAGAGCTATTGAGACACAGTCGAAAAGACGTGAGAAATATTACTGCGGTGTAATTTTTTCCATTTTTCAATAAAATACCTAGGACATCTTTATTTAAAGCCTAGGCTAAATATTAATTTTAAAAAAGAATTAACGCTCTAATGTAGATTTTATTAAGATTTTTCTAATCCGACCCTGTGTTACACAATACCCATTCGTTTTATTACCCACGTCATCTTTTGTGTAACAATTTATACTATGTAGCTCCTTCAAAGAATACTATAAAATTCGTAAAATTGACAATAATCGTAATACAAATTCTTGCTAATGATATTAGATTTTATTTAATTAACAATATTTTATAATATTAATAAAATGAATTAAAACTTTACGAAAAACATTATAAGCAATATTAGCAAAATAAAGAAAAATACTCCTAAATAAAAGAAGTTGCCATATAAAAACTAATTATTAATTACGTGTTCAAAAATGTTTCCCTGGACAGCGATACATTTTCATGTTGTTATTAAAACGAAATGGTATTGTGTAACACAGGGTCGGATTAGAAAAATCTTAATAAAATCTACATTAGAGTTAATTCTTTTTTAAAATTAATATTTAACCTAGGCTTTGAATAAAGATGTCCTAGGTCTTTTATTGAAAAATAAAAAAAATCCAGGTCCGTATTTAAAATAGTGAAATTAATGATGGTTTCAGGACAATGAAACGTTGTATGGCAAAACTAATTACATATTCTAAGAAAGGATTAAAAGTGGTCCTGAAAAGGTGTGATTGGTTTTCTTTTATTTCATAGATTAAGGGCGCAAAACAAAAAAATCTTATTGGCAGTTTTTCGGTTTCTTTCGAATATCTCCGGAAGTACTCGGAATCTAAATAATTTCTTTTTGGATTATGATTAGGCATCAAATTGTGCAACTTTGACCCCATTTAACCATATTCGTATCTCTTACGGTTTACGAGATCCCTGTAGTGATAAACGAATTTGTTACACCCTGTATAAAATAGAGGCATCCATTTAAGATTTAGATCTTACCCTCCCCTCCCTCCTAGGGGCTTGAAGTAACAAGATTGACAATATACGCAAAAGATGTCCCCCTCGAAATAAAAATCGACGGGTCCGAGCGTTTTTTTTTAAATTAACGTGGAACCAGATATTTAGCCTGTTTCGTTTTAAATGGGGAGCCCTGTATATACAGGGTGTCCGGAAATAATGAGCAAAAAATGTAGGGGATAATTCTAGACCGAAAGTAAATGCCATCTCTTCCTATAACATTTTTCGAGAAATTGATTATTAACGGAATTACAAGGTGTTAAAGTTAAATTTTATTTGCAGTTTTAAAATACATAAGTTACTAGAACAATAAATTAAACATTCAAATCAAAGGTAGGTTCCAAGTGACGTCCTTCCTCTTCCATGCATAAATTAATTTTTCTTAAAAAATTCCGACGAACTCCATGGAATATTCCTTCCTTTGCTATGATGCTGTGTTGTTTAAGGTTGAAAATAAATTAAAATGATTTCGTATTCATCACATGCAAGCAATGTGATTTTAGCGTTTTTTTCGAAAACGGTTAGATTTATCGAAACAAAAGTAGTATACCTTTTTTATGTCAAAAGGTTAGGAGAATAAAAATATTTAGTCAAAATGCGCATACAGTGTAGAACACAACAGTTGGGGCCATTCAAATTAAAGTACAGGCTCCTATGTGGCCCCCTCTACAAAATGCGAAAAAACGGATGGCAAGTTTGTATTCCTTATCCCAAAAAAAGCTCCATTTAAAACGGCAAATAAAATTTAACTTTAACACCCTGTCACTCCGTTATAAATCAATTTTCGAAAAAATGTTATAGGAAGAGATAGCATTTATTTTAGGTCTAAAATTAGTCCTAAATATTTTGCTCATAATTTCCGGACACCCTGTATAGCTCCTTAGAAATGGTTATTTTTTATTTTTTTTTTGTTAATTTTCGAAAAAAAATTATTTTTACTTATAAATCTAAGTCAGCTGTAGAAGGCTAGGTACGACCATGCCATCCCTAATTGAAACTTTTTTATTAAATTGATCGAGTAGATAAATAATCACCTATAAAATTTAAAAAACTCTGTTTATAGACCGTGGTACACGCCCCAGATAACTGGGCAGGACGATTCTGGCCCCGAACTTGGTGCGACCCCAACTCCAAACACTGCTTGACTGGAGACTGCGGCAATAAACTTCAATGCAACGGAGCTGGCGGCGTACCACCAGTGACACTGGTGGAAATTACCCTTAAAGGATGGCAAGGTTTGGACTATTACGACGTCTCTTTGGTGGATGGTTTTAATCTAAGAACAAAAGTAAGTACATATTGAGACAAAATATTAATCGAGGCCTAGATATTTGTGTGAGGTATCAATATGAAATTAGTATAATAAAGAAACCAGGAAATAAAATCTTTAGTAGGGGAAGCGCTCTATAGTATCGACCAGCGGGTAAAATCGTTCATATAATTATTACAAAATCGCAACAGTGACAACATCGCTAACAAGTTTTCATATCTTGTCGGTACGCTCACATGGAATACCGATTTAGTTGCAGGTTCGCCGTTCAAAAGCTTCTGTGCTGTGAAAATAGCCTAGTGAGAATTTACTGTAAAACTTTAATATATTAGATAAGTAAGGCGGAATATATTATGCAAAATGCATATATATGCATATTTTGTAAATTTTATAATAAAATGATTATTTTTCATAAATTATTATTATCAAAGAATATATTTTTATGTTTTCGGCTTTATCAAAAAATTTAAAACGTTATTTTTTAGATTTTCCAATCTGAAGATTATAATAATTATATTTACATTTTGGTTATACACAAGCACAGAATATATAGCTATACGCAGCTTATATTCGGTGACACAAGGTATTTATTGGGGGTTTTTCAAGGTTTGCAGGTATATTGTTAGGGGTTGTTTATTGTCACTTAATAATGCGTTATTATTACCTGCTTAACAAACTGAATTTATATCGATTTGTAATACATACTTCTGTTTTATTGTCGAAAGATTTCAGTATTTTCAGTGTGAAACTGTAATTTTAAAATTGTGTTCAGAATGTCTAAGGTGGCGAAAACGTCTTCGTGGATTAAACATTTTCCAGAGTTAGAGTTTAGTGGGAAAAAAGTATTTTGTAAGCTTGTACAAAAATTATTGTTTATTAAAAGAAGTTCCAAATCGATCAACAGTTGAAAACACCGCTGCATAAGTCAGTCAATGTAACAAAATTCCCGGTACAGTAGGGTAGGTAGTAGGATTTAAATACTTAACTGCAGTAAAAAGTATTTATGAGGGTTAACCATCCAAGTTGTATCTTGGCCTTATATTTTGCTACCTAAGTTGCAGTATTGTCCGATTACGTCAGTAGATGTTGAAAGAATCTTCTCTTTGTATAAACACATTTTTAATAGAATTGATTCGGCTTTTACTTGGTGGAAGAAAAAATGCAAATAACTGCATATTTTAAAGGAAAACACTGCGAATATCTTAGCAGTGCATATAATCCGCCATTTGTTGATAGGATATGATTGTCATATTTTTACAGGTTTTTACTTCTTTTAAACACAACTACATAGTTTAGAAATACCTGTAAAAATCAAGTGTTAAAAATGTTGAGGTTGAGTTTAATTCCTGATATGAGTAGTTGGTCTTGTTTCGGCGGGTAATATCGGTTACATCGATTGAAATTTGGTGATGTTGTGTATGTGGTGCTGCATGGTCTCATTAATCATTAATAGAATAACGGTCGTTATAACATCAAAGTGGTCGATATAAGAACACTCTCCCCTATATAAAGATGTACTATTGTAAATAGTATTTGTTTTTCTGTGGGTTAAAAGTATAAATGTATATGGACAGAAGACGACAGTTCCTTGACATAATTATTGTATGTTAGTTATAAAAATTTCTTTATGTAATTTTTTTAGATTGAACCAATAGGAGGTCAAAGTCAAGGAGGACCATACAGTTGCACACAGTGCAAGTGTTTGTCGGACATTAACTGGAAATGTCCCCAGGAACTGAAAGTCATACATAACGGACAAACTATTGCGTGTAATTCAGCGTGTAACAAGTTCGGAACTGATCAATACTGCTGCAGAGGTAATGGTCCTTCATGTAATCTAGCCAGGAAAAATCCTATCAAAAAACACAAAATGTCAAACTGATACTTGCTATTTGTAAACATTTTGATTAGTCCACCTGATACCAACGATTGGTTGATACTATTCAGTGGATTTAACAACTTAAAGGCTTAAGGCAATGTTGCCCTTTTAAATTAGGGTTAAATGCCAGCCAATGACATTGCATTTTTTTTATCACAAGCTGACAAGGCCTAAAATGCTAACGTCTACCAGGTTCCTTACGAGACGAGTCCATAAATGAAGCCACGTGGAAATACCAACGTATTTTTACGCCAGAATAATACGCGATGGCCGAAGATTCTCCCCTTATTGGTTTTATATTTTTCTTTAACTTAAATCAGAGAAATAAAACATACAGTGGGCTGATTAGGAAATATATCGCTTAAGTTGCCAAACTAATACCGAAAATCTTTTATCTTTTGGTTTTAAATTAAACGACATTCACTTACAATAATAACAACAACAACAATAACGACAGCAACAACAATAACAACAACAACACGTTCACCTCTATAACTTTTCTGTATTTATAAATATTAAAATGAAATTTTGAGATTATACGTAAGAGATGAAGACTCATCTGAATGCCAATAAATGCAGACAAATGCAGACGTATTTATTGCCATAATTTTCAATTTGTTATCACTTCCGGTTTATCCATTTTATCAGATTTAGAATGTAAGTTTAATAAACAAATGACATTACAATTTTAATTAAAAACCATATTGGTTTTCAAGACCATTCCATTGTTTTTCAAAGCCGCCTTTATATTTCTTGAGGCAATAATGCATAACGCTTTAAAATTTGCGATTGGGATTTAAGGCAAATTTTTCAGTGTCAATTTTAAAATAGCATAGGAGTGTATGGTATCAAATTGTTGGAAAAAAAATGCTCTTTTTAAATATCCTAGTGAACCACCATCGTTCCATTTGGAAAAATGGAGTAAACGTCTAGAAAACGAAATTTAATTTTTTAAACGCTTGTGAAACTTAGAAAGTCAATTATTATGACATAATTTTAATTTTCCTCCTACTACTTTTAACAGATTTAATTAATTTGTAGCACTCTAGATTGAAAATAAAAAATAAACATAAAAATGTTATAGCACGTCAAAAAATGACAAGTGAGGTGTCATTTCACTCATAATGTTATGCTGAACCCAAATAAGTAAAAATATACAAGATGTCCCATTTAAAATATCAAAGTCAAGGTCACTTCCGGTCAAACCGGAAGTGCTAACAAACTGAAAATTATGCCAATAAATGCAGACTCATCTCTTATGCATAATCTCAAAATTTCATTTAATATCTTCAAAGCACGTAACGCTTAAAATTTTTAATCCTAAATATCTCCGAAACTACCCAAGAAATTTTGCCAACAATTTTCTTTCCAGCAAACCGAAAAGGTTGTTTAGGGAGCTAGCAATTCGAGAAATTAGCGTTTAAATAACAGATTAGCAAGCAGGAACTGTTTACTGCTGACAATCAAAACATATATTTTTTAGGTGCCCATGATCGTCCAGAAACCTGCAAAAGTTCAGACTGGCCTTCTTCAAAAGGGAGTGCCCCGATGCTTACAGCTACGCATACGACGACCACAAAAGTACCTTCACCTGTCGGGCATCCCAGTACAGAATACAATTCGGAGGTTAATAAAATATACCTTGTAATATTATTAAAATTAACTTATTTTCTTTATTTATATAACGCTTTCCTTACTAAACTATTACATAAAATATAATAAATGGACATTGAAAGGAAGTATCCAAGTCATTTTCATTCAACCCTTGGACAAATTCAAAAACACTGGTACCTATTTTTTGAATTTATGTGAATTTTACCCTATCCAGGGATGGAAACTGATCAAACTTTGTTGTCAATGCAAATGCATGTATTGTGCTTGCGAAATAGGACATAATATTCTCATTTTAATGATCTTGGCATGCATCATCTTCGATAAGGATCCTGGATCCTTCCTTCATCCGGCATATGGAATATGGACATCATTTGAAGAGTTTTAGATTGCTTGATTTTATACAGCAAAACCCTAGACAAATTTACGACACAAGAGCACTTATGATTCTATAATATTACTTGAATATTGTTGAGTTGTGTGGAGTCCCAGTTATCAATGACAAGTCAAAAAAATCAAACGTGTAAAAAATAAATTTGCAAAATATCTTCTTTTCAAACGTGCCATGCGCAACGTGACTTCGCTGTGGCAGCATGCAGAGCTTATAAGAACACCGAAGCAGAAAATCATTGCTAGTACTAGTACACTCCTGCACAAACTGATGAATGGTGCAATTTGCTCTAATGCCTTGCTCGACTCTGTTTTGTTTTGGGTTGCAATAAGGCGCATGCACCAGGCCATGAACAACTGTTTTATGAGAGAACTCGAGAACTCGTCGGACTAACTATACTTAGACAAAAAATTAAATGCTTTTATTTCTAGATTATATTATTTCGTAATTTTTAATATTCCCCATGGTGACTATGTCGGAAAATAACTTACATATGTATAAGTGTAACCAAGTATGTTTTTGTTTTAATAAGTTTTTTTTAAACCCTACATAAATTGAGTACACTTACTTTCTGGACGTGCCTCGTATAACGCACGCAGCAGTTTTGAATTTTTTGCAGACGTCGGTGGTTATACTGCGTTAGGCAAGGTCCATAGACAACGTCTCCATAATTAAGGTGTGACAGTACAAGGGATTCACATAGGATATTTTTAGCTTGCTTGTTCAGGATATCACGATGATTATAAAGTAATATTGCTAAAGCATTACGTGCTTAGATGCAAGACCCTCTTTGATACAAATAATTTTTGCTCGCAAGGTATCTTAGGCCTTAGTTGATCTACGGAATTTATGGCTTTAGTTGTGATTTTTTTGAAATTTTCTCATCGGCGTATTTCGGAATAGACAAACTTTGTAACTTTAAATAAGGCCCAGGTTCGCATTCGCAAAGTAATATTTTAGAGCTTATTTGAAAAGTTCCTTTTCGAAATCGACATTTTCTATTTTGAACGGGAGATATTTTGTTACGACGTGACCGAGTTGAACAAAACTAGTGGCTGCTGGTGCTGCAAACTTTTTTCATAAATATTCGGCACGATTTTCAAGAAAGCAACTGCAGCAGAAAGTCGAAATTTCAGCGGGAATCTTTATTGTTCGGAAAGTTGGACGCTGCCGCCAACGAACAACTTCCTACAAAAAGTGTGTTCGCGGGCTGTATATCAATAAGCGGACAGTGGTGGCGAGTGTATCTTTAAAACAAAACTGTCAGGTGGAAGCTATAATATTTGTGAACAACCTGGCAATATCTCACCAACATGCTCACAAGTTCAACAGAAAACTACGTAATTATGAGACAATAGTCTGATAGTCAGGCAGCCCTTAGATCGATAATATGCACAAGACTGGTCTGGGAATGCCAAGAAGAACTTGTGGCCCTGGCAAAAACTAACAAAGTAATACTACAATGGGTGTCAGCACATGAAGGTATTGCAGGTAATGAAAAGGCTGACACGAACAAAAAAGGGTTCGGAAAACACATTTATTATAGGTCCAAAACCGGTACTCGGTGTCTTAAGGTGCATAGTAGGGTGGAGCGATAATTTTTTTTTCTGAAAATTAGCACGCCTGACAAATAGAAAGTTGTGTAAGGCAAAAATAAGTAATTACCCAAAAAAAAAATTTTTTATAGCTCAAGTCCTTCCACCGCCCCACCACTTTTATTCTATTTTCTCGAATATAAGCGGTGGAAAGACTAATATAATAAATTGTGTTTATTAAAAAAAAGTATTTTTATTGTTGTAATAAATCTTTTAGACCGTCATCATTTGTTAAAAAAAAAAATAATATCCAACATCATTTGGCACACGGCATGAGACCTCACTAATCGGCCACTTGCCTCTAAATTAGCTGCTCTTTGTCAGGTCAGACGTGCAAGGCAGAAAAAAATACAGCAACTACAACAACAACAACAACAGTCTTCAAAGGTATCCTTGTTGCGTGGTTTGTACTTCGATGTCCGTAAAGACAATACATTGGCATTTACTAATAATAGTCGAAAAACATATAACTTTATTAGAACAACCAGGTTCAAGTTATATTGGTTATCTGTCCCCTGTTTCTGGAACTGCCTCAAGTATTTTGGGTTCTTTAACTGCATTTTTAGACAGCTCTTCAAAGTCGTTTGACAGTTTAGAAGTGGTTGGTTGCGACGGAACAAACAGTAATGTAGGAGCCAAGGGAGGAATTATTTCATTACTGGAAATAAAAATT
Organism: Polydrusus pterygomalis; assembly: GCA_963969555.1. Classification (NCBI taxonomy): domain Eukaryota; kingdom Metazoa; phylum Arthropoda; class Insecta; order Coleoptera; family Curculionidae; genus Polydrusus; species Polydrusus pterygomalis. The sequence goes on from OZ018376.1 coordinate 3,965,814, forward strand.
TAGCGACCCCTGCAATGGTTTATCTGTCAGTTGGATGCGAATGAGCTTCCTCTGCGACATTTACTTCCACACCTCGACGGTGAAACAATTGGTCCTCGAGCATTTCGTGGGTTTATTGGAAACCTCTTATTCAATTGCAAAAAGCTACCAATCGTAGATTTTTCTATAATAGCGTTTAAATTACCTGACATTGATACTAACTTCGAATTAAGTACAGATCAAAAATATCTTTACGAAATGTGTTTAGCAATTAAAAACGGTTACTGCCCCGAAGCTCTCTCAAAACGTGACCCAGTACGACTGGTCCATTCCCGGTGGTTAACTACTGGAAACAGACTATTACGTTTATATATTAGCACTGCCAATCCAACTCAAAATTTAATTGCGTTAGTAACATTTATTATAATTAAAGTTTATAGCCCTATGTGGTTTTCCATTTAAAAAATGCCTTCATGTATTTATGGCGCAAAACATATTTTCAAAATTATTGAGCAATGCAATTATTTGTCAGATGATTAAAAACATATCGTTTACAAAGCGATTAATAGAAATGGTTTTTTTGGATACCCGAAAAATATTATATTGTCTATGTTGTGGGATGACCGCTGGTATGTAAGGCCTATTGGATAATTTTAAAGGCCAGGGCTAAAACCGATCTTAATCAACTAAAACTTCGAAATTTTACCGTTCCGATCTTTAATTTTAAAACTTACGATTACTACGAGCTAGTAGACTGCCAAAATGTATTTTGGACCGAACCACCAATAACAATTGAGTTACCGGAAGTCCAGCTACGAGAAATTATAGGACCCAGAACATTCAGCGATTTCATATATAAAAGATTACCCTTGCCACACACAGGCTGTGGAAAAAGTCGTCAAAATGGTGACTGAGGCATCTGCTATAGTTTGTGGTTATGAAAGACGAGATGGGACAATAAAAAATAAATTAGAGTCACGATCCATAAGGTCAAAATTTAACACTACATAATATGTGGCAAAATTTAAAATTATTATATATTTTTTTTTTACTTTAGGCTTTAAATTGTATTTTTTCCATTTCAAGTAATAAATAAACGCGCGCTTGCTTTAAAAAACCATATATTTTAATAATTTATTTATGATACTTTTTGGTGTTTTTTTTTTTTTTTTTTTTGACTGATAGTATCCCCTTTACCGCCACAAGGTCTCAAAAAATAGCATAAAATGTATGTATTTTAAAATAAGAATAATAATAATAATTTTGTATTATGAGTGGCAATCATAAAACAAAATTATTAATATTTTCTTCAAATAAATACTATTTATGTTTTTTTTAGACCCTGTGGCGGTGGAGGGAATGTTACTAAAAAAAAATAAAAACACCAAAAATCTTTTTATTCCCAAACACATCTTTCCCAAAATCAGGCATCTTGATTTTCAAAAAAAAAAAATCCTCCTATACTGTCGCTCCACCCTAGTGCATAGTCCGAGATGCCATAGAACGATGGAAAATAAATGCTCACAAAATCTACTGGAAAAATAGACGGGGATTGAACCATAGCAAATATTCCATCAGGAACCCTAACCCGAAACTAGCGAAACAGCTACTTCTGATGAATCCAGCTGAAAACCATCACAGGAATTCTTACAGGACACGTGGCTGTCAGGAAATACCTGCATCGTATGCAATATGTAGATAATGGCACAATATAAACAACTTTTGTTGTTGTGAGTTGATGTCGTCATTTACTTTAAACCCGCAGTCTGTGTTTTTGCTTCGAAGAACGAGAAAACCGTTCTCAAGGTCAATTATGTATAAAAGATCTAAAAATGGCTTGAATACAGGGGTAACTTCCGGAACCTTGCTATTATTAAAAAAAAAAAATTAGTGTCTAATTTTGAAAGGCCTGTTCAGGGAGGCATTGACGAAAAGTATGCCGGTGTATTTTTTTTAAATAAATGCATAGAAACTTTAAAAAAAGCAGTTTTGAAACCACTAAAATTGCCACAATTTACCTTAAAATCCTTGAAAGTAAACACGTCGATTTTCAGAACTGCGAAGTAAAAACAACAATTTTTACCGGTAACACGATATTTTCTGGTCAATCTAAATGTCATCTATCCTAAGAATTCTAGAGAATATATGATTGTTTTAACATGAAAGGATCCGTAATTGCACAAAACACGAAATTAAACAAAACTATGACCGGCTGACTAACATCTGCCTTGCTCTGCTAGCTCCAGAATATGTCTTTGTTCTTCGTATGCCAAAACCATAATAATACTACGCACGCGAATCGTCAACAGTTCGGCAAATCGAAAATAATAGTTAATCCCACCTTAAGCAAAAAGAAAATATTAATTTTATTCATTAATAATATATTTAGGCGATATTATTTAGCCGGCATTTTTCTTGTAATACAAGCTTCTTAGGTTTAAAAGTAGCTTAAACAAAGCTATTACAAGCATACATTTGTACATGATTTTTGAAATTTCTGAAAAAGAAGGATGAAGTTTGCGACTATACCCTGTATATAGGCGTGCTCCATTCCACGACAAATTCGATTACTTTCAATAGGGTGGGTATTTTCATGCTGTTATTCTTGATCGGGTTTTATATTTCGTTGCGATTTTCTGGATGAACCCAAGACATAAACAGACACTTTTATGTTCCTGTAAAATTTATAGTATTTTTTTAATGCTTTTCCAAGGTAAATTGGTTTTTGGGTATAAATTTTTTTCTACATGTTTTTGTTTTGTGCGCAAGAAACACGCTACTTGGTAAAAAATATCTAATATATTAAGCTATTAAATTTTTTAGAGTTCCATCTTTGAATTTCGATTTCTATAGAAAGACATATAGAGTAACATAAAGTCGCCACAGTGGATCTTTGCCCGTGCGTCATCAATCAACGATCAGGACTCAACGTGGTTAATAACTCTGCATCCTTGTTGATTACAGTAACAAGTTTGAATAAAAGCATAAAAGAACGTCTCCAAGATTCCGCAATAATATAATGTGCTAGACAAGAATAAAACTATAAACGTCAATTAATTCCTTTTTTTATTTGTTTAGTTGACAACCGTTGTATTTTAGAACGTCATTGTCAACCTTATCTTGATCTGCCAATCTAATTCGTATTTTGTAAATCTTTGTGCCTTAAAACTGTTCCTGTTTCTAAAAATAGTTCTTTTTAGAGGTAATTATACCCACCATCTGTTTTGTCGGTAAGTATTTATGGATTTTTATAATAACTAATTTATTTATTTTAAATATTCTAACCGTGAAAGTTATTTTAAACGTTTGCGGCAGTGGCTAAATTCCCTTAAATGAAAGGATGTTAAAAATTTGACTTTTGCTATTTTAACAGTCAACGAAACACCAAACTTTTCTAGATTTTAAGCTTTAAAAATAGTATTAAATGTATTAACATTTGTTTGTCAATTTCTTTTAGATGATAGAGAATGCCGGGCAAAACTTAAAATAAATAATAATTTTTCGGGATATTATGTAGGTACGTCAAACGGTAGGCAGGCACGTCCATTTTATGAACTTAACTTAGTTTTGACTTTTTTCGTCTCGTAATTTTGATTTGATTCATACGATTTTGATGACGTAAAAGTGATGACGCACGGGAAAAGAACCACTGTGGCGACTTTAATTATTCACAACGCGTTTAACTCCAAAAGCAACGTGACCTTAAGGCCTCATCATCAGATTCGCCGGTCGGGTTTTAAACTGGACAGAATCCTGAAGTAAAAATAAAAATATACGGACCCGATCAGGTTTTCATCAGGTCCGGTATTGTCCTTATTAATAAACTTTAGTCCACGGTACGATGATGGATCGTAATGCTGTTATAGCTTTGTGGTATTTGTATAGAAAACAAGCAAAGAAATGGTAAAAGGGGACTTTGGGTACACCCTCTACTTCAAAAAAGTGACGAGATTGGTGCTTGTCAAATTTTGTATGAGGAATTAAGAAGTGACGAAAAAAAATTTTTTAAATTACTTTAGAATGTCTGTTTTGTCTTTTGAAGAACTATATTATACTAAATTACAGCCAGTTTTACGGCGTCAAAATACGAAAATCAGTCCAAAAGAAATGCTTAGCTTAACTATCAGGTCAGAGTTCGCACCTTCTTCGCCAGAGTTAAAACAAATAATAAACTACCACAGGACAGGGCACAGACTAAACCTGAAGGCCATAACCGGACAAATGTGAACGCGCACATAAGCTGCAAAAAAAAATGGGGCGGTTTCTACCCCAAAAAGAGGGGTAGATTTCATGAAGACACGTAAAAATAGTATGCCAAACTAAAAATAAACGCAACCGTAGTTCTGAATTTTTTCAGCAAATAAAAAGGGTTCCTAATAATAAATTTATTCCAATTAAAAATTCCACCCTGTATTAGCGAGGAAAGTGGCTGATATTTGCCGGTTTTCTTTTTATTTGTAAACACACGAGTACAATATTACCTCATATTGAAAACATTATTATCGATAAAACACGATTAAAACGGGTTCACAAAGAGTTTACCAGTGTACGGCGGATTGGCGAACGCCTGGGGAATATTGAATATAAAACTGCGCCTCAAAGGAACACGTTTGATACGGTGCTTTTATTAGAAAACTCTCGTATAGTTTTCTTTTCTTTTTTGGTTTTAAAACCTAAGGGAAGATTGGCTAGATATAAACGTACAATTATTTTGTTGCTTTACTTCAAATACATTTTCTTTAAAGTAGCGCCATATTAAATGTGTGTTTTTCTACAAAATCAAAATTGGGCTATTAAAATTAATTTTTTTATGATTTTTTATTAGAACAATTGACTTTTTTTATTAAACCATTTTCTTAACGTTAACGTGTATTACTTTCATACACAAACTACGTTTTCAAAAATATTTATTTTATAAAGTTACCTTTTACAGGGTCAAAAACAAATAAACTTTGCATTACATGCGACCAAATTTGAATAGCGCAATTTTGATTTTGTAGAAAAACACACATTTAATATGGCGCTACTTTAAAGAAAATGTAACTGAAATAAAGCATTGTCAAAACTAAAAAGTTTTATGTAGGTTGCGTTGAGTCTTATTTTGCAAAAGTGGTGCAATTTACAAAAAATTGGGTAAAAAATCAAAATTATCTTATGCAGCTGAAATTTTTGCATGTGGGCTAGAAACTGCATTTAAAAAAACTTTTTCTAATAACTTTTTTCGATATTTTTAGAAATAACCCCACTTTTGAATTATTTTTTGGAAAAAATTTAAATTTAACAGATAATGCGAATCACGTGACTACTATTTTTTTGCTTAATTTTCATCTCGATCGAAGCAGAACTTGATGCCAAAGTCAAATTTCGAATAAAGCTATTAATAAAAAAAAATCCCATCTAGCATTTAAATGCAATTATCTCAGAAACTGAAATATTGAGATTAATGAAGAACTTTTTTACGTATAAAAGATCCTTTTTTTATAATTTGATGTAAAGCGGTTAGAAATGTGAGAGACAAAAAAATTAATGCAAAAATTTATAAAACTCATATTGTATAGCTGGCGTTCTCTAGGAGGTATCTTAAAACGCATTTATGAAATCCTCCTTTTTGCCCTCGAAAACACACCTACACCCAATTTGATTCATATCAGCATTTTATTTGCTAAAATGTCTTCGTTTCAAATAAAATTGCTAGAGGACGCAATTTGAACTCTGAAACGAACAAAGATATCGAGCTGCGGTTTTTATATTTTTTCTAGCAAATTTCATCTACTTTTCAATTATGGTATCATAATTATACCGTATGATTTGAATTTTCGGGATAAAATCAAAAAAACTATTATTAGTACAAATTGCACCCTCTAGCAATTTTATTGAGAACTATTATGGACAACTAAATACGATTGGTGAAAGTGCATACATTTCTCTTCCAAACAATCTTTAGTTTGCTAAAATCGGATAAGTCGTTTAGAAGTTACAGCGATTTAAATGTTTACACTGTCAACAGCTTCCCCCACTCTTATTAAAGTCGGTACGCCAATGAGCATAAGACCAAAATGATGCATAATTGTCCAAGCTTTAAAATGGTGTTATCAAACATATACCTTAATGTAGAATTTTCGGAGTAAAATTTTAAAATTTACTTTTTAATTACGCCCTCTTGCGGCAAAATGCGGAACTTAAAAATTATTTCCTGAATTTTCTCAGGACCGCTTTAATCATAATTTTTTTTATCCCAAGTTTCTACGTTTAGTAGTTTCCGAGATATAGCCGACTGCCTATCTTATTGAATCACCCGGTACATAAGCTTTCTTGGCCATAAATGCAATTTTAACAACCCACCACTTTCTTTTAAGGTGCCCTTAAACTTTGATATTTTAAGTATTATTGTATTTTACCTTAAACCTCTCAACGAGGTAATACAGGCGTTTCGCCGTGTGGGTAAAATGTTTCCAGTAATACGGCCCGTACAAATTAAGTAACATGGCCATAAAACGGCACGGCGCGGCGTGTAAAGGGTTGCAACTTTACGAGCAAACACTTCTATAGCTCTAAAGACGTAAACTGGACACAATAAGCCCGAACGGGTGACCCACAAGGCTATGTTTTCTAATTTTTTTTTTGTTAAAACCTGGGAATTACTTACTGGTTAGTGGTAATGACCTGTACTGTTGCTTTTATATAGGAATTCTTGCACAAGAAAGGAAAAGTGGTGGAGAGGGGAAGGGTGGGTACACCTTAGGTTGTAGTATATGTATATATGTAACAAAAATGCAACGCTTAACAAAATGTTAGTTTGTAGTATAGCTATAATATTAAAATGTATAGTGTTTCTTAGGTCAATTTAATGACATAAAACAGTATGAAACTCCTAACCATAGGCGTCCCAAACAAATAATTAAAATGCGTATACACACTTATAAGTTTGTTTAACATTGGGTGTTTGTACATGCTACACTTTAGCAACCCACTGTATATATAATAATATTATATTAAAATAATAAATATAAGGTAACTCAAAGATTCTATACACAAAACTAAAACCAGAAAAATAAACCTGACACGGCACGACACTGCTCAGAAAATGCTTTAATTTTTTTACCAGAACTCCATTCTCGGACCATTCCCCGGCCCGTCCATAAGTTCCAAATCACGTATATTTTATCTTCGTCTCTTCCACGCCATCCGCGGTCACTGGCCTATCTCTGTCTGACAGAATCGATTGTTGAACGGGCTGGGGACTCGGGGACCGCTTCTGCTATACCAGCTGCAGGTAGCTGGCGCTTATCACCCCTGACAACGTGCATAAATTGTGAACAGTTCCCAGTTCTACCAAATTTTCTGGTTTGTTAATATATTATGTATAAGTATACGAGAAACAAGGGTTTGTTAATTAGTTGTTTTTAAACACTGAAAACACTTTTTGTCTTAATTTCAGTTATATTGTTTCTTAAGGACTAAAGAATGTATTATTATAACAATGAATGGCTTGTTATTTTTTTCTGTCACACTCAAAACTCCTCGGTTTAAAGTATATTTGCAAACTAGCTTTCAAAGAAAGTTACTGACTAACAATTGAGTACTGATATAAATGAAACATCTTAAACAAAAAAAACTTAAAGAATTGAAGAAGAAAGATCTGACAACCCTGGTTGTGAGATCGGTCTCTTTGAGACTGTTTACCGCCGTATGGAATGATTGGAATGTCCTCAAACTGAGTTTGGATAAATTATAAAACATGTCTTTTTCAACAAAAATAATCAATTAAAAGCATTTCATCAAATGTATAAAATAAATAAAGCTTACCTTTTTTCTTTAAAAATGACCATTCTAATATAAATTTTAATCAGAATCCCACTAAAATTACCATACAGCAAAAATGTTGGGCGTTATGTAGTGGGGCGAGTAGGGTGTAACGCTAGCGCCCTTTACAAGTTATTTAAAAAAAGGAATAGATTCATGCTACTTGCCCTCAAAAACCCCCAATTACAAATTTTCATGTTTATATCTCAAAAAACAGCTTGAGCTATGAAAAAAAAATTGCAAATTAAACTTTAACTACCTATCTCATTAACGGCCAACATTTTACAGTAAAATAAAATGTTAGTACTTAAGACTTAAGGCATGGATAGCTCAAAACTATTATTTTCATGTGAAGAATCGGTGGTTACTCTATGGCGCATTCATTATAGACTATACAGTATACACTGAGGAAAATGATCTAATACAACAGGTTTGCTAAGACATAGTTTGTATTGATAGCTTATTTCTTATTAACCCATATTAAATAAATTGCTGGTGTAAATACCAAACTCACTTTAGTGTTATATCAATTCCAGATTTGCTATAGAATAGTGTTTTTACTGGTAGAAATTAGTTCCATTAGCAGCACAGTCTTCTTGAATAATGAACTTACTTTTAATACAGCAATTTTGTTAAGAAATAAATTGAAACTTTCCAATGCGACGCATTTTGTTCCCAGTAAAGGGCTTTCTCTACATATTAAGAAAGCAGAACAGCGTCCCAAAAAACGAATTGTATCCGTTAGAACCTATAATCCACAAGACGTTGGTGGGGGTTTTTAGCGATGGGGAATTGCCGCGCGCCGTATTATTAGTTTTAACGTATTTGTTGCGCAGGTCACATCGTTGTTCGTCTCCTAGCTGTCTTGTCTAAATTTGAGTTTTATTATTGATCGTACCAATATCTGTTTCAATTAATTTATTTTTACTTTGTATTTAAGTTTTTTTAAACTTTGCATGTCAGATAAAGCAATAAAAGATTCTTACTATAACTATTTATAGTACTGATTTTTAGTGGTAAGTATATGCTTTATTAACCGTAGCCACCGGCGTAGCTAGGGGGGGGGGCATCGGGGCATTTGCCCCCCCCAAGAGCCATAAAAAAAAGGAATTATCAACAATATTTCAAAAACAATATTTAAATTTAATTTTTTGCCCTTTTAAATTTAACGTAGGTAGGCTTACTTTGAGAAACAACGCGTCTGTTTTGGTCATCACATCCCCGTCGTCTTGTTTTATGTGACATTCGCGGATCTGGTGTCTGGTGGTGTAAATTTCCTTTTCTCTCTTTTATTTACGTAAATAAGACAAAGTAAGATATAAACATCGTAGGAAAACCTAGGTAATTACGTTTGGTTGTGGTTTGTTTGTAAGACTTCTAGATTATTTCAGTTGCGGATTGTACTTAGGCGATTACGTAACAATTATAGATAATAGAAAAATTTAGCAACATTTAGGCGTGGTCCAAAAAAATTTTCGCCTGCGGCGGCCTTTACACCTCTATGCAACTATATGCCCCCCCCAAGACAATATCCTAGCTACGCCACTGACCGTAGCACCCCAATATTACTATGATTAATGTCAAGTTTTATTACAACTGCCAGTAGGAACTAATACAGTATATAACCAGATTACACCCTAAATAGAATTTGATAATTACTATAAGTATTCAGACCAATAATGGTTATAAACCATTCTCTGGTAGCATTAACTCCTATTTCCTATTGGCGAAATTACCGTGATATTATCACGTCTATTTGTACATTGTCTTACAGTAGGAAAACGCGTTGCTGTCACATGTAGTATTAAACAGTTGTATAAAGAGTATGTGGATTCTTATAAGGAATAAAAGTTGTTGGGGATTGCCCAGCAGCAATTCTTCAATATCGAAGGACCCAGCAACTATTTCGTTTGCAAATAAGTAATTGTATCACCATAGGATATGGGGCGATGAAAACACTTTAGTTTGATAACAGGAATACACATATATTTACAACGTTTTAACAATGAAACTGGATGGTAAATGACAGATATTAGGTACACACTAAAATGACTATATTATGGTGTTAAGTAACAAGAGTATAGAGTATCTGCCGAAAGTTACCGCAAAAAAATGAGTGCCTTAAATTCTATACAGTGAGTACAACAAAAAAAATATAACCCGTATAGTACATGCAGGGTGAAACCGAAAGATGGGCGGTTTTTTTAGATGAAATCGACCGTATTTTGCGAGGGAAAAGGTTGCACTGGTTTCCTGACAGTTCGGGTGAATTTTTGTCACTCCGTCTTGTACCTAGAATACCTGTCCCTCTGCTCATGGGAAAGTACCGACCTACCATAAAACTATCCCATGCCGAAGGCAATAAAATTTTACAACTCTATAACTTAATAGGACCCTAAAAACTATGTGGAAATATTTAATTTTGAACAAAAGGCTTTTTTCTCATTGTACCCTGTATACTAAGTAAATAAGTTTCTTTAGGGTACAAGTAAAACAAAAACGACGTCACCCTTATCTCTGTTCCTTAATTGTCGTCATGCCTCTGTGCGAGAACAAAAACTCTGATTTAGCAGGTACATCTACGCTAAATCTACTGCCGCGCGGCCCATAGATCTTCCTGCAGCCGACAGGCCGTAGACGAGCGAAAATTTAAACCTCTGCTTAAGCCAGAAATAACTCAGGATCTTGGCGGCTTTATCAGAATTATCCGCGAATAAAGTTACGGCTACGACGTCACTGCTAAACGGAAAAAAAGCCGTAAATTGTGCCCGGAAGGCATAACTGTAGTAATTTGGCCTAAAGAAATCTTAATTTATTGCCCTTTGCAAAAAACGCCAGTAAAATTACTCGAAAATAATTTCATTGTATCTTTTAAGGGAGAAGAACGTAAAACGAATTTATTTCAGCAAGATAATAGGGTACATAATGCTCAGTCAAAAGGTTATAGATTTTTTTTTATTTTACGTATTTCTAATTTTGGAACGCCCTGCGATTGGACATTGGACCAGGGAAATTCCGTTTTTAACTCAATAACAAACACTCTTGGCTGAAGAACATTTGCTGTTAAGGCGAAGTGGTAAGTCGTTGAATTCAGAGTTGTTGTTCTTTTAACTAAAATCACATACTTTTTAGACAAGAAACATTTTCGTTGCCTGAAGGGAAATAAGATGTGGGCTTCATAAATATCGTATGTTTTAGTTCTTTCAGTATTTAATTATTTTCACCAATGAGATTAACTATTGATTTTAAGGTTTTATAGAATATTTATGGCAAGAGAATAGGTACTGCTTTTAACCAGAAAAGTTTTGGCCATACTCAAATGCGCGAAGCATTTAGATTAAAGTCGTATTTATTTCATTCAAAAGATTAATTTTTATATAAAACCAAACTTTTTAAGCATGATACTGTATAGGTACAAAGTTAAAAAAAAATCAATTAATTAACGGCAAGGCATGTCTGATTTTTGTTTATACTTTTGATTTAAAATTTATTCAATTCCTAAATTAGTTGCATGATTTGTTGTTTTTAAAATAATCATAATTGAATTACTTTAAACCGATACTGATCAATTCGTCGTTCTACTCACGTAAAGGCTTGTCTCATTTTTACTGATTTTCCTCAAAAAAGTGATTTTAAGATTTTTGAGATTTTAAATTGATATTATCTACAAAACAATATTTTTTAAAAGATTCAATTATAACAACAAAAAAAGATTTGTGCATTATAAAACATAAAAAAAGAATAATTAAATACGCGTTTACTGGTGGTATATATAATATGTTTCCGAGATCCCCCAGAAGAAAAAAATGTGTTTTATATATCTGTTTTGTTGTATATTATAGAAAAGTGTTTACAAAGTCGCCCTGACAACCTACTTATCTTTGTTTATTTTGTTTGGTTCCTTATTCAATTTTTTTAGTTTATATCATTTGATAGCTGGTTAAGTTCGTTTTAGTAACAAAGAAGTATGACTTTATGGCTCACGTTATAAAACAAGCGACATGGATCTTCCATTTTTACATTAACTTCTACGGTCACACACGGTCCATTTTACATTATATCCTGAATCACCGGATCTTATAGATAAAATTCGTAGATCTGGTGGCGTACTTTTTAGGGGAAATGAATTTTTCCTGAAAAAAGTACTCACGTGCTGACGGCAGCTTTTCGTCGGTAGAACCGAATTTTTTTTTTTAGATCAATATGTACAATTTTAAGCTATTTATTAAAATTTATACGTTAATTACTAGAAAAACGTAAGATTCCATGTTACATTGAAAAAAAGTATACATTTTAATAAATAGCTCAAAATTGTACATATTGATCTAAAAAAAAAAATTTCTGATTCGAGTTTTTTTCATTTCTTTGCATTTTTTTGAGAATATTTACCATAGTAATATATATTTTTTTTAACACCATCAGAAAGTAGAGATTTCAACGAACAAAAAGCCCACCGACTTTTTTAAGAAAGCAGATATTTTGACGTGAGAATTTTCGATTGAAAATTAGGGTGTTTTTTCGATATTAAGTCAAAATAAGGTTAAAAAATAAATATTTTAAATCAAAAAAATTACAGTGTGTTTAGGACATAAAAAGGTAAGTTTCACCAAATTTCGTGGATAAAAAAATTTTTTGTAAAAGATAAAAATAGAAAACCAAAAACTTGGTTATTTGAATTTTTTACATAAATTTTGAGGTTATGTGAAAAAAGTGTATATACAAAAGTTAGATCTTTTTATTACCTACAACTTTGCGATTTAACGTTTTTCCACAGGACTTACAGTTTTACCGGAAATCGAGATAAATCGTTTTCTACCCTTAATTTCATTCAAAACCAGAATCGCTGAACATAAAAGAAGTTTTTTACGTCAAAAAACAGACTCCACATATTTTAATCACATTACCGAAGAAAGCCATACATTTGCAGATAATTTCAAAATTCTTCATACAGAAAATAAAAGCCATAAACTTAATTTGTTGGAAAGTTTGGAAATTAACCGTCATAAAAACACCGGTCTACTTTTGAATGACAAAACAGATTTGAATAAATCGCCCTTATTAATCCTTTCCAATAATTGACCATATTCTACATAAAGCGCTGTGGGATTAATAATATAATTACTTGTTTAAGAAAAAGATAATTAGTATATAAATATTTAGGTTAAAATTATAGTACCTCACTCGATTTAAAAAATCCCTTGATAAAGCTACAGTGTAGCGAAACGCGTCGGGTTATAAAATAAATAATATGTGGAAAATAGACTACAGTCTTTATTGCAATAATTGTAATGAATTTCCATCAAGTAAAAGCCAGCACTATTCACAGTTTAAAAAAAATAAATTATTACATATCAAAAACAATTTTTTCATAATTGATTAAAATATTTAATATAAATATAGATTAAAATATAATCCTTACATTAATCAGTAGGACTAGGAAGTGTTAATTTTTTAAATCAATCTGGTGTGAACCTGGATTTACTCACTATTGGATTTATTTTAATTTAAATTTTAATAATTTTTTTAAGTGTATAATTGTTCTAAAAAGATGGATATTTTGTCCGATTTTTGGATAAACCGAAAGAGTATTTCTTTGGTGCTTAAAGCGGTGATAAAACGTCTTTCATTATTTCAATCGCAGGTACGGGCCAAGATTCCGCTCTATGCACGATTTCTAATCTAACAAATTCCTTCGGCGATAAAAGTGTGTTCCGAACGATAAAGTCGGCCACAAATCTTGGCGGAATTGTCCTCCCTCTTGGCGACGTTCGGCGGTAAAAAAGTCGCGCTGCGGGACGCAGGCACCTGCACAAATCTTCCTGAATAGCCTTAATGTACCGTCTAAAACTTTGAATTTAAACTTTTTCAGTTCTATAACGTAATTTAATCCCTTGCGGGTTAAATGTGGCGAGAATGGGGAAAAGTTGCATTATCTGCGCTGTGTTTTTTTTGGCAAACTATGCTCGTTTGTCTTTTAAATACATATTATGTATACCATATATGCAGGTGTATCGGTACACTGAGAAAAAAACCTTCTAAGTATTCCTTATTCCTTATATAAACTCACATACTCTTTATACAACTGTTTAATACCGTACGAGCAAAAATTATTTGCCTCAAAGAGGGCCTTGCATCTAAGGAGGTAATGCTTGGCCGGAGAGCTTAATACCTGTTGGATGTCAGTAACTAGCTGAATTAACAATCAATCAGTTATTCCGTCATCTTTGACAGTCGTTACAAGTAATTTGATTCATCGCTAATTTTTCCAATTTCTTGAACAATTCACACAATGGGCTTTACTGAACAGCACAAAACATTCATGTCTGAAACGTATTTTCGAAACGGGGTTAGAGTAAATGGTGAGTGGCAATACAATCCGGGTTTGTGCATGGACGATTTTCAAGAACATTTTCCTAACGTTGCTTTTATTGCTGGGGATTTTTATCATTGCCTGAAATAAACCGTGGCTGTGTTTAGAGAAACAGGTTCTATACAACACAAAAAAGGAGCAGGAAGACCATCTGTAAGAACAAAATAACTTTGTGCAAACATTCGTTAAATAATGCAAAATGCTCCAACAAATATAAGACGCCTGTCCCAAGAAGTGGGAAGATCTTATGGAACATGCAGGACTATTCTTAAGAAGCAGCTAAATTTATTTCCTTATAAAGTGCAAGTATTCCAAGAAATACAAGCCGCAGATTTTGAAAGACGCAGAAATTACTCTCAATGGTTTACCCAAATTTTATTGGAAATAAATGACTTATTAGACCTGACATTTTTTTCGGGTTCCACCTCTCCGGTTATGTGAATTCTCAGAATACACGCATGTGTAGTAGTGAAAATCCCCATTTTTTTGTAGAGTCCACATTGCACCCTCAAAAAATTGGTGTCTGGTTAGCTGTTTCCCGAAGAAGAATTGTTGGTCCTATTTTTTTCCATGACACAGTTACATCACAGCGGTATTGAGCAAATATTTTGAATCCATTTATGGAGCAATTAAGTACTTGACGACGAACTACGTTTTGGATATTTTCAACAGGACGTTGCAACCGCCCATACAGCCGCCGAAACTATTAACTACTTAAGCAATTTTTTCGACGACAGATTGATCAGTTTTCGATCAGGAATTGAATTCCCACCTAGATCACCTTGTTTAACGGTTATGGATTAATTCGTTTTTCCTCATTTAAAAAACACTATTTTTAAAACACCAGTTGCAAATTTAGAACAATTACAAGAAAGGATTATCCAAGAATGTGGTAACATTTCTCCAGAGCTGCTGGTCAACACTTTCGAAAATATGAAGAGACGTGTGAATTTATGCTTGGAGCGGTGGCCAACTTTAGCAATTTATTTAATTTTTTTTTCTACCTATATATTCTTACTTTGTTAATTTTGTAAACAACAAAAATAAATTTGTATTTGTCTACTTATTTTATTACTCATTAGTTTGGCATATCATGTCATAATATGAATTTGACAAAATTTTAACCTTGATTTGGTTAGATATATCATTGTGATCTAAACCAAGCCCTACGTTTTTTAATCAATCAATCCTTTGATGCAAATAATTTTTCCTCGCACGGTAGTAAATATGTACAGGGTCCTGCAATAGTGCATCAAGCTTTCATATATAGCTTCTATACGAATTAAGTTAGGAACGGGATCCGAGCGATTCTTGATTAAGTTGGCGGTATTCTATAAAAAAGGCTGATCCCTTTCTTTATCATAACGCTGTATGAGTTCATAATATGAACCCGACTTAAAAAGGTATATCAAATAATAATATACGATTGGTAACAATTAACCAACACGGCCATAGAACAGTGTATAAAAGGGTTGCATGTTTACGAGCGAGCACTTCCAGCTCCAGAGGACCGTAAACTCGGCGAGATAAGCCGGAATGTGCGACTCATGAGGATCCAGTTTCGTATTTCGTTATTTCTACGAGCTTGTGAAACTGCCTCGTTTTACCGGTATATTCTCTGTGTTCGCTGCGCCATAACTATAGGGCTGTTCACAATGGTCGGGCGTCATTCCGTGGCGTATTACCAAAGTTTCCGGACATTTCAATTTGCTAGAACTTGATATTCTGACGTTGAAATTTCATAATTTAAAAAAAAAATTGATTAAATTTTAAATCAAAATGAACTCAAATTAACACTGTCCATACTGCTTAAAACAAAGAGTCCGTGATAACGCCGTGTTATTTAAAACTTAAAATTATATTTGAAGAAGTAGTTTATGTTTAAAGTGGAGTTAAATTATGGAAAAGAAAGAAAAAACTAAAAGTCTTCCTCCACAAAATTTAATAGAATAAAATTCTTCAAGGGTCTCTACATGTTTCGAACGTAGAAACGTTCATCATCAGGAGACAGAAAATATATTTATATAGTGCTGATGGTTTTAGCAGAAAAGACAATGGTGAAGAACCTTAATGAAGCTTTTATGGAATTAAAAAATGATGTGTAAAAGAGACATAATATGGAGAAATTGATAAAAGTTAAAACATACTGAGTATGCGAGAAGTCATTAAATGGGGTCTAAAAATCAAAATGAATATACATACCAGTATATGCATTTTTTGCATATTTTGTCAATTTTATAATAAAATGCATATTTTTCGTAAATTATTATTTTAAGAGCATATTTTTATATTTTCGGCTTTATCAAAAAATTTAAAACGTTATAGGTTTAATGTATAGTTCGGTTTTTATTTCAGAGATTTACCAATTTGAAGATTATAATAATTATATTTACATTTTGGTTATATACACACGGTATTTATTGGGGGTTTCCGGCATTTGCAGGTATATTCTTAGGGGTTGTTTATTGTCACTTAATAATGCGTTATTATTACCTGCTTAGCAAACTGAATTTATATCGATTTGTAATACATACTTCTGTTTTATTGTCGAAAGATTTCAGTATTTTCAGTGTGAAACTGTAATTTTAAATTTGTGCTCAGAATGTCTAAGGTGGCGAAAACGTATTCGTGGATTAAAAATTTCCCAGAGTTAGAGTTTAGTGGAGAAAAAGTCTTCTGTAAAGCTTGTACAAAAATTATTGTTTGTGAAAAGAAGTTTCAAATCGATTAACATTTGAAAACACCGCTGCATAAGTCAAACTTACAAACAAATTAAATCTGAGCCGTTTCAGCTGAGTGGAAATTTCAAAATGTTGAAGAAAAATCGAAACCTGAAAAGGAAATTTTTCAAGAAGACCTTTGCCAGCAAATATACCTTTAAAAAAATTGCAAAATCCGCAATTTAGAGGATTTTGCAAAAATTTTGTAAACAACCCATTCCTGACGATTCCACGCTTAGAAAGAAGAATGTCCATTCAATATACGAAACCTTTAAGAGTGCAGTTGTATAGGGAGAGATTACCAGGAGTTAGTTTACCTTCAGAATCTGTAATTCCCCGGAGGGGAACATGGATTAAGGCCGCGATATTCGACGCAGCGCATTTCGAAGCCATTAAAGAACTAATTTTGGATTTAGATGGGGATTCGCAGTGTGTCGTGCAAAGTAAAGAGTTGTTAAAAACTGCAAGTGCAAAACAAGATCTTGTTTTTATTAAGGTTAATTTCAGTTTTATACCGGACATAATATCCTCGTTGGAGAGTAGAAATTTAAGTTTAAGAGACTCAATTAGTATTATTGAAACTTTTCCAGCTATATATAACAACGTTTCCGGTAAATTAGGAGGTCAAGTAAGGAACAAATTGGATGTAACTAAAAAAAAATGAAGGATTGAAATACTTAACTGCGGTAAAAAGCATTTATGAAGGTAAACCATCCAACGAAGTTGTATCTTGTCCTTATATTTTGCTACCTAAGTTGCCGTAGTGTCCGATTACATCAGTAGATGTTGAAAGAAGCTTTTTTTTTGTATAAACATATTTTTACTAATAGAAGACGATCCTTTATAGTTGAAAATTTTGCAAAATATTTAGTATTAAATGCCTTTTATATACAATTTTATGTTAAAATATTGTTTGCTTTTATTTTTCTATGTTTTTTTTGCATTTTTTTTTTTAGTAAACATATTTTTAGAACCCAATGTGTTTCTTTACCCCATTTTACTATAATTATTTAAGACATTTTGCGTATACCAGTATGCATATTTGGTTAAAAAAAATGCAAATAACTGCATATTTTAAAGGCAAACAAGGCATATATATGCGCATAATTTAAGTGCATATAAGTCGCCCTTTATTTATGAAATTTATGGACAATATTCAGGGATGTTTAACGACGCCCCCAAAGGGTTTTTATCTTCAGTTTTGTTTCTCTTTTTGTTCTAACAACTGATCGGTTTGGTGTATCGTTTGAGCAAAATATACAATAGACGGAACACGGAAACACTGAAAAACAACAACAAAGTGTGTAGAAATAATAACTGTCAAACTTCAAAGCAGGTATAAAAGTACGCTCTGTCACAGGAATAAATAATTGTTATTTATTCTTGTGGCTCTGTACATTGGAACGTAACTCGATGTCTAATTAACACAAAGCGACAAAATTTTTAGAATTCCAAACAAACCAAATTGTTTTTCTGAAAGTTGTTTACAATTGACCTAAAAATATGAATTATTATTTGTTCCTCAAAGATTGTGATCCAAAGCGTATTTCCCTAGCTTAAATATCCTTATAGTCTACAGATTTTGCTCGAGACCATTAGCCATGAGGTGTCTATTCGTCAAGCAATTCATCATTTTTTGGGGCTCCTATAACGTAAATAACCAATAATAAGCTGACAATAACGTTTTTCCTTGGTTTCTATTTCACCGTCAAGAACAAAATAACATACGACACCACTTCTCCCTATCCAAGTGTTTACCAATAAAGAACTTGACGTCCCGCCAACACAGTATCAAGTGCCGTTTGTGTATCGGACACTGGACACTGTAAATTTCGTCAAGAGCAAGTTAAAAACTGTAAAAAGCGATAAATCCATCCTTGGGAGTGTTAGTAGATGTTATTGATAGTTTAGCTAATGTATAGTGTTCGAAATAATGTATCAAGCCATTAAAGTGGAACATAAAAAAGATTAACTGATGTAAGGAATAATATACATCATTACACCAAAAAAAGGTTTAATTCTGCTTAGCATTATAAACATATTTCATCCAACTAAATAATTTAATTGGTAGGTATAATATGGCAATTAAATATTAAAATCAAATAATTTAGTTATGGGTCATTTTCAAAACAAGGAATTTTCTGTAAGAGGTGATTTTCTGGCCTCTGTTAGGCATTTTAGATTATCTTTAAGTGTTATTTATTGTAGTTTTATGGTCTCTTTTTGGACAACCATAATTAGTAGCTGTGTAGCTGTAGCTGGTAAAAAAATAAAAATTAAATTCAGTCAAAATGTCATGGAACGTGGCATGTAAGAAATCATGTATTTCAAGTTTGACCATGTATTATTTTTTTTCTATGCAATAGATTTGCTTTTTGAACTTTTTATGACATTTAGTCTAAATGTTTGTAAAATTTCGGTTTGATCTGACCAATAAAAATTTTGTAAGGCACTTTGTTGTATAAGACATTTTTGTATCAAAAACGTGGATTCATGCATTCGCGCCTTTTTCACTGTGTCTGATTTAAATAATTGAGTTGGCAGCACTGATCTCTCAAAGGGAACCGATCAGCCAGCGGCGTAGCTAGGATATTGTCTTGGGGGGGGGGGGGGGGGGGCGGCATATAGCTGCATAGAGGCGTTAAACCCGCAAAAATAAGTTTAAGAATTTTTTTAAAAAAGGTTAAAAGATGTTCTAGTTAAACAAAACCTTTTTTAAAAAATTTCCTTAAAACTTATTTTTGCACACAATGTGTAAGTTTTAACTCCTGCTGGGGTAACTGGGCCGTAACAAGCCTGGTACCCCAACAGCATTTTGCTTCAAGCTAAATGAAAGCATCTACATAACTTTTACGAAAAACAATTTTTTTCTTTTTTCTTTTTCTCTTATTTGACCACCTTCACATATCTCCGACATAGTTGAATTAAACTAAAGATTTTTCATTACTTACACTCAAAAATGATTTTACAAACTATTTTTAAAACTCCCTAGTTTTTCTTTTTTCTCTTCATTTCCCACCTAAGACAGTGTCCTTGACTTTTCAGTATGCTAAAGTCTTTTCTGTTTTTCGACTATTCAAATTTTTTCACTCCTCGTATGTACCGTTGACAGCTCCATTACGGCTTAGTCTCAATTGTTATTTTCTCTACTGCTAACAAAATCAGCATTGTACCATTTACTTCGTTTTCCTGATGATGAGTGTTTCTACACTCGAAACAAGTCGATTCAATTTATTATGAATCATTCTAGGTTCGCCTAGTTATTCGAATAAAAAATTGTGGAGAAAGACTTCGTGCTTTTCTTTTTTCTATATCATTTAATTCGACTTTGAGTATGGACTACTTCTTCAAAATATTAATTTACGTTTCAACTAAATATGCCGCATATACATACGTATAGGTAGTCACATAAACAGTAAGAAATCCAATTGATGATAGCAGCAAGTGATGTCTGTTTTCATTTATTTAATTATTAGAAGTGTTCAACATCGACACTAGATGGCTCTTAGCGCTTCATCTTTTCGACGCTTCTCGCCCTAAATTGTTTATAATTTGAACTTTGCGTTCCTTAGTTCCTTTCTTTCGTCCAGCGTTTGCCAAAACTCACGATTAATCGTGAGATTACACGATTTTGGGAATTATCTCATGATTTCACGAATTACGTCGCGTTTCTCACGATTTTTATTTTATGTCGAACCTAAGTAACTTAAAAAATTATTTTTATTCATAACAAACGTCACAAATTTATTTCATTCACATAAAAATCCTCGTATGATTTTATGCGTTACTACTTTCGCCACTACTACTGCCGCTACTGGAGTCATATTTGCATGGAGAAAGATGATTCTAGCGATTCGGATTCTGACTAACTACCTACTACATTTTTTTAATACTACATAACCGGTAATGAAAGTTTTTTGTCTTGAACACTGATTAAATGATTTAGTGTCTAAGAATTTTGTTACATTGTAAAAGTACACATTCGTAAATATCCTTAAATTACTTTTAATTTATTACATGTAGCTTATACCTACTACTACTATTACTACCCATGTTGCAAATGGTAAGTTTACATGAATTCTCGATGCTGTGTATGCATATAATATGTGTATTATTATTTAATTATCCAATAAGCCTGACAAACCTCCATTTACATTAATAATACGTGCAGGAAAATTATGTTAAAACATTAACACTACAACGGTGGCACTGTTCCTCTAACGATAAGAGAAATTCAACCTACCACATGCATATTAATATTATCTCAGAGCGAACGAACACTTAGAAACATATATATACGTATATCTTCGCATTATTGTATGAAGATATGGAGATAGGCTTGTAATTTCTAGCACACATTCAGAATTTATAAATTGCCATTATCATTAATTGATCACTGAGGGGGTCGTGTGCACATCGGGGGTTGCATATAATATTATATGTGACTTTACAATCACGTATATGAATATTAGGTGCGGTCCGTCACTTTTTTTACATATGTTGCGGCCAATTTTGTGAGCAACACGAGATGTGTCAATGAATCAATGCACGGGTGATTCTTACACTGTTAAAGAGCTATTGTTATACTACACTACTACACAAAGGTCCTGTAGTATTCTCTAGGCACAACAAGGCACTATAACTTTTGGGTCACTACGTAATAGTGTTTCACGAGACGACAAATCTCGCACTTTTTAAAAAAGTCTCGTCTCGAGATTTTTTTTCAAATCTCGCAAAATGTTTTCTAGTCTCGTCTGGCGAGAGTCTCGTAATTTCTCGTTCTCGCAATATGACGACGTCATAAAAAAATTCTGAATTGTGTTAAATAAATGGTAAAAAAAATTATAATTTTACACTTTCCACAGATTTTTATTTTGACTAGACATGTTTCGCAACACAGTTGCTTTTTCAAAGGAGTACTAAAAAACTGTGTTCCGAAACATGTCGAGTCAAAATAAAAATCTGTAAAAAGTGTAAAATTATATTTTTTTAAATTTTTTTTACCATTTATTAAACACAATTAATAATGGATTTCCACCAAGTTAAAGCCGAATCAATTCTATTAAAAAAATTCTGCTAAAGCTCCAAGTACGTACTTAGGAACGGGTTTTTATTGTTACCATTACCATGTGAGTATTATATTTCAAATTCAAATTTTATTTGTAATATACATAATATACATAAAAATTAACAAATGTACTTAATTTACTAATCTACAAATAAATTGGTTTAAGGCCAGAGAACAGGCCCCGCCCCTATTGAAAATGGGTATAAAATAGCATGCAAAACAGGGGTACTTGCTGGTCAATATTTCTTTTAAACTATGAGTTTTACATACCTAAAATTTTGGTGAGGTGTCACAGAAGGTTGGTGGATTATCATGAAGTAAATCGCTTTTCGAAAAAAAGGTATAAATAATAAAGAAATTACACTTGAAAAATCATGTTTTTGCTTTTCATGACCTCGACAAGAAAATCACTTATATACAGAAGTCCACATAAAAAACACCAATTCAATATACTTCTTAATATTCACTACAGCTTTCTGTTCCCCTAAAAACCTATTTTTTTGTTAAATGTTCGCACAATTTCGATAAATATAAAAAAAACTTGCTCAGAACCTGGTTTACTTTTAGGCAGGCAGCTGTAACTTTTAGGGATATTTGGTTTTCAACAATATAAAATCTACAGAAACCTACCATTTAATCGGTTTGAGGGGTCTCCGCTAGGTGTCGGCACCGCGAATGTCCGATTCGATTATTTCATTCATAAAAATCCGTTATGTCGGATTTACACCATAATAACGCAATTTTCTATATTGACCCAAATCGATGTAACTGGAACATAGAATTGAACTTACGATAATTTAAACGTTATGGCGTTATTGTCGCTTTTAATTGGTAAAACGATGGTAGAACATGCATTTACAACATACTATGCATTTACCACTAAGCTTGTTATCTCGGTTTTAGTTATGTGAAAATAAGCTAATTTATTTTTTTTTAAATAAAAAAATTAAAACTATAGAGTAAAAGTGTACTTTAATATTTTATTTTACGATAATAATTACACTAGATATATTTTTTGTTATGTTATCTTCATACTTCTTTAATTATTATTCTCTCATCCATTTTGTTTTGCCTTTGTCAGTCGTATGAGTTTTTAAACCATCAGCATGTAGATATGTGTTTCTGTAACTGATCCTAGAAAAATATAGGCATGTTTTAAACATAGGTAAAAAAATAGGTATAGCCAATCACACATTGCTGCCCTTTAATATTTTAATAGTTTGTTGAGAATAAGTAAAACAAAATGTATAAAACATTGATTCATGTGTCAACCAAGTCATTAATTCTTGACAAAATATGTATAAATTTACAAGAAATACCTATGCTGTACAGGACGTGGGACAGAATTATAAAGTACTTTAAGACTTTTTTTTTCACTGGATACCTCCTCGAGAGCAAAGTAAATCATCACCATTTTCAGATAATTGGTGTAAATTTTACAGGCACAGCACTGTCACTAACAATTTTTCTGTATTTCTATTATTTGAAAAATTCCTCAAATAGGTAATACCTATTAAAGCCAAAAAAACTATTCAAAATCCCGTTAGTTGATTTTATATGTAGTAAAAATTAAATAGCAGGACTCTGAATAACCTTTTCGACTAAATATCACGTTAAAATAAAATACTCTATATTATTGTTTGTCTAGCCTCGAAGAAAATGAAAAATAAAACTCGGACATGCAAATGACATTTTCATTTACCATTTGAGTCTGTCCTAGAATTCCTCGTAATCTGCTGATCGAGTGCCTCGTTTACTGGTTTTTCATTCATTCTCTACTTGAAGCTTTCTCAGCAATGTGTGTATTTTCAATAAAAATATCTACTTCCATTGTCAGCCTGGAAAAGTGGAAAGGCCTGGGTAAAATAGCTAACCTAAAGGTGACAACAAAATCTTGTCTTCAAAATTCATTCTTTCACATCACATAACGAACAGCTGATCTAAAACAAAAATACCACAATGCAAAAAACACTTCAGATTGGGTTAAAATAAAATTATTTCCACTTGAGTTTAGCAGAGAATCGACAAGGTTTAAAAAGATCAAAAAAATAGATCGTATAATATACATAGTAAGCAAGAATCAGCAAGATTTAAATTAGTATCGTAGGGTTTAGTAATTAAAATATGCGTAGGTATTTATACATTTACCAAAACTTAGGAAAAAATAATCAAACAAGTGTTGGCACATTTTGGTTAATAATGGTTATAAGTATGGGATGACTTGTATAATCATAAAAATAATTAATCAAATTTAACAAACTTACCTTTAGCAGAACAAAATGTAAAAAGGCTCGTGTTCATAAACAATATTAGTAGAAAAGATAAACAAACTCTTTGATAAACTCTGTCAGCCATTATCACTTAGGGCGAGGTTGGGCTGGGCGATTCCATTTTTGTGGCATTGTGGCCGAGTCCAATCCAAGAAGACCCTGAACAATGCAAAATAATGCTCGGGCCCTTCGTTGCCTATATTTGTCTCCGTCTGCATTAAATTACCTTCGCTACATATAAAGAGAGACATATATAGCTCGAACGAAGATAGGTCTCCTTGCTTAGTAAATACGTTCAGTTTTTACAAATAACGACGTAGAAGTTATATTAAGTCATACATGATGGGGACGGTAAACGTAGGGCGTCTACTAGCGGCAAAAGTGCAATGTTGCCAGAATGTTCTGCAGTGGCAGTTTATACTTTCAGGGTTTATTTGTGCGATTATTTTTTTAAATTTGGTTAATAAGTACCTAATTTCGCAAGTATGGATGCAAAAATCCTTATTTTAAACAATATTCAGGACTTATTATTTTATCATTTAGTCAGTTACCTACATAAATTGTATATTTACAAAAAATACAAGTACGCTTTAGGTAAGTGAATGGGGAATCAAGAATCAAATCAAAAATAATAGTATTTAATTAATTACACACACAATAAATAATTGCAGGCAATTTCAGAGGTTTTAAAACAATGGTATTATTGTTTGTTTGAAGGTTGTAGACAATGATGTATCTTGCATGAGTAATAGATGTGTTTTGGACTTCCATTGCCTTTAGTTTTTCATATCACAACGTTTCAACTGGAGATACTTACCAGTTGAAAGTTGAAACGTTTGTGATATGAAAAACTAAAGGCAATGGAAGTCCAAAACACATCTATATTACTCAAGTGGTATTATTATTATTATTACGCAAATATGAGAATATTTATTTAAAACGGCAACATTGCACTGCTTTTGGAGACAGAAAAATAGCAAAATACCTATAAAATAAAAGCCCATCAAAAATTATTTTAAAATTGGCATTCTATTTTAGGAGTACAATTCTCCGAAATCTTGAACTGTCTGCGATTCCAATAGACCAGTAAATTACAGTATATTAAAAAGTGACCATCGGCGAGTAAAGAATAATTTGTCAACTAGCTGTTGCATTGTGTTCATAAAAAGCGCTATGTTGCCATTATAAATTACGTTCGCGGCTCGGTACAACGCCATGTATTACAAACAGCTGATTAAATTCATAATAAGCGCAAGGTTTGGCAACATCCTAGCTTTGTAAGGAAAATCACACAGCACTGCTATTATTGGAGAAGTAGCCTTAAACGAGATCATAGAATTTTACTATCTTTTACAACTCCATTCAATATTTTAGGCAAGTAAAAATATATTGCAAATCGGAACGGTGGCGCCGTCTTTTCGAACTTGTACGCATAGTTTTTATACGACTAGGTTAACAGAGAACAATGCAGAAAAAATATAATTGGTGTATAAGGAGATTCATGAAAATAACCTACCAACTATAAACATTTTTTAAATCAATTAAGCTATGATTCTCCAGCCTGTTTTTTGATTGTATCCATTTTTTTAATTTAATCCTAAATAAGGCAAATGAATTAACTTTTTTAAGTTCTGCAGGTATGGTGTTAAATATTTTTGGTGCTAGAAAAAAATAACTTCGTTGTACAATCGTTCTGTTTAGGTACTCTTGATAAGTGATCTTTAGCCCTTGTAACATATTATGTGTACTCTATTTTAACTAATTCTTTTTTGTTTTTAAACTGTCTGATTAAAATTTGTAAACAAAACTACTGTCATAAGTCAAAAATTCCACTCTCACCGAAGAAACTTTCTGTAGAGTATCTTATACTCCTAGTTAAATATTAATTTTATAATCCATTTTTGTATTTTTTGTAAATTAGATAAGTAGTTATTAGTAACTACGAGGAAAGTGTTGCTAACACTCAACATACATGACCAAAATAATATACTTATATTACCCAACGAATACGCATGCGTCACTTCAAATGAAAACTAACGACTACAGTGCCCTTCGCGGTTCGCGCAGTTGACTTTAAATTTGAATAATGTTTTTAGGGTTGCATATGTATACAAAAATAGAATTATTAAATAATAAAAGTAAGATAGACCCTTTTTGAGTATTCAAGGCACAACACGGCTTCGCTGGTTGCCTGCACGTGGCGGAACAGAATGCACGCAAGTGCAAAAATAGGTCAGTTAGCGGCGTCGGATTTCCAAAAACACCTGTACGCTTTGTTTATCTGGCTTTTTTTGGTAAACAATGTTTGTAATATATTTTAAATATAGTGTAAATTATAGTTTACTGTTGTTTTAACTGGATAATTAATAAATCGTGTCCAAATCCATAAAACATTGTGGAAATTTACGTTTTTATTGCTTATGTAATATTCGTTTCGTTTTTATGTCTGTAATAACCTAACAGCAAAAAATAGTGTCGGTGTTATAATATTGTAGTTTGCGATAATATTATTGTCTGTATGTAAGTATATAGTGAAAATGAAGCTAGATTGTTTTGGTAGAAAATTAAAATTTCCAGCCAGTTATTATTTATAGAAAAAAAAATTATTAAAAGCAATTCCCATGCAGAGACAACTGGACACCATCAAAGAATATGTAGTTTACTCCCTACATTTTGCTGAAAGTGGCATAATATTATATTTTCGCGAAGACGATTATCGTTTATTAAATGGTTCTCTGTATCAAACATTTAGAGAAAACCTATAAACATTATAAAAAAAAGGTAAATTTTGTCTTTTGATACTTTTTTCTATGGTTTTTCGGCAACGTGTGTCTGGCCACCTTGCAATGTCGGTAATAAAGGTAGCTTTTTTATCGAGTGATACCAAAAGTTGATTATTTTTAAAGTTTATTTATCGCAAATTCTAAATAAAATCGAAAAATTGCGTTTGCGAGTTTCTCGTTCTCACATAATTTTGTCTCGTCTCACGAGATTCTCGCAGAAAATACTCTCGTCTCGCAGGAGATCGTAATACTCTAGTATCGCGAGAATGAGACGACAAAAAGCGACAAAAGTGAAACACTACTCCGTAAATAACAATCACAAGTTATAAGTTATAAGTATACCAAGTAATATTTGACTTGAGGTCAGGCACGCGGTAACATCGAAGATTGGTTATTTTGCTGGTTTTGTTTGTTTTTTATGTTCGATTTTATAAGTTTTATAGTTTAAATCTTCCTTTTTGCACTAAAAACGCGACGACGAATCGTTTTTAAACAAATTTTAGAAACAAAACCTTAAAAACAATTTTCTATCCTCAAAATCTGATAGGTTTGCAACTTCTAAAAATGCCAGAAGTTACTACCTTATTTCCCAACTTGATCAAAAATTGAGAAGAAATTCAAATTTTTGGGCAAGAATTTGGGGCAACGTTATTTTCAACTTTATTTAAAGTAAGTGCGTTGTGTTTAAAGTATTTAACATTTGGCTTATTAGCTATTTATTAGTTATCTTTACCTACGCCGTTATACAGGATACAGGTTGAACCACTAAAAAAATTATATAATAGCCGTCCCTTGTAGCAACAACATGTTCTTTCAGTCTTCACCCGTACAACCCACAACTTAATTAGTTATTTTAAAAAGACATAATTCTACCGGAGACCCTTCTGCGATTCAACAAGGTGTCGAACCTAGTCCGTCCCCGCAAACGATCAATTTCCCAACTCTACCTGTACCTGTTCTCACACGGTTTTCATTAGTGTCAGAAACACAACCCGGATCACTTACGCCATTAAAGGGCCTACAGTTAGGAATGGTAACACAATATCGAATTTTCACATTCTAAAATGAAACTGATTAATTCGTCCTGATTTTTTTTCTAGTTGATTGCGTTGATATAATATAAGAATCTAGTCATTTAGGTATTGCTAATATTTTATTTTTTACAGCTTTTTAACATTAATGTTCATTTGATACCTAAATAGAGTATTGGGTTAACTAAGAGGCTAATGAATGAAGAATAACGCGATGCGACGTCTATCGATAAATAAATTAAAGTGCCCATCCCTCTTCGGCAACATCGAAACACTTTCCACCTAATTTTCTTAGATACGGCCATAAATTAGAATTTGGCACAGGCCTGATTTAAATTAGGTTAGAGTCATGTTCAAACCAATACGGGCGTACTGTTGCTATTGTTGACAACTTAATAGAATCGGGAATATAAATTTGCATTAATTTTCGTTGGTTTCGCATCAGGTGAAATATGTAATTCGAATTTTCAATATATTATTTTTGGCCTGCGAAATTTACCGAAATTACTGAAATAATACGATGTTTCGTAACGAAAAAATTACATTTTTGACTGTAATATCGTACAAACCCAAACTTACAGTAGCATTTTATGTGAGTATGAGAGAGTAAATAATATGTTTAGATGCCCGCGATGAGGACAACAGATCAATCGGCAGTGCCGACTAGGGATCGGCACTGCCGATTCGGCAGTTGAGGTGAGACAGAGATCAGTGAGCATTGTGAGAACGAAACTTGGGTACCTGTAAAACAATTTTCAAGTACAATTTCTTGTTCATGAATTTAAAAAACTTTTTCCCGAGAACTTGACCCGTGGAATACTTTCACCCTTGGTTTAATATATACATACCTAGATATTTACTTTTTTATGTTATATAAGCATAGAGAAAAGTGACTTTTAAACCTTCGGTAGTAATATATTTTAAATTTGTTTGGAAAAATATATGATTTTGGATTGTATTACGGGCCTAAACACAAACACCATTAATTTTTGTTTTAACAGTACTTATAAAGGGACCGACTAATTTTGGGCTTATCTTGTACTTACTTTATTTAGTTTACATATTTTCACAGTAAATATTTCAAAATTTAAAAAACTAAAACCGTAGAAAATTTTATTTTTTCTTCCTCTATCTATGCGATAGAATAAAAATATCAAAATTTAGTTAAAAAGCCCATTGTAAAAGGATTTTGAATGTTTTATCATAACCTAACGTTTTAGTCCAGGGACAGAGACACAGATAAAAATGTAAATTTTGATTGCGTGAAAACAAAAAAATGTTGAATAATCCGATTTTAAAATAAC
Source organism: Polydrusus pterygomalis (assembly GCA_963969555.1). Lineage (NCBI taxonomy): Eukaryota > Metazoa > Arthropoda > Insecta > Coleoptera > Curculionidae > Polydrusus > Polydrusus pterygomalis. Next base: position 3,995,142 of record OZ018376.1, read on the forward strand.
CCATAAATAAATTAAATTCAATTGCTTCACTGCTGAAAATTTTTTCCTGAAAACCGAGCTAAGCCCCTCTATTGAAATTTCTCAACGAAATTAATTTTTTAAAAGCAAACATGCCAAAACTGAATGAAATTTTAATACAATCTTTAATATTGGCTCCGAGGAAACGATGAAATTTTTATTGCCCGGATTTCAAACCGATTAGGCAGTCTTTAAAAGCGTCGGGAGTTTACTTGTGTTTGCATGCACAGTTTCAAATATAACGGAGGTTTAGGTCATACGTTTATAGGTAGTGTTGTAGATGGCCGAGTTACACCCAGTTCAGTAGAACCATAGACATTTACCTTTAGATACGTACAGCTTTATAGGTGAAAAAATACGCCAGAGCGCACGGCTTACCGGTCAGATGCCTTCCCTCCCAGCAGAATTTGGCATGCGCGTAAACCTCTTGTTATCGGTCCGTCCTTCTTTAGCGACATGCTCAAAATACACTCCAGAACCGGCCCGACGCCATTTATGTTGTCGTGATTTAAGTTTTCTCTGTGGATTCCTTGTTGGTTATTGTGGGTGTTTAATATTTACGGATTTCTAGTTTTTGTGTAGTTTAGTGAAGCGTAGCGTGTTTATGCTTTTAGTGACTCGAATAAAACTCGGGTAAAACACGGGGTATTTTGTATTTTCAGTAAATGGAGTAGTGATAATTCTTGATATATAACTTTATTTTGTTATGATCAATTTAAACATATCAAACTAGGCCTAGGCTACACAAACAAGGTATGAAAATAAAGAGAAACACACCAAAACAGATTATCCCGATGCATGTTTTGGTACATTTTATTTGCAGCCCTGCAGTCGTAATTACGTACGCCAACTTTTCGGGCAATATACCGGGTGTCCACGGAAGGTGGCTCGCCCCTCTAATTTTTTTGTTTTTTAAGATAATGAAATAAAATTCGGGGGATTTGTATACGACATAAAACTGCATTATTTGACAGGTGACTCAACATTATGGATCTTCCGGTTTAACCGGAAGTGACATAAACTTTCGATTTTTAAATGGGACACCTGGTATATTTTTCCTTTTTTTGACTCCGTATGACATTCTAAATGCAACGATGTGTCACTTGTTACTTTTTGTCACCAAGAAAATATTTTTTTTTCCAAATTTATTGTTTTATCTAGAGGGCTATGAATACCTTAAAATCACTTATTTCAGTTCTCTAATCTTGGGAAAAATACAATTTTACTATTTTTGATCCAATGCTATGTGCTATGTAAAATTTAATCTTTAAAGTTGTATAACTCATTTTTTTTAAATGGTGGCTCGTCGGGTTAAGAAAAAAGAGGATTTTATTACGATTATTTTGATACCATACACTATTAGGTTTTAGAAAAGCTGCCATTAAAAAACTTTAAAAAGTTAACTTAGAACTTTCCTAATATGAAGCATCTGTTGAGAATAAATGTAGATTTAAATGCGTCAAGTAGCCTGTGACCAGCAAAACTGATGAAACAAAATCATGCCTTGAAGAAAATTGAAATGCCAACAGCTTCTGCCAAAGTAAATTAGTTTGTTGTTTAAAAAACATGGAAAATAATAGTTTTACAAGGAGTGAAAAAGTTGACAAAAAATATTTTCTTGGTGACAAAAAGTGACAAGTGACACATCGTTGTATTTAGAATGTCATATTAAGCCAAAAATGTAAAAATATACCAGGTATCCCATTAAAAAATCGAAAGTTTATGTCACTTCCGGTTAAACCGGAAGTTCCATAATGTTGAGTCACGTGTCAAAAAATGCAGTTTTATGTCGTATACAAATCCCCCGAATTTTATTTCACTATCTTGAAAAACAAAAAAGTTAGAGGGGCGAGCCACCTTCCGTGGACACCCGGTATTGCTTCAAAAAGTTTAAAAGACACTTTTCTTTATACTTATATTATATAAAAGAAAAAAGTAAATACCTAGGTATGTTTATATTAATCCAAGGGTGAAAGTATTCCACGGGTCAAGTTCTCGGGCAAAAACTTTTCAAATTCTTGAACAAGAAATTGTGCTTAAAATTGTTTTACACGTACCCAAGTTTTTGTAAAAATCAGTATGTTTGGAATTTCCTTTTTTTTTGTTAATTGGTTTTTAAAAGTAATTATTATAAATTGGTTTATTTATTGAAAATGGTGATATTCGTTTGCTGTGCCTAGCATTTAAAATGTTGGCAGTGTCTATGAATATTTAATCTATACCGCGCATGATTTAAAATATAAAACTCCACAAGCTACAGTGGTACGACTACGACGACAGTGTGAGCGTCAAAAACCGCCAGTTGGAAAACAAAAACCCGCATGTGTTTAAAGTTTAAAGTAAAAAGAGTGATCTCAAGAAAGAAAGAGGGGCCCTTCAATATCGCTATCCCGGGAGCAACACCATGCAAGGTGAGTGGAGTTTATTTGCCAATTTTTCTTATTTTTTTTCTCTTTCACGTGTTACAATAATTATACAGTCCACTAATTTTTTTATCCGAACCAAACCTAAACACGCAACACAATACAAGTTATATACCAAGTAATATTTGACTTAAGGTCAGGTATACGCGATAACATATAGAAGATTGGTTATTTTGCTGGTTTTGTTTGTTTTTTATAGGTACCTATTCGATTTTATAAGTTTTATAGTTTAATTGATCTTTTTCTTCCTTTTCGAACTAAAAATACGATGGCGAATTATTTTTTAAAAAATTTTAGAAACCTTAAATACAATTTTCTATCCTCAAAATATGATTTATTTGTTAGTAACTAATAAAAATACCAGAAATCACTACATTTTTCCCAACTTAATCCAAAATTGAGAAGATATTCCAATTTTTTGGCAAGAATAATATGGCACTAATTGAGGACGTCGAGCAACATACAAAAGAAACATTCTCAGTATGCTATCAGTTTTTAGCTTTTGGTTAAAAAAAATACCTCTCAAATATAATATCCGATAATTCTAATAAATTATTATTACTTACCAGTCTACATAGCTACAAAATAGAACATACCTGAAACAAAAAGAAAAATCGAATAAGATTTATAAACTGTGCGAGCAATATAACTATAACAAAAATTGTTGATAACGGATACTAGGTAGTAAAGAACCATTAAACCAGACTCGGCATAGGACCAATTCGAAAATATTATTTATTATTATTAGAGACTAAGATTTTACAGACAATTATAGTACTTGCCACAAAGTGGATACATACATTGACGGCCGCCAGGAGAGAGCTGCTTCTAATTTAATACCAATAATGAAAAGCGATATCTCAAAAACGGTTACTCTCAGGAAGCTGAAATTTTGGAGATATTTATGGTGGATTGCACAAAAACAATAATTACCTAATCAGGTAAATTTGACTGTGACAATATTGATATTGACAAACATAATTTACTGACAAAGGGTTGGTTAAACATATTATATACACCGCACGTAAAGGCGTATCTACTTAAGTCTTCTTTTTTATGTTTTAAAAGGCACAAATCAAAATTTTTTTGTTATAATTACTAAGAGCAACATTACTTCAATAATCACAAAATAAATTGAATATTTTAAAAATATAGTTTTGGAGATACTTTCAATTTAAAATCTCAAAAATCATAAAATCGCTTTCCCGAAAAATCAGTAAAAGTGAGATATGTATGTACCCGTTGTGGTAAGTACTAACTGTAAAATTTTGGTCTCTTTAATAATAATAAATAATATTTTCCAATGAGTGCTCATGCCAACTCTGGTTTAAAGGTCCATCATTACCTGATATCCGCACCCTAATTATCATCTATCTTCTCTAGGATGAAAAGAAAAAATCGAATGCACTTTACGGCGTATAGATTTTATTAGAAAGGACCTTAACTAGAGCAAGCAGTCTCACTATGGCCTCGCAAGGGCCCTTGATTGCACCTCAAAGAATTCCGCTTCTTTTAACCCTCTTTCTTTCCCTCCTCCTCCCCCCTCACTTGGCCGCCGCCTTAAAGCGTAATTCTTCTTTAGTCAAAGTCTTTTTACTTTTTCCGTGTTCGGTTCAGTTTGATCGCAATAAGTTGTCGAATCGGGACGATGCATGGGGAGTTTCCGAGTTGCTTTTTTAGCGGGGTCGCCATCCGGACGTGCCTTTATAACTATGGTCCGGATTTTCCATTTTTCCATAAAAAAAAATCACACAAAATATTTGTAACAATCAGTTAGAACTTACTTTCTATTTTTACCATTTTTATTTTGTTCGAAATTATATGCAAGAGTTAGGGGTTCAAGAGTTCACATTTGTCGCAATTTCCTATACAAAATGGTGCTATTGGTGCAGATCAACCAGTACAACATGCTGTCCGAAAACTTCCCTAAATAATAGCTTTGTTTGTACAGCGAGCGGTCAGAAACCCTCAGCAAATGAACGCATGCGAACGTGTTTTAAAAGCGTTCGCACACGACAAATCCGAAATCCCAAACCGCTGACAGAAAATCCGGCATTCGCAGAAGCCAAAATCTAACTAAACGCAAAGCAAAGAATTTCCAACCAGTTGAAAACACGCATGCGCGGAGAAAAATTGGAAATCGATTGACAATAATTGTTTGTACGAATGAACCAAATATTTTGCCAAGAATGAAAATCAGTTGCGTTACATAGGAAAAATCATATATTTTTACAAAAATAATTCTTTTTATTTTGAAGAAGTAGTCCATACTCAAAGTGGAGTTGAATGATATAGGGAAAAGAAAAGCATAAAGTCTTTCTCCACAATTTTAATTCAATAGCTAGGCTAGAATCGACATGTTTCAAGTGTAGAAACACTCATCATCAGGAAATTGAAGCAAATATAATGAACAGCTGATGTTGTTAGCAAAAGAGAAAATAGAATAAAATTAAAGGTGGAACTAATCCATAATGGAGCTTTCAATGGCACGCATGGGGAGTGAAAAAACAGAGAGTATCAAATAATGGACTTTGTAGAAAACAGTTCAAGTGTGTGTGATAAAAACATTTTAGTTTGATTCTACTAGAGGTGTCAAAAATGAGGGGGAGAGAAAGAAAAAATACGTTCTTTTATTAAAGTAGTGTAGATGCTTTCTGTAAAAGATAAAGAAAAAAGGGATGTACTGAATGAAATGTAATAAAATAAGTTAGATTAGCTTACCATTTAGCTTAAAGTAAAATGCTGTTGGGGCACCAAGCTTGTTACGGCCCAGTTACCCCAGCAGGAGTCAAAACTGACACATATGGTTTAGAAAAGAAATAATAAGTTTACGACATTTTCAGAGAAATTTTTTTTTTTTGAAAATGTCGTAAACTTATTATTTCTTTTCTAAACCATATGTGTCAGTTTTGACTCCTGCTGGGGTAACTGGGCCGTAACAAGCTTGGTGCCCCAACAGCATTTTACTTCAAGCTAAATGGTAAGCTAATCTAACTTATTTTATTACATTTCATTCAGTACATCCCTTTTTTCTTTATCTTTTTGCACTTTCTGTTTTTTACAGGCCACCGTCTGCTAATGTCATTAATGGACTGGATGAGCTGGATGATGTTATGTCTGTTGTTTTGCCGTCTGTCGATTGTGTTGTTTGTATGGGAGACATTAATATTGACCTTTTTAGACATGAAAATCCAGCAACAAATTGCTTTGAGGCGTACGGCTTTGCCCAAGTTGTCAATGAACCAACGAGAATATCTGGTAGCACCTCTACGCTTTTGGATCCAATTTATATTTCCGATAAAGATATAATTAAAAACTCACACGTTATTGATGCACAGAATATCTCGGACCATCGATTGGTTCTCTGTGAACTTAATGTTAAGGTGGTTAAGTTTAAACCAAAAATCGTTAAGTATAGAGATTTCAAACGTTTTAATCATGCCTTGTTTCACAATGATCTAATATCCTTACCCTTTAATGATGTTCTATATATTGACTGCATTGAAAATAAGATAAGATTGTTTAACGAGTTAGTCACAAACTTGTTCAACCATCATGCTCCACTTAAAACCTCAAGGGTTACCAGGCCCAAAGCTCAGTGGTTAACAGAGGATGTAAAGATTGTTATTAAAAACCGCGATAATGCTTTAGCCAGGTATAAAGTATCAAGATCTAATGATGACTGGGAATTATATAAAAGATTACGAAACTCAACTCTGGCTTTAGTTCGTGGACGCAAAAGGGCGTTTGTTGACGGTGTGATTGAGGGGGGTGACTCAGGAAGAGTGTGGAATGTTCTGAAGGATTTAAATATAAAGCAAAATAAAGTTCAGGATATTCCTCATCATTTGCAGGATGTTGAGAAAATCAATACCTTTTTCAGTTCTGTTTTTAATCCTGGTAAATGTGAGGATATGGTTAACAAATATTCAAATTTGACTTCCCCATATGAAAACTCTTTTGAGTTTAAGGCTGCAACTATCGAGGAAGTTTCGAATGCCATAAATAGAATCAAATCTAATGCATTTGGGTCTGACGGTATCACACGAACGATGCTTCAATACTGTGGACCTTTTATTCTTCCGTATATCACCCACATTGTTAATGTCTGTCTCGAACGTAGCTACTTTCCAGGTTCTTGGAAGATGTCAATTATTCAACCCATCCCAAAGACATCTAATCCAGATTCATATGAGGACTTGCGCCCGATAAGTCTTCTCCCTGTAATGTCCAAGGTATTGGAAAGAATTGTTTATACTCAAATGAGTGAATATGTCAATGAACATAAAATAATACCTAGCTTTCAGTCTGGCTTTAGAAAATCTCACAGTACAGCGTCGGCGCTTGCTGGTATTTTGGATGGGATTGGGAGGGATCTTGATGATGGGAAGATATCCTCTTTGGTGCAGCTGGATTTCTCGAAGGCATTTGACACCATAAATCATGAACTTCTCTGCGTTAAATTGTCATACTTTGGGTTTCACCCTTCAGCACTGAATTTCATAGCGTCATATTTGAGAGATCGATCCCAGAGGGTTGTGCTAGGGGACAGTACTTCATCGTTGAAGTCTGTTATATCGGGTGTGCCACAAGGCTCGATTTTGGGACCTCTTCTCTTCATCATTTATACCTCTGATGTTCTAACCGATATAGAGAACTGCTCAAAACAAACCTATGCGGATGACACACAGATTTCCTTCGGTTACTTGCCTAAGGAACATCATATTGGTGAGTTTATTATGAACAATGAATTGAAAAAAGTATACGAATGTGCAAAGGGTCACAATTTGACTCTAAATCCCAAGAAATCCATTGTGGTTCACTTTGGAAAAAGGAGAATTTGTGATATTAATCATTCTGTCCAGTTGCACATCGGGGGAGTACCTATTCCAGCGAGAAACGTCGCTAAGTCTCTGGGAATTCTGCTTGATGATCAGCTAAAATTTATAGATCAGGTCAATGCTCTCCTTAAAAAATCTTTTCATCATCTTAGGCTTCTCTATGCAAACAGACACGTTTTGTCTAGAAGGATGAGAATTGTTTTATCTGAATCTTTAGTATTGAGTCATTTTAACTACTGCAATTTTATTTATGGTCCCTATCTTAACCTTTTGGAAAAGAGAAAAATTCAGAGAGTGCAAAATTCTTGTTGTCGCTTTATTTTCTCTCTGCGTAAATATGACCATGTTTCAAGTTCAATTCGTGAACTGAAATGGCTTAATATGAATAATAGACGAGAGCTCCATTTTGCAGTTTTTTTACATAAAATTGTTCTTACGGGATTGCCTACTTTCCTTAGGGATAGGCTTATTTCTAGAAACGCTATACATAACAGAGACACACGATATAATGACCTTTTTAGCATTCCCAAACATTCTACAGCCATGTTTCGGCGATGTTTTAGTTATCAGGCTCCTCACACCTATAATAAACTTCCAAATGAACTTAAACTGTCAAGCCCATTCTCTTTTAAACGGAGGTATAAATCTCATTTACTTGCTGGCCAATAAATACTCACAACCCTAATTGTAAAGTTTGTGGTGTGGAAGAAGGAAAAGAAAAAAATAAAAAATGGTTCTTTAATTATTGTATAGCTTTTTGTTTATTTATAGGATATCTCAATAATATTTATATATTTTAGTTAGAGGTTCTATGTAAGACTAGCCACTACGGCTAAATATCGCCTCGAAAAATATCTTTGTTAAGTTCTGATTTTGTGTAAACTTTTCTTTGAATAAAAGGCGTTTATTATTATTATTATTATTTTTACAGAAAGCATCTACACTACTTTAATAAATTCGACATAGTAGAATCAAACTAAAATGTTTTTATCACACACACTTGAACTGTTTTCTACAAAGTCCTTTATTTGATACTCTCTGTTTCTTCTCTTCATTTCCCACCCACAGTGGCTTTTCACTGGTCCCTGACCTTTCAGCGTGCTGATATATTTTCCGTCGTTTGACTCTCCCCATGCGTGTCATTGAAAGCTCCATTATGGATTAGTTACACCTTTAATTTTATTCTATTTTTTTTTTGCTAACATGATCAGCTGTTCATTATATTTGCTTCAATTTCCTGATAATGAGTGTTTCTACACTCGAAACATGTCGATTCTAGCCTAGCTATTGATTTAAAATTGTGGAGAAAGACGTTATGCTTTTCTTTTCCCTAATTCTTTTTATGTTTAAATATTGCATTGGTATTAATTCCTAATTATTATTCTTTTAATTACCTAATACTACACTACAACACTAGGAAAATTCATTAAGGTGGGAGTATCAACATGCTTGCCAACCTGTAACCTATTTCGCGTAGATTTATTTATGTTTTCTAGCTTTTACACATAATTTAAATAAAATCAGTATCGACTTGATATTTTATAGGTAATAATTGACATATTTAATAAATATCAAGTAATTTCATAACTTATTTTAGTAGAATTGTATAGCGAAAAATATCGGGTAAGATTTTTTTTAACATTTTTATGTCATTGTTCTTTCACTATACAATTCTCCCAAAATTAGCAATGAAATAAATTGATATTTTTGTAATATATCAGATATTACCTAAGTAATGTGCCGACGATACTGATTTTATTTAAATGTTAGTTTAAAAAATAATAAACTTAAAAAAACAAAGCGAAATAGGTTAGGTTGGCAATAAATTGAACGACGTTGAGAATTCAACCTTAAGTAAATCAAAAAATTTAAACAAAAAGATCCAAAAAAGTAAAAATGTTGTTTGTGACGAACCCTGAATAGTAATTGCAAATCTGATATTCGAAACTGTAGTTTGAACACAAGCGGACGCTTTTATAATAAATTACTTTTTCTTCTATACCTACTAATAAAAAAGTTTTTCCAACTCTATCCGTGGACACACTGTATGGTCAACATTTACGAAATATCACCATAATTCCAAAATAAATTGTTAAAAATAATTAGGCACGCCCATGATTTTATAATTTACCTACCCAAACGTCCGGACCCTACTTACAACTTAACGCTAGGAAAACGACATGCAGCGCATGTAAAATTGTGCAGAAAAGTCATTCTGATCTTGTATATTGGTTGAGATTAAAAAAAACACCGTGCACATTCTCCTTAATCTTTATTCTTTGCGAAAACTTTTCAATAGCAGCTGTTTGATCCCCAGTTCCCCATTTTGTGTAGCAATGTTTCGAAGAATCAGCGGTTTAAACTGTGCCTCAGGATTCATATAGTTTTTGCTTAAGGTGGTTCACAATTTTTTCTTTAAACATTGTTAAAATAAAAGACTTTCTAATAATTAAGCTTTTTAACGATCAGATCTATTTTGGACTATGGATGTGTCCTGTAAAACGTTGCAAGATAAAATCGACCGCCTACAATTTAAAGCACTGAGAATATACCTTGGTGCCATGAGATCTACACCTACTGAAGCTCTCTTGGTTGAAGTCATAGAACCCCCGTTAACCTTAAGAAGGGAAATGTTATCTACTAAACTTATATTCAAACATAAGTACCTGGACACCAATCTCGTCAAATAAAATTTCTGTTTTGAATATTCATGATCTAACAGATAAATACTGGATACATAAAAACTCTCCTCCCCTTTGCCTAGCATTTAGAAATTTTCAGCAAGAAGTAGATAACCTTAAACACATCTCCCAATTCGAGATAGAGTACTTTAGTTTGGGTTTCCCAATAAGTCTTTATTTACCTGCTTTCACGGATCACCATGGCATAAATGCGTGTATTCTCAATACCAGCCTAGAAACGTATTTAGACTCCCTTCACATCTATACAGATGCATCAAAATCTGAGCAGGGATGTGGCGGGGCCTTTTATATCCCCAAAATCAAAATTGAATACAAATTTAGATTAAATGGCAGTTTCTCCGTTTTTACTTGCGAAGCCATCGCTATCCTAGTATCTCTAAACTACTGCACTAAACTGGACCATAACAAGTTTTTGATCCTGTCGGACTCCTTGTCCGTTTTAAAAGCCCTTAAAAATTTGGATAGCTGGAGCTATAGTGTGTGTCCAGTACTTTTTAAGATCAAACAATCCCTTAAAAAGCTTAGTCAATATAATAAATCAGTGGTGTTTATGTGGATAAAAGCACATACAGGGCTTGTTTATAATGAAGCTGTAGATCAACTAGTCAAAGACGCTATTCTTAGTGGCTCACCAATGAATTTCTCTATTGGTATACCAGATTCTTATCTTATTTGCAAATCTAGAACATTAGAACGATGGCAACATGGAGTAGATACAAAAGAGTCAATAAAACAAGATTTTCACAGATCCACCCGGACATTACTATAAAATACTGGCACTCCACTCTTAACGTTTCGAGGAGATACATAACCACTTTAAGCTTAAATTTGGACATGCAAGTTACCCTGCTCACCTTAAAAAAATTAATGTTGTTGAATCAGAACTTTGGGAGACTTGTGCCGTTCCTTGTGATTTGGATCATACTCATTTTTCGATTGCCGAAAATACTCCAACAACATATATAATATTCTAATAACGGAATGTCATATATTGGCTCCCCTAAACTTACTCCACGTCCTGTCGGAGGTAAACAATGTAAAGGCGCAGAAGGCTATCATGTCCTTCTTACATAGAAATAACATTAAACTGTAATCATTAATATAGGGAAAAGAAAACCATAAAGTCTTTCTCCACAATTTTAATTCAGTAGCTAATAAGCTAGAATCGACATGTTTCGAGTGTAGAAACACTCATCATCAGGATGTTAAAGTAAAAATTATGAACAGCTGATGTTGTTAGCAAAAGAGAAAATATAATAAAGTTAAGGTGGAACTAATCCATAATGGAGCTTTCAATAGCACGCATAGGGAGTGAGAAAATTTGTTTGCAGTCAAGAGGTGAAAATCTATCAGCACGCTGAAAGGTCCGGGACCAGTAAAAAAGCCACTGTGGGCGGGAAATGAAAGGAAAAACAGGACATATCAGTATAATTCCAATGTCAAATGAAGTGCTTTGTGGAAATCAGTTCAAGTGTGTGTGATAAGAAAAATATAGTTTGATTTGATTAGAAAAATTCATCCGTGTCGAAGAGGTGTGAAAGAAAAAGTCAGATATGAAGGGGGGAGAAAGAAAAATTGTGTTTTTTTATATATTTTAGTATAGTTGCTTTCATTTAGCTTGAAGAAAAATGCTGTTGGGGTACTAAGCTTGTTACGGCCCAGTTACCCCAGCAGGAGTCAAAACTGACACATATTGAAGAAATGAAATAAAAGTTATCACATTATCAAAGGAAACTTTTGAAATTTTTTTATAAAAAATATCAAAAGTTTCCATGTCGATTCTAGCTTATTAGCTACTGAATTAAAATTGTGGAGAAAGACTTTATGGTTTTCTTTTCCCTATATTATTCAACTCCACTTTGAGTATGGACTACTTCTTCAAAATGTAATCATTAAGTTATAATCGTAATTTTATATCGGAATCCTTAAGAAATGTAGATATTCTAAATTCCTATTGTTATGTGTTTTCCCAGGGCCATCCTGTTGGTTTATAGAATGCTCTGATCGGCCCAGAGCGAGAAGCGAGTAACCCTGTCTCTTTCCTTTTAGGTTTATTCCTTTTCTTTTTTTTTTCTTTTTCTTATGATTTGACGTATTATCTGTAACCCTTAAAAACTTAGCGGCTGGCTAAATGGCAGATCTGCCAAAGAAAAAAAAAACGTATACCACCAGACAAATTGTGTTACCCTTGTAGGGTAAAAATTAGGTTTTCACCCTATTTTACCTAAATCTTGTAAATTGTTATATTTAATGTTTAATATTTAATATTATTATTGTTATGGATCATATATTGTCATTGATTAAGGATATAACCCATACCAGATGATATAATGTTATTAAACATCTTAACATATAGTATAAAACAAAGTCGCTATCGCCCGTCTATCCCTATATCCCTATATGTGCTTGAATCTTTAAAATTTTTTAAGATTTTGAAGCGGTTTTTTTAATAGATACAGAGATTCAAGATGAAGGTTTTTATGTATAATTAGCGACCCGCCCCGGCTTCGCACGGGTGCAATTTCAGAAAGTGGCATGCCGGGTACTAATATATCGGGTTTGTTCGGGTTTGTATTTATACCAGCGGGTTGCAACGCGTGCCGGGTACACGCTAGTAAGCTATATAACAATAATAATACTTACAAGAGTTTAAGGTTAAGTTCATTTAGGTTTAGTGTTTATATCGACTGATTTGTAGGTATACATAAAACAATTAGTTACAATTAGAGATTATAATAAATAAATAAAATAAAAATCATTATACCGTGCGAGCAAAAATTATTTGCATCAAAGAGGGCCTCGCATCTAAGGACGTAATGCTTAGCCGTAGAGCTTAATACCTGTTGGGTGTCAGTAACTACCTGAATTAACAATCAGTCAGTTATTCCGTCATCTTTGACAGTCGTTACAAGTAATTTGATTCATCGCTAATTTTTCCAATTTCTTGAACAATTCACACAATGGGCTTTACGGAACAGCACAAAACATTCATGGTTGAAGCGTATTTTCGAAACGGGGTTACAGTAAATGGTGAGTGGCAATACAATCCGGGTTTGTGCGTGGACGATTTTCACGAACCTTTTCCTAACCTTGCTTTTATTGCTAGGGATTTTTATCATTGCCTGAAAAGAACCGTGGCTGTGTTTAGGGAAACAGGTTCTATACGACACAAAAAAGGAGCAGGAAGACCATCTGTAAGAATAGAAGAACTTGTTGCAAACGTTCGTGAAATAATGCAAAATACGCCAACAAATTGTATCAGACGACTGTCCCAAGAAGTAGGAAGATCTTATGGACGTTGAATTCCCACCTAGATTACCTTGTTTAACGGTTATGGATTACTTCGTTTTTCCTCATTTGAAGAACACTATTTTTAAAACACCAGTACCAGTTGCAAATTTAGAATAATTACAAGAAAGGATTATCCAAGAATGTGGTAACATTTCTCAAGAGATGCTGGTCAACACTTTCGAAAATATGAAAATACGTGTGAATTTATGCTTGGAGCATGGCGGTGGCCAATTTCAGCAATTTATGTAATTATTTTTCTTTTTCTTTCTGTATATTCTTACTTTGTTAATTTACAAAAATAAATTTGTATTTGTCTGTTTATTTTATTACTCATTAGTTTGGCATATCATGTCACAATATGAATTTGACACAGTTTTAACCTAGATTTGGTTAGATATATCGTCCCCATATCATTGTGATCTAAACCAAGCCCTACGTTTTTTAATCCAAGCCCTCTTTGATGCAAATAATTTTTGCTCGCACGGTACTTCCAGTACCCTCAATTTTACCCTATTAATTTTCCAATGAAATTGTATTAAACTTTTTTGAAGGTACTTGCATGATGGACTCGCACACCAAATTTGATTAATTTTCAGACGGTCGATTTAAAAAAAAAGTGTGAAGTGTCTTCCTAGGACAACCAAAGAATCACCTATTTAATTATAATAAGTCAGTTCCACACATTACAATAAACATTGTAATAAACTGTGCTAAATAGATTCAAATCAAACAAAATATATTATCCCGATGTAAAATGGTAACTTACATATTCAGTTTCACCCTCTTCAAAAGTCAAGGAAAATATTCGCAAGGAAAGCTGTTTATTTTAATGCACACATGTTACCAACCAGGCCTTCTTGATTTAAAGGCGTACGTTTTCTCTTTGCAGCATCCCGGTCCCGGTCCGAATTGATAAATGTACTTCTATCAAGATCATTTATTCTCAACGTTCAAAATCGTTTAGAAAGTAGCTGAAACTTTAGAAAAAGCCGTAAGGATAAGTTTGCACGAAGCCATCTAAGAGGGTATATCACTATTACAGTTAATACAAGAACTCTATATAAGGTAAACAAGTAGTATTAATAAACCTTCTGAATTGTTTTGGTACGTTGCATGTGTTACGATTAGTACGATGACTAAAAAGAAAAAGAAAATTTGGCGGATATAGCATAAGAGATGGACATCATAAAGAGCACGCTGGACCGTTAGACAAGATATTTTTACCACCGAGCAGTTATTCTAAAGTTTAATAAAACATTTCAAAACACATATTTCACAGTAAGCATCATACATACAGGGTGGCGCACCGAAAACTTTCCACTCAGGTTTATTGTCTTGTTAATAAATAAATCAAAATTCGCTCGAACACGGGAACCTTAGTTCTCAGGGGGACATATTTTTTTGCTATTTTCATCCCTCCTGCTGGAACCCCCACGACGGGGTGGCTTCCACCCTTAGAATCTTAAATGTAAAGGGGGGTCGAGTGATACCTTATTTTAAAGGGAATTGAATTGCTTTTCAAACGCGACCTTGCTCGTTTAAATCGAGTGAATAGTTACTGAGAAATAGGGCTAAAAAGAAAAAAAAATTAAAAGTAATAAAATTTGTTACCGCTTGTATCAATCAAGTTCCCACACTTAGCACGAGGAAAGTGTCAGATGCATCGGGTGTTGGGATGTTTCGCGTAGAACGGTTCAGCGTACTTTAAAAACGCATAAGTTTCATCCCTATAAAATAAAACTGGTTCATGAACTTAATGAAGATGATGACGATCGCCGTTTGCAATTTTGCGAATTAATTAGACATACAGGGTTAGGTGCAAGAATAGCTACCGCAGCTAAATCTCGCCCTGTGATGGCTGTATATTTTGTTTATAGATAAAAAAAAAAACTGTAATCAATAATGAATAAAAGACGTTTATTATTATTATTATTATTATTATTATTATTAAATGATCATTCGCAATCCACAATTTATTTTCAACATTTGTTTCTCCGATGAATGCACTTTTTTTCTTCACGGTACTGTCAATCGACAAAATTGCAGATATTGGTCGGATTCCAACCCTAGAATTTTTAGAGAAGTGCATACTCAACATCCCGAAAAATTAAATGTGTGGGCTGGAATTTTTGGGGACCGCATTATTGGGCCGTATTTTATACCTGGAAATTTAACAGGTGAAATTTACCTGAACCTGTTAGAAACCACTATTAACCCTGCTTTAACGAATGTCATAAAAGAAAATGACCGTTATCGGCCCGAAAATATCTACTTTCAGCAAGACGGAGCACCCCCGCATTATGCGTTCGATGTTCGACAGTTTCTGGATGAAAATATTCCTGTAAAATGGATTGGAAGAAGAGGTCCTATTGAATGGCCTGCAAGATCGCCTGATTTGACTCCACTGGACTTTTTTTTGTGGGGACATTTAAAGTCTAAAATTTATGCAACCCAACCGAATTCTTTGGAAGACTTGCGACAACGAATAGTGTACGAGTGCCGACAAATAACTCCCGCAATGCTCCATAATGTTCGCGAACATTTTGAACAGTGCATTTACAATTGCATGGAGGTTGGAGGTGGACATTTTCAACATTTACTTGATTGATACAAGCGGTAACAAATTTTATTACTTTTAATTTTTTTTTCTTTTTAGCCCTATTTCTCAGTAACTATTCACTCGATTTAAACGAGCAAGGTCGCGTTTGAAAGGCAATTCAATTCTCTTTAAAATAAGGTGTCACTCGACCCCCCTTTCCATTTAAGATTTTAAGGGTGGAAGTTACCCCGTCGTGGGGGTTCCAGCAGGGGGGATGAAAATAGCAAAAAAATATGTCCCCCTGAGAACTAAGGTTCCCGTGTTCGAGCGAATTTTGATTTATTTATGAACAAGAAAATAAACCTGGGTGGAAAGTTTTCGGTGCGCTACCCTGTATATACGAACGTAAAGACAATTGTATACATACAAATCTTTTAAGGTCTAAAAATCTGTCTCTATAAGAATTCCACGTTGTCAATAAGTGTAACCAATGCTGCTGGGCCAGCCAAATATCCTGCTGTGAGTTTCCGTGATCTCAGCATGGCATCTGATCACAAACAGCAGGATCCCAATTAGGAAACTACGTTTTTAAATAAATAATACGTAAAATAGAATTATATGATACTAACAAGTTCGACACAACACCACTGGTCGTCGCCTAATTTAATATGTAAATAGAACACCAAAATCTGTATATTGTGCAATTGGGAGGCGAAGAATCCCAAAAACACAAAGCTTAAATATTAAAAATGGTTACTTTTCCACTACCCTGTATTTAGAATTTCATTTTTCGACAATTCATTATGGAGCACAATAATATCTAATTCCGCAACCGGAATTTGGAGTTTCACTCTCTATTCTTTGAAAATATATAAAATTTTAGGAGACCGTCCTGTTAAACGGAAGAAGCAAGCATTTGAGAAAAACAATTTTTTTTCTTATAAACGGATAGAGTAGAAAAAACCTTTTAATAACAGTGTTATTGAAAATGAAGAAAGGAAAACAAAAATATTAAGAGGGTGTTCCTATTAAAATAAGTAATTTTAGCCGGAAGTCGCATTAGACCAGGGCTGAAGCCTTTGCAAATGGTAAAAACTAAAAAAAAATAATAGTAGAATCAAACCCATTGGAAAAGGAAGAGAATATAACAAAAATGAAAGGAAAAAAAAATTACGGGCGATCCGAAGTCGGGAAGTGGGGGGCGGTGAGTTTTTAATGTTAGAAAACGATTTATCTCCATTTTCGGCAAAACTACAAGTCCTATGGAAAAACTTTAAATGGCAAAGTTGTAGGTAATAAAAAGATCTACAACTTTTGTATTTGCACTTTTTTCACATAACCTCAAAATTTATGTGAAAAATTCAAATAACGACGTTTTTGGTTTTTTATTTTTATCTTTTACAAGAAAAAAAAAATTTTTTCACGAAATTTGGTGAAAACTTACCTTTTTATGCCCCAAAGACACTGTAATTTTGTTGATTTAAAATATTTCTTTTTTTACCTTATTGTGACTTAATATCGAAAAAGCACCCTAATTTTCAATCAAAAATTCTCACGTCAAAATATCTGCTTTTTTAAAAAAGTTGGTGGGCTTTTTGTTCGTTAAAATCTCTACTTTCTGATGGTGTAAAGAAATATACATTACTATGGTAAATGTGATGAAATCCCCTTTAAATCCTACCTTTAATTATATTTAGAACAACTATTTTCGCATATTTTTTGCGATCTCTATGTTCTATGAATTTGTAATTTTTTGTTTATCAATGTAACATGAAATCTTACGTTTTTCGAGTAATTAAAGTATACATTTTAATAAATAACTTAAAATTGTACAT
This sequence comes from Polydrusus pterygomalis, assembly GCA_963969555.1. NCBI lineage: Eukaryota > Metazoa > Arthropoda > Insecta > Coleoptera > Curculionidae > Polydrusus > Polydrusus pterygomalis. Next base: position 4,012,791 of record OZ018376.1, read on the forward strand.
AATGATTAAAAAAAAATTTCTGATTCGATTTTTTTTACCGTTTCTTTGCATTTTTTAAGAATATTTACCATAGTAATGTATATTTTTTTTACACCACCAGAAAGTAGAAATTTCAACGAACAAAAAGCCCACCGACTTTTTTAAAAAAGCAGATATTTTGACGTAAGAATTTTCGATTGAAAATTAGGGCGCTTTTTCGATATTAAGTCAAAATAAGGTTAAAAAATAAATATTTTAAATCAAAAAATTACAGTGTGTTTGGGACATAAAAAGGTAAGTTTTCACCAAATTTCGTGAAAAAAAAATTTTTCTTGTAAAAGATAAAAATAAAAAACCAAAAACTTGTTTATTTGAATTTTTCACATAAATTTTGAGGTTATGTGAAAAAAGTGCAAATACAAAAGTTGTAGATCTTTTTATTACTTACAACTTTACCATTTAAAGTTTTTCCATAGGACTTGTAGTTTTGCCGAAAATCGAGATAAATCGTTTTCTAACCTTAAAAACGCACCGCCCCCCACTTCCCGACCTCGGATCGCCCGTAATTTATTTTTTCTTCCATTTTTGTTCTATTCTCTTCCTTTTCCAATGGTTTTCATCCTACTATTATTTTTTTTGGTTTTAAAAAGTATCGACCCTAGTCTACATAAGAATGGTCGCTGTAACTTCATTTTCATTTCATTTCATCATGGCCGTACAGTATACCAACGAAGAAATGACCGATATGTTATTGGTTTTTGGATATTGCCAAGGAAATGGTTTAGAATGTTGATTCGCGGCAGGTTTTGATTATGGTCGTGCACATACGGTGAGTACGCCAGAGGTTGAGGAAAATATTCTAAATAGGATTTATAAACTCAGCGGCAGACTAGGGACATGTAAAGAGGTGACCAGAGAACAAATAGTGGACCCATTTCATGTTCAACGGGTACAAGATCTTTTACCCCATAATTTTGAACCACGCCTAGAAAGCTGCCGGTTTATCCAAGAACACAGAAATCAAGATAGGAACTTTACACAAAAAATTGTATTGACAAATGAAGCCTGTCTCATGCGGAGTGGGAGTGACATAACTAATTTGCACAATGGACAATATGAACTATGCTGAAGAAAATTCTCATGCGACTAAAGTAGTAATCCATTATCATCAGCATGACTTTAAGATCATCAATGTGTTGGCATAAAACATAGTAATTCCTCTCATTTTACCACCTCGACTAAATGGCGAAAATTATTTGGAACATATGAGAAACGAATTACCAAACTTATTAGATCTCCTGCCCTTGGAACTTCGAAGAGAAATGTGGTTTATGCATGCATTGTAGCGTTCCCGTTTTATAATTTATTTAAATATTTCAATTTAATGTAATCTAGCGCATTCACCATAATATAAACTACCCAGTACCACCTTTATGTTTTATGCATAAATTGAAGTTAGAAAACCCAACAAACACTCGTATGGGCCACGTTTTTTTTGATGGTATCGAAATTGAGTACTCGTCGACGCACGTGTCTCGACTCTTCCATCTCCTTTTAATTCAGGTAAATTGAGGTCCCAGGTGTCAGTAGGTTGTGTGATGTCTTGATTCGGACGATTGTTAAGGGCGCAGGACGGACAGTCACTTTTTCTCGGCTGTTAGCCGGAAGCAAGTCACTCCTACTGCACTCCTTTGTGAAATGGATCACATGAGGTTTTCAGGTATGTCTTTTTCAATCCGTTTATTTCCTGACCATCTTCGGTAAATAAATCTCTTATTTCAGCCCTCGAGATCGGAGCTACCCTCATTATTCCTTGAAACAGGTATTTTTGTCCAGAAAGGCCAACTTTGACCAGAAACTCTCAAATACCATTTTGAGGTGAGTTGTATTTAGCCGCCGGTGTAATATTTCCTGAATTCATTGTTTTTTTCTTTTCCTTTTAGAGTTTTAAGCTTACCTCAGAAACTTTAGAGGATACCTCAAAAAGTTCCTCTATCACCTCAAGGGTAATTTCTTGGTTACCTCATAATGCGTACCTCCTTCGATGTTACCTTCGGATCTTCAATACGCCATGACTAATTAGTAATTGTTTTGGAAGATATGTTCTTCACTGCACAAAAATTGGATGTTTGTTCATCTGGATGGATCTATGGTGATGCTAAAATTCATATTCAACCCCTGGACGCTACGCTGTTCGTGCCTTCTACAAGAAGCTAGAATACAGGCCAGTCCTTTCCATTTATATTATTAATATCGCTAATAACTGACCTACCTAATTATCTCCTTTAAAAAGAATAGACTATAAATTACCTACCTATTCTCTCAATTTAGAGTTATTATTTTTTACTAAAAACAATATCATTCACGCATTAATGTGTTTGTAAAATGTTCCTGATAATTCTTTTTACCAGGTTATTCGTGCGTTGCGTTTTTTTAAAAAGATGTATATTATCTTTGCGTTGGTTGATCAATCAAAACACGGAATCGTGATTTACGTTTCTTAGGGGTAGATATATTTAGAGAAAAACACCTATTGGTGATTTTTTATTAGAAGTCAGAAATTGTAATTTTTTTTGTGTTCTTATTATGAACTATAAGTAAGGGATCTTATTCATTTAAGGTATTTCTTATTTTTACTTTTAAAGGCAACAGCCTGAAACTGCTGTAACTATTTAAAACTTTTGGTTTTTAATTAAATCTGCACATTTTTAATTGATTTTTTTTTCTATTTGTCTTTTGTTATTTTCCACTCATTTCTCTAAGAGGTCGTTTCCTAGTTTGAACCTCTTATTCTTGAATAAAGCATAACAAAAATGACATAATTTAAAAGCTAGGTGGCGCCCTTTTTAGAAAAGTGACACACATTCCTAACCTAACACCTAGTGCTCACCGATGAACAGCGCCGTCGCTGGATAGTCTTATTGTTTTGATTAATTATTCTAATTAATTAAAACAATAATTAAAATACGTGACAGCATGACGGTGATCCTCCACATTTTCGTTAAACGTACGTAATTATTTGAACGAACAGTATCCAAATAGATGGATAGGTAGAGGCAATGATGCACCCGCAAATTGGCCAGCTCGATATCCTGATATCACCCCGATGGATTACGTTTTATGGGAAACTTTGAAGACCCTTGTGTATTCTAGGCCAGTAGATACAGAAGATGAATTAAGGAGACGTATTCAAACTGGAATTGACGCTTTGAGCAAAGATGACCAAAATGCTCCGAAGCGTTTAATTTAGTTTTTTAAAACGTATTAATCTTTGTACACACGAAAATGAAGGTCTTTTTGAAAATTTGTGAGAAGCATTTGTTTTAAATTAAATAAATTTTTCTTGTTTATATATTGATTGACTGGTTCTAGACAATAAAATTAAAACATATTTATGTAATTATCTTTTTTTTAGTTTTTGAAAATCTAGCTATACCTTGGTGACCAAAGTGAATACATCGGAACACGTTGCTACCAGAATAAACCGTAAGAAAGTCCGATAAATATACTTTTTGGATGTATTGCTTAACATATTCTCTTCCTCGTTTTTTTTTCACAACGCTGTAAATACGCCATAGAACGGCCAACGTCATGTATAAAAACAATAAACAGTGCCTTAACGCAAAAACCTACAACATTTTATTACGGCGACACAATAAAATAAACTCCGACCATTTTTGAGAATATATGGAGGAGCGATATTTATACTTTTATGTATTTTCCAAGAGACCAGAAAGCAATAAATCGCAAACTGCGGCGAAACACGACGTTCTATATTTTTCTGGAAATTTATATTTTCCTTTAGATATTGATATTTGTTTAAAATGTAAAATATTTTAAAATATTTATCGATACTTAATATTTTCTGTTGTACAAAAAACATATATTTAAAATGGAAAATGATATTTTTTGACTTCACCCTAAGGTAACGTAAAAAGCATAAAATGTTTTTAAAATAAACAAATATTATATTCAATGCATATTGTTTCTCCCTAACAATGAAAATAATTTGTTTTGAATATATATTATCTTGTTATGATGTATGTATCAAATTTATTTAATAAGTAATACACTGAGAAAAAGCCTTATATTCCTTATAAGAATTCACATACTCTTTATACAAAGTTTAATACTATATGTGACAGCAACGTGCTTTCCTACTGTGAGACAACGAAAATCGCTAGGCCGTTGTGTAGTGATAATATCACGGTAATTTAGCCAATGGGAAATAGGAGTTAATGCTACCATAAAATGTTTTATAATTATTATTATTGCTCTGAATACTCACAGTAATTATCAAGTTCTATTGGGGATGTAATCTGGTTTTATATACTGTATTAGTTCCGACTGGCAGTTGTAATGAAACTTGACATGCTACGGTTAATAAAGCATATAGGTACTAAAAATTAGTACTGTAATTCTCAAAAATTTAAATAGCTTCTAGTTCTTGTCGTTTAACATTGCATATGATTATGCAACATGGTTTATTGAGATGGATTCGTCCATAGATTATAAAGTCCAATACTAATGATGGGCTGTGCGAAATGGGAATCTTCAATTGCTTTATCTGACATGCAAAGTTTAAAAAATAATTAAATACAAAGTAAAAATAAATTAATTGAAACAGATATTGGTCCGATCAATACAATTCAAATTCAGACAGGACAGCTAGAAGACTCCGAACAACGATGTGACCTGCGCAACAAATACGTTAAAACTAGTACTACGGCGCGCGGCGATTGCCGATCGCTACGAACCCCCACCAACGTCTTGTGGAACGGATGCAATTCGTTTTTGGGGACGCTGCTTTGTTTTCTTAATGGTAGAGAAAGCGCTTTACTGGAAACAAAATGCCTCGAATTGCAAAGATACAATTTATTTTTTAACAAACTTGCTGTGAAATCGTTCATTATTCGACAAGGCTGTGCTGCTGATGGAACTGATTACTACCAATAAAAACACTGTTCTAGCAAATGTGGAATTGATATAACACTAAAGCGGGTTTGATACACTAGCAATTTATTTAATATGGGTTAATACAAAGTATGCTATCAATACAAACTATGTCTTAGCAAACTTATTGTATTAGCTTGAAGAAGTAGTCCATACTTGAAGTGGAGTGGAAATTTAGAAGGAAAGAAATAAGAACACAAAGTCTTCCTCCACTTTTATATTAAAGAAATAATTAAGGGTTGAAAAATTCTCTACATGTTTCGAATGCAGAAGCATTCATCTTCAGGAGAATAAGTAAAAAGAAAAAATTATTAGATATCACCTTAACGGAGCATCAAAATTTGTAGGCACAAAGAAACCGGTTCAATGAATAGAACGGAGAAAAAGTCATAATGTAACTTGCATTATGAAAAGGAAAGAAATAAGAATGTAAGGGTTTATGGCTTAGGGCACGTAAGAGTGCAAATGCAGAACGAAGGGTTCAGCATTTGTATAAGAGAAAACTAAAGGTAGATTATATTGAACGAGATGTAAAATTGAAGAATTATTTAAGAAAAATCATTATGAAAACTGTGAAAATGGAAGTTTGAGGAAGAAAAACTATATTAATTGTTCTAACATAGATGCGAATCTGAAAAAGAGATAACTTTTAGGTCACATCCATTGAACAATAATAGAAAACTTACCTCATAATGAAATTTTTAAGAATAAGTATAACTGAAAAGTTGTAGCATTTTAGGCTTAAATGCCATTATGGTAGTTAAATTTTTAAAAAACGAGTTTAATAAATTCTTAAGCAGGATCCAATACCACGTTCTACAAAAGACAGTCATATGAAATTTCTGACAGGTCTTTTAAATATTAAAAAGAAGGCGTTTGGAGAAAAAAACCACAGAAAAATAGCTGGGAAAACAAGGGAGCTGAAGGCTGACACAGAGGAAAAGTATTGAATCTATAGAATGTCACAGAGAAAAAAATGGGGTTGGCGAACCTTTTACAAATTTATAGCTCAGTCAAGGTTTACAAAAGATATCCAATTACATAAACCAAAACAGGATATGGGGGCCCACAATGCCTGTTCCGGAGAATGATAAGGTACTATGAAAAAGTTAATAAATCAATATAAACAATAAGTGCACCTAAAAACGTTCAAACTTATAAGTAAAATTGGGTATGACCATAAAACACTGCGGGTTAAAGTCCAATTGGTAAAGGAAAAATCTTTTCCTTCAATATATACACTTTGATGAAAACTTGTTTAAAACGCACTGTAAAAAAGAAGTGTAATTGTAAGTTGAGTGGAAATTTTAAAAAAGAAAAAATAAATACAAAACCAAAGTGACACTAGTCATATGGGGAAGTGAGAAAAAGTGAAAACCTGAGGGGTTGTAAGAAACAATAGTTGTAGTTATTTTGAAAAATTTGTTTTTAATATTTTAATATGAAGGTGTAACAAACAGGTCATCAGTCAAAATTAAGAGAGTTGAAAAAATGAGAGCAGCTGTGTTGAATTTGATCATTCAGACATTCTATGTTAATATTGTTTATAGTTTTGTTAATTTCTAAAATTTCAAGAAGATCTAATTTATTGCCTTTGTTACACAAATGAAGGTATTTGGTATTGGAATCCGGATTGAAATAGTGGTTTTCAGTATGTATGTGTCTAGAAAAATTTGATTTAATTTTTGAAGGAGAAAGGTTTGAATTTCTGGCTTTCACAATTTCTTTACAATGTTCACCCACCCTGACCGAGAACTTGCGGCCGGTTTGACCGACATAGGTAGCCGAACAACCCTGTGCGGAACAAGAAACACTGTAGACACCTGATTTATTAGCGATCGGAACCGAGTCCTTTGAATTGCATAAGAGAGACTTTAAAGAATGTTGAGTTTTGAAACTTATGTCGTAGTTAAAAGAATTAAAAATATTTTTCAGTTTGTACGAAATTGATCCCCAAAAGGGTAGAGAGTAGTATTTAATGGTAGATTTATTATTGGTTATATGAATTTTATTGAGATGTTTATTTAAATGTCTATAGTATACCTTATTAATCAACGCAAGAGGGTAACCATTGTTCAATCCTATTTGTCTGATAATACCTAGTTCCAATCTAAATTCACAGTCTTCGAGGGGAATCGAGAAGAGTCTAGAAAAATATGAGTGGAAAGCTGAAAGTTTTTGGTTATGTGGATGATTGGAGTGAAATGGAATAGTAGAATCAGTGTTAGTGGGTTTACGGTATATAGAAAATTTAATTTTATTGTTAAATTTAGTAAGTAATAAATCTAAAAATGGAAGAGAGTGGTTGACTTCAGTTTCAAATGTGAAACTAATGGAGGGGTGTAATGAATTAAGAAAATTGAGGAAATTTGAAAGACTCTCGAGGTCACCATCGAAGACTACAAATATGTCATCTACATAACGTCTAATGAAAATAACACTTGAGAAAAGAGGGTGAACTTCCATAGAGGATTCTAAGCGTGACATAAAAACTTCCGCCAAGAATGGTGACAAGGCTGAGCCCATGGCTAGACCAGAGTTTTGCTTATAAAATTTAGAATTGAATTGAAAAAATTTTTGTTTTAGTACTAAGTCAACTAGAGTGCAAAGATTATTGATATGTTCTTGTTCAAGATCGGAATTGTTTTCTAAAAGTTGTTTAATAAGTGTTACGCATTCCTGTGGAGGTATACTTGGAAAGAGATTAAAAGATACTAGTTGAGCTGTATTGGGAATGTGTAACTCTTTAAGGTCATTAGCTAAGTGAGACGAATTCTTTACAGAAAATGAGCTTTTGAATTTTGTAAGAGGAATTAATATATTGTTTAGCCAGGAGCTCAGTCTGTAACATGGTGAACCACAATAAGAGACGACAGGTCTAACCGGAATATCAGGTTTGTGTATTTTGGGGAGACCATAAAGCAGAGGGGTTGAAGGGTTTATCGGTGTGAGTTTAAATTTATTGGTATTGAGAAAATTTAAAGTATCATTCGTTTGTTTTAAAGTTTTTTTAAAAAAAGTCATAAATTTGTCAAGAGGATTAGATTGGATTAGAGAGAAATTGTCAGAGGAGAGAAAATCTTCAACCTTGTCTATATATTGTGGTCTCTCCATTATCACAAGACAGTTACCCTTATCAGCCTTGGACAGAATCAAACTATTGTCAGAGACTTTAGTCTTTAAAGACTTTAATACCTTGATCTCAGAATTAGAGGAAGTATTATTATTATTTTTATGAAAGGAATTTAAACATGTGATACATTGGGATCTCAGTGTGTCCTTCTTAAGTGTTTCGTGAGATTTGGAGATAATGTTCTCACAATCCACAGCAAGTATTTCAAGATTTTTTACCTCAGGGGTGAAGTGGAAATTATATTTTATACCATTATTGAGAAGATCAGTTTCAGGTTGGGTAAAAATGGTGTTACTAAGATTCAGAGTTCTAGCATGAAAGTTGAAGTTAGGAGAATTATGAGAGAGATTTAAGTTTTCGTTTAGTTCTGAATTAAAAATAGAGTTGTCAAAACTGATATTAAGAGAAGAGGAGTTGTTATTGGATAAGTTAGTGGAATTAAAGAAGTTTTTATTATTATTGGGTGGAGAAAAGTTACTGTTGTTAGGATTGTAATTGTTAGAAGAATTTTGTTTATTATAGAGATTGTTAAGATTAATTAATTTCTGATTTAAACGTTGAAATTTTGCATCTTTCATGTCTTGAACGTATGTAAGGAAAGAAGAGCACAGAGAGTCCCACTGAGAGGCATGTAAAATATAAGTGAGTTCAAAGTATAGAAATTTAAGTTTTAAATTAATAAGATTAAGTTTGAAATAATGTTTCTTAACTTCTTCCTTTAACCAAACCTTAGTGGCAGCTTGCATGGCTTTCCTTGAAGACGAAGAGAAGGAGTTTGAACGGAGTGATACGAACTTTGGTTTCAGTCTACGCCTGATGCACTCATTGATGAACCATATATCCAATTGTACCAGTTTTCTTCTTAGTAGGTTTTGTTTGTATTCTCGGACTAGAGTGGCCTGACCGGCTGATTTCAACTTGAAGAAGTAGTCCATACTTGAAGTGGAGTGGAAATTTAGAAGGAAAGAAATAAGAACACAAAGTCTTCCTCCACTTTTATATTAAAGAAATAATTAAGGGTTGAAAAATTCTCTACATGTTTCGAATGCAGAAGCATTCATCTTCAGGAGAATAAGTAAAAAGAAAAAATTATTAGATATCACCTTAACGGAGCATCAAAATTTGTAGGCACAAAGAAACCGGTTCAATGAATAGAACGGAGAAAAAGTCATAATGTAACTTGCATTATGAAAAGGAAAGAAATAAGAATGTAAGGGTTTATGGCTTAGGGCACGTAAGAGTGCAAATGCAGAACGAAGGGTTCAGCATTTGTATAAGAGAAAACTAAAGGTAGATTATATTGAACGAGATGTAAAATTGAAGAATTATTTAAGAAAAATCATTATGAAAACTGTGAAAATGGAAGTTTGAGGAAGAAAAACTATATTAATTGTTCTAACATAGATGCGAATCTGAAAAAGAGATAACTTTTAGGTCACATCCATTGAACAATAATAGAAAACTTACCTCATAATGAAATTTTTAAGAATAAGTATAACTGAAAAGTTGTAGCATTTTAGGCTTAAATGCCATTATGGTAGTTAAATTTTTAAAAAACGAGTTTAATAAATTCTTAAGCAGGATCCAATACCACGTTCTACAAAAGACAGTCATATGAAATTTCTGACAGGTCTTTTAAATATTAAAAAGAAGGCGTTTGGAGAAAAAAACCACAGAAAAATAGCTGGGAAAACAAGGGAGCTGAAGGCTGACACAGAGGAAAAGTATTGAATCTATAGAATGTCACAGAGAAAAAAATGGGGTTGGCGAACCTTTTACAAATTTATAGCTCATCTTTGCACTCTAGTTGACTTAGTACTAAAACAAAAATTTTTTCAATTCAATTCTAAATTTTATAAGCAAAACTCTGGTCTAGCCATGGGCTCAGCCTTGTCACCATTCTTGGCGGAAGTTTTTATGTCACGCTTAGAATCCTCTATGGAAGTTCACCCTCTTTTCTCAAGTGTTATTTTCATTAGACGTTATGTAGATGACATATTTGTAGTCTTCGATGGTGACCTCGAGAGTCTTTCAAATTTCCTCAATTTTCTTAATTCATTACACCCCTCCATTAGTTTCACATTTGAAACTGAAGTCAACCACTCTCTTCCATTTTTAGATTTATTACTTACTAAATTTAACAATAAAATTAAATTTTCTATATACCGTAAACCCACTAACACTGATTCTACTATTCCATTTCACTCCAATCATCCACATAACCAAAAACTTTCAGCTTTCCACTCATATTTTTCTAGACTCTTCTCGATTCCCCTCGAAGACTGTGAATTTAGATTGGAACTAGGTATTATCAGACAAATAGGATTGAACAATGGTTACCCTCTTGCGTTGATTAATAAGGTATACTATAGACATTTAAATAAACATCTCAATAAAATTCATATAACCAATAATAAATCTACCATTAAATACTACTCTCTACCCTTTTGGGGATCAATTTCGTACAAACTGAAAAATATTTTTAATTCTTTTAACTACGACATAAGTTTCAAAACTCAACATTCTTTAAAGTCTCTCTTATGCAATTCAAAGGACTCGGTTCCGATCGCTAATAAATCAGGTGTCTACAGTGTTTCTTGTTCCGCACAGGGTTGTTCGGCTACCTATGTCGGTCAAACCGGCCGCAAGTTCTCGGTCAGGGTGGGTGAACATTGTAAAGAAATTGTGAAAGCCAGAAATTCAAACCTTTCTCCTTCAAAAATTAAATCAAATTTTTCTAGACACATACATACTGAAAACCACTATTTCAATCCGGATTCCAATACCAAATACCTTCATTTGTGTAACAAAGGCAATAAATTAGATCTTCTTGAAATTTTAGAAATTAACAAAACTATAAACAATATTAACATAGAATGTCTGAATGATCAAATTCAACACAGCTGCTCTCATTTTTTCAACTCTCTTAATTTTGACTGATGACCTGTTTGTTACACCTTCATATTAAAATATTAAAAACAAATTTTTCAAAATAACTACAACTATTGTTTCTTACAACCCCTCAGGTTTTCACTTTTTCTCACTTCCCCATATGACTAGTGTCACTTTGGTTTTGTATTTATTTTTTCTTTTTTAAAATTTCCACTCAACTTACAATTACACTTCTTTTTTACAGTGCGTTTTGAACAAGTTTTCATCAAAGTGTATATATTGAAGGAAAAGATTTTTCCTTTACCAATTGGACTTTAACCCGCAGTGTTTTATGGTCATACCCAATTTTACTTATAAGTTTGAACGTTTTTAGGTGCACTTATTGTTTATATTGATTTATTAACTTTTTCATAGTACCTTATCATTCTCCGGAACAGGCATTGTGGGCCCCCATATCCTGTTTTGGTTTATGTAATTGGATATCTTTTGTAAACCTTGACTGAGCTATAAATTTGTAAAAGGTTCGCCAACCCCATTTTTTTCTCTGTGACATTCTATAGATTCAATACTTTTCCTCTGTGTCAGCCTTCAGCTCCCTTGTTTTCCCAGCTATTTTTCTGTGGTTTTTTTCTCCAAACGCCTTCTTTTTAATATTTAAAAGACCTGTCAGAAATTTCATATGACTGTCTTTTGTAGAACGTGGTATTGGATCCTGCTTAAGAATTTATTAAACTCGTTTTTTAAAAATTTAACTACCATAATGGCATTTAAGCCTAAAATGCTACAACTTTTCAGTTATACTTATTCTTAAAAATTTCATTATGAGGTAAGTTTTCTATTATTGTTCAATGGATGTGACCTAAAAGTTATCTCTTTTTCAGATTCGCATCTATGTTAGAACAATTAATATAGTTTTTCTTCCTCAAACTTCCATTTTCACAGTTTTCATAATGATTTTTCTTAAATAATTCTTCAATTTTACATCTCGTTCAATATAATCTACCTTTAGTTTTCTCTTATACAAATGCTGAACCCTTCGTTCTGCATTTGCACTCTTACGTGCCCTAAGCCATAAACCCTTACATTCTTATTTCTTTCCTTTTCATAATGCAAGTTACATTATGACTTTTTCTCCGTTCTATTCATTGAACCGGTTTCTTTGTGCCTACAAATTTTGATGCTCCGTTAAGGTGATATCTAATAATTTTTTCTTTTTACTTATTCTCCTGAAGATGAATGCTTCTGCATTCGAAACATGTAGAGAATTTTTCAACCCTTAATTATTTCTTTAATATAAAAGTGGAGGAAGACTTTGTGTTCTTATTTCTTTCCTTCTTATTGTATTAGATCATTTTGCTCAGTGTAGATTATTGTCTTAAGAACGAGTGCTAACAGTAGCGATTTATGTCAAGAAAATTAGTGATAGTAAGTTCTTGGAAGGGGAATAAAATAATTTCATTTAACTGGTTTAGTACTACAGGTTTGTATCGAACTAAAAAATAGGGGGGTCAGCGGGTACGGGATCCCCCTAATTGGAATATTTGATAATTGTATTTCATTTTGTTTTTCTCAAAAAATGTATCTCTTTATGCTGAAGCAATGTATCAAATTTGAAAATAATATCTTATTAAATACTCGAATTATTCACAAAAATCAGTTTTTAATTTTAAATTTTGACACCCTGTACATACTGACAGACGATAAGACACGTCATATTTAAGAAAAATTAAATATTTTAACACTGTCGAAGCAATGAAATCCAGCGGTAAAATTTGACAATGCTGTATGAACGTTATTATTATTAATATAGTTTTTGCATTTAATCAGCTTTAAACTTGATGAACTTTCGTTAATATACTAGAAAATTTATAATATAATTAATACGCTATTTAAACACACTTGTTTTAATTGGATTGTCGCTTTAATTGGTTTATAATAGTTCGACTGGTTCGCATATTTAAAAGGCCTTAAATATAGTCCCACATTTAAATTTCAATTATGCCGTTTATTTAACCACCATGTCGTGCAGACAAGTGATTTATCGACATTTTTATTCAAAATGGTGGGTTTCACGTTTTTAAACCAGGCAAAGGTACTAGGGTTTTAATAAACTAGTAAAAACGGATATTAATCAAATTTATTTAGATTAATAGGCCCCTAATAAATTTGTTTATTATACCCGCTTACTGTTAGTCAAAAAATTACAGGGTTACATTTTTATTTTTTGTTCTTCACATAAATATCTATACAGTGTGTATCAGCCAAATGGAATAAATTCGACAATAAATACATGGGGGCGTGTCCGAAAAACGCTCTGACACGTCGATTGGTATTTCTAGTTGCGCATTTATTTCAATAAAAACTTTTTTTACAGGGTGTGTCATGTAACTTTCTTATTTTAAATGCAACACTCTGTATACCTATTATTCAATTTTTGGATTCTTCAGAAAATTTAAGACATATTTCATATACAATATACTATACCTATCTTTAACTGTTTCGGAAATATCGAGTGTTTTGAGATTTATTGCAAAAATTAACAATTCACTAATAAGTAATGCTGTTTATTTCTTGGTAATGTAAAAAACAAAAAAAAAACATTAATTTAGAAGATGTTGAAAATGCTCGCCGCGAACGTCTTGGCAACATCCTAATCTTAAATAGAAATTTCTTCTAATGTTACTGAACATCTCAGAAGTGATCGATCTAATCGCAAGCGTTATTTGTCTTCTTAAGTCAGCTAAGTCAAGGGGTTTAGTTTAGTCCAATGGCGTCAGATCAGGAGATCGTGCTGGCCATTCCATCGATCTAATACAAAAGTTGAATAATATACAAGGTGTTGCATTTAAAATAAGAAAGTTGGTATTGGCCACTGTTACATGACACACTCTGTATAAAAAGTTTGTATTGAAAAAAATGCGCAACAAGAAATACTAATCGACGTGTCCGAGCGTTTTTTCGGACACTCCCCCATGTATTTATTATCGACTTTATTCCATTTGGCTGATACACACTGTATACACAGTACACATAAGAAATTCATCTTAACCTGAACTGTTTAAAAACGTCTGTCGTATTTACAAGTACTGCAAGTTTAGCAACAAATAGCCGAAAAGGCCTAATTTCTCTAAGTTGGACGTAAAGTTGGTCGTCGCCGATATTATTATTGGAATTATGTCTATTTGTTCAAGCTTACATTAATTTTTAATCTCTATCGCCAAACTTGAGTAAGTACTTGGTTTTTTTTTCGTTTCGGCTTTAGAGAGGTTGTGTGTTACTGGGTATATTATATTGATTATGAAAGGTTTTTTGTTATTCTTTTCGATTAGAAAAGTATCTGGTAGATTCCGTTATTATTGGCCTGTCCCAGTATAAAAGATATTCAGGAAATTCAAGAAATGGTTCGGGTGAGTATTGATAGTAAGGCCTAATTTTTAAGCCACTTCTTTGCGCACAGTAAATTGATTAACAAAAAGGGATTGATTGATTATATTTTTATTTATATATTGAAATTTTAATCAATTTGTAAATCAGTTAGATGATTTATACTATTATTCACACAAAATAATCATACTGGATTACTTTAAATTGATACCGATCAATTGTATATAATATGCCAACCTTTTATATCATGTTTGATTTTAGGGATTTTACGCATGCGTAACACGCAACATTTTAATCAGTCGAGAGTACCTACCACCCCACAATTCTCCTGTGGATCGTTATTAAATTATTACACATCAAAGCCAATTTTATCATTATTGATTAAAGTGTTTAATATGAATTGATTAAAATATAATCAATTATGATTCTTGTACTAATCAGTTTTAAATATGACGGCTGGCTCCACTGACTCTTTGATGTAATCAGTATTGAGTTCAATTTGATTTAAAATAAAATAATTTTTTTAAGTGTTTTTGCTACCTGATTATATGTCTAAATAATGTCTAAATAAGCGTTGAGTGCCATAGTACCACAACCTGCTATAATACTATTGCTTCTACAGGGAAATCGCATTTTCTGCACACTTCTTTGACCATTTCATAATTTCTTGTTCGAATTACACGAACTTCGATAGAATTTGTAAATCTCAGCGAGTATAGATGCCTTCTTTCCAACAAATTCAATGACATTTCTCACTCTATGTGAGGATTTTGAAGTGCAGTAGGGTAATTGCCATGTAAAGCTTTCTCTTGCCAAGTTACAAGCTGTGTTGATTTGGTGGTGCGCATTTTGCTATAGATTAATTAATGGCTGTTTATCCAGTGTCTGCAGCTACCACTTTTTGTAGAACTTTCTAATTTGATTCTTGAAAGTATTTTCTCATAGAGGACTCTTGTGTCTTGGACAAATTGTATATATTAATGAGACCTCCTTCTCCCACCTTTCGTTTTAAATAGATCCTTTTAAGTGCAGAATGCAGGTGGAATATAAATTTTACAGCATGCGCGTAAGTCTATCTAGTTAGTGCAAATCATTAAAGCATTCCGAATAAGTAGGTACTGCCCAGCTATTGATGGCATATCATATATAGTATATACCATATAATCAACTTCATCATATAACTCTTTTTCAAGGGCAAAAAACAAATAAACCGTAATTTTTAGACTATCCCGAACAACTATAAGTCATTGCAAATCTCCGAACTCACAAATAAGATTTGAGCGCAAACTTCTCCTCGATCCTCCTCATGTATATGAAACGAGGAGTCGTCCGAATGTAAAATACCGCATTATTGGAGCTGGCTCACTGGATATGGGAACTGTTTTGGATATAAGGTAGTTTTAGCGCTGCTGACGTAGCAAAAGATCAGGCACACCAATGCGGCCACAGTGGCGATTAGAATTAAATCACGAAGAACCAGAGAAAACCTATCATCTAAGCGACTTTGTTGATATGGAAGAAACGTTCGACTTAAAAGGCAAATAATACGGTAACTTACTTTAGATGACAGTATCGACACCTGTTGATCAGCATATCAGTTGAAACAAAAAGGGGTTTTAACCTCTACTCTAAAGTGTTCTAGTCAAGTTCCAGTTTAGTTTACGATGATTCCGTTCATTGTCGGCACGAATCAGAGGCATTGCTAGTACCTTCCATACAAAGAGGAAATCGAACAAATTATACAGGGTGATTCACGGCGGATGGCGAGCGGCTACATCTCCATAACCATACATGCTAAGACTTTGGGGTAACCAATTTACTATAAAATATGAGCAAAATAAATCACTGTAAATAATTTTTAGGTTCCTAATTTTACCGCTAGGGTGCATAGTTACTATGCCATGATACAAAGTCCTTAATTTCTACTAATAACTGCAATATAATGCAAGTCAGAAATTAAGTTTTTATATGCTCTATAATATCCTCTATAAATTCTTTAATAAATTACTAAAATAAATTAGAAAATATTATATATTTTTTAAACGCTTAAAAAAAGCTATTCCTGTAGGATTTCAACGTTTTAATAAAATTAAAATTGCAAAACATTGCTAAAAGCGTAAAAGCCCAAATCGAATTACATGCTTCCACTATTTTTGCGTTAATTTTTAAGTGAGAAGAGGAAACGACTTGCGATTTTTGCAGGTCTCTTTACTAACTAGCTAGCTATAGACTAGAGCTAAGACGGTTTGATGGTTGAATTAATTATTTTTTTTAAATCGAAGCTAGAAATCTATTTTTTTAAAAGTGCCCTCTATTATTAACCGTACGAATTATTTTTAATAATATGTATACAAACATTCACACAGGATAAAACGTTCTTTAAAAGAAGCCATAGTTTGTTAAATTCGGTTAACGCAGACCGAAGTTACAGCCTTTTAAGTACTTTTAGTCGTTACCCTTCTCCACGCTGTTACCATGGTAACTACAAAAAAATTGTTATTACAAAATTTATAGAGATTATTACAACGCATACCAAAACTTAATTTCTGACCTCCATTGTATTGCATTTATTAAGGACTTTGTATCATAGCAGAGCGACTACACGCACTCTAGCGGTAAAATTAGGAACTTAAAACACATTACTATCACACTATCACCTTACATTATGAGTTCACGTGAAGACACAATGACATGAGCAGTAAATTTGATGAGACCCGTTTTTCGTAAGGTACAGATAGACAAGAGACACATTATTGTCACGTGTTCGCGTAAAAGCACGTGATATTTCAGGTCTTCACGTGCTAAAATTTTCTGTTTAAACATCAATTTCGTGAAGCGTGAGTTTAGAAAAATGGAGGAAGTTTTAACGACAGTACATCTTAAAACGATCTTCACCTTGCAATAACTCTTGGATAAAGTGTGAAATTCACTTTTCTCTCTTCTTTTTAAATTTATGTCATGTATTCATTGCCTAGTTTTAAGTTTTTCACATGCTCTTTCTAAATCTTCTTCAAACTCTAAAGATGAACTATTATTTATATCGGCGTTGTGGTCTAGTGGTCAGTGCAGCGGCCTCTCAGATCGAAGGCCCGGGTTCGTTCCCCGGTGCCGGCAAAAAAAACGTCGATGTTAAATTTGGAATTTGGTGTAAGAGCTGCGCCGTCTTTCGGAAGAGACGTTAAACTGTGGGTCCCGTGTCATGGATGTTGGCACGTTAAAGAACCCTACCCTCGACAAAGAGGGATTCGGCAAAATTACCAGATGGTGTGTGACAAATTCCCTGGCGTCGGTGATTGGCCTCGTTGCGGAAATAGACCGACGTAAAATTAAAAAAAAAACTATTATTTAGTTTCCACATTTTTTGGTTACGATTAGCGAAGCACCCCACAGCTTGTTGTTATAAAATGAATGATATGACTTCACGTGAAATAATAATAATAATAATAATAATAATAATAATAATAATAATAATAATAATAATAATAATAATAATAATAATAATAATAATAATAATAATAATAATAATAATAATAATAATAATAATAATAATAATAATAATAATAATAATAATAATAATAATAATAATAATAATAATAATAATAATAATGTGATTCTGCCTGAAACTCACGCATTTTATTTCTGGCGTGATAGGGCTTGAACTCACGTGAGGTGATAGTAATGTGTTTCCACCTTAAGAATCATGAAACCGAAATCAAGCAGAGTCGTTCATGTTGTTTTACGTAATATTAATGTCGGTGGCAAAACTTCCGTTTTTCTTTTGTGTATACGAAACGAAAACGGAGGTAATCTCAGCTTTTATTTAGGCCAACGTTTCTTTTTTCTCTTTATGACCCGTTTTAAAGGTTAAAATGTGGAATACAATATGATTTATTGGAGCATAAGATCCTTTCTGTTTTTATTAAATTTTACTTTAAAATTTCGTTAGGGAGATTCTGTTTCAAGAAGTCCTTTGGTGGAAAACGAAGTTTTGACGGTTGATCTCACTTTACGATATGATTGTGGGTGTAATTTATGACGAAAAGTAACAATAAATTTGTCTCGGCTTTAAATTTCGAAAAAAATATGTCAAGTGTATATACGGGTCGGGTTTTCAGGAACTCGAAAGAAAGTTAGGAAAAGTTATTAGAAAAATAAAAACGTTCTCGTTGAATTTAATAATTTTTTTTTTGATAATATTTTCTAACCTATACTAAGCTCCGACCATAGCCAATTTACCTTAATATCTATGGCTCCGACGCACTTGCTAAGTTATTGATTTTTATTATAATTATACAGGGTGTTCGGAAAATACGTGTACAGCGTTTTATGATAGACTTTTGACGTCAAAAAAGGTCGATTCGAGCTAACTAAGAAGATTAAATGTTGCTTTGCCTTTTCCAAAATCGCAATTGATTACAAACACAGATCACCAACACTGTGACGTTACATAATGAATGAATATTAAAAATTCAGGGTCAAGCGTAGTAAAAATGTCCGTTCAGCACCCCCGTGTTGTGATTTTCCTAAAACATTATAATTTGATATCATAAGGAAACTATAAATAATTCGACTAGTAGAAAATTTAAAAATCACACATACAGGGTGTCTGGAAAAATGACGTCAATCCGTTAACCATATTATATTCCTTGAGCAAAAATAATATGACTTTTATAATGCCATTTTTATTTTTGACTCTCATCTTCGATGTACAGGGAGTCAAAGTTTAAAATTAAAAACTGATTTTTTTGAAAAATCTTTTGAGAAAAACAAAATAAAAAACAATTGTAAAATATTCAAAATAGGGGGGCTTACGTACCCGCTGACTTCCACTATTTTTTAGTACGTGCGCCAGTCACTTCCGAATTACATTTTTTCAGGTAATCACTTGTTTTTGATTAGGTACTTTTTGACCGCCAAAGTATCAAGTATCGCTTGCAATTTGATTGAACCCCTTTAGGCACAGATATTTAATTTTATTATCGAAGTCGTATACGTACCACTAAACCATCAATTTTCTTTGTATAAATCATTAACTAATGCCCTTGAAGCTTGTGATTCTTTTTCCATAAATCACGTCAAATTTTTAATTAAATTACAAACAGTTACCAAAAGGCCTTGGCGGCGGCGTTCCGAGTCATCGCCCCCAAAACAATATAATTATATTTACAAAATACTCTGGGCAAAATAACCCTTTCCGTCTTCAAAACGTCTTTATGTCGCAGTTGGATGAAAATAAAATTTGCATTTGTCAACGTATCCAAGTCGTTCATTAGAATTCATCCGCCAATTTTCCGCTTTTAATTTAATTGTCGAGTGAAAATTTGCCCTTAAAACACTAGCCCTGTGTTTGCAATTATTATGGTCTCGGGGCGATTATTTAAATTTTTCTAATTTTAGAGAGGTTTGTAAAACCGTGCTTACAACGTACACCCAAAGAAAAAAGTTAACCTTTCAGTTATTTTTATAATAAATTATTGAACACGCTTAAAAAAAATGATTAAATTTTAAATCAAAATGAACTCAGGTACTGATTAAATCCAGGTCTACACATTGATTTAAAAAACTAACTCTGCCAACTGATTATATTAAAGAGCCCAGTGATTAAGCGGCCTTATTTAAAACTACTGAGTAGTTTTAAGAATCATTACTGATTATATTTTAATCAATTTATATTAAACTAGCGTGTACCCGGCCTGCGTTGCAATGACAGGCATTATACGCCTCTGAGATAATAAGGCGAGTTCACCATCACGTCAAGATTTATAAATGCAAACCCGAACAAACCTCTAAATTTATCAGTGTTTCTCTACAATATTATGCATGTATTATACATAAAAACCTTCCTCTTGAATCACTCTATCTATTAAAAAAAACGCTTCCAAATCCGTTGCGTAGTTTTAAAGATTTAAGCACGTATAGCTGGGGACAGACGCGACAGCAACTTTGTTTTATACTATGTTAAGATACTGTATAATGAATAATGATAAAATAAATAAAAACCAAAACAACACAAAGTCGGCGAAGTGTTTTTTATTTGTTTGATAGAAACGGGACATTACATTATAAGTCATACAACTGATTTAAAAATTGATTAAGTAAAAGTTAAATCAAATAAATTAAATCAGACATCCCCGTCCTATTAATCAATTGAATTTTTTATTGTGAATGGACTTTTTTACTATACCCGAATTTATCATATTCAACACTGACATCCTGAATTAGAACCTATTGATAATATTTCCCAATCATCTAAATCTTCCTAGAAACAATTAACAAGACGCCTCTAAACTAAAGCAAAAATTCACAGATCTTGCACCTTACGCAAGCATCCTATGTATTGAAAATACCTGACACAGCTTTAAAATAAACCGCATTATTTCGCCTTAAGAAGCCTACTGTTGCTCTGTGTCCCATTACGTTTGGGACACCCTGTATATTAATTAAAACATATTATAAATAATCCCAAAAAAACGAAAACAAAAATAAAAGTTTGACACCCTTTATCTTGGTTGTTATCAATTTTGGGATAATGCAAGTTTAAATAAATCGCGTTATTTCGCCTTAAGGAGCCTGCTGTTGCTCTGTGTCCCATTACGTTTGGGACACCCTGTATATTCACTAAAACATATTATATTAAATGTATGGTTTTATTTCTAAGAATAATTAATATAAATTTGTTTATAAACAATAATATTCACATAGCAGACCAACCAAGGTGAACTATAAATAATCCCAAAAAAACGAAAACAAAAATAAAAGTTTGACACCCTTTATCTTGGTTGTTATCAATTTTGGGATAATGCAAGTTTAAATAAATCGCATTATTTCGCCTTAAGGAGCCTGCTGTTGCTCTGTGTCCCATTACGTTTGGGACACCCTGTATATTAACTAAAACATATTATATTAAATGTATGGTTTTATTTCTAAGAATAATTAATATTAATTTGTTTATAAACAATAATATTCACATAGCAGACCAACCAAGGTGAACAATTGCCTTATATTCAATCGGTCATATTGTCTAAGCCTACTTATGCTATGTTTTTAAAGTATACTTATTTACCCAACGGTACAATAACATTTTCTGAGAAATCAATTATAAAAAAATTATCCCATTTGTTAACCAAATTTGGGCGGACCCTGTAATATGCAATTATTGTGCTCCAACTTTTTGCCTCCCGTTTTTTTTTTTCGATATAACATTCCGATTTAAATAACGTGAACTTACCTTAGTTAAAACTTATCTCAATAAAACACTTTTTAACAAAGTTACTATGGCGTTCTTTAAAACACAAACTAAACTAAACATTATTCATTATTTACTTGCCGACTTTACGCTGATTCATATTTATATTTCTACCAAGTCTTATCAGAGTATTGTAACATAATACTTTGACCGATCTAGATATTGCGCTGTTGGCCGCGACATCGACATGAGCGACATTGACATGCAATGCAAAGTTTGCGTAAACACGATCCCAATAGTATTTTCAATACTAAAAGTTTGAAAACATGAGGTCAGATACTTAGCACGACACTCTACACTGAGCCTTCTATTCCTTATAAGAATTCACATACTCTTCTTACAACTGTTTAATACTATATGTGACAGCAATGCGCTTTCCTACTGTAAGACAACGAAAATTGCTAGACCGTTGTGTAGTGTAGTGTAGTGTAGACCGTAATGTAGCAAATCGGAAAAAAGAGTTATTGCTATACCATCGAATGGTTTATAGCCATTATTGGTCTGAATACTCACAGTATTTATCAAGTGTTATTGGGGGTGTAATCGGGTTTTATATACTGTATTAGTTCCGACTGGCAGTTGTAACTAGACTTGATATTAATCATAATAATATTTGCTCGCTACCGTTAATAAACCATATACTTACCACTAAAGATCAGTAGTGTAGTTCTCAAAAATCTAAATAGCTTCTACTATGATATTGTTCTTATCGTTTAACATTGCATATGATTATCTATTATGCAACATGGTTTACTGAGATAGTAAAATTCGTCTATAGATTATAAAGTCCAATACTAATGATGGGTTGTACGAAATAAGAATCTTCTATTGCTTTATCTGACATGCAAAGTTTAAAAAGTTATTTACAATTAATTGAAACAGGTATTGGTACGATCAATAGAATTCCAATTCAGACAGTTAGAAGACCACGAACAACGATGTGACCTGCGCAACAAAAACGTTAAAACTAATACCACGGCGCGCGGCGATTGCCGATCGCTACGAACCTCCACCAACATCTTGGTGGATTATAGGTTTATTCAAGGGCGTCGCCAGAGGGGGGCAGGGGGGGAGCAGCTGCCCCCCCCCCCCCCTAGAGGTTCTAAAATACGGCTTACTGGAATTAAAAATAAAATTACGCGTACCCGGCTAATCCAAACAATAACCGAGAATTTCCGGGAATCAACGGCAACACCGCATCGGTTCGCGAAGATTGCTCGTCACATAAGCTCAATCTGGTCATCAATGATCTGAACGCCCTGCCCGACATCAGAAATACCGTTGGGACCATCAAGGATATAATAACATTTTTTCGAGAATCGGTTCTAAGACGGAAATTAATACCCAATATTTCCCGGTTATGCGAAACAAGGTGGAGCGAAAAACACAAAAGCATCAGAGTTTTTAAAGAGAATTTTCGTGCTATAATGGAGGCTTTAGAAACATTGTCTCGAGGTGGCAATAATGCGACAAGGAAACATGCGTATCAGCTCCATGCGGCAGCTTCGAAAGCTTCATTTATTTTTAGCCTCGTACTGATATCCAAATATTCCGGTATTATAGAACCCACAGTAAACGTGCTCCAATCAGTATCCTTGGACACGGTTCAGGCATCCCAGCATATTAGTCGCATTTTACAACTGATCAAAGATGCTACTGCTATTGCGGAAAAAATTGGACTGACGGAAGATATGAAATCCATACCCCGTACTGTTGAAAGACAACAACACCGCAGCAACCACCCGGCAAAAAGCCATTCAGAATTCTGGCGGAGGTCTATGACAATTCCTTATTTGGACCCAATTATAAATTCCCTCGAAATAAGGTTCTCTGAAGAAAATATACCATCTTTTGCCCTAACAAAACTACACCCTGCGCAAATGAAAAACATATCTTTGGAAGACCTTAAAGAAGCATGCGAGGAATTCAGAAACTTTTACGGTTTTTTGGATATCAAGAATGAGATAGAACTTTGGAAAAAAATATGGGAGGAAAAACCAGAATCGACCAAACTAAGTGTTGTGGAAGTCCTTAAGGAAACTGACGATTTTTTTCCTGCGATAAAGAAGGCCTTGAGGATTCTTATTGCTTTACCTTGTACCACTTGTACAGTTGAAAGGTCATTCAGTAGCTTGAGGAGAATCAAAACCTGGTTGAGGAGCACGATGACTGGAACTCGTCTCAATGGCCTCGCCATGATAAGTGTACACAGGCAACACATTTTCAAGAACTTGGACGATTTTATAAACAAAGTAACCAACAAATTCGCTAGCAACCCTAGACGATTATGTTTAAATTGATTTTGTATGTAACTAATTTATTCGTTTTCAATTTTTTTTTAATTAAACTTTTTTATCTTAATGTTATCTTCAGTTCTTCTATGCTGCCCCTCCCTAGCTCACTGGCTGGCAACGCCCTTGGGTTTATTTATTATATTGCTGTATTAAAAGTAGTTCATTATTCAACAAGATTGTGCTGCTAATGGAACTGATTACTACCAATAAAAACACTGTTCTAGCAAATCTGGAATTGATATAACACTAAAGCGGGTTTGATACACTAGCAATTTATTTAATATGGGTTAATAAAAAATAAGCTATCAACACAAACTATGTCTTTGCAAACCTTGTTGTATTAGATCATTTTCCTCAGTGTATTATTTGCACAATTCTTTTATTTGCCAGTCGCAACCGATAATAACGGTATTCTTGTTTCGATAAGTTAAATAGAAAATAAGAGGAGATAGACTCGAGACATCATTCAGGTACACAGTTAGAAATCCTGGACGTAATAATATCAAACAAAGTCAATTTAAGTAAGTCAAAATATTAACTTAAAATTTAATTTAATCTATAAGCGTAATTTTCGATGAAACCTAAAACCTTTAAAAGGTCACAAAGAAAAGATCTTGCGGACATAATTCAAAAGAAAACCTTTCCTCATTCTAAAGAAACATTATTAAACCAATAACGGTCATACTCGACAGGCGGTCTGCACTTTTCGCTGACTCGTCGCAGGAAAAAGTGGTTTCGAGAGGCCTCAAATTGCAGAGAAGTCATTCCGGAAACGATAATAACCCGGTCGATCGGTGGCATGTTTTTTTTTGGCCCTTGCAGTTACAAAAAAACATATTTTTTGACTGCTTGTTCATAAAGTAATCATTATTATGCTATTTCTGAGAAATTATAATAATAATAATAATAACTATTGATGGGTGGATTAATAAGAAGTATAGTTGAAATGCAACATTAAGTTATTTGGTCTGAGCTATCAATAAGCGAAAAAGTACACAAGTCATTCGGGATTTTGCGCATAAGGTGGGAGTATCAACATGCTTGCCAACCTATAACCTATTTCGCGAAGATTTATTTATTTTTTCTAACTTTTACACAAAATTTAAATAAAATCAATATAGTCTTTATATTCTATAGGTAATAATAAATATCAAGGAATTTCATAAGTTATTTAAGAAGAATTGTATATCGAAAAATATAAGTTAAGATTTTTTTTAACATTATTATGCGATTGTTCTTTCACTATACAATTTTCCCAAAACAAGCAATGAAATAAATTGATATTTTTGTAATATATCAGATATTACCTTAATAATGTGCCGACGATATTAATTTTATTTAAATCTTAGTCAATCTTAATATAGTATAAAACAAAGTCGCTGTCGCCCGTCTGTCCCTATTCATATGTGCTTAAATCTTTAAAACTACGCAACGGATTTTGAAGCGGTTTTTTTTTAATAGATAGAGTGATTCAAGAGGAAGGTTTGCGGGTGCAATTTCAGAAAGTGGCATGCCGGGTACTAATATATCGGGTTTGTTCGGGTTTGTATGCAACGCATGCCGGGTACACGCTAGTAAAATAATAAACTAAGAAAAACAAGGCGAAATAGGTTATAGGTTGGCAATAAGTTGAATGACGTTGAAAATTCCACCATAAGGTGTGGTATGTCGCAATTTAATTGTTTGATAAAAATAAAAGTATTCAACACTATGCAAGTATGCAAGATACCAACAAGAAAACAAATAATTCGAATTACCGGCAGGTTGTGAAGTAGAAAAAAAAAACAATAATAATACGAAATAATGTCGCCTTAATACATTTTTCACAAGTGTATTTTCTATAAGTCATGGTTTATTTTACTTAGTTATTGCAAAAGAGAAACAAAAAACATTGACGAAATAAATCTTATCATGTAATGTAGTAATTTAAAATAACATTTTGCGAAAAAATAAAATTGAAAATATTTTTAAATTATTTCGTTTTCAAATTAAATTGGCTAGCAAAATGGAAATAATGTGACACTTTACGGCTTTTCAAAAGATGCAGAAATTTAATTAAAACCAATTTCAACAAGATTACAGTTCACTTGTTAAAATGGCATCCAGAATGCGAGATATTATTCTGTTTCAAAATGGAGTCGACACACAATTTCTAGTATTGGGTTACTATAATGTTTCGTACAAACGCAGCTAAAGTAAAATCCACTTACATAACCTAAAACAAGAAGAACCCACAGAAATATTTAATATAAGTTACAACAAATAATGTAAAATGGTTGTTAAGTTGATTTAAAACAAACAAAATTAAACATATTCAAAAACTCAAACAGAAAACAATTTAAAAATTATAATTATTGAGGGTAGATATTAATGTCCTGTCTTAAAACTTTTAGGTTATTGTTATTATAATTTGTTCCGATCGACAAGCAGGTATTGAGTGTGAGTGTATGTTGCTAAAAGTTTCAAAAATTATTTTCTGCGCAAGTTTCGTAGGTAAATTTTTCGAAGCAGAAAAATACCAATTTATTTCGATTCACTTAAATCGAAAATGTATCGCTACAATTTGGGAACGCATGTGTCATACCTACATAACTTCACAATTTTATCTACAAAATATTTCGAAAAATATTCAATCGCACATGTGATAAATTTATAGACACTGTGTTTTAATATTTCGAAACAAACAGTTCAAAATTGTTTGAAGTAACAGAATTCGAAAACATTTGTCGCCATATAATTTTTATATTTAAATCGAAAATGTTTCAAAACGTTTCTTGGCAAAGAATTTGTGTCCAATTTTATAAGCGCTGATTTAAAAAAAAAAATTAACACTGGTTACTGATAATATCAACTATTCCGTGATTAAGCAGTCTTATTTAAAACTGATTAATGTAAGAATTATTACTGATTATGATTTAATTAATTTATATTAAATATTTTAATCAATAATGATAAAATTGGCTTAGATGTGTAATAATTTGATAATTTTTATATTTAATTTGAAATCGGTTTTGATTAAATTTAAGAAGTTTATGAACGCCTCTAATTGGTTTCTTAACCTATATTTTTGTATAGCCTGAACTAGCATAAACTAGTTTTACAGGCGCTGTTTGTCGAATTTAAAGAAACTACTTTGCATAGCACACAAAATAGCTTCTCTACAAAATTTCTGATTAGGGTGTCAGTTTTGATGGCCTCCAGTAAGAATTAAAAACATTATAAGAATTAGAAAGGTTTTTATTTTTCTGTAAGATATGAGTGTTGCCGATGGGTTGTCAAAAAAGGAAACTTTACCTTTTTTGTCAAAATCGTTTAATAGACAAAATGGGTAACGAAGGGCAACACATAATATACATACAAAAAACGATCCGAAAGCTTTTCTGCAGTAGCCAGTACTGTAAAATTCGACTTAAGTGTTTTGACACCACTTGTGTCAGACAAAATGAACCGGCACCATGCGAACGACACGTAACGTTCAAAGCCGACTGACTGAAACCTGTTGACCTGCCACAGGAAAATTATGGGGTGGTATTCCCGACTTGATAAAATGTTGCGTGTTACGCATGCGTCGGCAGGTTCCAAGGCATTTTAAAATTCCTCAAATCAAACTTGATTTAAAATGTTGGCATATTTAATGAAATTGATCGTTACCGATTTAACGTAGATAATCTAGTATGATTGTTTTGTGTAAATAGCAGTACAAATCATATTATAACTGAATTACGAATTGATTAAAATATAAGTCAAAATATATAATTAAATAAATTAAATCATACATCCCGTGCCGTTAGTTAAGTGATTTTTTACTGTGGGATCATCATTTGCTCCTTGATTTTAATATCACTATTGATAATAACGTCTTACAACCGCAAATAAGTTCCAGAAATTTGAGATTGGTTTTATATCAGAAACTGCAGTTTACTCAGCTTATAAATGGTCTACTTTCGCGTGCATATCTTTCCATGAAGCTTCTATATATGCAAATAGACATTGTTTTGATGTAAAACTTAGAAAGTTGTTGTGTGATACTTTGGTGTTGTTTTGTTCAATTATGGTTTTGTTCTATACGGCAGCTATTTAAACGCTTTTAATAGATATCATATACAAAAAGTTTAGAATGCTTGCTGTGGATATATTTTTGGTCTTCGCAAATTTGATAATGTTTCGACGTACATAGCACGACTTGATTGGCTTATTATGGAGAATCGGAGAAAAATGCTGTTTTAAACGTTTGTGCATCAAAAATTGTGTGTGCTTAAGACCACACGACAGAAGTGAACACTTCAACAAGGTGAAATTAACAATATCAAATACACGAGTGTCTAGACAACGCACACTGCCTGTTTCCACGTCGATACGTCGATACTGAAAGCGACCGATGGCGGCATGCTCTTTCATATAACGTTCATTCGGGCCAGGGTCAGTTCGGATTGAATATAGCAGTTGAATTCGAGCGTAGCACACCCGAGTCTGACGCCTGACGCGTGACGGCTCAGTTTAATTCAGTGCCCACAAAAAGTGCTAAACGCGCCTAAAGAAGTTTTCACTTCAATAATAAAATCAAACGTCGACGTTGTGGTCTAGTGGTCAGCGCACCAGCCTCACAGATCGTAGGCCCGAGTTCCATTCCCGGTGCCGGCAACGTCGATGTTAAATTTGGAATTTGGTTTAAGAGGTGGCGCCGTCTTTCGGAAGAGACGTTAAACTGTGGGCCCCGTGTCATGGATGTTGGCACGTTAAAGAACCCTACCTCCGACAAAAGAGGGATTCGGCAAAATTACCAGATAGTGTGTGACAAATTCCCTGGCGTCGGTGATTGGCCTCGTTGCGGAAAAAGGCCGACGTAAAATAAATAAATAAATAAATAAAAAAATAATAAAATCAAACAATCCACCTTATCTTATTAGTAGACTTTCTAGACGACGGGATTGCCACTCTGTTAACGTTAGATCACGCTCATTGTTTCACATTCCACGACATCGGATTTCAGAGATGCTTTTTGCATTGTTTCGTAAGTCTCTACAATAAACTTACATTTTTTCCAAACAATTTTAGTTTGTATGGTATATTATAATTTTTTATGTTCACATTGGAATTCTGTTAATGTGTATGATATATTATGGTAAACACACAAACACACTACGATTAGATAATTATATTTCTATAGATTTTATATTGATATTGTTAAGTGTAAGAATGGCAGGTTCCCATGGTCTCTGCTAAAGTTTGCCTTGCTCTGCTACAATAGTTGTATATTATATTGTATCCCTTATTATCTTTAATAAAAGTCAATTATTATTATTTTAAATGCCTCATATGACAATTTTCCACGTGCATTCCTTAACAATATTTGGCTGCTGTTAAAACGCCGAAATAGAATTTTCTCAGCGTCATAAATCACCCATTTTCTCATTCTACAAAAATAATAACGAACGTTCACATAATACGATCTGCACTTTTTGCTGACTCGTCGAAGACAGGGGAAGGAGCGAGAGTCTTCAAGAGTCTCAAACGATAATGGCCTTGTATCTACGTTACGTTACGATATACGAAGCGTTCTAAAATACCTAGGTCTTGGACTTGTAGTACAATATATTATAAGCAATTAAACTGAAATATCGTCGGCTTAACCTGTTAAATCCGTAAGTCCACATTTGATCAAATTATACATTTTAACGCCATCTTTTGTAAAAAAAAAATAATCTATTTATCTAAGAAATTTAAGTAACTCCAAAGAAATCCTTAATGTGTGGCTCTCGTATTCACTTAACCCGTAAGTCCAACCCTGGCTAAACTCATAAGGCAAACGCCATAAGTCCGCCAGTATGCTATAGGAAAAACATGTATCTCCGTTTTACTTATCTTATTTGTAAATTTACGCGTTTTTGGTCTCTCCTGTAAAATTTTTATTTCTGGACTTACTGGTTTAGCAGGTTAAGCCGACGATATCATATATGCTCAGTGACGGCTCGTGGTTATTTTAAATGGGGGATCACTTAGTATTCCAAGTAAATACGAAATGCGCCGCAGGCCAATCGAACAATTTTGAGTATTAATATACTCATACATTAAAGTTTTTTTTGGCCTATTAACTTTTTTTGTTATCTAATAATAGTTATTTATGCAACTAGTGCAAAAAGAGTATGTTTATTGCACACGGCATAGAAGTTATTCACCGAGACGTAGTCGAGGTGAATAATATGCCAGTTGGACGAGTGCCTGAGAGGGAAATGATACTAGAGTTTGAACAGCGTAGTTCACACCTTTCCGACACGTGTCCGATCCCACTCCTTCACGACTCCGATTATGCATCCGATCGTGTTCCGATCGTGCAGCCTATTCGTTTTAACGGCTGCACGCGTGTCGGTTGGAATTTGTAATAATATTGTCGGATATGGATTGGCATCCTTAAGGCTAGATGAAATACTTTAAACTTAACTGCAGTGTAAAGACTCTTAAGGTGGCGGAGCTTATAAAAAAAAAAAGGTGTGATAAAAAAACTAGTGTGTAGAAGAGATACAGTGACATTTGAGTTTAGTAGGGGGAGTCAGAATTAAGAATGTTTATAAAAATACTTGTTTGTAATTGGTTGGAATAAAGGGTTCCATTTTGAATAGTACCTCCAGAGAAATCAACTCTTTTACAGTTTTAGAAAATAATTCATGACACAGCAACCAATTGGTAGGGGTTACAAAACACTACAAAAACTCTAAAGAGCACATGTTGAAATAAGTATTCAAGTGTAAGGGAAACCTCTGCCCGTTTGCCAATTCAAAGTACTAGTTTTTGTCAATTTAAGTGAAGTTATGGAAAACACTGCTCCAGAGTCAGGCTACTTTGCTCCCATTGCGTAAGTGTTCTTTATACATTGATTCATAACGTGTTTAGGCGTAAACTGTTTATAGGGAAAAGAAAAGCATAAAGTCTTTCTCCAAAATTTTAATTCAGTAGCTAGGCTAGAATCGACATGTTTCGAGTGTAGAAACACTCATCATCAGGAAATTGAAGCAAAAATAATTAACAGCTGATGTTGTTAGCAAAAGAGAGAATATAATACTCAGCGTGCTGATATATTTTCCGCCTTTTGACTGCAAAAGTTTTTCACTCCCCATGCGTGCCTTTGAAATCTCCATTATGGATTAGTTCCACCTTTAATCTTATTATATTTTCTCTTTTGCTAACAACATCAGCTGTTATTTATTTTTGCTTCAATTTCCTGATGATGAGTGTTTCTACACTCGAAACATGTCGATTCTAGCCTAGCTACTGAATTAAAATTGTGGAGAAAGACTTTATGCTTTTCTTTTCCCTATATTATTCATCTCCACTTTGAGTATGGACTACTTCTTCAAAAGTAAACTGTTTAATTTACTTTTGGCCGATTTACTATAAAGTCATAGTTGTTTCTTCTGACTTAAACCACCGGTCCTAAAGTGAGTCTTAAGAAGGCGACTCTTCTTTAAAGTAACTCTCTAAATTAACATTTTTTGTGAACACCTATTTTGTTTGGTTATTTTCCTAGTTTTTAAGATTGTATTTTTATTGTTTACCACAAGTATTAATCAATGCTTTGCTTTACTTTGCCATTAAATAAACTTGTTAAAAATTTCTTGGTGTTTCAGTGAAGAACTAGAGCGCAACCTTAAGTCAGTTAAGAAAATTAAATAATTATTTTTATAAATCTCTATTTTAAACTATCTAAGCTACACAACCCAGTCGACTACAAACTGTAGCCCGACAATATTTTTGAGTTTTTGGAGGTGCTAAAGTCCATCAGCTCTGTGCGAGTTGTTTAGCAATACGATCTATCTCCTATCTCCTTTGACATATCCCAGTGGTCTAGCCACAGTATTATCTGCTAATTCAGCAGAAATGCATGCGCCCTTTGTGCCCTAGTTACGCCAATGTACTATGGCTAATACTTCACAGCTTTAAAACACCCCATATTTTTAAAGATGCCTTTTGATATCGTACTAAACGTTGTAACATTTAATTCGAAAAACAAGTTAATTTTATTGCT
This sequence comes from Polydrusus pterygomalis, assembly GCA_963969555.1. Classification (NCBI taxonomy): domain Eukaryota; kingdom Metazoa; phylum Arthropoda; class Insecta; order Coleoptera; family Curculionidae; genus Polydrusus; species Polydrusus pterygomalis. The sequence goes on from OZ018376.1 coordinate 4,044,692, forward strand.
GTCCCTAATTAGTTAAGTAGAAATTCAAAGACCTATTTGAATTTGAAATTCCCAAAAGTTGTGCCCCTAAATTTTATTGGAATTAGGCGGGGGACACTGGGCTGGGCTGCCTCGTGAGTATGCAAATTCTTTTAATGCATTTTTAATTACGACCCGTTTTTTCGGGGCTTGTTAATCGTCGCGAGCGCTGTAAAACAAATAGACTTGCTCGTCCGGCGTGACGCGAGATTTTTGACTCTTTGTTGCTTTTTGAGCTGGGAAAAAAATAAAAAAAAGGAAATTGGAGGCATATTGGATAACGGGAACAAGAAGTGGATAAAAAATTTAATTTAAAACTATAATATATTATAAAAGATGCGATGCTGCTAGACACACCAAAAGAAACGTAACCACATCAGCAGGAAAATTAACAAGAATATGAAGTTAATAAATATAGTTTAAAAAAACTAAAAAACACGCTTTAATAATTAATCAAATATATATATAAAATAAATATAGTTTAAAATAATTCTTGAAATTCTTAATATAGGCAGAAAATAATAATGAACGATAAACATTAGTATTATTGTGAAAAAAGCGTGGGGTGCTCGATATACGAAAAATATAGCACAAAGCGACCCACGCTTTTTTTCACTATAAATCGGGTTCAAAGAAGTCGGTTACAAACAAACATACATACAAACCCGAACAAACGACAAAAATTTTCAAAATTTTTAAAAAAACTTTGTCAAAATTTTATTTTGACGGGTAGGATTTTTTAAAATTTTTCTCTATTTTTAGCGACAATATCTATACGACCCCACGTTTGTTTCATTATTATCGGTTATTGTAATAATTCTGACATATTGACATGTGTCAAATTTTGACAACAGAATTTTTTGCGTATTTTTTTCAACTTTCCACCGTCAATATAATACTGCCATTGTCGATCGGCCTCCTACCCTATAGTTCTCCATACATACGACCTATGGAGAACTAGAGGGTAGGAGGCCGATCGATAATGGCAGCATTTTCAATTTCTGTCCCGGTTTTTTGGTTAGTTCGCTATTGGCTGATAGATGGCTCTCGCGTCCGAAGTGGGCTGATGTGGTCTTCTTCTTCTTCGTTTTTAATATGGAAAACTAGATCCTCCATAGTTTTTAACTTTTTCTTAAACCATTTATTTTTCTGTGCTTTTACTTTTGACAATTGACGTTTTATTTTTCGAAATAACAAATAACGTTTGAAGGCAAGACAAGACAAATAACGTTGTATTGTAATTGATTTCCATATTTATAATGAATAATGGTACAATTTATAAAAGTAGAGTTTGCTTTGTGTCGGGGTGTAGAGTTGGCCCAAGTTCAAAAGGGTACATTAAATGGCGGCCACTAAAGTTGCGCAGTGGTTTGTTTACGTTCGTTGCCTAGCGACGGCCAAGATGCAGCGTCTTTTCAAGCGATTCAGTGTCGTAACATTGTTAGAGGGTGGCAGAAGTATTTGTTTCTTGTGTTTATAAAATATTATTTTTGTGATTTATTGAAATGGCGCCAAAGACAATTGGAATTAGAGGAAAACCTCTAAATAGTCAAGTGCGGGAAATAATAGACAATATTGCTAGATTTATGGAGAAAGAAGCAAACGAAGGAATGCAAATTCCTTTAAAAAAGTACAGGTTAGTGCAAGTTAAATATTACATTAAAAAAGTATATGTAACCAAATTGGCAAATATATAATATCTATATAACTATTTATCTTTAAGTATACCTACCTATCATTATACCTACTACCTATGTTTTTCATTTAATCAAACGTTACACTTTTTGCGACAATGAGTATCAATTCAACATGAATTAGCTATATAATATGTCTTTACTTTTAAAAAGTGTTGTTACTTGTACTCGTTATGTAATCCATATACTTTAACAGTTTTTTGACATTTTATTGGTGGTATATAGGATAAATATCGTTTTTCCATATTTTAGAGAACGAATTTTAGCAGCAACTGGCATCGGAAAAAATACTTTGCAACGAATTAGAAAGGAAGGGCAGAAAGTACATGCCAATTTGGCCACTACATCTTTTAAAACGCCACCAAAAAAAAGACCTTCCCATAAAATTGTCCTGAGTCCTGGAAATATTTATGATATTAAAAATATTATTTACGAGTTTTTTGCTGTAGAAAAGCGATCGCCTACGGTTAGAGGCAAGTATTAAATAACTAACTAAGTTTTTTGATTATGCCTTACAAATATAGAATAAGAACTAATAATATATTATGATTTTCAGCAATTTGGCAAAAAATGCAAGATAGAGGCATGGAGTTTAAGGGAAGCACAGAAACATTAAGGAAATTAATACATACTATGGGATTTAGGTAGCTATGCATAAGATAAAAATATAATAAATTAATAGTGTAAATTAAGTTAGAAAATATGTAGCTATATTGCATATAAATGTTTGCTTTATATAATAAAGTTTCCTAAAATTGCTTTGTAGATGGAGAAAGACAGAAGACAATAGAAGTGTATTAATGGAAAGTCATGATATTCGTTTGAAACGAATAAAGTATCTTAAGCAAATGATACAATACAGAGCCGAAGGAAGAAATATCGTATATACCGATGAAACTTATATCCACAGCAGCCATACGCAACCCTATCGGTGGTCAGATCAAAGTGGCAAAGAGTTAAAAAACCCATTTCGAAAGGAAAACGGCTGATTATTGTTCATGCTGGGGGAGAAAATGGTTTTATTCCTAATGGGTTATATTTTTAAATCAGGTAAGATATTATTATTATTATTTAAAATTGTAAAGGCTACGAGATACCTACTATAATTTTCTATATTAGTTTTATTAAAATATTTCCCATGCTAATCTAAATTGACCTGCAAATAATATTTCTTGGTATGCGAAGAGCCCACTTAATTATTTTTAGCTCACTAATTATTACATGGTCTACTTAAAGATATTAGTGGGTGCTATTTAGGTCTTTAATCCCCTAATATTCATTTACATTTATTGTTAAAAATGGTGATATGTACCTGGCCTTATAAGGATCCTTTAAATAATTAATTTGGGATTGTTTACTATTTTTATGAAATATTTTAAGGCAATTAAAATTGTTGTTAAAACTTCTTTGTAATATTTGCAATGTATAATATGTTTTATTATCCGTAGGATCCAAAAGTGGCGATTACCACGACGATATGAACCATATAAACTTCATGAAATGGGTCGAAACTCAGCTGCTGCCTAATTTACCGGAGAAATCAGTTTTGGTAGTAGATAATGCATCTTATCACAATGCAACTGTAGAAAAAAATATAACATCGGCCAGCCTGAAAGCGGACATGATAAGATGGCTCCAAGAAAAGGACATCCAGCACGATCCAAAATTAACAAAACCAGAACTATACAAAATAATCCAAGACAACAAATACAGATTTCCGCTGGCATATAAATTGGACAATTTACTGGAAGCCCACGGACACAATGTACTTCGTCTACCACCTTATCACCCTGACCTAAACCCAATAGAAAAAATATGGGCATCTGTCAAAAACTGGGTGGCAGCCCGTAATAGAACTTTTACGATAGCCGATGTGGAAGCATTAACTCGCCAAAGGTTTGAAGAATTGCCGGCTGAGGAGTGGGTTAACATTTGCACACATGTTAAAAATTATGAAAATGGACAAATTGAAAGAGAGCATTTGCTGGATACCACCATGGACCATTTACGCTTTACGGTAAATACTGGGACATCGGACGAAAGCTTGTCAAGTTCAAGTGCACAAGATAGTAATAGTAGCAGTAGCTTAGGAGCACACTCCTTGTCTGATTCAGACTAGATAAGGATCTTGGTTTTTAAGTCTTAATTTACATTCAATGACATTGTTTAATTATAGATATTGTGCATATTAATTTAATTTATTATTATACATTTTCATTTTGGTTAATATAAAGTTAAACAGATGCCTTATTGCTTGCATACACTGTATACATGGCCTTATAAACAAAATGTTACTACCACCTGACAAGTACAAATTCTGTGTTTTTACAAAATGTAATATTCTGTTTGTTGTATATGTTTTAAATAAAGACCTTTATTATTGCTATTATTTATATATTAAAAATACTTATTTTTAATTTGTCTTTCATTTTTTAAATATACCTACACTCAAAATAAATCTCATCATTAATACAAAAAGATACCCCTATGCTCTTATACCATATTTTCCACGTTTTTATACTCCCTTCTATAACATCTATGTATTAAGAGATATATTTTTTAAATCCGTTTTTTTAAACTCTTAATTCTCCGCTACTGACTTTGACGTCATACCTTCGCGCATTGCCATACACGTGGCTGTACCCTTTTGAACTTTGGTTAACTCTAAGACAGGATCTTCTTTAAAGATGAAACGCAGCCAAATAAGTCTCTTTCTAGCTCCAAAGGTAAAACCCTCTAGCTAGAATGTTCCTGTATTTTAAAAACGAAGCATCGTTGGAACTTTATACAGGCCGAGTTTACTAATAAGTATAACAAAGTAAGTGTAAATTCATATAAAAGTCCTTATTTGTTCCTCCTAATTTAAATAAAAATAGTTATTGCGTCCATAAGAAACCATTTATTTGATAGCCCACTTCGAACACGAGCGCCATCTTATGGCAACTAGTAAAGCTGAATTACCGATGCTAATTTGGGATCGAATCCAATGCATTGCGATCGGCCTCCTACCTCAAGTCCTCCATAATACGACCTTATAGTTTTTTATTAATATCATTTTTTTTAAACGATTTGACATTTTGACAGGATAATTTTTTGCTTATTTTTTCCGAAGTCTCCGCATCGAATACTATACGACCCCATAATTTGTTTCGTCAAAATCGCTTCTTCGTTTTATACCTGACAGCTGTAAAAATTTGACAGGAGAATTTTTTGCGTATTAGATTATTGTATTGTCAGCGGTTCTTGATAAGTCTACAAAATAGAAATCAAATCTGACCGTTTAAAGTGGGTCAAAATCGGGTTCAAAGAAGTGGGCTACAAACATACAGGTGAAGTTAATAAAAGCGTGTTAAAAATTAAACAAATCGCGCAAATTCTAGTCCTCAACTTGACTTATTTGAGATTATTTTGCGAGATTTCTCGTTTTCCCATAAATTTTGTCTTGTCTTTATCGAAATTCTCGCATAAGAATTTCTAGTCTCGTCTTGGAAAAGATCAGACCACTCTCGTCTCGCTCTTATTGCTCGTGAAAGCGAGAAACAGTAAATTCGAATTTAACTCAACGATAAATGGTAAAGGATTATGTTAAATAACTTCCTCATAATGATCCTATTTACCGGAGTTCATTAGGCATAGTTAATGCACTTTATCCCGTAATTACCGCAATTAAAACCGTTTCCAAGTCAGTGTCATTTCTAATATAATTTCTTGCCGCTGCCGTTGCACCGAGAGAAATATGCCAACGACAGCGGACCATTATCGTTTCAGCGACGACGGCAGGACTGCAATTTGGAGACTCTTGAAGACGGGAAGACGCTCTACTTCCGCCGACTAGTCAGCGAAATGTGCAGATCGCCTGTCGAGAATAGACGGGTATTTCTAATTTTTGCTCATTGAGTTATGATGAGAAAACTCGTATCAATAGACAGTAAAAAATTAGAGTTATGCGGTTAAAATAAATCCAATAGCCTTTTTTTTTAAATTTAATTTCAATATGGGGATCTGCTACCTCTACAATAATAAGACCTTTTAAAAAATTACAAAATAAACTTATTAAATGTATATAGGTACAAGCTTCCCTTTTTGGAACCCACAATTAATTTATACAAACCACAGGGATATTTAAACTTAGAAAATTTATATAAATTAAAAATATGTGTTATTATTTATTCAATAACTATTCTTCAAAAAAAAAATCAAAAATCATATTTAAAAAAATGAATACTTTACATAATCATCATACCCGCAAACTGAAACTCTTTTGGCAGTAAATATTAGAAGCAATTTCGGTAAACGAGCATTATTAAATAATGGAATTATGATCTATAATAACCTACCAAATAAATATAAAAACATTAAAAAATTAGTTGGTACCTACTATTTAAAAATCAACCTAAATTGTATTTTTTAACAAAATAAATGATTCCATTTTTTTTCCTTTTTAAATTGAATAACATTTAACTTTTTTATTAATTTCGTTAAATATATATTTATGTATTTTTATAAAAATTGTTAATTTTTAAGATTGTTATTGTTTATAATTTATATTCCCTATAATGGACTTTTAAGGTTCGTTGGGAATTTGTTAATAAAAAAAACTGGTAGAATTTCAATATTCCCAACTAAAAAAATTTCGTTGCTGCAAAAATGGTGTCGATGAACGTCGCTAACTTCACACATATGATTGCTTATTGTTTTTATTTCGCTATTGTGGATTGTGTTTTGCTTCATTATTTCGTTACGGTATGCAGAACTGATATGAACAAGGTCATCGGTTCCTTTTCGAGACCACGAACTTTGTTTTTTCCATTTTTAAATTGCCGCAAGTTCTCAATTTCCAATTTTCGTTCCAAACACATCGTAGAAAATGGATTGTTCAGTAAACGTAATCGTGTTTATAACTTTTAAGTTAGGAAAAGTTAGAAATAAAATTACTTTGAGTCCAACGAAACAACAACTGAATCGCGCCACCGCGTGAGATAAGTACATGGCTACCTGACCGGCAGGCGGCACAGCAACTACCACTGAAAGGATTCCTTGGGCGCGTGGCTGTTAAAAAGTTAGGTACCTCCCTATTATTGGCCATTATTATACATTAAGAGGCGTGGATACAGGTCTGAGCTAAGCTCACGAGAATTAACTTACCGATTTACGGCATTTACGCATAATCGCTTTGATAAATCGCGACCGACTGCATTCCAGTTTTAAATATACTTTGCCTAATTTCTTTAAAAATAAGAATAATATACTATATTTAGGTGGTTAGGTAATATAAACAGTATAACATTTATTTTTATGCACTCGTCCCAACTATATCTGCTATAACTGCTAGCACATATTGCTGTCCCAAATAGTAGGTATTGAAAAAAGAGTTATAATGTATTGGCAGTGCCTGAAAAATGGCTATTCAATCTACCGAATTTATCAAAAGCCCAAAACAAATACAACCCACACATATTAAAATGGGTCCCACGAGATGACACGTGGGGCAAACCTCGAGTGGACTTGGACTGGACTGCCCCAATGTCGGTCGATATCCTTTATTCCAAATAATAGTCGCGTCTGGTAGCAAATTCAACGGTAAGTATTATTAAATTAATTTAATTAATTTTATTAATTTTATTTAATTAAATTAATTTAATTAAAAAATGTTTCAGATTATAATTAAAAGGTCTTTAAGAAAGTAGTTAAGGTGATGTTTTGTGTTTTACATCGCGGTGATATATGTTTCTGTAAAAATATGGGTAAAGTACAAGTAAGAGTGAGAGTTTTTCATTATTTGTCTTTATGCTGTGTCAAAAAAATCAGACACAATATTTTTCTTATTAGAAACTTTTATACTCCCGTCAAGGGCGGCTACGCATACAAAAACAAACCAAAGCAAGAAAATTTATAAAAATTTTTTACTTATTTTTGTAATTTTTAAAGTCGCGGTAGTCGCGCACGAAAGGGGAAAGACTAGAGCGCGCGCGTGCACCTGAATTCTTGCTCCCGCTGCTTGAACTAGTCTGGCGAGGTGTGGAATCTACGGATGGGCTCTCGGAGTCGGAACAGTACAAAAGTAGTTTCGCCAGAATAGGTTTTTTTTTCAAATTTTAACATCCTCATCATAGGTTAGAGTTATAAGCAGGAAAAAGAGAGAGAATAACCGAGACAACCCTCAGGAGCTACAACTCTACCCATTGAGACAATTATTGGTGAATAACTTTTCGTCATTTCATTTAAACAAGAAAATTGAAATAAAAAGGTTAGAAGAAAACTTATTTTATTAAAAATAACAGTTTTGCTGTTATTGACAAGTTTGCTGCAAATAAGAACAACAGAATGAACTTTACTTTTAAACAATGTACACACTAATAAAAGTGGTCCTAAAAATAAATCCGCACGCGGCGAGCTTTCTGAGCGTTTCAAGTTAACAAGTCACTGGCCGCCACTGACCCCCCTTTTCACTCCTTTAGGGACCGATTTTCTAAAAAATAAGGAATTTGTGTTTTAATAATAATAATTGTATACTAGATTCAATATTATTTATTTTATACATCAACGATATGCCTTTAGTTTTAATAATCTGTAGGTTACAAATGTTTGCTGATGACACCTTAATTTACATTAATGTTTGAAATATTTTTGATGGTCTAAATATTCTAAATTCTGAGATGAATATATTATAAAATTGGCTAATAGTAAATAAATTAAAATTAAATATTTCAAAAACTAAATGATTGGTTATGGGTAATAATTTAAATTGTCAAAATATAAATCTTGTAATTGATGGTGAAAAATTGGAATTAGTAAACAGTTTTAAATATTTAGGGATAATCATTGATTCAAAATTAAAATTTTTCAATTATTTTGAAAGTATCATATCGAAGATTGCCGGAAAAGTAGGTTATTTTAAAACAATGTTTTCTAAAAAAACTGTATTTAATATTATTATATTACCACATTTTCTTTATTGTTCTTCCATTTTATATTGTGCTAGTGAGGAAATATTTGACAAATTACAAATTTTACAAAATAAGGCAATGGATTATTTTTGACAAATGTACAAAAATAAATTTTATGTTAAAAAATTTAGATTGGTTAAATGTCAGAATTTTTTTTTTTTTTTTTAGTATGTATCTTTATACATAAAATTAAAAATAATTTATTGCCTGATTGTTTTTAAAAATTTTGTTCTTTTAATCATGACCATCATAAGTATAAAACAAGAACTAATCAATTTTTTTTTGTAGATAGAGTGTCTAAAACATTAGCTTCTAAGTATATTTTTCATAAAGGTTTGATAGAATATAATAATTTGGAAAATTCTATTAAATCTCAAATATCATTAAAACTATTTAAAAAAACTATAAAATTACATTTATTTAAAAAACAAAATGATACATAATATTTGATACAATTTGCAAAATGTTTAACTTTTCTGTCTGTTTTTGTTAAAAGAAGGTTGGGTTTTAAAATTTAAAAATAAATCTATAAAAATGTGTTAAAAAAGGTCTTAAAAAATATTTAATTGTAGCTTTTTGCTAAATAAAACATATTATTACTACTATATATAAGAGTATTTAGCTAAAGTTAGTTTCAAAAAATTCGGCCCAAAAATATGTTTTCCAATCTAAACTTTTATACCCCTTTTTCCACCATGTTTACGTAAATGCCTAAACACATGTTCTTCTCTAGCGGTTGCGTTGGAAACTCCCTCCATTTCTACCCTCCAGGGGCAAAATTTCCCAAAATATCAAAACACGTACTTTTGTTTATTTTAAATATCAATTTCAGCAATATAGCTTAAAATTATAGACATTTATAGGTTCCCGTCAAAATAGGTTACACCCATTTTCTCATTCTCTAAGTGAATTTTGAAAAAATGGTGAAACATGTATAAACTTCCTTTATTAACGGAATTTCTGTACCAGTTTCAGTTTCTGAGATACCGAGATTCCTATATAAATTTTAACACCCGTTTTTACCACCTCGGTGGATGACTACATTTAAAAAATAAGACATCCTCGAAATTTCATGATTCTAGGATTAGGGGTTTAGACTGGGCGTTAATGAATCAGTCAGGCAGTCACTTTACGATTTTATATAGTAGTAGGGGAAGGTTGCCCATATTGGACCAATTTCCAGATTTCTTATCATAGATCCTGATAATAACGCAAAATCGATCTTGAAGCTATACCTTAGTATACTTTAGTATGTTGTTCAACTGCAGGGTTTTTTGCAGAACCAGGCTATAAAAAAAACCTCTGCAAGTGGTTCAATATAGGAAACCGGTTGCCTAAATTGCACCTGGGGGTTCCAAAATTAGACCACATAATTTAAATCGATAGCTTAGGTGTTAAATAAATAAATAAAAATAAAATTGTTGGTATAGGAAGTTTTATACTTATATAAAAAAAAAACATCAAATTTACAATCACAATTTCGGTAGACGACATCCTAATGCAAAAAAAAGTACCTATTAGTTTCCTATATTGGACCAGTCATAGTTTCATTTTTTAACTCAAAGAACAAATATTTTAGCAATATTGAAATGGTGTTAGTTCATGACATTAACTTATTTAAAGAGAAAAATTATTTTTGCACAATTTGGAAAAATTGCTTAAATTGGACCGGTTTAATTTTGGCAATCACCCAATGGTCCAATTTAAGCAACTACCACGTGTTTTACAAAACCACCCAGGAAAGAAATAAAAAAAAACAAATATGGCATGGTAATAGGAGAAATAGAAAGAGAAAAACTTACTTGATAACTTCCATAAAAAATATTTTGCTTAGAGTTTTATGGTTCTAAGGTAAATTCTTAGGAAAATCCTAAAAATATTACATTAAAATTGAGTAAATTACGTTTTGCTCTGTACACGCCAAGCACTAACGGCCAACTAGTTGAGTTTGTTGCCGATCAAAGGTGGAAGTATGTTACAGTGTTGCCAGATGATATGGCACTTGTTAAGTTTCGGAGAAATGTACTGTGGTCCAATTTAGGTAGCGGTTCAATGTAGGCAACCTTCCCCTATCGATTAAAAATTACCTAATTTGTTTTTAGCGCCCATCAGTAAGGCTCCCAATCGCCACTAAATTAAACCTGAATTTAGATCTTATTGTTTTCAAAGAAAATAACAAAAAACGCAGCAAGCAAGCCCCATAAACGAGGACGTTTAAATTGTTTCGGTTTAAAATTCGCCCCAAGAGCATAATTAACTTCGTCATGTTTCTTTTTTCTAATCCGTAACAGAAAAATACAACCACAACTGGCTTATAAAGTAGCGACCATCCAATTTCCCAAGTTTGCGGGTCGTTGGACCGAAAGGACACTGGGGCAAATAAGATTGGCGATTTTGGGTCGGCGGGGTAAGAAGGGGGGTCACAGACCGCATGTTGCTGCTAGTCGACTTTGCGATGCACACAAGATTAGTTTAGTATGTTGACCGGTTGAGCATAAGGAAACGCGCCAAGAATTACATCAGTTGTTGTTGACTAAAAAACGGGCATCTATATTCTATTTTTCGAATAGGAATAACAAAAATTTAATATGATTTCCCACGTGTCCTACTATTCCTTATTTTTTATTAATATATTCCATAAAATGGTTTATCCCTGCTTTTTTTGTTCTTAAGCTTATCTGTCGAACTATTAGTCGCCTCAGCAGTCTGCGCAAGCAAGTATCCCCTAATTTTGCTGTTTTCCTGTCCTTTTTACCATTACAGTAAAACCTCCTGGTCTGGTAACTAACATTTTATTGGTACGAGATGGCGATGTGCATATGGTACTGTTTGGATACTAACTAAACTATAGGCATAAAATGTTTCCTTTCGTCAGAGAATCGATTCTTAAAACCTCATAATCCAATTTTGCACTTTTTCAAAGTACTACTTTTTTAAACGCTATTTTGGGAGCAATATTTCCTCATTTTATAAACGGTCGATTTTCATTCGCCCAATGAGCCTAATGTATAAAAATTAAGAAATTACTTGAAGCAATTACTTTTTAGTAACAGCAATTGCTTGACTAATAAATGCTAGAAGTAAAAGCAATCGCTAGATCTGATTATGAATTAAATTTTGAAGCAATTGCTATTTTTCTTGCATCTCTGTAGCAAATGCTTATTCAACACAAGTTCAGACGTGTCTTATCCACTTGTTCAGATTATACATTTGATGTTCAGTTTGGTGCCTAATTTGCAAAAGAGTTGACGTAAATACAACAACGTTGGTCTATGTATTGAGTACAATAGTAATTTGTTACGTTTTAGTGATGAAGAAATTAAAGACAAGCAATTCATATTCGTTCACAAATTCAAGGAACATAAATAAATCTCTCTGACCACAACCGTTTAGCATCCACAATAGCTTCAGCAATTGCAGGAAATTTTAAAAAAATGTTGGTCTTCTCCAAAACTGCATCCATTACAGAAGTGTATGTCTTACAAACAGTAGTATGGTAAACACCAAGTTCTTCACCTACAGAATTTTGAAAGCCCGGATCCGACAATTTCCGCAGAAAGACTTTAATCTTATTTAAAGGCGACAGTGCACCTTTCGCCTTTTACCAGTATCAGTCAAAAAATAATTTGCCAACCACTCAACATTTTCGCAGTCAAATCGATATAACTTTCTGAAATCATCATAAGTATCTGCAATTTTTACGTACACTGTAGATTTTTCTTTTACGCCTTTACGGACGTTCATATATTCATCCATAATTAAAGACAGAAATTAAGAGCAACGCACGTGTATGCCGCGGAGAACTAAAGTTGACTGCTACCAAGCAAATGATGCAGGGGTCGACCTACCTTAAAAAGTTGAAAGCAAATGCTACACTAGAAAAAGCAATTCCTTAATTTATTTATCACATTTTAAGCAAACGATAGCAATTGCTTCTATTTTTTAAGAACAATCATTGACCAGAAGCAATTCCTGCACTTTGAAGCAATCGCTGGGCGCAAAAGCAATTACTTTAGTTTTTATTCATTGGCTTTCAAGAAATTACTTCGATTTTATAAGAAAAAGCAATCGCTACATTTTTATTCATTAGGCTCATTGTGTTTTAGTTAGCATCTACTGCTTTAATAAAGGCTATATAAGTACTATGACCGATTATATAGTGTCAGTTTGTTCAGGTTTGTTATGAGGCAGGTGAGGCTGGGCCTTACCAGCATTAATCCGATAAAAAATTAAATCGAATTTTACAATATACAATGATAAATTAGTTTTATTCAACAATTTATCACGTTTCAACATTATTAATATAAATTTTTCCAAAAAAAAACTGTACTGGATTTACTGAATTTATTCAAGTTACAAACTCACACTGTATAGATGTTGTGTTTTAGAGGATTGTATTTTTTGCACTGATACTTTTTATTATCGACTTAAATTAAGTAATTAAAATAAAATCATGTAACGTTATCTTATCCAAAGAGCCTTCGTTTTGCGAAAGTCTTCTTTTTGGCCAAGTCATACAGAGTTAGTAAAAAATATGCGAATGTGACGTTGAAAAGAGCAATTTTTTAATTAGGAGGTTTCAAGTATTAACCTCCTATATAGCACTAGTTAGATCTATCGACTGCAATAAACTGTAAGCAATGATTGCCTGGAAACGGCATAAATTGAATTTTAAGATGGCCACCAACTGCACTTTAGAATTATTGTGGACTTGCTGCGTAATAGAACTTCAATTAAAGTATTATTGGGTATTAAAGTTTCGAGTTAATGCTGCAATAAAGATGACATTACAAAGGTTTAAAACGTAATTTTGCCAAGAGAACGGCACATTTATCCTTAGGTATTAATACTTAGAGATTACTTCGTTCGCAATGATATTTTTATTGTTTGAATTGGTAAACAACAGAATCATTTATTAATTACAGCACAGTATAGTATAGTTTGTATACATGACGTCTGCAACTATATAAATATTGTTTAAAAGTACACTGAGGAAAATTATCTAATAGAACAGGTTTGCTACGACATAGTTTGTATCGCTAGCTTATTTTTTATTAACTCGTATTAAATAAATTGCTAGTGTATCAAACCCACTTTAGTGTTATATCAATTCCAGATTTGCTAGAACAGTATTTTTATTGGTAGTTATCAGTTCCATAAGTAGCACAACATTGTTGCATATAAGCACTTCTCAATGCAATGCAATTTGTTCCCAGTAAAGCGCTTTCTCTACAAAGAAAGCAGAACAGCGTCTCGACAAACGAATTGTATCCGTTAGAACCTATAATCCACAAGACGTTGGTGGGGGGTTCGTAGCGATCGGCAAACGCCGCGCGCCCTAGTATTAGTTTCGAAGCATTTGTTGCGCAGGTCACATCGAAGTTCGCAGTCCTCTAACTGTCCTGTTTGAATTTGAATTTCATTGATCGTATCAATATCTGTTTCAATTAAGAGCAGTAGCCCCTATTACCACAATGAAAATTGCCGAACGTTTTGCTGGTCAAACGAAAAGAAAAAATAAAAATTGGTATTTAGAAAATAAATTCTACTTTAAATACCCCATCCAGAAAAGTAAATGACGTCATTTACTTTTCTGGATGGGGTATTTAAAGTAGAATTTATTTTCTAAATACCAATTTTTATTTTTTCTTTTCGTTTGACCAGCAAAACGTTCGGCAATTTTCATTGTGGTAAAAGGGGTTACTTCCTCTTAATTGATTTTTACTTTGTATTTAAGTTTTTTTAAACTTTGTATACCATATAAAGCAATAGGAGATTCTTATTTCGCACAACCCATCATTAGTATTGGACATATCTATAATCTGTGGACAAATTTAACTATCTCAGTAAACCATGTTGCATAATAGTAATAGATAATCATATGCAATGTTAAACAACAAGAACAATATCACACTACAAGCTATTTAAATTTTTGAGAACTATAGTACTGATTTTTAGTGGTAAGTATATGCTTTATGAACCGTAGCCAGCAAATATTATTAAGATTAATGTCAAGTTTCATTACAACTGCCAGTCGGAACTAATACAGTATATAAAACTAGATTACGCCCCCAATAGAATTTGATAATTACTGTAAGAATTCAGAGCAATAATGGCGATAAACCATTCTATGGTAGCATTCACTCCTCATTTTTATTAGCTAAATTACCGTGATATTATCACGGTCTAGCAATTTTCGTTGTCTTACAGTAGAACGCGTTGCTGTCACATATAGTATTAAGTATTAAACAGTTGTATAAAGAGTATGTAAATTCTTATAAGGAATAGAAGGTTTTTTCTCAGTGTAAAACTACAGAAATGCATAGTCAACTTGTTTAAGCTCTTCTCTTGTAAAGTTAAATAAGAAGGGTAGAAAACCTATATTGGACTAATGACTGCCATATTATTATAAGTCCGGATATTAGGTAGTGAAAGGACATTAAACCAGAGTCAGCATGAGGACTCATTGAAAAATATTATTTATTATTATTAAAGATACTAAAATTTTACCACAAAGTGCATTCTTTATTTATGATTTATGATAAGAATCGCTATGGACAAGCCAAAATGGTCGGGTCAATCATAATCAGGGTCAATTGTATAACTTGCTGGTCCATCGTGATTTTTGTCATAAATCACGGTTCAAGTTTAACCCTGATTAGTCGTAATGGTGCATACATGCATTAATTAATAAACAAATGGATGTCTTGTCATGATTTGACAATCAAAAGTACCATTAAATTATTTAGTTAAACTCCGTGCCACAGACTGGAAGGCCTAGCGTAGACCTCACCCCTCAAAGACACCCTCCCACCAGCGGATCCATCAGTGCCTTTGCGAAGAAGCTAGCCTATGTTGTCTCACTGAATTGTTTAAAATCGAGAAGGATATGGTGCATACAAATTTCCCTAGAAAGGAGCTGCCCTTAATTTAATGTCAATATTAGAAAGTGATGTTTCAAAAAAAAGTATGGCCCAGGAAGCTGAAAGGCAAGAATGTTGATATATGGAGAAATGAAAATATATTATCAAAACTTGTATTAAATGTAAATTAGTTTTTGTGAGAAACCTTGTTATACCGTTTGCACTTTTTCATCCTTATGCAACTTAGACTAATTAACACGTACGTACCGCCTTCGTATAATTAAGCGGCGGACAAAGCTAGATATAGACTTCCTCAACGAAAAACTTTCAAAGAAAAATTAACTTTGCAAAAGTAGTTTCGCTGCACGAGGAAACTTTAGGAAACCTGCGGAAAGCACGTGCGACAGCCGTGTCCTGCACACTTCTCCAGGAGATCCTGCTAAGTCGGATCCTGGCAGGCATTAACCG
Organism: Polydrusus pterygomalis; assembly: GCA_963969555.1. Classification (NCBI taxonomy): domain Eukaryota; kingdom Metazoa; phylum Arthropoda; class Insecta; order Coleoptera; family Curculionidae; genus Polydrusus; species Polydrusus pterygomalis. Next base: position 4,060,682 of record OZ018376.1, read on the forward strand.
AGGGATTGCCAGGTCCTTTTTAGAAGTTCCGACGGGCTCGAATTCAAGAAGAATTTTAAACAGGCGGTATTAGTTAGGCAGAATAAAACGTGACGTTTAGTTTTAAAATTGATTTTAAGATTAGGCAAGCCTAAGATTATACGGGGTGTTATAAAAATTACTTATATTGGAACCTGCCATTCCTGATATAAAAAAAAATTGCAGAAAAATATTTTTAAATGTCCCTTTGCTATAATAGGCGAGACAATTCACCATTTATGTTGATTATGGTGGGGTCGCGCTATCTTCGCATATTTTTGTAAAAACTCTCTAAGCAAAAGCACCAACACGTACCTCTTTATTTCATATGATTTGCGAGTTCAGGGCAGAAATGTAGAATAATTTCTTCCTCTCCTTCATCTCTGCAGAAGTCTTTAGCTAGTATTTGCGTTCGGGTGTCTACCGAAAAGGCATTGTCCGGTGATTACGGCAGTGATATTTCTTAGTTCGCTTCGACTGTGTTGTATTAACGCTGCGGTTTCACTGTTATCACAAGATACTAGCTTTGTCCATCTGCATCTCCCAGTGGTCTAGTAACAGCATTCTCTGCTAGATCGGCAGATACACTTGCGCCTTCTCTGTGACGAGTGTATTAGCATCCTCATTGGCATCTATAGTGCACTCACCAGGAACCCAGCACAGAGAAACTCGGTGCTTAGCATTAAGTATGCAGAGATTGTTACGACAGCCTCTTACTAGTTTTGATGTAATGCTGTTGGAACACATTGCCTTGGGCTGCTTGCCTGCTATAGTTACTGACGTGGCTAGTGTGGAATACGACCTCTGTATTTGCATTCTCTCACAGAAGATACCAGCTCCTACTTCGATGATTATTTTTGAACCGTCTGTAAAGACCAAGTGATCTGTCTCTGTTATTAAGTGGTACCCTTCTCAATCTTCCCCACTCGACGGAATGCAATTCCGAAGTTAGGTGTTGGGACCATGTAATCAGTCGGGTCTCGCAAATTTCGGCCAAGATATATCTTTAGTATACTACCTAACTTCCTAAAAATATGAGAAAGGCATCAAAAGAACTTCTTAAATATAGTCCTTTTGTTCTATCAGCTTAAATTACGGTATATCCACTCCGTCTCTGTGCAATTTGACGTCAGGTGCGAGATTCAAAAGGGCTCCCCAGGGAGCCTTTGGACGGTCACGCACAGAGAAGCGCCTTCGTAAATGAGGTCTCCTGATTGACGAACGGTGTCCGTATTATGTGACGTCGTCGTAGCCCGACGTCGGATTATTGCCTATTTATCTTTTCGTTCGGGTCTGGTCTTACGTCCTCCGTACGGAAATTGTTTAAATAGGCAAGAACGAGTATGCCTAGTTTATTGGGTTTTATACGAGCAGCTTTTTCCGTAATGAAAGAGAAAAGCGAGTGATCGTTAGGGCAGGATTAGGAAAACAGGGTCGTGATAAAAATTCTTGTATAGCAAAAATGATGTGTATTTAAATAGCAGATTTACCGTTTTTTGAAAATCTAATTACACCTACAACTTGTAAAGGGGAAAAATGATAATGAAGATGTGTAAACTTATGGCAAAATTTATTAGAGCCCAACTTTTCTAACTCCTGTCCAATCTTATCCGGGACACCATATACCTATACAATAATAAATATAGTTTAAAAAAACTAAAAAACACGCTTTAATAATTTTATTAATCAAACTAAAAAGCGGAAAATAAATAATATAGTTTCAAATAATTCTGAAATTCTTAATATAGGCAGAAAATAATAAGGAACGATAAACATTAGTATTATTGTAAAAAAAGCGTGGGATGCTCGATATACGAAAAATATAGCACAAAGCGCACCACGCTTTTTTCACAATAAAACTAATGTTTATCGTTCATTATTATTATTTTCTGCCTATATTAAGAATTTCAAGAATTATAGTTAACTATATTTTCCGCTTTTAGTTTGATTAACTATTAAAGCGTGTTTTTTATTTTTCATTTTTTAGTTTGAGTTATTGTTAAGAAAAAAAAAAGTAGAGATAGTCATAGAGAGGTCCGGAGTAGAGATGGAATACTGTCACTAATTTAACAATGACTTTTTGAAATGGCTATAGATTTAAAGCAGTGGATCCATTTTTTTTTAATGGCTAGATTCAAAGCATTGGATCCACAAACCCGAACAAACCCGCTCGGCCAACGGACCAACTGATAGCGAAAGAGTGTACCAAAACTATTAAGCCGAGTGCTCGAGCCGGAAAGTAGGTAGATAGTACGCATGCGCATACGGTGAACTCTATCTCTTTCACTCTCAAACTAATCAAATTATTGTATTGTGAGCGGTTCTTGATAAGTCTAGAAAATTTAAATTAAATCTAACCGTTTAAAGTGAGTCAAAATCGCGTGTTAAAAATGGACTAATTTTTACATTTTCTTTATTTGATTGTTTAAATATCTAGATAGATCCAATCTGGCACCTTCTTGATTTAGATTTGTTATTTTATTGCTGTTTTAGCTCATAACCTTTTGTGTACTTTAGACTACTAAGGTTAAGTGTTTGTGATGTTCATTTTTCATCAATCAAAAGGCAAGAAAGTTCGTAACATGAAAACATAACACCATCACTATAGTTAATTATTTTTTATAAATGAAGGATTAAAAAATCGCCAAGATAAACAATAAATCCATTTAAAACCGGCATTAGCAATTATAAACTCAAACATTTCCTTTTAATAAGATTTCCGATCGATATTCCAACCACATAAATAGAAATTACCAACTTTGCTTTTTGAGCTGGATTCAAATTCGATTAAAACTTATCAAGTTGGAATATTAATTATTGCTTTTAAAACGCATTAATTTATTTTACATAGCCTAGAAATGCACTTAAAAGATAATGGAGAACGGAGGAAAATAACTTAGGTAATTATCAGATTTTAAATTGTAGGTTCGCTTTAGCTTATATAATTTTAAAATTTGTTTGAAACAATAATAGACCAGCACTATTGAACGTCATTATCGATTTTTCATTTTGATGTGATTCTGTAATTTAATTTTTAACACATCAGTTCTTTTATTTTAAAATGGCGATGTAAAACTGTAAAAATGATCTCAAAAGTATAAAATTATATCAGTTCTGTTCTGGAATAGCCTACATACCGGTGATATTTTCATGATAGCAAAACCTGTAACTATTTTAAAAATCTCAGCGTTCTTGTAAAATTACGTTTTTATTTCTCTGGATGAAATTAAATGAAAAGGTATCTTAAAATAAATTTGATGTTCAATATCTGTACAAATTCTAAACAATATGCCTGAATATGTGTTTGAGTCTCTTATGTTAATAAGATATTGGGGGGGGGCATTTTCCTAGATCGTTTAAAGCATGCCCAGGTTAGACATATATACAAAAGTGGGAGAAAAATAATCCATCAAACTATCGGCCGATATTCTTACTGTCAACCCTTGCAAAATTGATTGAAAAGATCATCCACAGACTTGGTAAGAGCCACTTGAAGAAAAATAACATTTTATAGTCCCTAATCAATTTGGGTTTCAATAATCAAAGTTCATCATTAATGCCATGTTTGCTTTCCTTGATACTGTGTCTATGGAGTCATTAACTCTGTTGCGTCAGTGTTCTGCCTGCGACCTTTCAATGGCATTTAACTATGTGGATCGTAAAATACTACTGCGCAAGCCTGCGAGGTATGACTTTGTGCGAAACACTTGTGTATGGTTCTACTCATGGTTTGGTAAATAACCTAGTAATTCGCTCGTAGACAGTAGTGTACCTGAGGGCTTAGTGCTCGGATCAATTTTGTTTCTAATTAATGACTTATCTAAATTAAATATTAGCGGATACTTTACTCTGTTTGCTGACGATACCACCATTGTGTGGCAAAGTATTCATACTCTTCAGCTAAGTCAATCTATAGGGTTGGATCTAACATTAATTAGGGAATGGTGCGTTAAATGGGTTTGCGTGTTAATGATAACTTAAAGTAGGTATACAGGTGCACATTGAAAATTTGCCCAGAAAAATAGCGTGTGGCTATTACGTTGTAAGAATTGCTGCGAATAGGTGTAAGGGAAGCACGAATGGTGTGCTTTGCTCTGATGGAGACCCACTTAATGTATGGTATATATTTCTGGGGATATTGTAGACGTTATTCCAATCAATGATTGTTCTCCCAGGACAATACAAGAGGCTCGGGTTTGTTCGCTCGTTGTCAATTCCAAAAGCCACAGTAAAAAAGTAGAAACAAATTAGAAATCATGTTCCGTAATCAATAATACCCTTAGATGCTTCAAAAATTTTAAGAAAAAATTTAGGTAGTTACTGTTAAGAAGAGCATTTTATACATTGGAAAAATATTATATATATTTTAGATGTGGGTTATTTCGAGGTTTCTTCGTTTCTATTTACTACTTCTTTTTTTAACAGCTATGACATGGGTAAATATGATGTAATCTGCTTTTGAAAGATAGCGTAAATTAACAACGTTTTATCTTCCTGTCTGGTTTTGTTTTTATTAAGTGTCTCATTGTTGTGTGGTAAGTGCGGTTTGTTTTCTTAATTGTACATTTCTTTTTTAGTGGATATTTTGCCGCGTGCATGACGGTATACTATTTTGTAATTTGTAATAATATTTCGACACATTGATATTTACACTTAAATTAGGGGCCGACTTTGTCAACTTCTTCTTATATTAATAATTATGATTACTGATAATAGCTTTAGTCGTTTTTGAATAAACAGTAAAACAAATGTCCAAAAGTCATGGGGATTCCTTAATCACAATATATTATGTAATTGTAATGTGGTACAAAACCGACGTAACTCCTGAAAAGTAGATTAAACGAAGCAATTTTTGTATTAAAACGTGGAAATTCATAAAAAGTCCTAAAAGCTTAAAACTTTAATATCCAAGATCAATCGCATTTTTGCTTGATAAATGAGGCCGGAATTTTTAAATGATATGCAGATGCACTTCGCGAAATGAGCGCTTTACATCAAATCGGCGGCGGCGGCCTCTTCAAAGGAACGCAGACCTTTTTGAGCGATTTGAATTTATCGTCGAAGAGCTAATATTATGCCGCTGATTATTTTTTGATGCTGGATTTTTAAATTTTAACGAAGGGCTGCTGAAAGATTTTTATTAAGCTGATAATCCCGATGCACGTAGTGGAACTATTAACTGCAAGCCCTTAAACCATATCGCCACCCGTTCTGCAATGGCTTCATTCCGCTTTGCTGCCTATTTCGGATTTTATCCTCTTCGTTCACTGCCAGGGCTAGTCCCGAGGGGACCTACAGTTATACGTGGGCTCCGAACCACGAACCTCAGTCATTGGAGGCACCACCAAGCGCTATCAACCATGGATTTGGTACTTCCATGACCTACCGATTGGGGAGTATGTTCCTTACCCCGCACCCCACGAGATATCCGATCTCATCCAGTCTGGTTACCGGCGTGAATGAGGTGGGATGGGGGATGATACATTATCAACTCTTGTCTAATTTTTGCTCGACGTTTATACCACTAAAATATACGGGCCGTGGGATACGAACCAACAAACTCTCGTCCGAGAGTTATCAGTGACTACAACAGTGACTTCATTCTATCAGGAAAAAAAATGTCTCATGACCCTGTTGTAAAAATAAAATTAGATTCTAGTGTACTGTGAAAAACTGTTAAAAAAATGCTGAATAAATATCGCAAGTGGTGACGTTTCACCCAGCGATACCCTCTATTGGGTTAACAATTGTTTAGGGTTAAAATTTAATAAAAGCTATAATTTACTTTAAACGGAAGACAATAATAAGAAATATTATATCTGGGGTCTTTCTGAAGTGTAAATATAGCAATGAAGTCACAACTGGCACAGGATCTACAGTTTAGTAAGTAATTTAAGTTCATAGTATCCCGCTAGCTTACCTACTATGCTTTGTTTAGTTACTAGGGGTAAGAAAATTAATGATCTGGTACCTATACATGGCATATTATGTCATTCATAAATTCTATTAAAATGTGTTGCCAACATCGTTTGTAGGAGAGGCGGTGACGAGCTGGGTGAGGCAGGGAGTAGGAATTAAGGTGGATTTACCTTTGAATGTGACCTTGCTACTAGAGTTTTTAAACCTAACCTACAAATAACCCTGAAAATGTATTTCTAACTATGTATTTACATATGAAAAGTAACGACAGAGATATTATTTTCAGAATTTTCGCCCACTTGACACTTGCGACTCATCTTAACTAGTCTCCAAAAAATATCACAAAACACTGAAAACACAGCAATTATAACACAAAACCTATATGCTGAAGAAAATTTCAGACCGCTGTCAAATAAACACCAAACGAAAATAGGGTTGTTTGATATGCATCGAAAACATCGATATTTTCAATGCGATACATCTTTTTTAAGCGATGCATGGAGGCCATTTGATATTTGTCGAAGCATTAGGCCATCATTTTATTTGTAAAATAATTATTTTGCCGTTGCCTCTCGATCTTGATTATACCTTTTACCTTTGGTTTCAGTTAAGGTGCGAGCTTAGAATAATTAGACTTGTGATTTGGTTGTAATTCTAATTCTATTAAATGTACATACATTACATACATTTTCTGTGGACATCCCTAAACGGAAATAATTAAAACGTCATCATGACCTCAGACCAATGTCGTGGCGGTCACATCTTTGAGGGCGGATCTCTTACTGCTGCGTTGCCATACTGCAGACTTTTTACAAGGTTTTAGATGACAGATTTACATTTCCCACATCATGTTCATACTTTTTACAGCGTAAGTTTGGCAAACAAAGTGGAGGGGCGAAATTTGTAAGTTAATTACTTTAGAATGGAATACGATTTTGTCAATAGATTGATTTGTTATTGCTTCATCCATAGGTACAAGATCATTGAAGAAAACCCATTGCAGGGGCTAATTTGTTTTGGGATCCCAGTCTTATTAGCGTAGAGAAAAGAAAGCTCCTGCGAAATTAAAAAAAAACACCCTGAGACATAAAAAAAAATATTTTGTTGCATTGCTAGAGAAATACTCTTTTCGCAAAATTCCTAACATTAAGCGAATATATGTCATTTTACGATTTCAATGCAACCTCAATGAGTAGTGCTAAAAAGCCGGCAGTCGACTCGTCGGTGGCAGAAATAGAGAAATCTTAGAATGCCGGATAACGGAAGCACTGCTGATGGCGTCAATTTCCGGCTTCAGCAACATGTCGCGTTGGATCTAACATACCTAGTTGTTAGCTAATGGCAAAAAATATAAAAATACGATACGCGGGCACTGGAAAGTTCTCAACCCAATAATTGAAGAAATATTTTCCCCTACATAAAAGGAGAAATCATTTTTGTGGTAAAACCTTTTATGAAACTCACACTATATTATTAAAGTTTATTATAAATTCGTCAACAAATAAAAATTTACTTATAATATTTTACATTCTAGAACAAAAGAGCTTGGGGTGGGCAAAATAATCGATAATCGATTATAACATTTTTTTAAATCGATTAATTGATTTAATCAAAAAAATCGATTTTTAATAATCGAAAAACGATTATGAAATTTCATATAATTTGTTCAAATTTGTTTAAAATAAAGTTAGGATCTATTCGGCAAATGTTTTTAGCAAAAAAAAAATAGTATAAAATTCATATTTGTTTTAAATTAAGTCCTTTAACATAGTGCTATACCATGATAAAAATTCATAATCGATTATTCCTATTTAATTGATTAATCGAAAAAATCGATTTTACAAATGCAATCGAAAAAACGATTAACCGAAAAATTTTGTAATCGATTAATCGAAAAGATCGATTATTTTTTATAATCGAAAATCTATAATGAAATTTCGTATAATTTGTTTAAAATAAAGTAAGGATCTTTTCGGCAAATGTTTTTAAAAAAAAAAATTTTAAATTGTATAAAGTTTATATTTGTTTTAAATTAAGTCCTGTAACCATGATAAAAATTCATAATCATATATATGTTGCCAATAATGTCAAAGATTTTTGAAAGAAGGGTAAAGGTACGCAGTCTTAATTTACATTTAAATTCAATAATTTTTTTTATCTAAATGGCAATATGGCTTTCGAGAATCAAGTGATATTCTGCAGCCGTTGATTTAATTTCAGAAATTCAAATGGCTTATGATAGAGGCCAAAAATGTACACTTGTTACTCTAGATCTTTGCAAAGCTTTTGATAGAGTACATTTTTCTATTATTTTAAGAAAACTTGATATGATGGGTATTTCGGGTGTAGCTTTTGACCTGTTTAGAAACTATTTGAATCAGCGGAAACAAAAAGTTCGTATCAAAAATAAATATAGCAAATTTCTTAAAATCAATTATTGTGGTGTTCCGCAAGGTTCGATTTTGACCCCTTTATTTTTCCTTATAAGTATACAGTGACCGGCAGAAAGTGCGCAGCATATGGGAAAGTTTTTTATTTTTAAGTTTAGAAAATTAATTTTATTTTAGATATGTTCTGCATGTTCTCAAACCAAAATAACACCCATTAAATCCGGAAAAAGTCTTATGTTTTACGAGGTAGGATCAAAAATTTGGAATTCCGCTAAGAGTAAAGTACCTCCATCTTGCATTTTAGAATATTTTTTTACTAAGAATTATTGTTTTAATTTCAAAGTTATACCCAAATTCCAAATTTCGCTTATTTTGGACAAAAAAATGGATTTAATCGTGTTTTCTGAATAACCCTGTATAAAAAATAAATGGCAACCGAACAATACGAAAATAAGATTTTTTGGAGACTTTGTTAGAGATTAACGTCGATCATAAGTCCGATTAGTTTGTTTTCATAATATTATGGCTTTTTAAAATAAAAACATAAAAATATTAAATATTTTTGCTGCACACCGTATTTTATTTTGTGAGGGAACAAGTTAATTTCATCTAACTAATTTTTTTTGTTTTACATTGACTTACAGCATCTCCTAAATAGTTTTTTATACCTTGAAGTATGCATAGAAAGTTTACTTTTGATTTATAAAGAAAAAAATTTTAATTAAAAATATATTTTGAACGGATTTTATTCGTCCCGCAAAATAAATAATCTTTCTATGCATACTTCAATGTATTAAAAACTATTTAGGAGATGCTTTAAGTCAATGTAAAACAAAAAATATCAGTTAGATGAAATTAACTTGTTCCCTCAGAAAATAAAATACGGTGTGCAGCGAAAATATTTAATATTTTTATGTTTTTATTTTAAAAAGCCATAATATTATGAAAATAAACTAATCGGACTTATGATCGACGGTAATCTCTAACAAAGTCTGCAGAAATTCTTATTTTCGTATTGTTCAGTTGCCATTTATTTTTTATACAGGGTTATTCAAAAAACACGATTAAATCCATTTTTTTGTCCAAAATAAGCGAAATTTTGAATTTGGGTATAACTTTGAAATTAAAACAATAATTCTTAGTAAAAAATATTCTAAAATGAAAGATGGAGGTGCTTAACTCTTAGCGGACTTTCAAATTTTTTATCCTACCTCGTATACCATAAGACTTTTACCGGATTTAATGGGTGTTATTTTGGTTTGAGAACATGCAGAACCTATCTAAAGTAAAATTAATTTTCTAAACTTAAAGATAAAAAAACTTTCCCATATGCTGCGCACTTTCTGCCGGTCACTGTATATTAATTATATATTTAAATTAAAATTGAAAATTACATTGTTTGCTGATGATACAACATCGCTGATTCATATGGAATTATACAAAATTTTATAAATCATGACATGAAAATCATTAAATTATGGATGTGTAATTGTGTAGTCATAAATTAACATTAAATTTGGAAAAATATTATTTTTTATTTATAGGAAAGAAAGCCAATTTATACAGAAGTGATTTAAAATTAAAAGTAGGGCATTTAAAACAATCAAATAAAATTAAATTTTTGGGTTTGATAATAGATGAAGTTATTAATTGGAGTGAACACATTGAATTAAATAGAAACTAGTTGCACCAGTGGGGATTGTAAAAAAACTCAGTTTTTTTACTCCAAATTATATGCTACGTCCTATTTATTTTGCTATTATTCACTCTCATTTACAATATTTAACTTTAATATGGGGATCAACATTTCAAAATTTGCTTTAACCCTTTACAATTACAAGTTTTACAAAATAAAGCAATTAAATATATTTATTGCTTGGATGAACAATATTCAACTAAACTTTTAATATTATGTCAATTAAGGATATTCACTTAATGCAAAAAAAAGTTTTTAAAATAAAATATAAAGTTCAATTACACGTGACGTACATGATCATTTAACTAGAACTGTTTTCAATATTGATTTACCTTTAATGCATACTAGGGCAGGTTAGAACTCCATTTATTATCAAGGTATGAAATTTTACAACGAAATACCCCAAAAATTAAAATTTTTAAATATAAAACGTTTCAAAATGATAATTAAGAAAATACTTATAAATTTTAAACTAAAAAATATTTAAACGTGCACTTATTTTATGATTAATTATTCTTTTCAAAATTATTTAAAAATAATATCTAAACGATATTATTACTTTTATTATTTCATTAAAAGAAATAACAATTTAATAATTTTATACATATTTAAATATTTCTGTTTTTTTTATTGAATATTAACATTTTAGGTATTATTTTAGATTTAAATATTTATTTTTATTGTCTTACCTGGTATTTTAATTAGTTATATTTAACAATTGCATTATTTTAGATGTAGATTTTTAGATTAGTAGAGAATCCCTCATAAACAAATGTTTTTGGGATTTTAATTGGAATAAATAAATAATAAATAAAAAAATTATTCCGATAAAATTGATTAATCGAAAAAATCGATTTTAAAAATGTATTCGAAAAAACGATTAACCGAAAAATGTTGCAATCGATTAATCGAAAAGATCGATTTAATCAAAAATGGATTATAAAATTTCATAATCGCCCAGCCCTAGTTACAGTGGCAGTTTATGTGACCATGAGCATGGACAACAAATAAATCAGTGGTGCCGGCGTGGACAACGCATGGCTTCCCTTAAAGAGAGGGGCTCATTTGTGCTGGCGACGTTTGACGAAATAACTTCATTCTTCGCATCTCAACTATTCTCTAATATTTACCACTTCGTTTGGGTTGTACATTCATTTTACGTAATTTTTAATTCACGTAGTTAACTAATAATTTATTCACCGCATCTCCGTTCCATCTACCTAAATATCCTTAATAAGTTCATTTTATTGTGCCGTCGAGTACAGAGTGAGTTTTTTTTGTGTCACAGGTGTTGTTTAGTAATATGCCTGAAGTAAATAGAAAGAGAACATTACAAAAGCTAAAATGAGTTTAGTCATTATCTGTGTCAACAAAGTTTTAATTTAGAATCCTATTTTATCTTCAATAATATAAACACGTCTCTTTAACCTTTTGTTTTCCCGCCTTTTTCCTAAGACGTTTCACAGTTCTCTTCTGTTTACTGTTTAAACCAGGCACTTATTTCGTCGGTTCATCGGTTTGTGGTACCTTGTTACTCCCACTACCAATTTTTACCATTTAATGTTTTTTTAATTTTCTAATGTGTGTTTATAATGTAGGTGTTGTTATGTTTATTATATTTCATTGCTTTTTGTAATTAGGTAAAGTGGTTCTTAGGTGTCTATTTATATTATACAACTAAAAAGGTATCGTTTATAGTTCTGATGATGCTCAGGTGCGAAACATATAACCTGTTTGTAAATAAATATTTGTGGGAAATCGTGACTTTGTGAAATTTGTTTGTTGTTTTAAGGTACACTAAACTCTCAATAATACTGTACTTCCAAACAGAATTCCGCCTATTCATGTGGTTGCACGTTTTTCATCACTGATATTAATTTAGAAATGCTTCCTGCTGCCAATTCCTGCAGTATTTGCAAATGCAAAGTGTGGTTTATCATCTTAAGGCGCGAATTCGAGTCATTTCGGGCGGCGCTTCCCGTCTGAACCTGACTTCAGGTTGATTAAGAGGTTTGCTTAAATGGAGATACTCTGATGGTTCAGTCAAATGGCGATATCGGTTTTCCTAATTAACAGGGATAAATTGCAACGTTGCTATATTCATGTTACAGTATGCGAAAGCTGATGGCGTATTGAAATAAACAAATTGATCGATAATTTGGTGGTTTCTACAGGGTGTTATAGAAAATTACTTACAATATTTAAAACTAAAAATCCTATTACAACAACACATTAAGAAAAAATATCTTTTTTAATATCGCCTAACGGGAAAATCCTTTTTTTTTAAATTTATAACCAGCCGCTACGAACATAAAATGACAAGTAAACACTTGAGCGATAAATAAAAATTAAACCTACATTAACAATTCAGGACTGGCACAAAATGTAGATACTAAGTTAATAAATATATCGTTAATAAATAATATGATCTACATATAAAACTTAATAATTTTCCTGCATTCGACACTTTGAACCCCGTTTGTGCGGAGGAACTGTTCAGAGGAATAAAAAGCGGTTTTAAACTGCGCACAGTCCATTATTCGTTGTTACAAAAGCCAAGAAACGATTTCCCTAAAACTATTTAGAAAAGCTTTAAGTAATGTATAATATCCACTATACAGTGTCACCATGCAGTAAAGTCTGCATCATATGGTTTTTTTTTTATTAATAGCTTTATTCAAAAGTTGACTTTGGCATCAAGTTCTGCTTCAATCAAGATGAAAATCAAGCAAAAAAATAGTAGTGACGTGATTCGCATTATCTGTTAAATTTTAATTATTTCTGAAAATATCGAAAAAAGTTATTAGAAAAAGTTTTTTACGGGAGTTTCTAGCCCACATGCAAAATTTCAGCTACATAAGATAATTTTAATTTTTTACCTATATTTTGTAAATTGCACCACTTTTGCAAAATAAGACTCAACGCAACCTACATAAAACTTCTTAGTTTTGACAATGCTTTATTTCAGATACATTTTCTTTAAAGTAGCGCCATATTAAATGTGTGTTTTTCTACAAAATCAAAATTGGGCTATTAAAATTTGGTCGCATGTGCAGTGTTGCCATCTCGGTAAATTTTGTACCAGATCTGGTAAAATCAAAAGGTCATCTGGTAACGTAGTTTTGCAAAGTTTTACCTAGTAAAAGTTCTGGTAAAATCGTTTGACGTTTCTGGTAAAATCGGACCGAAATTTTTACCGTTTTTTAATTATTTGTATGTGTTTATTTTCGTGTCTCTGTTGTATCTGTTGTAGATTTGAATATTTCAAAATAAAAATCTAAAAAGTTTAAATCTAGTATTAGGGAATCCAACGATCTGTCAAAACCAAAATTTCTAGTACGCCCTAGGTGGTGGTCTCGGAGCGCCAATATAACCTCTTTTTTGTTATAACACAAGAAAAAAGTGATGTTATTGGCACTCCAACCTCCCAGGGCACAAAAATTTTGATTTTGATAGATTGTTGGATTCCCGATAATAGGTATATTTGTATTATTTACGCCTACGCCCAAAACAAAAGGTTTTTTTAAACTATTTATGCTTTAAAAAAAATCAAAAATATGATGATAAAAAAAATATTTTTTTTATGATTTGGTAAAATTCTGGTAACATTTCAATGTCCTTTTGGTAAAATCCAACGTTCAACAGTTGGCAACACTGCGCATGTGATGCAAAGTTTATTTGTTTTTGACCCTGTATTTCAACTTCATAAAATAAGTATTTTTAAAATCGTAGTTTGTGTCTGACAGTAATACGCCTTAATATTAAGATAAAAAAGAACAGTGTCATCAGTAAGGTGTTCATTAAGTGAAAAATAAATTTTAGTTTAACTTAACGTAAAGTTTATCTATTTTCGACGATTTAATTAAAAACCCCTTTATTTTATTTTATTTTTTTTTATTAATACCCTATTTCGCTTATTTAAAGTACGCCTCAGCGTGTTTAAATCCCACTTTCATAAACGCGCGTGTTTTAAAGTTACCATGGCAACATCAACAACCCGTGAAACGTGAAGTCTAAATATGTCAACTTTTTAATTATTGATTTGACAGAATTACCTTTTAACGTCAAATAAAATATTTTTTTAAGCAATACATAACCAATGTCAACGGTGACAACAATGAATCTTATGTGACAGATTGGAAGTTATTTTTTGTTCTCCTCATTTTCATGACAACGACAGGTATATCACATCACAAATTCGACCATTTGACTTATTTATTAAGTTATTATTTCCATTTTTTGTAATATAAATACCAATAAGTGTACCAATAAAAAAAATAATGTAAAGTATTCGTGGATAACTGGTCTTTAAAACACTTGCTCTATTTCAAGCACTCCGGCTGCGCCGTCGTGCTTGCAAAATCGCGCGTGTTTCAAAGACCTTAATATCCACTTATACTTTAATATAATATTTTTCTTACTTTCAGACACAAACTACGTTTTCAAAAATACTTATTTTATGAAGTTGCCTTATACAGGGTCAAAAACAAATAAACTTTACATCACATGCGACCAAATTTTAATTTTGATTTTGTAGAAAAACACACATTTAATATGGCGCTACTTTAAAGAAAATGTATCTGAAATAAAGCATTGTCAAAACTAAGAAGTTTTATGTAGTCTAATTTTGCAAAAGTGGTGCAATTTTGCATGTGGGCTAGAAAATGCATTTAAAAAAACTTTTTCTAATAACTTTTTTCGATATTTTCAGAAATAACCCCACTTTTGAATTATTTTATGGAAAACATTAAAATTTGACAGATAATACGAATCACGTGACTGCTATTTTTTTTGTTTAATTTTCACCTCGATCGAAGCAGAACTTGATGCCAAAGTCAAATTTTGAATAAAGCTATTAATAAAAAAAAATCCATATGATACGGACTTTACTGGTGATACTGTATAGTGGAAATTTACAGGTTCAACTTTGTTTTACTGTATCCCATAAAACTATATTTTTGGACTAGTATCGGATAAATCAATTAATTTTTTTAAAGTATTTTAATTTAAACACGCCATTTTAAACTGCTTTTTGATTGTGCTATAAAAACACATGCAAAATGCGGTCAGATTTATGATAATTATTGGTTTCTAGCAAAAATAAAGAAAAATTCACAACAAAAAGTACTAGGCTTTGTATGGGGGGTTTCTCTAGAACATTCAACCATTTAATTATAATAATAAGTCATTTAAATTTTAAAAAAAACCTGTATTTATATAAAAACTTAGTTCAACATACACAAAATTTCCATTTTAAAATGATTTTTTTTATGTAGAAAACCTAAAAAAAAAAATAACGGCAAAAACTAAGGCAGTTTACCTTTATCCCAGAGCATGTTGACCTTTATACCTATCTACTTTTTTCAATATACACAGCAGATTTTGTAGACAGCGTAAATTATTCAAACATCCAAGCGTTTGCAGACGATGTTAATTTATTTATTGGATTTGATCCAGGTGGTGCCATCACTGCTTCTGCTCAATTAAATGCTGACTTGAAAACCCTTAAAGTTCCATCGTTACGACACAATTTGAAACTTAACCCTACGAAGTCGTGTAGTTCCTAATTTATTTTAAAGTATCTTTTTAATCCGTATGCTAAATGTAATTATAATCGGCGAGGACCACATGTAACTGTTTTAACAATAGAAAAAGCAAAAAAATTCCAGTATGATAAAAATGATAAATTACGTCTGCCATAAATTCTTAAGTTTAATTAAAAAAAAATGTTGAAAGTCTTAAATTTTGAAAATTGCTTTAAATTTTAAACGAGCATGATAATATTTCTCCAGGTCACTAATGACATTAGGCCTCTCTGACCGAAATTATTCCACCTTTATTTCTTCTGTAATAATTCTTATGAATTTCTTTTATCTGCCTACAAACAGTAGGCCGTTTTTAATTATTAAATTATATTCCTTGTTTTCCCTTGATGCTTAGTTTGTAAATGCCAGTCTCCCCTTCAGGTATTTTTTAACGAAAATACTTCTTGAAGTAGAAATATTTTTCTTTGTCATCAAACAGACCGGTAGTGCCGACCGACGACAGCCTACCTAAGCATGTTTTCGCATTAAATAAAAAATATATAGTTATCTCCACATACCGGGTGGCATATTTTCAAAACTTACAAGCACAACATCGACACGCCCACCAAACGCTCTATTGGTTGTTTCTAAATATACTTAAGCTCAACGCTATCTTACACAACAAACGCAGTTACAGCACACATCATAAGACAACATACATATATGTTGGCGACAGAGACAGGACTGGGCTAAGTTTTTGTATCATCGCATTCACCGTATTATAAACTTGTACGGTGGTCTGAATGGGTTATTGGCACAACACAGCGTTAATTTTATTTACAATTGAAACATCGCACTCGACGTGCGATAGAATAAAAGTTATAGCGTTATTCATTACTAAAACATTTGACATGCACTAAATTTACCAATGAAAAACGCTATGAACAACTATCAATATTGTAGCTAAGAGCCAATCAAGCTGTAAGCGGTGCGCCTGCGCATGTTTCGCGTTCAATGCTACGTTGCCATATTATAATTTACGTTCGAGGGGTAGTACAAAGCCGCCAAAATGCCATGTGTTTTCAAATACAGACAGCTGGATTAGTTCTCAGTGGGTGCAAGGTTTGGCAACTTAATGAGCCTAATGAATAGCAATTACTAGAAGCAATTACTTTTTAGTAAAATCAATTGCTTGACTAGCAAATGATAAAAGCAATCGCTAGATCTGGATATGAATAAAATTTTGAAGCAATTGCTGTTTTTCTTACACCTCGGTAGCAAATGCTTATTCGACACAAGTTCAGACGTGGCTTATCCACTTGTTCAGATTATAGATTTCATGTTCAGTTTGGTCCTAATTTGCAAAAGAGTTGACGTACGTTGGTCTACTTATTTAATACAATAGTAATCTGTTACGTTTTTGTGGAAAATAGGAAACTTATATTTGTGATATGGCAGATTTCAGTGAAAATGAGGAAAGTGAGCAAGCAATTGATATTCGTTCACAAATTCAAGGAACATAAATAAATCTCTCTGACCACAACCGTTTAGCTTCCAAAACAGCTTTAGCACTTGTAGGAAATTTAATAAAAATAATGGCCTTCTCCAAAACTGCATCCATTACAGAAGTGTATGTCTTACAGAGAGTCGTTTGGTGAATACCGAGTTTTTCACCTACAGAATTTTCAAAGCCCGGATCAGACAATTTCCGCAGAAAGACTTTAATCCTATTTAAAGGCGACAGTGCACCCCTCGCCTTTTACCAGTATCAGTCTAAAAATAATTTGCCAACCACTCAACATTTTCGCACCCAAATCGATATAAGAACTTTCTGAAATCATCATATCTGCAAGTTTTACGTAAACTGTAGATTTTTCTTTTACGGACGTTCATATATTCAGCCATAATTGAAGACACAAATTAAGAGCAACGCACGTGAATGCCACAGAACTAAAGTTGACTGCTACCAAGCAAATGATGCGGGGGTCGACCTGATGCCTTAAAAACTTAAAAACAATCGCTACACTAGAAAAAGCAATTCCTTAATTTATTCATCACATTTTAAGCAAACGATAGCAATCGCTTCTATTTAAGAAAAAGCATTGACTAGAAGCAATTCCTGCACTTTTAAGCAATCGCTGGACGAAAAGCGATTACTTTAGTTTTTATTTATTGGCTTTCAAGAAATTACTTCGATTTTATAAGAAAAAGCAATTGCTACATTTTCATTCATTGTACCTACAGTAATAAAAATGGATAAACTAATAATATTACATTTATATTAGCAAATGATGATAAATGAAATGTTTGTTATTGGAAAAAGGAGAGTTAACCTAAACTGGTTTATTCGCCTCCCACTCAACTTAAATAATAAGCACCAAGAAAATGTAGTCTCTGAAACATTGAAGCGTGAGCTTATTACGACCTGCATTGGGAACTTTTAGAAGGAAACCAGTAGGTATCAGCTGTTAGGGTGTCCTGTCGAAACGCTTTGTTTTTAGAAAAAGTTCATTTTACCACTATGTACGCTGGTGCTTCTCGAAAATAAATATGTATTAAATTTTATTTTACAAGTTCGTAAATTGTTAACGGCCCAGCCCGATGAGTTAATTAGTTTTGTGTATATATATTTTCGTCAGAAACATAAAACTAAATTAAATTAATCAACATCGGTGCAAATTCCCCGCGTGCCGACCGACGGCAGTTTTCATTTAATTTAAACTTGTTTGCGTATTTTGATATTTTAATTTCAAACATAATTTTCGTTGCGTCCCCGCCTTTATTGCCCCGGATGGTCGGCTCGAGATTTTCGAGAGAATTGCGTTAAACAAATTAAAATGTATATAAGTTTTAGGTGTTTCGTTTTAAGCTACTTAAAATCGTAATGAAAATAATAATAACGTTTACAATCGTGGGATCATCTCCACCTTCGCCTTTCCTCGGCTATACTTACACGGAAAAATTATTAAAATTATTATTTTAAATTTCATGAGCGCCGATCATATTTATTATTGTCAACACAATGGCAAAATAGGATATTGTTTCATTAGGAGTAAAAGCGGTACTTTTATGATGAGTGGTCTGCAGGATTGAATATATCAGAAATATTTTTATTTACTGAAATTAATTTTCAGTGATTTAAATTGCCTCCAAAATTAATTTTGATTAGCATTTCTACTAATATATTTAAAGTAAGTATTTTGTTTCTCTAATAATAAATAGTCTGGTTGGTGAGGTTTCTGAGTATCTTTTAATATTTAAAGTGTTCTTCAAATTTAGTTCCTATAGCTTTAATCTTGGCTGTTTCTAAGAGATATCATGAGTTTAATATTATCTGTTAACCAGGATGCTTTTGGTTTACCAATTTTGATCGTTTTTAGAAGAATGTGTTTATTTATTAAAGTAAGTAGGTTTGAGTTTAAGATATTTAATTTAGAAAGAAAGAAAAACTCAAAGTCTTCCTCCACAAAGTTTAATAGAATAAAAATATTCAATAAAAGTCTCTACATGTTTCGAACGTAGAAACGTTCATCATCAGGAGACAGAAAGTATATTTGGTGCTGATGGTTTTAGCAAAAGAGAAAATGGTGTCGAACCTTAATGGAGCTTTTATTTAATAAAACATAATGTTTTAAGTAGACATGATATAAAGAAAATTGAAGAAAGTTTAACCATACTGAGTATGTGAGAAGTCAGCAAATGGGGTCTAGACCAACCAAATAAACTGGGAAAGAAAAAACCTTTTCTAAAAAGGTGTCGAAAGTTATTTTTTAAAATTGTTACTTTATAAAAAGGGACATTTAAGTGGGTATATGTCTATATGACATTGTGGGGAAATTTTTTATAAAAACAAGTAGAGAAATAAATGGAAGAACCATAAGGTGTAGGTAAGTGGGGTACTGAGTTTTCAGGCTCAGTAACCCCGTGTGGGTTTAAATTTTACAGTTTTTAAATTAAAACCCACACGGGGTTACTGAGCCTGAAAACTCAGTACCCCACTTACCTACACCTTATGGTTCTTCCATTTATTACTCTACTTGTTTTTATAAAAAATTTCCCCACAATGTCATATAGACATATACCCACTTAAATGTCCCTTTTTATAAAGTAACAATTTTAAAAAATAACTTTCGACACCTTTTTAGAAAAGGTTTTTTCTTTCCCAGTTTATTTGGTTGGTCTAGGCCCCATTTGCTGACTTCTCACATACTCAGTATGGTTAAACTTTCTTCAATTTTCTTTATATCATGTCTACTTAAAACATTATGTTTTATTAAATAAAAGCTCCATTAAGGTTCGACACCATTTTCTCTTTTGCTAAAACCATCAGCACCAAATATACTTTCTGTCTCCTGATGATGAACGTTTCTACGTTCGAAACATGTAGAGACTTTTATTGAATATTTTTATTCTATTAAACTTTGTGGAGGAAGACTTTGAGTTTTTCTTTCTTTCCCATACTTTCAACTCCACTTTAAGCATGGACTATTTCTTCAAATTTAATTTAGAGTTTACACACTGAGGAAAATGATCTAATACAACAGGTTTGCTAAGACATAGTATGTATTGTTAGCTGCCTAATTTTATTAAACCATATTAAATAAATTGCTAGTGTATCAAACCCACTTTAGTGTTTTATCAATTCCGGATTTGCTAGAACAGTGTTTTTATTGGTAGTTATCTGTTCTATTAGCAGTGTTGTTGAATAATGAACTACTTTTAATACAGCAATTACTTTTAAAAAATAAATTGTATCTTCTGAATGCGACGCATCTTGTTCCCAGTAAAGCGCTTTCTCTACAATTAAGAAAGCAGAACAGCGTCCCCAAAAACAAATTATATCCGTTGGAACTTATAATCCATAAGACGTTTGTGGGGGTTCATAGCGATCGGCAATCGCCTCTCGCCCATTAGTTTTAATGTATTTGTTGCGCAGGTCACATCGTTGTTCGGAGTCTCCTAGCTGTCCTGTCTGAATTTGATATTGATCGTACCAATCAATTAATTTATTTTAACTTTATATTTAAGCTTTTTTAAGGTTTGCATGTCAGATAAAGCAATAGAACATTCTTATTTTGCACAACCCATTATGTACTAATAATTTATGGACGCATTTTACCATCTCGTTAAACCATGTTGCATAAGCAATTGCAATGTTAAACGACAAAAGCAAAATCACACTAGAAACTATTCAAATTTTTAAGAACGATAATGGTAAGTATATGCTTTATTAACCGTAGCAAGCAAATATTATGATCAATGTCAAGTTTCATTACAACTGCCAGTGGGAACTAATACAGTATATAAAATCAGATTACACCCCCAATAGAACTTGATAATTACTGTGGGTATTCAGAGCAATAATGGCTATATAAAACATTCTATGGTAGCATTAACTCCTATTTCCTATTGGGTAAATTACCGTGATATTATTACTACACAACGGTCTAGCAATTTTCGTTGTCTTACAGTAGCGAAGCGCGTTGCTGTCACATATAGTATTAAACAGTTCAGTATGTGATTTTTTATAAGGAATAGAAGGCTTTTTTCTCAGTGCATCGTTAGTGTAAAATATTTCCTGCAAAGGGAGTTGCTCTACTCTTTCATGAAAGTGCCCTGTTCTAGGTTTCTGAGATGTATGTGTATAAAAAATAATGCTGATTTTGGCTTCTCCTAGTTCAACAAGCAATATATTAGTTTATGGTCCGCTAACTGCCCACTTCACACCGCTATTTCTAATTTTGTCCCATATATCTCTGTCAGTAAGTATTTGAGGTGCGTCTGGTTAGTGTATCGATTGCTTGGCCGCAATTCATATTTTCCAATGCATTAATGAAATATTGAGTTGCTGGAGAGTCGACCCTAAGCATATGCGCGTTACTGCCAGTCACCCAAACATACAATATCATCATAAACCTGAATACAGGTCAGCATGGACTCCTCAAAAGCATCCACAAATATTTTGTAATTTTGATGCGGTGGTCTGTAACATACCGTTACTGCAATTTTATATTTCTTTATAGTTTTACCGAAAGCCATAGTTGTTCTATTATATCTGGACTATTGATAATTGGACAACCGAAAATATTCTTAATATATATACAGTGTCACCAGTAAAGTCCGCATCATATGGATTTTTTTTTATTAATAGGTATATTCAAAATTTGACTTTGGCATCAAGTTCTGCTTCGATCGAGATGGAAATTAAACAAAAAATAGGAGTCGCGTGATTCGCATTATCTGTCAAATTTTAATTTTTTCCAAAAAATAATTCAAAAGTGGGGTTATTTCTGTAAGTTATTAGAAAAAGTTTTTTTAAATGCAGTTTCTAGCCCACATGCAAAATTTCACCTGTATAAGATAATTTTAATTTTTTACCTATATATTTTGTAAATTGCACCACTTTTGCAAAGTAAGACTAACGCAACCTACATAAAACTTCTCAGTTTTGACAAGGCTTTATTTCAGATACATTTTCTTTAAAGTAGCGCCATATTAAATGTGTGTTTTTCTACAAAATCAAAATTGGGCTATTAAAATTTGGTCGCATGTGATGCAAAGCTTATTTGTTTTTGACCCAGTATAAGGTAACTTCATAAAATAAGTATTTTTGAAAACGTATTTTGTGTCTGAAAGTAATACACCTTAATATTAAGACAAAAAAGAACACAGTGTCATCAGTAAAGTGTTCATTAAGTGAAAAATAAATTTTAGTGGTGGGTAAAAAATCAAAATGGGCTAGAAACTGCAATTAAAAAAACTTTTTCTGATAACTTTTTTTGATGTTTTCAGAAATAACTCCACTTTTGAATTATTTTTTGGAAAAAATTAAAATTTGACAGATAATGCGAATCACGTGACTACTATTTTCTTGCTTAATTTTCATCTCGATCGAGGCAGAACTTGATACCAAAGTCAAATTTTGATTAAAGCTATTAATAAAAAAAAATCTTATATGATGCGGACTTTACTGGTGACACTGTATATGGACTTAGGAATCGTTTATGACAACTTATTGCGATATACAATTATAATGAGCATATTAAGAGTATTAAGGGGGAACAATCCCAAAACTCAAATAAACAGGAAATTTGGGTTCAGGAAGGATTAAAATTAAACCAAGCGGCGGTCAGAGCTGTTATTGCAGACAGTTCAGGACGACACTTGACGCGGTGGTTTCTTGTTTTCATTATAAAGTTAAGCGTAAGTTGGCCTGAGTTGGGTCCGTTACTGCTCGTTGTTTTAATCATTGTTAAGTGGTGTTTAAATGTCTCTTTTTTTATATATAGTTTGGTCAAAATGAAAACGTAAAGATTAAACTCAAGCTATGATTCATGATCCAGATTCAGTTAAATATTGACAAAAAAAATAAGGCATGGTATTAAGCACCATTAAAGCCTTTTATTAAATTATTGGTGAGTGACAATAGGAGAGAAGTATATTTTTCCAAACTAAGACGTGTTTTAAATTTCAGCTAAAGAAACATAATAATTCAACATCGGGTAAAAATGCATTGTATGCTTTTTGTAATATATTATTATATAATATTACGTTTTTTTTTCATTTAACAGTTAAACTATTTTAATTTTAATAAAACAAAAAATAAATCCTTTTATAATAAAAACAATAAGTACCTACTAAACAATTAAAAATAAACACAAAACTAAAAATATTTTAATATTCTGACCTTACACAACTTCAATAAATTATTTAAAAAATGTTTTTATACAGTGAGGACCTAAAGTCCGTCCCCCCCCCCCCCTCTAACTTCTAAACCGTTCGGTATATTTTAATGAAATTTTGAACGATAATATTTGAGCAAGTCTTGCACTTTTTGACATACCAATGACAGCTTTAAATGTCAAGATGACAGCTGGGTCCGCTTTTGGAATATTTTTTTAAATGGAACACCCTGTATATTTTTACATTTTTAAATTCCACATAAAATTATAATTATTTTTTATTAAATGCAATATTAGTCTATACTTCATAGTTTCCGAGATATTGACTCTCGAAAAGTGACATTTTTGAAATTTGACAGCTTATAACCTCCTAACAGTACGTCTTAGAGCAAAACGGCTTACATGTCCCTATCTTCAATTTTTATTATCTTCCCAAAAAAATCAACTTCCAGTTAAACCGGAACAACTATATTTCCTGCTTTCGAGTTACATCCGGTTTAACCGGAAGTTGATTTTGTTTGGGAAGATAATTAAAAATTGAAGATAGAGACATGTAAGCCGTTTTGCTCTAAGACGTACTGTTAGAAGGTTATAAGCTGTCAAAGTTCAAAAATGTCCCTTTTCGAGAGTCAATATCTCGGAAACTATGAAGTATATATATTATGTGGAATTTAAAAATGTAAAAATATACAGGGTGTTCCATTTAAAAAAATATTCCAAAAGCGGACCCAGCTGTCATCTTGACATTTAAAGCTGTCATTGGTATGTTAAAAAGTGCAAGACTTGCTCAAATATTATCGTTCAAAATTTCATTTAAATATACCGAACGGTATAGAAGTTAGAGGGGGGGGGGGGACGAACTTTAGGTCCTCACTGTATAACTATAAAGCTATTCGACGAGTTTTAAGGCTTTTGAAATCATCTAAAACATTAGAAAGATCTAAATTTTTGACATAACCACTTTCTATGTTTAATATAGCTATGTGATTTAATCGTTGTTCCGTCATTGTCGAGCGATTATAAGTTTTAATATTTTTTAACCGATTAAAGGACCTTTCTACATTGGCACTGTTCGTTGCAATAGTAAGGTATACCGTGTAAATAATGCATATATTTGGGAATGAACTTTCAAGCTTATTTGAAATAAGATACGGAAGTATCTCATCTGTTCTTAGGGTAATATTTTATTTTTTTAATTGTTGAAACAAAGCGCAAAACGATTTATATTCATCGATTATTAAATTGCCATTTATTTTAAAACGGACATTTACAGGCTTTGAGATTTTTTGGTATTTTGTTATGTGTTTAGTTTATTAAAATTCAAATAAGACCGATTTTTTAATTTTATTTAAATAGAAAAGGGGCGCCAAGCCAGGGGGGGCGGGGGATCAACCGCCCACTGACCCCCTAAGGCTACGCCACTGCTCCTTCCCCTCTAGCCACAAACCTCTATTCTTCACGCAATAGTAATTTACGGTACAAGACTGGAAAGTAGCGTTTTTCAGGTCGAGACAAAGGCGAGTCCTGGAAGCTTGGAGAGACCTGCAAAACACTAATTTTCGGTTACATGACGTACAATACCTTTTTTTAAGACCGACACTTCGATATACATTTAATTTTTTATTTTATTTTATATTATTTTTAAATGCGTCGTATGACTTCTCGTAACGGGGCTTTTGATTTTACTGGCAATAAGGTAAAGGGCAGTAAGTGTAAGAACAATGATTTTGAGTTATTGTCAATGTAGTATATTTTCTTCTACACAATTTATTTTTTATTGGATTTTCAGTTAAAAAGTATTAAAGAACGTTACTAAATATGTCTTATTTTTTCACTAAATGGAAAATTCTGTAACTTTGATTTTTGAGGAAATTTCATCAGTTACTGCTGTTTTGCTTGACAGTAGTATAATATCAAGTTGCTATTTAAGGTAAAGGACAGTAAGTGTAAGAAAAGGGCAGTATCTGGAAAGATACTGCCTTATTTCGTGACAGAAAATAAATATTAAATATAAATGTGAAGGCAAAAGGCAGTAACTAAGTAAACAAGTAAATACTGCTGTTTACCTTCACATTTAAATTTATATATTAATTAATGGTGTTGGCAAACAGCAATTAAGGTAAGTTACTGCCCGTTACCATAACATGAAGAGTCATATTGTCAGTTACTGCCTTTTGCCATAGTTGATTCTGGCGTTAGTTGATTCTTAATTGGCTTCAAACCCTGTGTGGGAGCTAGGGCAGTTACTGCTTAGGCATGCTACATGAATATCTCATTTTTGACAAAAATGTTACTTACTGCCCTTTACCTTATTACACAACAAATTAAAAATCAACGAACTGTTACTCGACAATACATCGAAATGTTGTTATCATATAGTAACGAAATCAAGGTAGATTGTAATATCAAAGAGCGATTGGAAAAATGAAAAAACAGGGACCGGAAGAATCTTTTGCCGGTCCCTCACGTCCATTTTCCGGTCTCGATCGACAAAACGTTATTTTCTGGACGAAAAATTGTCCAGAATTGTATATTTTCCGGTCGGTCTTAAAAAAATATTGTGTGTTTTATCAAGTCATAATGTTTATCAATCCCCAGTCAAAAATATTTTCAAAAGAGCTATAAATCTTAATTGAGTTGATGTGTATTTTTCTTTCAACATGATTGAAGTAAGTTAGGTTATGTTTACTCTAACGCATTCTATCAGCCTTTAGGGGGAGTGGGGGGGGGGGGGGGGTGCGATAGCGTAAACGTCGCATTCTTCGATAATCCTTTAAAAGATCGTAAGGGATATTTAGCTATGCACGTACGTATCGTTCGATTCAGGGTCATACATGACGACAGTGATGCCCTATCTACACTTCAAGTTAGAAATATACGAAGGACACAGGGAAAAGCTGCTCCTAATTTAATATCACTATTAAAAAGCGATATCTCAAAAACGGTAACTCTCAGGAAGCTAAAATTTTAGAGACACTTATGTTGGATTGCACAAAGGTTTTTGAGTGACACTGTCTAACAGCGCCCCTTCCCCCCCAGAAAGTAGTCGTAGTTACGCCAATGTTGCAAACTCTTTCAATAGCAAGCACAATAAACGAATGTATAGCAACAGTCGATTTTCCTAAATCTCTTGATAAATTATTATTTGAACAAACCCACTGTGCGGGGTGCTTTACCAAGCGTTATTTGAGGAATTCGTCTTTTCGAAAGAGAGTAAACAAACAGCGGCAGAATTTTAATTTATAAAAATATTTAACCGCTAGAGAAATAACATTTACAAAGCCGAAAGCACACAACTTGAGGTCCGGTAGGGATTAATTCGAAGCCCCATGGCCTTGACTGTTATTACAGACAACGCGACAAAACTTGACGTTTCGAGTCGTTGTTTTCATTATAAATTTTGCTTAAGACGAGGTCAGTTCCGACCACCTTTAAAAATTACATACCGAAGCGTAAAGAATATCAATTTTCACAGATGCTTAATGTCTTAAGGGCAATCTATCACCTACATTCCCTCAAGGCGAGAAAATTAAGGTTTTCGATATTTCTATTCTAAAATAGCGTAAACAAAAAATCGGCCAGAGGTGTACCGTTTAGGGGTAAATAGAGATTAACCAAAAAAATTAAAAATTGTTAAACCTAACTCAAATTTCGTACTTGGTCTAACTTACTAATTTGCAAAAACATTTCTATATAAACTTTTGTTGTATTTCTAATAATTAAGGTACTTTACTCTTACGGCAATTTCGAAAAAATGGCATTTACTCCCTTACTATTAGCCGCAGGTGAAATATAAAATATGCATTTATAGTTTTAAGGCATGCACCAACTTTTATAAAGAATAAAATTTTCGGGGGTAAGTGCACAAGTGCATCAAAATTACCGATAATTTTTGAATGAAATGTGTTTTTTTATAATTGCAAGAGTTTGTTTTCATATTTTCGCGAAAAAGCCCGACTCCGCAGGAGGAGAGCATTTTCGTAAAATATGAAAACAAACGATTGCAATTTGTAAAAAAACACATTGAATAAAAAAATTATCTGGTTATTTTTATGCACGAGTGTAATTTATTTGAATATTTCCCAAATTAATTAAGAACTTGAATCAAGTAAATTTAAATATTTTATTCAACAGAAAATACTAACAATAAAATTAAAATGCTTAAAAATTACAAGAATTGCAATGAAAAGTACAATTTATTGTAATTAACAATATTTTGCTTTAAATTCGTAGACATGGTGCAGTCAACGAGCGAGAGCTTATTTCGGCGGGGGACTCTCTTGAGCTTGACGGTTGGTCATTGTCCCGCATTTTTTCAATCAAAAGCATGGTGGTTCTCATCCATCTGAATGTAAGGCGTCAGTGACTTGGTATTTGAGTGTCCACTTAGTTTAATTAACTGTTGTTCTCCAACACCTTTTTTGGCAAGTTTTGATACGGCGGTTGCTCGTATAATAATAAATAAGATGACGTTAATTGTCAGAATATTACATTTTTTGACGTTTGTTAACAATAAAATCCCGCTTTGACGTTTCGTCAACAATATAAACTTGCGATGCAATTTTCGATTTCTGGCAGTGCTGTTTTCGCTGTAATTTTGCGAAAATTGCATTTCTCTTATGGGAACTTTAACATATGAGGGAAATATTCTGAGAAATCGGTGATAAAAAACTTTCTCATATGTTGCATACTTTCTTGGACACACTGTATAACGCAGAAAAGGGCCGGACAAAGATAGTTGCCGGTTTTTGAAATTTCTTTTCAAAATTGAAGGTGGACAGACACAAATTCGGAGTCCAACTATTATGCTTTGGAATTCTCTAACGGCAAGGCTCTGGGTTCAAGCCCAGCAGACAGCTACAACAAATGGCTAAAATTTAATTAAAACAATATACGAAAACAAATCGAATGATGCAAGCAAATGTTATTAGATATTAATAATTAAAACAAATATTTGAGTTATTATTGGGTTTGATCATTACTGATGAAATATAATATGTTTGCGGATTGTCCAGAAAATTATTTATTTATATTATGATAATTTAATTTCTGTATTATATATACATAACGCTATTTAAGAAGGGATTGGTCAAATTTTTATAGACGTATTGATATCTAAATTCTTATCTCTATACCGGGTTGTGTCGCATCAGACTGGCCATGGAAAATCCCATGTTAATTTTGCTACCCTCAAATATTGGCTCCCTTAATAATTTTACATCAAAATTTTATTAGACTTTTTCGAAGGTCCTTGTATAGTGGACTCGCACACCAAATTTTATTATTTTCGAATAAGCCAATTAATAGTATATTAAAGTACACGTTTCATAAGAAGCGGTTTTAGCGCACGCGTCTATTTTAAAAAACGAGCCACAAAGTGGCGAGTTTTTTTATTGCCACCTGCGCTAAAACGCCTTATGAAACATGTGCTTTATACATTTTTTTCTATTTCACCTTTTATAATCAAGAAAAATGCATTTAAAAAAATAAATAAATCCTTCAAATTTTGTAAATTCTATGTTGGTAATACTATTTTTTATCATAGTAGCCTCTGGACAACAAAAATTATTTTGCAAACTGTCATTTTTTGATTTATTGACCCATTTTCACCACGAGATTCTAAAGTTATTTTAGCGATATGAGATTTGAAATTGGACGGAATACGTTGTGTGATCCTTGTACAGGGTCTTCCAACGAGGACTGAACAGGGGCTCAATTTTGAGCTTCCTTGTATTTAAAGAAAAATCCAAAAAAGCCAATCGATGTACTTTTTCCTGCAGAAGTCAAAAATGAAACCAAAAATTTATTTGAACCAGAAACAAAAGAGTTACGATATGGATAAGGTGTTTTTTAAATGGAACATAGCTTTTTTTATACGATTTTTGGAACGAGTGATTTTTTTTTTGTCCGTTCTGATTAAAATATTTAATATTGTAACAGCTATTTTTATTAAATTTTAATGTTTTATCCAGTATAATTTAACTTTAACCTGTTTGAAACATACACTAGATAATAAAGGTATAATCACCTTTGAATCCTTCAACGTCATTTCGGCAATATTATAGTGAATTTGTCAAATTTTTTGACTTTGAAGAATTCAAAGGTGATTATACCTTTATTATCTAGTGTATGTTTCAAACAGGTTAAAGTTAAATTATACTGGATAAAACATTAAAATTTAATAAAAATAGCTGTCACAATATTAAATATTTTAATCAGAACGGACAAAAAAAAAATCACTCGTTCCAAAAATCGTATAAAAAAAGCTAGCTTAAGCTTAAAAGAGACTCAACAGTATAAATACCTAGGACTAATAATCAAGAGTAATCTATCATGGGATGTCCACATTGATAAAATCATATCCAAAATATCACCAATGTTGGGGGCAATAAAAATATGCTCGCATCTATTAAATAACAAAGTAAGAAAATTCTTATACAATAGCATCGTAGAACCTCACTTAAAATATGTCCTCCCCTGCTGGGGAAATGCTTCAAAAAAACAGCTAGAAAAAATCCAAAGACTACAGAATGAAGCAATAAAGACAATCCATTCCCTAAATCACTTCACACCTAGTATAGAACTATATAAAAAAACACAAACTTTTCCCGTAGAGATACTTAAAAAAATTGAGCAAGGGAAACTAATATACCAAATAAAAAATAAATTAATAAAACATACTTTTCCCAAACAAAGAATTTTCATACCCATAACACCAGACAAAAGGAACATATAATCAGATGCCTCAAGAAATCGTAAATGTTGACAGATACAAGGACATGTGCCATAACTTAAAAAACTATTTTGAAAAAAGCATAGTATAATTTTAGTTTTAAACTAAGCAACAATTATTTATTTAAAATAAACTATAAGTATTATAGGCCCTGGTGCCAATAACTATGTACTAATTAAGGGTGAGAAATAAACAGAGTAATAAAAAAAAACAAGTACTAACAATAACATAGCTAGTAGACATAGACATAGACATAGAAATATTTATTTGACTACGTTTTTGCAAATTACAAATTGTAGCAAGTCATAAAAAAATATAAGTATAAATATAAATATATAAAATATAAAGCATTCCTAAACGCATGCATTTAACTAATTAAAATATATATTAAAACATAATTATTGTATAAGAACATAGTACAGACATACGTTATAAACAAACAATTTTATATTTCTCACACAACAGATAAAAATTATCAAAATAATCCATCCGCTGTGGCTGTGTCCATATACTCCCGAACTGAATAAAAACAGTGTCGGCGACGAAATTTTTTAATCATAGATTTAAATTTTGAATGACTAAGCAGCTTAACATTTTCAGGCAGTGCATTATACAGGGAGATATTAATAGAATTATCCTTGGCCTTCTTGTAGCAAAATTTCTTAGGTCTGATTAAGTCAGAGCCTCTAGTTGCGTAGTTATGAAAATTAGAATTTAAGGAAAAACTATTCTTGTTTTTATGAGTTTCGAGCAGTTAATAGTATACTCGTATATACAGAGAAGGTAGTGGCATAATTCCAAACCTCTTAAAAAGGGGCTGACAGTGGTTAAAGTAACCAGCATCGGCAATCACACGAACAGCTTTTTTCTGCTGTCTAAAAGCTTTAATGGCCGATGAAGAATTGCCCCACAATATGACACCATAACTCAAGTGTGCATGAAAAAGTGCGAAGTAAACAGTTAAAAGGGTAGATGGATTACCTGAACTTTTTAATCTCCGCAGGACAAAGGTAGTGGATGCTAGTTTTTTTTGTCAGACTATTAACATGTGCAGACCAGTTTAATCGAATATCATAATCAAATTAATGTAGTGTACCTACTATAATGTGTAAGTAATTTTTACTAGCTATGTTATTGTTAGTAGTTGTTTGTTGTTATTATCGTTATCGATACTATTAGGTACATTATGTCTACCAACCATCCTTTTTACATTATTTGAAACGTTTTTAATTGGAAATAGATTGGATTTTTTTTAGAGAAATAGATAGCCTTTTTTTGCAGTTCTGGCAACTAATTTTATTACATATTTATTATTCCTACTAATCTAAGAGTAATATGTATATCACCATTCCTTCAAGGTATTTTATCTTCACGGCAACAAGTAATAATTATCCATTTTTTTGAGTTCTTTGCATTTACGAAATTCGAAGTATTTAATGTCTTTACATTTTGTATTTTGATTGTAATTACCACATTCTGCAACAGCACAGCTAGGCATGGTAAAGCAAATAAAATATGACACTATAGCTGAGTTCCTTTAAGCTTCTTTTAAAAAGCAAATCAAAGCCAACTGCTAAGTTGAGCGTTCCATTTAAAAATGTAACTTAGCACTGCAAAGATGTTTCCTCCTCCTTGCCGCGGTTAAGTATTTATTCCCTTCTCTATTTCCCATACGAACTATACGAAGTAGTTCGCGAACCGTTCCTAACAACTTAGTTAAGCCAAGATTTTTACTTTGCTTTGCTGTTCAAGAAACAAATGGAAAGTACCTAATATTGTAATAGACTTCTACTCAACCACAAACAAATAAGAGGTAATAGAGGTTGAACTCAATACTAAACCAGTGACTAAACCAAAGAAATGGCGTGTGCACTATTTCGGATATCCTCCGAAAAGTATTTTCCCCGTAATTTAATCATTGTTATTTTCTCATGAATACTGTAAAACATGTTGAAAATAATTTTAAAAAAAAACCTATCCATCTGCTTTGCAGAAGTTGTTTAGCTATCCGATCTATCTCCCCTTTTTGACTGATCCCAATGGTCTAGCTACAGTATTGTCAGTATTCTCTGCTAGTTCGACACTTCGACAGACATGCTTGCGCCCTCCTTGGAAAGCGGATCAACAATATCGTTGCTATGTTTAACTTTTCTGTCTGTTTTTGTTAAAAGAAGGTTGCGTTTTAAAATTTAAAAATAAATCTATAAAAATGTTTTTAAAAAAATGTATTAAAAAATATTTAATTGTAAATGTTAAATAAAACATGTTACTACTACTACTACTAGTAAGTGGTCATGGAAAATAATTCTCGGAGAGTATCCGGAATGTTCTCTGCGATGTTTCCTGACAGACCCGTTCATTCCACGTTAAACAACAGTCCAGAATATTGATCGTAAATTGGAGAGTTAAGTTACTTTAATTAATAAATGCAACTACGTAGAACAAAATAATGATGTACTCGATGGTACCGCACGAAAAAATAATGCTGATTTAGAACTGTTACTCCGTGTAAAAAAAAATCATGGAATTGACACTGGGCTTCTTGGCAAAACTATAGGAAAACATCACTCCATAGTACTGCTTAAACTACATAAGTGTTAATATCAAAAACATCAGGAATTGAGGGTACCTAGGTGCTGAAATACGAAGAGTTTGTTTTATACATATCGATAGGGAATTGTCATATGCAACGTTTATATTACCGACGAATGCACCTTTACATTATACAGGGTTCCCCATTTAAAACGAAACAGGCTAAATATCTGGTTCCACGTTAATTAAAAAAAAAAAACGCTCGGACCCGTCGATTTTTATTTCGAGGGGGACATCTTTTGCGTATATTGTCAATCTTGTTACTTCAAGCCCCTAGGAGGGAAGGGGGGGTAAGATCTAAATCTTAAATGGATACCCCTATTTTATATAATTTTTTTGGATTCTGCATAAAATTCTGAACATTTTTTAATAAAAGCATTATTAGTCTATACTAAACAGTTTCCGAGATATTGACTCTTGAAAAATGAAATTTTTGAACTTTGACAGCGTCTAGCTTTCTATATATAATATATTGCTGTGGTGACTCGATGCTGAGCACCAAGTGTGCAGAGATTGTTGCGACAGCGCCTTACTCATTTTAATTTAGTACTGCTGGAACAAATTGCCTTTAGGCCTGCTTGACTGTCTATCTAGTTAGCTATAGAGGCAGTTCCTCTCAGGCCAAGATGATACTGCAGGATATTGATTGCTTTATTTACTGCAAAAATATCTGCTTGAAAATAAAATACTAATGCGATTCCATATTCTATTTTACATCCAGGTTGATGAAAAACCTCAACAACAAGCATGGTATTTTCTTTAATGTGGATTATAAAAAACAGGAAAAAATATTCCTGTTGGTATTATACAGCCACATAACTTCCATGCAACAATTATTGCTCCAATAATGGTATCCCCTTAAAAGTTATCGTACAGTTCGTGTTAATAGAATATTAATAATTTGAGCATTAACAATTAAAATGCCTAAACTATAAAATGTGGGAGTGGGAAAACGGCCCATTTTTTAACCGGAATAAGTGAACTTTCGTATAAAACATCGGACCGATTGTTATTTCTCCTAGAGAAACTATCTACGCGCTCAACTACTGCCACAGCGGATAAGAGATAAATTTAGAGATAACTAAATGGATCCTTCTACTTCGCGAAACTAAGGAAAAGGAAAAAGAGAGCTTTAATTTTATTTACCCTGTAAAATCCCGGATCCTTCCTCGTCATAAAATAAATCAGGGCCCTTTATCGTACGACTTTGCTTTTTATATTATGTTTCCTAATGCCCGTCCGTCTCTCCGACTGTGCAGACTTAATAAAATAAATACGGGATTCGGAGACCAAGTTCGTTTCCTTCTATGACATGTTAGATTTTGTCTTCGAGTTATTAAACTTTCCTGATTTACAACTTCTTGTTTGACCTCAGAAAAAATAACAGTAAAGTAAATTTTTTGTAATATCTCGCAGTATTACGGCCAAGTCAATGGTCATTTATGGCAAACAAAAAGAAATCCTTTAATCCCTAACATATTTAGTGTGGACACACAAGAGATCGTTTTTTTGACTACATTTTTTTTCCGGTAACAAAATACCGTTTAACAATTAAAATATGTATCGAATAAAATATTTTTCTACAACTGTCAAAAAAAGATGACTTTTTTTGGTTACTATGGATGCACAAAACGTCGCTTTCTTTCACCGTAAAAAAGTCATTTTTTCACCGTGAAAAAATGATATTTTTTCACGGCAAGCTCAGCTGATTGATGTTTTCGTATAAAAATGCAAAAATTAATTTCCAAAACACTTTTTATAAAAAAATGTATTATTAAAGTGAATTAAATTAACAATCTTTATTAGAATAGTAATTAACGGTGAAGTTAGAGCAAATTGTTCCCTATATTAATTCCAGTAGGCGATGTTACACATTGTTGGTCGGAAACGCAAGAACTATCAGATATTTTGTGCGATACATTTACTGCAGATGAACTTTCTAAGATTTTATTGGAAGAACTTTCTAAAATTTTATTGGAAATCTCAACTTTGTTCACCAAACTATCCTCTATGTAACCCTCCGCCACTGAACTAGATTTCCAACCTCCGTGACGTTTGATAGAAATCAGGTCGCCCCTGCATTAGCTAGTAGTGTCGCAGAACTTCTTCTGAAACAGTGGCCTGTATAACTTTTGAACATTTCTTTGCCGAGTTATTTTGCAATAAGACTTGACATTTCTCCTATTTGTTGTTGTGTCCCAACATGTTGATTTACACATTTTCCTTTAGCATATTTTAGAAATAATCGGTTACTTGAAGTGTGGGACGGTCGCAGAGATGTATACCTTCTGTAGATATCGATATATTCCAAATTGGATATAGTAAAGGTTCGGTTTTTGTATCTGGTATTTTTACAACTAATATAGTTCCAACATCTTCAATGTTATCAATGGTCATCTTGGTTAATTCTTCGCGACGGCAAGCGCCACTTATCCCGAAGATTAAAACAGCCTACAACAAAATAGTAAAATGAGTCTTTAAAATTACTTAAATATTTGCTTGTAAATGTTGTATACCTTCATAAGTAAATGTATTTCATCATCGAATTCCTTTATAAATCTTGCTACATCCTCCTTTGTTAATACTTTAGACTTCTTTCCTCTATATCCAATGGATTTGCTCTTTAAAAATGGAACCAATTTAGTAAACCGCTGCAGATCATTATTTTCCTTTATGTTTGGGGTACTTTTAAGCATCGAATAGGTACTCCATAGTCTAGGTGGCTTTAAAATTTTCGACTTTTCCTCCAAATAACAGAGCAAAACATTTTTTGTTACTGTTTTTACTTTCTTTCTATTGCACCATTCGCGAAGCTGAGTGTACACTTTCTCATATTTTATTCTTGATTTCACGGGCAAAAGATTTGATATAACGATTTCTGCCGCATCCGTAATTTCGTGAGGCGTCTCACTATCACTTTCAGACATTTAAATGGTATCAAACTTGAGCAAACAACTATAAACTTTTGACACGAAAAACGATAGATTTGACAATCAATAAAATTTAAACAATTTTAGGTTTCCATAGTAATGGGAACAGGTGTAAGAAATAATACCTTAAATGAATTATGATTTTAGATTTTTTTCTAAACACGATAAAAAATAGTTAACAGTTGTAGAAAAAATGTTGTTTTTATTTCGCGCGCAAAAGTGTTTTTATGGCACATTTGATTGAATTTTTAACCTCGACCTAACGGTCTCGGTAAAAATTTACAATCTCATGTGCCATTAAAAAAACACCTATTTTGCGCACTTAATACAAAAATAACTATTTTAATGGATGATTTTTTAATTTTTATAAGGTTATTTAATTATCACACAAAATAATCCTCTTTTTATAACTAAAATAAAATTGTGGGAAAAAAGAAAAAACTAAAAGTCTTGCTCCATAAAATTTAATAGAATAAAATTCCTCAAGGGTCTCTACATGTTTCGAACGTAGAAGCGTTCATCATCAGAAGACAGAAAGGTAACTTTCAGCGAGCGCTATATAGTCTATCCCTTACTACAACGGAGCAGGCGACTGGGCGTTACTAAGGGTTAAAGAAGACTTTAAGAGATTTTTAAGTGATCTTGCAATCATGGATTACTATCTACTAACCCAAAACAAAAGTAACTAACATGATAATAGGTTCCATTACAAGAATAAAAATAAAAAAGAAAGCAAAGGAAAAATGAAAAGCAGTTTAAGGGTACAGTTCTCAAGGTAAATTATGTATAAAAGACCTACAAATGGCTTGAATGCAGGAGTAACTTCCGGAACCTTGCAATTATTAAAAAAAAAATTAATTAGTATTTAATTTTTGAAAGGCTGTTCAGGGAGGTATTGACAAACAGTATGCCGGTGTTTTTTCTTAAATAAATGCAAAGAAACTTAGAAAAAAAGCAGTTTTTTAAAACCACTAAAATTGCCACAATTTACCTTAAAATCCTTGAAAGTAAACACGTCGATTTTCAGAACTGAAGTAAAAACAACAATTTTTACTGGTAACACGATAAATTCTAGTCTATCTAGATGTCATCTCTTCTAAGAATTCTAGAGAATATGTGTTTGTTTTAACAGGAAAGGGGTCGTAATTGCACGAATGACGAAAGTAAACAAAACTATGACCGGCTGACTAACATCTGTCTTGCTCTACCAGCTCCAGCGTATGTCCGTCTTTCTTCTTCGTATGCCAAAAGCATAAAAATAACTACTCTGATCAACACAGCCCTGCAGTGCGCATGCGAATCGTCAATAGTTAGGCAAATCGAATTCACGATAGAAAATGACGTCGTTAATCCCGCTTTAAATTGCATTATTTTTACTTTCCCAGCGCTCTAGTAAAACAAGGCTTAAAAAATATTCTAAAATAAATATTATTCTTTTCACGTTCCATCATTTTATACTACTAGAAACAAGAAAAGTATGAAAAAAATTAAACAATAACGCGTACAAAATGAATGACAAATTTCAGCCTTATAATAACACAAACGTCACTGGTTCTATTACAGCTGTCAAGCCAGAGAGATTTCCACTTATTAATCTTACAGGGAGGGAGATTTCCGAAGTTTTTTTGTTGTTGTCATAGCAACAAGTCAAAACGCAAGTGTCTGAGGTATAAAATTTTCATATATAATATCACAAGAGATAAAATTTTGTCGGCAAAATTTTCGAAAGGTATGAAAGTTTGTTGCTTGGCAAATTCGCGAATGACATTTTTGACAAAATCACGAGCCGTCAGGCGAGTGATTTTGTCGAAAATGTCATGAGCGAAATTGCTTAAAAGCAACAAACTTAAATAAATCCTTGAGAACAATTTTGCTTACACAATTTTTTCTCGAGTGGTATTCGACATGACTATTTAACTAGAAAAAAGACAAAGAACAATAAAATTAGAAAACTTTTATTTAAGAATAAAACAAAAAAATTACTTATTTATTGATGTAAAAGTTACAGTTGTGATAATTAAACGTTTGTGCATTATTTGATTGATTTTGATTTGATGATATTACTTGATCTAGTGCTTTTTCTCTTAAGTTTGCAATTAATTTTATTAAAATTTTGCCGCGGCAAAAATCACATGTGAATTTTGTCCAGGTAGGTGCAGGTAGTAATTTTGCCAGTAGAAGACCGGCCGTTGCTATGACATTTTGCCAGTGTAAAACACTCTAGTTAAATAGTCACTTATAATCCCCCTAGCAGCAGAATTATTACCGATAATTTTTTTCAAGGTTACGAATAGTTTTGTTGATAGAAAATTATTGATCGTCTTCGACTCGGAATAATTTTCTATTAACAAAAACATGAGTGAAACCGAGAAAAAATTATCGGGTATTAATTCTGCTGCGTGGGAGATTCGGTAAGAAAATTTCACGCCATCAATATTCATCCAATGAAATATAATCATTTCATAACGTTGCCATGGCAACCTTTGTATTTTTTCGGAAATTTTTTCTTGCTGGGGTACCCTGGAGGGTATTACAGTGGAAATTTTTTGACATAATATAAAGTGACAACACGGAACTTTATAAAATATCAACTGGAACTGTCAACAATCAACCAGTACGTTTTGTCAAACTTTTTATAATTTTAAATTTCTTTAATTAATGTTAGTTAATATTAAAGGAATAAAAACGCCTAAACAATACAAAATAATTTATTTTTTAGATACATCATTTTTAGTTACAAACTGTAAATGTACCTTAAATCCTCTTTCTACCTCTTCCCTTTTTAATGGCCAATAATCCGATGGACTAATTCTATTGAATAAATGTCTATGTTTTAAATAATATAGGTAATATTTGGACAAAATTTTGTTAACTTCTTGTCCACGTAATAATCTGTATTTTATTGATTTTGTAAAAGATATTGCTGGATGATCGAGAACAAATTTTCTTCCTCTAATTCACTACCGCATTCGGCAATGAGATCTTCCAAAAAAAAAACATGTACAGTACGGTGATGGGTTCAAAATCATATGACTTCTCGAGGCAAAAGTCAGTAAACTGTCGCCAAACACTTGCTTTAGATTTTTTTGTATTAGCAGGTGTTAAACCCCTCAATTTCTTGCCTAACTTCTTCCATATTATTTTGACCAAAGCGATTCATCTTGTGATCCCTATCTGCACTTCATAAACCAACACTAAATGTTAAATAACTGCGATCTTGTGCTGCGGTTACTCTTATATAACTATAACTGGCATA
This sequence comes from Polydrusus pterygomalis, assembly GCA_963969555.1. NCBI lineage: Eukaryota > Metazoa > Arthropoda > Insecta > Coleoptera > Curculionidae > Polydrusus > Polydrusus pterygomalis. The sequence continues at coordinate 4,099,423 of OZ018376.1, forward strand.
TTTTTTTTTTAAATTTGACATTTAAAGTAATTTCAAAGCATTCTATATTTTATTGACGTATAGCTGTCTAATAACAAATATCTATTATAAAAGCATTTTGTTGTGAAATTTTCTTACCAAATACCATTCGAAATCAAATTATACCTTAAAATTTTTTCTCGCACACGAATATTTTAAGAAAATTTTCTCTCGCCTCCGGCTCGAAAAAATTTTCAAAATATTCGTGTGCTCAAAAAAATTTCGGGATATAATTTGACTTCTAGTGGTATTACAAGTGACAATTTCATAAATTTTAGTTTCTTTTAATGTTCCTGAAATTTTAGTAATAAACCTTAGTTACTAACAAGTAAAAATCAACTTCTATTGTAAAAATACAGTGCGTCATATTAAACTAAACTCATCGGAAATATGTTTTTTAAAGTTATATTTGAATTTAAAACTATAAAGACATTGGATTTCAGATAACAAATTTGTTATTTAATGTTTCTCACAGTTTAGTAATAAAAATGAGTTACTAACTGCTCAATTTCTTTAGCAATCGAACTTGCTGATTCATTACCAAAACGAATCATTTTTTACACAATATTATTGTAACAATAAATATCACGGGTACGACTAAAAAACTTATTGTTACTTGCTGGTTTGTCTCACCTGTCACTTCGAAATGACTTGACATTTGAATTAAAATTAAGTCGTAATAGTATACCTAAAAAAATTAAGACTTATTAATTTTATTAGGTTAATAGGCTATTGACTATCGCGATAGTCTCCCGTTGCTATAAGCAACGTAAACAAAAAGAAGCCTTCTAATTGGTTGAAAATAAATTTATGCAATTTTCATTTTAATTTTTTTCGGTTATTGCAAAAAAAATCACTTGAGTGTCAGAAAAATTCCTTCATGTACGCGCAAATTTGCCAACGCTGGCGAAAATTGAATTTCAATCAGTCATGAAATTTGACGTAATCTGAAATCGCTACATGATTAGATTTTATATCGGGTTCTAGGTTTAACGCGAGACTACGGAAAAAAGGAAACAGCGAAAGATTAATGCGTGTTTTTTCGTTTAAATCGCTCCATTTTAACCGGTTCTTTTTGCGCGATTGGGTCAGTGAACTATTTGCATCGCAATGTTAAGATAAAGTTCATTTGTTGCAGAACTCAGAAGCCAGTATAGTAATAGTAATGTAGTAGTAAAATCAGATCCGGTCTTATCGTGCGGGTCTTACGATTTAACAAAGACATACTTTCATTTTTCTTTTCTTTTATTGCGTTTAATCATACTATAGTAAAAATCTTGAATACTCTCGCAAGATGGGGGCAAAGTCACGTGACACTCTGTCAATTTTGGTCTATTAAATTTTTATAAGTTGGCATGAATTACAGGACCGGACTTGAAAATTATACATGTGATACCTTCTAAAACAATTTATGCAATAGCCTCCTCGGTTCTACCGCTTTAATATTGCCAAATAATAAGTAATATGTACACTGTTAGAAATCCTGGACGTGAGAATCAAAAAAATTTATAATCAATTAAAATAAATCAAATTTAACTTAAAATGTATAGTTATTTTAACTCTTTTGTGTTTAGTAAAAATCAGATTTTAAGAACTAACTTTTCTGGAAGTCGTTTTAACATAACAGCTAACTAAAATTAACATGCAATTCTTTTACGGTTCAAATGAATCAAATACTAGTAACTTTGATAAAGTTTATAATATAATCATTATCAATATCTTTTTGAGTTAAAATTTTAAAATAAGTTAATACTAACATAAAAAATGTGTCAAATTAACTAATTAAGTTGTAATTTTTACTGCACAATAAAATCAGATTAATGTCAAAATAGTAATAACATATTTTATGAGTTACTGATTGACTGAAGCGGTTTTAGTTAAATTGACAAAAAAACGGGAGTGGACTTTCTGGGACATAAAAAAAAAGTTAAATTTGATTCTTTTCTTTTAACGGTGTACCTAATAATTTCTTTTGAAAGTTTTGTTTTATAAATATTATAATTTAAGGTAGGTAATAATAAGCATAAATTTCTATATATGGTTTAAAGATAAACTGTCAAAATAGATTTAAAAAGTTTATAATATTATAAATATCCAAACCTTAAAAATACTAAACTAACTGAAACACAACTTAAAATAGGATTCTGTCACTCATATTTAGAACAGATTTTTTTTTGTTTTATTTGTTCAGATTATACCTATAGGTAAAATACCTACAGTTCAACATAAACTAATTGAATTCAAGTTATTACATTCACTGTCAAGAAAATCCCCATATATAACTTACGTAATGTACGTAGACCCAAATATGGTTTTTATAGAATTTGTTGGCTATGGTACGGTTATACATTTCTAAACTTGTATGTGGGCTAACATAAAGTTAAAAGTTTCAATATAGCCAGGGATTTAATTTTTCTGGTGGAAACCCTACTTGAGTTTTTGACTTACATAAGGTACGTAGACCCAAAAGTGGTTTTTATGGAATTTGTTGGGTATGATACAATTACATTATTTCTAAACTTGTATGTGGGCTAACATAAAGTTAAAAGCTTCAATATAGCTAGGGATTTAATTTTTTTGTCAATGGAAACCCTAATTTAACAGTTTTTGACTTAACGTAAGATACGAAGACCCAAATACGGTTTTTATAGAATTTGTTGGTTATGATACAGTTACATTCCTAAACTTGTATGTAGGCTAACATAAAGTTAAAATCTTTAGTTTAGCCAGGGATTAAATTTTTCTGTCAGTGGAAACCCTACTTTAACAGTTTTTGACTTACGTAAGGTACGTAGACCCAAAAGTGGTTTTTATGGAATTTGTTTGTTAAAATGCAATTTATTGTTACAGTTACATTTCTAAACTTGTATGTAGGCTAACTTTATGTTAAAAACTTTATTTTATTGTCATACAAACAATAATAATAGTAATATGAAATAATAATTTCACTTATGTAAGGTACGTAGACACAGAAAATAGAATTATATATTTGTTCGCTATCCTATTACATACTAATATGGTTAGCTATTTTAACTATTATAGTAACATAATTTTACTTACTATTACCTTACTATTGCCAAACAATAATAATATTTACTAATAACAATAATAAAAATAATTCCTTCAAAATCAAATAGCTGCTTTTTAAAGGTTAATAATATGGAAAGCTGTTTTGGCATTTGGTAGAACTAGGCGATACCCGGTTTTGTCCAACTCTCCCCTACCTACCTAAGTCAGGGAAATACTTAATTTCTACTTATTTTTCTTAAAACAGAAAAGGATATCTAGATAATGTAAAATGCAAAAATTAAACATTAGAAACCTAACCTTAACGAACAAACATTTTAAGAACAAAAATTTTACAAACTAACTTTTCGACAAAAACGGCGTTCAGACGAAATAAAACTTATTACTTATCGATGAAATCAACTAACGAGCAACGCACACATTAATAATTATGATCCCTAATGAAAAGAATTAAAAAATTTTAACCTGTATCTAAATTTTTGGTCAAATGAATAATAATTGTAGGTACTTACAATTAAATGTAACAAAAACGCAATTTATAACTCGGTGTTTGGGCTCATTACGGTCCGCTACAAATCTAGGGATATTATTATGTCCCAATATCAGCTGATCGATGACAAATAACCGCTGTCATCTGTTTTAAAACGAGACTATTCGTGATATTTAGTATATCTATTTAAATAAAATCCGTAAGACAAATATGACAGACTTTGCAATTTTGACATGAAAGAAAAGGATATTGTATATGTATTTTATTTTCAGCGATTCACAAGTTTGTACCTGCCACCTTCGTCTTGATTTAAAGATGTCAGTTTTGTGACTTTGACAATTAATTTAATGTGACAATGTGAACGATAAAAAGCAATTATCTGGTTTTTTGCATCCCCAAGCAAAAAATAATGGTGCCTTATTTGTTAAACTATTTCGAGAATGAAAGAAAAAGTGAAAATTCGCCAACCAATATAAGGATTGTGCATGAAAGAAAGCATAATATAGTACCGAAGAATACTAAAAAATGTAAACGAAGAAAGCCAAAGACTGAAGATTTGAGCGAAAATATTAAAATGGGAGTTCGGAACGTAATTTATGATTTATACAGATCAAAAACCAATGTAACTCTTCCAGTTTTAAAAAGAAAATTTAAAAATTCGAGGTGTTTTGGAAATCGGACTTGAATCGTTATCAAAATTAATAAAAAAAAGTTGGGTTTCGCTATAATAAAAAATACTGTAACCGGAGATTTTTATGTGAGCAGCCACAGATAGTGAATCAGCGTGTTCAGTTTAAAAAAAAATATATGAAAAATTACAAATCAAAATTTAGAAAAGTAGTATTTTTAGACGAAACATGGATATTTTCAAATGTAAGTGGTTCAAAATCTTGGCAAGATGCAAACCTAATTTTGTGTTCCGAGATATAAGTGTTGTATAGATGTGTCCTTGTCCTTATATTCAAGGTCTATTTGTGTTTATTTTTCCCTTAACCATAAACTTGATCCTCTGTTGTTATTAACATACTTTATAATAAATGAAAACTAATCTTATTTGGTTTTACGTGGTTGAAAAATAAATATTTTCATATAAAAAATAGTGTCGTTAATTTTCGAGTTTTATTAAGCCTTATCCCAACTGATATATTTCTTTATGTAAGAACTTCTACGCCATTTTATTTTTTATTATGATTTCCTTAATTTATTTTCTCAAAATAAACATCACTGGTGATAGTCATAGTAGGAGCAAAATACCTAGATTAAAAAGTATTATATGTATATAAAATAAGGCCATCAACAGGCCATATTAATTTTTCTTTTTATTCTTCAAAACTAGGTACCTATACCTAGGTAACTGCGGTTCAAAACGTCACTGTCAATACAGATATTTAATATTGCTAAAAAAAAGTAAATAAATCTAATAAAAAATTAAATAAAATGGCCAAAAGGTCACTGAGGGCCAAAAATCATATTTTTTTTATAAATAAATTTTTTTTAGGGCAATAAAGTTGTCTTTTAGCAGCAAATTTAAATTAAAAAACGACCATAATATTGAGGTTAAAAAGTTAGCAAACCGGCAAACCTAAGGTAAAGCAGCCACTGGTTAAGTGAAACAGACATTTGGTTATTTATACAAGAATGTACATAAAGCCCTTCATCTATTATTTTCCAAGCTTTTCCAAATTCATAATTAAAATAATTTGATATATGTATAAAATAAAAATCGATTTTTAATTGGGAATCACGTACCATTAAAAACAAACGCGCATCAATGATACTGAAATTAATTATGGGTGCAATAACGCGAAAAATAACCCTAAAATTTATTTGTGTAATAAAATTTTATGCCGATATTTGTTTTCAAATTAAACGATATTAATTAATACCAGCTTTATTTAAATAGTTCTGTTGTTGTTTGGCAAATAAATAACGGAGATTGGGAAAAGTTATAATAGGCACGTGAATATATAACGAGGCTAACTAATATCAATGAAATTAATTCAACAAAAATGAATTCTTTTTAATTAGAATAATAATTAAAAATAATTAGGAAAAAAAGGGTCCAGTCCGACTTTTATTCTGCACATTAGGGCTGTCCAACTTTAAAGGGTTCAAGGGCTGTTGTAAATAAAATGGCGGTTGTGAGGGCCGCATCATAAAATACATTGTATATGCAACTTTACCAGTGATTTGTAATAGGTACACAAAATTTGTTTGTTTCTATAACAATAAAATTTTAAAAGCCACATCCCATAACATTTTACTTAATAATTAGTTATCTTTTTAACATGTGTCTTACTCAAGGAACTTTTTCAACAATGTTAAAAACATCTACAATTATTCCTATTTATAAATCTGGAGACAAAACACTATGCACACTATGCACATCGCATATAATTTATTTAAAAGTTACTTATCAGATAGAGAACAGAAAGTAAAAACAGATAGTTTCAGTATTAAAAAACTACTTTAATTTGTGGTGTTTCTCAGGGTACTGTTTTGGGACCAATTTTATTCTTACTTTATATTAATGATATATTAAAATCAGAGTTAAATGGAAAAATATTTTTATATGCAGATGATCTGTATTAATAATACCAGCTAATACATGGAATTAATGCATATTAAATTTAGAACTAGATATTTTAATAATAAAAAATAATTTGTGTTATGACCTATTATACTTAAATTTAACTAAAACAAAATTTATGACGTTTTCTTGTTATAAAGATACTCAGCCGAATAGTTTAAAAGAAATGAAAATTTATGATTTAAATTGTTTAGAAATATCAGATATACAGGGTCCTGCACCTCACCTCCCGTCTTCTATAGCTCACTTAGTAATTAAGTTACAATTTTCATATTTTGCAGACCTTATCTGTATCTTGGGGCGCATTTCAGGAAAATATTTTTTTCATACAGGGTGTTCCAAAAAAGTGTGACGTCATAAGGGTGTATTTTTTTAAATTACATGCCATATATTTTCTTACATTTTTGGGTGCCTCCTATAGTTACCTACATACCCCTAAAATTTTATTAAAATTGATTTAGTAGTATAGACGAAAAAAAGTAAAAACTAAAAAATCTTTTTGCGCCACTGGTATTAAAAATAAATAAAAAATAAAAATAATGCCTCGTTAATAAATTTATACAAAGGTACCTATTAAATAAGGTATAACAATTTCGTTAACCAAGTTTGGTTAACACGAATTGTACAGGGTGTCCAAAGTTTAGTGTCAAACTTTGCAAACTTTAAAGCAATTTATTTTTCTTATTTCAAATGGGAACCCCTGTATATTTTTATGTCATTCGATGCAGAATTAAAAATCAAACTTTTTTCCTAATTGCAACCCTATCGAAATTTCTAACGCATCAAGAGTTATTTACAGAAAACTAATTTTATCAACTATTCCAACAGTCATTATTCTGAATAAATATCGAAAGTGGCTTTGAAAAACAATTTATTGGTATTAAAGTTTAATAAAGTGACCAGAGACCATTTTGACTTTAGTAATCTAAAAGTTTTAAATACTGTTAAATTGTTAGTAATTATTTAAGCTGTTATAATTACTTTATATTGTTTTTTGTGATGGACTACAACCAAGAAGAGCTCGTAGATATGATTTTTATATTAGGAGCATGCGAAAAGAACTCTTTTTTGGCAAGCCGAGTTTACGCACAGTGTTATCCGGAACGACGACATCCAGACAAAAGGAGCCTGCAAAACATATTAGAGAGGTTTGTACAAACGGGAAATGTAAACTACCCAAAACCAGTAAGAAATAAACCGGTCCGAACTGAACAAAATCAATTAGCTGTGCTATTATCTGTTATAGAAAATCCTTCAGTTACCCAACCAGCAGTCGCTGATGCCGTAGATGTAATCGAAAGAACAGTTTAACGAATTTTCAAGGATAACCATATTCACGATTATCATTTCCAGTTAATAATTACTAACAATTTAACAATATTTGAAACATTTAGATTTCTAAAGTCAAAATGGTCTATGGTGACTTTAATAAACTTTATTACCAATAAATTGTTTTTCAAAGCCACCTTCGACATTTATTCATAATAATGACTGTTGGAATAGTTGATAAAATTAGTTTCCTGCAAATAACTCTTGATGAGTTCGAAATTTCGATAGGGTTGCAATTAGGAAAAAAGTTTGATTTTTAATTCTGCATCGAATGACATAAAAATATACAGGGGTTCCCATTTGAAATAAGAAAAATAAATTGCTTTAAAGTTTGCAAAGTTTGACACTAAACTTTGGACACCCTGTACAATTCGTGTTAACCAAACTTGGTTAACGAAATTGTTATACCTTATTTAATAAGTTCCTTTGTATAAATTTATTAACGAGGCATTATTTTTATTTTTTATTTATTTTTAATACCAGTGGCGCAAAACTGATATTTTTTAGTTTTTATTTTTTTTTCGTCTATAATACTAAATCAATTTTAATAAAATTTTAGGGGTATGTAGGTAACTATAGGAGGCACCCAAAAATGTAAGAAAATATATGGCATGTAATTTAAAAAAATACACCCTTATGACGTCACACTTTTTTGGAACACCCTGTATGAAAAAAAAAATTTCCTGAAATGCGCCCAAAGATACAGATAAGGTCTGCAAAATATAAAAATTCTAACTTAATTACTAAGTGAGCTATAGAAGACGGGAGGTAAGGTGCAGGACCCTGTAGTTAGAATAGGGACCTTGCATGAAAATTAAATTTGAAAAATAATGCTCTTAAGCGTAAGCTAATATCAAAAGACCCACAGTTCACAAGGAATTTTTTTTTAATCCTCTGGATTAAATGGAAGCGATTAAAGTTCGCTTGTGACGTCAAAGCGTACCACAATACATAGCGCGAGAGCGGGCTATTTATACGGCATGACGTCACACGGCAAACTGTAATTATTTATAAAAAATTAAGGAGTGATATTTAAGACGTTATATTTTGTATATGTTGTTGTTTGGTGTGGTTGAACATATGTATGCAACAAAAAAAATGTGTGCAAGTTCGCCATTAATTATGCTAACTGTTCTTGCAAAAATGAAATTAAAAAAGTAGAATTTATAAAATATTTAGGAATATTGATTGACCAAAATTTAAAATGGAATCATCAAATTAACACTCTTACGAAAAAATTAAGAAACACTTTAATTATGTAAATTTAGACTTTTTAAAAATACTGTGAATAAAAAACTATGGTATAATTGGTTGGGGAAGTGCATACGACTTGAATTTGAAACCGCTTATAACAATACAAAAATATTATTTAATAAAAATATTTTGTTTCCTTCAAAAATACTATTTGTTAATAATAATATTCTGAGTTTAAAACAACTTTATTACAAAACTTCCATTTTATATATATACGGTCCTTAAGTACATCAAGAAAATCTAGGATATTATTCCTGGCATCAATTTAAGTTGAAAAGTTCATATGGACTTATGCCCTAAAATGCTTACCTTCTAAGGTACAGGCTGTTAAAATATTTTCCATTTTCCTTTAAAACTACCATTTTTTTCAAAAACATAGCAGAGACAACTTTTGTTCCGCTTATATCAGTAATGCATAAAAATGCATCAGAGTTTAAAAAAACAGTGGCGTATCACATATTTTCACAAAAAAAATATTGATGGTATCTTCATGCACGCCACTGGTGGAAGTAGGCAAACCCTTTTTTAACCAAAAAGTGCAGTTTAATACGAAATCAATCGACATCAATTTTCAATACCGTATCTTCAAGGAGTTTCGAAATTTTAAAAAAACAATTATTTTTTAAAAATATTTTAACTCCCTGTATCTTAGAGGGTAAGCATTTTAGGGCATAAGTCCATATGAACTTTTCAACTTTAATTGATGCTAGGAATCATATCCTAGATTTTCTTGATGTACTTAAGGACCACCCTGTATATAAAAATAAAAATTCATTACATAACATAACTCATATATACCAAACAAGACAAAAAGCAAATCTATGTTTATGTTATGATAATTTTAATTTAACAGTTTTAAAAAATAATGCTTTATTTGTTGGCATCAAAATTTTTAATATATTACCTACTAATTTGAAAACTACTTATGAGTTTTTTGACATGTAAAAGAAAATTAAAATCATGGATTATGCAAAGTATTTAATAAATAGTTAATATAATAATAATACTAAATATTACAATTTTTCTATTATATTTTCTCACTTATTTATAATTTTTCCTTTTTTTTTACGGTTAAATATTTTTGAATTAGGTATATTTAAATATATTTATGATGTAATTAAAATTAATAATCTAAATAGGTGTATATTTTTTCATTACAAAATCGGACAGATTGGTTAATCTATGGTTTTGTAATGATGCTTTCATTGAATTTATTTAAAAAAATAAATGTTATTGATTTTTAATATTATTATAAAAAAAAACTGCAAATAAATAAATATAATTATTTTATTTTTTTCAAAAATTAATAACTAAGCTGTTCCAATTCATTTTCACATTTACTGGACTAGTTAAATTAATCCTTAGCCAAATTGCATTTGTCTTCATTCCATTTAATTGTCACTGGGTACAGAAGAGTTAAAAATTGTTCCGTCAGATGTAACTCATCCAAATAATTTAACTTTTTGGCTAATAGCCTACAAAAGATAGGTGTAGTTGTTTCGGTCAAGATAACGCCAGTTTGGCCACTTGTAACTTGTAATGCCGCTGAGTGTGCACACTTTGTTGTTTTGCTAGGGCGAAAATTAGCAAAGTTCGGGCGCTAGACAACGGCTGTTCGAACGGAACACCGGATAAAGTTTTCCAGTTCCCAGTTGTGCATGTGTATTCAGGGGAAATTTATATTGTCTGTGTTAATATAAGTTCGAAGTTTTCGAGAAATACGGCACAGCGAATCAAAGCGAGTTTACTATGCACAGACACACAGACAGGACAATAAAAAAACTATAGAGAATTTTTCTTAATTCTGGTTATGAGGACTTGCATGGTAAATGCCTGCTTTTGACATTACTTGAAGTAGCCCACAGACTTAGCAGCTTTGCTCGACGAGCGGCTCGACAAACATTCTATAATTTGAACAAAAATCACGCAGATTTTTTCAGTATAAATATCAGTAGCGTAGAAGCCCACTGCAGGTTTAAACTAGTTATCACTAATTGTTATGTTAGTACCTACCTAAAAATTAACTTAAACTCACAACAAAATATTTTGTTAATAAATCTTATGTCTATATTGTGCCATTATCTGTATCCCACTAGAAAGTAGATATTTCCAGTTTTCAATATATTTATTATACGTTTCAGTGTGACATTCTTTTAACTTTTCAAGGAAGGATGTGTTGCGTGAAAGGAAGAATTAAATTTTGCATGAAACGATTCGCAACAATTATTAGTCGTTCTTGTAATCGAGGCACCTTCTTCCGCCCACATAGTAAGAGGAAAATTTGCGTTTTCGACGATATAATATGTCTCTAACAAATAGTCACAAAATGTATCCAAAAGTTCATTTTCTGGTTTGTACGACATTAAATCAAAGACAAAACAGTCCACCACTTCATTTGGATTCAAATAAGTCAGCCCGAAAGTGTTTTTGAGCCAGATTCCTATTTCGGTCTTTGCTTCATAATCAGAACTTAATCCGATTGACTTAATCTTTCGATAGCTACCATGCTTGATGTAAATGGAATCGGCAACCACTTACTTTTACATCTGGCCAAACCCACATTAATGCTAGGTGGATGGCCTTTTCAAAAATTTGCCGTGGATCAAAAGTAAGACCATACTTTTCATAAATCTTGCATTTTAGTAGGTATAAGCATGTTTTATAGCAGTCAGTTGTCTAACTTGGTAGCAAATAAAAAACTAATGGAACGTAATGGCCAAGAAACTAAAATCAAATAGATTTCAGATTTGAGGTATATATGCCCAATAACCAGTAACACATTGTTCCGTACCTACCGACGCAGGTAGGTACTCAAGAAAACGCCGGCGACCAATTTACATGTCATTAGTAGCGACCCTTTTCGAAATGCAGGTGAAGGGATTACCTTGGCGACCAATTTACATCCGTCCGCCTTAACAAATAATATTGGCAATTTTCGAGAAATAAAAATAAAAACAATTTTATTGCATATCTCTGGAAAACAAAAATCATTAAATAACTAATACGTTGTATTTTTTTTTTGTTTTAAAGCAAAGGAAGAACATAAAAGCATAATAAAATAAAATTAAAACATGTTTTAAACTTTATGAAAGAACTGATGAGAAATTATACAAAATTATTAATGAAAATTAGAACAATACCAAAAACTAACTAATGGGGTCGAATGAGGTGATCAAAATTATTGCCGTTTTCATACACACACATAGCAAATCGATATAATAATTCGGTTCTGCAAACTCTCAATAGTCTATTTCGATTAATAGGAAAAAATTAAAAACGTATTAATTATTTAATGATTTTTCTTTCCCAGAGATATGCAATAAAATTGTTTTTATTTCTCGAAAACGAAATAAGATTGAAAACAATTTAATAGACATGAAAATATATTTTTAGTTGCTTAATCCGAAAAAAATATAAAAATGACTAAAAACTCAGTGGCGTCTTATTTTTTGCCAATATTATTTGTTAAGGCGCCCCCTGAGACGTCACTGGACGTAATAATTTAGCGCTACACGAGCGTTTTATCACTAAAATTATCATTACCAATATTAAATAAAATCTGCTAAAATATATTAAAAATATTTACAATTAAAATACTCGTTAATATTATTTAAAAAAAAACTTAACCCCAAATATTTCCGTTCATGTTGGATTTATGAAAAGTTTTTATGGGGCATAATTTGATCAAAAATTAATTATCTTTATCCTGTGATCGAAAAAATTCTTTGCACCGTGGCGCCACCTATATCTTGTATTATTCAAACACAGTTGTGAAGCCAATCATAGAGGCTAAAACCTGGCGTTTACAGAATTTACATGTCACTTTTAGTTTTCGAAATAATTGGCCTAGGGGTTTTTATTGAAACACCCTGTATATGCATTTTGCATATATTCCCTCCTTTATTTATTATTCTGTTTTTGGTCATAATAGAAACTACTCTCATAAATAATCTATTTCATACAAATTTTAACTTAAATACGTTAGAATAACTTGAAATGAAGACAAAATACACCAACTTTGCCTAATTTTGACAGCTCATTTAATTTCAATCGAGACGAAAATAAAAAACAAAACTATATTTTTAAAGGTTGGCGGCATTGTGTTTTCTTTTTTAGTTCTGCCCCTGTCCGATGTCCGATCAGCTACGACATTTTCAACTATAGACAATAAAACTTATTCAAACAATTTAAATTACCATTTTCGTTTAAATACTCCTTCTTTAAAGCAGAATAAATTGTGTTATATGTATGTCTCTGGTATAATCTTACCAAAAGCTTAAGGTGACTACCAAAATTTTTAAATCTTCGTAATTTTTGCCTGTAGCAAGGAATCTTAACGTCGCTGCGGTGTAGTGTAATAGCTTGTATTAACTTTGTGTCTTATTTAATGATAACCAATGGAAAACTGGTTCCTCTTCAAAAGACATTCCTTCGCAAAATTTGTCCCTTTCTATAGCTAATAGCTATAGAACTTATGATATTTTGCTCTAGTATAGTATAGTATCTATATACTTATTTCCTATTTAGGATGGATAACAGACCGACTTAAGTCCGCCAATTTAAAGCAGCAGATCTCTATAATTCCCGGGTGTTATCTGCCTGAAAATTCGGCATCGTTTATCCAGATCATCCCGCCTAAGACCCCTCCGCTTCCCGCCGTCGTTCGGCCGCCCGTACTCCACAGTTTGTTAAGATTATCCCGGGGAATTAGAGACGGACAAATTATCCACGTCAGTGATTAGTTTAATAAACATTAGTTTTGTCTTCATTCCGCTACTTTGTTTGCGAAATCACCAGTGCTCGATTTTGTTCGCGTTGAATGTTTTCAGAAAGTTGATTAAAGAAACTACGAGGTTTGTTCGGGATTGTCTATAGAGGTTAATGTCGTCGCGCTGAAAAATTACTCAACGTTACCTTTTCTTGAAGGTCCATAGACATGGACATAATAATATGTAAATTACAAATTGTAGCAAGTCATATAAAATATAAAGCATTCCTGGACGCATGTCGTAGTTAACTAAATTAAAATATATATTAAAACAATTGTATAAGAACATAACGTACACAAATATTATAAACAAACAGTAATAACAAAAAAGAGTTAAAATTGAACTGTTGATGTTCGTGAAATAACAACATCAAAATATTCTACCACTGAGCAGGAAGCATGGGATTCAAAAAGTTTATCAATTAGTAAAATTTGTTTTGGCCTTAGGAAATTAAACTTCTTCTTTAAAGTGGACTGTATCTCTATTTTTATTATTTTTTATTAAGTATATTACATGATGGAAATGTTCTGTTGTCTGGTTTTGACATTAGAGTGTTTGACAATACTGGTATTTTATTATCGTCACTTAACACATTTTTTTAATATATACTGTTGGGTGTCAGTAACTACCTGAATTAACAATCAATCAGTTATTCCGTCATCTTTGACAGTCGTTACAAGTAATTTGATTCATCGCTAATTTTTCCAATTTCTTGAACAATTTAAACAATGGGCTTTACGGAACAGCACAAAACATTCATGGTTGAAGCGTATTTTCGAAACGGGGTTTGAGTAAATGGTGAGTGGCAAAACAATCCGGGTTTGTGCATGGACGATTTTCACGAACATTTTCCTAACGTTGCTTTTATTGCTGGGGATTTTTATCATTGCCTGAAAAGAACCGTGGCTATGTTTAGGGAAACAGGTTCTATATAACACAAAAAAGGAGCAGGAAGACCATCTGTAAGAACAGAAGAACTTGTTGCAAACGTTCGTGAAATAATGCAAAATACACCTACAAATTGTATAAGACGCCTGTCCCAAGAAGTGGGCAGATCTTATGGAACATGCAGGACTATTCTTAAGAAGCAGCTAAATTTATTTCCTTATAAAATGCAAGTATTCCAAGAAATACAAGCCGCAGATTTTAAAAGACGGAGGAATTACTCTCAATGGTTTACCCAAAATTTATTGGAAAGAAATGATTTATTATAGACCCGACATTTTTTTCGGATGAAAGTAATTATTTTCCTTTTTCTTTCTGTATATCCTTACTTTGTTAATTTTGTAAATAACAAAAATAAATTTGTATTTGTCTACTTATTTTATTACTCATTAGTTTGGCATATCATGTCATAATATGAATTTGACAAAATTTTAACCTATATTTGGTTAGATATATCGTCCCCATATCATTGTGATCTAAACCAAGCCACACGTTTTTTAATCCAAGCCCTCTTTGATGCAAATAATTTTTGCTCGCACGGTATTGATGTAATTTGCGCAGTACTGTGGAGTGATGCCTTCTAGAGTTTTGTCAAAAAGCCTGGTACTAATTTCATTCATCAACATGGAAATAAAGTTCTAAATCAGCATTATTTTCTTGTGTACGAATCAAATTCAGGACTGCTATTTTGGAAAATTTCAGATACTCTCCGAGACCTATTTTTCATGTAGTAGGTAGATATATCTAATGGTTATTGTTTTTTGAATAGGTACCTACTATAAAGCAAGTTGAAACTAATTCGAATTCAAAATTACTAAAATTAAAATATTATTATTTATTATTGTATAGGTTATTCAACGATTTGGGCCGCTATCGAAATATTGTATCCACGGTTCTATCATTTACTTTATTATCCCAGATCGGTGGAATTTTCGGCCATTATTATTGACAATTTTAAACGTCTTATTTTCAGATACAAAACTTGCTGGAATACAAAAAGTATAATTTTATAAGTTGTAAGCGACTAAAAGATACATAAAAAGACAATAAAAAATTTAAGAAACATTAAATTGAGGTGATATCGCGAAAAAGGCATCGGCAATTTTGAAAACAAAACAGCCAAATAAAACAAAAAATTATTGAGTTGGTACCAGTGATTTTTTGACCATTCAATAATGACGTGCATTGGAATTGAGGTGGGATACCAAAAATAATATATTCTTTTTTAGGTACATCGTTTAAAAAACGCATCTATACATAAACTTACCTTGGATTTCCACGAAGAGCAGCATGATGCAAAGCGTTGAACCCGTTATTGTTGGTCAGTGTGATGTCTGCAGCGTGGTCCAGCAGAAGCGTCAACATGTCATCACGTTTCTTCGAAATAGCGTCATGGAGAGGAGTGTCACCCTCCAGATCCTAAAAAAGAAATTGTTGTTATTTTTTCTTCCAATTTTTTTTATTATTTTGTAGTTATAATATAAAGTTTTGTTTAATTATAATAATATAAGCCTATGTAAGCACATTAAACTAAATCCTCTATTATAAATGACGTAAAAATAAATAGGTCATTCTATTTTAAAAAATACAACTTTGGTTTATAGCCACCTTCTGAGGCACCCTGTATAATATTTCTGAAAAAAAAAATATATATACTTTAGTACCTCAACCTACAACCTGGTAACAAAATTAAATTATCACTTATAATCTCCCTAGCAGCAGAATTATTACCGATAATTTTTTTAGAGGTCACGAATGGCTTTGTTGATAGAAAATTATCCCGAGTCGAAGACGAGGGAAATTTTCTATCAACAAAAACATGAGTCAAACCGAGAAAAAAATTATCGGGAATTAATTCTGCTGCGTGGGAGATTCGGTAAGAAAATTTCATAAATTGGAGTTTCTTTTAATGTTCCTGAAATTTTAGTATTAACCTTAGTTACTAACAAGTAAAATCATTTTCTATTGTAAAAATACAGTGCGTCATATTAAACTAAACTCATCGGAAATATGTTTTTTAAAGTTATATTTGAATTTAAAACTATAAAGACATTGGATGTCAGAAAACAAATTTGTTATTTAATGTTTCTCACATTTTAGTAATAAAATGAGTTACTAACTGCTCAATTTCTTTAGCAATCGGACTTGCTGATTCATTACCAAAACGAATAATTTTTTACACAATATTATTGCAACAATAAATATCACGGGTACAAATAAAAAACTGATTGTTACTTGCTGGTTTGTCTCACCTGTCACTTCGAAATGACTTGACATTTGAATTAAAATTAAGTCGTAGTAGTATACCTTAGAAAAACGATCACTTATTAATTTCATTAGGTTAACAGGCTATAGACTATCGCGATAGTCGTTGCTAAAAATCACCGTAACCAAAAAGGAGCCTTCTATTTTCTTTAAGGTGGGTGTATCAACATGCTTGCCAACCTATAACCTATTTCGCGTAGATTTATTTATTTTTTCTAACATTTACACAAAATTTAAATAAAATCAATATCGTCTTCATATTCTATAGGTAATAATTAACATGTTAAATAAATATCAAGGAATTTCATAAGTTATTTAAGGAGAATTGTATATCGAAAAATATCGGTTAAGATTTTTTTTAACATTATTATGTCATTGTTCTTTCACTATACAATTCTCCCAAAATAAGCAATGAAATAAATTGATATTTTTGTAATATATCAGATATTTTATTACCTAAATAATGTGCAGACGATATTGATTTTATTTAAATCTTAGTCAACAAAATAATAAACTAAGAAAAACAAGGCGAAATAGGTTATAGGTTGGCAATAAATTGAATGACGTTGATAATTCCACCTTAATATTAAAAAAGTTAAGGGGGCAACCCAAAAGAAGTTCAAACGTCGCCACCACAAATTATCCAATCTCTTTAACCAAGAAATATGAAATAAGAAAATGACACTGTATCTTGGAGTTTGCCAGTACGGTATACTATTATTTATCGGCATCAAGAATGTAACACAATCAACACCACCCCAATACGATGTCATTACAGATAAGTCTAATAATTATTGTCGGGTGACACGCGCCGTTTATCTCCCCGCTAATTGACACTCATTTCGTCGAATTGATTCGTCAAACAATGAGATATTTAGCGACGAGGTGGATGTTGCTTCCGCTCCGTTCAAATGTATGCTTCATTATGACTGATCGCTTTTGTGCCGGATTAGGACGCGATAATTACATCGTTTGCTTGTTCAGGAAAATAACGATTAAAATTGTTTACAAAAACTTCAAGAAAAATGTAATGGATCGTAAACATGAAGGTGATATAATATAATGTATTGGATATATATACTTACTATAAATTACTTTATACTTATATAATATGTACGATGCATGATTGACCTTCGTCACTTCTTCGGTCAACCAGCATTTATTTATGATAATTTCGTTTGTCTGTCCAAATTATTATTAAGTCAATCAGTTTCTTAATTATTGTTTTTTGGCCTTGGCAGGTCTACCATTCAGCTAGCCGTTAGTCAAGCAGCGATAAAAGTAATTTGTTCCAGCAGCATAAAACAAAACTAGTGAGGCACTGTTGCAACAATCTCTGCATACTCGGTGGTCAGCGTCGAGTCATTCTGTGTTGGGTTCCTGGCCACAGCGATATAGATGGCAACGAGACTGCTGTTGCGCTCGCCAGGAAAGGCGCAGGCATGTCTACCAAACTAGCAGATAATACTGTGGCCAGACCACTGGGATCGGTCAAAGAGGAGATAGATAGGATAGCTAAACAACTTGCACAAAGCAAATGGACAGAGCTAACTACCTGTGGCATCTCCAAGCAATTGTGGCCCCTACTTGATAACAGGAAAACCGCATCAGCATTATTACATCATAGTCGGAATGACCCAAAAAATATCACTGCCGTAGTCACCGGGCGTTGCCTTTTCAGGAGACACGCCGAACGTATGCAGCTACCAGCTAATGACTTCTGTAGCAGATGCAGAAATGAAGAAGAGGAGGAAAGTATTCAACATTACTTGTGTAAATGCCTTGGCCTCGCGAAAAGAAGGTTCAATGCCTTGAAGATCTGGAGAAAATAACTTACAACTGGGTAGACTCACTAAGTTTATTAAGACTAGTGGCTGGTTTGAATGAGCTGCCAAGAGTCTTCTGCGTTCTACCTCGCGCCAGTCATCAAGAAGCTGATGCGTATAGGTTGTGTGAAACACGTGCGGTATCAGAACGGTCCTCATGGGACTACGTGTGGTTGTTTGGACAGTACCAGTCTGCCACTCTAACCTTAGGTTATGTATACGATAATAAACTTAAAAGGAATGAAATAGGGATACTCGCTTCCCACTCTGGGAATTTATAAATAAACAGGAGGGCCCGGGGAAAACACGTAGAAGAAAATAAGGAAATCTAAGTTTCTTAAAAATCTAATACCAATCTAAAATTACAGTTTAATATTATTTTTATGTAAGTAGGACATCATCAGTCTTCTGCGCCTTGACATTGTTCATCTCCTATAGGACGTGAAGCAGTTTAGAGGCGCCAATATTTAACATTCAATAATTAGGGCATTATATAAATGTTGTTGGAAGTATTTTAAGCATTCGAAAAATATATAATTTAAATTACATAATACAACACCAAGCTCGCACTGTTCTGAATCGGAAACATTAATGTTTGCAGGGTAACTTGCCTGGTCTTATCAGTCTTATTAGGTGGTTATGCATCTCCTGGAAATGTTAAGGATGAAAACCCAGTATTTATTAGATTAATAGGAATGTTCTGGCTGTGCAAATTTTGTGTTACTGTGTCTTTTGTATATAATCCATCTATGTTGGATCTATTATAGGAATATGGTATCCTCATAGGATAATGCTTAGGTATGCCACTAATAATAGAGTTCTTGGCTAAAGAAATGGTGATAAGTCTGTGAATGAAAGACTTAAAGAACACTAAACTAGTTATAATAGAAAACACATGCTCGCACTCTTATTATGTTCTATACTTTAATGAAGAGAAGCATGTAGAAAATAAATCTTTAAAACTCAATAAAATACACCTCCAGAGTCGACGTCGTTCTTATCTTCATCAGACCTTTATCGATGAAACGAATTCGAATAAAATAATCGATTCATAATAGCCCAGCGCTAGCTACCAAATAAGGTGACTCCTTCAATCATTTGGGTAAATATAACAATGATTTAGATATAGGGTACAGCCCCCTTCCATGTATAGCTAAGCAGCACCCTAAATATTTGTAATCTGGAACAAGCTTGCCATCAATTACTCCAGATTAAGCCTTAACACAAACCAGACACTATTTGGCTAATTATATATCATCGAGTGTCTCAGATATGACTAATGATTGTTGTACCAGACAATTAACCGCGAACTAACCGGATTAACCACCGCAGATATGGCTCGGTCGAGCTCAAAGAAACCGAGTGGAGGAACGTCGGTAGCGAGATTCGATTAGCTTCTGTGATGGGTTGCGGACGGAGGGATGCTGGAAACCAATTATTATTGAAAGGAAATTGATATTAGATTTGTTAATGAATGTACACTCAGCAAAATTGAGTTTTTTCTGCAAGAGTCGGCTGCCGAGGTCCCATTTTAGGGATTTAAAAAATACATTTACCAATATTACTTGTTCACGTAACCAGCGACGAGAAAATGATTTTGTCAGATATTGTGTTGAATGTTTCACGGTCAAAAGAGTAAAATTTTACCCAATCTATTTTCAAAGTCCTTTGACACTCCTTTTGGTAAATGTAAGGGGAAATGAAATAACAATACATCTCAAAGTATATCGTCTTGGCATTTGCTACCTGTCATTTATTTTAATAAAACCTCACTGTTGTATTCCTGAAAGGTCTACAGGGTGACACACAATTTTAATAATGTCACTTGTCACCATTATTTTGCATAGAAATGTTGTTATTTTGTTCAGTATTATATTATAATGCTTGTTATCAAGCGCAGGTAGGTCCATCCCGTATTCGATAAGTTTATTGCGTTTGCAATTGTTATTTAATTTTTGGCACCCTTGTTTATTGACCCCAGGGAAGGGAGTGGTGCAACTAGGATATATAATCAGTCTTGAGAAAGTCTGTGTATTGTGCGTTTGATAAATTTGTTGAAGTGTTGATTCTGTGGCGTATAGAAATATTAGTGTTCAACTAGTTTTTTATATGTAGCGCCCGTGGGAAAATTATCTGCAACTAGTAGAACAAAACGAAAGAACTTATCATTGGATGAAAAAATGTTAAGTGATATGTCGTCCTTAGAGTTATTTGGTATAAAGAAATTAAAAGCGTTTTTTTCAGTGCTGTTCCTTGTCCAACATTGGCTTCTGACCACTGTATATTATGTCGTTTGGTCCATACATGTTCCGCTATACTTGATCTATCTATCTTGAAGAAGTTTCACCTCTTTGAGTATGTTTCATTTGTTCTTTGACTCCTACGTGAGGAGGTCTTTTTGTTTCTCCAATGTACGATTCGCCACACTTGCAAGGGATTTGATAGATACAATTTTTTGTGTTTTCATTAAGGGGGTTTTTACTTTTGTAAGAAAGCTTCTAAGCGTATTTCCGGATTTGAAGGCTGTTTTGATAGTATAGTTTTTGGTTATCCTTCTACTTTTTTCAGAAATTCCCTTGACATA
Organism: Polydrusus pterygomalis; assembly: GCA_963969555.1. NCBI lineage: Eukaryota > Metazoa > Arthropoda > Insecta > Coleoptera > Curculionidae > Polydrusus > Polydrusus pterygomalis. The sequence continues at coordinate 4,120,520 of OZ018376.1, forward strand.
AGGTATTGTAAGAAATACTCGCTCCTCTTTCTTTTCTGTATTAGTTTTTACTTCGCGATTTTTAAGTTTTTAGATGGTATTAGTTATAAAAGGTTCAGGGTAACCATTCTGTTTTAAATCTTTTTTGGTGTTTGAAATTTCAATATTAAGGTCTTCCGGATTATCGCAAATGCTAGATGCTCTGTGATAAAGAGTTTGAATTATGCCCTGTTTTATGGAGTTTGAATGTTCCGATCCGTGATTAAGGCCGTGATAAAGATGAGTGGATTTCATGTAGATACACTGAATTTTTTTGAAAGAAATTTAATGTTGATCAAAATATTTAAAAAAAAAGTTAATTGGGTAAGGGTAAGGGAAGATAATACAATATATTTGACAATAAAGTTGGGTTATTTGTCGTTACCGAGGTTTAAGAACAATAAATAATTTTCAAAAAGTTACACAGTAAAAATGCATGTAAATTTGTTCAAATTTCCGCCATCTATTATTTACCATGCCTAGACTGTAATTTTCCTAACTTGGCTTGACAGTATTTGAAGTTACTCATAGCTTGTTTAATTGCGGTTCCTGGTACTTTTTTACTTGGAAATCCATGGCCTTTTATTACCAATCCAATAAAGGTTATGGTAAATTTTCATAAAAAATGTTTACTGTGTTGAGAACCGGTCTTAAAAGTGTAAAATAATGGATATAATTTATTTAAGTTTCAGAAATTTCATGAAAAAACGTTTCGGAGAAACCTAATCCAAAAACCCGCCCAAATTTAAAAAGACATAAGAGGCTGTCGGAAAATTAACCCAACGTGGGATTTTCCGTTTTAAGTGTGTTTATTATCGGGCTAAAAGCAAGCAAGTGGCATCCGAAACAGTCATCTGTGTAATTCGATTAGCCACCCTTAATGGACTGTAAATGGGGAGATAGCTTGTTGTCTCGCGTCGCTTTTTCATGGAAAATTATGTGTCGGTGCGGCAAACTTTAAAGAGCTGTATTATATGGGGGAAGTGTCGGGGAATATTAAAATATCAAGGAAGGATTTGGTTTAGGTTGGGAAATTTCACACTGCAAACTACAGTTTATGCGGAAGCAATTAACTATAATGTGAAAACGATTTAAATTTTAATATACTTATAAAATATAGTTGTCGATACAGAAAGTCTTAATGTGCCGTTTTGGCCAACTAGAACTTACAGTCGCATTTTCTGTGGGTATGAGAGAATGAATATAATGTCTAGATGCTCGCAATAAGGACAACAGATCAATCGGTGTTGCCGACGTGACTAACGCTTGGCGCATTTAAAAATGCAACAATTATTTTAAATTGTTTGTTGTTATTAGCCTGCGGTGAAAAATAGAACGCTTTATTGAAGATAGTTTTGGGTGTTGGGACAGGTTGGCCGGGATACAAAAAGGCCAAACGCCTACTTCCTCTGCACTAGTATTAATACTTCCGGTTTGACCGGAAGTTTTTACTTTTGGAAAGATAATAAAAATCGAAGATAGGGACATGTAAGCCGTTTTGCTCTCAGACGTACAGTTAAAAAGCTAGAAGCTGTCAAAGTTCAAAAATGTCATTTTTCAAGAGACAATATCTCGGAAACCTTTAAGCATAGACTAATAATGCTTTTATTAAAAAATAATTATAATTTTATGTAGAATTTAAAAACTTATTAATATATAGGGTGTTCCATTTAAAATATCGAAGTGGCTATTATTTTTGTGTGGAAGCGGCAACACTGTATTGTTAAAAATATTTTAGATAGGTAGAGCGTGTCCGTTTATGTAAACGACGAAATTTTCAGAACGATTCCTTTACTGGTTCGTCAGAAACGTCTAACGTTCCATCCACCGTGAATCACCCTGTATATGAATTTCCAAAAATTTAGAAGTAAGTAGAATTTTAATGTTCGCCACTAAAAAAATTAAAATTCATTTTCAAACGCTACAGGTGGAATTGACACATACCCCAAAAAATTTCGTTGCTGCATAAACGTTGCTGATAAACATTGCTAACTTCACACATATCAATAAATCCACAGGGAAAACGTAAAACACAAATGGCGCCGAGCCGGTTCTGGAGTGTATTTTAAAGTCGCTAAACTAGGAAAACCTAAAAATAAGAGGGTTGCGAATTTTTTTACCCATAAACCTTACTAGCACTGTTTTTGAGGAGCTCCCGTAGTTATATTCAAATTAAAATCCCCTGATGTAATTTTTACCCAAGCATTGGCTAAGTATAATAATATAATAGGCCACTCTCGTTGTTTAATATAATATTTGACATTCCGCAAAAACAGCCAGATGCATGCCTCGGATAATATTTCACCCGTGCCGCATAGAACATCATCCTGTTATGGTATTTGCCGTCGCACAGCAGCAGCCTGGGAGTAATGCAAGATGAGATTTCTCCCGATACAATCAGGGTAAGAGATCAGCCATACATCATGCACGATATCGCGTTGGCATCCAGGCTATCGCACTTACAAAGGAAATTGTATCCGAGCCAATGCGACGCCGACGGCGGCTTTTCAACTGTTGAAACATTGGAACTTCGGGGATATTGAGATATACAGTAGTTTCCAGCAAACTTTGTTAAAGAGACGGAAAAATATTAGCAGAATATACATATACAAACTTAACGCTAAGCACAGATAATGCTGTTCCATAGGCGCCGACTTTTAAAAATGTTTATGGGTGCTGAAGCATGTATATTTATAGTTCTTTCTTAAAAGATGCGCCGCAGGCAAAAATGCTTTCAGGTACCACGCCCTTTTTTGGACTATTAAAACTTAATTAAATTCTACGTTTCGATAGCCCGACCCGAACAACGTATAAAAATAAAGAAATTTTGCACAAATAAAACGAGATTTTAAATATTTTTTGCTAAATAAATTTTATCAAAAATTTAAAAATGAAACACACTACGACTTATTAAAGTATATATTACCACAAAACACAAATATAATAATAATAATAATAATAATAAATAGCCTTTATTTATATAATGCAGCCAGTAAACAACAATGTAAAATTTCACTGAGGTGGCGAGATCTAGCATGGCTACTCATCTAACCACCTTATGAACAAATTAATTTTAAAAAAATACACAACAAAACTAGTATATAATATTATAACAAAGCATAAAAATAGAAAAAATAACAAAAAGCAAATTGTACCAAAAATGAAATAAAAAAATGAGTTAAGTAAATAAATAACATAACTGGAACCTAAAAAACAAATTAGTAGCAAATGTGCGACCTCAATGCTCTAGCAATGAATAACTCAAAGAGTATGATGAGATGCGTAAAAAACAATTAGAATTATCAAATATGCAATCTTAGATAATCCTTTAATTTATTCTTGAACGTTTCAACAGAAGAGCAACTTTTGATATTTGTTGGTAAGGGATTAAAATATTTAACCGCATTAAAACTAAAAGACCTCCGAAACAATGCCGTTCTGTGTCTGGGAACAGAGTAAAGCCCACTATGCCGGGTTAATCGATCATGCACATCAGAACCCCTCGTAAGTTTGTCAAAGAGATAACTAGGTTGCTGACATTTAATTATTTTAAAAACCAAAGTACATAAATGCAAGTGAAATCTTTGATCTAATTTCAACCAACCGGAGTCTATGAAGCTCTGAGAAACATGATCATACTTCCTCAACCCGTAGGAGTATCTCAAACAACCATTCTGAAGGCGCTGAAGGCTCTCTTTGTCCTCCTGAAGCAAGGCCGGCCAGTACACTATATTACAATATGACAGCAATGATAAAATAGTCGAGTCACACAACCTCAATTTTATCTGTGTTGAAAGAAAATCTTTAAACAAATACAGAGTTCTTAATTTACAATAACTTTTTTGAAGTAAGTAAGAAATGTGCCGATTAAACCTAAGCTTAGGATCAAAATGGACACCTAAATTTTTACATGATACAGAGGTAGCGATTTTATCATTAATTATTCTTATATTGAGGCGATCAGAAAGTAGATGAGAGTTTTTACCAAATAGAATTAATTGAGTTTTACTTTGATTTAAAAGTAAGTTATGAGCCACAGATAAGTTGTAAATTGTATCTAGATCTTGATTAATATGGGTTTCAGCTATTTCAATATCTTCAAAATTAAAACTCTTATATAATTGAAAATCATCAGCATATTGGTGAGAGTTAGAATGGTTCAAAAAACTTACAAAATCAGCCGTATATATTGAAAACAACAAAGGACCCAAGATGCTACCCTGAGGCACACCACGCTTTAAGCTTAAAATATCAGATACAGTGTTGTTTAAGTAAACTTGTTGACTTCGATCCTTAAGGTAGTCTTTTAAAAAATTTACAGCTGTATCGCTTAACCCATAATATTTCATTTTTATACATAGGAGATCATGATCTAGGGTATCGAACGCCTTGCTGTAATCAAGTAATAGCAAACTAGTACATTTACCATCATCAGAAGCGCGTATTATGTCATCAGTGACTTTTAAGAGAGCCGTTGTTGTACTGTGTTGCTTTCGAAAACCGGACTGCGTGACGGGAATAATTTTCAATTGCAAACAATAATTACTCAGTTGTTCATGTATAACTTTTTCTAGAATCTTTGAAAAAACAGGTAATAAACTTATCGGTCTAAAGTGGGATAACTCACTAGGATTGTTATTTTTAGGAACTGGTAGGACATTTGCAACTTTCCATTGACTAGGAAACTTGTTGCAAGAGATGCAAGAATTAATTATGAATGTTATGTGATTAATTAAGTGGGGGACAATTAGGGATATATTTTTTCGATCTAAGCCGTCAACACCCCGGGCATCAGAACGCAACCCAGAGATAATTGTTTCCACCTTCTCAGCAGTTACCTCGGAAAACTTAAAATTGTCAGCATTGTTACAAAAGGACCGATTTACATAATGATTTGAGAATAAGTTGTTATTAGCTTGATTATTAAGAGGAGGAATACTATCAAGAAAATATTTATTAAAATCATTTGGTGAACCAAAATCGCTAGGATCGCTACTAGGAGTAGAGATAATATTTAACCATTTAAGGGTGCGCCAAAAACCCTTAGGATCAAGCCTAAATTGATTATTTAAATATGCCTTTTTTTCATTTCGTATTGACATGGTGACAAAATTTCTAAGTTGCTTGTAATCATTCCAAGATTCTTCAGTCTTAAACTTCTTATACTTAGAATGGGCTTTAGTCCTTAAGCGCATCATATATTTAATATTTGGGGTAATCCACGGGGCAGGTGTTTTAGTTATACGCGAGGTCTTGTAAGGAGCATGCCTATTAAAGAGTTCATTTATAGCCACAGTGAAAAAGTTTACCATTTTATCAATATCAGTTAATGAATACAAATAATCCCAATCAAAAGCGTACATATCAGATATAAAATTGTCATAATTGAAATTTAAGTAATCACGATACGTTCTAAATTTAATCGACTTTGCATTTTTTTTACATTGAATGTTGCACTTAACCATGCAATGATCAGAGATATCGTCCATTCTCACAACTTCAGGATCACTCACAAAATCCAGTTGAGATGTTACGATAATATCTAACAGTGTGCTGGTATTACTTGTGATACGTGTCGGTTGCGCAATGATCTGATTCAATCCATATTTATTTAAAAAATTATCCAAACCCAAAAAAGCCGGGCTATTGATTAGACAGTCAACGTTAAAATCACTACCAAACAAAACAACATCGTGATTAGGTAACAATGAAATTAAAGTGTTTTCCAGCACCCCCAAACAATTAATTAAATTTTCACTAGGTGGGTCGATAAATTGATCCCAGGCAAATACTTTTACCCGCAATTTTAAAGCTTATCCAGATCTGTTCCAGATTAGCACCATGTGCACTTACATCAAGAACGCTATACTTAAATGCACTACTCACGTAAAAACCCACCCCACCGCCTCTGTGGTTTCGGTCTTTTCTTACCAAATTATAACCTTCAATTTCGAGCGCCTCGGTAGCAATCCCTTCGTGAAGCCATGTCTCCGACAAACCAACAATATCAAGCCGCTCCGTGACTACGTAATCTGAAAACACATCGAAACCAGAGCACAAAGATCGCACATTAAAGTGAGAAAAATTAACAAAAACATTGTTTATATTATCCATAACATAAAAGCATTGCGTGCATTGTTCCATCCATGAGAGAAGAAAAAAAAAATTAAAAAATGAAAAATGTGATTACAATAACCATATATATATATAGGTATAATATATTATATAATATCCAAATACGAACTTAGTTAATTTTTGCTACAAATCTTATAAATGTCTGATTAAAAAAAAAACAAAAATAGATTAGTAAAATCAATTAATACCATTGATGACCTAAAAATATTAAGTAAAAACTACAAAAATCAATTCGTTATCCTCATTCGAGGAAAAATATAGATTTATGGGTCGATAGGAAATCATTTTAATAAGGATCACAGTAAAATACAACTAGTACGTATAAAACATTTTAAAGATTGAGATACCAAAAATATAACAACATTGTTTAATGTTTATCTTAACATGTTTAGGTAGAATTTAACAAATATTAACAAAATAAAATAAAATAAAAATGTTTAATTCTTATCCACCAGTTTGACTCCAGATAGCACTGATAAATTAAACAAAAAAACCAAGACTTTTTATTGAATGTACAACTTCAAATCTAGCACTACCACCTCGATCAAAACGCGATGACCAGCAAATTTATGTTTATTTTTCAGCTCTTTTATACGACACTTTTTTGCCATTTTTAGGGTCCCAGTAGAAAATGTTACCACCGGATGACCAGGCTTTATTATTACCGTACTTTTTCTTAGCTTCAAGTAATAATTTAAAACGATTGGAAGTAAGGTCCTCAAAAATAGCATAGGGTGTATCTTTTAAAGCCCGTTTCGCTCCGAACACCTTATTTTTCATCCAGTTATGAAGAAAACGAACAACAACGGTACGGGGTTTGTCCGAATCCTCTGAAGTCGAGCCTACCCGAAAGCAATAATCAATGTCATTCTTAGTGCAGCCAATTTTTAACTCATTGCTAACAAAATTTATGACAGACACCATAAGGTCCTCATCGGCATATTCGGGAATACCGCATACACGCATGCAATTTTTTTTTCGGTCCTGATCGAGACTATCAAATACTGTAGTACCTACCTATACTAAGAAGGTATTGTGTACTATCAACATTAAACTTTTCAAAATGGTGTTATTGAAATCAACTGTTTTTTAATGCAATGCAAACGTATTTTGGCGAACTAAAGCTCGATTTATAAATATATCAGTTACTTCTACACGGTCCAAATCATCTGCTATTTCTCGGTATACGTGGACTACCATTTGATCATTTAGTCTTTGCTGGGTCATAGTACTTCTTAAATACGTTTTTATTCTCCGCAATGCTGAAAATGATCTTTCGGCGGTTCATGTCGATACTGGAATAGTTAAAACGATTTTTACTAATTTAATAACTTCAGATAATGATATCGCTGGTACTCCAGACACAGCAAAAAAATCGAACACATGACTGACATGAACTGAGTCTGGGATTCCCCGAAATCCAAAGTGCGTGAAACAGAACAGCGCCCCGCCCCCATCTTCGCCAATTAAACAGCTACCCGACTCGCTGATCAGACAGCAACGGTGCGGATAAAACAACTAAAGTAACGCTCGCAATATGTGTGGTTTTAAATAACAGCTTTTGTTGTGATTATTTTCATCCTTATCTTGACGGAAATTTTATTAATTTGTATGGGTGCTCCGCACCCATAATATGTTCAGTATGGGTGCTTGCGCACCCATAGCACCCATGGAGTCGGCGCCTATGAGCAAGTCTGAAGTTACAGGGCGGCATTTAATGTAAAGAAATTAATACAAACTGGACTTAACTCGGGTTAAAAAGAGATCGATTAAGGGCCGGTTTAATAATCTGCTGATAAGGTATCTGATTGTTACCAAGAGAATAAATTTTATCTCTCTGGTAAACCGCCGGTAAACTTCTGATCAGTTTATTAACAAAATTTTAACCAAAGGATAGATAACCGGAGCAATACAATTTGGCAACATGTGGTAGCAAAATCTACCAAATTAAAGGAGATATTAAAGGGTTATATATCATGATACGTTATGTTTTAAATGTGTGTTTTACATTCTTTCTATATATTATATACGTTTGAGTTTATTCTATTATAAGTTCAAGAAAATAAATATAAAGAAAGAAAACGAAAAATTAAAAAAAAGGTCTACAAATTTTTTACACAGACACAACAGGAATTGTTGCAAGGGGCTTAGAGCACAGTTCCTATAAAATAAAAAAAAATTCAAATATAGTTTATTATAACAATAGTCTGTAGGATAGATAGCAAATCATATTTTCTATTCGATGTAAAAAAAAAAGCTGTACCGTATCGTTAGACAGTCTAAAACGATTGACAAACTCCGTATCATCCCAGTAATTTATGTGATTTGGGGGGTCGTGAAAAATCCTTGGCCTTCTAAATAAAATATTAACATAATCTTCCAAATCATCATCTGAATCCGATTCATTTGAAAACATTTTAACATCAAAAAGCACATTCATTTTTTTACAATTGCTAAAAACAGTTAACTCTACCTAAAGAATACCAATAATTATAAAATTTGAGGTTATGGCTTTTGATTTAACCCACTGGTAAACCGTTAACAGCCGAGTATTTTGCTGGGTAAATTATCCTGCTGGCAATAATTGTTTATCTTGCTGTTAACGCTACCAGAAGATTAAAAAACAGATTTTTTTCATTAACAGCAGAATAACTATGCCAGAGGTTTTGCCAGCACATTATTAAACCGGGCCTAAGACCATAGATATTTAAATGTAGATAAGCAAACAATAATTACGAAAGAGGCAAATTTATAGCCTCGCGCATGTAAACAAAGCTACACCGGATTAGACATGCGCACTACAGCATTATCATTTAACAAAGGGGAAAATAGACAGGTCCGGGCTATAAAATTTAAGTTCTTGCTCAACAAATTGTATAAGTTGACCTTCTATTTATTTTTACGTGTAAACAGCTAAAATTTGCCCCAAATTCCTGCCAAAAAATTGAAATGTCTTCTCAATTGGATAGGTAGTGATTTCTGGCATTTTAAGTACAAACCTATCAGATTTTGACGATAGAAAATTGTTCTTAAGGGTTTGTTTCTAAAATTTGTTTAAAACTGAATCATCGTCGTGTAATTACTTCAATTTAGTTCAAAAAGGAAGAGAACAAGTCAATTAAACGATAAAACTTATAAAATCGAATATAATAAACAAACAAAACGAGCAAAATAACCAATCTTCGATGTTATCGCGTACCTAACCTTAAGTCAAATATTAGTTGGTATTTTATATAACTTGTATTGCAAAAACTTGGGTACGTGTTCATTTTCAAGCATAATTTCTTGTTCAAGAATTTGAAGAAGTTTTTGCCCAAGAACTTGACCCGTGGAATACTATTACCCTTGGATTAATATAAACATACCAAGGTATAGAGTTGGGCATGGTCAATTGACCATGACGTATTTGACCGGTCAAATTCGGTCAAAATATATCAATTTTATTTTATTATTTATGCATTTGTGACCTGTCCAGATTACCTCCTACAACCCAGGATAATGTTTAGTGTATCGTTATAGCACCGTTATTTAAGAAAACAATAACAGCTGATTCGGGGAATCCCACCGACTTGTTACAGGTCTGTGGGGAATCCCAATAGTCGGCCTCGTTTATTAGTGGTTCCCGGAACGGATTCAATCACAATGAAGGAAAGGAATAGAGAAGTTATTGTTATTCTCTTTTTATACCATTTTCATAGACATTTCCTTCTCAGTCTATTTATTTTCATTTCGTATTTGCTAGAGTTAGGGTTTGCACTTGCATTGCATTTTTGTGAACTAACTACGCGACGTCGCATTTACGATGAGTTTGGGGAAGTCCAAAACCAAAATTTGGAATTGTTTTACCGAAATAAGAGAAGAAAACAAAGTAAAAGGGAAATGTATCTACTGTGCAGCAACTATTGAGATATACACTTATAGAATGTGTACCTGGATGGACCTAACTCCATTTGACCACCCTGTATAAAATTTAGGTATGGCAATAGACTTTTCAGAACAAGCAAAACTTGTTATAAAAAATTATTTTTTTCCAAAATACAAAATTTGGCAAGTATAGTTAAGTTCATCCACTGCATTTTTAAATTTTAATTTATTTCAGTCAATTGACTGGTCAATTACTGTTTGAGTTCAAACTATAATTTTTATTAATTAAACTTTTAGGAAACAAATTAATTGAAAGCAAAGAGTTAATGTGAAAAGAAGCGATATACCTAAAGACTCCTTAACAAATTACTGAATCCCAATATAGAATGAGAAGCGCGAAATGGGAAAAATGTTACAAAAATAATCGTCGAAGAAGACGTCCCTCAATTCGGCTTATGAGACAAATAAGTTTTAGAAATTGTGTTTGTGAGGATATAATAACTCCCGAAGAAATTTAATCTTTAGCAATTTTTCTCGGGACGCCGCAAAGTTTTTCTTTGAAAAGATGCGTTTATTTTTCTTTTTGTCAGGACAAATTGGATAATTTCATTTATTAGGTAAGTATAGAGAAGCATTATGTGCTGGGGATACAGTGACTGGAAGAAAGGCCGTTTTACCGAGAATTTTTTTTTATCTTTAAATATAATAAATTTATTTCGTGGTGGAAATATTTCTGCAGGATGCCGTAGAATTTAGTGGTACAAAAACAAGATGAATTATTAGATTTAATATTAGAAGATAGAATTAACTTCCGTGAAAACAATTAAAAAGGACAAAGTGGTGGCAACTGTATCCAAGCATAATGGGGAAGGTAGACAACGACGACCGTAATCCGGCGCCGTTCTGCAATCTAATACAGTTTGTGTTGGTGAAATGCCTATAGCGTTCTCTATACTGATGGAGTGTGTTGCACTTCGTTGTTTTTATCTAGTTGTCTATGTTTCGATTTTGTATTACCAGTGCAATGGAGTTGATTCTACTATAAATGGCGTTACGGTGTATTCATAGCCGCTGTACTTTTGCAAGGAGGCTTAATGCGTCCCGTGCCGTTGTCTGTGGAGTTGCTTTGGGTTATGAGTCCCATAGAGTCCTAAGAGTACCGATCTCTACCCGTTTTTTAGATAGGAATTATAAAATTATTTGTTTATATAAAAACATACCGAGAAAAAAGTTCAGTAACTTTGAAACTAAACTGCCTAGGTCCTTTTTTTTTTAACAAACTACTCACCACAAAGGTCGATAAATTGTTTATCTCCTTCATTACACATCTGTAAGTAGTTCGGAAACATCACGGATTTTAAAACGGTTTACAGAGTTTGAAATATTGTTTCTTGCATTAATAGTGTGGTATGCCTATGGCGTAATCAAAATGCTTCAATGTTATACAGGGTGGGAAGAAAAGTAGTGCAAATATTTAAAATTGCCAGTGAGTAACATTTTGTTACGAAGATTTTTTCATGATATATGATAACTCCGTTATATAACATAAGTCAATATCTCGAGAATTTCTAGTTTTTTTTTGCTTTATGCCTAGCCATTTAGGCCTAGGAAAACTAAAGTTAAACATTTATAATTTTGACAATTTTTAACTAAAACATTAAAAATATAATATTTTAATAGTTCAATCAATAAATCAATTATGCCTGCTACCAAATTTTGTAAACGATAACTTATTCCGTTTCCAAGATCTTCTAATAGGCCACTGAACGTGAATCACCCAGTATATAGCATTTAAAATAAGTCAAATTCTATAAGTATAAGGTTTCTTTTAAATTTTTAACTTCTTTAGTAAGGTTAAAAAACAACCTAAAACAAGCCGAGAAATGTTAATATTTTTCAAAGATGGAAAGCAAGTTATGCCTTAACTTTTTTAATACGCATTTACAAATTTTAACAAACATGGAAACCTAAACATGCCGGCCATAACTGTATTTGTATTCATAAAAACGACCCAGATGTATCTTTTTCTGATATTTTTTTCCCGAAACTGTTTACCGACGAAACAAATGTTTGCCGTTCATATTATAAACCCTCCAGCCGTTTGCCGAAACTCGAGCCTAATTCCCCAACCCCCAAAGTTCCTGTACTAACTCCACCGTACGAGGAATATCCCCGTCTTAATGACTTAAATCCCACAGTAACAATTTCGAAACTAACTTAAACCAAACTAAGAAACTAACTAACTCTAAGAATTTCTGTCTTCGTCGTGTGTCCCTTGCATATGAGTCCGCCGCGGGGGTGGGAGGGAGGACGTAAATCTTCATCTTGGCCGTTTCTGCATCACTTCACAGAAATTTGGGACATTGAATTAGGCAAAATGCCCGCTTGAGGACTCAGACTGTGGGAGAGTAATTAGTGTAAACGCAGTCACAATTTTCAGCGCTGTCAAGTTGTGACCATAACACAGCGATAATTATGAGACTGTTGTAAAATAAATGAACATTATATTATATAGTATTGTGAACAAACTTACTTAGCCATTACGCGAGAGAGTTTATTATATATTTATTTAGATAAAAAAGCCTCCAATGTAAAGCTAATATGCTTATGTCAAAATGTTGAGGGGTAAGTCAATTTTCGAGTTATTGAGGCCAGAAAACCAGTTTATAAGCCGAAAAAGTAGTTTTTTTTCAATCGACCGGAAAGCAAGCACTTTCTAGACAATTTTTTGATCGGAAAATATCACTTTGCTGGTCTAGACCGGAAAGTAATGAAAAATTGACCGGTAATAGTATATTACGTTACAAGACCGGAAAGTACTATTTTACAGGACGAAGCAGGCAATTTCCAGGGCGAGCCGCCAGGCGAGTCCTGGGAGCCTGCGAGTCCTGTTAACGTACTTTTCGGTTGAGTGACGTACAATATTTTTTTTACAATCGACACAAGACACCAGTGGCGTGCGAGAAAACGTTAATAATAGCTTACTATATGGGTATAGTTTTAGCAGAAAACTCTAATAGTTGGGAAAATTATGTTTAATAATAAATACAATTTGGTACAAATGTTCTTAATTCTATTTTATCTATTAATATCTATTTGTTAATTGTTATATTGAAAGTACAATTTTGTGGTGTATTAAATTGTAGACATGACGGGAAATTTTTTGATTCATCTTTATAGGATGTTTGTGAAGTTATATCCACTTTTGATCCTCCGGCTTCCTGAATTCTACTGGCTATATCAATCTTATTTTGTAGAGACTGTTCAATGTAGCCTTCGGCAACTTGGGATGATTTCCAGCCGCCATGTCGTTTTAAATTAAGGATATCGCCTCCACCTTCAACTAACAGTGTCGCCGAACTACGTCGAAAACAGTGCCCTGTAAATTGCTCTGGGTTTGGTAATCCCAAATAGGATGCTATTTTTGATGGCGCTTTTCCTACTGAATGCAAACCTACTGGTTGAATAGTGCATTTTCCTTTATTATAGAAAAGAAATAGCCTGCGATGTGGAACACTAGGCGGACGTAAAGAAATATATTTTCTATATATATTTAGGTTTCGTTCCCCAACAACTATAAATGACCTGGGTTGGTATGTTTTTGTATTTGGAATTTTTACCGCCAACATCGATTCGTTATCTTTAACATCGTCAATTGTCATATTGGTCAATTCTTCACGGCGACACGCTCCAGCCGAACCCATTATTAGTAAAAGCTAAAAAAAATAAGAAATAGTTTAAATATATTTTTTTTAAACACAATATAAGAAAAGAAGAACTTTAAGAAAACTCGTATTATGTATTTAAGTACTTACTTTGATTAAAAGATAATCATTATCAGGGGCTTCCAGCAAAAATTTGTCAATGTCTTCTCTGGTAAGTACGTTCGATTTTTGGGGAATGTATCCAACAGATTTTCTCTTTATGAATGCTATCAGTTTATAATATTTGCTTATATCAATGTTTTCTTTTAAATTTAACATAGATTTGATCATTGAGTACAAGCTCCACAGTGTAGATGATTTTAATTTTTCGGATTTTTCAGCAAAATAAGCTAACAAAACATCCTCAGAAACATTTCTGACATTTTTTTCTCTACACCAATTTTTAAAGACGCTAAACGTTTTTTCATACCGCACTCTGGACTTATGCGGCAACAAATCGTCTGTAGCTCTAGCAGCTGCCTCTGTTATTTCAACTGGAACGTCATTTTCTTCCCAATCCAAATTAAGTTCCATATCTAAAGTCTTCCACACAATTTTATAAAGCCACAAAAGTTTATTTATCAAAGTCAATATCGTACCTGACAGTTCGTTACTATGGAAGCAAGAAAACATAAACATGTCAAAGCCTACTTATAAATGAGTTTGGTTAATTTTTTTAAATTGGGAGCGGAACGCAACAAAAATTGACCGGTAAAGTACTTTACCGGTCAATTTTTCATTACTTTCCGGTCTAGACCAGCAAAGTGATATTTTCCGATCAAAAAATTGTCTAGAAAGTGCTTGCTTTCCGGTCGATTGAAAAAAAAGTACTTTACCGGTCAATTTTTGTTGCGTTCCGCTCCCAATTTAAAAAAATTAACCAAACTCATTTATAAGTAGGCTTTGACATGTTTATGTTTTCTTGCTTCCATAGTAACGAACTGTCAGGTACGATATTGACTTTGATAAATAAACTTTTGTGGCTTTATAAAATTTATATATTATATATTTAAAAAAGATTAAGGGAAAGTCTATTTAGTAAATGGTGATTCATGTACAAATTTATTGTGAAGAGATGGAAATCGGTTTATCATATAAATAGAAATTGTAAAACCAGTATATCATAGAAAAATAAATTTTATATTTTTGTAAGTTACGTATAAAGGGCGGATTATATGCACTTAAATTCAGCCTTGTTTGCCTTTAAAATATGCGGTTATTTGCATTTTTTTACCAAATATGCAATATTTCTTAATTTATTATAGTAAAATGAGGTAAAGAAACACATTGGGTTCTAAAAACTATGTTCATTTAAAAAAAAACGAAAAAAAAAACAAAGAAAAATAAAAGTAAACAATTTTTAAATTGTATAAAAGGCATTTAATACTAAATATTTTTCTAAATTTTTAACTAAAAAGGATTGTCAACCATTAGGCAAAATATGTTTATACAAAGAGAAGCCTCTTTCAACATCTACTGATGTAATCCGACAATACTGCAACATATGTAGCAAAATATAAGGCCAAGATACAACTTCGTTGGATGGTTTACCCTCATTAATGCTTTTTACTGTAGTTAAGTATTTAAATCCTTCATTCTTTTTTACAGTTACATTCAATTTGTTCCTTACTTGACCTCCTGCTTTACCGGGAACGTTGTTACATTTAGCGGAAAAAGTTTCAACAATAGTAATTGAGTCTCTTGGAACTTAAATTTCAAATCGATAACCTTTAACGTATTAAATTTTTTCATAAAGCCGAAAACATGAAAATATGCTCTTAAAATAATAATTTATGAAAAATATGCATTTTATTATAAAATTGACAAAATATGCAAACAATATATATGCATTTTGCATATATTCCGCCCTTTAGTTATGTAAAATTGCATCATGTTTTCGGTTTTACTGCATATTAATTATTTTGGTATGTACTAATATATTTTGGATAGAACAATTATTCACTTTTACCCAATTAATTCTTGCGTGATATAATTATAACAAAATTACGTATGTTTGGTGGAGGATGGGCTAAAGTGACAATTATTATTTTCCCCATTCCTCTAATACTCCACTGTCCTGAATTGATATAAAAATATTCTCGCAAGTGGCGGGTTCGTGCCCTGTCGCCCTAAGCAGCGCCTTTCGGATACCTGAAGGTAATTTAATATGGCCACAAAAAAGTGACAGAAAAATTGCGTTATTTTCCTCTTTTTATGAGACACGTGTATGATTGAAGCGTCACATGTACGTCGGGTCGCTACGTGAATATTAAACTTTGCCAACGACGCGTATCGATTTGGATTCGAAAATCCGAGATGTATGTGGGTGGTTACCTACACTTATATAACGTTAAATAGAAAAGATTACAAAAAGTGAAAAAAAAAACATCAATAAAACTTTATTGGTTTGCAATGTACGAAAATGTGTTTATCGTATAAAATAATTCCATTTTTGGCTTCAGCAGTTAACGAATTTTTCTAAATTGGGAAATACCATTTACACGAAATATACAGTAATTTAAACTAGTGTTCTTTAGGCACTATTTCATCCCAATGAGAACCCTAAATTAAAAGTCTGATACAAGACAAACAACGTTTGAACCTTTAGTTATCCAATGATACCAAATTTATACTGTGTAATTAATTTACCAAATACCCCAAAGCGAGACCCTTTAATTTGTAAATAATATGAAGAAAATCGGACAGGAAAGATTGCAGGAAAAGGTTATTTTAAAAGAATTAGTTCTCATTTAAGTTGATAATCTAAAAAACCAGAAATGAAAATGTAGATTGGTTAAATGTCAGAAAGTAAATTTTTTACTTAGTATGTATTTTAATATGAAAAACTAAAAATAATTTATTGCCTGATTGTTAAAATTTTTTTGTTCTTTTAATTATGATCATCATAATCATAAAATCATAGAATGTCTAAAACATTAACCCATAAATTTCTTTTGCATAAGGGTTTGTTAGAATATAATAATTTGGAAAATTCTATTAAATCTCAAGTATTATTAAATGAAAAAAAATTAAACTTAATATTTGATACAGTTTGCAAATTGTTTAACTTTTTTGTGTGTTTTTGTTTATCTTTAAACCTTCGTAGGTTGCGTTTTAAAATTTAGAAATAAATCTATAAAAATTTGTTTAAAAAAAACGTATTAAAATAGTTATTTATGCAACAAGTGTGTAAATAGGTCTTATTTTACGAAGGGGAATTTTTACACACGAGCCATAGGCGAGTGCATAAAGGTTTGCTACAATATAATAATTTAGAAAATTCTATTAAATCTCAAGTTTCTCTCTCCTTTACTTTCTATAGTGCGTAAAGTTAGTATTTTATGCAGGAAAGTAGAAAAAATATTCCAACGTGTAGCTTTTTGCTAAAGAAAACAGCTTACATATAATTAATTTGTGTTGGGCTACATGCTTGGTGAAACTGTTGTTCCATTGCACTGGAAGTAAAAATATTAACTCCTTGTTATGTTTCACAAATTTATTCAGTTTCCTGACAGGTGTTTCGGCCCTTGCGGGTCATTATCAAAGGAGTACAAGGAGGATCTTCTTTTTGTGAAACATAACAAGTAGTTATTATTTTTATTTTCTGTGCAATAAAACAGGTTACTACTACTACCACAAGTGAATTTAAAACAGTTATGTGATCATAATTTTTAAATTCTTGGTTTAATTTTTATTTATCAAAAAGCAAGAAAATGACGTTGTACCTAGTGCTAATGATGAAAATAAAAGGCAGCATTTTTACTTTGTAAAAACCAGTTATTTTCCTGCATTCTTATACAAGTGTCTAGATTTGTATAATTAAATTCCTCTAGGAGAGTAGTCATAATATATAATTCACGTGTCAATCATACACGTGCTCTGTAAAAACAAGAAAACTAAAAAGACAATTACTTATACTTTATTATTACTTAATTAATTTTGTACGCATCCACATTATTATGACTAATGAAGCATAAACTATCATTTATGAAAGTACGTTTATTAAAACGTTATATTAGTTTGGTAAGCTTTTATATGCTGTAGGAACATCACTGATAATCAAATAAATAGAATTTCTGTTCCCAGTACGAGAACTAAAAAAATGGACCGACCTGAAAATGAACTAAAGGAAATGGGCACGAGGCACGATACCTGCTCTTAAATCAATCAATCAAAATGCCTTTTATTTTGGTAAATAAATAGTAGTTACACTATCGGACATAAGTATTGCAAGAAAATGCAAAATTAAAATATAATCTGGTAATTAAGTATTAGCAAGCACAAGGAAGCTTGCTACAAGTGGTTGCAAAAAAATCCCATTAAGTATGGGCAGGGTTACTAGATGGAATTGAAATTATGCGCAATTCCTTTTAAAAAAACACATTTCTTAAGTCAAAATCTGCACAGCAGACATGGTAGCAACGGCAATTAGCAACGCAAGAATTATTCGTCGAATGCAACCGCACGATTCGTTCAAATCTCGTGCAATGACAATAAGGGCCTGGACCATCTGCACTGTGATCGTATATATAAAATATTTATATTTATATTATGGATATTAACATGCACTCTTTTCGTTAATAACACTGGAAAAATGCCTATGTCCCAATTTTTAAAAAGCTTGGCCTGTTTAATAATTAAAAGTTCGTAAAAATTAAAAATATATGTTTCAAAAATTATGTTATTTTTAAAGTCAGGGGGTTTATACTAAAGAACACTTATCGCACCATCAATTTTCGCTATTATATGGAAAAGCCGACAGAAATACGTCAATAAACGGGGTGCATAGACACGCGTTAATTTGTATTCCTATATTTTTCCTAGTACGGCCCCTATTATTGACGTATTTCTGTCGGCTCTTCTGTATATTAGCAAAAAATTGTTGGGTATTATTTGCTATAAAAACATATCACTTCACGACTCTATAAATCGCCAGCTGGTGGTGATCTATTACCAACCGGTTCTGCATTCGTCTATTACCGGCTTCTGCGTGATTGTTGGCTCGCTCCAAGCACTCCTTTAATTACTCTATTATAAACGTTCCTCATTCCTATGGGAAATAATGCAGGGCATCGAGCATTTCCTCGTCTTCCAGGTCGTCCAATATAATTGTCTACAAACCAGTTTAAAAGCTTCCCAGATAAGTGATGTGTTTCAGGAAACTGTTCTTGTGTAGTGGTAAAAGCAGCCATTTCAAGGTCTGTAAGGATCCTATAGACATTTACGTTTAGATAAGCAAACAATAATCACGAAAGTGGTAAATGTACAGTCACAAACCATAAAAAAATACCTGATGGCCTTAACCAAGATCCCAGCAGAACTTCCAAGAATCCTCTATTAACCTCATACTGTACATATAGTACAGTTATCCCAGTCTTAATGACCTAAATCCCACAACAACGCTTTCCAGACCAAACTTAGACGGGGCCTAAGAATATTCGCCGTGTTCGTTTGTCCCGCGTATGGATCTGATAGAAAGGGGGAATTGGGGAAAGGAGAACAAGCAATTGGACCATTCCCAAAACACTTTAGTAAATTTGGGCCATTGAATAAGGATAAATACGCGCTCGAGGGCTCAAACTATGAGAGAGCAATTAGCTGAGGCTTGTGGGCTGTCGCAGACAAACGTCTTATTATTTAGGACGAAATTTAGAGAAATATAATATAAATCTAAATACCGTAGTACCGGTGGATCTTTACTCGTGCGTCATCGTTTAACGATCAACATGATTTACAATTCGGAATTCGCCATATTTATTTGTTATAAACGGTAAAGAAGAAAATAAAAACGTAAACCCAAGGTCTTCCGGAAATTATTCTTGTTTCGCAATACGTCGTTGCCCATGAAATGTGCTAGACAAAGAAAATATTGTATGGATAAGTTGTTGTTTAATTTAAGGGTGAATGAAAGTTTGTGATTAACGTGACGAACGTCATCGCTTTGATTGTCATTTTAGCATTAGTTTTGGGTTATGGCTGCCCGTAGAGTCCGATATGCCACAATATTAGCTTTAAATTACTTTTTAACATTAATCTGCCATGAAAATTTATTTGTTTCTAAAAACAGTTATACTAAAACATAGGTATTGTCATTATCTTTTGTGTTGCCGGTAAATATTTACCGAAACTTACGTTACTATTTATTTATACATTTATACAAGTAAAAACTTGTATACTTAAAGGCCGATCCACACCTATACATTCTCACCCTGCATCTTTGAATCATAGTTGCAACAGCTGATTTTATGATTTATAACGCATATGCATCAAAGTCCCTATATGTCCACATTTATGATTTTTTAAATTTGAAATTTGGTTATTGGTAATTTTTTGTTTTAATATTGGTGCAATAACGGAGTTTTTGCTCTAGATAAGAACAAACCCAAACCCAAAAAGCAGCAGAAAAACACGGTTAAAACCACATATGGTTAAAACAGAAAACTGACCAGTGACTAAAGTACTCTACCCTGTATATTATAAACATGTTCTTTAACCCCTATTAAGAATATTAAACATTATAATTTACGAAGATATTTATATTATATTGGAGTTGATTCCGCTGGGATGGCGCTACGGTGTATTGATGGCCGCCTTGATTCTGCAAGGAGGCTTTTAGTACATTTTTCCGTCGTTTTTGGAATTGCTTGGGTTATGGCTGCCCGTCGAGTCCTAACAAGGACGAAACGGCCGTCGTGGTCTACCCGTCCCAGGGTATGCATCAAACTTGGATCCCTGTGTATTCCAATATAAAAGATAGTTACACACTTGACCGATATGCCACAATATTTTCTTTCTTTTAATTATAATTTACCGAAAATAATAATTAAAATTTAAGTTGGGCTAAGATGTCTAAGTTTTAATAACGAATTTAGCTAAATTTCTCGATGATTTGGGATATCCCGTATAAGGGTAAATGTATTATATTTGAAATAAATTGCTATAAAGTAAATTATAGTTCCATCTTTGAAGAAAAAATTTGATATAAATATGCTTGGTTTGCTTAGGTGTCTATATTTCAAATTATGTGTTAAAAACAGGTGCTTGTAAAAAAAATCGAATAATTCCAGTCCTAGGGCTTAAAATAAAAAAAAAAAACTGCCGATCGATTAAAGCATAAGAACAACGTTTTTATGAAAAGATATTAACCTTTTATAGCTTTAATATCTTAATACAAACTCAATTATCCTAGTCTTTTTCATTTGGGACACCCGGTAGATATCCTAGGGTAATTTATTATTTTTCCTTTTAAGTGATAAATCAAATAAGTGCATTTGATAGAAAACAAACTTCGTAAACAGTCATCGACGGGCCAAGTCTTCAGTTATGTCTAAAAAAGCTGCTTTTTTTTACAAAAAATAGGATAATTCTTGCCATAGGGCATATAATAAAAAAATATCAAAATTGTTCCGAGATATTAATAGGTTATAAAACGACGTTAAAATATAACATGAAAAAACGCTACTCACAAAATTTCATTTAATTGACATTTTTTATATTTTGCACAGCTTTCTTTTCCACCCTGTATAATATTAAAGTGCATTGATTATGTTATAAACCATACTATTAATCTGCAAGTAACAATCTTTCGAACTCTGCAAACCGCAATAAAATCCCTGATGTCGTTTCCGAACTACAGACCTCTAAAGGTGTTAAAAAACAATTTGTTGAACTTTCTGATTAGCAGTTTAGATGTGCCGCCATACAAGAGGTTTATCATAAGGAACGGGTAAGCTAGGTAATTGTTTTACATTAAAATCATTACCGTAATGTATTGCCGGTTTTTAATTCTCTTTGAGACGAACGTTTTAAATTTCTTTCCCTTTCAAGTTTCATTGTATTTATTTTTCATTTCAAATAAAGGATTATACTACATTTAAGCATCACAAAATATTTATTAGTTTCTTTTTCTGCTAATTAAACCCCCTTCTTTTGTTTAGTTGCTTTCCTCTGTTCTTGCATTTTACGAGTAAGAGCGGTCGAAATATGTCAAAAGAAAACTAAAAACACCGTGCAGAGGGTCTATTCCCATTTTTAAAGCGACAAAATTGCCAATCTATTTCAAATTTGATGTTTTTCTGCCGAAAAAAAGGTTATGTCAAGCAATATCCTAAACGGTCATAAAATTCAGTTCTTACATTATTAAGTTGATACGCAGATTGCATAACTTTTATTATCACAACCACGCCACAATTTTGTCTCTTTTAAAACGGTATTCGGTCCTCCGTGCGTCCTACGACTCAATTTAAGACAGGACGAAGAAATATTGCAGAAGATTTAATATTTCTCAGATTTATTATATCGCTGCAAACACAATTCTAAAAATTATCTGTCTCATAAGCCCAATTGAAAAGACGAGGACTGGGACAGTCATTTTTGTTATATGTTTGTCATTTCTTCGCATTGTTCGGGCAATTTGTTAAATTTTATTTTCGCTACATCTTTTTCAGTTTTGTAATAAAGGGTTCTGCTCTTTATATTTGTAAAGCCTTAAATAGCAGAAAATAAATAATATGCCTGCGCTAGAAAAAATAATAAAGTTTATAACGAGCAACTTGAGACAATATTAAATAATATTTTTATTGTTTGCTTGAAAATTGAGGCTGTATGAGAAAATATGATAATGTTAGTTTTGTAGCGAATGTGACAAACTAGAAGGATACAATTATGTTTATATTATTTACACATATTGTTAAAATATAAAGGGCAATGCTATTTTAGGTTAAATAATAAACATAAAGAAACAATTTATTAATATTTATTTATAATTTTTTTAATTGACCGCTTTGTATTTTAGCAGATTCAAACTAGATGGCATAATTCTCGATAATCGGTACCCGAGGGTGCCTCTAATATTAGTACCAACCTAAAAATTAAATGGATTTTTTTTTTAAATTTAATTTTTCATTTCTTTTTTATTTTATTTTTTTGCACTGCTTAAATTGTCAAAATTTAGAAAATATTTTATCTTATGTTTTTAACTTAAGTGACATTGATTAACACCAACAGCGAAATATTTTTTTCATAAATCCTTTATATTGTGCCATTATCTGTATCTCACCCAAAAGTAGATGTTTCCAATTCTTAATAATGGCCAACTTGTCACAGGTAAGAAAATTGCATACCACTTAAAATTCAAAATTCAAATATAAATCGTGTATAGCCATTATCCGTTTTTTTTTGGTCAAAATAGAAACTTAAGGCCTTATAAACAATCTATTTCGTACAAATTTTAAGTTCAAATACACCAATTTTGCCTACAACACATATTATATTGGACAATATTAATAGAATTGAAAATTTCATAAATTTATTTTTAACCAATTAGAAGGCTCCTTTTTGTTTACGTTGCTTATAGCAACGGGAGACTATCGCAAAAATTTCATAAATTTATTTTCAACCAATTAGAAGGCTCCCTTTTGTTTAAGTTGCTTATAGCAACGGAAGACTATCGCGATAGTTTATAGCCTATTAACCTAATGAAATTAATAAGTGATAATTTTTCTTAGGTATACTACTACGACTTAATTTTAATTCAAATGTCAAGTCATTTCGAAGTGACAGGTGAGACAAACCAGCAAGTAACAATCAGTTTTTTAGTCGCACCCGTGATATTTATTGTTACAATAATATTGTGTAAAAAATTATTCGTTTTGGTAATGAATCAGCAAGTTCGATTGCTAAAGAAATTGAGCAGTTAGTAACTCATTTTTATTACTAAAATGTGAGAAACATTAAATAACAAATTTGTTATCTGAAATCCAATGTCTTTATAGTTTTAAATTCAAATATAACTTTAAAAAATATATTTCCAATGAGTTTAGTTTAATATGACGCACTGTATTTTTACAATAGAAAATGATTTTACTTGTTAGTAACTAAGGTTTATTACTAAAATTTCAGGAACATTAAAAGAAACTCCAATTTATGAAATTTTCTTACAGAATCTCCCACCCAGCAGAATTAATTCCCGATAATTTGATAATATAAACATGAGTGAAACCGAGAAAAAAAATTATCGGTAACAATTTTGCTTCTATGGAGATTATATTATAAGTGAGAATTTCATTCACCGTATTTTAACAATCAAATACCATAATTTTATTGTGTATTACCATGGTTATTCTATTGTTGCAAAAAATTATCCCGATAATTTTTTGACAGAAAAAAATTATCATGATAATTTTTTGACATATTTTTTTTTGTCAGTCATAATGATACACAAACAAATATTCATTGCATTTATACTAATGTTAACAAAAACAACAGGCATGTTATCCTATATTTATATTTTATTATAGAAGAAAAAAACAATATTAACAATCGTATAATAATATGAATAATTTAATTTTAATGGTTAAATGTGCAGTTATTATAATTGATTGTCACAGGACCTTTTTGTTGAAAATCTGACGATACATTCTCCAGATTACTGCCATCATTTTGTGTTGTTTTCAATGAAGTTCCAATATCTCTCATTTTAGTAACCAATGAGTTGTGAAGTTCTGAGTCTAGCTGAAGATAAGGCTTGATGGAACTTACATTTGAGTGGCCACTCATCTTCATAACTTGTGACGCATCTACTCCCCTTTTTGATAGTTGGCTAATTGCTGTCGACCGGTGTGAATGGTTGGTAAATTTAACTTTTTTATTCATTGGCGCTATACCTGACTTTTCAGCCGATTTTGCTGTCCATTTTGAAATTTCGTTCCTGCCAATTGGTGAATTTTTAAACCATATTTCGTTTACTTTCCAGTCAAGATTAGGAGTTAAAAAAAATCGGTTTGTTTTAATGTTTTGGCCCCTCTTAGAAATAAGCTTCTTAAAAAGTCTAAGCGGGCAAATATCAGGATTTGCTTTATTCTGTACTAACCATTTGCTATCTGTTAAATTATGAGCTCCACCTTGTGCCGTTTTTGAAAATATCGGGTTATACATTGAAGAAATCGACCAAACAGTTCACAGCTTCCCCACCTCGCCAAGCCAGTTCGTAGGAAACTATATGAAAAAACATTTTCTGTAAACCTTCTGGTGTATTTTCATCCCAAATTTGTACCATTTGCAAATACTGCTTATGATTAAATGCAACTGCACTTGCTGTCCTTTTTTCTGGTTTTTTTTGTAACATTTTTCTTGCAGCATCGCGAGCATCTCTTGCTGGTTTGAAAGAAATGTCAGTAAAAGGATCTATCTTCCTGTTATATTCGTTGTAGTACTTTTCTTTTAGAAGTTTTGCAGTGACGTTCCACATTGTTTTGACGACTGCTTCCTTGTACTCACTACCATTTTTCTTGCGCATATTGGCTCCCCAATCTTTCAATAAAGTCACCAAAACTTCTTCAGCGGTGTCTGGACCTAATATATAAATTTTTCCTCGCAGAATAGTTAAAACTGAGACCATATGGACTGCTTTGATCGTTTAGTATGTATGGGCGTTAGATTCTCAATATTTTCATTTATAGTTTTCATTGACTGGATTCCAAATCGCGACATTTTTTTGACAGATGCATTGAAATGTTATTTGGTTACCCTAACAATGTTATACCAGCTACTTTTCTGTGAGAATGACATAAAACGTTCAACTCTACGTGGCAAAGCAAAATCCGTTCATGAAATTCTCCTACGAATATAACGCGGGCATTGATAATTATTGGTAATTTTAGGCAAATATGCCTTCATGCAATTTGGAGCAAGCAAAAGCATTCGTGCACTCATGGTTTTTCTGGCTCCAAATTGCATTCAAGCATATTTTTCTAAAATTACCGATGATTATCAATGCACTTGTTATATTATATATGATAATCTCCTTTATTATTATTATTTTTGAGTGCCGACCATGAACTTTAACTTTGTAAAAGCAGAACAAATGATTAAAATAAGCTAATTTCAAAACTTTTTATTTAAATACAAAGTCAACAAGGCCACTTGATGCGGAAACATTGTACGCTTTAAAAGCAACCGTCAGTCTCAGCTGCACACCCAGTGACCTCTCTCAGCTTCGCTCTGACACAACCTATAAACTCTAAAACACTTGTCTGAGCTAATGATAATTATGGGCGCATTTGCATAAAGCCCCCGGTTTTGCTGTTGGGATTCCGCGTGGCGAGTTTGTGTCGCTTTTTAAAATATTTTACGGGGAGTACTTAAAAAGTAATTTGCAAAATGCCGATTCCATAAATAACAGAATAAATTCAACTGCATTACCGACAGAAGAAAGGAATTTAACACATATATGTATGTGGATATCTTTAGTGTCTCAATTTTATCACTTACTAATAATAATTATTAATATTGATATTATGTAGATAATATTTAAGTGAGGTACGATATTATAGACACCTTAAACCTTATCTTTTTGAGAAAAAAATTATTGACTAAAAAATCGACCAAGAAAAAGTGATCTAAAATATTTTAAAATTTCTAGTTTAACTAAAAACTCAAATTTTTGCGAATAATCGTTGTTACAGGTCTTACTTAATAAAGGAAATAAAAGGATCATTTGCGATAGTTTGTTGTTAAGGGTGGGTGTGGGGAAGCTTATAAAATAAATTTTTAAAATTGCTGTATCTTCCATACCCTTTATCCAAATTGAATCAACATAAGCTATTTTTAAAGATAATTTTACCCTAAACGTATTAAACTACCGACTGTATTCGTGATCGCTAGTTCACACTATGTCTTTTAGATGGTGCTTTTTATTCAACATTCAGTTTTTTTTTAAATTTTTACAATAAGATTAAATGATATAATGTGGTCATAAACAACCAGTTAACGATGGTTACATTGGACTAACAAAGGACATTGTTACATCGAAACATAGTACATATAGGTATGAGATATAAGAAATAGGAGAACTAGCCAAAAAATACGAAAATACAACACACCAAGTCTATAGGTTTGTAAACTTAATAATTGTTTGAGTTTCTCTGTACTACATAGGCTATAATACTGATTCAGTATCTGGCTCGAAGGGCCGTATTATGCTGAAGTCTACGTGTTCCGTATATTATTGCTGATATGTTCCAGGGTCGTGGCTTCCTTTCTCTTTGGGGTGTAAGAACGACTACCCCAGATGTCGAGATTACAGGGAAATGAAGACTATTTATGTTCCACAAATTTTATTAAGCAGAAAATACCATTTTTAAAACAAGATATCCTTATTCTTGTCTTTCTCTTGATTAACAACTACACAGTAAAAAAATCAGTTGATTAACAACAAGCGAGGTCTGATTATATTTTTTGATTTAAATTTTAATCAATTCGCACATCAGTCATCATGGTTTGTACTGTTATTTACATAAAATATTCGTATTGGATTTCTTTAAATCAATACTGATTAATTGTAGAAAATATGTCAACCTTTTAAATTATGTTTAATTTGAGGAATTTTAAAATGCCTTGGAAGCTGCTGACGCGTTTCCTTCCAATGTTTTGACAAAAAAATACTCTACAAGGTAATGTTTCCTTTTTTTGACAACCCATCAGCAACACACTATCATCTTCCAACAAGAGAAAAACGTTTTTGTTTCTTATAATTAGAAGATTATAATTATTCTCGCGGACACTATTATTATCTTCTAAACATTTTTATGGGTTTTCTTAAACGGATTGCGCGCATTCTAGTGGGTGCCAGCGTTGATCTAATTCCAATCTGCAAAAACGGCAGATGATCCGGTGAAAACGCAAATAGCGTTCCCTATACTGGATTGTGATGCACTTCGTGGATTATTTAGTTGTCTACCTTTCGATATTACCAGTGTGAATGCCTTTTATATTGGAGATAATTCCGCTGGGATGGCGCTATGGTGTATTGATGGCCGCTTTGATTTTGTAAGGAGGCTTTTAATACTTTTTACCGCCGTTGTGGAATTGCTTAGGTTTTATGGCTGTCCGTAGAGTCCTATACAAGGACGAAACGTATCCATTGTGCTTTCATCCCTGCGTATTTCAATATAGAAAACAGTTACACACTTGTCCGATATATACCACAAGATTCACTTATTAATTTAGTTTCTTATAATGTTTTGCTCTTCCTGGCATCCATCAAAACTGACACCCTAATCAGAAATTTTGGAGAGAAGCTGTGTGCTATACAGATTAGTTCCTTCAAATTCGATAGACAGCGCCTTTTAGACTAGTATAGGTTAGTGTAGGGTACAAGTCAGTAAACCATCATCATCGTCGATTTAAAAAAAAACTTTTCATTCAACCTATGTTTTATTGTGTTGTTTTTCCGCCCAATAAATCTTTCCCGTTCTACAGACGCCATTTAAAACGGACACTGCCGGCGCTGCCGTCTCGTCGAGCCCGTGATACCGAATAAATACGATTGTTCTTTTAATTAACTGCCGTAAAGCATTAAGCGACTAATTCTACCGGAAGACTCGTTTACTTAACTGCTTTTTTGTTTCAATTTAAAAAAGGTTCGTTTGCTTTAAAAAGAGCTCGATTAGGCACAAGCATCAGAGGTAGAATTTTTAAAAAGCCGACCAGCTAGTCAAGTTCAATTAATGCAATCTTACCTTGCAAACGGGGCGCAATAAGTAGAAGTCAGGGGGGCTAAATCAAGCTTAGTAGTAGTGGGGTTCCTCAGGGCTCAAATTTAGGGCATCTTTTTTTTGTAATAGCGATTAATGGTTATACATCATTGATAATACTTTAAAAATGGTGACGACTCATAAGGACTTGGGTGGTAACTTTTGATGAAACGTTAAGTTTCATTAAAGATAACGCAGCTATAGAATTGCTGCCGCATATAAGACTATGGGCTTTATACTCAGATCGACCTGACATTTCAATACTGATGTATGTCTTCGATTATTCGATGCATTAACATTACCTAAGCTGGAATATTGTCGTATTATTTGGTCACCTTAATATAATATTTGCAGTATCCATCGTACGGTTTTAAAGTATATGTTCTACAAAAGATTTGGGTTTTACCCCGAAAAAGATTATAAGCATGATTACTTAATATCTTTAATAGAATGTGTTTAGAGAATACTTGCATATCTGTATAAAGTTTTGTCTCAACGTGAGGATAATACAGAATTGCTTTCTTAGTTACCCAGCACTGAATATTCACAGAATCTATAAAAACTAAACTACAAAACCAAAATCAGTGAATATTTTAGCTCACATTATAGGCTTTTATTAGATTAGATTGAGGTATCCGTAAATAGCAACCACTGCTGTTGACATTGTATGCATATTTTAAAACTCGAAGATTCGTATATTTAGATACAAACTAATTTACAACCAATTGTTGTTATCTTAAATGACGACTCTGACAGTGAAACAGAATTAGGTTTAGATTAAACAAATTTATTAATTATGTATTATTTTCTTTGTTAGTGTTGTGTTGTAAAATTAGTTAGGATACATGTTATTAGTATATTTTTAAGACGGCGTGAGTTAAAATTAAACCCGTACCTGTTTAAAATTTTGATGAGGATCAGTTCCACAAGTCCAGGCCGAGGATCCGAGGAATCAGTTCCGGTATCGAAAAGCCACCCCTGAACTATACACACTTGCGGCTACATCCATACCACATAATAAGTGTTCCACCCTTTCGACAGTTTTATCGCCAGCCCCTTCGAATGGGAGTGTAAAATAAATATCTCGCAGCACAGCTGTCGTTAGCCATAAAGAGCGGAGTGACTGAGACGTGTCATCGAAAGTGAAGAGGTCTGATGCCCCAGGGGGCCGTAAATCCAATGCGTGCCTCCGAAGACGTCCATCAGAGTGACCGTTGAAATGAAAACTGACCGGCGATTTTTATGAGGTGAAGTTGAATTTTCAAGGGAAAATTTTATAGAAGGGATTTTTGAAAATGGATCTGTAAATTACATCGATATTCGTTAAATTCTCCACAAAGTTTATTTTATATTTATTTTGTCTATAAAATCGCCAATGGACAATTTTTTTTTTATTGTTCGGTCTTATTCGGAGCTCGTATTAGCGCTTCGTGACCGCTGGGCCGGCGTTCTGTTGTTTCCGTGCGAAGAATTCCGTAATTATCGGTCCTCCGGGACTTTTATTTCTGGACATGTGACGGGACTTTTAAAAGGAACAATAAGTGCAGCTATATTAAAAAACGTCACAAGTAATTCCGGGCGGTAGAAATATGCGAAGTCCCTTGTTAAAGAAATATTGCCATGGACCAAAAAAGTACGATCTATATTTCAATAGGGTCAACCAAAAAAGGGATATTAAAAATATTTATACTTGTTGTTCGGAAACTCCGTACGTATACCTCAAGGGCAGATTCTACATAAAAAAAACATGAAAAAAGGATCGTCATATTTGTAGGTGCAGGGAAAATGATGATGCCAGTGGGCCAAAAGTGGCAGTTTTTTCTTTTCCGCAAGGCACCCAACAGCGAAAACAATGGTTATGTGCCATCAATCAAAAGGGAAGATTTGTGCCTACTGAAGCTAGCAGGTAAGTGGTGTGTGTTGATTTTTAATAACTTTTAATTAACAATATTATTATTTATAGCTATGTGAATTACACTTTCAATCCAACTTTATTGAGAAGAAAACAACTTTCAGGAATGAGATAACTGGTATTGTAAAGATTTGGAGGCGCCACTGAAAACTCCACTGCTTCGAAATTGCGTGCTCTGCGAACAAGTTCCCAAACCCCAAACGGATAAGAAATCCTTTTTTTTCTGTAACGATAACAGAAATCTAACGTAATAAATAAATAATAAATTATTGGCAACAACCATTAGAAAAACGCATTTGTTGTATGAAAAAAAAAATACAATCCGCAAAACGTAAGTTGGAGATGGTAGGTTCAACTTAATTTCTTAAGTGACATATTTAATAATTGAGAATTTTTAGTTTTTCACTCAAATCCGGAGTCGACGGCTAGTTCTTCCCAATTCCAAAATCAGAATCCACACAACAACAAACAGAAGTTAAATTCAAATAATGTTATAGGTCTGCATTTTTTTGGACCAGAGGAAACACACAGACCTATTTTACTAGACCTTTATAAAAAAATTCTGTCTATGTCCAAGTTTCCAACAGTATTTTGTCTTTCTTTTCTAAACGTCATGACATGGCAGTTTTAAAAATTCGCTTCTAATCAGTGAATTATTCTGACCATTAAAAACCGATTCACAAGCAACAATAAAATTTGGCTTCTGCGAACACCGGATTTTCTGGCAGCCGTTTGCTTTTAAACACATGCGTAAACGCCGTCAATTTGCTGACAGTTTCTTCCCGCTGTATGAACGAAGCTAATATGAGTTTTACTCAGTGTTTTGTCTCTGTATACTTACTATATTTTTTCAAATACCTTATTCTTATCTGTTTTAGATGGTGTCCCTACCAAGATGCCTGGATGTACATCTTATATTATGTCAAACGATGACATTCCTACACGAATTTCTCCAGAGTCTAAACGGCAGCAAGTGCAGGCAAGCAGTTCAGAGATGTAAAGAATGTTATTGCGGAAAGTATAGAAACAGCAACAAGTTATAATGACTTGATTAGTTTTGCAAACTTGGTAGAAGCATTTGACAAGTTGACAGAACCAGACAGTGGATGGGTTAAGGGAAAACAAAAACAAAATATTTGGTTTTATTTTTATAGTTTAAGTCACAAGATTATCTTGGCCCAAAATTATCAATGTTTTTAAATGTAGATCCTAATGTTAAAGTGCATTATGCTAATATGGAAGTCAAAAAAATTCTGTGTAGTGACAAAACTGTTATTACATTTTTTCCCTTAAAGTGACTAATATTAATACCTTATCAGAGTGAAAAATGTCTGTTAGATGATTTGCAAAAAAAAAGTTCGGATACACAAAAACAAAAATTCCAGTTTATTTTGGAATACAGTCCATGTCGGAGGAGTTTCCAGAAGACAGAAAATTAATTTAAAAGTTTATTCAAGAACAGCTCAATTTGTTAAGGTTAGGTAGGATAACTGTCTAATGTATTCTTGTAAATTGTCCCTGTTTGCTTTTTTATTATACACAATTTCTTCCCATGCATAAAAATTTTTAAGAAGTGCAAATAGACTTAAAACTCCACGTACCCTTATGACAATCTGTACACCTTCACCACCAAAATTTATTATTTACAACAGGTACTTTAGGAGAAGAAATCAGTGACGGATTAAAAAAAATTTTAAATATAATTTTAATTCACACAGTCTTAAAAATATACTAACAACATGTGTCTTAACTAATTTTACAACACTAACAAATAAAATAATACATAATTCGTAAATTTGTTTAATCTAAACCTAATTCCGTTTGACTGTCAGAGTCAGAGTCGTCATTTAGGTAACAATGGGTTGTATATTAGTTTGTATATAAATATACGAATCTTCGACTTTTAAAATATGTTTTTACTGAATTTTTTCAACTTTCGATCGGTATATTGTTAATAACAGCCTCAATTAACTTTTTTACACTTGCAGTTAGGGGTAGGGGAAACATTTTTTGCTCTCACCTTTTATATTACTTGGTGCCACATATACTAGTTATGCTCCGTGGGGTTAAATATTCAATGATACGGTGGAAGACGTAATACAATATGACCCATCTGCTCCGACATTGGTATTTTTGTAAGTAAACAGGTTTTTTTCAGAGCATCTTGCTTGATAAATCCTCTATTTATTAATGATTCATACACATTCCTAACAATTTGTTTTGCATCCAATGATAAGTGATTTCGTTTGCGTCTACTAGATGCAGAGCGATAATTTTCACACAAAAGCCACATAACAAAAAACGAATTTAACACTAATATTTCTATGTACCACAGAATCAACGAACGCACAATATACAGGCTTCCTCAAGACTAATTATATATCCTAATTGCACTAGACCCGGCCATGAGGTCAAATAACAAGGGTGCCTAACCTAAATAACAATTGCAAACGCCATAAACTTATCGAACATGGAGTGGACCTACCTGCTCTTGATAATAAGGACAACATTTCTTTGCAAAATAATGGTAAACAAAGGAGATTATTAAAGTTGTACAACAATGAGGTTTTATTGAAATAAATGACAGGTAGCAAAAGTCAATACGATATACGCGGTATATCGATATATAGGGTATTTTAACCACGGCCGCCCCCCTTGACGGCCTTAATAGCCCCCTATTTGCCTCTGGGTCAGTTACAACATCCCATGAAATACGAAAATGCACCATATAAACCAAAGTCATAAAAAACGCATCAATCGGGCGCATAAAGGCGGATAATAAAGTACTCACTATACTACTGTATATTAACGTATTTAGGACTTGTCCGATCGTCAAAGTGTCGTTAAGGGATTGAAGGCGCCAATAAAACGGCGTGTATTAGAAAAGAAAGTTTTTGATTAGCGGACATAAAAAGGAGATTTTAAGATTTTATTGTCACAACGCGTCTCTCAGACGGACCGTTACGATTTGCTTAATGTTTCGACACGAATAAGAATGAGTAGTATTCGATTATCAAGTCTGATCAACACTTTTACGCGTTATTTATATTTGTCGTTCTTTTTTTTTGTCTAATTTACTGTCACAACAAACTTTAAAGATCAAAACATAGGGTGGGGAGCCGCGGGTAATATTCGGCGTAGTATTTTATCCAAAATCGTCCAGTAGATAAGCGAGCAGGATACTGCGACGGAAGATTGGATGGCACTTGTCCATCTTAGGTGACAAAAAATAGGCTGCGGTATGGTGTGTAATTGAAATTATACAAAAAAAATGTAGTTTTCATTAAGGTGGGATTAGAGACGGCATTTTTTATTGTCATTTCGATTTGCCGAACTGTTGACGATACGCATGCGCACTGCAGTGTTGTGTTGATCAGAGTATGGATTTTTATGCTTTTGACATACAAAGAAGAAAGACAGACATATTCTGGAGCTGGTAGAGCAAGGCAGATGTTAGTCAGCCGGTCATAGTTTCGTTTACTTTCGAGTTTTGTGCAATAACGGAACCTTTCCTATTAAAACAAACACATATTCTCTAGAATTCCTAGGAGAGATGACATCTAGATAGACTAAAAAATATCGTGTATCAGTAAAAATTGTTGTTTTTACTTCAGTTCTGAAAAATCGACGTGTTTACTTTCAATGATTTTAAGGTAAATTGTGGAAAATTTAGTGGTTTTAAAAAACTGTTTTTTTAAAAGTTTCTGTGCATTTATTTAAAAAAAACCACCGGCATACTATTTGTCAATGCCTCCGTGAACAGCCCTTCCAAAATTAGATACTATTTTTTTTTAATAATTGCAAGGTTCCGGAAGTTACCCCTACATTCAAGCTATTTATAGGTCTTTTATACATGATTGACCTTGAGAACTGTGTCCTTAAGAGCCAAACCCAGTGACTTATTCGCCATTTAATTTTCTTATCAATATTTCGTTTATTTCTCGTTTTCTCCAACAAGCGGCCAAATATCCGTGCTTAGCTAGCAGTTACCTACAGTTTTAGGTTTTAGGTTAAAAAAATTAAATGATTTAAGGTAAAAAAATTTCTATGTATACATACCCTATTACGTAATTTATCAGTTTCTTACATCATATTTATCACTACTTTAGCTTGCTTTTCGCAATCATTATGTTCTCTTGTAGCTGACAACAAAGAATCACACATATAATTTGGTTTTGATCGAAATGTCATCAAATTACCGTTTTTGGTATTCCGCGCGTTCTATTCACTTGTATTTCCTGGTAATTTTTTCCCTGGAGATCCAAGGCATTAATTACCAATGTTTTACGATACTAGGTTATTCGCGTCTTTGCTAGTTTCAAATATTCGAAAGAATAGCAAATCAATCAAAGTAAATTCTTTAGAAGCTCATTTAAAGGAATACGATTTGCATTGCAAATCTGTATATCGCTTTCCTTCCAATCGATATATTTATTTGTATAAAGTAGTCATTCTTTTGGAGAATTTAGCAGTATCATCAATATAAACTAGGCCTCATCCAATCTTTATAAATATATAAGATGGCTTAGGAGCGGTAGAAAGACGATTCTCTGAAAAATAACAATATCAGATTTTTTATACAAAATAATAAAGATATTAATATAATTGCCTCCTAAATAATCTTTCAAAAACGACGAAAACACTTACATACATGATTAGTCATTCATACAGCCTTCTTACACATAGAGGGACATATAATCAGTAGTAACATGCCCTACATTGCAAATTTACATACTTGTTTTAAGTTCGTGTATGTTTAGTGGTAATTTATAATTAGAAGAAACAAAAATAACTTGATGGCCAAAAAATTATTTTTTTACCCAAAAATAATGTTCTCTCTCTTCAGAGAATAAACCCCATCTGTATAGGATATCACAGGCTTTTTCGTAAGATACTAAAGCCATGAATCGGAACGGAAAGTGCAATCCATTGATTCATGCATACAAAATAGAAATTTGTGCCAGCTCCGATTCAGACCGCATAAAAGGAATATTTCTCGAGGATGAAAAGATCTAATCGAAATATATTTTAGACTGCGAGGCACAATAATAGTGGATATTGGATCGAAAAAACAGGTTTATGTGGAAAACGTTTGTTTAGGATAAATGGACGAAGCCCGCGTTTTATATCGGCTGGTTGGTAGTTTACTAAATTACTAACAGAATCATTCCTTTGTTCATTATTTCCTTGAGATTTATTTCTAAGGGTTAATAACCCTTGTATTATTTAGCTGGTTATTAGACAGCATAATAGAAAACTAGACCATGGTCGTAAAAATGGTACAAACTATCTGAACAGTCAGTAAAAAACATGGATAGCATCTATGATATTAAGCTGTATAATACTAGGAATGTGGTGTACAATCTTACTGCCGAATTTTTCAAACTGTTTATGTATTATTTTTATGGGGAACTGCCATAGTAATGGTACCTATAATAATGGTATTAAAATACCACTTAAAAACTCAACGTTCGTTAGGAAAATTCATACAAATAAAAACCAAAAACAAGTAATAGTTAGTTACGATATATGTGTTGTAAAGATTCATATTACAACACGAGATGTTAAAGTTGTCAAACGAGGCGTCAGCACTAGTGCTGTAATAGATGCCCTTACAAAACTATTTACAGAACTGTAAAATTCATATTACTAAATGAAAGTAGATAAAAATAATAAATCTGATGAGAATTATCATGCGGTGATGGCCTAAAACTTACATAGGCCAGTCAGGTACAAGTTTTTTTTAAATACTATTATTCCAGTCCTAAAAAAAATAAAGACAGATTCTAATTATGCCCATCATTTACTAGAATCTAATTATAATTTTAAGGTAAACAGGTATTGGTACGATCAATAAAATTCAAATTGAGACCCGACAGCTAAAAGATTCCGAACAAGGATGTGACCTGCGCAACAAATATGTTGAAACTAATAATATAGCGCGCGGCTAATTGCCGATCGCTACGAACCCCCACCAACGTCTTGCGGATTCTAGCTTCTAACAAATACAATTTGGGGCCGCTGCACTGCTTTCCTAATTGTAGAAAAAGCGTTTTATTGGAAACAAAATGCGTCGCATTGAGAAGATACAATTTATTTCTTAACAAAATTGCTGTATTAAAAGTAGTTAATTATTCAACAAGACTGTGCTGCTAATAAAACTGATTACTATCAATAAAAACACTGTTCTAGCAAATCTGGAATTGATAATAATAATAAGTTTATTTAGAAATTTAATAATATAATAAATATGTTTATGTTGTCTTCGATAAACTTATTCTTCAATCCCCTGAAGCTGAGCTTGTTAATACTAAAGCGACTAGCAATTTATTTAATATGGGTTAATACAAAATAAGCTATTAATACAAACTATGTCTTAGAAAACCTATTGTATGAGATATGAGATCATTTTCCTCCGTGTAAAATAGCTTGATTAAGACGGTTTTTAAGTTTAAATTAATGTTATACATTACGCTCTTTGATTCAAAGGTACTACTTGTGTATATTTAATAGCAGATTACTAATGACAATAATGGTAATGCTAATTTTACATAATGAAATTTTTGACTGTTCAGTGTGCAGAGTTGATGTACCATGTGCGTATGTAGGGACACATTTCTTTATGAACCACCACTGATTGCTTTGTGCATTATTTTTCCCGTTTTAATTTCCGCCGGCACAACAACAATTCCGAGCGAATTGATGGCCCAGTTTTAAATACGATTCAGAGTGAGTTAGGCTCACCCGTCCTCCCCGCCTCCCGCCGCCGGGCAGAGCTCCACGGAGTGCGGCCATTACTCACCCGGAAAAGAGAAAAGAAGACGTTCGTTTTGCTTGTTATTTTAAGACTGGAAATTAACGGAATGGGTTTTAGAGTGTTGCTATGTCTCGGCTCTTTCTTGCCATATATTTTAATGAGGCAGTGCGCGTAAAAAGACCACCGTTTCTCCGTTTCGCAAAGCCGTTAATACAACACGAAGAAAAACATATTTGGCTTTGACTCTGGAACGAGTTACTCATTTTATCGGTGGATTTTCCAAATTAATGGCTGTAATTTATTTCTAAAAATTCTTCTTCTGTTGATCCAAGATTTTCCTTTACACAATTGGGTTTTAAAATCAGTCAGAACAAAGATTATTGTATGCAAATAGGACTTTGATTTACCTTTTTAATAAAAATCAATTTAAGCAGCTGATTCCATCGTTAACAATAATATTTTCTCTTGCACATTTGAGGAACCAATAATTGTCAGTAGTAGTAATAGTAACAAGATTTATTTAGCAATATGCTACAATTTAACAAGTTTTATAAAATATTAAAAGTAATTTAACAATATTATCTTTAAAGTATTAAAAAAGTTTTATCAGTCATTATTCTGTTTTTAAGTAATTTTTTTTTTAAATTTTTTTAAATTTCTCAAAGAGCTCTGATATTTAATTAAAATATCCAAGTTGTTATATTTCCTTAATCCTTTAAAGAAAACCGATTTATATGTCAAATGTTTTGATACCCTAACTAGACAAAAATCTTTGTTATACCTAGTTGAATAGTTATGATGATTTTCAAAATTTTGAATTATAAAATCTTTCAAATGAGAAGGCAGTAAGTTATGTGTTGAACAATGTACTAAATAGAAGAATTTTTTTTTACTATTAAATAGATATTTATGCGATAACTAATGTGATTCAAAATAAGTATTTTAAATAAACGGACACAATAGAGTAAAAAAAAAGTGACGATAAGTTGAATTTCCAAAAAAAAGGGAAAAAAATACACATAAATTTTTAAACAAAAAATGGGGTGTAGACTCAAAATATAATGGGAAGCAATATTTTCTTATGAGTTTTATTCGTTTCTCTAAAAAAAATACACTATCGTCAGTTCGAAACTTTGAAATGACATTTGACAGGTGTAACGCACGTCACAAGTCAAACGTTTTAAGCTTTTGCTTTGTTTTGGATCATGCAGAACCTAATGCCAAAAACAAATTTGCAAAAAAAAAACGCATAAAAAAGCTTTCCATATGGTGCAGACTTTTCCGCGTACACTGTATAAAATATCATCAGCAAACATTTGAATAAAACATTGTTTTAAAACATTTGGCATGTCATTTATATAAAGAATAAATAATAATGGACCTAAAATGCTACCTTATGGTACCCCAATATTATTAAATTCCTTTTTAGAAATTTTTATTAATTTTTGTTTTTTGGTGCCTATTACTTAAATAATTTTGAAACCATTTATAAACAACTCCCCTTAATCCATACATCCCTATCAATTGTTTCGAATGCACGTTTAAAATCCAAAAATACTGCCAATACAACTACATTTTTGTTAACGCTTCGCTTCCAATTTTCAATTACATACTGAATTGCCGTTTCTGTTGAATATCCATTCCTAAAACCTGCTTGAATATTTACTAAAATTTTGTTTTCTTCTTTCTAATAATATATTTATAGACCTAATTTCACAGCTTTTTTTTTATATTTTACGGTTTGAAACTGGTGTTATAAAAGAACATTTTAGATCTTCAGGTATTATTCCATATTTGTATATAATATATAGGCAGTTATTGATTAATCTTAATATAACTTCAACTGTGCTTGTAAAAGTTTCTTTCATTACTTTTTTTGATAAAATTCCACTATAATTATTGTTTGATTTGAGTTTGTTAATTTTAAATTTTATTTCTCTTCATGAAACTTCTCGGAATTCTTCAATGATATTGAAACATTTTAGGACATAATAAGTATTTCATTTCCAACCTCGATATCATCAACTATTTCTTTAATACTATTAACGTAATAATAATAATTCATATTTTCAGCAATAGAAATTGGATTTGTTTCTTTTCTGCCCTTAAATATAATTTCTAATATTTCACTCTTGGTTGTTGGCTTGACAAAATTCTTAAAGTTTTACACATTTTATCAGAAAGCCGTATTTTCTTCCAGCCTCTCTGGTGTCACGTTAAACGCATACAGTTCAGGCAATATCTTAGTCGTTTGCCGTAATTCTATCCTGGCGATTATCTTTGCTTACGTCGCTTTTTACACCTTATCCAGGACTAAAGTGTTCTCGTTAGTTCCGTGTGGCCTTTAAAAAACAAAATTATACTAGTAAACGCTGGTGTGCAATGCGATTAGCAGAAAAAATAGTCTATTCGAATACGTATTACACAATAAATCATTTTAATACTTAAATATTAGCAGAACAACATTACATAAACAAATAAATCTTCCTCAACTCTTGAGTCTCATCCAAGAGATAAATTCTTAAACGCGTCGCAAAGATTGTTTGCGTAGACTTTAATCCGCCTTTACCTTTAGGCAAAAAGCCATATGTAACCGTCACGATTTTTGACACCATATATTTCTGCTTAGAAATTTTTACCAAGAGGAATTATATTTATTTTATTAAGAACTGCCTAGTCTATTTTTGAGAATTTAGTTCTACATAATGCATATTTTTACGAGTATGTCTATAAGACATTGTTAAAATTTAATATCTGCCATGTATATAATTCTTGTCGAATGTTTTATATACAAGGCAAATTTTAAATTTTAACAATGTCTTACAGACATACTAGTAAAAATACCAATTTAACATCTTCTTTTTAGAAGTGATTTTTTCTTCTTCCCCGGGTTTATTTGGTCGTTTTGGACTCTTCCACATACTCTGAATGTTTTAATCTATTTCTATGTTTTCTTCACATTATGGCATTTCCACACACCAATAATTAATTTCATAAAAGCTCCATTAAGGTTTTATACCACTTATCTTTTTTTCTTCTGCTAAAACCATTAGCAATACATTTTTCTGTCTCCTGATGATGAACGTGTCTGCGTTCGAAACATGTAGAGAGCTCTAAGCAAACATTTATTTGTTCTATTAAATTTTGTGGAGGAAGACTTTTAGTTTCTTCTTTCTCTTCCATACTTTCAACTCCACTTTAAGCATGGACTATTTCTTCAAATTAATAAACTTTGGTTTAACCACCCTATCTTTAACGGTCTCCAATATTCCAATAGTCGAAGGGCAATAACCAGTGGCGGCTGGTTAATGAAGAGCTCTGGGGCGCCGCCCTCCCTGCAATTATTTCAAACAGAATCCAAAAATCTTTACTTAAAAAACCAATAACGCAATGTATGTAAGCAATCAATTAAAATAATTCAAACCAAACGTAGCCCTATTCTAACGGGCAGGCTATACTCATAGACAAGCGAGTTGCGAGCGACCGATTATCCGTCCCGATTCAACGCGCCTTCTCGATGGGTTGTCATGACGACGGAGGCCTGACGTCACCTACACATCGCACAACGAGCGGCCACGGAGAGCTCCAATTTTCCGCGCCCGCTGTTCGCGAATCGCGATGCGACCTGTCGATGCCGCTGACGTTTTGTTTATTTGTTTTGAGTTATTTATTAGTTGTTATAAAATTGGAAAATATCGTCTAATATGAAGGTTAGTGATTTACAGAAGGTTGTGTTTAGTTCTCTGAGCTTAAGTGAAAAACTTGATTTAAAAAATGCAGGGCGGCCACTACCAATATTGAACATTGTACAAGTGCAATCAAAATGTAAAAGTAAGGCACAGTTTACGCATAAGTTTGACAAAGAAATATATAATAAAATATTCTGGATATGTGGTTGTGAGGACAAAAATTCTTTTTTTTGTTTCGTGTGTCTTCTTTTTGGCGGGGATGATAATTGGTTTAAAAATGGGGTGCAGGACTTAAAACATCTTTCAGAGAAAATAAAAAGCATGAAAATAGTGCAAAACATCGTTATAATGTGGTAAGTTTTGAGATGTTGGGACAAACTAATATTTTAACGTGTTTAAGTAGTGCTTATGCTGATGAAATTAAAATTCACAACGAGAAAGTTAGAAAAAACAGACACGTACTTTCGAAAATAATAGACATTTTTTTTTTAATTTAAAGCCAGCGCCCCCCTGACTCACTAGTCACGAGCCGCCACTAGCAATAACGTATAGCCTCCTCCACAATAAACCATTTTTCACTACTAAAACAAAATGTCCAAATTACTAAATGAAGGTCTCGCGGTATTTTCAACACAACATGGCAATGCGCAAAATTGTGTCAGTCATGACTTAGACGTCGCACAGGGACGCCATTAACACATTGCATTGGTCCTATTTTCGTCAACCGGCCGGATCCGGAACGCATTAATTCTCGGACGTCGAAACACGAACCTCATGAGTAAACAGTCGAACATCAACATATCAGTTTTAGCAAATAGCAAAACAGCGACA
Organism: Polydrusus pterygomalis; assembly: GCA_963969555.1. Taxonomy (NCBI): domain Eukaryota; kingdom Metazoa; phylum Arthropoda; class Insecta; order Coleoptera; family Curculionidae; genus Polydrusus; species Polydrusus pterygomalis. The sequence goes on from OZ018376.1 coordinate 4,161,964, forward strand.
TTGATTGTCTGAAATCGATAACCGGGAATATGGGCTTTCATTCGTTTGTTAACTAGAAGAGAGCATTTACGCCCTTTAAAATAAAGACTTAAAGCATTAATGATTTGGTAAAACGAAGACCTTTAACGTACGTAAGAGCAGGCATGAGCACCAAAGAATCAAAGTTGTAATTAAATTTAAAAAGTTAATAAAGCAGCAGCAGCAGGGTAGTGTTATTTAACCGTTAGATTTTCTTATTTTCATTAGCTCCATTCTTTTAGGCATTGCCTTCTAATATCAGATTATTTCCTGATTGTTCCCGTTACTGGTCTCATTGACTGGACCATTTAAATTAATCCTTGGCAACGTTGCACTTGTTAGCACTATTGCCGCAGAGCTTACCACCTTCCCCCACCACTTCTTAACTTCACGCCTTACCTTTCGAGGGCTCTCCTGATAAATTAAAGCGTTGTGATTTGTCACCCACACTTTACAATAATGACAGAACGGTCAAGTATTTACCTTATTGGCCGGCTGCGGCACCTCTATAAACCTAGCAGAACAAGGTGCTCAAAATTGAAAATTTTTGTATGGAAAATTAGGTGCTAGTTAGGTGCTAATTAGGTGCCAACTTTAAAATTTAGGTGCTCCTATGGTTTTTGAGAAAATTATATTTTTGTGTTGTTCTGCTAGATTAACGTTAAGCTAACAGAACATTACTGTCAAATAAGCTAATCAAGAACAAAATGTAGTACCAAAATTAGGTGCTTTTTTGGTGCTTATTGAATATCTAAAAAAAAATGTAATTAGTTAAGGTTTTTAAAAAATACCGCCATGTTCTGCTAATTTTAAGAGGAACAAATTCCGTCTAAAAGGTATATCGGCAACCGGTTTGTTCGTTGTTACCCAGAGCATTTTTTTTGTATTTAAATTTTATAAAATAATATTAGTTGAAAAAATTGAATTAAAAAAAATGCTCTGGTAACAACGAACAAACCGGTTGCCGATATACCTTTTAGACGGAATTTGTTCCTCTTAAAATTAGCAGAACATGGCGGTATTTTTTAAAAACAACTAATTACATTTTTTTTAGATATTCAATAAGCACCTAATTTTGGTACTACATTTTGTTCTTGATTAGCCCGTTTGACAGTAATGTTCTGTTAGCTTAACGTTAATCTAGCAGAACAACACAAAAATATAATTTTCTCAAAAACCATAGGAGCACCTAAATTTTAAAGTTGGCACCTAATTAGCACCTAACTAGCACCTAATTTTCCATATGAAAATTTTCAAAACAAAAATGTTTAATATTTGCTCTATATTATTTGATTTTTCTGGCTTTGGGAATATTTTTTTGTTAAAGAATAATAATAATTTTAAAGCACCTAAATAGCACCTAATTTTGGAAAAATAAGTTATTATTTGTTAATCCTTATAATAAAACTGTTCTGGTAGCTCAGCGTCAACCTAGCAGAACATGGCGGTATTTTTTAAAAACCTTAACTAATTAATTTTTTTTTTAGATATTCAATAAGCACCAAAAAAGCACCTAATTTTGGTATTACATTTTGTTCTTGATTAGCTTATTTGACAGTAATGTTCTGCTAGCTTAACGTTAATCTAGCAGAATAACACAAAAATATAATTTTCTCAAAAACCATAGGAGCACCAAAATTTTAAAGTTGGCACCTAATTAGCACCTAATTTTCCATACAAAAATTTTCAATTTTGAGCACCTTGTTCTACTAGGTTTATAGAGGAGGCGGCGGCCCTTCTCTTAGATTTTGTAGAACAACAATGTAGTTTAATCACTCAGCAGATGATGTGGACAGGCGCGTTAAAAAATATCTATTCTCACGAGTCAACTGTGACAACACGGACCATCGTGTGTAGATTTCCAGATTTTGTGATATTGTGAAATAAAATAAAGTTACGCATATTCAAAAACTAATTTCAGTTGTTTTTTGTTCATCCAACCTATGGAATTAGCAAAACAACATTCAGCTAAAACTAGCCATGGTTCTTCGAGGGAAAACGTACCAAACTTTATGAATTCTAATCACTGCTGATTATATCATTCACAGAATGGTTGCATGTGAATTAGACTGTGTAAGACTATAGAACGACTTAAGTTTATTGAAAGATGCTCAAGTACGTACCCAGAAATTCCATTCGAGGGGGGCCAAGGTGATTTTTACTTGTGAATTTAATTCAGCAAGTTCGAAAAGTGAAGTTTCTAATATTTATACGCGGATAATCAAACATGTTCTTTATCAAATAGGAATATTTTTTATTACATATGAATCATTGGCATTATAACACATAACAGTTCAGATGTTCAGATTTCGTCGCTGACATGATATCAAGGACTTTGTTAGAATCCACTTTGTACACTGGTTTGTTTTTCATTTTGGGGGTTGGAATCGATCTCTGGAATAGCTTTTCAATTTTTCCTTTGCCCTCTTAAGTCTCTTTTAAATCCTTAATTAAGTCTAAGAGAAAAAAAATTCTGCTCCTTAGCACTTTTTCGTTATCGTATTATAAGAGTTTAGTAAAATATATTTTTAATATTTACGTAGGATTTAAATGGTTTTTAAATGTTGCTATTATATATATTATATAAATGTTGTATTTATTTACTTGTGTTTAATATGAAAATTTAATGTAACTATTATACATTTTATTGCCATTAAATAAAACAATTGATAGCAACTAAAGCACTAGAATCGCTCATCCAGTAGATCCTATATCCAAAAATCCCTCTACCAATGTTGGTGAATAGTTTGAAGTTTCAGTTGCACAAAAGATGGTTTTCCGCATTACAAAGGCCTTTTAGCCAAAATCCTCGGCAACCGCTTTTAAATAGAGCGGAACAATCTCGAACAATAAGCGAGCGAGGATTTTCGAGTGGCCAGCACGAATCGTGCAAAGTACGCTCGCCGCCATTCTTGTAATAATATACGTTTCATAGTCGTATACGTGGCCGTGTAAATCTTTGTTACCGCAGTTACGTACGTCGTGTATAAAAAATGTATTTCTTAAATTGGCGTGTTCTATAATAGGCAAACCTATACCGGGTGATTCACGACAAGAATTTATATAAAAACACTTTGTCAGGCTTTAATATCTCATCGTGATGTAGCCTGCTGAATAAAAGCACATTTCTATACCTTTGCGTTAGAAACTTCTTAAATATTATCGATTCATTTTGCTTATGTAATCAATTTTAGTAAATAAGAACCGGCCGCTACCGGTCGTGTACTGTGCATGTGCTGAATAGTGCAAATAGATGTTTAGCAAAACCCGTTAAAATAAGAAAAAAATATTGGTTTAAATTTGAATCTTAAAAAAAATCATTAGTTACTTGATCACAGTGTATGACCTTTTTGCCTCTAAAATCTCTAGTACTTGCGTAGTTTTGTAAATTTCTAACAATGTTTGTTAGTTTCAATTGAATAAAGCGGATTTTCAACCACCGAAACCCAGATGAAGGGAGGACAATAGGGTCATACAAACCCTTTTCCTAATAGGGTCTACATCCATGACGCCTCGCCATGTGAAGGCCATCGTACCAAGGCTAATTGAACAGGCCAAGCCGGCTAATTATAATTTCGAAATATCCAAATAACACTAGTAGTAAAGCAGATGGGATTATATGGCACTTTTATTCAACTGCGCGCGTGTACAAATGCCGATCAACCAAACTTATTGTTTACATATATTTTTTGGCTTTATTTGGCTCTATATATTTATTATATTATAAATATTTTACAATAATTATAATTTAAGATATACTACAGTAAAAAATCCAATTCATTAACAGGGAGGAATGTCTGACTCAATTTATTTGATAATATTTTTTGATTTAAACTTTAATTCAATTCGAAAATCATGTTTAATTTGACGCATGCGTAATATGCAATAGGTGGTTGTCAATCGTTGGCTTTGAACGTTACTTATTGTTCGTACAGTGCCTGGTCGTTTTTGTGTGTGTCATAAGCAAATGGGTGCTTTTAAAAACACTAAAGGTTACGTTACGGCTACTGCAGAAAATCTTCAGTTTCTTCATCATAAATTTGTGAATTTGCCTTCCAGTGTTTTTAAAACTACTCGGTCACCCATTTTTTCTAATAAAAGGATTTTAACAAAAAAATTATCTATAAGGTAAAGTTTTCTTTTTACAACCATTAGCAACATACTCTTATCTTACAACAAAATAAAACGTTTTTGTTTCTTCTAATTCAAATTCAAATTCAAATTCAAATTCAAATTCAAATTCAAATTCAAATTCCTTTATTCATGTTTAAAATTACAAAAACTTTACATACGTCAATGGGTATTATAATTATTACTATCTAAACCAATATGGGTACCCAAACTACAATTCTAAAAATTCAACAATTTTACAGTCGAAAAGTAAAACACAGCAGACGGACAGGTAAAAATCAATTATCAAAAACATACAACAAACAAACAAAATGTTGTTATCTTCCAAGCGTTCATCAAAACTGACATCCTAATCAGACATTTTGGAAAGAAGTGTGTGCCATGCAGATTGGTTTCTTTAAATTGGACAGATAACGCCTTTAAAACTAGTTTATGCTAGTTCCGCCTATAGAAAAGTATATGATAAGAAACCCTTTGGGGGCATATTAAAATATCTCCGAATCTGTCCATAACATTCCTAAATTTGATAAAAAATGATGTGTAAGATTAATTTAAAATTGATTAAAATATAATCATTTGATTCTTACATCAATCAGTATTGAATAAGGTGGAACGCACACGGCAGGCAGTCGGCGAACGACTAATTTGTAGGTTGAAATGCAAAACATGCATGTAAATTCAGTAACGCACATGACCTTCTAAAAAGACGGAACGACAAAAAAGTTGCACCATGCTTCATTTTTGCGCCGACCCGACAGTCGGTGGGTGAAATAAAGGGATGGGTTTTGTTTGTTTTAAAGCACACGGCCGTCAGTTTTTACGTTAATCGATGCTCGATAACTGCTGTGGTACCTCGCAGTTGCTTAGTGCTCTTTGAAAATGGAAATAGATATTGACAAACTTATCTGCAAAATACAAAAAAGACGACATTTATATGACACAACAACAGCTGAATATTCGGACAGAAACTTAAAGAAAAAACTTTGGAAAGAAGTATGTGTACAACTAATAGCAGGTTGGTGACACACACTTCCTCATATTAGTATCTTGGAACGATAATTGTGTTTGTAAGACAGCTAACAGCTCATTAAATGAATTCAAGGACATTCTATAATAATTGAAAAATTTGTCTGGACGTTCCTGTAGGGATTCAAAAAGGGTATGAAATTGGCGTTTTAATAAACGCTGACTAATTACTGGATGCACCCAAAAAACTCTGTTTCCCCTTTTTTTTTCTTCGGTTTCACTACATAGTATAAAACAAAGTCGCTGTCGCTGTCGCTGTCTGTCCGTCCCTATGTAAGCTTAAATCTTTAAAACTACGCAACGGATTTTGAAGCGGTTTTTTTAATAGATATAGTGATTTAAGAGGAAGGTTTATATGTATAATACATGCATAATATTGTAGAGAAACACTGATAAATTTAGAGGTTTCTAATGTGATGTCGTAAATATACACATTTTAGACCCGCGTGCGAAGCCGGGGCGGGTCGCTAGTCTTAAATATAACGCAACACAACGACATGTCTGACTATTCATTTCGCACAACCATCGTCGACTAATCTAACGTTCATATGCGTTGTTCACCTTCTTAAACGGTCGACTGTCGGCCGTGTGTTTAGTCTCCCGACAAATAAGTAGCTTACCTACTGTCTATCGTCTGCGTTCTACCTAAAGGCGGGTTTTCCTACACCTTCGCCAGTCGTTGACGACTGCGAGCTTTGACCGGTAGTAGCCGCAATAATTTTCCGTCAACCCGTGTTCCTACCGCAGCCATTTTTAAGTGTTCGGGTTTGTTCTAGCCTGAAGAAATATGAATATTTCTAAAAAGTCATTACTACTACTGTTAAGTTATCAAGAGCAGGAGGAAAATCTGCTTCTTCTTTTAACATTAGAATCTGAAAAACATAGGAGCAAAGAATTAGCCATGTTTAAAAATAGACGGTCTGAAGGATTTCAGGCCATTTTAATAAAAAACCACTTGACAGACAATGAAACAAAATTCAAAGAGTTTTTCCGAATTTCACAGCATCAATATAACTATCTATTGCGGCTCATAGAAGATGAAATTGTTAAGCCATCCTGTAATCGTGTGAAATTTCCAATAACACCCACAGGAAACTGGAAAACAATGCGCTTTCGTTGACGAAATTAGTCGCAGCACCCCTCTCGGAGATGAGCGGCTACCACGGCCGAACGAATGACGACCGCTCGCTAGTAGTAGCGACTGGGTAGCGGGTTGGAAACCAGGCAGGTTTAAAATGCATAAGGGATGTCTTGACGAATTGGTCGCGGCTACTCAGTCGCAGTCGTCGACGTTTGGCGAAGGTGTAGGAAAACCCGCCTTAAGGCGGCTTAAGCAGTTGCAGTTGGCAAAGTTAATTTTTTAAAATCAATTCGGCGTGAACGTTGATTTAATTAATATTTTGATTTAAAATTTAATAATTTTTGTGTGTATACAGATGTCTATTACTTCCCACTATTTATAACTCAGAAACCATAAGTAACGGGGCCTTTCTTACATGACTGTGTTAATTTAATTACTGCAATGTAGGAGAATTTCCTTAAATAATAAATTATTACTGCAAACATAAATTTATAATGTTTTGTTCAGTTGCTGAATAATAATTATTTATTGTTTGGTTAAACAGTTAGAAAAATATTTTTTCTTTTAACCAGAAACATTTTTCCCTTGTAACGAAGTTTTAGTTTTAATTAAATTAGCGAAGACAATAGGGCCAAACAAAAACCCTTTCCGTAATAGGGTCTACTACATCCATGATGCCCCGCCATGTTGAGACCATGATCGCAGGGCTAATTGAACAGGGCTTACGTGCGCCGCCAATTATTGTTTTGGGCTCTTTCCCGGCTGATTTGTTGTTCCTGTAAAGGACTTTCGGCACAATTTCACTTATTGGTTTAGTCTATTAGTCTACGCTCCTTCCTTAAAAATGTACAGGTCCGTATTAGGTATATTATTGGTTTTCAGCATTTAAAAAAATAAGCTTTTATTTAATGTTGTCCTGATAGAATTGCACAGTCTTGAAATCTTGAAGTAAAAAATGCAATGTAATATTACTACCCAATTAGCTGACGTATGTTGGGGTGCACAAAGCTTCTGAACAATAATGAACTAACCAGATAACTTTAATTCTGACATTAATGACAGTGTCCGAAATTATATAGTCACAATCAAAGTGGTTGGGTTGCACCCAGACCTTCTGGGATTTAAAGGGGAACTACAGACCTGTCGACGTTGTGGTCTAGTGGTTAGCGCAGCAGCCTCACAGATCGTAGGCCCGGGTTCCATTCCCGGTGCCGACAACGTCGATGTTAAATTTGGAATTTGGTTTAAGAGGTGGCGCCGTCTTTCGGAAGAGACGTTAAACTGTGGGCCCCGTGTCATGGATGTTGGCACGTTAAAGAACCCTACCCTCGACAAAGAGGGATTCGGCAAAATCACCAGATAGTGTGTGACAAATTCCCTGGCGTCGGTGATTGGCCTCGTTGCGGAAAAAGGCCGACGTAAAATAAATAAATAAAAAAAAAAAAAAACTACAGACCTGTAATAAAGGTGTTAAAAAAAAAACTGTCGAACTTTGTAATAAGCGGTTTACTACGAATGAAGATCATGGCAATTTTAGGGCGTTTTTACTAGTTAAAACTGTGTTCAGTTATAAGGTGATTATTAATAACGTTACAACAGAGCTGCGACACTAAAATAACAGAGTTACAAAAAAATTCATCCCTGTTTCTAAGTACCTGCTTCCTCCTCTAAAACTACTTTTGTTTCGCGTTCCGGTAAATTACGACACCACTATATTATCCTTACCCGAAGAAGAAAAACCAGGAGACGGCAAATGGTTGAATGCGCACCAGCGTTGCCAAACTTCGGCCTAACAGCTGATGTAAAAACGCAACCTCAATTAATGTTATGTAATTTATATTTTTTTCTTCTGTTGTGTTTTGTTCCTGTGAAAATATTAAAAATTGTTGTTTATTGTTTTATATGCGAAAACGTTTTTTTCTAATCAGAGTAGTTTTAACAGACATCAAGAGAAGGTTCATAAAACTTTAGTTTCTCCGATTGGGTATGATAATGATTGTGGAAGTTTGGGGTGCCTAAGGAAGGATACATAAATCCATCAAGTTTTTTTTAATGAAGTAAAAAATGCTGTAGGTGAAATTAAACCAAAGGTTTTTATGACTGATATGACAAAAGTAATTGTTAATGCTTGGCAAAAAATATTGGGCTCCGTTGAAAAGCATTTATTTTGTTCTTAGCATGTCGAAGACCTTGGCAACAGAATCTTAGAATAATTCATAAAAGGCATCGTGTTGCTGCGCTTGAACAAAACCGAATTAATAAATGTTGCAGAAAATGTTTATTTAAATGACACCCCCAATCAAGAAGAAAGAAAAGAATGCGTAGGTTATAAAAGTTACCTCAGAAATATGTTGCGAACTAATTTGCAAACTCTGTAACATTTGTGCTCATGTTTGAATGTAGTTATATGGATTACAACATAAAACATACAATATGTAAGGATATTCACTATGTTTCTTTATAAAATCATAAAACTATGTCTACAAGTTTATTTAATGACAAAGTGAATAATAAAAAAAACTGAAGTTGAAAATTTTACAATGAATTTAGTGTGTGAAACTGTACAAGAAAACGCTGAAACTCTTCAGAATCAAGCTCAAAGCTGCTGCATTTCAAATCGTTGAAAGTAGTACAGAGCAGTTGAGAGCACTTTTGTTAAGTAAGACCTCAGAAAAATAATTTAAATGTGAGTCAAAAAATATACTACTACTGTACCACCAAATTGAAAAACAAGTTTTCTTTTCTACAAAGAGAAACAGATAAAAAAAAACAGAACGAGAAACTTAATTTACAAGAGGAAGATATAATAAAAGAGTTTTTAACTGGATCTCTAGTTAAATCTCCTAATGTTTTAGATGACCATAGTTATAATAAATATTATGTGGAAATTAGACTAAAGTCTTTATTGCAATAATTGTAATGAATTTCCATCAAGTAAAAGCCAGCACTATTCACAGACCATAGTTATATTTAAATCTTTTATGTATTTAAATCATATTTAAATGTATTGATTAAACCATTAATATTTACGATAGTTTTACTTTAAGACATGCCACAGAAAATAAGATAAAAAAAGCTACCAAAAATTATTTAAAAAAAAATAATCGGCGTGCAGACAAGAAAAATCATAGAAACTTAAAAAAACCTTCTGGGTTCAAATCCTAGCAAAGGCATAAAACTTAATTTCAATTTAAAAACTTTCCATGCCGATTAACATTTTTCAGTTATATTTAACGGACATTGAAAACTACCATTTCTAAAAATTATTCTTGAAGTTTGTTATTTACAGTTTATGTTGAGATAATTGAGGTTACGTTTTTATAATATCAGCTGTTAGGTCGAAGTTTGGCAACTCTGGTGAGGAGTCAACCATTTACCGCCTCCTGAAAAACCCATCTGATTTATATCCTTTTCTTTATAACCGTGTCGTCGCCGCCATTTTTAATGTAGATGTTATGCACAGTTTGCGCTCTGCACTGTATCGTATTGTGGCGGTGCGAGACGCTACACCGCACCGCTGGGCGGCTGATGCATGGCAGACGAAGTCTGGGAATTATCCGTTCCTCCAGGTCTCTTCCTTGGCCTCAATTTACATAATTTTCACCTACTCTACTAATGGGTTATGAACGAATAAAATAAGACGAAAAAAATTGGCTGGAGCAAATTGTTCAATTACATAAGCCCACGAAAAGAAGTATCGGGTGCTGGAATACAGATTATGTACTTTAGTATTTTAAGCTGTTGAAAACCAATCTGCATGCAATCAGAATTAGTTCATCGCTTCATGCATTTTTCCAACGCGAACAAACTAACCCTTTATTGTATTGTCCTTCTTACGTTTTCTTGAATGCACGTCACAAATTGGAAATACACAACAAAGAATAAGACAGAAGAAATTAATTATTTTATTATCTAATAACTGTTTTGACTTAGGCTACAATCACAATGGCATTTAATTATTTGTTTTTGACAAGTCGGCATTTTTAACAGGCCAATTTTGTCTTGTGCTGCATTTTGATAATTTTCTGGTTAAATATTGTGAAAGGATGATATATAGAAAAAGAACAAATAATAATTCTGCGAGGCTAGCGAAATACTTTCAACGGGAGCGAGGTGAAGGAGAATCCTTATTACCTCTTGCTGCTGTTCATCCAGTTAGATTAACTTTTTTCAACCTTTACTTACCAGTAAATAAAATATCTAGTCCATTGTAATATTATAATTTATTCATTTTAGATAGTTTCTTCTGATGGTTTAGGAAATTCTCTCTGAACTATAAGTAAACTGTGTAAAAGGCGTCGAGACAGACGATGAATATCATAAATCATAAAAGAAGAAGCAATATTGCTCTGGCATCACTCCATGATATTCACGACCATTTCATTAGATCCCAAATATATAAAATGTACAGTAAAGATAATTTATCTTTATAGTCCGTTTACACGGTTTTTCTAAACCAGTCTATATTATTTAACTTTTTCTAATATTATAATATATTACATTATCTTTTTAGGGGAAGCTAACCCAGAACTCAAGCGGAGGCATAAAACATTTTCAATTTAAAAAATTTTTTTGCACGCCGCTAAACATGGTTCAGATATATTATATTAAATATAGACATAAAAAAAAATTCAATCATAAATATAATATTTTATTTTCAGGTGACTACTCAAAGAAGGAAAAAATACGTGCGTCATACTCAAAAGTTGATAGACAGTGCCTGGGCTACTGCGAGGCTTAAACATAGTAGTGATGTCTTACCGATCATCACAAATCCAGATGAATCGAATTCTCCTGACAATAGAAACTAAATTTTAATAACAATAAATAACAATTTTTAATAAGTGGTATAACAATAGTTAATTTGTAAATTTTTTATTTTGTTCAGTGTTAAAAATAAACGTCTGTTTCTCTGGTTTTTTATTAGTTAAGATGTGGACAAGTGAAGTAAAAAGTTGTTAGTGATGAATTCATGAAAAAATTGCTAAAAAGGTGCATAATCTTCGTGTCTTTGTTATTCTAAGGAGTTATATTTTTAATAAATTCGTTTGTTTTTATCGTTATTAAGCCATCCCAAGCTTATGGAATAATATTTTTACATTTCTTAAATAAAACAGAACTTATAAAACCCGATACTCTTAAAATACCATAAATATTGTTTCAGGAGAAATAAATAAATCGCATTTGATGTATGTATGTGTTGTTATAAATAAGTAGGAAATTTAATATTATTTTTTTTTACTTCTTTTTAGGTATTCCGTATAAATGAGTCACAATAATTTCATATCAGGTTCAACTGGAAGTGACACTCTGACGTTTAAATACTGAAAATATGCGCGCAGTGCAACTATATAACCTACCAAAGTGGCATAATAATGTTTTTTTACTACTAACATGGAAAAACCCTATTATTTACCTCATTTGTCTAATGAGTAATAGTTTATTATTAACCTAGGTAAATAATGATGATTCATATATATATATATATTTTTTTTTTTAATCTTTTTGAAGAAATTGACTGAAACTTGAAATAACGAAGATGAAAAATAAATTCTAGAAAATGTCCTAAGATAATGAAAATTATCAAAAACTATAAATATTATTTAAAATAATAGTTTATTGTACAGTTTGTTATTACAAGTCATGCACTGCTCAGCTGCACTTCCACTATTAATAGAATTACCATTATTTATTATAGGTAAATTTAGTTCAGTATGATGAATATTTTCGATAATTTGTGGACGTTCATTATCACTTGATACTAAGTCATCAGTCTGTAAGTTTTCTGCTAGACCATCTGGACGTGCGAAAGAACTGGAGGGTATACTTAAATTTTCATTGGATAAGATGGGATATTGTACTAGTTTGGTTATTCTCTTCTTGTCCGCTAAAATCGCTTTTATATAACGGAATAATAAAATATAACAATCTTCCAAAAAATATCATAAAAATTTTAAAAATTGGCCACTTTTAAAAAACAATTTAAGAGATATTTACTAAATTAAATTATTTATACTATTTTTTTTAAATTCATTTTATTAATGAATTAAATTGGATTAACTAATTTTTTTTAATGGTTATTATTTTCTATTATGTTGTCACTTTCCATGTAATGAACTGCAAAAGTTAGTTTGGAATAAAGACATTTTAAAAGTTAAAAGTTATAAAAGTGCTCGGTCAATAATGACTGACTTCTTACCCTAAGTATAATATAATATACTATTGTTTTTTATAAGGACGTAATCCCGGTATAATAATAGTAGGTATAGATGAAATTTTCACATACAGTTGATCTTCGTTGTTTCGGTAAAAGAAAAAGAACTAGATAAATGTCTAACAAGTTACACGGTCGACTTACACGGAATGAAAAGTTTCTTACTCTTTATAATGTGTCAGGGCTAAACGCCGTCGAATGCCAGCAAGTCTGTTGCAAAGAACATTTATCTGCCCCCGCTTTTCTAATACTCTTTCTAACGAAATTGCGGAGATATTTTCCGGAGGAGATTTATTTTGTTTTCCGAAGCGCATTTTATAAGTCTGCGAATTTTTCTGTCTTTCGAGATAAATTTAAGGATATGTAGAAGCGATGCATGTTCGATAAAAGTTTAAAATTAAACCGACTTATTTCATTTTGTGATACCGCCAAATAAGTATTAAACAGAAATTGATTTATTTCAAAAAATAAAATATACGGCTTAAATCGTACGAATAGGAACATAGAAAAATAACGCGTATGTGAAATATACAACACGTTTGGTATAACACGGCCATTGATATTCAGTAGGACCTTTGTATCATAGACATTTACTTTTGGCTGATTAGAAAATAATGAAATTTGGTGTATGAGTCCATCATGCAAGGACCTACAAAAAAGTCTAATACAATTTTAATGTAAAATGAACGTGGGAGCCAATATTTAAGGGTTACCAAATTTAGTGGAGATTTCCGATGGCCAAACTGGTGACGCATCATCCATCTTCCTTTGTGACGTTTTTGCATTATCCACAGAGAGAACTCTCATATTGCAACAAAGTAAAGAGAATGCAAGTTCTGTTATTTCCGTTGAGCTTTGCATAAAATAGTAATTTACGTTACAAGACCGGAAAGTAGTGTTTTTCAGGTCGAGACAAGCATTTCCAGGGCGAGCTGTAGGCGAGTCCTGGAAGCTTGGAGAGACCTGGAAAACACTAATTTTCGGTTGCGTGACGTACAATATTTTTTTTAAGACCGAAACTTCGATATACATTTACTTATTTATTTTATTTTATATTATGACTTCTCGTAACGGGCTCTCGTAAGTCGCTTTCCTTGCTGCTTCCAAAATTTCTTCTGGAATCTCATTTTCCGTGTCGGATAATTCAAAATCTGAATTCATATTGTTAAATTTGCGCACTCGCGAAACAAGTTTGACATAAACAACAACTTAAAAATCAACGAACTGTCACTCGACAATACATCGAAATGTTGTTGTCATAGTAACGAAATCAAGGTAGCTTGATATTATCAAAGAGCGATTGGAGAAACAAAAAACAGGGACCGGAAAAATCTTTTCCGGTCTCTAACGTCACTTTTCCGTTCTTGCGATCGAAATAAGGTTATTTTCTAGACGAAAAATTGTCCAGAAAGTGTATATTTTCTGGTCGGTTTAAAAAAAAAGACTATAATAAGAAAACCAAAACTGGAAAATCATTGTTTAACAATTACATTTCACAAAGAGCCGGTTAAATATACTGACCATTGCGAATGCTTCTTATTATTTAAATTATCCACCTAGACGAGCCGAGAATGATCATGAATTGGGTTAAATATTTGCCGTTTGTAAATTACCTTTAAAAGTTGGGCAATTAAAATTTTTGGCCTAATTGGGGTAGGCTCATTCTAGCGGACAATGTAACGAGGGCTTTTGTTATTCTAATTGCTAACGAAATATCAAAAATTTTAGAAAGGGCCGTACATTTACAAATTACATTACAGTTTTTTGACTGATTTTAAAATAATATCCGACTTCCAGTCTGGTTTTAGAGTAGATCATAGTACATCCACTGTCCTCGTGCAAGTTACTGATGATATTGCTAGTGGCATTGATAAGAAGGAAATTACAGCTTTGGTAGCCTTGGACTTTTCCAAGGCTTTTTATACGATTAATCATAGTTTCCTATACGCTAAATTAAAGTATTATGGTTTCTCCAACCCTGCTACTAATTTTATAAAACCGTATCTTTCCGGCCGAAAACAAAAAGTTCATATTGGCGACCTTATCTCATCTACACAGGACGTAACCTCCGGCGTTCCGCAGGGATCTATCCTTAGGCCTTTACTAATTATACTTTATACCAATGAACTATTTAACTCCGTTAAGAACTGCCGGATTCAAGCTTATGCCGACGACACTCAAATATACCTGAGCTTTAGATTATACCAAGTTCAAGAAGCTGAATATAAAATAAATTCCGACTTAGATATGATAAGCAAACTAGCTGCGGCGCATAATTTGAAATTAAACCCTAACAAATCATACCTCATGGTTTTTGGTAATAATGATGTAAGACAACATCTCGTAGGTTATTTTAATATTAATATAGATAAGAATAGACTAGACATTGTCAACTCTATAAAGAATCTCGGGATATTTTTTCAGCCCAGCTTAAAGTTCAATTTCCATGTTAACCATTTAGTTCAGCGTTCATTTTCAGCTCTCAAGACACTGTATTCTCACGCAGGCATGTTCTGTGTAAACCACTCAAAAAATTACTTACAGATTCTCTAGTTCTCTCTCACTTCAATTACTGTGCCCCCGTATACGGATATTTCTTAGACAAATTTCAGCAATGTCGTATTCAGAAAATCCAAAATTATTGCGCTCGTTTCATCTACGGCCTTCGTAAATACGATCATATATCTGCTAAAATATCATAGTTGAATTGGCTCACTATGGAACAAAGAAAACGAGTACATTTTTGTTGCTTTGTTTATAATATTATTGAAACCAGAACACCCACAAATTTATATAGTAGACTGATACATCGCAGCTCCTTCCATAATGTTCAAGTTTTCCTCGTCACAGCTCAGCATTCTTTCAAAAATCTTTTTCTTATTGTGGCCCAAAATGCTTTAATAGCATTATAGTCAGGTTTCTGGACCTACCACGAGCTAATTTTAAGCATAAAATAAAATCTTATATAAGAAAGGAAACAACCAATTTATAGCTCGTTAGTTGTATTTTTATAAATAATAGGTAACAGTGGCGGATTTACAAATTTGCCGCTAGTAGGCTATTCAATTTTTGCCGCCCCTATACCAGTGACGACTCGTGAGTTGTGAAACAGGTGAAGTGTTTGGGAAAGAAAAAGCCCGCTCCAGGCGAAAATTTTTAAGACCACGCCCAAATTTGGTCAATAGTTTTTAGTAAATATTTTAAAAATTTATGATTACCTACTTATTTTATTGAAAATGAAATTTCTTTCTGCAAAGCCAGTAAAGTTCCAACTACCTTTTTTTATCCCCCTTAACAGACACTGCCAACAATAAAGTTTATTTAAAAAAATACGACCCGTCAACCATGAATAAAGATTGTACCATTTATTTCTGTAAGATAAAAAAAAAAATTTGGGCCAAATTTGCCGCCCCCTAAAACCTGCCGCCCTAGGCTCCAGCCTACTTAGCCTACTGGTAAATCCAGCACTGATAGGTAAGGTATATAACTTTATTATTATATTATTACATTACATTACATTATTATTACTTAGTACAAAATATGTTTCCTTTTTTAATTCAATATGATTAGTTATAATTTTACATGTTTATAATTGTTCTCATTACCTCATACAAGTTAGGTTAAGTGCCTGGAGTAGCAACTGTAGCTAAACTTCGCCTTTTTGTATGTTTGCTAATAAAGACGATTTATTATTACTATTATTATTATTATTAAATATGATTTTTTTAGTTAGTTTTAAGAGTCTTCTACCATCGCTTGTACTCGCGACATACATTTATACCTATCGAATTTATTTTATTAAGATATATTTGTTTATTTAGAAATAATAAAGTAATTTTTGTACATTTGACTTATATAGTCAAATTTCTCTAAGAACACGCCGCATCGTGTCTAAGTTACGTGTCGTTGATGGCACCCTGTTGAAGTCTGACCTATTTTACATTAAGATGTTGGCGAGAGAATTAGGACTGGGTTCTTTTACAATTGCATTCGCCGTATTTTAAACTTTTACGGGGGTCTGAATAGAAACACATTTCACATGCACTAAACTTATCAATGGAAAACACTATGAACTACCCTGACAACATACAAGAGTTAAACTTAAATACTTACTTACCTACTTACTTAGTACAACTTAAATAATAAAACCAAGAAAATTCAGTCTCTGGGCCTATTTATACTAACACAACTTACAGTATATTTGGAAACGACACACCCATTTTATTTTCCAGGTCAGTAACTATAATACTGAACGGTTATTTAAAACAATGAAATTTACTTAAATTAGGGAGGAATAATATAAAAACGGTATATGAATCTTGAACAACTTAATGCTTTTACTCGAATTGAAAATATGCAATTCGAAAAGACCCACAATGAACCCCAATCAGCAATTTTCGCCATTATCCTGTTATTAAATTAAGAAAGTTTTCTTAAATGTGTCCTACTTTGGTAATAATTATAATTACAACGATTTTCGATTATGCCCGAAGTGTTATTAGGGTGCTAAACCCTCCTGAATTTAATTATTCGGGGGGGAATAAAAGTCTCATCTTTAAACAACGATGATGAAGAGAGAAAAGTAACGTTCATTTGGGCTTCAATGGTAATATTTAGTGTCCGACCGAAACAAGATTTTCACCCGAAACCAAAACCGACATTATTTTCACGTGACTGATTTATATATTAGGGTTTTAGTGCGGCCAGAAATAATTGTCAAAAAAGTAGTAACATTAAACCTGCTAGAAAGTTTCTACCATAAATTGCTTAATTTCTGCGCTAAAAACAGCGTTCCGCAAGAGGGAGCAATTTACACTGTTTAAAATGCACAAACATGTAGGTTTTGCGCTGCTGTTCGAAAGTTACAAGTTGAAAACATATTTGCAGATCTAACAAGACTTTCTGAACTTTAATTGCCAAAGTCGTTATAACTCATTATAACAGTCACTGTTCAGAGTTCTATAATATACTTCTCGATGGCGCAATTCTAATCTTATATTATTAGGATATTGTGTTAAATGCATGAAGGATGCAATAAAGCATTCGTGATATTTAATCTGAATATTTGTAATGTACTTTTTCTATTTCACGGTTCAATACGAAACACATTTGAGTATCGTATCGATACGCTTTTTTGTTTTACTTGAAGTTGGTATCACATTTTTGACGTTTCATAGCCACCCGTACCTTTTCATTTTGTGTAAATTGATTGGACAGTGTTCATTTTTAAGGTAATACCAGAACACTTGGATACATAAATTGCTACTGTCGGCATTCTTGGGAATCTGCTTTGATGGCTGTCTTCTTATGTGAGCAACAAAACCCAAGCTGTCAAAATTGTTATGTTTTCATCAGCTCCTACTGAGGTCAGTTCTGGAGTGCCTCAGGGGTCTCATCTAGGGCCTCTTTTATTTAATATTTATAAAATTGATATTGTCAGCTGTTTTAAATTTTGTTATTTTTTAATGTACACAGATAACTTGAAAGTTTCTCATGTAGTCACTCATCACTGAAATGCCTTGCTTATGTAGCAGGACCTAAATAATCTTTTTTCGTACTGCCTGGCCTTTACCTTAATCTTAAAAAATGTTACACTATTCTATTATTATTATTATTATTATTTCGTTTTTTAGAAATATGAATAAAGTTTTATCAAATTATACTATCAACAATATACCACTAACAAGAGTCTCCATCGTAAAAGACATAGGTGAGGTGTTTGTTTTGACTGTAAAATGTTATTTGGTCACCATATCCAGCAAATTACCATCAAAGCTAAAAAATCACTTGGTTTTTATTTTAAGAACTTGTAGGGCTTTTACACAAATAGAATATATTCATACATTATACATGTCATACGTTAATAGTGTACTTTCATTTGGATCGGTGATCTGGAATCCTCAATATGATGTATATAGGTATTGGTAAAATTGAAAAAGTCCAAGAAAAATTTATAAAATATCTATGCTATAAATTTTATTTAAACGACAATTTTACCTCAATCAAACGAAATTTCAAGTTATTATCACTTGAGGATAGAAGACAAATGTACGACATAAAATTTACCTACAAAATTCTCAACAATATAACTGATTTAACGACAATTATTAATTTATTAAGTACTAGCGTGTACCCGGCATGCGTTGCAACCCGCTGGTATAAATACAAACCCGAACAAACCCGATATATTAGTACCCGGCATGCCACTTTCTGAAATTGCACCCGTGCGAAGCCGGGGCGGGTCGCTAGTTATACACAAAAACCTTCCTCTTGAATCACTCTATATATTAAAAAAAAACGCTTCAAAATCCGTTGCGTAGTTCTAAAGATTTAAGCACATATAGGGATATAGGGACAGACGGGCGATAGCGACTTTGTTTTATACTATGTTAAGATTAAGATAAACGTTCCAGGACCTAAAATATTAATCCTGGGAGAAAAACGGTTAGGACCAAATATGTCTTGAAATCTATTCCGCACAAGATTGTTTATGTTCATAAAGGCTATAAAAGCTATAGATACAATAAAAAATTCAAATAAAATACGCGGTACTGCTAACAATACCAACTGCTTCTTCAGCTGAAAGGCGCTAAAGCGCGTATTCGCTTTAGGATGGTGTCATTTTCAAATGACATTCCTTATGGGACTTACGTCAGATATCTACCTATATTAACTGTCTATGGCTAAAAACCAGTTGGACATGAATGCTTAATTAAATAAAAGTAGTTAGATTTGTCTTCTTTCTTCTTGGGACTGTCAGCTCCCCCAAACTAATTTTGATTAGCAATGTCCAGAACAAAAATTCTGAATTGTTATTACTTCTACTCCTTAAATAAGGATATCTACGTGACATCTAAAAAACTACAAATTTAAAACATCTCTATGCCTAACTAACCGAAACGTTGTGTTAGGTAACAAAATAAAGACAATGGAAGTCCGACAAGGTAATTATTTTTTTGATCTCTATGCCAGTTTTTAAATACTACTCACATTTATGTTGCTACCTCACTAATTATGTGACTGTTCAGTTACTCCTCATTTTATTAAAAACTTTTTACTGCTCCACTATTTCATTTTTAAGTATTCTTCTCCTCACTCTTACGTTGCTAGTTCACTAGTATGTGACCTTCCAGCTACTCCTCATTTTTAATATTCTTCTCCTCACACTTACTTATACGTTACTGGTTCACTGATATGTGACTTTTCAGCTGCTCCGCGTTTGATTATAAATAAACTTGTACAACAACCACCATCCCAATTTTAAATATTCTTCTCTCCTCACACTTATGGTGTTGTCTCACCAATGCTGCTATGGTAACTTTATAACTTATTTTCTTATATACTTTGCTGGTTTTTTCCATCATCTCGTAGCTCCGTTAGGACTGTTTGCACCTATTGTATTTCTTAGATTCCTTATTCGATTCTCCTGATGATGAATGTATATACATTCGAAACATGTAGAGAATTTACCCGTCATTAAACCTTAAATCTTATTTTAATATACCAGTGGAGGAAGACTTAAAGTGTCTTATTTCTTTCCCTTAAAACATACTAAGGTATGGACTATTTCTTTAAGTTAAATAAAAGTATATAGTTAAATGACAATTGGGGCTTCGCACGTGTTCGTGATTCTGGTAAAAGAAACTTATGCAAAGCAAAATAATAGCCCCGTTGGTCTTTTTTTTTGCTACTAACGGAAAATAAACTAAGCTGCAATTTTTGATCTAAATGGCGATTATAAATTTAGGAAAGTTTTCTTAATGTTTCTTTATAGTTATAATTATAATAATTAAAACGAATTCGATTATGCTTGAAGTGTCATTAGGGCCTCGAATTGTTCCGAATTTAATTATTCGAGGGAAAAGCAGGAGATCCCCATCTTTGATGAACAATGACAATGGAGAGGGCAAAGAATCTCGATTCGGGCCTCATTATTTCAAGATGTTCCCTAACAATGAGTGACATTTAGGAGATTTAACACCATTTTAGTTAATGGGATTAAAAGTTCGAAATTTACTAGTTTAGTTCGATGGAAATAAGTCCCCACAATAAGTAAAAATCGGCAAACGGAAATCCTACTAGGACTAACACCCCTACATCAGAATGGAGGCCCACTGCAGCGCCTCTAGGATGAAAATAAATGAGGAATGGAAACAACGCCCCGAGATGAAAGTATGAAAGCGATATATAACTTTACAAGACCATTTAATATCAGCTGCGATTTTGATATTTGGTCACTGATGGATCGAAAAACGGCCAACGGAGTAGGCGCAGGTATATTTGGGGAAAAACCCAGAATGAAAATCCGTACCCCCCTGGGAAACTCCGCCACAGTATACCATGATGTTTCAAATTTATCAAAGTTATTAAAAGGAGTTCCTCAAGGATCTGTACTGGATCCTTTATTATTTATAATTTATACAAATGATTTGTATTTATCCATGAAATATGGTAATCTATTAGCTCTTGCTGATGATGGTAAACAAATATATCACAAAACAAAAAATGATAATTTTCTGCATTGGATTTCATTGATAAAGGAGGATGTTTCTAATGTTTCCAAAGTAATAAAGGATCATGGCTTAAAACTTAATGAAAACAAAATAAGTTTACTTTTAATCGGTTCAAAATATATTCATTTAAAAATAATAATCAACACTGATTTCAAAATTATTATTAATAACTAAAGGGCGGATTATAGGCACTTAAATTCAGCCAAAATATGCGTATACAAGGTGTCCCAAAAATAATGGAACACAGAGCAACAGCAGACTCCTTAAGCCGAAATAATGCGATTTATTTAAACTTGCCTTATCCCAAAATGGATAACAACCAAGATACAGGGTGTCAAAGTTTTTTGTTTTCGTTTTTTTGCAATTATTTCTTAACGAAACGACATAGCAGCACAAAATTAAGGATTTGGGGTTTTTTTGAGGTGGGGAATTCAAAATTATCCATAGTTTTTGTGTAACCAGTAGAGGGCGCTGCCTACGGCATGGCCCACTCCATTCGTCTGGCATAACTTTGTTTAGGCTTCTCGTATCGATCCGACTATAAGTATCTTTATTGTTATTATTATTATTATTAATATTCCGTTACTGCTTTCTTGTATCCAAAAATTAGCCAAATACTCCTCTTTGGAGTACAATTACATACAGTTCAACGTTGAAAAAGGTTGGATTTATGAATTAATAAAAGCAGAAAATGAAAAATGCCCAAATTTAACAAAATTTCCTTTTATGCTTTTACTAATTTATCAATTATTTTTTTTTTAATTTCAAACTGCTGCTTCTTGGAGGAATCGAAAAATAAACGAAATATTGATAAGAAAAAGAAAGGGCGATTGCGTCACTAGCGTTTGCTCTTAAAATAAGTAACATAACCTGAAGTTATTTGGGAGAAATTTAAATTAATTTGAAGAAATTTAATCCTTTGCGAAATACAGGGTGGCCTTTTAGTGTGGCAAAGTACAATAGCTCCGTTACTATACATTAAAAATATTAATACAAAAGTTGAAGGGCAGTAAGTGACTTATAACGTAAAATTATTTTTAACTCTATAGGGTGGCTCAAAAAAGCGGAACAATAAAAAATGTACTTTTTTTAAATGGAACACCCTGTATATTTTTTCATTTTTAAATTCTAGATAAAATTATAATTATTTTTTATTAAATACATTATTAGTCTATACTTTATAGTTTCCGAGATATTGACTCTTGAAAAGTGACATTTTTGAACTTTGACAGCTTCTAACTTTCTAACAGTACGTCTTAGAGCAAAACGGCTTACATGTCCCTATCTTCAATTTTTATTATCTTCCCAAAAAAATCAACTTCCGGTTAAACCGGATGTTACTCGAAAGCAGGAAATATAGTTGTTCCGGTTTAACTGGAAGTTGATTTTTTTGGGAAGATAATAAAAATTGAAGATAGGGACATGTAAGCCGTTTTGCTCTAAGACGTAGTGTTAGAAAGTTAGAAGCTGTCAAAGTTCAAAAATGTCACTTTTCAAGAGTCAATATCTCGGAAACTATAAAGTATAGACTAATAATGTATTTGATAAAAAATAATTGTAATTTTATGTGGAATTTAAAAATGTAAAAATATACAGGGTGTTCCATTTGAAAAAAGTACATTTTTTCTTGTTCCGCTTTTTTGAGCCACCCTATAGAGTTAAAAATAATTTTACGTTATAAGTCACTTACTGCCCTTCAACTTTTGTATTAATATTTTTAATGTATTTGAAATAGTAACGGAGCTATTGTACTTTGCCACACTAAAGGGCCACCCTGTATAGTCCTAATTAATTGTTAAATTTTAACGTGACGTTATTTAGATATTAAAAATATTGAAATTAAGAAAGATGGATTAAATTAAAATAAATGAAAATTATGGAATTTCTCATAATATCCTTAAAACTGACAAATTTAATGAATCATAGCCTAAAATTGTGAATTTTAATAATCAGTTAAGAGTTTGACGTTAATGAGATTGTACACCAGTAATTTGTTACTTCCAATTTCCCTTCGTTAATTTGTATAATATCAAAATTGCTCACATATCAAAGCCACAGAGAATTGCTATATCCAGTAAGATGTAAAGCCAAAAATTAAAATTTTATTTTTGAAAAAAACGCTTATTATTTTAAAATTTGAACGTTCTATCATGGTTATGATTATTAATTTAGACTTACTGGTAAAAAATTGAGTCAAAATCATATAGTTTGTCCATAATTCTGGAAGTAAGATTTTGCTACTAAAGCGCTGATGCGATACGCCCTCTGCCGGCGCAAAGCAAGTCATTTCATAGGATTAGTTATTTAGTAAAAACGCTGGCAACGATGCGCAGCTTGCGTATCGGAACACCAAAAGATATTTCTTCTAGGAATTTACTAATAGCTGCCTAGGCAAGGAATGGCGCAATGGAGAAAAGCTACGTTCTGCTATAGCTATGGTAACTGGCAGAGTTGCTAGAATTTTTAAGAGTTTATAAACAAATGAAAATATGTTATGATCGAGATGTAATGCGGGGTTGTCAGATTAACCTTAAATTGGTTAGAATAATTTGGGAGATAATATAGTTAATATGTTGCTTGGTAGCCCACACACAAAAAAAGGAATACTCTATTCAATTATATATGCTTTCTCGCACTTTTCAACTCAATTTGAAGATACAGATACTCTCTCGAAGAAATGATACTTCGCTTGATTATCGACGTTTAGTTAAAATTAGTATTTGAAATACTTTTCTTGATTTAAGTAGATATTTTTAATTGAAATACCATATAAACTTGGTCAAAGTTATAATTAATGCTAATTTCAAGTCAAAGTATGCATTCAATAAAGAATACTTTAAGCTCTAAATTAGAATTGACAGTTTAAAACAAGAAAAATTATTGCTCAGTTTACGACTTCTATTTACTTCATTTAAATATTATTTAACTACATTTAAGATTATGTAATTCTTAATTTGAATAAACATATGGTTTAAAATTTGACGTTTCTTAAAATGAGTATATATTTGAATTTATTGAAGCAACCATGTTTCTCTTTTTAAACAAGTCTACTGTTTCAAATTAAAAAAAAAAAAGAATATTTACTAATATTGAAAATCGTTGTCATCAATTTTGCTTAATGAAGAATTCGCAAGTATCACTTCACCCCTTTCCACTTCCACGCAAGATATTTGCCAATCGGCGGCACAGTCTTGCATCGGACAGCGGAACGCGCCACGCGCCAATCCAAGTTACAAGTCTATACTTAGTGCAAAAATTCGTTAAGTCAAAATTGACAGTTTTGAGTAAAACCCAGTTTTAAGAAATGGCGGAGTTTTAAGTGATTTATTAAAAAAATGTGCAATAATGTTATGCCTACAAAGTTGTCGTGTGCGTATGTACAAACTTTTTTCAATATATTTTTACAAAAAAGTATTTATTATATGCACAATTCATTAAGTGACTTAGTGAGTTTTCGACCCAACTACAAATAACTAAAATTACTTAGTCTGATTTTTATATTGGTATTTTTAGAAACTTATTGAGTTTTTACTTTTGTGATATTTTTTCAAATATTGTATCGGTAGAAGACTTTGTGAAAGTGAAATTTACAATAATCTCGAAACCTGGAAATATTGACTTAGTGAGTTTTTGCACTAAGCCGACGATATGTTAGAACTTGTTTGAACCTTCGGAAGCGTAGGTACCTTATTAAGTAGTTAAACGGCTATTACTATACAAACTTTAATGATTTTTTTCAGATTTCGTGGTACGAAATAAATGGTATTAAATATGACTCAAATAGTGTTGTAAGGCTTGAATATGATGAAACTATTCTTTTATTTTGCCAGATAAAAGAAATATATGTTAATAAATTAAATTCAAAGAGTGTCTATTTTCAATGTTTGGTAATGAAAACTGTTGATTACAACGCACACTACCATGCATTTAAAATAGAAAAAACGGACATATTTAAGTTTTGTAATAGAAATAAGTTTATATCTGACACTTAAACAATTTGTCATAAAATAGAAGGCGAACTTTTTGTGACTGAGATTTAAGGCACTGTAAGGAATGTATTTTGTTTTTTTATTTAGACGTTTTTCTGTTTCGATATAGTTTATGTTTCTGATCTAACTGATCTAGTCTTAGTAGACAGATAGGTCATTAGTTTTGTTCGTATTTAAAATGATTTTCAAATAAAAAAATATATTTTTTTTTTACTTACCCACCTATGGATTAATTTGTGTGTCAGAGGTCTTCAGGCGTAAGGGATTACGGAAAACAAGGTAATCCGCCATAATTTATTTGTTTAAGAAGAAATACCTATACCTACTTACAAAATTTCGCCTCGGATATACCTACATGTTTTTATTTAAAACAAAATTTGTTCGACCTATGAAAAGTAACATGTAAATAAATACTTTGTTGGCATTTTTGTAAAAATTATAGAGAGCTTTTGGGATACCTTATAGTAGCTCAATTATTATAGAGATATTTTACGAATTAATTTAATAATTTCCATATACTCGAATAGATCATAATGTTCTCTATTCAAGTATTCCATATTATACTCGAATGGATAAAAATATTATCTATTCCAGTATATGAAAATTCTTGAATTGATTCGTAAAATATCTTACATCATTCTCTATTCGAGTATATGAAAATTCTTGAATTAATTCGTAAAATATACATGATTCTCTATTCGAGTATTCCATATACTCGAATAGATTAAAATA
This sequence comes from Polydrusus pterygomalis, assembly GCA_963969555.1. Taxonomy (NCBI): domain Eukaryota; kingdom Metazoa; phylum Arthropoda; class Insecta; order Coleoptera; family Curculionidae; genus Polydrusus; species Polydrusus pterygomalis. The sequence goes on from OZ018376.1 coordinate 4,187,668, forward strand.
TTATCTATACGAGTATATGGAAATTCCTGAATTAATTCATAAAATATACAACATTCTCTGTTCGAGTATTCCACATACTCGAATAGAGAGTGTGCATCTTTATAACTAAATGGAGCATTTCTCATTCTAAATAAATTTTAATACTTAAGTAAAAAATATGATCATTTGGTATTTTTGAAACAAGAACCAATAATACTTATTTTAATTATCAACAAGCTTTAAGTAAGAGAGCGGAGCGTCATTTTAAAAATTTGTTTTCTTAAAAAAAGTCACTTATTTTTGTTCCTAGAAATATATTTACTTGCTTCACTACTTTAAAATTTTTAAAATGAACAATTTTTTAGCTCAATTTTTAACACTATAAAATATACTTAACTTGATAATACAAATTCTCATTTGGAAAAATTAATGTATTACTACGAGATTACTTGTGTATCCAATTAAGTATTGGAAATACTTATTTGAAAAATATATTTCTTTGCGTATATACAAAGCTAAGATTTATTCTAATTAAGTATTTTATTTTTCAAATAAGTATTTCTTTTTTTGTGTGCACGTCTGTAAAACAGCCTGAACATATTCGAGAGTTTCGGGATCAAATCTCATCAGGACTGACCATGTGGTCTGTGGGACTCAGGGGGGCGCCCCCTTCTAGATCCGTCCCTGATCGCACCAATACAAAAAGGAAATTAATTTATTTCTAAAAACCATATAACAAAACAGTATACAATACACATTTTGGTCAAAAATGAAAAATAAAGGTAGTTTACTCTTGGAGAAAAGTCCTGTTTTTGAAGTTTTTGCGAACCCTGTATAATAAATCAAAATTTTCTCTTCGTGAATTGCATTTTTTTTACAAGCAAAACTTTTGATCAAGAATGACTTTTTTCCGAAAAATTAAATTTTTTATCCAATTGTGCTATTGTAAACCCTATCCGCGGACGGACTGTCTGTAATATGTATATACTTTGTAAAATTGTTACTACATGTTTCGCTGCATGATCGTTTCCTCTTTGGATAAAATGAAAAAAAAAAACAGATGTTAATTTGTTTAAATATGACAATATAAAAATCTATCCATCTATAAGAAACCTTAATTTTAGTTTTTTCTATAAATATTTTGTCTTCTGCCTTTTTTCGTTTAAATTTCACTTGCCAAAGTTTACAATAATAGGCAAAAAACAGACTTTCTTTGCCCTCCATTGTCAGCGTTCAAGATGGGAATCTCTTTTTCCTCAAATAATAATTAAATTCGGAACAGTTTGGGACGTTAATGACACTTAGGCATAATCGAATCGTCATTGTTATAATTAAGCCGACGCCAGACTCTTTTAAGAAAACTTTTTTGAATATAAAATAATCACTTGACAAAAAAATAACTTTTCAGGGTTAGTGTTTGAAATATCAATTTTTTTCTGTATCAGAACTAAATGTATCCGTGATGCGACAGACAGGATGTGGCCTCAAAGCCGTCAGTTCCCTATTATATTAATTAATATTAGTGATATTAAATCGGTTAATAAAATAGATGATGTAGGTGTTATAATGGACTGTAAGTAAATTTTTAGCTCTCATATTAAACAGCTTATCAATAAATGTAATCGGTTTTTAGAATTTATTATAATAATATATATATATTTTTAGGATATATTAATTTAAATATAATTAATTCCCACTAGCTAACACCACAACGTGGATGCTATATTGGGCTCAGTGTCTGTTGTATCAATATTTGTAAATAAATAAATAAATGTACCGTGTCCCTAGACATATTACTGCCTTGTATCCACGTTTATTTTCTTACAACGCAGTCTCCGCCTTTAAACCTTTACTTTCTGTTTCTATATGTAATATTTATTTATAATTTATATTTATTCGTATGTAGTTTTAAGGTGTGCAAAAAAGATTTGTATATTTAACTGAATTAATTTTATTTTCTCAATACAAAATCAGTTCATAATTAAAAGAGTTAACAAATTAAAGGTCTAGAAAGGTGTCTTCACTATCACTAAATTCGAGGAATTCATCTGTGGAGTCAACTGGAATAATAAGTGGTTCTACCGTTTCTTCCATCAGGTTGTCTCAGTCCCACATTTTTTTTCCCTCTTTTATTACATGTTTTATAGCTTCTTTCCAATTTTTTTCGTTATAATGTTTAATGAATACTTCAATAACTCACGTACATCTTTTATTTTAAATGTGGTGTTATTCCTTGCTACATAGCCTTTTATTTGTGCCCATATTAACTCAATAATTGGATTTAATTCACAGTGCAGGCTGCAGTCTAAGGAAAATTATACCACGTTTTTAGCCATTTCGTCGACTACACATTTTTTAAAACGTGACTTATTTTCTTGCACTATTTTTAATAGCTCTTTTTTTAAAATGCCATTTTCAAAGGGTATATTTTTCTTAGACAGCCAATTTATAATATCTGTTTTTTTCCAAGAAGTCGTAGTTTTTCTAAAAGCCTTGAAGCTGGCGTTATATAATATACACACAAGCTTTCGATTACATGTAAAAAATAAAACTAAACTACCTCACTTGAAGTTGGAAATATTCTATGACATAAGCCACCTACCTGTATACCTATGCAATAATATATAATTTAATTACTTAAGATCAGGTAGGTACCTGTTATTGTTAGGCTTATAGTTCATTGAGGTTTTACGACTCATGACCCTCAGCTGTGCTGTCAAGCTTTAAGAAACAGAGTATAGTAAAGCGCCTATACCGCGATGTTATCTGTTTTGAAATATCTTTTCTAAACGACCCTTGACGGTGTCCCTTTCTTCTGCTATATCCGGCAATTTCCTTTTTCTATTTGCTTTCTCTTACTAATAATTGCAACACGTGTGACACAAAAACACTCATTCTGCACTCGACGGCACAATTAAATAAACTGAGTTATTTTATTCAGGTAGATGCGGGCGAGGAGCTGGGATATTGTTGGTTTACTTAATACATATACAAGGTGGCGCAATGGGTATTGACGGTTTTTGAAACGCCACTGTACAAAAACAAGGAAAGTGGAGGGGAGAATTAATGGCGTAAAATATTCCGTATGTAATGCAGTATGTATGTATCACCGTTCGGAGTCTATTATTGAAGTGCAATGACAATTTCGGCGTGAATATAATGTTCCCAGGCGTGGTAGAATTCCTTCGCGTAACACAAATTTGTTGTGGGTTGCAAGGTTTTGTGATCTTGGAAGTGTACTAAATGAGTATGTCGGTTCTGTACAAACTGTGCGTACACCAGAGAACGTATAACGAGTACGACAAGCCGTAGTAAGGAGTCCAACGCGTTCAGCAAGGCATCAAGTATTAGCATTGAACATTACACGAAGAAGTTTGGGTCGAATTTTACACAAAGACCTACGATTTCATCCGTACAAAATTCAAATTGTTCATAAAATTTTGCCGCAAGACTTCCCAGCACGAATAGAGTTTTGTTGGACTTTTCTTGATTTAATGAACCCATATGTTTTAAATCATTTAATAATATGTGATGAGGCGCATTTTCACTTATCAGGATATGTGAATAAAGAAAATTTTCGGGGATTTTAATTGGCCCGCAAGGTCACCAGATTTGACCAGCCCTGATTTTTTCTTATGGGGATATTTAAAGGCTAGGGTTTTCAATAATAGGCCTTAAACGTTACTAGTTTTAAAATACAACTTACTGAAGAAATCAGAGCGATAAACCAGGAAATGCTGCTACGAGTTACAGATAATTTTCAATCACGACTTCAACAATGTTTAGAAAAACGCGGTGGTCATTTAAAAGATGTTATTTTCGAAAAATAATTTTTGTTATAAAACTGCATTATATGTGTAATAAAAATATATGATTTTGACCTTGATTGTTTCATTAGTTTAACCACAATAACACTCTCAAAATCGTCAATACCCATTGCGCCACCCTGTATGTGCTATGTGGATCGATAGGCCATAAAGGGTGGTCTACAAATAAAAAAAATAAAAGGACGGAGATGCGAAAAGAAATAATTAATTTGTTAACTACATGAAATAAAAAATACGTACAATAAATGCGCGGTACAACCCAAACGAAGTTACAAATATTACTGAATACTGAATTTTTGTCGATGAAGCGTCGTTGAACGTCGCCAGAACAACGGAGGCATGCCTCGCAATGCGTTGTTCACGCCGCACAGCGGCAACAGGGATTGATCTGTTGTTCTTATTGTGGGCATCTAAACATATTATTTCTTCTCTCATACTCACATAAGACGTCACTGTAACTTGGAGTTTGCCAGAACGGTATAAGTTCGCCAGACCAGCCCGGAATTGAAACCGGTAATTTTCACTTTTGCAATGTGAGGCGCTACTGCGCTACGTTAAGCTGCCACTTTGAGGTTTATATAGTTCTTTATCTTTGAGTTATTAAGCAGTTTTTTGTCTAGAAAATCTTAACTTTAGCGTAAAATCGCGACGTTAATAATAAAAAAAGATAACATTAAATTTATAAAGTTTCTGCAATTAAATTCGGTCGTTTATCGCCTTTATCTTGAATAAAATTAATTTCCCTATTATCTTAAAGCAAATTAATTCACAAAGAAAGTGGCTTTTCTATCTAGACTTAAGAATTTTAGATCAAAGATAAAGTTAAGTTTATTGCTTAAATTGTAACTGGGAATAAGATACGGTGCATTCATCTCTATTATCTTAAAGGCATAAAATGTATTGGTATTGTAATCTTTGTTAATCACTTGTTTAATTGATTAAATAATTAATATCGCTTTGAATTATTGCTAAAAAGTCAGAGGCTTGCTCAAAAAAAGTTAAGACGACCAAAAACAAAGTTTACTAGTTTTTATCATCTTCAATAATCATCAGTTCTGAATGAGGCCATCACTTGTGTGCATCTTAAATCCGGCCTCGTACTTTCCGTTTTTATTACTCTCCTGAAGACGACTGGAGATACGTACCAGTTGAAACGTTCTGATTTAAAACAAATAAAGAAAATGCAAGTCCAAAGCTTTTCTGTCATTTAAGTAGTATTTAGCGAGACGAGAAATCTCGCGCTTTTAAAAAAAACTCTCGTCTCGTCTCAGAATCTCGCAATTTCTCGTTCTCGCAATACGACGTCATAAAAAAATTCTGCAAAATTAACAAGTTTTCACAATAACGATAACTTTCACGGATGCACAACGCACGCCACTGATTAATAATAACCCGCTTAGACGTTTGCAAGATCACCTACCGGTTAATCAGCATATGAAATAGAAAAAGACCGAATTTGAACCCCAATCAGGTAGAAAGAGAAGAGCCTAGTAAGCGTATGTTTTCGAAAGCATAGTTCAGTAAAACGGTCGAATGGCTTTAAAGCGCGGGGTTATTAATTTAGGGATAATATTATGTACCGGGTGTCCCACTAAGAATAGCTCTCGGCCGTATCTCAGAAAGGGTTAGTCGTATGGCTTGCGAAAAAATTTTTTTCTAGTAAAAGTGGCCATGAGAAATTGCTGGAAATTATTTTTAAGTTCCTTATTTCGCCGCAAGAGGGCACAATTAAATTTTTTTTTTAATTCTAAATTTCTCCGAAAATTCCTATATTATGGTATACTTCTAGTTACATCAGGGGTCTTCAACCTTTTTTCATAGAAGGGCCATATTTAGGCTATCCATCGATTGCCGGGCCAGAACAAATAGAAAGTTAGAAGTTTAATATAGCTGAAATATAGTAAACTCAAGACAATATTTATACAAACACATTTATAGTTAATGGGTCAGGCTATATTAATTTTATTAATAAATTTGTATGCGGGCCACAAAAAAGTTAAGGGCGGGCCGCAAGCGGCCCGCGGGCCGCCGGTTGAAGACCCCTGAGTTACATCATTAGAAAGAATAGATAATTCTGCATCATTTTGGTTTAAGGCTCATTGGCGTACCGACCTTGATAAGAGTGGGGGAAGCTATTAAATGTGTAAACATTAAAATCGCTGTAACTGCTAAGCGACTTATCCGATTTTACTAAATGTAAGCTTGTTTGGAAGGGAAAGGTAAGTATCTTCAATCGCCGTATCCAACAGTACACGATAGTGTTTAATAAAATTGCTAGATGGCGCAATTTGTAATAATAACAGTTTTTTCGATTTTACCCCGAAAAATCAAATCATACGGTATAACTATGCCATTATAATCGGAAAGTAAAAAATGTGAAGACCGCTGTTTGATATCCTTGTTCGTTTCAGAGTTATCGCCAAAGTAATAATTATTAATACAAATAGCGCCCTCTGGCAATTTTATTAGAAACTATCGTGTACCATTGGATACGACAATTGGAGGTACTTTCAAACAAGCTTAAATTTAGTAAAATCGGATAAGTCGTTTAGAAGTTACAGCGATTTTAATGTTTACACATTCAATAGCTTCCCCCACTCTTATCAAGGTCGGTACGCCAACGAGCCTTAAACCAAAATGATGCAGAATTGTCTAAGCTTTTCAATGATGTAACCAGAGTTATACCTTAATGTGGGAATTTTCGGAGAAATTTAGAATTAAAAAAAAAAAATTAATTGTGCCCTCTTGCGGCGAAATGAGGAACTTAAAAATAATTTCCAGCAATTTCTCATGGCCACTTTTACCAAAAAATTTTTTTTCCTCAAGCCATACGACTAACCCTTTCTGAGATACGGCCGAGAGCTATTCTTAGTGGGACACCCGGTACAACGGTATTAGCGAGACGTTAATTATTGAATAGAGAGTTTATAAATCGATGATATGGAGTTAATAAAGCTTTGTGATGATGTGTCATTTCCCTAGGGGGTAAGTATTCATGCACCATTAAATTGCAGCCACCACACGTTTTAGTATTACCACGTGGTTCAAATTTTAGAATATTAAAAGTAAGATACACCATTTTTGACTATTCAAGGCATCAAACGGCAACGCTGGTTGCCCCGCAGAATCACGTGGCGGAACAGAATGTACGCAAGTGCAAAGATAGATCAGGGACCGGCGTCAGACTTTCTAAAAACACGTGTCTGTTTTGTTTATCTGCCTTTTTTGGTTTAATGTTGTTTTAACTGGATAATCAATAAACCGGGACGTTTCTTTGTGTTTTCTGCTATTAATCATTGCAGAATTTTAAGTTTTAGTGCTCGTTTCGTATGTGTGTGTGTAATAACATAACAGCAAAAATCAATGTCGAATGTCGGTGTTATAATATTGTAGGTTGTAATAATATTATTGTCTGTATGTAAATAATGAAAATGAAGCTAGATTGTTTTGATTGACAACGGCATTATTTTAAAATAATCATGCCGAAAACAAAACTTGCAGTGTTCCAGGGTGCAAATCAAATTACCATAGCTCCCTAAAACAAGGTAAGAAACTGTATCTAGCTTAAAATTTCCTGGCAGCTATGATTTATGGAAAAAAAATGATTAAAAGCAATTCCCAGACACAACTGGACACCATCAAAATAGTATATAGTCTGCTCCTTAAATTTTGCTGAAACTGACATAATCTTGTACGTAATTCTCGACGACGATTATCGTTTATCGAATGGTTCTCTGTATCAAAGATAGACGTTATAAAAAAAAAAGGTTCAATTTTTTTTCTGTTCCTTTTTTCTATTGTTTTTCGGCAACGTGTCCCGATTTTTCCCTGGGCACCTTGCAATATTGGTAATAAAGATAGCTTTTTTTTTAGTAATAACTATCTCGTTCTCGCGAAACGAGAGTGAAACACTACATTTAAGTACACCCTACCTTACGGACAAATTGCGCTTCCCCATTGGTGTCCGCTATGAGAAGGTTTTACTATTACATCAAAATACCCTTTTTTCTCTTCAACTTAAAATTGAACTGACTGAAAATGAAACTGGGACGCCTCTGCCCAGTGTTTAACCAAAACTTAAACCAACCAAGAGCTACAAACTCCGTTGAAAAATTGCCTGCCGCTTACTTTTGTAATTCGCGGGATCACCCGGCCATAATATTTCATCATTCGCTTTTATCTTCGCACAAAGGCTAATTGGACTAGAGTACATTTTTAATTAAAAAAGAAACCGTTTTAATAGTTTTCCTTTTTGGCCTGAAAGAGCTAATATTTCTGCCTCTTTGCATTTCCTTGTTATGTATTACATGACAGCGGTGCTGTCAAGAGCTTCTTAGGTTGTTGTTTATAGAATTTTTTTGTTAATTTTTAGCAATTTGTATCAAAAAACTCAATTCTTTGATACACACAGTTGTAGCACGTAACGTTTTCTTGGTACGTTTATAGTCCCACATTTAATGTTATAATATTTAATATCTATTGAAAAAATAATTTAAGAATTTGCTAACTGTGTATATCGACTATATTTAAATTTTTACACCTACTAAACATACCCTACATCTAAGAAAAACACAAACATTACAAAAATATTAACTGAACACACTAATTAAATTTTATTTTTTCCTTTTAGGAGGGGTCATATCTTCTCTTTTCAAAAACGAACAGTAATCACCCATCATGGCTGGATCCCATCGTTCTTGATAGCGAATTTCCATTGTCCTGATATCCTGGTGGAACCTTTCACCCTGCTCGTCACTGACAGCTCCCAAATTTTCAGGAAAAAATGACAGATGGGAATAAAGGAAGTGAATTTTTAATGACATTCGGGCACCAAGCGATTTGTAGGAATCTAAAAGTTCATTAACTAACTGTTGATAGTTTGCATCCATATTGTTGCCCAAAAATCCCCTTACTATACTAACAAATGAGTTCCATGCTCTGAGTTCCTGCCTGGTAAGCTTCTCTGTAAAGTTGACATCGTCCAGCAATTTTCTGATTTGTGGCCCAATAAAAATGCCTTCCTTTAATTTGGCATCACTTAACTGGGGAAAGACTTGTCTTAGGAATTTGAATCCATCACCTTCTTTATTCATAGCTTTCACAAAGTTTTTCATCAGCCCAAGTTTAATGTGAAGAGGAGGCAGAAAGCCCGGCTTGTGATTTCATCATAAATGCTCCACAACTGTAACAAAATCTGTCAGGAGAAATTTTGCAACTCCGACGCGTTTGACTCGACATTTTCTTTTTTAAAAACACTTTTTTATCTATACACAGAGAACCACTCACTTCGAAACTCAACAGAAGACTAATGTTTAATGTTGATTTTATGTATAATATTCTAAATAATACAGTTCAGGTAATTTTTCTGTTATAAAATGCATCCATTTTAACCGTCCCCTGATTAAATTGACTACCTGCTAACGTAAAATGGTCTTATTAAGCTATTAAAAAATGGTATGTATTGGGGCTTTCCGAATATTTTTTCTATTATTAGAAGGGTATTTCCATTTTAAAAATAAAGAGCTGACCTGTGTTAGAAAAATCTTGTCGGCCAGTGAATTAAATCCAGGTCCATACCAGATTGATTTAAAAAACTAACTCTGCCAACTGATTACATCAGTCAGTAATTAAGCTGCCTTATTCAAAACTGATTAATATAAGAATCATTACTGATTATGTTTTAATCAATTTAATTAAATATTTTAATCAATATTTTTTATTTAATCTTAAATCACTTTTGATTAAATTTAAGAAATTTACGGACAACATTCAGAGATATTTTAAGACACCCCACAGAGTTTCTTAACCTGTACTTTTGTATAGGCTGAATTTCAGTAAGTAAGGTTTTCAGCAGTAGCAGTCCTGTAAAACTCGCCGCATCTAAAATATGGGGTGGTACTCCCGACTGATTAAAATGTTAAGTGTTACGCATGCGTAGTGATGTGAGAGGAGAATATTCTCGAGAGAATATTCTCGAGAACGGGAATATTCTCGAGAATATTCTCTGTAAGAAAATTCACCCGAGAATATTCTCTAGAGAAGTTTTTCTACATAATTTACACCGCCTCGATTTACACTGAAAAATTTTGCAATGATTTTTAAAATTTTGAGTTTCCCTAATCTTTTCTATAACTCTGGCAACAGTGTTTTACGTCTGGCAACAGTGATTCAGGGAAATCCCCTAGAAGCGCGAACGTATACTCCTATGTTTTTAATAGTTAAATGTGATCTTTCTTTATTTGACTGTTTTTTTTTTGTTTAGTTTTTAGTTATTCTTGGGAAGGTATGTTATGTTTTTTAAATAAAAATTTGATTAACGCCGTTTGATATTTGCCGAAAATAAGCAGAATAGGTAATTTTTAATTTCTTTTTATTGCAATTTCTAGCGGTTTTCTTACCATTTTCAGAAAATTCTCTAACTTGAGAATATTCTCCAAAAGATTATTACCGAGAATTTTACATTACTACGCATGCGTCAAATCCCTCATTAAATATGATTTAAAAAGTTGGCGTATTTTATACAATTGATCAGTATCAATTCAAAGTAAGCAAATATGCATATTTTGGGTAAATAAAAGTATAAACCATACTCAATTGATTAAAATTCAAACCAAATAAATTAAATCAGACATCCCTTCCTGTTAATCAAATGAATTTTACAATGTTAATTAAAAATTAAAGGTGCCAATAATGGTAATTATTGTTAAAAACCTTTGTGCAATCCAAGATAAATCTCCAAAATTTAAGATTCCTCAGAGTTACCGTTTTTGGGATATCGCTTTTTAATATTAGTATTAAATTAGGGCCAGCTTCCCCCTGGGCAGCCGTCAATGTATGTATCCACTTAGTGGCAAGTAAAGGGTTTTCCAATAAGAACGATATGATTTTGAAACGATATGGTAACCATGGTAATAAAGTCAGTGGCGTATTTAGAATATTGCCACGGGGGGGGGGGGGGGGGTCTATACCGTTCGTTTTATCTTTCTTTCTTTAAAAAAGCGCCTCAGGCGAAAATTTTTTCGGTGCCACGCCCTATTTTGAACTATCAAAATTTATAATTTCTATGTTTTGATAGCTGAACCCAAAAAAGGAAGAAATTAAGAAATTTTTAAATATAAACGCAATAATGGGAATATATATTTTTTTAAATATTTATGTTTAAAAATATATATTTCTACATAATATGACCGATTCCGAAAATGATTGGTTTTCAAGTTATTTTTGCCATTTTTTTTTGCCAAGTTTGGCCATGTTGTTTTGTTATCTGTGACACAGTTACTTAATTATTTGTAAAAACAAAGTATTGCTAATAGTTCTAGTTTGCAAAAAAATTACAAAACTAAGTGAACATCATTTAAATTTTTTAATAATTTTATTTAATAATAATAAAGGTCTTTATTCAAAAATTGTAAAATAGAAAATTCTTACATTTTGTTATCGGGCGAGGTTCAGTTCACCCTGTCTACATTAAATGCAACAAGGCATCTGATCTGTTCTGAGTTTTTTACGAAAATAGACGATCTTTTGTGAACACTTATCGCGCACTTCGCGAAAACTTTGGTGTAAATAATCGTCCTCCTTTGCTTGCCATTCGTCGCATCGTTGAGAAATTTGAAAATAATTTTACTCTTCACGATGTAAAAACACCAAGAAGACATCGAAACGCAAGAACTGTTGAGAATATTGCTGCTGTAAGAGCTAGTGTTGCAGTGGATCCAAATTTATCAATTCCTCGTCGTGCTCAAGAGTTAAGGATTAAAAAAACGACAACTTGGCGTATTTTGAAAGAAGACTTGAATTTACACCCGTATAAGATTGTTTTGACCCAAGATCTTAAGCCACTGGACCATCGTCGGCGCAGAGAATTTTCTGCTTGGAGTTTAGAACAACTTGAAAGGGATCCTAATTTTGCAAAAAAAATTATCTTTTCAGATGAAGCTCATTTTTGGTTAAGTGGATACGTTAACAAGCAAAATTGCCGTTTTTGGTGTGAAAACAATCCACAACAGATTCATGAGAAGCCTTTGTATCCGCTAAAGGTAACTGTATGGTGTGGTTTATGGTATGGTGGCATCATCGGACCATTTTTTTTCCAAAATGAGGCATGAGATGCTGAGTTACAGTAAATGGTGAACGATATCGACATATTTAAGAAATTTTGTGTGGCCAAATTTAGATGCACTTGATTTGGAGGATATGTGGTTCCAGCAAGACGGTGCCACATGTCACACTGCTCATGAAACTATCGATATACTGCAAGAAAAGTTTGACGAAAGGATAATTTCAAGGAATGCTACTGTTCAGTGGCCTCCAAGAAGCTGTGATTTAACTCCTTTAGATTACTTCTTGTGGGGCTATTTGAAATCTAAGGTTTATGAAAACAGACCACAAACACAACATTGAACCCTGCATTCGTCAGATCACGCCCGATTTATTGCATAAAGTCATCGAAAATTGGGTTCGTCGAATTCGCTCGTGTACACGAAGTCGCGGAGGACATTTAAACGATGTGTTATTCAAAACATAAATGTTATCGACTATACTTTAAGATAATATAAAACGTTTTGTTGTATCTGAAATTAATTTAATTTTATTTCATTTTGAAATCATATCGTTCTAATTGGAAAACCCTTTACTATAATTGTCTGTAAAATTGTAGTATCTAATAATATTATAATATTTTCCAATTCGTCCTTATGCCGACTCTGGTTTAAAGGTCTTTGCACTATCTGTGATCCGGTCTTTAGTTATAACTATAACAATGCCAAATTTCTGCTCTCTTTGTCAAACGATCACTGAGAAACAGGGTTGGATGACGGATATAACGTCTAAAAGTTGATGCTTCCCGTTTGTTTAGTAACAATTAGTTTGGTTTTTAACCCACTCCCCTCCGTTTTTTAAAAAGTTATATTTTATTTAAGCATAATTCAAAAGCTTTTTTAATTAACTTTTTTACGACCCACTTCAAATTTACATTTTAAACATAATGTATACATTTTAAAAATATTTTTCTTAATTTTTAAGGGTTTAACTTCTATATTGCTACCCTGAATCCTAATCATGGCTTGAGGGCATTTTTTTTATGTAACCCCCAATTACAAAATGAAGTTTAAAACCTTTTCCGGAACTCATTAACATTTATTGTAAGCCTTTTTCCCGTAAAGACCAATTTTCTTGGAGCTAATAGGGGATGAGACCGTTTTTGCAATAAAACGTTAAAATGGACGCATTTTTTATATCGTGCTGTCGAATTTTTTTCCCTACTGTTTGTCGCAAAAAAATTTGACTTTTTAAATATTTTCAATGAGTCACAGAAGAGTTTGAACTTGCATGGTCTTTAGTTGTTTTAAATCACAACGTTTCAACTGGTAAGTATCTCCAGTCGTCTTCAGGTGAATACTAAATAAGCAAAGTAACTACAGCTCCATCTATACTAGCTACATGCACTGGAGCATAACTGAAATGTGTGCGATGAGTTTCATCCCTACAAACCAGTAATTGTTTTTTTCTCTAAATTTTAATTTTTATCATATAGCTTAGAGAAAGAAAAAAATAAATTTTCTACAGTTTCAGTTTTTAAAATCTTGAATTATTTACTGAAAAAATAAATAAACAAGATGCGCTCTTTAATAAAAACACGGAAATAAACTCACTGACGTCACATCTGCCTCGACCTATGGGTACCAGTTATTCAGCTGAAGGTCGAACGCTGGTTCTACCTGAATATCGGGCGGGTTGTTTGTTATTTTTAAGCTGTTCTTGTCTATTTAATTAAGCAAAACAAAGATAGCAATATAATCCGTTGAGGCTGACAAATAAAAGAATTGCGCGGATAATGGGATGACGTAATTAGGTTTTGATGTAATGTTTTCAAATTTTCTGCTTTCGCGGCGTCGTTTTAATTGTATCTAGGAAAGGTTTGTGACCCTCTAGGAAGATTTTTATTATTGGGATATATTTTCAATAGGTTCTAATTCGGGATGTTAATACTGAATATTATGATGGATGAATTCGGTTATAGTGAAAAGGCCCATTGTACATTGAGTTATTGGATAGGCGAGAGCAATTTTGTGAAATCATGTTTAAGTAGATAATCACGCACGAATTGTCCAAAGAATTTATTTTTCAGATGAAGCTTTGTTTTCTTTAAATGTTCAGGTTAATATACAAAACTCCATATACTGGGCACAGGAAAATCCTATCTGGTTCATAGAAGATCACACCCAGTATAATGAAAAGGTTAATGTCTGGATGGGCATTGTCCGAAATAGCGTAATCGGACTATTTTTCTTTGATGAGAGCCTCTGGAGAAAGATATGTAAATTTCCTTCGAAATGATCTGATTCCATCTCTTCCCACTCAATTTCCAGATGGCAAATCAGGATCGTTAAATCCTGATTTACCAAGCTTAACCTTATAGTTTCAACAGAATGAAACTCCCCGCATTATGCTGCTCATGTAAGAGAGTACTTACATACAATTGGAAAGATGGATAGAAAGACTGGGGTCAATAGAGTGGCAACCCAGATCACCAGATCTTAACCCACTGGACTTTTTTTTGTAAGACTACGTTAAAAAGTTAATTTATAAATCTAAACCCAACTCGATAGATACGCTTAACGAGTCCATTCAACGAGTAATACGACAAATTTCTCCACAAGTAGTATAACAGGAATTTTTAAATCGATTGATCAACTGCAGATCAGTTGATGGAGGACATAGGGCATGATGAAAAGTGTGTAGAATTAATTGTAGAATGTAAAAATATACAATATGGTTCATTAAAAAAATTTAAGTTGATACATGTAGCATTTTCATGATTTTTTTTTAAATGCATTTAAAAAAAATTTGACAGGTCCGAGCGATTCTTGATTAAGTGGGCGGTATTTAAAAAAGAATATGAAAATGTATTTATTAAAAATTTTCTCAAGCAAAACTTTTAAAGTATCGTACCTTTCCCCCTTTCGTAAAAATTTAAAATATAGAGGCACAAAGTAAGGATAAAAATATACCAAATTATAAAGTACTTTCTTTATATGCAAAAATTCTCATTTTCCTTAATATCTTCTTTAAATTCGAAAATTAAAACGTTGGACCTTTAAAATTGTCTCATTTATTTTTATTTCCACTTTATATTTTTTTATATTTTGTATTTATTATAGGATTTAAAAAGAGATGGCACATTTTAACCCTATTTAGTTTCCCAATTTTTTTTTGAACTTTTAGTGGGTACATACGTAACAGTTTAGATTAAACTATAGTCTATTTCAGAAAGGTGTAGAGTAATAAAATGGGAAATTCCGTCCAGTTCGGCTCATTTTCGGTGTCGGCCATAGGCGCAGGTAAACTTTGTGCATTAAATTATTTATGATAACTAACCAAAAATTTCAGAGAAAAAATAGTATTGTTTGTAAAATTAAAATTTTAAGTAATTGCGTAAGAGGATTAGAAAAGGCATATTTTCTGGCCTGAAGGGTTATGAATTCGAATGTTTTTGAGGACTATTTTGGTGAAATAATAACATATCTTTCAGCTGATTCAGTAGTAGTTATAGATGACGCAACATATTATTCATGACGCACAGAGAAGACTCCAACTTCATCTAGGAGAAAACAAGAAATTATCGACAGGTTAACCATCAAAAGTATTGAGTTTAAAGATAATTTGATAAAGAAGGAACTATTAGCTATAGCAAATTTACACAAACATCGTTTTATGAAATATGCCGTGGAAGATATAGCAGAAAAACATGGTGTAACTGTGCTGCGCATACCGCCATATCATTGCGAACTAAATCCTATAGAACTTATATGGGCGCAAGTAAAAGGATTTGTAGCAAGACACATGACATTCAAAATGAAACACGTTGAGCTACTATTTGAGCAAGCCATTAAGGAAGTGACACCAGAGAACTGGCGAAAAGCAGTCCATCATGTCATTAAAGAAGAGGAGAAAATGTGGGATCTTGACCACCTGATCGATCGGACCGTCGCGCGACCCGTTTATTATAACGTCAAGAGGAGATGACAGTTCCTTAGATGACGAAGAATATTATGATTTTTTATAATTTAATTTCTGTATATTGTATTTTGTATTTTTTTTTATAATGTTAAAAAATAAGTGTAGCTAATACTATGTACATAGTGCCTCATTTTTATTATGTTGAAATAAAATTATTTCCGTTTTACGAATATCCTACCCGCACGCCTTTATCATACCATTTTCAGTGTTTGTGAATGGACAACAATAGGCATAAATTGACCCAAACCGGGGTGGTACTACCTGCACTTGATGAAAAGAAAGAACTTTGCAATGAAATCAATGCCAAATTATGAAAGTGGTTTTAATATTCGTTGGGTCACGCTGTATTCCCTTTGCATACCTAATAAGCTTTTATTACTCTACACCTGTCTGAAATATACTATAATAATAATATCTTTTTCGATGGATACAAAGCATAGATATTTACCTTTAGATAAGCAAGCAATAATCTCCAAAGTGGCAAATTTATGGCCTCGCGTATGTAAACAAAGCTACACCGGATTAGACATGCGCACTGCAACATTATCATTTGACGAATGGGAAAATAGACAGTTTGTTTAAACGTCGGCGTCGTCGTGTTTTTAGTTTGAAAAGGAAGAGAACAATTCAATTAAACGAGTCTTATAAAATCGATATAATATAAGGAATGAAATGAAGGGTGTTCCATATTAAAAGAATTTGGAACCAAGAAAAAAAAAATTTCTAGTGAAAAAGAACATGAAACAAAATTAAAGATAGCTGAACTAACGAAAAATAATTTAGATTTACAACAACAGGTCAAAGAGCTGTCCAAACTTAATATAGAGTTGCAACAAACCGAATAGGTAAATAATCTATTAAATTTTTATATACTTACCTGAAAGGTGTACTGAATGGGTTTTAAAATCATATAGCTATGTATATTTTCTAAACTATTTTATCAATTTAAAATTATCACTTGAAAACATTGGGTACCTGGAAATATTTAGTTAATATTCTCATATATAAACAAAACGAGCAAAATAACCAATCTTCGATGTTATCGCATACAAATCGAAGTCAAGTCAAATATTAGTTGGTATATAACTTCTTGTATTGATTTTTACAATTTGGCGAAAAATTGGGTACGCGTAAAACATTTTCAAGCCCAATTTCTTGTTCAAAAATTTGAAAAAGGTTTTGCCCGGGAACTTGACCCGTGGAATACTTTCACCCTTGAATTAATATAAACATAAAGAAAAAAGAAAACCATAAAGTATTTTCTTTATTATTCCACTCCACTTTGAGTATGGACTACTTCTTCATAATATAAACATCTATAGCAGGTCCAATTTTGCGAGCTTTGTAGTACTGCTACTGCAGATATCATCTGAAATGTGTGTGTTTATATGTTGCATTTGCCTTCCAGTGTTTTTTAAACAGCTCAGTTACTTTTTAAAAAGCGGATTTCCACAAAAAAAATCTATAAGGTAAAGTTTCCCTTGTCGACATCAACATACTCTTATCTTAAAAGAAAATAAATACGTTTTCGTTTCTTATAATTTTGTTGTCTTCCTGCGTTCATCAAAACTGGCACCGTAATCAGACATTGTGGAGAGAAGCTATTTTGTCTGCTATGCAGATTAGTTCCTTCAAATTCGGCCTATACAAAAGTATAGGTTAAGAAACCATTTAGGGGCGTCTTATAATATTGTCCATAAGCTTCTTAAATTTAATCTAAGTTGATTTAAGATTAAATAAAAAATAATTAAATTATTACACATCAAAGCAATTTTTATCATTATTGATTAAGATACTGAATATAAATTGATTAAAATATAATCAGTAATGATTCTTAAATTAATCAATTTTAAATAAAACTGCTTAATCACTGACTCTTTCATGTAATCAGTTAAGATAGTTAGTTTTTTTAATCAATCCGCTGTGTACCTGGATTAATTAAACTGAGTAGATTTTGATTTAAAATTTAATCATTTTTTTAAAGTGTGTATCCGCCGAAACATTGACTTTTTGTGGGCTATGTGTATGTGCTTCGACTATCCATCTGGGTTTAATGGCAGACCAATGTCTATAGTTATGGCTATTGACGGTGCCGTTAAGCGTAAAGGTAGTTTTATTAGAAAATGGAATGTTATGGACAAAATAAGGATTTCAGAATTTTTGCAAATCGCATTTCATTTATCGAAGTCACCTTCAGTCAGTTCCTGAACTAGCATATTTTCGCTTTCAAATACATTTTCAACATTGACACCCGTTGTGGTCCAAGAGAAACTGTTGAAGTGATTTTGGATTATCTTGTAGATCAATTAACTGGCACATAACTGGGTTATTGCAAGCCGTAGTATCTTTCAAAACTTGGTCCATTTGTCATATTTTCAGCTACATCAGCGGACCTGCTGCTAACTAACTACTTATCAGTTTTATATGTTGTCATTGATATTCAATCCGTTACTATAATTAAACACGTTATTGGAAGCGAATGCGTTCCTTCTGTATTCCAAATTCACCACGATCAAATGTTTAATGTTCAAAACTACGTAAACCGTTTAGCAAGGCAATAGTTTAAACTACTCGAAATGAGCAAACATAGAGAGTTCGAAAGTTGAGAAATATTTGCCGATCTAATAGGACTTTAGGAACTTAAATTACTAACGTGATTAAACTGCGCAATTCCGCCCCTAACATTCATACTTGCATAATATAGAAACCAGGGGTGTATTTACGGGCGCCCCCTTTAAGGATTTTAAAAACATAACTATTTTAAGGTATTCAACGAAAAATTGAACATTCCTGGTTGGCCAAATTTTATTTTTGTTGCAATACTTTTTACTTGCAACATCCTAATTTTTTCCAATCCTAAATATATTTAGATTATTTATTATTACCCCCTCCAGACTCGAACTGATGCGCCACTGATAAAAATGGACATTATTTAAACCCGTAAGTTCGGGTATGAAAAGGCATTGCAGAAATATATTTTTAAATGTCACTTTGCTATAATAAGCAAGAAAGTTTACTGTTGTATTTTGAAATTTATGGTCCACCGCTATTGGCCGATTATAAACACAGAAATGACAAGGAAACCCGTATTGTAAATAAAAATTAAACCTACAAAAATCCAAGATTGGAACAAAATGAACACCTCAATAAATAAACAAATCGTTATATAATATATGATTTAAACTAATTTTTTTTTTACCGCGTTCGACACTTTAAACATCCACAATGCGGAGAAATAAACAACTGTTTTAAACTGCTTACAATCCTTTATTCAGAGTATCGGGTGACCAAATAAGAATGGCAGAGACCATTAACCTTTTAGAGCTTGCGGAAAAAATATCTTTAGTAATTTGGTAAATATTTGAAAGATGTGGAGTGTCTACCTAGATCACCCAATACTTACTCCATTTAAATATAATAAGTCGTTTCCATAACACCTCGTATAAACCTCTAAAACACAAAACAAATTTTCTTCGCACCGTTCCTCCCATAAATTAGGCAACTTTTAAAAGTGCAGTTGTTCGAAACGACCCGGGACCGGTCAGCGTCCAATAAACGGTGATTTCCGGGTGAAGGTAACGTGAAGTAACGGCGACGTAACGGGACCATTTTCCGTTATACCCTGCCCGGTCCGACGGTGTTTATTGTAGGGCAGTTGGCCTAACGAGAAAAGTCCTGAATGATGATAAAGTACGAAGTTTTATGCATCGGGGGTATTTTTCGACAGAACCGTCTCATTAAAGCAAAGAAAAAAGGAACAAACTTGCAGGACCTTTTGCGTTTAGTGGAAAATGCGGCAGAGGTACGCTATAACTTCGCTCTACAAAACCAGTTATAATAATATGGAATGTGAAGGATAATTTAGTTAAGAGCAAACACTAAAATGACGCCTTCACAATGTCGTTTTCGCAGTGGCGTAACTAACGCCCCCGCAGACCCCGCATTGCGGGGGGGCGCAGCAAAGCCAGGGGCGCCCTCAAGTTCCTTGATGAAAAAATAAAACAAATGAAAAGCGACCTTATATATAAAAAAATCAAGAAATAATAAAATAATTGTTTCATTATCACAATATTAAAGTTAAAAATTAACAATAATGAATGAGAAACAATGAAATATGACTAATATTAGTCCCCTATATAAAATAGGGGTAACGTAAATCATAATTAACAATTTTACCCCAATAACAGTATCAAGGTTCGTACAAATATCCGCGCCGGAAACCCCGCGTGGGCGCCGCTACAATCACACACAGCATTTGTTGAAAACCCGCCAGGAGACGGATCGGGCCACCTTAAGCACCTTACTAATCTAATCTAGAGAATTAGAGCACCTTACTAATCTAGAGAACTCGCTGCGCACCAAAATTCATATTTTGGCGTGCAGCAATAAGCTGAAATTCGTAGTAGTACATTATTTTTACAACAAAAATTGTTCTCTACAATGTTCTATATCTTTCTCGAGATCTTTCTACAGTGACCGGCAGAAAGTGCGCAGCATATGGGAAAGTTTTTTACCTTTAAGTTTAGAAAATTAATTGTATTTTAGATAGGTTCTGCATGTTCTCAAACCAAAATAACACCCATTAAATCCCGTAAAAGTCTTATGGTATACGAGGTAGGATCAAAAATTTGAAATTCCACTAAGTGTAAAGTACCACCATCTTTCATTTTAGAATATTTTTTTACTAAGAATTATTGTTTTAATTTCAAAGTTATACACAAATTCCAAATTTCGCTTATTTTGGACAAAAAAATTGATTTAATCGTGTTTTCTCAATAACCCTGTATAAAAAATAAATGGCAACCGAACAGTACGAAAATAAGATTTTTTGCAGACTTTGTTAGAGATTACCGTTGATCATAAGTCCGATTAGTTTGTTTTCATATTATTATGGCTTTTTAAAATAAAAACCAAAAAATATTAAATATTTTTGTTGCACACCGTATTTTATTTTCTGAGGGAAAAAGTTAATTTCATCCAACTGATATTTTTTGATTTACATTGACTTAAAGCATCTCCTAAATAGTTTTTTATACATTGAAGTATAGAAGTTTCCTTATTTTGCGTGACGAATAAAATCCGTTCAAAATATATTTTTAATTTAAATTTTTTTCTTTATAAATCAAAAGAAAACTTTCTATGCATACTTTAATGTATAAAAAACTATTTAGGAGATGCTTTAAGTCAATGTAAATTAAAAAATATCAGTTGAATGAAAAATAAAATACGGTGTGCAGCAAAAATATTTAATATTTTTATGTTTTTATTTTAAAAAGGCATAATATTATGAAAACAAACTACTCGGACTTATGATTGACGGTAATCTCTAACAAAGTCTGCAGAAAATCTTATTTTCGTACTGTTCGGTTGCCATTTATTTTTTATACTGAGTTATTGAGAAAACACGATTAAATCCATTTTTATTGTCCAAAATAAGCCAAATTTGGAATTTGGGTATAACTTTGAAATTAAAACAATAATTCTTTGTAAAAAAATATTCTAAAATGAAAGATGGTGGTACTTTACTCTTAGCGGAATTTCAAATTTTTGATCCTACCTCGTATACCATAAGACTTTTACCGGATTTAATGAGTGTTATTTTGGTTTGAGATCATGCAGAACCTATCTAAAATAAAATTAATTTTCTAAACTTAAAGGTAAAAAACTTTCCCATTTGCTGCGCACTTTCTGCCGGTCACTGTATATTAAACAACGCTTACAAATGACAAAATTTTTTACTATGGTATGACAGGTGCAAAATAGCAGGGCGCTTTCAAAATTTTGCGGGGGGGCGCACATGTCCTTAGTTACGCCACTGCGTTTTCGATAAATATTTCGTTACTTCTTTTATTTCCTCTAGGAGTACAATTACCTACAGTTTTACCTTGAAAACGGTTGGATTTATAAATTAAAGATAGAAAAAGGCAAATTTGACGAAATCTTGTTATTTTTTGGATAGTACTCGGCGACAACTCCATACCATTTTTGAAGTGTACCATCTCAATTCAAAAGCTTTTAGGGCGGCTTGACTGTCAGAGAATATATAATAATAAATTCATAAATTTAAACATAACATAAACTATGACTATTAAAATCTTAACATCACAAAATAACTACGTTAAAAGGCTCTTCCTAGAAATGACATTCATTGCTCAAGAACCAAACGCGATGAACAAGAGAACCGACATTCAACATCTTAGCGAAATCTATTCATATCTCTTAAAAATAGACAAACAGTTCCAACCCAATCTTTCATTGCAGAATACTTCCATTTGATTGGCTTACTACAAGAATGTTTATACAGTAGTTTAATATCACTGCATTTTAACATTTGAACATCCACAACAAACAAGAAAAAGAGCAGCCTGACAGAACTTTTTGACAGTTGGCATCCTAACCCAACTTCATTTCAATCTTTAAAAACTTTCACAAAATGTCGACCGTTAAAGATTAATTTCATTATACAATTTTAATATGTAGTCTGTTTAGTCCTTATATTGTTGTAAATTGGTTTGCACTCCAAGCCACCTACTCAATGCCTTCCTCATCAATTAAGAACTGCATGAACAATCTCACCTAAGTGTAAGTAATTCTAAAACACAACGCCAACACATGTTGCATAGAATTTTTCTTAATTTATTGTAGTATCCCTGAGGATGGAAATAAACATTTCCGAAAGCTTGGACCAACTTAAAAGAGTACCCTTTCATTTGCTGCTAAACCCAATATTTCCCTAGTTTCTTACCTAACTAGTCAGCAACGACTACCCTTTCACTATAATAATATATTATATACATTTAAAAAAACTTTATCTCATAACTTTTTTCGATATTGTAACGGTTCAATTTAGCCACTGTGTTTCTATGTAATTCTGCCTTTAAAGTTCATTACCTGGTCCTAATAATTAACCTTTGTTTTGTTCTCTACTACTTGTTATATTGAATTTCTTACATTACCTTTGGTCGGAATCCTAAATGTTCGACTAGATTTTATTTCATTATATTCCATTTTCTGTCAGGATTCTCTTCTGCTTATTTGGTTGGACCTCTTGCCTAACTGAGTTGTTTTGTGCCGTTTCACTACCACTTTTTTAGTCCTTTTCCATGCTTTGTATCATCGTCTTGACCTTTGATTTTGCCCTTTTACTTCTTACATCTAGTTGGAGTCTGCTATGGTCCCATGCATTTTGTACTACAAATACAGGTTTTTGAGATTTCTTTTAAGTGTATCACAGTCGAATACCGTCTTACCTGTTCCCTTATTTTCCACATAAAAGATTTGTTTATTTTTGGCAAACTGATAAGCGGCAATGCTTATTATTCTACCGCTCCGGAACTTTATAATTTTCTAATACTTAGATACTTTTTTTTCTTTCTTTTTGGGAGTTAATGCCAGACACTTTTCCTTTCAAGTCCGTTTTGTTGGGTTATTATGGCCTTCTGTGACTTCAGCTGGACCTTACCGTGTTAAAATTTTCGCTGTGTACGGCACATCTTTAGAGCGACCAGATGCCACTGGTTCTATTGGTAATTTATTTTGTTTGTGTTCGGAGCGGAAGAGTTTTTTTTTTTTGACAGATTGACTTTTTGATTTTTCCTGGGTGGGGAAATTTTTGGGGACTTTACTTTACGTCTGTCATCCCATGAAGTAGGGTCGATTTTTCAAATCGGGTGTCATCCCACAACTATGGTTGGTTTTTTGTGAATCGTTCCCGTTTTAGTAAAGTTGGAGGACCAGCCTTTCCCATTTAGGAGGTCTCCATGCTGAAATCCATACGGATGATTTGTTTTCCGGATGACAAACGAAGTCAATCACATGTACCCTTGCAAGACATCTAGAGGGTTCAACCGTGGGGTTTAACAACTACCCTACTCACCGGAAAATCGTAGTTACCGGTCAACATTCCGCTGGAATTAACAACGTTCTTATGAACCAGCCAACACTTTTTGTACCAGCCAACCTTCAGCTGGACTTTAACAAGTTTATGAACTGGTAGTCTTACGATCCGGCCACTTTAACAAGTTTATGTACTGGTAGTCTTACGACCCGGCCTAGATTTTTCATTCACTTTTTGCCATTGGATTTACCGGCCATCCTACATCTGGTCTATGCTACTAACCTGCTTCAAGCGTACAGATAAGTCCTAGGCTAAGCTTATAATTTAATTCACCATATGATTGTTGTATTTTGCGCTAAACTGATGACCTAAAGGTTATAAATGATTTTATTTTATTTTTCTTATTTTAATCTTTATTCGACTGCATCTATCGGTCAGGATGTCTAGTTAACTACATTATTATTATAACCTTTCGGTTGTCTTTAAATTTAATTTTATTCTTCTGATAGTAGGGTCACGTGATCACGTAATTGGTTAATTTTATTGATCTTCTTAAACCATCCCTTTCTTTAATAAAGTTGTTATAGTAACATGATCTTTTTTTTTATTCAGCTCACATGACGACCCCTTCGTTTTCATGACGGTTGTTTCTTCGTCTTGAAGTAGTGTAGTGCCCACAAGACCGCGGGGACTTCCAAGTTGCGTCCGTTTCTGAACTTGGTGGCGCTTGAACCCTTTACTGCTGAGTAGTCGGTGAATTGCACGCACTACAACCACTACACTGCTGTGAGCACGAATAATCAACTACGTTTTGTTAATTGATTTCTATTTACGGGGTTACTTCGTTTATAGGTTACTTCGTTTATAAAAGGTCCAAGTGGTAAGTTTTATGTTGGTATTCACCATAATACTAACATCACATAATTTAACTAAAAGACACGAAAGTGCGTCGCAATATTTTCAGAAATAACCCCACTTTTGAATTATTTTTTGGAAAAAATTAAAATTTGACGAATAATGCGAATCACGTGACTACTATTTTTATGCTTAATTTACATCTCGATCGAAGCAGAGCTGGATGCCAAAGTCAAATTTCGAATAAAGCTATTAATAAACAAAAATCCCATATGATGCGGACTTTACTGGTCACGCTGTATAGGCAACAACAATACAGATCTTGCTCTACCACGTATTATACTCTACAGAGCATGCATAATCCGTTTAAGAACTTATCACTCTCGGCCGACAACTGGATGCAGTTAAACATCTCACGTGTAAAATTCAGAGTGAATTATACTACTTTCCGCCGGTGTTGTTGGGTTGGTGGCGAGATCTTGCTCTGACAGAACAACTAAAAGTTAAGTAGTGTCTCTTAACTTTTGCGCTGTTTCCACCACATTACGGCGACGTTATTATTAAGAAATATGATCCGAGTTCGTAGTTTCGTTAAGTTATGTTTTACTGTGGAAATTATTCACAATTTAAAGAGATTTATGGGAATGGAATATGAACACTAATGAAGTTGTGCGGAAATGTACACTTGCTGAAGATTGGACGTAAAGGGATTCTGGTTATGTATTAAATGAGGTCTAGGTATACAGGGTTCTGCATCTTACCGCGGCCGTCTTCTATATAGTTCATTCATTAATTAAGTAAATTAAGTTAGGCTTTTGATATTTTGCAAACTGTATCCTAGGGTGCGTTCCAGGAAAATATTTCAGTTTATACAGTCCCAAGAAAGTGTGACGTCATGATGATATATTTTTTTAGATTACATGTCATATATTTCGAGTCCACTAAACTATCTCAGTTCCGAGAAAACATGTTAAGACGTCGTCAACCAACCTATGCGAATAAAGAAACTGTTTGAAAAGAGAATGATTGCTGGATGATAAATGTGTCTCACAAAACTAATAACTCTTTAGGCAAATTTATAAAAAAACAATGAAACGAAAAGCGATTAAAACAAAAAATCAAACGTCTATAAATTAAAATGCAAACAGGTAGACATTTTAACAAATGGATATACAGGAACATTAAAATTTTTTTCTAAAAAACAAAACCTACTCAAACCATGCTAACCATTTACTTGATAATCAGCTTATTTTAATCCATCCTTTAAAATCTTACATACAAAGAACGAAGGCTTCAAACTGAACTTGTTAGAATATATGGAAATAAATAAACGTTAAAATATGGACTTGTTACTTAATGATTGATTTAAATAATTCACCTTTGTTAAATTTTTTCTGTTGACCATATACTTAAGATGTTGTAAAATACCCAAATTGTACTGCAAATATTTGCATTTGAACCCATTTTAAGACTAATGGCATTTCATATAAAAAAAAAAACGAAAAGGCCCCAAAATATTTCCCTGAGGTACACCTATGGTATTTAATTTTTTTACTGTATATTATTTTAACTATACTGAAACCGTTGATATTTTTCTATATAAATTCCTAGTTATGGCGAGAGTGACTTAACCGGTTTCAAAATAAAAAAAAATTAATGGTGACAGAGAGCAGCGACAAATCACTATAATCTCTAAAAAATTCAATAAAAGTCGGCCGTTCCGCTGGCAATGGCGGCCAGTTTGAGTGGCTGGAATCAATTTCGGCCTTATCGAGACCCATCGGAATGAAAAAACATCTGTAATAACCTATAAAACTGGAATCTATGTGAGCTCTTCTTCTTCAAAAGAAAAGAAATTAGTTTCCGGTAATAAAATAAATTTTCTAGCTTTCAGGTTATTGGATAAAGAGGACAGATGTTGTTACCCCAACCAGGCAACGCGCACAGGAGTTTTTATATAAGAAATCAGGACAAAAGTCTAATTACAAAAATCCGTCATAGCCTCTACTGGTGGTTTTTGAATAGCTGACTAGCAGGTCTAACAGCAAATGGTATATTACATAACAAGTGTACATTTCAAACGAGGTGAGAAAATCACTTTCACACCAGAAATGTACAATTTTTCGTACGACCATAAAAAATTATCAAAAATAGTTTCAATGTTATTAAATTCAATGTTAGTTATTTAAAAATAAAGATATGTAGTACTTAATTGCAGCTAAAATTATTTAGTAGCCTTGGACAAAGTATCGTATTCTACTCGCATATAATGGCTGTTATTTACTTGGACTCTCGCTACGGCTCGTGTCATAAACGTCATCCGCGTGAATAATAGCCATCATTATATGCTTGTTGAATAATGTACTATTTAACATTCTGGCCATATCAAAACTTCAATAAAAACAATAAATAATTGGAAATTTATGGGTCAATTTACATTTGCCTTCGGCTGTTGTTCCATTGCGAACTTTGCAAGTAATTGCATTCCGAAAATACATTCAGTTTCTATCAAAGTTTAATTAAAACTAGCAATAGAACTAGGTCCGCAACAAACAGAATCTGTAACCCACTCTGTAGGAGATGAAAGGCAATTATTGACATTATTTAATGGTAATGTTTAGAATCACATCAGTGTTAAAAGTACACAATATGCTAGCGTGTAAACATACATATTTACGCCAATTACATTGGTTTCTTACTTGGAAAAAATATAATTCAGGCCGCATTTTTGTAATATGAACGTTATAAATAAAATGAAAACGGGTTATCATAAAGTAAGGGATATATTTCAACTAATACACGGTGATCCACGACGTATCTCCTAAACCAGCGGATCCCAACCGGTGGTTAGCGCCTAATTGGGGGTTAGCGACAGAAAAAACGGTAATGGCGGAAACATACTTTATTACTACTTTCCAACACGACCAGAAGTAAATAACTGAATCCTTTTGACGACAATAATATCTCAAAAGCACACACTCTTTCTTTATCTCAAAAATAATTATTTATTGATTTGTCAGTCGACAGTTCTTTAAAAATTATTTTCAAGGAAAAGCCCTTGCTTGACTTTTGGTTGGGTATAAGAAAAGATTATCCTGTTTTAGTAGATTTAGCTATTAAGACTTTGTATGTATTTTGTACCACCTTTTTATGTGAAAAAAGTTTTTCTACTTATATTTACCTTAAAAATAAATATAGAAATAGGTTAAATGCGGAACCAGACTTACGATTAAATTTGTCAACTATTGTACCTAATTTTAAACTTATTTGTTTTGGTAAGCAAGCACAAATATCTCATTGAGGGCTGGATTTTTGCTTACTTTGACCTTCGTTTTAATCCATGGTTTTGACTTTTATTTCTTGTTATACTTAAGTTACATTTTCTGTATATTTACTGGAATAAAAAGTAGTTTTTAAATGGTTTCAATTTTATACAGGGTGTTATTTAATAAGTGTCCGATATTGTACAGGACGATTCCCCAGTTATTTATAAGGTGAAAAGTTTATATAAGCATGGGTTCGCAAGGACTTCATTTTTAAGATACGGGGTGTTAAAAATTTTATTTTATTTTTGTTATTCGTAAATAATTTCGGAAATAATGTCGATATTTGGAAGAAAATTAGTATTTGTGAATTTTTCACTATAAGAAATTCAAATTTGATCTTTAGTTTGGCCCTTAATTGTATGGGTTATTTACGAATAAAAAAAATAAAATAAAATTTTTAACACCCTGTATCTTAAAAATGAAGGCCTTGCGAACCCATGCTTATATGAACTTTTCATCTTATAAATAACTGGGGAATCGTCCTGTACAATATCGGACACTTATTAAATAACACCCTATATATTAGGAATACCTAAAATAAAAAAATGGGTGGTTCGCAACAAAGGTAATTTTTTAAAAGGGGTTCGCTGTTGACAATAGGTTGGGAATCGCTGTCCTAAACCATATATCCTACGACTTTGGGGTGAAAAATTCATTGGGAAATATGAGCAAAAATAAAATGGTTTGATGGTTGCATTTAATTTTTTTTTAATCGAAGCTAGAAATATAATATATTTTTTAAAGTGCCCTCTATTATTAACCGAACGAATTATTTTTAATAATATTTATTCAAACGTTCAAATAGGATAAAACGTTCTTTAAAATAAGCCATAGTTTGTTAAATTCGGTTTACGCAAACCGAAGTTACAGTCTTTTAAGTGCTTTTAGTCGTTACCCTACTCCACGCTGTTACCATGATACACTGTCAAAAGAAAAGAATCAAATTTAACTTTTTTTTTATGTCCCAGAAAGTCCACTCCCGTTTTTTTGTCAATTTAACTAAAACCGCTTCAGTCAATCAGTAACTCATAAAATATGTTATTACTATTTTGACATTAATCTGATTTTATTGTGCAGTAAAAATTACAACTTAATTAGTTAATTTGACACATTTTTTATGTTAGTATTAACTTCTTTTAAAATTTTAACTAAAAAAGATATTGATAATGATTATAAACTTTATCAAAGTTACTAGTATTTGATTTATTTGAACCGTAAAAGAATTGCATGTTAATTTTAGTTAGCTGTTATGTTAAAACGACTTCCAGAAAAGTTAGTTCTTAAAATCTGATTTTTACTAAACACAAAAGAGTTAAAATAACTATACATTTTAGGTTAAATTTGATTTATTTTAATTGATTATAAATTTTTTTGATTCTCACGTCCAGGATTTCTAACAGTGTACTCACAAAAAATTATTATAAAATTTATATACAGGGTGTTCCTAAATTAATGGTACATCCGAAAGTAGGCGATTCTTTGGCTTATTTCATAAATAAAATGTTATATAAACATGGGATCGAAAAAGCTTCGTTTCCGAGATACAGGGTGTTAATGGTAATTAAATGGGTTATGTGTTTCCAGGAATTAAAATGATTTTTATTTTTTACTCGAAAACGGTGCACCGTAAGAAAATAAGTCAAGAGACCGAATTTGCTCTAAATTAGACGGGAATTTCAAAAATAATTTTTATATAAAGAAAAAACAGTGGCGCACTATTTTTTTCTTCAAAAATATTAAATGCAAGCCCCGCACGGACGCCACTGCTAAAATTTAAAAAAATTATTTTAGACCAAAAAATGCCTTTCGATTCTCAAAAGACGTGTACCAAATTTCATAAAAATATCTAGAGTGGTTTGAAAATGGCAATGAAAAAATATATTTTTAATTAAAATGTTAACACCCTGTATCTCGGAAACGAAGCTTTTTCGGTCCCATGTTTATATAACATTTTATTTATGAAATAAGCCAAAGAATCGCCTACTTTCGGATGTACCATTAACTTAGAAACACCCTGTATATACATACAGTGATGGGCTAAAATATGGAACAAATTCATTTAAAAATCAGGTATTCATTTTTTGAAAAAACGCTCGGACACGTCGATTATAATTCTTTCTTCCGGATTTTTTGCCTCAAAAAGAAATTATACCGGGTGTGTCAAAAAGTAGATGTAGCAAATTTTTTTTGTTTTTTTAAATAGAACCCCCCT
This sequence comes from Polydrusus pterygomalis, assembly GCA_963969555.1. Classification (NCBI taxonomy): domain Eukaryota; kingdom Metazoa; phylum Arthropoda; class Insecta; order Coleoptera; family Curculionidae; genus Polydrusus; species Polydrusus pterygomalis. Next base: position 4,217,725 of record OZ018376.1, read on the forward strand.
ATTTTTACTTATTACCCTAATTCTACGTCAAATTCTGCGCATAATTCATGTATCCTTATCTCTAACGGTTTTAGAGAAAAATTACATCATAAAAAAAATTCTTTAAAAAAAGGTACATGTACCTACTTAAAGGTAAACAGGTAAATTTAAATGAATTGTTACTACGATAGCAAGTCATGTGTCAATAAAAATTAGTTTAGGTATAATTTTGAAAAACGGTGATCATGGTGCATTTAAATGAAACACAAAGAATCGAAATTTTAACTTTAATTGGATGTGGAGACAAAACAAGAAGTCAAGAAGAAGTTTGTAACTTGTTTAACGCTAAGTATCCAGAACGGCCAATTACAAGATCTACAGTAAGTAAAATTGAGAAGAAATTCAGGGAAACAGGGAATGTAAAGGATCGTCTACGGCCAGGTCGTCCAAAAATTACTAAAAACTCACAATTGAACATTTTGTTAGAGGTTGAAGATAATCCTCATAGTGCATCCACTGAAGTAGCCCTTAATAATGATGTTAGCCGACGATCTGTGTTGCGGGTATTGAAACAAGAAAAGAACCATCCGTACAAAATTAGGTTGCTGCACGAGCTAAACGAAGATGATCCCGACCGCCGACTACAGTTTTGTGACACTATGATGGAAATTTGCAACTTAAATCTATTTTTCCATCGCAACATACTTTTTAGCGATGAAGCCACGTTTTGTTTGAATGGTTCAGTAAACAGACAAAATTTTCGGTATTGGAGTACAAATAATCCCCGTTGTATGAGAGAACAGCACAGGCAATACCCACAAAAAGTAAATGTTTGGGCAGGGATATTAAATGATAGAATTATTGGACCTTTTTTCTTCGATGGAAATCTTACAGGAGACCGGTATTTACAATTTCTTCAAAATGAATTAATTCCCACACTAGCAGCGGATTTTCCAAATCCGAATCAGCCTCATCTACCAGAAGCGTCTATTTGGTTTCAGCAGGATGGTGCTCCGCCTCATTTTGCTCGACAAGTACGAGAGTATTTGAATACTGTATTTCCCGAACGATGGATAGGTAGAAGAGGACCCATAGAATGGCCTGCAAGATCTCCCGATCTTACACCCATGGATTTCTTTCTTTGTGGTTATTTGAAATCAAAAGTGTATAAGGATAAACCAAAAAATTTGGAAGGCTGAAAATTTAAAATTAGATATGAAATTAGGCAAATTAATGAAAATACTGTAAATAATGTTTTAGAAGGGTTTTTAAGTAGATTAGCATATTGTCAAGAAGTTAATGCATTGCATTTTCAACACTTAATAAACTAATTTTTTAACCTTTTTTTAAAGAATTTTTTTTTTATGATGTAATTTTTCTCTAAAACCGTTAGACATAAGGATAGAGTATGCTACATGAATTATGCGCAGAATTTGACGTCGAATTAGGTTAATAAGTAAAAATAGGGGGGTTCTATTTAAAAAACAAAAAAATTTTGCTACATCTACTTTTTGACACACCCGGTATAATTTCTTTTTGAGGCAAAAAATCCGGAAGAAAGAATTATAATCGACGTGTCCGAGCGTATTTTCAAAAAATGAATACCTGATTTTTAAATGAATTTGTTCCATATTTTAGCCCATCACTGTATAGAGGATATTACAGAGCATATCAAAACTTAATTTCTGACCTACCTTGTATTGCAGTTATTAGTAGTAATTAAGGACTTTGTATCATAGCATAGAGACTACGCACCCTAGCAGTAAAATTAGAGACTTAAAAATAATTTCCCGTGATTTTTTTTTGCTGATATTTCATAATGAATTTTTACCCCCAAAGTCGTAGCATGTATGGTTTTGGAGATACCTACAGCCGCTCGCCACCCGTCGTAGATCACCCTGTATATTCTTAACAAATCAAATTAATTACAAAAAATAAATGGAATTTAGTTGCTTACATAATGAGATTTTAGTATAAAACAAAATAATTGAAATTATAGTAATTTAGAGAATTATTTGTTCTCAAAATAAAACACGTATAAACGTATATTGTAACAACATGCAAACAGGAATTGGCTTAGTACAGGGCTATTATGAATGCGGTAAATTAAAAACTTGATTTAATTAGGAAAAGGGCTAGTTAAACTATAGCTATTCTAGTTTTAATTAACTTATTTCGTTAAAAAATTCTTCGCCTATATCACTGTAAAGAATTTTGGTGTGATTTTTGCAAAAACTTTATGATATCCACGTTACAACCAAGGTGGATCTTCGAGGATTCCATGAAATATAATGTTAAGTTTCTCGGAATAAACTAGGTATTATAGATTAAATTTTCGTGACAATACAAATCTTGTAATAAAAAGTATTTAGATTATGCATATAATTTTACATGAACTTGATTTTTTTAATATCACTGATCTCTGTAAGAGACACAGACAAAGGTGGGTCAAAGAACTTGACTTTTTTTCCTAAATTTTTCTTTACAAACTAGATCATTCACTTCTGATTCATTCTTTTAAACAGCAAAACTAAGTAAAAATCTTTGCTTAGCTAAGTTGTTAAAAGAACACCTGTATATGACATGAGAGGCGGTTTCATCTTCGTCACTGCAAAGACTGTATTCAATGGGTCCATTGTAAATTCTTATTCGTTCGCTTTGCTAATATATGCTATTTAAAAGTAACTAAAAGGAATTCGGTTAATAATGTGATGTATACAGGTACAGCTTTGTATTGCTTACTCATTATTTTGTTATTGGATTGTTATTGTTAGTCATCATTTTGGTAAAGATTAAAATACACCGCAAATAAGAATTGTACTTAAATTGAAATTCTATCTGAAACCAAATAATCGAAAACTAAGACACCGTTTTCTAAGAATCGGTTATTATTCTCATGGATTTAATTAACAGTTTTGAACGACAAAAAAATTAATAGAATTCCGGTTGTAAAACCTTAGAAGAAACTATTAATTTATATAAATAATCATTAATCATCCGAAAACACCCAATCCTGGAAGCATTGCTATTTGCGTTGGAATAGTTGTGTTTGGTTTAGTAGAGATTCGATTAAACAAACGCTTGCTTGCCTTTAATTAATTTTGAGTTGGTTTCAAAACTCTTAGCTAAATCATTATTTGCAACTACAGGAAGGCAGTTCGAGCTTCCCTCACTCAGTCATTCTCTCCAACACAAAAATTTGCGAAATTTTCACTTAAAGAAATAACTGTACGATGTAAAAATAGAACTAATTTTTTAAGAAGTTTTTCCTACAATATTTAATATGAACAACCTTTTTTGACAGATCTTAAAGCTTATCACTAAAAATCAGTCCTGTAGTTCTCAATAATTTGAATAGCTTCTAGTGTGGTATTGTTCTTGTCATTTAACATTGTATATGATTATCTATTATGGAACATGGTTTACTGAGATGGTAAAATTCGTCCATAGATTATTAAGTCCAATACTAATGATGGGTTGTGCGAAATAAGAATCTTCTATTGTTTTATCTGACTTGCAAAGGTTTAAAAAACTTAAATACAAAGTAAAAATAAATTAATTAAAACAGGAATTGGTACGATCAATAAAATTCAACTTCAGACAGGACAGCTAGAAGACTCCGAACAACGATGTGACCTGCGCAACAAATACGTTTAAACTCATTCTACGGCGCGCGGCGATTGCCGATTGCTACGAACCCCCACCAACGTCTTCTGGATTATAGGTTCTAACGGATACAATTCTATTGGAGACGCTGTTCCGCTTTCTTAATTGTAGAGAAAGCGCTTTACTGGAAATAAATTGCGTCGCATTGAGAAGATACAATTTAGCTCTTAACAAAATTGCTATATTAAAAGTAGTTCATTATTTAACAATACTGTGCTGCTAATGGAACTGATTACTACCAATAAAAACACTGTTCTAGCAAATCTGCAATTGATATAACACTAAAGCGGGTATGATACATCAGCAAATTATTTAATATGGGTTAATAAAAAAATAAGCATACAAACTATGTCTTAGCAAACCATACAACAGGTAGATCATTTTCCTCAGTATAGAGACCCAAATTATTAACGATTATACATACAATATAAGTTCCGGATCGATTCGGTAAGTCTTGTGTTATTAATATTATTATAAAGCACACCCTCTCACCCCCCAATTTCCACTGATTGACGTTATATGCAAAGTTTCATCATACCTGTTAATAATAAATCAAAAGGAGACGGAGTAAGCGCCCCTTTGAACTTTCCGACGTTTGAGATTCCGTAAGACAGTTGCCAGTCATTTGTTATTCTAAATCCACACACACACACATACAAACTTTATAATCTCCACGTTCCCCCGGTCTTCCTACTCGTCGGGTGTCGTCGTATACATAGGTTAATTGCTTAAAGTTAGGATTGTAAATTTGTCGTTGCCATATAGGTACAAGAGGCACACGTGTTGTTTTTGGAAAGGGATACATTTAAAATTCTTATTGATGTTACGTATCTTCCTGACGAAGAAACAATATAACAGGCAGAGAATTTTTTTAATTTTTCGTATAAAATACAAGGTACTGGTTTTAAATTAAGTGGTTTTTACTTGTATGTAAATACAAAAAGGTGAAAAAAGATTGGCCAAAATTAATTTGCTACGCTCCGCCACCTTCCTCTCTCTCCCTTATAACGTTATTAAAGTATATTTACTGCAAGTTTGACAATTATTGCGTGCAGATGTTCTTTTTATGGGTGAATATTTTATCGTGAAGGTCTATAACGGTAGAAAAATGTTTCCCTAGTTTAAGTTTGCCCCTATACTAATACCTTCCGCAAGGGATGGAAAATTACTTAAAACCATTTTTTCGCCCGTAGGTACTTCAAAACAAAAAATACTAGAAAAAAAGTTTATAATCATTTTTACGATATCTCTAATAATTATGGCCATAGATTCATGTAAACTTTGAGGGTTGATCGGCGTCTGCGAAACTTCACGTATTTAAAAAATTTTAAATTTTATTTTATTTTAATAGGATGGACGAACTGGCATTGCAATATGGACATCGAGTTTTAAGACTGCCTCCATATCATTGCCTCTTTAATCCTATTGAAATGGTTTGGTCGGAATGTAACCGCTATTATGATGTAAAACTAAGTTCTATGCATCCTGCAACAAATGACGTATTTTTGAGTCTGTGGAATGAAGCAATGGAAAATAACAGTGGAAAAATGGAAAAATTATGTAACACACAATAATAAAATTGTAAATGATGTGTGCGAACGGGAAAGATTCATCGATGCTTCAGATACTCTTTCCCTTATTATTAACTTGGTCGAATCTGATGATGATGATCCTTGCGGAGATGATTTATTTTAATTATTAAAAAACTGTATTTTGTTGTGTTGTCATTTTTTATTATATTTTCTTCTTTATGATTTGATAAATAACATAAAAATATTTGAAAGAACATGTATAGACTGATGCACTAGAAAAAAATATATGATTCGAGAATTTTATGTATTTTTCAGTAAATTTAAATTAATTAAAAATTTCATACTGATTTTCAAAAACGAAATGTTTCATCCCATGATACCTTTTACCATAAATAAACTACTTATTTATGACTTTAGAAACAGTATAAAAATTATAATTAAAAATTTGAAAAAACGCGCTTGTATTTTACTTGTTCACATACATGCTTAGGTAGATCAAGCCTAAAAAAAATGATAACCTTTACCACCTGTAAGTCAAACTGACTGAATTAGTTAATAACAACACAATAGAAGTAAAACTAATACATTAAAAAAAATGCACCAGACAGAGGGGAGATTATTTCTTCTCTCTCTCTCTCTCTCTCTCTCTCTTCATCTTCTTTGACAAAATCTACAGTTATTAAATGTTTTTATGCGAGTTTTATTTTCCCATTTATTCTAATTTTTATAACGTTCCCATTGCTAAATTTAGCTCCTCTGTTCTGTTAATTGGTCGTTTTTTTCTCGTAAATTTCACCCATTTCAACAGCACAACAATTCGGAAAAGTCCTCCAAGACTTATTTCCTGATGAATTATTAAATTTTCACTGTAAGCATTCCAAGCCAAAAACTTTCCAAGGTATTAAAACTCGAAACAATGAAAACTTTATTACGTAAACTTTCGAGAAACATAAAGTCCTATATCTCGGGATTTAGACGCCAGTCTTGGAATTACAACGTACTAGGCTATATACCTATTTAGTATTATAAAGGTCTTTTTGGTCTTTGCCAAATCGTATAAGCAATTATAAGAAATGCTCCTGATAATGGTTAAATTTTCTTTAACTTAAAGGCTTCTTTGAGTTTTAGAGTGACTGTTCAAGAGACGTCGCGCGAGTGAGCCCTGTACACGAGAGCAAGTCGTAAGTCTTCTTGGATAATTAATAGAGAAAAATAAATATATGCCTACAGGGTAAAAAATAAATTCACCTAATCTAATTTTCACTATGCGCCTGTAATTTTTACACTTAGGAAAATGATCTAATACAACAGGTTTGCTAAGACATATTTGGTATTGATGGCTTATTTTTTTATTAACCCATATTAAATAAATTCTTAGTGTATCAAACCCGCTTTAGTGTTATATCAATTCCAGATTTGCTAGAACAGTGTTTTATTGGTAGTAATCAGTTTTATTAGCAGCACAGTCTTCTTGAACCATATAACTTGACCAAATAAATAGACCAGTAACATCCCGTATTCAAATTTTTTAAATTTGAAATAAGAAATATCATACTTATACCAGTAATTAGGGTTTGTTAGGATTATGGCAATTTATTTAATGTTCTCCAATTTTCTAGTGCACATTAAGTCCTTAATTGGCAAGCCTAAATATTTAAACCGAAAAAGAGGTGCGAATGGAGATCATTAATTTTGCATGCGGTTTTGCAACATCCCGCGTTACGAAATTATTTATGAGCCTGCATCCTAAAATTACGTTTAAAATGTACACATTGTAAAAAGTTATTTAAATTATTTAAATTTATGTAGACGTACACAATATTACAATAGACCAGCACGGACAAACCTATGTAAGTTACTGCCGCTAATTAGAGTTACTAAATAACAGGAACAGATAATTTTTAACAGTCTGTCACAGGTATTACTATGTTCAGCACGTGTATTTGTGTAGGAGAAAACGCGATACTTTGGCATTGATGCTTATAATGCAAGTGCACTCGGGACTTCGGACAATGACTTATCCCTTGTCCGCAGTTTTATAAGGTGTTCCCCAGGGATCTGTCTTGGATCCTTACTTTTTTCAATATACACTGCAGATATTGTAGACAGGTAAATTATTTAAACGTCCAAGCACTTGCAGACGATATTAATTCATTTATTGGATTTGATCCAGTTAAATCCTTACTTGAAAACCCTTACAATTCTATCGTTTCGAAACAATTTGAAACTTAACCCACGAAGTGTAACTTAATTCTTTTTAATAGCAATAATTTGCTTCTTAATTTTAATATTACTATTGATAATAACGTCTTACAACCGCAAACAGGTTGCAGTGCTGTGTTGATCAGAGTAGTTATTTTTATGCTCTTGGCATACGAAGAAGAAAGACAGACATATTTTGGAGTTGGTAGAGCAAGGCAGTTGTTAGTCAGCCGGTAATAGTTTTGTTTAGTTTCGTGTTTTGTGCAATTACGACCCCTTTCCTGTTAAAACAAACACATATTCTCTAGAATTCTTAAGAGAAATGACATCTAGATAGACTAGAAAATATCGTGTTACCAGTAAAAACTGTTGTTTTTACTTCAGTTCTGAAAATCGACGTGTTTACTTTAAAGGATTTTAAGGTAAATTGTGGCAATTTTAGTGGTTTCAAAAAACTGCTTTTTTTAACCTTTGTTTGCATTTATTTAAGAAAAAACACCGGCATACTCTTCGTCGTCAATGCGTCCCTGAACAGCCCTTTCAAAATTAGATACTAATTATTTTTATCGGGATTCCACCAGATTGAAATGGATCCCAATTCAATCGAAAAAACAGGCTTTAGTGTTGAGAATGGACACTATGAGTTTGTGCACATGCCCTTCGGTTTAAAAAATGCGCCCTGGACGTTTCAGCGCGTCATCGGCAATATCTTGCGTAAAGTAAAGTAAAGTTCGTGTAGCTTGTGGTGCTCAAGTCTGGTGCTAGAGTTTTCAGGTCGCGCAAGCGCCTCTAGCGTGACTTAACGACCAGAGATGGCCGGGACCGACAGCTTTACGTCTCCTCCGAAAAACGATCGTCAACCAACTAAAATTCGGTCATACTTTTTTTATTATGCGTATGCCCACTCCGGGAATCGAACCCGGATCGCCAAGGCCGTAAGCGGTATCTCTACCACTGAGCTACGACCGGGCTCGTATATCTTGCGTGGTCTACAAGGAAAAATGTGTTTAGTATACATGGATGACATTATAATATTTTCTACTAGTCTAGAAGAGCACATTAAACATTTACAACTATTTTTTGAAAAATTGAGAGATGCTCATTTAAAAATACAATTGGACAAATCGGAATTTCTCAGAATTGAAGTCGAATTTTTAAGACATCTACCAATAAAGGTTCCGGAAGTTACTCCTGTATTCAAGCCATTTATAGGTCCTTTATACATGATTGATCTTGAGAATTGTGACCTTAATAAATACACATCACAAATGGATCTAATATAATTAATATAACCTTCGTTCTCAAACACAGGCGGTAGATCTAGATCTAGGGCAATCAGTAGAAATTTGTCATTATTGATTTCTATTGAAAACGTTTTCTGATCGGGACAAAATGTAAACAATTTGGTCTACTTATACTGGGTGTTTCAATAAAAACTCCCTGGCCAATTATTTCCAAAACTAAGAGCGACATGTAAATTCTGTAAACGCCAGTTTTTAGCCTCTATGATTGGCTTCACAACTGTGTAAAAAATGTGTTTAAATAATACAAGATGTAGGTGGCGCCACGGTGCAAAGAAATTTTAGTAATGATAATTTTAATGATAAAACGCTCATGTAGTGCTAAATTATTACGTCCAGTGACGTCTCAGGGGGCGCCTTAACAAATAACATTGGCAAAAAATAAGACGCCACTAAGTTTTTGGTAATTTTTATATTTTTCTCGGATTAAGCAACTAAAAATATAATTTTCTTGTCTGTTAAATTATTTTCTTATCTTGCTTGGGTTTCGAGAAATAAAAATAAAAACAATTTTATTGCATATCTCTGGAAAACAAAAATCAATCATTAAATAATGAATATGTTGTATCTTTTGCTATTAATCGAAATACACTATTGAGAGTTTGCAGAACCGAATTATTATATCGATTTACTATGTGTGTATATGAAAACGGCAATAATTTTGAACCCCTTATTCGACCCCATTAAATAGTTTTTGGTATTGTTCTAATTTTCATTAATAATTTTGTATAATTTCTCATCAGTTATTTCATAAAATTTAAAACATCTTTTAATTTTATTTTATAATGCTTTAATGTTTTAATGCTTTGAAACAACAAAATATACAACGTATTAATTATTTAATGATTTTTGTTTTCCAGAGATATGCAATAAAATTGTTTATATTTTTATTTCTCGAAAACGAAGCAAGATATGAAAACAATTTAACACACAAGAAAAGGATATTTTTAGTTGCTTAATCGGAAAAAAATTAAAAATTACCAGAAACTCAGTGTCGTCTTATTTTTTGCCAATATTATTTGTTAAGTGAAACGTCACTGGACGTAATAATTTAGCGCTACAAGAGCGTTTTATCACTAAAATTATCGTTACCAAAATTAAATTAAAATCTGCTAAGGAATATTAAAAATATTTATAATTAAAATACATTTTAAAATTGTTTAAAAAAAAACTTAACCCCAAATATCTCCTTTCATGTGGATTTATCAAAATTTTTTATGGGACATAAATTGATCAAAAATTAATTATCTTTAAGAGCGACAACATTTAAAAGTTCCTGTCATCGAAAAATGTCTTTGCACCGTGGCGCCACCTACATCTCGTATTATTCAAACACATTTTTTACACAGTTGTGAAGCCAATCATAGAGGCTAAAAACTGGCGTTTACAGAATTTACATGTCACTTTTAGTTTTCGAAATAATTGGCCTGGGAGTTTTTATTGAAACACCCTGTATATTACATGTCTGTGAAGACAACTTCAAAACTGCACCGCTAAACGACCAATAAGTTAGGAGTAAGAAGTGCGAAAATGTCGCGAACTGAGCGTGACTACGGTGACCAAATATTTAAGCAGCGAGACAGGTGCGAACGGGGACCATTAATTTTGTATGCGGTTGTGTAACACCCCTCCGTGTAATATTATTTATGACTTTGGGCTTTTAAAGTAGGCTATGAAAGTTTGGGTTGTATAAACTTGCATTATAAATAATTCAATGGGATAAAGAAAGAACGTTTTAAGTGTATAAACGGTGCGTTTCAATGAGCTTGTTTGTATACACAGACAGAATAAACACCATCGCATATTGGATAAGGGTATTTTATTTTAAAGTATATTCACTTCGTCAGTAATTGCTTGAACGTAGGCTTTTAATGTAAAGAAAATAATACAAATGGACGAGTTTAAAGAGATTCAAATTCAAATTCAAATTTATTAATAAAGTAATTACAAAATTTTTACATTACTTATAATGAAGGACTCCAAAAGCTGAGAATTAGCTTGCCTAAAGTCCGCACACTTATTATTTGCAAAATTAATTAATTAAACTTAACCAAATACGCCAAAACAATGGTGAGAGAAATAGAAAAGAAACCACATACCTATAACTAAGTAAAAATATTAAATTCATTAATTATCAGCTCGTAGTTACTCTCAATCCATTGAGACACCCTTGACATGAATTTGCTTACATTTATAATTAATCTAATATTAATTGGTAACATGTTGTATAATTTAGGTCCTATGAACTTAATGTGCCTTTCCGCTGCTGTAAAAAAACATACGAGGAACAACAGTGCACTGATTGAAAGCTCTTCGCGTGTCAATTCCATGGGATAGAGATTGTCGGTATTTCACAGATTTCTTCATGTATTTAACAACACTTATCATATATAATCTTCGTACGGAAAGCAGACCAGCCTCTTCAAATAGAATATCTGATGGGTACCTTCTATTTTTTTTCATAAGAATTTTTATTATAAACTTTTAAGTTACATTTAGAGGATGAAGGCAACTACCACACGCAGCACCCCACACCGTTAAACCATACAAAATAATAGATTCTATGAGAGCCTGATACACTACTTTTAACAGTCTACAAGATAGAAACTCTCTTAGTTGGTAGAACTTATGAATAGCTTTGCGAATTTTTTCGTGACATAGAGTATGTGAACATCGTATTTTAGGTGTTTATCAATGTATACACCGAGGTATTTAACACTATCCACTACCGATATAGTTTGACGACAAGAGCATTGGTTAGCTCCGGATATACATGAATACTCATGCACTTTAAGATCGTGGTGGATAAAATCATTTCTATTACTTAAAGAGAAAGGTATATAAGATGTTTTTTTACATTCATGGTTAATGCATGATCCATCCATACACGCACACTAGATATACATAGTTCGGCCCGTTGAGCGGTTTCCTCCCAAGCTTTACCCCTCACGAGGATAGCCGTGTCATCCGCATAATAAACACAAGTACTGTTTTCATCAGACAATACAGAAAAGAGGTCATTGATATATATAGAAAACAGGGCGGGTCCCAGTACTGTACCCTGAGGCACACCGATCTTCACAATATCATAACTACTAAAAGTATCATGAATCCTAACCCTTTGCATTCTGTCCTGTAAGTAAGATTTGAACAGACTGTACACAATGCCACGCACCCCCACATTTTCCAATTTTTTTAAAAGAATTTCGTGATCCACAGTATCAAAAGCACGGGCTAGATCAACAAATATCCCAATAGTTTTAAGTTTCGCATTAAAATTATTATTTATATATTCAGAGACGTGCAATATAGCGTCATGCGTACTAACCCGAGAAAACCGTACTGTGAACTGGACAGCACATTATTTTCCTTAAGAAAATTGTCTAATCTCAGTTTAATGCATTTTTCAATAAGTCTGCTTACCGAACTTTTTCAGGTAAGCGTACGGCGAAATATCTATTTTCAAATGGTTTATTAAACCTTACCAGAGGAACTGCTCGGTGGTAAACTATATTTTCTAAACGGTGTCCATCTTTTCTGCTATGTTCCACACAAATAATTAATATGCGTATAAACACTTATAAGTTTGTTTTACATTAGGTGTTTGTACATACTACACTTTATAAACCTACTGTATATATAATAATATTATATTAAAATAATAAATATAAGGTAACTCAAAAATTCTATATACAAAACTAAATCAGAAAAATAAACCTGACACGGCACGACACTGCTCAGAAAATGCTTTAATTTTTTTACCAGAACTTCATTCTCGTCAACCAGACTCCGGCCCGTTCATCAAGGCATAACCACGTATATTTTATCTCCGTCTCCTCCACGCCATCGGCGGTCACTGGCCTATCTCTGTCTGGCAGAATTGATCGTTACGTTAGACGGGCCGGGTACCGGTTCAGCTTATATCCTGGCGCTTCCAACCGCAACAAATTACATGCTGTTGCCAATTCTTCAAAATTTTCGGATTTGTAAGCACAATGTAAGTACCTATATACGAGAAACAAGGGTTTGTTAATTAGTTGTTTTTAAACACTGAAAACAATTTTTGTCTTGATTTCAGTTATATTGTTTCTTAAGGACTAAAGAATGTATTATTATAACAATGAATTGTTATTTTTTTCTGTCACACTCAAAACTCCTCGGTTTAAAGTATATTTGCAAACTAGCTTTCAAAGAAAGTTACTGACTAACAATTGAATACTGATATAAATGAAATATCTTTAATAAAAAAACTTAAAGAATTGAAGAAGAAATATCTGACAACCCTGGTTGTGCGGTCGGTCTCTTTGAGACTGTTTACCGCCGTATGGAATGATGGGAATGTCCTCAAACTGAGATTGGATAAATAATACAAAAACTCACTTTGCACTCGGCGGCACAATAAAATGAACTAAGTAGGGATATGGAGGAATATGGAGGAATAGATGCAAGCGAGGGGCTGGGATATTTTTGTTTACTTCTTACTATATTCCTTGTGTCGATGAGTCATAATATAAGACCTACATACTATCATAAAAGGACCGAGATGCGAAGGATAATTAATTAAACAACATGAAATAAAAAATACGTAAAATAAATGCGCGGTACAACCCAAACGAGTTTCAAATATTACTGAATTATACAGTGTGTATCAGCCAAATGGAATAAATTCGATAATAAATACATAGGGGCGTGTCCGAAAAAGCGCTCGAACACGTCGATTGGTATTTCTAGTTGCGCATTTTTTTCAATATTTTTTTTTTAAACAGGGTGTGTCATGTAACAGTGGCCAATACAAACTTTCTTATTTTAAATGCAACACCCTATTTATTATTCAATTTTTGGATTCTTCGGAAAATTTTAGACATATTTCATGTACAATATTCTATACCTATCTTCAACTGTTTCGGAGATATTAAGTGTTTTCAGATTTATTGCAAAAATTAACAACACACTCAAAAACTAATAAGTAATACTGTTTATTTTTTGATAATGTAAAAAACAAAAAAAAAACGTTAATGTAGGAGATGTTGAAAATGCTCGCCGCGAACGTCTTGGCAACATCCTAATTTTAAATAGAAATGTCTTCTAATGTTACTGAACATCTCAGGCGTGACCGATCTAATCGCTTCGTCTTCTTAAGTCAGCTAAGTCGAGGGGTTTAGTTTTGTATACAATATTTTTGACATAGCCCCATAAGAAGAAGTCTAATGGCGTCAGGTCAGGGGATCGTGCTGGCCATTACATCGATCCACGCCTCCCTATCCACCGATTTGAAAATACTCGGTTGAGGTACTGCCGGATACTGAAAACATATCATATTCGCTGAAAGTTGTGGGTTTGCTGGATCAGGATATAAGTTTGTCAAAGTTGGCAAGACATTATTTTGGAGCAGTGCTAAATAATTATCGCCATTTAAATTGCCATTATTGAAAAAGAGACCTATACTATGATCTCCAAATATTCATGCCCAAACATTAACCTTTTCCGGATATAACGTATGTTCTTTTCTAATCCAGTGAGGATTTTCCGTAGACCAATAGCGGCAATTCTGACGATTATTTTTTTTTCAATTTCAAAATATCTTTATTATTCAAATTTTATACGACGATTAGCATGACCGTGAAGGTTAAAAAATTGTTTACTTTTATTTTTCTTTCATTTTTTTTACAACAACAACATATTTTTTAGAACCCAATGTGTTTTTTTACCTTATTTTACTATAATAAATTAAGAAATATTACATACCAGTTTACATATTTGGTAAAAAATGCAAATAACTGTATATTTCAAAGACAAACAAGGCATATATATGCGCATATTTTGGCTGAATTTAAGTGCATATAATCCGCCCTTTATTTATTATTATTGATTAAAATATTTAATATAAATTGATTAATAAAATATTTAATCCGTTTTGAATAAGATCACTGAGTCTTTGATATAATTAGTTGGCAGAGTCAATTTTTTAAATCAATCAGGCGTGGACCTGGAGTTAATCAGTACTGAGTGAGTTCATTTCAATCTAAATCATTTTAAAATTAAATCGTTTTTTTTTAAGTGTGTAATAAAACAATTCAACATTAGTTTAAAACATTTTTTAAAGCAATATCCCGGACAGTAACCATTATTATTTGAAGGAAGACTCTCTGTCCACAAAGTATGTTATCCGAATTCTAACAGCGTTGTACACTTTTAGACAGCACGTCATAAATAATAACATCCTGCTGAGTGTTACACACAACCCTGTACATAATTAATGGTTTTCGTTCGCGCCTCATAAAAGTTGCTTTTAGAACGGGTGAAACTGATCTCGACAGAAAACGGTAGTAATGTTTCATAACTGTAAAAGCAAAAAAGCACTGTTTTAGTATTATGTGCTTTTCGTTAAAAGTTATACAAACTTGAATATTATATATATATAATTTTTTTTAAATTTACTCTAGGCATCTTACTAAACACGTGTGACACACAAAAAACTCACTCTGCACTCAACGGCGCAATAAAATGATCTGAGGGTAGATTGTGTCGGCGAGGGGCTGGGATATTTTGTTTACTTAATACATTCCTTCGTCTGTGCGTCGATAGACCATAAAGTGAGACAGTGAGACCTACCAATATTATCATAGAAGAACGGAGACGCAAAGAATAACTAATTAGTTAACTACATGAAATGAAAAATACGATATTGCGGTATAGGCCATAGACATTTACTTTTAGATACAGCTTATCTCCTGCGCAAACAAAACTTTATGGGTTAAAAAAATACGTCTGAGCGCACGGCTTACCGGTCCGATGCCTTCCCTGCCAACAGAATTGGGCATGCGCACAATCCTCTCGTTATCGGCCTGTCCTTCTTTATCGATATGCTTAAAATTCACTCCAGAACCGACTTGGCGCCATTTTCGTTGTTGTGTTTTAAGTTTTTTCTGTGGATTCCTTGTTGTTTATTGTGGGTAATTAATATTTATGGATTCCTAGTTTTTGTGTAGTTTACTGAATTGTGTTTGTGCTTTTAGTGACTCCGATTGGAATATAAACAATGACTAGTAACAGAAGTTGTATTATTTTCTTATGCCCAAATAGGGGTAAAATACCGGGTGTTTCGTATTTTCAGTAAGTATGGAGTAGTGATGTATCTTAATATATAACTTTATTTTTTTATGATCAATTTAAACACATTGAACTAGGCCTAGGCTACACAAACAAGGTATGAAAATAAAGAGAAACACACACCAAGACAGATTATCTCCAAGCATGTTTTGGTATATTTTATTTGCAGACCTGCAATCTAATTAGGAACGCTTTTTTTTGGGCAATATATTGCTTCAAAAAGTTCAAAAGACACTTTTCTCTATACTTATCTTATATATAAAAGACCTAAATCCATTTCTTGTGTGAATGCCCCGGCCTCGCGAGAAGAAGGTTCAATACACTGGGCGAACCATTTTTTAATGATCTGGAGGAAGTGAGCAGCCTGCAACTGGGTCGACGACTTACTAAGTTTATTAACAGCTGTGGCTGGTTTGATTGAGCTGTCACGAATCTTTTACGATCGCGTTAACCATCAGGTAGCTGATGCAAATAGGTTCCGCGAAACATGTGTGGTACCACAACGGTCCTTATAGGACTACGTGTGACCGTTTGGACAATGCCAGAGGTCTGCCACTCTAACCTAACCTAACCTATATATAAAAGAAAAGAGTAAATACCTATTTTGCTGGTTTTGTTTGCTTTTTATATTTGATTTTATAAGCTTTATAGTTTAATTGGCTTGTTCTCTTCCTTTTTAAACTAAAAACATGACGACGAATCATTTTTAGAAACAAACCCTTAAAAACAATTTTCTATCCTTGAAATCTGATAGATTTGCAACTACTAAAAGTGCCAGAAATAACTACCTTATTTCCCAACTTGATCAAAAATTGAGAAGAAATTCCATTTTTTTGGCACGAATTTGGGGCAAATTTTAGTTGTTTAACGTAAAAATGAATTGAAGGTAAATTTTTACAATTTCTTGAGCAATAACTGAAATTTTAAAGCCCGGGCCTGTCTATTTTCCCATTTGTCAAATGATAAAGTTGCAGTGCGCATGTCTAATCGTGTGTAGCTCTGTTTACATGCGCGAGGTCATAAATTTGCCACTTTCGTGATTATTGTTTGCTAATCTAAAGATAAATATCTATGTTATAGATAATTAAAATTCCGTTTTTGAAATAAAAAAATAGGCTGAAGAAAACCACTGATTGTCTTGTCAGTTTTTAAAAAATTACCAATAAACCGATTATTATTCGAACTTTTATACAAAATTAGTGATAGCCAGATCGTCTCTTTAGATTGGCGAAAGAAACTTATCATTTGTCAAAAGAAACTACAAAAGTAAATTCAGGGAACATCAATTTTCCGGACGGAAAAACTCTTATTTAAATTTTGCAAGGCCTTATCTCCAGGGCGGGCGGCCACCCCACATCTCCTCTCTATGCATTTGTAAGATTCAGAACGGGATTGCTAAATTTCCTTCTTTAATCTCTTTGGATGTCTCGGCACGCGCTCGCTTTTAGGATAATTGCTGTTTAACTAATGTCTATGCTTTTAATAGAAGCCCATAATTTTAAAGGCTTAAAGGCGCACGAAATAAAATTGTGTTTAGAAAAAACTTACCGCTATAATTAAAAAACTATTCTTTGTCAAACATAATAACTTTATAAGATAATATAGTGCACGCAAAAATAATTAAAAGCGAATATTGTGGCATATCGAACAAGTGTGTAACTGTTTTTTATATTGGAATACATAGGGATCCAAGCACAACGGATACCCTTGGGGCGGGTAGACCACGACGGTCGTTTCGTCCTTGTTAGGACTCTACGGGCAGCCATAACCCAAGCAATCCCAACGACAGCGGTAAGATGTATTAAATTATAATCTATAATAGCCTACCAAATAAATATAAAAACATAAAAAAATTAGTACTATTTAAAAATCAAACTAAATTGTATTTTTTAACAAAATAATGATTCCATTTTTTTTTTTAATAATATTTGACTTTTTTATTAATTTCGTTAAATATATATATTTATGTATTTTTATAAAAATTGTTAATTTTTAAGTTTGTTATTGTTTATAATTTATATTCCCTGTAATGGACTTTTAAAGTTCGTTGGGAATTTGTTCGTAAATAAAAAAAAAAACTTTTTATACGTAGCGCCATCCCAGCGAAATTAACTCTAATATAAAAAGGCAGTCACACTGGTAATAATAGAAAGGTAGACAACTAAATAAACCACGAAGTGCATCATCTCAAACATCTACTGACACTGTCATAGAAGGACGAGGATGCGAAGAATAATTATGGCAAGATTAATCATCCATACGGTAAGTCGACTAACCTTACAATTTTACTACATTACATTTGGTTGCTAATTAAAATTTTTAAAAGCTTTGTGAATAAAGATGTTTTTTCTGACGTTAAAGCATAAATTGTCTATGCAGTAGTAATAGTGAAATTCAACCCAAAATAAATAATTGTTATTTCTTTAATAATAAGAATAATAATAATAGGTTTATTTAAAATTTAATAATATAATAAATGTTGTGTTGTCTTCGATAAACTTATTCTTCAATCCCCTGAAGCTGAGCTTGTTAGGGGCAAATATTATTTTTTGTTTTAGTATGTAAAATCATAAATATGCATTAAAAATCAAGTTTTAAAGTAAAAATGTTAATTTATAGTATAAACGCAGCTTCTTTGAAGAAATATATTACCTATAATAAAATTATTAATTTATAATTATTAAGTAAAAAATATTACTTATATAAATTATTCAGAACAATATTAATTAATTAAAGCATTTCTAAAAATATTTTCAAATTGTATGTTTTTAATATCCATGTTTTTATTTCGACTTTAAATTTTTTTAATGAAATCAATTTTTTAATTTTTGTTGGTAAATAATGGTTTAAATAAAAACATAAATATTTGAAATTTTTTTTTATGGAATTTAGTCAGGCAAGTAGTTTTTAAAGTTTTCGAACCAACAGACGCACAGATGGAAATGGGAGACACACGTCTTCGGGATCTATATAAAAACCCTAAAATTTTAAATTTAAAAAATCCGCGATATAATTATACAATACTTGCTTTTTCTTTAGCGAGAAAAGTAAAAAAACAAATATCAGTGATAATTCATTATAAATCCCCTCGTAAGCTCCATTAACGTAACAAAAAGCTCAGTGGTCCTAAAACAATTTAGAATGACGTTTTGACTTATAGTGCGGACCTTTCGAACCGGGTCCGTCCGGTTAGCCTATAACTAATACCTTACCTTGGAAATGACGTCACATAAATTGCCTTAACCCGAAAACTATTAAGTGGAATGGGGCCAGTATCTGTGGTAGTTTCAGTTTTTGTATGATACGTTCTGGAATATCACAAACCTTACCTGAAAAAAAAATATTTATTAGTATTTAAAAATAATTCAGCTTTCCCATAGTTAATTGCTCACGTTTTCATGAAAAATGCATATAATGCAGACTGATGAAGTTTTATTGTTTTGAACCGAAAATCCATCATCCGTACTTAACGGTTTTTTGCAATACGGTCCTGATAAAATTAAAAATTGTATGCTAGAAAAAAGGAAACTCACTCTAATAATAAGGAAATAGGACTTTTACCTAGTATTTCGGAATGGTGGTTAGTTTAAGTAAAGATTGATCTCGTTTTTATTATGTTAGTCAAACAGTACTAAAAGGTGTTTTAAATTTATTGTTCTTGTTTGTAATTGTTATAAATTCGCTATCGAAACAAACCAGCGGGTACCGTACCATACATACTACCCAATGGAGCAAGGTACCCATATTATTTTTTTAATAGAAATTTCTTTGGTGTTTTCTTACATTATTTCTTATTTTAATTATAATGCTGACTGTAAAATTCCTTTCTTACCAAAATATTACCTATTAAATATCTTTCTTTTTGGTTAGAGTAGCATATTTTTGAAATATAATAATAATTATCAGGACCGTAACTTTGGGTTATTGATGATGGATTTTTCGGTTCAAAATGTTGAAATTTTGCCAAAATGTTATTGATTTATGTACATATTTAAAAATGTTTATCTGAAGATGATATCTGGAAACCGAAACGCCTGTTTATAAATTAGAAACTATCATTACATGCGTCGTAAGAAAGTGCCTGTAGAAAGTTCTTTTCTTTTTCAATATAATATAATATATAATAATAATTGAAAATGTGATTTACATAGTGACTACATTATAAAAAAACTAAGAATTCTTATACCAAAATTTAAACACCTTAAACAATTTTTAAATATAAAAGAATTGGAAATATTGTATTATTCTTTAGTACAAACCCATTTAAATTATGAAATTTTAGGATGGGGAGGCATAAATAAGAATTATCTTAATAATATTGGAACTATTCAAAAATACATTTTGAAAATTATTTACGAAAAAGACCACCAATATTGTTCTGATTTGCTATTTAAAGATAGCAAAAAAATGGACATTAAACAAATATTTTCTTACAACATGTTAATATATATTTTTAAACATAAAAATAAAATAAATTATATTAATCACACACATGATACTCGTCATAAAAATACTATTACATATAAAAATAGAGTAAACAAAACAATAGCACACAAACATTTTTTAAACATCAATCCATATATTTTTGATATGCTTTCACAGTCAATTAAAATAGTTATAGAAATAAAATTAAAAATTGGATATTATCCAATACAAGAGATATACAGGGTTCCCCATTTAAAACGAAACAGGCTAAATATCTGGTTCCACGTTAATTTAAAAGAAAAACGCTTGGATCCGTCGATTTTTATTTCGAGGGGGACATCTTTGCGTATATTGTCAATCTTGTTACCTCAAGCCCCTAGGAGGGAGGGGCGGGGGGGGAAGGAAAAGATCTAAATCTTAAATGGATACCCCTATTTTATATAATTTTATGCAGAATCCAAAAAAATTATATAAAATAGGGGTATCCATTTAAGATTTAGATCTTAACCCCCCCCCCCGCCCCTCCTAGGGGCTTGAAGTAACAAGATTGACAATATACGCAAAAGATGTCCCCCTCGAAATAAAAATCGACGGGTCCGAGCGTTTTTTTTTTAAATTAACGTGGAACCAGATATTTAGCCTGTTTCGATTTTAATGGGGAACCCTGTATTCAAGAACGTCATTAATAAAAATTAAATATACCAAGCTATAATGAATAAAATAAATAAATATATATATTATATAGTGATATAAAATATACCAATAAAATATTGTCATATTCGTTTTATATTATAACCTAGTTGTGCCTAAATAAAGAAACATATTCTTAATAATAAATATTATATTATTTAACTTAAAACAAGTATTTTACTTCTAAGCTCGGAATTGATAGTTTATACAAAAAAAATATATATTAGCATTAAATGTAAAAAAAAATTGAATAAAGTTTTATTATTATTATTATTATTATTATTATTATTTATTATTATTATTATTATTATGATTATTATTATTAATAATATGTTTATAAATAGCATTACAAAAAAATAAAATCGGAAAACTAGGTTTTCGGTTTTTTCAGATATCTCCGGAAGCAGTTGGAATTTTCTTAATTTCTCACCGGCTTCAACTTAAGCTCCAAATATCCATTCAACTTTGCCCCAATTTAACATTTGCTGTATCTTTTATAGTTTCCGAGAACCCAATGGTAAGCATCGAACTTGGGACACCCTGTACATTATAAAAATAATTTTAAAATGTACCTCCAAGTATTGTTTGAAAAAAAAAAAAGAAAAATTCATACATAACACAGTTCCTACTAGAACTTTTCGTCTGTCTACCATAATAAAACTGGTTTTAACTATGTTATGGATGGTGACACTTCGAGTCGTATTAAAGTAAGCGGAGAATATCATATAACTTTTAAGTGTGCGTTCTTGATGTATGTAGTGCTTCTGTTAGAATAACACATTAATCGACTATAGATTGTGATGCTACTAAATCTCGAATAAATGGGGTTATTTCTGTCGTAAATAATTGCTGTTTAAAATAAATGGTTGCCCTTTGCGACACTATAAATCGGGCAGAGATTTAAGAACCCGCGACTTGGTCGAAAAAGTAGCCTGTATATTCCCGAACTGAATTTATCTTTGTACACATAAATAACTGGATTATGATAGTAAAGTTTTGAGGATTTTATAAATCTGGATAGCGCTGGAGACGATTCCTTTACCATTTCAGTTTAACGTTAAGGAGACGCAATTTTTCTATAAATATGTGAGATTTATGAATATTTTCGAAAACTATTAATTGTACACAAAATATGTTTTATACCACACTGTACCTAACTGATTCGGAAAAGGTAAATTTTTTAACATCATCAAATTTTATACTGCCATTATTTCTTCTGTAAGTTTAGTTGACATGTGTAAAATTTGTATGAATTGATAGCACGAATAAATATCTATCTATAATATATAATTTTTCTCTTCTCACACTTACAGTGCTGTATCACTAATATGTGACCTCACACAACATTATTTCTTTATTAACCCCTTTAATTCGTCAATTGAGTCGACCCTTCATTTTACTCAATTCTTTCTGTTCCTCCTTCACAACAATCATCTTTATTACAAATACTTCTACATTGACATATAACTTACTGCTGTAATAACTTTCTGACTCGGTTTCTGCTTATACTTTACGAATGGCCTCTCGTCAGATCTATCATTATGTTTGAAGTTTCTCCAAATACCTAACTCGACCTTTCCATCATCTTGTACCGTGCGAGCAAAAATTATTTGCATCAAAGAGGGCCTTGCATCTAAGGACTTAATGCTTAGCCGTCGAGCTTAATACCTGTTGGGTGTCAGTAACTACCTAAATTAACAATCAATCAGTTATTCCGTCATCTTTGACAGTCGTTACAAGTAATTTGATTCATCGCTAATTTTTCCAATTTCTTAAACAATTCACACAATGGGCTTTACGGAACAGCACAAAACACTCATGGTTGAAGCGTATTTTCGAAACGGGGTTAGAGTAAATGGTGAGCGGCAATACAATCCGGGTTTGTGCATGGACGATTTTCACGAACATTTTCCTAACGTTGCTTTTATTGCTGGGGATTTTTATCATTGCCTGAAAAGAACCGTGGCTGTGTGTGTGGAAACAGATTCTATACAACACAAAAAAGGAGCAGGAAGACCATCTGTAAGAACAGAAGAACTTGTTGCAAACGTTCGTGAAATAATGCAAAATACCCAAACAAATTGTATAAGACGCCTGTCCCAAGTGTCCAATATTGGACTACTTCTTCAAGAAATAAAATTTTGTTTAAATTCAAACGTAAATAACAACCGTACAAATATCTACCAATTTTACAATTTTTCAATATATTTATATCAAGAACGCAATATGCATAAATCTAATACATTATGTAAAGTATGTATTAGTAAACTTATTTTTGTTAATAGAACAATTTTTCTATGCATTGGTTATTAAGGCACCGCACCCTTGCCTACTACTTGTGTTCAGTACAATCATGGCATTTTGTTAGCTATACATATACAGTCCGCCACTGCAATAAGAGCCATTACTGTCTAAATCTTGTACTCCAATCCTCCAGGACATCGGGAAACTTATGTGCCTGCAGATCGGCGACTTCGGTGGCAAATTACCCGCCGCTAAATCATTAAATCGTCCTGGGAAATTGCCCTTTTTATAATGTACGGCGGTACTTTTCGTCGTATAATATCGTTTTAAAACTTTCTTCTTGGGCCTCTCTTAATTTTTAATGCCGCCCGCTTGGGATCGGAAAGCCACTAAAAAGACAAGGACTTTACGACCGTATTGCTGGATTAGTTTAAAATTTGGTTAAGCAATATAATTTGCGGAGGGATAAAGGTTTTTGCACAGATGGATATGTTGTGTAATGTTTTTATGGAAACTGTGTATTAAATTCAAAATTTTTTTATGGGGTCGTATCCCACACCTGACACCATTTATTGTATTCGACATTTACTACTAAAATATATTAGAAATAATACTTTATTAAATTGCAAAAAAGCACAAACACAAATTGTACGTTAATCGTTAAATATCCAGTAACTTGGCCCATTTACTGAGAGATTACCTAGCAACTATGGAGAACTATAGGGTAGGAGGCCGATCGACAATGGCAGCATTTTCAAATTCTGTCCCGGTTTTTTGGTTAGTTCGCTATTGGCCGATAGATGGCTCTCGCGTCCGAAGTGGGCTGATGTTGTCTTCTTCTTCTTCGTTTTTAATATGGAAAACTGGATCCTCCATAGTTTTTAACTTTTACTTAAACCCTTTATTTTTCTGTGCTTTTACTTTTGACAATTGACATTTTATTTTTCGAAATAACAAAAATGTTTGAAGGCAAGACAAGACAAATAACGTTGTATTGTAATTAATTTCCATATTTATAATAAATAATGGTACAATTTATATAAGTAGAGTTTGCTTTGGGTCGGGGTGTAAGACAGGATCTTTTTCAGAGAGAAAACGCAGCTAAATAAGTCTCTTTCTAGCTCCAAAGGTATAGCTAGAATGTTTAATACCCTGTATTTTAAAAACCAAGCATCGTTGGAACTTTATACAGGCCGAGTTTACTAATAAGTATAACAAAGTAAGTGTAAATTCATATAAAAGTCCTTATTTGTTCCTTAAAGAACTAATTTAAATAAAAATAGTTATTGCGTCCATAAGAAACCATTATTTGATAGCCCACTTCGAACACGCGCGCCATCTTACAGCGACTCGTAAAGCTGAATTACCGATGCTAATTTGGGACCGAATCCAATGCATTGCGATCGGCCTCCTACCTCAAGTCCTCCATACTAGCAACCAAGTCGTGCGATTGAATTGCTTAAACATTTCCTGGCAATCTGGTTGCTCTGGAACTGCCCATTCATTAGGCGATTTTCCAAGCAATTTGGTTGCCAACCAATCTCTATTTAATCAGTTTTTATTTTAAAAATAGTTAAAGTGTATTAATCGTTTCCAATTAAAAAAAGATGGTTTCATGACCTCTTTAGAGAATCGCGTTCTTTCTTTCATGTTCGCTATGAGTAAAGGGCGGATTATATACGCACTTAAATTCAGCCAAAATATGCGCATACAGTGTCACCAGTAAAGTCCTCATCATATGGGATTTTTTTTTTATTAATAGCTTTATTTGAAATTTGACTTTGACATCAAGTTCTGCCTCGATCGAGATGAAAATTAAGCAAACAAATAGTAGTCACGTGATTCGCATTATCTGTTAAATTTTAATTTTTTCCAAAAAATAACTCAAAAGTGGGGTTATTTCTGAAAAATATCGAAAAAAGTTATTAGAAAAGGTTTTTTTAAATGCAGTTTCTAGCCCACATGCAAAATTTCAGCTGAATAAGATAATTTTGATTTTTTACCTATATTTTGTAAATTGCACCACTTTTGCAAAATAAGACTTAACGCAACCTACATAAAACTTCTCAGTTTTGACAATGCTTTATTTCAGATACATTTTCTTTAGCGCCATATTAAATGTGTGTTTTTCTACAAAATCAAAATTGGGCTATTAAAATTTGGTCCCATGTGATGCAAAATTTATTTGTTTTAGACCCTGTATATGGTAAGTTCATAAAATAAGTATTATTGAAAACGTAGTTTAAGTCTGAAAGTAATACACCTTAATATTAGGACAAAAAAGAACATAGTGTCTTCAGTAAAGTGTTTTTTAAGTGAAAAATTTTAGTTTACCAACATAAAGTTGATCTATTTTCAATGATTTAATTTAAAACTCCTATATTATAATTTATTATTAAGCTATGTCATAATAACGTTAACGTGTATTACTTTCAGATACAAACTACGTTTTTAAAAATACTTATTTTATGAAGTTACCTTATACAGGGTCAAAAACAAATAACCTTTGCATCACATGCGACCAAATTTTAATAGCCCAATTTTGATTTTGTAGAAAAACATACATTTAATATTTAAGAAAATGTATATGAAATAAAGCATTGTCATAACTAAGAAGTTTTATGTAGGTTGCGTTGGGTCTTATTTTGCAAAAGTGGTGCAATTTACAAAATATAGGTAAAAAATCAAAATTATCTTATGCAGCTGAAATTTTTCATGTGGGCTAGAAACTGCATTTAAAAAAACTTTTTCTAATAACTTTTTCGATTTTTTCAGAAAACTTCTGAATTATTTTTTGGAAAAAATTTTAATTTGACAGATAATGCGAATCACGTGACTACTATTTTTTTGCTTAATTTTCATCTCGATCAAAGCAGATCTTAATGCCAAAGTCAAATTTCGAATAAAGCTATTATTAAAAGAAATCCCATATGATGCGGACTTCACTGCTGACACTGTATATATGCCTTGTTTGCCTTTAAAATAGGCAGTTATTTGCATTTTTTTACCAAATATGTATACTGGTATGCAATGTTTCTTAATTTATTTTAGTAAAATGAGGTAAAGAAACACATTGGGTTCAAAAAAATATTTTTATCAATAAAAAAAACCATTTTTTTACCTAAAATTGTATAAGACATTTATTAGCAAACATTTTTCAAAATTTTCAACTAAAAAGGATTATCTTCTATTAGTAAAAATATATTTATACAAAGAGAAACTTCTTTCAACATTTACTGATATAATCCGACAATACTGCAACTTAGGTAGCAAAATATAAGGACAAGATAAAACTTCGTTGGATGGTTTATCCTCATAAATGCTTTTTACTGCAGTTAAGTATTTAAATCCTTCATTCTTTTTTACAGTTACATCCAATTTGTTCTTTACTTGACCTCCTACTTTGCCGGGAATGTTGTTACATTTATCGGAGAACGTTTCAACAATACTAATTAAGTCTATTAAACTTAAATTTCTACTTTCCAACGAGGATATTATGTCCGGTATAAAACTGAAATTAACCTTAATAAAGACAAGATCTTTAGCTACATTTGCACTTTTTAACAATTCTTTACTTTGCACAACACACTGCGAATCATCATCTAAATCCAAAATTAGTTCTTTAATGGCTTCAAAATGCTCTGCGTAGAATATTGCGGCCTTAATCCATGTTCCCCACCGGGGAATTACAGATTCTGGAGATAAACTAACTCCTGGTAATCTCTCCTTATACGACTGCACTCTTAGAGGTGCTTTTAGAAACACTATTTTACATTTGAAATTAATTTATTTACCAGAAGGATGTATTACAAATCGATATAAATACAGTTTGTTAGGCAGGTAATAATAACGCATTATTAGGGGACAATAAACAACCCCTAACAATATACCTGCAAACCCCGGAAACCCCCAATAAATACCTTGTGTATAACCAAAATGTAAATATAATTATTATAATCTTCAGATTGGAAAATCCCTGAAATAAGTACCGAATTGGACCTTAAACCTTTAACGTTTTAAAAAACTATGCTCTTAAAATAATAATTTATGAAAATGCAATGCATTTTATTATAAAAATGCATATATATGCATTTTGCATATATTCAGCCCTTTAGTGGTAGCATTCTCCATTTGACACGTATAAAAACAAAACCACCAAAAGTATTACATGACGTCATGACGAGGAACCTACTGACTTACCCCTTGCACTACAACCACATACACACTAAAAATTCCAAGGAAGTTAAGAGATTAGGTTGCCGATGTCCATTCACACAGCAACAGAAAAAATCGCTTTTATAATAATAAAATATAACAATCTTCCAAAAAATATCAGAAAAATTTAAAAATTGGCAACTAATTAAAGAGATATTTACTAAATTAAATTATGTATACTATTTATTTTAAATTGATTTTATTAATGAAATAAATTGGATTCACTTCCTTTTTCCCTTTTTTTTTATTGTTATTTTTTTAATGGTTAGTATTTTCTATAATATGTTGTCTTTTTCCATGTAATGAACTGTATAAGTTAGTTTGAAATAAAGACATTTTGAAAGTTAACTTTCTGGCCATCTGGGTAAATTGCTTTTAATCGCAACCCGATTCACCTTCCGTCTGGTAAATTAAATAATCTCGCGGCAACCATAATATTGCTTGCAATTTGATTGACATAGCCCCTTAACAACAAAATTACATTACACAGGCCTGCATTTTTTAACACTTTGAAAGTTGATTTAAAAATTTTAACTGTTTTCTAGTAATTGGGTAGCGCTGATTTCAAATCTGCTCTGCTTTCAGTTTTTTTATATCACGTAAGTTTTTTTTCAAACCGGTAAAATCCAAAAATATAGAAAAAACACGATTTATTTCATTTATAAGCTAGTTTTTTAATATATTAAGGAAAAAAATACAAAAATATACACATATAAACTATTATAAATGGTTATTTATTCGTTACGCTTCTTCAAAAAATATTTTCTTTTTTCAGAAAAGCTTCTTTTGGTTGTTTTTCTGTTTCAGCTAAAGGAAGATCTCTTCTCAATGTCCAACAGAAATCATTTTCGTGTCCCAGCGCCCCTGGTATCTTTTTTCCATCTCTTTAATATACTAATGAAATCTTTCACCTTGCTCTTCACCCACGTCCCCAAGATTTTCCGGGAATTAGTCCAAATGGGAATGTAAAAAGTGAATTTTTATGATCATATTCTGAAATTCCTGAAATTTTCCAGCATATTTTTAACGATCTCAACATAGTAGTAATGTAGGTTCAACTTCTTTAAAAGCATTCCATGCATGTTTTTCCTTATCTTCCATTACCTTTTCAAATTCTGTATCTTTCATCAAGCTGCTAATCTGCGGCCCTACAAAGATTCCCTCCTTTAATTTTGCCTCTGACAGAGCCGGAAATGTTTTACACAAATATTTAAAACAATTTTCTTCTTTGTTTAATGCCTTAACAAATTGTTTCATACGTCCAAGTTTTATGTGAAGTGGTGGAAGTAAAACTTTTTGAGGGTTAATAAGACTTTCGCGAATTACATTTCTGTTTTCGGGTGTTAAAGTCTCTTTTTATCCAATGCTGTTCTCAATTCCTGCTAGCCCACTCGCACAGGAAACATAGAAATTTAGTAAATCCAGATTGCTGACCTAAGAGAAGACAAGACCTTCATTTTTTAGATCTTCACACACTTCCCAGTTGTGATTTTATATTGTATTCTTAAAAGTAATTCCTCTAAATTTTCATAGTTTTCCTTTAACTTAACTGTATGACCGACCGAAACAGAAGCAAAAACATTGTCATTATGTAAAAGAACAGCTTTAAAGCTCCTTTTTGAAGTCGATAAAAAAGTCTCCAGTCGGAAGGTGTGTAGCACCACAGAAAATCATTTGTTTTTTTTATATTTTTTCTTTTTTTTGCAAAAAAAAATCTGTGGGTGATAGAGACCAATTATTGTATTTTAATTAGTTATTTCTATATTAAAACTGAACTCTACAAACAAAAATCACGTCATCACAAATTTCATGCAGGTCTGTGTTATTATTGGGGCCAGGCTTAGCACGACAAAAAGCCAAATTCAAACAACGTTTCCTTCCATTCCAAAGATAAAAATAAATATCCCAACAGAAAAAAATAAAATGGATTTTGCGGTCAAAAAATCTTGCCTAGAGTCCCTAAAATATGTTAATAGGGTTTGACTAAAAACAAAGAAGGCGCAAAAAATATAAAACGAATTCCTTCGGGAACTCACGATCTCGAGAATTCTTTAAACAAAAACAGCTCGTGGGGACTCTAACGATGTTGCTTTAACTAACGATTTTTTTTTATCTGATTTTATCGACAGAAGCCACAGCTTTCGGGGGAGAGTAACTTGCAAGCAAAAAAATCCTATGAATGTTTAAAAGGGTTTAATAAAATATGATTTGAACAAGCCGAACAAAATGTGTGGAATAGTATTAGCGGAAAAAAATTCATAATCTTAGCATAATAATATTTCTTGTACAGTGAGTTTGTGACGTGCATTAAATTCAGTACAGTTTTTTTTTTTTGGAAAAATGCATGGGCACGAGTACCTATTAATTATTTAAGTTGTGGTATTTTTTATAATTAGAGATATGACGATATCGATAATTTTTTGAAATAGCAACCCTAATTTTTTATTGACTTTTTTTAAAGTGCACATTAATTTATATACAGGGTGATTCAAAAGTACTTTGACAAACTTCGGGAGGTAATTGCTGGCAATATTTTAACATGAAAAGTTCTTATAAACAGTGGTCTTTGGCGACTTCGTTACGGAGATACAGGGTGTTCAAATGTTAAAAGAAATAGTAATAATTTTTAAATAACTCCTTAACGAGTTATTTTTTTTTATGAAATTTTGTGAATTAAATAAGCATCTAAGGACACTTATTTTCAAAGTACAATACGTTTGTAAATTTAACCAGTGGCGTCGGTATAAAATGTTACTATCATATTTTTTGTGAAAACTATGCTACACCACTGACTTATTTTATTTTACCTTTTTTCTTATAAATCCCCCCTTTATTTACAACAAAAAAGATCACGAGTATTTTTTTGATACGAGGGACGGTTTAAGCGTAAATGATTATTTTATTTAAAAATACACAAATATTAAAAAATGTGTTTTAAATTGATCAACCACTTAAATATTTATTAAAGTATTTTAACGAATACCTACATACATATTTACTAATAAACAAATATGTATATGCCTAAGGAAGGTATCTGAGGATGCCTAATTTCTAAGTATAACACGTTTTCAGTGGCATACATATTTATTTATTAGTATGTTATTTTTTAATATTTTGTATTTTGACAAGGCGGCTTTGGAAATGCATTTTTTGTGGACAAATTAAAACATATTTGACAGTTAGTTACCATTGAGTTTTATTTCTTCAGTTTTGTTATTTTTAATGGTAACTAACTGTCAAATATGTTTTAATTTATCGACAAAAAATGCAAAGCCGCCTTGTCAAAATACAAAATATTAAAAAATAACATACTAATAAATAAATATGTACGCCACTGAAAACGTGTTATACTTAGAAAATAGGCATCCTCAGATACCTTTCTTAGGCAAATACATATTGGTTTATTAGTAAGTAGGTATACTAAATACTTTAATAAATATTTGAGTGGTTGATCAGTTTAAAACACATTTTTTAATATTTGTGTATATTCAAATAAAATAATCATTTACGCTTAAACCGTCCCTCGTGTCAAAAAAACACACGTGATCTTTTTTGTTGTAAATAAAGGGGGGATTTAGAAGAAAAAAGTTAAAATAAAAAAAGTCAGTGGTGTAGCATAGTTTTCACAAAAAATATGATAGTAACATTTTGTACCGACGCCACTGGTTAAATTTACGGACGTGTTGTACTTTGAAAATAAGTGTCCTTAGATGCTTATTTAATTCACAAAATTTCATAAAAAAAAAATAACTCGTTAAGGAGTTATTTAAAAATTATTACTATTTTTTTTAACATTTCAACACCCTGTATCTCCGTAACGAAGTCGCCAAAGACCACTGTTTATAAGAACTTTTCATGTTAAAATATTGCCAGCAATTACCTCCCGAAGTTTGTCAAAGTACTTTTGAATCACCCTGTATAAGTACCAAATTTCAAATTTTTATTTGTTGTCATTTATAAGATATTAAACAAAGAAAAATAATTTAATTGAAAAATAAAAAAAAAACATTCTATCCATTTTTAATACTTTTTTGTTACTAAAGGCTCAAAATGTTGCCCATTCACTATTTGGCAATATCCTAAACGCCAATAAAACTCGTGTTGAACATTTCTAATTACTGCGGGAGAAATCATTAGCCTACACTCATGTCTTATTAGTGGTTTCAATTCCTCAACATTTGACAAAGAATAAAAATTTTAAATTTGGTACTTATGGCGTATGGTACTTAATATGCACTCTTTTTTCTTAACCCGACGAGCCACCATGTTGCCGTTTAAAAAAAAATTAGTTATACAACTTTAAGGATTAAATTTTACATAGCACATAGCATTGGACCAAAAATAGTAAAATTGTATTTTCCCAAGATTAAAGAACTGAAATAAGGTATTTTAAGGTATTTATAGCCCACTAGATAAAACAATAAATTTGGAAAAAAAAATTTTTCTTGGTGACAAAAAGTGACAAGTGACACATCGTTGTATTTAGAATGTCATATGGAGTCAAAAAAAAGGAAAAATATACAAGGTGTCCCATTTAAAAATCGAAAGTTTATGTCACTTCCGGTTAAACCGGAAGTTCCATAATGTTGAGTCACCTGTCAAAAAATGCAGTTTTATGTCGTATACAAATCCCCCATATTTTATTCCATTATCTTGAAAAACAAAAAAGTCAGAGGGGCGAGCCACCTTCCGTGGACACCCGGTATATAAAAGAATTCAAATACAATCATTTCCTCCTCTTTGATGATTATTTAAATTTGTACATGAAAATCTTTAGTCCGACTTGGACAGATTGGTAGCTTGGTGTAAGAACAATGGTATGGGGCTGAATGCTTCAAAGTGCCACTTGATCATCTTTCATAATAGACTAAGTCAGTGTTAAAACAGCCTTAATTAATTGAAAATAATATATTTACGAATGTTCCCGAAAAAAAGGATTTAGGTTTGATTATGGATTCAAAGCTTACTTTTATTTCTTACATCCAGAACACCTTCTCTAAATCTCTTTAACTTCTCGAATTTATAAAACGCGTTTACTTCACGAACACTAAAGCTATTAAGCAACAATATTGTTCATTACTAAGAACTCATCTCGAATACTCTTCTTGTGTCTGGAATTCTTGCTATAATGTACAGATTCAAAAGTTGGAGAGGATTCAACATAAACTCTTAAAATACATAGCTTTCAAACTTAATGCACCACAACTAACATATTTTCGGCTGAAATCTAATATTCTGATCGGATCACTCGCTCAACGCCGGGATCTAAAATACCTTAAAATGTTATATTATAACATTTTACATAACAAATAAATATAATTGCCCTCTTTTGCCTGATACAATAGGGTAACATGTACCTTTAAGGGAAACACGTCTGAGAAATACATGTTCGATATTTCCTCATTAGTTATGGTCAAAATAATTTTATATCAAGGTCAGGCAGACTGGCCCAATTCTGCTAAATCTAACGTTTTTCTTAAAAAAAAATAATTGAAATATGTTAACTATGCGTTAGAATTAAGATTATTTATATTTTTGTGAAATTAGGCAGTGCCCGTGCACAAATAAATAAATAAATAAAAAATACCACAAATTAAAATGTTAATACCGTGTCCAAACATTTCAGGTTACAAACTCACACTGTATACAGTGTGACCAGTAAAGTTCGCATCATATGGGATTTTTTTTTATTAATAGCTTCATTCGAAATTTTACTTTGGCATCAAGTTTTGCTTCGATCGAGATGAAAATTAAGCAAAAAAAAAATAGTAGTCACATGATTCGCATTATTTGTCAAATTTTAATTTTTTTTTCAAAAAATAATTCAAAAGTGGGGTTGTTTTTAAAAATATCGAAAAAAGTTATTAGAAAAAGTTTTTTTTTAATGCAGTGTCTAGCCCACATGCAGCTGCATAAGATAATTTTAATTTTTAACCACCACTAAAATTTATTTTCCACTTAATGAACACTTTACTGTGTTCTTTTTTGTCTTAATATTAAGGCGTATTACTTTCAGACACAAACTACGTTTTCAAAAATACTAATTTTATGAAGTTACCTTATACAGGGTCGAAAACAAATAAACTTTGCACCACATGCGACCAAATTTTGATAGTCCAATTTTGATAGTCCAATTTTGATTCTGTAGAAAAACACACATTTATTATGGCGCTACTTTAAAGAAAATGTTTTTGAAATAAAGCATTGTCAAAACTAAGAAGTTTTATGTAGGTTGCGTTAAGTCTTATTTTGCAAAAGTGGTGCAATTTACAAAATATGGGTAAAAAATCAAAATTATCTTATGCAGATAACATTTTGCATCTGGGCTAGAAACTGCATTTAAAAAAACTTTTTCCAATAACTTTTTTCGATATTTTCAGAAATAACCCCACTTTTGAATTTTATTTTGGAAAAAAATTAAAATTTGACAGATAATGCGAATCACGTGACTACTATTTTTTGCTTAATTTTCATCTCGATCGAAGCAGAACTTGATGCCAAAGTCAAATTTCGAATAAAGCAATTAATTAAAAAAAAATCCCTTTACTGATCTCACTGAATAAATTGATGCAAATAAACAAAAAATAATATCAAAAATACTGCTGTAAATGTTTTTTGGTAAAATATCTCCATGTAATAGTATTTTCAACATTGCAGTAATATTTTTGTCACAAATGTAGTAACCTGGGTCGTTAGTATAATACAAAAGAAATTATACCCGAAATAACGCGAACATATATTTTATTTTAAAAAACTTTATGTGGAATTCGAAGGATTAAAAAATCCCCATAAAAAAAACAATCCATTAACCCAAATTCCTAATCCATGCGCCATATTTATGTCCCAAACGTCACGCGAACGGAGAATAATGCGAGTGCAAATGCATTTTCCAACGAACAAAAATACGAATAATAGAAAAATTTAGAAACGAAACGAACGACTCGGAGGACAAATTGCCAGCCAGTGCAGAAAATAATTTATTTCCACTTTATCCGTTATCGCTAGATGTAAAAGAACGCAAAATCTATGGGTATACAGTATCCGGGCGGTGTTGCCATCATTAATTTTCATTGCATGTCAAGAAAATGTAGTTAGTATTTTTCATATGCCCTAATCATATACCTAGCCTTAGATATTTACCTTTAGATAAGCAAACAATAATTATTACGAAAGTAGCAAATTTATGGCCTCGCGCATGTAAACAAAGCTACACACGATTAGACATGCGCACTGCAATATTATCATTTGACGAAAGGGAAAATAGACAGGTCCGGGCTTCAAAACTCAAGTTTTAGCTCAAGAAATTGTGAAAGTTGACTTTCAATTTGTTTTTACGTGATGTAAACAGCTAAAATTTGCCCGCAATTCTTGCCAAAAATTGGAATTTCTTGTCAATTTTTGATCAAGTTGGGAAATAAAGTAGTGATTTCTGGCATTTTTAGTAGTTGCAAACCTATCAGATTTTGAGGATAGAAATTTTTATTTAAAAATGATTCATCATTTTCGATGTTATCCCGTACCAAACCTCAAGTCAAATATTAGTTGGTATATAACTTGTATTGATTTTTACAATTTGGCAAAAACTTGAGTACGTGTAAAACATTTTAAGCACTATTTCTTTGTTCAAACATTTGAAAAAGTTTTTGCCCGAGAACGCGACCCCTGAAATACTTTCACCCTTGAATTAATATAAACACAACTACGTATTTACTTTTTTTCTTTTATACAGTGACCGGCAAAGAGTTTGCAACATATGGGAAAAATTTTTATTAGCGGAATACTGAAAAATCTTTTTTGGAGGATTGGATGTGCATGTCCTATAACCTTAAAATCGATTTTGACATACGTCACGTGACCAATGGTATGGCGGGAAAGTTGAAAAAACCAATATGAAATCATCATAAATCAGATAAGTTGATGAGATATCGAAAACACTCCAAGAATAAAGTGTTTAGAATTCCATTAGAACCTTAAATACAATGTTTGGGATATCTACTTAAAAAAATATAAAATCAAATATTTTTGTAAATATTTTTTTTTGCCGAATTAAAAATTTCCATATTTTTCCTTTCTTAAAGCTTCATTAAAGTAAAACTGACATCTGGTGACCACAACTAGAAATATTCTTTTGTTTTTCTGACAATTTGGAGCAATAATTCAAAAGATTCGTTTACACTTGGATACCAGCTGTTGCAATAGTCTATTTCTAATAACCTTATCGATATTTTTTATATCGAAATATTCTATTATGTTAAGAAATCCTTAAATTCATTAATCCAAAGCAAATTTTATTTATAACCTTAAAAAATAATTTAAATTTTTATTAATTGTTAGATTTTTTTAAAGATTTCTGCGAAATTCAAAATTATTTTTTACGGTTATAAATAAAATTTTCTTTGGATTAATGAATTTAAGGATTTCTTAACATAATAGAAGATTTCGATATAAAAAATATCGATAAGGTTATTAGAAATAGACTATTGCAACAGCTGGTATCCAAGTGTAAACGAATTTTTTGAATTATTGCTCCAAATTGTCAGAAAAACAAAAGAATATTTCTAATTGTGGTCACCAGATGTCAGTTTTACTTTAATGAAGCTTTAAAAAAGGAAAAATATAGAAATTTTTAATTCGGTAAAAAAATATTTACAAAAATATTCGATTTTATATTTTTTTAAGTAGATATCCCAAACATTGTATTCAAGGTTCTAATGGAATTCTAAACACTTTTTATTCTAGGAATTTTTTCGATATCTCATCAACTTATCTGATTTATGATGATTTCATATTGGTTTTTTCAATTTTCCCTCCATACCATTGGTCACGTGACGTATGTCAAAATCGATTTTAAGGTTATGGGACATGCACATCCGATCCCCTAAAAAAGATTTTTCAATATTCCGCTAATAAAAATTTTTCCCATATGTTGCGAACTCTTTGCCGGTCACTGTATAAGATAAGTATAGAGAAAAGTGTCTTTTAAACTTTTTGAAGCAATATATTGCCTGAATAATAGGTGAACTTGCCTAATTAGATTGCAGGGCTGCAAATAACATATTATACCAAAACATGCATCAAGATAATCTGTCGAATCTAATTGTGAGAAAACAATTTCTGCCAATGTCGTTTATGTCACAGTCAAAGTGGCTCATTAGTTAATTATTGTAACAAACCAGACATGTCGTGGCGTTTACAACAACGAATAATCCTAGAAAAAATGCTTACTCGGAATAAAGGATTGTAAGCAGTTTGTTTTAAAGTATAAAAGGTTGTTTTAAGTTTGAATCATAGATTCGATTTAAGTATAAGTATTTGTTGACTACTAAGGGTGTACAGTATGTGCTTGTTCACTGGTGTGCAACAAATTGCTACTAAATCTATAAAAATCTAAATCTGGCAACATTGTTGGATTTTCTATGAAGAAGAAGTATCTCTCAACCATCTCGTCGTTAGTGTTACTGTTAAATTAATTTTATTTAAGATTTATTCGGGTGCTCGTCATTAGTACAAGACCGGCAAGAATAAGAAATGTATAATACGTCTGCTAGAAGAGAAACGGTCCAAATTGCTTCTTAAGTTTATGTTCCGGAACTATCTTTTACCAAAAATGCCTTCAGCTCTCTTATTGGAAAAGTTGCCGCTCTTTCAGCCAGATCGAGTTTTAATTTAAAACATAACTTTTTTCTACTATTTTCAGCTGAGTTGGTCTAATTGTCTTTTCATTACTGATGATATTTTAGCGGAGAAGGAAAATCAAAGATGGTAACGGGCGCATACGAGTTAGACGACCAAACGCCGGTACCAACTTTATTACCCCTGGGGGTGGACCAAGGGATGAGGGCATTATAGAATGAAATATAATTTAATATTTAAAAATATTAGGTAACCTATTTTACCTATAGTGTTTCTCAGGTTTTAAATTCCTAACCATAGGCGTCGTATCTACCAAATAATTAAAAATTTTAATATGATCATTTTATGTAAATAAAACAATTTTAATAGGTGTCACGTTGTAAACGAACATTATTGATTTAAAATGCAGTAAAAATTTAATTGGTGGAATCATTAGAAATTTTAGGTTGGATCACTATTGGCGCTATAGGCGATAAAACAGTGAATAACGACACCTGTTTTTACTTTTTATCGAGCAGCTTTTCGATTTTCTCTGGAGTAACCAATATTAATGTAAAAAGTACTTTTCATAGAGTTTCGCTTTACACAACAGTATTTTAAAGTCTGTTTTCGCCAGTTTTGTCAGTATGTTTAAAACCGGTTTAGGACACATAATAATAATAATAATAATAATAATAATAATAATAATAATAATAATAATAATAATAATAAAAAGTTTATTCAACATTTTTTTTACATTTAATGTTAATATATATATATTTTTTTTGTATAAACTTAATTCCGAAACTCAGAAGTAAATACTTGTATTGAGTTAAATATAATAATAAGTTAAATATAAATTTAAAGTTAAATAATAATTTAATATTTATTGTAAAGAATATATTTCATAATTCAGACACAACTATATTATAATATAAAACAAACATGACAATATTTTATTTGTATTTTATATCACTATAATATACGAAGATACAATATGTTATGTATATAATATATATATAAATATATATTCTTTATTTTATTCATTATTTATTAATGACGTTCTTGAATTTATCTCTTGGATTAGATAATATCCAATTTTTAATTTTATTTTTATAATTATTTAACGATTTAATTATTTTAATTGACTGTGGTAGCATATCAAAAATATATGGATTGATGTTCAAAAAATGTTTGTGTGCTATTGTTTTGTTTACTCTATTTTTATATGTAATAATATTTTTTATTTTACATAAAATACACTATTGGCAAACTTGAATCTAGGGTGCCGATATAAACGCATCAGACGGAGATTATTAGTAGCGTTTAACACGTTAAACAGAGAACACGCTATCCCCTACCTCGCACCTTCCATTCTTTAGAACACGCGGTCGAAGCAGCCACGGGATCAGTCGATACGTCGCGTCGAATAAATATTTTTGTATAAAGCAAGCCTTCCTTCCTCCTGCGAAGTATTAACTGTAATTTTAAAGTAATAATGTATTCACGCTATCATCAAGTGGTATTTAACAGCTGAGAGTACCCAAGAAGTTGTTGGGCGATTTTTGAAGTGAAAACTTCTTTAGGCGCGTTTAGCACTTTTTGTGGGCACTGAATTAAATTGAGCTGTCACGCGTAACTCCTGAGCCGTCACGCGTAACGCTCGGCTGTGTTACGCTCGAATTCGACTCCTATATTCAATCCGAACTGACCCGAATGAACGTTATATGAAAGAGCATGCCGCATCAGTCGCATTCAGTATCGACGTGGAAACAGTGTGCGTTGTTTGTGTGTTTAAGTTCACAAGATAGACACTTGTTGCGTCTCAGGTATGGTCTGGCATTTTTTTCAAGGGTTGTTCAATTTTAGGAAATATATTTATTCGATATTATTAATTTCACCTAGTTAAAGTTTTCACTTCTGTCGTGTGGTCTTAAGCACACACATTTTTTTTATTTTATAGGAGGTATTATTTAATGTAATAATTTTTTGAAATTATCATAATTTTCTTAGAATACCAGTTTTTATTTCGTTTTTAGTAGTGATGCAACGATTACTGTTAAACGATTACGATTGCGATTACGATTAAAACCGAAATAATCTTACGATTACGATTATCAAGTAAAAAACGTAAAAATATATATTTCATATAATTTATAACAGAAACTTTAACAAAATAGATACAAACTGAAAACAAAATATAAATTCACAGCAAAAATATTAAAAATCTAAAATAAACAAGCAAACTAAATCCCAGGCCTGTTTTTGGTATAACATAATATAATTTAATATTGAAAATTAAGTAAAAATTAAGGGGAATTACCAGTGGTTTTAAAATTACAATAATCGTCCAAATAATCAGCGGTTACGATTAATCGGAAAATCCTAATAATCGGCAGTTAATCGTAATCGAAATCGTTTCATCACTAGTTTTTAGGTTTAAGGCTAATAAATAACATTAACTTTTATACCGCTGTTGTATTGTTAAATGTGCCTTCTCTCTTAGTAGCATTCGAGATTTCGCATCCCAGATTCGATTTTGCCAATAGTGTATATAAGCAGTATATATTATATTGCCAATGGTATACAACCAAGCTTGTGAAAAATAAGGTCACTACGGAGACCGAAAATGGGATAGTGAGCATGCGCAATAAGTAGTATAAACATGTATTGGGATATTTGCAATAACTCTTATTTTTTTTCAGTAGATCTAAGTTATTATTGAAATTGGTTTTATACACATGTGGCTTCAGATATCCCCATAAATAAAAGTCGATAATTGTGAGATCGGGACTCCTACGTGCCAACTGATTTGAACCATAGATACCTTCCAATCCATTTGTACCCAAAGTGATGAATCAGCCAATCATGAACTGAAAATTAGAATTGAAAAAAAATCCAAAAAACAAAAACTGTTGTTTCTGACGAACCCTGTATAGTAATCGCAAATCTAATAGTTAAAATTGTAGTTTCAACACTGGCAAAATGCATTTAATAAATCAAGGAATTGAAAAAAAAATCCTAAAAAGTAAAAATGTTGTTTTTAACGAACCCTGTATAGTAATCGCAAATCTGATATTCGAAATTGTAGTTTCAGCACAAGCAGGCGTTTTTATGAAGAATGGCTTTTTCTTCTATACCTACTAATAAAAAAGTTTTTCCTCTTCCAAACTCTATCCGTACATGGACACAGTGTAGATATTTAAAATTCTTGAAAAGTGGTTTGTAGAATCGGAATCTGCATCTACAGTTCTACACCTCATAAAAAACACAATTTAATATTTGTCAATAAAAACTTGTCGCGCAACCGCCAAGTATCATTTTACACAACTTTGTTCATTCCAATGTGTATTTAATAAAATAATATCCAGACTTTAACGGAACAAACCCCTTTAAAACCGGCACGATAAAGTGCAAGATAAATTATATTCCAACTAGGCGGCTTGATTTACGCGGAACGACCTTTTTATCCCGCGAAATGTATTCCCGGTTTTTTATTGGGAGACGGGAGCGACATCGCGACGCATCCCGCGTCCCATCCATTTTCAAAGTTGATTTATATATTTGGTGTTTTTTTTGTCGTGGGGGGCCATGCACCTCCACAACCGCCAAGTTTTATCGTGTGTGCACAAGCACATCGGCTTGGGCATGAAGGTGACAAAGTACTTGGGAGATTGCCGTTTTTTTATTAGACTTCCGATGGAACTCTACTTTTGCCATTATTGGTTAAATCAGGACTGTCCAACGCAGTGGCGGGTACTTTCATAAGGTCATTTGGTCAATGACCTCCATCAATTTTCTTAATTCTTCTTATGTAACTTAATCTCTATTAAGTTTAAATTAAGTTAAAAATTCATCTTATCAGCCAAACTTCGCTTATTTCGGTATTATAGCTCTAAAATCTCGTATTTTACGAGAAGTTTATGATCACAATCACGCTCTCCATGTAACGGTACTTATCGCACTCTCGCAGTATATTCGGTCCAAGCGAACCTTGACCACGGCTCTACTAAATGAGTTACACAAAAAAATTTTCTTTAAATTGATTCTATTAATCAATTAAATTGGATTAACTCTTTTTACATGTTTCTTGGTTTTTTATGGTTACTATTTTCAGTAGTAATATAACCAGTGCATAAAAAATTTACGCAAGTTTTGAAAATCTTGTTTGATAGAGAATATATCCCCAATAAAAAAACAATACAAAAAAAATTTAAAAGGTAAATATTAACTTTTTTTACAACTATATGACAATGACAAATAAATTATCGATTATCAATTTGTTTGTCATTCAGTGTCAGATAAATTTCTGATTATACATTTGATCGGTTGTCTTGGCCAATTTTCAGTGTAATTCGTATCAGGGATATTTTCACTTATAATCTCCCCAGAGCAGCGGTTCTCAAACTTTTTTGGTGACGGAACCCTTTTGGGAAGCAAAATACTTGATGGAACCCTACAATAAAACAATTGTTTTTAAAAGTGTATTCTTTATTAATAAGCATAATAAAAGTACAATGTAACAGTTACTAATTATTACTTACTTTACCACATGGCAAGTACAATAATAGAAGATATTAAAAAAGAAAAAATCTAACTAATGGGAGGTATGAAACTGTTTTTCATTTTTCATCAATTGGTTGATATCAGGTTTGATAGAAGACAGTTGAAGTCTCATATCAGGTTCGGCGTCCAGTCTATTGCGATATTTTGTTTTCGTGGCTGCATAGGTTGAGAATCCTGTTTCGCACAAATATGTTGTTGGGAACGGGAGAAGAATATTCAGAGCCATTTTGCCAAGCATTGGATATTCATCACGGATTCTGCGCCAAAAATCGTTGAGAGGTGTCGTTTTAAACAGTGACTCCATACTTGTGTCTGATGACATTTCTAAAAGAGATTCATATATCTCGTTTGACATACTTTCGGGCTTTTCCAAGTTGGGTAAAAAAGGATTATGAATCCATGAATTCAGTTTCATTTTTGTATTCTGTTCTTCGGGAAAATACTTTTCAAAAGATGCGCGCATCGAACTGAGATATTGGACCAATTCTTCAAACACATCATCTTGAAACATTTCTGAGTCGTTATCGCTAACAAACTCACTGAGTGACGTAAAGCTTTCTATTTCTTTCTTACCAACGCAAATAATCCAAAAATCTAATTTACTTTTGAAGGCAGTTATTTTGTTATAGGCCTGAAACACTGTTGTCTGTTTACCTTGCAATGATAAATTCATTTCGTTCAGTTTTTGAAAGATATCCGCCATAAAAGACAATCGGAACAACCAAGTTTTATCATACAAACGGTCCTTCAAATTAAAAGAAGTAGGTATCTGCTGAAAGAAACATTTGTAACTCGGCTCTAAGTTCAAATAGCCTTGTTAAAGTTTTACTCCGAGACAGCCATCGCACTTCTGTATGGAGCAGCAGT
This sequence comes from Polydrusus pterygomalis, assembly GCA_963969555.1. Lineage (NCBI taxonomy): Eukaryota > Metazoa > Arthropoda > Insecta > Coleoptera > Curculionidae > Polydrusus > Polydrusus pterygomalis. The sequence continues at coordinate 4,260,134 of OZ018376.1, forward strand.
GTTTTATGTTTGCTGCCATAATCTTCACACAATAATGAGAACAATCGGGATTGTAGTGGTCGTGATTTGATAAAATTAATTATTTTTACCGCTTCATCCATAACTAATTTTAGATTTGACGGCATTTGCTTCATCGCAAGTGCTTGTCTATGCAGAATACAATGGCTGGAACTACAATTAGGCGCTTTATTTTTTATTCGTGACACTGCTCCTGCTGTTTTACCTGTCATCGCCTTGGCCCCATCTGTACAAATGTCAATGCAATTGTTCCAACTGAGATTATTTTCTTCAAAAAATATATTTATTTTATTAAAAATTTCTTCCCCGGTAGTGTTTGTGAGCAGCGGTGAACACATAAGCATGTCTTCTTCAAAAGAACTTTCATATGGATATCTCACGATAACCAGCAAGATAGCCAAACCAGCGACATCAGTTGACTCGTCCATTTGCAAGGCGAATCGTGTTTTTTGTAGACGTGTAACTAGTTCTTGTTTGACGTAGCTTGCCAGATCATGGATTCGCCGTGAAACAGTATCGTTTGATAGCGGCACAGTAGAAAGATGCTTTGCAGATTTTTCATCGAGCATACATTTTGTTATGTCTAATACACATGGCTTTATTAAATTCTCAGCGATAGTGTGCGCTTCACCTGCTTGTGCAATGCGATAGCTAACTAAATATGATGCCTCCGTGGCCTTTTCGTTGATAGTTTTTGTTACATGCATCATATTTTTTTGACTTTCCAATAACTGATCTTTTTTACGAACAAAAAATTCTTTATTCTTGTCTTTAGACTCGGGGTGTACAGTTTGTAAATGTCGGCGCAATTTGGCAGGTGCCATGGAACTATTAGGAAGCAGTTTACTACGTAGCATGCAGAGAGGTAAGCCGTTGGAATCAACAAATCCAAAACTGATATATGATTCATCATACTTCCTTTTTTTCGTCTTTGAAACCGTCGAGCTTGACGTCGTGGCATCATCGTCTGGATCGGTGATTGCTATATTCTCCGCGCGTACTGCTTTTGAACATTCAGCGTCATTAAAAGATGTTGTTGCAACACGTTTAACACCTTTAAGCCAACGTTCCATTCTTCTTTATTTATAATGTTACACGTCAGGATGGTGGGGTCTAAATAATGCACAATCGTTACTGAGTATAAGAGACTAAGTTTAGTACAATGAAGAAATGTATAAAACTGAGACAACAGAATACAGCAGGCAGTAGAACAATGAACACTAGTTTCTCGCTAGCGAGCTTGTAAGTAGGTAGGTAGGAACTTATCGCTCCGAACGCTAATCGTCAACTGACTGACGAGGCGCGACGCGCGATCGCCGCTTTTATACTTAGTCCTAGACTCGATCTCGAATATTCTCGAAAATACTCGAGTCGGCGCCTTTGATAAACAAAAAGCAAAAATAAAAAGAGAAATATGAAAATTGCGTTGTAAACAATTCAGAGGCGGCTTTTATCAAAGGGACTGCGCGCTCACAAGTATACAAGTATACATGTTGATACCAAACTTATGAGATATTGTACCAGCTATTGTAACACATGTTTATACAAATACAAATAAATAAATAAATATACCTACGCGCGGCCGCGGAGTCAAAACGTTCGACCAGAGAGAGGTGTTTTGATTTTTTTTCTAAATTCTTGAGGAACCCCTACAGAGGTATCGCGGAACACACTTAGAGTATAGCTGCCCCAGAGCATGAATTATTTCAGGAAATTTTAATTCAAGCTCGTGGGATATTCGGCCAGAAAATGTATTGTAAAAAACAATAGTGGGCTCTGCCAAGTAAACTACATGTAACGGTACTTATCGTACTCTCGCAGTATATTCGGTCCAAGCGAACCTTGACCACGGCTCTACTGTTTCCTTTACCAGACAAATTTTAATGCGCAAGGAGGTAAGAGAGACACAAGAAGTGCATGCCACTACTGAAAGGAAACACAAAGAAAAATAATCTGTCAAGGCTAGAAGCCAAATAATGGTTCCGACGAACGTTGCCATTTTGCAGAAACGTGTGGAAAGACGAAGGGAGTCACATTGCGGGAGCAGTTCTTAGTTTATTTCCTAGGAAAAGGTGTTGGATCAAGTGCTCAACCGATTTGTGCAGTAAAGGGGATCCTATAATGCAGTGACGCAACTACGGGGGAGGGGGGGGCTAGGGGGGCTAAAGCCCCCCCTTCAAATTTTATTTGCGCAATACAATGACAGAAAATAGACTAAATGGTCTAGCCCATTTAAACATCCATCGAGAAATACCAGTATCGGTTGATGAAGTGATAAAAGAACTTCAAAATCTGGGACCTCGTAGACTTCAGTTCAATTTGTAAAAGTTTCAATAAATACGTTATGTTTACGCCTAGTTTAAAATAAAAGTTTGTAGTATTCGGCTAGTCTTTTTTTATTGAAGCGTGTTTTATTTAACAGCCGTGGAAAAAAATTATTTCTACGAAATAGTAAAGAAGGTTTAAAATAATTATTTAAAGTAGGTATGTGTTTAACGATGTTTTAATATTCTACTTATCCTAGAAAGTGTAAAAAAAAATTTTAAGCACGTTAAAAATTTTAAAAAATCTTATTTTATAAATTATTATTTCTACAATTTTTTATGCTACCAAAAAATTAAAGGTAGCCTTTTTAGATTGTCTTTAATAGACCAAAAAAGGGCGTGGCAGCCAAAAAAAAGTTGCCTGCGGCGCTTTATTTAAGAAAGAAAAAAAGAATGATCCTCTCTGGTAGCCCCCCCTAGAACGAAATCCTAGTTGCGCCGCTGCTATAATGTGTATTCAAATATGTCAGTTTGTAATTATTGTTTACAGTACATTTTTAATATAAATAGAAGTATCATTTTCTTGCTTCTTGCTTTTATAAGGGAGCCTTAGATATATGTTATTTTACACTTAAATATTTCATAAAAAATGAGTGAAATATATCGTCGTTCGACTCACGTAAGGGTTCATCTCATTTTTACTAATTTTTCAGGAAAGCGATTTAGAGATTTTTCAGATTTTAAATTGATAGTATCACCAAAACTATATTTTTAAAAGATTTAATTTATTTTGTGATTAAAATAGTAATGTTGCTTTTTGTAATTATAACAAAAAAATTAATTTGTGCATTCGAAAACATAAAAAAATAATCATTAAGTAGATACGTCTTTACGTGATATTACAAGATACGCCTACAAGAAAAAAATGCGTTCTATATAATATATCTGTTATGTATATTAAAAAGTGTTTACAAGTTGCTTGTAAATTTTAACAAAACATTATATAGCTTTAAAAAAATGTTTTTAATAATGTTCATTTTGTCAGAAAATATAACCAAGAACAACAGGACTATTTAAAAAAGGGTTTATAAAAAACTTATTCAAACTGAAAAATGTTAAGTCCTACGAGTTACAACTGAAAAAAAAAATTAATAAAACTTATTTAGTAGGTAGTGTATTTAAAGATCTAAAAGAACTGTTTATGTTTCCTAATAATCGGTGTACCAAATCCTGATACTTTTCTTTGTTTATTTTGTTTGGTTCCTTATTCAATCTTTTAGTTAGTTCATATTGTTTGATAGCTATAGTTGATTTCGTTTTAGTTGCAAAGATTCGTATGACTTCCTTGTGGCTTATTTTATAAAACAAACGTCATGGATCTTCTTTTTTTACATTCACTTCTACGGTTACACACGGTCCATTCTGCATTATATCCTGAATCACAATAGATGAAATTTTTAGATCTATTGACAACTGCTAGAAGTCACGAAAGTCTTCGGTGTGAAAACTGTTAACGCTATAGGTAGGTACCGTTATCTGGATGTTGCTTAACAAAATACAAGTTGTAGTTAGGATGGAACATACCTAGATATTTCCCGATCTTTCAATGGCAGAACTTATAGTGCTATTGGCCAAATCCCTTTGTTCTGCCCATGAAATGATTCAAAGACTCTTAAACATATTTCGCTCAAATTGGGGCAATGACATACTGCATAACATAAAAGCATTCCCATTCCAAAGTTGTTATTCTGCCCGCTACATCAGTCTTAAAAAAGGTATCTTAAAGAACTCGTATATTGACGCGTATATTGACGCGTAACTTGAATTAGGCTCATTATGGGGCATATCTCAATTTTCGATTATTTTGAGTTACGCCCTTACATGAGAAGACCGACGATATGCGTAAGGTTCAAATTATTAATGTCTTGCTTGAATGCTTGAAACCACATAACTATACCTAACTATCATGACAACAATAAGAAGTTATCTCACAGATAAAAATGTTAACAAGAATTATTTTTATTTACTCTTTTCCTGATTACACATTCCCAAGACACTACTGAATGGGCAAATAATACAGATTATAACTTTAGCTGTGAAAAGATAATTCTGGATTAAAAGAATCTAATTTTCCACAAATCTGACACTGACGTGCCATTTTGTAAAGTACTTATACCAATAAAATGAAAAATCCTTTACAAACATCACGTACAAATACGAGTATGCCGACGACTAACCATGACATGGAAAAACAAATACTACGATTACTCACAGAAAAAAAGAGGGGTTTGTTCGATTACAACAGCTGTTTTTGTTGCTACTCAAGAATGGCCGGCGCGTCAATAAGAAAAGCGAGGTTGCCACTATCATTCTAGATACAAAAACCTGTTATAATCATATTTATTTTATTTAAACTTTAAACCAACAAAACAAAAACTTGCCCTAGCTAGTATCTTATTAACGTTTGTAATTTATCTGAATTATACTTAAACGTGTGTTTTATTTATTTATGTGAATTAACAGTAAGTTTGATTACAGCGTTTCTTTTGATGCACGTGTTAAGTATAGTGTACCATACAGCTAACCAGACAAATTGTGAACACTGGAATGTTTGATTTCTTTAAAACGTAAACAATTTAATCTATTCTATAAGAAGTTTAAAGTATAAATTGGTAAAGGTTTAAAAGAAAGAGCACACTCTAAATATATACTCGAAAACTTCCTACTATATTCCTATAAAAATTCTTCTCTTTTAGACCGATAATATTAAACTACCTGCTCTAAAGTTTTGGCCTTGTATCTATGCCTTTTCAGGTACAACCTACCCGTACATTCTACTTCAGCATATAATCTGATGAATCGTCGTATTTCGAAACTGCGAAACATGGGAAGTAAAATTATCTTCCAGAAACTTTATATATAGCCAAAAGGCCACTTCAAAACTCGTAAACTCGCTAAGGGAAATTTTAATACAAGCCCAAATTATCTCTGTATATTAGTGCCTTTCCGCAGTTCCGGTCTTTTTATTAAAATAGAGGCCCTAGTGGATTGATGCATAATTTTTCCTAGGTTTACTTGCATTTTAACAAGAAGATCTTTGTGCTGATTGGTCTGAATAGGAAACTTTTTAAAAAAATATGGATAAATCTGAATTAAACCCTAAAGTGTGAGTTGATATTTGGTAATATTAATTGTCCCATCTGACCACCTCACCAAAGTTGGAACTCTATTGTGTCCAGTACTATTCTGAATTTATATTAATTTCCGTTTCTACATTGAAATTAAAAGGCAATATAAAGAGTTTTGCAGATGACACGATTATTTGTTTGGGGCTAAACTTTCGCAGAAATGTATAATGATCTACAAATTACTTTGATTCGATCAAATAAACGTACGTTATCTTCTTTTATGTTTATAAGTAAAAATAACATAAATTCTTTCATTCACCTCTTAAAATTTAATATGCGACACTTAAGTCTTCCTCCACTGGTAAATTCAAAAAAATAAAAGTTAGGATGTGGTTAATTATCTACATGTTTCAACTGTAGAGACAGTCATCTTCAGGAGAATAAATATATATAAATTTAGATAGGAAGTTTAAAGGTGCTTATTTACCTAACATATCTCTAAGATGATGATGATGATGATGATGAGGAGGAACATATGCCTAAACTGTATAAAATAAATTTACAGGAAATATTGAGTGTCCAGCAAGGAGATGAAAGAATATATTGAAATAAAAATGAAGAAAAGAGTGAATGTACATAATACCTATTAATGGGTAGGTATGTTAAGTAAATGCAAAAATGCAAATAATATTATTAGAATTGCAGAGTAGAAAAGCATGGCCGTGGAAAAATGCCGTTAATATGACACAATATGTTTAGAATGGTAAAAAGCAGTTTCGAAAAAAAATCGCTTTCATATGAGGGAATAATGAATAACAATATTTCAAACAATATCAGAAGAATTAATTAATAAATTGGCAACTTTTAAAATATATCTAATTACAAAGATTTTTACTAAATTAAATGAGTTACACAATTTTTTCTTTAACTATATAATATCAATTGGATTAACTCTTTTTACATGTTTCTTCGTTTTTTAAGGGTTACTATTTTCAGCAGTAATTATAACCAGTGCATAAAAAATTTACGCAAAGTTTTGAAAATCTTGTTTGATAGAGAATATCTCGAATAAAGAAACAAAAAAAATTTAATTATCGATTATCAATTTGTTTGTTATTCAGTGTCAGATAAATTTTCGATTATACATTTGATCGGTTGTCTTGGACAATTTCCAGTGTAATTCGTATCAGGGATATATTCACTTATTATACTTATAATCTACCTAGAGCATGAATTATTTCCGGAAATTTTAATTCAAGCTCGTGGAAGATTCGGCAAGAAAATTTAATGCAAAAGATTTTTGAAAATGAAATTAAATTGGTGACATACCGACAAAGAGTAATGCACTAATAAGAGGCGAAAGAGGGCCTTTTCGCGATAACCAAATTTGTATGCGCATGCGCGAAATTGACGTTTCTCTGGTGGTATTTCAATCAAATTTGCTGTGTCAGAATCTATCAGATTCTACTGTCAATCGTGTTTTGGCTACGAAATTGTAAACAAAGTTGTAATTATTGCATTTTTCTTTTAGTATTTTGTTATTAGTGCGTGCTTTTGAATACGATTATTTGTTTTGTGAGTTCTCCTTGAAATACTCTTTGTTGAAATGTCGGAGACGAAGCGAAAAGGTGGCACATTGTGTGATTACCGTAGGTGTCTTAACAGAACCGACGAAGGAATATCATTGTTTAGATTTTGTATATTTTTACACGCACTGTTTCATACGACTTTTTGCTGCTTGTATTGTGAAAAAGGACGTAATTTGTGGATACAACTTTAAAAGATTCTAGCAACAAAAATACTATGGCATTTCTGTCTGCTGGTAAACGGCAAGTGAATGTAATGGAAAGTGTAAATAATAATAATACTATGCCATGCTACACTTAGCATATAAAGTACCTTTAAATAATTATAATTCCTGAAAACATACCGAGAAAACGACTAAAATGTAACAAATTTATGGAAAATGCTCTTTAATCAAATACTTTATTCAGTAATATATTGCTGACACACACTGAACTAATGAAATTTAATATTATATTAAAATGTTTAACATGCTTATATTATCATAAAAAGGCAAAGACTTTTGTCCGTGTATCTGATGATTTCAAACAAATTTATCATACTTTTTACTGTGTGAGTTAGGGGTATCAATGTCACAATATCAGGTTACATCAACATCAAAGAATCCGACAAAGCTTTCGCCTCTTATTAGTGCATTACTCTTTGATACCGATGTAAGGGACATAATACAACTCTGTGTTGTAAAAAAAAAACAATAGTGGGCACTATATGTATTTTGATAAATTATAAGCACTTTAAATGGCATTATTTTTACTCTTCCCATGCTCTAGTAAAACAAGGTTTAAATAATAATCTAAAATAAATATTATTCTCTATACGTTCTATATTTTTCTACAACTAAAAACAACGGAAAAGTATTTAAAAAATTAAATAAAAACGGGTATAAAATGAATGAAAAATTTCAGGCTTATAGTAACACAAACGTCACTGTTTCTATTACAGATATCAAGCCAGGGATATTTCCGAACTTTTTTTGTTGTTGTCATAGCAACGTGTCAAAACGCAAATGTCTAAATGCCTAAAAATAACAGGTATACAATTTTCACTTATAAACTCCCTAGCAGCAAAATTATCGGTAGTATCGGGTTTTTTTTTCTTATTGTAATTTTTTTGCTAAAATGCTACAAAAACATATTTCCGGCGGCTTTAGTTAATTGTAACTAATAAGAGTTTTAGAAATGAATGTCATTTTAGCCGTTAGTAACTCATTTCTATTACTAAAATGTGAGAAACATTAAATAACAAATTTGTTACCTATCTGAAATCCAATGTCTTTATAGTTTTAAATTCAAATAAAACTTTAAAAAACATACTTCAGATGAGTTTAGTTTAATATGACGCACTGAATTTTACAATAGCAGTTAATTTTACTTGTTAGTAACTAAGGTTTATTACTAAAATTTTAGGAACATTAAAAACATTAATTCGTTTTCAACCATAACATCTGATATTACATGTCTACGACATAGTTTCAAATGAAACTTAAAAAAACATATTTTCGATGAGTTTAGTTAAATATGACGCACCATGTTTTCACAATAGAAGTTGATTTTACTTGTTAGTAACTAAGGTTTATTACTAACATTTCAGGAACATTAAAACTATTAATTCGTTTTCAACCATAACATCTGATATTACATGTCTACGACATAGTTTCAAATGAAACTTAAAAAAACATATTTTCGATGAGTTTAGTTAAATATGACGCACCATATTTTCACAATAGAAGTTGATTTTACTTGTTAGTAACTAAGGTTTATTACTAACATTTCAGGAACATTAAAACTATTAATTCGTTTTCAACCATAACATCTGATATTACATGTCTACGGCATAGTTTCAAATGAAACTTAAAAAAACATATTTTCGATGAGTTTAGTTAAATATGACGCACCATATTTTCACAATAGAAGTTGATTTTACTTGTTAGTAACTAAGGTTTATTACTAACATTTCAGGAACATTAAAACTATTAATTCGTTTTCAACCATAACATCTGATATTACATGTCTACGACATAGTTTCAAATGAAACTTAAAAAAACATATTTTCGATGAGTTTAGTTAAATATGACGCACCATGTTTTCACAATAGAAGTTGATTTTACTTGTTAGTAACTAAGGTTTATTACTAACATTTCAGGAACATTAAAACTATTAATTCGTTTTCAACCATAACATCTGATATTACATGTCTACGACATAGTTTCAAATGAAACTTAAAAAAACATATTTTCGATGAGTTTAGTTAAATATGACGCACCATATTTTCACAATAGAAGTTGATTTTACTTGTTAGTAACTAAGGTTTATTACTAAAATTTCAGGAACATTAAAACCATTAATTCGTTTTCAACCATAACATCTGATATTACATGTCTACGACATAGTTTCAAATGAAACTTAAACAAACATATTTTCGATGAGTTGAGTTAAATTTTGGATGTGTCTCTTTTAGCCCCGGTTTCGATATGTAAAGCAAATTGGTTAGTATCAATAAAAATTATAAGTTAGCAACAAAATGTATTTCGATTTTATTCTGGTGACTTTGGCCAATAGATATAAAGCACTTCATTTTTGACAGAAAAATTATCACTTATTAATTTCATTAAGTTAATAGGAACTAACAAAATTATCGCGATAATCTCCCGTTGCTATAAGCAACGTAAACAAAAAGGAGCCTTCTAATTGGTTGAAAATAAATTTATGTAATTTTCTGTGTTATTTTGTAATTTTCCATTTTGAAAACTTACAATGACTATATTTTCTACCTTAGAGAAGATATTAAAAAACCAAAAAAATCAATTTTACAAAAACGCGGAGGAATAAAAGTGAGGTATTTTGCGGACCACCCCCTCACCCACCCCTGACGCACTACCCATTCATCCACATTAAAATCTTAAATCGCACTATCCCACTTGTGATACATCAATGGAAAGCTTATCAAAAATTAATGCGATATAGGTACGAAATGTGTAAAAATTATGGGAAAATGTTTTACCTTTGCAAAATTTTACAGGAAAATTAGAAAATAAACGTAAATGATGAAAAATTATCCCAAGCCTAAATTAAAACATTATTGTAATGCCAACACTTTCTTTTGCTCTTTTTTGTAAAATCCTCAACAAAATTTGGATCTTTTAAATCATTTATTATGAATTGGATTGCTTTTTCCAACTATATAAAATAGAAATTATTTGGAAAAACAAATAATATTCAATTATTTCAAATAAATATTTATTCAATAAAAATATATATGAATTATAGAAAGCAACTCATTGTTTGGTTTAAATATCGCAAGCTTGCTGACAAATAAATATTTACTCGAAAAAAAAATATGTTGCCGATAGAAATAAGTAATTATTTGCTTATAAACTTGTTTTTTCTATCAAACAAACAAAATACCACATAGTGTCAAGTTTAATAAATGATTTATTTAAATCAATTAATAAGTATTTGTTTAAATATAATAAATTCTACTGTCAATCGTCAAATAATTTTAGATTTTCAAATAAATATTTGTGTCGGCAAACTACATTTTTATTTAGATTAAAAAATTATTTTTTCAGTGTAGTGCTTCAGGGGTGGGTGAGGGTGGTCCGCAAAATACATGAAAAAACGTTTGAACTGTTCTTGCAAGAATAAATTAGGTGTACGAGGTGCATCTAGGAAAAAGTACTTACGTAGTGCCATTCCATATCACATAAAGAACGACGAACGTAAGACGGCGGACCGTCGCGTCGTAGGCCCCGAGCCAAAGGACATTTCCGAGGAAAAACGACGGCCCGGCTCGATCCTGGTTAATTTCAAATTAGTTTTCAAAGTATTTCCATTTGGCAAAGTTGAAATTTTAACGGCGCTTCCAGTCAGGCCGATTAGGATGCCCCGCTGGATATTAAGGCCGTCGAGCATCGCCGTTTGATGCTTGATTATGTAGCTCGCAGGGCGGGAATGGATGCCGTTGCCGGCCTTAATAGTATTTAATCAGCCTTTGCGGTTTTTATGTTGCTGCTTGCCTGTGTCGATATTCTAAAGTAATTACTAAATTTTCAAAGACACGTCAAACTACTGGTGTATAGGGTGGCCCACTTTTGCGGAGATTTAATGACAACGACTAGGGTTTCACGAGACCGGAAATGTCGCCGTTTTGAAAAACTCGTCTCGTAAATCTCGCCTCGCTAACTTCACGCAGATGTTTTCTCGTTTCGCGAGAATTTCGCAATTTCTCGTTCTAGCAATGTGACGTTATAAAAGAAATTTTGCAAAATTTGGGTATAAACGCGTTTGGTTATGTTAGTTAACAATTTTTAGCTATTTTGATGATTTTTCCCAATGGACGCGAACTATTTTGTAAATTTTATAATAAAATACATATTTTTTATAAATTACCATTTTAAAAGCATATTTTTATGTTTTCGGCTTATCAAAATTTAAATCGTTAAAGGTGTATTGTCCAGTTCGGTACTTATTTCAGGGATTTTCTAATTTGAAGATTATAATAATTACATTTACATTTGGTTATACACAAGGTATTTATTGGGGGTTTCCGGGGTTTGCAGGTATATTGTTAGGGGTTGTTTATTGTCACTTAATAATGCGTTATTATTACCTGCTTAACAAACTGTATTTATATCGATTTGTAATACATACTTCTGGTAAATAAATTAATTTCAAATGTAAAAAAGTGTTTCTAAAAGCACCTCTAAGAGTGCAGTTGTATAAGGAGAGAATATGGAGTAAGGCCGCAATATTCTACGCAGAGCATTTCGAAGCCATTAAAGAACTAATTTTGGATTTAGATGACGATTCGCAGTGTGTTGTGCAAAGTAAAGAGTTGTTAAAAAGTGCAAGTGTAGCTGAAGATCTTGTTTTTTATTAAGGTTAATTTCAGTTTTATACCGGACCTCGTTGGAGAGTAGAAATTTAAGTTTAAGAGACTCAATTAGTATTGTTGAAACTTTTTCCGCTAAATGTAACAACATTCCCGGTAAAGTAGGAGGTCAAGTAAGGAACATATTGTAACTGTAAAAATAATAAGGATTTAAATACTTAACTGCACACGTGATTACAAATAGACAAAAACAATTGGATTGTTGTTAAGTTAAAAATGTTCTATATTGTATTTGTAGCTTTTCAACAGCCTATGTTAGAAAAAAAAACTGTTTCAATGTACGGTTTAACTGTTAAAACCTAAAAAATATGTTTAAAAAAAATTTAAGTACTTGACACCGCTCCTGATATATTACCACTCCTGAGAGTCTATAGTAATTTCGACATTACGCTTATCTCGTTTGCCTTTATTACTCCAAGGAGATTTTAATATCAACGGCTTCAATTTCTTTCAAAACTTTAGCCAATTTTATATCCGATAAAAATGTATATTATTCAATTGACCGTTTACAATTTACAGTCTTAAATTTATATTTACATGCATAAAAGAATCAACTGGTGCATTGGTTTAGGCATGGATGAAGATCAACCTATAGTAGTATAAGAAGTTTGGGGGGGGGGGGGGCAAGTAGGCGCCTTTTGCCAACTCCATGTGTATTGTACTGGACTCTTAAAGGATGTTTTGATTATTTAACAATTATTGTTTTATTATTTGTTTATCATTCGTAAACATGGTTAGTGGGTCAGTCGGTTTGTTCCAGCTCCAATAAGCATTGGAGTGTGAAGTGTTTCTTCAATGTACGATTCGCCACAGTCGCAAGGGACTTAATAGATGCATTTTTTTGTGTATTCATTTTAGGGAGTTTTACTTTTGTAAAAAAGCTTCTAAGCGTATTTCTTAAAGGCTGTTTTGATGTTATAGTTTTTGATTATCCTTCTACCCTTGTCAGAAATCCTTTTAAGGTATTGTAAAAAATGCTAGCCCCTCTATCCTTTCGTTTCTGTACTAGTTTTCACTACGCGATTTTTAAGTTTTGAGATGGTATTACTTACAAAGGTTTCAGAGAAACCATTTTGTTTTAAATCTTTTTTGATACTTTAAATTTCAATATTAAGGTTTTCCGGATTGTTGAAAACGTTAGATGCTCCGTGATAAAGAGTTTGAATCATGTCCTGTTTTATGGAGTTTGAATAATTCGATCCGTGATTAAGGTATTGCCCCGTGCGAGTGGGTTTCCTGTACACTAAAGTATTATGTTTTTAGCACTTCGTTTGACGAGAACATGGAGAAATGGTAAATGAGAATATTGTTCTGTTTCCATGGTGAATCTAATGGATTGTCTTATACGATTAATATGTTCCAAAAACAGGATCAGCTCTTCGTTGGTGTATGTCCAGATAAGAAAGGTATCATCAACGCCAAAGTTTAGGTTTAATCTTGGCAGCGTCAATAGCCCAATAGCGTATTAGTTAAGGAGCTAGCGTGCAAAAAACGCCATAGTTGGCTGCCCGTCAGTCGAGTTTGAAAAAACGTTGCCATTACTCCACTGCTTGAAGTTTTGCTTTTACCCATCAACTTTAAGATTTATTGGCAATAATGACATAGGGCGATTGGCCATAGTGAGGAGCCCGTCAGTCAGGTTGAAAATTAGGTTCTGTAGGTTGCCAAGATCATGTATCTAAAATTTCGTTGCGATCTAACCACTAGATCGTGAATTAGGCCAAATGGAAGATTATAATTTGTTTTTTGACCGCCATTTTGTTGGCCATAGTAAGGAGCCCCTCCAAACCTTGTTTCTACCTCTTCGTTTGGATAAAATGACAGGAAAAATGCACTTGACTGACAAATCGAATCACGACGTTCTTCCCTGGGTGACCTACAAAATCTCGAAAAATCCAATTTTTCAGTCTTTAGCATGGCTTTTTCAGAAATTCAAAAAACTCATCAGTCAATCATTTTTCCTGATTTTTAGACATCCAATTAAGTAGAAATCACAAACGACTGACATTTTCCTAGAATATTTTCAATTTGGCCATACTTTGAAAATTTTCTGATTTTGGACTTTTTTATAATGGCTCAATAATGCTGTTCCAAATGGACTTAAAAGTAAAACAATGTATGACGATGATGTTTGATGACCTAAAAAACGTTTCAATACATAACTATCACCTATTTACCCCTTCCTCCACCCCTCTGCTACCCTCCACCCCTATTCATTCGTTGAATATATGTTATATTATATTGGATTCAGTAATCAAAAAATATAGAATTTTTGCCACAAAAAGATACGATAACCAATTTCAGCAGTAAGAAATGAATAATTACTGAAGAAAATCGAAAATTAAATGGTTATTATTTATTGAATGAAATTGTTGGCATATTTGGAAAATAAGACAGAAATAGTCTGATGCAATTAACTTCAATAATTTTCAAATATAATTTGAAAAATGTCCACATTCACTGCTTTTTATATTTCACTTTATTTATTAACTTGACGTAACTATAGAACGAACTTCAACTTTAATTAAATTTTATAATACTGGAAAATCTAAACTCCAATGAATTGGAATTGTATATTATAATGCACTTAAAACAATTGCGATAACAATGGTTGCCATTGCCATAGTAACTAATTCATGGCATTCTTGTAAAAATCATCCGTAATTGCATTTTTTGTCAATCATGAAATATTTACTATAAACCGGTATAACTCAGAAATGAGTAAAAAAAATGAGTTCGAGTAAATGAAAAAAAAGTTTATAAATATCATGTATTTTCGCATGCGCGTAATTTCAAAGTTAATGCAATCGATTTATCTGTATATATATATAATGATTATATTAAGTAAAAGTAATAGTTACAATATAATCAACAAATAAATATCTGTTTTTTTCTATATTGTAATTGAAATGTTACTAACACAACCCAGCTTGCTCAACCCAAATAGGCTAACAATTTCATTCAATAAATAATAACCATTTAATTTTCGATTTTCCTCAGTAATTATTCATTTCTTACTGTTAAAATTGATTATCGTATCTTTTTGTGGCAAAAATTCTATATTTTTTGATTACTGAATCCAATATAATAGCATAAATTTAACGAATGAATAGGGGTGGAGGGTAGCAGAGGGGTGGAAGAAGGGGTAAATAGGTGATAGTTATGTATTGAAACGTTTTTTAGGTCATCAAACATCATCGTCATACATTGTTTTACTTTTAAGTCCATTTGGAACAGCATTTTTTTTTTTTTTTTTTTTTTTTTTATGATTGAGCACAAGCACTATAGGAAAAATCCTTTAAGGCGCTCTGGGAGCGGTGCGTGTGCGAAGAAAGCGATTCACGTTTTTCTTGAATCGTTGGAGGTTATATTCGGTTGGAAACACGGTCTCAGAAAGGCCGTTCCACAAAGATGACGTCCTCCAAATAAAAGAGTTCTGAAACATTATTGAGCCATTATAAAAAAGTCCAAAATCAGAAAATTTTCAAAGTATGGCCAAATTGAAAATATTCGAGGAAAATGTCAGTCGTTTGTGATTTCTACTTAACTGGATGTCTAAAAATCAGGAAAAATGATTGACTGATGATTTTGGTTGAATTTCTGACAAAGCCATGCTATAAAGACTGAAAAATTGGATTTTTCGAGATTTTGTAGGTCACCCAGGGAAGAACGTCGTGATTCGATTTTTACAGTCAAGTCCATTTTTGCTGTCATTTTATCCAAACGAAGAGGTAGAAACAAGTTTTGGAGGGGCTCCTTACTATGGCTAACAAAATGGCGGTCAAAAAACAAATTATAATCTTCCATTTGGCCTAATTCACGATCTAGTGGTTAGATCGCAACGAAATTTTAGATACATGATCTTGGCAACCTACAGAACCTAATTTTCAACCTGACTGACGGGCTCCTCACTATGGCCAATCGCCCTATGTCATTATTGCCAATAAATCTTAAAGTTGATGGGTAAAAGCAAAACTTCAAGCACCAGTTCAGTGGAGTAATGGCAACGTTTTTTCAAACTCGACTGACGGGCAGCCAACTATGGCGTTTTTTGCACGCTAGCTCCTTAACTATATGGCTCAAACCATTCCATGATATCACATCACAAATTCGACAATTTTACTTTATTAGTTCTTATTTCCAGTTTTTATAGTATTAATACCAGTATCTATTAAAGTGTACCAATCAAAAAAATAATGTAAAGTATTCGTGGATGACTGGTCTCTTGCTTTATTTCGAGCACTCAGACCTTAACACCCACTTATACAAAACTAGCGTGTACCCGGCATGCGTTGCAACCCGCTGGTATAAATACAAACCCGAACAAACCCGATATATTAGTACCCGGTATGCCACTTTCTGAAATTGCACCCGTGCGAAGCCGGGGCGGGTCGCTAGTTATACATAAAAAATTTCCCCTTGAATCACTCTATATATTTAAAAAAACCGCTTCAAAATCCGTTGCGTAATTTTAAAGATTTACGCACATAAGGGGACAGACGGGCGACAGCGACTTTGTTTTATACTATGTTAAGAAGATACTATAAAACACAGAAAACCCGACACTGGTGAAACGTATTTTTCTGTCTATCCACGTCATGCCATTTATTAACAACACAAGCAGGGTCGCTGGGTCACTGACCAAGAGCCAGACCGATTGATGAGCTGGCCAACTGTCTATGTAGATGAAGACCATTAACTGGGAAGACTAAATGGCCCTCAGCTTTCTGGGACATCCGGTACGAAAGCAGAACGACTCCTTTTTCCTTAAAAGACCGTTCAATATAATATGAACTGGCCAAAGAGAGAAAGAAAAAAGTCGTTAGCAGAAAAAACCCACTTGCAAGCTGTGTAGTAGTTTCGTATATTTCCTGTTTTCCTGCAGAAACATTTCTAAGACGCGACGAAGACAAAACGTTATTTCAGCGCCCGCCGGAATAAAAGGGTAAAGTAGAAAGGAACACCGGCACTGGGGCATAATTGAGTTTCCTTGTTTTCTTGCTAGTTTGGCCGACGTAGATTTGTTCCATATAAATTAGTAAATTTCAGGAATCTCGAGATAATGAAATGCTCACAGCAGCGCACCGATTTTAATTTGGGAAAGAAAAATCTTATGTTTACATATCGTCGGTCTGCCCATTTAAGGCCGTAACTCAAAAAAATAAAAAATTTAGATATGCCCCATAATGAGATTATAAGAACCCTTAACCTCACCGCGACGTGGCGTATCTCAATATGTGAGGGTATAGAAGATATGAGAATGCTTTTATATCATGCAATATGTCATTGCCCCAATTTGAGCGAGATATGTCAAAAATTTTTTGAATCGTTTCATGGGCAGAACAAACGCGATTTGGCCGATAGCACTATAAGTTCTATCATTAAAAGATCTAGAAATTTGGGTGTAGTGATTTAGTTTTGTCTTTTTAACACGCTTTTATTAGCTTCACCTGTATGTATGTTTGTTTGTAACCGACTTCTTTAAACCCGATTTTGACCCACTTTAAACGGTCAGATTTGATTTAAATTTTGTAGACTTATCAAGAACCGCTGACAATACAATAAATCTAATACGCAAAAAATTCTCCTGTCAAATTTTGACAGCGTCTCATCCACGCCATCGGCGGTCACTGGCCTATCTCTGTCTGACAGAATCGATCGTTGAACGGGTCGGAGACCGCTTCAGCTTATCCCAGCCGCTTGTATCCCTTGCTGTTGCCAATTCTTCAAAATTTTCGGATTTGTAAGCACAATGTAAGTATATACGAGAAACAAGGGTTTGTTAATTAGTTGTTTTTAAACACTGAAAACACTTTTTGTCTTGATTTCAGTTATATTGTTTCTTAAGGACTAAATAATGTATTATTATAACAATGAATGTCTTGTTATTTTTTTCTGTCACACTCAAAACTACTCGGTTTAAAGTATATTTGCAAACTAGCTTTCAAAGAAAGTTACTGACTAACAATTGAATACTGATATAAAAGAAACATTTTTAATAAAAAAAACTTAAAGAATTGAAGAAGAAAGATCTGACAACCCTGGTTGTGAGGTCGGTCTCTTTGAGACTGTTTACCGCCGTATGGAATGATTGGAATGTCCTCAAACTGAGTTTGGATAAATTATACTCGGCGGGTCTGTCAATATTTTATTTTATAAATAATAAAATTAGTATCTACGCCATATCTTTACAAAATAAGACTCCCTTACAAAATTTAACAGATGGCGAAGGCGAAGGTAAAACAACTTACTGTTAGCGTATCGTGGGTCAAACCGACCAGTTCTAAATATATGTTGCACACGTCACAACCCTTACAATAAAAACCTGTTTTTTGCCAATAAAATCCGTCGAAAAGGATAATTAAAATGGCTTTTTAGTGACCAAATCACAATAGGGTTTCCGTGTTCCCGTTACAATGGACATCGACGGTGTCGGAGCAGATCCGACGTTCGGCAGAATATTAATTATATAATGGCTCTTTGTGAAGCCCGGGCTGCCTTTCACGCGCCTTCTTGTCGCTCATTGTTGGGGCACAAAGGGCTTATACGGTCCCACAATACAAAACGGCCGCCTCGCCCTTTAAGATGCTAATTAATAGTGTCCGCCTAGTCACTTGATTTAATGTCCTGATAAGGCGAATTAATTTGATGGGATTCGTACGTTTAATCAGATTTTAAAGATTGATATTAATTTAGTGGTTATATGCATGTGGCATTGTTAACGGACAACGCGCACCCTGGTGGATTCTGATTTTGAGAAACTGCAGATAATGGGCGTTTTCACACTAGCCGACACGATACCGACACGACAACGACAACGACACCGGTGGACGCGTAATCTCATGTAAGTAAAGGGAATGCTTTCACACTTGCCGATATATCGTTATCGTGTCGATTCCCTTTACTTACATGAGATTACGCGTCCACCGGTGTCGTTGTCGTGTCGGTATCGTGTCGGTATCGTGTCGGCTAGTGTGAAAACGCCCAATGTGGTGGTGAAACGAAAAATGTCATTCTCCATACCTACACAGCAAAAGACGCATGTCAATAATACCTGTATGTCAATTGTTAGTTGCGAGAGCGAAGAGTAACCTTTGTGACAGTTATTTGAAGGGAAATGAACACTCTTAATTGTTTATTTCTCTATGATCATTACAAAGATTCGGTTGCCTGAATTTTTATTTTATTTTTATTTTTACAAAATAAAGCAATTAAATATACAGTGTGGTTGTTTAAGGTGGGAGTATCAACATGCTTGCCAACCTATAAACTATTTCGCGTAGATTTATTTATTTTTCCCAACTTTTACACAAAATTTAAATAAAATCAATATCGTCTTCATATTCTATAGGTAATAATTAACATGTTAAATAAATATCAAGGAATTTCATAAGTTATTTAAGGAGAAATTGTATATCGAAAAATATCGGTTAAGATTTTTTTAAACATTATGTTATTGTTCTGTCACTATACAATTCTCCCAAAATAAGCAATGAAATAAATTGATATTTTTGTAATATATCAGATATAACCTAAATAGTGTGTAGACGATATTGATTTTATTTAAATCTTAGTCAATAAAATAATAAACTAAGAAAAACAAGGCGAAATAGGTTATAGGTTGAATGACGTTGATAATTCCACCTTAAGTGTGCAACATTATGGGCATTATTTTTATTACCGATTTCTCAGGAAATTTTATTCTTGATAAAAGTTGGTGCATGTTCGATAATCATATTTGGTGCACTTGGAATGGTTGCAAGTCAAACGGCGTACAGGGTAGGGCAAAAAATATAAAACTTGTACAAAAATAAAGTACCCCTATTTCAGAAAATTCAGCAAAATGTTGTAAAGAAAAGTTGTTTAAAATTAAAAGTTATGCATAGATTCAAAAAAGTGACCTCCTAAAATAAAAAAAAATATATTTTTTTTAAAACATTAAGAATTTCCCTATTTTTTTTTTATGTTCACCATAAAGACCTTCATAAATTATTCAAAATCAAATCAATTTCACATATCTTTGTTCAAATTCAAGCATATTTGTAAAATTTACTTGAACTTTTAATTTATTAAGGAATCACAAACTTTATGTTTGTTGCAACGATATTAAACACAACTTTAAAATATCCTAAAATTCTTTTTAACAAGATAAAACATTAGTAATGATAATATGCTACTTAAAAAACTATCATTCAAAGTGCAAAAATTTTATTTTAAATGTTTATAAAAAAACTGCACAAATTAAGCGACAAACATGAAATCCTACTAAAATAATCGCAGATACCTATGGAAAAAAACAAATAAGGTCACGTATTTGAATCTATGTATAACTTTTAATTAAAAATAACTTTTCTTTATAACATTTTGCTGAATTTTCTGAAATAGGGGTGGTACTTTATTCTTGTACAAGTTTTATATTTTTTGGCCTACCCTGTAGACTTGCAACCATTCCAAGTGCACATAATGCGATTATCGAACATGCACCAATTTTTATTAAGAATAAAATTTTCTGAGAAATCGGTAATAAAAAAAAATGCCCATATTATGTTGCACACTTAAACAACCACACTGTCTACAGGGTGTCCGAAAATGATAAGCAAAAAATTTAGGGGATAATTCTAGACCGAAAATAAATGCTATCTCTTCCTATAACATTTTTTCGAAAATTGATTATTAACGTTACAGGGTGTTAAAGTTAAATTTTATTTAGAATTTTAAAATACATAAGTTACTAGAACAATAAATTAAGCATTCAAATCAAAGGTTCAAAGTGACGTCGTTCCTCTTCGATGCATAAATTAATTCCTCTTAAAAAATTCCGACGAACGCCATGGAATAATATTTCCTTTGCTATTCTATGTTAAGGGTTGAAAATAAATTAAAATGATTTCGTATTCATCACATGCAAGCAATGTTATTTTAGTGTTTTTCTCGAAAACGGTTAGATTTGTCGAAACAAAAGTAGTATACCTTTTTTATGTCAAAAGGTTAGGAGAATAAATATATTCAGTCAAAATGCGCATACAGTGTAGGACAAAAAAGTTGGGACCATTCAAATTAAAGTATAGGCTCCTATGTGGCGTCCTCTACAAAATGCGAAAAAACGGTGGGCAAATTTGTATTTCTCATTACGAAAAACACCATATACGAGATTTCGTCAAAATATTATGAACAAGGCAAAAGGTATTGCAAAAAAAATTGCAAATAAAATTTAACTTTAACACCCTGTAACTCCTTTAATAATCAATTTTCGAAAAAAGCATTTATTTTCGGTCTAGAATTATCCCCTAAATTTTTTGCTCATCATTTCCGGACAGTCTGTATATTGCTTGGATAGACAATATTCTACTAAACTTTTATATAAAAATTTTAATATTATGTCAATTAAGGATATTCCCTTAATGCAAAATATTGTTTTTGTTCACCAAATTATATAAAAAAATTAACATTCAAATATATGATCATCAAGCATGTTGATACTCCCATTTTATCGTCTAAGCCAGCAAATAACCTAAAAACTTGCAATTTCATGACAATTGTAGGGTCGCTTTTAATAGTCCTACTCCCAAACGGTATTTCCTGCAAAAATTATCACCCTCATTTGCATCAAAAGCATATCGAAAACACCTTTTTAAGTGACCAAGTCACGATGGGGTTTTCGTGTTCGTATAATACAATAGCCGACGGCTTTCGGACCGGTTCCGGCATTCGGCACAATATTAATTACGTAATGGCTCTTTGTGAAACTAGGTTGGCTTCCACGAGCGCTCCTTCTTGTCGTTTATTGTCGCAGTACAAAGCGGGAATAGAGCTGCACGTTGGACAACGCCCTTTAAGACGCTAATTAATAGTATTGGCCTCGTCACCTAGTTTAATTCGGGGGTCTTCCTTAAAGGACAACAGGTCGGGGTGACGTATTGAATATTAATAAAAATATTTAGAGACATTTTGCCTTTCATTTCGTATCACCATTTAGAAGCGTGTGAAATTTTAACGCAACCCTTTCTATTATTATTCTCCTGCCTGTGAAGGTAAAAAGCTGTTCGTGCGTAGTACATAGCCATCTATAGGTAGCCTAGTAAATTCCCTCAAACTAAAGGTATGCTAAAATTGTTTTCCTTGGTTATCAGAAGGTTTTCGTTATTTACTTGTTATTTACAAGGTGTGTTCATGGGGCTTAATCTTCTTATTTCTACCTAAGTACAAGCGTTTTTTATGCCTGAAAGACTGTGCTATTTTCTTCGTTTCTCTTCGGCTCAGGCCGTCGTAATTATTTACTAGAATACCGATCCGGTGTCTCTACGCTGAGAAAAAGCCGTATATTTCTTATAATTTTTTTACTATATGTGACAGCAACGCGCTTTCCTACTGTAAGACAACGAAAATAACTAGACCGTTATGTAGTGATAATATCACAGTAATTTAGCCAATAAAAAATAGGAGTTAATAGCCATTATTGCTCTGAATACTCACAGTAATTATCAAGTTCTATTGGGGGTGTAATCTGGTTATATATACTGTATTAGTTCCGACTGGCAGTTGTAATGAAACTTGACATTATTCATAATAATATTTGCTTGCTACGGTTAATAAAGCATATACTTACCACTAAAAATCAGTACTGCAGTTCTCAAAAATTTAAATAGTGTCTAGTGTGATATTGTTCTTGTTGTTTAACATTGCATATGATTATCTATTATGCAACATGGTTTGCTGAGATGGTAAAATTCGTCCATAGATTATAAAGTCCAATACTAATGATGGGTTGTGCGAAATAAGAATCTTCTATTGCTTTATCTGACATGCAAAGTTTAAAAAACTTAAATACAAGTAAAAATAAATTAACTGAAACAGGTATTTGTACGATCAATAAAATTCCAATTCAGACAGGACAGCTAAAAGACTCCGAACAACGATGTGACCTGCGCAACAAATACGTTAAAACTAATAACAAGGCGCGCGGCGTTTGCCGATCGCTACGAACCCCCACCAACGTCTTGTTGATTATGGGTTTTAACGAATACAATTTGTTTTTGGTGACGCTCTTCTGTTTTCTTAATTGCAGAGAATGCCTTTTACAGGGAACAAAATGCGTTGCATTAAGAAGATACAATTTATTTCTTAACAAAATTGCTGTATGGTATGTATAGTAGTTCATTATTCAACAAGACTGTGCTGCTATTGGAACTGATTACTACCAGTAAAAACAATTTTCCAGCAAATCTGGAATTGATATAACATTAAAGCGGGTTTGATACACCAGCAATTTATTTAATATGGGTTAATACTATCAATACAAACTATGTCTTAGCAAACCTGTTGTATTAGATCATTTTCCCCAGTGTACTACCTACCACCTAGATTTGGTATTTTCCCAAATCCCTACATTTTTAGACACATTTTGGTAAATGTAACTATGTTTCGGTTTCTGACACAAAAAGGAAACTGTTGGCTACAAATTTGGAAACAAATAATTCGAACTACCTGCAGGTTGTGAAATAGAAGAAAAGCAATATGAAGACGAAATAAATTCGCCATGATACATTTGTCACAAGTGTATTTTCTATAAGTCTACTTTCACGTAGTTATTGCAAAAGAGAAACAAAAAGCATTGACGAAATAAATTGTATCATGTAATTTAGTAATTTAACTTTATATTTTTAACACGCTCTCAATTTACTTGCATTTACAGAAAAAATAATATTTTGCGAAAAAATAAAATTGAAAATATTTTACAAATTTTACTTATTTCGTTTTTAAATTGAATTGGCTAGTAAAATGGAAATAATGTGACAACTTTACGGCTTTTCAAAAGATGCAGGAATTTAAATAAAATCAATTTTAACACGAAAAAAGTTTCTTTGTCAAAATGGCCTCCAGAGCGCGAGATATATATTATATATATTCAGGTTTAAAGTAGCGTCCAGGCACAATTTCTAATATTGGGTTTCTATAATGTTTCGTATAATATGGAGCCATAAATATTAGATAAGTTATCGAAACAGTGATAATGTATCGAAAATAATACGAAGCAAGCGTAGCTAAAGTAAAATCGACTTACGTAACCTTAAAACAAGAATAACTCATAGAAGTATTTGATATAAATTCCAACAAATAATGTAAAATGGTTGATAAGGTGATTTAAAACAAATAAAACTAAACGTATTTAAAAAACCAAACGGAAACAATTTAAAAATTATAATTATTGAGGGTAGATATTAAAGTCCTGTCTTAAAACTTATAGGTTATTCTTATTATAATTTGTTCCGATCGGCGAGCAAGTAGTGAGAGTGAGTATTTGTTGCTGCTTCTTCACATGTTTCGTAAATGAATACCCTTAAGGTTTTAAATATTTTCTAAAATACTTTAACAAATGATCGTACGTTTTTTTCCACAACCCTCTTAAGTGGAGCAAAACTTTAACGAATGTATTAGTACACTACCTAAACTTGTCGCCGTAATCTCCGACAAAAAAACTTTCAAACGTTGACAAAGTAGTTTTTCGTACCAAATGCCGTCTTATCGCTAGACCATAGCCAAAGCAATTTCGTTAAAAATACGCCTGAAAAAAAAACAGGAATAAAAAGCAGGAAATTTAAAGAAATGTCCCCCTTTAGAAAACGATAAAAAATGGGAATTTGCGCCGTAAAGAATGGCAACGTCGAGAAGAATGTTACCGAAGCGTGGCTTGGAAAGAAATGCTGTGTTAGAGTTTTTTTTTTGCTTTTTATTACTTATACGATGCTATTGTTTAAGCAGATAATTTAGGATAAAATATGGTTGTTGCGTGTTTTTATGCTTGCAATTTGTTTTCTGCTAAAAACATCCCGGTGATGTTGCCAAGAATATGTCTTGCGAAGGCAGTTTTACCATTACAGCTTGCGTCTCGTTATTTTTCATAAAGGAACATCGATATTGGATCTAAATGTAAAGGATTTTCGAATAGGAATTGTAACTGACCTCGTCATCGGATGTTATTGAAAAAAATATGTGTTACCAAAACTTGGTTGCTGTTCATCCAGAATTTTAAAAAGTCAATAATATATGATTGTGAATAAAGAAACAAATCAGCCTTTTATGCGGAATGCCGCTTGCTTGATCAAGAAATGCTAGACGCGTTAATTTTATTTTTTGTAATGCATTTTTTCAATGAAACACATTGTTTTTACGTTTTCAGATTCTGTATACCGTGTGTATCAACCAAATGGAATAAATTCGATAATAAATATATGGGGGCGTGTCCGAAAAAACGCTCGGACACGTCGATTGGTATTTTAAGTTGCGCGCATTTTTTTCAATAAAAGTTTTTTATACAGGGTGTGTCATGTAGCAGTGGACAATACCAACTTTCCTATTTTAAACCCAACACCCTATATATTATTCAATTTTTGGATTCTTCAGAAAATTTTAGACATATTTCATGTACAATATCCTGTACCTATCTTTAACTGTTTCGGAAATATTAAGTGTTTTCAACCCGTAAGTGAAAAAATGTTATTATTTTATTAAAGGAACTTATATACCAATTTTAGACCTCCACCAGTTTTAGACCAGACAACAGATATTCCTTTAAAAATTTCCACCCGTTTTTAAATTGATAATAGAGGGCACTTTTAAAAAAATATTTTTTCAACCATTTTAACTCTATTCTATAGCTAATAATATAATACTAAAGAGAATTGCAAAAACAGCAAGTTGTGTCCTCTTCTCTCTTAAAAATTGTGGCAAAAATAGTGAAAGAGTGAAATTCTATTTCGACTTTTAGCAAAGTTTTGCAATTTTTCTTTTATTAAAACGTTAAAATCCTACAGGAATAGCTTTTTTAACTATATTTATTAATTTTTAAATTATGATATTTTGTTAATGATTCTTTCTTTTACTAACTAGTTAGCTATGAAATAGAGTGATAATGGCTTGATGGTTGCATTTAAATTATTTAAGAAAACGAAGCTAGAAATATTTTTTTTAAAGTGCCCTATAATATCAACCGCACGGTTAAATTTTAATAATAGTTATATCAACGTTTAATCAGGATAAAACGTTCTTTAAAAGAAGCCATAGTTTGTTAAATTCGGTTAACGCAGACCAGAGTTACAGACTTTTAAGTACTTTTAGTCGTTACCCATCCCCACGCTGTTCTGTATCTACAAAAACCTTGTCACAAAATTTATAGAGGATATTACAGAGCATATAAAATAGTAATTTACGTTACAAGACCGGAAAGTAGTTTTTTTAGGTCGAGACAAGCATTTCCAGGGCGAGCCGTAGGCGAGTCCTGGAAGCTTGGAGAGACCTGGAAAACACTAATTTTTGGTTGCGTGACGTACAATATTTTTTTTAAGACCGACACTTCGATATACCTACTTACATTAAATTGTTTTATATTATTTTTAAATGCGTCGTATGACTTCTCGTTACGGGCTTTTGATTTTACTGGCAATATAATATCGTAAGGCGCTTTCCTTGCTGCTTCCAAAATTTCTTCTGAAATCTCATTTTCCGTGTCGGATAATTCAAAATCTAAATTCATATTGTTAAATTTGCGAACTCGCGAAACAAGTTTGACATAAACAACAAATTAAAAATCAACGAACTGTCACTCGACAATACATCGAAATGTTGTTGTCATAGTAACGAAATCAAGGTAGCTTGTATTACCAAAGAGCGATTGGAAAAACAAAAAACAGGGACCGGAAAAATCTTTTCCGGTCTCTAACGTCACTTTTCCGGTCTTGCGATCCGAAAAAGGTTATTTTCTAGACGAAAAATTGTCCAGAAAGTGTATATTTTCTGGTCGGTTTTAAAAAAACTTAATTTCTGACCTGCATTGAATTGCAGTTATCAGTAGAAATTAAGTACTTTGTATCATAGCATAGCGACTACGCACCCTAGCGGTAAAATTAGGAACTTAAAAATTATTTCCAGTGTTTTTTTGCCAGGGAGTGGGAGAAACATAGTCTATCAATTTTTTCCTCTTCTAAGTTATTACTAGAATATGAGCGAACGACGCATTTTCATCCCTGTATACATATACGCTATTACATCCAGCAGGGTTTGGGGATTACCTAAATACAAAAACAACAGCGCTCGAAATTAAACAGACAATTGCATTTTCTCGAACAAGGTATCTGGGAAGGTTGAAATTTAGATGTGCCCGCGATGCACAAGAAATTACATCGCTGAGACGTTTCGAAATGAACGTTTTGCAGCAGATGTTTGCTAAGACACTATTATGGTTGTAATCGATAGACCAGCACTGCAGGCTCTCTGTTGTTCTCTACTTCTATTAAATGTTTGGAAATTCTCTACGATACAAATACACAGTGGCTCCTGAGCGCATCTTTTCTCTATAAGTGAAATGTTTAGCACGCAGCAAACGTATTACAAAGTTTATTTTAATGTTAATTTAATGTCAGTAGCGCTTTAGAAATGCGGGGGTTGCACTATTGATATAATTCATAATAACCAAACTCGTAACCAAATCAAGAGAA
Organism: Polydrusus pterygomalis; assembly: GCA_963969555.1. Taxonomy (NCBI): domain Eukaryota; kingdom Metazoa; phylum Arthropoda; class Insecta; order Coleoptera; family Curculionidae; genus Polydrusus; species Polydrusus pterygomalis. Next base: position 4,287,509 of record OZ018376.1, read on the forward strand.
CATTTTTTTTAAAATAAAGTCAGTATTGCGATAAAAAGAAATTTAACAAATAATAATTTGTGTTATTTTTAGTTTTATTTTTGTCGGGACAATGTAACCATTTATGGACAATGCAAAAATGTCAATAGAGGCCTCGTTAATATAATGTTGAATATTAAATGAAGTTCGAACTTGGGAGTCCGTGTACATATCTAGAATAACTGAACAAGAAAGTAAATAAACTTATTGAAGCAACCACAGCATCAGACAGCACAGACTTCGCGGGCGTATTGTCAATAACATGTTCGGGCTTAATGAAAATCGAGATTCTCCCAGACAGTCGGCATTAGCATAAAATGAAAATAAGATATTCCGTTTTGATTTTAACATGAGCCCGTTTTGGTTTTACGTGCCTATTTTAGCGTATATTAGGTACAGCTAGTGCAGTGATTTAAAAAAGTAATATGTAAATTGTACTGCTGATTATGCTGTCTTGAATACCCTTCTACCATGGGGACGATATATCTAACCAAATCTAGGTTAAAATTTTGTTAAATTCATATTATGACATGATACGCCAAACTAATGAGTAATAAAATAAGTAGACAAATACAAATTTATTTTTGTTGTTTACAAAATTCACAAAGTAGGCCACCGCCATGCTCCAAGCATAAATTCACACGTCTCTTCATATTTTCGAAAGTGTTGACCAGCATCTCTGGAGAAATGTTACCACATTCTTGGATAATCCTTTCTTGTAATTGTTCTAAATTTGCAACTGGTGTTTTAAAAATAGTGTTCTTTAAATGAGGAAAAACGAAGTAATCCATAACCGCTAAACAAGATTATCTAGGTGGGAATTCAATATCTGATCGAAAACTGATCAATCTGTCGTCGAAAAAATTGCGTAAGTAGTTAATAGTATGGGCGGTTACGCCGTCTTGTTGAAAATATCCAAAACGTAGTTCGTCTTCAAGTAATTGCTCCACAAATGGATTCAATTCAAAATATTGTCTCTATACCGCTGTGCTGTAACTGTGTCTTGAAAAAAAAATAGGACCAACAATTATTTTTCTTCGGGAAACAGCTAACCAGACACCAATTTTTTGAGGGTGCAATGTGGACTCTACAAAAAAATGAGGATTTTCACTACTCCACATGCGTGTATTCTGAGAATTCACATAACCGGAGAGGTGGAACCAGGCTTCATCCGCAAAAAAGTCAGGTCTAATAAATCATTTATTTCCAATAAATTTTAGGTAAACCATTGAGAGTAATTCCTGCAAGAAAATCTTACAAAAAAATACGTTTTTACCCCTTTTCACCCCCCTTTAAGTGTTTTATAATTTATACAGGGAGGGCGTTTCCCTGTGTGTTTTTCATGTTAAACCAAAATCTTCGAATTAATTTCTTGATATTCATTTGGGGTAAATTTGAATAAATTTCATTAAATTTTCCACTCGTTCTGCCTATAATCTTATCACACTGTCCATGTAGGATAAATAAATTCATTATAACTGCATTTGAACAAATATTAGGTTCATCCGCCAACTTAAAATCACAAACGAAGAAAAGTCACTTACTTTAAATAAATGGTTGACATGGAGCCTACCAATGAAAGCGTTATTTTTACTCCAACTAAAGTCGTTGAAAATTATCTACATGTTTTAGGAAATTTTGTAAAGAAATGCTTATAATTCGAAAACTTAAAAGAGTTAATTAAGTATAAGCAATGTATACATTATAAAAAAGCTACTTTTATTTTTATCCCCCTTGGGGGTTGATTTTCGAAAAATCCCTTCTTAGTGAATGCCTACGTTATAAGGAAAATACATTCTCGAAATTTCATGAAGGGTTTAGGCTGGGTGTTGATAAATCAGTCACTTTATAATTGTATATAATAGTATATATTAGCGAGAAAAAAAGAAGTGTCGGTTTTTATCATTTTTATCCCATTCATTCATGTTGAATTAATTTTCTTAATTAACATTAAACAGGAACAGAAGCTTCCAAATATATTTTAAGGCAACACTTAAAACGCTTTAATAATGTCGCCATGTTCACCACATGCTTAATATATTCCCCTCAATTTATTTCCATGTAGGGTGTTAATTTCAAGATGTATCTAATAAAGAGGAAATAACGTCTCGAACACAACTTCATATATCACATTAATGGTTCTGTCTTTTCACCTGTACAATTCTAATTAATATTAATAGGAAAATTCCCGAAATTGTACTAATTATTCTCTAGGAACAGTACGTCTACATCATTCGGGTGAAAATGCCTTTATTTTACGTCTGCGATAATGACCTTTGACTATTAGAACCCGGTAGAATGGTAAATAATAAAATAAGGGATGTAAAACAAATTTATCTATATTACCTATTAGCTTAGACCGAGTACCCACAGGCTACATTTGACAGCATAAGCACGACAGCGTATCTATTGTCTAAAGGCCGAGACACAATTTTTTTTTTATTAACAAATTCCCAACGAACTTAAGTCCATTACATGGGAATATAAATTATAAACAATAACAAACTTAAAAATTAACAATTTTTATAAAAATACTAAATATCATGTAAATACGAAAAGGGGTAATTCTTTGGCTTATTTAATGACTAAAATTTCATATAAACATAGGTCCGCAACCGCTTCGTTGCCGATCTACAGGGTGTTGAAAGTTCAAGATTTTTTTAGTTTTTTCTTTATAGCTCTTGTAGTTTTTGAGATATTTAGCTCTTATTTGGAATATAGGCTACGCTGTAGGACTTACATCATTGGACATACCAAATGATTTTAAGAATCTACAGGGAGATATTTTTTCAGGGGTCATGCCCCCTTTTCTCCCCATGAACTTTTTTTCGGTGTGCCGCTGGTGGATTCTAAAATACAAAATGCATTTTTTGTTTTGTTCTAAAGCATTTTAATCTCCTGTAGTTTTTTCGTATTTACCACCGTTAACGAGAAAAAAAAATAAAAGGTTTTCTATGTTTCGCTAGATGAAATTAAATTTTTTTAAATAATTGGTCGGGGTGGGCCTCGGGCATGGCCCCCTAGGTCCCCTGACTTAAATAGTCTAGATTTTTTTCCTATGGGGGCACCTCAAAACTCTAGTGTATATTAAACACCAGTGAATACCGTTGATGATTTACGAAATCGAATATTAGATGGATTTGAAACCATAAGAAATACTCTTTGAAGAAGTACGGGCATCAATGAGAAGAAGAGCGGGCGCATGCATAAGAGTAGGCGGAGGTCACTCTCAACAATTTTTATAACGTAGTTTCTTTGTTATTGTTATTATTTGATATTTTTTAAATGTTAAAATAAATACAAACAAAATGTTATCTAAATCAAGCCAGAGCTTATTGGGCTATTAAAAAAAATTTAATTTCATCTAGCAAAACACAGAAAATCTATTATTTTTTTTCTCGATAACGGTGGTAAATACGAAAAAACTACAACAGATTAAAATGCTTTAGCACAAAACAAAAAATGCATTTTGTATTTTAGAATCCACCAGCGGCGCACCGAAAAAAGTTCATGGGGAGAAAAGGGGGCATGACCCCTGAAAAAATATCTCCCTATAGATTCTTAAAACCATTTGGTATGCCCAATGATGTAAGTCCTACAGCGTAACCTATATTCCAAATTAGAGCTAAATATCTCAAAAACTACAAGAGCAAGAAAAAACTAAAAAAATCTTGAAATTTCAACACCCTGTAGATCGGCAACGAAGCGTTTGCGGACCTATGTTTATATGCATTTTTAGTCATTAAATAAGCTAAAGAATTACCCCTTTTCGTATTTACATGATATTTAGGAACACCCTGTATATTTAACGAAATTAATAAAGTCAAATATTATTCAATTTAAAAAAAATGGAATCATTTATTTTGTTAAAAAATACAATTTAGTTTGATTTTTAAATAGTACTAATTTTTTTATGTTTTTATATTTATTTGGTAGGTTATTATAGATCATAATCCCATTGTATAATAATGGACGTTTACCGAAATTACTTCTAATATTTACTGCCAAAAGAGTTTCAGTTTGCCGGGTATGATGATTATGGAAAGTATTAATTTTTTTAAATATGATTTTTGATTTTTTTTGATGAATGGTTATTGAATAAATATAATAAAAATATGAATAATATATAAAATATAATATAATTAAAAAATAAGCATTAGGCGATAAGCAAAAGAAATAAGATTTGATGCGAAGAAACCAATCAATAGCGACACAATTAAGTTTTAAGTAACAAGCAACAAGAAACAAAATTTAAGATGGATTTTCTGTTGCAAGTTTCTTATTACTGGCCAATCAAAAGCTGCCCCCAATAAAGATTTTGACGTTTGTCTGTTTAAGTTTCAGGTTAGAGAGTTATTTTTAAATTTATTTTAACAATTTGTTTATGTATGCAAAATGAAAACGAATATATACTTTGTTATTTGTCACTATAATTAAAAAAGTTTTGGCGTTACGACCGTTTCGTAGTACAACTATAGATGTACCGCCTGTGTGTGAAAACGAAGGTTATATTAGATGCATTTGCCATGTGTACCTACTAAATAAAAATATTACACAAAATATATGTTTTTTTTTAATTTTATTTTCTACTTGTAGATTTATAGTTTCCTTAATCTTATCAAATTATGTACGGGGTTTTTATTACAAGGCCGAACTTTTCATATTAATTTAATTTATATACGCTACACTCCGCTACAGCGTTGCTGTGATTTTCAATTGATTTTTAGTATTTTCTTAGAATAGAAAATTAAAGCAATCTATACAACAATGGTTTGCCAATACGTAATGTGTAAAAAAACTAACCCCGTAAGTAAATGGTGGAAAATATATTGATATTTTATTGCCTATTTAAAAAAAAATCCTGCATGATATAGAATAGATAAATAGTTTAAAAAAATGTTTACTTGTTTGTTTAATTTTAGATCTAAATGATCTAATTGCGTTATTAATAGTCCGTTAATTACTGAAGTAGCAAATATATTTATTTATTTTTTCAAATATTTGCAACATTCCAAACTTTTAAGATCCTGTATATTATTTGTTATAAAAATTTTAGTTCATATAATTTTGTAATTTGAAAATAACTCTCCACAGTGTGAACCGAAAAAAAAACACGGTTGTTCCATTGTTTACATTATCGATTTATTCACGTTAACGAAGGTTTTATTAAAATATGTAATAAACATTTATAGATCAAAATATGTATTTTTTGGCGGAACGCTTACCCATTATTTAATTTGTAAAATACAAGCGATTTTTCATAAGATACTTTCGTTTTTAAGCGACCTACGTACCTACAGAAATTACATAGGCTGCATACTCAGTAAAGGTTTAAGAAACCTTTTAAATATCTTTGAAAATTACATAAATTTATTTTTAACCAATAAGAAGGCTCCTTTTTGTTTACGTTGCTTATAGCAACGGGAGATTATCGCGATAATTTAGTTAGTTCCTATTAAGTTAATAAAATTATTAAGTGATAATTTTTCTGTCAAAAATGAACTGCTTTATATCTATTGGCAAAAGTCACTCGGAATAAAATCATCATGTGTTGTTGCTAACTTATAATTTGTATTGATACTTTATTGTATTGATGCTTTACATATCGAACACCGGGGCTAAAAGAGACACATCAAAAATTTAACTAAACATCGGAAATATGTTTTTTTAAGTTTCATTTGAAACCATGTAGACATGTAATTTCAGATGTTATGGTTGAAAAAAAATTAATTTTTTTAATGTTCCTAAAATTTTTGTAATAAACCTTAGTTACTAAAAAGGAAAAAAAACTTCTACTGTAAAAACATAGTGCATCATATTTACCTAAACTCATCGGAAATATTTTTTTTTAAGTTTCATTTGAAACTATGTAGACATGTAATATCAGATGTTATGGTTGAAAACAAATTAATTTTTTAATGTTCCTAAAATTTTAGTAATAAACCTTAGTTACTAAAAAGGAAAATCAACTTCTACTGTAAAAATATAGTGCATCATATTTAACTAAACTCATCGGAAATATGTTTTTTTAAGTTTCATTTGAAACCATGTAGACATGTAATTTCAGATGTTATGGTTGAAAACAAATAAATTTTTTTAATGTTCCTAAAATTTTAGTAATAAACCTTAGTTACTAAAAAGGAAAATCAACTTCTACTGTAAAAATATAGTGCATCATATTTAACTAAACTCATCGGAAATATGTTTTTTTAAATTTCATTTGAAACTATGTAGAATGTAATTTCAGATGTTATGGTTGAAAACAAATTAATTTTTTTAATGTTCCTAAAATTTTAGTAATAAACCTTAGTTACTAAAAAGGAAAATCAACTTCTACTGTAAAAATATAGTGCATCATATTTAACTAAACTCATCGGAAATATGTTTTTTTAAGTTTCATTTGAAACTATGTAAGACATGTAATATCAGATGTTATGGTTGAAAACGAATTAATTTTTTTAATGTTTCTGAAATGTTAGTAATAAACCTTAGTTACTAACAAGTAAAATCAACTTCTATTGTAAAAATACAATGCGTCATATTAAACTAAACTCATCGGAAATATGTTTTTAAAGTTGTATTTGAATTTAAAACTATAAAGACATTGGATTTCAGATAACAACTTTATTATTTAATATTTCTCACATTTTAGTAATAAAAATGAGTTACTAACGGCTAAAATAAACTTCATTTCTAAAACTCTAATTAGGTAGTTACAATTAACTAAAGCCGCCAGAAATATGTTTTTGTAGCATTTTAGCAAAAAAACTCCAATTTATGAAATTTTCTTACCGAATCTTCCACGCAGCAGAATTAATTCCCGATAATTTTTTTCTCGGTTTCACTCATGTTTTTGTTGATTGATTATAAGTGAATATTGTCCAAAAGCTTCTTAAATGTAATAAAAAAATATTTAAAATTAAATAAAAAATGATTAAATTATTACAAATCAAAGCCAATTTTATTTTTATTGATTAAAATATTTAATATTAATTGATTTAAATATAATCGGTAATGATGCTTACAACGATCAGTTTTGTATAAGACGGCTTAATTACTGACTTTTTGATGTAATCAGTTGGCTGAGTTAATTTTTTAAATCAATCAGGCGTGGACCTGGATTTAATCAGTATTGAGTTTATTTTGATTTAAAATCTAATAATTTTTTCTAAGTGTGCACGCTTAAATGCCGAAACCCACAAACTTACGATACAAAATGATGGTAAAAAATGGCCGAAAACATTGGACAAATAATTTTGATGCAAATTTGTTTTCTAAGTAATTTAATAACCGAACATACCTGAATTTCGTAGGAGAAATGGTGGAATCTAGTTGAAAAGAAGAAAGAGCATTATATTCGGAAATTGCATTGTTTTAGAGCCTGAATTGCTAAAATTTAGAGCGGTGAATTTATTATAGGTTCGCGAAATATACGGAAATAGCTGGGAGGTATTTTTAGGAATAAATCGATGCGCGAATTCTATACGGATATTAAACAAATAATGGGATTTATGAAATATAATGTTATACTCGTTTATCATCAGTTATGAGTTGTGACAATACACGTGAATATTTACATTAAAAAGAAACGGCAAATAATATCTAATAATAATAAGTTTATTTAAAATTAAATAATATAATAAATATGTTTATGTTGTCTTTGATAAACTTATTCTTCAATCCCCTGAAGCTGAGCTTGTTAGGGGCAAATCTTATTTTTTGTTTTAGTATGTAAAATCATAAATCATAAATATGCATTAAAAATCAAGTTTTAAAGTAAAAATGTTAATTTATAGTATAAATGCAGCTTTTTTGTTTTAAAGAAATATATTACCTATAATAAAATTATGAATTTATAATTTTTTAGTAAAAAATATTAGTTACCTATATAAATTATTCAGAACAATATTAATTAAAGCACTTCTAAAAATATTTTGAAATTGTCTGTTTTTAATATCCATGTTTTTATTTCGATTTCAAATTTTTTTAATGAAATCAATTTTTTAATTTTTGTTGGTAAATACTCGTTTAAATAAAAACATAAATATTTGAAATTTTTTTGTCCTTTGGACTTATTTATTTTAGATTTTATGGTTATTTCATTTTTATGACGTGTATTATGATTAGGTATGGTTTTTAAATTGTATAAGGTTTTTATTTTTAAATTTATATTATTATATTAAGATGTTATAAATGTAAAGTTGTCTTATGTTCAACCCTTTTGTTTCTGAATATTATTCTTTTGAAAGATAAAGATAATCTTTATTGAATATAATTTTTAGAAACCTTTTTTGTAATATTTCTAATTTTTTAACTAAAGTTCTATTTATTCCTCCCCAACCTAAAATTCCGTAATTTAAATGAGTTTTAACTAACGCGTAATATAATATTTCCATATGTCCTACATTTAAAAAGTTTTTAATGTATTTATTTAAAAATCGGTAGTAAATAGTTCTAAATTTTTTAATTAAGTATTCTATGTGAAAATTCCAATTTAATTTACTGTCAAAGATAATACCTAAATATTTTATTTTATTAACTTTAAAAATTTGAATGTTTTCATTTATTTGAATACTATTCATATTTTGTGGTAGGTTATTTAGGTTTAAAGTAAAAGGAATATAATTTGTTTTATTAAAATTAATTGTTAGTAAATTGTTATCAAACCAATTTTTTATAATTTTAAAATATTTTTTAATTTTAATATTTAAGTTTTCCCAATTTGTATCGGTATAAAAAACTGTAGTATCATCTGCAAAACTATGAATTTGTCCATCGCAATTTATACTAAATAAGTCGTTAATATAAATATTAAAAAATAATGGTCCTAAAATTGTTCCTTGAGGAACACCATACTTAAATACCTTTGGATAGTATAATAAAATAATAATATAATAAATAATTTGTTTTTTTTTATAATTATGCTAATTAAAAATGTGACGAGCGCCAACGTTTACAAAATCTTCGTCGAGCTCCAATCTAACATCAAAATGAAATTCATATAGGCCTTTATTACCGCCCCCACACAACAAAGGCAACAATTAATTGTTCCGCATCACCCTTTATGTGTAAAATACGTTTTTGTCATATCATTTGCAGAATGCGTGTAATGTACACGTTTCCCGAAATGTTGTCTTAGACAATGAACACGAACACACTGATTAAGAAAATAAATAAGCTCATTCCAGCTACCGCGAAGCTCGGTTACCGTTTTGTCAACTTAATGTGCATTTCTAATGAAAATTGAAACCTGCTGGGACATTTGGTATTAACATAACCCGCAGCCATGTTGTCTTATACTCGAAAGTAAATGAAATCGACAATTTCTATTATTATACCTCTTATATCGTGTTATTTAGAATTGCAGATATTATACCCTATATTCAGCTCTATAACATAAAAACGGACAAACACAAAAAACGAATTTCCTAAAAGTTTTAACTATGGTTTGTCCAATTTATCTCGCGAAAGAAAGATTTATTTATCTCCATCCTTAACACATTCGAAATTTTGTATTTGACTGATAAAGAAAAATATATTTATGGACGTGAAACAATATATTTTTAAAAATTAGGCAAGTTCTTGTCTGCCTTTAAAGGAGTGACGCTAAAAATCGATTAAAACACTAAAAGAAAGTATTTATTTTTAATAATAAACTGCGATTGTTACATTTAAGCTGGTGAGTTTTTAAAAAGGATCAAGCTTGTGTCAAAATTCCTCACAAATAATTTAAAGCGATTCCATATTTTACCTTAATTAATTTACATTCATGTTTTAAATATTTTTGAAAGTCTAAATACTCTAAATTCTGAGATAAATATATTATTAAATTGGCTAAAAGTAAATAAATTAAATTAAATATTTCAAAAACTAAATGTATGGTTATGGGTAATAATGTAAATTGTCAAAATATAAATGTTGTAATTGATGGTGAAAAATTGGAATTAGTAAACAGTTTTAAATATTTAGGGATTGATTCAAAATTAAAATTTTAAAAATTATTTTGAAAGTATATCGAGGATTGCCGGAAAAGTAGGTTATTTTAAAAGAATCAGTTCTAATTTAAGTTTGTTTTCTAAAAAACTGTATTTAATACTATTATATTACCACATTTACTTTATTGTTCTTCCATTCTATATTGTGCTAGTGAGGAAATATTTTACAAATTTTACAAAATAAGGCAATGCGGATTATTTTAAATTGTGACAAATATACAAAAATTAATTTTATGTTGAAAAATTTAGATTGGTTGAATGTCAGAAATTTAATTTTTTTATTTAGTTTGTATCTTTATACATAAAATTTAAAATAAAAAAATTTTGTTCTTTTAATTATGACCATCATAATTATAAAACAAGAACTAATCAACATTTTTATGTGGATAGAGTGTCTAAAACATTAGCTTTTAAATCTATTTCTTATAAAGGTTCGATAGAATATAATAATTTGGAAAATTCTATTAAATCTCAAAAATCATTAAAACTGTTTAAAAAACTTTAAAATTACATTTAATTAAAAAACAAAATGATACGTAATATTTGATACAATTTGCAAAATGATTAATTTTTCTGTCTGTTTTTGTTAAAAGAAGGTTGCGTTTTAAAATTTAAAAATAAATCGATAAAGATGTGTTAAAAATTTTTATTAAAAAATATTTAATTGTATATCGTTTTGCTAAATAAAACACGTTACTACTACTACTACCTATTATTACTCTTTTTTTTACCTATTATGCTGTGCCGTTGTTTACAATTTTCATAAAACCTATTTATTAACGAACAGACAAGTAAAAATAGTAGAACGATAATATTATTCCAAAATTTTCAACTATAAAGGATCGTCTTCTATTAGTAAGAATATGTTTATACAAAGAAAAGCTTCTTTCAACATCTACTGATGTAATCGAACAATACTGCAACTTAGGTAGCAAAATATAAGGACAAGATACAACTTCGTTGGATGGTTTACCCTCATAAATGCTTTTTATTTACAACCATACATGTAATGTTGACATTACAACATTTTTAAAAGTTTGGAAGTGTCACATTACCTACGTCTACTTTCCTCTTCCACTTTCCTCACCCATTTCCCTCACTCATTTCCCTCATTCTTGTCATTCAACCAGCATATTTTTGTTTGGCGTCAAAACAATAAATGTAATAATTTGACATTTTTACTACATTTTTTGAAAAAATCAAATATTATCTAATTTTCAATTAACGGTGTGGTTGTAAATAAAATAGTATACAAACCTCAGAGGAAAGTTTTCATTACTGTCACGAGATTAACGTTAACCTCGACGCTTCGCGTCTCGGATAACTAACTAATCTCTCGACAGTAATGAAACGCTTTCCTCTTCGGTATGTAATATACTATTACTGCAGGTAAGTATTTAAATCCTTCATTCTTTTTTACTCTACACACATCCAATTTGTTCCTTACCTGACCCCCTACTTTACCGGGAATGTTGTTACATTTAGCGGAAAAAGTTTCAACAATACTCTCTTAAACTTAAATTTCTACTCTCCAACGAGGATATTATGTCCGGTATAAAACTGAAATTAACATTAATAAAAACAAGATCTTTAGCTACACTTGCACTTTTTAACAACTCTTTACATTGCATAACACACTGCGAGTCGTCATCTAAATCCAATATTAGTTCCTTAATGACTTCGAAATGCTCTGCGTAGAATATTGCGGCCTTAATCCATGTTCCCCACCGGGTAATTACAGATTCTGGAGGTAAACTAACTCCTGGTAATCTCTCCTTATACAACTGCACTCTTAGAGGTGCTTTTAGAAAAACTTTTCTTACATTTGAAATTAATTTATTTTAATTTAAATAGTTTGTTAAGCAGGCATTAAGTGACAATAAACAACCCCTAACAATATACCTGCAAACCCCGGAAACCAATAAACTGAATAAACTCTTTGTAAAACCAATAAATACGTTGTGAATAACCAAAATGTAAATATAATTATTATAATCTTCAGATTGGAAAATCCCTAAAATAAGTACCGAACTGGACATTAAACCTTCAACTTTTGCTGTCACGTCGACCGTTGAAAAGTAAACCTCTAGAATGAGGTAATATCGGTGGCGCTTGTAAAAAAGATCGATATCAAAAGGCAAAGTTGTTTATTACAAGTCTAAAGATTAACTATTAAATTCCTAGACTTTACTGCAACTAAATATAGTAATATAAATGATAATGTAATGTAACAAAATGTAAAAGTAGTAATTGTAGCAAGTTTGACCACTTGAGAAACGATGTCGTTAACGTTTTCGCGGGGGAGCCATCCGATGTAACGGGTAATTTAACGTTGCCGTAATTTAAAAAACGACGCGCCACTCTCTGTGGTTTTAATCCAGCAGATTATATAGACTAAATTTATTTTTATCGAAAGAAAAATCCACTACCTAATGGTAGTGTCGTATATCACCACCAGGTGCTAGCTGGAAGGTTGGTGGGCGGTAAAATAGCATCACTAACTACTATCCGCAAGATGTCACATAACATCAAATATCTCCTAAACGATTGGTAGATACCGTGCGAGCAAAAATTATTTGCATCAAAGAGGGCTTGCATCTAAGGACGTAATGCTTAGCCGTAGAGCTTAATACCTGTTGGGTGTCAGTAACTACCTGAATTAACAATCAATCAGTTATTCCGTCATCTTTGACAGTCGTTACAAGTAATTTGATTCATCGCTAATTTTTCCAATTTCTTGAACAATTCACACAATGGGCTTTACGGAACAGCGCAAAAAATTCATGGTTAAAGCGTATTTTCGAAACAGGGTTAGAGTAAATGGTGAGTGGCAATACAATCCGGATTTGTGCATGGACGATTTTCACGAACATTTTCCTAACGTTGCTTTTATTGCTGGGGATTTTTATCATTGCCTGAAAAGAACCGTGACTGTGTTTAGGGAAACAGGTTCTATACAACACAAAAAAAGGAGCAGGAAGACCATCTGTAAGAACAGAAGAACTTGTTGCAAACGTTCGTGAAATAATGCAAAATACGCCAACAAATTGTATAAGACGCCTGTCCCAAGAAGTGGGGAAGATCTTATGGAACATACAGGACTATTCTTAAGAAGCAGCTAAATTTATTTCCTTATAAAGTGCAAGTATTCCAAGAAATACAAGCCGCAGATTTTGAATGACGCAGGAATTACTCTCAATGGTTTACCCAAAATTTATTGGAAAGAGATGATTTATTAGACCTGACATTTTTTTCGGATGAATCCTGGTTCCACCTCTCCGGTTATGTGAATTCTCAAAATACAAGTAATTATTTTTCTTTTTCTTTCTGTATATTCTTACTTTGTTAATTTTGTAAAGAACAAAAATAAATTTGTATTTGTCTACTTATTTTATTACTCATTAGTTTGGCATTTCATGTCATAATATGAATTTGACAAAATTTTAACCTAGATTTGGTTAAATATATCGTCCCCATATCATTGTGATCTAAATCAAGCTCTACGTTCTTTAATCCAAGCCCTATTTGATGCAAATAATTTTTGCTCGCACGGTATTATTCATGTAACTTTTTTATGCTGCCTCCAAGTAATCCTGACTTCCTAGTTAGTGTCGAACGGTCCCATTGTTGACACTTAGCAGGTGTAACATAATACATATTATAAACTGCTTCATGTATAAAGGATGAGGGCGGATGTTCCAATAGGTATTTTATTAGTTTGCCTTTGATTTAACATTTGCGATAGTAAAAGGTCAACGGTACATTAACTTGTTATTGTCGCAGTAATTAATAATTACCGCGTTGAAAACACAACGGTTCATTACTCGTCTACCTTTAATCTCTAACGAAGCAAAATCATTCCGTATATTTCACTCGACGTTCCACGTTGGAGTGGTTAAATAACGCGCGACAGCTATATATATTATCAAAGTTTAGACCTTAAATAATTACAACTATTAAAGGGTATTGAATGCGCTAGTTTAAAAATATTTTCCTGCATGCTAAAAATCTACAGCCAAAGCAGTCAAACTATAGGGTAAAGTTGGTAGAGATGCCCCAGTGGTAGAGATGGCCTACCTTTATAACTCGAAAACATTTACATATACGATCGTTTGGTTTGTCCAAACCCAATCAGTTGTTTATGCTAAAGCCTGAAAAGTGGTGTAGCTGCTCACAATTGTCTGGTTTTGACAAAGTTTTGTGATCGTTTTTTTGAGGTAGGTGCAAATTTTTATACATGATTACGCTATAGGTTGTAAAATCATTAATATGTTTTTATTTAATTTGCAATTTGGTCAAACAATTGTGGAATGCATGTGCTACAATATTCTAACCTCAAAACACATGTACCTGTATATTTATACAAAATACATGGTGAGGCATCTTATACCATCTTTTGGTATAGATGCCCTAGTCAAAGTGGGTAGAGATGGCCTGTTAATATTGCGGGATGTGGAGAGAAATATTCCTAAACCACCAGAAAAGATGACTGGGTAAAATGTATACACTGCGAACAATGGTATCACGATGGATGCAGCAAATTTGTTATTTTTTGCTATCCCTGTGGAAGAGTAGCTAGAGTCGATTCACTCAGTAAACCTGCAAGATGGCCGACATGTCATATGACAAAAGTCATATTCCAGCTATATAAAGTGAATTTTTGCATTTTCAATGACTTTTGTCATATGACATGTCGGCCATCTTGCAGGTTTACTGAGCGAATCGACTTTACTAAAAAGAAGACCTAACTTATTTTGTATCCGCGTACATAGGCCATCACTACCACCCTGCGTGGGGCATCTTACCCAACCCCTAAGGGAGAGATGGCCAATTACAAACATTTTTCTTTATGCATTATTGTGAAATAAAACTTGTTTTTTTGGAATCTTATTATAAATATCGTAACTAAATAAAGTTTCAATTACTGAAAAGCATGCTCATTTTTTTTATTATTTATTTTTATAAAATTTAGGCCAGGTTAAGAAAAAGTGGGGCATCTCTACCAACTTTACCCTAATATGGTTAACTTTTTCTTAAAACAAAGCATTTTGACAAAAGGCAACGACGTTAACAGCTGATCTGGTTTCATCATATTTGCTTAAGGTTGAATTCTCAACGTCATTCAATCTATTGCCAACCTATAACCTATTTCGCGTTGATTTTTTGAGTTTATTATTTTAATAACTAACATTTAAAGAAAATCAATATCGTCGGTACATTATTTAGGTAGTATTTGATATATTACAAAAATATCAATTTATTTCATTGCAAATTTTGGGAGAATTGTATAGTGAAAGAACAATGAGTGACAATGACATAATAATGTTAAAAAAAATCTTACCCGATATTTTTCCCTATACAATTCTTCTAAAATAAGTTATGAAATTCCTTGATATTTATTAAATATGTCAATTATTACCTATAGAATATCAAGCCGATACTGATTTTCTTTAAATTTTGTAAAAAAGCTAGAAAACATAAATAAATCTACGCGAAATAGGTTATAGGTTGGCAAGCATGTTGATACTCCTACCTTAAGTAATGTTTTTGTTTCACTTAGTTTCTTACAATACATACTTTCAACTTTGTTGTAGTTTGTTTTATTTTTATTGTTAATAATTGATGTTTTCAGGTAATTGTAAATATTTTCTTCTGGCAAAACAGCTCATTCAACGAAAAATATTAAAGAGGTAAAATAGCTTCCAAATACATCCAGTCACTCTACAAAAATATCTGGGTTGTCATAACGCCGTTCATATAAAAAATGAGGAGAAATGTTGACGTATTATATCACTTTTATAACACTTCCACTTATTTACAGCCGGTGACTATACTACTAGAAAACGTCATTTTATAGTATTAATCTACATACTAAAAATCATTAAAATCGATTAGCAGGTTTTCACGTAATTTAGGAAAAACCAATATTTTTACAAATTTTTGACGCCCTCTACCGGCTAAACGAGACAATTTTGGATATAACTAAGTCGGCTTAGATCGACCTATTTTGACGTCAGGAGTATGTCGTCAAACGTTGTACACGTATTTTCCGGACACCCTGTATAACAATGACCATTTTCCAAAGTTACTGTCTATTTTAATAGTTTGTAAAAATTAGTTTGTCTGATATCATGTCTATGAATATCATGAACTTTTGTATACGTTATGTTAGATTTTTTTTTTGTTTTAAAAGTAAAGAATGATAAATATGCAAATTTTTAAATTATATAAATTATTTATATCTAGGTATTTATTCGGTTTATATAAATTTGTTGTTGGTTTTAAGTGCGGAAATCTATGAATACATTTAATAATTTTATTTTGTAATTTCTTTAATAAATTGGCTGAACCCCAAATAGAAATAAGATACTGAATTTTTGAATGTACTTACGAATGCATGATAAATATTCTTTAAATAATTTAAAGATATTATACAATGACGAATTTTAAAGAATATCCCAATTAATAGAGAAATGTAAGTTCGAATATGTTATCTTTGTAACTAATATTTTCCCCATTAAATATTATTGGTTGCTTCTCCATATCTAGTCTTTGTTTGTCAATGTACATAAATGAAGATTTATTAAAATTTAAAGTTAATTTATAATTTATAAGATTGCAACCATAATTTTTAAACCATTTTTGATATTTAATAATTGGATGTCTCTAATATTTTTAGCATAATAAATAATTGTTGTGTCGTCGGCAAAAAGTTTAATTTGTCGATATAATTTTAATATTGAAATAGAATTGATATAGATAAGAAACAATGTGGGTCCTAGAATAGAACCTTGAGCGTATTATGCTGGCGTTATTTGACAAAAAAAATGGGTGTTGTTCGTACTGCAACTAACCGTTTTAAGAAAATGGCCGGCCGTGCGCTAGTTTACCATTTCCTATCATTTGGCATTCCATTTCGGTAATTAAATAAAGGCCACGTTTACCCAAACGAATTAGATTCATAAACGAAAATTTATGTTTAATTATGTACGTTTGCAGTTGCTGGCGCCGCGGCCACTATAGGGCCGATGTTTTTAGTAGTTTCTATTTTTCTCCGGGATAATAATTCAAGCGATACTGGAATGGGGAAACCTGAAAAAACATACAATTTAATTGCTTCCAACATTCGAAAGAGTACACCAACAAAATAAACGTTAACAAAACTAGAACATAAATTCTTCTCTAAGTATTTGCTGCTACAGTCGCCATACATTTGTTTTTGGCTAAGTAATCGTAGTCAGTATTTTACGGATGAGAATATATTTTTTTTTAACCATCTACCATTAGATAAGCAAACAATAAACACGAAAGTGGCAAATTTATGGCCTCGCGCATGCATGTAAACAAAGCCATACAGGAATAGGCATGCGCACTGCAAAATTATCGTTTAATAAATGGGAAAATAGACAAGTCCGGGTTGTAAAAAAATGCTCAAGAAATTGTAAAAGTTAAGTTTTAGCTGTTTACAAATGAAAATTCACGTGTATACAGCTAAAATTTGCTTCTCCCCTTAAAACCTGTTTTTCTGGATGAAACCTGAATTTACAGTAAAGGGGCTGTTAGGCGAAGTTGGAAAGATGATACTAATCATACAGTTTTAAAAAATCGTCAGAAGGTGTACGGTATATTGTTCTACGTGCTGGTTCAGAAAATAGATTTGTGAATAATGCTTGTTTGATATTCAAGGTCTAAAACCTAGTGATTATCATGATTCGATGAATAGTGACAACTTTGAGAAATGGTTTGAAGAAAAATTGTTACCAAACTTGGAAGAACCGTCGCTTATTATCATGGAAAACGCCACCCATCATTCCGGGCTAATTGAAAAAATTCCAAATACAAGCTGGTCAAAAAGATTACTTATTGCATGATTAGAACAAAGACAATTTCCTGTTTCACCATTTCCAATGAAGGATCATATCTGGAAAATATGGAAGCAGCATATTCCACCCGAACGTTACAAGTAATCTGGAAAACACTATTTATTTAATTTTTTAATTATTTTTATTTTATTTTAATACTAGCGTGTACCCGGCCTGCGTTGCAGCCCGGCATTATACGACGTGAGATAATAAGGCGAACAAACCTCAAACTCAACCGTTTGCCGGCCCGTCCACAATTCACATCCATGCATAAAACATAGTCTGTCTTCGTCTATTCCGGCTTGGGTGCTTCGGATCGATTGTTGAACGGGCCGGGGACCGGTTAGGTTGGGTCGTTCGTTCTCCCTACTATAATTTATCAGTGTTTCTCTATAATATTATGCATGTATTATACATAAAAACCTTCCTCTTGAATCACTTTATCTATTAAAAAAACCGCTTCAAAATCCGTTGCGTAGTTTTAAAGATTTAAGCACATATAGAGGGACAGGACGGGCGATAGCGACTTTGTTTTATACTATGTTAGGATGTTGGACAAACTAGCATTGCAACATGGACATCGAGTTTTAAAACTTCCTCCATATCATTGCCACTTTAATTCTATTGAAATGGTTTCATCGGAATGTAAGCGCTATTATAATGCAAAAATAAGTTCTATGCATCCTGTAACAAATGACCTAGTTTTGAGTCTATGAAATGAAGCCATAGGAAATGTAACATTGGAAAAATGGTAATATTATGTAACACACACTAATAAAATTATAAATGATGTGTGGCAACCGGAAAGATTTATCGATGCTTCAGATACTCTTCCCCTTATTATTAACTTGGACAAATCTGATCATGATGATCTTTGCGGAGATGATTTATTTTAATTATTAAACAACTGTATTTTGTTGTGTTGTAATTTTTTATTATATTTTCTTCTTTATGATTTTCTAAATAATATGAAAATATTTGAGACAAAATTTATAAACTGATGCACTATACAAAAAATATATGATTCAATTTTAAATTTTATAAATGAGTTTTATTTAATTTTCAGTAAATTAAATGACTTAATTAAAAATTTCATACTGATTTTCAAAAACAAAATGTTTCATCCCATGATACCTTTTACCCTAAATAAACTACTTATTTTTGACATCATTAACAGTAAAAAAATAATAATTAAAAATTTGAAAAACGCGCTTGTATTTTACTTGTTCACATGCATCAGTCTTAAGCCTAAGAAAAATCATAACCTTTACCACCGGTAAGTCAAACTGACTGAATTAATTTACGACGTAAATATGGAGAATATGATGTAACGGTCAGCGGTCATTGAACAGACTTTACAAGAATAATAATATATTATAGATAGAGAATATTTTTTTTTTTGGATTTTATGTGGAAAGCCAAAAAATCCAAAAAAAAAATATTATATATTACAGGAGATGAGAACCCAGTAAAGCAGTTTCATTTAAATGTTTGAACTAAAGTGGAGGATTTTCCCAAAAAAAAACACGCTGTGTTGAGGGTACGGAAAATTAGCATACCACTTTGTTCGAAAAACTCCCCGCAATAATCAACCTCGAAACTTCGGGCGAAAGTTCAAGGGGCACAGGGGAGTAGTAACTCGGGCTCTTGTGTTCTTTTTGCACGATATAAAATACGGGTGGCGCTTCACAGAAGTAATAAATTTGAATTATAAATCTGATTATAAAGTCCGCCGACTCCGGGCTCGACTCACGCAACTGTAATAATGCTTTTTAGAAAGATAGTGTTCGCGATGAACTTTTAAAAAGTTTTAAATAAGCTGGAGACTAAATGATAGATCATGCTCTCGCAGTGCCGGGGGTAAAGTTCCGAAGCATATAGAGATATCATGCTCTTTATAAGAGCAACATGAGCTCAAATACAAAATTCTTTTATCAGACAGCCAAGCTGCCCCTAGCGCTCTGAACTCCAACAGATATTTACATCAAAGATCACAATGGGGACCCTTAACGACCTAAAAGATCTACCAGCCAGGACCAACGGTATTGAATTCCTATAGGTTCCTGGTGACTCAGGGATAAAAAGCAGATGAACTGGTGGAAAATTTCAGGGGCCAGCAAGAAGGCTCCCGTGCAAGAAGCTTGAAACCCCGCGTCTAACCAACCATTCAGTTGGTTCCTGAATGGAAATTGAAAGGTTTCTGAATGGACTTACGTGGTATATATTCGATGCTCTCGTAAAGCGCGTTTACCAATGACCTCTCCCCCTCCCCCTATCCTTTAGATGTTTATCCTAAGTTATCGAGAAAATACTTTTTATACATTTGCCAACATCCCAATGGCAATCAGAGATAAAAAATGTGCAACTTATTAATTATTTTACTGAGCTTTAATCCTCAGTACCCCCACAAAACACTTTTTGCAGTGTAATTTTGTAAGTACTTACTTTTTATTCAAAAAATATTTCAAAAACATTTTTTACTCCTTCACTCTTTGATTTTAATTTCAATTTATATTTTTTACAGATTGTGATATTTTCATAATCAATAATGACAATCATCACAACATCAAATATGACAATTTTATCCTTATAATGTCTTACTGACATATACTTAAAAAGTTTTATAAAAAATTTTAAATAATCTTCGACATCTTCTTAGAAAGGTTTTTCTTTTTCCCAGTTTATTTGGTTGGTTTAGACCCCCTTTAATAACTTTTTCACATACTCAGTATGGTTTAACCTTTATCAATTTTCTTCATATTATGTCTCTTCTACACATCAATTTTTAATTCCATTAAAGCTCCATTAAGGTTCTACACCATTTTCTCTTCTGCTAAAACCATCAGCAATAAATAAATTTTCTGTCTCCTGATGATGAAAGTTTCTACGTTCGAAACATGTACAGACCCCTAGAGAATTTTTATTCTATTAAATTTTGTGGAGAAAGACTTTTGGTCTCTTCTTTCTTTCCCATACTTTCAACTCCACTTTAAGCATGGACTATTTCTTCAAATTAAAAATTGATTACTTAACAGCTTTATTTTTCCACAATCGCTTTAGAATGTGCAAAACATGACAACGCTGGCAACCAAAAATACACAGTAATGTTTCTGACATTAGGCTTAAATAATTCTTGGTTGGACGTCGCTCTATAATTGAACCAAGCCCGTCGCTATTTGTGAGTTTGTTGGTTTGACACGACTGTTCAATCGGTCTAGGTAAACCAAATTACCTTGTACGGTATAGGACGCCCTCTATAGGTAAAAATGTAGGGTTGGTAACATTATTACATTGTGTAACCTATTTGGATTTGGCTATATTGTCAACTTTACCTTTCTACTTGTAGACGCGGGTTCTATGCTACACGGTACATTTTTTAGCTACGCGCGCATGATGAACAGGCTGTTAAACGTGGGGACCTAATAAATTAACAAATGCAGCGAATGTTTTGAATTCGACAAACGAAGCGCAAACGTAGGGTCCGTTTGCTATTAGAACAAACCAGATTGATTTAGTTCCTTTGTAACTCCTTTAGTATCGCATTGTTATAATAATTAGGGGGAGGTGTGGTGAAGCTCCACTGTCCAATAAATATATCCCCGCCACTGTATTGCATTGTGTAAGTAACGTAACGTAACTCTTCAGGTTTTCGTGTTGATATTCGCAACCCCATAATTTTTAATCAAAGCCTGTTCTGCATTCTGTTTGGAAGTTGTTATAATTAAGACGTATGGCCGAGAAAGGATTGTCGAAAACCGTGAATAAACGTAATTTGCACGCGTTTTTTTTTATGTTTTTTGTGGTTATTTTATTGTTAATTCATGCGGAGATAAAACCTTAGAAATTAGGGGTTATAAATATTTAAAAGCGGCGTGTTTATTGTTTTATCGAAAAAGCAGTCAAATACCTGTTCTTGGGAACCCCCCATCGGTTGGGTTGGTTAAAGGAGGGGTCAAGTGTGTGGTACTACTACCAGATGAAAGCGTAAATTAGCCATCCTGCATCAGAAGATCATTTCTATCTCAAGCCGCTCAGCTGGCCACCGGAGTCAAATTGGCGCTGTCGTCGCTTGATGATTCTCCAGCTGGCCGAGGAACCGGGTTCTGTCGCCTGTTTTTGACGTATAGAGGAGAAGGACAGTTATATTCTGACCTACTATAACGCTGGCTAAACTGAGCCAGGTGCTCATTGGATTAAACCAGCCAGCCCGTCAAGTCAAAACTATCAATTTCTATATTGTTCTTGTCCACTTTTTTTTCTTAGGAAATTAAATTAATTTTTTGATTGACATTATACCGTGCGAGCAAAAATTATTTGCATCAAAGAGGGCCTTGTATCTAAGGACGTAATGCTTAGCCGTAGAACTATAATAATACCTGTTGGGTGTCAGTAACTACCTGAATTAACAATCAATCAGTTATTCCGTCATCTTTGACAGTCGTTACAAGTAATTTGATTCATCGCTAATTTTTCCAATTTCTTGAACAATTAACAATTCACACACATTTTTTGTAGAGTCCACATTGCACCCTCAAAAAATTGGTGTTTGGTTAGCTGTTTCCCGAAGAAGAATTGTTGCCTATTTTTTTCCATGACACAGTTACAGCACAGCGGTATAGAGATAATATTTTGATTCCATTTGTGGAGCAATTACTTGACGACGAACTACGTTTTGGATATTTTCAACAGGACGATGCAACCGCCCATACAGTCGCCGAAACTATTAACTACTTACACAATTTTTTCGACGACAGATTGATCAGTTTTCGATCAGACATTGAATTCCCACCTAGATCACCTTGTTTAGCGGTTATGAATTACTTCGTTTTTCCTCATTTAAAGAACACTATTTTTAAAACACCAGTTGCAGATTTAGAACAATTACATGAAAAGAATATCCAAGAATGTGTAACATTTTTCCAGAGATGCTGGTCAACACTTTCAAAAATATGAAGAGACGTGTGAATTTATGCTTGGAGCATGGCGGTGGCCAATTTCAGCAATTTATGTAATTAATTTTCTTTTTCTTTCTGTATATTCTTACTTTGTTAATTTTGTAAACAACAAAAATAAATTTGCGCCATGCGGGCAATTTTATACAAAATTTAAAGGCAAACCAATACTGCTTGTGTTTTTTTTGTTTCAGAGACTGCTGTAAAGCGGCCCTCACACGATCAATAAATATTGTCAATATCGGAGTATTGACAATATTATTGAACGTGTGAGTGGAAAGATTGACAGATTGTCAATATGTAAAATATTGATGGGCTGGTTGGATGAAAACCAAAATATTTGCACGATTGACAATAAATATTGACCGTCTGAGGGAGAGATTGACAATCTTGGCTATTTTGTTGAGAAGTGTGGTAGCGTACACCTGAACAAATCAGTTTATTATTTGTCCAGTAGCGCATACATAGCTAATATAATGAATTGTGATAGTGAGGCTTTGATAGATGAAACCACTATGGCATTCAAAGATCTACCAGTTGCTAAAAATCGGAGAGTTAATGACAATCTCTCTTCAACTGAAACTGCCTTTCTCATTATTGTATCTTTTTTCACGATGATTGGTCCCACTAGATTCAACAACTCTTCGTAGCAAGCGTTTGTCATGCGAAAGTAATTTTGGAAATCTTTTGGAGTAGATACGCGTACCTCATCCAACACTCATGTGAGAAACCGTATCTCTCTTTAGAAGCCACTCTCTAGCCCATATTCGCTTTTCCTTCTTCCGTTTTATTGATAAAGCTAAAATAATAGCTACACAAGCTTTTTGACGGTCCGACATCCTTGACTGTTTGCGCGAAACTAAATAGATTGTCAATAAATATTGATAGTGTGAGGCAATTACAGTTTGTCAATCTTTATTGACCATATTGACAAACTTTTATTGACAATATATATTGATCGTGTGCGGGCCGCTTAAGAATTACCTGATGGTTTGTGGATGTTTTAGTACCTATCTCGTTGCAGCCTAGTGCTTGTGGTTTTTACTGTTTGTGATATATTATATGAATTGAGACAATACCTGATGAATGAGACCTATGACATAACCTAGGAACATGAACAGTTATTTTTTGTTATGGTTGCCAATGCATTTTTTATTTATATTCATAAATAAACATGGAAAAAAGTATTTACGATATGTTTCCTTATTTATTTTCCAAATCTGGGTTAATAAAAAAATGTGCTTTTATTTCATAAAATAACAACTTTTGTGCGTCTTCTTATTGATTTAATTTGTGATTCAATAATATTTATATATTGAATCACAAATTAACTCAGTAAAAACCTCAGACCAAGCACTTGTGTCCAAGTGCTTGGTCTGAGGTAAAAACAAAGGTAATAGTAAAATTCAAAAGTTCTAAAGCCGCAGTTCAAATTTCCCGCCATTGCGCCACTGGTGGCCAGCATGCACACTAAAACCTCTCCCTCTCTCCCTCGCTCTCTCTTGTTTCTCTCTCCATTTTGTTGCGACTGTTTAACAAGCAGTTAACATTTCTAATCCTATAAATGTTCTTTGCTTCTTACACTGCAACCTTCTGGCTTATTGTGCGCCACAGTCACACAGGCGTACCCCATCTTCGCTATAATATTCAATCGGAGGTTCTTCGAATGAAATAAGGAAATCGAAATCATTCGCTTGATCATTTTTAAATGAAAATTTCTTGCTGTTCAAAGTTTCAACCGAGACATAAACCCTTTAAATTAAACTTCCACGGTTCCAAAGAAAATAAAACGAGCGTAGACCTTTTACGTTGCTGAGGAAACTTTCTAAACATTAAAAAAATCGAAAAGACTGTTCCTAACTACTGTGGGACCACAAAAAACTTCCGACATAATAAAAGGTTTTTAAACCGACAATATTTCGGTCTTTTGTAAATGTGTTGAGTAATTCGCGCGATCTTTTATTTTATTGACGGCAATAACAATTTTATTTTTACGGGCTTTAAAATTGTTTGTACCCGTACGCGCTACTTTTTTCTGCTATTTTGTAACTTTTTGTTACCGTAAATAATTTTGTGTGAAGTCAAATTGGTTGACAATGAAAACCGTTTTTTTATATCCAGGGTGATTCACATTAAGTGGCCTATTAGAAGATCTCGGTAGCGAGTAATGTTATCTTTTTTAAAAGTTGGCAGCAGGGATAATTGTCTTTGAACTTTTAAAATATTATATTTTTACGTTTGAATTACTTCCGGTTAAACCGGAAGTTATGGTAAGCTTTGGTATTTCGAATAGAATACCATATATATTTTAGCATTTTTGGATACCTTATTAAAACCTAAGTAACATTTGTTAACTAATTAACTATACCTATCTCTAAACGTTTTTGAGATATAAACATACATACCGGGAAGAAAATTCAGTAACTTTAAAACTAATAAAGCTGAACATTTAAAAGTTTGACAGATTTTGACTAAAACATAGATCGTCACATTCCATA
Source organism: Polydrusus pterygomalis (assembly GCA_963969555.1). NCBI lineage: Eukaryota > Metazoa > Arthropoda > Insecta > Coleoptera > Curculionidae > Polydrusus > Polydrusus pterygomalis. Next base: position 4,312,834 of record OZ018376.1, read on the forward strand.
ACTAAGGTTTTACATTTTTTATACAGGAGGTTTTTAAAATTGTGCCAATCCAGCCATTTAGATAAATGTTCATAAGTCTATTTTCGTAAATGGAATACACTGTGTTTTATCTTCCTAACGTGTAGAGAATCAAATTTCCTATCTAAATATTTAATATGTCACAATCCGAATTTTTAGTCGTTTTGGAATTATAAGCAATTAAAAAAAATCTTTAATACCAAGCAGCATTAAAGTAACGGTAAACACCGAGATCGGAGTCGTTACGTATATAACAATAAAAAATTAAAGTTAAACGAATTTAATTTATTAATAAAATCAAATAAAAAAATAGTATAAATAATTTAATATAGTAAATCTCTTTAATTGTTTTTTAAAAAATACCAATTTTTTTATTTTTCTGATATTTTTTGAAAGGTTGTTATATTTTATTATTCCGTCATATAAAAGCGATTTTTTTCCGAAATTACTTTTTACTGGTATAGTTTGATAATTTATACAAGGTCTGGTGTTATGATCATGTAATGTCTTATTCTCCTGAAGTGTTGTTTGATTTTTTTTTTTAATAATAGCGTGAATTAGAATACAAATTTTTAATTTATAAATGTTTTGAACGTGTATATTATAGATTAAAAGTTTATTCTCAATGTGGTAATTTGTGTATGCATTTAATAACGTTATTTTGCAATTTTTGTAATGGTTTTAAGTTTGATAAACAAGCAGATCGCCATACAGAAGCTAAGTATTGTAGTTTTGAATATAATAATGAAAAATATATATTTTTTAAGTATTTCAAAGGAATGAAATATCTAGCTCTGTATAAAACAGATACCAAAGGAGATATCGAGTTGATAATATACTGGACAATCATGGCCTCTCCAATTAAAATTTTGGTCTTAAGCTAATCCTAAAAATGTTGTCGTTTTCGAATATTGAATATTTTCATTATTAACTGTTAAGGGGTTAATGATAGCACTTATTTTATGGTTAGGTACGCGCTACTTTTTTCTGCTATTTTGTAAAATTAAACGTATGTTTATTTGATTGAAGCCAAGAAATCATTATTAAGTAATTCAAAATGCATTTCTGCGAAAGTTTCAGCAAAATAAAGAATTGTTGTATCATGTGCATATATTGCCCTTAAGTTCAATTTTGAAACGAAATTAATCTTGTGAAACTTCACATAATATTTCTTTTTCCGAACTTTTTCTTTCCCCAATTTGAACAAATTGTTTACGATAGATTAAATAACTTTGAAGTAGTTTTTGTGTATTTCCCCTTTTCCCAATACTGTATAATTTCCTTCATAAAATATCATGGTTTACGGTGTCAAAAGCCTTATTTAGACTTTTTTGGTATTTCTATAGTTATTATTACTACAATTTGAGACTTAATAATTTCAGTAGGTACTGCCAGGTAGCTTTTGAAGTTTCTGGAACTGGACTGTTACTATGTAAAATAACATTAAAGTCGCAAAGACTTTACAGCGGTATTCCATAATTCCAGTAACTTTGTCTTGTTATTCGTATAAATATCACTTCAAAGTTTTTTATTACTTTATGGTAGCGTTAAAAGTAACCACGACGTCATTGCTATTTTTGAAATTCCTTCAAAGTTATGGAACTAAGTAGTAATATTTAAGGTGAAAATAACCGTCTTGCCACTATACCGGGTGTAACAGGATCATGGTACACCCCCCGTATCTCCGTTAGTTTTAAGGGTAATTAATTGAAATTTGAGATATCTCATATACAAAATAAGCGGCACTTTTTGACTTACAATTGATTTTTTTTTAATTTCCGGTTTCGCCGGAAGTGACACCAACTTTCGATTTTTAAATGGAACACCCTGTATATTATTACATTTTTGAATTCTGCATAATTTTCTGAAACCAATGAAACCACAAAAGTGACATTTCAAGCGTAAAAAATATTTTATATTTAATTTTCCATTTAAGTGAAAGAAAATACAATTATTTTGTTTTAATTTAATGCTAAGAGGTTACTAAGGTTACCGATAAATCACCGAATACTTATTTGAAAAACTGAATAATTTCATTGTTTTCAAAGTCACCTTCTTAGCACTAAATTAGAACAAAATAATTGTATTTTCTTTTAGCTGTAATTTTGATTGTATTTATCGCACATCTTATTACCAGGTATGACTAAATTCCTTATTAATAGTACTAAGAAATGGTACCACGGTAAAAATATGGTTCCATTTGGAAAAATTGAGTTTTACCCCAAAAACGATTACGATGAATTTTATTTGCTTATAAAAAACGCAATTTAGTATTTTTGACGGGACTTCGATTTTTCTAGCATTAGATGGATCAATTGGAATAAATCGGAACCGTCATGATGGAAAATTAAAAATTAAATAATAAATATTTTTTACGCTTGAAATGTCACTTTTGTGGTATCATTGTATTCATAATATTATGCAAATTTCAAAAATGTAATATTACACAGGGTGTTTCATTTAAAAATCGAAAGTTGATGTCACTTCCGGCGAAACCGGAAGTGAAAAAAAATCATTTGTGGATCAAAAAGTGCCGCTTATTATGTATATGGGATATCCCAAATTTCAATCAATTATCTTTAAAACTAACGGAGATACGGGCGGTGTACCACGATCCTGTTACACCCGGTATATAAGAGGTCCTTGGGATATACCCTACATATACATAAAATACCGACTCACCTGTAAACTGGGATGACACGCCAGATCCAGCAACATCTTGACCACTCCGATATGGCCCTTGTTCACGCCGATGTGCAACGCGGTCTGTCTTCTTTTGTTCCTCGCGTTCAGATCTGCGCCTGCGTGCGCGAGTAGTTGCACCACGGCGGGTTCGTCGCCGAAGGCCGCGTGGTGCACCGCGCGGTCACCGTCCTTGTCCTCGATTTCGACGTCGGCGTGGGAACGTAACAGGACAGTGATCACTTCCAGATGGCCATTCTGGGAGGCGGCTTGCAGAGCCGTGTGACCTGGAAGCAAGAGATAGGATAGGATTAACATTTACACCCAGTTGGAGTCATCATAAGGCTCCACAAAAGACACTCAATATTTACAATTATTATCAGTATTAAACCTTTGATATAGGCAGAGTTCTCTTCTCTCTCTCTTCAAAATACACTCCAGAACCAGCTCGGCGCCCTTTTTATTGTTGTGTTTTAGGTTTTCTTTGTGGATTTTTTGATTTGTGTGAAGCTAACAATGTTTATGATGCAATAACATTTTTTTGTGGTAAGTGCCCATTCCGCCTGTAGCGTTTGTAAACGAATTCTAATTTTTTAGTGGCGAAGATTGAAATTCTACAATTAGAATTTATTATCATTAGTAAACTACCCCAAAAGGGTAAACTACCTGCTATATACGAATTTCCAAAAACCCGGAGAGAAAAAGTTACAGGATAAAAACTTCGAAAAGAAGCGTATGTTAACGAATTTTAATTTCTTTAGTAGCGAAGACGAAAGACGATAAATCCAAATGGTAGAATTTTAATCTTCGCCACTAAAAAAATTTTAAGTATTATTTATTATTATAAAAAAAGAATAACAATAAAAAATGAAAGTTAATCCAATTTATTAATTCATTAATAAAATCAATTTAAAAAAATAGTATAAATAATTTAATTTAGTAAATATCTCTTTAATTGTTTTTTAAAAGTTGCCAATATTTTATTCTTCCGTCATATAAAAGCGATTTTTTTCCGAAATTACTTTTTACTGGTATAGTTTGATAATTTATACAAGGTCTGGTGTTATGATCATGTAATGACTTATTCTCCTGAAGTGTTATGTTTGATTTTTTTTCTTTTAAAATAATAGAGTGAATTAGAATACAAATTTTTAATTTATAAATGTTTTGAACGCCCCTTCGGTCTATACAGTGTGTGAATAAAGTCTGGAAACGGGTTAATAACATCACAATTTACTGGCCAATTTAAATCAAATTTGGTACAGTTGTGTAAGAGGATCTAACGCACCGAATGACGATATTGGCGTTGTTGCCAGCTTTTTAGTTTGTCTGGAATTCGAACGAATTTTATATTTTTAAATATAACACCCAGTATATTTTTACATTTTTAAATTCCACATAAAATTATAATTATTTTTTATTAAATGCATTATTAGTCAATACTTCATAGTTTCCGAGATATTGACTCTCGAAAAGTGACATTTTTGAACTGTGACAGCTTATAACTTTCTAACAGTACGTCTTAGAGCAAAACGGCTTACATGTCCCTATCTTCAATTTTTATTATCTTCCCAAAAAAATCAACTTCCGGTTAAACCGGATGAAACTCGAAAGCAGGAAATATAGTTTTTCCGGTTTAACTGGAAGTTGATTTTTTTGGGAAGATAATAAAAATTGAAGATAGGGACATGTAAGCCGTTTTGCTCTAAGACGTACTGTTAGAAAGTTATAAGCTGTCAAAGTTCAAAAATGTCACTTTTCGAGAGTCAATATCTCGGAAACTATGAAGTATAGACTAATAATGCATTTAATAAAAAATAATTATAATTTTATGTGGAATTTAAAAATGTAAAAATATACTGGGTGTTATATTTAAAAATATAAAATTCGTTCGAATTCCAGACAAACTAAAAAGCTGGCAACAACGCCAATATCGTCATTTGGTGCGTTAGATCCTCCTACACAACTGTACCAAATTTGGTTTAAATCGGCCAGTAAATTGTGATGTTATTAAGCCGTTTCCAGACTTTATACACACACTGTATAGATTAACAGTTGGTTCTAAAGGTGGTAATTTGTGTATGCATTTAATAACTTTATTTTGCAATTTTTGTAATGGTTTTATGTTTGATAAACAAACAGATCCCCACGCAGAAGCTAAGTACTTATTGTAATTTTGAATATATTAATGAAAAATATATTTTTTTTTAAAGTATTTCAAAGGAATGTAATATCTAGCTCTGTACAAAACAGATACCAAAGGACATATCGAGTTGATAATATACTGGATATGGTATTTCCAATTTAAATTTTCGTCTAAAAGTAATCCTAAAAACTTTTTTTGAATATTGAATATTTTCATTATTAAATGTTAAGAGTTAATGATGGAATTTATTTTATTTTTAGGTAAAAACATAAAAGAAGATTTCACGTAAGTTTATTTGATTGAAGCCAAGAAAGAAGTATTTTTAAATCATTAATAATATCAAAATAAATTTCTGCGAAAGTTTCCGCAAATAATTAATTGTTGTATCATCTGCAAATAGCTTTATATTGCCCTTTAAGTTTAATTTGGAAACGGAATTAATATAAATTAAGAATAATACTGGACCTAATATTGACCTGTTAAGTAAAAGAAATGGCGGCAAATGCCCCGATTATGTCGCAATGTGTGCGTGGATTGACCAATCAATGTGGTGAATTATTGTTTAATTGTTTTTTCTGTCATTTTTCTTGAGATAAAATAGACAGATCATAAATCTTTCTTACCTGCAAAAACGCCGTTAACGTCCGGCCCGATACTAGTACTGGCAGTATTACTTTGCTTCAGTACTTCCTCGCATTTTTGTGCGTCTCCGTTTGCGGCTGATTTTACCAATTCTTCATTTACGTCGCCGGATACGTGTGTCTCGAATAGTTTTTTCAACAGGGCGCTGAGTCGTTCGCCAGATGTAGTACCTAAAAATTACGGGAAATTAGACGTACTTCTCCGGTAAAAGGGGGTGATTTATTTCCTCTTTCTTTTACATGTATTTTGGCTTTTAGGAGAGGGGGGGGGGGGGCTAAGGTAACCAAGAATTCACAAGTTTAACAATAATGTTACTTTTATTTATTTTTTTAAAATTAATTTTTGCCCGCGAGCCGCCCCTGGTGTTTCAGCTTAGGCGACGATAAAAGTTGACTTTTTTTTACATAAACAGCTGATTTGGTTTCGTCGTTAAAATTTCCAGATCAGCAGTGGGCCGTAGCAAGCCCACGCGTCAGTTTGCGTCATATTATTTTCTTCCGATTTTGGCGTTTTTTTTTAGTGTTTCTGTGGCTGTTTTTTGTGTAGTGTGTGTTTTAAACATTTTACTTTTCGATTTTATATATTTCAGGGATTAGATTTTCTTGGTGTTTATTATTTTTAAGTCTAATGGTGAGTACAAACACTATTTTGGTTATAGGGGGTCACTTATCAATAATATTTTTGAATTTAAATGATTATGGATCATGATTATTATGTGCTTAATGACCCCGATGATATTGTTGAAGAAAATAAGGTTTTTTACACAAATTATTTTAATTTATTGCTGTATAAAAAGTGCATCGTGTCTAAAATTGGGGACAACATAAATACCTAACTATTTTTGCTTTTTATAAATAAACACTAAGGGAAATAATGTTATTTTCTTCTTTTTCTTTAATTTTATAATGTTTTCATAGAATTATTTTGGTAAGTAAGGGTCTGTCAATATTTTAATATATAAATAATAAAATTAGTAAGCTATGGGTGAGATTACAGAAAATGCATACCTGCCAAATACGTCAAATATACCCGAATCCATGGCAATTGAATTAATGAACTTAACTTTTTACGTTCCCCTGTTTTTTTTTATATAAAAATCGGATACAAATTGTAAATAACCACCAATCCCATCGTCCGGAAAATCCCCAAAATATAGGTTAGTTTATAACGAATTTTATACATTCTGCAAATTTGCAGGACCTTCCAACCTTCTGCAAATTTGCAGATGCAGACCTCCTGTAATGTCACCCTATATCTTTACAAAATATTAAGACTCCCTTACAAAATTTAATAGATGGCGAACGCTAAAGTAAAATAACTTAGTCCGGTTCTGTTTCTGTAGTCAACCGCTTAACATAAAAAAACACCAGATGATGACAAGTGATGCGGCGAGTTCTAGGCGGCTACTCACTGCGCGGGACTTGCCAAGTACTCGATTTGGAATATACTTGGCATGCACTTGTCCAAGTCCAAGTAAATGGTACACACTACGTGCCTACTTGAAAGTTTCAGTTTTATTTGGGGAAGTGCAAGTATAAAGACGAGCACTTGAAAATGGACGAGATTCTGATTAGACATCTTTAGCTGCTTTTGTTGCATTAAGTTGTGGTTACCTTTTACTCAGAAATAGAAAAAGAAGCGCAAACCTAGAAGATGGTGGGTATCAGCTTTATGCTGCTTATGTGATGGGTCCCAAATGATAGGTTCCTTCTGATGAATATCAAAAAACTTCAATGTAACTTCATTTTGCCACGCCATTTTAAGATTTAGATACACAAATCGGCCGCTAACAAACACAGAAACTTGTAGCTACTCGTCAAGTAAAGCCCGCGTAGTGTAGCGCAGATAAAACAAATTCGGAAATAATCGACTCGCTGCCTTTGACTTGGACCCGTTTTTCGACAACCGATGGGAAGTGCAAGTGCTTGTCTAAGTCAGTGCGAGTCGCCGTACATACTACTCGCTACTTGCCAAGTACTTCGCAAGTTATAAGAAATGTAATGGGACTACTACTACGAATTCTTACCATGCATGGTTCCGTCCTTGCTCGCTAACTTGGTTACTGCTAAAGGATTGTACGTCCAAGTGGTGTTGCAGACCTCAACTTTCAAATCGTTATCGTTGTAGATTTGCTGGACATGGCCCACCTTACCAAGCGTCTAAAATAAGAATGAGGCAATATTCTCTATTCTCCAAGTGTCGCTGATGCCGTAGATGTAAGCGAAAGAACTGTTCAACGGATTTTAAAGGATAACCATCTCCACGATAATCATTTCCAGTTAATAATTACTAACAATTTAACAATATTTGAAACTTTTAGATTACTAAAGTCAAAATGGTATCTTGTCACTTTAATAAACTTTAATACCAATAAATTTTTTTTCAAAGCCACCTTTATTTATTCATAATAATGACTGTTGGAATAGTTGATAAAATCAGTTTTCTGCAAATAAGTCTTGATGCGTTAGAAATTGCGATAGGGTTGTAATTAGGAAAAATGTTTGATTTTCAATTCTGCATCGAATGACATTAAAATATATAGGGGTTCCTATTTGAAATAAGAAAAATAAGTTGCTTGAAAGTTTGCAAAGTTTGACACTAAACTTTGGACATCCTGTATAATTCGTAATAATCAAACTTGGTTAACGAGACTGTTAGACTTTATTTAATAAGTACCTTTGTATAGTTTTATTAACGAGGCAGTACTTTTATTTTTTATTAATTTTTAAAACCAGTGGTGCAAAACTGATATTTTTTAGTTTTTATTTTTTTTTGCCTATAATACTGAATCGATTTCAATAAAATTTTAGGGTAATGTAGGTAACTATAGGAGGCACCCAAATAAGTAAGAAAATATATGGCATGTAATCTAAAAAAATACATCCTTATGATGTCACACTTTTTTGGAACACCCTATACGAAAAAAAATATTTTCCTGAAATGCGCCCCAATATACAGGTAAGGTCTGCAAAATATCAAAATCCTAAATTACTAAGTGAGCTATAGAAGACGGAAGGTGTGGTGCAAGACCCTGTATATTATACAATACAATATAATATAGTGGCCCTTTAGTGTGGCAAAGTACAATAGCTCCGTTACTATTTCAAATACATTAAAAATATTAATACAAAAGTTGAAGGGCAGTAAGTGACTTATAACGTAAAATTATTTTTAACTCTATAGGGTGGCCTTAAAAAGCGGAACAATAAAAAATGTACTTTTTTCAAATGGAATACCCTGTATATTTTTTCATTTTTAAATTCCACATAAAATTATAATTATTTTTTATTAAATACATTATAAGTCTATACTTTATAGTTTCCGAGATATTGACTCTTGAAAAGTGACATTTTTGAACTTTGACAGCTTCTAACTTTCTAACAGTACGTCTTAGAGCAAAACGGCTTACATGTCTCTATCTTCAATTTTTATTATCTTCCCAAAAAAATCAACTTCCAGTTAAACCGGAACAACTATATTTCCTGCTTTCGAGTAACATCCGGTTTAACCGGAAGTTGATTTTTTTGGGAAGATAATAAAAATTAAAGATAGGGACATGTAAGCCGTTTTGCTCTAAGACGTACTGTTAGAAAGCTAGAAGCTGTCAAAGTTCAAAAATGTCACTTTTCAAGAGTCAATATCTCGGAAACTATAAAGTATAGACTAATAATGTATTTAATAAAAAATAATTATAATTTTATGTGGAATTTAAAAATGAAAAAATATACAGGGTATTCCATTTGAAAAAAGTACATTTTTTATTGTTCCGCTTTTTTGAGCCACCCTATAGAGTTAAAAATAATTTTACGTTATAAGTCACTTACTGCCCTTCAACTTTTGTATTAATATTTTTAATGTATTTGAAATAGTAACGGAGCTATTGTACTTTGCCACACTAAAGGGCCACCCTGTATATTATTATATTATAATAATATTATACACGATTTACACTTGAAAAAGGAATTTAAGGGGAAAAGATATATTTTCTTTCTTTCTTTATACAGTGTGACCAGTAAAGTCCGCATCATGAGATTTTTTTTATTGCAGTGCGACCTCGATAATTCGGACCTTCGCATTATCTGTCAAATTTAAATTTTTTCCAAAAAATAATTGAAAAGTAGGGTTATTTCTAAAAGTATCGAAAAAAGTTACTAGAAAAAGTTTTTTTAATGCAGTTTCTAGCCCACATGCAAAATTTCAGCTGCATAAGGTAATTTTGATTTTTTACCCATATTTTGTAAATTGCACCACTTTTGCAAAATAAGACTCAACGCAACCTACATAAAACTTCTTAGTTTTGACAATGCTTCATTTCAGATATATTTTCTTTAAAGTAGCGCCATATTAAATGTGTGTTTTTCTACAAAATCAAAATTGGGCCATTAAAATTGGGTCGCATGTGATGCAAAGTTTATTTGTTTTTGACCCAGTATAAGGTAACTTCATAAAATAAGTATTTTTGAAAACGTAGTTTGTGTCTGAAAGTAATACACCTTAATATTAAGACAAAAAAGAACACAGTGTCATTAGTAAAGTGTTCATTAAGTGGAAAATAAATTTTAGTCGTGGGTAAAAAATTAAAATTATCTTATACAGCTGAAATTTTGCATGTGGGCTAGAAAATGCAATTAAAAAAACTTTTTCTAATAACTTTTTTTGATATTTTCAGAAATAACCCAACTTTTGAATTATTTTTTGGAAAAAATTAAAATTTGACAGATAATGCGAATCACGTGACTACTATTTTTTTGCTTGATTTTCATCTAGATCGAAGCAGAACTTGATGCCAAAGTCAAAATTCGAATAAAGCTTTTAATAAAAAAATCCCATATGATGCGGACTTTACTGGTGACACTGTATGTAAGTTTTTCAGTATTGACGCTCGACCACTATCTATGTACTGTATTTTTTATGAATATTTTGATAATATAGAGATTTTTGAATTTAAATTTGAATTTGAATATAGGCCTGTATATAAACCGAAATTACTGAACCCAACTTGTTGGCATGATACAAAGAAAACAAGATATGCTGGCGCATGACGTCCCCTGATGACGAGAATTATGTAGGTAATACAAAAAACCAGCGTTAAAATGTTTTTTTTTTAAAGTAAGCTGTGACAAATAAAAAACTTTTTTTTTGGTAATTATTATTTTGTCAATAATACTTACAGCGGCCATGCCGTCCGCCCAATCGCCGTGCCCCCGTTGCCACATCTTCACCCGTTCCATATCGGCGCAAATCTGTACCACATCTCCTACAGCGAACTGTTGCTGAGGCGTCTCATTGAAGCCAGCCGAATTGGTAGGGGTCGCCACTTTCGTCAGCACTGCCGGGTTGAAGGTCCAGCGGTTACCACTGCTGTAAGCCACCACGATATCGTGGTCTTCGTCTATGCCTACCACTGTGCCAATGCTGAAATTAAAATTATATTATACGGTGTTCAAAAACAATTAAAATTTTATGAATATTTCCGTACATGGGAGATTATCCAATAATTGCCAATATGTTACGTACAATACAATTATTACTGATCATTTTCCAATTTCATGTCAAATTAACATTCCAAAAATTAACTTACCTATAGAGAATAATGTTTTTAACAAAATTATTAATTTAAAAAAGTTAAATATCTTTTTAGAAAACGAAAATTGGGAATTTTTAAAAGATTCTTATGATGTTGAACGTGCAATTACTTTGTTTTTTGAGAAATTATTTGAATACATAAAAATGTCATATGACAATTCACACAAAAAATATTAAAAAAAAAATAAAACCTTGGATAACACAAGAACTAATTCAATTAATAAAATTGAGAGATAAAATAAGTAGAACAGTTTTAAAAAATAAAAATCAAAATCTATTACACGAGTATAGAAATTTTCGTAATCATGTAAATAAACAAATAAAATATACTAAAGAAAAATATTATAAAGATAAAGTTTTAGAAACACAAGGTAACATAAATGAAGTATGGAATATAATTAATGCCGAATAGTTTAAAAGAAATTAAAATTCATGATTTAAATTGTTTAGAAATATCAGATATAGTTAGAATTAATTATGCTAACTGTTCTTGCCAAAATAAAATTAAAAAAGTTGAATTTATAAAATATTTAGGAATATTGATTGGCCAAAATTTAAAATGGGATCATCAAATTAACACTCATAAAAAAAAAATTAAGAAACACTTTACTTACGTAAATTTAGACTTTTAAAAAATATTGTGAATGAAAAACTTTGTTTAATGTTTTATTATGCACTTTTTCAATCAATTCTTTCCTATGGTATAATTGATTGGGGAAGTGCATGCGACTCGGATTTGAAACCGCTTATAACGATACAAAAATATGTTTTAAATATAATATTTAATAAACATATTTTGTTTCCTTCAAAAATAGTATTTGTTTATAATAATATTTAAAACAGCTTAAGTTTAAAACAACTTAATTACAAAACTTCCATGTTATATATATTATATATAAAAATAAAAATTTATTACATATCATTACTCATATATACCAAACAAGATAGAAATTAGAAAACAATTCTATGTTTATGTTATCATAATTTTAATTTAACACTTTTAAAAAATAATGCTTTATTTGTGCATCAAAATTTTTAATATATTACCTACTAATTTAAAAACTATGAGTTTTTTGACATTTAAAAGAAAATTAAAATCATGGATTATGCAAAATTATATAAAGGTAAGCCAACTTATATATAGGTAATATAATAATAATACTAAATATTACAATTTTTCTATTATAATTTCTCCCTTTCTCCTTAACGGATTTTCTTTTTTTTGTGTGAATATTTTTGAATTATTTACTTATTTTTAAATATATTTATGATGTGATTAAAATTAATAATCTAAATGGGTGTATATTTTTTCATTACAAAATCGGACAGATTTGTTAATCTATGGTTTTGTAATGATGTCATTGGATTTATTTTTATTTAAAAAAAAAACAATGTTAAGTATTGATTTTTAATCTTAACATAGTATAAAACAAAGTCGCTGTCGCCCGTCTGTCCCTATATCTGCTTAAATCTTTAAAACTACGCAACGGATTTTGAAGCGGGGTTTTTTAATAGATAGAGTGATTCAAGAGGAAGGTTTTTATGTATAATACATGCATAATATTGTAGAGAAACACTGATAAATTTAGAGGTTTGTTCGGGTTTGTATTTATAAATCTTGACGTGATGGTGAACTCGCCTTATTATCTCAGAGAAAGCGACGTCGTATAATGCCGGGTACACGTTAGTATTAGTATAAAAAACCCTGCAAATAAATAATAATAGGTAGGTATATTCTACCTGCTTAAGAACTCATACATCCCGTCGGTCCACCCTCCATGCCCATGCTGCAAGGATTGTACAATTTCCAATTCGAGATCTACATTGACTTGATCTCCAATTTTTAGCCCCGCGGGCCTAGGGCTGGCGCCCTGTTCTCCCAAACAGGGAAGATGGTCTCTGTAGACGTTTTGGCCCTTTGCATCGTTAACTACCTTCAGGTCAGCCATTCCTTCAAAGCCCACACGGTAAAGGTTTTTGGACCCATTGTCCCATACAACATAGGCGGCAGATCTACAATGAACACAAAGTATAACATGAAAATGTACCCAAAGTCAATGGCTTAAGTGGAAGCAAAAGGCCCAGGTTTAAACCCCGGCGGGGCATAAGACTCTTTCAATTAAAAAAGAAGCTAAGTTGATTTAAAAAATAATCTACAAAAAAAAAATAGACTTTATCCTACTAGCATGTTGTATTCTAAAAAAGTTTTTGATATAGGGTCTCTATATTTATGTCTTGGAGACTAGCATTTTTGTTTATAAAAATAAAGATCTAAAAAATCATATCAGTCATTGCCACCTAACGCGAAATAAAGCAAATGATTATATAAAACTATCTAAAACTAACACTAATATTAACTTAAGATTTCTCAATTATTTCGCTCCCAAGATTTATAATCTCATACCCCTTAAAAAAAAGTGTACCTAGATCTTACATATTTGAAAGGATTCATATATTTAGGAACCTATTCTAAATTTGGTTTATGTAGGTCACTTCTCTAGTCTGGAAGGTCTCTACTCATTTATGTCTGTTTATTTATTTGAAATCTGTTCAATTATTTGAAATTTAAACTTATAGGAAAATTGCAGCTACTACACATACAGGTGTTTAATCAGCTAGGTGATTGTGGTTGCATTTTTGTGTAAAAAAATGATCTTAGTATTTATTAAACAAAAACTTTGTAGAGGAGATAACTTTTAACTTTTAATACAACTAAATTTAAATGTAACGATTTATTAAATGTAATACATCCTGAGATAATAAATGTCGTAGGGGTACAGGGGTACTGTTCCCACCGAAATAATAAATGATACTTTGAGGTACATACCGGGGGCTGGCAGCTGACCAATCCTGTATCTCCTGTACCTTTCCCCTCCTGCCATTGCCACCATCTTGGTCCTCCCATTGCCAGTCCACGCCACGTACGACACGAGCGCCCGGAAAAATGCCGCGGATCGCGATTTTCTTGGTCTTCCGGCGAGGTTCCAAGTAGAAACGTTCACCGCCTGGAGTGGTGATACGATAGAATCTGAAAAAGAAATAAGTAATAATGTTTATTGGCACACAGGAAGAATATGTGAATATGTAATTAATTTCATAAAGGCTCTAGAAATGACAATTTTAGTGGTCTTTACTACCATAATCAGTAACATCATCATAATCAGAAATAACAGTTTAAGGTATATAATTTTCAATCGATTTCACAATCTCTGGACTAGGATAAATAAAAAACACAAATATAGGAAATGATATAATTATAAATTAAAGCTCACCTGTGTCTTAGTTGATGCTTATCTCCATGATAACACACAGAACATAAATCATAGTTTCCACATTCCGCACACTTCCAACGAATTCCGAAAATTGGTTGCTGACGACACGTATCACACATGGTTCCTTCGTGCTTGATACCAGTTGGGGCGCTGTCAAGGATTCTCAGGTCATACTGGCCTGAACAACGGTAGTTCTCTGCTGTACCGTTGTCCCATACGACGACAACTTCATCAGGAGACTCAAAGTTACGTACTGTTCCTACATGGCCTTCACCGCCGTCCTACAAATTGGTTTTTGGTAAGTTTAATCTCAATTCTGCATTAAAACAGCTTATGTATGCACCCCTTTCCCTGCAAAGATTCAAGGTTGCTGTTTGCCTTGCTTTACAATTATCTTTAGAATTCATTGTATTATTAAAGCAAAAGCAACCCCTTGCATAGTCTTAACAACCCCTAGGAACCCCCAAATGGCCCCTTTTTTATTTTTTAGAAATCAAAACATAACCTCTATATACCTGTTTGCCCCATTTCCAGTCGGGGCCTCTAATGACTCTGGCCCCGACGCCCTCCATAATTCTAGTGTTCCTGGGGACCCCCGAACTGGTCCCCACCGCGTTGGCGATTTCCATTTGCCTTAAAAAAGTTTCTTTTCGTTTTAAAGATTTTTTGAACTCGCGAAACCGTAACACTACACGCCACTGTTTTCTGTTTCGTTTGCTTTCTCTTGCGCGGGTGGCTGGGGGAAACAATTGGCGGACGGTGAAACGTCAAAATATTCTGGTAGCCGATTTGATTGGTTGAATCATGTTGCTACTGGACTA
This sequence comes from Polydrusus pterygomalis, assembly GCA_963969555.1. Taxonomy (NCBI): domain Eukaryota; kingdom Metazoa; phylum Arthropoda; class Insecta; order Coleoptera; family Curculionidae; genus Polydrusus; species Polydrusus pterygomalis. The sequence continues at coordinate 4,328,001 of OZ018376.1, forward strand.
ATATTGTGTAGAAAGTTTGATATGATTGAAAAAGGATTGTATTCCATAGGCGTATTAGTTTACAATTCGCAGAACTTTTTTTGGGGTATTAAAAACAAATAATTTTTTTTTCTATTTAGAATAAGAAAACGAACTGTTTTTGTTTAACGGTTGTATTTAAATAATTATAATAACAAAATAAAAATATAAAACTACCATAATACAATATTCTTATTATACAGATAAAAGGTACAAACATTTAACTTTATAAGTACTTATTGTATAAATTCGGATTGATACAAGTACCGGGCATTAAAGATTCACAATCTTATTTTTAGTCTTACTTAAGAACCCAAAACAGTTTTGCATGTGCTATTTTAAATTCATTAAATGAGTTAAATATTAAAACAATGCAACTATCAATCAATTTCACGTCAGTACTAATTACTGCCAATACTAACAAAATAATTACGTATTTAGTAACGTATGGTATTACTGTAGTAATTTTAGTATTGGCATCAGTAATACTGATCGCGTCCATGATCATGATTATGATCCCTATTGAACAGATAAAACATCTGTGAAGTTCTGTGTGAATTTTGACATGAATGCTAAAATATGTAAAGGGTTAACTTTGATGTCGTGAAGTCATTAACGAATCAGAATTATTTATATTTTTCCGTCAAATCGGTCGATTCGGACCATAGTTATTTACCTTTAGATAAGCAAACAATATTCACGAAAGTGGCAGATTTATAGCCTCGCGCCAATTCGGACGTATATTTAAAAGATTTAAACTTTTTTCGGCAACCGTCCGGTATAAGTACCCCCTTCCCGGACGCTTTTCCTTTGAGAAAGTAGCATTTCTCCGGCCTAGTCCGGGAAGAATCACATTAATATTAGCAATTGCTCGAATTTTAATATAAATAAGAATTAGAATAATGTTCTGTTCGAATTTCAATATTTAATACAAATAAGAATTAAAATGTTCGAAATTTTGTTCTACAAAGAAATATAATAAAGAAATGTGTCTCATTGATTTGTTATTCTACACGGTTGCCGAAAAAATAGTGTACGCAACACGTCCGAAAACAGTTTTTTCCGAACTTGTAACTTGTAACGTAAATTACTATTTGAACAGTTAGTTAAAAGTTGGGTTATGTTTATAAATGCCATTCACAGGCCTATAAAAAAAGTAGAATGCTTAAATTCCCACCTTAGAAATTAATTTTTTTCCCTAAAAAAAAGTTGGCAACCATTTTTGCGTGTTATAGTTAAGAAAAAAAAACAATTTTTTCTTAACAAAACTCATATTTTAACATATTTCTTTACCTTTATTTTCTACTTTTCTTTTAAGGCCTTTGAAAACCTATGAAAAATTTTTTTTAAATCCCTAGCTCTTAACCATTTTTTAAAGCCGCTAGGTACTGGTATTTATTGTTGAGGTTACAAAATCGTCTTTAATGTAAAAACTTGGATACTTGTAAAACAATATTTTCAATCACAATTTCTTGTTCAAGAATATTCAAGAAAATATATTAAAGAAATTCACTACTGTAAAGACTATCAACTTTACGAAGAAATTCAAGAATAAATTCACCAAGAATTTCACAGATAAAATAAATAAATAACAGCTTAAAGACATGCAACCTTGTTATGGAGTATTAACAAAAACAAATATACCCATATAAACAATTTTTAGTACCTACTGTACCAAGATACCAACCAGGCGGTCGCAAATATGTTCATTTTCGCACACATTGATGAAAAATATCAACTGAACCTTTCAAGAATTTCCACATTCCTACATTACAGAAAATAGCGTTTTACACCTACGTAGGACGCATATAACATCACATATGTTTAAAATTTAGTTTTCACAACACTTATTTAATGCCAGTAAGTTGAGATTTTTAATCTTAATATTAAAATAGAGAAAAGCCTAAACAGTTAATACTATTAAAAAATACTTTGACATATTGTGATAAAGAATCAACTATTATTTTAACAAAAGGAAAGCAGGCGACCGTTTGAAATCCTGCGGAATCAACCATATACAGGGTGTCCGGTAAAAGTATATGGCATACTCTCGGGAGCGTATAGGGGATGTCAAAATAACTATACTTTGTCATACAAAAAAAAAACCTAAAGAGCCCCTAACAGAGATACAGGGCCCCAAAGAGGTACCCAGCGACTTACCTTTTCGGCTCTAACTTTTGAACCGACACGTATAATTTAATGAAAGTTTAGTATTTTGTGTAGGCCATAGAGACTCATAAAACCGTACCACATTAGATGTAGGATTTGCCACCACACTCGTTGGGCCAAAATTTTGACAGGTGTCATTTTACAGAGCTAAAAACTGGTTTTCAAATACTTTAGTTATTTTTATTTAAAAAAGGTACTCTACATTTGTCTCGATGGAATTAGCGGTTTTCGAGAAAAATAAGGTTTTTGTATATCACGTTTAAGCATTGATTCGAAATTTATTTAATAATAAAATTTATTAACATAAGCTATTTGAACACAATAACTAATCAAATAACTTTAAGATTAATATTACGGTCTAAAATAATTAAATAAATTATAACATCTCATTGTTGCTCACATGCATCTAGCTTATGGACAGGCACTCGGTAATTGTGTGGAGGCAAGAAGAATTTATTCTGATACATGATGAACAAAAACCTTATATACTTATCGCAGCTGTTGGTTTCTTCTTTTTGATTACCCTACCCCCATACGGAACGTAATCCAGTCCACGATATTATTAAGACAATCAATAATATTTTAAATGAGATTTTTAATCGACGTAGGGTTTCATGCGGTCGCCTCCTGAACTATAATAATTACTCCTGGCCGTATGGCTTTAGCAACTAAATAATTGTATCTTTTTTCAAGATTGTTCTTTTAAAAAGCACTACTTTTTTACAAAACTTATAATATCAGAGGTGAAAGGTATAGGAACTGTAAAAGTATTAGCTGTTTAAAGCTATAGAAAATGCTTATACTAATAATATTTTTTTTTATCAAAAACAGTCATTTGGAAAACATATTTATATTGCTTTGAAAACAATAATTAATAAATAAGTATACAGGGTGATTCACGTTCAGCGTCCCATTAGAAGAGCTCTGAAACCAGTAAAGGTATAATTTTAAAAATTTGGTTGCAGGCATAATAGACTTTGAACTTTTAAAATATTATATTTTCCAGGTTTGAATCACTTCCGGTCACACCGGAAGTTATGGCCAACTTTGTTATTTCAAATAAAATACCCTGAATATTTTTGGATACCTTATTAAAACATAAGTAACTTTTGTTGATAATTATCTATACCGAGTTGGGGATGGTCAATTGACTACTAGCTGTTTGACCGGTCAATTTCGGTCAAAATATTGTAGCATTTTATTTTGGTTTTAACAATTTGCCATTAACATTATTTATGAATTTGTGATCACTCCAAGTGACCCACACCCTATACCCGTCCCTCCCAAAATCCAAAATGTCTACGATAATAAATAATAATACAAATAATTCATATTCCTTGGTTTTTTTTTGTATTTTCAAATTTATTTTAGTCAATTGACCAAAAATAATTTGACCGGTCAATTCCACAACCCTATCTATGCCTAGCTGTAACCGTTTTGTTGGCTATAACTTCCGGTATAACCGGAAGTGCTTCAAACCTATAAATATAATATTTTTAAAGTTTAAAGTCAAATTTTCAAAAGGATAACTTCACTCGTTTCTGAGATCTTCTATTAGGCCACTCAACGTGAATCGCCCTGTATATACAGGGTGCTGCTTGCTCAACAATAATTTAATAAACATTCTTCCATACAGTAAATTTGCTATTGAAAAAGTTACGAGTCTCGTTTTACGGTAGCCCCCCCGAGGGGGGAGAGGACCACTCGTCGCAATACATGTACATCTCGTCCGAATTTAATCGCAACCTCACGGAAATCTTATTGCAATCCAGCAATCCTATTCGCAATCCCGCAGTCATATCCGCAATCATTCCTGCAATCGCTCGAATTTACATGTGGTGGGACTAATCCACTAACTCCTAGTGTTTAAAGGTGTTGTTGACTAATCTCGCCCTATAAACCTTTATTTATGAATCGCGCCGGCGTATTGTATTGGTAAATAGTATGATTAAATAGTTTTATTTAGTGGCTTTGAGGCCGGGGTTTTAGCTTTCTTATCAGTTCTAGGACTTTAAAGACATTACTGTATTGAACAATGAGTCATTATTGAAAAAATACCCATTTTTCCTATATCGATAATGATTATTTAAAGATTATTGCTAGTCCTTTTAAATATCATGATTAAGGAGTCCGCAACAAAGTATTAAGGTGCCCGCATATCGGCTTATGTGCATGTTTCAACTAGAAATTGCTGCAATTTGTGGGCAATTTAGATTCAACCTTTTATTGAAATTATCTTCGGGACAAATATTTTTTTTTAAAACCGACCAGAAAATATACACTTTCTGGACAATTTTTCGTCTAGAAAATAACCTTTTTCCGATCGCAAGACCGGAAAAGTGACGTTAGAGACCGGAACAGATTTTTCCGGTCTCTATTTTTTGTTTTTCCAATCGCTCTTTGATAATACAAGCTACCTTGATTTCGTTACTATGACAGAACATTTCGATGTATTGTCGAGTGACAGTTCGTTGATTTTTAATTTGTTGTTTCTGTCAAACTTGTTTCGCGAGTTCGCAAATTTAACAATATGAATTCAGATTTTGAATTATCCGACACGGAAAATGAGATTTCAGAAGAAATTTTGGAAGCAGCAAGGAAAGCGACTTACGATATATTGCCAGTAAAATCAAAAGCCCGTTACGAGAAGTCATACGACGGCTTTAAAAATAATATAAAATAATTTAATGTAAGTATATCGAAGTGTCGGTCTTAAAAAAAATATTGTACGTCACGCAACCGAAAATTAGTGTTTTCAGGTCGAGACAAGCATTTCCAGGGCGAGCCGTAGGCGAGTCCTGGAAGCTTTCCGGTCTTGTAACGTAAATTACTATTACCGATGCCTGTAATTCTGTTGTATTTGTACGGTGTTATTAATTTGATTACGTCGACTGTTGTGTGGCGCTGGTTGAAACTAAACGGCCAGCTTCCAGCCGCTATATTGAGGAATTTTAAGTGTAGTGGTGTTCTGACTTTTAAAATGTTTGTACCAAATTAATTTAAGACTTTTTATTTAAATTTACGTTAAATTTAAACAATGCTTTGTCAATGAGAGTATATTCTTGTGGTAATAAAGCTGTATTTGACTTTGACTTTGACTGTATCCGTGTTTGGCCTTGACAAAATTGTTCTGTCCATTAAATAATTTGAAAACTACTTTATAAACTTAACAAAAAAATTTATATGCATTTAAGTATGTAAAATAATATTTTGAGAGTAAGTACCTACGGGCTTTATCCAAGGTTACAATGTTTTTTTGTATGTTTACTAGTAGTCTAGGACTAAAGAGCTATTAAAATATTTTGTAACTTTGGCATATGGTTGAAAATAAGTACCTAACACAAATTGATTTATTTGGCATTTTAAGTGGAGGTTTTTTTTAACAACTTTAAAAATTGAAGAGGTTATTAATTCGCCCTGTATTGGATTTATTTTATACAGGGTGTTATAAATTCGATGTTCGCCATTAAGATCTCGTAAACGGTCAGATACAGCAAAGGGTAAATTGGGGCAAGGTTGCGGAATTTGGACATGACGAACAAGCCGTCGAAAAATTTGGAAAATTCCTAGTACTTCCGAAGATATTCGTAAAAGACCGAAAATTGTCGATTGGGTTTTTTTATGTCGTTACTTACAAAGATTACGTATAGCAAGTTTTATATTTTCATACTCTCTTATTGTTCTGGTTTTCATTCCCTATATTAGTTGGCATAACGAGATTTTGAGTCGGACGTTTCGTCTTCTGGGTGCTATCATCAAATTTGAAAATCATAGGATTTCCGCAATACATGTAATTTTTTTTTGATGAGTGGTCCCCGACCCCCGGGCAGCACTGTATATACTTTTTTACCCAAAAATAAAAACCTAATGTACTTTGGACGTGTGAGCTTTTAAATACCCCTGACTCTTAAAATACCTATTGCACCTCTCACACCGAAAACTCCTGTACAAAAACTGTTCCTTCAATTGTGGATTGATGTACGGTTGGTCCCTGGTGCGACATCTCACGTTACTCGCCGAAAAGACCTTCCTCGAGCCCATGGGATAAGTTGACACCAATTTATCGAGTAGTTTAACGGCGGGCGATGAATTCAGGCCTAGGCTAGATTTATAATTTGGTTGTGTGGTGGAAAATGTGTTGGTTTCAATATCACTAAAGGGTTTTGGCAGACTATCTTCCTCTTTTATATGCGCGGTACTGTGATAGAAATTTGACAGTTGAGTGACAGGCGAGTGGCTGGACTTGTAGCGACAGAAATCGTTGTCGGAGTCGGAATGGGGTTCTTCGTTTTTGATTTTTATGTCCTGTTCTTCAAATGACGTTTCGAGGTAATCCAAAGGGCATTGACTTTCTAAAGAAAGAAAAATATTTTTTAAATGTCTGTCTGTAATATTCTACAAAGAAGGTCACAATGAAAATTGGATACTTTTAGTTTGTCGGTTCCCATTGTTGTTCCGCCTTTGATTTTATCATATAAATAATATAGAAAATAACCATTAAAAAAAAATAACAATGAAAAATGGAAGTTAATCCAATTTTTATAATTAATAAAATTAAAAAAAAAATAGTATAAATTATTTAATTTAGTAAAAAATAATGTTTCTTTAATTATTGTTTTTTAAAAGTTGCCAATTTTTTTATTTTTCTTATATTTTTTGGAAGATTATTGTATTTTATTATTCCGTCGTATAAAAGCGATTTTTCCGAAATTACTTTTTACTGGTATAGTTTGATAATTTATACAATGTCTGGTGTTATGATCATGTAATGTCTTATTCTCCTGAAGTGTTGTTTGATTTTTTTTTCTTTTAAAATAATAAAGTGAATTAAAATACAAATTTTTAATTTATAAATGTTTCAAACGTGTAAATACTCCGGTCTATATACCGGGTGTCCACGGAAGGTGGCTCGCCCCTCTAACTTTTTCGTTTTTCAAGATAATGAAATAAAACGCGGGGGATTTGTATACGACATAAAACTGCATTTTTTGACAGGTAACTCAACATTATGGAACTTCCGGTTTAACCGGAAGTGACATAAACTTTCGATTTTTAAATGGGACACCTGGTATATTTTTACTTTTTTTGACTCCATATGACATTCTAAATACAACGATGTATCACTTGTCACTTTTTGTCACCAAGAAAAGATTTTTTTTCCAAATTTATTGTTTTATCTATTGAATACCTTAAAATCACTTATTTCAGTTCTTTAATCTTGGAAAAAATACAATTTTACTATTTTTGGTCCAATGCTATGTGCTATGTAAAATTTAATCTTTTAAGTTGTATAACTCATTTTTTTTAAATGGCAACATGGTGGCTCGCCGGGTTAAGAAAAAAGAATATTTTATTACGATTATTTTGATACCATACACTATTAGGTTTTAGAAAAGCTGCCATTAAAAAACTTTAAAAAGTTAACTTAGAACTTTCCTAAAATGAAGCATATTTTGAGAATAAATTTAGATTTAAATGCATCAAGTAGCCTGTGACCAGCAAAACTGATAAAACAAAATCATGCCTTGAAGAAAATTGAAATGCCAACAGCTTCTGCCAAAATAAATTAGTTTGTTGTTTAAAAAACATGGAAAAAAATAATAGTTTTACAAGGAGTGAAAAAGTTGATATGTTATTATTGTCAGGCTCATTTCGCATTTTCGGAACCGTTTTGGGTACCTAATAGTGCCGGGTTGGATGACGCCCATTAAAATATCTTTGTGCGTAAAGTCGTGGTGCAGCATCGGTTGAATTATTTCTACATTCTCCAAACACTAATAACATATAAACTTTTTCACTCCTTGTAAAACTATTATTTTCCATGCTTTTTAAACAACAACCTAATTTACTTTGGCAGAAGCTGTCATCATGTCAATTTTCTTCAGGGCGTAATTTTGTTTTATCAGTTTTGCTGGTCACAGGCTACTTGTTGCATTTAAATCTAATTTTATTCTCAAAAGATGCTTCATTTTATGAAAGTTCTAAGTTAACTTTTTAAAGTTTTTTAATGGCAGCTTTTCTAAAACCTAATAGTGTATGGTATCAAAATAATCGTAATAAAATAATCTTTTTTCTTAATCCGACGAGCCACCATGTTGCCATTTAAAAAAATTGAGTTATACAACTTAAAAGATTAAATTTTACATAGCACATAGCATAGGACCAAAAATAGTAAAATTGTATTTTTCCCGAGATTAAAGAACTGAAATAAGTGATGTTAAGGTATTCATAGCCCTCTAGATAAAACAATAAATTTGTAAAAATTGGAAAAATATTTTCTTGGTGACAAAAAGTGACAAGTGACACATCGTTGTATTTAGAATGTCATATGGAGTCAAAAAAAGTAAAAATATACCAGGTGTCCCATTTAAAAATCGAAAGTTTATGTCACTTCCGGTTAAACCGGAAGTTCCATAATGCTGAGTCACATGTCAAAAAATGCAGTTTTATGTCGTATACAAATCCCCCAAATTTTATTTCATTATCTTAAAAAACAAAAAAGTTAGAGGGGCGAGCCACCTTCCGTGGACACCCGGTATAGATTTAGAGTTGGTTATGAATGTGGTAATTTGTGTATACATTTAGTAACTTTATTTTGTAATTTTTGTAATAGTTTTAAGTTTGATAAACAAGCAGATCCCCATACAGAAGCTAAGTATTGCAATTTTGAATAATTATATTAATGAAAAATATATATTTTTTGAGTATTTCTAAGGAATGAAATATCTAGGTCTGTATAAAACAGATACCAAAGGAGATATCAAGTTGATAATATACAGGATATGGCCTTTCCAACTTAAATTTTCGTCTAAAACTAATCCTAAAAATTTTGTCGTTTTTCAATATTTTCAATATTAAATGTTAAGGGGTTAATGATAGAATTTATTTTATTCTTAGTTATAAACATAAAAAAAGATTTTGTAGAATTTAACGTATGTTTATTTGATTAAATTTAAGAAAGAAGTATTTTTAAATCAATACTTAACATCAAAATACATTTCTGCATAAGTTTCTGCAAATAAATAATTGTTGTATCAACTGCAAATATGTGTATATTGCCCTTTGAGTCCAATTTGGAAACGGAATTAATGTAAATTAAGAATAATAACGGACCTAATATTGACCCTTGTGGAACTCCACACATTATTTCTTTTTCCGAAATTTTTCTTTCCCCAATTTGAACAAATTGTTTACGATAGCTTAAATAACTTTGAAATAGTTTGTGTGTATTTCCCCTTATCCCAATAGGTACTGTATAATTTTCTTAATAAAATATCATGGTTTACGGTGTCAAAAGCCTTATTTAAACTTTTTTGGTATTTCTGTAGACACAGATCTATGATCTACTGATAAAGAGCAATATACTTATTGACAAAAAAGAAACACTTTCGCTTTTAGAACCTAGGCAAGTTGATGTTTTGTTAATGCAAGTGTATTGTTAGTTGCCTGCCTTTGAAGAACAGAGACGCTAAAAAATCGATTAAAACGATAAAAAAAACATCTGATAATTGCCATTGATACATCCTACGTTGTTTTTAAAAAAAATCCATCTTGTACGTATTATTTCTCTGTGCAACTGCAGTGAAACCTCTGTTGCAACATAACCTCAGAAAATGTTGTCGCGCCTGGACTGTCACTTGATGCTCCATGCGCGCATGCGCCTAGTGTAGGGACTGGCACGACGAAGTTTGCGTCGCCCGTTTTTCGTCGGCAACTGTACATTCAAGAATACCCAAATTTTGAATGATTGATTTGCAAACAAATCTTTTTTCAAATATTTTTAAAAAAATTGGCAATGAAAGTTTTTTTAAATTCTTACCTTCATCATCACAATCCATAACTTCACTCTTAATTTTAATATCAGGCTCAACCATCACCTCTTCAAACTCTACTCCTCCTCCTCCCTCAGTGTCATTTTCCATCTCACTTTCACTTGTAAAATCGTCATCATCATCATCATCATCTGTACTGTATAGACTGCAATACTCAAATTTGTCTCTATTTTCAATGATATACAATATGTGATTTTTGAACTCTGTAAAATCTCTTCTGAAATAATTGGTGGAAAAAGCTGTAAGTTTATCCAAAGGAGTTGACTCTATGTTGGAATTTTTATCTAGTTTAAAGCTAAATTCATAATTTTTTGCAAAGTCTATAATGTTTTTTAAACCTCCTTTTTCATAATTAAATAATCTGTCATGATAGGTCGATACAGGCTTGTCCCTTTCTTTTTTAGGCCTGTTTAGCAGCCGTTTCAACAGGGAACATCGTTGTTCTTTAGTTATTCTTTGCTTTTTTCTACATCCACGTAATCTGTGTTCTCCACCATTATACAAAGTTAAATTACTAGTACAATGATATTCTGTAACATTTCTGTTATCATCATGTTCATCATAGTCTAAATTATCTAATTCTACATCTGGTAACTTGTCAACTACGGCATGAAGCTCACTGTTTTGGAAATTGGTAAAACACTCCAGATGCTTGCTCACACTTTCTGGGCCGACAAGTTTCTCTAGATATCCCTGAATAATTTTTGTACTCTTTTTGCACATTTCTAGAAAGTGGTACGAAACTCTTAATTTGTTCACACATTTTTCACAAATATCCGAGGAGATGTGATCTTTGGATATAGCCTGTGAACAAGAAAGGAATTTAGTATCTACCTAAAATTTAAATAATAGAATATATAGGTAAGTTTGTTTTGAATTAATTTGTCTGTTAATAAGAACCAAAAGCAATAAATTGAAATTATTGCCTTCAACATAATTAAGTATAGAACATTTTTCTTAAAAAGTTATTGTTCAGTTATACATCATACATCAATCTACTACTAAATTCAGTTTAACTTTAGCAACTTATTATGAAACCTATAAACATTACCTATGTTTCTAATATACTAATTGTATATTTTAACTTCACTAATACAAGTTTCCCCTTTCTTGTGTCTTAAGAATAAATCAAAAAGGTTGAACTAAGTATGAATTATAGTCCAAATCCTAAACAAAATTTCCCTGTAATACAAAACTGAAAGTTGGACAGCCATAAGAACAATGAAAGTTTCTAAAAAAACAAGTTAAAGGGTATATGTACTTATTAGTCCTCAGCCTTTTTTATTAGATATATTCCAGTACATTGTATTTAGTAGTTTACGTGTACTCAGACAGTTTAAATGAAAATGAATAATTTTCAAAATCATTTTATTTCTGAAACTACATGGATACGTCCTCGTATCCTAAACCCCACCACAATCCACAACCTGTGACAAGAAAAATCAATAGGTCAGAGAGTTTTTAACATTTCAAAACTTTTACATATTTACCATTTTAGCGCAAACTTCCAACTTTTCACTTAACTTGACCGAGTCGAAATCCACAGAATTGATATCTACTAGAGGTACACCAGTCTGAATGCATATTCGACACAAATTTTCTAAAAAATGCATTTTTTGTAAAAAAAAATAGAGACGACTGTCAATCAAATGTATCATATGTCAAAGTGTCACCTGCCGACCTGCCACCTCCGCGCACCATAAACAAAAACATTGACATGTCCTTGAGAATTTAAAAATAAATAGAAATAGAAGTTGTTGCTACTGCGCTACTATAATATAGGCACAGAGAAAAGATTGGTTTGAACGCCTCCAACCTATTTTATGCCAAACAGAAAAAAACAAAAGAAGAACCGGGTAAAGACAGAGTTTGTGGAATTTTACAACACGAAGTTTTAAGGAAATGGTATTTCAGCGATCTGTAACACTGTAACAAATAAATTCAAGAATTTAGGCCAATTATTATTTACTTTAGGCAAGCTTTTGCTTCCTAACAATATAACAAAACAGCTCAATTAAGCTTTCTGGTCTATCTGATGGCATGTTTTCGATTTAATCTTTTTAAATTCTTATTTAAACATTTAACATAATGTCCGTAAGACGAATCGATAGCCGCAACTGCCCATACTTGCCATTCTGCTAAACGTCATCAAAATGTTGACACTTCGCTGCTCGTGGAGCTGCGTGGAAGTGTGACGTGTCAACTTTCTTGAACTCTGGCGACCCAAAAGAAACTCATTCAAATTGAAATTGAGAACTGTACTTACGTATTTATTTTTGGGTAATTTTATACATATCGACTGATTATAATGGTACGTATTATTAAGTAAATCTTAGACCTTTAAATAAATATTCATAAATTTCTCTGATATACCAAAGTTTTTTGTGATACTTACCTATAATTTTTTTTCTGTAGTTAAGAATGTTGTGTCCTGTATAAAAGTATTTATATATTATCTTTTACAGAAAATAAAAGTGTATAGTCCCTTTATAAGAACCATAGTGTTGAAATTCATTCATAACTTTCCTAATAAAATTTTTAGACCATATTGAAGAATGTTCTTGTATCTCCAATATTGGTCAATTTGTTTCTATTTTTGATTTTTGTGTGGGTCCATATGCTTCGTTTCCAAATTACAGCTGTTAATTATTGTTTAAATTATGTACAGTAGATCTATAAATCAAAATTTTGGTCATATTGACAATATTCCCAATCAGTTTTTACCTACTCAATATATTTTAGCCTGCCCCAGCAAGTTCCACATCGGTAGGCGCCGGCAGTAGGTCCCCATCGAAAGGGGGTGGTGTTCCGAGGGCCAGCACAGGAGGCACCGTAAGACAGAGAAAAACTACAACCACCACCACAACTGCCAGGCGAAATACAGGGGCTGGTACAGGGGGTATGTGGAGGTTCTACACTGATGACTCGCCTGGCATTAAAGTGTAAGTTATTTGGCACACAGGTTAACATGAACTTTTTAGATATTTTTTACCTTATCATTGCATAATTAATTATGTCACCTTATTATAACAACTTAAAATATTTTCTTGTTTTATAATCAAATAAGTATTTTTTATTCTGCATTAGACTAGTTTTTAACTCCTAAATGATTTGGATCCAAAACAGCATTGCCAAACCTTTAGGGCATGTGGAGATGCTGTAACCATTTTTTTTTTGTTAAGAAGTGTTTTTATCCTTCTATAAAAATATTAATAAGGGGTATCCCTGCCTTACATTACATAGTATTACTTTTTCTGAAGCTAAAGCTTTTATGTCAGACCAATAATTACATAAAACCTTTTCGCTGGTGATTGGTCTGAGAATTTCACCTTGCACTTGAAAAAGAATGTTAACAATTTTTTTTTGTTACAGTGGACCAGTTCCAGTACTAGTAATGTCTCTCTTGTTCATCGCCTCAGTATTCATGCTCCACATTTGGGGAAAATACACTAGATCTTAAGTCTATAGTTAGGTCTCCATTCCTTAAGTATAGCATAATACATTTAATAAATGCATTTCCATTCATTATTAAAGAACATTTTTTACAATGTTGAGTTATGTTGTGTAGGTTAATAATTATAATTGTAATTCTATTTAAATAAATTATTATACATTTTTTCTTACATTTGTGGGTTTATTTCACATTTTAAAATAACAAACTCCACCCAGATTCTAGAGGGATTCATGAAGGATTCAAATTGACTCCAAATTATATGTTACGTCCTATTTATTTTGCTTTTATTCACTCTCATTTACAATATTTAACTTTAGTATGGGGATCAACTTTTCAAAATTTGCTTAACCCTATACAAGTTTTACAAAATAAGCAATTAAAATTATATATTGCTTGAATAGACAATATCCAACTAAACTTTTATATACAAATTTTAATATTATGCCGCTTAATGCAAAATATTGTTTTTGTTCACCAAATTATATCAAAAAATAAACCTGTTCAATTACAGACACGTACATGACCATTTTACTAGAACTGTTTTCAATATTGATTTACCTTTAATACACACTAGGGCAGGTCAGAACTCCATTTATTATCAAGGTACGAACAAACCCCAAGAATTACAATTTTTAAATATAAAACGTCTTAAAATGATAACTAAAAAAATACTTAAAAATGGGGAGGCTAAATTTTAAACTAAAAAGTATTTTAACCTACACTTATTTTATGATTAATTTTATTCTTTTCAAAATTATTTATAAATAATATCTAAACGATATTTAGTTATATTATTTTATTAAAAGAAATAATAATTGAATGATTTTATACATATTTTCATCTTTTTTTTTATTGAATATTAACATTTTTTTTGACTTACCTTGTATTTTAATTAGTTATATTTAACAATTACATTTTTAGATGTTGTTATTAGTAGAGTCCCTCATGAACAAATGTTTTTGGGATTTTATTTTGAATAAATAAATATTAAGAAAATTTTTGTCAGGACCAATATCTAGCAACACAGCCATTCATTAGGTATATAGATCAACAATTAAAGCCAATTAAGTGCTTACACAAGAAATTCAGAATGGCTCGTCTTGTACCAGTGTGGACATACTACATTTACACTAGTATATTTTACCATTAAGGAATGTATTATTATGAACACTGAATGTTAATAATGTTATTCATAGGCTTGCGCTGACTAGTATGGGTAAATAATAGTATATTACATACCGAAGAGGAAAGTATTTCATTACTGTCGAGAGATAAGTTAGTTATCCGAGACGCGAAGCGTCGAAGTTAATCTCGTGACAGTGATGAAAACTTTCCTCTAAGGTTAGTATACTATTTTATTTACAACCACACCGTTAATTGAAAATTAGATATTTGATTTTTTCAAAAAAATGTAGTAAAAATGTCAAAATATGACATTTATTGTTTTGACGCAAAAAAAAAATATGCTGGTTGCGTTATTCAGAAGAACAAGAATGAGGGAAGTGGAAGTAGACGTAGGTAATGTGACACTTCCAAACTTTTAAAAAATTTGTAAAGTCAACATTACATGTATGGTTGTTAGGGTTGAGTAAATTTCACTTTCAGCCTCCTTCGAAATTTCACTTGGAAATTTTCGCGAAACTTTCACGCTAAGTGAAATTTTCGCGAAATTTATTGAAAGTTATGAAACTTTCACCCAGGCATTAAATTTCAGTAAAAATTTCGGTGAAACTTTCACATAAGTTTTCATTATTGTAAGATTGAATCCCGGGCTTAATTCTTGTACCAAAAATAATAATGTGAAAGTTTCCTCAGATTGACAGCAACAGTAATGGCATTGTCGTAATAGAAAAAACGTAGGAACAAAAGTAGAATTTAAAATGAGCTACTTGCTAATTTATACTGCATATTTTTCTTTAACAATGAAAACAAATTATTGATCGTTTTCTTGATCACTAAATGATTCTGGCCTAAACTGGAGTCTGTATCATGTAAAGTTAAATTACTTTCATCAGTTGGGCAGTCGCATGTGAAGTTTTTGCGAAACTTTAATTGAAATTTTAGTGAAATTTTCGCGAAACCTTTACTGAAATTTATAAGGTGAAAGTTTCACTTGAAATTTTCAAAGTTTTCACTAAAATTTTACTTTTTATGCTAAGTGAAATATTTCACTTTTGAAATTTTCAAATGCGAAAATTTCATTTAAAATTTTCAAATGGCACATCCCTACGTGTTGCACGCAGCGAATGTATGCATCCGATTGGCTATTTCGGGAACCGTTCCATTTTAATAAATAAAGGGGCAGTCGCATGTGAAATTTTTGCGAAACTCACTGAAATTTAAAAGGTGAAAGTTTTACTTGAAATTTTCAAAGTTTTCACTGAAATTTCACTTTTTATGCTAAGTGAAATATTTCACTTTTGAAATTTTCAAATGCGAAAATTTCATTTGAAATTTTCAAATGGCACATCCTTAATGGTTGTAAATAAAAGATATATTTTTCTAGTCTTATTGTTTATTTCAAATAAATACATACAATTTCTTAACTAAACTGCTAAAAATAAAAAAGCAAATATTTACAATTTTAAAAATATTAATTTAACATAGATTTATTATTTTTCTTAATTTAAGTGTAAGTACTCGTCTCCATTTTCACGTTTAGTACCGACTTCACATTACAGACAAGTATATTTTCTGTGAGCCAAATTAAAATACCCCCCCTTATTTAAAGTCTAAAAACTTTTTTTTAGTAAAGTTTAATAATTTATTGATATAATGTGGAAGCAACATTTTCCATACAATATTTGGATAAGCGGGCATACAGGGTAGACGATCTAAAAATAAGGAGTAAAAACAAATAATACAATTTTCTGAATAGTTATATCGTTTTCCAGACATGTCTGTAAAAATAAAATGATAAATTTTTGCCATAAGCCCTAACAGAGTTACATGTTTGGTCCACCCTGTACAGTCTAATACCAGCGGCAAATTATACATACAGTGCCCATAAAGTTGCCCACATATGAGAAAATAAAGTGGTTGGTTTAATGCAAAAATTCGAAAAATAATTTTTTAAACATTTTTTGAAAAAAATATCCATTATAAAGTTAGTTAAAGATATTTGTGGTTTCTGGAGATTATCGGCAATAAAAGTTTTTCAATGTTCCATCAATATGTAGGCAACTTTATGACGGTCACTGTATAATTTATAACCAAAAATTCTTAAATTCCGATAAAACGAAGTAAAAAGTTATTAAACTATACTACTACTACTTTAATTTGGACTACCGCACTGGTCAGATGCGTTTTCCTAGAAAGCTACGCGTCGTTCACGTAGAAAGACGATCGCGCTTTCTCAGGAAACGTACCTTTGAACAAGTCCGGAGTAAGTTATTCTGGTATTATAGCTGGAACTTCAAAAAAAAAAATTATCAAAAAAGAAAATCGTGTTTTGTTTCATTATTAAGGAGACAATCATTAAAGTACCTCCCTGTAACTTACTCGGAATCCTTTTTAACTAAGTATAAATTCATGTTTTTACAAAGACCGCTAAATTTTAACTATAACACTGATCTAAACAAACGTATCTATTCTTATTAACTTATGTAACCATATTTGAAAAAACTCTCAAAATAAACCGGACTTTGTGAAAACGCGAAAACCACAAAATTTAAATAGTAAACGTTTATAGCAAGTTATACCAGAAACCTGCTACAATCTCTAAATATTATTAACATTAATATAATATCTAACCATATTTTAGGCAAAATATGTTATGTGATGTTCCGCTATGCTGACGGCGACGTGTGTCCACGGATAGGTCACCTTACCCACACTTGTGAAATTTGTGATTTTTTAGATTTTCGAAAAAGTCATTCTTTATAATTTGTTATATAAATACCATTTAATTTTAAAAAATGTTGGTTTTATTGTACAGGGTCCGCAAAAACTATAAAAATTTGGATTTGCAAAATTATTCAACTCAACAAAAACCAGATAAAGTATCTTCACTGAAATTATGGTTTTCAATAAGTATACATATTTGATAAAATAAATAAAATTTACATTTTTGTTTTTATTATTTTTCCAAGATTGTTGTTTTTGCCTAATATGTATACCGTAAACCAGGGTTATTTTACACGGCTAGGTGACTTTACACCAAGTTACTTTTCATGATACTTTTTTATATTATGCTAACTTTGGCAACAATGCGCTCGTGCATTGCGCTGTACTTCAAAGCTGACCAAACGACAAGTCGACACAGGTCTAAACGGAAAACGCACGTGGTTGCAGTAAGGCATTAGTGCTTAATAAGTAAGGTTGTGGCAAATAATTGTGTATCTTAAACTTCAGAAGTAAGGTTTTTGGGGTCGAACTAGAAACAGTTAGGTAAGTTCTATCTATATTTCTGATAAGTATAGTCACCTAAGGTTGTCCTACCAACGTTTAAACAATATCTAACTTAAACTTATGATTATAAAAGTAAAATTTCGCAGCTGCGGTACAGTGATTTTGATCGCATGGGTGTCTTTACATGATTACTTTTTTGTTCCAGACTATGTAAATATGGGTCGAATTTACAAAAAAAAGTTGGGATCCAGAAGATATCTCATGTACAATGCTGAGCAACTGCAGCAAGCTGTAGGAGCCGTAAAAAATTATGGAATGTCTTATGCTGAAGCTGCTAGGCGGTATAAGATAAACAAAAAAACGCTTTGGAACAAAGTTAATGGTAAGCATCTTGCAAAGCCTGGGGGGCAACCTGTATTAACAGAAGTGGAAGAACGTCATATCGTGGACGTTGTTGTTGCATCAGCAGAATATGGTAGCCCAATAACATCACTAGAGCTTAGAATGATAGTCAAAAGATATTTAGATTCTGTTGGCAAACAAATCAGTAAATTTAGTGACAATCTTCCTGGAACTGAATGGGCTCTTAATTTTATAGATCGACACAAGGACTTATTATCGCAAAGAACTTGTCAGAATATTAAGGGTGTAAGAGCTCTAAAAAATGAAGATGAAATCAACATGTATTTTGATAACCTTGCCGAGAGTTTGAATAATGTGCCAATTCAGAACATACTTAATTACGACGAAACAAATTTATCAGACGATCCAGGTGCCAAAAAATGTATCTTCAGGAGAGGCATAAAATATCCAGAAAGAATTATGAACACGAGCAAAGCGTCTATATCTGTCATGTTTGCTATCAGTGGTGATATGAATGTCCTGGCCCCTTACGTGGTTTATAAAGCCGAAAGGCTTTATGATCAGTGGACCATCTGTGGTCCTCCAGGAACTCGATACAATAGATCCAAGTCAGGATGGTTTGACGCGTTTACATTTCAAGAGTGGTTTTCAACTATTGTATTACCATGGGCAAAATCCAGACCTGGGCCCAAGGTGATTATTGGGGATAACCTTTCGTCGCACTTGAATGTTGATATAATTATAGCATCCCAGCGTAACAACATCAGAGTTGTATTTTTGCCTCCCCATTCCACCCATCTTACTCAGCCCTTGGATGTCGGGTATTATGCCCCGATGAAAAGGGCCTGGCGAAAATTATTAGAACAATTTAAACTGCAAAATCCAGCGGAAAAGGTTTTAAATAAAACCTCCTTTCCATCGCTCCTAAAAAAATTAGTAGAATATTTGAAACTAAAGGATAAGGAAAATATTGCAAGCGCCTTCAGGGCCACCGGAATCATTCCTTTGAACAGGAATCAAGTTTTGAAAAAGCTGCCCCAGGCAAGGGCAGAAGAACACGTCGTGATGCAAAGAGTGAGCGATAGTCTGCTAACCTTTTTAAAAGAAACAAGAAATCCGTCACAGCCTGCGGAGAAAAAGCGAAAGAAAATGTTGAAAGTGGCGCCAGGGAAATCGGTTTCCTATGAAGAACTTTGGGAAGACCAAGAAAATACCACACCCGAAAGTGAAGGGAAAAAGATATTTGAAGATGAAGAAGATCAGGACAACAATGATGACCTTTATTCTATTGAAGAGACCCTTGAAGAGAACTTTGAAGAAGACAGCGATGATGCCCTTCCACTGGATCATATTATACCAAAACCAGGAAAATTTGTTGTGGTAGCATTTCCAACAAAAAAAAGCATTCGGCACTTTGTGGGCCAAATATTGGAGAGTCAGGATAGGCCAGAACTATTAATAAAATTTCTACGAAAAAAAGGTAAAAGTTTCGTGTTCCCAACTGAAGATGATATTTCCTTACAGCAGGAAAATGATGTCGTAAAATTCCTAAGAGAACCTGCTGTTAGAAGGGGTGTTTATACATTTCATGGTCTGAAACTTGAAAGGTATAATTTAATGTAAAAACTTTGTTGTTGTTGTATTGTTTAGTTTCAGTATATTTTCGTATATTTTATAAATGCTTTTTATATTGTCGTTGTGTATTAAAGTATTTTTTCATTAAAATTGACTTTTATTTGATTATAAGTAGTATATAATAAGCTATATTCATGATTTACAAATTAGAAAAAGTATCTATGAGAGTTTCTGCGTGTAAAGACACCTATATTAAGCTGTTATGTAGTCTCTTAGTACGTTTTTAATACTCGTATAAAGTGACCCCGATTTCAAGGTGACTTTACACAGTTTTTAATAAAAAAATATATTATATAGCAGGTTATATAAAACAAAAATATTGTCTGAAAATTACTTTAAAAACCTTAAACTATGACATAGTTATAGCTGTGCCATATATCTTTAAAAATAAACGAGATATTAAACGAAATATACCAAAATCGTGGTAAAGTAACCCCGGTTTACGGTACTTATAAATAATATGTATAGGTGAAATTTCTACATGAATTATCATCATCAACATATTTTATGTTAATTAATTCATCTGGAAACATGCTTCTAAGGCATTTACTTAACAGCAAATATTAGTGAAGAATTCGCCATTTTATTTTCCTATAAATATTTCGTTTTCCCCAAAAAGTGGCCAACAAACCCGTATTTGGGTAGCAATTATACTAATATATTATAAGTTAAAAAAGAATTAAAAAACGTAAAAATGTGGGTAATTTTGCTCTAAAAATGCCAAAAATGGATATTTGAAAGATTTTTGGATAAAATGGAGAAGTAATGAAATATTGTTCAAAACACGAAATGTCGAATGCGTCACTAGTGTTTGCTCTTAACCAAGTGTTATTTATGGTATTGAAAAAGTGTCCTACAAATACTTAATACGAAAACATCTTGGAAACGATAACTTCTGTGAAAAAACTTTATTTGGCATTTGGATTTCTAACTCTCTCTTTCTAACCTCTTTAATTCTGATGTTAAAGTATTTTTCACAATAAATGGTCGACTCCGTTTAACTACCTGGGACGATTTGCAAGAGCTTGGTCATAAAAATACAAATAAACTGTCGGTCAGGGTCGGATTATAATTTGTAATTATAGCAGGTAATATTTAACTATCTTGTGCTTGCGATATTGCGTCATTAAATAATATATTATTAATAACGAATTAAATATCTAAAGTCCTACCCTGTAGTGTATATGCTTGTTGATTGTGTATAACAATGGGATTAAACCGGTAGTTTTATTGCAGTCAATAAGTTGATACCATTTAGGGTGAAAAATACTTTACAAATTTTAAATTTTTTTTAGTTTTGTAAATCCAAGTTTTTGCCCATCCTGAACAACAAAATCAAAAGTTTTTTAAATGTCAATCGTATTTATATAACAAACAAAAGAAATTATGAGGCCTTAATTTTTTCCGAAAAGTCCATCCGTCCATCCACATTGTATTTAGATAAAATTATGCCAGTTTTCGCCTACCTAGTCTTAAGATTTTTTTTTGTGTAATTTATGGGAACTAATAGAAACAAACAAATTTAAAAATAAATCTGAACAAATATAAGGTTTTGTACGGCACAGACAGAGGTGGAGCTACTAGCTCCTTGGCTTGTTTCTATTCTAAGAAAGTGAAAAAGTGGAATAATTATTTTATAACAAAAGATTCGTTACAAAGTAGCAAAATATCTTCTATTTCATACATCGTTTCTATATAAGTCTACCGTTTCGACACCGAAAATGTTTATTGTGGATATAATAAAGTTTTCTTTGTAAAAAATATCTACTTGTAGTTCTAAAAGTATACTTAGATGGATCTATTAAAATATCAATCGAAAAATGCTACCGAAGCGTTTAGCTGAATAAACCAGGCTAAATAAAAATTTTAGAATAACTATTCCTAGAATTGACTCAATATAAACGTGTATAAAGAAACTTAAAAATCTTACTCCAATAAAAAAAATCAAACAAGTCTGTTGAGAGTTATTTATGTGTTCTGCTTCAGCTCACAAACTACATTTTAAATAGGAGTAGGTGACCTCAAATGTAAATCTTTTAACAGGGTGGATATAACAGTTACCACTAACGGCAAGCTAATTTACAACAATTCTTTTCACCGAAATTATCTTGCTGTTACCATTAACAATTAACAGGGAATTAGTCTCTCATAACACAAGCAACTGCGCCAAATCAAATCAAAGAATTGTTAATTTGGGTGAGAATGCTTGAAAACTCACTATGATAGGAACAGTTATTGCATTTTCATGGACTACAATCGGAGTTTTTCACAGATAAAGATTTTGTATTCATTATGCACCAAAAAATGTTTATGTTAAATAAATTGTAACCACCAATTAGACTGCAATATTTACTTACCGCAACACTTCATACAAATCATCAAAAAAAATTAGTTGTAACTTCCAAACACTACTTATCAGTTAATCACATTTGGACGGAAAATATAAGAATAATAATACTCATGGCAGAACTAACTGCATTTTTGATGATTTTATCAAATTTAGGAAATATAACTTGATAAATTAATTTGGAAAAATGCCAGTGACTCTGACTGAAACAATTCTTTACGTGTCATTGCCAGTCCCAATCATTGCAGGTAAATAAACTAACAAAAAAAAGTAAATATACTTATAAGAGTCTCAGAAAGTTACAATTTTTTTTACACAATTTTAGAAAATATTCTTTGTTCTAAAATTTAAAAAAAAAAAACTTGTAAATTACAAAAGGAAATAAAATAAAAATCTATAAATAATCATTAACGGAGACTTTGAGTTGTAAAATGTGACCCAGAATTTTATAAATGATTTTCTGAAAAATCCAATGTCGGTAAAAAGTTGCGCTACGTATAATCTAACCAAATAAAGTGATGACTAAAGTAACTCTTAAAAATTAACATCCTAAACGACGCTTCTAATGTAAGAATACAAAAAGTAATAACTTAAATTTAAATAGTACGTAAGTGAATTGTGAGTGATCATTCTAGTTTCTATTGCATTGCTAGTGAAGAGATTTTTGGCAAGGACAGTTAACAATTAATTTTATTGCATTAAAATTGCAACGATACACGTCCTAATATTTATATAAAATAAATAATATAATTTGATAGATTGCTTCGATGTTCCTTGAACCAAAAATCTCCAAATAACTCTTTCTAAGACTCTTTGTACCTACATTACAAAGAATCCTGAAATCGGTTTCTCAACAAAAAAAAACAATTTTTTTCTCAGGACGCGTACATTCTTCGCAGGTCGTACTGGTATTTGTCTTGGATGTCTTTTCGCTTGAGTTTGAAAGCTGCTGTTACTAGACCCATGTCAGGAGACCAGACTTCTGCTACGAGTTTTACTGCATGGGGAATTTCGAATTTCTCTAGTTTACCTATAAAACGAAGTAAACATTTATTAATACGTCAAGTGTTAAGCGCTTATGAAAATGTAGCCCCCCGCCTCTTTAAAGTACTCAAAGTACTTCTAATTACGCCAATAAGTTTTACCCAAAAATCTATCACCTACATACGATATTATACAACAATACATATTTCAAATACACCTATTAACAAAGTATCGCCAGTTTTTAAAAAGGCGGAAATAGTATATTAACGTACACGTTTTATAAAGCATCATTTTATAGCACGCGTCCATGTTAAAAAACGAGCCGCTTTGTATAAACCAAATTGATATTTAAATTTAGAAAAGCTTTATAAATTAAAACTATGCATTCTAATACACTCTATTATTATTAAAGAAAAATAATCGAATATAATATTTCCTTAGACCAACATTATTCACATCACGAGACAAAATCATCATATTTAAACACCAATGGTAGAGTACTTTTGGCCAAAGATCAATATTATATAAAGGAATAGCAATCTACAACAGTTTGCCGAAAAAAATTAAAGAAATATCAAAATTATGGACTAAAAAAACATTTTTTAAAACTTTTACGTATTATATATTAATTTTTTTTTGTAAATGGTTATTATATATACAGGGTGTCCCAAAAGTAATGGGACACAGAGCAACAGCAGACTCCTTAAAGCGAAATAATGTGATTTACTTAAACTTGCCTTATCCCAAAATTGATAACAACAAAGATACAGGGTGGCAAAGTTTTAATTTTGTTTTCGTTTTTTTTGCGATTACTTCTTACCGAAACGACATAGCAGCACAAAATTAAGGGTTTTGGGGTTTTTTGAGGTGAGGAATTCAAAATTATTCATAGTTTTTGTGTACCCAGTAGAGGGCGCTGCCTACGGCATGGCCCACTCCTTTTAGCTGGCATAACTTTGTTTAGGATTTTTATATCGACCCGACTATTAAAAAAATTAATTACTTTACTTCTTTTACATCAAAAATGTATAACTTATTGAAGTCGCTAGGAGCAACCATGTATATATATTTTTTTGAATAATTTCGATGGAGTTATTAATAGTTACTAAACATGGTTTTTATTATTTGTGAATTTATATATTGTATATTTGGTGTTATATTCTCTGTAATAAACTTTTTTAAGTTGGTTGAGAATAATAAATATAAAAAAAATTTAAAAAAAAACATCATTGTATTTCAGTCTGAAATAAATAAACATGCATATAGCGCCCCTCCACTTTGTTTCGTAAACTTACGCTGTTAAAAATTGTCTAAAAATGTAAAAATCGTTAAACCTCTGCAGTATGGCAACGCAGCAGTAAAAGATTCTTTGACCGCGTTATCTGCAGTTTTGGCTTACTTATCTTTGCTTACTTTCCAATAATAATAATATTTAACTTTTTTAATTATAAGGGCATCCACGTAACAACTACATAAGTAGCAATATTAATTCTAAGAATTAAGATTAGCAAGTTAATCTACGAATTTTTGAGTTTTATGAATCTTCCAGTACCTAAAACTAATCAAACATCTGAAGAACAAAATGGTTGTCTTGAGTAATCAATTAAATAAAAACACGCCTCTTCCTACAAACGACGCTGTAAACGCATTTTTATAGCATTTATGAATTACTTGGCCATCTATAGATGGTAGATTATTGGTTCTTCCCCCCCGAACCTTTGTACTGCTTGCAGAAAATTTGTTTAGAACCGACTTGGCTCAACATACAAAAAATCCTACGTAATAAAAAAAATTACGAACCTCTCTTTCCGTGGTCCGCCAGCTCCGCGCACACTGCCTTCTCCATCTCGGGATGCTCGCACAGCTCCTCGAAGTTCTTCTCGCCCAGCCCGATCTTGGTGGCGAGCTCCATCATTTGCGGCTGGTTCGGCACCACGAGCGCCACGCAATACTGCTTGGTCGGCTCGCCGTACACGCAGATGTTGTCCACGAGGGTGCAGGTCTTCAACGTGGACTCTACCTTGCCCAGGGAAACGTATTCGCCTGCTTGCAGTTTAACCAAATCCTTCTTACGATCTGGATCGAGATCGGTAATATTATAATTAGTTTTTTGAACGATGAAAATTTAAAAAATTAGTTTTTTATTTAAGCACGTTGTGACGTGCTAAACTTACCTATAATAGTAACTGCTCCGTCTTCATGCACTTCACCAATATCTCCAGTCTTAAACCACCTCTTTCCAGCGTCGTCCATAAAGTCTTCTTCAGTTTTGCCTGGCAATTTATAGTATCTGGACGAAGAAATTATATATTTACTACTTAATATCAATTCAAATATCAACCGAATCAATTTTTTAAGAGTTACATGCCTCCCAGTGTACTTTAAGACCATTTATATTAATCAAAACTTAATTAATAAGTAGGTAACACTTTCAATACAATCATTTTGGAAATTGAAAACTGGGTGCTATGAGTGCCCTATAATATTTTCGTGTTAATTTTAAAGCAATTTTAACTTACCCAGCACTAACGTTATCACCTCCAACTAAAATTTCCCCCCTGGGATGTGGTTTATCCGTGACTCTGTAATTACCATCTTCCCAATTTAGTATCCTAATTTCGGTGACGGTACACGGGCCGCCAACTCTACCGTAGGTTTTATCATGAACTAAAAAAATAGTATAGAATTAGTTTAAATATTTTTTATACTTTTTATTATGGTTTTGAAGAAATTGTTTAAATTTTTCTGCGTGTATCAAATTAAAATGGCAGTTCAGCTGTTAACGCAGGCATAAATGACTAACCAGATGAGTAACTCTCCAACGGCACGTTTTGATCTCAAATATTATTTTTGTCGTCATTCCAGTATTGAAATTCTTCGAAATTCCTATCTTTTGCCATGTTGATTTTTTATTTTATTGGACCACATTTTCACAAAAGTATAAGAACTTAATTTATTTAATATCCTCTATATATAGTGCACTAATATTTTTAAAGGTTGCAGACAATGATGTTTCTTAAATGATAGAAGAGTTTTAATAGACCAGGGCCTTTGAAAATGGTAAAAAGTGAAAAAAAAATAATAGTAGGATGAAACCCATTGGAAAAGGAAAAGAATATAACAAAAATTAAAGGAAAAATAATTTACGGGCGATCCGAGGTCGGGGAGTGGAAAGGGGTGAGTTTTTAAGGGTACAAAACGATTTATCTCACTTTCCGTTCGTTAAATGGTAAAGTTGTAGGTAATAAAAAGATCTACAACTTTTGTATTTACACTTTATTCACATAACCTCAAAATTTATGTGAAAAATTCAAATAACCAAGTTTTTGGTTTATTATTTTTATCTTTCACAAAAAAAAATTTTTTTTACGAAATTTGGTGAAAACTTTCCTTTTTATGTCCCAAACACACTGTAATTTTATTGATTTAATATTATTTATTTTTTTCACCTTATTTTGACTTAATATCGAAAAAGCACCCTAATTTTCAATCGAAAATTCTCACGTCAAAATTTCTGCTTTTTTTAAAAAGTCGGTGGGCTTTTTGTTCGTTGAAATCTCTACTTTCTGATGGTGTTAAAAAAATATACATTACTATGGTAAATGTGATGAAATCCCCTTTAAATCCTACCTTGAACAACTATTTTCGCATGTTTTTTGCGATCTTTATGTTTTATGGATTTGTAACTTTTCTGTTTATCAATGTAACATGTAATCTTACGTTTTTCGAGAAATTAAAGTATAAAATTTAATAAATAGCTCAAAATTGTACCTGATTAAAAAAAAAATCGAATTCCAGTTTTTTTCGTTTCTTTGCATTTCTTGAGAACATTTACCATAGTAATGTATATTTTTTTACACCATCAGACAGTAGAGATTTTAACGAACAAAAAACCCACCGACTTTTTAAAAAAATCAGATATTTTGACGTGAGAAATTTCGATTGAAAATTAGGGTGCTTTTTCGATATTAAGTGAAAATAAGGTGAAAAAATAAATATTTTAAATCAAAAAAATTACAGTGTGTTTGAGACATAAAAAGGTAAATTTTCAACAAATTTATTTTTCTTGTAAAAGATAAAAATAAAAAACCAAAAACTTGGTTATTTGAATTTTTCACATAAATTTTGAGGTTATGTGAAAAAAGTGCAAATACAAAAGTTGTAGATCTTTTTATTCCCTACAACTTTGCCTTTAAACGTTTTTCCATAGGACTTGTAGTTTTGCCGGAAATCGAGATAAATCGTTTTCTACCCTTAAAAACTCACCCCTTTCCACTTCCCGACCTCGGATCGCCCGTAAATTATTTTTCCTTTCATTTTTTTATATTCTCTTCCTTTTCCAATGGGTTTCATCCTACTATTAATTTTTTTGGTTTCAAAAATTATCGGCCCTGGTCTATAACTGGTAAATATACTACTGTATTCACCTGAACCTGTAACTTAACTTACAATCTTGTACAGTTGCGCAAGACGCAGTCTCCGTCAAACCATAACCTTGCATGATGGTCACGCACAAACAATTGTTAATGAGCTCGTGAGTGTCGGGCGACAGAGGGGCGCCTCCAGATATTACCAATCTGACGTTTCCCCCCATTATTTGACGAATTGGACTGAAAATAAGCCTAAAAGAATGAAAAAAAAGCATGACAAAAAGTGGTCTTTACGACTTTACGTAGGTAGAAGTTTTAAAAATAAAGTTAGCTTCAACGTCATTATTACCTGTCAATAAGTGGTGTATCGTATCCCCTCCTCCTCCATTTGGTTTTGTAGTCATAGCAGAATTTGAAGATCAGTTTCTTGGAACCGCTGCTTTTGCTGACTTTATCGAGGATGGTTTTTGAGATTCTATCCAGAATAAGCTAAACCAAAAAGGAAATTCATATGTAAATTTATATTTATATTTATAATCTAATTACTTTTAAATAAAATTAATTGTTGTAAACTGACTGAATGGTTCGTCAGCCTAAAACCTTAATCTTAGAATCATGAAATTTTGATATTTTTCCTTATAACGTCCACTAAGAACGGATTTTTCGAAAAACAACTCTAAGGGAGTAAAAACAGGATAGAAATGGGAGGGGTAAGTTTCCAAAGCATTCGCTAGAGAAGTACGGCTAGCTAGCTAGCTTTTAGGTCTGATGATGCCCATACAAGGGCGAAACATGTTACCGAAAGTTTATTTAATAAACTAAAAAATCTGGTATCTTCGTAATTTGAACTACTTCGAATAGGATATAAGTTATAAAGTTCAAAAAGGTATACTTACAGGTACACTGGTCATACAGGTAGGTTGTAACACCGAGGCGTCGCCCTTGGTACCCTTTTTAATTTTGCTAGCCGTGTCTATCATTGTCAGGGCGCTGGAATATCCTATAGGAACCCCCCAACATAAGCATACCGTTTCTAACACTAATTCGAATACATGAGCTGAAAAAAACAAACATTTTTTATTATTCCGACCAAAACATGACATGTTTACAAATACCTTGTAATTCTTATGTCACGCAGAATTTAGTATCTTCTAGTACTCCTTTGAAAATGACCCGCAAGGGCCGAAACACGTGTCAGGAAATTGAATAAATTTGTGAAACATAACAAGTAGTTATTTTTACTTCCTACCCAATAAAAAATTAAAGTTGAAACACGTAGCATCTTTATAAATATATATTTTTCAACAAAGTTAATTTGACGGGTCCGAAGGATTCTTGATTAACCGGGCGATATTCTATATAAAAGACAACGTTTCTTCGATCCTGACGGCCAATAGGAATTCGAACCGCAGTCACTTACCTAATGGAAGAAATCCGATCATAATATCTGATTCGTAAATATCAACCGCATCACAGAAAGCTTTCAACGTTGTAATTATGTTCTTATGCAT
The DNA here is from genome assembly GCA_963969555.1 of Polydrusus pterygomalis. Taxonomy (NCBI): domain Eukaryota; kingdom Metazoa; phylum Arthropoda; class Insecta; order Coleoptera; family Curculionidae; genus Polydrusus; species Polydrusus pterygomalis. The sequence continues at coordinate 4,357,034 of OZ018376.1, forward strand.
GATTAAGACGCCCTTCGGGACTCCAGTAGATCCGCTCGTGTACATGATAATGGCTGTATCAGTAGCCTCTGGAGGGGAGTTTTCTAAAAATAAAAACATACTAAATATACAAGGTAGGCAATAAAATATCACAACTATTATTTTTTGTTATTATACATGAATAAATTCCGTCCCCTGAACCTGGTAAGTGGTATAACCGCTAAAAGACAATAGTTCACCCTGTATATCCTGTTCTAATAATTTTATTTAATAATAATTATCAATCCACAAATCTACACTTACCATAGCTAGACTCACTTCCTTTCTTCAACACATCCGTAAAACTAATAATGTCGATATCATTCCCATAACCAGTCTTATCCAAATCTTTCAATTGGTCCTCCATGTATATCAGAGTTTTTACTTTCGGCGTGAGCGCAAGGACTTTCTTGAATTTCGGCATCAGCTCGTATGACGTAATGACAGTTGTGACGTCGGTCTCATTAATACCATGTGCAATGGCCTCATCGCCTATAAAAAAAAACAGTCAGAACATGTTTCAACATGGTTAAAAAATACGGAATTTCTCAATTTTGAAACAAACCTAAATAAAAGCAATTTCTTGGCGGTTAAAAGTGAATAGAAACATTTTATAAATCGTGGACGTATAAGCAGAACCCTATAAGTCCATTTTTTAACAAATTGAGATTACCCCACCCATAAGTCCGTATGATGATTCCGCTTCAATGAAATAATCAGCCAAGTCCATTTTGCCGTTACTTTAAAAGATATAGATCCTACAGATTTGCTTAAGTCCAAATTTATTTTATTTTAAGAGACAGAATCATTTATGTGCACTTAAGCGACTTTTGTCAACGCCGCGCCAGCAACTTTGAACAGGAAAAAACCTGTAAGTCCAAGTCTAAGATATTCAAAAGAAAAGCCTGGTATAATTGAATACAAATACATGCATTCCAGCCCTTACAAATCGATAAACGTTTTCGAAAGAGGAAAAAAACCACACTTTCCAAAGGACCTGAAAAAATTATACAACCAGCCATTGCGAATTGGTGCCAAGAAGAAGGAGGACTTCCTTAAACTATGCAAAAATGAAGTAATTCCGGCGGAATTCCATGGTTGGTACCAGTCTCTACCCACCTGTGGCTATAATACTCCGGAAGAAAGCAATAGCGATGAGGACGAAGACGAATACCTTCCGTTAAGCCATTATATGCCAAAAAAATAATTAATATAAACAGAAAAAAAACATTAAGTCCAAACTTTGTTATGTTACCTTTAAAAAATACTAATAAAAATAAATAATGTTTATGTATGTAACTGTTTTACTGATACATAATCCTTTAGAAATAGTAAATAAACGTTTTTTGCAGATTTAAAATCACCTAATGCTAAATACAAATTTTACAGGTAACTTCAAATCTTTATTTCCATTTTTCTCGAAACTAACTTTTTGGACTTACATGATTCATGATTCTGCTTGTACGCCCACGAAATAAGATCTGTACGAGAAGCTAATGTGCATATTATACAGGTAGGTACTGTCATAATGTACTCGTAATGTTTAAAAGCAAAAATTTAAAATGGTTATATGGAAAATACGTGTACAAATTTTAGCCCAATTTACCTCAGTTCAAAAGTTGATAGTTTTTAAAATACAGGGTGCCAAAGATATTATTTTTTGGAACTTTTTTGTAAATATTTATTCTAAGAATATCATGATTTGTACGAAATTTGTACTTAGAGGTGTTTTAGGATGAGAAATTGAGATCTGATCAAGTTTCGCCTATGTCTCAAATCAAATCAAATCAAATTTATTTTCCAAGCTTTATAACTTTTTTAAGCCTTAGTATATTAATTTTTTAGTTAAATTTCATATTCCTTGGCATCTTTTGTCCAAAAGAGGTACAAAAGAGGTGGTGTCGCTTCGAGCAGCCGTTTGAGATAATAAAATCGAAAATTAAACCATAAAGGTTTGTCATTAATTGTCCTTAAATTTTTGCTATGACTAAATTGTGAAGGTGGACTACGATGAGTTTCAGATACCTACTAAGTATACAGATATGCCGTAAAAGCCGTATATTTTATAACAAAATTTAAAAAATTAATAAACAATACCACCTTAAAAAGATGTTAATTATAAAAAATAAATAATTGTTATTCATCATATTATACTAATAAATGCCAGCGTATTACTCAATTTGCTCGTAAGTAAATTGAATTTAAAACCATAATATGATGTAACAAAGTGTTTGTAAAAATGCAATAACGTTCTATATTTTTTTTTCATTATTTGTTATGGTGCCAATTTTTTTGAAAAAAAAAGCTCGTCTCGCTATTCTTAATAGTGTTGGCGCAAAATACAATGGACCTATTTTTATTTGCCAGTCGAGCTTCCGATTATAATGCTCTATCTTTGTTTCGATAATTGAAATAGAAAAGAACAGTTAAGAAACAGGAAACAAGATTCGAGAGATCATTACGTATAAAAGAGAACGCCTTTGACTGGTCGACGCGGCTATTATGTGGGTCGGTGCTTTCGCGTTTAGTGAAAAGGTCCATTTCTTACCTAAAGTTGCGTAAATGGTAACCAAAGGAATACTATGCTTGAACAGTCCATGGGCGGCTATCATCCATTCCGCTCTGGTTTCTGCAAAAATAACGACGTTCTCCTTGGGCTTGCATCCTAGTTCCCTGAGACCTTTACCGAAATTCGTAGCCAACGTGTTCACTTCTGAGAAAGTTTTCCAACGATAGACCCCCATGTTAAACTAAAAAAGAAAATGAGCCATATGAGTAGTGTAATCTCCTAAAATACATTTTTACAGACTATTTTGTTTCTTTTCTCAACGGGTCGCCACTAAAAAAAATTAAAATTCGTTAACAAACTCTACTTTTTGAAGTTTTTATCCTGTAATTTTTTTCCTCCGGGTTTTTGGAATTATGTATATATAGTTGAATTCACATAAACTTTTAACGCCGTGACATTTCAGTTCTGTCATACTTGTCAAATACTGCAGCAACTCATAAAATAAAAATTTCTAATGGCTAAATTTAATTAGTATAATTGTACTGCACACAAAGTATGTCTATCTTGTATTATTTCATACGATTAAAAAGAGATAGAAATAAAAAGAGCTGGCCAAACAATTCCAGAAAAGAAAAAGAAAAAACACTGACCAATCTCAGCTGTATAAGAAATTTAGTAAGTTGGTGAAATCTAAAGTAACTAGACAATGACAAGTCTTGACATTTGGCATTAAAACTTTATGTGAATTTAACTATAGCAGGTAATTAACTCCCCTGAGGTAGTCAGCATCATATAGGATTTTTTTGTATTAATAGCTTTATTCAAAATTTGACTTTGGCATCAAGTTCTGCTTCGATCGAGATGAAAGTTAAGCAAAAAATAGTAGTCATGTGATTCGCATTATCTGTCAAATTTTAATTTTTTCCAAAAAAAATTCAAGTGGGGTTATTTCTGAAAAAATCGAAAAAAGTTATAAGAAAAAGTTTTTCTAAATGCAGTTTATAGCCCACATGCAAAATTTCAGCTGCATAAGATAATTTTGATTTTTAACCAATATTTTGTAAATTGCTCCACTTTTGCAAAATAGGACTCAACGCAACCTACATAAAACTTCTCAGTTTTGACAAGGCTTTATTTCAGATACATTTTCTTTAAAATAGCGTCATATTAAATGTGTGTTTTTCTACAAAAACGTTATTATGGCATAGCTTAATAATAAATTATAATATAGGGGTTTTAAATCAAATCGTTGAAAATAGATAAACTTTACGTTGTTAAACTAAAATTTATTTTCCACTTAAAAAACACTTTACTAAAGATACTGTTCTTTTTTGTCTTAATATTAAGGTGTATTACTTTCAGACACAAACTACGTTTTCAAAAATACTTATTTTATGAAGTTACCTTATACAGGGTCAAAAACAAATAAACTTTGCATCACATGCGACCAAATTTTAATAGCCCAATTTTGATTTTGTAAAAAAACACACATTTAATATGGCGATACTTTAAAGAAAAGGTATCTGAAATAAAGCATTGTCAAAACTAAGAAGTTTTGTGTAGGTTGCGTTGAGTCTTATTTTGCAAAAGTGGTGCAATTTACAAAATATCGGTAAAAAATCAAAATTATCCTATGCAGCTGAAATTTGGCATGTGGGCTATAAACTGCATTTAAAAAAACTTTTTCTAATAAATTTTTTCGATATTCTCAAAAATAACCCCACTTTTGAATTATTTTTTGGAAAAAATTAAAATTTGACAGATAATGCGAATTACGTGACCATTTTTTTTTACTTAATTTTCATCTCGATTGAAGCAGAACTTGATGCCAAAGTCAAATTTTTAATAAAGCTATTAATACAAAAAAAATCCCATATGATGCGGACTTTACTGGTAACACTGTATGATTCCTTGTTGTTTTCTTTGCTAATTGTGGATTGTAGGATTGTGGATGTTTAATATTTATGAATTTCTAGTTTTTGTGTAGTTTAGTGAATTGTGTTTGTGCCTTTAGTGGCTCGGATATAATGACTAATGACTAGTAAAGACCATTGTATGATTTTATTATGCCCAAATAGGGGTAGAATACCGGGTATTTCGTATTTTCAGTAGGTAAGTGTGAAGAAGTGATAGTTCTTGATAATATGTTATTTTATTTTATTATGATCAATTTAAACCCATCTAACTAGACCTAGGCCACACAAACAAGATGTTAAAGCCCAGACCCATTCGTTAAACGATAATTTTGCAGTGCGCATGTCTATTCCTGTGTGGTTTTGTTTACATGCGCGAGGCCAGAAATTTGCCACTTTCGTGATTATTGTATGTGAAAATTTTAGCTGTCTACACGTGAAAATAAACTGAAGGTCAACTTTTACAATTTCTTGAGCAAGAACTTAAATTTTAAAACCCGGACCTATCTATTTTTTCTTTCGTTAATTGAGACTTTTGCAGTGCGCATGCCTATTTCTGTATGGCTTTGTTTATATGCGCAAGGCCATAAATTTGCCACTTTATATTTATATTATATTAAATAAATTAACATGAAATGTTTCACATATTTAAGATTAGTTTATCAGCCAATCTTAACAAATTATCATGGGGCAGGATAACTGCAACAGATAACAGATTTGTGCCCGATGTAATACCTAACAATCTCAGTTACGAAGTGATAGTTTAGGCCCTTCAAATGATAATTTTGACATTTTTGTTGTATGTAGATTAGAAGTATATTTTATACATCTTAAGATTAATTTGTTTGTTTTAAGGAAAATTGTACGTCGAGCAAAATTAAATAAGGAGGGCATAAGTATATGGTTTGAGCTAACTATTTTTGATATTTTATAGAAAAATTTATTGTTCAACCGGTACTGCTTGTGTTTTTTATATTTTAGGGAATTCTGCTATTATTAACTGAGGGTTTATGGATGTTTTAGTACCTCTCTCGTTGCAGCCTAATGCTTGTGTTTTATACTATATTTGTGATATATTATATGGATTGAGACAATACCTGATGAGTAAGACCTATGATACGTAACTTAGGGACCTTAGTTTGTTCTAAACAGTTATTTTTTGTTATGATTGTCAATGCAGTTTTTATGCAGTTTTTATTATAAATAAACATAGAAAAAAAATTACGATATTTTATATATGTTTCCTTATTTATTTTCAAAATATTGGTTAATATAAAAATGTGCTTGTATTCCATAAAAGAAAAACTTCTGTGCGTCTTTTTATTGATTTAATTTGTAATTCAATAATATCTATATTGAATTACAAATTAACTCATGAAAGCTCGTTCAAAAGTTAATAATAAAATTCAAAAGTTCTAAAGCCGCCGTTCAAATTTCCCGCCATTGAAACCTAAAAACCTAGGCACACTAAAACCTCTCTTTATCTCTCATCTTTCTCTCTCCGATTGTTTAACAAGGAGTTAACATTTCTAACCCTATAAATTTTCTTTGGCCCATGGCCCATAGACCACGTACTTGTTGGAAACTCTGTGCAACGAGCGCATTAAAATAACTTTAAATGAAGACAAAATTCCCTAATTTTGACACCACATTTAACTTCATTCTATACGAAAATCAAAATCAAATGTTTCCAAAGCGGTTTATCAAATCCTAGCTAACTTCATGATCCGAGACAGACTCGGGGAACAAGTTTTGACTAGTTTGTATTCCCCAACGAATTGTTTAAACACGACGGGTGATCGCGAAAGAATTTATTAAATTTTATAGAAGCGTATCGTCGTCATTCGTGTTTATCGAAAATTAAATCTTCCGGGTCCAGTTTCAGATCATTTAACAGGATATGGAAAAACTGGTATATCTTCAAAGGCCAGTTCTTCACCCACTTTGTCCTTTTCTTCTTTGATTTTATGTCTAATGCCGCCGCCAATGCATATAAATATATTACCTTTATAGGTAATTCGTAGTTCTTTGGTGAACTAGGGAACACAACTGTAATCTCGCGTCGACATCCCATAATCCCCTACCCCTACCACAATCCCGATAGGTACATCACATATAAGGACGAATTCTTGAATGAGTAATATATTATCCTTATGTAAAGCAGAATTAGTTGCATTCACCATGTATTAAAAACTACTACAATGTAAATAAATTGCGTAGGTACTATTATCATCATCATTACGATAAATATCATGCATAGTAGAAACATTAAATTGAATAAGGTCTTATTCTCCTTGGGTAATATAAGCAAATCGTTTTGATAAACAATCATCCTGATGATCATTATGTGTGCATTGTGCAATAAACTGTTTCATTGTTTTCAACACAACAGGGATGGATTGGTCTGTTTGAAGGACAAATATGTTTGTCTTATGTAGTACAATTCGTGCTTCGATTAAGGGCACAGTTCTCAAGATCAATCGTGTATAAAAGGAACTATAAATGGCTTGAATGCAGGGGTAACCTCCGGAGCCTTATAATTATTAAAAAATAAATAATTAGTATCTAATTTTGGAAGGGGTGTTCAGGGAGGCATTGACGAATAGTATGCCGGTATTTTTTTTTTAAATAAATTTTTAATAAGGCAGTTTTTTTAAAACCACTAAAATTGCCACAATTTACCTTAAAATCCTTGAAAGTAAACACGTCTATTTTCAGAACTGAAGTAAAAACAACAATTTTTACTAGTAACACGATAGTTTCTAGTCTATCTAGATGTCATCTCTCCTAAGAATTCTAGATAATGTTGTGTTTTAACAGGAAAGGTTCCGTAATTGCACAAAACACGAAAGTAAACAAAACTATGACCGGCCGACTAACACCTGCCTTGCTCTACCAGCTCCAAAATATGTTTGTGGCTTTCTTCTTCGTAAGCCAAAAACATAAAAATAACTACTCTGATCAACACAACACTGCAGTGCGCATGCGAATCGTCAATAGTTAGGTAAATCGAATTGACGATAGAAAATGGCGTCGTTAATCCCACCTTAAGCTACAAAAAGGGTAAGGCCCAAAAACACGGGGAAAACGAAAAATAAACAAAATATTGATAAAAAAAATGAAACATCGTTACTAGTGTTTGTTCTTACTCAGCCAAAATTGCACAATTTTGGTGAACATTTCAAGTATGAAGGCATACGGCTTTGAAAAAAATTATTGCCACAACTATTTTTATTAAATGACATTAAAATATTACATGTAATTATTATTTATAAATAAATCAACAATTTAACACGATTAAATATAACAAAACCAACGAGAAAAAAAACACAATTACGTAAAACTACTACGTTAGAAATTGCCTATTCACCATCAACAAGTGCAGTGGTACAATGGATTGATCGATCAAATAAATCTACTCGTAGTGAAACAAAAACAGCTTCTCAACGTTACTTCTCAATATTACTATTATTTGATAATTAGGTAAGTTCTTCTTGTTATCCAAAACTATTTATTACTTTTTTGTACATTTTTCAATATCAATATAGTGGCAACAGAGCCAAAAATATCAGAAAAAATAAAAAACTCGCCCGTTGCTGCGCGTCATAATAATAGCTTGTGGATCCGCAACTCCCAGCTGATGCGGCGTTGCCCGATGTCACTTCATGGCTTCTTTTTAAGAAGGTTGTGGTACCTCCGTCACACGTATTATTTATCTCAAACACAATTGAGGCCTCTAGTTTCAAAACCGGACAGGTCCGCTTTAAGTGGAAATGCGTTAAGTCCAAAAAACTGTCATTTCTCAAAAAATAAGCGGAATGGTCTACTTTTTTTATGATAATTGGGAAAATATGATAGCTATCAATTTGTAGAATTTCATTCATAAATTTTAATAAACAACCCTTATTTTGAAAAAAATCAGATGGATTTGTCCTGTTTTGAAATTTACCAACAAGGATCTGTCCGGTTTTGACAGTTATTAACAACTAATTATTAATCATTTTATAGAATAAACTGTATTTATTTCTTTAATTCTGTAACATGTCTTTTAAAAAATAAAAAAGTACCTATAAAGTTGTAAAACCTTTAAAAACTCAGTTATTTATGGTTTTTTAAGCTTAAAATTAATTTTTTGGTTGCTTAATAGTACGTTTTTTGCTTGCACTCGGAGGTGTTTCGACAGGATTGTTCATTTTTAGAGCGTTTGTTTTTGCAGTACCTTCTCTACTACTCAAGATCCTAAGCGCTAATGAATAACAAAAGGACAACAAACGCCGTATTAAAACGATGAGCGGATTTGTCCGGTTATGAAATTAATCGCCTACTAATCACCCAAGGATTTGTCCGCTTCTGGTCACAACTGGATCTGTCCTGTTATGTTATGAATTGTCATCAGGATTTGTCCGGTTTTGAAACTCACCTAAAATTTTAGGGTACATTTTTAATGGGATTTATCCATTTATGTTTTTCATTCCTATACGGGTTGGTAGGCAAGTTTACTACGATCGCAGCGCCACCAAAAACCGCGAAATTTCAAAAATTGGATCTGTCCGGTTTTGAAACTAGTTGCCTCAATTATACTGGAGCAAAAAATCACTTCTCTTTACACCGAAAACCTTTCCCTATGACAAAACCCTTCCACTTTTTCCTTACCTTTTTAAAAACCTTTCCGTTCGGCTGTATCTCGTCGTCCTCCCCAAAAATCTCTCTCGTACCCAGACACCTTTTATTGGGGTACTTCTTGCTGACAAAGTCCAACAACTTCGTCATGGTATCGACTTTTTCCCGAAGTAGAGTGATGTGGACGTGGCCTGGTTGCTTGGTCGACCGATACGTTATGCTTTTGGTGTCCTGGGTTATTGGTTGGGCCTAGAGAAAAAAAGTCAATAGTGAGAAGGGAGCCTGCAATAAAATTCAAAAGAGTGTTTTCTTGCTGGTACGTAGATTCGAACATATTTCTGTATTTGATACGATTTATATTTGTACTTCTAAACAGGGTGTTATATGTTAAAATTACTTATTATGTTTAAACCCCACGCAAATTCTGACATGAAAGCAAATTGCGGGAAAATATTTTTTAACGTTGGAATATTTTTCTAGTATACCCAAGGAGTTACCCTTTTACATACAGTGTGACCAGTAAAGTCTGCATCATATGGGATTTTTTTTATTAACCTATTCGAAATTTGACTTTGGCATCAAGTTCTGCTTCGATCGAGAGCAAAAAATAGGAGTCACGTGATTTGCATTATCTGTCAAATTTTAATTTCTTCCAAAAAATAAATCAAAAGTGGGGTTGTTTCTGAAAATATCGAAAAAAATTTATTGGAAAAAGTTTTTTAAATGCAGTTTCTAGCCAACATGCAAAATTTCAGCTACATAAGATAATTTTGATTTTTACCCATATTTTGTAAATTGCACCACTTTTGCAAAATAAGACTCTACGCAACTCAACTCAATATTAAGGTGTATTAGTTTCAGACACAAACTACGTTTTAAAAATACTTAATTTATAAAGTTACCTTATACAGGGTCAAAAACAAAGAAACTTTGCATCACATGCGACCAAATTTTAATAGCTCAATTTTGATTTTGTAGAAAAACACATATTTAATATGGCGCTACTTTAAAGAAAATTTATCTGATATAAAGCATTGTCAGAACTAAGAAGTTTTAAGGCCTTTTTACAGTCGGCAATACTATTTGCAAGTTGCAATTGTCTTGCTTATAAGCATGCGCAGTAGAGAACCAGCTGATCGGATTTGGCAATTCTCTTGCTATTGCGAAAAATCGATCGTGATCGATTTTTGTTGCAAGTGCGTTTGCAATTCTGGTGGATTTATATGCATTTTCATTGTGACCAACAAAAACGAAAGCTCCTAGAGAGGACGCGCTCAAGCTGAGTTTGACTTTTGTCAGAGTTTGGGTTGTTTCTCTTTTGTTGTGAGTTCACTGTTTCTTTGCGCTTATTCGATTTGTTTTGTGATATTGTTATTCGGTTGTTTTCGCATTGACAGATTAACAACAGAGGCATTTATTTTTGTAATGTTGGCGATCCGTTTCAATCATCATCAAAAAACAAAAATAGAATTGCCAGCTGTAAAACATCCTGCAAGACAAATTTCAGGCAATGTCTTGCGCCTGCAATGCATTGCAGCAATTGAGTTGCAAATAGTATTGCCGACTGTAAAAAGGGCTTTAGGCCTAGCGCTGACTTGCAATTTTCGATTGCGCAACTGTTTGGTTGCATGAGTGACTTCCACAGAGTTAAATGGGAGCCGATTTGCAACTGACAATTGCTGCAACCGTTTAGTTTGTGCCATGGCTGAAATCGCGCAACCAAACAGTTGCGCAATCGAAAATTGCACGAAAATTGCAAGTCAGCGCCTAGCCTTATGTAGGTTGCGTCGAGTCTTAGGCTAGGCGCTGACTTGCAATTTTCGATTGCGCAACTGTTTGGTTGCGCGATTTCAGCCATGGCACAAACTAAATGGTTGCATCAATTGTCAGTTGCAAATCGGCGCGCTCCCATTTAGCTCTGTGGAAGTCACTCATGCAACCAAACAGTTGCGCAATCGAAAATTGCAAGTCAGCGTCTAGCCTTATTTTGCAAACACAAAATATGGGTAAAAAATCAAAACTATCTTATGCAGGTGAAATTTAGCACGTGGGCTAGAAACTGCATTTAAAAAAACTTTTTCCAATAACTTTTTTCGATATTTTCAGAAATAACCAAACTTTTGAATTATTTTTTGGAAAAAATTAAAATTCGACAGATAATGCGAATCACGTGACTACTATTTGTTTGCTTAATTTCATCTCAATCGAAGCAGAACTTGATGCCAAAGTCAAATTTCGAATAAAGCTATTAATAAAAAAAAATCCCATATGATGCGGACTTTACTGGTCACACTGTAATAAGTAATTTTTTATATTTTTATTACACCCTGTAGATCGCATCTTTCGATGTTTTCGTTTGTAATTTATGCCTCGCATGAACGAACAAGTAATTAATAAACAAGGATATATTGCATTGTTAAATAAGTGCCTCTGGAGACTTAATGATATCCAAAATAATTATGTTTTTCATTAGAAAAATGTCCTAAAAAATTTAATTAAAAAGCCATTAAAATTACGCAATTCGTGCCATTCTATTAGTGAAGCAAATTACAAAAAACCATGCATCAATACATCAAGAAAATAAAAAAAATATTAATATGCATAAAATAGGTTAGAGTTGGAGACTTATAAAAGATTAATTATTAATTAAACTAGCTTAATTGGTAATCCATACTTATCGAAACATAATAGGGATAAAACGAGCTTTGTTTGCGATAAAATAATGCATTTTTAAATAAAATAAATAGTATTATTACAGGATGAAGTAAAGTCGTGGAATTTTGACATTTGATCCTTGGCTTATCTTAGATGTAGGATTTAAAAAAGCAGATCCACCAGAAAAGTGATAAGAAAAACGGTTCAATTATGAAATGGAGGTTGAAAAAAGAGTCGCTGAAAAAAAAGTAATTTTTTCAACAAAATAATTACTTTCCTAAAAAAATAGAAACATGGATGTATGAAAAGTCTGTTCAATGACAGCTGACCGTTACGTCACGACTAGTACTTGTCTTTCTAACATTCGTGAACTAGATGTGATAGTAAATTTGCGTCAATAATGAATGTCCTCCAGTCAAAAAAGTTTTATTATTATTTTTGACAGTGACATTTTTAATCAACATTGTTTCAAAAATGTCACGGTATTGTGAAAAAGAACAAGCATCATGCGGACATGATTTATTTTAATTATTTATAAAAAACTGTATTTTGTTGGTTTTCATTTTTATTATATTTTCGTCTTTATGATTTTATAAATGAGTTGTATTTATTTTTTAGTAAATTTAAATTAATTAGAAATTTCATACTGATTTTCAAAAACCAAATGTTTCATTCTATGATACCTTTTACCCTAATTAAATTACTACTTATTTCTGTCTTCATTAACAGTATAAAAATAATAATTAAAAATTTGAAAAAACGCGCTTATATTTTACTTGTTTACATGCATCCGTCTTTAGCTCAAGCCTAAAAAATCATAACCTTTACCACCGGTAAGTCAAACTGACTAAATTAATTTACGACGTACCAAAAATATGGATAATATGACGTAACGGTCAGTGGCGAGGGGGATTTCACCTAGGAATTTTGGTGTACAATGTAGGGAATTTAATGGGAAATTAAGGTATTTATGGTCATTTAAGGGGTATTTATGGGTATTTAAGGGGTATCTATGGGTATTTATGGGAATTTATGGGGTATTTATGGCCATTAAAGAGGAATTTATTATTATATAACGAGTTCTACGCATACGCTAAATGGTGTCACGCCTGCGAATTTTCAAGAACATATAGAACATACGATAGGATAGCCCGAGGGATAGCCGATAGAATTCAGATTAATCCATTTACGTGTGGCGCCATCTATTTTGATTAGGCAGAAACCTGGTAGTGCATCTTACCGCCATCTAGCGTATGCCTCTATCCTTGGCTGTCGTCATTTCACTTTATGTCCTAATGGGGATGTTTTGTGGGCTCATTAGAACTTTTCACCATAAACGTCGCGACGCGAGCGAGCTGAAACGAGCACAAAAGTGGTCTGAAAAAAAATTATAGGCGGATTCCTTCTAGGGCGGAGATTTCGGAAAAAATACGCAAAAAAATTTCACTGTCAAAATTTTGCACCTGTAATTGTCAAATTTTTTTCCGAGAAACGCCATACAGTAGATCGTCGTCCTTGCGGAAAGAGAAACATGAAAGAAAATGTTTGGTGAAAATCGTATGTACCGTGCGAGCTGCACTTCTTACAATACGATCTTTCTAGATTTTATTTTCGCTCTAGCTTCGCTATAGTTTATCCGATTTTGACGAAATTTGGTATGGTGGCTATGGTAGTGGTATACCACAAAACGTATATCTCAGATCTGTCAAAATGTTATTTACAAGCGGTATATAGAAAAGCTGTCAAAATGTCAAATTTGGAAATTTTTGATATCTGTCAAAAAAAATAGCAGGTCGTATAGATAGTGACCACCCAAGGAATACGGGAAAAATACGCAAAAAATTCTCCTGTCAAAATTTGACAGCTGTCAACCATAAACCAAAAAAGCGATATTGACGAAACAAAATATGGGGTCATATAGTATTTGATGCGGAGACCTTGGGAAAAATAGGCAAAAAATGGTCGTATGGTATTCGACGCGGAGAGTTCAAGAAAAATACGCTTAAAATTCTCCTGTCAAAAGTTGACACCTGTCATAGAATAAAATCATTACAATTTTGGTGTACAATGTAGGGAATTTAAAGGGAAACTAAAGTATTTATGGTCATTTAAGGGGTATTTATGGGTATTTAAGGGGTATTTATGGGAATTTATGGGGTATTTATGGGGTATTTATGACAAAAGGGGAATTTTGGTGTACATATAATGAGGGTGGTTTGCCCCTCGGTCAGTGGTCATTGAACAAACTTTATACATTCGCATCCAGTGTTTTTCTGTAGCTAAAATTAGTAAATTATTATACCATCCACAGAATTATCTTATAGAAAATAAATTATTGCCTACCAACTCAACAATACGATACATTTTAACAATGGCATATCCAATTTAGCAGGAGAGAGTTTATGCACGCACTGTATAAAACATAATATAGAGGGTCGCTTTGTTTCTAAGAAAGCTAGTGAAAAAGTTTTACCACTTTCAAAAATCTATTGATGCGAAGAAGATAAAATGATTATACAGGATTGGTCATAAACTCTAGGCAAAACCAATCCGCTTCTTTTAAAATGAAACACCTCATGTAAAGCCACTCGGTTTTGCTACGACTTTTTGACCAAATTCCTAGATAATTTTTTCTTCGTAATAACTGTTGTGTTTAACATTTCCGCTGGCGTTTCTTCAGGAAATGATTGACCATTTCCATACTTACATTAGCGACCCTGTCGGTATATACATACTTATAGTTTCTATCTTAAAATTAATTAATTACATATTAGCAAAGGAGCCACAGGAACTTAAAAAGTTATATTTGTGTTAATACTCGCCACCTTGGTGCTGCTTTTATAATAAATATTCATGAGTTTATGAGTATTTTATATTTCATTTATGGGCAATTTTCTATCAAGGTTCATAATCAATATGGATAAATTGACAGCAACCGACATTGTTTTTAATGTAATAAAACAGCAGATCTACAGATTTACTGCTTATGTGTCTTCACCATAGGCCTCTTAAAACAAGAAGAGTTCTATGGTCTTCACGTAAACTCACGTGGCGTGATAGTAATGTCTTTTAACGTTCACTTGTTCTCTTAAATCCTCTTAAAGAGAATGTAATGATCCTCGTCATTGGATACCCATACCCCGTAAATATTGTAAATTTATCAAAAACGGGTAAGTGTGTACGTTTCCTGATTGATAAGCACCTTAATAGAAAATAATCATACCTGAAATATTTCTCTTGCCAAAGAAGTATACAGTGCACGGTTTGGAGTTCATAAAAATGTACAGCTACTGAGGTATGCTATGCGAATAATTAGGCCCCCCTACAAAAAGTGTATCAGGGTATATAAATTTGTGACGTTGAGTTGACCACAGACAAACTCTAGACTGTCTATGCTTTTACTTGCTTACTACTTACTTCTTCGTTTTTTACTTTTACTTTTGACAAATTGACATTTTATTTTCGAAATAACAAATAACGTTTGAAGACAAGACAAGACAAATAACGTTGTAGTGTAATTAATTTCCATATTTATAATGAATAATGGTACAATTTATAATAGTAGAGTTTGTTTTATGTCGGGGCGTAAGACAGGATCTTCTTCAGAGAGAAAACGCAGCCAAATAAGTATCTTTCTAGCTCCAAAGAAAACCCTCTGTAGCTAGAATGTTCCTGTATTTTAAAAACGAAGCATCGTTGGAACTTTATACAGGCCGAGTTTACTAATAAGTATAACAAAGTAAGTGTAAATTCATATAAAAGTCCTTAAAGAACTAATTTAATTTAAATAAAAATAGTTATCGCGTCCATAAAAAACCATTTATTTGATAGCCCACTTCGAACACGAGCGCCATCTTACGGCGACTCGTAAAGCTGAATTACCGATGCTAATTTAGGACCGAATCCAATGCATTGCGATCGGCCTCCTACCTCAAGTCCTCCATAGCTACCGATGCTAATTTAGGACCGAATCCAATGCATTGCGATCGGCCTCCTACCTCAAGTCCTCCATAGCCCCGACTATGGAGGACTTGAGGTAGGAGGCCGATCGCAATGCATTGGATTCGGTCCCAAATTAGCATCGGTAATTCAGCTTTACGAGTCGCTGTAAGATGGCGCGTGTGTTCGAAGTGGGCTATCAAATAATGGTTTCTTATGGACGCAATAACTATTTTTATTTAAATTAGTTTTTTAAGGAACAAATAAGGACTTTTATATGAATTTACACTTACTTTGATATACTTATTAGTAAACTCGGCCTGTATAAAGTTCCAACGATGCTTGGTTTTTAAAATACAGAGTATTAAACATTCTAGCTATACCTTTGGAGCTAGAAAGAGACTTATTTGGCTGCGTTTTCTTTATGAAAAAGATCCTGTCTTACACCCCGACACAAAGCAAACTTTACTTTTATAAATTGTACCATTATTCATTATAAATATGGAAATTAATTACAATACAACGTTATTTGTCTTGTCTTGTCTTCAAACATTATTTGTTTTTTCGAAAAATAAAATGTCAATTGTCAAAAGTAAAAGCACAGAAAAATAAAGGGTTTAAGTAAAAGTTAAAAACTATGGAGGATCTAGTTTTCCATATTAAAAACGAAGAAGAAGAAGACAACATCAGCCCACTTCGGACGCGAGAGCCATCTATCGGCCAATAGCGAACTAACCAAAAAACCGGGACAGAATTTGAAAATGCTGCCATTGTCGATCGGCCTCCTACCCTATAGTTCTCCATAGCCCCGACATACTAAGAGTTAATATTAATTTTTTTTAAATATGATTTTTATTTTCCACACGACAAAAAATACCCTCAATCGCTTTTATATTTCGCCATTTATCAAAAGTTTATTTTAGTATGTCTAAACACTTAAAAATATATGGATGCGCTTTGCACACATTAGTAGTGATGTAAAAAATAGAATGAAGAAATTTGATGAGCACGTTTTGACAACAATGTAGTATGTAGCCGCTAATGAGCTGGTACCTATAGATGACACGCATGTCATTCATATATGCTATTAAAATGTATCGACAACATTGTTTGTCGGAGAGAGGAGGTGAAGAGCTGGGAGGGGCAGGTAGTTGGGATTACGCCGGAGTTACCTTTGAATGTGACCTTGCTACTATAGAAGAAACATACCCTACAAATAACCCAACTTAAAAGGGGAGCAATTCGAATCTTGATTTACCTTAGAATGAATACGATTTTGGCAATAGGTTTATTTGTTATTGTTTCATCTATAGGTATCATAATAATATCATTGGTGTCACTGTTGTCATTGTTGTGTTGGCTATCTGCTTTTTGGCCCAGTTTTGGGTCGTCCGTGAATTTTCTAGGAAATTTTCAGATGTCAAGTATAATTTTCTAGTTTGGGATAGGTAACCTTTTTATTGTTTTTTGAAGTTTAAGTGAATAATAATAATTATAAGAATTTAAGATTAAGAGGAAATAGTAGTCTGTAAGTAATGTGAGTCATCACGATCAAACAGTGCGTTTCCGAGCATGTTGTACCCGAGAAAAGATTGTTTTTTTTTATACAAAATATAAAAACAAATTTGACGAGAATAACGACTGTATGAATGAACTCAAAATATATTTGACAATTCTTTGGGCAGCGAGCGGATTCACCAAACTTTCTGCGTAGAGCGTTAAGTAACGTGGGTTATCTTGGTTTGATTTATCGATAAGTTGACTATTAAAATATCTCAAAAAGGAGTAAAGTTATCGATTTACAATTTGGTAACAGGCTTAAGTGTCTTTAAAGTTTTTAAGAAATATATTTTGACATTTCTGTTATATCAGGTTAGACCGGGCCCATATTGGTATATCAAATAGAAAACATTAAACAGCATTAAAAATAAGATATATACTCTCAAACTGCGTTGTCCACCTTTACGTACCCTAAATCGTACTCAGGATCTCCTTTGGCAAATAGATATTTTAAAACTTTAGACCCTTTTTACCATTATTTATTATACCTTATTATTATTATTAATGGTGGTATACGTAGGCGACTCTACGAATTTGTTAGATAAATCCTTCATATCTATGGTAACATCATCTTTCGTATTACTTTCTCTTTCGGTAGAGACGGGGAATGCCTATAAACAAGTCGGATCAGCACAGGAAGAAAAAAAAAACAAATAAAAAAAATTAAGGAACAAGCTAAAAACAGAAAAAGCAAGGGGAAAATTGACAAAAAAAAAGATTACATTGAGTGTTATTACGAAACAATAGTAGCAAAATATTATAAAATCTCTTTCGTACTGTATTTTAAGTTATTAAATTGACAGATACGTAATAAGACTTTTTTCCAAACCTCCTAGAAAAACTAGGGAAATTTTAGAACAGAAATATCCATATACTGAATTTTACCAATTTAACAACACATTACGAAGCAATATTTTTAAACAACTTTTTTCTTAAAATTAGAGACAATAAGAAAAACGTGTCATTTATTATGAACGTTACTTTCAAATAAATGTGTTTTTTGCCATGCATGAGCATTGCTAGTGGTACAGTTGCTGCCGAAAACGCCCGGACATATTTTGGCTAAAATCTCCCCTTCTCCCCCTAGCCCTTCGATCCTATTACAGCGGAAGTGTATAAGTATACACTAGTGGAAAACCGCAGTGCAATGCAAGTTATTACATCACATAAGCCACTTGCAGCATACGAGCAAAAGTTACGAAGATTTTAAATTTTCGGTTATATTCTGACAGCTGATATTTTGAGAATTTGAGCGATACGTTTTCTAATCACAGTCCGCAGGAGTGTGAAACAAAGAAAGACATTTAACGTAACAATATTGAAACTGTTTATCTTCTGGGGTTAAGTTCAAATTATGACATATAGGGATGTTACGGAATAGCTTTTTCTCGTACCTAGTTGGACCTGTACCTATTCCAAACCCAAACCTATTCCAAATACCTATTACAGGTCCAAACTATTCCAGGTCAAACTTAAACGCCGCTCCGCCGATCCGCCGATTGACGCTATTCCGGCTGCATGGCCGACACGAGTTTTTAAAGAAGGCCGCTAGAACTCCAGCGTGGCCAGCAGTTTCCGATTATTTGAATTAAATTTAGTTATAAATTTTTGTAACAGATTAATATTTTTCGCACCAGACTTTTTTGGAAGATTTGATTGTAACGGAGGCCTATTATTTAAAGAAACATGAAGAATAGGCATAGGTACATCCACAATATTATGTTGCCTTTTTAATCAATTCCTCATTGCTGGTTGCATATCCTACATTAAATACGCTATATTTTGTTGCCCAATAAATTATTACAATATTTTTAGAAATATTTATTATTTATTACTATTTCCCTTTATCTTTATTTAGTGAGATTATTTTAATTATTGCAATATGCTTGTAACGGCAACGTTTAAAATTCTCAACTGCAAATTCGCCATATTATAAACATATTATATGAATTTAAAGCAAAACCTGTAGCCGTTCCATTCCCTATATCGTACCTGTACCTGACAACTTGAAAAAGGAATAACAATGAAACCAGAGAATCAAACATGTGACAGTGCCAACGGACCTGGAATAGGTACCTGGTAATATGTAATAGGTACGCGGAATAGGCAGATGATACCTATTCCAAAAGAACAGGTCCAGTTCCACTGTAACACCCCTAATGACATATAAATTGTTAAATGGTCAAGAAGTATTGTATTTATTCTGTAATGTTGATATTTGCGGTATGTACACTTGTAAATCTGATTATTCCTAACGTATGTAATATTATGTTGCTTCCTTTCATGTCTTGAAAGACACTGTTTATTTTTGAATTGTTTATTACATTCACAACACTTGTATTTTTTTTTTGTGTGATGAACTTTTGAGAATTTTGAAAAGGAGATTGTTTTTGGCATAGGTGACGTTTGAAAGAAACCTATATACCGATATTAATAAATAGCATTTTATTTTCCTAATTTACAACAACCGGCTTTTCATCGCAACCTCAAAATTACTTTCTTTAAGACGGCGGCCTATGATTGGCCGGTTGAAAAGTCCATAATCAGACTCTAGTCTAGACACTTGTATCTTTTACCAGTTTATTTACGTTGCTTTTACATAAAAGTAGAAAACTAGTGTCCGACCGAAACAAGATTTTCAGCCGAAACCGAATTTTCGGCCTTGGTTTCAGTTTCGGCCGAAACCGAAACTTATTTATAAATGTTAAAAATTTTATTGTAGGTATACTGAAATCTAATTTATTTTATATAGGACGAGATCGATCTTGGAAACGGATTGAACTCATCCTACCTAAAAAAAAAAGGTCGACAGAGAAAAAAAACTTTATTTACATAGACAACAGTGCCTACGAACTCACCCAAAGTTAGCCGAACGGTGCGCGACAATTCACGAACACCGAGTTTCGGCGCGGCCGACGGTTCGGCCTAAACCGAAACAGTCACCGAAACTAGATTTTTTGACCGAAACTAGATTTTTTGACCGAAACCGACCCTTCGGTCGGTCTCTATAGAAAACTAATTTAACAATTTTTTTTTTATATGGCAGAAAATGTTAACGTAAGTGTCCGGGAATTTTCGTCCGCAACTGTACATGGGTATTTTGTTAAAATAGTACGAATTCACCAAGAAATTACTAGGTATGTTTTCGAATAAACTACAAGGTCTATTTGACCTTGACGGGTGACATTAAACAATCGAAGTCGTAGCAAACGTCTTAAAAAAAAATTAATAAAATATTATTTAATTACAATACAATTAATTCCATTCATTGGTGTTACAATAGCAAGAGATTTTATAATAATAATAATAATAACGATAACGCTACATATAATAACAATTAAATAATAACCCTTTCACCTAGTCGTGCTGCTGTGCTTCGTTTAACTTAAGTGTAATGATGTGCAAAAATGTTGTATTAACTCTTCATAACAAAGGTATACAGGGTGTATACTGTATATTCATATTATATTATAAACGGTCCACACAAAACCTTAATAAAAATTTTGTGTTTAAGATTTTTAGATATCCCATCAAACAACGTCATTCCCGTTTAAAATATGACCTATAGATACATACCGAACAGTACAATCATTCCAAAGTCCGAAATTCTAATACTTTGAACCAACATCAATAATTGATATGTATTCTTATTATCCATGAATTTCACTGTTTTATTAATTTTTAAAAACAAAACCCTTCAAACTCTTATATTTCGTCATTCGACCATTTCGCCAAAAATCTGATAACTTAGGTAGGTAGTATCTAATCAAATAAACTACCAATTACAGATAAAATCTATGAAAAACGCTTTGTTGTGATACCTTATAATCAGGTGTGCAAACAAAATAAAACGCTATTTTTGTTACTAATGATAAAAACAATACACCTTAATTGGGCTGTTCGTGTATGATACTCATGTCTTTGCCTATTTATATTCATTAAATTGCGCTTTATTAAATACCGATATTATACCAAAATGTTGCCTTATCACTAAGTAAGTAGGTATATTGGTATTTCGGTACTACAATAAAAAAATATCAGAGTTTGTTATTTTTTTCAAATTTCGGCCAGGTGGTCCACGCGAAAAACTACTCAGCTTTTTAATTGTTTTTAAAAATAGGGTTATAGAGAGGCATTAGGTCTACAATTGAAAATTATTTTAAATTATACAGGGTGTCCCAAATGGCATGACATATCAAACATGTTTTTAAATCACCATGTAAATTATGCTGTTTTAAGATTGCTTAATAATTTTTAAGAACATTTTGTATACTATATTCTATGTTTAAACTAAATAGTTTTTGGGTTATTATGGTGGATTTACGGTTGAATGTGACCTTGCTACTATAGTTTAAACCTAACCTACAAATAACCCAACTTTCTATTTACTCATTTATGAAAATTAACGGCAGAATTATTATTTTCCCGAATTTTCGCATACAAGACGCTTGCGACCCGTCTTATAATTAGTCACTAAAAAAGATCACAAAACACTAAAAGCACAGCATTTATTACACAAAACCGATAAACTGAAGAAAATTTCAGACCGCTGTCAAAGAAACACCGAACGGAAATAAGGATGTTCGATCGCATCGAAGACATTTTTATTTTTTTAAATATGTTTTAGTCGCTACCTAACAATCGTATTCCACAACCCATGTTTTCTTGCAAAACACCAAATTTTTGAAAAATCGTTAACAACTCACAAATAATCTAATTAAAACATAGGACAATTTATACAAAATATTCTTAAAATTGACCAAGCAATATAAATACCTCATAATATATAGGGTGTTCCAGTTAAAAATAATATATTAGATCTGCCCCGACTATTTGGGACACCCTGTATAATTCATAATATTTTTTAATTGTAGACCTAATGCCTCCCTATAACTTTGTTTTTGAAAAATATGAAAAAGTTGAGTACTTAATTTGAGATACGATGGAATCCTGCGTTGTGAGTAGGTATGTATTTGAAAATAGTATAAAATTTTTGATATGGTCAAAAATAAAGGTACTCTTGAGCAAAATTTATATTTCTTGACAATCCTCGTATACGACTGCAAAAATTTGATATCTGATTACTTCATTTTAGGTTTAAGAGCATGTAGAGCTTTTTATGAACAATACATTTTTTTCTTAAAATTGATAATAAGAAGTTTTCCATATTATAATTCCAACTTAAGTAGACCACGACATTGTAAAAGCCTCGCGTTCACACGTTTCTAGTAACACTGTGTATAAAAACTCGATTTAGTACTAAAACAGCTTTTTTGTTAAAGTTTTCAGTCCCAAACCCATGCTAAGCCCCAAAAGACAAGCACTAAGCAACATGCTATAAGGAACAGAATCCCCAATCTCGATCAAAGTTATGATGCTTTTTATCGTTAAAAATCCTGACCTTGATTTTCCTAGACTGGTGTCTTTGGGACCAAGGCCTTTGGAGGAGCACGTAGACGGGGAACGTCAGAAGGTCGTAGACGAAGGCTAAGGCCCGCAAGGCGCCCATCGCCAGGGTGAAGCCTACACCGTCCATGTTCCTGAAAAAAGAAATGGGAAAATTTAGTTAAATAAGTATGCGAATGCGTTACTAGATATTTGCTCTTAATAATAGACCGTGGTTCCGAAACCACAATAGCAATTTTGTTAACATGTACAGTTGCTGCCAAAAAATATTTTTGACTGATGAAAACCAACAGATATTATTTTATGCCAGATTAATTTTGTACCGGAATAATCGGGAGAATTAAATCGTTCAAAATGACAATGCTGATGCCAAGTGGATGAAGCATAAGATTTTCTTTTAACAAATACCTTTAGCATCTACAATCGCTTTTGGAGATTCCACACTCGCGGCTTGCATTTATACCATTTACTCAAAACCCTCCAAAGCCATCTCGCAAAAAACGGTTTAATTTAAGAGTCATGAGAGAGAATGCCATCGCTTTTAGTCGCAACATCAATTATACCATTTAATCGAAATCCTCTAATAAATATGTCGAATGTATTTCAAGATACATGTAATTTTTGTAAATTTCACTTCTTTTAACGATCGCCAAGATAAATATTTCAAACATAGTTGCAGGCATTCGGCTGTCGCCATTATATTACCAGTAGAATTTTATTAAACATGATAATCGCTGCATATTAATGAAATTGCAAAATAGATAACATAGTCATAAAAATATTACAAATGCTAATTTCGTTGGTAAAGTGACATAAATTACATATTATGATAATGGTAATAAATAAAACCAAAAAGTCGATAAAACAGTTTGTTGAAGTTATGTTAATACTGGCTACTTTCTTTTTATCAAGACAGATTAATTGCCAAGAAAGATAATAAAAAGATTAGTTTTTCACATTATTACACAAAATTGTCTTATAAGTATTATCCGTTGTAAATTTTGACCACACGTATTTAATGTCACAAGTAAGTAACTATAACTATACAACAAAAAATATATTTAAAATTCACCAAGGGGGGGGGGGGGGGGGGGATTTAGTATGACAAACTTGTTAATTTTATATAATTTTTTCCAAAATTTGTGGACTTTTTTTTTTTAATTTATTTTTTATATTACAATCCGCTATGGCGATTTTGGTTATTAAAATATAGTTGTAGCTCTCGAATTTATTAATAATTATTCTCCTAGGTGTATTATGTAGTATTATGTGCCTATTATAACTGGTTGTAGATATCTATTATATACTCTATATATTGGTTTCTTTTGCAGCTATTAACAGCTTAACATCCAGCGTCAGCGTGCATAGTCAAAGGAATTTAGCGCAATATAATAGTCAGATGATATGTTTTGCCGTTTACTTTTAAAATAGTCCATAATTTTCTAATAAAATGCATATTTTTCATAAATTATTATTTTAAGAGCAAGTTTTGTTTTCTGCTTTACCAAAAAATTTAAAACGTTAAGTTTAATGTCCAGTTCGATATTTATTTCAGGGATTTTCCAATCTGAATATTATAATAATTATATTTACATTTTGGTTATACACAAGGTTTTTATTGGGGGTTTCCCCGGGTTTGCAGGTATATTGTTAGGGGTTGTTTATTGTCACTTAATAATGCGTTATTATTACCTGCTTAACAAACTGAATTTATATCGATTTGTAATACATACTTCTGTTTTAGTTTGTCGAAAGATTTCTTTTTCCGCTAAATGTAACAACGTTTCCGGTAAAGTAAGGAACAAATTGGACGTAACTGTAAAAAAGAATGAAGGATTTAAATATTTAACTGCAGTAAAAAGTATTTAGGAGGGTAAACCATCCAACGAAGTTGTATCTTGGCCTTATATTTTGCTACCTTAGTTGCAGTATATATATTGTCCGATTACATCAGTAGATATTGAAAGAAGCTTCTTTTTGTATAAATATATTTTTACTAATAGAAGACAATCCTTTTTAGTTGAAAATTTTGAAAAATATTTAGTAATAAAGTAATAAATGCCTTTTATACAATTTTAGGTTAAAAAATTGTTTACTATTATTTTTCTTTGTTTTTTTTTGCATATTTTTAAAAATAAACATATTTTTAGAACCCAATGTGTTTCTTTACCTCATTTTACTATAATAAATTAGGAAATATTGCATACCAGTATGCTTATTTGGTAAAAAAATGCAAATAACTGCATATTTTAAAGGCAAAGAAGGCATATATATGCGCATATTTAGGCTGAATTTAAGTGCATATAATCTGCCTAGTAATGAAAATATCGGGTAAGATTTTTTTACCATTATTATGTCATTGTTCCCTATACAATTCTCCCAAAATTAGCAATAAAATAAATTGATATTCTTGTAATATGTCCGTTATTACCGGAATAATGTGCCGACGATATTAAATTTATTTAAATGTTAGTTAATAAAATAATAAAGTTTAAAAAACAAAGCGAAATAGGTTATAGGTTTAGGTTGGCAATAGATTGAACGATACACACTAGTGTTTGCTCTTAATTCCAAATATTCTCTATTTGTACGTTTAATATAATAGTTATATGATTACACAAAACACAACCAATAAAACATTTGTGGTATGTGGTTTGCATTTCGCAGTAAAATAAAATTTATGTTGAGGAGGTAGAAGATTCTATATACATACTTTCGTACATGACTGTAGTAGGTAGCTAATAAATTAAACGATTTTACGTGGCTATTTTATCCAATTTACCTTGGCTAACCGTTTTATTTCAATTTTATCGAAGTTGTTATTTTTATCTGCCCTGTCTAGCCAAGTGAATGAATAAATGAAAACGTAATCATAAAAATAATTTTTACGTACCCTTCTAAATACATATTTGAGGGTGGTCTCCTCCAGGCCAAAAATATAAAAAAATCCTAAAAAAACAGCACAAAAACAAACAACAAAACCCACAAAAACACCGGTTTTCAAATACTACAAATTAAAAAAAACTAAAACTGGGCAACCACTTCGTACGAGATCAGCGCCGAGAGTGATCTTTTAGTATAGTAGCAAATAGCATCGACTATGGACTTCGATAAAAACCAAAACTGATAAGAAAAATAAAATGTGAAGTTCAAACAATAAGAACGTTTCGATACCGAATGTCAGAATTTTATTTTAAAGCTATTAGTAAAAAGAACGATCGAGTGTAGTCTATGCATTGTGGCTGCTTATAAAATCATTGTTTTCTGCCAGCGTTATCTAGTTATCTTGTGGTGAACATACCTTTAATAGATTATTAAGAGTACTTACTCATTGATTTAATAAATAATCGACTTTAGAGAAGGAAATAAAGTCAGCCGTGAACAAATTCTAAAAACTGTAAATCGTCAGTTTTTAAAACATGAAAGAATGCAAAAAAATTAAATGGGCAAAGAACAGCAAACATTTTTCGGAGTCATGTGTCATGTGTAAAGGTATCGTGCGAGCAAAAATTATTTGCAAAGAGGGCCTTGCATCTAAGGACGTAATGCTTAGCCGTAGAGCTTAATACCTGTTGTTGGGTGTCAGTAACTACCTGAACTAACAATCAATCAGTTATTCCGTCATCTTTGACAGCCGTTACAAGTCATTTGATTCATCGCTAATTTTTCCAATTTCTTGAACAATTCACACAATGGGCTTTACGGAACAGCACAAAACATTCATGGTTGAAGCGTATTTTCGAAACGGAGTTAAAGTGGCAATACAATCCGGGTTTGTGCATTGACCATTTTCACGAACATTTTCCTACTAACGTTGCTTTTATTGCTGGGGATTTTTATCATTGCCTGAAAAAATCCGTGGCTGCGTTTAGGGAAACAGGTTCTATACAACACAAAAAAGGAGCAGGAAGACCATCAGTAAAAACAAAAGAACTTGTTGCAAACGTTCGTGAAATAATGCAAAAATACGCCAACAAATTGTATAAGACGCCTGTCCCAAGAAGTGGGAAGATCTTATGGAACATGCAGGCCTATTCTTAAGAAGCAGCTAAATTTATTTCCTTATAAAGTACAAGTATTTCAAGAAATACAAGCCGCAGATTTTGAAAGACCAGTTGCAAATTTAGAACAATTACAAGAAAGGATTATCAATAATGTGGTAACATTTCTCCAGAGATGCTGGTCAACACTTTCGAAAATATGAAGAGACGTGTAAATTTATGCTTGGAGCATGGCGGTGGCCAATTTCAGCAGTTTATGCAATTATTTTTCTTTTTCTTTTTGTATATTCTTACTTTGTTAATTTTGTAAACAACAAAAATAAATTTGTATTATTGTCTATTTATTTTATTACTCATTAGTTTGGCATATCATGTCGTCATAATATGAATTTGACAAAATTTTGACCTAGATTTGGTTAGATATATCGTCCCCATATCATTGTGATCTAAACCAAGCCCTACGTTTTTTAATCCAAGCCCTCTTTGATGCAAATCATTTTTGCTCGCACGGTACAAAGCGCAGTATTTTTAGTCATACCAGGTCCATAACAACTACTTCCCTGGCAGCATGTCTAGTTGGTCATTGAATATTGAATCACATACTACTGGGGGAATGGTTAAATGTTCTATTGGTTTACCGAATTCGTCCGAGTTGGTAGCCTTAAGGCAAACTGATACGATAAATATTCATTCTTTCCCGTTTTCTTGTAATACATAAAATTGCAGTCCGCAGCCTTTTACTTTTTTTTTAATAAATATGAATTTTTCAACTTTCGAAGGACGCCGGTAATTATTGGTGGGAAGGAAGAGGTGGATACGTTAATGGTAGAGGAAAATGACAATGAAATTAATAACCATAGGTTGATCGCCTGAGAGGTCTATAACAAATGACAGGTATCAATCAAATTAGTTTTCAATTGGATGTATTAAAATAACATCTCTAAAACGTGTAACATGTGGACCAAGTTGAAACATAGTAAATATACCTTTTTGTCAAATTTGTTCATATTTTTTTCTCCCTTTATCTATAGTGTGTCCACGAATAGAGTGTGAGGAAAAACTTTTTTATTAGTAGGTATAGAAGAAAAATTCATTCTTTATAAAAACGCCTGCTTGTGCTGAAACTACAATTTCGAATATCAGATGATTACTATACAGGGTTCGTCAAAAACAACATTTTTACTTTTTGGGACTTTTTTTCCATTCCTTGATTTATTAAATGGATTTTGCTTGCGCTGAAACTACACTTTTTTACTATACAGGGTTAGTGAGAAACAACATTTTTAGTTTTTTGGGTTTCATTTAAGTAAGTACATAAAATAAATTTACGTAAAAACAAACAACTATTATTGCTTTCTTACTTTGAATATGATTTCATATCTGGCCGAGTAACGATTTTGTTGTAAGAAACCCTTTTTTATTGCCTACATTTGAAGTATTTTTATTATTATATGCCATATTTCTTCAATTCATTCAATCATAAATTATAAAACTTTTATTCAAACGTGGTACCACTGAGTTAGCGCATAGTTCAACTCGACCTCTGAATTCCCGATAATAGTTCCTAACTTGCTGTACTCTAATATTTGCAATAACTTCTCTTATTTTTTCTTTCAAGAGATCTAAGTTATTATTGAAATTGGTTTTATACACATGTGTGGCTTCAGATATCCCCATAAATGAAAGTCGATAATTGTGAGATCGGGACTCCTACTGAGTTGGACCATAGGAAAATTCCAATCCAATTGTTTCCAAAGTGATGATTTTGCCAATCATCAAAAGGAATTGAAAAAAAAATTTAAAAACTATAACACTGTTGTTTCTGACGAACCCTGTATAGTAGTCGCAAATCTAATAGTTGAAATTAAGTTTCAACACTAGCAAAATTCATTTAATAAATCAAGGAATTGAAAAAAAAAGATCCAAAAAACTATGTGTATGTTGTGTGTGACGAACCCTGTATAGTAATCGCAAATCTGATATTCGAAATTGTAGTTTCAGCACAAGCAGACATTTTTATAATGAATGACTTTTTCTTCTATATTTACTACTAAAAAAGTTTTTACTCTTCTCGCGCAGTCTGCGCAAGCCATCTATCCATTTGAAACCCAAATATATTCATTCTCAGGAGCAACCTATTCTCACGCAGGTCCTATAATTTTCTAAAAGTTCCAAACAATTTTTTTCCCAAATTTTGTTCCAATCAAAAAGTTCCAATACTTCGATGTCTACATACGCCAGCAAAAACATTTATCTTTTGAGGGTATATTGAGTCCTTGTTTGTACTGTTTTCATTTTCTTAACTCCAATATCTACAATTATTATTGTAAACGTTTGGTTCAGTGTTTAATGTGAAGATGCATTATTCGGTAAAACAAAAGTTTGCTCTTCGTAGTTCATTGCCTTCCGTCAATTCCTGATGTTTTTGTTATTTGTGTACGGATGGTATTTATACTTTTGTAAGTTGCGCAATACTGTGTGGAGTGACGCTTTTCTACAGTTTTCCCAAGAATCCTGCTGCTAATTCCATTATTTTCTTCTACAATGGAGTATAGAACTCCGAAATCTGCATTATTTTCTTGTGCCCTATCATCGAGTACATAATTATTTTCCTCTAAGCAGTTGTATGTATTAACTACCGCAGTTTAATACAGTTCCTTTACTCTTAAAATGATGACTAATATTCGGGACTGACATTTTGCTGGGAATGGATTCATCAGGAAACGTCGCAGAGAACATTTCGGATACTCTCCGAGAATTAGTTTCCATGTAATCCTTTAAGTTAAGTTATTTTTAATTAAATGCGGTAAAACATGTTGAAACTAATGTTGACATTATCATAATACTTATTATTGATGGTTTCATTGGGGTATGTATCACACGCGAATTTAATTTTTAAGAATTTTACGAAACGTTTTTCTAAGTAACTATTAATTGGCTTATTAGAAAATAATAAAATTTGGTGTGGGAGTCCATCAAACTAAGACCTTCAAAAAAGTCTAATTCAATTTTGATGTAAAATTAATGGGGGAGCCAAGGTTTGAGGGAAGCAAATTTTTTGTGGGATATTCAATGGCCAGTCTGGCGGTACATTATATTATTAAAACTGAATGTAACTATGTTTGTGGGAAAAAGAAAACCGACTTTGAGATAAGGTATAGAAAAATCAAATTTTCTCCATATCCAGTTAATTATAAGATTGATAAGAATATGTAAGGTAAACTTTTAACTCTGTGCAATATATTTCTTGACAGAATGGTGAACTTCGAGGAGCAAATTAAGCCTGCTAAATAATTTATAAAACTTTTTACTTTCCTCGCTAAAAAAAGTATTAATTGTTGGCTCGAAAGCTTAAAAACTACTTGACGGGATAAGGAAATTTTATATGTGGATTAGGCATTTAACCCTGCTCAAAAAAGGATATAATTTGAATTTGGGTGGTCTGCTATCTATACAGAGTGTCCCACCGGGAACCGCTTCGATCTATATACAGCGTGACTGAGTGTGACCAGTAAAGTCCGCATTATATGGGATTTTTTTTATTAATTGCTTTATTCGAAATTTAACTTTGTTCTGCTTCGATTGAGATGAAAATTAAGCAAAAAAATAGTAGTCACGTGATTCGCATTATCAGTCAAATTTTAATTTTTTCCAAAAACTAATTCAAAAGTGGGGTTAATTCTGAAAATATCAAAAAAAGTTATTAGAAAAAGTTTTTTTAAACGCAGTTTCTAGCCCACATGTAAAATTTCAGCTGCATAAGATAATTTTGATTTTTTACCCACCACTAAAATTTATTTTCCACTTAATGAACACTTTACTGATGGCACTGTGTTCTTTTTGTCTTAATATTAGGGTGTATTACGTTCAGACACAAACTACGTTTTCAAAAATACTTATTTTATGAAGTTACCTTATACAGGGTCAAAAACAAATAAACTTTGCATCACATGCGACCAAATTTTAATAGCCCAATTTTGATTTTGTAGAAAAACACACATTTAATATGACGCTACTTTTAAAAAAAAAATGTATCTGAAATAAAGCCTTGTCAAAACTGAGAGGTTTTTCCAATAATATTAACCAATTTACTGATTAGAACTACATAGTTTAAAAATATCGGTATTTTTACAATGTGTTTTTTTATCGACCAATGCTTGCTTGCAATGTTGCTTAAAGTTATTTTTAAAGAGCAACAAGCAATAAACAGAAATTATCATAGTTTCGTAACGATTTTGTTAAAATAATGTAATAATAAAAAATACGATAACAGTATATTATTTAAAACAATTTTGTTTTAACAATAAATTCATGCTCAGAAACGGTGATTTCAACGTGATTTTTTTACAAAATCAGAACCAGGAAGCGCCGTAACTTATCTGTACTTTCTCAATGGGATTTTTCACTAAAGGGTATTTTGACAAAATCGCATGGGGGTGTGCAAATAATTAGAACTTGTTCTATTTCAAGGGTGAAAAACGTTGCAACTTTCACCCGCGCAGAAATGCATAAATGTGAATTCCAAATTGCAGGCAATTTTGATGCGGGGTGAAAATGCACAGGTACGGATGTATTTTTAGACTAGCGCTGTCATCTAGTGCAATCGACAGGAATTAAGCAATTATTTTGGATTTCGATAGTGCAGACTATTTTTTTCTTAAATCTCATATTGAATAACAAAACATTTTATATTATCTCAATTGAAGTACCGAAGATAAGATAAAATTAATTATTTAAAAAAATATTAATATGTAGTAGGCATAAAAATAAAATTTAAATAAGGATTAAATAAATCATTAATGATATTTTATATAGTCTGTAGAACTATGGTAAAATCAAGTATAAAACTTTGAACCCATGTCCAAAGAAAATAGACTGGGCGGGGTCAGACCGTAGACATATATAATTTATCCACTCAGTTTGAGGACATTCCAATCATTCCATACGGCGGTAAACAGTCTCAAAGAGACCGACCGCACAACCAGGGTTGTCAGATCTTTCTTCTTCAATTCTTTAAGTTTTTTTATTAAAGATATTTCATTTATATCAGTATTCAATTGTTAGTCAGTAACTTTCTTTGAAAGCTAGTTGGCAAATATACTTTAAACCGAGGAGTTTTGAGTGTGACAGAAAAAAATAAGCCATTCATTGTTATAATAATACATTCTTTGGTCCCTAAAAAAACAATATAACTGAAATCAAGAGAAAAAGTGTTTTCAGTGTTTAAAAACAACTAATTAACAAACCCTTGTTTCTCGTATATACTTACATTGTGCTTACAAATCCGAAAATTTTGAAGAATTGGCAACAGCAAGGGATACAAGCGCCAGTTAAAGCGGCTGGGATAAGCTGAAGCGGTCTCCGACCCGTTCAACGAGCGATTCTGTCAGACAGAGATAGGCCAGTGACCGCCGATGGCGTGGAAGAGACGAAGATAAAATATACGTAATTTGGAACTTGTGGACGGGCTGGACAATGGTCCGAGAATGGAGTTCTGGTAAAAAAATTAAAGCATTTTCTGAGCAGTGTCGTGCCGTAAGTGTAGTATGTACAAACACCTAATGTAAACTTAAAGTGTGTATACGCATTTTAATTATTTGTTTGGGACGCCTATGGTTAGGAAATTCCTACTGTTTAATGTCATTAAATTGACCTAAGAAACACTATACCTTTAGATCCGTACAGCTTATCTCGTGCGCAAACAAACGTTAAGGTTCATGGGTGAAATACGTTCGTACGCACGACTCGCCAGTCAGATCCCCCAACGCTCAACGGGGATAGGCCAGTGGCGTGCAGTCAATGTAGGCAAAAAGGCATTGCCTACCCTAGTAAAATCATAAATTTGCAAAAAAAAATTATAACATTTCCCAATTTAATTTTTACAGAAAATCATATTATTATGCGTTTCCTTATTTACGTTCTTATGACACTATTAATCGTCTATACTATATTTCTATAATAGTATCAAGGATTGTCCCCCCCCCCCCAAAATTAACCATCAAACAAACGTAATAATCGCCTTTAAAACCGACCGAAATCAGCATAATATTTCCTTTGTAGGTGGCCCATATGAGCAGGACGAAGGTGTTTTAAAAAAATTTATGCAGGCTATAGCTTCGTTTGAAGGCAGCACCTATATTTTCAGGTTTCAAGTACGGATTTAAAGGCAGGGATGTAGCACCTTATGTTAAAACGAGACAGAGCGATTGGCAAAAAATGTCGTAGCGCAATTAATTGTGTCACGTGTGAAACGACAGGTCGCATTGTTTTCGGTTCTGTAAAACTGACTTTATATTATTATTTTCAAAGACATTATTGATAAGTACAGTTTGGCGCCTTCAGGCCCATATAAAGTAGCATGTTACGCTTAGAATTAGTTTTGTACGGATACGGATAGAAGTAGGTAAGTAGTTTTCGTTTTTGTAAAGCCATCGTGCAGTAATACAGCTTTTATATTTTTACGGAATTTTATTAAAAGAGAGTCTTACAGTTCCGTTCGGGATTTTGCGGAAATGAACTGTTTACCATCGCCAGCGCGGCCCAGGGACGCAATACGGACACGTGCGCGATTTGAAATTATTGCGTTATAAAGATATTCCTTTTTTAATAATAATTTTGCGTTTTTAGTGTCCCGTATATTTTTTATTTTACAGATAATTAGTGTTTGTTACCCTGTTACCCAACAATGCAGTGTCAGTGCAGTGATAATGAAAATTGCGTACAAGGGCTAAAAACAATTCTGTTTCGGTCCAGAAGTTTCGAAAATAAACAAGCCATAATTTTAACGGGGCGCCCTGTTCCCTCCCTTAAAATTGTGCAGCAAAAGAAAAATTGCAACACGTATTTTAGCGATAAGTTTTATGATAATCATAAGTGGCTTACAGGTTGCAGTCATGTTAATAAAATGTTCTGTTGGCCGTGTTTACTATTTTTAAAAAATATTCAAACAACCAAATTTTATCTAATTTATTTTCAGAAATTTAATAATAGTTGACCGAATTTTTAACGAAATTTGGGCGTGAGATCAAAAAATTTTCGCCTGCGGCGCATTGCCTCCGACTGTTTTCCTTTTTCCCCGGCAAATCTTTATGCCTACCCTGTTTCCAGAGTCACTGCACGCCACTGGGATAGGCCTCTTGTTATTAAGTTTTTCTTCTTTATCGACATCAATAAATACACTCCGGAACCGGCTCGGCGCATTTTTGTCGTTACGTTTTCTCTGTGGATTAGTTGTATTTTTTGCTACCGTGCGAGCAAAAATTATTTGCATCAGAGGGCTTGGATTAAAAACGTAGCGCTTGGTTTAGATCACAATGATATGGGGACGATATATCTAACCAAATCTAGGTCAAAATTCTGTCAAATTCATATTATGACATGATATGCCAAACTAATAAGTAATAAAATAAGTAGACAAATACAAATTTATTTTTGTTGTTTACAAAATTAACAAAGTAAGAATATACAGAAAGAAAAAGAATTACATAAATTGCTGCAATTTATAAATCAATAAATTTTGGATAAACCATTGAGTCATTCCTGCGTCTTTCAAAATCTGCGGCTTGTATTTCTTGGAATACTTGCACTTTATAAGTTAATAAATTTAGCTGCTTCTGAAGAATAGTCCTGCATGTTCCATAAGATCTTCCCACTTCTTGGGACAGGCGTCTTATACAATTTGTTGGCGTATTTTGCATTATTTCACGAACGTTTGCAACAAGTTCTTCTGTTCTTACAGATGGTCTTCCTGCTCCTTTTTTGTGTTGTATCTAACCTGTTTCCCTAAACACAGCCACGGTTCTTTTCAGGCAATGATAAAAATCCCCAGCAATAAAAGCACCGTTAGGAAAATGTTCGTGAAAATCGTCCATGCACAAACCCGGATTGTATTGCCACTCACCATTTACTCTAACCCCGTTTCGAAAATACGCTTCAACCATGAATGTTTTGTGTTGTTCCGTAAAGCCCATTGTGTGAATTGTTCAAGAAATTGGAAAAAATAGCGATGAATCAAACGACTGTCAAATATGACGGAATAACTGATTGATTGTTAATTCAGGTAGTTACTGACACCCAACAGGTATTAAGCTCTACGGCTAAGCATTACGTCCTTAGATGCAAGGCCCTCTTTGATGCAAAAAGATTTTGCTCGCACGGTACTAATGAAGGAATAATTATTGAATGATTGATATGAGACTCGGAGGCAGTAAAGTTTCTACTAATAGTATTTTACTGCCTCCGACTATTAGAGACGTTTCGCAAAATTTGCACCGGAACTATTATTGAGGTTATTATATTAAAAAATATGCTTCAAAGCTGTACTTATTACTAATTGTATTATTACATATTTATAAGGTAATATAGAGAGGAAATATCATTTTGTAGCAGGGAAGACATTCCCCCCCCCCCCTCCACCGCACTAACCGCCACTGGGGTGCTCTGTAGATTAGTTCCGTTTCGTGAAACATACACGTTCATATCCGTCCAATAAAAAAAATCGTATGTATGCAGTCTATTCTAACGGAATATTGGGCTACTGCATTATGGCGCTGTCGTTTAGACTGTTATCTACATGTTTAGTTTTTTTTAACGGTTCCTCGGGTTGGCTGTGGACAAATAAAAGATAGATACGTGACAAAATTTATAATTCCGTGTTAAAAGTGACTTGTTTGATAAAAGTAACTTTGATTTTAAAAAAATACTGTTCTCTGTTAACCTCTTCAAGGTTAAGCGTTTTGAAAATATAATGATAATTTTATGGTGTTATCTCATATTATAATATTTGTAATTTTTATCAATTTTTAAGTAATTTTGACATTTCTTAGTAGTCAGTCAAGGTAGGTTTATGCTTATTAAATAAATCAAAGTTATTTCTGCAACAACAATGGAAGGATCAGACAATTCCGGGGAAGCAAATACACGTATGATAGGATTTAAATTACATACATAACATTATTAATACAGGGTGTCAAAAAAGTCTGGAATATTGCAGCAAATATATCAAAATTAAATGAAACAACCAAATTGTGAATTTTTTACGGACACGAGGGGCGAAATTTAAATGTTAATTTACTTCAGAATGGTATGCGATTTTGTCAATAGCTTTATTTGTTATTGTTTCATCTATGGGTACCAGATCATTAGATTGAGTAATGCAAACTTGTCTACAAAGTACTACATAGGCACCAAAAATCTAACATTAATATCATATTGTCAAATCAAGTTCACAATTATGAAACACGAATTATGAATGACATAAGTATATAAAATAAATACTAGAGCGAATGGGTCTGCATGGTTGTGCACGCAGGTTTTTAATCATTTGCCAAATCATTTTAAAAGAATGAAGAAGTGTGCATTGTTCAGAAAAAATGTTATAAATCATTTTTGCTGATATTCAGAATGGTTAGAGGAAATTAAATTTCTTACACTGTGTTCTTTTACTAATAGTATTGGAGGATCAAAAAACGAAATGGCGAAGGCGTCACTAGTTTCTTCTTAAATCTGTTACTCAAGTGGATTTCTATACAAATTTCTACAGAGGATTGATCAATGATGTCTATTTTAAAGGCAAACGAACAAAAATCGCCTTTTGTCCACGTTGAAGAGCAAATTCTCGAACGCACCTCGTAGATCAAAATTCCAGATACCAAATCAAGAAACATCCTTAAGAGCACTTATCACTTGCCTCATATAGGTAAAAAAGGGTGACAAACTACAAGAAAACCCTTACAAATAATTTGTTACTACATGACTGTATCATCTTCATTTTATTAATTTGGAAAAAAAAAATGTATAAATTTTTGTAAAAAAAATATTTTGAAATTCATTTTCCAATCTAAAAAAATTGAAGGTGGAACCCTATGTGAGGCAAGTTATAAGTGCTCTTAAGTGCAAAGTAAAAGTAGGTGCTATTATGACGACATTGTTGCCCCATTGCCCCTATATACTTGATAGCCAGATTAGATAATATAGCATTCTCACTATTCATTTATAGTAATAGTCTGTAACTAGGTATGTGCTTATAGTGTATAAGTAATTCTAATTGAAAGTAAGACAAGCGGCCTTTCGACAATACATTACATTGCAGTTCTATGCAATTCAGTATTCTTTTTAAAAACGAAAAGATCACTAAGCTCAAGTTTTTCACTTCAGTTAGCTTTAAACCACAACTTTTTTGGTATACGGTAACTTGGCTGAATGTTGAGTACAATACCATTTTTTATGATTTTATAGCATAAAAACAATAACGTCCTATAACATTGATAAAAACCCTACTGACCATTCCGTCATGACGTCATTGACATATCTGCCATGTTTTCTGGAGGGCACGCAGTCGTCAGTAGTAGCCCTTGATTACATGCTTTTAAATGTAAACAAGCAGATTATTTTAAAAAAAGTAGTATAAATCACTCAAATTTTATTTAAAAATTATTAAAAATGCTATTGTTGTATAGTTTAATTAATTTTCGAATGATGGAAGAGATAAGATGTATTTTTTGGGTTAATGCATTAAAACTGAGCCCCTTAACTGAAAGGCAAATGCTTTTTTGAGCCACCCCGTAAAATCAAAAATAATTTTACAGTATAGGCCATTTGCCATTCTTGACCTTTTGCGTTCACATTTTTTGCGTATTTCTATTCTAATACTCAGTTATTGTCATTTGCCCAATTAGAGGGCACTAACTGACCACCCAGATCACACAAGTTTGTTGAAAAAACTGAAGTGTGTTTTAAGTTTTAAGAGACATACGACAGGCCATTTTGCAGTAGCTTTCAAGTATAGTTGAATTCACATAAACTTTTGACGCCGTGACATTTCAGTTCTGTTATACTTGTCAAATACTGCAGCAACTCATAAAATATAAATTTCGAATGGCAAAATTTAATTAGTATAATTGTACTGCACACAAAGTATGTCTATCTTGTATTATTTTGTAATATGAGGGTAAAACACTCTGTATTAGTATATTGTATTAGTGTTCTAATTAGTTATTATGATTAGCTAGTATAACAATACTGTCGATATAACAAATATGTAATATAAACATTTAGCGTAAGTGGAACAACTATGTATGTGGCGACATGGACTAAGATGGAGAATATAGTTTGATGTTGAATATGAAACACCGTTTTCTTTGAACCCTTTGCTGCAACCTATCTGAACATCAAATTATTACATGGCGATCCTGCCAGCCAAAAAACCATAAGAAGAAAAGCACCGATATGGAGTAAAATGGGTAGTGCCAAGTCTAAAGAGGAAATAGTTATCAACCAGGCCTCGAATGGAGACGCAAGGAGCGAAATATCAAACAAGGGGTTTTCGCTGTCAGAGTACCTTTTACTAACACTTGTAGTAGCCGTTATCCTGTATATCATATATAGTGGGATTCTTCGTTATCGTAAGGAATTACGAAAAACTATTCGAAGAGAAATTAACAGAAGCGAGTTAA
Organism: Polydrusus pterygomalis; assembly: GCA_963969555.1. NCBI lineage: Eukaryota > Metazoa > Arthropoda > Insecta > Coleoptera > Curculionidae > Polydrusus > Polydrusus pterygomalis. Next base: position 4,395,108 of record OZ018376.1, read on the forward strand.
GAAAATCAAGGGATGAATTAATGACGGAGGAGGCAGTATAAAATTTTTTTTTAGGTTCTTTTTAGGATAATTATAAAGATGGTTATTACACTTATGGGAAAAAAAAAAAAAAACTGAAAATGGACATAAGAAACAAGGCGATATGTAAAGAATGGAAAAAATTAAGCAATTTAGTAATTAAAAAGAAAAAATGTACTAAGTAAGTTATAGAATTAAGTAAATTGTATTGAAATAGGGACCTCTTTAACAAGTACTTTGCTCTTAAATAATTAGATTTGCATATTTTTCATGGGAGATAACTTAAACATAATTTTAAGTTCTCCAGCAGATGTCAGAACTTATCTAGGAAAATTAAATTACGACAGACGAAAAACATCCATCGTTTCAACTAAAGTTAGGGAAGCAAAAACTATTTACTCTCGACTGAGTGAGGAGGTTTCTGCTATTAATCAAAAAATAAAAGATTCTGAACTCGACGAAGCAGACATTGAATATTCTAAAAATACTATAGACAAAATTAAAAAAGTATATCAGGAAATTATAAATTTTGATAAACAATTCGCAGAAGGTTTGAGTAGTGATAACCAAGACGCGGAAAGTACAAATCGGGATAACCAGGACGCGAAAATTATACATTCAGATATGTCGGCTTTTGACCTGAAAGTGGCCACGAGCCTCTTGCCTGTAATGGATGACTCGGAAGCTATTACACATAAACTAATCGACGCGGCAGAATTTTATCATTCTATGCTTAACGATGATGGCAAGCCTATTTTAATTAAATTCATTCTGAAAACACGAATTTCAAATAATGCGAAATTGAGATTAAAGTCTAGTTACGAGTCTATGGATTCATTATTAGGAGACATAAAAAAACATCTTTTAACGAAACAATCCGATACCGCCCTTCAGGCAAAATTGTTTTCCGCCAAGCAAGGCGATAATACTGTTTCTGAGTTTGGTAAAAATCTTGAAGATATCTTAGTAAATCTGACAATTTCTCAAGCAGACGGTGATTCAAGAGCTTTTGATATTTTAAGACCAATAAACGAAAAAATCGCTATAAAAAGGTTTACAGGTGGCCTTAGAAATCATAAACTCAGCACAATCATATCTGCTAGAAATTTTGAATTTTTAAAGGATGCCATTAGAGCGGCGCAGGATGAAGAAATTTCCTCTCAAAGCAGTAATCAACAAATTTTCAATATGTTTAGAGGAAGAGGAAACAACAGAAATTTTTCTGCAGGTTTTAACAGAGCTAGAAACTCTGGAAGACATTTTAATAACAATTTCAATAGAAACGTAACTAATAGAAATAACAATCATGTTTCTAATTATCAACAAAATAATTCTCGCTTAGGTAATGGTAATAGCAATCCGCAAAGTCAGCGTTTTCAGGGGGGACACCGAGGACGTTCGTTTACTCGCGGTTATCGTGGAAATTCGCGGAGACAAATAAATTTTGCTGACCAAGACATTAATGCAGGTCAGGAAACGTTGCCGTATGATGTTTCTAGGGAGCAAACATTTTTTCGTCCCTAAAGTAGAGGGGAATAGTCATAATAATATTTTTACTTACTCCGAAAATTACTCAAATTCAGTTTCTTTTAGAGTAAACAACAAAAGTTTAGGATTCTTAGTAGATACGGGAGCGTCATTGTGTGCGCTTAAGTTAGAGCATTTAGATGCAAGTATACCTTTACATAAGGAAAATCTTGAAATAAATGGCATAGGTGGTAGAGTATGTTCCGTAGGTTATGTATACTTAAATCTCGCTATAGGAAACATACAATTTAGGGAAAAGTTTTATGTATTTGATTCGTTGGAATGTCATACAGATGGTATAATTGGGAGAAATTTTTTAGGGAAGTATAAAGCTAAATTAAACTATGAGGAAAATACTTTAGATCTTTTCAATGAGGGAAAGAATGTTATTTTAGACTTAAATGCTTGTTGTAGTCATATATTAGTGTTACCTGCAAGGTGTGAAAGTATTCAGTACCTTGAGACAGGGTTAAATGAGGAATGTGTTGTTATGCCAAGTGAGTTATGCCAGGGTGTGTTTGTAGCAGGAGTGATTGCACAACCAGTGAATGGGAAAGTTCCGGTTAAAATTTTGAATACACGGGAAAGTGAAGTACGCTTGAGAAATTGCTTACCTAAAACTGAGAAGCTCAGCAATTATGATTGTTGTCAGTTTACTTCTCAAAATATTTCAGTTAATCGAGTAAAACAGTTATTTGACATGCTTAAACTTACCTACTTGAATAAAGAAGAGAAAGATTCAATAGATCAATTATGTGCTAAATTTGCAGACATATTTCATATGCCTGGGGATAAATTATCTGTAACAAATATTTATAAACAGTCAATTCAAGTCAAACCGAACACTCAACCAGTTTATATAAAACCGTATAGACTGCCTCAATCCCAGAGGGAGGAAATAAATAAGCAAATTTCCCAAATGTGCGATAATGATATAATTGAGAGTGCGCAGAGTGAGTGGTCGTCGCCTGTTTTACTGGTACCGAAAAAGAGTGAGACATCAGGAGAGAAACGTAGCAGATTGGTTTTAGATTACAGATTTTTAAACCGTAGTTTAGTAGATATCAAGTGGCCTATTGCAAATGTGGTTGATATTTTGGATTCTCTTGCGGGAGCTCTTTATTTTTCGCATTTAGATCTAAGTCAGGGGTATTATCAAGTGGAACTAGATGAACAAAGTAGAAAATTGACAGCCTTTACAACTGATCGGGGGCAATGGCAAATGAAAAGATTGCCCATGGGGCTAAAACTTAGCCCCAGTGCCTTTTCTAGGATAATGACAGTTGCAATGGCAGGTCTAAACTACGAAAAATGTTTTGTTTACCTTGACGATCTAATAGTATTCGGGAGAAATCTTAAGGAACACAACAAAAACCTTATGGACGTTTTTACTAGACTTCGTAAAGTAAATTTAAAACTAAATCCCTTAAAATGCGAGTTTTTAAGGAAAGAAATTCTTTATTTAGGTCACATTATTAGTGATAAAGGAATATCTCCTGATCCTGAAAAAATTAAAGCTTTAGACGAATATCCCGTTCCAAAAAATTCAGACGAAGTTAAACGTTTCGTGGCTTTTGCAAATTACTACAGAAAGTTTATTCCGAAATTTGCGGAGCTATCTGTACCCCTAAACAAATTGTGCAGAAAGTATGCAAGGTTTGAATGGACGGATGAATGTAACAACTCATTTAAAATCCTAAAGAACGCACTAAGTCAATATCCAGTTTTACAGTATCCTGATTTTGCAGAGAAAAATGAATTTATACTTCAAACTGATGCGTCAAAGTCAGCTATTGGAGCAGTACTCTCAAATAAAAATAATAGACCAGTGGCGTACGCCAGTAGAAGTTTAAATAAAGCGGAAATAAATTACCCTATTATTCACAAAGAACTTTTAGCTATCTACTGGGCTGTAAAGCATTTTCGGCCTTATTTATATGGACGCAGATTTAAAATAGTAACTGACCATAAACCTTTATTATACTTATTTAGCCTTACTGACCCATCCAGCCGGTTAACAAAATTTCGATTAGGCCTTGAGGAATATGATTTTTACGTTGAGTATGTGAAAGGAAGTGAAAATGTCACCGCGGATGCATTATCAAGAATTATCTTGACATCTGAGGAATTGAAAAGCATGAATAATGACATGATTGCTGTTTTGACCAGAGGACAGTGTAAGAGTATGAAAGAGCAAGATTGTGTGTTGGACAAGGATAACCTTAATGTTTGGCCTGATCAACCAGATATTGTGGAAGTTCTTAAACAACCTAAAAATTGCACTGAGTTAGTTTTAACGACATCGTCCAAAATAAAAACATTGTCAAAAGATATAACTGAACACTTGGGGAGTTTTTATTATGTTCCATTGCAACTTAGTTTGTACTTTAGTCAAAATACTCGATCGGCATTGGCGCGAGACGAAATGCTGAGAGATTTGGCCAAAATAACTAAGAAAGCAAATATAAATGAATTATATATTTTAAAAAATGAGAAAAATAAAATGTTTATTAAATGGATAGGTAAGGAAATAAATAGTAATCCTAATTGGGGGGGCCCCCGTATAAATATTGTACAAGGAGCTAGCAAAATAATAGATAATGATGAGAAACTAATTATTTTGAATGATTTTCATTTACTTCCCACAAGTGGACATGCAGGCATAAATAGAATGACAAATAATATAAAAAAGTATTACTTTTGGCCAGGTCTAGATAACGATGTTGCAGACTTTGTAAGAAAATGTGACACTTGTCAAAAACAAAAGCATTGCAATCGTTATACTAGACAGCCCATGGTTATTACGTCGACAGCCAATTATTCTTTTCAAAAAGTATATTTAGATATTGTAGGACCACTACCAACAGATGTAAATGAATTTGCATACATCCTGACTTTACAGTGTGAGTTAACAAAATTTGTGGAAGCATATCCTATAAAAAATAAAGACACCGTATCTGTGGCAAAATCATTTGTGGAAAATTTTATCTTACGATATGGAATTCCACAGGAAATTGCAACGGATAGGGGTTCTGAATTTATTTCTTCCACTATGAGTGAGGTTTGTAAGCTTTTAAAAATAAATCAAATTTATTCCACGGCATACCATCATGAAAGTATTGGTTCTTTGGAAAATTCACATAAGGTATTGGGTGCCTATTTAAGAATTCAATCCGAAAATAATGATGCAGCGTGGAGTACATGGATTCCTTATTGGTGTTTCTCTTATAATGCTACAGTCCATACTGAAACTAAATATACTCCTTTTGAACTGGTCTTTGGAAAGAAATGTCAGATTCCTAATAATCTAAATAATATGTTAGAACCCATTTATAACTTTGAGAATTACCCTATTGAGTTAAAGTATCGGTTGCAAAAGGCTCATGAGGATGCAAGAGCTAACTTATTACATTCAAAATTTAAAAGAAAGCAAAGTTATGATGAAAAAATTAAACCCATTCAATACAAAAAAGGCGATTTAGTACTGGTAAAAAATGAAGTGGGAAACAAAATCGCAAGTCCTTGTTTTCTTGGTCCTTATTTAGTTATCGAGGATGAATCTCCAAATGTAAAACTAATGAAAGGTAATAAGGAGATTGTAATCCACAAAAATAGAACTAAGTTATATCATAGTTAAGTAATTTCTAGGTAATAATTTAGTAGTAAGGAATCGGCCGGCCCTACTTTCGTATTCTTCTCTATCTGCTATTTATTCTAGGTCTGACTACTCTAATTTTCTTCCTTTTCTTTCTTCATTTCTTGAATTCTTATTGACTAAGAAAATGTTTGTTATAAGTATAGTTATTATTTCACATGAGTTAATTACTTTCATATTATAATTAGCAGGAATTTCCATTTGAAAACAAAGTGTAAATTCCTTAAATTGCCCGGGGAGGTGTAATATGAGGGTAAAACACTCTGTATTAGTATATTGTATTAGTGTTCTAATTAGTTATTATGATTAGCTAGTATAACAATACTGTCGATATAACAAATATGTAATATAAACATTTAGCGTAAGTGGAACAACTATGTATGTGGCGACATGGACTAAGATGGAGAATATAGTTTGATGTTGAATATGAAACACCGTTTTCTTTGAACCCTTTGCTGCAACCTATCTGAACATCAAATTATTACAATTTCATACGATTAAAAATAGATAGAAATAAAAAGAGTTGGCTGAACAATTCCAGAAAAGAAAAAACACTGACCAATCTCAGCTGTCTAAGAAATTTAGTAAGTTGGTGAAATCTAAAGTAACTAGACAATGACAAGTCTTGACATTTGGCATTAAAACTTTATGTGAATTTAACTATAGTTCCTCTAGAAGTTTTTCGTAGTTTTCTTTTTTTTTGTTTCCTAAAAACTCCGAAACAATTCTTTTAAAAGAACTCCACGCAGCTAATTCAACATCACTAAATTTTGATGAAACTGTTGATCTCTTAGTATTTTTCTAATTTGTGGTTCAATAAATATTCATATCACTTATTTTAGGAAACATTTGTTTTAAGGTATTTAATTTTTTATCTAATGCTTTAATGAAATTTTTCATTAATCCCAGTTTAATGTTTAATGGAGGTAACAGAACTTTTTTGGGATCAACAAGAGGTATATTTTTTACGTTAGCTTGACCTGGAATATATTGATCTCTCGAACGCCATTCTCTGTGGCTCTACTACTACTTTTAGGTCACTACATATTTGCCACTTATATGTATCATAGCTTATTGCACTTAGAATAAGTGACATACTTTCGTATGTTCCCTTTATGTCAATTGCATGTGCAAGAGGAATAGAGGGTCTTTTGTTGCCATTATGAAGCAGAACTGCTTTCAAATTTATTTTAGACGAATCTATAAATAATAAGCGCCATTCGTCCTGCTTATGTGCAAATCCTAATTTTTCCATAACACTATTTGGATTAACACAAACGCACATTATCCTGCATAGTAAAAAACCAGGATAGCTCCTGGTTATGGTTCCTAAACATTGTAACTTTGGTTATTGGTTCCAGTGGCTAGTAAATTCCATTGTTGTAATCTAGAACCTAATACTTCAGCATCTGCTCTCTGGACAAGCGGATGTCCCGAACTAGATCATTTCATGATTGTTCGATTATTTGCTTTTCCTTCATTTTCCGTTATTTCCATTATCCGGTTCTGGCTTATCATCATACATTTCTAAATCTTCCTCCCCAATTGCCGGAGGCGATGGAATTGGTAAACCTTCTCTATTATATGAAGAACCGGTTTTATTACTGATTGCAATATTCTTGAAAAATCAGACACTTTTGTCATACAGTCGTTAAAATGATTTGTTGATTCTTGCCAAATCATTTTGGAACTGCAAAAGGCATAGAAGAGCTTTGCCATTTAGTCAGTTACTTAGATCTCAAAAATTTTAGGGTCAATGTGGGTAATTGGAAACGATATTTTAAAGTTCACGTTTTTGGCCGATTAAATATGGATTTAAAATAGAAAAATTGTTTTTAGTGCAAAATACATGCCATATTTGTGAAGTGATACTTTAAACAACATATTTTTATATAAATTACTAATATATTAGTTGTTTTTTCTTTAATATGGCTCGTTCTCTTTTACCCCAGGATTTTAAAGAAAAAACAGGATTTCGGGGGTAATTGAATACAAGTAACTTTTTATGCAAATGAAATAAAGGACTAATTATAGGGGCAAATGGAAATATTTGTTGATTTAAATATAACATTCTGTCAAAGATACGCACTCTATTTCCAATTACCCCCAGCAAGGAAAGCCCATTTTGCTCGCGTTTTTAAGCAAGAAACAATGTGATCTAAATCTTCTAAAGTATAGGCTGGTGAGTTACGCTTTTTAATATATTTTTTACGTGGCATATTTTATTAGATAGGTACGAGGTATAGATCTAGAAAAGAAGGAAGAAATTAGCCAGTTCGTGGTATTCTCATTTACCCCCAGCAGGTGTTTTCATTTACCCCCCTATTAGTTTATATTTGGGGTAATTGGAAACACTGCCAAAAAAACCCCAAACGTTAAATAACCTCAAAATTACTATTTGCAGATGGATAAAAATCTTGTAACTAGCCTGTCATAAAGGGGATATAAAACTTACTTAAAATATGTTGCCAAAATTTTTAGTTTTTAAAACACTATCATAACGAACAGTCAGGATTAATAAAATAACAAATTTCATTTAGCAATAGCTTGTAAACAAACGACTCTGGCGTGCCAGAGAAAATGGCGTAAGACACTAAGAACCTTGAGAATCTGCCGCCTAGTAACGCGTTGCTGTCAAATGTATTTTAAGTTATTTATTCTTGCTGTTTCCAATTACCCCTGTTTCCAATTACCCACATTGACCCTACGTGTTTAGAAGTTTTTACGATCATTTTCGCATTCGCAAACTCAAACACCCTGTCCCTATTCAAAATTTCGTCATTCCTCGTGAAGTAGTTTTTATTAAGGTTGAATTCTCAACGTCATTCAATCTATTGCCAACCTATAACCTATTTCGCGTTGATTTTTTGAGTTTATTATTTTAATAACTAACATTTAAAGAAAATCAATATCGTCGGTACATTATTTAGGTAGTATCTGATATATTACAAAAATATCAATTTATTTCATTGCTAATTTTGGGATAATTGTACAGTGAAAGAACAATGAGTGACAATGACATAATAATGTTAAACAAAATCTTACCCGATATTTTTCGCTATACAATTCTCCTAAAATAAGTTATGAAATTCCTTGATATTTATTAAATATGTCAATTATTACCTATAGAATATCAAGTCGATACTGATTTTCTTTAAATTTTATATAAAAGCTAGAAAACATAAACAAATCTACGGGAAATAGGTTATAGGTTGGCAAACATGTTGATACTCCCACCTTAAGCTTTCTGATATCCAAAAAAAATCGTAATAAAAGTTAGCATAGTAACATAATGATAACCGGTCGGATGACACAAAAAATAATAGAACAATGCGATTTTTCTAGTGATGGGATCACTCGAGTGAAAAATAACTGATCACTCGATTTTTTCAATCACTTGAATTATTCGATTATCTTCGGAAATAACTCGAGTGACGAAATGAGTGACCAACATATGGTTTTTATTTTTCAACGCGTCTCCAAAGTTGCTGCCCGCCTGTCAATCACTCACTGCAGCCAGAGCCATCTTGTAGCGAGCGGCTACACCGAGTGGTTTTCGGTTATTATTGGCGATATTATTCATATTAAATACTGCATTACGGGTTGCCTGCGTAAGATAATAAATATGATTTATTCAGATTTAAATACTGCATTACGGGTTGCCTGCGTAGGATAAGGGCGATTCTCTGTAAGCTCGTAATCGGCTGTCCCGACCGATTTTTTCAAAAAGTAATTTAATTATTTTAAAAAAAATCACTTCTAATAAAACTTTAACCCCGAAAATTTACGGGCCCGTTGTTTTTAGAACCATAACTATTTTAAATTTTTTTCTAGACGTGATAGAAGCGTCAAAAATACAGTTTCCTGGCTGTCCCCATAACTGTATTCCTACCTAAAAATGAGATTTACGAAAAAGTTATTGAATTTTAAATACATTTGGCAGTTAACATCATACAGTAAAATAATAAAATTGTATTATTCTCGTAAAACAAGGTCTGATTACCTATTTTATTTATTTAGTAAAGTCCTGTAAACTTTGTCCCCAGAATTTCTATACAGTCCCCTGCCAAAAACTTTAAGCCATAATAAAAAAAACTGTAATGTTAACAAACGTTTTTTTGAGTGAGACGAAACGCAATTGTTGTGAAGTTGGCAAAAATGCCGAATGCGGCGGCGAGTCGCCATTTTGTTTAGTGTCAGAGCGTCATTTGTGAGGTGAACACGCGTTTGGACCGCTACCACACACAGTCCTCTGGTAAGTAATAATATTTACGTTAATTACTTTAATTATCTCTATATATAATGTATTGGTTTATTATTTATGTCTAAATGGATCGGTAGGTTCTTAAAAAACTATTTTACATCAGTTTAGTAAACATTGTGAAATTTAACCAAAATACACAGTCCCCTGGCAACAGTCCTCTGCCTGAAAATGCAGGAGGGGACTGTTCTACACAACAGGGGACTGTGTATTTTGTGTTTTGGTTATTAATTGTATGTATTGTTTGTGTAAATTTATCCGCTAGTCTGTTTTATTAATATAAGAATCATTCTATCATTGCTTCGCATTATTCCCTTTATTAACTTAAATTATTTTACACAGGCTGATCGAACGTACACATGATATGGCTCCTAAAAAGAAAAAGTTATCCCGAGAGGAATTGCTACAGAAAAAGAGAGAAGCAGAGAAACTACGATATCAAAGAAGAAAAAATAACCCTCAAAAGAGAGAAGAAATGAGAGAAAAGGAGAAGTTGAAATACCAAAAGAAGAAATAGGTTTACGGAAGTTAGTAAAAATATGACACCTCGTGAGCACAGAGCTGCCTTAAAGAAGTGGAAAGAACATTTACCGTATACCGAGCTAAAAGACTAAGACTGAAAAACGTCACTAACACTTTTTTACAAGAAAATACGCCGTTATCAGATCCTGAAGCCTTCAAGACCTTCCACTCCAGTTCCAGTTCACATATCTCCAGCTCCAAGCCCAGCCGTTTCCAGTGCTAGTCTACAGCAAAGAAGAAAAGAAGCCACAAAGAGACGAAAGAAGTTTAACAGGGAAATAAATGAAAAGATCGCACGTTTAGAGAAAAAAATTGAGAAGTACAAAAAAAGAATAGCGAGATTTGTAAGTAAAAACAAAAAAAACGAAGATACACCCAATACAAGGATGTTGAAAATGTTAGACAAGCCTGATCAAAGAAAAGAAGTAGTCAAGAAAGCGTTGTTTGGCGACGTCATTAGTAAGCAGTTGAAAGAAAATTATTCTACATTGGAACATACCAAAGAGTAACAAATCTTTAAAAAAGTTGTTGCTGGCAGTATTGTTCAAAAGTACAGGCACTGGATACCTAAAGAAATGAAGTCGTTGTCTAGACCCGGCAAAAAATCGAATCTCAATGGCTTGGATGTACCTGTAGCTAAACGGTGTAAAATACCTGATAGTTATAAACGAGCTGTTCAGAATTTTTTCGAAGATGATAGTAATAGCCGTATGGCAGCCGGTAAAAAAGAATTTATAACCAGAAAAACTGTGAGGAAACAGAAGAGATATCTTCTTGATACAGTTTTTAATCTTTACAAAAAGTTTATGACTGGCAACCTAAAAATTAGCTACCAAACATTTTGCCGACTCCGTCCATTTTGGGTTGTGAAACCAAGCGCTCAAAACCGCGATACATGTCTATGCATAGTTCACAGCAACATAGACATGAAGCTCAGCGCACTTCATACTGCTAACATATTAACTTACAACAATCACCAGAAACTGCTGGAAGATCTATGCTGCGACCGGTATAATGTGGATTGTTTGGCGAGATCATGTCATACTTGTCTTGATAAAAACCCGAAATATAAAGAATTTGATAATAGAAAGGTCATAAAATATAAAATGTGGGTTTGCGAAAGGCAACAAATCCAAGATTTTAAGACTAAAAAGCCCCGACTGGTGACCAAATATTTGGTAAAAATATTTGAAGTACATCCAAGACAGCTCATAACACATTTGCAGGAAGTATTACAGAAATTTTTGGATCACCAGCGAAATATTGTTTACCAATATAAAGCCATGAATGATTTGAAGCAAAACCTACAAGATGATGAAGTTTTGATCCACGTAGATTTCAGCGAAAATTATTGCACTAAGTACGCAGAAGAAATACAGGCCTTTCATTTTGGTGGATCTCGAGCACAACTGAGTCTGCATACCGTAGTGGTTTACCTACGGAATTCCATCCTTTCTTTTTGCACAGTCTCCGAGAACATAGCCCATTCACTGCTGCCATTTGGATACACCTACGACCAATTTTTAAGACTCTTCCACGTGGCATCAAACGAGTGCATTTCTTGAGTGATGGTCCTGTCACGCAGTACCGTAATAAAACAATGTTTTTTTTAATGGCAACCAAACTCTCTGAAGAAATTCCCGATATTGAGAACTTTACATGGAACTACACCGAAAGTGGCCATGGCAAAGGTGCACCGGATGGTATCGGAGCAACGTGCAAAAGAACAGCTGATTTTGTTGTTAATTCTGGAGGCGACATCAACAATATTGATCAGTTTGTTAAAGTAATCCAACAGCGATGCTTTAGCATCACATGTATCGCAATCGACGGTAAAGTTATCCAGGCAATGGTCGATAAAGTTGAACAGGAAGCGTCCGACCAGAAAAGTTTTAAAGGCACTTTAGATGTGCATCAGGTAGTAGGTGTTTACTCTAGCTCCATCCTCGGACTTCCAACTAAATGTGAAACACTTACAATGAAAAGTCTCAGCTGCTTTTGCAACAGCGGATCTTGTGAGCACTATACGATTGGCAGTATCAACTTTCCTCTAAAACCTAAATGGACAGTAGAAGAAGTATTTACAGAGTCCGAACCGGAAGATCTTGAATCTGCTGAACGTGAATTGACACCTACACCAAACAAGTCCCCTCAAAGATTGGGTGATGATAGAGCAGGAACGAGTGGCATTCGGAATTCATGTTACAATACTGGAGATTATGTTCTTGTGAAATTTCCAGCTAAAAATGTAGAATATCGTTATGCTACCGTAATTAATGAAATTGATGACGATGAAAATGACTTCCGTGTTACTTTCCTCAAGATTTGTGACAAAAAAGTGCAAACATTTAGAATAGATGATAAGGACATTTCAGACGTGTCATTTGATCAAGTTATCCAAAAGTTGGATAATCCTGACTTGATTGTAAAGGGAAAGAGAATATTTTATAAGTTTTCTACTCAAGTAGACGTTTTCGAGCGCTAATTTTTTAAATGTTAAGTTCATTGTAATTAAACTTTATTAAGTGCCTTATTTCATTAAGAAAAATTCTTAGGATTTGATTGGAGATCTCAGTTGAATCATATATTTGAGAGATTAGACTGTTTTTTTAATAATTATTTATATTATTAATAGTATTTCAATGAATATTGCATAAAGCATTTACAGATTGATATTATAAGTAATAATAAGACTGTTGATCTCAGTAAGTACAATATGTTTCTAGGTTAATTTTTGATATAAATGTTTAAAGAAAGTTATGTTTTCTGTTGCTATTTTCTATAGACACTTTTGTTGATTAGTAATGCGCAAATATGCCATAAAAATAATAAATGATTGATTAATGTAAAATTACTTTCTTCAAAGTACTACGATCCTCTGTCTCACTTAACAGCCCCCTGTCACGTTCAAAACATTCCCCTGCTGCCCAAAACAGTCCCCTGTCATGATTTTTTGAAAAATCGCTAATAACTCGATAAATACGTATAAATTCAGTGGGCCTCCTTATCTAACTAAAATAATAGTTAATTTTCTTCGAAATAGAACTCGGTTTTATGGCAAATGTAAAAAAAAAATGCCAGGACAGCATTTATATGGGACCTGTACGAGCTTACAGAGAAATGTCCATAATAGGATTTATTATAGTGGTGAGTATTCAGTATTCATAAATATCATGAGTTATGCAATTTTGTGACATCTCAAGGTCAAGTAGTCAAGTCAGTGGCGTAGCTAGGATATTGTCTTGGGGGGGGGGGGGGGCATATAGTTGCATAGAGGCGGAAAGCCTTTTTTTTGGACCACGCCCAAATTTTGCTAAATTTTTCTATTATCTATAATTGTTACGTAATCGCCTAAGTACAATCCGCAACTAAAATAATCTAGAAGTCCTACAAACAAACCACAACCAAACGTAATTACCTAGGTTTTCCTACGATGTTTATTTATATCTTACTTTGTCTTATTTACGTAAATAAAAGAGAGAAAAGGAAATTAACACCACCAGACACCAGATCCGCGAATGTCACATAAAACAAGACGACGGGGATGTGATGACCAAAACAGACGCGTTGTTTTCAAAGTAAGCCTACCTACGTTAAATTTAAAAGGGCAAAAAAATTTAATTTAAATATTGTTTTTGAAATATTGTTGATAATTACTTTTTTTCATGGCTCTTGGGGGGGGGGGGGGGGCAAATGCCCCGATGCCCCCCCCCCTAGCTACGCCGGTGAGTCAAGTGGTTAGTTAAATTAAATTGTAAGTTGTAAGATCTGGGAACCATGCCAGAAAATCCACAAATATCTCCGCCACATTTAATAATCCGCAAAAAATCAATCGATTAACAACACCGAGTCAGTTATTCCCAATACAAATGCTGTATATCAACATGAACGATGAACCGCCAATATTAATAATTAATATTAGCATTTGAGTGAAAAAAAATCGATTATCATTCGATTTTTTAAATCACTCGAATTCTCGGTAGTCGATTATTAAAATAAGTCGATTTTTCCCAACACTAGATTTTTCTTTATAAATCATTATTCATCTACACAACATACTTACAAATAGAGGGAATAGTATTTTGGTCTAATAATAAAATATTATGCACAACTAAAACCCAGAACGTACATAATTTTCGTTTTATGTAGTTATCACACAAAGGTGAGCAAGGTTCTTATTTTTGATAATATACTAATCAAGAAATATGTAAAACAATTTTTATAACCTGTCCATTAAAACAATAGAAATTGGTGTGCAAGTCGTTATTGTATACATAATAATTATTATGCTGGTAATAAATATCACAATTATTTTAAAACAGCGATTAAGTCATCACGTACAAGAGTTAAACCCAAAAATGCAATAAAAACTGTCCTATATCATTTAAAAAATTATTGTTGTATGTGTTTATCAGTTGTCACAAAATATCACCCGACTAATAAATGAATTAAGGAAGTATATAAATTTGGAATCTATATAGCCATAGATTCCAGCGTTGTTTATCATAATATAATATCTATGCCTAATAGGTTTTTATTTTAATTAACACTAATAGACCAGGGCTGAAGCCTTTGAAAATGGTAAAAAGTGAAAAAAAATAATAGTAGGATGAAACCCACTGGAAAAGGAAGAGAATATAACAAAAATGAAAGGAAAAATAATTTACGGGCGATCCGAGGTCGGGAAGTGGAAAGGGGTGAGTTTTTAAGGGTAGAAAAGGATTTATCTCGATTTCCGGAAAAACTACAAGTCCTACGGAAAAACGTTAAATTGGCCAAGCTGTAGGTAATAAAAAGATCTACAACTTTTGTATTTACACTTTTTTCACATAACCTCAAAATTTATGTGAAAAATTCAAATAACCAAGTTTTTGGTTTTTTATGTTTATCTTTTACAAAAAAAAAATTTTTTTCACGAAACTTGGTGAAAACTTACCTTTTTATGTCCCAAACACTATTTACTTTTTCACCTTATTTTGACTTAATATCGAAAAAGCACCCTAATTTTCAATCGAAAATTCTCACGTCAAAATATCTTCTTTTTTAAAAAAGTCGGTGGGCTCTTTGTTCATTGAAATCTCTACTTTCTGATGGTGTAAAAAAAATATAGATTTAATAATTTAATTAGATGAAATCCCCTTTAAATTCTACCTTTAATTATATTTAGAACAACTATTTTCGCATGTTTTTTGCGATGTTTATGTTTTATGGATTTGTAATTTTTTTGTTTATCAATATAACATGGAATCTTACGTTTTTTGAGTAATTAAAGTATAAATTTTAATAAATAGCTCAAAATTGTACATAATGATTAAAGAAAAAAAATTTCGGATTCGAGTTTTTTTCGTTTCTTTGCATTTTTTGAGAACATTTACCATAGTAATGTATATTTTTTACACCATCAGAAAGTAGAGATTTCAACGAATAAAAAGCCCACCGACTTTTTTGCAGAATTTTCGATTGAAAATTAGGATGCTTTTTCGATATTAAGTCAAAATAAGGTGAAAAAATAAATATTTTAAATCAAAAAAATTACAGTTTGTTTGGGACATAAAAAGGTAAGTTTTCACCAAATTTCGTGAAAAAAAAATTTTTCTTTGTAAAAGATAAAAATAAAAAACCAAAAACTTGGTTATTTGAATTTTTCACATAAATTTTGAGGTTATGTGAAAAAAGTGTAAATACAAAAGTTGTAGATCTTTTCATTACCTACAACTTTGCCATTTAACGTTTTTCCATAGAACTTGTAGTTTTGCCGGAAATCGAGATAAATCGTTTTCTACCCTTAAAAACTCACCCCCTTCCACTTCCGGACCTCGGATCGCCCGTAAATTATTTTTCCTTTCATTTTTGTTATATTCTCTTCCTTTTCCAATGGGTTTCATCCTACTATTTTTTTTTTGGTTTCAAAAATTATCGACCCTGGTCTATAAGAACACTGGTTCATTAGAGGACTTTTTTTAAAAAATTGAAATAAATGGCGTAAATGTACTGTATCAACTTTAATAGAGCAACCCCATGCCCAAAAACGAATAGAATTTTTAAAAGAAATTAAGAATAACGGCAACCCTTATTTCAACCCTGTTTTTCTGGATGAAACCTGGATATACAGTAAAGGGGCTTTTAGGCGAAGTTGGCAAGATGATACTCTTCATACGATTTTAAAAAATCGTTAGAGGGTACGGTATATTATTCTTCATGCTGGTTCAGAAAATGGATTTGTGAATAATGCAAGATTGATTTCAAGTCTGGCCTGAAATCTAGTGATTATCATGATTCCATGAATAGTGAAAATTTTGAGAAATGGTTTGAAGAACTTGGAAGACCCGTCGCTTATTATCATGGACAACGCCACCTATAATATATATAATATATAATATATAAATATTACTACTTGTTGCATGGTTAGAAGAAAGACAAATTCCGGTTTCGCCATTTGCAATGAAGGATCCGATCTGGATAATAGTGAAACAGCATATCCCACCCAAACTTTACAATCAATCTGAAAAGCGCTATTTATTTTCTTTTTAATTATTTTTACTTCATATTAATAGGTTGGACGAACTAACATTGCAACATAGACATAGAGATTTAAGACTTCCTCCATATCATTGCTAGTTTAATCCTATTGAAATGGTTTGGTCGGAATGTAAGCGCTATTATGATGCAAAAATAAGTTCTATGCATCCTGTAACAAATGACGTCGTTTTGGGGCTGTGGAATGAAGCCATAGAAAATGTTACAGTGGAAAAATGGAAAAATTATGTAACACACACTAATAAAATTATAAATGATGTGTGGGAACGGGAAAGATTTATCGATGCTTCAGATACTCTTCCCCTTAATGTTAACTTGGACGAATCTGATGATGATGATGATGATCCTCGCGGAGATGATTTATTTTAATTATTAAAAAATTGTATGTATTTTGTTGTGTTGTCATATTTTATTATATTTTCTTCTTTATGGTTTTATAAATATGAAACTATTTAAAACAAAATGTATAGGCTGATGCACTAGACAAAAAATATGATTCAATTTTAAATTTTATAATGAGTTTTATTTATTTTTCAGTTAAATCACTGATTTTGAAAAACAAAATGTTTCATCCCATGATACGTTTTGTGCTAAATAAACTACTTATTTCGGACTTCATTAACAGTATAAAAATAATGATTAAAAATTTGAAAAAACGCGCTTGTATTAAACTACATTTAATAGTTATTTATGTATCAAGGGTACTAAGTAGATGATTATGCCCTGAGGGCGACAGTCTTACAAAGCCGAGGGCCTCTGGCCCGAGGGTTCGTAAGTCGTCCGAGGGTATATATCTATTAGTACCCGTGGTGCATACAAACTTTTATGTCATACTAGTTCGTTTTGAATAATAAATTTTTTTTTTTAATTTAATTTGATTTACCAATTTTTTATTTTTACCTGCGACATTACCTTGACATTATTAAAATGTTTAATGTGTCAAAGTCAAAAATCAAAAATGGAACAAGATTTACACTTAATGCCCGCGCGGGCCATAATGTGTACTTTATGCCCGCACGGGCATAAAGTAATCCATGATGTACATGGTATCTAAGGTATAAGAACACAATAATGTACTGGTATGACATAAAAATATTATCGGTATAGTCATATCACTATTGGGTCAATATTTTTTTTTATAAAAAATACCACAACTGTACTGGATTTCCTGAATGGTGTGTGAATGTCAAACCTTTTTCTGTCTCCTGGTAATGAACGTTTCTACGTTCGAAACTTGTAGAGAAATCGAATATTTTTATTCTAATAAATTTGTGGACGAAGACTTTTATTTTAGTTTTTCTTTCAATCCCAAACTCCACTTAACTATTATTTCTTTTTATTAAATCTAGTCTGGTGTCACTAACCTTTTCTTACGAACACAGAGCACAATACAATAAAACTATAATTTAAAGCACTAAAATAACTAAGAAAATATTTATGTAGACTGATAAATTTCAGAGAAAAAGGTCTAGAACCGATAGGTGCTGTTAATGTTCTTATAAATCAACTAATTTGAAACTCATTTGGAAAAATACGTTAAACTTTTACACTTCCACCATTTATTGTAAGCGTGTTTGCTTTAAACCTCTTATCTAATAGATAAAATCTGTCCCTTTGGAGTTTTCGAAATTTAAGTCACCGTTAATTAATTGGTAGAATAAATAACGTTTTGTCATATATGAAAAAAATCTCCAAAAAAACTTGAATTAGTATAACGGAAACGTCAATTACAGGCCTATAAAAGAAATAACACACCATAATATTTTTGAGTAATGGGGTTTGGGTTTTTATAGGTTGCCATCCACTAATTTGAGTTGGCAGCATCATTCCAACTGCTTCGTAGCGATTGACGCGCGCCAACTTTGAAAATACAGGGTTATGTTATTTGGGTTTGTTGAAAGTTAAAAAATTAGCTAATAATATCTGGACTCTGGACACCACCAACACAACAGTTTATAATAAATGTTATGAACCAGTAATTAATTTAAGGTAGTTTAGGTAGTCAAGTCAATGTAAAAAAAAATATAGTTCGGACTTCAAAAAAATATTGTAAAAATTAGTTTAAATTGCCGGAGTTGCCGGGGAATAAAATTGTTTTGATTTATTAAACATTGTTCCTAATTTTTCGAACGTCTAGGCCGGGCGAGCGGGTAGCTAGCCAACAATAAACAATTTAAAAAAAATATTTTTAATATAATTAATAATATCATAAATATCAGTAACTAATTGTTTTAATTGTTCAATTCAAAAAATAAGGATGAATTGCGAAAACTCGAGCCGAAATACTTTGAAACTACTTAGCACTGAGCCTGTTTTTCTTAGAAAAAAGTACCTATAAAAAGAGTAGGTACTTACGAATAAATTATCTAATAATCAGTACAAAAATAGGTTTTAAGTGCAAGGTAACGGAATGTGAACTTCGTCTTCTAAGTTCTAAGTTTTTTCAAAGCATCGAAATTTTTGGAATAACTTCTATTACATAAAATATATAGTACGAAAAAGGTATCTGTGTAAGATATACAGTGTGAGTTTGTAACTTGTAAATTCAGTACAGTTTTTTGGAAAAATGCTTGGGCAACGGTATTACCATTTTAAGTTGTAGTCTATTTTATAAAAAAAATATTGATACAGTGTGTCCCAAATTAGAGATATGACGATATCGATCATTTTTTTAAATGGCAACCCTAGCTTTTATTGACTATTGTTAAAGTAGTAGCTACATATTGCTGTTGATACGCAGAGATTCGATTGCATCCCCGTGAAATTGCAATATTTAATTTTTCCAAATATTGATAACGTACATTTTTATAAATTATCTTAAGGTAGGAGTATCAACATGCTTGCCAACCTATAACCTATTTCGGGTAGATTTATTTATGTTTTCTAGCTTTTATACAAAATTTAAAGAAAATCAGTATCGACTTGATATTCTATAGGTAATAATTGACATATTTAATAAATATCAAGGAATTTCATAACTTATTTTAGGAGAAGTGTATAGCGAAAAATATCAGGTAAGATTTTTTTAAACATTATTATGTCATTGTCATTCATTGTTCTTTCACTATACAATTCTCCCAAAATTAGCAATGAAATAAATTGATATTTTTATAATATATCAGATACTACCTAAATAATGTACCGACGATATTGATTTGCTTTAAATGTTAGTTATTAAAATAATAAACTCAAAAAATCAACGCGAAATAGGTTATAGGTTGGCAATAGATTGAATGACGTTGAGAATTCTACCTTAAGTCTATTTATTTCGAACTGGCAGGGAGAGTAAACAATAACCTAACCACGAAACACCCGATGTGATCAGTGCAGAACCGCATTCAGTTTTCGCATTTGAATAAACACGATTATATTGTAATTTTATTTTGGCCAACTTTATTATTTACAAATTATTTTAGAGTTTGGCATTTTGGTTTCGCATAATGCAGTGCTTGTTGTAACGGTTAACGTAAAATAATTCTTAGGTTTAACCCGACTTTAACTAAGAGGAAGTAACCCCTTTACCACAATGAAAATTGCCGAACGTTTTGCTGGTCAAACGAAAAGAAAAATAAAAATTGGTATTTAGAAAATAAATTCTACTTACCCCATCCAGAAAAGTAAATGACGATCGTCATTTACTTTTCTGGATGGGGTATTTAAAGTAGAATTTATTTTCTAAATATCAATTTTTATTTTTTCTTTTCGTTTGACCAGCAAAACGTTCGGCAATTTTCATTGTGGTAAAGGAGGTTACTGCTCTTAAGTCGAAATATCAAAAAAAAAAAACAGGTGATAAAATTAAATAAATATTGTTCTTGCTTGTAAAACGACCCTTAGCGAACAATTAAATAAGTAAAATAAAATAAATTCAGTTTAAATCACTCTATTACGGCTTTCACCCCCCATACAGCCTTTACACATGCCTTATTGTCTTGTTTAACCCCCCTATTATTCTGTAACATTGTCGTTACGATAATTCTCGTTAGCTTACTTTTCTGCCGGATATTTGTAAAATTATAGTACACAAATAATAATGCAAGGCAAACGTTTATATTATAATTAAAATGTACAAATTTTGCTATTCCGACTATGTTTGTCCTTTTTTTTTATCTTAAAGTAAAAAAGAAATAAAATATGTAACTGTGCCAATTCAGTGTTAAAATCAAAAATACGAATAATGAGTACTAACCTCAACCTCTGTTTGTTATTGTTCTAATTACGGCCAGTTTTGCGTTTTTATGTCATACCAGTACATTATTGTGTTTTTATACCTTAGATACCATATATATCTACATAATGGATTACTTTATGCCCGTGCGGGCATAAAGTACACATTATGGCCCGCGCGGGCATTAAGTGTCGCATTAAGGTTGAATTCTCAACGTCATTCAATCTATTGCCAACCTATAACCTATTTTGCGTTGATTTTTTGAGTTTATTATTTTAATAACTAATATTTAAAGAAAATCAATATCGTCGGTACATTATTTAGGTAGTATCTGATATATTACAAAAATATCAATTTATTTCATTGCTAATTTTGGGAGAATTGTATAGTGAAAGAACAATGATTGACAATGACATAATAATGTTAAAAAAAATCTTACCCGATATTTTTCGCTATACAATTCTCCTAAAAGAAGTTATGAAATTCCTTGATATTTATTAAATATGTCAATTATTACCTAGAGAATATCAAGTCGATACTGATTTTCTTGAAATTTTGTATAAAAGCTAGAAAACATAAAGAAATCTACGCGAAATAGGTTATAGGTTGGCAAGCATGTTGATACTCCTACCTTAAGTGTGCATCTTGTTCCATTTTTGATTTTTGACTTTGACACATTAAACATTTTAATACGGTTAAGGTAATGTCGTAGGTAAATATAAAAAATTGGTAAATCAAATTAAATTAATTGTCGAAAATTCTCACGTCAAAATATCTGCTTTTTTAAAAAAGTCGGTGGGCCTTTTGTTTGTTGAAATCTCTACTTTCTGATGGTGTAAAAAAAATATACATTACTGTTGTAAATATTCTCAAAAAATGCAAAGAAACGAAAAAAAATCGAATCCGAAATTTTTTTTTAATCATTATGTACAATTTTGAGCTATTTATTAAAATTTATACTTCAATTACTCGAAAAACGGAAGATTCCATGTAACATTGATAAACAAAAAAATTACAAATCCATAAAACATAAACATCGCAAAAAATATGCGAAAATAGTTGTTCTAAATATAATTAAATGCAGGATTTAAAGGGGATTTCATCACATTTACCATAGTAATGTATATTTTTTTTACACCATCAGAAAGTAGAGTTTTCAACGAACAAAAAGCCCACCAACTTTTTTAAAAAAGCAGATATTTTGACGTGAGAATTTTCGATTGAAAATTAGGGGGCTTTTTCGATATTAAGTAAAAATAAGGTCAAAAAATAAATATTTTAAATCAAAAAAATTACAGTGTGTTTGGGACATAAAAAGGTAAGTTTTCACCAAATTTTGTGTATAAAAAAAAATTTTTGTAAAAGATAAAAATAAAAAACCAAAAACTTGGTTATTTGAATTTTTCACATACATTTTGACGGTATGTGAAAAAAGTGCAAATACAAAAGTTGTAGATCTTTTAATTACCTACAACTTTGCCATTTAACGTTTTTCCATAGGACTTGTAGTTTTGCCGAAAATCGAGATAAATCTTTTTCTAACCTTAAAAACTCACCGCCCCCCAGTTCCTGAACTCGGATCGCCCGTAATTTATTTTTCCTTTCATTTTTGTTATATTCTCTTCCTTTTCCAATGGGTTTCATTCTACTATTATTTTTTTTCACTTTTTACCATTTGCAAAGGCCCTGGTCTAATAAGTTTACAAAAACCCACGAACTCCTAGAGAAAACTTCAAATTTTTGCCGTCGACTCGGGAACCTAAAAGGTATCACTGGTATTTTGCCGATTTAAAAATATGTATCAGTAACTACCTGAATTAACAATCAATCAGTTATTCCGTCATCTTTGACAGTCGTTATAATGCAAAATACGCCAACAAATTGTATAAGACGCCTGTCCCAAGAAGTGGGAAGATCTTATGGAACATGCAGGAATATTCTTAAGAAGCAGCTAAATTTATTTCTTTATAAAGTGCAAGTATTCCAAGAAATACAAGCCGCAGATTTTGAAAGACGCAGGAATTACTCTCAATGGTTTACCCAAAATTTATTGGAATGAAATGATTTATTAGACCTGACATTTTTTTCGGATGAAGCCTGGTTCCCCCACTCCGGTTATGTAAATACTCAGAATACACGCATGTGGAGTAGTGAAAATCCCCATTTTTTTGTAGAGTCCACATTGCACCCTCAAAAAATTGGTGTCTGGTTAGCTGTTTCCCGAAGAAGAATTGTTGGTCTTTTTTTTTCCATGACACAGTTACAGCACAGCGGTATAGAGACAATATTTTGAATCCATTTGTGGAGCAATTACTTGACGACGAACTACGTTTTCAACAGGACGGTGCAACCGCCCATACAGCCTCCGAAACTATAACTACTTACGCAATTTTCTCGACGACAGATTGATCAGTTTCCGATCAGACATTGAACTCCCACCTAGATCACCTTGTTTAACGGTTATGGATCACTTCGTTTTTCCTCATTTAAAGAACACTATTTTTAAAACACCAGTTGCAAATTTAGAACAATTACAAGAAAGGATTATCCAAGAATGTGGTAACATTTTTCCCGAGATGCTGGTCAACACTTTCGAAAATATGAAGAGACGTGTGAATTTATGCTTGTAGCATGGCGGTGTCCAATTTCAGCAATTTATGTAATTATTTTTCTTTTTCTTTCTGTATATTCTTACTTCGTTAATTTTGTAAACAACAAAAATAAATTTGTATTTGTCTACTTATTTTATTACTCATTAGTTTGGCATATCATGTCATAATATGAATTTAACAAAATTTTAACCTAGATTTGGTTAGATATATCGTCCCCATATCATTGTGATCTAAACCAAGCCCTACGTTTTTTAATCCAAGCCCTCTTTGATGCAAATAATTTTTGCTCGCACGGTATATAGCATAATTTTAAAGCTATACTATACAAAAGCCTTTTATGGCGATTCATATATACATTTGACATATATTGCACACAATTTATGTCAAATATGACAGAACCTAACCTAAACGCGTTAAAACTTTACTTGATTTTTACTATACCGGGGTGGAAAGTGTTTCATTACCGTCGAGAGATTAGATAGTTTACCGAGACGCGAAGCGTCGAGGTAAACTATATCTCGGAGACAGTAATGAACCTTTTCACCGAGGTTTGTATACTATTTTATTTACAACCACATCCTACATCCACTTCTTATAATTTTTAACTAAAAATATTATTAAAAGAAAAATATCATTTTGACGTAGTATTATAAAAAATGTATATTAAAAAAATCAAATAAATTTACATATTTTCAATTAGGCGACGGTTGTCAAGGAAACGTTTGTTTGAAATTAAAACAATAAACGTTAGTTCAAGTCTGATCTTTTGCGATCAATACAATAAAGTTTAAAAATTAATGGAAGAAGAATCAATGGAGTGTACCCCGCCGGAAATAAGGGGGGCCGATGAATGAAATGATACAATTTTAGTTAAAATATCACACGGGACAAGTGCTTAAAACTGCTTTATATAACACGTACGTTATACTATTTTTCTAATTGGTAGTTTTTTTAATAAAAACACATATTTAAAAAGAAAATAAATCCTTCAAATTTTGTAAATTTTTATGTCTAAATTTTATGTTGGTAATACTATTTTTTATCAGTGGCGGCTCGTGGGGTAGAGCCACAGTGCCATGGCACTACCTGCCCTCCTGTCCAGCGTCCTGCCCTTTACAAATTAGCAAAACCTATTAAAATTAATATTCTCCTTTTTAAAGCAATTAGCAAAATAATTTAAAAATGGAACACAGTCGGGTGCAAATTTCCATCTATTGAGGAAGCGATTATGCGTAAAACGGTAACGTAGCTTTCGCGCCAAAGCGACGAGGCACACGGGAGGCCCGAAGTTATGACGTAATTGCCATAACAAACCAATAAAAAACATTTGAAAATGACCTTGAATGCGAGCAGGAAAACATCTCCGTGTAGCCAGGCTCTTTGACCCCGTTTGACCGTTTGACGTTTCAAATTCAAACAGTTGTTTGTCCGCGTCGTGTCGTGTAAGGTTGTTTGTAAACTAAATAATTTTCGTTCGGCCGGAGATTTAATAGAAATATTTATGGAAAAAATACTTGGGTGTGCGGTTGTGATAAATCTAATAGACTATTTTGTTTTATGGGTGTTTTATTTGATGGGGGAGCAAACTTGGTCCCAAAAAGGTACAGATGATTTGGTCCATATCTGGGAAAAAATGAAGACACATGAACAATCGAAGGTACATTTAAACAATATATTTAATTTTAGTATGCTCGGTAAAATTAACATTAAAACTCAATTAAATTCTGCATATCACAATGAAATAATGAAGAAAAACGAACAAATTGATAAAAACAGATACATATTAAACCAAATTATAAACTGCGTTCGGTTTGTGGTTCTTTCGGTCTATATAGTACACTCTACCTACAGTATTTTTTTAAAATTCAAGATATGATTGTAAATTCATAAATTAAATTAGGTGCCTTTTTGCTCTTTTTTCCTACTTCAAAAGCAAGAACTATTAACAAAAAAGGGCGTGGCACCCAAAATTTTTTTTGCCTGCGGCGCTAAGGGTTTACCTGGCCCTACTTCACTAAAATGGCACGAGCCGCCACTGTTTTTTTTATCATAGTAGCCTCTGGGCAACAAAAATTATTTTGCGAACTGTCATTTTTTGATTTATTGACCCATTTTCACCACGAGATTCTAAAGTTATTTTAGCGATATGAGATTTGAAATAGGACGAAATACGTTGTGTGATCCTTGTACATTCGGTACATATACAGAGCGTTCGAAAATTCGGGCGATTTTGCTACTTTTTTTCGAATTTCAAAAGACGTGATTTTACGTCACGGCATTGCAATTTAGTATAGGGAAGATGGAAAATTCAAATAAAGTTGTAGTTAAAATCGACATTGGAAGGTTAGTAGATTGAATTTTGGATAGGATTTGGCAGAAAATAATAGCTTGAAGCATCTACAAAAGCAAAATAGTTCTCCGTCAATAAAGTTATTATTTAATATGTGTTTTTAAATGAACTAAAACAATACATACAGATTTGTAGATCTAGGCAACCAAACATACATACGTGGGTTCGTGTAGTATTTTGCATATTTGGACTAAAAAATATTAGTTATCTAGAATGCTATGCTAAACGGTGAAAAAAAACATGTCATGTAGGGCCAACCTTTAAATAATAAAATTCGGAGTTCGAAATAGATCTATTTCGAACGCGCTAGCGAGTTCGAAATAGATCTGTTTCGAGACAAAATTAGAAAATAGTATATTAAAGTACACGTTTCATAAGAAGCGGTTTTAGCGCACGCGTCTATTTTAAAAAACGAGCCACGAAGTGGCGAGTTTTTTAATTGACACGTGCGCTAAAACGCCTTATGAACCACGTGCTTTATACTATTTTTTCTAATTTGTAGTTTTTTCAATAAAAACACATATTTAAAAAGAAAATAAATCCTTCAAATTTTGTAAATTTTTATGTCTAAATTTTATGTTGGTAATACTATTTTTTATCATAGTAACCTCTGGACAACAAAAATCATTTTGCGAACTGTCATTTTTTGATTTATTGACCCATTTTCACCACGAGATTCTAAAGTCATTTTAGCGATATGAGATTTGAAATTGGACGGAATACGTTGTGTGATCCTTGTACATTCGCAGTGGCGTAGCGTGGTTGAAAGGGCGGAGGGGACGAAAGGTTCAAAGGTAAGGGCATAGATATTTTTTTATGGGGGGGGGGTAAAAGATGTTGCGGCGCGGAAAAAAAAAATAGCGCCGCCGGCGAAAATTTTTTGGGTGCCACGCCCTTTCTTCAATGAGGTTGCCTGATTTTCAAGTAGGAAAAATATAAAATACACAAGATCCTCAAGGAAATTACAAAAAAAAATTATCAAATAAAAAAGTTCTTTGTTTTCATGGCTCATTATACTGCGTGTCTGCTTAAGTACGCAGCATATGGAAAACTTTTTTATTATTAATTTTACGAAAAAAAGTTATTCTTTATAAAAAGTTCTGCATGGTCTAAAACCTAAAATGCACTTATCAGATATCGAAATTTTCCAGTCATCTATGAGGTTTGTCAAAAAATGTGAATTTTTCCCAAAGAATGTGAATTTTTCCCAAGAGTAAAGTACCTTTATTTTTGACATTATCAAAAATTGTTATTAAAAAAAGTTAATTAGAACTAAAAACCACGTCTAAACTTTTTATAAAGAATAACTTTTTCTTGTAAAATTAATAATAAAAAAGTTTTCCATATTATGCTGCGAACTTAAGTAGACACGCTGTATATGGGTCCTGAGGGGGGGGGGGGGGGTAATTACCCATTATCTACGCCCTTGTTCAAAGGGCGCCTCACTGCTAATGTATAATTTCGTTTATTTAGTAAATTTTGGCCAGAGAAATAAAGTTTTTGTTTCGTCATGTCTGAAAATGGTCACATGAAAACAGAATATGAACACGGCAAGGGGGATTTTGTTAAAACTCTATACAATATTTTATGCATATTACATAATATGAGCATATATTCTCATTGGCGACAATAACATACTTTTAAAAAGATAAAATTTAGTATCTAGTAAATTAGAGATTTCAAGCAATTTTCACTTGTTAAAGCAAAATAACTAAAAGAATACAAATTATTTGTCGTGGCAAAATATTTTTATTATAAATTAAATCAAGTAGTGAAAATAAAATAGAATTTTAAAGTATGTAACAGGTTTATTTTATCTATTTCTTTACTCCAAAAGTTATAAACAAATAATAACCTAATTAAAACCTGGAACTGGGAACTACTGGGAGAGTGGGAAGGGGGCGCCGTTTAGGAAAGGATACAGAGGGCGCGGGGCGCGGGGCGCGGTCGCCCCCCCTGGCCCTCTGCACGCTACGCCACTGTACATATACAGAGCGTTCGGAAATTCG
This sequence comes from Polydrusus pterygomalis, assembly GCA_963969555.1. NCBI lineage: Eukaryota > Metazoa > Arthropoda > Insecta > Coleoptera > Curculionidae > Polydrusus > Polydrusus pterygomalis. The sequence continues at coordinate 4,422,767 of OZ018376.1, forward strand.
GGCGATTTTGCTAATTTTTTTTGAATTTCAAAAGACGTGATTTTACGTCAATTTTTCAATTTTAATGTTACCAACATCAAATAAAGAAAAAACGCGTATCGAAATAGCTTCATTATGAACTTCATTTCAAGTTCATAATGAACTTATTATGAACGTCAAATAGAAAAAACATGTTAAAACTAGTAAAACGTCCAGTGTCCAGTAACATTTGACATTATCATAATTATTATTACTGGTGGTTTTATTGAGGTCTGTAATGTATCACAGTCGTTCTTTCTAAATAACTTTTATTTGACTTATTAAAAAATAATTAAATTTGGTGTGCGAGTCCATCATACAAGGACCTACAAAAAAGTCTTATACATATTTGATGTCAAATTAACAGGGGTGCGAATATTTGATGGTAGCAAAATCTACATGGAATTTCCCATGGCCAGTCTGGCGTGCCTCACCCGGTACTATAGCGTGCATGTATCTAATTTAAAGTGATTGTAACAAAAACTACGAGATTTTTAATAAGCATTGTATCTAATAACAGAGTACCTAACGTAAGTGGTAATACATTATACCTACATATTAACATTTTGTACAAAGATCAAGGTTTTGTTGGATCCTCGTAAATTTTTCAAACTTAATACCTTATTTTTTTTTTTTAAATCGCAAATCTGTAAACAATGCCAAAAAGTTTTTAAATTTTAACAAACATTTCGTACCAGTGACGTAGCGTAGCAAGCCTATAGGTAGGGTTCGACCGATACAGTGATTTTTTGCCGATACCGATATATATCGGCAAAATTTTTATGTTCTCTTCAACGTATTTCTATAAATTGTGTTTTCAGTATTACCAAAATCAGAAAATATCGGCACTTAAAACATATTTTACGTTAAAAATCGCACATCTTCTGAAAGGGTTCAAAGGATTATTTTCTGCTAAAATTCCCTAATTTCCAGTTGAAGGTCTCGACGAACGTTGTAACCGCCGCGCCGGGGAATCCCTGAGCAAGTTGACAGGGAATCACCGTTTGAATAAACGGGAAATAGTCGACGTTAAGGTTCATATGTGATAGTTTAGAAATTTACTTGGTGGCAATTAAAAGCTGAGGACCAGACCTACTTTTGCTGTATTTATTTGCATTTTTTCTAAATTTAATAATACCATGTCAAGTAATATCCCTTCAACTACAAAAGAAAATAAAAATTGTATAAATAATTTTTGTACTTTTGATAATGTTTTGAAGCCTTAATAACAAAAATAAAATAGTTTATCTTGTTTTTTTTAATTAAAAAAACATATCGGCATTTATATCGGCACTTTTTTGTCGATACGATATATCGGCAAAGATGCCGATATTGCCGATAACCGATATACAGGGTGGTGCATCCATCCACGCAACATAGGAAATCCCATGCAAATTTTGAGATGGTAAAATATTGGCTCCCCAATTTATTTTAGAGCAAAAGTTTATTTAAACTTTTTAAAGAATTCAATAAACTAAACTCAGTTGCAAAATTTTAATAATTTTCATGCAGTCTATCCAAAGTTATTTAAAAAATAATATTATCTTTTATTATCCTAAAATGGATAATACGGGTCTGAATTTTAATGACGATATTTTGATTGATTATGTCAGTGTCAGATTCAAACCAAGTTTGACAATTTTTTTAACCATAAATATTATTTCATTATGAACTATTCTACGTATGAAAAGATTGCTATAGTTAAGTGGTATTATGCGGGAAACAGCAGCAGAAATGTATCCGATATGTTTGCAGTACCTACAATATCCAGAGAGGCCAATTCCAGCAATATTCACCATAATCAGAATAATTAACAAATTTGAAAACAGTGGAACGCTTCTCAATAAATGAAAATGCGAAAGAGAAGACGAAGGTAATAATCATGCAGATAATGATAAAGATTTAAATATTTTGTTAAGTGTGGAAGAAAATAAGAGAATTATAAATACTAGGCATATTGGAGACGAAGCGGGGAAACATCATACAACCGTTTTACGAGTATTACATAAACATAAATATTATCCGTATAAATACCATAGAGTTTAAGAATTAAGAGATGGGGACATGATTCGAAGGGCTGATTTTTGTTTTAATATGATGGAGAGGGCAAACAATGACAGGGCATTTTTGCAAAATATTTGTTTCCTCGACGAATGTACTTTTACCTTGAATAACGAACCTAATGTACGAAATTTACAATACTGGAGCCAAAAAAATGAATTTCAGTTTATTGAAACAAGGACACAGTATCCCCAAAAAGTTAACGTATGGGCTGGCATTTTGGGACATCATATCATTGGACCACTCTTTTTAAATCAAAATTTAACCGCACAATATTTTCTTGAACTGCTTCAAAATGAAATTACGCCTGCGTCGCATGAAGTTGTTCGAGAAAATCAAGAAATTTAGTTCCAGATGGATGGCTGCCCAGCTCATAACTCCGCAGTAGTTAGGTACTATTTAGAAAATGTTTTTGTAGGTAACGGTATTTGACTAAATTACACAATTAATTGGCCAGCTAGGTCTCCTGATATTTCGCCGAATGACTTTTTCGTATGGGGACACCTTAAAACAACCATCTACAAATATTTTAAATACGAGACGCCGGAGGATTTAAAAAATGCTATTACATTAGAGTGTGAAAGACTGTCTGTGTATCAATTAAGAAATGTTCGAAATTAATTTTATGATCGTCTCGGGTACTGTCTAGCAACAAATAGGGGGTTGTTTGAACATCTTATTAAATAATTAGTTAAGTATGTAATTTATTTGTTTTATTATGCATTGAAAGTCAAAGTCTCGAAAAATAAAGTACTTTTTGTTTACCAAAACTGTTTTATTGATTTATCTCCTCCAATACATTTTTGTATGTATAACGGAGAGACAAACCAAATTGTATTAAAAATATTAAACCTAGAAGCTTTTAATCTATTTTACCCGAATACAAATGTATTGTCATAATACATCCTTCTTGTCAGTTACTGACATTTACTGGTGTTTTTATTATAAAGCTTTAGAATCGTATTTGTTAATTTTCGCCAATAATAGATTGACGTTTTTTTAATTAAACCCTTAATTACTTAATAAATCGCGCTAAAATTTCGTCAGTTAGTTCGTTAAAGTATTCCCTTTAATAAAGTTAAATAAACTTTTGCTCTAAAATAAATTGGGGAGCCAATATTTTACCATCTCAAAATTTGCATGGGATTTCCTATGTTGCGTGGATCGATGCACCACCCTGTATATATCGGTATCGGTCGATCCCTACTTATAGGGACGTATCGTATATAATTATTTGCATCAAAGAGAGCCTTGCATCTAAGGACGTAATGCTTAGCCGTAGAGCTTAATACCTGTTGGGTGTCAGTAAATACCTGAATTAACAATCAATCAGTGATTCCGTCATCTTTGACAGTCGTTACAAGTAATTTGATTCATCGCTAATTTTTCCAATTTCTTAACAATTCACACAATGGGCTTTACGGAACAGCACAAAACATTCATGGTTAAAGCGTATTTTCGAAACGGGGTTAGAGTAAATGATGAGTGGCAATACAATCCGGGTTTGTGCATGGACGATTTTCACGAACATTTTCCTAACGTTGCTTTTATGGCCGGGGATTTTTATCATTGCCTGAAAAGAACCGTGGCTGTGTTTAGGGAAACAGGTTCTATACAACACAAAAAAGGAACAGGAAGACCATCTGTAAGAACAGAAGAACTTGTTGCAAACGTTCGTGAAATAATGCAAAATACGCCAACAAATTGTATAAGACGCCTGTCCCAATAAGTGGGAAGATCTTATGGAACATGCATTCTTAAGAAGCAGCTAAATTTATTTCCTTATAAAGTGCGAGTATTCCAAGAAATTCAAGCCGCAGATTTTGAAAGAAGCAGGAATTACTCTCAATGGTTTACCCAAAATTTATTGCAAATAAATGATTTATTAGATCTGACATTTTTTTCGGATGAAGCGTGGTTCCACCTCTCCGGTTATGTGAATTCTCAGAATACACGCATGTGGAGTAGTAAAAATCGATTATGGATTACTTCGTTTTTCCTCATTTAAAGAACACTATTTTTAAAACACCAGTTGCAAATTTAGAACAATTACAAAAAAGGATTATCCAAGAATTTGCCAGAGATGCTGGTCAACACTTTCGAAAATATAAAGAGACGTGTGAATTTATGCTTGGAGCATGGCGGTGGCCAATTTCAGCAATTTATGTAATTATTTTTCTTTTTCTTTCTGTATATTCTTACTTTGTTAATTTTGTAAACAACAAAAATAAATTTGTATTTGTCTACTTATTTTATTACTCACTAATTTGGCATGTCATGTCATAATATGAATTTGACAAAATTTTAACCTAGATTTGGTTAGATATATCGTCCCCATATCATTGTGATCTAAACCAAGCCCTACGTTTTTTAATCCAAGCCCTCTTTGATGCAAATAATTTTTGCTCGCACGGTATAACTACGTAGAGAATATTTTGCACATACTTTGGTCTGCTGCATTGCAGTAAAACTACTTTAATTGTTAAAAGAGAAATATTTTTTGTTGACATAATAGAAGTATCATTTTTTACTTCCTGCTTTTCAAGGAGCCCTAGGTATATGTTATTTTACACTTGAATATTTCAAATTTCAAAGAAAATGAGTGAAATATATCGTCGTTAATTTCACAAACTGACGTATCTCAGAAAATCGCTATTTTAAGATACGATCGAAAACGTTTACCTTATATAAACCTTTTTCATCTCACAAAGTGTCGTAACTTTACCTGCTATACTTTTCTCGTAATTAACATTTGGTCGGTGACGAATCTCATAATAGTAAACTTTATAAATCTCACAAACCGACCTAACTCGAGTTAGGTCGGTTTGTGAGATTTACTTTTTAAATAGATTTGTGCAGGTCGCCGACGTATCTCAATTTGACGAGTTAGAACTCGTATTATACTTGACCGGGTCTTTTATTTTATGGCAATTATTATGCATTTAGTCTAGTTTTAAACGTAGCCGGGTGCAGTAAAGCAATATTTGACGGTGAGATTAATACATTTTGACGATGGATGCACTTGTACTATGGGAGGATGGCACAAAAAATGTTGTGTTATCAAGTGAACTTATGTTTCGTGGTGCATTGAAAAAAGGAAATAAAGTAAAAATGTTTTACGAAAAAAAGTGGTATAATGGCAAAGTGATCTTAACGGAGTGCGACATTAATATTTTCGATGAACATAATTCAGATTATGTACTTATACCTACGCAGGAAGTGAACAAGCTAGATGTCGTCTGTGAGTGCGTTTAGAAACCACGTGGACATTTCAGATGTCGATTCCTTGTCAGATTCTTCGGACAATGTACCTCTAGCCCAAATCAGGGCTTTGATTTTGAGTGAATCTTTAAGTAATCAGAAAACGGCAATTTCTGACAATAAGAGTGAAATAAGTGAAGAGCCTGTTTACGATTCCGATGCCGATCCTCCGTATACAGCCACCTGTGAATATTACCGATGTAAGGGAGAAGTATGGAGTTCCTGTCATCGTTGTTGGATTCTTTTGTGCTACGATCACTTCATGGATAACCCACATTGTGACTACCATACAACACGTATACTAAAAAAGAAAACTACAAGAATAACCAATGTTAATAGGGACTTGCAGCCTGAACAGCATCAAGTGGAATGAAGTAAAAAGGAAGGCGAACCGAGTCAAAGAAAGAAGGGAATAGTTAACAAACAAAAACTTACTACCACATAAAAAAAATTAAACGTTCACGATTTTTTTTACCCATTTTTACGTGTTCATATTTCTTTTTGTATTTTTGCTAGTTAATGTAGCCTCAATATTTGCATAAAAATGCCTGCAAAGTTTCATTTACCTGTTTTACATACTACGTCAAGATAGTTTTGTATATTTATATTCTAGTTTAGGTATTTAAAATAAAATTTGTTCATTTCGAAGGGTTTGCCTTATTTTTCTATTATAAAATAATATATTTTATCATAAATAACAAAGACATATCTCAACATACAGGTAAAATTTTATTCTCACAAATGGTCGTATCTATTTTTTTTTCTTCTTAACTCAGGGTAAAAAAATCATATCATATGTTTTATCATGAAACTACAAAAAAAAGTCCTAACATTATAACACAAGACCAAATAAATATTATAAAACAAATGCTTTTTTACTTTTATCGAAAGCCAAAACTTACGAAAATCTGTAAACCTCTGTCCTGAAAAATTACAATAAATGAGATACGACACTTTGTGAAATTAACGACGATATATGCATAAGGCCCAAATTATTAATGTCCTGCTTAAATTCACATAACTATACCTAACTAATTATTTCTATTTACTCTTTTCCTGATTACTACACCACTGAATGGGCAAATAATACAGATTACCTTACCTGTGAAAAGATAATTGTTAAAATAATCTAATTTTCCACAAATCTGACACTGACGCAATGTTTTGTTAAGTACTTATGACAATAAAATTAAATCCTTTACAAAAAACTCAAAAAAAAAAAAAAAAAAAACACACAAAACAGGCTCGTATTTCGACGACTAACATCGACATCGTGAAAAAGAAAAGCGAGTCGCTAAGCCGCTATCGTTTTAGATTTTGTCACCATCGAAGTAAAATAAGTAGGTACTAAATACAATGCCAGAAATAATCATATTTTTATTTTATTTAAACCAACAAAACAAAAACTTATTCTACCTTTACTTATACAGACTGTCCGCGGATAGGGTTTACAATAGCACTAATGGATGAAAAATTTCATTTTTCGGGAAAAAGTCATTCTTGATAAAAAGTTTTGCTTGTAAAAAAAAATTAATTCACGAAGAGAATATTTTGATTTTTTATACAGAGTTCGCAAAAACTTAATTAATTTAAATCCGAGATTTAAAATAAATTTTCGATTTTTTTAATTTTTAGAGGTAAATGGAAATTTTGCTGCTCAATAAAAATATTAATATAAAATTTTATTAGACTCTATTTTCATAATGGGTGGTGTGTATCTTATTTTAAAATTTTAAATGCATTTCTACCATCTTTTGTAAAAACAACGATTTTTTTACCTTTTTATTACTTTGCTTTACGTATGTAGTCCGGTCAATCTATACCAAAAAATGATAGTAAAGGTACATAAATTCGCAACAAGCTGAAAATCAATAAAATTGTTCAAAACATAATTATAAATAAAATTTAAAAGTTCCCCATCATTCCCGTATGTGCAAAAAAATTTACTCGAGGTCAAAGGTCAAAAAAATCATTTTTTCGCGATTTTCAGCAAAACGGTAAGTTTTATCATAAAAATACTCCAGACAAAAATTGTAGATCATAATATTGTCTATAAAATATGTATCAATACTTTTTTTCCTACGAGCCACCGTTTCTGAGATATAACGATTCATAAAGTTGTAAAAGTTGTTATCGTCATAATATGCATGAGTACGCCACCTATATACATCTCTAGAGTTTTTATACATATATGTTGAAATATTTAATAAAATGAAACCCAGTCCCTTAATGTATACGCCGCTTTCTTCTTTCTATGTACGGAGCTCCTAAAAAAACTACCTGCTTAGATAAACATCGATATGCATGTATCGTTAAAAATACTAAAAATAAAAAACAAGTTCAATTAGCTTGTCTTCCACCAACCTGAGTTGCTACTCATCAACATCTTTTTCGGGTATATTACCAAGTTCAAGCGTGGCTTAGTTATTAGCTAGACCCTACAGACTGGGGTTGGAAGTTGATCAACAATACATTAGAACCAGTTCGAACTTTCCTCCCACCTGCGCCGGAAAAACTGATGAACACAATTTTTTGCAACTGCAAAAAGGGATGCAGTGCTAAATGTGGTTGCAAAAAAGTCGGACTGTTTTGTTCTCTGGCATGCACAAATTGCCAAGGCCGGTCGTGCTCTAATGGTGAATCACTAACAGTGGAGGATTCGTTTGATTCCAACGAGGTGACATGCGATACATCGCTATTGACGCAATTTACTTGCACCCAGAATGAAGATGAAGATGAACAAGAAGATGAAGACGATGAAGACGAAGAAAAAGATGATGATGATAATGAAGAAGATGAAGAAGAAGAACGAGAACAAGAAGAATATCAAGAAGAACAAGAAGAATAATTTAAAGATCACGAATCAGACGAATAAACTTTACCATTTTTTTTAAGTTTACATAGCTTTTATCTTTTCCAATCTTTGCCAATTTTCGCTATTTTGCAATACTTTTAAATTAAACAAGATCACAACTAACACGTGGAGTAGGCCTACTGGGGAAACCACGTTAAAAAAAACGCGCTAAGGACACTACCTCATAGGTGGTGTGGAAACGTGTGCATATTATGACGATAACAACTTTTACAACTTTATGAATCGTTATGTCTCAGAAACGGTGGCTCGTAGGAAAAAAAGTATTGATACATATTTTAAAGACAATATTATGGTCTCCAATTTTTCTCTGGCGTATTTTTATAATAAAACTTACCGTTTTGCTGAAAATCGCGAAAAACTGATTTTTTTGACCTTTGACCTCGAGTAAAATTTTTTGCACACACGGGAATGATGGGGAACTTTTAAATTTTATTTATAATTATGTTTTGAACAATTTTACTGATTTTCAGCTTGTTACGAATTTATGTATCTTCGAATGTCTAGATTGACCGGACTATATGGGGCAAATTTGAAGTTGTCAAATAGAATTTGATGTGTTTTGAAAATGTTGACCTCAGAACAAAGGGTTTATTTAGTTCAATGTTACGGTGCGGCGTCTAAAAGTTAAAAAAACTAAAAAAATCGAAGATTTATTTTAAATCTCGGATTTAAATTACAAACGTTATTCTAAATAAGTTTTCTAATTGGCATTTTGGTCAAAAATGAAAAATAAAGTACTCCTGGAGAAAAATCATGTTTTTGAAGTTTTTGCGAACCTGTATAAAAAATCAAAATTTTCTCTTCGTGGATTGCATTTTTTTTACAAGCAAAACTTTTTATCAAGAATGATTTTTTCCTGAAAAATTACATTTTTCATCCGTTTGTGCTATTGTAAACCCTATCCGCGGACAGTATGTATAGTATCTTATTAGCGTTTGCAATTTATCCGAATTATACTTGTAAAACGTGTATTTTATTAATTTTATGGATCTAATATGTGACTTGACAGTAAGCTTGATGCACGTGTTAAGTATAGTGGACCATACGAGGATCATACAGCTAACCAGACACATTTTGAACGCTGGATACTTTGATTTCTTTAAAACGTAAATAATGTAGTATATTCTATAATGATTCAAACGTTGTTTGTCTTGTAACATATTTTTAATTTAGGCCTTTTTTTGGGACAATAGGTATATTACACCGAGTTTTTCAGGAGCAACGCTCACACCTATAATTTTTTTATTGTTTAATTTACAGAAAAAAAATCTGGTGGTTGTAAATGTGATATTATTTTGCATTTTAGAATATGACGGATGCTATTTTGTCACTTCCGGTTTAACCGAAAATGACCTTAACTTTAGATTTTTAAATGGAACACCCTGTATAATTATATATATTATATCGATTCAGAACACCATTCCAAATTCAACGACACCCCATAAGTCACTTTTTAACACTTTTAGCATTATGGCGTTATGGGTACCTAGATAAATGCACAGCCGTTTAAGCTTCTTGTTTTATTTTTTTTATAAATTGGTACCTACTTTTAATAAATTATCTCTCCTATTTTAACTTGCCATAAAAAAAGTGATCTATCTTTTTGCCCGAGTGGACCAATATGTTTCCATTTGAACAAATTGAGATCTGGAAAAATGCCTTTGTAAAAATTTAAAACACTATAAAACTTGAAAATTATATTTTTACTGTAAACCATTCTAGTGAGCTCATAGCCAATCTACATGAAAAATAAAAATGATTTAAAGTAACGTATGGACTGTATGGAGTGTCGTTGAATTTGGAATGGTGTTCTGAATCTACAGTGTGTCCCCTGCTTGGATAGAAACTAATTTGTGCCATAATTTTAATTTCGAAAAATCAAGTGTGCTTTGAAAATTTTCATAAAACTTTTTTTTCCCACCAGTAAAGTGCTTAATTTCTAGGAGATACGAAAAAATGTTATTAAGGAAAGATGTTCAGAAATAATAAATGCCAATAAATCCAAAATTTAAAAATCCTATGCCGACTTTGATGTTTTGCATTATTATAATTTGTATTGATTATTATTATTAATAGACATTTAGATAATTAAAGAAATGCGAACATAAACAGGACAAGCAATAATTCACTTCGTTCAAAATATGAATAAATATGCTATTCGGTGCTATTCAGAAAAAAATAGTAAGAAATAAAAATAAATAATAAAAATACTATTGAAATAAATTTAATTTTTTGATGAATCTTATAAACCGATCGTGTTTAATTTATTATTTTGAACAACTTTTCTTAACGAAATTTTTTAATATCTTCAATAGGGAGGTGCGTGCAATAAAAATAATGCAAAACATCAAAGTAGGCATAGGATTTTAAAATTTTGGATTCTTACTCATTTATTATTTCTGAACATCTTTTCTTAATAACATTTTTTCGTATCTCCTAGAAATCAAGCACTTTACTGGTGGGAAAAAAAGTATTTTGAAAATTTCCAAAGCACACTTGATTTTTCGAAATTAAAATTATGGCACAAATTAGTTTCTATCCAAGCAGGGCTGAACCCCAAAAGATAAAGTTTCAACTCAAAAAATTTCAGCCTTTTTCACCTATCGTTGCGTCGATCCGGGGAGCATTTTTGTATCGAGCGTCCAGTAAGCCGCATTTGTGATGCTCGACCTCGGCACGTATCGAGCGTTCGGTACTACGACAACAGTCGGACTACCGTACGCTCGATTAGACTGAAATCTTGTTTTTTTTTTGGTTTTTGACTTTAAAAAAAAGCTCTGGGTAACAACGAACAAACCGGTTGCCAATATACCTTTTAGACGGAATTTGTTCCTCTAGTTATGGCCTCCTTATAATCCTCTACTTATAAGAAAAAAGCTAAAAAAAATTGACGCTTATCGGTCAAAAGTTGACAGTTTTCGAATGGTAGCTTGACAATCGACGATAGATGGACCTCGGTTAAGGCGAAATTACCCGAATGCGGTGTACTGGACGCTCGATACAAAAATGCATCCGGGGACACACTGTATATACCCAAAAATATACAGGGTGTTCCATTTAAAAATCTAAAGTTGAGGTAATTTCCGGTTAAACCGGAAGTGACAAAATGACATCCGCCATGTCATAAAATGCCAAATAATATTACATATAAACCCACCAAATTTTATTTCTGTAATTTATACAATAAAAAAGCTATAGGGGTGAGCGTTCCTCCTGAAATAGCCGCTATTATTTTACGTGCCATAAGGGTAGATTTTTAATACTATTTTTTGCCTAAACTCTTACGTACATGTGCATGTGTTTGTATCACTGAATCAACCGGCAAAAAAAGTTGCACCAAACTACAGAAACACGATCACTTTAATTCTAGAAAACTAATGATGATGAACGGACGTTAAAAAAAAGTTCCAAAGGACATTTAAACCGACTTGTCTAATAATAAAAAAACTATAAAACATTTTAAATATATTGGCACCTTTAACAAACGCGAACATTACAAATAAACAACAATTCGACCACAAAACGGGGCCACGATCCTTGGATCGTGTATCATACAAAGTTCAAGTCCAATCTAATGTGGACAATTCGCTGAAAAAATGAGAGTCCAATGGCCAAAAAGGTTAAATATCTTGTAAATATTTATTATAATAGGTGAAAATTAATTTAAAATAATGCAACTTAATAGATTACAAAAATGACGTCTTACATATCTACAGGGTGGCCCTTTAGTGTGGCAAAGTACAATAGCTCCGTTACTATTTCAAATACATTAAAAATATTAATACAAAAGTTGAAGGGCAGTAAGTGACTTATAACGTAAAATTATTTTTAACTTTATAGGGTGGCTCAAAAAAGCGGAACAATAGAAAATGTACTTTTTTCAAATGGAACACCCTGTATATTTTTACATTTTTAAATTCCGTATTAAATTATAATTATTTTTTATTAAATACATTATTAGTCTATACTTTATAGTTTCCGAGATATTGGCTCTTGAAAAGTGACATTTTTGAACTTTGACAGCTTCTAGCTTTCTAACAGTACGTCTTAGAGCAAAACGGCTTACATGTCCCTATCTTTAATTTTTATTATCTTCCCAAAAAAATCAACTTCCGGTTAAACCGGATGTTACTCGAAAGCAGGAAATATAGTTGTTCCGGTTTAACTGGAAGTTAGCTTTTCTGGGAAGATAATAAAAATTGAAGATAGGGACATGTAAGCCGTTTTGCTCTAAGACGTACTGTTAGAAAGTTAGAAGCTGTCAAAGTTCAAAAATGTCACTTTTCAAGAGTCAATATCTCGGAAACTATAAAGTATAGACTAATAATGTATTTAATAAAAAATAATTATAATTCTATGTAGAATTTAAAAATGAAAAAATATACAGGGTATTCCATTTGAAAAAAGTACATTTTTTCTTGTTCCGCTTTTTTGAGCCACCCTATAGAGTTAAAAATAATTTTACGTTACAAGTCACTTACTGCCCTTCAACTTTTGTATTAATATTTTTAATGTATTTGAAATAGTAACGGAGCTATTGTACTTTGCCACACTAAAGGGCCACCCTGTATCTATGTGCGTAGTAATTCAGTCAATTGAGTATTAAATACGATATAAACTAAGTGAACCAGACATCCAATCTAACGGGGCGAAAGTAAGGCTCGAGGCCACGATGGAGAGAAGAGAAGTGACCTTAGACCCATGGACATTTACCTTTAGATCCATACAGCTTATCTCGTGCGCAAACAAAAGTTAAGGTTTTATGGGTGAAAAAATCCAGTCATATCCCCTGTCGCCCTACAGGTATGGGCATACGCAGAACCCTATTATTAGGTTTTCCTTGTTTAGCGACATCCTCAAAATACACTCCAGAACCGGCTCGGCGCCATTTTTGTTGTGTTTTACGTTTTCTCTGTGGATTTCTTGATATGCGTGAAGTTAACTATGTTTATCAGCAACGTTTATGCGGCAACGAATTTTTTTGGGGTACGTGTCAATTGCGCCTGTAGCGTTTGTAAACGAATTTTAATTTCTTTACCATTTAGATTTATCGTCTTTAGTAAACTACCCCAAACGTTGCTAACTTCACACATATAATTTCTTGTTGTTTTCTGTGCGATTGTGGTTGTGGATTGTGTGATAAAACATTTGTAAACCATTGTTATCAAACTAGACATAAAACTAGCGGAGTAATGGTTGTTCCTTTTAGAAAATATGATGCAGGTCAAAGGTTTGCATCGATTATAGCGCCAAAAATTTATAATATATTACCTCAGGACTTACGAACCATAACTAATTACAAGTCTTTCATCCGCAAATGTAAAAGCTTTGTATTCAAAAATAAGTTACACAGGGTGTCCGGAAAATACGTGTACAACGTTTGACTCCTGACGTCAAAATAGGTCGATCTAAGCGGACTTAGTTATATCCAAAATTGTCTCGTTTAGCCGGTAGAGGGCGTCAAAAATTTGTAAAAATATTGGTTTTTCCTAAGTTACGTGAACACCTGCTAATCGATTTTAGTGATTTTTAGTATGTAGACTAATACTATAAAATGACGTAAATAAGTGGAAGTGTTATAAAAGTGATATAATACGTCAACATTTCTCCTCATTTTTTATATGAACGGCGTTATGACAACCCAGATATTTTTGTAGAGTGACTGGATGTATTTGGAAGCTATTTTACCTCTTACCTCTTTAATATTTTTCGTTGAATGAGCTGTTTTGCCAGAAGAAAATATTTACAATATTTAGTATTAGGTATTAGTAATAACATTAAAATCAAATTACCTGTAACAATATTTTTTAAGTGACCTTGTTGCTATGGCATTTAATAATTTGACAATTATTGACAAATTGTCACCGGTCAATGAAATTTACTCAAGTATACGATCAACATTCTTGAATTACAAGTTCATTTTACCATTAAAAATGGAAAATTATACGAACTCTGAGAAGGTTGACATGCTCCTGGTGTACGGGTTTTGTCAAGGAAATGGGCGTCAGAGTGTTAGGGTTTACATGGAGAGATTTCCTAACCGTCGAATACCAAACCACCAAACATTTGCCAATATCGAGCGTCATCTTCGGGAAACGGGCAGCTTTGGAAAAACTTTGAAGGCAGGGGTCGTATGCGAACAACTCGAACTGTGGAAACAGAAGAGATGATTCTGGAAAGAGTTGAAGAAGAACCAAGTACCAGTACCCGTGGCTTAGAACGTGAGTTACATGTTCCTAAAACGATTGTCAATGAGGTTTTAAAAGAACAGTTGTTACATCCTTATCACGTGCATAAAGTCCAGGAACTTTTACCGACTGATCCCCTCATGCGGCTTACATTTTGTCAAATTATTAGAAACAAAAGAATCCGTGATCCAAATTTTTGTAGAACAATTATGTTTACTGACTAGGCGTGCTTTACAAGATCTGGAGTAACCAATCTGCACAACGAACATATTTATTCCGATGAAAATCCACATGCCATTAAAGTTGCACATTATCAGCATCAATTTAAATTAAATATTTGGGCAGGTATTATTGATCGCTACCTTATTGGTCCCATTGTTATTCCAGACAGGATTACCAATTCTTCTGGACAATTTGCCCCTTTTACTTCGGAGGGAAATGTGGTATATGCATGATGGTGCCCCGCCCCATTTTTCCGTTGCCGTTCGGCAATACTTACATCATCAATATCCCAACCGATGGATTGGAAGGGGCAATGATGCACCAGTAAAATGGCCCCCACGTTCCCCTGAGTTAAATATGTGTGATATTAAAACAGAAGTTTGCAAGACTCCGGACACACGCGATGATTTATTGCAGCGGATTTTAAATGCAGGCAACCATTTTAATAACCCCGAGATATTAGATAGGGTCCAATATCATTTTTTAAGGAGTGTTAATAAGTGTATTCAGCAAGATGGCGGTCATTTTACACATTTTGCTTAAGTAATGTTTTTGTTTTACTTACTTCTTACATTACATACTTTCAACTTTGTTGTATTATTGTTTTATTTTTATTGTTAATAATTGATGTATGCAGGTAATTGTAAATATTTTCTTCTGGCAAAACAGCTCATTCAACGAAAAATATTAAAGAGGTAAAATAGCTTCCAAATACATCCAGTCACTACAAAAATATCTGGGTTGTCATAACGCCGTTCATTAAAAAAATGAGGAGAAATGTTGACGTATTATATCACTTTTATAACACTTCCACTTATTTACAGCCGGTGACTATACTACTAGAAAACGTCATTTTATAGTATTAGTCTACATACTAAAAATCATTAAAATCGATTAGCAGGTTTTCACGTAATTTAGGAAAAACCAATATTTTTCCAAATTTTTGACGACCTCTACCGGCTAAACGAGACAATTTTGGATATAACTAAGTCGGCTTAGATCGACCTATTTTGACGTCAGGAGTCTGTCGTCAAACGTTGTACACGTATTTTCCGGACACCCTGTATATTGAGAGTCTTTTGTAGATCTCTCGAATTATGATTGTTGCACTATTCCCCTCTGGATGTGGTATTGATAGGAGTATAGTTTATAGTAATATGATAAATATAATTACGTTCGATTGTTGCACATACAGGTGATGATCAGATCACCTAGGTGCACATTACAAGTAAAATAGTAAATTACTTAATTATTATCACACACATGAAACTCGTCAAAAAAATACTATTACATATAAAAATAGAGTAAACAAAAGAATAGCACATTTAGCACACAAACATTTTTTAAACATCAATCCATATATTTTTGATATGCTACCACAGTCAATTAAAATAATTAAATCATTAAATAATTATAGAAATATAATTAAAAATTGGATATTATCCAATCCAAGAGATATGTTCAAGAACGTCATTAATAAAAAATAATTAATATACCATCAAGCTATAATGAATAAAATAAATAAATATATATATTATATTATGACGTATTGTATCTTTGTATACTGTAGTGATATAAAATATACCAATAAAATATTGTCATATTCGTTTTATATTATAATCTAGTTGTGCCTGAGTTATGAAATATATTCTTGACAATAAATATTAAATTATTTAACTTAAAACAAGTATTTTTCGGGTTTGATAGTTTATACAAAAAAATTATAGGTATATTAGCATAGTTAAGTAAATGTCAAAAAAATATTTGAATAAACTTTTATTATTATTATTACTGTGATATGTAGTTTGGTAGAACCTAAATAAAATAAAACAAAATAAATAAAAAAATATTTTGTGCGATGGAAATAAAATTCCATCAGCTGATCAGAAAGCCACCAAAGCGCATGCCTTAAGGCAATTTTTTTCTTGCAATTGCAATTGCATTAACTGCATCTTTAATGTAAACAGGTTATTTGTCAGAATTTAAAGTTTTGAGGTTTAGTGGTTTTTAAGTGAATGGTTGTAGATAAAACATAGTATTTGACTTGCGTATAATGATCTCTGACGATTATAACATCATTCTCGTTTATTATGGCCTACATTTTTTTTAAATTTAATTAATGACCTCAAATCAGTACAGAGATACTGGCAGCGAGGCCTACACTTACAATCAAAATAAAATATCTTTCATAGGTAATAGTCGCGAAAATATAGATAGTAGATAGTACACATAATGAAACATATTAATTCTTTGGTGGGTCTTTAGTTTTAATATAATTTTTAAAATTTACGTAAGTCCTTTTGGCTGCTTTACTAATGATTACTTTCGGTATTTCATTATACACCTGGATGCTTCAGAAAATTGGAGAGTCCTGACACTTTTTGGTTCTAGAGAACTTATTTCTAAGGTTTATGCTTGTTCTTGAGTTGTAAATACTTATGAAAGTCCAAATTTTTGCTCAACACTACACTTGATTTTTAGTAATTTATTTTCTAAACAGTGTATTAGTTTTGCTTGTTCTAGTTCTTTTTATTGTCTGATGTTTAGGAACGGAACGGATAACGTTTATAAATATAGCTAGTCGTCGTATAAGAGTTTAAAGAAAAAATACTTTTTATAGTCTTATTTTGATACCTCTGCAGCTTGTCCAACATATATTCACCTGTGTTTCTCCAACATGGTATTAGGTACCTTAAATGTGATTCAACAAAACAATTGTATAAGAGGTATTGTGTATTTTTGTTTAATTGATGAGCGCATCTTCTAATATTTCCAATAATGGGAGAGATTTTTAATGACGTGATCTATGTGTGCGTTAAAAGTTAAGTCATTTGAAATGATTAGGCCTAGGTATTTGAATTCTGTAACTTCTTTTAGAACTGTTTGTTGTTGGATTTGCTGTTTATTTTTTTGTTTTAAAATCTTATACACTGTCTTTTGGATATTAACATTATACGCTCGTTAAATAATATACTATAAAAACACACAACTTTCTTAGAAACTATGGTTTATCTTAATTATTAATTTAAGGTATTTGAAGATACAAAAAAATAATATGGATATTACTCATCACCTTCTTCGTCATGCCATAAATGCGCAAACTTTCCCGGAATTATCAATTTATACAGTGTATTCTCCAGATCACTGATCAACAAATTATACACCAGATCACCTCGGTGCAACTTTTTCGTTATTGTAATTCTCCTCTGCTCCCCCTTGCCCTCGCTCTTCGATTTCAGCCCGAACTTGGCCGCAATCTTATGAATATGAGCCCGCTCTTCAGACGTGAAATCCGGATCGAACCTCAGAAGACTTATTTTGTCAGATTTCGAATAATCTTCCAACAACTTGTGGATTTTCTTAAAAACGTCATCGGTTCCGAGTCCTTGTCTACTCACATTTTGATCCAACGTTTCTGCGACTGTTTTTTCAGCCCCCTGTTCGTTTACACCCAGCCCCTTTCCTCCCCAGCCCATTTTCAACATCATTTGGTGAGCTTTGCTTCCTTGAAAGTCTGCTTGAGGCTCAGCCTCAACTTTTGCCTCACCTTTCTTGGTTGTAATTTCTTCATACACCTTTTTCTTGATAATATAAAAACAGTCCTTTCTCAACATTTCCATGGCTTGTTCGGCTAGTGCGGTTTTAGCAGCTTGTTTATTTGGAAATGTACCTCTGGCCAACTCTTCTTTGTCTATTTTTAAAACAAATTCTCCCGTACTGTCCGGGTCTACAGTCATCTGTAGTTGACAATAATCAGCAGTTCCTTGCAGTGTTTGCAAGGCGTTTTCTACAGTTTCCAAAAATATGAGTTTAGATCGAACCCCCTCCTGTCGTACAATAGTCTGCATGAAATCTCTGGCTTTCTCCTCTAGAGGGCTTAACACAGGATTGATTTGAACTTCTTGCTCTGCTGCATGGTGATACAAAGAACTATTACCTGGTTGATCCCATTGGTTATGACTATTGCGATAAGAAGGATTTTCACACTGTCCAACCTCCCTACCTCTGTTATCAAAAGTTCTTTCTGGATTTTGCCATCTGTCTTGATTAGGGCCTTTAAAATTGCTACCTCTGGAATGAGAACCACTAGCGCGCCAGTTTTGATTTCCATGAAATCGGGAATTATTTTCGCGTGACTGGAAATTATTTTCGCGTGACTGAAAATTATTTTCGCGTGACTGGAAATTATTTTCACGTGACTGGAAATTATTCTCGCGTGACCGGAAATTGTCCTCGCGTCGAGAAAAGTTGTCCCTGTGTGGCTGGAAATTATCCGCGCGTGTTGTAAACTTCCCCCCGCGTGATCTAAAATTTCCTCCTTGTCCTCTAGGAGGGCCCCGTTCATAAGGACTGTGATGAAAATTTCCTTGATAATGAGTATTTTGAGCATTTCTGTTGTATTCCATTTTTACTCTTTACCCAACTAGATTCTTATGTTTAACTAAAGATCCTAATTTTCCTGAGAAACGCTTTCTTCACACTAAAATAAAAAGAGTTCTTTGATAATATAAGGATCAACAAATGGTTTTTACAGAGATAGGTACAACTCATACACAACTACAACTTCACAACAAGCTAATCTACAAAAAGTTTTTTTTTAAATGGACATGAGGCCTAAAGGAGTCAGGCATAGTTGCTGGAAAAATAAAAAATTTGGTCCTTATGTTTGCACATAATGAGTGTTGTAATATTACATGTATTATTCATTTACCTACTCCGTATCCCATTAATAAAGTTGTTGATTCTCAATATTTAGGAACTCTTTATTATTTTAGCGTAAAGTAGTGGCCGACATGGACAACAATTTAAAATCACAATTCTTGGTCAATTTGAATTATTTGGATCCATCCCAGGAGTGTCACAATCATAATATGATTGTGAGACTAATATTATTAGAATATATTACATAGGTACTACCTTATTTATTGCGAAAAAATTAATTTATTTACAAACAACAGCAGGGAATTAGAAATGTAAATATATGAAACCTGTACATCAGATACCTAATATGTATCCTTTGTGGCATAAGTATACAGTGAGTTGCATATTCTGTAAATAAAGTTTAAAGGAGTAAAATAATTATTAATGTCAACTAAACGGAGTTGTCTCAAAAATTATCCCGAATGAACTAAGCATAATCATCTAATTAATTAAGTATTTGGAATTAAGAAATTATAACCAACCTGGTTGATTTTATTCAGGTTTCTAACAATTTTTAGGCGTCAATTCAGAGTAGTTTAATATTAGTCAAAATTGGAAACTTTTTTTTATACTTATTAAGTACTTACATTATTATTATGGAACCATACATAATATGAAGAACTGGGGTAAGTATGGAGATATTTCCAATGAATTACCGGGTCTGTAATGTTATATTAAATTAGATATTTACGCAATAAGCATTAGCAAATCTTGAAACGAAACCAAATCCCGTTGCGTTTTCCGCATAAGGTTGTGATTGCGAATTCATCAGGGTTCAATGTCCACATCAGAAGAAATCATAACCTATATCAACTGTAAGTTATTTACGAGGAAATTATTTTAAATCATTAATGTATCAAACCCCAAACCATAATGAATACTTTGGTCACGTTAAAGATTATCTATTTACAAATTTTTAACAAAATACGGCCTGTGTGACCCCAGACATCATGTCTATTTTTATCTTAAGTTTTATTTTCACTTACTTACCAGTGATAGAATTGTGGTGCGGTTTGATAAATTAAACACTAAAGTGTTTATTCTTTTTCCTTTGTAAACAAATCACTTACACGAAATTTTATCTCAAAAAACTAGCTGATGACAAAACTTAACACGCATCGCATCTCAACTCGACTCAAAATTCGAATCTTTCGTAAAATCTGACGTTTTTCAAGGTAATTTTCTGACATTAAAGTCAGAATAGAACTAGTAAGTCTTTTTTTATTGCACTTGAATAGACAAAAACAGATATAAGACGCCCAAACCATATACCTTGTTATTTAAACTGACAGTTTATTCCACAGAACTCCAATAAAGTTTATTCTATCCTCTGTCATCTAGCAGAGCTATCTACCACATGTAATAAAGACTAGAGTTGTGTAGTTCGCGAACGAACTAGTTCAAAAGATCGAATCTGGCAACAGAACTAAAAGATTCAATCAGTAATTACTAAAAGATTGAAACAAGGCGAACTAAAGTCTAAACGGAATGTACTACGCAAGCGAGAGCGAGACGACCGAGATTATAGGTTTTGTCACCTGACCGACCTACCTACCGAACTAAACGAACTAGTCTTTTGAACTATTCACTTTATTGAACGAGATCGAAAGATTGAAATCGGCAAAGTGAACTAAACTTCCCAGCACTAATAAAGACACATCGTGATTGGTGGAAAAGGTGGCGTGATGCAACGTCATTTCAAAATCAGGAAAATCGATCTTTTAAGGCGAGTTCACATGGGCGGAAAGGCAGACAGCGGCTCCCGTCGACTCAGACTGTTGTTTTTTTTAACAAAACGCAACGTTGAATAAAATCGCTAAAGGTCAGGCGCGTACGCAGGGGGGGGGGGGCAATAGCCCCCCCCCCCCCCCGGCCCAGACGCGCGTTGCGGTTTTATTGATATGCCAATTATTATTGCCATTTACAGTATTTTGACTATAATGAACTTTATAATCTTTAACTACCCTAGGAGAGAGTATACATCTCCTCGGTGCAATTTCCCTAGCAGAGAATTGCATCGAGAGTTTGAATAAAATGCGAATATCATCCGAAACAGAATTTGCAAAAATATTTATCGAAGCAAGAGATATTTTATCAAAACTTTTTGACTCTGCTAGGGTAACAGGAAGACAGACAATGCGGAGTAACTGTCCAGGAGGAACAGTAGAAGAATATTATCGGTTTAATATATTTAACCCGTTCTTGGACACTGTCCTAGCACAACTGAAAAATAGATTTATTAAACACAAAGAATTGTTAGCATCATTCGCACTATTAATTCCAAAGAAGTCGGACAAAATATTAGGACAGCAGCAGATTTCTAAACTTCTTGAATTGACGACTTTTTACCACCAAGATATGGAATGCAATAATCAGGCCGTTTTTAGAGCAGAACTTGAATTATGGTGGGGATATCTCCAAAAACTTGTTGAAGTTGAATACCCAATGAATATTGGGACCATTGCTTTTTCTCATTTATGTAAATGATTTACCCTTGCACAACCATATGGGGCACTACGTTATATTCGCTGATGACACGACCGCCTCTGTGGCTAGCGACACCTTTGAGGACGTTATCGGCGGGGCATGCCAGGTACAATCGGAGGTAGAGCAGTGGTTTCAGGCAAATGGTCTTATTCTTAATCAGGATAAAACAAATAACGTTATCTTTTCATTACGCAAAGTCAGCGAAACGCCCTTCCAAACTGTAAACAAGACCAAATTTTTGGGAGTCTATTTGGACTCTGAACTCAACTGGGGTCCACATACAGAGTCTATTTCTCATAAATTGAGTGGAAGCGTCTTTTTGCTGCGCAATCTCTCTTTAAAAGTCTCACCACAAACTTTAAGAACCGTATATTTTGCATTGTTTCATTGATGTCGTATGCGGCGATTGCTTGGGGGCACTCTGCGGGGTGGCGTCGGGTGTTCTCGCTGCAAGGCCGTGCATGTTCTGGCGGGCATTGGTTACAAAGATGACTGTAGGGAGTCATTTATTAAATCTCGCATTCTAACCCTCCCATGCGTATATATATACTGCAAAACGTACTCCATATCTACCGGAATAAAGATAAATATAATTATCCCACCAATGGTGAGATACACGGCAGGGACACGCGGGGCAGCGGGAATCTCTCGGTGTCTTACCGCAGACTACGTAGATGCCAAAATGGCCCAGACTTCTTAGCTGTGATAAAGTTCTTTAACAAAATACCGCAGGAGGTCAGAGATCTGGAAATTAAAGCTTTTAAGAAAAGAATAACCGACGTTCTTATTGTTGGTAGAGCGTATTATAGCTACACGACGCTTACTTGGAGGAACGCCAGGATTTGCAATTTTAAACTGTTGGATGTAATTTTAATTGTGATTGTAATAATGTGTTGTCAGTTCTATTATTCATTATTCTTGCTATAATTTTAAACTAGATGTATTGATGTATTGGTGTTTTAAGTCTTATTTTATACTATGACGTATGTAAACAATTTTTTTTGTAATGACATGAAATAAACAAATACAAAATACAAATACAATCCATCAAATGCGACTTAATTTTTAAAAATTTGCAACGAAAGAATATAGGTACCCCAATATATCACAACTTCTGAGAATATTCTGCACACTTCCAGTGAGCACAGCAACGGCTGAGAGGAGCTTTTCCACACTGAGATTGTTTAAGACCTATCTTAGGAATACTATGGGTGAAGAGAGGATGAATGGGCTGGCTCTTTTGTATGTTCACCCGAACTTAAAAATTTCTGAGGAAGAAGTATTGAATGAACTTCAAAAAAAGAAAAAAATAATTATTGATATAATAAATATTGTAAATTAATTTATAAGGTCTGTTGTTTATATGTAGCGTTTGAAAATTTCGGGATGGTGACAATAATTATTTCATATCTGTGTTTCTTATTCCAAATATTACTTAGATAAACTTCGTTTTTTTATGCATATAGGTACCTACCAATAAAAATGTTAGGTTTTAAGTTCCACGACTGTGCTGTGTTCTGTGTTTTTCTTTTGATATTTTACATTACCTATGACTATGACGTTAATAAAATGTAAAAAAAAATTATTTATTTGACCTGACTTTGGTCAGGTCAGAACCCAAGTCCTCACTGATTTAAAGATGTACAACCTATCCTTTCTCTGTGGCATAAGTATAATTTGCTGTTGCTATATGTCGTTGGCTTATAAAGATGCTGTTAATACTGGACAATTTCCATGCGCTAATATAAGAAGGAATTTTGACAGATGAAAGAGCTCAGCAGCAGCAGCAGCAGGCAGGACCGTATAAGGAATTTCTCTACTCTGAGTAATCTAGTTTTTCGGTTTTTTGAAATTTTGCGACAGTTTAAGGAACTTAAGATTCATAAAACATTAACATTATAATTGAGTAAAATATAAAGATACATCTGTGCCTACGATACGTGTTTTCAACCCCTGAAAACCAATATTTTCCAGGTAAAACTTTCCCTATCACGTGAAAATTCTTGGGAAACGACTGTCAAAATAATTTAAGCGAATCAATAAAATAATTTCTATGAATTTTATTGCTTAATGTGGGCGGAAATTAAATAGTTTCAGTGGGGGATATAACTAGTTTATTTGTTAAGCCTAAAAATGTAAATTTACTTTTACTTATACCCAGATTCAAGTACGTGTTAAGTTTATTATCATTTTTAAAATTTTAATCGCATTTCTAATCAAAACTAATCTAAAATTAGACCAATTGCCTCCTGATAACGTTTACCTGATAGCTCCGATATCAGCTATCATTCCAAATGCCATACATTTTAGTACGGGGTAATCTTGCAGCGTACGGACAGAGGTATCCTTGGAGGGTGTTGGTTTCAGGGCTTAAAGCCGCAGATATCGAGCAGTTAAATAGATTCGCCTCTGGGGGCTATTGCGACGACTCTACGATTGTTTATATGCAACATCCTTGCGTAATTTTGACTGCACTGGAAGTTTTAGGTATTTGAATTTGTTTATATGTATGTAGCTATACGTATAATGGTTGTATCGTGAAGAAAGGCACTGGTAATTCATTAAGCACCAATATTCATCAGAACACTGGTAAATTGCATCTGTTTTTTTTTATTCCATGGATGTCATTTAAATTTTTTAAAAACCGTAACAAACTCATATACTTACTCCCTTTTATCTTTCTCCACATTTTATTTACTAACTTTTAATTGATAATTTGTAAATATTTTGCTTAAGTATGCTAGCTATGTATGGTAGTTTTTGCTAGAATTATGTTTTGTGATTAATATTGCTTGTTTTCTAAAGAATTCTTTTTAAAATGCCAAGTTTGTTACCCCACAAATTAAAGTTGGATGCATTCCAATAAAATAGCTTAAATTTTAATATGACTTTCAGTTAAAAATTATTTTTTTCTTTTAAATGGTTGCATATTAATCTGTTGTTCATACCACACTACTTATACTGTAAACAACTCTTGCAGCACTGGATAAGGACTTTCTTGTTTACAGGATACACAGTGGTAGCGTCTTCAAGCACCAGTGTAAAGCAGGATTATAATGAGTACATGTGGACTATGAGAAGGGAATTTACCGAGCCTGACCCCAGTACAGTATCTCCCACAAAAGACTTAGAAAAGGCACTAGAGAAAAGTGAAGTATAGGAAAAAATTATATACTTAACGTACAGCGAAAACAAGAAAATTGCTTTTAGTTTTGTTTGAGAGAAAAGTGATTTTTTTACCCAATAAGAATTAATCAAGTGTCAAATTTTATTCCTCATAAAAACTCACCACAAAAGGCTCATTCAAGTAACTTACATTTTTATATACCATGGAAATACCTGCAAGTCTCCTGATGTCCTCAGGAACCTATGCTTATGTAGCTGTTAAGGCGTCCATACACGCACAAGATAGCGCTGTTTTCGGTCTTAATAACGATGAAATAAAAGCTTTGGTTAAAAGGTTCTCTGATTACCGAAAAGAGATTATAAACGGGGTATTGTTAAAAGCTTCCCCCATTGAGGTGGTGAATGCCTTGGGGCAGTTGGGGTATAGGGTTGTAGCTTCAACAGGGGAGGCCGAGGTTATATGGACCATGCAGAGAGATATATAAGAAGGCGTGGTTTTTGAGGAGTAGGGGCACAATGAAAATAATTCTGAATATATTTTTCAAAATACATATATGTATAGCTTGGTTAATATTTTTACTCTCTATACTAAAGTAGATTTTTGTAGTTGATTTAACTTGAGCAACCCAAAGATATTCTTGGAAACCTTTTTTAAAGAGTCCTTAAACATATAATATGTATTTTTATCCTACCAAAACAGTGTGAGCATATCTAATTTTTTTAATAAATATTATATAGCATTATACCTACCTATTTATAGATTCTATGTATGTTATTAAAAAAGTTAATCTTATATTAGGTAAAGGTTTTGAAAAAGGTTTGTGGTTCTAATTTCTAATATTATTATTTGTGAACAGTTCAATAAACTGAGCCCGATGAAACCAACTATACAGGGTGGTTTATGGTGGATGGTACTTTAGACGTAAATGACGAACCAGATACATGCTCTATTTATCTAAAATATTTTTGACGGCGCAGTGTTGCCACTTCTACCAAAAATAGTAGCAACTTCGATATTTTAAATGCAATACCCTGTATTTTATTTTATCTTCATTTTCATTGACTTTCTTTAACATTATCCTATACCTTTATCTTCCAAAATAATAATTAAATTTCAATTTTTTTTAAAAAGATGCTGATATTGTTTAACACCCTGAAATTTAGTGAACAGGTAAATAATACCAGGGCTTAACAAAATTAACAACATATCACAGCAATAACGATAGTGATATAATTTTTATGTCAAACAAGAGTTTATCATGGCGTACTTACTAAAAACCTAATGGAAATTAAATTGTCGAGAAAATGTTACAATAATCGCTTATAAGTACAAAAACTTGACTAGCTAGGTATAGATACACAAAAATAAAGAACCGATTTAAGTAGCTTTTCAAATCAGTGATAATATATAGGGGGTTACATTTAACAAAATATACTTATGGCCACCTTTTCAAGTAACCAAATTAACTGTATTTTTAAACCACCCTGTATATTTCAACTAAAATTTGGGTTGTCGGGTTGAAAGCCTCCTTGTATTATTTAAGTGTCTACCAAATTTCAGGGTATTATTATTATTATTAAGTTCTGCTTCGATGGAGATGAAAATTAAGCAAAAAATAGTAGTCACGTGATTCGCATTATCTGTCAAATTTTAATTTTTTTCAAAAAATAATTCAAAAGTGGGGTTATTTCTGAAAGTATCGAAAAAAGTTATTAGAAAAAGTTTTTTTAAATGCAGTTTCTAGCCCACATGCAAAATTTCAGCTGCATAAGATAATTTTGATTTTTTACCCACCACTAAAATTTATTTTCCACTTAATGAACACTTCTTTACTGATGACACTGTGTTCTTTTTTTGTCCTAATATTAAGGTGTATTACTTTCAGACACAAACTACGTTTTCAAAAATACTTATTTTATGATGTTACCTTATACAGGGTCAAAAACAAATAAACATGCGACCAAATTTTAATAGCCTAATTTTGATTTTGTAGAAAAACATTTAATATGGCGCGCGCTACTTTAAAGAAAATGTATCTGAAATAAAGCATTGTCAAAACTAAGAAGTTTTATGTATAGGTTGCATTGAGTCTTATTTTTTAAAAGGGGTGCAATTTACAAAATATGGGTAAAAAATCAAAATTATCTTATGCAGCTGAAATTTTTCATGTGGGCTAGAAACTGCATTTAAAAAAACTTCTTCTAATAACTTTTTTCGATACTTTCAGAAATAACCCCACTTTTGAATTATTTTTTTAAAAAAATTAAAATTTGACAGATAATGCGAATCACGTGACTACTGTTTTTTGCTCAATTTTCATCACGATCGAAGCAGAACTTGATGCCAAAGGCAAATTTCGAATAAAGCTATTAATTAAAAAAAAATCCCATATGATGCGGACTTTACGGGTCACACTTTAGGTAGGTATAGAGTAATGTTGAGGAAAGTTGTTGTTAAGAAATAAAATACAGGGTGTTCCATGTAAAATATTGAAGTAGCTACCTACTAATTTTTGGTGGAAGTTTTAACACTGTATCGTCAAAAATATTTTAGATAAATAGAGCGTGTCTGTTTATGTAAAGGATAAAAAAAAAACTATTAGTTTGCTGGTTCGTCATATAAACAAAGCGATGTTAACGTCTTGTCAATGTGACTTGGATAAACGAACCCCGGGCGCCTCATACCCCTAACCTAAAATTCGATTATTGCAATAAAGACTTTAGTCTAACTTCCACATAATAAAAGTCTGTATTGCAATAATTGTAATGAATTTCCATCAAGTAAAAACCAGCACTATTCACAGTCTAAAATTTTATTTACATTGTTTAAAAAAAATCAGTAGGTATATATGGTTTTAATAAGTTTCAATACCATTTTTTTTTATATAGAAGTGTTTCCTTCTCAGTAAGTTTCATGTCGACAAAACGGCGTTTTTAGTTTTAAGGATTTTTCGATGTTATTTGTTTTAATAATGTAGGAGGGCATTAAATGTATATTATCTATGTACGCTGCACGCTGTGATTGTAACAATTATTATATTTTATACTTGTAAATGTTATATATTAATAAGTCTCGACGTATAATAGGAGAAAAACCTGAACAAATGTAAATTGGTAGTCATGTACAGTCAGTGATAGTCTGAACTTTCAGATTGGCTCCTAGTGAGGGCATGGAGAACTATTAAAGGGCTTAGTCGTTATTTCTAATGAACTAGTTCGCGCGACAAACTGCTTTGCGGAATTTTAGCTACAAAGTAAATCATCTGGGTTGGGTTCAGCTAAACGCAGAACGTTTATACAATACAATAGGAACTATAAGAGAGAGCAATAATGTCGATGTACTGTTTCTGTTCCACGCGATCCCGAGGGATCCTCGTCTTGATAGTTCTCGCGAACTAGTTCGTTCCAAGTCTGCGAACTATTTCGTCTAGTTCACTTTAAGGAATAGTTCGCTTAAGTAGTTCATTCGCGAACTACCCAACTCTAGTTATAACATGGCCTTCTCGATATAAAAAGCGTTGAATGCATCACCATAATACAAAATTGTGTCCCCCTATAGAGGACTAAAGCGGGATACGGAGTTTGCGCAGATCACATCCTTTTGTGGATCGTGTAAACACTTACCAGGGTCGGCTTAGAGGGTATTTAACTATTTTTTGGTGCTCCATTTATGAAACGCTAGTTTATTACATAGAATAGCAAAGGTAACCTTTACCCGAGCCGAATTCGATTGGGAAAGTGATTTGGATCGATCTGATTTTAAAAATCAGCTGGGATCACTTTGACCGTGCGATCACTTACCAATCGAACACAAATCAGATCAGTTGGAATCAGTTAGATCGATCCGGATCGATCTGAACCTGCGAATCGAATACGCCTCAGAGGTACAAATTAAAAGGTAAATTGGATCACACAAACACAGTTTACAGATAAAATTAAAATAACTAATGATCGGTTTTGTTCGCTTCGAAGCAACGATTGACATTTGTTGTTTATAGTACTTATTGCGCATGTTCACTATCCCGGTAACGGCATGCATAGTGGCCTCATTTTTCACACGTTCGGTTGCATACCATTGGCAAAATACTGGTTATACAGGGTTGGGCAAATGTTCCGGAACGGCTTAATTACAGGCGAACGAAAAGTGATATCGGATCCGGGTTTTGGGCAATCTATAGGACTAAAATTTTACTATTTGACTATTATACCATATGTCAGTAATGTCACCAACTGTCAAGTGTTGACGTTATTTTTTTTTTTTTAAATGGAACACCCTGTATATTTTTACATTTTTAAATTCCACATAAAATTATAATTATTTTTTATTAAATGCACTATTAGTCTATACTTCATAGTTTCCGAGATATTGACTCTCGAAAAGTGACATTTTTGAACTTTGACAGCTTATAACTTTCTAACAGTACGTCTTAGAGCAAAACGGCTTACATGTCCCTATCTTCAATTTTTATTATCTTCCCAAAAAAATCAACTTCCAGTTAAACCGGAACAACTATATTTCCTGCTTTCGAGGAGTTACATCTGGTGTCCTCGGATGGAGTTGACAAGAGGAAAAATTTCTATATTATTGATTTTACGACGAAAAGTTATTCTTTATAAAAAATTCTACTTGTTGAGAAAATGAATTTACCATATAAAAATGTTAGATCAGATGTACAGGGTGTTTATAAATTAAGAAAATATGAAAATGATCTAAGAGAGAAGTACCATTGTTTATTATATTAGACAAAATGTGTATAAAACAAAGTTGTTTATAATCCAAAATAAAGCCTAAATACAAAATTTGAAATCTAAATTATAATTTTTGTCTTTTATTTTTTACAATAGAATTTATAAGCGAATGAGAGTGCTGACCTATTTATTTAATTTATTTCTAATTTGGAGAAATGTGTACAGGTTGGAGGAGGATATGCAGAATAATAACTTTTTCCACAATTGTACATTTTGAATGTTCATAAATTCTATTGTAAAAAATATAAAACAAAAATTAGAATTCAGATTGAAAATTTTGTATTTAGGCTTTATTTTGGATTATAAACAACTTTGTTTCATAAACATTTTGTCTAAAATAATAAATAATAGTACTTCTCTCTTAGAGCATTTTCATGTTTTCTTAATTTATCAATACCCTGTACATCGGACCTAAAAATTTTATATGGTAAATTCATTTTCTCGACAAGCAGAATTTTTATAAAGAATAACTTTTCGTCGTAAAATCAATAATAAAGATATTTTTCCTCTTGTCAACTCCATCCGGGGACACACTGTATGTGGTTGAGCGGTTGAGCAACAACTCCTAGGAGTTATTAGGTTAAGTGAGACAAATATTTCACTCAATCCAAAAAGAATGTGCCGAATGTGTATTATAGGAATGAACTTTTACCGCGGAAGGATTATAGGTCAGCCGCCTTTTACCAGTAGTAAACCTGTCAGTATCTCCATAGTTCCATTTTTCGCAATCACATCACTACTCTAGCGTTTAAAAATTAATGTCAGTATCGGCGCGCCGTTAAACTTTTTATTTTGCTATCTGAAACTTTAGCTTATCAGTGGCTCTACCTCACTGTTCATGACAAATGTCAGAAAAATATATCATTGTAACGTTAAAGCAATATGTAATTAACTATCGAAGTAATAAAAATAGTAGAAGTATAAACTTGTAAGTTTTTCAATTATTTTTATTGTTTATTATTAACCATAACTATAAAGTAAGTAAACCTGGACATCCCACCTAACGGGGCAAAAGCATTAAGGCGCAAGGTCGCGATGTAAATGTCGAGAAGCGAAGGGATTCAGACCGATATTTGCGTTCGGTAAATATACATTGCAGGCAACGTTTGCCGTAACTCATTACAGATTTGTAAAATATTGGATGGTTTCTCTTGGTTTTATTTCTCTATGCCATAAGTCATTTGTTATGGTTAATAACAATAAAAGTAAGTGAAGACCTTACAAGTTTGTGTTATTATTTCGATAGTTTTTAAATGAATCTTTATTAAGTATCGGCTACTTCAATCGAAAATATGTTATTAGTTATTTTTTAGTAACTTTTGATGTTTATTATAAATGAATAGGTTATTTATGGATCTACCTCAAATCAATAGCAGAGTTCCTTTAAGTTTCTTTTAAATAGCACAGCAAAGCCAAAGCCAACAGCTAAGTTAAGCGTTCCTGTTGAAAATTTAACTTAGCACAACAAAAAAAAATTCCTCCCCCCCTTGCCGCGGTTAAGTACCATCTCTACCATACACACACGGACTAGACGAAGTCGTTCGCAAAGCGTTCCTTTAACATCTTAGCTAAGCAAAGATTTTAATACTTAACTATGCTGTTTAAAAGAAGCAAATGGAAAGTATCTATTGTATTCATATTGTACACTTAAGTTCTGTAATCCATATTTTTGATATTATTAAAAAAAATTGGTAATCTTATTGGCCACGAGGAACAGAGATTTGATGTAATTATGGTTTATACTAAAATTTACATATAATTAAATTCAATGAAAGACAATTTATTTTGTCAAATTTACACTTTTATTGAAATTTTTTTTTTCTTTACACGACGCGTTTCGCTACATTGTAGCTTCTTCGGGTGTAAAGTATTTTTCACCCTAAATGGTATATCGACTTATTGACTGCAATAAAACTACCGGTTTATTAATACACTATACAGACTTTAGATATATTTAATTCGTTATTAATAATATATTACTTAATGACATGAAATATCCTAAATAAATAATACAGCACAGAGCACAAGTTAGTTAAATATTACCTGCTATAATTACAAATTATAATCCTACCCTGACCGACAGTTTATTTGCATTTTTATGGCCGAGCTCTTACAAAACGTCCCAGGTAGTTAAACGAAGTCAACCATTTAAGTATTGTGAAAAATACTTTAACTAATTTTATTTCAGTATAATAACAAAATGGTCTAAAAAATTACTCAATTCAGGTTCGGTTAGCTATTCATCATCTATGACTATGATTGACACCATAATATCGAAAAAAAAAGGCTATTTCTGAAACCTACCCTCTTATAAAGGAAAAACCAGGCCACTTTAAAACTATCACTTATTTTGGAAACCCATCGGATAAAATTTTAAAAAACACCTTAATCAAAGGAATATCAATGTCGCTTATAAAACTAACAATTCTTTTGGAAAATAAAAAAAAAAACTATAAATCAAAAAGCAACAAGGATAATAAATCGGGGGTACCAATTAAATTGTGGCTCTTGTCCCAAAACTTATATAGGCCAAACAGATCGATCATTTAAAACGAAAATTTTGGAACATAGAAGAAGTTTTCTCAGTCATAAAACCGACTCAACTTATTCCAATCATCTTTTACAGAAACAACATAATTTTGATAACAGATTTAAAATTTTACACATTGAAAACAAGGGTCAAAAACTTAATCTTTTGGAAAGTTTAGAAATAAGTCGATTGAAAAATGTTGGTGCATTATTAAACGACCAATTAGATCTAAATAGGTCCCCTTTGCTAAATCTGTGCCAATAATCTAAATAAGGTTCTTTGGATTTCCCATAAGATTAAGATATTATATTATATCGACAATAATATTTAAGTTCACAATACCTAAACAGTGTTAAGAACATATAATTAAATAATTAAGCTTGTAATGTATATACCTGAATTAAGTAATTAAGTATCTAGACCATTTTGTTATTTGTTACTGAAATAAAATTAGTTAGCACCATACACCTGAAGAAGCTACAATGCAGCGAAACGCGTCGTGTAAAGAAAAAGTGTTTTAATAAAATTGGAAATTTGACAAAATAAATGGTCTATCATTATTGAGATATAATGAATTTCCATCAAGTAAAGGCCTCAACGATTCAAAGTATAATTACATTTTTCATATCCAGCACATACAATTTACATTGTGATAGGAGCCTATAGAAAATATATCCCAATAATAAAAGCTCACCTAAGGTCACAAACATTTTCTAGAAACAATTAAAAAGAAGCCGCGAAAGCATACAGTTTGATTGAACACAAACATACCTATCTACGTCATGCCATAATATAAACCCACAATTATTTTATTTGCCGGTCGAACTTCGGATTATAATACTATCTTTGTTTCGACAGCTTAAATAGAAAATACAGCTTAGAACCAAGACTCTGGCTCCCCAAGACTTTGCGTGCTTTTATCATGAGTGTTAAATTATTTTCTCAGTAAGTACTCCAAGATTTACGGCAGGGTATTTTATTTTTCCTTCCTCTATGCGGTTGGGTCTAGGGTCAAAATCAACGTTTAGTGAAAAACCCCCATTAGTATGTTCTTCATGTACCCAAATCTCTGCCCTCTGTTGGCAATATTACAAAGTTAACTGTGTTAACACAAGAACAAATGTTATTAGGTTTTTAAAAGTATTTTTTAAGCTGTTTGTATCCTTTATATCAGGCTTTGTATCTAGTAACTTAAATAATAAAATAAAAATTAAAATATACTTTTACTGGTATCAATACAATACTATAATATCTTTGAGTCTAAAATTTCTGTCAGTGACTTATATGCACATCTCTGTGCTACGGATAGAGTTTGGAAAAGGAAAAACTTTTTATCAGTAGGTATAGAAAAAAGTCCGTCTTTATAAAAACTTCTGCTTGTGCTGAAACTACAATTTCGAATATCAGTTTTTCGATTACTATACAGGGTTCGTCAAAAACAACATTTTATTTTTTAGAATTTTTTTTTTAATTCCTTGACTTATTAAATATATTTTGCTTGTGCTGAAACTACAATTTCAAATATGATATTTGCAATTACTATACCTACAGGGTTCGTCACAAACAACATTTTTAGTTTTTTGGATTTCGTTTAAAATAAATTTACGTAAAAACAATCAACTATTGTTGCTTTCTTACTTCGAATATGATTTTATATCTGGCCGAGTAACGATTTAGTTGTAAGAAAACCATTTTTTATTTGCCTACTTTTGAAGTATTTTTATTATTATTACATATCATATTTCTTCAATTCATTCAATCGTAAATTATAAAACTTTTATTCAAACGTGGTACCACTGAGTTAGCACATAGTTCAACTAGACATCTGAATTCCTGATAACAGTTCCTAACTGGCTGTATTGTGATATTTGCAATAACTACTCTTATTTTTTCTTTTAAGAGATCTAAATTATTATTGAAATTGGTTTTATACACATGTGGCCTCAGATATCCCCATAAATGAAAGTCGATAATTGTGAGATCGGGACTCCTACGTGCCGACTGATTTGGACCATAGGTACCTTCCAATCCATTGGTTCCCAAAGTGATGATTTAGCCAATCATAAAAAAAAATTAAAATTATAATTGAACAAAAACTGTTGTTTTTGACGAACTCTGTATAGTAATCGCAAATCTGATATTCGAAATTGTAGTTTCAGCACAAGCAGCCTTTTTTATAAAGAATGACTTTTTCTTCTATACCTACTAATAAAAATTTATTTCCTCTTCCAAACTCTATCCGTGCACACACTGTGTATGTAATATACGGAATAAAACTGTCAAATTATCTGTGACTGGTAGCTTCCATATTAACAATCTGATTAGAATTTGCTAGTTTGCATTTGGTAGTTTCCGTCACATTCTCATCTCATTGATATAATGATAACAGTAGGTCATAGACGTAGTAAATTTTTACGACGTCTATGCAGTAGGTACATAATTGAGAGAACCCCGTCTTATTCACTGAAACTTCCAATCAAACTTGTAGTAGGTAATATGGGAAGCTCAGCAGCAGACTGTTTTATGTGTATTTTTACGTTTTAACGCTACATATATGAATATGATAGGGAAAAGATATTATCGAACAGTTTATATAGGTAACTCTACAGCGACAATATGATTTTTTGTAATATAGACCCAAAGATCTGTCAAACCTAGCCCAGGCCACCGAAATGTCGAATCGAGCTTGTGATAATCATCGCGATCATTCGTGTAACTGTACGAACCAAACTGCCGCTCAGACCTTGGACGAAATGGAATTCGAGAAGGGAATATGGAGCGCTGCTCAATACGGCGAACTGTCGAAAGTCAAAAAATTGATTGAGAGCGGGAGAAGTGAAGTCGATCGACGAGATTCAGCAGGTAAAGTTACATTAACTATTGTGCGTTTTTTGAGATATTGATTTTGGGTTATTGTTTTTTCTTTTTCTACGAAACTAACTACATACTTGTAAATTTATTTCCTTTCCAATGACAGTACCTTATATGCAGGGGGTCCACTTCTATTTTTTTTTAATATACAAGCGAGTTTTTTTATTAAAGAAAAACTTAACATTCGAAAGATATGTAGTTTTAACCTGAACTGCTCCCCAGCTTATTTTTATTAAATAATTGTCGCTCAAAATTTGAACCATATTCACACAATCTTTAATACACCCCACAGACTGACTATTCCAAGGGAGTAAGGTCTGGAAAACGGGGTGGCCATTTAACAGGAGCGTCTTGGCCCCGACCATTCAGCGATTGGGAAAGACTTGGCGTAAATAGTTCCTAACTTTACTGGCTAAATGCGGGGGATCACCATCTAGTTGAAACCAAATAAGTTGTCTTACCACTAGCGGCAATGCATCAAGTAAATCGGGCAGTGTGTTTTGAATAAATAGTAAAAAATTTACTGTTATGTGAAGAAGATTAGCGATAGTAAGTTCTTAGTAGGGCAATAAGTACAGCAGGTTTTTATTTATTCGCCACTGTCTTTACATTCTTTTTGACTAGTCCTTTGCTTTCGGTATTGTCACCTATTGCAAAGTTTTACTTAAGTACTTATATCCTGTATCTACGGCAATGCCACAACGGCTGAATTGATTGGGCATTTAAAAATTAGGAGATTACCGTAAGCCACGTTGGCATCAGTTAACTCCGATACTTTTCAAATTATCTCCAAAACGCATCATTTTATCGAGGTTCTATAGGAGTAAAAAAATAACCAAAAATAAATGATTACCTGAAAAATTTAGTTTGGAAGTCACTGGTACACGTACAAAAAAATGGGGGGGGGGGGTCAGCGGGTACTGGACTACCCCTATATTGAATATTTGACAATTTGTTTTTGTATTGTTTTTCTCAAAATATGTAACTATGGTGAAGCAATGCACCAAATTTGAAATTAATATCTACTTAAATGCTCGAATTATTTAAAAAATCATTTTTATTTTATAATGTATATCGAACATGAGGGTCAAAAATGAAAAATGACATTATAAAAGTCATATTGTTTTTGCTCTAGAAACATATGGTTAACGGATTGACCTCCTTTTTCCAGATACCCTGTATACAGGAGAGAGGAGAAAATCAACTTTTTCGCTGTCAGCGTTATTTCTGATTAAGGGTGAACAATTGTGCAATCAGTTTTGCACCATAAGAACCTGTAGCCTGTGAAAAAGAAAAAGTAATTTTTAAAATCAGCAACAGCGGTATAGAGACAGAGTAAAAACTGGTGTATACAGGGTGGCCCTTTAGTGTGGCAAAGTACAATAATTAATAGCTCTGTTACTATTTTAAATACATTAAAAATATTTATACAAAAGTTGAAGGGCAGTAAGTGACTTATAACGTAAAATTATTTTTAACTCTATAGGGTGGCTCAAAAAAGCGGAACAATAAAAAATGTACTTTTTTCAGATGGAACACCCTGTATATTTTTACATTTTTTAATTCCACATTAAATTATAATTATTTTTTATTAAATACATTATTAGTCTATATTTTATAGTTTCCGAGATACTGACTTGAAAAGTGACATTTTTGAACTTTGACAGCTTCTAACTTTCTAACAGTACGTCTTAGAGCAAAACGGCTTACATGTCCACTATCTTCAATGTTTATTATCTTACCAAAAAAATCAACTTCCGGTTAAACCGGATGTTACTCGAAAGCAGGAAATATAGTTGTTCCGGTTTAACTGGAAGTTGATTTTTTTGGGAAGATAATAAAAATTGAAGGAGACATGTAAGCCGTTTTGCTCTAAGACGTACTGTTAGAAAGTTAGAAGCTGTCAAAGTTCAAAAATGTTACTTTTCAAGAGTCAATATCTGGGAAACTATAAAGTATAGACTAATAATGTATTTAATAAAAAATAATTGTAATTTTATGTGGAATTTAAAAATGAAAAATATACAGGGTGTTCCATTTGAAAAAAGTACATTTTTTATTGTTCCGCTTTTTTGAGCCACCCTATAGAGTTAAAAATAATTTTACGTTATAAGTCACTTACCGCCCTTCAACTTTTGTATTAATATTTTTAATGTATTTGAAATAGTAACGGAGCTATTGTACTTTGCCACACTAAAGGGCCACCCTGTATGTTCATTGTGGAACTTGCGAGGAACCTGGTGGACCTATGTATTTGACGTCCTGTCGGCTCGTTATGATAAAGAGAAGAGATGTCAATCTTGCTTTGTTGTCGTTGGATTTGAGTAGAGTTAATACCTAATCCATATACAAAATTTCGACGTTTCCAGCAGTCAAGTAGTTTTAAATTACTGTTGCATAGCTATATTCTGTGATCATTTCTTGTTTTAGAATTTGTAAACGTTTTTGTGCAAGAACTTGGGTGGTGGAATAGACCCTTGAAAATGGTGTTTTATTGAAGTCATCTTCCCCAGAAATGAGTTAAAAGAAGCAATTATTATTATAGAAGGCTAAGCAGAAAAATAAATATGTGCCAATTTAACGAAATTTCGTTTTTTGCTTTATTAATCAATTTTTTTTAAACTTAAAACTGTAGGGTATTTGCTACCCAAGGATTTGACCGCTTTTTGAATAAAATAAAAATAAACTGAATATTGATAAAAAAATAAAACTACGTGAATGCGTCACTAACTGTAGTTTTTTTTTTTTTGTAGGTTATACAGCTTTACACTATGCCGCTAGAAATGGCCATTTAGAGGTTTGCGAATATTTGGTTACGAAAGGTGCTCAAGTCGACGCAGCGACAAAATCGGGACAGGCCACGGCTTTGCACAGGGCATGTTCAGCAGGTAAATGTTATTTTCTTGTATAACTTTTAACGCCGTTTTTGTCTAGACGCGTTCGGTATTATAATCTAGCGTTGGAGCAATTTTAAGTCACGTGACTCTATAGATGCAATCGGCAATAAACAAAACAAGTAGATTAAACAAATTTGTGGATATCATGTTATTTATTTGGTAATGAATTACATAACCTAATTTTTTATACAGAATATATCGTATTGTAAATTTCACATTTTTATTGACCAACTTACACTAATAATTCGTGCCTTAGACACAACAAAGTTGGAAACATAACCTCATCGTTTTAGATTAATCGCATTATTCTTTCAAAACCGTTGCCATATACCAAACCAAGGTCTTCTAAGAAGTGAGTAAAACGGGGAATGTCGTCACTTTCTTTGCGGGCAAATTACATATTTTTAAAAAGTATGACTTGAAGTCAAAATAAAGCGTCAGCTGATATTTAAAATATAAAAATAAGGCAAAAATTGGTTTTTTCTCAGACTTTCAAATTCGTGACACTGTATAAAACACTTTTTTCTGCAATAAAATTGGTTTTCATAGCAGGATTCCATAACACAGCCCAGTATCTAGAAATAAAGGCGACAGATTTTATTGGTTGTAAATAAACCTTTACGAAACCAAAATAGGAAAAGGTATCTTGCTCACGTTCTTGATTTTTTTAAATTTCAGGTAAGGCCAAAATGGTCTACTTCCTGCTATCCAAAAAGGCACAAGTTACCCTGCAAGATAGTGACGGAAAAACGGCGCTGCATAGGGCCGTTGATAACGGGCATAAAGATATTTCCAAACTACTTCTCACTAGTTGTCCAGAACTAAAAGACATACCGGATAATAAGGGATGTAAACCTCAAGTTGATAATATAGATTTTTGATGTATCTATTTATATTTATTTTTTGTATTATACAGTATGTCTCTGTAAGTTTGCATCATATGGAAAACTTTTTTATTATTCATTTTACGAAAAAAAGTTATTCTTCATAAAAAGCTCTGCATGGTCTAAAACCTAAAGTGCAACCATCAAATATCGAAATTTTCCAGTCATATACGAGGTTTGTCAAAAAATGTGAATTTTTCCCAAGAATGTAAATTTTTCCCAAGAATAAAGTACCTTTATTTTTGACATTATCAAAAATTGTTATTAAAAAAAGTTGATCAGAACTAAAAACCACGTCTAAATATGCAATAACACGCATTAAATTAATTAAATAATTAAAAAATTAAATAATTAATAATAAATTAATAAAATAATTTTTCAACATAAATGCGTATAATTGCATATTTAGACGTGGTTTTTAGTTCTGAACAACTTTTTTGTATAACAATTTTTCATAATGTCAAAAATAAAGGTACTTTACTCTTGGGAAAAATTCACATTTTTTGACAAACCTCGTATATGACTGGAAAATTTCGATATTTGATGGTTGCATTTTAGGTTTTAGACCATGCAGAGCTTTTTATAAAGAATAACTTTTTTTCGTAAAATGAATAATAAAAAAGTTTTCCATATGATGCAAACTTACGGAGACATACTGTATATTCTATACGTTTCTTTGATTTTTTCCTTTATACGCACTAGGCGATGTTTATAATTTCTATGTAAGATTTCTTTTAAATTTTAGTAATAAACAATGATTATCCCATAACATGAAGTCCCATTTTTGATATTCCGTAACTATCTCGATTAGGGGGAGGGGGGGCTCCCAAGCCTTATAAAAAATACATATTTTATAACTTTGAAGTCACGTTGGTTTTGGTGTTCAACGCGATTGTGAATAGTTTCTGTCGATGCGCCTATGGAGCTTAAAATTCACAGCTCTGGGGTATGAGGACTGACTATAAGTAAAAGAAGTACATTTTTTTTTTAAATTTTATTATTACTTATAAACTAATAATAAATAAAATGATGTATATCACAACTTACAAAGT
Organism: Polydrusus pterygomalis; assembly: GCA_963969555.1. Classification (NCBI taxonomy): domain Eukaryota; kingdom Metazoa; phylum Arthropoda; class Insecta; order Coleoptera; family Curculionidae; genus Polydrusus; species Polydrusus pterygomalis. The sequence goes on from OZ018376.1 coordinate 4,462,689, forward strand.
AAAAGAATTCTTTCTGGCTGCCGAATCTATAAAAATTCTAAAATAATGCAGGTTTCGTCTTGTAACTGCAAAAAATACAGCACTATGAATACTGCTACTATAAACTAAAAAGGAACTTGACAATTTAAAAGCTTTCTTTTAAGGTACGATGACTAAAAATGACTAGCATTTCACCCCTTTAGGTAAAAAAAATATGTTTGTTTTTGATAATATTTAACAGTTTCATGGAAACAGTATATATCATAAAACAGAAAAAATACCTTGCATATATCTTACCTAATACCAACTTCAGGGCATTTTAGATAAAGAACATTTTATATTTCATACTGTTATACTTTCAACGAATTTTTCATTTATTTCTTTTTGGTAGTGTTTTATAATTAAAAAAAGTTACATGCGGAAATTGTAATTTCCTAACTTAACTACTTTGCTTCGCGTCGTTTGGTCAAGCAATCTCTTAAATGTATTGCTTAGGTAACTTTTCAAGCCTTCTTACCTTTATTTTCTTAAAATCTCTTGTACAGAAATGTAAAAAGAATCATCAATAATGACCCATTTAATTTGTTGATCAACATTACAATAAAAATGCCTAACTCCTTGGGGAATTTAAGGCGGAGTGAGTGAAACAGCATACAGTCCTGTTCATTTTAAAAAACTCAAGTGAAATTGTGACGTTTACCCCAAGAACGACCTACAGCTTTCTACAGGGCCAAATTATTAATCTCCTGGTATCTTTACCAAGGACATAATTACTGTGGAGCCTATTGTTAAGACAATTGTATCTATGGAAAATATCTTCTTGGTAACTTTACCAGGAGATTGATAATTTGGCCCTAAAGATGCAAATATGGAGAACTAGAGGGTAGGAGGCCGATCGCAATGCATTGGATTCGGTCCCAAATTAGCATCGGTAATTCAGCTTTACAAGTCGCCGTAAGATGGCGCTCGTGTTCGAAGTGGGCTATCAAATAAACGGTTTCTTATGGACGCGATCACTATTTTTATTTAAATTAGTTCTTTAAGGAACAAATAAGGACTTTTATATGAATTTACACTTACTTTGTTGTACTTATTAGTAAACTCGGCCTGTATAAAGTTCCAACGATGCTTGGTTTTTAAAATACAGGGTATTAAACATTCCAGCTATATCTTTGGAGCTAGAAAAAGACTTATTTGGCTGCGTTTCCTCTCTGAAGAAGATCCTGTCTTACACCCCGACACAAACCAAACTCTACTTTTATAAATTGTACCATTATTCATTATAAATGAAATCAATTACAATACAACGTTATTTGTCTTGTCTCGTACTCAAACGTTATTTGTTTCGAAAATAAAATGTCAATGTGTTAAAAGTAAAAAACGAAGGAGAAGAAGACGACACCAGCCCACTTGCGACGCGAGAGCATCTATCGGCCAATAGCGAACTAACCAAAAAACCGGGACAGAATTTGAAAATGCTGCCATTGTCGATCGGCCTCCTACCCTCTAGTTCTCCATAGATGCAAATCAACTGTATAGCCGAGAAGCAAACGAAAATGGCAGTTGATATTTTGACGTCTTGTCACGATTTGACAAACAAAACTAACCTGAAAATATACTTATGTCAACGTTCTGTCATAATTTCACAAGCAAAACTAACCTCGTATTATTTAGTTGAATTTCGTGCCGCTGACTGGAAGACTCCGTCTCAGATGGATCACCTGGATCCGTCAAAGCGCGAAAAGGATCGTATATCTTGTCTCACCCACTACTTTTAAATCGATAGAAGGCTATGATAATGCTATTGTTTTGTTAGCATTAGCATTGATAGTAGTACTGATTTAATATCGATCGAAGGCCCTTTATTTACAAAAATAAATATTAAACACGTTGATACCTTGATCAATCTTACAAAAAATATTAAAGTAAGAAATAGGAATACAGGGTAATTCACGTTGAGTTGACTATTAGAAAATTTGCTATCAGACATAATTAACTTTACACTTTTAAAGAAATCTTTGTTGACATATCTGTCATTTCCTTGTATAAAACTTGCTTATTTTATTGTTTAAATTTGAGAAATAACAGTGAGAAGGTTTATATGTGGTATTATTTTGCATTTTATAACATGACGGATGCCGTTTTGTCACTTCCGGTTTAACCGAAAATTACCTCAACTTTATCTTTTTAAATCGAACATCCTGTATATTTCATATCGATTTAGAACACCATTATACTGTATATTATTGTATATAATTTAGTAAACTTCTTCCGCTAATAAAAGAGTTTGTTTTCAGTTTTCTCAGGTTTTGATTTTAGTGATAACTTAAAACTAGGTTATGAACTGTGGTAAAGAACATGTGAAATACTAATATAACCGTTACATAGAAAATTGTGTAATCTTGTGTTATAAAACTGGAAAATTTAAGGTCTAGTAATTTGACTTTTACATTACCATGCAATGGGTTATAATAATAGTTATTTATGATGCTAGTGTTAAAACTGACAACTGACATTTTACGTTTTGAGAAGAGAAGTTGGATTACTCGCTATCCTCACGTTATCCAATTTCCCTTCAAAAACACTTTAAAACACAGATCATACAATATTTTATCTACAAATACTTTTAAACCCGACACTAAAATGAACAAAAATTAATTCCTATTCTACCAAATTCAAAATTAAAGCCATAAAAATGAAATGAGTTTGTGACCTTATTAGATATGGCAACTAATGTATGGTGTTGCTAGTTAAGTATAAACTCGCCGTCAATAACTTAAAATGGTTTTTTTAATATCTGCGATTTTCGATAGAAAATTCCACACCAGTACTTTTTAACCATCAAGATGGGTTGTTTTGATAGGTCACCATATCAAAAAATTTTTCGCTGTGGTTAACCAACAGCGAATTATAGTGGAAATTTTTGACTTAAAGTTAGTTTCAATTTTTTTATTTAAACGTGTTTACACTTAGCAATAACGCAGTTTAGAAGCAAATATTCCTGAACAATTCGAAACAAATTTTCTTTCTTCAAATGGCAACAGCAATCTTCTATTAGTTTGTCCAAATATGACATAGTACGATGATTGATCGTAACGTCGGACAATTTTTTGCATAAATTGCGTACAGCATGATTTTCAAAACGATTCAGTTTAAAAATAAAAAGGATTGTTCGTTTTTGACTGCAAAATATTCTGTGTAAAATGTGTATTTATTTTTAACACAAGTGTGTAGTGTTCGTAGATAAAAGTAATTAAATATTTAAACACATTGACACCACTTTTTTCTAATTTTCCAAAATTTTTTAATCGTAGTTTCAGGCCAAGTTTGTATTATTAGCGACTACACTTTTTAGGCCTTAAGTAAGAGTGAAAACATCCCTTGTATTGGTGCTTTAAACTTAAAAAAAAAAGGGGGGTACCTCTATATTTTATGTTAACAATGTACACAACCAAAACCCAATTCTTTGGCTAAAAATATTCTAAAAGTATCACTGACATTCATTTTTTTTAACATCATTACAAACAGCGTTCACTAATATGAGTACGTTTATAACTATACGGTAGTACCGTGTTACCGTGTACTTTATCTCACTTGTCCGCAGGGCATAATCATTCAGTTTATTCAGGATACATCTGTTCAGAAATAATAATTTAGCGATCAATCTCTGAGAAGATAGTGGATATGATATCCATATAGCACAACAAGGAACTAAATTGCGTCCAAGCACGATATGCACAGTCTAGGCGAATTGTATAATATATCTGTTGAGGTTTCGTCCACTACTTTATTGTTAAATTAAAGGTCAGATTTCAGCTATTTGGACAATTTTTATTTTTTAAATTACTGCCAGCGTTTCGGTGCAGTGATTTAAACAATAAAAATTGTCCAAATAGCTGAAATCTGACCTTAAGCGAGTAGGTTCCATATTGGTGTTCCATTGCACAGGAAGAAAAATTAATAATAACTAAGTACCTACTTGTTATGTTTCACAAATTTAATCCGTTTTTCTGACACGTGTTTCGGCCCTTTCGGGTCATTTTCAAAGGAGTGCAAGAAGATACAAGAAGTACAAGTAACTTCTTTGAAAATGCCCCGAAAGGGCCGAAACACGATTCGATTTTCGAATTCGAAACTGATTAAATTTGTGAAACATAACAAAAGTTATTATTTTTTCTTCCTGTGCAATGGAACAACTGTTTCACCAAGCATGTAGCCCAACACAAATTAATTACATATTGGTGTTTTTGGTATAACAATACTATACATACATCAACCCAGTATACCCCGCATGAACTTGTTTTCGAAAAAGTACCTATAACATCCCTTCCAAAATTGTTAATCAGGTCGAAGATGTATATAATTTTGACGATTATCCAAAAGTACTTAAATTTCGATTTCAAACAGCGTGGCATGACGCAAGAAATAACATAATGACATCAAAATTCAAGCGCAAATTAGAGTATTATGACAGTCATAATTGAAAAAATGTTAAATATAGCATAGGAGATAATATTTTAGTACAAAATAATGGTAGATCAAGTAAGATGGGGCCATTATTTAATGGTCCTTATTCAGTTTTAGAGAATAAAGGATCAAATATAGTCATAAAAGTTAATAATTGATAAGTTGAAATATATTTTCTAAAAAAAAAAATTTTTTTCTTCTTCATCGAGGATGGTTTACTGGATTCTTAGAGGATATTTTAATTATTTAACAATTATTGTTTTAAATTAAAGAAATAGTTCATGCTTAAAGTGGAGTTGAAAGTATGGAAAATAAATAAAAGTCTTCCTCCACAAAATTTAATAGAACAAAACATTTTTTGCTTAGAGGTCTCTACATGTTTTGAACGTAGAAACGTTCATCATCAGGATACAGAAAAATGTATTGCCGATGGTTTTAGCAGAAGAGAAAAATATGAGTGGTATAAAACCTTAATGGAGCTTTTATGGAATTAAAGTTAATTAGAAGATTAGAAAAAAAGTTAATTAAAAGGGTCCAAAACGACCAAATAAACCCGGGGAAGAAGAAAAAATCATTTCTAAAAAGAAGAGGTTGAAATAGTATTTTTAAGAGTAAGACATTATTAAAATTTAAAATTTGTCATGTACATAAAAGACGTATTAAGAAAGTATCGTTTAAGGTATGTAGGTTTGGGGCACTCTCCTAAGAATTCAAGAGAATATGTGTTTGTTTTAACAGGAAAGGGGTCGTAATTGCACAAAACTATGACCGGCTGACTAACATCTGCGTTGCTCTACCAGCTCCAGAATATGTCTGTCTTTCTTCTTCGTATGCCAAAAGCATTAAAATAACTACTCTGATCAACACAGTACTGCAGTGCGCGTGCGAATTGTCAACAGGCTAATCGAATTGCGATAGAAAATGGCGTCGTTAATCCCACATTAATAGTACAAGACCCCTACATCCCTACTAAAAAATTGAATTATTATGCCCTGGAGGCATTATAAGAACTAGAATGTATAATATCACTTCGAACAACGGGTGTTAATTTAACAAGTTGAATTTTTTCGTCGTAAACATACTCCATGACTAGATGAGAAAAGAAATACCAACAGAAAAAATTGTAGCAAGTTTGTTTAATAAACTTCCATAGTATTGTGACACAATTTGACCAAAATGACGGGCGACAGGAAGTCCACTCAAAGTTTTTTGTACAGGGTGATCCACGTAAGATCACTTACCATGCGATCTTAGAATTTGTAAGACATATAAACAAAAGTAAAATACAAACATTTTTTTAATTGGCTTATATTTTTAAAGTACCTACAGGGTGGCCCTTTAGTGTGGCAAAGTACAATAGCTCCGTTACTATTTCCAATACATTAAAAATATTAATACAAAAGTTGAAGGGCAGTAAGTGACTTATAACGTAAAATTATTTTTAACTCTATAGGGTGGCTCAAAAAAGCGGAACAAGAAAAAATGTACTTTTTTCAAATGGAACACCCTGTATATTTTTACATTTTTAAATTCCACATAAAATTATAATTATTTTTTATTAAATACATTATTAGTCTATACTTTATAGTTTCCGAGATATTGACTCTCGAAAAGTGACATTTTTGAACTTTGACAGCTTCTAACTTTCTAACAGTACGTCTTAGAGCAAAACGGCTTACATGTCCCTATCTTCAATTTTTATTATCTTCCCAAAAAAATCAACTTCCGGTTAAACCGGATGTTACTAGAAAGCAGGAAATATAGTTGTTCCGGTTTAACTGGAAGTTGATTTTTTTGGGAAGATAATAAAAATTGAAGATAGGGACATGTAAACCGTTTTGCTCTAAGACGTACTGTTAGAAAGTTAGAAGCTGTCAAAGTTCAAAAATGTCACTTTTCGAGAGTCAATATCTCGGAAACTATAAAGTATAGACTAATAATGTATTTAATAAAAAATAATTGTAATTTTATGTGGAATTTAAAAATGTAAAAATATACAGGGTGTTCCATTTGAAAAAAGTTCATTTTTTCTTGTTCCGCTTTTTTGAGCCACCCTATAGAGTTAAAAATAATTTTACATTATAAGTCACTTACTGCCCTTCAACTTTTGTATTAATATTTTTAATGTATTGGAAATAGTAACGGAGCTATTGTACTTTGTCACACTAAAGGGCCACCCTGTATATTATTATCACGCCGAAAAAGTGAAAAATTGCAAATGGTATATTTGCCAATATCTGACTATACATCTAAAAGTAATTTGTGGAAAATTTTAATAAAATCCGTAAATGTTTCGCCGCGACCCTGTGACCTTGAAAATTAGTAAAAAGGCCGATTTTTCAATATTTAATATTTTTTAAATCCAAAATTATAATTTTTTTGTGAGTTCTTGTGGATGTGGGAATGTGTATAAAAATTATTTTTTCAATAAAATATTTTTCTGTTGGATGGAAATTACAAATTTGTCCTCAAAATCTTCATTTACACGTAATTTAACGTTTTCAGAGACAAATTTGTAATTTCCATCCAACAGAAAAATATTTTATTGAAAAAATTATTTTTATACACATTCCCACATCCACAAGAAGTCACAAAAAAATTATAATTTTGGATTTTAAAAAAATTAAATATTGAAAAATCGGCCTTTTTACTAATTTTCAAGGTCACAGGGGCGCGGCGAAACATTTACGGATTTTAATAAAATTTTCCACAAATTACTTTTAGATGTATAGTCAGATATTGGCAAATATGCCATTTGCAATTTCCAATTTTTCACTTTTTCGGCCCAGCCTACCTACAGGATGTTTAGTTTCTCCCGACCAAGTAATAACTTTCTTATATTAAATGAAACACCCTATATATTTTTTAATTTTCGAGTTCTATATTCAATTGCCAGCAATATTTATTACAAAGTGTTTTTTAAATTTTTGAGTAGTTTCTCAGGTACCTATTCCATTTTTCAAAAAAAATTTTGAACAAAATCATACTTTTCAAAAATGACATGCGTTGTTTATCTTCAAAACTATTTGTTACCCAATATTGTTAATGTATTAGCTAAATCATTATTCAATTTATGTCCTTTTTCTGAATTAAGCCCGAAACAGCATACAAGGTTTTTAGAACGCTGGTAAAAAGTTGGCAACATCCTATATTTATATTCTGATTATTTTTCGTCTCTTATAAAATTTCGATTAAATGACGCGTTTTGGAGATAATTTGAAAAGTATGGGTCCTTACCTGATGGCAACGCGGCTTCCGCAAATTTCCTAATTATCAAATACTAAATCAAGTTAGCTGCTGTGGTACTACCAGGTATACAAGATATAATTAAGTGAAACTTTGCAATAGGTGACAATACCAAAGGCAAAGAACTAATAAATAAGAAAAATAATAAAGAAAAAAAAATAATCACTTATAATCTAGCAGCAGAATTATCGGGAATTAATTCTGCTGATGAAACTTTAAAAAACATACTTCAGATGAGTTTAGTTTAATATGACGCACTGAATTTTACAATAGCAGTTGATTTTACTTGTTAGTAACTAAGGTTTATTACTAAAATTTCAGGAACATTAAAAACATGAATTCGTTTTCAACCATAACATCTGAAATTACATGTCTACATAGTTTCAAATGAAACTTAAAAACATATTTCCGATGAGTTTAGTTAAATTTTTGATGTGTCTCTTTTAGCCCCGGTGTTCGATATGTAAAGCAAATTGGTTAGAATCAATAAAAATTATTATAAGTTAGCAACAAAATGTATTTTGATTTTATTCTGAGATACTTTTGCCAATAGATATAAAGAACTTCATTTTGTTAACAGGAACTAACCAAATTATCGCGATAATCTCCCGTAAACAAAAAGGAGCCTTCTAATTGGTTGAAAATAAATTTATGTAATTTTCTAAACGAGCCCGGCCTTTTTCATTTTGTTTGTCAGTTTCACATAAATTGTTAACCTATAAACAGTATGAACATTGAAGTTCATGGAACATCGGCTCATGCACCGCCATATTGTTTTTTTAATTTTAGAAATATTTTATGAACCTGTGCTTTCAATGGTCGATTCGTAGACCATTTTAGGCGTCTAGTTAAATGGAACTTGACTATACTTTATTGGGTAGTAAAACATTACTATAATAGTAATGTTTTACTACCAGTTAACATTAAGAAAAACGTATATTAATCACATAATGATGAAGTTTATAAGTATCTGTTTTGTACAGAGCTGGATATTTCATTCCTTTGAAATACTTAAAAAATATATATTTTTCATTAATATATTTAAAATTACAATACTTAGCTTCTGCATGGGGATCTGCTTGTTTATCAAACTTAAAACCATTACAAAAATTGCAAAATAAAATTATTAAATGTATACACAAATTACCACATTTAGAGCCAACTGTTAATCTCTATAGACCGAAAGGGTATTTACACGTTCAAAACATTTATAAATTAAAATTTTGTATTCTAATTCACTCTATTATTTTAAAAGAAAAAAAAATCAAACATAACACTTCAGGAGAATAAGACATTACATGATCATAACACCAGACGTTGTATAGATTATCAAACTATACCAGTAAAAAGTAATTTCGGAAAAAAATCGCTTTTATATGACGGAATAATAAAATATAAAAATCTTCCAAATAATATCAGAAAAATTAAAAAATTGGCAATTTTTAAAAACAATTAGAGATATTTAATAAATAAAATTATTTATACTACTTTTTTTTTAATTGATTTTATTAATGAATTAAATTGGATTAACTTCCATTTTTTTTTTAATGGTTATTATTTTCTATATATACCGTATGTTGTCACTTTCCATGTAATGAACCGTAAAAGTTAGTTTGGAATAAAGTAATTTTGAAAGTTAAGTTAAAGAAGAGGTTCTTAAAAAACTTAGCAAAGTAAATATCCTCCTTTTAGTAGTTAATATTTTTACCATTTCTTATGGCAGTAGTTAAAATAATGGGCACAGTTGTCAGAAATATTCCAATATCTGGAAAACCGTTAATTGCGGGTACAGGGGGCAAGATAAGGTAAATGATAGAGAAATAAATTCTGCACAATATAAAATATTTATATAAAAAAGTTTAGATATTATACTCCTTGACAACTTTAGACCAGCGTTCTAAACACCCTGTATGTAGGGAATTCAATCCCGGGATCCCGGACATTTTTTCGATCTCGAAATCCCGGGATTGTCGTTTATTTAATCCCGGGATTTTCGGTATTTATCTTTGCGTTTTTCATTAATTTATATCGTGCACAAGGTCTAGGTTGAGTGATCAACTTATTTTTTTAAGAAATTTTTTTTAAAAAACAAGTTTAGAATAACTTTTTTTCCTACTATAAGAATTGTTTTTATGTTATGTTTTAACATTTTTTTTTATTTATAGGTTATATTTATAGTATACTTATATGTTCATTGTTATTTTTTTTTAGTTATTAAAATTAAATGAAGAGAGTATGTTTTAGTTTCTTGGTTTTGTATTAATGTTCTGATAAAGATATAAATAATGTTTTTATTTAATTAATAGGAAAAACTCCAAGGAAAATTATTTTTTTATAAATCCCGGGACCAATCCCGGGATTAAAAAATTATAATCCCGGGATTGAAAATTTCCTCCGGGATTGAATTCCCTACCTGTATGCTGTTTCGGCCTTAATTTAGAAGACGAACATAAGGTAATAAATTAGCAAATACATTAACAATATTAGGAAACAAATAGTTTTAAACATAAACACACGTAATTTGTCAAAACATATTTTGTTTTAAATTGGAATAACTGAAAAACTACTCAAACATTTAAAAAACATGTTGTAATAAACATTGCTTGTAATTGAATGTAGAATTCGAAAATGAAAAAATATACCTATATAGGGTGTTTTATTTGGAATAAGAAAGTTGGTACTTGGTTAGGAGGAACTAAACACCTTGTAGACGTAAAAATAATATACTTTAAAAATATAAGCCAATCCAAAAAACGTTTTCTTCAAAGGTCTTACATATTCTGATTACGTGGACCACCCTGTATATAAACGAAACCCATACACAGTACTTTCTATATCACAAGTGAGTTTTTGGAAATATATTTCTAGCACATCTTAAATCTGGTCGTGAAAGTGCGTGTCCATCGGTCGTCAATTTGTCAAAAACGCTATTTATATTTCCTTGCTACAAATTTTTTCTAGCACTAACAAAAACTACGAAAATAATTCGTGAGATCACAAAAATCGGAAACATATTCTAAACCACCCCCTACTCCAAAACGTCCAACGACAAATACTTTTGCAGAATGGTCGGCAACGGCAGTTTCTTGATTTTATGTAAAAGTCTGTCTGATCCTATTTGGTTTCTGATTACTATCCTGCAGTTTTCTCTTAGGTTCAGGGGATTCGCTTTCACGTGAGCTATAAAATCGTAGGTATCGTCGTTCGGACCTTTTCGGAGTTTCTTGGGGTCGTGGGTCATGTGTCTCAGCTAAACAACCACAATATGATAGGATAATATAGAATATGGGATACAGAAATAGCTGTAGGAGATATTATAACAAATATTCAAGCTAATGACGACAGCAGTAAAAAATGCTGTTTACTATCCTTAGATCTGTGTAAGGCTTCACACCGTAAATCATATTTTATTAAGATAATTATACAGTATTGGGATAAGTGGAAATACACACAAACTACTTCAAAGTTATTTAAGCTATTGTAAACAATTTGTTAAAATTGGGGAAATAAAAAGTTCGGAAAAAGAAATAATATGTGGAGTTCCACAAGTATCAATATTAGGTCCGTTATTATTCTTAATTTACATTAATTCCGTTTCCAAATTTTACTTATTTTGCTGAAACTCTTGCAGAAATGTATTTTGATATTAATAATGATTTAAAAATACTTCTTTCTTGGCTTCAATTAAATAAACTTACATTAAATTTTACAAAATCTTCTTTTATGTTTATAACTAAAAATAAAATAAATTCCGTCATTAACCGCTTAACATTTAATAATAAAACTATTCAATAATCAAAAACGACAAAATTTTTAGGATTAGTTTTAGACGAAAATTTAAATTGGAAATGCCATATCCAGTATATTATCAACTCGATATCTCCTTTGGTATCTGTTTTAGACAGAGCTAGATATTTCATTCCTTTGAAATACTTAAAAAATATATATTTTTCATTAATATATTCAAAATTACAATACTTAGCTTCTGCATGGGGATCTGCTTGTTTATCAAACTTAAAACCATTACAAAAATTGCAAAATAAACTTATTATGTATACACAAATTCAGTTCAAAACATTTATAAATTAAAAATTTGTATACTAATTTATTCTATTATTTTAAAAGAAAAAAAAATCAAACCTAACACTTCAGGAGAATAAGACATTACATGATCATAACACCAGACGTATAAATTATCAAACTATACCAGTAAAAAGTAATTTCGGAAAAAAATCGCTTTTATATGACGGAATAATAAAATAATATAACAATCTTCCAAAAAATATCAGAAAAATTAAAAAATTGGCAACTTTTAAAAAACAATTAAAGACATATTTACTAAATTAAATTATTTATACTATTTTTTTTTAATTAATTTTATTAATGAATTTAATCGGATTAACTTCCTTTTCTTTTTTTTTATTGTTATTTTTTTTATGGTTATTATTTTCTATATTATGTTGTTACTTTTCATGTAATGAACTGTAAAAGTTAGTTTGGAATAAAGACATTTTAAAAAAGTTAATGGTTATTTGAATTAAGAATATCCAAGTAGCATATTTAGACACAAATTGGATACAATTAAGTTCCATAAACCTACCATACGATGGAATCTCCTCTAATAAACAGTGAGTTGTGGGGAAGGCGCAAAAATGCGTTTATGAGTAAAATGATTTTTCTGTCTAGCTTGATTGTATTTAAAAATGTGATTAATAAAATATTGCTTACATTAAATCCCGCATATAAAGCTGCCTTACACAACTCCAAAGTGCCGTATCTCTGCGATACGCTTAGAACGTCCCAACAAACCCTCTCGTCTCTTATATTTACATCGGCGCCATGTTTAATTAACGTCATGGCTGCATAATTATTTCCTACAAAAGAAAAAGCATTACTTGCTTACATTGTAAATCAGATATAATGGTTAGTTTTACTAGAAATGAACAAATTGATATGCTCCTAATTTTTGGAGTGACCAGAAAAATTCTTCTGAAGCCGCAGGAACTAATTGACATTCTTCTCCTTTCGAAGGTTGGCGATCCACACAGCTAACATTGTTCTGGACACAGCAGCTCGAAAGATTTCAATGGAAGTACACCCAAACCATCTTCTGAGGTCCTTTAACCAGGAGTTCTGACGTCTACCAATAGATCTTTTCCCTTGAATCTTTCCTTCAATTGAATCGGTGAGTGGAAGAACAGTATAAGTGCAAATCGTTAGTTTTTCAGAAATGTGCCGCACTTCTACTGTTCTTTCACTCAGCCGAAAATTTAATAGGTTGTTTCAATATATGATAGGCCTTTGGATTTTAAGCACAATTTGGCTATCTAAGTTTAAAACGCCATTTGGCACTTGTATTGTTCTTCCGCTCACCGATTCAATTATTAGTCTCAGCAGTTCATACTTGTTGCCTCTCATAATGTGGCCTATGTATGTAGTTTTTCTTTCTTTAATGAGGGCCATTAATTCCTTCGGCTTCTTCATTCGTAATTCGATGGACCCATGAGATGCGAAGCATACGGCGGTATAAGTACATTTCGAACGCCTCAATTTTCTTTTCAGTTGCAGGGTCCAGCATTCACATCCGTACAGCAACACACTGAAGACATAACATCTGATCATGCAAACCCTGAGCTCCAAACTCAGATCAGGACTATTAAAAAATATTTTCATGTTTATGAATGTTTTCCTGGCTTGTTCGATTCTGGAGCGGATCTCTCGTTTCGGATCGCACCACGCGTTGACTATAGCACCCAGATATTTAAAACACGTGACTTGTTCAATCTGTATGCCGTTAATAAGAATTGTTTTAGCAGTGGGTCTCTTGGAGAAGACTTATCACTTTAAATTAAAGCCATATTGCTTTTCAAAACCATTCCATTGTTTTTCAAAGCCGCCTTTATATTTATTTAGAAAAGAGGGGCGGCAATAATGCATAACGCTTTTAAATTTGCGATTGATATTTAAGGCAAATTTTTCAGTGTCAATTTTAAAATAGCATAGGAGTTTATGGTATCAAATTGTTGAAAAAAAATGCTCGTTTTAAATCCTAGTGAACCACCATCGTTCCATTTGGAAAAATGGAGTAAACGTCAAGAAAGTGACACTGAAAGTCAATTATTATGACATAATTTTAATTTTCAACTTACTTGACTAACAGGTTTAATTAATTTGTAGCACTCTAGATTAAAAATAAAAAATAAACATAAAAATTATATAACACGTCAAAAAATGACAAGTGAGGTGTCATTTCACTCATAATGTTATGCGGAACCCAAATAAGTAAAAATATACAAGCTGTCCCATCTAAAATATCAAAGTCAAGGTCACTTCCGGTCAAACCGCAAGTGCTAACAAATTGAAAATTATACCAATAGATGCAGACTTATCTCTTATGCATCTCAAAATTTTATTTTAATATCTATAAATATAAAAAAGTTATAGGGGTGAACGTTTTTTGAGAAACACCCGGTATATGCGCATATTTGGGCTGAATTAAAGTGCTTATAATGCGCCCTTTAATTATCACCTATCAGAAGATTATTTGCAATCCTGTTGACAAAGCAAGTAATTAAAAATATATAAAAGAAAAAAACATATATAAAAAAAATAAAAACAAATAAGACTAAGTAAATAACTTAAACTTAGATAACTTGACTACCTTACCTAAGATGATGGCATGAAGAAGAACCGTGCCCTGGTAACAAGAAGCGTTCATGTCGGCTCCGCTGTTGACAAGTATGTCAATAAGTCGACTGACGTTGTTTTCTGACCGTACGTCTTGACTACAAACGTGCAGGGCCGTCCTGCCATCGATGGGATTTTGAACATTGACATCTGCTCCTTCAAATATTAAATATCTACAAAAAAATGCAAGCTATACCTGTGCGAAATCGACGGGACAATAACTCTATTTCCTTAGAGTAATTTTTTTAATCTTACTTAAGAATTAATGCATTTTTTCTCGAACAGGCGATCATAATGGGAGTGAACCCATTGGAATCTCTTCCATTTATCATCGCTCCAGCGTCTATCAGTGCCATTACTACGTCCAAGTTGTTCTGAGTGATCGCTTTGTGAAGTAGATGATGTGAAGGGATTATTCTGGCGCCGTGTCGTAGTAGAATTTTAACCTAAAAGTCCGTTAGAATTAAAATAATCCTACATCTTATAATCTTTGTCTAAGTTCCTTCACAGTTGCAGTTTGTTACGGTCTTCGTGTATTAGCAAGATACACAGATTTTCAAACCAAGAAGGTGATATATCAATCAAATTTTGAGGTTCACATCCGTTACAGTATTTGAAGCACAGAAACGTCTAATAAGGCTCATCTTTGGATTGAAACCAACACAAACATGCAGAAAAATATACAAAAAACACAAAATCCTCACAGTTAATAATAATAAGTTTATTTAAAATTTAATAAAATAATAAATATGTTTATGTTGTCTTCGATAAACTTATTCTTCAATCCCCTGAAGCTGAGCTTGTTAGGGGCAAATCTTATTTTTTGTTTTAGTATGTAAAATCATAAATCATAAATATGCATTAAAAATTAAGTTTTAAAGTAAAAATGTTAATTTATAGTATAAACGCAGTTTTTTTGAAGAAATATATTACCTATAATAAAATTATTAATTTATAATTTTTAAGTAAAAGATATTACTTAATATGTAAATTATTCAGAACAATATTAATTAATTAAAGAATTTTTGAAAATATTTTCAAATTGTCTGTTTTTAATATCCATGATTTTATTTCGACTTAAAATATTTTAATGAAATCAATTTTTTAATTTTTAACTTAAATATACATCCTTAAGTGCTCCACATATGTATACAAGAAAAAAAACGAATTCTAAAAAAACAGAAACAATCACAACTATCCTACAAGAAACGCAAATAGCCTTATAGTCCCTAGACACACTTCAACACGATATGAAAAATCTCCCCACTATGCCTGCATCAAAATTTTTAATAAACTACCAGAAAAAATCAAACAATCCATAACAAGAGGTTTATTTGAAAGAAATCTAAAGGACTTTCTTATAAAAAATGCATTTTACACACTAAAATACTTTTTGAATGCCTAAACGATGTCATATTTGTGTATAAGGTTGTGACCTAGATTTTTCTGGTACATTTAAAGCTAGTAGTCTGAAATTTAAAGTAAACTGCCTCCTAGGTTGGTTAATTTAATAGTTTTATATGACGAACCTCAAATCAAAATGTATGATCCTTAGTAGAATAAAATTAATAGGGCATTAAGAATCATGTTGGGGCTTAAATTTAGACAATCATGTAGAGGTAAATTCAGGGAAACAAATTGTTAACGGTAACTGCTGTTTCTTCTAAAATAGAGAGATATTTGGAAACAGTGCTCTACAAAATGTATATCCATCTAGACATACGAATTACAATAATTATCCTAAGCACATATTAACAATTACCGAAAAAGGAGCACACTATAACTGTATAAAGTTTTTAATTATTTGCCAGCACCTATAAAAGCAATTGATAATATTAATATATTAAAAAAGAAAATATTTGATCTGCTGGTAAATATAGAGCCTTACAATGTTTAGTTCATTATTATCAATATACAGTTGATAAACACAAACCTGTAAAGATTCAAAATCTTGGGGAATATTCAACATTTAATTATGGCTTTATTTTCTTATACTCTTAAATTGTGCTAAAATTCGGTTTCAGATACACAGAATCAGACATCCACACATCACTTACCACAGCCGAATTTCCATTATACACGGCCAAATCCAAAGGTGATACCTCCCCAGGCTCCTCGTTATTGACAAGAGACCCAGCCTCACATAGAATTTTCACAGCCTCTTCATCACCTTGCCTCACAGCCCAATTTAGGGCTGTTCTATCTTCGGAGTCTAAAGCATTGACATTGCACCCTAAAATAAAGTAGGTATCATAGATTGATTTTTTTGAAAGTGAATTACTTTTTTGGCAAGCACCAATGATCTGCTACCTAGCTGCCTAGATAGCAGATCATTAGCTAGCACAATTACATCTGATTCTATAAATATCACCTTAAAACAAGTTAACCCAAAATGAAGCTTGGGAATTTTTTAAAAGTTGTTATTTACCTGATTCTATCAATAATCTAATCATTGGATGATGACTCATCTTAGCTGCTATATGTAGAGGTGTTTGTCTGTGTCTACCTGAAAAATATCTTAACTAAAGCACAAAACACAATAAATATACACTTTATTGTTATAAGAAGTACATCTTGTTAACAAAGCTTTGGACAGTATTAAAATTGTTATGGAAATTACAATGTTCACTATATGAAGTAAGAAAAAGTAATTCAATAAATAAATAAATAGATAACCACACCTTCTGAGACAACAAAATAGTCATGGTCAAAAATTTACACACAAATCAATCCAAAAGACAAACGCAATCTTACAAAAAATCTTTGCTAAAAAATCCTGTCATCAATCACCTGCCGATAAGCCAGTGGTATGTGGTTATAAATTTTGATGCTCTCAAATATCAAGATGAGAGTTGTATTTGGTATAAGAAGAGGAATATCATTCACAGTACGCATGTTATAGGAGCTGTTAATAGCATAATTTTAATATTTTTTATGGATAAGGCAGGCATCTCCAAGATAAAAATACCAATCAAAGGTAAAATCTTTTCCCTGACAAATAAAGGTTTACAGTAAGTACGACAATTAACACCGCGCAAGTATCTTAATGCCCTATATTGCAAAACCAATGTAGAGCCCAATAGGCCCTTACTACTAAATCCCCAAAAAGCAATACCATACCTCGAGTGACTCTCAACAAGTGAAAAATAAACCATTCTACCCACACTCTTCCCCAATTCCCTTGAGACAACTCTCACTGCGTAAGAACCGGACGCTAGTCTCCCATTCAATGCAAGAATGTGGTCCTTAAACTTAAGTTTGTCGATTTGACCACCCAATAATTTAGCAACGCGCGAGTTTTTAACAAAATTATCTGCCAAAGTTAAGTCAGAAAACGAAAACTTAAAGGTGAAAATATTAGTTTTGCTGATATTAACATAATAGGTTCGCATTACACCATTGTTTGACAAGCAGTAAATCGTTCTGCACAATTAAAATATAATAATTAAATAATTGATTCTATTAAAAAAATTTAATAAAAACATGGATATTAAAAACGGACAATTTAAAAATGTTTTTAGAAAAGCTTAAATTAATTAATATTGTTCTGAATAATTTATACAGTGTCACCAGTAAGGTCTGCATCATATGGGATTTTTTTTATTAATAGCTTTATTAAAAATTTGACTTTGGCATCAAGTTATGCTTCGATTGAGATGAAAATTAAGCAAAAAAATAGTAGTCACGTGACTCGCATTATCGGTCAAATTTTAATTTTTTCCAAAAAATAATTCAAAAGTGGGGTTATTTCTGAAAATATCGAAAAAGTTATTAGAAAAAGTTTTTTAAATGCAGTTTCTAGCCCACAAGCAAAATTTCAGCTGCATAGATTTTTTACCTAGATTTTGTAGATTGCACCACTTTTGCAAAATAAGACTCAACGCAACCTACATAAAACTTCTCAGTTTTGACAAGGATTTATTTCAGATACATTTTCTTTAAAGTAGCGCCATATTAAATGTGTGTTTTTCTACAAATCAAAATTGGGCAATTAAAATTTGGTCGCATGTGATGCAAAGTTTATTTGTTTTTGACCCTGTATAAGGTAACTTCATAAAATAAGTATTTTTGAAAACGTAGTTTGTGTCTGAAAGAAATACACCTTAATATTAAGACAAAAAAGAACACAGTGTCATCAGTAATGGCTGATTTATACCTCAATTAAACTAAATTAAATTAAACTAAACTAAGAAATTAAGAAGTTAAAATACCACCATCATATAGACGCATTTATACCTACAATTAAGGAATTAAATTAAACTAAGAAGTTGCCGAACTTTTAACTTCTTAGTTGAATCGACATAGTTCGTGGGGCGATCGGCATAATCCGTGATTCCCGTCATGTCATTTGTCATTTCGGTGAATGAATGAATGTAATAAAGAAGAATTTGTGCACATAACCCTTAATTCTTGTTTAATTTTAGAATTATATTTTCGATATTTTGATTATTCCAAAAAGTTTCACGATGGTTGTTAACGACGGTACATTGATTGAATTTAGTACAACAGTATTCATGTTTTAAAACAATAATATTCATTAGGTTAGGAGCACCTTCTTCTTTTCTCGTAGATTCATTAAGTGGCTTAGTTGAAGAAGTATAAACCATCGCCTTAATTTCTTAATTTAATTTTCTTAGTTTAGTTTAATTTAATTGAGGTATAAATCAGCCATAAAGTGTTCATTAAGTGGAAAATAAATCTTAGTGGTGGGTAAAAAATCAAAATTATCTTATACAGCTGAAATTTTGCATATGATCTAGAAACTGCATTTAAAAAAAACTTTTTCTAATAACTTTTTTCGATATTTTCAGAAATAACCCCACTTTTGAATTATTTTTTGGAAAAAATTTAAATTTTACGAATCACATGACTACTATTTTTTTGCTTAATTTTCATCTCGATCGAAGCAGAACTTGATGCCAAAGTCAAATTTTGAATAAAGCTATTAATAAAAAAAAATCCCATATGATGCGGACTTTATTGGTGACACTGTATACGTACCTAATTTTTTTACTTAAAAATTATAAATTAATAATTTTATTATAGGCAATATCTTTTTTCAAACAAAACTGCGTTTATACTATAAATTAACATTTTTACTTTATAACTTGATTTTTAATGTATATTTATGATTTTACATACTAAAACAAAAAATAAGATTTGCTCCTAACAAGCTCAGCTTCAGGGGATTAAAGAATAAGTTTATAGAAGACAACATAAACACATTTATTATATTATTAAATTTTAAATAAAGTTATTATTATTATTAATTAGACTTAACTCTTCTGCGTTTTTCCACGCCACAAGATATAAGGTATATATAGAACACAACGCCCCTGGAACAAACACAACGCCGAATAACAAAACTAGCTCCAACCTTGAAACACCTAGCTTACGAGGAAAGAATGAAAAAACTAAACCTAACCTCCCTCCAACACAGAAGACTCCGTGGAGACCACATTGAAACGTACAAAATCCTACATGGCCATTATACCACAAACATCAACTTCTTTTCTGTAAACAGAGACCAACGGTTACGAGGACATAACTACAAACTCACAAGAGATCGCTTCAGGAAACTTTGCCGACAGCACTTCCTATGCAACAGAATTAACAGAGAATGGAATGATCTGCCCAGGGAAGTAGTAAACGCTCGCTCAACAAACCAGTTTAAGAACCTCTACGACTCCTTAAAAACAACCATACAAGTGCCAACTTAAAGACATTAGTGGTTTGAACGGCTTAGCCGCCTAAACCTTATCTAATAATAATAATATAGAGTAGTATCGTCGGCGAATAAAATAGAGATACCACTGATAGCAATGGAAGGCAAATCATTAACTTACAATAGGATCGCTAGTATCGCGACTTTTTATCATAGAACGTCTGTTGTAATTATTTTCTCAATAAATAATTCGAAATATTAAAAACTGACACTGTAGAAAATTTTCTTTTTTTCCTCTATGCCGTAGGGTAAAAAGTAAAATTTAGTGAAAAAATTCATTGATGTTTTTTAAAGGTACTTCTTTTTATAACTTCAATTACTTACTACAAAACTTACTCTTCTATACTTACCAGCAAAAACATTTACACTAACCCCTTTTCTCATTAAAAACCTAACCATATGGATATCGCCTCTAGAGACTGCCTTGTGTAGACAATTATAACCATTTGAATCATTTTGGTTGACGCTAAGTTCCCGACCAAAATTGTCTATCAGATATTCTGTTATTTCAACAGAACCTAAAAATTTAAATAAATATACAGGATGATCCACGAAGGATGGCGAGCGACTATTTCTCCAAAACCATATACTACAATGTTGGGGTAAAAAATTCATCACGAATTATGAACAAAAAAATCGGGAAATAAATTTTAAGTTCCTAATTTTACCGCTAGGGTGCCTAGTCGCTATGCTATGGCACAACTTTAATTTTTACTAATAACTGTAATAATACAATGTAGGTCAGAAGTTCAATTTTTATATGCTCTGTAATATCCTCTATAAATTTTGTAATAACAATTTTTTTGTAGTTACCATGGTAAAGTATTTGCAGAATTATACCGTTGACTCTTACTGCCAAAAATACGCCTCAACCTCTTCAAAGGGGATTAAATGGGATCAGGGTTGGCTTGAAAATGTACCTACCTACACCACATGATTTATTTTTATAATTTAAAATAAATAGATAGGTATTTTTAGTTTTAGGTAGGTACCTATAATAAATGTAAAATAATGATAACAATTAATGCATGATAATTGAAAATAATATAATTTAAAAGTATAACTATTAGAATAACAGGTACAATAAAAATTAATTAAATTCTAAAAAACTATTGATAATTTATTCAAAATTTAACTCTGTATCAACCTTAAGCATTAATTTAATAATATTTTTATCAACGTTCAATCAGGATATACGCTCTTTAAAATAAGTAATAGTTTGTTAAATTCGGTTAACGCAAACCGAAGTTAAGTACTTTTATTCGTTACCCTTTTCCACGCTGTTACCATGGTAACTACACAAAAATTGTTATTATAAAACTTATAGAGGATATCATAGAGCATATAAAACCTTAATTTCTGACCTGCATTGTATTGCAGTTATTATGTATGAATTTTATTCTTGATACATGTGGGTGTATTATAGGATAGTGTATTTTAGTATTGTAGGGATGTTATTATTATTTTAGTATAGTATTTAGGGTGATTTTTGCATATTTCAGAATTAGAAATTGATTATCAATAATTGCACATACAGGTGGTAAGTCACTTAGGTGTAATTTTTATATATCTGTGATTTGTTAAATTAAGGGTTGTTCATGTTACAACTTACGTACCTAATGCAAATTTGGAATATATTTGATTTTACTTTATTAGTAGAAATTAAGGACTTTGTATCATAGCATAGTGACTACGCACCCTAGCGGTAAAATTAGGAACTAGAAAATTATTTTCAGTGATTTTTTACCCCAAAGTGGCCCAAAGTCGTAGCATGTCGTCACCTTAGAGTTATACTGTTGTATGTCGCATTTTTTCTGAAATTGACTTTTCGGTGTTAATAAGTTGTATGTACCTCAAACTTGCCTTCCAGAGAATTACAATGTTGTACGTTACACCATATGTCATTGGCAACCATAAATACATTGTTGTATCAACGTGAATTGCCATTTTTAGAGTATCATAGTTGTATATGTGTCACATACACCTTTGTAATTTTATATTTTATTCCTATGGTCACAAATAATACACATACAACTTTGTTTTTATTCGGTTGGGTCGTTGAGTTAGTGTGCTAGTGGATTCCTGAGGTGGATAAGGCATACTATATGGCTATACTTCTCAAAAATGATAATGCCTAACATATTTATTTCTCTAGTTCTGGATTATATTCTTATTTGTAGTTATTTTGTTTTTTTTGTAACGTTACAGAGTTGTATGTTTTCATAATTAATAAAAAAATAGAGTTACATAATTGTATGTGTTTTTTCTAGTCCCCAAAATATAGAAAAAACAATGTATATGTGTATATTTTTTCTAAAAAACCGTAATAATTATAATGAAACTAACTAAGTACAAATTTTCTTAAGTGTAGGTCTGTCTATAGCACTGTAACAAAAAGCCAATTTTTCATAACGCTTTTTCTCAAAACTTGGTTTACTGTACATATCACAGTATAACTCTAAGGTGACGATGTATGGTTGTGAATATACAGCCGCTCGCCACCCGTCGTGGATATATACAGTGTGTCCAAGAAAGTATGCAGCATATGGAAAAGTTTTTTATCACCGATTTCTCAGAAAATTTTATTCTTTATAAAAGTTGGTACATGCCTTAAAACTATAAATGCATATTTCATATTTCACCTGCGGCTAATAGTAAGGGAGTAAGTGCCATTTTTTCGAAATTTCCTTAAGAGTAAAGTACCTTAATTATTAGAAATACAGCAAAATTTTATATGAAAATGTTCTTGCAAATTAGTAAGTTAGTCCAAATACGAAATTTGAGTTAGGTGTCACGATTTTTAATTTTTTTTTGTTAATATCTATTTTCCCCTAAACCTCTGGTCGATTTTTTGTTTACGTAATTTTAATATATTTATTAAATAACTTAAACGTGGGTTTATAATAAAAATGGATTAAGTAGTTGCAAACTTTTTAAAACCTTTCAATGTTACGACTTGGTTCAGATATTAGCGTGTTACTTAAACACATTTTAGCCAACTTATGTTCTAAACAAAATTATGATAGAATCCAAATCTATTCATATTACTGGAAATAATTAATAATTTATTTGTCATTTTCACCCAGTATGCTGAAGCCCAAAAACCTATTTTAAAGAAATGCATATAAAAAAAATTAAAAATTGACACACCTAACTCAAAAGTTTTTAATTTGCAAAAACATTTCCATATAAAATTTTGCTGTATTTCTAATAATTAAGGTACTTTACTCTTAAGGCAATCTCGAAAAAATGGCATTTGCTCCCCTACTATTAGCTGCAGGTGAAATATGAAATATGCATTTATAGTTTTAAGGAATGCACCAACTTTTATAAAGAATAAAATTTTCTGAGAAATCGGTGATAAAAAACTTTCCCATATGTAGCATATTTTTTGGACACACTGTTTAAAAAAATAACCTTGCCCATGCTGTTTATGTTTACTTAAATATTATAAAATCTCCTTTTATTTGAATTCAGTAGTACCTGAGGTCACAGCATAGTGTAAAACACTCTGCCCATGCTGATCCAGTCTACTAAAGTCCCGTTCCGGGGACTCTAACAGAACAGCAGTTCTGTTCAAAATATTGGCATACCATCTATATAGGTCCACTGTGCTGTCTTCCATTGGTTCAGGTTCTATAAGTAATAAAATATCTATTATTTTTATATATCTTCAAAACTTACTTAAGAGGCAAGACTAGGGGCGCCTTCGCCATTTTGTTTGTTCAACAATATTTCGTTACTTCTTAGTTTTATCCAAAAATCGGCCAAATACCGCTAATGTAATATTTAACATGAATAAATTATTATTTGCAGTGCAATTACTTTCAGTTCTATTTAAAAAAAATTTGGACTTATAAATTAATAATAGCAGAAAAATAAATATGGGCAAATCTGACTAAATTTCGTATTTTGCTTTTATTAATTAATTTTTTTAAATATGAAGGTAATTGGTACCCAGTGGCCGCTTACCAGAGTTAAAATTATTTGCATCGTTGACTTCCATATCCCATTCGAGTCCTTCCATTCCTTCAGGAGTGGGTCCATCACCAAATTCATTTTCTTCCTCTCGAGTTACAACATAATACCTGGAAGTAGGTAACACACTCAAGATAAATATTTTCTTAGGAAAAACAATAAATATGAACAGGACACCCATATTAAAATTTGTCCCATATGACAAATAATAAAACATAATAATAAAAATCCCAACCATGAAAAAATGGGAATTAAGATAAAACTTAAAAACAGGAAAGCTAAAATCTAAACTGAAAAATACTTAAATATTTATACTTAAGTACCTACCTACATTTTCCTTCATGATTACTTAAGTAAGTAGGTATTCTTTTTAAATAGCGACGCAAAGCCAATGACTAAGTTGAGCCTTCTTTTTAAAAATTTTAGCACAGCAAAGAATTTTCTTTCCCCTTGTTGTGGTTAAGTATACCCCCCTACATTTCTCATATGATTATACAAAGTTGTTTGCGAAGCCAACTTAGCTAAGCAAAAATTTTTCCTTTGCTTTGCTCTTTCAAAGAAGCAAAAGGAAAGTACCTAATATAAGTGAACTAGCTTAGGTACCTACAAGGGTACCTAAAGGTATTAACATTTAAATTAATTATTTAAGTTATTTTATAATAACTTTTTTTTAGAATAAATAAATCTATAAAATATACCCAATATTCTTATATCGTTTAGGACTGCTACTATCCAACTGCAAAAATTGAGGCTTATTCCTGTTTTCAAGGGAATTAAGAGTAGCACTTTTATTGTTATGAAAGTCCACCAGTAATTTTAAAAGTGGTAGGTTTCCTCGCTGGGCGGCAGCCCCTAA
Organism: Polydrusus pterygomalis; assembly: GCA_963969555.1. Classification (NCBI taxonomy): domain Eukaryota; kingdom Metazoa; phylum Arthropoda; class Insecta; order Coleoptera; family Curculionidae; genus Polydrusus; species Polydrusus pterygomalis. The sequence goes on from OZ018376.1 coordinate 4,487,627, forward strand.
TAGGGTCATTCCATTTCGACAAATTTTGTTGATGTGTGTATCTGAAATAAGGTAAAAGTTGGATGAAAGAATAATTATTTTTCCTTGTTAAAGATGTAGGTAAAATATTAAAGGATATAGTTTTTAAACTTAATAGAGATTTTGATATTTTAGGGATTGTTTTCACCCCATTTTTATGAAATATTTAATCACTTACCATTGTTCAAGGTAATTACTTTTGGATCGCTCTCAAAAATAGCCTTCATCAGCCGTTCGTTGGGACCGTCCATAGCTAAAGGACCCTTTTCCCCATATATCTTTTTAGAAAACCCATCTTTTCCTGATTTGCAACTCTCCTGTAAACAATTTTCGCAAAAATTTTTGCACAATTTCTATTTTTTATCAGCTGCGGAACGTCATTTGTGAATTTTCGTCAACAAAAGGGTTAGCCTAATGCTGATTCTTGTCCGGTCCCTTCTAAACAAACATAGGAAATCAAATTCTTAATAGGTTGAACAAAGAAAGCTTGCAGCCTCATTGTATTCCTTGTGCTCTAGAATAGTACATCGAGGAAAACCATTCAGTTTGCGATGATGCACGATGTTTATCGAATGAAAAGTAAATTTAAACCAATTATAGAACAGCGTATTGCTTAAGGTCCTTTTACATTAAATACCAAGTAATTAAATTGAATATCTTGTTTTATTTTAGGGTGTTTCCTTAAATTTTAATAAGCAGCTTTGTAATTAAATAATTTTTAAGACTGATTTCTGTAATTTATGGTTGAAATGTGCTTAGAATTAAATCATTGCCCAATAATCAATAAGTGTAGTGTAGATATGGCTTATGACAAGAGAAGAGTAGCTTGGGGCTTGGAGAGAGAAAGACATTCATGAATGAAGCGTCATTTTTCGCTGAGTTGTCTTCCGTGTCGGAATTTTGTCCTAATTTTGCTGAAAAAGGCACGTTTTTAGTGGTTTTTTAAGGCAAAGTTTATCAAAATAACCGAAGAAAAATGAGTGTGGAGGAAGAAGTTATGAGAATTCAGAAAAAACTGAGCAAAATGACCTCCGATGATGGCAGTGTAGGTTTCATGATCATATTGTGCTGTCGGTACACCCAAAATAATTCATGGAACAGGCGTTCAAAATATTTAAATTCTTTATTTATAGAATTAATCGCATGATTTACGTTAGGAAAATTTGATGTATTTCAAAGATTCCCAAAATTGGAGTACACAACAATTTTACAATAGCAACCTAAAAAATTTTTGGTTATGGAAATTTCCTAAAAAATTATCAGCACAGTTAGCTTTGCAGCTTTGCAAAATGCTTTTCTACTATACAGGGTGTACCTATAAATATCTGTCAATGTATACAACACACACACAATAAGTATATTTTCATAAGTTTACGTAACAAGGCTTGGTCTGACCGGTGACAAAGTAGATATTATGAAATTTATTATTATAGAGTCTATGGGCCTGATACATTGCTTAGAAAAAATAGTCAAAGGCTTTACATATTACGCTTTTCTTAAACAACAACTTTGACAATTTGGTGATTACTTTTTTTTAAATCTTTAACAGCAATTATATCATTTCTGAATCAATGAAGTTTCTTAATATAGGTATGTCCTACCATTTGCAACTTTAATATACTTTATACTGTGAAGGTAGTAGTACTAACATCAATAAATTAATAGAAAAGGTAATTGGACTGGTTAGAAGTTCAGTTAACAAGTCATGTGACTATTAATTGACAATAAGTTAATGATAGGAAGTTTTCAAAACAAACATATTGGTGGAGAGGTGAGCATTGAACCATGTTACAGATAGGATGAACACAGTACCCTTATGACAATGCACAAGGGTTGTCTTGTCAAAACCTGCATGTAGAGCGGGACCTGTAGAAACCGGTTTAAGTGTTAAATCAAAAGTTTTACATTTAAAAAAATACAACATTTTAGAAAAGAATATTTGAAACTAAGTGGAATGTGTACCTAGGTACCTTTTTATACTGAATAGGGAAAAAAAATTTAATTCTTTTTATGATTATTTATTTATTTATAGTAGCAACAACTTTACAAGTTAATTATAGATACATAAACCCTATTTCTAAAAGCTTATACCTAAGAAGCTATAAATTCAATTAGCTTTACAATTACAGTAATTGCCTAAGCAGTTCATTCCTCAATTTTAATTTGAATTTTTCAGTTTAAATTATATATTATGTCAATGTCTCCACAATATTTATTAAAATAAGAGCACAGTCTTATATGTGGTGAGTTTTTGTATAGATTTGTCCTCGGTGCAGGAACATAAAATACATGTACGGATCTAGTATTGAATAAACCTATTCTAAACGGAAGCTGTTCTAAGAACTCTTTATTATCTACTTTGTCTCGAATTAATTTATATAGGAAAATAATTCCTGCTTCTATACGCAATAGTCTTAAAGAAGGGAAATTAAACAAATTACACAAAAGCCTTTGATCTCTACCTCTTGGTGGATAAACTAAAAATGACTTGTAGTACAAAAATTTTAAAAATTTACGCTGAACAGATTCCAATAGAGCAATCTTGTTGGCATACTGAGGATCCCAAATAGTGCATGCATACTGAAGTTTTTTTAATTACCAGGGATTTATATAAAGTTATTATGCATTAACATTTTAAAAGTATTTACAAGTTCTTATAATAAATTCTAGCATTTTTAAAGCGCTGGCAGTAATATTATCAATATGCCCAACAAAACTTAAATTAGGATCAAAATAGACACCAAGATCTCTGTGAAAATCACTTCTCTTTAGAGGCACATTATCAATGCAGTAATTAAAATTAATATTTTGAGTTCTACATGTAAAGGACATTATCGCACATTTACCTACATTTACATTTAAATTATGTTCTGTACACCAACGCACAACTAAATTCAAATCCTTTTGTAAGGTCCTTGCATCAAGTTCATCCACAATAGTATGAAATAGCTTAAAATCATCAGCAAAAATAAGCTTTGTGAATTGTGTAAAATTTATTAAATTAGTTATAGTTGAGCGCTGGGGTAAATTATATTCAATTATCTTTTAGATAGTGTCTGTCTAATGAGTTACATATGTTTTTTTTATTTGCATGTTTATGAAAAAGTGTTAATAGGTACCTAGTAAACATTTTATTTTTAATCCTTGATGCTTTTTATAGGGACAAGAACAGGCACTTGATCTACTAAAGGAACTCCAAAACCTCAAAATAAACCTGGACGTACTAACAAAGACCCGGATAGGAATGACCGTGAACGCCCTTCGAAAATCCAGCAAAGATGATGAAGTCATAGGCCTGGCGAAAACCCTAATAAAAAACTGGAAGAAATTCCTAAATAGTTCTTCTGATAAGTCATCGAGTTCATCAGAAAGCAAAGAAACAAAAAAAGAAGAGAAACGAAAAGAAGAAAAGCCTAAGAAGGAAGAGAAGGAAAAGGAAAAGGATAGGAAATTGCAAAATTCCTTCCCACCAACTTCTGTTACCACCGACTCTGTGAGGTTGAAATGTAGAGAGATGTTGTCAGTGGCTATTAAGACAGATTCTAAAGACGACGATTTTGAAGGTAAGATCACAGTCATTCTATACATTGTCCCTATGAATAAACTTTACATTTGCAAAATTTCAAGTTTGTAGGTTCATTAGTTTTAATAACCATTGTATCCTGCTACAATGGTGTTTAATAGTTAACATATCATTCTTGATAACATAAAATGGAACATATTTGTTTTTATTACCTATTGTTGACTTTTTTGCCTGAAAAAATACATAATAATGTTACTTGGAATGAGCAATCATGCAATACTTATGATATTGGCGAAAAATACATACTTCAATGTATAGGACAGAAAGTTTTATGGATTATTACACACAGGAGTTTAGAGTCTAGATAAGCATATTATTATAATAATCATGGAAGTGGCAAATTTATGGCCTTGTGAGTGTAAACAAATCCACACAGGAATAGGCATGCACACTGCAAAATTATCGTTTGACAAATGGGAAAATAGACATGGGCTTTAACATCTTGTTTGTGTGGCCTAGGCCTAGTTAGATGTGTTTAAATTGATAATAATAAAATAAAATTACATATTATCAAGAACTATCACTAATTCATACTTACTGAAAATACAAAATGCCCGGTATTTTACTCCTATTTGGGTATAATAAAATCATATAATGGTCTTTACTAGTCATTGTATCCGAGTCACTAAAGCCACTAAACTACACAAAAACTAGAAATCTATAAATATTAAACACCCACAATCCAAAATAACAAAAAAAAACAAATCATATTTGTGACGTTAGCACCGTAATTTTTTTAGGGTACGTGTCAATTCCGCCTGTAGCGTTTGCAAGGTTGGCAGGATATAATAATATCCGTGATAAATATCCTGATATATATCTTGATAAATATCATGATATTTATGCGACGTTATTTATCCTGATATATATCAATATTTTTTTTTCTAAAATTCTATTATCAGTATAAAAATATGGCGCCGCTGAGCCGGCAACAGCGTATTATGCTGCTTACGATGCGGTGATTCCCCATCTTTCCGAGACCACCTGTTGTTCTTTGCCGCGTGGCATTTTTATTTAGTTCCGATTTCTGATTGAACGGAGCAATATTTTGCTGTTTGTTTTATGAAATAAAAATTTTGCAATGCCAAAAATAAAAAATCCAGTTTGGGTTTATGTAGATTTAATTAACAAACCCAATAATTCTGGGTTTATGTAGATTTAATTAACAAACCCAATAATTCTGGGTTTATGTAGATTTAATTAACAAACCCAATAATTCTGGGTTTATGTAGATTTAATTAACAAACCCAATAATTCTGGGTTTTGCGTTGAACGGGTTGAACCATAGTTAAAAGCAAAAATATATGATGTGTTCATATTCATAAACTTGTATTTTTTATCTACATTTTACATTCCTAACATAGGAGTTTTAAAAAACTTGGTATTGTGATAGCAACTGTCATTGAATAGAATTAAAATACAAATTTACAGGTTTATAACATGTTTATATTAAATTAAGTGATTTTTGAATTTTTAAAATATATGTAAATAAATATCCAAATTTGGATATACAGTGACCGGCAGAAAGTGCGCAGCATATGGGCAAGTTTTTTATCTTTAAGTTTAGAAAATTAATTTTATTTTAGATAGGTTCTGCATGTTCTCAAACCAAAATTACACTCATTAAATCCGGTAAAAGTCTTATGGTATACGAGGTAGGATCAAAAATTTGAAATTCCGCTAAGAGTAAAGTACCTCCATCTTTTATTTTAGAATATTTTTTTACTAAGAATTATTGTTTTAATTTCAAAGTTATACCCAAATTCAAAATTTCGCTTATTTTGGACAAAAAAATGGATTTAATCGTGTTTTCTAAATAACCCTGTATAAAAAATAAAAGGCAACCGAACAGTACGAAAATAAGATTTTCTGCAGACTTTGTTAGAGATAATCGTACCTCGTATACAATAAGACTTTTACCGGATTTAATGGGTGTTATTTTGGTTTGAGAACATGCAGAACCTATCTAAAATAAAATTAATTTTCTAAACTTAAAGATAAAAAACTTTCCCATATGCTGCGCACTTTCTGCCGGTCACTGTATATCGGATATTTGGATATTTATATAAATATCATGATATTTGCGAATTTGAATTTTTTTAATGGCGAAGATTAAAATTCTACCATTTGGATTTATAGTCATTAGTAAACAACCCCAAAGGGGTAAATTACCTGCTATATACGAATCACACAGGATAAAAACTTCGAAAAGTACTGTTTGTAAACGAATTTTAATTTTTTTAGTAGCGAAAATTAAAATTCTACCATTTGGATTTATCGTATTTAGTAAACTACCCCATAGGGGTAGAATTTCAATCTTCGGATGATTATCGACATATAAATATACTCAATAACTGCTATTAGGTCATTTCCTTTTGCTTCTTTTAAACAACATAGCAAAGTAAAAATATTTGCTTAGCTAAGTCATTAAAGGAATTCTTCGCGAACAAATCGTATGAGAAATATAGATGGGCATACAAGTTCAATTTCTTGTCAATAAATTGTGACAAATTTTAGCTGTTTACACGTGAAAATAAATTGAAGGTTAACTTTTATAATTTCTTGACCAATGACTTTGCTCGTGGAATTACGGGCATAAACAACATTAAGCGTTAAGTAAGACATTTAAAATTTTAAAGCCCGGACCTTTCCATTCGTTAAATGAGAATTTTGCAATACGCATGCCCATAAAATTGCCACTTTGGTGATTATTATTATTATAACAATTTGTTAACAATTAATTTTAATAAAACAAATTATATTCCTTTTTCTTTAAACCTAAATATCCTTCCACGAAATATGAATACTATTCAAATAAATGAAGACATTCAAATTTTTAAAGTTAATAAAATAAAATATTTAGGAAATATTTTTGACAGTAAATTAAATTGGAATTTTCTAATAGACTACTTAATTAAAAAATTAAAAAGTTTTAGTGATTTTTAAAAACATTTAAAAAATTTTAAATGTAAGGCATATGGAAATATTATATTACGCGTTAGTTAAAACTCATTTAAATTACGGAATTTTAGGTTGGGGAGGAATAAATAGAACTTTAGTTAAAAAATTAGAAATATTACAAAATAGGTTTTCAATAAAGATTATCTTTATCCTTCAAAAGAATTATATTCAGAAACAAAAAAGTTGAACATAAGATAACTTTACATTTATAACATCTTAATACTATACAGGGTTCTCCATTTAAAACGAAACAGGCTAAATATCTGGTTCCACGTTAATTTAAAAAAAAAACGCTCGGACCCGTCGATTTTTATTTCGAGGGGGACATCTTTTGCGTATATTGTCAATCTTGTTACTTCAAGCCCCTAGGAGGGAGGGGGGGGGGGGGTAAGATCTAAATCTTCAATGGCCACCCCTATTTTATATAATTTTTTTGGATTCTGCATAAAATTTTGAACATTTTTTCATAAAAGCATTATTAGTCTATACTAAACAGTTTCCGAGATATTGACTCTTGAAAAATGAGATTTTTGAACTTTGACAGCGTCTAGCTTTCTAACAATACGTCTTAGAGCCAAACGGCTTACATGTCCCTATCTTCGATTTTTATTATCTTTCCAATATTGTCAACTTCCGGTGAAACCGGTTGTAAGAAATATAGTACTTCCGGTTTAACCGGAAGTTGACACTATTGGAAATATAATAAAAATCGAAGATAAACAATTGTAAATGTAAGCCGTTTTACTCTAAGACGTACAGTTAGAAAGCTAGATGCTGTCAAAGTTCAAAAATCTAATTTTTCAAGAGTCAATATATCGGAAACTGTTTAGTATAGACTAATAATGCTTTTATTAAAAAATGTTCAGAATTTTATGCAGAATCCAAAAAAATTATATAAAATAGGGGTATCCATTTAAGATTTAGATGTTCCCCCCCCCCCCCCCCCCCCCAACAACAAGATTGAAAATATACGCAAAAGATGTCCCCCTCGAAATAAAAGTCGACGGGTCCGAGCGTTTTTTTTTTTAATTAACGTGGAACCAGATATTTAGCCTGTTTCGTTTTAAATGGGGAACCCTGTATACTTAAAAATATACAATTTAAAAACCATAATCATAATACACGTCATAAAAATGAAATAACTATAAAACCTAAAATAAATAAGTCCATAGGACAAAAAAATTTCAAATATTTGTTTTTATTTAAACGATTATTTACCAACAAAAATTAAAAAATTGATTTCATTAAAAAATTTTAAGTCGAAATAAAAAGATGGATATTAAAAACAGACAATTTGAAAATATTTTTAGAAATGCTTTAATTAATTAATATTGTTCTGAATAATTTATATAAGTAATATTTTTTACTTAAAAATTGTAAATTAATAATTTTATTATAGATAATATATTTCTTCGAAAAGAACTGCGTTTCTACTATAAATTAACATTTTTACTTTAAAACTTAATTTTTAATACATATTTATGATTATTGATTTTACTTACTAATACAAAAAATAAGATTGGCCCCTAACAAGCTCAGCTTCAGGGGGGTTGAAGAATAAGTTTATGAAAGACAACATAAACATATTTATTATATTATTAAATTTTAAATAAACTTATTATTATTATTTGCCGATCCAAATGAATGAAGAATTCGTAGAAAAAATGTACAGTCATCCTTTTAGGTTGTCTGAGCGCCGAAGAACTAGCGGAGGAACTGGAAGAGGCCATTTTCCAAGAGTTTAAAAACACAGACATGAGGTACAAGAACAGAATCCGCTCAAGAATCTCGAACTTGAAAGATATAAAGAATCCGACTCTAAGAATCAACTTTAGGATTGGAGCCATTACCGCACAGAGGTAAAAAATAAAATGTAAACTTTCACTAAACCCTTGTATGCTTACCCGTTATGTGGCCGATTAGAAGATTTTGGAAACGAGTAAAGGTACATTTAAAAAAAAATTTTGACGAGCAAAATCGAAATGTCCTAAAATTTCAGTTTTTGAGTTAAAGGCATATTTAGTGATGTAAAATTACCGGTAATTTAAAAATCGGTAATATTACCGGTAATATTACGTAATATTACGTAGTATTACGGTAACATTGGTAATTTATAAAAAAAAACAGCTTTTTTAGTAATACAATTTTTTTTTATTTGGGCGATCCGGGTTCGATTCCCGGAGTGGGCATACGCATAATAAAAAAAGTATGACCGAATTTTAGTTGGTTGGTGTAAGGTCGTCTTTCGGAGGAGTAAAGCTGTCGGTCCCGGCCATCTCTGGTCGTTAAGTCACGCTAGAGGCGCTTGCGCGACCTGAAAACTCTAGCACCAGACTTGAGCACCACAAGTTACACGAACTTTACTTTATTTCAAAACTGTAAAAACATTACGAAAAACAACAAGATCGTTTTTTTAAACTAGTCAGAGTCAGAATGGACTACGTAATAGAGTGGATAATGGTAAATCATCATCATCCCCAACCTCGTCATCTGATTATTCTTTCTCTTTCGTTAATTGAGGCAAGTGTATAACTTCGAAACCGATATCTTCTTTTTCTATTTCTTCCTCAGTATCTTCTACTATTCTTGAATGATCTTCTTTATTTAGTAAATTATAATTATGGGCAATATAAGTTAGTGTTCCGGCCCTCTCCACGGTTAGTCTGTTTCTTTTTTGCCGATGAATAAATCTATAACTACTAAAGGTTCTTTCGGTTGCGGCTGTTGACGATGGTAAATTTAAAATGTCTACAGCCAACCTACTTACTACTGGAAACGAGTAAAGGTACATTTAAAAAAAAATTTTGACGAGCAAAATCGAAATGTCCTAAAATTTCAGTTTTTGAGTTAAAGGCATATTTAGTGATGTAAAATTACCGGTAATATTACGTAATATTACGTAGTATTACGGTAACATTGGTAATTTATAAAAAAAACAGCTTTTTTAGTAATACAATTTTTTTTTATTTGGGCGATCCGGGTTCGATTCCCGGAGTGGGCATACGCATAATAAAAAAAGTATGACCGAATTTTAGTTGGTTGGTGTAAGATCGTCTTTCGGAGGAGACGTAAAGCTGTCGGTCCCGGCCATCTCTGGTCGTTAAGTCACGCTAGAGGCGCTTGCGCGACCTGAAAACTCTAGCACCAGACTTGAGCACCACAAGTTACACGAACTTTACTTTATTTCAAAACTGTAAAAACATTACGAAAAACAACAAGATCGTTTTTTTAAACTAGTCAGAGTCAGAATGGACTACGTAATAGAGTGAATAATGGTAAATCATCATCATCCCCAACCTCGTCATCTGATTATTCTTTCTCTTTCGTTAATTGAGGCAAGTGTATAACTTCGAAACCGATATCTTCTTTTTCTATTTCTTCCTCAGTATCTTCTACTATTCTTGAATGATCTTCTTCATTTAGTAAATTATAATTATGGGCAATATAAGTTAGTGTTCCGGCCCTCTCCACGGTTAGTCTGTTTCTTTTTTGCCGATGAATAAATCTATAACTACTAAAGGTTCTTTCGGTTGCGGCTGTTGACGATGGTAAATTTAAAATGTCTACAGCCAACCTACTTATTTTAGAACTGGAGCAAATTTGCTGCCCACCAAACAGGTCCAGACAGATTTTTCGCTGGAAATGACGAATTCCTTAGCAAAAATATTACCTCTAATTTTGAACTGTGCGAGTGCTTCCATAATAAGATCTACTTGTAAAGAATACTTTATATGACACCTTGCAGTTTCATAGATGAACTCCGTTGCAATTAAATTTTCAGCTTCAGTTAAATTCTCGCCGCGTTGACTTTGTTCTAATAGGTAAGCAGCAAGATAACCGGGTTTTAAACATTTATTTTCTCGTTTTTCAAGAATTGAACACATTTTCTGGTTTTCAAACATAGTAATAGATAAATTTGATACTTTGTCACGCAATATAGACCTTATTTAAAAAAGCAGATAAACACTTTTAAGATTGTTGGCCCATTAGTTTCAAAAATCGTTATCCACTTAGAGATTGGCTGGAACAAGTTATAATTTGCATTACAGATATTTAATAGAAATCGTACTGATAGTTATAAACAACACCCTTTATAACAATAATGACTAATTATTATGATGAACACAGGAAGACTGTTTACAAAATATCGCTTGCCACGGCCGACGGCGAACCACAGAATTGTCACAACACTCACAACTCAGATTTCGGGTATTCCCCGATCGATATGTTCAGGAAGCGGCCGTGCGGCGCCAGTAACGTCAAGTAGAGCTGAGCAAATAAATGATAGTATGAAGCGGAAAAAAAACAATATTTCCAATGTTACCGATCTTGCAGTAATATTACGTAATATTACAAAAATTACCGGTAACATTACCTCGGTAATATTACCTTTACATCACTAGGCATATTTTTTATGCAGACTCGCATCTACAAAACTGTTTTCCTACGCAAGAACGTCGTACCTAAACCTAACTACATCATAAAGCACCTGTTTCTTACATTCGGTCTCGTATCTACCAAAAACATCATGATTATTAATAATGTTTGTCCTCTCTTCATTTACTAATTTAATTTGTCCTAAGTATCTGTGTAAGGCTTTTGGCACCGTAAACCATGATGTTTTATAAAGAAAATTATACAGTATTGGGATAAGGGGAAATACACACAAACTACTTCCAAAGTTATTTAAGCTATCGTAAACAATTTGTTCAAATTGGAAAGAAAAAGCCGGAAAAAGAAATAATATGTGAAGTTCCACAAGGATCAATATTAGGACCATTCGCAGAAATGTATTTTGATATTAATAACGATTCTTTCTTGGCTTCAATCAAATAAGCTTACGTTAAATTTTACAAAATCTTTTTTATGTTAAACAAATAACTAAAAATAAATTCTGTTATTCACCCCTTAAAATTTAATAATGAGAATATTCAATATTCAAAAACGACAAAAATTTTAGGATTAGTTTTAGACGAAAATTTAAATTGGAAAGGCCATGTCCAGTATATTATCAACTCGATATCTTATTTGGTATCTGTTTTGTACAGAGCTAGATATTACATTCCTTTAAAATACATAAAGAATATATATTTTTCAATAATATATTCAAAATTACAATACTTAGCTTCTGTATGAGGATCTGCTTGTTTATCAAACTTAAAACCATTACAAAAATTGCAAAATAAAGTTATTAAACGCATACACAAATTACCACATTTAGAACCAACTGTTAATCTGTATAGACCGAAGGGGTATTTACTATTTACACGTTCAAAACAGACAGAGCGAGAACGCATTCGGAGTAAACGAGATGCCGCGGTATAATTATAGGTCCGGGTCCGAGAAGAACTTGCAGTACAGTAAGTGTAACAATATATTTCCTTATTTAATTATTAGGTATCAAAATAATTTACACGCCATTTTTACACAGACTATACTAGCAGTTTGCTTCTCAAGACAACCTAAGTAAATGCCAAGTTTAGCCGCTGTCTACTGCGCACTACGAGGGCGTGACTATATCGAAAGATTCACGTCTCTAGATTTGACAAGCTATAACTTGGAGTTTGCCAATGCGGTATGTATATTTGTGCATAGGTCAAGTTTCACAATAGGGTTTGTTCGTGTTTTATTTTACCAACGTGTAAAGAAACAAAATATAATAGTAAAAAAATAGAAAATAATATAATAGTATATAAACGGCTAATATTATGTTAACTTTCAAAATGTCTTTATTCCAAACTAACTTTTACAGTTCAACAGTGAAAACATAATATAGAAAATAATAACCTTTAAAAAAAAATAACAATAAAAAAAAATTGAAGTTAATCCAATTTAATTCATTAATAAAATCAATTTAAAAAAAATAGTATAAATAATTTCATGTAGTAAATATCTCTTTAATTGTTTTTAAAAGTTGCGAATTTTTTTAATTTTTCTGATATTTTTTGGAAGATTTTTATATTTTATTATTCCGTCATATAAACGCGATTTTTTTCCGAAATTACTTTTTACTGGTATAATTTGATAATTTTTACAACGTCTGGTGTTATGATCATGTAATGTCTTATTCTCCTGAAGTGTTGTTTGATTTTTTTTCTTTTAAAATAATAGAGTGAATTAGAATACAAATTTTTAATTTAAAAAAGTTTCGAACGTGTAAATACCCTTTCGGTCTATAGGCTATATAGATTAACAGTTGGTTCTAAATGTGGTAATTTGTGTATACATTTAATAACTTTATTTTGCAATTTTTGTAATGGTTTTAAGTTTTATAAACAAGCAGTTTCCCATGCAGAAGCTAAGTATTGTAATTTTGAATATATTAATGAAGAATATATATTTTTTAAGTATTTCAAAGGAATGAAATATCTAGCTCTGTACAAAACAGATACCAAAGGAGATATCGAGTTGATAAAATACTGGATATGGCATTTTCATTTCATATCCCATCTTTAATGGGGTGATAGTGGAATACCTACATTTTTTAGATAGGAAATTTATTTCTCGAAATGCTAGTAAAATAAAACAGAATGTTCCATTTGCGAAAACTGACATGCCGAGTTATCTACATTTCCACATTAGCACAGTATTAAAAAAAACCTGTATAAAAAATGTGATACAAAGTTACTGATGTATGTTTTTGCATAAAAAATCAATAAATATTTTTTGTCTCAAAAACGGTTAGAGATAGTTATAGGTTATGCTTAACAAAGATCACTAAAATAAATATACGGTATAATCGAAAAGGATTGTTACCAAGTATTTCAATAGGCTACTCATAATGAATCACCCTGTATTTTCGACCTTGAATTAAGTCGTAGAATAATACCGTTTCACGTACGTTTTTTTTTTTCAAAAAAAAAAATTACAGATTATGCTCAGAGCTAAAATTTTAATAACAAGTCTAATGTTTTCGAAATCTTTTAATAGGTCATCCACCGTGAAACAGCCTGCATAACCGTAAACCCTCGGTGGTAGTACACGACTTTCCTTTCGTCAGATCATAGCCTTTACTGATGAGCCGTGATATTGCGAAACGCGTCTGGATCTGGCTAAATGGAAGCAACCTTTTCTTCGGTAAACGGAAATAATAATTTTCTTTTTCAGGTTGGCCACAATGTCAGCTGAAGATATGGCAAATGACGAAGTTAAATTGCTTAGAGATAAGTTTACCAAAGAAGCGATTAATGACGCGCAGTTAGCTACTGCGCAAGGTAAGTTAGCAAGGTTGTTAGGATATTGTTTCTGTCAATGTAATTTATATCACAGTCGCAGTTAGTTGTCTGGTCAGTGAATAATAGCAAATTTGCCTCGCATCAAGACAGACTTGACCTCTACTGATTTTTTTTTAATAGGTACCCAGACCGACATGCTGAAATGCGGCAAATGCAAGAAACGCAACTGTACGTATAACCAACTGCAGACGAGGTCCGCGGACGAACCTATGACGACGTTCGTTCTGTGCAACGAGTGTGGAAATAGGTGGAAGTTCTGTTAAGGAAAGTAAGGTTAGGTTTATGTACGATACACGATTATACTGTACTACCTTAAAGCTAAAGGGCCGTATTTGAGTCGGGAGATAGTATGACCGTTGGTCACGTTGGATTTATTATCAAAATCACGGTCTTAGAGTAAAGTATTTGACAGATTTGAACAAAAATATGGAAACTTTTACAAGAAACACAATACGTAACAAGTATGGTTTTCTTATTATAAAAGAAAATATTCTAGGTGAAAAAATATACCGGCCGCTTCGGATAAGAAGTTACATCAATAGAGACTTTTTGCACCTCTTAATTCGTCATTCTTTTGTGGTTATGGTTATTCTGAGCATGCGCAATGTCAGAAAGGTGATCCGCTATGGTTAATAACCATAACGGACTCCGTTAGTTACGGAAGGATAAGGAAGAGCTTATCGTTATCCTTATGGTTATGCTTAAACTGCATGGTTGCCGGAACATACAAAAGTTATGAAGCATCATCGCTATGAATTAAAATTGTGATAAGCAATTAATTTAAATCCAAAGCGATAGTATTACATTAAAATATACAACTTAATTAAATTATTGTTAGGTTAGGTATTTTATTTTGTTTAGGTGCGCCGGCGCCAAATTAATAACTACAGACAGAACGTATAGGCGCTGCAAAATCTCTGGTTTTAACAGTGGCACTACTCGTTATGTTTAATAAAGTTAACCATAACGGAGCTAAAAACTGATATTAATTTAAGAGGTGCAAAAAGTCTCTAATGTCAATACTTTCGTCGACATAATGTTATGGGGGTGCATTTTTCATCGGTCTGTTATAATAAGTCTACTTGTAAAAATGGATGGAAAATTGACTGCCCAAATGTATGTATATAATGTTTTTAAAACCAGTATATATCCAGAAGCTTTCAAAATTGGTATAATAAAACCTATTTTAAAAAATGGAGATTCTAGTAAAACTAGTAATTATAGACCAATAACATTAATATTTTCGATAGCAAAAGTATTCGACAAAATTTTAAAATTAAGAATTGAAAATTATTTGGAAAAAATACATTTTATTTCTAATAAACAGTTTGAGCTTCAAAAAAATAAATCAACACAATGATGCACTAGATTGACTAGATAATAAAAAACCTTGTATTAGTTTTTTTCTAGATTTAGGAAAAGCCTTTGATACCTAGTTAGCCATAATTTACTGTTAAAAAAGTTTGAAAATATTGGATTCAGAGGAAAGCAATTAGAATTAATTAAAAATTATCTGAAAAATAGACCAACTTATGCTCAAATAGATAAGGAAAAAAGCTATCCAAAAGTATTTAAGTATGGTGTTCATCAAGGAACAATTTTAGGACCATTATTTTTTTATATTTATATTAACGACTTATTTAGTATAAATTGCGATGGACAAATTCATAGTTTTGCAGATGATACACAATTTTTTATACCGATTCAAATTGGGTCAACTTAAATAATAAAATTAAAAAAGATTTTAAAATTATAATAAAAAATTGGTTTGATAACAATTTGTTAACAATTAATTTTAATAAAACAAATCATATTCCTTTTACTTTAAACCTAAATAACCTACCACGAAATATGAATAGCATTCAAATAAATGAAAACATTCAAATTTTTAAAGTTAATAAAATAAAATATTTAGGAATTAATTTTGACAGTAAATTAAATTGGAATTTTCACTTAGAATACTTTATTCAGAAATAAAAAAATGGAACATAAGACGACTTTACATTTATAACATCTTAATATATAATATATATTTAAAAATAAAAACCTTATGCAATTTAAAAACCATAATCATAATACACGTCATAAAAATGAAATAACCATAAAACCTAAAATAAATAAGTCCATAGGACAAAAAAAAATTCAAATATTTATGTTTTTATTTAAACGATTTTTTTCCAACAAAAATTAAAAAATTGATTTCATTAAAGAAATTTAAAGTCGAAATAAAAACATGGATATTAAAAACAGACAATTTAAAGATATTTTTAGAAATGCTTTAATTAATTAATATTGTTCTGAATAATTTATATAAGTAATATATTTTTTTTTAAATTATAAATTAATAATTTTACTATAGGTAATATATTTCTTCAAAAAAAAACTGCGTTTATACTATAAATTAACATTTTTACTTTAAAACTGAATTTTTAATGCATATTTATGATTTTACGTACTAAAACAAAAAATAAGATTGGCCCCTAACAAGCTCAGCTTCAGGGAATTGAAGAATAAGTTTATAGAAGACAACATAAACATATTTATTATATTATTAAATTTTAAATAAACTTATTAATATTATTATTATGTAGTATTTACATTGTAAAGTTCAAAGTTATTGGTTCCCATACCAAAAAGATAATATGCTATTGTTGCGGCTTTTTCAACAATGTTTATAGGGAATACAGATTAGTGTTATAAACTGTCTGCATTTCATAAAAAAATTAAATTTATGTTAAGGGCTTAATAGTTTCCATACTTTTGTTTACGATGTACTTACATTACAAGAATGTATTGAGTTGACGTTTTGACGTTTCCGATTCTATTATTTTCTGACGTGAATACAGCCCTGTGTTTTAAGAGCGTCCAATAGGCTAAAACTTATGGACTTTTTCTTCGTTATTTAAAGGTTTTCAAATGTGTGCAGTAAACGAAGTCATTAAGTTGAGTGAGATAGATAAACTATACATTTTGTTTGCTGCCACATTTACCCTATTTTATTCACAATATATTTTGCACTTGGAACTGTCCAATAGGATTTATTCGCTAATTTTAGAAAGACGACTCTTGGTCCATGTTGGACGGGGTTTTTCATTCAATTTCCCATAACATGTGCGAAAGTTGTGTATAAAAAAGTTATCTGAACGCCCCTTTTTTATATACAGTGTGTTAATTAGGTATGTGGCCAAGCTTAAGGGTGTTATTCCCTACTCAATTTTAAGACAAAAAGTTTGGATAAACATAAGTCCCAAAGGCTTTGTTTTTATTTTACAAGGTGTTAAAATATCCTAATTAACTCGAGGCCGCAGATTAGTATCGCGTTGAAACTTGGTGACAAATTTTAATATACAGTGCACTAAAACGACCAGCCTCATTAATAATATGTTCGCAAACAGACAGTTTATCGTGAACAAGGACAATCAGTGCAGCACAAAAAGAACACTCAACAACGGGTTACCCCAAGGATCTGTGTTGGCTCCCTTACTTTTTAACCTGTATATTGCGGATCTGCCCCCTACCACGTCCAGGAAATTTGGATATGCGGATGACCTTGCGATTGCCGTACAGCACAAGAACATCACCGCAACAGAAGATACTTTAACGAATGATCTTACCAGACTGGGAGTCTACTTCCGAGAATGGAGATTGAAGCCTAGTATGAGTATGAGTCCAAGAAAGTATGCAACATATGGGAAAGTTTTTTATCACCGATTTCTCAGAAAATTTTGTTCTTTATAAAAGTTCGTGCATGCCTTAAAACTATAAATGCATATTTCATATTTCACCTGCGGCTAATAGTAAGGGGGTAAATGCCATTTTTCGAAATTGCCTTAAGAGTAAAGTACCTTAATTATTAGAAATACAGCAAAATTTTATATGGAAATGTTCTTGCAAATTAGTAAGTTAGTCCAAATACGAAATTTGAGTTAGGTGTACAATTTTTAATTTTTTTGGTTAATCTTTATTTTCCCCTAAACGGTGCACCTCTGGTCGATGTTTTGTTTACGCAATTTTAATATATTTATTAAATAACTTAAACGTGGGTTTATAATAAAAATGGAATAAGTAAGTTGCAAACTTTTTAAAATCTTTCAATGTTACGAGTTGGTTCAGATATTAGCGTGTTGCACGCCTACTTAACCACATTTTAGCCAACGTATGTTCTAAACAAAATTATAATAGAATTCACCTCTATTCATATTACTGGAAATAATTAATAATTTATTTATCATTTTCACCCAGTACTTACGCTGAAATCCAAAAACCTATTTTAAAGAAATGCATATAAAAAAATTTAAAAATTGACACAACAAATTTCGTATTTGGTCTAAGTTTTTAATTTGCAAAAACATTTCCATATAAAATTTTGCTGTATTTCTAATTATTAAGGTACGTTACTCTTAAGGCAATTTCAAAAAAATGGCATTTGCTCCCCTACTATTAGCCGCAGCTGACAGGTGAAATATGAAATATGGATTAATAGTTTTAAGGAATGCACCAACTTTTATAAAGAATAAAATTTTCTGAGAAATCGGTGATAAAAAACTTTCCCATGTGTTGCATATTTTTTGGACACACTGTTTAAAAAAATTACCTTGCCCATGCTGTTTATACTTACTTTTTTGGACACACTGTATACAGAGGAATATTTAAAGCCACTGACAAAATGACACAAACAGTTTTTAACTTCAAATATTCTTCTGTATACATTAACAATTGTCACCAAGTTTCAACGCGATACTAAATTGCGTCTTCCAGTTATTTAGGAAAAACATTTTTTTAAATATTTCAACACCCTGTATAATAAAAACAAAGCCCTGTGGGACCTGTGTTTATATAAACTTTTTGTCTTAAATTTGAGTAAGGAATATCAACCTCAAGTTTTGCCACATACTTAATTATAGTGACCGAGATTAAGATGGGGCCGCATATACAGTATGTCTTCGTAAGTTGGAACCATATGGAAAACTTTTTTATTATTAATTTTACGAAAAAAAGTTATTCTTAATAAAAAGTTTTGCATGGTCTAAAACCTAAAATGCAACTATCAGATATTAAATTCTTTTAGGCGTATACGAGGTTTGTCAAAAAATATTAATATATACTGTATATGGGAACAATTTATATTGATGGAACAATATGCTTACAAAGGATCGGTTTTTTCTAATTTTGATCAATATTTCTTTTAATATGTTTGTCAACTACAGATGCTGACCACACTCAAATACATAATAGATAATTGACATGGAAGGTTCTTTGACTATTCTATCAATATTTTTTTTCCATAAGTGGTCAACTTTATGTCTGTCACTGCATATGTCAACGTTTTTGGTCCTGCTATTTACTGTTTAGTCTTTATACAAACCTGTAACAATTTTTTGGTTTTACAGAATTAAGTGAATTTTCTTGTCAAAAGAAATTGGGACCGAAATTACTAACTGAACTATATTACTTAGACCCAATTTTGGCGTACAGTCGTTGTCAATGTGAAGTGTGAAGTTGACTTTCAACAGTCTGCAGCTTTATATTGATTACGTTTGTACTTTTAATTTTAATCATGATATACAATTAATTAGGTACATTTTTATTGTTGATATTGAAACAGTATCGATTTGTTGCTGTTGAGAGGTGTTTGAGAGAAACATATTTAGTTAATTAAAACATATTTTTTTATAAATTGTGTGGTTAAAGGTCTACAAGCCAATAGCTAAATGAATTTTATTGAAAAGGCAAATATTTCTGTCAAAGGTTGTGGAATGGGGTTATATGTTTAGCGCCTGATTTGTTATACTTTTGGGTAACAAATAATGTAGACCATAATAAACATGCACCATTAAATTATCAGAGTGTATTATGCTTTATCTACAACCATCCTTTTAATAAGCACTAAACCTCTGTTTAAATTCTAAGAAAAGATCAATTTTTGCTTTATTTTAACACAAATTGCAGACCATCTTTAAAATTGAAAATACGCATATATGTTACGTATAATTTCCCTTATTTTTGGTTAAACTAAAATGTAGAGATCCCCAGTCACCAAATACCTCTTGAATATAGACCAGATAGTTTACATTTTAAGGCAATCAAGGTTAAGTTAGGTTAGAGTGGCAGACCTCTGACATTGTCCAAACAGTCACATGTAGTCCTATAAGGACAGCCACTACTGTGTGAATCAACTTAGTGAGTCGACCCAGTTGCCGGCTGCTCACTTCCTCCAGATCATTAAAGAATGGTTTGCCCAGGGTATTGAACCTTCTTCTCGCAAGGGCATTCACACAAGAAATGCTGAATACTTTTCTTCTCTTCTTCATCTCTGCAACTTCTGCAGAATACGTTCGGCAAATCTACCGAACAGGCAATGTCCGGTGACTACGGCAGTGATGTTTCTTAGCTCCTTCCGACTGTGCTGTAATAGCGCTGCGGTTTTCCTGCCGTCAAGTAGATGCCACAATTGCCTGGAGATGCTACAGGTTGTCAGCCCTGTCCATCTGCTTTGCGCAAGTTGTTTAGCTATCCGATCTATCTCCTCTTTGACTAATACCAGTGGTCTAGCCATAGTATTCTCTGCTAGTTCGACAGATAATTTCGTTGTCAGCCATATATATTGCTGTGGCCGGGAATCCAACACAAGGTGACTCGCTGCTGAGCACCAAGTGTGCAGAGATTGTTGTGACAGCTTACTAATTTATTAATTCAGTACTACTGGAACAAATTGCCTTTATGGTTGCTTGACTGTCTATATAGATAGCTATAGACGCAGCTTCCCAATCAAAGAATGCAGCTTTCACAATTTGCCTGGTTAACTGTAAAGAAATATCTGTTTCCAAACTTACTGTTAAGTCACATATTATCCGATTCAACCGGAAGTGGCAGTTTGAATACTGAAAATGTGCGCACAGTGCAATCATATAACCTACGAAAATTTCACAATAATGGTTTATTTTATTAAGGACGTGACGAGCTGAAGAGTGATTTCATGGTCACCCGGTATATTTACAACCCAGGCTTTTTCAAAAGCTTCTTTCAATCCATCACTTAAGTAAAAACTTATCAAATGAAAACTTTTTATTTATTAATTATTCATTATATTAAAATACTTACCACACCCTACGCCGCTAGTGATGACTGAGCTATTGAATACCGCGCGGGGTGGGAATTTAACGCTCTCTTTCTCTCTTCTGTCTTTGTTTCACACATAGAAATGTTTGATGCAAACAAACAACTATTCATGAATAAGTAAGTAGTTTGGTCTATTCTATAAGAGGTATTTGCAAGTAACCCTTTAGAAACTGAAGTCAAAGTAAATTTTGGCCTTTTTTTGGCAGCGAAAATTTTAATAATTTCAATCGAGTTTTCTTTTTAAGTAGGATTGAATGAATTACGAATTTATAAGTAGACTTGTTTTATGAGTAATTATAATAATTACACTTGTATTATGCATAGCATTTAATGCTCTTGCTATCCCAAGTATTATGCGCCCATTATTAAGTGGTTGTAGATAAACAGTTTTTTACTTTAATTTTTTTTGTAGACTGGCCCATACTACTAAAACGATGTTTGGATTATTAAATTAGCTCTTTATTTTATAGGGATTGGTGATATCTCTATTTTTTTTGTGGTGTGACAGTAATTTATTTCTTATTCTTATTGTGACGATTTTTTCGCGATTCCCTGTTCACTTTAAATTAAATTTAAACATTAAGACAAAGTTGTAATTATGTATGAATAAATTTCGAAATAAAGACGTTTTATCTTGAATTTCCTCTTTTTTACCATGAACATTTATAACAGAAAAGCGACATCTCGGCAACTTTTAATTTTTTCGCCAAACAAATAATTCTTTTAAGAATTGCAGGAGTCAGTGGTATTGAGAGTGGTAGACGCCCGAAGAAAAATGACAACTGTTTCAATATCACGGTCAATTATTTAGAAAATACTTTCGTAAAATTCTTAAAAATTAAATACGGTTCTGATATACAGTGTGGTTGTTTCAGTGTGCAACATATGGGCATTTTTTTATTACCGATTTCTTAGAAAATTTTATTCTTGATAAAAGTTGGTGCATGTTCGATAATTATATTTGGTGCACTTGGAATGGTTGCAAGTCAAACGGCGTACAGGGTTGAACAAAAAATATAAAACTTGTACAAGAATAAAGTGCCCCTATCTTAGAAAATTCAGCAAAATGTTATTAAGAAAAGTTGTTTAGAATTAAAATTGGTAAAACCATTGGCGCCATATAATAATGTTTACTTTTAGCCCTTATTTGTTTTTTTTCCCATAGGTATCTGCGATTATTTTAATAAGATTTCATGTTTGTCGCTTAATTTGTACAGTTTTTTTAATAAACATTTAAAATAAAAAGTTGGCACTTTAAATGATAGTTTTTTAATTAGCATATTATCATTACCAATGTTTTATCTTGTTAAAAAGAATTTTTAGAATATTTTCAAGTTGTGTCTAATATCGTTGCAACAAACATGAAGTTTGTGATTCCTTAATAAATTAAAAATTCAAGTAAATTTTACAAATATGCTTGAATTTGAACAAAGATATGTGAAATTGATTTGATTTTGAATGATTTATGAAGGTCTTTATGGTGAATATAAAAAAAAAATGTTTTTTAAAACAATATATTTTTTTATTTTAGGAGGTCACGTTTTTGAATCTATGCATAACTTTTAATTCTAAACAACTTTTCTTAATAACATTTTGCTGAATTTTCTGAAATAGGGGTACATTATTCTTGTACAAGTTTTATATTTTTTGGCCTACCCTGTACGCCGTTTGACTTGCAACCATTTCAAGTGCACCGAATATGCTTATCGAACATGCACCAACTTTTATAAAGAATAAAATTTTCTGAGAAATCGGTAATAAAAAAAATGCCCATATGGTGCACACTTAAACAACCACACTGTATTTACTTTAAGGAACCCACCAGTAATAATGGGCCTTTTCACTATAAACGAATATTCAGCATTAACATCCTGAATTAGAACCTATTGATAATACATCCCAATAATAAAAATTTTCCTAGAGGGTCACAAATCTTTCCTAGAGACTAATAAAAAGGCGCTAGGAAAGCAGAAAATTTGAAAACATGAGATCAAATAGTAATTTACGTTACATACAAGACCGGAAAGTAGTGTTTTTCAGGTCGAGACAAGCATTTCCAGGGCGAGTCGTAGGCGAGTCCCGGAAGCTTGGAGAGACCTGAAAAACACTACTTTTCGGTTGCGTGACGTACAATATTTTTTTTAAGACCGAAACTTCGATATACTTACATTAAATTATTTTATATTATTTTTAAATGCGTCGTATGACTTCTCGTAACGGGCTTTTGATTTTACTTGCTGCTTCCAAAATTTCTTCTGAAATCTCATTTTCCGTGTCGGATAATAAAAAATCTGAATTCATATTGTTAAATTTGCGAACTCGCGAAACAAGTTTGACATAAACAACAAATTAAAAATCAACACTGTCACTCGGCAATACATCGAAATGTTGTTGTCATAGTAACGAAATCAAGGTAGCTTGTATATATTATCAAAGAGCGATTGGAAAAACAAAAAACAGGGACCGGAAAAATCTTTTCCGGTCTCTACGTCACTTTTCCGGTCTTGCGATTGGAAAAGGTTATTTTCTAGACAAAAAATAGTCCCGAAAGTGTATATTTTCTGGTCGGTTTAAAAAAAACCTTATTACGTCATCCCATTATCCGCGCAATTCTTTTATTTGTTAGCTTTATCGGATTATATTGCTATCTTTGTTTGGATAAACTAAATAGACAAGAACAGCTTAAAAATAGAAAATAATCCGCCCGATATTCAGGTAGACGCTGCGTTCGACCTTCAGCTGAATAACTGGGACCCATGGGTTGAGGCAGATGTGATGTCAGTGACGACGTGTACAACGCATAATTACGATTTACTTGAACCGAGCGGATGGACGGTCTTTTCAATCAACTCTAAATTTATCGTGTGTTAGTCGATCCGATTCAAAAACTTTTCTAATCTCACTTTCAATCCTTAAAAAAAGAACAGAGAAAATCGCAGGAATTCCGTAGATTTGTATAAATTTGCCACTTTCATGATTATTGGTTGCTTATCTAAAGGTCTATGCTTTAAATAAACCGCTTTATCGCACAAGGTGCCGTCGGTGTGGGGAATCCTTTACCGTGACTAAAATTCCGTATATTTTTATAAATTATTACTAAAATAACTAAACAACATTTATATAATATAAAAAATTTATTACATATTCAGGAGGTTCAGCCTATACTAACATACAATCAAACATTCTGCTACCAAACTTCAATGTACAAAATTCTTAAATCTATTAAGAAAAAACGGGATTCGTGTGAAATAGTATTTTGATTTGGATCTCATTACTGACTTATGAAAGAAACACACGTTAAAATACGAAAACTTAACATTTTTAATTATTCAACTTTGATGGTTCCACTTGGTTTCTTTACCCAGAAGTTGCCCCCATCCTCGGCGACGGTAGCACTAAAAAAAAGTTATTTTTATACCTAGCTTTTATATAGGGTGGCCTAATTTTGACAAATTCTGCCGTTTATAAAGCAGCAGTAATAAAACAAATTATATTCCTTTAAACCTAAATAACCTACCACGAAATATGAATAGTATTCATATAAATGAAGACATTCAAATTTTTAAAGTTAATAAAATATAATATTTAGGAATTATATTTGACAGTAAATTAAATTGGAATTTTCACTTAGAATACTTAATTAAAAAATTAAGAAGTTTACTACCGATTTTTAAAAACATTAAAAAAATTTTAAATGTAAGACATATTTTATGGAAATATTATATTTCGCGTTAGTTAAAACTCATTTAAATTACGGAATTTTAGGTTGGGGAGGAATAAATAGAACTTTAGTTTAAAAATTGGAAATTTTACAAAAAAATTTTCGATAAAGATTATCTTTATTATTATCCTTTAAAAGAATTATATCAGAAACAAAAAAGTTGAACATAAGACAACTTTACATTTATAACATCTTAATATATATTTAAAAATAAAAACCTTATACAATTTAAAAACCTAAAATAAATAAGTCCATGGGACAAAAAATTTTTTATGTGTTTTTATGTGATACCATTTTGCATTATATGACATGGCGGATGTAATTTTGTCCCTTCCGGTTTAACCGGAAATTACCTCAACTTTAGATTTTTTAATGGGACATTACATTACTTGTTGACCCTTTAAATCAATTTTATTTTTTCATCTCGGTTGCTATGAATGAACTCTCTAAAATGGTTGACTTCTAAGCCAAAATTTATTTTGTGTTAAAATTTTTTACAAACTTTTTAAAAAGGATTTTTCCCAAAGAACTTCATTTTTTCAAATGGAAAAATATTTGCTCACTCGGGCAAAAAGATGGAGCACTTTTTTACCAACAATTTGATATTACACATCCGTACGTCAAGTCAACAAAGGAGAGATAATTTATTAAAAATAAGTACCAATACATGACAAAAATACAACAAGAAGCGCAAACGGCTTTGCCTTTGTCTAGGTACCCATGACGCCATAATGCTATCAAACAAATGAACATAGTTTGATTTTAAATGTGTAATTGATTGATTGTGTGATTTAAGTGTCAAAAGTGACGTATGAAGTGTCGATGAATTCGGAATGGTGTTCTGAATCGATATAGCCAAAAATATACAGGATGTTTCATTTAAAAATCTAAAAACGTAATCTCCTGTATCTTGACCTAAAGTCAGTAAGTGTAAAGGGATTTCCCTTTGATACATGAACACATTTTTACTCACGATTTTTAGTAAACCATCCTTGTTTCTGACGTCCGATTTAAAATGGGGTTATTTCACTCTCTTTATGGGGTTGTAATGTCTGTTCAATGACCGCTGACCATTACGTCACGACTAGTGCCTATCTTTCTAACGTTCGTAAACTTAACGTTCGTAAACTAGGTGGATGGTAAATTTGCGTCAATAATGAATGTCGTATAATTTAACCAGTCAAAAACGTGTTATTGTAATTTTTAATTAACATTATTTCAAAAATGTCACGGTATTGTGAAAAATTTGATTATTTTTAAAGAAAAAGTGATGCCGGAAAGACTATTTTGCCCTTTAAAGCAGTTTATGGGGCAAGTAGATATAATAAAGCAGGAATTGTGAAAACATAAATAATAAACATGAAAAATATATGGCAATGTTTTTATAAATACCTACCTATCTTTTTAGAGAGTTTCTGATGCTTTGGGAGTTTCGTGTTTAACAATCTAACGAATTAATGCAAAGGGAATAGAGAAGGATGTAGATTTTAAGAATCGCAAAAATGTAGCTATTTTGGCATCCCGTGGTCGACAACTTTACGAAATTCATGAACATACCATAAGAGAGCGTATTTATGACATGTATAGAGCAGATGAACTTCGCTCAACACAACTAAAACCTAAAATCATTGATGGTATTGAAATATTGACTGTTTAAAAAAATTTAAATTAAAATGGCGTAAATGTACTATATCAAATAGGCGTTTTTTAATAGAGGAATCCCATATAGCCCAAAAAGGAGTAGAATTTTTAAGAGAATTTAAGAATGACGGCAACTCTCAATTTCCCTTAAAACCTTGTTGTGTTTGAAAATGTGGAAAAATGGAAAAATTATGTAACACATAGGTACTAATAAAATCCTAAATGATGTGTGAGAACGGGAAAGATTTATCGATGCTTCAGATACTCTTCCTCTTATTATTAACTTGGACAAATCTGATGATGATGAGCCTTGCGGAGATGATTTATTTTAATTATAAAAAAACTGTATTTTATTGTGTTCTCATTTTTTATTAGATTTTCTTCTTTATGATTTTCTAAATAAGATGAAAATATTTGAAACAAAATTTATAGACTGATGCACTAGAGACGCACTAGACAAAAAATATATGATTCCAATTTTATGAAATTTATTTATTTTTCACTGAATTTAAATTAATTAAAAACTTCATACTGATTTTCAAAAACAAAATGTTTAATCTCATGATACCTTTTACCCTAAATAAACTACTTATTTCTGATTTTATTAACAGTAAAAAAATAATAATTAAAAATTTGAAAAAAGGCGCTTGTATTTTCCTTGTTCACATGCATTCGTCTTTAAACAGATCAAGCCTAAGAAAAATCATAACCTTTACCACCGGTAAGTCAAACCGACTGAATTAATTTGCGACCTACCGTAAATATGGAGAATATGACGTAACGGTCAGCGGTCATGCATTGAACACACTTTATACGCGTATTCGATGCGCTTGTAGGCTCCGTAATTTAAATTGACGTAAAATATAGCCTGTAGCCCTTTACTAGCCAGCATGCGCATATAATAGGCTTCCTTATCATGGAAATGAACAATTAAAAAAGTTAGTGTAAAATAAACTTACTAGACAGTATATTTTCCTGCAGTTTCTGGTGCTTTCCAAGTTAGGGTGACGTCTTGTTTCTCCACGCTATTTTTGTGGGTGGCAGCGCTCTAAAAGAAAGTTTTATATTGGGTTACACCATGGAATAAATTACTTATTGTATTTTAAAACCCCGGAAATCCTGATATTAAAACCATCGACGATAAAGCAAAGATAGACCATGCGTCCCAGTCATAAACGTATCTATTTATAAAATTCAAAATTTGTATTTTGAAATTTATAGCCCCGCCGCTACCGATGGCTTTATAAACACAGCAGCCCGCATGGCATAGACAAGTCAACATTTAAGAGGTATAAAAATAAAATCAACATCAAAATTCTAAACCTAACTCAAAGTGTTTCCGGCATTCAACACTTTAAACATGCTCGACCCAAACCAAACGTTTATTTGTCCGAGGAATAAATAACTGTTTTTAGCTGCTGACAGTCCTTTATTCAGAGTATGCATTCAAATATATTGAGTATTTTCCATAACACCCTGTTGAGTTGATACGAGTATACACTCATTGGCAAACTCCAAGTTACAGTGGCATTTTATGTGAGTATGATAGAGTAAATATGTTTAGATGCCCGCAATAAGGTGAACAGATCAATCAGCGACTACTTCCTCTGCACTCTCAGCCTTCGTTTTAAATAAAATAATTTCAAGCTTTTGTTTTTGCGAATAATTTCAAAATATCATCAGAATTTTACCGTATCTTCGCTTACCTGAAAAATTCAGCCAAGAAAGAAAACGAATATATTGAACATCGCGGTGGGTGCTTCGCTATCGGAACGTATTTGCTGCTATGGAGGGGGAATTCCGCGAGAGTGGAATGGGAATGAATCGCGCTCGAACAGTAAGTCTTAAGCCGGAGTCTCATGCATACGATTTCCGACGTCCGATATCCGAAAATAATTTGGTTTTCGTACGAAAATGTTTTGCATATCCCATGGAGACGACTTTCGGATTCGAATTTTTGTAAACAGTACGTTAAAAAGAAGACGAAGAAGTCTGACATTTAAACATAACCTTCAAACATTAAGTAGGTAGTACGTTATTGGCAGTACAAAAGTACGTTGTTTAATCATTATTATGTTAAATATCCAAAAAGCACCGAAACCACAGACCGAAACCAAATAAAAGTCAAATATTATGTAGTAAAGTGAGGTTAAAAAACTTCCGACATCGGACAAAAGTTAAACTAAATTCAACTCGTACGATGCGTCGTAAATTGTTAAAATTATTCGGATAAAATTTGACGCCAAAATTTTCGACCAATGACAGCGCCGACGTATCGTCGGAAATCGTAGACATGAGACTCCGGCTTTAATCGATCTCATGTTAAATCGCGCCAAGTTCATAATATATTCGTTTCTTTACAATGTAACTTTGGGTTTGCCAGTAGTGTATAATTTAGAAGTACCGTGCGAGCAAAAATGATTTGCATCAAAGAGGGCCTTGCATCTAAGGACGTAATGCTTAGCTGTAGAGCTTAATACCTGTTGGGTGTCAGTAACTACCTGAATTAACAATCAATCAGTTATTCCGTCATCTTTGACAGTCGTTACAAGTAATTTGATTCATCGCTAATTTTTCCAATTTCTTAAACAATTCACACAATGAGCTTTACGGAACAGCACAAAACATTCATGGTTGAAGCGTATTTTCGAAACGGGGTTAGAGTAAATGGTGAGTGGCAATACAATCCTGGTTTGTGCATGGACGATTTTCACGAACATTTTCC
Organism: Polydrusus pterygomalis; assembly: GCA_963969555.1. Taxonomy (NCBI): domain Eukaryota; kingdom Metazoa; phylum Arthropoda; class Insecta; order Coleoptera; family Curculionidae; genus Polydrusus; species Polydrusus pterygomalis. Next base: position 4,516,630 of record OZ018376.1, read on the forward strand.
TAACTTTGCTTTTATTACTGGGGATTTTTATCATTGCCTGAAACAGGGGCGGATTTACAAATTTGCCGCTAGTAGGCTAATCAATTTTTGCCGCCCCTATACCAGTGACGGCTCGTGAGTTGTGAAACAGGTGAAGTGTTCGGGAAAGAAAAAGCCCGCTGCAGGCGAAATGCGAAATTTTTAAGACCACGCCCAAATTTTGTCAATAATTTTTAGTAAATATTTTAAAAATTTATGATTACCTACTTATTTTATTGAAAATGAAATTTCTTTCTGCAAAGCCAGTAAAGTTCCAACTACCTTTTTTTATCCCGATTAACAGACATGGCCAACAATAAAGTTTATTTAACAAAATACTACCCGTCGACCATGAATAAAGATGGTACCATTTATTTCTGTAAGATAAAAAAAAAATTTGGGCCAAATTTGCCGCCCCTAATATCTGCCGCCCTAGGCTCCAGCCTACTCAGCCTAATGGTAAATCCAGCACTGGCCTGAAAAGAACCGTGGCTGTGTTTAGGAAAACAGGTTCTATACAACACAAAAAAGGGGCAGGAAGACCATCTGTAAGAACATAAGAACTTGTTGCAAACGTTCGTGAAATAATGCAAAATACGCTAACAAATTGTATAAGACCCCTGTCCCAAGAAGTGAGAAGATCTTTATATATATATCCTTTATTGAACCAAAAGATTCTTATGAAACATGCAGGACTATTCTTAAGAAGCAGCTAAATTTATTTCCTTATAAAGTGCAAGTACTCCAAGAAATACAAGCCGCGGATTTTGAAAGACGCAGGAATTACTCTCAATGGTTTACTCAAAATTTATTGGAAAGAAATGATTTATTTGACCTGACATTTTTTTCGGATGAAGCCTGGTTCCACCTCTCCGGTTATGTGAATTCTCAGAATACACGCATGTGGAGTAGTGAAAATCCCCATTTTTTCTAGAGTCCACATTGCATCCTCAAACAATTGGGGTCTGGTTAGCTGTTTTCCGAAGAAGAAATGTTGGTCCTATTTTTTTCCATGACACAGTTACAGCACAGCGGTATAGAGACAATATTTTGAATCCATTTGTGGAGCAATTACTTGACGACGAACTACGTTTTGGATATTTTTAACACGACGGTGCAACCGCCCATACAGCCGCCGAAACTATTAACTACTTACGCACTTTTTTCGACGACAGATTGATCGGTTTTCGATCAGACATTGAATTCCCACCTAGATCACCTTGTTTAACGGTTATGGAATACTTCGTTTTTCCTCATTTAAAGAACACTATTTTTAAAACACCATTTGCAAATTTAGAACAATTACAAGAAAGGATTATCCAAGAATGTGGTAACATTTCTCCAGAGATGATGGTCAACACTTTCGAAAATATGAAGAGACGTGTAAATTTATCCTTGGAGCATGGCGGTGGCCAATTTCAGCAATTTATGTAATTATTTTTCTTTTTCTTTCTGTATATTCTTGCTTTGTTAATTTTGTAAACAACAAAAATAAATCTGTATTTGTCTACTTATTTTATTACTTATTAGTTTGACATAGCATGTCATAATATGAATTTGACAAAATTTTAACCTAGATTTGGTTAGATATATCGTCCCCATATCATTGTGATCTAAACCAAGCCCCACGTTTTTTAATCCAAGCCCTCTTTGATGCAAATAATTTTTGCTCGCACGGTTATTCGTTTCTTTACATTAAAAACCGCCCTGTAACTTTGGGTTTGCCAGTAGTGTATAATTTCCAAGTATTATTTAGTTAGACAATAGCAATTGTGTTTTTTTGTCTATAAAATAATAATTTATAAATTTTTAAAAATTTAAAAATAAAATATACACATCAATGTGTTATTTAAGTTAAAATTTGTAGTTACGAATAGTCACTTACTCCTTTGGTGCCGTGGCAGTTGGTTGTCTTAAAATATTTATCATTTTCGTCAATGTCAAAACTGCCAATGGCCTTATCGTCGGCGTTTCTCACTTGTAAAAAGAAACCTAAAAAAAATGTCTGATAAGTAAGGTGGCAATGCGTAAAAACATTTTATTTTCAACCTTGTTTTAACCACAACCGCTCAATATTTTTTCGAGCTCATGTACTTTTGGTTACAAGCGGCGTCACGCAAATTAAAAAGTGGGAAGTGTAGAGAATTTACTACGTTTACACATTAGAATCTATTAAAATTTCATTGACTAACCGACAGTATTGTCTATTTTCCCATTCGTTAATAATTTTGCAGTGCGCATGTCTATTCCTGTGTGGTTTTGTTTACATGCGCTAGGCCATAAATTTGCCACTTTCGTGATTATTGTTTGCTTATCTGAACGCGTCAATCACGAACAATGTAAATATGTCTGAGACAAATTCTGTATATACCCAACGTAGTCTCCAAAAATAGGTTGTTAGTTTTTACCACTGTTCCGGTATTTCTTAAGGTGGGATTAACGACGCCATTTTCTATTGTTAATTCGATTTGCCTAACTATTGACGATTCGCATGCGCACTGCAGCGCTATGTTAATCAGCAGTGTTGCAAATGACATTAGGTGAAAAGGTCCGCTCAGTGGCACGAAAAAGTCCGATTTAGTCCGCGTCGAAATGAAAATGCTTCGTCTGGCGCATTCGCCATAAGTGATATTTATTTTTTACTGTTAGAGGTATATTATATAATGAAAACTAGCGTGTACTCGGCCTGCGTTGCAGCCCGGCATTATACGACGTGAGATAATAAGGCGAACAAACCTCAAACTCAACCGTTTGCCAGCCCGTCCACCAATTCACATCCATGCATAAAACATAGTCTGTCTTCGTCTATTCTGGCTTCGGTGCTTCGGATCGATCGTTGAACGGGCCGGGGACCAGTTAGGTTGGGTCGTTCGTTCTCCCTACAAAGTGCGCAACTCGCTTGTCTATGCTCCCTACTCTAATTTATCAGTGTTTCTCTATAATATTATGCATGTAGTATACATAAAAACCTTCCTCTTGAATCACTCTATCTATTAAAAAAAAACCGCTTCAAAATCCGTTGCGTAGTTTTAAAGGTTTAAGCACATATAGGGACAGGACGGGCGATAGCGACTTTGTTTTATACTATGTTAAGAAGACTGATAACTCTATAAACATTAATTTTTTAATAACAAAAAAAAACAATAATAAAAAAGTTAATCTAATAAGTAATAAGACAACCCAACACTTGGTAAATAAACAATAACCTAACTACCTGCCGATTTTATTTCCAAATTTGTGCATTTAGCATATTTTCGTCAGGTATCAAAAAGTCCGAAATAGTTTCAAAGTCCGACAAAAGTCCATAGCCTTAAAAAAAGTCCGAAAATCGGACTAAAGTCCGCCGATTGGCAACACTGTTAATCAGAGTAGTTATTTTTATGCTTTTGGCATACGAAGAAGAAAGACAGACATATTCTGGAGCTGGTAGAGCAAGGCAGATGTTAGTCAGCCGGTCATAGTCTTGTTTACTTTCGTGTTTTGTGCAATTATGGAACCGTTACTGTTAAAACAAACACATATTCTCTAGAATTCTTAGGAGAGATGACATTTAGATAGACTAGAAAATATCGTGTTACCAGTAAAAATTGTTATTTTTACTTCAGTTCTGAAAATCGACGTGTTTACTTTCAAGAATTTTAAGGTAAATTGTGGCAATTTTAGTGGTTTCAAAAAACTGCTTTTTTTAAAGTTTCTGTGCATTTATTTAAAAAAAAAACACCGAATACTATTCGTCAATGCCTCCCTGAACAGCCCTTCCAAAATTAGATACTATTTTTTTTTTAATAATTGCAAAGTTCCGGAAGTTACCCCTGCATTCAAGCCATTAATAGGTCTCTTTTATACATGATTGACCTTGATAACTGTGCCCTTAAGTTTCAAAATTTAATGAAACTGGCCCGGTCAGCTTAATTCTTAATTTACTAATCAAACTAAACCACTTTGACGGTGAGTAAATAATTGTTGCCAATGACATTTATGTCACAGTCAAAATTACCTGGTTAGTTAATTATCGTTTAAAATATTTGTGCAGCCAAACGTTAGCTTAACATGACAACTTTGAGACAAAATCATCACTGCCAAAATTAATTATATTGGGTCACCCTATAATAAGAACCTTTAAATGGTTTTCCTCCAATACTAATCTTCACTTCTTCGCCAGCTTTAACGGCAGTTTTATCAACGGTCACTTTGTAGGGGAAAGGGGTGTCCTTGGGTCCTACCAGATGTTTTGGGGTCATGTCGCCGCATACAGCCTCTGGGGCTCCTCCAGAGTACCCCCAAGCGGTGGCTGCGAGGGACAGTAGGGTCACGATCAATAGTTTTGCCATGATTTATCTGAAAGAAAAATTATCAAGATTACTTCATTCACATTACCTAAGAGTTTTTTGTCGTTCGCTGTCACTGACTTTACTCATGTACTATTTATTATATAATAGTCTACCATTGCTTTTGCCCGCGACATGCATTATATCATTTTCTCGAAACCCTCTAAACCTATCGATTTTATTTCAATAAATAATTGTTTACTTAGAAATAATAAACTAAATTTTGTACTATAATATGTAACTTTTCTACTATTAACGAGACTAAAGAATCTTTTATAGGTAACAGTCGCTAAAATATAGATAGTCCACATAATGAAACATAATTATGTTAATTTTTTTGAGGGTCTTTAATTTTAATATATTTTTTAACATTTCTGTAAGTCTTTTTGACTGCGCTACTAATGATGACTTTTGGTATTTCATTATACTTCGAAAAATTGGAGAGTTTTGACACTTTTTGGAAAAATGAAATAAAATATAGCTAGCCAATTTTTTATTACAGGGAATTTTTCTTTAATTTACTTGTTGGTTATTGGTTTTCAATGCATAATATACTATAGAATTGTATCACCGCGAGCGAAGCTGTGGGCACAGAGAATTTTTCGTATTTTTCTCGGAAGCAGACACGTATTTTACATGGGTACACCAACTTTAGGTCACCTAAGTTAACTAGTTTAAGTGTTATCCTGGGGAGAGACAGACAAGTACAATATGGTTTTAATAAAGTTCTAAAAAAAATTCCTAATTTCGATGGGCAAATGAAATAAAATAAAGCTAGCCCATTTTTCATTACAGGGAAGGGTTCTCTTTAATTTACTTGTTGGTTATTGGTTTTCAATGTATAATTTTTTATAGAATTGTATCACCGCGAGCGAAGCTGCACGCACAGGGAATTTTTCGTATTTTCTCGGAAGCAGACACCTATTTTACATAGGTTAACCAACTTTTGGTCACCTGCGTTAACTAGTTTAAGTATTATCCTAGGGAGAGACAGACAAAGTACAATATGGTTTTAATAAAGTTCTAAAAAAAATTCCTAATTTTGATGGACAAATAAAATAAAATATAGCTAGCCCATTTTTCATTACAGGGAAGGTTTATCTTTAATTTACTTGTTGGTTATTGGTTTTCAATGCATAATTTTTTATAGTATTGTATCACCGCGAGCGAAGCTGCGGGTATAGGGAATTTTTCGTATTTTTCTCGGAAGCAGACACCTATTTTACATAGGTTAACCAACTTTTGGTCACGTGCGTTAACTAGTTTAAGTATTATCCTAGGGAGAGACAGACAAAGTACAATATGGTTTTAATAAAGTTCTAAAAAAAATTCCTAATTTTGATGGACAAATAAAATAAAATATAGCTAGCCCATTTTTCATTACAGGGAAGGTTTATCTTTAATTTACTTGTTGGTTATTGGTTTTCAATGCATAATTTTTTATAGAATTGTATCACCGCGAGCGAAGCTGCGGGTATAGGGAATTTTTCGTATTTTTCTCGGAAGCAGACACCTATTTTACATGGGTTAACCAACTTTTGGTCACCTGCGTTAACTAGTTTAAGTATTATCCTAGGGAGAGACAGACCAAGTACGATATGGTTTTAATAAAGTTTTAAAAAAAACTTTCTAATTTTGATGGGCAAATGAAATAAAATATAGCTAGCCCATTGTGCATTACAGGGAAGGTTTCTCTTTAATTTACTTGTTGGTTATTGGTTTTCAATGCATAATTTTTTATAGAATTGTATCACCGCGAGCGAAGCTGCGGGTATAGGGAATTTTTCGTATTTTTCTCGGAAGCAGACACCTATTTTACATGGGTAAACCAACTTTTGGTCACCTGCGTTAACTAGTTTAAGTATTATCCTAGGGAGAGACAGACAAAGTACGATATGGTTTTAATAAAGTTATAAAAAAAACTTTCTAATTTTGATGGGCAAATGAAATAAAATATAGCTAGCCCATTGTGCATTACAGGGAAGGTTTCTCTTTAATTTACTTGTTGGTTATTGGTTTTCAATGCATAATTTTTTATAGAATTGTATCACCGCGAGCGAAGCTGCGGGTATAGGGAATTTTTCGTATTTTTCTCGGAAGCAGACACCTATTTTACATAGGTTAACCAACTTTTGGTCACCTGCGTTAACTAGTTTAAGTATTATCCTAGGGAGAGACAGACAAAGTACAATATGGTTTTAATAAAGTTCTAAAAAAAAATCCTAATTTTGATGGACAAATAAAATAAAATATAGCTAGCCCATTTTTCATTACAGGGAAGGTTTATCTTTAATTTACTTGTTGGTTATTGGTTTTCAATGCATAATTTTTTATAGAATTGTATCACCGCGAGCGAAGCTGCGGGTATAGGGAATTTTTCGTATTTTTCTCGGAAGCAGACACCTATTTTACATAGGTTAACCAACTTTTGGTCACCTGCGTTAACTAGTTTAAGTATTATCCTAGGGAGAGACAGACAAAGTACAATATGGTTTTAATAAAGTTCTAAAAAAAATTCCTAATTTTGATGGACAAATAAAATAAAATATAGCTAGCCCATTTTTCATTACAGGGAAGGTTTATCTTTAATTTACTTGTTGGTTATTGGTTTTCAATGCATAATTTTTTATAGAATTGTATCACCGCGAGCGAAGCTGCGGGTATAGGGAATTTTTCGTATTTTTCTCGGAAGCAGACACCTATTTTACATAGGTTAACCAACTTTTGGTCACCTGCGTTAACTAGTTTAAGTATTATCCTAGGGAGAGACAGACAAAGTACGATATGGTTTTAATAAAGTTCTAAAAAAAACTTTCTAATTTTGATGGGCAAATGAAATAAAATATAGCTAGCCCATTGTGCATTACAGGGAAGGTTTCTCTTTAATTTACTTGTTGGTTATTGGTTTTCAATGCATAATTTTTTATAGAATTGTATCACCGCGAGCGAAGCTGCGGGTATAGGGAATTTTTCGTATTTTTCTCGGAAGCAGACACCTATTTTACATGGGTAAACCAACTTTTGGTCACCTGCGTTAACTAGTTTAAGTATCATCCTAGGGAGAGACAGACAAAGTACGATATGGTTTTAATAAAGTTATAAAAAAAACTTTCTAATTTTGATGGGCAAATGAAATAAAATATAGCTAGCCCATTGTGCATTACAGGGAAGGTTTCTCTTTAATTTACTTGTTGGTTATTGGTTTTCAATGCATAATTTTTTATAGAATTGTATCACCGCGAGCGAAGCTGCGGGTATAGGGAATTTTTCGTATTTTTCTCGGAAGCAGACACCTATTTTACATAGGTTAACCAACTTTTGGTCACCTGCGTTAACTAGTTTAAGTGTTAGCCTGGGGAGAGACAGACAAAGTAAGTTTATTGTGATACAGCCATTTATAATAGGTTTTCAGTTCGCTATTTAGTGTGCTCAAGGAAGTTTTGCAGTAGTGTAATAAACACCCCGCGCCGCGGGGGGGAGGGGGGGCGACCAGCCGGGGGGCCCACATTGACGACCCCTTCAAAATTTTGTGTCATGTTTGCTTTTCATAGGTATTTCATTTTATAATTAATTTTATTTTTTTGATTTTGCATCATGTTTGCTGGAATATTACGTATAATGACTTAAAAATCTATGTTATGTCTACCAGTCTACCCAGGATTATAAAATAAATTCGAATTGTTTGCTGTTATAATAGTAGGTACTTAACACATAATGTGGATTTAACCCTAATGAAATTATTACACGATTAACGAATTCAAAAATTCATAAACCTGAACCTAATAGTAATGAAAATAAGAATTATCATTTTCCATTCGTTATAGAAAGGGGGGCCCTGAAAACGTTTGCGTGGGGCCCACTCAATTTTTGTTACGCTACTGGTCTGCGCGCCGCTAAAACAATCAGTTCATTTTTAATTTTTACATAGAGACACATAACTTTTTAATTGCGACATTGATTAAAAATTATTCTACAATACTTATGACCTTTTAAAGAATTATTATAATTAATAAGTTTGCATGTATATAGGTATTCAAATGTAAATATTTTTAAATGTATAATTTAATTAAGTCATTACAATAATTTTCTTATTAAAAGGGTAATAATAATGAAGTACGCAATATACAAGCAATTCCATAGAAATAAAAAATATAACAATGTTGTGTATTCATTATACAGGGTAGGATTTTTAGCTGGAATAAATTCAGTATTAGAAAATCTCTTTATTTGTTAAAAAAAAAAACACAGAACTACGGCTGCGTTTATTTTTCGCGTATTCATGAAATTTACCCCTCTTTTGGGGGTAGAAACAGACTCCAAGTTTGTTTTTAATGTAAAGGTATATACAGTGTGTCCACGGATGGACCTAACTATACTTGTAAAAAACTTTATTTTCAATTTTTCGAAAAAGTCATTCTTCATCATTTCTTTTGCTTATTAAATAAATATAATTCACGTAAGAAAATTTCCATTTTTTTATACAGGGTGCACACAAAATGTAGAAATGTAGATTTGCAAAATAAAAAATTTTTGATCCAACTTTTTTGAATGATCAAAATAAAAGAGATTGGAAAGAGAAATCGAAAAGCCGAATAAAGTTTTGAGATATGACCTGTGGTAACTACGATATTTTATATTAAAGTTTAATAAATTATTGATATTTTCCTTCAGATTAAAGTTTTAATATTAAATATCGTAGTTATAATTTATCCAAAGTCAGTGTAATGACATTCCATACGGCGGTAAACAGTCTCAAAGAGTTACCGCCGTTTGTATGCGTATGGAATGATTGGAATGTCATCACACTGACTTAGGATAAATTATACCACAGGTCATATCTCAAAACGTTATTCGGCTTTTCGAGTTCTCTTTCCAATCTCTTTTATTTTGAATATTCAGAAAAGTTGGATCAAAAATTTTTAATTTTGCAAATCTACATTTTTACATTTTTTGTGCACCCTGTATAAAAAAATGGAAATTTTCTTACGTGAATTATATTTATTTAATAAGCAAAAGAAATGATGAAGAATGACTTTTTTTCGAAAAATTGAAAATAAAGTTTTTTACAAGTATAGTTAGGTCCATCCGTGGACACACTGTATATTGTGATACAACCCACTATTTATTTTTGTAATGTAGACGCAGTTTGTTTTATTGTAAAAATTATTGGAAATTTTGCCCATTTTTTTTTTGACAAACCCCTAATCAAAAGTAAATTTCACTTCTTGACATTATGTACCATATATGCCGAGACACAATTAAAAATTAAGAATATGCAATAAGAAATAGATAATAAGAACTATAAATTATGGTTGAATTGCTAACTGTCAATAAATCTTCATTTAACTTTTAGTTTTACCGACAGAACAGGTTACGTAACTAGAATTGTTTAATAAAAATATTTTAAAAGAAACCGAAAATTGTTATGTGTTCCTTATTTTGTTTTTTGCAATAAGATTTCTCAATACAAAAAAAATCAAAACCTGTAAAACCAGTAGGTAAGTACATTATTGACGTAGGTAAGTATTAGTAGGTTTAGTCAAACGTAATAGTCACACTCGGGAAGGTTGTAACATCACTAGTCTAAACCGTTTTTAAAAATATACATTTTTTTCCATTCTAAACTATCCTCTTCAAAAAAACCTCCGCATCAGGAAATATTTCCATATTCACAATTTTTCGTCTGCGAAAATCAAGGTAATTCGTTTAGTTTATTATTTTATTTCATTATTTTTTTCGCCTCAATCTAATAGGAAATAATACAATGATTTATGTATTATACGCATTCTAACACATTTATTTTCAAGTTTCCCGCGCTTTATTGCGAACGTTGATTGAGCGGTTGAAAAGTCCACAGCCAGAGTCTAGACACTTATGCAAATCCGACTCTCGTTTGACGGCTTTTTATTTGCTTATTTAAGGCAAGCAGCGACAAAAATGGTTAAAAAAAAAACGTTTTAACTTGCATGAATGAATTACAAATCTTTTAAGCCAAACTTGTTTTAAATGATAATTACAATTATCTCGAAATTAGGAATTACCATTGCGTAACTGTATTCGTTCTTTGGGTAATTAAATCACTAATTCCAGGTTTTTGGGACAAACCACTGCTTTTGAAATCTTTAAACCAGTTAATCATTAAATGACGTATTCGGCTGATATGCTAACTGATATTAAATTTTATAGAAAAGAATACCTAGTAAAGCTATAAAAGAGATGTTTGACCATTTTAAAAAAATTGTACATTCCAAACATGGTATGTGTTATAATATACCGTATATTATGTAACTCGTCTAGAAAGTACAAGTGTTATATGGGCATACCTATACTCACACCTAAATAAATCTTTGCTCTTTACTTTCCATGAGTTGCTTATCTTCGGCAATATATAATTTAGTTTAATTATTTCAAGATCAGGGTCAAACGTTAGGAGTTGATAGTAGTTTTATCTTTCTGTTCTGTTTTTTTGAAAATATAAAGTCATTCGTGGAGAAAGGGAATACAAGGTACTTAATAGTTACTTTCCTTTTGCTTCTTTTAAACAGCACAGCAAAGTAAGAATCTTTAGCCGAGTTCCTTTAAGCTTCTTTTAAATAGCAAAACAAAGCCAACGGCTAAGTTGGGCTTTCCTTTTAAAAGTGTAACTTAGCACAGCAAATATTTTTTCCTCCCTCCTTGCCGCGGTTAAGTATGCCCCTCTCTTATTTCCCATAAGAACTATACGAAGTTATTCGTGAAGCGTTTTAATTAGAGAACGACCGAAGGTTCGGTTTCGGCTAGTTTCGGCCAAAAAATCTAGTTTCGGCCATGCCGAAACTCAGTGTTCGTGAATTGTCGCGCACCGTTCGGCTAACTTTGGGTGGGTTCGTAGGCAGTGTTATCTATAAAAATAATAGATTTTTCTCTGTCTATTTTTTTTTTAGTGGGAAGAGTTCAATCCGTTCTCAAAATCGATATCGTCCTATATAAAATAAATTAAATGTCAGTAATACAATAAAATTTTTAAGTTTCGGTTTCGGTTTTGGCCGAAACTGAGGCCAAGGCCGAAGATTCGGTTTCGGCTAAAAATCTCGTTTCGGTCGGACACTAGTTTTAATATATTAATTTTTTAGCATAATCCTTAACTCGAGTAGGTATGCTTTTAGTAATACCATTTTTTTAATTTTTTTTTTTCAAATTGAAAATCGGTCACTTATTACCGAAGATATAATATTTGAAAAATCGGCCTAGTCGCCATCTTGAATTTCGCATTACTGAAAAAAAAATCCATTCTCAAAAATGGCATTTGGTTGACTTATATTTTCATAAAATAAAGCGTTTTCAAACTTAGCAAGCGAGCGGTCGTTCTTGAGCCCTATGATCATTGACAGCCGTTGCGTTTCTTTTAAAACACTAATTTATTGAGGAGAGAAATCAAAGTCCTATCTTCCTTCATAAAAAATCAAAGTCCTTAAAATTTTAAAAGGAAGACCGGACTTTGAATTTCCATCCTTAATAATTACCCTGTATTTAGGAACTAAAGTCCTAAATTCAATATCTGTTACAGGAGAAATCCCGTTTGAACCTTCACCTATCCTGTAATATCAACTTTGAACTATACTATATTCAGATTTCATTTACGCCTTGGCCTGACCCCGGCGTAAATGAATTCTGAATATAGTATAGTTCAAAGTTGATATTACTGTATAGCTAATGTAGGTATAGTAAATCATAATTATATTATGTGATTTGTGATATTTTGAAATATTGCTAAATGGCATAAAAGTAAAAATCATTGTTAGGGAGATAACTGGTCTAGTGTCCCTAGTATTATTAATATTATTATTTTAAATAATATGCAGCACCTAATATCAGAATAACATTGTAGGTATGTTACGTTATGAATAAAATAAATTTGCTGTAGCTTAACCTTAACAATATTATTTGTAAACACTAAATAAATACTCAGTAAAAACTTACCAAAAAAAAAATTGTTCACACCTGCTGACTGGCCACCAACTGAAACTGAACACCAGCGACCAAGAACTTCTGAATTTACTTTCGAATCATTATCCAATCGGTGGAAGGGGTAGGTACCTATTAGCAGAAGTAATATAATTAATAAAATATTGCATAATGACAATAATGACTAGGTTTTTTTAATGATATGTATAATTTTTTAAATAAAGATTTATTGATAGTAAGGAACGAATTCTCGTTTTTACCACGATATCTACCTAAAGAGTATCTAGCTACGTTTTTATATGGATCATATATTTATGCTTGTGCTATTGTACAGATTTTTGAGATATCAGATGTTGACTTTTTACGGTCTCTAGATCTTAAAAAACAATGATATGCCATTTCCGTTGGTCTGTCTGTTTGTTGGACCAAAACCTTAAAAACTACTTGACGGAGATAACGAAATTTTGTATATAGATTAGGTGTTCTGCCATATAGGCTAAAATATATGATATATTCAATAATTTTTAGCATTTGGTTCGCAATCGTTCGCGAGTGAAGAGAATAATCTTGCTCTTTGGTGGTTGAACGTTGAACGTTTATTTATTTAACAGAAATGCACAAAATACCAATTCTACAGATGATTGGTTATGGAGAGAAAACAAGGACACAAATGGAAGTTGTTCGCTTATTTCATAAAAAAAAATCAAATTTGCCGCCTATAACTCAATAAGGGAAAATTAGTAAAATAGAAAAGCAGTTTCGCCAGCTTGGTAAAGCACATAAAAAAAGGTAGCTGCCTATGCATTAAGTAATGATACCAAATTAGGTATTATGCTTGAGTTTGAGGAAAACCCACATACTTCTAGTCGAAAAACAGCCCCAATGTTCGATGTTCGATTATTCGAACATTACAAGAAAATAAAATGTATCCCTATAAAATAAAATGATACCTACTCATGGCTGAGCTCATGGAATACAATTTTGAAAGGAGAACGTATTTTTGTGAACAAATGCTGGCAATGTTAGATAACAAACATAATCCAATTGAACATGTTTTGTTTTCTGATGAGTGCATCTTTACACTTCACGGTCATGCTAATCGTCAAAATTGCCGTTATTAAAAATCCTCACTGGGTTAGGGAAGAACATACGCAATATCCTGAAAAGGTTAATGTTTCGGCAGGAATACTTGGAGATCATACTCAGACCAGCTTGGTCTGAGAGATCATATCATAGGCCCCTTTTTCAATAATGGCAATTTAAATGGCGATAATTATTTAGCACTGCTCCAAAATAATGTTTTGTCAACTTTGAAAAACTTATATCCTTTAAACACGTAATATTTCCGAAACAGTTGAAGAGGTATACTCTATCCAAACCAAATAGAATTTTTAAAGACGATGTTTCCATCGAAATAAACGTGTTTTTAAAATGGCAATAAAAACTACAAATAAATGCCGCCAACAGCACTATATACCAGGATTGCCCACTACTACTAAATACTACGCGCTAGGCGGTCAGATTTTGGGCTTACTCTTCACTTAAAAAAGGTTGAACGATCGCGGTCGGCATTCCGTTCGACTGGTTTCTGGTTTCTAACGCTTTGTCTCTTTTCCACTTATAATATTATAGTATCATCCCATGCTATTTAACTGAGATGTTATTTTCAAACGGTTAGTTTCTAGAAAAGCAGTGTCGTGTGTGGACGTGTTTCGATTGTTTCCGAGTTTTCGTTAAGATAAGTATATTTTTATTATAATAATATCTTTTTGGCGCCCGTTTGATGTAGATGAACGGGAATTATTACATGTTGAATTACCTTCGCTAACGGCCGCATCGCTAGCCGAAAAATGTTCGGAGTTTAATAAAGATTTACATGTTCAAAGCCAACGAATAATTTTAAATATTTACGGGTGTTTAAAGAAAGAAAATCCCGAACAGTTAGATAAATTCACAATAAAAAGAATTAACACTACTTTCGATATCTACAATTTATCGCGTAATTAAGGCAGGAGATGTTACAGATCATTCGGTAAAGCGAAAAAAAAATAACCAACAGTTTCGGAAAGTTGACGATCGATGCAGCAAAAGATGTTATTCGACGAATTGTTTACAATTCATACAAGGAAAATACGGTACCGACATTACAAATTATCTGGGATAAGTTACACGATTACCCTGATTATAAGTATCAGTCATTGGAAACGCTTCGGGGTATTTTATTAAATTGCGGATTTAAACATAAAAAAATTAATAATCGAATGGTAATAATGGAGTCACGCCGTCTCGTTAAACATCGTCAAGAATATTTGCGGAAAATAAAAAAATATCTCGAATCAAAAAGGTATATAGTATATCTAGACGAGACATGGTTTGATACTCATGATGTTGTTCAGTACAGTTGGGTAGATGAAACTCAAAATTGTAGCTTAAATACACCGTGTTCAAGAGGAAAGCGCATAATAATACTTCATGCCGGAGGTGAAAACGGTTTCGTGCCCAATGCATTGCTTTTGTCGGCCAAAAATATATCAACATCTTCTGCCGATTATCATGAGGACATGACTGGGGATTTATTTGAAAAATGGTTTGTCGATCAGCTCTTACCAAACATTCCACCAAACTCGGTAATAGTCATGGACAATGCATTATACCATTCGCGTATATTAAACAAAATCCCGAATAATAATACTAAAAAGGAGGACATTTTAAATTTTATGAGGAGTAAAAACATGAAAATTCCTGAGAAGGTACCGGTGAAAAAATAATTACTAAAGATGATAAAGAGTCGAAATTTTAAAAATGAATACATAATTGATAATCTTTGCACTAGACACGGCCATACTGTATTGCGTTACCTCCTCATTATTGCATATTTAATCCTATGGAAATGATTTGGGGCACTATAAAAAAAAGGCTTCGTAAATGTAATCAGTAAAGAGCGGATTTATATGTAACAAAAAAGTGCAAAATAAGTTTTTTATATGTTGTTAAAACTACTCAATATATGTGGTAACCTTTCTGAAATATGGAATAAAAAATGTACACCACAGAACAATATATTTTATTTTAAGTTTTTGTTTATAAAAAAAAGTACATTAACATTATGATTTCATTATAAAACTAATAAAGTTATTTAAATATTTGAATTACAGTAAATGACCAAAATATGATTTATATTTTCCATAGTAAAATTATGTCGTTTGTCGGTAAGTACGTTTTTATAAGCAGAAAATGACCGCTCAACGTCGCAAGAAGTAATCGGGGCATATTTCATTGAAGCAATGTCTTCAGGATTCATATCTGGAATATCTTCAATTTGCCCTTTTAGAATATTGCAAATTCTTTTCATTTGTACATATCCCGGATTTCGATGTAAAACGCTATCCATTTTTTCCATTATTTTTTTACCTATATCGCCTGGGATTAGTTTCAAATTTTCAACTACTTTCTCTAATATTTGAAATGAATTAATTAAGGGCAACTGTGTGGCTTCCAAATCGTTATTTGCGGTTGCTAACATAGAAAAATGAGCCTTTGTTCTCGGTTCTCGGTATTCCTTCGTTGCAAAATATGTTTTATATATGCGCTTATAGGCACACATATGGATAATACATTTTTATGCAATAAAAATCCAAAATATTAAGTTATATGCGAAATAAAATTTCGTATTTAGGTAGTTATTCATAAAAAAAATAAAGGGATAAGATTCTAGCTTGATCTGATTTAGCAAACAAAAGATGTAATCACATACAAATCTGCTCTCTAGTAATCAGTCACCAACACTAAGCGCAATAGTACTCGATAATATTCGGCAAGTAGTAAGTGAACTAAGCCGCGATATTTGGAAAAACTATGTGGCCCACGTTATAAAAAAAGAGGAGGAATATCTTATTTTACCGCCAGTAGCACCACTAGTGATTCAAAATGCGAATGAATCCAGTTCCGAATCATCTGACGATTCCAACAGCGTATGAATACATATTTTTTTATTTTAGATTTGATTTTTTTATTCGATTTAAAAGTTTTAACAAAGATTAATATTCTTATAAATACAGGATGGGATTGGAAAGGGTGTAGGGGAGAAGGGAGCCCTTTTTTGCGACCAATTAGCAATTTCTAAGCTTGATTACAACACGCGCCTTCAAAAGTTTTGATTAAAGTAATAGGTAAATTATTTTTGCGCTCGATTTGACAGGTTTCTAAAATGCTTGTTTATACTGGATTACAAATAATTATAAAAAATAATATATTTATTGCGTTAATTTAAAGTCATAATTATCGTTTGATGGCACGCCCATGGATACATTTATTTCGGTGGCGAAAAAATTCTATTAGGTTTGGATAGACTTTATAGGATATTGTACATAAAATATGTCTAAAATTTTCCAAAGAATCCAAAAATTGAATAATATACAGGGTGTTATATTTAAAATAAGAAAGTTGGCATCGGCCACTGTTACATGACACACCCTGTATAAAAAGTTTTTATTGAAAAAAATGCGCAACTATTAATACCAATCGACGTGTCCGAGCGTTTTTTCGGACACGCCCCCATGTATTTATTATCGAATTTATTTCATTTGGCTTATACACACTGTATACTTTGATAGATTGCCAAACAATTACTATTTATTCTGCTTTTATCATCTATTTTACCTTCTCACTAGCACATATTATCAATATTGGATATTTGAAAATCCATTTTTAAATTTAAAAAATACTTAAGTTTAAAAAATAAATATTTAAGTTTTGATTGTATAGGTCAATCTTCTTTGCCGATGGTTCTATTGATAAATCCAAATGCTGCCTTGAACTAAAAAAATGTACATCATACATACATAATGTATTAAAAATCCTTTAAAAATATGCAAATTTATGTAACAATATAAATATAAGAAAGATTTAAGATTATGTCGTATAGTAGGTATCATCCCATCTTTTGATTTATAACGTATAAAATATTACATGCTTGGATAGGAACCATGAAATAATTATAAATTATACAGTGTGTTTATGGGAATGACTTATGAAATGTGACCCTGCAAATCCTGATATAGGGGTCAGTCCCTCCCCCCAGAAAGTACCTACTTTTAGTTACGGCAATAATGTTCATAATCACCATAAACCTGCACCTTTATTAGATAAGCACAATAATCACGAAAGTGGCAAATTTATGGGCTTGCGCATATAAACAAAGCCCTGCAGGAATTGGCATGCGCACTGCAAAATTCTTAATTAACGAATGGGAAAATAGACAGATCCGGGCTTTAAACTGTCTTACTAAAAGCTTAATGTTGTGCTGCACAGGTTCCATTCGTCGATTATTCGAACATTAAAAGAAAATAAAATGTAGGTATCCCTATAAAATGATACCCACTCATAAGCTCATGGAAGACGATTTTGATAGGAGAACGTATTTTTGTGAACAAATTATGGCAATGAGATAACAATGTAATCCAATTAAAACATGTTTTGTTTTCTGATGAGTGCACCTTTACACTTCACGGTCATGCTAATCGTCAAAATTGCCGCCATTGGTCTAGGGAAAATCATCACTGGATTAGAGAAGAACATACGCAATATCCTGAAAAGGTTCATGTTTGGGCAGGAATATTTGGAGATCATATCACAGGTCCCTTTTTCATTAATGGCAATAATTATTTAGCACTGCTCCAAAATAATGTCTTGCCAACTTTGACACACTATATATATATCCTGATGATCGAGCAAACCCACAACTTCCAGCGAATATGATATGGTTTCAGCAAGATGGAGCACCGCCCCATTACCAAATCGTTCGGCAGTACCTACCTCAACCGAGTCCGAGTATTTCCAAATCGGTGGATAGGGAGGCGTGGATCGATGCCAACCACCGGCGTAGCTAGGGGGGGGGGGGGGGCATCGGGGCATTTGCCCCCCCCCAAGAGCCATGAAAAAAAGTAATTATCAACAATATTTCAAAAACAATATTTAAATTTAATTTTTTTGCCCTTTTAAAGTTAACGTAGGTAGGCTTACTTTGAGAAACAACGCGTCTGTTTTGGTCATCACATCCCCGTCGTCTTGTTTTATGTGACATTCGCGGATCTGATGTCTGGTGGTGTAAATTTCCTTTTCTCTCTTTTATTTACGTAAATAAGACAAAGTAAGATATAAACATCGTAGAAAAACCTAGGTAATTACGTTTGGTTGTGGTTTGTTTGTAGGACTTCTAGATTATTTCAGTTGCGGATTGTACTTAGGCGATTACGTAACAATTATAGATAATAGAAAAATTTAGCAAAATTTGGGCGTGGTCCAAAAAAATTTTCGCCTGCGGCGGGCTTTACGCCTCTAAAACTATATGCCCCTCCCCAAGACAATATCCTAGCTACGCCACTGATGCCAACACGAACCCCTGATCTGACGCCTTTAGACTTCTTCCTATGGGGTTATGTCAAAACTATTGTATATCAAACTAAACCCCTCGACTTAGCTGACTTAAGAAGACGAATAACGCTTGCGATTGGATCGGTCACGCGGTCACGCCTGAGATGTTCAGTTACTTTAGAAGTAATTTCTATTTAATATTAGGATGTGGCCAAGACGTTCGCGGCGAGCATTTCCAACATCTCCTAAAGCATGTTGCACGAAAAATGGATACGACTTAATGACTGCAGTAAAACTACCTGGGTCGGTCCCATTGTGTCGACAAGAGCTTGGCAATAAACAAGTGAAGTATAAAGGGACGGACTGTAGATAATTATGTAAATATTTAATTTATATAATTTAATAAGGATGAGTTTCTAAGGAAGACAAGTAATGATATGATTATATTAATATAATCAAATGAAATTACATTTATTTACATTTATAATGTCATTCTATAGGTAGTTCTGTATAAAAATTTTTTTTAAATATTACTAGTCATATTTATTTACATTTAAACCGGCATCTTTACGCTTCTTTCTAGATTTAATGGGATTTGACGCGATTCTTTTCACTGTAGTCAGAGGTATCTTAGTCAAATCAGACGTTTCAGTCGCAGCAGCACTAGCATTAAGTCCTCTGTTGAGTAAAGAAGTATATACTCTTTACTCTATACTCTAGCATCAAGAGATAAATGCATTTTCTTCGCTGCAACACTAGAAGAAGCACCATCAATGTTTTTCCACGAACCCACATACTGTTTTTTTATACGTTTGGTAAAATGATATCGGTAATATAACTAAACTCTTCCAGCAAGAAATAAAAACTAACAAATTTTACCACAAAAAGGTATTTAAATATAAATCAAGCAACCCAACCTACCTGATGTGCCTATATCTACAATAATTATAATTCTTACAATCCGGTCCTTTCAAATAATTATACCAAACGGTCATAAAAAATGGGATCGCCAAAGGTACTTTTACTGCAGTCATTAAGTCGTATCCATTTTTCGTGAAACACGCTTTACATTAATGTTTTTTTTTGTTTTTTACATTATCAAGAAATAAACAGTATTACTAAACTTATTAGTTTTTGAGTGTGTTGTTAATTTTTGCAATAACTCTGAAAACGCTTAATATTTCCGAAACAGTTGAAGATAGGTGTAGGATATTGTACATACATGAAATATGTCTAAAATATTATGAAGAATCCAAAAATTGAATAATGTACAGGGTGTAGCATTTAAAATAAGAAAGTTGGTATTGGCAACTATTAGATGACACACCCTATATACAAAGTTTTTATTGAAAAAAATGCGCAACTAGAAATACCAATCGACGTGCCCGAGCGTTTTTTCGGACACGCTCCCATGTATTTATTATCGAATTTATTCGATTTGGCTGATACACACTGTATATTATGTTTATGACTCTATGACTTATAAGAAGACACAAGAAATTAGCAAGGCGCGCGTAATAATAACAATAAGTAACACCTAATATTGTATATTTTTTTGGTGCGTATTTGCGTGTAAACTGTAAATAACAATTAATTTTTCGTACCTCCTTAAAAGGTCGTTAGGTTTTATGTCAATAATATTACTCAGAAAATGACCAGATTATTAAAATTTCAAGTTGTTGACTTTTCTAAGTATTACTTAGGAGTTGGTAAGTTTATTTTTGTAATTATAGTATATCCAAAAAAACGTCTTCCGTAATATATACGCAAGGGCGTACCTACTCTCATAAATAAATAAAGGGTATTGGGGCATTTTTCAATATCACCAGGTGTTTCAGGAGGAACGCTCACCCTTATAACTTTTTATTGTTTAAATATACAGTGTGTCCCCGGATGGAGTTGACAAGAGGAAACGGATCTTTATTATTTAGGAAAGCATCACTTCACAGACTGCGCAAATAACATAAGTATACATCCGTATAAATATTAAAAACATCAGGAATTGAGGGAATGTGATAAAATCTAAGAGCAAACTTTCGTTTAGAAGTTATGGAAAAGGGAAATAACGATAGGGAATTCTCACTCTCTTACCGATAAATACATGCACTTTCACATTAAACAATGAACTACCTACATGTTAACGTTTTTTTTATACAACATATAAGTTGCAGTATTTCTCTTCTCCTCCCTCTCTTTTTACGAGGGAATAAATGATAATTTATAGGGCAGGGTGGCCCCTTCTCACGCCACTGAACAATACTTGTTTTCAATAACTCGGAGGAGTACAAAAACGGTGTAAAACCTTTACTATGTTTACCTAAAAATTAAGCAAATAATTATAATTTTAAGCTATATCATCTAAACATTCCATGACGCTAACGAACCCATGATTTTAAAATAAACATCACGAACCAAATTTTGGCTAAACGATGCGATGGTCACAAACAGAAACAGAAGATAGAAGGTACAATAAAAATAATGACTGGGCATTTAGCTATGTTTTTTAAATAAGTTATTTGCAGTTCTTTCGCCACTTTATCAAAACTTGGCTTCTGCCACATATTTACAATTTTAAGAATATGTCACTTGTTTACCATTATTTTTCATAGAAATGTTGTCCTTGTTATCAAGAGCAGGTAGGTCCACCTTGTTAATTGACCCTTAAGACCGGGCCTGGTGCATTTAGGATATATAATCCGTATTGAAAAAGCCAGCATTGTGTGTTTGAGGAATTTGTTGAAGTGTTGATGCTGTGGTGCATAGAAATATTAGTGTTTCACTTTTTGAAAACTGGTTTGAAAATTATCTTTTAAAAATATCAGCGATAATGGATAACGCAAGTTATCACAGTCGTTTGCTATACAGGGTGTTCCTAAATATCATGTAAATACGAAAAGGGGTAATTCTTTGGCTTATTTAATGACTAAAAATTCATATAAACATAGGCGCACCGAAAAAAAGTTCATGGGGATGAAAGGGGGCATGACCCCTGAAAAAATATCTCCCTGTAGATTCTTCAAACCATTTGGTATACCCAATGATGTATGTCCTACAGCGTAACCTATATTCCAAATAAGAGCTTAAATCTCAAAAACTACAAGAGCTATAAAGAAATAAACAAAAAAAATCTTAAAATTTCAACACCCTGTAGATCGGCAACGAAGCGTTTGCGGACCTATGTTTATATGAATTTTTAGTCATTAAATAAGCCAAAGAATTACCCCTTTTCGTATTTACATGATACTTAGGATAGAGCGCCAAACTGATCAAGTATTAAAACTGAAATATATAAGAATAGAATTATTATAAAATTATGTTTATTTTGAGTTTAGTTACAAAAAAAACAATTTTAGAAGTCTTAAATACACTTAACATTAAAAAACAATGCGTATGTGATAACTTGACGGAACAGATGGGTCATATAATATACTGTCTTACGCCTTCCACCGTATCATTGTATATTTAACCGAGAGTTTATGTGGCACCAAGTAAAATCAAAGGTGAGAGCAAAAAATGTTTCCTCTACCCTGAGTGTCATGAAGTTTATAATATATTATATATACCGGCCAAAAGCTGGAAAACTTCAGTAAAGCATATTTTAAAGCTCGAAGATTCTTATATTTATACAGGGTGTACGGAAATAATGAGAAACACATTTAGGGGATAATTCTAGACCGAAAATTATTGATATCTAATAAAATAAAAATAAACTATTTTATAAGATGTTAAAAATGTCCTTTACCAACTATATTCTGCAGTAGATCAATCGATCTAAAAATTCCTGTTGTACATTTTGTACTACTTATTGTGGAGAAATTTCTCGCATTGCTCGTCGAATGGACTCCTTAAACGTATCTATCGAGTTGGGTTTAGATTTGTAAACTAAGTTTTTGACGTAGTCTCACAAAAAAAGTCCAATGGGTTAAGATCGGGCAATCTGAGTGGCCCACTCTGTTGACCCCCGTCTATATACCTATCCACCGTTCCGGAAAAATTGTATTTAAGTACTCCCTTACATGAGCAGCGGGTGGCACCATCCTGTTGAACCCATAAGGTTAAACTTAGTAAATCTGGATCATTATCATCTGGAAATAGAGTGGTAAAAGTTGGAACCAGATCATTTCGAAAATTAGGAAATCTTTCATCAAAGAAAAATGTTCCGATTACCCTATTTTCAACAATACCCGCCCAGCCACCTTTTCATTATACTGGGTGTGATCTTTTATGAACCAGTGGGGATTTTCCTGTGCCCGCTTGAGCTGAGAATCTTCCTGTGGTGATAATAACACATTTATGTTTTTTCCCGTCAGGTATACGAGGACGACCACTTTTAACACTATCTTTAACATTACGGGAAATTCTGCACTTAATTGATCATAGACACTGTCGATAGGCTAATAGATGGGCGATTTGGATATTTTTCATTGAACATGACATTGATTTTCCTATGACTTCCACTTTTATCTTCACAATCAAACATAATCAAAATTTCTATGCGTTCATCTTCAGCGAGGCGCATTTTGGATGTAATATCAGCAGAGTAAAATCCAGATTTAATTAACATTCACTGACATTTTTTGACGTTTTAAACTTAAATAGCCAATTGTCATTGTCAATGCCAAGATTGTGACTTGAGTTTAGAACGTTACTAAGTCGAGGAACATATCAATGGTGCATACCAGCATTAAAGTGTTAATATTTCGTAAACGGTTGAAGATAGGTATATTATATGATTTATGAAAAATCTCTAGAATAGATTGTAGAATGTAAAAATCTAAATGTTTCATTAAAAAAATTAGTTGATACGCGTAGCCTTTTTAAACATCTTTGTCCTAAAAAAAAAATGTATTTTAGAAAACTGAATTTGACGAGTCAGATCAATTCTTGATTAAACGGGAGGTTTTCTATATTAAAAGCAGATTCCTTTTGTTATCATAACGCTGTGTATAGTATTTTTAAAACTAATTTTTATATTTTATTTAATTCATTTTGTTCGTATGCCGGCTTATAAGGCGGCGCTGACAAGGGCATTGTTTTTATTAACTTACGTCAATTAGGTCTAGCATGACCATACCAACGTTTGACTATTTATCTTTAAGCTGCTTTAACCCTCAGTACCCCACAAAACACTTTTGTTGGAATGCAATTCTATTGTGATATCTTCATTACTTTGACTAATTTTACCCTTACAATGTCTTACAGACATACACCTAAAGATGTTTAATAAAAAGTTTTTAAAAATTTTTTAAATAATCTTCGACACCTTTTTAGAAAGGTTTTTTCTTCTTCCCCAGTTTATTCGGTTAGTTTAGACCCCCTTTACAGACTTCTCACATACTCAGTATGTTTTAATTGTCATCAATTTTCTTCATATTATGTATTCTACACTTCAAGTTCTAATTCCATACAAGCTCCATTAAGGTTCTACACCACTTTCTCTTCTGCTAAAACCATCAGCACCAAATATATTTTCTGTCTCCTGATGATGAACGTTTCTACGTTCGAAACATATAGAGACTCTAGAAGAATTTTATTCTATTAAATTTTGTGGAGGAAGACTTTTAGTTTTTACTTTCTTTCCCATATATCTTTAAGTTAAACAAATGGAATTAGGCGATATAAAAACTATATAGGTAGGTACTCGGTTTTGAGCTAGGTCAATACCTATTTCACACGCAAAATTTTGTCCTCTATATCCGTCAAGTAGTTTCTAGACCGGTTTTTGTAATCTAGGGACCATAAAATATTGACATCTGAAAAAAAATCGCGGAAAATATAAGGAATTTATTCTATCACTGAATTTTTACAATTACAATCACCACTTAAAAAAAAATTTATTACTAAATAAATTTTGAAACCAACTTCGAATTTCCATTGTCTTTATTTTGTTACTTAACGCAACGTTTCGGTTAGTTAGTATATCTCTAACCGTTTTCAAGTGTAAATTCAATTTAAACACGTGTGTCACCTAACTGTATTTTTAAACCACCCTGTAGTATATCGCAACTAAAATTTGGGCGTAGGCTTAAAAGCTCCCTGGTATAAGTGTCCATTAAATTCAAGGGTCTTATTATTTCACAGTTAAAAAATATCAACATTTTTTTAGGTTAACGTTTTCCGTGAAAAAAATTGGAGTTTAATTATTATTTTAGTAACGGTAAGAGATAGATATAGGATAATATTAAAGAAAGTTATGGGGAAATTAATAGGGGGTTCAAAAATAAATAAAATACAGGGTGTTCCATTTAAAATATCGAAAGTTGCTACTAATTTTTGGTAGAAGTGGAAAAAACGGTTTCACGTCTGGAGCGTTGCAATCGCGAACGCGGTAGTACCTATACCTATATATAGATACATTTTTATTTTACATGCTTTGATAAACTCTCTTGCAAATACTTTTCACCATTTTTTTTTACTCTTTATATGCAGGGTACCCTTGGCGCACCTCTTTCGAATGCAAAAAGTACTTTTTTATGCACCTTGTTGTTTTGTTGCATGTGGTAAGTACATGTACAAGTGTAGGTTCCGGCAGCCTATACCTATCTTTGAAAATCTGCTTAGTAATATAATTGTAATGTAATAAAGTTGCGTTAAACGACTGTGGCAATGAATTAAACAATAAATTCTTTGGTAAAAAATAATTGAAAACCTTGACACTGTGCAAATTATGAATTTACTTGATAAAATTGAACACTTCCCGTTCACGGTGTGGTAGATACGCAAAATTATAATTCGAAATCATATAAAAAGTATAGTTACGTATGTTTTTAGTGAAACTGTTCTGCCTGCAATGCTTTTATAAATACATTTGGTTAATGAATCTGAAAGGAAAGAACAACTGCTTGGTATATTTTGTATTTTGAAGTCATAATATACGTATGCATAAACTGAATGAAAAATACAGTATGTTCTTTGCCTTCATTATATTATTATAAATAAAAGTCCTCGATTGTCCTTTGTCCAGTTACTTTTTTAAACCTGTTAGCCCTGATGATGGTTTTCCACCGAAACGCGTATAGGCAATAGGTATTTACATAATAAAGTGAAGGACACGTTTTATTTTTTATTTCATACAATGACCCTTCTGAAGGTTGGGTAGGATTGTATCGGCCGTTGTCGATTAGTTGGTTTGCGCTGACGTCGGTATTAGGTTTTCGTGTGTTTTTATCAGGGATCATATCGGTCATTCATCTATTCGAATTCTCAGTCCATGTTTGGTTAGTTTGCTTGTGATACGTTTTTTGTGCATCAACTTGATAAGACTGGGAAACAAATTGATAAACTGAAACACTAATTTAAATCAAACGTTTATTTTATAAAAAAATATCAAACTATACATACCTATAACGCTGTACAGTACAGTGCACACTGCATTGGTACAGTGTCATCCAACCAGGACTAAACAGACAGGCATATTTTTTTAGTTTCCCTGTAGTTTTATTTAAACCAATATAGCCATAATATATGGTCTTACTGTAGAATATAAATTGCAATTGGCTTTAAACAACGAAACTGATCGTTGTTTTTCAAAGGAACACCCTGGATATTTTTAATTTGTATGACAGGTCTTTCTTTCCTGATTTACTTATTATTATTTAGCTTTATTCGAAATTTGACTTTGGCATCAAGTTCTGCTTCGATCGGTATTATTAAGCAAAAAAAATAGTAGTCACGTGATTTGCATTATCTGTCAAATTTTAATTTTTTCCAAAAAATAATTTTCAAAAGTGGGGTTATTTCTGAAAATATCGAAAAAAGTTATTGGAAAAAGTTTTTTTAAATGCAGTTCCTAGCCCACATGCCAAATTTCAGCTGCATAAGATAATTTTGATTTTTTACCCATATTTTGTAAATTGCTCCACTCTTGCAAAATAAGACTCAACGCAACCTACATAAAACTTCTTAGTTTTGACAATGCTATTTCAGATACATTTTCTTTAAAGTAGCGCCATATTAAATGTGTGTTTTTCTACAAAATCAAAATAGGGCTATTAAAATTTGGTCGCATGTCATGCAAAGTTTATGTTTTTGACCCTGTATAAGATAACTTTATAAAATAAGTATTTTTGAAAACGTAGTTTGTGTCTGTTGTGTTCAAAAATACTTATTTTATGAAGTTACCTTATACAGGGTCAAAAACAGATAAATTTTGCATCACATGCGACCAAATTTTAGCCCAATTTTTATTTCCTAGAAAAACACACATTTAATATGGCGCTACTTTAAAGAAAATGTATCTGAAATAAAGCATTGTCAAAACTAAGAAGTTTTATGTAGGTCGCGTTGAGTCTTATTTTGCAAGGGGTGCAATTTACAAAATATGGGTAAAAAATCAAAATTATCTTATGCAGCTGAAATTTTTCATGTGAGCTAGAAACTACATTAAAAGAAGGTTTTTCTAATAACTTTTTTCGATATTTTCAGAAATAACCCCACCCCATTTTTGAGTTATTTTTTGGAAAAAATTAAAATTTGACAGATAATGCGAATTACGTGACTACTATTTTTTTGTTGAATGTTCATCTCGATCGAAGCAGAACTTGATGCCAAAGTCAAATTTCAAATAAAGCTATTAATAAAAAAAATCCCATATGATGCGGAGTTACTGGTCACACTATATAGCTCAAACCGTTTTTAAGATATGAGCGATCAAATTTTTGGTTGGTTTTAATGAAAATACATTGGTTTTAAAGCGAATACTCAAAAATAGGCTACTGTTCAGTCCTAGTTGGATGACCCGTACCCGTACAGCTAGTAATATAAGCTCCAATATCAATGGGTAAACCAAAAAAGTAATGTCTCTACTACGTTTTTGGTAAATAAGTAATGTCAATGTCTTATTTATTATCAAAAAATAGTATTTTACAGCCATATTACAAATTTTTTGTTCACATTATAATATAAATACAGTGTGAGTTTTGTAACTTCGAATACAGTAGAGTTAATCCAGTTTTTCTGAAAAATGCTTGGATATATACGGGTATTAACATTAACATTTTAAGTTGTGGTCTTTTTTGTAAAAAAAACATTGAAGCAGTGTGTCCCAAATTAGAGATATGGCGATATCGATAATTTTTTTAAATGGCAACCCTATAGTTTTTATTGCCTATTTTAAAAGTGCCTATTAAATTATATACAGTATGTCTCCGTAAGTTGGAACCATATGGAAAACTTTTTTATTATTAATTTTACGAAAAAAAGTTATTCTTAATAAAAAGTTCTGCATGGTCTAAAACCTAAAATGCAACTATCAGATATTAAATTATTTTAAGCGTATACGAGGTTTGTCAAAAAATATTAATTTTGCCCAAGAGCAAAGTACCTACCTTTATTTTTGACAAAATCGAAAATTGTTATTAAAAAAAGTTGATCAGAACTAAAAACCACGTTCAAATGTAATTACACCCATTTACGATGAAAAAATAGGTTTTGTTATTTTTTAATAATTTTTCTGCATTATTTATTAATTATGCTTTTTATTTCTCTTTATCTCTTTATCTTGTAATTATTAAAAACATGATAACCTTTTCGTTTCTTAATTTTATCTAATAATATTGCAATTTAAACAAGTCCGTAATAAATAAATACATATACCTACATTTATATTGCAAATAAGAAAATATACATCCTAGATTACGTGTAACTACTGTACAGGGTTTTTCCGTATATTTTGGAGCACCCCTGGAAGTTTTATTTGAAGACCTAGAAAAAACTTAAAATTACCAAAGTTGCATGATTTATCCTGAACTGCCAGAATTTGTTATCGGACAAAACAAATGAACATCGTAAATTTGTTTAATAATGCCAATGTCGATTTTTTTAAATGGAAATGGTATATTATTTTTTTTTAACTCCTTACTCTTTTCTGATTCCAAATATGTATATATGTTATATGTTTACTTTAGTCGTTTAGGCAAAATTTCATTTCAAAATATTGCGGATTAGAAAATTTATATTGGTGTGAGGAAAACATGCTAGAACATAATGCTTATTCAGTAACAATAATTAATATAAATAATGATAATAATTTATGAAACAAACCTATAACATATTTGGAATCAGAAAAGAGTGGAGTTAAAAAAAAAATAATATACAGGGTGTTCGATTTAAAAAAAATCGACATTGGCATTATTAAACAAATTTACGACGTTCATTTGTTTTGTCCGATAACAAACTCTGGCAGTTCAGGAGAAATCATGCGACTTTGGTAATTTAAAGTTTTTTCTAGGTCTTCAAATAAAAGCTCCAGGGGTGCTCCAAAATATACGGAAAAACCCTGTACAGTTAAATTTGCATTGTTATTGTATACATACGTTTCAAAAAAAGAAAAAATATTTTTTTTATCGTAAATGGGTGAAATTACATATTTAAACGTGATTTTTAGTTCTGATCAACTTTTTTTAATAACAATTTTCGATATTTTTAAAAATAAAGGTACTTTGCTCTTGGGCAAAATTCAAATTTTTTGACAAACCTTGTATACGCCTAAAAGAATTTAATATCTGATAGTTGCATTTTAGGTTTTAGACCATGCATCACTTTTTATGAGGAATAACTTTTCTTCATAAAATTAATGATAAAAAACGAGGGGTCTCACTAGTCAAAATTTGCACACCTACTGCCAAATTTGGCAGGACTTGTCGTTTTTGCCCTTGTCCTGCCACGGTCCTGCTTGTCCTGCCACGGTCCTGTTACTGTCCTACCACGGATACACAACTTCTAAATATTTATCTTCTTTCTTAACAAAGAAATAAACTCGGAAATAAACAATATATTTTATCAATAACTTGCATGAACATAATAAATGAGACTGCAAACTCGACTAGTCGACTGTTGTGATTGGCCGATGTTTGCAACAGAACTCAAACAGGAATATTATGCGGCGACGCGCGCCGAGAACTTTAAAAACTGCGACGTCTGTTACACGCACTTCAATTTCACTTTCAATTAATAAACAAAAGCAAACAAAAATATTTTTTGCTTCCGGCTATTTATCCCCACTCCTAAAGTTATTGGAGAAATCTGATTGGATCTGAAAGGTACAGCCTGTCCTGCTTCGATCCTGCCAGGTCCTTCTACAGTCCTGCCTGGTCCTTCTACAGTCCTGCCTGGTCCTTCTACAGTCCTGCCTGGTCCTTCCATAGTCCTGCTAAGTCCTGCCTTACCATTTGTACACCTACTGCCACAGTGAGACACCCCTCGATAAAAAAAGTTTTCCATATGGTTCCAACTTACGGAGACATAGTGTATATAAATTAATGTGCACTCTAAAATTAGTCAATAAAAAACTAGGGTTGCCGTTTAAAAAAATTATCGATATCGTCAATTTGGGTCACACTGTATGTAAGAATATTTCAAAAAAAAACCGTACTGGATTTACTGAGTTTATTCCAAGTTACAAACTCACACTGTATATGAATACATTCGGCAATTTATCGTACATACCGGGTGTTTCTCAAAAGACGTTCACCCCTATAACTTTTCTGTATTTATAGATATTAAAATGAAATTTTGAGATTATGCATAAGAGATATGAGTCTGAATCTATTGGCTTAATTTTTAATTTGTTAGCACTCCCGGTTTGACCGGAAGTGACCTTGACTTTATTTTAAATGGGACATCTTGTAAATTTTTACTTATTGGGATTCAGCATAACATTCTGAGTAAAATGACACCTCGCTTGTCATTTTTTGACGTGTTATAACATTTTTATGTTTATTTTTATTTTCAATCTAGAGTGCTACAAATTAATTAAATCTGTTAATTTAGAGTCAAGTAAGTATATGAAAATTAAAATTATGTCATAATTATTGACTTTCTAAGTTTCGCAAGCGTTTAAAAAATGAAATTTTGTTTTTTTGACGTTTACTCCATTTTTCCAAATGGAACGATGGTAGTTCACTAGGATATATTTAAAACGAGCATTTTTTTCCCAAAAATTTGATATCATGCATACACTCCTATATGCTATTTTAAAATTGACACGAAAAAATTTGCCTTAAGTTACAATCGCAAATTTAAAAGCGTTATGCATTATTGCCGCCCTGTCTTTTCTAAAGAAATATAAAGGCGGCTTTGAAAAACAATGGAATGGTTTTGAAAACCAATATTTTTAAATAAAATTGTAATGTCATTCGTTTATTAAACTTACATTGTAAATTAGATAAAATGGTTAGTTACTTTACTAGAAATGAACAAAGTGGTATGCTCCTAATTTTTGGAGTGACCAGAAAAATTCTTCTGAAGCCGCAAGATTGTATGTGTTGTATGTTTTATAAACTAATGACATTACAACTTTAAATTAAAGCCATATTGTTTTACAAAAACATTCCATTGTTTTTCAAAGCAAAAAAAGGGCGGCAATAATGCTTATAACGCTTTCGATTGGGATTTAAGGGAAATTTTTTCGTGTCAATTTTAAAATAGCATAGGAGTGTATGGTATCAAATTAGTTGGAAAAAAAGCTCGTTTTAAATATCCTGGTGAACCACCGTCGTTCCATTTGGAAAAATGGAGTAAACGTCAGGAAAACAAAATTTCATTTTTAAACGCTTGTGACACTTAGAAAGTTAATTATTATTACATAATTTTAATTTTCATATACTACTTGACTATAAATTAACAGATTTAATTAATTTGTCGCACTCTAGATTGAAAATAAAAAATAAACATAAAAATGTTATAACACGTCAAAAAATAACAAGTGAGGTGTCATTTCACTCAGAATGTTATGCTGAATCCCAATAAGTAAAAATATACAAGATGTGCCATTTAAAATTACAAAGTCAAGGTCACTTCCGGTTAAACCGGAAGTGCTAACAAATTAAAAATTATGCCAATAAATGCAGACTCATCTCTTTTGCATAATCTCAAAATTTTATTTTAATATCTATAAATATAAAAAAGTTATAGGGGTGAACACCTTTTGAGAAACACCCGGTATACCATGAAACAAAATTATCATTAATTCAAAATACATAAGAATATTTCTAAATAAAAAAAGGAGTATTGCCTGATGAGAATCAATTATTACTGATGTAAATCAATCCTAAAATGACTCAAGGTTATTGTTACTAAATAAATTACAATAAAAATGTCATTTTTGGTTCGTATAGTTACGCCTGGATCATATAAGTTCCTCATTACTAAATTTTCATCAGCTTGAATTTTAAATTAAACTAATATTAATAAAATCTAAATAAAAAAATTTATTACGTTCTAATAAAAATACTAAAAAAAAAAATCCTTAAGGTATAGTATTTCCAATCCAAAGCTAATTAAAATTTATAAAAAACTAGCGTGTATCCGGCATGCGTTGCAACCCGCTGGTATAAATACAAACCCGATATATTAGTACCCGGCATGCCACTTTCTGAAATTGCATCCGTGCGAAGCCGGGGCGGGTCGCTATTATACATAAAAACCTTTCCCTTGAATCACTCTATCTATTTAAAAAAACCGCTTCAAAATCCGTTGCGTAGTTTTAAAGATTTAAGCATATATAGGTAGGGACGGACGGACAGACAGCGACTTTATTTAATACTATGTTAAGATTACTCAAATACCTGGTGACAGATGCAGGCGTGTGCGAAATGTAGGCAGACGCAGACTTTGGCATAATGTTTTTTATTCATATTAATTAACTTTGGCAAGACTATACATAGATCGTTGTGCTTGTAAAGGTTACTTTTAAATGAAAAACTTTATTTTATTTTTACGTTTACATAAATAAGTTATAGTCGGGAAAATAGTGTGCAAACCACAGACATGTAATATAGGGAGACAAAACATTCGATTCATGAAAAACCATTTGTTTACAATCATACATACTTCCAAAGTTTCAGGTAAGTTAGAAGGAGATGGCTTTAAAAAATGGCAACTCTGTAAGCTGTAGAAATTCGCTGTTATCCTTACAGTACATATTGGAATTTTAAGGATAAAAATTAATCGAAAAACGAAATTGATCACAAAAGAAATTAAAAATAAAAAGTAGCAATAGCGGAGTTCCTTTTTAGTTACTTTTAAATAGCAAAGCGAAGGTCAGCAGCAGTGGCGGCGATAAGGCCCCCGCAAGCCTCGCAACGCGGCCCCCACGAAGCTGGGGGCCCCCCTCCGCCTGCCTAGCTGTCGTATTTATACATTTTAGATTAATATTAAAAAAAACATAAAAACCAAACAATAAAAATTATTATTTATGTATATTATCACATAATTTTGCGGGGGGGCCCCCAAATGTTTACCACCGCCACTGGTCAGCAGGAATTTTTCCTCCCTTCTTGCCGCGATTAAGTATGCCCCTCTCTATTTCCAATACGGACTATACGACTATACGGAGTTGTTCGCGAAGTGTTCCTTTAACAACTTACCTAAGGAAAGATTTTTACTTTGCTTTGATGTTTAACTCTTTCAGGGGCAGACAATTATGCTAAATAAAAAGCCTAGTGGGGCAAAGAAAAATATTTTATTATTGTAGCTTTTTTTTTATATAAACTCATTCGTAGGCTTAAAGTGAATATAAAAATATAAAATAAAATTAAAAAAAAAATGTTAAAAAATACAGGGTGGAACCTCGGGTGGAACATTTTATTGGGAAGGGTGGAAATCTGCGAAGGAATAACCTGGAATATCCTTAACATCAACATCACATCACAGGCAACTTATATTACACCGGTACACGAAGTAAACCGCCGCCCGTTACGATAAAAAACATTGTGTAAGTGGTATACCTACTTTGTGTAGCAGCGCCCCACTACACGTCCTCTTTTCTGGGTACATTTTACGTACCACTGCCCTTCAAAGAGTTAAAAGAAGCTAATGGAAAAAACATGGTCTTTAGTTAATAGGTACTTTCCATTTGCTTCTTTTAAACAGCTAAACAAAGTAAATATTTCTGCTGAGCTAAGTTGTTAAAGGAACACTTCGGGAACAAGTTCGTATAATCGCATGAGAAATATAGAGGGGCATACTTAACCGCGCAAGGGGCGGAGAAAAACATCTTTCTTGTGCTTGCTTTGGTATTTAAAAGTAACGTAAAAGAACTCTGCTAATTTTAAACCTTTAAGGTGGAATTATCAACGTCATTCAATTTATTGCCAACCTATAACCTATTTTGCCTTGTTTTTCTTAGTTTATTATTTTATTGTAGGGATGTTCCGATACGCTGAAAGTATCGATCTTTTGTATCGATCCGGATCGTATGGTAGAGTATCGATGCAATAAAATATGTTTGAAAAATATCGATACCCTAAATATCGATACTTTTTCGATCCGCGTTGTAATTTTTTGTTTTACGATTTTTAAAGTTTTTAAAAAACCACCACTCAAAAATACTATTATATTTTTCAAGGTCGGACCGGGCATTTTCCGCTCGAGGTTTGCTGTTTTGCAAACCGCATCATAAAATTAATAAAATTGTGGGTTTGGGAATTTTGGGATGTATCGATACTATCTGAACGATACAGAGTAAAACATTTCGATACTCATTATATATCGAATAAAAAATATCGATACAAAATATCGGGTATCGGAAGGTAAAATATCGATACTCAAAAATATCGTAACGTATCGCGCATCCCTATTTTATTGACTAAGATTTAAATAAAATCAATATCGTCGGCACATTATTTAGGTAATATCTGATATATTACAAAAATATCAATTTAAGTATTTCATTGCTTATTTTGGGAGAATTGTATAGTGAAAGAACAATGACATAATAATGTTAAAAAAAAATCTTAACCGATATTTTTCGATATACAATTCTCCTTAAATAATTTATGAAATTCCTTGATATTTATTTAACATGTTAATTATTACCTATAGAATATGAAGACGATATTGATTTTATTTAAATTTTGTGTAAAAGTTAGAAAAAATAAATAAATCTATGCGAAATAGGTTATAGGTTGGCAAGCATGTTGATACTCCCACCTTAAGAGCAAACACAAGTGACGCGTCCGCCATTTAGTTTTTTCGGCCAAATGCCAAATACCCGTTTTGGAGTACCTATAAATATAATCTACTGTTTTGTGTTAAAAACTTTATAACTTAATAAAAGCAGAAAAAGAAATATGACAAATTAGACCAAATTTTATTTGTTGGTTTTTTTAACTTAAACCTGTAGGTAATTGCAACCCAAATTTTTGGCCGCTTTGCGGAGAAAACGAAAAATAAACGAAATGGTAAAGGCAAGGGGAAAGGCGTCACTAGTGTTTGGCTCCTAAACATACAGTACCTAATTAATAACAAAAACTAAAAAAAATACCTAAAAAGCACATAATTATTGTAAAGGCAGCACAGAATTGTAAAAGGCTTTGCCAACTAAAAAAACATTTAACAACAAAAAAAAAACACTCTTCTTACGCTTTCTTTTTAACCACGGTCATAAATTGATTAACAAAATAAACGTTTGGTGTCTCCCAGTCCTGAAGAGGCCTCAAGTTACAGTAGGGATTCTTTTTTGGTTCATAAATAATGTCAATCTTAGCTATATCCACAATTCTTTTTAAATCTATTTTTATTTCTTCAAAAGTGTATGCAGTTAAAAGCAAGGGGACACCTGCATATCGTACTAAAGCACTTAAACTGTCTTTCCACATGTCAGTTTTATGCTTTTCAAATTCGTGCAGGCCACTATTAAGCGCTACCACTATATCAGGCTTGTTCAGCCGTGCAACTTTCTCATGGTACAAACATTTATATAAGTCAGCATCTTTGACTGTAAGATTTTTCCTATTCTGGCACTTTTGACAAAACTCTGTTTTAAATAACTGAAAGCTGGCTGTGTATTTGGGTAATTCGGGACCCACAAATACTATGTGAAGTTCTTCGAGATTTTTGATCCAGTGAAAGTATACTTCTATTATGAGAACCCAGTTCAGGTAATACTCATAAGCTGTGGCGCCTACGATGTGGATTTCAAGGCTTTTACTTGGTAATTTTCGGTTGACAAGGACTCCACCTTTCTCAAGGGCAAAAAGAATGGTAAAACCAGCTAGATTGTGGTCACAGCTATTTAAATAGTTCAAATCACTGGGGGGTACATGACTTTTAAGGACACAGTTAATAAACTCACGATTTTCTGACACTGATTTTAGCTCTTCTTTTACACGCTTTAGAGAAAATACATTAAGATTAACAACATTATGATAAAAATAGCACTCCAAATCTAACTCAAGCTTTAGATCTTTGCAGAATCTTCTGTGCACCTCACTGTGCTTCTGCTGATGCGCTTTGGAACAGTAAAACTCGCTGAGACATTCCAGACAATCAACCAAACATTCTCGCTTGTAACACACGGCACAAATTCTAGGAAACATAAACATTTGGGATTCGAACTTGACTAGTTTACGACCTAGTTTTAAATGCCATAGCAGACCTCTTTCTTTCTTGTACTGTTTTAACTCAGCCTGATTTGATACTTTGTAAGATACAATTTCATCTTCAGTTGCGATGATTTGGCATAACTTTTTATGATTTGGCCAGTCAAGCATTTGATGTTCGCGACAGCAATATGCTAAAATTCTACATTTAGAGCACCTTTTGAGATTTGGAGAAACTTTTTTACAAGTATGGCATACATTGTGCCTAAAGAAGTTTTTATTAGGATCCATATCTTGTTTCTAATAGGGTAAGTGTATGATGTGGTGTTTCAAAAGTTCAAAATTTGCGCTATTGGAGTTTAAAAAATCTTACTTCCATTTCCTAATAGGATGTAGATATTTCTATATTTTACTAAGGATACAATTGTTATAACATAGCACTTTTGGGGTATTGAAATTTTCAGTTCAGAAGAGTTTAGACGTTGGAGTTGGAGTTGGCGGTAAAATAGATATAAACAAATAACATAACCACAGAGGATAACGCTGTTGACATAACCTTTAAATAAATTTGTCGAACTCTCGTTTCTCTGTGCAAATGGCACAGAAAAGAATCAAGTGATCTGACACTGGGCTTTCTATCCTATGTTGAAGGTTCTCTTAGCTATACTAAAAGAATATTTCAGTAACAAACCCTATAAATTTTCTTTAATTTCAATCACTTTAAAGCTAAGCAAAGATTTTTACTTTGCTAAGTTACCTTAAAATTCCTCGGTGACATGGGTGTCCTCGGTCACTTGTCCAGTAGCAACTCATTGCGATGACTGCTGCATAATAACATGTAAATATGTAGTAAATGGTCACAAATACTGACAGACACAAGGAAGACACAATTTAAAACGTCAAATTGTTAAAAAAATTTTGAGTTTAGAATATCGTTTTATCAGTTTTAAATGAAGAGATTATTTGAAATTATGCTGTGTGAGGAAGACTGCCGATAATAAAAAAAGTTTTCATAAATTTTAAATTCAATTTTGGTCTGTTAGTCATGCAGAACGTAATAAATAGTGTTAAAGGCACTGCCTTAGCTGTCGGTGAATATTTGACCCCAGTTTTAAAGGTGCCTGGCATGTTTTTGTATCAATAAGTAATCGATATTTTATTAACTACTTTTAATAAGTTCATTAGCTGTGCTGTGATTTAAAACCTTGGTTAAATCTAGTTAAAATGAATTCTCTGTGGGCTGTTGTAACACCTAAGTAATTTAATTATTTCTTTATCATTGTCTCAAATGAAACATTATTCCTTAAATTATACTTTTCTAGGAGTCAAAGTTTCGTGAAACTGGGGTTATTACGCCCGAAGAATATGTTGCAGCAGGTGACCATCTTGTTCACCATTGTCCTACATGGCAATGGGCATCAGGGGACGAGTCAAAAACAAAACCTTATTTACCGAAAGATAAGCAGTTTCTGATAACTAGGAATGTGCCATGTAGTAGAAGGTATGGTATATTATTATTATTATAAAATACATTTTTATAACTTAGCTATATCAAGTAGGTACCTACTTACCTACTTTTTTTTTTATTATTTTTTTCGAATTAATTACATATTATGTATAAACACACATCATTCATAAGACCTAAACAGTGTTTAGAACCCTGGTATCTATCTTTGTATCTTATTTACTACAATGTACATATCTCATTTTATTCAAAACACAATTCAATACTTACTGAAAGAAAAAATAGACTTCAATCCACATGCCTAGCTGTGTTGCGTTATTTTTCCCAAATGTACCTCAACTAACTTTACAAAATGCTTATGTTGCACTATGGTCTTCAGTCCAGCTTA
Source organism: Polydrusus pterygomalis (assembly GCA_963969555.1). Lineage (NCBI taxonomy): Eukaryota > Metazoa > Arthropoda > Insecta > Coleoptera > Curculionidae > Polydrusus > Polydrusus pterygomalis. Next base: position 4,554,466 of record OZ018376.1, read on the forward strand.
TCGTCTATAATTAGTTCTAGATATTTTCTTTTTTTTTACCCTATCAACAGCATCGTTATTTATTTTTATCATAGGAATTTGGATTGTTTTTTTTTTTTTGCTTAAAGATCTTATATTTAGTATTTTCAATGTTTATTTTTACTCAGTTACATAACAGCCAATTTGTATATCTTTTAAGTTCAGAATTCACAATTTCTTCAGGGTTACTTACATCGTCCATGCTATACACTAACACAGTATCGGCTGCAATGGTAAAATATCTAGCCTGCAATCCCGACTTCTGTAAACTAAGAACAAAGAGAGAATATAATAAAGGCCCCAGCACAGAACCCTGCCGCACTCCACATTCAGTTTGTTTGCATGTTTTTTCTTTAACACATATTGTTTGCCCCCTAACAAGTATGTTTAAATTTAATTGTACATAGTACCTCCTAATTTATATAATTTATCTAGCAAAATATGAACGCTTACAACATCAAATGCTTTTTTCAGATCAACAAAAACAGTTACTACAATTTTCTTAGCTATCAATATAAAGCATATTCCTGTGATTTATTCATTCATTTTTAAACAATTGATAGCTTGCTTAACAACCACACACCAACACTATTATAAATTGAATATTTAAAACTGAACCCTCCAACTCATCCAAAAAATAATTTATTAAAACAATTTTAAATTTTGGACACTAATTCAATACAATACACAATATTCATTTGTTCCAAAAATTACAATTAAGGATAGAACAAGTCAAAGAAAAACAAACAATGTTTTTTTTTAAAGTTAGAATAAATAATATAACTATGCTTATTACATTTTTTATATCCAAAAAAACTTCGCTTTGTGTTGTCTAGTTTATAATAGAGATAGTATAATAGCGCCTGTTAATTTGTAACTCTGGTAAATATATCTAAACCTTTCCTATGCTATGTAATAATAAACTATAGTGTAGCAAAAAATAGTAAATACATTTTAAGCCGACCCTGTTCAGTGTTTACATGATGTGAATTGCGCAAACTCCGTATCCCGCTTTAGTCCAATCCTTGTTATGGTTCTGCTTATACCTATAATATTTTTAAAGATTTTCAATGTCAATCTATTGTTTAAAATGCCCTTTTTAAATCTAATTCTAACTAATAAAATTATTTCCATTATCAATGCTTCTTTTTTAGACCATATCAATATTACAATATTGTTTCAAATTGTTTTGATAACTAGATTAGTGGAATATTTATTATGTATATCCTTTGTGATTATGATAAAGGCTTTGTAAATAAATGTACATCAACACAGGCAAAGCAATATTAAAATTTAATGGAGGTATTTTGTATTTTTATGCCATAGGTATATTTTTACATCCCTTTTACTTGTTTCGGGACTTTTTACCTTTGTTTTACTCTTATGCGGAACTTTTATAAGATCAGTATTGGAGACCCTACACGAGCATTCAGAATGACAGTCATGATAAGAAGGGAATGACAGCAATATTAATTGTGTAAGAATAATTTTTAAGGATTGATGGTCCGACTGATTTCGTTCTTGGGGAGTTGGAAAAATAATGTTATTCTGATTGCCCGTGTAAGTGCACCGCATCAAACACAAACTCCAAAGTACTTTACTGTCTGAACAACAATATTCTTATTAACAAAGTAAAGTCATTATTTGCTAATACAATCAACACGACACACTCTAAAGGTCTTAAATCAATTGTAAAATGCCGAGTGTTTCCAATAAAAGTTTTTTTTTATTGAAATTATTTATTTTTTACTAAAAGATGTGAGCAAATGGAATACTGCGAGGATTTAGAAAGGATAATTGAGTCTGATGATGCCGATAACGGCTGGGTGGACACACACCACTACGATAAAGAAATAGCCTGTCCTGAGGATAAAATCTCCGAGATGACTTTGGAAAAGGTAAGGAGTAAATCTTGGTTCTCGATACTTGAAACTGTCCTAATTTTTGACGTTACGTTCGCAGAGCTATCACCAACTCAGAAATTTTTATTTTGCTTAACTCAGATATTCTCGCCTTGGGTAAGGTGTAATTTTGTGGGGTTGCTCTTCTGGAGCGGGAAGAGCTTTTGGACTTCAGAAGCGAGTAGTTAGAATTATTGCTGCGGTGTCAAACCTAATTAAGCGATGTAGACTACTTTTTAAAGCTACAGGAATTTTGACTCTTTCCTCTTTATATACAGGATGTCAAAAAAATCGTAATTGTCCACGGCTGCCTTGGCAAAAAATTTAACATTTGGATTATTATTGCATTTTTTATAAATAACTAAAATCAATAACAAAATATCATAATTTATTTTTTTCAAACGCTAAAGATTAATAAATATAGTTAAAGAAAGCTATTCCTGTAGAATTTCAACGTTTTAATAAATGGGAAATTGCAAAACATTGCTAAAAGCCCAAATCGAATTACACTCTTCCACTATTTTTGCGATAATTTTTCAGTAAGAAAAGGAAACGACTTGCGGTTTTTGCAGTTCTCTTTATTAACTAGTTACTTATAGAATAGAGTTAAAATGGTTTGATAGTTGCATTTAAATTTAAAAAAAAATCGAAGCACACGAATTATTTTTAATAATATTTATACAGACGTTCAAACAGGATAAAATGTTCTTTAAAATAAGCCATAGTTTGTTAAATTCGGTTAACGCAGATCGAAGTTACAGCCTTTTAAGTACTTTTAGTTGTTACCCTTCTCCACGCTGTTACCTGTTACAAAAAAATTGTTATTACAAAGTTATTACAAATTAATTAATATAAAAACTTAATTTCTGACCTACATTGTATTCCAGTTATTAGTAGAAATTAAGAACTTTGTATCATAGCATAGCGACTGCGCACCCTAGCGGTAAAATTAGGAAGTTAAAAATTATTGTGATTTTTTTGCTCATATTGCATTTGCACCCGTCGTGGATCATCCTGTATATTAAGGTGGGAGTATCAACATGCTTGCCAACCTATAACCTATTTCGCCTACATTTATTTATGTTTTCTAGCTTTTACACAAAATTAATACACAAATAAAATCAGTATCGACTTGATATTCTATAGGTAATAATTGACATATTTAATAAATATCAAGGAATTTCATAACTTATTTTAGGAGAATTGTATAGCGAAAAATATCGGGTAAGATTATTTTTAACATTATTATGTCATTGTTCTTTCACTATACAATTCTCCCAAAATTAGCAAGGAAATAAACAGATATTTTTGTAATATATCAGATATTACCTAAGTTATGTGCCGACAATACTGATTTTATTTAAATGTTAGTCAATAAAATAATAAACTTGAAAAAATAACGCGAAATAGGTTATAGGTTGGTAATGGATTAAATGACGTTAAGAATGCCACCTTAAGGGACTATTAATTGAATTATGACGTATACGGATCCAGTTGCCCATCTTTTTTATGTACTTTGCGATAATTTCACTGTACTTTGTAGTAAGAGGATAATGAATAAATCGATATATGTAATTATTAATAATTGTTTTTTTTTCAGGGTGAGAGTATGGAAGATGCTGCCTTGAAAAATGAAGAGAGTGACAAAGACGAAGAAGAGGAGGATGAAGAAGCCGCTGATATGGAAGAATTTGAGGAAAGTGGAATGCTGGAAGACGATCAGGTATTTATTTAAATTCTCAGGCCAAAAACATTAGCTTCTTGGAATTAAGTACAGTAGAACTGACTGAGTCAATCTTAATACCTTGATTATCCGAGGTACTCGCGTCTATGCTCTATTAACCGAGCTTCTAAAATATATGTATGTAGGTACTGTATCCATTTAAAATCGTCAGAACCATCGGGGAAGTCCCCTGGCCAGTGTGAGGGGTTCCCCTATTTATGTTTTGGGACTATGTTAGCATCAGTGTTGTTCTTTTCTTCTACTACAATAAAATTGTAATAAATCTATTACATTTTCAAAAAATCTATTTACCCTATTACAAAATATTACTATAACTATTAGATTTTTATTTAATGCGAGGAAACAAAGGAAAAAAGAATGAATGTATTGAAACAACAATAAAATAAAACAAAATGATCTGATAAACCAACCAATAATACCTTTAAAATGTTAGTCTTGGATATTCATAATCGGGAATAGAGGGACAAAACTTGAAATTTCTATTACAGTTAACTGCAAATCTTTTACGATTTACAGATACGGCATCTAGTACATTTTCCTAGAAATCCATTGCAATTTTTTGTAGATTCTAGTACCATTGAATTTAGGTCGAGAACAACACTGTTTAGCATGTAAATTTGTGTGAACGCAGTCGTATTTTCGTTATATATGTGGGTCGTTGTCAAATTTCGCGCAGGTAACCGTGACTAAAAATGATAAAATTATAAAAAAATAAAAATACTTAAACATGACTTTTTTTTGTATCCATGCCTGTTAAAATAACTGACTTTTGTCTGTTACAGTCGGCCGCAATGTTTAACTAATAATTTATGATTTATTCCAGATTTTGTGGGTTAGGGTGTAAAAAATATACAACTCTGTTATATCATATTTATTACGAAATTAAACAATTTAGTTCTAAATATTTTGGCCTTAATGTTAATTACAGTCTTTTATCTTAGAATCACAACATTTTTTTAAAGTTTAACAATAATTTATTTAAATTCCGAACAACTCTGTTACTTCTTGAATTTTAAAAGACATTAAATTTTCCCTAATTACTCTAAATATTAATATATTAACTGCAAATTATAAGATATGATCGTATAAATATCTAACAAATTAACGTATTGTTATATTACATATTAATTAGCTTTTTATAAAAATCTTTAGTATGTCCTTTAATCCTTGGGGACAGATAAGTAACAGGGTTGTAACATAGTTGTTCTTTTGTTTATCTTACTTGACTATGTTGCACTCGGTTGCGCTTGAGATCTTAATAACATTATAAGCTTAAATATTAATATCGTTTTACATATAAAATTTAAGTCTAAAGCTAAAAAATATAGGCATATTCAACCCTGTTACCACGCGTGGTAACAGAGTTGTGTAGTAACAGAGTAGTAAATGTTACATTCCATACAACATAAATCATAGAGTAAAGCGTAAAGTACACTTTTTTTTTCATATTTAGAATATTTACCTCTTTGACAACATACTGAACCTAAAATAATTAAAAATTCATTGATATACTCACGTAATAGATAGGTAACAGATTGGTTGCACAATAAAAACACGCTGCCTGTACAACGCCTCACGGCCGCCTGACACCTCCTATATCCCTCCCGCCCGCCCGCCGATCTAACGATCAACCACGATTAATACAAACATCCCGTCCAAGCTAGTACAAAGTCTAAGTAGCGCCATCTCTATTTAAAGTTGCGATTTTCTCGGTAACATAGTGGTCCAGACAGTTTCACATCATACGCGGGACCAAGTTTTAAAAAATATTTATTAAGTAAATTTTGATATTTACTGCTTTTAAGACATATTTTATAAATATTAAAAATATTCCGTTTATGGTAATAATTTATTTAAGGTAGGTTCATATAATAGAAAATAAAGTTATTTGATCTTTATTATAACGGAGTGGTACTAGGGACATATAGAATTTGGATGGAAAACCACTCTGTTACCAGAAATGACCACAATGTTACTTTAGAAAAAAAATTAAAATCAAGTCTTTTGTTTAGTAATCAATGTTTATTAGTGTGATGTATTTTGTATTTAATGTAAAATTTGTAAGAGATTGTGTGATTATTACTAATAAAAAAAAATAACACAGTTGAGGGACAAGTTTACCTGCACGAAATTTGACAACGACCCATGTACATAAATTATTTAAAATCGTAAAAATCGAGAAAAAGAACATACCATATGAAACAGAAGCGCATAAATAACCTTTTTTTATTTGTTATATACGTTTGTATTGGATCACCAAACCCCACCGGTAATCCGCCGTGCCTGTCACCCCTAAACAACCCCCAAAATGACTGAAAATTCTCTCATTATTTTTTGAAAATATCTTAAAAACCAAGCTATTTACGAAAAAATGTTAAGATAAAAAAATTAAAGAGCATAAAATTTTCTAGAATATCACGTTTAGCATTTATGTTTTGCTTTACCAGTGACAGAGTTATGATATTTTTAATAACTGAATAATTAATTTATAATAATTTAAAAAACTCCGATTTTCACTTATTTCCGGGGGTTGTTTAGGGGTGACAGGTGACAGGCATGGCGGATTACCGGTGGGGTTTTATGCTATTTTAAGGACCTTAATACAAACTTATATACCAAATTTCAGCTTGTGTCTAATTTGGTTTGACTGGATCGAACCTGGGCTACTAGTAAAAAAACCTAGTTTAAATTAAAAATACACAAAACATTTTTATTATTTTCTTCATTTTATTAAAATTTCATAACAGCTTTTTAAATTTCTATTTACCCCGTATTTTATTTCAGGTTGCCAAAGTAATACAGTCCACGGAGAAGTCTGACAAGAGTAGTGCTGAAGATGGAGAAATAGTCAAAACGCGCACATATGATCTACACATAACCTATGATAAATATTACCAGACGCCTAGGTTATGGTTGACAGGATACACAGAGGTAAAAATAAAAACGTTTTTATTGCTTATACCTACCATTGTGTGCGTGATAGAAAAAACAATATCAATATAAATATGTAATTGAAGAACTAGGCATTGCAGTCGTCGTTAAATTTGTCTTGCAAGTTAACAGCAATTCACAAATTTAAGTGCAAGAAATGAGCTTTTGTCCTATCCTTTTAGAACATTTAAATTTCAATAATACTTTCATAATCGCAATTACCATTTTGCACACTTTGCAAAAATTTCTATTTTCTAGCATTGTAGAAAAACCTTCAAAATACCTTTTTACACTCGTTCGACTTGCGGCCACAAACGGCTCACTCGGATTAAAAGAACGATTTTCAAAACTTCTAGTACAATATACTATTTCGGTGCTTTAATAAAAAAAATGTTTCCCGTCTGTTGTGATTTTTTTGCTGGTCACTTTATCTATATCCAATATTTTTAGAAACATGTCCCACTATCCACAGACGAGTTTTTCCAAGATGTCAACAAAGACTATGCTATGAAAACAGTAACTATGGAGTCACACCCTCACTTGAGCGTACCAAAAATGGCGTCTGTACACCCCTGTCGGTAAGATAACAATCTTTACTTTTTACCTGTGGTTCCTGTTCATCCGGCCAAAGTTACCCGCCTTTAACAATAGCAACGCTAAAGAGATTTTAATGATAACTTAACGTTTTTAGGTTTATATATTGGTCGGCATTTAAGTTGGAGAAAACACGTAGAACATATCTGAACTTTACATTTCTCCATTAATTGCGATATTCTTTAAAATTCATAATATACAGTGCTACCACAAATTCCTGAGGCTTAAATATGACTATCCAACCAGGTCTAAATTATTGTAATAATTGGACACAATTTAAAGCAAAGGCATTAAATAAAAAAGTGGCTGGTGTCAAATCTAAAAAACAATTCAAGTATACAAATTCGTGTATACGAAACTTGATATTTTAACTGTCTGTTTTTATACTAAGTTACAATAATTGTTATCTTAACATAGTATAAAACAAAGTCGCTGTCGCGGCTGTCCCCAGCTATATGTGCTTAAATCTTTAAAACTAACTACGCAACGGATTTTGAAGCGGTTTTTTTAATAGATGATTCAAGAGGAAGGTTTTTATGTATAATTCATGCATAATATTGTAGAGAAATACTGATAAATTTAGAGGTTTGTTCGGGTTTGTATTTACAAATCTTGACGTGATGGTGAACTCGCCTTTTTTTTAATAATAATATATATCTTTATTCTCAACCAACTTAAAAAAGTTTATTACAGAGAATATAACACTAAATATGTTTAGTAACTATTAATAACTCCATCGAAATTATTCAAAAAAAATATATATATAATAACCATTTATAAAAAAAAAAATATTAATATAATAATATAATACGTTAAAGTTAGGTCAGTTTTAAAAAATATTTTTTTAGTGTTTTTTTAAAAGTCCATAATTTTGATATTTCTTTAATTTTTTTCGGCAAACTGTTATAAATTGTTATTCCTTTATATATTATTGATTTTTGGCCAAAAGTACTCTTTACCATTGGTGTTTAAATATGATGATTTTGTCTCGTGATGTGAATAATGTTGCTCAAAGGAAATATTATATTCGATTGTTTTTCTTTAATAATAATAGAGCAGCGGTTCTCAAACTTCTTTGGTGACGGAACCCTTTTGGGAAGCAAAATACTTGATGGAACCCTACAATAAAACAATAGTTTTTAAAAGTGTATTCTTTATTAATAAGCATAATAAAAGTACAATGTAACAGTTACTAATTATTACTTACTTTACCACATGGCAAGTACAATAATAGAAGATATTAAAAAAGAAAAAATCTAACTAATGGGAGGTATGAGACTGTTTTTTATTTTTCATCAATTGGTTGATATCAGGTTTGATAGAAGACAGTTGAAGTCTCATATCAGGTTCGGCGTCCAGTCTATTGCGATATTTTGTTTTCGTGGCTGCATAGGTTGAGAATCCTGTTTCGCACAAATATGTTGTTGGGAACGGGAGAAGAATATTCAGAGCCATTTTGCCAAGCATTGGATATTCGATCGCCGCTTTTATACTTAGTCCTAGACTCGATCTCAAATATTCTCGAAAATACTCGAGTCGGCGCCTTTGATAAACAAAAAGCAAAAATAAAAAGAGAAATATAAAAATTGCGTTGTAAACAATTCGGAGGCGGCTTTTATCAAAGGGACTGCGCGCTCACAAGTATACAAGTTGATACCAAACTTATGAGATATTGTACCAGCTATTGTAACACATGTTTATACAAATACAAATAAATAAATAAATATACCTACGCGCGGCCGCGGAGTCAAAACGTTCGACCAGAGAGAGGTGTTTTGATTTTTTTTCTAAATTCTTGAGGAACCCCTACGAGGTATCGCGGAACCCTAGGGTTCCGCGGAACACACTTAGAGTATAGCTGTATAGAGTGTATTAGAATTATTATTATCTCAAATGCGTATAATGCCTGGCATTGCGACGCAGGCCGGGTACACGCTAGTATTTGATAAAATTCGCTAGGATCTGTTTGAAAAAGTGATAATTTTAGGCAACGGGAAAAATAAGACCCTCTGATTCAGTTTAGCCATCGTACTTAAGTTATTTTACTTAGTTTATTTGCACATACATTGGTGGCAGATATACAAATGTTGCATGTTATCAACAGATGGCGCTAGTAACATTAAAAGAAGCATTTTTGATCGATTTATAACAATATTTATATAATTATTGTTATTTAAATTACTTAAATTTATCCCTGTAATAAACTTATAAAGTTGGCTGGGAGTAAATAATTTTAAAAAAATATATAAATTATTCAAAGCAAAATACGACAAATTGATAAAAAATTATTTTTTAATTATTGTATATTAAATTTTTTTAGACATGCCGAGGTCATGAAAAGCATTATAGAGACAGTGACCGAGGGCGGAGGAGAGCTTGGCGTCCACATGTACCTAATTATATTTCTAAAATTCATGCAATCTGTAATACCCACCATAGAATATGATTATACTCAGAACTTTACCATGTAAACCATATTTTTAAATCGTGCAGGTTCTCAATCAAGTCATGTATTGTGCTGGTCTAAAATTATATGTTATCTATTTTTTATTGTTGATAAAAATATAGGGTGTATATTCTACTGTGTAGGTGCTGAGCCTTTTATTTGCGCCTTGTTTGATTTTTATTATTGTTATTATTGTACCTTTATGATATTCCAAGTGTTAGGCTTTATATCTTTAGGATCTAACCAACAAAAACGGTTACCCATAACATAACAAGGCAAGCGGTGCCTCTGCGCATGTTTCGCGTTCAATGCTGCGTTGCAATATTATAAGTTACGTTCGCGGCGTAGTATAAAGCCGCCCAAATGCCATAAGATTTTAAATACAAACAGCTGGACTAGTTCTCAGTGAGCGCAAGGTTTGGCAACCTATTATACAGTAATTAAAATTGATAAACTAATAATATAACATTTATGATAGCAAATAATTATAAATGAAATGTTTGTTATTGGAAATAAGATGGTTAATTCACCGAAAATGGTTTATTCTACTCACCGTTCAATATAAATAATACGCACCAAGAAAATTTAGTCTCTGAAACGTGACGCATGAGCTTGCTACGGCTCACTACTGAACTGGGTACTTTTAGGAAGAAACCAGCATCAGCTGTTAATGTCACATGCGGGTGTCAACTGTCGAAACGCGTTGTTATTAGAAAAAGTTTACTGTACCCTCAAATATTGGCTACCTATTAATTTCACATCGAAGTTATATTAGACTCTTGGACTAGCATTTCAAATTTTGTTACTTTCTAATAATTACATTATTCCGTTTCCAAATTAAACTTAAAGGGCAATATAAAGCTATTTGCAGATGATATAATTATTTATTTTGCTGAAACTCTTGCAGAAATTTTGATATTAATAATGATTTAACTTCTTTCTTGGCTTTAATCAAATAAACTTACGTTAAATTTTACAAAATCTTCTTTTATGTTTATAACTAAAAATAAAATAAATTGCATTATTAACCCCTTAACATTTAATAATGGAAATATTCAATATTCAAAAAGGACAACATTTTCAGGATTAGTTTTAGACGAAAGTTTAAATTGGAAAGGCCATGATTGTCCAGTATATTATAAACTCGATATCTCCTTTGGTATCTGTTTTGTACAGAGCTAGATATTACATTTCTTTGAAATAGTTAAAAAATATATATTTTCATTAATATATTCAAAATTACAATACTTAGCTTCTGCATGGGGATCTGCTTGTTTATCAAACTTAAAACTATTACAAAAATTGCAAAATAAAGTTATTACTTGTATACACAAATTACCACATTTAGAACCAACTGTTAATCTATATAGACCGAAAGGGTATTTACACGTTCAAAACATTTATAAATTAAAAATTTGTATTCTAATTCACTATATTAAAAAAAAAAAAAAAAATTAAACATACCACTTCAGGAAAATAAGACATTACATGATCATTACACTAGACCAAAACCAAAATATAAAAATCTTCCAAATAATGTCAGAAAAATTAAAAAATGGGCAATTTTTAAAAACAATTCAAGAGATATTTAATAAATAAAATTATTTATACTACTTTTTTTTAAATTTATTTTATTAATGAATTAAATTGGATTAACTTCCATTTTTTTTTATTGTTATTTTTTTAAATGGTTATTATTTTCTATATTATGTCGTCACTTTCCATGTAATGAACTGTAAAAGTTAGAAAGTTAAGTGTAAAGTAAAAATGACACAAAGTCTCGGCCTTAGATTACTTATATTAGGCCTGTTTGAGAAAAATGGACGAATTCTTCCACTTTCTAATAACCCAATTAAAACTTATTTAGAAAAAAACTTCGTAAAATTCTTAAACATTGACCATGACCTCAATGAAACCACTTGTAATAGGTACGATAACGTCAAATGTTACTAGACGTTTTAATATAGAAAATAATGACCATTAAAAAAAATGGAAGTTAATCCATTAACAAAATCAATTTCAATTAAAAAAAATAGTAAGTATAAATAATTTATTTTGGTAAATATCTCTTTAATGGTTTTTTAAAAGTTGCAAATTTTTTAATTTTTCTGATTTGTTGGAAGATTGTTAGATTTTATTATTCCGTCATATAAAAGCGATTTTTTTCCTAAATTACTTTTTTCTATAGTTTGATAATTTATACATCTGGTGTTATGATCATGGTAATGTCTTATTCTCATGAAGTGTTGTTTGATTTTTTTTTCTTTTAAAATAATAAAGGGAATTAGAATACAAATTTTTAATTTATAAATGTTTTGAACGTGTAAATACCCTTTCGGTCTATAGATTGACAGTTGGTTTTTTTTTCTGCCAATGTCATTATTTATTTTACAGTCAGTTGGAGTAATGCTGCAAAATATCATTAGTCAAGAGTAGCTTATTATCGTTTAAAATCTTTGTGCAAGCCAATGATCTAGGTACCAGATCATTGGTGCAACCGTTTTTGTTGGATTAAAGGTAAATAAAATATATATATAAGGCTTGCAAGACAATTTTTATTTAAAATATTTTTCAAACAAAATAAAGATAACAAAGTCAATAGTGTTTTATTGTAACTAAAATATTTTTTTAACATTACTGGTAACATCTGTGTAATGTTATAGCGGTGTTTAGAAATTGTTTGTGGCAACACCGCAATCACAATATAAGGTTTACAAATAACATCCATAAAGTAGAGCAGAGTGCGAAATTTTGCAAAGTGAACAAGTCTAGTTGGCTGTCATTTATGTATGTTGTGTAAAACAAATTTATCAATTTTGATACAAAACACTTGCATATAACAGAAACTTTCATAACGCAAAAATTCGAATCTAACCAGAAGAAGCCAAGCTCCAATTTACTTGACGTTAGCTCATAGTTAAGAAAGAATTCTCGTCGAACGAGGATATAAAACAAACTTTTCCGTCCTCTGATAGAAAAGCGGGCTTGTCCGCACTGACAGTACTTGACATGGAGGTTTCTTCTAGGAACTGGATTTCTGTGTTAATCAGACTAATTTGTTGGTTGGTGATCTCCTAAAAAAATATTTTGGTGAAAAACATGTTTAACCATTATGTTAAGGAAAAAAACTAGGCTCATGCCTGTAGGTACAGACGATCAGCAAGTTAGACAAGTCATTTCGAAAATTAAAAGATTTTAAAATTATAAAAAATTGGTTTGATATCAATTATCATTAATAAAAACAAATTATATTCCTTTTACTTTAAACCTAAATAACCTACCACGAAATATGAATAGTATTCAAATAAATGAAGACATTCAAATTTTTAAAGTTAATAAAATAAAATATTTAGTAATTATTTTTGACAGTAAATTATTGGAATTTTCACTTAGAATAATTAATTAAAAAATTAAGAAGTTTACTACCGATTTTTAAAAACATTAAAAAATGTTTAAATGTAAGACATATTATGGAAATATTATATTACGCGTTAGTTAAAACTCATTTAAATTACGGAATTTATGGTTGGGGAGGAATAAATAGAACTTTAGTTAAAAAGTTAGATATATTACAAAAAAGGTTTCTAAAAATTATATTCAATAAAGATTATCTTTATCCTTCCAAACGAGTTGCACATAAGACAACTTTACATTTATAACATTTTTATTTAAAAATAAAAACCGTATACAATTAAAAAACCATAATCATAATACACGTCATAAAAATTAAATAACCATAAAACCTAAAATAAATTAGTCCATAGGAAAAAAAATTTCAAATATTTATGTTTTTATTTAAACGATTATTTACCAACAAAAATTAAAAAATTGATTTCATTAAAAAAATTTAAAGTCGAAATAAAAACATGGATATTAAAAACAATTTGAAAATATTTTTAGAAATGCTTTAATTAATTAATATTGTTCTGAATAATTTATATAAGTAATATTTTTTACTTAAAAATTATAAATTAATAATTTTATTATAGGTAATAAATATTTCTTCAAAAGAAAACTGCGTTGTCCCACAAAATTAACATTTTACTTTAAAACTTGATTTTTATGCATATTTATAATTTATTATTTTACATACTAAAACAAAAAATAAGATTTGCCTCTAACAAGCTCAGCTTCAGGGGATTGAAGAATAAGTTTATAGAAGACAACATAAACATATTTATTATATTATTAAATTTTAAATAAACTTATTATTATTTCAGTCTTAAAATTACTTTTGATCCGCGGCACAACTCACTGGTTATTAGAAGACATTCTATCGAAGGTACGACACTCGTTTGGCAAATTCCTGGCACTAATCTAGTTACTTTATAGACGTGGTGCCGCCTTACAATATTATAATGTTCACGTACAACGTAAAAACATTTCCTTTTAACTTAGGATACTAAATAAATGACCACCATTTAAAATAACAACGAGCCACCCCTAAAATACGGTGTGCTGCAAAAGTACTTATAGTTAAAGTCCATAATACTTTGGAAACTGACATAAATAACATTTGCGGTCATCTCTAATACAGTCTAGAGAAAATAGGGTTTGCGGACTGTATGATTGCAATCTACTTAGACAATTACAATAGCTCTAGCAACTGCTTTAATAAATGGGTAATACATAATTATTTCCCTCATACACTTAATAAATTTATTTATCAATAATTATTATTCTACTATTTTGTCAATAACAGAAATTTTAAATGAATGGAATTGACGGCAGATAGTTGTTGCGACGTTGCTTTCACGGGATTTGTTATTTTGATTTGACGTTAAGATTTTTCGAAATAAAATAAATTTATTAAATTCAAAAATATTTTTTTCACACGCTGCTGTACACTTTCTGGCAGTCACTATAAGTATAAATAAATAAAGTAGTATACCTTTTCCGGTTCGCTTTGAGACTTATTGCTCTGTCCCTCCGGCAGTATATCGAAACTGACCAGGGTCCCGTCAGGCATCAACCCTTGGATTTTTTCATTGTCCGACGAAACTATAGGAATGGGCTGACCCTCGGCGGTGGTCAAGCTGATTATGTTCCCGTCGCCGTCCAAAAGCTCCTGGAACTGAAGGTCGTTTGACGAGATAACCTAAAAATAATATAGTTTTCTTACTAACAAAACGTGTTGGACCCACGACTTAGCGGAAACGGAGGTTCCGATACTGAACATCGCAGCGACCTTGATAGAGGATCGACTAAGGCTAGACAGGAAGTACCCTCTCACGATTCCCACTAAGAACAATGGGGAGAAAGGAGGTTTTATTCCCAGGGGACGCCCTGGTTTGTTACACTGAGGGATTCATGGACGGGACAGAATCCTCTGGAGCATAAAATTAAAATCCAAACACCATTTTCAAATAACTTTTTTTGATATCTCGTCATCTAATACCAATTTTTGACAAAACATATTTTTTCTAGCCGAATGAGTAGTAACGTGACAAATAGGTTAGCCATTATGCGGTGATAACATAACAAATTAAGTTAATTTTCTTAAATGAAAATGCGAAAACAATCTTTGCCCTGAAAAGTACGTATTTTTTTAAATAAAATTACTTTTTTAGGGTCAAATACCTTGACACTCCTTAGGGGCCGGCCGTGCGTGTTATTTACCAAACTTAACCTTAATCCTAGCTTTTCGACGGTTACCTCTGTGTCAGCTTCCTTCTGCGGCGTTGTCATTGGTTCGGAGGGAATAATAATTTCCACATCAATCGAATCTGACTGAAACCGAGTCTCTTTACTGACCTTCTGAGCTTCTACGTCCAATTTACTCGGTTTTATGCCGTTTCTGAGATGCATTTTTGAATGTTTGTTAAAATTTGACGCGTCGGAAAACGTTCTAAAAGAAAATGTCGATTAGAACAAAGCCTTATCGCAAGGAAATATTATATTACGCGTTAGTTAAAACTCATTTAAATTACGGAATTTTAGTTAAAAAATTAGAAATATTACAAAAAAGGTTTCTAAAAATTATATTCAATAAAGAGTATCTTTATCCCTTCCTATCTTGAATTATATTCAGAAATAAAAAAGTTGAAATGAAATAACAAAAAACCTAAAATAAATGAGTCCATAGGAAATGCTTTAATTAATTAATATTGTTCTGAATAATTTATATAAGTAATATTTTTTAATTAAAAATTAAAAATTATTTATTTTATTATAGGTATATATTTCTTCAAAAAAACTGCGTTTATACTATAAATTAACATTTTTACTTTAAAACTTGATTTTTAATGCATATTTATGATTTTACATACTAAATAAAAAATAAGATTTGCCCCTAACAAGCTCAGCTTCAGGGGGTTGAAGAATAAGGTTATAGAAGACAACATAAATATTATAAAAAATAAATTTTAAATAAACTTATTATTAATTAAAAAAAAATTAATTAATTAATATAACATGTCGATATCTCAAAAACTATTCACGTTCGACTACGAAACAAAATGGGTTTAGAATTCTGAGTAAAATTCGAAAATGTAACTTTCGGAAAAAAATAACTCAAATCTTGTTTTTAATCCGATTTATATAGTTCTTACAACATTTTATAGATAATTCCATTAGGGATCTGTTGTATTTTCCCCACCACACAGTAAAACCCATAAATTGACTTAAACTCACTTGTAGCAAACGTCACAATGATACGGTTTCTCCCCCAAATGTAGCCTTTGGTGTCTCGAACAGGCCCATGATTCGGCAAACTTTTTCTCACAAAACGAACACTTGTACGGACGTATATCCAGATGCCTCCTTATGTGGGTGTCAAACGTATCTTTGTGTAGAAAACGTTTCTGACAATATTCACAACTGTAAGGCTTCTCTCCTGAATAAAGATTAATAACTGAGCATATAGTAGGCAAATTTATTTTTTCAGATTCAATAGTACAATAAATAATTTTCCAATGTCGATATCAGAAATAATTTCTAGTATTTTAATTGCCTTAATTAATTTGTGTTGGGCTACATGCTTGCTGAAACTTTTATTTCATTGCACAGGAAGAAAAAATAATAACTACTTGTTATGTTTCACAAATTTAATCAGTTTCCTGACACGTGTTTCGGCCCTTGCTGGTCATTGTCAAAGGAGTACATTGTCAAAGTAGTATCTTCTTGTACGGCGCAAGGGCCGAAACACGTGCTAGGAAACTGATTAAATTTGTGAAACATAACAAGTAGTTATTATTTTTCTTCCTGTGCAATGGCATTAATATTGACATTTTTAAAGGTAATATCAATGCGACGCCCTGGGCGCAATAATATATCGATTGAAGAAACTTCGATATTAAGTACTTTCATTTGAAAGTACTTAAAATTTTAAGACTTTTTGCCATTTACCATAATTTGATTACTCGCTAGTTTTTAAGTAAAACAATATTTTAAAAAACTGTAACATCTAATTTCTGTTAATTTTAATAGTCTCATAAAAGTACAATGAATGACCTCGATGAATTATGACATTGGATTAATTGTATTTGTGATATTGTCATCATTAAGAATGAAAATGATTAACCAAGAAAAAGTAGATACCGATTTATGGTAAATACAGGTCACATGCTAAGGACGCACAAAGAGTGTATGCGCATCGTTATTCTCATAGAAGAATTGCTGATGACAACACTTTTGCAGCCCTGTGCAGGAACTTAAGAGAGTATGGCTGCTGTAAAACCGAAGAGAGGATGAAAATACAGCTGTTGCTAATAATACCGAAACTTTACTAGCCAAAATCAAAGAAAATACTGGTGTTTTCATAAGCTCTTCATGGAGGATTTTACAGAACAACACGTTTTATGGATACAAAATCAAATTAGTCCATCGATTGGAGCCACGGGTTCCCGCACGAAGACTGGAATTCTTGTATGGTCAAAATAAAAATATCTTGTTTAACATTTTATGGAGCGACGATAGCCTTCATAATAATGGAATCGTGAACAGACATAATTGTCGATATTGGTCCCAAATTATCCTCGTTGTATTAGAAAAAAGCGGATATCAACGCGTTTTGAAATTAACGTTTGGTGCATTAACTGGACTCATTAGACCTCATTTTTACCAAGGCACGTCAATTGGAGAACGTTATTTACCTTTTCCTTAAGTTACAATTGCAGTACTTTTAGCAGAGTTGCCCGTTGGATGCAGAATGAATATATGGCTGCAGCACGATGGGGTCCAGCTCATAATGCTCAAATTGTTAGGGGTCATTTGGACATACAATATCCCAATCGATGGTTTGAAATAAACAGACCAATAAGATGGTCAGCAAAGTCACCAAACATAACACCCTTAGATTTTTTACTTGGCCGATCTAATAAACAAATTTCAGCAGCATGTACTGCGATTACAAGAAAAGTTTAAAAGTTATTTACAGCAAATTTTTTAAAAATTTGGACATTGTTTTCGCGCAGAAGGAATAAATTTGAAACAAAATTGACGAACAAGCAAAACGCGACACCAAGTAATTCGAAACGGTTCAAATAACAATCTCAACGACCGATGGACAAGTGAATGCAGTGGCATGACATAGTGCCAGGGGAGTTGTTGCTATGTTTACGTTACCTGTATGACGTTTGCTGTGTAGCTTCCACTGTGAGGAAGTGGTGAAGCTCCTTCCACACAAATCGCAGGTGTAGGGCTTCTCTCCCGTGTGAATCCGCTTGTGCTCGATCAAATTCCCTTTTTGAGAGAATGCTTTCTTGCATACGTCACATTCGTAAGGTTTGTCGCCTTCGTGCCATCTAAAATTTCGATGTCGATTTAGTTGTGCGGCAAAAAAATCATCTAAGAACCTAAACAAGCGACATTTTACCATAAAGCAGCAGCTGACGAAGTTTAGACTGTGACAAATATAACAAATGTATAAATAACGTTATATATTTTTTAAAGGGACACTTCACCTTACCTTAAATGGGCCGAGAGAGAAGTTTTATGCATAAAACACTGACCACAGATGAAACAAGTGAATTTCTTCAATCCCGTATGACAATTTTCATGGTTGATCAGGTTAGTTCGGGTTTTGAACGTTTGCGAACACGCTGTACAGTGGAATGGTCGCTCTTCCGTGTGAACGGTTTGATGTCGTTGCAAAAGCTGACGGTGTTTAAAGGATCTGTCGCATTTATTGCAAATAAACCTAAAAATAGTTGTTATTCAACGGGATTTGTCGTCGCTCATACCGTCGGCTAATGTGGTTGTATGAGACGTTATATTTGTACTCGTAGTATTATGCACAGCATAATGCTCTTACTATTATTATGCGCCTATTATTAATTGGTTATTGATAAACTTATGATTTTCGCAACACGAGCTGCAATAAATGGGTAGATACCTCTGAGTTCCATGTTCCGTCTCTTTGTGATATATTAAGCTGCTAGGATGGTTAAAAATTTTCTCACACTTATCACACCCGAACTGTCCCACCACGCCATAATCCTTGTTGTTGTGCGACATGACATGCGCTTTAAGACTGCAAGCGTAAGCAAAGGACCTAGAAAAAAATATATATACAGGGTCCTGCACCTCACCTCCCGTCTTCTATAGCTCACTTAGTAATTAAGTTAGAATTTTCATATTTTGCAGACCTTATCTGTATCTTTGGGCGCATTTCAGGAAAACATTTTTTTTCATACAGGGTGTTCCAAAAAAGTGTGACGTCATAAGGGTGTATTTTTTTAAATTACATGCCACATATTTTTTTACTTTTTTGGGTGCCTCCTATAGTTACCTACATACCCCTAAAATTTTATTAAAATCGATTCAGTATTATAGACGAAAAAAAATAAAAACTAAAAAATATCAGTTTTGCACCACTGGTATTAAAAATAAATAAAAAATAAAAATGATGCCTCGGTAATAAAATTATACAAAGGTACTTATTAAATAAGGTATAACAGTTTCGTTAACCAAGTTTGGTTAATACGAATTTTACAGGCTGTCCAAAGTTTAGTGTAAAACTTTGCAAACTTTAAAGCAATTAATTTTTCTTATTTCAAATAGGAACCCCTGTATATTTTTATGTCATTCGATGCAGAATTAAAAATCAAACATTTTTCCTAATTGCAACCCTATCGCAATTTCTATCGCATCAAGACTTATTTGCAGAAAACTAATTTTATCAACTATTCCAACAGTCATTATTATGAATAAATATCGAAGGTGGCTTTGAAAAACAATTTATTGGTATGAAAGTTTATTAAAGTGACCAGAGACCATTTTGACTTTAGTAATCTAAAAGTTTCAAATATTGTTAAAGTGTTAGTTGTATTTATTCAAGCTGTTATAATTACTTTATATTGTTTTTTGTGGACTACAACCAAGAAGAGCTCGTAGATATGATTTTTATATTAGGAGCATGCGAAAAGAACTCTTTTTTGGCAAGCCGACTTTACGCACAGCGTTATCCGGAACGACGACATCCAGACAAAAGAAGCCTGCAAATCATATTAGAGAGGTTTGTACAAACGGGAAATGTAAACTACCCAAAACCAGTGAGAAATAAACCGGTCCGAACTGAACAAAATCAATTGGCTGTGCTATTATCTCTTATAGAAAATCCTTTAGTTACTCAACAAGCAGTCGCTGAAGCCGTAGATGTAATCGAAAGAACAGTTCAACGAATTTTCAAAGATAACCATATCCACGATTATCATTTTCAGTTAATAATTACTAACAATTTAACAATATTTGAAACTTTTAGATTACTAAAGTCAAAATGGTCTCTGGTCACTTTAATAAACGTTAATACCAATAAATTGTTTTTCAAAGCCACCTTCGCTATTTATTTATAATAATGACTGTTGGAATAGTTGATAAAATTAGTTTTCTGCAAATAAGTCTTGATGCGTTAGAAATTGCGATAGGGTTGCAATTAGGAAAAATGTTTGATTTTTAATTCTGCATCGAATGACATAAAAAGATACAGGGGTTCCTATTTGAAATAAGAAAAATAAATTGCTTTAAAGTTTGCCAAGTTTGACACTAAACTTTGGACACCCTGTACAATTCGTATTGTAATGTAATGTATATGAAAATTCAAACTTAATTACTAAGTGAGCTATGGAAGACGGGAGGTGAGGTGCAGGGCCCTGTATATTGACCCTCTTACAGGGCGCAAGTTCAATTTATGTTTTATGAACAGCGTACTCCCTAGAGATTACCTTAAGATAAGCAAACAATAAACACGAAAGTGGCAATTTATGGCCTTGCGCAAGTAAACAAAGATACATACGATTAGACATGCGCAGTGCGAACTGCAACATTATCATTTGACGAATGGGAAAATATACAGGTCCGGGCTTTAAAATTGAAGTTCTTGCTCAAGCCTTTATGGGCATTAAATCGACAGTAATTTTTAGAATTAATTATTAACTTACTTTGGGCATTTACCGCACTTAAAGGGCTTCTCCCTGTCATGTATCGCCTTAAGATGAACCTCGTAGTTCTGTTTACAAGCGAAACTTTTGTTACAAATCGGACACGTTATCGGTTTCTCTTCTGAAACTTCCGGCGAAACTTCAAACATTCCCGTCGTACTATTTAGAGAACTGGAATCTGGTAGAATTATGGTTCCATCCTAAAAAAGAAACGAGAAAATATTTTCATAAAAATCGGTAAACACCCACGGCACTATACCGAGTGACAACGATATTACTGACCAGCTTGTCACGTCCTTATAAAATAAAATATTATTTCGAAATTTTGGTAGGTTCTATGGTTGCACTGTGCGCACATTTTCGATATTCAAACGCCTGACTGTCACTTCCGGTTGAACCGGAAGTACACTTAACTTTGTTATTTCAAATAGAACACCCTGTATATTTTTAACAATATGCATTCTACAAGGAATTCTAAGCATAAAACATGTATCATATCCTATACCTATCTATGACAGGTTAAGAGAAAATGGCGTTGGAAAATATAAAATTAGCCACACACTTTATTGATTTTACAAAAAACAAATTTTATATTCTTTTTTAACTTCTTTTTAGGTATTCTGTATGAATAAGTCACAATTATTTCACTTCCGGTTCAACCGGAAGTGCTGCAAAATTTGACTTTCAAACATAGATTTCTCCAATATTTTTAATGGCACGCCCCCTTTTAAATATAATTTTCCAAATTATCTTATTGTTCTAAATATTTTTTATTAATGCTTCCCTAGGTCTAAACTCATTCGTTTTTAAGATATAAGGATTTCAAAATTAAGGTTTATTACGAAACTTTAACTAACTTAAACTAGAATTATAAATAATAAAATAATATCTAAAAATACAAACTAATTACAAATAAATTAACCATAAATGAAATTCTCAAAACGATTGCCGTTCTCTTCTCGACACAAATTAATTCTTTCTTTGAATTCTCGAATAACATTGTCCATTTGAATTGGTGTAATATTGTTTACTGCTTGAATTATTCGGTCTCTTAGGTCTTGGAGGTTCTGAGGTTTTGTTCTATACACCTTCTTTTTTATGTGGCCCCAGTAAAAAAATCAAGTGGTGTTAGGTCAGGGGACCTTGCCGGCCACCTTACTGGGCCATTAGTACCCATCCAACGATTTCCAAAAGTCGCATTTAAATAAGCTGTCAGTATTCTAGCATTATGTGCTGATCGCCGTCTTGTTGATAAAATATTTGTGCGTATTGCCTAACAGGTAAATTTTCTAGAATATTTTCGATGTGGTTCTGAAGAAAACCAGGTATTGGACAGCGGTTAAATGTTGTTCAAAAAATATAGGACCTATTATACGTGTTCCTATAACGCCTAGCTATACGTTAATGCCAAATCTTTCCCGAAACGCCCCCTTCCTAACTAGAAAATTATTTTCAGTAGCCCAATACCTGGTAACGGGATTGGATAATGTAACTAAACGTTTAATTCCGTATATCTTAAAAACGAATGAGTTTAGACCTAGGGAAGCATTAATAAAAAATATTTAGAACAATAAGATAATTTTGAAAATTATATTTAAAAGGGGGCGTGCCATTAAAAATATTGGAGAAATCTATGTTTGAAAGTCAAATGTTGCAGCACTTCAGGTTGAACCGGAAGTGAAATAATTGTGACTTATTCATACAGAATACCTAAAAAGAAGTTAAAAAAGAAGATAAAATTTTGTGCATATTCATTTGTTTTTTGTAAAATCAATAAAGTGTGTGGCTAATTTTATATTTTCCAACGCCAGTTTCTCTTAACCTGTCATAGATAGGTATAGGATATGATACATGTTTTATGCTTAGAATTCCTTGTAGAATGCATATTGTTAAAAATATACAGGGCGTTCTATTTGAAATAACAAAGTTAAGTGTACTTCCGGTTCAACCGGAAGTGACCGTCAGGCGTTTGAATACCGAAAATGTGCGCACAGTGCAACCATAGAACCTACCAAAATTTCGAAATAATATTTTATTTTATAAGGACGTGACAAGCTGGTCAGTAACATCGTTGTCACCCGGTATACATTTTTAGTTGTTTACACTGTAAAATAGAATGTTTTTAAATATTCAGAAATTTTAAATAAATTTAAACCAATTTTAAATGTCTGTCGATTTTAAATATCTAATCACTATTAAATAATGTGAATTGTATTATACAACAGGGTGTCTGGAAATGATGAGCAAAAAATTTAGGGGATAATATAGAACGAAAATAAATGCTATCTCTTCCTATAACATTTTTTCGAAAATTAATTATTAACGGAGCTACAGGGTTTTAAAGATAAATTTTATTTGCAGTTTTAAAATACATAAGTTACTAGAACAATACATTAAACATTCAAATCAAAGGTAGGTTCCAAGTGACGTCCTTCCTCTTCCATGCATAAATAAATTATTCTGAAAAAATTCACACTGTATGCGCATTTTGACTGAATATTTTTACCCTCCTAACCTTTTGACATAAAAAAGGTATACTGTTTTTGTTTCGATAAATCTAACCGTTTTCGAGAAAAACGCTAAAATAACATTGCTTGCATGTGATGAATACAAAATTATTTAAATTTATTTTTAACCTTAAACATAGCATAGCAAAGAGAGAAATATTCCATGGAGTTCCTCGGAATTTTTTAAGAAGAATTAATTTATGTATTGAAGAGGAACGACGTCACTTTGAACCTTTGATTTGAATGTTTAATTTATTGTTCTAGTAACTTATGTATTTTAAACCACACGTATAATAAATCAATTTTCGAAAAAATGTTACAGGAAGAGATAGCATTTATTTTCGGTCTAGAATTATCCCCTAAATTTTTTGCTCATCATTTTCGGACACCATGTATATTTTAGTAAAGTACTGAATGAGAAGCCAAGTGCGTCCTTCACCTTCTTTATTATATAAAAATATAAATTCTACTGCCTACGCGTTTCCGTTAAAAACCATCATCAGGGTTAGCCTGTAGTAAATAAAAGTAGGTCAAAAGTTAAACATTACCAAACTGGTTACATTTCAATCTAAATGTTGTTTACCAGTTACCTTGTACTGCATCAGTGCCTTTTGGAATTACTTTTTATATTTTGTTATGTTTTATTTTAAATTAAGTGCTAATATTATTTTTTCTACAACTGTCAAAAAAAGATTACTTTTTTTGGTTACTATGGATGCACAAAACGTCGCTTTCTTTCACCGTAAAAAAATGTCATTTTTTCACCGTGAAAAAATGATATTTTTTCACGGCAAGCTCAGCTGATTGATGTTTTCGTATTAAAAATTAATTTCCAAAACATTTTTTATAAAAAAATTTATTATTAAAGTGAATTAAATTAACAATATTTATTAGAATAGTAATTAACGGTGAAGTTAGAGCAATTGTTCCCTATGTTATTCCAGTAGGCGATGTTACACATTGTTGGTCGGAAACGCAAGAACTATTAGATATTTTGTGCGATACATTTACTGCAGATGAACTTTCTAAGATTTTATTGGAAGAACTTTCTAAAATTTTATTGGAAATCTTAACTTTGTTCACCAAACTATCCTCTATGTAACCCTCCGCCACTGAACTAGATTTCCAACCTCCGTGACGTTTGATAGAAATCAGGTCGCTCCCTGCATTAGCTAGTAGCGTCGCAGAACTTCTTCTGAAACAGTGGCCTGTATAACTTTTGAAAATTTCTTTGCCGAGCCATTTTGCAATAAAACTTGACATTTCTCCTATTTTATTGACTCCAACATGTTGATTTACACATTTTCCTTTAGCATATTTTAGAAATAATCGGTTACTTAAAGTGTGGGACGGTCGCGGAGATTTATACCTTCTGTAGATAGTAGATATCGATATATTCCAAATTGGATATTGTAAAGGTTCGTTAACAGTAGGTTTTTGTATCTGGTATTTTTACAATTAATATAGTTCCAACATCTTCAATGTTATCAATGGTCATCTTGGTTAATTCTTCGCGACGGTAAGCGCCACTTATTCCGAAGATTAAAACAACCTACAATAAAATAGTTAAATGAGTATTTAAATTACTTAAATATTTGCTTGTAAATGTTGTATACCTTTATAAGTAAATGTATTTCATCATTGGATTCCTTTATAAATCTTGCTACATCCTCCTTTGTTAATACTTTAGACTTCTTTCCTCTATATCCAATGGATTTGCTCTTTGAAAATGGAACCAATTTAGTAAACTGCTGCAGATCAATATTTTCCTTTATGTTTAGGGTACTTTTAAGCATCGAATAGGTACTCCATAGTGTAGGTGGCTTTAAAATTTTCGACTTTTCCTCCAAATAACATAGCAAAACATTTTGTTACTGTTTTTACTTTCTTTATATTGCACCATTCGCAAAACTGAGTGTACACCTTCTCATATTTGATTCTTGATTTCACACGCAAAAGATTTGATATAACGATTTCTGCCGCATCCGTAATTTCGTGAGGCGTCTCACTATCACTTTCAGACATTTAAATGGTATCAAACTTGAGTAAACAACTATAAACTTTTGACACGAAAAACGATAGATTTGACAATCAATAAAATTTAAACAATTTTAGGTTTCCATAGTAATGGGATAACAGTTGTAGAAAAAATGTTGTTTTTATTTCGCGCGCAAAAGTGTTTTTATGGCACATTTGATTGAATTTTTAACCTCGACCTAACGGTCTCGGTAAAAATTTATAATCTCGTGTGTCATTAAAAAAACACCTACTTTGCGCACTTAATACAAAAATAACTAATAATAATAATAATAAAATAACATTATAGCATTAAAAAAGTCAACTTACATATGCCTCAATGTGTTCAATTTTTGAGATACCCTCGTGTTCAGTGCCAATCTGATGTTGTTCAACAATATTTCTGTTCCCATCTTGAAACTGACAACCTCGTGCTTGACAGGCAAATTTGATTTTGTGACTTTTTTTATGGTATTCATACCTGCCAATGTGCTGAAACTCCTTATTGCATATATCGCAGGCGTATCTTGGCTTTTGCTTATGGCCTAAATTAAAAAAATTAGGTAAAAAATCTCTATATGACTCATATCAAATCAAAATAAACCTAATTGTTATAAGAAGTTCATCTGGTTAGCAAAGCTTGGGACAATATTAGGTTAAAAAGGAGCTTTATTGATTTCAAAAAAATACATTGATACATATTAAACCTGTTATGGAATGAACACTATATAAGGTAAGAAAAAGTAATCCAATAATAAATAGCAAACTAGTCATGGTCAAAAATTTACACACAAATCAATCCAAGACGAAGAAACGCAATCTTACAAAAAATCTGGCAAGAATATACACCAATCAAAGTTTTTATAAAAAATTGAAAGGGAATGCCTAGATATTATTGTTATAAAATTCCTGGATAGTATAGTTGGGTCTAGTAATTAGTTGCCTTTTTGGTCTTTGCTTAAAAATCACCTGCCGATAAGCCAGTGTGGTTATAAATTTTGATGCTCTCAAATATCAAGAAATTTTTAGTGAGAGTTGTTTTTGGTATAGGAGGAGGAATATCATTCACAGTACGCAAGTTATAGGAGCTGTTGCTGCTAGTTGCATAATTTTTATATTTTTTATGGATAAGGTCAAGAAAAAAATTCCAATCAAAGTTAAAATCTTTACCCTGACAAATAAAGGTTTACAGTGAGTACTGCAATTTACACGATACAAGTATCTTAATACCTTCTTTTGCAAAACCAATGTGGAGCCTAATAGGCCCTTACTACTAAATCACCAAAAAGCAATACCATACCTCGAGTGACTCTCAACAAGTGAAAAATAAACCATTCTACCCACACTCTTCCCCAATTCTCTTGAGACAACTCTCACTGCGTAAGAACCGGACGCTAGTCTCCCATTCAATGCAAGAATGTGGTCCTTAAACTTAAGGACTAACTACTGATAACCGTTCAGCAGAGTGTGAAGTTTTTTAAAATTGAAAAAGTTTTATGCCTCCGCTGATTTCCCCTTATTAACCCCTCCCCAGTTTGAAATCGCAGAAAATTCCAAACTGTTTACAACTAACATAAAAATTAAAGAGTTAGTCTTTGTAGCACAATTGGTAGAGCATTCGCCTGGTAATTGAGAGGTTCGGTGTGCGATTATTCGCAGCATAAACGATTTCTTAAAAAGTTGGAGTGTACACCACACTAAAAATACTAACCTCTATATTTTTTAAATTTAACACGTCTCCTATTTGGATACACAGGTTCGTCTGATGCACCGTCATTGGTAACAACACGTCCTATGGGCGACTCACTTTCCTGTTCCGAATTTCCTTCATCGTTTCTTTCTTCTTCCATAACATCTTCAATGTCTTCATCTATCACTCCCTCATTTTTCAGGATTTTATCTAATTCCCTGCCCTATATAATAATAATAAGTTTATTTAAAATTTAATAATATAATAAATATGTTTATTTTTGAAGAAGTAGTCCATACTCAAAGTGGAGTTAAATGATACAGAAAAAGAAAAGCACGAAGTCTTTCTCCACAATCTTTATTCATCGAAAAACTAGGCGAACCTAGTATCACATCGACATGTTTCGAGTGTAGAAACACTCATCATCAGGAAACAAAGTGAAAAGTAAAATGCTGATGTTTTTAGCAAAAGAGAAAATAATGGTGAGATTGAGCCGTAATGGAGCTTTTAATGGTGTACAAGAGATGTAAAATTGAAAAATCAGAAGGTCGACAATCAAGACTCCATCATACTGAAGAGTCAAGGGTTAAGTGTAGAAGCACACTGTGCCGTGCAGAAAATTATAGGGTAGTAAAAATTAAGGAGTTTTGAAAAACATATCTGTAAAAAGCATTATTAAATTACTGAAACATCCTGAGTTTTATTAAGCCCAGTCAGAAACATGTGAAAATGTTGGGGTGAGATGTAAAGAAAAGAAAAAACAACTTTTTTCTTTTTCTTTTGTTTTCACATGTTTCTGACTGGGCTTAATAAAACTCAGGATGTTTCAGTAATTTAATAATGCTTTTTACAGATATGTTTTTCAAAACTCCCTAATTTTTACTACCCTATAATTTTCTGCATGGCACAGTGTGCTTCTACACTTAACCCTTGACTCTTCAGTATGATGGAGTCTTGATTGTCGACCTTCTGATTTTTCAATTTTACATCTCTTGTACACCATTAAAAGCTCCATTACGGCTCAATCTCACCATTATTTTCTCTTTTGCTAAAAACATCAGCATTTTACTTTTCACTTTGTTTCCTGATGATGAGTGTTTCTACACTCGAAACATGTCGATGTGATACTAGGTTCGCCTAGTTTTTGATGAATAAAGATTGTGGAGAAAGACTTCGTGCTTTTCTTTTTCTGTAAATATGTTTATGTTGTCTTCTATAAACTTATTCTTCAATCCCCTGAAGCTGAGCTTGTTAGGGGCAAATCTTATTTTCTGTTTTAGTATGTAAAATCATAATCATAAAAAATTAAGTTTTAAAGTAAAAATGTTAATTTATGGTATAAACGCAGTTTCTTTGAAGAAATATATTACCTATAATAAAATTATTAATTTATAATTTTTAAGTAAAAAATATTACTTATATCCTAAATTATTCAGAACAATATTAATTAATTAAAGCATTTCTAAAAATATTTTCAAAATGTCTGTTTTTAATATCCATGTTTTTATTTCGACTTAAAATTTTTGTAATGAAATCAATTAATTTTTGTTTGTAAAAAATCGTTTAAGGTTGAATTCTCAACGTCGTTCAATTTATTGCCAACCTATAACCTATTTCGCTTTGTTTTTTCAAGTTTATTATTTTTTAAACTAACATTTAAATAAAATTAGTATCGTCGGCACATTACTTAGGTAATATCTGATATATTACAAAAATATCAATTTATTTCATTGCTAATTTTGGGAGAATTGTATAGTAAAAGAGCAATGAGTGACAATGACATAATAATATTAAAAAAAATCTTACCCGATATTTTTCGCTATACAATTCTCCTAAAATAAGTTATGAAATTCCTTGATATTTATTAAATATGTCAATTATTACCTATAGAATATCAAGTCGATACTGATTTTTTTAAAATTTTGTATAAAAGCTAGAAAACATAAATAAATCTACGCGAAATAGGTTATAGGTTGGCAAGCATGTTGATACTCCCACCTTAAATAAAAACATAAATATTTGAAATTTTTTTTTTCCCATGAACTTATTTATTTTAGGTTTTATGATTATTTAATTTTTATGACGTGTATTATAATTATGGTTTTTAAATTGTATAAGGTTTTTATTTTTAAATATATATATTAAGATGTTATAAATTTTAATGTAAAGTTGTCTTATGTTCAATTTTTTTGTTTCTTTTGACGGATAAAGAAATCTTTATTGAATATAATTTTGAGAAACCTTTTTTGTAATATTTCTAATTTTTTAACTAAAGTTCTATTTATTCCTCCCCAACCTAAAATTCCGTAATTTAAATGAGTTTTAACTAACGCGTAATATAATATTTCCATGTCTTACATTTAAAATAATTTTTTTAATGTTTTTAAAAATCGGTAGTAAACTTCTTAATTTTTTAATTAAGTATTCTAAGTGAAAATTCCAAGTTAATTTACTATCAAAAATAATTCCTAAATATTTTATTTTATTAACTTTAATGTCTTTATTTAATTAATACTATTCATATTTCGTGGTAGGTTATTTAGGTTTAAAGTAAAAGGAATATAATTTGTTTTATTAAAATTAATTGTTAACAAATTGTTATGAAACCAATTTTTTATAATTTAAAAATCTTTTTTAATTTTATTATTTAAGTTTTACCAATTTTTATCGGTATAAAAAATTGTAGTATCATCTGCAAAACTATGAATTTGTCCATCGCAATTTATACTAAATAAGTCGTTAATATAAATATTAAAAAATAATGGTATATAATTTAACAAATGTATAATGTAGGCCATAATAAGCAAGTAAAATGCTTTATCTACAACCATCCATGGTGTTTCTTTTTTACTCTTTACAAAATCAATTATTACTTATTAAACACACAAAGCGAAACTTTAACATTTAAATCAACAGGTATATTGACATTTCTCATTTCCATACAAACGGCAATGCGGCGCGACGAGAATGACATTAGATAGTCCGGGAGCCTGTGAGTACAGATATTATGCCGTATCTAATTTTTAGTTATAAGATTATAATTTAATGTACTTAATAATGAAAAATGTTATGTTTGATTTTAGATGTTATCAGTATTAAAATTATTCTATAACTACAGCTTACCTTCGAAACAAATAATATGCTATTGTTATATTGTTAGTGTTAGGTAACATCCATTTTTCCCATCATAAACACTCATACTTTTTCTTTTTTTCGCTTTTAAGTATATTAATTTGGTAAAAATACCAATTATTTAGTTTTCATTGTTAAGTTTCAAGATTCATCAGGAAACTAACAATAAAAATAACTATTATTATTAGCTAATTAATAAGTACCTACTTAAAACAAAGAAATAGTTGTAATAGTCCCTTTAAGTGTTTGCATGAGTGTTTATGATGGAATCCATTTTATAGGATACAACTTTGTGTCGAAGGTAGGCAGTAGTTTTATTAGATTATACTGATACCTAATACCTAAAATAAAACTAAAGACCATAGGTCGGTAGGTATTATTATCCATAATATAGTACCTACTGATAATTTAGCATGCAGATGCAAATTCGGAAAGACCAAAGTACTTATTTTCAAAGGTATAATTTCTAAAAAAAAAATAATTTTTAATGTAACCCACTTGCACAACTCCTGCATATCTAGCAGGAGCCTTAATTCTTCTTTTTCTTCTTTTATCAGAATCATCTGCTATTATTTCTTCTTTTTCAGTTACTTCGTTCTTTACAATTACTGGCATACTTGTATCAACATCTATTACTTCACCTAAAAAAATGTCATTGTATTTAAGAGACGAGTACCTACTTCGCTTTTTATTACTCCATTTATTTAACTCTTATTTTTTTAAACAAAATTCAAAAAGCACCCCATGAATCTATAATAATGTCTATTTATTTATTTATCTATTTATTGGATTACTTATTCTTACTTGTGTGGGAAACTTTTTTATTATTAATTTTACAAAAAAAAATTATTCTTTATAAAAAGCTCTGCATGGTCTAAAACCTAAAATGCAACCATCAAATATCGAAATTTTCCAGTCATATACAAGGTTTGTCAAAAAATGTGAATTTTTCCCAAGAGTAAAGTACCTTTATTTTTGACATTATTAAAAATTGTTATTAAAAAAAGTTGATCAGAACTAAAAACCACGTCTAAATATGCAATAACACGCATTAAATTAATTAAATAATTAATAATAAATCAATAAAATAATTTTTCAACATAAATGCGTATAATTGCACATTTAGCCATAGTTTTTAGTTCTGATCAACTTTTTTTAATAACAATTTTTGATAATGTCAAAAATAAAGGTACTTTACTTTTGGCAAAAATTCACATTCTTGGGAAAAATTCACATTTTTTGACAAACCTCGTATATGACTGGAAAATTTTGATATTTGATGGTTGCATTTTAGGTTTTAGACCATGCAGAGCTTTTTATAAAGAATCATTTTTTTTCGTAAAATTAATAATAAAAAAGTCTCCCATTTGGTAAGAACTTCCGAAGAAGTATAGTGAACATTGTAATTTCCATAATGGTTTTAATATTGTATAAAACTTTGCTAACAAGATGTACTTCTTATAACAATAAAGTGTAATTTGATTTGATTTCAATAAACCTAAACAAAATACTGCTTTAATGATAATACCATTCCTGATTCCTGTGTAACTGATCTACTATTAAAGAGGAAAGTTAACAAACCTTGTTCCTCGGAACCTTTGTCCGATTGCTCAGGATTTACTACAGCCTTTGGTGGTCGACCCCTCTTTCTCTTTGGTTTATTAAGACCCTCTGCTTTCCAGGCCAATTCATGTTCTGGCAAAAACAGCGGACCCTCACTGTAAACTATAAATAATACATCTTTGTTTATATGTTACTGATGTGATAGGTACTTTCTGATCAAAAGCTATCTTTAAGGCATACAAATTTAAATCAAAACATATCATGAATTTACCAGCCTGCCAGCCAATCCTTTGGTTAATTACAGAAATACACTTACCTAGTGCTTATTATTACCTGTAAGTAGGTACAAAGTAATTCCTGGTACAATTATTGGTAATTAAATAGGCAAAGCAATTAAAGCAAAGGCTACTTACAGACTTACAGTACATAAATTCTAATAATATTAACCTAATTCCAACTTACAACAGACTTACTTTGTATGATAAATTTTTCCCCATTTTCATCCGTCTGAATGGTATATGTCTCAACGCTGGCATTCGGATTATGGTTCTTTAATGCCTCTTCCAATTTTTTTCTTTCTTTCTCTTCTCTGTCGACACGGTCCTGTTGTGTTTTTAATAGATTCCGTAACTTGGCTTGTCCTTCGAGAATAAGGTCCATAAACAGTTTTGCTGCTTCGAGTTGAATGTGGCAACCAGGACATATTAATTTTGGGTAAGGATCTTCGATATCTACCTAAAAATTAATAAATTAGACGAAATCCAGATACTTTATTTTATGGAATTATTATTTTAAGTTTCCCGCCAAACGGGCTTTGAGAGTAACAGTAATTTTCTAGTACGACCATGCTTCTATCTTTTTCGAACTTCCGTTAAAAATAAAAACAGAAACTGGTAGGTAGACGAAGTTAAAAACAAACTTTTACTGAAATAAACACAATTGAAAATTGAACAAACTAAAATCGCCATATTTATATTTGATGACAACCGAGGAAATCAAGTATCGAACTGAAAAATAAGTACCAAGAAACGTACCTTGATCGGCAAATATCTGTTGACCAGAGAGCTGAGATCCCCCGAATTATCCTCGTCAGTGAATAAATGTATACCATTTTGATTTTCTTGACAACAAAGCCTACAATATTGGGAATTTGATAATAAATTTTCCTGCTCCATCTTGATTTAGGTTGTCCATTGACTAATTTACGTTTACGAACATCGAGTTCGGGTTCAATCGGATAATATTTAACGATCTACGACCTACGGGCGTAAAAGTACAGTGTGGCTTAAATTTGAAGTAAATTCAATTCCACACTAGTGATTCATTCATCGTTTAATTTTCTTATATTTTTCGTTCTCCAAAAAACGGAATATAAAACACCATAATATATTGGTATCATGGTATCACAGGCCTACGTTATTGAAATAGCATCTCTAGGAAATGGCTGTATTATCGGGGAATTAATTTTTCTCTAGAAAAAAGTTGGCAACCATTTGAAATTATATTCATAGACAAGCGAGTTGCGCACTCTCAAGGATTATATTAATCTAATCATTCCGCTGTTGATCGACGAATAATACCTATACACCATAGCTTTATTATGTTTTTGGGCGAAATATTTTAAAGTAATATTAAAGCCAACAAAATTATTCAAGATTCCGTTAGTTGATTCTATATACATAGTAAAAATCAAATAGCAGGATTCTGAATAACCTTTTTGACTAAATATCTCTTTTAAATAAAATCCTTTAATGGAAGAATATAAAAAATAAAAGTTTGAAATGCACATGACATAATTTTATTAAAATATTAAAGCTTTAATTTATCGGTCCCTTGTATATTACAGGTCTGTGATCGATCCCTTTATTATCCCTAGCTGAATTGATGTATACTTTTTTTTAAAGAAAGGATAATATTTTGACCCAGATATAATAATATGTTTATAGGTACTAACAACCGGAATGTTGGAAAGTTACTTTTTGTTTAGCAAATTAACTACTTTGCCCCAAACTAATACGGAATTTTTAATCCGACCAGGATGATCAGAAACTAGCCTAATTTTATAGATTACTTTTATGCTCAATACTCATCTACTTTTACATTACATTACATTACATTACATTACATTACATTACATTACATTACATTACATTACATTACTTACAACAAATTTAATGTCGGTCATTGTAAAGGTGCTTTATTTTGCTTTAGCTCACCGTGTATGTTTGTAAGACAAAGATAGACAACGACGTATGTCTATGTTTAATTTAATTGAAAATTGAATCTTGGAACTTGACCAATCGAATAAAGGCGGCTTATTTTGGGTGGGCGCCAAAAAGGTTTTATTTAATATTTTATTATAAAAAATGTAGTCAACTTAATTATTACGAGGGGTAGAAGGCCCATCGAAACAAAAAAAAAATTAACCTAAAATTCTGACTTCTAACTCGGAATTCTGACGTTAAACTCGGAATTCTGACGTTAAACTCGGAATTCTGACGTTAAACTCGGAATTCTGACTTGCGTGGACTATGCATTCTGTGACGAAAGTTTTTCTAATTCTAAATTCGAAATATTCGAATTGTCGAAAGTTGCAAAGTCGCCTAAAAAATGGGCATGCAGTTCCTGAGCAACCAGATTGGCAGAAAATTTTCAAGCAATGGGCCTTTTTACTATTATAACCAAATTAATCATATTCAGCTTTAACATCCTGAATTAGAACCTATTGAAAATACATCCCAATAATGAAAAATCTTTCTAGAGGGTCACAAACCTATCCTAGAGACAATTAAAAAGATGCCGCGAAAGCAGAAAGTTTGAAAACATGAGATCAAAACCTTATTGCGTCATTATCCGCGCAATTCTTTTATTTGTCAGTATTGTCAGCCTCAGCGGATTATATTCCTATCTTTGTTTTGATAAACTAAATGAACAAGAACAGCTTAAAAATAACAAACAATAACCCGCCCGATATTCAGGTAGAAGCGGCGTTCGACCTTCAGCTGAATCACTAGTACCCATAGGTCGAGGCGGCAGATGTGACGTCCAGTGAGTTTATTCCCGTGTTTTTTTTTTTTTATTTAAGAGCGTATCTAGTTTATTTTTCAGTAAATACTTAATAGACCAGGGTCGATAATTTTTGAAACCAAAAAAAAAAAATAGTAGGATGAAACCCATTGGAAAAGGAAGAGAATATAACAAAAATTAAATGAAGAATAAATTACGGGCGATCCGAGGTCGGCAAGTGGTAAGGGGTGAGTTTTTAAGGGTAGAAAACGATTTATCTCGATTTCCGGCAAAACTACAAGTCCTATGGAAAAACGTCAAATGGCAAAGTTGTAGATAATAAAAAGATTTACAACTTTTGTATTTGCAATTTTTTTACATAACCTCAAAATTTATGTGAAAAATTTAAATAACCAAGTTTTTGGTTTTTTATTTTTATCTTTTACAAAATTTTTTTTTATACACGAAATTTGGTGAAAACTTTCCTTTTTATGTAGCAAACACACTGTAATTTTTTTGATTTAAAATATTTATTTTTTAACCTTATTTTGACTTAATATCGAAAAAGCAACCTAATTTTCAATCGAAAATTCTCGCGTCAAAATATCTGCTTTTTTAAAAAAGTCGGTGGGCTTTTTGTTCGTTGAAATCTCTACTTTCAGATGGTATAAAAAAATACATTACTATGGTAAATGTTCTCAAAAAATGTAAAAAAACTCGAATCCGAAATTTTTTTTAATCATTATGTACAATTTTGAGCTATTTATTAAAATTTATACTTTGATTACTCGAAAAACGTAAGATTCCATGTTACATTGATAAGCAAAAAATAAAAAAATTACAAATCCATAAAACATAAAGATCGCAAAAACATGCGTAAATAGTTGATCTAAATATAATTATAAAGGTAGGATTGAAAGGGGAATTGAATTGAATTGAGAACATTTACCATAGTAATGTATATATTTTTTACACCATCAGAAAGTAGAGATTTCAACGAACAAAAAGCCCACCGACTTTTTAAAAAAAGCAGATATTTTGACGTGAAAATTTTCGATTGAAAATTAGGTTGCTTTTTCGATATTAAGTCAAAATAAGGTTAAAAAATAAATATTTTAAATCAAAAAAATTAAAATGTGTTTGGGACATAAAAAGGAAAGTTTTCACCAAATCTCGTGTATAAAAAAATTTTTTTGTAAAAAATAAAAATAAAAAACCAAAAACTTGGTTATTTGAATTTTTCACATAAATCTTGAGGTTATGTGAAAAAGTGCAAATACAAAAGTTGTAAATCTTTTTATTACCTACAACTTTGCCATTGAACGTTTTTCCATAGGACTTGTAGTTTTGCCGGAAATCGAGATAAATCGTTTTCTACCCTTAAAAAGTCCCCCCCTCCTTCCCCCTCCCCCCCAAATTCCAAATTTAACATCGACGTTGCCGGCACCGGGGATCGAACCCGGGACCTCGATCTGTGAGGCCGATGCACTGACCACTAGACCACAACGCCGATCCCCATTTTTGTTATATTCTCTTCCTTTTCCAATGGGTTTCATCCTACTA
This sequence comes from Polydrusus pterygomalis, assembly GCA_963969555.1. Classification (NCBI taxonomy): domain Eukaryota; kingdom Metazoa; phylum Arthropoda; class Insecta; order Coleoptera; family Curculionidae; genus Polydrusus; species Polydrusus pterygomalis. The sequence continues at coordinate 4,590,955 of OZ018376.1, forward strand.
TTATTTCTTTTCACTTTTTACCATTTTCAAAGGCTTCACAGCCCTGGTCTATAATTCAAAATTTGAAAAACTAAAACCGTACAAAATTAAATTTTTTCTTTCTCTATGCGATAGGATAAAAATCAAAATTTAGTGAAAAAGTACAGTCAACTTGTTTGTTTCTATTATTTTGAGGCTTGAGAAAGATATAAAATGTCTAATGACCCCGCGATAGAGCATATTAAAGCATTTAAAAAACATGGCAAAGATAAATAAGTAATTCAAGTACCTATCGTAAATTGTTTCTCTGTACATACACTTTCCTCGGTTCAATATTGGTGTTTGCTAAATTAAAAACCCAAGGTTCCTGTCCTGTTCAGTTGTGTCTCCGATAATGTTAAAGTTAATATCAAATTTTTATTAGTTTGGTTTCGGTGCACATAAAATAACAACCTATAGTTTTTAGCACATATAATTCTCCAGCTATAAAATAAACATTAAACTATAATAAAATATAGCAGTGATCCAAACAATAGACCGAAATAAAAATTAAGTTAAAATTTTTTTATAACAGACAATATGGTTTTTGATATCAGTTGAAAGTATTGCTCATCTGTGATAGTGATATAGGGTTATCACAAAGCTGTCCTGTAAAATGATTGACATAAAAAGGTATTTTATTTCATTTTAATAATGTATATAATATAATATACAATGTGACTTAATTATAACTTGAAATAAATTCAATAATTCCAGTAAAGTTTTTTTTTCTGGTATTAACAATTTAGGGTAGGGTATTTTTTATAAAAAAAATATTTATACAGTGTGTCGCAAATTAGTGATATTATGACGACATCGATAATTTTTTTAAATGGTAACCCAATGGAGTTTAGAGTCAAGGTTTGTCAAAAAATATAAATTTTGCTCAAAAGAAAAAAGTACCTACTTACCTTATTTATCAGGGACCTCGTTAACCATGGAAGATACAGAGATGGTTAAATTAAAAAAAAGTTGCGCCCCACCAAATTCTGCAACGCGCAGTGTTTTCAAATTTAAAAAATTCCGGATGCTTCCGAAAATATTTGGGTAAAATCGAAGTTTCGCGATTTCGTTTTTATTTTTTTCTGGCTTTATTTGAAGAGATATGTCTTAATAAATGTTACATTCTCGTTGTGATTTTTTCTACAGACGTGTGGAAAAACCAATTTTCCGCACGGATCAAAATCAATAATATATCAATAATCGTGGTAATTGATATTGTTTGATTTATATGAGTTATTTGTGGGTTAATTTGATAATTTCGTAGTAATTTGTGCGTATATTTCATAATTTTGCAATCTCAGAATGAGTTTAACTGATTTTGATAATGTGGAAATGGAATGGTGTTACATTATGAGTGCAGCAAAAAAAGGAGATTTAGATTTGCTTCCAGAAAAATCCAGAGTAAGTTACATTCAAGAATATGAAAAGTTTAAGAAATGGTGCACTGACAAGAAAATAAGCAACATTAGTGAAGAAGCAGAGGTGCTTTTGTTTTATTTCCAAGAAATTTCAAAGAATTTTCAACCTTCTAGAATGTGGTCCAAGTACTCAATAGTAAAATCTATGCTGAAATCTAAAAAAAAAAAACGTTCATATATCACTTGTTAGGTAAATAATTAGATTTTCAATCTGACGTTTCGTTTTCTCACAACCCCCATCAACTTTGTTTTTTTAAAGTCGGAAAATTTTATTTAATTCTTTTTAAATTTCCCTCCTTATTCCAAAATTAATGACTTATCACACCCAGTAATAATAACACGTTTCGCACTTAAAAACTCATCATCAATAATATGTAAGTGAAAATTTATCTTTTGTATAAAAATTCCATTGTTTTTAAAGCCAACTAGAAATGAGTTGCCTCTGGAAAACAACAAATTTTTATTAAATACACGGGTTTTAAAACCAAATTTGTACTTTAAATTTATTTTTTTATTAAAATTAAATGCCATATTTTATTCGTAGCTACCCATAAAAAAGTTCAACAATTACCACTTAAACAACAGATTTACTAAATACCTAACAGTTATTCAGCAATCAATTGTATTTAATTTAATTTTCAAAAAGGCCATGCACCTTCGTTTTCTAAACATATAAGTAGCAATGATATACAATATTTCATCCATTGCGTTCTCCAACATTCTTGGAGTTATTTCTCTAATGACGGCTTAAACTTCAGCTTGAAGTCGGTCAGTATTTTCATAGGTTTTCCAGTAGACTTCATTTTTAAGATATCCCCAGAAACAAAAATCCAAGGGTCAGGAGAACGCGCAGGCCACCGTATGGGGCAATTAATCTATTGGTAAGGCCTTCCGTTAAATATTCTCCATCATGCTGAAACCACATGTTGAATAATGTTCCATAATTTTTATAAAAAAAACTCGTCGAAAATACAAAACAAATTAAAAATAATAAAATAAAATTTTCCGACTACATATTTAAAAAACAAAGTTAGGGTCAATCGGGGGAAATGGAAACGATTTTTGCAAACTTTATTTTAAAATTATGTAGAAAAGGTATAAATGAAAATTTTAAATTTTCCTGGGCTTGACGGTTACTTTTCAACTTGGTTTGTTAGAATGTACCCAGCAAAACATGAAAATTTTAGTTAAAGTAGTAGAAAAGATTTTTTTTAGTGTGTTTTCATTTACCCCATATATATTTCCATTTACCCATTACATTGGGGTAAATGAAAACAACGTGGTTTTCGCCATAAATATCAGTTAAATTCACTGCGGGTTAAGTGAAAACATTTCTTATACCTTCTTCGGTAGTGATGATAAAAAATTTTTTTAATAAGAACAGTTTATTTATGAAACGTACAAAAAAATAACACAAAGAATAGCTCCCTAACATGTGAATAAAACGTAAGGTAACTTTAGTACATTTTGAGTCTTTAAGTGATAAACATATAAAAATAGGTCCTTAACAACAACGGTACCTACTCTGAGATAATGGGGATAAAATGTCGACCTCGAGTAATATTTGCTGATTTTACATTAGCTAATATTCGGTCAAAAGTAATAATAAGGAAAGTATCAAAGGAAAACATGTTTCCATTAACCCCAACATGTGTTTTCATTAACCCCGCCGAGGTATGATGAATGGGGTAAATAGAAATACCTCGCAGTTTTCATCCCAGCAATATTATTGACCTAACCTAAAAAAAACGTGCAACCATACCATTTATTTACGGTAATACATATAAAGACAAAGGTGGATTCATAGTCGCCGTAACGTAAGCCGTAAGACGTAAGCCGTAAGAGTTAAGACGTAAGAGAAAACATACCATTCATAGTCAAAAGTTAAGACGTAAGAAATTTCAAAATTGTAGGTTATGATTTTTTGTTGTTCCTCAACTACCTCACTCATTTTAACCGTTAATATATTATAATATTACTGTAATAACAAAACTGGAAAATGCAAATACGCTAGACAAAAAAGCAAAATGGCGTTAAAATGAAATCACCAAAAATAAACAAAGGAAATCTCCCTCCCGTTCGTCGACTGTCATTCAAAGTTGGTAATGACGGCCGGGTATGCACGAGTAAGGCCGATCCCGACCGAAACTTAAGACGTAAGACGTAAGAAATGGAAATAAACCATTTCGTGTTACGGCTTACGGCTTACGTCTTACGTTACGGCGACTATGAATGCATGTATTTATAATCATATGTTTATTTTTCTTACTGCTTAACCTTACGTCTTACGGCTTACGTTACGGCGACTATGAATCCACCTTTAACAATATTAACATATTTTAAAACGAAAAAAAAATATTTGTTTGCCTCGGAAAAACTGTGTGTCAAATACAATTGTATTGTAGTAAATAGTTTAAATCGACTTACCGTCACGTTAAACGCTCACCGCCATCACAAACTATGATAAGCTACAAAGCTACTAGCAGTGTTACCACTACAACCAACAGGCATACTTCAGAAAAAAAAGCGGGATGTTTGAGTATAGAGTTAAGGCTGTTTTCATTTACCCCTAGTTTACATTTCCCCCGATTGACCCTAATGGTAGTTGTGAGAAAACGAAACGTCGAATTAAAAATCTAATCACACCAACTTGTAAAGGAGAAAAAATGACAACAAGGGTGTAACCTTAATTTTGCATATCTCTTCAAATAGAGGCAGAAAAAAATAATAACGAAAACGCGAAAATTCGGTTTTGTCCAAATATCTTCGGAAGGATTCGGAACTTTTTAAAGTTGAAAACACAACGTTGCAGAATTTTTAGTAGGATGCAACTTTTTTCTCATAACCATCTCTGTATCTTCTACGGTTTACGAGATCCTGTAGAATGCATTCTTATCCGGGACACCCGGTATATTTAGGTATGCTTTAATTTTTAATTATTATCATTAAAATGCCCAGATAGATACCTATAATAGTATACCTATGGGTTTGAATATTTTTAATGAGATGTATTTATTATAGAGGTACCTTCACTGCTTACAAATCGTAGACTTTTTAAAATGCAAAGGAATAAGTTAACAAAACATTTTTTTAGGTAACATGTAATTATTAGCAATAACTCTATAAAAATGTCTAGGTATTGTTTTAAAAAGTTGATTCCTTGAAATACAATATTTGTTTCTTTCATTTTTTTTTAGTACAATAAGGCTATTTTCTTATTTATAGGATTTATCGCAGTCAGCGCAGTCACACACTGTAAAAATGATGTAATTTTAAACAATTAAAAATGCCGAAGTGAATACTAATTCTGACTATCGAAATAAGGTGTACGGTACGTGTTTAGACGATAAATTTGTAGGTATTATTGTAATTTGCCAGTAATATAGGTTATTCAAACGATATTACATGTAATGTCACTTACTTTCCAAAAGTATTATTAAAAAATATACAGGGACAATAAAAAACACAATGTTTTACTTATATTGTTTTATACCGTGCGAACAAAAATTATTTGCATCAAAGAGGTCTGGGCTGCCGGGGTGCCAGCATATCAATTTGCTTTATTAGTATATATTTATCCCGCTATCAATTCGACGACCATACATTGTCATTTTACATTCAATTTGACGGCCAGGTGCACTCGACGGCCATATATGGCCGTCAAATAGCAAACCATGTAAAATTGATGCTGATGACGTCATTTGTCGAATGCCAAATTTTTGGTCGGCCGTCATTTAGTCGGTCGTATGAAAGTTTCGTATAGTTTTAGTTACGCGTCATTTCCCGCGAGAAGAGGTCGCTGCAAGCGCCGTATATTTTAACGTATATTTGTCTTTTATATCATCGCTTAATTAACGGCCCATGAATAGGCAACATCGGAATGTGTATATACTTGTGTCCTTTTAGATAGCCGATTATTTGACGACCTCTTGATGGGGGTTAATATTATAATTATTGCGCTTTTTAAGATTGTGATGATTTCTGTGGCTTCTTGGTGCAAGAAGGGCCAATGTCAAAATTGATCGTTTTAAAATAAAGAGTTTTTAAATTTTTTGTATGGAGTTGATCTCAAAAACTATTTGTTTTACAACATTTTACAAGTTCTTCTTTAAACGTGATACTTAATATCGTTTATGTTATTAAGGAAAAAAAAATGTACACCAAAATTTACAAAAAAAATACGACATTGGTCCTCTCAAAATTGACTAAGTTTTGACTTTAATTTCTCCTCGGAAATTGAAAGGAGGTTTTGGTTTAAGGGTTGCAGAATAAAAGTATTTTCTTTTGCGGAACGTCTCTCTATATTAAAAATTTTAAATTCCTCGGTGCAGCTGAAACTTTCCTTGTAAAAAATGCCCGCTACCTAATTTTTATAACTAAAGTTAAGCCATTTTATTTTTAGCCATTATTGTACCGGGTGGCATCTAGACATTCCGCTATAGGATTCGGCACCCGTCTCTATTCTGATTGGATGATTTCAAATTCCGTCTAAAAGGTATATTGGCAACCGGTTTGTTCGTTGTTACCCAGAGCATTTTTTTTAAATTTTATTTTTGTTCGTTGTTACCCAGAGCATTTTTTTAAATTCAATTTTTTCAACTAATATTATTTTATAAAAAAAAATTTTAAAAAAATGCTCTGGGTAACAACGAACAAACCGGTTGCCAATATACCTTTTAGACGGAATTTGAAATTTTAGATTTAAGTCTCATTTCCAGACAGACATATTTCGCTTTCTGAGTTGCGTCTTTTTTCAACAATAACGCGTATTTTCTTCGAAGATACTTCCAAAGTGTTCATAAACATGACTTGACAAACTTCAATCTTTCTTTCATTGTTATTTCCTTGCGAATTTGCGGCGGCTTACTTTTTGAGTCTTTCGTCTTAACCCTTTAATTGATTGCTTGTAGTAAAACTGACAACACTGTCGGCCGTCTTGTTAGCGTTGCTGTGTAATATACGGCCGTACAAATAATACGAGAGTAAAAAATACATATATTTCGACCGTCCAATTCACTGATTGTAAAAGGTCTTTCTATTGATAGTAATGTAAAAAATCAACAAAAAAAAAAGTTGTAATTTAAAGTTAGTTTGCTTTTAACAACTGCTAAATTGGTAAGTATACGCAGTCAAAACCTATATCCATTGGTTCTAGTGGATGCCAAATTACGCTTCTGTGAAAGGTTGTCCAATTGATAGCGTGATGTAAATATATATTAACGTACACGTTTTATAAAGCATCTTTTTATAGCACGAGCCCATGTTAAAAAACGAGCCGCTTGCGGCGAGTTTTATAACGGGACAAGTGCTTAAAACTGCTTTATATAACACGTACGTTATACTATTTTTTCTAATTTGTAGTTTTTTCAATAAAAAACACATATTTAAAAAGAAAATAAATCCTTTAAATTTTGTAACTTTTTATGTCTAAATTTTATGTTGGTAATACTATTTTTTATCATAGTAACCTCTGGACAACAAAAATTATTTTGCGAACTGTCATTTTTTGATTTATTGACCCATTTTCACCACGAGATTCTAAAGTTATTTTAGCGATATGAGATTTGAAATTGGACGGAATACGTTGTGTGATCCTTGTACATTCGGTACATATACAGAGCGTTCGGAAATTCGGGCGATTTTGCTAATTTTTTTTGAATTTCAAAAGACGTGATTTTACGTCAATTTTTCAATTTTTCAATTTCAATGTTACCAACATCAAATAAAGAAAAAACGCGTATCGAAATAGCTTTATTATGAACTTCATTTCAAGTTCATAATGAACTTATTATGAACGTCAAATAGAAAAAATTTGATTCGGGTGTTAGAAACAAATCTTTTCATTATTTTACAAGCAGGTCTAAATTTGGGCTCTTAAATAACCTGCAGACTCAGGCACGTAGAAAAGGGGGGGGGGTACTTAAAGCCAATTTATGTCATCAATTCTATCAAAATCAAAAGTATAACTATATTTTTCTTTTAGTATTGAATTGTGTTTTGTATAAAATGTGATATGTACACTATTATTGTACACTGTTGTAAATAAGAAGATCGATACCAGAGTTCTAGAACTGTAGAATGACGTGTTTATACATAAATTATGTAATTAATTTGAATAAAAAATCTTGTTTTAAAAAAAATTAATGCTTAAATTAGGCCCAATATAACTATGCTAACTTTTTAAATGGTTTATAAAAAATAATAGCACTTTTTATGTGGTAGCACTGGCGTAGCTAGGGGGTTATTAGCCTGGTATTGAGCTGTTAAATGACACTTAATACATACAGGGTGTTCATTTGAAAACTTCCCACCAAGGATTTTCCTGCTTTAAAATGAAAATGTGGAAAATCGCTCGGACCCGTCGATTTTTATTTCGAGGGGGACATCTTTTGCGTATATTGTCAAACTAGTTACTTCAAGCCCCTAGGAGGGAGGGGGGGGGGAGATCTGAATCTTAAACGGATACCCCTATTTTATATAATTTTTTTGGATTCCGCATAAAATTCTAAACATTTTTTAATAAAAGCATTATTAGTCTATACTTAACAGTTTCCGAGATATTTACTCTTGAAAAATGAGATTTTTGAACTTTGACAGCGTCTAGCATTCTAACTGTACGTCTTAGAGCAAAATGGCTTACATGTCCCTATATTCGATTTTTAATATCTTTCCAATAGTGTCAACTTCCGGTTAAACCGGAAGTACTATATATTTCTTACAACCGATTTAACCGGAAGTTGACACTATTGGAAAGATAATAAAAATCGAAGAAAGGGACATGTAAGCCGTTTTGCTCTAAGACGTATTGTTAAAAAACTAGACGCTGTCAAAGTTCAAAAATCTCATTTTTCAAGAGTCAACATCTCGTAAACTGTTTAGTATAGACTAATAATGCTTTTATTAAAAAATGTTCAGAATTTTATGCAGAATCCAAAAAAATTATATAAAATAGGGGTATCCATTTAAGATTGAGATCTTACCCCCCTCCCTCCTAGGGGCTTGAAGCAACAAGATTGACAATATACGCAAAAGATGTCCCCCTCGAAATAAAAATCGACGGGTCCGAGCGATTTTCCACATTTTCATTTTAAAGCAGGAAAATCGAGGTGGGAAGTTTTCAAATGAACACCCTGTATAAGGTTATATGCGCTATAAGGTTGATAAGTTTATAAGTTTGTGGGATATTTTATCATTGAGTAATTTATGAGGATTTCTACACCCCTTATGTAGGTACCTATAATACTTTTGCTTTTATTCATTTAATTTTTGCTCTTAAATAAATGGATCAAAAAAATGTTTATATGCATTACCCCTCTGTGGTACCTGTCGCCCCCCCCCCCCCCCCTAAGGTAAAATCCTAGCTACGCCAGGAAGAAAAGCTATCTACGTGCCTACTAGACTGCGACTTTGCCTTTTGCTTTTGCTCGACGAGCCGCTCGACAGCAAAAACGAACAGTGTTTTACGTATTAGTCCGCAGACCGCAGGGTTAAACTAGATGGCACATCGCTAATCGACAAACGAGGTTGCTTCTAATATCAGTACCTTATTAAAAAAATTTTAAATTAAAAAAAAAATATTTTTTTATCGGTTTTCTTTATATCACTCTCCTGCGGACTGTGATTAATAGAAACGTCAAAATACCAGCGTCTATTGTTTAATGATATGAGGTGTTACTAATTTTAAAAGGTTTCGTAATCAATTCGTAAATAATAATTGAATTGATCTCCCGCTTCTAATACCTCTTTTAATAGGATAATAATATGAGAAAACTGGTTTCTCTCAAAACCCATTCCTACGCCCAGTTTGTCTGTTTCTTTTTGTTTTTATGGCTATAAGAACTGCTGAGACATCTAGAAGGATCCGGACAGAGATTGCCTTTTATATTATTATAATATATTGTAGGTAAAGGTAGAAAAACACAAAGGATGGGCAAAATCGAGAAAATATCATTTTTTGTATTAACAAAAAAATCATGGCACAAATTTTCGGGTGCTACGCCTAAACTAATCCATTTTTGGCAGCAAAATTACTATATTTTATCAAAAAACTGTCATTGTTTTTTTACATTTTTATTAATAATATACCTACGTACTTCTGGTTTTTTAAATACAAAAAATTTAGAATAAATACAATACAAAAAAAAAATACAAAAATGCTTTATTCATAAGTATTTACATCATAGTATTACTGCATTACATAATTATCTGCACTTAAGCCCTTAGTGGGCTTTTGTGTGCTATTATATTAAAACATAAAATATTAAGCTAGAGTTTGTATCACATTTCCTCATTCATCAATAATCCTACTAATTAACAATGTTATACCGTTTTGGAACAGACAGAAAATACATAGGAACAGCCGAGCACGCAGGACCCCGCCCGCCACGCATACATAGAGAATCCGATCATACTAGGTTAACCTACATAATTAGTCGCTTTAAGTAAAAGGAGTTTGCTGAGATAAAGATTTTAAGTCTTGATTTGAAGATTTTATGACTTTTCATTTGTCGCAATTCAGAAGGTAAAAAATTGAAGAGTTTGATTCCCACATAGTTAACTGATTTTAGAAACAATGTATTATTTGGCTTAGGTAAAACTAATTGATCGTTATTATTTAATCTTGTAGCATGACAGTGAGCAACCGTTGGAGAGAAATTTGTACTTTTTTTTATGAAGCAAATAGTTGCATATATATATAATTCCGTCAGGTCAAACAAGTTTGTTTCCTTAAACAATAGTTCTGTCGAGTAAATTCTTGGTTTTTTGGCCATAATTTTTATAATTTGTTTTTGTATTGTTATTAAGGGTTTAAGGGTAGTCTCATAAGCATTTCCCCATATTGGTAATCCGTAGTTTATTACCGACTCCAACAATGAGGAGTAAACCAATTTTATTTCAGCCGGATTCAGAAAGTGTCTTAATTGATAAAATCTAAAAATTAGCTTTCTTAGCTTGTTAGTTAACATTTCAACATGTGCATCCCATTTTAAGAATTGGTCTATTGTAATCCCTAAATATTTTACATTATTCACCTTTTTAATTTTGTCGTTACATTTATTACAGTTATAAGGGTTGTCACAGTTGTGTAACTTTATTGTCTTAAATGTTGATGAATTAGTTGAATTTAGTGAAAAAGTTAGAAAATTGGTTTTTTCAGAGTTTAGTGTTAAAAGATTGGATCTCAACCAGGACAGTACTTTACAAAGCCCAACCTCAGCCTTATTCCTAGTTTCCTCCCACGTTACATCAGTAAAAATCAGAACGGTGTCATCGGCATACGAAAAGATCCCGCCCGATATATCCAAATCAAAAATTGTGTTCATGTAGATCTGAAACAATATCGGACCCAGAACGGTTCCTTGTGGAATTCCCATTTCAACCAGTAGATTTTTACTTTGATCTGGCGCTTTTCCAACGCTTTGGTATCTGTTTGTTAGATAGTCCTTGATAAGATCCCCTCCCACGCCTCTGACACCATAGTTATTTAATTTTTGGATCAAGAATGTGTGGCTCACAGTGTCAAAAGCCTTTGCCAGGTCTAAGAAGATTGCCAAAGGCTTCATGCCATTATTTAACGAGTTCTGAATACTGCCCGTGACCGCGTATATTGCGTCTAACGTAGAAACACCCTGCTTAAAGCCATATTGATATTTTGATATTATTTTGTACTTATTTAAATGATTTAGGAGCCTTTTTTTAATGCATTTCTCAAACACTTTTGCTACCTACCTATACAATTTTTTTAAAATAATAATTAAGTGTTATTAAAAAAAAATAATGTAAATATTATAATAAAAATGATTCTGTGAAACGTGCGCAAACTTTTATTTATAATCTATATTACCTATACAGGGTGTCTCTAAACGATGCGGAAAAATGCTACCACAAATTTCTGATGCTTAAATATGACGATCCAACTCAACTTACCTCAGTCCTCAGTCCAAAAATGGCTGATTTCGGGAGATACAGAGTGTCAAAATTTCAATTTGGTTTTAGTTTTTCTAAAATATATTTTTTTTAATAATTGGTGTATTGTCACAATAGTCGGCTAGGGGGGGTTCCTTGGGGTGAAAAATTAAAATCCGCTCTCATCTTTATTGTAAAATTTAGTGGGCTTGCACACATTTAAAACGAAATAACCTTATTTGGAGCCAGAGTGGAACTTGTAAATAAACATTATTATTATTCAACATATTTTACCTAAAAAAGATATTCCTACTTGGTAAGAGTTGATTTGAGCAGCCGTTTTTGAGATATTTGTTTTTAAGTACCTACACACAAAAATGGAGGACATTTTGAATATTTGTTAAAAGTGTTTTTTTTTTAAATTATATTAAATTAAATTTTTCTATTTCACGTTCATAATGAGTTCAGTACGACCCTCATTTGCGGATCGTAATAAAGCTATTTCAATACGCGTCTTTTCTTTATTTGATGTTGGTAACATTTAAATGTTTTATTTCATTGACTTGCGCGGCCTTTGTGATTTACGAGAAAACCCATTTTTCTCAGAGGAAAACTAGCTTGATAACTTACTTTTTTATTCTGTGTGGATAACAGTCATGTATGTTGGTTGCATAAATCTATAAATCAATCTTTTGTAGATGCTTCAAGCTATCATTTTCTGCCAAATCCTATCCAAAATTCAATCTAGTAACCTTCTAATGTCGATTTTAACTTCAACTTTATTTGAATTTTCCATCTTCCCTATACTAAATTGCAATGCCGTGACGTAAAATCACGTCTTTTGAAATTCGAAAAAAGTAGCAAAATCTCCCGAATTTCCGAACGCTCTGTATATGTACCGAATGTACAAGGATTACACAACGTATTCCGTCCAATTTCAAATCTCATATCGCTGAAATAACTTTAGAATCTCGTGGTGAAAATGGGTCAATAAATCAAAAAATGACAGTTTGCAAAATAATTTTTGTTGTCCAGAGGCTCCTATGATAAAAAATAGTATTACCAACATAAAATTTAGACATCAAAATTTACAAAATTTGAAGGATTTATTTTCTTTTTAAAATGTATTTTTCTTGATTATAAAAGGTGAAATAGAAAAAAATGTATAAAGCACATGTTTCATAAGGCGTTTTAGCGCCCGTGTCAATAAAAAAACTCGCCACTTCGTGGCTCGTTTTTTAAAATAGACGCGGGCGCTAAAACCGCTTCTTATGAAACTCGTACTTTAATATACTATTTTGTTGTTGAAATCTCTCATTTACTGGTTTTACTAGAAAATAAAATTAACAATACATTATTTATGTAATTGTTTTTTTTTCAAATTTTAGTGATAGTTATTTTAATTTAACGCCTTCGCTTCACATTGTGTTCAATTATTACAATAATTTAGACTTGGCCATACACGAAGTGAATTTTTCAAATCCCGGTATTTCAAAAATGACTGCCTCCATCAACTTTTATCACGTGTCCTTTTTTTTTAGATAAAAGACAAAAAGACATTGGAGAATAATGTTTTTTATTTAATACTTCAATACAGAATAGCTTAAAACAGTTATGTCGTATTAAATGTATGCAAGGTACCGCAGGTGAAATCCTCTAAATTTTTCAATAAAAATGAGAACGGATTTAATTTTTTTACCTCACAACCCCCCTAGCAGAATATTATGACAATACACCAATTATTAAAAAAATTATGTATGAAAAACTAAAACCAAATTGAACTTTTGACACTCTGTATCTTCGAAATCATTCACTTTTGGACTGAGGTAAGTTGGGTTAGATAGTCACATTTAAACCTCAGGAATCTGTGGTTGCATTTTTTCCGCACCTTTTAGATAGTAACATGTTTTATTTAGTAAAAAGCTACAATTAAATATTTTTTAATACATTTTTTAACACATTTTTATAGATTTATTATTAAATTTTAAAACGCAACCTTCGTTTAACAAAAACAGACAGAAAAGTTAAACATTTTGCAAATTGTATCAAATATTACGTATCATTTTGTTTTTCAATTAAATGATTTCAAAGTTTTTTTTAAACAGTTTTTAATGATTTTTAAGATTTAATAGAATTTTCCAAATTATTATATTCTATCAAACCTTTATGAAAAATAGATTTATAAGCTAATGTTTTAGAAACTCTATCCACATAAAAATTTTGATTAGTTCTTGTTTTATAATTATGATGGTCATAATTAAAAGAACAGCATTTTTTTAAACAATCAGGCAATAAATTATTTTTAATTTTATGTATAAAGATTACTACTAAATAAAAAATTAAATTTCTTACATTCAACCAATCTAAATTTTTCAACAGAAAATTCATTTTTGTATATTTGTCACAATTTAAAATAATCCGCATTGCCTTATTTTGTAAAATTTGTAATTTATCAAATATTTCCTCACTCGCACCATATAAAATGGAAGAACAATAAAGAAAATGTGGTAATATAATAGTATTAAATACAGCTTTTTTAGAAAACAAACTTAAATTAGAACTGATTCTTTTAAAATAACCTATTTTTCCGGCAATCGTCGATATAATACTTTCAAAATAATTGAAAATTTTTAATTTTGAATCAATGATTATCCCTAAATATTTAAAACTGTTTACTAATTCCAATTTTTCACCATCAATTTTAACATTTCTATTTTGACAATTTAAATTATTACCCATAACCATACATGGTACATTATACCAACATACCGGTTGGTGTACCGCCAGACAAGGCATGTAATTTCTGCTATATACCTACAAATATTGTCTCCTCTATTAATTTGACATCAAAATTGTATTAGATTTTTTCGAAGGTCCCTGTATGATAAATTAACTCACCAAGTTTAATTATCATCTAATAAGCCAATTAATGATTGACATTTGATACAATTTACGTGGGATTTCCCATGTCCAGTGTAGCGGTATTCATAATTGACTTAAAAAAATAATTAAAGGGTTTCTTTTCTGCTTTTAACAGTTGCGACGTCACGGATTATTTTATCAAAATCATTTTGATAGTATGGCAACTTACTCAGTATATCTATTATTGTGAGACGTGAAAAAATTGGTAAAAGTTTTATTTTTAGAAAAACTTCTCTTATAAGAAGCTGCTGATATATTAAATACCTGGCTGAATCGAAGTTTTTAACTTTATGTTAGCCCAACATACAAGAAGTATAGAAAGGTAACCGTATTAATAAATTGCATCATGCCTAACGAACAAATTCTATAGAAACCATATTTGGGTCTACACCTGACGTAGTCAAAAACTGTAGTAGGATTTCCATGCATTTTTAAATCATGGTTGCAACAGCTGATTTTATGATTTTTTAACGCATATGCATCAAAGTCCTGATATGTCCACATTAATGATTTTTTTAATTCGAAATTTGGTTGTTGGTAATTTTTTGTTTTATAATGGTGCAATTTGAAAGAAAATCGGTTGAGTCGGAGTCGCTTCAGATAAGTCGTCACCAAACCCAAAAAGCAGCATAAGAACGCAATTAAAACAACATTTGGTTAAAACTGACAGATGCCCAAATTATATCAATGGAATCCAAGAAACTAGAAGAAAACGAAGAAATTGCACTAGAGTCCAACAACTAATTTTCAAAAATAGAGAAAAATTTGGCAGAAAAAATTCCAAATTTAAATAGACAAAACTTTTCAGAAGAAAAAACAGAAACCACCATAACAAGGCAGTTAACAGATGAAAATGAAGTTAGTAACATACCAAAAGGCCTCAAAAATAACAGCTCACCAGGGAAGGATAACATAACAAAAAAATATTCATTAGATTTTTTCCTATAGTAGGACAAACAATAATAAACATAACAAACGAAATACTAACGAGCGGTATCTTTCCTGATACTAAAAGTAGCTAAAATAATACCAGTACACAAGAGTGGACCACAAAATCATTTAATGAACTACAGACCTATTTCAGTGCTTACTATATTTGCTAAAATAGTGGAAAAAAATATAAAGAACAGAATCATTGCCTTCATTGAAGCAAACTTTAATTTTGACCCCTACCAATATGGTTTTCAAAAACACAGCAGCACGTTAGGAGCGACTGTTGACTTACTAGAACACATCTCAAATGAACAATCTGGATAAGAACAAATACGTTGTAGCTGTCTTCGTGGACCTAAGAAAGGCGTTTGATACAGTTGACATTGACATCCTCCTGAATAAACTTCACGAAATGGGAATAAAAGACCAAAGTCATAAATTACTCCGGACATAGGTACTCAAAAAACAGAATGCACTATACAACTGTAAATAGATGTGGACCAAAATGGCACAGCTTGACATAGCACAAGGATCTGTAATTGGCCCTTTGCAATATTTGCTATACGTACACAGTATGAAATTTCTCGGGCTGAAGTCACGCTACTTCATGTTTGCAGATGATACAGTTATAGTCCTATCGGGCACAAATATACAGGAACTCCAAAATCAAATAAACACAGACTTAAAATACTATCAATGGATGTGCCAAAATAAGTTAACTATACACATTGAAAAAACTGTGTACATGACTATTAAGCAAAAAAATAATCCTGACTGTGATATAAATGTGAAAATAAATAATTAAATGTTAAAAAAAGTAACTGAATACAAATATCTAGGACTGGTCTTATCAGATAAATTAAGTTGGAAATCTCATATTCAAAAAGTTATTAAAAATATTGTGCCAATGATAGGAGTGGTAAACAGATGTGCCCACTTATTAAATCTCAATTCCAGAAAATTTATATATAATATGAAAAGGAAAGAAAAACACAAAGTCTTCCTCCACAAAATTTAATGGAAAGGATTCCAAGTTTAAGGGTTTCTACTCTACATGTTTCGAACGCAGAAACGTTCATCTTCAGGAGACAGAAAGTATTTTTAAATTTATGCTGATGGTGTTAGCAAAAGAGAAATTGAAATGTAGAACCTTTATGGATTTACAACTAAAGTATAGAAGAAACATGAAATAAAAGATTTGATAATGGTAAAACCATAGAGTGTTTAAAACATTATGAAGGGGTGTAAACCAACCAAATAAATTGGGGAAGAAGAAAACCTGTCTAAGGTGTCGAAGCTTATTTAAAAACCTTTGAAGAAACTTATGGAACATATAAGACATTATGAAGGTACAATCATTGTGTTGTCACATAATATTGTTGTAGCAAAGGAAATTTTTGGGGTCCTGAATCCTTTCCATTAAATTTTGTGGAGGAAGACTTTGTGTTTTTCTTTCCTTTTCATACTTTCAACTCCACTTTAAGTATGGACTACTTTTTCAAATTAATATATAATATTTACATCTTACCACATCTACTACATTTAATTCCATGTTGAGGAAACGCTGCGAAATCTGAACTAAACAAACTTTAACGGACTCAGAACAAAGCCATTAAATCTATATACTCATTAAACCGATACACACCCAGTGTAGATATGTACAAGAATAATGAAATTTGGAAATTAAATAAAATCAAAACATGTGAACAAGTGAAGCTAATTTATTCAATTAAAAATAAAATCCAAAAGACAAATACAGAATTAAAGCAAGTTAAATTAACACACAGCCATAACATAAGAACTAAAAATCAACTGAGAAATGAATACGTAAGAACTAAAACTGCACAGGACTCGCCAATTTTCCGAAGCCATTTAAGCATTTAACTCCATTCCATCCCAGAAATGATAACAGCATTACCAACCAAGGAAAGCATGCGTCGTGATCTCAAAAAGTACCTACAATCAAAGGCTTAAACCTAAAATAGTTCCTATTTATATAATATTTGATTGTAAATACAATAAATTGTAAATTTAAGGCCCTGGTACCAGTAAACACATTACTGTTTAGGGGTCAGTTATAACTAAAATAAAAAAAAAATTATTAAGTAATCAATTCCACCACAGAAAAGTCTAGGGAATTTTAACAAAATCTCATGGGGGTGTGCAAATAATTAGAACTTGTTCTATTTCACGGGTGAAAGACGCTGCAACTTTCACTCGCGATGAAATGCATAACATTGCATGCAATTTTGATGCAGGGTGAAAATGCATAGGTACGGATCGGCCTTAATATAAAGTTTTTAAATCTATTTGGACACTTTATTTTTAAACAATTTAAAAATTCAAGTTTATTATTACCCTTAAAATACATATAGTATTTATGAAACAAAATTTTCAAAATAAATTATTATTATTATTATTATTAACATTGTTTGGCAATAGTAAGCGGTAAGTCCGGTCCTCGAATTTCTATTCATACCATCTTATAAAAATTCAACATACCAAAACTGACATAGTGTCAGGTGATTTGAAATCCATCTTGCAAGAGGAATTAAAATCTTTTCTATAAGCAAGTATTAGCTGATACGCACTGTTGCAACATGTTTTTAAATTTTGGTTTCTTTAGCAAATAATTTCCACAACATCAAAATTATAACTAAAGTAATGCTTAGAAATATCAACACTGATAAATATAGAAAAAACAAATACAAGTAATCTTGCTCTTTGGGACTGCTTACGGCGGCGGTAGTGTTCTTTCTTTGTGGAGCTGAAAACGGCACGACCTTAAATATCAACTGGGACTCCCAATTTTTTACTTCCTTGGAATTATCATTAGAGTGTCTTCTACTGTTTTCATGCGAAGTACTGTTAACTTTTTCGGTAAGTTCTCTTTTGGATCGGGAAGTCGTGATGTCGTCCCTGCACGAATCGGTCTGGAACGAGACAAAAGAGCCGTCAAGTTCGAGTGAAAGATGGTACTGGGAGAGGGGGGGAGCGAATATAAATTAATTAAATGATATTCCTGACATTACGATTCATTATAAATTTATAAATAA
The DNA here is from genome assembly GCA_963969555.1 of Polydrusus pterygomalis. Lineage (NCBI taxonomy): Eukaryota > Metazoa > Arthropoda > Insecta > Coleoptera > Curculionidae > Polydrusus > Polydrusus pterygomalis. Next base: position 4,609,211 of record OZ018376.1, read on the forward strand.
TAAAATAAGTATACTATTTTTTCAACAGATAAAGGGTGCCACTATAAGTAAACCTAGACATCCCTCGCAAATGATGGTATAATATATCGATTATTCTACCGTGGCATCGCGATTCGCGAACAGCTGTTGGGCGCGGAAAATTGGAGCTCATCCGTTGCAGCTCGTTGTGCGATGTGTAGGTGACGTCACGCCTCTGTAGTCATGGCAACTCGCGTTGAATCGGGACGAATAATTCGGTCGCCCGCGCTTAGTACAACCTTGAGAGCGCGCAACTCGCCTGTCTATGAGTATAGCCTTCCCGTTGGAATAGGGTTACGTTTGGTTTGAATTATTTTAATTGATTGCTTAACATACATTGCGTTCTTGGTTTTTTAAGTACCTAAAGTATTCTTGGATTCTGTTTGAAATAATTGCAGGGAGGGCGGCGCCCCAGAGCCCTTCATTAACGAGCCGCCACTGTAAATTAGGAACATAAAATGCTATTTATTAATATTAATATCGGTGTATAGGTTTCTTTGAAACGTCAGGTGTGCCAAAAACACTCTCCTTTTCAAAATTCTCAAAAGTTCATCACACAAAAAAAACTGCAAGTGTTGTGAATATAATAAACAATTCAACAATAAACAGTGCCTTCCAAGGCATGAAAGAAAGCAACATAACATTACATGCATACGTTATGAATACTCAGATTTACAAGTGTACATACTACAAATATCAACATTACAGAATAAATACAATATTTGACCATTTAACAATTATATGTTATAATTTAAATTTAACCCCTGCATGAAGATAAACAGTTTCAATGTTGTAACGTAATGAGAATTGTTTAATAAAAATATTTTAAAAGAAACCGAAAATTGCTATGTGTTCCTTATTTTGTTTTTTGCAATAAGATTTCACAATAAAAAAAAATTAAAACCTGTAAAAGTAGTAACAACATTATTAACGTAAGTAAGTAGTAGGTTTAGTCAAACATAATAGTCACACTCGGGAAGGTTGTAACATCACTAGTCTAAACCATTCTCAAAAATATACAGTTCTTTCCAATCTAAACTATCCTCTTCAAAAAAACTTCCGCATTAGAAGAAAATTTCCATATTCACAATTTTTCATTTGAGAAAATCAAGGTGATTCGTTTAGTTTATTATTTTATTTCATAAATTTTTTCGCCTAAATTTGATAGGAAATAATAATGCTTTACGAGCGCATTCTAATACATTTATTTTTAAGTTTCCCGTGCTTTGTTGCGAACGTCAGTCTGCTCTGGCAAAACCCAAATTGTAGTATCAATTGTTGCTAAAATGGTGTTTTTTTTTCTGTCTTTCTAGATTACCGAAATGCAAAAGTAAATAGTAGGTCGTGTTCCCTTTTTTATGCCCTTTCCAACAAGCATCATAGTTCCTACGGTTTCTATTCCAAAAAAAAGAGTAAATTTTATGAAGATGCGAAAACAGTATGACAAACTAAATATAAACGCAGCTGCGAGTTCAGTATTTTTTAGCAAATAAAGAGGCTTCCTAATACTGAATTTATTCCAGTCAGTTCCAACCTGTACAGTGTCCGCAAGAAAGTTCGCATCAAATGGGATTTTTTTTTATTATTAGGTATAGGTAAAAATTGAAAAAGCAGTTAGTTTTTGCTTACCTAAAAACCAAAAATTACGTATACTGAAGCAGCTGCACGACTTGCGTTACCTGTCAAATTTGACATTTTTAATAAAATAGGTTTAAAAATGCCATTATTTATCAAAATATCGAAAAACTGTATTTGAGAAAGTTGTTTATTTAGGCATTTTTAGTTTCTGTGCGAAATTTTGACAGTCTAATACAATTTTTATTTTTTGCCAGATTCTTGAAAATTTTGAGCAACCCTTGTAGATTAATTTTTATACATCGATGTAAAACCATTTGCCTTTACTTCATTTGTAATCTTAATGCAATTTTGTGTAAATTTTTGTTTCCAATTATTTATTTTGCTTCAAAAACTGAAATTGTTATTGATCAGTATGTAATGTTTGATGCAAAGTTTATCTAATTACATCAGTTTTGCCAAAACCGACGTTTCTCATTTTTCTTAAGTTCGTAGACAGATGTACAAAAAGAAAATATTAGGAAACTTTCGTTGAAATTTTACTTAATTAATATTAAATTAAATTCATTATATTAAATTATATTTTTGTTAAATAAACTGTTTGAGCGATTAATATTTATTTTTTTTGATCCAATATTAATTAAGTAAAATTTCAACGAAAGCTTCCTAATATTTTCTTTTTGTACATCTGTTTACTAACTTAAGAAAAATGAGAAACGTCGGTTTTGGCAAAACTGATGTAATTAGATAAACTTTGCATCAAACATTACATACTGATCAATAACAATTTCAGTTTTTGAAGCAAAATAAATAATTGGAAACAAAAATTTACACAAAACTGCATTAAGATTACAAATGAAGTAAAGGCAAATGGTTTTACATCGATGTATAAAAGTTAATCTACAAGGGTTGATCAAAATTTTCAAGAATCTGGCAAAAAATAAAAATTGTATTAGACTGTCAAAATTTTGCACAGAGGCTAAAAATGCCTAAATAAACAACTTTTTCGAATAAAGTTTTTCGAGATTTTGATAAATAATGGCATTTTTGAACCTATTTTATTAAAAATGTCAAATTTGACAGGTAACGCAAGTCGTGCAGCTGCTTCAGTATACGTCATTTTTGGTTTTTAGGTAAGCAAAAACTAACTGCTTTTTCAATTTTTACCTATACCTAATAATAAAAAAAAATCCCATTTGATGCGGACTTTTTTGCGGACACTGTATATACAATACCCATATACTCAAGGCATGGGAAGTATTTCTATTTTTTATAAATATTCTTAATTATTTTAATTATAACATTTAATTACCTTAATTTCTTTGGTTTTGACCTTAGACCTCGAAATATTGTAAACAGAAAAAACTGACATTGCACCCGAGTAAAAAAAATATACACACTGATAAATAGTATATTATATACAGTGTGACCATCAGCAAAGTCCGCATCATATGAGATTTTTTTTATTAATAACTGTATTTGAACTTTGACTTTGGCATCAAGTTCTGCTTCGATCGAGATGAAAATTAAGCAAAAAAATAGTAGTCACGTGATTCGCATCATATGTCAAATTTTAATTTTTTCCAAAAAATAATTCAAAGTATGGTTATTTCTGAATGTATTGAAAAAAGTTATTAGAAAAAGTTTTTTAAATGCAGTTTCTAAGCCCACATGCAAAATTTTAGCTGCATAATATTTTGTAAATTGCACCACTTTTTCAAAATAAGACTCAACGCAACCTACAAAAAACTTCTTAGTATTGACAATGCTCTATTTCAGATACATTTTCTTTAAAGTAGCGCGCGCCATATTAAATGTGTTTTTCTACAAAATCAAAATTGTGCTATTAAAATTTGGTCGCATGTGATGCAAAGTTTATTTGTTTTTGACCCTGTGTAAGGTAACTTCATAAAATAAGTATTTTTGAAAACGTAGTTTGTGTCTCAGTAAAGTGTTCATTAAGTCGAAAATAAATTTTAGTGGTGGGTAAAAAATTAAAATTATCTTAAATTTTGCATGTGGACTAGAAACTGCAATTAAAAAACTTTTTCTAATAACTTTTTTCGATATTTTCAGAAATAACCCCACTTTTGAATTATTTGTTCGAAAAAATTAAAATTTGACTGATCATGCGAATCATCTGAATACTATTTTTTTGGTTAATTTGCATCTCGATTGAAGCAGAACTTGATGACAAAGTCAAATTTCAAATAAAGCTATTAACAAAAAAAATCCCATATGATGCGGACTTTACTGGTCACACTGTATATTAGGCGCAATGAATGCATGCAAGTTCATGCGATGCAATTAAATAATCGTTTTTAAATGAGTAAAATTGCATCGGCTGATAAAAAGTCATCAAAGCGCATATGCCAATTGCACCTAACGTAAACATACTAACTAATACCATTTTCGAAATCCCCATGTATAAGCACACGATAATATAGCACCTTGTAATTTAACAAAAGTCAAATATACAAAAATTTCCTTTGGTAATTCTCAATAAACAAATATATCTTAAAACTTACTTCTTTTCTAGTAGTGGCATGTTTTACATAATTACGTTCAAACCACTTACATTGTTTATTGTGAACCAACATTGTTAAAAATTTATTGAAGTTAATTTGCCTCAATTAAACCTTTAACTCGATGTCAACCCATCCCATCAAATGTATTTCAATACTAATAAATTGTTTGGAAAATTAATTTGTTTATTGACGATGGGCTTTTTCAATATAATTGAATTTAACATTTTCAACACTAAACATCCTAAATATTTAGAACCCATTAAGAATAAGTATCTATAATAACTAGAAACAAATAAAAATACGCCGAGGACTGCATCTTTTATAGTAATTTACGTTACAAGACCGGAAAGTAGTGTTTTTCAGGTCGAGACAAGCATTTCCAGGGCGAGCCGTAGGCCAGTCCTGGAAGCTTGGAGAGACCTGGAAAACACTAATTTTCGGTTGCGCGACGTACAATATTTTTTTTTAAGATCGACACTTCGATATACTTACATTAAATTTTTTTTTCCTAAGAGCCCCCCTCGAGGAGATATATGCCCCTATAAACTAGTTTTTTATTGATAGCCTTTGAATCGCCCTGTATATTTTGATTAAAATTTAGTATAATCTACACTATAGAAAGCTTTAATAAATAGGTCAATAATAAAATGTACAGTTCATTCTGTGGGCCAGGGACGGACTAGCTTGGGCATTAAAAATCTTACATCTTTGACAGGTGTCATGCAATCGGGATTTTTATATTATTTTTGGATAGCTTACGTATTTTAACGCAAAATAGATACTCTTCGTAGATTTCGATAAGTTGAACCGTTTTCAAGAAAAATCAACTTGACCGTTAACATACTTGAAAAAGGGTTAATCGTACCCGAATCTGTTTCGTGTTTATTCGTTATAATAGGGGTGTTATGGAGGGTGCAGCAGTCTTCAGTACATCATGCCCGGGAGTGTGTTAGAGTAGAGGGAGCCCACATTGAGCCTTGTTATAAATTTTTTAATTAAGTAAAAATCCGTTCATTTTCCTATTATTATAGTTATAATAATTATTAACGTTATTGTCTTTTTCTCGAAAACGGTTCAACTTATTGAAATCTGCGAAGAGTATCTATTTTGCGTTAAAATACGTAAGCTATCCAAAAATAATATAAAAATCCCGATTGCATGACACCTGTCAAAGATGTAAGATTTTTAATGCCCAAGCTAGTCCGTCCCTGGCCCACAGAATGAACTGTACATTTTATTATTAACCTATTTATATAGTGTAGATTATACTAAATTTTAATCAAAATATACAGGGCGATTCAAAGGCTATCAATAAAAAACTAGTTTTCAGGGCCGGTCTTTAGGGGCATATATCTCCTCGAGGGGGGCTCTTAGGAAAAAATATTATATTAACTTATCATATTATTTTCACCTAATCTATATGAATCCGAGAGATTGCCCACATGTTCTGAAACACCCTGTATACTTATTAGGCAAACGTTAAAAAACTCTAGCCGATTAAGGCATAAAAATTTAAATATTTAATAATGTTTCGGTTCTATCAATTTAAAATTTTGTCATTATTGATCCTGGGGGTATAACAAGTTTGTAATTTTTTTCTGTTCTAAAACATTGTAGTTGTATTCTGTTCTAAAACATATATGACATGACTTACCCTTATGCAGTCCTGCGAGTGTAAGCAACCCTGCGTTCTCACGGAAATTATCATTTCATCTCCTTGAGGCGATTCTTGAAACAGAAACGCCCTAAAAATAAAAAAAATATAATCTAAATGAAAATATTGGTACATAAAAGTGTAGTCTTCGCATCAGATAAAATGATCTCTTTGCGACTGGTCGCGCGCTGAAGCTAAAATATGAGGCCTTATTACCTTAGTCCAAAATACAGAATTTCAAGTTATTATTCTTTTTAACTTATATTTATCTTAATAATAGCATGACTGCAGAAAATTTGATACTAAGTCGTTTTTTAGATGAGAAATCGAGATCTGATCACACGTTCGATGTACATTACAGAGGGCGCTATCAGCAGCACTTCGCGTAAATCTCAAGCTTCATAACTTTTTGGTGTCTTTAATTCCTAGTTGAAAATTCTTATTCCTAGGCATTTTTCTCCAATAAAGGTATACTTAGTAGATGTCGTTTCGAGCAGACATTTTTGAGATAATCGAATTTTAACGTTTTATTGTGTTCTGTATACGGTAAAAATTGTGTGTCTTTGTGTGTATTTCTCTTTATTTTCATACCTTGTTTAACTACTATGAACTATTAATTTTACCTAAAGTGAAGTTCGGTGCTGAGAGGGTTCACCTTTTGTGGGTTTTGAGGACATATGCTTTTCATCACCGAATTTACACAGCCATTCTGGTTGACCAGAAGTGCCGATTTTTTTGATTTTAGACCCGTTATCAGGACTGGTCCTACGTGACTGCTTTGCCATCCTATAACATAAAAAAATTGAAAACTAACTAAGTTGTTTCAGGTACTGTAACCAATAACATGTTAAAAATGTTTAAAAACGCTTCAAGTTTATTTTGTATAAAATATCTTACCATCTTCATCACTTATTACTGCCCTTAAGACCAATTCTTCCCCCAACTGTATAGCACTTTCAGGTTGTACACTCTGATCAAAACTGTTGCTCCCTGGTCGTTTTCTGAAAATACTTATTCTGCTCTTAAGTTCCTTTTGTGTACCTCCTGTAGCAAAAAAAGTGGTCGATGATCGAGCTCGGGAATTTTGACTAAAAAAAAGTTAAAGTATTAATTAAAAAAAAAACGGTCAAAGCTAGTAATTAAAGGCAATAATATATCATACGTTATGTCCTTTACAACTATTTATTTTTCTGTAAAAGCTGAATATGGGTACTATGGTTACTCTGTTAAAATAAGCAAGTATATGTTTGGATGTTTTGAGAAATGTTGCCCCTTTAGGAGGTAGATATGGAGGGGGTAAGTTTCCAACACAACCACTAGAGAAAAAGATATAAGTAATGAAACACGTATTTTTATTTTTTTTAACATCGCGTCAGCCCCTAAAACCAGCCAGCCATAAACATACCCATAAACAATATAAATACTTACAAAATCTTATTGCCGCCGAGCCTGATATGTCTTATCCGAGTAACCACCCTATCCTGAGGATTACACACCAAAGTTACCATCTGATCTTCTGGCAATCTCACCCCTCTTACCGTAGGCATTCTCAGTACAACGCACATATTTTCACCCGCTTGAACAGCAGTTCCTTTGTTACTCCCTGAACTAGCCCCACCCCTAACTTGAGGCACTGCACTATTACCTTTACACCGTCTTACTCCACACTTAAGCATGCTGTTAAAGTTTTCCAAGTCGATCCTAAACATTCCGTTGGTGATTGGGGTAATGCACCCCTCAGCAGCGTCATCTACCACTGGGAACTGAGGTAAGTCACCCCCCATTTTAAAAGTAACCCTGAAGTTAAACCCTTGGATGCAGGTCATATTTTCAATCTTGAATTGGGGAGGCAACAGAGCTTGATTCGGGGGATAAACACCGGGATTTTGGGGTAGTAAAGCTGGTATAACCACTGTATCATCACTTGGAGGAGGAGGTAATGGCGCCCCTACTGGAGGAAACACGTCGTTACTAGGTGGAGGTAAGTATATAGGAAATGAACTTGGAGGTAGATAGTCTTCGGGAGGTGGATAAGGTGCGGGAAAAACAGGTGTTTCATCGGCAAATATTGGAGGGGGAAAGTAGATGTGAGAGGGTTCTTCCTCAAACTGCACAGGGGGTTGGGGATAAATATACCCAGATGGATGACTTAAAAACACTCTGTCCACATCGCCTACGTCACACTGAACACTTAAAAACACTGTTATTACCATAAAAAATATTACGTTTAGTTTTAACTCGGAGGACATTCTTTGTTTGTAGTTGTTTTTTGGACTGGTGCACTAATCGGAAAAAGACATTTTGTTATAGTGATAATGGATTTATATGGGGCACTATTTATAAGCTTTAAATAATACGAAAATCGTGACGAGAAGTGATGTTCGGCCCAAATCATGTACTTTGCGACAAGTAACATTTTTCGGAAAATACCGGGGTTACATAAAAAATAAATACAATAACATTATCAATAATTTTATCATAGAGTATTTACGTGATAGGTAGTAGGTACCTTCAAACCCCTAACCACTAAACGTTTTTAATTTTTTAGCCTATTTTTTCGAAAAATTGCTTTTTCTGATTTTCAAATTTTCAGAAAAGGTAGCTACATAACGATCGTATGATGTAGTAATCTACATGTGTTTAGTGCACAATTGTGTTAATAGTGCGAAAAGTTCGGCAGAGGATATCTCTTTCAATAGGTAATGAATTTCCAATAGGTGCATTGTTTTATTAGGGTATATTATAAATATCATAAAGATCTTTTAAAAATTGTTCATCGTACTCTCGAGCTTTCTGGTGATGTCCAAATATTATTAATTATTTTTTTTTGACCTAACAGTCCGTTGAAATGATGCTGCCTACTCAAATTAGTAAATTGGAAACCTATAAAAACCAAATCTCCATTAGTAGGTACTTACTTAGATATTATAGTGTCATTTTTAAATCCAATTTAGTACTTATTCTACTTTTTTATAGTTCTGTAATTCCAATCAAGTTTAACTACAAGCGTCTAGAGTCTGGCTGTGGACTTTTCAACCGCCCAATCAACGTTCGCAATAAAGCGTGGGAAAAAATTGATGAAATAAAATAATAAACTAAACGAATTACCTTGATTTTCGCAGACGAAAATCTGTGAATATGGAATTTTTTTCTATTGCGGAGGTTTTTTTGAAAAGGTTAGTTTAAATTGGAAAAAATTGTATCTTTTTTAGAACGGTTTAGAGACTATTGATGTTACAACCTTCCCGAGTGTGACTATTATGTTTGACTAAACATACTACTAACCTACGTTAATAATGTACTTAGTGCTTTTACAGGTTTCGATTTTTTTGGTATTAAGAAATCTTATTGCAAACTTCAAAATAATTAATAAAACAAGAAAAAGAATACGACAATTTTTGGTTTCTTTTAAAATATTTTTATTAAACAATTTTCGTTGCGTAACAATATTAAAACAAAATCTTCTGGGGTTAAATTCAAATTACCAAATTTCACTTGTAAATCTGATTATTCCTAACGTATGTAATATTGTGTTGCTTTCTTTCATGCCTTGAAGTACACTGCTTATTGTTGAATTGTTTATTATCAGGGCCGGATCTACAGCGGTGCAAGCGGGGCGGCGCCCCGGGGCCCCCGACCCAGAGGGGCCCCCGGCAGGGGTTGGGAAGAGGAAAAGTTGGGAATAAGAAAATATTTAGCTTTATTCGAATACATTGCAAACAATTTTTTTGTCATTACTACAACAAACTTAAAAAAAGTTAAAAAAACATTCTCAGGTAATAGAAAAAAGCAAATCTCAAAGTTTGCTGATCGGACCTAATGTTATCAAGGGATTTCAAATTTTTCGCGCCAGTGGTTCATGTTCATATTGCGTACCTCGGGACAAAATAGACTCAGTAATTTAACGCTACTGTCCATTGAAAAAAAGATGGTGTTTTTGACAAACGTAACGTTTCAAAGAAACCTATATACCGATATGAATAAATAGCATTTTATTTTCCTAATTTACAACAACCGGCTTTACATCACTTAACCTGAAAATTACCTTCTTTAAGGCGGCGGCCTATGATTGGCCGGTTGAAAAGTCCATAGTCAGACGCTAGACGCTTGCAGTTAGTTCAACTTTGCTATAATGATCGCTATACCTAAAAAACCCATCGTTACTGATTGACATTTGAAAAACGATTTTTTTTTTCAGTTGAGCAGGCTACAGACCATCTTACGGCTTGAACAAAAACCGCTTACACGTTCCTATTTTAGTTTTTCATTATTTATTCAAAAATTTTAACTGCCGAACTTAAACGAAACACAAAGCAGTCAATGATAATCACATTCTATATTATTATACTTATGCATATATTTTATTAATATAATTACTAATCTTTTAACGTACATTGATCCCTTATAGGTTTGGAACATCTATTTGAATTTAAATTGCATCGGGAAACAGCCGTAGGATGGAAACTTGTCTGTTTTTATAATATTCCATGAGGTTTCATGATGGATATAGATACATATAAAACTTCTACAAGGTTTTACAATATACAGGGTGTTTATTTGAAAACTTCCCACCTCGATTTTCCTGCTTTAAAATGAAAATGTTGAAAATCGCTCGGACCCGTCGATTTTTATTTCGAGGGGGACATCTTTTGCGTATATTGTCAATCTTGTTACTTCAAGCCCCCAGGAGGGAGGGGGGGGGGAAGATCTAAATCTTAAATGGATACCCCTATTTTATATAATTTTTTTGGATTCTGCATAAAATTCTGAACATTTTTTAATAAAAGCATTATTAGTCTATACTTAACAGTTTCCGAGATATTTACTCTTGAAAAATTACATTATTGAACGTTGACAGCGTCTAGCTTTCTAACTGTACGTCTTAGAGCAAAACGGCTTACAAACAGGAAGTTGACACTATTGGAAATATAATAAAAATCGAAGATAGGGACATGTAAGCCGTTTTGCTCTAAGGCGTACAGTTAGAAAGCTAGACGCTGTCAAAGTTCAGAAATGTAATTTTTCAAGAGTCAATATCTCGGAAACTGTTAAGTATATACTAATAATGCTTTTATTAAAAAAATGTTCAGAATTTTATGCAGAATCCAAAAAAATTATATAAAATAGGGGTATCCATTTAAGATTTAGATCTTACCCCCCCCCCCCCTCCTAGGGGCTTAAAGTAACAAGATTGACAATATACGCAAAAGATGTCCCCCTCGAATTAAAAATCGACGGGTCCGAGCGATTTTCCACATTTTCATTTTAAAGCAGGAAAATCGAGGTGGGAAGTTTTCAAATGAACACCCTGTATAAGGTTATATGCGCTATAAGGTTGATAAGTTTATAAGTTTGTGGGATATTTTATCATTGAGTAATTTATGAGGATTTCTATGAGATTTTACAACTGTAAATAAATCATCATACAAAATAAAAATGAATCATAACAAAGTAGGTACCTACCCTACCTATATTACACAAACTTATTAGTTTTTACGATACCTTTTATGTTTTTTTATGAATCAATTTTTTACGGGTTTTACGGTCAATTTTAAAGGTTTCATGGTGTTTTGAAGAGTAAAATCAGATTTTATCATCTCATTACTGTGTGTCGAAACAATAGTTAAAGTCCGTCCGGCGAGTGAATTCACATTTGCCATAAACCGATTATGGTCAAAATTAGTCTACAATAAAATAGACAGCGGTCCTCAAACAATTTTAACTACTTTTAGCTACATGGGCCGTAATTAAAATTTCCATTGCAATTATTTATTTATTTTGTAGTTATTGAATTATGTAATATTTTTATAATAATAATAATAATAATAATAATAATAATAATAATAATAATAATAATTTTATTACATAGTAGGTAGGTACATTTATTTTTTAAATTTATTTATTTCTAATTTTCCTGTCTGACAGAATGTAAATTGTATAGGAATGCTTGACAAATCAATACTTATAAACTAGAACTTAAATCTAGGCATCTATAGACACATATTTATTCAATCTATAATAACATTTAGAAATCAAAAATAGCTGGAGCTGGCTCTTAAACATTTTCAAACCTACAACATTTGGCGATTTATATATTATTTTGCGTCCTATAGGGGGTTATCAATCATCAATATATTCACTATCACTATAATCACTGTTGTCACTGTCACTATTAGAAGTTATAATAATTGGCCTTATTTCATCAATCAGAATCGAAAGTATCTTGAATCAATTTTTCCACGTGGTCAATACATTTTGACTAAGTCTCTGGTTTAATCTGTTTTAAAGCTTCATTCCATAAATTTAAAATGCTTTCTTCATTAGTCGTTTGACATGCATGCTTGTCATAGTAGTTTTTGCAAATTCCCCACACTAATTCAATAGCATTAAAATCATAATGGTATGGAGGCAAACGTAACACCTCGTGACAGTATTATCCCGCTAGGGAGTCCACTATGTATGAACTATCCTTACCAGCAGTGTGTATCTTAATTACACCTAATAAATACATTTAATTACACCTAATAAATACTTATCGAGTATATTTATTAGAATTACCCAAAATGAAGTGTTCCATTTTCTTTGAAGACAAAGCGACAAATAAAATATAAAAAAATCCCCAGTCCCAGTCACTACCTGTACATTATGCATTCATTTGATATAATAGATTTCTTATTGAGGGTTACTGGAATTTGCAGGTGCCAGGGGTTATTTAATTTATGCAACATTAATCCGATATGTGAATTCATTCGCTGGACGGACTTTACCTAATAAACTTTTTTTACATATATAGCTTTTACACAATCACGAGTTATTTTTGTACTTATAAAATAAAGTAAATAAAAATAATAGTTTGGTTGGTTTTGCATAAAAATATATCCCTATAAAATATCATTAGAAAACCCGCATGCGGTTTGAAATAACCTTAAATACAAATAAACTAATCAATTTAAATTAGAAATACAACACGAACTTTTCGACGTCCTACCGTAATTCCAATAAAATTATAATTCTGTCCAAAAACAGGTTCAGTTCTTGTTTTAGATTATGTTGAATTTGGTGTAAAGTGCCAAATTAATCATCTTTCGGTAATTGTTTTTATTGAGGATATCGGTATTAAGCTTTTGTTTTGATCAGCGAAATTTAATGTGTGGTCTCGATTCTGAAAAACATATAGGTTAATTGACTATTAAAGACGCTTCTCGATTAGTCAATGATTGACATGTCAAATTGGTCAAATGTGGGGCAAGTGGGTAAGTATGGTTCGGATTTTTTGATTTATTGTATTTTTTGTCGCGTTATAGTTATAGAACATAAGCGAGGAATACAAGCGAGGCTATTTACGTCATTAATTGATACCAGTTTTATAATATTTTTGTGGTGTCTGATGTATAGTTTATAGACGTTATAATTTTTTTTACATTTTATTTATTTTGTAAAAATTTTATTTTCGGCGCTGTATCCTATCCCCTTTTCCCGAAAAAATTACCCGTCCCATGTAAAAAAAGCTATATAAGCCCTTGGATAGTTTAGGGTAGGACTACCTCGCATAAATGGTATATTTGCTTACATTCGCCTTGCATTTATAACCATTTACTCAAAAATTACTATGAAAAACTATAAAATCACAACAAACTGCTGTCCCGATTTTTCCCTGGCCACCTCTCGCAATATAGCTTCTTTATCACGTGATACTAACTGGATTCTTTTTAAAGTTTATAGTAAATCCGACTAAATCCTAATCAAAATCTTAAGATTTTGGGATTTCTCGTTCTAGGAAAATTTTTGTCTCGTCTCACGAGATTTTCGCAAAAATACTCTCGTCTCGTCTCGCAGGAGACCGGAACACTCGTATCGTTCTCGTCTCGTGGGAACAAGATGAGACGAGAAAAAGTGAGACGAGAAAAAGTGAGACGAGAATAAAACACTATTAGAAACATAACTTTGCGAACACACGAAGAAAAATTTCAAAAACTTAATTTTTGACAAAAAACGGCATTCAGATAAAATAAAGCATTACCACAGAATATATAGCTACGCAAGAACGCAAGCTAACGGGTTTTCCAATAAGAACGATATGATTTTAAAATGAAATAAAATTAAAATAATTTCAGATACAACAAAACGTTTTATATTATCTTAAAGTATAGTCGATAACATTTATCTTTTGAATAACACATCGTTTAAATGTCCTCCGCGACTTCGTGTACACGAGCGAATTCGACGAACCCAATTTTCGATGACTTTATGCAATAAATCGGGCGTGATCTGACGAATGCAGGGTTCAATGTTCAACCTTAATGCATCAAGTAATTGTGGTCTGTTTTCATAAACCTTAGATTTCAAATAGCCCCACAAGAAGTAATCTAAAGGAGTTAAATCACATGCAGCTTCTTGGAGGCCACTGAACAGTAGCATTCCTTGAAATTATCCTTTTGTCATACTTTTCTTGCAGTATATCGATAGTTTCATGAGCAGTGTGACATGTGGCACCGTCTTGCTGGAACCACATATCCTCCAAATCAAGTGCATCTAAATTTGGCCACAAAATTTTTTTTAACATCTGTCGATATCGTTCACCATTCACTGTAACTGCATCTCCTGCCTCATTTTGGAAAAAAAAATGGTCCGATGATGCCACCATACCATAAACTACACCATACAGTTACCTTTAACGGATACAAAGGCTTCTCATGAATCTGTTGTGGATTGTTTTCACACCAAAAACGGCAATTTTGCTTGTTAACGTATCCACTTAACCAAAAATGAGCTTCATCTAAAAAGATAATTTTTTTGGCAAAATTAGGATCCCTTTCAAGTTGTTCTAAACTCCAAGCAGAAAATTCTCTGCGCCGACAATGGTCTAGTCTAGTGGCTTAAGTTCTTGGGTCAAAACAATCGTATACGGGTGTAAATTCAAGTATTCTTTCAAAATACGCCAAGTTGTCGTTTTTTTTAATCCTTAACTCTTGAGCACGACGAGGAATTGATAAATTTGGATCCACTGCAACAGTAGCTCTTACAGCAGCAATATTCTCAACAGTTCTTGCGTTTCGATGTCTTCTTGGTGTTTTTACATCGTGAAGAGTAAAATTATTTTTAAATTTCTCAACGATACGACGAATGGCAAGCAAAGGAGGACGATTATTTACTCCAAAGTTTTCGCGAAGTGCGCGATAAGTGTTCACAAAAGATCGTCTATTTTCGTAAAATTTTTGGATAATAACCAAACGTTCTTGAAGCGCGTATTTAGCCATAATAAATTGTTATAGTTTACTGACAATAACTGACAACTGGTGACAGGTATAACTTTATTACCATGGTTACCATATCAATTCAAAATCATATCGTTCTTATTGGAAAACCCTTTATATATTCTGTGACATTACTTATCCATATCAACTAACGAGTAGAGCACACAATAATAATTATGATCCATAATTTATTTATTTATTTATTCATAAGTATCAACAGCACTGGTGCCAATTACAGATACATCTTAAAGCTAGTAAGCATAACAAAAAAAATTAAAACAAAAGAAAATCCTATGCGGCGAACAAGTATCGAAACAGCATATAAATGGGTACTCAACTAAGCCACAACCACGTAGGTGGTTGTGACTGAGCATCACAATATTACGCCCTCTGCAACCTGAGCCAAATATATACTAGTCAATAGACATACTTGATAAAATTATACTATGATCACAATTAAGCATAAATTTACTTATAGGCTGCTGCAATCAAATCTTTAGTCTGTTAATTGGTTCTCAGTTCTCTCACGACCAAATCCTTGAACCGACCAAGACTAGTTATATCTACATTAAAAAGTGCATTAAGAAGTGGCACATTTTGTAAATTGGAGATATTTTGTACAGTTCGTTTGAGGATAGGTCAGATAAAAAATATTTGAGGCTCGCGAGTTGACTCTCATAAAAAAAAAATTTAATCTGTAAATTGTTATAATTATTACCTTTAGAATTTTATTGCGCCGTTTTACTCGACTCCGGGAGCAATTTATTTTTCTTATTTCAAATAGAAACCCCTATATATTCTTATGTCATTCGATGCAGAATTAAAAATCAAACATTTATCCTAATTACAACCCTATCGCAATTTCTTACGCATCAAGATTTATATTTGTAGAAAACTCATTTTATCAACTATTCCAACAGTCATTATTATGAATAAAAATATCGAAGGTGGCTTTGAAAAACAATTTCGTTTCGTCAACTTACATCACTGAACTGATTTTTAAGATCAGATCGATCCAAATTTCTGTGCCAATCGAATACGTCTATGATAAACACCGTATGTGTCAATTTGGAGAAATTTAATGACAGCGAAGCGAAAAAACGCTACTGATAAACTTTCAACTATTTTTTTTTAGATAATTAAATGCCTACCATAAAACGAGAAAAACTCCACTACTATGGACCTACCAAATTCCGGAGGTATCGAAATTCAAAGAAAACCTCTAACGCCTTTAAGAACAAGAAGGAAATTGAGCATTCCTGTTACGTTGCCTCTAGGAGCGTCGGGTAAACAATTAAATTTTTTTTAAACATCCAGCCCTTAAGGTTGAATTTTCAACGTCATTCAATCTATTGCCAACCTATAACCTATTTCGCGTTGATTTTTTGAGTTTATTATTTTAATAACTAACATTTAAAGAAAATCAATATCGTCCGTACATTATTTAGGTGGTACCTGATATATTACAAAAATATCAATTTATTTCATTGCTAATTTTGGGAGAATTGTATAGTAAAAGAACAATGAGTTACAATGACATAATAATGTTAAAAAAAATCTTACCCGATATTTTTCGCTATACAATTCTCCTAAAATAAGTTATGAAATTCGTTGATATTTATTAAATATGTCAATTATTACCTATAGAATATCAAGTCGATACCGTAAAATGGGGTGAATAGGATCAGCGGGGTGAATAGGACTGAAAGTTACCTTCAAATTTCAAAAATCTGTAATAATTGTAATTTTAAAGTGTAGGTAATTTCAATGTACAGATTTGAAGTAACGGTTGTTAAAAGTAATTTTTATGATATTAAACTTAAAATAACTTGGCCACATCGCAAGCTGAATACCATGACCTAAAACGTCAAATTTAGCGGTTGAACTGTTGTCATATTATCTTTGCTTTTGTCTTACATATTTCATATCTCTACAACTCTACAGCACTTATAAAATTTAGGTAATATTATTTTTACTACTCTTTTATATTACTTAAGATAAATTTGTGTGCAAAATTCTATACACCCCGCGGTTGTTTAAATGCGATACAGTTAATAAATCAATCAATGATCCTATTGACACCGCCTGCGAGGTGAATAGGATTTGTGCACAAAAAAATATATATATAACAGGGTACACCCTGTATAAAAACTTATACCACCAATTAAAAGTACCAACCTTAACTCATGTTTTAAGCTATTAAGAAATTTATTCAGGCAGATAGTTTTCAAGTTACAAGCTTTCAAAGTGGAAAATTGATCCTATTCACCCCATTTTACGGTACTGATTTTCTTTAAATTTTGTATAAAAGCTAGAAAACATAAATAAATCTACACGAAATAGGTTAAAGGTTGGCAAGCATGTTGATACTCCCACCTTAATCGTACTTAGCCAAAATACCTAATTGTTTTGTAGGTGTTGGGGAACCCCATGCAGCTTTTAGAAGACGGTTTAGCAATGTCGGAGATGCCGTTACTAGAAAATTATCAACAACGATGGGTTGGAGGACAGGCGTCAGTGGTGGGTAAACATGTTTCATATCATTTTTTTTTCTTTTCTAGTCAATTTCTGAACTTTAGATCTCAAAATTTAAAAAAGAGTCCTAATAAAACACTTTCAAATATAGGGAAAAGAAAAGCATAAAGTCTTTCTCCACAATTTTAATTCAATAGCTAGGCTAGAATCAGTGGCGTAGCGTGCAGGGGGCCAGGGGGGGCGACCGCCCCCCCGCCCTTTGAGCCTTTCCCAAACGGCGCCCCCTTCCCACTCTCCCAGTAGTTCCCAGTTCAATTTCACTTCACATGATAATTAATAATATTGTTTACCTCTAGCAGCAAGAGGAAATTTACTATGTTTATGAATATAAATGATTATTATATAACAAAATCCTCATTATTTATTACTATTATTATTATAATTATTTTTTAGTTCTTTGTTTCTGTTTATATTATAAGATGACCATTATCAGAAGAATAGTATTGGCAAATATGGTATTTTGTGAAGCTCTCTTTCTCTTTGTTTTTAAAGTATTTTTATGGGGTTTAATTAGCGTTATTATTAGTTTATAACTTTTAGAGTAAAGGAGATAAAATAAACCTCTTACTCTGTTACCTATTTTGAGATTCTATTTTATTTTCACTATTTGATTTACTTTATACTAAAAATATTTTGGCACGACCAATAATTTGTATTCTTTCAGTTATTTTGCTTTAAAAATTAAAAATTGCTTGAAATCTTTAATTTACTAGAGACTAAATTTTATGCGTGTTATTGTCGCCAATGAGAATGAATATATGCTCATATTATTATGTACTAAGTATGCCTAAAATATTTTATAGAGTTTTAACAAAATTTCCCTTGCCGTGTTCATATTCTGTTTTCATGTGGCCATTTTAGACATGACGAAACCAAAACTTTATTTTTCAGGCCAAAATTTACTAAATAAACGAAATTATACATTAGCAGTGAGGCGCCCTTTGAACAAGGGCCCATAATAAGCCATGAAAACGAAGCACTTTTTTTTTACTTGATCAATTTTTTTGTGATTTTCTTGAAGATCTTGTGTATTTATATTTTAAGGGCGTGGCACCCAAAAAAATTTCGCCTGCGGCGCTATTTTTTTTTTTACCCCTCCCCATAAAAAAAATTTCTACGACTTTACCTTTGAAGCTTTAGCCCCCTCCGCCCCTTTAACCACGCTACGCCACTGGCTAGAATCGACATGTTTCGAGTGTAGAAATACTCATCATCAGGAAATTGAAGTAAAATGAACAGCTGATGTTGTTAGCAAAAGAAAAAATATAATAAAATTAAAGGTGGAACTAATCCATAATGGAGCTTTCAATGGCACGCATGGGGAGTGAAAAAAATTTTGCAGTCATGTTTTTATCACACACACTTGAACTGATTTCTACAAAGTCTTTCATTTGATATGTCCTGTTTTTCTCTTCATTTCCCGCCCACAGTGGCTTCTTACTGGTCCCTGACCTTTCAGCGTGCTGATGTATTTTCCGCCTTTTGACTGCAAAAGTTTTTTCACTCCCCATGCGTGCCATTGAAAGCTCCATTATGGATTAGTTCCACCTTTAATTTTATTATATTTTCTCTTTTGCTAACAACATCAGCTGTTCATTATTTTTACTTCAATTTCCTGATGATGAGTGTTTCTACACTCGAAACATGTCGAGTCTAGCCTAGCTATTGAATTAAAATTGTGGAGAAAGACTTTATGCTTTTCTTTTCCCTATATTATTCAACTCCACTTTGAGTATGGACTACTTCTTCAAAACTTTTAAATATGAAGAAGTATTCCATACTGGAGTTGAAAATGTAGGAATGAAAGAAAAACTCAAAGTTTTCCTCCACAAAATTTAATAGAAATAGATTCTTTAGGGGTCTCTACATGTTTCGAACGTAGAAACGTTCATCTTCAGGAGACAGAAATTTTTTTAAATAGTGCTGATGGTATTAGCAGAAGAAAAAAATGGTATAAAACCATAATGAAGCTTTCGATTGCATTGAAATGACGTATATAATAAAATTGAGGAGAGGTAAAACATGCTGAGCATGTAAAGAAAATTAGCAAAGGAAGTCTAAACAACCAAACTAAATGAGGAAGAAAAAAGGGGCCGTCCAGAGAGAAGGTCTCGATGATAAATCATTTCTATAAAATTTTTAAAAAAATTAAAAAAAAAATTGTAATGTCAGTGAGACAGTATAAAAATAGGAATCTTCAGTCGAAGTCGTGTCAGAGTAGTTGAAAGTTTGATTTTGACAGTACCACAAAAATCAAAAATCAAACTTTCAACTACTCTGACACTATGACGTTGACTGAAGGTTCCTATCTTTATACTGTCTCATTGATTGTGTACGGAAATGATGGGCAAAAAATTCGGGAATAATTCTAAACCGAAAAAATTCTATCTCTTCCTATAACATTTTTTCGAAAATTGATTATTAAGGGAGTTACAGGGTGTTAAAGATAAATTTTATTTGCAGTTTTTTTACAATACCTTTTGCCACGCTCATAATATTGTGACGTAATTTCGTATATGGGGCTTTATCGGGATGAGGAATACAAATTGGCCCACCGTTTTTTCGCATTTTGTAAAGGGCGCCACATAGGAGCCTATACTTTAATTTAAATGGTCCCAACTTTTTTGTCCTACACTGTATGCGCATTTTGACTGAATATTTTTATTCTCCTAACCTTTTGACATAAAAAAGGTATACTACTTTTGTTTCGACAAATCTAACCGTTTTCGAGAAAAACGCTAAAATAACATTGCTTGCATGTGATGAATACGAAATTATTATTTTCAACTTTAAATATAGCATAGCAAGGGAAGGAATATTCCATGGAGTTCGCCGAATTTTTTTAGGAATTCATTTATGCATTGAAGAGGAAGGACGTCATTTTGGACCTTTGATTTGAATGTTTAATTCATTGTTCTAGTAACTTATGTATTTTAAAACTGCAAATAAAATTTAACTTTAACACCCTGTTATTCCGTTAATAATCAATTTTCGAAAACATGTTAAAGGAAGAGATAGCATTTATTTTCGGTCTAGAATTATCCCCAAAATTTTTGTCCATCATTTCCGTACACCCTGTATAAAATATCATCATTTAAAAAAATAAATAACAAGGACCCCTACTTCCTTTAAGGGTGAAAAATTGACCATGGAATTATAAGATTCAAGTATTTTCGGCTTCGGCAACACTTTTATTAAAGAAAACGAGAGTTTCCCTCATAAATTATACATTAAAAGACCCTATTAAGTAGAAATGGCGGATTTTCTTTTCATTCTCGAAACGAATAGCGAACGTAAAAAGTCAGTAACTCTACTTACTCCTCCTTCCCTTCTCTTCCCTTTAACTCGTCATATCCGCACCTCTGCTACCGTATACTAATTTTATTTTTAAAACTGTCCCCAACTGCGTTCAAGCGTTTATCCACTTGTTATACCACAATCCAAGCTTTAAATAATTGCTTAATTTACACAAAACAATTTTTTCTCTCGTTTTTAAATAAACTTTTATGTGTAACCGTAAATTCTCATGTATAACAACACTTGTCAATTGGTTCTCTTTTCTAGCTGGTCCACCAGAAGAAGTAGTGGCGGTGGGAAGGGCTCTATGTACTTTATACATAAGAACGAGACTTAAAAAAGCTGGACTTTTTAACAAAAAACTTGGACTCACTAGAGTAAGAAGTGCAATTGGGACTTTGATTGGTTGCAGTAATATGGTTCGAGATGTTTTTCCAGGTAAAATTAATATAGAGTTAATTTTTTCTTAAAACAAAGCGTTTTGACAGAAGACAACGACATTTGACATTAACAGCTGATCTGGTTTCGTCGTTAAAGTTCCCAGATCAGCAGTGGGCCGTAGCAATCTCACGCGTCAGGTTGCGTCATATTATTTTCTTCCGATTTTGGCGTTTTCCAAGTGTTTCTGTGACTGTTTTTTGTGTAGTGTGTGTGTTTTAAACATTTTTCTCCACGACCATTACTGAATGCAATAATTTCAAAATCATTTTTGATAATAGAATGTAAAAATTCTCGCTCTTGAGTTGGAATATTTATTCTGAAACACTTGCTTCAAGATACGGAATGAATATTCTGTAATTGATATAAACGACATAGGTTGCCATGAATTTCGAAACTGTCAGTGTCAGATAAAAATGGCCGCGTTGTAATAATTATTTTCAGGCAAATTTTAGTGCAAGTCAAAAAATGAGTGAAAAATCGGATAAATCAGCTATGGAACTGGATGGTCGTGGAGAAAATATAGTCTGCTACTCGGTTAGAATGAAAACTCGACACTCGTGGTTCCTCACGCTCGCGTTCGGAATCTTCCACTCGGATCAAATTTTCATTCCAACCTCGTTACAGGATCTACTATACTTTTGGTTTTTATATATTTCAGAGACAGATTTCCTTGGTGTTTATTATTTAAGTTTAATAGTGAGTACAAACACCATATTTTGGTTAACTCATCTATTATCAAATCAATAAAGTGCATAGTTAAACCATTTACTTATCGTTATATACAGGATGTCTCATAACTAAGGGGCTCATGCAGCAAACGGGATATAGTAGACTTGAAAATATGTCATTTATGCTTAAGAACACACGGTTAATTTTTAATAAATATGTTTCGTTAAGAAAGGTGATTATTCAAATGTTTCTTGCCATCTAGCATTCAAATGCAATTAGCTCAAAAACTAATTGAAATATCTAGATTAATGAAGTACGACTTTTTTACGTATAAAAATTGAGGTCAGAAATGCGTCAGACAAAAAATATAAGAATTTATCAAACACATATTGTGTAGCTGGCGTTCTCTAAAACTCATTATGGAATCCTCCTTCTTGCCCTCAAAATCATAACTACACCAAATTTGATTCAAATCCGCCTAACATTAAATCGTCGCCAATTTTATAAAGTAAATATTTACTTGGATCACCCTGTTTCTCTTTAACCGTATAAGAAATGAAATGAAATGACATATTTTCAAGTCCTCCTATTGCTGTATGGAATCTTAGTTACGGTACACCCTATACAGGGTGATTCACGGTGGATGGAACGTTAGACGTTTCTGACTAACCAGTAAAGGAATCGTTCTGAAAATTTGGTCGCGTACATAAACGGACATGCTCTACCTATCTAAAATATTTTTAACAATACAGTGTTGCCGCTTCCACATAAAAATAATAGTCACTTCGATATTTTAAATGGAACACCCTATATATTATTAAATTTTTAAATTCTACATAAAATTATAATTATTTTTTAATAAAAGCATTATTAGTCTATGCTTAATGGTTTCCGAGATATTGTCTCTTGAAAATTGACATTTTTGAACTTTGACAGCTTCTAGCTCTTTAACTGTACGTCTGAGAGCAAAACGGCTTACATGTCCCAATCTTCGATTTTTATTATCTTTCCAAAAGTGTCAATTTCCGGTTAAACCGGATGTAGGAAATATAATACTTCTGGTTTGACCGGAAGTTGTTACTTTTGGAAAGATAATAAAAATCGAAGATAGCGACATATAAGCCGTTTTGCTCTCAGACGTACAGTTAAAAAGCTAGAAGCTGTCAAAGTTCAGAAATGTCATTTTTCAAGAGACAATACTCGGAAACCATTAAGCATAGACTAATATTGATTTTATTAAAAAATAATTATAATTTTATGTAGAATTTAAAAATTTAATAATATATAGGGTGTTCCCTTTAAAATATCGAAGTGGCTATTATTTTTGTGTGGAAGCGGCAACACTGTATTGTTAAAAATATTTTAGATAGGTAGAGCATACTTAATAATACATTAAATTTTTTTAAAAACAATTTTTGTTGTCCTAAATAACCCCAAACGGGGTCATTATTTGAGTTTTAATGCATTTTATACGAAATCTCAAATATCCCCACCCTATGGGGTAATTTGGGACAAGCCCTTAAAAAAATATAATACCCCCCCCCACCCCCACCCACCCCCCCTACTTGGGAGGGGGGACTAATACTTTAGGTAAATGTGGTACCCACCCCTATCCTTCCAAAAATATATCGTATATAATTTTATGTTACACGAGAAAAAAATTATTACTGTTAAAATTGTGTCCCGAATAGCCCCGTTCTACGGTACTTATTTTGGTATGTACGGGTCTGTCAATATTTTATTTTATAAATTATAAAATTAGTATCTACCCTATATCTTTACAAAATATTAAGACTTTCTTATTTATTTATTTTACATGTGGGGATAAACCATAGACAATTTACCTTTAGATACCTACAGCTTATCTCCTGCGCAAACAAAAGTTACGTTTTATGGGTGAAAAAATACGTCCGAGCGCATGACTCGACGGTCAGCTGTCTTCATTCGGGGAACCTTCGTGCATGCGCACAAACCTCGTGTTATCGGCCGTCCTACTTTATCGACAATAATCGACCCGCTCAATAATACTCTCCAGAACCGGCTCGGCCGCCATTTTTGTTGTTGTGTTTTAAGGTTTCTCTTCTCTGCGGATTCCTTGTAGTTTTCTAAAGTTTTCAGCTATCGGATCGGCTATTGTGGATTGTGGGACTGGTGTTTAATATTTATGGATTTCTGGTTTTTGTGTAGTTTAGTTAGTGAATTGTGTTTGTGCTTTTAGTGACTCGGATTGTAATATAAACAATGACTAGTACTAGTTGCAGCCGTTGTATAATTGTATTATGCCCAAATAGGAGTAAAATAAACCCTCTATGGTGGCATATGAGCAAGAATTTAAATTTTAAAGCCCGGACCTGTCTATTTTCCCATTCGTCAAACAATAATGTTGCAGTGCGCATGTCTAATAGTTCCCAGTTTTGTTTACATGCGCGAGGCCATAAAACTGCCACATTCGTGATTATTGTTTGTTTATCTAAAGGTAAATTGTCTATGGGATAAACTCTCGCTCAAACTCAACTAAACCTATGACAGCCCGCTTCGCGATTCGTTGACATAGTTTTATACAAGTATTTTTTTATTTGTGTACAATGCACAAATGTACAATGTACAAATGCACAACAGATCTTTCGACTCCAAAAGAGAGCTGTAAGACTTTTGGCTAACGCAGGATATAGGGACCATTGTCAGCCTCTGTTCAAAAAATTTGGCATAATGCCGCTGCCCTGTGTTTATATTTTTCAAACTGTGCTGGAGCTACATTCCCGTAGAGATAAACTCACTAGGCATTCAAATATTCACAGCTACAACACTCGAGGCTCAGACAGGATAGTGGCTCAGCGATTCAGACTTACCAAATCTAAAAACAATTCACTTAATTGCAATTTATATAATAAGATCCCGGGACGGTATCGGGCCCTCGATGATGTTCTGTTCAAAAAGTGTGTTAAAATGTATTTACTAAACCATTGCTTTTATACCTTAAATGAATACCTGTTGGCCGCCTGGTAATCACCGCCCGGATACTGTGCATTGGTTGTGGGGTTCCCAGTTATGTCTCTCTTAATTTTAAATTTTATTTTAATGTTTGTGCATTGTTTGTTTTACACACTAATTTATTGTTATTTATATACATTTGTACGTGTTAAATTATATTTACCTACATATATATTATTATTTATGACGTGCTATAAACTATTTATGTAAGTAGCAAATAAAAAAAAACTTTGACTTATTTATGTATTTTCGCAATTAAGGTTTAAAAGAATCGAAAAGAAGAACCGACATTTTATTTTTTTGTTCCCCTGTAAACTACAGTCAAAATCAAAAGTCAAATTTTTTTTAAAACTAATTAAAAAGGGCGAATTTTTTTCTGATAATAATTCGACCAATTTTTGAAGCAAAAAGTTATATTTGTTTTTTTTTTCTAAAATTTCAGGTTTAGCATGTGCATGTCAGGAACTGGAGCGAATGCACCCCAAACTTTTTACAAAAATATCAAGGCATACGGGGCCTCCGCCGGTTGATGGCAACGTTGGTTTGCTCCTGGCCATAGGGCACCACATTTTGAGATCTGAACCAACCTGGGGAAAGGTAAAGTGTAAATTTGTATGAGTTCTCATAAAAAATCAAAAGTAAGTGTGTTTTCTTTTCAAATGACGAAACCGTTACACATACATACAGTGGCGTAGCCATAGGGGGGTCAGGGGGGGGGCGGTTGACCCCCCCGCCCCCCTGGCTTGGCGCCCCTTTGCTACTTAAATAAAATTAAAAAATCGGTCTTATTTGAATTTTATTAAACTAAACACAGAACAAAATACCAAAAAATCTCAAAGCCTGTAAATGTCCGTTTTAAAATAAATGGCAATTTAATAATCCATGAATATAAATCATTTTGCGCTTTGTTTCAACAATTAAAAAAATAAAAGATTACCCTAAAAACAGATGAGATACTTCCGTTTCGTATTTCAAATAAGCTTGAAAGTTCGTTCCCAAATATATGCATTATTTACACGGTATACCTTACTATTGCAACGAACAGTGCCAATGCGGAAAGGTCCTTTAATCGGTTAAAAAATATTAAAACTTATAATCGCTCGACAATGACGGAACAACGATTAAATGACATAGCTATATTAAACATAGAAAGTGGTTATGTCAAAAATTTAGATCTTTCTAATGTTTTAGATTTTAGATGATTTCAAAAGCCTTAAGACTCGTCGAATAGCTTTATAGTTATATAAAAACATTTTTTAAATAATTGATTGAAGTTGTGTAAGGTCAGAATATTAAAATATTTTTAGTTTTGTGTTTATTTTTGATTGTTTAATACTTACTTGTTTTTATTATAAAAGGATTTATTTTTTCTTTTATTAAAATTAAAATAGTTTAACTGTTAAATGAAAAAAAGTAATATAATATATATCACAAAAAGCATACAATGCATTTTTTTACCCGATGTTGAATTATTATGTTTTTTAGCTGAAATTTAAAACACGTCTTAGGGCCGGTAATTTCATCCTCGGTTAAAACTCGGTTATTAGTTAAACTTGTTTTGTGACACATAAAGCATGTTATAAACATCAAATGTCAAGTTTAACCGAGGAATTAAAATAACCGAGCTTTAACTGAGGATGAAAATACCGGCCCTTAGTTTGGAAAAATATACTTCTATTGTCACTCACCAATAATTTAATAAAAGGCTTTTTTTTGTCAATATTTAACTGAATCTGGAAAAAAAAACAATATGACAAAATGTGTATTTAAAAATATAGGCGCCCCAAAAGGACTTCCAATTCCGACCATTTCCGAAGATATCGGAAAAAACCGAAAACTTCATTTACCGTTTTTGTTTTTTTGTGATGTTATTTCGGTTATCGGCAATTATTCTTCGCATCTTCGTCCTTCTACGATAGTATTGATAAGTCTCACTTTATGGCCAAGCGACGTACAGACGAAGGAATGTTTATTAAAAACTTCAATTATAGAAAGACATAAAATCACAAAAACAATAATTAGATCCGCCCTCTTATTAAAACTAGGTGCCGCCCCTTTTCACTTTTGAATACCTGCAGTTATAAGAGGATTACACTGACAAAAATGGATCTACCACTGTCGTGAGTTGCAAAATTAGAGCTACTTTAATGCACGTCTCTATGTTGTGCCAGCTGAGCCTACGAATTATCACAAATCATTTAAAAACGCTACAATTATTCAGCTTCTTTTGGTTCGCCTCAACACAGAAAAAGATTTTTTATCAACATTTTAAACACATCTGGGATTGCCACAATCCCTCATCTTGTAACCATTTTATACGTTACCCGAACTCCGTTTTTGGGTTGGGAAAACTTACTAATAGATTTAAAAGTGCCCTGTTTACCCGGATGTGCATTATTTTAACTCATCATCATGTGTAAATTATTTTGGGTTGGAATAATTCAGGACTTGTTTAAAATTAAGTCATAATCCCATATCGTGGGTAAATCACCGACCGAACAGTCACGGAAAGTTCCGAATTTGTGCTCGCGCCGGTTGGGTGCGGTTTTTTCTACTGTTTTAGTTTTAGTATACATTCGATCACGCGTAGGCGCAGAAGTAACTTAATGCACGTTGCGTCCAGCGGCGTTTCGAGCGACTTTAAAACATGGAGAATGCTGAACCGCATCCGAACAGGGGTTGCACCTGTTAAAACCAATCTGATCAAATGGGTCCTATCTCAACCAAATGACGACAAGTGTGACTGTGGCGCAGTTCAAACCATGAAACATCTCCTGATATTCCCGAAACTGCCCCCGCACGGTGTTCCCTCGACGACCTGTGGCTGGGCAAACCCGAAGCATTAGACGTGGCCCATTACTGGGCCGAGAAACTCATTTCGGACACGAAAAAGTAAAGTAAGTGTTAATGGAATGGGACCTTTTAAATTTTGTTGACCTATTTGAAATTAAGTGTAAAATATGTTTTCTAAGAATAATATAACTTTACTGCAACACGCTCTGAGACTGATAAACTATTTAAGATTTTTGAAATAAAAATTGTCGATTTTTCTATCCATCTGTTAATATTTAAGAAAAACTATAAGCGTAGGTTTCGGAAAATCCTTCGAGAAGGATACTAAATTTCATATTTAGTTAACACGCATTAAGTACTCGTGTGTGTAAACTTAATACTTGAGGATGCACAAAAGATTTCACATTTTATGCTAATGACAGTTGACATTGTATTAATTTAAAAATCGCATGTTAAAAAAATATGTAATTTTATTTTTGAAATACCGAAAAAGTCAATTGGCTTAAAATACTAGTCATTCAGACCAGGGTTGGCAGGATATATATCCGTGATAAATATCCTGATATATATCTTGATAAATATCATGATATTTATGCGACGATATTTATCCTGATATAGTATATCAATATTTTTTTTTCTAAAATTCTATTCATCAGTATAAAAATATGGCCCGCTGCTGCTGAGCAGGCAATAGTGTATTATGCTGCTTACGATGCGGTGATTCCCCGTCTTTCCTAGACGTTGATCACCTGTTGTTCTTTGCCACGTGGCATTTTTATTCCGATTTCTGATTGAACGGAACAATATTTTGCCGTTTGTTTTATGAAATAGAAATTTTACAATGCCAAAAATAAAAAATCCAGTTTGGGTTCTTTTTAATTTAATTAACAAGCCCAGTTATTCTGGGTTCAGGCTCGTATTTGAGGGGGTAATGGGGGGACCCCCCCCCCATGAGCCATTTTTTTTTTGCTTACATTTTTTTTAATTTGAACAGGTGAAAATCGAGAGCAATAAATGTTGATTGATTTTCTTTAAAAAAAAACTATCATTAAAAAAAATTTTGTAACCCCCCACAAAGATTAACTCCAGATACGCGCCTGTCTGGGTTTTAAGTTGAACCATAGTTAAAAGCAAAAATATATGATGTGTTCGTTGTATTTTTTACCGACATTTTACATTCCTAACATAGGAGTACTAAAAAAAAATTGTTATTGTGATAGCAACAACTATCATTGAATAGAATTGGAATACAAATTACAGGTTTATAACATGTTTATATTAAATTAAGTGATTTTGAATTTTTAAAATATATCTTTACAGAAAACAGATGAAATAATTTAAAAATAATTAAAAATATGAATAAATATCCAAATTTGGATATATATCGGATAAATATCGATATATATCGGATATTTGGATATTTATATAAATATCATGATATTTGCCAACCCTGATTCAGACACAGGAAGACAAAACTGACAAACAGGCAAACAAATTTATTGTGTTTATATTGATATTTTTGTTCTAGGATATTAGCAACCTACCTGAAAGGCTACAAAAATTTTTCGCTTTTCTTCGCTTATTTTTTGTTGCTTAAGATATGTATTCTATCAAGATTTGTAGATGTATTCCACATTGAAGTAACTACATTTAAAGCTATTTAGTGATATTTTTATTTATATTTATATTAAATGTTATATATATTTCTTTTGTATAAAACATTTTTTTACTGTTCAACTTTTATCATTATTGTTGGTGAAGTAATTCTTTAAATTCGTTGGTTAAATGTAAAAATGTTTTTTTATTTCACTAATAAACGTACTTTAGCTAATAACTGGGTTTGAATTAAGTTTCGAAATACACTCCTAAAACACATCATTTAATATTTTCAAAAAAAAAAGTACAGTATTTCTGACAGCCAAACGAGTGAGTTATTCTAGCCATCATCGTAAGCTAGGACAACTCAATAATCAACTTTTCATAGCTCGACTCATGAATTAATCTAGCCCGAGTAGTAAACGAATCACAATTCACCTATTGGTCTCTAGCAGCTTCAACAATGAATTGCTTGCAGCCCAAGTCGCAGCTACGGTACACTGAGAGAAAACTCTATTAGCCGTAGCTTAAAATCCATTCGCAGTAGCAAGAAATCTGCATTAAATAGGCGCCGAAAAAACAACTCTGTTGTCGCTACAAGGTTATTTTTTTTTAAATGACTTTTTAACCTCAACATGGTCGTTTTTTAAATATTATTATTTTGGTGTTAAAAGACAACTCTATTGCCATAAAAAATATATAATGCAGTGGTAAACAAAAATGATTTTGTGATTAATTGAGGTCGTGTAGTTAGAAAAGTATCGGTTTTTACTCCTAAAAATAATCAGCCAGCTATAAAATAATTTTATTTTTATTGTAGCTAGTCCACCTAGCTACTACTAAATTCCTTTTTTTAGCTCCTTCGTCAAAATGGCTGTAGTTGGTGGATTAGTTTATAGTGGATGTTTTTGGCTATTGATTTGATAAAATTTTTATATTTTAATAATTCTATATAGGGTGGTGTACTTTTAGTGCAACCTTATACAATAAGTGTTGTGGCGGTGTGTCTCCAAATTCAGGTAGGTAGGTACAATTATTTTACCAATAATTATATTTATTACTTATATTTTTTAATTCATTCCGATCATGGCCGCCATTAAGTTTTCGTTCTGCACTTATTAGGGCAGTATTTTTAATAAAAAATTGTATGTTAAACTTTGTTTAATAACGGGGGGATCTGACTGATCTGAAAGTATCAAACTGCTAGGAACATGACCCTTTTTAGCCATTTTCTTAATTAATAGGTATCAGAAAACCTAACAAATGCGATTTTGCATTGCAAAATTTAGAACGGGGAAGAAATATCTCAAAAACTCAGATTGTTTTCCGATTCTATCCCCTAAATTTGTATTGTATTTCTGAAAAAATTAATTTCTCGCCTAACAAAATTTAAAGACTCACCTAAGTCAACGATTTTTTGTAGGTACCTAAGTAGAGTAATGCGATAAACATGAGTTCCTTAATAAGTAATAAATTTGGTAAAATAATTGTACCTACCTGTATTTGGGGACACACCGCCACACATCGGCGTAGCTAGGGGGGGGCCAGGGGGGGCCTGGCCCCCCCTGATGGCCCTGCGGCCCCCCCTGAAATATTCAATAGAAAAAAAATTGCTAATAATGTAAACAAGAAACAATAAAAAACAAACGTGTGTAATAATTAATATTGATTAATGAATCCACTAGATCACGGCGCACGCGTTGATTCCCAAAATCGGCACGTGGCGAAATCAGTCAGTCAGTTTTTAACAGAGATTTATAATATCGAGCACAATATACATAATCAAAGATTTTTTTAATGCAAATTATATTGTTATGGATCGCCGATAGCCATCGGAATACAATACTGCGCAATTCGTGTTCATATATCACCAACACGGGTTCAAAGATCCCAAGTCTAGATTGTTACGGAATAGAAGAGAAAACAACGCGGGGAATTCCCGAAAAGTCGCGTCTGTTCCTCCGTAGTATTATATAAAGGCAAGCTGCACTGAGAAAATTATTTAGCTATGATGGCTTTATATAAAGCAACTATGCCTAAATATTAGAGTAAATATAGCGCCAGCCCTAACGTCGTGTTGTGACTGCCAAATATATTAAGCAGAGTCTATTTAGTAATCATTACTACATATTTTAGTAACAATATGATCCATGAAAACCTGCTCTTACTAGAAAATTTGGCTGCTTTAGCAAAATTGAATATTAGTAAGGAACACATATTGAATAGTCCTAGCCAGTTTATTTAGTAACTGTTGCATGATCGTGTGGTAATTATTGTATTGTCGTTTAGTAAAGGAGCATACTTGTTTAGTAATCACAGCATGATTGTTTAGTAATCACAGCATAATTGTTTATTTATCGCAGCATGATTGTTTAGTAATCACTGCTTCTTTGTTTAGCAAGTAGTTATACAGGGCGTTTTATAAATATGTGCTGTTCAAACGAAAGTTTTATATACCTACGGTAAATTTTTTTAAACGCGGGCCATAAGGATTTACATAATTAATTTTGCACCCCCTGTTAACTTGTATTGTAATAAAAAGTTAAAAAAAAAGTTGGTGTGCATGTTTTAAACTGAGGACATTTTATACTTAACGTTAACATGTTTTTAGCGACAAACTTCAATGAAATTAAAGAAATTATTCAGATTTTTATTCTAATAAATTGTATTTATTACAAAAAAGACATATATATATTATTTAAAACTGATTAAAGTTTATAGCTAAAAAAATGTACTGTTAAATTATGCCCCATCTAATTTTTTTCTAATTTTTTATTAGAACAAAAGTTAACAGGAGGTACAAAATCACATAAAAAAACAACGAATACTTTAGGTAGGTACAGCACAGGCATACAGAACTGAAAAATAATGCGCGTAATGCGTATTGCGTCACACAACTATCTCGCGGAAGATACGATTACAGATTGGACTTTTGATTTTCCTGATGTCCGAGTGGCAGAGGAAGCGCTTTCTTATTGGCTGCCGTTCAACCGAATTTACCCTTTCCTACATCCAAATAACGAATCTTACTAAACCGTTTTGCTCTAGTAGAACCGCGATCGAGCTATCATGGCTTTATAAGTACCTGGCAAAGTGCATTAGGGTTACGATTAACAATTGTAACGCTATGAGTGCTAATTCAGATAGCAATAATTACTGAGCCGTTTAAGTTTATTTCTTTATAAAATTATTTAGCTGGTATAGACATAATAATATAGCAACAGTTAACAAATATGTTGTAATAACAGCACTATAAGATTTCTAAAACCCAGCAAAATATATACTGCAACGACTACAAGATCATCATGTCACCTTTAAACAATAGTTTAACTAATATAGCGGTTTATTTAGTAACAGCTGCTAAATTTGTCCAGCCCGATAACTTAGGAAACTTCATTTTCTCAGTGTGGGCCGCTAGAAGTCAGTCAGTTAGATAGTTTGACAGTGTACGGTGTACAGCAAATAATAAAGCGGCGATCGATAGAGTAGTGATACAACAAGTGTATTGTATTTGTATTAGTGAATTAGAGAAGTATTGGAGAACTGTGTTTAAGAATCCTTGGCGTATTACTACTGAAGTACCAAGTAAGTGTAGTAGTTAGTAAATTTGCTTTATTGTAAGTTATCAGTTGTGTTTTTTTATAGAGAATGCTTCTTTTTCTTGGTAGTACCATTCAATCTAAATTTATATTTTTTTGTCTAACAGTGTTAGTAAAAATACGGCAAATTTTGCTTATAATCAGTGGCGAGACGTGGTTTTTTTTTCTGGATAGACATAAAAAATAAAATTCAGCTTTGTTTTAAATACATATAATTTGTTTACCACGAAATTGGTAATTTTGGGTAGACAATCAAGTCTACCTTGTCTACTCGTACGCTTCGCCACTGCTTATAATTCAGCGCTCGTCGGGGTCCATAGCCCGAAGAATAGCAGAATAGCTGTTTAGCACTATTTGGTTATCCTTATTGTATAAGGTATCTTCAGGAGGTTAGGAAATAATTTTTCCATATATATTTATACAATTGTCTTTAGTCTTTCAATTTTTTTTTGTTGCAGATTATGGACATAAGAACATTTTTCAAAAGACAAACGTCTTCACCATCTTTACCGTCTATACAGCCAACTACACTAGAAGAGGATAATAATAATCAGTCTGAACCGCAGCCCGGTACAAGCAAGGATCTGGATCAGAACATTCAACCAAAATCAATCATGCACGCTTACCATGTGAAAATAGATGCTTCTGACTTGGGCCAGCTGGAAGAAAACGCATCGCAACCAATTCTTAAAAGATTTCCACAAACTATGTTTGGTAATAAAAAAAGGTCGTTCAGCGCAAACTTTTATAAAGATTTTGATTGGTTGGAATACAGCGTCAAAACAGATTCCATTTCGTGCTATGCTTGTCGTCATTTTGGAGCTGCTATGGATGAAGAAACTTTTAGAATGCTGGGATTCCGCAACTGGAAAAAAACTGGTGAAAAATTAAAAAAACATGGTGTATCTTTGCATCACATTGAAAGTCTCAATAAATGGCATAACTATAAAAAGACAATAAAAAGCGGAAATGTTTTATCTCATCTTTCACAAGCTTATAGCACCCAGATAGAGAAAAATAGGAATTACTTGAGAATGTTGGCCGATATAAGCTTAACACTGGCTCGTCAAGGAATGGCTTTCAGAGGTCATGACGAAAGCGAAAGTTCATTAAATAAAGGAAACTTTAAGGAAATATGTAACCTAATAGCAAAGTATAACAAGGACTTTGACATTCTACATAATTCGCATAAAAACTATACCAGTCCCCAAATACAAAATGAAATTATTGCCCTCTTGTCACGGGCGTCTTTAAAAAAGATACTCGATGAAATTAGGCATTCCGGAACTTTTTCAATCATGTGTGATGAAGCTCGTTCTTTCAAAACGGAACAATTGTCTTTATGTGTTCGCTACGCATCGAAAGATCTAGAAATTCGTGAAAGATTTCTTGCATTTCTTGACTGTTCAGAAGACAGATCGGCCACGGATTTATTTACTTTAATCTACAAAAAATTGGAAGAGCTTAATCTTAGCGACTTGCAGATGGTAGGGCAATCCTATGACGGAGCTGCGGTGATGTCAGGCAATATAAGTGGTCTTCAAACACAAATGCGAGAGAAATATCCAGCTGCAATTTACACGCACTGCTTAGCTCATAGACTTAACTTGGCTCTGGTAGACTCCTGTAAAAATGTTCCATCAATATCGAAATTTTTTTGTACTTTGGAGGCACTTTACGAACATTTTTCAGATCCTCAAAACCATAAAAAATACAAAGAAATATTAAAGGATCTCAAAATTGTCCCCAGGGAGTTGAAAACTTTGTCAGATACTCGGTGAGTGTGTCGATATACAACTTGCCACGCTGTTAAAACATGTTTCGAGGGAATCGTCACAGCACTGGAAAACGAAGTTTCTCATACACGTAGCAAACAGTCAATCACAGCAGTCGGGATATTATCCAGCATTAAACAACCATCATTTATAATTCATCTTTTTGTATTGGACGAGGTGCTAAACATTTTAAATATATTATCAAAGAGCCTCCAGGAGAAAGGTGCAACTCTGGGAAAAGCATTTAAAGTTATTAAAAGTGTTATGACTTCATTAAATGGAATAAGAAATGAACAATATTATACCGATCTTCATACAAAAATATCGAACTTTGCCACAGAATACGAAATTTCATTGGAAATTCCGTCATCCAAAAGAAAAAAGCAAGCCAGTAGCAAGCTCGTTGACTTCGTCACCGATACAACCGTAGGATTGGGTTTGATAGACGCCACATGCTCCAGAGGTAACGTAGAAGTCATTGAGTACTGGAGGGCACACATATTTTACCGAATTATTGATACTGTAAGAGAATTTCTAAACAAAAGGTTCTCACCAGAAAGTATGGCGCTTGCCAATTCAGTAGATCATTTTTTTCAGTTAGATTTTGAAGGTTCAGAGAAATTCATTGAGCAATATCGCAAAATTTTGAATATCAACACTTTTGCCTTAAGAGCAGAAATGACCGTTTTAAAAAATTGTATTTTACAATCTAAAGAAACTGTTGATTATGAATATATCAAAAAAAACTTAATTGACTCAGAAAAAACATATCCCAATCTCTACCAACTTTTTAAAGTAGCGATTATTTTGCCTATTTCAAGCGCTACGTGCGAGAGGTCTTTTTCTGCCATGAGGAGGATTTTCAACTGGTTGAGAACGACAATGACTCAAGATAGGCAGTCAGATTTGGCTTTGTTGTATATAGAAAAAGATGTCGATATAGACTTGGAGAGTGTTGTAAATTCTTTTAGTGAGCAGAGTAGGAAATTTCTCTTGTAAGTAATATTTTGTTTTTGTAAATATTTATCGCAGTGTATTATATTATATGTATTAGGTATATAAAAAAAATAAAACCACTATACTATTATAAGGCATTTTTCTATAAATTTTTTCATTGCACGACAAATAAAAAAATATTTTTTTTTAATCCACCGTACACTGGGGCCCAGGCCCCCCCTAAAAACTAAGGCTAGCTACGCCGATGCCGCCACAACACCTATTATATAACGTTCCACTAAAAGTACACCACCCTATATGAAATTATTAGAATATAAAAAATTTATCAAATCAATGGCCATCAAACATCCACTATAAACTATAATCCACCAACCACTAAACAAACTAACAACACTGCAAATGGCATTAAAATGAACCAAAACGATTTCACCTTGTTTTAAAAAAGCAACTGTTTAGTTTCTAAAAGGTATATTTTAGATAGGTATAAAAGATTGGTTAGTTTTTATTTTTATTTTTGTGGTAATAAGAGAACCTTATAGGAATTAAAAAAATACTTTTTAAAAACACTTTATTGGATACATATTGTTATGGTTATATGATATTCTGTTACCATAAAAAAGCATTGAGCACACGTAACAATATTGTTGTCAAAAAAACGTCCTTGATTGCGACTAAACGAAATATTTTAGGGATAAATGGATTTTTTGTTGTGGTAATACACATATATTCAAAAAAATACTTGTATTGAGTGATTTTCCTCAGTGTAGCCTTAGCTTACCAATGATTTAAGTCGGTTGGGTGAGCTATCCCAGTGTATAAAATAACACATTTTCTGAGCTATTACAACTTATGAACAGTGATTTAATGCAATTTGTTTGATTTAGTTGCTGTAATTCAGAGGTCTGGGCTGTCCCCTATTGGCAACACGCGTCGAGCTAGGATAATTCATATTTGAGTTATCTCAACTCGATATTTCGCTCAGTGTATCTTGTATTAAACAAAAATATCCCAGCCCCTCGCCCGCGTAATCTACCCTCAGTTCATTTTATTGTGCCGTCAAATGCACAGTGATTTTTTTTTGTGTCAATATTTGTTGCAATTAGTATACGAGCCTAAAAAAATACTTTTATTTGTAATCACGTGTGTAAAAGCAACCAATGACAATAACATTACAGTAACACCAGCTCATGAATAGTTATTGCATGTCACCATGCGTTACCATATAAATTTTTTTGACACTTCTGTAGATAATCTAAGAATGGTTCAGGGGGGCAACCATCGGCGTAGCTAGCCTTAGTTTTCAGGGGGAGCCTGGGCCACTTGTTTACATTATTGTAATTGCAATTTTTTTTCTATTGGATATTTCAGGGGGCAGCGCTATCAGGGGGACAGGTCCCCCTGCCCCCCCCTAGCTACGCCGATGGGGGCAACCCTGAGAGAACAGACAATAACATTATTATTAATAATAATAATAACAATAATAATAAAATAGCAATACAATTTTTTTGTCCTAGGTTGTTGCAATTTACTGTATAGCAGGAGGCCTAGCAGTGGACAGTGTAAGACAAGGACAGAGCGAACAACTCCATGTTATTCTTGAAGATATGACGGAGCTGATGGAAGAAAGAATAGCCCAATGGGTTCATGGTAATGGAGGCTGGGTCAGTATCTTATGAAGATATATATGACGACATTTGAAGGTGGCTCAGAAATACAGAAGCAGTTTTTTAACAATTAAATTCATTAATATCAAAGAAAAACTATAAAAAAAACAGCAATAATAATAATTTAATAATAAAAGCAGATGTTGCAATCACCGTACTACATTAGCACAGAAAAAGAACCCAATAAAAAAATGTTCTAAAAAGTTTTAAATAGCTTTTGTCACAGCTTTTAATTCATGCATACAGGTTGCACGTAAAAATATCACAATGATTGCATATTTTATTAAAGTTTAGAGCACATAAAACTATTTGGCGATTTAAGCATTACATTTTTTGTTCTGGCCCTTTGGCATAAGAATGTTACACTTTGTCTACTGTTGATTCTTGGAATTGAAAAGTTAATTTGACGTACTAAACTGTCAAAGTTGTATCTCTCTAATAGCATGTTATAATCAACACCAACACCCCGGCCCCGCTCCGGGTAAAGACACTCTATCTTAAAAGTTACATACTTTAAAAAACGTTTTTGAATTCTTTCAATGCTATCTATATGACATAAATAATAAGGGTTCCATATAACTGAAGCATACTCCAACTTTGCTCGTATAAAAGAAAAAAATAAGGTGTTGAAAACTTTAGGGTCATTAAAATTCTTACAATTGCGCAGGATGAAGCCAAGGTTCCGTCCCGCATTTAAAATAATTTTATTAATATGATCAATAAATGTTAACATATAGCATCAAAAAATACTCCCAGATCCTCTCCTCCAAATATGGAGTAGGGATACAGCAATGGTTGTTGTCATGGTTTTACATTTGGTTGCATTTGGGTGGAGTTTGTTTCTTTCACACCATCCCTGAATTACTTCTAGCTATTTTTGTAGCAGTGTGCAATCATTTACAGATTCAATGGATAAAAATATTTTTGTATTCTTTTAGTGGACAGGTTTTTAAACTATACAAAGAAAAAGTTAAAATTATATTGTTTTAATATTATTAGTACTATCATTTATATAATATTTTTAAATTTTTAAATTAATAAATAAATAAAAAAGAAAGGCCTTAATTGAAAATTTATTACAAGACAGAGAACGATTACCTTTAGCTACCCAGTGATACCAAATTAATAACTGTTTAATAACATTTTACTGGTGATATTTAGTGACAGTGACAGTTGACAGTGAAGAAAACCGAACGCCTGCGACTCTTTTTGAAATATTTATCTTGACGATCGTTAATAGTATAGAAGGCAAATGTTACGCAAAGAAGTACTTCTGAGATTTTTGATCAGGGTACTGATTGTTTTAGTTTGTATTCAGTTTTTTGTTATTGTCTTTTTATTTATGCTTCTTATTTTTAGGCTGGTCTCACTGTCCACTGCCGACCAAAGAATCAAGAAGTATCAATGACAGAATATGTCACCATTTTTGGTTTGATCACCGTAATATTACTAGTCGCCTATTTCGTTGTTAGATTTTGTGTAAGGTTTGGGGCGTAAAACTATGCCATTTGAAAAAAAAATTGTTTAAATAATATTAATTAATATTGTTTTGATACTTTTTGTATTGGAAGAATCTAGTCTTTATACAACTTTTTATTTGTAGAAACTATACACTCTAGCAGCATGATAAGTACAATTTTTTAAATAAAGTATTTTTAGGTACCTATCCGTAGCTTTATTTTTTGATGGTCTGTTGGTGGTGATGGTAAAATACCATTTCAACGAACACACCAAAATTAGTGAGCTTTAAGTGCGAAATGTTGAAAAAATGTTTTAAAACTGGCTTTTGCACACAGCCAAGCAACAGGAGATAGAGTAGACTCTTGTTAAACAATTTGTATTTTTGTCTTTAACATTTCTGCAGACTTTTAAGAAAGAGGTCTTCATAAGTAAAAAAGTTGTACTTCATTAAGCTCGATCTGTCAATTAATTTTTGAGATATTTGCACTTAAATGCTAGATAGCATGAAACATTTAAATACACACCTTACATAACGAAATACCTAATCGAAGGGCTGCTAACTCCCAAAAAAGTTTAAGGGAGTTAACATGATTTAAATAAAGATTTAAGATTTATACTCTGTTTCTTAAAGCCTGACAGCACAGCTGAGGGTCATGAGTCGTAAAACCTCCATAAACCATAAGCGTAACAATAACAGGTACCCGATCTTAAGTAATTAAATTATCTAATATTGCATAGGTATACAGGTCGGTGGCTTATGTCATAGAATATTTCCAACTTCAAGTGAGGTAGTTTAGTTTTATATTTAACGTGTTATCGAAAGCTTGTGTGTATATTATAAAAATAATACAAAATGGCGAATAATTATTCCCCAGTATTTTGTAAAGGTGTGCTAGACCTAAAAGCAAAGACAATACTTTTAAATGTACACGATGCACTTGTGCACCAAACACCAACTAGTACTGTCAAAAACCTAGTATCAGCATGTGCTAAAATGACACCATTTACTGTAACCCCGTTTCGAAAATAAGCTTCAGCTCCTCCATTTCCAAATGTAAGGGCTTATGAAGAAAAGGTACCAATTAAGGCCAAAAAACTGTAGGATCTTATGAAACTTTTACCATACATTCCTGATGCCAATATATTTGCGATCTTTTTTAGAAAAAAGATCTAACTTGCATTCACATGATATTCGTTCTAAACACAACTTTAATGTCTCATCTGTTACAACTACTAAACTTCAAAAAACTTTATTTTACGAGGGTGTCTGCCTTTTTAATGCTTTGCCTGAAGACATCAATAGTTCACCAAATTTGCGTTCTTTTAACAGACTGTTAAATAAATACCTAATAAATAAGTAGGTTTTACATGTCACCAAATTCTACCATATTGTATCTATTATGTAATTTTTTTTTGTTGAAACTAGCCAAGTGCTAAAATAAATATCCATTATTATTATATTATTATTATTATTATTATTAAGAACAAGAATTTTTTCAACAGTTTAGGGAAAGGCCAAAAACAAACAGGGAATATGATTCTAAATAGTTTTTTTGACTTTCAAGATGTAGGCTAGGTTTTTTTATGACATTTAACCTGTTTCTTTATGAATAAAAAAATTAAAAGTAAAGCAGCAGCATTCTTATTTTATCTTTATTCATTTATTATATAAAGGAAACAAGTCCACGTCTTATAAATCACCCTTCTAAGCTTAGTATTTTTCAAAATCCATTTGGCTTTGTCGCCAGTGTTGGATTTACCATTAGGCTGAGTAGGCTGGAGCCTAGGCAGATTTTAGGGGGCGGCAAATTTGGCCCAAATTTTTTTTTTTTATCTTACAAAAATAAATGGTACAATCTTTATTCATGGTCGACGGGTAGTATTTTTTTAAATAAACTTTATTGTTGGCCGTGTCTGTTAATGGGGATAAAAAAAGGTAATTGGAACTTTACTGGCTTTGCAGAAAGAAATTTCATTTTCAATAAAATAAGTAGGTAATAATAAATTTTTAAAATATTTACTAAAAATTATTGACCCAATTTGGGCGTGGTCTTAAAAAATTTTCGCCTGCCGCGGGCTTTTTCTTTCCCGAACACTTCACCTGTTTCACAACTCACAAGCCGTTACTGGTATAGAGGCGGCAAAAATTGAATAGCCTACTAGCGGCAAATTTGTAAATCCGCCACTGTTTGTCGCATATCATTCTGGAAGCCCATTCCTACATTTCATCTATAAACCATAAACCAATAGGTTTTCAAGTTCAGAAACTAGTTGGTTTTTTTTAGTTTTCTCAAAAGTAGTTAGCACGGACTTGTTCCCTTTATACAATAACCGCTTCTGCATCCTGCATCTGGGTCCTATAAGTAGTATAAGATTATATACGATTTTTTTAATACAGAGTGCTTCAATTTTACTTCCAAATTTCATGTAATTTACAGTAGGTATGTAGGTAACAACCACCAGGTTAACAACACTGTACCGTCCAAAAATGAATGAAAAATTCCTAAAATTCGGCGTCACACGTAGTAAAATGTGAGTAAAATGGAGTAAAACGCCCGTACAATGTTGCCACATTGATGATGACAAAGTTTGATGTACTTTGGAAATAAATAATTTTAAGAGTAGTAAATTTTAAAAACGCACACATTTAGTTAATATCTATACCTACTTAATAGGTACACCATAAATGCATCTTATATAATAATGTATACTTCGTTATCAAACACGGGCGGTAGATCTAGAGCAATCAGCCGTAATTTGTTATCATTGATTTTTGATCGGAACAAAATGTAAACAATTTGATCTCTTTATATATTTCATGTCGGTGGTTCTTACGGAAAAATTATTTTATTATTGAATATTTTTTGAAGAACACCGTGTAAATATTTTACTTTATTTTACATACCTTCGCTGTCTACCTGCGCGAATTCGAGGAAAATAACTGGTCATTGGTCCGCGCCTTGTTTTTGTCAAAACTATTTTCGCCTTTAGCCTTGGTTTATCAATCTCGCCAAAATAAGAGTATTTCTTATATCGATAAACAATTATAAGTTGTTATCTATTGTTGTTTAAAGTTAAAATAGAAATAAAATATAAAATTTCAATTATCATCCATGATACAAATAGAAACACACG
Source organism: Polydrusus pterygomalis (assembly GCA_963969555.1). Taxonomy (NCBI): domain Eukaryota; kingdom Metazoa; phylum Arthropoda; class Insecta; order Coleoptera; family Curculionidae; genus Polydrusus; species Polydrusus pterygomalis. The sequence goes on from OZ018376.1 coordinate 4,651,153, forward strand.
AAATTCTTTGAAAAAAAAAGAATTTTTATACTTTCTGTGAATAAAAATTATTACATTATTTCGAACTAGTAGGTACCTAAGTACCTTCCGCATAGTTTTATTTGGAAAAATTGTTCAGTTACAGCTTACCAACACTATATAACGTTAGGTAATGAATACCTAAATATCAAAAATTCTGCGTCACTCGTAGTAAAAGGTCCGTGCAGCGTTTCCGTTCTGATTTTCCTAAAGCATTATAATTTGTTTAATTAAGAAACTATAAAAAATGTGACTAGTGGAAATTAAAAACAAAACACATGGGTATATTTAGTAGGATATTTTTTTTACTTAATAGGAACACATCACAAGCTGTCCGTATTTCCGATTTAATGGATCATATCCCATATACTTACCCTATGCAGAAGGGCCAGAAGGCTAGGTTAAATGGAGGAACATTTTTATTATTATATTAATAATTTATATCGAACAAAGTCTTTTGTTCCATTGTTGGGGAACAACTTTTCTACTTTCCCTCGTTGCATATTAATTATCGAGTAAGCGAATTTTTTTAATCTTCTACCACAAACCTATTAGGTAATCCTGCAACTGCATCAAAACTCCTGTTCTTTTCGAAAACCGAAAAATACCGTTGTTCGACGAATAGAGCTTCGCTGTATTAATACCTCCGAAATTTTGGCAAAGTGTCAAATGTGCACCTAATATTAGAATATTATCCAGACTACGAATAGGAGCGTCTTCAGCCCGATCAGTAGTGTTTCTATCCTTTTTGGCAATGTATACAAGTGTCTAATTGACATATAGGGCTCCTGACCCTCACACAATGAACGTAAGTCGTATATAGAATCACTTATCCTTTTTTATTTTTGCTTTAATCTAAAAACAACACATTTTTCTCAGCTCGTTTTTTTGGCCCAAAAGTTACTTAATACTTTTTATTACTGGGCAAAAATCAGCTGTTTTTGAAGTATTTTTAAGAGAAAAAACACAGCCACGCATGTCAATAAGCTAACAAGTGTTAAAAAAATGTTTTTTTAGAGTTTGAGAATATACCTAAATTTTGTTTGTGAGGCATTTTAATTTTATATCCATTTGATCAGTATTACGTTTCTTTTTTGTTTTAATAAATCTTAAGTAGGTATGGCTAATTTTTGAATAATACGAAAAGGTAACGAAATATTGATAGAAAAGCAAAGTAGCGAATGCGTCACTATTATAGCTTCAACTCGTTTACAACCCCTTTACATATTGGTAGTAAATACTTACAAATCATTACTATTATTTTAACGTATAGTGTTTTATTTAGCACCACTAACATTAGTAACCCAATCCGTGTAATATACTCAATGGGAGCATTTTTAATGCAAATATTTCTTTGACTAATAATCACATCACAGAATAATTTTGATTGAAAAAGAGATTAGAAAATTCCTTCTCAGGAAGAGAAGATAATATATACCTGGTTTCAGAAATATTAGCAGCAAAAACTTGCAAGTGCAATTTATTGGCGTCAAAACAAAAATAGACAGCCTTTAAAAAATAATCTATCTATATTTATTTGGCCCCCATTTTATATTTGGGATCGTTTAAAAAACAAATTTTGCAAATGATGAGATCTATCATCAATAGATAGTCTAATAGGAAACGAAAAAAAGTTGCCAAAACAATTACGACATGGCGCTTCCTTATATCTTGTATTCATATATGTATAAGTATAGTTTTATCTAGTGTTCACTCTCGTCTCGCATTTTCTCGTCTTTTCTAGTTCTCGCGAGACGAGACAAGAGTTTTTTTCTGCGAGAATCTCGTGAAACGAGACAAAAATATGCGAGAACAAGAAATCTCGCAAAAACTTTTGATTAGGATTTGCGATAAACTTTAAAAGGAATCCAGTTATTATTACTGGATAAGAAAGCTATATCTATTACCGATGTTGCAAAGTGGCCAGTAAATAATCGGGACACGTTGCCGAGAAACAATAAAAAAAAGGACCAAAAGAAAAAATTATTATTTTTTTATAACTTTTATAGTTTTTGTCGAAATGTTTAATACAAGAAACCATTGTATCAACGATAATCGTTTTCATGAATTAAGTATATCATGCCTCTTTCAGCAAAATGTAGGGAGTAAACTACATACTATTTTGATGGTGTCCAGTTGTCTCTCGGAATTGCTTTTAATTATTTTTTTCTATAAATAATAACTGGCCGGATATTTTAATATTTCAATGTAAATAAAGTGTCTTACCCTGTTTTAAGGATATGAAAATTTGATTTGCACCCTGGAACCTGGAACACTGCAAAATTTGTTTTCGGTATGATTATTTTTAAAATGTCAATCAAAACCATCTTGCTTCTTTTTTACTATTTACATGCAGACAATAATATTATCCTAAACTACAATATTCTAACACCGACATTATTTTTTGCTATTAGATTTTTACACACACAAATACGAAACAAAATTATTATATTGAGCAATAAAAACTTTAATTTCCGCAATGGTTTATGGAAAAAAAGGCAAGGAAATGTCCTGGTTTAAACAACATTAAACTGTAATTAACACTATATTTAAAACATATTACACATTTTTTACCAAAAAAAAAAACAGATAAACAAAATAGACACGTGTTTTTAGAAGTCTGACGCCGGTAACTAACCTATTTTTGCACTTGCGTGCATTCCGTTCCGCCACGTGCAGACAACCAGCGTTTCCGTCTTGTGCCAGGTTGGATTTAAAAATTAATAAAAGTCGAAAAGGAAATACGCGAAATGTGGTGTGGCTTTATTATAAAAATGTATCAACTGATTTTGTAGTTAATTGCTACCCAATGAAAATTTATAGGGTTAGAGATAATTTCTTGCTTTTAATTCCAAAAAGTAAGGTTTTATCGTTTGTTTAAATAAGTTAATACTATAGCATTAGTTAATTAATACCAAATTTTAAAAACATTAAATGTCATTTTTGTGTTTGAAGCAACCTTGAAAGTCAATAAATAATTTTATACAAATGGTTTTAATTGTGTACTTGGACAAAAAAAATTGAATTATTTTTCTATTGTAATAATAATAGTCTTTATTTCTGATTCCAGAGAATTACATACATATTATAGTAAATAGATTGATAGAACATTCTCAAAACTCTAAAGGCGCCAAGCCCCGTACATATATATAAAATAGAAAATGAACAAATATCATTCTTGTGTTGCATATAAGTGGGCGTTGCCCCCCCCCCCCCACTTAGAAAAATATCGTAGCCAATGCCTACAGAATAATACCTCCCTGATTATACTTATAAATTATGGTTACTTATTTTAACACGCACTGAAATATTTTTTATGTCATATACCAGTACATTATTGTGTTTTTACACCTTAGATACCATCTACATAATGGATTACTTTATATCCGTGCGGGCATAAAGTACACATTATGGCCCGCGCGGGCATTAAGTGTGCATCTTGTTCCATTTTTGATTTTGACACATTAAACATTTTAATAATGTCAAGGTAATGTCGCAGTTAAAAATAAAGAATTGGTAAATCAAATTAAATTAAAAAAAATATTTATTATTCAAAACGAACTGGTATGACATAAAATATTGTATGCACCACGGGTACTAATAGATATATACCCACGGGCGACTTACGAACCCTCGGGCCAAAGGCCCTCGGCTTTGTAAGACTGTCGCCCTCAGGGCATAATCATCTACTTAGTACCCTTGATACATAAATAACTTTTAAGAAAAGCTAAAGTTATGTTTTCTAAAAATTATACACTGACATACTTCTAGTAGGAGATCACCATTTATACGGGTCTAGGGTCCCTAGTCCTTTCCCCCTGAATACGCCCCTGAAATTATGTATGTTGCACGGTAGATTTTGTACACTTTTACGTGGTTATATTAACTGTTTTTAAATGGCGTCAATTTTACTAATTTTACTCAATAAAAATAATAATGGGAAAGCTTATAGCCACGCACAGCTAGGTCAATACCCCCGTAAACTATGGGAGAATTTGTAACTGTTTTTTAAGATGGTTTTAAGTAAACATCGAAAAATTTATGAAATTCAGCATATTCGGTAAACAAAAAAATGGTAAAGTGCAGATCCAAAAGATATGTATCTATAGTGCTAGGGCTACACACTTAGACAAAGGTATATTTATACTCTTAGTGTTGGGATAACTCGAGTGAAAAATAACCTATCACTCGGTTTTTTCAATCACTTGAATAATTTATTTAAAATCACTTGAATACTCGGTAGTCGGTTATTAAAATAACTCGGTTATTCCCATCACTAATTTCTATAGCTACACACTGTTCTGGAGCTACGAAGTCCGAAGGGACAGCGCGGTAAAATGCATAAAAAATAGCAGTGGTAGCATAGGCGTGCATAATAATATTTCACTTTTATGTTTTCAGTCTTAAATTAAGTAAATTAAAAAAATCGTAAATTTGACAGCACAGCGTCCAGAATTTCTTCCACGGTAATATCAATATCGTGGTTCGCATAAATAGGTAGACCAGGGTCGATAATTTTTGAAACAAAAAAAATAATAGTAGGATGAAACCCATTGAAAAAGAAAGAGAATATAACAAAAATAAAAGAAAAAATAATTTACGGGCGATCCGAGGTCGGGAAGTGGAAGGGGGTGAGTTTTTAAGGCTAGAAAACGATTTATCTCGATTTCCGGGAAAACTACAAGTCCTATGGAAAAACGTTTAATGGCAAAGTTGTAGGTAATAAAAAGATCTACAACTTTTGTATTAACACTTTTTTCACATTGCCTCAAAATTTATGTGAAAAATTCAAATAACCAAGTTTTTATTTTTTTTATTTTTATCTTTTACAAAAAAATTATGTTTTCACGAAATTTGGTGATAACTTACCTTTTTATGTCCCAAACACACTGTAATTATTTTGATATAAAATATTTATTTTTTCACCTTATTTTGACTTAATATCGAAAAAGCACCCTTATTTTCAATCGAAAATTCTCACGTCAAAATATCTGCTGTTTTAAAAAAGTCGGTGGGCGTTTTGTTCGTTGAAATCTCCACTTTCTGATGGTGTAAAAAATGTATACATTACTATGGTAAATGTTCTCAAAAAATGCAAAGAAACGGAAAAAACTCGAATCCGAAATTTTTTTTTTAATCATTATGTACAATTTTGACCTATTTATTAAAATTTATACTTCAATTACTCGAAAAACGTAAGAATCCATGTTACATTGATAAACAAAAAAATTACAAATCCATAAAACATTGAGATCGCAAAAAACATGCGAAAATAGTTCGCGTGACATGAAAAATTATGGTTTGCAATTAAACGAATAGGCTAAGTTTCAAAGCTCGGGGGGGGGGGGGGGGGGCTGCAGCCCGGCAGCCCGGCAGCCCTCCCCCCTGGTTGCGCCACTGAAGATCAGGTAGGTATAGCGGAACATGTATGGACCAACCAATATACAGTGGTCAGAAGCCAAGGTTTTGGACACCGGAACAGCACTGGAGAAAACGAAGATTCAAAGAAGCAGCTTTCATGAATCAAAATACCCATATATTTAGTAAACCATTATCTGGAAGCCTCTTCTTATTCAAAAACAACAGTTCAAACTTCACACATCAATAAAGTAGGCGGAGTCCTCAAGCTTCATTGCACATGGATAGTATTTAAGACAGTAGCCTTAGAATTATGTTAGTTTACACTTGAAAACGGTTAGAGATACTAACTTACCGAAACGTTGTGGACAATGGAAGTCCGACAAGGTAATTTTTTTGATATTAGTTCATTGTCTACCACCTTCAAACAAACACAAGATTACAAATGTTTTGCGCAATAATATAGTTTTAAAATTATATTTTAATGGGGGGATTGCCCCCATCCCTGGTTATTCTAATGAACGGTACTGCTTATAAGTACTATCCTATATTCAAGATCATTCACTTGTCACGAAAATAGGTCATTTCCTGCATACAGTATTAGCTACGCCCACATGTAATAAAATGAGAGGTTCCCGTAAAAAATCCAAACAAAACATTTTGGCGTTACCGTCTCAAAATAAAATTAACCATGATTAACGCTCGCGACCTGCGAAAATAGGCGAATATTTTTAGATGCATCACACCAACCTGAACATTTAATAGCTATAAAATCAAAACATTGTAAATAGTGTTAATAATGTGAAAATTTGTATGTAGGTCAATAATCTTGTTTTTTTTTGTTAGCATGATTTTTTGTAGTAAATCATACTCAAAAATGTCAGGGTACAAGTCGTCGAGTTAAAAAAATTCAGAGCATTTGAAACCGATAAAATGGGTGATGATGTTTTAACATTTTTATTATGTTGACGTATAATTTTTCTGTAAAGTAAGGTTTTCTAACAGGGGCGGATTTATGAGAAGGGCGCAATCATCGGATTTAGCTTTTTGGCAAACTATAGAATTTTTCTGTATCTGATTGCAACATCTATATTATATCAACTATAGTATAGTATTTTAGCACGAGATAGGTATGCATTTTTCTCTTAAGAGCCAACACTAGTGGCGCATTCATTGGTTCGTTTTTTTTAAAATTAATATTTCGTTACATTTTCATTTTATCCAAAATAGGCCAAATACCCATTTTTGGAGTACAATTCCATACAGTTTAACGTTAAAAAAGGTTGGATTTATTATTTATTAAAAGCAGAAAAAGAAATATGGACAAATTTAACAAAATTTCGTTTTTTGCTTTTATGAATTTAGAGTCAGCATATTTTAAAAACAAAGGGTTTTTGACACCCATATGTGACATTAACAGATGAAACTGATTTCTTTCTCAAAGTTTCCAGTTCATTAGTGGACCGTATAGCAGTGCTGAATCCTTTCAAAATGGTAAAAAGTGAAAAAAAATAATAGTAGGATGAAACCCATTGGAAAAGGAAGAGACTATAACAAAAATGAAAGGAAAAATAAATTACGGGCGATCCGAGGTCGGGATGGGGGTGGGGGGTGTTTTAAGGGTAGAAAATGATTTATCTCGATTTCCGGTAAAACTACAAGTCCTATGGAAAAACGTTAAATTGCAAAGTTGTAGGTAATAAAAAGATCTACAACTTTTGTATTTATACTTTTTTCATATAACCTCAAAATTTATGTGAAAAATTCAAATAACCAAGTTTTTGGTTTTTTATTTTTATCTTTTACAAATTTTTTTTTATCCATGAAATTTGATGAAAACTTACCTTTTCATGTCCTAAACACACTGTAATTTTTTTGATTTAAAATATTTATGTTTTAACCTTATTTTGACTTAATATCGAAAAAACACCCTAAATTTCAATCGAAAATTCTCACGTCAAAATATCTGCTTTTTTAAAAAAGTCGGTGGGCTTTTTGTTCGTTGAAATCTCTACTTTCTGATAGTGTTAAAAAAAAATATACATTACTATGGTAAATGTTCTCAAAAAAATGCAAAGAAACGAAAAAACTCGAATCCGAAATTTATTTTTTAGATCAATATGTACAATTTTGAGCTATTTATTAAAATTTATACTTTAATTACTTGAAAAACGTAAGATTCCATGTTACATTGATAAAAAAAAGTATATATTTTAATAAATAGCTCAAAATTGTACATATTGATCTAAAAAAAAAATTTCGGATTCGAGTTTTTTTCGTTTCTTTGCATTTTTTTGAGAACAGTTACCACAGTAATGTATGTTTTTTTAACACTATCAGAAAGTAGAGATTTTAACGAACAAAAAGCCCACCGACTTTTTTAAAAAAGCAGATATTTTGACGTGAGAATTTTCGATTGAAAATTAGGGTGTTTTTTCGATATTAAGTCAAAATAAGGTTAAAAAATAAATATTTTAAATCAGAAAAATTACAGTGTGTTTAGGACATGAAAAGGTAAGTTTTCATCAAATTTCATGGATAAAAAAAATTTTTTGTAAAAGATAAAAATAAAAAACCAAAAACTTGGTTATTTGAATTTTTCAAATACATTTTGAGGTTATATGAAAAAAGTGTAAATACAAAAGTTGTAGATCTTTTTATTACCTACAACTTTGCGATTAAACGTTTTTCCATAGGCCTTGTAGTTTTACCGGAAATCGAGATAAATCATTTTCTACCCTTAAACCCCCCCCCCCCCCCCCCCCCACCCTTCCCGACCTAGGATCGCCCGTAATTTATTTTTCCTTTCATTTTTGTTCTATTCTTTTCCTTTTCCAATGGGTTTCATCCTACTATTATTTTTTTTTGTTTCAAAAATTATCGACCCTGGTCTAGTATAGCAAGCTTACGCGTCAGGTTTCAGAGACTATATTCTCTTGGTGTTTATTATATTTAAGTTGAATGGTGAGTGGAATAAACCAGTTTAGGTTATTTAACTATTCTATTTCCAATAATAAACATTTATTTAATTTATCATCATTTGCTATTATTTTAATTACGGTACAATAGGTTCTTAAACCTTGCGTTCACGGAGAACTAATCCAGCTGTTCGTTTACATGACATTTTGGCGGCTATACACTGCTCCGCGAACGTAAATTAATATGGCAACGCAGCATTGAACGTGAAACATGCGCAGGCGCATCGCTCGCCGCTTTATTTGTTTTTGTACGGCGTTGTGTTGGGCGGCGAAATGATTTTATGTTCTATACCCATACATTGCCGGCCCATTGTAAAAAGCGCGCAAATTTACTTTGATTTTTGATTCCTTTTGTAGCAGAGGGGTATCCAAAAAAAGGTGTCAATTATTTTTCGATCTTTTACTTGTGTAGATATACCAAATTACATTAAAATCGTAAAATCGATCGTTCAGGTCAGGGCCGTTTCTGGCCTGTTGGCCGCCCTTGTGCGACATAAGAACTGGCTGCCCTTTAAATCAAATCAGTTACTATTTTACAATTACCTACCTGAAATTATGGCGCAAAGCAATTGTCAGAAAAATAAATCTTTAATAGGTGTCTATTTGTAATATTTTTCTTTTATTCATACTTACCTACAGAGGGACTCAGAAATTTGGCTTTCAATGGCGATAAGGGCCAAGCCACTAATCCTTTCTTCGGACATAATTGACCGCAAGTAATTTTTAATTAATTTTAACTTTGAAAAACCACGTTCGATAGATGCAACAATAACCGGCAGAGTAATAAAAATTCTCAGCGCAACACAAAGATTTGGAAATGATGAGATTAAATCTTTTTCAGCTATGAATTTTAGCGTATCTACAATCATTATTTTGTACGTTTTATTGGAAAAATTTCTCGGAACGACAAAATTTCCTGGTCGAGCTCTGAGCGATCAATATCTTTGTTTGTGAGACTTCCTTGCTATTGAAGCGCTATATCGAGATCTTTGCAGGATTTTAACAATTTCTCGTCATTTATGGCATTAGCTTCATAGAAGTTCGACAAAACCCCAAAAGTTTCATTACACTTATTAAGTGAAACAAATCTATCCTTAATTGATTCTATCGCAATATCCAAAGAACAAGTAACCGGTGCCCATAAAGGGTTTCCCCTGGCAAAAAAAAAAAAATATCCAAAATCGAAAAATAAAAATTCACATTGAAACTCTGTTTGGTCTCGACGATGGGGGTCATTTTTTAATTCGTAATCAAAATGTCTGGGTACTTTTTTTCGGCGTCGGAAAAGTTATTTGTAACAGCATTTGAAACCGGACATCGGCGGCAAATTTAAATAGGGTGCGTTCTTTTGCCCTGTGAGTATTTGTGCCCCCACCTACCCTACTACCAAATTAATAAGACCTATAGTTAAATTCACATAAAGTTTTAATGCCAAATGTCAAGACTTGTCATTGTCTAGTTACTTTAGACTTCACCAACTTACTAAATTTCTTATACAGCTGAGATGGGTTAGTGTTTTTTCTTTTTCTTTTCTAGAATTGTTCGGCCAACTCTTTTTATTTCTATCTCTTTTTAATCGTATGAAATAATACAAGATAGACATACTTTGTGTGCAGTACAATTATACTAATTAAATTTATCCATTAGAAATTTATATTTTATGAGTTGCTGCAGTATTTGACAAGTATGTCAGAACTGAAATGTCACGGCATTAAAAGTTTATGTGAATTCAACTATACCCACATAATTATTCAAATAATATCAATTAGTTTTAATTTTTTGAGTAAACCTAAGACAAAATGTAATTGACGTGGGTTGCAGGGCGGCCACCTCCGTTGAGAATTCTTTTTATTTTTCCGATACTTATCTATCTAAAAAGAAATCTCTAATTAACACAAAGGGCGGCTGCCTCATTCTTGACAGCTACTGCATAATTTTTTTTTGAAAACTGAATTTACCATTCTTATTTGACCCTTCATATTTATGACAACTCCTAGAGTTTTTTTTTACGTCTAACAATTTCTTCTGTGAAACTGCAGGCGGCTTTCGCCGCCCTATAGCTTTGGCCGCCCTTGTGCGGGGGCACTCCCAGCACACCACTCAGAAACGGCCCTGGTTCAGGTCATAGAATACTTGCAAATAAAAGCAGGAAAACGTAAAATTCTGCAGTCAAAGGATTATATTTAATTGCATAGTTAAGATTGTTGCCAAATCGTAAAGTTTGTCCTGTTTTAAAATAACGTCAGTAAAATATTTAGCTTGAAAAATCTATGTCAGAAATTGTTGATGTTATTTACATTCTTAACTTAATGCAACAAATTTTAAATTACTTGTATGACGTTTTCGTTAAAAATAAATAGATGCCATTAATATAACTACTGGCCGCAAACCGATACTTTCTAGCATTTTTAAAAATGGTTTTATTTAAATTCTTGCACATTTTTGTACTTTCCTCGCAGAGAAAATATTGTAGGTGCGAAAATAGTATATTAATGTACACGCTTTATAAAGCATCATTTCATAGCAGTTTCAGTCCATGTTAAAAAACGAGCGGGACAAGTGCTTAAAACTGCTTTATATAACACGTACGTTATACTATTTTTTCTAATTTGTCGTTTTTTCAATAAAAAACACATAATATTTAAAAAGGAAATAAACCCTTCAAATTTTGTAAATTTTTATGTCTAAATATTATGTTGGTAATACTATTTTTCATCATAGTAGCCTCTGGACAACAAAAATTATTTTGCGAACTGTAATTTTTTGATTTATTGACCCATTTTCACCACGAGATTCCAAAGTTATTTTAGCGATATGAGATTTGAAATTGGACGGAATACGTTGTGTGATCCTTGTACATTCGGTACATATACAGAGCGTTCGGAAATTCGGGCCATTTTGCTATTTTTTTTCGAATTTCAAAAGACGTGATTTTACGTCACGGCATTGCAATTTAGTATAGGGAAGATGGAACATTTAAATAAAGTTGAAGTTAAAATCGACATTGGAAGGTTAGTAAATTGAATTTTGGATAGGATTTGGCAGAAAATGATAGCTTGAAGCATCTACAAAAGATTGATTTATAGATTTATGCAACCAACATACATGACTGTAGTTATCCTAAGTAGGTTATCAAGCTATTTTTTCTCTGCGAAAAATTGGTTTTCTCGTAAATCACAAAGGCCGCGCAAGTCAATGAAATAAAACATTTAAATGTTACCAACATCAAATAAAGAAAAAACGTGTATCGAAATAGCTTCATTACGATACGCAAATGCGTATCGTAATAGAGTTGTTACGATACCAAATTAGAAAAAACAATTTATAGTAGTATAAATTACCAGTGACCGCCACAAAAAGTGCAGCTCCACAACCCACAAGTGGATACAGCTTTTTAAAAATGTAATCACTCATATCTTAAGAACGGTTTGAGCTGAAAAAATATACATTAAAAAAAAACAACAACTTTACGCCAGAGTTCCTTTGTTTTAAACCAATTCGGCTTTAAATAGGTAATTTTAGAATCTGCGCTAAAACATAAACTAGATAACCATATTGGTTTTAATAAAAACACAGGAAATTCAAAAAATAGGCCTCTGTTCAGTCCAGGTTGGATGATCCTGTACATTTTGGGCCAGTCTTGGCAGTGGCCTAACAAAAACTGAGTGCCCCCCTCCCCCCGCCAAACGTTTCCAGGAGCCCCCTCTCTATAACGAATGGAAAATGATAATTCTTATTTTCATTACTATTAGGTTCAGGTTTATGAATTTTTGAATTCGTTAATCGTGTAATAATTTAATTTAATATTTATTTTATAATCCTAGGTAGTTTTAAGTCATTATAGAATCCAAAAGACAGAAAACAGTAAAACACATGAACACTCAACAAGTCTGCACAAACATTAGGTCACTAAGTACTATACAATATACAAGGTATATTATACAAAACGACCAGATCGTCGAGAGTTTTTTTTTGCAAAATCGTTTATAATTTCGTCGATATTTAATGTTTTAACAAACTCGTGGATAAATCTGAAAGGTGTTACGTAAATGGGTTCTTACTATTTTAAGTTTGGAAAAAGATCGTTCCGCTGATGCCGCACTAACTGGTAAACTTAGAGATAACATCACTGCACTAGATACATCTAAAACATTTGAAGAAACACACGGATTTTTTATTAATAAATGATCCGCAAGTTCATACACTGTTTTTAATTTTGAAATACTATCTCCAAGTCCCTTTCTGAGGCTTAAATTTGACTAGGAAAGTCAATGGACAAGTCTACTATTTACTGTTATTTTATGCCCTGCGATTGTGTTAATAAATCCACCAGTATTTTAAAAGATAAATGGTTCTCTACATTCCTTGAAAGTATTTTATTTGTATCTACATAAGTCAATTCAATTACCGATGGCAATTTTATGTTAAAAACTTAACTTATTACCAAAATTTCAATTACTTTACCACCAACTTTCAAATTTTCGTCTATCTAGTTTTTCTATTAGCAGTAAATCCTCGTTCGTCCGTACGTACCGCTGGTCTACATTCAAAAAAGTATAAATAACTTTAATTTCCCTCAACGATCTCTGACCGCCATATTTTTAGCCGAGATAACTTCCTACTTATACTTATTAAAAATTCGCGTTTATTGATATACACGCGCCATTTGGGTTAACGGGCTAATGAAAGAAAATTTTCTATTTCACTATACTGTTTTTACTTTTTCTTTCAATTTGTTTACTTAAAAGTTTCGGTTTATCAATTAAAGCTTCTATCAAGGATTTTACAAGCTTTACGCGCGACTATTATTCGATCGCTAGAAAGGCCATGCAAAAATAGAAATATAATCAAGTTTAACAAAGTAATATACATACTTAAAGCTGGTAACTACATATATACCGGGTGTTTCTCAAAAGACGTCCACCCCTATAACTTTTCTGTATTTATAGATATTAAAATGAAATTTTGAGATTATGCATAAGAGATGAGTCTGCATTTATTGGCATAATTTTCAATTTGTTAGCACTTCCGGTTTGACCGAAAGTGACCCTTGACTTTGATATTTTAAATGGGACATCTTGTATATTTTTACTTATTTGGGTTCAGCATAACATTATGAGTGAAATGACACCTCACTTGTCATTTTTTGACGTGTTATAACATTTTTATGTTTATTTTTTATTTTCAATCTAGAGTGCTACAATTTAATTAAATCCGTTAATTTATAGACAAGTAGGTAGTATATGAAAATTAAAATTATGTCATAATAATTGACTTTCTAAGTTTCACAAGCGTTTAAAAAATGAAATTTTGTTTCCTTTACGTTTACTCCATTTTTCCAAATGGCGGTTCACTAGGATATTTAATTTATATATTATACACGGTGTACCATATTAAGTGGGCACTATTGCTAACTCTTTTATTATTAGAAATACAAAGTCGGTTAAATTAACAAAGTAGTAGCATTTTTATGCTGATTACGATTATGATAGAAGAAAAACAATTGAACGTGGCGTTTCCGAATAAATGATTAAAATGATTTTTTTTTAAATGGAACACCCTGTATATTTTTACATTTTTAAATTCCTCATAAAATTATAATTATTTTTTATAAAATGCATTAATAGTCTATACTTCATAGTTTCCGAGATATTGACTCTCGAAAAGTGACATTTTTGAACTTTGACAGCTTCTAACTTTTTAACAGTACGTCTTAGAGCAAAACGGCTTACATGTCCTTATCTTCAATTTTTATTATCTTCCCAAAAAATCAACTTCTAGTTAAACCGGAACAACTATATTTCCTGCTTTCGAGTTACATCCGGTTTAACCGGAAGTTGATTTTTTTGGGAAGATAATAAAAATTGAAGATAGGGACATGTAAGCCGTTTTGCTCTAAGACGTACTGTTTGAAAGTTAGAAGCTGTCAAAGTTCAAAAATGTCACTTTTCGAGTCAATATCTCGGAAACTATGAAGTATAGACTATTAATGCATTTCATAAAAAATAATTATAATTTTATGAGGAATTTAAAAATGTAAAAATATACAGGGTGTTCCATTAAAAAAAATGTAATTTTAATCATTTATTCGGAAACGCCACGTTCAATTGCTTTTCTTCTTTCATAATCATAATCAGCATAAAAAATGCTACTACTTTGTTAATTTAACCGACTTTTTATCTCTAATAATAAGAGTTAGCAGTAGTGCCCACCTAATATGGTACACCGTGTATAACATTTTTTTCCAACAATTTGATACCATACACTCTTATGCTATTTTAAAATTGACACTGAAAAATTTGCCTTAAATCCCAATCGCAAATTTAAAAGCGTTATGCATTATTGCCGCCCTCTCTTTTCTAAAGAAATATAAAGGCGGCTTTGAAAAACAATGGAATGGTTTCGAAAACCAATATGGTTTTAAATTAAAATTGTAATGTCATTCATTTATTAAACTTACATTGTAAATTAGTTAAAAGGGTTAGTTTTACTAGAAATGAACAAATTGATATGCACCTAGTTTTTGGAGTGACCAGAAAAATTCTTCTGAAGCCGCAGAATTGTATGTTTTATAAACTAATGACATTACAACTTTAAATTAAAGCCATATTGTTTTTCAAAACCATTCCATTGTTTTTCAAAGCCGCCTTTATATTTCAAATTTTTCAGTGCCAATTTTAAAATAGCATAGGAGTGTATGGTATCAAATTGTTGGGAAAAAAATGCTCGTTTTAAATATCCTAGTAAACTACCATCGGTCCATTTGGAAAAATGGAGTAAACGTCAAGAAAACAAAATTTCATTTTTTTAACGCTTGTGAAACTTAGGCTGGATCCACAAACATCCGTGATACGCATCCGTTGTGTACCACATGATTAATCTGAACCAATGAAATTTTATTCCCTAAAATTTCATTGGTTCATATTAATCATGTGGTACACAACGGATGCGTATCACGGATGTATGTGGATCCAGACTTAGAAAGTCAATTATTATTACATAATTTTAATTTTCATATACTACTTGACTATAAATTAGGAGATTTAATTAATTTGTAGCACTCTAAATTGAAAATAAAAAATAAACATAAAAATGTTATAACACGTCAAAAAATGACAAGTGAGGTGTCATTTCAAAATATACAAGATGTCCCAATTAAAATATCAAAGTCAAGGTAATTTCCGGTCAAACCGGAAGTGCTAACAAATTGAAAATTATGCCAATAAATGCAGACTCATCTCTTATGCATAATCTCACAATTTCATTTTAATATTTATAAATATAAAAAAGTTATAGGGGTGAACGTCTTTTCAGAAACACCCGATATAGTATATACCGGGTGGTAGAGCGCCAGACAAGCCATGGGAAATCCCATGTAAATTTTGCTACCCTCAAATATTGGTTCCCCTATCAATTTTACAGCAAAATTGTGTTAGACTTTTTTGAAGGCCGTTGTATGATTAATATACAGGGTGTCCGGAAAAGAGAGGTCAATCCGTTAACCATAATATATATTCCTTGAGCAAAAATAATATGACTTTTATAATGCCGTTTTTGAATTTTGACCCTCATGTCAAAGTTTAAAATTAAAAACTAATTTTTCTGAATAGTAGAGTATTTAATAAGATATAAATTTAAAATTTGATACATTGCTTTACCATAAAGAGTTACATCTTTTTAGAAAAACAAAAAACAATTGTCAAATATTTAAAATAAGGGGGGGGGGGGGGTCCAGTACCTGCTGACCACCCCTATTTTTTAGTACGTGCGCCAGTGACTTCCAAACTATATTTTTTTAGGTAATCATTTATTTTTTACTCTTATAGAATTTCGATAAAATGATGCATTTTGGAGATAATTTAAAAAGTATGGATTATTAACTGATGCTAACGCGGCTTACGGTAATCTTATAATTTTCAAATGCTAAATCAATTCAGCCGTTGTGGCATTATCATGCATGGGATACAAGATTTATTTTATTGCCCTACTAAAAACTTACTATTGCTAATATTCTTCACATAACAGTAAAAAGCCACTGTTATCTTTCTACTATTACTTGTTAAATAAATTTGATAGGTACCTACACCATAACAAGATAATAAATATTCAAGACAAATTATTTTCATAAAATTACGAATACGTTAGTAACAAAAAACAACCAAAATGAAAAAAAGTCTAAAGAAAATACTCGATCTCGCCGCCATTTTTTTAAATACAAAAGCGAGTTCTCTTTGTAGTCGGAGAGCTAGTAACACCCGTTTCATGAAGTATTTGATGCACTTCAAAATTTTGTGTCATAGTATCTACTGGATATATGAGCAGGTAAGCAAGTGTTGGCCTGCTCTACCTGGGGACACCAGGTACTGCGCATAGGAGAAAGGTGTCCAAAAATTTTGCCCAAAAAAAGTGTTTGTTTCAGAGGCCAACAAACAGAAATCAAAATTTAAAATGACACAACACAAAAATTAATAAGGCAGACACTTTTGAGGGGGTTAACATTTAATAAAAACACCCCCAAATTGTTTTTTTTTAAATACAAAATGAAGTGTTTACGCTGACCTTTTAACAGTGTCTTAATTACATATAATAAAAAATAATTACAAAAAGGCAGACACTTTTTGTGGGGAGATACAGGGTGTTAACATTTTAATTAAAAAAATATTTTTTCATTGCCATTTTCAAACCACTCTATATATTTTTATGAAATTGGGTACACGTCTTTTGAGCATCAAAAGGCATTTTTTGGTGTAATAGCAGTGGCGTCCGTGCGGGGCTTGCATTTAATATTTTTGAAGAAAAAAATGGTGCAGAAAAAGCAGTTTCTTTAAATAAAAATTATTTTTGAAATTCCCGTCTAATTTACAGCAAATTCGGTCTCTTGACTTATTTTCTTACAATGCACCGTTTTCGAGTAAAAAATAAAAATCATTTTAATGCACATTCCTGAAAACACATAACCCATTTAATTAACAAAGGTAAGTAGGTTTAACAACAGTTTAGAACATTTAGGTTTTAATAATTCTCGGAAATATTCGATGATCAGGTACTACTCTATTTTGATAACGCTCCATGTAAAGACGTCTGGCTTCTCTCGCATTTCCAATGCATCTCAGCCATTTCAGAATTCGTAAAAATTGCCATGGTAAAACAATACTGTAACGAATATCTAAAACACTTTTGAACGTTACAAACTCTATACACAACTTATTACGATTTAAAAATTAAAATGACACGTCTCAGAAATAATAAAAACAAAAATTATCCAAACAACGCCATAGCTTACTAGGCCATTTTCAAAGAAATAGGTTTCGTTAATAAATTATTTTTAAATGAAATAGAAGAACACCCGGAGACCAGCACTAAAAAAACGCTTCCTTTCCGAAATATGGTAATTAAGTGGGTTATGTGTTTCCAGGAATGTGCATTAAAATGATTTTTATTTTTTACTCGAAAACGGTGCACCGTAAGAAAATAAGTCAAGAGACCGAATTTGCTCTAAATTAGACGGGAATTTCAAAAATTATTTTTATTTAAAGAAAAAGCAGTGGCGCACCATTTTTTTCTTCAAAAATATTAAATGCAAGCCCCGCGCGGACGCCACTGCTAAAATCTTAAAAAATTATTTTACACCAAAAAATGCCTTTCGATGATCAAAAGACGTGCACTAAATTTCATAAAAATATCTAGAATGGTTTGAAAATGGCAATGAAAAAACATTTTTTTAATTAAAATGTTAACACCCTGTATCTCCCCAAAAAAAGTGTATGCCTTTTTGTAATTATTTTTTATTATATGTCATTAAGACACTGTTAAAATGTCAGCGTGAATCAAACACTTCATTTTGTATTTAAGAAAAAAACTTGGGGGTGTTTTTATTAAATGTTAACATCCTCAAAAGTGTCTGCCTTATTAATTTTTGTGTTTTGTGTCATTTTAAATTTTGATTTCTGTCTGTTGGCCTCTGAAACAAACACTTTTTTTGGGCAAAATTTTTGGACATCTTTCTTCTATGCGCAGTACCTGATGTCCCCAGGTAGAGTTAGCCAACACTTGCTTACCTGCTCATCTATCCAGTAGATACTATGACACAAAATTTTGAAGTGCATCAAACACTTCATGAAACGGGTGTTACTAGCTCTTGGACTATTAGTAAGGAAAATCTTAACCTTTTAAAAATATGTGGTTTTCACCTGAACTGCTCACCAGCTTAAAAGATTCGTTCTGTTAAATGATTCTCGCTCAAAAACGGAACCATAAACACAAAATCTTTAATACACCCCCAGTTTGCATAGTCCAAGAGAGTAAGGTCTGGGGAACGGGGTGGCCATTTAACAGGAGCATCTTGGTCCCAACCAAATTTCTAGCAAAATGCGGAGATCACCGTTTAAAACCGGGACCTGTCTATTTCCCCATCCGTCAAATAATAATGTTGCAGTGCGCATGTCTAATCCGGTGTAGCTTTGTTTACATGCGCGATGCCATACATTTGCCACTTTCATAATTATTGTTTGCTTATCTAAAGGTATATAAATATCTATGGTTTCTAGTAACAAATTCTGGTTTATCAGATTTAAAAAAAAATTAGGGTATCAGGCAAAAAAAAAACCTATTAACGTTTTGTCAAAAAATATTTTATTGTGGATACAATATAAAATACAAATGATATGATATATAAATAAAAAAGATTGTGTGAATTAACCTTACTCACTATGTATACTTTTTAGAATAAAAACGACAACAAATGGAGACCCATGGCCATCTCGAACCCATCGACCAGGTTGAGGCTGGCCAGAAATATGCCTCAATGGGTGGTAAGTAATTTTTTGTTCGGGCTATAGTCTACCGTAAAAATCGACTAACTTATTAAGTTAATTTAAGAGCAAACACTAGCGACGTCACTAGTGTTTGCTCATATTTGGTTTGTACGGCAGTTTTGACCACATATATGTAACCAGTAAATTGCCAATGGTATGCAACCAGGCTTATTGAAAAGTGAGGCCACTATGTGAATCGTGAGCATGCGCAATATGTAGTAATAATAGTATAAACAACAAATGTCAATCAGCTTCATTGCGAACAGAACCGGTAACTCATTGTTTTCATTTTGTCTTGTGGTGTTTGTGGGATTTGTATAAGTTGTGGTGTCTAGTTTATAATAGACACTATAATACCGCCTTTTAATTTATAATTCCTCTGGTAAAGGTACCTAAAGTACCTTTGCTATCCTATATAATAAACTAGTATTTTAAAAATTTAGTATTACCCTATTAGCAATATACTGATTATATGTATGTGGTAGTGACAGATTTACTTATGGCAATCAGAAAAACAAATGACGCTTGTAGTATGCTACAGAGGACTTCTGGTTATATTATAAGGGACTAAAAAGTGTCCATATAATTAGGAACTACTGCACAAATTCTGTGCAGGTTTGCAAACAAGAAAAAGGACTGTGCTAGAGACCCGTTTACCCAATCAATTCAGGGTGTCCCAAAAGTAATGGCACACAGAGCAACAGCAGACTCCCTAAGTCGAAATAATGCGATTTATTTAAACTTGCCTTATCCCAAAATTGATAACAACCAAGATACAGGGTGTCAAAGTTTTAATTTTGTTTTTGGGTTTTTTGCGATTATTTCTTAACGAAACGACATAGCAGCACAAAATTAAGGGTTTTGGGGTTTTATGAGGTGAGGAATTCAAAATTATCCATAATTTTTGTGTAACCAGTAGAGGGCGCTGCCTACGGCATGGCCCACTCCTTTTAGCTAACGCTTCTTATATCGATCCGACTATTAAAAAAATAAGTTACTTTACTTCTTTTACATCAAAAACGTATAACTCATTGAAGTCGCTAGGAGCAACCATTTTCGAGATAATCGCATTTTATATGTCCAATGCAACAAGTACGTGGTCCAAAAACAACGGAAAATCGAGTAACGGTGAATTTCTGACTTAAAATTATTGTAAATCAGCTACATTTGCTAAGTGTCAAAGTTAATGTAAATACTTAAGGTTGACTATTTTTTTTCTAATAAAACCTCTTTTTCGTATACGGAATTATTAATTTTATTCTAATCAAAAATTTTATTAACTTTGACAGATGATACTTTGTGTAATATTATGTTGCCTTAGAAACGTAGTTGTTTTTAATTAAGACCAGCTGTGATAAATAATACGAATACGAATACACAATTATTTTAAATATTTTAGCATTCTTGCATAAAAATATCGAATGCGATTATCTCGAAAATGGTTGCTCCTAGCGATTTCAATAAGTTATACGTTTTTGATGTAAAAGAACTAAACTAAACTTATTTTTTTAATGGTCGGATCGATATAAAAAGCCCAAACAAAGTTATGTCATTTAAAAAGAGTGGGCCATGCCGTAGGCAGCGCCCTCTACTGGTTACACAAAAGCTAAGAATAATTTTGAATATACTTCAAGAAACCCCAAAACCCTCAATTTTGTGCTGCTATGTCGTTTCGTTAAGAAATAATCGCAAAAAAACGAGAACAAAATTAAAACTTTGACACCCCGTAGCTTGGTTGTTATCAATTTTAGGATAAGGCAAGTTCAAATAAATCACATTATTTCGCCTTAAGGAGTTTGCTGTTGCTCTGTGTCGTATTACTTTTGGGACCCTGTATAATTTAAAATGAAACTATTTTACTCGTTGACACAAGTAAATCTGCGGGAGCCACTGCTTGGATTAATATAAGGGGCTTTAGTCTACTTGTTTATGAGTTTTAAAGCTTTGTTTTTTGTCTAAGTTTAAGGGAAGAAATGATTTACTTGTAAAGATGATATTTACTGTTTGGACAACAAAAGTATTTATACAAGTTTACTACAAAGCTTGTAACACATGTTAAATCTTTTATAATCTTTCTTATGGGGACTCGACACGATCCGTATTGACAGTTGACACCAATATTAAATTATCAAAGTACTACCCCCATGACCGTCTACGAATATAAGTGAAGACAAAGACATAACTCTCAGGCCCATGACAAAGGATAATTACCTTTCGCTTTTTTTAAACAGCAAAGCAAAGTAAAAATATTCTATCTAATACTGATGGTGTTGATCGTGTAAAGGGCCCCTTAAAAAATTAGTGTCAAAAATACATATTTTTTAGGTTTAATACCTATCAAATAAAAGCTTCAATATTATATAATAAATTTTACACAGCCTTATTTGTTTTACACAAACACTAACGATGCACAGTACCGTACTGTAAAGTCTATATAATATACAGGGACGTTATGATAATTTGACAGGAGTGATTCTTGAGAGCAAACACTACCGAGGCATTCGCCATTTCGTTTTTTGGTCGATATTTCGTAACTTCTTCGTTTTATCCAAAAATCGTCCAAATATTCGTCTTGTGAGTACCTACAATTACCTACAGTTTTACGTTAAAAAAAGGTTAGATTATAAACGGACAGCCGAAGAGCTAACGTCAAAATAAGCGCGGATTTTAAAAATCTTTCCAAACAAAAATAAGTCGTATGCAGGGGGAGGTAATGAATCTGGTGGGGGGTATATGAATTTTTTTTTAATAATACGGTTTTTTTTACAAAAAAATCAATCAAAATTTATGCTCTCGATTTCCACCTGTCCAATTTAAAAAAAAAATTAAGCAAATGCTCATGGAGGGGGGGGGAACCACCATTACCCCCCCCCCCTTTCGAATACGCGCCTGGTCGCATGGAAAACCCCCTAAGAGATGTTTAATAGCATCGGTACACGTTTATAAGCGATAAATAAGCAATTTCTTGCTATTTGACCCATTTTCAGCCACAGATAGAACTAAGTTTTTTGTGAACATTTTTAATTACCATCTGAACATGTTTGAGGTTATGTAATTCTAGTTTACATTATTGTTTAGTGAGCTTTTAAATGTTATTTTTTTGTAAATTTAAGCTTATTGTTGTGATTATTTATTAATATAAAGTGCCTAAATCCTCTATGGCTTGAAATAATAATTTTTTCCATAGATTCAAAATCAAGTCTCAGTAGAATTGCATCCGAAGAACCTCCTTCCTCTTGTTTAATTATTTTATTTTCGTTTTCAAAAAACTCGTTAATACTAAAACATTTCAGTTCATATACATAATATATTATGTTGAAGCCATGCATTCTGTAAATAAATTATTATTTTTAAGTACACAAGCCTTAATAGCTAACGGAATACCTTTGGTGCCATTTGCTTACGGGATCTACATGACAATGATGATGAGTATTTTTTTTTAACAATCTGTTAAAAAAATCCTCGCACTGTCTTACCGCAGCGTCTTATACAGCACTCAATTTAAATACACAATAATAAATAGGATATTTACTTTTGTAAATGGTAAATTGCTCGGTAAATTGTATGAAAATTTCCTTTAAAAATGACTTTTAAGTTACTTCTTTTTGTGTCATAAGGGCTTAAGCTGTTTGTAATAAAAAAAAAAACACTATAATAAGCATATAAATATTGAATTTAGTTTGTATTGTATGTTTTTGGCTCTGCTACAGGGTGGTACCCCCAGTAAGGCGAGTGTGTACTCACAAGGGTTCCAATCTTCGTAAATCAAAATTCTTGATGAATATGTACTCTGAACTTTCACTTCGTGGTATTTGTGTTAATATTTACCAGTTAGTTTTTACAGTCAAATGTACAGACAAAAGTTAAAAACTCTTCTCGCTCCCACGCAGCGGAGGAGCTGCCCAATAGGTGACTGCGTTGAATTTAGTTTCATAAAAATGGAAACAATAATTACATAACCTCAACTTAGATGGCGATAAAAAATTCCTACAAAACATTTACCTCTATCTGTAAATCGGTCAATAATAACACCAAAAATAGGAATAATTTGAAGAAATTCCTTATTTATCGTTTTTAAGCGTGTTGCAATTTCAGTTTGTTTGGAAAGGGGTTTCAAACCACGCCTCTAGGGACGTCAGATTTAGGCTGTGTATTAATAAAAACAGAAGAATAAATATTGCAAAGTTTACCAAATTTCGATTTTTGCTTTTATTAATTTATCAATTAATTTTTTTCTTCTTAAAACTGAAGATAATTGTTACCTGTATTAAATTTGGTCGCGTTTTGGAGAAAACGAAAAATAAACAAAATATTGATAAGAAAATGTCTAGTGTTTGCTCTTAAGCAGTGGCGGATTTACAAATTTGCCGCTAGTAGGCTATTCAATTTTTGCCGCCCCTATACCAGTGACGGCTCGTGAGTTGTGAAACAGGTGAAGTGGTCGGGAAGGAAAAAGCCCGCTGCAGGCAAAAAATTTTTAAGACCACGCCCAAATTTGGTCAATAATTTATAGTAAATATTTTAAAAATTTATGATTACCTATTTTATTGAAAATGAAATTTCTATCTGCAAAGCCAGTAAAGTTCCAACTGCCTTTTTTATCCCCATTAACAGACACGGCCAACAATAAAGTTTATTTAAAAAAAATACTACCCGTCGACCATGAATAAAGATTGTACCATTTATTTATGTAAGATAAAAAAAATTTTGGGCCAAATTTGCCGCCCCCTAAAATCTGCCGCCCTAGGCTCCAGCCTACTCAGCCTAATGGTAAATCCAGCACTGCTCTTAAGCCTATAGGTAAGCTTTCTTTTTTAAATTATACCAATTTTAAGAGGTTTCGTTCTGAAGACGTGATGTAATATAGGGACGAAATCGCGGAACAAAATTCTTTTGACTATTTCTTTTCAATTTTCGTAACATGTTTTTTGATATACAGACTGTTCGCGGATAGGGTTTACAATAGCACACAAATGGATGAAAAATTTCATTTTTCGGGAAAAAGTAATTCTTGATAAAAAGTTTTGCTTGTAAAAAAATGCAATTCACCAAGAGAAACTTTTGATTTTTTATACAGGATTCGCAAAAACTTCAAAAACATGATTTTTCCCCAAGAGTAAACCGCCTTTATTTTTCATTTTTGACCAAAATGCCAATTAGAAAACTTATTTAGAATAAAGTTTGTAATTTAAATCCGAAACTTATTTTAAAATTTTAAATGCATTCCTACCATATTTTGTAAAAAGAAGGATTTTTTTAACTTTTTATTACTTTGCTACGGTGCGGGCGAAAGTTCTTACAACTTTGTGATAGAGAAATTTAATCAAAGATACCCTAACGTTTATGTCTCAAAAATGGGACTTATTATAAATTATTAAGAAAATTTCAGTGAACTGGTTCAGTTACCAATTAAAAAAACAAACTATGCTCAGAATGACGCAGCTTCCCTAATCGTATTGTAGTCTGTTGCTGACAATCCTACCCTTTCATTAAGAAACCGAGCTCAAGAACTTGATGTAGTTAAAAAAGAACTCTTTTACCTTTAAAAATTAAAAAAAAAAATTTATTTTAAATCTCGGATTTAAATTACAAACGTTATTATAAATAAGTTTTCTAATTGGCATTTTGGTCAAAAATGAAAAATAAAGAAAGTTTACTCTTGGAGAAAAATCATGTTTTTGAAGTTTTTGCGAACCCTGTATAAAAAAATCAAAATTTTCTCTTCGTGAATTGCATTTTTTTTACAAGCAAAACTTTTTATTAAGAATGACCTTTTCCCGAAAAATGAAATTTTTCATCCATTTGTGGTAAACCCTATCCGCGGACAGTCTGTATACCTATCCTATATATTTCTACTGTGCAGTCCTATTTTTTAAACTTCCAATAAACGGTAAATATCATCCTTAAAAAAAGACACCCCACATGGTATGTTCACAAGAAGACCTCGGTATCGAAAATAACAATTCTTAAACGACAATTAAGATTGCGTACCGTTGCACACGACATCTTAAAATATTTTATCAAATACTAAATTCGCGGGCTCTCTATTAATCCTAAAAATTATTAAAATAAAATACATTGTTTATTTGTGCCAGAAAGACCTAACATATTATTGTATTTTAGGCCAACTCTCGTGACAAAAGGTATATGGAAAGTGTATCAAACAATTATTGTTTTTAAACTAAACTTTTCTAAAATTATAATAAAATAACTCGAAAGGGTTCAGGGTGTAAAAAAGGTAAGAGAAACGTAAGAGTACCTGAATTCTATAGAATTTCAAAAGCCATGTTTATGTGTGGCCATAAGCAACATAAATACCTAAATATTAGGTATTTCTGAACATGGTGGTTACAAAAAAAACTATTAAGTATTGTTAATAATACTTTATAATCGAAAACCAGTTTTAAGTAAATTTATCCACTTTTAATAAAAAAAAAATTTCAAAAGAATTACCTAAAAAGTTGGGTGAAGTCTTACTGGCCAAATATACATAACTATTTGTAAAACTTTTTATAACAATTATTGTAAAAATCGTTAATCACGACAAATTAATTCACTTTTTGAGTAAAATTTCTAAAGGTTTTTTATGGGTTAGTGTGTAAGATAAAGACAAAGCAATGTAAAATTTCAAACTAAACGCGGATCTCTCATCTTGAGAGCATCTGGTGTATGTCCAAATAAATTACAAAAGCTAATCATTGATAATCGCAAAAATATAATTTTATTTTTGTTACCATGAAAAAATAATGAGCAAGAATACCTTTCTCGGCATTGACTCACCCTGTTAGAAGTGCATGGATCACCCTATATAGATAATGAGTCGCCTGCATTACGCAATGGCGAGACAAAGCAGACCAGAATATTTTTTTCAAGACAATTAAGACATTAGTTAAAAATAAGAATTTAAAAAAACACAAGTAGGGTTTTATGCTACTTATAAAATTACACGTTTTCCGAGATATGTTTTTCTTTGTTTTATTTGACAATCTCTCCACAAAGTGACCCATAAAAATCCTTATTATAAGCCTGTTATTCATGTTAATTAGTGCATCTTAATTTGTAATTATAGCTGTTTTGTTCAGTGCATTTCAGCTGGTCAATATTTTCAGATAAAATACAAATAGAAGCACTAGTTTTTTGATAACATACTTATAGAACTGTGAGACGTCTTAACCTCAATAACAATTTTTTACAACAATACCCAATATACAGAAAATATCACATTTTTCCTTGATTGTAAAATATATTCTTACTATAATTTATCAATTCTTTTTCTCTGAATATAAACACTATAAGAGAAAAGTTACCCAAAAAGAGAAACAATAAATTTCCAGCAATAGTCTTAAAAAATAGGGTTCAAAAATCGAGCAGTCAAAAAGTTCATAGAAACAAATACAGATCCTGAATAATATTGTTCTGAATTTAAAAAAAGGGATTTTTAAGAATATTGGTAAAAATATATATTTTTTTTTAATTGTTGGATTGATACACCATGCCAAATTTCAGCCTTCTATTCATTAAAAGGTGTTTGAGAAGAACTGCTATAAGAGACGTGCAGAATTTCTTCAATTCATAATTTTGTTAGGAACAAAAAAAATTATGATTATTGACAAATAAGTACAAATGAGCAAAAATATTTTTGCAAACGTTCCAAGGTGATCTTTCTACACAAATAGCAGAATAAAAAGTTTTGAAAATACTTCTCCATTCTTAAAAATTCCATTTTTACTTTTATACTTAAACTGAATTAAAATATCAAACTATAATAGTGAAAAACTAGTATTAGAAATATATAGGAATCATTATTTACAAGCCATATCAGTAAATATCAGAAATAAACTTAATTAATCAAACATCTTAGGGGCTATGGATGTGTATAAAACCTAAATGTTACTGCTAATAAAAATATTCTACCTCTTAAAAAATCTACCCTATTTTACCAGCTCTGATAAGATATGGTAGGTATTACATTATTCTTCATTTTATGGTGTCCGTTATATTAACTAAAACTTAACCACAACTGGTAAAACGGGCCCTTAGTAAAGTAAAAGATGTCTGTCCGAGCGTATTACACCTAAAATACTAATATTTCCTTAAATAAAGTTGCGTAAAGTAAAAGTTAATTGTATATATTCAGTTCGGAGGGTAAAAAATTAACAAAACGTTTATAGGTATATGTAAACGGTTTTTCTAAATTAACATGTTTACAATGTTCACAAAAAAAATCGGCATGGGCGCATGGCACTTGCGTTAGCTGTCAAATGAAATTTTGTTAAAAGTTTTGGTTTGTGTAAGATTAAATTAAAATTATTATTTAATTTAATATAAAAAATAATATGTTATGACAAATTTGTGTTCTGAAATTAAATGGCAAAATAATGGTATTTAAAATATCTATAAATAAGTAACCCGTTTTTTTTTTGAAAAATCCACCAAGTAAGTAAAATTTTTGTTGACAAATCAAAACAATCCCATTGAGCATGTGAACACTGTACACATTATATATGTCCTATCAAATATTCAATCCGTAGGCAATATATCAGTGCTAATAAAAATCATACACAAGCTGTTATTAAAAAATTAAAAATTATTAACTGTGTAATAGACTTTATCCTAAAATTTAGGGATTCTCAGTTTCCGCACACAAATTTCTAAAAATATTAAATATCTTTTAGAATACCCTTTTCAGCAAAACTCGAAATCATATTTAGGAGACCCTTTTTGATACATTAAAAAAAATATGTTTCAAAAATGGCATCCTTAATATTAAACACTTAACTAAAATTAAAAAAGTCTTGATTTGTATACTCTATAACTGGATACCTAGTGCTGATCTAGTTACTAGTTTTTAAGGAGTAAAATGAAAGTCGGTCAATCTGAAATCCTTGTAGGTAGATACCATAAGTAACTCTTCCCTATTTCTATTTCTTACCATTACTCTCTTGATCTTCAGTGTCCTGACTCTCTTCTTCACTTGAGTCTGTCTCATCTTGATCATCATCTTGATCATCATCTTGGTCTTCTTGTTGATCGTCATCATGATCTTCCTGTTGATCTTCATCTTGATCCTCATCTTGGTCTTCGTCTTGATCTTCATCTTTATGTTGATCTTCGATTTGTTCTTGGTCCATTTCTACATCATTTGAGCTTATACTATTGCCTTCTGACTTTGACTCCCTTAAGGAATCCTCAGGGATTTCTTCCTTTGCCTCTTGCGAGTCACTTGTACCACCATCATCCATTTTCCTCTTTTTATTTTCATGTTCTGTCTCATTGTCGCTGTCAGAGTCACTGTATTCTTGCTCTTGAAGTATAGATATGTCCGGTGTTACATCAATACTCTCAGAAGGTGCTTTTTTTGACTCTTCCTCATCTTCCTCCTCTCCGTTGTGTTCCTTTTTCTCCCCTTCTTCCTTATCTTCCTCTGGGGCTTCCTTGTACTTGCTCTTTCCTTGAACCTTGTATTTGTAGCCAACATCATCCCTAAGATGCAATTTTTTGTGAAGTTGCATGTAAGATTGTGTGGAAAATTCTCTGTTACAAATGTCACATTTAGCATTTTTCATGCCCTTGATAAAGTACTTTTTACGGTTCTTTTGGTTGTGCTTTCTTACTCTGTGGCGTAATAGTCCTGCCGAACTATTAAAAAGTCTACTACAAACGTCACAAACATAATCACCATGCTCATTGGGCTCCAAATTTTGATCTGCAGGGGTATCAGTAATAAGTGAGATACTTAAAGCATCATTGTCAAAGGAAGAATTTCCAGTGAAGTCTTTTAAGGTTAGAGAAGTGTGTAAGGGCTCTATTTCTAATTTGTGCCTTTTCAGGCATGCTTGATAATCGGAACGCATAGCATGCTCTACATAACAATATTCACATTTAAATGGTAATTTTCCCAAGTGGAACTGTTTTAGATGTTGCTTAAGAAGCCTTATAGTAGGGAATGTTCTTTGGCATGCCTCGCAGTTTATCCCCCCTTGATCAAAGGAGTTGGACAAAAAGTGGCCACCTGAATAAAAATCTTCTTTTGGAAGTATAGGAACAAAGTTGCTTTCTGCTGCTTTTCCCTTGCCGTTGGGGGTACTTGAAGCAGTGCCATTTATTTTAGCCTGTTTTGGATCAATTTTTTGCTTTGTAATCACTTCGTCCCAGTCATTCTTTGACTCATCCTCACTACTTGATGGGTCATCATGTTCCACTGACAAAAATGATGTAGGATCAATTTCTACACTCATTTCTTCCGCTTTAGACTCTGTCAGCAGTTGGTTAACGTTTACGTTAGCTGCAAAATCTTTTGCCTTTTTTGTTGCTTCGCTCTTTTTTAGTGGTGGAGGTTCCACCGAAGTGATGGGAATAAACTTTTGGAAGGTATTATTTAGATTTAAAAAGACATTTTGGTTAGTGTCTTTGTTTTTTTGAGAATTGGGGCCTGTACTCTTAGGAATAGTGCTAAGAGTTGTGGTAGGAATGAGGTTCAAGAATACATTTTGAAAAGTGTTAGTGTTACCTGTTGTTCCTTGGTTCTGTGATCCCACCACAATTTTAACATACTTTTGGTTTGGAAGAAGCATGTAGGCGCCTCCTTGGGAAATAGGAGTTTCGGATTTAACGGTAGTTTGAGATTCATTTTTCTTTTGAGATTCTCTAACCAATTCGACGTAATTTTTCAAAACACCTGCCGATTGGACACATTGTTTTTTAAAGCTATACGCTATATTGAGCCGCTTAATACACGGGTGGCACAACAAAGGCTTGAAAGTGGTCCATTCCTACAAACAAACAAAAATAGTGCCCGGTTCCGGTTTTTAACAACAATAAAAACTTACCACTTCAGATACACAAAGTTGCAGTTTGCTCATCAACGTTTCGCTCGGCTCATTCTCGATATGAGCCAAATCGATGAGATTTTTATCATATTTGAGACAGACACGACAAAAATTTGGTAACGAAAACATTTTATACAAAATAAATCATGAGGTTCAACGAAATTTTTGTTAAAAAACTTAAACTGTCAAAGCTTTGTCAACCGATACGCCATATTTGACCACCATAAATAAAAAACAAGCGGAATTTATTAAAAAATAAATATAGGCACGTCAGACCAGTCACTATCTTTATTTAACTAATTAGTTATCCTACTTCATTCAGGTCCAGGAGTAGCTCCTCACATTGAAAATAAACAATTAGTTCCCCAGTTTCTGTCATTCACTACCAATCGAGGGCATCAAACGTTCCTAAACGAAGCTGAATTTAAATTTAACCGCGAACTTGTTCCTTAAAAATTTATTTTTAGCTTTTTGAAGCAAATTTTCAGAATTTTGAAGTATATTTTTAGGTGCAAAAACAATTCATGTAGAGCTTTTAGGTAAAATATATATGCTATTATCCACGCTTTTAAAAACTATACTGATTTTAGTTATTACAACATATAAAAAAAATTTAGATAATGCTGGAATGTTAATAAAATTTAAAAATGGTGTAAATAACACATTAAACATTACTGTTATAAAAACATGAATGACGAATCTTGATACTTTAAAAATATGTTGTTTTTTTTTCAGAAAATTGTAATAACATCATAAAAATAAAAGTTGTGAAATAATCCTCATAGTTGGTGAATGCGCTGGAAAACTCAGAGTCTGCGAGCAAATAAATATGCAGAATAACTTGTTTGGAAGTGTTTTTTTTTCTAATTTTTAACTTATACTTTTTACTTTTAGAATAAAAGCGGTGCCAATGGCGTTGCCCCACCACCTGTACCACGTGATGATGGCAGCAATAAGGGGAAACATTCAAATCAAGAGCCCGATTATGAAGTTATCGAATTTGGTCAGTATTCAAACGCTCCACTTGTACAAACGAAAAATACAGGAAAAGGTAAGTTAAAGCATTGCAGTGGGAGGGGGGGGGGGGGACACTACTTTCAGCGTATTTTGTAAAAGTGTAGCGCCATAAAACCCGCGGAATGTCTTTGTTTTAACGTTCATACTATAGACGGTCATGGTTCTGTCCAATTAGGAACCAGCCCACTGGGATTTTTTGGGTTTTATAAGTTGGTTTTATTGGATTTTTTATTAGTGAAAAAACAACATTTAAAAAGAAATTCTGTTCATAAAAATTCAAACGTTTTATTTTTTTTACAAAATATAAAACATACCTAGACAAAGAGTTTGGGTTTAAGAAAAAACATTCAAGAAACCCACTTTTTTACCATTTTTTAATTGGGTTTTACCCAAAATAACCCAGTTGGTTTTTTTGGGTTACCTACTGGGCAGCCAACCAGGGGCGGTTTTTAGGGGGTGCGACCGCCCCCCTTTCCTTAATATACTGCTTAATTACTTTTATTAGGTTTACGGTTTACGTAACAATCGAATCAAATAGACTTACCTAACAAGACACCTTAAACTTAAAATTATAAATAATTTTTAGCATTCAAACCTGATATACATTGCCAACTATGTGGATCGTCGTCACCGATCGTGAGTGTTCACTGTGATCAATGCAAGCAAAATTTCTGTCTATCCTGTGACGATATGTATCACAGACACCCAAAAAGGCAGAGTCATATAAGAAGGGTAAGAATAACCAGTTTGCCACAACAAAAAATGTAAAAAGTAAAAGGTGCTTAAATTTAAACCTGCACTTGTAGAGAATAGAAGAAAAAGGTTTCCAGCCCATCAGACCCCCGCTACCCCCCAAAGGAGAAACCCCCCAAGTACCAGTCCCTCCCCCACGCAGGCGACGATCCGGTTCAGTAGGACCCTCTCCGTGCCCCTCTCCCACACCTACCAGACATAATCAGGTAAGACCATCATTATTTTTTTAAAAGTATATTTACCTTTCTACGTTATTAGTGTTTATTTATGTCATAAAATAATATAATACCATAGATTTTTTAAAGTATTATAGGTATACTATTTTACCTTAGATTCGACAGTTATTTTTAAATTTAGATATTTGATAGTATTTGTTGAATAAAACGCATTGTTTTGGAATCTCGGATATGAAATGAGTGTAAAACCGGCAATATTTACTTGAAAATGGTGCTATTGTCCTCTAGATGGCACTGTATACTGCCTACCACAAATTTATAGAGAATTCTATTGGTAGTTTTAGTGCAGGTTTTTAAATTCCATTGGGAAACTGGTGCGGCGCTTTTTGCCCTGTGTGCAATCAGTACCGCAACTGCTCCTGGAGGTCGTGCACCGATGCAATTTAAAGATTTGTGGTTTTGACGTTTATTTGGACTTTTATCTATTTAGTTTTGGAACTTTACTGTCATGTGTGTGTGTATGATCCACACACCGACTTTCTGACCCAATGTCAAATGCAAACTCCATTGGGACTGTACCAGGGCACGTTTCAAATTGACCACCCAAATGCCATACTTTTTTTTACCAATGGAATTCGCTATTAAAGTATGCTTCTGACGTCGTTGCCAATGTAACAAATTATTTAATATAACAAAATATTAACCATTCTGTGTTGGTTATTTATAATTGTTAAGCGTTTTACTTCAAATTGCTTTATCTAAATTTAAAAATTCTGAGTAGGTATTTTAACTTTGAATTTTGATAGAATTTGTGTAAAGCATGTTCTACTTGGACGTTTTCTTAGCATGATTTAATTTAAAGGCCGTTACTTAAAGCTTATAATGTAGTAGTATTTGTATATTAAACAGTGTTTCTCTAAATTCAAAACCTTGTCTATTCCAGAGCACTTATTTACTAATTTGTTTTGGTAAACCTTTTTAGACCATATGCTTTAGATATCTTTATTGTAAATACCAAATAATTTTTTTTATCCTGATCTCGCTTTCTCGATCTGATTTCCCAAAACTATTTTAAAATAAAAATACAAAAAATAAAAAAGCAGTTAAATAATATGTCTTTAATTTACCTTCATTTTCTTTTTTTAAAAAAAAGTTTTAAATTTTAAAACCCAATTTTATTTCTACTTTAACAATGTCCTACTACAGATTTTTTGTATTTTTATGTTTATTTTTAGAAACGGGAGGCGATAACATATTATTTTTTTAGGGCGTATCATCGTTTACAATGCCACGAAAGGACAGTACTTTTAGTCTAAAAGAGAAGATGAACAGTCTTAGGAGAGGCCTTACTTTCGGGAATAGACCTTTACCTCCAACGCCCCCTGGTAGTATCAGTGGCATGCCAGGATATCCAAGTAAGCGTACACTTACATATGCATGCTTTTCTGCCAAAAAGTAAATAAATGTTTAGCCGAAATGACATCCTACTCTAACTTATTAATTATTAACACATATACAGTGGCGTGCCGAAAGGGCCCGCAATGCGGGGGGGGCCAGGAATCTGGGGGGCCCCCGCTCAGCCACGACCTCTATAATACTTATACTTAATTTTATAGCAGCGGAATATGTGTACCTCTCATAATTTTCCAAAATTAAATTAAATGCATTTTGCCTTATCAGTTTGTGTTAGTTATAAATGTTTTATTTATTTATTCTTCTTACAGTTGTGTGTTTGTAATGCTTATTAAATAAAGTTATATCTTATATTCTGTAGTTTTCCAAACCTAAAACATAACTCATATTGGCCATATACTATAGATGGAATTTGGTACGTTAATGACGCTATGAATTTTTTTAATTAGAATTCTTATTCTTCAAAGTCGAAAAAAAAAAAACAAAATATAAAGGTGAGGTCACACCAAATTTTTTCTATCTATAAACCGATGTGAAATATCACCGTAGACAGCAGTTTTGTTGTCACCCAGTATAAGCAGTATATTAAGTTTTTTCATGTAGAGGCGGGGCCTCTTGAAAAAAATTGCGGGGGAGCCCTGAAGGCCTTAGCACGCCACTGCACATATACTTGCTTAAGTATACTTGGCATGGGGTTTGTCACAAAAAAAACTTAACGATATTCATTTGAACTTTATTTTTTATTTTGTAGATTCGCGATCAAACTCTCAAGTCTCCCAAGACGATTTTACGCAGTTCCAAGCACCTAGTCCCAGCCCATCTCTACAGCAAAGATACAGACAACATCAGTTAGCTATGAGGGGCACCACGCCCAATTTACCAAGCACAGTGTCCGAGTTCGAACAGGTACGTGTGGTTCGAGACTAAATTTATTCTTGATAAAAATGTATTTTTTTAAAATCTAAATATTCGAGTTTTTAAAATATGGAGTTTAGATAGGTAGCCCTAAAATTCCAGTAATTTTTTTTCCGTTTCTAGCCACCAAAAGATCCAAGATATCCTGATTGGGAGCAAGATCAGTGGGCCTATCGAAACCGTGCTGGTAGTGTATCGGGGTCTGATACAGGATCCAGGTTAACCAGAAAGTTGAGCAATACATCTTGTCCTCCGCCCAGCCGAGGATTACCACACAGCACTTCAGTTTTCGATTTAAATAATACGGTGCCACATCACCACCACCATGGTTTTATGCCCGTTTCACAAGTAAGACATAAAATAAAGTTTAATATATAACTCAAATCAAAAGAATTTTAATACAAAACTTGAATTTGAGAAAAACTGTTTTAAAGTTCAAACTCATGTACCTACCATTTTGCTTATAGCCACATATATTCCATAATAAACGGCAAGTCTAAATAATGCATGGCCTAACCACATAACATAACCACTCTATTAGGTTGTACTTTCAATAACTTATTAGCTTAAAATCAAGACAAGTTTGTATGGGTCCTTTATTTTAAATACTTATATTTCAGTCACACTCAATGGCTCAACTTAACTATCCAATGCCTTGTTGTCAAAACGCATGGATGGAGCAGCAACAGCAGCCATTTTGTTGTGACCCAACTCATGGTAGCAACATGAGTCTCAATATGGTACCTGGAGGCTACCCAGGAAACCCGATGTGGATGGGTACTTGGCATGGGCCATCGCCTGGAATGTATCCTTATGGAATGCAACCACCACATGGAAGGTAAATTTAAGCTCTATCATTCTTAATTTCTTAACTTACTACTTGTAAAATCTATTTCTCATTCTCATGCGGTCTACCTGCATATATCTTACAAATTTCTCTTTTTGTTTTTTCAGGCCCCCCTGTTCTCATTCACGCCCGGCTTCACCAACTCACAGCGTCAAATCTCGCAAATCAACTCTCAGTAAAAAATCTCGCCGCAAATATCGAGATGAGACTTCCGACGAGGATGTCGACGATAGACGTTCGGTGTTCAGCCATACCGATGGTAGAAGTGAGAGAAGGTCTCTCGGTAGATATGTTGTAAGAGAACGACCACTACGAGACACCTCTTCTATGCCCAAAGAGACTGTGAGAAGAAACATTAGCAATAAGACCAGTGAAAGACTTGAGAGAGGTTCTACTGGAGGTAGGAGTAGAGTTAGTATAGCAGAATCATCTAGTGGAGAGACGGATGATGAACAATCTGACAGTCCTAAGGACGACCTTAAGGACTTTGGAGAAGAAGACGAATTCTCTTCCTCAAATAAAGAAGACGTTGAGAGACAGGTGCCAACGGGATCATGGAGCTGCGAGCATTGCACGTTTGTTAACGACTCTGGAACTCGAGTATGTTCAGTCTGCTGCAAAACTCCCACGGCTAAAGCATTGCTGGTAAAAAGTACTGCCTCTACTCCGAAGAAAAATGCTGTTGCATGCCCCGCATCTTCAAAAAAACCTCCTGTGGGCCGAACTGTCAACAACACAGGTTCGAAATCAAATAAAGACAAAGAAAAAGTCTTCCAAAGTTTAAGCTCCGACGATTACAGCAAAGACTTCAGTGAAACCGAATCGCTTCAAAACAGACTTGAAAAATTGAACGTGAGCAGCTCGGGTGAAGAGAAAAAGAGCCCCCCGGAGTTGAAAAGCAAAGGTAGGCCTTTAAGAAAGATCAGTTTTTGGCCTGGAACAAAATTCACTGCTTCGTTTTACAACGGCAAATAATTACGTTAACAAAAACTTATTAGTGCCGTATTTTTGTGAGTGTTTTGTGATGTGTCGCTTTTGCTAATAACGTTAGTGCATGAAGGTGTCTGTAGTGTAACTGTAGTGTCTTATAATTTGTAGTTGTGTTATCATAGAAAATAAATTAAAAAGGGCTTCATTTGCAGATCAGGAAGATTTTTTTGTGCAAACTCAAAACGAAAAGACTGATAATTATGGAAATAGTGTTTTGACACCAGAGAAAATGAATTTTTTACAAAATAGTGATAGTCAAAATTCGGTGAATGACAAGAATATAAGTTTGGAACAAAATAAGGAAGAGAGCAATACTTTAAAAGTGTCTACAGGATTCGGTTTATCTCCTCCCAATGAGAAACGCGAGAAAGATGTACAGAATGAAAAAAAACTAGCTACTGCGAGTACAGGAACTTCACCACCGCCCCAGCATATGTCAACGCAGGTATGTCAATTTGTAGTTTTTGTAGAACTTATATTACAGCCTTTATTAACAAAATGTCAAACCATTATAGACGTACGAAGAGATACACCGAGAAGAACTTCAAAACTCTACACCAAAAAGCCCAAGATCTGGGAGAGCTGAGTCTGCCAGTAGAGCCAGTAGACAAAAGGATTTGAAGAGGTCACAGTCTATGCATACCACATCATCAAAAAGAGGTTCAGAATTGTCGTTACACAGGTCATCGAGTCGTCAGAGTTTCACTACTGATTCACAAGTAAGTTTATAAGTAATTTTAAGCTGTTATTTTGAAAAAAATATAATCAAGGGAATATTAATGTTCGATATATGATCTCTTTTTTAGAGTCTGCCTGGTAGTAGAGAACCTAGCCCGTTGCCATTCGACTATGAAGAACCCTATTTTGAGAAGCACTCGCCAAGGCATAGAAAACCTCAGAATAATCCTCGGTTAACGAACAGCATCATGGACCTTAGAAGACCTGAACTCTACCACAGAAGACCGACTCATCAAGATTTTGGATATTACAGGGTGAAAACCTTAAAATTATTTCCTAAAAGACGTTTTATTAATAAGAAAAACAGCTTTTAGGATGAATACATGATGTCACTTCTTCAATAATAATTAACACTAATAAATCACATTATTAAATTTCACCACACAAAAGGCTTTGAATTTAGAGATACACATATTTAATATATCTAATGAATGTATTGTTGTAGTTAGTACTGTTAGTAGTTCGTTGTAGTAGTAGTAGCATTATTACTTCTTGTTAGAGAAAACAAAAACTAGAATATAACATATAGATTGGTAATTAGATAATTTGGGCTCGAAAGAATGCATGCATGCAGCTAGAAACCTATTAAATTGTTTATTGATAGAACCTGTTCTAAACGACGATGATCAGAGTTTTCTTTAATATTTAGACCCATATTTAAAGCGAGAATAATAAGAGATAGAAAAAAACTTTAAATATAAAAGTTTTAGAGTTTTTACTGAATTATCAGAATCTTGGCAAAAAATTATCAAAATACTACTACAAAGCCGAAAAAAATGAGTTTATGTTTTTTCAATGAAACACCCTTTATCTATTTTATTAAACATATAGATCTGTTTTTCCCGATTCCAAAAATACAAAGTTTGTCTATATTAACTCCAACCGTTTTTAAGATATTAACGATATAAAAAAAAATTAAAAATACATTCTTTTATGAAATTTTTAATTAAATTTAATACAAAATAAAACAAAAATTACAGGAACATGGGAAATTATTGATTTTCAACATAACCCCCATCATTTATTATACATCTTTAAATGTTTCCTAATAACTTATGATTTATTGCGTTCATAATGAACTCTGGATAGTCCCTATTTAGCACCAAAATTTCTTTTTGAATTCTTAGCTCCAAAACTTGAATGTTCTCAGGCCTATTGTAATAAATTTTGTTTTTTAAATAACCCCATAGAAAATTATCCAGCATCGTCAAGTCAGGGCTGTTTGCCGGCCATATTATTGGTCCGTTTCTTCCAATCCACGTATTACATTTTTCATTTAAATATCTTGTAACGGGCAACATTATGGTTTGGCGCACCGTCCTACTGCCAAATTAGTGTAGCGTGTTGGTTAAGAGGAAGCTCTTCCAAAACATTTTCAATGTCATTTTCAAGAAGTTCCAAATATCTTAGGCCAGTTAAACTCCCATTATAAATTATTAAACCAATGAGCCTATTTCCTATCATGCCACACTACACATTTTATATATCTATGAGCCTGAATTCTAACAGGCTGAGATTTGTAGGGATTAGAAGTTGCCCAAAAATGTTTATTTTTGGATTAAAAATACCAGCTGTGCTAAAATTTGCCTCGTCGGTGAATAAAATTTTGTTTAAAATATTCCTATCAATTTCACGCCTTCTTGAAATATCCAAACAAAACTCTAGCCGCTGTCTCTTCAAATCTTCTGTTAAATTTTGGACTGGTTGAAATTTATAGGGATGATACTGGTATTTTACTAAAATTTCGTGTATTTTTGATAAAGGTTTATGAAAATGGCCCGCCGCATCTGGTACGGAATATTCAGGATTTTATGTAATACATTTAAGTAATTATTGTAGGAATTAAAAATTAGTATAAAATTGAAACGGTTACCGTTAAGGAACAGCATGACATTCCTCATCTCTCATTACTGTCCCCTTTTTCCTTTCTAAGCTTTTGGTCTCTTCAAATTTCTTTACAACATATTTAATAGTGCTTTTGGAAGGTAAGATTGTATTGGGAAATATCCTGAGGTATTCATTACGAGTTGTAGATGAATTTCTATTGTTTGAATAATATAGATGGATAATATCGAATTTTTCTGCTGTTGAATATCCCATGTTATTGTTTTATCCGTTTAATACAAGCAACTGTTTTCAATGGTGACAGACTTAATCATTTGATTTCCAGAGCAGAGTTAATATAGACAAAATTTTTATTTTCGGAATCAGGAAAAAAATATCTATAATTTTAATAAAATAGATAGGTACATGGTGTTCCATTTAAAAAACATAACTTGCTTATTCTTTTTTGAAATTTTAGTAGTATTTTGAAAATGTTTTGCTAAGATTCTGATGATTCAATAAAAATCCTAAAACTTTTATTTTAAAAGTTTTTTCTATATCTTATTGTTCTCGCTTTAAATAGGGCTAAATATAAAAGAAAAGCCTATAAAAATTTAAAAATTACCTTAAACAAAAACAACCATTAGCTACATTAAAAATTGTTTAATTTATTTTATTTGGTATATTAATATTTATATTTTTAGATGGATCCTCATCTAGAACCTCTAAGTCACCGTCACCGAAGCGAGTCTTTACACCATGACTTTTTTGATACTAGTTTTGAACGACGAGATTCATATAAAAATCAAGGAATGGAATTGGTAAAGCTTTTAAGAGTAGGTATCCATGGGTCCCGACCACAAAACTATAAAAAAGTTGAACATTTAATAGGCTGTATAAATGAAACATGATAATATCTCTGTACTAATAAAGGGTCTAAAGGGGTTTTGGTTGCCATCCGATAACTGGAATATGAAACCATAAACGATCAACAACGCACGGTTCTGCCGTGTTTCGTTGGACCCTATTGGCCATATATTGTGCATAATATGCGTTCCCTACTGGAAAACGAGAAAATAATCTTTGATGTTCTAGTTACAAATCCTTATATTAATATTTTGTTACTTTCCAGGAAGCTGAACAGTACAAATACACAGCAGACGAGGTGCAAGCCGCCATATTGCATTGTAAAGTACGTACCATTCTCCTAATTAAAAAAAAATACAACCTATTTTAAATAGAGTTTGATCCAAAATAAAAAGTTTAACCAAGATTACAAACACCTTTTATTTTGTTGATTGTTTGTTTAATTGTTGACTGTGAACTATATTTTTAACTTTTCAGGACATGAACCCAATAGACTGGCTGAAGGAGCACTGGGATGCAATGATAGCCAGCGTCCAAACTCTAGCCACTCAAATGGGCAGAGAAGGGCCGATGAATATAGTCGGTACTGTATCAGAAAAGGAAGCAAAAGACTCATTAAGAAAACACAAGGGCGAACTGTGGCCTGCTGTTCAGGAGTGCG
This sequence comes from Polydrusus pterygomalis, assembly GCA_963969555.1. Classification (NCBI taxonomy): domain Eukaryota; kingdom Metazoa; phylum Arthropoda; class Insecta; order Coleoptera; family Curculionidae; genus Polydrusus; species Polydrusus pterygomalis. The sequence goes on from OZ018376.1 coordinate 4,691,351, forward strand.
TGGAACAGAGACAAAGAAAGGTAAGAATGTTGCGATATACATAATTTAATATTATTCAGGGTGTTCCACAGGGTTATATTTTAGGACATTTAGATTCTCAAACGATCAAAAATATAATGTTTTTTCGGTAAAAATATTGAAATAATGTGGCATCGTCAGTAAGACAACTTTGCACCACTTAAAATTTGTTCATTCTTACATATTTTGAGAATTCATCCATTTGACCCGCTCTGTATAATATTTTGTTGTGTGTTTTAGTACGCTGAACTAGCAAGCCGTGGCGACTTCTCTAGAGAAGACATAGTAACAGTACTAACAGCCAATCACGGTGACTTAGAGGCTGCTTACAGTGAGCTAAGCAAAACGCAAATAAAACCTTTTTTAATGCGAATATGGGGGCCACCGTCGGGGATTGAGAATGAGGCAGGTAACGAGGGGGCTACCTTGCAGAGGTTTAGGGGGGAAGGTACGTATATACCGTTAATAATGCCTCTTCACCTTTGCTTATTGGGCTATTTCTTTTTAAATTCACTCTAAATCTAAATAATGATACCTAAAAATCAATATCCTACTATTTGTTTCCCAGGTAGCACATGACATCGAAATGATGTCTGAACGACGTCATCAGATTCGGCTAAAAGACGTCTTTTTAACTTTTATAACGACGTCTTTTTGACGTAAGTAAGTCACTCCTAAATGACGCCAGATCTTGACGTCGAAATGACGTCAATGTCAGCGACGTAATGCCTATTTTGAGAAATAAATATCATTCGGAATAATTTTGAAATGACATTTTTTTGTATTTAGTTTTTCTATCGCTTATTATAATGGCAACATTACATATCAACATTTATCAATTTTTATCAAAAGCAAAAATAAAAAAAATTCTAAGACTTTAAAAAGACGCCAATACTACGTCTTACCACTGACGTCAAATATACATCTACAACACGACGTCAAAACAACGTCATGTTATGATCAAAAGACGTATTTGACCAAAACTCACCAAAAAACGACGTCATTAGGTGTAATTTTCGACATTCTGGCTACCTGGGTAGATCAGTCTACACGTATTTTAAAAAGCCAAACAATTATTAACTTCCTAACGCACTTCTTTTACTCCGTAGATGTCTTAACAGAGGAAGAAAAACAATTAAAAAAAGAATTCGAAGCGGTAAGTTCCAATACAATAGACTCAAGTCTAAAAACTGAAAAATCTCCCCCTAAACACGTAAGTACCCCTTCTAGCCCCCAAGATTTAAAAAAAGCCCAATATTTTAACTCGCCTGCGCAACAAAGTAATGTAGAAGATAGTACAAGTAGTATGCTTACCCTAGATGCTTTAGAGAATGAAATTTTAAGAAATATTCAAGATATTAACCAGTTGGACCAAGAATTAATTCTTCGAAACAAAGATAATACAGATATTTTAGAGAATGTTCAAGAAAATACTTTAAGTTTAACGCCATCAACGTCAATCAATACAAACCTAAAACAAATCGTAGAACCGACCACTCAAAGATCCAACCGTACAGACTCCACAAAAACAATATATCAAACAGTAGAGATCAAAAACTATCCAAAAGCACCGATTTTTACTGACCCGCAAACTCCTCAAAGTCCGAAAGTTTATATAGAAAAAAGTAGCACCGTCATACAAGTTGTAGATACTGTAGGTTTGGATAGGGCAAGCCTAGAGAAAAATGAAAGTCCCGAATCCGAATCGTCTAGTTCTAGTGAAGAAAATGGTTTAGGAGATGAACAGTTTGTCGACGCTGTTGAAGATACTGACCAGGTTATAAATCAGAATACCAGTGAAAATACTAGCACAAATTTTAACCCTCAAAATGATGATGTAGTGGTAACGGTTCAGAATTTAAAAACTGATTTCGAAATTGATAACCAAAACGCGGATGGTAGTCCAAGAAGTAATAAAAATATATCCCTGTCAAAACTGAATGACGCAGCACCGGAAACTAGTGAAACGATAGGTAATGCTAGCAAAAATGATCAGAATAAAAACAATAATATTCAAAATCACTATGAATTAAGAAGTAATAAAATAAATGTTAAGAAAATGCCCAGTGATAGTCCTGAAACTAACAAGATTGTAAATGATTCTAGTCAAATTATTTCCTCTCAACAGCATACGTCTGAGAAAAAAACTCCCATAAGGAAAGTAAGTGTTAGTAAACTCAATATACAGTTAGTGGGTGTGCAACCGCTACCGGACACTGAATCTATTGTTCAAGATTTTGAAGAGGCCAGTCGAACGCTTGAATTGAAAAATGAAGAGATACAAGAAAGTAAGGCACAAATTATCCTAAAACCCAATAAGGACAAAAATGGGCAAAATCAACAAGATGATCAGGTAAATACTATAAATATAACTTCTACGGATTTTTTAAAGGGTGAAAAAATTAAAGCAAATGAAGATGATTCTAAGATAATTGATAAAAATAATAATGTGGATCGCAAAAATATGTCTGACCGCGTTAAAATTGAAGATAATTTACAAGAGCAGCAGGATTTGGACTCCAAAGTCACCAGTAAACAGCATACCTTTGAAAATTCCATGCAGATTGATTTAGAAAAAACTGTAGAAGTTAATCACAAAAATTTAAAAGTCTCAGAATATGGTATTCCAGAAAAAGAAGGATTTGAAAATCAACAGGAGAATAGTAGAAATTTAGAAAAAAGAGTAAGTAACAATAAAGACCTGGCATCTAATAGTAAAGATAACCCAAACACCGAGAATGATTTAAACAGTATAGATAGCGGAGAAGATATAAAATTGTCTAAAGAACAAAAGGAAATGAACTTACTTGGAATAAGCCCTGAAAAGAAATTTTCTAAGAAACACAATGGTAAAGATGATACCAGAATAGTCGATGAAGTTAAAATAGAAAGAGTTTCTAAAAAAGATAAGTCGCCAACGCCCATACGGGATGTTGTAGTCGAAGAAATCGATGCTATTTCAAAAGTAGAAGCAAAATCGCATGATAAGTTAGATATTTTAGTTCTTGGAGATCATAATGTTGAAAATAATCAGACTGATGGAATCAGTAAAGCGGAAGAAAATATTGAAGAAAAATTGTTGTTAGAAAACTCAGAAATATTACCAGAGATGGAATCAAAAGAAAACTTGCCACCCAGTGGTGTGTCAAAAAATCTGAGTAAAAGGCAAAAAAAATCTAAGAAAAAGGCACGCCAAAGAGCGGAAAAACAAGCTGTTTTAAGGAAACAAAGTTCTTCTAGTACGACCGAGTCCAGTAGTGAATTACCTGAAAATTTTGACAACAGCGATAAAAAATTACACGTTTCTATTGAAAATGACGATGAAAATACAGCTGATAAACTGGAAATTTTATCCTCAGAAGATGCGGAAATTGCTAAAAGCGCTTTGGGTATTCACAAAATCGAAAGGACGAGACCGCTAAAAAAATCAGATAGCAAAAAGTACAGCAAATATAAAAATATGTCTATAAAAGACGTAATAGATTCGCCAATTGAGGAGAAGCCTGAAATTGTCATCGCTACTCCCAGTAGAAATGAAAATTCCGGTAACAATAACATTAAACCTGTAGATATTCATAACGAAACTATATCATTGGAAGTTCAGGACAATAATGCATTAGAAGATGATAAACCTTTAGCGAATGACGTACACGTGGAAATTTCGGAAAACGAAAACCAAGAAGTAAAGCCCGTAACTTCAACTAAGATTCAGATAGCTCAAAATAACCAAAGCACTGTTTCCGGAGCTAGAAAAAGACCGTCAAAAATACCAATTATTTCAAGGCAAACCTCAATTTCTAAAGAACCTAAGTCCCCTAACACCAGTGGAAGTAAAATACCTGTTCGGATGCCCAGTCCACCAAAAGAAAAGAAAGAAAAGATCATCGAAAACGACTCGGCGAAGATGACAGCAGCGAAAAAAACTGAGCCTGTAACTAAAGACGTGAAAGAAGAAAAAGGCGAAAACAATGAAGCCACAAATGCAGTTGCTCCAGCTAAATCTGTAACTGACATAACAGAAGCGTTGAAATCCCTTGAAAACGAACAAAAACACAATTCTGGACGAATTACCAACAGAATACATGAAAAACAATCAAAAAGCCTCTCTCCTAAGCCCATAGAAAAAGAAAAACCAAGTACCTCAAGATCTTTTGAGCAAAGAAGAAGTATTTCTCGGAAATCTTCACTTCAATCTAACCACAGCGATGAAATAGCTCATGAAATGGCCAGCTCAGTTCAAACTGTAAAAAATATAAATAAAAATTTAAACAGGAAGATTTCACAGCCATCATTTAAAAGCTCGTTTGATTCTAACGCTAGTTCCAAGAAAATGTCTTATACGAAAAGCTTGGATCATGACAGTGATAGTTCTGTATCTGACAGTAATATCGAGGAGCTTTTAGATCATAGTAGCGATGATGACCTAGATGGTTTCCAAGATGATTTTGATGAAGTAAATGGAGAAATGCTAAGAAGTGATTCAGAAGAGTACCAGAACTTTGAAGACCGTAAAATAAAGATGGCTGAAGAATTAAATATTAATTTAAACGACATAAGTGAAAGAGTTACACAACTAACCACAAATCTTGATTCGAAACACAGATCTAACGCATCTGCAAATATAAATAACAGCTATTCCATAGAAGAGACTTGTGAATCTGATGAATATGATTCTGTAGAGGAAGAAGAAATAGAATTAGATGAAACTGAAAGCAGTATAGGAGATCAAGGGGACTATATTGAGGATGAATTGGGGAGTAACGATTTTGGAGAAATTGACTTTAAGGTGGGAAGAAAGGAGCCTACAGAGATGGAAGTTATGGAGGTGAGAGTATTCAATTTAAAGTAGATGAGGTACAATTTTTATTCATTCGAGAGAGTAGGATAAACAAACTAATAATTAGGTTTTTAAAAATATACATGAAGTAATTTTTAAATTTCCAATATTTAATTTGCATATGATAATAATTTCGTATTGTTCCACAATTCTTAGAGGCAAGCAAGAAGATTTTTGGCCGAAGGCCAAGTGAAGAACTACCAACAAGCTGAACTAGCAGTAAGCCTTATGTCTCTTAAATATTCTGCCGAAGAAGCATTGGCTGTGGTGCAGGACTGCAGCAGTTTAGATACAGCAATAGCCTATTTGCAACAAGACTGTGAGCTGTGTGCAGGCAAATTTCCTATTAATAAGGTAGGTACCTAAGTAAGAAAACTTTTCATTAACTAACCAACGTTTCTTTGTAGATCATTTCTATGTTAAAATGTACGCACCGTTGCTGTTTAGAATGTGCCAAAAACTATTTTACTGTGCAGATTACAGACAGAAGTATTATGGACTGCAATTGTCCGTTTTGTAAGGCACCTGAGTTAAGGTATAGAATTAAAAAATATTTGTATTTCAAATTACTTATGCAGTTGTAGAATAAGGTACCTAAGCCTACCGTTTATATAAGTTTATGGAAGTAATCGAAGAACATATGTTTTGTTTTTAGTCACTCTACAGCTACAGAAGACGAAATATCAGACTATTTTGGCAATTTGGACATTTTATTAAAAGGAATTTTGGATCCGCCAGTTCACGAGCTGTTTCAACAAAAGTTGAGAGACAGAACGCTTATGCAAGATCCAAATTTTAAGTGGTGCGTGCAGGTAGGTACAGGTACTATGTCTAAAATCTATTTCTTTCCTGTAGTTGAATGTTCTTTATTTACCTCTTTATTGTTTATTAATGTTGTTGCTTTTGCAAACTAATTTAGTATATGGATTTATTGGAAGTAATACAACATAACATAACATTTTTAGTGTTCATCTGGATTCATAGCTCATCCAAGACAAAAAAGGCTCATTTGTCCTGATTGTAAGTCTGTTACATGTGCACTTTGTAGACGACCTGTGAGTATACAACTTCTATTTAAGTAGAAAATAGCTAACGATGTTCTCTAAATATTTTCCGTGTCATTGTCAAAAACTAGATTTTTATTTTAGTGGGAGAAACAACATGAAGGCATCTCGTGCGAGGCCTTCGCGGAGTGGAAGGACGCCAATGATCCCGAAAACCAGGCAACAGCAGTAGCAAAACACTTAGCAGACCATGGTATAGATTGTCCACAGTGTAAATTCAGGTAAATAATAAATATTGACGACAGTGGCGTGCCGAGGGGGGGCTTACATTAATGCGAATCATGATGAAAAATGTATTTTCAGATATTCCTTAGCTAAAGGAGGTTGCATGCACTTCACCTGTACTCAATGCAAGCACGAGTTCTGCTGCGGTTGTGGAAAACCTTTCACGATGGGGGCCAAGTGCGGGCTGAGTCAGTACTGTGCCAAGTTGGGGCTACACGCGCACCATCCAAGAAATTGTTTGTTTTATTTAAGGGACAAAGAACTACCTGAGTTGCAGAAATTGTTACAAGTATGTATTATTTTGACGTCCTTCTACCAAATTACTTTCGAGCTTTTTTAATAGACTAAGGAATCTTAATATTTGATACTAATTTAGGTTCATCTTAGAGGTGCTTTAGGGTGTCTGACATCGACACTAGATTTTTAAAAGAGAATATTTTCAATTTTTTTAGGACCACAAAATAAAATTTGACACCGAATTAGCCACAGACGGCAAAGAAAACGCAAGCACCGTAATCAAATGCCCTGTTTCTCTACAGAAGGAAACCCCTTCAGGATTTGTAGACAGTGTTTGTAACAATGAAGTGTTAGCAGGACAAGCTGGGCTCTGCAGGTAGGTATTAAATAGAAACCCGCTATTCGACCGATTTTTGGATAAAACAATATTTTTGATAATTCAAAACACTGGTTATAGAGGGACAGACGGAAAGTATGCATCATAAATAATACATTGAATAAAAACTTCTAAAAGCTACAGAGAATTCCTATATCTCGGGCAATACAGAGCCAAAAATTGTAATATCAAATTTTTGAAATTTTATTTTTGGATATAACGTCAATTTTGAAATTCTTCGGACCGTGTATGACGCTTATGGTTATTAATTTAGACTTACTCGTAAAAATAATTAAGTTAAAGTCAAATAGTTTGTTCATAATCCTAGAAGTAAGATTTTCCTAAAAAGCGCTAATACGCCCTCTGCCGGCGCAAAACAATTAACGATGCGGCGGCCAAAATATAAATACATATATATACAGTATGTCTCTGTAAGTTTGCATCATATGGAAAACTTTTTTATTATTCATTTTACGAAAAAAAGTTATTCTTCATAAAAACCTCTGCATGGTCTAAAACCTAAAATGCAACCATTAAATATCGAAATTTTCCAGTAATCTACGAGGTTTGTCAAAAAATGTGAATTTTTCCTAAGAATGTAAATTTTTCCCAAGAGTAAAGTACCTTTATTTTTGACATTATCAAAAATTGTTATTAAAAAAAGTTGATCAGAACTAAAAACCACGTCTAAATATGCAATACCACGCATTAAATTAATTAAATAATTAAAAAAATTAAATAATTAATAATAAATTAATAAAATAATTTTTCAACATAAATGCGTATAATTGCATATTTAGACGTGGTTTTTAGTTCTGATCAACTTTTTTTAATAACAATTTTTGATAATGTCAAAAATAAAGGTACTTTACTCTTGGGAAAAATTTACATTCTTTGGAAAAATTCACATTTTTTGACAAACCTCGTATATGAGTGGAAATTTTCGATATTTGATGGTTGCATTTTAGGTTTTAGACCATGCAGAGCTTTTTATGAAGAATAACTTTTTTTCGTAAAATGAATAATAAAAAAGTTTTCCATATGATGCAAACTTACGGAGACATACTGTATATATAATGTCGGTACCTATTTACTTCTATCTTTAATATTAAAAAAGATAAAGAGGCGGTCAAAATATAGCCAGTGAAACTGTACATCTTATCGTTGTCTATATTTTAACAATAAACATACTTGCAGAATGCATTATATCGAATACCTAAGTTTTCTTATAAGAAAACACCGGCTAGAAACTCTAGGTATTCTTAAAGAGGACGACCTAGAAACGTTAGTCAGGCGAGCAGGAAAACGTTTGCCCCCACACGTTTACGGATCAAAAAAGGATATGTATAATTTTATGCTTAAAAAGGTATTTTGTGGTATACAGATGTGAGAAAAAAATCGAACGATGCGTTTACAATCTAAGCTCTCTAAACAGTCTGAGTAGATTGTTAAACATCCTGGACCCATAAGATTAATACGCCTATAATATAATACTCTTGCAAAAAGTGGCACATTAGTCGCTTTACAAGAGTTGAGCTGTTTTTTGCTGTTTTGGAGTTTTTTTTTGCTGTTTTTGTTAAACACAACAAAAACAGCAAAAAATAGCTCCAAAACAGCTTAATTTTTGTAAAGTGGACCACTTTTTGCAAGGCCCATGTTAATCTTTTATGGGCCCAGGATGTTCAAAGTATCATAACACAATCGACTACTCTAAACATTGGTTTCTGAAAAATTCGTTCAATACCTGTATAGATTATAAGGCAGCTGTACGATTTTTTATCCTGAAGGTGCAGTGATGAGAGAGATAGTGACAGTATCCAGAAAGATTTGATTTTGAAATTTATTTATTCAGCCGATACTAGGTGGAAATCCAGGATACAGTAAAACAAAGTTGAACTTGTAAATTTCCACTATATATTAAAAAGAAAAATGACATGTTTCTCGTCAGATGACAATGATATAATAAAGATTGAAAATACCATATACTTAATATTTTGTAAAATACCCAGGTATAAACCTAATTTAAGTACCGTGCGAGCAAAAATTATTTGCATCAAAGAGGGCCTCGCATCTAAGGACGTAATGCTTAGCCGTAAAGCTTAATACCTGTTGGGTGTCAGGAGCTACCTGAATTAACAATCAATCAGTTATTCCGTCATCTGACAGTCGTTACAAGTAAATTGATTCATCGCTAATTTTTCCAATTTCTTGAACAATTCACACAAAGGGCTTTACGGAACAGCACAAAACATTCATGGTTGAAGCGTATTTTCGAAACTGGGTTAGAGTAAATGGTGAGTGGTAATACAATCCGGGTTTGTGCATGGACGATTTTCACGAATATTTTCCTAACGTTGCTTTTATTGCTGGGGGTTTTTATCCTTGCCTGAAAAAGAACCGTGGCTGTGTTTAGGGAAACAGGTTCTATACAACACAAAAAAGGAGCAGGAAGACCATCTGCAACAACTGAAGAACTTGTTGCAAACGTTCGTGAAATAATGCAAAATACGAAGAGATTTATTTTTCTTTTTCTTTCTGTATATTCTTACTTTGTTACTTTTGTAAACAACAAAAATAAATTTTGAAGAAGTAGTCCATACTCAAAGTGGAGTAAAATGATACAGAAAAAGAAAAGCACGAAGTCTTTCTCCACAATATTTATTAATCGAAAAACTAGGCGAACCTAGGATCACATCGACGACATGTTTCGAGTGCACTTAACCCTCGACTCTTCAGTATGCTGGAGTCTTGATTGTCGACCTTCTGACTTTTCAATTTTACACCTCTTGTACACCATTAAAAGCTCCATTACGGCTCAATCTCACCATTATTTTCTCTTTTGCTAAAAACATCAGCATTTCACTTTTCACTTTGTTTCCTGATAGTGAGTGTTTCTACACTCGAAACATGTCGTCGATGTGATCCTAGGTTCGCCTAGTTTTTCAATTAATAAATATTGTGGAGAAAGACTTCGTGTTTTTCTTTTTCTGTAAAAATAAATTTGTATTTGTCTACTTATTTTATTACTCATTAGTTTGGCATATCATGTCATAAAATGAATTTGGCAAAAATTCAACCTAGATTTGGTTAGATATATCGTCCTCATATCATTGTGATCTAAACCAAGCCCTACGTTTTTTAATCCAAGCCCTCTTTGACGCAAATAATTTTTGCTCGCAAGGTATTTTAAACACTCTGTAGGATATTTCCGCTATTGTAACCCTTCCACTGTTTTTATTTATATCTTCAATAATCTAATTTTATTGCGCCTCATTTATTTTCAATCTTTATTATATCATTGTCATCTGACAAAGCTAGAGTTTTAGCAAAACATTTTTTTTCCTGTCGAACATTAGTAAAAAAAAATATTTTAGTTTGTTGTTGCGTTTCAAAAGTCGACTCCTTATTCCATGACATATTTCCGTCAATTTTCAACTCAAATACAGACTGACAATAACAGACATGAATTGGAAGCCTGGCTGAACGTTCAAATATAAAAAAAACTTTTTCTCTCCTCACTGACACCAGATTTGTTTGTCCTGAAAACAAAACTAACACCCCTTTTTGTTTGTTTGTGTGTGGTAGGCAGCACTACACAGAATACTTAGTGGGGCTCATTTTCCGACACAAATTGGACCCCCTGTCTATTTTGGACCTGGTTGAAGTCAGTCAGGAATTGCGCAGAAGAGGCAAAGAGCTACCAGAAAGGGGTCCTTGGGACGACGACAGGAAGTATAGGGATATGTGTGCTAAGGTAAAGTTTGCCACAACGAGTCTCGGGCTACAGAGGTTGTAGTCCTAGAGCCGTGTGTCGAACTATACATTGCAAAATGTGTATGGACATGCAGAAAGTGGCATTTATACCCATTATCATTAGGATGCCACCCTTTCATTTGTATTCATGACTTTAGAGGGAGTCGAAATCATGTAGATCATTGTGCGACTCTCTGCTGTTAATGTTCCCACTAAGTATGAGTAAATTAACGCTTAAGTAGTGCTGCTAGATGTTTGTGTTTATGACTAACATTAGTAGATAATATTCAACCTAAAAGTACATACATATTGTATAAATCTTAATTGTTTATATATCTTTTTATGGATTTATCAGAGTTTGAACGGTTGTGTAATATGGGGAAAAGGGGAAAGAGAAGAGCGTACTTATTTTTGTATAATAAACATATAAATATAGATATATATATATATATATATATATATATATATATATATTCCTATTGTTTGTGTGATATAATGTGTAATATTGTAAATAACAGTAGTAGGGCACAAGCACACACAGGTATTTATACCTAGGTGCTTAAAATTAAGTTTGATTTAACATTGATCTAAATTACATTTTTTATTTTGAAATTATACAGGTTTTGTAAGAGCAAACACTAGTGACTCCTTCGCCATTCCGCTTTTTCGTTGTTAATATTTCGTTTTCCCCAAAAAACGGCCAAATACCCGTCTTTGAGTTGCAATTAAAGTATTTTTCACCCTAAATGTAATGTAAAAATAAAAACTACCGGTTTAATCCCATTCACACAATCAACAAGCAAATACACTACAGGGTAGGACTTTAGATATTTAATTCGTTATTAATTGAACCTGAACACTTCCTAAGAAACACAAAGACTGAAAGGTGTTATCGCAAGCACAAGATAGTTAAATATTACCTGCTATAATTACAAATTATAATCCGACCCTGACCGACAGTTTATTTGCATTTTTATGGCCGAGCTCTTGCAAAACGTCCCAGGTAGTTAAACGGAGTCAACCATTTATTGTGAAAAATACTTTACCTACAGTCTTAAATAAAGTAAAGTTAATAGAATCCAAAAACGAAATTTGGTTGAATTTGCCTATATTTAAGTAATAATAATAATAATAATAAGAAATGCCTTTTATTAAAACAAACGGTAATTGTAATCAATGATCTGGTACCTATAGATGGCACATGTCATTCTTAAACGCTATTAAAATGTGTTGACAACATCGGTTGTAGGAGAGGAGGTGGTGGGGATTAGGGCGGAGTTACCTTTGAATGGACCTTACTACTATAGAAGAAACCTAACCCAACTTTCTACTTACTCACCCAAGAAAAGCAACGGCCGAATTATTATTTTCCGAGTTCTCGCATACTTGGTACTTGCGACCCATCTTAATTAGTCTCTAAAAAAGGATCACAAAACACTAAAAACACAGCAGTTATTGCACAAAACAGATAAACTGAAAAAAAAAGTTTAAACCGCTGTCAAAAAAACCACACCAAACCGAAATAGGGATGTTCCATATAGGGATGTAAACGCAAACATCGACGTTTTTCCGCAATAGATTTTCTGTGGACATCCTTAGACGGAAATGAATGAAACGTCATCATGGCCTCATCTTTGGGGGCGGATCCCTTACTGCTGCGTTGCCGTACTGCATACTTTTTATAATAAGGTTTTAGACAGAGATTTAAATTTCCCACATCATGATAATACTTTGGACAGCGTACGTTTGGCAACCAATGTGGACGGGCGCAATTCGGATCTTAGAATGGAATACGATGTTGGCAATAGGTTCATTTGTCATTGTTTCATCTATAGGTAATAATAATACATTGGTTATAATTTAGAAAAAAGTGCCTAGAAAATTTGTTAAGCAGAAATGAGGTGCCGTCTAGCCAAAGAGGCTACTCTACTAAACCCCGATATAAAGCCATAATATTTTAGTTCAGCAAATAAAATTTAATGATTAAAGGTATCAAAGGCTTTTGAAAAATCTAAAAGAATCAGAATACTATTTAATTGTTTATCAATAATCGTCATTATGTCATCAGTAACCTTAACCAACACTAAGGATGTACTAAAATCTTTCCTAAAATCACACTGACTATCTGGTATAATATAAATTTGAATGCAGTATTCAAATAATTGACTATACAGGACCTTCTCTAAAACTTTTGAAAGAATCGGTAATATACCTACTAATTATCCTAACATCAATAAAAGTTGAGGGATTTTTTATTTTAGGTAAAGGTTTGCCTATAGAGACCTTCCATTGGTTGGGAAAATAGTTCGACTGTAAGCAACAATTAATTATATGTATGACGTACTTGTCTATGTAAGGACTACAGTACTTTAACATTTTAGAAAAAAATACCATCTACTCTACAAGTATTATTATTATCATTATAGGTTTAGACAATAGGCGGAAGTCCGGGTTTGTATTTTATAATTGCGCGGTAAGTCTCTTAAATACATCATAAAACTATTACAATCACTATTCTATGCTCCCTTCAGTAGGTAAGCATCCAGTCGATTTTTAAAAGCGTTAAGCGTAGGAGAGGTAACCGTCTGGTAGGTCATTCCACTTTGCACTGCATGATTTGTAATAAAGTTCCTTCTGGTTAGTCTATGACTAAGTTCACTACCTATTTAATTTTAAAGAATGTCCAGGTTAGTTTAAATAGATTGGATTATTTTATGAACTTCATTCACTTCAGCCAATTTAAACAAAAAGTTAAGATTATTATTGAAACTATTTCATTTTCTGCTTTTATTAATTTATAAATCCAACCTTTTGTAATGTAAAATTGTAGGTAATTGTACTCGAAAAATGCGTAATTGGCCGATTTTTGGATAAAATAAAGAAATAACGAAAAATTAAATGAAAGTGTTTGCTTTTAAGATCAAAAACCTGTAGCATAATAATTAGCAAGATACAATAAACATTGTAATACTTTAAAATTTAAACTCTTTGCAATTATTGGGCAGATTTACTTAAATAGGTTATTGTTAATTTTTTTTAAGTCAATATTTAAAAACAAATTTACTTTACAGATTGTAATGGAACAAATCCCCTTGGAATGAAACCCACAGTAGCCTTATATTTGTGATTTTTCCATTGGCAAAACAGCCACGTTTGCAGGAGAGAAAATGATAGAATTATAGAAATATTTAACACTGTTTTCACGACAGGAATATATTAAGTTTTGATTTGGTCAGTGGCTTGTAATATACCAACAATTTATAGCTAAAATAAATATTTTTTTAAAAACTTATTAAGAATAATGCTCGGAATAATGTTAATTAAAATGCTGTGACATAAAAAAGAGGTGTTTCCATATAAACTAAATATAATTGGCAAATAACTCTTTAAAAAGCCACTGACTGAACCGAAATTTAGCCACATTTATTTATATTTTTTAGCAGAACTTTGCCATATTTTGTATTACCTATTAAGACCAAAGATTGTTAATTAGGATTTAAAAAAATATATACCTTACAATCTTGTAGTTTTATTTCAACAATCAAAAGTGTATATTCTGCACAGCCATAAAAAAAAGCTAAGAAAATTTTTTGAAAAAAGTTAATGGTTACAAACCTGACAAAAACTGTTTTAATTTTGATGAATGTGAATTTTTATTTTCACGTGCGTTTTTCAGTATATTACCTAAACTTTTCAAATTCTTCTGCTGTAACTTTTCTTTTGACTTAGAAATTGTCGTTAGTTGTGGTCTACTGCCAAAATTTTTCCTTGATAATTTTATTGTAGCTTGTTTTCTTGTTCCAGTTTCTAAGGGAATAAAGTCTGCGGTTTCAAAGGATCTTGTATTCGTCAAACTAACTGATGCATTCATATTATTGTTATTATTTCTCTTAACATATTCACTAACTAAAGAAATAGTCATATCACTTTTAGCTATATTATTATTAGGCTGCTTTCTTTTTTTGGAAGCTGTTACCAAAACAGCATTTTCATTAAGACCACAAAGTTTATCTTTCTTTGATTTCTTTTTCCTTTTCCCTGGTGTAACCGTCTTTTTACTAGATAAAGATGCCTTTTTTGGCTTTGTCATCCATATTTCTGATCCTTTTTTACAAAAATTACATGTAATGACCTGTAAATAAGTTAATTAATAGATTAGAACAGTACATACAGAGTAATGGTCTGAGGTGGGATGTAAAGCCAGATTCATTAAAAAACCTAAATTCTATTACACTTTCACAGCCTTACACTTCATTACCATACTCTGAGGAAATACTGGATCTTAGATGTCCTTATACTCTGCTTGATAGCAAATAAAAATCTCGATAGAGAAAGTTACAAGAAAAGGGCTATAGAAACCTATATTTTACCATTTTGTTTTGTTGTTCAAACCCATTTGGAAACTTTTTCTTTAATTTCTTATAATACATTTTCTGATATGTTGTTAAAAACCTATTGTTCTTTATTTTTCTTAGGACTTTTTTAGCAAAGTCTGATAACTTTACTGGCTTAACCTCGTATTTGGTGGGTCCTTCGGAAAAATTCATAAAGCATCTTTCACATCTGTAATTGGGCTTTTCCCGTGGGAGATAAACATGCCTACGAAGCTCCATCAGCCTGCATTTTGTTCTGCAAATAAAATTTATGTTCGCGGTTTCAGTATGAAAGGCATCAAAATTATATTTTTTTCCCTTAACTCACCTGTAGAGTGATTTTAACGTTGGGACACACAATTCTGTGTTTTTTGTAAGGTTATGCAAATACCTAATGGAATTTTGAACCAATAATTTATCTTGGTCATCTACATTTTCTATTTTGTCCATTCTTGTAGCAAAAAGTAAAATCTAAAATTCCAGCGTGATCAACAATAAAAACATAACCAAATATTATCAACACAAAACACCAACTAAATTATCAATAATATCAATCGATAACAGATAAATAAATGTGAAGGTAGCTCTTTCTTGCCACCAACGAATACTATGGCCCCTTGTTGTATAGCATCCATCAAAATACTTTTCAGAAAATTTTAGGCCAGGCCAGTAGCAACAGATCGCATATAAATACAATTTTCAGGTCATAGCAAAGAACATTAGTAGCGTAGCTGGGGTGAATAGTTGAGAAACGCAAGGTTCGTTAATCAAAATAAAATAATGTACAAGATGTTGACATCATCGGCTTGTTTATTAATAAGTCATCAACGTCCCCAATCCCGGTTGGCGTGAAAATGCCATTTTGCCGTGGCGGCCAAATATGTGAGCCAGATTTATATATCCTAGAGGGCCATGCTCTGCTCAAGAATCAGCTTACTCCTCTGTGATGCAGTAATCTTAAGCTACCCTAGTTTTATCTTGTTTCTTCTTCTCGCTCTACGATTGTCCTAAACTGTATAAACCTTTCTGTTAAAAAAAGATAGCAATAGGGAAGCTCTTTGAATCGGAACAAATCCCAACATCATAAACAAAAGACAGCTGAGCGTTAGCCAAGCTGACAGATTTCAAATAATAAGGTTTTGGCGGTTTTATTTGTAAAAATTGTGATATTATTTTGATTCCTATTTGTTCTCGAGTTAATATAGTGATTTTTTCTGTAGAAGTTAAGACATTTATCACACGTTTATAATTCATGCTCTTGGAGTTTAAATAAGCCAAATCACAGGACTTGTATAGAACCATGGTGTTTGTAAATTCCTAACCAGCTGTTTTTGAGTATTTCTCCAGAAAAATGGAATCTGTAGCATTAGAAGAAGCTTTTCCAACATGGAAACTATTCGACGATTTAGTAGACTCGCTTTTAAAACCAGGTTTAATCGATAAAGGCTCCATACAAACACTGGCTAATACGGTTATGTCCAAAGAATTTTCAAGGACCTTTTTATACAATAAGGAACCAGGAATAACCTTTCTAGCTTACGAGGACATAGTAGATAAGTATCATTCTTTTACTACTTGGCTTTTGGGGCAGTTTTTCTATTTGCTAAGCCGCGACGATGGTGAAATTATTGTTGATGCTCAACTGAGTATTATAGAACAATTATCGAGAACACAGGTTCATACCTTTGCTGACTTAGCAAATGAATACTGTAAGGCGTTAGACATTTTGTGTGCCTATTTAAAGGATTCCAGTAAAACTGTGATAGTATCGGCATTTGAGTCCAAGGAAAACAAGGATTTAAGTAAAAAACTTAATTTAAAGAGAAGCACTATTGAGTTAAATAATGAGAAAATGTGTCTTAGTCTTATTAAGAAAATATTGAAAATCATAAGGTTTATTTTGATTGAAAACATAAGCTTTTATAGTTGTAATGCTTCCACTTATACAGCATTGGAAAACCTTTTGTTTCTTTTAAGCAGTTGCCACTTTGAATTGGATATTTTTGAGCTCTTCATTGACATACTTGAAAGAATCAACTATAACATTAATGAATGGAATACAAACATGATGTTTAAAGTAAGGTCCTTCTTTTCACTTTTTGAACAATTTGTTTATGATTTTTACAACAATAAAAACCAAAAGCACACTATTAAAGACCATTTTGAAATATTGCTTTTGAGATATCTTGAACTGTGTAAAACACTGAAGAAAAACATAGGACAGAACCATGAACGTATCGGCAATTTTATCATCAAGCATTGCATAGAAGATAGAATGGTGGAAAGAAGATTGTTTCCTTCTGCAAAAATTCAAAATATAAGTGTCAAAATTTGCAGTCAACCAGAATCCTCTGTAAACCTTTCGACTGTCAATCTTCTGGTAAATCAAAACAACCCTATACTATTTAATCTACTTAAACCAAAAGTGTTTAAAGAAATTTGTGATTTTTTTGAAATCCATTTTCGGGCACCACATATAGATGTGTTTGAGAGTAGTGAGACATGGAAAAATTTTTGTCATGAATTAGACACAAATTTAGTCCAAATTGGATGTAGTGATACGCAATGTAAAATTCAAGAAAAACTTGAATTTTTAGTACAAATTACTTCTGAATTATTCGAACTAAAGCTCAAATTTTGTAGGAAATTTAGAAACACTAAATGTAGTATAAATTTTTTTGATGAAGCTCTGTTTTTGCCTAAACTTATTTCAAATATTTGTAAGCACTATGAGACATGTAGAAACCTACTGGATCCAACACTAGTTTTAAGTCTTTTAGTCAAACAGCTGTGTATATCCAGCAACAGGAACATTGACATTATATATCATTTGGTAGCATGTCGAATATTAGTTCCCCTATGCTATAAATTTGATCAAGCTTTACCAAACAACTTCATAGGGAGTGTTGAAGACAAAGGAAAGTTAAGGGCGGATATTAAATCCATGTATTCTGGTATTTGTAAAGATAAAAGACTGAAAAATACTGATATTTTCAATATTCTTAATGATTTCTTTACATGGATTTCCAGTGGTTTGGTGGCCAACCTTAACAGAACTCATGTTGATGATATTGAAGTATTACATTTAAAAGTTCTAAAACATTTTAGAGAAACTGATGATTTAGGTGTTTCCTGTTTGGTAAGTATTTGCCTAACTTCTCAATAAATGCAAAATGTCCCCAAATTTAAATGTCTATTCTAACCCCCAACCAATAAATCCTCTAGATATTTCAACATATACAGAATATACAGTATGTCTCCGTAAGTTCGCATCATATGGAAAACTTTTTTATTATTGATTTCTCAGAAAATTTTATTCTTTATAAAAAGCTCTGCATGGTCTAAAACCTAAAATGCAACTATCAAATATCGAAATTTTCCAGTCATATACGAGGTTTGTCAAAAAATGTGAATTTTTCCCAAGAATGTGAATTTTTCCCAAGAGTAAAGTACCTTTATTTTTGACATTATCAAAAATTGTTATTAAAAAAAGTTGATCAGAACTAGAAACCACGTCTAAATATGCAATTATACGCATTTATGTTAAAAAATTATTTTATTAATTTATTTTTAATTATTTAATTTTTTAATTATTTAATTAATTTAATGCGTGTTATTGCATATTTAGACGTGGTTTTTAGTTCTGATCAACTTTTTTTTATAACAATTTTTGATAATGTCAAAAATAAAGGTACTTTACTCTTGGGAAAAATTCACATTTTTTGACAAACCTCGTATATGACTGGAAAATTTCGATATTTGATGGTTGCATTTTAGGTTTTAGACCATGCAGAGCTTTTTATAAGGAATAAAATTTTCTGAGAAATCAATAATAAAAAAGTTTTCCATATGATGCGAACTTACGGAGACATACTGTATATACAGAAATTTAGCTAGTAGCTATTAATGGTTAAACCACTATAAGTACATCATTAATAGGTTATTATTATTTCTTAAAAGTGAAAAACTAAATGTAAGCCAAGGTTATTTTCTACTACCGGCCGAACCTACCTTCCATAACTTCTACAAGAAGTGTTTTTTAGATACTGGACAGTATACCGCAGCTTCTGAGTCTGTTATCAAACAAAGAAGATATCCTAAGTCAGGTGTTACTTCCCATACTTTCATCCCAGCACAACAGTGTCCAAGAAAAAATTGCAGAAATTTTGCCCATCATCCTGTGTATGTCGTGCAGCAATTTCAATAAAATTATCACATCTGATTCAACGAAAATCGTTTGCGAGGAATGTGTTTTGAAATGTCAACCGGACGAGAGAGAAAAACGATTGGAAGAATATTTAAAAGACGAAGACAATGCTATAAGTGTCAATTTTTCGAAAAGCAGAGTTGATCTGGCTTCCCTGACAAGCCCCTTTCTTAAAACTGTGCTGAATTATTTGATAGGCCCGAATGTGAACGTTAAAATGAAGGCTTTAAAATCAATGCAGAGTTTATCGCTTCATATACCAAAGTTTTATTCACCAAATGTCACGAAAATGTGGATAGAAAGAGCGGGAGAACCTGACATGGAAGTTAGAAAAACGTTGATTAGGGTTGTTGGGAACAGTGTAGTTAACTGTCAGGTAAGACGCATGAGTCAAAATGTTTTCCTTTTTAGTCATATACCTACATGTATAATTACCTCGATAATTACAAAAAATATAATATAAATTTGTTAACAATTAATTTTAATAAAACAAATTATATTCCTTTTACTTTAAACCTAAATAACCTACCTACCACCAAATATGAATAGTATTCAAATAAATAAAGACATTCAAATTTTTAAAGTTAATAAAATAAAATATTTAGGCATTATTTTTGACAGTAAATTAAATTGGAATTTTCACTTAGAATACTTAATTAAAAAATTAAGAAGTTTACTACCGATTTTTAAAAACATTAAAAAAATTTTAAATGACATGGAAAAATTATATTACGCGTTAGTTAAAACTCGTTTAAATTACGGAATTTTAGGTTGGGGAGAAATAAATAGAACTTTAGTTAAAAAATTAGAAATATTACAAATAAGGTTTCTAAAAATTATATTCAATTTAAGTATCCTTCAAAAGAATTATAATCAGAAACAAAAAAGTTGAACATAAGACAACT
This sequence comes from Polydrusus pterygomalis, assembly GCA_963969555.1. NCBI lineage: Eukaryota > Metazoa > Arthropoda > Insecta > Coleoptera > Curculionidae > Polydrusus > Polydrusus pterygomalis. The sequence goes on from OZ018376.1 coordinate 4,711,346, forward strand.
TTACATTTATAACATCTTAATATATATATTTAAAAATAAAAACCTTATACAATTTAAAAACCATAATCATAATACACGTCATAAAAATGAAACAACCATAAAACCTAAAATAAATAAGTCCATAGGCCAAAAAAATTTCAAATATTTATGTTTTTATTTAAACGATTATTTACCAACAAAAATTAAAAAATTGATTTCATTAAAAAAGTTTTAAGTCGAAATAAAAACATGAAAACAGACAATTTGAAAATACTTTTAGAAATGCTTTAAATAATTAATATTGTTCTGAATAATTTATATAAGTACCTACCCACCTAATATTTTTGACTTAAAAATTATAAATTAATAATTGTATTATAGGTAATAATATTATATTTCTTCAAAAAAAACTGCGTTTATACTATAAATTTACATTTTTTACTTTAAAATTAAAACTTGATTTTTAATGCATATTTATGGTTTATGATTTTACATACTAAGTAAAACAAAAAATAAGATTTGCCCCTAACAAGCTCAGCTTCAGGGGATTGAATAATAAGTTTATAAAAGACAACATAAATATATTTATTATATTATAAAATTTTAAATAAGCTTATTATCATTAATAATAATATTAAATATTTTTTTTTATCTACAGTGTCACCAGTAAAGTCCGCATCATATGGGATTTTTTTTTATTAATAGCTTTATTCAAAATTTGACTTTGGCATCAAGTTCTGCTTCGATCGAGATGAAAATTAAGCAAAAAAATAGTAGTCACGTGATTCGCTTTATCTGTCAAATTTTAATTTTTTCCAAAAAATAATTCAAAAGTGGGGTTATTTCTGAAGATATCGAAAAAAGTTATTAGAAAAAGTTTTTTGAAATGCAGTTTCTAGCCCACATGCAAAATTTCAGCTGCATAAGATAATTTTGATTTATTACCCATATTTTGTAAATTGCACCACTTTTGGAAAATAAGACTCAACGCAGCCTATATAAAACTTCATAGTTTTGACAATGCTTTATTTCAGATACATTTTCTTTAAAGTAGCGCCATATTAAATGTGTGTTTTTCTACAAAATCAAAATTGGGCTATTAAAATTTGGTCGCATGTGATGCAAAGTTCATTTGTTTTTGACCCTGAATAAGGTAACTTCATAAAATAAATATTTTTGAAAACGTAGTTTGTGCCTGAAAGTAAAAAAATAAGAAATAAGTAAAAGGATTTTAAATTAAATCGTTGAAAATAGATAAACTTTACGTTAAGTTAAACTTAAATTTATTTTCCACTTAAAGAACACTTTACTGAAGACACTGTGTTATTTTTGTCTTTATATTAAGGAGTATTACTTTCAGGCACAAATTACGTTTTCAAAAATACTTATTTTATGAAGTTACCACACACCGTCAAAAACAAATGAACTTTGCATCACTTGCGACCAAATTTTAATAGCGCAATTTTGATTTTGTAGAAAAACGCACATTTAATATGGCGCTACTTTAAAGAAAATGTATCTGAAATAAAGCATTGTCAAAACTAAGAAGTTTTATGTAGGTTGCGTTGTGTCTTATTTTCCAAAAGTGGTGCAATTTACTAAATATGGGTAAAAAATCAAAATTATCTTCTGCAGCTGAAATTTTGCATGTGGGCTAGAAACTGCATTTCAAAAAACTTTTTCTAATAACTTTTTTCGATATTTTCAGAAAGAACCCCACTTTTGAATTATTTTTTGGAAAAAATTAAAATTTGACAGTTAATGCGAATCACGGGACTACTATTTTTTTGCTTAATTTTCATCTCGATCGAAGCAGAACTTAATGCCAAAGTCGAATTTCGAATAAAGCTATTAATAAAAACAAATCCCATATGATGCGGACTTTACTGGTGACACTGTATATACAGTGACTATACATACACATAATTTTTTAAACTTTTTATTGAAACAATTTTCAATATTACATTCATATTCCCATGAACTTAATGAAAATGTGTTAAATGATGGAAAACCAAAGTATTTATCTATTCCAACCAACCAACCAAACTTGAACCAAAAGATCAAACTTGAAACAAACGACCAAACGTGAGCCAAACTACCAAACTTGAACCAAATTACCAAACTTGAACCAAATTACCAAACTTGAACAACACGACCAAACTTGAACCAAACGACCAAACTTTGTAAATAAGGATAAAATTAAAATCTAAACACCTTTTTCAAATAACTTTTTCGATATATCGTCATCTAATACCAGTTTCCATGACAAAACATGTTTTCTACAATTTTACTGCCAAACGAGCGACAAATGTCGAACTGAATTTTAGGTTACCTTTAAGCAGAAGTAATCGAATTCTTTCAATCCATCAATAAAAATGTTTCCCATATAACATTCCCAACTTTATCGGTTTCTCTAAAAAAAGCGCCCCCGATCTATAGTCAGTTTTTGAAACGAAACTATTCGACGGTTTAAGAAATTATCTATATATTTTCAGAACAACACAATAATCTCAGAAGTAACAAAAAAAGAAGTGTTGGAAAAAATACTCTCGGTCCTGCAAAGACTGTGCAAAAAATCCTTGCAGAATTCGGAATATGAACTTCAAGAAACGTTGATTAGTACCATCGATGAGATAGGTCAGTTGGAGGACAATTTCACCAAACTGGAATGCATGAAGATTATGCTTTATTTTATAATGGTTCCTACGTCGAGCCAAAGTTACATAGCTGTTAATAAGTGTTTGAAGTGGTCAGAAAAGGACGGGTCTGGGCAGTTGGCTATTTATAGACACAACACTGAGTTTTTATGTGAAGTGATAGTCCATCTGTGTTATGTCAATCAGTATTTAAATAATTCCACACTGCACGATTCGTTAGTTAAAGTGTCTGTAATGTTGGGTAAGTCCTGGACACAATTTTTGATTATACGTTTGCTGGCAGTAAAAATTACTATTAAGCGAAAAAAAGCAAATTTTTTTATTCATAAATGTACTTTCGCTCCGCGCTCTATTTACTAGAGGATATTTTATCGTTTGCATATCTATAAACACTTTTTATTGTATAAAAATGAAAATCCTGTGGTTGTCCTTTACAGCTGTTTTGCGTGCGATAGTGAATAGTTAAAGAAAGGGCGCGTGCTGGCGAAATTAGCTAGACAGACGTTCAGATAATATCAGTAATATTTGCAAAATACACTCGAAATATTTTACGTATTTTCTATTTGATGTAGTTGACTAATTAAGTATTGCATTTCAAGATGCAACAATTATTTTAAATTGTTATTTGTGTTTATTAGCCTATGATTAGAAATAGCTAGTATATAATATGCACCCCGACTTTTTAAATCTATCAAATATATTTAAGATAGCTTTAGGTGTTCGGAACATGGACATTTACCTTCAGATACGCACTGCTTATTTCGTGCGCAAACAAAAGTTAAGTTATATGGGTGAAAAATACGTCTGAGCGCACGGCTCGCCGGTCGGATGCCTTCCCTCCCAGCAGTATTGGGCATGCGCATAAACCACTTGTTATCGGCCTGTCCCTTTTTAACGACATGCTCAAAATACACTCTAGACCGACTCGGAGCCATTTTTGTTTTTGTGTGTTTCTGTGGATTCCTTGTTGTTTTCTTTGCTAAATTGTGGATTGTGGGTGTTTAATATTTACGGATTTCTAGTTTTTGTGTAGTTTAGTGAATCGGATACTCGGATTGCAATATAAACAATGACTAGTAGAAACCGTTGTATGAGTTTATTATGCCCAAACAGGGGTAAAATTCCGGGCATTTCGTATTTTCAGTAAGTATGGAGTAGTGAAGTATCTTGTTATATGACTTTATTTTATTATGATCAATTTAAACACATATCTAACTAGGCCTAGGCTACACAAACAAGGTATGGAAATATAGAGAAACACACACCATAACAGATTATCCCGATGCATGTTCTGGTATATTTTTTTTTGCAGCCCTGCAATCTAATTAGTTACGCCTATTTTTCGGGCAATATATTGCTTTAAAAAGTTTAAAATACACTTTTCTCTATACTTATATTATATAAAAGAAAAAGTAAATACTTAGGTATCTTTATATTAATACAAGGGTGAAATTATTCTACGGGTCAAGTCAGTCAAACACTTTTTCAAATTCTTGAACAAGAGATTGTACCTGAAAGTGTTTTACACGTACCCAAGTTTTTGCCAAATTGTAAAAGTCAATACAAGTTATATACCAGCTAATATTTGAATTGACGTTAGGTACGCGATAACATCGAAGACTGGTTATTTTGCTGGTTTTGCTTGTTTTTTTATATTCGATTTTATAAGTTTTATAGTTTAATTGACTTGTTCTCCTCCTTTTTGAACTAAAAACACGACGATGAATCATTTTTAAACAAATTTTAGAAACAAACCCTTAAAAATAATTTTCTATTCTCAGAAATCACTACCTTATTTCCCAACAAGATTTAAAAGAAATTTCAATTTTTTGGCAAGAATTTGGTGCAAATTTTAGCTGTTTACCCGTAAAAATAAATTGATGGACAACTTTTACAATTTCTTGAGCACGAACTTAAATTTTAAAGCCCCCTGTCTATTTTCCAATTCGCCAAATGATAATTTTGCAGTGCGCATGTCTAATCGTGTATAGCTTTGTTTACATGCGCGAGGCCATAAATTTGCCACATTCGTGATCATTGTTTGCTTATCTAAAGGTAAATGTCTATGGTTGGGACAGGTTATATACTGGCGTTATTATATAAAAAAATAATAGACTATTGATCTGTATAATAAATATTTTAGGTTTCGACGGTGTCAAAGACTTTCTTATCAAAGAAGCAAAAAAATTGTTACCATTTTTGGTGGCCAAGATGGTAACCGATTCCAATGTTCGAAAATTAATAGAAGATATGGCAACCATAATGGAAGTCGATCTATCCGACCTGTTATCGAAGAATTACGGCAACATTTTTCTGCATTTGTTTTTGGGAAATATGGACAGGGACGGCTCCAAACTGTGCTCAGAATATTTGGAAAATACGGCCAAGATGAGCGGGCCGAAATTGAGAAAATTGAATATAAGGGTACACGCTTTGTTTTAATCTTTAGATTTGCTTTTTTGGAATTTTTTTAAAACGTTATTGAGAAAATTAAGAAAAAGCTTGTATGGTATTTGCCACATAAGAATGTAATGGCCACCGTTGTCTTATGTCATTTCCATAGACATATATACCTTTAGACCCATACAACCCATTTCGTTCGCAAACAAAAGGTAGTGATTTCTGGTATTTTTAATAGTTGCAAACCAATCAGATTTTGAGGATAGAAAATTGTTTTTAAGGTTTTGTTTCTAAAATTTGTTTAAAAATAATTCGTCGTCGTGTTTTAAATTCGAAAAGGAAGAGAACTTGACAAAAATTTTAAATGGGGAAAAAATTCTATAAATCATAAGTACATATTGTCATAAAACATATGGCAGCAAAAAAAAACAACATATTTCGTCCCAAAAGACCGCTAGAAAGATTTTAAAATGCCCCAAAATTCAAATTATCTCAAGCGGGTAAAAACGCGCTGCTAGTGACGTGACGTCAAGGGGTATCATTTGTCAGAATTGTGTGTGACATCCACGAAATAGGTTTTCAATAAATTTGATGATACATCCACGCGTCAAGCGACACGACCTTAAAACAACAATACAATAACAATAACACACGGCAATCCAAATGCAAATTGGGTCGCTCGGCACCTGTCAGGATGACGGATGACCAAAAGTCATACCCCCTGACGTCATCGGGCTTCGCGCGCTTTAGAGATCGTTTGAAATGCTTTTGACACGCGCGAAACTTTAAAGAATTTTTACCAAGTTATTTTTGATTTTTAAGGAGTAATAATTGGGGAATACTTTTTTCAGGCCTAACTAAATCATATTATTGAAAAAAAAAAATTGGAAAGTTCCCTATTAAACTAGTCTTATAAAATCGAAAATAAAAAATAACCAAAACCAGCAAAATAACCAATCTTCGATTTTATCGCGTACCTAACCTTAAGTCAAATATTAGTTGGTATATAACTTGTATTGATTTTTACAATTTGGCAAAAACTTGGGTACGTGTAATACATTTTCAAGCACAATTTCTTGTTCAAGAATTTGAACAACATAAAATGGTTTTTAATAATCATTGTTTATATTCCAATCCGAGTCACTAAAAGCACAATTCACTAAACTACACAAAAACTAGAAATCCGTAAATATTAAATACCCATAATCCACAATAGCAAAGAAAACAACAAGGAATCCCAAGAAAAAACACAACAGAAAAATGGCGCCTAGCCGGTTCTGGAGTTTAGTTTCAGCAATGTCGCTAAAGAAGGGCAGGCCGATAACGTGAGGTTTGGGCGCATGCCCAATCCTGCTGAAAGGGAAGGCATCTGACCGGCAAGCCGTGCGCTCAGACGTATTTTTTCACCCATAAAACTTGATTTTTGTTTGCGCACGAGATAAGAGGTACAGTTTTATTCATGAAAATTGGGTACACTAAATTTGTTATATTGTAAATCGGACTTGATTAATTTTGGCTTTTTAAAAAGTGAAAGACTGTCAATGCCAAAATTTTAAAAATGCCTCGTCATTTGACAGAACTTGAAAAAGCTCAAATAATAGCCCGAATTGAAGACGGGTGGTCACTAGCAAATTTTTACGGAAAAGGCAAGAACACAATTTTAAGAGTTAAGCAACGTTGGGAGCAAAAGGCGTCTTTAAAAAGAAAGGTTGGTACTGGTCCGGTCCGCATTACTAATTCTGAACAAGATGACGCATTTCTGAAATATCTAAGGGCAAATCCTTTCGGAACTGCAAGAGACGCTGTCATTGATGTCGGATTTCCTGGATCTCAACCTACAGCCAGCAGAAGAGTAAAAGAATCAGAGTTAAAAAACCGCGTAGCTGCGAAAAAAATTATGCTCACAGATCAACATAGGCAATCTAGGGTGTTTTTTGCCCTAAATCATATATACTGCGACCATCATTTTTGGAACACGGTAGTATTCACTGACGAAAAGGTTTTTCAGTCTACATATAATGGACAAATCCGTGTATACCGTCCAGACAACACAAGATTCGAAGAGCGGTATATACTAGCGATCTTGCTGGACGATTTTCTGTGAATGTCTGGGGTTGGATTTGTGTTCATGTCATCATATACGTATTCTGGAACATATAATGCTACCATCTGTTGGACAACTATATCCACATACCTCATTCGTCTTTCAGCACGATAATTGCCCGGTTCATACAGCAAATGCTGTGAGGGAATGGTTTCAACATAATAATCTAGAAGTTCTGCCATGGCCTGCTTATAGTCCCGATATTAATCCAATAGAAAACGTCTGGGGTTTAATTGCAAAAGAAATATACAGAAGAAATTTTAGACCTCACAATGCTAATGAATTATACGAAGTAATTCATGAGTGCTGGGGAGGCCTTGATCAAAATATTATTGTAAATTGTATTAACTCAATTCCAAACAGATTAGCTCAAGTAATCGAAAAAGGTCATATGACAAAATATTAAATTTTAATAATTGTTGATATTGTTTTTACATTAGATGTTTATATTGTTGTTATGGTTGCTGTTGTTATATAGGTGCGTTGAATATAAAATTTGCGATAGTAAGTACAGAAATATTTTTTACATTTTATTAGACGTTTTATTATCTACGCCAATGCTTTGCTTGCCATGTCACTACTATAACCTCAAAAACAATAAATCGAGCATAAAAGCCGAATTTACGCAAATATGGCAAATAACGGTCGTAAGACTTGTACCCATTTTCAATTAATACAACTGTACCTACGTATCTAAAGGTAAATGTCTATGCATTAGACAAACTAAATTTTTACAAACCATAAAGATAAACAGTAACTTTGGAAGACGTAGTTACCATCCTGTATAATGTTAATATTTTAGATAATTTTGAACGAGCTTCTCCTAAACTTCCACGAAAAACGCCCCAAGGTTCTCACAACCCTTAAACTGCTGGTTCAAGAAGACAGTACCACTCCTTCCACCTCCATAGAAGACTACCTGCAGCCCTACTTCTTAGCATTCCTACTCTATTTCGATTTGGTACTTAATTCGAAATACTCGAAAAAGGAAAAAATGTTCCTGAGCTTGGCCGATTTGTTCAGATATTTGGGATCCAATAAAATAACTCCGTTAAGATTTAAAATTATAGCGATGCTTCAAACTACGCATTATCTGAAGCATCCGAAGCTAACGTGCGTTGTTTGGGACGCTTTTGTGCATAGTTGTGAGCTGGACGTTCTCGGTCCCCACTTGGCGACAATATTTATATCTATGTTGCCCCTCATAGAAGCCTGTCCCAGTAAAGTTAATAAAATTTTGCAATATCTTGTCGTGGAAAACGAACGATTACTAACAAACCATATTCAAGACCTGTTTTTTGTTAACGATTCGTTCCTATCGAGTAACGTAACAAACGTAATAAAAAAACATAGAAAATCCATGGACACTCTATCGTTAAAAGAGCAAATTCAATGGTTTTTGACGTATCTCAAGCACGATACTCTGGAAGTAAGAATACAAGGTTTGAAGCAACTGAAATTGTGCCTGGAGAAAAATAGGGAGGAGTTGGATCAAATGATTTTGGGGTATAACGGGATCGATGGGGTTATTGTGGAACTGATTGATTATCTTACGTTGGGGTGTCGGGAGAAAGACGGGACCCTGAAGTTGGCTTGTGGAGAGATTTTCGGAGAGTTGGGGGCGATCGAACCGAGTCATTTGCCGAGAAGGTAACTTTTTCTAGTTTTTTATTATTTTAATTTTTATTCAATCGCATAGAGGAAGAAAAAATAAAGCTTTATTAAATTTAGGACCCATACTTTTCAAATTATCTCCAAAACGCATCATTTTATCGAAATTTTCTAGCAGACAAAAATAATCAAAACCAAATGATTATCTGAAAAAATATAGTTCGGAAGTTACTGGCGCACGTACCAAAAATACTGGAACTTTTTTTTTGAGTACTTGACAATTGTTTTTTAACACGCTTTTATTAGCTGCACCTGTATGTTTGTATGTATGTTTATTTCTTTGAACCCGATTTTGACCCACTTTAAACGGTCAGATTTAATTTAAATTTTGTAGACTTATCAAGAACCGCTGACAATACAATAATCTACATGAAAAAATTCTCCTGTCAAATTTTAACAGCTGTCAGGTATAAAACAAAGATGCGATTTTGACGAAACAAATTATGGGGTCGTATAGTATTCGATGCGGAGACTTCGGAAAAATAACCAAAAATTCTCCTGTTCAAATTTGATAGCTGTCAATAGTTTAAATCGTTTAAAAAAATGATAATTATGAAAAACCTATAAGGTCGTATGTATATTGACGGTGGAAAGTTGAAAAAATACGCAAAAAAATCTCTTGGCAAAATTTGACACCTGTCAATATGTCAAAATTATTACAATAACCAATAGTAATGAAACAAACGTGGGGTCGTATAGATATTGTCGCTAAGGATAGAGAAAAATTATAAAAAAAAATCTACCCGTTAAAATAAAATTTGGACAAATATTTATGAAAAATGTCGGCAAATTAAAATTTTTAAAAAGTTTGCAAATATCGTTCTTTTCTTATAATGCGACATATACGATCGGGGTTTGTATGTACTTTATTTGTAACCGACTTCTTTGAACCCGATTTTGACCCACTTTAAACGGTCAGATTTAATTTAAATTTTGTAGACCTATCAAGAACCGCTGACAATACAATAATCTACTAATCTAGCTCAATCTACTCAACATTTTTTTTTCTTAACAATAACTCAAACTAAAAAATGAAAAATAAATATAGTTTAAAAAAACTAAAAAACACGCTTTAATAATAATTAATCGAACTAAAAAGCGGCAAATAAATATAGTTTAAAACAATTCTTGAAATTCTTAATATAGCCGAAAATAATAATGAACGATAAACATTAGTATTATTGTGAAAAAAGCGTGGTTTGCTCGATATACGAAAAATATAGCACAAAGCGCCCCACGCTTTTTGCACAATAATACTACTGTTTAACGTTCATTATTATTTTCTGCGTATATTAAGAATTTCAAGAATTATTTTAAACTATATTTATTTTCCGCTTTTTAGTTCGATTAATTATTAAAGCGTGTTTTTTAGTTTTTTTAAACTATATTTATTTGTTTTGTTTTTCTCAAAAGATCTATTTATGTTGAAGCAATGTACCAAATTTGAAATTGATATCTTATTAAATACTCGAATTATTGAAAAAAACCACTTTAATTAATTTCAAATCAATTGACATCAAACAATAGGGCCAAAAATGAAAAATTACATTATAAAAGTCGTACTATTTTTGCTCAAGGAATATATGGTTAACGGATTGACCTCCTTTTTCCGTTTTTATTTTGTAAAAGTGAAACCTCTATTTTGTTTAAATTGATGATCCTTAAAATTTTCTAAAAACTTGTTTGATAAATTGATCCTCATTGGTAATAAATAAAGTTAAAGTTTATTTTTTAGGTATGCCCAAGACAACAAATCCTTTATTTTTTTTATTAGCGACGATTTATTCATCGAAAGTGCCCTCAACGAACTAATTAAGGCTTTTCAAACCGATAAAAATGCTAGGGTAAGTACATTTAACTAAAACTAGGTAAAAAATATATTTTTTAAAATGTTGCCATCATTTTTAAGAGTTAGGATTAGTTAGTAACGTATTCTCCATATCGTTTTTGCGCATTATTTCGTTTATTTTATGCTATTATATGGAAATACGTTTTAATGTGGTTAAATGAGTAGATATATACTTAAGCTCCTATTCCACGGGCCAAGTTCTTGCCCAAGAACTTTTTCAAATTCTTGAACAAAAAATTGTGCTTGAAAATGTTAACTGTAAATTGTTAAAATCAATTTGCGGGCAATATATTGCTTCAAAAAGTTTAAAAGACACTTTTCTTTATACTTATAAAGTCGCCACAGTGGATCTTTTCCCGTGCGTCATCAATCAACGATCAGGACTCAATGTGGTTAATAACTCTGCATCCTTATTTATTACAGTAACAAGTTTGAATAAAAGCATAAAAGAACGTCTCCAAGATTCCGCAATAATATAACGTGCTAGACAAGAATAAAACTATAAACGTCAATTAATTACTTTTTTTATTTGTTTAGTTGACTACCGTCGTATTTTGCATTGTCAACCTTATTTTGATCTGCCAATCTAATTCGTATTTTGTAAATTTGTGTGCCTTAAAACTGTTCCTTTTTCTAAAAATAGTTATTTTTCGAGCTAATAATATACACCATCTGTTTTGGCGGTAAGTATTTATGGATTTTTATAATACCTAATTTATTTATTTTAAAAATTCTAACCGTGAAACTTCTTTGAAAAGTTTACGGCAGTGGCTAAATTCCCTTAAATGAAAGGATGTCAAAAATTTGACTTTTGCGATTTTAGTAGTCAATAAAACACCAAACTTTTCTAGATTTTAAGCTTTAGGAATAGTATTAAATGTATTAACATTTGTTTGTCAATTTCTTTTAGATAATAAAGAATACCGGGCAAAACTTAAAATAAATAATAATTTTTCGGGATATTATGTAGGACGTCAAACGGTAGGCAGGCACGTCCATTTTATGAACTTAGACTTAGTTTTGACTTTTTTCGCCTCGTAATTTTGATTTGATTCATACGATTTTGATGACGTGAAAGTGATGACGCACGGGAAAAGAACCACTGTGGCGACTTTATTATATTAAAGAAAAAGTAAATACGTATAGGTATGTTAATACTAATCCAAGGGTGAAAGTATTCCACGGGTCAAGTTCTCGGGCAAAATTTTTTCAAAATCTTGAACAGGAAATTGTGCTTGAAAATGTTTTACACGTACCCAAGTTTTTGTCAAATTGTAAAAATCAATACAAGTTATATAGTTATATTTGACTTGAGTTTGGGTAGGCGATAACATCAAAGATTGCTGTTGCTTGGCCCGTGGAATCCGGGCTTTGTCTTTCACATTACGAGATTTTTCGGAAATTTTTAGTTTATTTCTTCTATTTTTCTGTGTCCTAATGAATACTTTTTTCTTTTTAAGCGCTTAATATTGCTCAGAATAATATTTTAGAAATGCAGTGACGGAATTTTCAGCATGCCTAAGCATCAAAATATGCATATTTTCGGTACCTCTTAATTGGAAAAATTAAACCTAATTTTCTGTTGGACCATGATTGTTAACGCCCCCTAGCGGACATCTCTCAAACTTGACAATAATTTCCAGCAATTTCTCTTGGCTTGGCAGAATTTACTTATAATATTTTTTTCCTAAAGCTCTAAGATTAACGGTCTCTATGAAACGGCCGAGGGCATTTATTATTTGGCCACCCGGTTTATAAAATCCAATTATTTATTTTTTAGAATACCGATCGGGTGGCTTTAGCCATCCAAGTGATCCTTAAAACATATAAAATTTCCCCGAACGAATCGGACGAGAAGAATTTTTTGTGGAGAAAGTTTTCCGAGGCGCAGCGAGAAGTGATGACTCCCCTTCTATCGTCCAAATATATTTGTGTCGAGAATTTAATGGGTTATCCATGTCCCTTATACGAAAGTAGTGCCGGAGCTAGCTTTCAAGCTTGGTTAAATAAGTAAGTGTAAAATTACCATTTTATTTCAAAATACATACCTGATGATGGTACTCGAAAGACGAAACGTCAGAATCAATAGCTGATGACATGTTAAGTATAAGAAAGTGCCAATGAAAATATCAAATTAATTTTTTGCCATATCTGTAGATGAAGCTAGGAAAAAATAAAAACAAAAATTACCATTTTCGTTTTTTTCGGAATATTTTCGAAAGTATGTGCTCGGGATTTTCCAAATTTTTTCGACAGCTTGTTTGTTATGTCGAAATTGGGATTGGGAAGTTGTATAATATAATAATATATAAATAAATAAAAGCAGAAAACTAAATTTACTAGAAACAATAGCTATTAATAAAGCCATAAAAAAAACAAATGTAATAGTGTTAATAATCAAACCGAAATACCTTTAGGCGCTTCCCTAATTCTTAATAGCACACTAATTTAGGACTAAACCTTATATCTTTAAAAGTTAGGAAAACCCACAGATAAACCATTCAATCTTCTAATTTTAATTTTATGACATGTTTATACCGGGCCGTTTATACCTACCATAATATGATATAAATACCTTTGTAATGTTACGTAGAATTTAGTATCTTTTTGTACTCCTTTGACAATGACCCGAAAGGGCCGAAACACGTGTCAGGATTAAAACTGATTAAATTTGTGAAACATAACAAGTAGGTATTATTTTTCTCCCTGTGCAATGGAACAAGTTTCACCAAGCATGTAGCCCAACACAAATTAATTATATATTTAATTTTTGTCCTAGTTGGACCTCCAGTTTGATAAGTACCCTACAAGGAGACGGAAGATCTCTTCTTCAGAGTTGTTTTCCCAGTATGAAGCTGGACAAGCGCGTGCTCATGCATTTTCTACCATATATTCTCTTGCACTCATTGCTGGACGGGAATAAGGAAAGCGAAGAAAAGAGCTATACAGAGTTTAAGGCCATTTTCAACAGTTTCAATCGAAAGAGGACAATTGATGAGGCCATTTTAAATGTGAGTTATATTCAGGGTGTTGTCTATGGAAATTACTTATCGTATAGGGTGTCGGGTAAGTATGGGGCAAACTCTCGGGAATATTAAAATAAATCAAGTGTTTCATATATCGTGCCCCTTGACCCAACGGGGAACCAAGCGATTTACCCTTTTTCGTATTGCTTTTTAAACCACCTTGTATACTTTAATACAATTTTTATAATTTGTACGAAGAACTGTACATGAAAATAGATGCTACCATTTAATACAAGCGTCTAGAGTCTGACTATGGACTTTTCAAACGGCCAATCATAGGCCGCCGTCTTAAAGGAAGTAATTTTGAGGTTAAGCAATGTAAAGCCGGTTGTTGTAAATTAGGAACATAAAATGCTATTTATTAATATCGCTATATAGGTTTCTTTGAAACGTCGCGTATGCCAAAAACACTCCTTTTCAAAATTCTTAAAATTCCATCAGGCAAAAAAACTACAAGTGTTGTGAATATAATAAACAATTCAACAATAAACAGTATCTTTCAAGACATGAAAGAAAGCAACACAATACACACACAGACATACGTTAAGAATAATCAGATTTACAAGTGTACATTATTTACAAATTTTTTAAAAGAAACCGAAAATTGTCGTGTTCCTTTTTTTGTTTTATTAATTGTTTTGTATTTTGCAATAAGATTTCTTAATACAAAAAATTGAAACCTGTAAAAGCACTAAGTACATTATTAACATAGGTAAGTAGTAGGTTTAGTCAAACATAATAGTCACACTCGGGAAGGTTGTAACCTCACTACGGTTCTCAAAAATATACAATTTTTTCCAATCTAAACTATCCCCTTCAAGAAAACATACAAATTAGGACATATTTCCATATTCACTATTTTTCGTCTGCGAAAATCAAGGTAATTCGTTTAGTTTATTATTTTATTTCATCAACTTTTTCGCCTCAATTTAATAGGAAATAATACAATAATTTATGTACACATTCTAACACATTTATTTTTAAGTTTCCCGCGCTTTATTGCGACCGTTGATTGGGCGGTTGAAAAGTCCACATCCAGACTCTGGACGCTTGTCCATTTAATGTCTCAGGAATGGGAACACCTATGAAGAATGTGTAAAATTTTATATTTACTTAAATATTTTTCATTTAAATTTAGAACAGGCCGTTGCCTATCCCGGGCATAACCCCGACATCTCGCGAAGTGACAGCCGAAGAAGATAAGCAAATTCAATGTACCAAAATCGTTTTTATTTTACTGGACTTTTTGGACCGGTGGTTGAGGGAATGGCTTTGGCTTAAGGGACAGAGTGCTGGTACGGACAGAAACTACCAGAACGTCAAAAGGTATAATGATAATAACAATGCCAGCAGGGCCCCCGCAACCATGAACGCAATGCGTACCCGCACGCGGGCGCCACTCCAAAGGGGCGCCAAATCAAAGGTTTTAAAAAGTATAACTATAATATATATAAAAAATATTGACAAAAAAAAATATAAAATTTTCCACCGGAACTTCAATTTTTAGATATTTTGAATGTTTACTTTTTCAACAATTTGCAACGAATAACGTACTATAACGAAATCAATTTATTTTTTTTAACTGATTCTTAATTCACAATGTCTAATATCCGTAACCTTCCACACTCCGCGCGCCGCCCGCGTCTTAATCTACTTGATCATTTTATGAATTATAGAGATAATAAAGTTTTCGAGGAAATACTTGCTCAAACTGGAAAACTAGCTGCTGAACCTAAGATAGAGCAAAGTCTTCCTGCGTTAAATACTGTTAGACGAAAGTATAAACCAAAATTGTTCGATTATGAACAGAGGGATGAGACACTTCAAGATTCAAAAACCGCGTAGGTATACATTTTAAAAATAATTGATCAAACGCTAACTAGTAGGTTTGATATGTTGTCTGATTATGGCAAAGTTTTTGGATTTTTTAGTGATATTTTTAAATCAAATGACGTTTTTTTTTAAAATTGTGATGCTCTGCAACAAAAGCTAACAGATCAGGAAAAGAAGGAGGTTGACGTGGAAGCAAATGACTTATTCAATAAGATCAAATCTCTAAGATTATTTTCATTACCTGAATCGTCAAATCCTCTCGACATTTTACAGTATATATTTAAAAATAATCTAACTTCGTCTCTACCAAATAAATATATGCATATCATTAAGAATCCTCCTTACTTTACCTGTTTCTGTTGCTTCTGGTGAGAGATCCTTCTCAAAATTAAAAATTATTTGAGGTCGACTATGCTGCAAGAAAGGTTATCTGGTTTAGCGCAATCTTAGCAATAGAGCAAGATGTCCTTGATAAAATTGATTTTAGTAATATTATTAATGAATTTGCATCAGCCAAATCTAGAAAAATATCTATATAATTTTAGAATTAGATCTTAGATTTATTGTTTGCTTTCTGTTGTGTCTTTTTATTTAATTTAATGAAGAATAAAGTTTTAGTTTAAAAATTACAAAAAAAGTAAAGAAAAGTACAAAATACTATATTTTAAAGTGTTAATACTTTTATCCTAAAAGTATATTACTTAAAGGGCGCCAAAATAATTCCCGCACGCGGGCGCCGCTAATCCTTGCGGGGGCCCTGAATGCCAGGCCTCTAAAAGCGTCAAAGATGGGGCACCACATACTTATTTTTGTTTGTTTTTAGGTTTTTAAACAAATTTTGCAAATTAGAACTGGCCAAATGTAACTATAAATGTGGCGAGTACCCAAGAGCCCTTATGTATCTTGAAGATTACATGGCCGAGAATCCGGATGAAGTTTTTACGAATTTGAAATTTTTAGCAGAGGTAAAGGGTGGTCGATAATAATAATAATTCCTTCTTTTTTATCAATGATGATCGAGCTTTATCACAACAAGCCGAGAAGATCTAATAGTTAACGTCCTTTATTTTATTATGATCAATTTAAATACTTCTAACTAGGCCTAGGCTACACAAATAAGGTATGAAAATAAAGAGAAACACACACCAAGACAGATTATCCTGATGCAGGGCCCGCTCTAGCAATAACGCCGCCCTGGGAAAAACAAAAAATTGCCGCCTTTTTCCAGTGGTGGTTCGTGAATTGTTAACTTGGGGGTGCATTAAAAGCCCGCTGCAGGCAAAATGCGCCGCAGGCGAAATTTTTTAGTAAATATTTTTAAAATTTAGGATTAGGTACCTACTTATTTTATTGAAAATGAAATAAGATAAAAAAAAATAAAAAAGGCCAATTTATTTTTCATTAGATAGTGGGTAGATACATTGTTTAAAAGTAAAGTCCAATCTTCTGTTTTTATTTGCAGCAAACTTATTAATAACAATAAAGTCCCTAAATCGACACTTTGTGATCTGTGTCAAGTTAATTTCGGGTTTAGGTCTTCCTTCAATTTTAATTTCAATTTTTTGCTCAATACTTAATTAGCTAAAATTGTTTTTCAAAAATGTTCATCATTCATAGTCGTTTTGGCATTACAAGTGATAATTTTTATTACAACAGGTCTTTACTGCCCCAAAATAATAACAAAAATAAATATCAAGGAAAACTCCAAATAATAAATTCATACAGCAATTAACACGCAATGAACTCAACGGCGCACATTTAAATTGTGCGAGTTTTCCTATTAGAATCGCGCCTTCCCCCACCACACCTACTAGTACAAGATGCATAGAGAGACAGCAGAAACCCCGCCTACTTTAACGCACGTGCGACTTGAATTCCTACGCGCTACAATCGTTGACAAAATATTAAAAAGAAAAGGGATCTGTTGAAATTGTCACTGTTTAAAAAATAAGACGGCAAAACAAAGGAAATTAATTTTGTTAACTGGGAATTGGAATGGTTCAAACTTCAAATATACATAGGAACGTACTTGGGCAAAAAAGGGGGATTTATGACCCCTGTGGTTTTTATAGATTTTTCATGCCGCTCGCATATTTGTATATAGCACCCAGGATCGCCAATCGGCCCTCGCTCGAACACCTTTGGTAAATAGCAGACGATATGACAAATTGATTGGGTAACTAACACCCGTAATCGCAAATTTGGTCGATATTGAACAGACAATTATAAATTTAAATTATTTATAAGGTACAATTTAATAGGAAATATAAAATAGAACGAAAATCATATAAAAACCCGAACAAACCCAACCGATTTGTTATCCGATTTGTCATATAGTCCGTCATTCACCAGACATGCTCGGGCGAAAGCCGATTGGCGATCCTGGGTGCTATATACAAATATGCATGCCGCTCTCCCAACTTGCCGCCCTGGGCAGGAGCCCAGGTTGCCCTCCCCTAGAGCGGGCCCTGTCCCGATGCATGTTTGCAATGCTTTATTTGCAGCCCTGCAATCTAATTAGATGCCCCTATGTTTCGGGCAATATCCAAGGATGAAAGTATTCCACGGGTCAAATTCTCGGGTAAAAAAGTTTTTTTCAAATTCTTGAAGAATAAATTGTGCTTGAAAATATTTTACACGTACCCAAATTTTTGCCAAATTGTAAACAAGTTATATATATACATATACATATACCAACTAATATTAGACTTGAGGTTAGGTAAGTAGGTAAAGATTGGTTATTTTGCTGGTTTTGTTTGTTTTTTATATTTGATTTTATAAGTCTAGTTTAGTTGACTTGTTCTCTTTCTTTTCGAACTACAAAACATGACGAATCATTTTTAAACAAATTTTAGAAAATAATTTCAAAATCTGATGGGTTTGCAACTACTAAAAATGCCTTTTTTTCTTAGCTTGATCAAAAATTGAGAAGAAATTCCAATATTTTGGCAAGAATTGGGGCAAATTTTAGCTGTTTACACGAAAAAATACATTGAAGGTCAACTTTTACAACTTCTTGACCAAGAACTTATATTTTAAAGCCCGGACCTGTCTATTTTCCTATTCGTCGTACATGCGCGAGGCTATAAATTTGCCCCTTTCGTAATGGTTTTAAGTTTGATGAACAATCAGATCCCCATACAGAAGCTAAGTATTGTAATTTTGAATATATTAATGAAAAATTTATATTTTTTCATTATTTCAAAAGAATGTAATATCTAGCTCTGTACAAAACAGATACCAAAGGAGATATCGAGTTTATAATATACTGGATATGGCCTTTCCAATTAAATTTTCGTCTAAAACTAATCCTACAAATGTTGTCGTTTTTTAATATTTGATATTTTCATTTTCATTATTAAATGTTAAGTGGTTAATGATAGAATTTATTTTATTTTTCGTTATAAATATAAAAGATTTTGGGAAAAAAAGAAAAAACTAAAAGTCTTCCTCCATACAATTTAATAGAATAAAATTATTTAAGGGTATCTACATGTACGTTCATCATCAGGAGACAGATATATATTTATATAGTGCTGATGGTTTTAGCAGAAGAGAAAATTTTTTATTTTTTATTTTTTTTATGGAATTAGTCCATCTCACAGTGGAGTGAATATTTATTAAGGGTAATAAAACACTCAGTCTGCTCCACTAGTTATATTTTACATAAATAACTTCGGACATGTTTCGAAAGCAAAGGCTTCCATCTTCAGCGAAAATTATGTGTTATTAATTGGCAAAAAGTTGAAGGAAAATTTCACATTTATTCCAATTCTTACGCTGGGCCCAAACTCAAATAATATACTGAAAAAAAAGGGGGGGGGGGGTTAAATTGGCAAGTTGTTGTGTCTGAATCTAATATGTTAAAAAAATGTGTAAAAAACTTTTTCTTTTCTATATATGTAGAAAATAGCGAAGTATGCAATTTTTTTGAATACTGAAGGTAGTTATTTGTATGTGTGAGAAAAAGTAGAAGAATACTTACCTAATGGGTAGAAAATTAATTGTATTATAATTTTGAAAAAATTTAAAAATTAACTTTCAAAAAATATTAGGTTAAGTACATTATTAAAATTAGATTAAAAGCTTGTGTTGGAGTCTGGTTTAAACTTAAATTTTAGAAAATTAAAACGAATGTCTACTACACATTTCATCGTGGTAGTTGATAACAAAATGGAGTAAGAATAAAACTTCCTTATTCTTTCTCCATGTGTTTTGTGGGGTACTGAGGTTTAAAGCTCAGCTCACATTGCTGAATGTAATTTTCATTGTTACTGTGATAATTACTACCAATTTTATCCTCTCAATGTCTTTTTGACAAATACCTTAAATGTTTTATAAAAAATTTAAATAATTTTTGACACTTTTCTTTAGAAATGTTTTTTCTTTTTCCCCAGTTTATTTGGTTGGTTTAGACCCCATTTACTGACTTTTCACATACTCAGTATGTTTTAACTTTTATTAATTTCTCCATATTATGTCTCTTTTACACATCATTTTTTAAATCCATGAAAGCTCCATTAGAGACCCTTAAGGTGGGAGTATCAACATGTTTGCCAACCTATAACCTATTTCGCGTAGATTTATTTATGTTTTCTAGCTTTTATACAAAATTTTAAGAAAATCAGTAACGACTTGATATTCTATAGGTAATAATTGACATATTTAATAAATATCAAGAAATTTCATAACTTATTTTAGGAGAATTGTATACGCGAAAAATATCGGGTAACATTTTTTTTAACATTATTATGTCATTGTCACTCATTGTTCTTTCACTATACAATTTTCCCAAAATTAGCAATGAAATGAATTGATATTTTTGTAATATATCAGATACTACCTAAATAATGTACCGACGATATTGATTTTCTTTAAATGTTAGTTATTAAAATAATAAACTCAAAAAATCAACGCGAAATAGGTTATAGGTTGGCAATAGATTGAATGACGTTGAGAATTCAACCTTAAAGAATTTTATTCTATTACATTTTGTGGAGGAAGACTTAGTTTTTTCTTTCTTTTCCATACCTTTAACTCCACTTTAAGCATGGACTACTTCATCAAAATAAAAAATGTTGTAAAATTTATTTGATTGAAGCCAAGAAAGAAGTATTTTGAATCATTATTACCTCGATTATTACTATCAAAATATATTTCTGTTATTGTTTCAGCAAAATAAATAATTCTTATATCATCTGCAAATAGCTTTATATTGCCCTTTAAGTTCAATTTGGAAACGGAATTATTGTTAATTAAGAATAATAATAGACCTAATATTGATCCTTGTGGAATTCCACATATTATTTCGTTTTAGATTTACGCTCAGTTGGACGAGCCAGATGGTGTACTGGGCGTGGAACCATTACAACAAAGCGAACCATCGTTAGAACAAAGGTTGCTTTCGCTGGAAGTTTCAGGAAAGCTGGCCGATGCAGCAGCGATATATGAACACATGCCCAGGCCTTTGAAATTACAACATATTCAGGTAAATACAACCTATCTGTTGTCCGGTACAGCCAAAAGTCCAATTTAAATAAAATAATTATTATGCTCATAATAGGGTTTGATCCAATGCTACCTAGACCTAGACAAAGTCAATACGGCCCTGTACTTTGCCGAAGGCGCGCTAGATCTGCAGCCGGAGTTCGGTAACATGTTGCTGGAGATGCAAGCTGAGCCACTGTGGAGATTGGGAAAATACGATGATTTAGAGAATCTGTTGAATAAGCCGGATTTTGTGGAGAATAAGAGCTGGGGTGTCCAGGTGGGAAGAAGTTTATTGTGTATCAGAAAAGGTAAGAAATCTAGCCTAGAGGAATAGAAAAAAATATGTGACAAAGAAATTGTTGTTTTTTCAATTTTTTAAATATTATTTTTATACTGTTAATGAAGTCAGAATTAAGTAGATTATTTATTATAGAAATATGGTGAATGCGTTGGTAAAATAACTTTTTTTTTTAATAATAATATACCTATATCTTTATTCTCAACCAACTTAAAAAAGTTTATTCAGAGAATATAACACCAAATATGTTTAGTAATTATTAATAACTCCATCGAAATTATTCAAAAAAAAATATATATAATAACCATTTATAAAAAAAATATTAATATATAATACGTTAAAGTTAGTTCAATTTTAAAAAATATTTTTTTAGTGTCCATAATTTTGATATTTCTTTAATTTCTTTCGGCTAACTGTTATAAATTGTTATTCCTTTATATATTATTGATTTTTGGCCAAAAGTACTCTTTACCATAGGTTTTTGAATATGATGATTTTGTCTCGTGATATGAATAATGTTGCTCAAAGGAAATATTATATTCGATTGTATTAGAATGCATAGTTTTAATTTATAAAGCTTTTCTAAATTTAAATATCCAGTTGGTTCATATACATTTATAGTGGGTTCTAAAAAAGGCAATTTATAATAATTTATAATATTTATAATAATTTATACTTGTTTAATAATGTTAACGCCATAATAACTTTATATAAGTCCCTGGTAGTTACAAAACTTCAGTATGCATGCACTATTTGGGATCCTCAGTATGCCAAGAAAGCTAAATTATATTTCTAAATAAAATTTCTCTTCTTTAAAATTATTGCGTATAGAAGCAGGAATTATTTTCCTATATAAAATAATTAGAGAGAAAATAAATAATAAAGCGTTCTTAGGACAGCTTCCGTTTAGAATAGGCGTAGTCAATACTAGATCCGCATATATATTTTATATTCCTGCACCGAGGACAAATCTGTATAGGAATTTCGCTTATAAGAATGTGCTCTTATTTTAAAAAATATTGTGGAGACATTGACATATATAATTTAAACTGTGAGAAATTCAAATTAAAATTAAGGATTGAACTACTTAGTCAATTCCTATAATTGCAATACTAATTGAATTATTAATATAGCTTAGGGATAAGCTTTTAGAAATAAGGTTTATGTATCTTGTAACTTAGTAAGTATGTAACTTGTTAAGTTGTTGATACTGTAAATAAGTAAATAAAATACAGTATTTACCAGCTACCAATTTGAAATTTAATCCAGGTGAACGGGACGAATTCAAATCAGTCCTAGAATCGATCAAGAAACAACAAGTAGACTCGTTCGGTGCGGCTAGCTTGGAGGAAGGCGCCTACCAACACGGCTACAGTTATATAACGCGTCTACACTGCACCAACGAGCTCGAACACTTCGAAAAAGCACTCTTCGAACTGTTTTTAAAACCGAACGATCGAAATTACGCCGAAACAATTATAAAGAAGCTGGCAAACGAATGGCAGTTAAGAATTAAGGTTAGTTTAGTTATTCGATTAAAAATTAAATTAAATGCAGTAATGAAATTAATATATGTTTGGATGTACTTACCTACAAATCCTTTCCTTACATTTAAAATAGGTAACCTTTCCCGTAATAAAGAGCCGCAGGCGAAAATATTTGCTTTTTTACCGAAAAAAAGTTACCTGGAAACATATTTTGATGAGCTTGTATTTATGAATATTTGTATATTATTTTTTTAGGTTGTTCAAGAAAGTGTAAGGGTACTCGAACCCTTGCTGTGCGTGAGGAGGGTAGCCTTAAATTGGGGTAGAGAGATCGTTGAGAAGAAGGCGCCTCAAGCAGTGCCCTTTTTCGATAATTTGCTGGGGGAGTGCTGGTTGCAGAGCGTGAATATCGCAAGAACAGCGGGGGTAAATATATTTTTCTATAATAATTGTATAGTAAAATATTCATTATCATGCCATTTTTCAGCAACACATTTTTCTTTTTTACCTGATACATGTATTTTTTATTATAAATTGTTAGTGAAATAAAGCCGTTCTTGTCAAATAATAATATAGTATATTATATTATAATTTTTCGGGATAATAAATAAATGTGTGTCATGGCACCGTTGCTATCGATGACGGCTTGTAGTTTTTCACTCTTGCTTACTCTTCCTTCTTCCTTTCTTCAAAGGAAGTTTTTTTTAGAAAGTTGACAAGCTCGGCTCGGTATCTTCATCCTCCGTCGAGATCTTACCGGAACCTGGTTTTTCCTTAATTTTCCCTTATTTGATTTTTCTTTTGCATAATATCACTCTCACTCTTGCTTACTTTCAATCCGCAGCAATATCTCTTACAGGCATCCTGTCCGTTAATCTAGTGTAAATTATAACTTTTTGTTCTGCAAATAATGTTGCAATTGTCGTTTTTTTATATAGCAAATATAAGAAATATTGTTGACAAGTTGATGACAACCTATTAAAACTTTTAATTCAAT
Source organism: Polydrusus pterygomalis (assembly GCA_963969555.1). Lineage (NCBI taxonomy): Eukaryota > Metazoa > Arthropoda > Insecta > Coleoptera > Curculionidae > Polydrusus > Polydrusus pterygomalis. The sequence continues at coordinate 4,735,137 of OZ018376.1, forward strand.
TTTTGTACAAGGTATATTATTTTTTTAGGTGCATCAACAAGCTTATACGTATGTCCTGGACGCCGAAAAATACAATCCACCAAAACTGTTCATTGAAAAGGCAAAGTTGCATTGGATAAGGGAGGAACACGAGGAAGCGTTGATCACTTTGAAAAGAGGACTCAATAACTATATTCCTGATAATGCAAATAGTCAGGAAACTCAACAGGCTATAGCCATGCTGGATATGGACAAAAAGTAAAAAAATTTAATTTAATTTTTTTAAATATTTTTATACATTACCATTAGATCATTGGTGGTGGCTCGTGTCTTAGAAATGCCCGAGATAGCGCCAAAGAAGTTGGCTAAAGTAAGATTAGCATTATTAATTAAATTATTTTTTTTATTACAGTTAATAGGGGTATGCAATTTGTTCAAATTGTGACAAGAAAAAGGTCGGTAAAAGAAATATTATGTGGAGTTCCACAAGGATCAATATTAGATCCAGTACCATTCTTAATTTATAATAATTTTGTTTCCAAATTGCAGGTAAAAGACAATATAAATCTCTTTGCAGACGATACAACAATTATTTATTTTCCTAAAACTTTTGCAGAAATGTATTTTCACATTAATGATGATCTACAATTACTTCTTTCTTGAAAGACAGACAAGCTTCCAAATACATCCAGTTACCCAACAAAAATACATGGATTGTCATAACTTGAATGACATAAAAAAACTTTGACATACAAATTTGTACCAAACGTTGACTTTAAGCATGTATTAGTACTTTGTTTTACAATCAAGTACAAGTACTTTTTACGTTTATTAAGTACTTTTTTTTTATTTTAAAGCGTAATTATTGTATACATTTATTTTTAGAAAGTTGTGTGCTGAAGCCAGACTGCTAATTGCCACCTACAATGATACGATTTGTAGTGTCGATGTGGAAATGAATCTCCAGCAGTACAAAGAATCCGTGGAAGTGTGTAAAGAGTGGGAAAAAAGCATTGTAAGTAGGAATAGGAATTTTTTTATTTAAAGTTATGTAGTATTCCTGAAGTTATTTGTCGGATTCTCTGTGTTAATTGTTGCCTAAATGTTCGGTTGTTACTAAACCTTTACTTTTAAGGTGGGAGTATCAACATGCTTGCCAACCTATAACCTATTTCGCGTATGGTTATTTAATTTTTCTAGCTTTTACACAAAATTTAAATAAAATCATTATCGTCTTCATATTTTATAGGTAATAATTATATAAATATTAAATAAATATCAAGGAATTTCATTAAATATTTTAGGAAAATTGTATAGCGAAAAATATCGGGTAAGATTTTTTTTAACATTATTATGTCATTCTTCTTTCACTATACAATTCTCCCAAAATTAGCAATGAAATTAATTGATATTTTTGTAATATGTCCGATATTACCTAAATATTGTACCGACGATATTGATTTTATTTAAATGTTAGTTAATCAAATAATATACTAAAAAAGCAACGCGAAATAGGTTATAGGTTGGCAATAGATGGAATGACGTTGAGAATTCCACCTTAAGGTTGCCCTAAAGAAAATAACCAAGGGGGTTAAAAATCTGGCGATTTTTCCCACTCAAGACAGATAAATATTTCTAGGTCACTTTCACACTTAGTCATAGTTGACCAAATAATTACTCTCGTTTTACAATAGTAAATAGTCTATTTTCTGGTTTGTTGCCGAAAAAATGCATATTTTTCGTCCTTCCAGGTTTGTCTAGCTCAATACCAAGACCGTATCTTCCAAAACTACTCCGACGAAGAAAAAGACACCAAAGCCAACGATCTTCAGCTACACATTGTCCACAACTTCGGCAAATCTTTGTACTACGGTACCAACTTCATATACCAATCTATGCCCAGACTTTTATCCATATGGTTCGACTACGGTACGAGACTCTTAGACGTTGCCAATACTTCCGTGAAAGAAGAAAGGAGGAATATATTGATGAAGATGACGAAGATAATCGACGGGTTTTTGAATAAGTTGCCGGCGTTTATTTTTTTAACGTCTTTCTCGCAGATTATATCGAGGATTTCGCATCCGCAAAAAGAGGTTTACGTTCAGTTAAAGAGTATTATTATTAAGTTGATGCAGCATTATCCACAGCAGTGTTTGTGGATGATTAGTTCTGTTATAAAGGTAAGAATTTTATAACACAAGAAATATAAAAGGGCAAAAATGATAGTCAAATTTTGCATAAAAGTGTTCCTGTTCTGTAGGTACTGATACTGGGCTTTTTCACTAAAATTTGGTGCTATACCGTCAAATCAATTTTTTTTAAATTCTGACCTGGCATTTTAAAATTGGGAAAACTTAAATAATAAAATTAAAAAAGAATTTAAAATTCTAAAAAATTGGTTTCATAACAATTTGTTAACAATTAATTTTAATAAAACAAATTATATATATTCCTTTTACTTTAAACCTAAATAACCTACCACGACATATGAATAGTATTCAAATAAATGAAGACATTCAAATTTTTAAAGTTAATAAAATAAGATATTTAGGAATTATTTTTGACAGTAAATTAAATTGGAATTTTCACTTAGAATACTTAATTAAAAAATTAAGAAGTTTACTACCGATTTTTAAAAACATTAAAAAAATTTTAAATGTAAGACATATGGAAATATTATATTACGCGTTACTCATTTAAATTACGAAATTTTAGTTTGGGGAGGAATAAATAGAACTTTAGTTAAAAAATTAGAAATATTACAAGAAAGGTTTTTAAAAATTATATTCATTAAAGATTATCTTTATTCTTCAAAAGAATTATATTCAGAAACAAAAAAGTTAAACATAAGACAACTTTACATTTATAACATCTTAATATATATATATTTAAAAATAAAAACCTTATACAATTTAAAAACCATAATCATAATACACGTCATAAAAATGAAATAACCATAAAACCTAAAATAAATAAATCCATAGGACAAAAATATTAAAAATATTTATGTTTTTATTTAAACGATTATTTACCAACAAAAATTAAAAAATTGATTTCATTAAAAAAATTTAAAGTCGAAATAAAAACATGGATATTAAAAATAGACAATTTGAAAATATTTTTAGAAATGCTTTAATTAATTAATATTGTTCTGAATAATTTATATAAGTAATATTTTTTACTTAAAAATATAAATTAATAATTAATATTATATAAATAAATTATTTAAATTATTATAAAAATTATAAATTAATAATTTTATTATAGGTAATATATTTCTTCAAGAAGAACTGCGTTTATACTATAAATTAACATTTTTACTTTAAAACTTAATTTTTAATGCATATTTATGATTTATGATTTTACATATTAAAACAAAAAATAAGATTTGCCCCTAACAAGCTCCGCTTCAGGGGATTGAAGAATAAGTTTATAGAAGACAACATAAACATATTTATTATATTTTTAAATTTTAAATAAACTTATTATTATTATTATTAAGAACATTTTAATTCATCAGGCATATTTCCATATTTTAAACAAGAATTTATTAAATTTAATAATGGGTAACCAATGCTGCCAAATGTTTCTTTTAACACCTTTTTATTCAATATTTCTCCATAGTTGTTATTTGAATTTAATTTTGAAATTGCTAGTTTTAATTTATTTAATATTTCATTGAATTCTTCAAAAAAAATATTACATCTATTTACTATTTGGCATAGTTCTTCATTTCCTGAATTTATTGACTGAACAATTTCTTCAATGCTATGAATATAATAAGAATTTAATTTTTCAGCAATAATAAATGGTTCCGTTTCTTTTTTATCCTTAAAAATTATTCCTTTAATGTTATTTCTAACTGTAGGTTTAACTAAATTTTTTAAGTTTCTACACATTTTTTTACCATCTTCCTTGTTATTATCTATTTGTTTATCATAATAAAAAGTATTTTCTCTTCTTAAAACTGATACACATTTATTTCTAAGTTTTTTATATTCTTCCCAATCTTCACTGATTTTAGTTATATTGAAAATTTTTGGTACATATTGTCACGGTCTTTTTTTACATTTAACATTTTTCTGTTGAACCACGGCGCCGGATTATTTTGAATTTTGTTTTCTTTACTTTATTTATGCATTGATCTACGTTATTGTGAATTTGCGTAAAAACTAAATTTATATCCAAAATGTTATAATTCCAAAAACATGAAATAAGTTCCAAACGTAATTTGTTATAGTCAATAAAGGTCACATTTCTTTGTAATCTTCACATACATTTTCTATTTCAACGAAGATCCAATTATGATCACTAATTTTAGGGTTACTTTCAACTCCGACATTTAAAGAAAATTCATTTGTTATTACCATATCTATAACAGTTTTTGATTTCTCCGTAAAAAAAAACTGATGTCACTTGAAATAATAATTGTGATATTTCACCCTAAAAATAATTGATTATTATTTCAATTTAAGAGCAAACACTACGTTTTTTTTTATGAATATTTCGTTACCTTTTCGTTTTATTTAAAAATCGACCAAATACCCATCTTTGGAGTGAAATTACCTACAGTTTTACGTTAAAAAAGGTTGGAAGTGTAAGTAAATTAATAAAAGCAGAAAAATAAATACAATTTGGACAAAATTTCGTTTTATGTTTTACGTTTTTACCTTAAAACTGTAGCTAACTGCTACCCAAGCCGCTTTTTGGAAAAAGCGAAAAATAAACGAAATATTAACAATAAAATGAAATGGCAAACTGTTCCCTAGTGTTTGCTCTTAATAGAGAGAAAATATATATATTTTTAACTGAAAATAATACAAGTATTTTCTGACTTTTTTAACAAATACATTGTTTTAGTCGAGTTATCCTATAAGAGCCAAACGATGCGCTGAATTGCTGAGCGACGCGCGCCTTAAAACCCAAGTGATGTCGCGTTTGGTCCGGGATTTTACTGGTTTAGCGGAAAAACTTATAGAATTGTGTAATAAAGACATAGCGCCAGACCTAACTACAGCGTCCGTCAACTTATTGGTCAGAGCATTACCCAGGTAAGAATTTATTTACTTCACTAGGAGTGCATTCTTTTTTTTGGGTTTGTTCGGGTTTGTTGGAAAACTAATTTTTTTTAAATATTTTTTTATCGCCCGCCCACCCCTCAATCCACCTAGTCAAATCAAGCCAATGTGTAAGAATACAGGGTGTTTCAATAAAAACTCCCAGGCCAATTATTTCGAAAACTAAAAGTGACATGTAAATTCTGTAAACGCCAGTTTTTAGCCTCTATGATTGGCTTCACAACAGGTGGCGCCTTAACAAATAATAAGACGCCACTGAGTTTTTGGTAATTTTTATATTTTTTTCGGATTAATCAACTAAAAATATCCTTTTCTTGTCTGGTAACTTGTTTTCATATCTTGCTTCGTTTTCGAGAAATAAAAATAAAAACAATTTTATTGCATATCTCTCTGGAAAACAAAAATCATTAAATAATTAATACTTTCTGTTTTTTGTTGTTTAAAACATTAAAGCATAATAAAATAATATTAAAAGAATTTTTAAATTTTATGAAAGAACTGATGAGAAATTATAGAAAACTATTAATGAAAATTAGAACAATACCAAAAGTAATTAATGGGGTCGAATGAGGTGGTCAAAATTATTGCCGTTTTCACATAGCAAATCGATATAATAATTCGGTTGTGCAAACTCTCAATAGTGTATTTCGATTAATAGCAAAAAATACAATGTATTAATTATTTAATGATTTTTGTTTTCCAGAGATATGCAATAAAATTGTTTTTATTTTTATTTCTCGAAAACGAAGCAAGATATGAAAACAATTTACCAGACAAAAAAAGGATTTTTAGTTCCTTAATCCGAAAAAAATATAAAAATTACCAAAAACTCAGTAGCGTCTTATTTTTTGCCAATATTATTTGTTAAGGCACCCCCCTGAGACGTCACTGGGCGTAATAATTTAGTGCTGCACGAGCGTTTTATCACTGAAATTATCATTACCAAAATTAAATTAAAATCTGCTAAACGATACTAAAAATATTTATAATTAAAATACTTTAAAAAAAAAACTTAACCCCAAACATCTCCGTTCATGTTGGATTTATCAAATATTTTTATGGGACATAATTTAACTTTCAAAGTGTCTTTATTCCAAACTAACTTTTACAGTTCATTACATGGAAAGTGACAACATAATGTAGAAAATAATAACCATAAAAAAAAAAAAAAATAACAATAAAAATAATTGAAGTTAATCCAATTTGATTCATTAATAAAATCAATAAAAAAAAAGAATAGTATAAATAATTTAATTTAGTAAATATATCTTTAATTTTTTTTCATCAAAAATCAATTATCTTTAAGAACCATAAAATTTAAAAGTTTCTGTCATCGAAAAAATTCTTTGCACCGTGGCGCCGCCTACCTCTTGTATTATTCAAACACATTTTTTGCACAGTTGTGAAGCCAATCATATAGGCGGCTAAAAACTGGCGTTTACAGAATTTACACGTCGCTTTTAGTTTTCGAAATAATTGGCCTGGGAGTTTTTAATGAAACACCCTGTATACTAAGCAGTCATCGTTATAAGTTACCTTCAATAATTTTAAAAGAAAATTTATTTTTAGGATGTTTAAGGGCGAATTTAGTGAAATTATGATGCCCACCCATAAATTTAGAAAACTGATCATACCTAATCCGGATTTTAAAAACACGCAACATAACCCGTTTCCGAATCATTATGTACACATTATAGGGATCGATGATAGTATAACGATCCTGGCGAGCTTGCAACGGCCAAGGAAGGTCAATTTGAGAGGATCTGACGGCAAAAGGTAGGATTAAAAAAAAACGTGTCAATATGTCAACAGTTCCGAGTCAAAATAGCTGTCTGTAATGTCTGAAATAGGTGTTGCACCGTCAGACTGGCCATAGAAAATTCCATGTAAATTTTGCTACCCTCAAATATTGGCTCGGCTCCCCTATTCATTTTACATCAAAATGGTATAAAGACTTTTTGGAGGTCCTTGTTTAGTGGACTCGCACACCAAATTTTATTATTTTCTAATAAGCCAATTAGAAGTTATTTAGAGAAAACTTTTCGTAAAATTCTTTAAAATTAAATACGGCTCTGATATACCGGGTGTTTCTCAAAAGACGTTCACCCCTATAACTTTTTTATATTTATAGATATTTAAATGAAATTTTGAGATTATGCATAAGAGATGAGTCTGCATTTATTGGCATAATTTTCAATTTGTTAGCACTTCCGGTTTGACCGGAAGTGACCTTGATTTTGATATTTTAAATGGGACATCTTGTATATTTTTACTCTTTTGGGTTCAGCATAACATTATAAGTGAAATGACTCCTCACTTGCCATTTTTTGACGTGTTATAACACTTTTATGTTTATTTATTATTTTCAATCTGGAGTGCTACAAATCAATTAAATCTGTTAATTTATAGTCAAGTAGTATATGAAAATTAAAATTGTCATAATAATTGACTTTCTAAGGTTCACAAGCGTTTAAAAAATGAAATTCTGTTTTCTTGACGATTACTCCATTTTTCCAAATGGAACGATAATAGTTCACTAGGATATTTAAAACGAGCATTTTTTATGAAAAATTCGATTTTTGTGCAAATAGTTAGCTTAATGTTAGATCTATGGATACCCAAACCAAATAACTCCAAATAATTACGGTTTTCTTTAAAAACCAGCGCACGTAAAGCGTCTAACTCCATGACCTACTATTATGAATACGGCAAAACATCTAACACCAGAATTTCGCGCCATTTTACTATTGAGACGATAGGTTATACACGTGAAATAATATTCTCTGCAAGTTTTCATTGAAAATAATAGTTAAGAAATGTCCAAAGTGCAACTGTGTTTTATTTTCTCATTCATAGAATAAATAAAGAAAATATTATTTTCGATTGTTTTTCTTTAATAATAATAGTGTCTATTAGAATGCATACTTTTAATATATAAAGCTTTTTTAAATTTAAATATCCGTTTGGTTATACAAATTTATAGTTGGTTCTAAAAAAGGAAGTTTATTTGTAGTTTTTTTAATGGCTGAATTGTAGTTTAATTCGTTGATCCCCAAATTGAAATCATATACTGTAATTTTGAATAAACCAAGAATAATATATATTTTTTCAATATTTTAATGATATATAATTTTTAGCTTTAAACAAAATACCAATTATGGGTGAGATGTAACTTCTTAAATATTCAATATGTTTTTCAAACTTAAATTTTCATCAATATATAAAACTAAAAATTTAATTGTTTTAGTATTATTTAATTATATGATTATTGAAAGATAGTGAAGAAATATTATTATTTTTTAATTTTGATTGACTTTTTTAGTTATACATTCATGTTAAAACCAAAGGACGACCTGCGCAAAGACTTTCGACTGATGGAATTCAACGACATCGTGAACCACTTGTTGCTGCGCGACGCAGAAGCCCGGCAACGTCGCTTGAACATTAGATTGTACTCGGTGGCACCGTTGAATGAAGAGTGTGGTTTGATAGAATGGCTGGACGATTTGGTCGGGTTGAGACCTGTGTTGGTGAATTTGTATAAGCAGAAAGGTAAGGGGAGGAGTTTTCTCTGTGGATTTTTATATTCTTTGCTTGTTTTAAACAGTAACACCTTTGATTAGCTAAGTTGGTAAAGGAAGGGTTCGCGAACAACTTCGTATGAGAATTATACAGGGTGTCCGGAAACTTTGTTTGTATACTTTAAGGGGATATTCTACATACGAAAATATGAAAATAAGTTCATATGAATGTAGGTCCTTAAATGACTTATAAGGAAGCTATGGCCGTCCAAAGGCGACCTTTAAAGATTAGTTTCTATTTTATATCTATGCAACCGCTTAAGGTACCGGTGTGCTTTTTGGCACACAAACTAATATTAACAATTGCTATTTATGATATTGAGAGTTATTATGAAATTTAGTCAGGGACGTTCTTACGGGGGGGGGGGGGGGCTTAGTTTATTTATTCCTAATTTTTTTACACGACACATTTACACATTTAAAAAATTTTACCCAAAAATTATATTTCCAGTGATTTTTCTACACAAAAAAGGTATTCTTAAAAAACTATTGGACCAATGATTTAGGAGAAAAATCGATTTATTTAAATCATTGCATAAACTATTATCGAATTGTGTTTAAACTAAAACATCAAAGTAGTCTTATGGCAAATACAAATTTGAAGTAAAAAAACATCAAGAAGCCCATGGTTAGCGTTAAAATAAATTGACAATGACAGTAATTAAGTCAAAACGTTGTTTTATTGTCATTTTTAAACAAAATAAATTAAGAGTTGTTGGTTTAACAAGAATAATCTGAAAAAAGTAGAAAAGTTACAACAAATGTTGAAAATGGTTTCTATTCATATCAATACAACCAACTAAACGATTTCTCATTGATGTTCGTACTCTTGCGAAAACTCCTTCCTTATTATGAATTTCCTCGCAACAATAAATAACACGTTGTTCCAATTGTTGTACATTTTCAACAGGTACTGAATATACCAGAGAATTCAGATATCCCCAAAGAAAGTAATCAATGGATTGAGATCAGGTGAACGGGGAGGCCACCTCGGCCTATCCATCGGTCTGGATATGTTTGATTTAAATGATCTCGAACCAATCTATTAAAATGAGGTGGAGCCCCATCGTGCATAAAATAGTTCGTAAGTCTTCAAGTAGAACAGGCAAAGAGTCTTGTAAAAAATCTAAATATGCGGGGCCATCTAAACGTTGAGGCATAATATATGGACCTATTAATCGATCGCCCAATATACCTGCCCAAACATTAATTGAAAATTTATTTTGAAATCGACTTTCGAAAATTGCATGGGGATTTTCTTCTGCCCATACATGGTTATTATGAAAATTTACGATGCCTTCACGGGTAAACCCTGCTTCATCAGTAAACAAGACTTTATGTAGAAAAAAACGGTCTTGATGACATTTTCTCTGCATCCACTGACAAAACTCTGCACGAGGAAGTAGGTCTTGAGGCTTAAGCGCCTGAACTCCTTGTATATGGTATGGATAAAGAAGTTGTTCATGCAAAATTTCCCATGTTGTACTCTTTGGGATTCCCGTCTTGTAAGGCAATTCTTCTTGTGCTTATACCCGGATTGGCTGCAACGCATTCGAGCACTCTTTCTTCTGCTTGTGGAGTCCTAGTAGTACGGCTTCTCCCAGTTTCATTCATATTTGGCATAAAAGTTCCGGTTTCTCTTAATCGTTGATGTAAATTAATGAATAATTTGTCACAAGGAATTTGACGGTTTGGAAAATATTCTTGATACAACCTGCGAGCTTCTCGAGCACAACCATTAGCTTTGCCATACATAAAATGCATATCAGCTAACTCAGCAAATGAATAACCTGCCATTTTTAAAAATTTGCACCTTAATTAATCAAAAACACTTTGCACTTTATCAATGATCACTACAATAAATCACAAAAACGTCATTGTCAATTTATTTTAACGCTAACCATGGGCTTCTTGATGTTTTTTTACTTCAAATTTGTATTTGTCATAAGACTACTTTGATGTTTTAGTTTAAACACAATTCGATAATAGTTTATGCAATGATTTAAATAAATCGATTTTTCTCCTAAATCATTGGTCCAATAATTTCTTTTAAGAATACCTTTTTTGTGTAGAAAAATCACTGGAATTATAATTTTTGGGTAACATTTTTTGAATCTGTTGTGTAAAAAAATTAGGAATAAATAAACTAAGCCACCCCCCATAATCTTTAGAGGTCACCTTTGGACGGCCATAGCTTCCTTATAAGTCATTTAAGGACCTACATTCATATGAACTTTTTTTCATATGTACTCATACTACTTAAAGTATACGAACGAAGTTTCCGGACACCCTGTATAGGGGGCAGGGGGACGAAATAGTATATTATTAACCAAGGTTTAGACAGCCATCATTATTGCCCGAGCGTCAAGTTTAAATCACGAGGAGCGAAGCGACGAGGGATTTAGGGCGCGAGGGCTATAGGCTGTCTAAACCGTGGTTAATATAATTTTTTTTCCACTACTAACACTTTTATTTTGTACAGTATTAATAAATTATAAAAAATATTAGGTATGTATAAATATATATTTTAATCAAGTTACCTGCTTTGGCATATTGGCAAGATAATTTGTTTTCTTGTCAGTTGGCTTTGTTAATGTCAATTTTGGTTTATTTACGTCATGTATTGTTGGTTGCCTAACAACAAGAAATCACTTTTCATGTTATTTGTTGGGGAATTAACAAATCAAGTTACCTGGTTTTAAATAGATCGGTCAATAATGGATTTCAATTCTTTATTATTGACCGTTGTCAATAGCAACTGAGAAGGGAGAGAAAAACGATTTCTGGCGTTAATTAATCGGTCAATAATGGCGATGTTATAGGTTAGTAGTGGAAAAAAAACTTTGCTGAGCTGAGTTACATTTTTAAAAGGAACGCTCAACTTAGCCGATGGCTAGTATTCAAATAAATGAAAACATTCAAATTTTTAAAGTTAATGAAATAAGATATTTAGGAATTATTTTTCATAGTAAATTAAATTGGAATTTTCACTTAGAATACTTAATTAAAAAAATTAAGAAGTTTACTACCGATTTTTAAAAACATTAAAAATTTTTTAAATTTAAGACATGGAAATAATATATTACGCGTTAGTTAAAACTTATTTAAATTACGTACGCAGATGATGGCCTTAAGGTGGTTAAAATGATATGTTTTTAGGTTTGTATATGAGGCCAAAAGAGATAAGGGAAGTTCAGTGTAATGTAAGGGACCCCTTGGTTAAAAAGAGAGATATATTTTCGAACATATTGTTAAAAAGACACCCTCCTGTGTTGGGAGACTGGTTTAGAAAGACGTTCCCAGATGCCCAGGTATGAAAAACTGTACTATTTAGTTGACATGATGATTGTAACGAGACCAACTTATGAAATACCGAGTGTTTGGGTTTTTATATTTTATATTTTTGGTTGCATTGCATAAGGTATTTACTATTTTATTTTATTAGACATGGCTAACGGCGAGAACAGGCTATATAAGGACAACGGCCGTTATATCTATTACAGGATATATTTTGGGTTTGGGCGATAGACACGGTGAAAATATTTTATTGGACTCGACTTGTGGGGATGTTGTTCATGTGGATTTTAATTGTTTGTTCAATAAAGGTAAGGCATTCTTGGTGTAAGTGTGTAAATTAGAAATTCACATATATGCTAATTACTAAAAGTTATTACAAGAAAATATGTATATAGGGTGATTCACATGGTACGTTAGACCACTTTTGTTACTGTTGTTGTGGTATTTTGTTAGTTATTATCACAGGCATCTTAGGATGCCTGTTGTTATTATCGATACAGGTGCCGAATGAAAGTTTTCTGGATTCGCAAAAAACTCTTGAGGTTCATTGGCGGTAGATTTTGGTACATTTCATTAAACTTTGTTCTAGCATTAATTTTATCACACTGTCCAAATAAAATAAATAAATTCATTTGAATAGTTTTCGTCCATGATCGGTATCGGTAGTAATTAACAAAATACCACAACAATAACGATAGTGACATAATTTTTATGCCAAACAAGAATTTATCATTATACAGACTGTCCGCGGATAGGGTTTACAATAGCACAGATGGATGAAAAATTTCATTTTTCGGAAAAAGTCATTCTTGATAAAAAGTTTTGCTTTTAAAAAAAATGCAATTCACGAACAGAAAATTTTGATTTTTTATACAGGGTTCGCAAAACCTTCAAAAACATGATTTTTTTCCAAGAGTAAACTACGTTTATTTTTCATTTTTGACCAAAATGCCAATTAGAAAACTTATTTAGAATAACGTTTGTAATTTAAATCCGAGATTTAAAATAAATCTTCGATTTTTTTAATTTTTAGAAGTAAAATAATTTTTTTTGGATAGCAGCATTAGCGGTCGAAATACATACATTAACAATCAGAGGGGTATCAAAAAGTTTCAAAAAACGATTTTGGGTGTTACCAGAAATATGTATTTTTAATTTCACAAATGAAATGACCCCGGAAATAACACAAAAAAATCTTAAAATAACAACAAATAATAATTTCATAATTTGCTATTCAAACACTCCCCCTCCATATTCAACACATTTTTCCAGCTGCAAACGAATGTGGTCAAAACTTCTTCGAATTTCGAAAAACTAAAAAATCAAAGATTTATTTTAAATCTCGGATTTAAATTACAAACGTTATTCTAAATAAGTTTTCTAATTGGCATTTTGGTGAAAAATAAAAAATAAAGGTAGTTTACTCTTGGAGAAAAATCATGTTTTTAAGGTTTTTACGAACCCTGTATAAAAAAATCAAAATTTTCTCTTCGTGAATTGCATTTTCTTTACAAGCAAAACTTTTTATCAAGAATGACTTTTTTCCGAAAAATGAAATTTTTCATCCATTTGTGCTATTGTAAACCCTATTCGCGGACAGTCTGTATAATCAGTAAAAAAAAAATTGTGAATTAAATAAGAGTTTTGATTGTCGACGTTTCGGTTTATTTTCTTCTAAACCATCATCAGAACTACAAATAAATTTTTTTAAAATTAACTCGAACGGAAAAAGGAGAAATATAATTTGTTTCTTGGTTCAAAATTTCAACATTGTTAAAATTAAGTTAAAAAAAAGTTATGTAATAGGTCTACAGCATGTTTTACTAATGTAATTTAATTTTTGCCAACGTTTCGGTAGTTTGGTTTCTACCTTCTTCAGGGCTCAATTAAAACATTAGTAGAATCGTGAACAGTAATCCTGAAAAACTTTGTATCAGGGTAGTCAGCGAAACAGTTAAAAAGGCACATCACCAAAAACTAAAACCTTTTAAAATAAGACAACAAACTGGGAAGTTCCCACCGTTAGGTACTGTGTCACAGTAGCAACTTCAAGTTGCTATATAGTAATAAAAAGCTAGCCCAAAAAGCTCAAGATTTTCTTTTTCCCTAATTAGTAAATAATGTTTTGGTTTTATTGTTGGGTTTTTCGGCGATATTTATTTTGTAAGGTTTAAGAACTTTTTTGATTTTGTTAATCAAAATTCGTATTTTATTCACAATTTTGACTGAAAATCCAAGAAACAATAACTCTATATTATGATTGATCTGTAAGGTGGAAATAAATCATTTCAAGCGATCAAACTTTTATATTGTTTCTTGTAGGAGAGACCTTCGAGTGGCCCGAAAGAGTCCCTTTCCGTCTCACTCAGAACATGGTGTCCGCCATGGGTCCCCTGGGAGTCGAGGGAGTGTTCAGGAAGTCCTGCGAATTCAGCCTCAGAGTCCTGAGAGCGAACATAGCCACTCTGATGTCGATAGTGACACCTTTTGTGTATGATCCGTTGCTGTCTTGGCCTAGGAATGTGCCCGCTGGGGCGCAGAGTTCGGAGAGAGTAAATGAACAGGTAATTTCTAAAAAAACTTTTCTTTAATAGAAAGTTATATACAGGGTGCTACCAATTCGTCGAAAACGGTATGGGATACGAATATGGTTAAATTCAGGCAAACGTGTGTGCTTCATAATTAGATGAAAGCAATTTATAAGTATTTCGAATATGGGTGGAAGAAAATTCTACATGAAATATTGACGTTATAGAAATGGCACGAACAAATATTGTGTATACCACCCTATACCTCACATAAGATACAGTCTTTTGACCTAATATTTATGTCACCTTTTATTCTCCGCAAATCCAAATGTGGTTGAAGCAAAATCCTGACCGAATTTCAATTTATTCATACAAAACATAACAATTAACAAAAACAATTTACTAATAAAAATCACGCCTTAATAAAGTAAAAATATTAATTATTGCAATTAGATCACGAGCAATTTGTATGTGGAAAAAATCATAAAATGTTTCTATTATATTTTAATTTAATTTAGTATGAGCAAAAAATCAAAGGCTGAACAATTCCATGTCCAATTCGATTGAAGAAGACAAGAAAGTAAAAATGTTGGAACTTATTAGAGCAGTTCGATAATTAACAAAAATAACTGGCTTAGACATTTGAGCAAACTTTTTATGATTACCAATAGTTTATTGGTAGAGAGTTATATATTTTTGGAGCTAGACTTTTTGTAAATCTTCGGTTACCATCCCTTCTGTAAAAGGGAACAACCAAATCCCGATTAGTAATTTGTCTAGTTTGATGTGTGTGAAGCACTTTTATTTGTAAGTTTTTATTATTATGTGAAATAGGCAGCTGTTATAAAAGTCTAGCGTTCTAATATTTAGTATATCATTATAGAGTTGAATAGTACGATAACGTGTTTCTTTTTGAATTATTACCTTTAATATGTAGTTTTGTACAACACTAAGAGGCTCTAAGGCATTATACAGACCACCCCATACAATTATAGCATATTGTAATATAGTGCTTTATATATTGTTAGAAGAAGCTTTTAATTCATTAATTTTCTTATATCATAAAATTTGTACACAGGTCGCCTTGTTTTCACACACAATTTGTCAGCTAATGTGTCCTGCTTATTTAAAAGTTTCACTGAGATTTCTGTAAATAGAATTCGCAAATCTTGTATAGGTATTATAACACCCCAATACAATAACATTTAATATAAGACAAAATTGTATTTTTTTCTGAGGGGGCTTTGTTCCGCTCTTAAAAACGCTTACTAAACTCTAAGAACACATCAGGCCAAAAAAAATGTTGATTTCATTTTCAGGCTTTGGAACATGTGAAAAACATAGAACTCCGGTTGCAAGGAAAGGTGAAAACACGAAGCCGGACCATGTCGCAATGTTTATCAGTCGAAGGTCAGACAGACTACCTCATTAATGAAGCCAAGAGCGTCGATAACTTGTGTCAGATGTACATTGGCTGGGGGCCTTATTTGTAAAGTTGAAATGTTTATTTTAAGATTAGATGTTTTTTTCTGTTAATGTTAAATCGTGTTTTATATTTTTATACTATTTTTTCACGTGAAAAATTAAAAAATAAGTTAAAAAGATTGTAGAAACATTTTATTCAGCCGAGGTGATAAAATGAGAGGACCAATTATGAAAGTCTCTATGATTCTTGCCCACACATGGACCTTAAACTAGTCTTATAAGAATTTTCTTTAGCATAGACATGTCTCAGTGTGCCAATTAGTTATGCCATTCCGCGTGAAAAAGGCTTCATCTGTGAATAAAATTCTTCGTGTAAAGTTCCTATCTTGATTTCTATGTTCTGGATAAACCGGCAGGAAGCTACGCGTAGTTCAAAATCATGGGGTAAAGATCTTGTACCCGTTGAACATGAAATGGGTGCAGCAGCTTTTCTCTGGTAACCCTATTAACAGTATCTATGTATACCCCTAGGTCTAAGTCGTTTTTCTTTTGATTGATTTCTAGACGATTCGGATATCTTTCACTGCATTAGAGGTGTGTCGTTCGCGAACGATTCGTTCAAAACGAACGAATCACTTCACTGAATTGAAAGAATTAATTCATCGTTCCAAAAAGATTCGATTCTTTTTTGATTCACCAATTCAGGAATGATTTTAATAGTTGGAGTAGCATTTCGTTCACTGGTATAATTTATCCACTAAGTTTGATGACATAAAAAAGCGACTAACGGGCTTCAACGAGACCGACCTCACAACCAGGGTTGTCAGATCTTTCTCCTTTAATTCTTTACATTTTTTTATTAAAAATGTTCCTTTTATATCAGTATTCAATTGTTAGTCAGTAACTCTCTTTGAAAGCTAGTTTGAAAATTTACTTTAAACCGTGGAGTTTTGAGTGTGACAGAAAAAAATAACAAGCCATTCAATGTTATAATAATACATTATTTAGTCCTTAAGAAACATTATAACTGAAATCAAAATAAAAAGTGTTTTCAGTGTTAAAAAACAACTAATTAACAAACCCTTGTTTCACCTATATATTGTATTTACAAACCCGAAAATTTCGAAGATTTGGCAAGCGTACATAATTTATCCTCGTTGCCATAGAGACAAACGTCGGCCGGCGGTTTTGGACAGTCTGTGAATAATCCTAAGACAAACGTAATTGCAAATTTATATGTCCTAGACAAGAAAGGCGGAATATTTTTAGCCAATGAAGATATTTCTTTATACCTGCTAAAAGATAATTAAGCCATCACACTGTCGCCTTAGTTATTTAATAGTTTAGGACAGTAGAGTTGGTGGTTTAACATAATTGCTGTAATTTACGTATTTAATTTTGGTTTACGCTTATGGTTAGGTGTTTCATCCTTTTTTATGTCATTAAATTGACCTGAGAAACACTATACCCAAAACCAGATTAAAGTAATTTCAGTTCAGTAAATCACTTGTTTGCAAACGCTCGATCAGGTGTTGCTGGTATTGGTAAAAAGCAGTGTGCACGTACACGTTCAGGTTAAGGAGCCAGGTGCCCACTGCGACTTACACGATGTATTAGAGTAGGTAGAGACGGAGACCAACAGTTTAATTAGGTACACGGAGTAAAGTTGAAGGAAAAGAGACAAATATATAGGATGAGATAGAGGACAAAAAATATGATTGATTTTACCGTACGATCAGACATGGATTAATTACCAATCACTTTAACAATTTTTTTTTTTTTATGATCGAGCACAAGCACTATAAGAAAAATCCTTTAAGGCGCTCTGGGAGCGGTGTGTGTGCGCGAAGAAAGCGATTCACGTTTGTCTTGAATCGTTGGAGATTATATTCGGTTGGAAACACGGTCTCAGAAAGGCCGTTCCACAAAGATGACGTCCTCCAAATGAAAGAGTTCTGAAACAATGATGTTCGGGATGTACTAAGTTAAACCACAGAGGGATGGGCGGCAGTGGTTCGTCGTGTGTTTCTGCTATGCATTACTCTAGGTGGAATCGAGCGGGCAATATCTGTCGAACACTTGCCATGGAAATATCTGTAGAAGAGAGTCAAATCACCAACCTTTCTTCGATGTTCTAAGCTGTCGAGGTTCTTAGTCAGCTCGTGGTCGCCGATTAGACGAACGGCTCTCCTTTGGATGGAATTCAACAATCGAAGGGTATGCTTCGGTGCAGAACTCCAGATATGAGAGCAGTATTCCAGTGATGGTCGAATCTGAGCTTTATAGAGTGTCAAAAGTTGTTGAAGTGGTGTATACAACTTTTTGGTACGGAAAAGTATACCGAGCTTCTGAGAAGCCGCCCTGGCGATTGCCACAACGTGATTAAGCCAAGACATATTTCCTCCCAGGTTGACACCCAGCAAATTAATAGACGAAGTCAGTGGATCTAAAAACCAATAACATATCGGTCATTTCTTCGTTAGTACGGCCATAACGAAACGAAATGTGAACATTTTTTGACCATTCAAAAGTATGCTTGAATTGTTTTTTAGATTCGATTTTACACCAGCCAGTTGTTAGAGACAGTTATTTTAACACCTTCGCTTCAAGTTGTGTTCAATTATTACAATAATTTAGACCTGGCCATGCACGAAGTGAATTTTTTAAATCCATATATCTCAAAAACGGCTGCTCTTACCACGAATACCCTTTTTAGGTAAAAGACGTTGGAGAATAAGAAGTTTATTTAAAAGTTTAATACAGAGTGGCTCAAAAAAGTTATTTCGTTTTAAAAGTGTGTAAGGTGGCACCCTCTAAATTTTACAATAAAAATGAGAGCAGATTTTAATTTTTCACCCCCCAAAATCCCCCCTAGCCGATTATTGTGAAAATACACCAATTATTTATGAAAAACTAAAGCCAGAAACCTTTGTAACTCTGTATCATCAATCATTCTTTTGGAGGTAAGCCTCAGATATGTGGTAGCATTTTTTCCGCACCTTTTAGAGACATCCTGTATATTTACTTTAAAAAACTATATCTAAAAATATTAACAGTATAGGAGAATTTTCCCGAGAATAAGGGAACGTTATCTGTTGTAGGTAAAGTTGGCGAGTTTTCGATAACGTTACCGGAGAACTAACGTTCTCCGCCTAACACCTCTAAGCACGTGTGTAATTTTTATGGGAATTTAGTTCGTATTTGCTCTATCTCTGTTATACACACAGAAAACCTTATAGCTTGACTACTATGACTTAAAAAAAAATACATGTATGAGAAACAACATATTTTATTAAAGTTTTTGACATTTCACAGTTCTGTTGCATTGCAAATTCAAATTTACTTTTAACGAATTTGCTCATTTTCACAAGTGTATAATAATTTTCTTATATATTTAACAAGAATTTAAACATTTGGTACAGGCTATGTACAAATTACTTACAAACATTAAAAAAACAGTCACAAGTGTTATTGTATTGGGAGCCCTAAAGAACTCATTTTATATTTTTGATCTTCACAGATGTGCCACTAACACTAAATCACACATTAAAAAAGGTTTTTGCAGTTTTATACCGTCCGGATGGTGTACCCGGCCATGAGATATCCCATGTGAATTTCGTTACTCTCAAATATTTGTTCCCCTATTAATTTTACATCAAAATTTTATTAGACTTTTTCGGAGGTCCTTGTATAGTTGACTCGCACACCAAATTTTCTTATTTTCTAATAAGCCAATTAGAAGTTATTTAGAAAAAAACTCCTCATATAATAATTCTTAAAAATTAAATACTGTTAAGGCCGATCCGCACCAATGCATTTTCACCCATCATCAAAATTGTACGCAATTTGGTATTCAATTTATCGATTTCAGCGTAAGTGAAAGTTGCAGCGTTTTTCACCCTTAGAACAAGTTCTAATTATGTGGACACTCCCATGTAATTTTGTCAAAAGTCGCTAGATATTTCGGTTGGTGGAATTAATTTATAAATATAACTTCGCTCATTTGACAAAAAAATAAACAAGACATATTATTATTTTTATCAATATCTATTCGAAATTTGACTTTGGCATCAAATTCTGCTTCTATCGAGATGAAAATTAAACAAAAAAATAGTAGTCACGTGATTCGCATTATCTGTCAAATTTTAATTTTTTCCAAAAAATAATTCAAAAGTGGGGTTATTTCTGAAAGTATCGAAAAAAGTTATTGGAAAAAGTTTTTTTAAATGCAGTTTCTAATCCACATGCAAAATTTTAGCTGCATAAGATAATTTTGATTTTTTACCCATATTTTGTAAATTGCACCACTTTTGCAAAATAAGAATCAACCTACATAAAACTTCTTAGTTTCGACAATGCTTTATTTTAGATACATTTTCTTTAAAGTAGCGCCATATTAAATGTGTGTTTTTCTACAAAATCAAAATTAAGCTATTAAAATTTGGTCGCATGTGATGCAAAGTCTATTTGTTTTTGACCCTGTATAAGGTAACTTCATTAAATAAGTATTTTTGAAAACGTAGTTTGTGTCTGAAAGTAATACACCTTAATATTAAGACAAAAATAACACAGTGTCATCAGTAAAGTGTTCATTAAGTGGAAAATAAATTTTAGCGGTGGTAAAAAATCAAAATTATCTTATGCAGCTGAAATTTTGCATGTGGGCTAGAAACTGCATTTAAAAAAAATTTTCTAATAACTTTTTCGATATTTTTAGAAATAAAAACTTTTGAATTATTTTTTGAAAAAAATTAAAATTTGACTGAAATGCGAATCACGTGACTACTATTCTTTTGCTTAATTTTCATCTCGATCGAAGCAGAACTTGATGCCAAAGTCAAATTTCGAATAAAGCTATTAATAAAAAAAATCCCATATGATGCGGACTTTACTGGTCACTACAAGGGCGTCGCCAGCCAGTGAGCTAGGGAGGGGCAGCATAGAAGAACTGAAGAAAACATTAAGATAGAAAAGTTTTAATTAAAAAAATAGCGCATAATTTTATTTTTAATTCCAGTAAGCCGTATTTTTAGAACCTCTAGGGGGGGCTACTGCCCCCCCCCCCCTGCCCCTCTCTGGCGACGCCCTTGGGTCACACTGTACATGTAACAATCGTATTTAATTATAAAGAATAGTAAAATGTGGTGTGCCAGTCCATCATACAAAGACCTTCAAAAAAGTTCAAAACAATTTTGATGCAAAATCAAAGAAGCCAATATTTGAGGGTGGCAAAATTGACATGGGATTTTCTATGGCCAGTCTGACGGTGCAACACCCGGTATAAGACAAGTTGTTTTAAGGACAAGCACTGTCAAGTAGTCAAAAGTTTTTATTTACTATCACAGATACATGTCTAATATTTTTTTTGATCACGACTAATCTCGACAATACAAACAAGAAAAGACCCAAAAGTTATTATCATGGCATACAGGATGTTACAAATTCAATGCATTAACATTGCTATCTTAACTATAACAAATTGAGAGTTGGTTAAATGAAGGGAATGTTGCATATTTTACTGCTGAATAATTTGTTAATATAGATAATATATTTGTTAAAATAGGGATATCCAAAAAACTTCAAAACTCAATTTTGGTTTTTGTTCTTTTTATGACAAAATGATGCGAGTAGGTACCTATCTAAAAAACGAAACGTCGTATCTGAAAAATAAAATTATTCCTTGATGAGCATAAAAAAGTGCCTTAAGAAAGTGCTCTTGGTTTTTCAAAATAATCAGTATTTTGTAAAAAAATAAAAACAAAAATTGATTTTTTCCGATATCTCGGAACCCATAGGAATTCTGTTAATCTCTTTTTAACAAATTATTCAGACGAGTAGGCACTTGAACAAAAGCTAAAGGATGTGAAGCATTTATCGACACAAAAAATTAACAAATACAGGTACGACATGACCCGTTGTTAAAAAAAGGATGGTCCGCTATAATTTTTAGACCAGGGTCGATAATTTTTAAAACCAACAAAAATAATAGTAGGATGAAACCCATTGGAAAAGAAAGAGAATATAACAAAAATGAAAGGAAAAATAATTTACGGGCGATCCGAGGTCGGGAAGTGGAAAGGTGTGAGTTTTTAAGGGTAGAAAACGATTTATCTCGATTCCCGGCAAAACTACAAGTCCTATGGAAAAACGTTAAATGGCAAAGTTGTAGGTAATAAAAAGATCTACAACTTTTGTATTTACACTTTTTTCACATAACCTCAAAATTTATGTGAAAAATTCAAATAACCAAGTTTTTGGTTTTTTATTTTTATCTTTTACAAAAAATTTTTTTTTTTCACGAAATTTGGTGAAAACTTACCTTTTTATGTCCCAAACACACTGTAATTTTTTTGATTTAAAATATTTATTTTTTAACCTTATTTTGACTTAATATCGAAAAAGCACCCTAATTTTCAATCGAAAATTCTCAGGTCAAAATATCTGCTTTTGTAAAAAAGTCGGTGGGCTTTTTATTCGTTGAAATCTCTACTTTCTGATGGTGTAAAAAAATATACATTACTATGGTAAATGTTCTCAAAAATAAATATTAACTTTATGAAATATTAAATGTTAACTTTTTAACTTATTTGGATGTTAATTATAGTGGTATATTTCGACTTGCAATTTTTTGTTTGTCAATGTAACATGGAATATTACGTTTTTCGAGTAATTAAAGTATAAATTTTAATAAATAGCTCAAAATTGTACATAATGATTTTAAAAAATTTCGGATTCGAGTTTTTTCGTTTCTTTGCATTTTCTGAAAACATTTACCATAGTAATGTATATTTTTTTTACACCATCAGAAAGTAGAGATTTCAACGAACAAAAAGCCCACCGACTTTTTTAAAAAAGCAGATATTTTGACGTGAGAATTTTCGACTGAAAATTAGGGTGCTTTTTCGATATTAAGATGGGAGTATCAACATGCTTGCCAACCTATAACCTATTTCGCGTAGATTTATTTATGTTTTCTAGCTTTTATACAAAATTTAAAGAAAAATAGTATCGACTTGATATTTTATAGGTAATAATTGACATATTTAATAAATATCAAGGAATTTCATAACTTATTTTAGGAGAATTGTATAGCGAAAAATATCGGATAAGATTTTTTTTAACATTATTATGTCATTGTCACTCATTGTTCTTTCACTATACAATTCTCCCAAAATTAGCAATGAAATAAATTGATATTTTTGTAATATATCAGATACTACCTAAATAATGTACCGACGATATTGATTTTCTTTAAATGTTAGTTATTAAAATAATATACCCAAAAAATCAACGCGAAATAGGTTATCGGTTGGCAATAGATTGAATGACGTTGAGAATTCAACCTTAAGTCAAAATAAGGTGAAAAAATAAATATTTTAAGTAAAAAAAATTACAGTGTGTTTGAGACATAAAAAGGTAAGTTTCCACTAAATTTCGTGAAAAATTTTTTTTTTGTAAAAGATAAAAATAAAAAACCAAAAACTTGGTTATTTAAATTTTTCACATAAATTTTGAGGTTATGTGAAAAAAGTGTAAATACAAAAGTTGTAGATCTTTTTATTACCTACAACTTTGCCATTTAACGTTTTTCCATAGGACTTGTAGTTTTGCCGGGAATCGAGATAAATCGTTTTCTACCCTTAAAAACTCACACCTTTCCACTTCCCGACCTCGGATCGCCCGTAAATTAATTTTCCTCTCATTTTTGTTATATTCTCTTCCTTTTCCAATGGGTTTCATCCTACTATTATTTTTTTTCACTTTTTACCATTTTCAAAGGCTTCAGCCCTGGTCTATTTGGTGAGTTTATGTAATCTATTTATCATTGAAGCTACACTCATATATAATTTGAAGTCGAATTAATTTAAGCGCAAACTGACAGTACGGAGTTAAATTTTTACATGTTGGTTCAGTTCAGTTAAAATTTTATTATATTTATTCCGTTACATTTTACGAAAAAAATCACTTAGGTACGACGTTTTTATAGCGCTAAATTACAAATAATTTTATTCATCTCTTCTAGAAAAAATTCAAACACAACCATTTAAAAATGAATGATATTTTGCAATGACGTAGTTGGAGGCGTGTCTTGTGCTGTAATGATATTTGGTAAAATCGCTACCGGGATGCGATTTTACAAAATATATACTATTACAGCACAAGACACGCCCCCAATCACGAAATTACAAAATATAATCGGTCTTACCGCGATTTTACTAAATATAAACTATTAGAGCACCAGACACGTTCGCCCCGTGAATCATTGCAAAATATAATCCCGCTCAGCACATTAATGTAAAATCTAATCGTTTGTAGCTCAGAGTGTTTGTTGTAGCATGACCGACGGCAGAAATATTTTTCTTAACCATCCGCACGAGTCCCACCGCCTGACGAGTCCTTTTCTACAAATTCCGTCGAGAAGGTATATTGGCAAATTTTATTTTTATAAAATGTTTGTGGAAAAAAAAATGCTCTGGGTAACAAGGAACAAACCGGTTGCCAATATACCTTCTCGACGGAATTTGTAGAAAAGGACTCGTCAGGCGGTGGGACTCGTGCGGATGGTTAAGAAAAATATTTCTGCTGACCGACGTGACGGATCTAACCTCAATTTCATTAAGATTTATTAATATGGATCAGCCACGTTGTGCTGCAAACGATTAGATTTTGCAGGATTGTGCTGAGGCCGATTATATTTTGTTATTTCGTATCTTGTGCTGTAATAGTTTATATTTTGTAAAATTGCTACCGGGATAGCAATGCTAATTCATCGAACTTGTAACACTGTGTAGCTGACAATTAAAAACATCAGTTTCTGTCCATTTCAAAAAGACATAAAATCACAGCGAACCGAAAACAAACCGGACCCCCTAAAACGAAAACAATGCTATCTACAATATATACACTCCCCTAGCTCGGTTTCTTAAACTTAAATTTATTTCTATGCGAATATTTAAACCTTTTCAGTTCTTGTCTAAAATATTCGACAGTCTTGTGTAGACCCGTGTTGAGATCGACGGTAGGTTCCCAATTAAGGTAGACCTTGGCTCGGGTGATGTTCGGCCTTCGTCGTTGCGGATCGTCTTCTACTTCGCTTACGTGGACTATTTTGCTGTGTCCGCCGACGAGGTTTTTGATTATCGAGGCGAATTCTGAAAGAGGCATACACTTATAGACAAAGATAGGACAATACCAAAGGCCTACAAAAATAGTAGAATGCTTGTTCCCCATAAGACCTGTGTTATTAATATAGGACCGCTAGGAAAGGCTGTCTGGTCGGGGAATTATTTTTTTTTCCTTGAAAAAAGTTGGCAACCATTTGAAATTATATTAACGCCAACCAAAAACACGAGTCTCGTCGAAACACGGCGAGTCGGGCGAGCCAATTCGCGTGTTTACATAGACATTTACCTTCAGATAAGCAAACAATGAGCCTAATGAATAAAAATTAAGCAATTACTTGAAGCAATTACTTTTTAGTAAAAGCAAATGCTTGACTAGCAAATGCTATATGTAAAAGCAATTGCTAGATCTGGATATGAATACAATTTTGAAGCAATTGCTGTTTTTCGTACACCTCTGTAGCAAATGCTTATTCGACACAAGTTCAGACGTGGCTTATCCACTTGTTCAGATTATAGATTTCATGTTCAGTTTGGTGCCTAATTTGTAAAAGGGTTGACGTAAATACAACAACGTTGGTCTATTTATTTAGTACAATAGTAATCTGTTACGTTTTTGTGGAAAATAGGAAACTTATATTTGTGATATGGCAGATTTCAGTGAAAATGAGGAAAGTGATAGTAGTGATGAAGAAATTAAAGACAAGCAATTGATATTCGTTCACAAATTGAAGGAACATAAATAAATCTCTCTGACCACAACCGTTTAGCTTCCACAACAGCTTCAGCAAATTTAATAAATTTGGCCTTCTCCAAAACTGCATCCATTACAGAAGTGTATGTCTTACAGACAGTAGTTTGGTGAACACCGAGTTCTTCACCTACAGAATTTTGAAAGCCCGGATTCGACAATTTCCGCAGAAAGACTTTAACCTTATTTAAAGGCTGTCTGTTAAACTGTCAATTTTAGTCATATGTTATGTTATACGAAATTTGGCTAGAATTGTGCAGAAAATCCAAAACAGCCAAAAAAACTGGGGTGTTCCATTAAAAAAACCAAAGTTGACAGTTGTAGAGCTTTTGTGAGTGGTCCTGTATAATTCATAATAATTTTATAGTCTGCGCAAAAGTAAAATTAAATTTAGGTGTCCGAGGGGTTTAAGGTTGCTTTTTCAATTTTCGAGATATTGAATTGTTTCCTTAATTTATCTCATCCCTGTATATGTTAAGATGTTATAAATGTAAAGTTGTCTTATGTTCAACTTTTTTGTTTCTGAATATAATTCTTTTGAAGGATAAAAATAATCTAGTGGAGGAAGTGTAGGTTTTTTATTGCCACAAGATGCATAGATATAGGCGGGGAGAATCGCCAACGTTTACCGGGCGTTCGAACGTACTGCACTTTATGCGGGAGTTACCGAAAGTTAGAAGAAGAACAAAACTTACATAATGCATTCTATAATTTATGGAATACTAGGATGGGGAGGCATAAATAAGAATTATCTTAATAATATTGAAACTATTCAAAAATACATTTTAAAAATTATTTACGAAAAAGACCACCAATATTCTTCTGATTTACTATTTAAAGATAGCAAAAAAATGGATATTAAACAAATATTTTCTTACAACATGTTAATATACAATTTTTAAACATAAAAATATAATAAATTATATTAATCACACACATGAAACTCGTCATAAAAATACTATTACATAGAAAAATAGAGTAAACAAAACAATAGCACACAAACATTTTTTGAACATCCATCCATATATTTTTGATATGCTACCACAGTCAATTAAAATAATTAAATCGTTAAATAATTATAAAAATAAAAATTGGATATTATCTAATCCAAGGGATATATTCAAGAACGTCATTAATAAATAAAATAAATAAATATATATATTATATACATAACGTATTGTATCTTCGTATAATACTATAGTGATATAGTAAAAATCTTGAATACTCTCGCAAGATGGGGGCAAAGTCACGTGACACTCTGTCAATTTTGGTCTATTAAATTTTTATAAGTTGGCATGAATTACAGGACCGGACTTGAAAATTATACATGTGATACCTTCTAAAACAATTTATGCAATAGCCTCATCGGTTCTACCGCTTTAATATTGCCAAATAATAAGTAATAGGTACCTAATAATTTCTTTTGAAAGTTTTGTTTTATAAATATTATAATTTAAGGTAGGTAATAATAAGCATGAATTTCTATATGGTTTAAAGATAAAGTGTCAAAATAGATTTAAAAAGTTTATAATATTATAAATATCCAAACCTTAAAAATACTAAACTAACTGAAACACAACTTAAAATAGGATTCTGTCACTCATATTTAGAACAGATTTTTTTTTTGTTTTATTTGTTCAGAATATACCTCTAGGTAAAATACCTACAGTTCAACATAAACTATAATAATTGAATTCAAGTTATTACATTCACTGTCAAGAAAATCCCCATACCTATATGACTTACGTAAGGTACGTAGACCCAAATATGGTTTTTATAGAATTTGTTGGCTATGGTACGGTTACATTTCTAAACTTGTATGTGGGCTAACATAAAGTTAAAAGTTTCAATATAGCCAGGGATTTAATTTTTCTGGTGGAAACCCTACTTGAGTTTTTGACTAACATAAGGTACGTAGACCCAAAAGTGGTTATTATGGAATTTGTTGGTTATGATACAATTACATTATTTCTAAACTTGTATGTGGGCTTACATAAAGTTAAAAGCTTCAATATAGCTAGGAATTTAATTTTTCTGTCAATGGAAACCCTAATTTAACAGTTTTTGACTTAACGTAAGGTACGTAGACCCAAAAGTGGTTTTTATGGAATTTGTTTGTTAAAATGCAATTTATTGATACAGTTACATTTCTAAACTTGTATGTAGGCTAACTTTATGTTAAAAACTTTATTTTATTGTCATACAAACAATAATAATAGTAATATAAAATAATAATTTTACTTATGTAAGGTACGTAGACACAGAAAATAGAATTATATATTTGTTCGCTATCCTATTACATACTAATATCTATAGCTATTTTAACTATTATATTAACATAATTTTACTTACTATTACCTTACTATTGCCAAACAATAATAATATTTACTAATAACAATAATAAAAATAATTCCTTCAAAATCAAATAGCTGCTTTTTAAAGGTTAATAATATGGAAAGCTGTTTTGGCATTTGGTAGAACTAGTTGATACCCGGTTTCAACCTACCCGGTTTTGTCCAACTCTCCCTACCTACCTAAGTCAGGGAAATACTTAATTTCTACTTATTTTTCTTCAAACAGAAAAGGATATCTAGATAATGTAAAATGCAAAAATTATACATTAGAAACCTAACCTTAACGAGCAAACATTTTAAGAAGAAAAATTTTACAAACTCACTTTTCGACAAAAACGGCGTTCAGATGAAATAAAACGTATTACTTATCGATAAAATCAACTAACGAGCAAGGCACACATTAATAATTATGATCCCTAATGAAAAAGAATTAAAATTTTTTAACCTGTATCTAAATTTTTGGTCAAATGAATAATAATTGTAGGTACTTACAATTAAATGTATCAAAAACGCAATTTATAACTCGGTGTTTGGGCTCATTACGGTCCGCTACAAATCTAGGGATATTATTATGTCCCAATATCAGCTGATCGATGACAAATAACCGCTGTCATCTGTTTTAAAACGAGACTATTCGTGATATTTAGTATATAAAATATACCAATAAAATATTGTCATATTCCTTTTATATTATAATCTAGCTGTGCCTGAATTATGAAATATATTCTTGACAAAAATATTATTTTACTTAACTCAAAACAAGTATTTTACTTCTAAATTCGGAATTGATAGTTTATACAAAAAAATTATATATTAGCATTAAATGTCAAAAAATATTTGAATAAACTTTTATTATTATTATTATTATAATTGACATGTACTCGTAAGGTTGGTAACATTATAACATGTGTAACTTATCCCAAAATATTATCCAAATACCCTAATTTTTTCGCCTGTAGAGGGCGTCTCACGTCTTGCTATTTAAATTGTTACCAATCCCAAATAAACTGGTCTGTCGCACGTATCAACACCTAGCATATTTTTCCATATAGTATGTTATTATTATAATATTATTTTGGATTTATCTTGACTGCATTAGGCATATCAAATCGAATGATGTGTTGTTTATTTAGTTTTCACTATATATTTAATAGATTTATAATTTCTAGTTGGCTGTGTTAGTATGGCTTCAGTATATTTTATTTATAGTATTATAGGTACAGTTCTGTTCATAAAAAACCCGTACAAGTCTTATGATTCGTTTTTGTATTAATTAAGCAGTTTGAAACAGGCTTTTGTGATTATTTCTTTAAGATTATTAGAGACGTTGAGACGTATGTTTAAGGTTATATGTGTCGTAGGCTGATAGTGAAATCCGTCATTTCATGAAACGCCTAGTGATATCATGAAGCGTGGCTAAAAAGTATATTGCAACATTTTTTTCAATTTTTTCGACTAATATTATTTTATAAAAATAAAATTTAAATTAAATTTAAAAAAAATTGAAAAAAATGCTCTGGGTAACAACGAACAAACCAGTTGCAAATATACCTTTTAGCGTGCAGCATGATATGCCTAGGCTTTTCATGAAATGACGGATTTCACTATCAGCCTACGACATATGCAATAAATGCAAATCATTGGCGTAGATAAAGTAATTAAAAAATTAAGTGAAATGGTAACTTAATATTTTATATTTATAATAACATACAATATAACAATGCGAACAAATTGAATATTATATTAAATAGGAACAGTAATAAGATAGGTATAAAAATTAATATTTGGTCATTGAGCCTTGTTTCTCGATCACTTGAGCCAATCTATTAGGCATCGAGTTATTCAAATTTGTTATACTAATTGGGTCCCCAGCATTCATGAATTATTTCCCACAATTCAGTAGAATTTTGAGGCAAAAAATTACGGTTATACATTTTTTTTACAATTATTATAGCCCACACATTTTCTATTAGATTAATATCCGGACTGAATGAAGGCCACGGTAATACTTCTACATTATTATTATCAAACCAGCCCCTAACAGCATTTCGTCACCTTAGAGTTATACTGTGGTATGTACAGTAAACCAAGTTTTGAGAAAAAGCGTTATGAAAAATTGGCTTTTTGTTACAGTGCTATAGACAGACCTACACTTAAGAAAATTTGTACTTAGTTAGTTTCATTATAATTATTACGGTTTTTTAGAAAAAATATACACATATACATTGTTTTTTCTATATTTTGGGCACTAGAAAAAACACATACAATTATGTAACTCTATTTTTTTATTAATTATGAAAACATACAACTCTGTAGAGTTACAAAAAAACAAAATAACTACAAATAAGAATATAATCCAGAACTAGAGAAATAAATATGTTAGATTTTTGGGAAGTATAGCCATATAGTATGCCTTATCCACCTCAGGAATCCACTAGCACACTAACTCAACGACCCAACCAAATAAAAACAAAGTTGTATGCGTATTATTTGTGACCATAGGAATAAAATATAAAATTACAAAGGTGTATGTGACACATATACAACTATGATACTCTAAAAATTGCAATTCACGTTGATACAACAATGTATTTATGGTTGCCAATGACATATGGTGTAACGTACAACATTGTAATTCTCTGGAAGGCAAGTTTGAGGTACATACAACTTATTAACACCGAAAAGTCAATTTCAGAAAACTGCGACATACAACAGTATAACTCTAAGGTGACGATTTGCAGTGTGCATGGGACAAATATTATCGTGTTGATAAATAAAATAATTATTGGGGTAAATGGTCGATACACCCGAATTTGTCCGTTATAAGTAGATTGAAAATTTCTGTCATCCGTGAAAACTACCGTTACAATATTCAGGTTCGCGGTATATGTAATTTAATGCAAAAAGTAAGACTGCCATCGTTCTTGCCATGTTTGCCTATTAAATATTCTATTTTTGTTTGTAAGCCTGTGGACAATACCAAATATGTTGATCCGTTTTTAATAAAACTTTCGGTACATTTGGTATCAACATAATAAGGGGGGCTCCTCCTCTCTTGTATAACAAAAAAAAATTGTTTGCAAACCGCCATGTACTGGTACTTACCATTAATCGAGTGTTCCACAGGGTTTCCTAAATTCACAGGCTGTGAATAGTTGGAATTCATTAAAGCTACCAAACCTTCAACTAAGTCTGATACGTACTGAAATGATCTGGTCTGCTCACCCAAGCCATAAACCTATAAAAAAGTTTGCTTTGATTAGCAGGCATTGATCTAACAATGGTTTTTCCTCGCCTCTTAATAGGCTATTGATATGGAGGATTATCATAGGGCAGACATGTTGAATATTTTGAATATGGTTTCATTGGACAGTAGACGTCTTATGTTTGATGTATCCTTTCTTTTTAAAATAATTAACGGTCTATCAAATTGCCCTCGACTATTGTCTCACATCCATCTAAATGTACCTAACCGACAGTTACGTCACGCAGATCTGTTCCACATCCCTTTCCACCCAACTAAATATGGAATGAATTCCCCAGTCGATAGAGCTGACCAACCAGTTCAGTAGTCAGGGTCAGATCGATATTTTTAACTCTAGTCTTTCCGGTATTAAAAAGAGAATTATTAATGCATCACAAAGGTGATGTTCTGTCGTCTTTTTTGTTTTTATATATAGATATTTGAATGTATGTATTAAGTATTGTGATAAATCGTTTTATTTGATAGATATTTATTTTGTTATCCACTATCTTATTGTTATATTATTTAATAGTATATTTTTGTAAAATGGGGTTACCAGTCTATTTCGTAAATAAATAAAATAGATAATAATTTGTCCTTGAGTGAGGAACAATAGCGTTGGAGAGTTTTCATGGTTTAATATGATAAAATCACAATGTGCTACTAAATTCAGGGGTTTTTGAGAGCCGACCGAAAATGACCGTTCTTTAGTAAAATAACTTGAAATTCGAGATTTGTGCGAAATTTTTTGTGGGCCCGTCATTTAACGGGAAAAGTGGCCATCAAATTTTACATATTTTCTAGGTAGGTATTTAAAAAAATTATTTTTTATACAGATTTTTAAAATTCAATAATGAAATATGCTTATTAGTTATTTCAAATTTTTGACAACATTTATCTGTGGAAAATCAATTTTTTCAAATCAATCAACAACAAATTTAGACTCAATAAAATCGATTATTTTATAATATTAAAAGTTAAAGAAAAGCTCCTAAAATGGCCTAACAACTGATAAAATTCCCTTTATCCCCAGACTCGACAATTATTGTCCCCAGAACTGGGGAGAAATTATCTGGTCTGGCACCACTGTATAACAAAAATGGCGCCGAGCCGGTTCTGGAGTGTATTTATTGATGTCTATAAAGAAGGAAAACCTAGCGCGCTAGCGGATCTGACCGGTGAGTCGTGTGTAGAAACGTATTTTTTCGCCCATAAAACTTTTGCTTGTTACTTACTGTTATAACGTCATTCTGTAGAGCTTGCAAAATAAAATTTGATACCACTCTGCCGTCGTTCATGTGCATCCTGGGACCGTAGGTATTAAAAATTCTAGCCACTCTCACTTGCATGTTTTCTTGTTTTGCGTACGCGTACGTCAGCGTTTCGGAGACTCTTTTGCCTTCGTCATAGCATGCTCTAGGACCTGCGGGGTATTTAATATTAGTTTTTTTTAGGTTCGTTTACATTGTAGAGGTAAAGATGCGGCGTAGCTGGCAAAACTAAATAACTGCGCTGAAGCTTATTATAAAACTTTATATTACATGAGGTTACCTGTTGATAATTTGTTCAAAAAAAAAATTCTGCGGCTGCGAACAAACCCGAACAAACCCACAAATATTCAACTGCTGGGTAGAAAAACAAGTTTCGGAGTTTAAAAAAGAAGTTTCCTATATACACATATAATAATTAAAGCTATATAATTTCTAAAAGTATGGGAACATTTCGTCTGTCTGGTACAGGCCATCTAAAAATAGATGGAAAAACGATAGTCCCATAGGAAGACGATATGCCATTCTTGCAGCCCTTTCAACAAGACTTCGATCACAAACACATCACAGATTTAATAATACAATAAATATGTTTATGCTGTCTTTTATAAACTTATTCTTCAATCCCCTGAAGCTGAGCTTGTTAAGTGAAAATTCCAATTTAATTTACTATCAAAATAAATTCCTAAATATTTTATTTTATTAACTTTAAAAATTTGAATGTCTTCATTTATTAGAATACTATTCATATTTCGTGGTAGGTTATTTAGGTTTAAAGTAAAAGGAATATAATTTGTTTTATTAAAATTAATTGTTAACAAATTTTTATCAAACCAATTTTTTATAATTTTAAAATCTTTTTTAATTTTATTATTTAAGTTTTCCCAATTTGTATCGGTATAGAAAATTCTAGTATTATCTGCAAAACTATGAATTTGTCCATCGCAATTTATACTAAATAAGTCGTTAATATAAATATTAAAAAATAATGGCCCTAAAATTGTTCCTTGAGGAACACCATACTTAAATACTTTTGGATATAGCTTTTTTCTTTATCTATTTGAGCATAATAATAAGTTGGTCTATTTTTCAGATAATATTTAATTAATTCTAATTGCTTTCCTCTGAATCCAATATTTTCAAACTTTTTTAACAGTAAATTATGGCTAACTGTATCAAAGGCTTTTGCTAAATCTAGAAAAATACTAATACAAGGTTTTTTATTATCTAGTGCATCATATATTTGTTTTGTTAGATAGCAAATAGGGTTTTGTGTTGATTTCTTTTTTTGAAGCCCAAACTGTTTATTAGAAATAAAATGTATTTTTTCCAAATAATTTTCAATTCTTAATTTTAAAATTTTTTCGAATACTTTTGCTATTGAAGATATTAATGTTATTGGTCTATAATTACTAGTTGGCATTATTAATACAATGGCAGCACAGAAAACTCAGGTTGGCCATCACAATCCCCAGACCTTAATCCGATAGATAATCTTTGGGAATTAAATTTAAAGTTTATATACATTTGACTATTAAAACGTCCAAAGATACATGTTTGGTATGACTGGAATGGATAGTTAATGGTTCAAACGTTGTTTATAATACGTAATATTTTAGAGCTTTTATTGGGAGAAAATAATTCCTAAAGATAATCCATTATGAGTTAAACGGGGCCAAGTTCTTGTTCGTTTTCAAATACTTGAACAAGAAATGTTGTTTTACACGTACCTACAGTTTTGGCAAATTGTTCAAATTAATACAAATGTTATCAACTAATATTTAACTTGAAGTTAGGTACGTAATAACATCGAAGACTGATGTGTTGTTTGTTTTTTATTTTTGATTTGATAAGGTAAGTTTAATTTTGTTCTCTTGCTTTTGGAACTAAAAACACGACGGCGATTCATTTTTAAACACATTTTAGAAACAAAACATTAAAAACTTTCCCCCCAACTTGATCAAAAAAATTAGAACAAGTTCCAATTTTTTGACAATAAATTGTGCCAAGACAAAATTTTAAGCCCGTATTCCGCGAGGTAAGTTATTGGTCAAGAAGTTGTAAAAAACCTTCAACTTACTTTCAGGTGTAAACAGCTAAAATTTGCCCCAAGTTATTGCCACAATTTATTGATAAGAAATTGGAACTTGTTATAATTTTTTGACCAAGTTGGGGGAAAACATAGTGACTTCTGGTGTTTTAAGTGACTGCCAACCGATCAGATTTTGAGGTTAGAAAATCGTTTTGAACGTTTTGTTTCTGAAATTTGTTTAAAAATGATTCGTCGTCGTGTTTTTATTTTAAAAAGCAAGAGAACCACTCAATTAAACTTATTTTATCAAATCGAAAATAAAAAAAACAAACAAAACAGCAATCCTCGATGTTATCCTGTACTTAACCTCAACTCAAATATTAGTTGGTAATATTGTAAATCAGTATAAATCAAATCAATAAGTAAGTTCTATCCTATTGATTTTAACAATTTGCCAAAAACGTGTAAAACAACATTTCCAAACACAATTAAAGAATTTGAAAAAGTTTTTGGGCAAGAACTTGGTCAGTAAAATACGGGAATATATATGTGTATGTAATAGATTGCATTAACCATATGGGTTGTCATTCTCTTATTTACCTATGGGGTTCACATGTCCCCAATAAGTCTCTGGTTGCGGATGGATATCCGGATCACCATACACTTCCGATGTACTTGCTATTAAAATTTTTGCATTTAGCCTTCTTGCTAAACCTAAAAAAATTGTTATTTAAAATATATCTATAGATTTTAAAAATTTATTTCTTCAAAATAACTTTACCTTCCATTAAGGTCGATTCTAAACGTCGTTCAATTTATTGCCAACCTATAACCTATTTCGCTTTGTTTTTTCAAGTTTATTATTTTTTAAACTAACATTTAAATAAAATCAGTATCGTCGGCACATTACTTAGGTAATATCTGATATATTACAAAAATATCAATTTATTTCATTGCTAATTTTGGGAGAATTGTATAATGAAAGAACATGTCATTGCAATGACATAATAATGTTAAAAAAAATCTTACCCGATATTTTTCGTTATACAATTCTCCCAAAATAAGTTATCAAATTCCTTGATATTTATTAAATATGTCAATTATTACCTATAGACTATCAAGTCGATACTGATTTTCTTTAAATTTTGTATAAAAGCTAGAAAAATAAACAAATCTACTCAAAATAGGTTATAGGTTGGCAAGCATGTTGATACTCCCACCTTAAGAAAAACTGCATGTTTTAAATTTATAAACCATCGAAAGCAAGCTATTTTAAAAAAAATAAAATCAAGGAAGAATTATAGGGGTCCCAATTGCTTACAGACCTTGGTACTGTTTCGCAACATTACAAGCAGCTTATAATCAACGTTACAGCTAGTTTTGATAGTTTATTCCATGGATTAAACACAATACGTTGTTTACAAAACAATCAACATTTACACAATCGCGAAAATACAGTTTCTAACACAAAAAATATTGTCCCCCAGCAGAGTTGGGTAGTGTTCAATTACAAGGTAATTTGAATCCTATTCAAGCTACTCCTCGCAGTATTCGAATACCATTCGAATAAATCTCAAAACTTAGGTATTCATACTCTTACCACTACTTTTTTGACCAAGATTCTGTATTCCGTATTCAATACTACTGGAGTATTTAAATACATAAATATAATATTGAATATTTGTATTCGTACTTCAGTATTCGAAAGGAATAGTTTATAAGTTATTCAGTTCGATAATGTAGTAGTAGTAGTACTACGAAACTGCAGCCACTAATATTTTAAATAAAGTGATATCATAACAAATTAAATTATTATATTATATAACGGACTACTCAATCCAAAATTTGATACTCAATTTGCCAAGTCAAAACTAATGCTGATAGGGCTAAATAGTTTGCGTGAAATACCGGAATGCTGATAATGATAGCGGCTGTAACATGCCCAAACGTCTAATTTAAGTGGCTCTCCTGGCGATTGCGTCAGCTTTTAATATTGATATTGAAACAGTCAAGCCGACTGTCATTCAAGCAGGAATACACCTTGAGTTGGAAAACCAGGAAAGTGACAAAAGCCCAGAACGAGTAGAAATTGTAGAAGACGACTTTACCTTTTTTCAATTCGACACCGAAGTAGATAATGAAAAAAATACGATTGAAAGTATTGGAACTATTGGAGGAAAAGACTATCAAGAAAAGGTTGCAGGTAGGGTCCAGCTTCTTACTCCAATATCTAGAGGATAAAAGAACATCATTACATATGCTGGACGATTACCCAGCAATTAAAATGATATACAGTGTGACCAGTAAAGTACGCATGATATGGGATTTTTTTATTAATAGCTTTATTCGAAATTTGACTTTGGCATCAAGTTCTGCTTCGATCGAGATTCGCATTATCTCTCAAATTTTAATTTTTTTCAAAAAATAAATCTAAAGTGGGGTTATTTTTAAAAATATCAAAACAAAGTTATTAGAAAAAGTTTTTTTTAAATGCAGTTTCTAGCCCACATGCAAAATTTCAGCTGCATAAGATAATTTTGATTTTTTACCCACCACATTTATTTTCCACTTAATGAACACTTTACTGATGAGACTGTGTTCTTTTTGTCTTAATATTAAGGTTTGTCTTAATATTAAGGTATATTACTTTCAGACACAAACTACGTTTTTAAAAATACTTATTTACCTTATACAGGGCCAAAAACAAATAAACTTTGCATCACATGCGACCAAATTTTAATATCCCAATTTTGATTTTGTAGAAAAACACACATTTAATATGGCTCTACTTTAAAAAAAAAATGTATCTGAAATAAAGCATTGTCAAAACTAAGAAGTTTTATGTAGGTTGCGTTGAGTCTTATTTTGCAAAAGTGGTGGTTTAAATTATTTTTTGGAAAAAATTAAAATTTTACAGATAATGCGAATCACGCGACTACTATTTTTTTTGCTTAATTTTCATCTCGATCGAAGTAGAACTTGATGATAAAGTCAAATTTCGAATAAAGTTATTCATAAAAAAATCCCATATGATGCGGACTTTACTGGTCACACTGTATATAAAGTATAACAGAATATTACCATGCAGCACCAGTTGAAAGATTGTATAGTATATCTTATTTGCATGAATTTTTTTCCATAATTAAGATTGTTTTTTTATACATACATACATACACACATACATATAATTACTCTGTATTCAAATACATTTTAAAACATGTATTCGACTCCATTTTTGATTACGGTATTCAGTATTCGTATACCATTTTTTAGTATTCGATCCAACACTAGTACCTAATCCCTATAACAAAAACTTACCTAAAATATTTATTGTTCCTAAGGTATTAGTCTTAATAGTCTTTACAGGGTTATGCATATAATGCGGTGGACTAGCTGGACTTGCCAAATGATATATCTCATCGACTTCGATAAACAAGGGATTAACAATATCGTGATGTATCAGTTCGAAATTTTCATGCCCCACCCAGTGCTCCACGTTTCTTTTTCTTCCTGTGAAGAAATTGTCTACTACTATGATTTCGTGTCCGTCTAGCATCAATCGGTCAACGAGATGGGAGCCTACGAAACCTGCCCCGCCTGTTACCTAAAAAAAATTATAAAGTAACTTCGAATAAGTATAGCGGAAATGAGGGCAGGCAATTAAATGACACAATTGTATTTGTCCCAACGTTTCGTTTTATATAAAAACTTTATCAAGAGTCTGAAAAGAGAGAGAGAAGACAATTACAATAAAATAATGCGATAAAATTCAAAATACAAATAATACAGTTATAGCAAAAATTAAAATGAGGCAGTAGAGGTCCCTAATCAATATATAAATACATCACAACTTTGGCCATTAAATAAATAGTTACTGTTTGAAGGTTGGAGACAATGATGTTTCTTGAATGATGAAAGAGTTTTGGACTTCCATTGTCTTTATTTGTTTTAAATCACAACGTTTCAACTGGTAAGTATCTCCAGTCGTCTTCAGGTGAATACTAAATAAGTAAAGTAACTACAGGAGTATTTATACTAGCTAGGTGCACTGAAGCATACCCGAGGTGGGTGCAGTCATGCGTTCAGTTGGCACGCGATCTTATCCTAAGATTACATCGTATACGTTAAAAGGAGAGACCGAAAAGTCAGGTGCAGCTGACCATGCCTGGAAACATGGTCACCATATCATGTGGTCAGAAGCTGAAATCCTACATAAGGAACCACACTGGAGGAAAAGAAAGTTCAAGGAAGCTGCTGCTATTCATCAGAACCCAGGCTGCTTTAGTAAACCATCCCTAGACATAAGAAATATCTGGAAACCTTTGTTAGATAGATGTAATCTTAGGATAAGATCGCGTGCCAACTGAACGCATGACTGCACCCACCTCGGGTATGCTTCAGTGCACCTAGCTAGTATAAATACTCCTGTAGTTACTTTACTTATTTAGTATTCACCTGAAGACGACTGGAGATACTTACCAGTTGAAACGTTGTGATTTAAAACAAATAAAGACAATGGAAGTCCAAAACTCTTTCATCATTCAAATAAATAGTTGTTGTTTAGATAAAATATACATGAAAAATATAATAATAATAAAAGTTTATTCAAATATTTTTTTGACATTTAATGCTAATATATAATTTTTTTTGTATAAACTATCAATTCTGAACTCAGAAGTCAAATACTTGTTTTGAGTTAAATAATATAATATTTTTGTCAACAATATATTTCATAATTCAGGCACAAATTATTTATTAATAATGTTCTTAAATATATCTCTTGGATTAGATAATATCCAATTTTTAATTTTACTTCTATAATTATTAAATGATTTAATTATTTTAATTGACTGTGGTAGCATATCAAAAATATATGGATTGATGTTTAAAAAATGTTTGTGTGCTATTGTTTTGTTTACTCTATTTTTATATGTGATTAATATAATTTATTTTATTTTTATGTTTAAAATATATATTAACATGTTGTAAGAAAATATTTGTTTAATATCCATTTTTTTGCTATCTTTAAATAGTAAATCAGAATAATATTGGCGGTCTTTTTCGTAAATAATTTTTAAAATGCATTTTTGAATAGTTTCAATATTATTAAGATAATTCCCCGGATAATTCTTATTTATGCCTCCCCATCCTAGTATTCGATAATTTAAATGGGTTTGTACTAAAGAATAATAAAGTATTTCTAATTCTTTTATATTTAAAAATTGTTTAAGGTGTTTAAATTTTGGTATAAGAATTCTTAGTTTTTTTACAATGTAGTCATTATGTAAATCCCATTTTAAATGTTTATCAAAAATTATTCCTAGATATTTAATATTTTCACCTTCCTTTATGTTAATATTATTATTGCATATTATTGGACCAATATTTGAAAGTTTATTTTTGTATAAAGTAAATGGAATGTATGTTGTTTTGTTATAATTTATAGTTAATAAGTTTTTATTAAACCAGTTGCTTATTTTTATAAAATCTTTTTCAATAGTATTTTTTTAAATATTCCAATTTAGACCTTCATAAAAAATTATCGTATCATCAGCAAAAATATGTAGTTTTTCTTGACAGTTTACATTAAAAATATCATTTAGATAAATATTAAAAAGTATTGGTCCTAGGACTGTACCTTGTGGTACTTTATAATTAAATATTTTTGGTGAACAAATATTTTCACCAATTTTAACATGATGTACTCTGTTATATAAATAGTTTTTAAATAAAGTTAATATTTGACCACGAAATCCAAGTTTTTCTAATTTGTTAATAATTTTATGACTGACAGTATCGAAGACTTTAGCTAAATCTAAAAATATGCATATACTGTTCATTTTATTATCGATTGAATTATATATGATTTATTATTATTAGATTAAATATTTTTATATTCACTATTTTTCGTCTGCGAAAATCGAGGTATAATTTTTTCGCCCTAATTTAATAGGACATACAATGATTTATGTGCGCATTCTAACACCTTTATTTTTATAAAGTTTCCCGCGCTTTATTCCGAACGTTGATCGGGCGGTTGAAAAGTCCACAGCCAGACTCTAGACGCTTGTTAGATTTACACAACAATCATCGCATGTAAAATGAACCCTTTTGTCAACCTCCGCTGTCACCGATGTCTCCAAGCTGAGTTCAAATGAATGAAAAATAAATATAAAAATATCAGTAAATCCTTTAATTCCTCGAGATTTCATTTAAGTTTTATCATAAAACGTTTAAATACCCATATTATAATTTATAATCCGAAAGAAGTTTTAAAAAAATTTATATTTTAAAGGTCGACAGTATTTAATTTATAAAAATAATTTATTTTTATGGTCTACTAAACAATTTTATTGGCCAGCCCTTGTTAACAGTTCTACGACATACACAAGTTATAATATGATTTTATTAACCCAATGAAAGACAATTTATTTTGTCAAATTTCCACTTTTATTTGAAAAACTTTTTCTTTACACGACGCGTTTCGCTACATTGTAGCTTCCTCGGGTGTATGGTGTTAACTAATTATTTCAGTACAATAACAAAATGGTCTAGATAATTAATTACTCAATGCAGGTATACACATTAGAAGCTAATTATTTAATTATATTTTATGTTCTTAACACTGTTTAGGTATTGTAAACTTAAATATTATTTTCGGTATAATATATCCCCGAATATATCTTAATCTTATGGGAAATCCAAAGAACCCTATTTAGATTATTGACACAGATTTAGCAAAGGGGAACTATTTAGTTCTAATTGGTCGTTTAATATTTCATATGTTTATCTAGATTTTCCTTTAAGTGGGTGTAACCTGTTGGAAATAAAGACTATATTTATATTTATTTATTTAATAACGCACCGGAATTTTTCAATCGATTTATTTCTAAACTTTCCAAAAGATTAAGTTTTTGACCCTAGTTTTCAATATATATGTAAAATTTTAAATTTGTTATCAAAATTATGTTGTTCTTGTAAAAGATAATTAGAATATTTCGAGTCAGTTTTATGACTGAGAAATCTTCTTCTATGTTCCAAAATTCTCGCTTTAAATGATCGACCTGTTTGGCCTATATAAGTTTTGGGACAAGAGCCATCATTTAATTGGTAAATCCCCGATTTATTATCCTTGTTGCTTTTTGATTTAGTTTTTTAAAAAAAATTTCAGAGAATTGTTAGTTTTATAAGCGACGTTGATATTCCTTTGATTAAGGTATTTTTTAATTTTATCCGTTACGGCTATTCATCATCTATGATGGATACCATAATATCGA
The DNA here is from genome assembly GCA_963969555.1 of Polydrusus pterygomalis. NCBI lineage: Eukaryota > Metazoa > Arthropoda > Insecta > Coleoptera > Curculionidae > Polydrusus > Polydrusus pterygomalis. Next base: position 4,777,076 of record OZ018376.1, read on the forward strand.
AAAAACTAAAAAAACAGGCTATTTCTGAAACCTACCCTCTTATAAAGGAAAAACCAGGCCTCTTTAAAACTATCACTTATTTTGGAAACCCATCGGATAAAATTAAAAAACACCTTAATCAAAGGAATATCAACATCGCTTATAAAACTAACAATTCTTTGGGAAAATTTCTAAAAAACTATAAATCAAAGAGCAACAAGGATAATAAATCAGAGGTTTACCAATTAAATTGTGGCTCTTGTCCCAAAACTTATATAGGCCAAACAGGTCGATCATTTAAAAGGATACTTTTGGAACATGTCGACGTTGTGGTCTGGTGGCTAGCGCAGCAGCCTCACAGATCGTAGGCCCGAGTTCCATTCCCGGTGCCGGCAACGTCGATGTTAAATTTGGAATTTGGTTTAAGAGGTGGCGCCGTCTTTCGGAAGAGACGTTAAACTGTGGGCCCCGTGTCATGGATGTTGGCACGTTAAAGAACCCTACCCTCGACAAAGAGGGATTCGGCAAAATTACCAGATAGTGTGTGACAAATTCCCTGGCGTCGGTGATTGGCCTCGTTGCGGAAAAAGGCCGACGTAAAATAAATAAATAAAAAAAAAAAAAAAAAACTTTTGGAACATAGAAGAAGTTTTCTCAATCATAAAACTGACTCAACTTATTCTAATCATCTTTTACAGGAACAACATAATTTTGATAACAAATTTAAAATTTTACTATTGAAAACAAGGGTCAAAAACTTAATATTTTGGAAAGTTTAGAAATAAATCGATTGAAAAATTCCGGTGCATTATTAAACGACCAATTAGAACTAAATAGTTCCCCTTTGCTAAATCTGTGTCAATAATCTAAATAGGGTTCTTTGAATTTCCCATAAGATTAAGATATATTATACCAACAATAATATTTTACAATAACTAAACTTATAATTAAATAATTAAGCTTGTAATATGTATGCCTGAATTGAGTAATTAATTATCTAGACCATTTTGTTATTGTACTGAAATAAAATTAGTTAGCACCATACACTCGAAGAAGCTACAATGTAGCGAAACGCGTCGTGTAAAGAAAAAGTATTTCAAATAAAAGTGGAAATTTGACAAAATAAATTGTCTTTTATTGATTTATAATGAATTTCCATCAAGTAAAGGCCTCAACGATTCAAAGTTCAATGATTTTATTAAGTTCGAAAGGGATATAGCCACAAATTCAAGACATTCACACAGAACCCCCACCTGACTTTTCCATGTCTAGTGATGTGAGTCGAGAATATTCTCTCGATTTTCGATCAATTATTTACATCAAATTCTGTGGGTGAAAACTATTATGTTTACCTACGTATATTTTTTAAAATCTGGCAACACTGTTTCTTTTAATGTCAATAGAGCGTTGCCACTTGTAACATAATTATCGAATGGTAACATCATTTTTCTATTAAATTATGCTAAACAAGAATATGTAACATAATCGATAGTTATCACATAATTTTTAATTTAATTTACCTATGCGGACATTTTTTTATGTAGGTATTTATTTTTAAAATTAAATTAAAATGTTTCCCTTGTTTTTCTAGTACTTTTACTTTTATGCTGTTATGCTTGAAAAAAATAAATGTAGATCTTTAGAATAGAAACATTTATTTCCATTTTCTAATGTACTGCTACAAATTAAGGTACCTACACCTACACATAGTATTTATGTAGTATGCATCTTTTTTATTTTTATGACTTATGTCAGTTTAGGGGTCAGAAAAAAAAAATATATATATATAGCTCATATTTTCAGGTATGGTAAATTAGTTTGTGCTTAAGGTGGAATTCTCAACATTGCCTCGTTCAATCTATTGCCAACCTACAACCTATTTTGCGTTGTTTTTTTTGTTGATAATTTTATTTAGTAATATTTAAATAAAATCAATATCTAGTAGGTACCTACATTATTTAGATAATATCTGACATATCACAAAAATATCAATTTATTTCATTGCTAATTTTGGAAGAATTGTATACTTACTTACTAAAAGAATAATGAGATAATAATGTTAAAAAAATCTTACCTGATATTTTTTGCTATACAATTCTCCTAAAATTACTTATTTATGAAATTCCATGACATTTATTTAATATGTTAATTATTGCCTATAGAATATGCAGTTAATATTGATTTTATTTAAGTAGGTACCTAATACCTACCTACTGTTTATCATTTATTTTTACTATTAGTAATAGTATTTTTTAAATACCCATGTATTTATTGGATCAGACTTATGATTGTTATCAAGAGATACATCTAAATAAGTACACCATCTGTACTATTGTAATTGAGTATGTATAGTATGAGGGATACCTACAATAAATTACTGTAAGCCCATAAGAATCTTTAAACACAATAGGAAAAGTGGGGTCATAGACAGAAAAACAATGTTTTTGTGGATTTTTCAAGGACAAGCAATTATTTTAAAAATTGTTTATGAGTATAAATTGTTAAAAAAATATTTTTTATTAATTTAAATACTAAGTAAGTACTTAGGTACTAAGATGTGGCTGGCAGATAGTACTTCTTACTACCAAAGGCAATCTGCTATTTACAGTAACCAAATACTTATATTAGGGTATCTTACTTTATTTGATACAAATAATAATAATGATGTACCTATATAATCTTACCAAAATTCTCTTTCTCTTCAAATAATTTAAAAAATTCACATCAGGGTATGTTTTAGGAACTCTTCCTTCTAAAGATATAATTTTATCCTCCAAAACTTCTATTTTCCTATAAGCTTCATTCAGCAAATAAGTAGCATGGTTCAAGTCATCAGGAAACTTCCAGGTGTCTTTTTTCGAATCGTCAGGTGGTAGTTTTGACTCATTTGTAAGTGGTTTAAAGAGTATTATAAATAAAACTGTAAAAATATATACAATAATTACAATAATTTGTAGAACTTGTATCTTTAAAAAACGCAAAGCAAATACTACCAGTTCTCATTGAAGGAGAAACTAAACCACAATAATTCGTAATGTTTTTTAGTTTCTAGTACGTCTATATCCTACTTAATAATATTTAAGTAATACTTCTATACTTACTACTTTGAAATTATTGTTAATTTATATACCTACAAAATTTGTGGAGAAAGTAATCAGAACTAGGGACACATGTAAAAATACTAATAAACCTCTCGTAAAAAAATGTTCCTACCTGTTATGGTCACACAGACTATTAAAACATACTTATGCTTGATAGTAATTTGGCTCATTGTAACACATTTTCATAATAAATTGCTAAAAAGTTACATTTTTATCTGCTTTACATTTAGATTAGGAAAACAAATACTAATCTAACCTCAAATTGACAGTTTTGGGATTTTTTAATCAAAAGTTATAAGCACAAAGAAAAGATAGGTCGGATCATGTTGGACTTTGTCGGTATTTGCTCTTTTTTTCCAGATATTACTGTTGCAAGTTGCAACTGGACTCCCTATATTATGGATTTTGATTAAATTGAAGTTAGCAGCAAACACAGCTGAGAAATGTCAACTGACAGGAAAAAATAATATGAATGAATGTCAAATTAGTCAAATTGACATTGACGTTCGAGGGGCAAGAGTGTGATTGTTTTTGTGCTGGAGATTTTTGGATTTATTTAAAACTGAGACTATTATTTCCATTTGATTTTTAAGATTTTAGTAACCATTGTGAGAGGGTTAAATATTTGTATTGTAAATAGTTAAGGAAACATTATTTTTACCAAATTAAGACGCAATTCATTCGCAAATTGAAGGTTGACCATGTTTGACAAGCTTTTTACAAAAAAATAATTCAATTGGATGACTAATATTTCCTGTGCTAAATTTTTTTTGTATTTTCTTCCCTGGAATGTAAAAGTTGCTCACCTGACAACCATAAAAGTTAATTACTCCAAAATTCCATTTGTAATGTAATTAAAAACAAATCAAGGGAGACAAGTCAACAAGATGATTATCCAAATATTGGCTTTATTGTGTGTTCAACTCTTGAGATCTAGTAATGCTGAGGTCTATGCTATTAAATATGTAAGTACAACGTTTAACAATGTTTGCAACTCAGCTTGCGAGTTATCAGTTGGAGTATTAATGTCAATTTTTTTTCAAGAAGAAGAGCATCCCATCTCAAGAAATGTATAGTAGATATCAGTATTTATTTATTCAATGTTAAGTAAATCTATAATAATACTTATTTCTTATTTAGAACTCTGAATTTTACTTCGAAGAATTTACCGATGTTCCCGCTACATTTGGTGGAAGCTTATCGGATGGATGTAAGTATTTTTGCTTGTCAAAAGAATATTAACATAGGTACAACTCTGTTTACAAATAATTTTTGAAAAAATGATAACCTTTTTTCATTTAACCATACTTTTAAGCTACTCTACTTCCATAATTAGCAGTTTTTGTAAAATCAAAGAATAAAGAAAAACACCTTAAGCAAATTTGCTTCCTCTAGAAGAGGTAAAATTTATTAAGAAGTAAATAGAGTAAAATTTTTTTTCATTTACCCAATAAATAACATGTTTTCAAGAAATTGGAGCATATTTTGAAAATTGAGTTGGCTTGAATATTTTGACGTCAGGAGTCTGTCAACTAACGTTCCACACACGTTTTGCAGACACCCTGCTTCTTATATAAACATTGTGTAACATGTATTATTTATGAATAATTCTACTGAAACTAGCCTGGCAACTTTTAAAAATAGTTAAGTCCATTATTTTAAAATCAATATTACAACACTTTTTATTTTCTGATAAACATGACAAATTAAACTTTACCACTGTCATGTAAGGTCAAGGATATTGAGATAAGACTAACATGGTTTCAAGAATTTAAGTTATAAATAATCATTTTAAAATTAGTTTGTGTGTTAGTATATGTTTGGCCCTGTTGCATGTTCAATTCAGATATATCTATATAAAATAATTCAATAAATGAATAGAATGTGTCTTCTTGTTGTGTAACTTTGTCAATAACTTTCCCCGTTTTTTACAGCTTTACAATGTTAAATGTAAGAAGAGGCGCAATATTTCACTTATCATAATAGTCAAGTTGTACTAATAAAAATAATAAATAAATTTCTAGGAGTAAATCAAAAACAACAGACACAGACATATAAATACAATTAATTTTTATCCATTTTTGGTTAAGTAATTATTGTTTAATTTTAATAACCATATTATTGATATAGTTTTATGACATTAAGGCATATCTAATAAAGAAAACGTGCCTTAAGGCAATCTTAAGGGAGCCTGAGCTGCAAGGCAATGTAAAAAAATATTTTTGCTGTTGGCTTGGTTCTAGAAAGCAAGCAAAACGGGAGTTTTTCAGTTTTATATTATAAATAGCCTAAATAGGGGAAGTGCCCTGAATCACTGTTTACGTATTTTTGTATAACATTGATTCACAAAGTGTTTTATCCTTTATCTGGGAACCCATTTGATTAGAGGAGATTAATTACTATTGACATTGTTCCCAAGGTTATTTTGGTATTTTCATTTTTTCATTAGTATAAAGTTATACCTACTTAATGGAAATTTGTATGGACTCCTTAAATGTACTATCTTACACACTAAATATACATAATCATAATCAATGCAAAATTTTAAAAATTACTGCATACCTTCTTTAAAATACATTTATATATATTTATTTGTTGTTTTGTTTATTTACAATGTTATGCTGACAGATGATGTAATATCAAACATATTAAAATCTCACCATCATATTATTAGAAAATTATCAAAAACAATTAAGATATTATAACTTTTATGTGATCAAAATGTTTAACAGAGATAGTAGAAGAAAACTAAAAGTATCTTTGTTTTTCGTAATAACCCAACGTGAATGAGTTCGTAAAACTATTTCGTTAGACAGTCGGCATCTATCGCCACAGAAAGAGATGACGCGCCACAGGCGAAATTCTTTCCAAAATGATTTTTTTTTCTATACTATAAATTTTAAATATTTCTAGAGATAAAAAAGGTAACTTCGCTTTAATCAAAATCAAAGGTCCACCCGGTTCCTCGCGAGTTCCAGATTAAAACCACGTGAAAATATACACCAATTCTTACTGTACCTGGTGGCCAAATAAGAATGGACGCCGGCTATATCTCAGAAACTGCTAAACATAGAAACTTGGGGAAAAACAATTATGATTAAAGCGGTCATGAGAAAATTCTGGAAATTACGTTCAAGTTCCTCATTTCGCCGCAAGGGGGCACAATTGAATATTATTTTTTTAAATTTTAAATTTCTCCGAAAATTCCCATATTAAGGTATAACTCTGATTACATCATTGGAAAGCTTAGACAATTCTGCATCATTTTGGATTAAGGCTCGTTGGCGTACCAACCTTGATAAGAGTGGGGGAAGCTATTGAATGTGTAAACATTAAAATCGCTGTAAGTTCTAAACGCCTTATCCGATTTTACTAAATTTAGGCTTGTTTGGAAGGGAAAGGGAAGTACCTTCAATCTTCAATCGTCGTATCCACGATAGTTTCTAATAAAATTACTAGAGGGCGCAATTTGTAATAATAACAGTTTTTTTGATTTTATTCCGAAAATTCAAATCATACGGTATACTTATGACATCATAATCGGAAAGTAGATGAAATTTACAAGAAAAGATGTGAAAACCGCAGTTTGATATCTTTGTTCGTTTTAGAGTTATTGCCAAAACAATAATTTTTAATACAATTTGCGCCCTCTAGCAATTTTATTAGAAACTATTGTGTACCATTGGATATGGCAATTAAAGGTACTTACCTTTCTCTTCCAAACAAGCTTAAATTTAGTAAAATCGGATAAGTCGTTTGAAAGTTACAGCGATTTTAATGTTTACACTTTCATTTGATAAGAGTGGGAGAAGCTATTCTTATAGCTAATAATCTAATATTATATAACTTTTAAATTATAAAAAATTCGAAGGAAAAGAAAATTATTTAGTTTACGAGAACGAACAAACAACACGCATTCACGACGAACAAACCAACCACTAAACCGCGTCACCGCGATATGAGCCGCCGGCGCGTATGCGCATCAATTGACTGAAATATTTCCATTGCCTTGCATTCCAGTTTGCAATATACTTTGCTCATTGCTTTACAAATAAGAATATAAATTGTAGCTGGTAGAACAGGTAGGGCCATGGACAGTGGATCTACCTCACGAGCTGCCACTGACACACGTTTAAAGTAAAAAATCTATAATAAAATAATTGAAATAGTCATCCAGATGATTTAATTTTAAGCGCTCTTCGCGGTGTTTGTGCCACACAACGCGTACCTATATATTAAAACATATTTTTTGCTTTACAGCTGTACGTGGCATGCTTATAAATGCCAGCCCTCCAAGTGCTTGCAACGACTCGTTAAAACCACCCAACAAAACCGGTGACGATGTCGTGGAGAAATATATCTTGTTAGTACCGAGATATTCGACCGAACAAAACTGTACCTTCGAACAAAAAATTCGTACGGCACAACTTAAAGGGTAAGTAGCAGCAGTACATAAAAAAATAAATGTTCTATGGTGTAATTTAATCCTATTGTTCGTCCATCGAAAACGTTTTGGACATATTCCTTTACTTCTTATCCACTGTTATGTTTAGTAAATACGTCGTCGTTACTTACTGGGAGAATACCCAATGACTTAAAAACTAGTGTTATTATTCCTATACCCAAAGTGTCTAAACCAAAGATTCCCGCCGAATTCAGGCCTATTAATCTACTTCCTGTTGTGGCCAAAATAATCGAGACAATAGTTTGCCAACAACTAAGAAATTATTTTGAAACTAACCAGTTATTGACTGTTTGAAGGTTGGAGACAATGATGTTTCTTGAATGATGAAAGAGTTTTGGACTTCCATTGTCTTTATTTGTTTTAAATCACAACGTTTCAACTGGTAACTATCTCCAGTCGTCTTCAGGTGAATACTAAATAAGTAAAGTAACTACAAGACTATTTATACTAGCTAGGTGCACTAAAGCATAACTGAGGTGGGTGTAGTCATGCGTTCAGTTGGCACGCGATCTTATCCTAATATTACATCTATCTAACAAAGGTTTCCAGATATTTCTTATGTCTAATGATGGTTTACTAAAGCAGCCTGGGTTCTGGTGAATAGCAGCAGCTTCCTTGAACTTTCTTTTCCTCCAGTGTGGCTCCTTATGTGGCACCATGATATGGTGGCCATGTTTCCAGGCATGGTCAGCTGCACCTTGACTTTTTGGTCTCTCCTTTTAACGTATTGTTTTTGTGTTCTTTAATCCTTGTCTCGAGTGGTCTTAATGTCTCACCTATATAAGATTGGCCGCACTCGCAGGGGATCTGGTAGACGCAGTTTTTCCTATCTTATTGACTTATAGGCTTTGTCTTCGTCAGGTGGCTTCTTAGGGTGACGAAGACAAAGCCCACAAGTCAAAAAGATAGGAAAAACTGCGTCTACCAGATCCCCTGCGAATGCGGCCAATCTTATATATATTCATTATATATACATTTTTACTTTTAAAAACTTGCTAGGTGCACTAAAGCATAACTGAGGTGGGTGTAGTCATGCGTTCAGTTGGCACGCGATCTTATCCTAAGATTACATCTATCTAACAAAGGTTTCCAGATATTTCTTATGTCTAATGATGGTTTACTAAAGCAGCCTGGGTTCTGGTGAATAGCAGCAGCTTCCTTGAACTTTCTTTTCCTCCAGTGTGGCTCCTTATGTGGCACCATGATATGGTGGTCATGTTTCCAGGCATGGTCAGCTGCACCTTGACTTTTCGGTCTCTCCTTTTAACGTATTGTTTTTGTGTTCTTTAATCCTTGTCTCGAGTGGTCTTAATGTCTCACCTATATAAGATTGGCCGCACTCGCAGGGGATCTGGTAGACGCAGTTTTTTCTATCTTATTGACTTATAGGCTTTGTCTTCGTCAGGTGGCTTCTTAGAGTGACGAAGACAAAGCCCACAAGTCAACAAGATAGGAAAAACTGCGTCTACCAGATCCCCTGCGAATGCGGCCAATCTTATATATATTCATTATATATACATTTTTACTTTTAAAAACTTGATTTTTAATGCATATTTATGATTTATGATTTTACATACTAAAACAAAAAATAATATTTGCCCCTAACAAGCTCAGCTTCAGGGGATTGAAGAATAAGTTTATCGAAGACAACATAAATATATTTATTATATTATTAAATTTTAAATAAACTTATTATTATTATTATAGATATAATGCCGTGATAGTTTTCAACGTCGGCTCAAACGACCTGGTGCCTATGTCAGCAAAGAACGGGTCCGGAATCTGCATACCCTCAGTGTTCGTCAGTCAGTCATCTGGACTCATGTTGAAGAACGTTTATACCGAACCGAACTACTTCATAGTGATAACGGCGGAGACTCCGTTCAACATTCAGACCCACTTGTTGATACCGTTTGCCATAGTTGTAGGGATATGCTTTGTTGTGATGATTGTATTTATGGTGGGTATTTTTGGGATGATTGATTGTGATTAATTTTATTTGTATTAAACACGAAAAAAAAACACTAACAATAATTATTGTGCGTTTGATAGGTTGTAAAATACATAAAAGACAGAAGACGACAGAGAAGACATCGACTGCCGAAATCTCAATTGAACAAAATTCCTACTTGTAAATACCAAAAAGGTGACAGATATGACACATGTGCCATATGTCTAGAAGACTATGTCGAAGGAGAAAAACTTCGAGTCTTACCTTGTAGTCATGGTAAGTTGGTTTTTTAATAAGGGGGTAACCTAAAATAGTATATCAAAGAAATTACCTTGTCGGACTTCCATTGTCTTTATTTAACGTTTCGGTTAATTAGTATCTCTAACCGTTTGCTAGTGTAAACTAAATTATAATTCCAAGGCTACTGTCTTAAATACCGTGCGAGCAACAATTATTTGCATCAAAGAGGGCTTGGATTAAAAAACGTAGGGCTTGGTTTAGATTGAGAATCTTTAGCATGGACGAGTTTCTGAATAGTCCTATGATATTTTAATGTGTATTTTAGTCTCGTGTACTACTTAAGTAAAGTTTGTCTTTGTAGATTTTTTTAATATATATTTTTTATTTTATTTTAAATTTTTTTAGTCCTTATACAAGGTACCTGCTGACGTAAGGAATGATATTATTTGTATCAAATACTCGAATAAAGTTTTGAATTTTGAATTTTGAGATTACAATGGTATGGGGACGATATATCTAACCAAATCTACGTTAACATTTTGTCAAATTCATATTATGACCAACTAATGAGTAATAAAATAAGTAGACAAATACAAATTTATTTTTGTTGTTTACAAAATTAACAAAGTAAGAATATACAGAAAGAATACAAAAATTGCTGAAATTGGCCACCTGCTCCAAGCATAAATTCACACGTCTCTTCATATTTTCGAAAGTGTTGACCAGCATCTCTGGAGAAATGTTACCACATTCTTGGATAATCCTTTCTTGTAATTGTTCTAAATTTGCAACTGGTGTTTTAAAAATAGTGTTCTTTAAATGAGAAAAAACGAAGTAATCCATAACCGGTAAACAAGGTGATCTAGGTGGGAATTCAATGTCTGATCGAAAACTGATCAATCTGTCGTCGAAAAAATTGCGTAAGTAGTTAATTGTTTCGGCGGCTGTATGGGCGGTTGCACCGTCCTGTTGAAAGTATCCTAAACGTAGTTCGTCGTCAAGTGATTGCTCCACAAATGGATTCAAAATATTGTCTCTATACCGCTGTGCTGTAACTGTGTCATGGAAAAAAAAACAATTCTTCTTTGGGAAACAGCTAACCAGACTCCAATTTTTTGAGGGTGCAATGTGGACTCTACAAAAAATGGGGATTTTCACTACTCCACATGCGTGTATTCTGAGAATTCACATAACCGGAGAGGTAGAACCAGGTCATCCGAAAAAAATGTCAGGTCTAATAAATCATTTCTTTTCAATAAATTTTGGGTAAACCATTGAGAATAATTCCTGCGTCTTTCAAAATCTGCAGCTTGTGTTTCTTGGAATACTTGAACTTTATAAGAAAGTAAATTTAGCTGCTTCTTAAGAATAGTCCTGCATGTTCCATAAGATCTTCCCTCTTCCCACTTCTTGGGACAGGCGTCTTATACTACTTGTTGGCGTATTTTGCATTATTTCACGAACGTTTGCAACAAGTTCTTCTGTTCTTACAGATGGTCTTCCTGCTCCTTTTTTGTGTTGTATAGAACCTGTTTCCCTAAACACAGCCACGGTTCTTTTCAGGCAATGATAAAAATCCCCAGCAATAAAAGCAACGTTAGGAAAATGTTCGTGAAAATCGTCCATGCAGAAACCCGGAATGTATTGCCACTCACCATTTACTCTAACCCCGTTTCGAGAATACGCTTCAACCATGAATGTTTTGTGCTGTTCCGTAAAGCCCAATTGTGTGAAATGTTCAAGAAATTGGAAAAATTAGCGATGAATCAAATTATTTGTAACGACTGTCAAAGATGACGAAATAACTGATTAATTGTTAATTCAGGTCGTTACTCACACCCCAACAGGTATTAAGCTCTACGGCTAAGCATTACGTCTTTTGATGCAAATAATTTTTGCTCGCACGGTACTATCCATGTACAATGAAACTTGATGATTCCACCTACGTGCTTAATGGAGTGTGAAGTTTGAGCTGTTGATTTTGGACAAGAAGAGGTTTTCAGATATTGGGGATATCCATACTTGGTTTGCTAAATATATGGGTATTTTGATTCATAAAACCTGCATTTTTGAATTTTCGTTTTCTCCAGTGCTGTTTCGTGTCCTAAACCTTGGCTTCTGACCACTGTATATTATGTTGGTTGGTCCATACATGTTCCGATATACCTGATCTCGAAGTTTCACCTCTTTGAGTATGTTTCAGATGTTCTTTAACTCCTATGGGAAGAGTTCTTTTTGTTTCTTCAATGTACGATTCGCCACACTCGCAAGGGATTTGATAGATACAATTTTTTGTGGGGGGGGGGGGGACATGACAAAACATTTTATTACATGAAAGATTTTCTTTGTACCTTTTTTAAATTGTCTTTTTTTAGTGTACCATATAAAGTGTATCGATCCATGGTTGACGAAGAACAAGCGAGTTTGTCCGATATGCAAACGGAAAGTGTTTGCTCACGACGAGCCGCACCACGATTCTGACAGTGACAGCGACACGGACGACACCACCCCTTTGCTGAGATCCGGTTCAAGGGTGACACCTGGCGGAACTTTTGAGGTACTTATCGAAGTACTACCGAATGCAAATTAAAACCAATCCAATCACGAACTGCTTTTACAAATTTGAGGATGGTTTAATTGCTTGGCGTGGTCAATAGTGTATTACATGTTTAGTATCTTTATTTTTATAGTAAATCTATTGGCATGAATAAAAAATTTACAAATCAAAATTTTCTCTGGTTGACAAAAGAAATCCTACAGTTCCTGGCCAATCATTTTAATTTTTTGTATTTTTCGTTAAGGTTCAAAATGAAAATCCACTTCAAAGGGCAGCACGTTCGGTATCTCAGCAATCTGGGGCAGGAAATTTCGTGACAGCTTCCGACCATCACAGCATTAATGGTGATAGACAAAGTATAGCAAGTGAGGATTCTGTGGGTAGGTTTTTACCAAATTACTAACCTTAATTTTTTTTTTCAATTATTAATAATAAGTTTCTTTAAAATTAAATAATATAACAAATATGTTTATGTTGTCTTCTATAAACTTATTCTTCAATCCCCTGAAGCTGAGCTTGTTAGGGGCAAATCTTATTTTTTGTTTTAGTAGTATGTAAAATCATAAATCATAAATATGTATTAAGAATCAAGTTTTAAAGTAAAAATGTTAATTTATAGTATAAACGCAGTTTTTTTGGAAGAAATATATTACCTATAATTAAATTATTAATTTATAATTTTTAAGTAAAAAATATTACTTAAGTACTTATATAAATTATTCAGAGCAATATTAATTAATTAAAGCATTTCTAAAAATATTTTCCAATTGTCTGTTTTTAATATCCACGTTTTTATTTCGACTTAAAAATTTTTTAATGAAATCAATTTTTTAAATTTTTGTTGGTAAATAATCGTTTAAATAAAACATAAATATTTGAAATTTCTTTGTCCTATGACTTATTTATTTTAGGTTTTATGGTTATTTCATTTTTATGACGTGTATTATGATTATGGTTTTTAAATTGTATAAGGTTTTTTTTTTAAATATATATATTAAGATGTTATAGGAAATGTAAATTTGTCTTATGTTCAACTTTTTTGTTTCTGAATATAGTTCTTTTGAAGGATAAAGATAATCTTTATTAAATATAATTTTTAGAAAACTTTTTGTAATATTTCTAATTTTTTAACTAAAGTTCTATTTCTCTTAAAATTCCGTAATTTAAATGAGTTTTAACTAACGCATAATATAATATTTCCATGTCTTATATTTAAAATATTTTTAATGTTTTTAAAAATCGGTAGTAAACTTCTTAATTTTTTAATTAAGTATTCTAAATAGTTTATTTTATTAACTTTAAAAATTTGAACGTCTTCATTTATTTGAATACTATTCATATTTCGTGGTAGGTTATTTAGGTTTAAAGTTAACGGAATATAATAAACAACGTATACAAAATATACAACGTATTAATTATTTAATGATTTTTGTTTTCCAGAGATATGCAATAAAATTTGTTTTTATTTTTATTTGTCGAAAACGAAGCAAGATATGAAAACAATTTAACAGTCAAGAAAGGGATATTTTTAGTTGCTTAATTCGAAAAAAATATAAAAATTATCAAAAACTTAGTGGCGTCTTATTTTTTGCCTATATAGAATAGAATATAGAATAGAATAGATTTTATTTACGGATATACCATTTTACAATAATATATAAACAAATTACAAGAATTAGGGTTATTTTATAAATACTTAGGAACTATATCAGTCTTATAAATATATAAATTTAAACATAACAAAATCACAGACTAATCAGTGTTAGATACGAGTTTTACAGAATCAGTCTTTTAATCTGGGTTCTAAATTTATTCAAACTACAATATAATTTGTTAAGGCGCCCCCTGAGACGTCACTGGACGTAATAATTTAGCGCCACAGGAGCGTTTTATCACTAAAATTATCATTACCAAAATTAAATTAAAATCTGTTAAAGGATATTAAAAATATTTATAATTAAAATACTCGTTAAAATTATTAAAAAAAAAACTTAACCCCAAATATTATCTCCGTACAGGTTGGATTTATCAAAAAATTTTATGGGACATAATTTGATCAAAAATTAATTATCTTTAAGAACCACAACATTTAAAAGTTCATCGAAAAAATACTTTGCACCGTGGCGCCACCTACATCTTGTATTATTCAAACACATTTTTTACACAGTTGTGAAGCCAATCATAGAGGCTAAAAACTAGCGTTTACAGAATTTACATGTCACTTTTAGTTTTCTTCGAAATAATTGGCCTCGGAGTTTTTATTGTATATGTATGCGAGATAAATAAATGTGAATAAATTATTTATAATTAATATATATATCGTTTTTAATAGCAACCATCGACACATCATCCAGTACGAGCGCAGTCGTCAGTCATCCCCAGTTCAAGCTGTGCAACAATTTAGACGTTTATGTTCACCAACCGGACGCAGCAAGCAGCGACGAGACGAGAAGCGACGTCACCGTGTAGATAACTAGGTTTGTTAGGTTATGTTATATTCTAGTCTGAGTAGGATGGACACCCGGTAGTCGGGTAGCTGCAGCGCCCTCTTTGAATTATTTTGTTAAACTTTCTGTGTTAAGAACTCGTTAAGGCTAAGTATGAAAGCTAAGTAAGTTGCACTCTTTTAGCTGTTGGTGAGGAGAGATCTCACGTAAATTGTAAAATCGCAATTTTTTTTTGTCTTTATTTCCTCCAAAATTTGACTCGTTTAAAAACTGCAAACACCGGAAATTTATTTTTTAAACCGTCTTGTATGCTTTATGATAATTTTGATATTTTGTACATCAGACAACTTATTTAACGCGAAATCCGTTGTTTATCTACAGGGTGTCCGGGAAAATGTTGGAAATCTCCCGGATATGAAAAATACACGTGAAAAGAATGCTACAAGTTCATATAAACTTCTTTCGTATCGGCCTCTTCTTCGTAGATATGGGCTCCCAAAGAGCTCCCATGGAATTAAGTTTGTGACACATAATTATTAAACCAACAGGTATATTTCAATTTTTCAATATTTTCATATGATGTATACCAAGTAAGACCCTTCAAATTACTATCCCAAAAAGTGTTGCGAATTACTCACAGCTGCAGGGACGGACTAGCTGTGAAACTAATGTGCCCATTTTTTTTACGCCCTGTATGATAAAAACTTTGGACAAGGGTTTTTACATACCTTTAACTATTGACTAAAAATTAAGTACTCTTCATTCATGTCGCTAATCCTAACCGTTTTCGGAAAAACGTCATTTTATTTAGATCATGTATTTAGCGTATTTCGATAAAAGATACATCTTTGTCAAAATATAAAAATTTTAACTTTACCTGCTTAGATAAAAACTTCGTAAGTGGGTTCAACATGGGCTCCGTGAAGTCTGATGAAGTTTTTAACTAAGCAGGTAAAGTTTAAATTTTTATTTTTTGACAAACATGTATCTTTTATCGAAATACGCTAAATACATGATGTAAGTACAATGACGTTTTTCTGAAAACGGTTAGGATTAGCGACATGAATGAAGAGTACTTAATTTTTAGTCAAAGGTATGTAAAAAACATTGTCCAAAGTTTTTGTCATACAGGGCGTAAAAAAATGGGCACATTAGTTTCACAGCGAGTCCGTCCCTGCAGCTGTGAGTAATTCGCAACACTTTCTGGGATAGTAATTTGAAGGGTCTTACCTGGTATACATCATATGAAAAAAAAATGAAATATACCTGTTGGTTTAATAAATATGTGTCAAAAACTTAATTCCATGGGAGCTCTTCGGGAGCCCATATCTCCGAAGAGGGGGCCGATACGAAAGAAGTTTATATGAACTTGTAGTATTCTTTTCACGTGTTTTTTTCATATCCGGGAGATTTCCCACATTTTCCCGGACACCCTATATATAAACATTTTTAGTTTGATACCACAACATCACCTATCAAAAATGTGACGTTTATTTGGGCGAGTACTTAGCCTCTGTGCAAAATACTAAAATTGTATTAAAGTATACGGGGCGGCGCAAAAAGAAACCGAAAAAGATAAATCTTTGTGGCTTGATAGCCTCCCTCTGAGGAACTATAGATAAAAAAATTAACACTACTATAAGTCCAATATTTCTGTCAATGACTCATCGTTTTCATATAGAGCGGCAGACTGCAAAAAAATCTACAGCTACGTAACTTGGCGGCATATGGGAAACTTTTTTATTATTAATTTTACGAAAAAAAGTTATTCTTCATAAAAACTTCTGCATGGTCCAAAACCTAAAATGCAACCATCAAATATCGAAAATTTCCAGTCATATACGAGGTTTGTCAAAAAACGTGAATTTTTCCCAATAATGTAAATTTTTCCCAAGAGTAAAGTACCTTTATTTTTGACATTATCAAAAATTGTTATTAAAAAAAGTTGCTCAGAACTAAAAACTACGGCTAAATGTGCAATTATACGCATTTATGTTGAAAAATTATTTTATTGATTTATTATTAATTATTTAATTAATTTAATGCGTGTTATTGCAGATTTAGACGTGGTTTTTAGTTCTGATCAACTTTTTTTAATAACAATTTTTGATAATGTCAAAAATAAAGGTACTTTACTCTTGGGAAAAATTTACATTCTTGGGAAAAATTCACGTTTTTTGTCAAACCTCGTATATGACTGGAAAATTTCGATATTTGTTGGTTGCATTTTAGGTTTTGGACCATGCAGAACTTTTTATGAAGAATAACTTATTTTCGTAAAATTAATAATAAAAAAGTTTCCCATATGCCGCCAACTTACGTAGACACACTGTATAATAAAATAATGAATTGAAATAGTACAAAAACCCCCGTTCAGACGACTTAGGATTTAGGGCAGTTGCTTAACACTGTCTGCACTCAGGAAAATACAAGAAGTAACAGAAAAAATGAACAGATGGTGTTTTTCGAATTAACCTAACTCCCAAAATGCAATTAAACCAGGCGGCATCCTCTTCCAAATTTCTGTGAACATATCTTGATTCCTATCGTGGGAACCTCAACTGGATCACGTATGCTTAAAATTGGCACAAGCTTACTACTCTATACTTTAGTTGATACAAAGTGCCTATCCTCATCTCAGCTATAATATTTTACTGTGGGGACAAGCAGTAAACATAAACCGAGTACTTCAAGCACATAAACGTCTAATAAAGCTCATCTTTGAATTAACAACGCAATTATGCAGATAAATATACAAAAAACACAAAATCCTTACAGTCACTTCAATATACATCCTTAAAACAGAGAAAAAAGAAACAATCACCACTATCCTACAAGGAACGCAAATGGCCTTATAGTCTCTAGACACACTTCAACACGATATGAAAAATCTCCCCACTATTCCTGCATCTAAATTTTTAATAAACTACCAAAAGAAATCAAACAATACATAAAACAAGGGGTATATTCGGAAGAAAACTAAATTACTTTTTTATAAAAAATGCTTTTTACACACTAACAGAGTTTTTAAATGTCTAAACGATATTATATTTGCGTAAAAGGTTTTGACCTTCTAGATTTTCTCTTACATTTAATGTTAGTAGTCTGAAATTTAAGGTAAACTGCCTCCTAAGTAAGTTAATTTTATAGTTTTATATGACGAACCTTTTTTTTTACTTTTATTTATTATTCTCAACCAACTTAAAAAAGTTTATTACAGAGAATAAGTATAACACCAAATATACAATATATAAATTCACAAATAATCAAAAACTATGTTTATTAACTATTAATAACTCCATCGAAATTATTATTCAAAAAAAAAAACTGTGTCCAAAAAGTATGCAACATATGGGAAACTTCTTTATTACGGATTTCTCAGAAAATTTTATTCTTGATAAAAGTTGGTGCATGCCTTAAAACTATAAATGCATATTTCATATATCACCTGCGGCTAATAGTAAGGGAGCAAATGCAATTTTTTCGAAATGGCCTTAGGAGTAAAGTACCTTAATTAGTACAAATACAAAAAAATTTTATATGGAAATGTTTTTGCAAATAAAAACTTAGTCCAAATACGAAATTTGAGTTGTATAGTACATGTAGTATATTCCCCTAAACGGTACGCCTCTGGTCGATTTTTTATTTACGCGATTTTAATATATTAATCAACTATCTTAATCATGCGTTTATTATAAAAATGTATTAAGTAGTTGCAAATCTTTTAAAACTTTTCAATGATACGGGTGGGTTTAGATATTAGCGTGTTGCACGCATATTTAAACATATTATTATGTTAGCCAGATTGGGTTCTAATAAAAATGATAACATAATCCAACTCTTTTTATACGAGTGGAAATAACTAATAATTTATTTGTCATTTTCACCTAGTACTGTCAAGTCCAGTGTTAGAGCAATTTAGAAAAAATGGCATTTGCTCACTTACTATTAGCCGCAGGTGAAATATAAAATATGCGTTTATAATTTTAAGGCATGCACCAACTTTTATCAAGATTAAAATTTTCTGAGAAATCCGTAATAAAGAATTTTCCCATATGTTGCATACTTTTTTGGACACACTGTATATCTAATAACCATTTACAAAAAAATATTAATATACCTATAATACGTTAAAGTTTTAAAAAATATTTTTTTAGTGTTTTTTTAAAAGTCCATAATTTTGATATTTCTTTAATTTTTTTTGGCAAACTTGTAAATCGTTATTCCTTTATATAATATTGATTTTCGGCCAAAAGTACTCTAATAATAATGTATGATTAATTTGAATTTGAAATGTAATCAGCTGATTGATATTTCGCGTTCTTTAGGTAAGACAACGCCGGCTGCGCTTTCAGTCGGCCCACAATCAAATAGAGCGGCAAAGTTTATTAAAAAACACTAACAAATTTAATTTTTCCGCCTAATCGTTACTGTTTCCGGTCCTAGACGAGTCACTGACGGAAATTTTCGACTCTGAGTAGAGAATATGAATCAAAGGACGGTGAAAAAAATTATGCATGTGCAATGTGTGTGATGGTGCTAGTATATTTTAAGTAAACCCAATATTATTACTGCTAAGCCTGCCGATTCACGTATTTTTTTAATTCAGTTATAATATAAAGCTTTTAACACAATATGTGCCAATTCAAACATAATAAAAATTATCGACTTTTCTTACTATTGTGGACTACACAGAATACCTAATCAATTATTACTGAGACCGCGATCTTATGTAGCTTCGGGGTTCCCCTCCAGCACTTTCTCTTCTGGTTCACACTGCTCTATGTACCGCAGCACTCTGGTTGCATGTTGTATGCCATTTCTATTCGATATGTTTTTGCCACAAAACTATTAAAAAAAAGTAGAAGCTTACTAGGCTGTGTAAATGGCACACCATAATAAGCTAGTTTGGTTTTACCATCAGATTTGTCGAATTGCTTCCATAGACATTTACTTTTAGATAAGCAAACAATAATCGCGAAAGTGGCCTTGCGCATGTAAACATAACCACACGGTAATGCAGGGGCGTGCGGTCCATGGAAGCGATGGAAGCACTGCTTCCCCTACCGCTCTCGTAAGATAAAACAAATATTATATTAAAATAATTTAATCTATATACAATCGAAATATCCAAGTATATATTTCTAATTTCCAAACCAAATCCGGCCCTGCATGCATCTCTGACCATCGCAGCATACCGCTTAATACATCGGCTCAATCGGCTGACAGCAATCGTTATATTTCGGGAAATCCATCGCTAAATAATACGAGCAGCGGCCAAAAATTGCACCCGCGGCAAAGAAACTTGTCAAAGATTTCATTTTTCCATGCGTTTTTAGTCGGGAATTTTCGGGCGCGAGCGTATTTGCCTCGAGTTTTTTTGCTGGTAAGGCACTCCGCTCGGAAGAGCATCTCGCACGTGGCCCGACGTTTATGTGTGGGGGTAAATGATTGTGACTGTGACAGTCTTATTAAAATTGTGTGGTGTCTCGCCCTCGCGCAGATTCTCGCACGTGGCTCGCGTCCGACGTTGTGTATGATAAATAATTGTGACAGTCTTATGAAAATTGTGTAGTTTATAGAACTCTCTTATCTGTTTTGTGGTTTATAGTTTATTATTGACTTTGTTTCTTGGATTGATGAAAAAGGTATGTACCGGGTGTCCCACCTAAGGAGGTAATCGGCTATATCTCAGAAAGTAATAACACTAGGACTTTGGGAAAAAATATATGTCTATAAAAGCGGCCAAGAGAAATTGCTCGAAATTATTTTCAAGTTCGAAAAATGACCGCTAGGGGGCGTAAGAGAACTTTCAAAATAGAAATGCCGATTTTCTCTTGATTTTTCTTAATAAAATAATGTCAAAAATATAAGCATTGTATTCTTCATAAAATTATGCAACTTTATGTTAGAAATCATTTTTTTCTATTTTCAATAATAAAGTGGTGGGAGAAGGTCAAACCTTTTTTCTTTCAAACGCTGATATCTCTGTTTTGGATAAACCGATTTTATTCAACTTGGTCTTGAAAAAAAGCGCTTCTTTTCCTCTACACGTAGATCTATTAACTATACCATATTGATTCTGATGGTGGCCACTAGATGGCGTTTTTCCGTAATTCCTCAATGAATAAGGATTTTCTCAAAAAAATCAAATGTTATGATATGACTTTTTCATCATATTTTATTTTAGGCTTATAAAGGCTATTACATAGTGGAATAAAAAATCCAGGTCCGTATTTAAAATAAAAAAGTTGATGATGGTCGCTCGAATCCGAAACGTCGGATTAAAAAACTAACCCCATCAGCTTGTAGAGGAGGAAAAGTTACTACGAAGAACTAAAAACCGCAACGTGATATCTTTTGTGTGATTTAATTGATTAATGAATGTAATAATAAAAAATGGCCTATTTTTCCATATTAATTATTATTATCCCTAATTTCTCTAGTTTAACAAAAGATATCACGTTGCGGTTTTCAGTTCCCTATAGTAACTTTTCCTCCTCTACAAGCTGATGGAGTTAGTTTTTTAATCCGACGTTTCGGATTCGAGCGACCATCATCAACTTTTTTATTTTAAATACGGACCTGGATTTTTTATTCCACTACGTAATAGCCTTTATAAGCCTAAAATAAAATATGATGAAAAAGTCATATCATAACATTTGATTTTTTTGAGAAAATCCTTATTCATTGAGAAATTACGGAAAAACGCCATCTAGTGGCCACCATCAGAATCAATATGGTATAGTTAATAGATCTACGTGTAGAGGAAAAAAAGGGCTTCTTTTCAAGACCAAGTTGAATAAAATCGGTTTATCCAAAACAGAGATATCAGCGTTTGAAAGAAAAACGGTTTGACCTTCTTCCACCACTTTATTATTGAAAATAGAAAAAAATGATTCCTAACATAAAGTTGCATAATTTTATGAAGAATACAATGCTAATATCTTTAACTTATTTTTATTAAGAAAAATCCAGAGAAAATCGGCATTTCTATTTTGAAAGTTCTCTTACGCCCCCTAGCGGTCATTTTTCGAACTTGAAAATAATTTCCAGCAATTTCTCTTGGCCGCTTTTATAAACATATATTTTTTCCCAAAGTCCTAGTGTTATTACTTTCTGAGATATAGCCGATTACCTCCTTAGGTGGAACACCCGGTACCTACGTGGTTTCTTTTTTATATTTTTATTTCACGTCAAACTAAAAAACAATTCTTGCGGTGCCTATCTCCCTTTTTTACTTGAAACACCTAAAGACCACGTCGTTGATATTCAAAATATAAGCTCTAAAATTATACCATCTATTAGGCGAAGTAGTAATATAAATATATTGTAAATTCAAAATTTATAAAAAGGTTTCCAGTCTCTTTCTTCAGGAACAATGTAAATTAACCACATCACATAATATTTACACACCCAGTATCTGTTTAAAATTAAATCAAACTGTGAATTCAAGGTAAAAATGTATATTTTTGGGTATTAGTTTCTACGAGAGTTTCTATTATGAAACTTTGTTAACTTGTTTTTAAAGACTCTTAAGGCAGCGTTGGGTCAGTAAAAAATTGGGTTTTAACAGGCAAATTACGTAAAAATTAATAAAAAACATAGGTGTAGCCATTTACAAAACAGAAGGAATATTAAAAAGTCTCGGAAAAATCATAGGTAGGTATGTACATAACCTCACATTTTTTATAGTAAATAAATCACAGTATTCTACCTGTAAACGTTGAAAAACCTTTTCTACCTCTCGAAAACAAAATTCTTGCCAATATTTGGGCGTGGTCCTCAAAAAAAAATTTCGCCTGCGGCGCTTTGCCTCCGGCGGGCCTGCCGGCAGCGGTGCTTCCCCATTTACATAACTCACCGCACGCCCCTGGGTAATAGGCATGCGCACTGAAAAAATATCCTTTAACGAATGGGGTAAATAGACAGGTCCGGGCTTTAACATCTTGTTTTTGTGGTCTAGGCCTAGTTAGATGTGTCTAAATTGATCATAATAAAATAAAATTACATATCAAGAACTATCACTACTTCATACTTATTGAAAATACGAAATACTTGATATTCTACCCCTATTTTTAATAATAATAACAATAAACAATCTTTATTCAGATAAACATGACAGTAAACATTTGAAAAACAAGAAAGATAATAATAAAAATCATATTCAATGTCATCTGAAAGGGCGACGTTCATCCCTTGCTAAACAAGGGTTGGTCTTGCACTTAACCTTAGTTTAGTCGTACTATGTAATTAAATGCCTACTTTACTATTACTTTGACTTTACGTTACTAGTCATTGTATCCGAGTCACTAAAGGCACAAACACAATTCATTAAACTACACAAAAACTAGAAATCCATAAATATTAAATATCCACAATGGGAAAGAGAACAACAAGAAATTATATGAATTTTTTTCTGGGATACGTGTCAATTCCGCCTGTAGCATTTGTAAACGAATCTTCGCCACCAAAAAAAATGAAAATGCGTTTACAAACGCCACTTTTCGAAATTTTTATCCTGTGACTTTTTCTTCCGGTTTTTGGAAATTCGTATATACAGCAGGTAATTTATCCCCTTTTTTCCCTATTTTTCGTCGGAGAATTTCGTCCTATTTTTAAGAGGAAATTTTTAAAAGGCGGGAAATTTAAAAGTCGAAACTTGTTTAAGTGATGAAGAATAAAAATAAACTCACTTCTCGTGAAATTCGCCTATCCTATATATAACTATTTCATTTTATGACGTCCCCAAAAAATAGTTGTAAATGGCACAATGTTCTGTCAACAAAATTTATTTTTGTTGCACTATTTTTGGTTTTAAACTCGTTTACTAATGGTTACAAAATTTCTAGGTTAGAAAATAAAAGTTCAAACCATCAAGATCGTTCTGTAAGTATCAACGCGCCTGAATCTTCCGTAGTCACATGATCTAAAAATGTCCTCACTCCGGTCTCATCTGAGAGGTAAAAACCGAACTCGACAAATATCTCTGTACTAATGGAGATTTGGTATTTATAGGTTGCCAATCTACTAATTTGAGTTGGCAGCATCATCCCAACGGACTAACTTCGTAGCCATCATCAGAAAGCTCAAGAGTTTATCATAAACCATTTAAAAAAATTCTTTATGATATAATATCTTAATAAAATAATGCACCTGTTGAAAGACATATCCCCTGTCGCACTTTTCTCACTACAGTTATGCACTAAACACAGTGGCATTGTTTTAAAAGTTTATATAATATCACAAATGACAACAAATTGTTCAACAATAAACACGCAACGCAACAATAGGCTTGATTGGCTTTTCGGCTCGCCGTGGTTCGGCGAGACTCGTGTTTTTGGTTGGCGTTAATTTAATTTCAAATGATTGTCAACTTTTTTCTAGGGCAAAACATTAATTCCCTGGCAAGATATACACGTAGGGAAAATGTTTGTCCGCCCATCTTTTAGTAATAAGTTAGAATAGTACAAATATGAAGTATCGCAAAGTAAACAGAAATAGGTCGATTATGTTTCCCCCACTCCATCGCATCGAATCTGGTTGGCCCGATGCGTTTTGCTTGATCCTGATCCTTTCATTCAGGCGGCAACGTACGAAAGAATGAATATTTATTTGATATTAATAGAATCGAAGCGGCGCGCCGTGCCACCAGCGAGTGCCATGAGCGAGATGCAATACGATGGAGCGGGGGAAACATAATCTACCTACCTCTGTTTGCTTTGCGATACTTGTACTATTCTAACTTATTACTAAGAGATGGGCGGACAAACCTTTTCCCTACGTGTATAGGCTTTTCTAAAGTTGCTATTTTAATAACACAGATCCCATGGGGATTAAGCATTCTACTTTTTTTTTTATAGGCCTGTGGTTTTTTCCTTTACGTCTTGGTTCACGATATCGCAAATTTCAAGAGATCGCGGTTGCCCCCCTGATCATAATGAGAGCTATTTTTATGTTATTTTAACAGTTTGAGCATAGAAACTATTTTGTTTGTTTGTGCTTTCTGTTAAACTCACACTACATATCCCTGTTACAGTGGCGCCGGAGCAGAAGGGGGCATTGCTTCTCCTCTCCGAACCTGTTTTGCCTCTCCTTGAAATGTATCACCTATCAGTAGCATGACCGTCTACGTTGTACGTTAAGACAAAGACAAAATTCTCATTTCTTTACTCCTAAACATATCTGTGGGCCATAATCACTAGCAATAGTTTTTAACATACTTATAGCGGGTTGCATAAAGAAATAATCGTGCTTGATAAATACTGACAGCTTCCAACGCCTGCAAAAAGCCCGGGTCCCCACGGGCTTTTTTGACAACGTACCTATTCTCTAAGGCTGGATCCACATACGTCCGTGATACGCATCCGTTGTGTACCACATGATTAATATGAACCAATGAAATTTTATTCCCGAAAATTTCATTGGTTCAAATTAATCATGTGGTACAGAACGGATGCATATCACGAATATATGTGGATCCAGCCTAAGAGGTGATTGGTTGATTAGTCGCAATTCCTAAAAATGGCTGCCTAATAGACCAATCACGTACGTCACCCTTACGCTGTCAAATTTACGCCCGTGGGGACTCTTTTTTCGCGTACACAAAGAGTAAACCTTGTACGCCTCTGAATAAATTTTGTCCAACTGAGAATGATTTTTTATGTAATCCGCATAGAGTTGTTAAGAAAAGAACCGAATAGGTTCTTTAGAACAGGTTACAGATAGCCTGTTCAGTGAACTGTTCTTTGTAAAAGAACTGAACCGGTTCTTTAGATAGACTTATGACAGATGATTGCGCTGGAGTGATGTTAAAGAGTAGGTAATAATTGTGACTCCGTTGGTAAAAAAAGGTAAAAGGTCGCCAAAGTAGTAAAAGAACGGTTTTTGTTAATCAGTTTCTAAACAAAAAAAAAAAAAAAAAAAAAAAAAAAAGGTCGGCAGTTCCGTAAAGTACCACACAGAGCACCGCTGCATCCGCGTGTGTGCTCTCACTGCTCCCCTGTTCCACAAAGAACGGCCTGTTCTTCAAAAAACAGCCTGTTCTTCAAAGAACAGGTTGTTCTTTTTATTCTGGAACGACGACCCGCATGCCATCATGCATCATAAAAAGAACAGGCTGTTCTTTGTTTCTTTGGAGCAGACAACAGGGAACAGGGAGCAGTGTAGTAAGAGCACACACGCGGACTGGCGACCTTTTTTTTTTTAGAAAGTGATTAAGAAAACCCGTTTTTTTTACTACTTTGGCGACCATTCACCTTTTTTTACCAAGTGAGTGAGCGACAATAAAAGAACAGGTGAACAGGTTTACGGAACAGGTTCCCGAGTGAGAACCGAACTGTTCGAACCTGTTCAGCAATTTACCTGTTCTTTAACATCACTAAATCCGCAGCAGTAGTTTAGTCTCCTGCACACATTTTCTTTGACAACAAATAAATGCGTGTGAAGACGACAAAGACAAAGTTATCGTTTTTTTCAACTCTTAAATATCCTAGATTTATATAAATACCAGATTAGGACAAGCTAGAGGAACTTAATCTGTTTAACAGTCACTTGATAAGGGTAAATAATGGAAAAAAAAAGATATTTTATTTTTCCATGCCTCTCTTCTGTAATAGCATGTTTACATTAGATGCAGTCAATAGGTACTTTCCATTTGGTTCTTTTAAACAGCAAGGCAAAGTTAAAATCTTTGCTTAGCTAAGTTGTTAAACGAACGGTCAACTTAGTCCTTTGGCCATAGCAACGGGGTTTTTCACTACATTTTGATTTTTATCCTACTGTCGTCTCAAGGCATGCGCGTTGGTGACTTTTTGAACAGCTAGCTGATGCAATTTTATTTGCATCGCGCGAAATTAGAAAATGTTTTAATTTGATTGCAATTCTAGTGATTTTTCTAGCAATATTTTCAATACCAACCTAAAAAAAGTAGATGTGACCTCCACAAAGGTATTTTGTAAAATTTTTGTTGATTCTTGTGAATTTTAGGATCAGTAAAATAATTTCACGGACCTCGTCACTTCTATTTCCATTGTTTTAATCAAAGACTTCTAATATATAATATACTAGCGTGTACCCGGCATGCGTTGCAACCCGCTGGTATCAATACAAACCCGAACAAACCCGATATATTAGTACCCGGCATGCCACTTTCTGAAATTGCACCCGTGCGAAGCCGGGGCGGGTCGCTAGTTATACATAAAAACCTTCCCCTTGAATCACTCTATCTATTAAAAAAACCGCTTCAAAATCCGTTGCGTAGTTTTAAAGATTTAAGCGGACATGAAAGGGGACAGACGGGCGACAGCGACTTTGTTTTATACTATGTTAAGATAATATTAGAAGTATTTGGTTTTATTCAACAAAAATAATAGAAACACACTATAACATAATATTACAATAAAATCAGCTGATATTCGATGGATTTTAAAAGTCGGTTACATTTTTTGTTGTCAAGATGCTTGCATAAAAATAATTGCTCATATTATGTAAACGGTCATGCGATGCAATTAATTGCCTCGCTATAACTTGCGTGCACTGATTGCACCTTATGTAACCAGGCTTTAAAGCGTTGTCTTGTTGTTCCGGCGCCACTGTCTATAAGTGTTATGCGCCTATCTTGACTTATTATAATTTTTTTTTTGGCTCTAATGTAGTTCACATGGATGGAAACGCGGAACTGTCAATCTATAAGCAGTGTGATTGGCCAGCCGTCAGCTATTTTTGTTGATAAATCTTGGTTTTGTTTAACTTTTTGCGAAATTGTCGATCACAAAATTTGTACTTGCAGTGTTCCGCCCATGGGAACTAACCATAAAAGTCTGACAAAAATTCGTGTATGTGATTAAAATTGTCCCTTCTTTTGACAAAAAATACAAAGGTAGATTAAATGTGCCTATTGTGTCAGAATTGAACGTTTTTAACATTGTTTTGTACCTGTAGAAAGACTTATCACAAGTAAAATTGATTTTTTAATAAGAAAACAATAATTGTGGTTAGAATATTTTAAAGGAAAACGTTCAGTTTCGACAATATTATGATTAAATGTGATAAAAGAATATTTACTGGACTCATCTTAACTATAACAAAGATATAAAATAAAATTATAGTATATAACTCTGTATATTTTCTTTTTGTTGTGCAAGTTGAATCTCGAAAAATGGACTTTAGTTCTGTGAATTAAAGCATTCTAAAAAACAAAAAAACGAATTATAGTTAAGCCATTTTTCAACTTGGATCATTTATTTTAATATTAAGTGTTCCTTCCCGTATAATTATGTACACTTTTATGTTTGATTCGCTTATTTTTATTATTCTTATGTAAATATTAATAAATATAATACTTATAAGTACTATGTAAAGTTTTTTATTTAGGCAACAATTTGAGACACAACGAAAATAATTGCCGAGAGATTAGAGCCGTGTTCGATTGGGAAAGTGATTTGGGTCGATCTGATTTTAAAAATCAGTTGGGATCACTTTGACCGTGCGATCACTTACCAATCGAACACTAATCAGATTAGTTGGAATCATTTAGATCGATCTGAACCTGCGAATCGAACACGCCTCTGTAGTAAGACCATCTGCTGATGGTGTAAACTTGACAGACTATACTATTTAATCAACGAAATATTGTATTCTTATTTCGTTGTATTTAATGATTGGTTGACTAGTGGCGGCCTGTCGATCAATCACCTCATACTTCTACTGTCAAATGTACTCTGCATACAGTGTTGCCGATGGTTTCACTTAAAATTACTGGCAGAATGAGAGCAAAACGCTGACAATTACTGGCAAAGGGATTGCGCCACAGGCGCAATAACCGCCGCAGTCGAAAAATTTTCGCTACCACGCCCAAAATCAAAAATTCACGCTGAAAAAAAATTCCTGGGAGGGGTAATTACCGCCCCTGAACCTATAGCATCTGTATTTTTTTTTGTTTTTCCAAATACTAAATTCTGATTTTAATTTTAAAAGTATTAAGTCCTTATTTTGGGTATTTTGAAGCCTATGAAAAGTTATAGAGGTCTAAAAAATCCTGGGGGGGGGAACTATTAACAAATACTGGCATAAAGCCATTACTGGCAGGCAACGAATACTTATACCAGGCTGGCAGGCGTATTTTTACCATAGACAAGGTAAATTGTCTATGATTTTTACTGGCAAAAGCAAGTAATTACTGGCAAATCGGCAACCCTGTCTGCATAAGCTTTTTGGAAAACGCTGTGGACTAGAGCCTAGAGCTGTTACGGTGAAACTGGACCTGTTCTTTTGGAAGAGGTACCACCTACTTGTTGTACCTGTTATTAGGTACCTAGGTCCGTTGGCACCAAAGACTTCTAATAAAAATCTTTGGTTGGCACTGTCAGGTACTGTTTTTTTTTTAAGTCGTACCAGGTACAAAAAAAAGCTTTACCCCCAACCTTGCACTAGGGACCAAGAACCAATTTATTATCCTGCCCCTCGTAGTAGAAAACGATGTTCGTGTCCTTCCCCTTTGTTTCGGCAACCTAAGTTACACACATTAACTATTTTTAAAACCTACTCCATATTCTTCCTTCTCTTATTATTCCACATAAACTTAATAAATCTATCTCTTATCCCCTAATTTGCCGCAACTAACACAACACATACGAGTTTAAAGAACCTTTATGTAGGATTACGTTTCTGTTTCTGTCCGACTCGGTTAGACACCATAAGTGTGTTTCGTTTCGGTGACAGGGAAAGGTGAGTAAAATCCACTTTCGCTTGAAACCACCACGTCGATCTGTCAAAGGCTAATCCGAATCCCCCTAAAATCGCCAGGTAAAAATCCCTAGGTGCTGGTCAGAGCAAAACCGTAGGAAGGTAAATTTTCGTAATGGCTTCTTGTTAGAAAAAAAGGCGGTGGGTGGTCGAAAAATTAACGTTTTTGGAACACCAGTTTTCGCCGTTGAATTCGCGCGGATCCAGCCGAGTATTTGTGAAATAGTTTCGCCAGTGTGTCGGGCTCAACACGCCTTTTTGTCAGGTGTCTCGTGCAGAAGAATGGTGCAAGCTTCAAAACAACGAGCCTGTTTCACGAATAAAAATATACAGCGGTAGATCGAGGAGAAACTACGTTAGTTGTAAAACCCTTCAGATATCAGATAATGGGTAAGTCCCTTCAAGCAAGCTCTATGAATCCTTTGCAAAAAATAATGGACAATTTTTTTTTGACAACTCTTGTTTTATGTTATGTTCATTAGTATGTATACTCTGTAGCACCAAATTCCTGTTTAAAGATCGTTTAAGTATGTGTATTTTGGTTTATATGATGTTGTCTCTATTATATCTTAATTAAGGTGCTCTTTAAATTTGTCTGTGCTTCCTTTCTTTGTAGGAGGTCATAAATTACAGTTTAAGTATGATTTAATAAAATACTGTGCACCTATTACAAAATTAAGATAGGAGGTTTTTGAAAGTTCAGCCTCTAAGGTGTTGTTTAATTTGTTAGTTTTCACAAAATTAATTAGGTACTTATAAATATATTAGGTACCTAGGTACTTACTTATGTATGTAACATATTATTTTGTATTATCCGAAGAAAATACTTGTTTGTTGCTTTACATTTTCTCTTGCAAATAATGTAAGGAGGTGTAGTGGCTTCCCAATGGTAGACATTCTTTTTTAAAAATTTCTTCCCCATTTCTGAAAAGCCTGTTTACATTAGGTGCAAGTACTGCATATTGCATGCAATGCAATTTAATGGTCTTTTTAAATAAATTTGCACCAGCTGAATAAAAAGTCATCAAAGCACAAGCTTATAGGCAATTTTAGTCGTTCTTTCACCTAATGTAAACACTCGATAAAGAAACCCTTTTGTTTTAAGATGGACCCTATTACTGAATTAACAATAAAATGAAGTGTCTTCAGTTATGTTTGGTAGGTATGAATAGACAAAACATAATGGGTTACCAGTCAACTGGTCAAGAAATAGTGGGTCTCTCATGCAGGGCTTCTGGGGTACCTTCTGGTAGTTTTTTACATAATCATTTCTATTTATAAGCAACTTTTGATATCTCTGAACAAAAGCTATTACTACTTAGGTACATTAATTGGTCATGCCTGTTGGTAGGTAAGTTTCTGAAACTATTCCAAGTATATTAGAACTTTAAATAGACAAGATATAGGTAGGTACTTACATTTATTTATTTATTTATTGAAAAGAACTAAGCAAACACATTAATATCAATACATGTCATTGTTTCATGTTCTTACATTATTTATTATGCACCTAGGTGATAAATCACCTGTATGTGCTCGTGCTCCAGTATGTGCAACTAGAGAGTACTATACTATACAACACAATATAAATAATAAAATATTCATAATTAACCCATAAGTTTGCTAATCTAATCTGCTAAATGAAATAGTCATTTCATGACTTGGAATTACAAATAGGCCAGATTTTACAAGTTTAAAAGTGGGCGGAGGCAATTGGTCAAAAGCACCGCAAAAATATAAATTTGAAAAAAAAATTGTGTTAATGTGCACGGATTAGTTTTGGCCAGTTGGAGCTAGTTGGGAGGATCAATAAAAAATTTTTTCTAATTTTGTCTCGAAAGAGATCTATTTCGAACTCCAAATTTTATTATTTAAAGGTTGGCCCTACATGACATGTTTTTTTTTCACCGTTTAGCATAGCATTCTATAACTAATATTTTTTAGTCCAAATATGCAAAATACTACACGAACCCACGTATGTATGTATGGTTGCCTAGATCTACAAATCTGTATGTATTTTTTTAGTTCATTAAAAAACACATATTAAATAATAACTTTATTGACGGAGAACTATTTTGCTTTTGTAGATGCTTCAAGCTATCATTTTCTGCCAAATCCTATCCAAAATTCAATCTACTAACCTTCCAATGTCGATTTTAACTACAACTTTATTTGAATTTTCCATCTTCCCTATACTAAATTGCAATGCAGTGACGTAAAATCACGTCTTTTGAAATTCGAAAAAAAGTAGCAAAATTGCCAGAATTTCCGAACGCTCTGTATATGTACCGAATGTACAAGGATCACACAACGTATTCCGTCCCATTTCAAATCTCATATCGCTAAAATAACTTTAGAATCTCGTGGTGAAAATGGGTCAATAAATCAAAAAATGACAGTTCGCAAAATAATTTTTGTTGCCCAGAGGCTACTATGATAAAAAATAGTATTACCAACATAAAATTTAGACATAAAAATTTACAAAATTTGAAGGATTTATTTTCTTTTTAAATATGTGTTTTTATTGAAAAAACTACAAATTAGAAAAAATAGTATAATGTATGTGTTATATAAAGCAGTTTTAAGCACTTGTCCTGTACAAACAACATGCACAGTTGCCAGTTGTTGCAATGTCCTATAAAAAACCTTTTTCTTCTTCTTTTTAGCAGTGTTTTTTGTTTTTTATGCTTCCCCGGTCTTTTTGGTTGTTTTAGACCCCTTTCAACCGACTTTTTCACTTACTCAGTATGTTTTAACTAATTTTATTTCTATTTTTCCTCACATTATTTATTTATTTATTTATTTATTTGTAATATTTACGGTATACACCATTAAATCAAAGGAAAGTAACAATACAGATACAGACTATATATATAATATAAACTAGTAAGCAGTAGCTTAAAGATAAATAATTCACACTTGGTAATATTCTCAGAGAGTTAATCAGTATTGGTCGGTCAGAGTGGTACTACACTACTACGTATTTTTCTCTTAAGATCAAATTTAAACTTAGAATGAGTGGTATGATGGTGTATTATGTATTGTCATTTCGACAATCCAATTTTTGATGTCATAAGCGCTCCATTAAGGTTTTATACCACTTATCATTTTCTCTTCTGCTAAAACCATCAGCAATATATTTTTCTGTCTCCTGATTATGAACGTTTCTACGTTCGAAACATGCAGGGACCTTTGAACAAAATTTTTTATTCTATTAAATTTTTTGGAGGAAGACTTTTAGTCTTTCCTATTCTTTCAACTCCACTTTAAGCATTGACTATTTCTTCATATTTAATTTATGTTATGTTATACAAAATAGTTTTTTAGATGCTATGGAATTCTTCGGTAAGAGTGGGCTACCAGGTATAAAAACATAGCTTAAAATTTGACATTTATCAGCAGCCTATTGAAATATCAAAAATGCGTCAATGGCGCTATTCTATTAAGATTAGCATGGTGAAAATATGCTTATTCCCTTTGTCTTCTTTTAAATACGTAATGGGGCTGCATCATTTTTAACGCGGAAATGTGAGGTCAGAGACCTAGATTCTCCAGTTCGACACTGAATATTAACTTGCCCTTTAATACTAAAGCATATCATAGTTTTAATGTAAATATTGCAAGTAATACAAATTATTACAACCTACTCCTACTATGGTGTCTACTACCCAAATTATGCCAATTTTATGTATGTGATAAACATAAAAAGTTTGTAAGTATTTAATAAAGCATCCATTATAAACCATATGATTCATTATCTGAATTTATCACTTAGCAAGTACCTACTTTTTATTCATTCATTTTATTTTTAACAAACTGAATCACCACTTGCAAAATATAATTTTTTTGCTAGTTGAATGGTAAGTTTTATTTTTAAGTTTTGAGTGTGAAAAATATGTGGTATTGAAAAAATTTGATTGAACAATAATTTCATTTACTTACAATATATTCTCCTAAAAAAATAATGAACCTATAAAAATCTTTACATAAATAATATACATCCTACTATAACATTGGTTTCATTTGTGATTATGTATATACTGTAGCCAGTTACACTGATTGAGTAGGGTTACCATTTTTGCATTAAAACGGTTTGTCAATCCAATGTTAGAAAAATAAAGCTTCATTTTTAGAAAATAAACGGTGGTGGAAACAAGTTTTTCTTATATATAAAGAATAATGTCAAAGAAACTGGATTTCATGCTCTGAGGCGCTGTTTTTTACCATATATATTTATCTTTAGATGCATGGGCGGCGCCATCATCTAGAACAAGTGAGGTCAGAAACCCTACTCCCTCTTTGTGGAATGTTGGAATGACTAGTTTGTTCTAGATGATTGCGCCGCCCATCCATCTTGCGGTTTGAAGCCTTACCTTTGTCACGGCGGGTTACTTGCCTTCTTGCCGACAACTGTGATTTGTTACTTTTTACTATCGCCACTAGATGCCCGTTTCTTGCTCCAAGAACCACGTTTTACACTTTTGACGTCAGTTCCCATTATGGAGGACTTGAGGTAGGAGGCCGATCGCAATGCATTGGATTCGGTCCCAAATTAGCATCAGTAATTCAGCTTTACGAGTCGCTGTAAGATGGCGCGCGTGTTCGAAGTGGGCTATCAAATAATGATTTCTTATGGAAGCAATAACTATTTTTATTTAAATTAGTTCTTTAAGGAACAAATAAGGACTTTTATATGAATTTACACTTACTTTGATATACTTATTAGTAAACTCGGCCTGTATAAAGTTCCAACGATGCTTGGTTTTTAAAATACAAGGTATTAAACATTCTAGCTATACCTTTGGAGCTAGAAAGAGACTTATTTGGCTGCGTTTTCTCTCTGAAAAAGATCCTGTCTTACACCCCGACACAAAGCAAACTCTACTTTTATAAATTGTACCATTATTCATTATAAATATGGAAATTAATTACAATACAACGTTATTTGTCTTGTCTTGCCTTCAAACATTATTTGTTATTTCGAAAAATAAAATGTCAATTGTCAAAAGTAAAAGCACAGAAAAATAAAGGGTTTAAGTAAAAGTTAAAAACTATGGAGGATCTAGTTTTCCATATTAAAAACTAAGAAGAAGAAGACAACATCAGCCCACTTCGAACGCGAGATCCATCTATCGGCCAATAGCGAACTAACCAAAAAACCGGGACAGAATTTGAAAATGCTGCCATTGTCGATCGGCCTCCTACCCTATAGTTCTCCATAGTTCCCATTATTATTGGATACTTACTACTTTTGCTTGACTTTGTTAGATGTCACTACTTTGACCTTTTATATCCTCCGTTTGACTTTCAGTACAATCAGTTTGTTATTTGTTTACAATGTAGGGTAGAGGAAGAAAATTAATTCCTTTCGAATTTTATTTTACTACAATTTTTTAATCTGTTTTTGTCCAACCACTCAAAATGTCCTCGTCTTATTCATGTTTTTAGTTTTTGATTTTTAAAAATCTTTTACATTGCTTGTATTAGTGGCTCTTGGGGTAAGTACGTTAATCTGACTTGTCCTTCCTCTTTCTATTCGTTCTATATTTATTTTAGCCCTTCGGTGCTGATGATGGTACTCCCTAGTACCGAAACATGTACACCATATTTTTTTTTTTTTTTTTTTTTTTATTTCGGTGGTAACAGTATCCCTGTACCCCCACCACATTTATTATCTTAGGATATATTACATTTCAATCGTTACATTTAGATGTAGTTGTATAATAGCTAAAAGTTATCTCTTCTGCAATGTTTTTGTTAAGTAATAAATACTAAGATACATTTTTTACACAAAAAAAGAATGCAACTAAGTATCACCTAGATGACTTAACACCTGTATGTGTAATAGCCGCAATTTTCCTATAAGTTTATATTTCAAATAATTGAACAGTTTTCAAATAAATAAATAAATAGACATAAACGAGTAGACACCCACCAGACTACAGACGTGACTTACATAACCGAAATTCAGAATAGGTTCCTAAATATGTGAATCCTTTCAAATATGTAAGATCTACATTTTTTTTTGAAAATATGAATTTTTGTGATATTTCTTATTTCCAGGGGTAGGAGATTATAAATCTTGGGAGCGAAATAATTAAGAAATCTTAAGTTAATATTAGTGTTACTTTTAGGTAGTTTTATATAATCATTTGCTTTATTTCGCGTTAGGTGGCAATGACTGATATGATTTTTTAGATCTTTATTTTTATAGACAAAAATGCTAGTCTCCAAGACATATAGAGACCTTATGTCAAAAACTTTTTTAGAATACAACATGCTAGTTGGATAAAGTCTATTTTTTTTGTAGATTATTTTTAAAATATACTTCTGTACAATGCTCAGAGGGTGCAAAGCCGTCTCATACATACCCCCCCACACCACAATACCATATCTTAACAACGACTCCACCATGGTTCTATATATAGACACCAACAAGTCCCCGTTCAAGATATTTCTTAAGGTATAGAATCTATACAATAGCTTTCTAATTGTTGATGTTAACTTAAGAGCATGGTGATTCCATTTTAAATGCTTGTCTATGATTATTCCTAAATATTTAGTGTGTGGAACCTCCTTGATTATTGTATTTGAATTTTTTATTTGAATGGAATCAAAGGCTGGCCGATTTGCAAGGGTAATTGAAAAAGCAATATAAGTGGTTTTATTTAGGTTTAATGTTAGTTTAAAATTATTTAACCAGCTTTGAATGACCTCCAGACCATTAATTACGTTTTGTTTTACTTCATCCCATGCTTTTGAAGAACATATTAGGGCAGTGTCATCCGCATAGGAAACGATCGTTGCATTCTCAAGTTTTAAATTAGTTAGCGAGTTTATATACACCAAAAACAGTACAGGACCCAACACTGTACCCTGCGGGACACCTATTTTAATATTAGATGGGTCACTCAAAACATTGGCAATCCTCACATGTTGTACTCTCCCATGCAGATAACTTTTAAAGACATCCAACACCGCACCCCTCACCCCATTATTTTCCAGAACTTCCAGGAGTAGGTGATGGGGTACGGTGTCAAATGCTTTTGCCAGATCTAAGAAAACAGTTATGCATTTCTCGTTAATGTCAAGTTTGTCAGTTATTTCTTTTGTAAGGTGGTGGAGTGCATTTGAGGTACTTAAATTACTCAAAAAACCATACTGATTTGATGATAATAGCGAGTTTGATTGCAGAAAATGCAACAGCCTATCCTTTATGCATTTTTCCAGAATTTTGGCAAAGTTATTTATTAAATTTATAGGTCGATAGTTAGTTACTTTTGTCTTGTCACCCGATTTATATATGGGTGTTATTACAGATATTTTAAATTGATCAGGAACAGTGCCATTCTTAAAAATTAAATTAATTATATGAACCAGGGGGTCAAGCAGGTATAGGTGGTTATTTTTTATTAATTTTGTACTTATTTTATCAATACCAGGACTGCAGTTATTTTTTAAGCTATTAATTTTCTCAATTATTTCATTTGGTTTTACTGGTCTTAAATACATGGAGGTCAATTGATTGATAGAGGTTTGAATGTTATTTTTTGTCTTTGGAATTTTATTTAGCATCTGTACCCCTACATTTACAAAAAAGTCATTGCAAAAGTTTGTTAAGTCTTTCAAGCCTGCAAATGCACCTGAATCATTATTCAAAATAGGTGGAGGAGAATAATCTGGACAACTCTGAGCATTATTTGTGGCATCTGTTATTAAGTTATAAACTTTTTTAAGATCATTCCCGGCTTTACATACTTCATTTTTATAATAATCATATTTACATTTTACAATTATTTTTTTTAGATTATTTCTATAGGTTTTAAAAGTTTGGTTATCCTCCTCATTAAAGTTTGACAACAATTTCCTTTTCATTTCATCCCTTATTTTGATGCTACGTATTAAACCATTTGAGATCCATGGTTGGCGCTTCTTAAATTTGATGTGATTACTTTTTTTTATACAAGTAGCCTGTTTAAGAAAATCGTTAATTTTTTTATAGAATTCATCTGTTGCTTTGTGTACATCAGTACAATTTAGCACTAGTTCCCAGTTTTCTTTCCTGATCAAAGAATTAAAAAGCTGTTCATTCAATGTTTCAAATGTTTTTTTTATTGGTGTGGGATTTTTATTTTTTTGGTTGTTTGAGACTTTATTTATAATTATCATAACGGGATCATGATCAGTGAGGTCTACCTTAACGATATATGGGTTGAATTTAATCTTATTTTTATTTATGTTAGTCCTTAAAAAAATATGGTCAAGACAGGAATTTTCCCTAGTTGGAGCATTTATGCATGATAGGAATCCAAAATAATTCAAGATAGCTAAGTATGAATTTACAATATGGTTAGTTTTATTTAGTATGTCGATATTAATCTAACTCTTTTAATATAAGTATTTGTGGAGACGACTGTGGGTTTTTTTCCCTATATTTACTTTTTTCTTTCATATAATATAAGTATAGAAAATAGAAGCAATATATTGCCCGAAAAATAGGCGTACATTAGATTGCAGGGATGCAAATAAAATATACCAAATCATGCATCCGGATAATCTGTCTTGGCGTGTGTTTATCTTTATTTTCATACCTTGTTTTGCCTAGGCCTAGTTTGATGTTTAAATTGATTATAATAAATTAAAGTTATATATTAAGATACATTACTACTTCATATTTACTAAAAATACGAAATACCCGGTATTTTACACCTATTTGGGCATAATAAAATCATACAACGGCTGTTACTAGTCATTGTTTATATTCCAATCCGAGTCACTAAAAAGGTTTGTGCGCATGACCAATTCTGCTGGGAGGGAACAGGGAAGGCATCTGACCGACGAGCCGTGCGCTGGGACGTATTTTTTCACCCAGAACACTTACGCACTGCGCACGAGATAAGCTGTACATATCTAAAGATAAATGTCTATGTTTTTTACCCACTCCCCATTACACCAATTTTCGTTATTTTTATTAGGTTCAATAAAAATTTTCGTGTGCCAATTATAGCAGCTTTTTGTCTAGCCTTGTTTTTTTGCCCCCATCAACAAATTTCCTTACATTTCACTAATTTTAATAAGAAATTTCACCTTTGCCAAATTAGTTTCATCAATGCTATTAATACCTCCTGTAAGTATATTTATTTATAGCTATCATTTCTTTTAGGCTATCAGTAAACTAATCTAAACTCACAAGATGGCGCGCAAAGGCGACACCATTCGCAGCATCAACGTCTCGATCGTGGGACTTTCCGGAGTGGAGAAGGACAAAGGCCACGCCGGCATAGGCAAGTCATGCTTATGCAACCGATTCATCAGACCCCACGCCGAAGACTACAACATCGATCACATCTCCGTTCTCAGTCAAACCGATTTCAGTGGTAGGGTGGTAAATAACGATCATTTTTTATATTGGGGTGAGGCTATTAAATCGCTCGATGACGGTACTGATTACCAGTTTAGTATTATCGAACAAACCGAGTTTATAGACGATGCGTCGTTCCAGCCTTTTAAAGGGGGCAAAATGGAACCGTACGTCAAGCGTTGCACCTCAACTAAAATCTCATCCGCCGAGAAACTTATGTACATTTGTAAGAATCAGTTAGGTATAGAGAAAGAGTATGAACAAAAGGTTCTACCTGACGGTAGGTTAAGTATAGATGGTTTTATTTGTGTGTTTGACGTAAGCGTTGTGCCAAGTAGAAGTATTGAGAAGCAAGTGGAGTTCTGCTCCGTCATCCTAAACAATATTCTGAAAACTAAAAAACCGGTCGTTATGGTGACTACTAAAAACGACGAATCCAATGATATGTATGTGAGGGAAGCACACAAGTTGGTCCAAAAAAGCGAGTACAAGGGTAACATTCCACTCATCGAAACTTCAGCTCATGACAGTGTCAATATCGACCTAGGTTTTTTATTGTTAGCGCAGATAATCGATAAAACCAAAGTGAGATTAAAAATCCCTTCCTACGGTGAGGCGGCAATGGCGAAAAAGGAAATTATGGATGCTGCAAGTGAATCCTTTATGAGACTCATCAGAGTACATGTAACCGATTGCCACGCCCTCTGGTCACAAACTCAAAAGAAACTCAATAATCACAAAGAATGGATACACTTTGTTCAATTATTTGGATTAGATGGAACGCAGAGATTATTTAAAAGACATATTAAGAAGTTAAAAGACGAGCAAATGGCTAAGCAGGTCGCTCGGTACATGGAAATGCTTCCAGATGTACTTCACGATTTAATTCCAGGTTTTAATACTCTTCAAGATAACGAATGGCAGTCTCTTCAACAATATATTAAAAACCATCCCAATTTTTCTCAGTATTTCTTTGAAAGGCCAGAAGACATGCCCTGGTCAGAATGTGTAGGTTCAGATAGTGACGAAACCAGAATACCCTTTGACGTTTTGGACACCAGCGAAGCAGAAACGGTCTTCAAGAATCACATTAACATGTTGCAACAGGAGCAAAAACGTCTGGAATACAAGAAACAATTCAAGCAGCTTTTGGAGGATACAGGTTATGTTACACCAGGAAAGCATTTAAGCGAGGTTAGAGTGCTTTTTATGGGAAGAGAATGTTTCGAAGCACTGTCTGAACATGATTGTCAACAAATATATGACTCTCATCAAAGAGAGCTAATAGAGAACGCTAAACATAACTTTCAAGAACTTCTATTGGAACATGCAGATCTATTTTACCATTTTAAAAGCATTGCTCCTACCGGGACGATTACTCAAGATGACATTAAAGAAATTACTGATACTCTGCAAGAAGACTTTAGATATAAAATTTTAGATAGGTTAGATCAGGATAGGAAGCTTACACTCTTTCAGCATTTGGGTTTTATCCACTACCCAATAAGAGAACACTGCCCAGCGTTTCCAAATTGCATGGACTCGCTGATAGAGAGAATATTGGCTACTAAAGCGCATAGGCCGTCGTCTTGGAATCATAGCAATCAATGGTTGATGAGCTCAGATAATAATCAATTAAATTTGTTGATTTTAGGTTTAAATAATTTGGCAGATAATCTTGCAGCTAAGATTAGAGCTCAGTGTGATGACGATGAGTATAAAATTGATTGTCAATTCTTTAATTTAGATTACAGGATTATTAGTGGAGATGTAAGCTTACCACACAACTCCTTTAGAACTTCCGACTTTGTTCCCCATGGTAGTTTTTGTGTCTTTTCTAATGCCGAATCTTTTGAATACATTAGAGAAAGTCTGGAGAAGAAGCTCTTGTCAAATTTAGAACAGGACGATAAATTGCCATTTCAGGGATTACCAATTGTATTGATGTATCTGCAGGATCCCGCTACTGATGAAAAAGAGGTGCTAAGATTAAAAGAAGACGGTCAAAACTTGGCCGATTCACTGCAGTGTCCTTTTATGGACGTTTCTCTTGATCAGATAACGGAAGAACAATTGGTCTCCGATGCTTTACATCAGTTAGTTCAAAGCATCCATCACCGCGCCGGGTTTTTAAACATCAACCAGTCTGTTATTGAATGTGTTGAACCAGACATCAGAGTCATCATGTGTATGTTCTGTGGCGATCCTTACTCAGTCGAGAATGTTCTATCCCCACTTCTAAATCATCAGTTCTGTTTCTTATCATCTCCTCATAGTGTAATCTTGGAGACTTTCTTAGGCGACTCCAAAAGAAAGGTGGAGGTTATAGTGTCATCATTCCATGGAGCAAATGCATTCCGCGATGAGCTAGTCCATGGCTTTATCCTAGTCTATTCTACTAAGAGAAAAGCTTCCTTGGCAACTCTAAATGCTTTTTCGATGAACATTCCTAACTTACCTATTCAAATTCTTGCTGTAACCGATTCTGGCAGCGCCACTGCTTTCTTCAACGATGATTTAAGTCAAATGCTTATAACTGAAGGGAATTCAACTGCCGACAGGTTAGGAGCGCATTTTATGACTTCTTCGGCCTCTATGCAACCTAAAACAGCGTTCTTTACGCCATTCTTTAAAGAGGTTTGGGAGAAGAAGCCCGAAATTGAACAGGCGTTTCACATGGAAGAACCATCTGGGTTGGATAGTGGCGAGGGCACACTGGAGCGTTCTAGATCTACTGGTAGACATGGTCATCCTATGCCACCTCCAAGGAATGAAAGTTATTATCTTAAATTAGGCAATGAAGGCAGCGAAAGCGAGAACTTTGACTTGAGCGGAC
Organism: Polydrusus pterygomalis; assembly: GCA_963969555.1. NCBI lineage: Eukaryota > Metazoa > Arthropoda > Insecta > Coleoptera > Curculionidae > Polydrusus > Polydrusus pterygomalis. Next base: position 4,818,758 of record OZ018376.1, read on the forward strand.
CCGACGATAAATTGAGTTCAAGTGACCACAGTGATAGGTTTTCGAGCATCTATATGTATGGAAGTGAAGGATCTATGGGTAAAAAGAGACATAATCATTCAGGGTTGCAGGTTTATCCACCACCAGCCACACCGCCTGAACCTGCGCCACCGGACAACATCGGTTCTAGGTACTCAAAGAAATCTTTAATGTCTCCTCAGACCAGTCTGGATGACGTGAACTATGGGGATCCGCCAATGTCTATACCTGGCAGCGCGTGGAATAATTATCAACAACACGCGTTTACCACTGGAAGAAGACATATTCCTATATCCAAGTCTCGCTCCAAAGACATCTCGCAAACTTTAAAACAGCCGGGAAAACTAAACATGAAAAACTATTCGGCAGTTACTGAGGCTATAGCACGAATGAATATGAATGAAGGTAATTTTGGAGGCAATGCTCCTTTAGCTACGCCCGAGCCGGTAGATTTAGGCTGTGAATATGCCCAGGTTAAGGACATGGTGTATGGCCCAGACTCTGAATATATGTATACGGTGGTTCAAGATCCTTTAAGTGGCAAGCCCAGACTAAGGCAGAGGAGAAAAAAATTATATAGTAACTCCGATTCCGATAGCGACTGGTCGAGTTTGGAGAGAAGGCGAAGAGCTAGTGATGTTTACTTTAAAGTTCACAGAAAAGGGCAAACAAATAAACGCCAAAGGAGTAAACGTACTGCTATTCCCGTACAGCCCCCTAGGGTGCCTCCATTGGGGTCTTTCACCATGCCTTCAACGCATTCGCCGTCAGTTGAGGGTGATGATAAAGCAAACATCGCAACTGAGTCGAATTCCGATTCTTCTGAAGTAAGCGAGGTCGAATCATTGACCAAAGCTGATATTGCCGACATAAGAATAAAATTTCAGGAGAAACGAGTTTATATGATGAAAAGAATCTCGGAAACGGCCAACAAGAGGTTTTTGGATGCTCTGGGCGTTCACATCGATCCGGATAATCCATACAAAATCGTACGCAACGAGGATAGACTCGTGCGGAACGATGAGTCGAGTTTGGAAGTTTCATCTCCCAGAGGAGATAATAATTCGCCGGGCATGTTTCCCAAAGATACTGAAAAATTATTGCGTAAGAGAGAGAAGCAGAGGGCTAAAGACGATTCTAAACTGGAAAAACGAAGACTAAAAGAAGAAAAACTAAGAAAGGTAGCAGAAGAAAAAAATAGGAAGAGACAACAAAAGACGAACAAAAAACCGGCCGTGTTGCCCAGCGGGGTTCCATCGAAATTGACCGACTACATTCAGTCGGACAAGAGTTACATTCCAATTTTTATGGAGAAGTGTGTCAAGTTTATCGAAGCGGAAGGATTGGACTCGGAGGGGATCTATCGTGTTCCAGGCAACAGAGCACACGTGGACCTTCTCTTTCAGAAGTTTGAGGAAGATTCTAATGTTGACATTCACGAACTCGACATTCCAGTTAATGCTGTCGCTACGGCTCTAAAAGATTTCGTTTCCAAACGGTTGCCACCGATCTTTGAAGAAAATGTTATGAATGAAATGGAGGAAATCGCTGGAACTCGGCTGAAGCCTATGGTTACTACCACCGGCAACTTAGAGGTCAAGACAGATAGAAGCTGCAGATTGTTAGCTTTAAGACAAATGCTCGACAAGCTACCGCCTATCAATTTCTCAATCTTAAAGTTCATGTTCCAACACTTTGTAAAGGTGACAGAGAACTCTAAACTCAATAGCATGGATTCCAAGAACATGGCAATCTGCTGGTGGCCCACGTTATTACCCATCGAATTCAGCGATATGGGCCGGTTCGAACAGATGAGGCCATATTTGGAAGACATTGTCCAAACGATGATCGATCAGTACCCCTTTTTGTTCTGCGGGAAAGAAGCATTTGTTATGGTGTAAGAGAACTTTAGGATAGTCCAGACCGGGAGGAGTATTTCCGCTTGGCAAAATTGCAACCGGTATTTTTAAAGTGGTTCTCATTGCCATAGAGTAGATTTTTATATCGAGAGGAAGGAATATTTTTTATTGCAACGTTGCCAAAGCTGTGATGGTTGGTTATTAAAGTTGAATTTGACTTAAACAACGCACAACTTGCACAGTCAAGGCTAGGTAAAGGTCGTGTGACCTCTTTGTTGACAATTTTTAAGACATATGCCTTGGTGTTAGTAGCAAGTTTTTTATGAAATTAGGTAGATCGAGAGTACTCTCGCATTGTTTGTACCGATAACTGAACAATTGTCTTATGACCCAGTCTTTGTATTTTTGCATTTATCTAATAGGTGGCATTACTGAGATAATGTTGTGTGTAACTTTGAATGGCGAAAAAAGTTTATGCTATGGAAATTATTTGGAATATAAAGCTAGTACGGGCGTGGGTAATAACGATTGACCTAATAAGTGGGGGTCCACTCAAGTTTAAAGTTGATCTCTGTGTTGGCAACATTGCAAGTTGAAGACGTTTATCTTGAACAACGATAGTAATTATTTTTAATCATCCAACCATTTTTGCAGTAATATGTATTTAAACAATTTCCATAGCTGCGACTTTAAAAAAATCAACAGTAAACCTATTTTAAGGTTTCGTATTAAACAAGAAAGATGTAGTGTAGATGAATGTTGTTGTATCTTTTTCAAATATCAACGAGCAAGGTGGTTCCAGCAACCGCCTGTGTCCATTTTCGTATCTATCAATGTCCTACTTATGTAATTTTAAAATAAATTAAACATATATGTGGTTCATGGGCGCCGGAATAGGGGGGGAGGGGTCAATGTGGGGGCACTTGTCCGCCCCTGAAAATTAACGAAAAAAAATCTGTACCTGTGGCGCATGGTTTTTAATTATTATATTGACCGTACTACTGTGAAGGAAAAAGAGATATTATACTTTTGGTAAACGTTTTCGTCTCGCCCCCTTCGAGATTCGAGTATTCCGGCGCCCATGATGTGGTTCCAAAAAGTACCCGAAGCTTTAACGTTTTTAAATACTTAGGTGTAACTAATTGTATGATGGGATGTTTTTTATTAGATCGATGTTCCCGTATTTTAAACGCTGGGTCTGTTTTCGTGTATCTTTTAAGAAAAAAAAAATAGAGAAAACATGATCAAAATGTTTTTCGCGTGCGGATTTCGGGTAGTGCAAGGACCTTTAAACCAGATTCGGCATGAGGACTCATTGGAAAATATTATTAATTATTATTAAATATATTAAAATTTTACAGGAAACTGTGTATACGATTTTGAAAATGAACGTTCTATATCTGTTGAGTAGACCAGGGTCGATAATTTTTGAAACCAAAAAAAATAATAGTAGGATGAAACCCATTGGAAAAGGAAGAAAATAGAACAAAAATGAAAGCAAAAATAAATTACGGGCGATCCGAGGTCGGGAAGGGGGGGAGGGGGGGTTTTACGGGTAGAAAACGAATTATCTCGAATTCCGGCAAAACTACAAGTCCTATGGAAAAACGGTAAATGGCAAAGTTGTAGGTAATAAAAAGATTTACAACTATTGTATTCGCACTTTTTTCACATAACCTCAAAATTATTGTGAAAAATTCAAATAACCAAGTTTTTGATTTTTTATTTTTATCTTTTACAAAAAAATTTTTTTATCCACGAAATTTGGTGAAAACTTACCTTTTTATGTCCTAAACAAACTGTAATTTTTTGATTTAAAATATTTATTTTTTAACCTTATTTTGACTTAATATCCAAAAAACACCCTAATTTTCAATCGAAAATTCTCACGTCAAAATATCTGCTTTTTTAAAAAAGTCGGAGGGCTTTTTGTTCGTTGAAATCTCTACTTTCTGATGGTATTAAAAAATATATACATTACTATGGTAAATGTTCTCAAAAAAATGCAAAGAAATGAAAAAAACTCGAATCAGAAAATTTTTTTTTTAGATCAATATGTACAATTTTGAGCTATTTATTAAAATTTATATTCTTTTTTTATCAATGTAACATGGAATCTTACGTTTTTCGAGTAATTAAAATATAAATTTTCTTAATGTTGTTTGCTATCTTTGTTTTGGTAAACTAAAAAGACAAGAACAGCTTGAAAATAGAAACCATATTCAGGTAGACCGTCGGCTGAATAACTGGGACCCATAGGTCGAGGCAGATGTGACGTGAGTGAGTTTTATTCCGGGGTTTTATTTAAGGGCTTATCTTGTATATTTATTTTCTCAGTAAATAATTCAAAATTTTAAAAACTGAAACGGTAAAAAATGTTATTTTTTCTTTCTCTATGCGATAAAAAATTAGTGAAAAAGTCTATTGTTTGCATTTTATAATTTATTCTATGTTAGGGTCACCTACTAATAATAGATACTAAAGGTAGTAATAAAAACAAACAATAAATCCTCAGCCGGCTCTGGTTTAAAGGTCCTTCACTACCTGATATCCGCACGCTACTCATCAATGGACCCTCCAATCTGTTGATTTTGGGGCATAAATCACGGCTAAAAGGTGAAGTATATTTTTTTATACTAAATTAACTGGGCTGGAGTAGCCAAGAAAAGCCAAGTATTTTTTGTCCCAAATTATAAACACCATGTGGAAATGGGGCTGGTAATAATAAATCTGAATATTAATACAGTTCCATGTATTCAATATTTTGTTTTTTGACGTCTCGTTATCTCCATTTTTAAAAGAGAAATACATATTATAAAAATCCTTTTTTATTCAATCAATTTTTAAAACAGTAGTAGGTACAAATCAATTAAAACAAATTAGTAACGCATGTGTGTTCTTTTCCTGAGGGTTTAAATTGCCCGATTAAATGGGGCGATTAGCAGTTCTTTTTAACTCATCCCACAATCGATCAATAGAGTTCAAATCTGTGTTACATGCAGGCCAATCTAACCGTCGAATACCAGACTTATCCACAGGATGTTTCAAATTTAGGAAAAAAAACGCACATTGATACAACATCTCACATCATTAAAAATATACAGCACCATTTCTAATGAAATAGTCGGATTAAAAACAAAAGGATTAAAAAATAATTAAATTTAGCAAAAAATCCGAGATGCCTGTTATTTTTGTTCGTAAAAACATTGCGGCGCACGAAAATACGACCCAACACCCTTTTTAAAAACCACTTATATATGAGACAATAAATGTGATATAACCAATTTCATGTAATACTCGGTTGCCATTTCGAATGAGAAAAGATTGCAATTACTTGGGTGCTATGGTAGAATGATTATAATATACTATCTTAAATGCACTTTTTAGACTTGAAAAAAAACACATTTAACGTATCACAACTACATAGATATAACCAGTATATCGCTAATGCCATGTTACAATATTGTGTATCTCCTACGAAGCATTATAACGAGATATTGATATTGAGTCTGTGATGTAATAGTAAGTGACGGTCTGTTCGCATCGAAGCAACAGCTGATTGACATTTGTTGTTAATACTACATATTGCGCATGCTCATTATCCCGTTTTCGGCCTGCACAGTGACCTCATTTTTCACAGGGTTGGTTGAATACCATTTTCAATATACTGGTTATTTATATGTGATCACGACCAGTGTATGGCACAATATTGGTGCTGACGATCTGATGATGGCGCGTAATAAGAGTTGAAACGATGTTAAAAATAAAGACGATGAAATAAGAGGCAGACACTATATATTCTCAAGAAGCGTAGATCTATTGTTGACATTTGATGTCAGAAGGTTACAAACTCTTATGTCGAAAATTAAACAATAATTACCAAACCAGTCAAGTTTAACATAAATGGCTTTGGCGGAAATGGTTTTAAGGTAAATAATGTCTGCTAATGTCGTTTACGTCACAGTCAAAGCTTCCTGGTTAGTTAATTGGGGCTTAAAATCTTTGTGCAAACCTATCATTATAAGACATGTTAAATCATTATAGTCCTCATATTGTATAAAACTGAAAAATGGAGTGCAGACAATCTTTGTTGGCTGCTGTTAGAACGAATTAAGGCAAGACATCAGCAAAAATATCCTGCCAGACTGAGTCGCCGTTTTAAAAATCGCTTGGGAGTGCCAAGTAATTTCTAGTCTGTATTGACGACGGAGAACTTGTTTCATTTTGTGTGTTACGGATTATTTTTGTAAAAAAGTGTGTATTTGTAATGTACAAATTGATTTTTGGTAATTTATAGGGATTAAAAAGTGTCCCAACGATCTAATATTTTAAAAGCTGTATTTTTCAATCGCAAGTGAAAAAGGTAAAATTATTTGGTTGGGTAGATAATTTTATTTGTTCCTATACAATGAAAGTTCAACACATATCTCTTATTCACTAAACTAAAAGCTTTGTTGTTAAAAATTAGATACAAGACCTGCTCCATTTGCCCAGGGCATTAATGGTTGAAAATGGGAATTTCTGTTATCGATTGAAAATGTATTATGCTGTATTTAAAACTTATGGTCTGCTAGAAAAATGATCCACATTTGGTCAAAATTCGAAATTCTATCTACAGTCACCATTAAAGTCTGCACCATATGGAGGTTTCTTTTATTAACACGTTGACTGCCATTCCGGTCTATAGGACCGAGAATAAATGGTTCCAACTTTAAAAACGCGGCCTATTAGACCGTGATGCAATTTGTCGCACGCGCCAACTAGGTCTACTGGACCGAGATAATTTTTAGTTCCCCAGGGCCAACGGTCTGTTCTCATCGGGGAATATTCGCTGTGATAGACCGAGCTGGCGCATGGGACAAGTTTGTACCACTCAGTCAGAAATTGTGAGTCCGCAAAGCGATTTTTTTTTACGCCTGTGCCCATTTCATTTGTCCTACTTTATGCAATGTCACAAACGGCCTCTCGGACTTTTTTTTTTGGCATGGCGTCATGATCGAAAAAGCGAATATGGCTTCGGCAGTCAACGTGTTAATAATATTTCTTCAAATTAAAAAACAGCAATTGTTTTTGCTCAAACTAGACTAAAAAGTATGTAAAGTCTGTTCAATGACCCCTGACCGTTACGTCACATTATTAATTGATTCAGTCAGTTTGACTTACCTGTGGTAAAGGTTATGATTTTGCTTAGGCTTGATCTACACAAAGACTGATTCATGTGAACAAGTAAAATACAAGCGCGTTTTTTCAAATTTTTAATTATTATTTTTATACTGTTTATGAAATCGGAAATAAGTAGTTTATTTAGGGAAAGGTATCATGGGATGAAACATTTTGTTTTTCAAAATCAGTTTGAAATTTTTAATTGATTTAAATTTACTGAAAAATAAATAAAACTCATTTATAAAATTTAAAATCGTGTCATATATATTTTTTGTCTTGTGCATCAGTCTATAAATTTTGTTTCAAATATATTCATCCTATTTATAAAATCATAAAGAAGAAAATATAATAAAAAATTACAACACAACAAAACACAGTTTTTTAATAATTAAAATAAATCATCTCCGCAAGGATCATCATCAGATTCGTCCAAGTTAATAATAAGGGGAAGAGTATCTCAGGCATCGATGAATCTTTCCCGTTCCCACACATCATTCATAATTTTATTAGTGTGTGTCACATAATTTTTCCATTTTTCCACTGTTACATTTTCTATGGCTTCATTTTACAGACCCAAAACTACGTCGTTTGTTGCAGGATGCATAGAACTTTTTGCATTATAATAGCGCTTACATTCCGACCAAACCATTTCAATAGGATTAAAGTGATAATGATATGGAGGAAGTCTTAAAACTCGATCTCCTTGTTGCAATGCTAGTCCGTCCAACCTATTCAAATAAAATACAAATAATTAAAAAATTAAAATAAACAGCGCTTTCCAGATTACTTCTAACGTTTGGTTGGGATGTGCTTCTTCACTATTATCCAGATCTGATTCTTCATTGCAAATGGTTATACCGGAATTTGTCTTTGTTCTAACCATGCTATTTGACCAATTTGTATTTGGAATTTTTTCAATTAGCCCAGAATGTTAGGTGGCGTTATCCATGATAATAAGTGACGGTTCTTTCAAGTTTGGTAACTCACCTAGTTCACGAACGTTATAAAGATAAGCGCTAGTTGTGACGTAACCGTCAGCGATCATTGAACAGACTTTATTCAACTGTCAGCATCTGTCATTCGGTCCTGTCAAAAAATATATTTTTTTAATAAAATGCTGAAAAATGGCATTTCTTTACCGAATTCCTAAAAATGTTATGGGAAAAAGTTGTTTCTAGTGTAATTTTAGGCATAGGTACAACAGATGTCTAGGACAATGTTAAACTTTTCGCTATATTTTCAAATTAACATTTTTTTTTCATAATGTAAGTTGATTTTATGGATATTAGAAATTTCGCTCATACCATACTCTATATTTTATTGGGGTTTCATGCTTTTTTTACTGGTGTGCCTTCTATTTCAGAAGTATAAAATTAGAGGCAAAAAATTTGACACCTGGCACAAAGTTATCATAATTTATCAATTTTATCCAATAGACATCACATGTTCGATTTTTCAAATGACAAATAGATCTGGAAAGTTAAAAAAACTTATAATAAAATTTCCAGAGAAATGATTAGTTCACAATTTATTTGCAATATTTCCCTTATCACAATTTCTTTATATCATAATTAAAAGATAATTTCAAATTTAATAAGTAGATAGGCTATGAAAAAACAAAAATTGTTAATAACATTTTAAGAAACATTAAGTTATGCTTCTTACTTGCTGCGTGAGGTTTTTGAAATTATTTTGAACAAATCCAGTTTTACTGAACTTTGTCAATATTCTTAAAACGATGCCATAGTGCAAATGTCTTTCTGGATGCCTTTCATTAAAAATGTCAGATACTTGCCGGTGAGACATATTTTCTCAACCACTTAAGACATTTTCAAGCCTTTCTTGGATGGACAACATTGATGACAGCAGTGAGGACTATTATTCCATAATATTATAATTTTTGGCATTTCTCGCAATTATTCGGCATTCGAGAGAGTTTTTTTATAGCCTACTATAAGTAATAAATTGAACGAAATTGTCTGTCGAAATTGTGGGGTAATTTAATAAAAGCATCCTAAGGGAAAATTGCATTCAAATTGTGAACTAATAATTATTTCTCTTTTAAACTATTCAGATGTATTTGTCATTTAAAAAATGGATCATGTCACGTCTATCGGATAAAGTTGTTAAAATATGATAACTTTGCACCAACGTATCAATTTTTTTGGAATTTTGAAATTAAGGACTTTGTATCATAATATTTCTAATACATTTTTAGAAATTTGGTAAAGAAATGCCACTTCTCAACATTTCATTTTTTTGACAGGTACCGAATGACAGATGCTGACAGTTGAATACATAATTTTTAGTCTAATTTGAAGCAAAAACGATTGCCGTTATTTAATTTAAACAAACCTTACTAATAAAAGAAATTGCCATAAAATATGTTCCGGACTTTAATGGTGACATTGTATATTATAATTTTTCATAAATCTCGAAGGTATTTTTATTTTTACCTCGTGGACAGACTAAAATACGGTTTCCATTTTAAAGAAACTAATAATTGTAAAAATAAAAAGTCAATTATTACTGCATTGCTGCAAAAGTTAACGAAAAATAGAGCTTTGAAAAACATTAGATCATCTTTTTTTATCACTTTTTAACACCAAATTGTATTATTAATTTATTAGCTTTGTTATCGAAATTAAAAAGAATAAACATAAACACATTTTGTGATATTTTAGAATCGTTTTAAGTACATCCATTTAGATTTTTGTAATTTAACAGGTAAAAAGTATTTTTTACGAAGTAACTATTTAATATTTAATCATTGTGCTTTAATTGTCACTTTAAAAACATGTTTATATTTGTAAAATCGTAACGTTCTAAGCATAAGTCAATTACGTCATCGTTTTAATGACGTAGCTGCCGTTTTCTTAGTGTGTTTAGACTCTATAGGATAATGATCTTTTTCCTTTTGAAAATAACAAAAAGGTGTGGAATTGATCTGAAAAAAACCGTACGTTTAGTTATGGTAGCTTAGGCCGTATCTATGATTAAGTCAGTATTTTCAAAAAATTTGGTTTTTTGGGTAAAATGTGTAAATTGTGTACCGAAAAATACTATTTTCTTTTAAGGGTAGGTACATATTTAAAAAATTAACCTTGTTAGCCCTTATTATACCTGATTAAACTAATAAATATCGGAAAAATTAAACTTTTTTAAAATAACGAAATTTTCAGGTACACAGGGTCTTCTGAATGTATGGTTAACAATCAAGGATTGAATTAAAATAAAGTCATAATCATTTTGTCCCATGAACTTATCTGCTTAATTCCTATTATTGACCATATCCTGTATGATACACTGGCTTTACAAGCTTTACCCTAAAACTCACGTTTTTGCCTTAATTTTTCTGACTAACGTAATATTATATTTTTTTATTTTATGTAGCTTTTAGCTTTGCTAACTAAATGTTTTTAACCAAAAATTATTTGTTTAACAAAAATGCAATTAGTTTGTTTATTATGAATTTTACTATGAATCTGTTCAACTTTTTTTTGGACCTCAAAATATTAGTAATTCCATAAAAAATTGCCTTAAAATCCAAATACTAATTTTTTAACTTTTTGACAAACTTAAATAGTTTTTATTTAGGTGCTTCTTTTAACTTCTTTAGTTGTACCTACCGCATATACAGGGTGGGCCAATGAAAACGAAACGAGACCGATAACTGCTATTTATTGCTCCGTAGAAACATGCGCAGGCGCACCGCTTGCCGCTTGATGGGCTCGTAGCTACAATATTTTGGCGAAGAAACTCTTTTATGTTGTCAGAAATGTTTATAGCGTTTTTCATTGGTAAGTTTAGTGCATTTCAAATGTATTTTTATGTTTTACCAATGAATGAGTTCGATGTTTCAATTGTAAATAAAATTAACGCTGTATTTTGGCAAGCCATTATGCTAATAACCATTCAGACCCCCGTACAAGTTTAAAATATGGCGAATGCGATGTTAGAAGTTGTTAGCCCAGTCCAACATCTAACGTAAAATAGACCAGACTTCAACAGGGTGTTCTTAGAGAAATTCGACTATACCACATTTTTATACAGAAAAGTAGGTAAAAATCAAATTTTTATCTGTCCGATTTACAACTTGGATGACATGGAAAGAACAAGAAATCGAACAAATTTTTATACGTGGTGGACCATAAAGAAGTTAGTGTAAAACCCATAAATTTCAAAGTTTCCAAACCGAGTACGCAGATAGATAGAGAATTTGAATACCTTTAAAATGAGATATCACTTAACCACCGATCCCATTAATTTAAGATTTGAAGCTTAAGCCCCCCGAGGGGCGTGAAGAGACAAGATTTGCAATATGCTCAAAAGATGTCCGCCTTCAAAAAAAAAATCGACGGGTCCAAGCGATTTTTTTCTACGGGGCAATAAATAGGAGAAACTAAAGGCATACAGAGCTTGCGCAGTTCACATCATGTAAAAACTGAACATACTACATATTGCGCATGCATACCATTGGTTACATATATGTGAATAGTACGAACGTGGAGCTGTATCTCTTACCGTCCACAATCTTGATGATGAGCGTTGAATTGGTAACATCCAATCGAAATCCACAATTAATATAATTTTCTGGATATATCATTTTATAAAAAAATAATACGAATAGTAAAGTTCGTAATGAAAAACAGTTGCTACGTAAATTTGTAAAAGGAATAATAAGTAAACGTAATATGTCGATAAGGCGAATTTTTGTTTGTAATTATGTGCAATTTAATTCTACGTCATTAATGTAAACCTAAGAGTGAAAAACAATAAATAGCCGTTTATTTACATGATATAAATGTAATTTTTGTAATACAGCATTAGGATTTGGAATATAGTCCGCCATAAAGTTTGAAACATAGCGAAACGTTTTTATTATTGATTTTTTAGAAAATGTTATCATTAGAAGCGTTGGTGCTTAAACAGAAATACTGCGTTGAATTAGCATTTCTTGAACATTTAATTTTTTGGCAATTATTATAGCTCTGCCGTTTCTTTTTTAACCTTCTCATATAGTAATAATAAATGGCTTGCACTATGCCACACTTGATAAGAACTTTAGAATCTGGCGAGGCCTTGGGACCGCTATTTCCACCTGCCCTTTTAAAAAGTGTGCAAAATAAATATTTTTAATATAAATTCCTTGCCACCTTATGACTTCCTAGCGCATTCTTAAGACTTCCTACTCAAAATGTCGTTGCGTTACATTTTTTTATTTTTTTAATATATTATTGCTTATTTTCCTGAATTAATGACGTGAAATTACCCCTTTTTTGTACTACTATGACAGACATGATTTTTGTCGCAAACGCCCCACCTGGCCCCCCTCAAACGAGGCCCGTGAGGTAAATCTAAAAAAATTGACTTTTTAAAATACTTATCCACTTTCATAATTTTTATTTCATTGGGGGTTTTGGGGGGGCCAAGGCCCCCTTGGCCCTCGGTGCGCCACTGACTGCAAGCTCGCTGTTATCCTTACCATTGGCAGATGGTTTTTTCAGGATCAAAAACGGTCCATATATTTTGCAACTTTTACTTAAAATACAAAACTGTCTCCACCATTGCTTTTAACCTAAAAAACATATCCTGCATAATCTCACTTAAACAATAGTCTACTTTTTACATACCACGCACTGGCGAACCATTATTAATAAACACAAAACGCAAACAAAGCTAATAAATACCCACTAAAAATTTACATTTTCACAAAAAGATTAAGAATGAACCGAGAACCACCAAAAACAGTTGAGCAACGCTGCACCGTTCGAAAATGCATGAATATGAAAAAATCTTCGTCACGCGTAGTAAAATATAGTAAAACACCCGTACAACGTTGCCACGTTGACCTTCCTAAAACATAACTTGATTTAAATTTTAAGAGTATAGATTTTAAAAAACGCACGCACGGCAATCGGCCGCAATTTGTCATCATTGATTTCTGTTTAAAACGATTTCTGATCGGGTCAAAATGTAAACAATGGGGGTCTCCTTATACAGAAGGTATGTCTCCGTAAGTTGGACCATATTTCACCATATGGAAAAATTTTAATATTAATTTTACGAAAAAAAGTTATTCTTCGTAAAAAGTTCTGCATGGTCTAAAACCTAAAATGCAACTATCAGATATTAAATTATTTTAGGCGTATACGAGGTTTGTCAAAAAATATGAATTTTTCCCAAGAGCAAAGTACCTTTATTTTTGACAATATCGAAAATTGTTATTAAAAAAAGTTGATCAGAACTAAAAACCACGTTTAATATGTTTTACAGCTTGCCTGTCCTTAATCCAGATTATCTTTAATTCCGCTTTAAATGATTTTTGGTATGTTGTACCACGGTAAAAATTAATTTAATCTAAATTAAAGTTGATCCTACAATCTTAAATACCGCTGTTAAGCAAATATGAAACTTTGTAAACGCGATGTTGCCAGTTCTTTATAAAAAGCAGCTTTCCAACTAATTAATGGCAAAAGATTAAATGGTGTCATTGTAAAGAAAAAAAATTCCATCGCCAGAGATGAAAAAACGATTTTTGAAATATTTTATTACAAAACCGAAATGGCGTGGTTGCTTTTAATTTTTTAGATTACTTCGTGTCGCGGCGCCTCCATAAAATTTAAACATTATCTCGGTCATATTTAGGTACTTAAGGAGTCCTCCATAGCCATGTCAGAAGATACTCTCCGGTGCTGTCTTCAGTCTCTGAACATTAGTTTTATAGCTTATGATTGTTCCACTTCTGTAGGCAATGCAAATGATCATAACGCCTAGCAAATTAAGTCAGAAAGTAAGTTCTATAAAATATTTTCCAAAAATCAAAATAAAAGCAATCATGTTTCAATGAAGGACGCTGTGTAACGGTGACTTTAGGCTCTAAAAGGTTTTTCAATGTGTACCATATGTGGATATATCTTAGATCTCTTTAAAATTAAGGTTCACATCTTAACGTTAGTATGTATATATGTAAACAAATGAAATATGTTTTATTTATGCTTTGTATTTATTCATTATACTCGAAAACATGCTTAATGTAATTTTCAATGTTGTTGGTTTATTTTGTAAAATTTTTCATTTATAAAATTTGTATTTTTGTTTTAATAAATAAATATTTAAAAATGGCTAGATTTTTTTTGCTTGTTTTCTCGCTGCTTATTAGGTTACTATTGTGGTGTCCCAACAAAAGTTTAAAGTCTTAGCGACCTCTAATTTGGAGAAAATGATCTATTTAAGTATGTAATATAGTCTATTTTTTACTCCCAAATCGGCTTTTTGGACGAAACGGCTAAAGAGACTATTTTTTTGGTCAAAAGAAACTGATTCGAACCTATTATAGGTCTTCAAAGTAGGAAAAGATGAGAGAGAGAAGAGATGGTCCAAAATATTTTATATATATTATATATTTATATTATTCTATATTTACCTTGTAAATCGACCTCATAGTTAGGTCTAAGGAAAGTCTGTAATAAATGCCAAAGCAGTTTATTATTTGCCTTAGATTGGGCCTTAAAGCCCAAAAATCTCTTAGGCCCATAAAAGAAGAACAAATATATATATCTTAAAATATCTTCATGGACAGGTTATTACAATGTGAACATTGTCTAAGGTGATGTCTAATGTACAGGGTGGCCTTTTAGTGTGGCAAAGTACAATAGCTCCGTTACTATTTCAAATACATTAAAAATGTTGATACAAAAGTTGAAGGGCAGTTAGTGACTTATAACGTAAAATTATTTTTAACTCTAGGGTGGCTCAAAAAAGCGGAACAATAAAAAATGTACTTTTTTTAAATGGAACACCCTGTATATTTTTTCATTTTTAAATTCCACATAAAATTATAATTATTTTTTATTAAATACATTATTAGTCTATACTTTATAGTTTTCGAGATATTGACTCTTGAAAAGTGACATTTTTGAACTTTGACAGCTTCTAACTTTCTAACAGTACGTCTTAGAGCAAAACGGCTTACATGTCCCTATCTTCAATTTTTCCCAAAAATTCCCAAAAAAATCAACTTCCGGTTAAACCGGATGTTACTCGAAAGCAGGAAATATAGTTGTTCCGGTTTAACTGGAAGTTGATTTTTTTGGGAAGATAATAAAAATTGAAGATAGGGACATCTAAGCCGTTTTGCTCTAAGACGTACTGTTAGAAAGTTAGAAGCTGTCAAAGTTCAAAAATGTCACTTTTCAAGAGTCAATATCTCGAAAACTATAAAGTATAGACTAATAATGTATTTGATAAAAAATAATTATAATTTTATGTGGAATTTAAAAATGTAAAAATATACAGGGTGTTCCATTTGAAAAAAGTACATTTTTTCTTGTTCCGCTTTTTTGAGCCACCCTATAGAGTTAAAAATAATTTTACGTTATAAGTCACTTACTGCCCTTCAACTTTTGTATTAATATTTTTAATGTATTTGAAATAGTAACGGAGCTATTGTACTTTGCCACACTAAAGGGCCACCCTGTATACTCTATATTACTCTTAAAGAGTAATAATGTTCACATTGTAACCTTTCCATGAGACTTACATATTGTACTTAAAGACCAGAAGGCTTTAAAAAGTATTAAATAGGTTACAGTAATGACTGAAATAATTTCTTTATAGCCAAACGGCCCTCTTTTTTTGGAAATCATAACCTTTAGGAAACGTATTTCACTGACGCCATATATTCTTTTATAATGTATCCAAAGTCAGTGTGATGACATTCCAACCGGCGGAAAACAGTCTCAAAGACACCGACCATTGTATGTCGTATGGAATGATTGGAATGTCATCAGACTGACTTTGGAAAAACAATACCATGGTGTATTATCTTAAATTAATTTTGTTCAGTTATACTTTTAACACAAAAACAAAAAGGTTACAAAACCCGAGCACATAAACGAGCTAAGTCCAAGCACAAAATATCGGACATGTTATAAATTTTTTTTATTGATACCCTATTTCGCTTATTTAAAGTACGCCTCAGCGTGTTTAAATCCTACTTTCAAAAACGCGCGTGTTTTAAAGTTACCATGGCAACATCAACAACCCGTAAAACGTGAAGTCTAAATATTATGTCAACTTTTTAATTATTGATTTGACAGAATTACCTTTTAACGTCAAATAAAATATTTTTTTAAGCAATAGTCAACGGTGCCAATGAATCTTATGTGACAGATTGCAAGTTATTTTTTGTTCTCCTCATTTTCATGACAACGACAGGTATATCACATCACGAATTCGACCATTTCACTTACTTACTAAGTTATTATTTCCATATTTTGTAATATAAATACCAATAAGTGTACCAACAAAAAAAATATGTAAGTATTCGTGGATAACTGGTCTTTAAAACACTTGCTCTGCGCCGTCGTGCTTGCAAAGTCGCGCGTGTTTTAAAGACCTTAATATCCACTTATACTTTAATATACTATTTTGTATTTCCAATTTTAATTTGCCTTTTTCTTTAATTAAATGCCGGGACGCGGTTAGTTTTTCAAGGTAAAATTGAAATCTACACGACAGTTTTTTACGCGCACCTGATTTTTCACCTCGCATCGATGAAATAGTGTTTGTAGGTATATACCACTTACAAGTCAATAGCGTTTGACATGTTTTGATTTAAGAACACTCCTGCCTCCTGCGCTTTAATAAAAATAAGAACAACATAATATTTATATATTTTTCTAAAATTGGGTTTTCTATAAACTTCATACCCTAACACCACCACACTCGTTGGGCCAAAATTTTGACAGGTGTCATTTTACAGAGCTAAAAACTGATTTTTTTAAAGACCTACTTTAGTTATTTTTATTTCAAAAAAGTAGATACTCTACATTTGTCTCGATAAAATAATAAATCATACTACTTCAATACCAGTCGTTTTTATATCGTTGACAATGAAATGACAACAGTTTTCAAAATTGTCTGATTGAGTGAGTACAGACGACTTAAGTGATGGAGAATTATGCCTATAGCGAATATGCTGATATATGCATCTAATTTATGGACAAGCATTCGGTAATTGTGTGGAGGCAAGAAGATTTTATTCTGATACATTTCCTAATCGGCGTTTACCGCACCGAAGAACTTTTGAAAAGGTTGATTGTAGCTTAAGAGAAACATAAAAAGTCAAGTAAAATTTAAAAAAATGCTAAAAGTAACTAATCTTCTACAATTTTAGGAGGCTTTTTGCCGCGTAAAGGTGGAGAAGGGCCTCCAAGAAGAGTAAGGAACCCTCAATTAGAGGAGGAAATTCTGGATGAGATTGCTGAAAATTCCTCTAATAGTGTAAGAAAGTTGTCGGTCCAAGTCCCTGCGTCAAAGTGGGTTATTCATAAGACCCTTCGAGAACAACTGCTACACCCTTATCACGTTCAAAAGGTACATGCCATGTCTTCCGCTGATTATCTTGCAAGACTCAATTACGCAAATTGGTTTTTGGGACAGTTTAGACAGAATCCAAATTTTACTAGTATTGTTTTGTTCGCGGATGAAGCCGGTTTTATTTGCCATGATTTACATAAGAAAATCCCCATGCAATAGTACAGACAAAGCACCAGCAATGGTTAACGTGTGGGCGGGGATTACTGGGAATCACCTCATTGGACCATTCTTTTACGAAAATACATTAAATGGTGCCATGTATTTGCAATTATTCTTGCAACAAAACTTATGGTTTGTTAGAAATTGTGCCCTTACAAATCAGATGTGGTTCATGCACGACGGTGCACCATTGTAGGATTTTAGTTCGTCAGCATTTATCAAATACTTTTGGTTATCCATGGATAGGTCGATGGGTCTTATTTATGGCCACCAAGGTCGCCCGACATGACTCCATTGGATTTTTTTGTGGGGAAATTTAAAGAGGCTTTTATATTCGACGCCAGTTGACACCAGGGAAGACCTGATAGAAAGAATAACATACCATTGCAACAAAACTTGAAATAATCCTGGAATGTTTTTCAGAGTACAACAAGAAAACATCCGTCTGATAAGAAAATATATATAGAGGTACAGGGCGCCAATTTCGAAAAACTGCTCAAGTAAATAAGAAACAAAGCTTTTACATTTTTAACATTCTTGCGTTCTGAAATGTCAAAAAGTTCAGTTTTAGATGCTTTTCATAATTTAACTTTTATCTGTTACTCTTAAGCTACGATCGACCCTTTCAAAAGTTTTTCGATGCGGTAAACGCCGATTTGGAAATGTATCAGAATAAATTCTTCTTGCCTTCACACAATTACCGAAAGCTTGTCCATAAGTTAGATGCATGTGAGCAGTAATAATTTATAATTATTTTAGTGCGTAGTATTAATCTTAAAGTTATTTGATTAGTTATTGTGTTCAAATAGCTTATGTTAATAAACTTAATATTATTAAATAAATTTCGAATCAATATGCTTAAACGTGATATACAAAAATCGTATTTTTCTCTAAAACCACTAATTCCATCGAGACAAATGTAGAGCACCTTTTTTAAATAAAAATAACCAAAGTATTTAAAAAAATCAGTTTTTAGCTCTGTAAAATGACACCTGTCAAAATTTTGGCCCAACGGTGATGGCAAGTCCGTTATTCCTGACTTCCCTGACGATGTAAAACACCTAATGTATAATTATGAGTCTCCATGGCCTACACAAAATACTAAAATTTCATTAAATAAAATACGTGTCGGTTCAAAAGTTAGAGCCGAAAAGGTAATAAAGTCACTGATGGGTACTTCTTTGGGGGCCCTAGCTGTATCTCCGTTAAGGGGCACTTTAGGATTTTTTATATGACAAAGTAGAGTTATTTTGACCTCCCCTATACGCTACCGAGAGTATGCCATATACTTACCGGACACCCTGTATATAAATTTAAAAAAACTGAATAAAAAAAGGTACCAGTGTTTTTTCCAGTTATAAAAGAAGGAAACAATTTAGCAATGTAACCATTTATTTTTTTATAAGGTGTGTGATATAAAATAATACATAAGTAATATAATTCACATAAGTAAATTTAATCGTGCTCGTGATTTCTGTCGCTATATGTTTGTCAAATTATTACATTTATTTATATAAGTTAAAATCCACATAACCAACAGTTCTAGTATAGATGTTACCTAAGTAATATAGTGCCAGTGCATTCACTTATCTTACTTGCTGTAGTATTTCGTTAAGCCATTGGTTTACATGCCGAAAACATGCCTACCTACTGCTTTCGGTCATTACAACACAATGAACCTTCAAAATACTATAGCATTATAATATACAGCCTATATAATTAAGAGTGAGTTGCTTATTAGACAACACCAAAAACTGAACTTGTATAGAAACATGTATTAACGTTTATAAAGTAATAAATTTAATGCAGGAAAAGAAATGTAGGAAAATTTGACAATATTATTTCGTCAGGCAAAAATGATACCTTCCTGTTTTGACTTTGACTTTCCAACTGTTCTAATAGGCCACTCACCGTGATTCAAAAAATCACCTTGTGTTAATTTAGAAATGGTACCTTCTCCATTTAGAAGCCGGCAATGGCAATAAAATGTCTCAACGAAATAGTTTTTGAACTACGGATTGAATACCTTCAGTTCCGGCTCTGAAGACGCCTGCCAGAGTTTTCATTAGAGACGCCTGAGGAGGCGGCTTACTCAATCCTGAACTACCTAGTAGACTTCTGTTTTCAGTGTACTCTGAATAGGACGGATAGTTGTATCCGTAGGCTTGCCTTTTAGAAATTCTCTTCTTGTCCAACAGAAGGTCTAATAAAAGACTAGCTGATTTTCCCAATTTTGTTTCTTTAGTGTCTCGCGCCAAAGAACTGGGAAGGTTTCCAGTACCGGAACTTTTAGGGACGCGCACTGAACGTTTAAAAACGTCATCTTTATTTTTGTGGAAGGAGTACTGTGTAAATGATACAGTCGATTCCCATTCCAACGAGAACACTACCAAAAGGAACGACAGCAAAAATAAATTCATCGCAGTTCAGATGTTAGCACTAGTCTTGAACAGTACACAGATTCTGCGATTCATAGTTTATATTATTTATTATTCTATATTTTTGCGTAGGTATATATATTAATTAAAAATAAATTAAAAGCCATAAAATACAATTAAAATAGATGTCGTAAATATTATTTATATTATATTACCTTTTGTTATATTATTTTTTTAAGTGCACTAGTCGACGGTGCGTGTCAATAATGTTAATGGTCTGTGTAAATTAAATATGTAATTGTTGTAACATTTTTTACATGATTATAGTCGGCTTTCAGGGCCGGAGGAGGACTACAATATGGAGGCGGCCTACAGCACCGCAGGCGAACTATATGTTAATTTCTGTAAATTTACAGCCGGGCTTAGAACACAAAGACACTTTTCGCCTATTAATGACAAGTTGAAATTTTGTTAAGGGCATATATCCAACGTCGCGACGATCAAATCAATCACCAAGCGTCTAGAGTCTGACTGGACTTTTCAACCGGCCAATCACATATGTCTTAAAGAAAGTAATTTTGAGGTGAAGCGATGTAAAGCCGGTTGTTGTAAATTAGGAACATACATTGTCATTTATTCATTTCGGTATATAGGTTTCTTTGAAACGTCACGAATGCCAAAAACACTCCTTTTTAAAATTCTCAAAAGTTCATCCCACAAAAAAACTACAAGTGCTGTGAATATAATAAACAATTCAACACAAAACGGTGTCTTTCAAGGCATGAAAGGAAGCAACATAATATATTACATACGGGGAATAATAAGATTTACAAGTGTACATATACTACAAATATCAACATTACTGAATAAATACAATTTAACAATTATGTCATAATTTGAATTTAACCCGAGAAGATAAATAATTTCAATGTTTCAACGAGAATTGTTTAATAAAAATATTTTAAAAGAAACCGAAAATTGTCATGATGTGTTCTTTTTTTTTGCATTATGCAATAAGATTTCTGAATACAAAAAAATCAAAAGCTGCAAAAGCAGTAAGTACATTATTAACATATACCTAAATCAAAACAATTTCCGTTGCACGTCATCAGTCAGTTGATAATTGATAATCGGTCAGGAAACATAAGAAAATTAAATTTGGGCAAAAAATATATAAATTTCATGCGATATTGAATGTAAAAGAAACTTAATGTATTCTTCTTTGATACTAAGCCGCTTTAAGGAAATGTTTTTTGAAATTTACTTATACTTGAAGGTATGACGTGCAACGGAAATTGTTTTGATTTTACTTTAGGTAAGTAGTAGGCGTAGTCAATCACAACAGTCACACTTGGGAGTAAAATCACTAGTCTAAACCGTTCTTAAAAATATACAATTTTTTCCACTCTTCTCTTCGAAAAACTTCCACATTTTTCGTCTGCGAAAATCAAGGTAAATTCATTTAGTTTTTTTAATTTTATTTCATTAATTTTTCATCACTTTAATAGCAAATAATACATGATTTATGTGCGCATTCTAACACATTTATTTTTAAGTTTCCCGCGCTTTCTTGCGAACGTTGATTGGGCGGTTAAAAAGTCCATAGCCAGACTCTAGACGCTTGTCAAATTTCTCAGGTTTACTTGAGATTACTTTGACGGTAGTGGGGTCAGAGGTCAGATCAGTAAGAATCAGTTATATCGATCCAAACCTGCGAATTGAAGACGCCTTAGTTGTTTGTTTATGTTTTGTTTACTTTATGGTTTTGGTTGGAGGTGGAGGTTATAGTTCCATTCTGATGTCCCTGTTCTTATCTTCTTTATTTTCATTTATTAGCAATCTTTGATTATGTCTTTTTTCAAGAAAATTAACTGTGATGTAGAAGTAGAAATGGATGAATTACGTCTTTTTAAACCCATCTAGCATCTAGGTAAATAATATTTCCTGTATGTGACTATGTGAGTGAGAAGAGTGGAAATAAAATTAGTTAAAAAATCCGTGTTTCACCTTGGATCAATGACTTGATTTTTAAAATCAGATCGATCAAAATCTCTGTGTCAATTGAACACGCCTCAGTACGCGAACAAACCCTTTATTTTTCTGTGACTACGCTGACGATACTCAAATGTGCTTTTTCCCTTTTGATTTAGCCCCTTCGATTCAAAAAAATCTTGGACTGACTATAAATTGAGAGTTGATTTTCTGATCATGTCATCGTCTTTAATCCAAAAAATTTTTTAAACTAAATTACTAATGATACTGGTCGGGTGGCCAAATAAGAACGGCCCTCGATCGTATCATAGGGACCGTTAACCTTATAGCTTTGGGAAAAAGTATTGTTAGTAAATAGAGTTGACTTTTTCTTAAAACAAAGCGTTTTGACAGAAGACATATGACATTAACAGCTGATCTGATTGCGTCGTTAAAGTTCCCAGATCAGCAGTGGGCAGCAAGCTCGCGCGTCATATTATTTTCTTCCAATTTTGGTGTTTTTTTAAGTATATAATATATTAATTTTATAATGTTTTCACATAATTATTTTGGTAGGTACGGGTCTGTCAATATTTTATTTTATAAACAATAAAATTACATTAATACGCCATATCTTTACAAAATATTAAAGACTCCCTTACACAATTTAAAAAAGGGCGAGGTAAAAGAACTTAGCCCGGTTCTGTTTCTCTAGCCAATCGCTTAACGTAAAATAGACCTGACCTCAACAGGATGGATGCCATAAATGACAAGAGAAATCGCTGGAAATTATATTCAAGTTCGAGAGATGTCCGCTATAGGGGGCGTAACACACATAGTAAAACTTTCATCCATAGGGTATGGCGAATCTTTTTTGTTATAAATATTTTACTTTATCGTCCAAAACAAAATGGTGGGCGAATATGGAAATTTGCTTTGTATAAATATTGGTTACTTCGTTTGGGCTGCACGGATTTTAACAAACTTGGTCTTATTCCATAGAGTTTGTCTTCCTCTATCCATTGAGCTTTGATTGATTCTTACGTAAAGCTTACTTTTCACGCTAGAGGGAGTTTTCTGAAATATGAACAAATAAGTGCTTTAAAAAAATCAAATAGAATGATACGATTATTTTTAGAAAAATATAGAGAATCAAATAAAGCTCTAAACGTCAGTCAAAACCCTAGTCCTCTAACGGGTTTCTAACTGAAGATATTTACGACAAAAGTTAGAAGCATAGATGAGCGTGCCGACTTTGACTATTAAAATACATAATTTAACAATTGCCTTTTTTAACTATTAACTGATAACACTACACATCCTAAGAGTCAATATTAAGCTGTAATAAGCATCCACAGAGAGGGATAAATTAAATATATAAATAGCAAATTTAAGGTAAATTTGAAATAAATTTACGCAGCATAAAATGCAAAGAAAAAAGCAGAAGTAACGAATGGCAAATGCGCCACTAGTTTTAAAAGGCGAATATAAAAAGTCTTTGCAGGTGATACAACAATTATTATTTTTTTACGTTTTTCATTTTTTAAATTATTTTCTATTATTTCGTCATTTTCGATCTAATAACTGTAAAAGTTTGTTTGGAATAAAGGCATTACAAAGTAGAAAAAATACGATAGTTTTTGTTATACAGTGTGGTTGTTTAAGTGTGCAACATATGGGCATTATTCTTGATAAAAGTTGGTGCATGTTCGATAATCATATTAGATGTACTTGGAATGGTTGCAAGTCAAACAACGTACAGGGTAGGCCAAAAAATATAAAACTTGTACAAGAATAAAGTTTTTTAATAAACATTTAAAATAAAAATTTTGCACTTTAAATGATACTTTTTTAATTAGCATATTATCATTACTAATGTTTTATCTTGTTAAAAAGAATTTTTAGGATATATTAAAGTTGTGTTTAATATCGTTGCAACAAACATGAAGTTTGCGATTCCTTAATAAATTAAAAATTCAAGTATATATTATAAATATGCTTGAGTTTGAACAAAGATATGTGAAATTATTGTTTTTTAAAAAAATATATTTTTTTTATTTTAGAAGGTCACGTTTTTGAATCTATGCATAACTTTTAATTTTAAACAACTTTTCTTAATAACATTTTGCTGAATTTTCTGAAATAGGGGTACTTTATTCCTGTACAAGTTTTATATTTTTTGGCCTACCCTGTACGCCGTTTGACTGTCAACCATTCCAAGTGCATCTAATATGATTATCGAACATGCACCAACTTTTATCAACAATAACATTTACTGAGAAATCGGTAAAAATAAAAAAATGCCCATATGTTGCACACTTAAACAACCACACTGTATAGTTGGTATATCTTAAAAAAAACAAGCGAAGAAATTAGATACCACACTGACTTTTATGTTTTATGAGATGGATCATTCTCAACAAAAAAAATTATAGTCAGTCACCTTATTGACAAGTTCATATACGTGACTGACTTATAATCCCCTCTATTCAATACAGCTGACTATTATTTTTTTAATTTGAAGAAATAGTCCATACTTAAAGTGGAGTTGAAAGTATGAAAAGGAAAGAAAAACACAAAGTCTTCCTCCACAAAATGTAATGGAAAGGATTCCAAGTTTAATGGTCTCTACATGTTTCGAACGCAGAAACGTTCATCTTCAGGAGACAGGAAGTTTTTTTAATTTATGCTGATGGTGTTAGCAAAAGAGAAATTGAAATGTAGAACCTTTATGGATTTAAAACTGAAGTATAGAAGAAACATGAAATAAAAGATTTGATAATGGTAAAACCATAGAGTGTTTAAAACATTATGAAGGGGTGTAAACCAACCAAATAAATTGGGGAAGAAGAAAACCTCTCTAAGGTGTCGAAGCTTATTTAAAAAACTTTTAAAGGAACTTATGGATCATATAAGACATTATTATGAAGGTACAATCATTGTGTTTTCATATATTGTTGTAGCAAAAAGAATTTTTGGGGTCCTGAGGACTAAACCTCAGTAACCCCGCGAGAGGTTAATTTGAAACCGATAATAAAGATAATTAAAAAATTAAACATTTTCAAAATTTCTTCTTCGTAAGTCAAAAGGTTGTTTACCTCCACGTGCTTGCGTAAAACTTGGAATCCTTATTTTCCATTAAATTTTGTGGTGGACGACTTTGTGTTTTTCTTTCCTTTTCATATTATTTTTTTATGGGGAAAAGAAACCCACAGTCGTCTCCATAACTATATTAAAAAAAGGTCTAATCAATGTGGTGTACATGTTTCGGTACTAGAAAGTACCATCATCAGCACCGAAAGGCCCAAGTGCCACTAACACGAAGGAGAGTAAACAAATATTAAAAACATGAAAAGGACAAAAACATATTATTGCATACTTAGACGAAAACAAAGTTAAATTAAAAAAAAAATGTTAAAAATGAAAAATCGATATTAAAAATCGAAAGGACTCACAAGTTGTTTACTATGTACGGGAAGTAAAGGAGGAAACTCCTTTCGATTTTTAATTTTTGACATTGTTTAAAAAAATTTTACCTTTGTTTTCGTCCAAGTATACAATATTATGTTCTTGTCCTTTTCATGTTTTTAATATTTGTTTACATTCCTTCGTGTTAGTGGCACTTGGGCCCTTCGGTGCTGATGATGGTACTTTCTAGTACCGAAACATGTACACCACATTGTACAGAGTAGCTCTGACGTGTAAGCACGGCGTCCACTGAATCGGCAGTCGGCACTGCTCAGCACGGCCCGCTTCCGCAAGGCTGAAAGGTTTTATATACATGCAATTATTTAGAGCCGTCCGTTGAATCGGCACCGACCGCTCAGGGCGGCACCGTTCGTTTCGGCCAAATGTCAATATTCTTGGTAGGGCAAAAATTATGTTGAATTCACTAGTTTTAGAATGGGTTGTTTGTTCGATAGAGAGATACCTCCTTTGTATTATTAAATGGTCATGCGAATAAGCAAAAATGTCGGTACTAGTTAGAAGATAATCGTCCTTGATTCCAGAAACACACTCAACGTCTACAACACAAAAGCTTAATATTTTGGCAGGATAGGAATAATAATTGGTGACCTATACATTGGACGAATATTAAAAAAAAAAACATAATCAAAATGGGACGTTATATATCAATTTTTTATTTTAACGTTGGCTACTTTATTCATCGCTCAGCTGCTGATATTCATAATAATTGATTACGGTTTCAGCAGGATTGGGCACAGCCACGTTACGAACAAAACGTTTCGATACTATTTGAATGCAATTTTTCCTAACGGGTGGGTAGGGAGAAGTGGTACAATAGAGTGACCGGCATGATAGCCAGATCTTAACCTCAATGATTATTTTCTTTGGAGGCACTTTAAAAGTAAAGTTTACGTGACAAAACAAGAAACTTTAGATTCTTTTGAAAAAAAATTATCACATTCCACACTTTAGGCAACGCACAACACACAACTTTAGAAATGCTACAGGTAACAAATAAATTTTACTTCAAGCTAGGGCTGCCAAAAAAGGTAAACATTTTTAACAATAATAATAACAAAATTGTTAATGATCCAATAGACTTTTATATAGGTGGTTGTATGGGTTTAAGAAGCTTAGGGAGCAAATGAAACCCAAATTTTAATTTGCCGACGTTTCGGAAAATATACAGTGTGTGTATAAAGTCTGGAAACGGCTTAATAACATCACAATTTACTGGCCGATTTAAACCAAATTTGGTACAGTTGTGTAAGAGGATCTAACGCACCGAATGACGATATTGGCGTTGTTGCCAGCTTTTTAGTTTGTCTGGAATTCGAACGAATTTTATATTTTTAAATATAACACCCAGTATATTTTTACATTTTTAAATTCCACAGAAAATTATAATTATCTTTTATTAAATGCATTATTAGTCTATACTTCATAGTTTCCGAGATATTGACTCTCGAAAAGTCACATTTTTGAACTTTGACAGCTTATAACATTCTAACAGTACGTCTTAAAGCAAAACGGCTTACATGTCCCTATCTTCAATTTTTATTATCTTCCCAAAAAATCAACTTCCAGTTAAACCGGAACAACTATATTTCCTGGTTTCGAGTTACATCCGGTTTAACCGGAAGTTGATTTTTTTGGGAAGATAATACAAATTGAAGATAGGGACATGTAAGCCGTTTTGCTCTAAGACGTACTGTTAGAAAGTTATAAGCTGTCAAAGTTCAAAAATGTCACTTTTCGAGAGTCAATATCTCGGAAACTATGAAGTATAGACTAATAATGCATTTAATAAAAAATAATTATAATTTTATGTGGAATTTAAAAATGTAAAAATATACTGGGTGTTATATTTACAAATATAAAATTCGTTCGAATTCCAGACAAACTAAAAAGCTGGCAACAACGCCAATATCGTCATTCGGTGCGTTAGATCCTCTTACACAACTGTACCAAATTTGGTTTAAATCGGCCAGTATATTGTGATGTTATGAAGCCGTTTCCAGACTTTATACACACACTGTATATACTTAACATTACATTATTGATTTGTTGGGAACAATGACAAATCTTATTTTCGGTAACATAACATAACATAAAGTAGCCCTGAAGAAGGAAATATATTTTCCGAAACGTCGGCAAATTAAAATTTGGGTTTCATTTGCTCCCTAAGATCCTTAAACTCATAAAACCACCTACATAATAATTATAATAAAAAAGTATTTAAGAAATCATTTTTTTTTTAATTTCTTCCCGCTTATTCGGTAAAACAGAAATACAAAAATAAATAGTGGGTTATATTTCTTTTTCGCGAGCGTATACAATACATTTAATTGTATTTGAAAAAAAAGGTTTTACGGAAGCAAAAGTGAATCAAAAAAAGGTACCTGTGTTTTATCAGTTAAAAGAAGGAATCAATTCGGCAATGTAACTATTTATTATTTTATAAGGTGTGTAATATAAAATATTATATAAATAATAAGAATCACATCACATAAGTAAATATAAATAATACTAAATTGTATGTGCAAGTGATTTCATGTTGATATATTTTTGTGAAATTATTACATTTTTTTTAGACGTTAAAAATAGCATAACCTGAAGTGCTATGTCTATCCATTTTATTTTGAGAAAGATGACGGAAAACAAATAAACAAGAATTAGACATAGGTGCTTACCGTCACCAAGGACCAAATTACAATGCGACTTATTTGGGACATTTGTCATCTCTTTTACTTACAGGTACATTGAAGGAATTAAATTTATCTCCCTCCTTGTCACATCAGGCATTTTGCATTTGGCCGATGAAGAACAATATATTTATTGACAAAAAAGGAACAATATCGTTTTTAAAACCTAGACAAGTTGAAGTTTTGCTAATACAAGTGTATTGTTGGTTGTCTGCCTTTGAAGAACAGTTAAGCCAGAAAAATGGGTTAAAACAGTAAAAAAGTTTACATTTTCCAATAATAGTTAATAGTGGTCAGTTTTTAAATTTGTGCTAAAATTGTTCAAAAACCACGAAAACTCCTCAACTTCTAACTATTATTCCTCCGTTGTGCAAGGGCAGAAAAACCCACCTTTTTTTCTGTCGTTACATAACCTCAGAAAATTTAATATTATCTGTCAAGTTTGTCACCATTTCAAATTTACTTCTAACCTTGCCCGGTGCGTAATGGGTTATATCATCTTTCTCAAGATATAATGAACACGGTATAGTGTAGACTGCCTTTATGATGTGACCTAAATACTATCTAATACATTTTACCCACTCATCCTACTACAATAATTCTGTAGTATTTCGTTGCGATTGCTTTACATGCCGAAAACAGGATGAAATATGTCGGGCTACCTACTGCTTCAAATCATTAAAACACAATACACCTTCAATATACTATAAAGGCTAATTTAGGGTGAGTGACTTATTAGAAGGGCATCGAACTGCACTGACTTGTATAGAAACAGAAAAAGAAATGTAAAAAAATATCGTTCTTGCGTTTATCAATCTATTAATCAAAGGTAATTGTTAGAGTCGATTCACTCAGTAAACCTGCAAGATGGCCGACATGTCATATGACAAAAGTCATATTCCAGCTAAATAAAATAATTTTTTGCATTTTCAATGACTTTTGTCATATATGACATGTCGGCCATCTTGCAGGTTTACTGAGTGAATCGACTTTTGGTACCTAAAGATATGAACTTAAAAAAAAAATGCATTTTAACAGGCTGTTGTGTTACTAGTGCATTCTAAGGGAAACCCGTTTTCACTTTGATTTCAGACAAAAATCATAACTTTCGATTTGACCGGAAATTGGGAAGTTGACTATGATTTTGTAAATATAACGGGTGTTTCTCAAAAGACGTTCACCCCTATAACTTTTTTATATTTATAGATATTAAAATTAAATTTTGAGATTATGCATAAATAAGAGATGAGTCTGCATTTATTGGCATAATTTTGAATTTGTTAGCTTTTCCGGTTTGACCGGAAGTGACCTTGACTTTGGTATTTTAAATGGGACATCTTGTATATTTTTACTTATTGGGATTCGGCATAACATTCTGAGTAAAATGACACCTCACTTGTCATTTTTTGACGTGTTATAACCTTTTTTATGTTTATTTTTTATTTTCAATCTAGAGTGCTACACATTAATTAAATCTGTTAATCTATAGTCAAGTAGTATATGAAAATTAAAATTATGTCATAATAATTGACTTTCTAAGTTTCAGTTTTCATGACGTTCATGACGTTTACTCCATTTTTCCAAATGGAACGAAAGTAGCTCACTAGGGTATATAAAACGAGCATTTTTTTTCAACAATTTGATACCATGATGTCATTCGTTTATTAAACTTACATTGTAAATCAGATAAAATAGTTAGTTTTACTAGAAATGAACAAATTGATATGCTCCTAATTTTTGGAGTGAATTGTATGTTTTATAAACTGACATTACAACTTTAAATTAAAACCATATTGGTTTTCAAAACCATTCCATTGGTTTTCAAAGCCGCCAATATATTTCTTGCATAACGCTTTAAAATTTGCGATTGGGATTTAAGGCAATTTTTTTCGTGTCAATTTTAAAATAGCATATGGTATATGCTATAATAATGGTATCAAATTGTTGGAAAAAAATGCTCGTTTTAAATATCCTAGTGGACTACCATCGTTCCATTTGGAAAAATGGAGTAAACGTCAAAAAAATAAAATTTCATTTTTTAAACGCTTGTGAAACTTAGAAAGTCAATTATTATGACATAATTTTAATTTTCATATAGTATTTGACTATAAATTAACAGATTTAATTAATTTGTAGCACTATAGATTGAAAATAAAAAATAAATGTAAAAATGTTATAACACGTCAAAAAATGACAAGTGAGGTGCCATTTTACTCAGAATGTTATGCTGAATCCCAATAAGTAAAAATATACAAGATGTCCCATTTAAAATACTAAAGTCGAGGTCACTTCCGGTAAAACCGGAAGTGCTAACAAATTGAAACTTATGCCAATAAATGCAGACCCATCTCTTATGCATAATCTCAAAATTTCATTTTAATATCTATAGATATAAAAAAGTTATAGGGGTGAACGTGTTTTGAGATACACCACCCGGTATAATATAGTGCCAGTGCATTTATATCCGCTTATATTATTACAACATTTCTGTAGTATTTCGTTAAGCCATTGGTTTACATGCCGAAAACAAGATGATGTCTGCCTACCTACTGCTTCCGTTCATTACAACACAATGCACCTTCAAAATACTATAGCATGCATTATAATATACAGGCTATAATTAAGAGTGAGTTGCTTATTAGACAACACCAAAAACTGAACTTGTATAGAAACATGTATTAACGTTTATAAAGTAATAAATTGAATGCAGGAAAAGAAATGTAGGGAAATTTGACAATATTTCGTTTTTGCTAAGAATTTAGCAATCAAAAGGTAAAACTGTAGGTACCTACTTGACCTGTTAAAATTAATAGTTTTTGGAATACGAACTTTAACAACTTTGGTTTCAGACAAAAATTATAACTTTCTGTTTTTACCGGAAAGTTGACTTTGACTTTCCCACTGTTCTAATAGGCCACTCACCGTGATCCAAAAAAATCACCTTGTGCTAATTTAGAAATGTGGAACCTCCTCAATTTTTAGGCCGGTTTAAAATAATAATAAATAAATGTCTCAACGAAATATTAATTTTACTATGGATTGAATACCGTCACCACCGGCTTTTAAAACACCGGTCAAAGTGGTCAGAAGAGACCCGGGTGGTGCCTGCTCCGTCGGTGCATTTCTATTTCCGGCGATTTCTGAAAAGTCGTCCGGATAGTCATCGGATGTATCCGAGTGGAGAGCCCTTCTAAAAATTGTCTTCTTGTCCAATAAAAGGTCTAAAAGACTGGCTGATTTTTCCAATTTTGTTTCTTTAGTGTCTTGCACCAAAGAACTGGGGGGGTTTTCACTGTCGGCACGCACAGGACGCTGCAAAATATTCTCTTTACCTTTGTAGAAGGAATGTTGCGGGTATGATACAGTCGATGTCCATTGTAATGAAAACACTACCAAAAGGAACGACGGCAATAATAAATGCATCACAGTTTAGATGTTAGCACTAGTCTTGAACAATAAACAGATTCTGCCATACATACTTTATATTACTTACTTATTCTTCTAATTTTACTGTTGTATTAAAAATAACGTAAAACCCATAAAAAATAATTAAAAAAATGTCGTTAATATTATTAATTACCTTTTGTTATATTAATTTTTTTAAGTGCACCAGTTGACGGTGCGTGTCAATAATGTTTTAACGGTCTGTGTAAATGAAATACACCAATTTTGTAACCTTTTTACATGGTTATAACCTGCTTTTAGAGGCGGAGGCGGCCTACAGTACGCAGGTGAACAACATGTTAATCTTTGTAAATTTGTATAAGGTGTCTGTGGGTTATATCGCCCAGTCTGAAATATCGCCCGTTTTTGAATTACCCGCCTAATACATATATTTTGACCAGCCACTAGCAAGGACCGGTCGTATTAGTAACCAATCAAAATTGCCTGATGAAATCTGCAATACAAACCAATACGGCAATACATTCCACCGCTAACGGCGAAAGTGTTCAACGTATTTCGTTTTTATAAGATTAGTTGTTTTAAATAAGGTTTAACTTCTAGTAAAATAGTTTGTAATGTAAAAAATATAGCTTAATATATTCGCCAACGTTAGGTCTTGCACTTCAAAGTATATGTGTGGAAGCACGTTTTTTGAAAGAAATACATAACCTTAAAATGTACACTAAACATGAGCATTCGTCGTAGTGAGTCATGGGCGATATTTTAAACCACGTGGGCGATAATTCAGTAACGGGTTGAAATCATAGACAATTTACCTTTAGATACCTACAGCTTGTCTCCTGCGCAAACAAAAGTTACGTTTTATGGGTGAAAAAATACGTCCGAGCGCATGACTCGTCGGTCAGCTGTTTTCATTCGGGGAACCTTCGTGCATGCGCACAAACCTCGTGTTATCGGCCGTCCTACTTTATCGACAATAATCGACGCGCTCAAGAATACTCTCCAGAACCGGCTCGGCCGCCATTTTTGTTGTTGTGTTTTAAGGATTCTTTTCTCTGCGGATTCCTTGTAGTTTTCTAAAGTTTTCAGCTATCGGATCGGCTATCGTGGATTGTGGGACTGGTGTTTAATATTTATGGATTTCTGGTTTTTGTGTAGTTTAGTTAGTGAATTGTGTTTGTGCTTTTAGTGACTCGGATTGTAATATAAACAATGACTAGTACTAGTTGCAGCCGTTGTATAATTGTATTATGCCCAAATAGGGGTAAAATAAACCCTCTATGGTGGCATATGAGCAAGAATTTAAATTTTGAAGCCCGGACCTGTCTATTTTCCCATTAGTCAAACGATAATGTTGCAGTGCGCATGTCTAATAGTTCCCAGTTTTGTTTACATGCGCGAGGCCATAAAACTGCCACATTCGTGATTATTGTTTGTTTATCTAAAGGTAAATTGTCTATGGTTGAAATACCACCCATTTCTCATATTTTTTAAAAGTTCAACTTTTGTCGGTAAGAATTTTTTTTTATTTTTTTGTTATGCTGGTTATCGACAAATATAGTTTTCTTTTGCATCTGACACATTTTTTCTACCCTGTATCTAAAAATGAAATTTCTGAAAAGCATATTTAGGTGGGCGGTATTACCAGAAGGCACCTTATATAATAATGACAAATAGAAATATTGATAAGGGCACATCCAACGATGCCATGATCAATCAAGGTAATTTCATTTATAACCGTACATTCCGTACAACTTGCTGCTTATAAGAAAACAAACATGCTATCGTATACAGTGTCTATAAATACGTATTGTTAAAAACTATATCCTGTTAAAAATTCACCAAAAACATAACTTGTGGTGTCCCGCAAGGATCAACCTTAGGACCTTTTTTTTTAATGTACCGGGTGAGTCAACGATTGCGCGGAGTAATTTTAGGCATTGAAGATAAGATTTGTAGATAATGAGCTTTTGTAAGAAAGTATGGTTAGATATCTGGTACATTTTAAATTATACAGGGTGCGCCCAAAAAGTCACATTTTTTTAAATGGGACACCCTATATTTGAATACATTTATTAATTCTACGTGTTATTTCATACATTTTTATTAATGCTTTACTATACGAAAAAGTTATAGTTTTTTAGATAATTCGACTTATAATGAAAATTTTGCATTTGCAAGCATCTCGTTGTTGTGAAAATGCTACTTAAATTTTGACACTAAGCGATTCATAATTTTTATACTTACTGAGTAAAGTCAAAAATACATATTCACTATAAAACATTTGACGTCTCATTTACAGGGTGTTTACTTTCTAGGACCAAAGTCCGAAACCTTCTAATTGAAAAATATCACTTTTATTAAATGGAACACCCTATATATTTTTGTGTCATTTTATAGCTCGTCATAAACTCTTCAACTTTTATGAAGAACGTCCTATCCCTATCTCTAATAGTTTTTGAAATATTTTGATATTTCAAGATTTAATGTCCTATAGTTATAGCATTTTTTGTCAATGGATCACGCCTGTTGAATCAAACATTTTCATGAAAAATTCATATTGAGTACCAACTTATAAAATGACTGGACAATAAACTTTGCAGTAAAAAGGTATACTTTTTACATTGATCTGATTCTTAATGTGTCATCCATTGCCATTATTTTCATTTATTTTCCATTGCTATTGTAATCCATTGACAAAAAATGCTATAACGAGGACATTCAAATCTCGAAATATCAAAATTTTTCAAAAACTATTAGAGATAGGAATAAGACGTTCTGTACGAAAGTTGAAGAGTTTATGACGAGCTATAAGATGACAAAAAAATATATAGTGTGTTCCATTTAATAAGTGATATTTTTAAATTAGAAGTTTTCTGACTTTGGTCCTAGAACGTAAACACCCTGTAAATGAGATGTCAAATATTTCATAGTGAATATGTATTTTTTACTTTACTTAGTAAGTATAAATATGATGAATTGCTTAGTGTCAAAATTTAAGTAGCATTTTCACAACAACGAGATGCTTGCAAATGCAAAATGTTCGGGGGTAAGTGCACAAGTGCATCAAAATTACCGATAATTTTTGAATGAAATGTGTTTTTTTATAATTGCAAGAGTTTGTTTTCATATTTTCGCGAAAAAGCCCGACTCCGCAGGAGGAGGGCATTTTCGTAAAATATGAAAACAAACGATTGCAATTTGTAAAAAAAACACATTGAATAAAAAAATTATCTGGTTATTTTTATGCACGAGTGTAATTTATTTGAATATTTCCCAAATTAATTAAAAACTCGAATCAAGTAAATTTAAATATTTTATTTAACAGAAAATACTAACAATAAAATTAAAATGCTTAAAAATTACAAGAATTGCAATGAAAAGTAGAATTATTGTAATTAACAATATTTTGCTTTGAATTCGTAGACATGGTGGTTGATGCAGTCAACGAGCGAGAGCTTATTTCGGCGGGGGACTCTCTTGAGCTTGACGGTTGGTCATTGTCCCGCATTTTTTCAATCAAAAGCATATGGTGGTTCTCATCCATCTGAATGTAAGGCGTCAGTGACTTGGTATTTGAGTGTCCACTTAGTTTAATTAACTGTTGTTCTCCAACACCTTTTTTGGCAAGTTTTGATAAGGCGGTTGCTCGTAAGCTATGATTCGTCAGTTTGATATTTTTATTGGTGAGGCCTGACTTTTCCGCTTGTGTAGAGGTCCATTTATTCATCAAATTTCGTCCAACCGGTATGCTTTTGTACCATTTTCCTGATTGCCAGAAAGGATTCACGGTGAGAAAAAGTCGTTTGCATTTTATTGCTTGCCTGTTCTGCATGAATTTCTTATATAGTCGGATAGGGCAGATGTTCGGGTTTACTTTATTCCTGACCAACCATTTCGAGGATGCGCAGGGCTTATCTCCTCCTTGAGTAGTCTTGGTAAAAAGCGGATTGTACTCTATTCTAGCTCCTGCTGTAGTTGTTTCCGCTTAGCATTTTTGGCATCACGGGATGATTTGAACTGAATGTCACTGAATGGGTTGAAAATAATATTGTAATCTCTGTGATACTTATTCATCAACAATTTAGCGGTAACATTCCATATAGTTTTGACAGTATAATATTTATAGTCCTCACCATTTTGCTTTTTCATATTAAACGCCCAGTCCTTCAAGATATCTGCCAGTTTTGAAACATTAGTGTTTTCATCAAGAACGTGCCCCCTTTTCTTGCAAAAACACATGAACTGCCGCCAAATATAGTCGTGATTTGATGCAGTATTCTTTGGAATGGCTTCTGTTATTTTCTGCTCTATTTCGAGGATAGATTCTTCGCCAAAACGAGACATTTTTGTAGTAAAATTACGTCTACAGAAAAGTTCAATAGCGTTGTTTACAAAAAAACAAAAAAATTTACGCTGCCACGGGGTATCCCAATGCAAAGAGATAGTTATTAACAATTCTTGACAAAATAAAAGGAAAGCATTCGTTGACATTGACTTTTTTGTCTGCTGTCACTCAATAAGATGACGTTAATTGTCAAAATATTACATTTTTTGACGTTTGATAACAATAAAATCCCGCTTTGACGTTTCGTCAACAATATAAACTTGCGATGCAATTTTCGATTTCTGGCAGTGCTGTTTTCGCTGTAATTTTGCGAAAATTGCATTTCTCTTATGGGAACTTTAACATATGAGGAAAATATTCGGGGGTAAGTGCACAAGTGATATTCGGGGGTAAGTGCACAAGTGCATCAAAATTACCGATAATTTTTGAATGAAATGTGTTTTTTTATAATTGCAAGAGTTTGTTTTCATATTTTCGCGAAAAAGCCCGACTCCGCAGGAGGAGGGCATTTTCGTAAAATATGAAAACAAACGATTGCAATTTGTAAAAAAAACACATTGAATAAAAAAATTATCTGGTTATTTTTATGCACGAGTGTAATTTATTTGAATATTTCCCAAATTAATTAAGAACTTGAATCAAGTAAATTTAAATATTTTATTTAACAGAATGCAAAGAGATAGTTATTAACAATTCTTGACAAAATGAAAGGAAAACATTCGTTGACATTGACTTTTTTGTCTGCTGTCACTCAATAAGATGACGAAAATTGCATTTCTCTTATGGGAACTTTAACATATGAGGGAAATATTCGCTGTAATTTTGCGAAAATTGCATTTCTCTTATGGGAACTTTAACATATGTGGGAAATATTCGCTGTAATTTTGCGAAAATTGCATTTCTCTTATGGGAACTTTAACATACGAGGGAAATATTCATCATAAGTCGAATTATCTTAAAACTATAACTTTTTCGTATATTAAACCCTTAATAAAAATGTATGAAATAACACGTAGAATTAATAAATGTATTCAAATATAGGGTGTCCCATTTAAAAAAATGTAACTTTATGACACCCTACTTTTTAGACGCACCATGTATAATTGAAAATATTTTTAAAATGAGCCAGATATCCAACCATACCTTCATACAAAAGTTCATTATCGACAAATCGTGTCTTCAAGGCATAACATTACTCCGCGCAATCGTTGACTCCACCCGGTACATTAATTCTATAGCAAAATTAAATTTAAAAGGTAAAATAAAATTCTTTGCTGATGATACTATTATTGTATATTTTCATAAAGACTATGCTCAAAATCATAATAACATTAACCACGACCTAAATATAATATGTAAAGGGCTTGAAATTTATAAATTATCATAAAATTTTAATAATCATATAATTAAATATACTAAACAATTAATTTTTTTTGGTTTATAGGTATTGATTAAAATTTAAGTTGGAAAAAACACATGGAATAATTAAGAAGTTACATCTCACCAATAATTGGCATTTTGTTTTTCAAAATTACAATATTCGATTTCAATTTGGGGATCAGCGAATTTAATTACAATTCAGTAATTAAAAAAACATACAGAACAAAATAAATGAATGCATACATAAACTTCCTTTTTTAGAACCGATTATAAAGTTGTATGAGCCAAAGGGATATTTAAATTTGGAAAAACTTTATGAATTAAAAATAAAACTATGCATTCTAATCTATAATTATTAAAGAAAAACAATCGAATATAATATTTCATCCGACCGACCAACATTATTCACAATACCATCATATTCAAATAGGTACCTATAGTAGAGTATTTTTGGCCGGAATGATGAGTAAAAATTTTAGGAGCTAATTCTAGACCGAAAATAAATGTTATCTCTTCCTATAACATTTTTTCGAAAATTGATTATTAACAAAGTTAAAGTTAAATTTTATTTGCGGTTTGTTTTTTTGTAATAAGTTTTGCCACGATCATATTTTGACGAAATCGCGTATATGGGGATTTTCGGGATGAGGAATACAAGTTTGCCCACAGTTTTTCGAATTTTGTAGAGGGCGCCACATAGCCTATACTTTATTTTGAATGGTCCCAACTTTTTTGTCCTACACTGTATGCGCATTTTGATTGAATATTTTTATTCTCCTAACCTTTTGACATAAAAAAGGTATACTCGAGGGTATACTACTTTTGTTTCGATAAATCTAACCGTTTTCGAGAAAAACGCTAAAATAACATTGCTTGCATGTGATGAATACGAAATCATTTTA
Organism: Polydrusus pterygomalis; assembly: GCA_963969555.1. NCBI lineage: Eukaryota > Metazoa > Arthropoda > Insecta > Coleoptera > Curculionidae > Polydrusus > Polydrusus pterygomalis. The sequence goes on from OZ018376.1 coordinate 4,856,897, forward strand.
ATTTATTTTCAACCTTAAACATAGCATAGCAAAGGAAGAAATATTCCATGGAGTTCGTCGGGATTTTTTAAGAAGAATTAATTTATACATTGAAGAGGATAAGGACGTCACTTTGAACCTTGGATTTGAATGTTTAATTTATTGTTCTAGTAACTTATGTATTTTAAAACTGCAAAGAAAATTTAACTTTAACACCCTGTCTCTCCGTTAATAATCAATTTCTCAAAAAAATTTTATAGGAAGAGAGTATTTATTTTTGGTCTAGAATCTAGAATTTATCCCCTACATTTTTGGCTCATCATTTCCAGACACCCTGTATAAAGGAATAACAATTTACAACAGTTTGCCGAAAAAAATGAAAGAAATATCAAAATTATGGATTTTAAAAAAGGACTTAAAATTTTTTTTTTAATAATTTTGATTGAATTATCAATACTTACGCAACGAATTTTTTTTTATTTGTGTTTTAAATGTGTTATATTTTCTGTAGTGAATTTTTTAAATGGGCTGAGAATAAAGATATCTTAATATTCGCTTAACCATCTTGAAATCATCGCCAATTTTCTAAAATACATTTTTACTTAGATCACCCTGTATCGCTTTAAGCGTGGATATTGAATTGTCATAAGAAATTAAGCATAAATGTCCTATTTTCAAGTCTACAATATCCTCCCTTAATTATGGGACACCCAGGATTATTATAAACGTTTTAAAAATAATAGTAACAAGCAAACCACAATCGTCAACATATAAAATAGGTTAATCTCAATACCTCTCTGCAGTTAATGTTTTTTGAAAAAACTCAGGTCCTAAAATTCTGTTATGAATTGACTTCCATCCAAACATTTACTTTCTGGCGATATTGTGTTTTGTTTCCTAAAATTCCAATGGGGATCAGTGCGTGCCCAGTAAGTTTGTTAATATTTCCATGTAGTCTAGTGCATCAGTCTATAAATTTTGTTTAAAATATTATCATCTTATTTATAAAATCATAAGGAAGGAAATATAATAAAAAATGACAACACAACAAAATACATGTTTTTAATAATTAAAATAAATAATCTCCCCAAGGATCATCATGATCACTGATCAGATTCAGCAAACGATTTCTCAAATTTTTCACTATTCATCGAATCATGATAATGATCATATTTCAAGCCAGACTTGAGTATTAAACCTGCATTATTCACAAATCCATTTTCCAAACCAGCTTGTAGAGTAAACTATACCGTACACCTTCTGACAATTTTTTTTAACTATATGAAGGTATCATCTTGCCAACTTCGTCTAAAAGCCCCTTTACCCAGGTTTCATCCTGAAAAACAGGTTTTAAGGGAAATTGAGAGTTGCCGTTATTCTTAAATTCTCTTATTTATATGGGGTTGCTCTATTAAAAAGCCTGTTTGATACAGTATCATATTTAAATTTAAATTTATTTAAACAGTCCGCTAATGAACCAGTGGACATTTCAACACCATCAATGATTTTAAGGTCTAGTTGTAGGTATTCTATTGAATGAATGGTAACGTGTTCACCTGCTCTATTCATTCCCATAAATACGCTCTCTTATGGTATGTTCATGAATTTCGTGAAGTTGTCGACCATTGGATGACAAAATAGCTACATTATTGCGATTCTTTAAATCTACATCTTCTCTATCCCGTTTGCCCTAATTCGTTGGATTGTTGAATATGAAACTCCTAAAGCATTAGAAACTGTTTAAAACAAATAGGTATTTATAAAAACATTGCCATATATTTTTCATGTTTGTTGTTATTTTTCACGCTCATTTCCTCTTTGAAAATAAGCAAATAATTTTAAAATTAATGCTTGTTCTTTTTCACAATACCGTGACCATTTTGAAATAATGTTGATTAAAAATGTCACTGTCAAAAATGGCAATAAAACTTTTTTTGACTGTTAAAATTATACGACATTCATTATTGACGCAAATTTACTATCTCACCTAGTTCACGAATGTTAGAAAGATAAGCACTAGTCGTGACGTAACGGTCAGCGATCATTGAACAAACTTATAAGGTTTAAAACAAACAAAATTAATCTTACATATTACATTTTATAAAAAATCCTCAGGCTGTACAATTTCTCCATTTATTTACAATAATGGTTCAACGTCAAACGGGCCGTTATGTTCATCGCTTGTAACTCCGTTAGCAACAGTTTACAAGCGTAGGGCATTGTGATCGTCGATACTCGACCCGAACTTTTGCAACTGTTGCACCAGCCGCAATAGCCGAGTCTTCCGCATTGGTTGCAAACGTCTACTTCACATTGATCACTGGATACCATCAAACGTTCGACTAGCATCATGCTGGAAACAAAAACAGTTAATGGTTTTGTCTTTGTGGCCAGGCCACGAAAAATTCGCGTCGAAAATGAGCCCACGAAGTCAACGCTACAGCATAGACATTTACCTTTAGATACGTACAGCTTATCTCGTGCGCAAACAAAAGTTAAGTTTTATAGGTAAATAAATATGCCTGAGCGCACGGCTCACCGGTCCGATGCCTTCTCTCCCAGCAGAATTGGGCATGCGCACAAACCTCTTGTTATCGGCCTGTCCATCTTTATCGACATGCTCAAAATGCACTCCAGAACCGGCTCGGCACCTTTTTTGTTGCTGTGTTTTAAGTTTTCTCTGTGGATTCCTTGTTGTTTATTGTGGGTATTTAATATTTACGGATTTCTAGTTTTTGTGTAGTTTATTGAATTCTGTTTGTGCTTTTAGTAACTCCGATTGGAATATAATGACTAGTAACAGCCGTTGTATTATTTTGTTATGTCCAATTAGGGGTAAAATACTAGGTATTTCGCATTTTCAGTAAGTAGGAAGTGGTGTTGTATCTTGATATATAACTTTTTTTCTTATAATCAATTTAAACCCATCTAACTAGGTCTGGGCTACACAAATAAGGCATGAAAATTAAGAGAAACACAGACCGAGACAGATTATCCCGATGCATGTTTTGATATATTTTATTTGCAGCCGTGCAATCTAATTAAGTACGCCTATTTTTCGGGCAATATATTGCTTCAAAAAGTTTAAAAGATACGTTTCTGTATACTTATATTATATAAAAGAAAAAAGTAAATACCTAGGTATGTTTATATTAATCCAAGGGTAAAAGTATTCCACGGGTCACGTTCTCGGGCAAACACTCTTTCAAATTCTTGAACAAGAAATTGCCCCAGTTTTTGCCAATTTGTAAAAATCAATAAAAGTTATAATATGCCAACTAATATTTGACTTGAGGTTAGGTACGCGATAACATCGAAGATTGATTATTTTGCTGCTTTTGTTTGTTTTTTATATTCGATTTTATAAGTTTTATAGTTAAATTGACTCGTTCTCTTCTTTTTTAAACTAAAAACAAGACGAATCATTTTTAAACAAATTTTAAAAACAAGCCTTAAAAACAATTTTCTATCCTCAAAATCTGATAAGTTTGCAACTACTAAAAATGCCAGAAATAACTACCTTATTTCCGAACTTGATCAAAAATTGTGAAGAAATTCCAATATTTTGGCAAGAATTAGGAACAAATTTTAGCTGTTTACACGTAAAAATAAATTGAAGGTCAACTTTTACAATTTCTTGAGCAAGAACTTAAATTTTAAAGCCCGGACCTGTCTGTTTTCCCATTCGTCAAATGATAATGTTGCAGTGCGCATGTCTAATCCGGTGTAGCTTTGTTTACATGCGCGAGGCCATAAATTTGCCACTTTCGGGAATATTGTTTGCCAAGCCAAAGGTAAATATCTATGCGCTACAGGCGTTCCCGTCGGCGGCAAAACGTGTGAATGAGGGGGTTAAACGAGGATTTTAGTTGATTGAGACATTTTCAATATTAGTCGTTATCTAAAATAGGTATTGTCTTCAAACCAGCCCTTTTATGTCAAAGATGTCACTAATTGCAGACCAGGAGTGCATGAAGAAATCAAGAAAAAGAAACCAGAACACCGTGAATTTCACACCCTATTTAAGTAAAGAAATAAGGAATTTTCTGGAAAATATAGTAGAGTAGATTGAGTATCGATACTTTTGACTACATACTGCATAATATAAGAACCTTTATTAAAAGCTACCATCAATGATTCCCCAATTATTACACAAACAAAAATACTATTTATAACATTATAGTTGATACAGTACCTACATTGACATTATTAAAAAGTTATGAAAAAGTGAAGGGTCAAGTTTTTGATACAATGACATATAAATATATAATTAATGCCAATACCAAATTGTTTCGTGGAATTAATTAATTTATATTCTATTTATGCTTTTTATTTAGTATATTCACGTTGAGTGGCCTATTAGAAGATCTCGGAAACGAGTAAAGTTATATTTCTAAAAATTTGGTAGCGGGCATGATTGGCAATGAACTTTTAAAATATTATATTTTGACGTTTGTATCACTTCCGGTTATACCGGAAGTTATGGCCAACTTTGCTATTTCAAATGGAACACCCAGTATATTTTAGCATTTCTGGATACCTTATTAAAACCTACGTAACTTTTATTAACAATGATCTATACCTATCTCCGTTTTTGAGATATTACTTATAAAATGCATTTTCTATTTAAAAACCATACCGAGATAAAACTTGTGTAATTTTGAAATTAATAAAGCTAAACATTTAAAATTTTGTAGGCTTTTAACTAAAACATAGATCTTTTGACTACATTACTTAAGTTTCATGTTTTGCATACAGAGAATTTTAAAAGTGTGCCAATGTGGCCATTTAGATAAATGTGCATAACTCAATTTTTGCAAATGGCACAATATATTTTATTTTAGTAACGTGTAGAGAATCAAATTTCCTATCTAAACGTCTAATATCTCAGTATCAATATTTTTAGTCGTTTTGGAGTTATGGGCAATTAAAAAAAAAATTTAAAATATGTGTTTGTGTTGAGTTCAAGTAAACTAGAATATGACAACAGGCCTAAGGTGAGTGTCAACTTTAAAACAATTTCAGTCAAAGCCTACTTTACTAATTGGTAACAAAGCTCAAAGTTAAACCAAGATCGGAATTAAAGCCATTTTTACAACATTAATGTCTTATGAATTTAACACAAACACATATTTTAAGATATTTTTTTTTAAATTGCTCATAATTCCAAAACGACAAAAAATATTGATACTGGCATGTTAAACATTTAGATGGGAAATTTGATTCTCTACACGGTACTAAAATAAAAAATATGGTGTTCCATTTGCAAAAATTTACTTATGCACATTTATCTAAATGGCCACATTGGCACACTTTTAAAAATCCCCTATATGCAAAACATGAAACTTAAGTAATGTAGTCAAAAGATCTATGTGTTAGTTAAAAGCCTACAAAATTTTAAATGTTAAACTTTATTAATTTCAAAATTACTGAACTTTCTTCTCGGTAAGGTTTTTACATAAAAAATGCATTTTATAATTCATATCTCAAAAACGGTTAGAGATAGGTATAGATCATTGTTAATAAAAGTTACTTAGGTTTCAATAAGGTATCCAAAAATGCTAAAATATACAGGGTATTCCATTTGGAATACCAAAGTTGGCCATAACTTCCGGTATAACCGGAAGTGATACAAACGTCAAAATATAATATTTTAAAAGTTCAAAGTCAATCATGCCTGCTACCAAATCTTTAGAAATATAACTTTACTCGTTTCCGAGATCTTCTAATAGGCCACTCAACGTGAATCACCCTGTATTAACAACTTACTACTACCTATATTATATATGTTTCTAAAAGTCTTACAACAGAAAATTTATAACAAAACCAAGCATTAAGCTTAAGACCAAAATAAAGAAAACATTTTGACGATAATTTACTGTACTACGTTTTTAATTAGCAAAGCGTAACGTATTGTACCAGTAGAAATTTTAGTAAGCAAAGGTTACTGCGTTTTTTCTTAGTAAAAGCTTAAGTTTTTAGGTAAAGTTACTTAAATTAAAGCAAGTAAGTTTTTTTTTATGAATAAAATTTAATTATGAATTTATGACAACTGCATTTTTAATAAGTAAACAATGACTTTTTTTTATGTAAACGTAATAATATGTTATGCAGTAAGCATAAAGTACTGCGTTATTTATTAGGAATAACTAGTTACTGCATTTTTGGTAGAAATTAGCACATTTAGAAGTAACTGTTAATTTATATAGACCGAAAGGGTATTTATACGTTCAAAACATTTATAAATTAAAAATTTGTATTCTAATTCACTCTATTATTTCAAAAGAAAAAAATATTAAACATAACACTTTAGGAGAATAAGACATTACATGATCATAACACCAGACATTGTATAAATTATCAAACTGTACCAGTAAAAAGTAATTTTAGAAAAAATCGATCGCTTTTATATGACGAAATAATAAAATCTCCCAACAAATATCAGAAAAATTAAAAAATTGGCAACTTTTAAAAAACAATTAAAGATATATTTACTAAATTAAATTATTTATACTATTTTTTTTAATTGATTTTATTAATGAATAAAATTGGATTAACTTCCATTTTTTTATTGTTATTTTTTTTAATGGTTATTATTTTTTAGATTATATTAAAATTTTCCATGTAATAAACTGTAAAAGTTTGGATAAAAGACATTTTGAAAGTTTAAAAAAGAAATTAATGATGTATCAAGCATCTTATTACAATACGACTATTTTCATTTTTTATTTTTGAAGAGAATTTTTTTTTTTGAAATAAAGGATATGCTAAAAACATAATAAAGCAATTCAAAGAATCATATTCAGTCAAAATATGAAAATCGATAAAAATTGACTTTACTGCGATTTTCACTATGACGGCAGTATAGGGTGTAAAATTCACAGTGTTCTGGTTTATTTTTGTTGATTTCAGGCACTCCTGGTCTACAATTAATGATATCTTTGACATAAAAGGGCTGATTTTATGTACCGGGTGTTCCACCTAAGGAGATAATCGGCTATATCTCAGAAAGTAATAACACTAGGACTTTGGGAAAAAATATATATCCATAAAAGCGGCCAAGGGAAAGTGCTGGAAATTATATTCAAGTTCGAAAAATTACCGCTAGGAGGCGTAAGAGAACTTTCATAATAGAAATGCCGATTTTCTCTTGATTTTTCTTAATAAAAATATGTTAAAAATATAAGCATTGTTTTCTTCATAAAATTATGCAACTTTATGTTAGGAATCGTTTTTTTCTATTTTCAATAATAAAGTGGTGGGAGAAGGTCAAACCTTTTTTCTTTCAAACGCTGGTATCTCTGCTTTGGATGAACCGATTTTATTCAACTTGGTCTTGAAAAAAAAACTTCTTTTCCTCTACACGTGGATCTATTAACTATACCATATTGATTCTGATGGTGGCCACTAGATGGCGTTATTCCGTAATTCCTCAATGAATAAGGATTTTCTCAAAAAAATCAAATGTTATAATATGAATTTTTCATCATATTTTATTTTAGACTTATAAAGGCTATTAAATAGTGAAATAAAAAATCCAGGTCCGTATTTAAAATAAAAAAGTTGATGATGGTCGCTCGAATCCGAAACGTCGGATTAAAAAACTAACCCCATCAGCTTGTAGAGGAGGAAAAGTTACTATCAGGAATTGAAAACAGCAACGTGATATCTTTTGTTAAACTAGTTAAACCAGTGATTTAATTGTTTAATGAATGTTTTAAAAAATGGCCTATTTTTCCATATTAATTATTATCTCCAATTTATCTAGTTTAACAAAAGACGTCACGTTGCGGTTTTCAGTTCCTTATAGTAACTTTTCCTCCTCTACAAGCTGATGGGGTTAGTTTTTTAATCCGACGTTTCGGATTCGAGTGACTATCATCTACTTTTTTATTTTAAATACGGACCTGGATTTTTTATTCCACGATTTAATAGCCTTTATAAGCCTAAAATAAAATATGATGAAAAAGTCATATCATTACATTTGATTTTTTTGAGAAAATCCTTATTCATTGAGGAATTACGGAAAAACGCCATCTAGTGGCCACCATCAGAATCAATATGATATAGTTAATAGATCTACGTGTAGAGGAAAAGAATGGCTTTTTTTCAAGACCAAGTTGAATAAAATCGGTTCATCCAAAGCAGATATACCAGCGTTTGAAAGAAAAAAGGTTTGACCTTCTCCCACCACTTTATTATTGAAAATAGAAAAAAACGATTCCTAACATAAAGTTGCATAATTTTATGAAGAATACAATGCTTATATTTTTAACATATTTTTATTAAGAAAAATCAAGAGAAAATCGGCATTTCTATTATGAAAGCTCTCTTACGCCCCCTAGCGGTCATTTTTCGAACTTGAATATAATTTCCAGCAATTTCTCTTGGCCGCTTTTATCGATATATATATTTTCCCAAAGTCCTAGTGTTATTACTTTTTGAGATATAGCCGATTATCTCCTTAGGTGGAACACCCGGTACCTACAGGTTATCTCGTGCGCAAACGAAGTTTATGAGTGAAATAATAGTCTGAGCGCACGGCTCGTCGGTCAGATGCCTTCCCGCCCAGCAGTATTGGGCATGCGCACAAACCTCTTGTTATCGGCATCTTCTTCATTAGCGACACGCTCAAAATACACTCCAGAACCAACAGATTGCTTGCTGTTTTCTTTGCTATTGTGGGTGTTTAATATTTACGGATTTCTAGTTTTTGTGTAGCTAAGTGAATTGTGTTTGTGCTTTTAGCGACTCGGATTGGATTATAAACAATGACTGGTAATAACCGTTGTATGATTTTATCATGCCCAAATAGGGTTAAAATACCGGGTATTTCGTATTTTCAGTAAGTATGGAGTATTGGCAACTTTGTGACATTGGCAAATATTTACACAATTGAAGTTTCCTGATTACTAAATCTAAAATTAAGCTAACCGGGCCACTCTGATTGTGAGAAAATCATTTCTGTCAAAGTTGCTAGTTAGTTAGTTTTATGGTTAAATTCTGTCCCCGACATTAAGCTCTGAATAAAGTCATAATTCCACGGGTCCAGTTCTCGGGTAAAATTTTTTTCAAATTCTTGAACAAGAAATTGTGCTTGAAAATGTTTTACACGTACTCAAGTTTTGGCCAAATTGTAAAAATGAGTACAAGTTATATACCAACTAAAACTTGACTTGAGGTTAGGTACGCGATAACATCGAAGATTGGTTATTTTGCTGGTTTTGTTTGTTTTTTATATTTGATTTTATAAGTTTTATATAATTTGACTGTTCTCTTCCTTTTCGAACTAAAAACACGACGACGAATCATTTTTAAACATATTTTAGAAACATACCCTTTCTTCCCAATTTTCTATTCTCAAAATCTGACTAAAACTATCTTTTTTCCCACCTTAATCAAAAATTCCAATTTTTTTGCAAGAATTTGATGCAAATATTAGCTGTTTACACGTAAAAATAAATTGAAGGTCAACTTTTACAATTTCTTAAGCAAGAACTTAAAGTTGACAGCCCGGATCTGTCTATTTTCCTATTGGTCAAATGATAATGTTGCAGTGCGCATGTCTAATCGTGTGTAGCTTTGTTTACATGCGCGAGGCCATAAATTTGCCACTTTCGTGATTATTGTTTGCTTATCTAAAAGTAAATGTCTATGATAAGGCCCGTAGCGTTGATGAAGATTGAGAGAAGAAGAATTTTAATAAACAATATTTGGCAATAAATCAGTAATAGGTATAATGTATAAATAAATAGGTTTGTTTAAAATTCTTGTACCGGGTGAGTCAACGATTGTGCGGAGTAAATTTATGCCTTGAAGATAAGATTTGTCGATAATGAGCTTTTGTAGTAAGGATAAGGTATGGTTGGATATCTGGCACATTTTAAAAATATAATTTAAATTGGCTTGGAATGGGTCCGTCACTAAACATCGCAGAGAACTATTTTCCCTGTAGTACCACTTAATCATTGGTATTTTTTTTTTGAATACTGTAAACTATGTTGAAACTAATAAGTAAAACGCTTAGTAACATTTGACATTACCATAATTAGTACTTGCGGTTTCATTGAGGTATATCACAGCCATATTTAATTTTTAAAAATTTTGCGAATACTTTTTTCTAAACAACTTTTAATTGGCTTATTAGAAACTAATAAAATTGCATGTGCGAGTCCATCATACAAAGACCTTCAAAAAAGTCTCATACAATTTTGATGTAAAATTAATAGGAGAGCCAATACTTGAGGGTAGCTAAATTTACACGGGATTTACCATGACCGGAAATTTAATTATTATCCTTAGTTATTTTAACACATACCTAGCTCCATAACCAATAAGACAATCTCTTTCCATTTCGCCTAAACGTAAGCCCCCATCTCTACTCCTTCCTTCTGTGGGTTGTCGCGTTAACACGGCTCGAGGTCCTCTCGCCCTAAAAGCCAAATTGTTATGTCAAAGACTTAAAAAGAAACTTAAATTAAGTTCACGAAACCATCCCGATAAAGCTACCGCTGTTCCCGTGGGACCAGTGGCGTGCAGTGACATTGGAAACAGGGTAGGCATAAAGATTTGGCGGGGAAAAAGGAAAACCGCCGGAGGCAATGCGCGAAAATTTTTTGATGCCACGCCCAAATTTCGTTAAAAAATCGGTCAACTATTATTAAATTTCTGAAATTAAATTAGACTAAATTTGGTTGTTTGAATATTTTTTGAAAATAGTAAACACGGCCAACAGAATATTTTATTAACATGACTGCAACCTGTAAGCCACTTATGATTATCATAAAACTTATCGCTAAAATACCTGTTGCAATTTTTCTTTTGCTGCACAATTTTAAGGGAGGGAACAGGACGCCCCGTTAAAATTATGGCTTGTTTATCTTCGAAACTTCTGGACCGAAACGGAATTGTTTTTAGCCCTTCTACGCAATTTTCATTATCACTGCACTGACACTGCATTGTTATGGGTAACAGGGTAACAAACACTAATTATCTGTAAAATAAAAAATATACGGGACACTAAAAACGCAAAATTATTACTAAAAAATAAATATCTTTATAACGCATAATTGCAAATCGCGCACGTGTCCGGACTGCGTCGCTGGGCCGCGCTGGCAATAGTAAACAGTTAATTTCCGCACAATCCCGGACGGAACTGTAAGACTCTCTTTTAATAAAATTCCGTAAACATATAAAAGCTGTATTACTGCACGACGGCTTTGCAAAAACTAAAATTACCTACTTCTATCGGTACCCTTGATACTTCTAAACCTTATAAAAATGGGTATGTTTACATACACAAAACTAATTCTAAGCGTAACATGATACTTATATGGGCCTGAAGGCGCCAAACTTTACTTATCAATAATGTCTTTGAAAATAATAATATAAAGTCAGTTCTACAGAACCGAAAACAATGCGACCTGTCGTTTCACACGTGACAAAATAAATTGCGCTACGACATTTGCCAATCGCTCTGTCTCGTTTTAACATAAGGCGCTACATCCCTGCCTTTAAATCCGTACTTGAAACCTGAAAATATAGGTGCCGCCTTCAAACGAAGCTATAGCCTGCATAAAATTTTTTAAAACACCTTCGTCCTGCTCATATGGGCCACCTACAAAGGAAATATTATGCTGATTTTGGTCGGTTTTAAATGCGATTATTACGTTTGTTTGATGATTTATGTTTATGTTGGGACAATCCTTGATACTATTATAGAAATATAGTATAGACGATTAGTAGTTTCATAAAAACGTAGATAAGGAAACGCATAATAATATGATTTTCTGTAAAAATTAAATTGGGATGTGTTATAATTTTTTTTTGTAAATTTATGATTTTACTAGGGTAGGCAATGCCTTGTTGCCTACATTGACTGCACGCCACTGCGTGGGACCCACCTGGCATGAATCTTATCCTGCACCATGTGCTTCAACTTTTGATAGTACACGGGACCTGAATAGATGTAGGCTTCCAAAGGTTCCCCTGTTATACCCGAGTAAAACATGTCCTTTCCCTGGAAGTTGAACCCGTGCTTTGTCAGTTCATGACCCACATCTTCCACTTTCGATCCCCCGAAGGCGGTGCCATAGTGAAATTTACCTTAAAAAAAGGGTATTTGAAAAATAAATTATTCCCGATTATTGGCAAGTTTTGCAGCATACTGTAAGTATATCTACGCTAGTTATTGTGTCCACGAAAAGAATTACAAGCAGCAAAGTAGTAGCATATAATAATAATAATAATGTTTTATAAAATTTAATAATATAATAAATATGTTTATGTTGTCTTCTATAAACTTATTCTTCAATACCCTGAAGCTGAGCTTGTTAGAGGCAAATATTATTTTTTGTTTTAGTATGTAAAATCATAAATCATAAATATGCATTAAAAATTAAGTTTTAAAGTAAAAATGCTAATTTATAGTATAAACGCAGTTTTTTTGACAAAATATATTACCTAGAATAAAATTATTAATTTATAATTTTTAGGTAAAAAATATTACTTATACAGTGTGTCCAAAAACATATGGGAAACTTCTTTATTACCGATTTCTCAAAAAATTTTATTCTTGATAAAAGTTGGTGCATGCCTTAAAACTATAAATGCATATTTCATATTTCACCTGCGGCTAATAGTAAGGGAGCAAATGCCATTTTTCGAAATGGCCTTAAGAGTAAAGTACCTTAATAAAATTAGTACAAATATAAAAAAAAATTTATATGGAAATGTTTTTGCAAATAAAAAACTTGAGAAATTTGAGTTGTGTGTCAATTTTTTATTTTTTTTTTCTTAATATCTATTTTTCCCTAAACGGTACGCCTCTGGTCGATTTTTTATTTACGCGATTTTAATATATTAATCAAATATCTTAAATCATGCGTTTATTATAAAAATGTATTAAGTAGTTGCAAACCTTTCAAAACTTTTCAATGATACGGGTGGGTTTAGATATTAGCGTGTTGCACGCATATTTAGACACATGTTAGCCAGCTTGGGTTCTAACAAAAGTTATACCAGAATCCAACTCTATTTATACGAGTGGAAATAACTAATAATTTATTTGTCATTTTCACCTAGTACGGTCAAGTCTAGTCTTAAGAGCAATTTAGAAAAAATGGCATTTGCTCCCTTATTATTAGACGCAGGTGAAAGATAAAATATGTTTATAATTTTAAGGCATGCACCAACTTTTATCAAGAATAAAATTTTCTGAGAAATCGGTAATAAAAATCTTTCCCATACGTTGCATACTTTTTTGGACACACTGTATAAATTACAATATTAATTAATTAATTAATTAAAGCATTTCTAAAATATCGGACAAGTGTGCGACTGTCTTTTGTATTGGAATACACTGGGATCCAAGCATAATTGACAACCATCTCTCGTTAATCGATGTAATGTACTTAATGGTGTAGATTCCTTATATCAAGAGGCAAAGCATAAATAGACGATATAAAAACCATACCTTCAACAGTGCCTGCTTTCCCTGCCAACAGCTCTATAAGTTTGCCAACTGTCATTCGTGAAGGGTATCCGTGAGGGTTCATTATAATATCAGGACATATTCCGTATTCATTGAAGGGCATATCTTCTTGTTCAACAATTAATCCTAAAAAGTAAATCATAAATTGGTCAGTAAAATAACAAAATCATTTTTGCTTATACAATTTGTGGTTACGCCAGAAAGATGATTGTAAGTGTGTATTTAGTACAAGAACTGTCAACCTACCCACTACACCTTTTTGTCCATGCCTCGAACTGAACTTATCACCTATTTCAGGCCTCCTAGTCTGCCGCAACAAAATTTTTATCAACGTGGTATCTTCCTCGTTAGTACTCACCAAAACTTTCTCTATATAACTCGGTTCCACGTTTCTATAGGAAAGAGGCGTCTCTTTATACTCTACGGCCGTGTTACTTGTAGTTACTGGCACTGCCGAGACACTAGGTATCGATTTGTTGACTAATATCTGAAAATTAGGGCATTAATTTAAAATGGGGGGTATATTCTTTTATATCAACTAAAACACAGTTATTTAACAGCTAATTTTTTTTTGAGGTTATGCCATGCTCCTCTACCTAATTAGTAAGAACAAATAGCAAATCCGCTGTTGTTTCACTATAGATATACCGGGTGTCCACGGAAGGTGGTTCGCCCCTCTAACTTTTTTGTTTTTCAAGATAATGGAATAAAATTTGGGAAATTTGTATACGACATAAAACTGCATTTTTCGACAGGTGAATCAACATTATGGAACTTCCGGTTTAACCAGAAGTGACATAAACTTTCGATTTTTAAATGGGACACCTGGTATATTTTTCCTTTTTTTGACTCCATATGACATTCTAAATATAACGATGTGTCACTTGTCACTTTTTGTCACCAAGAAAATATTTTTTTAATAACACTAATAATATATTAACTTTTTCACTCCTTGTAAAACTATTATTTTCCATGCTTTTTAAACAACAAACTAATTTACTTTGGCAGAAGCTGTTGGCATTTCAATTTTCTTCAAGGCATGATTTTGTTTTATCAGTTTTGCTGGTCACAGGCTACTTGATGCATTTAAATCTAAATTTATTCTCAAAAGATGATTCATTTTAGGAAAGTTCTAAGTTAACTTTTTAAAGTTTTTTTAGGGCAGCTTTTCTAAAACCTAATAGTGTATGGTATCAAAATATTCGTAAGAAAATCCTCTTTTTCTTTTTTCTAAACCCGACGAGTCACCATGTTGTCATTTAAGAAAAATTAGTTATACAACTTTAAAGATTAAATTTTACATAGCACATAGCATTGGACCAAAAATAGTAAAATTGTATTTTTCCCAAGATTAAAGAACTGAAATAAGTGATTTTAAGGTATTCATAGCCCTCTAGATAAAACAATAAATTTGGAAAAAAAATAATTTCTTGGTGACAAAAAGTGACAAGTGACTCATCGCTGTATTTAGAATGTCATATGGAGCTAAAAAAAATAAAAATATACCAGGTGTCCCATTTAAAAATCGAAAGTTTATGTCACTTCCGGTTAAACCTGAAGTTCCATATTGTTGAGTCACCTGTCAAAAAATGCAGTTTTATGTCGTATACAAATCCCCCGAATTTTATTTCATTATCTTGAAAAACAAAAAAGTTAGAGGGGCGAACCACCTTCCGTGGACACCCAGTATACCTTCAGATCCGTACAGCTTATCTCGTGTGCAAACAAAAGTTAAGTTTTATGAGTGAAAAATTACGGCTCGCCCAACAGGGATGGGCATGCGCACAACCCACTAGTTTTTAGGTTTCTATCTTTATCGACATCATAAAATATACTATGCTCAAATCCATAATAACATTAACCACGACCTAAATATAATATGTAAATGGCTTGAAATTAATAAATTATCATAACATTTTTATAAATCATATTTTATATTTATAAGTAAATCAAAATTAAATAATAATATTTCTTCAATAATCATGTAATTAAATATACTAATACAATTAAATTTTTAGGTTTATATATTGATGAAAATTTAAGCTGGAAAAACGTATTGAATATTTAAGAAGATACATATCACAAATAATTGGCATTTTGTTTAAAGCTAAAAATTATATATCACTAAAATATTTAAAAAATATATATTATTCTTTGGTTTATTCAAAATTACAGTATATGATTTCAATTTGGGGATCCAGCGAAGAATTTAACTACAATTCAGCCATTAAAAAACTACAAAACAAAATAAATAATAATCTATGAATTTTATTAGACAGTTTTCGTCGTCTTTTAAAAGCGATTCCGATAGCCGCTATTTGACAACTTTGACATTTGAGCTGTCAGTTATCGTTATCGTTACGGATAAGTGGCGGGAGCTAACGGACGGAAGACAAAGCCATAGCGAAAACGGAGCGCATGCGTAATGACCATTTTTTTGACAGATGCAATCAAGATAACCTATTTTTTGTTGAGGTCTGTTTTTGGTTAGTATTTTTTGTTTTCGTCATGGAATCAACAGTAAATTCCCTCAAAAGATCGAGAAATCGTTTCACGGATAAGGACGATATCATTTTATTAGAGGAAATATTGGCCAACCCCCTCTAAATTGAAATTCCCATACAACTGTGCTCGATACTGAATGTCCTGGCGATCAAGCACCTCCAAGAGAAGGGCATCATCCAAATCCGAGTCCAATAAAAGCAACCTTTCGTCTATCATGATGTTTTAGAATTTTGGGTACTAGGAAATTAAAACCAAGCAAAAAAGATAGCACAAAACGTATATGAGAATATGAACACAAACCATTAAAGATAGGTTATGTTATATTTGTTATGTTTACTGTCGAATTCGACTTAACGTTAACGTTAAGCGAATTGAACGAAAACTATTTTTACGATCTGTCAAATAGCGGCTTTGTATTCGTATTCGTTATGGTTAACCCTTTGAATTTGCCAATACAACGAAAACTCTATATTGACTCAAAATATTACCTGTTTATTTTCAACTTGTTCTCCTGGACTAGCTATACCGTCATTGTCCAAACACTTGTGCCTCCACATCGGTTGGTTTGTCTGCGTGTCGATAAGTGGCCCTTGAATTCTATCAAAAGTGTGGTTCGGGTACCGTTTCATGATACATTTCGAGTTTTTGTAGACCAGGCAACGACCGAAACCTCTGTCAATCGATGCCTAAATAAAAAATGGAATTTTTTTTATTGACAAAAATTAAATAGAAATCCCAAATAACCATTTTCGCTCGTGTTTGTTCCTTATACAGGGTTGGGCAAATGTTCCGGAACGGCTTAATTACAGGCGAACGAAAAGTGATATCGGATCCGGGTTTTGGGCAATCTATAGGACTAAAATTTTACTATTTGACTATTATACCATATGTCAGTAATGTCACCAACTGTCAAGTGTTGACGTTATTTTTTTTTTTAATGGAACACCCTGTATATTTTTACATTTTTAAATTCCACATCAAATTATAATTATTTTTTATTAAATGCACTATTAGTCTATACTTCATAGTTTCCGAGATATTGACTCTCGAAAAGTGACATTTTTGAACTTTGACAGCTTATAACTTTCTAACAGTACGTCTTAGAGCAAAACGGCTTACATGTTCCTATCTTCAATTTTTATTATCTTCTAAAAAAATCAACTTTCAGTTAAACCGGAACAACTATACTTCCTGCTTTTGAGTTACATCCGGTTTAACCGGAAGTTGACTTTTTTGGGAAGATAATAAAAATTGAAGATAGGGACATGTAAGTCGTTATGCTCTAAGACGTACTGTTAGAAAGTTATAAGCTGTCAAAGTTCAAAAATGTCACTTTTCGAGAGTCAATATCTCTGAAACTATGAAGTATATACTAATAGTGCATTTAATAAAAAATAATTATAATTTTATGTGGAATTTAAAAATGTAAAAATATACAGGGTTCCATTTAAAAAAAAAATAACGTCAACATTTGACAGTTGGTGACATTACTGACATATGGTATAATAGTCAAATAGTAAAATTTTAGTCCTATAGATTGCCCAAAACCCGGATCCGATATCACTTTTCGTTCGCCTGTAATTAAGCCGTTCCGGAACATTTGCCCAACCCTGTATAGTCCATGGGCCAGTCAACTTGTCGGTATAATTTGGGGGTACCAATTTTCCTTTTTACAGTGGATATACACAGGTTTATTAGGATGCCAAGAACCATGATTGCCATCTCAATGTGGTAGCTAATAGAAAAGGCGGCCAATCCAAGATGGCGGATGTTGAGTTTTATAAAATCAACTGTATCTCTGGAACTGCTGATCCGATTTCATTATTCTTTTTTTTTTAATGAAATTCTTTACTTATGTGTGCTACAAAGTTTGTAATAACTACTTTTTCGATAAAATCAACTGTTAATTAGTAATTAAAAAAAAAAAAAATTTCAACATTTTTTTCAGATTTTTTTCTACGATCTGTAATTATTGTGTTTTCTGTAAATTAATAGTGTCCATAACCAATAACTGTGAATTTTAAAACTTTTTCTTAGTGTTGCTATATGTATAGGTAGGCACAGAATACCTACCTATTTATTTACATTACGTTACAAAGCAGTTGATTTTATCGAAAAAGAAGTTATTACAAACTTTGTAGCACACATAGAGATTTCATTAAAAAAAAAAAGAATAATGAAATCGGATCAGTAGTTCCAGAGATATAGTTTATTTTATAAAACTCAACATCCGCCATCTTGGATTGGCCGCCATTTCTATTAGCTACCACATTGAGATGGCAATAATGGTTTTTTAATATCCTAATACGTGTGTCTAACTGTGGTAAGAAGAAAAATTGGTACCCCCAAATTATACCATTTCCTTATATTTAGCCAGCTGGCCCATGAACTAATAGTTCTTTATATGCTGTTTGTAATTTCTTACCTACAAATATCATATTAAAGCGTCAGTTTGTTCGTATGGAGCATATATTTATATTATATTTTCCATGCCTCAGGTGTTCACCCATATTATTCTTTTTAGTTAAAGAAGGTATATCGTCACAATTAAAATTTTTGAGAAAAAAGAAGAAATTGTGGATTCTGCTAAATTAGCGCCATCTACCTGTGGCGACGAAATTTAGAACACCTTAGTTCTTTGTCATATGGATAAAATCAAAGAAACCCAATTTATTGAGTTTGAATTTATCAAATTCTGATAAGTCAAACCAAAGTGAATATTTTTTCATATCAATATTTGTCCCCTCCTACCCTCCAAATTTCATGAATCTAATAATTGTGACTTAACGGTAAGTTTGGCAACAGCTATTCTTGTGATGCATGTGTTAATTATAGTGGACTATACAGCTTACCAGACAAATTGTAAAATCTGGAATCTTTGATTGCTTTAAAATGTAAACAATCTGGTCTATGTATAAGACGTCTTTGGTCAAAATTAGAATAAGGCGAAAAAGTCCTGTTGGGGAACCAGTCCTAACCCGGATAATTTATTTCTTTTTCTAATATTTTTATTTTCGATAATCATGGTTTTGGTACGCCTATGGTAGTAGCCCCGCCCCTTTGTCTCTCCCTTCGATTTCGTCTCCCGCTATCTTGTCCCTAGACGCTTTTCCTAGAAAATTGATCCCAGACAGGCAATGTATTACATTAGGACCTTCACCAAGCCGCCACGTTTGCCACCCAGTAAGGTGCGCTGATATCTTCGTGACTAAAATTAATACCTGAACCATAGTCATTCGAAATTTACGTTTTAGTTTTCAAAACGCTTTTTGTCTTGTCCGGTTGCGAACTTAAACCACATTTCTAACTACCACTAAGTCGAGTATATGAGACAATTAGCTGGACGCTTAACTACAAACGCACTGTACCATTTTTACCGTACCTTTTCGGTTCCCCGGTAATGGGTGTTTAATATAGACAATTTACCTTTAGATACCTACAGCTTATCTCCTGCGCAAACAAAAGTTACGTTTTACGGGTGAAAAAATACGTCCGAGCGCATGACTCGTCGGTCAGCTGTCTTCATTCGGGGAACCTTCGTGCATGCGCACAAACCTCGTGTTATCGGCCGTCCTACTTTATCGACAATAATCGACGCGCTCAAGAATACTCTCCAGAACCGGCTCGGCCGCCATTTTTGTTGTTGTGTTTTAAGGTTTCTCTGCGGATTCCTTGTAGTTTTCTAAAGTTTTCAGCTATCGGATCGGCTATCGTGGATTGTGGGACTGGTGTTTAATATTTATGGATTTCTGGTTTTTGTGTAGTTTAGTTAGTGAATTGTGTTTGTGCTTTTAGTGACTCGGATTGTAATATAAACAATGACTAGTACTAGTTGCAGCCGTTGTATAATTGTATTATGCCCAAATAGGGGTAAAATAAACCCTCTATGGTGGCATATGAGCAAGAATTTAAATTTTAAAGCCCGGACCTGTCTATTTTCCCATTCGTCAAACGATAATGTTGCAGTGCGCATGTCTAATAGTTCCCAGTTTTGTTTACATGCGCGAGGCCATAAAACTGCCACATTCGTGATTATTGTTTGTTTATCTAAAGGTAAATTGTGATTAACCCATTAAAACCGCCTGAATTCAATTTTTAATTAATTCAATTTATCTTGAACCACAGAACCACACTATGAAAATAAGGTAATTTCGTTTCTCTGGTCAATTATTAATTAAGTTGGCCCACTCTTTGATATTATTGCAAATACCATACATTTTTTCTACAAGTCCATTAAAATAAAATATTATATTAATGTACTGAAGATAAAGTCAATTTTACGTATATTTTAAAGGTGTTCACTGCACAATTGAATCTACATAGACACCGCCAATCTGCTTCCAAGTCTTAAGGTTACTAATTATTCCTTTACCTTATTTAAAATCAAAGCATCTTCTATATCATAGCCACTGTAACTCATGACAGCGATAGTGGCGTTCTGTCCTGCTGGGAGTTTGTCAAAATTCGTCAGTTCGATGGATTTTGTTTTGCACATGGGAGCTTGGGGGTAAACCAGGTTATACAGTAGAGTGTCCATTCGGTTTCTTTGGTTATATCCAATGGTTCCTGGGAAAAGTCAAAATATTTTATACTAAGAAAAGATACAGGGAAAGTTTGTTTTGCACACAGGCCAGTGAATTTAGGACGATTTTTAATTGAATACGGTTGTAAAAAACCAAATTTTCCCATATTATGTTGTAATCCCTTGCGAAGGCCCGGGATCGCAATATTTAACGGGATTGGATCCCCTAGTTCTTACCCATTGCTTGCTTGCCCATAGCGCATTGATATGTATTCCTGGGACTTTGATTATGGTGCGGATAGGGGACCAACCCAGCACATACGCCAAGCAGCGTGAAAGGCGCAATCTCCAAGTGTGTCGTCAGGGTTGATACGTCCTTTTCGTAGCAAGCAATAAAACTATCGTTTTCCTCGTTAACATCGAGAAATTCTATGAGTCCTAAAAATACAATTTTTTTAAATTTTTGTCAAAATTTGGTAGATACCTCTTTATATTATTATTATTAAAATTGATATAGTCAAAATAATAAACCTGTCAAAATAATGGACTAGGACACTATAATGGAATTTATCATATTTGACTTTCACAATGCCTTTATTCCAAACTAACTCATTACATGGAAAATGTTAGTATAATATGTATACAGTGTGCCTACTTAAGTTGGCTACATATGGAAAACTTTTTTATTATTAACTTTACGAAAAAAAGTTATTCTTCATAAAAAGTTCTGCATGGTCCAGAACCTAAAATGCAACCATAAGATGTTAAATTTTCTCAGTCGTATACGAGGTTTGTCAAAAAATATGAATTTTGCCCAAGAGTAAAGTACCTTTATTTTTGACAATATCGAAAACTGTAATTATGAAAAGTTGTTCGGAGTGTAAAACTATACTTTAATATGCAATTACATCCTCCTACTTAAATTTTTTTTTACAAATTTTTTTCAAATTACGGATACCGGACATTTATCTTTTTATTAATTAAAAAAATCGTGAAAACCTTTCTGTTTCGTTCAGAAAATAATAAATCTCGAAACAAAATTTATTTCTAGAAATTTAATTAATAGCCTACACCATTAAAATAAAAATTTGTAAAAATAAAAAAAAATTTAAGTAGAAGGATGTAATTGCATATTAAAATACAGTAATGTCCGCATATAACGAACTTCAAAAATGAACAGAATATGGTTCGTTATATCCGAAGTTCGTTATATCCAGTAATTAATACATTTTGTTTCATTTTTCATGTAAGGGAAAATGGTTCGTATTAACCGGAAGTTCGTTATTTATAAACGGGTTCGTTATAAGCGGACTTCACTGTATAGTTTTACATTCCGAATAACTTTTCATAATTACAGTTTTCGATATTGTCAAAAGTAAAGGTAGGTACTTTACTCTTCCGCAAAATTTATATTTTTTGACAAACCTCGTATACGACTGAAAACATTTAACATCTGATGGTTGCATTTTAGGTTTTGGACCATGCAGAACTTTTTATGAAGAATAACTTTTTTTCGTAAAGTTAATAATAAAAAAGTTTCCAATATGTAGCCAACTTAAGTAGACACACTGTAGAAAATAATAACCATTAAAAAAAAATAACAATAAAAAATGTCAATCAAGTCGATCCAATTTTAATTCATTAATAAAATCAATTAAAAAAAATAATATAAATAATTCAATTTAGTAGATATCTCCTTAATTGTTTTTTTAAAAGCCAATTTTTTGGAATATTGTTATATGTTATTCCATTATATAAAAGCGATTTTTTTTCCGAATTACTTTTAAAGGGTATAATAGTTTGATAATTTATAAAATGTCTTAATGAATTAAATTGGATTAACGTCCATTTTTTTATAGTTATTTTTTTAATGGTTATTAATTTCTATATTATATTGTCAATTTCCATGTAATGAACTGTAAAAGTTAGTTCATTTTGTGGTAGGGGGAGTATTGCCGCACAGTACCAGGTGAGTGCCAGAATTATCATTTTACAAATAAACTCACTATAATAAGCAGCAAGTACCTTTATGAATAAAATGTTTTGTTCGACGCTGGTATACCAGAACCTCCCGCAATGGGGAGCCGATTAACTTAATCTTCACCATTCTTATTTAGTTCTTACCATCGTGCAAAAAATCCTCAAAACTCCTTATCCCGTTCTCCAACTCTACCATGTGCTGATTGCTGACCAAGGGCAGTCCTTTTTCTACAATAATGTAAGGTCTACATAACCTCCCACCGTCCGAGCTGATGTAGACACATTTGTGCAAAAAACTGGGATAAATCGAGACATAGTTGGATATTTTACCTTTGCGACGCATCAGACGGAAAACGTTTATTAGTTTTTTGTAGTTTGTGGTTACGCCCAAAATGTTACCTAAAAATAAGCCATTTCCAAATTAATGAAGAATGACACAAAAATGACAACATAACCTTACCGTTTAAAAACACAATGAACGCAGCAGGCGAATGAATCGCTATACTAGCAATCATGCCTATTTCCTGACAGCTGGCGTTCCTTGCTAGCCGTGTCAGTGGATATTCGTCTATATCCGTGGTAATGTGCGTCATAAGGGCCAGATTCTTCACTAATCCACACCCCTGAAACGCGAAAAAAATGTATATTAAAGAAAAATAGATCACTAATGATTCCTGCAACGAAAAAAAAATAAACAAATATTACATTATGTTACATACAAAACAATTTTTATTTTTAATCGGTCACATGACAACCGAACCTACAGGGTTATGTAAAAAAAAGGATTAGCCTGTTGTATAAAATCCCCCGCATTTTGCTAGAAAAGTTAGGAACTATTTACACCAAATCGTTCCCAATTGTTGGATTGGTCGGGGCCAAGATGTTCCTGTTAAATGGCTTCCCCATTCCCCAGATCTTACTCCCTTGATATATTCAGTCTGGGAGTGTATTAAAGTTTTTGTGTATATGGTTCCGATTTTGAGCAAGAATCATTTAATAAAAATAATTTCTTTCACACTGGAGAGCAGTTGAGGTTAAAACCACATATTTTTCATAGGTTAAGATTTTCTTTAATAAAGAAACGTATTCGTAATTTTATGAAAATAATTTGTTTTGAATATTTATCATCTTGTTATGATGTATTAAATTAAGTAACAGTAAATTATTGTCTTAAGAACGAGTGGCGTAAGTCACTTGTCATTCATGGCACCCTCTGTTGACGTCTGGGGCGACAGAGACATGACTGGACTAAGTGCATGCCTTGCCGTTCACCATATTTTAAACTTGTAAGAGGGCTTCATGTTTTATTAGCATTATGGCTTGCAAAAATACAGCATTCATTTTATTTAGAAATTGAAACATCGAACTGAACGTGCGATAATTTAAAAGTTATGGCCTTATTCATTGGTAAAATATAGATATACATTTGACATGCTCTAAACTTACCAATGGAAAACGCTATAAACGACCGTGACAACATACAAAAGTTTCGCCGCCAAAATTGTAGCCACGAGCCAATTCAGCAATGCGCCTGCGCATGTTTCGAGTTCAATGCTGCATTACCATTAGAATATACGTTCGCGGCGTATTTCAAAGCCGCCAAAATGCCGTGTGTTTTTAAATACAAACAGCTGGATTAGTTCTCAGTGAGCGCACGGTTTGGCAACATATTGCACCGTAATTAAAGTAGGTAGATGAACTAATAATATTAAATTTATAATAATGATAAATTAAATGTTTGTTATTGGAAAATTTATAAGGAAAATTTAGTCTCTGACGCGTGAGCTTGCTATGGCCCATTACTGAACTGGGAACTTTTAGGAAGAAACCAGTCAGCTGTTAATGTCACATGTGAGTGTCAACTTTCGAAACGCTTTGTTTTTAGCAAAAGTTGACTCTACTAAATATTTACATACCTCTCCTTCGGGTGTGTCACTAGGACACAACATGCCCCACTGACTAGGCTGCAAACTACGAGGTCCCGACACCTTTCTTGTCGATTCGAACTGAGAGTTCACTCTGGTCATCATTCCCAAGGCCGAAATGTAACTAAGCCTGGAGAGGACTTGCGTTACGCCGAGACGTTCCATTCGGAAACGTTTGATAGTCCAATTACCCTAAAACAGAAGAAAATCTTTAACAAATGCGGAGACGAATTAAAGATAACTATACACCGGGTGACAATGAAATAACTGGGCTTACTTGGGTAGTAATTTCCTTGTCACTAGTAGTAATTTAAGAAATATTTTTACCGTTGATATAGCAAACACTAGACAATTCGTAATCAGTTCAGATCTCATATATTTAACAACATCAAACTGTGTAGCTCGTATTTTGGGTATGGTTTTCTCGGCTATCGACTTGAGGTCATAGTTAAATCTTTTAAAAACGTCTTCAAACATGAGGGATATCAACGAGCCCGCTAATTCCATCCTTTTGTTACCATAGTAGTCTCGGTCATCGAGAAATTTTTTATCGGTCTGGCCTTGGATCACTCGTTTTACCTAAAGACAAATTAATTTTTTTTAGTGAGATTTTTATTACCAATCTGCTTTGTAAAAATACGCATACGATATAGTTTAGAATGTAAGACATCACAAATTATTGCCAATTATAACAAACTATTTCCGGATAGGTATCACAAATCATTTTATGGTATCACAAACTATTTTGAGATATCATACACAAATCATTCTCGAGTATATAAACTAATACAGAGAGCTCACTAATCCCTCCGGGGTATTACAAATTATTAATTCCAGGATGACACAAGTCATTCTCGAGTATTACCAATCATTGTTGAGTAATGTCAAATTAATCTAAGAACTCGCCGTATCACCTGTCATTAATAGCACCCTGTTGAAATCTGGTATATTTGGCTACAGGAACAGAACCGGACTTTCTTTAGCCTTCGCCATCTGTTAAATTTTATAAGGGAGTCTTAATATTTTGTAAAGATATTAGCGTAGATACTAATTTTATTATTTATAAAATAAAATATTGACAAACCCGTACCTACCAAAATAAGAATGTCAAAACATAAAACTAAAGAAAAAGAAGAAAAAACATTTATTTTTTTTAGTATGTATTTATAAAAAGGCAAAATAGGTATTGATGTATTTATTATACAATGAAAAAAGTAATACATTATTAGCGAGGTGTAAGCTTTGTGGTGCACGTCTAATTAAAATACCGTATTGGGAAGGAACCCCCTTTGGTATTTACATATAGGCGGGTGTCCCGTAACTAAGGGGCTATACAGCAACAGGAGATAGTGAATTTAAAAATATGTCATTTAATTCCATTTCTTATACGGTTAAAGAGATACAGGGTGATCCAAGCAAATATTTACTTTATAAAATTGGTGATGATTTGATGTTAAGCAGATATTAATCAAATTGGGTGTAGTTATGTTTTTGAGGGCAAAAAGGAGGATTCCATAATGAGTTTTAAGATATCTCCTAGCAGGGGCGGATGGGACACCTCGGACCGGCGCGGGAAGTCAATAGAAACGGCGCCGCGTCGCGTCGATCCAATAAAAAAATGAAAAGACATAAATATGTATTTTTTCATCCACTTACGACATATTTTTTATAATAACTCATAAATAAAATAAATATAGTTTAAAAAACTAAAAAACATGCTTTAAAAATTAATCAAACTAAAAAGCGGAAAATAAATATTTTTAAAATAATTCTTGAAATTCTTAATATACCTTTAGGCAGAAAATAATAATGAACGATAAACAATAGTATTATTGTAAAAAAAGCGTGGGGTGCTCGATATACGAAAAATATAGCACAAAGCGACCCACGCTTTTTTCACAATAATACTAATGTTTATCGTTCCTTATTATTTTCTGCTAATATATTAAGAATTTCAAAAATTATTTTAAACTATATTTATTTTCCGCTTTTTAGTTTGATTACTTAATTATTAAAGGGTTCTTTTATAGTTTTTTTAAACTATATTTATTTTTCATTTTTTAGTTTGAGTTATTGTTAAGAACATTTTTTTTTTTGAGTAGATTGAGTTAGATTAGTAGATTATTGTATTGTCAGCGGTTCTTGATAAGTCTACAAAATTTAAACTAAATCTGACCATTTAAAGTGGGTCAAAATCGGGTTTAAAGAAGTCGGTTACAAACAAACATACATACAAACCCGAACAAACGACAAAAATTTTGAAAATTAAAAAAAAAATTTGTCACAATTTTATTTTGACGGGTAGAATTTTTTTTTAATTTTTCTCTATGCTTAGCGACAATATCTATACGACCCCACGTTTGTTTCATTACTATAGGTTATTGTAATAATTCTGACATATTGACAGGTGTCAAATTTTGACAAGAGAATTTTTTGCGTATTTTTTTCAAATTTTCACCCTCAATATACATACGACCTTATAGTTTTTTCATTAATATCATTTTTTTTAAACGATTTGACATATTGACACCTATCAAATTTTGACAGGATAATTTTTTGCTTGTGTTTCCCGAAGTCTCCGCATCGAATACTATACGACCCCATAATTTGTTTCGTCAAAATCGCTTCTTCGTTTTATACCTGACAGCTGTCAAAATTTGACAGGAGAATTTTTTGCGTGTTGATTATAGTATTGTCAGCGGTTCTTGATAAGTCTACAAAATTTAAATTAAATCTGACCGTCATTTTTTGACTTATTGACCCATTTTCACCACGAGATTCTAAAGTTATTTTAGCGATATGAAATTTGAAATTGGACGGAATACGTTGTGTGATCACATTCGGTACATATACATAGCGTTCGGAAATTCGGACGATTTTGCAACGTTTTTTCGAATTTCAAAAGACGTGATTACGTCACGGCATTGCAATTTAGCATAGGGAAGATGGAAAATTCAAATAAAGTTGAAGTTAAAATCGACATTGGAAGGTTAGTAGATTGAATTTTGGATAGGATTTGGCAGAAAATGATACCTTGAAGCATCTACAAAAGATTGATTTATAGATTTATGCAACCAACATACATGACTGTTATCCACACAGAATAAAAAAGTTGGTTATCAAGCTACTTTTCCCCTGCGAAAAATGGATTTTCTCTTAAATCACAAAGGCCGCGCAAGTCAATGAAATAAAACATTTAAATGTTACCAACCTTTAAAAAATAAAAAAACCGTATCGAAACAGATCTGTTTGGATACTGAAAACGGTATCGTAATAGATTTGTTATGAAACAAAATTAGAAAAAACACATTTAGGTGAAAAAAATATTTATTATTAATATATTTTTTCATTTGTTTTCATAGTGCAGACAAATTATTATAAAAAGTGCCTCCAAAAAAACTCTTGATCAATAATTTCTGGTTTTTGCTTTTTCGATTATTTTCAAAATTAATTCAAATTGTTAAAAAAGAAAAGAAAAAGTTCACAAACAGCGGCGGCGCACCGGGAAATCTCCCGGTGTCCCGGTGGGCCCATCCGCCCCTGTCTTCTAGAGAACGCTAGCTACACAATATGAGTTTGAAAAATTCCCGCATATATTTTTTGTCTCCCCATTTCTGAGCGCTTTACCTCAAATTATGAAAGAGGGATCTTTTATACGTTAAAAAGTTTTACGTCATTAATCTCGATATTTTAATTAGTTTTTAAGATAATTGCGTTTAAATGCTAGATGACAAGAAACATTTAAATAAACACCTTTCATAACGAACATATTTTCAAGTCTACTATCTCCTGGTTGCTGTATTTGCCCATTAGTTATGAGACGATACGTAAATGGTTTAACTAGGCACTTTATTGATTTCATAATAGATAAGTTAACCAAAATGGTGTTTGTACTCACTATTAAACTTAAATAATAAACACCAAGAAAATCTGTCTGAAATATATAGTAGGAAAATGTTTAAAAGGACATTACTAGACTATGGGCACATATTGTTGAGCAATGCCAGACCAACGGCCATAAAAAACATTAAAGTGGCATAACCAAATCCGACACCCACAAAACACACTTCACAACCCCAGCAACCTAACTACTTTACGAAAAAACAAATATACAACCCATCGAACAAAGACTAATACAACTGACTGGAAAATTCAAGGCCAAACCAAAAAATCTTGAACTCATTGAAGAGCTGTGTCTTACCAGAAATAACCAAGAATCTAGATATCGGGATCCAGAACAAACCTATATTGGAGATCCTAAGAGACAATACAGACAGATAGAAATCTATAAAGAAAAAAATCTTCAAATACTTAAGTTTTTTTTTCTGTTTCTTTGGAAACTACATGTAAACGTTATACTTTATCTAATACTATAAACTGTTGTTATGTTAATATATACATATGTAATGCACTGTGGCTGAAGGACTTTGGTCGATGGCCTTATTTTGGGAAACCAATAAAGATCATACTTGGTCGTATCCTGTTTGGACAAGGCAAAGCTTATCCAATCAGGAGGTAAGTGGACTGTATATATTTAGGGATCGCGAGAGTCTTTTGTCTTTGTCCCGAAGAGACTCCTGAATGTCCCGGATGCCGCTCTTCTAACTTTTTTTAGTTTACAAATACACCTAATGCGTAAATACGCCCGAAATCTATTAAGCAAGAAACAATAAAGAAAAGTAAGAAAAAAATACTCGACTTACCTTATTGCATATCGAGGGAAGTGAGTGGGAACAGGTGAAAACTGGGTTTTTTCGGTTTTTTGGCTATGGGCCGTGATGAACCGCGAAGTACCTTATCACTTTCACGATTGATTTTTGATTCCCCTTTTCCTCTCTCGTACTCCATCGTCTGGTACGTAGGTAGACACTTTTTTGTGTAGTACGACGCGAGCATCGCGATTCAATTTTACTTTTACGAGGGTAATAGGTAAAGTAGGATAATGGAAAAAAAGGGAAAATGAATCTAGGTTCATCGAGTTATAAAAATAATATATAAAAATATTAAATGTAATGCAAATGTACGGTAAACCCGAGCCTTTAAAGGCATATTTATTTGCAATAGGAAAAATCTTAATCCTAAAAAATTACCAAAGGTAATATTATTTTATATTTAAAAGTACTTATAAAGTTATGACTAAAACTAACGTAAAAAGAAAGGGGCAGGGACACAACAATACTACTACTAAAATAAAAAACAAAACAGCAATATTCGGTGATATCGCGTACCTAACCTCAAGTCAAATACCTATTAGTTGGTAACATTTAACAATTTGCCAAAAACTTGGATACGTGTAAAACAAACGAATTTGAAAAATCTTTCGGAACCGATCATTGTTTATAGCACAAACACAATTCACATGTCACATAATAATAAACGATAATCCACAATAACCTCGACAATAACCGAGTACCTTTTAGTGGGTTTTAAGTAGCAAAGCCAACGGCTAAGTTTAGCGTTCCTTTTAAAAATTTAACTCAACTCAGCAAAGATTATTTCCTCCCCCCTTGCCGCGGTTAAGAATGCCTCTCTATATTTCTCATAGAATTATACAAAGTTGTTCGCGAAGCGTACCTTTAACAACTTAGCTAAGCAAAGATGTTTACTTTGCTTTTGCTGTTTAAAAGAAGCAAAAGAAAAGTACCTAACAGGACAGAAGACAGAAATCCACAGAGAAAACGAAACAACAAGAATTGGGCCGAGCCGGTTCTGGAGTGTATTTATAAGACCGGAGCTATGCGTGTATTTTTTCACTCATGAATCTTAACTTATGTTTGCGCACGAGATAAGCTGTACGGATCTAAAGGTGTGGTCACAAGTCATTCTTGTAATACAAACATATGGTTAAGGTATCACAAATCATTTGTATTATAAATTCTAGAGTATCACAAATCATTCTCGCCTATTAGAAATAATAATTGTTGTGTATCACAATCTATTTTAAGGAATTATAAGTCATTCTAGGGTATCACAAAGCCTTTTGGGGTATTACAAGTTGTTTTAGGGTACTCCAAATAATTCTGAGGTAACCGCACATTCAAAGGTATTACAAATTACCTTCTAATCCTTTTAGGACCTCGCCTAATTCCGCAAAATTAATTTACTTACCATCAAACCTAGATACACGGCTTTTAGTCGAAAATCATATTCCACGACAGGCACGTGCGCCAACACGGTCGTCGCCAACAGATCCCTAGCCTCATCTACGGGAGTCTTCATTTTTGAGGCGGATGGCGCGTACCTCTTAGCTATAATTTTACTGCCTAAGAATCTCAAAGCTGCCTCTTGCGTATATATTTTGTGCTTGTGGCATTCTTCTAACGTCGGTGTGAGCTTGTGGATATCGGGAATACCGATCAGTTCGCAAATTTCTTTGTCGCTTAGCACGTCTAGAGCTTTAAAGACTATCGATACTGGAATTGGCTGAAACAATACGGGAGGTAGCTAAGATACTAATTAACTAACTAGTCTTAAGAGATAATAACTTATTGTATACAGTGATGGGCTAAAATATGGAACAAATTCATTTAAAAATCAGGTATTCATTTTTTGAAAAAACGCTCGGACACGTCGATTATAATTCTTTCTTCCGGATTTTTGCCTCAAAAAGAAATTATACCGGGTGTGTCAAAAAGTAGATGTAGAAATTTTTTTTTGTTTTTTAAATAGAACCCCCCTATTTTTACTTATTACCCTAATTCTACGTCAAATTCTGCGCATAATTCATGTAGCATACTCTATCCTTATCTCTAACGGTTTTAGAAAAAAATTACATCATAAAAAAAAATTCATGTACCTACTTAAAGGTAAACAGGTAAATTTAAATGAATTGTTACTACGATAGCAAGTCATGTGTCAATCAAAAATTAGTTTAGGTATAATTTTGACAAACGGTGATCATGATGCATTTAAATGAAACACAAAGAATCGAAATTTTAATTTTAATTGGATGTGGAGACAAAACAAGAAGTCAAGAAGAAGTTTGTAACTTGTTTAACGCTAAGTATCCAGAACGGCCGATTACAAGATCTACAGTAAGTAAAATTGAGAAGAAATTCAGGGAAACAGGGAATGTAAAGGATCGTCTACGGCCAGGTCGTCCAAAAATTAGTAAAAACTTACAATTGAACATTTTGTTAGAGGTTGAAGATAATCCTCATAGTGCATCCATTGAAGTAGCCCTTAATAATGATGTTAGCCGACGATCTGTGTTGCGGGTATTGAAACAAGAAAAGTACCATCCGTACAAAATTAGGTTGCTGCACGAGCTAAACGAAGATGATCCCGACCGCCGACTACAGTTTTGTGAAACTATGATGGAAATTTGCAACTTAAATCTATTTTTCCATCGCAACATACTTTTTAGCGATGAAGCCACGTTTTGTTTGAATGGTTCAGTAAACAGACAAAATTTTCGGTATTGGAGTACAAATAATCCCCGTTGGATGAGAGAACAGTACAGGCAATACCCACAAAAAGTAAATGTTTGGGCAGGGATATTAAATGATAGAATTATTGGACCTTTTTTCTTCGATGGAAATCTTACAGGAGACCGGTATTTACAATTTCTTCAAAATGAATTAATTCCCACACTAGCAGCGGATTTTCCAAATCCGAATCAGCCTCATCTACCAGAAGCGTCTATTTGGTTTCAGCAGGATGGTGCTCCGCCTCATTTTGCTCGACAAGTACGAGAGTATTTGAATACTGTATTTCCCGAACGATGGATAGGTAGAAGAGGACCCATAGAATGGCCTGCAAGATCTCCCGATCTTACACCCATGGATTTCTTTCTTTGTGGTTATTTGAAATCAAAAGTGTATAAGGATAAACCACAAAATTTGGAAGACTTAAAATTTAAAATTAGATATGAAATTAGGCAAATTAATGAAAACACTGTAAATAATGTTTTAGAAGGGTTTTTAAGTAGATTAGCATATTGTCAAGAAGTTAATGGTTTGCATTTTCAACACTTAATAAACTAATTTTTTAACCTTTTTTTAAAGAATTTTTTTTTATGATGTAATTTTTCTCTAAAACCGTTAGAGATAAGGATAGAGTATGCTACATGAATTATGCGCAGAATTTGACGTAGAATTAGGGTAATAAGTAAAAATAGGGGGGTTCTATTTAAAAAACAAAAAAATTTTGCTACATCTACTTTTTGACACACCCGGTATAATTTCTTTTTGCGGCAAAAAATCCGGAAGAAAGAATTATAATCGACGTGTCCGAGCGTTTTTTCAAAAAATGAATACCTAATTTTTAAATGAGTTTGTTCCATATTTTAGCCCATCACTGTATTGTTGATATAGATTTCGTTCGATTCATTTATAACGTAATTCTGCAATAGGTCTCTATTGAAATCTGTTTATATTGTTAATAATGAAAGGCTATTCCTTTTATTAAATTCTTTAAATATCTAATCTCTTTTTTGTGAAGTGCAAAATACAATTTGTTAATATTTTTCATATGTATATCCTTTATTGAACCAAAAGATTTTTAAAATAAAACTATGTAGGTTCATCCACTAAAACTACGTTTACAATAGGTGCTTAGTATAAACAGGAAAACAAACACAAGCAAAGAAAAGGAAAAACAATTAATAAAAAAATAATGTTATATAAAATTTTTTTTTATATAGGAGTGAAAATGGTGTGAAAAGTAGCAGTATTAGTATGATTATACATCAAACACTGTTTGATTGAATTAACATTTTTAAATCTCTCTTGAATGAGTTAACACTTTTTAACTTTGTAATGTGCGGTATTTTGGTAAACAAATTTACCCCTCTATGAAGAATAGAATTATAAAGAAGCTGTGTGCGACTTTTTGGCAGCTCGATTAAATTATTATACCTTGTATTATGTTCATGAATTTGACTTCCAACAAACACTGTTAAATTTAAGTGATGTGTTTGCTTAACAATTGCATACAAGAACATACAGGTTTGATATTTATAAATACTATCTAGATTGTTAATTTGAAGCTTAGAATATAGGCGGCTGGTGCTATATCTTAAAAGTAAGTATACATTTTTTAATACTTCATTTTGCAATATTTTCAAAGGTTCAATAAGTTGATTTCTTGTTGGATACCATAAAAGAGTTGAATATTGTAAGTGACAGTGGATAAGGCTAAAATACACTGCTCTTAATAGATGCCCAGGAACGCAATAGCTTAAGCTCTTCAATATTCCAATTGGGGCAGCAATTTTTTTTTTTTACTTTTTCTATATGCAGTTGCCACGTCAGAGACTCATCAATATAGAGCCCAAGATATTTTATTACTTTAGTGTATTTTAATTGTTGATTATTAACAGTAATTGGAGTCATATCATGATTTTTTTGAGAAGATATAAACATATGATTCGATTTGTCTAGATTGAGTGTAAGCTTATGTGTATCCAGCCAGTTACAAAGCAGATCTAAGTCAGATGCTATTTTATTTCTGATATTTTTATAATTCTCATCTAGATAGATGAGCAGAGAATCGTCTGCATACAATCTTAGTCTGCCAGCCAATCTAAGCCTTGACATTGAGTTTACATACACCAAGAATAAAGTTTAATATTAAAATTAAAGGTGCTGTTTTAGTGCCTTCAGATTGTGAAAAAAATTTAGGTATTTTTTTGGATACGCAGCTCCGATTCGAAGCTCACGTTTCTGAAATAATACAGAGAGCGTATTATAAATTAAAACTTTTATGCACAAAGACATTTTAGCGACTGATGTCAAACTAAGACTGACGTTCTTTTTTGGCCAGCTCTTACCCAGAGAGAAAAAAATAGTCTCCAAAAACTTCAGAATTCTTGTCTTAAATTTTGTTTTAATGCCAGGAAATTTGATCACGTCACACCGTTATTTCAAGCTTCCGGATGGTTAAGAATGGATGAACGTTTTTTTTTTGCACTTATCTACACTTACACATAAAATTGTTAAGTGCGGATCGCCGGCGTATCTTTGCGAGAAGCTTGTTGTGGGTACTGACATACATGGACGAGAGGCGCGATACTGTGAGAGATTTATTATCCCCCAGCACCGAACCGCCAAATTTTGGGGATCTTTTAGTTACAACGCGGTCAAAGTGTACAGTGCTCTTCCTGCCCGTGTAAAATCCCTTACCGCCGCCACTGGCTTTAAGAGGGCCGTCAGGCAGTTCATTGTGAGTAAAAGAAATGAGTAATTAGTTGTTTTTATATACTACCTTCATGCGTTTGCCTCTAGCGTAATAATGCTGTTATGAAATATTTATTATTAATATTATATTATAAGTATTTAAAAATACTATTTTCTTTATTATCTTTTAGTTTATAGTTAGAAGACGGTTAGATAGAGTAGCGTTGCTAGATCTCGCCGTCTATAAGCCATTATGTTTATAATTTGTTTTTCTGAATTTGAAATAAAAAGACATTTATTATTATTATTTCGCTGTTTACGTTCCTTACTTTTGCTAATGATTTACTTACGTCTGTAAAAATATTATGTCCCGCAAAATACTTATTCCCCTTAACAAAAACCATCGTCCTCGACTTCTTTTCGTGCGTGGAACTCGTTACTTGACATTGCACCCCCCACTTGCCTTCCTCCACCAACATTCTATTCTTTGAAAGCTGTTCTTGGATTAGAATTACTTTTTCTTGTCCCTTGACGACGAAATACCCTCCCGGGTCCAAAGGGCACTCGTTCATCTTGGCCAGTTCGAATTCGGATTTGTTGCTTAGTACACAGTTGGAGGATTTCAGCATTATTGGCATCCTAGAAATAAATACGGTCAAATTATTTTTGAAGTGAAAACTTCTTTAGGCGCGTTTAGCACTTTTTGTGGGCACTGAATTAAACTGAGCCGTCAGGCGTCAGGTTCGGCTGTGTTACGCTCGAATTCGACTCCGCTGCCGCATCAGTCGACGTGGAAACAGTGTGCGACACTTGTTGCGTCTCAGGTATGTTCTGGCACTTTTTAAATTATATATTTACGTAGGGTGAAGTAAGGTAATTAGTTTTACCGTAATTGCTTATTTCGTGGACCTAATTTATTATGATTTCTGACTTCTGTTGAAGATGTCAAAATTCAAGGGTTGTTCAATTTTAGGAAATATCTTTTTTCGTATGCAGTGAAATTATCCCGTATTCCAAGTTTATGTTATTTTTGAAGTGAAAACTTCTTTAGGCGCGTTTAGCACTTTTTGTGGGCACTGAATTAAACTGAGCCGTCAGGCGTCAGGTTCGGCTGTGTTACGCTCGAATTCGACTCCGCAGCCGCATCAGTCGACGTGGAAACAGTGTGCGACACTTGTTGCGTCTCAGGTATGTTCTGGCACTTTTTAAATTATATATTTACGTAGGGTGAAGTAAGGTAATTAGTTTTACCGTAATTGCTTATTCCGTGGACCTAATTTATTATGATTTCTGACTTCTGTTGAAGATGTAAAAATTCAAGGGTTGTTCAATTTTAGGAAATATCTTTTTTCGTATGCAGTAAAATTATCCCGTATTTCAAGTTTATGTTATTTTTGAAGTGAAAACTTCTTTAGGCGCGTTTAGCACTTTTTGTGGGCACTGAATTAAACTGAGCCGTCAGGCGTCAGGTTCGGCTGTGTTACGCTCGAATTCGACTCCGCAGCCGCATCAGTCGACGTGGAAACAGTGTGCGACACTTGTTGCGTCTCAGGTATGTTCTGGCACTTTTTAAATTATATATTTACGTAGGGTGAAGTAAGGTAATTAGTTTTACCGTAATTGCTTATTCCGTGGACCTAATTTATTATGATTTCTGACTTCTGTTGAAGATGTAAAAATTCAAGGGTTGTTCAATTTTAGGAAATATCTTTTTTCGTATGCAGTGAAATTATCCCGTATTCCAAGTTTATGTTATTTTTGAAGTGAAAACTTCTTTAGGCGCGTTTAGCACTTTTTGTGGGCACTGAATTAAACTGAGCCGTCAGGCGTCAGGTTCGGCTGTGTTACGCTCGAATTCGACTCCGCAGCCGCATCAGTCGACGTGGAAACAGTGTGCGACACTTGTTGCGTCTCAGGTATGTTCTGGCACTTTTTAAATTATATATTTACGTAGGGTGAAGTAAGGTAATTAGTTTTACCGTAATTGCTTATTCCGTGGACCTAATTTATTATGATTTCTGACTTCTGTTGAAGATGTAAAAATTCAAGGGTTGTTCAATTTTAGGAAATATCTTTTTTCGTATGCAGTGAAATTATCCCGTATTCCAAGTTTATGTTATTTTTGAAGTGAAAACTTCTTTAGGCGCGTTTAGCACTTTTTGTGGGCACTGAATTAAACTGAGCCGTCAGGCGTCAGGTTCGGCTGTGTTACGCTCGAATTCGACTCCGCAGCCGCATCAGTCGACGTGGAAACAGTGTGCGACACTTGTTGCGTCTCAGGTATGTTCTGGCACTTTTTAAATTATATATTTACGTAGGGTGAAGTAAGGTAATTAGTTTTACCGTAATTGCTTATTCCGTGGACCTAATTTATTATGATTTCTGACTTCTGTTGAAGATGTAAAAATTCAAGGGTTGTTCAATTTTAGGAAATATCTTTTTTCGTATGCAGTGAAATTATCCCGTATTCCAAGTTTATGTTATTTTTGAAGTGAAAACTTCTTTAGGCGCGTTTAGCACTTTTTGTGGGCACTGAATTAAACTGAGCCGTCAGGCGTCAGGTTCGGCTGTGTTACGCTCGAATTCGACTCCGCAGCCGCATCAGTCGACGTGGAAACAGTGTGCGACACTTGTTGCGTCTCAGGTATGTTCTGGCACTTTTTAAATTATATATTTACGTAGGGTGAAGTAAGGTAATTAGTTTTACCGTAATTGCTTATTCCGTGGACCTAATTTATTATGATTTCTGACTTCTGTTGAAGATGTAAAAATTCAAGGGTTGTTCAATTTTAGGAAATATCTTTTTTCGTATGCAGTAAAATTATCCCGTATTTCAAGTTTATGTTATTTTTGAAGTGAAAACTTCTTTAGGCGCGTTTAGCACTTTTTGTGGGCACTGAATTAAACTGAGCCGTCAGGCGTCAGGTTCGGCTGTGTTACGCTCGAATTCGACTCCGCAGCCGCATCAGTCGACGTGGAAACAGTGTGCGACACTTGTTGCGTCTCAGGTATGTTCTGGCACTTTTTAAATTATATATTTACGTAGGGTGAAGTAAGGTAATTAGTTTTACCGTAATTGCTTATTCCGTGGACCTAATTTATTATGATTTCTGACTTCTGTTGAAGATGTAAAAATTCAAGGGTTGTTCAATTTTAGGAAATATCTTTTTTCGTATGCAGTAAAATTATCCCGTATTTCAAGTTTATGTTATTTTTGAAGTGAAAACTTCTTTAGGCGCGTTTAGCACTTTTTGTGGGCACTGAATTAAACTGAGCCGTCAGGCGTCAGGTTCGGCTGTGTTACGCTCGAATTCGACTCCGCAGCCGCATCAGTCGACGTGGAAACAGTGTGCGACACTTGTTGCGTCTCAGGTATGTTCTGGCACTTTTTAAATTATATATTTACGTAGGGTGAAGTAAGGTAATTAGTTTTACCGTAATTGCTTATTCCGTGGACCTAATTTATTATGATTTCTGACTTCTGTTGAAGATGTAAAAATTCAAGGGTTGTTCAATTTTAGGAAATATCTTTTTTCGTATGCAGTAAAATTATCCCGTATTCCAAGTTTATGTTCTTTTTGAAGTGAAAACTTCTTTAGGCGCGTTTAGCACTTTTTTGTGGGCACTGAATTAACCTTGTTGAAGTTTTCACTTCTGTCGTGTGGTCTTAAGCACACACAATTTTTTTGTTTAATAAATATTATGCGAGAAAATCTTTTTCTAACCACCTGAAAAATCCTTATACAATAAGGTTGCATTTCATCTAATACGTTAGCACTACCTGACAATTACTGTCTATACAGGGTGTCCCACCGGGAACTGAATCGATCGATTATGGAAAAACTATAATTAGGAAAAATCTGAAAATTTGGTGGCTTACTAATATCGATGGGGGACATTCGTCTAAAATATTTTTAAGAATCTGACACTTCCGGTTATACCGGAAGTAGATATCAACTAGTTTATTTTAAATGGGACACCCTATATATTATTTCATTTTTAGATTCAACGTGAAATTCCAATTACTTTTTATGTATAATGTTCTATACCTAAGTCTAACCGTTTATGACATATTTCAAATTTTATGTCAAAAACTACGTTTGCAGGTTATAAAATAATTATCAATTTTTCCTATAAGGAAGTTTTTATTATTTAATTTGGGTTCAATTCCTTATTATAAAGGACCTGCTTTAGTAGATTTTGTATAATATTTTGATAATCATTAATACAGGGTGTGCAAAAAAGAATAATAAAAATGAAATCGAAAAAACTGCAAAAAATCTATATTTTCAAATGGAAACCCCTAAATTTTATAATTATTTATTATTTAGCATTAAAAATAAAGGTAAGTTTGTATAAGGTTGTCCGTTAAAAAAAGTTGTAGTTTTCGAAATATTGCCAATTTATTATTTTTATATGGCAATTTTGCTACGAATATTAAGTTTAATTATTCCCAGTTGGCTAGGATGGCGTCCAAAACAGTAAAATGTCAAAGAAGGGTATAAAGCCGTCAATTACCATTAGAAAATTATTATTAATGATGCCGGGGCGCTCAAATTATACAAACGAAGACTATTTAAACTTATTTATTATTTACGGAGAAAGTGATAAAGTAATATCAAGAACATGTGACACATTTGCCATTCGATATCCGCAAAAACAGAAGCCATCACAAGGTGCTGTTAAACAAATTATAGAAAATTTCATATACTTTTTTCTTACTTACTTTATACATTTCTTTGATATTTTACTGTTTTGGACGCCGTCATAGCCAACTGGGAATAATTAAACTTAATATTCCTAGCAAAATTGGCATATAAAAATAATAAATTGGCAATATTTCAAAAACTACAACTTTTTTTAACGGACAACCTTATACAAACTTACCTTTATTTTTAATGCTAAATAAGAAATAATTATAAAATTTAGGGGTTTCCATCTGAAAATATAGATTTTTTGCAGTTTTATACAAAATCTACTAAAACAGGTCCTTTATAATAAGGAATTGAACCCAAATTAAATAATAAAAACTTCCTTATAGGAAAAATTGATAATTATTTTATAACCTGCAAACGTAGTTTTTGACATAAAATTTGAAATATGTCATAAACGGTTAGACTTAGGTATAGAACATTATACATACAAAGTAATTGGAATTTCACGTGGAATCTAAAAATGAAATAATATATAGGGTGTCCCATTAAAAATAAGCAAGTGTCAGATTCTTAAAAATATTTTAGACGAATGTCCCCCGTCGATATTAGTAAGCCACCAAATTTTCAGATTTTTCCTAATTATAGTTTTTCCATAATCGATCGATTCAGTTCCCGGTGGGACACCCTGTATACAGTGTGTGTCCACGGATAGACTTTGGTAGGGGAAAAACTTTTTTACGTCATACCAGTACATTATTGTGTTTTTATACCTTAGATACCATCTACATAATGGATTATTTTATGGCCCGCGCGGGCATTAAGTGTTGCATTAAGTGTGCATCTTGTTCCATTTTTGATTTTTGA
Organism: Polydrusus pterygomalis; assembly: GCA_963969555.1. Lineage (NCBI taxonomy): Eukaryota > Metazoa > Arthropoda > Insecta > Coleoptera > Curculionidae > Polydrusus > Polydrusus pterygomalis. The sequence continues at coordinate 4,896,937 of OZ018376.1, forward strand.
CACATTAAACATTTTAATAATGTCAAGGTAATGTCGCAGGTAAAAATAAAAAATTGGCAAATCAAATTAAATTAAAAAGCCTCAATTAGATCAAAATTATTAAGTCCAGTGGCGTCCCGGAAGACAGTCCAACTAATATTTTTGACAAAAAAATTGCGCGCCACTAACTTTTTTAAAATTATGTATTTTTTTCAAATTAAGCAACTACAAGTACAACTATTTTATCTCCTGACTTTTTTCATATCTTGCTTTGTTTTCGAGAAAAAAAATAAAAACCACTTATTGAATGTCCCCGGGACAATAAGAGTAAAAAATTTAAACTACTGACCAAACTATTAAGCAATTAAAATTACACTAAAGTCCTTTTTTGAATTTTTTTGCACAGATTAAAACTGTTTTCGATAAAAAAAAAATAAACATAAAATAATCGCATAACGTAATAATTTATTACTGCAATGTTTTTAAAGTAGGTAACAACTATAACTCTTATTGTCCTGGGGACATGCAATAACGTGGTTTTTATTTTTTTTCTTGAAAACAAAGCAAGATATGAAAAAAGCTCAGGAGATAAAATAGTTATATTTGTAGTTGCTTGATTCGAAAAAATACATAATTTTAAAAAGTCAGTGGCGCGCACTTTTTTTCGTCAAAAATATTAGTTGGACTGTCTTCTGGGACGCCACTGGACTTAATAGTTTTAATCCAATAGAGGCTAAATTATCCTCTTGTTATAACAAACAGAATTGCCAAATTTCAACAAAATCGAATAAAAGAGTATTGAGATATTTACAAACATCCGATTTTATTTTTAAAGTTTGACACCCTGTATCGTAAAAACTATGCATTTTCGGATCCATGTTTATATGAACTTTTCTTCTGAAAATCACTTAAAGAAGCACCCCTTGGAGTTTGGCCCCATACTTAAATAACACCCTGTATAGGACAAACAGGACGCACTTTTAAAGTTAGACTACAGGAACATAGAAGGGATTTTTTAAATAAAAAACAAAATTCAGCGTACGCAACTCATCTACTATCAGAAAATCATACTTTTCAGGATAATTTTAAAATTTTACATGTCGAAAATAAGAGTAAAAAAAGTTGTCTTTATTGGAATCTCTAGAAATTAACAATTCACCCTTATTAAATTTGTTTTGAAATATTGTATTTTCCAACCATTTTTACTTAATTCCTATTGCTCAGTATTTATAGGTATACTTTATTACTCGGGTTTTTTCCAAAACCCGTAAGATAAGGAATATTTAGATAATTAGTTCTTAGCAGGTAAATGCCTATACACCTACAACTTTGTTTGTCATTTCCATTTCGACATCTCACGAAGTAGCAGTGCTACGAAACATGTCATGTTTTTATTTTTATTAGTAATATAAAAATAAACCAATTTTGTGACGATTTGAAACCTTAACGTTGTTTCTTTTACGTAGGTATTTAGTTTCAATGTTGTTACGTAATGAGAATTGTATTTTAAAAGATACCGAAAATTGTCCCGTGTTCCTTTTTTTGTTTTATTAATTATTTTGTATTTTGCAATAAGATTTCTCAATACAAAACAAATCACAACCTGTAAAGGCAGTAAGTACATTATTAATAACGTATGTAAGTAGTAGGTTTAGTCAAACATAATAGTCACACTCTGGAAGGTTGTAAGTTGTAACATCATATTCACTATTTTTCGTCTGCGAAAATCAAAGTAATTTGTTTAGTTTATTAATTTATTTCATCAATTTTGTCGCCTCAATTTAATAGGAAACTAACGCATTTATTTTTAAGTTTCCCGCGCTTTATTGCAAACGTTGATTGGTCGGTTGAAAAGTCCACAGCCAGACTCTAGACGCTTGTCGTAATGCCCGTCGCAGTTGAAAACATTTTTGGACCCCGCCCAAATGTTGCTAAATTTGTTCAATAATTTAATTTTAATGAATTATTACTTTATCACTTGTTACTGTACTATTTCGTAAACGGTTGAAGATAGGTATAGGGCATAATTTATGAAAAATGTCTAGAATTGACTGTAGAATGTAAAAATATACGTTTCTTTAAAAAATTAATATAATATTTTTTTTCTAAAAAGTTAAAAAAAAAAATTAATTTGACGGGTCCCAGCGATTCTTAATTAAGTGGGCTGATCCGTTTTTTTTCATAACGCTGTATTCAGCATTCAGATGATGAGACCGCCACGACATTGGCCTACGACCATGATGACGTTCTTTCATTCATTTCCGTTTAGGGATGTCCACAGAAAATGTATCGTGGGAAAACATCGATGTTTGCGATGCATCAAAAAAAACATTTTAATAAAATTAGAATTACAAGACATCACAATCGCTTTAAAACGATGCATCGCATTGAAAATATCGATGTTTTTCATGCATCGATGTAGATCGAACTTTTTCAGTTTGTTTTTTCTTTGACAACGGTTTGAACTGGACAAAAACATGTCGAAACAGATTGTTTTCACATGGATAACAACTAAGGAGGCTAACACGATTTATTTCACTTATAAGCTAGTTTTTGAATATATTAAGGAAAAAAATACAAAAATATACACATATAAACTATTATAAATGGTTATTTATTCGTTGCGCTTCTTCAAAAAACGTTTTCTTTTTTTAGAAAAGCTTATTTTGGTTGTTTTTCTGTTTCAGCTAAAGGAAGATCTCCTCTCAATGTCCAACAGAAATCGGCCATCATTTTTGTGTCCCAGCGCCCCTGGTATCTTTTTTCCATCTCTTTAATATATTGATAAAATCTTTCACCTTGCTCTTCACCCACGTCCCCAAGATTTTCCGGGAATTAGTCCAAATGGGAATGTAAAAAGTGAATTTTTATGCTCATATTCTGAAATTCCTGACATTTTCCAGCATATTTTCAACGATCTCAATATAGTAGTCATTTATGTTCAACTTTTTTAAAAGCATTCCATGCATGTTTTTCCTTATCTTCCATTACCTTTTCAAATTCTGTAACTTTCATTAAGCTGCTAATCTGCGGCCCTACAAAGATTCCCTCCTTTAATGTTGCCTCTGACAGAGCCGGAAATGTTTTACACAAATATTTAAAACAATTTCCTTCTTTGTTTAATGCATAAACAAATTGAAGTGAAGTTGTGGAAGTAAAACTTTTTGAGGGTCAATAAGACTTTCGCGAATTACATTTTTGTTTCCAGATGTTAAAGTATTTCTTTGTGACCAGTCTCTTTTTATCCAATGTTGTTCTCGATTCCTGCTAGCCCACTCGCACAGGAAACATGGATATTTAGTAAATCCAGACTGCTGACCTAAGAGAAGACCCAAAATTTTTAGATCTTCACATACTTCCCAGTTGTGATTTTCATATTGTATTCTTAAAAGTAATTCCTCTAAATTTTCATAGTTTTTCTTTAACTTAACTGTATGGCCGACCGAAACAGAAGCAAAAACATGGTCATTATGTAAAAGAACAGCTTTAAAGCTCCTTTTTGAAGTCGATAAAAAGTTACCAGTCGGAAGGTTTGTAGCACCACAGAAAACCATTATTTATTCATCAATCATTTAGAATTTGAAGTACTGGTGCATTTACACATGCATGGATTTAGTGGCGCCAATAAAAACTGGCGCACCAGTAAATAAAATTAGCAAGTGTAAACATCGACTTGCATAAAAATTTATTTTTGCATGCATTGACCAAAAAAGTCTGCATCCTTCTGAAATCACTGGCGCCAGTGGTGACAAATTCGTACAGAAAATCAAAATTTGTAAGTGTAAACAAGTGCTTGCACGTCGGCGTCCACTCGCCAGTTTTTAGTTTGATATCGAAGGCTTTGGAATTGCTGAAGTAATCGCATCTCTTATGTGGGTATCCATTTTTATAATACGTGGCGTCACACAATCCAGAAGAGTATCAAAATGCTGCTTTGGCATTCGAAGATGGTTTTTATAGCTTCCAGGATCCTCTGCTGCGAGTTCAACTAGAAGTTTTGCAGAAGCACCCTAAGCAGGTCGACGATCAATCCATGGTTTAACCCAGACACGGCCTTTTCGTCGTTTTTTTTCTGTATTTCTTTTGTCTTTTTTTTCCACTAAAAGTTCAGCGACTATTTGGCAGGCTTTGGAATGTTCGCTCGACATAGTGCCTACTTTAAAAGTGAAACTGGCGTGCCACTTATTTTTGTTTTCTCAACAAAGTGTAAACCTTTACTGGCGTGCAAATAGAACTGGCGTGACAACTGGCGCCACTAAATCGATGCATGTGTAAATTCACCTGTAAGGTACTACATTCATTTTAAAATGTATTAAAACGCCTATTATAAGTTTTTTTTATATTTTTCTTTTTTTTGCAAAAAAAAATCTGTGGGTGATAGTGACCAATTGTATTTTAATTAGCTATTTCTATATAAAAACTGAGCTCAACAAACAAAAATCACGTCATCACAAATTTCATGCAGGCCTGTGTAATTAAAATCATCATATTTTTGTAAACCCATCTGGTAAATTTTGTTTAATGTCAATAAATTTGTTTTTCGAAAAACTCGTTTAACTTGAAGGTCCCGTAGTAAGCTTACGTCGCAATCTGGGCGTGACAATATTATATTATTATTATTATTATTATTAATATTATAAATAAAGCAAAAAAATGTGTAATGCATTGTTTATGTAAGAATTATTTTCCTAAATTGTTCGTAGATATCTTCTGAAATTTCAACAAGTTCACGCGGGAAAGGGAAAAAGTTATTTTACTTGAAATGTCTGTTGCAAAAACACAATTGTCAAAAAATCCTTTGATTAGCTAATGATTATGGTTACTACTTTGACGAATGGTAATTTACGTCCTAGAAATGCTGTTTAAACAAATTTCGTCATGTAGAAAAAATTAATTGAACGTTAACGATAATTTCAACAATAAGGATTATTTATAATTTTCGGCATTGTGTTTTTATATTTAATTAGCAATAAAATAAAAACTATAGCTAATTTTAATTACAGATTCTTCTGTAAAGGATTATTTTATAATTAAAACCAGTTTTAATATTAACCTAGAATGAGAAACTTGATAGTATTGTCATTCGTAATAATAACTATTTCGTCAAAATTGTCTTTGACTGCATCCGTGGAATACCTTCGGAGTACCAAAGATCTAGCTGCTTCCAATGTATCACGTTCGCGCCGTGCCTTTTACGATTATAATATACCTCCGGCCTTACCTTGGAATCAATTGGATGGATATAGCGAGTATCCCAAATGGAATTTTTTGGATCCAGAACCCTACTTGCCCTTAAATGTAAGACCTCAAACATTTATACAAGGTGGGGGTTTTCCCTATCTTGCATCCCAATATTCTGATCAATCTGTCACACCTTATTGTCATGAGTGTCACGCTCAATCAGTAAGACCTCCAATATTTGAAATGCAGAAACCACCACGGCCGCCTTGGGATACCACATACATACAACCTTTTGATGAATTTATACCACCGGCCATGCGATACCCTACAGGTCAGTTGTACCCAAATCTAAATCCTAAAACATTGCCAATATATGGTATGAATAACCATGAAACAAATTTTGGTTTACAATCCATACCTCCACATAGCCAAACTTTTATTGAATCACCAACATTCTGGAATCCCAATAAGAACCTACCAATGTTGTACCCAACAAATCTACCTTATTTACTAGATCCTCAAACATGGATGGGGCCTCAAGGAATGTTATATGCAAATAATGAAAGGCCTTATAGAATACCAATGAATACACCATCATATGGACACAATAATCAAGAAATAGGTGTAGGTTCGTATCCCGTACCTGCAAATGAATACCATCAAATGTTTCAGATATCACAGGGGAACCAGTGGCCATCAAATAATAAATGGCCTTATGGAATGAATACACCATCAGATGGACACAATAATCAGAAAATAGGTGTAGGTTCATACCTACCTACAAATGAATACCAACAAATGTTTCAGATAATACAGGCGAACCAGCCGTCATATGAACACAATAATCAGGAAATAGGTTCATATCCCGTACCTGCAGATGAATATCATCAAACGTTTCAGATATCACAGGGGAACTCTAAAAAACAGGCCCAGTGTTCATCAAATAATGAAAGGCCTTATGTAATACCAATGAATACACCATTATATGGATACAATAATCAGGAAATAGGTGTAGGTCCGTATCCCGTTTCTGCAGATGAATACCATCAAATGTTTCAGATATCACAGGGGAACCAGTGGCCATCAAATAATGGATGGTCTCATGGAATTCCAATGAATACACCATCATATGGACAAAATAATCAGAAAATAGGTGTAGGTGCGTATCCCGTACCTGCAGATGAATACCATCAAATGTTTCAGATATCACAGGGGAACTCTGAAAAACAGGCCAAGATGGAGAAGCACCATCAAAAGTTTCAGATATCACAGGGGAACCAGCGGCCATCAAATAATGTAGGGCCTTATAGAATTCCGAATGAACACAATAATCAGGAAATAGGTGTAGATTCGTATCCCGTACCTGCAAATGAATATCATCAAATGTTTCAGATATCACAGGGGAACCAGTGGCCATCAAATAATGAATGGCCTCATGGAACTCCAATGAATACACCATCATACGGACACAATAATCAGGGAATAGGTGTAGGTTCGTATCCTGTACCTGCAAATGAATACCATCAAATGTTTCAGATATCACAAGGGAACCAGTGGCCATCAAATAATGTAGGGCCTGATGAAATTCCAATGAATACACCATCATACGGACACAGTAATCAAGAAATAGGTGTAGGTTCGTATCCCGTACCTGCAGATGAATACCATCAAATGTTTCAGATATCACAGGGGAACCAGCGGCCATCAAATAATGTAGGGCCTTATAGAATTCCGAATACACCATCATACGGCCACAATAATCAGGAAATAGGTGTAGGTTCGTATTCCGTACCTGCAAATGAATACCATCAAATGTTTCAGATATCACAGGGGAACCAGTGGTCATCAAATAACGTAGGGTCTGATGGAATTTCAATGGATACACCATCATACGGACACAATAATCAGGAAATAGGTGTAGGTTCGTATCCCGTACCTGCAGATGAATACCATCAAATGTTTCAGATATCACAGGGGAACTCTGAAAAACAGGCCAAGGTGGAGAAGCACCATCAAAAGTTTCAGATATCACAGGGGAACCAGCGGCCATCAAATAATGTAGGGCCTTATAGAATTCCGAATACACCATCATACGGACACAATAATCAGGAAATAGGTGTAGGTTCGTATCCCGTACCTGCAGATGAATACCATCAAATGTTTCAGATATCACAGGGGAACTCTGAAAAACAGGCCAAGGTGGAGAAGCACCATCAAACGTTTCAGATATCACAGGGGAACCAGTGGCCATCAAATAATGTAGGGCCAGATGGAATTCCAATGAATACACCATCATACGGACACAATAATCAGGAAATAGGTGTAGGTTCGTATCCCGTAGCTGCAGATGAATACCATCAAATGTTTCAGATATCACAGGGGAACTCTGAAAAACAGGCCAAGGTGGAGAAGCACCATCAAAAGTTTCAGATATCACAGGGGAACCAGCGGCCATCAAATAATATAGGGCCTTATAGAATTCCGAATACACCATCATACGGACACAATAATCAGGAAACAGGTGTAGGTTCGTATCCCGTACCTGCAGATGAATACCATCAAATGTTTCAGATATCACAGGGGAACCAGTGGCCATCAAATAATATAGGGCCTGATGGAATTCCAATGAATACACCATCATACGGACACAATAATCAGGAAATAGGTGTAGGTTCGTATCCCGTAGCTGCAGATGAATACCATCAAATGTTTCAGATATCACAGGGGAACTCTGAAAAACAGGCCAAGGTGGAGAAGCACCATCAAAAGTTTCAGATATCACAGGGGAACCAGCGGCCATCAAATAATATAGGGCCTTATAGAATTCCGAATATACCATCATACGGACACAATAATCAGGAAATAGGTGTAGGTTCGTATCCCGTACCTGCGGATGAATACCATCAAATGTTTCAGATATCACAGGGGAACTCTGAAAAACAGACCATGGTGGAGAAGCACCATCAAGAGTTTCAGATATCTCAGGGGAACCAGCGGCCATCAAATAATGTAGGGCCTGATGGAATTCCAGTGAATACACCATCATACGGACACAATAATCAGGAAATAGGTGTAGGTTCGTATCCCGTACCTGCAAATGAATACCATCAAATGTTTCAGATATCACAGGGGAACCAGTGGCCATCAAATAATGTAGGGCCTGATGGAATTCCAGTGAATACACCATCATACGGACACAATAATCAGGAAATAGGTGTAGGTTCGTATTCCGTACCTGCAGATGAATACCATCAAATGTTTCAGATATTACAGGGGAACTCTGAAAAACAGGCCAAGGTGGAGAAGCACCATCAAGAGTTTCAGATATCTCAGGGGAACCAGCGGCCATCAAATAATGTAGGGCCTGATGGAATTCCAGTGAATACACCATCATACGGACACAATAATCAGGAAATAGGTGTAGGTTCGTATTTCGTACCTGCAAATGAATACCATCAAATGTTTCAGATATCACAGGGGAACCAGCGACCATCAAATAATGTAGGGCCTGATGGAATTCCAGTGAATACACCATCACACGGACACAATAATCAGGAAATAGGTGTAGGTTCGTATCCCGTACCTGCAGATGAATACCATCAAATGTTTCAGATATTACAGGGGAACTCTGAAAAACAGGCCAAGGTGGAGAAGCACCATCAAGAGTTTCAGATATCTCAGGGGAACCAGCGGCCTTACATAATTCCGAATACACAATCATGTGAGCACAATAAACAGGAAAAAAATGAGGGTTCATATTCCACACCTACAGATCAATACCATCAAACGTTTCATATATCACAGGGGAACTCTGAAGAACAGGCCAAGTTGGAGCAGTTAATGCCTACAAAAACACCAATTTTCTCATATCCCAATCAACAGAAATCCCCCGTACCTACAAAGGAATACCATCAAACTTTTCATATATTACAGAATGCCGATAGAAATCAGAACATGTCGGTGTCGGTGTCTATAAATAATTCAGGGACTCGAGCAATGCCAATAAAGACATCATCAAATGTGGGTGAACCATCAGATAAATATCATCAAATTTCTAATAAATCAGATGGTAAGGATCAACAGGGAGCAAATCGGAGTTCACCTCCCATACCTTCAGATAAAGTCATACCTTCAGATAAAGACCATCAAACTTTTAATAAGCCACAGGACATTCCTAATAATACGACATATTCGAAGCCTTTAAATAATGTTAATCCTCAAACAATGCCTATGAAGAAACCATCATCATATGGTAAGAATCAACAGGGAGCAAATCGGAGTTCGCCTCCCATACCTTCAGATGAATACCATCAAACTGAGAAACCATCATCATATGGTAAGGATCAACAGAAAGCAAATCGGAGTTCATCTCCCATACCTTCAGATAAAGATCATCAAACTTTTATTAAACCACAGGACATTCCTAATAATACGGTATATTCTAAGCCTTTAAATAATGTTAATCCTCAAACAATTCCTATGAAGAAACCATCATCATATGGTAAGGATCAACAGGGAGCAAATCGGAGTTCGCCTCCCATACCTTCAGATAAAGACTATCAAACTTTTAATAAGCCACAGGACATTCCTAATACTACGACAGATTCGAAGCCTTTAAATAATGTTAATCCTCAAACAATGCCTATGAAGAAACCATCATCATATGGTAAGGATCAACAGGGAGAAAATCAGAGTTCACCTCCCATACCTTCAGATAAAGACCATCAAACTTTTAATAAGCCACAGGACATTCCTAATACTACGACAGATTCGAAGCCTTTAAATAATGTTAATCCTCAAACAATGCCTATGAAGAAACCATCATCATATGGTAAGGATCAACAGGGAGAAAATCAGAGTTCACCTCCCATACCTTCAGATGAATATCATCAAACTGAGAAACCATCATCACATGGTAAGGATCAACAGGGAGCAAATCGGAGTTCACCTCCCATACCTTCAGATAAAGACCATCAAACTTTTAATAAGCCACAGGACATTCCTAATACTACGACAGATTCGAAGCCTTTAAATAATGTTAATCCTCAAACAATGCCTATGAAGAAACCATCATCGTATGGTAAGGATCAACAGGGAGAAAATCAGAGTTCACCTCCCATACCTTCAGATGAATACCATCAAACTGAGAAACCATCATCATATGGTAAGGATCAACAGGGAGCAAATCGAAGTTCACCTCCCATACCTTCAGATAAAGACCATCAAACTTTTAATAAGCCACAGGACATTCCTAATACTACGACAGATTCGAAGCCTTTAAATAATGTTAATCCTCAAACAATGCCTATGAAGAAACCATCATCATATGGTAAGGATCAACAGGGAGAAAATCAGAGTTCACCTCCCATACCTTCAGATAAATATCATCAAACTGAGAAACCATCATCACATGGTAAGGATCAACAGGGAGCAAATCGGAGTTCACCTCCCATACCTTCAGATAAATACCATCAAACTTTTTACCATCAAACTTTTAATGAGGACATTCCTAATAATAAGACAGAGTCGAAGCAATTACCTTTAAATACTTTTAAGCCTCAAACAATGCCTATGAAGAAACCATCGTCATATGATAAGGATAAACAGGGAGCAAATCGAAGTTCACCTCCCATATCTTCAGGTAACCATCATACTTTTAATAAATCACAGGATATTCATAATATGCCAAATCTTACGAAACCATCATCATCTGGTAATGATAAACAAGGAATAAGTTCACCTCCCATACCGTCGGATGGATACGATCCAACTGTTTATGTATCACAGCCAGCCCAACTTAAAGAGCAGGTTCAACCAAACCAGCTGCTCTCAAATATAAGATCTCAAGCAATGCCATCATTTGAAAATAATAAACTAGAAACAAATGTGGGTATACCACCCATCCCTTCAGATCATCAAACTTTAAATGAATCAAAGGGTATCTCTAAAGATCAGGCCAAGTCGGAAATAAATTTGGGTTTACCACCAATACTTTCAGATCATCAAACTTTAAATGAATCGGAGGGGATTCCCACAGATCAGGTCAAGCCGGAAATAAATGTGGATTTGCTTGCACTCATGCTTGCAGATCTTCCAACTTTAAATGAATCAAGGGGTATCTCTACAGATCAGGCCAAGTCGGAAATGAATTTGGGTTTACCACCAATACTTTCAGATCATCAAACTTTAAATGAATCGGAGGGGATTCCCACAGGTCAGGTCAAGCCGAAAATAAATGTGGGTTTACCACTCATGCTTGCAGATCATCAAACTTTAAAAAAATCAAAGAGGATGCCTACGGACCAGGTCAAGTCGGAAATAAATGTGGGTTTACCACTCATGCTTGCTGCACGGGGGAACTCTGAAAAACAGGCCAAGGTGGAGAAGCACCATCAAAAGTTTCAGATATCCAACGGGAACCAGCGGCCATCAAATAATGAATGGCCTCATGGAATTCCAATGAATACACCATCATATGGAAAAAATAATCAGGAAATAGGTGTAGGTTCGTATCCCGTACCTGAAAATGAATACCATCAAATGTTTCATATATCACAGGGGAACTCTGACAAACAGGGCAAGGTGGAGAAGCACCATCAACAGTTTCAGATATCAAAGGGGAACCAGCGGCCATCAAATAATGAATGGCTTCATGGAATTCCAATGAATACACCATCATATGGACAAAATAATCAGGAAATAGGTGTAGGTTCGTATCCCTTACCTGCAGATGAATACCATCAAAAAAATAACCTACCTAACAGTCAGACTAAGTCAGGTCGGTTGCCCCCAAATGAAGTCAGCACTCACACATTGACATCGGAGAAACCATTACGTGCTAAGAAATCGAAGGAATCAGCCACGGAAGCGGACGTACTGTATAGGGGAGGCTTATTTGATGCGGTGCCTAATATTCTCCCATAGGCTCGTTCCTAACTATGTAAAAAAAGGTCAGATTCTTTTGTAGGATACACAGGGTGGCCAGTATTTGTTTTAATGAAACGATAAGGTCTACAAGTTAGGTAAACTATGGAAAAGTCGTACTTTTAGAGTTTGTAAATTTGAATTCATTGTACTATCGAATCGTTTCTAGCTTCTGGGTTTACAAAATTTGTAAAAATTGAAATTAACTTCTTACTTTTGAATTCAAAGAAAATCTATAGTGCACAAAAGTCTATTTTTTATAAAATGTGTCATATTAAGAGTGAGGTATTCGCCGTTTAGTTTTTTTTTTCAATATTTCGTTTTTATTTTATCAGAATAAACACTTTCCACTTTTCATTACAACTGCTATAAAATATTGCACACAAAACTTATCTTAGGTACCGAACTTTATGGTCCCAGACGTTTGATTACTATTTTAAAATTTATAATTCTGCTTCTTTTAATGAAAGCAAATTACTGTAAATGGACACCCTGTAGAAAGGTTAGCTTTGAGATTTACCGTAATCATGTTGGGTGGAATTTTTAATATTTTAAAATATTATATTATATTATATTTGATAAGTTCCAATAACATCTAAACTGGTTTTAAACCTAATTCAGATACTAAATTTGCCCTAATTTACCTAGCTCCGCGGATGGCTTTTTGTTATTACAAATTAAAGGTTGTATTTTATCAAACATTTTTTTGTTAATTTTTAAATTTTTACCTAAAGTTAATACCCAGTCTACCTATGTAACCAGAATTAAACAATCTTATACAGGGTGTCCCAGATAAGAATGCACTCTACAGGGATCTCGTAAACCATAAGAGATACAGAGATGGTTAAATTAGAGAAAAGTTGCGCATAACTGAATCCTGTAACGTCATGTTTTCAAATTCAAAAAATTCCGAAAGCTTCCGAAGATATTTGGATAAAACCGAATATTCGCGATTTCGTTTTAATTGATTTCTGATTCTATTTAAAGAGACATTTCAAAATAAATTTAACATTATCATTGCCACTTTTTCTCCCCTACAAGATGGTTTAATTACATTTTTGATCCGACGTTTCGTTTAGTCACAACCATCATCAACTTTGTTATTTTAAATAGTCGGAAAATTTAATTGTATGCTTAATAAATTCTACGTTTTATTCTAAATCTAACGGTGTATTACACTTATTATTTATTAGACGTTTCGATATAGAAAAACACATCATCAATGAAAATAGGCACATTAAACATTTAAACAATTGCGAATAACGTCAATCAATTTCATAGCCACCCATATGATGCCGAATTTAAATGGTACGTTATGTTAGAATATTATCATGCATTTTTAAAAATAAAAAATAATTGTGTTTAATAATTAAAATTAATTATTACTTGTTGCATTTTTCAGATAAGTTTTATTAGATATTATGTTTTGTTATAAGTGTATTTTAAAAAAAAATGTTTTAAAATCCAACTAGTGTTTAAATACAACAATAAAAACAAAAATATTTTCGATTATGTGCCTATTTTCATTGATGATGTGTTTTTCTATATCGAAACGTCTAACAAATAATAAATGTGATACACCGTTAGATTTAAAATAAAACGTAGAATTTATTAAGCATAAAATAAAAGTTTCCGACTATTTAAAATAACAAAGTTGATGATGGTTGTGACTAAACGAAACGTCGGATCAAAAATGTAATTAAACCTTCTTATAGGGGAGAAAAAGTGGCAATGAGAATGTTAAATTTATTTTGAAATGTCTCTTCAAATAGAATCACAAATCAATTAAAACGAAATCGCAAATATTCGGTTTTATCCAAATATCTTCGGAAGCATTTGGAATTTTTTAAATTTGAAAACATGACGTTACAGGATTCAGTTATGCGCAACTTTTCTCGAATTTAACCATCTCTGTATCTCCTATGGTTTACGAGATCCCTGTAGAGTGCATTCTTATCTGGGACACCCTGTATAGGGCTAACTTATGACCAAATAAGCTGGTCCTGTAAAGGTATTATTGATCCAAATCAACATGGCCTTTAGTCGGTTTGCTCTACACTAAAAACTCTTGTAGAATGAAGCTGATCTGTCGCTGAAAGCCTTGGAAAATGGTCAACAAGTAGACTCGGTGTATACACTTTTCTAAGGCCTGTGACAGAGCTTCGGGCAACAGGTTTTAATGAGAAAACCGTTTATTACTTTGCAATCACACAACGTGTTAAAATCAATAATTATTTATTTATATTGGAATCACTTTTGATTCGCTCTAGACCACTTTTATTCAACATTTTTATGGTGGTCTCAAGTCAACCATCTTAACATTAATATTGCCAAATGTTGTTATTTTAGTTTTTATAAAAAAAACATATTACTATAATAATATTAAACTTGAATACCTACAAGAATTTAGAGAAAGATTTAGGAGTTAACTTTAATGAATGTGTAATGTTCAACGACCATGTAGTGCGCATTTCTCAAAATTGTTAATTTTCCTTGGTAAAATTGGAGATGTGACGAATGGTCGGCTACTATTCGGTATTCGGTCTATAAACCAAATTCTCCCGCTTCGTCGGAGTCACAGCACGCGACTCGACTAGACAGCTTCTAACCTGCGAAGCTCACATATCTTTCGCCGAATATTCCGCGGCAGAATATTCGGCCGAATGTTCGGTGTTGGGTCAAATCACTCGTGGCATCTCTAGTTAAAATTGCCAATATTTGTCTCTAGCGGTGCGAAAAATTCTCTATAAAATGTTGTTATTTGGTCTCCATATAACCAACCATATGCTGATCAGACACTACCTAATGGGTTCCAAATATGTTTTCCAAGAGCTTAGGACTACCAGGAAGCGGGTTTTTCGCAACGCGTCCACTAAATTACATTAGAACAGAGAAGAAAGTATTTGGATGTATGCTTTGACATATTTGTGATTGTGGTTGTTTGCTATAGAGAATTGGTAAATTAAAACCTTTTTCAACCCAATTTTTATAGAACTCTTATATTTTTTAACAATATGAGCACATCATTTTTATATGATATAGAGATACTGTGATTTGTTAAGGCTGTTCCAAGTGTAACTTCTTTAGTAAAGTAGTTTTTGTTCACAATTATAAGTAGTTAATTAAGTAGCGGAATTGGGGTAGGTATCACAGGTGTGTTTAATAAATTTATATTTAATTCAAATTTTTATGTACCTACCTAAAAAACAAGTTTGTGAAGTATAATCCTTTATTTTGCGAACTTAAATATCTATGGCATGTTAAGATTATGTACTAATTTCATTTACATATTTATAAATAAAACAAAAAATAAATACCTAGTGACCTCTTTTGTTATTCTTTAATCCTATTTTTATTTATTTATTTTTTTACAGATACAATGAACCAATTAACAAATGGGTATATAGGCTATTTAAAATAAAATGGGTAATAATATAACAATATTTCAAAAATTTAAGATAACAAGAAATTTAGACCTAAATTATTATATTAATACTAGCTATACCCCGCGCGCGTTGCTACGCTACTTACTAAAATAGATTTGAAGGAAAGACATCACACAAATATCCGGCATCCCGACATCCCAGCATCAGTTACGCCATTTTTTTTTTATGCCGAAACAGAGTTTTTTTCGTTTCTTTGCATTTTTTGAGAACATTTACCATAGTAATGTATATTTTTTTTACACCATCAGAAAATAGAGATTTCAACGAACAAAAAGCCGACCGACTTTTTTAAAAAAGCAGATATTTTGACGTGAGAATTTTCGATTGAAAATTAGGGTGCTTTTTCGATATTAAGTCAAAATAAGGTGAAAAAATAAATATTTTAAATCAAAAAAATTACAGTGTGTTTGAGGCATGAAAAGGTAAGTTTTCACCAAATTTCGTGAAATTTTTTTTTTGTAAAAGATAAAAAAAAAACCAAAAACTTGGTTATTTGAAATTTTCAGATAAATTTTGAGGTTATGTGAAAAAAGTGTAAATACAAAAGTTGCAGTTCTTTTTATTACCTACAACTTTGCCATTTAACGTTTTTCCATAGGACTTGTAGTTTTGCCGTAAATCGAGATAAATCGTTTTGTACCCTTAAAAACTCACCCCTTTCCACTTCCCGACCTCGGATCGCCCGTAAATTATTTTTCCTTTCATTTTTGTTATATTCTCTTCCTTTTTCAATGGGTTTCATCCTACTATTATTTTTTTTTTTACTTTTTATCATTTTCAAAGGCTTCAAGCCCTGGTCTAAAGGGGATAGAAGAGGATGTGGATTTTAGGAATCGCAATGTGTGTATGTAGCTATTTTGTCATCCCATGGTCGATGACAACTTTACGATATTCATGAACATACAATAAGAGAGCGTATTTATGGGATGTATAGTACTCCAGTCATATAAGGATTCATCTACAAAAAAATCCAAGTAAGTTGAAATTTTACAAACACCTTTACTTTTATTATACTAATAATGTGTCAAAAGTCCCCAGCAATATCTTGCTTGCGTTTCAAGTTATTCAAGGTCAAATATCACATAAATTGGTTTTTCGCAAATATTTCGTTTCCTGTATGCCCTATGATTTTTTTGACTATTACAAAAAATAGAGATTAAAAAATTCTCTTCAAAAAGTGTTATATATATATATTTTACGTAAAACTAACCGTCTTCACACTATACGCCAGGAAAACATTGGGTAGCGGTACATCCGTTTCCACACCACCCCCAAGGCGCGTTTTTTTTACATGGTTTCCCCAGTAGGCCTAATTCATGATTTTACTTGTTTTTGTAACTTCTACAGCTCATCCTTAATCTCGTTATCTGTCCCCTCTTCCACGTCTGTCTTCGTCCTCTGTTATCTCCTCCAGATTGTCGTCCTTTGTCCCCTCCTCCAGATTGTCGTCGTCTTCCCCAACATTTTCTTTTACTTCTGTTATATTTTGTGCCAATAGATCCACAGGATCAAACTGATGATCTTTTTCATCCTGAATGTTTTCTTCGGTAACGCTATCGACATTTGCATTGAGACATGGCTGACCGTGACAATGGCCGCAAAGTACTGAACAGGACATTCCAACTTTTCTGCACCCGCAATTTGTGTTACATCCTTTAGTACAGTTGCAAAATATAGTATTTAAAAGTACATCTGGCGCAGGTGGCAATAAAGTCCTAATGGGCTCCAAAATATTATTATTTATCGTCCATCCCCATTGTTCAGGATTTAAATCATTACCAAGCCAAATCTGTACTTGGTAATATACTCGACTTAGATGTTGGCATGCAGCTGCGGCAGTAGGAGGGAGTGACGACAATTTCACTGCGGTGTTAAGTCTTGTTGACTTCGCAAATGTCATGTATCGATAGTTTTCAATGGACAATTCTGTTTTAGGGGCTCCATAGATTGCCAGAAGAATGCGTAATCCATTTTCCATAATCGTCTTTACTGTGCATTTTTCCTGTTTAAAACTTCCGCAAATTGATGCAACTCCTTTTGAACATTTTAAAAACTTTTATTTTTCCTTTACTAAAAAGCGCAGAGGTTATGTCGCAGCCAGTAATTGCATGTAGTAACAACAGATGCTTTTTACAATTTGGATACTTATTTAGGCTGGAAGAAGAGTATGTTTTTGATTTTATTTTCCCTTTCCCTGGTTTAAACAAGAAAACCCCCTGGTTTAAAGTAGCACGTCATATTAGAAGAACTAAGAGATCCACATCTTCCCCAACGATAATAGTGATGTTGTGTTGTGATTTCTCAAGTGCCGTCTCTACTATTAAAACGTTGGCGTCGTCTCTAGCTTGTTTCACAGTTATGTTGATAGATTGTAGTTTATACATTAGCATTGATATTAATCTAGTTTTGTTTGCGTGATTGGATAGGAACTTTTCTTGGCCAATTGTCACTTGCATTGCTTCGTCAAAATTGACCTCTACGGATCCTGAAGTTAAAGCACTTCGTCGAAGTTGTTCCATTGCTTTTATATTCTAGCTATTGTCACTGTATCCATCGAAGACAACCGTAATGTCAGAGCCAAAATGTTTTTGTAGAGAATCAATATATCTTTTAATTATACACTCAAAAGTATCATCTTTTTGCCATAATACACGGTTGTAGACATAATTGCGTTGCGCTTCATGCAGCATAATTTAGCCGTATGTTATTAGTGTTACGGAAAAAACTTAGATAACCTTTTTTGTAGAGAATTCCCTGTTCTTTATTTTTTGTAATTACGCAAAAATTCCTACGACTTACGGAAAGCGAGATATTTAAGAAAATAAGAGTTTTATGGTCTTTCACCTTAAATAACTAAAAACGCAAGCGCGATATTGATGGGGACTTTTTAGACATTGCTTACAAAGTCAAAATAAAGGTGTAAACAAAATTTAGGCTCACTTGCATTTTTTAGCACATGCTGCATTTTCCGGCCTAATATGACTGGAGTATAGAGCAGGTGTTACCATTCGCTTAATACAACTAAACCTTTAAATCATTGATGGTGTTAAAATATCCACTGGTTCATTAGGGGACTGTTTAAAACAATAAAATTTAAATGGTCTAAGTGTACTGTATCAAACAGGCGTTTTTTAATAGAGCCACCCCCTTATAGCCCAACAAACAAACAAACCCCATATAGCCCAAAAACCAGTAGAAGTTTTAAAAGAATTTAAGAATAACGGCAACTTTCAATTTTCCTTAAAACCTGTTTTTCTAGATGAAACCTGGCTATACAGTAAAGGGGTTTTAGGCGAAGTTGGCAAGATGATACTCTTCACACAGTTAAAAAAAAATCGTCAGAGGGTGTGCAGTACATTATTCTACATGCTGGTTCAGAAAATGGATTTGTGAATAATACAAGTTTGATATTTAAGTCTGGCCTGAAATCGGGTGATTATCATGATGCGATGAATACTGAAAACTTTGAGAAATGGTTTGAAGAAAAATTGTTACCAAACTTGGAAGAACCGTCGCTTATTATCATGGATAACGCCACCTATCATTCTGGGCTTATTGAAAAAATCCCAAATACAAGTCGGTCAAAAAGATTACTTATTGCATGGTTAGAATAAAGACAAATTTCGGTTTCATCATTTGCAATGAATGAGCAGATCTGGATAATAGGGAAGCAGCATATCTCACCCAAACGTTACAAGTAATTTGGAAAGCGCTATTTATTTTATTTTTTAATTATTTTGATTTTGTTTTAATAAGTTGGACGAACTAGTATTGCAACAGGGGTTAAGACTTCCTCCATATCATTATCCCTTTAATCCTATTGAAATGGTTTGGTCGGAGTGTAAGCGCTATTATGATGCAAAAATAAGTTCTACACATCCTATAACAAATGACGTAGTTTTGGGTCTGTGGAATGAAGCCATAGAAAATGTGGAAAAAATGAAAAATTATGTAACACACACACTAATAAAATTATAAATGATGTGTGGGAACGGGAAAGATTTATCGATACTTCAGATACTCTTCCCCTTATTATTAACTTGGACGAATCTAATGATGATGATCCTTGTGGAGATGATTTATTTTAATTATAGTATTATGGGATACAGTAAAACAAGGTTAAACTTGTAAATTTCCACTATAGTTACTAGAAAAATGATATGTTTCGCTAACACTGTAGCTTCGTCAGACGACAATGATTTAATAAAAGGTGAAAATGAAAAATTGGGGTGCAATAAAATTAAATTATTAAAGATGTAGACCTTTATTTATATCTAAGAAAATTTTAACTTTGCCATCCTTGAAACTGTCTGCATGATATACAAGCATAGGGATACTTTGCCGGTGCCTGACCACTCTCATGTAGGCTTGCCAGAAGTACCCCTTTTGGGGGTACAATACCCCTTTTTGTAATTATATTTTTTAAAGTACCCCTTTTTGAAAAACCTAAAAGGGATACCGAAAATACCCCATTTTAGGCCGCTCGGACATTTTTATCAAGAGCAAAATTATTCCTCCTCCCATATTCGTTGGAATGGAAGCTACGCCGATTTAGGATTCACGCGTCAAATCGTCAATCATCTTCTGTGTAAATCGAGCGTCGAGCGAGCTTGCACAATTCCGGAAAATTTCCGAATTTTTTAAAAATCATTTTAATGGTTTGTTACACCGTTTTTGTGGTTTTCTTGAGGATTCTGTGTTGTGTATTTTATTTTCCTAATTAAAAATCAAGCACAAACATTGAAAAAAGGGCGTGGCACCCAAAAAATTGTCGCCTGCGGCGCTGTTTTTTTAAGCCGGCGCTTTTTTCTCCCTTGATTACCCCCCCCCCCCCCCATAACTAAGAGCTGTATACGCGCCTGCCTGCCCCTTTTTCCAAATTTATATCTGGCAAGCCTACTCTCATGACACTAGAGGATCAAAAAACCTGTACCTGCCCATACCTTCTTCTGCCCTTATTAGAAACTCTATAATTTACGAAAACCGTAAATTATTTAACCATCTTCCTGAGCAAATACAAAACATACCTACCCTTAAAACTTTTAAAAGAACTATAAAGGAACTACTGGTGGAAAGGGCCTCTTACGAGGTGGTCGAGTATTACAACGACGCCTTTTAACTAAGTATTTCCGGCAGGCATTTCGTTTTGTTTTGTTGAGTTTGTCTTTGTCCTGTCTACTATGTTTGTAGTTATTTACCTTTATATTTTTGACGATGTACCTATTACCTTAAGAAAAAAATAATTATTTTTATTTCTTTTAATTTATGTAAGTATTCGGAGTATATTATTTGTATTTCTTTTTAGCTTTGTTAATAAGAATGACTGTTCTTTAAAACAATAAAGCATATTTTGATTTGATAATAAAACAGTGAAAGGGTTACAATAGCGGGAAAATCCAACAGAGGGTTTAAAAATTAAATTAAATTAGGTACAATATGGGTAATTCATAAAATCTTAAGTAGGTATATGGTCAACAGAATAAATTTAACAAAGGCGAATTATTTAAATCTACTTTATCATTAATTAATAGGTCCGTATTTTTAAGTTTATTTATTTCCATAGATTTTAACAAATTTAGTTTTAAGCCTTTGTTTTCTGTATGTAAGATTTTAAAGGAAAGATCGAAATTATGTTTATAATCAAGTAAATGGTTAGCATAGTTTGAGTCTATTTTATTTTTTAGAAAACTGTTATAATCTTCTTGTATTCTTTTGTCAAAATGTCTACCCGTTTGGCCAATGTATGGTTCAGGACAATCTTTGCCTTTTAATTTATAGAAAGAAAAAAAAAATTTCGATTCTTCCTTTAAAATCTTACGTACAGAAAGCCAGTGACGTAGCAAGGGGGGGGGGGGGGGAATAGGGCGACCGCCAAAATGGCCATGAAAAATACGGGAATTTAAAATTTTACTTATGCAAATACGGCTGGATTGCTTTTGACATTAAATTTGGCAACGCCTATATTTGATGAAAAGGCGCCGCGATTCAATTGCGTCACTATGCTACGTGAGTTGTGAGTTGCCACGACATAAGTCATAAGAAGCAATTTTTCTTTTCACGAATGTTAAGTTCAAGTCTGTTAATCAGTGGCGGTTTCTCCATAGGAGCACAGGAGCACGTGCACCCCCATACTCCATAAAGAATTACCCCATAAAGAAAAAATAATGTTCATTTAAATCTTCTTTATATTCTTACCGTAATATAAGTTAGAACCCTCCTATTTTAACGTTCCGTCAAACAATCGAACGAAACGTGGTGTCATAGCTCTCGCCAAGCCGGTTGTCAAGAGCAACCGTATGGCGCGTAGGAATTCATAAGTCGCACACATGTGTTACGTAGGCGGGGTTTCTGCTGTTTCTCTATGCATCTTGTACTAGCAGGTGTGGTGGGGGAAAGCGCGGTTCTAATAGGAAAACTCGCACGAATTAAATGTGCGCCGTTGAGTTCATTGCATGAATTTATTATTTGGAGTTTACCTTTATATTTTTGTTATTATTTTGGGGCAGTAAAGACTTATTTTAATAAAAATAAACAGTTTTAATGCCAAAACGACTATGAATGTGGAATATTTGAAAAACAATACATTACAGTTATTCCAAACTTTAATGAAGCTGTTATTGATAAGTTTGCTGCAAATAAAAACAAAAGAAGTGACTTTACTTTTAAACAATGTATCCACTAATGAAAAATAAATTGGCCTTTTTTATTTTTTTTATCTTATTTAATTTTTAATAAAATAAGTAGGTAATCATAAATTTTTAATAATTTAATAAAATATTTACTAAAAATTATTGACCAAATTTGGGCGTGGTCTTGAAAAATTAGTACACCCCCAAGTTTACAAATCACGAGTCGCCACTGCTGTTAATATATTTTTTTAAACTCAAATTTGTAAATGCATAATTTTAGTTTTAAGATTGTCTGGTAGGACGCAGAACTACTATTCGCCCGGGGCGCCAAAATTCCTAGCTACGTCCCTGCAGAAAGCAAAGGCTTAAAACTAAATTTGTTAGAATCTATGGAAATAAATAAACTTAAAAATACGGACCTGTTCAACTAGATTTAAATAATTTTTTAAATTTATTCTGTTGACCATATACCTACTTAAGATTTTATAAATTACCCATATTGTACCTAATCTAATTTAATTTTTAAACCCTCTGTTGGATTTTCCCGCTATTGTAACCCTTCCACTCCACTGTTTTATTTACATCTTCAATAATTTTATTTTATTGCACCCTAATTTTTAATTTTCACCTTTATTAAATCATTGTCATCTGACCAAGCTACAGTGTACATGT
Source organism: Polydrusus pterygomalis (assembly GCA_963969555.1). Classification (NCBI taxonomy): domain Eukaryota; kingdom Metazoa; phylum Arthropoda; class Insecta; order Coleoptera; family Curculionidae; genus Polydrusus; species Polydrusus pterygomalis. The sequence goes on from OZ018376.1 coordinate 4,919,768, forward strand.
CATTTTTCTAGTTAATATAGTGGAAATTTACAAGTTCACTGTTCACTTCACTTTGTTTTAGTGTATCCCATAATACTATAAATATGGATTATGGATTTCCACCTAGTATCGGCTGAATCAATTAATTTATTTATTTTAATTATTAAAAAACTGTATTTTGTTGTGTTTTAATTTTTTATTATATTTTCTTCTTTATGATTTTATAAATAAGATGAAAATATTTGAAAAGATAAAAAAATTATTCAATTTTAAATTTTGTAAGTGACTTTCATACTTATTTTCCGTCTTTATGTAGATCAAGCCTAAAAGAAATCATTAATCTTTACCATCGGCAAGTCAAACTGACTGAATTAATTTACGAAGTACCGCAAATATGGGAAGTATGACGTAATGGTCAGCGGTCATTGAACAGACTTTACCCATGTGCCTGTGTAATAACAACCACTTCTCATATATCGTCGGCTTAATCGGCAAAGTGCGTAACTCCACTTTTGGGTAAAATAATATTATATCGCCATCTGATGGTAAACAACACAAACCTGTGAGTTGGAATTAAGGGTATTTCCAAATTTAAATTAGTTTGTTTGCAATTTTAGAAGATGATAACTTCGTCTCTCCCTTCCCACCAATTTCAGTAGGAAAAATGTGTAAGTCCAATCGTTAGTAACAACGTTCAGGGCAAGCACACAGCACAGATACATCTGTGAGTTCTTAGAACAAATAAACAGTGATAATAATAGCTTTATATGATTAAATATCTATTAAAAGGTAAGGTAGTAAAGGTATTTGTTTTTGAGATTTTATTTTTAAAAATGTTGAAATATCATACTAGGAATTGTTCTGATAATACCTACAACATACCTAAAGCCAGTGGTTCTCAACCTTTTTGTGGTGGCGGAACACTTTTGGTAGTAATAGGAAAATGGCGGAACCCTATACCTTCGTCAACCTATTTGCGGTAAAGTAATCAATTTCTCAAATACTCATGATTCAGATTAGTTGATATTACTAAATTACTTCGCGGAACACCTGGAAGAGCTTTGCGGCACACCGGTGTTCCGCGGAACGGCGGTTGAGAACCACTGCCTTAAGCAAATAAAAAGGTTAAAACGCCAGATATGAGGCCATTGTTACCACCACAATCTCTCTCCCCTACTATATTTAATTGAACAATTTATAAATTTAGTATTGCTGGATAGCCAAAGGCCCAAATGTTGTTTTCCATATACTGAATGGAATTTTAATTAATGTTACTTACCTTCCTATCAACAATCCAGTCTTTGCTACCCTTTGTGTTCCTCTTGTGTATTCAATGTCAACTGATATAGGAGCCGAATAAGTCATATCTCTAAGTCTACATTCATGCGGTGTCGTTGATTTACTAATGTTAAAACCCTCGTCGACATCTGGAGATCCAACATGTACATTTGTATACCTGATTAATAAAAATAAAGTAGGGATAGGTTAAGAAAAATGAAATCTACTTTATAACCTTACTTGATATAAAACAAAGGATCTGCATCACACGTAACTTTATTATTAGCCTCCACAATTTTCTTGATTTCAACATTAATAAAATAATTGAACGAGTCAATGTGTTGTTTAACTAAACCTTTGATTTTAAGGAAAGCCGGTACCAACTTCCATTTTTCCTGAAAAGCGTAATGAATATTAAATGTCTAGGTACCAAACCTTGCATAAAATTTTTGGATAACATGCTTTAGGGCAAATTACGGACGTGCCGTACCTCAATGTCTTTGACTGGTTTGTGGTAAAAATTAGGATCGCCGAATAGTTCTTGATTTATATTTAGTACGTCTGGCATGCTTTTAGTTATACTTTTTAAAATTTCTTATAACAAAAATAGAACTTAGAGAACATTAACATTAGAATCTTTTGAAACAAAATTGAGGTTAGGTAAGAAGACCAGACCGTACAAAAACATCAAAAAACCCAATAGCACCAGTGTTGCCAGAGTAACAAAGCAAAAAGTCGCCATCGATCAGTATGAAAAGTCGCCACTTTGTCGCCACAGCTTTTTTGAGATATTGGGGTTAGAAAACTGTCAATAGGTACTAAATTTTAAAAAATGTTTTTGTGGAACAAGCTAAATAAACTTTATTATATTATTATAGGTACACAAATAATAAAAATTAAACAAAAAACTATAAAATTTTAAATAAATTATTCTGATTCTGTCTGAATCGGAACCTGATTTAGTTTTTCCTGTTTATTTTTATATATAGTATTCATTTTTTTAAAGTTCTAGGAACACCTGTAGAAAGTTGCAGAAAATAAGCTTTTTATTGAAAATCGCCGCCATACTCTCATAGAGACAAAAAGTCGTCATTTTGGCGACTTGTCGCCCCAAATGGCAACACTGAATAGCACCACAGGTCACAGAAAAAGAAACTGACGTAGCCGTAGAACCAATTTAAATGAAGTTAGCAACAATTTACTAATAAGAAAGTGAAATCGATATCTTACAACAGTTCTGTTGCTACTAAAAGAATTTTATCAAAATAAATATTAAGGTTGTTGCTACAAACATATGGGTCAAGGGCATTGAAACGTCAAACGTTATGGATCTTGATCAGAAAAATGTCGGAGTTTTGGAATGTTTTCTCATTTTGTCAGTCAACAATCTATTTTGATTAGTATAGTGACGATTTTTTAAGAGTAGTGCGCTTATTAAGAATAATTATGGAGTAAAATGTGCAATGAGTGTTTCAAAACGATGTGTGAACTGGGTAGACCAAATAGCAAGAAAGACTATACATAAAATGATGAGTTAAAAGTTAAAAAAAACATTTTAGTTTGTAGGTTTAGGTTTCAGTTACTCTTTTTTAGTTTATAAAGGTTTATATGACTGTAAAACGCCCCAATTTGACTGATTTATGCTTGACTCAAACACCAGGTAAGCTTTGTTTATATCGTAAATCATATTGTAGGATCATGATCAGAGGTCCACCAGTTTGGCTGATTAATATATTTATAATTGTTTTTATAATCTCTAATTATATATTAACCCACAGAATTTGTTTTATAATAAGTTTATATAATACTTAATGTAGCAAAAGTCTTGAAGACATGCACAAGAAAACTAGAAAATCTGAGAAGAAATCGTAATTCAAAAAAAAAACACTGAAGTAATTAATCTCTTATCTAGCCTAACTCAAAGTTTGTAGGGATAGTATGACAATACTTAAGGATTTGTAAAACTTATAGGAATTAGTGAGAAATTAAGTATTATAACTACGGTAAACTATCAATATCAATAATCAATCTTTGTACTAAGGAAAATTTTTAATTTTTAATTTATAGAAACTATTTACTTAGGTATTTAAATTATTTAAAAAAAAAATTAGGAATATCTTTTTCCTGAAGATTGGAATACCTTTTAAACTTCATAGCCATTAAAAAAATTAACCTATCTGAACCATTCAAAAAAAGTAGTATTTTTTAAACTGGCTAAACTAAATAGATTTTGTTGTCCATAATAATATATCCTGATTATGATCTTATAAAAAACAGATTGCAAAATGTGCATTATTTTTATTCAAGGTACCAATATGACCATGGCACAAGAGCGAGTAACTAGGAAATGGGAAATTTTTCAAGGCCGGAATAGATTTTACTGCAGTGGGAGATTCATGACAGCCCCTAACGCGGGTGTCTTTTTGTTGACGGTGTTCTTAATCACGGGAACATGCACTCTCTTTTTTATATTCGAGTAAGTGACACCAGTAGCTAAAAAAAAAACTTATTACATTATCACCTGTATTGGAGTATTTTTATGTTTGCTTATTCATAACTTTTTTTTTGGCTAGACCGAGTTTGCTACATTTATATGTAGTAGTGGAATATGTTCCTGAGGTAGTTCCATTATAAGGAATGAATAAAGTAAAAAAAAATGGGGTGAGAGGGCATTAAGTGTAGCAGCTGATTTGTTCAGGGTTATTGATGTCAAAATAGCTAAATTTGACCAGCATTTTTTTTAAGTTTAAATCTTTGGGGTAACAGTTCTGACAAATTGGTCAGGGCCATTTTTCAAATTCGTTTAGTAACAAACGACTTTGCCTGATATTTCAAATTGTTTTTAGTTGTAAATATCTTGCCGAGAATGTAACAATAGCAATACCAATAATCGGGGTGTTTTTGTTTCTCTTCACGATGTCTTCCTTGTTGAGGACAAGTCTATCTGATCCTGGGATTCTTCCTAGAGCCACATCAGAAGAGGCGGCTTATGTTGAAAAACAAATAGGTATGTATGTACAGTATTTTCGGCCTTACACATGATAGATTACTCTTGATTATTAGTCCTAGGTCATAATATGCATTAAAAATCAAGTTTTTTAAAGTAAAAATGTTATTTTATAGTATAAATGCAGGTTATTGAAGAAATATATTACCTATAATAAAATTATTAATTTATAATTTTTAAGTAAAAAATATTACTTGGGGGAGGATGGGGGAATAAGAAACAGGGGTAATAAGATTTTTTTTTCTTCCTTTTTTGTACATGGAAAAAATCTAAAAAAAAAACACAAGATATCTATAACCTCCATCCACAAGACCTAAAAGGTTTTTCAAGCAATGTCACGAAATTCTAAAATTTCTTTGCTTAACAAGTTGGGTCTGTATAAAACTTAATCAGCCCAAAGTAGTGCTTTTTAAGACATTTTCTTTGTTTCTAATCTGGAGTTAAATTTATAAACCAAGTAGTGATGAAACGATTGCGATTCCGATTACGATTAACCGCCGATTATAAGGATTTTCCGATTAATCGTAACCGCCGATTATTTGGACGATTATTGATACGATTATTGTAATATAAAGTTTTAAAACCACTGGTAATTCCCCGGCCATGCGTTAGGACTTTGACCTCGATGCGAGGGATGCAAAAGCATTCAAACTCCAAAGAGAAAACGACTGGGTTTTGAAAACTTAAAAATGTTATGTTTTCTTAATAAAAATTTAATATCACTTAATTTTCAATATTAAATTGTATTATGTTATACGAAAAACAGGCCTGGGATTTAGTTTGCTTGTTTATTTTAGATTTTTAATATTTTTGTTGTGAATCTATAGTTTGTTTTCAGTTTGTATCTATTTTCGTTAAAGTTTCTTTTAAAAATTATATGAAATACATATTTTTACGTTTTTTCCCTGATAATCGTAATCGTACTCGTACGATTATTTCGGTTTTAATCGTAATCGTAATCGTTTAACAGTAATCGTTGCATCACTAAAACCAAGTTTTTGGCATGGTCTTGTGGATAATGAACAGGGCTTTCAAGTGTTTTTTTAATTATTTTTTTAACTTAAAACAGAGACTACAAAAAGGTGTGTTTCTTATAACCCCAAGTTTTCTTTCATGTGGGGGTAATAAGAAGAAATTCACCTTTTTTTTACATGGAAAAAATCTAAAAAAAAAAACACGATACCTATAACCTTCATCCACAAGACCTAAAAGGTTTTTCGAGCAATGTCACGAAATTCTATAATTTCTTTGCTTAACAAGTTGGGTCTGTATAAAACTTAATCAGCCCAAAGATAGGGACATGTAAGCCGTTTTGCTCTCCCACGTACAGTTAAAAAGCTAGTAGCTCTCAAAGTTCAAAAATGTCATTTTTCAAGAGACGATATCTCGGAAACCATTAAGCATAGACTAATATTGCTTTTATTAAAAAATAATTATAATTTTATGTAGAATTTAAAAATTTAATAATATATAGGGTGTTCCATTTAAAATATCGAAATGGCTATTATTTTTGTGTGGAAGCGGCAACACTGTATTGTTAAAAATATTTTAGATAGGTAGAGCGTGTCCGTTTATGTAAACGACGAAATTTTCAGAACGATTCCTTTACTGGTTCGTCAGAAACGTCTAACGTTCCATCCACCGTGAATCACCCTGTATACTTGAAACTATCACCTGTACAAATTTTATTGGTTTCTTATTCCCCCATTCTCCCCTATATAAATTATTCAGAACAATATTTAATTAATTAAAGCATTTCTAAAAATATTTTCAAATTGTCTGTTTTTAATATCAATGTTTTTATTTCGACTTTAAATTGTTTTAATGAAATCAATTTTTTAATTTTTGTTGGTAAATAATCGTTTAAATAAAAACATAAATATTTGAAATTTTTTTGTCCTATGGACTTATTTATTTTAGGTTTTATGGTTATTTCATTTTTATGACGTGTATTATGATTATGGTTTTTAAATTGTATAAGGTTTTTATTTTTAAATATATATATTAAGATGTTATAAATGTAAAGTTATCTTATGTTCAACTTTTTTGTTTCTGAATATAATTCTTTTGAAGGATAAAGATAATTTTTTATAAATAAGCATTCTACTTTTTTTTATAAGTCTGTAGTGTTCGCAAATTAATAACCGAGTTCCTTTTACGTTACTTTTAAAAAACAAAGCAAAGCACTACAAAGATTTTTTCTCCCCGTTGCCGCGGTAGTATGCTATATTTAAAAGGAACGCTCAACTTAGCCGTTGACTTTGCGTTGCTGTTTAAAAGTAACTACGAGGAACTCGGGCATTAATTTATACTTTTTAGAACGATTTTGAAGCCTTTTTTTAAATATAATCTTTATTTTAGAGGTCACAAATTCGGCAAACAGCCCGACATACAGGCCGCCGCCCAGGACGAAAGAAGTTCTTGTCAAAGGCCAAACTATCAAGTTAAAATACTGTTTTACGTGTAAATTGTTTAGGCCGCCCAGAGCGTCGCACTGTAGCATTTGTGATAATTGTGTGGAACGGTTCGACCATCACTGCCCATGGGTAAGAGAAAAACTCCCCAGTGCAAGTAGAAGTCGCGTCATAAGTAGATAAAGTCTGTTCAATGACCGCTGACCGTTACATCATATTCTCTATATTTGCGGTACGTCGTGAATTAATTTAGTCAGCTTGACCGGTGGTAAAGGTTATGATTCTTCTTGGGCACCGGCGTATACAAGGGGGGGGGGGGTAATGGGGGTAATTACCCCCCCCCCAAGATTACTTAAGCGTTGTTTAATTTTTGTCCCTACTCCTTAAAGCTGCTATTATCTAATATCCTAGCCAGGCACGTAGCTAGGGGGGAGGGTACAGGGGGCCTGAACCCCCTCCGAAACTCGAGCTCTAATTTCGGCAACATAGGCAATACATTAAACATTTCCTACACTATTACATTTTCTTCACCTCAATTATTACCAGGTTTGTTTTTGAGATTTTCTTGAGGATTTTGTGTTGTGTTTTTTATTTTTCCCACTTGAAAACCAAGCACCATGATTCAAAAAAGGGTGTGGCACCCAAAAAATTTTCGCCTGCGGAGCTTTTTTTTTGCGCGCGATCCCGATAGCCCCCCCCCAAAAAAATCCTGGCTACGTGCCTGATCCTAGCCGATCGATACACGAACTGTACACCCTTTGGCGATTTTTTTTAACTGTATGAAGAGTATTATCTTGCCAATTTCGCCTAAAAGCCCCTTTACTGTATATCCAGGTTTCATCCAGAAAAACAAGTTGAGAGTTATTCTTAAATTCTCTTAAAAATTCGACTCGCTTTTGGGCTATATGGGGTTGCGCTATTAAAAAACGGCTTTGTGATACAATTCATTTACGCCATTTAAATTAAAATTTTTTAAACAGTCCTCTAATGAACCAGTGGATATTTCAAGACCATCAATGATTTTAAGGTTTAGTTGTATTGAGCGAATGATAACGTGTTCACCTGCTCTATACATCCCATAAATACGCTCTCTTATGGTATGTTCATGAAAGTTGTCGACCACGGAATGACAAGATAGCTACATTATTGCGATTGTTAAAATCGGTATCCTTCTCTATCCTCTTTGCCTTAATTCGTTGGATTGTTGAACACGAAACTCCCAAAGCATCAGAAACACTCTAAAACAGAGGCGGAGGTATTAATAAAAATATTGCCGTATTTTTGCCATTTTATTTAGGTTTTCACAATTCCTACTTTATTATACAGGGTGGCCCTTTAGTGTGGCAAAGTACAATAGCTCCGTTACTATTTCAAATACATTAAAAATATTAATACAAAAGTTGAAGGGCAGTAAGTGACTTATAACGTAAAATTATTTTTAACTCTATAGGGTGGCTCAAAAAAGCGGAACAGGAAAAAATGTACTTTTTTCAAATGGAACACCCTGTATATTTTGACATTTTTAAATTCCACATAAAATTACAATTATTTTTTATTAAATACATTATTAGTCTATACTTTATATTTTCCGAGATATTGACTCTCGAAAAGTGACATTTTTGAACTTTGACAGCTTCTAACTTTCTAACACTACGTCTTAGAGCAAAACGGCTTACATGTCCCTATCTTTAATTTTTATTATCTTCCCAAAAAAATCAACTTCCGGTTAAACCGGATGTTACTCGAAAGCAGGAAATATAGTTGTTCCGGTTTAACTGGAAGTTGATTTTTTTGGGAAGATAATAAAAATTGAAGATAGAGACATGTAAGCCGTTTTGCTCTAAGACGTACTGTTAGAAAGTTAGAAGCTGTCAAAGTTCAAAAATGTCACTTTTCAAGAGTCAATATCTCGGAAACTATAAAGTATAGACTTATAATGTATTTAATAAAAAATAATTATAATTCTATGTAGAATTTAAAAATGAAAAAATATACAGGGTGTTCCATTTGAAAAAAGTACATTTTTTCTTGTTCCGCTTTTTTGAGCCACCCTATAGAGTTAAAAATAATTTTACGTTATAAGTCACTTACTGCCCTTCAACTTTTGTATTAATATTTTTAATGTATTTGAAATAGTAACGGAGCTATTGTACTTTGCCACACTAAAGGGCCACCCTGTATCTACTTACCTCGTAAACTGCGTTAAAGGGTACAATAGTCTTTCCGGCATCACTTTCTCTTTGGAAATAATCAAATAATTTTAAAATTAATGCTTGTTCTTTTTCACCATACCGTGACATTTTTGAAATATTATTGACTAAAAATGTCACTGTCAAAAATGACAATAAAACTTTTTTTGATTGTTAAAATTATACGACATTTATTATTGACGGAAATTTACTATCTCACCTAGTTCACGAATTTTCGAAAGATACGCACTAGTCGTGACGTAACGGTCAGCGGTCATTGAACAGTCTTTAACTAAGGTCGATTCTCACTTGACTGGTTTTTCTTTGTTTTAATTGTAATTAGCTCCCTAAAAATGTATACTTAGTACTTAGTGGCATACAAAGCTTTCAAAATTGTAAAAGTTTTATGACTTCGGTGGGAATCGAACTCAGAACCCTTCGTTTGCCGAACGACCGAGCTAACTAACCAATTGAAACGTCAGAGACCTACAGTGGCGGATCCAATAGGGGGGGGGGGGGGGGGGGGGAGACAGAAAATATAATCAATAGTTTGATAATTTAATTTGATATAATCAATAGTTTCTAAAAATCAAAACGTAGATTACATTTTGTATTATAATAATTCACAAAAAGTTATACACATTACTCACGATGACCGTTCATTAGCATATTTTTAAAACTAATTCGGTTTTAATCGTGCAAATTTGAATAATGAGGTTGTCGGAGACGCGACCATATGCGAATTTCTGTTATACTTCGTCAAGTTGTCTCAAACCTGCTAATTTTAAATGGAGCACCCTGTATTACATATATTGTCTTTTGTGTTCCTTTCTTTATTTTCAATAACTTTTAATACATTTTTATTTATCAACCACAAAAGTAAATGGTCAAAATTTAACAAAAATTTACTTTTTTCTCAGAAACGTATGAGACAACTTCGAAGTCGCATATGGTCGCTGTTATTTCATTTGAAGAGAGCGTCATCCAAAACTCCGTTATCCAAATTACCTTTTGTAATAATTGCTTTTTCTTTATTGGTTTTAGGTTGGAAACTGTGTTGGTAGAAGAAACTACAGATTTTTTTACATGTTCATAGTGTCCTTAGCTTTTTTGGCGGTTTTTATATTCGCTTGTGCTGTCGCTCATCTAATTTTAAGTAAGTCATAGAGTTATAGTGATTTTTGATATTGTTTGTGGTTTTTAAGAGTCTAACATCGCTTTTACTCTTTACATGCTAACATTTACTTAAAACCCTCTATACATAATATCGACGTTATTTCATTTTTATATTTAGAAATAATAAAATAATATCTCAGAACATTTATTTTATAAATCCTCTTCTCAACTGAAACCATCCAAACATAAATTTGTCTTATTATTTTCGCATCAGATTTTTTTAAACAATTATCATTTACCTAATGGAGGTATTGTTTTTATAAAAACATATGAATAGGTGGGAAATTCTTTAAAATCGTTCAGTAATGATCCTGTGAATAGATTTAGTGTTTGACCTTATTTTTATCAAGTTGTCAAATATTTTTTTTTATCAGGGTCATTGTTATAATATGCGGAGATGCGATCTTTAAAATACTACACAGAAAGAATTGTATTGTTGTATACCTATGTAAGTAGTACAGCTTATACTGTAAGTTATATATTATATGCATCAAAGAAAATCCATGCAAATGTAAAACCAACATCGAATAAATCCAGCTGATTTCGTAAGGTCACGCGCCACGTAGACAAGACGGGACGACGGTAGTGCTATGATAAAATAATAATATTTTAGCCACTTGAATTAGCGTTGATTGTATCTTCTCGATAACTTTCCTAATTTTGGCAATTATTTTCAACCTACCTTCATAGAATTTCATAAAATACTACAACTCCCTAGTTTTATAACTCTTATCACGCAATAAGATACTTTTAAATTTGAATTAAACAGTTTTATCAAGCCGATATCAACGTGTTGTCATGATTTGACAAGCAAAACTAACCTAACGTCAAATTATTTAGTTAAATTCCGTGCCGCTGACTTTAAGACGCCACCTGAGGTGGATCTCACCCCTCTGAGACGCCCCCCCCCCTGGATCCGTTAAATTGCCTTTATAAACAGGCTAGTATATGCTGTCTCACTCACTTTAAAATTGTTTACGCTCCCAGTGAACGACAGGCCTTATTGTTACTTTGAGGTGCCACTCATTTTGACACATAACCTAAAATGTGACCAGTGCCACATCCTCCCTTCTAATTTTCGTTTACTCTTAATATTAAATTAAAATAACTTCCCTGTGCTTAGAGATGACAAGGCAAACCGATCAATTCGCTTCATTGTTTACAGACGATATGATTTATTAAGTAAAATTTTAATTAAATACCATGTAACTTTTGTATACTATGTCAAGAATTTCCCACATCTAATTATAGCCACAATACGTATATTATACAGTTGTGTGCTTCCGAAATGTGTGAATCCTCCATAACCGCAGACAAAAAGACGAATAATATATAACATCTTATTAACTGAATAACGTCAAGGCTCGTTACTCCTACATTTTGATTGCGATAATAAAAATAAGTTCTAATAACAATTGTATACACAATTATTAAAAAAGTGTTTGCTAATCCTTGTTTTGTTGTTTGATATGATTAAGATGGATTAAGTAGGTACCGAGAATTATCTATCACAATCTACCTGCAAATTTATTGATTCTGTGTAATGTTTTGATGAAGATTTTAATAAAAAGGGATCAGAAGCATTTAGATAGACAATTTATGACTGATTAGGCTGCATTACTCGTGCGTGCGGAAATCCCAAGGGAATTACCCTAGGAATGTATGGAGCATGGGGAGTGTCCTGCTGGGGATATTTGGCGATTGCACTCACTAGAGCATTCGACTGTACGACTGTATAAATCATCAGTTGTTACTGAGCAAACTTGAGGTATTTAGAGTAAGGGGAGTCTTTCTTCAGTCTTCAGTGGTTAAAATTTTTTTTTAACATCACAGGATGTTTGTGTGTATGTGATGTATATGTTTTTGTCGACTAGGTTTCAGGAAAAAAGTCATTTGCGTCGGGCAGGACCGACGTCGGTCTGGGAGTCCCGCAGGGATCCGTGTTGGGATTGATATTGTTTATTTGTTATATTAATGATTCCCTAGTTCGCGGACGACTCTTTCTTTATAGTTTCATCTTCAAACCAAGAAGAACTCGAAAATGTATGCAACAGCGGTATCGCCTTGTAAAACTTTAAAAAACTCACCCTGTATAACAATATAGAATCTGATGTAAAAAAACGAAACTATTCGGCTATTAACGTACACGTTTTATAAAGCACCATTTTATAGCACGCGTCCATGTTAAAAAACGAGCTTGCGGCGAGTTTTATAACGGGACAAGTGCTTAAAACTGCTTTATACTATTTTTTCTAATTTGTAGTTTTTTCAATAAAAAACACATATTTAAAAAGAAAATAAATCCTTCAAATTTTGTAAATTATTATGTCTACATTTATGTTGGTAATACTATTTTTTTTCATAGTAGCCTCTGGACAACAAAAATTATTTTGCGAACTGTCATTTTTTGATTTATTGACCTATTTTCACCACAAGATTCTAAAGTTATTTTAGCGATATGAGATTTGAAATTGGATGGAATACGTTGTGTGATCCTTGTACATTCGGTACATATACAGAGCGTTCGGAAATTCGGGCGATTTTGCTACTTTTTTTCGAATTTCAAAAGACGTGATTTTACGTCACGACATTGCAATTTAGTATAGGGAAGATGGAAAATTCAAATAAAGTTGAAGTTAAAATCGACATTGGAAGGTTAGTAGATTGAATTTTGGATAGGATTTGGCAGAAAATGATAGCTTGAAGCATCTACAAAAGATTGATTTATAGATTTATGCAACCAACATACATGACTGTTATCCACACAGAATAAAAAAGTAGGTTATCAAGCTATTTTTCCCCTGCGAAAAATGGGTTTTCTCGTAAATCACAAAGGCCGCGCCAGTCAATGAAATAAAACATTTAAATGTTACGAACATCAAATAAAGAAAAACGCGTATCGAAATAGCTTCATTACTTTTCATACATATTACATTCATAGACTTGTTATGATACCAAATTAGAAAAAAGTCATTTTAAAAAACATTATCTTAGGGTCGGATTGGAATACTGATTAATTGTTAATCAAAATCCTACCATTTTGTGCCAACTAGTATGTTACTGTTACCAATAGTTATTTTTAGTTATATTTTATAATTTTTATATTTTGGCACAAATAAATATTTTAATTATTATTTATTATTATTATTATTAAGAACTCAATTACTTAAACTCCCTACACACCATGGCATATTGCCATGGATCTTTATCTGTAGACATTTACAAAAAAAAACATTTTTAACTTTTTTTATTTGTGTTGATCAATTTAATAAAATTGTAGTTACAAAAGAAGATAGGCAGTTTCTAGATGCTGTCAAAGAATCTCCCGCCAGTGTGATAGTGGCAGTAATATGCTTTTTTAGCGTGTGGAGTATATTGGGATTGGCGGGATTCCACACTTATTTGACAACTAGCAATCAGACTACAAACGAAGATGTAAGTTTATTTCTAATTATTAACGGATTTTTACTGTGCGTTTGTCGGGTCCAGACCACATCCAGACATTCACGTTGAATCGCCGATAGACATTTACCTATAGATACGTACAGCTTATCTCACGCGCAAACAAAAGTTAAGGTTTATTGGTGAAAAAATACATCCGGTCCGAGCGCAAAAAACTTTTTCTGATAACTTTTTTCTTTCGATATTTTCAGAAATAACCCCACTTTTAAATAATTTTTTGGAAAAAATTTAAATTTGACAGATAATGCAAATCACGTGACTCTTATTTTTTTGCATCTCGATCGAAGCAGAACTTGATGTCTAAGTCAAATTTCGAATAAAGCTATTAATAAAAAAAATCCCATATGATGCGGACTTTACCGGTCACACTGTATATAGAATACCGCCCGTTTAATCAAAAATCGCTCGGACCCGTCAAATTATTTTTTTTTTGAAATGCTACGTGTATCAAGTAAAATTTTTTTAATGAAATATATTTTATATTTTTAATACATTCTACAACCTTTTTCATAAATCATGTCCTATATCTATCTTCAACCGTTTACGAAATATTGACTTATTTTATAACAAAATAGAATAGACAAAAGACAAAGTATAAAAAAAAACTATTTTTTCCCCATATTTTATAAGATGTTGAAAGTGTCCTCCACCAACTGTTGTACAATGGATCAAATGATTTAAAAATTCCTGTTGTGCATTTTGTACTACTTGTGGAGAAATTTCTCGTAGACTATCTATCGTCGGTCGGGTTTATATTTTTATAAACTCAATTGTTGACGTAGCTCCACAAGTTAACATTGGGCGATCTGGGTCTATCTATTAACATAAAAAAAGGAAATCTTTGATGCCATCTACCGGCTCAACTAAGCAACTTTGAATATAACTAAGTTGGTTTAAGTCTACCTGTTTTGACGTAATGAACTATTAATGACATATTTTCAATATTTGTTTTAGATTAAAGGTTCATTTACTAGTAAAAGAGGACAAGACAGTTTCAACCCTTATTCAAGAGGAAATGTTTGTTTAAATTGTTTTCACATATTGTGTGGACCTGTGGCGCCGTCTTTAATTGATAGGTAGGTTTAAATGTGATTTAACTGTTTGTAGATCAGTTCATCTTATTGTTTACAGACATATTATGACAAGTCTATATAAATACTTACTTATAAAATGAAAATCCTGGCACTAACTCATTTACTATAAAGACAAAAACGTTTAATATTCTCACAATAACCTCATATTTCCTTTTATCATTCCAATGTCAAAATTGTCATATTCATCTTTTGCTACCGCTAGTACAATTGATCTGGTACCTATAGATGGCATCACCAGTGGCGGCTCGTGACTGATTTAGATGGGGAGGCTAAGTTTTAGAAATGAAGCGCCGCAGGCGAAAAATTTTCGCGACCACTCCCAAAATCAAAAATTCACTATAAAAAAAACTGTTAAAAATAAGTTAAACTAAAAACTCTTTTTTTATAAAATTGTACCTTAGACATAAACTATCTAAAAGATTATTTGGGAAATTTTCTGAAGAACTTAAAAAAATATTTTTATTCATTAAGTCAAAAAATTGTACCTAATTCATGCAAATCTGAAAATCTTAGTTCAATCTGGCCTTTTGTAGTATCTAAAATATCATTGAAAAACTGCTTATAATAAAGTTTCTGCGAAGGTCTGCGTGTTTGGTTTGTTTTAATTTTATTGTTGTAAATGCCGCCCCCTAATATTTGCCGCCCTGGGCTACAGCCCTTACAGCCCCCCCCCCCTAAACCCGCCGCTGTTTAAATGCCTCTCTATTGCGCGAGATAAATTTGTAAGATTATCGTATCCAAATTTCGACCAAACTTCTTCGCGATTTGAAAATAATACACAGGGCCAACATAATAATTTTTTCAAACTAATACTACCAGTTAGCCATATTATGCATTTATCATACCAAGTATTGACAAAACTGCGAGGCGGTTTACTATGAATAATTAAAATTTTGCTTAGGTCTGGTCGTGGTACCTTTAAGTCTTTTATAAACAATTTATCGTCGTAAGACAGTCGACTAAATCTATATTTTATTACGTATTTGACGATATCTTTGCAATTTCGAACATTGATTTCAGCATTATTAGCATTAAAGCTTCTACTAGATTCGCAAATTTCAGTTACCTCCATTTTTATAATAATACAGAGATAAAATAAATAAATAAAGTTAAATAAACAATAAAATAATAATAACTTACATGGACAAGTAGGTATATTTTATGCACAATAAAATCGCGAAAACGAAAATCCACACCCAAATTAACAATCCGGCACACACTAACAGAAAAAAATCCTTCCGAAACGTCCGAAAACAACGAGGAAAACAATCACACAGATTAGATTAGGTTAGGTACAATGAACAATCCAAATCCGCCGGAGCTCTGGGCTTCCCGCGAAATATTTGTGGGCGTTTCTGCCTTCGGCTCTCGGTTTTACGCGAAAAAAACAACGCGCACCATCGTACTTACCCTCGCTTCTTGCATCGAAACAAGTGGAAAATTATGTATTATCCGTGCAGAAAATATTTGACCGTTGGAGGCTTGCCTCCGTTGGTAATACTAGGCTGATGCGAGCTGACCCTACCTAATAGTCCTGAACCTAAGCGGCAATAATAAAAATATTATAGAAAGAAAGTGTTTTTCTTGAAGGATCTAATTCAGGATTTTTGATACACTGGGAATATAATAATATAAAAGTATCATTTTCAAAGTTATCTTTAAAAAAAGCTATTTTGTAAGTTTTTGTTGGGGAGGCACTGCATCCCCTGCCTCCCCTGACGAGCCGCCACTGGGCACCGCATGTCATTCATAAACGCTATTAAGATATGTTGACAACATCGTTTATAAGAGAGGGGCGGTGAAGAGCTGTGTAAGACCGGGAGTAAGGATTACGGTGCTTTTGAATGTGACCTTCCTACTATAGAATAGAACTAACCTACAAATAACCCAACTTTCTATTTACCCACCTATGAAAAGTAACTGTAAAATTATTATTTTCCGAGTTCTCGCTTGATTGACATTTGTGACTCATGTTAGTTAGTCTTCAAAAAAATAACAGAAAACATAGCAATTATGTAGGTATTACACAAAACCAATAAACTGAAGATAATTTCAAACCGCTGTCGAAGAAACACCAAACGGTAATAGGGATGTAGAAATCATCCATATTTTCAATGCGATAAATCGTTTTTAAGCAATGCTTCGAGGCCATTTTATATTTTGTCAACGGATCGATGTAATTTAATAAATAATTAGTATCTAATTTTGGAAGGGCTGTTCAGGGAGGCATTGACGAATAGTATGCCGGTGTTTGTTTTTTAAATAAATGTACAGAAACTTAAAAAAAAAACAGTTTTTTAAAACCACTAAACTTGCCACAATTTACCTTAAAATCCTTGAAAGTAAACACATCGATTTTCAGAAGTGAAGTAAAAACAACAATTTTTACTGATAACACGATATTTTCTAGTCTATCTAGATGTCATCTATCCTAAGAATTCTAGAGAATATGTGTTTGTTTTAACTTCCGTAATTGTACAAAACACGAAAGTAAACAAGACTATGACCGGCTGACTAACATCTGCCTTGCTCTACCAGCTCCAGAATATGTCTGTCTTTCTTCTTCGTATGCAAAAAGCATAAAAATAACTACTCTGATCAACACAGCACTGCAGTGCGCATGCGAATCCTCAATAGTTAGGTAAATCGAATTGACGATAGAAAATGGCGTCGTTAATCCCACCTTAATAAACTACTAATCCTATAACTAGTGTAATAAGGATTTGCTTCACTTGATTAAATGATGTAGTTCCACGAACTAATATTATTAGTGAACTATAACGAATTAACTAGTTCAGGAACTGGAACGTCCATATCTATAACTCTAAGTTATAGTTTGACCTTTAAAATTAGTTTTCTCTTTATAAAGTAGGTACATTAAAAGCATGACATTTTTAATAATTTTTTTTTAGAAGAGGAGTAGTTACTGATAGTTATCGGACAGAACTGAGTCAACCAATAACGTCAGAACTTCCAGTGCCATTAGCAAATGGGTTATATGGTTTAAAACCACAGGTAATGGTAATTCACCGGGTGTAATAATAATAATAAGTTTATTGAAAATTTAATAATATAGTAAATATGTTTATGTTGTCTTCTATAAACTTATTCTTTAATCCCCTGAAGCTGAGCTTGTTAGGGGCAAATCTTATTTTTTGTTTTAGTATGGAAAATCATAAATCATAAATATGCATTAAAAATCAAGTTTTAAAGTAAAAATGTTAATTTATAGTGTAAACGGAGTTTTTTTTTGAAGAAATATATTACCTATAATGAAATTATTAGTTTATAATTTTTAAGTAAAAAATATTACTTATAATATAAACTATTCAGAACAATATTAATTAATTAAAGCATTTCTAAAAATATTTTCAAATTGTTTGTTTTTAATATCCATATTTTTATTTCGACTTTAAATTTTTTTAATGAAATCAATTTTTTAATTTTTGTTGGTAAATAATAGTTTAAATAAAAACATAAATATTTAAAAAAATTTTGTCCTATGGACTTATTTATTTTAGGTTTTATTGTTATTTGATTTTTATGACGTGTATTATGATTATGGTTTTTAAATTGTATAAGGTTTCCATTTTTGAATATATACAGTGTGGTTTTTTAAGTGTGCAACATATGGGAATTTTTTTTATTAACGATATCTCAGAAAATTTTATTCTTCATAAAAGTTGGTGCATGTTCGAAAATCATATTAGATGCACTTGGAATGGTTGCAAGTCAAACGGCGTACAGGGTAAGCCAAAAAATATAAAACTTGTACAAGAATAAAGTCCCCCTATTTCAAAAAATTCAGCAAAATGTTATTAAAAAAAGTTGTTTAGAATTAAAAGTTATGCATAGGTTCAAAAACGTGACCTCCTAAAATAAAAAAAATATATTTTTTTAAAAAACATTAATAATTTCCCAAAAATTTTTTTTTTTAATATTCACCATAAAGACCTTCATAAATTAATCAAAATCAAATCAATTTCACATATTTTTGTTCAAGTTCAAGCATATTTGTAAAAGTTACTTGAATTTTTAATTTATTAAGGAATCACAAACTATATGTTTGTTGCAACGATATTAAACACAACTTTAAATATCCTAAAAATTATGTTTAACAAGATAAAGCTGTAACGACCAAAATTGGCCGTTAGGTTCTATTTAAATTTTACCTCTACTATATTATTGTTCTAGCTTTCATATCAATATTGTTATTAGTTTTTATGGGATAAATTTTGAGATTCGTTATTCAGACATCGTTTAAAATAAGTTGCTCATTGAAACATTACTCTTTATTAGTAAATACCTTTCGTTCTCTGTTAAGAAAATGTGTAATACCGCCTTACGACTTGTTTTTAGCTTTCTTACCTTACAATTTCCTTCTTACTGTCAGTTTGTAACACGATGTCTCATTTGTTTACCTTTTACCATACATCCTGTATATTATAGCTTTTCTGGAACCCTGTAGGGTCGATCTTGAGTAGTAGTAGAAGTGGATACTGCTGTACCACCTAAAATAAAACTCTTAAGCTGTTTGCTACCCGTTTAAACTAGGTTTTGGGGTTAACTCTCCAAAGAATACCCGAACATTCAATCCTGACCTCTTTAGAGCTTTGTATAAATTTTATCTATGGTATATTTCTTAAATAACTTGTTAGCCTACCTTATTTCTTGCCTACGGCCATTCTCTTGTCCAAAAAGGGGCCAAAAACCTGATTTATTTTCTTAATAACAGCTTTTTCTCACTAGCTTGATATTGGCATATTTGAGTGCTTATTTACATGGTTGCTGGATAGACTACTTACGGTTTAAAGCCTAGACTCTAATTATCTTCCAGTTTCCGCTATAAAACCCTGGTGATACCTCCAGAAGGGTAGTTTTCTTAGCTAAAAGTGGCAAGTTTACCTTTTGTAATGACACCTTGACATCTGTTTGTTTACTAACGAAAGCTAGCGAAAGCTAGGTTATATGTTTTGTGGGATTAACTACTTACTTGAAAGCCGCGTTCCCTATGGAAATCCACTGTTTGAGGAGTGGAAGTCCCTGTTTTTTTTTGTTTTATGCCCAAAGAATTTTATTTTACAAATTGGTTATGTTTTAATCTACTTATGTCACGTCTGTCAATTTCATGCGCAATACTATCGGCCATCCGAGTATTGATTTTATCCTGACCTGTAGCGCCGTGAGAAGTTATTGGAACTGTTCTTTTTCCTTGGTTTTATTTTACCAACAATTTGATTAAAACCTAATTAATTTCTGTTACTCAATCGGTTTTAAGAATAGAATTGCGTACAATGGTTACTCAATGGTGTCTCACTGCGACTAAAGATTCACTTATCTTTTTGGTGTTTTGTCGATGTTAATTTTTAACTTTTGGAGAGTTTAAATCCCGCGCGAGTTTTTCCGTTAGGTTGGCAGGTTTGTCAATCCTCACGTCACTTCCGTCGTTCCTGTCCCTTCTTCCCAGGAAAATTGGAGACCTCACTTCTTGAAGACTCGTGGTAGCGAACACGCGTTTAGTTTGGGAGCCCTAAGTTTTTTTTTTTCCTAAAGGGATTTTTGGGCCCGAATGTAGTCCAGGAAGTCTTAAGTTTTATTTGGCTATGCAGCCGTGGTGTTTTACCGACTTCCTAGAAAAGGCCTTGGCCGATTTTGAAATGCGTTCGCATCGCTGCACGTGTACCCCCTTCTAACAACTTTGGGGTCCTTGTACGGGATTGGATCTGCTACCACCAAATCCCATGTAACTGATTCCATGTAAGGAATCCATTTAAGGAGTCCAGCTCAAAGTCTCAACTTCAAGTACCAGACCCGAGTAGCAATGTTTGGTCAGGACTAAATTTTAAATGTGAACTGGAAAGTGTAACTATAAGATTGGACTTTTCATTATTACTTGATTGCGTTTGCAATGAGCTGGTGTGGTGATATCCATTCCTTTGTATTTTATTTTATTATGTAACCTTCTTCAAATTGCGGTATAATAGCTTTCGACTATGAAGGGTTTATTCTAATTTTTGTCTTGGTAATTTATTACGCATTTAATATCTTTTGCGTATACGATTCCTAACAGCGTAATGTTTAATGTTTGAATAAATTTTAGACCATTTATGTTACATTCACTGTTTTATTTGAGTCACCCCACTAAGCAACATACCCCTACATTTCATTTTCAGGTTTCAGTTACTTTGTCTATTTAACCGAGCTAGAGGACCCAACATCAACTAGGTAGGTTTCTGTTTTTTTTGCCTGGCCCAAAAACAGTGGCGCCTTAAATTTATTGTGTTTTACCCCACCCTAATCTCCGGCATGAGCTAGGGCACTTTGCTCGCTGGCAGTAGGCCCCTCTAACTCGGCTAAATACGATTGGTTTGTTTATTTAATTTCAGTTGTCTAAATTTTTGACTTTTATAGTATTTGTTATTTCATAATGATTTTTAAATAATTTTTAACTTTTAAAAATACTTAAATAAATTTCAATCCTTTTAAAGGCGATTTACAGCGTAGCAAAATTGGCGCCAACGTGTGGGGCACGATTTTTTGTTGTTTTCAATCAAAAGTGTGTTGCTCGGTGACTCAAATAGATCAATTTTTCTTTTGCGGTTTTTGATTTTTCAATTTATTATGGTCAATGATTTTTAGTGTATTATGGTTAACGATTTGTAATTTACTGTAGTGAGTGATCATCATTGTATTTTTGGTAACGATTTACTTTAATTGTATTTGCGCATTGACTTTGATTGTTTATTTTGGTTATTTACTTACCTGGATTGTATTTGCGCACTGACTTTGATTACTTACTGTGGTTATTTATTTATTGAGATTTTTGCGATATATTACTTATTTATTGCTCTTGACCGCGTATTTTGAAAGTCATTTCACTACATAGTACCGCGTATTTTGATTTTATTGAATTTATTGGAAATCATTTCACTATATTTTACCGCTTACTTTAAATTGAATTTACCGAAAATTATTTCACTATATTACGTTACCGATAATTTGATATCGTTTTAAATTGAACTTACCCACCTGCTTACCTCAAATTACCCTCAACTTATTTAATTGTGTTACCTTGGATTTATTTTGAGTATCGTATCCCCCCTCCTTTGGTTATTTTTGGTTACTTAATTCCGTAATAAAGGTTCGTATTTACGAATAATTTCTATTGGTTGATTATATCGATTGGTGTTTTCCTGTTTGGAATTTATTTTTCTTCCGCTTTATCGTGCATTTATATTGATGACTGTAATATTCTTCTGATAACTAAAATTGCAATTTTTATTTTTGATTACCGATACGTATACTTATACTTACTTTGTGCTAGAGTTGAGTGAGGTGAGTGGTGTTTATTACTTACATAGTGAAGTGTAGTGATTTTAGTGTTATTATTTGGTGATATTGATTATATTGTTGTGCGACTACGAAATTTTTCAAGATGGATTACAATATGAGGATCAACTGCCTGACTAAGGAAATGTTACTCCATGAACTAACTGTGCGAGGAATTCCCGTTGATGACACCAAGACCGTCGACGAGTTGAGAACGGCATTGCGTCCACTATTTCAATTAGAGAAGAGGAACAAAGCCATAAGCATCCCACCATATACTTTGGATTTTGACGAGGAGAAAGTCTACATTTCCGATACACTCCAGAGAATAAAATCTTTATTAAAATCTGTGACTGGAACTAAGGCCAAGTGTAAGTTTGAGCGTTGTCAAACTCATTTAGTTCACCTGCTACATCGCGTAGATCGCGTACCAACCAGTCAGTTATCTGCGGAGAATGTAGACGTTAAGACGAAACTGATGGTAGACATTTTGTCTACTTTGGATGGCTTAGACACCGTTGCTAAACAAGATCCCAATTTGAGCGCTTTGTTAGCTGCTAATCGCGCTAATGTTCCTGAGGACGATAACGATTCCGACACTGATTCCAATGCTTCATCTACAATTCATCAGAACGCACCACATGGTTCTACCCCAACTGTTTCTGCCCAACATCGACCATCTGTCAACTTTAAGGGTCCAAAAGTGGAAAAATGGGGAATAAAATTTACTGGAGATTCCAAGTCTATGTCCGTTCACAGCTTTTTGGAACGAGTCGCAGAACTTAGAGAGGCTCGCCACGTATCATTAACTGAAGTCTTTGACTCTGCCATCGATCTTTTTGAAGGGAAGGCTTTAAATTGGTTTAGATCTAACCGATCCAGATTTTCTAACTGGAAAGAATTATCAGAGCTCCTTTGTCGACACTTCGAACCACCAGACTATCGCTCTCGTCTGTTTAGAGAGATTTTAGATCGCACCCAAGATTCTTCAGAGAGTATCGTAGATTACCTGTCGAGTATGAACGCTTTATGTCGACGTTATGGAGGTATGACCGAAGATGTCAAGCTAGATGTTATCACCAGGAATTTAGCTCCTTTCTACACTACTCAACTTCCTATAGTTCACTCTTTGGAAGAATTGGAGGAGCAATGCTTAACTTTGGAAGCCAAGAAATACCGTGCAGAACATTACGTGCCACCATCTAGGAAAAAGCAAGGATTCGTAGAGCCTGATTTTGCCTTCGTGTCAGATTTGCAGGAAGCCCTTCCTAGTAACTATTCAGAAGTTGATGTCCAAGAAGTTCGTCATGTTAATCCACCTGTTAATGATAGACGACCCCATAACTTACCTGTAAATGAGCGACGACCTTATAACATGCCTGTGAATGATCGCCAACCCCGTACTTTACCTGTGAATGATCGACGACCCCGTAACGTACTTACGAATGATCGACGTTATAGAGAACTTGTGTGTTGGAACTGTCAAAAAACCGGTCATCTCGATCGAGATTGCACCAGCCCGTTGAAGGTACACTGTTTCCGTTGTGGAATACCTGACGTCACGACAAGAACCTGCCCCAAATGCAATGATTCGGGAAACGCTCCCCGGGGGAATCAATAGGTCGTGAGATGTCTCCCAAGATTGTACCCATTTCGGCCACTAACGTTGACAACTTTCCAGCTAAACTACTCTTAGACTACATTATTAGCCACGCTCATGGTGATCAACGTCCATATCTAGAAGTTTCTGTTCTCGGCACTCCTTTCCGAGGTTTATTAGATTCTGGTGCTACCAGAACGATTGTTGGTCTTCCTGGATACGAACTATTACAACGGTTAGGATTACGACTACTGGTAGAAGAAACTAAATGCACTGTTGCCAATGGACAGAGCTGTTCCAGCATCGGTTGTATGCAGGTTCCATTCTGTTTGATGGGAAAAACTAAACTTATCAATGTGCTTGTCTTACCAGAGCTGTCACACACGCTTATCCTAGGAATTGATTTTTGGAAACATATGGAAATAGTCCCCGATTTGAAACAAGATATTTGGCATTTCGCAGATAACACCGATGCGACATTTGTTAATAGCATTCAGGACGAAAGCACTCTTACAGTCAATCAACGGATAGAATTGGATAATTTAATCAAAGAAAAACTTTCAACCATGGGTTCCGGATTAGGTTGTTGTAACGTAGCTGAACACATCATTGAAGTTAAACCAGGTACGAGACCCATCAAACAACGTTATTACCCTGTGTCTCCATTTAAGCAAAAGATCATAGATGAGGAGCTAACTTCGATGTTAAAAGATGGTGTAATAGAACCTTCAAAAAGTGCTTGGTCTAGCCCGATATGTCTAGTTCGCAAGAAAGACGATTCCTATCGCTTTTGCGTCGATTATAGGATTTTAAACGAAGTTACTCGCAAAGATGCGTACCCTATTCCGTATATTTCTTCGATTCTGGACCGTTTAAGAGATGCTAAATACCTCAGTTCTATCGACATTAAATCTGCTTTTTGGACTGTACCTTTGTCGGAGTCTTCACGTGAATATACAGCTTTCACCGTCCCTGGAAGAGGATTATTTCAGTTTCGCCGCATGCCTTTTGGTTTGACCAATTCGCCAGCTACTTGGCAAAGAATCGTCGACACTGTTCTCGGAGCTGATCTTCAACCCTCAGTAATGGTTTATCTAGACGACATTATACTCATTTCCCAGGACTTCAATGAACATTTACGTCTTCTAAGCTTAGTATTTGACCGACTTCTTAAAGCAGGATTAATTGTTTCCATCGAAAAATGTCAATTTTGCCGACCTGAGCTAAAATATTTAGGCTATGTAGTAGATCGTCATGGACTTCGACCAGATCCATCAAAAGTCGAGGCTATTGTAAATATTCCACCACCGAAAAATGTGACAGAGATTCGTCGTTTCATTGGAACAGCATCATGGTATCGACGATTTGTACCGAACTTTTCTTCCACCATATCTCCTTTGACTAACCTGACCAAGAAGAACACTAAGTGGTCATGGACACCAGGTTGTGATGATGCATTCCGTAATATCAAAGAAGCTCTAATTACAGCACCCATTCTTACTTGTCCAGATTTCAATCGTCCCTTCGTTCTTCAAACTGATGCCAGTGGTTTTGGCCTTGGAGCCGTTTTAACTCAAACCTTTGACGAAGGTGAGAAAGTGATATGCTTCTTATCACGTTCACTAACTAGACAAGAAATGAAACTCACTGTAACCGAGAAAGAATGTTTAGCAGTGATATGGAGCGTAGAGAAGCTACGTCATTATTTGGAAGGAGTACATTTTACCGTGATAACAGATCATCACTCGTTGCTTTGGCTACATCGATTAAAAGATCCACAAGGACGACTAGCTCGTTGGGCACTTCGTCTTCAACCTTATGACTTCACTTTAATTCATCGACCTGGAAAAGACTATGTAGTTCCAGATTTTCTCTCCAGATCCGTACCAATTTCTGTCGACACCATAGATCCCGAAGTTAAAGAAGATTCGTTTACGTCCACTACCGATAAATGGTATAAAAATATGTTCACCCGACTCGAAGAACGCCCTCAAAAATTCTCTACCTGGCGTGTCGATAACAATTTGTTGTATAAATTTGTAAAATCCAGTCCTTCAGAATTGTCCATTCCATCCAGTGCCTGGAAACTTGTTGTTCCCAAAGATAAGAGGCGCGCAATTCTAAATCGTTGCCATGATATACCAGCTGCAGGACACGTTGGCATATTCAAAACTTACTGGAAAGTTGTACAACGTTATTATTGGCCTAAAATGAGAAGTGACATAACCCGATATGTAAAAGCATGTAAAGTCTGTGCTCAGAACAAAGTTGAACAGAGAGCTCCTGCAGGTTTAATGGGTGATAGACCAAACATCAACCGACCTTGGCAGTGTATCAGTTTGGATTACATCGGACCATTTCCTCGTTCCAGATCAGGAAATCATTATGTTCTAGTGGTTAACGACTATTTCACCAAGTTCACTGTTATGTTTCCATCTCGTTCTGCAACAGCTAAGTCACTTACAAAACAAGTTGAAGAGGGTATCTTTCTAATGTTTGGGGCTCCACAATTTTTAATGTGCGATCAGGGTTCTCAGATGAAATCCAAAGAGTTTCAAGGACTTTGCCAGCGTTATAAGTCAAAAATATTCTATACAGCTTCTTATCATCCACAAGCTGATCCGACTGAACGCGCCAATAGAGTAGCGAAAACTATGATACGTTCCTATATTCAGAATAGCAACCACCGTACATGGGACGAGAATTTAGCAGCTATTGGTTGTGCTATGCGGACTTCACGACATGAAACTATCGGCTATACCCCGTACTATATGAATTTTGGAAGAGAACATAAGCTTTATGGACAGGACTTCGTAGAAGATATTCATCAAACTGATTTGGATCCTCAAGACTATGTTAAAAAGAGACAAACTGCCTTTACAAAGTTATTTATGAACGTTCAAGAAAAGATCAAAGCTTCTCGTCGTAATAACCAAAGACGATATAACTTACGTAGACGTCCCGTTGAATATACTCCTGGACAACGAGTATGGCGTAAAAACAAAAGTCTCTCGGATGCCTCCAAGTATTATGCTGCCAAATTAGCACCAACTTTTCTAGGACCTTTTACTATCAAAAGGAAGACTGGTACTTGCACTTATGAACTTCAAGATCAGACCGGTCAGAGTAAAGGTGTTTGGCATGTACAGGATCTCAAGGCGTATAGTCCATCGATAGCAAGTGAGAGTTCGGACAACGAATAAATTTAATTCACTACCTTCACTTATCTTATATTTTCGGTACCTTAAATTAACTTATGTATTTATTCTTTTCTTTGGTATTCATTTAAATTCTAGTTTTCTTTTTCTTGCGAATGAGGGTTCGTATATTTCTTTTGTTTGGTAATTTTCTTTGAATCTTTTAACACCTCCAGCGGATGTGGGGTTCTGATGACGTTTGGTTTTGTCTTGGCGCGAAACTTGACAGGCCAAATGGATTTAGTTAGAAATACACCGCACGTCATGCCCGTATAAGTAGAAATCTTATAAGTGCATGGTCACAGATCAATTGCCTTCAGCTGTTCTGTGTCGTTTGTAGTAGACAGGCCTTCAGCAGTCTACTACATTGTTAGTTTGGTATGTTTCACATTCAGTGGACTTATCGTTTTACTTTCAGTTAGTGTGGCAAATATTTTGTTTGGATTTATTTTAGAATAATAACGATTCAAGCCTTCTGCATTGTCATATTTTTATTTAATGTTTCTGATCAATAATTAGTAAAGTTTTTCTTGCTTTTTAATTTTTCTCTCTAGTTTGCCACTTCAGCCTTCAGCATAATTACAATTTTATTTAGTAATTTATTTCGTAGAACCCTCATCTTCGCTTTTTCTTTCTTATTGAGTTATAGCTTCATTACGTTTCTTTATCTGAAAGTCACTCAGTTTTCTTTGTGTGTGCTGTTGTCTTGGCGCGAAACGAGACACGTACATTTACAACTCTGTCTTTGGTATGAGTTGACTTTTGGTCTCTTTCTTTGGTTTTTATTTCTTTTTCTCTGTAACTTTTCTTTATTATAGTGAATTGGTTTATATCCCGATTATGACATGATTTAGTGAAATTTTGGCAATGCCAAGTTTTATTATTGATTTTCCCTGATTTTGAGTTAGTATTTTACTTGTATCTTGATTTCGTATCTTCTAGTATCTTACTATTACCTTGATTTGTGACAAGAAGTATTTTTACTTCTATATCGATTTATGACTTTGATTATTTTAGTAAGCCTAGGTAGATTGGTTTCGGCTGGTTTAATCTTTGCTTTTGATTGTCTTTTAGACGTTTATCGTTTTGCGTATTTACCTATCTCCGTTCTTCTTTTGGATTTAGTGGTAAAGTTTTTGTTGTAAATTTTTATACTCCGCATGACGGGATGTTTGCAACGGGAACGTTATATCTTTCTCTATATTTTTGGGTTAATTTGCAGTGTTGCATTTTTGGATTTCGTTATGATTTGATTTGAGTTATTTTGATTTTAGAGTCAGATAAACCTTAATGGTGATTTAAGCCACTGTTGGATCCAAAATGTAAGAACGAGGTAGTGTTGTTGTTGATTTTGGATTGATTCCGATTAATTGATTTCTTATTGATTTCGACTTTGTCTTTTTAGACGTTTTATTTTCTATACCGATTGTGTCTCTTATTTAGTCCTATGGGACGTTTTACCGTTACCGATTTCGACTTCTACTTAGTCCTACAGGACGTCTTCTTATTACCGATTTTTGACCTCTACCCAGTCCTACGGGACGTCTTGCAGTCTTTTCATTCATTTTTATAGGCTGAGGTGTGTTGGGTGTCTCCGGACGTCGCTTCGTCGTCTTCCCTGGAAGGCAAACCTGGCGGGAAGAGTTGTGTCGTGGGGGGCGGCTGTCTGACCTTTGCACCCTGTATTTGGGACAGTCCGTGCATTGCGTTACGGCGCAAAGGAGGGCGAAGCTACTGCGCATGACCTCGCTCGCAGGTTAGTACGATACGGCGGGCCGGAGACAGTGACACATTTCGGAACAACCTTTTCTAGTTTCCTTTTTTTTGTTTCCTTTTCTTTAAAGACTGCGGTACACAGTTGTCCTAGACACTGATGTATCTTTTAGTTTAGTGTGTACTACAATACACTTCCTTTTGACCGGTGGAACATTTGGGTTACAATTTATTTATTATTTTTCCGCTATTTGGTATTTTTAGTTTTCCACCTTCCAGGTATTGTTGCGTGGTCGGTTTCTTTTGGTCTCTCTTGGGAGTAGTGGGTCGTGCCGTGAGGTTGTTTGTATGAGGTTAGTAAACGAGGTTCTCCAAGACGCATTTGGTTGTAACGCAATGCTAACTCAAGACCAATTTTTACACGACAGTTAATTTAATTGATGCATCTTATTTACGGTTCTTTATACCATACAAACGGCTCACGACCACTTCTTGCTTCTCTTGAGGTTTCCAGGGGTTTCCGTCTGCACAGCAGTCACTGGAATACTTTTCGTTTGATTACCTTACTTTTGGTTTATTCCTTTTAGTACTATTACTTTATGTGGTGGCTACATTGGTAGCGAATTTATTTTCTTTTGTTTTGGCTGACTTTAGATCGACTGTGATTATTATTACCTTACCGTCATTGATTCAGCAGTGTTTTGACCCGTTGAGTAACCCACGTATATCTTTTTGCACAATAATTCTCTTTTCTTTTTGTTTAGTAGTCAGATTTACTAGCTTATCGTCGGAAAGTTTTCCTCCTTCCGAAGTAGAGGGGGCTTGTAACGACCAAAATTGGCCGTTAGGTTCTATTTAAATTTTACCTCTACTATATTATTGTTCTAGCTTTCATATCAATATTGTTATTAGTTTTTATGGGATAAATTTTGAGATTCGTTATTCAGACATCGTTTAAAATAAGTTGCTCATTGAAACATTACTCTTTATTAGTAAATACCTTTCGTTCTCTGTTAAGAAAATGTGTAATACCGCCTTACGACTTGTTTTTAGCTTTCTTACCTTACAATTTCCTTCTTACTGTCAGTTTGTAACACGATGTCTCATTTGTTTACCTTTTACCATACATCCTGTATATTATAGCTTTTCTGGAACCCTGTAGGGTCGATCTTGAGTAGTAGTAGAAGTGGATACTGCTGTACCACCTAAAATAAAACTCTTAAGCTGTTTGCTACCCGTTTAAACTAGGTTTTGGGGTTAACTCTCCAAAGAATACCCGAACATTCAATCCTGACCTCTTTAGAGCTTTGTATAAATTTTATCTATGGTATATTTCTTAAATAACTTGTTAGCCTACCTTATTTCTTGCCTACGGCCATTCTCTTGTCCAAAAAGGGGCCAAAAACCTGATTTATTTTCTTAATAACAGCTTTTTCTCACTAGCTTGATATTGGCATATTTGAGTGCTTATTTACATGGTTGCTGGATAGACTACTTACGGTTTAAAGCCTAGACTCTAATTATCTTCCAGTTTCCGCTATAAAACCCTGGTGATACCTCCAGAAGGGTAGTTTTCTTAGCTAAAAGTGGCAAGTTTACCTTTTGTAATGACACCTTGACATCTGTTTGTTTACTAACGAAAGCTAGCGAAAGCTAGGTTATATGTTTTGTGGGATTAACTACTTACTTGAAAGCCGCGTTCCCTATGGAAATCCACTGTTTGAGGAGTGGAAGTCCCTGTTTTTTTTTGTTTTATGCCCAAAGAATTTTATTTTACAAATTGGTTATGTTTTAATCTACTTATGTCACGTCTGTCAATTTCATGCGCAATACTATCGGCCATCCGAGTATTGATTTTATCCTGACCTGTAGCGCCGTGAGAAGTTATTGGAACTGTTCTTTTTCCTTGGTTTTATTTTACCAACAATTTGATTAAAACCTAATTAATTTCTGTTACTCAATCGGTTTTAAGAATAGAATTGCGTACAATGGTTACTCAATGGTGTCTCACTGCGACTAAAGATTCACTTATCTTTTTGGTGTTTTGTCGATGTTAATTTTTAACTTTTGGAGAGTTTAAATCCCGCGCGAGTTTTTCCGTTAGGTTGGCAGGTTTGTCAATCCTCACGTCACTTCCGTCGTTCCTGTCCCTTCTTCCCAGGAAAATTGGAGACCTCACTTCTTGAAGACTCGTGGTAGCGAACACGCGTTTAGTTTGGGAGCCCTAAGTTTTTTTTTTCCTAAAGGGATTTTTGGGCCCGAATGTAGTCCAGGAAGTCTTAAGTTTTATTTGGCTATGCAGCCGTGGTGTTTTACCGACTTCCTAGAAAAGGCCTTGGCCGATTTTGAAATGCGTTCGCATCGCTGCACGTGTACCCCCTTCTAACAACTTTGGGGTCCTTGTACGGGATTGGATCTGCTACCACCAAATCCCATGTAACTGATTCCATGTAAGGAATCCATTTAAGGAGTCCAGCTCAAAGTCTCAACTTCAAGTACCAGACCCGAGTAGCAATGTTTGGTCAGGACTAAATTTTAAATGTGAACTGGAAAGTGTAACTATAAGATTGGACTTTTCATTATTACTTGATTGCGTTTGCAATGAGCTGGTGTGGTGATATCCATTCCTTTGTATTTTATTTTATTATGTAACCTTCTTCAAATTGCGGTATAATAGCTTTCGACTATGAAGGGTTTATTCTAATTTTTGTCTTGGTAATTTATTACGCATTTAATATCTTTTGCGTATACGATTCCTAACAGCGTAATGTTTAATGTTTGAATAAATTTTAGACCATTTATGTTACATTCACTGTTTTATTTGAGTCACCCCACTAAGCAACATACCCCTACATTTCATTTTCAGGTTTCAGTTACTTTGTCTATTTAACCGAGCTAGAGGACCCAACATCAACTAGGTAGGTTTCTGTTTTTTTTGCCTGGCCCAAAAACAGTGGCGCCTTAAATTTATTGTGTTTTACCCCACCCTAATCTCCGGCATGAGCTAGGGCACTTTGCTCGCTGGCAGTAGGCCCCTCTAACTCGGCTAAATACGATTGGTTTGTTTATTTAATTTCAGTTGTCTAAATTTTTGACTTTTATAGTATTTGTTATTTCATAATGATTTTTAAATAATTTTTAACTTTTAAAAATACTTAAATAAATTTCAATCCTTTTAAAGGCGATTTACAGCGTAGCAAAGCATTAGTAATGATAATATGCTAATTAAAAAACCATCATTTAAAGCGCAAAATTTTTATTTTAAATGTTTATTAAAAAAATTTATTCTTGTAAAAGTTTTATATTTTTTGGCCTACCCTGTACGCCGTTTGACTTGCAACCATTCCAAGTGCACCTAATATGATTTTCGAACATGCACCAACTTTTATCAAGAATAAAATTTTCTGAGAAATCGTTAATAAAAAAATTCCCATATGTTGCACACTTAAACAACCACACTGTATATTAGATGTTATAAATGTAAAGTTGTCTTATGTTCAACTTTTTTGTTTCTGAATATAATTCGTTTGAAGAATAAAGATAATCTTTATTGAATAAAATTTTGAGAAACCCTGTTTGTAATATTTCTAATTTTTTAACTAAAGTTCTATTTATTCCTCCCCAACCTAAAATTCCGTAATTTAAATGAGTTTTAACTAACGCGTAATATAATATTTCCATTAGTATGTCTTACATTTAAAATTGTTTTTAATGTTTTTAAAAATCGGTAGTAAACTTCTTAATTTTTTAATTAAGTCTAAGTGAAAATTCCAATTTAATTTACTGTCAAAAATAATTCCTAAATATTTTATTTTATTAACTTTAAAAATGTCTTCATTTATTTGAATACTATTCATATTTCGTGGTAGGTTATTTAGGTTTAAAGTAAAAAGAATATAATTTGTTTTATTAAAATTAATTGTTAACAAATTGTTATAAAACCAATTTTTTATAATTTTAAAATATTTTTTAATATTATTATTTAAGTTGTCTCAATTTGTATCGGTATAAAAAATTGTAGTATTATCTGCAAAACTATGAATTTGTCCATCGGAATTTATATTAAATAAGTCGTTAATATAAATATAAAAAATAATGGTCCTAAAATTGTTCCTTGAGGAACACCATACTTAAATACTTTTGGATAGCTTTTTTCTTTATCTATTTGAACATAAATGTACAACTAAAAAGGGCCGTATCTTGGAAACCGTTCACCGTATGGTTTGCGGTAAACATGTATCAAAGGTGGCATTTTTTCAATCTAACGATAATTCTGTATAACATTTGTTTTGAGCTTTTGCTCTACCTTGTTGTTTAAAGGGGGGTGGGATATTGATATGCAACAAATACACAACTTTGGTTTGACTTATCGGAATTTGGCAAATTTGGGCCCGCTAAATAGGGACTCTTCTGTTTTATCAATTTTATAAAAACGAAGTCGTTCTGAATTCCGTCGCGACAGCTAGAGGGCGCTATTTAGCAGAATCAACAATTTCTCCAATTTTCTCAAACATTTTAAATGCAATGATATATCTTTTTTAACTTAAGCAAAAAGAAAAATAAATAAGAAGATTATGTGTGAAAACTGCAAGACAATATCGTTTTAAAACCGGAGATATGGAAACTGTAATATAATTATATAATATGTAATAATAATTTAAATTTACAGAACATTAATTTAAAACAGTGTGTCGATTATATGTAGAAGACCCTATGGTATGGTATTTGTATTTTTTTGCCTACAAATACCGAATTAAAACGCTTGATCTTATGGAGCTAATTTTTATCTTATAATTTCCATATCTTCGGTTTAAAAAATACATTGGCTTACGGTTTTCACAGATATTCTTCTTATTTATTCTTCTTTTTGCTTAAGTTAAAAAAGATTTATTATTGCATTGTAAATTTTTGAGAGAAATGAAGAAATTGATGAATCTGCTAAATACCGCCCTCTCTCTGTCGCAACGGAATTTAGTACGACTTCGTTTTTTATAAAATTGATAAAACAAAAGAATCCCTATTTAGCGAGTTTAAATTTGTCAACTTCCCTTGCCCATATGCCCATGCCATCACCAAAATAAATAATGTGTGGAGTTCCACAAGGATCAATCTTATGTCCATTATTAATTCTTAATATACATTAATTCCTTTTCCAAATTGAGCTTAAAGGGCAATAGAAAGCTATTTGCAGATGATACAACAATTATTTATTTTGCTGAAACTTTTGCAGAAATGTATTTTGATATTAATAATGATTTAAAAATACTTCTTTCTTGGCTTCAATCAAATAAACTTACGTTAAATTTTACAAAACCTTCTTTTATGTTTATAACTAAAAAGAAAATAAATTCCATCATTAACCCCTTAACATTTAATAATTAAAATATTCAATATTTAAAAACGACAAAATTTAGTTTAGTTGTAGACGAAAATTTAAATTGGAAAGGCCATATCCAGTATATTATCAACTCGATATCTCCTTTGGTGTTTGTTTTGTACAGAGCTAGATATTACATTCTTTTAAAATACTTTTAAAATATATATTTTTCATTAATATATTCAAAATTACAATACTGAGCTTCTGCTTGTTTATCAAACTTCAAACCGTTACAAAAATTGCAAAATAAAGTTATTAAATGCATACACAAATGACCACATTTAGAACCAACTGTTAATCTATACATATAGACCGAAAGGGTATTTACATGTTCAAAACATTTATAAATTAAAAATTTGTACTCTAATTCACTCAAGAAAAAAAAATCAAACATAACAATTCAGGAGAATAAGACATTACTTGATCATAACACCAGACGTATAAATTATCAAACTATACCAGTAAAAAGTAATTTCGAAAAAAAATCGCTTTTATGTGACGGAATAATAAAGTAAAACAATCTTCCAAAAAATATCAGAAAAATTAAAAAATTGGCTTGGATTTACTACTTTTTTTACTACATTAAATTATTCATACTTATATCATATTTTTTTTTAATTGAATTTATTAATGAATTAAATTGGATTAACCTCCACTTTTTTATTGTTATTTTTTTTAATGGTTATTTTTTTCTATGTTATATTGTCATTTTCCTAGTATTAATTTGGAATAAAGGCTTTTCGGGTTGACATAATTTATGAAATTGTCTTGGACTTCACTTGTCCGTCTTCACCTTTAATAATTTTAATAGTATTTCTAACTAATTCGTCAAAAAACATTTTGCAGAATGCCCCTAATCACATCACCATGAACTCGACGGAGCTCCCCGGCATCTACCGACAAACCACCGAAACAGCAGGTACGTACAGCCCGTTAAAACGTCATCTATATCGCGCCCAACAAATCATACCGACTAAAAACTGCGCCACGCCCAAAATAATACCATCGCAAGCGCCGTTAATAGCTCCGTACAATTTGTACCAGCGTCCCACGATGGTACACAACGGACACTCGCAGTATAACGGCGGGGAAGTGGTGAAAAACAGTCGGAGTATGCCTCAGTTGAAGAGGGTGGACAATTGTGTGGAAGAGTTCTTCGAGTACGACCAGTACCATAACCCTTACAGCCCCAAAGTGACAGTGTATCAAGAAAATAGGGTTCGCAGAAGTCCTCCTTCGCCTTGCGTGGAGGAGGACGAATTTACACGCCCTTATACGCCTCCGGAGAGAAGATATAACAGCTCGTTCGGTAAGGGGAATGTTTACGAAGACACCTCCTTCGATAGGTCTAAGTACGGTGATAGAATGTTTATAAAAAAACACCAGAGGCCCAGGAGTAGTTGTGTCTATGAGAACGTACATGTTACTGCGGATGACTTTTGTACGGGTAAGCATATACGGTTTGACAGGGGTGCCTTACCGAATGTCAAAATTGACGGGTATCCTAGGCCGGAGTTTAGTAGGACGTATATTCAGAATAGTTTGGACTGAAAATGCCTTAAACCTTAGGTTTGAGTGATTATTTATAAATTAATGGTAGGATTTCTTGGTGTTTTTACTAAAATTTTATGTGAGCTCTGCTTTTTTTGCAAATGATCGGTAAATAGCAATATTTTAACAGGAAACCTCTATTGTAATGTGCTGTAAACTATACCATCTATGTACAATAATGGTGTACGTTATTTATTGTAACAAAATTTTAACTAAACGTATAGGGTGTCCCAAGAGTGTAAACAAAGTAAAATAACTTGGTTGTGGTAACTGGCAGACAAAAATTATAGGTACTGAAGAATTTTACTAGGGTAAGAAATATGCTGGGTGGTGTTAATCCCATGTAAATTTTGCTACCCTCAAATATTGGCTGTTACTAGACCTTTTAATTTTTGTTAGTTTCAACATGTTTTATAAAGTCGCCACAGTGGATCTTTTCCCGTGCGTCATCACTTTCACGTCATCAAAATCGTATGAATTAAATCAAAATTACGATACGAAAAAAGTCAAAACTAAGTCTAAGTTCATAAAATGGACGTGCCTGCCTACCGTTTGACGTACCTACCTACCGTTTGACGTACCTACCTAACATCCCGAAAAATTATTATTTATTTTAAGTTTTGCCCGGCATTCTCTATTATCTAAAAGAAATTGACAAACAAATGTTAATACATTTAATACTATTTTTAAAGCTTAAAATCTAGAAAAGTTTGGTGTTTTATTGACTATTAAAATCGCAAAAGTCAAATTTTTGACATCCTTTCATTTAAGGGAATTTAGCCACTGCCGTAAACTTTTCAAAGAACTTTCACGGTTAGAATATTTAAAATAAATAAATTAGGTATTATAAAAATCCATAAATACTTACCGCCAAAACAGCTGGTAGGTATAATTAGCTCTAAAAAGAACTATTTTTAGAAAAAGGAACAGTTTTAAGGCACACAAATTTACAAAATACGAATTAGATTGGCAGATCAAAATAAGGTTGACAATGACGTTCTAAAATACAACGGTAGTCAACTAAACAAATAAAAAAAGTAATTAATTGACGTTTATAGTTTTATTCTTGTCCAGCGCGTTATATTATTGCGGAATCTAGGAGACGTTCTTTTATGCTTTTATTCAAACTTGTTACTGTAATAAATAAGGATGCAGAGTTATTAACCAGTTGAGTCCTGATCGTTGATTGATGACGCACGGGAAAAGATCCACTGTGGCGACTTTAGTTTTCAAGAAAAAATAATAATTATTGTTGTAAACTGTTCTTGCAAAAATAAAATTAAAAAAGTTGAATTTATAAAATATTTAGGAATATTGATTGACCAAAATTTAAAATGGGATCATCAAATTACCACTCTTACAAAAAAAAATTAAGAATCACTTTATATAAATTTAGACTTTTAAAAAATATTGTGAATCAAAAACTTTGTTTAATGTTTTATTATGCACTTTTTCAATCAATTCTTTCCTATGGTATAATTGATTGGGGAAGTGCATGCGACTCGAATTTGAAACCGCATATAACAATACAAAGATATGTTTTAAAAATAATATTTAATAAACATATTTTGTTTCCTTCAAAAATACTATTTGTTAATAATAAGATGCTGAGTTTAAAACAATTTTATCACAAAACTTTCATTTTATATATACAGTATGTCTCCGTAAGTTTGCACCATATGGAAAACTTTTTTATTATTCATTTTACGAAAAAAAAATTATTCTTCATAAAAAGCTCTGCATGGAGTAAAACCTAAAATGCAACCTTCAAATATCGAAATTTTCCAGTCATATACGAGGTTTGTCAAAAAATGTGAATTTTTCCCAAGAGTAAAGTACCTTTATTTTTGACATTATCAAAAATTGTTATGAAAAAAAGTTGATCAGAACTAAAAACCACGTCTAAATATGCAATAACACGCATTAAATTAATTAAAAAATATAATAATTAATAATTATTTAATAAAATAATTTTTCAACATAAATAACTATAGTTTCTCTAACGTTGTTTTACTTTGTCACACGCTGATCACACCCTATATTATACTCTATATAAGTAATCTCGTATTATGTGACGTGTCTTAGTAATATTTACATAGTACTTGAAATTGTAGCAATAAACTTTATTCGCCTTATGTAACTGTTGATCTGTAAAATTTATAAAAATATATATGTTTGCGGAACAGAGTAGGTTGCCCTTTTTAAGCTTTAATTTTTGATACTAATTTGAGAGCAGACACTAGTGACTCATTCGAAATTTAATTTTCTTATCAATATTTCGTTTTAAGGTAAAAAAATTTAATTGATAAATTAATAAAAGCGAAAAACCAAATTTGGTTAAATTTGCCCATTTTTCTTTTTCTGCTTCTTTTATTAATGCAAACCTTTTTAACGAAAAACTGTGGGTCGGGGTCGATAAAACAAAGAAATAACGAAATGGCGAAGGTGTCACTAGTGTTTGCTCTTATGGTGGGATTATTTTATTATTATTGCTCGCCAACCTATAACCTGATTTGCGTAGATTTATTTATTTTTCTAGCTTTTACACAAAATTTAAATAAAATCAATATCGACTGCATATTCTATGACATATTAAATAAATATTAAGGAATTTTATAAATTATTTTAGGAGAATTGTAGAGCGAAAAATATCGCGTAAGATTTTTTTTAACATTATTATGTCATTGTTCTTTCAATATACAATTCTCCCAAAATTAGCAATGAAATAAACTGATATTTTTGTAATATATCAGATACTACCTAAATAATGTACCGACGATATTGATTTTCTTTAAATCTTAGTTATTATTAAAATAATAAACTTAAGAAATCAACGCGAAATAGGTTATAGGTTGGCAGTAGATTGAATGACGTTGATAATTCCACCTTAATAATAATATTTTAGCGGATTTTATGTCTAACAACGAAGATCAAGCAAGATAGAGAAATCATTTCATTTATTTGTACTATTACGTGGCTCCTACAAATCCCTGTGTCTGTGTTCTATAATATTACACGTTTATGAACAGTGGTGGGGGGGCTGCTCCCTCAAATGGATGGATTTGACTGAAATAAAAGTAGCTGTTATTGTAATCCTGCAACAACCTTCCAGTAAAAATCAACATTTGTATTTCACTTTAGTTTTACTGCACAAATCTAGATATTTTTGCTCTAAGTACGTACCAAAGTTCTTATGAACATATTTTAATTATTAATTGCTTAATAGAAAATATTACTTCCTTATAAATTTACTAGTGACTTTACAATTTAAAGTTTTTATAAGGAAAAAGTCCTACGCTCAATTTTACGCAAATATATAAAAAAGCCAGTTAAGTATTTAAATCCTTCACTCTCTTTTACAGTTACATCCAATTTGTTCTTTACTTGACCTCCTACTTTACCAGGAATGTTGTTACATTTAGCGGAAAAAGTTTCAACAAAACTAATTGACTCTCTGAAACTTAAATTTCTATTCTCCAATTATGTCCGGTATAAAACTAAAATTAACCTTAGAAAAAACAAGATCTTTAGCTACACTTGCACTTTTTAACAACCCTTTACTTTGCACAATACACTGCGAATTTTTTCACAAACAACATTTTTGTACAAACTTTACAGAATAATTTTTCTCCACTAAACTCTAACCCTGGAACATTTTTAATCCACGAAGACGTTTTTGCCACCTTAGACATTCTGAACACAAATTTGAAATTACTAGTTTCACACTGAAAATACTAAAATCTTTCAACAAACTAAAGCAGAAGTATGTATTACAAATCGATATAAATACAGTTTGTTAAGCAGGTAATAATAACGCATTATTATGGTGGGAGTATCAACATGCTTGCCAACCTATAACCTATTTCGCGTAGATTTATTTATTTTTTCTAACTTTTACACAAAATTTAAATAATAGTATATTAAAGTACACGTTTCATAAGAAGCGGTTTTAGCGCACGCGTCTATTTTAAAAAACGAGCCACAAAGTGGCGAGTTTTTTTATTGACACGTGCGCTAAAACGCCTTAGTAAACATGTGCTTTATACATTTTTTCTATTTCACCTTTTATAATCAAGAAAAATACATTTTAAAAAGAAAATAAATCCTTTAAATTTTGTAAATTTTTATGTCTAAATTGTATGTTGGTAATAATTTCTTTTATCATACTAGCCTCTGGACAACAAAAATTATTTTGCAAACTGTAATTTTTTGATTTATTCACCCGTTTTCACCACGATATTCTAAAGTTATTTTAGCGATATGAGATTTGAAATTGGACGGAATACGTTGTGTGATCCTTGTACATTCGGTACATATACAGAGCGTTCGGAAATTCGGGCGATTTAGCTACTTTTTTTCGAATTTCAAAAGACGTGATTTTACGTCACGGCATTGCAATTTGTATAGGGAAGATGGAAAATTCAAATAAAGTTAAAGTTAAAATCGACATTGGAAGGTTAGTAGATTGAATTTTGGATAGGATTTGGCAGAAAATGATAGCTTGAAGCATCTACAAAAGATTGATTTATAGATTTATGCAACCAACATACATGACTGTTATCCACACAGAATAAAAAAGTAGGTTATCAAGCTATTTTTCCTCTGCGAAAAATGGGTTTTCTCGTAAATCACAAAGGCCGCGCAAGTCAATGAAATAAAACATTTAAATGTTACCAACATCAAATAAAGAAAAAACGCGTATCGAAATAGCTTCATTACGATACGCAAATGCGTATCGTACTGAGCTTATTATGAACGTGAAATAGAAAAAAGCAATAACGTATTCATATTCTATAGGTAATAATTAACATGTTAAATAAATATCAAGGAATTTCATAAGTTATTTAAGGAGAATTGTATATCGAAAAATATCGGTTAAGATTTTTTTTTACATTATTATGTCATTGTTCTTTCACTATACAATTCTCCCAAAATAAGTAATGAAATAAATGGATATTTTTGTAATATATCAGATATTACCTCAATAATGTGCAGACGATATTGATTTTATTTAAATCTTAGTCAATAAAATAATAAACTAAGAAAAACAAGGCGAAATAGGTTATAGGTTGGCAATAAATTGAATGACATTGATAATTCCACCTTAAGTGACAATAAACAACCCCTAACAATATACCTGCAAACCACGGAAACCCCCAATAAATACCTTGTGTATAATCAAAATGTAAATATAATTTTCAGATTGGAGAATCCCTGAAATAAGTACCGAACTGGACATTAAACCTTTAACTTTTAAATTTTTTGATAAAGCCGAAAACATAAAAATATGCTCTTAAAATAATAATTTATGAAAAATATGCATTTTATTATAAAATTGACAAAATATGCATATACACGAATATTGACTCTCGAAAAGTGACATTTTTGAACTTTGACAGCTTATAACTTTCTAACAGTACGTCTTAGAGCAAAACGGCTTACATGTCCCTATCTTCAATTTTTATTATCCTCCCAAAAAAATCAACTTCCGGTTAAACCGGATGTAACTCGAAAGCAGGAAATATAGTTGTTCCGGTTTAACTGGAAGTTGATTTTTTTGGGAAGATAATAAAAATTGAAGATAGGGACATGGAAGCCGTTTTGCTCTAAGACGTACTGTTAGAAAGTTATAAGCTGTCAAAATTCAAAAATGTCACTTTTCGAGAGTCAATATCTCGGAAACTTTGAAGTATAGACTAATAGTGCATTTAACAAAAAATAATTATAATTTTATGTGGAATTTAAAAATGTAAAAATATACAGGGTGTTCTATTAAAAAAAAAACGTCGTTTTTCGCTATGCGGGTGGCCAAGAAGGGGCCAGACATTTTGAAAGGGAAGGGGGCTAAATAGGTCAACACTTGGCAGTTGGTGACATTACTGACATATGGTATAATAGTCAACTAGTAAAATTTTAGCCCTATAGATTGCCCAAAACCCGGATCCGATATAACTTTTCGTTCGCCTGTAATTAAGCCGTTCCGGAACATTTGCCCAACCCTGTATATGCATTTTGCATATATTCCGCCCTTTACAGTGATAAGAAAAGTAATTGATTTGGTGACAGGTTTTTTATTTTATAAGTAAGTGTTCATAGACATGTCATATGATAGAATGTCCCCTATAAGCAGTGAGTTGTAGGCTTGGCGTACAAGTCCATTTATGAATGAAATGCGTGCTCTCTCTTTCGTTGATTGTCGTTGCTCAGTGATTTGTGACGCAATGTTTTTAAAATTTGATAATTATTACGCTCTTAAAAGTATTTTGTATAATAGTTCGATGTCATATGAATGTAATATTTTAATTCGTAAATATATTTATTTGCGATATATTTAGTGATATAATCTGTGCTATTTTTACATTGAACGCGCATACATACAGCTCTTCATTCCACGTGTAACAAGTAATGTTCATGGGCTTCCTGTTTGAGGCTACTGTATGTCAAAACAAGCCTTAATATATTGTGTTGTTTGTATTTGCTACATATATTTTATGAAAATATTATTCGTGATTATAAAATTGTCTCATAGAATGTTATATGTGTTTAGACGGTATATTTTAGATATAAAAATATTGTTTAACGGATAAAATTGGCTAATAAATATATTTGAGTGCTATCAACGCATAATCTAAGTTTTGTATAACCAAAGAAGTGTATTTGTGATATTATTATTCTCTATAAAAAATTCAGGATTATATGAGTATGGCAGAAGGCACGCATATAGATAACATTCCTATTCGGTATTAATTTGTTAAAAAAGGTTTTGGCGTTTGAATTTGACCCATAGACAACTATACTATTAATTAGTTTTGCAATTAGAAAACATCATTATCGCATAAATAAATAAAATTTTCATTTTTTAAAATCCTGATTTATTTATTAAAAAGATATATACAGGGTTGCGTGGAATAAAATTAATACAGCCCTAAGCTGTAACTTTTGGGCGTTATTCATTTGTTTTTTTAAAGACATTAATCTTGTCAAAGATATGACGACATCGATCTTTTTTTTAAATGAAAACATACAGCTTTTTTGTTTATGCGATTGTGATACATCATTTGAAATCTAATATAATATCTCGTACAGTATGCTCATAAATTTTGGCGCGATTCTGTAAGCTATTTCAAAATGGCGACTGTTAAAAGTTTTAAAAAAATGTCTATTTAAATAAGCGGAAATGATAAATCATTGATGGTTTTTTTACCTTTCAAGGTAAGAAATCCTCATTGTTTTACGTTCTAACATGTTGTGACTTAACAATAGTTTTTTTGTTATTTGTTTTGTCAAGAAAAGTAAAAATGTAACCAAGCAAAACAAAACACAACAAATGCTGGAAATGTCCTCCACCCTCTACTTGGCATGCTCCCAGACGATGGTAAAATCCGTCGACGGAATTCCGAATGGTTTCAGCCGGTATGTTATATGTCTCCAATCTAATTTTGTATTTCAAATCTTCAATATTATTTGGTCTATTTTGGTAAACTTTTTCTTTTAAATGTCCCCAAAGAAAATAGTCTAGAGGCGTTAAGTCTGGGGACCTCCTAATAAATAACAAATAAACCATAACTATTGTTAAGTCACAAAATGTCAGAACGTAAAACAATGAAGATTTCTTACCTTGAAAGGTAAAAAAAATCAATGATTTATCATTTCCGCTTATTTAAATAGAGACTTTTTAAAAACTTTTAACAGTCGCCATTTTGAAATAGCTTGAGACAGAATCGCGCCAAAATTTATTTGTGTGTGAGATATTAGTTTTCAAATGATGTATGTATGTAGCTGTATGTTTCCATTTAAAAAAAAGATCGATGTCGTCATATCTTTGACAAATGACTATAAAAAAACAAACAAATAACGTCAAAATGTGAGCATATATAAAACTAAATTGACGTGTCCAAGTGTTTTTCCCAAGGTTACAGGTTAAGGCTATTTTAATTTTATTCCGGACTTCTGGGCAACCCTGTATAACTGTTTCATAACCCTATAATTTTTTTTCTCTCAAAAAATTAGAAAGATCAGCGATATACCTATAGTAGGCATGCCGACGCGCATAAATTCTCTCACATTGTGACGTCAATGTATGTGAAATCCTCTTTTTTCTTCACCTGACGGAAAAAAAAAGTTTTCTTATGGCCGTTTTACACCAACAATTTCTTTGCAAATTAATTCATGAATTTATTCATGAACTTCTTTGATGAAGTTTTGCGCTTTACACTGATCAAATAAATTCACGAAGTTTCAGCCTATTTTTACTGTCATTTAACAGCTATACCAACATAACAATTTAAACTGTACTTTTAAGGTTATGTTATTTGTGAAGCTTAAGTTTTTCGTTATTTTGAGCCGTGCTATGCGGTTTTGTTTCTATTTTATATTGAACTATGAATAAAATTAAAAATAGAATTCCATCAATTTTCCATGGCATTTTCTTTTTGCTGTTGGCACTACTGAAATTCACGAATAACTTTGACACAATTAGAACAAGTTTTAATTTCGTGAAGTTCTTCACGAAGACGACCGTGAAGTTATTTGATGTCAAATTTGGGCTTTACATATATCAAATTTCTTTATGAAGTCACTTCGTGAACTTATTTGACAAAGAAATTGTTGGTGTAATACGGCCTTTAGTGACAAAAAGTGACAAGTGACACATCATTATATTTAGAGTCAAAAAAGGGAGAAATATACTAGGTTGTCCTATTTAAATAAAAGTTTATGTCTCTTCCGGTTAACCCAGAAGTTCCATAATGCTGAGTCACCTGTTAAAAATGCAGTTTTATGTCGTATACAAATCCTCTCAATTTAATTCCATTATCTTGAAAAACAAAAAAGTTATAGGGGTGAACCACCTTTCGCGGACACCCGGTATATGTATATATAAAGCGTACTTTCTGCCAGTCACCGTATCCAATCCATTACTTTGTGAGGATCATGTAGGAATGATACAAAAATCAAAGTTAGAGTTTTTACCATTAACTTATAAAAAAAAGAACAGCTTTAACAGACATCGATTTGTATAAGTTATTGGTTTTGGCTTAATATTGTAGTGAAATAGAGTTTTGTCTCAAGCTTGATTTTGTTTCGATACATTTGAAAAACTACTTATTGCACTAGCTGTTTTTAAAAGACCACAAAAAGTTTTGTTATAACAAAAACGATGCATGGGATATGCATTTTCACACACCGGAATTACACAATTATATATTTTGTAATTTTTTTAGTATAAAATGGCTGACTGACATAAACTCTAATTATTTATTTTAAAGGACTATACAGGGTGTCCCACCGGGAACAGATTCGCTCTATATAATATAGAAAACTATATCTAGAAAAATTTTGCTAAAATATGCAAATATTGATGGGGGCAACCCGGCTAAAATATTTTCATTGT
The DNA here is from genome assembly GCA_963969555.1 of Polydrusus pterygomalis. Lineage (NCBI taxonomy): Eukaryota > Metazoa > Arthropoda > Insecta > Coleoptera > Curculionidae > Polydrusus > Polydrusus pterygomalis. The sequence goes on from OZ018376.1 coordinate 4,964,525, forward strand.
GGTGGCATTTCCGGTTATACCAGAAGTAGGTGTCGACTTACTTATTTTAAATGGAACACCCTATATTATTAATTTTTTTTGATTCTACGCACATTCTGGGCATATTTCGTATATCATATCCTAAGTCTAAGCGTTTTGACATCAAAATATTTTAAAAAATCTATTAGGAATTATTTTTGACAGTAAATTAAATTGAATTTTCACTTAGAATACTTAATTAAAAAATTAAGAAGTTTACTACCGATTTTTAAAAACATTAAAATTTTTTAAAATGTATGACATATGGAAATATTATATTACGCGTTAGTTAAAACTCATTTAAATTACGGAATTTTAGGTTGGGGAGGAATAAATAGAACTTTAGTTAAAAATTTAGAAATATTACATAAAAGGTTTCTAAAAATTATATTCAATAAAGATTATCTTTATCCTTGAAAATAATTATATTCAGAAACAAAAAAGTTAAACATAAGACAACTTTACATTTATAACATCTTAATATATAGGTATATTTAAAAATAAAAACCTTATACAATTTAAAAACCATAATCATAATATACGTCATAAAAATGAAATAACCATAAAACCTAAAATAAATAAGTTCATAGGACAAAAATTTCAAATATATATGTTTTTATTTAAACGATTATTTACCAACAAAAATTTAAAAATTGATTTCATTAAAAAAATGTAAAGTCGAAATAAAAACATGGATATTAAAAACAAACAATTTTAAAATATTTTTAGAAATGCGTTATTTAATTAATATTGTTCTGAATAATTTATATAAGTAATATTTTTTACTTAAAAATTATAAATTAATAATTTTATTATAGGTAATATATTTCTTCAAAAAAGCTGCGTTTATACTATAAATTAACATTTTTACTTTAAAAAACTTGATTTTTAATGCATATTTATGATTTATGATTTTAAATACTAAAACAAAAAATAAGATTTGCCCCTAACAAGCTCAGCTTCAGGGGATTGAAGAATAAGTTTATCGAAGACAACATAAACATATTTATTAAATTATTAAATTTTAAATTAACTTATTATTATTATTATTATTATTATTATTATTATTATTATTATTATTAAAGCCGGTCCTTTTCAACAACAACAACAAGGAATCCAACCCAAATTAAATAATAAAGGCTTCCTTGTGGGAAAAATTGATAATTATTTTAGCGCAAACGTCACTGTTGACATAAAACTTAAATACGTCAAAAACGCTTAGACTTAGGTATAGGGCATGATATAAGAAATGTGCCTAGAATTTTGCGTAGAATCAAAAAATTTTATAATATATAGGGTGTTCCATTTTAAATAAGCAAGTTTACACATACTTTCTGTTAAACGGAAGTGCCGCCATTTTGAACGTATTTTAGCCGGGTTGCCCCCCATCAACATTAGCAGATTGTCAAATTTTCAAAGTTGTCCTATTATTTCCATATATAGATCGAAGCGGAACCCGGTGGGACACCCTGTATACATACAAACTGTAGCTTTTTAAACTGGCTTAAATTTATTTTATATATTATGTTATTTTTGTCGGTTTACATTGGGCTTTTTATTTTTCCGCATTACGTTGATGGATGGTTATGGTATAATATGGTATTATGGGTTTTCTCTCTCACTGCTGGTGTGGTAAGTTTTTGTTGACGCATGCGGTTTTTGGCTGCCACGAAATATGCTTATTAAATATTTTTATTTTGCATTTTAGACGACTTTTATACATTGCGAGTTTCTAACTTGCAATAAATTCAGTAAATTCAGTACAGTTTTGTTTTTGAAAAATGCTTGGATACGGGTATTAACATTTTAAGTTGTGGTATTTTTTATATAAAAAATATTAATACAGTGTGTCCCAAACTAGGGATATGACGATATCGATAATTTTTTTAAAAGGCAACCTTACTTTTTTATTGACTATTTTTAAAATGCATATTACACATACATATACATAAGTACCAAATTTCAAATTTTTATTCCTTGCCAAATAGTGAGCATTTATTGACGAAAAAGTATTAAAAATGGATAGAATTTTTTTTATTAAATTATTTTTTTGTTTATTAAATATCTTATAAATAAAGGGCGGATTATATGCATTTAAATTCAGCCAAGATATGCGCGTATATATGCCTTGTTTGCCTTAAAAATATTCAGTTATTTGCATTTCTTTTTACCAAGTATTCATACTGGTATGCAATATTTCTTGACTTATTATAGTAAAATGTGGTAAAGAAAAACATTGGGTTCTAAAATATATGTTTATTAAAAAAAAAAAACCAAAGAAAAATAAGAGTAAACACTTTTTTAACCTAAAGTTGTATAAAAGGCTTACTACATATTTTTCAAAATTTTCAACTTCAACAAAATGACTGTCTTCTATTAGTAAAAATATGTTTATACAAAGAGAAGCTTCTTCCAACATCTACTGATGTAATCTGACAATACTGCAACTTACTTGTGTGTACATATTACAAATCGATATAAATAATAAATATATATATAATAAATCAGGTAATAATAACGCATTATTAAGTGACAATAAACAACCCCTAATAATATACCGGCAAACCCTGGAAACCCCCAATAAATACCTTGTGTGTAACCAAAATGTAAATGTAATTATTATAATCTTCAGATTGGAAAATTCCTGAAATAAGTACCGAACTGGACATTAAACCTTTAACGTTTTCAATTTTTTTGATAAAGTCAAAAATACAAAAATAAATCTTAAAATAATAATTTATGAAAAATATGCATTTTCTTATAAAATTGACAAAATACCTTTATTCGAAATTTGACTTTGGCATCAAGTTCTGCTTCGATCGAGATAAAATTAAGCAAAAAAAATAGTAGTCACGTGATTCGCATTATCTGTCAAATTTTAATTTTTTCCAAAAAAATAAATGGGGTTATTTTTAAGTTTTTTTTTTAAATGCAGTTTCTAGCCCACATGGAAAATTTCAGCTGCATTAGATATTTTGATTTTTTACCCATATTTTGTAAATTGCACCACTTTTGCAAAATAAGACTTAACGCAACCTACATAAAACTTCTTAGTTTTGACAATGCTTTATTTCAGATACATTTTCTTTAAAGTAGCGCCATATGAAATGTGTGTTTTTCTACAAAATCAAAATTGGGCTATTAAAATTTGGTCGCATGTGACGCAAAGTTTATTTGTTTTTGACCCTGTATAAGGTAACTTCATAAAATAAGTATTTTTGAAAACGTAGTTTGTGTCTGAAAGTAATACAAATTAATATTAAGACAAAAAAAGAATACAGTGTCATCAGTAAAGTGTTCATTAAGTGGAAAATAAATTTTAGTGGTGGGTAAAAAATCAAAATTATCTTATGCAGCTGAAATTTTGCATGTGGGCTAGAAATAGTTAATAAAGAACCTGGGGTTGCCATATCTTTAATTTGGGACACACTGTATCAATATTTTTTTTAATACAAATTGCCACAATTCAAATGCTAATTCCCGTATAGTGGATTTACTGAATTTATACCAAGTTACAAACTATATAGTGTCACACATAAAGTCCGCAACATATGGAAAATTTTTTTCCTAATCGGTTAAGAAAAATTTTGATTCGTTTTCGCTTTAAAAATGATGTCAAATGACGTGGACATTAGCAGTTATACGTACCTTTTTTTACCTGTCAAATTTAACTTTTTTTTCAAAAAATTCCAAAATATGGCATTTTTTTAAAATTTTGAATGTTACAAGAAAAAGTTGTTTAATTTTTTACGTATGTACCAATTCTCAAGTCTGTAGTACAATTTAATTTTTTTTCGATTTTTTATAATCTGGGCCTCTCTGATATTTTCAAATTTTACCATACTTATCTTTTTAATATATTTTTATTATCAATTGCGTAACTATTATGCGTTATTATTAATTAAAAACAAGGTTTCGTGTTTTTAAAAGTGCAGAACAGGGTAAATAAACGATTTTTTGTTGAAATTGTTTTTTACTTGTGTTTATGTATCTAGCTACTTAGTAAGAAACCGAAATAAAGTAAAATATTTTTAGTGATTTGTACAAGGTATCACTTTAATAGTTTTGCGTTTTTTTTTTATATAGTGTAACCAGTAAATTCCGCATAGTAGCACTTCACGGATTTTTTTTTATTAATAGCTTTATTCGAAATTTGACTTTGGCATTAAGTACTGCTTCGATCGAAATGAAAATTAAGCAAAAAAATGGTAGTCACATGATTCGCATTATCTGTCAAATTTTAATTTTTTCCAAAAAATAATTCAAAAGTGGGGTTATTTTTGAAAATATCGAAAAAGTTATTAGAAAAAGTTTTTTACATGCAGTTTCTAGCCCATATGCAAAATTTCAGCTGCATAAGATAATTTTGATTTTTTACCCACCACTAAAATTTATTTTCCACTTAATGAACACTTTACTGATGACACTGTGTTTTTTTTGTCTTAATATTAAGGTGTATTAATTTCAGATACAAACTACGTTTTCAAAAATACTTATTTTATGAAGTTACCTTATACAGGGTCAAAAACAAATAGACTTTGCATCACATGCGATCAAATTTTAATTTTGTAGAAAAACACACATTTAATATGGCGCTACTTTAAAGAAAATGTATCTGAAATAAAGCATTGTCAAAACAAGTTTTATGTAGGTTGGGTATGGGTAAAAAATCAAAATTATCTTATGCAGCTAAAATTTTGCATGTGGGCTAGAAACTGCATTTAAAAAAACTTTCTAATAAGTTTTTTCGATACTTTTAGAAATAACCTCACTTTTGAATTATTTTTGGAAAAAATTAAAATTTGACAGATAATGCGAATCACGTGACTGCTATTTTTTTGCTTAATTTTCATCTCGATCAAAGCAGAACTTGATGCCAAAGTCAAATTTCGAATAGAGTTATTAATAAAAAAAAAATCCCATATGATGCGGACTTCACTGACTCTGGTCGTTAAGTCACGCTAGAGGCGCTTGCGCGACCTGAAAACTCTAGCACCAGACTTGAGCACCACAAGTTACACGAACTTTACTTTACTTTACTTTTTTTTTGAAAAAAAAAACGTGCTTAGGCACCAATTAATGATAAAAATATTTTAAAAATATGGGTTTGGTATAAAAGATTTATTTTATACAGGTTGGGTAAAATTTGAAAATCTCCGAGAGGCCCAGAATGGAAAAAATCGAAAAAAAATTTAATTGTACTAGACTTGAAAATTGGTACATACGTAAAAAATGAAGAACAGTAAAGAAAATTACCCTTGACTACTCATGTGCACGTCATTTGACATCATTTTTAAAGCAAAAACGAATTTGTCTATCTTCCGGTGTAAACCACTAAAATGATCTAGAAGTGCCTATTTTAATAATAATAGACGTGTTTTATTTATTGAATGAATACAATCATGCGATCTGGTCGGTTGGTTGTAAAAAACCCTTAAACCGTACGCGTAAGTCCAAATTTAGAGACATTTAGTGGCAATGGGGCAATGGGTTTCTTTTTTAAACAACGACGAACTCATAAAAACCACTTATTAAAACCTAAGGCAACCTCCTAAGGGAATCACCATTAAAATTGATGCTTTATTTCCTGTTTTTATTATCATGCTTCTTGCTTTTAGCCGTGTTGAGTGTAGTTTGAGGCCGAAATATAGCTTGATTTTTTACACTGCATACCCATCTCTATAGCACATGATTTGCTTACTGTGTATGTTTTTTTAGATTAAATAGGTTTACCATTTTTATATAGCTCGAATCTTTAAAAGTTGATCACACATACTAAAATATTTGGCATTAGTAACAGTTGATATTGCCAAGAATTTTTGAATCAAATAGAGGTTTTAAAAGAATGACACGCTAGAAAAAGTATCACAACGCCAAGTCAGCAGTCGGTAATTGTATTTCGTATTTTACCTCATCCGGGACTCAGGAAAGCACCTTGTGCGTACTAGAGAGTAATGCATAAGGGACACGAGTTATCGACGGGGTGAAACATGCGGCAAGCGATGGTAGAAGGAGACAAAAATTTGACACTTATTCCACCCTGTCGATTATATTTTCTGACGTCCCATGCATTACACTCGAGTGTGCAAGAAGACACGCTTACCGTTAGTTACTGATGAGTAAAGAGCCGATATTAGGTAGTGGAAGGATCTTTAAACCAGAGTCGACTTTAGGACTAACTGGAAAATATTATTTATTATTAGACTAGAATTTCACAGACAATTCTAGTACTTATCGCTAAGTGGATACATATATTGACGGCCGCCCCCTTTCCCCAGGGGAGCTGCTCCTAATTAATGGCAATAATAAAAAGCGATGTATCAAAAACGGTAACTCTCAGGAAGCTGAAATTTTGGAGACAATTATGTTTGTTTGCCCAAAGGTTTTTAACAATAATTACCTAATCATTTATTTTTGAATGTGACAGTAATGATACTGACGCACATAATTTACTCACAATCAAAGTGGCTCTTGTACCAAGCGAGCAAAAATTATTTGCATCAAAGAAGGCTTGCATTAAAAAACGTAGGGCTTGGTTTAGATCACAATGATATGGGGACAATATATCTAACCAAATCTAGGTTAAAAGTTTATCAAATTTATATTATGACATGATATGCCAAACTAATGAGTAATAAAAAAGTAGACAAATACAACTTTATTTCTTGGAATACTTGCACTTTATAAGGAAATAAATTTAGCTGCTTCTTAAGAATAGTTCTGCATGTTCCATAAGATCTTCCCACTTCTTGGGACAGACTTCTTATACAATTTGTTGGCGTATTTTGCATTATTTCACGAACGTTTGCAACAAGTTCTTCTGTTCTTACAGATGGTCTTCCTGTTCCTTTTTTGTGTTGTATAGAACCTGTTTTCCTAAACACAGCCACGGTTCTCTTCAGGCAATGATAAAAATCTCCAGCAACACTGAGCTTTACCGTTTTTTTTTTTTTGAGATTTCGCTTTTTAATAATGATATTACATTAGGGACAGCTTGAGCAGCAATGAGTCCCCATGTCGACTATAGTTTAACCTGATATCCGCACCCTACTGATGAGCTTTAAAACACTAAATAGCCATGTGTTTTTAGCCTCACTATGCAATGTATATTCATTTATATTGACATACAAGGTGTTACGAAAATTACTTATTATTTTCAAAAAGAGTAACTACCAATTTTTCCAGCTAGAACTTGAGTTGGGAAAAACCAGGATTGTTTGCGTCCTGATCCTGCTCTTTAAGTGTTTTATATATTTGGGAGCCAACACTAGTGATGCATTCGCCATTTCGTTTTTTTGTTATTATCAATATTTCGTTACTTCTTCGTTTTATTCAAATACCCATCTTTGGAACACAGTTATCTATAGTTTTAAGTTAAAAAGGCTGGGTTCATAAATTAATAAAAACAGGAAAAGTAATTATGTCTCCATTGGCCCCTATTTATTTTCTCTTTTCGCTTATATTAAATTATAAAACCAAACTTTTTTAACATAAAACTGTAGGTAACTGTAAGTACTCCAAAGATGGACATTTGGTCGATTTTTGGATCAAACGAAGAACGAGAAAAATCTTGATCAAAAAACGAAACGGCGAATGTTTGTTCTAATTGAAATTGAAGTTTTTTTACTTTCATTCGCGCTTAAAAATACTGAAAAGGGCAGGTTGGTGTAAAGCTTCACGGAAACAAAAACAAACAATTCCATTGCCTCCAATAATCCCCCTAAAATATGGTTTTCCTCTTACAGAAAGCAACGCTGGGAGCGTAACACAGCTGGTCTCCAGCGAACACCCTCTAGCTATAGCTCCAGCCCTCCAAAGGCTATCCGATGACTCCTCCAACCACTACAAGAGCCAACCAAGTCTGAACCACTCCCCTGTATATAACAACATCAGTCCTGGTGCTGTTACTCTAAGTAAATCGCATAGCTACGCTGAGAACATCAACCTGCCTGTGGTCGAGGCCAACATAAACGTAGAGACGTCCACCAAAGCCTCTACTGTAAATATCGTGGAAGACCTTAGTCTTGATCCGGTAGTTCTTCGCGAGAATCACATTCTGACTAACATTAACGAGCGTAGTCAGTACACCGAGTTAAAGTTGGACAATGACATGACAGTGTCTGACAAGGAAAACAGTCTAATGAGTGCGAGTAGGTTACGGCTATTACAAGATACGACTATGATCGAAAGTGCTTTAGATTTGGACTCGTTAGAGGATTCGAGTGTGGGGAATAGTAGTCAGGCGGGACTTATGAAGGTTATAGTCTAGAGTGGGAATAGTGCGGAAAGGAAGGGTGGGGGGTAAGTTGACATCAAGTTGTGATATCTATTGACGGCTCTGCGGTTTACGCAACGCCTGAAAGGTGAATACGTGCAATTGATGTATCATAACTTGATAATTGAATGTATCTCCCCAAAAACGTTGTAAACGCCACAACGTTGAACATCGACTTTTAAACCAACAATGTTTAGAACATAAATGGTTTAAATTTCGCTAATATGAGTTAAGCTGTCTTATGCAAATCTCTTCTTTCCTTAGGCTTGTAAAGGCAATAGCAACAGTGTCGGTAATAACCAACAACCTTGTTTCCTCGGTTGTTGCTTTTTATAAAGGAAGATGATAAGCATTCTTATCTTATACTCTAAATCCAAAATATATGTCAGTGACTCATCTAGTACAGAGACAGTAACGTACACTATAAAATGTATTATTGTTTTCGCACCTTACATCAGTCATAATTAATTAATAAACGTGGCCGCTCAACTTAATAGTGTGCCGAATGCAAGCGCGGCGTTTTCATACAACAGGAAAGCACAAAATCAATTAGCTGATTAAAATTTAAAATAGCAAGGTAATTCTAATGAAAATGCACTAAGTCGCCACAACGGGGTTTTGCACTTTTTAAATTCATTGTTTTATTATAGACTTTGGACTTTAAATGTATGTAAGTGTGTGTACCTATACCGGGTGTTTCTCAAAAGACGTTCACCCCTATAACTTTTTTTATATTAATAGATATTCAAATGAAATTTTGAGTTTATGCATAAGAGATGAGTCTGCATTTATTGGCATAATTTTCACTTCCGGTTTGACCGGAAGTGACCTTGACTCTGATATTTTAAATGGGACATTTTGTATATTTTTACTTATTTGGGTTTAGCATAACATTGTGAGACACCTCACTTGTCATTTTTTGACGTGTTATAACATTTTTATGTTTATTTTTTATTTTCAATCTAGATTGCTACAAATTAATTAAATTGTTAATTTATAGTCAAGTAGTATATGATAATTAAAATTATGTCATAATAATTGACTTTCTAAGTTTCACAAGCGTTTAAAAAATGAAATTTTGTTTTCTTGACGTTTACTCCATTTTTCTAAATGGAACGATGGTGGTTCACTGGGATATTTAAAACGAGCATTTTTTTTTCAACAATTTGATACCATACACTCCTATGCTATTTTAAAATAGACGCTGAAAAATTTGCCTTAAATCCCAATCGCAAATTTAAAAGCGTTATGCATTATTGCCGTCCTCTCTTTTCTAAAGAAATATAAAGGCGGCTTTGAAAAACAATGGAATGGTTTTGAAAAGCAATATGGTTTTAATTTAAAGTTGTAATGTCATTAGTTTATAAAACATACAATACATACAATCTTGCGGCTTCAGAAGAATTTTTCTGGTCACTCCAAAAATTAGGAGCATATCAATTTGTTCATTTCTAATAAAACTAACCATTTTATCTGATTTACAATGTAAGTTTAATAAACGAATGACATTACAATTTTAATTTAAACCCATATTGATTTTCAAACCCATTCCATCCCAAAGCCGCCTTTATATTTCTTTAGAAAAGATAGGGCGGCAATAATGCATAACGCTTTTAAATTTGCGATTGGGACTTAAGGCAAATTTTTTCGTGTCAATTTTAAAATAGCATAGGAGTGTATGGTATCAAATTATTGGAAAAAAATGCTCGTTTTAAATATATTTTAGTGAACCACCATCGTTCCATTTGGAAAAATGGAGTAAACGCCAAGAAAACAAAATTTCATTTTTTAAACGCTTGTGAAACTTAGAAAGTCAATTATTATGACACAATTTTAATTTTTATATACTACTTGACTATAAATTAACAGATTTAATTAATTTGTAGCACTCTAGATTGAAAATAAAAAATAAACATAAAAATGTTATAACACGTCAAAAAATGACAAGTGAGGTATCATTTTACTCAGAATATTATGCTGAATCCCAATAAGTAAAAATATACAAGATGTCCCATTTAAAATATCAAAGTCAAGGTAACTTGCGGTCAAACCGGAAGTGTTAACAAATTGAAAATTATGCCAATAAATGCAGACTCATCAAAATTTCATTTTAATATCTATAAATACAGAAAAGTTATAGGGGTAAACGTCTTTTGAGAAACACCCGGTATAAGCTTTTGTGTATTAAAGTTATATTTTTTAGTTTATTTATTGTCTTATACTGGTTAAAATGTTAAAAAAACTCAAACAAATTAACCTAATAAATATTGTGCTCTTAAAATTTCAAAAATATACCTCACTGGTAGAATGCTGTTTTCCCTGACGTCTCACAACCTGCCGCTGTTTATAAGAAAGCGATGAGTCACTGGCCTGTTTTTTTTACCGGTGCTAAAGATTATTTTTGTCGCTTATCACGGTTTTCGGGAGATCCATTTGGGGACTTTACACGATCGGTATAACTGAGAGTAATGCTGTCAATATTAGAGTAACACCAACGACGATCAACCAAAAATAGAGAAATTATTTCAGTCATGAACGTATTTTGGCTGAGCCGACATCTTGCTGTTATAGAGACATTCCATCATAGTACCTACACCCTACACTTGAAAAATGAAAATTCTAACACTATATTACTTGACGTACCTGCTGGTGCTGTCTTATAATATTGTTTTGATATAATGCACCACACAAAACGTATAAACGTTTAAATTTTATAACTATTTTCACAATAACCTAATATTTCCAATGTCAAAATTCCAAAATTGCTAACAAGCCAATTCTTATAAAATCGAATATAAAAAACAAATAAAACGAGCAAAATAACCAATCATCGATGTCCATCGCGTACCTAACCTCAAGGCAAATATTAGTTGGTGTATAACTGGTATTGATTTTTACAATTTGGGAAAAAACTTGGGTACGTGTAAAACATTTTCAAGCACAATTTCTTGTTCAAGAATTTGAAAAAGTTTTTGCCTGAGAACTTGACCCGTGGAATACTTTCACCCTTGGATTAATATAAACATACCTAGGTATTTACTTTTTTCTTTTATATGATGTAACTACAGATAAAAGTGTCTTTTAAACTTTTTGAAGCAATATATTGCCCGAAAAATAGGCTTACCTAATTAGATTGCAGGGCTGCAAATAAAATGTACGAAAAAATGCATCTGGATAATCTGTCTTGGTGTGTGGTTCTCTTTATTTTTATACCTTGTTTGTGTAGCCTAAGCCTAGTTAGATGCGTTTAAATTGATCATATTAAAATATAGTTATACAGTATGGTTTTTAACAGTGGCGTATTTAGAATATTGCCACGGGGGGGTCTATACCTTTCGTTTTATCTTTTTTTCTTTCTGTCTTTAAAAAAGCGCCGCAGGCGAAATTTTTTTCGGTGCTACGCCCTATTTTGAACTATCAAAATTTATAATTTCTATGTTTTTATAGCTGAACCCAAAAAAGGAAGAAATTAAGAAATTTTTAAATATAAACGCAATAATGGGAATATATATTTTTTTAAATATTTATGTTTAAAAATATATATATTTCTACATAATATGACCGATTCCGAAAATGATTGGTTTTCAAGTTATTTTTGCCATTTTTTTTTGCCAAGTTTGGCCATGTTGTTTTGTTATCTGTGACACAGTTACTTAATTATTTGTAAAAACAAAGTATTGCTAATAGTTCTAGTTTGCAAAAAAATTACAAAACTAAGTGAACATCATTTCAATTTTTTAATAATTTTATTTAATAATAATAATAAAGGTCTTTATTCAAAAATTGTAAAATAGAAAATTATTAAATTTTTTTATCGGGCGAGGTTCAGTTCACCCTGTCTACATTAAATGTAACAAGGCATCTGATCTGTTCTGAGTTTTTTTTAATGTTGAGCCCACGGGGGGGGGGGGGTCCAGACCCCTCGGACCCCCCCTCCCCCTAAATACGCCACTGGTTTTTAAAGTGTGCAACATATGGGCATTTTTTTTATTAACGATTTCTCAGAAAATTTTATTCTTGATAAAAGTTGGTGCATGTTCTATAATCATATTAGGTGCACTTGGAATGGTTGCAAGTCAAACGGCGTACAGGGTAGGCCAAAAAATATAAAACGTTTACAAGAATAAAAAATTTTAATAAACATTTAAAATAAAAATTTTGCACTTTAAATGATGGTTTTTTAATTAGCATATTATCATTACTAATGCTTTATCTTGTTAAAACTAATTTATAGGATATTGTAAAGTTGTGTTTAATATCGTTGCAACAAACATGAAGTTTGTGATTCCTAAATAAATTAAAAATTCAAGTAACTTTTACAAATATGCTTGAACTTGAACAAAAATATGCGAAATTGATTTGATTTTGATTAATTTATGAAGGTCTTTATGGTGAATATTAAAAAAAAAACTTTTGGGAAATTATTAATGTTTTTTAAAAAAATATGTTTTTTTATTTTAGGAGGTTACGTTTTTGAATCTATGCATAACTTTTAATTTTAAACAACTTTTTTTAATAACATTTTGCTGAATTTTTTGAAATAGTTGTACTTTATTCTTGTACAATTTTTATATTTTTTGGCCTACACTGTACACCGTTTGACCCTAATATGATTATCGAACATGTTAAGGTTGAATTCTCAACGTCATTCAATTTTTCGCTTTGTTTTTTCAAGTTTATTATTTTTTAAACTAACATTTAAATAAAATCAGTATCGTCGGCACATTACTTAGGTAATATCTGATATATTACAAAAATATCAATTTATTTCATTGCTAATTTTGGGAGAATTGTATAATGAAAGAACAATGAGTGACAATGACATAATAATGTTAAAAAAAATCTTACCCAATATTTTCCGCTATACAATTCTCCTAAAATAAGTTATGAAATTCCTTGATATTTATTAAATATGTCAATTATTACCTATAGAATATCAAGTCGATACTGATTTTCTTTAAATTTTGTGTAAAAGCTAGAAAACATAAATAAATCTACGCGAAATAGGTTATAGGTTGGCAAGCATGTTGATACTCCTACCTTAAGAATAAAAATTTTTAAGAAATCGTTAATAAAAAAAATCCCATATGTTGCACACTTAAAAAACCACACTGTATATCAAGATACATCACTACTCCATACTTACTGCAAATACAAATTAATCGGTATTTTACCCCTATTTGGGCCTAATAAAATAATACAACGGCTGTTCCTAGTCATAGTTTATATTCCAATCCAAGTATCCGAGTCACTAAAAGCACAAATTCACTAAACTACACAAAAACTATAAATCCGTAAATATGAAACACCCACAATAAACAACAAGGAACCCACAGAGAAAACGTCAAGCACAACAACAAAAATGGCGCCCAGCCGGTTCTGGTGTGTTTGTGTAGTTCTCGAACAAGAATCAGTTGTTTTGATCACGTTGCTTGTGCTACTTTGACACTATATGTTTGGGTATGTTTAGGCTGTTTTAAATTTAATACAAATGGAATCGGTTTAATAGTGGAGCCATTCTATAGTCCATCGTTCGCCGAAAAAAAAAATGGTACGAGACCCACTCAGAAATCAAATATAATATACCTAATTATACAATATAATTATACTATTTATAATGGAATTATACTAAACATACGTAACTATTTAATTACTTTATTTATTTCAAAGAATGTAAATTCTGATTTTCTGCATATTATTGTTAATTGTACCAATAATGATACTTTCTAAAGCACAAACCGTTACCATAATAATATTGTCACTGCTTTATTGATATAGTAATACTGACGGTGATATTGATCGTGTAAACGGCCTTATACTATTCCTTGTCAAAAGAAATACCTTTTTTTATGTCCTGAAATTGTTTCCTGCTTGATTTTAGTATTAAAAAAATTATACATACCTATGGAAATATTTATTTTTGTATAGTAGACTAAGGAACGTAACAGATGTAAAAAAATTGCTTTAAAATTGGGCGTGACAATTGTTTCGATAAGGTTGTATTTTTTTAAGCGCAATATATTTGTATATAATTAAGGGAAATATAGAATTAGCTAGCTTTGATGCAAACAGTGTCGGTTATGCTTTAAATATTTGATGTTACAAATAAGGCATTAGAAAACGTTCTTTTATACCGAAGATTTGTTGGGTTGTGTTGCCGAAAGCGGGACGGTACGGTAACAGTTTAAAAAAAACGGACACCCGTTATAGCATTTTTATATTATCGGAAAGAAAATGCCACAATATTTTTTAACTCTAGGGTGATTGAAAAAAGATGGACAAACAAATATCGTCTTAAACAGGTTATCCGTTATTTTTCCTGGGGATGCAAACAGGTGGCTTATTTACAAAACATACTTAAGCACAACACCAGACACACTCATCAAATATAAGGCGTAATGCTGGAATGGAAGGTTGCTGGTTCGAATTTTGTCGGTGGTAAACTTTTTCAAAAACGATGGTAAAGAATAATATGAAGTCGACACTAAAAGGGCGAATTGGACGGATTTGTTTAGGTTTAAGGTTAAGTGTAAGAATAAAAGATTCCCATGGTCTCTGCTAAACTTCACCTTGTTAGAATAATTATTTATTGTATCTCTTGTTATCCTAAATAAAAGTCTATTATTATTATTATTATTAGTGCAATCATTTAGGATGCGCTGTAACCGCGTATATTTAGAATGATAGCGTTGGGTGGACTTGTCGGTGTTGTGCTTAAGTAGGTTTTAAAAAAAACGCAACCAGGTACAGTTGCTACAATGTTTTCTATGTCTAAAATATGTAAATATTAATCGTTTATTATCGGGACCCACTCTGTATACAGTGTGTCAACTTAAGCTGGAACAATTTTTTGGAAAACTTTTTTATTATACAGTGACGGGCAAAAAACATACGGAGAAAAAATATATAGGATAAAAATGTAGGAAACCAAAAAGAACAATGGGGAGCCAAATTATAATATCAGTATTTATACAGTTTATTCCAGAAAAAAAGCACAGGAGAGAGGAATTATCGGTAGAGCTAAAAAAATGTAACACCCTGTATACTGCATCCGACAATTTTGACATTTTCTTGTAGAGATTCCAAAAACTGTTAAGTGTACCAAATTCTAAATAATTATCCTGGAGAATGTTTGAGAAAAACCAAAAAACAGTTAAAACTTTAATATAATAAAACTGAAGTCTTTTTGACCGCACGTTTATAAGCATTTTTTCTACGAGCGTGTGAAAAGTTAGACTTTTCACACCCATTTCAATGTGAAAAGTTTTACTTTAACGCACTAGTGTGAAAAGTAAATTACTTTTCACACTCTGGGCGAAAAGTCTAACTTTCACACGCCGGGTGAAAAGTCTAACTTTTCACACGCTCGTAGAAAAAATCTGGTACTTTTCATACGCTCGTAGAAAAAAATCTTGTATGATATACGTAAGAAAAGGCACTCATGTGAATTGCGAAACTCGCTTCGCTCGTTCCGCAAATTTTCATATGCGTGCCTTAAACGAGTTATTTTCACACTTATATCATAAATAGCTATTTTTCTAACTTGAGGAGCACAATCATTCCCTTAAATATATACGTGAACGTTGAACGGTGAGTGAAATAAACCAGTTTAGGTTAATTAACTCTCCCATTTCCAACAACAAGCATTATTGCATTTATCATCATGTGCTATTATTAATTTAATATTACTATTTATCCATTTTAACTACGATACAATAGGTTGCCCAACCTTGTGCTCACTGAGGACTAATCCAGCTGTTAATTTTAGAAACATATGACATTTTGGTGGCTTTGAACTACGTCGCGAACGTAAATTATAATATGGCACCGCAGCATTGAATGCGCACCGCTTGATTAACTCCTCGTAGCTGCAATATTTGGCCGGCGAAACTCTTGTATGTTGTCAGGGTTGTTCCTAGCGTTTTCCATTTTTCCATTGGTAAGTTTAGTGCATGTCAAATGTATTTCTACGTTTTACCGATGAAAACGCCTTAACTTTTAATCTATCGTACCTTGAATTCAATGTTTCAATTATAAATAAAATTAACGCTGTATTTTTGCAAGCCATTATGCTAATTAAACCATTAAGACCCCTTGATGACTTGATGAATAAGTTTGATCAAAACATGAACATGTGAGAGAAGTATGTTTATTTAAGCTTAATGCAACACAACCTAACAAACATAATTATGTTTTAATTTTGCATTAACCTACGTAAGTTATTGCCATTATAAACGACTAATGTATTAAACTATTTTTAAAATGTAATTTATAACCGCCATCCCAAAAAAGTGTCAATTAAAGTTAGAACCTAATTTGGACGGGTTGTCTGATTCAAACGCTAAATTAAAATCCATTTATAGTTTTCTGAATGTGTTAGTCCAAAATGCCTTGTGTATTTGAAGACGAAACGTCGTTTTAATAATGGAGACTATTTGAAAACTTGCTAATCGATTCCTTAAACTCAAAAAACCACAATTAAACGGTTCGCGCCAATTAAACCGGGACTTTTTCGGTAACGAATCAAAAACTAAGCTATCGTTTTTCTCTGAAATGCACCAGAAGGATGCTGTAATAGTAACATGTTAGTGTGAACAATGCAATGGTTTATAATGTCCCCATGTGTTCTACTATGAAGGGCGTAAACTTGATTGGGGGGTTTATGATGGTATGTTACACGAATTTCTGGTCGGACAACGCATTTCCTGACCTGTACCCATCAGATTTATGCAGAATTTATGATCGTCACCTAAAATTTGAATTCTACATGTTTAGTCATGAAAATTGATGATCCTCCGCCTGTTTATAACCTACCAAACAGCTCCACGTTTCTTAATTTAATCGTTTTAACATAGATGGTTCTAGGTGCTTGGTAATTTCGGATGCCCTTAGCGTGTTTGCATATGTCTCGATCCGATTAACTTTATTTAACGAAAAAATACCGTTAAAGCGATTATTAGGTTATGTTATAAGCATTAGTTAGGTTAAGTTTTAAAACTTTTTGCCGTTATTTTTCTATAAGACTTTTTATTAATGCTGTTAATGATTCAGATATGTAATATGGCTACAAACTTAAAACCTATATTATAGGGTTTATTTGCCATTTTAAGTTGTTTTTCTAAGATACCTTACAGTTTTTTAAAAACTTTATAGAACTTTTGTTATTAAACTGAAATAAACCATAGACATACCTATACCTCTAGATCAGCAAAAAAAATCACGTAAGTAGGCCATGCGCATGTAAGTGAAAGTAAAGTCCAGTAATAAATGGACATGCGTACTACAAAATTATCATTTAACGAATGGGGGGAATATAGACAGGCCTGGGCTTAAAAATTTAAAATTTACGTCTTGCTGCAAGCTTGAGGCTGGTATACAGAGTCGTTGCAGGCAATTTGAGAATATTTTAAAATATTATGAAGAAAGTATGCAACTTATGATAAAATAAAGTCTGTGATGTCGCTAATAAAGTACCAGCTGATAATAAGAGGGGTGTGCGCAAGTGCGCATGCCAATCGTTACTCAACATCGAGCGATATGACCGATGTACAGACGTATTTTTTCACCCATAAATCTTGCGCACGACGTACGTACGGATCTTATGGTATAGAGGAAGGGACCCAAATTTGAGACATTTTTTTTGTAAATTCGAAATAAAATTCATCATTAAACAAATTTTTGTTATTATTGTACCGGGTGGTCAAATAAGCGAGGACGTCGGCTTTATCTCGGAAACCATTAATCGTACAACTTTCGGAAAGATTTTTTTACGAGTAAAGTGGTCAAGAGAAATTGCTGGAAATTACTTTTAAGTTCCTCATTTCGCCGCAAGGGGGCACAATTAAAAATTGTTTTTTTTAATTCTAAATTTCTCCGAAAATTCCCATATTAAGGTATAACTCTGATTAGATCATTGGAAAGCTTAGACAATTCTGCATCATTTTGGTTCAAGGCTCATTGGCGTACCGACCTTAATAAGAGTGGGAGAAGCTATTGAAAATGTAAACATTAAAATCGCTGCTAAATTTAAGCTTGTTTGGAAGGGGAAAATAAGCATCTTCAATTGCTGTATCCAACAATACACGATAGTGTTTAATAAAATTGCTAGAGGGCGCAATTTGTAATAATAACAGTTTTTTCGATTTTATTCCGAAAATTCAAATCATACGGTATAACTATGATATTATAATCGAAAAGTAGATGAAATTTGCAAGAAATGATGTGAAGACCGCAGTTCGATATCTTTGTTCGTTTCAGAGTTATTGCCAAAACAATTTTTAATACAAATTGCGCCCTCTAGCGATTTTATTAGAAACTATCGTATACCATTAGATACGACAATTGAAGGTACTTCCAAACAAGCTTAAATTTAGTAAAATCGGATAAGTCGTTTAGAAGTTACAGGGATTTTAATGTTCACACTTTTAATAGCTTCTCCCACTCTTATCAAGTGAAAGTGTAAACATTAAAATCGCTGTAACTTCTAAACAACTTAACCGATTTTACTAAATTTAAGCTTGTTTGGAAGAAAAAGGTAAGTACCTTCAATTGTCCTATCCAATGGTACAAGATAGTTTCCAATAAAATTGCTAGAGGGCGCAATTTGTATTAAAAATTATTGTTTTGGCAATAACACTGAAACGAACAAAGATATCAAACTGCGGTGTTTACATCTTTTCTTGCAAATTTCATCTACTTTTCGATTATGATGTCATAGTTATACCGTATGGTTTGAATTTTCGTGATAAAATGGAAAAAACTGTTATTACAAATTGCGCCCTCTAGCAACTTTATTAAACACTATCGTGTACTGTACGATACGGCAATTGAAGATACTTATTTTCCCCTTCCAAACAAGGTTAAATTTAGTAAAATCGGATAAGTCGTTTAGAAGTTACAGCGATTTTAATGTTTACACTTTCAATAGCTTCTCCCACTCTTATCAAGGTCGGTACGCCAATGAGCCTTAAACCAAAATGATGCAGAATTGTCTAAGCTTTCCAATGATGTAATCAGAGTTGTTCCTTAATATGGGAATTTTCGGAGAAATTTAGAATTAAAAAAAAATATTTTTAATTGTGCCCTCTTGCGGCGAAATGAGTAACTTAAAAGTAATTTCCAGCAATTTCACTTGACCATTTTACTCATAAAAAAATCTTTCCGAAAGTTGTACGATTAATGGTTTCCGAGATAAAGCCGACGTCCTCGCTTATTTGACTACCCGGTACAAAATCGATTGCTTCGTGTATTAACAAAACATCGCAACAAATAATCTACATTTAAATAGCTATCTAGAGAAGTTATTTAACTTAAAGTTTGTTTTTGTCAATTTTCCCATAAAATAAAAGGTTGCCTAATTTGAGACACTACAACAAAAACATTTAAGGCTTTTAGATATCCCATCTCTTTATTACGCACAGCTTTCACCATAGCGTGAGGGTCCCATTTCTTGTGTTTTTAAGGCATCTGTAATAAAATATCAAAATATTGTATTGGGTGCCTAATTTGAGATAGTCTTAAATACAGCACCATTTAGTATCTCAAATTAGGAATTCTCGTTATAAAAATTGACAACAATATTTTAGGTTAGTTATGAGAGAATACAGCCAAATTTTAATAAGACATCATTAGGCAACACCTATACTAACTACTTCGACACATAAAATATTTTATTTCCACTTACCCTGACTGCAAATGTCTATCAAAAAAAACTGTACGATTCAAATCGGAAGAAAAACGTATCTGCGCAGAAATAAGCGAACTGACGCGCTCAACGACCTCTTTACCACTGCAGTCTAGTTTATTTGAGTAAGTTTACGCCACTTTTGTTAGACGGCGTTACATATACGTTAATATGCGGAGCTATCTCAAAATTGGGTCTTTTCCTCTATGTCTATGAAATAAACAAGTTTACAAATACCAACACTTAACGTATTGAGCCTACACCTACATATGTTTGACAGAAATATGATATTGACTTGCTTTTTTCGAAAAATTTAAGAAATACTTTCTTCCACCGACCTCCTTATGCAATAAACAGGATGTCTCAAATATATTTTAAGAATCCAATTGGCCCCCATGATATGACAAAATCGCAAAATGAAGACTTTTGTGACATTCTGTTGCTTTTGATCTCATGTCGTAATCATAAGCATCGCAATACATTTTTTATTGTAATTATATTTAAAAAAAAGTTTTAATTGATGGGGATATTTCACATTATCTTTATATATTCAGTATAAAAATAATGATGTAATTTCTGCACATTTTTTAAGCTTTAATATATAAAATGTACCCAGTTAGCAGATTTCTTTTACTTTATACATATAGGATACAGGGTGTTGGGGAAATGATTTATTAAATTTAAACCTGTATCCATGAGATGAACATTGAACACCCATCGCAAGTCGCTGTGCTGTAATCAGCGAGAAAATACACCATTTGTCTTGTGGCAAGGCGGGCACAAAATTACACCTTTATAAATAAACAAATCGTTATAAATCTAATGTACAAATCAAACTTACCTGGGACGGTTCGGGGGACTAAAAAACTGTGTTAAACTACTTACAGTCCTTTATTTATAGAAAACATTTTGTGCAGTAGTAGTAGTCGTATTCGTTGCTCTAAAGAAGCCACGAAACAATGTTACTACTAATCCTACTTCCAAAAGCTAACAATATTTCAAAGCCCTACATCGACAGGTTTACGTTCGCATTTTAATTACTTTTCAACGGCTGTCAGCTGGCCTAATCTTGATTTTTTAAATCGATATTTCCATTGGCCTGCGACTCATTTGGTCTGGTTAAGGACCCCTTAACCCATATTTTTAGATAATCAATTTCAATAAAAAAATGGAGTGCTCGTTTAGGATACCCAAAAGAGTTTCAGTTTTTCCAACACCCTGTATACACACTTGAAATTTTTTTATGTTCTGCAAATTTTGGGGATAAACGAGGATATACTGTTCGTCTAAACATTGTAACAGCACGATCAGTAGTACTGACGGCAATCAATAATAACGTCATTATTTGGTTAAGTAGGTACCTACTTACAGTATCTTGCTGTGTCAGCGTTTGGTAAGTTCCCCATTAAAGTACAATTTTTCTGTCTTGTGATTATAGGTGTGATTTTGTTGAATCAATTTTGTACACCTTTATTTTTAATTTACTTATATTTTTTTTAGTCTTGGTTTGTGTGCTATAACAGTTGAAAATTCGGTGTCTTTGTTAATGTTATGTTGAAAATTTTGTTTATCGTTAGAATTATTATAAAAATAAATATGAATTAATAAAATTGAAAACACAATGAAACGAAAATGAAAAATTAACGTTTTTGTACAACTGTAAAAAAAATTGACTTTCTTTGTTGCTATGGATGCACAAAACTCCTCTTTTTCACCGTAAAAAATGTTATTTTTTCACGGCTAGTAAAATATTTAATATGTATAAATAAATATGTTTTCGTATAAATTCAAAAATTAATTTCCAAAACATTAAAGCAAATCAAATTAAAAGGGAAATAATTTTTCTTTCCCTTTTAAACACACTCCACTTAAAGTATGGACTATTTCTTCAAGTTAAATCAAATTATTATTTTCTATTTTTCCTCCAAATAACACAGCAAAACATTTTCCGATAAAGTTTTTACCTTCTTCAAGGTACACCATTCACGAAATTTAGTGTACACTTTCTCATAATATTGTATTTTTGATCTAGCCGGCAAAAGATTTGATCCAACGATCTTCGCCGCATCCGTTATTTTTTGAGGTGTCTCAGCCATTATAGTACTGGACAAACTTGAGCAATATATTTTAAATAATAAATTTTAAACAATTGCAGGTTTTCATGGTAATCAGAACAGGTGTAAGAAAAAATACCTTAAAAGCTGTGAATTTTAATCTTTAATTTTTGTTGTCAACACGATAAATAGGTAATTAAAATAGTACAATATCTATATAATTAATAAAATAGTTGTACAAAAAATGTTATTTGTATTTCGCACGCAACAATATTTTTATGGCACATTTGATTAACTTTTTTACCTCGTAAACCTGAGCAAAGATTGATAATCTCATGTGCCATTAAAAACCCTTATTTTGCCCACGTAATACAAAAATAACTATTTTCCATTTTTTTGTTTGTGCTGGTGTTTTTTTGTTGTACTTTGGAGGACTTTACATTTATTGCAATAGCATCACTATACCATTGCTATATATGACATTGCAGAATTTGCTTTAAATTAAATTATATTTTTTGTATATATTTGTAGTATTCTAAAAATAAGGATATTTATTTATTATTGTCACTTATTACAAAACATTTTTAAGAAATTGTAAGACAATATATAAAACTATTTGAAGACATTGAGTCTTGGACTTAGTAAGTTAATTTTACAATTTACAAAGTTTATCTGAGCAGCAGTTTTTGCCCCTAAACTTTACACTACTTTTAAGGAGCCCACAACTTGTCGAGCGGCTCGTCGAACCGTTCGACGAACATTCCACTATAACCAAAAACACGCAGAACTTCAGTACTTTAGTATAAATAGCAGCTAACAAACCTGAACAAACCCCAGGGTACCTCTAATATTAATACCTATCTATCTAAAAATTAACTAAAATGATTTTTATTATCTTTCTTTCCTGCGGAAGTATGAACTGTTGCGGCAGCGTTTCCTGTAGAGTCTGGCCTTCCGCAAGTCTGCTTCTGATAACCTTAAGTCGCAGAATATATAGCTACGCAATATATTCTGTGCTTAAGTGCATCTTTTACGTGGAGGTTGGTATAAAGACTTTCGACATCAAAGCTGATCTTCTGGTTGTACTTATTTTTTCTGGTTGTA
Organism: Polydrusus pterygomalis; assembly: GCA_963969555.1. Lineage (NCBI taxonomy): Eukaryota > Metazoa > Arthropoda > Insecta > Coleoptera > Curculionidae > Polydrusus > Polydrusus pterygomalis. The sequence goes on from OZ018376.1 coordinate 4,987,659, forward strand.
CTTCTTTTCCTCCTGTTATTTGTACGAAGTGTTGCGAGTTCTTTACAAATGATGTGCTATTTTCTTAAAAAATTTGTAAAAATCGTCCTTTTTGAATTTGTGTCATTGATAACCTATTAATTAATACTAATTCTAAAAGAGTACAAGAGTCCAGTTTCAGTTCGTTTAAAATGTTAATATAAGGAAACGAATTTCTCTTTAAAAGCCGTTTCTTTGCCCACTTTGGGCTTTTCTTTTTTGTTTTTATTGCTAATGCCGCCGCCACTGCACATATATATATATTGTGTTTTTAATGTCGCGTTTTTTGTTCGTCGAACCGCTCGACAAGTCTCTGGGCTACTTTATAGACTTTTGGCAGTGTTATTACTACTTTAAGTGGAACTAACATATTTTGACAGGTTGTGTGAAAATATTGCTACATCCAATATGAGGTATCACTAACACTATTAGAAGTCACTATAAAGATATATAAAAAACAATCCCCTCAATAGGCAAATTTACAATTACTTTTTCGTTTGCTTACAATGTTGCCAATAAATGAATGTTATGACCTTTATAGTCGATTACTCTTGCACAAATTAGTTTTTGAATTCATTTGTCGACATTTGAAAAATGCTGCTCGATAACTGCTTACTTTTTTCAAATTTTTGGGCAATATGTTGTCGAGACTTAATGCAATTTTGAATTTTGATCCAAATAAATTTAGTTTTCTTTAAAATGCTGTGTTTATTTTAACGTACTTCGTACCCACGCCCGAAAGTCTCCGATTAAAGCCAAGAGAAATACTATGTATAAATCGGAAACTGACTGACTGTTACGTCACGACTAGTGCTTATCTTTCCAACATTCGTGAACTATAGGTGAGATAGTAAATTTGAGTGAATAATGAATGTCAATTATATTGTCAATTGCGACAATTGAAAAGATCTAAGGAACCAATACATTATTATAGAAGAATTTTAAAGGCTAAAGATTATCGTAAAAAAAAGACGTACCCAATGATAAATTGACATTGTAACATGTCTCGATTATTTTTTGTATCGTGCGAGCAAAAATTATTTGCATCAAAGAGGGCTTGGATTAAAAAACGTGGGGTTTGGTTTAGATCACAATGATATGGGGACGATATATCTAACCAAATCTAGGTTAAAATTTTGTCAAATTCATATTATGACATGATATGCCAAACTAATGAGTAATAAAATAAGTAGACAAATACAAATTTATTTTTGTTGTTTACAGAATTAACAAAGTAAGAATATGCAGAAAGAAAAAGAAAAAGAATTACATAAATTGCTGAAATTGGCCACCGCCATACTCCAAGCATAAATTCACACGTCTCTTCATATTTTCGAAAGTGTTGACCAGCAATTTAGTATTCACCTGAAGACGACTGGAGATACTTACCAGAACGTTGTGATTTAAAACAAATAAAGACAATGGAAGTCCAAAACTCTTTCATCATTCAACAATTTTTTTAGTTTTTTGTGTCGAATGCTTTCGGTAGGTTGATCCGCCACTGGTTAGTGATCCTCATTATAGGTCTACTATATTACTATAACTATACTCTAAATTATTAAAACCGACCGGTCACCGCACATCATGATTCAAACATCATTTAAAATTTTAATTACATTTTTGTCATGTTAATTTTTTTTTTAATATTCATTTATTCGTTATTCTATCAAGATTTAAATATATTGTATCATAACTCATAATATAATAAAGGATAATGTAGGCGCAGTTAAAAAAAAAAATTCTTGGGAAACCCGCAAATTACAGTCTTCTTTTTGGAGCAGAAATGGAAAGTTCACGCGAAATGAATAATGACGTCGTGTTGTTTCCCAGCAGTAGCAGCGGTCACCCAAAAGCCAGGGTCAATGTAAATATAACTATATGGAGTTTTTGAACCGACTGACGATGTATGATGATTTGATAAAAAACGTGGTTAATAATAGCAGAACCATAAAAAAAAACAGATTTAAAATGCAAATAAGTATATTTTGGAACACCTTTATTTTTGGTTGGTAGTTTTCAACCAGAGCATAAAGTATATAGATATCTAGTATTTCTTTTTGCTAATTGTAATTTGACATTAACGAACCGCAGGCGATTGCAGCAGTCCATTAAGAGCAAACACTAGTGACACCTTTGAAGATTTGTGGATGAAACAAAGAAATAACGAAATACTACTTTAAAAATGAAATGGTGAAGGCGCCGCTAATGTTTGTTCCTAATTAAAAAGACAAAACTCGCGAGTGCTAAACCCCTCGTATCACAAAAATGTGTCTTTCCCAGCATGTTATAGATATACGCTTCATTTTACTCTGCCGAGCAAATTTTAGAATTGAGAAAACTCCTCGTAATTGGACTGATCAATGCCGCAGACTATTGTTCAGTATCATTTTCGTACTTTAATGAAAATTACTTCTGCGTATTTTACAAATATACCGTTCTTCCAGTAATCTCATTATATATAATAATATATCCTTTATTATTCAAAAATTAAAATAGTAGGTAATGACTTTTTTATTGAAATTATTTAAAATAAAGAAAATAGGTAGGTATTACCTACATAATATTATATGCTGCACAGGAGCACAGGAACATTTTTAAAAGTATTTTGACAGATAAGACGCCATATTGGATTGGAAATTAAAGACAAGCAATTGATATTCGTTCACAAATTATAAATAAATCTCTCTGAACACTACCGTTTAGCTTCAACAACAGCTTCAGCACTTCTAGGAAATTTAATAAAAATATTGGCCTTCTCCAAAACGGTATCCATTACAGAAGTGTATGTCTTACAGACAGTAGTTTGGTGAACACCGAGTTCTTCACCTACAGAATTTTGAAAGCCCGGATCCGACAATTGCTGCATATTTAAATCGACACCTCGCCTTTTACCAGTATCAGTCAAAAAATAATTTGCCAACCACTCAACATTTTCGCAGTCAAATTTATATAACTTTCTGAAATCATCATATCTGCAATTTTTACGTACACTGTAGATTTTTCTTTTACGGACGTTCATATATTCAGCCATAGGTAATTGAAGACACAACGCACGTGTATGCCGCGGAGAACTAAAGTTGACTGCTACCAAGCAAATGATGCAGGGGTCGATCTACCTTAAAAAGTTGAAAGCGATTGCTACACTAGAAAAAGCAATTCCTTAATTTATTCATCACATTTTAAGCAAACGATAGCGATCGCTTCTATTTTTTAAGAAAAATTATGACTAGAAGCATTTTCTGCACTTTTAAGCAATCGCTGAACGCAAAAGCAATTACTTTAGTTTTTATTCATTGGCTTTCAAGAAATTACTTCGATTTTATGAGAAAAATAATCGCTACATTTTTAATCATTAGGCTCAATAGCGTTAGCAATAGCAGTTGAGCGTTCCTTTTAAAAATAAGCATAGCAAATATATTTCCTCCTCCCTTGCCGTGGTTAAGTAAGTCCATCTCTATTTTCCATACGGACTATACGAAATTCTTCGTGAAGTGTTCCTTTAACAACTAAAGCTAAGCAAGGATGTAGGTATGAAAGTACCTACTTTCTTTCACTTTCACAAGTTGCCGCGGCGCCAGACCGTATCTATATCCTACCTATTTACCCACACCATACTTGTTATTGTTTATTATTAGGAGTTGCTTGAATGGTATTGATGAAATTAAGGGTTTTCCAAAATTTGTTACTAAATTACAAACCTGCAAATCGTTGTACTTTAAAATAATAACAATTATTTTCATATTTATGCTTGTAAATAATCAAAAACGGTAAACCCATGCCAGCCGAATCACTAATAGAAGGATGATTTTATAAAATCACACTTTTTAGAAAATAAAATTGTCGTCTGAACCGAACATATACCAAGATTCAGTTTATTTCTTAGGAAATACAAACCACCTAAAATGAATTGTCATCGTGCCAAAAGAGAAAAGCAACGAGGGATTTTAAAAAGTAAAAATATATCTACAATCGATATACTGCATGCACTGACCTAAATCAATAGGTTTATATAGTATGCTTTCAAAAGAATTTTTTAAGAAAATTTTGATTGATATTTGAAAAACGATTAGAAAAATATTCAAAACGCTGAACTGGTGTTTTGTTTACTAAATGAACAAACATCAGTCGACTCTAAATTTGAATTTGCTGATGATGTGATTAGATTGACCTTCTCAATCCTAAAAGGCTTATTTGCTTTTATTAATAAACAAACAAATGTCAATACCACTGATGGAGGAAGACTTAAAGTGTCTCCTTTATTTCCTTTCGTCATCCTTACATGTAGCGAGGGCAGATAACCAGAGAATGTAAATTAACTAATATAGCCTGTATGTTATTATTTGTCAATTAAAATTTTCTTTGCTAAATAAAAAAAAAATAATTTGAACCGAAATATAAGTATGTAGTAAACTAAGTTTATATTGATTTTCGAAAATACCAACCTCTTTTTCTCTTCACTTTTCCCTCGTAGCTTAACTTTCCAACAGGGAAACCCTCTGATTCTATGAATCATACGAAAATAATATCGAGCAAGTTTATACATAATTATAGATAGTAGTGGAAGTTCGTTTAATACCGGTCCTTCTGATGTAGGTATACTTCATACGAAGTCAATTGTCAAATACTATACTTATATGCTTTATCTACAACTATTCACTTATATGGCTTATTTTAAAATTTTATATTTTAAATATCAGCTGACCTATTATTTGATGTCAAGGCATGCTATTTAAAAACAGGTAATTTACCTGAAAATTGCAGACCATCTTTAAAATTAAAAATACGAATATTTATTACGTATATTTTTTTGGTCAAACTAATCCAAACTTGTTCCCCGAGTCTGTTTCGAATCTAGTAACCTAGGATTTGATGGACGGCTTTGGAAAAATCTGTTTTAATTTTCGTCTCGATAATCTGCAGTCAAAATTAGGCAAAATTGGTGTTTTGAACTTAAAATTGTACGATATAGATTATTTATGAGACCTTAAGACCAAGAAAACAAGATAATAGATACCTATGTCCGATTCATATTTGAATTTTCAATTTTCACTGGTATGAAATTTAATTACCTTTGACAATTTATTAAACGTTTTAAATAGAGTTGTAGCCTGCACAAAGTGACAGATGAGAATAATTAATTATTATATGTGTCAAAATAAGATAAAAATTGTGTTTTTTTTTTTGGTAATACTTTCAATGAAATTTTAGCGTAAAAATTGGAAACATTGACTTTTTAGTGAGATACAGATAATGGCACAAGTATAAAGGATTTATTATTAATTTTTTTTGTTGTTGTTCTTATTGTGAGTTGATGTCATTTAATTGAAAAACGAACGCATTTTCTGTTATATTTTGACAATTTGAGCGATATGTTTCCTCAGTCCGCAGGAGTATAATGCAATGAAAGATAATAAATTTTTTTAAAAGTTCAAGAAAATTTTAGTTATATTTTAGGTAGGTTTTAATATTAATATTAGAAGCACTCTCAGGTGCCACTTAGCGATAATTATGACTCCTAGCTTAAACCTGCAGTCTGTGACAAAAAAATTATATTTTAAGGTAGCCCTCGATGTAGCCTAATGTCAACAAAATCCGATATTAAAAAAAAACCTACTATTCTAACTATTTAATTAAATAAATATAAAATATTTTTTTCCAAATTATTGAATTAGGTCCATTAAATCGCGGCGCGACAACGATAACTGTTTGCTTTTTCTTAATGAAGAAATTTGCCTTTTAACATAGGGTAAAACGCAAAGACGTACTTAGGGAGTTATGGAAAAAGGAGGAATATTAAAAATGACCATAATATAGCGACGCAAGCGAAAAATGTCCAATATGGGATAGGTAGCACTGATATTTAAAAATCTGAAGCGTTTTAATTTTATTAAATGCAGCTAAATACTTTAACAAACCTATAAGGGGAAAATATGATACGCCACAGGCGAAAATTGCAAGAACTAACATAAACTTAAATAGATTGCTTATTTTTTGCTTGCCACCTATTCCTGGGGTAAGATCAAACCCCAAATATCCTTTCATGGTGGTGCGCATCAGCCATCTAGCAGTGTCCTGACCAAAAGGCAATAACCAGATATCAGACGTGTGCGTGTCGTCCAGCATTACCCCAACTTCCACCATTTCTCGTTTTAGATCATTAGTGGGTAATTTTAAATTTGTATTTACCAGTATAGTGGTTATATAGTTATTTTCTGCAAACTGGTTGGATTCAACGGTAAAAACGAGCTCGCATGAGCTTGCACAACCAGTTTGTTTGAAGCCGGTCAAACAGTCGTTTCCTAGCAGCAGTGTGCATGTCTTTGTTGATATTTTGCCGCGAAAAAAATATTTTTATTTAATTTGTTGTTATTTAGTGTTCTATCTGTAATTAAAAAGACGGTTGTTTTAAATTAATATTAAAGTCGGTTTAATTATAATTTTGCAACATTATTACCACAGTTACAGTGCTAATTTTATCCCATTTTAAAATAAAAGTGTAAAAGAAAGCGCGCACTTACTGCAAGATAATTATATATTTGCGGTTTTCTTATCATTACAGTTTAATAGGATATCAAATGTCAAGTAATAATATCTATTGGCCCCTACGCGAAGAGGTTGCACCGATGCACAACGATTCAACTACAATAGATTTGAATAATTCACTGGGTGTGAGAGTACCCAAGAATTTCAATAATATGTAAGTAGAAGTTACCTTAAATACCTAGATGTTTGGTTTTCTTATTTTTATTTTATATGGCAATTAGTTTCCTTTTATTTGCTCTACTCTTTGCATATTAACTATAATTCAAACCTATACTGTTGACATATTTATAAACGAAGATATCAATTAATATTGAATATTATTTTTATGTAGGTGGTTTCTATGGGTTTATGGATCTTAGGGAGCAAATGAAACCCAAATTTTAATTTGCCGACGTTTCGGAAAATATGTTTCCTTCCTCAGGGCTCTGAAATAATAGGATTATTTCTTAGGTTTCAGTAATAACCGATAAAAAATTTACATAACTGATTTGTTTGAAAAAATGACAAATCTTATTTTCGATAACATAACAGAAAGTACATAATATATAGGTATCTTTGATATATTAAAGAGTCACAAGCAGGTGTCATTTTTTTAAAATTTCATGGTGTTTAAAGAGAAAAAGAAAACTTTTAGAAATATCGCGCAAGCTGTAGAGAGAGACAAAAGAATTTTACAATTTGTGTACCTTAATTTTTTTTAAAAATCCTATACTAAACTTACAAAACTTATTAGAAAAGTGGTAAAAAACTTTCAGTTAAAGTGGGCTTCACGAGTCACAATGGTAAAAAACAAATAAAAAAAGATAAAATTAGGACCCATAATGGTAAAAGGGACACGTAACAAACGGCGCCGTAAACAATAATTAGTAATTTTTGTTTGTTGTTTTGTTGTTTTTTTTTGGGTTCACCCTTTCCCTTGGTCCCCATTTTATTTTATTTTAATTAGAAAACTTTTCTCTTCTTAATCTTAACATAGTATAAAACAAAGTCGCTGTCTGTCCGTCCGTCCCTATAACCTATATATGCTTAAATCTTTAAAACTACGCAACGGATTTTGAAGCGTTTTTTTTTAAATAGATAGAGTGATTCAAGGGGAAGGTTTTTATGTATAACTAGCGACCCGCCCCGGCTTCGCACGGGTGCAATTTCAGAAAGTGGCATGCCGGGTACTAATATATCGGGTTTGTTCGGGTTTGTATTTATACCAGCGGATTGCAACGCATATCGGATACACGCTAGTTTCTAATAAGTTTTAATTATGGTGGATTTTTTAAGAAAATTAAGGTACACAAATTGTCGTAAAATTCTTTTGTCTTTCTCTACAGCTTGCGCGTTATTTGTAAAAGTTTTATTTTTCTCTTTAAACACCATGAAATTTTAAAAAAATGACACCTGCTTGTAACTGTGTTAGGTACTCTTTAATATATCAAATATATATATTATGTACTTTCTGTTATGTTATCGAAAATAAGAATTGTCATTTTTTCAAACAAATCAGTTAGGTATGTAAATTTTTTTATTGGTTATTGTTGAAACCTTAGAAAGAATCCTAATGTTTCAGAGCCCTGACGAAGAAAAAATATTTTCCGAAACGTCGGCAAATTAAAATTTGGGTTTCATTAGCTCCCCAAGATCCTTAAACCACCTACATAAAAAGTTTATTGGATCATTAACAATTTTATTTTGTAATTGAATATTATATTACTTTCCATCGAAAAAATAGCGATTGACAAGAAAGCTACAAAAATCTTTTTCTTTAAATGTCAATAAGTAAATCTTACAATTTTCTACTAATTTTTTGACGTTTAAGTTGTGCTTTTTTGTCATAAGGTGGTTGCAATTTCGCAGCGGAAAAAATAGTTATTTATGCAACAAATGTGTAAAGTAGGTCTTTTTAGACAAATTGGAATTTTTACAAACAAATCTCTTGAGTAAAAAAAGGCACTTTACGCACAAATTGCATACACTATTTTTTCTGCTACCGAAAAATATATTATAATATTAATCAAAATACAAACACGCACAAAAATTATTTTTTTTACACTTTATATAAAGTAGTGCATAAAGGTAGGTAGTATTTTACACACGGTAGGATATATTATATTCTAATCAACTCGGATGGGGAAGGGGGCGACCCCTTCCCCTAAAGCCGCCACTGTTGGAGATCCTACATAAAAAAGGAATATTGTTAATATCAATTAATATTTCAATTTACAGAACTCCACCAAACAACACAATGCTTATGACAACGTTGACTCCCCAACAAAACAGGAGCAGGAGCCCATCTCCATCTCTAACACGTCCCCTGATAAATAGTCCGAACGCTGCTCCATTGGCCAATATCGAAACGGATGAAGAACACGACGACAGAGAAGTAGTCAATCGACCTTATCCCGGGGTTGATGACGGATTTTTCACAAATGGGGAAAATGAAGGTAAGTAAATTAAACCTTATGAAACCCAAGTCATAATGGTTGCATTCGCAATATTTATTGATGTTCAAATACAGCGTCAGCTATAGTGTTCCAAACAAAATAATCATATCCTTTCCATTCCTCCCAAGAGGAGTGTTGCAGCTTGTCAGAGGAAAACAGTGTCTAAATGCTTAAGAAATAACCAGACTTTTTCAAAGCATCTTGCTTTATTATCAAATAAATATAAAAATAATAGGGGAACGAAAGAAAAACAAAAAATCTCTCTACATGTTTCGAACGTAGAAACTTTCATCATCAGGAGACAAGTGATGGTGTTAGCAGAAAAGAAAATGGTAAATTGTATCCAACCTTAATGGAGATAGAAGATCAAATATGTGTGTTGGTATAACATATGAATTGTGAAAAAAAAATAATACAGTGTGACCAGTAAAGTCCGCATCATATGGGATTTTTTTTATTAATAGCTTTATTCGACATTTGACTTTGGCATCAAGCTCTGTTTCGATCGAGATGAAAATTAAGCAAAAAATAGTAGTCACGTGATTCGCATTATCTGTCAAATCCTAATTTTTTCAACAAAATAATTCAAAATTGGAGTTATTTCGGAAAATATCGAAAAAAGTTATAAGAAAAAGTTTTTTTAAATGCAGTTTCTAGCCCACAATACATGCAAAATTTTAGCTGCATAAGATAATTTCGATTTTTTACCCACCACTAAAATTTATGAGCACTGATGACGCTATGTTCTTTTCTGTCTTAATATTAAGGTGTATTACTTTCAGACACAAACTACGTTTTTAAAAATACTTATTTTATAAAGTTACCTTATACAGGGTTAAAAAAAAAACTTTGCATCACATGCGACCCAATTTCAATAGCCCGCAATTTTGATTTTGTAGAAAAACACACATTTAATATAACGCTACTTTAAAGAAAATGTATCTGAAATAAGCATTGTCAAAACTAAGAAGTTTTATGTAGGTTGCGTTGAGTCTTATTTTACAAAAGTGGTGCAATTTACAAAATATGGGTAAAAAATCAAAATTATCTTATGCACCTAAAATTTTGCATGTGGGCTAGAAACTGCATTTAAAAAAAACTTTTTTTAATAACTTTTTCGATACTTTCAGAAATAACCCCACTTTTGAATTATTTTTTGGAAATAATTAAAATTTGACAGATAATGCGAATCACTTGACTACTTACTATTTTTTTGCTTAACTTTCATCTCGATCGAAGCACAACTTGATGCCAAAGTCAAATTTCGAATAAAGTTATAAATCCCATATGACGCGGACTTTACTGGTCACACTGTATATAGTTTGTAAAAAAATAATTCAAAACAATTCATTAAAGAAAAGCCCAAACTAATTGACGCATGGAAGGGAAGTAAAATAAAAGTCGTAAATAGTATAATATTCTAGAAAGGAACAGTCTATAGGACTTTGTAAAACATAATAAAAAATTAATTTCCTCAAGGCGAGAATTGATAAAGTTTTGAGTGGAGGAAGAAAAACTTCATTTCAAGTTTAAAATAAAAAAAAAATTATTTCTCCTAATGATGAACGTTTCTACGTTCGAAACATGTATAGGCCTTCAAAATAATAATTTTTTTATTCTAATAAAATTTCAACTCCACTTTGAGCTTCATTCACTTTATATATAAAAACAATCCTTGCCAGGCGACATAGTAGTGCTATAAATAATAAATAATTAAAAATGCAAAAACAATTATGAATATATTATGTATGCATGCAATTTTCCTACTTCCTGCAATATTCCCAGTATGCTAATAGGATTCGTATATGTACGTCAATATCTCGTAGAAATAATACTCAAGAGACAAAAAAATAATTTTAAAACTGCATATAAGTAGTAAAACCTGTTAACATAAATGGATTTTATTACGTACATTACAGTACATTTCTTTGTGAGCAGGATTCTTATAGCTTATTATTATTAGGTATAAATATGCAATATCCCTACCTTGAAAATATAAAGAGCACCGACCAGTCCAAACAACATATTAGGTAGTCTTATATCTACCTGTTTATTAAATTATTTACTTGTATGCATTCTTATTATAAAATAATTTAGACACGACACATGCATGCATCTTTTGTGCCCCGTGTACCTACGTACTAAAAAGTTAAAAACAAAAATTGTCGTCCTCATTCAGTGCTGCAGATAAAATGGAAAATCCATCTTTTATATCAGATACTGAGTCAAAAACATTTTCAGGGACAAATAACACAAAAATATTGCCGCCTCAAGATTCTGGAAATCCAGACGTCGAGTTTATACCGACCAACCACAAAGATCCTGAGGAAACCAACCACGAATATCCTGGAATATCGCCGAGGTAAGATAGTTTAGCTAGCTATAGTGACTAATATTTTTACAAAAGTCCTTGGTTTATCCACAATGATTATATAATTTCAACTTTAAAATAATTGTTTGTTTGAAGGTGGTAGGCAATGAAGTGAATTACTTTGTCGGACATTGCCATTATTTTGTTACTTAACCCAACGTTTTAGTTAGCTAGTATCTCTAACCGTTTTCAAGTGTAAACTGGTTAGAGGTTATATAATAACTAACCAAAACATTGTGTTAAGTATCAAAATAAAGACAATGGAAGACCGACAAAGCGATTATTTTTTAAAATAGTTCTTAAAATAATCAAATTATTCAATATTTTCAGAGCGGGCGGTGATGGCGATAGTGTCAACCCAGACGATACCAATGGTTCCAAACAACCTCCTGAAGAGGTTCCAAAACTTCCGCTACCACCACCGGTCAGCAGTAATCCAGAGTTCCCGGGCAGTCCAGGATTCAGACCGTGGGGATGGGATTTGGAAGTGGGAAGTACTTTACCAAGTAAGCAGGAGAATCAATATTTACTTATTGTTAAGAGGTCTCGTCGACTCTGGAATAAAACGATGGCCACTACCCCATGGTCAGCAATAAAGAGATAAAAAGCTCCGCAGGAGCGGGAGGGGGGCTTTCCGAGGGGCTAGGACGTTGACATCCATTTGTCTATTAATTTGATATTTTAAGGTTAATTTTATGACAGGACGTTGATATCGGTATATTATCCGGTTAGTTTTGTTTGTCAAATCAGGGCAAGACATATTACAGAACGACAAGTCCCAGACCAGATACAGTTAAAGTTGCCGGTTAGTTAATTATTTTTTTAAATCTCTGTGCAACCTGGAATTGGATTTTTAAGAAGTAAAATTTAAAATATGCATTTTTAAAAAAAATTATTGGTTCTATAGGCACGAGCGCAAGCCTAATTCTGGTGCCCCCCCCCCCCCCCCTCACCGTATGCTCTATTGGACATGCCATCTTATACTTAACAACATACTACAGCAACTGAAATTATCTATAAAATGACAAAATCACGGTCAAATCGAATTAAATTTAAAAAAAAATAAATTAGTGTTAACAGAATTTATTAATAATTTATTGTTTTAAAAATTATTTTTTTATACCTCAGGTGGAGAAACCATTCCAGATTTAAATGTCTACCAACACAAGAAAACTTTAGCTCAGGGTATGATGGATCTTGCACTTTTTTCTGCCAACGCAAATCAGCTAAGATACGTGCTGGAAACCTTTAGGACACATCCATATTATTTTCCAAGTGTGATTCTCATATCTATTAGTTTGTTATTACAAGTAAGTACCCATTTGTTAAATAAGTAGAATTATTTGATATTGCCTATTTTCTATTTGCTCTGTTGTCATTGTTCGATTCCCATTCATATTTTAGATCACATCATCTGACATCAGTTTCAATTCGAGTCATGTAGTATATTATATAATATATTTATATCTCATAAAAATGCGATTTATGATTTATTTGTTTCACCTGAAAAAATATTTATGATATTTTAAGCGTATCAGGTTTTATAAGTGTCCAGGTATAGAGTTTGGAAGAGGAAAACCTTTTTTATTAGTAGGTACAGAAAAAAAAGTCATTCTTTATAAAAACGTTGGCTGAAACTGCAATTTCGACCATCAAATTTGCGCGATAACTAAGTATACAAGGTTCGTCACAAACAACATTTTTACTTTCTAGGATTTCGTTTAAAATAAATTTACGTAAAAACAAACAAGAACTATTGTTGCTTTCTTACTTCGAATATGATTTTATATCTGGCCGAGTAACGAATTTGTTGTAGGAAAACCATTTTTTATTTGCCTACTTTTGAAGTATTTTTATTATATGTTATATTTCTTCAATCATAAATTATAAAACATTTAATCAAACGTGGTACCACCGAGTTAGCGCATAGTTCAACTCGACACCTGAATTTCCGATAAGAGTTCCTAACTTGCTGTATTGGGATGTTTGCAACAACTAGGTACTTTTATTTTTTCTTTCAAGAAATCTAAGATACCCCATAAGTAAAAGTCGATAATTGTGAGATCGGGATTCCTACGTGCCAACTGATTTGGACCATAGATACTTTCCAATCCATTTGTGTCCAAAGTTATGATTTAGCCAATCATCAAAAGGAATTGAAAATAAGAATTGAAAAAAAAATCCAAAAAAATAAAAATTGTTGTTTCTGACGAACCCTGTATAGTAATCACAAATCAACAATTTCACAATCAATACATTTTGTGAAGGAAGACTTTTAGGTTTTTATTTCCTTTCCAAAATAATAAAACTTAGACATGCCATTTCTTGTGTCTCACTCTTTATCATGTATTTTCAATTTGTGATGTGCATGCAAGGCGTCGTATAGAAAGGACTTGGATTAAATGTTTTTATTTTGATATTAACTACCGTGTTTACACAAAAACAAAATAAAAAACCAAACAATTTTTTTAGGTCGGTGTTGGTGTCGGACTTATATGGAACGCAACATTTAACGTAAGGAACCAAAAGGACTTATGTACTGCAAACAAAATCAACAATTTCACAATCATTGGTGTATTTTTAGTAACGGTCATCAATGTCTTCATATCGGCGTTTGGAGTGGCGCCAGCGCCACCCTAGGAAACCGTGTAGGACGACATTTTAAGGTTTTTATACCACCTGGTCTAAAATGGCCCATTTAACCCTGCAGGATAGGCTGCAAAGTATTCTTCTTAGTCACAGGGCGAGAAAGTACCTTTTATAGGTACATTAAACATTTGAATTAATTAGAAGATGTCTGCGAAAATATTTAAAAGCGAATGTTGTGGCACATCGGACAAGTGTGTAACTGTTTTTTTATATTGGAATACACAGGGATCCAATCACAATGGATACCCTGGGGCGGGTAGACTACGATGGCCGTTTCGTCCTTGTTAGGACTCTACGGGCAGCCATAACCCAAGCAATCCCAACAACAGCGGTAAGATGTATTAAAAGCCTTTTTACAAAAGTTTCGGTTATTACCGGTGTGACGGCCTTTTGTATTGAAGTTAATTCCGCTGAGATGGCGCGTATTGATGACCGCTTTACTTTTGTAAAAGGCTTTTAATATATCTTACCGCTGTGTCGGGCTTGCTTGGATTGTGTCTGCTCGTAAAGTCCTAACAAGGACGAAATGGCCGTCGTGGTCTACCCACCTCAGGGTATCCATTGTGCAGTCACACACTTGTCCGATATGCCACAATTGTTTGCTTTTAATTTGAATTAATACTCGCATTATTTAAAATATTCAAAAGTTATTGCTTTTCGATGAATATCAATATTTTGTACTCATTGTAATGTAAACAGGTCAAACCTGTTTATGAAGCAAATATGTTTTAATATTTAGTTTCTAAGTTAATATGCATGTTTTATGCCTTTACATTATTACATGGGCAGAAAATTAAATTGACCTATAAAATACGATTATTGCGTGACCGACAGAAAGTGTGCAGCATATAATATGAGAAATATTGTTATAGAAAATATAGGATTTGCATTTTGTATGATTGCGATCTACTTTTTGTACATGCATGGTACCTAATTCACAAAATATAACTAATTCCTCTTTTTTCTTTAAAGTAAGTGAACTTTTATAATTAGGTATAACTTTGAAATTAAACAAACATTTCTTTATATTATTTTTGTCGAAAGTGAAAAACGTGGATAGGACTTTACTTTTAAAGCAATTTCGAATTTTTGACTCTTTCTCGTATACCATAAGACGTTTTTACCGATTTGATGAATTATTTTTATTCCTATTTAACTACAATTTTTCTTATATGTTCCACACTTTCTGGTGATCACTGTATCAGCATTTTAATTAAAACTTATTTTGATTTATTCATGGTGTCCGAAAATGATAAGCAAACAATTTAGGGGATAATTCTAGACCGAAAATAAATGATATCTCTCCCTATAACATTTTCTCGAACATTAATTATTACAGGGTGTTAAAGTTAAATTTTATTTGCAGTTTTAAAATTTATTATTTAAACATTCAAATCAAAGGTTCCAAGTGACGTTCTTCCTCTTCAATGAATAAAAATTAATTCTTCTTAAAAAATTAAATTAAAATGATTTCGTATTCATCACATGCAAGCAATGTTATTTTAGCGTTTTTCTCGAAAACTGTTCGATTTATCGGAACAAAAGTAGTATACCTACCTCTTTTATGTCAAAAGGTTAGGAGAAAAAAAATATTCCCTCAAAATGCGAATACAGTGTAGGACAAAAAAAATTGGGACCATTCAAATTACAGGCTCCTATGTGGCGCCCTCTATAAAATTTGTATTCCTCATCCCGAAAAAGCTCCATATTTATACGAGGTTTTGTCAAAATATTATTATCGTGGCAAAAACTATTGCAAAAAAAAACTGCAAATAAAATTTGACTTTAACACCCTGTAACTCATAATCAATTTTCGAAAAAATGTTATAGCATTTATTTGCGGTCTAGAATTTTATCCTAAATTTTTTGTTCATCATTTCGGGATACCCTGTATAATACCTTATAATTTTGAATTAAAATTTTAAAGTAATTTTAGGCTTTTTGGCAAAAATGTGTAATGGCTTATTTTGTGTTAATCTTTGCCAAAAAATACTTATAACTTTTGTTTATAAACGGAAATTCAACATCACTAGTGATGCCTTATGTATAAACGTATAGTATGACTGGTATGTATGTAGTATGTATGCTATGAATGATGAAATAGTTTTGGACTTCCATTGTCTTTAAAACAAATAAAGACAATGGACGTCCAAAACTCTTTCATCATTCAAGAAACATCATTTTCTCCAACCTTCAAACAGTCACTATGATGTATGCTATGTTGTTATAAGTTAATCTCATAAATAAATGTGATATTAGTAATATTTAGGCTTTCATGACTAGAAATTTAAGAAAAATAACATTTAGGTATTGGTTCATCGCGAGCTTACAGAAAATACATTTTTTACTACTTTTACTAGAAAAATGGACCCCGAAACAAGGGAGAAAAATGGTTCTATTCCCTGCCGGGAGAAAAAATATTTTCCTCCCTTTCAATAACTTAAGACGGTTAATAAACCTGAATTTTTTTTTACCTCTATGAATTAAAATTTAAAAAAAAAGTAGAGGATGTCCTACTTCCATAGGTCGCTATCGATATTTGAAGAACCGTATACAAATTTTCTAAAATCTCTATGGATTACTAAAACGTACGTGTTCCCCCAACAAAAATGTTTTCAAGATGGTGGCACTTCCGATTGTACCGGAAGTAGATACTAACTTTTCTATTTTAAATGGAACAGCCTGTATATTTATACATATTTGAATTTTCCTCGAAATTCCAATACCTACGCTTCCAATTTCAATCTTTTTTGATATACTAATAATTGAAAATCGACTTTTTTCAACTTTGGCGCCCTGTAAAATCCCTGTAACGGTTAAACTAGTAGTAGTAGAAAAATCTCAAGGAGAAAATGCGTTTTCTCCCTTGGATATTAGTGCCCCCTTTGCTTCGCGTCGGGCATTAAACTATCTGCGGGCGAAAAGCAGTATTTTCCTCCTTCGGTATCTAAATACTTAGCTATTTCATTTGTCTGCCGAATGTACGTTAAGGTGGGAGTATCAACATGCTTGCCAACCTATAACCTATTTCGCGTAGATTTATTTATGTTTTCTAGCTTTTATACAAAATTTAAAGAAAATCAGCATCGACTTGATATTCTATAGGTAATAATTGACATATTTAATGAATATCAAGAAATTTCATAACTTATTTTAGCGAAAAATATTGGGTAAGATTTTTTTAAAAATTATTATCTCATTGTCACTCATTGTTCTTTTACTATACAATTCTCCCAAAATTAGCAAAGAAATAAATTGATATTTTTGTAATATATCAGATACTACCTAAATAATGTACCGACGATATTGATTTTCTTTAAATGTTAGTTATTAAAATAATAAACTCAAAAAATCAACGCGAAATAGGTTATAGGTTGGCAATAGATTGAATGACGTTGAGAATTCAACCTTAAGATACATTAATGATTTTTAATCTAAAAGAACTGATTTGTAAATAATCTTTGTGCATTGCTTGTTGCAGTGCTCATAAAAAGCTCAAATTTTTTTAACTCAAACTTTGAACTTTTTTTTTATAATAAACTAACTTAAAATTTTTACTTTTCATTTAGAATTATTACATTATTTTAGTCCGGATGTGATTTGTCAGTGTTTTTTATTTCGTAAGTTAGACTTTATGTATAGAAACAAACAATGTAATATTTTATACTCATAAACAGATACGAAGTATGTATATTGTAAGTAACATTTTTTTAAATCGAAATAAAGGTGACTATATTGTACCTTGTGTTGTGTAATTTAAATCCTTGACTTTGGCCAGTGACCTTAACTTCTAGACGCTGTGCAAATTAAATAATATATATAATTGAAATACAAATATGTTCACAAAAAGAAAATTAGCATATTTTTCATTTCAGTTGTGTGAAACTACACGGAGAAAAAAAAGCCTTCTATTTCTTATAAGAATTCACATACTCTTTATACATTATACAACTGTTTAATACTATAGATATGTGACAGCAACGCGCTTTCCTACTGTAAGACAACGAAAGTGATAATATCACAGTAATTTAGCCAACAGGAAATTATTATTGTTACCATAGAATGATTTATAGCCATTATCGCTCTGAATATTCACACTAATTATCAAGTTCTATTGGGGGTATAATCTGGTTTTGCCGTATTAGTTCCGACTGGCAATTGTAATGAAACTTGACATTATTCATAATAATATTTGCTTGCTACGGTTAATAAAGCGCATATACTTACCACTAAAAATCATTACTGTAGTTCTCAAAAATTTAAATAGCTTCTAGTGTTGATATTTTTCTTGTCGCTTAACATCGCATATGATTATCTATATTATGCAACATGGTTTACTAAGAACGAAAAATTTGTCCATAGATTATGGTCCAATAATAATGATGGGTTGTGAGAAATAAGAATCTTCTATTGCTTTATCTTACATGCAAAGTTTTAAAAAACTTATATACAAAGTAGAAAATGAACTATCAATACAAACTATGTATTAGCACACCTGTTGTATTTGATCATTTTCCTCAGTGTACCAACTCCTATTCATACTTAAATAAATAAAACCTTCTGCGGCATGTTATTAGTTAAAATGAATATTGTAGACTTAATGGTTTTGATTTAAAAGCAACGCATTAAATTACTTTATAACAACAAAAATAACAAATGACGGCACAATCTATACTATTACCTAGGTACACGATACACCTTGTATCGTGCCTAGGTATATAAAATTGTAAACGACTCACTGACTGATTCATTAACGTCCAGCCTAAACACCTAATCCTAGAATCATAAAATTTCGAGGATATCTTGCAAGTATCCACTGAAAAGGGATTTTTCTAAAATCAAACCCTAAAGGGGTAAAAACAGGAATTGAAATTTTTATAGAAATTTCGGTATCCCAGAAACTAAAACTGATGGAAGTCTAAAAATCGGTATATGTTCCGTTGACCTTCGTCGTACCGTACTAAAATAAATACACAGAATACTGTGGGGGGTATATCTGTACCCCACTTGCAAGTCTAAAGTTTTGCACTCCTACTTTAAATATTGTAAATTATTATTAAAGAAAAACACGCAAAATTAATAGGATATTTATCAATTAAACACCCAGCAGGTGGTTATTGAAGATAACTAGAATAATTATCGAAGTAAAACATTTGGATTTCAGAAAAATATTAGAAAATTTCTCGCTGTGGGGTACTTTTGTACCTCGCTTGGTACGACCAAGGTTAATAAAATCAGCCGAAATCGCTATTACTAAAAAGGCTAACCTGCACGAACAAGAGAGACAAAACCTCTTCTTTGTTATCTATATAGAACGTGTGAAAAAAATTGCACATTGCACAAGCCAAATTGGCGCAAACTGAATGAACTTCTAAACCGGCCATATAGAAAAAGAAATCCCGCAAATATGCTTAAATTGGCCTAAAAAAAACAACTTTTTTTAAATGCACTTTATTACTACAAACTTACAGTTAATAATTGAAAGAAGCGAAAAGAATAAAACATTACAATCTATTGCCAGAACTGCTTCCCAAAGCCAAGCAGGTTCTGCCGGATGTGCCTTCACCATTTTGTCCAGAAATATATTGCATATCTATTTGTTAATAATTCTATAATTCGTTTCAGGATTAAATTTTTAAAAGATCAGTTTCTTGGCTACATATTGGTAAAGGTATATACAATGTAAGTTTGTAACTTGGAATACATTCAGTAAATACAGTACACTTTTTTTTTGAAAAATGCTTGGACACGTGTATTAACATTTTTATTTGTGGTTTTTTTTATAAAAAAAATATTGATACAGTCTGTTCTAAATTGAAAATATGACGATAATTGACTATTTTTGAAATGCATGGTTATATTTATTAATTCTTTAGTTTTAAAACAAAAAAATTCTAACATAACGTGTACAAAAGTTCATGATATTCATAGACATGATACTGGACAATCTAATTTTTTACAAACTATTAAAATAAACAGTAACTTTGGAAAACGGTCATTGTTATATAATGGATTAATATTATATAATATTTTACCCGAAAATATTAAAACATTAAAAAAACTACCATTATTTAAATTTCATTTAAAAAAATTTTCCTAATATAATTTTTTTTCGTTCATTTTTTTTCACGATAACTAGAAATGTTCCGAGTTTTACTTGCGTTTAGGATATTGCTAAATAGTTAATGGAAAAAAAAACTGTAGCGGATTTACTGAATTTATTCCTAGTCACAGCAAATCACACTTTATACCGGGTGTCCACGAAAGGTGGTTCGCCCCTCTAACTTTTTTGTTTTTCAAGATAATGGAATAAAATTTGGGGGATTTGTATACGACATAAAACTGCATTTTTTGACAGGTGACTCAACATTATGGAACTTCCGGTTTAACCGGAAGTGACATAAACTTTCGATTTTTAAATGGGACACCTGGTATATTTTTCCTTTTTTTTACTCCATATGACATTCTAAATACAACGAACATTTGGGCATTTATTGACGAAAAAGTAATAAAAGTTTTTTTTTTTTAATTTTGCAATTAAATTAATATTTGTTTCTTTAATATTTCATAAATACCAAAAAATAAAAGAATGAAATTTGGTCCTGATGGATAACTTAATACATACTATAAAAATAGTCAATAAAAAACTGGGGTCGCCGTTTAAAAAAATTTCAATATCGTCATATCCCTAATTTGGGACACACTGTAAAAAAATCAAAATTTAAAAAAAAATACCATACCTTAAAATGTTAAGACCCCTGTCCAAGCATTTTTCCAAAAAAAAAAACTATACCGGATTTACTGAATTTATTCCTAGTTACAAACTCACACTGTACTTATATATAAAGTTTGATCTTCCTACCTCATTTGGAAGTGGGTTTTCTTTTCTAGACAAATATAGTTACTTATATTCAGGTTTAGGTACATCGAAAACTTTCCACCCAGTTTTATTTTTTTTGTAAAGTTTTCTATGTGTCACCCTGTATATATATTATTAAATATATTCTATTCCCATTATATCATTAATAAACTCTACTCATCGGTTTAATCCGTTGTCTTAGTCTTGTCACAGTGGTAATGAAATCATCAATAATTACTGCTGTTCCATTACACTAAGAACACTGAGGACTGCAAATATTTTATTAAAGAACTACAAAAGAATATTAAATAAGTAGATATACAGGGTGTCCGGAAAAATTAGGTCAATCCATTAACCTATTCCTTGATCAAAAATAATCTGACGTCTGATCGTCAAAGTTTGAAATTAAAAACTGATTTTTTTTTAATAATTTAAGTATTTAATAAGATATTAATTTCAAATTTGTTACATTGCATCACCAAAGAGTTACATCTTTTGAGAAAAACAAAACAAAAACAATTGTCAAAAATTCTAAATAATAGGGGTTTAATAGGTACCCAAAAATGAAAAATGGTATTATAAACGTCACATTGTTTTTGCATTAGAAATATATGGTTAACGGATTGACTTTCTTTTCCCGGACACCCTTATAGACCATTTTTTCAGTATAAAGTATGTTCAATGACCGCTGACCGTTACGTCATAATCTCCATATTTGCGGCACGTCGTAAATTAATTCAGTCAGTTTGACTGGTGGTAGAGGTTATGATTTTTCTTAGGCTTGATCTACATCAGCGGTTCTCAAACTTTTTTGGTGACGGAACCCTTTTGGGAAGCAAAATACTTGATGGAACCCTACAATAAAACAATAGTTTTTAAAAGTGTATTCTTTATTAATAAGCATAATAAAAGTACAATGTAACAGTTACTAATTATTACTTACTATACCACATGGCAAGTACAATAATAGAAGATATTAAAAAATAATAAATCTAACTAATGGGAGGTATGAAACTGTTTTTTATTTTTCATCAATTGGTTGATATCAGGTTTGATAGAAGACAGTTGAAGTCTCATATCAGGTTCGGGGTCCTGTCTATTGCGATATTTTGTTTTCGTGGCTGCATAGGTTGAGAATCCTGTTTCGCACAAATATGTTGTTGGGAACGGGAGAAGAATATTCAGAGCCATTTTGCCAAGCATTGGATATTCATCACGGATTCTGCACCAAAAATCGTTGAGAGGCGTCGTTTTGAACAGTGACTACATACTTGTGTCTGATGACATTTCTAAAAGACATTCATATATCTCGTTTGACATACTTTCGGACTTTTCCAAGTTGGGTAAAAAAGGATTATGAATCCATGAATTCAGTTTCATTTTTGTATTCTGTTCTTCGGGAAAATACTTTTCAAAAGATGCGCGCATCGAACTGAGATATTGGACCAATTCTTCAAACACATAATCTTGAAACATTTCTGAGTCGTTATCGCTAACAAACTCACTGAGTGACGTAAAGCTTTCTATTTCTTTCTTACCAACGCAAATAATCCAAAAATCTGACTGCTGTCTGTTTACCTTGCAATGATAAATTCAATTTGTTCAGTTTTTGAAAGATATCCGCCATAAAAGACAATCGGAACAACCAAGTTTTATCATACAAACGGTCCTTCAAATTAAAAGAAGTATCTGCTGAAAGAAACATTTGTAACTCGGCTCTAAGTTCAAATAGCCTTGTTAAAGTTTTACCCCGAGACAGCCATCGCACTTCTGTATGGAGCAGCAGTGTTTTATGTTTGCTGCCATAATCTTCACACAATAATGAGAACAATCGGGATTGTAGTGGTCGTGATTTGATAAAATTAATTATTTTTACCGCTTCATCCATAACTAATTTTAGATTTGACGGCATTTGCTTCATCGCAAGTGCTTGTCTATGCAGAATACAATGGCTGGAACTACAATTAGGCGCTTTATTTTTTATTCGTGACACTGCTCCTGCTGTTTTACCTGTCATCGCCTTGGCCCCATCTGTACAAATGTCAATTCAATTGTTCCAACTGAGATTATTTTCTTCAAAAAATATATTTATTTTATTAAAAATTTCTTCCCCGGTAGTGTTTGTGAGCAGCGGTGAACACATAAGCATGTCTTCTTCAAAAGAACTTTCATATGGATATCTCACGATAACCAGCAAGATAGCCAAACCAGCGACATCAGTTGACTCGTCCATTTGCAAGGCGAATCGTGTTTTTTGTAGACGTGTAACTAGTTCTTGTTTGACGTAGCTTGCCAGATCATGGATTCGCCGTGAAACAGTATCGTTTGATAGCGGCACAGTAGAAAGATGCTTTGCAGATTTTTCATCGAGCATACATTTTGTTATGTCTAATACACATGGCTTCATTAAATTCTCAGCGATAGTGTGCGCTTCACCTGCTTGTGCAATGCGATAGCTAACTAAATATGATGCCTTCGTGGCCTTTTCGTTGATAGTTTTTGTTACATGCATCATATTTTTTTGACTTTCCAATAACTTATCTTTTTTACGAACAAAAAATTCTTTATTCTTGTCTTTAGACTCGGGGTGTACAGTTTGTAAATGTCGGCGCAATTTGGCAGGTGCCATGGAACTATTAGGAAGCAGTTTACTACATAGCATGCAGAGAGGTGAGCCGTTGGAATCAACAAATCCGAAACTGATATATGATTCAGTCAAAACGTTCGACCAGAGAGAGGTGTTTTGATTTTTTTTCTAAATTCTTGAGGAACCCCTACAGAGGTATCGCGGAACCCTAGGGTTCCGCGGAACACACTTAGAGTATAGCTGATCTACATAAAGACGAATGCATGTGAACAAGTAAAATACACTTTAATATTATTGGTCGTTACTTGGTGGAAATCCATAATAATAAAATGTTTTATTACTGTAAAAAAAAACAATTTTTTACTTAAATTCCAGTTTTTATTGACAATACGACATGTTTCACTGCACTGCAGCTTCGTCAGGTAATGTACATTTAATTTTAAAGATACGCAATAACAAAATAAATTTTATTGTAAAGGGTGGTATAAACGATGGGTTATGGGATTAGGGAAACCCATCGTTTATACCACCCTTTACAATAAAATTTCTTTTGTTATTGCAGGCATCTATATAATAAAATTAAATGTACATTACCTGACGAAGCTGCAGTGCAGTGAAACATGTCGTATTGTCAATAAAAAGTGGAATTTAAGTAAAAAAGTGTTTTACTTACAGTAATAAAACAATATAAGTAAAATACAAGCGCGTTTTTTTCAAATTTAATTATACTGTTAATGAAGTCAGAAATAAGTAGTTTATTTAGGGTAAAAGGTATCATGGGATGAAACATTTTGTTTTTGAAAATCAAAAATGAAATTTTTAATTAATTTAATTTACTGAAAAGTAAATAAAACTCATTTATCAAACTTAAAATTGAATTATATATCTTTTTTGTCTAGTGCATCTCTAGACCAGTCTATAAATTTTGTTTCAAATATTGTCATCTTATTGATAAAATCATAAAGAAGAAAATATAATAAAAACTTACAACAAAATACAGTTTTTTAATTAAAATAAATGATCTCCACAAGGATCATCATCATCTTGGTCCAAGGTAATAATAAGGGGAAGAGTATGTGAATCATCGATAAATCTTTCCCGTTCCCACACATTATTTATAATTTTATTAGTGTGTTACATAGTTTTTCCACTGTTACATTTTCTATGGCTTCATTCCACAGACCCAAAACTACGTCATTTGCTAAAGGATGCATAGAACTAATTTTTGCATCGTAATAGCGCTTACGTTCCGATTAAACCATTTCGATAAGATTAAAGTGGCAATGATATGGAGAAAGTCTTAAAACTTGATGTCCATGTTGCAATTTGTCCAACTTATTAAAATAAAATAAAACTAATTAGGAAATAAAATAAATTGCGGTTTCCAAATAACTTGGAACGTTTGGTATTATCCAGATCTGATACTTCAATGCAAGGTACACCCGGAATTTGTGTTTGTTCTAACCATGCAATAAGTAATCTTTTTGTATTTGTGATTTCTTCAATAAGCCCAGAATGATAGGTGGCGTTATCCATGATAATAAGCAAGTTTGGTAGGTAGGTAACAAGTTTTCTTCAAACCATTTCTCAAAGTTTTCACTATTCATCGAATCATACTAATCACTAGATTTCAGGCTAGACTTGATTATCAAACTGGCATTATTCACAAATCCATTTTCTGAACCAGCATGTAGAATAAATTATACCGTACACCCTCTAACGATTTTTTATAACTATATGAAGAGTTTCATCCAGAAAAACAGGTTTTAAGGCAAGTTGAGAGTTATTCTTAAATTCACTAGTTTTTGGGCTATAATGGTTGCTCTATTAAAAAACGCCTGTTTGATACAGTATATTTACGCCATTTAAATTAAAATTTTTTTAAACAGTCCGCTAATAAACCAGTGGATATTTTAACGCCATCAATGATTTTAAGGTTTAGTTGTATTGAGCGAATGGTAACGTGTTCACTTGCTCTATACATCCCATAAATACGTTATCTTATGGTATGTTCATGAATTTCGTGAAATTGTCGACCATTGGATGACAAAATAGCTACATTATTGCAGTCTACATCCTCTATTCCCTTTGCCTTAATTCGTTGGATTGGACACGAAACTCCAAAAGCATCAGAAACTCTCTAAAACAGAGGCGGAGGTATTTATAAAAACAGTGCCATGTATTTTTCATGTTTATTATGCTTTCACAATTCCTGCTTTATTATATCTACTTACCTCGTAAACTGCGTTAAATGGTAAAAGTGTTTCCGGGCATCACTTTCTCTTTGAAAATAAACAAATAATTTTATAGTTAAGGCTTGTTCTTTTTTATAATACTGTGACATTTTTGAAATAATCTTGATTAAAGATGTCACTGCCAAAAATGACAATAAACTTTTTTGATTGGTAAATTTATACGACATTCATTATTGACGCAAATTTACTATCTCACCTAGTTCATGCATGTTGGAAAGATAAGCATTAGTCGTGACGTAACGATCAGCGGTCATTGAATATACTTTACATTGCTGTATTAATGCTTTCTTATATAATTAAACACATTAGATAAATAATTACTAAGCATGCTTATTTTGTTAAAACTACGTTTTTAGAACTTTTATCCCTCTGCCTCTTTAGGCTTTGTAGCTTTGGAACCGTGCGGTGGACTCAGTGGCGTAGCCAGGATTTTGGGGCGGAGGGGGCGAAGTCCTTTTGGGGCGCCTATATTTTTAAATACACAATTCTGTCATATTGTTTTTTTAAAATCCAGATTCAGTTAAACATTGACAAAAAATAAGGCATAGTATTAAGCACCATTAAAGCCTTTTATTAAATTATTGGTGAGTGACAATAGAAGTATATTTTTCCAAACTAAGACGTGTTTTAAATTTCAGCTAAAAAAACATAAGATTTCAACATCGAGTAAAAAAATGCATTGTATTCTTTTTGTGATATAGTTATTATAGGTATTATATAACGTTTTTTTTTTTCATTTAACACAGTTAAACTATTTCAATTTTAATAAAACGAAAAATAAATCCTTTTATAATAAAAACAAGTACTAAACAATCAAAAATAAACACAAAACTAAAAATATTTTAATATTCTGACCTTACACAACTTTAATCAATAATTTAAAAACTGTTTTAATATAACTATAAAGCTATTCGACGAGTCTTAAGGCTTTTGAAATCATCTAAAACATTAGAAAGATCTAAATTTTTAACATAATCACTTTCTATGTTTAATATAGCTATTTCATTTAATTGTTGTTCCGTCATTGTCGAGCGATTATAAGTTTTAATATTTTTTAACCGATTAAAGGACCTTTCCGCATTGGCACTGTTCGTTGCAATAGTAAAGTATACATACCGTGTAAATAATGCATATATTTGGGAACGAACTTTCAAGCTTATTTGAAATAAGATACGGAAGTATCTCATCTGTTTTTAGGGTAATCTTTTCTTTTTTTAATTGTTGAAACAAAGCGCAAAATGATTTATATTCATCGATTATTAAATTGCCATTATATCAGATTCATAAAAGGCTGACAGATCCCTAAGATATTTTATATTATCTAGTGTCGGAGAGATAACGTCTGCCTCTAAGCAAATAAATCTATTTGCAATTTGAAGAAAATCTTTAAACCTCACAGCTAGTGTTTGTATGAAAGTATCCAATGCAACGTAGGAAACGTTTGTTTTAAATTTTTTGCGCGGGCAATTTTCAGTGTTAGCATCTTCTTTTTCATCGTGAAAATGTTTAACTTTTGTATGTCTTTTAGAAATATATTCATCTAGAATACCACATTTTCTTGCCAATTGTTTTGCGCCCGATTCAAATTCATTAAAACAAGTATCGTCACTTCGTAATTTTTTTAGATCCTCTATTGTGGATTTAATAAGCGTAGCGACGGACGGTATTTAAGAATAACTTTTATTTTATTTTAAAACGGTCATTTACAGGCTTTGTGATTTTTTGGTATTTTGTTCTGTGTTAAGTTTATTAAAATTTAAATAAGACCGATTTTTAAATTTTATTTAAGTAGCAAATGGGCAAACCCTATGGCTACGCCACTGGGTGGACTATACAGGGTCCTGCAATAGTGCGTCAGGCTTCCATAGCTCCTATACGAATTTAGTTAGGAATTTCATTCAAACGCTAACTTATACTGTGTCATACGGGGTACTTCAGGAAAATATTTTTTCATATACAGGGTGGCCCAAAAAAGTGTGGTCATAAAAAGTTGTGATTTTTTAAATGGCATACCCCATATTTTTTTGCATACTGAGATTTATGCTATCGTCCTTTATAAAGCCTAAAATTTTGTTTGAATTGCTTTGGTAGTTTAACAGCAACCAATTAAAAACAAAAGCAATCTAAAATTAGTTTTTCAACCACGGTATTAAGTCAGTTTAATGAAAAGAGGTTTAAAGGTACTATGAATCGAATAGTATTTATTTATTTTATACAGGGTGTTCATAATAAGGTTTCAAAAATGACACATTTCAAACCTATTTTTCTCAACTTTTTCAAATGAAACACCCTGTATATTATTTCGGTTTTATATAAAATACACAAGCAATTTTTTTTGTAGTTGAAGCATATAAGTTATTTCCAGCCGTTTTCGAAATTTCATAAATTATGCTGATTAAACAGAGTTTATTTTTAAAATTAAGCGTAGGCGACTAGACTAATAATTAAAAACTACAGTAATTATTCAAAATGTCTTCTATTTTGTTCTGTGCACAAGCCAACATGTTTTTGAAAATATATGTTTATTTTCCTTTTAACATTTCAATTGCAATACCAGCAAAGAGGTTCATTAGTAAGGTTTATCTCTAAAACCCATAGTAGGCTGCTTTGAAATAAAACATGGATTCTTATACTTAGTTTGACAAGTTCTTTAATTCATTTTAGAAAGTTGTAATATTGGGCGAATAAATTATAAGAAATCGGTGGATCGGTAGAAACGGACCACCCCGCCAGCTAGATCGCCGGATCTTACAAAACTAGACTTTTTTTTTATGGGGACACGTGAAACAAATTGTTTACAATGATGCACCTACAACTGCTAATAAAATGCAGCAAAGGATAAGAGACGTGTTTGCTAGCATTTCCCCTGATATGTTAAGGGAAGTAAACAGATCTTCTGGAAAGTGTGTTGGCTTGTGCACAGAACAAAATAGAAGACATTTTGAACAGTTACTGTAGTTTTTAATTATTAGTCTAGTCGCCTACGCTTAATTTTAAAAATAAACTATATGCTTTAACTACAAAAAAAAAATTGCTTGTGTATTTTATATAAAATACCGAAATAATATACAGGGTGTTCCATTTGAAAAAGTTGAGAAAATAGATTTGAAAAGTGTCATTTTTGAAACCTTATTATGAACACCCTGTATAAAATAAATAAATACTATTCGATTCATAGTACCTTTAAACCTCTTGTCAGTAAACTCACTTAATACCGTGGTTGAAAAACTAATTTTAGATTGTTTTTTTTTATATTTTTTCCACGACTTCTAAATAATTTTTTTTTAGTTTTTAATTGATTGCTGTTAAACTACCAAAGCAATTCAAACAAAATTTTAGGCATTTATAAAGGACGATAGCATAAATCTAAATATGCAAAAAATATGGGGTATGCCATTTAAAAAATCACAACTTTTTATGACCACACTTTTTTGGACCATCCTGTATATGAAATAATATTTTCCTGAAGTACCCCGTATGATACAGTATAAGTGAGCGTTTGAATGAAATTCCTAACTAAATTCGTTTAGGAGCTATGGAAGCCTGACGCACTATTGCAGGACCCTGTATATACTTATAAAGTCTTGAAACTTGGTCCATGGATCCAACGCCGGCAGAGCAAGATAGACATATCATTCTCTTTATCATAACAGGCCGACAAGACGTCAAATGCAAAGATTTACCAGGTTCCTCGCGAGTTTCACCATACACAATGAAGCCACGTGAAAATATATACTCTAGCATGATACGCCTTTGCCGAAGAATCCAAGGACTCACCTTTTTCTAGAATGTAAACGCATGCACCTGTACTTACCCATATAGTAAAGGAACAGTTAATAGCAAGCAATCCAATAGCGACTATCTGAAACTTTCTCTTCAAATTAATAAGTAAAATCATGAAAATTTTCTTGTTTTCCATGTTAAAAAGTAGCCATTTGGTTTTTATTGTTGCATCTAATATATTATCTGTCTGAAAAAAACAAACATGAAATATAGGAAGTTCACCACTTAATTTCTAGCCAAGATACTGTCGATTGGCTAATAGGTGGGCGATTCGGGTATATTTCATTGAAATGTAGCCCGCAGCGCTAAGAAAAAAAATATTTTTTTTTAGTTTTAAAAAATGTTGAAAGCCCCTTATAATTTTTATTCGTTTTATCAAAGTTCAACGTTATTAAAATTTAGGATAAAGTTAAATTTTCTAAAATAAAAAGAGAAAGCTTCAAGAAAATAATTTAAAAATTATTTTGAAAATTTAAAAATATTACAATTTAATGAACTAATGGTAATATTACAATCTTAGTAATAGGTTTAAACCGTGGGCGTGGGTGCCAAGCCTGGCCCATTGGCCTGTTGGCATCTTATTTGTGCAAATAAATAAATAAATAAATGTATATTTTAAGCTATAGTTATTTTTTTTTACCTTTCAACAAACCCAAATAACATAACTCTGTATTAAAAGCGAATAATTCTGCCGTATCGAACAAGTGTGTAACTGCTTTTTATATTGGAATACACAGGCACACAAGCACATTGGATACCCTGGGGCGGGTAGACCACGACGGCCGTAGGACTCTACGGGTAGCCATAACCCAAGCAATCCCGATACAGCGGTAAGATGTATTAAAAGCCGTTTTACAAAAGCGGCCATCAATACTTCTTAGCGCCATCCCAGCGGAATTATCGGCCGTCACTATATTATCTTCTATAACTCTGTATTTTTATAGTTGGCACGGGTCGATCACTACAGTTGAAATTATGTTACCAACTTAGGTTAGTAAATGGCAACCTATAAAAACCAAAACCCCATTCGAACAGAGATATTATAGTCGGCCATTTATATAGCTTATTAAGCATTCTACATCGGCGTTGTGGTCTATGGTCAGCGCAGCGGCCTCACAGATCGTAGGCCCGGGTTCCATTCCCAGTGCCGGCAACGTCGATGTTAAATTTGGAATTTGGTTTAAGAGGTCCGTCTTTCGGAAGAGACGTTAAACTGTGGGCCCCGTGTCATGGATGTTGGCACGTTAAAGAACCCTACCCTCGACAAAGATGGATTCGGCAAAATTACCAGATAGTGTGTGACAAATTCCCTGGCGTCGGTGATTGGCCTCGTTGCGGAAAAAAGCCGACGTAAAATAAATAAATTAAAAAAAAAAAAGCATTCTACTTTTTTATAGACCTGTTGTTGATTGTAAAATGTGAAAAGTGATACACGTAACACTTTTATGATCCACCCTGTGTATAGTATCTTTTTCGAAAATGCATTTCAAAAAATAGATTTGACGAACCCTTACCTGTTCTTGAAATATTTCTCCAAAAATTCCATATAAAGAAGATACAATTATTGCAGCAAAAGTATTAAGGAACACAGCTACCGGACTAGCACCACCATTGTGCTAAAAAACGACAAGTAGTAAAAATATACTCGGTCAATCAATAAAATTTAGTACCAGAAGAATCTCTGCCACTTACCAAGATGTTTCAAAATAATTATTCTATTTTAAATCAATTTTTTTGAAATAGATTAATAAAATTGCCATAACCATTTAGCCAAATTTTCCCCAATTTGGGTTTCTGCTTCATTAATAGAATTTTTTAAATTTTAAACTGCAACACAGGTCATTAGTTATTACTATTTTTTTCTAAGCTTTTACCAATTATTATTAATATTTAGTGGGTTTAAAAAGAGCTAATTAAATTATCGGCTAACTAGGTATGCATGTAAATAGAATTGTTGCAATTTGCAATTTACTCTTCAAAGTAGTGCAATTACAATTACTCTTCGAAAAAACAACAATTACATATTTACATATCCAAATAAAAAAAAATAATATTGGAGTTCCTCAAGGAAGTATACTAGGTCCAATATTTTTTATTTTATACATCAACAAAAAGCCTTTAGTTTTAAAAATGTGTAAGTTACAAATGTTTGCTGATGACACCTTAATTTACATTAATGTTTTAATATTTTTGATGGTCTAAATACTCTAAATTCTGAGATAAATATATTATTAAATTGGCCAAAAGTAAATAAATTAAAATTAAATATTTCAAAAACTAAATGTATGGTTATGGGTAATAATGTAAATTGTCAAAATATAAATGTTGTAATTGATGGTGAAAAATTGGAATTAGTAAACAGTTTTAAATATTTAGGGATAATTATTATTGATTCAAAATAAAAATTTTAAAATTATTTTGAAAGTATCGTATCGAAGATTGCTGAAGAAGTAGGTTATTTTAAAAGAATCAGTTCTAATTTAAGTTGGTTTTCTAAAAAAACTGTATTTAATACTATTATATTACCACATTTTCTTTATTGTTCTTCCATTTTATATTGGGGTAGTGAGGAAATATTTGATAAATTACAAATTTTACAAAATAAGGCAATGCGGATTATTTTAAATGGTGACAAATATACTAAAATACATTTCATGTTAAAATTTTTTTAGATTTGTTGAATGTCAGAAATTTAATTTTTTATTTATTATGTATTATACATAAAATTAAAAATAATTTATTGCCAGATTGTTTAAAAAATTTTTGTTCTTTTAATTATGACCATCATACTAACTAATCAATATTTTTATGTGCATAGAGTGACTAAAACATTAGCTTATAAATCTATTTTTCATAAAGGTTTGATAGAATATAATACTTTCGAAAATTCTATTAAATCTCAAATATCATTAAAACTATTTAAAAAAAATTAAAAATTACATTTAATTAAAAAACAAAATGATACGTAATATTTGATACAATTTGCAAAATGTTTAACCCTTCGTCTGTTTTTGTTAAAAGAAAGTTGCGTTTTTAAAT
The DNA here is from genome assembly GCA_963969555.1 of Polydrusus pterygomalis. Lineage (NCBI taxonomy): Eukaryota > Metazoa > Arthropoda > Insecta > Coleoptera > Curculionidae > Polydrusus > Polydrusus pterygomalis. Next base: position 5,020,198 of record OZ018376.1, read on the forward strand.
TTAAAAATAAATCTATAAAAATGCGTAAAAAATATTTAATTGTAGTTTTTTGCTAAATAAAACATGTTACTACTACTACTACTACTTACAATATACTAATTACTATTATTACTAACAGTATGAATTGATAATAATGGTTTAATTACTACATTACTCATTGAAAGTAATAATTTATTGCTAGAGCAATTAGCACATTCCAATTATTACTGAGTTATTTCAATCGCTTTTTAAGTACTTAATGCAGTTACTTTTTGGTAATTTAACTACCTATTCTAAAAGATTTATTAAAAGCATTTACCATATTACACTACTTTGCCCAAGTAATTGAAAAACCAACACAATTACAATGTCCAAAAAGTAATTATTGAATTACAAAAATTTATTATAAAAGTAATTGAACACGATTATTTTAATTCAATTACTGACAGCTCTACTTACATGTAAACATCACAAATAATATAAAATAGGTAAAAACTACTTACAAAAACCATAATGTATGTGTGGGTAGAAATAAGTGTTATTGCTCCTAGCGCATGAGCGAAAATAGTTTTATAAAAGTATGCTATAGTTGTTCTTGCAAAGCTGAAACAAGGAAGGAAAATAGGTCATATAGGTAAGTATAGCAAAAACTGTCCTAAATTGTAATATCTTTTTTTTCTTGCAGAATTAGCCCTATATCTAGCAGTGTAACTAAAGGGGGGGGGGGGGGGGGGGGAGGAAGCTTTCGCCTGCAGTTGCCTAGAATAAAAACAGGGTTAGGAAAAATTACCAGAACGGTCGATTATTTCAAAATATACAGGGGTTATCAAAAAACGTCTTATATAAAAAATGTAGGGCTGTTAAAAATCTACATATCGGTGATAAATTGAAATATACAGGATCCCCCACAAAGTTGTGGAGAATGATAGTTATATATTTTTAAATGGAACACCCTGTATATTTTTACATTTTTAAATTCCACATAAAATTATAATTATTTTTTATTAAATGCACTATTAGTCTATACTTCATAGTTTCCGAGATATTGACTCTCGAAAAGTGACATTTTTGAACTTTGACAGCTTATAACTTTCTAACAGTACGTCTTAGAGCAAAACGGCTTACATGTCCACTATCTTCAATTTTTATTATCTTCCCAAAAAAATCAACTTCCGGTTAAACCGGATGTTACTCGAAAGCAGGAAATGTAGTTGTTCCGGTTTAACTGGAAGTTGATTTTTTGGGAAGATAATAAAAATTGAAGATAGGGACATGTAAGCCGTTTTGCTCTAAGACGTACTGTTAGAAAATTATAAGCTGTCAGAGTTCAAAAATGTCACTTTTCGAGAGTCAATATCTCGAAAACTATGAAGTATAGACTAATAGTGCCTTTAATAAAAAATAATTATAATTTTATGTGGAATTTAAAAATGTAAAAACATACACGGTGTTCCATTTAAAAATATATAACTATCATTCTCCACAACTTTGTGGGCGACCCTGTATATTTCAATTTATCACCGATCTGTAGAATTTTAACAGCCCTACATTTTTTATATAAGGCGTTTTTTGATAACCTCTGTATATTTTGAAATAATCTACCGTTCTGGTAATTTTTCCTAACCCTGTATAGATTCGCCACTGTGTATATGAGCACTATGAGGCTAGTTACTCCATAGTTCTGAACATGAATATACATATTGTTTATTTCAGGATCTGTACTTACGTGCTGATGGTTATATGATGTTTAACACAAGCAACAAGTTTGTTTCTTATAATTTCCTGACAAGAAGGACTTCCTGCGATATTATAACAATATAATTTTGTTAGGTCTTTTGTAATATTTACTAGGGTCCATTTAATCATAATTGCCTAAAAATGAAAATACATGGACCAGTTTGACCACTAAAGAAAAGAGGTTTTTAAGATACTCGTCCAAAATATCTTTTAAAAAGCTCTTTGTTAACGTTTAGGGTGTTTATTCGTAAATATTTTTTATTAAGTTTACGATTACGTCAAAATCGTTTACCTATATACAATTATTATAACATACTTAGGGTAATTTTTCCAATATAAACTTTAATATCCTATTCCCCCTTTACAGCGTGTGTATGAATATTGGCAACATATGGAAAACTATTTTATCTTTGATTTTAGGAGAAAAACTTATTCTTCATAAAAAGTTTTGCTTACCCTAAAAAGTAATATTACGTTAAAAAATCGTAGATATACCGTACTACAGGGTGGTTAAAAATTACAAAAATATGTTAATATGCTAAGAGTAAAGTAACAGTAATCTACATGCTACAAACAAATTTATTGAAAATAGGTCATTGAGAGTTAAATGTTATGTCAGAATATAAAGTCACAGCCACCTACTAAAAATTTTTTTACACTACGTCGCCTTAGAAACAAGCAAGTGACAAAATAGATGTCAATATAATAGTTATATTCATTTCTTAAAAATGCGACTTAGTAACCAGGAAAAAGTAGAAATTGTGCTTATTGTGGGTAATAACTACCGTTCAGTAAGAGATGCCGCAGACGAATTTAATACAAATCATCCCGAACGAGACAATATCACTCATTCCACACTTCCACAGTAGCCCGTATCATTACAAAATTTAAAGTTTGTTCCACAATTTTTTTAAAATTGAATGATGTAGCAAGAAATGAAGATGAAGATGAATTAGATGTCCTGCTTCATGTACAGGAACATCCTAAAGTAAGTTTAAATCAACGACATTGAAAAGTTTAAAAAAAGCATCACTACAAACCATTTAAACCAAAATTTATACATACGTTGTTACCAGGAGATATGGATAAAAGCCTAGATTTTTGTTTTTGGATGATGGGACATTTTGAGGAAAATAGAAATTAGGCTTCTAAAATATTGTTTTCCGATGAGGCGATGTTTACTACCTACTAATCGAGTTTTTTCGTCGCAAAACTCTCGTCATTGGAGTACAGAAAATGCTCACTGGGTGGTTGAATGCAAAAGCCAAACTTCAGAAAAAGTAAACGTACGTATGGTGTGGTATTGTCAGAAATATGATTTTGGGACCGGTCTTTTTTGATACTAATTTAAATGGGAACGTTTTTCTAAATTTTTTACAAACAGAATTTATGGACTTAATCAAAAAGTTGCCATTAGCAACAAGGCATGGATTATGGATTAATATTCCAACTTGATGGAGCACCTTGCCATTTTTCCGCACAAGTAAGGGAATGGCTTAATGTAAACTTTAGAAATAGATGGATTGGGCGCGCTACGTACAATGACAACCAATTCACAAATTGGCCTGCAAGGTCACCTGACCTTAGATCACTACCTATGGGGAAGAATAAAATAATCGTTTATAAAGACAGACCTGCAACTGCCAATGAATTAAGAAATAGAATTACGGAAGCGTGCAATGACTTACAAGAAGTTGAACTTATAAACGCAGTTCGAAGATATAGAAAAAATCTAGCGAAATGCTTTAAAAATGATGGTGGTTCAGCTGAAGCTTTATAAGATAAACAGTTTTTTTTTCTTCTAAAATTCGCAACAATAAAATTTGCCATTATCTAGACAAAATAGTGTAAAAAAAAATAATTCTTAGTAGGTGGCTGTGACTTTATACTCTGACATAACATTTAACTCTCAATAACTTATTTTTAATAAATTTGTTTGTAGCATGTAGATTACTGGTACTTTACTCTTAGCATATTAACATATTTTTGTATTTTTTAACAACCCTGTAGTACGTTATATCTACGATTTTTTAACGTAATATTACTTTTTAAGGTAAGCAAAACTTTTTATGAAGAATAAGTTTTTCTCCTAAAATCAAAGATAAAATAGTTTTCCATAATATGTTGCCAATATTCATACACACGCTGTATAGGGGCAAACATTTTCAAAACATCAAAACTGTCGAAGTATCGCTACAATATTCCATTCAAGATCGTAATTGTCGAACAGGATGTGTGGAACAATAAAACACTCCTTGGAGCATTTTTTTCATCCTTACCTTGACGGAAATTATATTAATTTGTATGGGTGCTCTGCACCCATAATACATTCAGTATGGTTGCTTGAGCACCCATGTGTAGCTATAGGCGCCGATTCCATGGGTCACCCATGGAATCGGCGCCTATGGCTACACCCCTTTTTTCAACCCCTAAGAGAATTTTGAAAAATAACGAAACACGTATATTCTTATTTTATTAAAGGTATCTACTTATATACCAATTTTTAGACTTACACCAGTTTCAGTTTCAGATAAAAAAAAAGAATCCCATCTTAGTGGGTGCCTAGGTAATAAGAAAAAGAGATCCTCGATAATTTATGATTCCAGGATTAGGGTTTAGGCTTGATGAATCAGTCAATCAGCCTGTCACTTTACATTTTTGTATAGTAGTATAGATATCACAATGATTTTAATTTTTTGGCTAACGTATTCATATTAGGACCTTCGTCTCTATTATTTTATTACCTGATATCTGTAATGGGTAACAAAGAAGCATTCAGTGCAAAGGAACATTCCCATAAAACAACTTTGTGGAAATAAAATCAAATAGTTAAATCCTGTCATAAAATATTTCAGAGGTGTCCATACGTCCAAACTATTTAAAATTGCGATTGTAGGAAAAAAGGTGTCGTCATAGTCGACCCCTGTATATGGCAAGTATATACAGGGAGAGCTCATCACAATAAATATAGTACACAACATACATTTCTTCAGCGTTGCCAGATCTTTCAGGATTTCGAGTCGCGCCTCTTCTTCTACCTGATCCAAAGTCCAGAAATTATTTTTGATGAACATTAGCACATCTTTAAATTGGTAATGTTGCGAGAGCAGATTCGCTATAGATATGGTTGCCTATAAGAGAATACATTTTTTTATAGAAGACCTTCTTTAAACTTTTGATACCTACTATTTAAATCAACTAAAATTAATTAAAAATTAAATGAAAAAATCAACATTAATTGGAGAATTTAATGCGAAAATAAAACTTAATTATCATAAAAGTGTTGGTATTTTTAGCAATGGTGTGTGCATGGGAAAATGAAGGCGGTGAGTACCTTTAGATCAGTAAACAATAATCACAAAAGTGCCTTGAGCATGTAAATAAAGCTCAGTACATAAGCATGCGCACTGCAAAATTCTCATTTAACAAATGGGAAAATAGACTTTTAAAGGTTTAAATGTGTTATTAAAAGCTTAATGTAGGAGTGCACAGATATTAAACAAAAAATAAACTATATAACCGGCAACTTTGACATTAATACATTGAAATAGTAGTATCATTTATTTATATATCAATAATTAAAGATATATATAGGAATATACCATAGACTTCTCATAGAATAGACTAAGCCATTCATTCACGAATAGCCCGTTTGTTTGCATCAAGCATTCGTACGTGTGAAACAAAGACAGAAGAGAGAGAAAGCGCGTTAAGTTTCCGACTCCGCGAGTCTGCGTAGGGTGTGGCAAGGATTTTTAATACAAGAAGCCCTTAAAAAAGTCTAAGCTGTGAATGTATAATATTATTAAAGAATGAAATTAATTAATTTTTACGCGAGAGACAAAACGAAATATTTTAGGTTTTATATTTATTCCGGTATGCTGCATTGCAGTAATAGGTAAAAGTACTTTTAATGTTAAAAGGAAAATTTTTTTTGTTGACACGCCAGGATATAAATATAAATATTATTTATTGCTTCCTGCTTTTATGAGGGAGCCCTAATTACACCTGAATGTTTCAAGATCCATAGAAAATGAGTGAAATATATCTACTACTACTAATTAAAAAAAAAAGGAAAATCAAACATTTTTCGGTGTGAAAATATTTACTTGCATTGGGTGGTAAAAAAAGTTAAGAAACAAACGGTTACCCGTGGCTGATAATATTTTATTCTACCATGACAACAATAGTTCAATAATAGTATCCTTAGAAGTTAGGGGAGGGGTGGGCAAGTTGACATACCTAACGTTTAAACAAAAATATCTTACAAAAAACCAAGACTTATTTTTAATAAATGTAAGCAAAATAAAACAGTTGTTATATGTCTTTAACCTACATATATAACGACACGAAATATAAACTCCTTGTACAAACAATACCACTTTAACAAAAATAATACAAAAATCCATCTTGCCCTACCCTATAGGGCAAGTTGACATACGAAAATAAGTAGGTATAAATATAAAATATTAGTTAATATAAATCACAAATAAATTGTTTTGATTTTTTGGATAGGCCGGCACACTCAGCGTGAGCCCATTGGCGACACTTCTAGTCTAAAATCTTTTCAGTGCGGGCAAGATGACATACTCGGTATGAAGGTATGCCATCCTGCCCGACAATGAACGTAAATTTAATAAAATTAAAAAATGGGTTTTAAAATAAAATCTAAAAAATATTGATCGCGAAATGAATAGTTGAAAACTAAATTTATTAAACAAAATTAAAAAATATAAGAAAAACAGTCAAGTAATTTTTTTATAATCTTTATCATAGTATACTTACATTAAAACGAAATCGTAAATTACTTAAAATCGTTAATATTTCTAACACCGCGAAAAACTTCCACCCACAAACACCTCTAAGTGGACACTGCCAACGAGCGAACTTGTTTAAGCATGCTAAATGCTCGGATGACGGTGGAGTTTCCATGGAAGGGCTACTGTGTCATCTTGCCCACCTATGTCAACTTGCCCATCTCTCCCCTATCTTACAGTTAAAAATGATAACAAGCACCTATTAATAATTTTGGGCATTTTGGCCTTAGTAATTTTCAATTATTTTTTATTTAATCTTTTCCTGGTTACTACTACACTAAATGGCCACACACCTCAGAATATAAACCTCACACACATAATTCAGGATTAAAAGAATCAAATTTTCCACAAATCTGACACTGACGCACCATTTTGTTGAGTATTTATAACTAAAAAATGAAAAATCCTTTACAAAAAACTAAAAAAAAAACCGCAAAACTTCACAAAACACCTACAAATACGAGTATTCCGATGACTAACTACAACTACCTAATAACTAATTTTGTCTGTAATATCTTATTATATCTGTTAATATCTAATTTATAATTATTATTCTTTAGAATGATATCTCAATGTAAGACTTGTTATTACTATTACTTTTTTATACTTATATTCTGTATTTCCCATTTTTATATGCTCGCTTAAGCTAACAGCTCAGCTGACCTTCGCCGAGTTGAAAATAAAGGCGTGTTTATTTATTTATTTTATTTATTTAACATCGCAAAAACAATACTACTATTACTCACAGAAAAAGGAAAAAGGAAAGCTATAGGTTTCCACTATCATTCTAGACTTTGTCACCACAGCACTAAAATAAGTAGGTACTAAATACAAATACCTCAAATACCTCATACGAATTTATTTTATTTAAACCTTCAAAACAAAAACTGGCTCTCCCTATAGTATCTTAATAATGTTTATAATTTATCTAAATTATACTTGTAAAACGTGTATTTTATTAATTTTATGAATCTAATGACTTAAAAGTAAGTTTGATAACAGCGCTTCTCTTGATGCACGTGTTAAGTATAGTGGACCAGATGTGGACCATACAGCTAACCGGACAAGTTGTGAACGCTGGAATCTTTAATTTCTTTAAAACGTAAACAATATATAGTCTATTCTATGAGAAGTGGAATGGAATATATACAAACTCAACTCTTTTACAGAGCAACCGACGGGAATTAAGAAGGTTTTGCAAAAGGTAACTAGAAATAGCCTCTAGCAAATGTCATGATTTTTTATCATAAAACTTTCCTTCGGGAGAATATTCGTTTACGATATTCAAAATTCAAAATTCCTTTATTCATGTTAATACATAATAATGTTTACACTCGTCAAAAATATTGAACGTTAGGCCCCAAATTCAATTTGTGTATGTGTGTAAGTACTTACATAAAAGTTGTTAAAAGACATCGGTGAATATCTAATGATAAAATTAATATCGGCAGAACTAACCGATTTGACAACATACCAAATAACCTGAACAAAACAATAGATCATATTTATGACAGCAAGAGATAACTTTATTTTATTGGTTACTGTCCACATTATCATATTTTTGGACATTGTAAGGATATCAGCTGTAAAAAAAATACCATCAGAATGTAGTTTATTTGCCCATAGAGCTACTGTAATGTAAAAGAGGCCCTAAAACTGCATTATTTTCTCGAACCGTATTGTTATTAATTACAATACCTTATTCTTAAAATTACGAACAATATTTAGGACTTTTGTTTTGTTTGGAATGGACCAGAAAACATAGCAGAGAACATTTCGGATTTTCTCGGAGGACTATTTTTCATGTACCACTCAATCATTGGTATTTTTTTTTAATAGGTACTGTAAAAAATGTTGAAACTAATACACAGGAAGAAAAAATAATAACTACTTGCTATGTTTCACAAATTTAATCAGTTTCCTGACAGGTGTTTCGGCCCTTGCGGGCCATTGTCAAAGGAATACAGGGAGATGCTAAATTGTACGTGACATTACAAAGGTATTTATATCATATTATGGTAATAATAAACATGTCATAAAATTAAAATTAGAGTTAGAAGATTGAATGATCAACTGTTACTGTGAGTTTTCAATCTTATAATTCTAATTTTAATTTTATGACATGTTTATAATTACCATAATAATATGATATAAATACCTTTGTAATGTTAAGTAGAATTAAGTATTTTCTTGTACTCCTTTGATAATGACCCGCAAGGGCTGAAACACGTGTCAGGAAAGTGATTAAATTTGTGAAACATAACAAGTAGTTATTATTTTTTCTTCTTGTGCAACGGAACAACAGTTTCACCAAGCATGTAGCCCAAGACAAATTAATTATACAGGGTGTTTCATTAAGGTCGAAGAGCGGCCATATCTCGGAAACTACGGGGCATAGAAACTCAGGAAAAGAAAAATGATAATAAAAGTGGCCATGAGAAAATTCTGGAAATAATTTTCAAGTTCCGCATTTTGCCGCAAGAGGGCGTAATTGAAAAGTAAATTTTTAAATTTTACATAACTCCGAAAATTCCACATTAAGGTATATGTTTGATAACACCATTTTAAAGCTTGGACAATTATGCATCATTTTGGTCTTATGCTCATTGGCGTACCGACTTTAATAAGAGTGGGGGAAGTTGTTGAAAGTGTAATCATTTAAATCGCTGTAACTTATAAACGACTTATCCGATTTTAGCAAACTAAAGACTGTTTGGAAGAGAAATGTATGCACTTTGACCAATCGTATTTAGTTGTCCATAATAGTTCTAAAAAAAATGCTAGAGGGCGCAATTTGCAATAACAATACATTTTTTGATTTTCCTCCGAAAAAATAAATCATACGGTATAATTATAATACCATAATCGAAAAGTAGATGAAATTTGCTAGAAAAAATATTAAAACCGCAGCTCGATATCTCCGTTCGTTTCTGAGTTATTGCCAAAACAATAACTTTTAACACAAATTGCGCCCTCTAGCAATTTTATTAGAAACTATCTTGTACCATTAGATACGACAATTGAAGGTTCTTCCAAACAAGCTTAAATTTAGTAAAATCGGATAAGTCGTTTAGAAGTTACAGCGATTTTAATGTTTAAACTTTCAATAGCTTCTCCCACTCTTATCAAGTGAAACTGTAAACATTATAATTTCTGTAACTTCTAAACGACTTAACCAATTTTACTAAATTTAAGCTTGTTTGGAAGAGAAAGGTAAGTACCTTTAATTGTCGTATCCAATGTACAAGATAGTGTCTAATAAAATTGCTAGAGGGCGCAATTTGTCTTAAAAATTATTGTTTTGGCAATAACTCAGAAACGAACGGAGATATCGAGGTGCGGTTTTAATATTTTTTCTAGCAAATTTCATCTACTTTTCGATTATGGTATCATAATTATACCGTATAATTTATTTTTTCGGAGGAAAATCAAAAAATGTATTGTTATTGCAAATTGCGCCCTCTAGCATTTTTTTTGAGAACTATTATGGACAACTAAATACGATTGGTGAAAGTGCATACATTTCTCTTCCAAATAGTCTTTAGCTTGCTAAAATCGGATAAGTCGTTTATAAGTTACAGCGATTTAAATGATTACACTTTCAACAGCTTCCCCCACTCTTATTAAAGTCGGTACGCCAATGAGCATAAAACCAAAATGATGCATAATTGTCCAAGCTTTAAAATGGTGTTATCAAACATATACCTTAATGTGGAATTTTCGGAGTTATGTAAAATTTAAAAATTTACTTTTCAATTACGCCCTCTTGCGACAAAATGCGGAACTTGAAAATTATTTCCAGAATTTTCTCATGGCCACTTTTATTATCATTTTTCTTTTCCTGAGTTTCTATGCCCAGTAGTTTCCGAGATATGGCCGCTCTTCGACCTTAATGAAACCTTAATGGTCGTTTTATTGGGGTAGGTATCATAGAGCACCGTATGTAATTTTTAAGAATTTTACAAAGAGTTTTTTTAAATAACTTTTAATTGGCTAATTAGAAAATAATAAAATTTGGTGTCAGAGTCCATCATACAAGAACCTTCAAAAAAGTCTTACCTATACAATTTTAATATTCGTTTATGCCCAAAGAAAATTTTAAGTAATATTAAAAATATACCTTCTTCGTATTCTTGTAAAACACCTTTTAAAAACATAATACATACAGTGTGTGTATAAAGTCTGGAAACGGCTTAATAACATCACAATTTACTGGCCGATTTAAACCAAATTTGGTACAGTTGTGTAAGAGGATCTAACGCACCGAATGACGATATTGGCGTTGTTGCCAGCTTTTTAGTTTGTCTGGAATTCGAACGAATTTTATATTTTTAAATATAACACCCAGTATATTTTTACATTTTTAAATTCCACATAAAATTATAACTATTTTTTATTAAATGCATTATTAGTCTTTACTTCATAGTTTCCGAGGTATTGACTCTCGAAAAGTGACATTTTTGAACTTTGACAGCTTATAACTTTCTAACAGTACGTCTTAGAGCAAAACGGCTTACATGTCCCTATCTTCAATTTTTATTATCTTCCCAAAAAAATCAACCTTCAGTTAAACCGGAACAACTATATTTCCTGCTTTCGAGTTACATCCGGCCAGTAAATTGTGATGTTATTAAGCCGTTTCCAGACTTTATACACACACTGTATATATAATACATAATAAACGGATATATCTGCTGTGTTCATTTTTGAAAGGTGTGTTTATGCATTTTTAAACGAGGCTAAGTTCAAAATACATTTTATGGTTCATAATTTAAACTCGAGACATTAGTCAGACTTTTATAGTACCATTAGTACCCATAAAGAATTGTAATCTCATCAGAGACTTTCCAAATGTTCTAGGACCTAAGTTATTTAATATTATGCTTCCTGTAAATTTGCAGAACTCTACTAATTTATTAAGTTTTAAAAGGTGTCTAAGAAATTTTTTAGTCAGTAATGCCTATTACGACTAATCAGGGTTAAATTTGAGCAGTTTTAGTCAAAGTTTAGTAGGTTTAGTCAAACATAATAGTCACACTCGGGAAGGTTGTAACATCACTAGTCTAAACCGTTCTAAAAAAATATACAATTTTTTCCAATTTAAACTATCCTCTTCAAAAAAACCTCCGCATTAGGAAATATTTCCATAATCAATATTTTTATTAATGTAATTTGTTTAGATTATTATTTTATTTCATCAATTTTTTCGCCTATTTAATAGAAAATAATACAATGATTTATATGCGCATTCTAACACATTTATTTTTAAGTTTCCCGCGCTTTATTGCAAACGTTGATTGGGCGGTTAAAAAGTCCGCAGCCAGACTATAGACGCATGATCTATATCACAGCAACCTTAACTTACCTAAAAGTAGAGGGGGGTGTGCCTATACTTTAGTGCCCATTCTACACAGCTGATTTCAGCTACTAAATTTAATGTAATTTTTTTTGTTGAAACATTTTACTGCATTGCCTTTTTTATATTATTTACGGTATTTTATAATAATTAAAAAATATCCTTACCACTAATCGGAGTATTGAGAATTAGTATGTCCATCTTTATCTAATAATGAGAATTAAGTGATCGTAAGCACGTAATAAAAAAGTACGACCGCATAGAGAAAAATACTACCAAAAGGAAAAGAAATAGACACAAATAAGTTCCTTTTAATTAAAAAGAAAATATGAAGGTACAGTGTTTCGTTTCTTTTGCTTTTGAGCTCACTAATCGTTGCCTCTAGATTAGTAGCAAAAAATATATAAAATTTATAAATTTGATCAGTCTCAATAATTTTTAGAAAAGCAATTTAAATATTTGATTATTTCTATTTCGTTGCGGTGCTGATCTATTTTTGAATGTGAACGAACATACATAAAGGGTGTTATGGAATTTACTTATTATAAATGGGTGTCTCAGAGAAATACTCCATGCATACTTTTTACCCCTCAAACAGGGACGTAGCGAAGGCCTCTGGTTTGGGAGGGGTGAAATTTCTAAATTTCCCAACTTTATAAAATATAAAAAAAATAAGACAATTCAAAAAGTATTTATTTCAGACCTACCCATAATTATCAAATAAACTGTATAAAAAACATATACAGGGTTGGGCAAATGTTCCGGAACGGCTTAATTACAGGCGAACTAAAAGTAATATCGGATCCGGGTTTTGGGCAATCTACCGGGTGTCCACGGAAGGTGGTTCGCCCCTCTAACTTTTTGTTTTTCAAGATAATGGAATAAAATTTTGGGGGATTTGTATATGACATAAAACTGCATTTTTTGATAGTTGACTCAACATTATGAAACTTCCGGTTTAACTGGAAGTGACATAAACTTTCGATTTTTAAATGGGACACCTGGTATATTTTTCGTTTATCTGACTCCATATGACATTCTTAATATAACGATGTGTCACACTTTTTGTTACCAAGAAAATATTTGTTTTCCAAATTTATTGTTTTATCTAGAGGGCTATGGAATACCTTAAAATCACTTATTTCAGTTCTTTAATCTTAGAAAAAATACAATTTTACTATTTTTGGTCCAATGCTATGTGCTGTGTACAATTTAATCTTTAAAGTTGTATAACTCATTTTTTTTAAACGGCAACACACTATTAGGTTTTAGAAAAGCTGTCATGAAAAAACTTATCATGCATTGAAGAAAATTGACATGCCGACAGCTTCTGCCAAAGTAAATTAGTTTGTTGTTTAAAAAATATTGAAAATAATAGTTTTACAAGGAGTGAAAAAGTTGATATGTTATAAGTGTTTGGAGAATGTAGAAAGAATTCAACCGATCGATGCTGCACGACGTACAAAGATATCCTAATCGACGTGCTATTGCCCAAAACTGGTTCAGTTAACTTTTTAAAGTTTTTTATGGCAGCTTTTTTAAAACCTAATAGTGTGTTATCAAAATAATCGTAATAAAATCCTCTTTTTTCTTGACCCGACGAGCCACCATGTTGCCGTTTAAAAAAATGAGTAGGTAATACAACTTTAAAGATTACATTTTACACAGCACATAGCATTGGACCAAAAATAGTAAAATTGTATTTTTCCCAAGATTAAAGAAGTGCAATAAGGATTTTAAGGTATTCATAGCCCTCTAGATAAAACAATAAATTTGGAAAATAATATTTTCTTGGTAACAAAAAGGGACAAATGTGTCATCGTTATATTAAGAATGTCATATGAGTCAGAAAAAAAAAAAAATACCAGGTGTCCCATTTAAAAATCGAAAATGTATATCACTTCCGGTTAGACTGGAAGTTTCATAATGTTGAGTCAACTTTAAAAAATTTAGTTTTATGTCATATACAATCCCCCAAATTTTATTTCATTATCTTGAAAAACAAAAAAGTTAGAGGGTGAACCATCTTCCGTAGACACCCGGTATAGGACTAAAATGGAACACCCTGTATATTATCAGATATTCTAAATTTTCAATAACTTTAAAATATTTTTTGTATAGCATATGACTAAATTCAACTGTTTCGGAATTACGGGCAAATGAATGTAGTACATTTGATTATTTAAACAAAATTGGTAATAATTTTTAAATAAACAATAATATAAAAAAAACTTATTTAATTAAATGTTAAAAATGTCGTCCTTCAAACACCTGACAGTGTCCAAGCCTCTCGGGAAATTGGGAAAGCACGTTTTGCAAATGTTTACGAGAAATAACATGCACAGCATCTAAAATACTGTTTTTAAGGTCCTCCAAAGACTTAGGTTGTGTACGATACACGACACTCTTTAAATGACTGAAAATGCCAAAAGTGTCTATCTATATATTACCGGGGCAACTAATGGAAGTTAAATAAGCTGCACACATTTTTGTCACAAGTTTTCCCAACTTTTGATGTTTAAGATAACTTTGGGGGGGGGGGCGTCACCCCCCCCCCCCCCATGACTCCGTCCCTGCCCTTAAATCAGACCGAAAGTGTTGCGCGTCACTACACAACCAAGTGTATGTATTTCATCCGCAGGCGGAAAATGTTACTCTAGAGATCTAGACCTGAAAGTAATCAACTAGGAATCGGGAGAGACCGGGTACCTTGCCGGTTTAATGTTTAAGAATGGTTGCAGGATGTCACAAAATATCAGCAGCAATATCAAGCAAAATTTAATTGAAATCTTAAGTTAGATAACATAAAGAACAACGCTCTAAAGGCAAAATAATTGTTTTATTCTTAAAAGAACTTCATTCTATACCTTTGATGTTCAAACATTTTACTACTTCACAAAAATGTATTCATTTCTAAAAATGGACCAGTTTCGTTGCTATAGGTTTCTAGAACAAAATCTTCTATAAATAAGGAAATAATATAAATTTAAAGCCGAAGCAAGTGCAACTATTTTTATTCTAGGATTTCCTGCATGGTCAATATATTATTATTTTTAAGTTTACTCCTCCATCATTGTTAACACACTGAGCAGTCCGAACACCTTATGATAGAACTGCAACAAATAAAAGAATATAAGTTAAGACCAAACACTAGTAACGCCGCCTTCGCCATTTAGTTTTTTAATCAATATTTCGTTACTTCTTCGTTTTATCCAAAAAGCGTGCTAATACCCCTCTTTGAAGTACATTGCCTACACTACAGCTTTATCTTAAAAACGGTTGGATTGATCAATAAATAAAAGCAGAAAAAGAAATATTAAGTAAAAATAAGTAATTAAAATTGACAAAATTCCGTTTTATGCTTTTATCAATTAATTTTTTTTTAACGCAAAATTTGTAGCTAATTGTACTCTAAATATGGGTATATGATGAAATATTATTCAAAAACGAAATGGCGAAGGCGTCATTAGGGTTTTCTCTTTACCAGATTCAAATTTTAATTTCTACCGGGTGTTTCTTAAAAGACGTTCACCCCTATAACTTTTTTATATTTATAGATATTAAAATGACATTTTGAGATTATGCATAAGAGATGAGTCTGCATTTATTGGCATAATTTTCAATTTGTTAGCACTTCCGGTTTGACCGGAACTGACCTTGACTTTGGTATTTTAAATGGGACAACTTGTATATTTTTACTTATTTGGGTTCCGCATAACATTATGAGTAAAATGACACCTCACTTGTCATTTTTTGACGTTTTATAACATTTTTATGTTTATTTTTTATTTTCAATCTAGAGTGCTACAAATTAATTAAATCTGTTAAGTAATTTATAGTCAAGTAGTATATGAAAATTAAAATTATGTCATAATAAGTGACTTTCTAAGTTTCACAAGCGTTTAAAAAATGAAATTTTGTTTTCTTGACGTTTGCTCCATTTTTCCAAATGGAACGATTGTAGTTCACTAGGATATTTAAAACGAGTATTTTTTTCCAACAAGTGTGGAAGTATAGTGCTTTCGAAAACTGCTTTTTTTAAAGTTTCTGCGCATGATATATAAATTATATATAATGTGTTAACAGATTATAAACATCATATCTTTATTCTTATTGAATTTGAGAAGCGAATCTTCTTACCCATATGACAAAATCCAGGTTAATATAAAAAAACCCTAATCCAGTGATTTTGAATTTTCTAGTAAAATTCATAAGTAAAATCATAAAAGTTTTTCTATTTTCCATGTTAAAAAGTCTCCAATTGGTCCATACTGCCGCATCCAATAGATGGTCGGTCTAAAATAAATAAAATTATGGGTTCCTATACTCTGTAAACCTTTTTCAAATCAATGACCAACAAGCAACGATAAACAAATCATCAAACTCAGAATGGTCAAGATTAGGAAAGTGGTTGCCTACGTTTATAGAGTAAACTAACGGTCTGGTACCTATAAATGGCACATGTACAGGGGCGGATTTACTCAAGGACCCCCAACTCCCATTGAAGACAATAGACGATATTGTGAAGTAAAAAATATAATTTCTAAAATTTTAAAAATCCAATCATAAGGTTGGCAACCCTGAGATCAAGCAACCGTGTGCACGTCAATCGAACGGAATAAGGAATTCCCCGTATGTTATTGTCCTATTTTTTTCCTATACCGTATACCTACACCACTATAGGAGAAAACGGTTTTTTGACAAAATGGTAATTAGTAATTAGGTAGGTCCCTAATAGACCAGGGTCGATAATTTTTGAAACAAAAAAAAAATAATAGTAAGATGAAACCCCTTGGAAAAGGAAGATAATATAACAAAAATGAAAGGAAAAATAAATTACGGGCGATCCGAGGTCGGGAAGCCCCCCGGTGAGTTTTTAAAGTTAGAAAACGATTTATCTCGATTTTCGGCAAAACTACAAGTCCTATGAAAAATGTTGTAGGTAATAAAAAGATCTACAACTTTTGTATTTGCACTTTTTTCACATAACTTAAAATTTATGTGAAAAATTCACATAACCAAGTTTTTGGTTTTTTATTTTTATCTTTTACAAAAATTTTTTTTTATACACGAAATTTGGTGAAAACTTACTTTTTTATGTCCCAAACACACTGTAATTTTTTTGATTTAAAATATTTATTTTTTAACCTTATTTTGACTTAATATCGAAAAAGCACCCTAATTTTCAATCGAAAATTCTCACGTCAAAATATCTGCTTTTTTAAAAAAGTCGGTGGGCTTTTTGTTCGTTAAAATCTCTACTTTCTGATGGTGTAAAAAAATATACATTACTACGGTAAATATTCTCAAAAAATGCAAATAAACGAAAAAAAATCGAATCCGAAATATTTTTTTAAAATCATTATGTACAATCTTGAGCTATTTAATAAAATTTATACTTTAATTACTCGAAAAACATAAGATTCCATGTTACATTGATAAACAAAAAAATTACAAATCCATAAAACATAAAGATCGCAAAAAATATGCGAAAATAATTCTTCTAAATATAATTAAACGTAGGATTTAAAGGGGATTTCGTCACATTTACCATAGTAATGTATATTTGTTTTACACTTTTACACCATCAGAAAGTAGAGATTTCAACGAACAAAAAGCCCACCAACTTTTTGAAAAAAGCGATATTAAGTCAAAATAAGGTTTAAAAATAAATATTTTAAATCAAAAAAATTACAGTGTATTTAAGACATAAAAAGGTAAGTTTTCACTAAATTTCGTGTATAAAAAAAATTTTTTTGTAAAAGATAAAAATAAAAAACCAAAAACTTGGTTATTTGAATTTTTCACATAAATTGTGTGGTTATGTGAGAAAAGTGCAAATACAAAAGTTGTAGATCTTTTTCTTACCTACAACTTTGCCATTTAACGTTTTTCCATACGACTTGTAGTTTTGCCGAAAATCGAGATAAATCGTTTTCTAACCTTAAAAACTCACCGCCCCCCACTTCCCGACCTCGGATCGCCCGTAATTTATTTTTCCTTTCATTTTTGTTATATTCTCTTCCTTTTCCAATGGGTTTCATTCTACTATTATTTTTTTTCACTTTTTACCATTTGCAAAGGCTTTAGCCCTGGTCTATAAGTAGTATTAGCCCAGGGCCCCACAAATTCACGATCCGCCCCTGCACATGTCATAGAGGCGATGAAGAGCTGAGTAGGGATTACGCTGAATTTACTATGGTTTAAAATTAAACCTACAAAAACCCTAATTTCTATTTACTCGCCTATCAAAAGTAATTGCACATTTATTATTTTCCGAATTTTCGCATACTTGACACTTGCGACTCATTTTAATTAGTCTCCAAAAAATATCACAAAATACTAAAAACACAGCAATTATTACACAAAACCGATAAACTGAAGAAAATTTCAGATCTCTGTTAAAGAAACACCAAACGGAAATAGAGATTTTCGATGTTACATCGACGTATCGAAAACATCGATATTTTCATTTTCAATGCGATACATCGTTTTTAAGCGATGCATCGAGGCCTTATATTAAAATAGTTAGATTATTGTGGTGTACATGTTTCGGTACTAGGGAGTACCATCATCAGCACCGATGAGCCCAAGTGCCAGTAATACAAGCAATGAAAAGATTTTAAAAAATCAAAAACTAAAAACATAAATAAGACGAGGACATTTTGAGTGGTTGGACGAAAACAGGTTAAAAAGTGGTAGTAAAATAAAATTCGAATGTCGTTGCACCGATGTATTAGGCCTTAATTCGTAAAATAATTGTCTTGCTGTTTCCTCTCGATCTTGACTAAACCATTTACCCTTGGTTTCAGGTGTAAGCTTAGAATAATTAGAGATTTGTGATTTGTTTCGTAATTCTTATTCTATTAAAAGTTTTTCTCGATGCATCAATGATTTTCCGCGATACATTTTTTGTGGACATCCCTAAACGGAAATAAATGAAACAACGTCATCATAGCCTCAGACCAATGTCGTGGCGACACATCTTTGGCGGCGGATCTCTTACTGCTGCGTTGCTATACCGCAGGCTCTTTATAAGGTTTTAGACAAATATTTAAATTTCCAACATTATGTCAATACTTTTAACAGAGTAGATTTGGCAAACAAAGTGGAGAGGCGAAATTTGTAATAACATACCGGTAAAATTAGTTGTCGGTAAAACGATTTAAAACTCTTAAGGTTAAATTCTCAGCGTCGGCGTCGTTCAATTTATTGCCAACCTATAACCTATTTCGCTTTGTTTTTCAAGTTTATTATTTTTTAAACTAACATTTAAATAAAATCAGTATCGTCGGTACATTAATTAGGTAATATCTGATATATTACAAAAATATCAATTTCTTTCATTGCTAATTTTGGGAGAATTGTATAGTGAAAGAAAAATGAGTGACAATGACATAATAATGTTTAAAAAAATCTTACCCGATATTTTTCGCTATACAATTCTCCCAAAATAAGTTATGAAATTCCTTGATATTCATTAAATATGTCAATTATTACCTATAGAATATCAGGTCGATACTGATTTTCTTTAAATTTTGTATAAAAGCTAGAAAACATAAACAAATCTACGCGAAATAGGTTATAGGTTGGCAAGCATGTTGATACTCCCACCTTAAGTGAATACAGTTACTGAAAACATATGAGTGAAATATTATAACGCACGCTTATGCTGCCACAGCTGAAGCGTTACTTTTTATCCATTTTACCGCCCTGCCCCTTCAGACATTACTTATAGACAATTGTTAGATTGAAATATAAAATTTCTTCCCGATTTTACCTGTTCCTGAAATATTTCTCCATGAAATCCTATTATGGTCGCTAGAAGAAATCCTGCCAGGGCACTTGTTACCTCGGCAACCGGCGACGCACCACCATCGTGCTGTAAACACAATTTTTAGACTGTTAAACGGTATTTTGTTACCGGAAATAATATCGAATAGACGCAAAAAACTTTTATTGAATGACTTTCCTCAGTGTAATTTTATTTTGTGTTTTTAGTGTAATTTTATTTTATGTTTTTGTATTTATTCACGATTTTAAAACAAAAAAGTATATTTTCGTGGAGGGGAGAATGAAATATTATTATAGTCAGATTTTTCTAAGAACAGGCAGCATCGCGGCTAAGTCACCTGTCATTTATGGCACCCTATTGAAGTCTGGTCTATTTTACATTAAGACGTTTTCGATAGAGACAGGACTGGGCTAAATTCTTTTACTATATCGCATTCACCAGATTTTAAACTTGTACTGAATGGTTTACTTTCAGTACCGGAGATGGAAGGACCTCTGAAGAAGCTCGCCACTCGTGCTGGCGAAACGTTAGGAAGCAATTCCAACCGACGACCGCCTTTAGACCCGAATCATGACTACACCAGCTCAATTATTAAGACCCCCGTACAAATTTTAAATATGGTGAATGCGATGGAAAAAAGACTTAGCCCAGTCCTGTCTCTGTCGTCAACATCTTACCCTAAAGTAGACCAGACTTCAACAGTGTGCCATAAATGACAGATGACTTATAGCTTAGTAGGATGCGGCGTTCTTAGAGAAATATTACTTTAACAACAATTTTGTATTTGAGTAAAAAAATAATTCATGATGTAAAAAATAAAATGTAATAAAAATACAGTAATAAAAATACTTACAAACAGCATGATGTAAATATGAGTAGTCACAAAAAGAATACCAAAAGTTATTTGACAAAAAACTTCTGTATATAAATGCTCTACAGTCAATTGAGCAAATCTAAAATAGAAAAAAGTTTCATGGTTATTTCAGGAGGTACTTCTGGGGAGTGCGAAATCTTATATACTCTCCCCCCATAGAAGACTATTGTAATCGCGGAAATATTAGGTATATATTATTATAACAACTGTTAAAAGTGATATCGCATTGTGGTGAATAACTATTTCGAAATCTTGCCAGGTCTTAAAGAATATCTAGATTACGCTAGTCTAGATCATAAAAACATAGTTTCTTTTACGTATATCGGCTGTCGCTTCATCTGTTTATTGGGTAGCTCAAGGGCTCCAAAGTAATAGTATTATTTCCACGGCATGGTCAATTGGCGATTTTTTTTCATGTCTAATTACGTTACGTATACTTACGTGCTTAAAATCAAATGATGCTTCACACAAATAACGAGTCTCTTCTTTATAATTTTTTGGCAATGACTGTCCAAAATATCATTGTTAGAATCTTCTATTTCAAGACCTTTTGCTATATTTTTGATTTCCCATTGAAGCATTATTACCTGTAATAAAACTATCATCAACATAATTAATTATCATCGCCACATTTTATTATTCTGTCCCAGTTCATATTGTGACGTTTAGTACAAATCGATATTTGTAGGTATACCACGGAACTATAAAAAAACGTAAACGTAGAATATTCCTTAGGTCCTTATTTAAAGATTATGATCTGATGATGATATCTGAAAACCGAAACGTCCGTCAATTAGAAATTATCTTTAAATGCGTCGTAAAAAAGTGCCTGTAGAAAATTCTTTCCGTTTTCCAATATGTTTATAAATAGCGTCACAAAAAAACAATAACGGAAAATTAAGTTTTCGGGGATTGACAGATATCTCCGGAACCCAGGTAGGAAGGTGACGTATTTAAGACGTCGATTATTGATCATCAGCGACGTCATTAATTACGTAAATGAAACGTTAAAAAGACGTGCTTAAGTCACAGACCAATAACGTCTTTTTTGACGTAAAAAATACGTCATCTTAGGACGTCTTTTTAGGTGTAGAAAACGTCAATAAACGTCATAATTTACGAAAAACGAACATTTACTAAAAACTTCCTAAAATAATACATAATAGGGGTAAAAAAATACATATAAATATTTTATGTAAAAAATCCTTTTAATGACAATAAATTAACTATTACAACTTTCATGTGTACGCAGAATTGGAAAAATGCTAAGGAAACCTTTAATGGCGGCCAACATACTTCTTTTTTTCGGGGCGTCACCCAGTTGTCAATTGCCTCGAACTCGATAACCTGGTACATTTATATTCGTTTATAACACAAAATATATAGAAACCATGATAGAAACTAAATCAAAATCACCATAAACTTTTCACTTTCACTTTTGCCGAACTGTCGACTGCCTGACTGCTATAGCGCCAACAACAGAATACCAATGCGTTCTGCGTTCTGTCAGACTGCCAATGTCATAAAACGGAGCGCGGGTAATTTAAATTTGATACTTTTAATGACAAAATAGGTTTTCGCTTTTGCAAATTTTACATACATGAATTTTTTTTTTCATTTGAAATGGTAATATTTTAAAAGTTTTATGATACGTACGTGCCTTTAACTATAAGAAAAAGCTATTCTCAGGCGTTTTTCTTATTTAAAAGTCTGTCCCACTATATTTTCAAAAAACTTGGTCACTTAGATACTTTTTAATGATACGTATAATTCAATAAAATGACTAAAAATGTACGTTTTTATTACGTAAAATTATGACGTATAATACACGTGTTAAAAACTACGTTATTTTGACGTCATCTTGCGACCAAAAGACGTCAAGTGACTAAAAATCCCCAATATTCGACGTCATAAAGACGTCATCCTGCTACCTGGGAAGTAATCGAAATTTTCTTCAATTATCACCGGCATTAAGTTAAGCTCTAAATTATTAAACTTTGCTTTAATTTAACATTATCTGTATCTTTTATAGTTTCCGAAATTCCAATGGTAAGCATCGAATTTGGAACACCCTGTACAGTAATTTGGCCATTTTCCACATATTATAATAGAAATATATAAATATTACCTACCTGATATCTGTATTGGTTAATAAAATAACACACTATAAAACCGTAAAGACTCATTAAATAAGCTTGTGGAAAGAACACAAAATAGGTAACACAAGCTATGGTGTAATGCAAAGGTTTTGGTAGACTCCAGGCACCGAGCAGTCTTATCACAGTGAAAAATGTGGCATTCGGATCGATCCCGTTGTATGGAAGGATGGCAAATGGAGCGATCAGTATCCACGATATGTAAAACACCATAATTTTTTTAAGAAGAGCCAAGTCAATAGAAATTTCCTCTTGAGCCTCCTGTTGTGCCCGATTTAAGGTCCAAAAATGTTCTCTAACAAATTTTACATTTTGTTTAAACTGAGAATGCTGGAAAAATACCTGAAGCAGTACCATTGTGGCCTAAAAAGTAATAAATAAGTTTATGAATCATAGTATAGTCCTGAAAATGTAGGGACCATCAGTTCATAGTGGCGGATACAGGTTTTATTTTACGTTCCTAAGTCACTTTACTTATCTCAATGCAGAGGGTTTTTACGCACAAGGCTAAGCAGACGATGCGATGTGGATAGGAACGCAAATGCCACTATCCTAGCAAAACTGATGCCAAGAGCACCAAATCGTGCAGCGGTGCTACGAGAAGGTGAACCTCAATGTTAAAGCTTTACCATTTACCAAACGTAGACAGATAGGGAACTACAACATCCTAAAAACTCTTTGGTGAACGCTGCCAGCGAGGTAAAATATCTACCAATAAATTAATAACAGCCTAAACAGAACAAAAATGTGCCAAATTAGATGCAGAAACCCGTTTAGGAGAACCTGGAGACTCCGACCGCAGATGGTGCTGTGGTTGTATGTAATAATGACATCTATCAGACCCTTGATGGCATACGGGTCTGTAGTTTCATGGACAAAAACACAGCAAATCACGACAGCCACAAAACTAAATAGAACAGAATATTACAGCAAACCAGAAGCGACAGCTCGGCGTTTTGCGTGTCCTGTTTTGGTAGGCGCATGTGGCAAATAAGTTGTGTATCGCTAAAAACCATGTGCTCGTCTAAGTTGCGTTTAGTCCGCGAGCTGACGTTGCGCCTAGCTAATTGTGATATTATTTTGTTTTCGTTCTGTTGCATTTGCATCTGTCCTAAAAAGTAAGGTCGCTCAGTGTAGAAAATAAGCAAGTTTTCTCGGAGTATCAAGCTGTGGATCGACCGTTATCGTTGTGTGAAGGTCACTGAAAAACGATCAGTCGATATCAAAGGTACCGACAGGTATTGTCGCTTCTCGTTGGCTTTGAGTTCTCTGCTAAATAGTTAACAACGGAAATCATAGTAGGAATAAATACCCCTAGATATACAGGGTGATTCACGGTGGATGGAACGTTAGACGTTTCTGACGAACCAGTAAAGGAATCTTTGGTAGCGTACATAAACGGACATGCTCTACCAACCTAAAATATTTTTAACAATACAGTGTTGCCGCTTCCACTCAAAAATAATAGTAACTTCGATTTTTTAAATGCAACACCATATATTTTATTTTATTAAAAATACACTTATTCTAGTAACTTGAAAAAGTGACCATAAGTCCTTTTTTCAAATGAAACACCCTGTATATAATTACGGATTTGAAAAGCTGCTAAAATTTCACTTAATTCTTGTATATCATACCTGTATCTAACTAACTAGTTTAACCATTTTTTTGACGTATTAAGCATAATTTGTAAAATTTTCTATAAAATTCAATTTTTATTCGGTTATTAGTAAGTTAGCCATGACAAAAACTGATGTTTACGTATGTTACTATGGTTATCGTTTTGACATTTCATTAAGTTTTGATACAAGATAGAAATACACTTTAAAGTCATGGAAGAAAACTATACAAATGCAGTTCTTATGAATTTATTTATTTTAATTGGACAATGTGTGTTTGCATTAACATGTAAAAAACATTAAAACTAAATTTTTCTTGAAATCCATGCAGTCAACACCCGCATATTAAAGTGTTTGGATGTAAAGAATTAAGTGAAATTTACCAGCTTTTCAAATCCGTAATAATATACAGGGTGTTACAATTGAAAAAAAGGAGTTATGGTCACTTTTTCAAGTTACCAGAATAAGTGTATTTTTCAACCATCCTGTATATTGCAGCTAAGATTTGGGACTAGGGCAAAGAGCCCTATGGTATTAATTAACTATTTACCAAATTTCAGGCTTTCAGTGTTTTAGAGTTCAAAATTATCAGCATTTTTAAAAGTGACGTTTTCGGACAAGAAAAACAGAAATTAATTTATATCTTAGAAACGGTAAGAGATAAGTATAGAGTAGAGTTAATAAAAATTGTAAGAAAATGAATGGGGATTTCGAAAATAAAATAAAATATATGGTGTTGCATTTAAAAAATTGAAGTTACTATTATTTTTAAGTGGAAGTGGCAACACTGTATTGTTAAAAATATTTTATGTTGGTAGAGCATGTCCGTTTATGTACGCGACCAAATTTTCAGAACGATTCCTTTACTGGTTCGTCAGAAACGTCTAACGTTCCATCCACCGTGAATCACCCTGTATGTATACATTAGAATGGAGGCCAAGTGCAGTGCCTCTAGGTAGGATGAAAATAAAGGGGAAACGGAAACAACACCCCGAGAAAATAGGACCTAATCAACGACGAGCTCTTGGAGATATACACCATACACCGATTGCATGCAAGCGACTTTACAATATCAGCTAAGACTTTGTAATATGAACCAAACGTCATGAGACAAAGGCATACTGATGGATCGAAAACGGAGTAGGGGCAGGTATATTTGGAAATAGTCCCAGCATGGATATCAGCAATTCAGTATCCTTCTAGGAAACTAGGCCACAGCATAACAAACAAAAGTTCACACAATACAAACATATTACACAAGAATCTTGAAAATAACTACCATGACCAAAAGATACAAATCCTATCAGACAGCCAAGTTGCTCTTAAGGCTTTGAACTCCAACCATTTTACATCAAAAATCAGTGGCGCACCCGGGGGGGGGCCAAGGGGGCCTTGCCCCCCCCCAAAACCCCCAATGAAATAAAAATTATGAAAGTGGATAAGTATTTTTAAAAGTCAATTTTCTTAGATTTACCTCACGGGCCTCGTTTGAGGGGGGTCAGGTGGGGCAATGTACCCACTAATGAAAAATAAATTAGCCTTTCTATTTTTTATCTTATTTCATTTTCAATAGAATAAGAAGGTAATCATAAATTTTAAAAATATTTACTATAATAATTATTGACCAAATTTGGGCGTGGTCTTAAAAAAATTTCGCCTGCGGCGCATTTCACCTACAGCGGACTTTTAGTACACCCCCAAGTTACCAAGTCACAAGCCGCCAATGCCCCCCCCCCCCCCTAAGAAACCGTTTAACGACTCCCATGACTAGGCTATTGCGATCTTCCCTGCAAGAGTACCTGTTAAAAAAGCTCCAAAGTTCTAGAAAAATGCGTAACTTTAAAGTTTATTAAAAAATTTGCCACCAGCACTGGTTGGCGGGCCCCCCCCCCTAACATAAAATCCTGGGTGCGCCGCTGTCAAAAATCATAATGGTTTATTACCTTAATGACCTAAAAGAACTAAAACAACAAGGTGGAACTCCTCTGTGGGTTCCTGCATGGTCACTCAGGAATAAAAGACGATGAAAAACCAGATGAACTGACGAGAGTGCATGGTAAGAGGCCTGTGTTACTTAAGAAAATGCAATCAACAAATATTAATTTACTACCATTGAATACAGACTTTGCGGTGAAGATGACAAAACGTGGTTATGGGTTATCGCGTGTTTTAAATAAGTAGCGTATTCAGTTATATTAATTTCTCAGTACCTTATTAATGGAAGATTAAATTTAGTTTGCTCTTGTGCATGGAGATAATTTTCATTAGGTCTATGGATAGGGTTAAAATTTAGAGGAAAGCGTATTGTTTTATTTTAACCTTTTTTGTGTGATTAAAATACAGGAAATAAAAAAATATAGATATGTCTACTTACATAAAAATTATTACAAGCCATGGGTAAAAAATTTATAATAAAATCCACATCCCGATAAAAATAAACATTGTAAATATACCAGATAAGTTGTAATATGCAGTATATTATAATGCATACTGTAATAAAGAATTTTAATTTGTTTTCCACAGTTTTTCTTATTATGTTTTCACTCATAGTAAGTATGTCATCTGAAACGTTGAAAATATTAATATACAGGTATGTAAATGGTTAACGTGGCCATGAGAAAATTCTGGAAATTATTTTTAAGTTCCGCATTTCGCAGCAAGGGGGCACAATTAAAAATTAATTTTTAAAATTTTAATTTCTCCGAAAATTCCCAATTTAAGATATACCTTTGGTGACGTCATTAGAAAACTTAGACAACTCTGCATCATTCTGGTTTAAGGCTTATTTGCGTGCAGACCTTGATAAGAGTGGGGGAAGCTATTGAAGTAATCATTTAAATCGTTGTAACTTCTAAACGATTTATCCGATTTTTACTAAATTTAAGCTTGTTTGGAAGAGAAAGGTTAATACTTTTAATTGTCGTATCCGCTGATAATAAACTTGCTAGAGGGCGCAATTTGTATCTAATAATAACAGTTTTTTTATTTTATCCCAAAAATTCAAATCATACGGTATAATTACGACATCTTAATCGGAAAGTAGTTCGCTGTTCGATATCTTTGTTCGTTTCAGCATTGCCAACACAATAATTTGTAAAACTTTAATAGAAGAAATTATTGTTTTTACAGTTCCATAGGTACGTAGGTTCGATTAGTAATAATAAGCTTTCATTTGTCATTTTCCATGCCCCCTTAGTCCTTTTACACGTTATCTAGGCTATTTCAAATTATGTAAAAGACAAAATTTGGAGCGTGTTTAAGGGCCAACGAGCCATAACAACAGCTTTAAAATAAGCATGGAAAACTTTCTAAGAAAACAATTAAAAGACTTTTTAAATGTTCAAAATGACTTGCGCAAAATACAACTATTAATTCTTCTTCTAGAACTAGAAATAGCTGCCTCAATTTCAGGTCGTGAAATTGAATTTATGATAATTTCAATTCGCTCAGTCATATTGTCTCGTGTGCTTGGTCGCGTATTATAATCAACGTTTTTATTCGTCCCCTAAAGTAAAAATCTAACACAGTTAAGTCCGGGCATCTAGGTGGCTATGGAAATAAACTAACCCTTCCAATCTAGCTATTCGGGTATCTAACAATTAAAAAAAATATTGTTTTGACAATAAAACTGAAATAAACAAAGTTATCGAACGGCGGTCTTGACATTTTTTTTTGCAAATTTAGTCTCCTTTTCGATTATGATGCCATAGTTATACCGTATGATGTAAATTTTCGGGATAAAATTAAAAAAACACTTATTATTACAAATTGCGCTCTAGCAATTTTATTAGAAACTGTCATGTACCAGTAGATAGGACAATTAAAAGTACTTACCTTTCTCTTTCAAACAAGCTTAAATTTAGTAAAATCGGATAAGTCGTTTAGAAGTTAAAACGATTTAAATTATTACATTTTCAACAGCTTCCCCCACTATTATCAAGGTCGGTACGCCAATGAGCCTTACATAAAAATGATGCAGAATTGTCTAGGCTTTCTAATGATGTAACCAAAGGTATACCTTAATATTGGAATTATCGGAGAAATTTAGAATTTTAAAAATTAATTTTCAATTTTGCCCTCTTGCGGCGAGATGCGGAACGTAAAAGTAATTTCCATAATTTTTTCATGGTCACTTTAGTCATAAATTTGTTTCATAAGGTTCTATGCTTAGTAGTTTCCGAGATATGACCGGTGGCTACCCTTAATGAAACACCCAATATTTTGAAATATTTCCTTTATCTTACCATTCCACGATGACTGAAATATTAATCTTGCCATTTTATCCATTTCAGGATACGAAAATATGAAAGTAGTTATTTTTTTTAGAATGATCGAGTTTAATTTTCAGCACCAATTCAACATCATATATGTATTATGATATAACAATAAGTACAAATGAAAAATGTGTTTATTAAAAAAATGTATACTCGGGAAGTATAAAATATTAATAAATTAAAAATACTAATTGAAGGTATGCTATTCGTACTAAAAGTAGATAATAACATGTTTTCAAATATTTTTTTTATCAAATATTGCTGCTTAGTAATCTATCGAACTAATTAAAAAGGAATAATATTTGAAATAATTAATTATTAAAAGTACCTTGATCGAAGCAATAATAAATAAAATGGCAAAGAAATGTGCATATGCACGTGCCAGATAATTTTTAGTAAAAATAAGGGGTCATTCCGTCTAATAATTAAATAAAGAAAAATGTTAAAGGTCAGAAACTCTCAAAAACAGCAGAGTTAAAATATTTTTATTGTAAAATAATTATAATCACTTATTATTAAAATTATTTTGCAATAATTATAGTAAAATATAGACATTGCCAGTCCACCCGTCCTGTTTTCCCAGCACACGTGCTGGCTTTTAGAGTGTCCTGGGATGATACTTTCTAAACAGCTTGGTTCCTATTTTGTAAAATTCGTCCCGCCCATAATGTGCCTCTCGGATGGATGTCAATGACGATTTTTTAAAACAAAGTTGCAACGATTACGCTGCTTGTAGTCTCTTTTCAACTTACTATTCTTGCATACTAGAGTTGTTGGAGTAAAGGTTTAAGCGTGTAAGTTTAGTTAGATGGTGGTGGCACAGCCCTCTCTACTTATCAAGCAATGAAGTGTCATCGGGCAACGCCGCATCAGTTGGGAGTTGTGGATCCACAAGCTATTATTATTATGACGCACGGCAACGGGCGAGTTTTTTATTCTTTCTGTTTTTTTGACTCTGTTGCCACTATATTGATATTGAAAAATATACAAAAAAGCACCGGCGTATACAAGGGGGGGGGGGGGGTAATGGGGGTAATTACCCCCCCAAGATTACTTAAGCGTTGTTTAATTTTTGTCCTTACTCCTTAAAGCTGCTATTATCTAGTATCCTAGCCAGGCACGTAGCTAGGGGGGAGGGTACAGGGGGCCTGATCCCCCTCCGAAACTCGAGCTCTGATTTCGGCAACATAGGCAATACATTAAACATTTCCTACACTATTACATTTTCTTCACCTCAATTATTACCAGGTTTGTTTTTGAGATTTTCTTGAGGATTTTGTGTTGTGTTTTTTATTTTTTCCACTTGAAAACCAAGCACCATGATTCAAAAAAGGGCGTGGCACCCAAAAAATTTTCGCCTGCGGCGCTTTTTTTTTTGCGCCTTTGGCGCGATCCCGATAGCCCTCCCCCCCAAAAGAAATCCTGGCTACGTGCCTGATCCTAGCCGATCGATTACCCCCCCCCCCAGACGCATGAGCTGGATACGCCGGTGCAAAAAAGTAATAAACAGTTTTGGATAACAAGAAGAACTTAAGGTAAGTAGGGGTAAAAGTAATATAAAATTTTAATAGTTCCTGAAAAACGATTTGCATTGAACACATTTTTTGGTAATAAAATTCCCAAAAAATTGACAGTACTTGGTATATAGTTCCTAACAGTATGGAATAGATAAATTTTCTAGATATCCAATAAGGAAAAAACTATGGTATTTTTTTTAAAACGCTGTCCTTATAATACATTTGCCCCGTAAATTGGGGTAAATGTGATAGTGGCAGGTTAAGTTTAAATTAGAACACTTAATGTTGTGGTGCCATCAGGCAAAAGATAAATATCCACACGACTAATGTCACTGGGGAAAAAATGCGTGTGGGCGATCAATTAGCTCTTGGAATGGCTTTTAGCCATAGAATTTTCAGATTTTCTTCTTTTGGGAACTGAAAAACTGATACACTCTCTTCACCTGCTTTTAAAGCACTTTTATAGTTAGAGTAAGTAGAAAGGGCTGTGGTGGTGGTGTCTCTAGGAATAGCAAGCTAGGTATTTAGTTTATTTACTATTGGCAAACTTGTGAGCGGCGCTTGCTGCACGAATAAAACCCAGATAAAGTCAAATTATTCTAAGAACTCCCCGCATTACTTGTCATTTATGGCTTCCTGTTGAAGTCTGGTCTATTTTAGAAACAGAACCGGACTAAGTCCTTTTACCTTCGCCTCCGCCATCTTTTAAATTTTGTAAGGGAGTCTTAATATTTTGTAAAGATGTAGCATACTAATTTTATTATTTATAAAATAAATATTAATGTTTATTTATAAAAAGCCAAAATAGTTAGGTATTTATTTATTTATTATACACAGGAAAAAGTAATAAATATTTTGCAAGGTGTAACGTAGAGACCAAGCGATAAAATCTTACTTTCTTCTGTACAATATACAATTTTTTTCTGTCACGGTATAATGGCGGCTGCAAAATATTATCTACACCCTAATAAAATTGGAACTAAGTGATGTTACATTTACGTGTCAAGAGAAAAAAAAGGGAATTTTTTTCCAGTCACTTATATAAATATCACTTTTCTTAGAAATCATATATACCTGTTTTTATGACCTAATGTACAGAGTGGTCTAAAATTCATGTTAATTTAGCGCTTTTCTATAAAAAGAATTTAAATGTGGAATATATAATAATAATTGAAAAATATTACACAACATTTACCTCCAGTGCGCTGGGCTGAGGGTACATTTTGTAAAAATATTTATTTTATAAAATATGTATTTTTTATATCTTTTTCTCTTTTGTTGCATTATGCAAACCTAAGATGTATAAGGCCGCCGCTGTATTTTCGTGCCCGTATATACCCGTAGCTTCTGTAATCCCCTTTTATCTCAAAAAATTATGTGTGCTGCCATACACAGAGATATGTAGCGATTAAGGCGCACTCAGTCAAAAAAATAAGCATACTTCTGCGTGACTAGACTGCTTTAAAATACAATTGCATAAACAATTTCATCAACTTTTGACCCTTCAATGAGTTAAGTAGGTAATTTAAATTAATTTTCGCAATTTATAACGGTATCTTTTTATCGTTATATACGTCTCGTTATCCAACTGATGATTATATTTAAACCTGTATGTTCTGCCTTGTCGATCATTTTGGCTTACGTCGCTTATCCACTAATTGAGTTGGCAGCAGTGGCGGCTCGTTAATGAAGGGCTCTGGGGCGCCGCCCTCCCTGCAATTATTTCAAACAGAATCCAAAAATACTTTACTTAAAAACCCAATAAAGCAATGTATGTAAGCAATCCATTAAAATAATTTAAACCAAACATAGCCCTATTCCAGCGGGTAGGTAATTATACTAAGCGCGGGCATAATTCAAACCAAACATAGCCCTATTCCAGCGGGCAGGCTTTACTCATAGACAAGCAAGTTGCGCGCTCTCAAAATTATACCTCGGATTATACTAAGCGCGGGCGACCGATTATTCGTCCCGATTCAACGCGACTTCTCGTTATAACTACGGAGGCGTGACATCACCTACATATCGCACAACGAGGAGCTCAAAATTTTCCGCCCAACAGCTGTTCGCGACTCGCGATTCGCCCTGTCGATGCCGCTCACGTTTTTGTTTATTTGTTTTGGTTTATTATAGTTACATTATAAAGTTGGAAAATTTCGTCTAATATGAAGGTCATTGATTTACAGAAGCTTGTGTTTAGTTCTAAAAACTTGATTTAAAAAATACAGGGCGGCCACTACCAATATTGAATATAGTACAAGTGCAATCAAAATGTAAAAGGCACAGTTTACGCGTAAGTTTGACAAATAAATATATAATAAAAAATCCTGGATATGCGGTTGTGAGGACAAAAATTCTTTTTTTTTGTTTCGTGTGTCTTCTTTTTGACGGGGATGATAATTGGACTATAAATGGGGTGCAGGACTTAAAACATCTTTCAGAGAAAATAAAAAACATGAAAAGAGTGCAAAACATCGTTATAATGTGGTAAGTTTTGAGATGTTAGGACAAACTAATATTTTAACTTGTTTAAGTAGTGCTTATGCTAATGAAATTAAAATTCACAACGAGAAAGTTGGAAAAAACAGACACGTACCTACTTTGGAAAATAAGACATTTTATTTTTTTAAATTTAAAGCCAGCGCCCCCCCTGACTCACTAGTCACGAGCCGCCACTGGTTGGCAGCATCATTCCAACTGACTGTAACTTCGTAACGATCGACGCAAAGCCAACTTTGAAATGCAGGGTTAGGTTATTTGGGTTTGCTGAAAGGCACAACAGTTTATTATAAACAATTTTAAACATTTCTTTATAACATCTATAATATTTATAATATATCTTAATAAAACAATGTATCTATTGAGATTCATTACCCGTTGAAAGAGATGTCCTCTGCCGCAACACTTTTCTCACTATTAAAATCATAGACTTCTTATGAGAAGTCTTAAAGAGAGAAGTATTAAAACAATTATGCACTAAACACAGTGGCATTGTTAATACCTATTGGTTTGAAAGTTTATACAGAGTGTCCGATAAGTATTTCGATGCGGTAAACGCTGATTTAGAAATGAATCAGAATAAATTCTTCTTGCCTCCACACAATTACCGAGTGCTTGTCCCTAAGTTAGATGCATGTGAACAATAATGAGATGTAATAATTTATTTAATTATTTTAGTGCGTAGTAATAATCTTAAAGTTATTTGATTAGTTATTGTGTTCAAATAGCTAATGTTAATAAACTTAATTATTAAATAAATTTCGAATCAATGCTTAAACGTGATATACAAATACCTTATTTTTCTCGAGACAAATGTAGAGTACTTTTTTTAAATAAAACTATTCAAAAAATCAATTTTTAGCTCTGTAAAATGACACCTGTCAAAATTTTGGCCCAACGAGTGTGGTGGCAAGTCCGTTCCTGACTTCCCTGACGATGTAAAACATCTAATGTAATACGGTTTTATGAGTCTCTACACAAAATACTAAAATTTCACTAAATTATACGTGTCGGTTCAAAAGTTAGAGCCGAAATGGTAAGTCGCTGGGTACCTCTTTGGAGCCCTGTATCTCCGTTAAGGGGCACTTTAGGTTTTTTTTATATGACAAAGTGGAATTAATTTGACCTCCCCTATACGCTCCCCACAAAAATGACAAAATATTGTTCAACAAACGCGATCAAGTCAATAACTTGTTAACTTGTGTTTTTTTTGGCGTTAATATAATTTTAAATCGTTGCCAACGTTTTTCTAGGGAAAAAAATTAATTCCCCTACAAGACAGTCTCTCCTAGACATGTTATTTTAATACCACAGGTCTTATGGGGATTAAGCATTCTACTTTTATTATAGGTCTGTGTCAATGATGACTGAAGTGCAATGCTTTTCTTTTCCATCGTATAATTTTTGTGGTGTTTACAGTTTACGGAACTAAGTCAATTTAATTATCGTGCCTCTAGTAAAACTCCCTAAGATTAAAACGAACAACATCTATCAAAATAAAAATTTTAAAAATATTTGTAATTTGATTAAAGGCCTGCTAGTTGGTATATTATACGGTTTGTTGTTAAATTTAATTTCTGATAAGATACAGCTCAAAGTTTGTTCTTATCTCCTATTTTTAATTTTTTTTATAACGTTTAACGTAGTGTGTTGACTGCACGTATAATAATAACATCTAGGTATACTTAAAAAAAAGTTGTTTAAAAAATGGCTAGAAGGGTGGGAAGTTTCTTATTAAAAAAATTAAATAAGAGTAGTGTTTTGCAGAAACGAGAAGTGTCCCAGTTTTACCCTATTGATGAGCATATCTATGGATTAACACCAGAACAAATTCAGGTACAAGTTTTGTTTTATTTAATGTTAAAAAGGTTAAAACTTATAAATAGAGGACACGAATTTTATCCTATATTAGATAAGATATTATCGGATATCGACGTCTTTGGGTCTCTATACATATTATGAAAAACATGTTTTTTTAAGTTCTTGCTCAAGAAATTGTAAAAGTTTAACTTCAATTTATTTTTACGTGTAAACAGCTAAAATTTGCCCCAAATTCTTGCCAAACAATTGGAATTTCTGGTAAATTTTTGATCAAGTTGGGAAAAAGGTAGTGATATCTGACATTTTTAGTAGTTGCAAACCTATATCAGATTTTGACGATAGAAAATTGTTTTTAAGATTTGTTTGTAAAATTTGTTTAAAAATGATTCGTCGTCGAGTTTTTAGTTCGAAAAGGAAGAAGAGTCAATTAAACTAGTGTTATAAAATCGAATATAAAAACAAACAAAACCAGCAAAATAACCAATCTTCGATGTTATAATCTCGTACCTAACCTCAAGTAAAATAATAGTTGGTATATAACTTGTCTTGATTTTTACAATTTGGCAAAAACTTGGGTAGGACTTGTAAAAAACATTTTCAAGCACAATTTCTTGTTCAAGAATTTGAATAAGTTTTTGCCCCAGAACTTGACCCGTAGAATACTTTCACCCTTGGATTAATATAAACATACCTAGGTATTGACTTTTTCTTTTATATAATATAAGTATAGAGAAAAGTGTCCTATAACCTTTTTGAAGCAATATGTTGCCCGTGAAATGGGCGAACCTAATTGCAAATTGCAGGGCTGCAAATAAAATATACCCAAACATGCATGGGGATAACCTGTCTTGGTGTGTGTTTCTTTTTATTTTCATACCTTGTTTGTGAAGCCTGAAAC
The DNA here is from genome assembly GCA_963969555.1 of Polydrusus pterygomalis. Classification (NCBI taxonomy): domain Eukaryota; kingdom Metazoa; phylum Arthropoda; class Insecta; order Coleoptera; family Curculionidae; genus Polydrusus; species Polydrusus pterygomalis. The sequence goes on from OZ018376.1 coordinate 5,055,540, forward strand.
CTAGGCCTAGTTAGATGTGTTTAAATTATTCATAATAAAATAAAGTTTTACATCAAGATATATCACTAGTCCATAGTTACTGAAAATACGAAATACCCAGTATTTTACCCCTATTCGGGCCAAATATAATATAGTATAATAGGTGACTTGTTATTGGAAATACGACAACAGTATAAATACAAAAGTTATCAAATAATGTAAAATTATTATATATCTACCTAAAACCTCTTTGATATTTTGGTACAAATCGCTTACTATCTTAGTAGGTAGTAGTAGCTAAAAGCTACAATTAAATATTTTTTTAATACACTTTTTAAATTTTTATAGATTTAATTTAAAATTTTAAAACGCAACCTTCTTCAAACAACAACATACTAAATAGTTAAACAATTTGCAAACTAAATCAACTTATACCTATGTTTCATTTTCTTTTTTCAGTAAACATAATTTTAAAATTTTTTGAAAAAGTTTTAATGGTATATGAAATTTAATAGAATTTCCCAATTTTTAGCTTCGAGAAACCTTATTTAACTTCGCCCAAAAAGAACTGGCGCCGAAGGCGAATGAAATCGACAAGAAGAATAATTTTGATGATCAAAGAAGTTTTTGGAAAAAACTAGGAGATGTAGGAACTTTAGGTACCAAATTAGTAATAATATGATGGTATTTATGTACATTTTATTGTGGCGGGTATACTGATGAGGAAGCGCCCTATAATCGAGCAAGAAAATAATCAATTTTCCAATAACTAATAAATTATTGGGGACTACGTGACACTGTTTGGACAGTGCCTATATTTCAGTTACATGTTATTAAACCTGTTACTGACAGAGGTTATTATTCATTCATTATGATATAACAGCATGAATCAATAAGTGGATGTACAAAAGGCATTATTTTTGTCATCCTTTAACATTTTGTGTAAATTTAAGAGCAAACACTAGTGACGCCTTCGTCATTTCATTTTTTGATAGTTATTTTATTACTTCTTCGTTTTATCCACAAAACCGCCAAATACTCCTCTAGGAGTACAATTATAGCCTTTTCCATGACCGCTGACCGTTACGTCATATTCTCCATATTTGCGGTACGTCGTAAATTACTTCAGTCACTTGGACTTATTGGTGGTAAAGGTTATGATTTTTCTTAGGCTTAATCTACATAAAGACAGAGATGCATGTGAACAAGTAAAATACAAGCGCGTTTTTTCAAATTTTTAATTATTATTTTTATACTGTTAATGAACTCGGAAATAAGTAGTTTATTTAGGGTAAAAGGTGTCATGGGATGAAACATTTTACCAATATATAAAAATCAGTATGATATTTTTAATTAATTTAAATTTAATAAAAAATAAATAAAACTTATTTATAAAATTTAAAATTGAACCATATATTTTTTTGTCCAGTACAAGTCTATGAATTTTGTTTCAAATATTTTCATCTTGTTTATAAAATCATAAAGAAGTAAATATAATAAAAAAGGACACCATAACAAAATACAGTTTTCTAAATATAATTAAAATAAATCATCTCCGCAAAGATCATTATCATCAGATTCGTCCAAGTTAATAATAAGAAGGGATATTTCGACGCCATCGATGATTTTAAGGTTTAGTTGTATTGAATGAATGGTAACGTGTTCACCTGCTCTATACATCCCTTAAGGTTGAATTCTCAACGTCGTTCAATTTATTGCCAACCTATAACCTATTTCGCTTTGTTTTTTCAAGTTTATTATTTTTTAAACTAACATTTAAATAAAATCAGTATCATCGGCACATTATTTAGGTAATATCTTATATATTACAAAAATATCAATTTATTTCATTGCTAATTTTGGGAGAATTATATAGTGAAAGAACAATGAGTGACAATGACATAATAATGTTAAAAAAAATCTTACCCGATATTTTTCGCTATACAATTCTCCTAAAATAGTTATGAAATTCCTTGATATTTATTAAATATGTCAATTATTACCTATAGAATATCAAGTCAATACTGAATTTCTTTAAATTTGGTATAAAAGCTAGAAAACAAATAAATCTATGCGAAATAGGTTATAGGTTGGCAAGCATGTTGATACTTCCTCCTTAAATACGCTCTCTTATGGTATCTTCATGAATTTCGTAAAGTTGTCGACCACGGGATGACAAAATAGCTACATTATTGCGATTCTTATAAGATCTACATCCTTCTCTATCCTCTTTGCCTTAATTCGTTGGATTGTTACGCGCGAAACGCATCAGAAACTTTTTAAAACAGATAGGTATTTATAAAAACATTGCCATATATTTTTCATGTTTATTATTTGTGTTTTCACAATTCCTGCTTTATTATATCTACTTGCCTCGTAAATTAAAGAGCTAGTCTTTCCGGCATAACTGTCTCTTTGAAAATAATCAAATAATTTTAAAGCTGATTTTTGGAGAAAACAAAAAGAAAATGAAATAACGGATGCATGTTTGCTCCTAATGAAAATTGCTTGCATTGAGTAAGTAGGTACATATTATATAACCTACCTTAAAGCCTGTTTACATTAGATGCAGTCAATGCAATTGCAATAAAAAATTGCCTCAAGGCATGCGCTTTGGTGACTTTCTGATCAGCTGATGCAATTTTATTTGCATCGCACGAAATTAGGAAATGTTCTAATTTGATTGCAATTTTAGTGATTTTTCTAGTATTATTTTCAATACCAACCTGATAACAAAAGTAAACATAACCTCTACAAAAGTATTTGTTTGTATTTTGAAGCGTTGGGTGTAGGTTTTTGTGATTTTCTTTAATATAATATATTTTTGAAAGTCAATATGTTTTAATTAACAAAAATCACAACAAAATATTACAGAAACACCTACAGGAAAATCAACATAACACATAACCTCTTATTTAATCAGCTGATGTTTGGGTTGGTAATATCTGTTGTCAAGATACTTGCTTGAAATTAATTGCTTCATAATGTAAACGGTCATGCAATGCAATGAATTGCCTCGCTATAAATTGCATGCAGCGATTGCACCTAAAGTAAACAGGCTTTTATAGTTTATTGCCTGTTTCTACAAATATTATTTTTCATTTTCAGGTATAACAGCTCCAAGTGAATATGGGGGTTCAGATGGTGGCTATCTGGATCAAATCATTATTCTGGAAGAATTATCCAGAGCATGTCCCGCCATAGGCCTGTCATACATAGCACATTCTAATTTGTGCGTGGGGCAAATTCATAGGAACGCGAACGAGGAACAAAAACAAAAATACTTACCTAAGGTAAAAAAGTTTATTCCTGTGTTATTATTAAGAGCGTATCTTGTTTATTTATTTTCTCAGTAAATAATTCAAAATTTTATAAACTGAACCGTAGAAAATTTTATTTTTTCTCTCTCTATGTCTCTAGAAATCAAAATTTTGTGAAAAAGCCCATTCTAGATATTTTTCATACAGGGTTCCCCATTTAAAACGAAACAGGCTAAATATCTGGATCCACTTTAATTAAATAAAAAACGCTAGGACCCGTCGATTTTTATTTCGAGGGGGACATCTTTTGCGTATATTGTCAATCTTGTTACTTCAAGCCCCTAGGAGGGAGGGGGGGGGGGGAAGATCTAAATCTTAAATGGGTACCCCTATTTTATATAATTTTTTTGGATTCTGCATAAAATTCTGAACATTTTTTAATAAAAGCATTATTAGTCTATACTAAACACTTTCCGAGATATTGCCTCTTGAAAAATGAGATTTTTGAACTTTGACAGCGTCTAGCTTTCTAACTGTACGTCTTAGAGCAAAACGGCTTACATGTCCCTATCTTCGATTTTTATTATCTTTCCAATAGTGTCAACTTCCGGTTAAACCGGTTGTAAGAAATATAGTACTTCCGGTTTAACAGGAAGTTGACACTATTGGAAAGATAATGAAAATCGAAGATAGGGACCTGTAAGCTGTTTTACTCTAAGACATACAGTTAGAAAGCTAGACGCTGTCAAAGTTCAAAAATCTCATTTTTCAAGAGTCAATATCTCGGAAACTGTTTAGTATAGAGTAGTATAGACTAATAATACTTTTATTAAAAAATGTTTAGAATTTTATGCAGAATCCAAAAAAAATATATAAAATAGGGGAGGGGTATCCATTTAAGATTTAGATCGTACCGCCCTCCTTCCTAGGGGCTTGAAGTAACAAGATTGACAATATACGCAAAATATGTCCCCCTCGAAATAAAAATCGACGGGTCCGAGCGTTTTTTTTTTTAATTAACGTGGAACCAGATATTTAGCCTGTTTCGTTTTAAATGGGGAACCCTCTATATCATGCCCTATACCTATAAACCAAATTGATCCTGAATTTTTCCTTTTAAAATCGATTTGTTAGATACAACCAACTTTTTCTGATATTGCAGTTATGCTCAGGAGAACACATCGGCGCCTTAGCGATGTCCGAACCAAACTCAGGTTCTGATGTCGTGTCAATGAGACTGAAAGCCGAGAAAAAAGGCGACTACTACATTTTGAATGGAACCAAATTTTGGATTACCAATGGACCTGATGCTGATGTTTTAGTGGTAAGAATTGAAACGGATGTCTATGGTATCCATGGTGGTGAACCGCCATTTTGGCTCCCCAATTAATTTTCCATCAAAATTGTATTAGATTTTTGATAATTTGTGAATGTTCATTAACACTTGGGACTAAGTCATGAGTCTGCTAGACCATCTTAACGTGCGAAAGAAAGAAGTGAAGGGTATACTTAAATTTTCATTGGATAAGATGGGTTTTTGTACCATAGTTTGACTATTTTCTTCTTGTCCGCTATCGATTGCTCTGAGGAATTTCCTCAATATATCCTTCACCTACTGTCGCCGACTTCCATCCACCCTGCCTTTTTAGGCTTAGTAGGTCTCCTCCATTTTCTGATAGAAGTGTTGCCGAGATACTCCATAGGGAACGACCGGTGTAACATTCAGGATGTTGTAATTTCAGAAATTGAGCCATAACATATACTACTTACTAATAGTATTGTGCCCAATATTTTGTCTATAATGTTTACCTTTACGGTATAAAATAAATAGTTTTCTAATGTCAGTCGGCCGGTTAGCCAAGTATTTTTTTGGGGCGCTAATCCATTGCGGTTCAACATCAATAACAAATTTTCTGGATGATCAATTTTTTGAGGTAGGAATACTTATCACAATAATCTCAATCAATCTCGGATGTTCAAATCATCAAGAAACATATTGCAAAGTTTGTCTGTCCTGCACGCAACGGCTCCTGCAATTATCACAATAGCGCAATTATCACAATAGCCTAGAATTTAGAGCTTATTAAAGCAGGACAAAAAAAGAGTAGGTATAACAAAATACATACCTTTTTTGATAAAAATTACTCATCATCTTTATTTAAAAATGTATCAATTTCTTCTTTTGAGAATACCTACACATGATTTTTAGGTTTATAGGCAACATTTTTATTTTTCAAAAATGCTACTGCTTTAAAAGACTTCAAAATATCGATATTATATTTCGGTGAAAGAGTTGATTTCAACATTGAGTAGCTTGCCCACAACGTTGATACCTTATTGTGTTCCGAATTTTCCTTAAAATAGGCCAGCATGACATTTTCAGTAATTTTAACGAGTTTTTTTTCACACCATGTCTTTAATTGAGTGTATGCAGTATGCCTTCACATAACGTCGCTTTGATTTTTCAAGCAACAAATCACGGCTCGCACTAGCCGCTGCCTCTCGGAGCGCAGCGTGGGGTACACTTTTCCATTTCTAAATCAATGTCGCTTTGGTCGCTAAGATTTTCAGCCATATTTTAATGTAAAACTTTTACAAACCTTCAAAAGGTGGCCGTAATTATTTTAGAATAATGACGTTTATTGAAACCTATCAGTTTCAATTGTTTTATTTGTTGCCTTGACAACTGAGCCATAGGTTACTTAACTTAATATTTCGATATGATAATATGTTTAAATAATAAGGGAAATGACTAATTTTAAAATACAAATGAGGTCTTTTGGCTGTTAGTAGTAAAAACAATTCGATATATAGGTACTATTTTAAATGTTAATAAAATAAAATATTATTTATCAATGCGCAATTATAATTACTCTGCTGTAGGTTTATGCCAAGACAGATATAAAAGCCAAACAACATGGAATCTCGACATTTTTAATCGAAAGGGGATTTGAAGGATTCAAAAGTGGAATAAAACTAGATAAAATGGGAATGAGAGGTTCCAACACAGGCGAATTAATCTTTGAAGACTGTAAAGTACCAAAGGAAAACTTGCTAGGCACAGAAAATAAAGGTAGGTACATGAGTATAAATCTCGAGAAGTCCTTGTAATAAGATTACTGTAATTACTGTAATATCATTAATTTTAGGTGTGTATGTTTTGATGAGCGGACTAGATCTAGAAAGACTAGTTTTAGCAGGAGGCCCATTAGGAATTATGCAGGCTTGTTGTGACATCTCCTTTTCATACGCGCACGTCAGGAAACAGTTTGATAAGAGGATTGGTGAATTCCAATTAATTCAGGTAGATTTTTTTGCTGGTTCCAACTAGTGTTTCATGAGACAAGAAGTCTCGAACTTTTCAAAACTCCAGTCTCGTCATTATTTCAAGATTATCTCAATTTCTCGTTCTCGCAATATGACGTAACAAACAAAATTGTACCAAAGAAATCACCTTCTCGGACTTCCATTGTCTATACTTTGTTACTTAACACAACGTTTCGGTTAGTTAGTATCTCTAACCGTTTTCAATTGTAAACTAAATTATAATTCTAAGGCTACCTACCGTCATTTGGGGCGAAGACGGACAATTTTTTGTTATTTTTGTTAATATCTTCCTATTTTTTTGTTTAAAAAATCTAAAAAAAATAATGAAGATGCCTCCATATCTCTAAAATGCGATAATATTTAAAAAATACAAAAATTTTACCCCCACTACCTATTTTTGCATGTTAAGGACCGTCCGCCTTCGCCTCTATGTGTGGGGCGAAGACGGACAGCTATTTATTTTGCATAGAAACTCATGTTTGGGCGTGCTGTGGGGCGAAGGCGTACGCAAAAAAAATTAAAATATTAATTTTTGGATATTAATTTATTCGATTTTAATATTCTTGTATTTTTCCAAAGTAGGGAACGGAAACCTTTCGCGTCTCAAAATCTTTACATTTTTTAAAATTTTAAAAATTTGAGTGCTCTCTTATATCTCTACGTGTAATAGGAAAACCCCACACACTAAATTTCGAATTGCCTTTGGCTAACATTGTTTCCTCTTCTGTCGAAACTATAATTTGCCCACCATGTTTTTGACTTTTTTTACCTGTTACTTTATCGAACAGAGTGGACTTGGGAATATTATAGTATTCTGATGCCTGTCTATAACACTTCTTTTGCCTTTCTTAACGTCATTCAGTGCTCCTTGTAACTTATTTTCATCGTAACTAATAAACTTTATGCCAATCTTCTTCTTATAATTCCTTACCATATTGTCCGACTTCACCCCACCTGAGGACAATTTTTTATAAACTAATTATTTTTAAAAAATCAAAAGATACTGGGATGATCATTTTATGCTTAAATATAAGGCAATAATCATCCAACACTATAGTCCTAAAATAAATGTTATATAACTCTAAATATTCTTTGAGTGATTTTTTTCTATAATATTTAAAAAAATAATAAAAAAATTTTTTTTTAAAAGCTTATTACCTGTACGCCACTGTCAAAAATCACACAATCTAACGTATTTCGACACTTAAGTTCTACTCTTTACTGACGCGGCTCAATAGGTTTTGCGCGTTTATACCAACCTGTTGAGATGCCCTTAAAAGGAACAGACAAACATGTGTTTATGTCCGCGTTCGCTCCCACTGTCCGTCTTCGCCCCAAATGACGGTACTGTCTTAAATACTATCCATGTGCAATGAAGCTTGATGACTCCGCCTACGTGCTTTGAAACTCCATAAAACAGGGCATAATTCAAACTCTATATCACAGAGCATCTAACGTTTGCAATCCAGAAGACCCTAATATTGAAATTTCCAATATCAAAAAAGATTTAAAACAAAAAATTGTATGTATCAAATATCTTGCGAGTGTGGCGAATCGTACATTGGAGAAACAAAAAAGACCTCTTCCCGTACGAGTTAAAGAACTTCTGAAATAAAACATGCTCAAAGAGGTGAAACTTCGAGATCAGGTATAGCGGAACATGTATGGACCAACCAACCAACATAATATTACAGTGGTCAGAAGCCAAGGTTTGGATACGGAACAGCACTGGAGAAAACGAAAATTCAAAGAAGCAGATTTTCAAAATACCCATATATTTAGTAAACCAAGTATAGATATCCCCAATATCTGAAAGCCTCTTCTTGTATAAAACCAACAGCCCAAACTTCACACTCCAACAAGCACGTAGTCGGAGTCATCAAGCTTCATTGCACATGGAAAGTATTTAAGACAGTAGCATTAGGATTATAATTTAGTTTACACTTGAAAACGGTTAGAAATACTAACTAACCGAAACGTTGTGTTAAGTAACAAAATAAAGACAATGGAAGTCCGACAAGGTAATTTCTTTGATACTACTTCATTGTCTACCCTACCACCTTCAACCAAACAAAATTGTGTTCTACAAAATTTTTTGCGAGAACAAGATTAGACGAGATAAATGCGTGAGTGATACTAGTTTCAACGTAACGAATTTATGTGATTAGATCTCTATCTTCTTTTTGACTTTGTCATTTTTTGAGAAGCATTTGACTCAGCATGTTTGTTTTTAGGGTAAACTAGCAGACATGTATACAACTTTATCAGCTTGCCGAAGCTACCTGTACAGCGTAGCAAGAGCGTGCGACAGCGGCAACATAAACAGTAAAGACTGCGCCGGAGTCATTCTATACTGCGCAGAAAAAGCAACACAGATGGCTTTGGATGCAATACAGATTTTGGGTGAGTAATATTGGTAGCTAATGGCATTTTTTATAACCATATACTGATATGCTCGGTTGTACCATTTCGGATTAGGTACCTCTAGTTCAAGTTTATCGTTTAACATGTAAAAGAAACATTTTTGCACTGAACTGAAAGACGTAACAAGTTAAATGAAGTGGCATTAGGTATACTTTAAAAAAATACATAAATATTTAAAGAACAATTAACTGTGATGTAGAAATAGAAATGGATGAATTACGTCTTTTTGAACCTATCTAGGTAAATAATATTTCCTGTACGTGAATGAGAAGAGTGGAAATAAAATATGTTAAAGTTGTTTTACTTTAGTCCCTCGCTTTACTAAAATACTACTACGCTAATCTCTTTGATAATTTTTGAACATGAAATGAGGTTAAGTCAAAATCGAAACCCAAACGAACAACTGGCATAAAAATCCGTGTTTCACCTTGGATTTGTGAACTGATTTTTAAAATCAGATCGATTAAAATCTCTGTTCCAATCAACCTCCTGTCAACAGAACAACAGGGTGATTCAAACAGTGTAAACATAACGTTAGCCTCTTTAACTAGACTCAATGAAAGGCAATTTATTTTGTCAAATTTTAATTTTTATTGAAAAACTTTTTCTTTACACGATGCGTTTCGCCACATTGTAGCTTCTTCGGGTGTATGGTGCTAACTAATTTTATTTCAGTACAATAACAAAATGGTCTAGATTACACTACTCCGGCGATTCGTGAACGCTAAACGCTAATCATTTGTGACAAGCTGCGGTTTATTTAGAACGCGTAAAGTCATTTCTAGCTTGGCTTAAGCCGTTTCTGAACGCACTCCTGATCTGATTTTGGTGATTCTGCAATTTCCCAGGCTCACTTGGGATCACTTTGACGGTAGTGGGGGAACAGTGATCATTTACCAATCGAACACAGGTCATATCAGTCAGAATCAATTAGATCGATCTAAAGCAGCCAATCGAACACGCCTTAGTTAAGATTTTCGTCCGAGGTTAAAAAAAACAATATTTATTTTAGGTGGAAATGGTTACATAAATGAATATCCAACCGGCAGACTTCTACGGGATGCAAAGTTATATGAAATTGGAGCTGGAACATCGGAAGTACGAAGGCAACTTATAGGAAAAGCTTTGAACAAAGAATACTCATGATAAATTGTTGACCTACTGTTTTATTGTCTCCCACTATTATTATTTTAAAATAAAAAAAATTTAATTTAATTAGTCGTATCCTCTTAGACTCCCTTCAAGGTTTTTTATTTACTAAATGAATCAAAGTCAAAATTTCGCAAGTTAGTTGGTCAAATACCACATTGTTGTTCCCCGCGTTTTTGTAAAAATGTTATTTTTGGTTTTTTGATATTTTCTTTAGTGTAGGAAACATAGGCATTGTAGGTTTTCGAAAAGTCACCCTGTATGGCACATATAGTTTTATGATATTATATCAATGACTAATTTTTTTTTTACAAAAATCCATATCTCTTACATAAATATATATATTTTTTTAATTTCAAATTAATTACATAGCGAACACTCCTCAAATTTTTACAAACTATAGTAATTTAAGTAGCTCTCTCTATAATAAATACAATAATCTAAGTTTTTATTTAACAGCATAATAATATACATAAGTTAATATACTCCTTATAAATAGAAATATTTAGTACAATAAATAATTTTACAGCTATCAAGATGTTTATAACAATACATATTATTATTTTAAAACCAACAACTTACGACCCCACAAATAAGTTAAAAACTAACTGTGCATTTAATCTTAAAATTTACAAAAAAAAAACTACAAGCTAAGTGAGTTTTTGACTAGATTACACTCGTTCATAAAAATCCAAAATAAAATTTAACAAGAAACCTAAATACTCACAACAAATCTTTGCTTTTTGTGATATATTATTACAAAGAAACATTTGTAACTGCGACAAATATTTAGTGATAACTATGCTCACAAAATGTTTTAAAGTAGATGCTAGAAGAAGTTAAAACGATTCGCATATTAGAATAATTAAACTAGAATTACATTTTTTTATTGATACCCTTCAAAATTATATACCAAAAAAAAATGGTATCACAAGTTGTTTTCTGACTCTCAAATGGCTCTATTTTGGTTACAAGTTTGGAGGATACATTTAAAAAATAAATGTTTTCGAACATTTTTAAAATATCCGTCGTTTTTTTTCGGAGAATTATTAATTATCGATTACAAAATTTTATTAAGTTGTTGTATGGTTTGTATTACAGAAACATTTTAAAGAATGTTTATTTATATAGACCGACTGATAAAATTTTCTAACCAAAAAAACAAAAATAGAATTTTCGGTAATCATACCAGACTTCTCAGTGTTTTTAAAAATATAAAAAATGGATTTTTAAAAGTTGCTTCCTGGAAGAACGGACATCATCAGTCTCCTGAAGGATCCGCTTTGCTGGATCACCTCTGGATCGTTACCAATGGCACTTAGGTATTGTGGGTTTTGATTGACGATGTTCGCGTGTTTCTAGAAATATAATAAAATTTTAATCAAAATATGTTTTATTTGTTCGCCCGAACAAACCTGAACTGCCCTTTATAGCGCAGGGGATTATAGCATTTTTTTGGTCTATATAGGAAATCAGTGCGAACAGCAAGGACATTTTTTTTAAAAATAATTTATATCTTTATTCTCAAGTTCTCAACCAACTTAAAAAGTTCATTACAGAGAATATAACACCAAATATAACACAATATATAAAATTACAAATAATAAAAATCATGTTTAGTAACTCCATCGCAATTATTAAAAAAAAAATAAAGGTATATAATAACCATTTACAAAAAAAAATAATAATATATAATATGATAAAGTTAGTTCAGTTTTAAAAACTATTTTTTTAGTTTTTTTTGTAAAAGTCCTTAATTTTGATATTTCTTTAATTTTTTTCGGCAAACTGTTGTAAATTGTTATTCCTTTTGCCAAAAGTACTCTTTACCATATGAGGCTTTTATCTCGTGATGTAAATAATGTTGATCGAAGGAAATATTATATTCGATTGTTTTTCTTTGACTATTTAACTAGAGTGTTTTACACTGGCAAAATGTCATAGCAACGGCCGGTCTTCTACTGGCAAAATTACTACCTGCACCTACCTGGACAAAATTCACATGTGATTTTTACCGCGGCAAAATTTTGTCTTTTTTCTAGTTAAATAGTCATGTCGAATATCACTCGAGAAAAAATTGTGTAAGCAAAATTGTTCTCAAGGATTTATTTAAGTTTGTTGCTTTTAAGCAATTTCGCTCATGACATTTTCGACAAAATCACTCGCCTGACGGCTCGTGATTTTGTCAAAAATGTCATTTGCGAAATTGCCAAGCAACAAACTTTCATACCTTTCGAAAATTTTGCCGACAAAATTTTATCTCTTGTGATATTATATATGATAATAATAGAATGCATATTTTTAATTTATGAAGCTTTTCTAAATTTAAATATCCGTTTGGTTCATACAAGTTTATAGTTGGCTCTAAAAAAAGAAGTTCATGGATGCATTTAATTATTATTATTTTTTTTAATGGCTAAATTGTAGTTAAATTCGCTGATCCCCAATTTGAAATCATGTACTGTAATTTTGAATAAACCAAAGAATAATATATATATTTTTTAAATATTTTAATGATATATAATTTTAAGCTTTAAACAAAATGCAAATTATTGGTAAAATGTAACTTCTTAAATTTAATATTCAATGTTTTTTAAATTGGGGTACAGTCAAAATACTAGCGCTTTGAATATATTGTAATTGTATCAGAATATTGTATTTTACCGTCCATTGACCCAATAATTATAACGCCAAATTTAGATTTCAGCTCTAAAGATTCAGATAGTGACTGATTGACATGAAATTCTCAGGTAAATAAAATAAAATGTTACTTTTTTTATTTTCATCTTTTTATATATTACTGAAATTAAAAAATATATATTTGTGCGTTTTAAACACAATCAAGCGAATTATTTATAATAATGTACCTACAGTGTATATATACAGGGTGTTACAAATCCGACATACCAGCATTGGAATCTCGGAAACCATAGGAGTTAGAGAAACGGTTAAATAGGGGCAAAGTTGTGCAATTCGGTGCTGATTATAATGCCGCTTTAAAAGTTGGCAAATTCCGAATACTTCCGATTTTATTCGAAAGAAACCGAAATTTTGCAAAATCGTTGTTATTTTTTCCTGACCTCATTTGACTAGCTATTTAAAAATAAATGACACTTTGTCATTGCCACTTTTTCTCCTCTATAAAATGACGTTACTCAACTAAAGATCCGCCGTTTCGTCTCCAAGCGGCCATCACCAACTTTACTTTTTTAAATACGGACCTGGATTGATTTTTAAACCCTCCTACCCTTAAAATGTAATGGCGATATTACTTTCTCATAATGATGAATTGTGCTTGCTTATTTTTTTAAATTCATATTTTTTACACTTCTTGTCAGTCCGGTCCTGGCATTAAATCACAATATTAATTAAAAACTTTATTTTACTTAAAACATTCATACATAATTAATATAATTTATTTTATAAGAATTTTCTAATAATTATAAATTTACTAATTATAAATCCTAATTTTCTAAATGTTCAAATAGTCAAAATTCTTTTTGGGTATAATGTATTAGATACTTAAATACCTAACATGAAGTTTAGACAAACTTTTTCATGAAACTTATTTGTAAAGGTTTTAAATAAAATAAAGTTTTTAATTAATATTGTGATTCGTTGCCAGAACCGGACTGACAAGAAGTGTAAAAAGTATGAATTTAAAAAAATAAGCAAGGACAATTTATCATTATGAGAAAGTAATATCGCCATTATATTTTGAAGGTAGGAGGGTTTAAAAATCGGTTAAAAAATCCAGGTCCGTATTTAAAAAAGTAAAGTTGGTGATAGCTGCTCAGAGACGAAACGGCGGATCTTTAGTTTAGTAACGTCATTTTGTAGAGGAGAAAAAGTGGCAATGACAAAGTGTAATTTATTTTTAAATAGCTAGTGAAATGAGGTCAGGAAAAAATAACAACGATTTTGCAAAATTTCGGTTTTTTTTTGTATAAAATCGGAAGTATTAGGAATTTGAAAACTTTTAAAGCGGCATTATAATCAGCACCGAATTGCACAACTTTGCCCCCATTTAACCGTTTCTTTAACTTCTATGGTTTCCGAGATTCCAATGCTGGTATGTCGAATTTGCAACACCCTGTACACGGATAGAGTTTGGAAGAGGAAAAACTTTTTTCCTACCTACCTAGGTATAGAAAAAAAAGTCATTCTTTATAGAAACGTCTGCTTGTGCTGAAACTACAATTAAGAATATCAGATTTGCTATTATTATTTATACAGGGTTCCTCACAAACAACATTTTTAGTTTTTTGGATCTCTTCTTTTTAATTCCTTGATTTATTAAAGGAATTTTGCTAGTGTTAAAACTACAATTTCAACTATTAGATTCTCGATTACTATACAGGGTTCCTTAGAAACAATAGTTTTTGTTTTTTTTTTGATTTTTTTTTCAATTCTAATTTTCCATTCCTTTTGATGATTGGCTAAATCATCACTTTAGGAACAAGTGGATTGGAAGGTACCTATGGTCCAAATCAGTTGGCACGTAGGAGTCCCGACCTCACAATTATCGACTTCTATTTATGGAGATATCTGAAACTACATGTGTATAAAACCAATTTCAATAATAACTTCTCTCTCATCTCTTGAAAGAAAAAAATAAGAGCAGTTATTGCAAATATCCCAATACAGCAAGTTAGGAACTCTTATCGGAAATTCAGGTGTCAAGTTGAACTATGCGCTAACTCGGTGGTACCACGTTTGAATAGAAGTTTTATAATTTATGATTAAATAAATTGAAGAAATATGACATGTACTAATAATAAAATACTTCAAAAGAAGGAAAATAAAAAATGGTTTTCTTACAACAAAATCGTTATTCGGCCAGATATAAAATCATATTCGAAGTAAGAAAGCAATTTGTTTTTACGTAACTTTATTTTAAACGAAATCCAAAAAACTAAAACTGTTCTGACGAGCTCTGTATAGTAATTGTAAATGTGATATTTGAAATTGTAGTTTCAGCATCGGCAAAATTCATTTAATAAATCAAGGAATTGAAAATTAGAATTGAAAAAAAAAATCCTAAAAATTAAAAATGTTGTTTTTGACTTACCCTGTATAGTTATGGCAAATCTGATATTCAAAATAATTGTAGTTTCAACACAAGCAGACGTTTCTATAAAGAATGACTTTTTTTTCTATACCTACTAATAAAAAAGTTTTTTCTCTTCCCAACTATATCCGTGGACACTGTAGGTATATCAAAAATATTATTAATTCAGTAAAATATTTTTCCATTTCTACAGTCGCGCAACCTCTCCGCTCTCCGCCGATGCTTTATTTCATAAGGAATATGCCGCCTATAATTCCAGTTTTACTTTTATGCTGTTCACACTGACTTCGTATACATATATTTTATCTGATTAATGCAAAATCTATATTTATTTATTTTACCCAATATATTTAAAAAAATTGTATTTCTGATTACACCACCAGACTGGTCATGGAAAATCTTATAAAAATGAATAGCCCACCACACATGATGGCCCACCCGGTATACAATTAAAAATCACACCAATTCATTTTTAGGGCACGAGCCGTACCTGTAGGGGTATATGGTTTTTATTAGTGTAGTGTAGTGTAGCGAAATTTGAGCAAACATCAAGAGATTAATAATTGTTATAAAGTCGACATTGACCAGTGTATAATGGAGTTACCAAGATAGTAACGTACATTCCAAAATATATCGTTGATTTAAAGCGTAATAAATTTATCTAGGTGCCTGATAAAATCCCTTTGGATAGGTATATAATAAACGCTCACAGGTTGGTAGTTTGTTTATTATCTCTTTTTAGCAATCTCTAAAAACTAACTAAATTTGTTTTTTACGGGGTGTTATTTCTGATAAAATTTTGAAATAAATTAATGAAATATTATAATCCATGCAGTGTTGTGGGTCTTCGAAACACCAGCGTTGTTATTGCAATCAAAATATTAACGACATTAGTTTGAAATAAACATTACTTCGAATTAGAAACACACACACACAACCACACAATAATGAGGCGATAAAGATAAGTAATTTTGTGCAATTCTTACTACCAAAAAGTGTCATTCATATAAGTGAGTTTATTAAAAAAAAATAATTTAATAAAATAATTATCAACAATTAATTAAATATTAAAACATATACCTAATACATACAATAAAAGCACATTTTATAGAGCCAATCTACGAGGGATGGAGAACACCTAAAAAAGTAAAGAAATGCCAAGATTTTCCGCAACACAGATAATATATTATATAATATATACAACACAAACATATTCATATACAATAACATGAGCTTAAGAGTTAGTTTTTGTAAAAATAGAGACAAACCGTGTTCACTGTCTTGTAGAGTGTTGTTTTCGTATGGTGAAGTGTTATTAGTGAAATAACACAGAAATAAATTGTATGTAAGTCTATTCAATGACCGCTGACCGTTACGTCACGACTATTTCTTATCGTTCTAACATTCATGATCTAGGTGAGATAGTAAATTTGCGTCAATAACGAATGTCGTATAATTTTACCAGTCAAAAATGTTTTATTGTCAGTTTTGACAGTGACATTTTTAATCAACATTATTTCAAAAATGTCACGGGATTGTGAAAAAGAACAAGCATTAACTTTCAAATTATTTGATTATTTTCAAAGAGAAAGTGATGCCGGATGACTCTTATACCCTTTAACGCAGTTCATGAGGTAAGTATATATAATGAAGCAGGAATTGTGAAAGCAAAAATAATAGACATGAAAATATATGGCAATGTTTTTATAAATACCTATAATATAGGTATATTATGCTTAACATAGTTTCTGATGCTTTGAGAGTTTCGTGTTCAACAATCCAACGAATTAAGGCAAAGGGGATATAAACTGCTGGAACTTGGAAACGCATAAAGAAAATTTTTAGTCTATATCGATTAGTTTTGGTTTGAATACGTTTTAGATTCAAGATACAGGGTGGTAAATGAAACAGTGCAAATTTAACAAAATTTCACGAACACCCCATTTCGTTGCAAATATATTTTTGCTTTATTTCTTGGTTTTAAAGGAATCACTGGTTCAATTGAAAAAAACAACTTTCTGGGTTTTTGGATAAATGTCTTACATTTGCCATAATTAGAGTTTAAGCGAAAAACGACACTTTCGTATTTCATCCCCCTGTATCTGTCTCGCAATTGCTTGAAAAAAAGGGTTTTAACTTATTGTCAGTCCCAAATTCTTGGCTTTTTTACGTTGTAAAAAGATTTTATACAGGGTGAGAAAAAAGTGTACTTCAAATAATACCCTAATAATATTAATGTTTTCATTACCCAGTACCATGTTTTCTCGGTTCAATTTGGTGACACAAGAGGAAGAGATTATTATTATATTAGAATTTTTAAGAGAATTTAAGAATAATGGCTCAATTTCCCTTAAATCCTGTTTCTCTGGATGAAACCTGGATATACAGTAAAGGGACTTTTAGGCGAATTTTAAAGTTTATAAATGAGTTTTATTTATTTTTCAGTAAATTTAAATTAGTTAAAAATTTCATACTGATTTTGTTTCATTGTTTACCGTAAATAAACTACTTTTCTGACTTCATTAATAGTATTAAAATAGTAATTACAAATTTGAAACAACGTGCTTGTATTTTACGTGTTCACATGCATCCGTCTTTATGTAGGTAGATCAAGCCTAAAAAAAAATCATAACCTTTACCATAATCGGTAAATTAAGCTGACTAAATTAATTTACGACGTACCGCAAATATGGAGAATATAACTTAACGGTCAGCGGTCATTGAATAGGCTTTATATACAGTAGGCACTAAAAAATTGCCTAAATAATAGACCAATTGAAATAAATCCCCTTCCAAAATTAGTTTATGAAAGTGTTAAGTAAGTACAATCAGAAAAATAATCCGTAATAGTCAATATGGTGTTTTTCTAAGTTATATTGAACTAACACACTGTATATGAATTACACCAAATGGTCATTCAGGCTTTATGATAATATAGAGTTAAAAAAGTGATTGGCTTTATGTATTAATTCATGCAATCGATAATAAATTATCCTTTTGTAATGTCGGTCAAGATGGAGTCGTGCTCAGAGCAATTGGATATTTTTGATTTAGGGATGTACGAGTAGGGTGGGCCGAGAATTCGAACTTTGGAATTTCGTTTTGGAATAGTGCGCAAAAGTTGCCTTTTGTTATTGTAACAAAAATGTTTATTAACAGTTTTTTAATTTTAAGTCATCTTCTACCCCCTACCAGAACTCAAAATTTTCAAAAAGTTTTAAAATTCGACATTTTGAATTTCTATCTGGAATAGCACACAAAATATTCCTTTCCTTAGTCTGACCAAAATATTTATGTACATTTTTTTTATTGCATCCTGTCTTCTGCCCCCTACCGGAACCCAAACATTTAAGAAAGACAAAAATACAAACTTTGGGTCGAATAAGGTATACCATTTTTTTTTATTGTAGTACATTTTCTAGCCTTTAGCTTAACAATATATTGAATATATTCATTAAAAGAAGCAAACAACATACTCGGTCATGTAATAAAATTTATAACGGCCTAATTTATTGAAAAAAGTCCTTTTTGCTCTCAAACTGAGGCATCAATTTACGAGATTCTAATCTTGCTGATATAAATCCATGTCGCCTTTCGGGACCAACAACAGATAACGAAGCTTTCGTTACCAATTTTACGCATCTTTCCACGGCTTGGCTATGACAGGGGTAAGAGGTAACCTCAGTAAGTTTATTCGGGGTTTCTCTTATTATAGTTTCCAATTCATCTAATTCTAAATTATGAAGTAGTGGGGGAGGAGTGATGTCATTGTTTTGCCAGTCTATTAAATTAGTATAGTCTTCTGCATCAAAATTCAGTTTCGGTATTATAAAAGGACGAATTTTTCCTGGATCTTCCCTCTTCTTCGCATTTAAAATACGTCGCATGGCAAGTTCTCTGATGTGGGGACGAGGGTCACTTATCATACATACTAAAATATTTTCCGGGTGTGCGAAAAATGCATTGCGTTGTCAATAATTGCTTGCAAATCATCCCTTAAATATCGTTTTAGCTGAATGGTTTGCCAAACATGTTTTGCTCCATTTTTACAAGATGGGTTCAGTTTAATTAAAAACCACATCGGCGCATAAACTTTCAGAACAAAAGTTGTCAATTCTTTTAAATTTGAACTGGGTTTTCGGTGGAAATAAACAGTCGCAATAGGCGGTTGGCCAAAGTAAGCCATCGGGAATGACTGACCTTTCCTGGATTCTGGTTAGCTAAATCTGCAGAACATTGGCCAGAGGATATTGCAAGGCAAATTTTGTAAAGATATCTCTGATCGGTACTTAAGTCGCAAAACTCTACTTCGGGTAATTTACAGTCAATAACTTCATATTGAATCACTGGCAAATTTTCACATTGAATTATAAGCTTGCCGAGTGGCCCTGAAAACGCACTAGGTCCGGTTGTTTGGCCATCAATATGCTGAAAAAGATGTCTCAATGGAAGTTCATTGGAATGAAGCTGGCAGATAAGTCGTTGTAAAGGGCGTCTTAACTTCAATTCAAGTTGGGCGATGAACCCATTTTTTGATCCTGTATTGACTACCGTGCCATCACACCCTACTGCTAGTAAGCTGGTGGACAAGTCAGACAACAGACTTTAACTGAGCTGAGTAAGATATGTCTCGCGCCCAGCTACCGACGATCAGGTGATTTAGAGTCAGGGCCGTATTTAGGCCAGTAACTAAATAAAATATATATTGAAAGTTTTATGATTTGCCATTAAAAGTGGACAGCCGATAAAAAAGACATTGCCAAAATGCTCACTTAAGTCAGAAAAAAGTATCACTAAATTTTACCCACCTAGAAAGTACATTACAAGGTTACCCCACTTTCAAGGGCTGGTAGGGGGCAAAAGACGTAATGCAATAAAAAAACGGTAAATAACTATTTTTGTCGGGTAAGGAAAACAAACTTTTGTGTGCTATTCCAAATCGAAATTCAAAATGCCCATTTTCATTTTTTTTTCAAAATTTTGAGTTCTGGTAGGGGGCAGAAGACGCATTACAATCAAAAAACTGTTGATAAACATGTTTATTGAAATAACAAAACGCAACTTTTGTGCACTATTCCAAAACAAAATTCCATAATTTTTGAAAAAAAACGGTTTTCGGCCCACCCTAATGTACGAGGTGTACAACTAAAATGGGTTGTATCTCGGAAACCGTTTACCGTACAGCTAGAGGTAATTTTTTTATTACAAAAGTGCCTAAAAAATTGCTGGAAATTATTTTTTTTTTATTTTCTCAAAAATCCTCATAGTAAACAAATGTAACAAAGGTGGCATTTTTTTTATGTAATGAAAATTCTGAATAACTTTTATTTTTGTGTTTTTCCTTTACCTTTTTGTTTAAGGGGGGTAGGAGGGGACAAATATTGGTATGCAAAAATATTCATAACTTTGGTTGGGTTTATCGGAATTTGACAAATTTGAACGAAGTCGTTTTGAATTCCGTTGCGACAGCTAGAGGGCGCTATTTAGCAGAAACAACTACATATTTCTTCATTGTACTTAAAAATTCTAACTGCAAGGACGTATATTTTTTAACTAGAACAAAAATAAAAATAAATAAGAATATCTGTAAAAACCGCTAGTCAATATATTTTTTTAAATTGGAGATACGGAAAATATAATATAAAAATGAGCTTCACGACGAGGCAAGAAGGCATACATCATACCAGACCATTCTGTCTTCCACAAAGCTATAATCAACATAATAGTTCTTTAAATTAATATTCTGTTAATTTAAATTATAGAGGATGTTTGCATTAATGAAACAAATTGAAGTAAAATTTTAAGTGGACTGTGAAACAAAAAAAAATGCCAGGAGGTTTTCATTTAAAATATAAAATAAATGAAGAAGTATCTACGTGTCAAGTTTAAATGGAATTTCTTTCCTTAAAATTTGTGCTGCGTCAAAATGCCGACAACAAGCGAAGAGGCGCTTGACGTGCTTAAAATATATCCAAATTTGACCCATTTAAACTTACCACGTACTATTTTATATATTTTTTTTTGATTTACAGCCCACTTACAATTTAATTGCAATTTGTTTTATTAATGCAACCATCATCTAATATTTTTGTTGTAAATAAATGCAATTTACAGAACATACAAATACCATATTAAAACGTCAGTTTGTTCTTATGGAGCTTATTTTTATATCATATTTTCTATATCTTCAGTTTAAAAAAGTATTGACTTTTTTTTGCTTAAGTTAAAAATGAATTTCGTTCCATTTAAAATTTTTGAGAAAAATGAAGTTCTTGATTCTGCTAAATAGCTCTAGCTGTCTCAACGGAATTCAAAACGACTTCGTTCTTTATTAAATTGATAACAAAAAAGAATCCCTATTTGGCGAGTTCAAATTTGTCAAATTCCGATAAGCCAAACCAAGTTATGACTATTTTAATAGCAATATTTGTCCCCTGCTACCCTCCTTAAACAAAAATGTAGAGCAGAAACTAAAAAACGAAAGTTATCCAGAATTTTCATTAGATTTAAAAAATGCTACAACTGATACATGTTTACTAAGTATGAGGATTTTTGAGAAAATCCCGCTTTTTGTTTGACCACTATAGTTACACCCCCTAACGGCCAACCTAGAAACTTAAACATAATTTTCAGCAATTTCTCTCAGTCAATTTTGTAATAATAAAAAAAAATTCCGCAAGCCGTAAGCATAAACGGTTTCCGAGATATACAACCGGCGTTCCTTTTTAGTTGTATACACGGTACGAAGTGCTTACTCCCTGGTTACGCCAATATATTTATCTGTTTCCCCCATTCCCCAATCGGATATTAAATTACCGGGCAATAGAAACAACAAGGGAAAATGATAATGATATGTGTATAAAAAATGGATAATGTCTGTTTAAATGTTGGAAACAATGATGAGTTGCATTGTCTTTACTTATTTGTTTCAAATTACAACATTTCAACTGGTATGAGTAGATATGAAACCCGGATCCGGGTTTACCCCCCCCCCCCCCTCTTACACCCCTGCCCCCCTTGCCAACCCTCCCGCGACCTTGACCGCACAGGTGTGCAGGTGTTAATTTGACCTTGAGAGCACAGGTATGCAGGTGTTCATTTGACCTTGACCATACACGTGGGCGAGCGTATTTTTATGGTATGCAGATGTTCATTCGACCTTGAAGGATGCAACTGGTCTTTGTTAATTTGACCATACACCTGGACGAGGGTATTTTTATGGTATGCAGGTGTCTTTTATGTGACTCATTTGACCTTGAAGGATGGAGCTGCTCTTTGATGGTGTTGCCTTGACCATAATGCACGTGGGCAAGCGTATTTTT
Source organism: Polydrusus pterygomalis (assembly GCA_963969555.1). Taxonomy (NCBI): domain Eukaryota; kingdom Metazoa; phylum Arthropoda; class Insecta; order Coleoptera; family Curculionidae; genus Polydrusus; species Polydrusus pterygomalis. Next base: position 5,078,072 of record OZ018376.1, read on the forward strand.
ATGGTATGCAGGTGTCCCTTTATTTATGACACTGTTGCGTTACAAATTTTTACACCATGAAGTATTTTTATTTCTTTATTGTCGTCATTTATTTGTTCGAAAATATCTAAAGGGATGCAAGTCTGTTTTATTGATGTTACCTTGACCATTATTTTTTTCCCAAAAGTTAGATTTGTAATATATTTTGTGTTTTGTTATACTTTCATGTTTTTCAAGGTGTGAAAATCCCATCAAGGTGTGAAAATCCCATAAACACCCTTGAAGAACATGAAGGTATAACTAAACACAAAATATATTACAAATCTAACTTTTGGGAAAAAAATTATGGTCAAGGTAACATCAATAAAACAGACTTGCACCCCCGGGGGGGGTGAACCCGGATCCGGGTTTCATATCTACTGGTATGTAACTTCAGTCGACTTCAGGTGACCAAATAGGCAAAGTAACTAAAGCGCTATTTATTTCAGCTAGATGCACTGAAGTGTTACTGAGCTGGGTGCAGTGATGAGTTTAATACGTGCGCGGTCACATTTCGTATGGATTGCATCTACTTAACAAAGATTTCCAGATATTTCTTATATCCAATGATGGCTTACTAAAATAACTTGGGTTCTGGTAATAGCAGCAGCTTCCTTGAACTACCCTTCGTCCAGTGTGGTTCTTTATGCAGGATTTCCGCTTCCGACCACATCATATAATGGCTATGTGTGCAGCACATCTGCATCTGACTTTTCAGTTTCTCTTTTTAGCGTAATATTTCTGTCCTTTTTAATCCTTGTTCGAGTGGTCCTAGTGTCTTACCAATATAAGATTAGCCGCACTAGCAGGGGATCCGGTAGAAAGGGTTTCCTCTGTCCTCTTTGCTTGTTGATTTTGTCTTCGTCAGATGGCTTCTTAGAGTGTCTCGAACTTAATAATATATTTATGGTATATCGTTGTCCTTTTCTTTCAGATACTCCTTTGACATAGGGAATGTTAAGTGTTGGTTATGCCTCTTTTTCTCCTTTTGGAAACGATGACGAACTCAGGGAATTCCTAAATCACATCAGTAGCTTCACTACTACAATAAAATTTACCATGGAGGAAGATGTATACAATCAATCTTTCCTAGATGCCGTAAAGAACAATGGCAACGCCAAACACAGGAAACCTACACATACCGGGCAATATCTCGGTTCTACATCAAACCACTCAAACGCAAAACATGACATAGTAAGAACCCGAAAAAAGCCCTCAAAAATAATCTAACTGCATCAATGGCTACCCCATGAGATTAGTTGATAAAATATTGGAAACTCGAAAGAATCGTTCAAACGCGCAAAAGGCAGAAAAAGAAGCACAACCAACACTTAACATTCTGTATATCAAAGAAGTATCTGAGAGAAGAAGTCTAGATACCCTAAGAAACCACCTGACTGTGTCTACCAGATCCCTTGCGAGTGTGGCCAATCTTATATTATGCAGCTGCAGATATTATCAAAGATATTCAACAAAACGTTGATAGCAACCAAAAATGCTGCCTACTCTCCTTAGATTCATGTAAAAGATTTGATACAGTCAATGACAACCTTCTACTTAAATGCCTATACAATATTGAAATTCGGGGAAATATTTATTTATTGTTAAAAAATTACTTAAGCAATAAAAAGCAGTTTGTTCAAATTGAAAATGTTAAAAGTTCACAAAAAAACATAACTTGTGGTGTTCGGCAAGGATCAACCTTAGGACCTACTTTTTTTTTATCTACATTAATTTTATAGCAAAATTAAATGTAAAAGGTAAAATAATATTGTTTGCCGATGATACTACAATTGTATATTTTCATAAAGACTACGCTCAAATTCATAATAACATTAACCACGACCTAAATACATTATGTAAATGCATTGAAATTAATAAATTATCAATAAATTTAATATAAGTAGGTAAATCAAAATTAAAAAATAATAATATTTCTTCACTATTTTTCAATAATCATTTAATTAAATATACTAATACAATAATTACATTTTTAGGTTTAGATATTATTGATGAAAATTTAAGTTGGAAATAACATATTGAATATTTAAGAAGTTACATCTCACCAATAATTGGCATTTTTTATAAAGCTAAAAATTATATATCGTTAAAATATTTAAAAAATATATATTTACTATTCTTTGATTTATTCAAAATTACAGTAGGTATATGATTTCAATTTGGGGATCAGCGAATTTAACTACAATTCAGCCACTAAAAAAACTACAAAACAAAATAATTAAATGCATACATAAACTTCCTTTTTTAGAACCAACTGTAAATTTGTATGAACCAAATGGATATTTAAATTTAGAAGAGCTTTATAAATTAAAACTATGCTTTCTAATATACTCTAGAAAAACAATCGAATATAATATTTCCTTCGGCCAACATTATTCACAACACGAGACCAAAGCATCATATTCAAACACCTATGGTAAAGAGTACTTTTGGCCAAAAATCAATATTATATAGAGGAATAAAAATTTACAACAGTTTGCAGAAAAAAATTAAAGAAATATTAAAATTATGGACTTTTAAAAAAAAACACTAAAAAAATATTTTTTAAAACTGAACTGAAATATTAATATTTTTTTTGTAAATGGTTATTATATTTATATTTTTTAAAATAATTTCGATGGAGTTATTAATAGTTACTAAACATGATTTTTATTATTTGTGAATTTATATTATATTGTATATTTTTCGGTGTTATATTCTCTGTAATAAACTTTTTTTTAAGTTGGTTAAGAATAAAGATATATATTATTATTATTATATTAGTAAGATTATATAAGACCACTCGAAACAAGGATTAAAAAGCACAGAAACAATACGCTAAAAGGAGATAAATCCTGCGTAAAGAACCACACTGGACGAAAATGACGTTTAAGGAAGCTGCTGCTATATAAGAGTTATCTGGAAACCTTGGTTAAGTAATCTAAGAATAATATCGCGCACGATTTAAACGTAATACTGCACCCATCTCAGTTACGCTTTAGCTAGCTAGAAGAAATAGAGCTGAGTTATTTTTGCTTTTTTAGTATTCACCTGAAGACGATACGGAGATACACACCAGTTGAAACGTTGTGAATTAAAAAAAAATAAAGATAATGCAAGTCCAAAACTAGTAGAGTAGACATAGATTGAACAGGATCGTATAATGAGGTTGTCAACTTAAAAGAAACAGTATCAAAGTTAATGATGTAAAACACTTCTTTACAAACCATGCGTATATAAGCACCTACTTTTGTAATGCAGCAATGAAGCGGTGAAACAAAGCGCAGTTTAGTTGCGTATGCTCGAACTACTTGCTCTTAACCGTACTTTTAATATCTTTTACCTTGGTCGGCGTATATATTTTACTCTGAGGAGGTATGGACACCTCCTGGACGCGACCTCCGAATCCACCTTCCTGTTGTTCCTCTTGGAGAGCTCTGTATGTCTCGCTTTCAGCCGGATTGAATTTAACCGATCGTTTTGGAGGGCTAAAAAAAATTATAATGTAAACATATTACAAAAATATCCTAATTGTGTTACAAACCAACAGAGCTTGTTTGTTGGTAGTGCACAAAACTTGCACAAAATTGCTATTTGTAGGGTATTTTTTTTTTAAATCTATAAAAATAATAATTTCTTTTAAGGTGGGAGTATCAACAACATGCTTGCCAACCTATAACCTATTTTGCGTATATTTATTTAATTTTTCTAGCTTTTACACAAAATGTAAATAAAATCGTTATCGTCTTCATATTTTATAGGTAATAATTGACATGTTAAATAAATATCAAGGAATTTCATTAAATATTTTAGGAGAATTGTATAGCGAAAAATATCGGGTAAGATTTTTTTTAACATTATTATGTCATTGTTCTTTCACTATACAATTATCCCAAAATTAGCAATAAAATGAATAGATATTTTTGTTATATGTCAAATATTACCTAAATATCGTACCGACGATATTGATTTTATTTAAATGTTAGTTAATCTAATAATAAACTAAAAAAAGCAACGCGAAATAGGTTATAGGTTGGCAATGGTTGGCAATAGATGGAATGACGTTGAGAATTACACCTTAAAGCAAAAATGAGTTTACAAATATATATTGTATAAAAACCTCCTCAGTTCGTAACATTATACACTAATTAACTAAAAAAACATGCAAATTTTTGTATACAAATTTTTGTTTCTGGTTATATTTTAAATGGAGTTTATACGTTTGAAAGAATCGGCAAATACCAAAGTCGTATTCGATTGGGACAGCGATTTGGATCGATCTGATCTAAAAAATCAGTTCAGTGATCCAAGGTGAAACACGGATTTTTATGTCAGTTGATCGTTTGGGTTTCGATTTTGACTTAACCTCATTTCATATTCAATAATTAGTCAAGAGATACATCATTCATTGTCACAGACAATCGTTGCATATTTGCCTGTACAAGACAAAGATACATATTCCTCATCTAACACTTTTAGCCGAAAAAGCATCGACAGGTGGCAATATGCATGGTGCATGTCAGATATAAGTATGTACTGCCATGCATACCTTTCCGACTGGTCTGTCTATTATTCTTTCATTCGGTTACCTCCGAAACTCGCAGAGCCGTCACATTCCAATTTTGATTTCTAAGGTTTACATTAAAGTTTCATTTTTAGGAATATTTATGTGCATTTTTAGGGCTTTTTTGTGTTTATAATGATATTTTGGTAGTCTATTGTTGTTTTACAGAAACATTGTTAATTTTGTTGTAATTTTGCCTTGGTCCAGAGGGACAAAGAGAAAAAAGAGTTATTCTGCCATTCATAATAAAAATACATAACATTTTAAAGAAACAGTTTTTCTTTTAAAAAAAAACTCGAATGTAAGGAGTGTATTTTTTACAATAGTTAAAAGTTTAAATAAAAGTATATTATGCTAATATGTAGTACTTAAAACGTATATATTGCCTTAAAAAATGATAATGATAAAAATGAATAATTGATGACTTTTAAAACCAAACCAACTAAAAAAAACAGTTACCTACAGCATATTATAAGCTTCTTTTTAATTTTTGACGTACTACCAAAGTTAGTTTAGTCTACTTGCCTTATAATTTCGCTGCAAAGGCAAAAGAAAATCACATTAAAAAAAAGTTACTACTGGTCAGTTATGTCAGTGTGTCGGCTCTGTTGTGTTAAATGATTGAACAGTGACAGTTTTATCTTAAATTGGCAACAAAAAAAAATTAAATATAAAAACTCAATTATTACAACTGGGGGTTTGATTGAAGTGGGTATCAGAGGTGTATTTAGTTTTTAATAATTTTACGAATAGGTTTTTCTAAAAAACTGGCTTATTAGAAAGTAATAAAATTGGGCGTTTAAAGTCCATCATACAAGGACCTTCAAAAAAGTCTGATACAATTTTGATGTAAAATTAACATGTATTTCCTATGGCCGGTCTGGCACCTGGTATACTATACCGGGTGTTTCTCAAAAGACGTTCACCCCTATAACTTTTTTATATTCATAGATATTAAAATGAAATTTTGAGATTATGCATAAGAGATGAGTCTGCATTTATTGGCATAATTTTCAATTTGTTAGCACTTCCGGTTTGACCGGAAATGACCTTGACTTTGATATTTTAACGTCACGTCAAAAAATGATAAGTGAGGTGTCATTTCACTCATAATGTTATGCTGAACCCAAATAAGTAAAAATATACAAGATGTCTCATTTAAAATATCTAAGTCAAGGTCACTTCCGGTCAAACCGGAAGTGCTAACAAATTAAAAATTATGCCAATAAATGCAGACTCATCTCTTATGCATAATCTCAAAATTTCATTTTAATATCTATAAATACAGAAAAGTTATAGGGGTGAACGTCTTTTGAGAAACACCCGGTATATAAAAATCTTATGTTCGGTTGCTTTTAATAATAACTAACTAACCAGCAACTTTGACGGTGACATAAGTGACGTTGGCAGGCATTATTTACTCACAATCAAAGCGCCTGATTAGCAAGTCAAAAATTACGCTAACCGAAGCGCTTTGATTGTGAGAAAATTAGTTCTACCAATGTCATGTATGTCACAATGTCACCGTCAATGATGCTGGTCAGTTAATTATTATTAAAAATCTTTATGCAACCCGACATTAATGGGCTGTTTATCGAAACGTTTATTTTCAAATATACAAGGTGTATCAAAAACATACCTAAGGTTGTAAAGACCGAAGGTTTTTATAAAACTGTATTTTATACGGTTTCATTGCTAATGATCTGTGGTTATAAACGTTAGTGGCAGTTATTTTTCTGTAAGTTGCTTTGCAGCAAGTGGTATGGTACTATTGTGTCAATAAAAAAAGTATACTACTTACGCATGAACTCCAGTTTGCCTATGGATTGTATCAACAACATTTGGCTCGCTGTAAATGTTGATTGGTGAGTTGAATTGTTTATGTACCAACTAAAAAATAAGAAAAAATAATTACCCAAACGTAGATCAAATTTTTAGTACTTTCGTCTGTACCTACACTTACGTTAATGTGCGAATAATTGTAAAACTTAATGGAATTATTCATGTGCAAAAAATCACCAAAATAAATTAAGTAATATGCGCAAGAAATCAAGGTATAGTATACTGGTATGTACCAGTCGTGCGGTTTGTTTTTACACATAGTTGTTTAATTTTTGGCAATAAAACGGAGTAGATCAGATTAGATAATAATTATAGTCACTTACGTTGGGAATAATAATGGCAATGAGTAAAATATTTATTTTACAGTATTATGTATACAGGGTGAAATTTTTAACTGGAATAAATTCAGTATTAGGAACCCAATTTATTTGCTGAAAAAAAAAACAGAACTATGGCTGCGTTTATTGTTGTTTTGGCATACGTTTCCAGTGTCTTCATGAAATGTACTCCTCTTTTTGTGATAGAGACCGCCCCCAACTTTTTTTTTCTTAAGGGGATTCTATACCTATAATTATTTTATTTCCAAATTTTCTTCGTTAATGTGCATAATATCAAAAAATTATTATATATAAAAGTAGCATAAAATTACTTTATCTAGGGCGCTATAGAGCCCAAAACTATATATTTTTTTTTTGAATTAATATTTTTTAAAATAAAATATATTTTAACAAACAGGCTCTATAGCGCCCTAGTGGGTGTTAATTTAGACATGTTGGTAAAAAAATGAAAAATTAAAAGTAAATAGTTTGTTCAAAATCCTGGAAAAACGATTTTGCGGAAAATGTCCTCCGCCCTACGTTCTTTTTTAGAGACAAGCCCACTAATCATATCTTGGCGAAACGCTGGCAACGCGATTGACCTTGTCAATATTCGGTGCCCGACTGAAGAAAATAGTAGGAACTATGAATTTATTATTAGCAGGTGCATAATTTTCCATGTAAAGAATAATAATTATCCGTACACATTTTATTAGGGGTTCTTATTTTTGTTGGGGTTGATGGTTGATGCATGGTTTATTGTTAGGTAGATTAATAATAATTATGGGATTATCTCATAAATTTCATTACACCTTTATAATGTATTATTGTAAATAAGTACCTAATATTGTTAGGTTACTTAAATAATTATTATTAGTAATAAAATTACATTACCTTTTTTCATCCGAGGATCTGTAAGTAGGTATTCTCATTTCAAAATATATTCTTATGAATCTTATACCTATGTGTGTGTTCTATTTTTTGTGATTTACTTAGTGCGATCGGTGGTATACATACGGATTAATTATTATTTATATTTTATTTTCCTATCAATATGGGAAAAAAGAAACAAAAAGAACAATTTCAATCCAAAAGGAAAAGTCTTCGACAAAAAATGTTAATTGTTAGAAAGTCAAGGGGAGAAAAGAATCCAGCAAAAACCATTCACCGTTACAAGGTAAGATGCCGATCCGACGCCACAGCCTTTGGGCAATTTTACAATTTCCAGGGTTGCACGGCATGGGCAACTGCCCATCATTTTAGGGAAGTGTCCACTATTTTGGTTCTTTTACATTTACAGGAAAACATTTCGACATTTTTTGAAAGTATTTAAGTACCCCTAATTTTTTAAGAATAAGGAATATGCAGGATGTCCCACTAAGCACGGCGAGGTAGGATAGGTATTATGGAAGCCACAAATATGTCTTTAAAAAAAATTTTATTGACTAAATCGACCAAGAAAAATTGACGGAAAATATTTTCAACGTTCCAAATGGCTGCTAGGGGATGCATTTACTATGATACAACTAAAAATTCAATTTATCTCTGAATAAGCGCTATTGCGGTTATCATTTAATAACGGAAATAGAAAGATCGATAATTTTTGCGATTATTTGTTTTGTAGACTAATAATTTATATCGTCGATAATAAGGGCGGGGGAATCCTGTAAAAAATTGCTGTATCTTCCATACCCTCTATCCAAATTTAATCAACTTAGTCTTGTTTTAAAGGTAATTTTACCCTTTTTAAAATACTGAATGCCGTCGGGATGGGGAGTTGATGTTGATACTGCGTCTTCTAGAGGGCGTTGATTTCCCAATATTTGTTTTTTTACAGTTTTCTTCATAAAAGTAAACTTGCAACACTACAACCCTGGAAATTCATATTTTTATATGACCTGCTTGCTTAAAGAGAATGACAATAGCTAAATTCTGGTGCAAACTATAATTTGATATCTTTATTCCTTCTCAAGTTATTTACAAATAACAATTTTATTCATGTTATTTACTTTAATCAAGATATACATGCAAAACAAAATTGCCAACTAATAGGGATTGCTAGGCAACTTTGCCATTAAGTTACTTAATTTTGACATAATTTGGCTATTTAAAAATTTGTTAATTATTTATAAAGTAAGAAACCTTAGTGGGACAGTTTGTCCCCGGCTTATGCCAGCCCGGTAGCGTTTATTAGGATAAGTACCTAGTCATTTTTAGATGTATTTTGCAAATTAGAAAAATATTATACCTATAGCTATAAAATAATTTGAGACTAAAGAACAAATCTAAAAGTCGAGCCTTGTGGGTTGTTTGTCCATATTGCTTCTTGGCAGCTAGTCCAGATGGACTTATTCAAGACGAAGGGATAATAGAAGTAAAGTATCCTTCAACAGCGAAAATGTGAACACCAGAAGAGGCCATTCAACAGAAAAAAAAAACTTTTGCTACAATAAATAATGGCATATTACAATTAAAGAAAAACCATAATTATTATTATCAAATACAAGGAATGTTCCAAGTAACCAATAATTCATATTGCTATTTTCTGTTGTAGACTACATTATGATTCCTTGTAGAAAAGGTATGATATTGTGCCATACTTTTATACAATATCTGTAATTTAAAAAATACCTAATTTGTAAAATGTAATGTATTGCTCTGTTGTATCTATATAGCATAGATATTTACCTTTAATATTGTTTTATTACTGTAAGTAAAACACTTTTTTACTTAAATTCCACTTTTTATTCACAATACGACATGTTTCACTGCACTGCAGCTTCGTCAGGTAATGTACATTTAATTTTAAAGATACGCTATATATAGATGCCTGTATAATAACAAAAGAAATTTTATTGTAAAGGGTGGTATAAACGATGGGATTTCCTAATATTTTGTATAATTTATTCTAGGATGACAAATAATTTAGTCCTAAGAACAGATCAAAGGTTTGGGGTTTTCCTATCTTAATTTTATTTACAATTATGAATGTATGAATGAAATTGGGAGTTATATTGACTTACAAGAATATTAAAATAAGTTCAATAACGGTGAATTGTTTAGGTCTAATTGATTATTTAACAACACATTTGCATTTTTAAGCTTGTTTATTTCCAGTGATTCGAGATGGTTTAATTTTGATCCTTTATTTTCTATATGAAGTATTTTAAATTCTTCTTTAAAAGAGTGGTTGGATTCAATAAGATGATTCGCGTAATTGGAATCATTTTTGCTATTTACAAAACTTTTTTAAAGTATTTACCTTTAGATAAGCAAACAATAATCATGAAAGTAGCAGATTTATGGCCTCGCGCATGTAAGCAAAGCTAGACACTATTAGCCATGCGCACTGCAACATTACCGTTTGACGAATGGGAAAATAAAATAGACAGGTCCGGGCTTTAAAATTTAAATTTTTGCCAAAAAAATTGGAATTTCTTCTCAATTTTTGATCAAGTTGGGGAAAAAAGGTAGTGATTTCTGGCATTTTGAGTAGTAGCAAACATATTATTTTAAGTATAGAAAATTGTTTTTAAGGTTTTGTTTTTAAAATTTGTTTAAAAATGTTGTTGGTTCAAAAAGGAAGAGAACAAGTTCATTAAACTATAAAACTTACAAAATTGAATATAAAAAACAAACAAAACCAGCAAAATAACGAATCTACAGTGTTATCGCGTACGTAACCTCAAGTCAAAAATTAGTTGGTATATTTGTATTGATTTTTACAATTTAACAAAAACTTGTTTTGTTCAAGAATTTGAAAAAGGGTTTGCCCGAGAACTTGACTCATAAAATACTTTCACATTAATATAAACATACCTAGGTATTTACTTTTTTCTTTGCATGCATTGGGATAATAATATGTTTTGGTGTGTGTTTCTCATTATTTTCATACCTTATTTGTGTAGCCTAGGCCTAGTTAGATGTGTTTAAATTGCTCATAATAAAATAAAGTTATATATCAAGATACATCACTACTCCATACTTACTAAAAATATAAAATACCCGATATTTTACACCTATTTCGGCATAACAAAATAATACAACGGCTCTTACTGTCATTGTTTATATTCCAATTGGAGTCATTAAAAGCACAAACACAATTCACTAAACTCCACAAAAACTAGAAATCCGTAAATATTAAACACCCACAATCCACGTCAGCTAAGAAAACTACAACAAATCCACAGAGAAACCTTAAAACACAATAACAAAAATGGCGGCCGAGCCGGTTCTGGAGAGTATCTTGAGCATGTCAATTATTGTCGATAAAGTAGGACAGGCCGATAACACGAGGTTTGTGCGCATGCACGAAGGTGTCCAGAAGGAAGGCAGCTGACCGGCGAGTCATGCGCTAGGACGTATTTTTTCACCCATAAAACGTAACTTTTGTTTGCGCAGGAGATAAGCGGTACGTATCTAAAGGTAAATTGTGTATGCTATAATATAGTGCAGAAAACCGTTTAAACTGACTTAAAATGTTTAAATTTACACAATTTTTTTAGATTGAAAGAAATTATGTGTTTTGGACAGACAGAATAGAGCCATATTTAATAAGGTTTTATTTAAAATGCTTATCACCTGAAATTATCGACCCTAGATATACAAGAAGACTACAGATTAGGAATCCCCCTCGGAATGATTAATATATTATTATCAAATTATTTAAGTTTTTCTTATTTTTTTTTTCTTATTACTTCTTTTGTGTGAAATAATTTAATCATGTTGCAAATTACTAATAGATACATTTGTTTAAATTGGATTTATTAAGAAAATCACAACTTTTTCAGTTAATTAGTTCATCTTAACAGTTAAAATTTGGTAGGTAGGTAATTAACAAAGTATTTGTTGTTGTTTGTAAATAAACTTTAATATTTAACAGATACTGTACATATTATAAGAACACTGGCAGTAAAAATGTCGAAAATATATCTTTATATACATGAGCATACAAATTAAAATAATATTTTCCTGGACTAATAATTTTCCTGGACTATTAGTCGTAATTGAATAAATACAAAAATAAACTGTTTTGGCCGAGATTTTGGCCCTTGGAGCGGTCTAGTTCTGCTAATTGTTCATGCCCGGTGAAATGAAACAGCGATGATGCCGGTGCAAAAATATTAGTCAGCGGGTGAACGGGTTTAGATAGAAATATGCTTGCAGATTTCCTCCGGACACCGAAATTTCTGTTCGGTGATGTATCGCCTTTTAAATGTAAGATATGTATTGTGAGTTGGTTGGAAAGGGAATAAAAAAGGGAATACGATCTACTATTTACTTTTGCATTTCGCATCTAGAAAGAAAGAACTGGCCATTTTAGCAACAATAATTGATAATACAATTCGGGTTTTGCCAGCTCAGACTGTTTAAAAAAAAGGAAACATGTTTTGATAAGGTTGTTTTGTTTTCTTGATGCCGCATTCACTTTATTTTCGGTTTCGATGAAGTGAATACTTTATCTGTTGTAGTATTTTGTGCTGTTTAAACCGTTACTTTATAGTAAAAAGTATAATAAAATGGGTTATTTAACTGAATCACGCAAAATCGATTGGCTTTGGCAACAGATCGCATTGGTACTCAGCAGAAGTAGCAGCTTTATTTCACGAAACACACCCCGATCTACCACCAATTTCCCAAGGAACCATCAGCAAAACTGAAATAGTGTTATTGTCAATTGGGCCACGCGTCAGGATCATACCAAGAATAAGGCAGCCTGGAGGAATGGATGAAGACACGCATTTTAACGTTTTACTTGCTCATCAAGAAAATCCTATTACTCTAGTTCGGCGACTTGCAAGAGAAAATAACATAAGCCATACGTCTGCATTGAAGTTAGTAAAAAATAATGTTAAAAATGTTAATGGTACGAGAGTTACTGGAAGATGATTCGGACCGCCGTCTTCTGTTTTGTGAAGTGATGATGAATGCACTTGATCAGCATTTAGTAAATTTGGACTGGATCTTTTTTACAGATGATTGTACTTTTGTACTCAATGGTGAAGTCAATAAACAGAACTGTTGATATCGGTCCGCAGAAAATCCTCACTGGATGCGAGAAACACACAGCCAGTTTCCGCAGTCTTGGCGACTGCGTCAATCGTCATGGGGTTAATACTCTTTGAAGGTGTACAGTGGCCATACATATCTGGATTTTTGCAAGCAAAACTTATTCCAGCTTTGACTGCTTTATTTCCTCACCATGCGCAGAAGCAGATCTTCATGATGATACAGCAGGATGGTGCTCCGCCTCATTACGCCATAAATATTCGACAATATTTAAGCGAGGTTTTTACAAACCGCTGGATAAGAAGGGGTACCATTAAAATGCCGCCACGATCGCCATACTTAATCCTTTAGATTATTTCCTTTGGGGTCACCTAACAATCAAAGTTTACGGAACCAAACTAGAAATAATAGAGGAACTTAGGCAACGACTTATACGTGAAATTCGCTAAATAATTTGGATATGGTACATAATGTCAAGAATTAATGTTACTTTAGATTCGTGGTTTGTCAAGAAAAAAATGGGCAACATTCCCAACAATTTTTAAAATAAAACAAATTGCTTCTACGAAATGCAAAAGTAAATAGTGGGTCGTATTCCTTTTTTTATACCCTTTCTAATACATACCTTTACATTTACAGAAAACAGTTGTGGGCGGTTTCTACCCCCCAAAAGACGGGTAAATTTTATGAAGACACTAAAAAAGTATGCCAAACTAAAAATAAATGCAGCCGTAGTTCTGTATTGTTTGGCAAATGAAAAAAAGGCCTTCTAATACCGAATTTATTCCAGTTAAAATTCCACTCTGTAAAATCAAAAGCATTGAAGTAAGGCAATAAGATTAAGCCGTACCTGTCAAAAAATATATTTTCTAAATAAAATTCTAAAAAATGGCATTTCTTTACCGAATTTCTATACATGTTATTAAAAAATGTTGTTTTTAGTGTAATTTATGCATATTGTAAAGTATTTTTCACAATAAATGGTTGACTCCGTTTAACTACCTGGGACGTTTTGCAAGAGCTCGGCCATAAAAATGCAAATAAACTGTCGGTCAGGGTCGGATTATAATTTGTAATTATATAACAGGTAATATTTAACTATCTTGTGCTTGCGATAACTTTAAATTAAATATATACAGGGTGTCTCACGGTGACCGTCCATTAGAATATTTTGGAAAGTAATGCGATTTGAATCCGGCAAATTTGGATATTGGGGTTTAAAGAGATGCTCTTTTCAGAGGAAATAACGGCAACCTTGTGCGACTTCCGGTGATACCGGAAGATGTCTCAAACTTGCTTATTTTAAATGAAACACCCTATATAATATACTTTTTTTGTATTCCTTTCTTCATTTCCAATAACTTTTATTAAAAATATTTTTGCCCTACTCGATCCGTTTCTGAGATAAAAATTATTTTCCTCAAATTTTGACCTTTTCCAGAGTGTCACCTAAATTTGAATATCTTTTCAAAGATCAAAGAGAGAAACTCGAAATTTAGGTTGTGTCATCAGATAGTATGGTGCTTGATAATGTATTGTCGGAAAATAAAATTTTATATACAGGGAAGTGGAAAAGTAACAATTTTTGATCTTTATCAAAAAATTAACAAAACTTAATTTTTTTAAATACGATGCTATGTTGTTAGTTCATTGAATGGATAGGCGATAACATTTCCTATCTAGCCACATATGATATCCCTATACCTAACTAGTATAGGTTTGAACTTATTTACGATTTTTCGCAGAATCCTCCAAATATCAAGCAGTTTTATTGATTTTTGGCAAGAAGGCCATGATAAATAAAAAAAGAATACGCATCTATACAGACGCGTGTCATTGTCAGTTGCAATTATTTATTTATCAACGTTTTGATACCGAGTTTATTCCAGAGAAATATTGCTGAAAAATGGAAAATAATACGTATACAAATGCTGACACCCTGTGAAAGGTCAAAATTTGAGAAAAATAATTTTTATCTCAGAAACGGATTGCGTAGGGCAAAAATATTTTTAATAAAAGTTATTGGAAATGAAGAAAGGAATACAAAAAAAGTATATTATATAGGGTGTTTCATTTAAAATAAGCAAGTTTGAGACATCTTCCGGTATCACCGGAAGTCGCACAAGGTCGCCGTTATTTCCTCTGAAAAGAGCATCTCTTTAAACCCCAATATCCAAATTTGCCGGATTCAAATCGCATTAGTTCCCAAAATATTCTAATGGACGGTCACCGTGAGACACCCTGTATATTAAATATCTAAAGTCCTACTCTGTAATGTATTTGCTTGTTGATTGTGTATAACAATGGGATTAAACCGGTAGTTTTATTGCAGTCAATAAGTCGATACGATTTAGGGTGAAAAATACTTTACAAAGTTTCAGCTAGGACAAAGTTGAATTAGTATATAAGAGAAGTTTAACAGCGAGTTTTTACAGCTTACGGTGTTGCCATTTTTTAAAGCTATCTCGTTCTAACTTATCTCAAACTTTGGAAGTATGTATGATGTAAACAAATGGTTTTTCATGAATTT
The DNA here is from genome assembly GCA_963969555.1 of Polydrusus pterygomalis. Taxonomy (NCBI): domain Eukaryota; kingdom Metazoa; phylum Arthropoda; class Insecta; order Coleoptera; family Curculionidae; genus Polydrusus; species Polydrusus pterygomalis. Next base: position 5,093,352 of record OZ018376.1, read on the forward strand.
AATGTTTTTTCTGTAGTTAACAGATGTTTGTTAAATTATTATTTTAAAAAATCACAAAAACTTTATATTACCTGTCTGTGTGGATCACCAGTTGATATTCTGTCTAAGAGTGAGTGTGTAACCTGCGAACATAAAAAGTACATTAACTATAAATAATAAAAATTACTTTTGCAGAATATTGGCTATTGGCAATAAATAATACTGAAGATATTTGAGAAATTGTGTTTCACTTTTTTCTAAAAATAATATATTAATTGTTTTATGCCGTTGGACTGTAAGATATTCTCAGATATCTCTGTGTCGTTAAAAGTTGGCAACATTTATTGTCACACAAGAGTAAATAGTTTTTATAAATATCAGCAAAACACTTATTTAAAACTGAAATTTAAATAATTTATAATAAATTATTACTAGTGGGTGTTAAATGGGTAATTTCGGTTTCCTTGGCAAATTCTCAAAATAATTTTATTAGATCTTGTCTTTTGACTAGCATACTCTTGTTTCTACTTATCTCATTATGCATTGACTGGTTGAGGTGACCTCAACAACATTGAAAGCACAAAGCGTTAATAATGACGTCAAATCAACGATCAAAAATCTGACCACATGCTAAAAAATCTTTTCTCCTAATATTCCGCAGTAAAAAAGTTATTTAAATAATTTTTTTCATGAATAGACAACGTTTAGGGCAAAATTTCGTGTGAGTATGTAAATTCAGTCAACAATGTTTTACTTAAAATAAATTTAATTTATCATATCAATATGATAACGGCACTGCCCACATGGCAAGAAGGTTTTGTGTTGGGAAAAACCCATATTTATTTATTACCTTCCCAACAAACAATAATAGTCTAAAAAAGGTGACTTTTACCCAAGGGTTTTACTATAAAGTACGACAGGCCGCTTTACATAGTCAGAAGTGAGTAATATAAACCACATAATCGCCTAGTGGGAATAAAACCAAGGTTAATACACTGGTAAAAAAAACACCTGTCATTAGGAGAATTGGGCTTCATTGACAAGGCCAAGTAGTCTTGTTCGTGGTAGTAAAGACGTGTTTTTTACCTGTATTTAACGTTTATGGGCCTATGTTGGGCCTGTTATGGGCTATGAAGTTTATAGAAAACCATAACCACAATTTTAGAAAAAGATAAAATAATATGTTGTTTTTATTTTTATCAAATTGCAAAAGGCAGGGAAGTTTTCTTAAATCAGAACATGTTATGTCAGACACTATTGATTTTTAAAATGGAGTGGTAGTATCTAGATTCTAGAATCTAGACGCTTATAAAATCACTATTTCATCGATGTGAGGTTAAAAATTAGACGCGCGTAAAAAACTTTCGTATAGATTTTCATTTTACTTTGAAAAAGTAACAGCGCCCCAAAAAAAAAATTAAAAAAAACAAGGTAAATTAAAATTTTAAAATATAGCCAATATTTTGTGCTTGGACGAATAAGTTAGCTCGTTTATGTGCTCGGATTTTGTAATATACTTGTTTTTTTGAAGGTGGTAGACAACATAAAAGCCTCTATGTTATGGGTACATATACCCTTCTTTTACAGTAACGTATCTCATTATTTGAAGTGGATGAAGAGGTTATGGGTACATAGTCCTTTCTTCCACAATATCGTTATTTATAAAACGTGGAGATTTTAGGCAAATGCGGGGCTTATTCTGTTGTGAAAGAAGGAGGTATGAACCCATAAGGCTTATGGGTTCATACCTCCTTCTTCCACAACAGAATTTATTAACTTTTGTAACATAACCCCTTCTTACTACTTCAATGTCACTTAACCCCTTCATCCACTTGCCCCTTCAATTATTAAGTAAAAAAATAAAGACAATGGAAGTTCGACAAGGTAATTTATTTGATATTTGTTCTCGTTTTAGTCACTAAAATATTTTTCTTAAAGGGATTTTCAAAAGAAGAGGATTGTTTGGCTATAAAGATATTATTTCAATCATTACTATAACTTAAAGTATAAGCCTTCTGGGCTTTAAGTACAAAATGTAAGAGTAATATAGAGTGTACATCACCTCAGAAAATATTCCCATTATACAACATTTACGTTACCCATGACTGGGTCTGTGATTTTGTGATTTACGTTTTCGTAACGCTTTCTGTCTTGTCCGCGTGTGAACTTAAATTACATTTATAACTAACCACTAAGTTGAGTATATGAGACAATTTGCTGGAAGCTTAACTACAAACGCACTGTACCATTTTGTGATATGACAATTTTATCCTTATAATATCTTACTGACATAAACTTGAAAAGTTTTATAACAATTTTTTTAAATAATCTTCGACACCTTCTTTTCAGGAAGGTTTTTTCTTCTTCCCCAGTTTATTTGGTTGGTTTAGACCCCCTTTAATAACTTTTTTAAAATACTCAGTATGGTTTAACCTTTATCAATTTTCTTCATATTATGTCTCTTCTCCACATCAATTTTTTAATTCCATAAAAGCTCCATTAAGGTTCTACACCATTTTCTCTTCTGCTAAAACCATCAGCAATAAATAAATTTTCTGTCTCCTGATAATGAACATTTCTACGTTCGAAGCATGTAGAGATCCCTAGAGAATTTTTATTCTATTAAATTTTGTGGAGGAAGACTTTAAGCTTTTTCTTTCTTTCCCATACTTTTAACACCACTTTAAGTATGGACTATTTCTTCAAATAACTAATTTAGTCAACATCCACATACAGAAAATATTAACCGATGATACCAACTTTATATCTTTTTGAGGAAAATAATGAAATACAATTATTAATTACAACATAAACCTCTTTTGATCAGCATAATTATTGATATACAAACATAAAAATGAAATTAACTAAAACTATGTAAAAGTTAGTAGGTACCTTATAACCAGGGTCTAGATGATGTGGTGGCGCTCTTACACTGGGGTTAGGGTGATGACGTAGGTAACTTTCCGTCGGTCCGGGTTCTCTTTTCACTTTGGCACCAGGAAGCACCAAGGGGGTGGTGCGGTACGGCTACAACAGAGGAGAGACACATACATAGACACAGGGCAGAATCATTCAGATGAAAATGAAACATAAAACACTTCCTATAGTCTATAGCTTGCAAATTCGACGATGATAGTTACCGTCTGTTAGCCAATAATCGCAGAGATCATATAAATAGGATCAAACGTTTTTCTATCAGCATAGATAGTTAGTATACAACATTTTTATAATCCACCGTGTATAATATCCTTTTTCTTTATAAAAGGCTGATCCTTTTTTTTTTATCTTAACGCTGTATATGTACTCAACATGTACCTCAATTACCCTAGCAGACAAAACTGCTATTAGACCCGCAAAACTCGCAAAACTTTAATTTTTGTTACCTCACCAAACTTGGCGCAAAATATTTCTTTTGACGAGTACAGTTCTGTCCCATAGACATTTACCTTTAGATAAGCAAACAATGATCAGGAAAGTGAATTAGGCATGCGCACTGCAGCATTATCATTTGACAAATGGGAAAATAGGCAGGTCCGGGCTTTAAAATTTAAGTTCTTGGTCAAGAAATTGTAAAAGTTGACCTTTAATTTATTTTGAAGTGTAAACAGCTAAAATTTGACCCAAATTCTTGCCAAAAAATTGGAATTTCTTCTCAATTTTTAATCAAGTTGGGAAAATGGTAGTGATTTCTGGCATTTTTAGTAGCCTATCAGATTTTAAGGATAGAAAATTGTTTTTGAGGGTTTGTTTCTAAAATGTGTTTAAAAATTTCGATTCGAGATTGGTCGTCGTGTTTTTAGTTCAAAAAGGAAGAGAACAAGTCAATTTAATTAGTCTTATAAAATCGTATATAAAAAACAAACAAAACCAGCAAAATAACCAATGTTCAATGTTATCATTGTTGTCAAATATTAGCTGATGTATAACTTGTAGGTATTGATTTTTACAATTTGGAAAAAACTTGGGTAGGTACGTGTAAAACATTTTCAAGCACAATTTCTTGTTCAAGAATTTGAAAAAGTTTTTGCCCGAGAAATTAATCCGTGAAAAACTTTCACCCTTGGATTAATATGAACATATTATCTACTACATATTTACGTTTTTCTTTTGTATAATATAAGTATAAAGAAAAGTGTCATATAAACTTTTTGAAGCAATATATTGCCCGAAAAATAGGCGTACCTACCTAATTAGATTGCAGGGGTGCAAATAAAATATACCAAAACATGCATCGGGATAAACTGTCTTGGTGTGTGTTTCCCTTTATTTTCATACCTTGTTTGTGTAGCCTAGGCCTAGTTAGATGTGTTTAAATTGATCATAATAAAATAAAGTTGTCTATCGATATAAACCACAATAAATTGTGGCAAAAACTTGGGGGCAAATTTAAACTGTTTACAAGTAAAGATAAATTAAAAATTTAAGGGTAATTTTTACAATTTATTTAGCAAGAACTTAATTTTTTTTCTATTTTCCCATTTGTCAAATGATAATGTTGCAGTGCGCATGCCTATTCCTGTATGGCTATGTTTACATACGTGAGGCCATAAATTTGTTTGAAACAACGCCGACGATAGTATGCTAGTCGAACGGGTCTGGTGGGGGGCACGTGCTTCGGAGCCCCCCCCCCCCCCCCGCCTTGGGTGCGCCAATGGCCAGATGCAAGAAATAAATCAGAGAACATTATAATTCCATGCACGATTTAACAAATCGTTGTGATGTATCGCAGGCGTCCCTCAATTTCTTTCGTCGCTAATTTTCCAGAAAATCTATTTTTGTATGTGGCCCGGTCGTTTATACGGTCTTTGATAATGTGGATCTAGGTTACCAGAGTAGATGATTTAATGAGAGACTAAAAGCTTAAAATATTGTTTACATTTTTTTTTATAAAATCAAAATTAAATAAAAAAGATTAAATTAAATCCAAATTATTATCTTAAAATATTTATGTTTTAATTTCATAGTTTTAATGACATCTGTATATAGGGTGTTGCTTTGCACAATTTGATGTAGTCAAATATTGGCTTCCTTGTGTATTTTAGACTAATAATTTATTTTCATGTATTAAACGTATAATTTGACCCAAGCGTCTAGGTAGGTACAGACCAGCGAACTATTTGTAGTTCTCTGGTACATACCCCCTTTAAGGTGCGGGCATGCGCATTAGGTTAGACATTTTTCGAATGTGTTTGCTGTCTGCCAAAATTCGATACATACATAACCACATATTTGATTATCTGAATTTTAGTTCTTTATTTGAGTGTTAATTTTACTAATTTTTCCCAAAAACTAGTTTATTTTGGTGTGTAAGATACTTTCTGTGTGGGGCTGTGTTTATTTATAGCATCGATAGTTTATAGCGAGTCTAGTCGACATTTCACAAGAAATGTCTTTATTTGATTGTATGAACAGGTAGAGTTGTTAAGAAAAGAACCGAACAGGTTTTTTAGAACAGGTTGGAGATAGCCTGTTCAGTGAACTGTTGTTTGTAAAAGAACTGAACCGGTTCTTTAGATAGACTTATGACAGGTGATTGCGCTCGCTTAACCTTTTCAACCGACCACGCGGCGCTGCGCGCTCTGTTCACAGAGCACCGCTACATTCGTGTGTGTGCTCTCACTAGTCACTGCTCTCTGTTCCCTGCCTGCTCCACGCCGCATGAAAGAACAGCCTGTTCTTTCTACCCAACTGTTCTTTGAGTAGGTTCAGTTCTTTAAGACAGTGAGATTCGACCGACACGGTGACGGGGACCGCTGAACTGGCAGGAGTGGCAGGCTAAACGACGCGATGGCGCGGTTAGAAATTTTTGAAATTTACCGGGAATCTTGGCTCGGCTCAGTTATTTCTTTTCTGTGTACTAAATTGTATTGTACTGTACAGATAATTAAAAATCATATCCGCTCTTTTCTTCAGCTTTCGCCATACTATCAAGAATAATATTAATATACCAAGTGAGTAAGGGACAATAATTTATGATCAAAAGAACAGGTGAACAGGTTTACGGAACAGGTTCCCGGGTGAGAACCGAACTGTTCGAACCTGTTCAGCAATTTACCTGCTCTTTAACATCACTATGAACAGGATTGTATATATTATGTATTAACGTAAATTTAATATATAAATGTGCTGCCTAAATGTTTATGCAGTGTAATCCATATATATTTTTTGTTGTATACCGTGCGAGCAAAAATTATTTGCATCAAAGAGGGCCTTGCATCTAAGGAGGTAATGTTTAGCCGTAGAGATTAATACATGTTGGGTGTCAGTAACTACCTGAATTAACAATCAATCAGTTATTCCATCATCTTTGACAGTCGTTAGCGTTACAAGTAATTTGATTCATCGCTGATTTTTAAGGCATACCAACACCACTAACAACCTTACACTCTAAAAATAGGTAAATTGTTTAAAGGAAATCATATGTAAAGACACGTTACAATTACAGCTATAAAATACTACGGGGCTAGGGCCTGTGTTCCTGACACATCGAACACCGGTAGTTACGTCACTGAGATAAAAAATTGGTTAAACATTTCTTGAAGATGACAATGATATAATTATTATCAAAATAGTTGCTGGTAACTAACTTGAATTGAAGACGAAATACACCAATTTTGCATAGTTTTGAGAGCTCATTAGTTTCAATTAAGACGAAAATATATTTTTTAATGGTTGGTGACAATGTGTTTTTTTTTTAGATTTGCCCCTGGCTTCCCAAATGCCTACGAAAAAAGGTCCAATAAGTTATTCGCTCATGTGGTGTAATAGCTTGTCTTAACTGCGTGTTGATAAGAGATATTACTAATTTTAAAAGAGTACAATATGTTTAGTAATCCATTAGCAAAGAATCGCCCGAGTCCAGTTTCAGCTCGCCTAATAGGTTAATATGGGAAAACTGGTTTGAAAAGCCCTTCCTTCGCCCACTTTTCCTTTTCTTTTTTGTTTTTATGAGTAATGCCGCCGCCACTGAACATAAATATATTAGCTTCGTTCGTACAAGCAACTGTCACCCGATTTTCAATTTGTCCCTGCGCATGTGTGGTTTTTATTTTACTGGCTGCGAACTGGTTGAAATTTTTTGCTTTGCGTTTACGTTACAATTTGGCTTCTGCGAACGCCGGATTTTGTGCCAGCGGTTTGGGATTTGTCGTGTGCGGACGCTGTTAAAACACGTTCGCCAGGCGTCGTTAATTTGCTGATGGTTTCTGACCGCTTGTTGAGCTGGTGAACAAAACTGCAGTCTCGCTTTCGCCATTTTGTTAGTCGAGTAAAGCTGCCAATAAAGCCGTAGTCCGTCCGTGGGCCACTTAAGCTTAAAATAAACAAGGGAGCCAATACTTATACTACCGTGTATTACCCACGTATTCACATATACAGGGTGTTCATTTGAAAACTTCCCACCTCGATTTTCCTGCTTTAAATTGAAAATATGGAAAATCGCTCGGACCCGTCGATTTTTATTTCGAGGGGGACATCTTTTGCGTATATTGTCAATCTTGTTACTTCAAGCCCCTAGGAGGGAGGGGGGGGGGAAGATCTAAATCTTAAATAGATACCCTTATTTTATATTATTTTTTTGGATTCTGCATAAAATTCTGAACATTTTTTAATAAAAGCAATATTAGTCTATACTTAACAGTTTCCGAAATATTTACTCTTGAAAAATGACAATTTTGAACTTTGACAGCGTCTAGCTTTCTAACTGTACGTCTTAGAGCAAAACGGCTTACATGTCCCTATCTTCGATTTTTATTATCTTTCCAATAGTGTGAACTTTCGGTTAAACCGGATGTAAGAAATATAGTACTTCCGGTTTGACCGGAAGTTGGCACTATTGGAAACATAAAATTCAATTCAATTCATCTTTATTCGTAATAGCATACAATAGTACTTTTACATGTCAAAAAATAAAAAATAAATATAATAATTGGACGGATACTGTAGGTAAAAAGTACATATAAGCATTTACATTTAAAAAAATACAACATACATGCACACAATTTACATATTAAAACCGTAGGAGCGACGATGCAGATACCAGATAAAGGCACTGTGAATAAAATTATGAGTTTAAGTGGGAAGGTCAAAATTAAACCTGCTGGAGAGGTACTCCTCGTAGGAGTAAAAGGCATGCCTCAATAGGTATCTTTTAACAGCATTCTTAAATGCAGTCTCACCCATGTCCCTGACATTTTGGGGAAGCGCGTTAAAAAAAGTTATGCCAAAGTAGTTAGCCCCACCCCTGGATCTCGAAAGTCTGTGGTAGTCATGTCGCACGTCCTGATTATTTCTCGTGTTATGGTCGTGGAAGAACGAGTTGTTATGGTAAAGGTGAATATTTTGCTTCACGAACATAAGACACTGAAGGATAAATAGGCAAGGCAGGGTAAGCACTTTTAGTTGAATAAACTGCTGTCTGCAGTCATTACGGTATCCAATATTAGATATTACTCTAATATATTTCCTTTGTAGTGCAAAAATCTTACTGGAATGAGTGGAGTGTCCCCAACCCAATAGAGCATAGGAGGCCCTGGAGCTGAAGCTCGCATGGTAGGCACACATTAAGGTCTCAGTAGAGACGCAGCGAGCTAAACTTCTTATTTAAATAAATAGATTTGGATAGATCCTTAGATAGTTTGATTATATGTGCCTCCCATGTGAGCCCCATATCCAGTGTCACACACAGAAAGACGACCTCAATAAAAATCGAAGATAGGGACATGTAAGCTGTTTTGCTCTAAGACGTACAGTTAGAAAGCTAGACGCTGTCAAAGTTCAAAAATGTCATTTTTCAAGAGTCAATATCTCGAAAACTGTTAAGTATAGACTAATAATGCTTTTATTAAAAAAATAGGGGTATCCATTTAAGATTTAGATCTTACCCCCCTCCCTCCTAGGGGCTTGAAGTAACAAGATTAAAAATATACGCAAAAGATGTCCCCCTCGAAATAAAAATCGACGGGTCCGAGCGATTTTCCACATTTTCATTTTAAAGCAGGAAAATCGAGGTGGGAATTTTTCAAATGAACGTATACGTATAAATGTAGCAGTAAGTTATAAAATTTCTTGATTCATACCTACCGATAACCATAACGGTGTTTATTACATTACACACTCCTTTGTTATTTTTAAAATTCCAAAAATAGCTTAACTTTTATTAAGTGTTTACACTTCCAGGTCCATTTCATTGTTTTGGAGCAGGGAACGATGTTTTTCAGAAAAAATGTGTTTTGCAAGAAATGTTCGTTTTGCTATAAATAAAGCTGTAACTGTTAAAATATCTTCGTTTCGTGAAAAGTACAAATAAATACATATGTAATAAAGTACGAAAATTATGGAACAATTAACATTGTACTTGTTTATTTTCATTTCTTTTTAAAAATGATGAAAAACTGACCAATAATAATTCTTTGCCTGAATGATTTTTTAGAATTTTTTTTATCGTTGTAATCGTGTAATATCTCATAGCCAAACCGTGGCGTGTGGGAAGCAAAGGTTCAATTGTCCCCTCCCCCCGTCCTTTTGGTCTGCCCGTCCCTCTCCCCATCCCTCTCCCCATAGAATGGATTTCGTTAATTTTGATGAAAACTTTCAATCAAAAATGTGCTATTTAATAATTTATATACGTACACTTAGGTAGATATTACAAGCAATGAATAAAAGTTAGAAGTAATAACACTCATGATCATTCACTGTCAATGTCTATCTTGTCATATGAAACAATGACCCAGTGGGGTCACCTTGCTCGGGAAAAAATTAAATATAAAATTTAGAGGTTGGCAAATACCCAATTTATAAATAGATAATAATAGACATAACACATTGCCTAACACAACAAAAATAAATAATAAAACAAACAATGCTATAATATATAGATTATAATATAATATGAATATTTTGTTAAACGTTTTATACTGGGTGGAGTACCGCCACATAAGCCATAAGAAATCTCATATAAATTTTGTTACCCTCAAATATTGATTCCCCTATTAAATTTACATCAAAATTGTATTAGACATTTTTGAAGGTCCTTGTATGATGGAGGATGGAGTCGCACACCAAATTTTATTATTTTATAATAACCCAAGTAAAAGTTATTTAGAAAAATCACTTTGTTCAATTCTCAAAAATTAAATATGGTTCTGATAAAACCGTCAGTAATAATTATGATAATGGCAAACGCTACTATACGATTTATTTTTTATTAGTTTAACATGTTTTACAGCCTTCAAGAAAAACAACAATGATAAAGTGGTATTACATGGAAAATAGTTCTCGGAGAGTATCCGCAATGTTCTCTGCGATGTTTCCTGACAGACCCATTCCAAGTGAAACAACTGAATATTGTTCGTAATTTAAGACCAAAGGTACTGTGATTAATAAATGTAACTGCTTAGAGCAAAATAATGATGTACCTACTCAATAGTAGAGCACAAGAAAATAATACAGATTTAGAACTTTTACTCCATCATGTTGGGACAACTTAATAGTAAAATTAAAAAAGAATTTAAAATTATAAAAAATTGGGTTTATAACAATTTGTTAACAATTAATTTTAATAAAACCTTTTTAAACCTAAATAACCTACCACGAAATATGTTAGTATTCAAATCAATGAAGACATTCAAATTTTTAAAGTTAATAAAATAAAATATTTAGGAATTATTTTTCGATAGTAAATTAAATTGGAATTTTCACTTAGAATACTTAATTAAAAAATTAAGAAGTTTACTAGGTACCGATTTTTAAAAACATTAAAAAAATTTTAAATGTAAGACATGGAAATATTATATTACTCGTTGGTTAAAACTCATTTAACTTACGGAATTTTAGGTTGGGGAGGAATAAATAGAACTTTAGTTAAAAAATTAGAAATATTACAAAAAAGGTTTCTAAAAACTATATTCAATAAAGATTATCTTTATCCTTTAAAAGAATTATATTCAGAAACAAAAAAGTTGAACATAAGACAACTTTACATTTATAATATCTTAATATAATATGTATTTAAAAATAAAAACCTTATACAATTTAAAAACCATAATCATAATACACGTCATAAAAATGAAATAACCATAAAACCCAAAATAAATAAGTCCATAGGAAAAAAAATCAACTATTTGTGTTTATATTTAAACGATTATTTACCAACAAAATTTTAAAAATTTATTGCATTAAAAAACTTTAAAGTCGAAATAAAAACATGGATATTAAAAACAGACAATTTGAAAATATTTTTAGAGATGCTTTAATTAATTAATATTGTTCTGAATAATTTATATAAGTAATATTTTTTACTTAAAAATTATAAACTAATAATTTTATTATAGGTAATATATTTCTTCAAAAAAAACTGCGTTTATACTATAAATTAACATTTTACTTTAAAACTTGATTTTTAATGCATATTTATGATTTATGATTTTACGTACTAAAACAAAAAATAAGATTTGCCCCTAACAAGCTCAGCTTCAGTGGATTGAAGAATAAGTTTATAGAAGACAACATGCATAAACATATTAATTATATTATTAAATTTTAAATAAACTTATTATTATTATGTAGAAGAAAATAATGACAGTAGCACCAGACTTCTTGGAATTGGCAAAACTGTAGAATAGCATCACTCCACAGTACTGTAATGAAATACGAAAAGCAACCTTTTGGTTTGAAGTTATGGAAAATGGAATTCTTACACGCAATGTTTGTTTTACCGACGAATGCACCTTCACAATAATCAAAAAACCAAAAATGTTCAAACTTCTAGATATTGGACAGAAAATGAACACATATTTGTACAATCAAGGACTCAATATCCTCATGGTAGGGCATAATTTGAACAACGGATTATTTGACCATTTTTTTTGGAATAAAATTTGGGAACATAAAATCTTTTCGAATAATTACAAAATCTAATTGGACCTGCATTAGAAGTTGTTCCTGACAAGAAAAATATTTGGTTTCAAAGGACGGTTGTCCTGAGCACAACACAAGAAGTGAAAAAATATGTCCAAAACGTTTTCGATGTATGCACAATAGGAAAAAATTACATTATAAATTGGCTATAGCTGAGTCTCCTGATCGTTCACTAAACGACTTTTTCCTGTGGGGTCATAATAAAAGTGTTATTTATAAAAATGTGCCTTATACAAATTTGGAGGAACTACTCGTTAACAGTTTTTTTAGATGAAATACCCCATTTTCTTAATTTAGGATTTCAAATGCAATGATATTTTTGGTAACGATTGCTATTCCGATTTTCAGTTGTTTCCGAGATACCTACATACTATAACGCTTAATATGTTTTTATTAAAAGTATTACTTTCAATTCATGCTGTATTAATAAAAAACAGCTATTTTAACTTTCAAAATGTCTTTATTCCAAACTAACTTTTCCAGTTCATTACATGGAAAGTGACAACATAATATAGAAAATAATAATGATTAAAAAAAAATAACAATAAAAAAATGGAAGTTAATCCAATTTAATTCATTAATAAAATCAATTTAAATAAAATAGTATAAATAATTTAATTTAGTAAATATCTCTTTAATTGTTTTTTAAAAGTTGCCAATTTTTTAATTTTTCTGATATTTTTGGAAGATTGTTAGGTATATTTTATTATTCCGTCATATAAAAGCGATTTTTTTCCGAAATTACTTTTTACTGGTATAGTTTGATAATTTATACAATGTCTGGTTTTTGATCATGAAGTGTTATGTATGATTTTTTTCTTTTAAAATAATAAAGTGAATTAGAATACAAATTTTTAATTTATAAATGTTTTGAACGTGTAAATACCCTTTCGGTCTATATAGATGAGCAGTTGGTTCTAAATGTGGTAATTTGTGTATACATTTAATAACTTTATTTTGCAATTTTTGTAATGGCTTTAAGTTTGATACACAAGCAGATCCCCATGCAGAAGCTAATATTGTAATTATGAATATATTAATCAAAAATATATATTTTTTAAGTATTGCAATGGAATGAAATATCTAGCTCTGTACAAAACAGATACCAAAGGAGATATCGAGTTGATAATATACTGGATATGGCATTTCCAATTTAAATTTTTGTCTAAAACTAATCCTAAAAATTTTGTCGTTTTTGAATATTGAATATTTTCATTATTAAATATTAAGGGGTTAATGATGGAATTTATTTTATTTTTAGTTATAAACATGAAAGAAGATTTTGTAAAGTTTATTTTATTGCCATCAACTGTTTTTAATTATGTCAATGCTGACTTTGACTTGGTAATTATGTATATTGATTAAAATGACAGACCCGTATTAAATATTTATTTTAGAAACATAAGGTAACTTTGAATTGCAATTGCATGAGATTTATTAAACTTTTGAAAGTAAATTTGGCTTATTGAACTATTTAAAAAACTTAGATGTACTCTTAGTCGAAAATAAACATGGGAAGCCAATATATGACCAACCACCTTTAATTTTGCATAGGACTTCCTGGTGCGCCAGCCGAGGTACCCCTCTGTATATTATGTTTAGTACAGGTCTGTAATTCCTGTTAAAAAAAATTGAATAAAACATAACTCTTTCTCGGTATAGATTTATTAGCTAGGTTTTATAGTAGTCCTCGTTGGCGTTATTGGAGTAAATAAGGAAACTCTTCCCGCAGAATATATAGCTCTGTGCTCTTACCCAAGCTTGCGCAGTTTCCTCCGCCTTGGTATGAAACCTCTCAGTGGAGAAGCTTCTTGAAAGAATCATCTCCCCGATACTTGCACAAAAAAAAACTATTACACAATTCAAACGACGTAAAAAAAAAAATGAAAGTATGTCTACCTGCCTCAAAAATTCGCGAAAAACTAAGTGAAAGGTTCGCAAACACGTAGGATATTGAATTTGGCATATGCCAGGTTGTGTCGTTAGAACATATTTTGGGATTTATGAAACATATTTATTAGGCGTAGGTATACGTAAACAGGTAGAACGTCAGAAAAAAGCTTCAGTGCCGTGGAGATTTTTTAGAAATAAATTTGAAAAAATTATACCTCCCCCTATAATAATGCACCAGGTGAACTTGTAAAGTATTTAGGCATTTAAGGTGGGATTAACGACGCCATTTTCCATCGTCAATTCGATTTGCCGAACTGTTGACGATTCGCATGCGCACTGCAGTGCTGTGTTGATTAAAGTAGTTATTTTTATGCTTTTGGCATACGAAGAAGAAAGACAGACATATTCTGGAGCTGGTAGAGCAAGGCAGATGTTAGTCAGCCGGTTATAGTTTTTTTAGTTTCGTGTTTTGTGTAATTACGGAACCTTAACAAACCCGAACAAACACATATCCTCTTGAATTCTTAGGAGAGAGGGCATCTAGATAGACTAGAATATATCGCGTTACCAGTAAAAATGTTGTTCTCTTTACTTCAGTTCTAAAAATCGACGTATTTACTTTCAAGGATTTTAGGGTAACTTGTAGCAATTTTAGTGGTTTCAAATAACTGCTTTTTTTAAAGTATTTTTTATTTTATTATCAGACTGTCCGCGAATAGGGTTTACAATAGCACAAATGGACGAAAAATTTCATTTTTCGGGAAAAAGTCATTCTAGATAAAGAGTTTTGCTTGTAAAAAAAAATGCAATTCACGAACAGAAAATTTTGATTTTTTATACAGGGTTCGCAAAAACCTCAAAAACACGATTTTTCTACATGAGTAAACTACCTTTATTTTTCATTTTTGACCAGAATGCCAATTAGAAAACTTATTTAGAATAACGTTTGTAATTTAAATCCGAGATTTAAAATAAATCTTCGATTTTTTAATTTTTAGAGGTAAATGGAAATTTTGCTGCTCGATAATAGTATATTAAAGTACACGTTTCATAAGAAGCGGTTTTAGCGCACGCGTCTATTTTAAAAAACGAGCCACGAAGTGGCGAGTTTTTTTATTGACACGAGCGCTAAAACGCCTTATGAAACATGTGCTTTATACATTTTTTTCTATTTCACCTTTTATAATCAAAAAAAATATATTTTAAAAAGAAAATAAATCCTTTAAATTTTGTAAATTTTTATGTCTAAATTTTATGTTGGTAATAATATTTTTTATCATAGGAGCCTCTGGACAACAAAAATGATTTTGCAAACTGTAATTTTTTGATTTATTGACCCATTTTCACCACGAGATTCTAAAGTTATTTTAGCGATATGAGATTTGAAATTGGACGGAATACGTTGTGTGATCCTTGTACATTCGGTACATATACAGAGCGTTCGGAAATTCGGGAGATTTTGCTACTTTTTTTCGAATTTCAAAAGACGTGATTTTACGTCACGGCATTGCAATTTAGTATAGGGAAGATGGAAAATTCAAATAAAGTTGAAGTTAAAATCGACATTGAAAGGTAAGTAGATTGAATTTTGGATAGGATTTGGCAGAAAATTATAGCTTGAAGCATCTACAAAATATTGATTTATAGATTTATGCAACCAACATACATGACTGTTATCCACACACAGCGGCGCAACCAGGATTTCGTTCTAGGGGGGGCTACCAGAGAGGAGATCATTCTTTCTTTCTTAAAAAAAGCGCCGCAGGCAAATTTTTTTTGGCTGTCACGCCCTTTTTTGGTCTATTAAAGAAAATCTAAAAAGGCTACCTTTAATTTTTTGGTAGCATAAAAAATTGTAGAAATAATAATTAGCCTCACGATTTTTTAAAATTTTTAACGTGCTTAAAATTTTTTTTTTACACTTTCTAGGATAAGTAGAATATTAAAACATCGTTAAACACATACCTACTTTAAATAATTATTTTAAATCTTCTTTACTATTTCGTAGAAAATATTTTTTTCCACGGCTGTTAAATAAAACACGCTACAATAAAAAAAGGCTAGCCAAATACTACAAACTTTTATTTTAAACTAAGTGTAAACATAACGTATTTATTGAAACTTTTACAAATTGAACTGAAGTCTACGAGGTCCCAGATTTTGAAGTTCTTTTATCACTTCATCAACCGATACTGGTATTTCTCGATGGATGTTTAAATGGGCTAGACTCTAGACCATTTAGTCAATTTTCTGTTATTGTATTGCGCAAATAAGTTTTGAAGGATCTTCAAAGGGGGGGCTTTAGCCCCCCTAGCCCCCCCCCCGTAGTTGCGCCACTGTCCACACAGAATAAAAAAGTAAGTTATCAAGCTATTTTTCCTCTGCGAAAAATGGGTTTTCTCGTAAATCACAAAGGCCGCGCAAGTCAATGAAATAAAACATTTAAATGTTACCAACATCAAATAAAGAAAAAACGCGTATCGAAATAGCTTTATTACGATACGCAAATGCGGATCGTACTGAGCTTATTATGAACGTGAAATAGAAAAAAATATTAATATAAAATTTTATTAGACTCTATTTTCATAATGGGTGGTGTGTATCTTATTTTAAATGCATTCCTATCATCTTTTGTAAACACAAGGATTTTATAAAGCTACAATTTTATTATTGATGAAGGTTTAAAAATTGGTAGGTACTTAGGGGTTAAAAAAAGGTGTGTCCTAGTATATTTTGAGGGCAAGGGACTTTTTATAATTTTAAGGTATATTGCTGAAAACTGGTACTGTATTTACTCTGTTAAAATAAGCAAGTACGTGTATCATGTTTTGGGAAATTTTGCCCATGGGGGTAGAAACGGAGGGGGTAAGTTTCCCATAAAAAAATTTATACCCCAGTTGTAGTTTCTGGGATACACAGTGTCCGCAAAAAAGTCCGCGTCAAATGGGATTTTTTTTTATTATTAGGTATAGGTAAAAATTGAAAAAGCAGTTAGTTTTTGCTTACCTAAAAACCAAAAATGACGTATACTGAAGCAGCTGCACGACTTGCGTTACCTGTCAAATTTGACATTTTTAATAAAATAGGTTCAAAAATGCCCTTATTT
Organism: Polydrusus pterygomalis; assembly: GCA_963969555.1. Lineage (NCBI taxonomy): Eukaryota > Metazoa > Arthropoda > Insecta > Coleoptera > Curculionidae > Polydrusus > Polydrusus pterygomalis. The sequence continues at coordinate 5,110,246 of OZ018376.1, forward strand.
ATAAAAATATCGAAAAACTTTATTCGAGAAAGTTGTTTATTTAGGCATTTTTAGCTTCTGTACGAAATTTTGACAGTCTAATACAATTTTTATTTTTTGCCAGATTCTTGAAAATTTTGATCAACACTCGTAGATTAACTTTTATACATCGATGTAAAACCATTTGCCTTTACTTTCTTTGTAATCTTAATGCAATTTTGTGTAAAATTTTTGTTTCCAATTATTTATTTTGCTTCAAAAACTGAAATTGTTATTGATCAGTATGTAATGTTTGATGCAAAGTTTATCTAATTACATCAGTTTTGTCAAAACCGACGTTTCTCATTTTTCTTAAGTTAGTAAACAGATGTACAAAAAGAAAATATTAGGAAGCTTTCGTTGAAATTTTACTTAATTAAAAAATTATATTAAACTATATTTTTGATGAATAAAATGTTTCGAGCGATTAATATTTATTCTTTTTGATCCAGTATTAATTAAGTAAAATTTCAACGAAAGCTTCCTTATATTTTCTTTTTGTACATCTGTTTACTAACTTAAGAAAAATGAGAAACGTCGGTTTTGACAAAACTCATGTAATTAGATAAACTTTGCATCAAACATTACATACTGATCAATAACAATTTCAGTTTTTGAAGCAAAATAAATAATTGAAAACAAAAATTTTACACAAAATTGCATTAGGATTACAAATGAAGTAAAGGCAAATGGTTTTACATCGATGTATAAAAGTTAATCTACTAGGGTTGATCAAAATTTTCAAGAATCTGGCAAAAAATAAAAATTGTATTAGACTGTCAAAATTTCGTACAAAGGCTAAAAATGCCTAAATAAACAACTTTCTCGAAAAAGGTTTTTTGATATTTTGATAAATAAGGGCATTTTTAAACCTATTTTATTAAAAATGTCAAATTTGACAACGCAAGTCGTGCAGCTGCTTCAGTATACGTCATTTTTGGTTTTTAGGTAAGCAAAAACTAACTGCTTTTTCAATTTTTACCTATACCTAATAATTAAAAAAATCCCATTTGATGTGGACTTTCTTGCGGACACTGCAGAAATTCTCATTAGAATTTCAGCCCCCATTTTAACCCCCTTAGGGGTTGATTTTCGAAAATTCTTAGTGGATGCCTATGAAATTGCGATCTAGCATAATATCTTGTTTTCTTTGTATCATGTGTCTGGTTAGAAAAGGGTTGTTCTTTCAATAAGGTTAAGGTCCATTCGTTTTCTACCAAGTTTGTCATGCGGGTTTTAGTGCCTCGTAGCTGCATATTATTATATTACCTTGGATTTTGATTATTTTTTTACTACATTTTCATTAAACTCATGGAAATATAAAATAAACATTGGATATTTTTTTTCAAAAAATATAAGATTTTTTTTACAAATTTTGCATTAAACTTTGTGAACCCAAACTATACGAAAATGATTTATTTCGACAAGGTGTAGTGGGCGGCAGCAAATTTTTGAATTAACATGTAGTTTTTAGCATCGTTTCGTTAGCGTTAGACCCAAAAAATATACATAAAAGATCTTAGAGGATTTTCTGTTAAAAAAAATATTCGTTCCGTTTTCGTTTTACAATACGGTTTTCGATGTACAATTCAAGTTTTTCAAGTATTTGAGGCAATGAATAAAACAGCGAATTTTTTATCAGTCATATGTGACCGTTTCATAATAATAATAATGATAATAAGTTTATTTAAAATTTAATAATAGGTATAATAAATATGTTTATATTGTCTTCTATAAACTTATTCTTTAATCCCCTCAAGTTTAGCTTGTTAGGGTTTGTTCGCAAATCTTATTTTTTCTTTTAGTATGTAAAATCATAAATCATAAATATGCATTAAAAATCAAGTTTTAAAGTAAGAATGTTAATTTATAGTAGGTATATAAACTGAGTTTTTTTTTGAAGAAATATATTACCTACAATAAAATTATTAATTTATAATTTTTAAGTAAAAAATATTACTTATATAAATTATTCAGAACAATATTAATTAATCAAAGCATTTCTAAAAATATTTTTAAATTGTCTGTTTTTAATATCCATGTTTTTATTTCGACTTTAAATTTTTTTAATGAAATCAATTTTATGGACTTATTTATTTCAGGTTTTATGGTTATTTCATTTTTTATTACGTGTATTATGATTATGGTTTTTAAATTGTATAAGGTTTTTATTTTTAAATATACATATTATATTAAGATATTATAAATGTAAAGTTGTCTGATGTTCAACTTTTTTTTTCTGAATATAATTCTTTTGAAGGATAAAGATAATCTTTATTAAATATAATTTTTAGAAACCTTTTTTGTAATATTTCTAATTTTTTAACTAAAGTTATATTTATTCCTCCCCAACCTAAAATTCCATAATAATGACTAACGTCTTACATATAAAATTTTTTTAATGTTTTTAAAAATCGTTAGTAAACTTCTTATTTTTTTAATTAAGTATTCTAAGTAAAAATTCCAATTTAATTATATAGTGGACTGTAAATAATCTAATTCATAGGTAACTTTTGATACTTTATATTAAATAGAACCGAACAATATTGTATAAAAAATTTAGTGCCAAAATCGACTGATGCTGTTCTTGATGTCATCATTTTTACTGGTATTTTCTTTCTTGTAAATCTAAATATACATGGTCCAACAATTGTCCATAATTTACTGTCAAAAATAACTCCTAAATATTTTATTTTACTAACTTTAAAAATTTGAATGTCTTCATTTATTTAAATACTATTCATATTTCGTGGTAGGTTATTTATGTTTAAAGTAAAAGGAATATAATTTGTTTTATTGAAATTAATTGTTAACAAATTGTTATCAAACCAATTTTTTATAATATTAAAATCTTTTTTAATTTTATTATTTAAGTTGTCCCAATTTGTATCGGTATAAAAAATTGTAGTATCATCTGCAAAACTATGAATTTGTCCATCGCCATTTATACTAAATAAGCCGTTAATATAAATATTAAAAAATAATGGTAATAAAATTGTTCCTTGAGGAACACCATACTTAAATACTTTTGGATAGCTTTTTTGTTTATCTATTTGGTTGGTCTATTTTTCAGATAATTTTTAATTAATTCTAATTGCTTTCCTCTGAATCCAATATTTTCAAACTTTTTTAACAGTTAATTATAGCTATCTGTATCAAAGGCTTTTGCTAAATCTAGAAAAATTCTAATACAAGGTTTTTTATTATCTAGTGCATCATATATTTGTTCTGTTAGATAGCAAATAGCGTTTTGTGTTGATTTATTTTTTTGAAACCCAAACTGTTTATTAGAAATAAAATGTATTTTTTCTAAATAATTTTCAATTCTTAATTTAAAATTTTTTTTGAATACTTTTGCTATCGAAGCTATTAATGTTATTGGTCTATAATTACTAGTTTTACTAGAATCTCCATTTTTAAAAATAGGTTTTATTATACCAATTTTGAAAGCTTCTGGATATTATATACTTACTGGTTTTAAAAATATTATTTATAAGAATTGTTAGTGGTCTAGAAATAGTAGTTTTAATAGTTTTTAATATTTCTATTGTTATTCCGTCGGCACCAGGAGATTTCTTTAATTTTAAACTATCAATTAAGTACATTTTTAACTTCTTTATGTTTCGTTTTGTTTTGTGTTACACCTATGGATCGTGATCTATTTTTATATGTAAACAAATCATTAGAGTGTCGATATTATTCAGAAAGGAAAGTTTAATGAAGTATTTTTTCAACACGCTGCCTATTTTTAATACATGTAACATATTAATTCATCAAGTACCAGGTAAAAAATAATAAACTAATATATTTACATAGGGGAAAAACCCACATTCGTCTCCACAAATATGTTTTAAAAAAGTCAAATTAATGTGGTGTACATGTTTCGGTACTAGAGAGCACCATCATCAGCACCGAAGGGCCCAAGTGCCACTTATACTAGGAATGTAGAAGATTTTTAAAAATTAAAAAATAAAAACCATGAATGAGACGAGGACATTTTGAGTGCTTAGACGAATACAGATTAAAAAGTGGTAATAAAATTTGAAAGGAATTAATTTTCTTCCAACTCTCGTTACGTAACAACATTGAAACGGTTTATCTTGTGGGGTTAAATCAAATCCAAATTATGACATATATTAAACTAGCGTGTACCCGGCCTGCGTTGCAGCCCGGCATTATACGACGTGAGATAATAAGGCGAACAAACCTCAAACTCAACCGTTTGCCGGCCCGTCCACAATTCACATCCATGCATAAAACATAGTCTGTCTTCGTCTATTCCGGCTTCGGTGCTTCGGATCGATCGTTGAACGGGTCGGGGACCGGTTAGGTTGGGTCGTTCGTTCTCCCTACTCTAATTTATCAGTGTTTATCAGTGTTTCTCTATAATATTCTGCATGTATTATACATAAAAACCTTCCTCTTGAATCACTCTATCTATTAAAAAAAACCGCTTCAAAATCCGTTGCGTAGTTTTAAAGATTTAAGCACATATAGGGACAGGACGGGCGATAGCGACTTTGTTTTATACTATGTTAAGATTAAGATGATCAAATATTGTATTTATTCTGTTGATATTAATTTGTAGTACCTATGCACACTTGTAAATCTGATTATTTCTAACGTATGTAATATTATGTTGCTTCCTTTCATGCCTTGAAAGACACTGCTTATTGTTGAATTGTTTATTACATTCACAACACTTGTAGTTTTTTTGTGTGATTAACTTTTGACAATGTTGAGAAGAAGAGTGTTTTTGGCATAGGTGACGTTTCAAAGAAACCTATATACCGATAATAATAAATAGCATTTTATTTTCCTTATTTACATCAACCGGCTTTACATCACTTAACCTGAAAATTACCTTCTTTAAGACGGCGGCCTATGATTGGCCGGTTAAAAAGTCCATATTCAGACTCTAGACGCTTGTGTGTATTCCAATATAAAAAAACAGTTATACACACTTCTCCGATATGCCACAATATAAGCTTTTAATTATTTTCTCCGACACTATCTTATCTTCTATTTATAATAATAATAATTATTATTATTACACAAGGACAAAAAAACGGCAATAAACGTGTTTATATGCACGGTGGAGTCTATAAATAAGGGACCTTGTTTTGTGACATTAGCTGGCTTCAGTCCAAAACCACACAACTGATTAATAAAAGTGTTATCCCATGTTCAACATTAGTAAGGTATTTCAACTGTTTTTATAGAGAGTAATTTATTTATTAAGTTGGGAAGTTATTAATTGTTTAATTGGTTACTCAGAGATTAGTAACACACTTTTTAGCTCGAAATGGAATCATACAGTAGAAAGTTAATAGCGTGGTGAAAGTCAATTAACGTTTAGTGCTTGTAGGCAAGGCCGTAGTTACACACAAAATAGTGACCAAGATCCTAAATACGGATTTGCTCATATAATAAAATAGTATCGATAACATAAGTCAAATATTTTCACCAGCAGGGGAAGTATCTACATAATCTAAAATATACTGTTGTTATAACGAAGTTAGAAGAAGTTAAGAAGAACGACAGGACTTTTCTTCTTAATTAAATTATACTGGTCACTGTGCCCTGACGCCGACAGGCAATCAGCAGAGTAGAGGGAGATGATTCGTTCAACGCCAATTCCGGTGGTCTCTTCTGCACATGCGCCGGTGGTGTTAAGCTACTTTTGAACACTTATCGTTTATTACCAGTTTATAGCCGTAATAAACGGCTAAAAACGACTAATGAATGGCTATAAACGACTAATAAACGGCTATAAACGTCTTAAAACGGTTCAAAAACAGCTTCACACCACCGGCGCATGTACAGAAGGAACTGGCGTTGAACGAATAATTTCCTCTACTCAGCAGACTGACTTAAACGACGTCACGAAACCCGGTTGGCGTTTTTAAAACTATAAAAGTAATTTTACCTGGTTTGTGACATGAATATCACCATTTTCTTGTACTTTTCGTCGCGATCCGTACTCGTAGGAGTCGAAATAGTTGTTGTCGATTGGTGTCAAAGGTGTGCTATATACTGGGGTCAACGCTGAACCGGCTGGACTATAACCTACAAAAAAATGATTTTATGTTACTTTTAAACTCCTTGATAGCGCACTATGTGTGGATGTACTAGAGTGTTCACGCATTTAGTGCTTTTAGTTTAAGCCAGGACTGTCCAATGTTAGTTGCGGCCAGAAAAATATAAAAATATGCGAGTAATTCCTACACCACACGATGAAATAAAAACGACATATGCATCGGCTGTGACGCCATTGTCGATGAATAGGCGATGGTGGGTAAGATTTCTAGCGTACCGGGTGTCGACTTCGGATTGGTGAACCGTGCGGTCGATCGGCGCTGGAAGATATCTAGGATAAGTAGAAAAAAATCCAATAATTTGTAAGAAAGAATAGATTACCGACACCAAAGAAAAAACTAGCAGCGTAACGACCTTAACTTGTAATTGGGAAATATTGAGTCTCCATTGATCGTCGTTTTGATCGCATTTTTATGTTCACCCCTGCCTTCAGGACTGGTGACGCGTCGCGTGGCCATGTGTTTTTCTAAAACTAAAGAATTTGACCTGCTAGCACAGATTTGCTGATAAGATGGTAAAATTTTATACTTTTTGTTTAAGCTCTTTTAAAATGAGGGTTCCTCTGTACATATTACTTCCCAAAATATTGGTTATTTTATTTTACCCTTAAGAAATTTTGTGGAAATTTTTTACGGTCTGGGACGTTTCAATACATTTGTCCTGATAACGCTTGAACCACGCATACTATTGTCCTGTAATAAAAGCACCACCTCATCTACACTCGTCCGAAGCACCATCAATGTCCAGTTTTTTTTCGGTGATAAATCTAGTGGTGCAATAATATCGGGCATCTCACGCAGTGGTGTATTACAGAAGGTATTTTATCTTTATAGCTTCTAATTCATTACTTAATTTCTTAATGTTTTCGTTGTTATTGTAAAGTAATACTCGCAGAATAACACCGCAACTTTCATCAGCTTAATTCCATCAATTTTTTTTGTATGTTTGGTTTTTCTTTAATTAAATGAAAGTAATTATACCGACAAGTTCTTTGTACATATTACAAATCACTGATAAAATTGCATACGTAAGTAAATACTTATTTTATTATGCGGCCTTAACAACTGCAATTTTAATTACAACGGCCCTAAAGCCACTTAAAGTTGGACAGCCCTGGTTTAAGCCATTCATTTACCTTAATAAAGAAGCGAGCCAAACGAAGCAAAGGCCGGGCTCGGGCGTATTTTAAATTGACTTTGTAGGTTTATATGGAAATATAAAACTAATAGCGTTTTCGATTTACTGCTCTCGCGCACTCTGAGAGTGCCCTCCCCGAGATTTGCGTGTTCGGTTATCAAAATCCACTGCTCTCACTCGGAGTAGCACGTTCGATTTACAAATTTGGTTACTCTGAATCCGTTTAAGAGTGCTCTTTTTCGATCTGAGAATTTTTACAGAGTAGAGAGGCAGCGCTTGCACAGAACCGCAAACCACCACCATTTTCTATTCTTTTGTTGATGTGTAATCTCGTTTGTTGTGTTTTCTGTGTTTGTTTTTCGTCTAGTTCGATGAATATTGTATATAATATGTCATAAACGCGCTCAAGTAGATTAAAATTTAAAAATTAACTGTTTATTTTTGTATGTTGACATATGTCAAATTTTCAAGCGCAATCACGTTCAATTTACACTCCGTCCGAGGGCAACCGCCTTCGGAGTGACAGCAAATCTCGGGCCGATCAATGACGTCACAGAGCGCTCTCGGAGCACTCTCGGAGTTTTAAACCGAAAACGCTATAAGAGAGGAAAAACAAACATACGCGCTTTAGGTTAAGTTAAAAAGAGACAAATATATGATGACATTATCGACCACCGACCAATAATATCGTTTTTATGTGCACGTGACCGTGGATGCATCGAACAGCGTTATACAGTAGCGCAGCAAGGTGTATTATATTTTTGGTATAAATGTTTTTGATTTGTTTTGCCTGATTTTATTTTTGTTAAATATACAGGGTGTTATATGTGGCCAAACTCCAAGGGGTGCTTCTTTAAGTGATTTTAAAAAGAAAAGTTTCTATAAACATAGGTTCGAAAATGCATACTTTTTACGATACAGGGTGTCAAACTTAAGAAAAAAATCGGATGTTCGTAAATATCTCAATACTCTTTTATTCGATTTTATTGACATTTGGCAATTCTGTTTGTAATAACAAGAGAATAATTTAGCCTCAATTAGAATAAAATTATTAAGTCCAGTGGCGTCCTGGAAGACAGTCCAACTAATATTTTTGAGAAAAAACGGCGCGCCACTGACTTTTTTTAAAATTATGTATTGTTTTAGAATGAATCAACTACAAACACAACTATTTTATCATCTGATTTTTTTTCATATCTTGCTTTGTTTTCGAGAAAAAAAATAAAAACCACTTTATTGCATATCCCCGGGACAATAGGAGTAAAAAATTTAAACTAAGTACCAAACTATTAGGCATTATTAAAATTACACGAAAGTCCTGTTTTGAATTTAAATATTTTAAAATTTATGCGAAAAAATTCAAAAGAGGACTTTTGTGTAATTTTAATAATTATAAGCTTAATAGTTTGTAAGTAGTTTAAATTTTTTACTCTTATTGTCCCGGGGATATGCAATAAAGTAGTTTTTATTTATTTTTTTGAAAACAAAGCAAGATATAAAAAAAAAACTCAAGAGATAAAACAGTTGTATTTGTATTTGCTTAATTCGAAAACAATACATAATTTTAAAAAAAGTCAGTGGAAAATATTAGTTGGACTGTCTTCCGGAACGCCACTGGAATTAATAATTTTATTCTAATTGAGGGTAAATTATCCTCTTGTTATTACAAATAGAATTGCCAAATTTCAACAAAATCGAATAAAAGAGTATTGAGATATTTACGAACATCCAATTTTTCTTTTAGGTTTGACACCCTGTATCCTGTATCGTTACAGTTATGCATATTCGGACCCATGTTTATATGAACTTTTCTTTTTAAAATCACTTAAAGAAGCACTCCTTGGAGTTTGGCCACATACTTAAATAACACCCTGTATAGATATAGAATTTGAAAAAGTAAATATTTTACACTTTAGATAAACCCATGTATATCTTATTGTCGATAAAAGCAATAGTAATATGGGAAATAGTAGGTATTATAATAACCCTTCGACTGTGCGACTGCACTGCAGCACGGCATATAGATATCATGACCTTATAACGCTGAAAACAACTGAATGTTTACTAGAGTTAAATGCAGTGCATGGTTTTTTTCGTCATTCACCATTCTACAGCCATTGACATTCTAAGCTTGTCTTAATCTATGATTTATAATATTATATTATATTAAACAACAGCTCCTCTTACCCGGACTAAGAGGTGGCCCTCTGGGGGAGAGATGGGGGGATACTGAGAGGGGGCTGTAGTGGGAGCTGTTCCTTGAAGACCCTGTGCTGCGTGGTAATGTTTCTCTGAAAAAAAAAGCTAAATGTATTAATAAATACAAGAAAGTTTCCTTTATTTACTCGCAAAAAGGAAAGTGTGTTTCTGCGAAATTGAAATTAAGTAAAAAAATAACTAAAAATTTCGGTCTCAAATAATATTTAATAATATTTTCCAATTAGCTCTCATGTCGACCCTGGTTTAAAAGGTCATTTCACAAGCACGTAGCCAGGGGGGGGGGACCAGGGGGTCCGGACCCCCCCCCGAAATTCTCAGAAAATAATTTTTTTTTCAGCAAAATAGGAAAATAACACATAATATTATACATAACTTAAAGAAAATAATTTTTAAAATAAAAATTTAAAATTTTCTATATATAATATCTACGTTGTTTCGGGTTAGGCTATCGAAACTAAGAATTTCCAAGTTTCGAGAGTCAAAAAAAGGGCGTGGCACCTCAAAATTTTTTGCCTGCGGCGCATTTTTTAAAAATGAAAGAAAGAAAAGCCACCCTCATCAAAATCCGAAATACGCCACTGCCGGACCCCCCCCCCTAATACATTTCCTGGTACGTGCTTGTTCACTACCTAATATCCGCTCTATAAATTAATCACCATACGTTTTCTGTTTTAAACATTTTCTTCTGATATGCTTCAAGCTATCAATACCATGTCTAAAATCCATTAAGCATTTCTACTTATTTTAAGACTTTACGGTTTGTTTCAATTGTTTGTAAACATCCCCGCCGTTAAATCTCTTTTGAAAAAGTTGTTTATAAAATAAAAATTACAACACTTAGCTTGTTTGAAACCACGCTGATGTGTTAAAGGGGGAACTGAAAGGATATCAGGAAGTTGTTAAAATTCGAAGTTCGAATGCTAGGGTTTAAACACAAGCCTATGGGTACAGAATATATAGCTACGCAATTAGGCCTGATAGGTACTTTCTGTTTCATATAAATTTTCACTATTTGACAAATAACAATTTGTCACTTTTGTCAGATAAATAAACCAGCTTTTGCAATTTGGAGAATAACTTATTTGGGTATATTTAATGCTAGTGGCAATAAAGACTTCCATTCGTAAGCTCTTCTAACCCAAAAATATAAAAATAGGCATCTCAGAAATTTGACCAGTTAGACAGAAAAAGAACATACTATTACACTAAGAAAAAGCCTTCTATTCCTTATAAGAATTCACATACTCATTAGAGAACTGTTTAATACTATATGTGACAGCGACGCGCTTTCCTAATGTAAGACAACGAAAATGCAAGACCGTTGTGTAATGATAATATCACGGTAATTTAGCCCATAGGAAATAGGAGTTATTGCTACCATAGAATGGTTTATAGTCATTATTGCTCTGAACACTCAAAGTAATTATAAAGTTTTATTGGGGGTGTAATCTGGTTTATATACAGTGTATTAGTTCCGATTGGCAGTTGTAATGAAACTTGACATTAATCATAATAAAATTTGCTTGCTACGGTTAATAACGCATTCGCATACCACTTAAAAACCAGTATTGTAGTTCTTAAAAATTTAAATAGATTCTAGTGTGATATTTGTTCATGTCTATTAACGTTGCATACGATTATCTATTATGCACCATGGTGTACTGAGATGGTAAAATTCGTTCATAGATTATAAAGTCCAACTAATGATGGGTTGTGCGAAATAAGAATATTCTATTGCTTTATCTGACATGCAAAGTTTAAAAAACTTAGATACAAAGTAAAAATAAATTAATTGAAACAGGTATTGGTACGATCAATAAAATTTTCATTTCAGACAGGACAGCTAGAAGACTCCTAACAACGATGTGACATGCGCAACAAATACGTTAAAACTAATTCCACGGTCATTGCCGATCGCTACGAACCCCCACCAACGTCTTGTGGAGGATAGGTTCTAACGGATACAATTCGTTTTTGGGAAAGCTCTTTTGCTTTCTTAATTGTAGAGAAAGCGCTTTACTGGGAACAAAATGCGTCGCATTGAGTAGATACAATTTATTTCTTAACAAAATTGCTGTTTTAAAAGTGGTTCATTATTCAACAAGACTGTGCTGCCAATGGAACTGATTACTACCAATAAAAACACTGTTCTAGCAAATCTGGAATTAATAACACTAAATTGGGTTTGATACACTAGCATTTTATTTAATATGCATGCTATACAAAATAAGTTATCAATACAAACTATGTCTTAGCAAGCCAGTTGTATAAGATTATTTTCGTCAGTGTAACTTTATTCTCTGACAAAAGTAACCAAGAAAAATGGCTGGAAATTATTTTTAAGTTTCTGGGTTGGTCCCTTGTGGTTTAACTATAGTGACCAAACAAAAAGCAGGATTTACTCAAAAATCCTCATAGTGAACATGTCGCTCTGTAAGTTCAGGCTAACCAGAGCTGAATTGTAGTGAAATATTAAATACAGAGGATGTTGACCAAAATCCCAATGTATAAAATTACAACCATGCATAAAAGCAATAGGTTTTGCAAAAGTAAAATTAATTACAGTGATGAACGTAATTTTACAATGGCTTATATTTTCTGATGGTTAAAAATAACGTCATTTCTGTTTTTTGGCAGAGAGAATAATAATAAAAGCGAAATAGACATGACACGATCTTCATCTGCGTTCGGGAGATTTTATATTTTTTTAAAATATTTAATTTTAAATTTTACGCCAGATAAAAAGCGTATATATAAATGAACGTAAATCACTATAGAAAAGTTGTATGCAATATACAGTTCAGTATTAATTTCTTTATTATTGTACAAACAAACCAGTATTTGAAATGCGCTTTCTTTTCCTAACAAACCAGAACACTCCTTCTATTAACTGACCTTTCGGCACTTGGCGGGGGTTTTCCCATATTAGTACCCAGATGACCCAATTATTTTTTACTATTGCCTTTCTGTAATTAGGAAACATATATATCGCTCTAAATGTCAAAATAACAGCTGTCTGTGTTGAAGATAAAAGATAATATCCCAACAAACAATTATAGTCTAAAAAAGGTGACTTTTATACCTAAGGTTCTTTTATATTTATTATATCTCAAAAACAGCTTGAGCAATGAATAAAAAAATAAATTTAGCAATTAAACTTTAACACCCTGTATCTCATTAAGGAGCAACATTCTATTAAGGCATGTTTAGCTTAATCCCATTATTTTCATGTGTAAAATCGATGGTTACTCTTGTTAAAAATAGGATAATTGGACCATTTTTTTTTATGAAAGTTTCACTGGGAAAAGATATCTAAATTGCCATTGAAATGGTGTTGTGCCAGCTTTTGATACTCTATATCCAGATGATATTGATCCTGATTTACCAAATTTATCCTTATGGTTTCAACAGGATGGTCCAAAACACACCTAAATTAGATGGTGTTGATGGTGCTCCCCCGCATTATGCTACTCATGTCAGCGAATACTTAAATATAATGTTTCTGGGGCGGTGGGTAAGTAGACGGGGGTCAATAGAGTAGAGTGACCACCCAGATCGCCCGATCTTCACATAGTTGACTTTTTTTGTGGGGTTAAGACAAAAATTTAGTTTATACATGTAAACCCAACTCGATAAATACGATTATGGAGTCCATTCGACGAGTTATACGACATCATACCATGCGAGCAAAAATTATTTGCACCAAAGAGGGCTTGGATTAAAAAACGTAGGGCTTGGTTTAGATCACAATGATATGGGGACGATATCTAACCAAATCTAGGTTAAAGTTTTGTCAAATTCATATCATGACATGATATGCCAAGCCAAACTAACGAGTAATAAAATAAGTAGACAAATACAAATTTATTTTTCTTGTTTACAAAATTAACAAAGTAAGAATATACAGAAAGAAAAGGAAATATAATTACATGTATTCTGAGAATTCACATAACCGGAGAGGTGGAACCAGGCTTCATCCGAAATAAATGTCAGGTCTAATAAATCATTTCTTTCCAATAAATTTTGGGTAAACCATTGAGAGTAATTCCTGCGTCTTTCAAAATCTGCGGCTTGTATTTCCTGGAATACTTGCACTTTATAAGGAAATAAATTTAGCTGCTTCTTAAGAATAGTCCTGCATGTTCCATAAGATCTTCCCACTTCTTGGGACAGGCGTCTTATACAACTTGTTGGCTTATGTTGCATTATTTTAAGAACGTTTGCAACAAATTCTTCTATTCTTACAGACGGTCTTCCTGCTCCTTTTTTGTGTTGTATAGAGCCTGTTTCCCTAAACACAGCCACGGTTCTTTTCAGGCAATGAGAAAAATACCCAGCAATAAAAGCAACGTTAGGAAAATGTTCGTGAAAATCGTCCATGCACAAACCCGGATTGTATTGCCACTCACCATTTACTCTAACCCCGTTTCGAAAATACGCTTCAACCATGAATGTTTTGTGCTGTTCCGTAAAGCCCATTGTGTGAATTGATGTTCAAGAAATTGGAAAAATTAGCGATGAATCAAATTACTTGTAACGACTGTCAAAGATGACGGAATAACTGATTGATTGTTAATTAAGGTAGTTACTGACACCCAACAGGTATTAACCTCTACGGCTAGGCATTACGTCCTTAGATGCAAAGCCCTCTTTGATGCAAATCATTTTTGCTCGCACGGTATTAATATACACACTATACTAGTAAAAAAAGCTTAGGGTACTACACATACAACAAACAACACTTACAAATATCTACTGTAGGCCGGCATTTCCCTGATCTACACCACCGAAAAAAACACCCTAAAACGAGAGAGAAACCCGACCGACGAGACGCGAGATGGGAAAACTGCGAGAAAATCCGCGAACCAAATGAATCGAATCCGAGTAAATCCCGAAAATCGAATGTACATACGATTGCCGGGGCAATATTTTAGGAAATTGTTTGCATAGCTCAAAAATATCGCTTTTATTCTGGCCGAATTCCAAACAGTTATTTTTTTATAGGAGGATCTCCGTTAAACACGCTGTGGGAGTCGAACGCGGGCAGATGCTTTTGTTTGAAGTTTACGTACGTACTGATAGATATTTGGGATTTTCGAATTGTTCAATTTGTAGTTTAGAAACATACACTTAGTTTCCGTCAAATATAAATCATACTTTTACCATAAAAAAACCTATATAAATTACTAAAATAACTCGCCTATGGCACAAGCAAAACTTAATTCCAAAGTCAAATTTCGAATAAAGCTATTAATAAAAAAAAATCCCATATGATGCGGACTTTACTGGTCACACTGTAGACAACACTGCCTACGAACTCACCCAAAGTTAGCCGAACGGTGCGCGACAATTCACAAACACTAAACTGTCACTGAAACTAGATTTTTTGGCCGAAACTAGCCGAAACCGGACCTTCAGTCGGTCTCTAAAAATATTGTTTATTATACAGGGTGGCCAAAAGGAGAGATACAATCCAAACCTAGGTTCTTTTAAATAGGATAACCTATATATTTCTGGTTCTCGGACTCCCCAGTTAATTTAAATCATATTTGATGTAACATACCTAAACCTTATAGGTTTTTAGGTAATTAGAATCTTGAAGGAAAATCTTAATAGTTTTTACCCCTCGTATATTCTGGAAAATAAGTGATTATAATTGGTTTTCTATAAAATAAAACGTGTCCACATTATGACAACTTCTTGTACTTTTTTATGTATAGGGTGAAACAAAACGCAAAACTTGTTTTTTCCCAACTTTTTTAAATGAAACGTCCTGTATATATTTACATTTTTAAATTGCTCATACAATTCTACCTAAATATAATCCCAACAAAGATTTAAAGCCTAAGCGACCTCTAATTTGGAAAAAATTACCTATTGAAGTAAAAAATAGTTCTTACTTAAATAGGTTTATTTTTACTTCCAAATTGACGTTTTGGAAGAAACGGCCAAAGAACCTAACTGTTTGCTAAAAAGAAAGTAATTCGAACTTAATATTACGTCTTCAAAGTCGAAAAATATGAGAGGCCCAAGAGATGGTCGAAGTAGTAGATATTTTTACCTTGCAAATCGACTTATACTATACATACTATACTCTACAATGAGCCTGATAAATAAAAATGTAGCGATTGCTTTTTCTTATAAAATCGAAGTAATTTCTTAAAAGGCAATAAATAAAAACTAAAATAATCGCTTTTGAGTCCAGCGATCGCTTAAAAGTGCAGGAATTGCTTCTAGTCAATGCTGTTTCTTAAAAAATAGAAGCCATTGCTATCGTTTGCTGAAAACGTAATGAATAAATTAAGGAATTGCTTTTTCTAGTGTAGCGATCGCTTTCAACTTTTTAAGGTAGGTCGACCCCTGGATCATTTGCTTGGTAGCAGTAAACTTTAGTTCTCCGCGGAATACAGGTGCGTTGCTCTTAATTTGTGTCTTCAATTATGGCTGAATATATGAACGTCCGTAAAAGAAAATTTACAGTGTACGTAAAAATTGCAGATATAATAATTTCGGAAAGTTATCCTATCGATTTGACTGCGAAAATGTTGAGTGGTTAAAGTATTTCTGCGGAAATTGTCGGATCCGGGCTTTCAAAATTTTGTACGTGAAGAACTCTGTGTTCACCAAACTACTGTCTGTAACACATACACTTCTGTAATATATGCAGTTTTGGAGAAGGCCAACATTTTTATTATATTTCCTACACGTGCTAAAGCTGTTGTGGAAGCTAAACGATTGTGATCAGAGAGATTTATTTATGTTCCTTCAATTTGTGAACTAATATCAATTGCTTGTCTTTAATTTCATCATCACTACTATCACTTTCCTCATTTTCACTGAAATCTGCCATATCACAAATATAAGTTTCCTATTGTAGTCGACGTTGTGGTCTAGTGGTTAGCGCAGCAGCCTCACAGATCGTAGGCCCGAGTTCCATTCCCGGTGCCGGCAACGTCGATGTTAAATTTGGAATTTGGTTTAAGAGGTGGCGCCGTCTTTCGGAAGAGACGTTAAACTGTGGGCCCCGTGTCATGGATGTTGGCACGTTAAAGAACCCTACCCTCGACAAAGAGGGATTCGGCAAAATTACCAGATAGTGTGTGACAAATTCCCTGGCGTCGGTGATTGGCCTAGTTGCGGAAAAAGGCCGACGTAAAATAAATAAATAAAAAAAAAAAAGTTTCCTATTTTCCACAAAAACGTAACAGATTACTATTATTGTACTAAATAAATAGACCAACGTTGTCGTATTTACGTCAACTCTTTTGCAAATTAGGCACCAAACTAAACATAATATCTATAATCTGAACAAGTGGATAAGCCACGTCTGAACTTGTGTTAAATAAGCATTTGCTACAGAGGTGTAAGAAAAACAGCAATCGCTTCAAAATTTTATTCATATCCAGATCTAGCGATTGCTTTTACTAATAGCATTTGCTAGTCAAGCAATTGCTTTTACTAAAAAGGAATTGCTTCAAGTAATTGCTTAATTTTTATTCATTAGGCGCATAATACTATTTGGATTTATCGTCTTTAGTCTTCGCCACTAAAAAAAATCAAAATTCGTTAACAAACACTCATTTTCGAAATTTTTATCCTGTAACATGTTTCCTCCGAGTTTTGGAAAATTCGTAGGTATATAGCAGGTAATTTAATCCCTACGGGGTAGTTTACTTTTGATAATAAATCCAAACGGTAGAATTTCAATCGCCATTAAAAAATTAAAAATCGTTTACAAAGGCTACAGGCGGAATTGACACGTACCCCAAAAAACATTTCGTTGCGGCATAAACATTGTTAACGTCACACATATCAATAAATCCACAGAGAAAACGTAAAACACAACAACAAAAATGGCGCCGAGCCGGTTCTGGAGTGTATTTTGAGGATGTCGCTAAGCAAGGAAAACCTAATAACAAAATGGTTGTACGCATGCCCATACCTGTAGGGCGGCAAGGGATGTGAATGTTAGTCAGCCGGTCATAGTTTTGTTTACTTTCCTGTTTTGTGCAATTACGGAACCTTTCCTGTTAAAACAAACACATATTCTCTAGAATTCTTAGGAGATATGACATCTAAATAGACTAGAAAATATCGTGTTAATTGTTGTTTTTACTTCAGTTTACTTTCAAGGATTCTAAGGTAAATTATGGTAATTTTAGTGTTTTTTTTTTAAGTTTCTGCTTATTTATTAAAAAAAAAACACCGGCAAACTATTCGTCAATGCTTCCCTGAATAGCCGTTCCCAAGTTAGATACTATTTTTTTTAAATAATTGCAAGGTTTCGGAAGTTACCCCGCATTCAAGTTATCTATAGACTGTTTATAGGTCTCTTTTCTACACCTCGAGAACTGTTTCCTTAAGCATTCTACTGTTTTTTTTATAGGCCTGTGATCTGAGCAAGTCCCAGTTTTTTTTTTAACTTATTATTATTATATTAAAAATAAGAAACACACAAAATTTATTTTATACTGTTTCTAAAAATAAAAATAGTTACCTGTGAACTACCACTCGAACGTTGCTCCCAGCGTTCTTAAACAAATTCTGGGCGTCTTGGTGCCTTATGTCTCTGGCATCATAGTTTCCTACTTTGGTGATAATGTCCCCTCGTTGAAGTACGCCCTGGGCGGGCGAGCCGAAAGCTACCTGAAAAATAGGGACTGTTAAAACGGGTAGAGTCATTCGGGGTAAGCGTACGCACTGGGTAAGTGTGCGTATTGTTGATTTTGGAGGGGAGACGAATGTATCGCGCGATCGATTTGCGGCTGACGGTCACGGTCACGGTTTAGTTTAGTATTGCCTTAGTGGCCATTCGATGCAGACCCCTCTCTACGCACTTATAACTCATACAAGAGAAATATTTTAAAAAGACGAAAAAGTGCTAGTTTACTAATTATTATCTGCGTGTTATAACCAAACCGCAAATAATTTTATCGTAAGTATTTTGTTGACTTGTTTGTCTTATACGTAGGTTAAACCAGTGGTCATACTATGTGATGTCATTAGAAATATTAAACACATTTAAGATTACGGTTCTGGGGTCAAGTGTACGCGGGCAAGTGTGCGAGTGCGTACACAATCAATCAATCAATATACTTTATTGTTCAAAGAAAATTACATTCTTATTGACAAAGTGTGTTCTTACATTAACAATAAATAAAAATAAATATAAACATGTGAACAAATAAATTACAAAATACATACACTTAAACATATAACCCGCATTTACTATTATGGTAAATATTATTTATTGTTTTATTTTTTAGAATGTTAAAATGCCTCGCAATTACACAAGGAAGAAGCCTGAGACAAAACCAGTTACTTAGAAACAAATAGCCGCTGCTAAAAGACTAATATATTGCGTTTACTTGCCCCAATATTTCCGTACAGTTACCCGCATTAGGGGTTAACTGTGCGCATTTTTCACAAACAAATATCAGTTAAGTTTTTTTGAAAGCACACATAATTAGGTGAAGTTTGTATTTAAAAACTTAAAATATAACAATTAGGCTTGCCAAAACCAATTGTGTTATTTACATTTGCCCAGTTTTAAAATTTTTACAATTTGATAAGTATAAAAGTGCGAACACTTAACCTGCATGACTCTAAAGTAATTTTAGCATTCTGGCTATGGCCAGGGTTTTACCTGAAATGAAAAAAAAAATTCCACAATTTTCTTTTTGCAATCGTATGGGAGGATCAGTGTTAGTCTAATGGCATGTTTACATTAGGTGCAAGTGCAAAGAAAATTGCCTGTACGCGCCTTTGTTAACTTTTGCAGCTGATGCATGATGATGGTTTTGATCAGGATTTCACAAATTTGAACTCGCTGAATAGGGTTTTTTCGGGTTTGTTCTTTTATTTTATCAAGTTAATAAAAAACTATGTTGTATTGAATTTGCGACAGCTAGAGGAAGCTATTTAGCAGAAACAACAACGTAGATTTGACCCCAGAAAATAAAGTTTTGTTTTAAGCCCAGTCGCAATACAATACAATTGGTTTTAATAAAAATACAGGGAAATTAAAAAAAATATGCCCCTGTTCAGTCCTGTTTGAATGACCCTATACATATACAGGGTGGCCCTTTAGTGTGGCAAAGTACAATATCTCCGTTACTATTTCAAATACATTAAAAATATTAATACAAAAATTGAAGGACAGTAAGTGACTTATAACGTAAAATTATTTTTAACTCTACAGGGTGGCTCAAAAAAGCGGAACAAGAAAAAATGTACTTTTTTTAAATGGAACACCCTGTATATTTTTACATTTTTAAAATCCACATAAAATTACAATTATTTTTTATTAAATACATTATTAGTCTATACTTTATAGTTTCCGAGATATTGACTCTCGAAAAGTGACATTTTTGAACTTTGACAGCTTCTAACTTTCTAACAGTACGTCTTAGAGCAAAACGGCTTACATGTCCCTATCTTCAATTTTTATTATCTTCCCAAAAAAATCAACTTCCAGTTAAACCGGAACAACTATATTTCCTGCTTTCGAGTAACATCCGGTTTAACCGGAAGTTGATTTTTTTTGGGAAGATAATAAAAATTGAAGATAGGGACATGTAAGCCGTTTTGCTCTAAGACGTACTGTTAGAAAGTTATAAGCTGTCAAAGTTCAAAAATGTCACTTTTCAAGAGTCAATATCTCGGAAACTATAAAGTATAGACTAATAATGTATTTAATAAAAAATTATTATAATTTTATGTGGAATTTAAAAATGAAAAAATATACAGGGTGTTCCATTTGAAAAAAGTACATTTTTTATTGTTCCGCTTTTTTGAGCCACCCTATAGAGTTAAAAATAATTTTACGTTATAAGTCACTTACTGCCCTTTAACTTTTGTATTAATATTTTTAATGTATTTGAAATAGTAACGGAGCTATTGTACTTTGCCACACTAAAGGGCCACCCGGTATGTGAGTAAATTACATACATATTGAGTAATTTCGTATAGTTAAACATAGCTTGAAATATAGACATTGCTCATCACTTACCCACATTATGTTAGTAATTACATTACTGTTATTTGGCCAGTGATACATGCATGCATAATATTTGAGCCAAAAATAAGAATCACGGTGTTAAAAGAAAAATTGAAATCCTTTATATAAAATACAAATGTTTTTTCCATATTATAGTTTTTAAAACAAAATATTATAAGTATGTACAGTTTTTGGTTATACTGTGTACCTACTTCATTAAGTTAATTGATTCAGCCGATACTAGGTGGAAATCCATAATTATAAAAAAAATTCCTGTAAGTACCGAAATAGACAACGATGGTTTTAAAACTGGTGTGTTTGAAAAGGGTATGTTCAAACTTACCTTTGTGACGATGAGTGGGGTTTTCACATCCGATCCTCCGACGAGGCTAAAACCCCACGGTGGATTTGCTGAATTTCTTTGCAAATTAATTACCAATTCTTGATGTTTTCCCATCAGAAAGTTTCAACGATTTCAGCTTGGACCACTTTTCTAACTAAGTTATTAAATTATTTACCGAGTAAACACGCAATTTACTTGAGGAAAATTTAAAAATAAACGCGAAAATGGGATCTGGTGACCTTCGACGCGCTATGCTGTCAAAGTGTTTCTTTTTTAAATTCCACAGAAAAAATTATCACTGACCGGATAAAAATATAAAAAATATAGGTATTTGTTTGTAGTAGGTATGTATCTACTCTTCTAATTTTTGAAATAGGTAAAAACCCTAAATTCTAGAACCTAGTTATTAATAATATTAAGATTTCTAGTGCGCTAGTTTTCTTCGTGTTATTATCTTGACATTGACATTCATACCTATAAACCATATACAAGAGGGCTTGGACTAGATTACAATGATATGGGGACGATATATCTAACCAAATCTAGGTTAAAATTTTGTCAAATTCATATTATGACATGATATTATGCCAAACTAATGAGTAATAAAATAAGCAGACAAATACAAACTTATTTTTGTTGATTACAAAATTGTAATACTAGTACTTTAGTTCACTTTATAAGGAAATAAATTTAGCTGCTTCTTAAGAATAGTCCTGCATGTTCCATAAGATCTTCCCACTTCTTGGGACAGGCGTCTTATACAATTTTTTGGCGTATTTTACATTATTTCACGAACGTTTGCAACAAGTTCTTCTGTTCTTACAGATGGTCTTCCTGCTCCTTTTTTGTGATGCGTAGAACTTGTTTTCCTAAACACAGCCACGGTTCTTTTCAGGCAATGATAAAATTCCCCAGCAATAAGAGCAACGTTAGGAAAATGTTCGTGAAAATCGTCCATGCACAAACCCGGATTGTATTGCCACTCACCATTTACTCTAACCCCGTTTCGAAAATACGCTTCAACCATGAATGTCCAACGGGTATTAAGCTCTACGGCTAAGCATTACGTCCTTAGATGCAAGGCCCTCTTTGATGCAAATAATTTTTGCTCGCACAGTACAGCTTATCTTGTGCGCAAACAAAATAAGTTAAGTTATATGGGTGAAAAATACGTCCGAGCGCAAGGCTCGCCGGTCAGATGCCTTCCCTCCCAGCAGAATTGGGCATGCGAACAAACCTTTTGTTATTGGCCTGTTCTTCTTTAGCGACATGCTCAAAATACAGTCCAGAACCGGCTCGGCACCTTTTTTGTTGCTGTGCTTTAAGTTTTCTCTGTGGATTCATTGTTGTTTATTATTAGGGTTTAATATTTACAGACTTCTAGTTTTTGTGTAGTTTAGTAAATTGTGTTTGTGCTTTTAGGGACTCGGATACTTGGATTGGAATATAAACAATGACTAGTAACAGCGTTAACGTTATAAGTTGCGGACATTCTCGAAATTTCATGATTCTATAGTCAGTCACTTTATAATTTTGTATAATAGTATAGATATCACAAATTTATTATATTACAGTAAAATGTTCTTACCGAATACCACACGTGATGCTTAAATTTTTTTATTCCTGGATATTTATTCTCTATCACGGTCGCGATATATTATTAGGATAATTTTCAAAATATTCGTGATTTCGAAAAAATTTCCGGAAGCTCTTGTGATACGTATATTTTTTATAAGTTATAAAGTAAAAAAAAATATTCGCTAAAACTGCAAAAAACAACAACACTGAATAATAACGTCACAGTAAGACAAAGTGGTGTCAAAAGTATGTCTTTTTTTCTAAGCGAAACACTTCAACAGCAACTAGTATCAATTTTTTTTTACAATTACCACAGAACAAAGAACTTTTTTACGAAACGCGAACCAAAATGTTGTCGTACTTAGGCCAAAAATCGATTTGGCATTGATTGTTGAAACCGGGATTGCCCGCCCCTCCCCCGTAGGAGAGCGGTGCTGTCGGACATTGTGATGCAGAAATAGCATATGCTTTGGCTATATACCACAACTGTGTTTGTATATGCACGATGCATCCAAAGCTTTTATTAGCTAATATTTTGAAATTTATGTTGCGTAAAATTTTAATGGGATGTCAAAAATCGACACTTTATTAAACATTTATATCGTATTTACGAAATGGAGCTATGAATTCCTGTACTTTTTCATTTGCTGAGTGGGAGGTTAAACCCCCCTCTAGCCTACGGCATGAAATGACACTGTGTCAACTGGTCGGCGATGACAAATTTGTATATACAGTGTGTCCATGGATAGAGTTTGGAAGGGGAACATTTTTTTTATTAGTAGGTATAGAAGAAAAATGTATTCCTTATCTGCATGTGTTGAAACCACAATTTCGAATATCAGATTTGCGATTACTATACAGGGTTCGTCAAAAACAACATTTTTACTTTTTAGTATTTTTTATTTCAATTTTCAATTCCTTGATTTATTAAATGAATTTTGCTTGAGCTGAAACTACAATTTCAACTATTATATTTGCGATTACTATACAGGGTTCGTCAGTAACAACATGTTTAGTTTTTTGGATTTCGTTTAAATAAATTTACGTAAAAACAAACAACTATATTGTTGCTTCTTACTTCGAATATGATTTTACATCTGGCCAAGTAACGATTTTGTTGTAAGAAAACCATTTTTTATTTGCCTACTTTTGAAGTATTTTTATTATTAAGTACATGTCATATTTCTTCAATTCATTTAATCGTAAATTATAAAACTTTTATTCAAACGTGGTACCACCGAGTTAGCGCATAGTTCAACTCGACATCTGAATTCCCGATAACAGTTCCTAATATGCTCTATTGGGATATTTGCAATAATTACTATTTTTTTTTCAAGCGATTTCATCCGATTTTACTAAATTTAAGCTTGTTTGGAAGTACCTTCAATTGTCGTATCCAATGGTACAAGATAGTTTCTAATAAAATTGCTAGAGGGCGCAATTTGTATTAAAAATTATTGTTTTGGCAATAACTCTGAAACGAACAAAGATATCGAACTGCGGTATTCACATCTTTTCTTGCAAATTTTATCTACGTTTCGATTATGATGTCATAGTTATACCGTATTATTTGAATTTTCTGGATAAAATCGAAAAAACTGTTATTATTACAAATTGCGCCCTCTAGCAATTTTATTAAACACTATCGTGTACTGTTGGATACGGCGATTGAAGATACTTACCTTTCCCTTCCAATCAAGCTTAAATTTAATAAAATCGGATAAGTCGTTTAGAAGTTACAGCGATTTTAATGTTTACACATTCAATAGCTTCTCCCACTCTTATCAAGGTCGGTACGCCAATGAGCCTTAAACCAAAATGATGCAGAATTGTCTAAGCTTTCAAATGATGTAATCAAAGTTATACCTTAATATGGGAATTTTCGGAGAAATTTAGAATTTAAAAAAAACAATTTTTAATTGTGCCCCCTTGTGGCGAAATAAGGAACTTAAAAGTAATTTCCAGCAATTTCTCTTGACCACTTTACTCATAAAAAAATCTTTCCGAAAGTTGTACGATTAATGGTTTCCGAGATAAAGCCGACGTCCTCGCTTATTTGACCACCCGGTACTATGTATTACCTTCAAACCCAGTTTCAAAAAAAAAAAATTATGATCATGCCTTTTGTGTTAAAAAATGTAACATACAATGTTGCAAATTAAATTATTATATTAAAAGAAGAAAAATTACCAAATAAATAGGTCAAATTTTAATACTCTAAAGACCAAAATAGCCCACAAAATAAATGAAAATGTGGCTCAAGGCGCTCTTGCACCAATTACAATTAAGAATCTTCAATTTAACGCACTTGCACTTCTCGTTTAAATGACTGGTAGAGTTAAAACGCAAAGTAAGGGATCCCGTGGAACGTATCGATTGTATTTTAATTCACTCTCTATTATTTTAAAAGAAAAAAAAATCAAACAACACTTTTGGAGCAAGGGCGTCCGAAGGGGGGGGGCAAGGGGGTGCGCTTGTCCCCCCCCCCCCTGGCCCAAGTAGATTTGAGATATTTTATTTAACTGGGATATACATATTTATTGAGATACAATTCAATTGACAAAATTGGTAAAACGAACTCTTGTTGCATAAAATGAAATGTGGAATTCAAAAATCTTCACTAAATAGCGAAGGAAAAATATTAGAATAGAATAAATAAAGCTTTATTTTAATTTACACAGCTAGTCATAATAGCAATATACAAATAGATATACAACCAACACATCTAATTCCCAATCCAAAAATAAATGACAAAAACAAAACACAAAGGGCAGATCAATAGATATGCTAGAAGTTAAAAAACATATCGACCTCCTAATAAATATGTTTCAAAAACATCGAAATGAACAAGTCGATTCAACATTTCATAAAATACTCTGCGAGGCAAAGGCTGTTGCTGAATTGTTTGACATAGATCTTAAAGTTCCAAGATTGGCTGGACGACAAATTCATCGTGATAATTACAATTCAACTTCGATCGAAGAATTTTTACAGAAGATCGATACCTATATTTAATAACTATTTGGATTCTTTAATACAGTCGCTTTGTGATAGGTTCTCGGAAGACAATAACCCAGCTTTCATGCTTTACCAACTACATCCCCATAACTTAAAAAAAATCAAAACTGAGGAATTTGAAAAAATAAATTCACAAAATTTATTGTCATTATAGCATAGACAATTTTAAAGAAGAAGCCCTTTCATGGTATTATCTTTGGACAAGTCAAAATAAAACTGCAGATATTACAGAAGATACATCCATGTTAGAATTACTGGAACATTGCAAGTTCTATCCAGCTATTGGTCAGGCAATTGCGATAGCAATTTGTTTACCTCCAACTACATGTACAGTCGAAAGATCATTCAGTACTCTCAGAAGAGTAAAAACCTGGATTCGCTCGACTATGACTGAGCACCGATTTTTTCATTTTTAAATATTTTGTTTAGCTATTTTTTGTTATTTAATATAAGTATTAGGTGTTTTGCTCTATTCTTTTATTGAAGCTTTGTTGAAGTGCTAGAAACAAAAAGAATTCCAATTATGATTTGCCCCCCTTGAAAAAGGTCCTTCGGACGCCCTTGTTTTGGAGAATAAGACATTACATGATCATAACACCAGACGTATAAATTATCAAACTATACCAGTAAAAATAATTTCGGAAAATTTATTTGACGGAATAATAAAATATAACAATCTTCCAAAAAATATCAGAAAAATTAAATAATTAGCAACTTTTAAAAAACAATTAAAATGATATTAACTAAATTAATTTATTTATAGTATTTTTTTTAAATTGATTTTGTTAAATAATTAAATTGGATTAACTTCCATTTTTTTTATTGTTATTTTTTTTTTGGTTATATTTTCTATATTATGTTCTCACTTTCCATGTAATGAATTGTAAAAGTTAGTTTGGAATAAAGGCATTTTGAAAGTTAAGATAACAAATGAGATTTTTTTTTCTAAATTTTGATTTCGGTTGTAGTGTATAAAGAAACAAAAACAAAATTTTCTGTTTTCACTTTTCGTTAACCTGAAGCCAAAACTGAGAAAATAAATAAATGAAAAAACGATTTCTATAGAATTTATCACATAAGTATGTATATATTGGCCGCCGTTGTTATATGTCATTTCTATACATTATATGTTTACACAACTTGAATTATGTACTACACATTTTTTATTATTTTTCATAAACTTCCGCACTTAGAACCAACAATAAGGTTATTCAAGGTGATTTTTTGAAAATTTACAATGACTATATTTCAGTGGCGCACCCAGGGGGGGCCAAAGGGGCCTTGGCCCCCCCAAAACCCCCAATAAAATGAAAAATTATGAAAGTGGATAAGTATTTTAAAAAGTCAATTTTCTTAGATTTACCTCACGGGCCTCGTTTGAGGGGGGCCAGGTGGGGCATTTGCCCCCCCCCCCCTCCTCCTGGAAGTTGACTTATTGACAAAAGTTGACTTATTGAGGTTTAATATGGTTTGATTGAATGTATGAATTTATTATTTCGAGTTTTCCTTTATATTTTTGTTATTATTTTGGGGTAGTAAAGACTTATTTTAATAAAAATAAACAGTTTTAATGCCAAAACGACTATGAATGTTTGAGAAACAATTTTAGCTCATTAAGTATTGAGCAAAAAATTGAAATTAAAATTAAGGGAAGACCTAAACTCTCGAAATTAACTTGATACATACCACAAAGTGTAAATCTAGGGACTTTATTGTTATTGATAAGTTTGCTGCAAATAAAAACAGATGAATGAACTTTACTTTTAAACAATGTACTTACCCACTAATGAAAAATAAATTAGCCTTTTTATTTTTTATCTTATTTCATTTTCAATAGAATAAGAAGGTAATCATAAATTTTTAAAATATTTACTATAATAGTTATTGAAAAAAATTTGGGCGTGGTCTTAAAAAAATTTCGCCTGCGGCGCATTTCGCCTACGACAAGCTTTTAGTACACCCCCAAGTTAACAAGTCACAAGCCGCCAATGCCCCCCCCCCCCCCCTAAGAAACCGTTTAACGACTCCCATGACTAGGCTATTGCGATCTTCCCTGCAAGAGTACCTGTTAAAAAAGCTCCAAAGTTCTAGAAAAATGCGTAACTTAAAAGTTTATTAAAACATTTCCTTCCAGCACTGGTTGGCGGCCCCCCCCTAACATAAAATCCTGCGTGCGCCGCTGCTATATTTTCTACACTAAAGAAATCAAAAACCAAAAATACCATTTCTACAAAATCGCGGGGGAATAAAAGAGGTATTTTGCAGACCACTTTCACCCTTCTCTAAGGCAAGACCCTCATTCGCTTTAAAACCATTACCGCACTTTCTCTGGAAAGCTTATAACTTTTCTGCAATACCAAAATTAATGACATTTAAGTACAAAATATTAGCAAAAGTTTGAGAGAATATTTTAAAACTGACTTTTGCAAAATTGGCAGGAAAAATTAGAAAATAAACGTAAATGATGAAAAATGATTCCAATCCTAAATTTAAACGCTATTATAGTGCTAAAAGTATGTATTTTTTTGCAGTTACTTGTTGTTTGCTCTTTTTGTAAACTTTTCAATAAAATTTGCATATTTTAAAATTTAACGCGCTTACTTTTGCCATCACATGTCTGTATTTTTGTACGTTTCATATTTAATCTTGTCATGTTTATTGGCTTTCGGCCAATTTATCGTTTTTTAATATAAATTTATTATATTTTCTTGACCATTAATGTATTTTTAAAGTTTTTTCTAGTTGTACATTTACAGAAACATACCAAGTGCTGAAAAAGACTGCAATTCCATGAGTGGACGCCGTGTCCTAGCTAAACACGGGTTTTCCGGTGCGTGCGGAGCGATGCGTGCGACGCGGTGATATTTAGAATTAAACGCAGAGCAACAGATGAAGATGTCCTAATTAAACACGAAATGCGTGCGTTGCGGCAACGTCGCATCGCAGTCATCGCACGCAATGTTTTAAAATTAAAACGGTTTTATTTTTCTGTCTGTTCTCGTACGACAAATTGCAATAAAGGTGTTCATTTTGGAAATGCAAAAAAAAAGACGCACTTTGGAAGAAAATGAATCCTCAGTCAAAAGTTTTTGCTTTCGTCGGTAGGAAAATAATATTATTTACTTTTCCAACTGACTGTACTTACACACAATCTTCCATGTAGTTATTTTTAAGCGCATATTTTGAGTTCGCCTATGCCGAAACAAAAATATACCCCGACAATGTCAGACGTTCAATTTGCATTTGATCTGTTCTGTTTACGTTTTTTAAAATAAACAGGGCTTAAAAATTAGAAAAAAATTGCGCCCTACTAAATTCTGCAACGTTGTGTTTTTAAATTTAAAAATTTTCAAATCATTTTGAAGATATTTGGGCAAAACCGAATTTTCGCGATTTCGTTTTTATTTTTTTCCGACTCTATTTGAAGAGATATATCAAAATAAAGGTTACCATTTTTCTCCTTTACAAGTTGGTGTAATTAGATTTTCAAACCGACGCGACGTTTCGTTTTCCCACAATCACCATCAACTTTTTAATTCCCCTCCTCATTCCAAATTTAACAACGTATCACACCTAGTATTAATAACACGTTTCGCACTTAAAAACCATCATCAATAAGAATAAGTGCAAATTTATCTTGTATAAACATTCCTTTGATTTCAAAGCCAACTAGAAATAAATTGCCTTTGGAAAACAATAAACTTTTATTAAATACACGGGTTTTAAAACTAAATTTGTACTTTGAATTTATTTTTCTAATAAAAATTAAAAGTCATTTTATTCGTATAAGCCTGCCCATAAAAAAGTTCACCAATTACCACTCAAACAACAGTTTTACTAAATACCTAACAGTGTTTTCAGCAAACAAATTTCATTTTCAAAAAAGCAACCTTTTTTTTCTAAACATATAAGTAGCAACGATATACAATTTCATCCATTACGTTCTCTAACATTCTTGGAGTTATTCCTCTAATGGCGGCTTAAACTTCAGCTTGAACTTAGTCAGTATTTTCATAGATTTTCCAGTAGACTTCATTTTTAAGATACCTAGCTCCAGAAAAGAAAATCCAAGGGTGTAAGGTCGGGAAAACGTGCAGACCACCGTATGGGGCCGTTAGTGGCAATTAATCTATTGGTAAAGCGTTTCGTTAAATATTCCATATTATAGCGAGAACTATGGGGAGGGGCTCAATCTTGCTGAAACCACATCTTGAGTAATATTCCATAATTTTTATATATTAGGAGATCCATGTAGAGTGCATGCTTATCCTTTACACCCGGTATATTAACCTATTTGTGATATTATTTATTATTAAGTATGTAATATTTTAAATTTAAAAAGATCATTTACTTCAGATTCGCCAAACTAAAAAATAACGCACTAAATCATATTAGATAAATACTGCTTCTTTATTGTTGCTGGAATTTAGAATCTGCGACAAAAATAGCCCAGACGTGTTTTGTTTAAAACCCATCAAAATTGATACAGATTTTTTGGAACCGTTCCAATATTTTTTTTATCAATCTTGATTACGCGACAATGCCTTCCAACAAAAATGTAAAAAATTAAATATTAATTTCTAGGTACATCAATAAATTGAACACGTACATCAATAAATTGAACAATGAGCATACAATGAACAGATCAAGCTCAATTTTTTGCATTTTGGGTTATCGATATCTATGTCTATGTAAATATACAGGGTGTCCGGAAATGATGAGAAAAAATTTTTGGCGATAATTCAAACAGATTACATTTTGTTTTATAATAATTATTCATTTGAATATTTTTGAAAGTAGTGCCGCGTTTTTAATCCTGCAAATTTTGATTTCGGAGACGCTGTCTATAAATAAAGTAACAGCGACCATATGCGACTTTCGGTTATAAGTACCGGAAGTTGTCTCAAACTTGCTTATTTAAAAAAAAACATCTCAAGGATAATTTATTATTTTGATATGGGCCTTCAAATTTGTACAAGTTTAAACAAGTCTGTACAAGATTGCACAAGTTTGTACAGAGTACAAACGTGTACAAAATTGTAAAACCTTTATACAAACCGGTACAAACTTGAATAAACCTGCATGCATAAGTAAACGTACTTTACTTGATTTGTAGGAGTTTGGACAAGTTTGTACGCAGTTTTACAAGGTTGTGCAAGTTTATACAAATTTGTACAAGTTTAAACAAGTCTGTACAGGATTGCATAGTTTGTACGCACTGGTACAAGTTTGTCCACACTTTTACACATGTACAAAGTTGTAAAACCTTGTACTTGCTTGTCCAAACCGGTACAAACTTGAACAAACCTGTACAAACGAGTGCGAACTTGTACAAACTAAAGCAGCTCCCCCTGGGAAAAGGGGCGGCCGTCAATGTAAGTATCCACTTTGTGGGAAGTACTATTATTGTCTGTAAAATCTTAGTCTTTAATAAAAATAAATAACTCTGGTTTTTTGGACTCTGGTTTAAAGGTCAATTACTACCTGATATCCGCACCCTAGAATGACTCTAAAGAACAGGCATACCGCGATCATTTTATCTTTCTTCCTTTTCTCAGTGGCGAAAGTGATGTAGAATGATGATTTAGCGAATTCGTTACGATTGTTTTACAATGTTGTGAATATTAATATAGGTTCTTGCCGTAAACAGTGCCTTTTTTTGAAAAATATATATATATATATATATACTCGTTTCATTTGCTATCCCTTTTCTGTAATGCGAAAAGGCTGGTCTTTATTGATGGAACTTTGATTTGTAAACAAAACATTGGAAGAAAATCTACAAACAACCGTGTTTGATCCAATGTTGGAGTCAATTTGCAATAAATGATAACATTATATAAAATCAAATAAGCTTTAAAAACACACTCACACTCCTTGATCTAAGAAAAATTACAAAACAAGAAAAAATGGGTTAAACAATACCACCCCACTTCTCGGACTTGAAAGCCATCATTACACACACACAGAACCAAGCCAAACTGCCACTGTCTTTCTCCTTCCAACTTACTCGTTTCTTTTGCTGTCCCTCTCTGTAATGCCAAAAGGCCGGTCTTTGATAGGACATTGTTTATTAAACAAAACACTAAGAGCCTGGTGGTCAAAAGACTACGGCCTGTTGATTTTCGGAACAATTTTGTAAATTTTCGCCGAGTGGGGGAGGCACTGCCCGACCCGGATTGTATTTTTAGCTAAATTTTGGGCTATTTAATAAAACGGTGTTCGCGAGTTTCCGCTATTTTAAGAGGTCTAGGCTAATGAAGTTTTTGGGTGACAAACAAAAACGACCTTTCTTATTTCTAAAAGAATATTCATTAATATAAGGTTTATTAATGACGCCTTTTAGAAAAAAAAATATATTTCTCATTAGATTTTTATTTCTAGCCCCAAAGGTCGACTTCAGGTTACCTTACGGCTGCAATCAAACCGGAAGTTATGACAGGGCCATCGAGAGGAAATCGGGCCCCTGCTCCCCTCCGTTTGATAAAAATGATTTCTTCGTGATCAAGTAGGCCCCCTCAGAAACTTCCCGACTCCTCCTCTTGTCGGGCTTGCTTTTTGACATAAATGAAAGTGAACATGCATGCTTTATATGCTACAACTTGTCAAAGTGCAAGTGACGTCGATTCTACCAGTATTTTTTGATTCGTTTCCACGTCAATTATTAAGATACATACCGATTAAAATAAAAGTATAGGGACTCTTAAATGAAACAGCTGTTATGCAAAACTTTTAAAATAAATTTCTGTCTTAATTCCAGATTATAAAACCGGACAAAGATGTCCGACAAATTGTGTTTTCGATGTAAAATGTTTAAAAATTGGCGACCAAATATTGTTTTCAATAGTTTTTAGAACGGTATGGCAAAGCCAAAAAATATATCATTAGAGTAGTTCAAAAGCAGAACGAGTGATTTCGGCACTCGCCCACTCCACCTGGATGTATGCGAGTGAGCTTGTCGTGAGCTCAAGACGTCACAATACCGCCACTTTCGGTTATTTTGTCGATACAAAATTACCACCGTCTTTTTGGTATTGGCATTACCTAATTTTATAAATAAAATTTATTTAATGTGCCATCTTCATCAATATTTCGTTTATTTTTCGTTTTCTCTTTTAAAAACGTATTAATTTTTGTACACACGAATATGGAGGTCATTTTGAACATTTGTTAAAAGCATTTTTTTTAAAAAATTAAAAAAAAAATTTTGTTGTTGGCAAATCTCTTATTGACTGGTTTAAGTAGAGAATAAAATTAACAACAAATTTATGTAACAGTTTTTTTTTTTAGTTTTTACTGACAAAAATTTTAATTGATACACGAAGTAAATTTTTTAAATCCAGATATCTCAAAAACAGCTGCTCAAATCAACTGTTACTACGTAGGTACCTATTTTTTAGATAAAATAATTTGAAGAATAAGAATGTTTATTTAAATTTAAAGGTTCAATACGGCTCAAAAAAGTTATTTCGTCTAAATGTGTGCAAGGTACCGCAGCTCTAAATTTACAATAAAAATGAGGGCAATTTAAATTTTTCCCTCTACAACACCCCCACCCCCTAGCCAAGTATTATGACAATACACCAATTATTTAAAAAAATATTTATGAAAAACTAAAAACAAAACTTTTAACACTCTATGTCTCCGAAATCATCCACTTTTGGACTGAGGTAAGTTGGGTGAGACCGTCATATTGAAGCCTCAGGAATTTGCGGTAGCATTTTCGCGCACCTTTTAAAAGTACCCAGTATTTTGAAAACGAAAAGTTGATCGGAAAATCTGCAACATGAGACTGATAGCCTACGGGGTTAGCGCTGCCTAGCGGAACTCCTGTAATTGTGACGTGTACATTGACAGGTGATTTCCTTTAAACAATTTTTTCTTATTTTTATGCTTTAGAAGTGTCGTTGTCCGACATTTGATGGAGCTACGAAATACGCACAACAACCCATTGGAGATTGTACACTTTGATTTTTAAAATTGAACAGAAGATTGTACGGTTCGAAACTTAAATGTCAATGGAGCTTGTACCGGGTGGTCAAATAAGCGAGGACGTCGGCTTTATCTCGGAAACCATTAATCGTACAACTTTCGGAAAGATTTTTTTATGAGTAAAGTGGTCAAGAGAAATTGCTGGAAATTACTTTTAAGTTCCCTATTTCGCCGCAAGGGGGCACAATTAAAATTTGTTTTTTTAAATTCTAAATTTCTCCGAAAATTCCCATATTAAGGTATAACTCTGATTACATCATTGGAAAGCTTAGACAATTTTGCATCATTTTGGTTTAAGGCTCATTGGCGTACCGACCTTGATAAGAGTGGGAGAAGCTATTGAAAGTCTAAAAATTAAAACCGCTGTAACTTCTAAACGACTTATCCGATTTCACTAAATTTAAGCTTGTTTGGAAGGGGAAAATAAGTATCT
The DNA here is from genome assembly GCA_963969555.1 of Polydrusus pterygomalis. Classification (NCBI taxonomy): domain Eukaryota; kingdom Metazoa; phylum Arthropoda; class Insecta; order Coleoptera; family Curculionidae; genus Polydrusus; species Polydrusus pterygomalis. Next base: position 5,144,083 of record OZ018376.1, read on the forward strand.
TCAATTGCCGTATCGAACAGTACACGATAGTGTTTAATAGAATTGCTAGAGGGCGCAATTTGTAATAATAACAGTTTTTTCGATTTTATCCCGAAAATTCAAATCATACGGTATAACTATGACATCATAATTGAAAAGTAGATGAAATTTGCAAGAAAAGATGTCAAGACCGCAGTTCGATATCTTTGTTCGTTTCAGAGTTATTGCCAAAACAATAATTTTTAATACAAATTGCGCCCTCTAGCAATTTTATTAGAAACTATCGTGTATCATTAGATACGAAAATTGAAGGTACTTCCAAACAAGCTTAAATTTAGTAAAATCGGATAAGTCGTTTAGAAGTTACAGCGATTTTAATGTTTACACTTTCAATAGCTTCTCCCACTCTTATCAAGTGAAAGTGTAAACATTAAAATCGCTGTAACTTCTAAACGACTTAACCGATTTTACTAAATTTAAGCTTGTTTGGAAAAAAAAGGTAAGTACCTTCAATTGTCGTATCCAATGGTACAAGATAGTTTCTAATAAAATTGCTAGAGGGCGCAATTTGTATTAAAAATTATTGTTTTGGCAATAACTCTGAAACGAACAAAGATATCGAACTGCAGTCTTCACATCTTTTCTTGCAAATTTCATCTACTTTTCGATTATGATATCATAGTTATACCGTATGATTTGAATTTTCGGGATAAAATCGAAAAAACTGTTATTATTATAAATTGCGCCCTCTAGCAATTTTATTAAACACTATCGTGTACTGTTGGATACGGCAATTGAAGATACTTATTTTCCCCTTCCAAACAAGTTTAAATTTAGTGAAATCGGATAAGTCGTTTAATGTTTACACTTTCCCACTCTTATCAAGGTCGGTACGCCAATGAGCCTTAAACCAAAATGATGCAGAATTGTCTAAGCTTTCCAATGATGTAATCAGAGTTATACGTTAATATGGGAATTTTCGGAGAAATTTAGAATTAAAAAAAAAAACAATTTTTAATTGTGCCGCCTTGCGGCGAAATGAGGAACTTAAAAGTAATTTCCAGCAATTTCTCTTGACCACTTTACTCATAAAAAAATCTTTCCGAAAGTTGTACGATTAATGGTTTCAGAGATAAAGCCAACGTCCTCGCTTATTTGACCACCCGGTACATTTTGAATTCAATCCCAATTTTCTGCCATCAAAATCCGTTGGAACCGTTTTGACAAGAAATTATGAGATATTTCGATTCAGGGCTACAATTACTACGTAAAACGACATCTATCTAATTTTTAATAAAACATGGAGATTGTACACTTTGAATCTATACCCCTTAGTTATAAAATTGGGGCTTCTGGATACGCCAACACGCATGCGCGTAACCCATTGGTTTGCAATTTGCATTTTCAACGCAACATTTTATTATAGAAGCGGGCGTAGCATCATAGAGTTTACTGGTGGTAGAAGTGGCGTGGCGCTGCTTAAATGATTGACGATGAAATTGAATGGTTTTTGACGATATCTGTTCTAAAATACAAATGTAAAATTTGACCACCTTGGCCACTTGTAAAAATTATGGGAATTCCTAAATTTAATTATGAACTATCAATTTTTCTAGGGCTATTAGGAAAAAAAGTATTTCTTATGTTTAAAGGTGGGTAAATAGTAGCCGCAAGGATTAATGTTGCCCGAATATTAAATTTCTATATCAGAACCGAGGTAAGAACAGGAAAACCGTTAAAAAAATGAATTTTTATGCCCAGAGGTGACTGATCTTATACCATTTTGCTTCTGCGGTCTATTTTACCTGGGTTTATTAAACATTAAACGTTAGTGGTATGACAGACAAAAAAGAGGATAGAAACACGTTTTAACTTACAACTAAGCAATTATATTGTTTTAACCGCTGCAATTCAAACAAAAATAAACAAAATTAAAGTTAACAACGCTTCTACAAAGTAATATTTTATTTCCTTATTGTTTCTTTTTTCTTCCTCTTCTTTTAATTACTGTAGTATCGACCTCTCCCTAAAACAAAACGGAATTGTTATCCGACATAGGTACCGGGTAGTCTAATAATAATAAGTTTATTTAAAATTTAATAATATAATAAATATATTTATGTTGTCTTCTATAAACTTATTCTTCAATCCCCTGAAGCTGAGCTTGTTAGGGGCAAATCTTATTTTTTGTTTTAGTATGTGTTTTAGTATGTAAAATCATAAATCATAAATATGCGTTAAAAATCAAGTTTTAAAGTAAAAATGCTAATTTATAGTATAAACGCAGTTTTTTTTTTGAAGAAATATATTACCTATAATAAAATTATTAATTTATAATTTTTAAGCAAAAAATATTACTTAAATAAATTATTCAGAACAATATTAATTAATTAAAGCATTTCTAAAAATATTTTAAAATTGTCTGTTTTTATTTCGACTTTAAATTTTTTTAATGAAATCAATTTTTTTATTTTTGTTGGTAAATACTCGTTTAAATAGTTAAAAACATAAATATTTGAAAGTTTTTTGTCCTATGGACTTATTTATTTTAGGTTTTATGGTTATTTTATTTTTATGACGTATATTATGATTATGGTTTTTAAATTGTATAAGGTTTTTATTTTTAAATATATATATTAAGATGTTATAAATGTAAAGTTGTCTTATGTTCAACTTTTTTGTTTCTGAATATAATTCTTTTAAAGGATAAAGATAATCTTTATTGAATAAGTATAATTTTTAGAACCTTTTTTGTAATATTTCTAATTTTTTAACTAAAGATCTATTTATCCCTCCCCAACCTAAAATTCTGTAATTTAAAGGAGTTTTAACTAACACGTAATATAATATTTCCATGTCTTACATTTAAAAAAAATTTAATGTTTTTAAAAATCGGTAGTAAACTTCTTAATTTTTTAATTAAGTATTTTAAGTAAAAATTTCAATTTAATTTACTATCAAAAATAATTCCTAAATATTTTATTTTATTAACTTTAAAAATTTAAATGTCTTAATTTATTTGAATACTATTCAAATTTCGTGGTAGGTTATTTAGGTTTAAAGTAAAAGGAATAATATTTGTTTTATTAAAATTAATTGTTAACAAATTGTTCTCAAACCAATTTTTTATAATTTTAAAATCTTTTTTAATTTTAATATTTAAGTTTTCCCAATTTGTATCGGTATAAAAATTTGTAGTATTATCTGCAAAACTATGAATTTGTCCATAATAAATGCTAATTTTTGATATTGAGAGTTAACGTCGAATTTAGTCAGGGGCGTTCCTAGGTGGGGGCTCTATGCTTCTAAAAACAACCATTTACACAACAAGAATACCTTGGTTTGTTCCGGATACCTTCTATATCAAAATTTTTATATTTATACAAGGAAGTAAAAAAACAGGCTTACCTCCTCGTTATCCTTTTCTTCTATAATTTCGGGCAGATCGCTTTTGACTGAATGTACCCTTCGACTTCTAGTCGTTCTAACAGAAGAATCAGTCCGATCGGCTGAAAAGATACATTAATAAATATTGGTGTAATAATGGAATATAGAAATTTTAGGCCCTGACTTCCTATGTTGCCAACTCGACGATAAATAAATCTATCATTTTTCAATTATTAAAAAATATTGTATGTAATATAAAAAAAATGTCTGCTGGAAATCGTAAGGTAAAACATATAATATATATAAAATACATAGATAATCTAATATGGGAACTAAATCAAATAAAATGTATTAAACCAACTTTTTTATTAACCCTTTCGCTGCTCCGGACGAATATATTCGCCACGCCGTATACTGCTCTGGACGAGTATAGTCGTTTTGCTTATAAAAATAGGATCAGGCTGCTCTAGACAAATAATCTCGCTGGCAGAGTTTCCACGTGTTGCTTGCAGGCCGCTCGTTTCAAATAGGCGCGGCGGCGGGCGGGCGGTTGGACCGAAGTAGGGTGGGGCCGTGAATGTTTCCCGCGAAATTTCACTGATTTTGTACGTTTACATTATGTAGAGTTCGAGTTTTTGGTTGTTTCGACAAGTTTTGTGTTAGAATAACCTAATATGGCTGGGAAATATCTAGGTTAGGTTAGGTTAGGTAAGAGTGGCAGACCCTTGGTTCTGACCAAACGGTCTCACGTAGTCCTGATTAGGTCCGTTGTGATACCACACGTGTTCCGTAGAACCCACCTTCATCAGATCACTGATGGTTTATGCGACGTAACCGCGGAAGGATTTTAACAACTCATTCAAACCAGCCACTACTGTTCAGAAATCTGGGAAATATCTAACAGATAAACAACTTGAAGAGATATTAGCCAGAAGTGACAGCGAATATGAGGAACAAAACGTAAGTTCCGAAATCGGAAAAACCGGCCAAGTGTGAGTCAGACTCGCTCACGTAGGGTTCCGTACCATTATCTTTACAACATTAGACACTATATAACCTTTTTTTAGTTTCACTTGTGTCTGGGAGGTTATAATATAGTGTCTAATGTCATACTCAATTAGTTTACAGTGCTCTTAACGAGTATATTCGCAAGCGGTAAAAAAATAGGCAATTTGGCGTGCGACTTTATTTGAGCACCGCACAGTGAAAGGGTTAAGGTGGGAGTATCAACATGCTTATCAACTAATAATCTATTTTGCGTAGATTTATTTATTTTTTCTAGCTTTTATACAAAATTTAAATATATCAATATCGACTGCATATTCTATAGGTAATTATTGACAGATTAAATAAATATTACGGAATTTCATAAATTATTTTAGGGGAATTGTATAGCGATAAATATCGGGTAAGATTTTCTTTTAACATTATTATGCCATTATTCTTTTACTATACAATTCCTCGAAAATTAGCAATAAAATAAGTTATTATTTTTGTAATATGTCAGATATTACCTAAATAATGTGCCGACGATATTGATTTTATTTAAATATTACATTAAAAAAACAACGCGAAATAAGTTATACGTTGGCAATAGATTGAATGACGTTGAGAATTCCACCTTAAGCACAAAATAATTGACCATACCTGAAAATATGTACGATATAACACAAGCGTCTAGAGACTGACTATGGACTTTTCAACCGGCCAATCATAGGCCGCCGTCTTAAAGAAAGTCATTGTGAGGTTAAGCGATTTAAAGTCGGTTGTCGTAAATTAGGAAAATAAAATGCTATTGTTTGCAATAAGGAGTTTAGTCTAATTTCACACTCGGAAAGGTTGTAACATCACTAGTCCAAACCGTTCTCAAAAATATACAATTTTTTTCAGTCTAAACTATCCTCTTCAAAAAAACCTCCGCATTAGAGAAAATTTCCATATTCAATATTTTTCGTCTGCGACAATCAAGGTAATTCGTTTAGTTTATTATTTTATTTCATCAATTTTTTCGCCTCAATTTAATAGGAAATAATACAATGATTTATGTGCGCATTCTAACACATTTATTTTTAAGTTTCCCGCGCTTTATTGCGAACGTTGATTGGGCGGTTGAAAAGCCAGACTCTATATGCTTGTCGATATAACTTACATAAGTAATACAAATTTAAATATGCACACTACATAAAAAAATGTGTATCAAATAAAATAAATATAAACAAAATAAAAAAATAAAATGTTTCCTTAGTTACTACATTTATTTTTTTCAAGCATAACGTTAAAATAAAAGTACTAGAAGACAAAGATAAACATTTAAATTTAATTTTAAAGATAAATTCATAAAAAAAATGTCCACATAGGTAAATTAACTTAAAATCTATGTTACAATTATCGATTAAGTTACTTATTATTGTTTAGGATAATTTAAAGGAAAAATTATGTTACAATTCGACAATTATGTTAAAAGTGGCACCTATTGACATTAAAAATAAAAACCATTAAGGAAGAACCTTTGACAAACACGCTTTAGAAAAATTTACAACGTTTACACGCGAGTTCATTAAGTAATTGTCCAAGTTCCATTCCGGAACCAATTGCAACATAAAGTACAGATATTTTAGTTATAAATTTTTTTTTTGCTACTTACATGCTGCAGATTTGGTGGAAGACACGGAACTGGCTCTACTACTTCTCCCTCCTTTTTTGTCGCTTTTGACAGGTGGGCTGTCATTTTTATCACCTTTCTTTTTCGCTTTCTTTGATGGACTAGGCGAGTCAGACTGTTCGGAAGCTACCGACATTGTATCTGCAGACTGCCTTCGTAGTCTTGTCTTTATACCTATAAGAAAACAATCATTTTATTTTCCATTGAAAATTAATTATTTAATAAAATTAATTATTATAATTAATTTAAATTGTTATTAAAAGTTGATAATTTTTTAATTTTTCTGATACTTTTTGGACGATTGTTATATTTTATTATTCCGTCATATAAAAGCGATTTCTTTTTCTTTCCGAAATTACTTTTTACTAGTATAATTTGATAATTTATACAATGTCTGGTGTTATGATAATGTAATGTCTTATTCCCCTGAAGTGTTATGTTTGATTTTTATTCTTTTAAAGTAATAGAGTGAATTAGAATACAAATTTTTAATTTATAAATGTTTTGAACGTGTAAATACTCCATCGATCTATATAGATTAACGGTTCTAAAACTAGACAAAATCAAAATGTATACAATTATGAAAAGTGATGGCAACGTTCAAATTATTGCTATTCCACGTAACCCTCAGTGTATAAAACAAAATGTTAATTCAATAATTGCTATACTACTAACTAAAGTAATTAAGTAAACAATTAGAACTTAAATAATAAAATTAAAAAAGATTTTAAAATTATAAAAAATTGGTTTGATAACAATTTGTTAACAATTAATTTTAATAAAATTATATTCCTTATACATACTTTAAACCTAAATAACCTACCTCGAAATATGAATAGAATTTAAATAAATAAAGACATTCAAATTTTTAAAGTTAATAAAATAAAATATTTAGGAATTATTTTTGATAATAAATTAAATTGGAATTTTCACTTAGAATAACTTAATTAAAAAATTAAGAAGTTTACTACCGATTTTTAAATTTTTAAAAACATTGAAAACATTTTAAATGTAAGACATAATATGGAAATATTATATTACGCGTTAGTTAAAACTCATTTAAATTACGGAATTTTGGGCTGGGGAGGAATAAATAGAACTTTAGTCAAAAATTAGAAATATTACAAAAACTTTTCTAAAAATTATATTCAATAAAGATTATCTTTATTCTTCAAAAGAATCATATTCAGAAACAAAAAAGTTGAACATAAGACAACTGTTACTTTACATTTATAACATCTTAATAGGTATATATATTTAAAAATAAAAACCTTATACAATTTAAAAATCATAATCATAATACACGTCATAAAAATTAAATAACCATAAAACCTAAAGTAAATAAGTCCATAGGACAAAAAAATTTCAAATCTTTATGTTTTTATTTAAACGATTATTTACCAACAAAAATTAAAAAACTGATTTCCTTAAAAAAATTTAAAGTCGAAATAAAAACATGGATATTAAAAATAGACAATTTGAAAATATTTTTAGAAATGCTTTAATTAATTAATTAATATTGTTCTGAATAATTTATATAGGTAACATTTTTTCCTTAAAAATTAGAAATTCATAACTTTATTATAGGTAATATTATATTTCTTCAAAAAAACTGCGTTTATACTATAAATTGAAATTTATACTTAATTTTTAATGCATATTTATGATTTATGATTTTACATACCAAAACAAAAAATAAGATTTACCCCTAACAAACTCAGCTTCAGGGGATTGAAGAATAAGTTTATAGAAGACAACATAAACATATTTATTATATTATTAAATTTTAAATAAACTTATTATTATTAATTAAAAAATAAGAAATAAGTAAATTACCATAACAAGTTACACAATTACAGAAAAGGTTCATTGAAAGCGAAACAGGAAGATGTAATGCCTAGGAATACTGTAAAGGGATAATGACCTTGTTGGGAGGTCATGTATGTCAGTTCCTTTAGAGAGTTTCTGATATAAGTAAGGAGGAGTTTTAGTCTCATTAGTTTTATAGACCAAACAGGCCATATGTACTTTAAAACGTTCATCCAGGTTTAGCCAATGGGAATCCCTAAAACAGTCCGAGACATGGTCAAATTTATGTAAATTGTAAAAAAAAAGAACACAAGAATTTTGTAAGGAATGCCGATCTTGCTGACGTAACGCAGGCCAGAAAACAACATCAGAGTAAGAAACATCGCTATCGTTCCAGTCACCGATAATTTTATAAATGTCTTTATTTACCTGAAATAGGAGAATCCACATGTTCACTTTTAGCTTTAGCTGCTCTCTTTGTAGGTGTGCCTACAACGTCGGACAACACCGAAGCAGAACGGGTGTGCCTCGAGAGGGTTCCCGAACTGTTTGAGGGGGAAGTCTGTTCGTAGACATTGGACTCGTCAGGGTCAGGTTTGCCTGGAAACAAAAATAGTGGACTCAGTTTGGATCAATTTTTCAAAGTTTTCATTAATACAGAGTCCTTTCAAAGTATCAGTGGGGAAGAGGACTTCAACTTCAAGTCCTCTTCCCCACTAATACTTGAAAGAATTAAATTATTAAGGACGCTAAAACATAATTAATACAGACAGAGGGTTTCAACGCGTGACATTTTGTTTTTCCATCTCGACCAAATAATTACGTGTATATTGAGAAACGATAAGTACGAAGACTAACCTGCAAACTCCGCCTTATCCATTAAATGTAAAGGATCGATTTCTTCTACAGTGGCCAACTTTATTTCTCTCTCTACTTTTCCAATGGACCTTAACATACTGGCTTGCCTTCTAGTTAGTCTTCTTGAAGTGGTATAAGCGCCCACATCACTGTATGCTTTGGTAGTTTGTTTTTGTCCTAAAAAAAAGCAAGTAAATAAAACCAACAACCTATAGTTCCATCCATCATCCATCTAGGTTTTAGCAGTGGCAGCATGAGCCAGCGCATTTATATGTTTTCAGACTTAAATTAATGAAATCATCATCATAAAACATAAAATCACTCCCTTGGTGTGTTCGTATCAACGATCACCGTGACATATTATTAACTAGTATGTGTGATAAAAAGAGAGAGAATAGTAACCGAGAGAACCTAGTGCACGATATTGACAACCCCGATACCGTGAATATAGTTGGATTGCCAGATTTAACAAAATCATCGGTTTATCAAGATTTCTTTAAATATTTTATTAGGTATATCGCTTCGTGAAATTAATTTAAACCATTGGTGTATTATTTTATTATGTAAAAAAATATAAATATGGTATGCTATGGGTGGAGGAGTATATTATATATATTATTGGGAAAAATTCATTTTTGATAAAAAGTTTTGCTTGTAAAAAAAATGCAATTCACGAAGAGAAAATTTTGATTTTTCATACAGGGTTCGCAAAAACTTCAAAAACATGATTTTTCTCCAAGAGTAAACTACCCTTATTTTTCATTTTTGACCAAAATGCCAATTAGAAAACCTACTTAGAATAACGTTTGTAATTTAAATCAGAGATTTAAAATAAATCTTCGATTTTTTTAGATTTTTTAATTTTTAGAGGTAAAAGAATTTTTTTTTTGGATAGCAGCATTAGCGGTCGAAATACATACATACATACATTATCAATGACAGAGGGGTATCAAAAAGTTTCAAAAACTGATTTTTGGTGTTACCAGAAATATGTATTTTTAATTTCACAAAAATGAAATGACCCCGGAAATACCACAAAAAAATCTTAAAATAACAACAAATAATAATTTCATAATTTGCTATTCAAACACTCCCCCTCCATATTCAACACATTTTTCCAGCAGTAAACGAAAGTGGTCAAAACTTCTTCGAATTTCGAAAAACTAAAACAATCGAAGATTTATTTTAAATCTCGGATTTAAATTACAAACGTTATTCTAAATAAGTTTTCTAATTGGCATTGGTCAAAAATGAAAAATAAGGGTAGTTTACTCTGGGAGAAAAATCATGTTTTTGAAGTTTTTGCGAACCCTGTATAAAAAAATCAAAATTTTCTCTTCGTGAATTGCATTTTTTTTACAAGCAAAACTTTTTATCAAGAATGACTTTTTTCCGAGAAATGAAATTTTTCATCCATCTGTGTTATTGTAAAGCCTATCCGCGGACAGTCTGTATATATATTTAATAATAAAAATCTTAATCATAAAACACGTCATAAAAATGAAATAACCATAAAACCTAAAATAAATAAGTCCATAGGACAAAAAAATTTCAAATATTTATGTTTTTTTAAACAAAAATTTAAAAATGGATTTCATTAAAAAATTTTTAAGTCGAAATAAAAACATGGATATTAAAAACAGACAATTTAAAAATATTTTTAATTAATTAATATTGTTCTGAATAATTTATATAGGTAAGTAATATTTTTTACCTAAAAATTATAAATTAAAAATTTTATTATAGGTATATTTCTTCAAAAAAAAAATGCGTTTATACCATAAATTAACATTTTTACTTTAAAACTTGATTTTTAATGCAAATTTATGATTTATATACTAAAACAAAAAATAAGATTTGCCCCCAACAAGCTCAGCTTCACGGGATTAAAGACTAAGTTTATAGCAGACAACATAAACATATTTATTATATTATTAAATTTTAAATAAACTTATTATTATTATTATTATTATATACAATGACACTGGCCATGGTAAATTTATATTTATTGTATACATACATGAAATAGAGAAAATATAGCTTCGACTGCGAGCTAATAAATGTGATATGCCCATGTAAAAAACTGACCTCATAGGTTGTTAAGCAAAACCAACAGAATGGAATTTTGTTTCGACTTTGAAAAAATACACTTACCCTCGTCATGGGGAACGTCTTCTTCAGTAGACGGTCCTGCTTGTTCTCGAATGGGAGTCAACATAACTCGTAAGTCCATTTTGCTGACAGTAGACGGGACTTTCAAGTCCTCTAAATCGATACTCTTACTTCTAAAAATCAGTTTCTCATGTTAAAATATTAAACGTTTCTTTACCAACAATTACAAACAAATTTACGATATGACAAAATATTTATGTTAATACCTCACTGATCTTTTTCTAATGCTGGTTGGTTGATCTACACTCGCACTTCTCGCACGTTTCTTTGGTATGGTGTAAGGTGCAGGTTTTCGAGACCTGGAATCCTCATCATGAGGAACGTCCTTCGATGACCGCCTTGATCTTATTTTTGAGGAACCTGGTTTGGCTGGTGGAATTTCTGTAAAATTTTATCTAAATTAGCAGTAGTACAGGATAGTAGATAGAGTTGGCCGGTGCTCAATGCACCCCCCACCACTTTTTTTTATTAGTCCACTTGTGGTGGGGGGTGCGGTTGAACACCGGCCACCTTTTGATTGGTCAACCCCCACTCCTGACACCGCCCACCTCTACGCTGATTGGCTGTCTCCCACTCTTGGCTCCGCCCATGATTAACTATCCCCTCTCCTGGTCACGCCTCCATTTCTACCCAAGCTCCCCCCACCAATATTACTCCCACTTCGATAAGTAGTAGGAGAGGGAAAAAGAGAAAGGAGAGTCGCATAAAAACTGAAGATTTTTAGTTTAGTTTTAAAGTTAGTAGTTATCAGTGTAATATTATGGACGTGTGTGGTGTTTGTAACTCTGAAGTGGTTATATTTGTTCATAAAGTTATAAGCTTGATAAGATTGCACCTTTTAGAGGAACACTCTAATTTGCAACGCAAATATTTTGAAGAACGCACAACTTTTAAATATTGGAATGATTATTACACGCATTTTTATTATAATTATCAAGTTAAATTTGATAAGCTATTGGATGGAATTAAGCTGTGCGACTCAGTGACCGATAATTATATCCTGTGCACTAATGGTGTTATGAAAGATCTACAGTCTGTGGGGTGTGAAAGAATATTTCCAGCAACCCTGCTCTACTCATTAATAAATAAAGAAAAGAGGATTGAAGAAGTAACTGTGGAGTTAAATGGTTATATAAACAACAAGTTCTTTAATAAGTTTTAAGGATATTAAGATGTGTAAACATTGTCCTAATAATAATGGTGTTATATATAATTTTTGTTACAGTAAAAAAATTGAAAAGACTATAAACATAGTGACATTGATTTTATTTTCACTCCCACCACAATCCAAAATCCCCCACCAGCGAAAGAAATAAAAAAAAAAAAAAAATGAAAAATAAAAATAAAGAAAAAAAAAAAAAAAAAATGAAAAAAAAAAAAAAAAAAAAAATTGAAAAATAAAAATATAAAAAAAAAAAATGAAAAAAAAAAATATAAAAATAAAAAAAAAAAAAAAAAAAAAAAATAAAAATTGAAAAATAAAAATATAAAAAAAAAAAAAAATGAAATATAAAAATAAAAAAAAAAAAAAAAAAATAAATAAAAATATAAAAAAAATTGAAAAATAAAAATAAAGAAAAAAAAAAAAAAAATGAAAAAAAAAAAAAAATTGAAAAATAAAAATATAAAAAAAAAAAAATGAAAAATAAAAATATAAAAATAAAAAAAAAAAAAAAAAAAAAATAAAAATTGAAAAATAAAAATATAAAAAAAAAAAAAAATGAAAAATAAAAATAAAAAAAAAAAAAAAAAAAAAAAATTAAAAAATAAAAATAAAGAAAAAAAAAAAAAAAAAAATTAAAAAATAAAAATAAAGAAAAAAAAAAAAAAAAAAATTAAAAAAAAAAAAAAAATTGAAAAAAAAAAATATAAAAAAAAAAAATGAAAAATAAAAATATAAAAATAAAAAAAAAAAAAAAAAAAAAAAAAAAAATTGAAAAATAAAAATATAAAAAAAAAAAAAAATGAAAAATAAAAATATAAAAATAAAAAAAAAAAAAGAAAAAAAAAATAATAATATAAAAAAAAAAAAAAATTGAAAAAAAAAAAAAAAAAAATTGAAAAATAAAAATAAAGAAAAAAAAAAAAAAAATGAAAAAAAAAAAAAAAAATTGACAAGCCCAGACAGAACAAACCCGCCCATACCACATTCCTACTTCCCAGACGGGCCTCATCCGCTCTCACGTTTCTCAGTCGCATATAAGTCTTCTTTCGTTGTTGGTAGCGTACCAGTGTTGTGCATTTCTTTGTTCCGAATAATCTTTACACAAACCTTTTTTTTCTCAGTTATTATTGTGCGTGTGTGTGTGTTCATCACAATTACCTTTTGTAGTTACCGTTGTTGTTGTTGTTTTGTGTTTCTATTAATCTAAAGGTATGGATTCAATTATTGACTTAACTGCATTTGATTTAAAAGATGCTTGCAAGTTTCATGACATTGTTGATTGCCCACTTTGTAGACTGAGTTCTAGGGAACTTGAGGGTTATTTTAAGAAGGAAGAGGGTAATATTATCAGTGGAGATTTATTGTCAAATAGTGACATTGAAAATTTTATTAACAGCGATACTGATTTAAATATCGATGATAATAAAATTCTTGATTATTTCAATGCTGATGATAATACTTTTGATTTTGAAGGTGTGAATTTGGATATTTATAATACTGTTGACGAAAATTCAAAATTTAATTTACCTACAAGTTCTGGACTAAACACCCCTGACATGTTTGACAATCTATATTCTTGTGTAGACACTATATTAGACACATCCACGCAAAATTTGATTTCAACTATAAATTATGATGATTTTAAAGATTCCGGTGATGTAACTGAACCAAAATCGAAAAAAAATGAAATTTGCGACACCCGACCGCGACACTACCAACTATTCCGCATATTCACCTATTTCCGATGTGGATATAAATGAAACAATCGCATACAAAAATAAGCCGTGTTTAAATTTAATAGAGGTGCTTAATGAGCAGACTCCGCTTAATATTGAGATGTTGCCAAGAACACCTAAATACAATTTACGACACCTCTTGTTCATGTTTACGATAAAACATTAAGAGATTTTTGTGGAACAGTTGAAGTTTATGATATTGTAAAACAAGAAACAGAATTAGGTTTAATTGAAGCTGTTGCTGTTTCAAATCCCTTTCCAATTGTATTTACACCATCTGAAATTGTCGTTACATCACCCCCCAAAATTAGTAAGAGAAACGTTTACAAAGTGGGTGACATTCCCTATAAGACTGAACTTAATAAATTCTTGCAAGCCAAACCTAAAAAAGACATTTCGTCCAAAGATATGCGTCGGAGTTGTGGAATTGTAAAATCAATGTTTCACAACTATTTTTCTTTAGGTGAAACTTGTTCAAATTTAAGAAGCGTCAATCTTGGTAAAGTTATTAAACGGCAAGGCGATCTTTTAAAAAAATGTGCTAATATATTCTTCAATCCATGTTTTGCATCAGTAGATTCATAATAAATCTTTAAATTCATCACCCCACCAGATTATTTTCAAATACCCAATTTGGACATATCCTTTTCAGTAAATTCTACTCCACATAGTCGAGATTTAGGCGTTTTTACTTGCACTTTGTCAAATATTTCATCATTATTAAAGAACTTTCTGTTATTTATAGGCTTCGGATCGTAGCGCCTTTTTGGAGGAAAAAGCTTAGAAATTATATTTGTATACTTCCAGCTAGAACTCGATTTAATATGTTCGTTTTGTTCAAAATTTCTCTTATGCAAATTTGTAAGTAATATTAATTTTTTTGTACAACTTCATTTCTTTCTGAGAATATCCTTTGGGGAGCATACTTGTTAATAAATTCAACAACCCATCAGTTAGCGTGTATGATTCATTATCGATCACCAATTGATCATTTTCAAGTTTAACAGGAGTATTTCCAAGAAACCAGGTTTTTAACTACAGCACATAGAAATAAAATTTATTGTGAACGCTTTGTATGTAATAATTAAGTTAAAATAAAACAATATAATGATGATAATGTTTTTTATTTAATTTATACAATTTAAAGCCAACAATTAACAATATAAATATAACATATTCAATTATATTGTTAACATTAATTATTTTATAGTCAACATTAATTTATATTAAATTATATTATAAACATTAATGTTTTTTAGTTCGGTTTAATAGCGGATGTCGGCGGGCTGTCTACATTTTAAATACCTTTTATTTAAACTTCTAACAACGATGCCAGTAGACGTATCGTTAGATAAGTTACAAGACAGTTTATTACAGACTGTTACAATATAAGAAATGAGATTTAAAAAAAGTTAATTCAAATATAAATCGTGCTATAGTAGACCAGATTGGGGTAGATATTTTAATGATAAGAAATTGCATTATGATTTTTGATTATTGTGAAGGAGGAGATTTTGAAGAAGTTCAACGGTTATATGGATATTTTAAAGATCCTGAGATACGAGAAGCAATTAATTATGCAAGACGTGAAGTAATGTTAGATAACTTAACATATAGATACTGAGAAATAATTAAAAGGAATTTAAAATAATATCAAATTGTGTCTTATTAAATGTCCATCAAAGTTATATGATATAAAATATCTTGATAATTGTTACCTGCACCTTATATTAAATGTATATAGAGTAAAGTTACTAGAGCATCTTACAACATAAATATAAAATATTGTTTTATCTAAGACGGTTGGTTAATTCATCGTAGTGTCTAATGATGTAATAATCTGCTGCTGCGATAGGTTAAGTTCATTTTTAAAGAAAGTAAGATTTGTTATGTTGGATGCTTCTCTTGAAGCATTATTAATTACAAAATACTGTTTCGATATCCTTTTAATTTATTCCTACTGTCTTGGTATATGATGTTAGGTTTCATGGTATTGTCTAGGCTTGTTGACAGCTATTTCTAGCCGTTGTGTTTGATTCGTGTAGTCATTTTGTTATAGTCGTCTAGTATTTGTGTTTTAATGTTGTGTACGTGTTTTGTATGTGTTGTGTAAAAGTTTTGTATGTGTTGTGTTATTGTTTTGTATGTGTTGTGTTGTTGTTGTGTTGTTGTTGTGTTGTTGTCGTGTTTAAATAGTTAAATACTGGATCGAATACTTCATCAGTGCCTCATACGTTAAAGAAGTAACATGGCAAGCATAAGAATAAAACTTAAACTCCTAGAAATAGCAAGGAGAAACATATTTGGTCTTAGAACCGATGGGGTTACCTGGTTTCTTGGAAATACTCCTGTTAAACTTGAAAATGATTAATTGGTGATCGATAATGAATCATACACGCTAACTGATGGGTTGTTGAATTTATTAACAAGTATGCTCCCCAAAGGATATTCTCAGAAAGAAATGAAGTTGTACAAAAAATTAATATTACTTACAAATTTGCATAAGAGAAATTTTGAACAAAACGAACATATTAAATCGAGTTCTAGCTGGAAGTATACAAATATAATTTCTAAGCTTTTTCCTCCAAAAAGGCGCTACGATCCGAAGCCTATAAATAACAGAAAGTTCTTTAATAATGATGAAATATTTGACAAAGTGCAAGTAAAAACGCCTAAATCTCGACTATGTGGAGTAGAATTTACTGAAAAGGAGATGTCCAAATTGGGTGAAGCTGAAACGGACGATATACCGATGGTATATAACAGTGTCAACGAACTAGTTGAGCGTCTCAAATAAGAAACCAGGTAACCCCATCGGTTCTAAGACCAAATATGTTTCTCCTTGCTATTTCTAGGAGTTTAAGTTTTATTCTTATGCTTGCCATGTTACTTCTTTAACGTATGAGGCACTGATGAAGTATTCGATCCAGTATTTAACTATTTAAACACGACAACAACACAACAACAACACAACAACAACACAACACATACAAAACATTAACACAACACATACAAAACTTTTACACAACACATACAAAACACGTACACAACATTAAAACACAAATACTAGACGACTATAACAAAATGACTACACGAATCAAACACAACGGCTAGAAATAGCTGTCAACAAGCCTAGACAATACCATGAAACCTAACATCATATACCAAGACAGTAGGAATAAATTAAAAGGATATCGAAACAGTATTTTGTAATTAATAATGCTTCAAGAGAAGCATCCAACATAACAAATCTTACTTTCTTTAAAAATGAACTTAGACTAACTAACTAACTATAGAGTTTTTCTCTAAAGTATATTGTACCATGTACACATTTAGATCACATTCACATACAATGTATACCGAATTAATTCAAAAATTAGCATTAACAGCTGATGACGATAAGCGGTATTTAATTCCTGGAACTAGTAAAACTTTAGCTTGGGGTCATAATGATATTCAATTACATGAATTGTGTAAAACTATGGATGAACTTGTTGAATAAATAGTTTGAAAATATTTTATATATAATAAGAAACTTTTTTAGTCTCAGATTAGTAGTTCGACACTCTTTAAGCAAAATGATTGTCAATAATGTGTTAGTTTTATCTGCTGTAATAGGAAATATTATATATGTAAATTATATTCCAAAAACATACTTGGCTGAGATATGTCTTAGTACAAATAAATCAAATGTTACTTTAGAATATTGTAACATTATGAAAATATCTAATGTAAATGGAAGTACCATGTGGTATCACCAACTCGATAATAAGTATATAAATTCACCAAGTTATTTTAAAATTAAATACTTATATCCGAATAATACTATAATTAATTCAGAATGGCGTCTTCTATCACCACAAGAAAATCAATTTTGTTGTGAATATTTATCTAATTTATATGTCACACTTTTATGTTTTGCTTTAATGTATGTCATGTATTTATCTATTTGTTATTTCTTATGGAAAATATATAAACTTTTACAGTAACTTAATTTTTTATTTAACCTTCTCCCACTACATACAACAAAGGATAGAGTGGGGGTATATACTATAAAGGATTGAATATGTTCAGAACAGATTTAGTTAAGAGGTTGAAGTTAAGAGTATAAAATGAGTGCATCCAATACAGTTCGTCCTAACGAAATAAATTCATATTATAGTGGAATATCCCCTTCAAGTTCAAATAACAGTTTAAATAAAAGTGATAGTGATATAAAAAACACAAGTATTATTCACCAGTGGTTTCACCCTTTAAATAAATCAATCACTAAGTATATCTGCGTTGGTTTAAACGTGGAAGATTTTAGTGCATGCATCAAGCTGTCAGGAAATAAAGGAATTTCCATAATTTTTAATGAAGATGAGTGGAGGGAAATAATGGTGTATCAAGGTGTAATAACTAATAATTTGTTTTCGTCAGAATCACGTTGGGAGGCGTTGGAACTTGGTAATATTGTATTATCCTTTGAAAAAATTCGTGATGAAAATCTAATGAAAATTAAGAAAAATGGATTTTATATCTATTTAGGAAGAGAAACGGTTTGCAATTGGTGGCAGTTAATACCGTTAATAGAAAAAAAATTAACTCTTCTTAAAAATCAACAATTTACAGCATATTTTTCAATCTTTAAAAACAGTTACGCTTATGATAGAAGTGATATTATCAATAAAATATTCGAAGTATTATCAGCACAAGAAAATCCTAGTGAAAATGTGTGCACAATAATGGAATTAGTCATTTCATATCCAACCATCCTGGAACGTAAAATTAGACAATAAAACATGAAGAAAGTGCGGTTTGACGAGAAGACAAATAAAGTTTATACAATTGTGGCCTGGAAATACGCTTACAAGCAAGCTAGAGACAATGTGTATGAACGATTGGCCCGGGATCGTGCTCATTTTAAAAGAAGAATTCAACGAGTTTCTATTATACTTAATAGAGTTTTAACTACAGCACATAGAAATAAAATTTATTGTGAACGCTTTGTATGTAATAATTAAGTTAAAATAAAACAATATAATGATGATAATGTTTTTTATTTAATTTATACAATTTAAAGTATACTATTTTACAATTTCAGTTTTAAAAATCCAAGAGTTGTGTGACTTATCCATCCCTAACCATTTAACGTAAACTTTGTTTCCTTTTCTTCTTAATATTTTTTCGACTAAATATACATCTGGATGTTTAACTTTCTGCAACTCCTCCTCATAAAATCCACCTTGAATATCATTATCTTTTTCATCTTTAATTAAATAAACTCTCGGATTCGTTAGTTTTACTTCTCCTATTTGAAAAATTTCATTTGACCAATTGGGAGTATACCCTTTTTTAAATGCTTCGCGATACTTACTTATTCGAACAAAATCACCAGTTTTAAATTTTAATTTTTTGGGATCAAGTGTTTTAGGAAAAGTGTATGCATATTTTAGAACATTATTTTCATTATTTTTATTTACTTCAATAGGTTTTAAACGAATTGTTTTATGCTTTGTATTATTATACTTTAAAACAATATCGTTTAAAATTCCTAACCATTTATAATTTCCTTGCAAACTAAATCTTTTCCACATAAAATTTTTTAAAGTTCTATTTACCCTTTCTACAATGCTGGCCTTTAAGTTTGAATACGCGCTATAGTGGTTAATTTTATATTCATCCATTAGATTTTTAAAATGCACATTATAAAATTCTTTTCCCATATCAGTTTGAATATTTTTTGGATGCGTTTTAGCAAGTTTTAAAATATTTTTCATCGCTAAGGTTACTTCCTTGGCCGTTTTTCTTTTAACAGGTTGAATCCATACATATTTAGAAAATACGTTTATTACTACTAAAATATATCGATATCCTTTATTAAATTTTGCATAAGGAAGCATTTCAACTAAATCTGCTTGCCATAAGTCGTTTAAACCTTTAATTATAACACGGCGTCGTCTAAAATTTTTTCTAGCTGGTTTATGTAGCTCATTTACCACGATATCCTTAATATTTGCGCTCATGATTAGTTTTAGATACTAACAATTTTTAACTAAGTGTCAACCTTAAATATTATAATTTTTGATATGGATAAGATTTATTTCACTGAAGTTGGGTTCCCTTTAATACATATTTTAGATTGTACTTATACTTTGTTACAACAGAATATAAATTGCCCAACGTATCCTATTTAAGAACAGCAATTTTCTCTTTGAATTCAGTTTCTAAGTCATCAATCCGTCGCTCAATCATATTAAACGGCATGCGAATATCACTCACAGTCACACATTTTTCATTAATTGCAGAATTCATTTTTGTCCATAATCTATCTTCAATATTTTTTAAGTCGTATTTATCGGTGTCCTTTTGAATTTCATTTACTTTTTCAGCGGAAGACCATATCATGTTTAGTAATTTTTCTTCCAATTTTTCAGAATGCAATTTAGCTATATTTAGGGTATTGCTAATTTCTTTCATTTCTATTGAAACATTGGTAAATTTTTCATCTAAAGCATCAAATTCAGTTTTATGAACTAATAATTGTAACAAAGATGACTCAATTTCAAGTGTTTTTTTATCCATGCGAATGTGATCTTCTTGAAATGTTTTTATTGCTGAACTAAGCTTCTTATTAATACTCTCTATTTTTATTGCTAACTCTTTTTCTAAATCTTTATGAGATGATTCATGTTGCTTAGTTATCGTATTTGTTAACACATCATGTGGAAATATTCCTTGCTTCAATGGTTGAATATCGTTTATTATTTGGTGAACATTGGTTGTTTGCTCTTTGATAGCATCCTCTAAATTTATTATTTTATTAACATTTTCGTCTTCATATAACTTCACCTTTTTCACAACACTTTTTATTAATTCATCGTTTTCACTTACTCTCTTATTTAAACTTTTAAAGTTTCTCTCACTCTCCGTCTTTGATTCAAGAGTTTTTTGAAAATTTTGAATAATTTTGTTTTCTATGTATTTCACATCCTTAGTAAAGTTATCTGTAATTGTTTTCTCCGCAGTTTCAATCACCTTTTTTCCCAATACAGCAGCAGAATAATTAGACAAGTATCGTTTTGAACTATGACTTCCAAATTTATCGATCGACATTGTTGTAATGAATCAAATTTATAATATTTCCTTCTTTTATAAAATAATACGAGCTTCCCTCAATTCTTCCAAAATTGATATTATTTCATTTTGATGTCCTGTATGTCCAGCCATTTGTGATGCTGTCAACAACCTTAATCTATCAATTATCTCGTTTAAATTATCATAATAAACATAATCCACCTTATTTTTTGATAAATTTAACATTGCACCCTTTCCTGTCACGCTTTTTGTGGATTGTGATCTCGTAGAACGTGGTCTTTGTTGTTGTTTTGGTAACCCTCTGGATGTACTTGGTAGCATCAAACGATAATCTACTTCCGATGATGCACTTCCTGTTTTTAATATACCCTTTTTTAATAAATATGGTTTAATTATTTCTACATATTTAATGTCGGTTGTTCCTTGGATTTGATTATTAGAATCAAAATTTCGTCTGTATGCATTCGTTCTTTTTAAAATATCCATATAATTTTCCATATCTTTTGTGGAATAACCAACAGGTTGTTTCTTAAATATTAGTTCATATAAACCAGGTGTTCCCTCATATCTAACACCCTCAACCTTAACATCTTTTCCTATAAAGTCTACTTCAGACTTCGCGATTTTATATTTTTCGGAATTAATATCATGATTAAGGCCATATTTGTTATCAAATTCACCCTTTGTATCCTTTATTAATTTATCAACATATGGTCTTACCAACGGATCATAAGCATTCAAATAATCCTGATAAGCCGGTGTTTTTGTTATTTCCAAGACACTTTGTTGTATCTCTTCTAAAGTAGGTTCGATTGTTGAATCATGGTTGGATTCCAGTATACTAGGTTCTTCTAAATTGTGCCAAAATACATCATCATTATCTCTTAAAAATGAAGGTGTGGTTGTTGGAAGATATTTATTATAGGCATTTGATTTTCTTGCAATGCGTTCTGGAGGAGTAGGAAATTGAAATTGTTGTATAGGAGTTGAGAACATTTGCGGCGAATAATTTTCTCTTTTAATAAACGGTTCCGATTTAATGGTTCTGATTAACTCTTGCAAAGGTTGAGAAATTGGTTTAAATTCTTTTTTCATGCGATCTTCTTTATCGGATATATCTAATTTTAAAGCATTGTATTTTTGCCTAACAGCTTTTCTTGTCTTTATTAATTCTTTAGCGATTTTTTCATCCATCTTTACGAAGGAGTGTTTGATTATATAATAAAATAATATTATTTAGGTAGTTAGTTATATAGTTTAAATAAAAATAAAATTATCGAATCCCTTTCTATACCGACCATCATTTAATGAACAATCTTTGTCTATAACCATAAAATCATATCTATGTTGCCAACACGCTGCGCATAAATCTTTAAATTCTTGAAAGGACATGTCACTATTTACATGATCATCGTATATATGTTTTAAATTTGTAGCATCCTGTTGAAATATTACTAAAAGGTTAGCATTGTCTCGTATAAGTTGTTTAGGTATGGATGAATATGTTTGGCATAAATAAAAGCAGTCGGTATTTTTATGACGACCAAAACAAAAATAGTCTCTCATAAGACTTTGATTGCTACAAACAATATCATCAAAAATAATTATTGAATTGGGTTTTATGTCATTTGGTAAAACAATATCTTCAGCGTTTGAGGAATCAAAATAGCCAATATATTTTAATGGTTCAAAAAGCTTTTTTAAATATTCATATTTTGATTGAAACAACGATTTTGAATATACATAAATATTTTCAAATCTTAATCCATTAACATGGGTTATAAGTGAAAGTATAGTATTTGTTTTTCCGCAACCCGATGGTCCTACCACTAAACATCGTTTACAATTTCCACCAAATATTAAGCCATGTTTTCGGTAATTATCTTGATTTAAATCAAAGTTTTTAATTGGTAGTGAAAATTCTTGTTTTGTTATCTTCATTGCTCGAATATCAGTATTTAAGTAAGAACATTTGTATTTTGAATCATTTATATATATATATAATGATTAAGCACAACATTAATAACATTCGCTGTCAGGAAGGTGCGCGGAATGGTAGTGGTTTATTAAATACATTAATTAATAACTTACCCATAGAGCTTCACATTCCTTCATATAAATTTTGCGGACCTGGCACTAAATTAAATAAGAGATTAGCTCGGGGAGATAGGGGTATAAATTTATTAGACGACGCTTGTAAAGAACACGATATAGCATATTCAAAATATTCCGATTTGGAAAATAGACACGAGGCTGATAAGATCTTAGCTAAAAAAGCATTTAATAGATTCAAAGCCCCAGACGCCGGATTGGGTGAAAAACTATCGTCCTTGGCTGTAAGTGGAATAATGAAGGTTAAGAGAAAACTAGGTATGGGCATGAGAAAACCAAGAAAACATGGACGCAAAAGAGGAGGCCAAATTTCCTTTAATAGTGCAGTTAGAAAGGCGCGTAAAGAGCTTGTTGGAAAAAAGTTTAGTAATGTTAAAAATGCTGTTAGTACTGCATTATCATCATTAAAAAAACAAAAATTTAAGAGACCCAATCAAAGAATTATTCCAATTCCAAAAACTGGAGGATTTTTACCGCTAATACCTATTTTTGCTGGATTATCTGCCCTGGGAGCTTTAAGTGGTGGCGCTGCTGGTATTGCACAGGCGGTAAACGCAACTAAAAATGCTCAAAAAAAATTAGAAGAACAAAAAAGACATAACAAAGTTATGGAGAAAATATCAGTCGGAAAAGGACTTTATCTTCACCCATATAAAAAAGGGTGCGGGCTTTATCTTAAGCCATATTCAAAAAACTGTTAAAATTGCTACCTCGTATACCTTTAACAAATATAGATTTATTGAAGTATGCAAAATTATTAAATTTACCAAATTTTAGAGGTGTTTTTATGAGAAATAAGTTACCCACAAAAATTAATAAATATGAAACAGGTATTATTAACTTGGATAATAATTCGGGGACCGGTACTCATTGGACTGCATATGTCAAAGATAAGAAACACATAAATTACTTTGATAGTTTTGGTAATTTAAGACCTCCAATAGAAGTTATAAATTATTTTTTTAGCGATGGTAGCAAAAATTATGTTAAATACAACTATGAAAAATATCAATCCTTTAAAGAGTCTACTTGCGGACAATTATCTTTAAAATTCATTTATAATAATGTGTAAGTTGATTTAAATTTTATTCTTATTACGACCATCATGTCGTTTACTATAGCTCTTTCTGGCAATTCTGCTATTCTGCAAGCAAACTTTCATCCACCTATTTACTTGGATCCTGATAAATCCTATGTTATTGGTCTTACAAATTTTGAAACATTTAATGCAATTCCAAATATTGATGAAAATAATAATAAGGTATATTTTGGGAAAAATAATGATTTCCTAACAATTCCAACAGGTAGTTATGAAATGGATGATGTAAACAAATATTTACAACACGAGTTTGAAAAACAAGGTATTTCCTTTCATTTATATGCTAATAACAACACGTTAAAATCGACAATCAAAACCACAACAGATATTATTTTTAAAGATGGAACAATGGGAAAGATTTTGGGTTTTAATCATGGAATTGTAAAGGGTGATGGATCTCCAAATATTTCGCAAAATCCTGCTGAGATTATAAAAGTTAATTCTTTATGTGTAGACTGCAGTATCGCTGAAGGTTCCTATCTGAACGGAAACCCTGTCCATATTATTCATCAGTTTTTTCCTAATGTTAGTCCAGGATTTAAAATAATTGAAAGTCCGCAAAATATTATTTATTTTCCGGTCACCGTGAAGGTTATCGATAAAATAACAGTTAAAATAATTGATCAAGAATTAAATATTGTTGATTTTAGAAAAGAAACTGTAACTATTCGGTTGCATATAAAAGAAGTATAGTAATGATTATCTTTAATAATAAAAGTACTTTTCATTCACCAAAGAACTATTCAAAAAACTATAAGAAGAATAAACATCGTAAACCAAAGATTAGTAGAAAAGTACACATCCAACGAATAACATCTGAAAATAAATTTTTCTTGAAATCGCTGGGTTTAAAGGTTTTAGTATAATGGAAATACTTAATGTAACTCAAGGATTCTTCACGGATAATTCTATTGTACAGTGTGAATTTCATGGTTATGAGCCATATCTACCTACGAAATTGGGAAATAATGATGAAATTATAATTCCAGTCAATGAAGTAGACAAATATACTCTCCCTTCCGAAAGTTATCTTTACATTGAGGGTAAATTAACGAAAGATGATGGTAGCATTTCAAGGACATTAAAATTAATTAACAATGGAATTTCATTTCTTTTCAAAGAAATTCGATACCAATTAAATGGCGTCACTATTGATTCCGTTAGAGATGTTGGATTAACTTCAACAATAAAAGGATTTTTATCCTATAATAAAAATGAATGTAATAAACTTAAAAACGCTGGTTGGTATCCCATGGAAAACTCGCAAGTTGTTAACGCTGAAACAGGTTTTTTTAATGTTTGCATTCCACTTAAATTTTTAATGGGTTTTTTTGAAGACTATAAAAAAATAATTTTAAATGGTAAACAAGAACTTATTTTGGTTCGAGATAATTCAGACAAAAATGCTACCGTCAATACCGTAGATGAGAATCCAAAAATTCAGCTTACCAAACTAACTTGGAATATACCACACATATCAGTAGCTATTTCACAAGAATTGGCTTTAACTAAAATAATTGATAAAAATGTGGATATAATAATTGCGTTTAGAAGTTGGGAATTAATAGAATATCCTGAGTTATTAAAAACGAGTCGTCATAATTGGCCTGTCAAGACCTCTACAAAGATCAATACCCCAAGACATATAGGGATTTGCTTTCAGACAGATCATAGAGATAAGGCAATATCTGATATGTCAAACTTTTCCAATATTAAATTGCGAAACATCAAAGTATTTTTAAATTCTGAAAGATATCCCTACAATGATCTCTATTTAGACTTTGAAAAAAATAAATTTGCGACATTATATGAAATGTTTGCAAGTTTCCAAAAATCCTATTATGGGTTAACGCCTGAACCAATTTTTTCTCCCAAAGAATTTATTGATAATGCGCCCATTGTATATATTGATTGTTCACATCAAAAAGAAACAATTGATTCTGGACCAATTGTCATGAGAGTTGAATTTGAATTACATGAGGATCTTACAGAAAAAATCTCTGCTTATTGTCTTATAATGCATGATAAAATCTTCAGCTATAATCCCTTAACCAAAAATGTTCGACAACTCTAAAACGCATGCGCATATATTTCTATATAATCAATTAGTTTTTTTATTTTATTTTAGTATTGTATAGATAGCTATGAAAAATGTATACTTACGACGTTTGCTTAAACACATTAAACATTTAAATAATCTAAGAAATAAAATTAATAATTATTGCCTTAAACGAAAAGTTTTTAAAAAATTTGAATACTTGAAGATTTAAGCATGAATATTGTTATTGATATCCAAGGATTTAAAATAGAAAAAAATAAATTCATTGCAAAGGAGTTTGCAGCATATGATGGATATCATATTAGTCACTATATTTTTAAACAACCATTTCCTATGAATCTACTACCGCCGGAATTACAAAAAAGTAATCTATGGTTGACAAGGAATCATCACTGCATTCCATGGAATGAAGGTTTTACACCTCTCCACAAATTTTCCGATATTATTAAATCTTTAACAACCAACAGCGGTTCAGTCTACGTAAAAGGAGCAGAAAAGGCTGAAATAATTCGCAAGTATAGCTACAAGCCAGTGATTGAACTAGCTATCCATCCACCTCTACAACCTGAACGAGTGCACTGTTTTTTTCATAATAAAGAAAATTGTATTTGTGCACTGACAAATGTTTTTAATTTATATAATAATTTCCTAATGGATGATAAATAAAACAAAATAGCTCCTATAAATGTGTTTTATTAACCTTTTTTATTCATATAATTCGATCACAAACATATCACAATCATTTTTGTGTTGAAATTCATTTTTAAATTCAACGGATAATCGTTGAAACATAAAAATCAATTTCCAGTTTAATTTATTTTTAAACATTCTAATAAACTCTTCAGATAGTTTTTGACTACTAGAAACCCATTTCCAGTCAACTTTGTCTGCAAACTCTCTTATAAAATCTTCAGACAAATTTTGATAGCGGGAAATCCGCTTCCAATATACTCTATCTTCAAATTCAGCTATAATATCTTCGGTGAGTTTTTGACAAGCAGATATTCTTGCCCAGTCTACCCTATGTTTAAATTTTCTTATAAGGTTTTCAGATAGTTCTTGACGAATAGATATCCAGTCCCAATGAAGATACTCTTGAAATTCTTCAAGAAATTTTTCACAAAGTCCTTTATGCTTAGATACGCGTTTCCAATCAATAAGTCTTCTATGAAGATATTCACTTATTATTTTATTCGTTGTATGATGTTTGTATAGTCTACATAGCTCATTTATTTCTAAGCGTTCCAAAAGCTCATCGTAGTTCATTATAAAAATATATTATAAGCGGTGAAAAGATACTTCTAAACTAAGGATTGTTTTCACTTTTAAACGTTATATAATATTATTTCTTTCGCTGGTGGGGGAATATTTTTGATTGTGGTGGGAGTGAAAATAAAATCAATAGAATACTTAATATTCGCATTGTTTATACATTTTCTGGAATAATTTTCAACATTTCGATGGATAGTGGTGTAACCAAAGAATTAAATTTATTGTTTTTGCCTCCTGTTGCACAACATAAAACAGAATGCGAACTTATTAGAGGGTGTGGATTTAATTCTCCTTTTATCAATCCATTTTTAATTCCATTCCACCACAGCTTTCCACATACTACATACAATTCTTCATTAACTATACTATGAGAAATATTTCTTAACGATAAATATGTCACTATGTTTATAGTCTTTTCAATTTTTTTACTGTAACAAAAATTATAGATAACACCATTATTATTAGGACAATGTTTACACATCTTAATATCCTTAAAACTTATTAAAGAACTTGTTGTTTATATAACCATTTAACTCCACAGTTACTTCTTCAATCCTCTTTTCTTTATTTATTAATGAGTAGAGCAGGGTTGCTGGAAATATTCTTTCACACCCCACAGACTGTAGATCTTTCATAACACCATTAGTGCACAGGATATAATTATCGGTCACTGAGTCGCACAGCTTAATTCCATCCAATAGCTTATCAAATTTAACTTGATAATTATAATAAAAATGCGTGTAATAATCATTCCAATATTTAAAAGTTGTGCGTTCTTCAAAATATTTGCGTTGCAAATTAGAGTGTTCCTCTAAAAGGTGCAATCTTATCAAGCTTATAACTTTATGAACAAATATAACCACTTCAGAGTTACAAACACCACACACGTCCATAATATTACACTGATAACTACTAACTTTAAAACTAAACTAAAAATCTTCAGTTTTTATGCGACTCTCCTTTCTCTTTTTCCCTCTCCTACTACTTATCGAAGTGGGAGTAATATTGGTGGGGGGAGCTTGGGTAGAAATGGAGGCGTGACCAGGAGAGGGGATAGTTAATCATAGGCGGAGCCAAGAGTGGGAGACAGCCAATCAGCGTAGAGGTGGGCGGTGTCAGGAGTGGGGGTTGACCAATCAAAAGGTGGCCGGTGTTCAACCGCACCCCCCACCACAAGTGGACTAATAAAAAAAAAGTGGTGGGGGGTGCATTGAGCACCGGCCAACTCTATCTACTCAGGATTGTGTGGCTAAAAATAATACTACAACAATTCATGCTCTCATATCTAATGTGCCGAAAATTTTGCATATATGCAAGTAGCGTTTTTAGTTTTATTTAATAACATGCAATGAAAAGTTTGGTTTCTGATGAGACGGACACGGTTAATACTTGGATGGGTGACCACTTGGAAATATGCGTGTTTTGTTTTTCTAGATGTGTAAATATTTATTTATTGTTAAAAAATTACTTAAGTAATAGAAAGCAGTTTGTTCAAATTAAAAATATTAAAAATTTACGAAAAAACATAACTTGTGGTGTTCCACAAGGATCAACCTTAAGACCTACTTTTTTTTAATCGGCATTAATTCTATAGCAAAATTAAAAATAAAATTGTTTGCCGATGATACTTTTGTATATTTTCATGAAGACTATGCTCAAATTCATAATAACATTAACCACGACCTAAATATAATATGTAAATGGCTTGAAACTAATAAATTATCATTAAATTTTAATAAATAATCTTTTATGTTTATAAGTAAATCAAAATTAAAAAATAATAATATTTCTTCAGTGTATTTCAATAATAATTTAATTAAATATACTAATACAATTAAATTTTTAAGTTTATAATATTGATGAAAATTTAAGTTGGAAAAAACATATAGAATATTTAAGAAGTTACATCTCACCAATAATTGGCATTTTGTTCAAAGCTAAAAATTATATATCGTTAAAATATTTAAAAAATATATATTATTCTTTGGTTTATTCAAAATTACAGTATATGATTTTAATCTGGGGATCAGCGAATTTAACTACAATTCAGCCATTAAAAAAACTACAAAACAAAATAATTAAATGCATACATAAACTGCCTTTTTTAGAACCTACTATAAATTTATATGAACCAAATGGATATTTAAATTTAGAAAAGCTTTATAAATTAAAACTATGCATTCTAATACACTCTATTATTATCAAAGAAAAACAATCGAATATAATATTTCCTTCGAACAACATTATTCACATCACGAGACAAAATCATCATATTCAAACACCAATTGTAAAGAGTACTTTTGGCCAAAAATCAATATTATATAAAGGAATAACAATTTATAACAGTTTGCCGAAAAAAATTAAAGAAATATCAAAATTATGAACTTTTAAAAAATCACTAAAAAAATATTTTTAAAACTGAACTAACTTTAACGTATTATACAGGGTGTTTCATTAAGGTCGAAGAGCGGCCATATCTCGGAAGCTATTGGGCATAGAAATTCAGGAAAAAAAAATTAATAACTAAAGTGGCCATGAGAAAATCCTGTAAATAATTTTTAAGTTCCGCATTTTGCCGCAAGGGGGCGCAATTGAAAAGTAAATTTTAACATTTTAGATATCTCCGAAAATTGCACGTTAAGGTATATTTTTAATAACACCATTAAAAAGCTTGGACAATTTTGCATAATTTTGGTCCCATGCTTGTTGGCGTACCGACTTTAGTAAGAGTGGGGGAAGCTGTTGAAAGTGTAATAATTTAAATCTCTGTAACTTATAAACCATTTATCCGATTTTAGCAAACTAAAACTTGTTTGGAAGAGAAATGTAAGTAATTTTAACTGTCGTCTTGAGTGGTCCATGATGCTTCTCAATAAAAATACTAGAGGGCGCAATTTGCAATAATAACACATTTCTTAACTTTATTAATTTATTTCAAATCATACGGTATAATTATGATACCATAATCGAAAAGTAGATGAAATTTGCTACAAAAAATGTCAAAACCGCAGTTCGATATCTCCATCCGTTTCAGAGTTATTGCCAATAGAATAATTTTTAAAACTTTAAATGAAGAAGCGGTTGTTTTCATAGTTTTGTGATCAAGCACTCCATGACAAAAAATATTTTTAAACTTTATGGTTAGGTAGGTTTGTTTCTCATTATTCCAATGTCAAACTCCGTGCCTTCCTTCACACTTTATCTAGGCTTAGGACTAGTCCAAATCATGTAAAATACAAAATTTGGAGCGTGTTTCAAGGCCAACGGGCCATAAAACAGTATTGAAATAATTATCGGAAACTATTGAAGGAAACAATATTCATGGAAAGCTTCTTAGGAAAACAATTGGAAGACTTTATAAATGTTCAAAATGACCTCCGTTGTGCAAAATACAACGATTAATTCTTCTTCTAGAACTAGAGACAGCTGTTTCAATTTCAGCTTGTGAAATCGAATTTAGTGCATTTACAATTCGCTCAATCATGTTTTCTCGTGTGGTTGGTCGCGTTTTATAAACAATGTATTTTATTCGCCCCTACAAGTAAAAATCTAACACAGTTAAATCCGGGGATCTAGGTGGCAAAGCAAACAAACTACCCCTTCCAATCCAGCGATTTGGGTATCCAATATCTAAAAAATCACGGACCATATGCGAAAAGTGTGCCGGGCATCCATCATGTTTATACCACATGGATGTTCTTAGGCCAATAGGAACATCTTCTAAAAGGATAGGCAAGTCATTTTGTAAAAAGTTTAAATAAGATTCACCATTTAGATAATCATTAAAAATAAACGGTCCGATAATTCTGTGTCCTAATACTGCGCACCACACGTTAACACTCCATCTGTTTTGGTGATCCACTTCGCGCATCCAGTGAGGATTTGTCTGTGACCAATAGTGCATATTGTGTAAATTAACTCTGCCACAGCTACTGAAAGTGGCTTCATCAGTCCATAACACGTGGGAGAGGAATTGAGGATTCTCGTTACACATCTCCCTTAGCCAATAGCAATAGTCGAGCCGTCTGTCATAATCACTTTCTGATAGCGCCTGATGTAAAACTATATGATAGGGATGCAGCTTAAAATCCCTTAGAATTTGGAACACTGCAGTACAACTTATACCTAGGTCTAAAGAAATTTCTCTTATGCTTAAATGCGGATCGGCCTCTACGTACGCAAGAACGTTTGTAATGTTGACTTCATTTCTTACTGGACGTCTTCTAAAAGGAGCTGAAATGCGTCGTACACTTCCCGTTTGCCTTACGCATATTGCCAGTCGCTGAAATACTGCTCTGCCATAGTGCCTTCGTTCAGGATATCTGACAGCATATTCGCGTTCCGCAATAGGCGCATTTTGAAAACATTCAAAATATACGGCCAGCATATCGTAAGCTTCGGCATTGGTATAAGCCATTTTTGAAGGGTACGTATCACAATTTTCTATCAAGAAGTTTAAGATGAATTACGGATAAACTTTTGTCAACACCTTTCAAAATGAAACTAGTTGACAACTATTTGCATTATTTGTCTTATCTCCATGGAAACTTTCAGATTTTATTTCAGAGCTATCTAGATTTATTTTTTAAAACACATCATATTGTTAGAGTTACGCCTAAATGACACGTTTTCCATGATTGCCATTAATTCTAGAGTGGTTTCTGGACCATTGGAATAATGAGAAACAAACCTACCTAACCATAAAGTTTAAAAATATTTTTTGTCATGGAGTGCTTGATCACAAAACTATGAAAACAACCGCTTCTTCATTAAAAGTTTTAAAAATTAATCTATTGGCAATAACTCTGAAACGGATGGAGATATCGAACTGCGGTTTTGACATTTTTTGTAGCAAATTTCATCTACTTTTCGATTATGGTATCATAATTATACCGTATGATTTGAAATAAATGAATAAAGTTAAGAAATGTGCTATTATTGCAAATTGCGCCCTCTAGTATTTTTATTGAGAAGCATCATGGACCACTCAAGACGACAGTTAAAAGTACTTACATTTCTCTTCCAAACAAGTTTTAGTTTGCTAAAATCGGATAAGTGGTTTATAAGTTACAGCGATTTAAATGATTACACTTTCAACAGCTTCCCCCACTCTTACTAAAGTCGGTACGCCAACAAGCACGGGACCAAAATTATGCAAAATTGTCCAAGCTTTTAATGGTGTTATTAAAAATATACCTTAACGTGCAATTTTCGGAGATATCTAAAATGTTAAAATTTACTTTTCAATTGCGCCCCCTTGCGGCAAAATGCGGAACTTAAAAATTATTTCCAGGATTTTCTCATAGCCACTTTAGTTATTAATTTTTTTCCCTGAATTTCTATGCCCAATAGTTTCCGAGATATGGCCGCTCTTCGACCTTAATGAAACACCCTGTATATTAATATTTTTTTTTATAAATAGTTATTATATATATTTTTTTTGAATAATTTCGATGGAGCTATTAATAGTTACTAAAAATAGTTGGTGTTATATTCTCTGTAATACTTTTTTTAAGTAAGAATAAAGATATAATATCATTATTATTATTAATTAACATCTTACCTTTTCCTTCATCCAGTACTTCCAATACATTTCCTTCCGCTCTAGGCTTAACGTTAGTAGCAATAACTGTCGTTTCCATAAAATCAGGTTCCACACGCACCACGGGCGACTCGTTGACAATATTAGAATCGAACATTGATTCGCTAAGTTGTGACAATCTCGTGATACGTCTCGAACTTGGCGTTTGAGTCAGCCTAGTTTGAGATGTGGTCGATTGTGACGGACTAGTGTCCGATGGAGCTTCTACAATTAAAAAATAGATTTAGATATTTTTCTGAAAGCTTTTGGCTTTCTAGAAAAGTATATTAGTATTAGCTCTAACTCTTCAGTGAATACGGGTATATATTTTACCTTCTTCTTCATTTCCATCTCTTTCCTCTCTAGGCTTAACGTTAGTAGCAATAACTGTCGTTTCCATAAAATCAGGTTCCACGCGCACCACAGGCGACTCATTGACAATATTAGAATCGAACATTGATTCGCTAAGTTGTGACAATCTCGTGATACGTCTCAAATCTGGCGCTTGAGACATCGTCGTTTGCGACTGACTAGATTCTGATGAGATTTCTGAAAAAAAAGAATATGTAAATACTATAGATTAGTTAGAGTTTTTAACAAAATAAGTTTTTGAAACATCATTTATATTATATATTACTGTATAATATGCATATTTTTAGATTTAGCAAAAGCCTTTGATAATGTCAGTCATAGAATTCTTATTAACAAATTAGAAAAACTTGGATTTCGGGGTCAAATAATATTAACTTTATTTAAAAACTATTTAT
Organism: Polydrusus pterygomalis; assembly: GCA_963969555.1. Taxonomy (NCBI): domain Eukaryota; kingdom Metazoa; phylum Arthropoda; class Insecta; order Coleoptera; family Curculionidae; genus Polydrusus; species Polydrusus pterygomalis. Next base: position 5,177,821 of record OZ018376.1, read on the forward strand.
ATAACAGAGTACATCATGTTAAAATTGGTGAAAATGTTAGTTCACCAAAAATATTTAATTATGGAGTACCACAAGGTACAGTCCTAGGACCAATTCTTTTTAATATTTATTTAAATGATATTTTGAATTGAATTATATGCAATTTAAAGTGTCAAGAAAAACTACATAGTTTGGCTGATTGTACGGTAATTTTTTATGAAGGTCTAAATTGGAATATTTTAAAAAATACTATTGAAAAAGAGTTTATAAAAATAAGCAACTGGTTTAATAAAAACTTATTAACAACAAAACAACATACATTCCATTTACTTCATACAAAAAGAAACTTCCAATATTATTGGTCCAATAATATGCAATAATATTAATATAAAGGAAGGTGAAAATATTAAATATCTAGGAATAATTTTTGATAAACATTTAAAATGGGATTTACATAGTGACTACATTGTAAAAAAACTAAGAATTCTTATACCAAAATGCAAACACCTTAAACAATTTTTAAATATAAAAGAATTAGAAATATTGTATTATTCTTTAGTACAAACCCATTTACAATATGGGAATACTAGGATGGGGAGGCATAAATAAGTATTATCTTAATAATATTAAAGCTATTCAAAAATACATTTTGAAAATTATTTACGAAAAAGACCACCAATATTCTTCTGATTTACTATTTAAAGATAGCAGAAAAATGAATATTAAACAAATATTTTCTTACAACATGTTAATATATATTTTTAAACATAAAAATAAAATAAATTATATTAATCACACACATGAAACTCGTCATAAAAATACTATTACATATAAAAATAGAGTAAACAAAACAATAGCACACAAACATTTTTTAAACATCAATCGATATATTTTTGATAATAATTATGCTACCACAGTCAATTAAAATAATTAAATAATTATGGAAATAAAATTAAAAATTGTATATTATCCAATCCAAGAGATATATTCAAGAATGTCATTAATTAAATAATAAATATACCAAGCTATAATGAATAAAATAAATAAATATATATATTATATACATGACGTATTGTATCTTTGTATACTGTAGTGATATAAAATATTGTCATATTCGTTTTATATTATAATCTAGTTGTGCCTGAATTATGAAATATATTCTTGAAAATAAATATTATATTATTTAACTCTAAACAAGTATTTCACTTCTGAGTTCGGAATTGATTGTTTATACAAAAAAAAATTATATATTAACCTTAAATGTCAAAAAAATATTTGAATAAACTTTTATTATTATTATTATTATTATTATTTTCTATTATTTAGACTGTGTCCGTAATAAAACCATCAAATGAAGTTTTATTTCTGCTCATGTTATTGCTGTTAAAGTCAAAAATGTATCTTACCCATAGGTTGTTCCTTCACCTCTTTCGACGTATTCATGTCCCCACTACTACTACTACTACTGCCAACAGATTTTTCTGATGTATTTCCGGAGGTACCTTCTTGTTGAGACAACAGCACGATCCTTCTTCTGGTCACTCGCATGGACGTGGCAGAGTTAGTCGTGTCTTTCTCCTTTGGCTTTGCACTTTCTCTATTTTGAACGAGCGTAGCCCCTTCAATGTTACTAATTGGGTCTGGAGTGATGTTAGACGTCTCCCTAATGACATCTTCTTTATTATTAATTTTTACATCTCCCTCTTCTTCAGTGTTGGTAGGTTTTTTCTTTTCTTCAACCTTCATTACTGTTTCATTTTTCTTCTGCATATCTTCCGATGTATCGTGAGTTGAGACTTGACTACCGTCCTCATTGAATGCAGTATTAGAAATTGTGTTGCTTCCACCCAAGTCTTTCCTAGAGTAAGTTGTCAAATCGACAGCTACTTTTTGGTCATCTATAGAGTATTCATTCTGACTTACATTTTTATTATCTTTACTGGCGGAATCCTCTGCAGAAGATTCCAACAGAGGATCATTAGTTCCTAAAGTACATTGAAGACTTATAGTTCGTCTTGATAAGGATGTATCTTCGGCTAAATCCGCATTCGCTTTATTCTCTGCAGTAACTCCTCCGCTTCCACTTATGCGCTCATTACCTGAATCAACTACATGGGTGTTATTAATAGAATCATTTGCTCCTAAGGTGCATTGTAGACTTATGGTGTGTTTTGAGGGGGACATAGCTTCTTTTTCAGATAAATTTACTGCTGTAATTCCGCCTTTACTTAAATCTATGCTTTCATTATCTTTTAGAAAAACAGAATCTTCGACAGTGGTGTCCATCATAGAATCGTTTTCTCCGAGGGTGCATTGTAGACTTATGGTGTGCTTTGAGGGGGACATAGCTCCTTTTTCTGTTATATCGACGTTTTTACTCATTGCTGTAATTCCACCTTTACTTAAATCCATGCTTTCATTATCTTTTAGAAAAACAGAATCTTCTACAGTGGTGTCCATCATAGAATCGTTTACTCCGAGGGTGCATTGTAGACTTATGGTGTGCTTTGAGGCGGAGATAGCTTTTTTTTCTGTTATATCGACATTCTTACTCATTGCTGTAATTCCACCTTTACTTAAATCCATGCTTTCATTATCTTTTAGAAAAACAGAATCTTCTACAGTTGTGTCCATCATAGAATCGTTTACTCCTAGGGTGCATTGTAGACTTATGGTGTGCTTTGAGGCGGACATAGCTTCTTTTTCTGTTAAATCGGGATTCTTGTTTTTATTATCTCCAGTAAGTCTGCCTTTGGTCATATCTACACTTTCATTATCTTTAAGGGAATCTGAATTTTCTACATATGTGTCTATTAAAGTATCGTTAACTCCTAAGGTGCACTGTAAGCCTTTGGATTTATTTACAGGAAATCCAGAGGTTCCCACCATGTCTGGTGTTTCTTGGTCTTTTTTTTGGAAAGAAGGCGTATCATCTTCTACTGAAGGCTCCAATAAAGTATTATTTCCTCCCAGGGTACACTGTATGCTAATAGACGTTTTTATTATAGGAGTAACTGTGTCTTCTTCACTGATATCTGCCGTTTTTGTAGAATCTCTTTTAGGGGATTCTCGTAGAGAATCATTAACGCCTAAAGTACATTGAAGGCTTTTGGACACTTTTAAGGGAGCTGCTTCATTCTCTTCCAAAATAGGTTCATCTGTAGTTTGCTGAATATTTTCTTTAATAGGTAATCTTTTACCTTGATCTTTCTCAGATAACTTTTTTATTGGGAACTCTTTGGAGTATACTTCGTCCTTGTGTGGATCTTGTTTTAAACCACTATCACTTTCTACAACTTTTTGCTTTCCATCAATAGTTACGGAGTAACTTTCATCACTTTCTTCAAACTTCTTAGGCTCTAGAGGCAAACTATTTGATATATCTGTGTCAGGAGATTGTTCTTCAAGTATTAGACTATCCATTTGTTCATCATCTGCCCCTACCATTTCCTCAACCGAATTCGCTTGAATCATTTTTAGGGCAGCAGCTATTTCTTTTTCATCAAATTCAATTTGTTGGTCGATGCTAGTTGATAATTCAGCTCCTAATGAAGATTTTGAAGATTCCTCAAGTTCAACAGGATTTTTGATTGTGTCTTCAGCTTCATTGTCAGAATCGTGGCTTGAATCATGTTCTATTTGCTTATTTTCTTCAAACTTTTTATCTTGGTTATAATGGGTAGTATTTTTTTCTTGCACCTCGTCTTCGTCTCTATAGTCTTCTTCATCGCTAGATGAACCCTCAACGTTTCGTTGCACATCATCAGTTGTTTCATTCAAATTATTTTTAAAACCGACATTCATGGTATAATCATTGCTCTCGTCTTTAGAAGAATACGATTTGTTCTCATTCGACGAAGTCGAGCTACTTTGAGTACTCTCATCAGTTTTTTGTCTATTTTCGGTTTGTTTATCGTCTTCATCACTACTAGATGAGCCTATTTCGATGACGTCATTATCAATAAAGGCTCTTTCAGAGACGGGAATGTCATCGTAGACTGCTTCCATATCAACGTCGTTGTCGTAGTCATGCCCGGGTTGAGGTGATTTTGAAGGGCCATCTATAAAGGAAAAATAATTATTTCACTAGGTATAAATCACTCATAAGAACACAGAAGGAGAAAGTAGATTCGGTTTCCTGACTACAAAACGTTAATATTAGTAACCGTCAACACCTCTACTTACCATAGTTACTGCTCTCCCCGCTGTCCATTAAATTTTCCGGCATCAATTCGTCCTTCTTCTCGCTTTGATAATAACTGGCACTAGTCGAAAATGAAATGTCAGCATAGGTCTTGTCTTGTTCATTCTTCTTCATAAATTGTTTAAGAACTTCTCTAACGTCATCACTACCACTTGAAAGATCCTCATAGACGTTTATCTCTTCACGTTGGTCTAGGGGTTTTTGTTCTTCCGACACTTCGCTACCTTCAGATTTCGTGTCATCTTCAACATTTATGTTTAAATTTGCTTTATACTCTTGAGTAGTATCATCGGAAACACTACCATCGCCTAAATTTCTATGCATCTCATCTTGCTCAAAAAGTTCAACCTTTTTTGAATGATATTCTTCCCTGGTGTCTTTTGAAGAAACCAATTCTTGTGTGTCTCTGTTCCTGAGACTCTCACTATATGTTTCTATGTTTTTCACTTCTATAGTCTTGGAAACGACATCTTCATCCTTAAATATGCCCACATGTGTGCTAGAACCAGATGGCACACTGTCATTCTTGTTAATGGAACTGTCACTATCCAAAGCAGAATTTCTGTACTTGGCGAGGAGTTCTTCCAGCGAGGCATTGTGGCTAGATTCTGAGGTTATATCAATTTCTGAGTCCTCAATTGTAGTATTAAGAGAAGAAACACCAGACGTGGGCTGGGAAAAACTCATTTCCTCGAAGATATTATCTGATTGTAGTTTGGAAAATGCATTATTCTCAAGAACTGCCCGTGATAGTGATTTTCTACCTCGTAGTTTCTGTACTGCTACAGAAGGCGATGGTTTCATTAAGGATTCTGATTTGTTTATTGTGGTGTCTGAGGAGGTTGACTCGTCTTTTTCTTCTTGATATTGTTTTTTGGCTAGACGAGGACTAGAACGGACTGGAATAGGATTTTCTCCAAATGATCCTAAAAAAATAAAAAGCAGTTAAGTGCGAAACCCTCCTACCTCTTTTACTTTAAATGTTTTGGTCAAAAATTTAGGTAAACTTACTTTTATAACTTCTTCGGGACCTGGGACTTTGAAACGTCAATCTATTGGTGGACAGATCGTTGTTTTCAAAAGGAATCGTACTAGTCTCACTGCTCTTTTTCGACTGATCCTTCATGAAGACATCATCCTCAGTTAAAGTGTCATCAAAACTAAGCTTCTCTCTCACAGGGGACGCATAGTTTTTCTTCATTTCCTCTTCATTATCTTTTACCTGTTTATGACTATTTTCACCTTCCGGGCTGTTTTCCGGACTGTAAAATATGTCATCTACAGTACTGGTATCGCTGTTTACGGACAGACTACGGCTCGTTTCGGGTATTAATTGCTGCAGAGTGCTGTCGTTCTTGCTGCTTTGTTCCCGTGAACTGCTGGAATAACTCAAATCGTCGAATTTCACGTGCGATTTTAGGGGAGTCCTAAAATTTAGAAAATAAGTGAAGTTAAAGGTGGCCAAATGGCAGCAATATTATTATACCGATTGTCCCAAATTATGGAGAACTAATAAGAGAAGGATTGTCACAGTAGTTTATCAAGGCAGATTCTAGGAGGTAGAAAATGCTACCTACCCAGTTTTGTCGGTATAAATATAGGTTTTAAAGGTTTCTTTTAATCGGTATCGTAAAAATGGAAGGTTTTCGGTAAAGGAACAACAAATTTCTATTTTACTCTTTGACATCGAGTTTACCAAATGAATTTAATCTGTGTAAGAAAACAGAGCTGTTTCTGGCGTCACCCATAGCTGATCTATTTCTTACCTGCTCATAGGTTTCCTAGGAGTCAACGCCAGCCGTGACCTTCTGACAGAGTTCTCACATTCCAACTGCAATGACGTATTAACGGACGTATTTTCGTTCAAGATAGAGTCATCCAGAATTGTCCGCGTTGCCGAACTTCCCTTTAAAATGCTTTGAGGCAACACCGCAGTGGTATTATTCGGTTCGGTAGACAGTCTTTTCCTGCGTATAATCGGTGTACTTAGTTTCGATTGGATACTGCTTACCGAGAGATTTACCGATTTCACTGGGCTTGTTTTTGACGTTCTCGGTGATAGTTTTAGTTTTTTGCATGGAGAGGGGCCATATTCGTCACCGTGTTCGTTCTGTTCAATAACCTAGACAGAGAAAATTACCTTACACAGGGTAATCGATAATAAATATCCCAAAACGAAATAGAACAAATTATTGATGACATTGAGACAAAAAAGCAAATGGATGACAATATGTTGGTTAAAATTGTAAAGTGTTTAAACAATTTAATTACGCCAATTTTATTTTATTTAACTAAATTATCTTTAAAAACAGGTATTTTTCCAAAAAAAAATTAAACTACTAAAGTAAGGCCTGTATTTAAAACTGATAAAAGATATAAATGCAGCAATTATCGCCCAATATATGTTTTACCAATCTTTTCAAAAATATTAGAAAAAATAATAAATAAACTTTTAAATTTACTTTTTGCTAACCAGTATGGTTTTCGTAGATCTAAGGAGCAAAAAATGCTGTTAGATGTGTGTAAGGCTTTTGACACCGTAAACTATTATATTTAATTAAGAAAATTATACAGAATCGGGATAAGGGGAAATACATACAAACTACTTCAAAGCTATCATATACAATTTGTTCAAATTGGAGAAAGAAAAAGTTCGGAAAAAGAAATAGTATGTGGAGTTCCATAAGGATCAATATTAGGTCCATTATTATTTTTAATTTATTTTAATTCCGTTTCCAAATTGAACTTGAGGGGCAATATAAAGCTTTTTGCAGATGATACAACAATTATTTACTTTGCTGAAACTTTCGCAGAAATGTATTTTGATATTAATAATGATTTTAAAATACTTCTTGCTTGGTTTCAATCGAATAAACTTACGTTAAATTTTACAAAATCTTCTTTTATGTTTATAACTAAAAATAAAATAAATTCTATCATTAACCCCTTAACATTTAATAATAAAAATATTTAATATTCATAAACAACAAAATTTTTGGGATTAGTTTTAGACGAAAATTTAAATTGGAAACGCCATATCCAGTATATTATAAACTTGACATCTCCTTTAGTATCTGTTTTGTATAGAGCTAGACATTACATTGCTTTGAAATACTTAAAAATACATATTTTTCAATAATATATTCAAAATTACAATATTTATTGTATTTGTGTTTATCAAACTTAAAACCATTACAAAAATTGCAAAATAAAGTTATTAAATGCATACACAAATTACCACATTTAGAAAAAACTGTTAATCTATATAGACCGAAGGGCTATTTACACGTTCAAAACATTTATAAATTAAAAATTTGTATTCTAATTCACTGTATTATTTTAAAAGAAAAAAAAAATCAAACATAGCACTTTAGGAGAATAAGACATTACATGAACATAACACCAGGCATTGTATAAATTATCAAACTTACACACACACACTAAAACAGTAAAACGTAATTTTGGAAAAAAATCGCTTTTATATGACGTAATAAAATAATAAAATATTGACAATATCCAACAAATATCAGAATTAAAAAAATTGGCAACATTTAAAAAACAGTTAAAGAAGATATATTTACTAAATTAAATTATTTATACCATTTGTTTTTAATTAATTTTATTAATGAATTATTATGGATTAACTTCCATTTTTTAATGTTATTTTTTTTAATGGTTATTATTTTCTTTATTATATTGTCATTTTCCATGTAAAGAACTGTAAAAGTTAGTTTGGAATAAAGGCGTTTTGAAAGTTAATCTAGATATAATAGTAAAATAGTCTTATATTTTTAATCCTGCATATTCTTAACATTACATTAGGAGTCTGGGGGTATAAATCCGACATAATTGTTTATTTTAGTGTACATTTTTTGAAATTCAGGATGTTCGCTATAATAATATATAATATATCAATATGACTAACCTTAGACCTCATAAGAGGCGTCCCTACATTCGAAATACTTCTATACACTGTGGGTGTCCTCAAAAATGGCGTCTCCTCGGTAACCACATCATTATTTATATTGGTCTCATTCAAAGTCTCATTGAAAGTCTGCTTGGCCTTGGCTAAAGCAGCAAAAATAACGCTGGACTTGTACTGAATTTGATCCTGAGCATTATGGACAAAGACGGAAAGCGGAGTCGGTTTTCTCACTTCTTTCCATAGGTTGGTCCGCTCTTTTCTTACTAGCTCTACAAGGTTCTTGTTGACATCGGGGAGGAGGGTTCTGAACATTTTGACTATGTTGTCTGCCGCAGTTGCATCTCTTTGTCCCATGAGACCTAAAAAATAAGAAGCTTTATCGTTATCTGCAAAAGTTCGCAAAATATTTACAATATAAAACATTTTATTAGCAGAGTACCGAAACAACTTTTGCGGAATAAAAAAATTAACGAATGTAGACGCTTTTTCAACGATTATTGACAATTTTTTTACCAAATATGCATACTGGTATGCTTAATTTATTATAGTAAAATCAGGTAAAGGAACACATTGGGTTGTAAAATATATGTTTAATTTTAAAACAATGCAAAAAAAAAACAAAGAAAAATAAAAGTAAACAATTTTTTAACCTAAAATTGTATAAAAGGCATTTAAGTTCCGCATTTTGCCACAAGGGGACACAATTGAAAATAAATTTTAAAATTATAAATTTCTCCGAAAATTCCTATATCATGGTATACCTCTGGTTCCATCTTTAGAAAGACTAGACAATTCTGCATCATTTTGGTTTAAGGCTCATTAGCGTACCGACCTTAATAAGACTGGGGGAAACTATTGAAAGTGTAATCATAAAAATCGCTGTAACTTCTAAACAATTTATCCGATTTTACCAAATTTAAGCTTGTTTGGAAGAGAAAGGAAAGTACTTTTTATTGTCGTATCCAACGGTACACGATAGTTTCTAATAAAATTTCTAGAGAGCGCAATTTGTAATAATAACAGTTTTTTAAGCCATTAGATGCCAGGCACTACAGATCGAATTTCCAATTGTTCAGAACTTGAAATTAACCCTCTAAAAAAGTGCCGTTTATTACAAACTAAACCACCTTAAAGAACTTCCCATTATTCCATATTTTTTCAGTTCCTACAGCAATTCTGTGATTGACACAGTCGAATGCCTTTGACAAGTCACAGAACACTGCTGCAGCAAACTTTGTACTTTTCGATTCTTGAAAACCAAATTGTTCCGCGAAAAGGGTGTTGTGTTTTTTAAAAACCATTATTAAATTAAATTCATACACTGCACTGATTCAGCAGTTGGTTCCTTGTGAAACATTTTTAATATATATATTTTATAGTAAAACACTTATAGCTTTTTAATGTTTCATTAGTATTTATTATAGAATTGCTCTACATATGTTTCGCCTTTCTAGGGCTTTTTCAAGAGTACTTATGATACTAAAGTTAAATTCTTTTAATTTAATTTTTTTATTATCTTATTATTAATTAGAATTTAACTTTAGTATCATAAGTACTCTTGAAAAAGCCCTAGAAAGGCGAAACATATGTAGAGCAATTCTATAATAAATACTAATGAAACATTAAAAAGCTATAAGTGTTTTCTTATAAAATATATTCAGGGATTCAAAAGTACTTTGACAAACTTCGGGAGGTAATTGCTGGCAATATTTTAACACGAAAAGTTCTTATAAACAGTGGTCCTTGGCGACTTCGTTACAGAGATACAGGGTGTTGAAATGTTAAAAGAAATAGTAATAATTTTTAAATAACTCCTTAACGAGTTATTTTTTTTTTATGAAATTTTGTGAACTAAATAAGCATCTAAGGACACTTATTTTGAAAGTACAACACGTTCGTAAATTTAACCAGTGGCGTCGGTACAAAATGTTACTATCATATTTTTTGTGAAAACTATGCTACACCACTGACTTATTTTATTTTAACTTTTTTTTATAAATTCCCCCTTTATTTAGAACAAAAAAGATCACGTGTGTTTTTTGATACGAGGGACGGTTTAAGCGTAAATGATTATTTTATTTGAATATACACAAATATTAAAAAATGTGTTTTAAACTGATCAACCACTCAAATATTTATTACAGTATTTTAACGAATACCTACATACATACTAATAAACAAATATGTATATGCCTAAGGAAGGTATCTGACGATGCCTATTTTCTAAGTATAACACGTTTTCAGTGGCATACATATTTATTTATTAGTATGTTATTTTTTAATATTTTTTATTTTGACAAGGCGGCTTTGGAAATGCTTTTTTTGTCGATAAATTAAAATATATTTGACAGTTAGTTACCACTGAGTTTTATTTTTTCAGTTTTGCTATTTTTAATGGTAACTATTTGTCAAATATATTTTAATTTATCGACAAAAAAAGCATTTCCAAAGCCGCCTTGTCAAAATACAAAATATTAAAAAATAACATACTAATAAATAAATATGTATGCCACTGAAAACGTGTTATACTTAGAAAATAGACATCGTCAGATACCTTCCTTAGGCATATACATATTTGTTTATTAGTAAGTATGTATGTAGGTATTCGTTAAAATACTGTAATAAATATTTGAGTGGTTGATCAGTTTAAAACACATTTTTTTAAATTTGTGTATATTCAAATAAAATAATCATTTACGCTTAAACCGTCCCTCGTATCAAAAAAACACACGTGATCTTTTTTGTTCTAAATAAAGGGGGGATTTATAAAAAAAAGTTAAAATAAAATAAGTCAGTGGTGTAGCACAGTTTTCACAAAAAATATGATAGTAACATTTTGTACCGACGCCACTGGTTAAATTTACGAACGTGTTGTACTTTCAAAATAAGTGTCCTTAGATGCTTATTTAATTCACAAAATTTCATAAAAAAAAAATAACTCGTTAAGGAGTTATTTAAAAACTATTACTATTTCTTTTAACATTTCAACACCCTGTATCTCCGTAACGAAGTCACCAAGGACCACTGTTTATAAGAACTTTTCGTGTTAAAATATTGCCAGCAATTACCTCCCGAAGTTTGTCAAAGTACTTTTGAATCACCCTGTATATTAAATTCATATTTTTTTCTCAAATGGTATGGACTTTTTGCCCATCACTGTATACCGAAGGAAGTAGAATTATTGTATTAGATAGCTATTGTTAATTTGATATCAAACGAATTAATGCTTGCTGCGTTCTATACAAATGTTGGTTCCGGTCTCAAGAAATATACATACCTTGATTTTCAGGTTTCTTTCTATTAATCGACGAATACGAATCAAAAGCCTCTAAAAACCTGGACCTCAGCAAATAATAAAACACCTTCAAATCCTCACATCCTGGGTTCTTCGTATTCCGCAAATACTGAAAGAACGCCGTCTCTTCGCCGCTGTTAAGTCGCCGATATAAGAGAGAGTGAAGTAACTCGTTCTTGTTGCACTCGTTGAATATATGTAGCAGCAGGACGTGTTCGTTTGGACTCTGGTGTTGCTGACGGAATTTGAAAGCTTCATCGAGCATGTTTTTCGAAATCAGCAGACTTATGACGGTCAATAGGTCCTTTTCGTCTTGGATAGAGGGTTTTCTTATCTGAAGGCAAGGGATTATATAAAATTTATTATTGTTTTCACACCCCACACCCTAGACAAATTAAAATTAAAATGTGCCGTTCTACTACCGTGCGAGCAAAAATTATTTGCATCAAAGAGGGCTTGGATTAAAACACGTAGAGCTTGGTTTATATCACAATGATATGGGGACGATATATCTAACCAAATCTAGGTTAAAATTTTGTCAAATTCATATTATGACATGATATGCCAAACTAATGAGTAATAAAATAAGTAGACAAATACAAATTTATTTTTGTTGTTTACAAAATTAACAAGCTAAGAATATACAGAAAGAAAAATAATTACATAAATTGCTGAAATTGGCCACCGCGATGCTTCCAGCATAAATTCACACGTCTTTTCATATTTTCGAAAGTGTTGACCAGCATCTCTGGAGAAATGTTACCACATTCTTGGATAATCATTTCTTGTAATTGTTCTAAATTTGCAACTGGTGTTTTAAAAATAGTGTTCTTTCAATGAGGAAAAACGAAGTAATCCATAACCGTTAAACAAGGTGATCTAGGTGGAAATTCAATGTCTGATCGAAAACTGATCAATCTGTCGTCGAAAAAATTGCGTAAGTAGTTAATAGTTTCGGCGGGTATGGGCAGTTGCACCGTCCTGTTGAAAATATCCAAAACGTAGTTCGTCGTCAAGTAATTGCTCCACAAATGGATTCAAAATATTGTCTCTATACCGCTGTGCTGTAACTGTGTCATGGAAAAAAATAGGACCAACAATCCTTCTTCGGGAAACAGCTAACCAGACATCAATTTTTTGAGGGTGCAATGTGAACTCTACAAAAAAATGGGGATTTTCACTACTCCACATGCGTGTATTCTGAGAATTCACATAAGGTGGAACCAGGCTTTATCCGAAAAACATGTCAGGTCTAATAAATCATGTATTTCCAATAAATTTTGGGTAAACCGTTGAGAGTAATTCCTGCGTCTTTTAAAATCTGCGGCTTGTATTTCTTGGAATACTTGCACTTTATAAGGAAATAAATTTAGCTGCTTTTTACGAACAGTCCTGCATGTTCAATAAGATCTTTCCTTTCTTGGGACAGGCGTCTTATACAATTTGTTGGCGTATTTTGCATTATTTCACGAACGTTTGCAACAAGTTCTTCTGTTCTTACAGATGGTCTTCCTGCTCCTTTTTTGTGTTGTATAGAACCTGTTTCCCTAAACACAGCCACGGTTCTTTTCAGGCAATGATAAAAATCCCCAGCAATAAAAGCAACGTTAGGAAAATGTTCGTGAAAATCGTCCATGCACAAACCCGGACTGTATTGCCACTCACCATTTACTCTAACCCCGTTTCGAAAATACACTTCAACCATGAATGTTTTGTGCTGTTCCGTAAAGCCAATTGTGTGAATTGTTCAAGAAATTGGAAAAATTAGCGATGAATCAAATTACTTGTAACGACTGTCAAAGATGACGGAATAACTGATTGATTGTTAATTGACAACAGGTATTAAGCTCTACGGCTAAGCATTACGTCCTTAGATGCAAGGCCCTCTTTGATGCAAATAATTTTTGCTCGCACGGTATATCGTGGGTCTACTGAAAGCGCGGCGTTGTCTTACATCAGGAAACAAAGCTCTATTTTATAGAGTTGTGGGTTTATTGTCGAGTTAAATTTTAAAGCCCGGACCGGTCTATCCTCGGGTCTATCTTTCCATTGGTTAAATGAGAATTTTGCAGTGCGCATGCCATTTACACTGGGCTTTATCTTAAGGTCATAAATTTTCCCCCTTTCGTGATTAAAATAATAATAATATAAAGTATGTTCAATGACCGCTAACCGTTACGTCATAATCTCCATATTTGCGGCACGTCGTAAATTAATTCAGTCAGTTTGGCTTACCAGTGGTAAAGGTTATGATTTTTCTTAGGCTTGATCTACATAAAGACGGATGCATGTAAACAAGTAAAGTTCAAGCGCGTTTTATCAAATTTTTTATTATTATGTTTATACGGTCGATGAAGTCAGAAATTACTAGTTTATTTAGGGTAAAAGGTATCATGGGATGAAACATTTTGTTATTGTCAAGTCAGTATGAAAATTTTAATCAATTTAAATTTACTGAAAAATAAATAAAACTTATTTATAAATTTTAAAATTGAATCATATATTTTTGGTCTAGTGCATCAGTTTATAAATTATGTAAACTATTTTCATGTTATTTATAAAATCATAAGGAAGAAAAAATAATAAAAAAGGACAACATAACAAAATTAAGTTTTTTAATAATTAAAATAAATCATCTCCGCAAGGATCATCATCATCAGATTCGTCCAAGTTAATAATAAGGGGAAGAGTATCTGAGGCATCGATAAATTATTCCAGTTCCGCTAATGAACTAGTGGATATCTCAATACCATCAATGATTTTCAGGTTTAGTTGTATTGAGCGAATGGTAACGTGTTCACCTACTCTATACATCCCATAAATACGCTCTGTTATGGTATGGTCATGAATTTCGTGTTGACAAAATAGCTACATTATTGCGATTCTTAAAAGCTACATCCTTCTCTAACTCCTTTGCCTTAATTCGTTGGATTGTTAAACACGAAACTTCTAAAGCATCAGAAACTCTCTAAAACAGATAAGTATTTATAAAAACATTGCCATATATTTTTATATCGTTTATTATTTATGTTTTCACAATTCCTGCTTTATTTTATCTACTTACCTTGTAAACTGCGTTAAAGGGTAAAAGAGTCTTTCCGGCATCACTTTCTCTTTGAAAATAATCAAATAATTTTAAAATTAATGCTTGTTCTTTTTCATAAAACCGTGACATTTTTGAAATAATGTTGATTAAAAATGTCACTATCAAAAATAACAATAAAACTTTTTGACTGGTAAAATTATACGACATTCATTATTGACGTAAATACTATCTCACCTAGTTCACGAATGTTAGAAAGATAAGCACTAGTCGTGACGTAACGGTCAGCGGTCATTGAACAGACTATACCTACTTACACAGTATCGGCAAGAAAGTCCGCATCAAATGGGATTTTTTTTTATTATTAGGTATAGGTAAAAATTGAAAAAGCAGTTAGTTTTTGCTTACCTAAAAACCAAAAATGACGTATACTGAAGCAGCTGCACGACTTGCGTTACCTGTCAAATTTGACATTTTTAATAAAATAGGTGCAAAAATGCCCTTATTTATCAAAATATCGAAAAACTTTATTCGATAAAGTTGTTTATTTAGGCATTTTTAGCTTATGTACGAAATTTTAACAGTCTCATACAATTTCTATTTTTGCCAGGTTCTTGAAAATTTTGATCAACCCTCGTAGATTAACTTTTATACATCGATGTAAAACCATTTGCCTTTACTTCATTTGTAATCTTAATGCAATTTTGTGTAAAATTTTTGTTTCCAATTATTTATTTTGCTTCAAAAACTGAAATTGTTATTGATCAGTATGTAATGTTTAATGCAAAGTTTATCTAATTACATCAGTTTTGGCAAAACCGACGTTTCTCATTTTTCTTAAGTTAGTAAACAACAGATGTACAAAAATAAAATATTAGGAAGCTTTCGTTGAAATGTTACCTTATTAATATTGGATCAAAAAGAATAATTATTAATGCATCGCCTACTTGTTTTTGTTGAATAAAATGTTTCGAGCGATTAATATTAATTTATTCTTTTTGATCCAATATTAATTAAGTAAAATTTCAACGAAAGCTTCCTAATATTTTCTTTTTGTACATCTGTTTACTAACTTAAGAAAAATGGGAAACGTCGGTTTTGGTAAAACTGATGAAATTAGATAAACTTTGCATCAAACATTACATACTGATCAATAACAATTTCAGTTTTTGAAGCAAAATAATTGGAAACAAAAATTTTACACAAAACTGCATTAAGATTAGAAATGAAGTAAAGGTAAATGGTTTTACATCGATGTATAAAAGTTAATCTACGAGGGTTAATCAAAATTTTCAAGAACCTGGCAAAAAATAAAAATTGTATTAGACTGTCAAAACTTCGTACAGAGGCTAAAAATGTCTAAATAAACAACTTTCTCGAATAAAGTTTTTTGATATTTTGATAAATAAGGGCATTTTTGAACCTATTTTATTAAAAATGTCAAATTTGACAGGTGCAGCTACTTCAGTATAGGTACGTCATTTTTGGTTTTTAGGTAAGCAAAAACTAACTGCTTTTTCAATTTTTACCTATCCCTAATAATAAAAAAAAATCCCATTTGATGCGAACTTTCTTGCGGACACTGTATATATTATTTATTAACTGTCCGTGATTTTTCGTCCCCAACTGTAGATATTTAAATATAAAATCTTACCTGTAAATACAACAACGCCAGGCTCGCCTTATCTTGTAACAACAACGACCTCATCATGACCGAATGATGCCAACGATGCAAATCTTCAGTCAGAACGCAGGGATCCAGGATGTATTCCAGGGCGGTTTCATAGTCGTCATGGTCCAGATGCCAAAAGGCCTGGACAATCTTGATGTTGCTCTGGCTCAGGTCGAAGATTTGGGGGAATTTAAGTAATAGTTTAATTACCTGAAAATGTCATTTGATAACTATGAAAACGTCACAGAAAAAATTGAATCGGTTTACATATATTTTTTTAAAATTTTTATTTATTTATTGGTTATTTTAAAATACATTGGATTAACAACATAAATGGAGATGAGATGTCCATATACAGGGTGTCCAGAAAAAGGAGGTCAACCCGTTAACCATCTATTCCTTGAGCATGACTTTTATAATGCCATTTTTCATTTTTGACCCTCATGTTCAATGTACAGGGCGTCAAAGTTTAAAATTAAAAAGTGATTTCTTTGAATATTTCGAGTATTTAATAAAATTGGTACATTGCTTCACCATAAAGAGTTACATCTTTTGAAAAAAAAAAAATAATAATTGAGTAGTATGATAACCCCCGCCCCGGTTCTAGACCACATTTTTTAAATTCAACAATCTTACAAATATCCATATTTTTAGTGAAGAAAAAAAATTAAATTAAAAAGAAGAAAAAAAAAATTTAATAAATGTCAATCAAGACATCTTTTAAAATAATAAATCATTATTTTTAAACTCAATTTCATGCATTTTGTCTATCTTTCCCTTATAGAAAACAAACTGAATTAATTTTATCCAACTCACCTTTCTTTATCAATTTAGAAAATCTATCAGGCAAAAAGATATTAAAAGATTCATCCAAAATTACAACGATTTTAAGTCCATATTTTGTTTCTCTTATTCTAAAATTAGAGAACCTATATTTTTTATTTATTTCAGGTTCATCTAACTTCTTTGACTCTAAATATTTTCCACATGTATTAAACTTATTTAGTAAATCCATTTTTACTTCTTTATTTATATACAAAAAATGTATTAAGAAATGTTATTTTTCAAATTTAATTTTTGGAGTTGCAAACTTAACATGATTTTTGATATATTTTAGGTTACTTTCAAGTTTTTGATATAATAGTATAGCTCACTAGGTTGAATGCGAGTGTGGTAAACGTAAACAAATTACACAAAGATAGTATAAAAAAAATTTAGATACTAAGATTCATAGAAGAAGAGTTAATAAGGTCACAAAATGTAGTTTTTGTGACGAAGAAAAATCATGTGATCAATTTTATACATACAACCTAAATTATTGTAAACCATGTATAAGTAAAATTATGAAAAAATAGTTTTGGAAGTAATAAAATAGATTGTGAATGTGGTAAAAAAATTACACACACACGTTATGAAAAACATTTAGAGACTGAGATTCATAGAAGAAGAGTTAATAAAGTTAAAAAATGTAGTTATTGTAAAGAAGAGAAATAATTTGAAGAATTTCATAAAAATAAAAAGGATTTGAGTTATGATTGCAAGGATTGTATAAGAAAAATATACCTTGAAAAAAAAAATTTGGAAATTATACATTCAATGAAAAAAAAAATTCCTAATAAATGTAGACCCAAGTGATGAGACAAAAATTAAATGAGTATTGTATTAAACACTATAATAAAAACTTAAGAGAAATATCGGATTATATCAACGTGATACTAAAACAATTTTATATAATTATTGTAAATCAAATCATATCTCAAAATTAAATAAACCTGAATTAGTTAGAATTGTTACAACACATAAACTTAAACAAAGGATAGAAAATGAATTAAGAACTATATTTACTGAAGAATTAAATTTTGATAGACATATTTTCAAAGGAAAAATTATATCAAGTACCTTATAAAAATAAACTTTTGAAAGTTTTAAATTTTGATAATTCCCTATTTGAAAAACTTAGACAACGAAAACCAACTATTATAAATAAATCAAAAGATTTTAAGGAATTACCAAATTTTGTTGAAGATGACAATGAAGATATAAAAATAATAAAGGCAAAAGGTTAATTTGGTGATACTAATATGATTGTTGATTATAAAATTTATAGTAAATCTGATGAACACGATTTAATAAAATATCTATATAATATTCAACATAGAGTGAGCGAACTTATTAAAAAAGAACTGAAAGAAAAAAATCAGTTTCAATTCAATTAGTTGCTGTTATTCAATATCATGAAATAAATTTAACAGGTGATGTACTTAATTTACATAAACAAATATGAAATCTTCAAGACATCAAATATTTAGCTCTGACGTAATATTTAGAGTCAAAGAAGTTAGATTAACTTGAAATAAATAAAAAATATAGGACCTCTAACTTTAGAACAATAGAAAGAAAATATGGACTTAAAATCGTTGTAACTTTGGATGAATCTTTTATGCTTTTGCCTGATAGATTTTCTAAATTGATAAAGAAAGGTGAGTTGGATAAACTTAATTCAGTTGTCATTTCCTATTTATAAGGGAAAGATAGACAAAATGTATGAAATTGAGTTTAAAAATAATGATAAAAAGATGTGTTGATTAACATTTATTAACATTTTTTATTTTCTTCATTAAAAATATTTGAAAGTAATTTTTTAATTTTTTCTTGTTCTTTTTCAATATAATCGCGCACGTCCGGACCTTCCATTGTTGCTTTTTGACTTTTGATTGACAGCTTATTTTTTGGTTTTATGAATAATTTGAGTGGATTTGTTTAATTTTTTGGGGTATATTTGTAAGACTATTAAATTTTAAAAAATGTGGTTTAGGACCGGGGGTTATCATACTACTCAATTGTCAAATATTCAAAATAGGAGGGTTTAGTACCTGCTGACCCAAATTCAAAACTATTGTTTTAATTTTTGAATCACGCTGTGGATTTACAGTACCATTGGTCACCGTTTTGGTATTGAAATGTTCTCTAATAAACGGCGAGTTACGTTCATTTACGAACTAAATGATATGGGTATTTTGCTTGGTCGTAGTTGCGTAATAGTGTGTCCACTTACCTTATTATTTTCATCGACAGTCATTGCAATATCAAGCAAAGTATAAGTAACTAAGCAGTGTTTAAAAATCAAATCCGGTCCGTCCAAAAAATACGTCCTTAATACAGACTGTAATGAAGGGGGAGGATATAAACCACTACCCCCATCTTCCTGCCACTGCTGTCTTAACATTTCAGGACCCCCTAAAATAATAATAGTGCTGTATACATAGTAAGTATACAATATCTAGCTTAAGATCGTGTATCACCGAGGTTGGACTAAGCTGCGCATTCTATTAGTATGGTAGATTGTTTTATTTTCATAAAAAATAAAGTTATTTTAATTAAAATATCTACATATCTATGGATGCTGTTTCACGAAAAAGAACCACGTGACTTTTGTAGATTTCGGTCCAAGCACTGAGCCCTGAGGTACACCACGGCCTACGGGTGAGTTAATCGATGCCGAATAGTTTAGAGTTTTTATATCAGATTCTATATTGTTATATACCGTGCAAGCAAACATTATTTGCATCAAAGAGGGCCTTGCATCTAAGGACGTAATGCTTAGCCGTAGAGCTTAATACCTGTCGGGTGTCAGTAACTACCTGAATTAACAATAAATCAGTTATTCCGTCATCTTTGACAGTCGTTACAAGTAATTTGATTCACCGCTAATTTTTCCAATTTCTTGAACAATTCACACAATGGGCTTTACGGAACAACACAAAACATTCATGGTTGAAGCGTATTTTCGAAACGGGGTTAGAGTAAATGGTGAGTGGCAATAAAATCTGGGTTTGTGCATGGACGATTTTCACGAACATTTTCCTAACGTTGCTTTTATTGCTGGGGATTTTTATCATTGCCTGAAAAGAACCGTGGCTGTGTTTAGGGAAATAGGTTCTATACAACACAAAAAAGGAGCAGAAAGACCATGTGTAAGAACAGAAGAACTTGTTGCAAACGTTTGTGAAATAATGCAAAATACGAAAACAAATTGTATAAGACACCTGTCCCAAGAAGTGGGAAGATCTTATGGAACATGCAGGAGTATTCTTGATTTTGAAAGACGCACGAATTACTCTCTTTGATGCAAATAATTTTTGCTCACACGGTATTTAAAAGAAGTTTTATATTTTTCCTTATGATGTATTGGTATTTCCAAAGTATTTTAATTTTTAGTGTTCATGTTGTGGTTCTAAATTGAATTTTTTATATAAATAATCTTGTTCTTTGGTAGAAATTATTTTATGATTAAAACAATTTAGCTGAATTTCACGTCTAAACGTACGTTTTATAATATTACGTTGTCTATCGGTTGGAGTAACATGGTCGTATTTCTGAAGGCTAATCGAAAATCTTATACAATTATTTTGTAATATTTGTAACTCTTGTTTGTTTTTATAATTTATACTTTCATGATATATAACGTCCCCATAATTTAAACCACTTAAATAATAGAATTTACAAGCCTTAGTTTTGTATCAGTGATTACGTACAATTTAATATTATATAAAGTTTTAGGTTTATAATAATTTTTTATTATGTTTTCTATATGAGCTTCAAGGCTCAAATATTGATCAAAAATGATACCAAGATTTCTAGTGGATGTTACCAAAGGTATCGCATAATTATTAATAATAATTTTGAAATCAACGTTGATTACTATTTTTGAATGAATATAATTTGGACCGATTAAAAGTAAACTTATTTTGTTTTCATTAAGTTTCAAACCATGATCCTTTATTACGTTGGAAACATTAGATTCAGTGACTTAACAAAGGGTTTGATAACAGTGCTTGTTTTGATGCACGTGTTAAGTATAGTGAACCATATAGTTAACCAGACAAATTGTAAACGCTGGAATCTTTTATTTCTTTAAAACATAAACAATCTACGAGAAGTCTATCGTTCCTAACTCTTCCGTCCTTACCTTTAACGTTTATCAAATTATCAATATACAGCAAGCAATCTTTCTCTACGAAAGAATCATTGCTCGCCATCTGCAGCTGTGCTCTTTTCCTGTTATAGTATTGTGTCAACTCGTTTACGAGATACGGAGCGCTGGTAAAACTATCATCGCAACTCCGATAATTTTTTATTTGACACTCCGGCAGTAGTCCTATGTTTACCATCCAGAGAAGAACCTAAAATGAATCCAAGACATTAGATATTGAATATAAAAAGAAAGTTCCGCAAGTACAAAAATGTATCGAGGAGACAGAAGAAAATTTTTTTTTTATTAATCCAGAGGAAATATCCCAAAACGAAATAGAATAATTATTGACGACCTTGAGCCAAAAAAAGCAAATTGATTTTTGACAATACATCGGTTAAATTTGTAGTGTTTAAAAAATGAAATTACTCCAATTTTATTTAACTAAATTATCTTTGAAAACAGGTATTTGTCCAGAAAAAATGAAAATTGCTAAAGTAACTCTAGTATTTAAAACTAATAAAAGATATAAATGCAGCAATTATCGCCCAATATCTGTTTTACCAATCTTTTCAAAAATATTAGAAAAAATAATAAATAATAAATTATGCGACTTTCTAGAAAGCCAAAATTTACTTTTTGCTAACCAGCATGGTTTTCGCAGATCTAAGGATACATAAATAGCTGTAGGAGATATCATAACAAATATTCAAGTTAATGTTGACAGCAGTAAAAAATGCTGTTTACTATCCTTAGATCTGTGTAAGGCTTTTGACACCGAAAACCATGATATTTTATTAAGAAAATTATTAGTAAAATTATACAGTATTGGGACAAGGGGAAATACACACAAACTACGTCAAAGTTATTTAAGCTATTGTAAACAATTTGTTCAAATTGGGGAAAGAAAAAGTTCGGATAAAGAAATAATATGTGGAGTTCCACAAGGATCAATATTAGGTCCATTATTATTCTTAATTTACATTAATCCCGTTTCCAAATTGAACTTTAAGGGCAACATAAAGCTATTTGCAGATGATACAACAATTCTTTATTTTACTGAAACGTTTGTAGAAATGTATTTTGATATTAATAATGATTTAAAAATACTTCTTGCTTGGCTTCAATCAAATAAACTTACGTTAAATTTTACAAAATCATGTTTATAACTAAAAATAAAATAAATTCCATCATTAACCCCTTAACATTTAATAATGAAAATATTCAATATTCAAAAACGACAAAATTTCAAGGATTATATTTAGAGGAAAATTTAAATTGGAAAGGCCATATCCAGTATATTATAAATTCATATTACATTCCTTTGAAATACTTAAAAATATATATTTATAATTACCACATTTAGAGCCAACTGTTAATCTATATAGACCGAAAAGGTATTTACACGTTCAAAACGTTTAAAAAGCAAAAATTTGTATTCTAATTCACTTTATTATTTAAAAAAAATCAAACATAACACTTCAGAAGAATAAGACATTACATGATCATAACACCAGACGTTGTATAAATTATCAAACGATACCAGTAAAAAGTAATTTCAGAAAAGAATCGCTTTTATATGACGGAATAATGAAATATAACAATCTTCCAAAAAATATCAGAAAAATTAAAAAATGGGCAAGTTTTAAAAAACAATTACAGATATATTTACTAAATTAAATTATTTATACTATTTTTTTAATTTATTTTATTAATGAATTAAATTGGATTAACTTCCATTTTTTATTGTTTTTTTAAAGGTTATTATATTTTCTATATTATGTTGTCACTTTCCATGTAATGAACTGTAAAAGTTGGTTTGGAATAAAGGCATTTTAAATGTTAATATTTATTACCTTACTTAACTCAAGCTCACGAATTTATTACGTTGCACATTTTGTGTCGTTTTACCTAGTATGCAATGTTTCAATATGTAAAATGGCCATTATATATTAGTTGAGTATAAATAACTGATTAAGTAGCAAAATTTTAATTTTACAAGTAAATTTTATAATAGAATATCCTCTACCAACAGTTAGATGTAGGCACAGCGCAACAATAGGTCTATGAATGAAATAAATTGTCTATCTTAGTTGACCGTTGTTGATTTTTCCCTAATTGTTTTATTGCATTTAAAGACCTACCTCAAAGTAAACAACAACATTTTCAAGTGACCTCTGTTCTTCCAACAACACTTCCTTGTTAGAAATAAACCGCATCAGTTTGCTCGACACGTATCGGTACAGACTACAAATATTCCTGATTTGACCAGTACTGCTGTTCAATATGGTTATGGTGTTATTATCCAGCCTAGTGCCGGAGTAATCAAAAAGGGAAACGCAGTACTTGTCGCACGAGTTTTTTAAGGCTACGGCTCTTTCCAGGGCCCAATTTAGGATGTTATAAATCGTGAGGCCGCTGGCGTTGAATGCGTTGTTGGCTAGTTTGGAAGTACACTGGCAGAGCCAGCCAATGAGCTTTTGTTCTAAGGCTACGTTAAGAAGGATTTCGCGTTGATGTTCCTGAAAAATATATAATATTATTTATTTACGGCTTCAAACTTAAATCTTCTACCGTGCGAGCAAAAATTATTTGAATCTAGTTAAAATTTTGTCAAATTCATATTATGACATGATATGCCAAACTAATGAGTAATAAAATAAGTAGACAAATACAAATTTATTTTTGTTGTTTACAAAATTAACAAAGTAATAATATACAGAAAGAAAAAGAAAAAAAATTACATAAATTGCTGAAATTGGCCACCGCCATGCTCCAAGCATAAATTCACACGTCTCTTCATATTTTCGAAAGTGTTGACCAGCATCTTTCTTGTAATTGTTCTAATTTTGCAACTGGTGTTTTAAAAATAGTGTTCTTTAAATGAGGAAAAACGAAGTAATCCATAACCGTTAAACAAGGTGCTCTAGGTGGGAATTCAATGTCTGATCAAAAACTGATCAATCTGTCGTCGAAAAACTTGCATAAGTAGTTTCGGCGGCTGTATGGGCGGTTGCATCGTCCTGTTGAAAATATCCAAAACGTAGTTCGTCGTCAAATAATTGCTCCACAAATGGATTCAAAATATTGTCTCTATAACGCTGTGCTGTAACTGTGTTATGGAAAAAAAATAGGACCAACAATTCTTCTTCGGGGAAACAGCTAACCAGACACCAATTTTTTGAGGGTGCAATGTGGACTCTACAAAAAAATGGGGAAATTTCGCTACTCCACATGCGTGTATTCTGAGAATTCACATAACCGGAGAGGTGGAACCAGGCTTCATCAGAAAAAAAGTCAGGTCTATAAATCATTTCTTTCCAATAAATTTTGGGTAAACCATTAAGGGTAATTCTTGCGTCTTTCAAAATCTGCGGCTTGTATTTCTTGGAGTACTTGCACCTTATAAGGAAATAAATTTGGCTGCTTCCTAAGAATAGTCCTGCATGTTCCATAAGATCTTCCCACTTCTTGGGACAGGCGTCAATTTGTTGGCGTATTTTGCATTATTTCACGAACGTTTGCAACAAGTTCTTCTGTTCTTACAGATGGTCTTCCTGCTCCTTTTTTGTGTTGTATAGAACCTGTTTCCCTAAACACAGCCACGGTTCTTTTCAGGCAATGATAAAAATCCCCAGCAATAAAAGCAACGTTAGGAAAATGTTCGTGAAAATCATCCATGCACAAACCCCGATTGTATTGCCACTCACCATTTACTCTAACCCCGTTTCGAAAATACGCTTCAACCATGAATGTTTTGTGATGTTCCGTAAAGCCCATTGTGTGAATTGTTCAAGAAATTGGAAAAATTAGCGATGAAACAAATTACTTATAACGACTGTCAAAGATGACGGAGTAACTGATCGATTGTTAATTCAGGTAGTTACTGACACCCAACAGGTATTAAGCTCTACGGCTAAGCATTACGTCCTTAGATGCAAGGCCCTCTTTCATGCAAATAATTTTTGCTCGCACGGTATATTTAATGTTATATTCTCTAAAATGAACTTTTTAAGCTGGTTGAAAATAAAGATATATTAATAATAATAATAATAATATCACAGCCATATTTACTTTTTAAGAATTTTACGAATACTTTTTCCTAAATAACGTTTAATTGGCTTATTAGAAAATAATAAAATTTGGTGTGCGAGTCCACTATACAAAGACCTTCAAAAAAGTCTAATGCAATTAGAGCCAATATTTGAGGGTTGCAAAATTCACATTGGATTTCCAATGGTCAGTATGGCGGCGCACCACCCCAGTATACATTATCCTACTTACCACATCGAGTGAGCTACTTAAATGCATCTCACAAAACAGTGGCACCAAACCCAAACTTGAAATTTGCTCAAAATAATCCTCCGGTCTAACTAAACTTAAATGCTGATCATTTACTATTTTATTTAAAAATGCTTGTTGCAGTCCCTTATTGTGCAATTTTAATATCTTATTTTCTGTTATACACCAAAGATCTAAAAAAAAATTACAATAAAATGATAAATAACCAATTATGTATGTTGTTGCTGGAGACAATGCTGTTGAACGACAGAAGAATTTTCGCCTTGCATTGTATTTATTTGTTTTAAATCACAACGTTTCAACTTGTATGTAGCTCCAGTCATCATCATGTCAGTCAAGTCATGGAATTGCTCATAAAAAAAGAACTTGGAGAGTGAAATAAAGGAATAACAATTTATAAGTTTGCCGAAAAAAATTAAAGAAATATCAAAATGATCGACTTTTAAAAAATCACTAAAAAATATTTTTTAAAACTGAACTAACATAATGTATTATATATTAATATTTTTTCTTATAAATGGTTATTATATATATTTTTTTTTTAATAATTTCGATGGAGTTATGAATATATAGTTACTAAACATAGTTGGTGTTATATTCTCTGTAATAACCTTTTTTTAAGTTGGTTGAGAATAAAGATATATATTATTTTTTTAAAAAATGTCGAATTACGAAAGAATCAAGCATACCAAATGATAAAGCGGTAGTACAAAAATGCTCTTCCAATTTTTGAATTCCAATAAATTGACTTAGTGACTTTTGGTCCAGCTTTACATCCAATAAGGTTTGGTTCCTCAAACTATGTTTAATCATGTAGTTTGAACAATCTGACCAGTTTGGTACACCTAAAAAAGATAAAGTGTAACCGAAGACGACCGAGCAAGATAGACATATCATTTTATCATAACAAGCCGACAAGAACTCAAATGAAAAGGTCCATCGGGTTCCTCGCGACTTTTACAATGAAACCAAGCAAAAATATACACTCATTTTTATTATACAGTGTCACCAGTAAAGTCCGCATCATATGGGATTTTTTTTATTGAGAACTTTATTCGAAATTTGACGTAGTCACGTGATTCGCATTATCTGTCAAATTTAAATTTTTTCCAGAAAATAATTCAAAAGTGGGGTTGTTTCGGAAAATATCGAAGAAAGTTATTAGAAAAAGTTTTTTTAAATGCCGTTTCTAGCCCACATGCAAAATTTCAGCTGCATAAGATAATTTTGATTTTTCACCCATATTTTGTAAATTGCACCACTTTTCCAAAATAACACTCAACGCAACCTACATCAAACTTATGCCGCAAAGTTTATTTGTTTTTGACCCTGTGTAAGGTAACTTCATAAAATAAGTATCTTTGAAAACGTAGTTTCTGCCTGAAAGTAAAAAAATAAAGTAAAGGAGTGTTAAATTAAATCGTTGAAAATAGATAAACTTTACGTTAAGTTATACTAAAATTTATTTTCCACTTAAAAAACACTTTTCTGAAGACACTGTGTTCTTTTTTGTCTTAATATTAAGGTGTATTACTTTCAGACACAAACTACGTTTTCAAAAATACTTATTGTATGAAGTTACCTTACAGGGTCAAAAACAAATAAACTTTGCATCACATGCGACCAAATTTTAATAGCCCAATTTTGATTTTGTAGAAAAACACATATATCTTTTGGATTGGATAATATCCAATTTTTAATTTTATTTCTATAATTATTTAATTATTTTAATTGACTGTGGTAGCATATCAAAAATATATGGATTGATGTTTAAAAAATGTTTGTGTGCTATTGTTTTGTTTACTCTATTTTTATATGTAATAGTATTTGTAGTTTTATGTGAGTAATTAATATAATTTATTTTATTTTTATGTTTAAAAATATATATCAACATGTTGTTTGATATCCATTTTTTTGTTATCTTTAAATAATAAATCAAAAGAATATTGGTGGTCTTTTTCGTAAATAATTTTCAAAATGTATTTTTGAATAGTTTTAATATCATTAAGATAATTCTTATTTATGCCTCCCCATCGTAGTATTCCATAATTTAAATGGGTTTGTACTAAAGAATAATATTTCTAATTATTTTATATTTAAAAATTGTTTAAGGTGTTTAAATTTCGGTATAAGAATTCTTAGTTTTTTTACAATGTAGTCACTATGTAAAGTAAATCCCATTTTAAATGTTTATCAAAAATTATTTCTAGATAGTTAATATTTTCAAATAGAAAAGAAGAGGATACATACTAGAAATATCATTCAGGTAGGCGCCGGAGAATCGACCTTCAGCCCCAATCACAGCGATTGTTCGATTTGTGTTGTGACGTAGATTATTTCAGAAACCGTACAAAATTTTATTTTTGCTTCTTTTATGCAATAGGATAAAAATCAAAATTTAGTGAAAATCCTAACTACGCAAGTGGTTTTTAGACTTGTCATATGATAGAATGTCCTCTATAAACAGAGAGATGTCGACCATAGACAATTTACCTTCAGATACCTACAGCTTATCTCCTGCGCAAACAAAAGTTACGTTTTATGGGTGAAAAAATACGTCCGAGCGCATGACTCGTCGGTCAGCTGTCTTCATTCGGGGAACCTTCGTGCATGCGCACAAACCTCGTGTTATCGGCCGTCCTACTTTATCGACAATAATCGACGCGCTCAAGAATACTCTCCAGAACCGGCTCGGCCGCCATTTTTGTTGTTGTGTTTTAAGGTTTCTCTTCTCTGCGGATTCCTTGTAGTTTTCTAAAGTTTTCAGCTATCGGATCGGCTATCGTGGATTGTGGGACTGGTGTTTAATATTTATGGATTTCTGGTTTTTGTGTAGTTTAGTTAGTGAATTGTGTTTGTGCTTTTAGTGACTCGGATTGTAATATAAACAATGACTAGTACTAGTTGCAGCCGTTGTATAATTGTATTATGCCCAAATAGGGGTAAAATAAACCCTCTATGGTGGCATATGAGCAAGAATTTAAATTTTAAAGTCCGGACCTGTCTATTTTCCCATTCGTCAAACGATAATGTTGCAGTGCGCATGTCTAATAGTTCCCAGTTTTGTTTACATGCGCGAGGCCATAAAACTACCACATTCGTGATTATTGTTTGTTTATCTAAAGGTAAATTGTCTATGATGTCGACTCGTCGTAAAAGTACGCTTACGAATAAGATGTCTATCTTTGCTTGATCCTCATTGAGTGTAACTTAATACACGCGATACCGGTAAACTGGTATACAAAAAGTAAAAGTACCGTGTGTGTATAGATATACTTACGGGGCATCTGTTCCTTGTACCACTGATTCAAATCAAACACCAATATAGACGTATTTACTTCCTTGTGACTGTTCCACACCAGCCAAGTTATTAAACACAATGATAACGAATTCAAATCCTTATTGATGGGATATCTATTGAGGGATTGCAAACCCAAGCAGGTGCCACCTTTTACCCGGGAATTGTAAGACGGCGTTTCTGTTTCTCCCAGTTCTATTTGAAATCGAACTGAGCAATGTTGAAAATTCTAGAAAAGTATTAAATTGCCCAGGCATTTAAAAAAAATAAAACTTTATGTATTTGAGATCCTACTTATGATTTATGAGACCTTTTATTTTGTAATATAGAGCCTCCTAAAATTTATACAATTTTTCTGTATCGTTTATGAGAAGGGAGATATTTTAATTTTTTATTTGATTTTGTGTAAAATTGCTTAAAAATTTGATCATTAGTAAATACAATATTTATAATACAAAAAAAATTGTTATTCATTTCATTACCTCATAGAAATTTCCATATCCGTTCACAAAACTTTTATTTTCATAGTAAAATGAATACATGACAGCAAAGGGTAGCCCAGAATTAAACATCAGGTTATGACTGTAGGATACCCAGATGTAACAGTACGCTTTCGGGTCATCTGCGGGTTCTTGAACCGAGAAATGCATCACTGGTATATGTTCTTCGCAAATTGGTGATGTGTAGATAAGCTCTAATGACCTACATAAGAATAAAATATTAGAGGTTTTTCTTTTACTTTTTATTTATTCATTTATAGTATCAACAACTTAACAAGTTAATTAGATATATAAACCTTCATTCTAAAAGCTTATAAGTTAGCTATAATGATAATTCAATTATTATTGCAATTAATTTCTTTATTTTTATTTTGAAATCTTCACAGTTTAAATTATATATTATGTCAATGTCTCTACAAATAAAATTTGAATTTGAATTTGAATTTGAATAAAATTTTTGTTGGTAGATAATCGTTTAAATGAAAACATAAATATTTGAAATTTTTTTGTCCTATGGACTTATTTATTTTAGGTTTTATTGTTATTTCATTTTTATGACGTGTATTATGATTATGGTTTTTAAATTGTATAAGGTTTCTATTTTTGAATATATATATTAAGATGTTATAAATGTAAAGTTGTCTTATGTTCAACTTTTTTGTTTCTGAATATAATTCTTTTGAAGGATAAAGATAATCTTAATTGAATATAATTTTTAGAATCCCTTTTTGTAATATTTCTAATTTTTTAACTAAAGTTCCATTTATTCCTGCCCAACCTAAAATTCCGTAATTTAAATGGGTTTTAACTAACGCATAATATAATATTTCCATGTCTTCCATTTAAAATTTTTTTAATGTTTTTAAAAACCGGTAGTAAACTCCTTAATTTTTTAATTAAGTATTCTAAGTGAAAATTCCAATTTAATTTTTAAATGGAAGCTGTTCTAAGAACTCTACTTTATATCTAAATATTTTATATAGAAAAATAAATCCTGCTTTTATACGCAATAGTCTTAAAGATGGGAAATTAAACAAATTACACAAAAGCCTTTGATCTGTACCTCTTGGTAGATAAAACTGAAAATTACTTGTAATATAAATAATTTTTGCTGAACAAACTCCAAAATAGCAGTTTTATTGGCATACTGTGGATTCCAAATAGTACAAGCATACTGAGGTTTTATAAGCATTGTCAAATTTCTCTAAGAACATACAGCATCATGGCTAAGTCACCTGTCATTTATGGCACTCTGTTGAAGTCTGGTCCATAAGTTTGTAATATATGAAATATTTCAGAACATTTATTTCATAAAAATAGTTCAAACCAACTGAATGGAAGGGAAAGTAAAATAAAACTCGTTAAAAGGCTTTAAGAAGAAAAGTGTATAAACATTTTTCTCTCAAAAAGGAAATTTGATTTAATCTTGTTGAGTGTGAGAAGTAAAAATTAATTTCTAACAATTTAAATTTTTCAAAAATGTTATATAGGCTATTGGGTTACTGAGTTTTGCTAGGACTCAGTAATCCCAGTAGAAGTTAATTTTAAAAAGTTCATTGTAAACTTTCGAAAAAATCTTTATAATCCAGTCCAAATATAGAACTTTTAAAAAAGTTTTTATTACTTCTTTATAAAACCAAAGTGTTGGAGCAAAAGTCTCTTCCTTTACCATACTTTTAACTTCAATTTGAGCATGGACTATTTCTTCAAATGAAATAAATACAAAAACAAATAGATAAATAGGTAATATGATTGGATGCTAGATATGAATGGTAAACCCTACTGGTTCATCTTCCCATAAAATACAAATTTAAAAAAATTGAAGATCTATAATATACACCTTCATATTCTAATAATATTATAGGTACCTATCTAATAGATTTTAGTGCACATAACTTACCGAAGATCCCACAACTGAAATGCGCCAAAATTATGTCCTACCAACAATGAAGCTATTTGAGAGGAATAGAAAAGGGAACTAATTTCTGTTTCCGAATGATTCACATGAACCCTATCTTCTCCATCTTCACCTTTTAATGTAAAATGTTCAGTTGAAGGATTTACAATAACTGGAAAAGATCATTTTGAGTGCATTGGATCAAGTTGAATAAAAAATTTCAGTTTTAATATATAAACAGATAACTTTCTTACCATTTAAATGTATAGCAAGATGTTCTTCCCTGTCTACAGATCTTTCTACATATTTTTTTATGTTTATTATTTTTTCTTTATTTAAAATTATCATTGGACATGGATTAAGTTCATCTCTGATGGTAGTGTCCACATTATGTATACCTGCAAATTATACAAATAACTATACTAGGTATTAAGCTTTTCTTTGTAAAATCAATTATTATATACCATAGTGTTGTTTGAAGACTATTTTATAAAATATACCTATAAGATAAAAAAGTTGGATTAAACTCAAACATAGCTTTATTATCAAAAAATAAATTCTTATTGACAAAGCAGAGAAATCTGAAAACATTTATAAAAAACAGGAAATTTTTAGGTTTTGTTTTTTATGTAGGTACATACCATTTTCACAAATTTGTCTGCAAATATCCAACAAATAAACATTTCCTCCTAACATACCAACAGCCACAATGCCATCAAAATATCTCAAAGGGCTTGGTTCGGGCAAAACTGAATGCTCACAACCTGAATCTATTACATGGAGACTTGTGATCTAAAAAAACATTTTATAAAGAGATTACTCCTAAGGAAATAGTATGAAAAATACAATTGATAAGGCCTTGACAAAAATCCATAATGAATGTAAAAAATTAAAAGACAAAAAGGTTCTGAGATGGCCACTTATATTGTCATAAAAACATGACAGCTGTTTCAGTAATACAGTACCTTCTTTAAATTATGAGTATCTACTAAGAAAGAAGCAGGTACTGATGTACATTACCAAAATACCTGTCATGGTTTTATAACATTATAAGTGTATATCTTAAAACCATTTTCTGTATTAAAAAATTTATAAAATAGTTAAGCTTGTAGGTATTAACTTATCTAGGTACTAAAACAATTCGTAAATAAACATATACCGCAAATCCTTTAATTTTTACCTGTTCTCTCACTTGCACAACTCTTAATACTTTAGAACCAAAGATATCAAATACACAAATCAGCCCTCCGCTTATAGTACATTCCAGGGCTACGACTAATAGGGACAATCTCCCATGAGGTCTCTTTAGCTCATCTACTGCAATTATTTTTGTATTTGAATCTTTTAAAATGCCTCCAAACGTCCATGATCCTACTTTCCTGCCTGCTATATTTCGGACTTCCAAGCAGGGCCCTTTGGCCTGCCATAAGTGTTTTAAATCTGATAAGATGCCCCCTAAAGTGGTAAAATCTAAAAATAAATACATCTGTGCAATTTCTGTTTTCTTGATATAAAAAAAAAATTAGAAAAATTATTTGTTAATGAATTTGATATTTTTTTAGTCGAATTATTAACCAACCTTCAATTGCATTTCCTCCTAAAATCTCTTGAGGTACGTACTGAAAAGCTGCTTGTGGAAATTTTACGTTTTTAACTATCGACATTTATCTAGGAAAACTTAGAACTTGAGAAAATTTCACGCAAATACAATAAAAAAAACGTTAAAACTATTTTATAAAACGCAACCCCGGCAAAATATCACGACGTTAACTGTCAGCTGTCAAAGAATTGATTGTTGTGAAGTTAGTTTTAAATCAATGTATTGGATTGGTTAGCTGTAAATAGAGTGATAGCAACAGTTATTGTGATTCTCTGTGCTGCTCTCCACAAGATGTTTCAGCATTTGAGGCAAATTAGGTATTTATTGCCGTTATATAATATATTATTATCGTTTGTAGAATCCAAGAAATTAAAATTAGTTTCATATAGACGCTTGCAAATATTACGAACAAATGTCCCTCTAGGATATAAATAGATTAAATGGAAGCATCAGAACAGATGTTTTTACAAACGCGCACCAGTTTTTTACTAAAGATTTCTTCTGACCAAAATTAAAAATATACTTTACTTTACAGTTGAGAATTTATGCTTAACAAACCCTTTATTTTTCTGTGGTGTGATCCTGGGAATTTTGCCTTTGTCTTCACGGTCATGAATGAACTGGATGCACTTTTCTTTTGTTTTTTAAACAATAAAGTGAAGTAAAAATCTTTGCTTAAATTGTTCGCTTCGCCAACATATCGTATATGAGAAATATAGATGGGCATACTTAAACCACTGAAATGGGGGGTGGGGGAGGAAAAGATCTTTGCTGTGCTAAATTTTTAAAAGGAACGCTCAACTTGGCCTGTCGGCTTTGCTGTTTAGTCAAAATTCGTTGTCTCACTCACTCTATTTAATTCGAAAAGGCTATGAATTTAATGACTAATGACTTGGAAGTGAGAAGCGCGATCGGTAACTGCACAGCGAACAAACCCGAACAAACCCGAACAAACCCTATAAATTTTCTTTGCTGTGCAGTTACCGATCGCGCTTCTCTGTAGTGCTGGGAAGTTTAGTTCACTTTGCCGATTTCAATCTTTCGTTCTCGTTCAATAAAGTGAATAGTTCAAAAGACTAGTTCGTTTAGTTCATTTAGTTCACTGATTTATACTGGCATATCGCCGCATGCATCGGTCGGTCAGGTGACAAAACTTATAATCTCGGTCGTCTCGCTCTCGCTTGCGTAGTACATTCTGTTTAGACTTTAGTTCGCCTTGTTTCAATCTCTCAGTAATTACTGATTGAATCTTTTAGTTCAGTTGGCAGATTCGATCTTTTGAACTAGTTCGTTCGCGAACTACACAACTCTACTTCTCTGTGTTGTGCTCAGATGCTGGAAAAATGGTCATTACTGATTTTATATCCTGTTGCTTGTTACTTAAAACAATTATTGTGTCAGGATTGATTTGATACGTATCAAAACTTATTTTTGTTGCTTATCGCTTATTTTTTGATTGTGTCTCGGCCTTTATAATCAAGAACACAGAAGGCTAACTTCATTTCAGTATACCTAACCTCAAGAAATGTATTTGAATTTGAAATTTTTTTCTGTTTTTTGTTGAAATAAAGCGATGGAGAGCAGTACTGAATCTTTGGAGCCCTTAAAAAAGCCTAAATATTCGAAAGAGTTTAAGGCAAAAGGTATTTGGCCAATGGATTTTTAAATACTAAGGCTCAATGGGCGAGGGGTATTTTTCAAGTTACATATCAGCATTTCATGGGTTCTTTTTAATGACAATTTTTTTTACCCTTTTAGCTGGCCTGTTTTTGGCAGCAGTTTCAGGAGCTGCCGCAATAGTAGGTTTCAGTACTACGATAGCGGCTGCTCGAAAACAAGACCCCAAATATTTTGGAAAAGGCATTGTACCTACAAGGGAGCTATCAGAGACTGGAGCTAGTTTAGCCTTAAGGGCGCTTGGATGGGGAACAGTATATGCTTTTACAGGATGTGGAATATTGTTCTATGCTATTTGGAAGATATCAGGGGCACAAGATGTAAATACTTAGTTTACAGGTTCTTTTTTTTTTGAGGCAGTATGAAAAATTACCAATAATTACTTATTTCTCAATCAAAAACGCCCCCTAAAAAAGTTTTTAGCCCATATTGTACAAAAAAAAAGTATTCTTTTAGAGTACTTTGTCATATTACGTACTACCTATATTTCTTTACAAAACCTATTGAAAATGCTAAAGATAGAAAAAATTCTAGGTATAATAATTGTTTGTTTTTAGATGAATGACTTTAAAATAAGAATGGGGCAGATTTTACCAAAAATACCAAAAAATGACCCTCCTCAGGGCAGAACAGAATTTAGTGGTTTAAATGACCTGTTAAATTATTTGCAGGAACAAAAGGGTACCAAAGACAATAAGTAAAAATAAAAATGTTTTGGTGTATATATTAGTTTTAGAAGAAAATATTTATTTACTAATTTTTTGTTTTTAATATAAAAAGTTTGGTTTTTTTAAAACTGTAACAACCTAAACAAACATGTAAATCTCTAAGAAACAAGTCACTACAAATCTTAAGTAATAAGACTTAATCAAGTATATATTGTATGAGTTTTACAACACAGTCACACTGGACTCTGCCAAGTATAAAACAAAGACATTTATTTATTTGTACTTAAATGTTGACTTAAAAATTATAAAATATATAACTAAAAACTATCGGTGACAATAACAATACTTTTTAAATTTATTAAGTACCTTTTTATAAGTTTTAAAAGTACTTTACACCTCTAAGAAAATGTTATTTTTAAGTCTGTATTCCATGGACGACTTGCCCAAAAACTTTTTCAAATTCTTGAACAAGAAATTGTGCTTGAAAATGTTGTGTTTACAGATACCCAAGTTTTTGGCAAATTGTCAAAATTAATACAATGTTACCTAATATTTGATTTGAGGTTAGGAACTCGCTAGCATCGAATATTATTGTTTTTTTTATATATATTTTCGATTTGATACGGTAAAGTTTAATTAACTCTTGCTTTTCGAACTAAAAACATGACGACGAATCATTTTTAAACAAATTTTTGGGAACATAACATTAAAAACAATTTTCTAAGCTTAAAGTATGATAGGTTGGCAGTCACTAAAAACACTAGAAATTACTAACTTTTCCCCAAACTTACAGTAAATTTACTGTCAAGTAAGTAATCAGTTTTTGGCGGCTTATTCCTACACAGACCCAAAAAGAAGATTATAGCTACTATTGGATTAGGCCTTACATTGATACAATTACCTTTCTAAACTAAAAAGATAGGATATAACTGTATGATATTATTGATATTTCAGACATTGAAGCTGTCTAATATGTAGAAGAGATTTTTGTAAAATTTAAATTGCAAATAGTTTAATATTTATCTATGCTGCAATAGGGCAGGCAGGAACAAGGCAATAAAATATTGGCGACTTGTTTTATTTTTTCATAGCTTTGGTAGCTGCGACTAATTATCGCCTCAAAGCAAGAACTTAATTTTACAAGCTTCATTGTATTCTCTTATTTTACCATTTTTTAAAGACACTTTCAAACTAACACAAAACATACTGTAAATAAACGTGCCTTACCCATAGACATTTACCTTAAATGTAAGCCAATATTTTTAAGAGAAAAAATAATAACGCTTCCATACTTGTTTATTTAGGAAAGTTTATGTTTAGTGTATAGGAAGTACACACACACAGGTTTGAAATTATTTTATTTACAATGCAAAAAAAATATTTAATCACCCAACTAATAGAGAAACGGAACATTGGTAACTTCAAAATGTTCCATAAAGAAGTTAAAAAATTATTATTGAATCGGGACTTAAACGTGCCTTACCCATAGACATTTACCTTAAATGTCAAGCCAATATTTTTAAGAGAAAAAATAATAACGCTTCCATACTTGTTTATTTAGGAAAGTTTATGTTTAGTGTATAGGAAGTACACACACACAGGTTTGAAATTATTTTATTTACAATGCAAAAAAAATATTTAATCGCCCAACTAATAGAGAAACGGAACATTGGTAACTTCAAAATGTTCCATAAAGAAGTTAAAAAATTATTATTGAATCGGGACTATTACGATGTGAACGAGTATTTCGTGGAAAGATTTTGATGTGTTTTAAATTTTCTGTTTCACGCGATTTGTCTGACTGTTTGCTGCTATTTGATCTTGGGAATTGTGTTTTTTGGTAATATTTATTAGTAATTCCGTTAGTGATAACCTTTGTCAATCAAAATACTATATTCTATGTACAATATTACAATAAAGCATATTTTGATTTGATTTGGCATTAAGATTGAGTCTTCTTCAACGCCGATCTCAGCTTGCAGTGTCCAGCAGGGGCGCCTCGTAGTATTTGAAAGTGGTGAGGCACAGTTGAAAAAATTTTTTTTAGCAAGGTTAGATTTTAAAGTTTAGACAAGTTTTTTAAATCGCTATAACCACATTTTGACCAAACTATGTCGCTATTATTTGTTGCAAACAGAAAACACGGCCAGCAAAATAATTTGTTTAACGTTACACTACCAGTAAGCCAGTCGTACTTTTCGTACCAAGTGTTTTGAAAGCTCCGATTTGATTTCCCCACCCTACCGATAGTAACAAGACGTTTACTCAAATCTGGAACAGGTCGCTTTACTTCTTTTACTATGTACAATTTATCTTCATAGGAATTAATACTTGAAAAATTCTGCTCATTTACTAAAAAATTAACAAGATAACAAGTAGGATTGCGAATGTTTACATTTTCCTGGGGAAGTTGTGACGCTGTGCTAGATCCCGCTGAATCCATTTGTTGCTAGTAAGCACAAAACAAATAAACTAATAAGTAATAAAAGTAATGTAATATTAATATTTTAGAAAAATCACTGCCCACTGTTGGAAAAAAAGCAAAACAAAAATCAGTACGGAAAACCACAAAAGTATTTACCGAAAACTATAATAAAATACAATGCACTATGCACTCTCTCTAAACTTTCAACGGACTGTTAATCTAATAATAGCATTTCTCCAAATACCGTGTCGCGGCGTTCATCTTTATAGATTAGATTAGTCGCCTCGCGTTCGCATTAAATTTACGTAGAGAGTTGAGGCTGGCCTCGGAAGAATGTTTTTATGCGCTATTTCAAGCTAGATTCGACTGGACTATTACAGTATCATACATCACATCAGATATTTTCACTAATACGCTAGACAAGGAAGCGGGAGGCCAGGCCTCTAACCATATACGACCGCATGCAGAAATGAGATGGATGATATAAGAACAAAACACGCAAGGGATCGCGAGACCGGCTTCTACCATATACGACCGCCTGCAGAAATGAGATGGATGATATTTCTAGCGAAGCGCGTTAAGATTGACGGCATTAATTCTAATGGATATAAAATATATTTATGCAAATAGTAAAGTAATATAAATTTGTAATTTATTTAATTTGCAAAATTATTGGTGAGGCACTGCCTCATAGGAGAAGCCGCCACTGGTGTCCAGTTAGTATCCCTATCAGGGGGTTCAGAATACATAGTCTTCGAAAATCCACTCTAGC
The DNA here is from genome assembly GCA_963969555.1 of Polydrusus pterygomalis. Taxonomy (NCBI): domain Eukaryota; kingdom Metazoa; phylum Arthropoda; class Insecta; order Coleoptera; family Curculionidae; genus Polydrusus; species Polydrusus pterygomalis. The sequence goes on from OZ018376.1 coordinate 5,216,050, forward strand.
CTAGCCTTGTTTGGCCAAGCTATGAAGTCCTTAGCTTGTCTGCACCCTTGACCAATAGGCCATTGCTCCATGGAGCGACGTTAATCGCACTCGTTCATTGCAGATCTATGTTTAGATATTCCTATGGACGGATCATTTCCGAGGAATGAGGTCCTGGCTCCACGTCTGGTAAGTTTAACTACCAGCCCTACCGGATACATAATCTCCTTGGCATATTCTTGGACAGGTTAATGATTTTGTTAATTAATAATCTTGTCTTGCTTGTTATGTACTATTTTTTTTATTCAATCAATATTTTGCATTTTACATTTATTATGATCTAGGAATAAACGAAGGCAACGAAAGACACTCATTATAAAAGAAAATCACAAACTTACAAAAATTTTGACATGTCAAAATTTTACTGACTTGTCATGCCTAATAATAAAACTATCTAAATACTGTGTGAATGATAGATTAGGATATTTTGAACGTAAATTTTAGACAGTCTTAAGATTTTCCATCAATGTCGCGTTTGCACTTTAATTATTCTTTCTCTATTTCTTAGTTTTGCTACATACACTATACTTGATAGTTTCATTGTCATATGAATCTTGAAACTCGACTAATTTTTAAGACTATTATACAGAGTCCGCGGAAAAGTCTGCACCATATGGAAAACTTTTTTACGCGTTTTTTTTGCAAGTTTGTTTTGGGCATTAGGTTCTGCATGACCCAAAACAAAAGCTTAAAACTTTTGATCTGTGACGTGCGTTACACCTGTCAAATTTGATTTAAAAGTTTGAAACTGGCGAAAGTGTCATTTTTTTGGAGATACGAAAAAAAGTTATAGGAAAATATTGCTTCTCATCATATTTTGTGTCTATACCGAAATTTTTGTTTAAAAATTTATATGTAAATTTTTATTTCATTTTTTTGGAAATTCATCTTATTGTCACTTCTTTTTACTCTTTTATGTCAGTTTATTTAAAATACTTATTTTGAATCAGTCTGAAACAAAAGAGTAAAAAAAAAGAATAGTGACTATAAGATGAATTTCCAAAAAAAAATTTACATACAAATTTTTAACAAATATGGGAAGCAATATTTTCTTATAACTTTTTTTCGTATCTCTAAAAAAAATTACACTCGCCAGTTTGAAACTTTTAAATGACATTTGATAGGTGTACCGCACAGGGGCGGCTCGTGGTATTTGAAAGTGGTGAGGCACAGTTGAAAAATATTTTTTTTTAGCAAGGTTAGATTTTAAAGTTTAGACAAGTTTTTTAAATCGCTATAACCACATTTTGATCAAACTGTGTCGCCATTATTTGTTGCAAACAGAATACACGGCCAGCAAAATAATTTGTTTAACGTTACACTACCAGTAAGCCAGTCGTACTTTTCGTACCAAGTATTTTGAAAGCTTCGATTTGATTTCCCCACCCCACCGATAGTAACAAGACGTTTACTCAAATCTGGAACAGGTCGCTTTACTTCATTTAATACGTACAATTTATCTTCATAGGAATTAATTAAAACATTCTGCTCATTTACTAAAAAATTAACAAGATCACAAGTAGGATTGCGAATGTTTACATTTACCTGGAGAAGTTGTGACGCTGTGCTAGGTCCCGCTGAATCCATTTTTCACTAATAAGCACAAAACAAATAAACTAATAAGTAATAAAAGTAATGTAATATTAATATTTTAGAAAAATCACTGCCCACTGTTGGAAAATAAGCAAAACTAAAATCAGTACGGGAAGCCACAAAAGTATTTACCGAAAACTATAATAAAATACAATGCAGGTGTAAAAGTCAAATTCAAATTCACTATGCCCTCTAAACTTTCAACGGACAACCTGCTGATCTAATAGCATTTCTCCAAAAACCGTGTCGCGGCATTCATCTAATAATTCTAATAGATTAGATTAGTCCCCTCGCGTTCGCATTAAATTTACGTAGAGAAATGAGGCTGGCCTCAAAAGAATGTTTTTATGCGCTATTTAAAGCTAGATTCGACTGGACTATTACGGGTATCATACATCACATTAGATATTTTCACTAATACGCTAGACAAGGAAGCGGGAGGCCAGGCCTCTAACCATATACGACCGTATGCAGAAATGAGATAGATGATATAAGAACAAAACACGCAAGGGATCGTAAAAGACAAGGAAGCGCGAGACCGGCTTCTACCATATACGACCGCATGCAGAAATGAGATGGATGATAGTTCTAGTGAAGCGCGTTAAGATTGACGGCATTTATTCTAATGCAAATAGTAAAATAATATAAATTTGTAATTTATTTAATTTGCAAAATTATTGGTGAGGCACTGCCTCACCTGCCTCATAGGAGAAGCCGCCACTGGTACCGCACATCACAAGTCAAAAGTTTCAAGCTTTTGTTTTGGATCATGCAGAACCTAATGCCCAAAATAGACTTGCAAAAAAAGACGCGTAAAAAAGTTTTCCATATGGTGCCGACTTTTCCGCGGACACTGTAGAAATCCATAAATTAAATCACGTTTTATTTGGACGTTTTAAATTTGTTCATCAGTTGACCCCTGATTTGATGTCAAGGTATGGTATTAAAAATATTTTTTCGGAAATCAATACCGGTACGAAAATTGCTGACTACCTTTAAAATTGAAAATACCAATATACATTTCCCTTATTTTTCGTCAAACTCAAATGTAAAGTTCCCAAATAACCCATTTCCTCCAACATATTCGTTCGAAAGGCTTATATAACTTTAGAACCTGAAGTCGAAATACCTTGACAGCGCAAATTTGAATAATTGTAATCGATATCTCGAATTATTACGAATACATAATAAGACTTTTTTATGCAAAGCATAACGCTCTTAATATCGTAAATAATAAGCGCCTATTAATAAAAGGTTGTAGATAAACCATTAAGACAAAAGAATACCATGACTACGTATACAACGCATAAATACGATCCACTTGAAAGGAGCGGATGGACGGTCTTTTCAATCAAAACTGAATTCTTCATGTGTTGGTTGATTCGATTCAAAAACGTTTTCTAATCTCACGATCAATCCTTAAAAAAGAAGAGCGATTGATCCTAACCATTTTTTTTTGTTTTATTTAATGAAACCTAAATTAAAAAGGAAAGTGCACTTTTCAACATTATTTTTTCTAATAATAACCCACCAATTTATGAACAAAACCTATTTATTAGCTGTAAATAACTTCTATGCTAAGCTATGTTTACATACCCAGCTGATAACTGTCAGTTGTGTTTCAAGTCGATTCTATTTCATTTCCTGTATTTATCGTTTTTTGGCACTTTTACATCCACTTCATTCAATTCAATCCCAACAAATTAAGGATTGACTTGATAGTTCGATCCACTTGAAAATATGGTTAATCGGAGTAATATAACGCGATTTTAAAGTGCATCCGCTCGGTTTGATCGGATGTAAATACCCATTGTATACGTACAGTGTGTATCAGCCAAATGGAATAAATTCGACAATAAATACATGGAGGAGTGTCCGAAAAAACGCTCGGACACGTCGATTGGTATTTCTAGTTGCGCCTTTTTTTCAATAAAAACTTTTTATACAGGGTGCGTCATGTAACAGTGGCCGATATCAACTTTCTTATTTTAAAAGCAACACCCTTGTATATTATTCAATTTTTGGATTCTTCCGAAAATTCTAGACATTATTCATGTACAATATCACATACCTATCTTCAACTGTTTCGGAAATATTAAGTGTTTTCAGATTTATTGCATTTCAGCGTTTCTCTTTACTGATATGAAATAAAAAAAAGGTATAAATAGTTTTGTTTACTTTTGTTTAAAACTCCTGACCTTAGCAAATTATTGTCTGTCTGCATGACAGTAGTTGTCGGTGTTATAGTCGTTTGAATTTCGTTAACTGCATATCAGAAAAATGGTTTATTGAACAGAAATGCACAAAATAATAATTCTACAGATAATTGGTTATGGAGATAAAACATGGACACAAATGAAAGTTGCTCGCTTATTTCATGAAACATTTCCAAATTTGCCGCCTATAACTCGAGGGAAAACTAGTAAAATAGAAAAGCAGTTTCGCCAGCTTGGACATGTAAAGCAGATAAAAAGTAGCTGCCAATGCAATAAGTGATGATACCAAATTAGATATTATGCTTGGGTTTGACGAAAACCCACATACTTCTAGTCGAAAAACAGCCCCAATGTTCGATGTTAGCCATTCATCGATTATTTGAACCATACAAGAAAATAAAATGTATCCCTATAAAATGATACCTACTCATGAGCTCATGGAAGACGATTTTGATAGGAGAACGTATTTTTGTGAACAAAAATGATGGCAATGTTAGATAACAATGTGATCCAATTAGAACATGTTTTGTTTTCTGATGAGAGCACCTTTACACTTCACGGTCATGCTATCATGCTAATCTTCAGAATCCTCACTGGATTAGAGAAAAACATACGCAATATCCTGAAAAGGTTAATGTTTGGGCAGGAATAGTTGGACCAGTTGGAGATCATATCATAGGTCCCTTTTTAATTAATGGCAATTTAAATGGCGATAATTATTTAGCACTGCTCCAAAATAATGTCTTGCCAACTTTGACAAACTTATATCCTGATCCAGCAAACCACAACTTTCAGCGAATATGATATGGTTTCAGCAAGATGGATGGAGCACCGCCCCATTACCAAATCAATGTCCGGCAGTACCTCAACCGAGTATTTCCAAATCGGTGGCGTGGATCGATGGAATTGCCGGCACGATCCCCTGATCTGACGCCATTAGACTTCTTATGTGTGTGGTTATGTCAAAAATTTTGTATACAAAACTAAACCCCTCAACTTAGCTGACTTGATGGACGAATAACGCTTGCGATTAGATCGGTCACGCCTGAGATGTTCAGAAACATTAGAAGAAATTTCCATTTAAGATTAGGATGTTGCCAAGACGTTCGCGGCGACCATTTTCAACATCTTCTATATTAATGTTTTTTTTTTGTTTTTTGTATTACTAAGAATTAAGAAATAAAAAATATTACTTATTATTTTTTGAGTGTGTTGTTAATTTTTGCAATTAATCTGAAAACACTTAATATTTCCGAAATAGTTGAAGATTTGGTATTGACCACTGTTACATGACACACACTACAGACTGTATAAAGTTTTTATTGAAAAAAATGCGCAACTAGAAAACCAATCAACGTGTTCGAGCGTTTTTTCGGTCACGCCCCCATGTATTTATTATCGAATTTATTCCATTTGGCTGATACACACTGTAAAATAATGTAAATATTATACCTACCCCGCGTCGCTGATTGTAAATCTCAAAACATATTATTCACTTCATCTAATAATTACCTTTCATCTTTACAGATACAAAAGTGACATATTTTATATTATCCAACGATACATATAGTATATGCTCGCAATAAATCAAACCTTATTACTAAAAAAAATTAGTCAATAAAGTTCATTAAAACTCAAATCGATAAAACAACACTAGCTTAATTGGCATTGTAAGAGCTAGCCTTATGTTTCGGCAAGAAACGAAATCCCTCGGGAACCTTTCCCAAGAACATCTCACTTATTTTCACCCAATCAGCTGCAGAAGGGGACGCCATAAGTGTCTCCAAATCATCTCTTCCCTTATAATACGGGGGTCTTTCGTTAATTTTTTGCGGCGGACGTTCCAACAGCCCCACGGGAACGTAACGATACAAGAAAGACAACCACTCCAATAAAAATCGTCGGGTGTTTTCCACACCTCGCTTGTCAGAGCCCCAGTGTTCCAAGCCATAGTTCACGTATTTTCTGAGGTTTTCGAATCGTTCCTTGCTCGATATATCGTAGAGCTTTTGTCTTTTGATTTCGGTAAATATCCATGGTTTGATGAGGGCCCCGCGCCCGATCATGATGCCTTGGACTTCTGGAGCTTGGGCTCTGAAATTTTAGACAGATATAAATTACGTACAAAAGGTTACAAGAGAAGTAAAATAATAGATCCAGGACCCAGTACATAATAAGTAATAGCCAATGATCTGCTACCTATAGATGAAGCAACAAAAAATGAACCTATTGACAAAATCGTATTCTATTCTGAAGTAACTCCTGTTCCCAATTGCGCCCCTCCACTTTGTTTGCCAAACGTATGCTCTTAAAAGTAGGTATTAACACAATAATGATAGTAATAATACTAAACGTCTTTTATTAAGAACAAATAATCTATAATTTCAAAAATAGAAATAATATTTCATGATACCCATAATAAGAGCAAAGTTTCGTATTAATTAATTAGTAGCCATAGCGCTATTCTTTCACTTAACTCTTAAAGTACCTATATATAAATTACGGCTATAATAATATTTTAAAAGTAATAATAACAACACTTATTTAATAATTTAACATATTCATTCCTAAAACCACAAACCAACAGGTTTTACCTTTTTCCAGAAAAGAAAAAATATGACGTTATGTGGTAAATTTAAATCGTTGTCTCAAACCCATAGACATTTCCCTTAAAAATTATGCAGTTTGGCAACGCAAAAGGGGTCGCGTTTTTATTGGTTTGCGGAGATCGTGACGTTTTTCATTCATAATTTCATTGACGTTTGGTCGTTCGAAAGTTGTTTCGGTTTATCGGTTTTATGTAATAATTGCTGTGTTTTTAGTGTTTTCTGATAATTTTTTAAAAACTAATAATTAATATGGTCGCAGGTGTGAAGTGTGCAAGAATGCGGAATATAATAATTCTGCAGTTATCAAGGCAGTTACTTTTCATAGGTGAGTACCTACATAAAAGGTTGGGTTATTTGTAGGTTAGGATTAACTATTCATAGGCGTGGGTAGGTGGCAAATATAATTAATACTTTACATTTTTGGAATAAAATTGTAAAATTTAACGTATAAATGTAAAAAATTATTGAATGCTTGCAAACATTTTTACTCGCATTTTTAGCAAGTTAATTTTTAAATAATTTGTCATAAACAATTTCAATTTTCAAATTCTCTCCCTGGCCATGTCTCTTTTCTGCATGTGTAAAATAATCTATGAAATATATTTTTATTATAAGCGTTCCTGCAAATCCTTTACTTTGATATGTAAGTTAATCCCTGTAATAAACTATATTTAGTTACTTGAGAATAAAGATATATACATATAATATGATTATTATTATTTTTATATGCTGGTTTTATTTCTATGTGTTACTTTTATAGGAATATGTAACCGTATTGGTAGTGTGTAAATATTAATTTTATAGCTTTTAATATTAGACCAACATTGTTAACAAATCATCAACAATTGGTTGAAAATCTAACCTCTAATTTTTAATAGATTGATTATTTACAGGAATGTTAATACACTTACTTACCATTATTTTAAGATTATTTTTCTGCATAAAAATAATAATTTACCAGTCAAACATTTTGAAAACAAATTCATAACAAAAAAGAGTTCATAATGACAAGTGACAGGGAAATCAGTAACCAGGCTTCTAATGCCAATGAGCATTTTGACACTTGAATGTTCACATTTCAGAAAACTGTGGTTGGAAATTGACCTTTTTTTCTTTTATCAATACCATTTTCGGGCCATACCCCATAGTCTATAGTTATATAATAATACTATAATAATGTTAAAATTTATAGCTATCCAAAGTTTCATTTATAATAATTATTACAAACAGTAGCTAACTTACATTGAATTTTCCTGCTCCGCGGACCCTTTTTTCAATCATACCTACATTAAACTTTACTGTTCTACAAACCCTTTTTTTCACAAAAGTTAAAAATATTTGATTTCAGATTGGATAATTATATTTTATTGTGAACCCTGAAACGAGACGCCGCTGTGACCATGTGATAGCGCATAGTAACGAGGTAAAATTCTAACGGGACCAACGTAATCCCCACTCCCGGCCCCCTCGAAGCTCTTCACCTCCTCCTACAAACGATTTTGTCAGCAGATTTAAATAGCGTTTATGAATGGCGTGTGGCATCTGCAGATCATTGGTAATAGCATAGTCATTTATAAAGCTACTAAATTGTTGTAAATGGGATGCTTGAAGATTAATCATAATATACTAAGCCATTCATTCATGAATAGCCTGTTTGTTTGCATCAAACATTCATACGTGTGAAACAAAGACAGACAGTGGCGGATCCAGGGGGGGGGGGGGGGGGCAATGGGGCTCGGGCCCCCCCTAAAGCCCGTTGAAACATTGAAAATTCTTGTTTAAATTACCGCAATTTGTTTTTACCCAGCATAAATCAGCGCCACCTGCGAACCAAAGTTTTAATACTAAATAGATCAAAAGTTTTTTACAATATAAAATACTAGCGTGTACCCGGCATGCGTTGCAACCCGCTGGTATAAATACAAAGTCGAACAAACCCGATATATTAGTACCCGGCATGCCACTTTCTGAAATTGCACCCGTGCGAAGCCGGGGCGGGTCGCTAATTATACATAAAAACCTTCCTCTTGAATCACTCTATCTATTAAAAAAAACCGCTTCAAAATCCGTTGCGTAGTTTTAAAGATTTAAGCACATATAGGGATATAAGAACAGACGGGCGATAGCGACTTTGTTTTATACTATGTTAAGATAAATATACTAATTTATTTTGATTTTTTGCATACGGGCCCCCCCTTAGGATTATTTCTGGATCCGTCATTGAAGACAGAAGAGAGATAACGTTTCCGACTCAGTGCGGAATTTTACTTAAGTGAAGATTAAAAGAAGCTTTGAAAAAGGCCTAGGCTGTGAATGTATAGTGTTATTATTGATGAATAATGACATAAAATACCACAATTCACCGTTATTTCATATACAATTTTGTGAAAACCCAACTTTATAAATTTCTTACCTAAAATTTTTATAGTCCTCATAACTAAGGACATCTCCATTTCCAAAAACCGGCACAGGAGCCGCATTCAAAGCCACTTGTCTAATGTAGGCCCAATCAGCAGATTTTGTGTATCTTTGTTCTCTGGAACGTCCATGGATCGTCAACAGGGACACACCCCAGTCCTTGAATTTTGGAGCCTAAAATGTAAAAAAATCACTTCCCACACTGTGCCAAAATTTTTATTGAACTACAGCAAGCGACAAATTTAAATGTCAGGATTGTTTTGCCAGACAACTTAAGCTCTTTACTTGCAAGTTGTAAAAATTCTGGATATTTGTAAATAATTTTTTTAACTTTCATTTTAATTTTCGTGCTGTAAAAGAATTATGAAAAATAAGATACTTACCAGTTCATGTGTCAAATTTTCATCCTTGTAAACCCCCGTCCTCGCCTTAAGTGTCATTGGAATAGTTAAAATGTCATTGAGGTTTTTTACACATGATTCTAGTACTTTAGGTCTGTGTAAAAGTCCACTACCTAAAATTATTTATTATATTGTATACGGAAAATACGTGGACAACGCCTGATGCTAGATTCCTGACGGTCGTTAGGATTGTGCACAAAATATCAGGAAAATCAATTGGCACATTTTCAAGATATTTGGGAAATCAAAATTTGCTGTGTTGATGTTATATTTATATTAACGACTTATTTAGTATAAATTGCGATGGACAAATTCATAGTTTTGCAGATGATACTAAAATTGTTTACACCAATACAAATTGGGACAACTTAAATAATAAAATTAAAAAAGATTTTAAAATTCTAAAAATTGGTTTGATAACAATTTGTTAACAATTAATTTTAATAAAACAAATTATATTCATTTTACTTTAAACCTAAATAACCTACCACGAAATATGAATAATTAAGTAGTATTCAAATAAATGAAGACATTCAAATTTTTAAAGTTAATAAAATAAAATATTTAGGATTTATTTTTGACAGTAAATTAAATTGGAATTTTCACTTAGAATACTTAATTAAAAAATTAAGAAGTTTACTACCGATTTTTAAAAACATTAAAGTTGTTTTAAATGTAAGACATATGGAAATATTATATTACGCGTTAGTTAAAACTCATTTAAATTACGGAATTTTAGGTTGGGGAGGAATAAATAGAACTTTATATAGTTAAAAAATTAGAAATATTACAAAAAAGGTTTCTAAAAATTATATTCAATGAAGATTATCTTTATCCTTCAAAAGAATTATATTCAGAAACAAAAAAGTGAACATAAGACAACTCTCTCTCTACAAGCTTGTTGTGAGATTTCTGTCGGCACCTCCTCCTCCTAGTAGTGTTTATAGCGAGCGAACTTTCTCCGAGGCTGGAAACATCTATGAAGAGAAGCGGAATAGATTGACACCAAGGAATGCTCAGAAATTAATATTCATCTATCACAACTTACCAAAAGTTTGTTATGAATATTGAGTAAGATTTTTTGTATTACATTTTTTACAATAAACAGGAAAAAAAGTAAATAAAATATTTTTTTTTCTACTTATTCCTCCTGCCATTTTAGGCAGGAATTAGTAACTCCGGCAGAGTAGCCGGAGTCAGTAAGTTGGCCGGAGTCGACGGAGTCAGTAAGTTGGCCGCACCTCCGTTGCATCTCTAATTTATAACATCTATCATCATCATATTATATTATATTATTTAAAAATAAAAACCTTATACAGTTTAAAAACCATAAGTAATCATAATACACGTCATAAAAATGAAAGAACCATAAAACCTAAAATAAATAAGTCCATAGGACAAAAATATTTATGTTTTTGTTTAAACGATTATTAAAAAATTGATTTCATTAAAAAAATTTAAAGTCGAGATAAAAACATGGATATTAAAAACAGACAATTTGAAAATATTTTTAGAAATGCTTTAATTAATTAATATTGTTCTGAATAATTTATATAGGTATGATATAAGTACCTAATATTTTTTACTTAAAAATTATGAATTAATAATTTTATTATAGGTAATATATTTCTTCAAAAAAAACTGCGTTTATACATACTATAAATATTATGATTTTACATACTAAAACAAAAAATCAGAGTTGTCCCTAAGAAGCTCAGCTTCAGGGGATTCAAGAATAAGTTTATAGAAGATAACATAAACATTTATTATTTTATTAAATTTTAAATAAACTTATTATTATTATTATATCGTTGTCCTAGTATTTTTATTTGCTCAGATACTCCTTGGACATGTGGCATTTTCATTGTTAGTTGTGTCTCTTTTTTCTGCTTTTTGCACATTTGCCTGATTCCTAGATAGTATAAATAGAGCTAAAGTTACTTTGCTAATTTAGTATTCACCTGAAGGTGACTGGAGATACATACAAAATGAAACGTTGGGATTTAAAACAAATACAGACAATGCAAGCTCAAAACTCTTTTATCATTCGTTTTTTGGACTATTTTGGTGATTCTTTTTATTATTATTATTATGGGCCATCCAATAAACAATAGTTTGAATTAATAACCTTTGCCCTTTTCAAGTTGATTAAAAATTAAATATATGTCTATTTACCTCCCCCTTGTTTGTAGACCCAGTCAATGGGACATCCCAAATTTAAGTCAATAAAATCAACAGAGCATTCATTCTCCAGTAACTGGCCACATTTTGTCAACAAATAAGGGTTGTTGGCACAAATCTGTACTCCAAATATGTCTTCTGTGTGATGGCGTTTGACCAGTGCCCATTCTAAATAAGAAATTAAAATTTAAACAATTTATTGTCAAACTTTATAAAAATGTTGTCTATTAACTTATAAAGACTACAAAATTCAAACCAAATGAAGATCTATTTCTAAAACTGCTATTTACCTTGTGGGGCCCCCTGTAGCAAAGATGAACACATAGCCATCTCTCCACAAGTAATATCAGCTCCCCACTCTTTACATATCCTTCTGAAAGGCAGGTTTCCCACTGTCGTAAGGGGGCTTAAATATAGTTTGTTTGTCCAGTTTATAATTTTCTTTTCTTTACTTTTTAGTTTTATTATGTCTTCATCTGTAACAGTGCCAAAAGATTTCGTTGGTCTGCATAAATATGCATATAACTGAAAGAAAACAATTATTAAAATATTTGTAAATATTCCTTAAATTTACAAAGAACTGTTTTGTTCCATTGTTGCATTAAGCTTAAAATGTTATCTTTCTTTTAGGTAATATTATAGACATGTACCTTCAGATAAGCAAACAATAATCATGAAAGTGAGAAATTTATGGCCTTGCCTTGTAAACAAAGCCATACAGGAATAGGCATCTGATCATCAAAATAGTTAGTTGGTAACATTTAACAATTTGCCAGAAACTTGGGTCCCTAAGTGTAAAAAACATTTTCAAACTCAATTTCTTGATCAAGAATTTGGAAAAGTTTTTGGTACCAGTCATTGTTTATAGCACAAATACAATTCACTTAACTACACAAGTACAGAAAAACTAGAAAACGAAAATATTAAACACCCACTGCTTTTAAATAGCAAAGCTAACGGCTAAGTTGAGTGTTCCTTTTAAAAATTTAACTCAGATCCTCAATGGTTTTTTCCTTCTCCCTTGCCACGGTTAAGTTAGCCAATCTTTATTTCTCATAAAGTTATTATTATCGCAAAGTAGTGTTTCTTTAACAACTTAGCTAAGCAAACAGCTTTGTTATGTTGTTTAAAAGAAGCAAAAGGAAACTACTTTCTCTGTTTGTAACTGTGTAACATATTTTGTCATTTGTGCATAGCATATTGTTTTTCTTTATATTTTAGGTTAAACCAAACACATACAGGTGTCTCACACCTAGGTGTTTCTAAATTTAGTCTAAAAGTATAGAATGTGTAATACTTACAAATAATGTCTATGTAAATATATTATGAACGAATAAAATTAAATTAAATTAAATTAAATTACTTAAGAGCAAAGAGTTAGTCTGGATCCACATACATCCGTGATACGCATCCATTGTGTACCACATGATTAATATGAACCAATGAAATTTTATTCCATATTTTCATTGGTTCATATTAATCATGTGGTACACAACGGATGCGTATCACGGATGTATGTGGATCCAGCCTAAAAGAAATCCACAGAGAAAACGCAACAACAAAAATGGCGCCTAGCTGGTTCTGGAGTGAATTTATATGTCAACAAAGAAGGAAAAACCTAATAACAGGGTTATGCGCATGCCCATTCCTGTTGGGTGCCAAGAGATCTGACCGGTAAGCAGTGGGTTGTTTGCACACAAGATAAGCTGTACGGATCTAAAGGTATGTCTATGTAAAATATCTACTTTTTCTTTACCTCTTCGGGAGTTTTATTATCTCCCTTCTTTTGGTCATATGAATCGATTAACTTTTCTGCTAGGTCAAAATTGTAAGTTCTTTTTCTTAAAGCCCACTGGACTTCTTTATCCAACTGATTTTTTACATATGGTCCACGACTTAGGTACTGTTCATGTTTCTGTTTATTAATAATATTTCTACCAGTTTCTGAGATATGCATTTTACCAAACCTACATGCCAGACCCCTAGGACATTTCCCTGATAACTGAAACATGTTGCAACCAATAGCTATGTCATCTGGTTTGTTTTTCAAATACTCATTTATATCATGTATCATTACGCAGTTTTTTCGTTCACATGTTGGTAGTTCTTCACCTTCAGTGATGTGAACCAGGAAATCACATAGTTCATCTTCTCGCCTGGCCCTAACTGTTGGTCCTCTGTTTTTATTTTGACCCTTCAGTTTTCTTCGTTCCTGGTTAGTTAAACGTGGCTTTTTAGCACTAGGTTCACCATCTTCAGTAGGTTGATTTGTGGGTTGGTCAGGGTGATCAGATGGTTGTTCTAGTTGGGAACTTTGAGCTTTTTCTTCAGCCTCTAATATAAGCTTGTCCCTTTGTGATACCATATCCAGATTAATCTTTCGTTCTTGTTCAGGAAGAATAAACCTAAAAAGCGGTATGTTTATAATAAACACAAAACAGAGGTGGTGTAGAACCAGTCAATTTTAAACATAAGTTGCAACTTACCCCGATTTAATTTTACAGATACCGGCTGCGTCCATATTTTAGCCTGCTAAATAAAAAGTAGTAATAATAAGAAAAAGTGAAATTAAAAGTATTTTCCCTTAAAAATTCAAAGACTTGTCAAAGTATAACCTTCAAGCCACGCCAAACAGACACCAAAGCTAGGTTAATTAATTTCGGAATTCGTCACGACATAAGGATGGCCGGATGGCGCCACCATACTCTTCTTTATTTTTCATTAGCTTTGGCCATAGCAAAGCAAGTCAGCAACCAACTTGTATCCATTTTCTCTCAGTCAAAACACATATTAGGTACTTTCCATTTGTTACTTTCAAACAGCAAAGCAAGCAATTAAAAAAGTCATTGCTGCGCTAAGTTAAATTTTTAAAAGGAACGCTGAACTTAGCCATTGACTATGCTTACTTAAAGGCAACGACTATACAAGAGGATAGCTTATTGCCATAAGAGCAACGTTGGATTTTTAACGGACGGTGGACTGAACGGTTGTAACGAGCCATCAGTACCGAATTTGTTTTTATCGGTGAAAGCCTATGTGTTCTGTGACTATTTTCTAATTTTTAACTGTTTTTTAGTAATAATAAACACTTAAGAACATCGAACAATCAAAATTTTATAATTTAAGCCTAATTTTGCGTATTTTTTTGGTGTTTACCCGGACTTGGTTTTTTATCAGTATTTGGAGATTTTTGCATTCGAATCAGTTTTTTAACCTTTTTGGTAAGTTTTCTCAATAAAATACTCAAAAAATATATCTAAAATTCTATTTTGTTGTTATAGATTGCGATGCCTGGGCAGATTTTATTTTTTATACTATATATTATTGTATTCTGCCTATTAGGTTATATATATAGTCGTAAATGGCTTGTCCGTTAATAAATATTTTATTTTATTATTGAATTGTAAATAATATAGTTTGTAAGTATACTTTTTTAAGTGATTCTACTAAATTCTACTAAAATTTTATCATATTCCACTCGGAACCAAAAAAACCTGCGCAAAGTCTATATTCGTTGATATTGCGATTTTTGAAAAATAAAAAATACTGTTATATACCGTAGAATCGGGTGACTTGAGACACTTTTGAAATTTGCCAGACGATATCCCGTGAACCATTTATCCGATTGGGCTACAGATGGTAGCAATCGGTGAGTCGTGACTAATAGAATGAGTTACCCTACTTAGATTTTAATACATAAGATTAGAAATATTTTTTGTTTTTGTTTTTTCGAGTGTCTCAAGTCACCCGCTCTTCCGGGTGACTTGGGACGGTCGTGGCTTTAAATGGATAACGCAAATAAACTTCACTTTGGACGACTTGAGAAAAAGAAGCTTTTAAAAAATTTTTACATATGAAATTATCAAAAAATAAAGAAAATATGGCAAGTAAACATGATATTTATTAAAAAACAAACAACTTAGGTTCTAGCGTAGGTATTAACCCGAGATCAAAAAAATTTAAGCTTATTCTAAACAAGATAGGCACCTAATTAAAAAATATTTTTTATAACAAAAAAAAATAGAGAGATCAGCAAAGTTTTTTATAACCAACAAAAAAAAAGACACTGTCTCAAGTAATCCGCACTAAACACATTTTTGGGTGTTTGATAAAATATTTTAACCAAAAAATAATATTAGGAAGTGCTAACTAAGGAATCATCTGTACTAAATATTGATAAATTAATAACCGAAGTCACGCTTTGCAATCAGAACTAGTATTGAAGATATGTATAAAGTTTTCCACCACATATTTATAGCGAATTTATGAGAACAAAATGGCCCTGGTAAAAAATAAGTATTTACAGGTCTCAAAGCAGCTGAAAGTATAATAAACGCCAGTTCCAACCGTTGGCCTCCGCGTGGTACCTTCTGCTTTATGTCATTTTTATACACAATGTTGCCAAGATCAATTAACAAATCGATTGTAAGTTTTGTCTCAAGCCACCCGGATGTCCTAAGTCACCCGGTTCTACGGTAGTTCTTGACAAGTGAAACATTTTCTTTTCTATACAAATTTGCGTTAGACGACCGGAAATGTCCCAAAATAATTATTAAATTATTGCGCGCTAAGTAACCCACGTAATTTTGCGATTTTTGAAAAATAAAAAATACTGTAATATAGCTCATTACAAGGAGAATGCCCTACTTTCTATACAATTTTTACGTTTGACGACTAGAAATGCTTCAAAAAAATTATTGAAATAAAATTGCTATGTATTACCGTATATTTTAAACGGGGCACGTCTGAAAGTGTACTGATGTGACGTCACTGCATATTTGACCTTCGGCAGAGAAATCGGGCGAAGTAAGCTATCCTTCTTGTATATAGTCGTTGACTTAAAGGTACTCTGCTGTTATAAAAATATGCGCAGGCGCACCGCTTGATTGGCTCGCAGCTAAAATATTTTGGTGCCCTGATACTCTTGTCGTTGGTCTTACTCTTACCTAATACCGCAGACATAGTTTTTTTATTATTATTATCTGTTATTAATATTAGTAATCTTCTGTTGCAAATAATCTTATTTATTATTAAATAATTGATTTTAACTCTCTTAATCTTTAATCCAGTGGCGCACCCAGGGGGGGGGCCAAGGGGGCCTTGGCCCCCCCCCCAAAACCCCCAATGAAATTGACTTTAACTATACCCACTAACCCGCTAAAAAAAAACTTTAATTTCCAGGCGCGATACAAAGAACGATATAATTTTTATTACTTTTGTACAGTATACCTTAGATTCACTTATTACCAACCTAGACGATCGATTCATTAATCACAGGGAAATTATTTTGCTATTTAAATGTTTATTGCTCTGTCCCAATAAACAAGTAGAAAATTTGCAAAGCTTTCTAAGCCTTCATTCTTTTTATACAAATTATTAATTTTTTGAAAATTTTTATAATGAAAGCATTCTAATATGCGAATTTAAATTATGGAACGACAAGTTTACAGATAGCAAAGAAATACCCTCCGATATGTTTAAGCTATATATTCAATATGTATGTATAGGTATGTATGATATTTCCCAATATAAAAAAACTTTTGCAAATTTTTGTTACCCTTCACCACCAGTACCTCTCAAAGGTCATTTTCCACATTAAAGTACTTAAAATCGTACTTTTAAGAAATTCCACCGGGAAAGTAAGACTTAATGGTTTGGCAAATTTATTTATTCATAAGAATGTTCCCGTTTCTTGTGAAGAAATTTTAAATAAACTTTCTAAGGGTCGAAGAAAATTAGATTTGCATATTTAACAAATGCAAAGGTGTTATAAAAAAGTTTTGGTTTCTATTATTTATAAAATATTATTTATTGTTGTGCTTTGTACTAATTTATATTTTTAAATAAATATATTTGTGTTATGGATATGTCGTCATTACTATTACCTATATTTTATTTGGTAAAAAGAGTGGTATGTTTTGTCCGGAATAATTATTAAAGTGGATATTTTAAAGTCAATTTTTTTAGATATTTACCTCGATTGAACTAGGCTATTGCGATCTTCCAAGAGTACCTGTTAAAAAAGCTCCAAATTTCTAGAAAAATGTGTAACTTAAAAGTTTATTAAAAAATTTGCTTCCGGCACTGGTTAGCGGGCCCCCCCTAACATAAAATCCTGGGTGCGCCGCTGCTTTAATCTCTATTAGCTATATTTTTCCAACATTATTATATATTAATTTTTACGCACAATACATATAGTAATAAAATTATTTGATATTGGATATGCAAATTCTAAGCAAAATATCTACAAAAGTCTGTATTGTCATTATTGTAAAATTAAACAAAACAAAATACTGAAGACATATGCATGCATATTATGAACTGTATATGCATGTATGTAGGACTTGAAGTTCTCGGAGTCCTCCATATGCGCATAGAACTGGATTTATCTCTTTATCTTAAAAATTCAAGCACTTCTTTTTTCTTTCTGTTTCTTCTTATCCGGTATTTGGCGATGTCACAAAACAGTCTTAGGGATATAAAGTATAAAAGCTCGACTAAACTTAGAAAACTGAATCCCAGAAAAAGACTGAGTAGTCCACCAGTATTCGCTAAAATAGGAATAATAGGTATGTAGTTGTCGAAAATTAAATTCATTACCCCAGCCCAACAATAACCTAAAACATTACTCTAGAACCAGAACTTTTCTATAAGTGTAAATGTAGGTAGAGGGTGGGAGGTTTTTTTCTTTCTTACACTGGACATATATATTATACTAAAATAGCTTAAAGTTCTTAACCCAAACACACCATCGATAAAACTTTCTTAGATAAGCCCAGACAGCACAAAGACATCTTAAAGATATCCAAAAGATGTCAACAATAGACATTCATGACGTCTTATGGACGTTTCTTAACGCCATCAAGACATCTTATGGATATCTTAAAAAGGTCGTGTTACAAAACCCAACGTCCATACCACATCTTATGGACGGCTTACAGATATCTTATGGACACCTTATAGATGTCTCATGTATACCTTATGGATGTCTTATGAATACCTTATACATGTCTTATGGACACCTTAGATACATTTTATAGGCCTAACCGCAGAGCCCTAAAACATTTTGTTTTGTTTGTTAAACATGAAACATCATATTGCTTAATAATTGGTTTTATTAACGTATTACATAATTAAAACTTTTTTAATAATGAATTTCGCCTATCTGTGGCTCTTCTTAGCCACGTCGCGATGGCATCCTCGGCATCTTTTCTACTGTTTTGAAGCCATGTTTTGTCAGCAGATTTATTGACACTGCATCCACTGATTATAGACCAATTTTAATTATTTGAAAACTAAAAACAAACACCACACCACAGAAAAATATGTACCATACAAAACGTTTTTTAATCTACAATTCGTTTTCTTTTAACGGTTCACTAAGTAGAAAGTAAAAAAACTGCAAGTCATCATCAGCAAAACTATCAAAAATCAAGCCCATCGACAGTTGACAGTGTTGACCTTGCGTCAATTTCAAATGGCAAAGGGAAGCGCTTTGTTGCCAATCCTAAGTTGTTCGCGATGTTGCCAAATTTACCGATTCTAAAATTTAACTCTATTGTTTGTCGTTTACAAAAAAAAACTATTCAAGAAAACGTCCGCGAATTGGTAACAATCATTTAAATGCGATTAGACAAGTATACAAAAAAATAATAAAAGTTCTGAGAACGGCGACGGTCGGGTTTGTTCGGGCTGACGATCCGAGATGGCGGCAACCCAAAGTGTCCATTTAAAAAATATATAAGCTAGAGAAAGACAGGGATACTACAAAGACAGAAGAGAAAAAAATCTCTTTCTGTGCTATAACCTAAAAAAACACGAACGTCATATATTTACGATATTTTAGCGACATCTTATGGACGTCATCTTACAACATCTTATGTATGTCTTGAAAAAGACGTCTTTAAGATGTCTTTTGTAGGTCTGCAGGCGTTCAGACATAATTAAGACCTAAAATCGACGTCTTTAAGACATTGTGTGCTGTCTGGGAGAAGATTATCTTTGTTTATGTAATTAATATTGCTGAAATTAAAATTTCAACGGTATCAGTATTTTGTTTTGTCGTTACCTATTTAAAAAGTTTTCTACAATGGTTTAATACATTTTTAAAATTTAGGTACCCACTTTAGAAAATAAATTAAACAAAATACCCCTGCCAAATAAAATAATTGTTTCTAATCGGATAACGTCGATCGGGTTGTGTACAAACTTTATGCTTTTACGGCGCATCTTTTTTATTGTTAAAAACTGTTTAAAAGTGATAAATTCGGTTATAGGGGAAAGAGGGCGCATTCCGCGCAGTGGGCAAATCCGCGCATGACGATATTTTTCGGTAGCTCTCTATTGCGAACAATTCGAATATGCCGCCATCTAGCCACTGTTACAAGAAGCGTCCGCAACGATTTCGATATTTTAAACGGAAAGTTTTAGTTTGACTTGAGTGACATGACAGTGAGAGTGAAATCATTTATTTTGTTATAAACTGTTTAGCCGGTAAATCAAAGGTAAGTTGAGTGCTATTGTAAAATATAATTTAATGGTAAAAAGTATTAGGTACGGACTTTTGCAAATATTTCTGTGCTTGAGAAGTTTTTTTACTTTTTTGTTTTAACAAAATTATGATGACTAAAATAAGGACGACGTGTTTAATGGGGTAAATCTGCGCAGTGTGGCGGTGCATCCAATTCAGCAAAATCATTTGTCTGCGAGTATTGCCAGCCTTAGAAAATATATTTTGTTATATGATTAGTTTTATTTGGCCCGTTTTGTATTTTTTTTTTAAATAAATACTGTTAACCGTGTATTAATTTCCATTAACGGTATTACCCCGCGAATCCCGCGATGCTAGCGGAATTACCCCACCCAGTGGGTTTCTTAAAGGGCACATTCTGTTTAGTAATGTTTTAATTTGTGTAGTTCGTTACTGCTAACGATAAATGAAATAAAAAATATTTTGCTTACCTATAGGTGCGCGGAATTCGCCCTCCTTCCCCTAGTGAAAAGGCCCAATTGTAAAAACGCCTTTCGAAAAAAAATGTCACAGAAAACTCTGGTTCTAAAGCGACGAATGATAGAAAAGTTTGCCTAAGCTACATGTTTTGCAAATATATCATTGAAAGTAGAAAAATTATCTGCCGATAGCTTTGATAGTAACAGTAACAGCGACGGCGGTGCCTGTATAACGATTATCAACCTTTTCCTATTTGTGTATGGTGTAAAATTTGTGGTAAACTCGAACAATAAAATATTGGTAAAAGTATTTTTCTAGTATTCCCCGTACAACTTTCTGCTTTAAAATAAACAAAAAACTTACACAAAATTTCGGTAAAACCGAACAATTCGCTTTTAAGTTCCGAAGTAAACTTGGAGGTGAAAAAGAATAAATGGAGAGCAGCCATATTTTTTCTGAAAATAAAATTTAATGTTAACAATATTTTAATATAAAACATGTAACAATCGCTGCTTCTTGATATTAAGATTGTAGATCAGTATAGCACGCGGCCGTACACGAATTAGTGCGTCTCGATCGTTTCTAAGTAGGTAGTTTTTTTTTTACTATGACGCGCGTTATAAAGTCTGTTCAATGACCGCTGACCGTTACGTCACGACTAGTGCTTATCTTTCTAACATTCGTAAACTAGGTGAGATAGTAAATTTGCGTCCAATTTTACCAGTCCAAAAAGTTTTATTGTCTTTTTTGACAGTCATTTTTAACCAACATTATTTCAAAAATGTCACGGTATTGTGAAAAAGAATAAGTATTATTTTTAAAATTATTGATTACTTTCGAAGAGAAAGTTATGCTGGAAAGACTTTTTACCCTTTAACACTGTTTACGAACAAGTAGATAATATATAATCAAATCAAATATATTTCAAAATTGCATTAAGTAGGTACATAAGTTAATACTTAGGCATAGTTATGTTATAATAAAGCAGGAATTGTAAAAGCATAAATAATAAACATGAAAAATATATGGCAATGTTTTTATAAATTTGTTTTAGAGAGTTTCCGATGTTTTGGGAGTTTCGTGATCAATAATCCAACGAATTAAGGCAAAGGGGATAGATAGAGAAGGATGTAGATTTTAAGAATCGCAATAATGTAGCTATTTTGTCATCCGTGGTCGACAACTTCACCAAATTCATGAATATACCATAAGAGAGCATATTTATGGAATGTATAGAGCAGGTAAACACGTTACGCATTTGCTCAATACAACTAAACCTTAAAATCATTGATTGTTTTGAAATATCCACTGGTTCAATGGCGGACTGTTTAAAAAAATTAAAATTTAAATTGCCTAAATGTAGGGTATCAAACAGGCGTTTTTTAATAGAGTAACCCCATATAGCCCAAAAACGAGTAGAATTTTAAAGAGAATTTAAGGATAACGGCAACTCTCAATTTCCCTTAATACCTGTTGTCTGGATGAAACCTGGAGTAAATAAGCGGCTTTTAGGCGAAGTTGGCAAGATGATCATACTCTTCATATATAGTTTAAAAAAATCGTCAGAGGGTGTACGGCTGATTCAAATCTGGATAATAGTGCAACAGCATATCCCACCCGAACGTCACAAGTTATCTGGAAAGCGCAATTTATTTTATTTTTTATTTATTTATATTTTATATATTTAAGCCATAGAAAATGTAGGTAACAGTGGAAAAATGGAAAAATTATGTAGGTAACACACACTCGAACACAAACTAATAAAATTATAAATTATATGTGGAAACGGGAAAGATTTATGGATGCTTCAGATACTCTTCCCCTTATTATTAACTTGGACGAGTCTGATGATGATGATCCTTGCGGAGCTAATTTATTTTAATTATTAAAAAACTGTATTTTGTTGTGTTATCATTTTTTAATATATTATCTTCTTTATGATTTTATAAATATTTAAAAATATTTGAAACAAAATTTATAGACTGATTCACTAGAGATGCACTGGACAAAAAAATATATGATTCAATTTTAAATTTTATAAAGGAGTTTTATTTATTTTTCAGTAAATTCAAATTAATTAAAAATTTTATACGGATTTTCCCTAATAAACTACTTATTTCTGACTTCATTAATTAACAGTATAAAAATAATAATTAAAAGTTTGAAAAAACGCGCTTGTATTTTACTTGTTCACATGCATCCATCTTTATGTAGATCAAGCCTAAGAGAGAGAAAAATCATAACCTTTACCACCGGTAAGTCAAACTGACTGAATTATTAATTTACGACGTACCGCAAATATGGAGAATATGACGTAACGGTCAGCGGTCATTGAACATACTTTAGAATATATAATATAATAACTTTAAATAACAAAAAATAACATAAGTACCTACCTATGACAAAATGCAAAACATTTATAGGTATCAAATTGTGATGGAAACAGTAGAATTTTTTTTATCTCTTCATATCAAATGAAAGACATCAACATATTAACAGAAGAAAATG
Source organism: Polydrusus pterygomalis (assembly GCA_963969555.1). Taxonomy (NCBI): domain Eukaryota; kingdom Metazoa; phylum Arthropoda; class Insecta; order Coleoptera; family Curculionidae; genus Polydrusus; species Polydrusus pterygomalis. Next base: position 5,238,965 of record OZ018376.1, read on the forward strand.
AAAATTATTTATTTAACGTTCTTCGCAGTTTCATAAGCATTTTCGGCTGTTAAGGTGGGAGTATCAACATGCTTGCCAACCTATAACCTATTTCGCGTAGATTTATTTATGTTTTCTAGCTTTTATACAAAATTTTAAAAAAATCAGTATCGACTTGATATTCTATAGGTAATAATTGACATGTTTAATAAATATCAAGGAATTTCATAACTTATTTTAGGAAAATTGTATAGCGAAAATATCGGGTAAGATTTTTTTTAACATTATTGTGTCATTGTCACTCATTGTTCTTTCACTATACAATTCTCCCAAAATTTGCAATGAAATAAATTGATATTTTTGTAATAAGTATATCAGATACTACCTAAATAATGTACCGACGATATTGATTTTCTTTAAATGTTAGTTATTAAAATAATAAAATCAAAAAATCAACGCGAAATAGGTTATAGGTTGGCAATAGATTGAATGACGTTGAGAATTCAACCTTAACTGATATTTTCGTTTTAATATAGGTACCTACCTACTTACATAAAATAGTCTGGAGAAATATTTCCCATATCGTCAGAAACTACTGGGGACAGGTAAGACAATGATTTGCCATATGGGTACTTTACAGAGAAGCAAGCAGGAAGACAGTGACAACTGGAACTAAAAATATAAATATTTTAGACTAAGCCTACTTATCATAAAATCCTCTTTATGAAGAGGGAGAAGATTCGAAACTAAAAAATCGGTAAATACCTTTGTCCGGCATGATTTTTAAGTGATGGTGGTTCAACCCACAGACCTGTATTTTAATATGTATCTGTTAGTACCACACAGCTGGGAGTTGCGGATCCCCACAAGCTATTGTTATGACGCGCGGTAACGGGCGACTTTTTTATTCTTTCTGATATTTTTTGTGTTTTTTTGGCTCTGTTGCCACTATACATATTGATATTCAAAAATGTACAAAAAAGTAATAAATAGTTTGGGATAACAAGAACAATTAACTTACCTAATTATTAAATAATAGTAATATTGCGTTGAGAAGCTGTTTTTATTGTTTCACTAGTATATTTATTTGATGGATCAAAAGTAATATTCTATTATACAAATTATTATCTTCTGCGTTTAAATTACAGTATTGACTATATATGATCTTCTGAAGTCTCAAAATTTAGTAAGCTTAAGGCTTTGTTTAAGAAATCTGCGCTTGTCTTAAGAAAGTCACCTATACTATATGGGTAACTTCGTTACTTTCACAATGTATGAATTGGTACCGAGACAATAAATTTTCAAGCTGAGACCACCTGCTCAGTTCCATTTCAAAGGGTAAAATCTATTTCAAATCATTGTAAGCCAATTATTTCTTACATTTTAAAATAACCTTTACCTTCATATATCAATGTCCACTGAAACTTGATTAACAATAATTATTATACAGTCATTGGTCAAATCTAAACTATAAAAATATATTTTTGAGTCACTTACACTTTTTACTTCCGAAAATTCAGAAGTATGAATTTCTTGTGAATCTTACTGAGATCGTCAAAACTTTTTATAAAATCTGATTGCTCGAAAGCTTGATTAAGTTGAGAGGTACTCTCTTGTTGTTCCTTGTTTCTCTCCGCTGGACTTTTTCTAGGAGTGAGAACAGTTTTTGACAAGTAAGCAGGCAAATTAGGATAAAACCACGGAACAGCTGTTAAATTTAGTCTCACTTTAGTTGGATTTTTTTGGGGACAAAATGCTTAGCACAAAATACAGAATACTGTGTGGGCGACCAATTAGCTCTTGGAATGGCTTTTAGCCATAGAATTTTCAGATTTTTTCTTTTGGGAAGTGAAAAACTGATACACTCTCTTCACCTGCTTTTAAAACACTTTTATAGTTAGAGTTACACTCAGGAATACAGCAGGGGCTCGGCATGTTGATAAATAAACAAACTAAAAGAAAAAAATAGCATCTACTTACCCAAGTACCGAGGTATCTAGAGGTATCCTACCTACTTACGAACTATCTCTAATAGTGATATTTTTAAACTAATTCATATCTACCTTCAAGCTAAATAAACACTTCAATATTTAATACATTAACTGTAGCCACAAAACAATAAAGTTTATCCCAAAGAGCTAACAAGAATACAAAAAACAACTTTTAAATTAAAACAAATAAAATTCTGCCGCCATTATAAGACCCGTAAACAAACCGCCGGCCGGCCAGGCTGTTCGATTTCTCACTTTATTAATGATATTATAGCAAACCCGCACCAAAAATGTTCACTGGTATTTTGTAGAGGTTCTTAGCAATCATAACACTTAAATTTTCTATTAGATATTTATCGAAAACCGGATAAAAATACAAATTAATACAACACCTACACCTACTTCGCGCGTAAATTACATACTAAACCATGGCTAACCTCAAAAAATTCACGTGAAACATGGATCTTCAAGCAGTGTTGTCGATGTTTCTGTTTCACGGTTTCTTTCAAGGTGGTTGTGTTAGTACCTCTACCTTTAGTACATAATATATCTTATAACGTACCTGTTACCAGCGAAAGTTTCCATTTCTTGTTTAGCTTTGTCAACACATTCCTTTTGGGTCTTTCCACAGTATGTTATGGTTTTATTTTCTAAAAAAAAATTTATGTTTTATATTTATTTATTTAATTTCCCAACCAACTTTACAAAAGTTTATTACAGGGAAATTTCTAATTTAAAAAAAAAAATAATTAATTAGGATTAAGAGTCAAAATTATACAATAATTATAGTATCATATACAGGGTCCTGCAATAGTGCGTCAGGCTTCCATAACTCCTATACGAATGGGGTTAGGAATTTTGTTAATATGCCGACTTAAACCGCATAGTACGGGGTACTTCCGGAAAATATTTTCTCATATACAGAGTGGCCCAAAAAAGTGTGGTCACATAAAGTTGTGATTTTTTAAATGGAACACCCTGTATATTATTAAATTTTCACATTCTACGTAAAATTATAATATTTTTTTTATAAATGCATTACTGGTCTATATTTAATAGTTTCCGAGATATCGATATTTGAAAAATGACATTTTTGAACTTTGACAGCTTTTAGCTTTCTAACTGTACGTCTTAGAGCAAAACGGCTTACATGTTCCTATCTTCGATTTTTATTATCTTTCCAATAGTGTCAACTTCCAGTCAAACCGGATGTAACGCGAAAGCAGGAAATATAGTACTTCCGGTTTGACCGGAAGTTAACATTTCTGGGAAGATAACAAAAATCGAAGATAGGAACATGTAAGCCGTTTTACTCTAAGACGCACAGTTAGAAAGCTAGAAGCTGTCAAAGTTCAAAAACGTCATTTTTCAAATATCGATATCTCGGAAACTCTTAAGTATAGACCAGTCATGCATTTATAAAAAAATTATTATAATTTTATGTAGAATGTGAAAATTTAATAATATACAGGGTATTCCATTTAAAAAATCACAACTTTATGTGACCACACTTTTTTGGGCCACCCTGTATATGAGAAAATATTTTCCGGAAGTACCCCGTACTATGCGGTTTAAGTCGGCATATTAATAAAATTCGTAACCCCATTCGTATAGGAGCTATGGAAGCCTGACGCACTGTTGCAGGACCCTGTATAACAACAAAAAAAAAAGAAAACAATAATATGTTATATTTATAATAAATGTTTTTTAAATAAATATTTGAACTTTTTTATATTGATTGTATTTTTAATTTTTCTTGGAATATTATTATAAATTTTTATACCATCATAAAGAATTGATTTTTTTCCAAAATTAGTTTTTATTTTTACAGTTTTTAATTTTTTATTTTTTCTTGTATTGTGTTCATGAAATGTGCTATCAATAAATTTTATTTCAGAATTTTTAATCTTTTCATTGATTGAGTGAATTAATATTTTTTTAATTTTTTAATTTATATAAATTTTCTATATCCAAATAATTATTTGGTTTATATAAATTTACAGTAGGCTCTAAAAATGGTAATTTATGAATGCATTTGATGGCTTTATTTAGTAATTTTTTTAAAGGATTGATTTAAATCAATGCAAGTCATTGTGCGGCTTAAAAGTCCGCTCCCCATCCTAACTTTGCTATAGAAAAGGAGGTTTATGTAAAAACTTAAATAAAAGCTCTAATAAAGTCAACTTTTTCTAAAAACAAAGCGTTTCGATAGTTGACACCTACATATGTGACATTAACAGTTGATACTGACTTCTTCTTAAAAGTCCCCAGTTCAGTAGCGGGCCGTAGCAAGCTCACGAGTCAGGTGTCAGAGACTAAATTTTCCTGGTGTTTATTATTTAGGTTGAGAAGGATAAACCAGTTTAGGTTAATTAAAACTTTCCTATTTCTAATAACAAACATTTCATTTATCATCATATCATTATTATTATCCGTTTTAATTACTCAATAATAGTAGTCACGTGATTCGCATTATCTGTCAAATTTTAAATTTTTTCCAAAAATAATTCAAAAGTGGGGTTATTTCTGAAAACAACGAAAAAACTTATTAAAAAAAGTTTTTTTAAATGCAGTTTCTAGCCCACATGCAAAATTTCAGCTGCATAAGATAATTTTGATTTTTTACCCACCACTAAATTTTATTTTTCACTTAATGAACACTTTACTGATGACACTGTGTTCTTTTTTGTCTTAATATTAAGGTGTATTACTTTCAGACACAAACTACGTTGTCAAAAATACTTACTTTATGAAGTTACCTTATACGGGGTCAAAAACAAATAAACTTTGCCTAACATGCGACCAAATTTTAATAGCCCAATTTTGATTTTGTAGAAAAACACACATTTGATATGGCGCTATTTTAAAGAAAATGTATCTGAAATAAAGCATTGTCAAACCTAAGAAGTTTTATGTAGGTTGCGTTGAGTCTTATTTTGCAAAAGTGGTGCAATTTACAAAATATGAGTAAAAAATAAAAATTCCCAAGTAGCAATTATAGACACAAATTGGACACAAATTTTTTGCTGAGAAACGTTTCGAAACATTTTCGATTAAAATTATTTAGATTGTGTGGAGACACATGTGTTTCGAAACTTTTGCGACACATTTTCGAATTTAGTTACTAGAAACGATTAAGAACTGTTAGTTTCGAAATACTTTCCAAACTACAGTGTCGATACATTTAGGAAACGCACAAAAGAAAATTTTTCGAAACATTTTTATATAATATTATGAAATTGTGTTTAGACACATGTGCTCCCAAATTGTAGCGACACATTTTCGAATTAAGTGATTCAAAACAAATTGGTATTCTTCTGCTTTGAAATATTTACCAAACAGTGATATCCATTTAATTACAAAACTTGCGCAGAAAATAATTTTCGAAACTGCCAGAAACCTTTACACTACCGCACCCGGACAATTATTATAACCTCTATTATAACCTATAAATTGTACATTTTTGTTTTGTTACCAACCTACTCTTTTCCTTTGTCTCGACAATTGAGTACATGTTTTAGATTATTACTTAGGAATAAGTTATAAGTACGTTTTATTAAACCTTCAACAAAGTACAAACCAATTTTGTAGGTTATATGTCACAGAAAGTGTAAAGTGGTAGTGTATACCGTGACAGTATACAGAAGTTTTATGCTTCTAAGCTTAACCTTCCTCTTGACGGGACTGTGCATTTTTTACTTTAGCGACGTTTGTTTCGCATGGTTTCGGTACAATATCGAAACATTCTTCATGTTTCGACACATTTTCTATGAATTATAGCTACATGATTATCGAAACATTATAGAAACCAAATACTAGAAATTGTGTGTCGACTCCATTTTAGACCAGAATAATTCTCGCTTTCTGGCGGCCATTTTGACAAATTCATTTTTATCTTATTAAAATGGACTTTAATTAACTTCCTGCGTCATTTGAAATGTAAACAAGTGGTTACATTAGTTCCATTTTGCTAGCTTAATAAATTGAAAGAAGAATTAAGTAAAATTTTAAAAATATTTAAGATTTTATTTTTTGAAAAAGTATTTATTTTGTGTGTAAATGTCAATATACCGGGAGCGTCTTAAGAATATAAAGCTAAATTACTAAATTGCACGATAAAATTTATTTCGTCAACGATTTTTGGATCTCCTCTGCAATAAACCATACGAAAAAATTGTATCACTTATAGAAAATACTCTGGTGACAAATTCATTATGGCGAAATTATGCTGTCATCATATTGTTTACTTTCTTTTATTTTACAACCTGCAGAGAGATAGATATTATATATCTAATTATTTGTTTCAATAATGTTTCCATTTTGACAATTTACAATTCCAACACTCAGCGCCCTCTTTGTAAAATGAACTCTCAATCGACACATTTATGGAAACATGTTCCAAACATTTCTGAAAAATTTTCGAAACATTTTCGATAAAAGTTTCGATTTTGCGGCGAAACAGCGAAAGTCACAGCCCGTACCAACCACTTGGAAACACGTGCTAATGCGCCATTTAAAATGTATACGTTTCGAAAATATTTCCATACATGTTGCCAACAATTTCCAATTTGTGTCGGAAACAGAAACAATAGTTTAGACACATTTACCGTAATGTGTCTAAAAATGCTACTTGGGTTATCTTAGCTTAAATTTTGCATGTGGGCTAGAAACTGCATTTAAAAATACTTTTTCTAATAACTTTTTTCGATACTTTCAGAAATAACCCTACCTTTGAATTATTTTTTGGAAAAAATTTAAATTTGACAGATAATGCGAATCACGTGACTATTATTTTTTTTTGCTTAATTTTTTTAAATGCCAAAGTCAAATTTCGAATAAAGTTATTAATAAAAAAAATCACATATGATGCGGACTTTACTGGTTACACTGTATTTAGTTTTTCAGTTGAAAACGCCGTGCAACAAAATAATATAAATGAAGAAACACTTTCGTTTATAATTAATTAAAACAAAAACACTTTCTTAATCTCTAAAAACCACTTACTTGGTAAATAGTACGGAACACACTGGCACCGAGATAAAGTATGCTTTGACTGACATTCCAATAAGCAATTTCTTTGTGTGTACGATCTGAAATTAAAAAAAAAACTTTATAGAAGTTTGGCAGAACCCTTGTAATAAAATTTCAGTGCTATATTAACAGAAACAAAAAGTTTAATTTTATTCTGTTTTTATCGCCCTGTAAGATTTCTTACAAGCTCGTATTTAAACTTTTATTAAAATAAATCAAGTAGAATAACCCCCTAATTAAAAAAATAATTATTATTAAGTAAGTTTTCATTTCACGTTCTTCTACTACAAATTAAAAGGCAATTTACAAGGAGAAATAAGGACTAATCAAAATTAGATTTACTGGCGTCAAGCGTCGTCGTTTGAATCTAAAAACCAAGTAAAATATATAATTATTCCTTCAGTTTTTGATTTAAATTGATTACACTTCTATAAAGTAAGTAAAAAATTTGAAATTTAAGGATGCTAGCAAAATACTCTATGCTTGATCGTGAAGACTGCCAGTCTAAATGACATGTTGTATGTATGTTTAAGTAAGTTTTTACCATAAGTTAACTACTTTTTAATATTAATATTATATTTTAAAAATCACCCGTATTCACTAAAGAGGATTTAAATTTAATCCATCAAAATATTTAGATCATCATTAACCATGTCATTGTTTCAGTACGCCATAAAATGTTTCGGCGTTAATTTGATTTTTTGCAATTAAAACGTTTTACCAATAAATAATTTTACCGGGATGTTGATCTATTTTCTTTAAAAATTTAAAGACAAACCCAAAAAATATTTACAAAACAATACACTGTTGACTTATTCTGACACTTGTCATTTGAAATCTAGAACTATCACTTTAAGACAGTGGTGAGTTTAGACCCCTTTAATGAATACGACTGTATAATATTATGTTTTAGTGTTTGGTAATCGACTGCCGAAGATCGTGCTGATGTCAACAGCAATATGCTGGGTATTCGGAAATTCCTTTCGTATATGTTCTAGGGGAAAATCTACATAAAAAACTACGAAAAAAAGTGCAGCATCCAAAATACAATATTTTCCGGACTTGTTACGTAAATTATTATTAAATATATCATTATATCACATGAGAAAACGCGAAAAATTTGATGGTAAAGCAGGAAAAAGACAATTTAATCTTAAAAACCATGAAAGTTTAAAAAATCTTTCGAATAATGATTATAACTGAAAGTTTTTTTAAAACTTTTTATAGGTTTTTGTGAAAATTGTAGTTTGATAACTTTTTCATCAAATCAAAAGTTTAAAATATCGAAGATTAGACGTATTCATAAAAAACACATACAAGGAAAAAAAACATAATATGTATTTTTTAATATTATTATATATTTATTATACAGAGTAATGCACGACGGGTGGCGAGCGACTATACAGGGTGTCCCACCGGGAACTGAATCGATCGATTATGGAAAAACTATAATTAGGAAAAGTTTGAAAATTTGATTGCTTACTAATATCGATGGAGGACATTCGTCTAAAATATTTTTAAGAATCTGACACTTCCGGTTATACCGGAAGTAGATGTCAACTTGCTTATTTTAAACGGCACACCCTATATATTATTTCATTTTTAGATTCCACGTGAAATTCCAATTACTTTTTGTGTATAATATTTTATACCTAAGTCTAACCGTTTATGACATATTTCAAGTTTTATGTTAAAAACTACGTTTGCAGGTTATAAAATAATTATCAATTTTTCCTATAAGGAAGTTTTTATTATTTTATTTGGGTTCAATTCCTTATTATAAAGGACCTGCTTTAGTAGATTTTGTATAATATTTTGATAACCATTAATACAGGGTGTTCAAAAAAGAATAATTAAAATGAAATCGATAAAACTGAAAAAAATCTATATAATAAACCTCTGGTTAATAATGAGAATATTGAAATTGCTATTTTGGGATATTTCGCCGCATATCCAACCATGTCTGTAAGACAGGCTGCGTTAGAGTCAGGATTATCCAAGTCAACAGTTCAGAGAATATTATGCAAACATAAATTTTATCCATACGCATTTTTCATAGTCCAACATCTAAAAGAAACTGATTTTCCATCACTTTCTTCGTAAATAATAAATAAGTTTAAATAGTCTTCGTCTGTATAATGTATAATTTAAGCGCCCCGGCATCATTAATAATAATTTTCTAATGGTAAGTGACGTCTTTATACATTTCTTTGACATTTTACTGTTTTGGACGCCGTCATAGCCAACTGGGAATAATTAAACTTAATATTCGTAGCAAAATTGCAATATAAAAATAATAAATTGGCAATATTTCGAAAACTACAACTTTTTTTAACGGACAACCTTATACAAACTTACCTTTATTTTTAATGCTAAATAAGAAATAATTATAAAATTTAGGCGGTTTTATTTGAAAATATAGATTTTTTGCAGTTTTTTCGATTTCATTTTAATTATTCTTTTTTGAACACCCTGTATTAATGGTTATCAAAATATTATACAAAATCTACTAAAGCAGGTCCTTTATAATAAGGAATTGAACCCAAATAAAATAATAAAAACTTCCTTATAGGAAAAATTGATAATTATTTTATAACCTGCAAACGTAGTTTTTAACATAAAATTTGAAATATGTCATAAACGGTTAGACTTAGGTATAGAACATTATACATAAAAAGTAATTAAAATTTCACGTGGAATCTAAAAATGAAATAATATATAGGGTGTCCTATTTAAAATAAGCAAGTTGACATCTACTTCCGGTATAACCGGAAGTGTCAGATTCTTAAAAATATTTTAGACGATTGTCCCTCATCGATATTAGTAAGCCACCAAATTTTTAGATTTTTCCTAATTATAGTTTTTCCATAATCGATCGATTCAGTTCCCGGTGGGACACTGTATATTCCAAACCATACATGCTACGACTTTGAGGTAAAAAAATTTTGAAATATGAGCAAAAAAATCACTGCAAATAATTTTTAGGTTCCTAATTGCTAGGGTGCGTAGTCGCTAGGCTATGGTACAAAGTCCTTAATTTCTACTAATAACTCTAATGCAATGCAAGTCAGAAATTAAGTTTTTATATGCTTTGTAATATTCTCTATAAATTTTGTAATCACAATTTTTTTGTAGTTACCATGGTAACAGCGTGTAGAAGGGTAATGACTAAAAGTACCTAAAAGGCTGTAACTTCGGTCTGCGTTAACCAAATTTACCAATCAATGGCTTATTTTAAAGAACGTTTTATCCGGTTTCAACGTTTTTATAAATATTATTAAAAGTAATTCGCGCGGTTAATAATAATAATAAAGGCCTTTATTCAAAACTGTATAACCAATGTATTACAATATACATTGGGCGGGGTTCAGTTCGTCGTATCTACATTACTGCAGCATGACGTCTGTTCAACTAACCCAGAAAAATATAAATAAAAATAAAATAAAATAAAATAAAAATTTAGTGAGCAAATCAGATGAGAAACAATAATAAATGTATAATATTATATATTAATATATAGGTAGGTATTCTAGTCACAGTCCGTAGCAAATATTAAACATTCCTATTACTTTACGCGTACAATTTTTTATAAACAAATCTTTTAAAATTAAGTCTTGACATATTGAGGACATCATCGGGATATGCATTAATAATTTTTCCAATATAAGAGAAACATCCTTTAAAAAGTTGTGTTTTATGTTGTGGTATTGTTAGCTTACCCTTAAATCTAATATTAATATTACGTACATCTGTGCGAAACCTAATTTTTTGATAGAAATGAACAGGATAATAGAGGGCACTTTTAAAAAAAAAATATATCTAGCATCGATTTAAAAAAAAATTGAATGCAACCATCAAACTATTTTAACCCTATTCTATAGTTATTAAAGAGAATTGCAAAAATTGCAAGTCCTTTCCTCTTTTCACTTAAAATTTATCGCATCGCATTTATTATGCTATATAATTTTTAAGAAAATGGCTAATCATAAATAAATATATTGTGAACGTACAATTAAAAGGCTTATCATAAATAAATATATTGTGAACGTACAATTAAAAGGCTCATCATAAATAAATATATTGTGAACGTACAATTAAAAGGCTCATCATAGTTATATATATAATATATTGTAGAAGAAAATAGTCGTTTGTCATAAATAAACATATTATGAGTAGTTAGATTACATAAAGCAACTTCAGATTTAGCTTAGCCTTTCATGTATGTTGTAGAGTTGTTCGCCCCAGTAGGAGAGATTAGATTCTGTTACAAGTTCCAAACAGTTTCCACATAATATAAACGTAATTCCAACTCAGCCATAGCTCCGAGAGCTCCACAATGGTGCCGTTAGTTATTGCGCATATGCGTCAACGGTGAATGATAGGGGTTCCCGCATACGTCACATGCCCTCTTTTTAAACCTTATTAATTAATTTTTTGAAACAATTTGTTTTGCCCGTTTTTATAGACGAGTAGACAACGGGCCCCGTAGGCAAGTCCTGGGAGTCCGCAGCTCTAAAAAAAACAGTATTTTACAGACTTGTTATACGTAAATTAGTATTTTCTAAAATGTAAAGTTTTTATAATTTTAAGAAAAGTAAATTAAAAACGAAAGGTTATGGTTATGATCAGTGAAGGCTCGTGGTTATTTTAAATGGAGGGTCATTTAGTATTCTAAGAAAATACGAAAAGCGCCGCGGAACAATTTTTTTGGGTACCACGCCCATAAATGTATTTTTTGGAGTATTAAAATTGTTACCTTAATAAAACTATTATAGAGGGTGTCCGGAAATGATAAGCTAAATATTTAGGGCATAATTCTAGACCGATAATAAATCCTATCTCTTCCTATAACATTTTTTCGAAAATTGATTATTACCGGAGGTAGGTTAAAGTGACGTCCTTCCTCATCAATGCATAAATTAATAATTCTTCTTAAAAAACTCCGACGAATTCCATGGAATATTTCTTCCTTTGCTATGCTATGTTTAAGGTCGAAAATAAACTAAAATGATTTCTTATTCATCACATGCAAGAAATGTTATTTTAGCGGTTTTCTCGAAAACGGTTAGGTTTATCGAAACAAAAGTACACCTTTTTAATGGGAAAAGGATAGGTGAATAAAAATATCCATAATCAAAATTAGCTCTTAGGCTTCTTCGCCTAACTGATGAGACCTGGAAGGTCGAAAGCATCCATGGATGGATGGATGCTTTCGACCTTCCGGGTCTCATCAGTTGGGCGAAGAAGCCTAAGAGCTAATTTTGATTATGATTTTAATCTTGTTGGTTCAAGAAGTAGTTCTCAAACGCAAAGAACAAAGTTTGTTCATTTTACCAAAGACACAAAGGCCGTGCCAGTGTTCGGTATCTGCGGAGTTCTACAATTTCAAGTGACTTTTGTCTTTTGTGCTATGCACTTTTGAGTTGGTCTTTACTCAAAAAATATTCAGTCAAAATGCGCATACAAAAAAGTTGGAACCATTCAAATTAAAGTATAGGCTCCTATGTGGCGCCCTCTACAAAATGCGAAAAAACGGTAGGCAAATTTGTATTCCTCATCCCGAAAAAGTCCCATTTACGAGATTTCGTCAAAATATTATGAGCGTGGCAAACGGTATTGCAAAAACACTGCAAATAAAATTTAACTTTACCACCCTGTAACTCCGTCAATAATAAATTTTTGAAAAAATGTTATAGGAAGAGAAAGCATTTATTTTCGGTCTAGAATTACCCCTTGCTCATCATTTCCGGACACTCTGCATATAGTATTCCTTATTTTTGTCCTTACTTGTTTGTGTAATTAATAAATTGGGCTGTGGACGACTACTTGTTTTAAACGTAAAATATTTATGAAAAGCTAAACTAGCTATTAATGTTTTTTAAGTCTTTTACACGAGCAACTATTTGACATACGAAACACTCTAAAAGCCAATGCACACTACCGGTTACGATCCGATCCCGATTCACGGTTACGGTTACGATTGCACGTTCGTGAACTCACACTGCAGTGACAATCGTCGTGTAACCTATAAAATTACAGAGGCCTGCCTCGTACCTCGTGTGTAAATGCTAATTTCCGCATCAATAGTCCAGTTTTTGGACTTGGGTGGCATTTATGGTGCTGCTTTATTATTATTATACACACAAACTGCACACGACATTTTGACTGAACACTGAAATGTTATGATTCGAACCACAGAAAAATAAAGGGTTTCATTCGAACATGAAGATAAGGAGCAGCAACAGATGATCGCGTGATCACGTGATTGCACGCGGCATTGCTATTGGCTACGGTTGTCTACGATCCGATTGAAAATAGAACTCAACCTAAACGTCCCAACCGAATCGTAATCGTGGTCTGGTTCGCTCTGATTGGTCGATGGGTCCAACAGAATTGCAATCGTGAACCGTAATCGGATCGTAACAGGTAGTGTGCATTGGCCATTAGTACCTACTGTGAACTGGCCGGCGTAAAAATGTAAATTCGATATTTATAAATTAAATATAAACAATTACAAACTGACAATAAATATTTGAATATACATTATACAACCCTCCTTAATGCAAAAATTGGTTAAGAACTTAAACCAACAAATTTTCCTAGGAAATAAACTACGAACTACTTTCGCAATGTAAGTCCTATAGGCTCTTATTCCAACACGTTTCTACAAAATGGCAACGTTCGTCGGAACCTCATCGAAATTTTATTTGGCCGCAAACGATAATTTTTCTTTGTCTTTCCTTTCAGTAGTAGCATGCGTTCATTTCTCTCTTGCACGCTTGCGCATTAAAATTTGTCTCGTATAGGAAACAGAGAGCCGTGGTCAAGGCTTTCCTGGACCCAATATAATACGAGGACGTACGAGAAGTACCGTTACGTGTTGTTTACTTTGCAAGGAGTGGCTGTGGCTGTGATCATAAAATTCTTGTAAAATGAGAGGGATATTTTAGAGGTAATAATAATAATACCGAAACATACGAATTTTGGCTGATGGGATAGCTGTGTACTATCGAAATTTAAATAAATAACACTTTTAATCTATTTAATGCATTTTATTTCTACCTCGTTTTGTGTTAATCCAGGTGTCTATTAAGTGCCAAGTACATTCTAATAAATAAAGTGCCAAACGTAACTCTTTATGTCTATATATTATGGTTTAATTTTTTCTAAATATTTAATATTTTAACATTTTGAGCACTAATAGGCTGCTCGTTGTTGATCGGGTCACTAAAATTAGTAGTCTCTTTGAACCTGAGATTTTTAATTATTTCTTGGTTTTGCTTTTCCTTATGCTTCCTGCGTCTAAATTTTTTGACACGCGTGCAAAACACTCTCAATGAAAAGAAGTAAAAAAATTCCACAATGCTTAAAAAGCTGACACCTAAGCAAAGGCTAAGTATCCCTCCAAAGTTAGCTAAAAAAGACATTAAAGAATATACATACAGTGGGTATCAGCCAAATGGAATAAATTCGATAATAAATACATGGGGGCGTGTCCGAAAAAACGCTCGGACACGTCTTTTGGTATTTCTGGTAGCGCATTTTTTTCAATTAAAACTTTTTATACAGGGTGTGTCATGTAACAGCTGTCAATACCAACTTTCCTATTTTAAATGCAATATCCTGTATATTATTAAATTTTTGGATTTTCCAGAAAATTTTAGACATATTTCAAGTACAATATCCTATACCTATCTTCAACTGTTTCGGAAATATTAAGTGTTTTCAGATTTATTGCAAAAATTAACAACAAACTCAAAAACTAATATATACTTAATACTGTTTATTTCTTGATAATATAAAAAACCAAAAAAAAAGCATTAATGTAGGAGATGTTGAAAATGCTCGCAGTGAACGTCTTGGCAACATCCTAATCTAAAATAGAAATGTCTTCTAATGTTACTGGACATCTCAGGCGTGACCGATCTAATCGCTTCGTTTTCTTAAGTCAGCTAAGTCGAGGGGTTTAGTTTTGTATACAATATTTTTTACATAAACCCATCAGAATAAGTCTAATGGCGTCAGATGAGTGGATCGTGCTGGCCATTCCATCGATCTACTCCTTCCTATACACCGATTTGCAAATACTCTGTTGAGGTACTGCCTTGCTAGAAACATATCATATTCGCTGGAAGTTGTGGGTTTGCTTGATCAGGATATAAGTTTGTCAAAGTTCGCAAGACATTATTTTGGAGCAGTGCTAAATAATTATCGCCATTTAAATTGCCATTAATGAACAAGGGACCTATGATATGATTTCCAACTATTCCTGCCCAAACATTAACCTTTTCAGGATATTGCGTATGTTCGTCTCTAATCCAGTGAGGATTTTCCCTAGACCAATAACGGCAATTTTGACGATTAGCATGGCGGTGAAGTGTAAAGGTGCGCTCATCAGAAAACAAAACATGTTCTAATTCATTGCCATCATTTGTTCACAAAAATACGTTTTCCTATCAAAATCGTCTTCCATGAGCTCTTGAGTATATAGGTATGATTTTATAGGGATACATTTTATTTTCTTATAATATTCGAATAATCGATGAATGGCTAACTTCGAACATGGGGGACTGTTTTTCGACTAGAAGTATGTGGGTTTTCCTCAAACTGCAGCATAATATCTAATTTGGTATCATCACTTATTGCATTGGCAGCTTCTATTTTTTAAATCTGCTTTACATGTCCAAGCTGGCGAAACTGCTTTTCTATTTTACTAATTTTCCCTTGAGTTATAGGCGGCAAATTTGGAAATTTTTCATGTGATAAGCGAGTAACTTCCATTTGTGTCCAGGTTTTATCTCCATAACCCATCATCTGTAGAATTGTTATTTTGTGCTTTTTTGTTAAATAATCCAAAAATTGAATAATATACCTACAGGTTGCATTTAAAATAAGAAAGTTGGTATTGGCCACTGTTATAAATATAAATAGAAAAATTTAAACAGTTAAAAGCTTTTTCTAAATTGCTTATTTTTTTCGAATGATTACTGTTAGAACCCGTTATAGATACTTACATAGAATTTCAGAGAAGCCATATAAGAAATCTTTAACTTGTCGTTGATACCTGTCTTGTCCAAAGAAAAAAGTGACTGCTGCCAGGCTAAAATTTAAAGAGAAGGCAGAGATATTGAAAAATCTTCTTTTTAATTTGGCCACCCATTCTTATTTGGCCGTCTTGTACATATTTAGGGCAAAATTAAGTAAGTACTTTTTTTAAATTAAAAATAGCACAACAAATATAACCGAATTTACCAAACTAAAATAGATAAGGATTTTGTGCTTTGGTATATGACACCACCACCGTTTGTGGTCGTCGCCCAGCCATCAATAATTGGCGCAAAACAAGTACAGTGAAAAAAGAGCTCTATTATTTTGCGCGGCAGGAATTCCCGGGCCGTCTAGCCCCTAGTCCAGTTTTAGTTATACCTCATTAAGCATTGTGTTTTTTTTTGTCTGTCCGGCAGGGATCTGTGATACAGGAATTCTAAAGGTGTAGAAGTTCACGTCATTTTATGTTTAAAACATTTTTATATAATTTATTTATATAATTTATAATTCTTGTGTTATTGTTTAAAACCCTTTATAGGTTTGTGAATCCTTTGTAGGTAAATACGTTTATCGACTTTTCCGTTTAAAACACCGTTTTTCTTCTATTTGATTTCGTTTTCAAACGCTTAATGTTAAATTTTTAATAATTTATTTTTAATCTTATTCCTATTAAGATTTAGAGTGTCAAGTTTGACAAAATAACAGTGAATTCAAACGATTTTCTGCAGGCTTATTCAGGTGACCTGTAGATTGTACAGAATTGAAGTATTATATAACAATGTACTTAATCTTTTACTGAAATTCGTTATAGCTTTAGGATAAGGAAATAAATTTGTTATAATAGAATCAATAGCTTGGCTTAAGTTTATGAAGATTTTAAAATAAGTAAAGTAACTTATAACAAGCTACTGTTGGGGAACTAGCTTCAACCCGGGTCATTTATTTCTTTTTCTAATATTTTTAATCCCTATAATAATAATTTTGGTACGCCTATGCATTACATTTGGACGTTTGATCTCTGCCGCTTTCTGTTGCTATAACTACCAAACAAGTGGCGAAAGGATGATGACGTGTCCATAAAGGGTTCTCGTACGCCGTTTCGCCGTTTTATGTTTCATCGTCATTGATTGCTACACAACCGGTGAGGGTAGTCCCTTGTTGTTGTTGTTGTTGTTGTTGTTGTTGTTGTAGACTATGTGCTACACAACTAGTGTGAGCAGCCACGTTGTGTTTGTTTTTATACTAAGACTGTGATACACAACCGGTGTGGGCAGTCACGCTGTTGTGTTTAATTGGGTTCTAGATGCTCGTTCCAGCAACCACGTGTTGTTTTGTTGTAAATGTGTGCTACACAACCAGTGTAGGCAGTCGCGTTTTTTGTTTTAAATCTTTTAACTCTGTTAACCGTGAGCACTAGGCTCTATAGACGATGGTTCTAGCAGCCACGTTTTCTTGTTCTGTTTAAGACTCGGTTATGTACGCTGGTTTGCAGAACTCACGTCATTTTATATTTTAAAAACTGCACTCTGCCCTTACACGGGAGAGTCAGTCGCTTTGCTTTGATTGCGTTGTTGGGGTGCGTAAAAATTTACCTTAATTTTTTCCGCTCGTGAAAAGCTCTTCTGTTGTGGTGTGTGAAACTAGATCGCTGTTCTTCAGCAATTTGATGTGACATCTCATTTTTTGCAACGCATTGGTTGCGTCAAAATGCTCCACAAAATAGTATAAAATCACCGTTTTTCATAAAGCAGTAATGCTGCATAGTAACCGCCTACAATCGGCAAAATTTAACCCCGTCTTTCTAGCAGGTGCATTTGTGTTTAATTAAAAATAAATATCCTCTTGTGTAATAAATCAGTGAAAGCACGACCTGCCAAGGTGCCAGCAGACTATGGTATTGACGGAACACAAACCAGTAAAGGTGTAAAGTATCACCAGAAACAAATCGGCTGCAAGCCACAACATTTGTTGACAATTTTTATATTCATCGTAATTCAAAATTACTGATGACACGAACTGTTATTTAAAATTCGACATTAAATTCATTTTTGAACTAAATTAATCATTTTTTGACTAAAAGTTTCAATTCGTTTTGCAGCAATATTTACGTTACTTATGACTTGGTCGCTGATTTGTAATGTTTAGATGTTTACTTAATTAATATTAATACTTTAAACATACCCGTCATTCTAAATTTACGTTTTTAGTTTAGTTTTCGAAACGCTTTTTGTCTTGCGTCCGCTTCGGAACTTAAATTACATTTATAACTAACCACTAAGTTGAGTACCTATATGAGACAATTTGCTGGAAGCTTAACTACAAACGCACTGTTCCATTTTTACCGTGCCTTTGTTGTTTTCCCGTTAATTAAATACCAATTTAAACCCGCCTAAATGAATTCAATTTTTAAACCTTTGTTTTATTTATCTTGAACCACTCTATGGAAGTATAGTAATTTCGTTTCTCTGGCCAATTATTAATTAAGTTAACTCTTTGATATTATTGGAAAGACCATACAGTTTTTCTACAACCAACTAATTCTTTTGGTTCAAGATCACGAATGATATGCATACTCGGTGAAAGTCAATGTAACGGTAAATAAATAAAATATAAAAATTACTCAAATGTATTGTTGTTAGATAATTTGAACACGTCCAGTCCCTTGTCCCAAATGGAACTCTTAGACATCCTGCGATGAAATTTAATTGAGAAACAAGCTGGTTTGCAGTTGCAGTCTCCATCCAAAAAGCTAAAAAGTTTAAAATATTTTTTTATCTGGATATACAGATTCAAAAGTTGAAAAATAAATATAGAAAAATATTTTTTCCTACAACTGAGCGCAAAGTGCAAATTTGCGCTTCCAAATGAAAGCATTAAGTAGCACTTTTCACTTCACACTCCGCTACGCGTCGCGCGTTCTTATTTCCTTTAAAAACTACCAGAATAATGATAAAGTCTGTTCACTGACAACTGACCGTTACACACATAATATTTTTTATATTTGCGGTACGTCGTAAATTAATTCCGTCGGTTTAACTTACCTATTATATTAGATTTGTAAATGTCTTCATCTCAACATTTTTATTCAAATAAACCATCGTTCGAAGCATTGAGTAAGTACTCCACAAAGTTGATGGCTTATAGGCATCGGATAATAGTGAAAAATATGCCAAAAAGACTTTTTCTGATAAGTTTTTTACCTTTTTTTCTTCACACCATTTTTTGAATTTTTCGTATGTGCCCTCATACCTACAAACTTCTTGATTTTTGGGGAACAAGGTACACCATTGCCTCATTTGCGGCATTTTCAATGTCTGAGTCCTCTAAATCACTCATTTTTACTTTTATATTTGTCGCAGTTTTTGACAAAAAAATCTTTCGAATTTTTTTTGACAACTGTCGATTTTTTTGACATGAAAGGTGTAAATGAAACATAGGTAATAAAATGTTAGTAAAATTAAGTTTTTTATTATAAAACCTCAGTAGAAAAAATATTGTATACAATTCGTTACGAAACAATGTCTTTTAGTCACTTTGACGTGTTGTCCAACTCGGCTTTGCCTCGTTGGACAATTTTCACGTCGCGTGCCTAAAAGACACTCATTTCGCAACTTATTGTATAAATAGCTATTTTTTTATTCATACCCTATTTCGCTTATTTAAAGTACGCCTCAGCGTGTTTAAATCCCACTTTCAAAAACGCGCGTGTTTTAAAGTTACCATGGCTACATCAACAACCCGTGAAACGTGAAGTCTAAATATGTCAACTTTTGAATTATTGATTTGACAGAATTACCTTTTAACGTCAAATAAAATATTTTTTAAGCAATACACAACCAATGTCAACGGTGACAACAATGAATCTTATGTGACAGATTGGAAGTTATTTTTTGTTCTCCTCATTTTCATGACAACGACAGGTATATCACATCACGAATTCGACCATTTCACTTACTTGCTAAGTTATTATTTCCATTTTTTGTAAAATAAATACCAATAAGTGTACCAATAAAAAAAAATAATGTAAAGTATTCGTGAATAACTGGTCTTTAAAACACTTGCTCTATTTCAAGCACTCCGGCTGCGCCGTCGTGCTTGCAAAGTCGCGCGTGTTTTAAAGACCTTAATATCCACTTATACTTTAATATACTATAAATTTACTGAAAAATAAATAAAACTCATTTATAAAATGTAAAATTGAATTATATATTTTTTTGTCTAGTGCATCAATCTATAAATTTTGTTTCAAATATGTTCATCTTATTTATTAAATCATAAAGAAGAAGATATAATAAAAAATGACAAGATACAGTTTTTTAATAATTAAAATAAATCATTTTCGCAAGGATCATCATCAGATTCGTCCAAGTTAATAATAAGGGAAAGAGTATCTGAAGCATCGATTCCCGTTCCCACACATCATTTATAATTTTATTAGTGTTTGGTCGGTACATAATTTTTCCATTTTTCCACTGTTACATTTTCTATGGCTTTATTTCACAAACCCAAAAATACGTCATTTGTTACAGGATGCATAGAACCTATTTTTGCATCATAATAGCGCTTACATTCCGACCAAACCATTTCAAAAGGATTAAAGTGGCAATGATATAGAGGACTGAAGTAATCCAAAATAATTTTTAAATTAATGATTGTTGTTTTTTTACAATACCGCGACCTCGACCGTGGCTGTCACTGTCAAAAATGAAAAAAAAACTTTTTTTACTGGAAAATTTATACGACATTCATTATTGATGCAAATTTACTATCTCACCTAGTTCACAAATGTTAGAAAGATAAGCACTAGTCGTGACGTAACGGTCAGCGGTCATTAAACAGACTTTATTTTGCTTTCCAGAAAAATACGAGATATGGTGACTTATAGCGCGTCGAATAACGATTGACGATACCGTAAAAAGAGTTCCGAACGCCATATGACGTAGCGCTATCGCGAGGCATTGAGGTAGTTCATCGCATATATTATTGATCTTACCTGGAATCAACCAACTTCTAGTTAGTTAATTTTTTTGTTTTGGTACACAGTTATTTAGCGAAGCCTTTTTTAATTATGAATTAAATTACTTATATATCACCCCTTGTATACGTCTTTTTATTTCCATGTCAAGCAAACAAAAAACGTCTTTTTACAACAAGCGTCTAGAAACTGACTATGGACTTTCAAGCGGCCAATCATAGGCCGCCGTCTTAAAGAAAGTAATTTTGAGGTTAAGTGATGTAAAGCCGGTTGTTGTAAATTAGGAAAATATTTATTAATATTGGAAACGTCACCCGTGCCAAAAACACTCTCCTTTTCAAAATTCTCAAAAGTTCATCGCACAAAAAACTACAAGTGTTGTGAATATAATAAACAATTCAACAATAAACAGTGTCTTTTATGTCATGAAGCAACATGTTACACATACGTTAGGAATAATCAGATTTACTAGTGTACATAGTACAAATAATATCAACATTACAGAATAAATACAATACTTGACCATGTAATAATTTGAATTTAACCTCAGAAGGTAAACAGTTTCAATGTTGTTACATAACGAGAATTGTTTAATAAAAATATTTTATCTACAACCATTTAATAATAGGTGCATAATACTTCTGATAATAAGATCATTATGCTATCCATAATACAACAAGTGTAATTATCATAAAACAACAAGTGTAATTATTATATTTTCCATAGGTATGAACTCAACTTTTTTTTAGGCACTGTATAGGTATAAATGGATGGTTTTAGATAAAGTATAGTATTTGACTCGCGTCTAATGAACCATAATACACTCGGATGATTTACAACACTCGCCTTTGGCTCGTGCCGTAAACTTCATCCTCGTTTTATTATGGCCTACATTATACGCTCGTTAAATAATATACTATTAAAAGAAACCGAAAATTATCATGTGTTCCTTTTTTTGTTTTACTAATTATTTTGTATTTTGCAATAAGATTTCTCAATACAAAAAAAATGAAAAACTGTAAAAGTAGTAAGTACATTATTAACGTAGGTAAGTAGTAGGTTTAGTCAAACATAATAGTCACACTCGGGAAGGTTGGAACATCACTTGTCTAAACCGTTCTCAAAAATTAAAATTTTTTCCATTCTAAACTAGCCTCTTAAAAAAAAACCTCCACATTAGGAAAAATTTCCACATTCCCAATTTTTCCTCTGCGAAAATCAAGGTAATTCGTTTAGTTTATTATTTTATTTCAGCAATTTTTTCGGCTTAATTTAATAGGAAATAATACAATGATTTATGTGCGCATTCTAACACATTTATTTTTAAATTTCCCTGGCTTTATTGCGAACATTGATTGGGCGGTTGAAAAGTCCACAGCCAGACTCTACACGCTTATCATTTTGCACAGCAAGTTACTAAAATAAGGGCAAGCCACTACACGTGTTAACTGGGTAGGGTGGAACTGGAATACCGATTCATAATTTAAGTTGGATTTTTACAATTATTATTATTATTCTGGGATAGAATATCAATATCCATACAACGTAAAAATGAGGGGCATGTAAATGCGTTTTGCATGGTATATAACAAGGACTTTAGAATAAGGATACTGTCTCTAAATTATAGCTAATTGAAAATAGTGGAGTTCTTACCTGCCATTTTTGAAATCGTCGACGTCTTTTTTAATCTTGTCTATGCAAGTTTCTTGAGACTTACCACAAAATGTTACGTTACCGCCTTCTAAAATTTAATAATAACAAATTAAAACTACCAAAAAGGGCAACCTGTTGATCGAAACGTCTATAAGCGGCGTCTAACAAAACTACAGTATTGTTTATAAGTCACTGGCTTTTTAAAATCAATGGCTATATTTTCTACATTAAAGAAGATATCAATAAATATGACCTATTTTGTGGAAGCACTACTAAAATTAACAAGATTTAAGGACGAAATGTTAGCAAAGTTTTGAGAAAATGTTTTAAAACTGGCTTTTGCAACATTTGACAGGAAAAATTAGAAAATAAATGTGAATGATGAAAAATTATGCCAACCCTAAATTAATGTACTATGTAGTACTAAAACTCTCAATTATTTTCAATTTTTATAGAATTTTCAATAACATTTGCATCTTTTAAATAATTTAAAAGTTAACGCGCTTGCGTTGCTATCCCCTGTATTTTTACTGCGAATTTAGTTTAATTAATAAATAAACTTCTCGCCTGTCCTAACGGATCTAGGTCCTTTTGGTCAGTCGCTAAGGCCGTCAGTCAAAATTTTACCAAATCAAATATTCCACCGCTAATACGTTCTGACGGCACAATAGCAACCACGGCTGAAGATAAAACGAACTTACTCGCAGAACTATTTGCTTCACACTCCACGGTGGACTTTCAGGGAAAAACACCCCCGAACATTCCAGCAGTTCGATCGGAAATGACTGATATCGTATTCCGTCAGCGTCCTGTCAAACGAATTCTGCAGGGGTTCGATGCCAAAAAAGCTTCTGGTCCAGATGAAATTCCTATTATAGTGCTCAAGAAATGCGCCGATGAACTCACACCAGTATTTTGTAGACTTTTTAACCTATCCTACAAAAAAGGAATATTTCCATCTTGCTGGAAAAAGGTGCGAGTCCAGCCTATACCAAAGAAAGGCAAGAAAACCCTGCCAAACAACTATCGACCAGTCGCATTGCTTTCAGTTATATCAAAGGTGATGGAGAAAGCTATTAACCAACAACTTCTAAAATACCTAGAAGGTCTTAAAATTATCAGCGACCATCAGTATGGTTTTCGTAAGTCCAGATCAACAGGAGACCTTCTAGCCTATGTCACTCATCTTTGGAGCAACGCAATCGAACATCATGCCCATCATGGGGAGTCCCGGGCTATTGCACTGGACATCTCTAAAGCCTTTGACCGTGTCTGGCACGAGGGGCTCCTAAGTAAACTGCGTTCTTATGGTATGCCCGGTCGATTTTGTTCATGGTTGTCTAGCTTCCTCAAGGACCGTTCTCTGCAAGTGGCGATTGACGAGGGTTTCTCTCAGACACCTTCACCATCAATGCTGGTGTTCCTCAAGGGTCCATATTATCCCCCACTCTCTTCTTACTGTACATTAACGACCTTCTAGCGAAAACAGAAAATCCAATATATAGCTTTGCTGACGACAGCACACTTATCTTATCTTTTACTTGAAATCTCAAACCTCGGCTCCTGACGCACATCTTCGCAGACAACATGAGGTATCACGCCTCAATAAAGACCTGGAAGAAATTATGTCTTGGGGTGACAGTAACCAAGTCGAATTTAACGCTCAAAAAAACCAGGCAGCAGTTTTCCCTAAGGTTAACATTGCAGAACTCGATATCGTTATGGCAGGACACGCAATTCCACTGACTTCGTCTATTAATTTGCTGGGTGTAAACCTGAGAGGAAATATGTCTTGGCATAATCACGTTGTGGCAATCGCCAGGGCAGCTTCTCAGAAGCTTGGTATACTTTTTCGTACAAAAAAGTTTTATACACCTCAACAACTTTTGACACTCTATAAAGCCCAGATTCGACCATCACTGGAATACTGCTCTCATATCTGGAGTTCTGCACCGAAGCATACCCTTCGGTTGTTGGATTCCATCCAAAGGAGAGCCGTTCGTCTAATCGGCGACCACGAGCTGACTAAGAACCTCGACAGCTTAGAACATCGAAGACAGGTTGGTGATTTGACTCTCTTCTACAGATATTTCCATGGCAAGTGTTCGACAGATATTGCCCGCTCGATTCCACCTAGAGTAATGCATAGCAGAAACACACGACGAACCACTGCCGCCCATCCCTATGTGGTTCAACTTAGTACACCCCGAACATCATTGTTTCAGAACTCTTTCATTTGGAGGACGTCATCTTTGTGGAACGGCCTTTCTGAGACCGTGTTTCCAACCGAATATAACCTTCAACGATTCAAGAAAAAACGTGAATCGCTTTCTTCGCACACGCACCGCTCCCAGAGCGCCTTAAAGGATTTTTCCTATAGTGCTTGTGCTCGATCATAAAAAAAAAAAAAAAAAAAATTCGGAAATGTTACTTTTTCTCATCTACACGTCCGATATTCTTAAATCATTAAAATACTGTAAAGTACAAGCCTATGCTCATGACACTAAGATTTATTTTTGTTTTGATTTTGATGAATATTTGGAGTCTGAACAGTTCATAAATGATGACTTGCAAACTCTAACTAGTTTGGCGTCTAATCATAATTTAAAATTAAACCCCACTAAATCAAATTTAATGTTATTTGGCAATAAAAATAATTAAAGAAAGAAAAAACAAAAAGTCTTCCTCCACAAAATTTAATAGAAATAAATTCTTTATGGATCTCTACATGTTTCGAACGTAGAAACGTTCATCATCAGGAGACAGAAAAAAATTATATTGTGCTGATGGTATTAGCAGAAGAGAAAATGGTATAAAACCTTAATGGAGCTTATGATGGCATTGAAACATTGAAATTTAGAAGTGACGTATATAAGAAAAGTTGAAGAGAGTTAAAAAATGCTGAGCATGTGAAGAAAGTTAGTAAAGGAAGTATAATACCCATACTAAAAGAGAAAGAAAAAATAGGCCTTCTAAAGAGAAGGTGTCAAAGATTTTTAAATCATTTATGTAAATTTTTTTTGTAAAAACATTGATAATCTATTTGTAGGATAGTATAAAGATAAGAATCCAAGGTAGAATTCATAATCTGTAAATACAAAAATCAGAAAATATAGCTGTTTCAAATTCTAACCTGTCCTGTTTATGTCTTTCCGGTAATAAAATTTTATTGGCAGCACAACGACTTCGTATATCGAAATTTCGAAGCCTTTCTCTGGCAGTATTTGCAGAACCTGAAAAGGCCGTTTCTTCTTTATTGCTGTTTTAAACGGATGATCCCTTAGATAATTAACCAGTCTTCTATCATCATCTTTAGTAGACATTTTAGGGTGTCCTGCACCTGTCTTGCTATTTTTTGTTTTGCCAATAGCACGGTACTCTTACTTATACCTAATTCGTCTGCAATATCCCTAATAGCAACACCATCTCGCAACCGACTATAAATAATTGCTCTTTGCTCGGGGGTTAATTGAGGCATATTTATACAAAGAAAATTAGTTAATCATAAAGTGACAATCTTAACTGACATTCAAATTTCATATGAACTTTTACTGGTATCAGGCTTTATATAAATTTTTTTCTAAAAGTCTAGGAGAAAACAGGACATTTTCCTGTGTACGGCACGATAGTGCATACAGTTGAGTGGCCGCCAAGATTACCTGATCTTACCCCTTTGGACTTCTTTTCATGGGGTTACATTAAGTCGCTAGTTTTCAAAATCCAGCCGGCTTTTCTGGAAGAATTGTGTCAGAGGATAATTAATTGATGCTTGTCGAAGTAATTCAAGAGGCATTTTTCGGAAAGTTAGGAAGGAATTTGAAAATAGACTTTACTTCCTTTTAGAACAAAATGAAAATCATTTTGAGCACTTAATAAAATAGCTAAAAAAAAAGCAAAAAAAAAACAAGTAAGTACTTGCGTTATTGCAAAAAAAAGAGAAAGGTTCAGCACTACCATAATGTTCTAATTTAGGCATGGGATCATTTATTTTTCATCATCAGTTTTAAACAATTTTCTTAAACATAAATTTATGGTATTCTTGATTTTTTTATATATTCTTTAGCCATAATTAACCCTGCGAAAGGCCAATTAAATAAAAATTCACCATGACTCATATACAGAGTGTTATAGAACTATATTATTATATTTAAATAGGTGACCCCTTGGGTCTCTCTGGGTTCCTTTATCCTAAACCGTAAACAAAATCGTTGTAGAAAGATAACTAGTATCCCTAGGGTCCCTAGTATTAAGCAACATAATTATATGTACTTACTCGGTAAATAGTAAGGGATACAATGGCAATGGTGTTTAGTAGAATTTGACAGACATTCTAGTACGCAATTTCTTTCAGTATATGTCCTAAAAATGTTAAAAGTCAAGTAAATATAAACATTGGACGATGTTAAGCAATTTAAGGTTAGATTTATAGGTAGGGGAGATCAGGGTAGCCCCGCCCAGCGGGTAACACCGCTCATCGCAATATTACTGAAGTGATGCGATGTATTAGTAGTGTCATCTATTGGTCGGGTGCGTAACTAACCAATATGTGGCTCAATACAAGAAACAGGTTGAAAACTACATTTTAAACGTTTATTCGGCCGACAACAGTTTTTTGAGGTTGTGCGTTTTATGTCTAGTCAGCTTTAAATTAACGGTAAGTAGAGTAAATTCTCATTAAACAATATAACTTATATATGAAACTAAAGGGAATTAATCCTAGTTTATTGAACAGTATTGGTCTTTTGATAACTAGTTTGTATTTTTGTAGGCAGTCTACTTTGTAAAAAAAGCCTAGTTCGGGTAGCGCCGCCCGCTAACGCTCCGGGCGCTAGCAGTGATGAATCCAGTCGAAGTAATATACAACGACGAAAGTTCCGACAACATGGAAGATTGCAGGGAACAGAAACTTTGCATTATCTACCATGAATTTGGGAAAACTGAAACATGGTTCAACTCCGTTGGTGCCTTTTTCAAAGCTTTAAATAATTTTACATAATTTAGATTACAAATACTCTGGGCATACCAAAGTTTTCATCTTATGTGGGATTTGTACGGTTTTAGAAACAATTCGGAGGTTAGTCCCTTAAAGCCTTCAGACACCAAGTATATAAGGCTGCTGGTCTTCTTATTAATGCTATTTATGTGCGTTTCCCAATTAAAATATTGGTTTATGACCTTCACCTTGCTTATCTAGGTAGGTCCCATGGTATAAAGGAGTTTTGGGTTGCTTTTTTCATGGCGAAGCACGGTGCCGTCATTTAAAGGTATCTGCCAGCAAAAGCTTCATCGCTCGACATAAATACTAAAAACATTGGTTTTTTATGTTATAAAATCAAGAGTTTGTAATAAGACCCACCTTCCTTATAGACCACAGCATACTGAGCTGTCAGCGATCAGACTAAAGTGTGTTACGGAGTTTGCCAATTTTACCAACTACCCTGACGGCCAACCTGCTGATCTAACACGACAATTATTGACAATTCGCATGCGCACTGCAGTGCTGTCTGATCTGACTAGTTATTTTTATGGTTTTGGCATATGAAGGAGAAAGACAGACATATTCTGGAACTGGTAGAGCTAGTAAGAAATAAGGCAGATGTTAGTCAGCCGGTCATAGTTTTGTTTATTGTCGTGTTTTGTGCAAGTGCGACCCATTTCCTGTTAAAACACATGTTCTTTAGAATACTTACAAGATAGATGACATCTAGATAGATTAGAAAATATCGTGACACCACTAAAAATTGTTTATACTTCAGTTCTGAGAATTGACGTGTTTGTTTTCATGGATTTTAAGGTAAATTGTGGCAATTTTAGTGGTTTTAAAAACTGCATTATTAAAAGTGTATTTGCAACAATTATTGTCATAACTGTCTTCCGGAACAGCCCTTCCAAAATAAGTTACTAACTATTTTTTTAAAATAACTGTTAAGTTCCGAAAGTTGCACCTGCAGTTAACCATTTAATATACATGATTGACCTTGAGAACTTGGCTTTATTTCTCGACAAGGCGCCGAGAAACAGTTTATATATGTCGTTATGTCTTCTATGTCATTTTGCCTTACTCTCCCCTAACACATTCAGAGTCATACAATAAAATATATACCTAACGTGCTAGAACATTTTCATTACACATTTATTTTTAAGTAACATTTATTACAATAATCACCTTTTCTTTTGTATTTTTATTTTTATAGATAATATTACCCGAAACGGATTTTAATTAATTTTTTCTTCACATTGTTTATTATTGCTATTAACTTTATAGGTCAGTATATATATCACGATTTATTTTGGACAAATAATTTTATTCTACCTTGAAACATAGTGTTTAGTACGTGAAACAACACTAGTGAATAAATAGCTATTCCAATATTGTAAAATACTGCACATTTATAGCGAAAATAACAAAATTACCTATAAATCTTTACTAACCTATCAGGTAGGTGGTATTTTATAATCATGGACGCGATTTGTTAATACACTGTTAGTTTGTAAATTACTAAAAAAATCAGTAAATCCAGTAGAGTTGTTTTTTTCGAAAAATGCTTAGAAACGGGTATTAGGTAACATTTTAAGTTTAAATATTGAAAACGAGTTTTACTTGCGTTTATTTAGAATCAAGCCATATAGTGAATGTACAACATTTCGAGCATTTAATGACGAAAAATTATTAAGGATGGATTAAAGGTCTTTTTATTTTTCCACAATTAAATTAATTCTTGTTTGTTTAATATACAGTGTGTCCAAAAAAGTATGCAACGTATGGGAAAATTTTTCATCACCGATTTCTCAGAAAATTGTATTCTTCCTAAAAGTTGGTGCATTCCTTAAAACTATAAATGCATAATTCATATTTCACCTGCGGCTAATAGTAGGGAAGCAAATGCCATTTTTTCGAATTTGCCCTAAGAGTAAAGTACCTAAATTATTAGAAATACAGCAAAATTTTATATGGAAATGTTTTTGCAAATTAAAAACTTAGTCTAGATACGAAATTTGAGTTAGGTGTGTCAATTTTAATTTTTTTATATGCATTCTTTAAAATAGGTTTTTGGACTTCAGCGTAGGTACTGGGTGAAAATGACAAATAAATTAATAATTATTTTCAGTAATATGAATAGAGTTGGATTCTATCATAATTTTGTTTAGAACATAAGTTGGCTAAAATGTGTTTAAGTAGGCTAATATCTGAACCAACTCGTAACATTGAAGGGTTTTAAAAAGTTTGCAACTACTTAATCCATTTTTATTATAAACCCACGTTTAAGTTATTTAATAAATATATTAAAATTGCGTAAACATAAAATCGACCAGAGGTGTACCGTTTAAGGGAAAATGGAGATTAACCAAAAAAAATTAAAAATTGTGACACCTAATTCAAATTTAGTATTTGGACTAACTTACTAATTTGCAAGAATATTTCCATATACAATTTTGCTGTATTTCTAATAAGTAAGGTACCTACTTTACTCTTAAGGCAATTTCGAATAAATGGCATTTACTCCCTTACTATTAGCCGCAGGTGAAATATGAAATATACATTTATAGTTTTAAGGCATGCACCAACTTTTATAAAGAATAAAATTTTCTGAGAAATCGGTGATAAAAAACTTTTCCATATGTTGAATACTTTCTTGGACACACTGTATAAAATACAATGAATAGGAATTTGAAATTTAGTACTATGTATATGTTAATATGCACTTTTAAAATGGTCAATAAAAAACTAGGGTTGCCGTTTAATAATTTGCACATTGTATCAATATTTTTTTTTATAAAAAATATCACAACCTAAAATGTTAATACCCGTATTACCCGTGTCCAAGAATTTTCCAAGAAAAAATACTGTACCTACTGGATTTACTGAATTTATTCCAAGTTCAAACTCACAGTGTGTAATGTAATTATTAGTACAAAAAATATGTTTCATAATATGACACCAAAAAATAAATATTAGTTTAAAAAGTGATTCCAGTTTTCAGAAAAACTTTGCTTTTAGTCCACATTTTGACGAGAGACCAAATTGAGCAGTTCCTGAGAAATTCATCAGACGATAAGTAGCTCATGAAAAAAGTAGCCACTATATTGGATATACAGAGTGCCCGAAATTGGTGCTGACAGTATAACGATAACGATAACTATAAGAGATAGAAATACGGTTAAATGGGAAAAGTTTTAGGAAATTATGTTGGCAGTTTATTGGTGTGGATCGATTATAGGTCTATTGGTTTTTGAGATATTTTCAATAAACTAAAATGTTGCATTTCCTTAGATCGGTTCTAACTGTGTTATTAATTCCCAATAATTTTAAAATTTGTGAACACGTTTTTATAGCAACTTTTTACATAGAACATGTCCATTTCATATTATTTTAGTTATAATGTTTTGGTTTCCTGGAACCACCATCAATTTTCTTATAATCGCCATATTGGATTATTTATTTATCGAGAAGTACTTAATTTCTCCTAGAGTGTGATCCTACTATATTTTGTTAATTTTTTGTTTTTTTTAAAAAGCGGCCAAATACTCTCTGAGTAACAATTAACTACAAAAAAAAAATTGATAAAATTAATAAAAGCAAAAAACAAAATTTGATCGAGTTTGCCCATATTCTTTTTCTGCTTTTATTAATTTATGAATGTAACTTTTTTTTCACCTATCAAATAAGGAAATGGCGGATGCACCACTAGTGTTTGCCCTCAACTGAGCTTTGCAAAAAAAAAGCGTTCTTTCTCAAAGTAACCAAACGGCCTACTTTAAAATTAAAGGCCAAAAAAGTTAAATTTAAATTTGAAGAAATAGTCCATGCTTAAAGTGGAGTTGAAAGTATGGGAAAGAAAAAAAAATCAAAGTCTTCCTCCACAAAATTTAATAGAATAAGAATATTCAAGGGTTTCTACATGTTTCGAACGACGAGCTTTTATGGAATTAAAAAAAAATTATGTGTAAAAGAGAAATAATATAGAGAAATTGATGAAAGTTAAAACATAATGAGTATGTGAGAAGTCAGTAAATGGGGTCTAAACCAACCAAATAAACTGAGAAAGAAGAAAAAACCTTTCTTAAAAGAAGGTGTCGAAGATTATTTAAAAATATTTAAAAACATTTTTAAGTATATGCCTAAGAGATTTTGAGGACAAAAATAGTCGTAATTATTAAGGTAATGATTAATGATGAATGGTTAAATTTAAATATTAAAAGTTTTTAAAATATTTTTTAACTACTTTTTTCATGGCTGGCGCCTCATGACGTTATTTTAATGCATCGCCATTATGGGGCTTATTTTTTTTCAAGGCATATACTAAACTCAAATAAATACAGATTTTTAAAAATTTGGAATTTGGAAATGAATAAATATAATATACAGGGTGTCCCAGCAGAGAGTGACCCATTTTAAATGCTTATAACTTTTATACCAGTTGTGCTAGCCACCTACGGCTTACTTAGTTGGTACCAAATTTTGTAGACAAGTATACAGTGGGAGTAAAAAAATTGCCTTTTTTCGACATCAAAATTTACAACTTCTTTTAATGGAACACCCTGTATATTACAACGCCATAATTAGGAGTCGTGTCCAAGGTATCCATGTACCAATAAACATCGGACTTGTAACTTGAAGTTTTAGCAGCAAAAATTAAAATAGAAATCGAGGTATATTTTTTAAAACTAAAATAGGTATAGGTACCTATCTACCTTTGTACTAGGTATCCATAGTAAACAATTGTCACTGTCAGAGTAAAATATCAAATTAAGTTAACATAAATTTTAAAGAAAATGATTTATTCGTTAGTTGAAAAAGCAAAAACAGCAATCTTTTATATCGAAACCCGATCAATAATAACGACACAAAGAAGATTTCGAACTAGATTCCAGAAAAATCCGCCAAGCAAAAACGTTATTAAAAAATGGCATCAGAAATTTTCAATACATGGATACTTGGAGGTCAAGAGGCCAAAAAGGAATATGTTTAATCCTGAATATTTAGACAGACTTTTAGCGGTCTATGAGATTATTGCAATTAATAATCAGAAAATATCTCTTAGGAAAAAGGCGGCTGCATTAAATTTATCTAAAAGTGAGTGCGAGAGATGTGTTAAATGTTTAAAATTATTCCCTTATAAGCTTCAAACATTTCAAAAGCTTCGTCAGGAGGACTATCAAAAGAGATTGTTTACTTGCGAAACTCTTTTGGACTTGTTTAGAGTTAACCCAAATACGCTGTTAATTATGTCTGATGAGGCTAGTTTCCACATAGATGGTAGGTGTAACAAGCACAATTGTAGGATTTGGGCATCAGAGAATCCAAGAGCATTTAACGAGTTCCAGCGAGATACTCCAAAGGTAACAGTTTGGTGCGCAATCTCTGCTGAAAAAATATATGGACCATTTTTTTTTTATGAGCCAAAGATAACAGGAACTGTATATACTGATATGTTGGAAAATTTCTTTTATCTACAGTTAATACAGGATGGTATCTTGGATGAGGTCTACTTTCAGCAAGATGGTGCTCCACCTCATTATTCTTTAATAGCAAGAGCATCACTAGATATGACATTTGGAGCAAAATGGATAGGAAGAGCCGGTCCTATAGAATGGGCACCTTACTCTCCTGACTTGACAGTTCCAGACTTTTTTCTCTGGGGTATGTCAAGGATAGGTGCTCTAACCCCCTTCCACATAGTTTGGATGATCGAAAGAGGAATATTCGTAACGTAATTGAAGCGATTCCCCAGGATATGTTACACAATTCATTCAACCATTTAATGGTCCGACTTCATAATTGCGTGGAACAGAATGGCCAACATATACAGCAGTTTTTTTAGATTTAGATTTATTTCTTTATTAATGTATAGTCAGAAAAAAATAATCAAAATCTGCCTATTCGCGTTGTAAATATGCTAATAAAAAATACGTTTGCTAAAATACCCAGATTTCTATTTTAATTTTTTGCTGCTAAAACTTTAAGTTACAAGTCCGATGTTTTATTGGTACATGGTTACCTTGGACACGACTCCTAATTATGGCGTTGCAATATACAGGGTGTTCCATTGAAAATAGTTGTAAATTTTGATGTCGAAAAAAGGCAATTTTTTTACTCCCACTGTATAATTGTCGACAAAATTTGGTACCAACTAGAAAAAACTTTATGCCAATAAAAAAGGAATGGCGTAAATCGTAGGTGGCTAGCACAACTGGTATAAAAGTTATAAGCATTTAAAATGGGTCACTTTCGGCTGGGACACCCTGTATTATGTAGATATATTATAATATATAAAAAATATATATATAATTTTACGCCACAGTTCCTATGTTTTAAAAAGCAATTTGGTTTTAATAAAAATACAGGGAAACTCAGAAGATAGTAAGGTAGTGGACACCCTGTATATGTGATCGCATTTCATAGAAAGATAAGATTTATTAAACTGAAAAATGTTTAGAGGCGTGCAGACAAAGT
The DNA here is from genome assembly GCA_963969555.1 of Polydrusus pterygomalis. NCBI lineage: Eukaryota > Metazoa > Arthropoda > Insecta > Coleoptera > Curculionidae > Polydrusus > Polydrusus pterygomalis. The sequence continues at coordinate 5,273,097 of OZ018376.1, forward strand.
TTTTTAAATTGAAAAAGTTTGGCAAAGTATACAGTTTGGAATCTAGTGCAATTTCAAACTGGGGAGGTGTTATTAAGGGAAATAAACTCACTCATGACCACTGATCATTAAGATATATTTTTATCTTTCATCCATGTTTCGTCAGGTATAATATTTAATACCGATACAAAAAAAAATTGATAAAATGTATGTTGGGAAGTTTATAGGTTTATAAACAGGAAACTTTTGAATAATAATCCTATATGATTATTACAAAATTTTAAAATAAACACTAGTGACACATTTGCCATTTCATTTTCGTATCTGTGTTTTTTATTTTCTCGGATATTCTTATTTTCTTAATATTGAACTATGTATCTAAATTCAGTTTTTCTTGCTAAACCATCAATTATTATTCTTATACGCTTAAGTTTAAAACAACAACTATTATATTTCGAACTTAAAAAATAGGTATATTTTATTTACTTATTTGTTTTTATTTTTTCTTCTTAACACTTTTGAAAAAATACCTGGCGTTAGGTAGTGCGCACACTCACACTTACAGATGCTAAAACTCACACAGTTAACACCATATTATACTATAGGTAGGTACTACCGACATAGTTTTGGTGCTGAGTATTAAATATATTTGTTTAACAATTTATTATCCTAAAGTCATCAATTTCTGATAATCTTTTTTTAAGATAACATTTCACATACATTAACATAATATTCCTAAGCCATTATACCAAATAAAACCTTTAATTTTTTTCATTTTCAAATCACTTAATTAAAAAATGGATATGCTGCTAGTGTAACTGGACTTTCTTCTGGTGGATTGACTTTTTTCTTATACTTCAACATAATATATTCCTTCCAAGTCAGCCAGATAATGTGAAAGAATATTTCTACTATACTTAGAAAACTAAACCCAATAAAAAAGCCCAGGAGTCCTCCAGTGTAAGCTAAAATAATAAATAACTTATATTCTCTATTACACTGAGAAAAACATTCAAATACAATCAAGTTTTTTTTTTTAATATATACGGTTTACCGCAAAAATAAATCCCTAAAATATTTCGTTTAGACACACACGAGGTCGTTTTTATGATAATATAATTTGTGTCTATTCGATATTTTTTAGACCTAAGAACAACTTGCAAAGTATATTTATGCTTACCCATGAGATCAGTAAAATTGTAAAGTGGCATTTTTTTCACTTTAGAATAAGTTGTAGATTCAAAGTAGATAACTGCTTTGGCCAAGTTGTTTCTAAAATAAAGAATGATAGTAAAAAGTATCTTTACAGGCCTTATATTCTTAGTTTACTCTCTATTCACGCTAGATTTTACACTGTTTTAACTAGGGGAGGGAGGACGGACTGGCTATAGACAATGTAAAATAAATGTTTTCATAGAAATTATACTGAGATAAACTTAGCCCTCATTTTGATTCTGCAAGTTCTAGCTACCTCCCAGAAAAATTGCATGATAATCCTTTTATATGGTGGCACAGATAACCTATTTTTAAACTTAGACAATTATGTATCCATGTCATTTACAAGAAATATAAACGTTCATGTTACCAATTACAGCAAATATTATAACAATCTAAAATTAGTTCAAGAAATACGTGACCTAGGTGTCATAATGTACCTTAAGGTGGGAGTATTAACATGCTTGCCAACTTATAACCTATTTCGCGTAGATTTATTTATGTTTTCTAGCTTTTATACAAAATTTAAAGAAAATCAGTATCGACTTGATATTCTATAGGTAATAATTGACATATTTAATAAATATCAAGGAATTTCATAACTTATTTTAGGAGAATTGTATAGCGAAAAATATCGGGTAAGATTTTTTTTAACATTATTATGTCATTGTCACTCATTGTTCTTTCACTATACAATTCTCCCAAAATTAGCAATGAAATAAATTGATATTTTTGTAATATATCAGATACTACCTAAATAATGTACCGACGATATTGATTTTCTTTAAATGTTAGTTATTAAAATAATAAACTCAAAAAATTAACGCGAAATAGGTTATAGGTTGGCAATAAATTGAATGACGTTGAGAATTCAACCTTAAGATGCTTTTTAAATCATATATATAGAAAACATTATATAACAGTGTAACCAATTGTTAGGTTTTGTAATTAGAACTAGTTATAATTTTAGAGATCTCAGAACGGTTCATAAGCCTATACTATACTCCTTCATGTACAGTTGCTTGAACTTGGCTTTGGCTCTGTGGAGCCCTCAGTACGTAACTTATCAGACGAGGCTTGGAGTACAACATTTTTAGCACGTAAATCAGAAATTAATATAGTAAATAGTACCTATATACCAATTTTAAAAAAGTTTTCTTTGTTATTCCTTGCTGATAGAAGAAAAGTATCAGACCTATTAAAACTTTACAAAGTAATTTTTTTTGGATTCAAATGAATTAAAATCTAAACTAAGTTTTAATATTCCTGTTAGTGATCTTAGATTTCCTAATGCTTTCAATATTCCATTTTGGTACACAAAGTGGGGACAGAACTGTCTCTCCGGTCTGCAAATTTTTTGATTTTTAATTTTTTTATAGATTAATTGTATTAACTCAGTTTTCCACTAAACAATTATTTGTTCATTATGCAAATAGAGGACTTTAGTCTATTGTATTCCTTCTTGTGATAAATAAATATAGTATGTTTTGCTCAAATGATTGCCTTTGTAAGTTTTCATGTATTTAAATGTTAGTCCGATCAATCTAGACATTCGACATAAATTCGCAACAAGCTGAAAATCAGTAAAATTGTTCAAAACATAATTATAAATAAAATTTAAAAGTTCCCCATCATTCCCGTGTATGCAAAAAATTTTACTCGAGGTGAAAGGTCAAAAAAATCAGTTTTTCGCGATTTTCAGCAAAACAGTAAGTTTTATCATAAAAATACGTCAGACAAAAATTGGAGACCATAATATTGTCTTTAAAATATATATCAATACTTTTTTTCCTACGAGCCACCGTTTCTGAGATATAACGATTCATAAAGTTGTAAAAGTTGTTATCGTCATAATATGCACACGTTTCCACACCACCTATGAGGTAGTGTCCTTAGCGCGTTTTTCAATTTGAATAATACCCATTATGTGGAGCGTATTATTGCCGTCTAGCGTATTTACATTAATATCAGCATTGTCTGCAACATGTTGAATAAGAGTGCCACTTTCTGGTGGTAGGACATGAGGAGGACGATGAAAAACTGCTGCTGCCTCGTACATTATTGTATCATTATAAGATGCACATAAACCAAAAGACGAAAAGATTTGTATAAGACGTTTAGACCCGAACCTTCGATGAAAAAAAACTGCGAGCCCTAATTATAATTTAGACTTAAAAGACCTTGGTCGAACAGCAGTCATGATACAATGGCAAATATTTGTGCATATTAATTTTAAATGATCTAAATTTGATCGTTTATTCTGTAAAATCACTCGTTCCACAAGATATGTCAACGATTCTGGGATTTCATTATTTAAATCTTCAAACATGCGACTTGGTGGAGGGTAAAGAGAATTATCAAACACTGCGGTTTGAATATCTTCGTGAATAATAGCTGCAGCTGCGTCTAAAACTCTAAATCGTTCTTCTTTTTATTCATTTTTTTTTCGTACCAGGCTTGATTTAAAATATCATGATGATTATCCACTAAGCATATGAATGTTGATGCTCCCGATTTCTTAGTGATAATAAGTTTATCACCATACTTTAGTTTTAGTCGTAGCTTAATCGTTCTGTAATCTAAAGTCGTAGTTTTGCAAACACTTGTTAATTCGTTCAAAGTGAACTGACAGTCATCGCTATTTTCAAGGTAAGTAAATATTTCCTCCATTGCGAGATTCGTAGCTTCGTCTGTAGGACGACCGACCTTAGCTCCAGTGGTAGGTCTTAAGAAAGAAACATAACAATCATGATGATATTTAGTTTCAGCAGCAACTAAATCATATTCAAATTCGACTCGAGCAAGAACAGCTTTTGCTATAGCATCGTCACAAGTCCGAGCTACTTCCAGAATTGAATCTTTAAATTGAAGTGTACTTACTTGGCTAATTCGACGGCGAATATCTACGGATTTTTTTCTTTCATACTCTTCATTTAATTTCTGGCCACAAAATAAGCATAGTTCTTTAAAACAAAAAGCTGATTCACTAACACGTAATCTAGTACGAGGAGGACTTAATGTGGATGAACTGGCTTCTTGTTCCTCGCGTTGTCTTTTATTAGTTGCAGCAATAGAAGACTTTCGAGTATAATTTTTACGACAATTTTCATGTATTGTCACAGATTTCTGATTTTTGAGATATACCGAAAATTCATCTGCTCTTTCGATACTTGCATTAATTAATGTCTTCATACCACGTTCAACAGTAACAACTTCACTTTCAGTTAAAAGTTTAGCACAAATAAAAGTACATTCTGACATTTTTGTTATAAAACTCAAAACAGCACAATATAGGTTAGGATAAACACGTGTTTTCACTACAGAGTTGTGCTCAAAACTAACGGTATTTTATTTATTGTAACAGGTATAAGACCCTAGCAACGCACACCATAGAACATAAAGTCTTGAAGTTACAGTGGCGTATAAGTTAAGGGACTGGGTTACATTTTATTAAATATTTCAACATATATGTATAAAAACTCTAGAGATGTATATACGTGGCGTACTCATGCATATTATGACGATAACAACTTTTACAACTTTATGAATCGTTATATCTCAGAAACGGTGGCTCGTAGGAAAAAAAGTATTGATACATATTTTATAGACAATATTATGATCTACAATTTTTGCCTAGAGTATTTTTATGATAAAACTTACCGTTTTGCTGAAAATTGCGAAAAACTCATTTTTTTGACCTTTGACCTCGAGTAAAATTTTTTGCACACACGGGAATGATGGGGAACTTTTAAATTTTATTTATAATTATGTTTTGAACAATTTTACTGATTTTCAGCTTGTTGCGAATTTATGTACCTTCGCTATCATTTTTTGGTCTAGATTGACCGGACTAGTAGTAGTAGTAGTAGTAAAAAGATTTATTTAGCACGTGGCTACATGATACATTTTAACAAGTTTATACCATTTTTTTATTTATTTTTTTGAATTAAATGACCTTTTGAAACTTTATTTGTCCTGTTGAGATAATAAGAAAGATTTTAAACTTTTTTTAAAAGATTTGAAACTTTTTTGATTTTTAATTGACTTGTTTAATTTATTAAATTCAATAAGACCCTTATGAAAAACTGATTTATATGCAATATTTTTTGAAAAACTATTAAGAAAAAAATTATTGTTATTTCGTGTTAAATAATTATGTTGATCACTATTTAGAACAGTCAATTGCTTTAAATGTGGCGGTAACAAATCATTTTGAATTTTAAAAATAAATATTAGAACCAAAAACAATACTAAATTTTTTACATTTAACCATTCTAATTTTTTTAACATTACATTAATTTTTGTATATCTATCCATATTAAGTAAAATTCGCATTGCTTTATTTTGTAAAATTTGTAATCTATTTATTACACCTTCATCCGCCATAAACAAAATTGTAGAACAATAAAGAAAATGTGGTAAAATTAAAGTATTGTATACAATTTTTTTCGAATAAAATTTTAAATTTAAACTTATTCTTTTAAAATAACTAATTTTTCCCGCAATTTTGTAAATTAAATTTTCGAATTGGTTATTAAATTTTAATTTTGAATCAATCAATATACCTAAATATTTAAAAGAATTGACTATTTCTAGTTTATCACCATCAATTAAAATATTTATATTTGTATAATTATTTAAATTTACACCCATAACCATACATTTTGTTTTAGAAACATTTAATTTTAATTTGTTAACTTTTAACCAGTTTGACAATAGAATCAGTTCTGAATTTAAAATTTTAGTGAGTTTTAAAAATTCTAGTAGCTACTGAGAGGACACGAAAAAAGCCTGGAGCCCCCCCCCCCCCCCTAGTTACGCCAATGTAATTAACATATTTCTTTATAATTTTTACATTTATAATAACTTAAATATTATTTTGGTAGGTAAAGATCAGTTAACCGAAATCAGTATAGTGTGGTAATTATAATATAAATCCTATCACATGATAAATCTATATACTTACCGAATAAAATCTTCGGTAAAATTGTTCTGTCGAAAAAGAGTAAGTGGGGAGTTTGTTATTGAAAAAAAGTACTCAATTTTAAAGCACAGCGACAAGCACTCGCAGTCGATGCTGAAAATGGAAGCATCAGCTTTATTTTAGTTCGTTTAGTAATAGTATTTTTTATTTATCTACAGTGATATATAATTAAATAACATCCCATCAGTATTACGTATATTATATGTTATTACGTCACCTAGCATACTATCAATATTGTAATTAAATATTTTTTCGGCAACCGATCGGAAAGTACCCACTTCTCGGATGCTTTTGATTTCCCGGACTAATTATTTTTAAAAAACTTTAACAGAATAATGGTAAGTACCTTTGTCCTTTAACATCTTTAAAAATTCCATCTGCTTTGTCTATAAGTTCTAAAAAATATATTAGAAATTGTTTTAGGGAAAATTCTTTATACGCAGCAGGATTCCCGTTTGCTGGAGAATGTGAGTAAATTATTTTTGTTTCGTTTGTCGGAATAGGATAATTAAGAAAATCGGGAATGATTTACACAGAATCAGTACTAACTGAGAATCCTGCTGCTGATTTAACGGATCACAACATTATTTACCTCTAGTTCTTGTAGTACATTTATCTCTTCTACTGCAAACGCTGACTGAATCATTCTCTAAAACAAATCTCGCTAGTCTGTTCCTTCTAGTAAGTGATACTTATCTAAATATGACTACATTTAAAGTTTTGCTTACAAATCAACTTCCATAAGGTTAACCCTAGACTCCGTAAAGTAAGTTTTACTTAAAATATGCGATGAAAACGGCTATTCAACTTACTAGGTAAATAATGTGGAACACATCCACATTCTTGTAGGGTTTTAGCCGATTGGCATTCAAAATTACAATTTCTTCCTGAATATTTCCTATAACAAATATAACTACGGTAGTTTTTAGTTCTAACTAATAATATTTAAACTACTTACCTTACAGAAGTATTATTTTATATTATTTATTAAAATTAATTTAATTTCTCTAGTAACAATTAAACAAAAGTAGCAAAAAAAATACCCATTGATGTCGAAAAATCAAAAAATCAATAGCCAGGTTAAAAAAAGAATCTTCTTAGTTTGTACTTATATTTAAACATAATAATCTGCTTAATATCACCTTTGTAGTACCTGTTATTTACCTGTATATGTCGAAATTTAACCAATACAATTTTCAACTATTATGTACATATTATATTTCTGAACCCCATTCAAATACTGTTCAATCAAACCTGGATATATTTAAATGGCCTAGCTTAAAACGCGTATTAATTTTGATTAGTCCTTACCACTTACTTTTTTGTATAACATTTTTGATAATAAAACGTATTTACCTAGTCTAGTATGAATTAAATAGATATGGAATCACATTTTTAACATTTTTTCCCTTCAGGGTGCAACAAAGAATATAATATGTAAAATTAATTTTATTATCGAAATTTCATAAAAAAAAAGAAATTCTGCTACAGATGTTGTTACATAACACTAGCCTGCAAAAATTCTTGACTCCTGATACTCATTTCGTTACCTGTGTCACAATATCTAGATTCATGATATCCATTTCTTAATACCTGGTGTGGCAATTTAAAAACTCACCTATTTCTTTATCTATATCACAATATTTGGATTCATGATATGATATTCATTTCCTTACTTTTGTCATAATATCTGGATTAATGATATTAATTTTTCAAAACCTGTGTCACAATTTATAAACTCACGATACCTATTTCTTTATCTACATCACAATATTTGGATTCATGATATTCATTTCCTTACCTTGTCGTAATATCTAGATTCATGATATCCATTTCTATAAATGTCCTAAATTATATCCATTTATTTACCTGTAATACTGTAAAGGACGTTCGTTAGCAAAATAACACTGCCTCTTTTCAATAGGAACACTTCTTAAAGAAGTAGTGGCTTCTCTTACGGAAGGTTCTATAGCTATTCTAGTTTCGAATCCTGGACTTACAAGAAAACCAAAGTCCGCCATTTTGGGGGTTTCAATTGGATTAGATAAGATAACCTGAAATATAACCGACAAATGTTGTCGTGTAAGAATAATTATATTTTTCTATGTTTAATTTTGCAACGTTTTTCTAGTTTCAAATAAGCTAATTCAAAGTTACATATTCGGAAAAAACTTTTCATAAAGTTCTGAAAAATTAAATACAGCTGTGATACATACATCAATGAAACTCTACCAGTAATAAATTATGATAATATGAAATGTTACTAGACGTTTTATTTTAACAATGTTTACGGTATTTATGAAAAAATAACAATGATTTAGTGGTACAACATGTTTCTTCATTTTCAAATTTTGTTCCAAATATTTTTTGAGAGTTTTTTCTAAATACCTTTTAATTGGGTTATTAGAAAATAATAAAATTCAGTGTGCGATATTTCACCATAGAAGGACCTTTAAAAAAATCCAATACAATTTTGATGTAAAATTAATAGGGGACCCAATATTTGAGGGCAGCCAAATTTACGTCCATACGTTATATTCTTTTACACATGAATAAAGAATTTTTAATTACCTTAAATCCTGTGCTACGAGTTGAGGAACAATAGTAATTGTCGACCTGTGCATCCAAAACTACAGAAAGCCCCAAGTGAGCTCCAGCCCCTAAAATAGAAACTTGTTACGAAGAACAATGAGATAAAAAAAATATTTGTATCTGTTGTTCTAATTCAAAAGTTTAGGGCTTTAATAATATTTCAATAGAGTGAAAGGAAAATTTGCTACAAGTTTTTATAATATCCAATTTTTTTTTGTAAAACATAGCATTTGAAAATTTTTTTAAATATCGTTCCGTTCGTCGCTATTTTTTCCGTACTTCCACGGATTTAAGACATTTATTTTTAGCTGTAGTCAATGGATTCCTTTAAATCGTTGAGGCCTTTACCTTTCCTTATCTGCTAACAACTTTAACCACGAATTAAATTTAATTAAACAAACGGCAATTAATGACCGCTAGTCATCATCTATGATTGATACCATAATATCGAAAAAACTAAAAAAGAAACCTATCCTTTTATAAACCAGGAAAACCAGGCCTCTTTAAAACTATCATTTATTTTGGAAACCCATCGGATAAATTGTCGCTTATAAAACTAACAATTTTTTGGAATTTTTTTTAAAAAACTATAAATCAAAAAGCAACAAGGATAATAAATCGGGGGTTTACCAATTATATTGTGGCTCTTGTCCCAAAACTTATGTAGTCCAAACAGGTCGATCATTTAAAACTAGAATTTTGGAACATAGAAGAAGTTTTCTCAGTCATAAAACCAATTCAACTTATTCTAATCATCTTTTTCAGGAACAACATAATTTTGATAACAAATTTAAAATTTAATATATTGAAAAGGAGGGTCACAAAACTTAATCTTTTATAAAGTTTAGAAATAAATGGATTGAAAAATTCCGGTGCATTATTAAACGACCAATTAGAACTAAATAGTTCCCTAAATCTGTGTCAATAATCTACATAGGGTTCTTTGGATTTCCCATAAGATTAAAATATATTATACCGACAATAATATTTAAGTTTACAATACCTAAACAATTTTAAGAACATATAATTAAATAATTAAGCTTGTAATGTGTATACCTGAATTGAGTAATTAAGTATCTAGACCATTTTGTTATTGTAATGAAATAAAATTAGTTAGCACCATACACCCGAAGAAGCTGTGCCACAATGTAGCGAAACGCGTCGTGTAAAGAAAAAGTTTTTCAATAAAAGTGGAAATTTGACAAAATAAATTATCTTTCATTGAGTTCAATGTATTCCTGTTGCCATTTAATAATTTATTACAGAAATTTATGATTTTATATTGGCTTATTTAATTTAATTTAACATCAATTTAGACTTTAGAAGTTCATCATAAGCCGCCAATTACCGACTCCTAAAACCTAAACCTTTAAAATGAACCAGATACCATTTTTACCCAATGGTCGTCTAGGTATGGAGTCCCCATTGTCAGCGTCATGAAATCCTTTTTCTGCATCCCAATCATAAACATTGCTGGGATAAGTTTGATTTAAAATACTGACATCTTTCCTAAAACCCATAATATTCTTGTAAATCCGTAGCTTAGAATAGCGACATTATTAAAAGGCGACGGAAATCTTTGTAATTAAAATATGTTCTCTATTTTTTTTCATTGCGAACTGAACGTTTATTAAATGCTAGATATAAAGTCTCTTTGTTAAAAAATCAGATCTGAAATAAGTTTTGCCCAATATCTACAGTGTCTCCACGGATAGAGGAAAAAGTTTTTTATTAGTATCTAAGTATAGAAGAAAAAGTAATTCTTTATAAAAACGCCTGCTTGTGCTAAAACTACAATTTTAAATATCACATTTGCGATTACTATACAGGGTTCGTCGGAAACAACATTTTTAGTTTTTTGGATTTCGTTTAAAAGAAATTTACGTAAAAACAAACAACTATTGTTGCTTTCTTACTTCGAATGTGATTTTATATCTGGCCGAGTAACGGGTTTGTTGTAAGAAAATCATTTTTATTTACCTACTTTTGAGGTATTTTTATTATTAAATGTCATATTTCTTCAATTCATTGGATCATAAATAAAACTTTTTTAAACGTGGTACCACCTAGTAGCGCATAGTTTAACTCGACATCTGAATTCCCGAAATAGTTCCTAACTTGCTGTATTGGGATCTTTAGTCTTATTGTTTCTTTCAAGATATTTAGGTTATTATTGAGGTTGGTTTTTATACACATGTGGCTTCAGATATTCCCATAAATGAAAGTCGATAATTGTGAGATCGGGACTCCTAAGTGCCAACTGATTTGGACCATAGGTACCTTCCAATCCATTTGTTCCCAAAGCGATGATTTAGCCAATCAACAAAAGAAAAAAAAATCCAAAAAACAAAAACTGTTGTTTCTGACGAACCCTGTATAGTAATCGCAAATCAAAATTCATGTAATAAATCAAGGAATTAAAAAAAAAGATCCAAAAAACTAAAAATGTTGTTTGTGACGAACCCTGTATAGTAATCGCAAATCCGATATTTGAAATTGTAGTTTTTGCACAAACAGACGTTTTTATAAGGAAATACTTTTTTCTATACCTACTAATAAAAAGTTTTTTCTCTTTCAAACTACTATAGGTATTGTTCTCACCAATTTCTAAAAATTTTCTCGGGCGGAAGTCGATTAAAGGAACAACACAGTCCTTCATCGGTCAGGTCATTGTTAAAGATATCATCGCAGTTAATGATTTCATTTCCCCATTGGCACCATTTTAGAATATCGGAACAGGAATTTCCAACCTAGAAAAACATATTTTTGCAATTTAGGTAATAGATTGTTTTCAGTAGTTTGGTGCACTTACCCGAATCAAGAAATCTCGCAATGACTCCCAACCAATGTTTTCTGAACTGTTAAAAGTGGCATTTCCATTACAGGCGTCGTCTAATAATTTTCTTTCAATACTTGATCTAAAATTGAAATAAGTATTAACCATTGCTTCAAAGCTTACTTAACCCTGTTTACCCCCACCCCCTTGGGCAGTCCTTAGACTTAAAGTCCCTTACCCGTCTTTAATAATTTTCTCCGCTTCACTTTTTTTCGCCTGATTCATGTTGCAGATAGTAACGGCAGGGAATGGAATCGAACTCAGATCGGCGTCAAAAGGACTGAAACTTATGATGACAGGGCTGGACTTCCACTTGGTGTAGATGTTTGAAATGTAATAGGCAGCAAACCCAATGGCCAGAGAAAAAGAGACGAACCAAAATATCCTACAATAATGAAAAATATATACCGGGGTTGGGAAATAGGAAATTAAACGCTACATTTTATTATTTATCTTACATCAGCTAACGGATTTCTGTATAAGGTGCAGCTGGCCCGTATTGTGCCTGGATGAGAGTGAAAGGATGTTGCCGTTCTGTTAAGTTCTTAATATATATATTTTGGAAAATATGATATCAATAGGCTATTTTTACACAAAATGTATAGGGGAAGGTCGCCTTTAATGGCATACTTCCCATGATGGCATACCACAGGTATCTTTGGAATAAACTGGTTGTGCGTCATCCCGTATAGTTAGACGGGCGCGCATATTGACCGTTCAGTTGTGAGTCAAATTTCAGTCGTGACGGACGTTTTTATGTTAGAAATTGTTAAGTGCCGAAGTAATATTAGCCAGTTTTTAAACCAACAATTTATTATGTTAGGTGCATTAAATTGGAATGAACGATTTTTTTTCGATAACTATAGGATATAGATGTTACTTTGCTATGATTATTTTAAATCTAAGTTGTAGTTTTAATTTTTAATAATTTATTTACTAGAAGTGTGACATATTCCTAAGATGGCATATCCATTGGTTTCCTATGATGGCATACCTATAAATACATATAAATAGGTATGCCATCATAGGCGTCATATTCAAAACGGTGCTACTTTTACTTTTCTTTTAGATATGTCACTACTTATATGCTTTTTAAAGTTTTTTTTAATATGTCTTTGGATTGTACTTTCCTGATAATGTTTTCATTATCTTTTTTAAAAGTTTTAAACATGTTCCCTAGAATGTAATATATTATTTTAAGTTTTTTTAAACAGTTTTATTTGCTTGAATTTTTTAACAATAAATATGTGCAAACTGTAACAAAAATATTTCTTTTACATGTCATGCGTCCGTCAGATTTTTGCATTTTACTGGAGTATGCCATCATAGGCAATGCAGTTGCGTATAATGGCATACTTAGTGATTTTTTCTTTTCTATTTTTTTTACCAAAAAAATAGTTTTTGTATATTTTTAAAGTTTTATAATGAATATTTAAGTAGTAACAAATATTTTAACACGGTTAAATGGGTTAAAACCTTTGAACTAAAAAATATATTAGGTGGTAAAAAAAAGGTGCCATTATAGGCGACCTTCCCCTATCATATATGTATTAGAAATGACAATAAAATTAGTTATTTCAGTTTTCCTAAACTTTATCAGCTTATTTTAAATGAGTAATTTTCTTAATTCAATTTTACATAAAAGTACAAAGCCCGTTTAGTGGAAAATATTGCAAAAAATATAACCTTACAGTCTTATAAAAGTCTCAGACTATAAACGATAATGCAATAATTAAAATACTGCTTTTTTTTATTTCTGTTAAGTTTATACAGTTGGATTTATTGAATGAAGAAAAAAAAATATATATATATATATGTGCAAGCTGTTTTTCTCCAAGTTAAATGAGCTGTAGCCTGATGTCAAAGTTAAACAATATTTCTATTCACCTTTCGCCAAAAGTCAATTGTGAATCACCGACGTATCTCAATCCATGCAGAGTGGTATTTTCACAATATTTCTCAATTTGAGTTAATAAACTTTTCTTTAAGTCTGAGGATTTTTCTGGTGGCTTGGTACCTTTTTTATTGGAATTAGCTGTAATATTTGAGTAGTAGTTGTAACTAAAATTGAACAAATGGAGCATTTTAGTGAACACTAAGTTAATTACTCACCTCTAGAATGTTTATGGAAACAGAACTAAGTCAAAAAAAGGTCTCTTTGTGATAGCGCTCCTCAAAATGGAAAAAAATACTAATAAAGTCTGTTCAATGACCACTGACCGTTACGTCCAGACAGGTGCTTATCTTTCTATTATTCGTAAACTAGGTGAGATAGAAAATTTGAGTTAATAATGAATGTCGTATAATTTTACCAGTTAAAATTTTTATTGTCATTTTTGACAGTGACATTTTTAATCAATATTATTTCAAAAATGTCTCAGTATTGTAAGAAAGAACAAGCATTAGTTTATTTGATTACTTTCAAAGAGCCTCTTTTACCCTTTAATGCAGTTTACGAGGTAAGTAGATATAATAAAGCAGGAATTATGAAAACACATAAATAATAATCATAAAAAATATAATATGGCCATGTTTTTATAAATACCTATATGTTTGAGATAGTTTCTGGTGCTTTGGGAGCTTAGTATTTAACAATCCAACGAACTAAGGCAAAGGGAAAGAGAAGGATGTAGATTTTAAGAATCGCAATAATGTAGTTATTTTGTCATCCCGTGGTCAACAACTTCACGAAATTGATTAACATACCATAAGAGGTTATTATGAGATGTATAGAGGAGATGAACAAGTTACCATTCGCTCAATACAACTAAACCTTAAAATCATTGATGGTGTTGAAATATCTACTGGTTCATTAGCGGAATGTTTAAAAAAATTAAAATTTAAATGTCGTAAATCCGAATCCGAATATTTACAGTATTTGTAATTTTTTTCGGTTTTCATCTGCATATTTCCACCATTTGTGTTAAATTATTAAGAAACATAGTATTCACCCCTGCTAATATTACTTAAAATTATAAACAAACCGACTTTCACTAGCAGAAAAACACAGTACATAAGTAAGTAGTAGGTACTTACAGTGGCGCACACAAGGGGGGGGGGGGCACTGGCGCACGTGCCCCCCCCCCCCAACAAGTAGCTCAAAACCGGAGTACTCGATTGTTGAAAAATGTAACCGACGTCACTCGGTCTAGCACTGAGCGCAAGTTCTACTATTTGCTTACTAATAAAGTAGCGACTCGATCGATTATCGAAATCATCAGTTCTTCCCAGAAAATTTTCATAACTTGGTGTCCTTTTATCGCCAAGATATACAAGAGTTAGGTAAGAATGTCTTAGAAGCAGAGCTACGTCTATGGTACCAAAAATTTATTAACTCCAGTGAGGCATCAATTGACCGGATTGACTCCCCTTCCATTCGCACTTGATGCCATAAATATGATGAATGTGGATGTGTATCCAAATATTTTTATACTACTTACTTAAGATATTTTCAACATTACCGGTGTCGACGGCTACAGCAGAACGAACATTTTCAACTTTGAGAAGGCTTAAATCTTATTTAAGAAATACAATGGGAGAAAATCGGCTAAATGGACTTGCTAATTTAAATATTCATAGGGAGGTACATATTGATACCAAAGAAGTCTTAAGTGTTTTAAAAGAAAGAGGACCCAGGAGGTTGGATTTTGTTTTGTAAATGTGTATTTTGCTTGCATTATTTATAGATATTTAAAAAAAAAATTTGCAGCAGTTTAATTATCCCCCCCCCCCCCTCTTTTATTAAGGTAAAACTATTAGTATTTTATATAGATTTTATATTGTGCCCATAGGCGGTTCTAGGTGGGGGCTTGGGGGGGGGGCTAAGCTCCCCCCCAAATCTCGGATTAGCCCCCCCAAATTTAAATGTGGCAATCCAAAAAATTCTATATATCTACATAATTCCAGTAATTTTACTAATTTATTAATTAATTAACTTTTTCATAAAAAGCTTTCTTTTCTTCGCTACCAAACTGCTACTAACACAACTAATAATGATTTTTGTTCAGCACCCAATGACCCAATGTGATTTAGGATGAAAAAAATACCTTGACGTAAAGTTGGACGATGCTGTTAACGTTTTTTCCAAAAAAGTGGGTAGAAAAATAGCTTTATAAAAATTTATTTGTGCAAAGATTTTTTCATAAATTTAGGATAAAATCCCACTGGTGTCAAAGATTTTAAACTTTTAAATTATAGAAATATTGCCTGTATTTTTATATACCTATATCTACTACCCAGCAAACACAAGAGGACGCTGAGGGCGTAATTTTTTCTACGATTTTAACGACTTTTGGGTAAAAATTGGGCGTGGCACGCCTTCGGCGATTAGCCTCCGGCGGCACCTGCGGTGAGCTTCCTTCTCCTGGGGCTTCAGCCCCCCTAATTAAAAGGTCTAGAACCGTCTATAATTGTGCCCCTCCCATGATTGAATCCTGAGTGCGCCACTGGGTACTTATGTAAGTATCGTTTTACACAGTAACAAATTTTACGATAAATTTAAGCAGAAATTTGTTTACAACTAAATTTTAACGTGTAATACACATTTACAAATTTTATTAAAAAAATATTATAATATTTGACGAAAATATAGAAACATTTCTATATTTTATCAAAAAAATTAATAAAAGTGCGCCAAAATATGCGCAGTAATTTAAAATAACACTTGTCAAAATCTTTTAAGAAAAGCCGAAAAAGAAAGGTTACGTTTGATTGAAATTTTCATTCGGAGGTTATATTTGCTATTTCCTAAATTACTTTATTTTTATTTACCGAAAAGCTGGGTTAGATATAATTTGACATTGACATTTTACAATGGTCTTTGTGCGCATGATTTCTTGCAAAAATTGCATCCAAATTTGTTACTGTGTCTTACACATAAAAATTCCATGTAATTTTGTACATATTTTTGTTATAAATTTTTACTAATAAAATTTATCATAAATTTTAGCACAAAATTTGTGTTAAAATTACGTCTGTGTAAAACTGCACTAAGTAACACTTTTGTACGATAATTTTTTCAAAATAAGTTCAGCTTCGGCAACACTGGTTGTCTGTTCTAGGTTGTGGCGCTGTGAATTGCACTGCGCACTGTCCAGTTTAAAAGCGTGTCGAAGATAGTATGCCCCTCCCCTGGATGCGCCAATGCTTAAACTAATTGTGAATTGTGTATTATGCAGTTTATGCATGTTGGTGCACCACCACTTTACCGTATGAATGGAAGAGGGAGTTTTTAAACCAACAATACAACAACCATTGGATAGGTCGACGTGGACCCCAGCCATGGCCCCCAAGATCCACCGATTTAAATTGTCTAGATTATTTTTTCTGATAATATTTAAAATCATTGGTATATCAGACTCCTATCGAGAGACAGGAAGATTTAACGAACATAATTACAGTTTCATGTGAAATAGTTCGCAATACTCCTGGGATTCGAGAGAGTTCGCCGGTCTATGAGACGGAAGAGTTGATTTCTGTATATCAGCAAGAGGAGGTAATTTTCGGCAGTTCTAATAGTTTTCTTAGTTTGTCATATAATTAAATTAAATTAATTAGCAAACTAGATTTTTTAAAATTTTGTCACTTGATTTGTATCGACAGCTATTTTCACAAATAACTAGAAAACGATGACAATTACGATAAAAACATTAGGAACCAAAAAGAATTTGAAACGAACCGGGAACCCAAGTAGTATTTATACAGGGTATTCCAGTAAAAAGTACAGGAAAGTGGAATTGACATTAGTGCAAAAAAACACCCTGTATACTGCATCCGACAATCTTGACATTTTGTTGTTTATCTCATAAAACGTATGAGAAAAACAAAAAAAAGGAAATAAATTAAAAGTATTTTTTTCTACTGACGTTTTATAATAACCTCTTTTCGATTGTCATTATGTTTTTTTAATAACCGCCTTTTAAGCGCAGCGTGCTTAAAAAGCTTTTAAGCACGTTACCAGGAGCAACGTGCCTAAAAGTAACGCAGGTAATTATTTACAATTAAAACGTAACCACAGACTAGGTATAATTTAATATTTTTTGGCAAGTGTCAATGAAACATAGGTAATATATGTAGTAAAATTAAGTTTTTTATTATAAAACCTCAGTAGAAAAAATATTGTATACAATTCGTTACGAAACAATGTCTTTTAGTCACTTTGACGTGTTGTCCAACTCGGCTTTGCCTCGTTGGACAATTTCACGTCGCGTGCCTAAAAGACACTCATTTCGCAACTTATTGTATAAATAGCTATTTTCTTATCTTGAGGAGCACTATCACTTCCTTAAATATCTACGTGACATTCATTAACACCCTGTATAAAACTAAACATAAATGATTATTTTGTGTAATAGGGCTTGGCAGCTTAGAAAGCCATCGCCACGTCAGATAATAACCAGATATCCCTCTTTGTTTTCCCCATGTCAATTAGAAGATCACAACAAACCATTAAGCTTTCTGAATACATTTTTTACATCTAGTTACCTTAAATTGCCGGGAGGCAAATTTACTGATGGATAATCATTATCATCCAGTTTAAACAGGGGCCCTGTTTTAGTTTTAAACGAATCCGAGGGCCAACCGGTATTCTTTCTTGGTCGTATCGTTCCTTCGTTGCGCATCATTTTACCCATTCGTCTAAAAATAATTATTGTATTGAACCGTATTATCAGTATTATCACTGTTAAATAAGGTATATATTAGTACTTTGGTATTATGGTCAAGAAGATCAAAAATTCACCACCTAAAAACAACAGATGAGTTGAGAAATGTAACTAAAATTTTAAATGTCAAAAATAAACTGGACTTAAGGTGGCGACTGGCGATCGCGTTTGAGCAATTGTACTGGTTTTATACGGGGTCAACGGCGTCCGAAGGAACTTTTCCAAGGGGGGGCAAATCATAATTGGAATTATTTTTGTTTTTAGCACTTCAACAAACCTTCAATAAAAGAATAGAGCAAAACACCTAATACTTATATTAAATAACAAAAAATAGCTAAACAAAATATTTAAAAATGTTCAAATATAACAAAAAACTTATAAGTTATTCAGATTTATTGGAGAAAAGAAATGTTAATTTTCTTGAATCTTTTGCAAATTCATCAATAATTTTTTCAATTAAATGTCTTTTTTTTCTTTTACAAATTTGCGATGAACGCTCATCATACATAAACCGTCCAATCGGTGCTCAGTCATAGTCGAGCGAATCCAGGTTTTTACTCTTCTGAGAGTACTGAATGATCTTTCGACTATACATGTAGTTGGAGGTAAACAAATTGCTATCGCAATTGCCTGACCAATAGTATATCTATTTGTATATTACTATTATGACTAGCTGTGTAAATTAAAATAAAGCTTTATTTATTCTATTCTAATATTTTTCCTTAGCTATTTAGTGAAGATTTTTGAATTGCATATTTCATTTTATGCAACAAGAGTTCGTTTTACCAATTTTGTCAATTGAATTGTATCTCAATAAATATGTATATCCCAGTTAAATAAAATATCTCAAATCTACTTGGGCCAGGGGGGGGGGCAAGCGCACCCCCTTGCCCCCCCCCCCCCTTCGGACGCCCTTGTACGGGGTTATTGGCGCCCCTTATTAATTTTACAAAAAAATTTATACAGCTTTGTCAGAGACATGTCTCTCTGAATAAAACCTAAGATTTTTCACTACTTAATAAATTATTTTCACAAAGTCTGTTAAAACTACCTAATTTTTCCTTTGCTCCCTTCATTTTTCTGCCCAAGACAGGGCCTTTGCACTAACCCTTGACTTTCCAGTATGCTGAAGTCTTGATTGTCGGTCTTTTGACTATTCAATTTTTACACATTTTGTACACAATTAAAAGCCCCATTACGGCTCAATCCCACTAATATTTTCTCTATCGCTAACAACATAAGCATTGTACCTTTCACTTTGTTTTCCTGATGATGACTGTTTCTACACTCGAAACATGTCGAATTGAATTATTATGAATTAATCTAGGCTCGCCTAGTTATTCTAATAAAAAATTGTGGAGAAAGACTTTGTGCTTTTCTTTTTTCTATTATCATAATTATTACTAGTGGCTTCATTCAGGTATGTATCGCAGCCGTATTTACTTTTACGAGCGTTTTTTTTAAATAACTTTTAATTGGCTTAAGAAAAAATAATAAAATTTGGAGTGCGAGTCAATCATACAAGGACCTTCAAAAAAGTCTAATACAAATTTATTGTAAAATTATTAGTGGAGCCAATATTGGAGGGTACGAAAATTTACATGGGATTTCCCATGGCCAGGCTGGCGGTGGACCATCCGGTATAGATGTGCTAATTAAAAAAAAATAATTAGTAGCTTTTAAAATATTTCTGTCTTTTTTCACACTGTTTATTCTTGATATGTTTGTTTTTATTTTAACGTGTTGCTTTTGGAAAACATTCGATTTTATCGCCATTAAAGGTTTGTCAATTATCAATAAATATTTGCCTTGGACTCTTTGCTTTTTGGCCTGTTTGATATGGTATAGGTTTGGTCAGGGGCGGATTTAGGATTTGTTCTGTCAATCTGCGCCCTTTTGGGTGCCACGCCCTTTTTTGGGTAAAATAACCGTAAAGCTTAATCTGCGGCAATGTGCCAGACTTTAAAACCCTCTTTTAATTTAAAAGAAATTCGAAATTTGTCGACAAAATAAACGAGTTTGATTCGGAATCGATACTTTGGATACAGCTACTTTTTGTAATACTTATTTCAAGTTCAAGTACATTTTGTGTGGTGTAGGTATTAGCTGTATCTGTACTCTCTGCAGTCTCTGCCTCTGCCCCGTCACTTTTAATTCTTTCTTCACAGTTAAAGTTGTTGGTTAGTTAATTATTGTTAGAAATCTTTGTGCAACCCAACATTTATTAATCGTTCATAATTTTACAAATGAGCTTCACACTTACTAAATAAAACAACTTAAAAACTATACTTGGAAACAAGAAAGGGTAGTATAATTATATATAAGTATAAAAGTGTTTTTCTTTTAAATTATAAAGTATCTGTAGGTATAATATTTTGTACAGTACCTATATACTAATATATGGTAAATATTATAAAATGGTACAACTCGAGAGGGGAGGGCGCGCGCCCCCCTCTAAATCCGCCCCTGGGTTTGGTAATAATAGATAAGTTAAATATTGGAGATACACTAAAAATGTATAAAACAAAATTTAATAAACAATAAATGGAAACAATTGACAAAAAAGTATTTTAGAGTCATTTTAGGAATAAATTATGTAGTATAGAAAGGATCTAAAACATTAAAAAAATATTTAAATAAATGTGAAACTTCTGGTAGTAAAATATTTTAATTTTTTTTATAAAAATATATTACTTTAGCTTTTTTTATGAGCATTACTCTTTGTTTTAATACCACTTATCAAAGGATCGACAAATTTTGGGTTAATAGTGTACTTACTTTACATTATGGTATTTACATTAATAGCTCGTGCCTGTTCTTCTTATTTAACTTCCCCTGATTCTGATTATTCTTTTATAAATAAATAAACATTTGATATTTTATATTATCTACTTATTGGGGTGTGTTCACGCTTTGGCTAAAATATCACTGGTGTGATATATTTGGCACATCTATCACCACATAGTGGTAGTGTCCTACACCTTGTTAGTATCTTGTTTAATAATATGCAATGGTAAGGTTTAAAATAAAACCTCATGATCTTAAGGTCAAAACTCTGTTAATTTATCGTATTGAAAGTTAGATTTACAAATATCTATTAAATAACAAAGCTCTTTTTTACGGAAAAACTTTTTTTATATGGTAATTCTCAATTATTGATAAAAATTAGATGCTTTACAACAAGGGACTAGTTCTTCCAGTAACAATTGGATTTAAACGCGTCGTAGTAAATTGGTATTAAAATAAATTTTTAATGTAAAATACGGCAAAAAGTCTTTTTTCTAAAACCTACAGAAAAATATACTAAAAAATAACAACAGCAATTAATTTGTTACTAAAACAAATAATACCTTAAAAATGCCTTCTTTACAGAACTCCTTACTGGCACAGGACCCTTACCATCCCTACTTAAAATTGACCCTATCACGGTCATCAACACTGATTAATTGGACAGCCAGTCTCGGCTTTCTTTTTAATAAAACTAAGCACTAATATTTAATAGAAGACAAAAAAAACTAAATTAGGCAAATGATTGTATAGAAGGTATGCGTGACTTATGGGCGACTTGTATTGGTTTAATCAGGCTCATCTATCTAACCGGATCTTTAGCGATAATGTATGACGTGTATAGAGTGACATAATGGAATCAAATTATATGAAATGGAAAAATAATTGTGGCAAATTTAATCGGTAAGTTTTTATACATAATATCATATTTAAGACTGTTTAAACAGTGTCAAAAATTGCAAATAGTAAACTCCACTATAATATGTCAGAATCTGTAAGATCTATGAAGGAAAGGTAAATACAAAAGTCTTTTGGATTGACTTAAAGTATGTTATTTTCACGTCTACAGGGTGTTTAGTTTCTCCTGACCAAGTACCAACTTTCTTACTTTAAAAAAGGCCCTATGAATTTCATTATAAAATTGTACATTCAATTAGCAATGATTATTACATGTATTGAGTGGTTTTTTAACTTTCTAACTCGTTTCGTATTATGGTTTTTGCTTTTATTTGGTTTCTTTAGTCACCAGTTGATACCACTGACAACATTCAGTACCTTTATGTCTCTTTACACGTCTGTATTTAAAAAAAATTAAAATCATGATTTTGACTGTAATTTTTATTATTTATTGTTATTTATTTGTGTGTTGACTATATATAAGAAGGTAGAAAGGAATTTTCATTGCCAACCAACCTTTAAAACTATCCTAATATACACACCTGTTGTAAAATTGTGTCTTATAGATTTGCTCGACTGATTAAATAGGTAACACTTTCTCGTTATTAAATTTACTTTACAAATAATATTATTTTGTATTTTGTGTCTAACTGAACTTTTCAAAGCCAAATTAAACTCTTAAACACGAAACTAAACAACTATTCTATTTATTCTCATTTTGTACCGGAAATGCACAATTTTCCTGTAAAACTATAAAACCAACTAAAATTATCCCCAAATAGGTCTGCATATTATTGAAAAGTGTTTTTCTTCGAATAAACACGGGAAAACCTGTGTTTTATAAACATATTCTTTGATGGCTATAATAATAATTGAAACATACAACAGTGGAGACTCGTGGGGTAATATTTTGGGTGGGCCAGACTAGCAAAAAAAAAATATAAATCAGGGTATAAAAAAAAATTCTTATTTAAGTCGCAAAATGTCGATATACTTAAATTTAACAAATCCTACGCATGAACGACAGTAAAAATTGAACTACTGAAAATAAAGCTCACAATACACTTATACAGTGGCATGCGGTGCAATATTACTGTGGGAAAACGCTCCAAAAAAATATATTTTGCGGATATTAGTAGCCCATTCGCTGATCTTATACATACATTTTTGGTGTCTCATTCTTGCGAGACGAGAACGAGACGAGAGTTTTTCTTCGAGAATCTCGTGAGACGAGATAACCATATGCGAGAAATTTCACAAACACGTCGGATTTCGATTTGGATTTGCGATAAACTTTAAATAGTATCCAGCTAGTATTACTCGATAAAAAAAGTTATCTTTATTACCGATATTGCAAGGTGATCAGGCAAAACTCGGGACAAGTTGCCGAAAAACAATAGAAAAAAAGGACCAAAAGAAAAATGAACCTTTCTTTTATAACTTTTATAGTATTTGTCGAAATGTTTGATACAGAGAACCATTTTTGATAAACGATAGTCGTCGTCGCGAATTAAGTAAACTACATACTCTTTGATGGTGTCCAGTTGTCTGTGGGAATTGCTTTTCATCATTTTTTTTTTCTATAAATCATAACTGGCCGGAAATTTTAAGGTAGGTAGATAAAGTTTCTTACCTTGCTTTAAGGAGCTATGGTAAATTGCTTTGCACCCTGGAACACTGCAAGTTTTGTACTACTTGTGGAGAAATATCTCCTATTACTTGTAGAATTGATGGACTTCTTAAGCATATCGAGTTGGGTTTAGATTTATTCACTAAATTTTTAGCGCCCACAAACAAAAATCCAGTGGGTTAAGATCGGGCTATCTGGGTAGCCACTCTATTGACCCCCGTCTACCTCTTTACCCCCCGGTCGCGCCCCCAAAAAATTGTATTTAAGTACCATAAGATTAAGGTAGAATTAACGACGCCATTTTTTATCGTCAATTCGATTTGCCTAACTATTGACGATTCGCATGCGCACTGTAGTGCTGGGTTGATCAGAGTAGTTATTTTTATGCTTTTGGCATACGAAGAAGAAAAACAGACATATTCTGGAGCTGGTAGAGCAAGGCAGATGTTAGTCAGCCGGTCATAGTTTTGTTTACTTTCGTGTTTTGTGCAATTGCGACCACTTTCCTGTTAAAATAAACACATATTCTCTAGAATTCTTACGAGAGATAACGTCTAGCTGGATAGACTAGAAAATGTCGTGTTATCAGTAAACATTGTTGTTTTTACTTCAGTTCTAAATACCGTGTTTACTTTCAAGGATTTAAAGGTAAATTATGGCAATTTTAGTGGTTTCAAAAAACTGTTTTTTCTTAAGTTTCTGTGCATTTATTTAAAAAAAAAACCGGCATGTGTCAATGCTTCCCTGAACAACCCTTCCAAAATTAGATAGGTACTAATTATTATTTTTAATAATTGCAAGGTTCCGGAAGTTACTCCTGCATTCAAGCCATTTATAGGTCTGTTATGCATGATTGACCTTAAGAACTGTGCCCTTAAAGTAGTTTCGAATAATTGTGAGGATAAAATCTACGATAAAATACAGAGTACCTTGTGTTCTACTTAACAAGTATTAATATTTTTATTGTTGCTATTTTAAGTCAACTAAATGTATTGTGAAAAATAATTATTTTATAAATGTGTATGGTTGTTTTAGCAACATATTTAGCATTCGATTAACTAACCCTGTATATTTAATTTTTTTTTATACAAAACAACAATTTATCTTACCATATAGCTCTGAAGTTCTAAGAATATATAATACTAACATTTACTTAGTGCACAAAGTAAACGGCTGAATGTGTTCCATGTCACATTTACACAAAAATATATCTATCAACCTCTCTTTCGACATTAATTACACATTTTTCCATGCACGAACACCGACGACTTACATACATTGTTGGAAAACTAAATTTTTTAGATAAATATATTAATTCTCGAGCTTTTCTATTTACTTTTAATTTACAGTTGTTTTCTATATAAATAATTGATTAAATTATTCGATGGTTATAAGACGTGTGCTTGTTTGTTTACTGCAGGTCATTACAAATACCAGTAATATGCTTTGATTTCTTTTGATTGACATGAAAGGACATTTAATATATACAGGATGTCCCTAAACAAATGTATGTGTTGAGAACGACGTATAGGAGAAAAAGAATTATTTGTTTCAAATAAAAGTAAAGTTGAAAACTTCCTAAATTACTACTTAATTAGTCGGATGACGTCCAATGACGAAATGTCCCCTAAAAATAACGTCATTCTTACGGCATTCTGTGGTATAGGTAATGTTTTGTTGTAAAAATAAAACAATTTTTTTAATTGGGAAATTTTATTATAAGCACTCATGTAAGAATGTAACAAGCAGGTCTTTATTAGTAATAAGTAAAGGGCGGAATATAAGCAAAATGCATATAAAGTGTGACCAGTAAAGTCCGCAACATATGGTTTTTTTTATTAACAGCTTCATTCGAAATTTGACATCAAGTTTTGCTTCGATCGAGATGAAACTTAAGCAAAAAAATAGTAGTCACGTGAATCGCATTATCTGTCAAATGTTAATTTTTTCCAAAAAATAATTCAAAAGTGGGGTTATTTCTGAAAATATCGAAAAAAATTATTAGAAAAAGTTTTTTTAAATGCAGTTTCTAGCCCACATGCATAAAATAATTTTGATTTTTTACCCATATTTTGTAAATTGCACCACTTTTGCAAAATAATACTCAACGCAACCTACATAAAACTTCTTAGTTTCATATTAAATGTGTGTTTTTCAACAGTTTTTCTACAAAATCAAAATTGAGCTATTAAAATTTGGTCGCATGTGATGTGTGTTATTTGTTTTTAACCCTCTATAAGGTAACTTCACAAAATAAGTAAAGTAAAAAAAAGTGCAACTTGGTGAAAACTGCTTTATTAAATCCCAGTTTTTCAATTGTCAGTTTGTTTTTTCCAGGTTATTAAATAATAATTTT
The DNA here is from genome assembly GCA_963969555.1 of Polydrusus pterygomalis. Taxonomy (NCBI): domain Eukaryota; kingdom Metazoa; phylum Arthropoda; class Insecta; order Coleoptera; family Curculionidae; genus Polydrusus; species Polydrusus pterygomalis. Next base: position 5,299,035 of record OZ018376.1, read on the forward strand.
TGATGTTTGAAGTTAATTTAATTGTTACCTAACAACAACTTGGAAAACGTGGCCTTAATTCAGCAATATATTTTCATTGCGTAAACATGTGTATTTTAAAATGTAAGTGTGGATTTTCTCTTTATTAGTTTTGCTTCCTTTCTACGATTTTTTGCTATATTGCAAATGACCCTTAAAGATATAAAATATATAAATTCAATTAAACTTAAAAGGCTAAATCCCAGGAATAGGCTGAGTAATCCACCAGTGTTTGCTAAAAATGAAGAATAATTTTTACGTTAGTATTTATTTAAATTATCACTTATAATCTCCCTAGCAGCAGAATAATTACCGATCTTTTTTTTTAAGGTCACGAATGGTTTCGTTTATAAAAAATATCCCGAGTCGAAGACGAGGGAAGTTTTCTATCAACACAAACATGAGTGAAATCGGGAATTAATTCTGCTGAGTGGGAGATTCGGTATAAAAATTTCATAAATTGGAGTTTCTTTTAATGTTCCTGAAATTTTAGTAATAAACCTTAATTACTAACAAGTAAAATAAACTTTTATTGTAAAAATACAGTGCGTCATATTAAACTAAACCCATCGGAAATATGTTTTTTAAAGTTTTATTTAAATTTAAAACTATAAAGACATTGGATTTCAGATAACAAATTTGTTATTTAATGTTTCTTACATTTTAGTAATAAAAATGAGTTACTAACTGCTTAATTTTTTTAGCAATCGAACTTGCTGATTCATTACCAAAACGAATAATTTTTTACTTTAATATTATTGGTCGTTACTTGGTGGAAATCCATAATAATATTGTTTTATTACTGTAAGTAAAACACTTTTTTACTTAAATTCCACTTTTTATTCACAATACGACATGTTTCACTGCACTGTAGCTTCGTCAGGTAATGTACATTTAATTTTAAAGATACGCTATATATAGATGCCTGTATAATAACAAAAGAAATTTTATTGTAAAGGGTGGTATAAACGATGGGATTTCCTAATATTTTGTATAATTTATTCTAGGATGACAAACAATTTAGTCCTAAGAACAGATCAAAGGTTTGGGGTTTTCCTATCTTAATTTTATTTACAAAATTTATGAAATTGGGAGTTATATTGACTGACAAGAATATTAAAATAAGTTCAATAAAGGTGAATTGTTTAGGTCTAATTGATTATTTAACAACACATTTGCATTTTTAAGCTTGTTTATTTCCAGTGATTCGAGATGGTTTAATTTTGATCCTTTATTTTCTAGAATAAGAAATAAGAAGATAAGAAAATAAAGGATCAAAATTAAACCATCTCGAATCACTGGAAATAAACAAGCTTAAAAATGCAAATGTGTTGTTAAATAATCAATTAGACCTAAACAATTCACCTTTATTAAACTTATTTTAATATTCTTGTCAGTCAATATAACTCCCAATTTCATAAATTTTGTAAATAAAATTAAGATAGGAAAACCCCAAACCTTTGATCTGTTCTTGTCATCCTAGAATAAATTATACAAAATATTAGGAAATCCCATCGTTTATACCACCCTTTACAATAAAATTTATTTTGTTATTATACAGGCATCTATATATAGCGTATCTTTAAAATTAAATGTACATTACCTGACGAAGCTGCAGTGCAGTGAAACATGTCGTATTGTGAATAAAAAGTGGAATTTAAGTAAAAAAGTGTTTTACTTACAGTAATAAAACAATAATAATTTTTTACACAATATTATTGTAACAATAAATATCACGGGTACGACTAAAAAACTGATTGTTACTTGCTGGTTTGTCTCACCTGTCACTTCGAAATGACTTGACATTTGAATTACAATTAAGTCGTAGTAATATACTTAAGAAAAAGTATCACTTATTAATTTCATTAGGTTAATAGGCTATAGACTATCGCGATAGTATCCCGTTGCTATAAGCAACGTAAACAAAAAGGAGCCTTTTAATTGGTTGAAAATAAATTTATGAAATTTTCTTAATTATTTATCCTATTTACACCACCAGAATTAATTATGGAATATTCAAAAATGAACGTCCAAATTATGTTATTTGTTTGGTTAAAAATGAACCAATTTTAATATTTTTTTTTAACTGATAGAAATAAGATTCTAAAGTTTAGGGCAGAGTAGTTTACGTCCTGATACGTCTTATTGTATAAGATAGTGCAAAAAAAACTGCATGTTAATTTCCTAAAATTAAATTGGACATAACTTATATAAAAATTGAATTAAATTTATTCTGTCAACTTAACCAAAAAGCCTGGGTCATCTGGGATAGACTATAGACATTTACCTTTAGATACGCACAGCCTATCTCGTGCGCAAACAAAGGTTAAGTTTTATGCAGCACTGGTTCAGAATATTAAATAATAAAAATAACTTACACAAGTTTTCGGTAAATCCAAAAAGTTCACTTTTAAGTTCTGCTGAGAATGTGGTGCTTTGAAAGAAAAAATGCATAACAGCCATGTTTTCCCTAAAAACAAACACGTATATAAAGAGAACGGAAAAACGTTGTTACGTAAAAGATATACCGGGTGTTTCAATAAAAACTTCCAGGCCAATTATTTGGACAACTAAAAGGGACATGTAACTTTTGTAAACGCCAGTTTTTAGCCTCTAGGATTGGCTTCACAACTGTGTAAAAAATGTGTTTTAATAATACAAGATTTAGGTGGCGTCACGGTGCAATGAATTTTTTCGATGACAGGAACTTTTAAATGTTGTAATTTTGTAAAGATAATTAATTTTTAATTTTTAATAAATTCAACGTGAATGGAGATATTTGAGGTTAAGTTTTTTTTTTAATAATTTTAACGAGTATTTTAATTATAAATATTTTTAAAATCCTTTAACAGATTTGAATTTAATAGAAAGATAATTTTAGTGATAAAAGGCTCGTGTAGCGCTAAATTATTACGTCCAGTGACGTCTCAGGGGGCGCCTTAACCCATTTATCCCCAGTGTTGCGTTTACGCAACACTTTAATCAATATTTTTTTTTGCCTTTTAAAAATTTTTTTTTTAACTTTTTAACATTTATTCAAAGAGAACAAGGCTAAATATTTAATAAAAGTCTAATACATTTTAAGTTTTACTAAAACAAACAAAAAATACCCCAAATTTCCAAAAAAAAAAGTTTTTTTTTCTTGTTTTTTTAGAAAATTCTTTAAAAATATATACAATTTTATTTAAAAAAAAAAATAGCTATATTATCTCTTAGTATGGACCTACTTCTTCACGATAAATAGGTTGCATAATAAATTTTGAAGTAACGTTATATAAAAAAATACAATAAAATATAGCGTTGCGAAAACGCATCACTGGGATAATACATAAACAAAACTCGGTCAATTTCGTGTTAGAATCCGTCAAAACCCAAATAAAGATTAGAAACAAAATTCATTATTTCTGCAGTTTAGCTTGAGTTTGCGGTTTGTGCGGATCGTACTAAAGTTGATAATGTTTAAAATGTCTTTTAAACGGTTTCTTACTCAAAAACAATTAGAAGAGGCCATGGAGGAGCCTATAGGTAAACTTGACGTGGAAACACTTTAAAAATGTAAATATATTTTAATCATTTCCTTTTTTCGATATTTTTTTTATTTGAGTGTTAAATTAGGTTTAGTTTACTTAATATGTAGTTGTTTTTTTTTATATAAATAAACAGGTAAAAAGAAACACCAAAAAAATTTTTTTTCATTTATTGTCCCAGTGATGCGTTTTCGCAACACCCAAGTTTTTAAAAACTAAAAGAAAAATAAAAAAAATTGCACCTAAATATCTTTCTAGAAGCTAAATTAATTAATAAAATAAACACAATTGTTAAATTTTTCTGATTTTTCTACCCTTGGGAATAAATGGGTTAACAAATAATATTGGCAAAAAATAAGAGCAAGCAATTAAAAATATCCTTTTCTTGTCTGTTAAATTGTTTTCATATCTTGCTTGAAAACAATTTTAATGCATATTTCTGGAAAACAAAAATCATTAAATAATTAACATTATTAAAACTCAGTGTCAGTGTCAGTGTGAGAATTTGAAATTTCCACATTTTTAAAATAAAAATGGTTCACCATACAAATCAAGACAAATTGAACATGGTTCTAGTTTATGGAGAATAATTTGGTTTAATAAATTTGGATTTTCTTCCAAAAGAATATGAAAATGTGCCAAGAAGTTAATTATTACAATGTAACAGACAAGAAATAGTTATTTTCCTAACAAGTGCGCAAAGTGATACTTTTCCGCACGCAAGTACAGTTGGACGAACGACGCGAAGCGGAGTTCGGATAAGTTCTTGCGTGCGGAAAAGCACTTTGCGCACTTGTTAGGAACAACATTTTTCCTACGAGCTTCATATCAGATAACAACAAAAATAAAAATATGATAATTTATTTAATAATTTTTAATTCGACTTTAAAGAAAGAACTATAATATACTTACAACTAAAAATTACATAACAAAAAAAAATAATAGAAAATTAAAAAGTTACACTTTTCCGCACCCAGTGCGGATAAAAGTCTTATCCGCACTAGTGCGGAAAAGTGTAACTTTGCACACAAAAATGCGTGCGCAAAGTACTACTTTGCGCACGCTCGTAGGAAAAGGATATTTTTAGTTGCTTAATTCGAAAAAATTATAAAAATTACCAAAAACTTAGTGGCGTCTTATTTTTTGTTAATATTATTTGTTAAGGCGCCCCCTGGAACGTCACTGGACGTAATAATTTAGCGCTACACGAGCGTTTTATCACTAAAATTATCATTACCAAAATTAAATTAAAATCTGCTAAAGGATTTTAAAAATATTTATAATTAAAATACTCGTTAAAATTATTAAAAAAAAAAACACTACCTAAAATACCTCCGTTCATGTTAGATTTATTAACAATTTTTATGGGACATAATTTAATTAAAAATTAATTGACTTTAAGAGCCACAACATTTAAAAGTTCCTGCCATCGAAAAAATTCTTTGCACCGTGGCGCCACCTACATCTTGTATTATTCAAACACATTTTTTACACAGTTGTGAAGCCAATCATAGAGGCTAAAAACTTGCGTTTACAGAATTTACATGTCACTTTTAGTTTTTGAAATAATTGGCCTGGGAATTTTTATTGAAACACCCTGTATTTATGTAAAGTTAGTGAGAGGAACGAAAAGAGAACAGTTTTAATAAAATTGATAGTTAGCCTCTCAGACAGATTGTTTTACAGCCCACTGTATTTTGTGTACACACACACTATAGACTTCTTATAGAATATACTACATTGCTTACGTTATAAAGAAATCAAAGATTCCAGCGTTCACAATGTATCTGGTTAGCTGTATGGTCCACTATACTTAACACGTGCATCAAAACAAGCGCTGTTATCAAACCCTCTGTTAAGTCACAGATTCATAAAATTAATAAAATACACGTTTTCAAGTACTATAACTCAGATAAATGACAAATAAGATACTATAGGTAGAACAAGTTTTTGTTTTGATATGGTTTAAATAAAATAAATATGATTATTTCAGGTCTTTGTATTTAGTACCTACTTATTTTAGTTCCATTAGTTCCGTTTTCATGCGTCGGCCATAGCAACAAAAACAAGTATAGTAATCAAACAAACCTTTTTTTTTCTTTGAGTAATCGTAGTATTTGTTGTTGCGATGTCGTGGTTAGTTGTCGGAATTTTTTGGTAGTTTGGTATATTATGTATGTTCAAGCAGTGCATTAATAATTTGGACCTTATGCATATATGTCACTCATTTTTATCGAATTTACAACATTCAAGTGTAAAATAACATATACCTGGGGGCTTCCTCATAACAGCAGGAAGCAAAAAAATTATACTTCTATTCACCAATATCCTGTCATGTCAACAAAAAATATTTCTCTTTCAACAAATAGTGTAGAAATATCCTCTATGTAGTTATACATGATTAAATGAAAATAATAAAATATTTCTTATCTCTCGCCTAAATTTTCATTAATTCCATTTACAGCCTAGGCTTTTTCAAAAGCTCTTTTACTTCACTTAAGTAAAAATTTATTAATCCTTTAATGAAAAGTTTTTTAATTATTACTTATTTATTGTATTAAAAATTCTTGCCACACCTTACGCCGCTGGTGTTTACTAATCGCTCCGAATCCTGGAACGATTACAATCCGCACGGAGTAGGAAATTTAACGATATCTCTCTCTCTTCTGTCTTTGTTTCATGCGTACGAATGTTTAATGCAAACAAACAGGCGATTCATGAATGAATGGCTTAGTCTATTCTATCAGAAGTTTATAGTACACACTTACCCAAAATATTGGCCAGTGACATTTGGCAAATCCTGATACGTAGTTCTGTATAAGTACGACATTGATTTGCCGTATTGATATTTTACGAAGAAACAAGCAGGAAGGCAGTGGCAACCAATACTAAAATAAAATAATTAAAGAAAAAAAATGGCGATTTTTTTTTCACTAGGTATCACACTCAATAATAAAATAAGAATTGCTTTTTTTCATTAGTAACTTAAATAATCAAAGTCATAATATTATTAAATATATGTGTCATATCTACCCATTTCCTGTGGCAGTTTCCATGTATACCTTAGCATGTTCAATGCAATTCTTTTCTCTTTTGCTACAATATTTTATAAATTTGTTTTCTAAAAAAAGGACACAGTTTTAAAACTATCGTTCAATAAAAGGTTTTACTTCTAAAATGGTTATACATATAAATTTATATTTTCCAAATTATTAATACGTAGGGGAGACCCGGGCAGCCAGAACCACTTAATTTAGAATACTTTTTGTGAATAAACCAATAATGTCGCAAATTTAGTCACGTGCTAAATGCAGTACATTTTCAATGTAATTTACACAAAAAATATGTTGATATTTTTTTAAATCTTTGCAAAATAACCTTAAATGTAATATGCTGCATTTGATTCTTTTTGCCCTACCCCCCTGGGCAAAAAGAATCATTAAATTGGGCATAAGGAATCGCCTCGGCTAAAAGGAATCGCGTTTAAAGAAATCTAGAAGTAAGTTTCTATTTTTTATTCAAAAACTAATGAACAACTGCGCAAGGATTAAAATTTAAAATACGCAAGCAAACTCTTGTAAATTTCATCGATCCTTCTTAGATTTTATTTTTCTCGAGGAAAGAACCGACTCTCGACAGTGATCACAATGAAAACTCCACTGATGTACTCCGGACACAATTTATTAACCCATTGGGAACAGATATTGCATTGGATCCATTCTTCTCCTGGCTGGGAATTTCCAAAAATATCCCAACATAAAATGTACGTTACTGAATTTTCATCCGGTTTGGTTTTTTCTAATGTATGTTTTGGAATCTTTAACGTAGGAACCACCTTAGATGTCTCACCTATTTTACGTTTAACTGTTTGCTTCTTCGCATTTGATACCTTATTTCTTAGTTCTTCTTTAACGGGAGTTGAAGTCAAAATTTCTGATTTTTGACACTTCTCTCCTGTTTTTTTTTTAACACGTTGAGTGCATTTGGGAATCACCTGAATATCAATTATTTTAATTTTATTACTGCTAATGGGCTTATTAAAAGCAACTAAAGGTTTAGGTGTTACATCGATATAAGAAGTTAATTTCTAGGTAATGAAAAATTCGTGTTAAAATAAGTCAAATTGGATAAGAGGAGTAGCAGATTTTAAAAGTCGAAAGGCTCCTTGCTTTCATCGACATTAGATAGCACATTGTTTTGCGAGGCAGATGATAAGTTTACTTCTATTAAACCAGAAGGCATAGAACTGTCAGGTGCCCATCCAACTGTTTTATATGCTCAACACATTCATTTTCTTCGTGTTCTGTTTCTGAAAAGACTGCTTTATTATACCTGCCTACAGATTTCTTGGAAGTGTTTTTCTTTACATGTTTCTGAAGCGTAGAGTACTTTATATAAGTATTGTAGTTATCGTTTAGATATCTAAAAAAATGCTGGACGGGGCAAAAGGAACCATGCGGGGCAAAAGGGACCATGGTTCCTTCTACCCGACTCCTTTTGCCCAATATGTGGAGGTTTCTTCATTTCGAAACTCCTGCCGTATGACATAATTATAACTATAATAAGTAAGGTTATATCCTACCTTGATTGTTACAGTTTATTAATTTACCAACCATTTTGTAATTAACTTACGTTAAGAATTTTAGATTCTAAGTTAAAATACTGCTTATGAACTATTTAATACACACAAAATGCAAAATACGGCATTTAAACCTTAAAAAACCGAAATTACCGATTAAATAATGGGATGCGTTTATAGTTTCGACTCAAACGAACTAGATTCCACCGTTGCCAAACTGAAGTTATTTTTCTGAAATAAATTATCTTGCTGATTCTTGATGCCCGGTTGGTTATTCTTGCCCGGGTCTCCCCTAATACTGGCAAGCCTAAAGTTACAGAACGGCTTTTAATATAAAGAAATGAATACAAAATGGACTTTGCGCAAGTTAAAAAGAGATCGATCCAGACTTAACGTTGCCAACTTTTGTTCGAGTACAATTCATTCCCTATCCACTCCCACTGAATTCCCCCTCCACAGCAGCAAATACGTTTCGATAGCGAAGCATCTAGCGCGTTTTTTAATGTTGTCGTATTCTATTTTAGCTGAATTTTTTAGGTAAGCCTAGATATGGTCAAATTCTGCAAGTATTTTAAAATGGTTTATTCACATGCAAGAACAAAAACTTAAAATTATATTATGTAAAGCATAGGCTGAGAGTGCAGGAAGTAGTACGGTGTTTTGCATTTTTGTAACCCGACAATGTCCCAACACGCAAAAGTATCTTAAATATTTGTGATTAGCTTTAAGAAAAAAAAATAATTCGAAAATGCACGGCACAACGTACAACCAAACGAAATTCGAAATATGACTGAATTACTGAAATGAATACCTTTAAAGCATCCCCTCTTTGGCCGCGCCATGCGTTTTTCACGCCGGAAACACTGATTAAACTCTTGTCCTTATCGCGAGCTTCTAAATATATTACTAACTCTCTTACACTCACATAAAATGCCACTGTGACTTGGAGTTTGCCAGTAGTGTATAGGTAATATTAAAGACAAATTAATAACTCTTACTTGGTAAATAGTAGGGCACACATCGGCATAAGCTAAAAGTATATTTTGACTGACATTCTAAAAGGCAGTTTCTCTGTGTGTATGATCTAAAAAAAATGGGGGATTGTTACGCAGTGGCGCTTCCAGAAATAGGTTCTGGGGGCTCTTGACAAACAAAATTAAAAGGGGGTAAAAACAAAATATAATTTTTGAACTACTGGTATCTGTGGTGGATGACACCCGGGGGGGATCAAAGTTATTACCCCAAGATCAGCAATAAAGAAAAAAATTTAATTTCTTAGGTGCTACGCCACGAATTTTTTTTTTTTCATACCCCCATGTTTGTTGGCATAATTATTTGACCAGGCAATTTTTTTTCTTTTTTACAAGCAGGGGTTGGTGGAAGAGCCAGTATACTTAGGCCTAAGAGGCCCATTGTACCCTGCATCGCCTAGGCAATGTCCACCAGACGGACCTACAGTTTGGCATAGAATTCGAATCACGTGTTTTATTTTATTATTGCCCCGATAATTGCCATTGGACCAGTTGCATGGACAGCATGGGGTCCTGTATAGGCGCAAGCTCAAGTTTAATGCTGGTAGCTCCCGGACTCCTTCGCTTTCTTCCATAATCTGTCAGTTTATAAAATGGGAGTAAATTAAAACAACATAATTATATATTAATTAAGGCATCAGCTGTAACGTGCAGTACAATTATTATTGGTTTCTTAATTATAAAAATAATATTTAAATAAATTTGATTCAGTAAAATAATTAAATATAATGTACTTTTTCTTACCTGTAATATTCCAAAGGACGTTCATCGGTAAAGTAGCACTGTCTTTTCTCAATCGGAACGCTTCTGATCGAGGGATTAGCTATTCTAACCAGTGGTTCAATGAAGACATTATTGTCAAACCCAGGACCCACAAGAAAGCCGAAATCTGCAACTTTGGGCGATTCTCTGGGACTAGCTAACATAACCTACAAATAATTATGTTGCACTGTAAATTACAATATACAGGGTGTTACGGAAGCGACTTATTATATTTATATCCACAAATCCTGATGTGAAAACTATTTGCAGAAAATATTTTGAAAGGTCGCTTTGCCATAATAAGCAAAAATTGGTCGGCGCTACTGGTGGGTTATATACAAAGCCGCATTGATAGGTTAGAATAAAATCTACTTACAAATCCAAGACAGGTCCGAAATGTATACCTTAATCAGTGGCGGTCGCAGCTTTTTCAATTTCAACAAAACAAAGACAGTGTAGGTCCGACAAGGTGATTAATAAAATCATCATATCACATCAGAACCGACATTTTTACTACTTTTTAGGGGTTTTAAACACCATGTTGTATACAGTCTGTCCCCGGATGGAGTTGACAAGAGGAAAAAGACCTATCTTTATTATTGATTTTATGACGAAAAGTTATTCTTTATAAAAAATTCTGCTTTTCGTGAAAATGAATTTACCATATAAAATTTTTAGATCAGATGTAGGTACATGTTGATAAACTAAGAAAACTGAATTGAAAAATTTGAAATCTGAAGTCAAATTTTGGTTTTTTATTTTTTACAATAGAATTTATGAACATTGAAAACCTGAGAGTGCTCACCTATTTATTTAATTTATTTCTAATTTGAAGAAATGTGTGCAGGTTGGAGGAGAATATTATGTAGAATAATAACTTTTTCCATAATTGTACATTTTCCATGTTCATAAATTATATTGTAAAAAAAAATTAGAATTCAGATTTCAAATTTTGTATTTAGGCTTTATTTTGGATTATAAACAACTTTGTTTTATAAACATTTTGTCTAAAATAATAAATAATGGTACTTCTCTCTTGGAGCATTTTCATGTTTTCTTAATTTATCAACACCCTGTAAATCTGATCCAAAATTTTTATATGGTATATTCATTTTTTCGACAAGCAGAATTTTTTTATAAAGAATAACTTTTCGTCGTAAAATCAATAATAAAGATCTTTTTCCTCTTGTCAACTCCATCCGGGGACACACACTGTATACGAAAAACTGTTAGGTACCTACCTATGCTTAATAGATATAAGGTTAAAGGGTGACAAAAACGTACCGATGATACTAATATTCTTTATAAATTCAAGAATCCTCCTGAAAGAAAGGAGGTCGTGGGGGGTAAGTAACTGATTAGAATATTTCATTTTGGCAAATTGGCTGAATAACATTTAGAACATTTGTTTACCTTAAATCCAGTGCTACGAGTTGACGAACAGTAATAGTTATCAACTTGTGCATCGACGACTATAGACAGTCCCATACTTGGACCAGCACCTAAAATTAGAAATCTATATTAGAAGTATGATATTATAGATGTTATGGCATGAGTCATGCTTAGTAAAATTGTATCAATGAACATAAAATAATACTTACAATATTTCTCTTTGTATTTAAAAGTCTAATCAATGTACTATTTATTAATTTTGCATACAGATCTATTTTAATTTCCTGTGTTTTCTTTTATCTATATATTTTATGGCCCCAGTGGCGTGCGATCCATAAACCAACCTTATTTCTTTATTGTTAGTTACGTGGCAACCGTGTAGGTTAGGTATTGTTATAATAATGGAACACTCGCTTTCAATAACTTGTAAAATTTTTGATGGATAGGTACTCTGGACGAAACCAATCCAAATGTGGAAATAAATAAAGCCGCTAGTATAGAGCTTGGTTCTTGGTCTTTGCTACCGCAGATGGCAGCTATTTTTAATACGGTTTTTCCAGAAGGCTATCAATCTAAATATCATTTTGACGAGAGACCATATTGAGCAGTGTCTGAGAAATTCATTAGACAATATGTACCTACCTCATGTTGAAACTGGCCACTATACACTATATATATATATTGAGTATAATATTTGGGGCTTGTCGCAGAAGAGAGCTGTACCATTTGACAATCGACAACATCAATGATTTGGATACTAAAGTGGTAAACGTTCCAAATATAGAATCTAAGGTTTCGCGAATTAAAGCAATTTTATTTGAATTTGCACAGACAATATAGATAGAGTAGGTACTTCGACCAGCAGATACAGGACATCGTCTTCGAGTATTTATCAAATGCTAACGAGTACCCGGCCGGCATGTGTTGCAATGCTACTTTTCCCGGCATTCGTCCTGGTATACGTCCCCGGTGTACGTCACAGCATGGTCGCTTTCTGTGAGATGCCATAATAATATGGCGGGTTCACCATCGTGTCAGAAGATATTTTACAGCATTATTTATTTTGCTCACTAATAGAAAAACTGTTATTTATGCAACAATTGTGTAAAGTAGGTCTTTCTTCACGAATGGGAATTTTTACGCACGAGCCGTAGGAGAACCTTATTTTATTCTGAAGAGATGTTTCATTTTAGGAAAGTTCCAAGTTAACTTTTTATCGTTTTTTAAAGAAAGTTTTTTCTAAAACCCAATAGTGCGTTGTGTGGTAGCAAAATAATTGTAATAAAATCCTCTTTTTTCTTAACCCGACGAGCCACCATCTTGCCGTTTAAAAAAAAAATAAGTTATACAACTTTAAAGATTAAATTTTATACAGCAGATACTTAGCATATATTGGATCGAAAATAGTGAAATTGTATTTTGCTCAAGATTAAAGAACTGAAATAAGTGATTTAAAGGTAATTAATTTAGAGAATTTTTTTTTTCTTGGTGAGAAAAAGTGACCATCAGTGACACATCGTTTTATTTAGAATGTCATATGGAGTCAAAAAAAGGAAAAACATACTAGGTCCCATTTAAAAATCGAAAGTTGAGGTCACTTCCTGTTGAACCGAAAGTTCCTTATAATGTTGAGTCACCTGTCAAAAAAATGCAGTTTTTTGTAGTATACAAATCCTCCAAATTTTATTCTATTATCTTGAAAAACAAAAAAGTTATAGGGGAGAACCATCTTCCGCGGATATATTTATTATTTATCATCAAACTATCCGCACGAGGAAAAGCACTATTTTCCTCCCTTGGTATACAAATAGCTATTATTGGCCTTGTTCATATTTTAATGCGAGTTGAGTTAAAAAGTTCCTTATCCGCAAAAAATGTTTAATTTTTCGAAGCGCTTCCCTATACATCAAATATCACAACGCACGCCACTGTATGACCCACAGAATAAAGAATAGGAAGGAAGGAGCATTTGGTTCGTTTGACAAGTTATACGCAAGAACAAGTCGGCCATATTGATCAACCAAGTATGACTCATTTGTTTTGGTTCTTGTAAGATTTGCGTCACGCTTGGGAGCTTTTTTTGTGTTTAATTGCAGTTTTTTGTGCCTTAACACTAAGTTTTGTATAGTATTAATAGTTACGAACATTTATATTATTGACAATTTAAGTTATTGGTGTTTAATTAGCTTTAAAATTGCTGAAAGAGAAAGAATTATTAGAAATGGTTAGTTGTGCGGTAATTGAAGCCGCCATATGCAACAACCATCCCGTTCAACTGTCGAATCGACCAAAGCTCCTTCCTTCCTATTCTTTATTCAATGGTATGACCCTATCACTATATTTATTTAAGCTATAAACTTATACCCAATGCTCTTCTAGGAATATAGTCACCGGCAGCATCTGGAAAACCAATTTCTGGATCCCAGTCGAGCGCATGGGTATTATAAGTCTGATTTAATATATTGATGTCTCTTCTAAAAACAAAAAATTAAGTTTTTAAATAGTCACTTGAAAAGTGCTAAGTATTTTATTAATTAATAACACTCTGTATATTCTAGTGTAATATAATTTTTGTGATATGGGCAGGGTAGGCTGTATAGTAGAACAAATTATAACAGATAAAAGCAAACAAATAAAAATTAATGTTGAAATGAAAAACAATAATAATCAGTCGTTTTCCTATACGCGGCGGTTGGGCTAAGTTCTCACTCAAACCCTTTTCCAAATTCTTGAACAAGACAATGAGCCTAACGAACAAAAATGTAGCGATCGCTTTTTCTTATAAAATCGAAGTAATTTCTTAAAAGCCAATGAATAAAAACTAAAGTAATTGCTTTTGCGTCCAGCGATTGCTTAAAAGTGCAGGAATTGCTTCTAGTCAATTCTTTTTCTTAAAAAATAGAAGCAATTCCTATCGTTTGCTTAAAATGTGATGAATAAATAAAGGAATGGCTTTTTCTAGTGCAGCGATTGCTTTCAACTTTTTAAGGTGGTTCGACCCCTGCCCCTGCACCATTTGCTTGGTAGCAGTCAACTTTAGTTCTCCGCGGCATACACGTGCGTCGCTCTTAATTTGTGTCTTCAATTATGGCTAAACGTCCGTAAAAGAAAAATCTACGTGGTACGTAAAAATTGCAGATATGATGAATTCAGAAAGTTATATCGATTTGACTGCGAAAATGTTGAGTGGTTGGCAAATTATATTTTGAGTGATACTGGTAAAAGGCGAGGGGATGCACTGTCGCATTTAAATAAGATTAAAGTCTTTCTGCGGAAATTGTCGCATCCGGGCTTCCAAAATTCTATAGGTGAAGAACTCGGTGTTCACCAAACTACTGTCTGTAAGACATACACTTCTGTAATGGATGCAGTTTTGGAGAAGGCCAATATTTTTATTAAATTTCCTACAAGTGCTGAAGCTGTTGTGGAAGCTAAACGGTTGTGGTCAGAGAGATTTATTTATGTTCCTTCAATTTGTGAACGAATATCAATTGCTTGTCTTTAATTTCTTTATCACTACTATCAGTTTAATCATTTTCACTGAAATCTGCCATATCACAAATAGAAGTTTCCTATTTTCCACAAAAACGTAACAGATTACTATTGTACTAAATAAATAGACCGACGTTGTTGTATTTACGTCAACTCTTTTGCAAATTAGGCACTAAACTGAACATGAAATCTATAATCTAAACAAGTGGATAAGCCACGTCTGAACTTGTGTTGAATAAGCATTTGCTAGAGTTGTAAGAAAAGCAGCAAATTGCTTCAAATTTTTTATTTATTCATATCCAGATCAAGCAATTGCTTTTCCTAAGTAATTGCTCCAAGTAATTGCTCAATTTTTATTCATTATAGGCTCATTGTGCTTGAAAATGTTGTTTTACACGTACCCAAGTTTTTGCCAAATTATTAAAATCAATACAATATCTAATATTTGACTTGAGGTTAGGTACGCCGATAACATCGAAGGATGCTGTTTTGTTTGTTTTTGATTTTTGATTAAGGAAAAACACTTTTTGTCTGACTTTATTGACTTTTGGTCTTTGAATACAGACTACGGGCTTTTAGCGTTTTTACAATGGTAAAGTTATACTTACGAATTTTGAAAAATAATATCAGGCGGCAAACGATTGAATGAACAACAAAGACCTTCATCTGTCAGCTCATTCTTAAAATAGTCGCTACACTTTACGCTACGGCCTCCCCATTTGCATAATTTAACCACGTCTGAACAGGAATTCCCAACCTATAAATAAAACTCCCCTTTATCGTGATTTAGGATTATACTTATAATAATACAGTATGTCCGGCGATGTTGAAGACAAAAAAGCAAACGGACCAAAAATTTAATTTTTCAAGGAAAAGTCATTCTTTATAAAAAATGTTGCTCGATCAAAAATACGATTGTCGATGAGATAAAAAAAAATTACACATGGTCTCCATAAAGTTAAAAATTCAATTATTGAACAAGATAAAGTATATGGGGGGAACAGGTCACAGTGGCAATGGCAACCCTGCCGTTTGTAAATAATTTGCCAACGCTTACTAACGCATTCATTACATATACATACGCTGCCCTCTAACAGGTAGAAGCCAAACTATGCAAAGAAATATACCTGCTATACTTTAATTCTATAATAGGCTGTAGATACGTTTGATCGTTATTTACTATTTACTGTGAAACGTGTAAAGTCAAATTATTCTAATAACTTGTCGCATCACCTGTCATTATTGGCACCCTGTTGAAGTCTGGTATGTTTTACGTTATTCAGTTGGCTACAGAACAGAACCGGACTAAGTTCTTTTACCTTCGCATTCGCTATATGTTGAATTTTGTAATGGAGACTTAATATTTTGTAAAGATATAGCGTACATACTATAATAAAATATTGACAGACCCGTACCCACCAAAATAATTATGTGAAAACATTATAAAACTAAAGCAAAAATATATATTTATATATTTATTATACAAGGAAAAAAGTAATACATTTTTTGAAAGGTGTGAGATTTGTGGTGTACGTCTAATTAAAACACCATATTGGCCTTTTTGTATTGTTCCTTTTGTGGGAATTTTATATATGGATATATATAGGGTGTTCAGTAACTAAGGGGCTATACAGCAACAGCATATAGTGGACTTGAAAATATGTCATTTAATTTAATTTATTATCCAGTTAAAGAGAGAGAAGGTGATCCAAGTCAATATTTACTTTATAAAATTGGTGATAATTTGATGTTAAGCGGATATGAATGAAATTTGGTGTAGTTATGTTTTCGAGGGGAAGAAGGGGGATTCCATAATGAGTTTAAGATACCTTCTAGAGAACGCTAGCTACACAATATGAGTTTGATAAATTCTTGCATATATTTTTTGTCTCACATTTCTGACCGTTTTGCCTCAAATTATAAAAAAGGGGTCTTTTATACGTAAAAAAGTTCTACTTCATTAATCTCGATATTTCAATAAGAAACATATTTATTGAAAATTAACCGTGTGTTCTTAAGCATAAATGACATATTTTGAAGTCTTAATCTCCTGTTGCTGTATTTGCCCCTTAGTTATGAGACATTCTATATATAATGAAAAGTAAATGGTTTAACTAGGCACTTTATGGATTTGATAATAGATGAGTTAACGTTTTATTTTATTGTTTTTGTTGTTTTGTTATTTGTACTCACTATTAAACCTAAATAATAAACATCACTAAAATCTGTCTTAGAAATATATAAAATCCAAAAGTAAAATATTTTAAACATACACTACACAAAAAACAGCCACAGAAACACGAAAGAAAATCATAAGACGCAACTTGACGCGTGAGCTTTCTACGGCCCACAGCTGATGTGGGAACTTTAACGACGAAACCAGATCAGCTGTTAATGTTAAATGTCGTTATCTTCTGTCGAAACGTTTTGTTTTAAGAAACAGTTAACTATATAAAAATCAGGTGAGTTTGGTTTTTGTACCACTACAATTTTAAAATGACTTTTGGATACTGTGTCAGCTATTACAAATATATTAAGTTAATAATCGAACCAGGCCAAGATTAAGAAAACTACACACAAACGAATTTTAGAGGATATTTTTTTGTTTAAGGGTATATTTGTACACAGTTCCCAGTCAGGGCTGTAATACAGTAAGCCACTGCTTATAGTTTAATTTTTTTTAAAAAGTTTGAAATAAATTTGTATTTTCTAATGTTAAAGAACCATTTATAGGTTTGTTATTGATCTTATCATTCTTATCGGATATAATGTGCTGTAATTATCGCTTATCAGACGTTGATGCTAATGCTATTGTTTCAAATCATTACATCACATGGATTTTTCTAGTGGGAGGTTTCTGACTTCACTAGTTATTTAAATGCTTCGTGAAATCTGTTTCTCCAAGTATGTTTGTGCAAGCTAGTTAAATTTTAGGAAACATGCAAACTATCCTTACTTACCCGTATTAGGAAATCTCGTAAAGTCTCCCAGCTAACATCTTCTGCGTTATTAAAAGTCGAATTTCCATCACAACTGTCATCTAACAATTTTTTTTCCAAGATTGATCTTAAATAATATACTAGGTATAATAATGATTTTTTTCAAAATGTAATTGATTCAGTTTAAAATTATTTAAAAAGGGTTTTGTACTTCTCGTGGTATTCATGAAATTTATGTTGGTAACTATAGCTTCATTAAACTGAAAAACTCCGCCTACGGCGTTATGAAATTTATATCCGCTCTTGTTGAACAAACTACTAAGTATTCATATTATTTTTAATTATATGAGGTTAAGTTAGGTCATAAAAAATGTACTGTAAAACGCTAGGTAATCAGTGGCGTAGCGTGCAGGGGGCCAGGGGGGGCGACCGCCCCCCCCCGCCCTTTGAGTCCTTTCCTAAACGGCGCCCCCTTTCCACTCTCCCAGTAGTTCCCAGTTCAATTTCACTTCACATGATAATTGATAATATTGTTTACCTATCGCTACTATCGCAGCAAGAGGAAATTTACTATGTTTATGAATATAAATAATAATTATATAACAAAACCCTCACCTTATCCGACTGAAAGTTTATATTGCCGACAGCCTTGTCCTACAGTCAATATTACGGTCGTCTCTTCGCTCTTCGTCAGAAAAACCAAAATTCCATTTTAACAAATAATTCCCGCCCATGAGAATATAATATGCTCCTATTATTATGTAATATGCATAAAATATTTGATAGAGTTTTAACAAAATTCCCCTTGCCGTGTCATATTCTGTTTTCATGTGACCATTTCAGACATGACGAAACAAAAACTTTATTTCTTAGGCCAAAATTTACTCAATAAACGAAATTATACATTAGCAGTGAGGCGCCCTTTGAACAAGGGCGTAGATAAGGGGGTATTTACCCCCCCCCCCCAGGACCCATAATGAGCCATGAAAACGAAGCACTTTTTTTTTACTTGATCAATTTTTTTTGGATTTCTAGAGGATCTTGTGTATTTTATATTTTTCCTACTTGAAAATCAGGTAACATCAGTGAAAAAAGGGCGTGGCACCCAAAAAATTTTCGCCTGCGGCGCTATTTTTTCCCCTCTTTTAACCGATATAAAAAATTTGCGCCCTTATGGGTGTAAATTTAAATAATTATACAAATATAAATATTTTAATTGATGGTGATAAACTAAAAATAGTCAATTCTTTTAAATATTTAGGTATATTGATTGATTCAAAATTAAAATTTAATAACCAATTCGAAAATCTAATTTATAAAATTGCGGAAAAAATTAGTTATTTTAAAAGAATAAGTTTAAATTTAATATTTTATTCAAAAAAAATTGTATACAATACTTTAATTTTACCACATTTTCTTTATTGTTCTACAATTTTGTTTATGGCGGATGAAGGTGTAATAAATAGATTACAAATTTTACAAAATAAAACAATGCGAATTTTACTTAATATGGATAGATATAGAAAAATTACGGTAATGTTAAAAAAATTAGAATGGTTAAATGTAAAAAGTTTAGTATTATTTTTGGTTCTAATATTTATTTTTAAAATTCAAAATGATTTGTTACCGCCACATTTAAAGCAATTGACTGTTCTAAATAGTGATCAACATAATTATTTAACACGAAATAACAATAATTTTTTTCTTAATAATTTTTCAAAAAATATAGCATATAAATCAGTTTTTCATAAGGGTCTTATTGAATTTAATAAATTAAACAAGACAATTAAAAATCAAAAAATCTTTTAAAAAAAGTTTAAAATTTTTCTTATTAACTCAACAGGACAAATAAAGTTTCAAAAGGTCATTTAATTCAAAAAATAAATTAAAAAAGGGTATAAACTTGTTAAAATGTATCATGTAGCCACGTGCTAAATAAATCTTTTTACTACTTCTACTTCTACTACCTTTGAAGCTTTCGCCCCCTCCGCCCCTTTAACCACGCTACGCCACTGTAGGTAATGATCCATATCACGCTCGGAAAGTTAAACACATCGCCTACGGCGCGGCGGGTTCTGCCAAATTTGTTAAAGCCAAGTGGACATCATATACAGTGCTTTTTTTGAAATTCGAGACATGGGATTTGCATGGGATTTTTTTCACCCTATGTTAACTTATATAATATAGATGCAAAAACTTGGCTTTGCTCTTTTGGTAAAGGTGGCAATTGGTTTCTTTTAGTCATGTAGAGCACCCCGGTGAAGCTTTAAATGGGCGATTTTACATCACGAGGTCATATTTATCTCAAGTTGCGGCCATCAGAGTCAAATTTGCGCTGTTGTCGCTTGATGAGTCTCCAGCTGGCCGTGTAACCGGGTTCTATCGCATATTTTTGACGTATAAAAGAGAAGGACAGTTATATTCCCAATTTTTTTTGTACTTATAGGAAATGTAAGTTTACAATAAATAAATTAACATGAAATGTTTCACATATTAGTAGGTGTTGGTTAACAAGCCAATCTTAACAAAATATCACTGGGCAGCCTGCAGATAACTGCAACACATTTGTACCCGTAGTGCCCGAGGTAATACCTAACAATCTATCAGTTACGAACAGATAAGTTTAGTCTCTTGAAATAATAATTTTAACATTTTTGTTTTACTGAGTAGATTAGAAGTATAACATAATGGCACAAAGATAATGATTTTGAGCTAACTCGATAAGTAGACAAGGGCGGATCCAGAAATTAATTGTGGGGTGAGTCAAAGAGCGCCGAAGGAAATTTTTTTGGGTGCCACGCCCTTTTTTGAATCATGGTGCTTGGTTTTCAAGTGGGAAAAATAAAAAATACAAAACAAAATTACAAAAACAACCCGGTTCATTTAGGAGGGGGTTAATTTTTGTGATTTTACCTTCCAGAGAATTCGTTCTAAGTAAAAATTTCATAAAATTTTAATTTGTTGTCCAAAAAAATATGAAATACAAAACACATAATTATTGACCAAATTTGTTAAAATTTGGACGTATATTTAAAAAAAATGTTCGGGCTTTTCGTCTACCCACACTGACAAGGGTGCCCCGAAAAGTTATTGCTTGCTAAGGGGGGGGGGGCAATTGCCACCATTGCCCCCCCCCCCCTATATCCGCGCCTGGCTCCATTCCAATCCAAACGATAACGGCAACAGCGAGCGGTTCCAAGACGAACAGGTGGATATTACTAATTTGATTGGTTAACACTTCGCGCGCTCCACAATAGTTTTTCGTATGTTGAAATGTAAACCGCCCAGGGGGGGGGGTCATGACCCCCATGACCCCCCCCTCTGGATCCGCCCTTGTAAGTAGATACCTACTACTTGGCTATTGGCCATATTTTACAGAGAAATTTAATGTCTACCCGATACTGTTTCTTTTGTTTCAGAGAAGAATGCTGTAAGAATCACCTGATAGTTTATGGATGTTTTAGTACGTGACTCGTTGCATCCTAGTGCTTGTGTTTTATACAGTATTTGTGATATATTATATGAATTGAGACAATTTCTGATGAGTGAGACCTGTGAGACGTAACCTAACGTTATTATTAACGTTATTCTAAACAGTTATTTTTTGTTATGGTTGTCAATGCAGTTTTTATTTGTTTTTAAAAAAATATTTACGATAAAGTGCTTCCATCTTTATTTTCCAAACCTTGGTTAATAGAAAAACGTGCATTATTTATTCCATAAAATAAATACTTTTGTGCGTCTTTTTATTGATTTAATTTGTGATTTAATAATATTTATTGAATCACAAATTAAATCAATAAAAACTCGTTCAAAAGTTAATAATAAAATTGGAAAGTTCTAAAACCGCTGTTTAAATTTCCCGCCATTGCGCCTCTGATGGCCAGCAGGCACACTAACACCCCTCTCTCTCTTCTTTCTCTTTCTACTCTTTCTCTTTCTTTTGTGCTTTTTTAACAAGGAGGAGTTAAAATTTCTAGCCTTATAAATTTTCTTTGATGTTTGATGCAGAGATTATACCTTATTAAGGTAATATCATGTGAGCTGATTGTATTAAAAGCTGCACCAACCTCTCGCAATTCATTACGAATAACAGCAGGTTTTTCATGTACCTAAGTCATTCACTGCTTTTCTTTTAGCTCCGTTGCCGATAATCTGCCGTTCGAGATGTTCATATTCTTCATTAATTATCATATTTAATGACTCCAAGAGTAGGTAGCCATTCCTCGAATTCTATAATCTATCGGTCGAAAGAGTTTGGCCCAACTATCAATTTCGAACTACCTTACACTTAAACCGCAATAAAAATCGAACTGTAGTAACGAAAGAATTTAAAATGAATGTGTGCCTAATCGTTGAAGAAGATTTAAGGACGAATTTAAGATAACTGGCTAATAAATCGGCTAGTTGCGAGAGCATTTCCTTAAAAGGCCCGAAACATGGAAAATATCATTCCTTCCATCGATCCTTTCCAACGCTCGAAGCCGCAATCCAAATATTTTAAAATCAATTTTTTTTACTGACGATAGTACGTTTCGACGAATGGGACTGTAAATCAACAAAACGATCTAAGCCCACCAATATCTATACGTTATAAAAGAAACCCCCTCTCAATGACGGGAATGTGTCCAATGAGCATAATGAATAAAAATTAAGCAATTACTTGAAGCAATTACTTTTTAGTAAAAGCAATCGCTTCACTTGGAAATGCTATATGTAAGTAAAAGCAATCGCTAGATCTAGATATGAACAAAATTTTGAAGCAATTGCTGTTTTTCTTACACCTCTGTAGCAAATGCTTAATCAACACAAGTTCAGACGTGGCTTATCCACCTGTTTAGATTATAGATTTTATGTACAGTTTGTTGCTTAATTTGCAAAAGAGTGGACGTAAATATAACAACGTTGGCAGGCGCGTACGCAGGAATGTGTCAGGTCAATTAAATAAGATTTTTTTTACATTTTATTAACATCATAGTCATAGGTAATGTAAAATATCAAAAAAAAAAACACAGAACACAGCACAGTCGTGGAACTTAAACCCTAACATTTTTGGTATATGCATAAAAAAACGAAGTTTATCCTAAGTAATATTTGGAATAAGAAACACAGATATGAAATAATTATTGTCACCATCCCAAAATTTTCAAACGCTACATATAAACAACAGACCTTATAAATTAATTTACAAAATTATATCAATTATTTTTTTCTTTTTTTGAAGTTCATTCAATACTTCTTCCTCAGAAATTTTAATGTTCGGGTGAACATACAAAAGAGCCAGCCCATTCATCCTCTCTTCACCCATAGTATTCCTAAGATAGGTCTTAAGCAATCTCAGTGTGGAAAAGCTCCTCTCAGCCGTTGCTGTGCTCACACAGTTAAAGATTATAAACTTCATTATAGTCAAAATACTGTAAATGGCAATAATAATTGACATTTCAATAAAACCGCAACGCGCGCCTGGGCCCGGCGTACGCGCCTGAACGTTGGTCTATTTATTTAGTACAATAGTAATCTGTTACGATGGAAAATGGGAAAGTTATATTTGTGATATGGCAGATTTCAGTGAAAATGAGGAAAGTGATAGTAGTGATGAACAAATTAAAGACAAGCAATTGATATTCGTTCACAAATTGAAGGAACATAAATAAATCTCTCTGACCACAACCGTTTAGCTTCCACAACAGCTTCAGCACTTGTAGGAAATTTAATAAAAATATTGGCCTTCTCCAAAACTGCATCCATTACAGAAGTGTATGTCTTACAGACAGTAGTTTGGTGAACACCGAGTTCTCCACCTACAGAATTTTGAAAGCCCGGATCCGACAATTTTCGCAGAAAGACTTTAATCTTATTTAAAGGCGACAGTGCACTTTTACCAGTATCAGTCAAAAAATAATTTGCCATCCACTCAACATTTTCGCAGTCAAATCGATATAACTTTCTGAAATCATCATATCTGCAATTTTTACGTACACTATAGATTTTTCTTTTTCGAACGTTCATTATATATTCAACCATAATTGAAGACACAAATTAAGAGCGACGCACGTGTATGCCGCGGAGAACTAAAGTTTACTGCTACCAAGCAAATGATGCAGGGGTCGACCTACCTACCTTAAAAAGTTTAAAGCGATCGCTACACTAGAAAAAGGAATTCCTTAATTTATTTATCACATTTTAAGCGAACGATAGCAATCGCTTTTATTTTTTAAGAAAATGCATTGACTAGAAGCAATTTCTGCACTTTTAAGCAATTGCTGGACACAAACGCAATTACTTTAGCTTTTATTCATTGTGTTAAGTTTACGTTACTCTCAAAACATTTGAAGTCCGGTCCTGTCGCAGACTACCACGTCATTAGGCGATCTGATCGAACCACCATGGGGATGCCGGGATGCCGCAACACTCGACACTCCCGACTAGAATTCTACCAGCTGAGGAGCGAAGAGCGAAGCACGACACGACGGCTTTTCTTACAGTTGTAAACATTAAAATTAACGTTTTCTCATTTATGTACAAGTTATATTAAAGGGTTAAAGGACAAAAATAAATGTGTATTAGTGTTCTACAAGAGAACTGGTCCTTCCTATGAATAATCCCACCATTTTGGCCCATTTCGAGACGAATGTGAATGGTACAGCGACGATGCCTGTGGAAGTTGGACAAGTCCATTATTAAATCGAGTGAGCCTATTCCTTGTTGATATTTTTAATCCTTTAATTTCCTAGCATACACTTGTTTGAACTAAGTTATTGTACTGGGGATTGTTAGTTTAATGTTTATAGGGTTCATTTATCGATGATTTAGCGATGTGTTATATTTAATTCGAGTAATATTTCAATGTTTTTGCTGCGTGGCAACAAGCGTTTCAAGTAAAAAAATGGCGATTTCTAGTTTCTAGTAACTTTTGAAGGAAAAATATTTAATAAAATATTTTTACGATTTTTTATTTTAGAGGGATACGAGGGTAATAATAATTCTATGACGAGACAATACCATAGATTATTAATAAAGGTTTTTATTTGTCAAATCAAGCCGACAAACAAAAACTCGCTTACATGAGTTATACGAGAGTTAATGAGTAAGTACGATTTTTATATGATTTTAGCGTAGCGATTCTTTTGCATTTATTTGAGGCTAATTATTTATTGGTAAAAAGTTGATATTTAATTCATATACGATGGATAAAAAATTTGATAAGGAGTCTTTGAAAGCAAGACGTGGACAAATCGAGACAAGTTTAACGAGGTTTTGCAAATTTATTTCTGAAGAGGTAAATAGTTCGAAAATAATTGAGATTCAAACGAGGCTTGAAAAAATACAATTTCAATTTCAAGAATTTGATATAGTCCAGTCAAATCTGGAAATTTTGGATGAATTAGAGTTTGATGTACGCGAATCTATTGAAGAAAGGTTTTTTAAAAATATTAGCAAGGCAAAGATGTTAATTGCAAATGGTATGACACCACCTGCGGTATCTCAAGTCGGTGTACAGGGTCCGTCCAATAATTTTGCGCGATTGCAGCCTATAGAGTTACCGACATTTTCGGGAAGTTATGAAAAATGGACGAACTTTCATGATACATTTAAATCATTGGTGCATTCTAATCAATCATTGGATGCAGTCCAAAAATTTCATTATTTAAAAACGTGTTTAAGAGGTGAAGCCGCGCAAGTTATCGATTCTTTAGAGGTAACCATAGACAATTATAAGAATGCGTGGACTTTGTTGAAGGAAAGGTTTGAGAATAAGCGGTTAATTATTCAAGGTCATATTAAAGCATTATTTGATATAAATCCATTAAACAAAGAGTCTGTAACGGCTTTAAGGGGAGTCGTAGACAATACATTAAAACACATTAGGTCACTGCATTCATTGGGGGAGCCCACCGACCACTGGGATACGATTTTAATTTATTTAATATCATCAAAAATTGATAATTTAACTAAACGAGAGTGGGAAGGTAGTATTAAAGGGAATAATATGCCGACATTAGATCAATTTTTAAACTTTTTAAAGGAACGATGTTTGTTGCTAGAGGCAATCGAAGTTAATAAACAACCTAAAATAAACGGTATACAAAATAAAAACTATTCGTTTTCAGTATTTCAGGAAGGCACTGGTGATTCCAAGCAACAAAATAGTTATCATGTAAGAAGTCAAGGTCATGATACTTTTAGGTATCAGAACAAGGGAAATAGTCCAAGAGGACAGTTTAAACAAGTACAAAATAATAATCAACAAAGAAGTCAATTTGGTGGTTACACGGTTTCGTGTTACTTTTGTAGTAAAAATCATGTTATTTATAAATGCGCCGAGTTTTTAGAGTTGTCTGTACAAGAAAGAACATTCGAGGCACAGAAAAGAAAATTGTGTTTAAATTGTTTACAATCTAACCATTTTAGAAATGATTGTACGCACAGTGGCTGTCGAATATGTAATCTTAAGCATAATACACTTTTACATGATAATTCTACAGGTAGTGCAGGTCAAACGCAAGGTGGTTCTAGGGGAGAACAGCAGCCTCCAGGTGTGACAGAGATTTCTGCTCATGCAGTTTACAATAATAATATGGTCCTGCTTTCTACTGCTAGTATTTTTATTTACGATAGATTTAACCAGCCTCATAGGTGTCGAGCATTACTGGATTCAGGAAGCCAAAGCAACTTTATAACTAAGGACCTAGCGGATAGGTTACAATTGTCAACCAGGGATATTAATATTTCAGTCATTGGTATAGGTCAAGGTCAGACAGGAATTTCTAAGCTAACGAGCACTACTATTAAATCAATTCAAAATGAGTTTAAAACTAACTTATCATTCTTAATTTTGCCCACTATTACAGAAAATATTCCTTATGTCACATTTAGTGTAAACGATGTCGCTATACCGAACAATTTAGCTTTGGCAGATACACAGTTCAATAAGTCAGGCCCTATAGACGTGTTGTTAGGAGCACAAATATTTTATAGTTTGTTGATGCCAGAGCAAGTAAATTTAGGGCAAGGTAAGCCAATCCTGCAAAACACAAAATTTGGTTGGATCTTGTCGGGTCTAATTAAAACGAATTCTGATAGAAAGAGTATTAGAGAGGTATGTAATTTTAGTCTAAACAAACAACTTTCAAGATTTTGGGAACTGGAAGAGATTCCTAACAAACGACATTTATCTTTAGACGAGCAGTATTGTGAAACATTTTTTAAGGAAACTACCAGTCAAGACAAGGATGGAAGGTTTATAGTTAGGTTGCCTTTCAATGATTCAATTAACAATTTAGGTGATTCCAAGGGCACCGCTCAACGAAGGTTCGAGGCCGTGGAAAGGAGATTTGAGAGGTCTGATAAGTACAAGGAAGCATACACTGATTTTATTTCAGAGTATATGGACATGGGACATATGTCAAAGGTTAGCGATAATCAGGATGAAAAATTAAATTTTTATCTCCCTCATCACGCAGTTCAGAAGGAGTCAAGTACTACAACGAAGCTAAGGGTTGTGTTCGATGGTAGTGCTGCCAGTACGAGTGGTGTCTCGTTGAATGATTGCTTGAGGGTAGGACCAACCATTCAAGATGATATTTTTGATATAGTTTTACGGTTTCGTTCATTTCCGTTTGTTATGACTGCAGATATTGCAAAAATGTACAGGATGATCGCTGTTCATCCTGATGATCGAAAGTTTCAGAAAATATTTTGGCGTGCTAATAAAGATGAGCCGGTTGAAGAGTATAATTTAAATACTGTCACGTATGGAACCAGTACAGCTCCTTTTTTGGCTATACGTTGTCTCCATGAGGCAGCATACCAAAATATGAGTAAATTTCCTGCAGCGTGTAAAATAATATTGGAAGATTTCTATGTTGATGACCTAATGACAGGTGCAGATTCAGTTGATAATGCGATTCAATTAAAAAATGAGATTTCTGCTATTTTAAAAACTTGTGGATTTGAGTTACGTAAGTGGACATCAAATAACCTAAAAATTCTCGATCATAAGTCTGAAAATTCTGTAACCTTTGACAAGGAACTTAAAACCTTAGGTTTATTATGGAATTCAGAAACTGATAGTTTACAATATTCGATCAACGTGGTTTTTCATGAAAATTATACCAAAAGGCAAGTATTATCAGTCATCTCGCAAATATTCGATCCGTTGGGGTTGATTGGCCCCACGGTCATTAAAGCCAAAATTTTGATGCAAAAATTATGGCAAAGTAAACTTAATTGGGAAGACATTATTCCAGAGGAATTTTTATCTGGTTGGCAAGCATTTCTAATGCAACTTCATTCCCTGAATTCGATAATAATTCCACGATTTGCGCTTTTAGTACCGAAGGGTCGTATAGAAATTCACGGTTTTTGTGACTCATCTGAAGTAGCCTATGGTTGTTGCCTTTATATACGATGTAGTAGCGCAGACCACACTTCAGTCAATTTATTATGTGCTAAGTCCAGGGTAGCACCCTTAAAAAAGATTACAATTCCAAGGTTGGAGCTTTGCGGAGCATTACTTTTATCCAAGCTGTATGATAAGGTTAAAAATGCATTAACGCTAAAACCTGAGCAAGTATTTTTGTGGACTGACTCCACAATCGTTCTTTCGTGGATATCTACAGAACCATGTTATCTAAAAACTTTCGTGGCGAATCGAGTAACTGAGATTTCTGAACTTACAAATATTAACGATTGGCGGTATGTCAGCACCATTGAAAACCCAGCCGATGTTATTTCTCGAGGTCTAAATCCTGACATGCTCCAGGCAAGTCAATTGTGGTGGCATGGTCCGGAGTTTTTGCAAAAGCCTATTGATGAATGGCCTACACTCAATATAAGTAGTGATAAAGTAACAATTCCTGATGTAAAACAAAAAACTTTTACCTTTGCAAGTAGTGAACATGACTTTGCTATTTTTGACAAATACTCTTCATTGATTAAATTACAACGTGTTGTGGCATGTGTGTTGCGGTTTAAATCAAACTGTCTGTCTAAACGCGAAGATAGTAAAAAACAAATAGGTAGATTGACTGTTTTTGAACTTGACAAATCAATGAAGTGTTTGATAAGGCTTGCACAGATTCAAGAGTTTTCCGAGGAACTTTACGCCTTAGAAAACAAGAAACCTTTAAAATCTGCTAGCAAGTTATTGAATTTAAATCCGTTTTTACGCAATGATCTAATTAGGGTTGGAGGGCGAATAAACCATTCCGAATGTTCAGATGAACAGAAAAATCCGATTATTCTTCCACAAAAGCATACTTTAACTGAGCTTATTATACTACATTTCCATCATGACAATTTACATGCCGGAACACAATGCCTTCTTGCAATAATTCGATTACAATATTGGCCAATTTCTGGTAAAAACGCGGTAAAACGAGTACTTAAAAAATGTGTAAGGTGTTTTAGGGCGAATCCTGTACCACTGAATCAGATAATGGGTGACTTACCTGCTGCAAGGTTTGCTACATTAAGAGCCTTTTATAAATGTGGCGTTGATTATGCGGGACCATACTTGATTAAAGATGGTATACTAAGAAAGTCTAAGACTATTAAAGCGTATATTTGTATATTCGTATGTTTTTCTACGAAGGCAATTCACATTGAATTGGTCCCAGATTTGTCTACGGAAGCATTTCTTAATGCATTTAAACGATTGATTGCTCGGCGAGGTAAACCATGCGAGATATATTCTGATAATGGAACTAATTTCCAGGGCGCTTCAAATGAATTAAAAGACTTGTATACGCTAGTGAATAGTCAAGTGCATAATGATATGATTTCAAGTTTTTTAAGTAAAGATCTCATATCATGGCACTTTATACCTGCTAGGTCGCCTCATATGGGTGGGCTCTGGGAAGCCGCAGTCAAATCGGCGAAATATCATTTGAAGCGTGTTATTTCAAATAGTTTTTTTACATTTGAACAAATGTATACAATTTTGGTTCGAGTAGAGGCGTGCTTAAACTCTAGACCTTTGACCCCGATATCCAATGATCCCAATGATTTTTCCTGTCTTACTCCGGGTCACTTCCTTATTGGCGATTCACTCTCAGCAATACCTGAACCAAATATGATGCAAGTTAATGAATCGAGGCTTAATCAATATCAACGTATTCAAGTATCACTTCAGCACTTCTGGATGCGCTGGTCACGAGAATATTTGTCTCAATTACAGATCCGAAACAAATGGAAACGAGTCAAAGAAGAAACGTTGCAGCCAGGAACACTTGTCGTTGTTAAGGACGATAATTTACCCCCATTAAAATGGTTAATCGGACGAATTACTGAGACACATCCCGGTATAGACAAAGCAGTACGTGTTGTGTCTATTCGCATACCAAATGGAACTGTTATCAAACGTTCAATAACAAAAATTTGCCTATTTCCGATTAAAAACTAAGTGTTCCGTTCAACGATGTTAATATAAGACTTGTGTGTGATGTTTAAAAGCTTGGGACCTTTTAAGGCGGCCGGCTATGTTAAGTTTACGTTACTCTCAAAACATTTGAAGTCCGGTCCTGTCGCAGACTACCACGTCATTAGGCGATCTGATCGAACCACCATGGGGATGCCGGGATGCCGCAACACTCGACACTCCCGACTAGAATTCTACCAGCTGAGGAGCGAAGAGCGAAGCACGACACGACGGCTTTTCTTACAGTTGTAAACATTAAAATTAACGTTTTCTCATTTATGTACAAGTTATATTAAAGGGTTAAAGGACAAAAATAAATGTGTATTAGTGTTCTACAAGAGAACTGGTCCTTCCTATGAATAATCCCACCACATTGGCTTTCAAGAAATTACTTCGATTTTATAAGAAAAAGCAATCGCTACATTTTTATTCATTAGGCTCATTGTGCTACCTCAGTTGCAAATTCTATCTTTTAGTTCCGTCGAGTAGAGCATAGGGTGAAAAAATCAATAAACTGTATAATAGAGGGTGTCCGGAAAAAGAAGGTCAATCCGTTAACCATATATTCCTTGAGTTTTGAGTTATTCAAAAAAATCAGTTTTTAATTTCAACTTTAGACGGTATGTATCTATATTAGGGTCAAAAATGACATTATTAAAGTCATGTTATTTTTGCTCAAGGAATATATGGTTAATGCATTTATCTTCATTTTACGGATACCTTGTATTAGTGTAGTCTATCCAATTATCCTATCTCGAGTGGATTATCCACTTTCGGATGTTTGAGCATTATGCCTACGGCGCGGCGCGGCGTAATGTTCAATTTACTTTATCGTGCAATATGGACAATAATATGGACAATAATATGGACAATAATGGACATATCCACTCTTGTTTAACGAACTATTTTACCCTTCTTTTAAAATTTTCTCTGCTTGATCTCTCTTCGCCTGATTCATGTTACAGATAGTAATGGCAGGAAACGGGATCGAGTTTATATTTGAGTCGACAGGACTGTAACTTATGATGACGGGACTAGATCTCCATTTGGTGTAGATGTTTGTAATAAAATAGGATGCAAAGCCAATGGCCAATGAGAAGGCGATGAACCAAAAAATTCTGAAACGTAAAAAATGGACCAGAGTGTATCTAAATCATAATTAAAAGTTAAATCAAACCTATAAATGAAAGATAATTATGTAGAAATTTACGCGTATTGATGCAGCAGTTAAGTAATTTGATTTATTATATACTTTGGGGGGTGTTATACAAACCGTGAACATTTTGAGGGAGCTAAACCCGTATTATCTTTCTTGCAAAAATAACTGTTCATTGTTATGTTCTATATAGAAAATTCAGTTTTCAACTTTCAAAAACTTTTTTAGCTATATCTTGTAGGCCAAAACCAGGGCTTTAAAAAAAACACTAAATGGCGTTTTTCAACTTATTTAAGCGCTTAAAAAATGAGACGATAATGATAAATACCGTAATAATTAATTAAAATTAATTTTGCAGTGTTGTTTTATTTTTATTCTCCAAGAAATGGAAAGTTATTTGATTTAAGCTGGTTTTGAATAGATACGTGTAATCTACAATCAAGGAAATCTTTGTAAATGGGTCCGATACCCAGACTAGGGATATTTTTTCTTCTCTTACCTTGCTCCAAAAGTGAATTGGGAATCACCAACGTATCTTAGCCCATGAAGAGTAGATATTTTGCAATATTTCTCAAATAGGTTTACGAAATTTCTCTTGATTTTCAAAATATTATTAGGTGGTTTATTTATCTTCCTGTTTAGAATAGGTAAATGGTGAGTGTAGTGAAAACTAAAAATGTTAACAAAATGTTTGACAAATCGTATAAAAGGAATCATATGGTCAGGTTGGGTGGGCTTTCTTTAAGTGTTGAAATTAATTAAATTGATTTCTCTATGTAAAGTGAGATTAAAAAAATTGTAAATTTGATTTTAGAACGTAGGCTATTCTAGTTTCTAAAAATGTATTTAAGTCTTCTCAAGTACCTACCTGGCTATGTTGTTGACAAGATGGTGGTGAGAAATAAAAATATAATGATTTTAAAAATAATTCATGAAAATGTCGGCTAATAGTGGGGATAAAGAAGAGCCCATGGCAACACCGTCTGTCCGTAAAATTTACTATCAAATCTGCAAAAGTCTTAATCTAAGTACTTCTTTAATAAAGAAAGGATACAGGAGCTCTGATCAGAATGAAATGAGGAAAAAGTTTTTCACTACCTTAACAAGATACTAAAACTGAACGTGTTAGAGAACATAGAAAGCGCTCGATCCCAAGCCCGCTCTCCACAAAATCTCAAAAATATAGAAATTTTTCATATCGTAATTATGTGCTGTAAAACTTTTTAAAGATTAAAAGATAATTTTTTTATATACATAAATAATTAAATCTCAATCATCCTTTTTTATTTTTAAATTTTTTCTCTGGGATAGGGGAGAGACGGGGAATATCGACCACATAAATTGAAACGATTAAAAAAAATCATATTGAATAGAAAACATAAATGTAATAGTCTCATTGTTTTAATTACATATTTAACTAAGTAATTCTAAAAACCAAAAATCATTCTGAAGTTACAACATCGTAAAAACAATATTAAATCAGCAAACGTCACCGGTCGGTATTAACCGATGTTGTCGGGTAAACCCGTTCACATAAAAAATGTAGAAATTATTTATTGGAACAAAAATTGCAAATATAATCACTACGGATATCGCAGCCTGCACATTCTGCATAAGCTGGTATACTACACGTAATACATACAAGCCACCATTCTCCATCCCTGCCGAATTCATCGCATAAGAAACAAGGCTCGGTTGCCACTTCCTGCCTGTTTTTCTTCTTAATGAATTTTTCTTGCTTTTTTTCATCTTGTTCAACTAAACTTCGTTTAACTTGTTTGTTTTTTGCTAAACTTTCTTTTCTATCCTTTGCAATTTTTTTAGATTGAAGTTCTTCTCTGTTAGGTGTAGAGGTGAAGATTTTTGAATGTGTCTTTCTAGGGCGTTCTTTACGCGGATGATTTCTATTTTTTGGTGCAGGTAATAAATCTGTAAAATATTTGTTAACTTCCACTGTTTTGTCATCATCGTCACTCTCACTCTCATCTGTATCAGTTACCAGTTTGATGGATCCTGAATCATCACTAGAATAATCATCGGCCTGTGAATGCTTCTTTTTCTTAAAACTTTTGATTATGCCATTTCCATTTCTTACCGCCGATATAGCCCGTTTTAGATCTTCTATGGACCATGAGGCACGAGTTGTCTTTCTTTTATACGAACTTTCTTTTAACGAATTTTATAAGAACTTCTTGGTTGATAGATCTGTGCCAGTTGTAGCAGATAACTTTTAAAGCAATTAAAAATAAATATATAGGTAAAATAATAATATACTCTGTCCTTGGCGGGTAATATCGATCATTACTCGCAAACAAAAGTTCGTTTCGTTCATTTTAAAGTAAGGTTAAATCAAAATTCGATGCATAATTAGATTGCAATATGTCTACGTAATATTGTTAACTACTGGACATCATTTTATGTAACCACAATTTAGATTACTTATCTATTTTCAAGCAAAAATACTTGCAATCGAGGGGTGTCTCACTGTGGCAGTAGGTGTACAAATGTTAAGGCAGGACTTAGCAGGACCGTGACAGGACTGTGGCAGGACCTAGCAGGACTGTAGAAGGACCTAGCAGGACCTGGCAGGACTGTGGAAGGACCTAGCAGGACTGTGGCAGGACCGTGGCAGGACCTGGCAGGACCGTGGTAGGACTGTGGCAGGATCGAAGCAGGACAGGCAGTACCTTTCAGATCCAATCAGATTTTTTCAATAAATTTAGGAGTAGGGATAAATAGCGGGAAGCAAAAAATATTTTTGCTTGCTTTTGTTTAATAATTGAAAGTGAAATGGAAATGCGTGAAACAGACGTCGCAGTTTTTAAAGTTCCCGGCGCGCGTCGCCGCATAATTTTCCTGTTTGAGTTCTGTTGTAAACACCGGTGAATCACAACAGTCGACTAGTCGAGTTAGCAGTCTCATTTGTTATGTTCATGCAAGTTATTGATAAAATATATTGTTTATTTCCGAGTTTATTTCCTTGTTAAGAAAGAAGATAAAAATTTAGAAGTTGTGTATCCGTGGTAGGACAGTAACAGGACCGTGGCAGGACAAGCAGGACCTTGGCAGGACAAGCAGGACCGTGGCAGGACAAGGGCAAAAAGGCCAGTCCTGCCAAATTTGGCAGTAGGTGTACAAATTTTGACTAGTGAGACACCCCTCGCTTGCAATAATAACCACCAAATAACAAATTGTTCTGTCACTGCCAAAAGCGTTGTGATTTCTCCAGTTTGAGCGGTAAACTGAATAATAGGGTTAGTCTTGGATTGATGGCGCGGTAAATGTTAAATGTTGGCGGGCTATTTAAATGTCAAACTAGGTGGTCGGTTTTACCCGCGTGATCGGTATTCCCCGTCTCTTCCCTACATGCATTATTTTTAGTCTCGATGTTCGATGTTTATGTACTTTTTTGCACCAAGTATTTTAATAATAATAATAATAACAAATAATAAATAGTTTGTTAGTCGTGGTTGTCTCTGATGACATGTTGCTGTGCTTTTGATTATTTTCAGTCTGTTTTTTAAAATGTTCCATTCGTGTTTTACGTTAAATTATTAATTTTATATACCTTATTTATTTGACCGAAGTGCGTCCCACTTTGCCCCTGTATTTTTGGACCTCACTGCCTGTAAGTTTATAGTTTGTTATTATTTTCATATTGTACAACTTGTTTCATGTTTCTTACAGCAGTCTTGATGATGGAATATTTTCCGAAACGCGTAGGCACTGAGTTTGCTTTGAATACATTTTAAAAAGGAAGATATAATATAGGGGTTTCTTTCTCAACCCCTAAATTAAATTATGTATGTTTTTCGGCAGGGACAGGTCAAATTGATAACGTCTTTCTTTGGTTGAAATAACTTTATTCTTGCTTTGCACAGTGGCGGTTTTAGACGTCTACTAAGGGGGGGGGGGGGGCGAAAATAGACAGGGCTGCAGCATTGCAGAGGCGCGGTATTTTTTTTATTGCGTGCCCCCAGGCTAGGATAACTTAAATGGTGAAGGTCGTCCCCTGTTCGTTTAATTTAGCCCCCCGGTCGCTAGTGGCGCTATTGTAGGAATTTTGTTTTATAAGGTTGTTCATCTCCTAACGTTGGTAGGAACAGAATATTCATTTAGAATGAGCATGGCCAACATTCTGTACCTCTCTCTCTCTCTCTGTACCTGCATAATATGTGCGAGAAAGATAAAAATATGGCTTGTTGTGACAGATCCTGAAGTCTTACCTGGACTGGTGAAAGATTGTCATTGTCATTTTATGATTGATTTGTAAAATATATAAAAAATAAAGTTATTATTAAATAATTATTCATATATAATTTATAAACTTAACATGGCATATGACATATTTAATATGTCGCGACCAAAGAAATCGGGAAGAAAAACCAAGGCAATTAACAAGAGCGTGGAACCTCCTGAAGACTTCATTAATGTCGCCCAACGATTGGAAAGTACAGCGAAAGCTATTAAAGATATAGAAAGAAACTTTACTTCACAACTTAATGAACTACAAGGTACAATAACTAGTTTATTAAATAAAAACTTTGAAAATAACACGGAATTGTTAGAAAATTCTACAGAAAATAATAATATAATAATGTAAGCTGTTTTTTTATGTAAACCATATTTATGTTAATATCTAATATTAATAAATCTTGTCGCCATATCAAAGAAACGTTGTTATAATTTCCTTTCGTTCTCCCAAATTATTTTAACTTGAATCAGATGTTTCGCGCTTCAAACTTTTCCGTTAAGTTGGAAGCGCGAAAATTTGAATTCAAAGTAATAATAAAATTAAAATTTTTATGCTTGGCGCCTACCCCCACCACGACTATATTTAGTTTTTCCACCGGTCGCATGTGGCGCTATCAGGGAACCAATTTAGTATGTTAAGTTGCCTATCTATCCTTGAGAGCGCGCAACTCGCTTGTCTATGCGTGCCCCTTTGCGCTGTTTTTTGTATTGCCGATTTGTCGCATCAATTTCCGAACATTGACTAAGGGTGGAAAAAATACGAGAGGCGATAATGAATGAATTGAAAAGAGTTTTGAAAAGAGTTTTGTCTGTTTCCTTCTGCCAAACCCATCCCCAGACGCGTTTCGCCGTTATTACGGCTCATCAGTGAGGCTCAGTTTGGCAGAAGGAAACAGGGCTCAAAGACAAATCACTTGTCAGGATCGATTATCGACGGGAATTATAGAACCCGGTGCGACATCTTGCGTCCCAGTACGGTACCTTAGAAAAGGTCAGTCGTAAAGGGCCTTTACGACTGACCTTTTCTAAGGTACCGTACTGGGACGCAAGATGTCGCACCGGGTTCTATAATTCCCGTCGATAATGAATGAGTTTATCAATTATAATTGTTAGGTATCGTGTCAGGCAGATCTATTTGATGGGATTATTATGTAATCCATAAACTTAATAAAAGTAATTAAGCAGTAAATTTAGGGGATGCGATCGCCTTTGCCCCCCCTCCCTAGAAACTGCCCCTAACTTAACGTTACGCTCCTTCCCTCTTGTATTGTTTAAGTGCTTTTTACCTCAAGTTGTTAGAAGGTGGTAATGTTGCTGAAACCCTATTTTGACTTATCATGAAATTATTTTCCTGTCTAGGTTTAACAATATCTGAGCGCCACACAGTCCTCTTGGGTCCTACGTTTTTATCGGGTTCAATCATTTCAGGTGTATGGCTAAAAAATAAATAAATTGTAAAATAATTTAAACAATTCAAGTGGACAAATATTTAATATTTAGAACATTTAAAAAATATATATAATTTAGATCTTCCTATTAAATGTTACTATGTATTTCTAAATATGTATTGAACTAACCAAGGTATGTACTGAACTAAATTTTCAGAAGTCCCTTTAATGCTCCCAATTTTCAATAATGCTTCAAATTTGACCCACAATTAACAAAGCATGGTCATTGTAATAACTTAAAAATTCAACCCTAATATAATGTAATGTAATGTAATACGTTGAAAAAAATGCTTCGGAAGGTGACTTATGTTATAATTGGTATTTGTTAATTGTTTTCATTAATTTATTTACCATTAGGTACTTTTTGTCATTTGTTCGAATAAATAAAAGAAAATATTGTACACGTTATATATCTTGTTTTTTTTAAGTAGATATAATTATTTCTTAGTTAATTTAATTGATATTGATTATTCTTTTTTAATCGCCTATTAATTGTATCGTTATTTTCAAGTCATTAATACCATAATAAAATTATTCTTTAATTAAAGGGGTCATACATATTTTTTAAAAACGCTTTCCTTCTTTTACCTTTTATAGAATAATTTTAAGAAATTAAAAAGTTTTGTAAATTTTATCTTCTCTAATGCGTAGCTGTTTTACTGAAGTCATATGCCAGCATGTTGCATACATACTGACTTTTTACAAAACGTATTTTAAATTTTCGGGGGTAATACCGCGAGTGCTTTAAACTAACCAATACTTTTTTATGAAAACTAAGGACGAGTAAAATTTGTACAGAAAACACGTTATTGGGTTAATTTGAAAGCACACTGACAAAAACGATCTAATACAACAGGTTTGCTAAGGCATAGTTTGTATTGATAGCTTGTTTTGTATTAACCCATATTCAGGGCCGTAGCCAGGGGAGGGGGGTTGAAACCCCCCCCCCCCCCGAAATAAAAAAAATATATTTATTTTAGACTTTTAATAAGTATTAATGAGACTGCAGTTATATACAGTGCGCCCGTCTCACTTTGTTGTTACACAACATAATAGTTAATCTTATTTACGGGCTACAATGGCTGCAGATCGCCTTAATGGTCTGGCTTTCCTATATGTCGACCGTGATATAAACGTAGATGTAAACAAAATCATAAATTCAATACAGTTTTGTCTGTTTCCTTGTGCCAAACCCATCCCCAGACGCGTTTCGCCGTTATTACGGCTCATCAGTGAGGCTCAGTTTGGCAGAAGGAAACAGGGCTCAAAGACAAATCACTTGTCAGGATCGATTATCGACGGGAATTATAGAACCCGGTGCGACAACTTGCGTCCCAGTACGGTACCTTAGAAAAGGTCAGTCGACTTTGCCTTGCCTTTACGAAAGTGTTTTCAGTGTTTAAAAACAACTAATTAACAAACCCTTGTTTCTCGTATACTTATACATAATATATTAACAAACCAGAAAATTTGGTAGAACTGGCAACCGTTCACAATTTATGCACGTTGTCAGGGGTGATAAGCGCCAGTTAAAGCGGCTGGTATACGCTGAAGCGGTCTGCAGCCCGTTCAACGATCGATTCTGTCAAACAGAGATAGGCCAGTGACCGCCGATTGAGTGGAAGATACGAAGATAAAATATACGTGATTTGAAACTTATGGACGGGCCGGGGAATGGTCCCAGAATGGAGTTCTGGTAAAAAAATTAAAGCATTTTTTGAGCAGTGTCGTGCCGTGTCAGGTTTACTTTTCTGGTTTGAGTTTTGTGAATAGAATCTTTAAGTTACCTTATATTTATTATTTTAATATAATATTATTATATATACAGTGGGTTTATAAAGTGTAGTATGTACAAACACCTAATGTTAAACAAACTTATAAGTGTGTATACGCATTTTAATTATTTGTCTGGGACTCCTATGGTTAGGAGTTTCATACTGTTTTATGTCATTAAATTGACCTAAGAAACACTATAACTGTAAGTATTCAGAGCAATAATGGTTATAAACCATTATTCTATGGTAGCATTAACTCCTACTTCCTATTGGCTAAATTACAGTGATATTTCAAATTTTAAAATTTGAACGTTGTATCACGCTTATGGTTATTAATTTGGACTTACTGGTAAAAAAAATATTAATGAGTACCTATTTGAAAACTTTGTTTAAAGTCTCCAATAATCACCTACCCACTAAAAATTAATCCCTGCACTAAATCTGCGACCTTGCAACGAAAATTAGAAATGGAGGGGGTAAGTTTCCAATATAAACTTTTATACCCCTTTCCAACCCCTAGGGGCAAAATTTCCCGCACCATCAACACACGTACTTGCTTATTTTAACAGAGTACCAATTTTCAGCAATATAGCTTAAAATTATAAAAAGCCCCCCCCCCCTCAAAATTGAATACACCCCTTTTTTTCAACCCCTAGGTGAACTTTGGAAAAATGACGAACCACGTATATTATTATTCTGTTAAAGGAACTTATATACCTATTTTTAAACCACCAGTTGTAGTTTCTGAGATACACAAATTCCTATAAAAATTTCAACCCCCATTTTAGGAGTTGATTTTTGAAAAACCAAAAACCATTAAATAAACTCGGTAGCTGCAGTTTCTTACATCCAATCATATCATACAAGCAATGCAATCAACCCCAAGCACTGAATCTAGTTGCCTAGAATTAAAAAAAAAACCTCTCTAAACATAAACTTTAGCGACATCTATCGTAAAACGGCCAAAATTGTGGACAGTAATCAATAAAATAAATGTTAATAAGTATATTTATCTAATCTACACATTAATTGATCGATATTTTTTATGTGTCGATTATTGGCCTTTCGTTGATTAATTTTTATCGATACAATACGCTAACATTAAGAATTCATTACCGCATGTAAAACAAATACATTTATCGCCCTCTGAGGTAACAGGAATTTCTCCAAATTAAGACATAGGGGATGGACCCCTTAAGCAAATTCTCTATTAACTTTCTAAATTACAGGCCTATTAAAGTGAGTTAGGTAAATATTTGAATGTCAGTGTTAAAATGGATTTACCTTAGCTGTAATAATTTTTAAAACAATTACCGAAAAAGATCTGTTGCCTGTTTTTTAAAATATGCCAATGGGTCCATCATAAGCCCATATACCTATTCCTATAATGGACCCTCTAATAAAAGTAAAAACAAAATCTTTCTTTTCAAATATTTGTATTAAACAATTAAAAACGGTCTGTTGAATTTTTCATGTACAACTTAACAAAACGAAACAAAATCTAGTTGCACAATTCACATATAAATGTTTTTGCAGCAACTCTATACTAGGGCTAGGTATTTTTAAAATATAAGTATTCGAATAGTCGTTTGGTATGTTATTCGAATAGTCGAATAATTCGAATAGTCGAATATAGTCGAATAGTCGAATAGATACTTGAATAGTCGAATAGTCAAATATTCGAATAGTCGAATATTTAAAAAGTCGAATAGTTGTCTATTTAAATATCGAAATACAGTCGTTTAATCACGGTAGAAGTGGTTTAACTGCTTAAACATAATAAAGGAACATTTTTAAGTATTAGTCATTTTTAATATCTAAATTATCGAATAATAATAATGTGCATATTGTCGAAT
This sequence comes from Polydrusus pterygomalis, assembly GCA_963969555.1. Lineage (NCBI taxonomy): Eukaryota > Metazoa > Arthropoda > Insecta > Coleoptera > Curculionidae > Polydrusus > Polydrusus pterygomalis. The sequence goes on from OZ018376.1 coordinate 5,339,685, forward strand.
AAAAGAAGATGACAGACAAAAAAATAATTCTGTTAAATTATTTCAAGATATGAGAACTAGAGAACTCTGTAATAAATAAAAAACTCTTAAAGAAAACGATTATTTATTGAACACAAAAAATCAAACAGTTTACACAACGAAAATAAAATTATAAAAAAAACCCGGTGTTTTATTTAACATAAAACAGAAACAACAAAAACTGGAACAAGAAGTTCAACAAATTCATATAATATTCGAATATCGAATAGTCAAATATTTGAATAGTCGAATATTACACACAATAATAATTATGATCCCTAATGAAAAAGAATTAAAAAATTTTAACCTGTATCTAAATTTTTGGTCAAATGAATAATAATTGTAGGTATTTACAATTAAATGTAACAAAAACGCAATTTATAACTCGGTGTTTGGGCTCATTACGGTCCGCTACAAATCTAGGGATATTATTATGTCCCAATATCAGCTGATCGATGACAAATAACCGCTGTCATCTGTTTTAAAACGAGACTATTCGTGATATTTAGTATAGAACATATCTATGCTTGACTGTACCCAACCATAAAATAAAACTCAAGGAACAAATAATAAAAATTATATTCACCCAAGGAAGCCAGTGCTTAAAAATAAAATATCACATAAAAAAGGACCAACAACGAAACAACAAAAATTTAAGATAGACCCTTTCAAGCCCTACGACGTCCGCCCGTCTGTCTTTCCATAACAAATTATTTCTATCATTTTTATTATTGCAGTTCGAAAAAAATTACATTAATTTGCGGGCTAAACGCAGCAGATGTTATGTCATCGTGTCCCGCAGCGCCCCCTAGCGCGCTAAGGGTACTATTTTATTGTGGCCCTTGACAAAGGCCCTTTGTTATTAATATTATTTTTATAACACGAATATCGGCTTAATTTATAGCTTTCTATCTTCTTCTTGATCTGGAATTGGAAAAAGAAAGGGCCCCGCACAGTTGACGATTTGGGGTTATTATTTTGTTTTGGGTGATAAAATTTTTAATATCTTGGAAAGTTGATTTTTTTATGTGGCTGCGGGGAATCCCGTGGATATCACGTTTTAAATATACTCCGAGGGGTAAACCGCTGACCGAAAATTCTTTACCAGACATCTGCTTTTCTAAGGACATCCCGAACATCCTTGAAAATCCTTAAGAAAAAACGCTACGATGCATTCGCCATTTAATTTTCTTATCAATATTTCGTTTTTTTTTTTCGTTTCCTCTAAGGACTGTCACAGTCAAAGTTGAATGATAAGGTAATTATTGTTAAAAACTTTTGTGCATTCTAACTTAAGGGTCTCCAGAAATTCAGCTTCCTGATAAGAGTTACCGTTTCTGAGTATCGCTTTTTAATATTGGCATTAAATTGGGAGCAGCCCCCCTGGGGAAAGTGGCGGCCGTCAACAAATAACTTTTTTAACATACTCAGTATGGTTTAACCTTTATCAATTTTCTTCATATTATGTCTCTTCTACACATCAATTTTTTAATTCCATAAAAGCTCCATTAAGGTTCTGCGCCATTTTCTCTTCTGCTAAAACCATCACTAAATATATTTTCTGTCTCCTGATGATGAACGTTTCTACGTTCGAAACATGTAGAGAACCCTAGAGAATTTTTATTCTTATTAAATTTTGTGGAGGAAGACTTTAAGTTTTTTCTTTCTTTCCCATACTTTCAACTCCACATTAAGCATGGACTATTTCTTCAAATTAAAACAGAAGTATTATATATAAATATTTTCTATTGTATATGTATACACGTAGGGAAAATGTTTGTCCGCCCATCTCTTAGTAATAAGTTAGAATAGTACAAATATGAAGTATTGCAAAGTAAACAGAAATAGGTAGATTATGTTTCCCCCACTCCATCGCATCGGATCTGGCTGGCTCGATAGGGATGTTACGGAATAGCTTTTTCTCGTACCTAGTTGGACCTGTACCTATTACAAACCCGAACCTATTCCAAATACCTATTACAGGTCCAAACTATTCCAGGTCAAACTTAAACGCCGCTTCACCGATTGGCGCTATTCCGGCTGCATGGCCGACACGAGTTTTTAAAGAAGGCCGCTAGAACTCCAGCGTGGCCAGCAGTTTCCGATTGTTCGAATTAAATTTCGTTATAAATTTTTGTAACAGATTAATATTTCTCGCACCAGACTTTTTTGGAAGATTTGATTGTAACTAAGGCCTATTATTTAAAGAAACTTGAAGAATAGGCATGCCCAATAAATTATTACAATATTTTTAGAAATATTTATTATTTATTACTATTTCCCTTTATTTTTATTTAGTGAGATTATTTTAATTATTGCAATGTGCTTGTAACGGCAACGTTTAAAATTCTCAACTGCAAATTCGCCATATTATAAACATATTATATGAATTTAAAGCAAAACCTGTAGCCGTTTCATTCCCTATATCGTACCTGTACCTGACAACTTGAAAAAGGAATAACAATGAAACCAGAGAATCAAACATGTGACAGTGACAGTGCCAACGGACCTGGAATAGGTACCTGGTAATAGGTACGCGGAATAGGCAGATGATACCTATTCCAAAAGAACAGGTCCAGTTCCACTGTAACACCCCTAAAGCTCGATGCGTTTTGCTTAATCCTGATTCCTTCATTCAGGCGGCAACGTACGAAAGAATGAATATTTATTTGATATTAATAGAATCGAAGCGGCGCGGCATGCCACCAGCGAGTGCCATGAGCGAGATGCAATACGATGGAGCGGGGGAAACGTAATCTACCTACCTCTGTTTGCTTTGCGATACTTCATATTTGTACTATTCTAACTTATTACTGAGAGATGGGCGGACAAATATTTTCCCTACGTGTATACATTTGCCCTCTGCTTTGTGAAGAATTTAATAAACGTCCGAAATTCGATATTATTATGTGAACTAAGTTTAGGAAAAACACTATCATAAATATCGCTATGAGATATGACGTTTGTACTATAATTGACATAAAGCATCTACCTATAAAGAAATCAGTTACCTCTCTAATGTTGTAAGCAGCTCAGCGGCGCACCCTGGATTTTATGTTAGGGGGGGCCCGCCAACCAGTGCTGGAAGCAAATTTTTTAATAAACTTTTAAGTTGCGCATTTTTCTAGAACTTTGGAGCTTTTTAACAGGTACTCTTGCAGGGAAGATCGCAATAGCCTAGTCATGGGAGCCGTTAAACGGTTTCTTAGGGGGGGGGGGGGGCATTGGCGGCTTGTGACTTGTTAACTTGGGGGTGTACTAAAAGCCTGCTGTAGGCGAAATGCGCCGCAGGTGAAATTTTTTTAAGACCACGCCCAAATTTGGTCAATAATTATTATAGTAAATATTTTAAAAATTTATGATTACCTTCTTATTCTATTGAAAATGAAATAAGATAAAAAATAAAAAGGCTAATTTATTTTTCATTAGTGGGTACATTGTTTAAAAGTAAAGTTCATTCATCTGTTTTTATTTGCAGCAAACTTATCAATAACAATAAAGTCCCTAGATTTACACTTTGTGGTATGTATCAAGTTAATTTCAAGATTTTAGGTCTTCCCTTAATTTTAATTTCAATTTTTTGCTTAATACTTAATGAGCTAAAATTGTTTCTCAAACATTCATAGTCGTTTTGGCATTAAAACTGTTTATTTTTATTAAAATAAGTCTTTACTACCCCAAAATAATAACAAAAATATAAAGGAAAACTCGAAAAAATAAATTCATACATTCAATCAAACCATATTGAACCTCAATAAGTCAACTTTTGTCAATAAGTCAACTTCCAGGGGGAGGGGGGGGGGGGGCAAATGCCCCACCTGGCCCCCCCTCAAACGAGGCCCGTGAGGTAAATCTAAGAAAATTGACTTTTTAAAATACTTATCCACTTTCATAATTTTTCATTTCATTGGGGGTTTTGGGGGGGGGGGGGGCAAGGCCCCCTTGGCCCCCCCTCTGGGTGCGCCACTGGTTGTAAGAAAATACTACAATACACAGACTACCAGTATACTTTCCTAAAACCTTTTAGTGAATTGAAATCAAATCGATATGCCGTGAATTTAAAATAAGCCCCTGGTGACAACTCCTAATACATTTTTAAAATCCTTTGTTCTTTGTCACACGTGCTAACCCCCTGAAGATTTTTTAAGACTCTTAAAGGGCCGTAAGTGACTGAATGTTTCTACCTTTTACCCTTACAAGAATCTATTGTGAGCGATGTTATCAATGAACAATGAAAATGCAATGTCTAATAATGGGTTTTATCCATAGACATTTTTTACCTTCAGATAAGCAAGCAATAATCACGAAAGTGGCAAATTTAAGGCCCCCCGCGCATGTAAACAAAGCTACACACGATTAGACATGCGCACTGCAACATTATCATTTGACGCATGGGGAAAATAGACAGGTCCGGCTTCAAAATTTAAGTTCTTGCTCAAGAAATTGTAAAAGTTGACCTTCAATTTATTTTTACGTGTAAACAGCTAAAATTTGCCCCTAATTCTTGGAAAAAATTGGAATTAGTTCTCAATTTTTGATCAAGTTGGGAAATACGGTCCTTATCTCTGCCACTTTTAGTAGTTATCTTTTTGAGAATAGAAAATTTTTTTTAAGGTTTTGTTTCTAAAATTTGTTTAAAATTGATTTGTCGTTGTGGTTTTAGTTTGAAAAGGAAAAGAACAAGTCAATGAAACTAGTCTTCTAAAATCGAATATAAAAACAAACAATAACAGCAAAAGAACCAATCTTCGATGTTATCGCGTACCTAACCTCAAGTCAAATATTAGTTGGTATATAACTTGTATCGATTTTTACAATTTGGCAAAAACTTGGGTATGTGTAAAACATTTTCAAGCAAAATTTCTTGTTTAAGAATTTAAAAAAGTTTTTGCCCGAGAGCTTGACCCCTGGAATACTTTCACCCTTGGATTAATATAAACATGCATTTGTATTTACTTTTTTCTTTTATATAATATAAGTATAGAGAAAAGTGTCTTTTTAACTTTTTGAAGCAATACCGGGTGTCCACGGAAGGTGGCTCGCCCCTCTAACTTTTTTGTTTTTCAAGATAATAAAATAAAATTCGGGGGATTTGTATACGACATAAAACTGCATTTTTTGACAGGTGAGTCAACATTATGGAACTTCCGGTTTAACCGGAAGTGACATAAACTTTTGATTTTTAAATGGGACACCTGGTAAATTTTTACTTTTTTTGACTCTATATGACATTCTAAATACAACGATGTGTCACTTGTCACTTTTTGTCACCAAGAAAACATTTTTTTTCCTAATTTATTGTTTTTTCTAGAGGGCTATGAATACCTTAAAATTACTTATTTCAGTTCTTTAATCTTGGGAAAAATACAATTTTACTATTTTTGGTCCAATGCTATGTACTATGTAAAATTTAATCTTTAAAGTTGTATAACTCATTTTTTTTAAATGGCAACATGGTGGCTCGTTGGGTTAAGAAAAAAGATTATTTTATTACGATTATTTTGATACCATACACTATTAGGTTTTAGAAAAGCAGCCATTAAAAAACTTTAAAAAGTTAACTTAGAACTTTCCTAAAATGAAGCATCTTTTGAGAATAAATTTAGATTTAAATGCATCAAGTAGCATGTGACCAGCAAAACTGATAAAACAAAATCATGCCTTGAAGAAAATTGAAACGCCAACAGCTTCTGCCAAAGTAAATTAGTTTGTTGTTTAAAAAACATGGAAAATAATAGTTTTACAAGGAGTGATGTTGAATTTGGAAAAAAAATATTTTCTTGGTGACAAAAAGTGACAAGTGACACATCGTTGTATTAAGAATGTCATATGGAGTCAAAAAAAGTAAAAATATACCAGGTGTCCCATTTAAAAATCGAAACTTTATGTCACTTTCGGTTAAACCGGAAGTTCCATAATGTTGAGTCACCTGTCAAAAAATATAGTTTTATGTCGTATAGAAATCCCCCTAAGTTTATTTCATTTTCTTGAAAAACAAAAAAGTTAGAGGGGCGAGCCACCTTCCGTGGACACCCGGTATATTGCCCGAAAAATAGGCGTGACTAATTAGATTGCAGGGCCGCAATTAAAATATACCAAAACATGCATCGCGAAAATCTGTCGGGACAAAACATAAACCATTTGGTCTCCTCGCATATTACATGTCTGTGGTTGTTTCTATATTATACGTAGAAATGTTTTCTAGTCGCTTGAGTATTTATTTCGAGCTACAACTTGTCACGAACAACATACATAATAAACCTAACAACACAACCGAATAATTAATAATAAATCCACAATGGAATCGAACAGCTAATGACAAAATACGCAAGGACATCCAACCGCGTTTCAGGTGCACGATATCACCGCTTCTTCTCCATTTTTTTATTAATTACTATCTCCTTTCGCCGGTACCTTCTTTGAAAATAGATCCGAATCCGACTTATTCATGCCCCCCGCAAGGTCCGACTTTTATTTAATAATAGAATCCACTGTTGTGAGGAGTTAATGATTTGCACATTTATTCTTAATGTTATTACGACTGAGCAGTCAATTTGATTTGAATGAAATTACTTGGTCAACTCTTTGTTGGAATTTAATTGGTCGGTCGTTGGTAAAGGGGCCGCTGTAATGAAGTTTTAAATTTTTTTGTTGAATTTCGTTTCCTAACATTTTCGTTTTAATTAATTAATAGACACAATGTACAAATTATCATAATAATGATAATATTAGGTATATTATTCTTCTGGTTTTGGGCTATTATGGTAATTTAATGTGGATGGTACGTTAGACGACAAGCTTCTGGAGTGGCTGTGGACTTTTTAACCGCTCAATCATCGTTCGCCATAAAGCGAGGGAAACTTAAAAATAAATGAAAAGGAAAGAAAAACACAAAGTCTTCCTCCACAAAATTTAATAGAATAAAAAATTCTTAGTTCAAAGGTCTCTACATGTTTCGAGCGTAGAAACGTTTATCATCAGGAGACAGAAAAGGTATGTTGCTGGTGGTTTTAGCAAAAGAGAAAATGATAAGTGGCAGGCGTAAAACCTTAATGGAGCTTTTAAGGCATTAAAAGTTGTAACGTTAAAATTACCTTGTGAAGATATTAAAATGAAAGTAAGTCAAAACATACGGGGTATGTGCATGGAAAAGACATTTAAAAGGGTCTAGAACAACCAAAAAGAGGAAAATGGAGTCATAAAAATACTTTTAAAAAGAAGATGTCCAGAGGGTTTTCTTAAAAACATGTCAAACAATGTAAAATGTGAAAAGTGATTTTATATACAGTGTCACCAGTAAAGTCCGCATCATATGGGATTTTTTTTTATTAATAGCTTTATTCGAAATTTGACTTTGGCATCAAGTTCTGCTTCGATCGAGATGAAAATTAAGCAAAAAAATAGTAGGCACGTGATTCGCATTATTTGTCAAATTTTAATTTTGTCCAAAAAATTATTCAAAAGTGGGGTTATTTCTGAAAATATCAAAAAAATGTATTAGAAAAAGTTTTTTTAAATGCAGTTTCTAGCCCACATGCATAATTTCAGCTGGATAAGATAATTTTGATTTTTTACCTATATTTTGTAAATTGCACCACTTCTGCAAAATAAGACTCAACGCAACCTACATAAAACTTCTTAGTTTTGACAATGCTTTATTTCAGATACATTTTCTTTAAAGTAGCGCCATATTAAATGTGTGTTTTTCTACAAAATCAAAATTGGGATATTAAAATTTGGTCGCATGTGATGCAAAGTTTATTTGTTTTAGACCCTGTATAAGGTAACTTCATAAAATAAGTATTTTTGACAACGTAGTTTGTGTCTGAAAGTAAAAAATAAAAAATAAAATAAAGGGGTTTTTAATTAAATCGTTGAAAATAGATAAACTTTACGTTAAGTTAAACTAAAATTTATTTTCCACATAATGAACACTTTACTGATGACACTGTGTTGTTTTTTGTCTTAATATTAAGGTGTATTACTTTCAGACATAAATTACGTTTTCAAAAATATTTATTTTATGAAGTTACCTTATACAGGGTCAAAAACAAATAAACTTTGCATCACACGCGACCAAATTTTATTAGCCCAATTTTGATTTTGTAGAAAAACACACATTTAATATGGCGCTACTTTAAAGAAAATGTATCTGAAATAAAGCATTGTCAAAACTAAGAAGTTTTATGTAGGTTGCGTTGAGTCTTATTTTGCAAAAGTGGTGCAATTTACAAAATATAGGTAAAAAATCAAAATTATCTTATGCAGCTGAAATTTTGCATGTGAATTAGAAACTGCATTTAAAAAAACTTTTTCTTATAACTTTTTTCGATATTTTAAGAAATTACCCAACTTTTGAATTATTTTTTGGAAAAAAATAAAATTTGACAGATAATGCGAATCACGTGACTACTATTTTTTTGCTTAATTTTCATCTCGACCAAAGCAGAACTTGATGCCAAAGTCAAATTTTGAATAAAGCTATTAATAAAAAAAATCCCATATGATGCGGACTTTACTGGTGACACTGTATATACATTGCACATCATGTATTGAATATGAGTATTTATCCGGAAAAAAGGAAGTTTGGGGCACTCCAGATAAATACTCATATTCAATACATGATGCCTACAATGTGCAATTTATGTATATAAAATCACTTTTCACAGTCTATAAGACATGTTTTTAAGAAAACCCTCTGAACATCTTCTTTTTAGAAGTATTTTTATGACTCGATTTTCCTCTTTTTGGTTGTTCTAGACCCTTTTAAATGCCTTTTTCGCATAACCCGTATGTTCAGGTATGATGATAAACGTTTCTACGTTCGAAACATGTAGAGTCCTTTAAACTAAGAATTTTTTATTCTATTAAATTTTGTGGAGGAAGACTTACTGTTTTTCTTTCCTTTTCATACTTTCAACTTCATTTTAAGTATGGACTATTTCTTCAAATTAAAAATAAATGTGTTAGATTGCGCACCTAAATCATTATTTCTATTAAATTGAGGCGAAAAAATTGATGAACTAAAATTATAAACCAAACGAATTAACTTGATTTTCGCAGACGAAAAATAGTGAATATGGAAATATTTCCTAATGTGGAGGTTTTTTGAAGATGATAGTTTAGATTGGAAAAAATTGTATATTTTAAGAACGGTTTAGACTAGTGATATTACAACCTTCCCGAGTGTGACTATTATGTTTGACTAAATCCACTACTTACCTACGTTAATAATGTACTTACTACTTTTACAGGTTTTGATTTTTTTTGTATGAAGAAAACTTATTACAAAATGCAAAAAAACCAGTGATTTAATTAATTAATGAATGTTTAAAAAAATGGCCTATTTTTCCATATTAATTATTATTATCCCTAATTACTCTAGTTTAACAAAATATATCACATTGCGGTTTTCAGTTCCTTATAGTAACTTTTTCTCCTCTACAAGCTGATGGGGTTAGTTTTTTAATCCGACGTTTCGGATTCGAGCGACCATCATCACCTTTTTTATTTTAAATACGGACCTGGATTTTTTATTCCACTATTTAATAGCCTTTATAAGCCTTAAATTAAATATAATAAAAAATTCATATCATAACATTTGATTTTTTTGAGAAAATCCTTATTCATTGAGGAATTACGGAAAAACGCCATCTAGTGGCCACCATCAGAATCAATATGGTATAGTTAATAGATCCACGTGTAAAGGAAAAGAAGGGCTTTTTTTCAAGACCAAGTGGAATAAAATCGGTTTATCCAAAGCAGAGATATCAGCGTTTGAAAGAAAAAAGGTTTGACCTTCTCCCACCACTTTATTATTGAAAATAGAAAAAAAACGATTCCTAACATAAAGTTGCATAATTTTGTGAAGAATACAATGCTTATATTTTTAACATATTTTTATTAAGAAAAATCAACAGAAAATCGGCATTTCAATTTTGAAAGTTCTCTTACGCCCCCTAGCGGTCATTTTTCGAACTTGAAAATAATTTCCAGCAATTTCTCTTGGCCGCTTTTATGGATATATATTTTTTCCCAAAGTCCTAGTTATTACTTTCTGAGATATAGCCGATTACCTACCTCCTTAGGTGGAACAGCCGGTACACTTGTAAATCTGATTATTCCTAACGTATGCAATATTATGTTGCTTCCTTTCATGCCTTGAAAGACACTGTTTATTGTTGAATTGTTTATTATATTCACAACACTTCTGGTTTTTTGTGTGATGAACTTTTGGGAATTTTGAAAAGGGAGAGTGTTTTTCGCATACGTGACGTTTCAAAGAAACCTATATACCGATATTAATAAACAGCATTTTATGTTCCTAACTGTATGAAGAGTATAATCTTGCCAACTTCGTCTAAAAGCCTATTTATTGTATATCCAGGTTTCATCCCGAAAACAGGTGTTGGAGGGTTGCTCTATAAAAAAACTCCTGTTTGATACAGTACATTTACGCCATTTACATTAAAATTTTTTTAAATAGTCCACTAATGAACCAGTGGATCTTTCAACGGCATCATGAGGTTTAGTTGTATTGAGCGAATGGTAACATGTTCAACGTGCTCTATACATTCTATAAATACCTACGCTCCATAAGAATGTACCATCCACCGTGAATCGCCCTGTATAGGTTCCATGATTACTGTTAGTGTTAGCATTTCTACTAAAAAAATGTTATTGGATTTTTTCTTCTTTAAAATGCCTTTTTTTAATTACGAAAGAGAAATAAAAAACGTTTAATAGAAATAAATAAGAATGACATAACCGAAACCGGAGGTAATAAAACGTCAGATTCATCAAAAGGATACCAGCAAATTTAACCAAAACATCTTGCAAACTTACCTAACAAATCACCCGCCAGTTGTCACATGACCATAATTATGGCTATCCTGATGGCTCTATCCACAGGACACTGACCATCGAGATTTTATAATTAGAGATTGCAATAGTTATTTTTCGAGTGCCGAATAATCCTTCAAAAGAATTATATTCAGAAACAAAAAAGTTGAACATAAGACAACTTTACATTTATAACATCTTAATATATATATTTGAAAATAAAAACCTTATACAATTTAAAAACCATAATCATAATACACGTCATAAAAATAAAATAACCATAAAACCTAAAATAAATAAGTCCATAGGACAAAAAAATTTCAAATATTTATGTTTTTATTTAAACGATTATTTACCAACAAAAATTAAAAAATTGATTTCATTAAAAAAATTTAAAGTCGAAATAAAAACATGGATATTAAAAACAGACAATTTGAAAATGTTTTTAGAAATGCTTTAATTAATTAATATTGTTCTGAATAATTTATATAAGTGATATTGTTTACTTGAAAATTATAAATTAATAATTTTATTATAGGTAATATATTTCTTCAAAAAAGCTGTGTTTATACTATAAATTAACATTTTTACTTTAAAAAACTTGATTTTTAATGCATATTTATGATTTATGATTTTACATACTAAAAAAAAATAAGATTTGCCCCTAACAAGTTCAGCTTCAGGGGATTGAAGAATAAGTTTATCGAAGACAACATAAACACATTTATTATATTATTAAATTTTAAATAAACTTATTATTATTATTACATCAGGTGACTGCCGTCGTTCAATCCGAGGAAAAACACTTTTTCCACCAGCTTGAAAACCTTAACAATCATAGCAAGGTAGAATAAGGTTGATATTTTTTGTACTCTGATGAGTACTACAAAATGGTGTGTGGCCACGTTCCCTAGTGACGCTTTTGCCATTTCGTTTTTTGGTCAAAAATGAATCGTTTTATCAAAAAATCGGTCAAATACCCTATTTTGGAGTACAATAACCTACAGTTTTACGTTACAAAAGGTAGGATTTATAAATTAATAAAAGCAAAAAAATAAATATGGCAAATAATAATAAAAGCAGAAAAAGAAATATGGCAGGATGAGGGTCGGATATATCGTGGGGTGTGGAGAATTAACACATCTTTCAATCGGTATGGAAGCGCGATACCAAGGGTTGATAGCCTTTGGGGAGGAGGGTGTGTTCTTCTAACGACTAAGGATCGTGGTTCGGGACCCGCGCTAAACCTTAGGTCCCTTCGGGAATGGTCCTGGTAATGAACGAAGAGAAAAATATTCGAAATAAGCGAGTAGCAGCAAACAGCTGTCGATCCGCACGCATTGTAGTTTGAAAAAATCCACAATGTTTAGTGGTAACTGCGTATATTGTTTTATGGGTTAATAGGTCAGCAAGACGAAGATAAATACTTGAAGAGAATTGGGTAACAGGAGATGCACTTTATCATAAATATTGGAAGGCATCGTGATCTCAATACTTTATTGAAATATCAAAGTTCATTTCAAAGACCAATGGAATGATGGGGATATATATTTTTTAAATTTAGAACATGCCTAAACTGCCGTCTTAAGCCAAAAAGGTAGGGTATTAAGGGTATTATCTACATACTAGGCAAGATAGGCGTAACTTAAACGCAAAACACCAAAAAAAAATATAATAAAAATATGCACATCTCAAAAAAATATGTAAAACCTAAGCAACTAAGGCTTATCTCATATTTCTAAGCGAAATAGGCATCTCTCAGAGATATTCCCTATTTGCTTAGGATTTAATACTTTGCATTTTTGTATATTTATGTTATTTGTTTATCTAGATTATTAACAAGAAATTAATAAATCTTAGTTTGTAAACATTTTCTACACCGTAGGTAACGGAGATTTAGCAGAATGATCGTCATTAAAAAATGTACTTATAGGGAATTGAACCAAGTCAATGATATATTTCCTAAGCGAATACGGCGCATCTCTGTTTTTTTTCCAATACTACCCTACATGCTAAAAAAACATTTTATCGTTTCTTTGCAAGCTATTTATAGATTTACGAAAAAAAAATTACAAAATTCCATTGAAAAAAGGGTGCGGTTTTGAGGCTTTTGGGCTTAGGACGGCAGTAAAGTTAGTTTATGTTTATAAAAAATATTTGGTATATTTATGTATTTCTTTTAAATACAAACAATAGGGACCCGATAAAAATCGAAAATATTTGGCGCTCTCCATTTTAGGTCCTTATTGGCCCTGTATAGCACATCAGGATACACTCCTTGCGCCCATTTCACGGCAAATAATCCCGCGGCGTGTCTCCCAAGAACAGACACCATGACGTCCGTTTGTCAACACGAGGGGGCTCGAACTTTCGACTTTAAACAAAACGGAACGAGTGCAGCCGTTCTGAACTTTCTGGGGGGCCCACGTGGGGGGCCCTTACTTCCTACAAAGTTGTAAAAAGCGCGCTCGAAGGGGGCACGGGCCTAAAAAGGCCCACATGCCAGCCCCCTGTGTGCGGTATGCGGTGGAGGGCATATGCACGCATTTGCAACGAATTTGCACGAGTAATTGGTGGTTATACGAGTTTAAGGGCTTTATTTGGGCCTGGTGACGGCTAAACAATCCGTGAATGGCTCTGTGTGTGGTAAATAGGATCAACGGCGATATGATGACTTTTGGGCAACCTTTTTTAAAATTTATCATCGTATAGTGCGAGGAAAGTAGCCCATAGACTTCACGGATTTGCTCTCGAACATTCCATTTTATAGTAAAAATGATGATGATTCAGTGTTCACCTGAAGACGACTGGAGATACTTACCAGTTGAAACGTTGTGATTTAAAACAAATAAAGACAATGGAAGTCCAAAACTCTTTCATCGATCAAGATTTAAAAACATTATAATATAATAATTATTCAAACCTTAAAAATACTAAATTAACTGCAATTTAAATGCAATTTATTGATACGGTTACCTTTCTAAACTTGTATGCACTAACTTAATGTTAAAAACTTTATTTTATTGTCATACAAACAATAATAATAGTAATCTCAAATAATAATTTTACTTATGTAAGGTACGTAGACCCAGAAAATATAATTATATATTTGTTCGCTATCCTATTACATATTAATATGCTATTTAAACTACTATATATATATAGGCTAACATATTGTTAAATAGTTTATTTCAACCTTACTATTGCCAAACAATAATAATAGTAATAACAATAGTAAAAATAATTCCTTCGAAATCAAATAGCTGATTTTCAAAGGTTAATAACATGGAAAGCTGTTTTGGCATTTGGCAGAACTAGGTGATACTCGGTTTTATTAACCTACCCGGTTTTGTCTAACTCTCCCCTACCTACCTAAGTCAGAGAAATAATTTCTAATTATATTTCTTGGAACAGAAAAGGATACCTAGATAATGCAAAATGCAAAAATTATACATTAGAAACCTAACCTTTACGAACAAAAATTTCACAAACTAACTTTTCGACAAAAACGGCGTTTAGATGAAATGAATCTTATTACTTATCGATGAAATCAACTAACGTGTAAGGCACACAATAATAATTATGATCCCTAATGAAAAATAATTATAAAATTTTAACCTGTAAATTTTTGGTCAAATGAATAATAATTGTAGGTACTTACCGGCCACACAAAAGTAATTAAATTCAATGAAAGTAAAAATAAACGGCACCATAACTACAAAGTATTTTGAAAACGTAATTAAAATGTAACAAAAAGCATAAAAACGCAATTCATTACACTCAGTGTTTGGGCTCATTACGGTCCCCTACAAATCTAGGGATATTATTATGTCCCAATATCAGCTGATCGATGACAAATTTCTGCTGTCATCTGTTTTAAAACGAGAGTATTCGTGCCGTTTTCTATAACAAAAACGCCATTTTGTTCGTCGAGCAAAGCTGCCAACAAAGCAGTAATGTGTGGGCTACTTTAGTCTGACAATGATATTATTGTTAATGACTTGACAACAGTAATTTTCCAACAAAGCAAAATTAAAAGTTCCTTCTCACAATAAGGAGGAGTTGTTGCAACAAGCAGTTTCAATTTTCTTTCTTTTGTAATAAACTCCTTAATTAAACTTTTAATTACGACTTCCTGGCCTGATATAAATAAGTAGCGAAATTAATTAATTTATGTCGACGGCAGCGGGGAGCGAGACAATTCCGCCGCCGTGGCTCCCTAATTAAGTTATAAGTTTCTTGTTTTAATTATAAACACAGGTTTTTGTGAGGTTCAAGCAGGGGGGGGGGGGGGGGGTTCAAACAGTGCCGAATGCGGGCCGAACTACACTCCCGTGCAAAAAAAACGGACATCAATCATAAAATTTGGATTAAGTTTAGGGCTTTATACCTTTTTTATTTTTACTCCGACTTAAGTGATTTTTTTTAAAGAGCTTTCGATACATTATTAGTTTTAACATAAATTTTAAGAGAAATTGGTTTTTGACATGTTCTACAAAGGAAAAACGAAAAGTTGTTTTTCTAATTTTGTCTCGAAACAGATCTATTTCGAACTCCGAATTTTATTATTTAAAGGTTGGCCCTACATGACATGTTTTTTTTCACCGTTTAGCATAGCATTCTAGATAACTAATATTTTTTAGTCCAAATATGCAAAATACTACACGAACTCACGTATCGATACCCTACTATGAAAACCTTGTAAGTGCAATTTTTTGCAAAATTGAACTTTATGTGTCATTACATTAAAGGTGTCATATTTTATGTTATGTGAGAACCTCGTATGGTCATCATGAATAATACGCCACCTATTGGCGGATTTAAATACCTCGTAAGTTACCCGTTTGATATTTCTAACTAAAAACCTCGTAAGTTTGATATTTCTAACTAAAAACCTCGTAAGTTTTAGATTTTGGTTAGATAAATAAGAGTAGGTAAGTACTTTTGTTATTTTTATGTGTAATCTAAGGATTGTTACATAATGTTCTACTAATAAAATTTAAGCTCCGTTACATTGTAAAACGTTAGTCATTCATAGTTTATTACTAAAAACTTAAGAGGTTTTCACATACCACTATTTACAACTAACACAAAACAGTTTTTCTTTGCTACTGCAAAATATAGGAAAATGCACTTACCAGGTTTTCAAAGTAGGGTATCGGTATGTATGTTTGGTTGCCTACATCTACAAATCTGTATGTATTGTTTTAGTTAATTAAAAAACACATATTAAATAATAACTTTATTGACGGAGAACTATTTTGCTTTTGTAAATGCTTCAAGCTATCATTTTCTGCCAAATCCTATCCAAAATTCAATCTACTAACCTTCCAATGTCGATTTTAACTACAACTTTATTTGAATTTTCCATCTTCCCTATACTAAATTGCAATGCCGTGACGTAAAATCACGTCTTTTGAAATTCGAAAAAAAGTAGCAAAATCGCCCGAATTTCCGAACGCTCTGTATGTACAAGGATCACACAACGTATTCCGTCCAATTTCAAATCTCATATTGCTAAAATAACTTTAGAATCTCGTGGTGAAAATGGGTGAATAAATCAAAAAATGACAGTTCGCAAAATAATTTTTATTGTCCTTAGGCTACTATGATAAAAAATAGTATTACCAACATAACATTTAGACATAAAAATTTACAAAATTTGAAGGATTTATTTTTTTTTTAAATATGTATTTTTTATTGAAAAAACTACAAATTAGAAAAAATAGTATAACGTACGTGTTATATAAAGCAGTTTTAAGCACTCGTTTTTTAACATGGACGCGTGCTATAAAATGATGCTTTATAAAATGTGTACTTTAATATACTATTTTTGCCTCCTAAGAAGTGTCAAAACACCTTATTATCTATCTTATATCTAAGCTATTTAAATTTTTGAGAACTAAGTATATATGCTTTATTAACCGTAGCAAGCAAATATTTTATCTTATTACTAGCGTGTACCCGGCATGCGTTGCAATCCGCTGGTATAAATACAAACCCGATATATTAGTACCCAGCATGCCACTTTCTGAAATTGCACCCGTGCGAAGCCGGGGCGTGTCGCTAGTTATACATAAAAACCTTCCCCTTGAATCACTCTATCTATTAAAAAAACCGCTTCAAAATCCGTTGCGTAGTTTTAAAGATTTAAGCACATATAGGGATATAGGGGACAGACGGGCGATAGCGACTTGTTTTATACTATGTTAAGATTAAGATTATTAATGCCAAGTATTATTACAACTGCCAATCGGAACTAATACACTATACCGGGTGTTTCTCAAAAGACGTTCACCCCTATAACTTTTTTTTTATTTATAGATATTAAAATGAAATTTTGAGATTTTGCATAAGAGATGAGTCTGCATTTATTAGCATAATTTTCAATTTGTTAGACTTCCGGTTTGACCGGAAGTGGCCTTGACTTTGATATTTTAAATGGGACATCTTGTATATTTTTACTTATTTGGGTTGAGCATAACATTATGAGTAAAATGACACCTCACTTGTCATTTTTTGACGTGTTATAACATTTGTATGTTTAATGTTTATTTTCAATCTAGAGTTCTACAAATTAATTAAATCTGTTATTTTATAGTTAAGTAGTATATGAAAATTATAATTATGTCATAATAATTGACTTCTAAGTTTCACAAGCGTTTAAAAAATTAAATTTTGTTTTCTTGACGTTTACTCCATTTTTCCAAATGGAACGATGGTGGTTCACTAGGATATTTAAAACGATCATTTTTTTTTTCAACAATTTGATACCATTCACTCCTATGATATTTTTAAATTGACACTGAAAAATTTGCCTTAAATCCCAATTGCAAATTTAAAAGCGTTATGCATTATTGCCGCCCTCTCTTTTCTAAAGAAATATAAAGGCGGCTTTGAAAAACAATGGAATGGTTTTGAAAAGCAATACGGCTTTAATTTGAAGTTGTAATGTCATTAGTTTATAAAACATACCATACATACAATCTTGCGGCTTCAGAAGAACTTTTCTGGTCACTCCAAAAATTAGGAGTATATCAATTTGTTCATTTCTAGTAAAACTAACCATTTTATCTAATTTACAATGTAAGTTTAATAAACAAATGACATTACAATTTTAATTAAAAACCATTTTGGTTTTCAAAACCATTATTGTTTTTCAAAGCCGCCTTTATATTTCTTTAGAAAAGACAGGGCGGCAATAATGCATAACCAGCATAACGCTTTTAAATTTGCAATTGGGCCTTAAGGCAAATTTTTTCGCGTCAATTTTACAATAGCGTGTGTATGGTATCAAATTGTTGGAAAAAAATGCTCGTTTTAAGTATCCTAGTGAACTACCATCGTTTCATTTGGAAAAATGGAGTAAACGTCAAGAAAACCAAATTTCATTTTTTAAAGGCTTGTGAAACTTAAAAAGTCAATTAGGTATTACGGCATAATTTTAATTTTCATATACTACTTGACTATAAATTAACAGACTTAATTAATTTGTAGCACTCTAGATTGAAAACATAAAAGACAAGTGAGGTGTCATTTTACTCATAATGTTATGCTGAACCCAAATAAGTAAAAATATACAAGATGTCCCATTTAAAATATCAAAGTCAAGGTCACTTCCGGTCAAACCGGAAGTGCTAACAAATTGGAAATTATGCCAATAAATGCAGACTCATCTCTTATGCAAAATCTAAAAATTTTATTTTAATATCTATAAATAAAAAAAAAGTTATAGGGGTGAACGTCTTTTGAGAAACACCCGGTATAACACCATATTACACCCCCAATAGAACTTGATAATTACTGTGAGTATTAAGAGCAATAATGGCTATAAACGATTCTATGGTAGCAATAACTCCTATTTCCAATTGGCTAAATTACCGTGATATTATCACTACACAGCGATATAGAAGGATTTTTTCTCAGTGTATCTACCTACAAAATATTCGCTCAATTACAAAAAACCCAACAATGCAGAAACGTCAAAATTACTTAACTTTTAATACATTACAAATCACATCAGTTCTCAACCCAAGGAGAAAGCTAGGATATTTTAAATCGTTCCCAGAAACATCAAACATTTGACTTCTCAATAGTCCCTTAAAACCTATTTTAAAAGTTGAATGCAATATTTTATTGGTCATATATCCATTTCTTTTGTTAGAAGTTGGGGGTGACACTTTTGCACGCATTCGTTTAAATGCAAACTGGGATTGTTGATACCACTAAACCTTTTAAGATTTCATGGGTGGTCATTTTGTAAATTTATAACAGACCCTAAACTGCCTAATTTCGTTTTATAGCACTGTCATTGTCATGGCGAAGAAGTTAATGAATTTGTTAAGTTTTCTAAAGGCTTTGTAAATGCTATAAAACAGTTTGGTTGATTTATGGTTGTTTTAATATAAATAGAAATGTAGTTTCTGGATGGATACTTACATTATTTAAATTATTTATGCAAATTAATTTACACATTTGTACAAGCATATGCATTGAAATTTTAGATCGTGTTTTTTGTTGCGATAAAAATCAATACAAGGGGGGGGGGGGGGGGTTAAGATGACGAACGCGCGTTACAGGAGCGTAGAAAAATTACTATTAATACACGTAAGCTTATTTTGAAACCTGCCTAGCTCCATTATTAACTATATACAGGATCCTGCATGGGTGCGTAAAGGTTTCATAGCTCCTATACGAATTATGTTAGGAACTTCATTCTTACGCTGACTTATACTGCTCCATACAATGTATTTCAGGAAAATATTTTCCTATATACAGGGTAGCCCAAAAATGTGTGATAACCTAAAGTTGTATTTTTTTAAAAGGGACACCCTGTATTTTGTTTTCAGGTTCGTATTAGTATATATATTTGTTTTTTAATAATATTAAATTTGATTTAGTAGTTTAGGAGTAATAAGTTAAAAACTAAAAATAAAGTCTTGCAGCCCTGGAAAAAATAATCAAGTAGGTAAACAATTCGAATTTATTTCTATTATCTAGATAGACTGGTAGACATAACATATAGGTAGTTAGTAAGTCATTATACGTAATATTCCAGCAAACATGATTCAAAATCAAAATTTTAAAACACCATTTGTAATGTTGCTTATAACATGTATGGTAGTAACGGGGGTAGCAGTGATCGAGCCTCATAGAATCCAAAAGACAAAAAACAGTAAAACACATGAACACTCAACAAGTCTGCACAAACATTATATGTCACTAAGTACCATACAAGATATTATACAAAACGACCAGATCGTCGAGATTTTTTTTTGCAAAATCGTTTATAATTTTACGGAAGCGTAGAAGGGCCAACAACTATTTTTATTATATTTTTTCGACTTCTAAGTCGATTTTATCGAGTTACAAGTCGAAATTATATTTTTCTGACTTACAAGTCGGTTTTATCGACTTCTAAGTCGGTTTTATCGACTTCTAAGTCGGTTTTATCGAGTTACAAGTCGAAATTATATTTTTCTGACTTACAAGTCGGTTTTATCGACTTCTAAGTCGGTTTTATCGACTTCTAAGTCGGTTTTATCGAGTTACAAGTCGAAATTATATTTTTCTGACTTACAAGTCGGTTTTATCGACTTCTAAGTCGGTTTTATCGACTTCTAAGTCGGTTTTATCGAGTTACAAGTCGAAATTATATTTTTCTGACTTACAAGTCGGTTTTATCGACTTCTAAGTCGGTTTTATCGACTTCTAAGTCGGTTTTATCGAGTTACAAGTCGAAATTATATTTTTCTGACTTACAAGTCGGTTTTATCGACTTCTAAGTCGATTTTATCAAGTTGCAAGTCGAAATTATATTTTTCTGACTTATAAGTCGGTTTTATCGAGTTACAAGTCGAAATTATATTTTTCTGACTTACAAGTCGGTTTTATCGACTTCTAAGTCGATTTTATCGAGTTACAAGTCGAAATTATATTTTTCTGACTTACAAGTCGGTTTTATCGACTTCTAAGTCGATTTTATCAAGTTGCAAGTCGAAATTATATTTTTCTGACTTATAAGTCGGTTTTATCGAGTTACAAGTCGAAGTTATATTTTTCTGACTTACAAGTCGGTTTTATCGACTTCTAAGTCGATTTTATCGAGTTGCAAGTCGAAATTATATTTTTCTGACTTACAAGTCGGTTTATCGACTTCTAAGTCGATTTTATCGAGTTGCAAGTCGAAATTATATTTTTCTGACTTATAAGTCGGTTTTATCGAGTTACAAGTCGAAGTTATATTTTTCTGACTTACAAGTCGGTTTTATCGACTTCTAAGTCGATTTTATCGAGTTGCAAGTCGAAATTATATTTTTCTGACTTACAAGTCGGTTTATCGACTTCTAAGTCGATTTTATCGAGTTGCAAGTCGAAATTATATTTTTCTGACTTACAAGTCGGTTTAATCGACTTAGAAGTGGACATTATGGGCCTAAAAGTTGCAATTATGCTTCTTAGAGTTGTAAATCCAAATTAATGTATCTGCAGGTATTGCCTTATTTCTTGCAGTATACAGGGTGTTACAAATTCGTCATACCAGCATTGGAATCTCGGAGACGATAAGAGTTAGAGAAACGGTTAAATGGGGGCAAAGTTGTGCAATTTGGTGCTGATTATAATGCCGCTTTAAAAGTTTTCAAATTCCGAATACTTCCGATTTTATACGAAAAAAACAGAAATTTTGCAAAATCGTTTTTATTTTTTCCTGAGCTCATTTGACTAGCTATTTAAAAATAAATGACACTTTGTCATTGCCACTTTTTCTCCTCTACAAAATGACGTTACTAAACTAAAGATCCGCCGTTTCGTCTCCGAGCGGCCATCACCAACTTTAATTTTTTAAATACGGGCCTGGATTTTTTTAAACCGATTTTTAAACCCTCCTACCCTCAAAATGTAATGGCGATATTACTTACTCATAATGATAAATTGTCCTTGCTTATTTTTTTAAATTCATATTATTTACATTTCTTGTCAGTCCGGTCCTGGCAACGAATCACAATATTAATTAAAAACTTTAAGTAAGCAAGTTTTGAAGGGGTCGTCGACGTGGGTTCCCCTGCTGCCCTCCGCGGTGCGGGGTCTATATGCTTCTCGCACTAGTCGATGCTTGACCGTGCATAAACATAAAAATATTCTTCGATTCTATTTTTCTCTAAACCAAAGTATCCTGCTGTTTACCCAACTTTATTATTAATGGTCCATATAATTTTTTACAAAATTAACACAGGATATTCGATTAAATGATGACATATGGAAATTTGCTTTTGAGCATATGTAGGAAAAGGAGCATAACAATTTATTAGCCTTGGTATAGAAGCTTGACTTTTGATTGTTAACGCGATTAATGGAGCCAAATCACAAAAACATAATTTCTTTGGGGGGAATTAATAGACTATAAAAAGTCGGGGTTCGGGGTACATACTATAGCATTTAATAATTACAATAAAAACAAACAATTTAAAGACTAGTCAACAAATACAAAAAAAAATGCGACTGATGTAAGTACCTAATAAGTACGGGGAAGTTTATAGCATCCTGATTGAGTATTTAACAATCAAAATTTTCCCCATGTATAGATTTTGAGTTATAGAATTTTTTTTTTCAATTTATAGTTATAGAATATTTTTTTTTCAATTTATACATACTACTAATATTATACATAAGTTTAAACCAAGATAAAGAAACAAGATACTTTAAGGATAACAGGATTTATTTACAAAAATGCCCATGAAAATGCAATTCTTACAAATCTTTTGTACATAACTTTTTTGCAAATGCTTTCGTTTATATTCGTGATAGATTTCTCTCATAAGAAACCAACAATAATCCCCCATCATTGCTGGATCCCATTTGCCTAGCGTTGCTCTCTTGTATTGCTTGGTGAAATCTGTTTCCTTCTTCGTTACTAACCGCACCCAAATTTTCTGGGAAAAAAATTGAATGGGAGTACAAGAACTGTATTTTAAGAGATATACGACAGCCCATTTTGCACTATAGCATTTAAGTAGTTCTTCCACAAGTTTTTTGTAGTTTTCCTGCACTTTTATTTTCAAAAAACTCCGAAATAATTATTTTAAAAAAACTTCACGCAACTAATTCAACATCACTAAATTCTTAATCAATCTGTTGATTCCTCAGTATTTTTCTGATGAGTTTTAGGTCATCACATATTATATTTGCCACGTCAAAACTTTTTATAAAATCTGATTGCTCGAAAGCTTGATTAAGTTGAGAGGTATATACGCTCTTGTTGTTCCTTGTTTCTCTCCGCTAGACTTTTTCTAGGAAGGAGAACAGTTTTTGACAAGTAAGCAGGCAAATTGGGATAAAAGCACGGAACAGCTGTTAAATTTAGTCTCACTTTAGTTGGATTTTTTGTGTGGTGCAAAAGATAAATATCCTTACGAATAATGTCACTGGGGACAAAATGCTTAACACAAACTACAGGATACTGTGTGGGCAAAAAGCTTTTGGAATGGCTTTTAGCTGAGCTTTCAGCCATAGAGTTTTTAGATACCTATTCATCTTTTGGGAAGTAGAAAACTGATACAATCTCTTCACCTGCTTTTAAAACACTTTTATAGTTAGAGTTAAACCCAGAAATACAGCAGGGGCTTGGCATGCTGATAAATAAACAAACTAAAAGAAAAAAAAAGTTTTTACCTAAGTACCTAGGTATCTAGGGGTATCCTACCTACTTACGGACTATCTCTACTAGTGATATTTTAAAACTAATTCACATATATAAGATACCTCCAAGTTAAATAAACACTTCAATATTCAATAAATTAACTGTGGCCACAAAACAGTAAAGTTTATCCCAAAGAGCTAACTAGAATACAAAAAACACAACTTTTAAGTTAAAACAAATAAACTTCTGCCGCCATTATAAGACCAGTAAATAAACCGCCAGGCGACCAGGCTGTTGGATTTTTAACTTTATTAATGCTATTACAGCAAATCCGCAAAAAAACATGTTCACTAATATTTTGTAGAGGTTCTTAGCAATCATGTCACTTAAATTTTCTTTTAGATATCAATCGAAAACAGGATAAAAATACAAATTAATACGAAAAATCACAAACATAACATGCACCTACGTCGGGCGTAAATTACATACTAAAGCATGGATAACCTCAAAAAAGTCACGTGAGATATGGACCTTCAAGCAGTGTTGTCGATGATTCTGGTTCACAGCTTCTTTCAAGGTGGTTGTGGATCTGTCGTCCTTATTGCGGAAATCTATAAACATATTATTTTTTATATCTTTTACCTATAGGTATCCGCATAAAATGCAACTGTAAGAGCGAGCTTGCAAAAACGGTATGATCAATATGGAATAAACGCGCTTCAGTTATACTTGCTTGACAAAGTAATTTTAAGAGTGTAGTTCAAACCCAAAGGTATTTTAGCTACCTACTTAATTGAAAACAGAATCCATTAGCCGCCAAGACCCAACGTATTATTTCTTCTCCCCTTTAACAAATCACATGGACACTCGAAGCAGACAGACACGGACGTCAAATAAAAAATGACCCGGATCGTATAATTTAATAAAACAAAATTGTTACTCCAATATTTTACCTGACAGAGCTCGGACTAAGATTAATGTTGTAATTTCTGGAAGCCATTACTGTAAATGTACAGGCGCCATTGTCAATGCTCGCGTGGAGAGAAAAAATGAGAAAAAATCGACGGTCATTTGTATTTTAAGTGCTACGGTAGAAAAGGGGAAACGGAAAGATTTAAAAGGTGGACGTCTGGCGTCTAAATGGCCTTTACAGAATGAAAAACACCAGTTGTACCGTGCGAGCAAAAATTATTTGCATCAAAGAGGTCTTGGATTAAAAAACGTAGGGCTTGGTTTAGATCACAATGATATAGGGACGATATATCGCATAAATTCACACGTCTCTTCATATTTTCGAAAGTGTTGACCAACATCTCTGGAGAAATGTTACCACATTCTTGGATAATCCTTTCTTGTAATTGTTCTAAATTTGTTCATACTTGCACTTTATAAGGTAATAAATTTAGCTGCTTCTTAAAAATATAGTCCTGCATGTTCCATAAGATCTTCCCACTTCTTGGACAGGCGCCTTATACAATTTGTTGGCGTATTTTGCATTATTTTACGAACGTTTGCAACAAGTTCTTCTGTTCTTATAGATGGTCTTCCTGCTCTTTTTTTCTGTTGTATAGAACCTGTTTCCCTAAACACAGCCACGGTTCTTTTCAGGCAATGATAAAAATCCCCAGCAATAAAAGCAACGTTAGGAAAATATTCGTGAAAATCGTCCATGCACAAACCCGGATTATATTGCCACTGACCATTTGCTCTAACCCCGTTTCGAAAATACGATTCAACCATGAATGTTTTGTGCTGTTCCGTAAAGCCCATTGTGTGAATTGTTCAAGAAATTGGAAAAATTAGCGATGAATCAAATTACTGGAAAAATTAGCGATGAATCAAATTACTTGTAACGACTGTCAAAGATGATTGATTGATTGTTAATTCAGGTAGTTACTGACACCCAACAGGAATGAAGCTCTACCGCTAAGCATCACGTCCTTAGATGCAAGGCCTTCTTTGATGCAAATAATTTTTGCTCGCACGGTATAAGGACAAAATCTCTGATGCATTATGATTATTCTATTTTAAAAAATTATACTCCGATTAATAA
The DNA here is from genome assembly GCA_963969555.1 of Polydrusus pterygomalis. Lineage (NCBI taxonomy): Eukaryota > Metazoa > Arthropoda > Insecta > Coleoptera > Curculionidae > Polydrusus > Polydrusus pterygomalis. Next base: position 5,365,235 of record OZ018376.1, read on the forward strand.
TTAAAGAATTTTAAAAAATCGTACATGCACGTCTTTAGGTATACAATAAGAATGAATGACAGGTAACGCCTGATGTAGATACACTGAGAAAAAACTTTCTATTTATTATGAGAAATCACATAGGTACTCTTTATACAACTGTTTAATAAATACTATAGGTAGGTATGTGACACGCGTTTTCCCATACTGTAAGACAACGAAAATTGCTAGACCGTTGTGCAGTGATAATATCACCGTAATTTAACCAATAGGAATTAGGAGTTAATGCTACCATAGCCATAGAATGGTTTATAGCCATTATTGCTCTGAATACTCACAATAATTATCAAGTTCTATTGGGGGTGTAATCTGGTATTATATAGTGTATCTATTAGTTCCAACTGGCAGTTGTAATAAAACTTGACATTAATCATAATAATATTTGCTTGCGATAGTTAATAAAGCATATAATTACCACTAAAAATTAGCATTATAGTTCTCAAAATTGTAAATAGCTTCTAGTGTGATATTGTCCTTGTGGGTAGTTTAACATTGCATAATATGATTATTTATTACGCATCTTACTGAGATGGTAAAATTCGTCCATAGCTTATAAAATCCAATACTAATGATGGGTTGCGAAATAAGAATCTTTCTGACATGCAAAGTTAAAAAAAAAACTTAAATACCTACAAAGTAAAAATAAATTAATTGAAATAGGTAGGTAGGTATTGGTATTGGTACGGTCAATAAAATTCAAATTCAGACAGGACAGCTAGAAGACTCCGAACAACGATGTGATTTGCGCAACAAATACGTTAAAACTAATAAGTATACTACGGCGCGCGGCGATTGCCGATCGCTACGAACCCCCATCAACATCTTATGGATTATAGGTTCTAACGGATGCAATTCGTTTTTAAGGACGTTGTTCTGCGTCGTATTGAGAAGCAGTGGCGGCTCGTGAGTTTCGAGCCAGGGAGGGCGTAGGGCCGCAGGAAGAAAAAACAAAGTGCGTCACGAAAATGTTTGCACATTTCCTCATTTTCCAAAAGAAAAACAACACTAACCCAACATAACACTAGCAATTGCCGATGCAGAACAATTACCATGTAAGTAAACAATCAACAATCGCGAAATAGAATGCCAATTATTGGCTTCACCCACGTTGAGTCCCCAGAACCACTTCTCTACCTCTCCCAACCGCGGATATCTGCTGCTGCTGCTGCTTGTCTGCCTGCTTCTGCGACAAAAGGACGTTCGCGTAAACGTCCGCTCCATCGAGAAAGTGTTGGTTGGAGTTAGTTTCGTAAGTTAAGGGGTGAAGCTAATATTAAATGGATTTGTTTAGGTGAAACGATTTAATTTATTTAAAATTATTAAAATAAAGCGTAAGCCTTATAGTAGCTAACTAGTACTTATATATTTATGTATGAAATTAAAAAAACACTATTCTTACTAGAATTCTTTGGGGGACGGAGTCCCAGAGGCCTCCCTCACCAGCCGCCACTGTTGAGAAGATACAATTTATATCTTAACGAAATTACTGTATTAAAAGTACTTAGGTAGTTCATTATTCAAGAAGACTGTTACTGGAACTAATTATTACCAATAAAAACACTGCTCTAGCAAATTTGGAATTGATATCTATAACACTAAAGCGGGTTTGATACACTAGCAATTTAATATGAGTTAATAAAAAAATAAGCTATCGATACAAATTATGTCTTAGCCAACCTATTGTATTAAGTAGATCATTCTCCTCAGTGCACAATTTAAATAAATACAAAATGAAAATTATTGTATAACATTACATTATAGACCTTCTTACCTTCATTATTTTCTGTAGAGCAATCAGTAGTAAGCAGGTAGGTATTTTTTTTATCAAAATATATCTACCCAATATCAATATCCTACAAATAGGTCAGCAGGATCATCTATCTTTAAATTAAATTAAATGTATCTACCTCAATAGTATAATGTATAATGTCTCCTGTTTATCAAACGGTTGCAAAAGGCATCTTATTCTCCTTTGAAAAATAATGCCAATGTAAAAGTAAAACCCGTATTTCTTTCACCTTTCACACTCTTCTTCGTTGCGTGTCCCGGTGTTATGTCCTCCTGCTCTTTTGCCTGTTCCTTCGTGGCTGAACCAGTGTTCTTAGGCGAGTGGGGGCGTAATTGCTGCTTCGCTGGTGCACGTGGGCGCGTCTGGAACGCCTTCGGAACGCCTCGCGTGCACCCAAATACAGTAAATCATTCACGCACTGCGCTTGATGAATTAAATTATTGCTCTTGGTTGTTGGTAAAAATTATTTTATTAATTATTTGAATAATATATAGATATTATATAGGCAGGAATTTATTAAGTTTTTTTTAAATGTGAAAGATTTATGTCTAAACTTGTCTAAAGACTCGAAAGAAAAATTAAAAATAATCATTCTGATGGCCTTGCACAGTCTCTACTTTTAAAAAAGTTGTGCTCCTTTATTCGATTTTTGGGATGGAATACACAAATCAAATGAATGAAGATTGCTGTTATTTGTTATGCGCTTTTTCAAGGATTAAATCAAGAGTAGGTAGGTACCTAAAGATATAGAATGTACCGTGCGAGCAAAAATTATTTGCATCAAAGAGGGCTTGGATTAAAAAACGTAGGTAGGGCTTGGTTTAGATCACAATGATATGGGGACGATATATCTAACCAAATCTAGGTTAAAATTTTGTCAAATTCATATTATGACATGATATGCCAAACTAATGAGTAACAAAATAAGTAGACAAATACAAATTTATTTTTGTTGTTTAAAAAATTAACAAAGTAAAAATATACAGAAGGAAAAAGAAAAATAATTACATAAATTGCTGAAATTGGCCACCGCCATGCTCCAAGCATAAATTCACACATATATCTTCATATTTTCGAAAGTGTTGACCATCAGCATCTCTGGAGAAATGTCACCACATTCTTAGATAATCCTTTCTTGTAATTATTGTTCTAAATTTGCAACTGGTGTTTTAAAAATAGTGTTCTTTAAATGATGAAAAACGAAATACCTAATCCATAACCGTTAAACAAAGTGATCTAGGTGGGAATTCAATGTCTGGTCGAAAACTGATCAATCTGTCGTCGAAAGAATTGCGTAAAGTTCATAGTTTCGGCCAGAGAACACACAGCCATGTTCTCTGGCCGAATATTCTGTGGTTTCGGCTTCGGCGGCTGTATGGGCGATTGCACCGTCCTGTTGAAAATATCCAAAACGTAGTTCGTCGTCAAGTAATTGCTCCACAAATGGATTCAAAAGATTGTCTCTATACCGCTGTGCTGTAACTGTGTCATGGAAAAAAATTGGACCAACAATTCTTCTTCGGGAAACAGCTAATCAGACATCAATTTTTTGAGGGTGCAATGTAGGCTCTACAAAAAATGGGGATTTTTACTACTTCACATGCGTGTATTCTGAGAATTCACATAACCGAAGAGGTGGAACCAGGCTTCATCCAAAAAAAAATGTCATGTCTAATAAATCATTTCTTTCCAATAAATTTTGGGTAAACCATGCATTGAGAGTAATTCCTGTGCATCTTTCAAAATCTGCTGCTTGTATTTCTTGGAATACTTGCACTTTATAAGGAAATAAATTTAGCTGCTTGAAGTATAGTCCTGCATGTTCCATAAGATCTTCCCACTTCTTGGGACAGGTGTCTTATACAATTTGTTGGCTTATTTTGCATTGTTTCACGAACGTTTGCAACAAGTTCTTCTGTTCTTACAGATGGTCTTCCTGCTCCTTTTTTGTGTTGTATAGAACCTATTTCCATAAACACAGCCACGGTTCTTTTCAGGCAATGATAAAAATCCCTAGCAATAAAAGCAACGTTAGGAAAATGTTCGTGAAAATCGTGCATGCACAAACCCGGATTGTATTGCCACTCACCATTTACTCTAACCCCGTTTCGAAAATATGCTTCAACCATGAATGTTTTGTGCTGTTCCGTAAAGCCCATTGTGTGAATTGTTCAAGAAATTGTAAAAATTAGCGATGAATCAAATTACTTGTAACGACTGTCAAAGAGGACGGAATAACTGATTGATTGTTAATTCAGGTAGTTACTGACACCCAACCGGTATTAAGCTCTACGGCTAATTGGGACGGATAATCGGCCGCCCGCTCTTGATATATTATTACGATCTTGCTTGTGCGAATAGAAAATGCTTATTCGGTATAACTTGCCCGTTGAATGTTTGGTTTGAATTATTTTAATTGATTGCGTTATTGGTTTTTTAAGTAAAGTATTTTTGGATTCTGTTTGAAATAATTGCAGGGAGGGCGGCACCCCAGAGCCCTTTATTACGAGCCGCCACGTGTTTGTCTCACCTGTCACTTCAAAATGACTTGACATTTGAATTAAAATTAAGTCGTAGTAGTCGTACCTAAGAAAAATTATCACTTATTAATTTTATTAGGTTAATGGGCTGTAGACTATCGCGATAGTCTCCCGTTGCTATAAGCAACGTAAACAAAAAGGAGCCTTCTAATTGGTTGAAAATAAATTTATGAAATTTTCACTATACATAATATAATTTTTTAACCCGTTTATTTAAGAGAACCCTAGTCACGCATTGGCCATTTCATTTTCTTATATTTCGTTTATTTTTGTTTCCTTCAAAAGCGGCCAAATACTCTTTAAGCAGCTTACCTATTAGGTATATAAGGTCTGTTCAATGACCGCTGATCGTTACGTCATATTCTCCATATTTGCGTACTACGACAGTTTTTTAAGTATTATAGTATTAAAATAAATCATCTCTGCAAGGACCATCACTATCAGATCCGTTCAAGTTAATAATAAGAGAAAGAGTAACTGAAGCATCGATAAATCTTTCCCTTTCCACACATCATTTATAATTTTATTAATGTGTGTTCCATTTTTTCACTGTTACATTTGCTATGGCTTCATTCCAAAGGCCCAAAACTACGTTATTTATTACAGGATGCATAGAACCAAGCCATTTTAATAGGATTAGAGTGGCAATGATGTGAATGAAGTCTCAAAAAATAAAATAACCAGCGCTTTCCAGATAACTTGCAACGTTTGGGTGGGATCAGTGGCGTATTTAGGGAGGGGGGTCCGAGGGATCTGGACCCCCCCCCCCGTGGCCTCAACATTAAAAAAAACTCAGAACAGATCAGATGCCTTGTTGCATTTAATTTCCAATTTAAGTGAGTAAAATAATATATACATGGTGATTGATAATTCGATTAATTCCTCGCAGGAGGTAATTTGTGATTTTTTCTTAAATATGACCTATTCCGAAAATGCTTGGTTTTCGAGTTATTTCAATTTTTTTCTTGTTTTTTTACCTGCGTGTCTAATTTATTTAATTTAAAAAAATTGAAATGATGTTCACTTAGTTTTGTAATTTTTTTGCAAACTAGAACTATTAGCAATACTTTGTTTTTACAAATAATTAAGTAACTGTGTCACAGATAATAAAACAACATGGCCAAACTTGGCAAAAAAAAATGGCAAAAATAACTTTAAAACCAATCATTTTCGTAATCGGTCATATTATATAGAAATATATATTTTTAAACATAAATATTTAAAAAATTATATATTTCCATTATTGCGTTTATATTTAAAAATTTCTTAATTTCTTCCTTTTTTGGGTTCAGCTATCAAAACATAGAAATTATAAATTTTGATAGTTTAAAATAGGGCGTGGCACCGAAAAAGTTTTCGCCTGCGGCGCTTTTTTAAAGAAAGAAATAAAAAGAAAGATAAAACGAAAGGTATAGACCCCCCCGTGGCAATATTCTAAATACGCCACTGGGTGGGATATGCTGCTTTACTATTATCCAGATCTGATTATTCATTGCAAATGGTGAAACCGGAATTTGTCTTTGCAATAAGTAATCTTTTTGACCAACTTGCTTTTTATCGAATTATAGTAATCACCAGATTTAAGGCCAGACTTAAATATCAAACTCAAACTTGCATTATTTACAAAAAAAATTTGAACCAGCATGTAGAATAATATATCGTTCACCCTTTGACGATTTTTTTTTTACTATATGAAGAATGCCAACTACGCCTAAAAGTTCCTTTACTGTATATCCAGGTTTCATCCAGAAAAACAGGTTTAAAAATTCTACTCGTTTTGGGCTATATGGGGTTGCTCTATTAAAAAACGCCTGTTTGATACAGTATATCTACGCCATTTAAATTTTAATTTTTTTAAACAGTCCGCTAATGAACCAGTGGATATTTCAACACCATCAATGATTTTAAAGTTTAGTTGTATTAAGCGAATGGTAACGTGTTCACCTGCTCTGTACATCCCATAAATACGCTTTTATGGTATGTTCATGAATTTCGTGAAGTTGTCGATCACGGGACGACAAAATAGCTACATTATTGCGATTCTTAATATCTACATCCTGCTCTATCCCGTTTGCCTTAATTCGTTAGATTGAACACACGAAACTCCCAAGGCATCAGAAACGGATAGGTAGATATTTATAAAAACGTTGCCATAATATATTATATTTTATGTTTATTATTTATGTTTTCACAATTCCTGCTTTATTATATCTACTTACATCGTAAAACAGTCTTAACGGCACCACTTTCTCTTTAAAAATAATCAAATAATTTTAAAATTAAAGTTTGTTCTTTTTCACAATACCTTGACTTTTTAAAATAATGTTAATTAAAAATGTCACTGTCAAAAATTACAATAAGACTTTTTCGAGTGGTAAAATTATACGACATTCATTATTGACGAAAGCACTAGTCGTGACGTAACGGTCAGTGGTCATTGAACATACTTTACCTACTCAAATCGATCCTTTATAATAAAAAATAAAGAAGACTAAAAAATAGATAATTCATTTCAAATTACAACCAGGATGCACCATAAAATATTTTATTTGATACGATATTGCTTGTGTTTCAAGACTGTTCACCGTTTCTATGACATTGTAAAATAAAGTAAGAATAAACACTGAGCTCCCGCTGGTCAATTAAACTACTTCAGAAAACGTTTATTTTTACCGTCCACGGTCGTAAAATTTGTTAGGTTTTGATATTATGACCAAGTTTTATAATGTTATAATAGGAATTTTTAATATGCTTTCATGGGAAGATCAAAAGAGTCAAGCTTATAGAGAAGGAATCCTAATGCTGACGAAACTGTTTCTTATCGAAAACTTTAAAAAAATCAAGTTAATGTAAAGTTAACTCGCCACATCAACTTTGATTAATGGCACCCAGTTGAAGGCTGGGCGGTTGGCTACAGAAACAGAACCGGACTAAGATATTTTACCCGCGCCTTCGCCATCTGCTAAATTTTGTAAGGGAGTCAGTCAGTGGTAGATTTACCAGTAGGCTGAGTAGGCTGAAGCCTAGGGCGGCAGATTTTAGGGGGCGGCAAATTTGGCCCAAAAATTTTTTTTTTATCTTACAGAAATAAAAAAAAAACATTATTATATACATAAAGAAACGAGTGACAAAAATTTTAATATTTTAGTAATGCAAAGTATACTGCACACTCTTACGTCCGTAATCCATATATAAAAGATTACTACACGCACTGTAAAATATAGGTAGGTAGGTACTTATGCGATCATGAATTTTTAAAATATTCCAATAGCGTTTCAATATTAATTACAATTTAAATTTAGTAACTTTTACCCATTTTTTAAATTAAATGGGTACTACTTTAAACTATAAAAATGATATTTAACGTGTAATATGTTTCAACATTTAAATATTTATTTTCTACTAGATACGTACGTATTGACACAGACCACAAAGTGTACCTACATCTAGATTTATTGTTATTGATAAGTTTGCTGCAAATAAAAACAGAAGATTGGACTTTAGTTTTAAAGAATGTACCGAGCAATGTACTGACTAATGAAAAATAAATTGGCCTTTTTTTTATCTTATTTCATTTTCAATAAAATAAGTAGGTAATCATAAATTTTTAAAATATTTACTAAAAATTATTGACCAAATTTGGGAGTGGTCTTAAATTTTTTTCGCCTGCAGCGCATTTCGCATACAGCGGATCCATGCATAAAACGTAGTCTGTCTTCGTCTATTCCGGCTTCGGTGCTTCGGATCGATCGTTGAACGGGCCGGGGACCGGTTAGGTTGGGTCGTTCGTTCTCCCTACTCTAATTTATCAGTGTTCTGTGTTTATCAGTGTTTCTCTATAATATTATGCATGTATTATACATAAAAACCTTCCTCTTGAATCACTCTATCTATTAAAAAAAACCGCTTCAAAATCCGTTGCGTAGTTTTAAAGATTTAAGCACATATAGGGACAGGACGGGCGATAGCGACTTTGTTTTATACTATGTTAAGATTAAGATAAAATAAAATATTTACAGACCCGTACCTACCAAAATAAGTATGTGAAAATATTATAAAACTAAAGGAAAAGAAGACAACATTTATTTCTTTTAGTATTTATTTATAAAAAGCAAAAATAGGTATTTCTGTATTTATTATACAAGTTTTGTGGTGCACGTCTAATTAAAACACCATATTGACCCTTTTGGTATTGTTACTTTTGTGGGAATTTTATATATGGATATAATATGGGGTGTCCCATAACTAAAGGGGCTATAAACAGGAGATAGTGGACTTGAAAATATGTCATTTAATTTCATTTCTTATACGGTTAAAGAGATACAAGGTGATCCAAGTAAATATTTACTTTATAAAATTTGCGATGATTTTTTAAGCGGATATGAATCAACTTTGGTGTATGTAGTTATTTTTTGAGGGCAAGGAGGATTCTATAATGAGTTTTAAGATACCTCCTAGCATACGCCAGCTACAAAATATGAGTTTGATAAATTCTCGCATATAATTTTTGTCTCTTACATTGACCGCTTTACCTCAAATTATGAAAGAAGGATTATCCGTAAAAAAGTTGTACTTCATTAATCTCGATATTTTAATTTGTTTTTGAGATAATTGCGATTAAATGTTAGATGGCAAGAAACATTTAAATAAACACCTTTCTTAACGAAACATATTTATTGAAAAAGTCTACTATCTCCTGTTGCTGTATTTGCCCCTTAGCTATGAGACATCCTGTATATAACGATAAGTAAATGGTTTAACTACGCACTTTATTGATTTGATAATAGATGAGTTAACCAAAATGATGTTTGTACTCACTATTAAACTTAAATAATATACACCAAAAAAAATATGTCTGAAATATACTTATAAAATCTAAAAGTAAAATATAGAAAAAGAAAAGCACAAAGTCTTTCTCCACAATTTGTTATTATAATAACTTGGCGAACCTAGAAAAATTAATAATAATTCAATTCGACATGTTTCGAGTGTAGAAACACTCATCATCAGGGAAACAAAGTGAAAGGTAAAATGCTGATGTTGTTAGCAATAGAGAAAATAATAGTGGGATTCAGCCGTAATGGAGCTTTCAATGGTGTACAATAGTCAAAAGACCGACAATCAAGACTTCAGCATACTAGAAAGTTAAGGGATAGTGCAAAGGCCCTGTCTTGGGCAGAAAAATGAAGAGGGGAAAAGAAAATTAGGGCGTATTAACAGACTTTGTGAAAATCATTTAATAAGTAGTGAAAAATCTTAAATTTTTTTCAGCTTTGTCAGAGACATGTAAAAGGTATTGAAATAAGAGGGAAAGAAAAAGAAAAAAAAATTGTGTGTGCTTAAGACCACACGACAGAAGTGAAAACTTCAACAAGGTGAAATTAACAATATCAAATACAATTTTCCAATTTTGTTTCTTTTAGGTTAGGTTCGTAAGCAATCATAAAAATAACATAAACTTGGAATACGGGATAATTTTACTGCATACGAAAAAAGATATATCCCAAAATTGAACAACCCTTGAATTTTTACATCTTCAACAGAATTCAGAAATCATAATAAATTAGGTCCACGGAATAAGCAATTACGGTAAACCTTACTTCACCCTACGTAAATATATAATTTAAAAAATGCCAGAACATTCCTGAGACGCAGACGAGTGTCTATACAACGCACACTGTTTGCGGCATGCTCTTGCATATAACGTTCATTCGGGTCAGGGTCAGTTCGGATTGAATATAGCAGTTGAATTCGAGCGTTACACAGCCTAGTGTGACGCGTGACGGCTCAGTTTAATTCAGTGCCCACAAAAAGTGCTAAACGCGCCTAAAGAAGTTTTCACTTCAAAAAGTGTTTTTCATAAAAGTCAAAGCATCATTTAGTTTGAAGTAGAATTCTGTTGGGGTACCAGGCTTTTTACGGCCCAGTTACCCCGGCAGGAGTCAAAACTTACTTGATAGTTTTAAAAAAGTAATAGTTTTAAAAAACTTTTTTTGTGCGAAATATCTATTGCTTTATTTAACATGTAAAGCTTAAAAAAACTTAAATACAAAGTAAAAATAAATTAATTGAAACAGGTATTGATACGATCAATAAAATTCAAATTTAGACAGGACAGCCAGAAGACTCCGAACAACGATGTAAACTGCACAATAAATACGTTAAAACTAACGGGATTGTCGATCGCTACGATCCTCCACCAACGGCTTGTAGATTATAGGTTCTAACGGATACAATTCGTTTTTAGGGACGCTGTTCTGTTTTCTTAATTGTAAACAAAATGCGTCGCATTGAGAAAAAACAATTTATTTTTTAACAAAATTGCTGTTTTAAAAGTCGTTTATTATTCAACAAGACTGTGCTGCTACTGGAACCGATTACTACCGATAAAAACACTATTCTAGCAAACCTGTTCCTGTTGTATTAGATCATTTTTGCTTTAACTTTGTTGGCTTCAATAATCCAAGGGCTTTCATAACCAAACATGTTTACATGTACAAGAATCTTACATGAAATGACCATTTTGTTTAAAGTTATAATCCTACTTAGTTAATAACAAAATTCAAGTATTTTATGTTGTGACGTTACAACTAATTTATAAAATATTTACGATTTAATGACGTCATGAATTTGAGGTAAAATGGGTTTAATTTTATAGAAGAATGTCGTCATAAAAGTTTTTGTTTTTATGCAGAGGTATTTAATAATTTTATGAACGTTGTAAATAAATGTTATAAATATTAAATACATAAAGAATGCGTGTAAGTAGTGCACGTTGTGGGAAATCCTTATGGAGGGCTGGGTGAAGATCATTTCATTTTTTATATTAAATAAAATATATTTTCAAAAATGTAAACACAGGGCAGCGGCATTTTGAATATACGCTGACAGTGATCCCTATACCCTGCGTTAGCAGCATAACATAAGTCTTACAGTTCTTTCTTGTAGTCGAAAGCTCTGTTGTCATTTGGACAATTTCCCCACAGTATAGCCCCATTCGCAATGGGCAAAAATACCGAAGCATTTGGATAAGGGGAAATACATACAAACTACTTCAAAGTAATTTAAGCGATCGTAAACAATTAGTTCAAATTGGGGAAAGAAAAAGTACAGAAAAAGAAATAATATGTGGAGTTCCAGAAGGATCAATATTAGGTCCATTATTATTTTTAATGTACATTAATTTTGTTTTCAAATTAACTTAAAGGGCAATATACAGCAATTTGCAGATGATACGACAATTATTTATTTTGCTGAAACTTTCGCAGAAATGTATTTTGATAATAATAATGATTTCAGAATACTTCTTTCTTGGCTTCAACCAAATAAACTTACGTTAAATTTTACAAAATCTATAATGTTTATAACTGAAAATAAAATAATTGCTACCATTAATCCCTTAACATTTAATATTGAAAATATTCAAAAACGACAAAATTTTTAGGATAAGTTTTGGACGAAAATTTAAATTTGAAAGGCCAGTATATTAATAAACTTGATATCTCCTTTGGTATCTGTTTTGTACAGAGCTAGATATTACATAATTTCTTTGAAATAGTTTAAAAATATATATTTTCCATTCATATATTCAGAATTACAATACTTAGCTTCTGTATGGGGATCTGCTTGTTTATCAAACGTAAAACCATTACAACCCAAACTATTTTTTATTATTATTTTTTTTAAATGGTAATTATTTTTTATATTAGATTGTCATTTTTTAATAAATGCATTTTGAAGTAAAACAAGTGACAAACGTCAAAGAAACACACTGAACGCAAATTTCCAAGATGACGTGACAATTTTCGTCTAAAAATTATGCGCGCCTCCCAGAGTCAAGAACTATCCAGAGTGATATCCAGCAATTTACAATTCTTGTCATTATTTTATAATTAATCGATTACTCCAGATAACCAGACCTTAAGTGTTACTTTTATTAAGCTGCAGGTTTCAAGAAACCCAGTTTCCTGCATTTTTAAGTAGCGTTTGTTATGTCGCAATCAAAATACGCCAACAAATTGTATAAGACGCCTGTCCCAAGAAGTGGGAAGATCTTATGGAACAGGACTATTCTTAAGAAGCAGCGAAATTTATTTCCTTATAAAGTGCAAGTATTCCAAGAAATACAAGCCGCAGATTTTGAAAGACGCTGGAATTACTCTCAATGGTTTACCCAAAATTTATTGGAAAGAAATGATTTATTAGACCTGACTTTTTTCAGGATAAAGCCTGGTTCCACCTCTCCGGTTATGTGAATTCTCAGAATACACGCATTTGGAGTAGTGAAAATCCCCATTTTTTGTAGAGTCCACATTGCACCCTCATAAAATTGGTGTCTGGTTAGCTGTTTCCCGAAGAAGAATTGTTGGTCCTATTTTTTTCCATGACACAGTTACAGCACATCGGTATAGAGACAATATTTTGAATCCATTTGTGGAGCAATTACTTGACGACGAACTACGTTTTGGATATTTTCAACAGGACGGTGCAACCGCCCATACAGCCGCCGAAACTATTAACAACTTACGCAATTTTTCCGACGACAGATTGATCAGTTTTCGATCAGACATTGAATTCCCACCTAGATCACCTTGTTGAACGGTTATGAATTACTTCGTTTTTCCTCATTTAAAGAACACTATTTTAAAAACACCACTAACACCAGTTGCAAATTTAGAACAATAGCAAGAAAGGATTATCCAAGAATGTGGTAACATTTCTCCAGAGATGCTGGTCAACACTTTCGAAAATATGAAGAGACGTGTGAATTTCTGCTTGAAGCGGTGGCCAATTTCAACAATTTATATAATTATTTTTCTTTTTCTTTCTGTATATTCTTACTTTGTTAATTTTGTAAACAACAAATATAAATTTGTATTTGTCTACCTACTTATTAGTTTGGCATATCATGTCATAATATGAATTTGCCAAAATTTTAACCTAGATTTGGTTAGATATACCTATCGTCCCCATATCATTGTGACCTAAACCAAGCCCCACGTTTTTTAATCCAAGCCCTCTTTGATGCAAATAATTTTTGCTCGCACGGTAGAAGGAACCTTTTGTAACAAGACTGGGGCGCACGATAAGCCATTAGGCTGCAGTTTAAGTAAGAAGCTTGGGCCAAAAACCCGACTGCCGCCCTTAACCGACCAACCATGTCCTTGATGTGGCATTAAAAATTGGATTGTATTTAAACACTCGAAATTAATTGGAATCTCCAATTGCCCAAGGAATTTCCCGTAAGAAAAAAACATCAAGGTCAATAAATTAAGGGATTAAAAATAAATTCATTCAGTCCCAATTTATATTCTTTTAATGCAATCAACGGTAACGTTAAAATTAATTTATCATTTTTTAAAGAAGGCTCCAAGAATCTCAAAACTTTAATAATTGTAATCACCATTCCACAATAGTGGGACGAAGACCATATTTTATCCCATAATTACTAAACGACATAGACATAAAAAATAAAATTCCCTCGAAGAAGCCTAATACAAATTACTAAAATAAATATTTATGTATTCAAGTTTTGAATATGGTTTTCTGTATATTATTATGAATGGACATATCTCGAGAACCATAAAATTTAACTGGCTCCTTTCGAGACGCTGCTGCCAGGCCAGCGGGGTTATACAAATAATAAAGGCGCTTTTAAACTTGAATGTTTATGTTTTCGAAGATGAAGTCCTTTTATTTCCAATTATTATGGGATTGGTGTTATATACGTTATTTAGCAAAAATAAATGAGACAGCTCATGCCAATATTATATTGGCCAGTGTCAACTCTAAAAGTTTGACCAATTTTGTTATTGTTAATATTATTTAGTTTTTTCAAAAGGAGTTTGTGACTGACACAGTTAAAAGCTTGAAATTAACATAATAATTCAGTTTATTTTTGAAGAAGTAGTCCATACTCAAAGTGGAGTTAAATGCATAGAAAAAAGAAAAGCACAAAGTCTTTCTCCACAATATTTTATTAGAAAAACTAGGCGAACCTAGAATAAATCATAATAATTAAATTCAACATGTTTCGAGTATAGAAACACTCATCATCAGGAAAACAAAGTGAATGGTACAATGCTGATGTTGTTAGCAATAGAGAAAATAATAGTGAGATTGAGCCGTTATGGAGCTTTCAAAACAAGAGGTGTAAACAATTGAATAGTAAAAAACCGACAATCAAGACTTCAGCATACTGGAAAGTTTGAGTTATTGATATTGTTTAACTATAATTATTATTGATCTTAGGAATATTTTTTATTTCATGCTGTTTTAAAGTAGATAAGTTAAAATATAATATATTTTTTTTAAATAAAGGGCTAGACCTTTAATGTCGTTTAACCATAGATCACACTGATCACAGCATAGTATATTACAGATAATTTTCATAACCTGAAACGGCACGCCCTACGGAGATCTAAAAGAAACCCTGTAGGGCCTTATCAGATCGTCTTAAGAGGACGCAACCGAAAATAGATGTTTTGCCAGCTTTTTAAAATTATCTCCGTTCATTGTCTGCATTCACCGACCGTGGTTAGGGATTTTTTTACACGAAATTCTGTGGAAATCATTATAAGTCATTCGAGAGATGACAGCAAATTTAAATTTAAATTAAAAATTTGTTGGGGTTTTGGGATATCGGTCCATTATTGTCCCTCTCCGAGATGTAATAAATGATTGGGTGAAAATATCTTTGTGTCATTTGTAATAAATGTCATGAAACCTTATTTAATTGTTTATATCTAAAAAGAATTATATACTTAAATATTTGAAAAAAAGGCATTGTCAAAAGTTGTAGAAAGCACGTATGTACCAGGAAATTTCATCGGGGGGAGGGGTCCAAAAACCTGGACGAAAAAAGTTACAAGATACAAACTTCCAAAAGTAGCGCTTGTATGTTGTTGTACTGCACTCTACCGGGTGTTTCTTACAATACTTTCACCCCTATAACTATTTATATTTATAGATATTAAAATGAAATTTTGAGGTTATGCATAAGAGATGAGTCTGCATTTATTGGCCTAATTTTAAATTTGCTAGCACTTCCGGTTTAACCGGAAGTGGCCTTGACTTTGATATTTTAAATGGGACATATTGTATATTGTTACTTATTTGGGTTTAGCATAACAATATGAGTGAAATGACACCTCACTTGTCATTTTTGACGTGTTATAACATTTTTATGTTTATTTTTTATTTTCAATCTAGAGTGCTACAAATTAAATAAATCTGTTAATTTATAGTCAAGTTTACCTATTAGGTACTTAAATGAAAATTAAAATTATGTCATAATAATTGACTTTTTAACTTTCACAAGCGTTTAAAAAATATAATTTTTTTTTCTTGGCGTTTACTTCATATTTTTAAATAGAACGATGGTGGTTCACTAGGATATTTAAAACGAGCATTTTTTTGCCTTAAATCAAAATCGCAAATTTAAAAGCGTTATGCATTATTGCCGCCCTCTCTTTTCTAAAGAAATATAAAGGCGGCTTTGAAAAACAATGGAATGGTTTTAAAAAGCAATATGGCTTTATTTTACAGTTGTAATGTCATTAGTTTATAAAACATACAATACATACAATCTTTTTTCATTTTCATTACTGAATGCAATAATTCCAAAATCATTTTTGATAATAGAATGTAAAAATTCTCGCTCTTGAGTTGGAATATTTATTCTGAAACACTTGCTTCTTATGCGTTTTGCGTGTATTTTCATTCCATAACAAGATACGGAATTAATATTCTGTAATTGATATAAACGACATAGGTTGCCATGAATTTCGAAACTGTCAGTGTCAGATAAAAATGGCCGCGTTGTAATAATTATTTTCGGGCAAATGTTAGTGCAAGTCAAAAAATGAGTGAAAAATCGGATGAATCAGATATGGAACTGGATGGTCGTGGAGAAAATATAGTCTGCTACTATTCTGGTCACTCCAAAAATTAGGAGCATATCAATTTGTTCATTTCTAGTAAAACTAACCATTTTATCTGATTTACAATGTAAGTTTAATAAACGAATGAGATTACAATTTTAATTTAAAACCATATTGGTTTTCAAAACCATTCCATTGTTTTTCAAAGCTGCCTTTATATTTCGTTAGAAAATACAGGGCGGCAATAATGCGCAACGATTTAAATTTGCAATTGGGCCAAAGGCAAATTTTTTCGAGTCAATTTTACAATAGCATGTGTATGGTATCAAATTGTTGAAAAAAAAATGCTCGTTTTAAATATCCTAGAACTACCATCGTTCCATTTGGAAAAATGGAGTAAACGCCAAGAAAACAAAATTTCATTTTTTAAACGCTTGTGAAACTTAGAAAGTTAATTATTATGACGAAATTTTAATTTTGATATATCTACTGCTCGACTATAAATTAACAGATTTAATTAATTTAGCACTCTATATAGATTGAAAACAAAAAATAAACATAAAAATGTTATAACACGTCAAAAAATTACAAGTGAGGTGTCATTTTACTCAGAATGTTCTGCTGAATCCCAATAAGTAAAAATATACAAGATGTCCCATTTAAAATACCAAAGTTAAGGTCACTTTCGGTCAAACCGGAAGTGCCAACAAATTGAAAATTATGCCAAATAAATGCAGACTCATCTCTTATGCATAATCTCAAAATTTCATTTTAATAACTATAAATACAAAAAAGTTATAGGGGTGAAGGTGAACGTCTTTTGAGAAACACCCAGTATTAAACTAAAGTATTTGTTCAATTCATTCAGAAATAAGATCATTCAAGGGACACCGTTTAAAAGAACTACGGGGGGGGGGGGGGGGAGGAGGGCTCCCTTAGACACCACTGCTTATTACGAGATTAGTACTGCTAAAGCTAAGCCTTATAAATTGTAGAGTTTAAGCAACCCTTACGTTGATCCCGTAATATTAAAATTTAATCTTATACAAATTCATTTAAAATTTGATTAGCTTTATAATCCTCTTTGACCCTTTTGTGTTTTTATTTGGGATCAGTTCTTCCACAGAATGCAAATTTGTTTAATACAACAGACAAATAAAGGGATGGGAGTTTATTAGGAACAAAAAATTCGTTTAGTAGCCAATAAAGTCATTTGGGGTAAATGGGGCGCGCCGCAGGGTAAGCGGGCAGCAGAGACTTCGAGGCACCTACCTGAAGAAGTTCTTACGTTATTGTATTTATGCTTAAATTGTTAAGAGCAAACACTAGGAGGGACGCATTCGCCTTTTTGGAGTACAATTACCAACTGTTTTACGTTTAAAAAGGTGAAATTTACAAATTAATTAAAGCAGAAAATGAAATAAGAGCAATTTTTTTTTTTTTTAATTTATCAATTAAAATTTTTTAAACTTAAAACTGTGTAGGTACTAAACACGGGTGATAGGCCGTACTTTGGAGAAAACGAAACATTGATAAGAAAAAGAAATTACAAATGCGTCACTAGTGTTTGCTCGCAAAAATTTAATACTTAGGAACGGTTAGTGCTTAAAAAAACTTTGAGCTAAAAAAGGCTTTTAAAAATATAAAGGGTGTACAAATTTAAAATTTGAAGAGGTAATTTAAAAAAAACTGAAATTCACAACCTTGGGAACCGAATATCCAAAAAGATGGACCGTTCTCGAATTCAAAAAGTTCAGTATTCGTGTTCGAGACTGATTTATGGTGTTAAACGAAGAAATCATATTACCCCTTACGTGGCTATGTCAGGATGGTTTAGTATGTATAACAGATTTAAATTACACATTATTATATTTTATTTTAAAATACTTAAAAATTTAAACTACCTCTTTACTTATATATACTTATATATATAAAATAAAATTACTTTTCGAATAAATGTCCATAACTTGGCTCTGCGCAGAAAGTATCTTCTAACAATCCCCCGCCATCAGAAAGAAAGTTGTAAAAAGTCCTTCGCATATAACATCGCCTTTGATTGTTTTAATACAGATAGATCTACATTTTCATTTAAAAACAAAGTAAAAAAATAACGCCTACTACGGTCACAGTATAGTGAGTGGCGTTATTTTCTGCATTGATATCATATTATCAGCTTAAACCCCTTCTCTTTCCTTTCACATGCCTTTTCCCTTTGAACAAGCAATATTTTACTTATATAATATTAATTGAACTATTAGCACTTCTGAAATTTAAATTATTTTACTAGTTTTAGTTAGATTTTCAATTATTTAATATAAATTAGTGCTTGAACAGTATCTGGATTTAATCTAGATGGCTGCCATACTAAGTTGTCCACTCAATTTGTAATATTTCCTACATAATTGTAACAGTGTAATAATGTTAAAGAACGGATTATAACAATAAATCTACCGTGCGAGCAAAAATTATTTGCATCAAAGAGGGCTTGCATGGATTAAAAAACGTGGGGCTTGGTTTAGATCACAACGATATGGGGACGACATATCTAACCAAATCTAGGTTAAAATTTTGTCAAATTCATATTATGACATGATATGTCAAACTAACGAGTAATAAAATAAGTAGACAAATACAAATTTATTTTTGTTGTTTACTAAATTAACAAAGTAAAAGTATACAGAAAGAAATAGAAAAAAAATTACATGTGTTCTGAGAATTCACATAACCGGAGAGTAATTCCTGCGTCTTTCAAAATCTGCAGCCTGTATTTCTTGGAATACCTGCACTTTATAAGGAAATAAATTTAGCTGCTTCTTAAGAATAGTCTTGCATGTTCCATAAGATCTTCCCACTTCTTGGGACAGGCGTCTTATACAATTTGTCGGCGTATTTTGCATTATTTCACGAACGTTTGCAACAAGTTCTTCTGTTTTTACATGTGGTCTTCCTGCTCCTTTTTTGTGTTGTATAGAACCTGTTTCCCTAAGCACAGACGGTTCTTTTCAGGCAGTGATAAAAATCCTCAGCAATAAAAGCAACGTTAGGAAAATGTTCGTGAAAATCGTCCATGCACAAACCCGGATTGTATTGCCACTCACCATTTACTCTAACCCCGTTTCGAAAATACGCTTCAACCATGAATGTTTTGTGCTGTTCCGTAAAGCCCATTGTGTGAATTGTTCAAGAAATTGGAAAAATTAGCGATGAATTAAATTACTTTTAACGACTGTCAAAGATGACGGAATAACTGATTGATTGCTAATTCAGGTAGTTACTGACACTCAACAGGTATTAAGCTCTACAGCTAAGCATTACGTCCTAAGATGCAAGGCCCTCTTTGATGCAAATAATTTTTGCTCACACGGTATTACATTAAATACATTATTGTTAGTCTAGCTTGAAGCAAAAGCGATTGCCGTTATTTAATTAAAACAAATCTTATTAATAAAAGTAAGTTCCATACGGAGCGCACTTTAATGGTAACTGTATTTCCGCTCACTGCTACCCACTTATTGACGGTTGCAAATCTCAAAAAGCCAAATCAGACAATACTTGAACCTTTTCAACATCACTAATAGCCAAATGAGCGCAAGGTCTCGCTATTGTACAGATTGTACTCCAACTTCATTATTACAAATATACAATACACTACATGCCATTGTCAAAAGTCAAAAGACGTCGCGGTACATAGAAATTTTTCGTTCTCACGAATCTAAGATTCCGATTATTCCAGTCCCGGATAATTATGTCGCCGTTTAACCGGAAGTTACACGTGCGATTTGACTTGCTGCCCTGTAATTATTCGTGGAATAACTGATGCAATGAGGGATAACATGTATTGTAATTCGTAGGGACTTGTGCTTTGATTTCTCGCAAATCTATTGTGTTGTGAATGTGACGGAATTCCTGATTCAATAGTTGGCTCTTGGGGAGATATTCTTTATGTAATTGCATGTTCGGGGATATTTTGCTTGAAGGCATTTTTTGAAATGGTATACTGAATGATTTTAGGGAAGGGTAAAGGAATGACCGTTGTTCTAACAATATTAAAACCGTCAACGTAATAGACTTTTCCTCAGGCAAAAAACGGGACAAAGGAATTTGCTTTAATCTCCTGGACTAATATAGATAACATATTATGTCAACTTAAATGATAGAATAGTTTTGGCCTTGCACTGTCTTCTTCTGTTTTAAGTCACATCGTTTCAACTGGTTAGTACCGTGCAAGCAAAAATTATTTGCATCAAAGAGGGCCTTGCATCTAAGGACGTAATGCTTAGCCGTAGAGCTTAATACCTGTTGGGTGTCAGTAACTACCTGAATTAACAATCAATCAGTTATTCCGTCATCTTTGACAGTCGTTACAAGTAATTTAAGTCATCGCAAATTTTTCCAATTTCTTGAACAATTCACACAATGGGCTTTACGGAACAGCACAAAACATTCATGGTTGAAGCGTATTTGACGCCTGTCCCAAGAAGTGGGAAGATCTTATGGAACATGCATGACAATTCTTAAGAAGCAGCTAAATTTATTTCCTTATTAAGTGCAAATATTCCAAGAAATACAAGCTGCAGATTTTGAAATACGCAGGAATTACTCTCTATGGTTTACCCAAAATTTATTAGAAAGAAATGATTTATTAGACCTGACATTTTTTTCGGATGAAGCCTGGTTCCACCTCTCCGGTTATGTGGATTCTCAGAATACACGCATGTGGAGTAGTAGAAATCCCCATTTTTTTGTTTTTGAGTCCACATTGCACCCTCAAAAAATTGGTGTCTGGTTAGCTTTTTCCCGAAGAAGAATTTTTGGTCCTATTTTTTTCCATGACAGTTACAGCACAGCGGTATAGAGACAATATTTTGAATCCATTTGTGGAGCAATTACTTGACGACAAAGCATGATACTATGATACCAGTATCATGACGATGTAGTACGTTTTGGATATTTTTAACAGGACGGTGCAACCGCCCATACAGCCGCCGAAACTATTAAACTTACGCAATTTTTTCCACGGCAGATTGATCAGTTTTCGATCAGACATTGAATTCCCACCTAGATCACCTTGTTTAACGGTTATGGATTTCCTCATTTAAAGAACACTATTTTTAAAACACCAGTTGCAAATTTAGAACAATTATTAAAAGAAAGGATTATCCAAGAATGTGGTAACATTTCTCCAGAGATGCTGGTCAACACTTTCGAAAATATGTAGAGACGTGTGAATTTATGCTTGGAGCATGGCGGTGGCCAGTTTCAGCAATAATTTATGTAATTATTTTTCTTTTTCTTTCTGTATATTCTTCCTTTGTTAATTTTGTAAACAACAAAAATACATTTGTATTTGTCTACTTATTTTATTACTCATTAGTGTGGCATATCATGTCATAATATGAATTTGAAAAAATTTTAACCTAGATTTGGATAGATATATCGTCCCCATATCATTGTGATCTAATCCAAGCTCTCTTTGATGTAAATAATTTTTGCTCGCACGGTATATCCAGTCGTCTTCAGGTGAATACTAAATAAGCAAAGTTACTACTCTATTTATACTAAAGTCTGTTCCACGACCGCTGACCGTTACGTTATATTCTCCATATTTGCGGTACGTCGTAAATTAATTGAGTCAGTTTGACTTACCGGTGGTAAGGGTTATGATTTTTCTCTCTTTTAGCCTTGATCTACATAAATACGTATGCATGTGAACAAGTAAAATACAAGCGCGTTTATGCAAAAAATGTTAATTATTATGTGCAGCAACGGCAAATATAGATCGGTATTGAGAAGACAACAAGAAACAAGTTCTAACCTTGTTTTCGTCCAGTCTACCTAATACCTACTTACTCGATTATTGACCATACATTTTAAGGCAACCTGTATATTATTATTAAAGCAATGGGTGCATGCAACCATCGCATTGCTAAGGCACAAATCGCAACTGTACAATATGTTACAACATAAAAAATAAAGTTTGTAACACTAAATCATCGGCCAAACTTACACCTTTCGGTACCATCAGGCAAAAGAACAAAAACATTAACAAAAATAATTTTAGAAATGAAGGGTTAAGACCCAGGAACCAAAATATAAATCACCAGATGCAAGCCCAATTCTACTTTACGATTTTTCACAACGGGAGTCTCGCCGGGGACCCAATCAGTTCTACAAATACGGATATTAATCTTCTTTGTTTATATATTTTTAAAATTTCTAATAAAACTAATGTGTTTTAAGGGCCTGGAAGTTGTTAGAGGTAATTTAAGGGGAGTGTTAGGGGTTCCTACCAACATAATTAAAAATTCATGAAAAAACGGTTATTTTCGAAGAAAGAGTCAGTAAGTTTCTGTTTAGTATTTACTGAAATACTGAAATACTGAATTTATTCATGCTAATAAAAATATAAAACTTTTTACAATCGTCAACAACATAGTCTTATATCTAAAAAACTAATGGTATTAAAATACATTTTAAAATTTCAATCTTATAAACAGTA
Organism: Polydrusus pterygomalis; assembly: GCA_963969555.1. Classification (NCBI taxonomy): domain Eukaryota; kingdom Metazoa; phylum Arthropoda; class Insecta; order Coleoptera; family Curculionidae; genus Polydrusus; species Polydrusus pterygomalis. The sequence goes on from OZ018376.1 coordinate 5,387,984, forward strand.
CACATATATATATATACATTTAAAAACCGAGAAAAAACAACGGTAACAAATGAGAAACACTTGACGGAAAAAAAAACAGTCTAAATGATCGCAGTAGTATTTAGAAATTCTTGTACACTATAAAAAGATTTGTCTAATAAATATTATTTTGTAGTTTTAATGAAGTTTTTTTCATCTAAATCCCTAACTTCCTTTGGGAGTTTATTATAAAATTCAGGTCCATAGTAATGTTGGATCATTGAAATGATTTTTCCTTAGTTAAGAGATTTAATAGACTAATTTTTTAAATAATTATTTTCTTCAAGCAAAAAACTTAATCTAAATAATCTTACTTTCTATATATTATTTTTCCTACTTGAGCACAAAGTACCATCATAGACAAAAAAAAACGTGGCACCCAAAAAATTTTCACCTGCGGCGCTACTATTTATTTTTCCTATTTGAAAAGCAAGTCACATCATTGAAAAAAGGGCGTGGCACCCAAAAAAATTTCGCCTGCGGCGCTATTTTTTTTCCCATCATGAATACATGATACATGCCGACGCCTTTGCCATCCTATAGCCCGTCACATTATATAGACCCAGTCCGTCCCTGCCAGTAAGGCAGTGCACCACGTAGAGCCACCGCCTTGTATAGGCAATGTATGATAAATTAAATGTTCGTAATAAATACAGTCAATATTTCTTCATAAAACTACTCTAATTCAAATGAGCTTTATTCTTTAAAGGTAAAAGTATGGTTAAGGCAAAGTCAAATCGTTCTTTGTAGAATTGTAACGCATTTTCTGTAAACTTACTTCCATAGAAAGCAATGTAAATAAATTATTTAAAATAGGTGCAGTATTTTTTTTAATGCGCTGCTTCGAAACCGCTCAAGTAACGTTCGTGACTTAACTTCTTGACATCTTTATTATTAGCCATACATACACAGAGAACTGTTGTAGCATTTGTTATGGGTGGCAATTTCCAACGGGGCAGAGTAATTCTGTACGCAGCACCTTCCCTAAAATCATTGAAAAATCATCAAGGCACGAATAATAAAATTCATCGAAGCAAATTTCAAGTTTCTCCTACGGCAATATGGGTTTCAAAACAAAAGTAGTAGGTACATTTGGAGCAACAGTGGACCCGTTTGAACACATCGCTATTAAATTAGACAATTACGTATATGGGTTACCACAAAAAGAAATGCTTTAATCCCTAAAATATGTCATTTAGACACACACCAGGTCGTTTCTTTGACAACATATTTTTGCTCCTATTCGATAATTTTTTCCGGTAACAAAACACCGTTTAACCATTTGAATATGTAGGTATCGAATAGAATGTTTTTAATACCCACGCCAGGGAATTTGTCACACACTATCTGGTAATTTTGCCGAATCCCTCTTTGTCGAGGGTAGGGTTCTTTAACGTGCCAACATCCATGACACGGGGCCCACAGTTTAACGTCTCTTCCGAAAGACGGCGCAGCTCTTAAACCAAATTCCAAATTATTTAACATCGACGTTTTTTTTTTGCCGGCACCGGGGAACGAGCCCGGGCCTTCGATCTGAGAGGCCGCTGCACTAACCACTACACACAAAATATTAAAAACTTAAAACAAGCATAAGCAATTTTGTTTGAGAATATCTTAGGATTGTATATCCGCAAGAAAATAAAAGTTCGAAATAAGAATATCATATTATTTTTTAAATATTATCATAGATTTGGTTTAAGTCGATATTGGATCAAACAAATAATATAAGTCGTATTTTGAGATTTTTAAGAATTTTTTATGAGAATATCCTATTCTTACAAAAAGTAACTCCTACCTTAAATTAAGTAAATACATTATTTACTTTAATTCCTATTTGCTTCACATCAAACTAATTAATTGATTTATATTGAGATCATATTTTTAATTTAAGCAACATTTTTATTTCCAATAAAGTTATGAATATATTATTTTGAGATTTGTTTTAACAAATCAAGGGCATTTTATTATCAGTTAAAGTTAACTTCAAACTTGCTTTAAAGATATCAATATTTGCTGTGAACCACTTTGTGAATTAAACTAAGTATTTAAAAGTAATAATTTAAAATTATTGTTGATTTATTTTAATATTTTTATATTAAATATAAAAATATAATACACTCCTTATTAATATTTTTGTAGCTTAAAGCGAATATAATATTTATTTATTCGGAGGGTCATTTAAGCTCAGCTAAAATAGTTTATAGTTTTACTTTATGGCCCAGGTATTCCAGAAATAAATTTGAACTTCACTAGTACTGTAGGTATGTCGACTAATACATTTTGTTGCATTTTAAATAAGCAAGTCTAAGTACTATAGTAATTTAACTAAACAACGATTTAAACGTAATGGGCACGAATAAAAGTAATTTTAACCACGGATTAAATAGAACAACAAAAAAAATATATATATTTTGCTTGGTTTTTACAATATTTGTTGGTTGCATGGTTTAAATCACGAGAGAAGCGAGACGAGACGAGAGAAGGTCGTCTCTCGTCTCGTCTCGCCCTCTCTCGACGAGACGAGAGACCCATTTTATCTCATCTGACGAGACAAGACGAGAGAAGGCCTTTTCTCGTCTCGTCTCGTCTCGCGGCAACACTAAAAATTACTAGAACAAACAAAACTAATTTACTGTTGTACACAAAATAAACTACAACAAAATGGACAATTCCACAATTATAGTACCTACAATAATCAATCATGGACTACGAAATGACCATGGTAGGACTAGAGAATGTCCAGACTCACCAATACCTATACAGAGGCATACAATAAGCCTATAACAGGATACCGCAAACTGTACTTCAGGGTGTTACTACAAGCATTAATTTTAATAAATTTACGATCGTATGAATATAATATAAGTAAAAAGAATGAAACTGTTGATGCTTGAAGCATTTCCTAAATTAATTAAAGGATTTGATTAATTTAAAAATATGATTTCTTTCCGTGTAGATCTTGATGTTGGCATTTCTCGTTTCCATAGTAACGACAATGCCAACGCAATGACATTAGTTCGAGTGTCCGCCAACAATATATAAATCACAATCAGCTGTGGCCAGTTTGTTTACCTATTAAAATATATAGTTGTGGTTCTTGGTGGATTATTACGAATTCAAACATAACAGTCCTGGGTACCTATATTAGGCACAGTATATTGCTCTTTCCTTCAGAATTATTATGCGTCAATTTATTTTGGTTGTATAGACAAACATATTTTTCTGCAATTTATTTTTATATTAGAATTTTTAAATATCTATCATAATTCCAATCCCAATTTATAATGGACTATTATAGGTAAATGTTGTATATGTTTACGAAATATTTTTATTATGCATCATTCGTAATAATTCAACACTTTCTATCATTTTTTTCTCTAAAGAAATAATTAGACTAAAACTAACAATATTATCGAGTTGTTTTGTCGGTTAGAATAACAAAATAATAAGATCAGCGATAAGCAAATGAACCAAGCCTATTAAATCTAATAAAAGAAAGCGGATGATACGCCAATAATAGCTTGTTATATTTGAATGTGTATATTTGCACCAGTGGTGTAGAAAAATATATATATTACTAGCTATACCCCGCGCGCGTTGCTACGCTACTTACTAAAATAAATTTGAAGGAAATACATTACACAAATATCCGGCATCCCGACATCCCGGCATGCGTTGCGTCACTTTTTTTATGCTAAAATTTTCCTCGGCCTGCACACAACAACTCACCAAATTTTTACTTATAATCTCCCTAGCAGCAGAATTATTACCGATAACTTTTTTCAAGGTTACGAATGGTTTTGTTGATAGAAAATTATTCCGAGTCGAAGACGAGGACATTTTTCTATCAACAAAAACATGAGTGAAACCGAGAAAAAAATTATCGGGAATTATTTCTGCTGCGTGGGAGATTCGGTAAGAAAATTTCATAAATTGGAGTTTCTTTTAATATGATGATGAGACCTACGACCTATCCTCAATAAAAATTATAAGTTAGCAACAAAATATATTTTGATTTTATTTTGAGTGACGTTTGCCATAAAAAATAAAGCACTTCATTTTTGACAGAAAAATTATCACTTATTAATTTTATTATGTTAATAGGCAATAGACTATCGCGATAGTCTCCCGTCGCTATAAGCAACGCAAACAAAAAGGAGCCTTCTAATTGGTTGAAAATAAATTTATGAAATTTTTATCGTAATCGGATAAATGCTATAGGAACGCAAACAGGACATACAGACAGACAGACAGACAAACATTAATTTTTAAATATATAGATTATATTATATATATTTTTGATTAAAAAATAATGCACATAGGCATTTTTTCACCTAATAGCACATTATATTAGGTATATCTCGTATATGCTAATAAGCCCTCTTTACCATAATTATAATGTTATTTCAATTTATAAAGGTTGTTCGTTTTTATTCTTCGTCACTAAATGCTTTGTCTCTTTCTTCTCTAAGGTTTTTGCCATGACATTATCTTAGGTTTTCATTGCCTTCTTCTTCTTTTATATTTTATAATAATTGCTTCTTGTGTTTCTCATTACATATTTGCAAATGACCAGGCCTCACCGCCTTTCAGCACCCCCCTTCCAATGGCATTAATAAAGTATATAGGTATTGTAAAAAAACTGAGAAACACACACCAAGACAGATTATCCCAACACTGGAAAAAAAGTCTGTTTCATCCCAAATAAATGATGTATTTGGGAACAAACCCAAACAAATATTGTTTGCAACAAATAAATTAAATTATTTGACTTTTATTTCATATTTGTTTGGTTTTTGTTTATTTATGTGAAATAAAACTTATTCGCGCCAAACAAAAAATTGTTTGCTACACCTCTGCCTTTAAACGTCTACATTTCAAACAAAATATTATTTGCTGCAAATAACTTTTTATTTCGCCACTGCTTTTTAATTGGATTCCGCGAAGCGAACAAGACAAAGGGAAGGTTTGGCGTCGAGGTCTAGGCAGGTAGAGACTGGAGAGTTTAGTCGTTTAGTGAGCGTCTTTCGACAAGGTGATATATAATTTTGTATGGCAATGGATGTTCGCGATTGGCTAGTTGGCCATAACATGGGACATCTGTGGCCCTCCTTCGAAGGTAAGCTTTTAATTTTAATGTTTATTACTTAAAAAAGACAGATAAAACATACAATAATAACTACTAAATCATGCATGCCATGGAGAAATGCCCATTTAAAAACGTTTCAATTATTTTTGTATAATATAATAGAAAAAGTTAACAAATTTGTCTTTGCCATATTGTTATAGTATTATTTTATAAACATGCATATCGTTATTGTTTTATTTCTGTTTTCAATATAATTATTAATATTCATGTTGTGTACTATCAAGATGGCTGCGAAAGCGTCTCTTGTGTAAAATTATTCATTTGCCTTAAATATTTATTTGCGTAAAATAAATAAAATTTAAAGGAAATAAATATTTATTTGCTTTAAATAAATAAATATTTCGGGGAAACCATTATTTATTTATAACCATTTTTGATTGTGACAAATTTAATTTATTTCCCTCAAACAAAATGTTATTTTACAGGAACATTTAGTTATTGCAGTAAATAAGGATGTTTAAGGAGAATAAGGCTCTCGTAGGCGCAGTCCGAGTTTAATAACTGTCATGTTAATTACAGTTTTGTTTTCTTTTCTTATATAGTTATGTTATTTTTCGTAACAATAAACAGAATATATATAAAAACTGTGGTATGATTTATTTCTTTTTGCAGCTCCTCTTCTAAATAGTTTGGGAGATTATACCCTATTTTAATTATTTAATTTAAATACCTTATTGTTTATTATATAGTTTTTACCAAAAAATATTTAATAATAATTATATTATATATTATTATGTTCAATAGTAAATAATTATTTATTTATAGGAAACAATAAGTTATTTAAATTAAATGCCAAAAAGCACACATCCTAATTTCGAAATTATTTGAACAGAATAAATATTTATTTAATAGAAATAAATTTAAAGTATAATAAACAATTCGTGATTTGGATTAAATAAATGTGTTGCCGATTTAAATAAATTATTATTTGAACAGAATAAATATTTATTTAATAGAAATAAATATAAAGTATAATAAACAATTCGTGATTTGTATACACATTACACACACATTGATTATTTGTTCAGGCCATAGGGAACAAATATTTGTTTCGGCGAACTCCATTTTTGTATAGATCAAATAAATTATTTTTTCAGTGAATGCATGTTTTGTTATATTCTATTTGCAGCCCTGCAATCTAATTAGGTACGCCTATATTTTTCGGGCAATATATTGCTTCAAAAAGTTTAAAAGACCATTTTCTCTATACTTATATTATATAAAAGAAAAAAGTAAATACATATGTTTATATTAATCCAAGGGTGTAAGTATTCCACGGGTCACGTTCTCGGGCAAAAACTCTTTCAAATTCTTGAACAAGAAATTGCTCTTGAAAATGTTTTACATGTACCCAAGTTTTTCCAAATTGTAAAAATCAATACCAGTATATACCTACCAACTAATATTTGCCTTGAGGTTAGGTACGCGATAACATCGAAGATTGGTTATTTTCCTGATTTTGTCTGCTTTTTATATTCGTATATAAATTTTATAGTTTAATTGACTTGCTCTCTTTCTTTTTAATCTAAAAACATGACGACGAATTATTTTTAAACACATTTTAGAAACAAACCCTTAAAAACAATTTTCTATCTTCAAAATCTGATAGGTTTGTTCGGGTTGTATATTTTCCCCCATTCGTCAAATAATAATGTTGCAGTGCGCATGTCTAATCGTGTGTAGCTTTATTTACATGCACGAGGCCATAAATTTGCCGCTTTCTTGATTATCGTTTGCTTATCTAAAGGTAAATATAGTGGATTTCACCTTAGTTTTTAATTCTTTGACGTCTCTCTTGTCAAACATATTAGCCAACACGTGATTTTAAAATCCCTAATTCTATAAACGGCTTTCAGGCACGGGCATTGGCTAGATTAACAAGAGATGGATATATAACTGACCGTATAGTTACATGTACATGACGAAGATGCACACTACACAGTTCAATACGTTGCCCTTCAATGAGCTCAAACTCGTCAAAAGCACAGCATCGCTCGTATATGCCGTTAGTATGTGCATCTTTGTCTTACGCATTTGTTCTCGCATATCTCTTTTCGTACTTCATTAATTCGATTGTCTCGTCGCGTTCTTTAAATATCACAGAGCCGCATTGGGACACACCGCGCACCGCGTGCATTCTGCTGTTAATTCTTAGAGTCTTTAATTCTTGATCGTTCGTGTTATTGTTTTTGGTATTTTTTAGATAGCATTTTGCTTATATTTTGTGCGTATTAGACTTTTTGGTTTTAAACTGCCGGACTGTGTGTATCTGTGACGTGTTTCTTTTCATGCAAAAGTAAGTAAATAATTATTAATGTCTCGGACGGTGACGATGACATCGACAGCTTGTCAGATGAAGACCAAAAATAATAGGGAACTTGCAACAAAATTAAATTTGAAAACCACAGTGAACCATTATGCTAAAATAAGTTTTACATACAGTTGTATTGAAGAGTGCTTGAGGTATCTGTTCTGCAAACGCATGGACAAAAATCTTTTTTTGTAGTATCTACTTACATTATTTTTTCTTTATTCATAAAAAAAATACCTAATTCGATAACATTACAAACTTTTATTGTTTTATTATAAACCAACGAAAAGTTAGATCTATTGTAAACTTCAAACTCTTTAGAACCTAGTCTAAAGAAAAAAATATCTACCCGTGAATAAGAAAATAAAAAAGTAAACAATAAGCTATTAAATATAATATATAGATTTTAACAACTTAACACTGCATGGTCTAAAATCAAATTAAAAAACAAAATAATTCTTTAATAAAAAAAGGTAGTTAATTATTGATGATACTAGATTCACGACTGCCCCTTGTATATTTTTTATTTTACTAAATTAAGAGAGTGTTTTTACCAAAATAACAGCACTTTATTATATTATGAATAAAAATTAAATGAAATTGTTTTTCTGATATTCTATCCTATTTCCATTCCCCTTCAGTGTTTTTTTTGAAATATCTTAAAAATTGCTTAGGTAATTCTCCATTTCCATTTCCATCCATAATTACAACTACAAATAAATTGACCCATGTTCACACATAATTTTTAAGTCCGGCCCTGGCCAATCCTTAAGTTCTGTAAACAGAAATGTTATAAATGACATGTGTCAGCGGCGGCCATTAAAAACTAAGGTGAAATTCACTATAGGCTATGTATAAAACTCATGATACGTCGTTATCCTTCAATCGTTACCGTTGGCGCTACACCCTTTTCGACCGTCGCTCCCAAAAAGTACAAAATAGAGCGAGAGCACTTTGCTCACCCCCACCGGCGACGCATTTGCGGACAATAATTGAAAGGCCAATTGCAGCCCCGCCGCCAAGGGGTCCATTAGACCTCTTCTCTAATTAATTGTGTTATTGTTGCTCGCAAAAAGGAAGAAGGCATTAGATGCCGTCTCCGGTTGCGGGACAGGCTCATTTTTATTAATTAGGGCTGATTGTGCCCAATTTGTTTTTATTTGTTGAGCAGGGAAACATCTGCAAAATTAGATGATTTTATTAGATTAGGGCCGATAGGACCTATATATAATAATATAGGCTAAATCAACAATAGAAAAATATTTTTTTTTGGTTGTTTTGCCATAAAAAATAAGTTTTTTCAATTCTTACAACCAACTAAAACCGTTTTAATACGGGTACCTAAATCTTTTAACCGGAATGATTTCGGTAACAAGGATTAGATATAGATATAGTGTTTCTTAGGTCAATTTAATGACATAAAACAGTATGAATTTCCTAACCATAGGCGTCCCAAACAAATAAATAAAATGCGTATACACACTTATAAGTTTGTTTTACATTAGGTGTTTGTACATACTACACTTTATAAACCCACTGTATATATAATAATATATTAAAATAATAAATATAAGGTAACTCAAAAATTCTATACACAAAACTAAAATCAGAAAAATAAACCTGACACGGCACGACACTGCTCAGAAAATGCTTTAATTTTTTTACCAAAACTCCATTCTCGGACCATTGTCCAGCCCGTCCACAAGTTCCAAATTACGTATATTTGATCTTCGTCTCTTCCACGCCATCGGCGATCACTGGATCTCTGTCTGACAGAATCGATCGTTGAACGGGCTGGAGACCGCTTCAGCTTATACCAGCCGCTTTAACTGGCGCTAGTATCCCTTGGCAACCGCAACAAATTTTATGCTGTTGCCAATTCTTCAAAATTTTCGGATTTGTAAGCACAATGTAAGTATATACGAGAAACAAGGGTTTGTTAATTAGTTGTTTTTAAACACTGAAAACACTTTTTGTCTTGATTTCAGTTATATCGTTTCTTAAGGACTAAAGAATGTATTATTATAACAATGAATGGCTTGTTATTTTTTTCTGTCACACTCAAAACTCCTCGGTTTAAAGTATATTTGCAAACTAGCTTTCAAAGAAAGTTACTGACTAACAATTGAATACTGATATAAATGAAACATCTTTAATAAAAAAACTTAAAGAATTGAAGAAGAAAGATCTGACAACCATGGTTGTGAGGTCGGTCTCTTTGAGACTGTTTACCGCCGTATGGAATGATTGGAATGTCATCACACTGACTTTGGATAAATTATCCTACCTATAGGAGAGAGATAGATATAGAAAATATAACAGAATATATTTTATCTTTTGTTGTTGAATAAAATAACATTAACTCACAACAACAACAACAAAATATTTTATTAATAAATGCTTTATATTGCGCTATTATCCTAATCTCACTATAGAAATTAGATGTTTCCAATTTTCAATAAATGCCAACTTCCAAGGACAAAACGCTAAAATCGTATTTATAATAAGAGAAAGTTGTAAGGATGAAAAAAGAATTTTTTTTACTACCGTGTGTAAAATATTAACGTTACGCACTATAGAAAGTGTATAAAATTACGCTGATGCATAAAATAATTTATTTTAGGCCCTACTGCATATACCTAAAGTAAAATTTAATACTACTTTCCTATAATATATCGCATTTTTACACTGAGAGAAAACTCTATTAGCCGTAGCTAAAAATCCATTGGTCAAAAAATCTGCAATAAATAGGCGTCGAAAAAACAACTCTGTTGTAGCCACCATCAGGTTCATTTTTTTAAAATGCCTTTTCAACTTCAATTTGGTCGCTTTTTGCTATCGAATTATAGCAAAAATATGTTATCAAAAAAACGACCTCTTGTATGCAGACAAAATATTTTAGGGATTAAAGGATTTCTTTTTGTGGTAACCCATAATATGCCTACCTAGGTAACTTATATTAAAAAAATTGATTTTCCCCAGTGTACCATGAGTTAAAATTGAAAATTGATCATAAATATAAATCGGATATACCTACCAACCTATATATTATCACAGAATATAATATCAAGCTACGCAAGCTATATATTCTGTGCTATTAGGTATCAAGTTTTTTTGGTCAGAATAAAAAGTTAGTCTTAAAAATAATCTATTACTTATCAACAAAATAACTTGAACTGAAGACGAAATACACCAATTTTGCCTAATTTTTACAGCTTATTTAATCTCAACCGAGACGAAAATTAAAAAAAAACAGCGCAGCGGTGTAGCAAAGGGGGGGAGCAGTCTCCTTTGGGTACCATACCGAGGGGAGTGCCACCAGCACTCACACAATACAGGCTTAAGCTCGTATCTAGGTATAGCCTATAGGATATGCCAATTGACCAATGGCAATCATCATGGCAATAATATTTTTTTAAAATTGCCTATTCTAAATTTTTATCATTAAAAAATCTAGGTAATGTCATAGATTAAAAAAAAAAACAGCAATTTTAACTGCGACGTAAATGACATCGGCAGAAATGTTTTTCTCTAAATAAAAGTCGATCAAATAGCTTAATTCTTGTTTTACTAAAGCTATAGGATTCTGCTAGAAATGGGGAAAAATGCATATCATATACTTAATAGGTAAGTAGGTACTTGAAAAGTAAACTATCTGCTCTGTTAGCAGGAGGCACCTAAAAGATTAAGTACCTACTTAATTATTTATTTTAAACTGAACCTTTTAAGGCAATGTATAATTGATAATGGTCCAACAGCTCATTAATTGAATTGGCATAAATTAGGAACAGTCTACATTCATTGATCCTTGATGAATTCCACAACAGTTCTGCGTAGCTATTAACCATTTAAAATGTTCTATTGCTTACCTACTTAGTATTTTTTTTCGAATTAACGTTCTTACCTACCTAATATTTTAAAACGGTAAAATTCCATGGTCCCAATTTAGTTCAAGCTACTTTCGATACTATAATTTTTCTCATTACAGACCCAAATTACATTCCACTCACTAATAACCCAATTAGTCAAATAACTTCCCAACTGATTCTTTAATCTTCAAAAGAAAAAAAAACATAAAATATCAACAAGTCGCCACGGAAAACGTGTTTTCACTTCACACCCCCCACGTTCATTGGCCCAGCTTGAGCCAATGAAATCGACCAATGGACATTCATTTTCTTCTCCGCCAATATCAGGGGTCCTATTCTCGACCAATCACGCATCCGCACAACCTTCTTTCACTCGGTTTTCACAGCATGCCACTGTCGATAGGGCCTTAGAATTCAGTCATGCTGCGTACACAGCACGAAATAAGTTCTCCCAAGGGCTTTAGCTAGTTTTAGTGACTTGTAGGGTGATATTTTTGTTAAAGACGTAGGTCAAAAACGCGGTAACATTAGAAAACGCTACATTTACTTAATTAAACAAAATCATACTTTAGTTATCAATATTTAAGATTTAACAGTATCAGAAGCATTAAAGAGATCTATTAAACATGACTTTAACCGCGCGCTAGTGACAATTCTTAGTTTTTACAGTGAAATATTTAACATTTAGTGTTGTACTAAAGTGTCAGTAACAATGATTAACGCTTTTATGGACACGGGGCATCATCACCTCAGTGCCTACGGACTGAAGATGTCGCCAACTCATAATGGAGGTGGTGCCACGATTCCCGCGCCTCACCAAAACCCAGCTGCTGCCATGACCGCTCCGGAAATGGGTCCAGGACCTCAGAACCATCATTTTCAAACGAACTATGGTCATATGGGCCATTTAAATCCTCATCCAGGATATGCAGCTAGGGATTTCTTGCTCCGTAGGGATCATCACGATTTTCCTACGGCACAAACGGCTCCAAGCGATTCAATGTTATTTCATCACCCGTCGGAAATGCCTCCGCATCATAATCTCCATTTACCGCCTCATCACCAAATGTTGTACTCAAGGACTGATCACCATGCGGCGTATCACGCTCAACCCAACCACCAATACATTAACCATCATACCATGACGATGCCCCATCACCCCGGGAATCTTCATGGCGGTTTCTTCAAGTACATGAGGCCTATCAAACAGGAGATGCAGTGTTTGTGGATAGACCCAGAACAACCTCCTCCAAAAAAGATTTGTGGAAAGCATTTCACTACCATGGCGGAGATTGTAGGACATTTGGGGGTTGAACATGTTGGAGGGCCGGAAATAACTAATCACGCGTGTTTCTGGCAGAACTGTGCGAGGAATGGTAGACCTTTCAAGGCGAAGTATAAGTTGGTGAACCATATTCGTGTGCATACCGGGGAAAAACCGTTTCATTGCCCGTTTCCCGGGTGTGGTAAAGTGTTCGCTAGGAGTGAGAATTTGAAAATACATAAAAGGACGCATACAGGTAAGTTGTGGCAAAATTTAGGTTATGTTTTCTTATTTATGTCTTTCTGGATATGATAAAAGCTTCCGTTATAATGTGGAGTTAAGGATAAACTAAATTTTTAACTAATTTAGGAAATAATGCATTTTAGTTCTGTATATGTCCAAAATTCCCAATGTTGCATAATAATATATTAGCTAACTACCTAACTTCGACAGAGACTTTTCTTTATCTATCTAGGTATATTTCAATTTAAAGTAACTCAACAAATAAGAATACCTATCTACTTAGTACTTGTTGACTGTTTAATGATTGAGTGTAGACGATAAAATTATTTTTGATTGGATTGTTGTTTCAAAATACTGTAGAAATAATAAATCTTACCTCAACTTCACATACCTAAAGGGTCTATTAAAAAAGTGCTTTAATTTTTTCATTTTGGGTTCTATGTTTTATATTTCTCCGTAAAGGCCTCCATGAATGTTACCGTTATCGTTATTTTAAGCAAATTAGGTACCTAGGTAATCGTTTAAAAAACATAAAACAACGATAAGTGATTTTAACCATATGATTCATGGTAATGAAATATCCAATACCTAGCTGCAACAATTTTTTTGGTAGTGTTTTATTTCCATTAGAAAAGAAAAATTGATTTATCGAATTCAATGACACACCTTTATAGGTACCTACTATGCAAGGCATTTACTTAACTACTCCTCTAGCACAATTTAAATACTTAATATTCAATCAGACTTAATAATGATCTAGTTATCATAAATAACAAAAGCCCAACGACTATTTTGACAGACACAAGGGTGACCGACTTTGTACAGGGTGACAAAAGAGTAGCGTTTGCACATGGCACCCCCGATAAAAGTGACAATCGTCGCTGCCGGCGGCTAAACTCAAGTAGGCTTGTTGATTGGCCTCTCGAGAACACTCGAACATCGGCAACATGAGATTTTCAATGAGGGCTGATAGAAAAATAAGCAAGCCGTGAAACGTTGACAATCGAGAGGGTACATGTCTGTCTTTTTCCGAAGCATTGCTAACGAGGGAAAGAAGAAATAAGAAATTGATAATTGGAGCATTTAACTCGCTTTTTATGGGCCTTAAATGATGAGTGTTGATGACAATGTAGTAACAAGAGTTGAACGAAATGCGATTTTACACGTCTCAGGGGGTTTCCTGGGGTTAATCGGATCGTGATTTTTGGTAGAGTTGATAAATTAGGGTGAGAATTTATTTTTTGAATCATTGTTTATTCTTTTGGAATAAGAAGAAAAACCTAATACGAGAAACATGCCGCGGTGTTTGTTGATCACATAGGACTAAGTTTTTCGAATATACCGGGTCAACGGTGCACCGCTAGACTCGCAATGAGAAATCCCATGTAAATTTTGCTACCTTCAAATATTGACTCTCCTATTTATTTTACATCAAAATTATATTAGACTTTTTTGATAGTCCTTGTATGATGGACTTGCACGCCAAATTTTATTATTTTCTAATAAACCAATGAACAGTTATTTAGAAAAAACTATTCAAAAAATTCTTAAAAATTAAATACTGTTCTGATACCTATGTATATGGGATTTTTTTTATTAATATCTTTATTCGAAATTTGACTTTGGCATCAAGTTCTGCTTCAATCGAGATGAAAATTAAACAAAAAAATAGTACTCACGTGATTCGCATTATCTGTCAAATTTTAATTAAAAAAAAAATAATTCAAAAGTAAGGTTATTTCAGAAAGTATCTAAAAATAGAAAAAGTTTTTTAAATGCAGTTTCTAGCCCCCATGCAAAATTTCAGCTGTATAAGATAATTTTGATTTTTTTACCCATATTTTGTAAATTGCACCACTTTTGCAAAATAAGACTCAACGCAACCTATACATAAATAAATATTCTTAGTTTTGACAATGCTTTATTTCAGATACATTTTCTTTAAAGTAGCACCCTATTAAATGTGTGTTTTTCTATAAAATCAAAATTGGGCAATGTCTTTAGATATTACTCTATCAATCTCAACTGGCAATACAGTATCTAAATTTACACATGATACTTTAATTAAGTCAGATTCTAAATTTTTAAAATACATAAGAAACCAAATAAATTTTGAAAGTTGTTTATACCCTCAAACCGCCTTTGTAAAGACTGAATGGTTGTATCTAAAATTAGAAAATAAAAATCGATTTTAAATTATGGCTTTGGATCTGCTACAGATTCAACCTTACTTTCATATGAAAATTAATTATGAAAATTGTTGCTTAAATTTTCGTTGCCGTACTATTGGGAATACGTGCTCTATATCGTTTTTTGCTGCTTCTTCTTTAGCTTTATTGATAAGCAAATGAAAATTTTTGTCTGACCGTTTTTCGTTAAAATAAAGATTAAGATTTTCAATTTCTTTTAATTTAATAATTCATTTAAGTTTCTATTCGGATCTTGTAGTCTATTTTACCTACTATATTATTTTTTTCTAAAATATCATGCCAGATTAAAGTCGAACAAATAATTTTTTATTCTATATATGACGGGGCGGTAGCAGTGGCGGCTCGTGTCATTTTAGTGAAGTAGGGCCAGGTAAACCCTTAGCGCCGCAGGCAAAAATTTTTTGGGTGCCACGCCCTTTTTTGTTAATAGTTCTTGCTTTTGAAGTAGGAAAAATAAGCAAAAAGGCACCTAATTTAATTTATGAATTTACAATCATATCTTGTATTTTAAAAAAATACTGTAGGTAGAGTGTACTATATAGACCGAAAGAACCACAAACCGGACGCAGTTTATAATTTGGTTTAATATGTATCTGTTTTTATCAATTTGTTCGTTTTTCTTCATTATTTCATTGTGATATGCAGAATTTTATTGAGTTTTAATGTTAATTTTACCAAGCATACTGAAATTAAATATATTGTTTAAATGTACCTTCAATTTTTCATGTGTCTTCATTTTTTCCCAGATATGGACCAAATCATCTGTACTTTTTTGGGACCAAGTTTGCTCCCCCATCAAATAAAACACACATAAAACAAAATAGTCTATTAGATTTATCACAACCGCACACCCAAGTATTTTTTCCATAAATATTTCTATTAAATCAGCCGGCCGAACGAAAATTATTTAATTGAAAAGAGTTTTGTCTGTTTCCTTCTGCCAAACCCATCCCCAATTTCAATTAATATCTGTGGTCCGGCACTTTACCGGTTTTGAGAGCGCTCTTGCAAAATTTTCTGTTTTTACAGAATAAGCCCTTTACGACTGACCTTTTCTAAGGTACCGTACTGGGACGCAAGATGTCGCACCGGGTTCTATAATTCCCGTCGAAAATTATTTAGTTTACAAACAACCTTACACGACACGACGCGGACAAACAACTGTTTGAATTTGAAACGTCTAACGTCAAACGGTCAAAGGGCCTGGCTACACGGAGATGTTTTCCTGCTCGCATTCAAGGTCATTTTCCAATGTTTTTTATTGGTGTGTTATGGCAATTACGTCATAACTTCGGGCCTCCCGTGTGCCTCGTCGCTTTGGCGCGAAAGCTACGTTACCGTTTTACGCATAATCGCTTCCTCAATAAATGGAAATTTGCACCCGACTGTGTTCCATTTTTAAATTATTTTGCTAATTGCTTTAAAAAGGAGAATATTAATTTTAATAGGTTTTGGTAATTTGTAAAGGGCAGGACGCTGGACAGGAGGGCAGGTAGTGCCATGGCACTGTGGCTCTACCCCACGAGCCGCCACTGGGCGGTAGTGTCCAACAAGGAAACTACGGAGAGAACACATTTCTTGTGCTATTATTAAGGCAAACGTTTGGTAACATTTTTAGACATATTAAAATCATAAAATATATATATATTTTTTTAATTTGTAATAAAGAATAGGTATTGAATGACAGTCGATTTTGCGCCCCTAAAATTTTGCGCCTGCCTGCATGCACGCCCTGCACGCTCGCCAGGAACGGCCCTGCGGGCCGGGTCGGGTCGGGCCGTAAAATTCCGGTCCGTGCAGGGCTCTACGGTCTCCTGATCTCTCACCAAACGCCTTTTTTTCTGAGGAGTCACGATAAAAGTGTTATTTATAAAAATGCGCGTTATCAAAATTTGGAAGAATAAAGATTGCAATATCAAAGAAATTACCTTGTCCGACTTTCATTGTCTTTATTTTGTTACTTAACAGAAGTATCTCTAAACGTTTTCATGTGTAAACTGGTCTCCAAAGGTTGAAATAAATAAAGTTATCATCGTTGCGTTTTATGTAAGAAATACCTTCAAAAAAGTCTCATAGAGTAGAGTGGGGCAAAACGACGCACTTAAGGGTTAATTAGGTTATAAAAATAACAAAACCATAAAAAAATATTTTTATTTGTAAATAACTTAAAGGGTTATTCTATTTGCTATACAAAACAACATATTTTAGAGTTAAATAAAGAATCCTTAACTAATAAGAAAATTAAAATACGACAAAATACAAAATGATACTTTTGCCCCATATGTGGGGTAAAAGTCCGATTAATGTGGGGCAAATATCCGCATAAACGGCAGAGATCGCATTGAAAAAGTCCAACTTTTTCATATGACGTACAATCTTCGTGCCACCACTGTTTGCAGTTCTTGGACTGAATCCATTCTTTAATTGGAGGGTCTATATATTGTTCATTGCATCCTGGGCACATAATATGATTACTTAGTTATTGTTGTTTTTTAATTTTAACTTAAAACTGCATATTCATATGCAATTTTTCTTAGATCTTGACAGTGCTGTACAAGTTGATGTTTCATTTCTTCTGTGGTGTCCTGATTTTAATTGCTCTCGTAAAGTAGACTCATCTATTCCTAGCTCTTTTGCCACCCTTTTTTAGGAAATAAATGCACTTATTCTTCTTTTTGCTGCTTGTAACATTTCTTTCGTCCAGGCTTTTCTATCTGTTTTCCTTTGATATGTCCTAAAATAAATAAGCATTAAAATATATTTATAATTTATTCTGATGGGGTAAAAGTCAGCATTGCGGAATTTTGCCCCATCCTGAATTCGGACTTTTGCCCCATAGGTAAAGTAATTTTAAAAATATTTCCCACTGTTATATACCGCGATAATAGAAACACTTCAAGATTCATTTTAGAGACTTAACCTCTAACCTAAAAGTTGCCTATTTACTATTCCGTCATTTAAGCTAAGGATTTTTTTCAATAACTTGGAGTTTAAAACAAGAAAATAAGATACTGTGTATAAAAAATGTAACTTACCTCATATTTTTCACAACAATTATTATCAAAACTTTGCATACATTTCGCAGCAACTCGGGCACATGGAAGGCGAATAAAAACTGGTATACATGTTGCCAAATTTTGACACTGTGGGGTAAAATTCGTAGATAGGACTTTTGCCCCACTCTACTCTACCATTTTTATGTAAAATTAATAGGGGCACCAATATTTTTTAAGGGTAGCAAAATTTACATGGGATTTCCCATGGTCAGTGTGACCGTGCCCACAAAATGGCATTAAACCTTAAACCAGTACAAATTACAGTATTTACATGGTGATCGCTAGTCTGGTGGTGACTCACCCGGTACAGGTACCATAATTAAACTCTTTTGGTGACTCTGTAACTAAATAATAGCAGACATTCTCACGCAATACTCGAATAATCCGTATAAATAATTTCAGAAAATAAACAAGTGTCACTTTTCCGTGCCATATATATCACACCGGTTTTAATTTTCTAGTTTCCATGCGGCTCACGCGAAAAGCTTTTTTATTTTATATATTATCGCCTTCATAAATTAACATTTTGGCGATATTAAAGTTTTAGTTGGCAGGCGTGATAGTTAGTTAATACATTTTCTCCATTTATTACCTTGATTAAAATAGTCACGTAAATACGTACCCACATGGTTTCTGACGATAATTATTTTTAACGGAGTCTAAGCGCGATAGGTATACCACCATTCTTTACTCAAAAGTTAAGAGGATCCCTCCATCTGCCCAAAAGAAAAACAATTGGGTGTTCCCAAATTTTAAAAGGAATAGCACCTACATTGTTAATTTAAAATAGTATTATAGGAAACGCCTTATAGTAAACTTTATAATTCCTCTCGCTAGATGGATTCTAAGTCACGTGACACTCTGTCAATTCTGGTCTAGTGAATTTTTATAAGTTGGTATGAATTCCAGCAGGCCCGGTTCCAGCGCCCGGGCGCAAAGTCCAAGGGGCTCAAAATATTGCCAAAGGTTAAACAAATAAGCGTCTGTATAACCTTCGATGTATAATATACTATTTAAAAGATAAGGGCGCCCAAGTATTTTTTATAATCACGTCAAAAAATTAAATATTTTTGATGGTATAAGTAGAAGAATATATATTCAGGAAAAAAATATGAAATAAAAATTTCGAGGGCGCTAAATAAGACCCTTGCCCGGGGGCGCCAGGAGATCTAAAACCGGGCCTGATTCCAGGATCGAACTTTTATACATTATATAATGTGATACCTTCTAAAACAATTGATGCAATAGTCTCATCGGTTCTACCGCTTACTTTTGCCAAAGAATGATAAAAAATGACAATATTAATAATAATAATATATTGTATAAATAAAAATTTATTTTCGCCAATTTGTTTTATAAATATTATATTTTAAGGTACCTACCTAATAATAAACATGAATTTTTATATGGTTTAAAGATAAAGTGTCCAAATTGGCTTAAAACCTTTTGAAACTAGTATATTATATAGGCTAACATAATGTTAAATACTTTATTTCAACCGGAATTTTAATGGTAAAAAAACAACCATTTTTTACTTTTTTTGATTCTACGGTTGGTATGTATCCTATTACTCAAACACAAAAATATTGCATGCAGGGTTAGTTTACCTTCTTATATTTGAATTAAAGGTTAAACTGGACCTAGTTTAACCAGTGATTTCATTTTAATTAGCAGAAATATTTCCTTTATGCACAGTTTCTAGTATGTATACTTACGTACAACTCGAAGACTTAAACCATGAACTGTGGTAACTTCCCTAAATTTCTAGCTATGTATTTAATGTTAAATTATATCGCTTTTACGAAACGAAAAACAAAATTATGAAACCTAGTAAAACCTTTAAAAAGCATGTAAATAATGTCTTCAAACTCAATTAGCTGATTTTTAGTTAGGTAAGCTATGTTTTAAAAATGTACGAGAACAATCGATTCGGTCAAAAACTTTTACGCAAATATGACATTGTTTAGGCATTCAAAAAGTCTTTGCAAATGCAAAAAATGCATTTTTAATAAGAAAGTCCTTTAGTTTTCTTTCAAATATATCTCTTTTTATGGATTGATTGATTTCTTCTGCTTGTTTATTAAAAATGTTGATGCAGGCATAGTGAGGAGATTTTTCATATCGTGTTGAAGTGTGTCTAGGGACTATAAGGCCATTTGCGTTTTTTGTAGGATAGTTGTAATTGTTTCTCCTTTCTTGGAATTCGTTCTTGTTCTTGTATACCTACCTACATATTATGTGGAGCACAGCGGCGGATTTAGGGGGGGCTGTAAGGGCTGTAAGGGCTGTAGCCCAGGGCCGCAAATATTACGGGGCGGCATTAACAACATTAAAATTAAAACAAACCAAACACGCAGACCTTTTTAAAAAACCGTTATAAGATAATTAGGTTATTAGATACTACTACATCGTAGTGTAGTTTTGAAGCCTCTGCCACTTCTACCATGATGGCAGTGCCATCGATGCTAAAACATCGAACATCAAAGCCAATAACATCGATATTTACGGTACGTGTAGCATGTGAAGCATCTAGTTACCTCCTCAAGCTTCAAAGAATAGAAACAGCTATTTTGTCGATTTTGTGGGGAGATTTACTTAATAGATTTAATATATCAAGAAAAAAACTGCAATCATCTGAAACCAACTTGTCAACAGTAGCACTAGTATATGGATCTCTTTCACAGTATATACGTGGTATAAGAGGAGATTTTGAAGTTTACGAAAATGGAGCTCTAGCAAAATCGGAAGTGTCTAATTATGAAGACGAAGCTAAAAGGAAGAATATAAGAAAACTCTGTTCTGATGAAACGAGGCAGGGAGAAATGAAACTGATGGGACGAGAGAATTTTAGAATTAACACATATTATGTAATACTAGACAGATTATAACCAGCGAAATGGAAAAAAGAAAACATGTTTATGATGAGCTTAACTCAATGTTTGGATTTTTTTTGGAGACCCTGATTTAACGACCCTTACGGATCAATGCAAAAGGCTGTGTACTTTGTATAACAAAGATCTTTGCCCTCCAGAAGATTTTGTTACAGAATGTTCTAATTTTTCTGGCTTCCTAAAGGAATATGTATATATATATATATCATACTATGTATGAATTATTGCATAGTAATGGGCTTGAGGACATATTATATCCCTATGTTGATTTGGCTCTAAAACTTTTTTTAACGATTCCTGCATCAAACTGCACGGCAGAGTGATCATTTTCAGTATTGAAAAGGTTAAAAAGCTACATAAGATCAACTATGTCTCAAACACGTTTGAAAGATGTGGCTGTTTTGAATATAGAGTCTGAGATGACAAAAAAATTGAACTTTGACGATATAATAAATGAAGTTAACATCAGTTCTAGAAGAAAGATATTTTAATTGCCATATCATAATCAATAAGTTGTAAATGCGTTAATATAATAATGATTTTGTAAAATAAATAAAAGTGTTTTATTTATTTCAATGTACCTAAGTGAATTAAGTTTTGGTTACAAAATTATTAGTACTTTAATCTCTTTAATTAATATAAAACAAAATAATAGTAGCTCTAAAAATTAATATTTCTCTTACGATAAGAGACAGGTAGTAAGTAGGGGTAAGAATTGCCGAACAGGGGCGGCAGATTCTTGTAAGCCCCTGGGCGGCAAAAGCCTAAGTACGCCGCTGGTGGAGCACTTAAGGATGTATATTAAAGAGACTGTGAGGATTTTGTGTTTTTTGTATATTTCTCTGCATGTTTGTGTTGGTTTCAATCCAAAGATGAGCCTTATTATACGTTTATGTGCTTGAAATACTCTGTTTATGTTTACTGCTTGCCCCACAGTAAAAAATTAAAGCTGAGATCAGGATAGGCTAATACGTAGTAAGATGTTATTTGAATAGAGACAGGCACTGTGTATCTTAACTTTAGTATAACGTAGTAAGCCTGTGCCAATTTTGAGCATACATGATCGAGTTGAGGTTCTCACGATAGTTTGAAATCAAGATCATAATGTTCCCAGGAATTTATTAGGAATTAATTTTTCCAGAAACTGCAAGTTTCTGAAACAAGATTGTTGATTGTGTTGAAAAGAAAAGTTAATTTACGTTTTTCGTTGACCTCAAATTAAACCATTTTTTTTTAATAATTAAAAAACAAATTCTTGCACCTAGTACCTAAATGTTCTCTTCTCTTGCGAAACGAATGAATCGACAGCAAAATATTTACCAAATAAAACAACACCAACAAGGAACGCAAAAACCTCGTCCTTCTGTGTTCAAACACCAAACCAAGCATCGTTTTGTTCCCGAGGGTTCATTTAATTTACATTCATAAACACGAAGGGATAAAATACAGGGTCCATCTGCTGCTTGTCTTTGGGTTAACCCCTCTTTTCGGCCTTTTTACCCCGCTTATTTCGGTGCTTTGCTGCCAATCCGAGAGGGGTGAGAAAACACTGATTTTCAAATAATGTAGGTATATTAAATGTTTTAATGGGAATAACATGTAGAATTTTTTTAAAAATTATACCTGTAGGTATAATATATATTTAAATTTTCATATACGTTAATTAGGAATACCTATCATGGGAAGGATAGTTCTTATGTATGTCACAATTGAATGGATTTCCTTAAAAACAGCGTAACATGCCCTTAACCAATATTAGTTAACTTAACGACACCACTGCATGGATACATTCTTGCCTATAGTGGCGTAACAAAAACTGAGTGCCCCCGCAAACGTTTTCAGGGGCCCCCTCTCTATAACGAATGGACAATAATAATTCTTATTTTCATTACTAAGGTTCAGGTTTATAAATTTTTGAATTCGTCAATCGTGTAATAATTTAATTAGGCTTAAACCCACGTTATGTGTTAAATACCTACTAATTGAAACAGCAAACAATTCGAATTTATTTTAGAATCCTAGGTAGACTGGTAGACATAACATAGGTAGTTATTAAGTCGTTATACGTAAGGGAGAGTGGGGGAATTGTGCGCACTTACGCGGAAATCGTTATAGCACTGATGTAATTGTAGATAATTTAAATGTAAATACAGTAATGAAAGGGCTATTTAGTTTACTCTCAGCATGTAAATCAATTTAGGGAAAAAATACAGTTTTTAAAGTACAATATTGCTGAAAGTACAAGAGTGCTCTTGCGCACCATTCCCCGCCGTTGCGGGTAATCATGCGCAGAGGGTGGGGAATCGTGCGCATTCAAAGTATTAAGTATTCCGGCGTAGCTTTATCTCAGGTGATCTCCTTAAAAATCCATACATCGTCCTTTCCCAGCTAATCCTTTTGCTTTGTCGAATTTATGGACAATGTTATGTTGCTCAGGACGCCTAAAAGCTAGTCGTCGCAACGGTGTTAGGCCATAAAATAGCTTTGAGCCTTAAAACGTACTCTCTTAACTCAAGTTCTATTTTCTCTGAAAACACAGACTGGCAACCCAAACGAGCAGTGGCGGATTTACAAATTTGCCGCTAGTAGGCTATTACATTTTTGCCGCCCCTATACCAGTGACGGCTCGTGAGTTGTGAAACAGGTGAAGTGTTCGGGAAAGAAAACGCCCGCTGCAGGCGAAATGCGCCGCAGGCGAAATTTTTTTAAGACCACGCCCAAATTTGGTCAATAATTTTTAGTAAATATTTTAAAAATTTATGATTACCTACTTATTTTACTGAAAATGAAATTTCTTTCTGCAAAGCCAGTAAAGTTCCAACTACCTTTTTTTATCCCCATTAACAGACACGGCCAACAATAAAGTTTATTTAAAAAAATACTACCCGTCGACTATGAACAAAGATTGTACCATTTATTTCTGTAAGACAAAAAATTGGGCCAAATTTACCGCCCCCTAAAACCTGCCGCCCTAGGCTCCAGCCTACTCAGCCTAATGGTAAATCCAGCACTGAATTAGTTTTAAATATTTAGGGGTAATTATTGATTCAAAATTAAAATTTTTTAATTATTTTGAAAGTATCATATCGAAGATTGCTGGAGAAGTAGGTTATTTTAAAAGAATTAGTTCTAATTTAAGTTTGTTTTTAAAAAAAAAAACTGTATTTAAAACTATTATATTACCACCTTTTCTTTATTGCTCTTCCATTTTATATTCTGCTAGTGAGGAAATATTTGACAAATTACAAATTTTAAAAAATAAGGCAATGCGGATTATTTACACATATACAAAAATTAATTTTATGTTGAAAAATTTAGATTGGTTGAATATCAGAAATTTAGTTTTTATTTAGTAATTATGTATATTTATACATAAAATTAAAAATAATTTATTGTCTGATTGTTTAAAAAAAATTTGTTCTTTTAATTATGACCATCATAATTATAAAACAAGAACTAATCAAAATTCTTATGTGGATAGAGTGCCTAAACCATTAGCTTATAAATCTATTTTTTATAAAGGTTTGATAGAATATAATAACTTGGAAAATTCGAGATTTACAAAAATCATTAAAACTGTTTAAAAAACTTTAAAATAACATTTAATTAAAAAACAAAAGGATACGTACTATTTGATACAATTTACAAAATGTTTAACTTTTCTGTCTGTTTTTGTTAAAAGAAGGTTGCGTTTTAAAATTTAAAAATAAATCTATTAGAAATTATTTAATAATTGTAGATTATTGCTAAATAAAACATGTTACTACTTTACTACTACTACTACTACTACTACTACTAGCGACAAAAAATAATTTAAAAAAAGTCCAGCCCCAAATAATATCCCCACTATCACTGGACTATACAGTGCACTGTATTGTTATGATCTCAAGACGCGACAGTTCCCACAAGATGGATGCCACAGTTACCGGTTAATTGATTTTAAATAATTATAAAATCAAACCCGAAAACCAATACTCAAAACTCGAAAGAGCAAACAAGACAATCAAAAAGCGATAAAAAATTTTAAACGTCGTCGTAAAATATGACCAACGTCAAACTCAGCCATCAATTTAAATAATGAACGGACAAGGAAACATATTAAAAATAAACAACCCATCTCTCTTAGTCCCGTATAATTTACCAATTTCTTTGGTCAATTTTTCTTTCGGATAAGTATGCCTAATACGGTTGAAAGATTATTAATAGGTAGCCATATTTTAAATATGGACGAAACTGGTTTGATCGAGAGAAATGTGCTTTGCAGTACCTATATACTTGATATAGCTTTGTTTATTTTTTTTTATTAATAATTATACCTGAATATTGAGTCACAGAAACTTACGTTCAAATTAAAAAACCTTATAAAGGTTATAGACCAGAGTCGATAATTTTTGAAACCAAAAAAAAATAATAGTAGGATGAAACCCATTGGAAAAGGAAGAGAATATAACAAAAATGAAAGGAAAAATAAATTACGGGCGATCCGAGGTCGGGAAGTGGGGGGCGGTGAGTTTTTAAGGTTAGAAAACGATTTATCTCGATTTTCGGCAAAACTACAAGTCCTATGGAAAAACGTTAAATAGCAAAGTTGTAGGTAATAAAAAGATCTACTACTTTTGTATTTGCACTTTTTTCACATAACCTCAAAATTTATATGAAAAATTCAAATAACCAATTTTTTGGTTTTTTATTTTTATCTTTTACAAAAAATTTTTTTATGCACGAAATTTGGTGAAAACTTAACTTTTTATGTCCCAAACACACTGTAATTTTTTTGATTTAAAATATTTATTTTTTAACCTCATTTTGACTTAATATCGAAAAAGCACCCTAATTTTCAATCGAAAATTCTCACCTCAAAATATCTGCTTTTTTAAAAAAGTCGGTGGGCTTTTTGTTCGTTGAAATCTCTACTTTCTGATGGTGTAAAAAAATATACATTACTATGGTAAATATTCTCAAAAAATGCAAAGAAACGAAAAAGAATCGAATCCGATTTTTTTTTTAATCAATATGTACAATTTTGAGCTATTTATTAAAATTTATACTTTAATTACTCGAAAAACGTAAGATTTTATGTTACATTGATAAACAAAATAATTACAAATTCATAAAACATAAAGATCCCAAAAAATATGCGAAAATAGTTGTTCTAAATATAATTAAAGGTAGTATTTAAAGGGGATTTCATCACATTTACCATAGTAATGTATATTTTTTTACACCATCAGAAAGTAGAGGTTTCAACGAACAAAAAGCCCACAAACTTTTTTAAAAAAGCAGATATTTTGACGTGAGAATTTTCGATTGAAAATTAGGGTGCTTTTTCGATATTAAGTCAAAATAAGGTGAAAAAATAAATATTTTAAATCAAAAAAATTACAGTGTCTTTGGGACATAAAAAGGTAAGTTTTCACCAAATTCCGTGAAAAAAAAAATTTCTTGTAAAAGAATAAAATAAAAAACCAAAAACTAGGTTATTTGAATTTTTCACATAAATTTTGAGGTTATGTGAAAAAAGTGCAAATACAAAAGTTGTAGATCTTTTTATTACCTACAACTTTGCCGTTTAACGTTTTTTCATAGGACTTGTAGTTTTGCCGAAAATTGTGATAAATCGTTTTCTAACCTTAAAAACTCACCGCCCCCCACTTTCCGACCTCGGATCGCCCGTAATTTATTTTTCCTTTAATTTTTGTTATATTCTCTTTCTTTTCCAATGGGTTTCATTCTACTATTATTTTTTTTTTAACTTTTTACCATTTGCAAAGGCTTCAGCCCTGGTCTATTACCTAATTATAGAATGTTAATTTTGATCACATCACATATTGTAATAATGCCTGTTTAAAACAACATAGGGAGCCCTCTGCAATATAGCGATTTATAGTACAATGTGTAAAATTATTCCTCATAATATGCAAACTATGGAACTTTCGCCCCCATACTACAAAACCAACAATTTTTAACTAAGTATAATAATTACAGTTTCAAATACTTCCTAGCACCTTTTCCAAGAACCCTAATACAAAAATTCAATAGATACTTTCCTAGAAGAGGCAAAAACCTCAATTTGAAAGCCTTTAAATCTTTCGAAAAAGCTTTGTGTCAATAATACAGCTAAAAATCTGTTTGCCTGGGTTTGTCCTCCGCCCACAAAGTTTAAAAGTCATTTAGAAGATGTTTTTGGCCATGTAAATTACGGATTTTTGGGAATTTAGGTAGTTCAGGTGGCAGGTAGAGGTGAACATTGGTTAAATATGATAATGATTCTTTGTTTTCAAAATGAGGTTTTTGAAAGTTAATGGTTTGGAATGAATTTGAAAGAAAGTCATAATCCGTTAGGAAGTCTATAATAGGATTTAATCCTGGCAATAAATAAATAATAATTTTGGTAGAGAGACCTAAAAATATTGCATTTTATTTTTAGGTATAGTTTATAGGTAGGGGAGATTGCCCCAGTGGCGGACACCTAAGCCTTATCTACTTTTTTCAAAAACCTTAATACATTTTAGAAAAGTAAAAGTTGTTCCTAATAGAGGGCCATATACAGTGATGGGCTCAAATATGGAACAAATTCATTTAAAAATCAGGTATTCATTTTTTGAAAAAACGCTCGGACACGTCGATTATAATTCTTTCTTCCGGATTTTTTGCCTCAAAAAGAAATTATACCGGGTGTGTCAAAAAGTAGATGTAGCAAAATTTTTTTGTTTTTTAAATAGAACCCCCCTATTTTTACTTATTGTCCTAATTCTACGTCAAATTCTGCGCATAATTTATGTAGCATACTCTATCCTTATCTCTAACGGTTTTAGAGAAAAATTACATCATAAAAAAAATTCTTTAAAAAAAGGTACATGTACCTACTTAAAGATAAACAGGTAAATTAGAAAATAAAGAAATAAAAATAGAAATAGACATTCGTTAAATTAAATTAATCCATTAATAAACCCGACTAAATCTGCTGAACTGATGTCCTATTGAAATAACGAGAAAATAACGAAATAATCAGGGTGAAATCAGGGCGAATAATGACGTTTGAAAACACTCAACATACAAACACAGTAATTACCGAACCCCCAAATAAAGTTATTCACTATATTGCTAACAACCTAATGCTGTTAATGGGAGAAACAGGAATAGCGCACCCCTATTTTGCCCGATAAAATCAGTTGGAAATTTTCCTGGAATAGGGAATGATTCCTGAAGTTAGTAACATGTTTGCTAGATATGTATATAGTTTCAGCCAAAAATTTTGTTTATACTTTTGGTCTGTTTATGGTTGTTTTTATACGGTGGGAAACGTTAACCTAAGAAATATTTAAAACAACTTATTTGTAACTGACAACAATGGTGTATCATATTTGGTAGTGTTGTGATAAGGGATTATGAAAGGTATATCATAGTTAATAAAATTGTGGTGGATATTATTCAGCGATACATACTACTGTGCTGCAAATACTCCCCATCCCAAACCAAAGCTGGAAAAACTACTGGAAGAGTTGTCAGTTGTCAGCTACAAGCAATACTTAAAAGTGCAACTGATTAAGCAATCTAATAATTAACATATTATTTGAAAGTCGCTTTGATGGATTCATTGTTCAAAATAATAGAGAGGTCATTTTGATTTACTCAATTCTTTAACCAAATGTTTCCAAAGCAGTGGATCGGAAGAAGAGGCTAAGTTGAGTGGCCCGCAAGATCCACAAACCTCAACCCTTTGTACTTTTATTAGTGAGGTGATTTAAAAAATAAAATTTACAAAAATAGACCAGGTAATATTGAGATTTAGAGGAGGGGAATTTAAAGATAGAGTTGGCTATTGTCCATGCAGCTAACAACGGGAAATAAAGTACCTAGCTTTTTTTTTATTTAAGTTTAAAGTATTTCCCATTTACCTTATGTCCTTGTTAATTTATTTAAAATTGGTTTTCCTATGTCATTTTGAAGAATAAGTCCAGGGAAAAATTTGTCTCCAAAAGATATACAATGTTCTATTTAAAAATTAAAAAGTTAGTATTTTTCTGACTAACAACACTGTCCAATTACAGAAACGGTTTATCTAAACGAATGGTTGGTAAAAAAAATTAGATTTTTAGTAGATTTTGAAATAATATACCTACTTGCGGTATTTCAGACTTTTTGAAACCCTGTATAGTGGTTTTTTAGCAATGCATTATAGAGATGTTTATAATAAAATGTTTACCTTTTGTTAACGTTTTTTTCGTTGTAAATTATTTTTCTGTCTGTCTATTTATATTGATCTGAGAATTTACCCATGCAACTTTGTAAATATTTCTAAAATCATATCTTCGTGGAATAGAAAACTTAAAATTATAAGAAAAATAAATGACAGTGTCTAAAGTTACTGGAAGTTTTACTTTTCATTGATTTCTATATATTTTACAGTATTCAAGAAAAAATAATGATTATACTAATGTAATTAATGCAAGTACTAAAAACGAAATAATGAGACCTTTATTTATTTCAACATTGAGATTTTAAGATTTTTTTAAATTGCCTATAATTCCAAAACGACTAAAAATATGGATTAATGACATATTAGACATTTAGATAGGAAGTTTGATTCTCTTGGTGTTAGTAAGATTTTAAACACGATTTTTTCATTTACGAAAATTGACTTATGCACATTTATCCAAATGCCTAGATCGGCACAATTTTAAAATCCCCCTGTATGAAAAAGGTAAAACCTAAGTTATGGAGTTTAATGGTCTATGTTTTGGTTAGAAGATATCAAAATTTTAAATGGTTAGCTTTATTACATTCAAAGTTACTGATCGGTCTTCTCGGTATGTTTTTACATAAAAAATTAATTCTATAATTTATATCTCAACAACGGTCAGACACATTAACCAAAGTTACTTAGGTCTTAATAGGGTATCCAATAAAGCTAAAATATACAGGGTATTCTATTTGAATGATCAAAGTTGGCTATATCTTCCGCTTCCGGTATATCCGGAAGTGATTCAAACGTGAAAATATAATATTTTATAAGTTCAAAGTGAATTATGTCTAACTTTACTCGTTTTCGAGATATTCTAATAGGCCACTCAACGTGAATCATATATATCACAAATATTTAAGAGTGTAGTTTGTAAATAATATAATGCCCAATAATCTTCTCTTTTTAAAATCTTAAGACAGTAAGAAAACATATCAAATCAAACAAAAAAATAATATTAAAACAGCAACAAGCCTTTTTTATCTAGTTTTAAAAATATAGCTTAAATAAAGCTATAAGCTATTAAAAAAGTAGCTTGTTAGTAAATTACTTGAGACCCTGCATACTATAAGGTCTAAAATACTAGTGTTAGTATTGCAAAATGAAATAAATTAAAAAGTTGCGCAGTACATATGAAAATTATTAACCAAACCCTCCATATTTACACCATCAAAAAAATAATTCACCTTTAAAAACTTCTCCATGCCCAACCAAACAACGCTGAATCATTTTCGTACCATTTATCATACAGGTGTGATTATAATCTGGGCCCGAGGATCTCTATTCTGTGTGTGTGGGGACGCCATCTTTAAATATGGAATCGATCATCGGACCTGTTATACGTCTTTGAAATTGATTGATTCAATTTGTCTAAAAAAATGAACCGGGGGTTTGTTCGAATGTGCGTGTAAAAGAACGATTAGTTTGTGAGGCGAGAGGTAAATTTTACAGTATACAGGGTGTACAAAGTTAAAACGTTCTGCATGGGAATGACATTTACCGCCCGCGATTTGTCGATCAAACGACGACAAAGCAAAGATAGACTAAGCATCTCATTTGTAAACGTATTTTTCTCCGTTGTCTTCTATAAACTTATTCTTCAATCCCCTGAAGCTGAGCTTGTTAGAGGCAAATACTATTTTTTGTTTTAGTAAGTAAAATCATAAATCATAAATAGGTATGCATTAAAAATCAACTTTTAAAGTAAAATGTTAATTTATAGTATAAACGCAGTTTTTTTAAAAGAAATAAATTATTTCCTATAATAAAATTATAAGTTTATAGTTTTTAAGTAAAAAATATTACTTATATAAATTATTCAGAACAATAATAATTAATTAAAGCATTTCTAAAAATATTTTCAAATTGTCTATTCTTAATATCCATGTTTTTATTTCGACTTAAAATTTTTTTAATGAAATCAATTTTTTAATTTTTGTTGGTAAATAATCATGTAAATAAAAACATAAATATTTGAAATTTTTTTGTCCAATTTATTTTAGGTTTTATGGTTATTTTATTTTTATGACGTGTATTATGATTATGGTTTTTAAATTGTATAAGGTTTTTATTTTTAAATATATACAGGGTGGTCCTTAAGTACATCAAGAAAATCTAGGATATGATTCCTGGCATCAATTTAAGTTAAAAAGT
Organism: Polydrusus pterygomalis; assembly: GCA_963969555.1. Lineage (NCBI taxonomy): Eukaryota > Metazoa > Arthropoda > Insecta > Coleoptera > Curculionidae > Polydrusus > Polydrusus pterygomalis. The sequence goes on from OZ018376.1 coordinate 5,419,391, forward strand.
TCATATGGACTTATTCCCTAAAATGCTTACCCTCTAAGATACAGGGTGTTAAAATATTTTTTAAAAATATTTGTTTTTTTAAAATTTCGAAACTCCTTGAAGATACGGTATTGAAAATTGAAGTCGATTGATTCCGTATTAAACTGCACTTTTTGGTTAAAAAAGGGTTTGCCTACTTCCACCAGTGGCGTGCATGAAGATACCATCAATATTTTTTTTGGGAAAATATGTGATACGCCACTGTTTTTTTAAACTCTGATGCATTTTTATGCATTACTGATATAAGCGGAACAAAAGTTGTATCTACTATGTTTTTGAAAAAAATGGTAGTTTTAAAGGAAAATGGAAAATATTTTAACACCCTGTATCTTAGAGGGTAAGCATTTTAGGGCATAAGTCCATATGAACTTTTCAACTTAAATTGATGCCAGGAATCATATCCTATATTTTCTTGATGTACTTAATATATTAAGATGTTATAAATGTAAAGTTGTCTTATGTTCAACTTTTTTGTTTCTGAATATAATTCTTTTGAAGGATAAAGATAATCTTTATTAAATATAATTTTTAGAAACCTTTTTTGTAATATTTCTAATTTTTTAACTGAAGTTCTATTTATTCCTCCCCAACCTAAAATTCCCTAATTTAACCAAGTTTTAACTAACGCGTAATATAATATTTCCATATGTTCCATATGTCTTACATTTAAAAATGTTTTAATGTTTTTAAAAATCGGTAGTAAACTTCTTGATTTTTTAATTAAGTGAAAATTCCAATTTAATTTACTGTCAAAAATAATTCCTAAATATTTTATACTTTAAAAATTTAAATGTCTTTATTTACATATTTGAATACTTTTCATATTTCGTAGTAGGTTATTTAGGTTTAAAGTAAAAGAAATATAATTTGTTTAATTAAATTTAATTGTTAACAAATTGTTATCAAACCAATTTTTTATAATTTTAAAATCTTTTTTAATTTTATTATTTAAGTTGTCCCAATTTGTATCGGTATAAAAAATTGTAGTACCGTCAAATGGGGTGAGATTGATTTTATGGGGAGACTTTGATAACAGGTAATATTTTGTTAAATAAATTTAAATATCCCGCAATTATAATCCGCGGACATCCGCGCCATGCTTAGTCGAAAGACTGAAGTTTCGCCATTGTTGTGTCCTGTTATAGTCGATTCACTCAGTAAACCTGCAAGATGGCCGCCATGTCATATGACAAAAGTCATATTCCAGCTAAATAAAATAAATTTTTGCATTTTCAATGACTTTTGTCATATGACATGTCGGTCATCTTGCAGGTTTACTCGCTGAATAGACTCTAGCATGCCGGTAAGTGTTTGTTATAATATTTTTGTAAATATTCTATAATAATACTGCAAATTAGCGTTAAATTGACACTGTCTAAAATTATAAGTTATTTCATCAGTTTTTAGCAATTTTATTAAAAAATCGGTTATTTACGATGAGGTGGTTTCTACTTAACCTCATTTCATGTAAAATTCGACGCCAAATATGCTTGGTTGAAAACTATTAGTTGATATATCATGCGGGGGTCACTTTGATAACACTTTCGGGGTGAGATTGATAGTAATTTATATATAAATCTGTTGATGTTTTTGAACGTTAAATTTGTGTTAAAATGTGTTAATTTAAGTTCTGTAATTCATATATGAAATAAAGTTTTCTTTTGACATTATATAACTAAAGTCTAATTTTCACTTTTGCGAGGATATTTTATTAAAATTTAATTCTTATGCTGAGTGATAAGGGGTGACTTTGATAATCTCTGTAAACTCATGGATTTTCAAAGTCACCCCAAGCGCACATAAAATTGATAAAAAAATATATTAAGAGTGAGGGAAAAAGTGTTACATTGATAACTCTTAGATCCAAAGCATTCGTTGTAATGCAAAAAAACAGTGCCTATCAAAGTTACCCCAATTTGAGCATAACTTTGATAATGAGATTATTATTTATTTTCTAGCAAAAAAAAACAATTTTTGAAGTTTGTTTTAAGCCTGGAGGTCTTCATTCGGCATAGTGCAAATACATTATATTTTTTTTGGCGCAAAACTAGGTGTACTTTTCTTGTTATTTATATATTAATCAAAAAAGCTAACAATTTCACTCCATTTGACGTATCACTTATATATCTACTGTTCCGACTGTAGGGTTAAATTTTTGATTAGTTGCCAGCCAACAGTTTGTCTTGAAACCGGCATTCTGCGCCCCCATAGCACTGGTAAGTCCCCAATAGTTACAAATTAAGTTAATTTAAGCTCAGGGAATTTTTCGATTCTTTGGCAACAGCGTATTATTATAGAGTAAAAATTTATATATTATATTAATAATATTTTCACGTGGTTTTATTGAAAAACTCGGGAGGAACTTGGTGGTCTTGTCGGCTTGTTATGATAAACAGAATGATATGTCTATCTTGCTCTGTCCTCGTTGAGTGGATCCATATTTTTCCTCATAGGGGGGAGGGGGGGGGGGGGGTATAATAGGCGTCGCGGGTGGTCTCAAAAAGCTTTAGGGACTTATTTATTATTATGTAACCGAAGAAAGCGACTGATATGCTTTCATCAGTTTTTTGTACCGGGTGGTCAAATAAGCGAGGACGTCGGCTTTATCTCGGAAACCATTAATCGTACAAGTTTCGGAAAGATTTTTTTATGAGTAAAGTGGTCAAGAGAAATTGCTGGAAAGTACTTTTTTCTATTTTACGTTCATAATAAGCTCAGTACGATACGCATTGCCGTATCGTAATGAAGCTATTTCGATACGCGTTTTTTCTTTATTTGATGTTGGTAACATTTAAATGTTTTATTTCATTGACTTGCGCGGCCTTTGTGATTTACGAGAAAACCCATTTTTCGCAGAGGAAAAATAGCTTGATAACTTACTTTTTTATTCTGTGTGGATAACAGTCATGTATGTTGGTTGCATAAATCTATAAATCAATCTTTTGTAGATGCTTCAAGCTATAATTTTCTGCCAAATCCTATCCAAAATTCAATCTACTAACCTTCCAATGTCGATTTGAACTTCAACTTTATTTGAATTTTCCATCTTCCCTATACTAAATTGCAATGCCGTGACGTAAAATCACGTCTTTTGAAATTCAAAAAAAAGTAGTAAAATCGCCCGAATGTACAAGGATCACACAACGTATTCCGTCCAATTTCAAATCTCATATCGCTAAAATAACTTTAGAATCTCGTGGTGAAAATCAAAAAATGACAGTTTGCAAAATAATTTTTGTTGTCCAGAGGCTACTATAAAAAAATAGTATTACCAACATAAAATTTAGACATAAAAATTTACAAAATTTGAAGGATTTATTTTCTTTTTAAAATGTATTTTTCTTGATTATAAAAGGTGAAAGAAATAGAAAAAAATGTATAAAGCACATGTTTCATAAGGCGTTTTAGCGCACGTGTCAATAAAAAAACTCGCCACTTTGTGGCTTGTTTTTTAAAATAGACGCGTGCACTAAAACCGCTTTTTATGAAACGTGTACTTTAATATACTATTAAGTTCCTCATTTCGCCGCAAGGGGGCACAATTAAAAATTGTTTTTTTAAATTCTAAATTTCTCCGAAAATTCCCATATTAAGGTATAACTCTGATTAGATCATTGGAAAGCTCAGACAATTCTGCATCATTTTGGTTTAAGGCTCATTGGCGTACCGACCTTGATAAGAGTGGGAGAAGCTATTGAAAGTGTAAACATTAAAATCGCTGTAACTTCTAAACGACTTATCCGATTTTACTAAATTTAAGCTTGTTTGGAAGGGGAAAATAAGTATCTTCAATTGCCGTATCCAACAGTACACGATAGTGTTTAATAAAATTGCTAGAGGGCGCAATTTGTATTAAAAATTATTGTTTTGGCAATAACTCTGAAACGAACAAAGATATCGAACTGCGGTTTTCACATCTTTTCTTGCAAACTTAATCTACTTTTCGATTATGATGTCATAGTTATACCGTATGATTTGAATTTTCGGGATAAAATCGAAAAAACTGTTATTATTACAAATTGCGCCCTCTAGCAATTTTATTAAACACTATCGTGTACTATTGGATACGGCAATTGAAGATACTTATTTTCCCCTTCCAAACAAGCTTAAATTTAGTAAAATCGGATAAGTCGTTTAGAAGTTACAGCGATTTTAATGTTTACACTTTCAATAGCTTCTCCCACTCTTATCAAGGTCCGTACGCCAATGAGCCTTAAACCAAAATGATGCAGAATTGTCTAAGCTTTCCAATGATGTAATCAGAGTTATACCTTAATATGGGAATTTTCGGAGAAATTTAGAATTTAAAAAAACAATTTTTAATTGTGCCCCCTTTGCGGCGAATGAGGAACTTAAAAGTAATTTCCAGCAATTTCTCTTGACCACTTTACTCATAAATTTTTTTTCCGAAAGTTGTACGATTAATGGTTTCCGAGATAAAGCCGACGTCCTCGCTTATATTTGACCACCCTGTACCTACAGCCAAAAATAATAGTCTCAAATATAATTTGACATCGCATCACTTTGTTCCGTTTACAGTTTTACACCACATAATATTATATTATAGACCTTTGAAATGTCGCCGACACCTTTCCAGTAAAACGTTAATCTCCAAACCCTCTTTTAAATAGTACTACCTATACTATTATACACTATACAGTACTTCTCGTCAATGAATGCGAACTTCATTTCACTACTTTAACACCACAAAACACGAAATTAATCCGACCGACACTCAAACGTAGCAAAATACCAACAAGGTGCGTAAAAACTTCCAAACAAATATCTTTCCTAGTTAACTCGAATCGTAGAGTGCTACGAAAAAGCGATGAAAAAGCTTTAAGCTCAGTCTAATCCAATGGGCTTAGCTTCCCCATTCATCTCTTCAGGTAAATGTTTGCCAGTAGGCCGTGCTTTCGAGTATGTTTTGTCTGAACAAACGAACATCGTCGGCAAAACATGGCCAACTCCGTATAATGCAGAATAATACGTTCATTATGCCGGAGTTTCAATGCGGAAATAAGATTCTATTCAAATATATTACACATTTCTGTACGAGGGGAGCTCTTTGCGGTTACAAGGCGCGTTTTTAAGAGCTTTTAAAGCTTGCTTGAGCGTGACATTTTACACGAAAATATTTATAAGAAGTGGGTTTTTAAGGACGGTAAATAATATAGAAGGAGCTGACTTAAAGGGCTGAAATTTATTTTGTTACGGGTTTACATGTTTATTGTATTTTTATTCCGTGAAATATGAATGTCTAATATTTCTAGAGTTAGATATTTAAAACCTTGCTATTCTATGTATACTCTACCTTTCCCCGCTAGTCCCAGCTTTATACTAATTTGTTCCGGGTTCCCCTATACAGTGTGACCAGTAAAGTTTGCATCATATGGTATTTTTTTTTTGATAGCTTTATTCGAAATTTGACTTTGGCATCAAGTTCTGCTTCGATCGAGATGAAAATTAAGCAAAAAAATAGTAGTCACTTGATTCGCATTACCTATCAAATTTTATTTTTTTCCAAAAAAAAAAATAATTTAAACGTGGGGTCATTTCTGAAAGTATCGAAAAAGGTTATTAGAAAAAGTTTTTAAAATGCAGTTTCTAGCCTATATGCCAAATTTTAGCTGTATAAGATAATTTTGATTTTTTACCCATATTTTGTAAATTGGACCACTTTTGCAAAATAATACTCAACGCAACCTACATAAAACTTCTTAGTTTTGACAATGCTTTATTTCAGATACATTTTCTTTAAAGTAGCGCCATATTAAATGTGTGTTTTCTACAAAATCAAAATTGGGCTATTAAAATTTGGTCGCATGTGATGCAAAGTTTATTTGTTTTTGGCCCTTTATAAGGTAACTTCATAAAATAAGTATTTCAGAAAAGGTAGTTTTGTGTCTAAAAGTAATACACCTTAATATTAAGACAAAAAAGAACACAGTGTCATCAGTAAAGTGTTCATTAAGTGGAAAATAAATTTTAGTGGCGGGTAAAAAATCAAAATTATCTTATGCAGCTGAAATTTTGCATGTGGGCTAGAAACTGCTATTAAAAAAACTTTTTCTAATAACTTTTTTTTGATATTTTCAGAAATAACCCCACTTTTGAATTATATTTTGGAAAAAATTAAAATTTGACAGACAATGCGAATCACGTGACATGACTACTATTTTTTGCTTAATTTTCATCTCGATCGAAGCAGAACTTGTTGCCAAAAGTCATATTTCGAATAAAGCCATTAATAAAAAAAAATCCCAAATGATGCGGACTTTACTGGTTACACTGTATAAGTAATAGACAATTCTTGATAGACTATTTAAAATTTTAGTTTGAGTTGAGTTAGAGTTGATTTCTTCATTCAAATATTTGAAAATATCAGTCAAGTTCTTACTACTATAAATAGTAAAATATTAATAAGTAAGTAATAAAAAAGTAGTAATAAAATCAAAATTCCTTTTTAACATTTATTATTCTGAATTTGAAAGGCACAAACAACTGCATTCTTCGCATTTAAAAATGACACATTCAACTATTTAAGAAAACAAATATCTCATTTTAAATTATAGCCTCACTGATTTTAATTATATACCTTTCCCGAAGATAAACGAGGTAATTACAGACCCTTGGCAAAAAGGCCTAAAAAGGATGGATAGCATTTAAACCAGGCTTAAAAATCGGACTACTGAAAGCCTTAGGATATTTTCGGTCACGCCTCATATGGGCACCTAAATTAAATAGGTTAGTTCAAACTATATAACGCACTGTTTGAACAATCAATATAAAATGGTTTCACACACTTTTTTTATAAATTTTTTTTTACTATAAAACTATTTTGTTTCACTCTTTTGCGCCGGCGTCTTTCTACGTAAAGGCAAATTTTTTCTTGTCAATTTTAAAATAGCATAGGAGGTTATGGTATCAAATTGTTGGAAAAAAAATGCTCGTTTTAAATATCCTAGTGAACCACCATCGTTCCATTTGGAAAAATGGAGTAAACGTCAAGAAAACAAAATTTCATTTTTTAAACGCTTGTGAAACTTAGAAAGCCAATTGTTATGACTTAATTTTAACTTTTATATACTACTTGACTATAAATTAACAGATTTAATTAATTTGTAGCACTCTAGATTGAAAACAAGAAATAAACATAATATAACACGTCAAAAAATGAAGCGAGGTGTCATTTTACTCAGAATTTTATGCTGAATCCTAATAAGTAAAAATATACAAGATGTCCCATTTAAAATACCAAAGTCAAGGTCACTTCCGGTCAAACCGGAAGTGCTAACAAATTGAAATTTATGCCAATAAATGCAGACTCATATATTATGCATAATCCCATAATTTCATTTTATCATCTATAAATACAGAAAAGTTATAGGGGTGAACGTCTTTTGAGAAACACCCGGTATATAACTATACTTCCACTATACTATTTTCTGACTAGTCCCTATAAGAGTACATTTTTGTAAAATCCACATGCAATATATTGTCGCTTTCGTTTCCATGGCCCGATACTAATTCAATACCGATTCATTTGTCTTCATCCAGTTTGTTGTCGCCGATGCTAATTTGTTTTGCTTTCATCGCTTGCCGGATTCCGAATTAGGCATCCGAAACAACCGACCGGGGGGAGACAATTGATTGTTTGGTAATTCGCGATTGTTTTTCTTTCTTTAACTTATTTGGATGGGTGGCTTGTATAGGGTTTCATTGGAATCGATATAAATTCTCTAGTTTTATTTCAAAACAAACACCTATTCTCTAGAATTCTTAGGAGATATGACATTTAGATAGACTAGAAAATATCGTGTTATAATTTATCCAAAGTCAGTGTGATGACATTCCAATCATTCCATACGGCATACAAACGGCGGATAACAGTCTCAAAGAGACTGACCTCACAACCAGGGTTGTCAGATCTTTCTTCTTCAATTCTTTAAGTTTTTTTTTTAAATGTTTCTTTTATATCAGTATTCAATTGTTAGTCAGTAACTTTCTTTGAAAGCTAGTTTGCAAATATACTTTAAACCGAGGAGTTTTGAGTGTGACAGAAAAAAATAACAAGCCATTCATTGTTATAATAATACATTATTTAGTCCTTAAGAAACAATATAACTGAAAGAAAGACAAAAAGTGTTTTCAGTATTTAAAAACAACTAATTAACAAATCCTTGTTTCTCGTATATACTTACATTGTGCTTACAAATCCGAAAATTTTGAAGAATTGGCAACAGCATATAATTTGTTGCGGTTGCCAAGGGATACAAGCGCCAATTAAAGCGGCTGGTATAAGCTGAAGTGGTCTCCAGCCCGTTTAACGATCGATTCTGTCAGATAGAGATAGGCCAGTGACCGCCGATGGCGTGGAAGAGACGAAGATAAAATATACATAATTTGGAACTTGTGGACGGGCTGGACAATGGTCCGAGAATGGAGTTCTGGTAAAAAAATTAAAGCATTTTTTGAGCAGTGTCGTATCGTGTCAGGTTTATTTTTCTGATTTTAGTTTTGTGTATAAAATTTTTGAGTTACCTTATATTTATTATTTTAATATATTATTATTATATATACAGTGGGTTTATAAAGTGTAGTATGTACAAACACCGAATGTAAAACAAACTTATAAGTGTGTATACGCATTTTAATTTGTTTGGGACGCCTATGGTGAGGAAATTCATACTGTTTTATGTCATTAAATTGACCTAAGAAACACTATACCAGTAAAAAGTTTTGTTTTTCCTTCAGTTCTGAGAATCGACGTTTATTATTATTATTAAGGATTTAAGGTTAAATTCTCAACGTCCTTCAATCTATTGCCAACCTATACCTAACCTATTTCGCGTTGATTTTTTGAGTTTATTATTGTAATAACTCACATTTAAAGAAAATCAATATCGTCGGTACATTATTTAGGTATAGTATCTGATATATTACAAAAATATCAATTTATTTCATTGCTTATTTTGGGAGAATTGTATAATGAAAGAACAATGAGTGACAATGACATAATAATGTTAAAAAAAATCTTACCCGATATTTTTCGCTATACAATTCTCCTAAAATAAGTTATGAAATTCCTTGATATTTATTAAATATGTCAATTATTACCTATAGAATATCAAGTCGATACTGATTTTCTTTAAATTTTGTATAAAAGCTAGAAAACATAAATAAATCTACGCGAAATAGGTTATAGGTTGGCAAGCATGTTGATACTCCCACCTTAAGGTAAATTGTGACAATTTTAGTGGTTTTAAAAAACTGCTGTTTCTGTGCATTTATTAAAAAAAAAAACACCGGCATACTATCCGTCAATGCCTCCCTGAACAGCCCATCCAAAATTAGATACTAATTAGTTTTTTTTTAATAATTGCAAGGTTCCGCAAGTTACCGCTGTATTCAAGTCAATTATAGGTCTTTTATACATGATTGACCTTGAGAACTGTGCGCTTAGAACGTAAACACTCTGGTCTATGTATAAGGGGTTTTTGGATGCTACTAAGCACATTAAATTAGATATAAATCGGCAGTATGTAGTACCTTACCATTTCTTACACTTATTTAAATGGTTTTCCATATTTTTATAAACTTAATACATTTTTATGTACCTATGGAACTCGCTCATTTTCGTGAAGAAGATATAGATATATCTATATAGATATATAGACATTTTTGTGCAGCGAACCAAGACAGGGCGTTTTGTCAATAATAGGCCTATGGCCTATGGGAGGTAATTTTGTTACCATATCAACGGAGGTAATTTTAAAAGTCGTTTTTCTTTGCTTGCAGCAGATGTGTTATGAAAAATTTAATGAATAAGTAGTGATTTCATAACCTAGGGGTTATTTATTTCGAAAAGAAACCTATTAAAAACTGTATAGAAACTGTTATATTATGATAATACTACGAATAAGTTTGTATCATGGTTACACAAGACTTGACAAAATATCAAAATTCCTATTAAGTAGGGGAAACTGGGGAGGGTTGATACGTTTTCTACAAAAATGGCAATTAAAATTCTGTGATTACCATTTACAGATCCATTTATGTCAAAGTGCAATTTAAGGACTTCGCTTAGGAATTTGGCAATATTAAATTATTGAAAATTCAAATATAAACCTTGGTTATAAATTTTTAAAATTATCAATGCAAAGTGTCTCAAACCTCCCTATGCATGGGAGGCTTGATACAATAAATGGGAGGTTTGATACAATACGAAATTAGGATAGGTAAGCAATAGAAACGCAATCCTTTATTATTATAACACTACTTAATTGGTACATAATTAGCAAGTAAACATTTTTATGTTATAGTTGACATCCGCACAAGCTGCGTGGCACCCTTTTAGACAGTGCTGGCAACGAATCCTTGGATTTCCATTTAAATGGCATCTATAACAATGTTTCTCAATCAGCCAATTGCATTTGCCGAGAAAATGTCATAATTTGTTATAAATTATAAAATAAATATATACAACATACATTTACTTCATATAGGGAGCCTTTGATACGCGTATCAACCCTCCCGATGTAAACTGTATCAAACCTCCCGGGACGACAAATTTATGGAATATATGACGTAAACGTACTATGGCATATTAGATTAAAGATATATTTTACTGTCCTTTATGCACTAAACTAAATGCGCTTGAAGCATAATTTAATGAATTTCGTTAATTTTTATTGTTAAATTGATAAACCCTTACGTTTGTTATGCAAAAACTTACATCGAATATGTAGAAAACACACTTTAACCCACAAAACTTGTAAACGCCACGCTATTAGAGATGTGTCATTCGTGAATGATTCGATCACGTGGATTCAATCACTTTTAAGTATTGAATGATCGAATCTTGCTCTGCTTAAATCTATCAATCGTCACGTGACTACTGGCACTGACCGATCGGAGATCGAACGATCGAACCGATGGCCGAGATTGGCTTCGCTTCGAAATCAATATAAATGCGCATGCCCATGCATCACCGATTGAAACGACGTCGAACGACGGTGCCGTTCGCGGTTGGCGCGATCGAATTTGAATTTTGAAATTTGTAACTGTACTGGTCAAATGAAGGTCAATCGTTCGTTTAAAAGATTGACACGAGTGGGATCGACAATCAACGACCGGACCGATTCGGACGCGCGAATGTCAATACCAATCGTTTCACCTGCGATTGCCGAAAATGATCGATTGAAACGATCGATTGAAAAGATTCGATCATTTTCAGTATCAATCGCCGATTGATAGAATCCCACTAAAATGAACGAATGACACATCTCTACACGCTATCATTGCTAGATTTTAGTAGGCACTGTCTCAACACCCGCAGTCGGCAATACGCGCGGTTACGCCATCTGTAAGGGACCGAGACGGAAAATTTAAACGTGTATCATACCTCCCCGCATATCAACCCTCCCCAGTCTCCCCTACTATTAAATTTAAAATAATTTGCTTTTCCGTTATTTTCGACAAGGAAGAAAATAAGTTGATTATTTAATTTCTAAGTAAGTTTTTAATGATTGTAATCGCGAAAAGAAAATAGAGAAGTGTAATTCCCTTTTTTTAAAACCGACCAGAAAATATACACTTTCTGGACAATTTTTCGTCTAGAAAATAACGTTTTTCCGATCGGAAGACCGGAAAAGTGACATTAGAGACCGGAAAAATCTTTTCCGGACTCTAATGTCACTTTTCCGGTCTCTAATGTCACTGTCACCCTGTTTTTTGTTTTTCCAATTGCACTTTGATAATACAAGATACCTTGATTTCGTTACTATGACAACAACATTTCGATGTATTGTCGAGGGACAGTTCGTTGATTTTTAATTTGTTGTTTATGTCAAACTTCATTCGCGAGTTCGCAAATTTAACAATATGAATTCAGATTTTGAATTATCCGACACGGAAAATGAGATTTCAGAAGATATTTTGGAAGCAGCAAGGAAAGCGACTTACGATATATTGCCGTAAAATCAAAAGCCCGTTACGAGAAGTCATACGACGCATTTAAAAATAATATAAAATAATTTAATGTAAGTATGTATATCGAAGTGTCGGTCTTAAAAAAAATATTGTACGTCACGCAACCGAAAATTAGTGTTTTCCAGGTCTCTCCAAGCTTCCAGGACTCGCCTACGGCTCGCCCTGGAAATGCTTGTAAATTACTATTCTGTCGATCGATATTTTAGGTTCCCTATAGGCCCTGCAAGATCATTTTTCCCATTTCCGCCTGTTTGTCTATCTGTTGGCCCGAAAAGTGTTAACCACTGGACCGGAAATGACGAAATTTGGTATATAGATTAGCCACTAGCTATTAACCTTGCTCAAAAATCTGTACAGGGTGTCCCAAATTCATCATGGGGATCTAGGACACTATAGGAGATACAGCATCGGTCAAATTGTGGTTAAGTGTGTGGCGGAACTTTGTGCCCAGTAATATCTTTAAAACAATATGAGCTATCTTTTTAAATTAAAAAAAAATAAAACTAAAATTTAGAGTTTTTGTTTTTTAAATTGCCCGACCAATTTTATCCGCTACCGAAAAACAAGCACAACATTTTTAAGGAAACTTTTTTTGCTGCATATTGTAGTGTTTTTAGAATATCGGTACAACGTTTCGTTTTTGTGGAACTATTATCAACTTTCATTTTTTTTAACACGTAGGTAGGTACCTGCATTTTTTATTTTATTTTTTTTATTTTCTTTAAGCCATGAATTCAACCATGTATCATACTTAATTATATTCAGACGTTTTGATGTCATCTTTTCATCCTCAGAGATGTGATAAATATTTTTAAATAAATAGTATACTTATAGTATATTGTTTTCCAACCAGAGTATAGCATTTGCATTCAATATAATAGTAGGCAGTTTTTGCAGATACAGATATTTCAATCGCGAATTTCTCCTGAACTACACAAACAATTTGTTAACTACCTGTTTAACAATCAGCATAAATATCATTATTTCTAGATAACCGAAAATCAGGTTTCAGGGCTTAGGAAATGACCTAATTCTTTTTGTAAATAATTAATTTAAAATTTAAGACATTGATGCGCTCAACGGCTAACGGTGCAAAAACTCCCTGGCGCTTCGCCGTGCCGAACAAATTTCATATGCCTAGGCCTGGCCAGGCTGTCGCATAAAATAAAGAGAGAAATAAATCTAGTACCAAGCGGGTTAGTTCTTTCGTCCACATTCGCGATTTTCCGGGCTTTATTTGGAAAAAATGCATGTGAAAGAATTGGGTGGTCCCTTGCCAGATTTGTTTACAATATACGATCAAAGTGGGCGGAAATCACGGCTTTGAAATAGGATTGTTAATTCTACAGTGTGACCATTAAAGTCCGCATCATATGGTATTTTTTATATTAATAGTTTTATTCGAAATTTGACTTTGGCATCAAGTTCTGCTTCGATCGAGATAAAAATTAAGCAAAAAAAATAGTAGTCACGTGATTCGCATTATCTGTCAAATTTTAATTTTTTCCAAAAAATATTTCAATAGTGGGGTTATTTCTGAAAATATCGAAAAAACGTTATTAGAAAAAGTTTTCTTTAAATGCCATTTCTAGCCCACCTGCAAAATTTCAGCTGCATAAGATAATTTTGATTTTTTACCCACCACTAAAATTTATTTTCCACTTAATGAACACTTTACTAATGACACTGTGTTATTTTTTGTCTTAATATTAAGGTGTACCTATTACTTTCAGACACAAACTACGTTTTCCAAAATTCTTATTTATGAAGTTACCTTATACATTTACAATAGACCGCATGGTCGCGGTGGAGGGTTGGCTGTAACCCACTCACTTTCAACCTAACCTAACCTAACCTACCTTATACAGGGTCAAAAACAAATAAACTTTGCATCACATGCGACCAAATTTTAATAGCCCAATTTTGATGTTGTAGAAAAACACACATTTAATAATATGGCGCTACTTTAAAGAAAATGTATCTGCATTGTCAAAACTAAGAAGTTTTATGTAGGTTGCGTTGAGTCTTATTTTGCGAAAGTGGTGCAATTTACATAATATTGGTAAAAAATTAAAATTATCTTATGCAGCTAAAATTTTGCATTTAAGAAAACTTTTTCTAATAACTTTTTTCGATGCTTTCAGAAATAACCCTACTTTTGAAATATTTTTTGGAAAAAAATTTAAATTTGACAGATAATGCAAATCACGTGACTACTATTTTTTTGCTTAATTTTCATCTCGATCGAAGCAGAACTTGATGCCAAAGTCAAATTTCGAATAAAGTTATTAATAAAAAAATCCCATATGATGCGGACTTTACTGGTCACACTGTATATGCTTTTCTTTGTAATATCGATAAATACACTTTAATTTGTGATTTAAGACAATAATATGCTTCTTATGCTACATTTAATTATTCGGTAACTTTTTTGTTCTAGCTTTTAAAGGATTTTTTGATTTGAAACTTTTGGCCCTAGATGTTTTAATTATCACTAACCGATACTGTTTTAAATATTGCATGTTATTTATATGTTTAACGAGGCGTACAATCGTACAATCATTATCATATTATAGTGCGTTTGGCTTTGGCAACATTTTTTAAAAGCAATGAGTCATTACGGCACTTAACCTTCTGAGCTTCTGACGACAACTAGATAAACATAATTTATGACATAGTATTTTGACCAAATCGTTGTTGTCCCGGCCCTGTAGATCTCTCCCTTAATCCCGGTCGTTCCGACGACCCCTAAACGCATCGATCGTCACTTGTCTCCGTCAGGCAGCAGCCAAAATGGCGGCCAAGCCTTCGTCGCAACGATAAATGTCGCGATTGTGTAAGGATGCTCATCACGGGCGGGGAGGGGGTAGCGTTGTCCTAGAAACCCCCCGTAAGATCTAACCCTGAGTTATCCCTCGGTTAGAGCTGATTTTGATAGGTGGTATTATAAAGTTTGATGTGTTGTTGCTGCGGTGGGTTAATTCAAAGCCAAATTTGACAATATTGACATAATTGCTTGACGTACCGTTTATAATAAAATATACGGGAATAATGCCTTGTAAGTTTAATCTACCATAGTGTTTTACGAGAGGAGAAATCTCGCACTTTTTAAAAAACTCTCGTCTCGTCTCGCAAATCGAGACGAGATATTTTCTAAATCTCGCCTTGCTAATATCTGGCAAATAGTTTTATGGGAAAAAAGTTAAATAGTTACAACTCTAACTCTAAAAAACTCCAATCTATTTCCATTTAAAAACGTTTCAAATATTGTGAAAAAGAAGGTTGGTACACATAATGTACTTAATAGTATCTATAACAATAATAACAACAACAAACAACTACTAACAATAACATAGCTAGTAAAAATTACTTACATATTATAGTACACTACATTAATTTGATTATAAAACCGATAATATGTAAGTAATTTTTACTAGCTATGTTATTGTTAGTAGTTGTTTGTTGATATTATCGTTATCGATACTATTAGGTACATTATGTCTACCAACCTTCCTTTTAACTTTATTTGAAACGGTTTTAAATGGAAATAGATTGGATTTTTTTAAAGTTAGAGTTGTAACTAATGAACTTTTTATCCCATAAAACTATTTGAGATAAAAATTTGATACTATCAGGAAGTGGTAATGTCGATGGAGGTAATCGAATTCAATAAAAAAAAGACTCGTGTTACATTTGAAAAAAAAAACATTTCTTGAGTTACAGAAAAAAACTAAAAATCTGGCAAAGTCGCAATTGTCAATTTTCAATTCAATTTTTTAAATTATCCACCTGTACCAAATTTCATTGATTTAGCCACGGTAGTTTTGAAGAAAATGAGCAGTTCCGGTTATTTCAACTAACCCTGTATACCTAAAGTTAAAATAGAAATAATAAATTTAAACTTTTCATTATAGTTGCCCCCCTTACCCACTCCCAGTGATTCCGCCAGTGAGTTTAGGAGTTTATTATTTTACGCTTTTTAATTCTATATTAAGTATAAATCAAATAAATTTCATTATCTTTGTAAAAAAATGTTTAACTAACCTAAGGTTTATTTGCTTAGCTATATTACTGGTATTTAATTTAAATTTTAAAATTAGTTTTACTCACAAGACCATGACAGAATAATAATAAATTAATTTTTATCATCTTTGTGGTGTCTGCACTACCTGACCTTTTTTTTTATAATACAGCTAGCTTTTTCAAAATATTTTAACATTTTATTCGATTGTTGGCCCTTTCACAATTTTATAAATTATAACACGCCATTCATCTCTGCAAAATAACCATCTAAAATCGAACAAAGCATGACACACCTTTTTTAATAAATATGTTTTTAGTTTCTGCCATTTTTCCTACGCGCTTTTGGACTTTGTCGTGACTTCGTATTTTTGACTTTGTGAGCGACAAAATAACCAAAACGCTCGCTTAGTTACCATGGAAACCATAACAAAGAAGCGTCTTGGTATCTGCAACATTTGACACAAAAGTAGGCGTTGCTGGTATTTGACAGATGTCGACAATTTTGTGATCAACGCCTGTTTTTAAGAACGTTCTCGTAAAATAAAAATGTCTTTACCAGAAAATGCTGAGTGTAATTAGAGCGACAATATATCTCTTTGCGCACTTAATACACAAATAGCTATTGTGGTTGCGGATTGTAGATTTTTTAAAATATTATAGAGCTAATACGTTAGAACATTGTATGTCCCAAATTTATAGAAATCAGTGTCCATACAGTATAGAGAGCTATCCTCCGTATGGGTAACAGCTTTGAGCTTTGCTGAAGGAGAAGGCGCCCTTTTAAGTTGTCCCTAGAACTGACCCATGTTACTATACGGTGCTGTCTATGTAATTTTTGAATCTAGTCAAGATATATATACCAATATAATACTGAGAAAAATAACGACGAAGTAAATTGATATGCTACATGCAATTTAAAATAATATTGGTTCAGATCACATTTCACATCGGTTATTGCCTAAAGAAGATTGACAGCTGTCAGCTTACAGACTATTTAAATAGATGCCAGATGAACCGAGAACTTTAACGAAATTAAAAAAAGATTCGTCGTTATAGTAAACCATGTCCGATTGTGAATGTCTATTTATACATTTTTAATTTGTAGAATAAATAAATTTTACTGTATACTGGACTTCATTATCGATATTTTTTTTTGTCTCCTGTCAATTAATTAGTAATTCTATAACCATTCCAGATAGCATAGCTCGTCTAAAGGAAGTACATTTTATGTTCATTTTATGTCCATTTTACGTTTTTACATCCGATGGGTAAACCGCGGTCAAAATTCTTGTACACTAATGCTTCCAATTCCTTATTTTAATTAACAATTCCCCTAATTTCGATACAAAGGTCTAGTAATGCACACCAATGCCCACTAATGCCCACTATAATGCCCACTAATGCCCATCATTGCCCGCTAATTCCCACTAATGCCCACTAATTCCCACTAGTTCCCACTAATGCCCACTAATTCATCTAATGCCAATGGTAAACTTCACTTTAAATAAATAATAAAATGTATATTTGTATCTTAAAGTCTGTAAATTTAAAAAATGAAAATTTATTTAACTTACCTAATATTTAAATAAAAGCCAATAAACGAGTGTCTAATTAAATACCTACTTAAATGTAAATATGTACTATAAATAACTAAATTCATATATTTACAAAAATATATTTAGAAAAAAGCCATTTCATTTTCTTATGGTTATGCGGCCACCGCTGCATATCAAATATATTGTCTTTATAATAACGTAGTTTTCGGTTAAACCAGTGAACATTACTGCAGTCTCGCGCACGCCATTTTGTTCGCCGAGCAAAGCAGCCAGCAAAGCCGGCAAAGAAGCGGTCTGCTCCTTTACACTTTAACCAGTAGTCAATAATGTATAAATTTTGCCTGCCGGCAATATAATGTCTCTCCAATATCGCTATGCATGTTGTTGTATTTTAAATTAGTTATTAATTTAAAAGAAAATATTTAATGTTTATTAACATAATTATTTAAACAAGTTAATTAAATCGAGTGTAATGTTTAGCGGTAGAAATTGGTAATCGGTACCTCAGCGGTAGAACGGCATACATCAAAACGATAGATCTTCCACAAAAACTGGATATGGCAATATTGCAGACAACTTGCAAATATATGCAATGTTGCCAACTTGACTAAATATTCATTGGGCGAAGCTTTCTCCGAAACTATTCCACTTAATAAAAAAATACCTCGAAAATTACTTTGGAGAAGAAATTTAAAGTATAACAATCAAGACATTATTCAACACAATAAAGTAAATTTAATGCTAAAATAAAGTTTTATTTTCAAAGTAATACCTCTAACACCGTGGTTAATTTCTTTAATGTCTCGACTAATTCCTCCAATGCCTCGATTAATTCCTTTAATGCCTCGACTAATTCCTCTAATGCCTCCACAAATTCCTCCAATGCCTCGACTAATTCCGGTAATGCCTACTAATTCCTTTGGTAATGCCACTAATTTCCAAAATTTTTAAACCAAAATTTCTCCAACGTTAAGGGGTGGGAACAACAAATATTCCTACAGAAAACGTGTAACCTGAAAACAGGACTGCAAGCGGTTTAAAGCAGTTTTTTTTTATTTTTATAATATTTACTTGTTTTATTAAAAATCTGGTGCACGGTTCATCCTAATAAAGAAGTATGCGCATGCCTAGGCTTATAAGGAATGCTTCCGTAAAAAAGTGTCAAATAATAATAATAATTAAACCTTTATTAATGCAAATAAACAAAAGTATTCCAATGCACGCAACCAATCTTTTAAAGTAAACAAACCATACAAAAGAAATAAAGAAACAACAACTTCAAAGGGAACCAAGACCATTCACTCTTGAGTAACCCGATACATTGAGAAACTGCGGTTCAACTTCTCCTCCTTTCGTATCCCGATTCACAACCGAACAAAAGGTCTATTTTTTTTATAAAAACACTGTATCGTACATTACATGTACATTAGTCCTCTCTGATACCCGACAAAACGTCTACATCCGTTAGGCGATTGTCATTTTTTACCAGCCCAATCTCCGAAATAAATAAAGATATCTGTGACATTAGTAACATACATAGATCGTCAACTGTCAACGCGGCCATGAGCAGATTGTCAAATGTTTATTATCGCCAAGGCCTACTCTTTTAAAGATTAGTGTCTAGTCCTTTTGTTGGTTAGAGGGTAGCGTAGCTGTATAATGGCGGATTAAAGTTTTCATATAAACATAATCGCTTTATTTTATAAATGAATAAAGAGATAGCGCGATAACAATGGAAGTGAGAATGGTTGGATGGATAATGTAACATCTGCGTGACTGTCGGACGCCATTTTAGGTGTGAGTGTAGGGTAAAGAGAGGGTGGTTTTTGTGTTTATTATTGTTAATGGGGTTGTAAGAGAATTACTGCGTTAGATATACCTCAGTAGGTAGGTATATAACAATTAGTTTGATACTGAAATCTACTTATCTATTTATATAAAAATCATTGCGTGGTTGATATCGCTAAAATTAATCAAAACTCTTGAACAGTTAAAGAACTTATAAAATATTTATCTGACATAAGATATCCCTATAAAAAGAGACAACAGACAACAGAGATGTCTATCTATAGGTGGTCTAGACTGAAATGACACTAATGTTTTCTTGTATACAAATGTATAAGATTACTCGGATTCCTTAATAAACAAATCAGTGATTTTCTTTTTGTTGGTGGTACGTGGTACTTATTGAGCCAGTGTTTTAGCTCCTTGGGTTACACGGAATAGACGTTAGCAACTATGGCGTTTCTTTGAAGATGGTATTTTAATTAATTTACAGTGACAGTCTACAGTCGCTTGAACTCGCGACATGCATTTATACCATTTATTCCAAACCCTCTAAATCTATCGAAGTTATTTCAACATATAGGATGTCCCTGGAAGAAGTTACCTATACCACAAATAAATGTTATTTTTAATTTCTCAACAAAAAGTGGTTCTTTATAGAAAAAATTGCTGGTAATAAATTAAGGTCAAAATTTTAAAAAATAGTAATTTTACCTAAGAGTATCTTAATGTCTTTTTTAATGAAAATGCCATTATGATTATATTAATATATAATATATATATATTTAAAATTTGAAACCACAACTAGAAAAAATTGATTATAAATTTTCAAATATCTTATTAACATGTTTCTTGTCTCCTGGACATAATTTGACGTAGTTTGTTCCTACTGTGTTTTTACTCTTATTTGTGTTTTTTTTTAGAACCTAAGCCCTCAAGATGGCTCATAATGGGCCGAAAGCGCTAGGCAATAGTAATAATATTATACGCTTAATACAAGACTCTTCTTTTCATATAGAAAATTTTATTTTATCTTACGAAAGATGCAAAAACATAAGAATAGCCTAAGAAAATATACAATGTTCATAGTGCAGCCACAATGATGCTAGTTTTGGACTCATCAGTAGCGGAACATCCAAAAACATCGTTGAGAAACAGATCCTTGGAAATTAACGTAAGCAAATCTGAAATCCAAAGAGTTTCAAATGGAAATAAGTTAAAACGTGCAACTTCTCGAGACTTTTTGAAAATACTTTATTTTCATTCATTCTTTAAAAACAAATTACATGGTCTTACTTTTCTTCGTCTATAGTCATCGATCGTTGTAAGGACTAAAACAAATCAAAATGATCAATATAACATTTCTTTACCTTAGATTTGGTGGTTGGCCAAATTCCCAAAATATACAACAAAAGAGAATTAAACTATAAAAATATCAAACAATTCTATTTTATATTCTTTTCTACTGCCATACAATTTTACTTCTACAATATAATCAAGGCATAAATTTAATTCTACCCGTCATTTCCGGAAGCCTTGTTTTATTATCGTCCATAAAGCACACCTTGTTTAGTTTCGGGACAAAAATCAACTATTTAACTTAGTTTATGCTATTTTGCTAATATAAGTAGTTAGGCAACAACTTCTATAAATAAGGACACAGCGCTTATTTGTGACGTCATCATCCGGAGTCATATAAATAAATGAATACGCTAAAGCGCTTAAAGCATAACATAAGTGAAAATCCTATATCTAGAGAGGCAAAATTACCTAACTACTTACTTAATTTGTCTTAATGTGTGTTTTACTGTTTTTTTTAGATAAATACATACCTACCTATTATATAAAAGTAAATATTTATACAATTTATAAAAAATAATAATTCATTAAAGTATCTACCGAGGAGTCTACCATCGCTTTTACTTGCGACATGCACCACCTATCGAATTTATTTCAAGATATATTTGCTTATTTAAAACTAATAAAGTAATTTCGGTACATTAAAAAAATTGGGTTTATTTTACATGCGGTGATTAATTCTTAAACTATGACATTTTTCTTCTGTCGGAAATTTAGTCTTGGATTTTGTGTATGCTCAGATAGCAAATTTCTTTAAAAGTTTAGGTAGGTACTCGAGGTTTTACGAGACACCTTTGATTGTTTCGCGATGGGGTAAAATTATTGGCCAGTGATTTCTTAAATATCTGTAAGCATGAGGAGTTATTACAAACCCGAACAATATATCAAAGTTGTAGAGGAATATCTGTAACGTTCCTTTGGCAAAGTTTTTAATTTTATTTGTTCGAAGATAAATTGTAATCTTTGTGCTAAAATATCATTGTCTATTTTGAGGTTTTTTAACAAATCTGAACAAAAAATTAAGATTTTATTAATTTGTGACATATCTGTGTTTTTTTTTTATTATCTTCGGGTTCTTGGTCGGGATTAAAATTATTCTCAGAATTATTGTCTTGTTCGGAGTCTAAAGAAGGAATATGGCAATCAATGATTTCCAGTAAATCTCTCAATTAATCCAAACTACTTGACAAAAAGGGCATTTTTTGTTTATTAATTTGTACAGTTACTGATTGTCCATATAAATATGAGCTTATTTCTAAATTATTGTCCCACGTAATTAAAGGACCTGTTAAAGGACGGAGAGCAAGGCCGACTAGATTAAATAGAGAAATATGACTACGAAGCGTGACGTCACTACCCAATTCCTTTAGAGCGCTGTGTCCTTGTTTATAGGAGTTGTTGAGTTAGGTCGCCATTCCAGCGTTTCTTTGTTAGTTTTTAAATATAAAACGCGCAGAGAAATACAAAGTCGACAGAACAAGATAGACATATCATTCTTCTTATCATAACAAGCCGACGAGACGTTAAATGCAAGTGTCCGCCAGATTCCTTGCGAGTTCCACAATGAAACCACATGAAAATATACAAATTTTTATCTTAGAATAAGACGTTGTTACCAGAAACTCCAAAAAGTCACCGCTTTTGGGTTTTATTTTAACCGTAATTGACTCAATTTGTAACTATTGAGGAGTTACCAGTGCTATGGCGACGTATGATGCCGGTTTTAAGAAAAGCTGTGGCCTAGTAGTCAATCAAAATTTTAACTTTACAGTTAGAACATTAGGTAATTGTTTCATTATATTATTATTTTATATTTTACAAGTAAGTGTTTATAGCCCTGTCATAGGATAGAATGTCCTCTATAAACAGTGAGTTGTCGGCACGTCGAAAAAGTACGTTTATGAATGAGACGAGTGCTCTATCTTTGTTTAATAGTGGTTGGTCAAATAAGATAATTGGTAAGCTTAGTTTTTAAATCTTGCTTTATAACAATTCATATTTTTTATTGAAATTTTATAACTATTTACTAACTTACCTAATTTTTTTTAAATTATGCTAACGGGTACAACTGCCGCCCTGTTTCTAAGACATGAGCCGCCGCCCTTTATAAAGATATGACTGTGATTGCAATCAAATAAAAAAACAATCAACAATGTGTTTCAGATTCCATTAGCTATGCAAATGACCTTTTTTTAAAACAACTCTTACTTTAATAGGCAATACACGTAACACCATGCACTACCTTATTCTACAATAAAACATTCTCACATAAAATAAATAAAACTCCATCGGTCCGGCATAAAAATCTATAAGGGAATAACTCGAGAACAACATTAAAATCGAGAAATATTTATCGGCAAAAAAGAGTACATTTGTAAAGCGTATCTGAAAAGGACAGACCTGTCTGTTTGTCGAAAGATCAGAAGTCTGATAAGGTCTTTTGAAATTCTTTTAAAATACGTTTTGTAGCAATTTTGTATTGGACATCACATCATAAGACGTGAGATGGTTTTATTTATGGTAATATTTTTACGAGATGCCTGTTGGTGCACCGCCAGAATGGCCATGGAAAATCCCTTTTGCTACCCTAAAATATTGCCTCCTCTATTAATTTAACATTAAAATTATATTGGACTTTTTTATTATTTTCTGATAATCCAAGTAAAAGTTTTTCAGAAAAAAATTAAAATGGTAGATACCTAGTGTTTCTCGAGACGAGAAATCTCGCACAGGGATGCTGTTATTGATACAGATACCTTCCGCCAGCAGGAGAGTCAAGGAATCTGAACTAAAATGTCGCCCAGCTGCGAAAAAAAATTTTCTTACCGAAAAACAGCGACAATCAAGGATTATTTTTGCTTTAAATTATATATACCGCAATCCTCAATTTTGGAACAGCGTCATTTTTACTGATGAAAAGACGTTACAGTCGACTTATAACGGACAAATTCGTGTGTACCGTCCAAACAATACCAGGTTTGAAGAGCGATATACTAACTCCCTCACTTCTTCTTAGACACAGGCGTTTCTCTGTAAATGTATGGGACTGGATAAGTGTTCATGCCGGAGATTACATTAACATTTTAGAAAACATATTGTTACCATCTGCTGAGCAAATATATCCCAATAATACTTTCATATTTCAACAAGATAATTGTCCAGTCCACACTGCCAATGCTATAACCCACTGGTTTCAAACCCATAATGTGAAAGTGCTGGCTTGGGTCGCTTATGGTTCCAATATCAATCCAATTGAAAATATTTGGGGTATAATCGTAAAAAAATAGATAATCGAAATTTTAGGCCACAAAATTCAGAAGATTTATGGGAAATAATACATGCGTGCTGGGAAGAGCTAGATCCAAATATTGTATCAAATATAATTCAGTCAATTCCGAATAGACGGTCTCAAGTAATAGAAAAACAGGGATATATATGACCAAATATTATTAATGTTATGTTAGTTGATTTATCGTCCTTAATTGTTTAATTATTTCAAAGTGTTAGTGGGGAAGAGGACTTCAATCAAAATACTTTTTTTACTCTTTACTCATTCCCAACGTTTCGGTTTTTATTTAAACCTTTATCAAGGATCTAGAAAAATTGTGTAAAAATGATGACCCTTGATAAAGGCTTAAATAAAAACCGAAACGTTGAAAATGAGTAAAGAGTAAAAAAGTGTTTTAATTGAAGTCCTCTTCCCCACTAACACTTTGAAATAGTTATTAATGTTAAAAATATAATAAGTGTAGTAACATTTATATAACTTTATCATAATAATTCCTACTGGTGGTTTAATGGAATCCCTTTTGAGGTATGGAATTTATGTCTGGGGATGTTCATATTAATATCTTCCTCACAGAGGCGGTCGCAGCTTTTTTCAAAGGGGGGCGGTTTAGTGGGCCCAATCGTCGAGTTAGTGTGTTAGGAAAAAAATTACCCAAACCCGACAATAAAATTGTAATTAGCTCTTAAATAAGACCAATCTTCGAAAATCGTAAGAGTATATCAGTTACCACAAGCCCATCAATGCCATCCCCTTAAATCCACGTTTTTTTTCCTTCGCATTGTAAAGTCGTAGGCGTTTACCCACAGGCCATAATATACAAGTAGCGAAAGATATCAAGTTACGGGTGAAATTCAAGCTCACCTGGCTCCTTGTGCATTTTACAAACCGTAACCCCGAGTTAACGTATTTCTTGGAGATTGAATCGAAAGATAACGAGCCGAACTGGCATTGCGTGGGTTACTAAACATTTAATTTAGGTGTAATCCTTGATAAAGCGATATTCAGTCGGAGGGCCGATTTCGGTTGCTAAATATGTATCGGTATTTACTCGTGTTGACGGTTTAATAAATGTGAAGTTTTCCATAAAATATAATGTACTTAATTTGGTACGTGTTTCACCTATACACAACGCAATAACTGAATGATTAAGCGATACAATTTTATGTTTATGATTATCACCTAATCAACGATTATACAGTGTCACCAGTAAAGTCCGCATCATATGGTATTTTTTTTATTAATAGCTTTATTCAAAATTTGACTTTGGCATCAAGTTATGCTTCGATCGAGATGAAAATTAAGCAAAAAAATAGTATGAAGAAATAGTCCATGCTTAAAGTGGAGTTGAAAGTATGGGAAAGAAAGAAAAGGGGGTAGGTATGTATGTAGGTATAAGACATTGTGAGGACAAAATTAGAAGTAAATGATAAGGTGATCTGTAAAAAATAGAAATTGAAATTAAAATTAAGAATTGAAGTGAAAGAATTATTGGAGTATTATTTTTTTTTGATAAAAAGTAAGTACTTACGAATATTACATTCAAGAAAAGTGTTTAGTGGGGTACTGAGGTTTCAAGCTCAGTAACCCCGCAGGATTTTAACTTAAAACTAGTAAAGTTTTTGAAATGTGCAACATTCTTCGACACCTACTTTTTACTTCTTCCCCAGCACCGATTATATTTTCTATCTCCTGATGATGAACGTTTCCACGTTCGAAACATGTAGGGACTCTTACTGAATATTCTTATTCTATTAAACTTTGTGGAGGAAGACTTTGAGTTTTTTCTTTCTTTCCCAAAAAAATAGTAGTCACGTGATTCGCATTATCTGTGAAATTTTAATTTTTTCCAAAAAATAATTCAAAAGTGGGATTATTTCTGAAAATATCGAAAAAAGTTATTAGAAAAAGTTTTTTTAAATGCAATTTCTAGCCAACATGCAAAAATTTCAGCTGCCTAAGATAATTTTGATTTTTTACCTATATTTTGTAAATTGCACCACTTTTGCAAAATAACACTCGACGCAACCTACATAAAACTTCTCAGTTTTGACAAGGCTTTATTTCAGATACATTTTCTTTAAAGTAGCGCCATATTAAATGTGTGTTTTTCTACAAAATCAAAATTGGGCTATTAAAATTTGGTCGCATGTGATGCAAAGTTTATTTGGTTTTGACCCTGTATAAGGTAACTTCATAAAATAAGTATTTTTGAAAACATAGTCACAGATAATGCGAATCACATGACTAGGTACTATTTTTTTGCTTAATTTTCATCTCGATCGAAGCAGAACTTGAAGCCAAAGTCAAATTTCGAATAAAGTTATTAATAAAAAAAAATCCCATATGATGCGGACTTTACTCGTGACACTGTATTTTAATCCTAAGAAATCAAGGGGTTATTTCGGAATTAAGTCCTAATTCTTGAATTGCAGTGGCGTGCATACAATAGAAGAAATTGAAATTCATTTGGAATATCCCCATGATTGGTACTGAGATTTATTTAGGCCTTTTACTTTGCAATAAAATAACATATCTGGTTAAATCTTGTGAATTATTGTGAAATACTTTCTTACTAAAAGTTCATATATGAACTCGCATCCAGTCTTATAACGTAGCTTTCTAATGTTTATAGTCCTTGTGATCTTTTAATAGGAATGACAGTGTTTCTCCAATAAACCAACACAGCGCATACAAATCAGAAAGCTACATGATTAGACAAAGCGAAAAAGACATTAGAGTTATTACATAAAAGGATGGACTATTGCACCAGCGCAGCACAAATGAGCTGCGTCGGAAAGGAAAAAGGAAAATAATATGATGTTTTTGGTGAGTTGAATATGTGTCTATGGGAGATGATTAGAGTTTAATTTTGTTGAAAGCTAGAAATTTTATTAGGAGATTTATTGTGTCTGGGTTTATGTTTTTTAAAATACAATTTATGCTGAGTGGGTGGTAGTTCAGAATGTTAGTAGCTTCCTTGTAGAAATCGAAATTCGGAATGAAGTTACATTGAAGTGACATTTATGACAGTACGTTGACACAGAACCGAATATACTGGTGAGAAAGAAAATCCCTATAAAGACGCCACGTTGCCATATCATCCGAAATTTCCGGAAAAATCCGGAATTTGTTAATCCCCTATATTATTGTAATGGTGCAAATAAAAAATATATAATCCCAGATTAATATTTTATTTCGGATTATCTAATCCTGTATTAAATCAAACGCGGTGCGAATGGGCATAAGTGGATGATCCAGCACACAATCTTATAAAACATTTCGTAATATTGACGTACCTATCAAGTTTTAGTTCTTTGTCGAAATAGTCCTCCCAATAGAACATTTTAATATCTTTGATCATTCTGACACTAAAACTATAAAAAAAAAACGATCGACCATCCATCTAATTTTGTCCGGTCATCCATGGCAAGCCATGACACAGGCAGACAATTCAGACAAATCGTGGCAAGCCTAGATTATTAATCGCGCGGCAAGCAATTCATTTGTTTTATTGCTGCACGTGAATCGTTCTTTTGTTTCTTTTTAATTAAATAAATAACCTGCGAGCCTCGCTTGCTATGTTCCGCAGAGTGCACGACTTTGGTTTTTAGAACAATGGCTGCCCGTTGTAATAAACGTTAAAGTTGGCCATGCTTTGCACTCCCAAACGGGCAACTGTTTTTGGTTTATGTTATTATAAGTATCGTTTGTTTATGTTTCCTAATTTTCGAAGCGTTTAGTTAGAGCAATGATCTGGTACCGATAGAGATGGCATATAAACGTTTTTAAAATGTGTTAACAACATCGTTTGTTAGAGAGAGGCGGTGAACAGATGAGTGGGGGCAGGGAGTAGGGATTGCGGTGGATTAATTTTGAATGTGACCTTGGTCCTAGAGTTTAAACCTAACCTACAAATACCCTAACTTTCCATTTACTCACCTATGAAAGTAACTGCGGAATAATTATTTCCCGAATTCTCGCATACTTGACACTTGCGACTCATCTCAATTAGTCTCCAAGAAATATCGTAAATTACTAACAACAAAGCAATTATTACACAAAACCAATAAACTGAAGAAAATTTCAGACCGCTGTCAAAGAAACACCAAACGGAAATAGAGATGTTCGATATACATCGACGCATGGAAAACATCGATATTTTTAATGCGATACATCGTTTTTAAATGATGCATCGAGGCCATTTTATATTTCTCTGGCCCCCAAGAATAGGTAAACAGATAAGTCGACTGTATAAAATTTTTCAGGAGAGACAAAACAATATTAATTTAGTTGAGGTAAATTGCCTAAAAGGTATTAAGTATGGGAATCTTTTACTGATTTTTACAACTAAAATAGGTAATGTATAAGTTAGAATATTGTTATATGCAATGAAACGATTTTAAGTGTATTTTGAGTTTGAGCGACTTATCCGGATATTCACAGTTATAGTTTACGATACATTTTAGGATAACTCGAGATATCTTAACTGTGTGTTTTAAAATACATACTTAGGAAGACTTATTCAATATTATATAAAAGGTACCTTATATTCATTTATCATTATTTATTTTGAAATAGTAAAAACGTATTATGCACAACAACACGACCAAAAAAAAATAATACTAATAATATTGGACTACTATTGCCCGTTGGGATCGATCTCCACTAAATCTTGATCTATGTCAGGAACATCAGCCACCAATAAACCTTTGTAAAAAGATCGAAACTCCATGTCAATAAGGCGCAAAAGTTCCATAAGGTTCTTTTTCTTGTCTTTCTTAACTGCAACGGGTCCATTATGTAGCTTTGACAGTCTGAGTGCTGCTGCTTGTTTTCCTCCCAATTTTAAATAAAAATACAAACTTGTCGATATAATATTCTATTTACTGGATAATTATTATAACCTCAAAAACAACCACCTGCTGAGAGAACAAACAGATAACTTAACAAGTTTTTAGCGTGCACCAGGAAATAACTCTACCTATACCTATATAATTTGAACATAATTGTAACACCGCCGCCGTGAACAACAAGATAAGTTTACTTATCTGCCTATTACTAAAAACTAATATTAGCAAGAAGTAGAATAACTTAATTTATCATATTTAAAGCATACATTTTTGTTATATTCGAAAAATCACATGTTCACAGAATACGTAAGATGAGTGATATCCGACTTATTTGCTTATTCACAAAAAAAGTAATGGTTTGTTCTACAATCATATGTAAATATCTCATTTTTGCAAATTTGGTGACTTGTTTGCTTATTCACGGGGGCTAGAGATTTGTCGATGCATCAATGTATTTTATTCGATGTATTAGGCCTTAATTTTATTTGGAAAATAGTTATTTTGATGTTGTCTCTCGATCTTGATTAACTGTTTCTGATCGGAAAAATTTACAGGTTTTCAGTTTAAACTTACGTAAGTACGTAAGTAATAAGTACGTTTTTAAATATTCATTTCCAATAATAGATTTAAAAAATAATAAGCTTTAAAAAAAACAAAGTTTCGTTTTTCTCCTTACAACAAAAGTCATCTCTCCTACATGTTGTTTTCTAAACACCTTCAAAACCAATTTATCAAACCCAACTGATACAAATCTGACTTTTGGTAATCTCTTCTTTGTTACCATTTTTTTCTGAAATGGACCATACGGTTCCGCGTATCAGATCTGATCTAATAAAGATATATATCTCGTTTTATGTGAAGGAATTAAAGAAGAATGGAAGGATTCCATTTACAAAGAAGATGGATGTCAAAAGGTGTTTAGTAACAAACAAAAGCGTGTTTAGTGGAAACCCAAAAAGGTAAAGATGTTAGGTTGACGATATTGATATTAGGTATGCGCTATTACACGTTTTACCGCTAAGATAAACAAGAACATATTTTTGAAATTCCTTGTAGCCACTTATCTCGACAAAACATGCAATTATTGTTATGGATGCGGTTTCTTAGAATTGGGTTATTCCAAGACTTTCTGGGATTTAAGGAAGAGTAAGTGGAATAGAATACACACTTGTTTACTAAAAAAAACTAAGTAGGTGAAATTTTGTCGTCTAACTCCTGGATTACATAGGACACAACCTTCTCCTTCTACACAAGGTTCAAACCAACTATAAAGCCGAGAAGGAAACCAAATTGGAAATTGATTTTTTGATAATATGACGTCTTGATCTTGTCATGATTTAAGAAAAAATCCGCCTGCGGTGGACCACATTCCTCGGTGACACCCCCCACCTGGATCCATCAAAATGCCTAGGTTTTAAAAATTATACATTGAGAAAAAAGCCTTCTATTCCTTATAAGAATTCACATACTCTTTCTACAACTGTTTAATACTATAGATATGTGACAGCAACGCGCTTTCCTACTGTAAGACAGCGAAAATTGCTAGACCGTTGTGTATGTGTAGTGATAATATCACGGTAATTTTTAGCCAATAGGAAATAGGAGTTAATACTACCATAGAATCGTTTGTAGCCATTATTGCTCTGAATACTTACAGAAATTATAAAGTTCTATTGTGAGTATAATCTAGTTTTATATAAGTAGTGTATTAGTTTCGACTAGCAGTTGTAATGAAACTTGACATTAATTATAATAATATTTGCTTACTACGGTTACTAAAGCATATACTTACCACTAAGAATCAATACTGTAGTTCTCAAAAATTTAAATAGCTTCTAGTGAGATATTGCTCTTGTCGTTTAACATTGCATATGATGATCTATTATGCAACTTGGATTACTAAGATGGTAAAATTCGTCCATAGATTATAAAGTCCAATACTAATGATGGGTTGTGCGAGATAAGAATCTTCTATTGCCTTTATCTGACATGCAAAGTTTAAAAATAGATTATTTGAAACAGGTATTGGTACGATCAATAAAATTCAATTTAGACAGGACAGCTAGAAGACTCCGAACAACGATATGACATATATGCGCAACAAATACGTTTAAACTAGTAATGGGGCGCGAGGCGATTGCCGATCGCTACGAACCCCCACCAACGTCTTGTGGATTATAGGTTCTAACGGATACAATTATTCGATTTTGGGGACGCTGTTCTGCTTTCTTAATTATAGAGAAAGTGTTCTACTGGGAACAAAATGAGTCGCATTGAGAAGATACAATTTATTTCTGAACAAAATTGCTGTATTAAAAGTAGTTCATTATTCAACAAGACTGTGCTGCTAATGGTACTGATTACTACCAATAAAAACACTGTTCTAGCAAATCTGGAAATTGATATAACACTACAGCGGGTTTGATACACTAGCAATAATTTATTTATGGGTTAATAAAAAATAATAATTTATCGATACAAACTATCTCTTAGCAAACCTGTTGTATTAGATAAGTTTCCTTAGTGTATAATATATTGTTTCTTATTTCTTGTCAATAAAATGTATTGCTCTTTATCGTTCAAACGCAAAACGCCGAATATGTGACAAGGATGGAGATAAATCAAATGGGCTTCTTCACTAAATTTTTATTTTTAAGCGGAAGAAAAAATAAAATTTTCCACGGTTTTAGTTTTTATAATTTTGAAGTATTTGGGGCTGACCTTCTGGCAGCTACCAGAATGTTATCTCGAGTCTGTGTCACCTTCTTTTCTATTAAACTTATCCGAAACAAGGATACCTACCAATATAATTGGTGGCGACTGGCCAACAAAAGAATTACGCGGATAATGGGATGATGTTACTAAGTAGGTATCTGATGTCATGTTTTCAAACTTTATGTTTTCGGCGTCTTTTTAATTGCTTCTAGGAAAGGTTTTTGACACTTTGAGAGTATTTTTATGTCAGGGTAAATTGTTTTTTCTGTCATTTTTCTCAATATTAAATAATGGACGGACCATAGTTTTTAATTTACCATCAACGTTAATGGAACTTAATAAAATATTTTTATTTCCTTCATCAATAGAGATAAATAAATAAGAGTAAATAAATAACGTGGGACTGAAAGGAGAGGCCATAAGAGTTCTATAATGTGCCTCGAAAGCAAATTAATGGCACTGTGAAATGGCCGTTTGCCTGCCAAAGGCCAATTGCTTTGAACGAATAAATTGCCGCAGTACTTTATGAAAAATATTTCTCGGTGAATGGCATTGAAAAGACTCGTATTTATTGGCCTCTAGTCTTTATTAGCGATAAATATTAATTTTTCTTCGTAATAATTTTTATATCTTTAGTAGCAGCCTTACTAGGTACGAACATTCTGATGAACTAAGTTTTAAAAGTTATTAAAAAGACATTTCGGACAATTTTAAACAAGAGATATAGACACTGGATTCAGGTCCGTTTCGGGCATTTCCATTTCGTGCAAAATTGCAAAATAGTATCGTTTCGGGCAACACAGGTTTTATGAAATAAATATTATTATAGGTTTTTTTCCAGTTTCGGGCAACATGGACAAAATAAAGTTTGACTTTGTTGTGCTGTGGTTTTATTTGCGCCCTTTCATCTGAACGAAGAGATGTGCTAGGTATTCTACTTTAAACATTAAATGCAGCACATATTGTCTAATTGGACTTGCAAACTTAAAAAAAAATTGTATAATAAATCTAATCTTATTTAACAGCATAGCTTATTTTTTCTAATGTTTCCTTAATTGTACATTTACAATTTGTTTTATTCTATAATCTAAATTAGTGTACTTTTTGGCCCGTTTTGGAGTCTGTATATGATTCTTAAATTTTTTATACAGAATATCATAATAATAGTTAATTTCCTCCTTTAAAGCATTTATCATCACAAAGATATTAGGGTTTGGTTTGTCAATTTTTTTGTTAAAGCGGTTGTGCCATCCCTCTACGGTGTTTGTAGTACGGTGACGTCATGGCATATCCATATGAGATCTGCTTTCATCCACTGATTAACAAAATAATCATTTCATTTATTTATCAGTTCGTCTTGTAAAGCAGTTGACATGACTTTCAACCAAGCGTCGGAATGAAAGTGCTCCGGTAAATTCTTATGTGTTGCCTTATTTCTGTGCTTTTTCTATAGAATGGAACTAAATCAAGTTCTTGTACTTTTCTCCATACGGCTTGGTTGAAATGAAAATTACAGTCAATTTTTTCTGCTTCCGGATATTCACTCTGAAAAGCATTAATTGCTCCATTTTCAAAATCGATATGTATCTTTTCTGGCTTAAACTTTGTCTTTTCCTTAATAAGCCTAAATAATCTCTTATATGTACTCTTCTTTCTGTTGGGCAAAAGGGCGTATACTGCTGGAATTAGAGAAGTGGTCTGATCTGTGCAGCCAATCTCCACATAAATAGTATATAACTGCTCAAACAGTATCTAGTAATGCAGTAAATATGCATTTCTGTTTTGGCTACATCAAGAATGCAAGTGTGATTTTTTTCGTTAAGTATTTGTGGTCTTAAGCTTAAAATGTCCCTTTAATTCAGAATTTAATATAATTTTTGTGGAAGAAGACTTTTAGTTTTTTCTTTATTTCCCATAAAATATAATTGTTAACAATTATAATTCACTTTTGACCAGTGAAAATATCGCAATTAAGGGTATCAGAAATTATGCCCGGAATGGGAACTAATTATTGTTAGATATTTTGTTTTGCACCAAATGGGAAGGTTTCTGGTAGTTTTGAAATATTGCCTGAAAGAGGAAAACACCAAGACACGTAGTACATTTTCCGTTAAAACGACCATATAAATGATATAATGATGTATTGACTCCTTATGCAAAATTGAAAAATAAAATTATCAAAAGTCAACCTGTTACTCAGTACGTTTTCATGCTTGACTGGCAAATCACAACGGATATATATTAGGCCAATAAATAATAATAAATCAAAAATAAATAAAAATGACAATGAGGCAATAAATCAACTTTATGGTCGGAATATTTAACCTCTGCAGTGTGTATCGTCCTCGAGATATTTCGCCGTATTCTCACAAAAGAAACGCTTAAAAGCGAAAAGCTGATCTTTCTGCCCGGTGTCATAAAGTCACTTGGGATGGTTGAGGATACTCTAGAACAGTACTGTAATAAAGGAGTTTTAAATTTTACATTAATACATTTATTTGATCATAAAAAGAGAGCCAGGAAATATGAAGTCCAGAATAGTCACATTTTCTTTTTAGGTTATATAGGTGTCAAACGTGTGTTTAGATAGTTCATTGAATATCAAACTATAAGAAGGCCATATAAGCAGATTTACTAAATCTGCTACGTTTAATATACTCTGCGGTGGCTAAATGAGCTATGCTCAAGGCAAAAAAAAATTTATAGATGGCACAATGAGTCACCAACAATAAAGCGTGTTGATGCAGCCACTAACGACAAGCCTTTTCACTGTTAAATTAAAACATTGTTGCCGCCTGTCTGTTTGCACAAACATAACTTTTAATTGGACCCTAAGCCGTTGAGTTTTTTAAATCTATTTTTATAGCTTATCATAAAACTTGATTTTACATAAGTACCTACACCTATCCTAGATTTAAGTAGCTTATATTTATTTTCCTACCTATAGTATAGTCTAGACCTAAAAATGTCCCTATTTTTAATTGCTTTTTGCATATAATATTTTCAATCTTTTGACGTTCCAACGTTAATTACATAAAAACATATTGACTGCCATGTTTTCTATTTCTAACAGAATTAAATGACGACTATCACTATTCAATACATACCTAGGCTACAACGTATATGATGGGTAAAATATGAATGATGTGTGGTTTGTATAACTGTTTTTATTTGCAATTATTACTTCTTTTTAAAATGGTTAACGTCGACGTTGTGGTCTAGTGGTTAGCGCAGCAGCCTCACAGATCGTAGGCCCGAGTTCCATTCCCGGTGCCGGCAACGTCGATGTTAAATTTGGAATTTGGTTTAAGAGGTGGCGCCGTCTTTCGGAAGAGACGTTAAACTGTGGGCCCCGTGTCATGGATGTTGGCACGTTAAAGAACCCTACCCTCGACAAAGAGGGATTCGGCAAAATTACCAGATAGTGTGTGACAAATTCCCTGGCGTCGGTGATTGGCCTTGTTGCGGAAAAAGGCCGACGTAAAATAAATAATTAATAATAAAATGGTTAAAACAAGTAGGTTTTACGTTCTTACTTAATAAACATCCAGTTTGTTTGTATTAGTGTGTTACGTATTTTGCTATTTATCGACGAAATAAAACCTATTTTAGTTATTCTTTCTTGGTGTCGCTTTGTATCTACTTTTATTTGTATAACATTTAACACCTAATGCAACTGTAAAATCATTGTGAAAATCGGTCCAATTACCCCAGAGTAATCAGCGTACATATTATTATCAAAAACATACATTCGGCTGGAATTAAGAACCTCCTATTTTATTGTCTGTTAAAAATGCTTAAATCCTTAAAAATTCCAATAAAATACGATATGCGGCAACACCACGACATCACATCAGTGAATTTGAGACATCTGTTGCCGAGGCGCTACATTTATAACTAAAGATTTACGATCAACTCCACAATGGCGGCCAAACCGTCTCCAATACAGTCTAAAACAGGGTTGTAAAGTTTTCTAGAAGATCCGCTATTCTTATAGTTTGATATTCAATGTATAGTTTACTATTGAAGTAGTTAACAGAAACGTTAAATTTATTATTTATTAAATTTCGGTTGATACGTTTCATCTTAATTTGGTTTGAACAAACCCAACAAAGTAAATCGAATTCTTCATTTATTAAATTCGTTTTATTGTATTCGTATCGAGTGAAGCACTGCCAGAAGGCTTCCCAATAAGTGCACATGTGCCATCTTAAATTTAAATGTCTCTTCCAACCCCCACCAATAAATCTTCAAGATATTTCAACCATCCGATCCAGTCTTTATCTTGACGCTGGGAAAGGCCTAAAACCTCGTAAAGGCCGGGACACACCTATCATACACCCTTCTGATCCGACTCCGATCATACAGTCGGACGAATGCCTGGACCTCTATTCTCCAATTTAAGTTAAGTGAATGGTCTCGCGCGAGAGAGCATTCACTTCTCTTAAATTGGAGAATAGAGGTCCAGCCACTCGTCCGACTGTATGATCGGAGTAGGATCGGAAGGGTGCATGATAGGTGTGTCCCGTCCTTTAAGCGTGTAACGGCTTTCAAGACGCATCGTCCGCTCTTAAAAATGACAAGCCAATGCATTCGTCCTTCGTACACTGATAGGCGACCTCCGAATTTCTAATTGGAGGAGCCGCTGGTCAGACAGTCCACATTTCTACACCGGATATGCCAATCCGGAATGCCAAGTGCACCCACGACTATCGCACATATTACGGTTTGTTATTAGTAGCGTTGCCAGATGTAACAGAATTATCAAATTGTAACAAAAAAAATTCCAATAGATTCAATGTTGTGTCAACAAATTGACTTGAAAATATACTTTAAATTCAATTTTCTTTGTATAAATTATTATCTAACTAATACAATATAAAATATTCTATTAAAATAACCCATATTATACTTCGGTGTGCCCTTATTTTCCAATAAACCCCCTGAGTCCACCCCTGGACCCTTATTTTAAAACTCAATAAAAATCGTGAAGGACTATTTATTTATATTTACCGTTTTTCAACGTGACAATTGGTACGGAATAGCAGCCCGAATTGTTCAACGACAAAGGGCCGTATAAAGAATAAGCCTAAATAAAATATAAAACTTGTCAGTGAACTGAATAGTTGATAAATAGCTCCGTATTTAGGGCTTAAATGATGTGGGGTGGCCCTATAAAAAAAGTGAAAGAGGGAAGATTTTAGATATGAGATGATACGGGGATTAGAGTGATATATATGTATAAAAACATTTAAATATACAGGGTATCCGAAAAAAGGAGGTCAATCCGGTAACCATATATTCCTTGAACTAAAATAATATGACTTTTTTAATGCCATTTTTCATTTATTTTTTCAAATATTCAAAATAGGGGGGTCCAGTACCCGCTGACCCCCCCCCCCCCCCTCCCCCCCCACCCTATTACTTACGCCAGTGATTTCCAAACTTAATTTTTTAGGTATTCATTTGTTTTTGGCTCGGTTTTTGGTTATTTTTTGCTCCTATAAAATTTCGATAAAATGATGCATTTTAGAGATAATTTGAAATGTATGGGTCTTTAACTGATGCCAACGCGGCTTACGGTAATCAATAATTCAGTCGTTGTGGCATTACCATGGATACAAAAACTTTGCAATAGGTAGGTGACAATACCTAGTACGGCAATAAAATTATTTTATTTAGATGGTTTGGTACTACAGGTTTTTATCTGTACGCCACTGTCCTTATATTATTTTTGGCTAGTTCTTTGCTTTCGTTATTGTCACCGATTACAAAGTTTCACTTAATTATATTTTGTATCCATGATAATGCCACAACGGCTGAATTGATTTTATCTCCAAAACACATCGTTTTATCGAACTTGTATGGGAGTCAAAAAATAACCAAAACCAAATTATTACCTGAAAAAATATAGTTTGGAAGTCACTGGAGCACGTACTAAAAAATAGGGGGAGTCAAGGGGTAACTGGACTCCCCCTATTATGAATTTTTGACAATTTTTTTTTGTTTCAAAAGATAACTCTTTATGGTGAAGCAATGTACCAAATTTGAAATTTAGATTTTATTAAATACTTGAATTATTAAAAAAATCAGTTTTTAATTGGCTTTATAAAAATTATATTATTTTTGCTCAACTTTAACGGATTGACCTCCTTCCTCGGACACCCTGTACAGTGTGACCAGTAAAGTCCGCCTCATATGGGATTTTTTTTATTAATAACTTTATTCGAAATTTGACTTTGGCATCAAGTTCTGCTTCGATCGAGATGAAAATTAAGCAAAAAAATAGTAGTCACGTGATTCGTATTATCGTCGAATTTTAATTTTTTCCAAAAAATAATTCAAACGTGGGGTTATTTCTGAAAGTATCGTAAAAAGTTATTAGATAAAGGTTTTTTAAATGCAGTTTCTGGCTCACATGCAAAATTTTAGCTGCATAAGATAATTTTGATTTTTTACCCATATTTTGTAAATTGCACCACTTTTGCAAAATAATACTCAACGCAACCTACATAAAACCAACCTACATAAAACTTCTTAGTTTTGACAATGCTTTATTTCAGATACATTTTCTTTAAAGTAGCGCCATATTAAATGTGTGTTTTTCTACAAAATCGAAATTGGGCTATTAAAATTTGGTCGCATGTGATGCAAAGTTTATTTGTTTTTGAACCTGTATAAGGGAACTTCATAAAATAAGTATTTTTGAAAACGTAGTTTGTGTCTGAAAATAATACACCTTAATATTAAGACAAAAAAGAACACAGTGTCATCAGTAAAGTGTTCATTAAGTGGGAAATAAATTTTAGTGATGGGTAAAAAATCATAATTATCTTATGCAGCTGAAGTTTTGCATGTGAGCTAGAAACTGCATTTAAAAAAACTTTTTCTAATAACGTTTTTCGATATTTTCAGAAATAACCCCACTTTTGAATTATTTTTTGAAAAAAATTAAAATTTGACAGACAATGCGAATCTTGATGCCAAAGTCAAATTTCGAATAAAGCTATTAATAAAAAAAAATCCCATATGATCCGGACTTTACTGGTCACACTGTATATAACTATTTCAAGACCCTTTTATGTAAAATGGAGTTAAGTGTTTCTTTAGATTGTTGGCCAGCATTATCCTTATTAATAGTGTTCTAGCATTTACACATTAGCGTAACTAGGGGGGGGGGGGGGGTACTTTCGTGATTATTGTTTGCTTAGCTAAAGGTACATATGGAGGTAGCTAGAACTTGCCGGATTAAAATGAATGCTCCTTTTATCCCCATAAAATACCCTCCCCTTCGAAAGTACTCCTGGTTCCGCCAATGAACGAAAGTGAAACCAAACAACGCTAATTATATTACATTCCATCGCAGAAAAAAAACGTGAAAAAAATATGAATATAAATTTATTTCTCTCGGATACACATTTGTAAATCGGTAAAGGTACATTACTGAAACAGGTCTGTATGAATGATGGGCTTGGGAGGTTCACATGGGATTTCGGACCAGAGCGCGAGTTGGTCGCGCATTCCAACGAGTGTGGGTGGGTGAAGGGGGGAAGAGAGGGGCGCGCGGGAGAAGACCTGTGACCCGTTTGGGTTGACCCCCGAAGCAGGTTCGTCTACAAAAGGTATGTCATTTAAATGAGGGAGAGGAAAAGGATTTGAAAAAGTTTGCTGTGAATGTTATGCAAACAGATAAATAAATAAGTAATGTCTTTATATTACCAAGAAAAAGCAATAGGAAAAATGAGATTTTTTTAAGGTATTTGCTGCAGCATGACGCAGTCTAGCTGTAAACAGCTACTTTTAAAAAAAATGTTATAATAAACTACTAATTTAAAATTGTAAATTATAAGTAGAACAACACCAAAGTAACTTAAATGCCAATAAGAAAACTTTTGACTAAATTCAAGCATAACGTAGGCATAGGTAATAAAAATGTTCTAAATAAACTAAAAGATCAAAATAAGGGATACTATACGTAATATAAAAAAATGTAATCTCCACAACCTTTTGGGAAAATTCCAATTTATTACAGATAAGATTTTTAAAAGCCTTTCAACTTTTATATAAGACATTTTTTGCTAACTCCTGTTTTTTTTTAATAATCCACCGTTCTGGTCATTTCTCCTAACCCCGTATACAGTGTGTCCACAGATAGAGTTTGGAAGAGGAAACACTTTTTTAATAGTAGGTATAGAAGAAAAGGTCATTCTCTATAAAAACGTCTGCTTCTGCTGAAACTACAATTTCGAATATAAGATTTGCGATTACTATACAGGGTTCGTCACAAACAACATTTTAAATTTTTTGGATCTTTTTTTTTTAAATCCTCGATTTATTAAATTAATTTTGCTAGTATTGAAACTACAATTTCAACTATTAATTTGCCTTTACTATATGCAGGGTTCATCAGAAACAACAATTTTTGTTTTTTGGATTTTTTTTTCAATTCTTATTTTCAATTCCTTTTGATGATTGGCTAAATCATCACTTTGGGAACAAATGGATTGGAAGGTACCTATGGTCCAAATCAGTTGGCACGTAGGAGTCCCGATCTCACAATTATCCACTTTCATTTATGGGGATATCTGAAGCCACATGTGTATAAAACCATTTTGAATAATAACTTAAATCTCTTGAAAGAAAAAATAAGAGTAGTTATTGCAAACATCCCAATACAGCAAGTTGGGAAATGTTATCGGAAATTCAGATGTCGAGTTGAACTATGCGCTCGGTGGTACCACGAATGTGGTGAATAAAAGTTTTATAATTTATGATTAAATGAATTGAAGAAATATGACATGTAATAATAAAAATACTTTAAGTAAGCAAATAAAGAATGGTTTTCTTACAACAAAATTGTTACTCGGCCAGATATAAAATCAATAAAATCATATTCGAAGTAAGAAAGCAACAATAGTTGTTTATTTTTACGTAAATTTATTTTAAACGAAATCCAAAAAACTTAACATGTTGTGTCTGACGAACCCTGTTGTATTGCAATCGCAAATCTCATATTCGAAATTGTAGTTTCAGCACAAGCAGACGTTTTTATAAAGAATGCCTTTTTCTTCTATACCTACTAATAAAAAAGTTTTTCCTCTTCCAAATTCTATCCGTATACACACTGTATAATATACAGTGAGGACCTAAAGTCCGTCCCCCCCCCCCCTCTAACTTCTAAACCGTTCGGTATATTTTAATGAAATTTTGAACGATAATATTTGGGCAAGTCTTGCACTTTTTGACATACCAATGACAGCTTTAAAAGTCAAGATGACAGCTGGGTCCGCTTTTGGAATATTTTTTTAAATGGAACACCCTGTATATTTTTACATTTTTAAATTCCACATAAAGTTATAATTATTTTTTATTAAATGCATTATTAGTCTATACTTCATAGTTTCCGAGATATTGACTCTCGAAAAGTGACATTTTTGAACTTTGACAGCTTATAACCTTCTAACAGTACGTCTTAGAGCAAAACGGCTTACATGTCCCCATCATCAATTATTATCTTCCCCAAAAAATCAACTTCCAGTTAAACCGGAACAACTATATTTCCTGCTTTCAAGTTACATCCGGTTTAACCGGAAGTTGATTTTTTTGGGAAAATAATAAAAATTGAAGATAGGGACATGTAAGCCGTTTTGCTCTAAGACGTACTGTTAGAAAGTTATAAGCTGTCAAAGTTCAAAAATGTCACTTTTCGAAAGTCAATATCTCGGAAACTATGAAGTATAGACAGACATAGATACGCATTTAATAAAAAATAATTATAATTTTATGCGGAATTTAAAAATGTAAAAATATACAGGGTGTTCCATTTAAAAAGATATTTCAAAAGCGGACCCAGCTGTCATCTTGACATTTAAAGCTGTCATTGGTATGTCAAAAAGTGCAAGACTTGCTCAAATATTATCGTTCAATATTTCATTAAAATATACCGAACGATTAAGAAGTTAGAGGGGGGGGGGGACGGACTTTAGGTCCTCACTGTATAGTTATAACAAAAATAATGTAATCACTAACAAATAATAAATAAATATGGAAAATATACATAAGTACCAAATTCCAAATTTTTATCCATTAGACGAACAAAATTGATTTAATGGAAAAATAAAAAAACCTTCCTTGCATCTTTAATTCATTCTCGTCAATAAATGCTAAAAATGTTGTCCATTCACTATTTGGCGATATCCTAAACGCAAGATCCAAATTTCTTCTTACTTCGGTAGAAATTAACCTACTGTCTTATTCGTGCTTTCACCTCCTCAACATTTGCCGGCTTCGTAGAAGGAATCAAAATTTAAAATTTGGTACTCGCTATAAATATATATTACTTAATAATATACACTTTAAAAATAGTGAATAAAAAACTAGAGTTGCCATTTAAAAAAAAATATCGATAACGTCGTACCTCTAATTTGAGACGACACTGTGCTTTATAAAAAAAAAGACGACAACTTAGAATGTTAGACATTAGACATTATTAGACACTGTACTGGATTAACTAAAATTATTCCAAGTTACAAACTCACACTGTATGTGTAGCAAAAAAAAAATCGCAAACCCCCCCTATCTGGCCAAATAATAAGCCTATAAATACGTAATTTCAAAATACCAGTTTTTTTATCGTGTTTTATAAAAAAATATATTTTAATTTAGTTATCTTGTAACACCCAAATTTCCTGCCGATTTAAATAGAACTGTGTCCACATGGTGTAAACGAACCCTAAAAACGGATCTGCTTTATTTTAGCGTCTCCGGCACGCACAAAACAAAAATAAACAAATTCAAACACTTTATTAAATCACGCAACACCTGGAATCACGCGAGGCCGAACCAATTTGGAAAATCTAATTTTCCAGATTTATACAGAGTGTCAACATTTTATTAAACCATAAGTATGTGACCGTCATTGTTACCAGGTAATAACAGGGAAATCATGTCAAATGAATGCGTCCTTATTAAATGTTAATGGTAGAAAAGTTACTGGAAGATGATCGGGACCGCCGTCTTCAGTTCTGTGAAGTGATGATGAATGTATGTAATCAGCATTTAGTACCGTGCGTGCAAAAATCATTTGCATCAAAGAGGGCCTTGCATCTAAGGACGTAATGCTTAGCCGTAGAGCTTAATACCTGTTGGGTGTCAGTAACTACCTGAATTTACAATCAATCAGTTATTCCGTCATCTTTGACAGAAGTAATTTAATTCATCGCTAATTTTTCCAATTTCTTGAACAATTCACACAATGGGCTTTACGGAACAGCACAAAACATTCATGGTTGAAGCGTATTTTCGAAACGGGGTTAGAGTAAATGGTGAGTGGCAATACAATCCGGGTTTGTGCATGTGCACATTTTTCTAACGTTGCTTTTATTGCTGGGGATTTTTATCATTGCCTGAAAAGAACCGTGGCTGTGTTTAGGGAAACAGGTTATATACAACACAAAAAAGGAGAAATACGCCAACAAATTGTATGAGCCCCAAGAAGTGGGAAGATCTTATGGAACATGCAGGACTATTCCTAAGAAGCAGCTAAATTTATTTCCTTATGAAGTGAAGTATTTCAAGAAATACAAGCCGCAGATTTTGAAAGACGCAGGAATTACTCTCAATGGTTTACCCAAAATTTATTGGAAAGAAATAATTTATTAGACCTAACATTTTTTTCGGATGAATCCTGGTTCCACCTCTCCGGTTATGTGAATTCTCAGAATACACGCATGTGGAGTAGTGAAAATCCCCATTTTTTTGTAGAGTCCACATTGCACCCTCAAAAAATTGGTGTCTGGTTAGCTGTTTCCAAAAAAAGAATTGTTGGTCCTATTTTTTCTATGACACAGTTACAGCACAGCGGTATAGAGACAATATTTTGAATCCATTTGTGGAGCAATTACTTGACGACAAACTACGTTTAGGATATTTTCAAGAGGACGGTGCAGCCAACCTTGTTTTTAACGGTTATGAATTACTTCGTTTTTCCTCATTTAAAGAACACTATTTTTAAAACACCAGTTGCAAATTTAGAACAATTACAAGAAAGGATTATCCAAGAATGTGGTAACATTTCTCCAGAGATGCTGGTCAACACTTTCGAAAATGTGAAGTGTGAATTTATGCTTGGAACATGGCGGTGGCCAATTTCAGCAATTTATGTAATTATTTTTCTTTTTCTTTCTGTATATTCTTACTTTGTTAATTTTTTAAACGACAAAAATAAATTTGAATTTGTCTACTTATTTTATTACTCATTAGTTTGGTGTATCATGTCATAATATGAATTTGACAAAATTTTAACCTAGATTTGGTTAGATACATCGTCATCATAATATCATTGTGATCTAAACCAAGCCCTACGTTTTTTAATCCAAGCTCTTTTTGATGCAAATAATTTTTGCTCGCACGGTAGGGGAGAAGGGGGAGCAT
The DNA here is from genome assembly GCA_963969555.1 of Polydrusus pterygomalis. NCBI lineage: Eukaryota > Metazoa > Arthropoda > Insecta > Coleoptera > Curculionidae > Polydrusus > Polydrusus pterygomalis. The sequence continues at coordinate 5,463,433 of OZ018376.1, forward strand.
TCGGCCACAAAGCACAACTCTCTAGGTAAGGAGTAAACCAAATGTTTAACTGTTAAAAAAATGTACTTACGGGGAATGATAAACATTAATCTCAACATATAATAAGAAAAAAAAATTGAAATATCACGTTTTCTAATAAAATTTTATTTTAAAAAAAATACTTACAAATGGCCGAATGCTCCCCATCCCTAGGGAGCATTCGGCCACTCCAAGGGGAGGATTCGGCCATAGGACGTATCTGGTAAGGTAACTGGTAAAGTAGCTTTATAATCTAACCTATATATTGTTTAACATTAATCTCAACATATAATAAGAAAGAAAGATTAAAAGATCACGTTTTCTAATAAAATTTCAAAAAATACCTACAAATTGCCGAATGTGGGGAGCATTCGGCCATTCAAAGGGGAGGATTCGTAAGTGGTAAAGTATATCTTTATAAATCTAACATCTATATTGTTTGCAAGTTTCTTGTCGTTTTAAGGACACGTTTTCGCGACATCTGAAAGTGAAATAACATATAAATCAATATTACGTAAAAAAGGCTATGGCCGAATGCACCCCAGGCATAGGTGGACGAATGCTCCCCAGCTACCAAAATATTTTAAATCAAACGTCATATTAGTAAAAAATATTTGTGGGTTATAAAATGATTCGGGAATAGAAACAGCATTATAGAAGCACGTTTTACTTACAAAACATAAAATTAAATATCGTTCCTTCAGAGAAAATATGGGGAATATATTTAGTAAAAAAAACTTACCAAAAGGTCAGTTTTTATTCTTTTCTATGTAAAATTTGTCTGATGCACCAGTAACGTGTTTATTATCATTTAGGACGTGAATAAGACAATTGGTAATACTGTACTCCCTAAAAAACGCGGGAAATGTAAATAGATTTTAGAATAACTTAGGTGGCCGAATGCTCCCTGTGGCCGAATGCTCCCCCTTCTCCCCTACATACCTTTACATTTGAAAAAAAAAATTGGGGGCGATTTCTACCCCTAAAAGAGGGATACATTTCAGGAAGACACGAAAAAAGTATGCCAAACTAAAAATAAACGCAACCGTAGTTCTCAATTTTTTCAGCAAATAAAGAGGTTTTCTAATACTGAATTAATGCCAGTTAAAAATTCCACCCTGTATTTGTATTTGATTGCTTAAGTATACCTGTTGCAATATCCCATGTTTATTCGATGCAACAGTTTTACACGGAGGTTAATATACAGTGTGTGTATAAAGTCTGGAAACGGCTTAATAACATCACAATTTACTGGCCGATTTAAACCAAATTTGGTACAGTTGTGTAAGAGGATCTAACGCACCGAATGACGATATTGGCGTTGTTGCCAGCTTTTCGGTTTGTCTGGAATTCGAACAAATTTTATATTTTTAAATATAACACCCAGTATATTTTTACATTTTTAAATTCCACATAAAATTATAATTATTTTTTATTAAATGCATTATTAGTCTATACTTCATAGTGTCCGAGATATTGACTCTCGAAAAGTGACATTTTTGAAATTTGACAGCTTATAACTTTCTAACAGTACGTTTTAGAGCAAAACGGCTTACATGTCCCTATCTTCAATTTTTATTATCTTCCCAAAAAAATCAACTTCCAGTTAAACCGGAACAACTATATTTCCTGCTTTCGAGTTACATCCGGTTTAACCGGAAGTTGATTTTTTTGGGAAGATAATAAAAATTGAAGATAGGGACATGTAAGCCGTTTTGCTCTACGACGTACTGTTAGAAAGTTATAAGCTGTCAAAGTTCAAAAATGTCACTTTTCGAGAGTCAATATCTCGGAAACTATGAAGTATAGACTAATAATGTATTTAATAAAAAATAATTATAATTTTATGTGGAATTTAAAAATGTAAAAATATACTGGGTGTTATATTTAAAAATATAAAATTCGTTCGAATTCCAGACAAACTAAAAAGCTGGCAACAACGCCAATATCGTCATTCGGTGCGTTAGATCCTCTTACACAACTGTACCAAATTTGGTTTAAATCGGCCAGTAAATGGTGATGTTATTAAGCCGTTTCCAGACTTTATACACACACTGTATATGGAGTAGAAACAGTGGCGTAGCTAGCATGGGTGACACCCGGGGCGGAATTCGTGGTGTCACCCCAAAAATGAAAACTGATTATTATTTTTTTCTAATTAAAATATAAATGAGTAAACAAAAATATGTAAGTACCTTAAAAGCTCTTTTTTCTAGATTTAACAGCTGCAAACTCACTAATTACGTCCTCAAAATTTATTTTTTGCGTTGCCTCGTGTTTTATTGTTAACATGCTTAGACTGTTGAGTCTTCTTTCGCTCATTGTAGCCCTCAAATACTTTTTTATTAATTTGAGTTTGCTGAAACTTCTTTCACACGAGGCTACCGATACGCAAATTGTTACAAATAGTTTGAGAGCGACCACAAGATTTGACACAGATTCTATAAAATCCCATTGCACAATAAACTTTAAAAAGTCTAGAGACAACCAATTAGACACTGATATATTGGCCGCTTGAATATGTCGGCGGAGTCTTGGTATCTCCAAGAGGAGTTCGGCTTCCGATACTTCATCGTCATAAAAATTACAAAATTTTTTGTGTTTATTTTTATAAAATAAAATTGTGATTTGTAAAGTAAAATGAGCCGCATATAAGTAAATAACACATTTTGTATGTATGTTAATAACCACTGAATGATCTTAAAAAAAAAATAAAAGTGGCTTTACTCAGTGATTATTATTGTTGATAAAAATTGTCATAATTATGATTTGTGTATTTTTTTCATCACTGTCGGGTTATCGGGTGGGTCGGGTGTCACCCCTAAAAGGGTGACACCCGGGGCGGTCCGCCCCCCCCGCCCCCCTCTAGCTACGCCACTGAGTAGAAAGATTAAGTTTTTGGAGATGTTGAGGCAAAACTTTCAGAAATTTAATTTTAAATATTTTACACAAGACAGTTGAAGCGGATCCCGGCATTAGTCGTTTATCAAATTAATCTCGACTGAGCGCGTCCAGGCTTCGAAAATTCGTGAATAATAGAATCGGGCGGTTGCGGTCTTCAACATACAATAAAAAGAATTTACTACAGTTTTTTCCGTGAAGTGGGCACTCTTTTTGACGTTTCAAGACCGAAAACCCAACAACTGTTTAATTTATGTTTCAGTTGTTTACCTGGATGATCTTTGAAAAGGTTTTCAACGAAGTTTTGTTGCTAGAAGCAGTGGCGTAACGATAGGTGCAATGAGTTCGAAGAACACATGGCTGCGATTCTATGATCTCTAATAAACCTTAGTACATTTATTAAGTCAGAATCCCACAGTCACAGTATTCAGAATTTTAACAGAGTATATTATTGATTAAAGAAAAAAATTGGGGCAAAAATAATTTACTCTATATTGAGCTTTGTACCGTGCGACTCGTGCGAGCAAAAGTTATTTGCATCAAAGAGGGCTTGGATTAAAAAACGTAGGGCTTGGTTTAGATCACAATAATATGGGGGCGATATAATATCTAACCAAATATAGGTTAAAATTTTGTCAAATTCATATTATGACATGATATGCCAAACTAATGAGTAATAAAATAAGCAGACAAATACAAATTTATTTTTGTTGTTTACAAAATTAACAAAGTAAGAATATACAGAAAGAAAAAAAAATTACATAAATTGCTGAAATTGGCCACCGCCATGCTCCAAGCATAAATTCACCCGTCAGAAATGTTCTTGGATAATCCTTTTTTGTAATTGTTCTAAATTTGCAACTGGTGTTTTAGAAATAGTGTTCTTTAAATGAGGAAAAACGAAGTAATCCGTAACCGTTAAACAATGTGATCTAGGTGGGAATTCAATGTCTGATCGAAACTGATCAATCTGTCGTCGAAAAAATTGCGTAAGTAGTTAATAGTTTCGGCGGCTGTATGGGCGGTTGCACCGTCCTGTTGAAAATATCCAAAACGTAGTTCGTCCTCAAGTAATTGCTCCACAAATGGATTCAAAATATTGTCTCTATACCGCTGTGCTGTAACTGTGTCATGGAAAAAAATAAGATCAACAATTCTTCTTCGGGAAACAGCTAACCAGACACCAATTTTTTGAGGGTGCAATGTGGACTCTACAAAAAAAATTGGGATTTTTAATACTCCACATGCGTGTATTCTGGGAATTCACATAGGCGGAGAGGTGGAAACAGGCTTGATCCGAAAAAAAGTCAGGTCTAATAGATAAATCATTTCTTTCAAATAAATTTTGGTTAAACCATTCAGAGTAATTCCTGCGTCTTTCAAAACCTGCGGCTTGTATTTCTTGGAATACTTGCACTTTATAAGGAAATAAATTTAGCTGCTTCTTAAGAATAGTCCGGCATGTTCCATAAGATCTTCCCTCTTCTTGGGACGTCTTATACAATTTGTTGGCGTATTTTGCATTATTTCACGAACGTTTGCATTAAGTTCTTTTGTTCTTACAGATGGTCTTTCTGCTCTTTTTTTGTGTTGTATAGAACCTGTTTCCCTAAACACAGCCACGGTTCTTTTCAGGCAATGATAAAAATCCCCAGCAATAAAAGCCACGTTAGGAAAATGTTCGTGAAAATCGTCCATGCACAAACCCGGATTGTATTGCCACTCACCATTTACTCTAACCCCGTTTCGAAAATACGCTTCAACCATGAATGTTTTGTGCTGTTCCGTAAAGCCCATTATGTGAATTGTTCAAGAAATTGGAAAAATTAGCGATGAATCAAATTACTTGTAACGACTGTCAAAGATGACGGAATAACTGATTGATTGTTAATTCAGGTAGTTACTGACACCCAACAGGTATTAAGCTCTACGGCTAAGCATTACGCTTAGATGCAAGGCCCTCTTTGTTGCAAATAATTTTTGCTCGCACGGTGTGTCAAAAAACGTGGTGATACACCACTGATAGGCCTATAAAAAAGTAGAATTCTTAATAGGCTATATAAATCGCATGCTATAATATCACTGTACTAACGGGGTTTTGGTTTTTATAGGTTGTCATCCACTAATTTAAGTTGGCAGCATCATTCCAACTGACTGTAACTTCGTAGCGATCGACGCGCGCATCTTTGTAATATTTCCTGCAACGTTTACCTATTTATACATTTTTTATTAAAATATAAAATAATATCGGTAGATCTTTGCTGTTTGAATCTAGATCATTTCTAATAGTCCAGGAGCCAGCGCAAAAAATATGCAAGAGTTTTCTAAAGGCTAATATTTTCGAGACGGGTTCAACTTTAGTGATTAGAAGCTAGTGTACAGTCAGCAGTTACAGTTCCGGGACATCTGGCGGCGGGACGCTCGCAAAGGTGTAATTTTAATTAGTATCTCCAAACTGTTTTCCGAAGGCTTAAAATTTGTACGAAACGAGCAAATATAATATAAAACAGGAATCTAATAGTCAGACAACGGAACATGGGGACACATAGAGTCAGCGCTACTCCATACTTGTCAAAAAATGTCCTGACGATAAGTGTTTTCTGAAGGCTCAATCTTTTTTAAATAATAATAACAACTATAAAGTTTTTAAAAAATACAGTCAGACTCCTCTGCGATAGAACCCCTTCAGTCAGCAGTCGATAGAAGTGTGAGTGGGCACTGCGCGCATCAGCCTCAATAGCTGTCAATAACGTTTCATAAAAAAGAAATTCATAATTTTTTGATAATTTTAGTTGTTTAGAACGACAAATGATAAAATAATATTATAAATATGATAAATTTTTTCTAGTGATTAAGCTTAAAAAAAAATTTATTTTCAAATACGTATGAGAGGTTGATTAAAAAAAAATACCTAGTAAAATCAAAAATTAACTTTCATTAGCTCGGGAATAAAGAAAGAGTAATATCGCTATACGATTCTAATTATTTTACAATTAAATGTCATTGTTTCCGTTACTCTTTCTCGTGTATCAATAATACTTCGCCGTTTGTGATCAACAGTCCTGTAATAAAATAATAATATAATAATTATATTTATCGTCAACCGTCAGTAAAGTCGTACATTATCAGAGTGATTTCCGGAAGTAAACGAACACTTTATTTTATTGTAAAATAAAATACTTTACCTGCCGCAAATTAGTGACTTTGACAATTTTGACATTTATTATTTAAAAATCGTCTGTCACTGTCACGCCTCTCCCTTTATAATAAAATTCGATGAGTTATACCTCAATTTTTTATATTATAAATTCTAAACGGTTGGCGATAAAATGTTGTATGCACCACGTCAGTAAAGTGTCTTTATCGATGCGCCTGTTATTCGCCTCGCTCGCTTCGCTCGCTCATCTCATAATTTCAGACTCGTTCGATAAAGAATCACTTTACTGCCTTGGTACATAAATAACTATTATTTTAGTTTTGTCTTTATTTCAGATTTAATTACATTCATTTCGATTTTACCGTGTTACATATTTATGATTTGGGTAGTTTCACAAATATATACAGGGTGGTCCTTAAGTACATCAAGAAAATTTAGGATATGATTCCTGGCATTAATTTAAGTTGAAAAGTTCATATGGACTTATGCCCTAAAATGCTTACCCTCTAAGGTAGAGGGTGTTAAAACATTTTCCATTTTCCTTTAAAACTACCATTTTTTTCAAAAACATAGTAGAGACAACTTTTGTTCCGCTTATATCAGTAATGCATAAAAATGCATCAGAGTTTAAAAAAAACAGTGGCGTATCACATATTTTCACAAAAAAATATTGATGGTGTCTTCATGCACGCCACTGGTGGAAGTAGGCAAACCCTTTTTTAACCAAAAAGTGCAGTTTAATACGAAATCAATCGACACCAATTTTCAATACCGTATCTTCAAGGAGTTTCGAAATTTTAAAAAAACAATTATTTTTTAAAAATATTTTAACACCCTGTATCTTAGAGGGTAAGCATTTTAGGGCATAAGTCCATATGAACTTTTCAACTTAAGTTGATGCCAGGAATCATATCCTAGATTTTCTTGATGTATTTAAGGACCACCCTGTATAAGCTAACAAAGTTATATTTATTACGGTTGGCGAATCTTTTCCTTTTTATTTCGAGGAATCATTTTTATAAAAAGTATTTTTATAAATATCAGTTAATTTATCAAAGAAAAAAAATTTCAATTGTCTTATAAAGCAAAAAAAATTTTTAAAAATTTAAAATAAAAGCAGCGTGAGAATCACTATCGTCGTCGTCTTCTCCGCCACTCTCTTCATCGGAATAAAACGCGATTGCGCCATATTCTTTAGCTTCATCAGTAGTGGTTAATTCCGAATCTGTGTACAAACCAAAAATTAGGTGTTTATTAATATTAAATTAAAGTCCCCATGTTCCGCTGTCTGACTATTAGATTCCTGTTATATATTATATTTGCTCGTTTTGTACAAGTTTTGAGCCTTCAGAAAACAGTTTGGAGATACTAATTAAAATTACACCTTTGCGCGCGTCCCGCCGCCAGATGTCCCGGAACTGTAACTGCTGACTGTACACTAGCTTTTAATCACTAAAGTTGAACCCGTCTTGAAAATATTAGCCTTCAGAAAACTCTTGCATATTTTTTGCGCTGGCTCCCCCGGCTATAAGATTTAATGAAAAAAACTATAAAAAATCTTTTACATAACCCTTTTATGCCACTATCTAGAAGGGCCTGTGCAATTTTGATATCAAATAGCATAGTTTTTTAACAATACGTTTATTATTATGCGTGGACGCCGAAATGAGGAACAAAGAGGGGCTAAACCAGTAAAACCGGGTTAAACCGAAGAAATATTAAATTTGATGAAATATTCCATGCTTAAAATGGGGTTGAAAGTATGGAAAGGCAAGAAAAAACTAAAAGTCTTCCTCTACAAAATTTAATAGAACAAAAATTTGTTCAGAGGTCTCTACATGTTTCGAACGTAGAAACGTTCATCATCAGGAGACAGAAAAAATTTATATTGTGCTGATGGTATTAGCAGAAGAGAAAATGATAAAAGGTATAAAACCTTAATGGCAGTGGCGGATTTACAAATTTGCCGTTAGTAGGCTATTCAATTTTTGTCGCCCCTATATAAAATTTTTTTAAGACCACGCCCAAATTTTGTCAATAATTTTTAGTAAATATTTTAAAAATTTATGATTACCTACTTATTTTATTGAAAATGAAATTTCTTTCTGCAAAGCCAGTAAAGTTCCAACTACCTTTTTTTATCCCCATTAACAGACACGGCCAACAATAAAGTTTATTTAAAAAAATACTACCCGTCGACTATGAATAAAGATTGTACCATTTATTTCTGTAAGACGAAAAAAAAATTTTGGGTCAAATTTGCCGTCCCCTAAAACCTGCCGCCCTAGGCTCCAGCCTACTCAGCCTAATGGTAAATCCAGCACTGCTTAATGGAGCTTTTAGGTAATCAAGAAATTGGTATGTCGAAAAATGACATAATGTGAAGAAAAATAGAAATAAGTTAAAACATACTGAGTATGTGAAAAAGTCAGTTAAAAGGGTCTAAAACAACCAAATAAACTGTGGAAGTAGAAAAACACTTCTAAAAAGAAGATGTCAAAAGGGATTTTTTTTTATATAATTAAGTATGTCAGTAAGACATTGTAAAACATAAAATTTGTTATATATAGAATTAAGGATACCTTCTTAATACCTAATTTCTATGCATAACAAGTTTTATGTTTTACAATGTCTTGCAGACATACTTATATAAAAAAATTCCTTTACCCCCTTTTAACTGATTTTTTCACATAGTCGGTATGTTTTAACTTATTTCTATTTTTCTCTATATTATGTCATTTCGACACACCAATTTTTTTTTTCATAAAAGCTCCATTAAGGTTTTATACCTATTATAATTTTCTCTTCTGCTAAAACCATCAGCAATAAATTGTTCTGTCTCCTGATGATGAACGTTTCTACGTTCGAAACATGTAGAGACCTCTGAACAAATTTTTGTTCTATTAAATTTTGTGGAGGAAGACTTTTATTTTTTCTTTCCCTTAAATATTAAATTATTTAAAAAATATTAAACTGCTTGGCTGCCATTAGATAACATTTATAATAAAAGAATAAATAGTAAACTCTATCCAATCTCGCTAACAATAGGCAAGTTATAAAAAAAATTTAATTTGATTGTATGGTAACACCCCAGTTCCAAGAAACGCCATATTTTTTTTATTAATAGTTGCGCAATGACTGGCGGATTTTTTTTATATGTTTCAGTTCACACTGTTGTTAGTCTTGTGGTTTCAGCTGTTATAAGTTAATTTTACCATCAGTTTTTCACCCAAAGCTTTTTATAAATTGTAACAAATGATTAAGGAGAAATGGGTACCGATTTCATGGACTTTTATATGGAAAGTTTTGGTAATCCTCAAAAATCGATGGATATTAGCTATCAATATGGCTAGATTGACAAATAACTTTTATTGACTATTTATTATTTGTCACTGGAAAAATGTTTTGTTTTAATGCTAAAGAATTTTAAAGGTATCTAAAGCACGTATAATATAAACGGAAATTTATCGCATCCTTTATGTTTTGAAAAACGAAAAAGTACCTCGCAAAAACATCATGAAAAATGTAATAAAAGAGCCGACATCTTATCAATGCTGCAATATTTCCTTGTCTACAGATATTTGTGATAGTAAGAGTATACACTGTTAGAAATCCTGGACGTTAGAATCAAAAAAATTTATAATCAATTAAAATACATCAAATTTAACTTAAAATGTATAGTTATTTTAACTCTTTTGTGTTTAGTAAAAATCAGATTTTAAGAACTAACTTTTCTGGAAGTCGTTTTAACATAACAGCTAACTAAAATTAACATGCAATTCTTTTACGGTTCAAATGAATCAAATACTAGTAACTTTCATAAAGTTTATAATCATTATCAATATCTTTTTTAGTTAAAATTTTAAAAGAAGTTAATACTAACATAAAAAATGTGCCAAATTAACTAATTAAGTTGTAATTTTTACTGCACAATAAAATCAGATTAATGTCAAAATAGTAATAACATATTTTGAGTTACTGATTGACTGAAGCGGTTTTAGTTAAATTGAGAAAAAAACGGGAGTGGACTTTCTGGGACATAAAAAAAAAGTTAAATTTGATTATTTTCTTTTAACAGTGTACACAGATATGACAGATAGGACAATTAAAATTTCTAATAAAACACTTAGGACTTATATGAATTCGTAATAATCCGAGAGCCACAACTGTATTTTAATAACCAAAATGGCCATAGCTATCTAATCTCATTCTCGCCGCGCCGCATTGCCGTTGCTATGGAAACAAGAAAGGTCAATATAGTATCAAGTTTATTGATTTAAATGTTAAAGTAATGCTATTGGTATTTTTAATAAGTAATAATGGATTTTGAAAATAGATGAAACACAATAGATGGTGTAGGTAAGCATACACTGAGAAAAAAACCTTATATTCCTAATAAGAATTTACATACTCCTTCTACAACTGTTTAATACTATTATATGTGTCAGCCTCGCACTTTCCTACAGTAAGACAACGAAAATTGATAGACCGTTGTGTAGTAATAATATCACGGTAATTTAGCCAATAGGAAATAGGAGTTATTGCCACCATAGAATGGTTTATAGCCATTATTATTCTGAATACTCACAGTAATGATCAAGTTCTATTGGGGGGTGTAATCGGGTTTTATATACTGTATTAGTTCCGACTGGCCGTTGTAATGAAACTTGGCATTAATCATGACAATATTTGCTTGCTACGGTTAATATAGCACATACTTACCACTAAAAATCAGTACTGTAGTTCTCAAAAATGTGCTTCTAGCGTGATATTGTTCTTGCCGTTTAACGTTGCATATGATTATCTATTATGCAACATGGTTTACTAAGATGGTAAAATTCGTTCATAGAGTATAAAGTTCAATACTAATGATGAGTTGTGCGAAATAAGAATTTTCTACTGCTTTATCTGACATGCAAAGTTAAAAAAAACTTAAATACAAAGTACAGGTAGATATTGGTACGATCAATAAAATTAAAATGCAGACAGGACAGCTGGAAGACTCCGAACAACGATATGCCCTGCGCAACAAATACGTTCAAACTAATACTACGGCGCGCGGCGATTGCCGATCGCTACGAACCCCCACCAACGTCTTGCGGATTATAGGTTCTAACAGACACAATTCATTTTGGGGGACGCTGTTCTGTTTTCTTAATTGTAGAAAAAGTGCTTTACTGGGAACAAAATGCGTCGCATTGAGAAGATACAATTCTTAACAAAATTGCTCTATTAAAAGTAGTTCATTATTCAACAAGATTGTGCTGCTAATGGAACTGATTACTGCCAATAAAAACACTGTTCTAGCAAATCTGGAATTGATCTAACACTAAAGTGGGTTTGATACACTAGCAATTTATTTAATATGAGTTAATAAAAAAATAAGCTCAATCAATACTAACTACGTCTTAGCAAACCTGTTGTATTAGATTATTGTCCTCAGTGTAGTATTTGACTCACGCATAATGAACCATAATCGGATTATTATCCATAACCAATCATATTTTCATATATTTAAGAAATCTAATAGTAAATTATCCTTTTTTCCAGGTGAAAAACCCTTCAAATGCGAATTCGAAGGCTGTGATCGACGATTCGCGAATAGCTCCGACCGGAAAAAGCACTCGCACGTTCACACATCAGACAAACCTTACAATTGCCGAGTGGCTGGCTGTGACAAATCCTACACTCACCCCTCCTCCCTAAGGAAACACATGAAGGTCCACGGAATGAGCGGGAGGTCTCCTCCTCACTACGACTCGGACGGGGAGGAGAGTAACACCTCCAGTGCGGGATCAATATCGGTGGCAGTGAGCCCGCACATGCAAAATAGTGTTAGTGGACTTCAAGTGGTACCCGGGACCACCTCGATTAGTGACTGGTATACGGGATGTCAACCCGCCGGGCCCAATAGTCATACGGACCCTTTGGGGGGGATTGGGGGCCCGTTCGGTGGGTTGCACCATCATACGGGGGCAGCGACTGCGTATTAGTGATAAATTTGTGAGCTCGTATTTAAGATAATTATTTTATGGTTGTTTAAAGTTTTGGTTGTTGAATAGGGTGGGTAACTCTTCAAACAAACATTTTTAAATCAATTTTGCGGAAGTAGTCCATTATCTCAAAGTGGAGCTGTTGAAATATAGGGAAAAAACCACAGTCGTCTCCACAAATACAATTTTTCTGTGTATTTGTGGAGACGACTGTGGGTTTTTTCCCTATATTTTTAAATCAATTTTATATCGTTAGTTATCCATAACCCGTTCTATTTCTCTCACATAAAGAAAAATAGAAAATAACTGTTGTCAAACGTAGATAAATCGAAAAGTCGATTTAAAAACGGCTTTGAATCTTGTGATTTGCTTTGATGAAAGCAATTAAATTTACTATTATTTTTTAATTTGAGTACCTACTCTACCTTTCAAACTTTCAGCTTGTTATGAGTAAAAAACTGTTGTTATTTTTGTATATTTTGTGCAAGGGACTGTATATAAGAAACAAGTTGTTTTTTGCTTTACAAATATTTTGGCAATGTTTTGTAAGATGTTGAGAAAATAACAGAAAAAAATTAAAGCTACGTTATTATCATTAGAGAGGTAGAAACAAACCAAAAAAACGTTGACAAAAATTTACATATTTATTAGGGCGATGACAGGCATGGCGTTCTTTTAGCGATTTTTGCCGAGGCGCTGGCCGAGACAGCTTCAGCAATGGCAAGACACACATAGCGGTTCCATCGTGGTTAGGAAAAAAAAATTCCGCATTATAATAATAGATGGGCCTAAATTTCCCATGTACGGATTCCTGAAATTTTTAATTAAAAATTTGAGTCTACAGTGTGACCAGTAAAGTCCGCATCATATGGGATTTTTTTTATTAATAACTTTATTCGAAATTGACTTTGGCATCAAGTTCTGCTTGGATCGAGATGAAAATGAAGCAAAAAAGTAGTAGTCACGTGATTCGCCTTATCTGTCTAAATTTTAATTTTTTCCAAAAAATAATTCAAAAGTAGGGTTATTTCTGAAAGTATTGAAAAAAGTTATTAGAAAAAGTTTTTTTTAAATGCAGTTTCTAGCCCACATGCCAAATTTTAGCTGCATAAGATAATTTTGATTTTTTACCCATATTTTGTAAATTGCACCACTTTTGCAAAATAAGACTCAACGCAACCTACATACAACTTCTTAGTTTTGACAATGCTTTATTTTAGATGCATTTTCTTTAAAGTAGCGCCATATTAAATGTGTGTTTTTCTACAAAATCAAAATTGGGCTACTAAAATTTGGTCGCACGTGATGCAAAGTTTATTTGTTTTTGACCCTGTAAGGTAACTTCATAAAATAAGTATTTTTGAAAACTTAGTTTGTGTCTGAAAGTAATACACCTTAATATTAAGACAAAAAAAGAACACAGTGTCTTCAGTAAAGTGTTCATTAAGTGGAAAATAAATTTTAGTGGTGGGTAAAAAATCAAAATTATCTTATGCAGCTGAAATTTTGCATGCGTGGCGTGGGCTAGAAACTAAACTCCCGGACAAAAAAAACCGGCACCCTGAATTTTTTGCTAACTTTGATCCTTTATAACTTCTTTATCTTGAATCCGATTTTTACAGTTTTTTTGCCAGTTTATAGATAATTTAATTAGGAATCTGTTGAACTTTTTTATTTATGGGTCATGTTCGATAGGGCGATATTATACCGAGTGACCCAATGTGTGTTTTTTCGTCCTAAGTTTTAAACACTCTGTGGAGTTATTGAGGATATTATTTTTCATACTGTCACTTTCAGAATAAAGTTATATGTATTCGTAACATTTTCTTATTTTGACTTATTACGATATATCTCTTTTTAAAAGAGATACGATTTTTTAAATGAAACTCTATTTATAAAGCCTTTTTTATTAAAACAATGTTAAAGTTTAAACAAAATTACTAAAGTGTATGTCCTCCTCTAGCTTCAATAACAGAGCGCATTCTGCTAGGTAATGACTGAATAAGTGTCACGATTCTTTCTTAAGGGATTACCTTGTATTCTTGGGAAAGTGCTATCCTCAGCTCTTGTAAAGTACCTGGTTGCATTTGGCGACGACGAACAGCTCTTTTCAACTGATCCCAAAAATGTTCAATTGGGTTCAAATACGGACTACATGCAGGCCAATCTAACCGTCGAATACCAACCTCATCTAAATATTCATTTACTATCCGTGCAACATGTGACCTAGCATTATCATGCATTAGTATAAATTGTTCACCAATTAATGGAGCAAATGGAACTATTGCCTCTTGAAGAATATCTTCAATGTACCGATGTGCATTTAGTGCTCCATTATCCACAAATATCATTTCAGTTCGCGAATCAGCTGGAATACCCGCCCACACCATAACGGAACCACCATGATAAGATATTATCTCTGTTATGGTGCATTCAGAAAATCTTTCGTTTGCTCTCCTATAAACACGCTCACGACCATCCGGTGACCGAAGACAAACCCTCGACTCATCTGTGAAGAGAACATTACTCCACTGCTCGACAGTCCAGTTTAAATGTTCTCTGGCAAATCGTAGCCGCTCTCGTCGATGATGCCGAAGTAGTCGTGGTTTTTTGCCGGTCTACGTGAACGGAGCTCAGCTTCGTTTAAACTCCTTCTAACCGTTTTGTCACTAATATTAACTCCACGTGTCATTCGCAACTCATTTTTTAAAACCACGGCAGTGGCTCTTCGGTCCCTTAAGGATCTTACCACAAGGAAGCGATCGTCAGCTGCAATCGCTTTTCTCTTTCTTCCAGATCCTTGACGTCTAGTGAAATTCCCTGTTTCCAAGAACCTATTCCAAGCATCTTGAACTGTGGCCCTTGGAAATCCCAACGTACGAGCCAACTATTTTTGCTACGTCTGTTGTAGTTAACACCATGCTGACACAAATAATTATTATAACTATTATGTAGGCTGTCACTGTCAAATACTTATAACAATTACATAAGTTGACTCAATTTAACAATGACTGGTGGTCTAATAAAATAATGTAATTTGCAGAGTTTCATTTAAAAAATCGTATCTCTTTTAAAAAGAGAGATATCGTAATTAGTCAAAAAAATAAAAAGGTTAGGAATACATGTACCTTTATTCTGAAATTGACAGTATGAAAAATAATATCCTCAATAACTCCACGGAGTGTTTAAAACTTAGGACGAAAAAACACCCGTTTTAACCCCGTTAGGGGTTGATTTTCAAAAAATTCCTTCTTAGTGGATGCCTACGTTATAAGGAGAAGATATCTTCCAAATTTCATGGTTCTAGGATTAGGAGTTTAGGCTGGGCATTAATGAGTTCAGTTCACATTGGAATTCTCCGCGCCACGTGACGCGATTCTTGCCATTGCAGATTCCGCCCACGTGCGCAATATCATATTATCATTCTTTGTATCATGACTTTCAACGACCTTCAAATTGAACAACAACTATATTATCTTTGTCGAGCACATTTCATTGGCCACGATGTTTTGTGAAAAACGAATAATTTCCGGAAGACGTCGAGTTCTGTTTTTATTCACCTTGACGCCTATGACAAATAAAGATGGAGAATTGTAAATCACGTTGTCGCTTAATCATTAAATGATGACGCACGAGTAAAAATTTGCCGTACTAATGTATGTGCCGACTTGGCTGCCGAGTAGGCGTAAGCCACTGTGTGTGTAATCGGCCTCGCTTTTTAATATTATTTAACTGATGATAGAACGATTAAAATTTAAACATTATTTATAAAATATTGCCAAAACTAAATATAAAAATTGACTGTGAATATTAGAATAATTACTGTGTACATTTATAAAAATATATTTTTAATATATGAGCGTTCCTTTGTGCAATTACAGCATTGCTTATTTTATAAGCTAACTTACGATGTTTTAAAAAAAATTGTAAATTTTAAAGTTTTTTGGGAGAGTTGGTTACACGGATAAGATAAAATATAACTATTTCCGAATGATATTTTTATTACTTGTGGTCGTATTTTCTTATAGATTACTATTAGGTATATAAGTTAGCTATCTACGTCACAAATAAACCGACCAGTCCCAAGGAGTCGGCTAATGAATAAAAATTAAGCAATTACTTGAAGCAATTACTTTTTAGTAAAAGCAATTGCTTGACTAGCAAATGCTATAAGTAAAAGCAATTGCTAGATCTGGATATGAATAAAATTTTGAAGCGATCGCTGCTTTTCTTATAACTCTGTAGCGAATGCTTATTCAACACAAGTTCAGACGTGGCTTATCCACTTGTTTAGATTATAGATTTCATGTTCAGTTTGGTGCCTAATTTGCAAAAGAGTTAGTCTATTTATTTAATACAATAGTTATCTGTTACGTTTTTGTGGAGAATAGGAAACTTATATTTGTGTTATGGCAGATTTCAGTGAAAATGAGGAAATTAAAGACAAGCAATTGATATTCGTTCACAAATTGAAGGAACATAAATAAATCTCTCTGACCACAACCGTTTAGCTTCCACACAGCTTCAGCATTTGTAGGAAATTTAATAAAAATATTGGCCTTCTCCAAAACTGTTTCCATTACAGAAGTGTATGTCTTACAGACAGTAGTTTGGTGAACACCGAGTTCTTCACCTACAGAATTTTGAAAGCCCTGATCCGACAATTTCCGCAGAGAGACGTTAATCTTATTTAAAGGCGACAATGCACCCCCTCGCCTTTTACCAGTATCAGTCAAAAAATAATTTGCCAACCACTCAACATTTTCGCAGTCAAATCGATATAACTTTCTGAAATCATCATATCAGCAATTTTTAGGTTTTGTATTTTGAAAACAAAAGGCTAGATTTTATTAATTTTTTATTAACTTGTAGTATAAAGGCATAGAGAAAAAAATAGTTTGTACCTATAGTTTGATGACGACTTTAATTTATACGTTATAATTGACGTTTAATTATTATCCAAGTTGTAAAATTTTTTTTTTGACAATAATTATTTTTTGTCATATTCACCTATACCCACCTTTTTTCTCTATACCTTTATACAATATTAAAATATGAACAAAAGCTTGCCGTTTCTCTGCAAAATACAAAAAACTGGTAATTCTTTGGACTTTCATAATTTTTAAATATTATTAATTATTTGATTCGCCTATAAATTATACAAAATTCTGTACATATTTTATTTCTTTAAAAGTGAAAGAAAACTTGGGGCCTACTTTTCCAGCAATAAAAAAAAAGTTAATAGTTTTTAAGAAACAAGTGGAAACTCCAGGCAATGAACAAAATCTTAAAGTAAGAAATTGCCATCTTTAAAAGACCATAGCTCAAAACTTTACTCCTAATCAAGTTCTACAAAATACTGAAAATTCAGAAAAATTAGCAGAAAACCATTGCCATCAAGCATGAGATCAAACCCTTATTACGTCATCCCATTATCCGAGCAATTATTTTATTAGTCAGCCTCGACGGATTATATTGCTATCTTTGTTTTGATAAATTAAATAGACAAGAACAGTTTAAAAATCGAAAACAACCCGTCCGATGTTCAGGTAGACGTGGCGTTCGACCTTTAGCTGAATTACTGGGACCCATAGGTCCAGGCAGATGTGACGTCAGTGAGTTTATTCCTGTGTTTTTATTAAAGAGTGTACCTTGTTTATTTATTTATTTTCTCAGTAAATAATTCGAAATTTTAAGAGCTGAAACAATAGAAACATTTTTTTTTCTCTATGCAATAGGATAAAACTCAAAATTTAGTAAAGAAACCCATTGTGCAACATTGACAACTCAAAATCTGTTGCCTTATAATTTTTACTCATCCATGTAACTAAACTTTCAACGAAAAACAAAAATAAACAATATATAAATTTGTATAAATCCAGAACTAAAAATAAGAAATACTTGAACGAAAAATATTGTAAAAAGAATTTTATTGTAAATAAAGCTGTCATTATCAGGGATCTCTGTATATCTGGAAACCTCCGAAAGTTTACTATAAATAAAAAATAAATAAATCTTGACTGATGTACTTTAAGTGTTTTATTTTACCTTCCACCATGTGAAAATAAACTGAAGGAAATTGAAAATACATACAAGCAAAAAGGAGTCCTAATAGTGTCTGATGAGAACAAGCTTAGAAGAGGCTATATATACAGGGTGCTATAAAAAATTACTTTTATTTAAATCAGTATATCCTGATAGTTATTGCTATAAAGACTTTAGTCTAATTTCCACATAATATTTATTTTATAACTCGACGCGTTTCGCTACACTGTAGCTTTATCAAGGGATTTTTTAAATCGAGCGAGGTACTATAATTTTAACCTAAATATTTATATACTAATTATCGTTTTCTTAAACAAGTAATTATATTAAGGGAATACCCACAGAGCTGTTTTTAGAATATTAGCGTCAACTAGTGAAAAGGTTTAATAAGGGCGATTTATTCAAATCTGTTTGGTCATTCAAAAGTAGACCCGTGTTTTTATGACGGTTAATTTTCAAAACAAATTAAGTTTATGGCTTTTATTAGAGACGTTTTGCACCTCTTAATTCGTCATTCTTTTGTGGTTATGGTTATTCTGAGCATGCGCAATGTCAGAAAGGTGATCCGCTATGGTTAATAACCATAACGGACTCCGTTAGTTACGGAAGGATAAGGAAGAGCTTATCGTTATCCTTATGGTTATGCTTAAACTGCATGGTTGCCGGAACATACAAAAGTTATGAAGCATCATTGCTATGAATTAAAATTGTGATAAGCAATTAATTAAAATCCAAAGCAATAGTAGCTTTACATTAAAATATACAACTTAATCAAATTATTGTTAGGTTAGGTCTTTTATTTTGTTTAGGTGCGCCGGCGCCAAATTAATAACTACAGACAGAACGTATAGGCGCTGCAAAATCTCTGGTTTTAACAGTGGCGCTACTCGTTATGTTTAATAAAGTTAACCATAACGGAGCTAAAAACTGATATTAATTTAAGAGGTGCAAAAAGTCTCTATTTTCTGTATGAAAAATTTTTAAATCATCTGCAAATGTATGGCTTTCTTCGGTAATATAATTGGAATAGGTTGAGTCTGTTTTGTGACGCAAAAACTTCTTTTATGTTCAGCGATTCTGGTTTTGAATGTTCTACCTGTCTGGCCTATATAAATTTTTGGACACGATCCGCAATTGAATTGATAGACGCCAGATTTGTTCTCACTGTTAATCTTTGTTTCATGGTTTTTTAATTTTTAACCTAAAATACCCCCAACAACACAAATTATCTGCGTATTAGTGCGTATGATACATAGACTCACTAGCATCGCTTTGTCAAAAGAAGATTTTGATAAAGAACTAAATATTATAAAACAAATTTCAATAAATAATGGTTACGACCCTAAATTAATAGATAATATTCTAAATAAAAAATGTTTAAAAAAAAAAGTATATCCTCAATACAAAGAATCAAAAAATAATTTTAAGATCTTGACTTATATAGGAAATTCCACCAAGAAAATTAAAACCTATTTGAATTAAAGAGAAATAAATCTAGCTTATAAAACAAATAATAAAATACTTTAGGTAAAAAATTAAGAAACCATAAAACAAAAACCAACAGTGAGAACAAATCTGGCGTCTATCAATTAAATTGCGGATCGTGTCCAAAAATTTATATAGGTCAGACAGGTAGAACATTCAAAACCAGAATCGATGAACATAAAAGAAGTTTTTTACGTCAAAAAACAGACTCAAGCTATTCCAATCATATTACCGAACAAAGCCATACATTTGCAGATAATTTCACAATTCTTCATATACAGAAAAAAAAGCCATAAACTTAATTTGTTGGAAAGTTTGGAAATTAACCGTCATAAAAACACCGGTCTACTTTTGAATGACCAAACAGATTTGAATAAATCGCCCTTATTAAACCTTTTCAATAATTGACCAGATTCTAAAAACAGTTCTGTGGGTAGGTATACCCTTAATATAATTACTTGTTTAAGAAAAAGATAATTAGTATATAAATATTTAGGTTAAAATTATAGTACGTCACTCGATTTAAAGATAAAGCTACAGTGTAGCGAAACGCGTCGGGTTATAAAATAAATATTGTGTGAAAATTAGACAAAAGTCTTTATTGCAATAATTGTAATGCATTTCCATCAAGTAAAAGCCAGCACTATTCACAATATCCTGATAGGTCCAACAGGTATGTACAAAAAGCTTACACGAATTCTTGATATAAGCATTGACGTAACCACCCTATTTTTCTAAGGGGGCCAATCGGGGCCCAATTTCAGTGGCGGAACAACGTAGCCACGGGCCCGTGTGCGAAAACTTTGCCGGGCCCCCATTATGATACGGAGTATTATAATTGATAACCGTATAAAAAAATAATTTTTTCTTGCTTTTGCATGCGCAAAGTTTGAAATCAGATTAGAAATGTCTATTTTTTGAGCTTCCTCATTTTCGATAGAAATAATTTATTGCTAAAGCTGATAATTTTTTATCATGAAATTTCTCAAATAAGTTTTAATTAACTTTAACTTGGAAAAAGACCGTTTAGCTGATGCAGCCGAAATAGGGATGGTCAAAAAAATAATGCAGGCAGTTACAATTTCACTAAAACTGGAAGATGAATAATAATTTTATACCAATATAAAATGTAATAAATCAAAAATAGAAGTTAAATTATCTAAATCATTTTTAAAACATTCTCTATAAATGAAAGCACTTGTGATGAAATTGTATCAGCGATATCTTCTAGATATTGAAGATGCAGGGCTTGACTCATATCGTAAATATCCTTATCAGAAAGAGAAGGATCTCGTAAAACGTTGGGGAACAAAACGCGAAAATAAGAACAAATTTTGTACAGGCCAGAACTTTGATCTTTTAATTGAGCTGTAATTATATTTATAGTTTTAAAAAACACATTTATTCTAAACCAATCATCACTTGTTTAAACTTGATAATGGTTATTAATCATCAAAAATTATTTTTGGTCTTGATATAGTTTTGTTTTCGAATTCAGGAGTAGTTAGTGCCCCATTGCCAGCCAAAATAACCGAGTCCGTTTTAATTACATCAAAATTATTTCTCATTTGATTTATGATTTCAGTGGCGGTGGTAAACATTTTAGACGCAGCTTTAATATTTTGCTCTTTTTTTTGTAAAAGTTTTGTCAATGTATCAATATTCTTTAAAATTTTATTTTGAAAAATAATAAGAAAAACGGTTTCAAATTTTTCCAAGTGTTTTCTTAAAGACTTTGCTTACTTCCGCTTTATTTGTAGAGGTTAACATTATTTTTGCCAGCATTTTTAAAATATCCACATAATAATATCTAAAACGAAGAGCTTCTAATGCATCGTGTCTCGATTACCATCGGGTGTCAATTTTTTTAAAAGTTATTTTGACATTAGTAATCACTTTGCAAAAGTGCCCACCGTTTAATGCTTTGTCCAAAAAAAAACATAGACAATTTAACTAAATCGTAGAAATTCCTAATTTCTCTTATCTAAGTTCAATAATCGCCGACACAAACACCGCATTTCAAACTAATGCCGGTATTGCGAATTGCCGTTTAATAAAAACAATAATAAAAAAAAATAAAGGCCGTTTTATGTCAATATTTCAGTTACTATTTATAAAAGTATTGAGTAGAGTAGTTTTGCGGATACGTTTCCGGAGTATTGCATTTTTTTTTCTATAAGAACATTTTGTTTTGCATTTTTATGTTTTTGTGGCTCCGCTCATTGAACACCGGTAGTTCCGCCAATGCCCAATTTTATACAACGCAAGAATATTAGCAGTAGATACTTACTTTTGGCAGAACGTTTACTATATCTCGTAATTCCCCTTATTATTCTGGCGTTTCACTCTGTCTTCTCTTTGACGTAGTATTTTTTTTACCAGAATATGGCCGATTATGTTATTTTTTGCTGTCTCCCAACATATAGATGAACGTCCATAAAAGTTAATACCAGATAATATATGCGTAACCCAGTTTAACGTACTTTATGTAAATGTTTGTTAAAGCGTTAACAAAAAAGTCAAAACAACTAAAAATTACCTTGGATTGTCCTGCAAATTCATTGAGCTAAATATACTGAGCATTAACGTCAAATAAATTTTGCACGCCCATTGAAGATTTTCATGCTGCCCATATAATGTGGACTTCATATGCAGCTAATTCAATTTTTTATTTTGGCGCATTTCAACTACAGTTTAAATATGTTTTTTATTTTGCCAGTTTAGATTTTTATGAATAAAGTGTCAATAATTTTATATAAAAATAATATACAGGGTGTCCGGGAAAATATGGGAAATCTCCCGGATATGAAAAAAGCACGTGACAAGTTTTGTATCGGCCTCCTCTTCGGTGATATGGGCTCCCAAAGAGCTCCCATGGAATTAACTTTTTGACACATAATTATTAAACCAACAGGTATATTAAAATGTTTTTTTCATATTATGATGTATACCAGGTAAGACCCTTTAAATTACTATCCCAGAAAGTGTTGCGAATTACTCACAGCTGTAGGGACGGACTAGCTGTGACACTAATGTGCCCATTTTTTTAAAGCCCTGTATGATAAAAACTTTGGACGTTTTTACATACCTTTAACTATTGACTAAAAATTAAGTGCTCTTCATTTATGCCGCTAATCCTAACCGTTTTCGGAAAAACGTCATTTAATTTACATCATATATTTAGCGCATTTCCATAAAAGATACATCTTTGTTCCTATCAAATGTTTAACCTTCAACCTCATGATAAAAAAAGTTCGATCTAAAATTAGAGTTTACCTTTTTTGTTCTGTGTAATTCGGCGAATGGCCAAAAATGTGCGTTTTATTTTATCGGCCAAAAAAAAAAGTATTGTTGTTGCAAACGTTGCTAGGTACGAAATAAATAAGTATCCTGCATGTTAGTAGTTGTCAACGTTCACATCACTGACCCATTGATTCCTTAATTTGGTGTTTTTCGAATTTCGTGGTGAGACTAATAGTGAAATAATAATTCGAAAAATGGAATACACGTTCAATGAGTATGCAGATATGCATCTGATGTATGGTCTTGCATCTTCTAATGCTTTGGAAGCCAGGAGGTTATATCAGGACAGATTTCTTAATTGTACTCATCCAGATCAGAAGACATTTCAACGAGTTGACCAACGTCTAAGGAAGAATATTGGGCGATTCCTTTTAATAAGGTGTAATAAGGGTTATTGTCTTTTTCCATAATTTTAGGAAATTTTGGGAAAAGAAGTACTGATGCTGGTCAGGGAAGAACAGTACGTACGTCGCAATTAGAGGAAAATATTTTAAATGCTGTATATGATTCAACGAACACTCGAAAATTATCAGCGCAGTTTAATACGTCGAAAGCAATAGTACATGAAGTTCTTCAAGAACAGCTGTTATACCCATATCATTTGCAAAAAGTGCATCAACTGATTCCTGACGATTTTCCCCGTAGAATGCAGTTTGCAAACTGGGTATTGGATCAGCAACCAAATAATGTAAACTTTATTAGCACTATTCTCTTCACGGATGAAGCAGGGTTTACCAAAAATGGTATCATGAATTTACATAACTCACATTAGGCTGATAAAAATCCTCATGAAACCATTATTTCGCATTATCATCATCAGTTCCAATCAATTATTGTCTGGGCAGGAATCGTTGGCAATTTTTTGATTTTACCATTCGTATTGTTGCCGGCACGATTGAATGAAGTACTTTATTTGGAGTTCCTCCAGAACGCTTTTCACGATTTAGTAGAGCACTTACCACGAAACCCGCCGAAACATGTACTTCATGCATGATGGGGCACCACCTTATTTCAGCGTTGCTGTGCGGGAGCACCTGAATAACGTCTATCCATACCGTTGGATAGGTAGAGGAGGACCTATTGCCTGGCCTCCTCGATTTCCCGACCTAACGCCATTCGATTTTTACCTGTAGGGACACCTAAAAACCTTGGTGTATTCCACTCCGGTTGATAGTAGGGAAGAACTTCTACGACGAATCACGTTTCAATGTGATCAAATAAGGAACAAAGCTGGGTTATTTTGGCGGGTACAACAGTCCTCAATTCGTCGTGCCCGCGAGTGTCTCAGACTTCACGGAGCCCATGTAGAACCCACTTACGAAGTTTTTAACTAAGGTAAAGTTTAAATTTTTATTTTTTGACAAAGATGTATCTTTTATCGAAATACGCTAAATACTTACATGATGTAAATAAAATGACTTTTTCCGAAAACGGTTAGGATTAGCGCTCGGATTAGCGACATAAATGAAGAGTACTTCATTTTTAGTCAATAATAATAATAATAATAATAATAATAATAATAAAAGTTTATTTAATTTTTTTTTTTTACAATTAATGTTAATATACAGGGTATCCGGAAAATACGTGTACAACGTTTAACGTCAAAATAGGTCGATCTTAGCCGACTTAGTTATATCCAAAAATGTCTCGTTTAGCCGGTAGAGGGCGTCTAAAATTTGTAAGAATATTGGTTTTTTCTAAATTACGTGAAAACCTGCTAATCGATTTTAATGATTTTTAGTATGTAGACTAATACTATAAAATGACGTTTTCTAGTATTATAGTCACCGGCTATAAATAAGTGGAAGTATTATAAAAGTGATATAATACGTCAACATTTCTCCTCATTTTTTATATGAACGGCGTTATAACAACCCAGATATTTTTGTAGAGTGACTGGATGTATTTGGAGGCTAATTTACCTCTTTAATATTTTTCGTTGAATGAGCTGTTTTGCCAGAAGAAAATATTTACAATTACCTGCATACATCAATTATTAACAATAAAAATAAAACAAAATACAACAAAGTTGAAAGTATGTATTGTAAGAAACTAAGTAAAACAAAACAGGACAGACGTCAGGAGTCTGTCGTCAAACGTTGTACACGTATTTTCCGGACACCCTGTATAGATATTTTTTTTGGATAAACTATCAATTCCGAACTCAGAAGTAAAATACTTGTATTGAGTTAAATAATATAATAAGTTCAATATAAATTTAAAGTTAAATAATAATATAATATTTATTGTAAAGAATATACCTATTTCATAATTCAGGCACAACTAGATTATAATATAAAATGAACATGACAATATTTTATTGGTATTTTATATCACTACAATGTACGAAGATAGAATAGGTTATATATACAATATATATATTTATTTATTTTATTCATTATTTATTAATGACGTTCTTGAGTATATCTCTTGGATTAGATAATATCCAATTTTTAATTTTATTTTTATAATTATTTAACGATTTAATTATTTTAATTGACTGTGGTAGCATATCAAAAATGTATGGATTAATGTTTAAAAAATGTTTGTGTGCTATTGTTTTATTTACTCTATTTTTATATGTAATAGTATTTTTATGACGAGTTTCAATAGTTGAAGGTATGTAAAAAACAGATCATTGTTTTAAGTTAGTTCGATCCTCTCTGCTCCGCTGTAGTAAGAGATGACTATAAAGTGATAGCGCTCGCTGAAAGTTATCTACACGATTTCTCCATATTTTACCCTAATGCCTTCAAGATAATTTGTTAATCAACCCCCTTACTAACAATCTGTGGGCGCCACTGCACTGCAAGGAAAGGTGTATACCGAATAAAAGGGTGAACAAACTTTAAACAATTTTTTATGACAGTACATAGTAACTTATTTTCCTTTCACTTGCTATCTCTCGCAATCAAACGGCAAAATCAGCTGACTGCATTCGTTCTTTATTCGTTGGAATCGCATAAATCGAGGCGTTTAGTCGATAAGTCAACCGTTATCTGGGATCGACATTCGAACCGATCCAAACAATATCCCTAAGCTGCTGTCTTTACGACGAGGTGCTAACGTTAGAGGACAATAAAATAATATGTCTATTTTTTTTCTATGAAACAATATTGTCAGATATGGATTGGCATCCTAAGGCTAGATAAAATAGTTAAAACTGCAGTATAAAGACTCTTAAGGTGGTGGAGCTTATCAAAAAAATGGTGTGATAAAAAACTAGTGTGTAAAAGAGAGACAGTGACATTTGAGTTTAGTAGGGGGAGTCAGAATTAAGAATGTTTATAAAAATACTTATTTGTAATTGGTTGGAATAAAGGGTTCTATTTTGAATAGTACATCCAGGGAAATCCCCTCTTTTACAGTTTTAGAAAATAATTCATGACACAGCAAAAAAGGAACCCCTTCTTCCAATTGTTAGGTGTTACAAAACACTATAAAAACTCTAAAGAGCACATACGACAGAGAGTTGAAATAAGTATTCAAGTGTAAGGGAAACCTCTGCCCGTTTGCCAATTCAAAGAACTAGTTTTTGTCAATTTAAGTGAAGTTATGGAAAACACCGCTCCAGAGTCAGTCTACTTTGCTCCCATTGCGTACGTGTTCTTTATTCATTGGTTTTTAACGTGTAACTGCGTAAACTGTTTAATTTCCTTTTGGCTTGAGTTACTATAAAGTCATAGTTGTTTCTTCTGACATATTTGGATTAAACCACTGTTTCTAAAGTGAGTCTTAAGAAGGCGACTCTTCTTTAAAGTAACTCCCTAAATTAACATTTTTGTGAACACCTATTTGTTTCGTTATTTTCCTAGTTTTTAAGATTGTATTTTTATTGTTTACCACAATTATTAATCATTGCTTTGCTTTTCTTTGCCATTAAATAAAGTTGTTAAAAATTCCTTGGTGTTTCAGTAAAGAACTAGAGCGCAACCTTAAGTCCGTTAAGACAATTAAATAATTATTTTTATAAATCTCTATTTTAAACTATCTAAGCTACACAACCCAGTCGACTACAAGCTGTAGCCCGACAATATTTGTGCATCCAATGTGCTTCATTTTGGCTTGCAAATTAAGGGCATTGTTAGCGATGATATATTTGAGGGAATCTAAACCCCCGATAACCCCCCACTACCAAAAAATATTCAAGCATTATCACAAACACACATTTCAAATTTTAGAACAGAAAGTAAAAACTTATTTTTTCGATAAAAAAAATGTAGATATACCTACCATCTACCTAATATATTAATTTGCTGGTCAGATTGGGAAAGGTATCTCATTCGAAATCGAAAGATTATTTTCAACAAAGAAAATAATCAAAAATTGGCCAATAAGGTTGACCTTTTGAGCATGTTAAAACAGGAGAAGGGTAGTAGCAGAGTTGTCGAATTGGGCGTTTTATCGCAATTCATGTGTTCTTTGAAGAAATTTGAATTCACTACATATAAGTTAAGAGACGTACTCAAGAGCGGGGGGTTGAAGTTGACCTCCCTCCTAAAGTTAACAATTTTAAATTTAAAAAATTTAAAACATCTTTCAATTTTATTTTATAATGCTTTAATGTTTTAATGCTTTTAAATAACAAAAAATACAATGTATTAATTATTTAATGATTTTTGTTTTCCAGAGATATGCAATAAAATTGTTTTTATTTTTATTTCCCGAAAACCAAGCAAGATAACAAAACAATTTAACAGAGAAGAAAAGGATATTTTTAATTGCTTAATCCGAAAAAAAAAATAAAAAAATACCAAAAACTCAGTGGCGTCTTATTTTTTGCCAACATTATTTGTTAAGGCGCCCCCTGAGACGTCACTGGACGTAATATATACGTTTTATTACTAAAATTATCATTACCAGATTAAATTAAAATCTACTAAACGATACTAAAAATATTTATAATTAAAATACTAGTGAAATATATTAAAAAAAAAACTTAACCCCAAATATCTCCTTTCATGTTGGATTTATTAAAATTTTTGATGGGACATACTTTGATCAAAAATTAATTATCTTTAAGAACGACAACATTTTAAAGTTCCTGTCCACCGTGGCGCCACCTACATCTTGTATTATTCAAACACATTTTTTACACAGTTGTGAAGCCAATCATAGAGGCTAAAAACTGGCGTTTACAGAATTTACATGTCGCTGTTAGTTTTCAAAATAATTGGCATGGGAGTTTTTATTGAAACACCCTGTATAGTAAGTAGACCCTGTATAATATGTCACTAATTTGTAGTGTGTATAGTGGTGTAAAAACGGTAGTTATCATTTTAAAAAGAGGTATCGCTGGACAGCTAAAGTTTAAAACGTTTGTTTGTCCTGCAATAGACTTTAAATTTAAGAGTTTCATTGGAAAAAAATAATCGCTAAGTATGATCTATTTGTAGTATACTAAATATCACGAATAGTCTCGTTTTAAAACAGATGACAGCGGTTATTTGTCATCGATCAGCTGATATTGGGACATAATAATATCCCTAGATTTGTAGCGGACCGTAATGAGCCCAAACACCGAGTTATAAATTGCGTTTTTGTTACATTTAATTACATTTTAAAAATTTTAATTACTTTTGTGTAAGTACCTACAATTATTATTCATTTGACCAAAAATTTAGATACAGATTAAAATTTTTTAATTCTTTTTCATTAGGGATCATAATTATTAATGTGTGCCTTGCTCGTTAAGTTGATTTCATCGATAAGTAATAAGTTTTATTTCATCTGAACGCCGTTTTTGTCGAAAAGTTAGTTTGTAAAATATTTGTTCTTAAAATGGTTGTTCGTTAAGGTTAGGTTTCTAATGTATAATTTTCGCATTTTACATTATCTAGGTATCCTTTTCTGTTTCAAGAAAAATAAGTAGAAATTAAGTATTTCCCTGACTTAGGTAGGTAGGGGAGAGTTGGACAAAACCGGGTAGGTTGATAAAACCGGGTATCGCCTAGTTCTACCATATGCCAAAACAGCTTTCCATATTATTAACCTTTAAAAAGCAGCTATTTGATTTTGCAGGAATTATTTTTATTATTGTTATTAGTAAATATTATTATTGTTTGGCAATAGTAAGGTAATAGTAAGTAACATTATGTTACTATAGTAGTTAAAATAGCTAACCATATTAGTATGTAATAGGATACCGAACAAATATATAATTCTATTTTCTGTGTCTACGTACCTTACATAAGTAAAATTATTATTTGATATTACTATTATTATTGTTTGTATGACAATAAAATAAAGTTTTTAACATAAAGTTAGCCTACATACAAGTTTAGAAATGTAACTGTATCAATAAATTGCATTTTAACAAACAAATTCCATAAAAACCACTTTTGGGTCTACGTACCTTACGTAAGTCAAAAACTTTTAAAGTAGGGTTTCCACTGACAGAAAAATTTAATCCCTGGCTAAACTAAAGCTTTTAACTTTATGTTAGCCTACATACAAGTTTAGGAATGTAACTGTATTATAACCAACAAATTCTATAAAAACCGTATTTGGGTCTTCGTACCTTACGTTAAGTCAAAAACTGTTAAATTAGGGTTTCCATTGACAGAAAAATTAAATCCCTAGCTATATAGAAGCTTTTAACTTTATGTTAGCCCACATACAAGTTTAGAAATGTAACCGTACCATAGCCAACAAATTCTATAAAAACCATATTTGGGTCGACGTACCTTACGTAAGTCATATATGGGGATTTTCTTGACAGTGAATGTAATAACTTGAATTCAATTAGTTTATGTTGAACTGTTGGTATTTTACCTATAGGTATAATCTGAACAAATAAAACAAAAAAAAAATCTATTCTAAATATGAGTGACAGAATCCTATTTTAAGTTGTGTTTCAGTTAGTTTAGTATTTTTAAGGTTTGGATATTTATAATATTATAAACTTTTTAAATCTATATTTTGACACTTTATCTTTAAACCATATAGAAATTCATGCTTATTACCTATTACCTACCTTAAATTATAATATTTATAAAACATAACTTTCAAAAGAAATTATTACCTATTACTTATTATTTGGCAATATTAAAGCGGTAGAACCGATGAGGCTATTGCATAAATTGTTTTAGAAGGTATCACATGTATAATTTTCAAGTCCGGTCCTGTAATTCATGCCAACTTATAAAAATTTAATAGACCAAAATTGATACAGTGTCACGTGACTTTGCCCCCATCTTGCGAGAGTATTCAAGATTTTTACTATAACATTAATTACTGATGTAAAATTTGCCGCAATATAAAGAAACTCCGTAATAGTGTAGAGGAAAGAATCGGTTAACTTTACATGATGTGATAAATTCTTCTATCTTCTAAATATTAAAACTCGTTGCTCAATTTAGCTGCTGTCCTGTGCAATATCCTTGCGAAAAATTATTGGAAATATAAAACTCCTTGAATAAATATTTTGTAGGAATATTTTATCACTTATTGGATTCTCCCCAACTTTTAAATCTTGATTTCTGATAGTGACATATTTTTTAGATCTCAAAAGGATCGGAAACGAAAAAGGTTAGAGTCAGGTCCACTGTATTTTTGACAAAAGACATAGGTAAGTAATGTTTCAAGATCACGAGACGAGTAAAAATCTTGATAGAGACAAGATTTTTTTTCCTCGTTTTTCATTGTTTTCTCGTCTCGTCTGGTGAGAGTCTTCAAGCCTTCGCAGATATACCACGTATACTGAAGGTTCCAAACAACTGATGCAAAATTAAGTTTACTAAATATAAACGCCTAATACAAGTTTAGAACTGTTTGAGGATTATTAAAATTTAAACTGTTCCTTATAATAAATCCTAAAAATTGATTACACTTATTGACAACTTGTTTAATGTGAGAGCTAAAACCCCATTATAACACCTAAACCACGTATTTCATTAACCGATTTAAGATCACTATTATTAATAGTATAACGAAAATTAAGTAGGTACATTTTTGTTTCTACAGGGTGGCCCTTTAGTGTGGCAAAGTACAATAGCTCCGTTACTATTTCAAATACATTAAAAATATTAATACAAAAGTTGAAGGGCAGTAAGTGACTTATAACGTAAAATTATTTTTAACTCTATAGGGTGACTCAAAAAAGCGGAACAAGAAAAAATGTACTTTTTTCAAATGGAACACCCTGTATATTTTTTCATTTTTAAATTCTACATAGAATTATAATTATTTTTTATTAAATACATTATTAGTCTATACTTTATAGTTTCCGAGATATTGACTCTTGAAAAGTGACATTTTTGAACTTTGACAGCTTCTAACTTTCTAACAGTACGTCTTAGAGCAAAACGGCTTACATGTCCCTATCTTCAATTTTTATTATCTTCCCAAAAAAATCAACTTCCAGTTAAACCGGAACAACTATATTTCCTGCTTTCGAGTAACATCCGGTTTAACCGGAAGTTGATTTTTTTGGGAAGATAATAAAAATTAAAGATAGGGACATGTAAGCCGTTTTGCTCTAAGACGTACTGTTAGAAAGCTAGAAGCTGTCAAAGTTCAAAAATGTCACTTTTCAAGAGTCAATATCTCGGAAACTATAAAGTATAGACTAATAATGTATTTAATAAAAAATAATTATAATTTTATGTGGAATTTAAAAATGAAAAAATATACAGGGTGTTCCATTTGAAAAAAGTACATTTTTTATTGTTCCACTTTTTTGAGCCACCCTATAGAGTTAAAAATAATTTTACGTTATAAGTCACTTACTGCCCTTCAACTTTTGTATTAATATTTTTAATGTATTTGAAATAGTAACGGAGCTATTGTACTTTGCCACACTAAAGGGCCACCCTGTATAGGCTTACAAAAGCGTTAATAACGTCTTACAGCCCATTGCAAAAATTTTAGGTCATCTGCGTACATCAAACATTTAGAAAGTTTAAAGCCTTGCTGTATATTATTAATGTATATGGTAAAAACAAGGGACCAAGGTGACAGCCCTGAGGCACACTAGAAGGCACGTTAAAAGGTTCAGAGTAAATACCACTCATAAAAATCATCTGTCGTCTATCCCTGAGGTAGGACCAAATCTATTTCGGCAAGCTCGTATGCACAACGACATCAGCAAGACGCTCAATCAGTATGAAATGACTAATTTTGTCGAACGCCTTACGGAAGTCCGTGTACACAACAGCGACCTGCTTCCGATCATCCATGTAAAATAATAATAAGTTTATTTAAAATTTAATAATATAATAAATATGTTTATGTTGTCTTCTATAAACTTATTCTTCAATCTTCTGAAGCTGAGCTTGTTAGGGGCAAATCTTATTTTTTGTTTTAGTATGTAAAATCATGAATCATAAATATGCATTAAAAATCAAGTTTTAAAGTAAAAATGTTAATGTATATTAAAAATGTAGTTTTTTTTTGAAGAAACATATTACCTATAATAAAATTATTAGTTTATAGTTTTTAAGTAAAAAATATTACTTATTCAGAACAATATTAATTAATTAAAGCATTTCTAAAAATATTTTCAAATTGTCTGTTTTTAATATCCATGTTTTTATTTCGACTTTAAATTTTTTTAATTAAATCAATTTTTTTCATTTTTGTTGGTTAATAATCGTCTAAATAAAATC
Organism: Polydrusus pterygomalis; assembly: GCA_963969555.1. NCBI lineage: Eukaryota > Metazoa > Arthropoda > Insecta > Coleoptera > Curculionidae > Polydrusus > Polydrusus pterygomalis. The sequence continues at coordinate 5,495,943 of OZ018376.1, forward strand.
ATAAATATTTGGATTTTTTTTGTCCTATGGACTTATTTATTTTAGGTTTTATGGTTATTTCATTTTTATGACGTGTATTCTGATTATGGTTTTTAAATTGTATAAGGTTTTTATTTTTAAATATATTATGATGTTATAAATGTAAAGTTGTCTTATGTTCAACTTTTTTGTTTCTGAGTATAATTCTTTTGAAGGATAAAGATAATCTTAATTGAATATAATTTTTAGAAACCTTTTTTGTGATATTTCAAATTTTTTAACTAAAGTTCTATTTATTCCTCCCCAACCTAAAATTCCGTAATTTAAATGAGTTTTAACTAACGCGTAGTATAATATTTCCATATGTTTTACATTTAAAAATTTTTTAATGTTTTTAAAAATCGGTAGTAAACTTCTTAATTTTTAAATTAAGTATTCTAAGTAAAAATTCCAATTTAATTTACTTTTGAATAGTATTTATATTTCGTGGTAGGTTATTTAGGTTTAAAGTAAAAGGAATATAATTTGTTTTATTAAAATTAATTGTTAACAAATTGTTATCAAACCAATTTTTTACAATTTTAAAATCTTTTTTAATTTTATTATTTAAGTTGTCCCAATTTGTATCGGTATAAAAAATTGTAGTATCATCTGCAAAATTATGAATTTGTCCATCGCAATTTATACTAAATAAGTCGTTAATATAAAATATTAAAAAATAATGGTCCTAAAATTGTTCCTTGAGAAACACCATACTTAAATACTTTTGGATAGCTTTTTTCTTTATTTATTTCAACATAAGTTGGTCTATTTTTCAGATAATTTTTAATTAATATTAATTGCTTTCCTCTGAAATCAATATTTTCAAACTTTTTTAACAGTAAATTATGGCTAACTATTTATGTATAGATTACTTTCAATGGAACCACGTAGAAAAAATCCGTGTTGTTGTTTTAAAATTATATCTTTTACTTGCTCAAATGTTATGAAATATTTTTTCAAAATTTTCCCGAAAATGCATTGTTTAATTATTATGAGTATATAGTTTTTACGTTATGTTTGTCCCCTCCCCTTTGGGTAAAGGAGTTATATGAGATGTTTTCCACATTGTAGGAAAATACCCTGTATTAATAGGTGGTTATAAATGTGGAAAAGAGGCTTAAGAAGATAAGCACTACATTTTTTAACAAATATGCCAGGAATATTATCTGGACTAGGACATTATCAGATATGGTACCTTGGAAGTATGACCTAAATGTCCATTTTATACCGTCCACTAGTACAGACAATATAGTCTTTGATGCGAAACACTAAAGAAAACCTTAAAATCAAAATATATTAGCAAATACCATACATGGGCTTGCTTAAAAAAAAATGACCACAGAGAAAACCACATATTTTCTAAATATAGCTGCGATCTTTTTAAAAATTATTGTATCTTCGATTCTTTAGGCCTGTATACCTACACAAAGGAAGGGGTCCCATAAATTAAAAATATAACAGACCAATGTTTGTTTTAAATTATTCAAATTCGGGACTCAAACTGGTTTGGAAGAATTAAAAAACGTTTCTCTTTTATACGGTTTTAATAAAGAATAAATTATTTACCATAACTTCTCGGGATACCATTATAATTTGAAAAATTGACTATAAATAATTGTTGAGGTTTTAATAGAGGAAATTATTTGATATTTATTATTACAAAAGTATGTGAATGAATTTTTATTGGTAAGAAAATTGCAGATTCTACAACATTTCTAACTGCGGATTAATCAAATGTATAAAAGCGCAAAAATTTGTCGCAGTGGTATTTAAACATCGTCATCTTAGTCATGCAACTCAGAATTCGGAATGCTGAATCAATAATAAATAATTCCGAAATCATTAAGTCTATCTTAAAATATTGATACAGTGCATAATACAATTTGTCATAATACTCACTTTATTCTTCACTCATAATTTATGTAAATGATCTGCATAAGGTGTTTAAAAATTTGTTTGCAGATGACACCCTAATTCCAGTCTCGGATCAAAATTTTAAGCAAATAGTTGAAGCGCTAAATGATGATTTAAAGATACTATACGAATGGTTATGTGAAAATAAATTAAAGTTAAATAATACAACAACAAAATGCATGATTATTGGTTCTTGATGTGTTATAAATTTAATAGTTCAGGGCTATTTTTAAACATTAATAATGATATCGTGTATTATGTTTCTGAGATAAATCTGGGGGTGATCTTATATCCACAATTAGGTTTTAGTAATCATGTTGACCATATGTGTAAAAAAATCGGTAAAAAGATAGGCTTCTTTAGTCGTGTATCAAAGTGTTTATCTCAGTGGACAAAAATGTTACTGTATAATACAATAATACTACCTCATTTCTCGTACGCCTGTTCTCTATTGATTTCTTGTACTAAAGAGGAGATACAAAGATTGCAAGTACAACAAAATAAAGTTATGCACATTATTGCACATCTTGTTAAACTGCGATCGCTATACACCGATTGTCAATATGTTGAGATCTTTAAGATGGTTAAATATAAGGCAGTTCATTGAAAGGGCGAATCTGGTGTTAATCTATAAAATTGAACATAATCTGCAACCCGACTATTGAAAGTCCTATTTAGTAAAAAGAGCAAATTTTCATAATTACAATTTTAGGTCAAATCAACATTATAACGTATCTAGGGTAAAAACAACTTTTTTACAAAAAACTTTGCTTTATGAGGGCATTCGCTATTAAAAATGCGCCAGATTTGAGAACTTTTAATAAAAGAGTTTCTGTGCATTTGATGAGTTTACTATGGGGTTATTTGTAAAATTTCAACAATTGTTTATTTTGTTAAATTGTTATCACTAGCCAAGTGCTAAATAAAAATTATTATTATTATATTATTATTATACTTCTTCGAGGACTGTGCACTTAATGCACATAAAACTCACTACTCATGGGTTTGTGACTTGCAATTTGTCACAATACTCATTAGTCATAGTTTTATTACCTGTAGTTTGTTAAAACTCTCACTACTCGTATTATACCTAACTGACAAGTTATCACTCACTACATGCATTTTTGACCCCAATTTATTCAAACTCTAACTTTTATGACTTACAGTTTGTTCACTACTCGTGCTTAAATGACTGACACGAACACTCACTCGCAATTTGTTGAAACCTTTACTGCTCAGTATTTTATAACCTGTAGTTTATTATAAGGCTCGCAATTCCTAGTTTTATGTTAGTTATCACAACTTCACTACTTTTTTGATCCGCAATGTTTCCAAGCTCACACTATTCGGGCTTCTATGGTAATGACCTGTATTTTATTATAAGTATTACTACTCGTAGTTTTATAACTGACACACTTTTGGTTTTATTTTACCCGTAATTTGATCAAACTCACTCACACTACTCAGGGTTGTATGACCTAGTTTGTTATATCACTACTACTTGTGGTTTTATGTCTTGCAAGTTATCACAACACTCACTAATTATGGTTTGTTGACCCGCAATTTGTTGAAACTCTTACTATTTAGGGTTTTATGACCTGTAGTTTCTTATACCGTCCACTACTCGTGGTTTAATGAGTAACAAGTTATCATAACACGCACTACTTATGGTTTTATGACTCACAATTTGTTGAAATTCTTACAAAAGTTACATTCTTAGTCATGAAGGTATGCGTTTTGATCAACATAAATTATTATACCGTACTGACAAGCCTAAAGTACAGGGCGACTTCTAATGTAAAGAAATGAATACATAATGGAATTTGCACAAGTTAAAAAGAGATCGATTAAGACTTAACGTTGCCAACTTCTGTTCGAGCACGATTCATTTTCATTCCCCCTCCATAGCAGCAAATACGTTCGGATAGCGAAGCACCGACCGCGATGTTTTTGTTTTCTATCTTTTCCAAATTTTTCAGGCAAGCGAGGACACGGTGAAATTCAATATTTTCAAATATTGATAAAATCATAAAGAAGATAATATAATAAAAAATGACAACAAAACAAAATGCAGTTTTAACCATGCAATAAGTAATCTTTTTGATTAACTTGTATTTGGATTTTTTTTATTAGCCCAGAATGATATGTGGCGTTATCCATGATAATAAGCGACGGCTCTTCCAAGTTTGGTGACAATTTTTTTTCAAACCACTATTCATCGAATCATGATAGTCACCAGATTTCAGGCCAGACTTGAATATAAAACTTGCATTATTCACAAATCCATTTTCTTAACAAGCATGTATAATAATATACCGTACACCCTCTGGCGATTTTTTTTTAATGTATGAAGAGTATCATCATGCCAACTTCGTCTAAAAGCCCCTTTATTTGTGTATCCAGGTTTCATCCAGAAAAACAGGTTTTAAGAGAAATTGAGAGTGGCCGTTATTCTTAAATTCTCACTTATAATATTCCTAGTGATTAAATTATTACCTGAAATTTTTCTGAAGTCATGAATATTTTAAAAATTAATATTTCTATAGTAGTATAGATGGGGGTTTTACCATCCTCCATTTCCTCCATTCCCTTCTGCGCATGCCCGGGCAGTTCGCAGACGTGGGCGAGTGTATTTTTTATGGTATGCAGATGTTCTATTACAAACCCAAACAAATCCACAGGGCGAGGTGTGCTAAAGGAATATGCATTTTGATAATGTTGCCTTGGTCACACACGTGGGCGAGTGTATTTTTTATGGTATGCAGATGTTCTATTACAAACCCGAACAAACCCTGTTGCGCTGCAGTTGTTTGAATAAACATTATTGATTATGTTTTTATTTTTGCATCCACAGTCCTAAATTCTCTGCAAATACAAAATACAATACACAACACATAATATTATGTATTCCTACCACTCTGTCAAGTATTATTTTAACAGGATATTTTGGCATAGTTTTATCGCAACTAAAACGCACACACGCACGCTAATAAACTCAGTGAATAAGTGAAAAATTGTTTTGTGTGTGTGAAGCAATTTTAATGTACGATAATAATTAATCCGACATTCTTCAAAAAAAACTACATAATATTTTATTAGACCCAATACTATACCATACACTACAAAATAAATATATATATATATACCTACCTACCTACCACTAGCAATTATTATTAATATTAGTAAATAATAGGTACTATAGTCTATGCATGCACTGTCCGACGCCGCCGCCGTCGCCTTGTCTAGCCGTAATTAATTATTCCGTGCGTTCAGTGTAGAGAGTATAGAAAATGTGTCATCACAAAATATATCCACAAACCCCGCTGCTCATAGGATCCCGCTGTTCATACATGCATGCATGCATGCTACCGGAAATAGTCGAGCGCACCCGAAGCCGATTGGAGTTGCTGAAGTGAAGATTTTCTACTGTTATACGAAATGTATTTTACATCGTTCTTTCTTATCGCCTTCCATCCGTCCGACGACCGCTCTTCATAAGATTGCGTAAGTGCAAGCGAGAGAGAGTGAGACCATGCACCCATTCGCACTATTACTAAAGCATGCACCGTGGTTTCTGGCGGGTTAACGCTGGCGCCATCTGTCAGATCGTCGCTGGTCATTTATGGAACTACCAAAGTACCAAATACCATTATTTGCTTTAACATCGATCGGGGTTCTCGCGCCTCTGTCAGGCGCTTTACCGATATTTTGAGATTGTATTACGGAGAGTTTCCTGTCTTTGCAAAATGAATAGCTTGCTTCTTGCGGTAAACTGTGAGAAATCAATATTATGTATGCAAAAACATATTATACAATTATTTTGTTAAGTACGTTTCAAGTTTAAATGCAAAATTTGGTACGAAGCATGATTTTAAAGGTGGGGCATGCATCTGTTCTTTGTATGACTATTCTTTGATAATCTAGCCTACCTGCAGTGCTGTACCTTTTTTCGATCAGTAGGTAAAAATTACTTAAATTTGTATGGGGAGCTTTTTTTAGTTAATGGAGTTGAATTTTGAGTTAATTTATCTGACTATATCTGTTTGGCATCCGAAATATAATAAATAAAATTTTACAATTTACAAAGTTATACCTACTAGGTGAAAATTAGATTTAAAGCATAAGTTGTCGAATATTGTATAAACAACCATATTTACAATCATGTAGGGGTATGTTTAAGTCAAAAAAACATATTTACTGTTTATGCATTATACATTTACGAAACGATATTATTTTTTTGCTTGTTATACATATAATATACGAACAAAAGACATTAATTATCCAATACATAAGTTAGCAGTGTTAGCACTATCAGAAAGAAATCCTTATTATATGTGTGCATTAGAATGTATAACAGACTGAACGATAAATTAAAGAAGCTCCAAATGGCTGTTTGTTTAAAAAAGACTAAACAAATTTCTTGTAGATCTAGAACCATATACCATTAATGATTATTTAGAGACGCTAAGAATTTGTAAATACATATAGGTTATAAGTACTAACTTTCTTTTGTGACGACGACATTTCTTTTTTGCTTTGTTAATTCAATGTAATTTTGAAATAAAATAAAAAAATTGCGGTATATTCTTTGATAATCTAGTTTACCCGTGGTGTTGTACATTGTTTTGATCGGCAGATAAAAAATTACTTAAATTTGTAAGGTATACAGTAATGCAGTTAAATGAGTACAGATGTTTTTTGCATGATGTCATATGATCTTAATCAAGTACGTGAACAGATATTTATTTATAACCTTGTGTTGGTTCGGGATGCAGGTGGTTTTTAATAATGTTACCTTTACCATTATTTTTTCCCCAAAAGTTAGTTTTGTAATATATTTTGTGTTTTGTTATACCTACATGTTCTTGATGGGGTCGTTAGAGGCTCACCTAAATTTTCCATAGTCGCACTCGTAAGCGCGAACGTGGTAGAAATACAATCACTTCAAATAACGACAGCGTCATCTCACCGATCGTCGCTAGTCATTTGTGAAACTAAATTTTATGTTGTCGGTAGCGTATTTATTATTTTTTGCATACCTACTTAGCTATGATGGAAAAATACAGGTATGAACATTTTTTAATAATAATTATTGTTATTATATTGTTGAGGAAAGAGGATACCTACATACTTGTTTTTCGATTAAAGATGCAGCTGGCTATACAATAAAAACCTTTTCCTTTATCTACTAAACAAACCGTTTCAAAATCTATTGTATAGTTTTAAAAGATTTAGGCACATAAGGGGACAAGAGTCCTTAAGTAGCCCATTAATGTGCAAACGACCAACGACCAACAACAGCAGCTGTATAAAATAAGCAATAAAATTTAATGTTGTCTGGCGTAGGGGAGCGAAAGGCTTTGTTATATATAGACATAAGAGACTAGCGTCTTCATCAGTCGACAGTTAGAAGCTGAAGGTTAAAGTGTGTGTGTGTGTGAATTGTAGTGAAGGATTAAAAATTAATAAAATGTAAGTACCTTATAATATATCAGTGTTAATTTAATATAGCAAGCAAACATTATTTTATTTGATTAAAAGTAATTTAAATATAGGTTCTAACGTGTTGTTGTTGTGTAAACCAATACAGAATGCCTATTTTCGTTTGTGTGTGTGTGTGTGTGTGTGTGTGTGTGTGTGTGTGTGTGTGTGTGTGTGTGTGTGTGTGTGTGTGTGTGTGTGAGGGTGTGTGTGTGTGTGTGTGTGTGTGTGTGTGTGTGTTTATTTAGAGAATCCTGAGTATATCTATAATAACCGATATATTGCATTAACAGTAGTAGTATTATAAGGGTTTTAAAAAACTGTATTACATTTACAGAAAATGTTTGTTTGCGTGCATTGTGATCGCTCCTACACCAGAAAGGACAACCTCAAACGCCATGGGGATTGCAGACTTACAGCTAGAGTCTGTCAAACTTGTGGAGGCAGTTTTACGTCAGAAGGAGCTCTTCGTCAACACCAACAAGAAAAACAACATAGAGCCCCCAAAAGACAAGCGACGCCTTCACAAGAACCCATGGTCAAGAGAGCTAGACTCGTTTCGTCAGATGGTAAGTTATTGCATCATACTGTGTAAGATTAGATATTGCATCATACTGTGAAATATTAAAACTAAATATACATAAGTGTTAATTATTGCTAATTTATTTCAGTACCATCAACTTCAGCCGCACAACACTGCAATGCATGTAGCATGGATGTGCCCATCTCCCGGTGGTCCAGCCATCTAAGGACCTTACGTCATCGGGAGAACTGCTGTGTTGTACGAGAGGAAGGAGTGGAGCTAATAAAAACATCGTTCCGAAGCCGAATTGCTACATATCGACTTTCTACAAGCCAAGATCGCACCAACGTAACCGAGTTCCTGAACCATCTAAAAAGCAAATTTTTAAGGTTGGTGGGAGACATGGTCATAAAATACGATCAACTAAAAGTCGGTGTAGAGCTTTTCGGCCGCTTCCTCCTTCAGACGAACGAGTCGTCAGAGGACAAGTCCTTCAACACGAAATACGTGATGGTGAATGGAGCGACGGACCTAGATGAGCTGTTCCAGCAGTTTGCAGCCATCCTAGACCGGAAATATTCAGAGTTTTCGGAAAAGGAGAGTGGTAAGTAATATTGTAAACGTTTAAAAAATTTTAACAACAATATTTTTAAAATCATAATTCTATATACTATTTCTATTGTTACAGGATGGAGTCTGCAACAGCTTCTACATTTAGAATTAGGCATAAACAAAATCAACCCTCTAAAGGCATCATCCTACATCCAGCTACCAAAGGAGATTGAAAGAAAATTAGCTGTTCTTAATATTCAAAATACAGATCAAAAGTGTTTCATGTGGTCAGTCTTGGCAGCCCTGCATCCAATTCATTGGTCTCAAAATGCAAACAGAGTCGCGAACTATCTGTCTTTTGAGAACGAACTGGACTTTACAGGTATGGAATTTCCAATTAAACTTAGTGATATAACTAAATTTGAACGACTCAATAATATTTCTATCAATGTCTATGGCATTGAAAAAGTCTATGATAATGGTAAAAATAGTATTGAAGTCGTTGGTCCCTTATACTTTACTACATCTCGCAAGGAGAGGCATGTAAATTTATTATTAATTAGCGATGATTACGGAAATAGTCATTATTGCTTAATAAGAAACATGTCTCGACTAATCTCAAGTCAATTATCTAAACACAAGGAGGCAAAGTATTTATGTGATGGATGTTTAACATATTTTTATTCAGAAAAAAAATTAAAAGCTCATCAAGAACACGATTGCGGACATGTAACAGCTAAAGTACCAACAACTGATTTAAAAAAAAATAAATACGGAGAAGAGATTCCTGAGAATATTTTCAAATTCACAAATATTGAAAAGAAATTAAAGATACCTTTCGTTGTTTACGCTGACTTCGAGACAATCCTTGAACCTTTAGATACAGATCAAAATGAGTTAGACCCCGATACATCATCATATACTGTCAGAACGCATAAACATGTACCCTACTCATTTGCATACTACATTAAATGTGACTTTAACGATGCACATTCAAAGTACCAAAGTTATAGAGGACAGGATGCACACAAAGAATTTATAAAACGATTAGAGGCTGACTGCATGTCAATCTATCATTGTTTTATGAAGGAAGTGGTACCCATGTTACCTATGACAGCGGAACAAGAGAATGTGCATCGGCAAGCACCAAACTGTCACATTTGCGAAAAACCATTTGATGTAGAGGCAAGCAATAGAGTACATGATCATGATCATTTAACTGGGTTATATAGGGGTCCGGCTCACTCTGTATGCAACCTAAATTATAAAATCCCTCTATTTATACCAATATTTTTCCACAACATGTCGAATTTTGATTCCCACCTTTTTGTCAAGGAGTTAGCTTGCGATGAGGAAAAGCTTGATGTTATCCCCCAAAATAAGGAAAAATATATTTCCTTTACGAAACACGTCTTGGTGGATACCATCAAAATGAAAAAAGGTAAACAACAACAGATATTTTTAAAATTACGCTTCCTAGACAGTGTAAGATTCATGGCCACTAGGCTAGATGAACTTAGCCAAAATTTAAAACCGGAGCAATGCAGGGAAGTTCGAAAATATTTTGCGGATGATGCTGAATTTGAACTTATTCGACAGAAGGGTGTCTTTCCGTATAATTACGTGGATAGTTTTTCAAAATTGGACGATACAAAGCTACCATCACATAAAGACTTTTATAACCAACTTAAAAAGGAAGACATCAGCGCAGATGATTACAAGCGTGCTTGGAAGGTGTGGAATCTATTTGAATGCAAAAGTTTAGGCGAATATTCTGACATTTATTTAAAATCCGACGTATTAATTTTAACAGATGTATTTGAAAGTTTTAGAGACGTGTGTCTGGCTACTTATGGTCTCGATCCTGCGCAATATTTTACTGCGCCGGGTCTTTCGATGGATGCGGCACTTAAAGCCACCTCTATCCAATTAGAACTATTGACCGATCTAGACATGATACATTTCTTTAAACACGGGATTCGCGGAGGGGTCACTCAATGCAGTGTTAGAAAAGCTTTAGCGAACAATAAATTTGCACCTAATTATGACGCTTCTAAACCCAACTCTTACATCATGTACCTGGATGCCACCAATTTATATGGTGCAGCCATGTCTCAATATTTACCAACGGGAAACTTTAAGTGGTTAGATGAAATCGAAATTCAAAATTTAGATTACTTAAATATCGCAATAGATTCAAACACGGGTTATATATTAGAAGTTGATTTGGAATATCCGGAAAACTTGCATTATTTACACAACGAGCTACCCTTTTGCCCACAATCCATTGCGCCACCCGGATCAAAATTTCCAAAAATTACAAAATTAATTCCAAATTTCATAAAAAAAGAAAAATATATTATTTACTATCAAAATTTGCGTCAAGCTTTAGACCATGGGCTCAAGTTAGCCAAAATTCATCGCGTTATATCTTTCGAGCAATCTCCGTGGCTAAAAAAATACATCGACCTAAACACAGCGTTGCGAAATCAGGCTAAAAATAAGTTCGAAAAGGACTTTTTTAAATTGATGAACAACGCAGTGTTTGGCAAAACAATGGAAAACGTGGAGAAACGGATAGACGTCAGACTTGTTTCCCACTGGGAAAATATTGGTAGAAGGTTGGGCGCAGGAGCGTTAATCGCGAAACCACATTTTAAAAATCGAACCATTTATAGCGAGAACCTGGTAGCAGTCCAGATGAAAAAACAAAAAGTCGTATATAATAAACCTATTTACGTAGGTTTTTCAATCTTGGAGATATCCAAAACTATTATGTACGACTTTTTGTATGGGTACATTAAGCCAAAATATGGCAACAACGCGGTTCTGTTATACACTGACACCGACTCCTTAATTCTAAAAGTAACAACACCAAATTTTTATGATGACATGACGGCAAATTTAGATAGATTCGATACGTCCAATTACTCCCACGATAACCCACATAATGTTCCTGTAAACAAATCCATACTAGGAAAAATGAAGGATGAGTATGCAGGAAAGATTATTTGGGAATTCGTTGGCACCGGGGCGAAGGCATATTGTGTCGATGTTGAAGGGAAATGTACGAAAAAAGCAAAGGGGGTTCCTGACTATGTCACTAAAAAAGAACTTAGTATAGATGATTATCGACAAGCAGTCAACGTAGAAGGAACCCTTATTCATCGTCAGATGAATACATTTCGCTCACATCAGCATGATATGTTTATCGAGCTTAAAAATAAGGTAGCGCTGTCATACGCGGACGACAAGCGTTACCTTATACCCGGTGATTTAGAGAACACGCTTGCTTGGGGTCATAGAGATATAGAAAAGTATGAGGAATCATTGGAAATTCCATGCGCCAAGACTGACTAGGGCAGCTATCTTTGCGCTAATTCCCTTTTGATAACTGTTGCCTTTAGAGGGCTGTGAATTAGGTTAGGTATTTATTATATTATTATATTATATTATATTATTATTATTACTATTATTATTATTATTATTACTGCATTACCTCATTAATATTATTACTGCATTACCTCATTAATATTATTACACATATATCGCTGTTTAATAAAAAAAAAGATTGTTTGTATTTAAATACATTTTTTTTTTTACCCATCCTTTTCCCTAAAATAAAGAAAACCAGTAAATATCAATAATAATAAATTTTATTAGGTAATTGTATAATATTCAGTGTTTAGCTTATACAAATGGTGCACATGTCTTGCAAATAATCGTATCAGCTTGTCAGTCCATCGAAACAGATACTTGTCTGTCATGGCATCTTCAAACTTGAGACCTCGCTTCTCGTCATTACGATGAAACACTAAAGTGTACTGACCAATAATTATAAAGATGTCTACCCAGTAAGTGTTGAAACAATCAAACGTACTTAGAAATTCTTCAAATTCATTACTAGAGAAATAAATCTTGTCATAGCCAATAGTATCCACTATAACTTGTTTACGTTCTTCTTCTATAGTGCTAAATATAACGGTGATGTAATCATCGATCTCGTATACTGTGTTAGGCTTAACCTTAGATAGCGGCTGTGGAGCATCTGAACACGTTGAGGGGGATTCAAAAACCCTATCCCAGGCAGAGGATGCCATTGTTTAGCTGTTAAAGAGTAAGTTTTGATAGTTTGCTAACTATAAACTTTCTATCCTCGTAGAGCTTTATATCTTTTTTTAGTTTACGTATTTTTTGCAAATGCTCTTCGAGCCTAACTCGGAGTTTAGCTCTTAAATCGACTGTCTTTGTCATTACTTCGAGACTAAATTACTAAATTCTACTAGGGGTGTACTTATTATATAACGAAATGACACACAAGATGTATTTTTTAAATCTTTATTTAGGTAAAAACTATAAATATAATCATACAAGATATAAACATTCCTAATACTACATAAAATAAAACATGAAATATCAGCTATTTAATGGGCTTAGTTCTACATTACATGAATAATAATAATATTAGCTTAAAATTAATACATTGATTTATTAGTAACAGAACCGTTTAATATATTGTAGCTAAAGAATGCATCGTGAATTATTAGTGCGTATACTTTAGTGTCTCTTGGAAATTTGCCCTTGCGTGTTTCAAACTCTAATTTTACGTCCACAGTAGATGATTTAATCGCTTCTGGCTGATGACTGCAATCGATTACGAATATGGGGTTATCCAAATACTCGGCAAAACCCATCATGGGATCGTTCATTTCTCGTTGATAGTAGCTTACTTGAAAATTCTCATAGTTGTAATATGCTGGTGCATACAGTTTCTTCGCAAAATTCAAATTCCATTTTTCATAAGGAAATACCGTAGAGTTAAGATAAAGCCTAATATCGCTGATATCGGCTGCTATAAATTGAGTAGCATCCTTTTCTCTATTGTCCGAAGCGGAGATTGGCTGGAACCCAATAATCAAATATCTTGGTTTCTCGAGATTCGTACTTGTTCTTAAAGCCCACACATCTGATGATGTTTGTCGCAAAGTGGGTAGTTCGTAAAGATCCCATTTACGATATGCCATTGGAATGGTTGCATTATTTCCACCTTTATTAATGCGAGACAAAATTTTTAATTTTTGTTGATCGTCGGGAATAATGTGACGAATTTTCCATTCTATTTTTTCGATTGTAATGTCCGCATCTACTTCACCGATGTAACAATTGGTAAAAGTACGGGCGATAATAAAAATTAGCTCTTGCTTAATGTTAAATATTCCCTTTGTATAATCCTCAGCAAAGCCCATCAGATATTTTAGAGGCAACTTTCCCGAAAACACATTGCTTGTGGAATCAAAAATACACTGTTTTTCATCGTTCAAACCCCATCCGCATGCCGTAAGAGCTCTTTTTTGGGATGCACCCAACGACGTCAAAGTTTTCAATGTTGAAGTAATGCCGGGTTTGCGAACGACGGCAACTTGTTCACCACCCATTTCATAGCGGATTTCATCGAACAGAAAAGCGATTGCATTATTTGATAGATAACATTTTTTAGTAGCATCTTTACTTTTGAATTTTCCTTCGATGTAAATGTAACTGTCTGATATATCCAAAATAATATCCTGAAAGTGTACTGGAATGCGAATTTCGTCAGAGTTGTTAAACGACGGAGAACCATATGGTTTGTATGTGTGTTCCTGTAAACTGATGATGGACTTATCGAAAATGGGTTCGCTAAAAACTTCAATTTTCTCACTGGTGCTAGTCATTTTTTTTATTTTCGTACTTTTAAACCAATCGATTGTAGAAATTTGCAATCTTTCGCCGACAATTGTTTACGTCTTTCCACTGTAACGTCTTGATTGTGAATGAACCTGGCATGTGTTGTATGCTGACTTATATGTTTAATGCTCCTAGAATTTTTATTGTTTGACAACTTATTCAGTTGACGATTATAGCAGAAACCCATATTTTATGATAGTCTTTTCAATTCCAATGATGCGGTAACGCATGTAAAAGTGGACTGTATTTCAAAATGTGTTAGTTTTAAGAGAAAACAAGAGAATACGCACAAAATAAACGTGTTGAGACTCTTACCTTGGACTGAGAAGCCGTGGCGGCATAGAGGGCCCTCTTACTTCTTTTTGTGGTTCTCTTAATTTATGTGCACTAACACTATTGTATGGTTAAAACTCGAAGGAAATGTTTAATTAACGCATTTTACGATAAAAAAACGGATCGGCGAAGCAACCTTAGTACCGAGTTGCCCTTCTTGCGATTCTGACCTTGTCTCTAGTGACTGGACGTCTCACTTCGCATCAGCGACTCTGCGCTCCTCCTAGAGTCCAAAACGAGAACTTGTGCGTTCGCGACAAAAGTTATAAATTGATTTATTAAAAAATAAAAACTAATTAGTTAAAAAAGGAAAAAACGTTACCATACCAATATTAGCCCAAAGTAAAATTAACTAATTTAGTTTAAGAACAATTATACAAACCATAAAAGAAAAGACTTTTCTTAACAAACCGCCCACCAAAACGAATGTTTTAGACGTACAGGTAAAAACCCGAAAGCACAAATAAAACATATTACAAAAAAGAAAAAAAAATATATATATAAATTGAATAAGATTAATTGCCTGGTAGAGGGCATATCCTTACTACCGGTCGCTGAAAAGATCCGCGCGCAGTTTTTAGGGTTACGACGCGTACCACTCCATCCTTTCCTGGATGTAAGTCTGTGACTCGACCAAGCTCCCAATAAAGTGGAGGTTTTTGGTCGTGCTTTATTAAAACCAAAACACCCTTGGCAATCTCTGGCGCATGATGAACCCACTTGTGTCGTTCTTGTAGCGAATGAATATATTCATTGGACCAACGTTTCCAGAAATCGCTCTGTAAGCGCTGAATTAATTGCCAACGGCTTAGACGGCTGATTTTTAAATCAGATAAGTCAGGTTCGGGTATACTACTATTTAAAGGTTCAAGGGTAAGAAAATGACCTGGTGTTAAGGGTTGCAAATCATTAGGATCGGCGCTAATTGGGCTAAGAGGCCGTGAATTAAGTAAAGATTCGATTTGCGTTAAAAGAGTGTAAAACTCTTCATAAGTTAAATTTTGGGTACCAATAACCCGGTAAAGGTGAGTTTTCATTGATTTAACGCCTGCTTCGGCAAGACCGTTAAAATGTGGGGTACTAGGCGGATTGAAATTCCATTGGATTAGGAGTTCTTGAGCTGCAATTTGCGCGTACTCTAGAATTATATTTGATGCGCCCTTGAAATTGGTGCCTTGATCACTTGAAATATGTATGCATCTGCCACGACGGGCGACAAAACGTCTAAAGGCAGCCAAAAAGGCTTCAGATGTTAAATCTGAAGTTGCTTCCAAATGCACAGCTCTGGTCGCAGTGCAGACAAAGACACAAGCATAACCTTTAAATACCTTGGCACCTCGATGTCTGGACATTAATAAAGAAAATGGGCCAGCAAAATCTATACATACTGAAGAAAAAGGCTTGAGTTGAGATATACGGAGCTTTGGAAGGTCTCCCATATAAGGGTTATAAGATTTAGGTTTGCAGCGAAAACACTGAATACAATTAGGGGATAAAATCCAGAATTGCTGGAGTATTAAATAATGTAGGGTCTTTAAACCTGGATGAAAGTTCGTTTTATGAACCCATTCTATTACTAGTTCTGTTAATCTATGAGATTTAGGCAAGAGAATGGGGTGTTTAATGTCATAATTAAAATTGGAGTTTTTTAACCTACCGCCCACCCTAAGCATACCATCTGAATCAACAAAAGGAGCAAGTTTTCGAAATGGTTTCGGTAGTAAACTGTTATTTTTAATTTTGTCAAAAATATCAGAAAAGCATGTAGTCTGCACATTTTTAATAATAAGACAAAATGCCTTGTCAATTTCAAACGGTGTCAATTGATTTAACTGATTTTGTGAAACCGATCTGTCTTGGAAACGTGAGTTTGTAATAAATCGAGTAATATAAGCAACAATTCGCTTAATTTTTAAAAGTGAAGAAAATTTGGTTAATAATTCGTCAATCAAATCATCTTTAATTGAAACCGTAAGCAGCGTTTGCTTTTCCTCCTGAGAAACCTCAGGAATTTTACTGGAATCAAAGGTGGGTTGTGTATGCCACAAGTCGCGCCTTTGTGAAAGAAACTTGGGACCTGACCACCATATATCTTGTAGAAGTAGTTGTGAAGGCAGTAGGCCGCGTGAAGCACAGTCGGCTGGATTTTCCTGAGAGGGAACATAGTGCCAAGATGACATTTGAATGATATCTTGGATGTGGCTTACTCTGTTGGCAATAAACGTCTTCCATTTATGCGGAGAAGAGGATAGCCAAGCTAAGGTAACCATAGAGTCTGACCAAGCATATATATCATTAAAAATAATGAGTTCTGAATAACTCTTCTTTACAAAAGAAATTAAATCGGCAAGCAGAACAGCTGCGCAAAGCTCTAAACGAGGTATTGAAACTGTTTTCAGAGGGGCAACTTTACATTTTGCGCTAACTAAGTATGTCAGAATATTACCAGAACTTTGTTCTATACGAAAATATATAACACTAGAAAATCCTACTTGAGATGCATCGCAAAATCCGTGGAGCTCTATGCGAGAAATTTGATTAGAGACGACTAGGCGAGGTATTTTAATTTGAGTAAGTAGGGGTAGTTCAGATTTAAAAACATGCCACGCCTCAAGAATATCATTAGATGGAGTTTCGTCCCAGGCAACATTGGATGACCAAAGACATTGAAGAATATATTTTGCCCGTAACAGGACTGGAGAAATAAAACCAACAGGATCAAATATCCTACTTATTTCTGAGAGAATATTTCGTTTAGTACAAGACCGTTCGATTGGACAGAAATAATACGAGAATATGTCATTACTTGGATCCCATTTTAGTCCAAGTACCTTTATGAAAGATGGTTCTTCTTTGTCGAAGCTACAAGATAGTTGAATATCCGAAGAAGGAATATTTTGTAATAGTACAGGATGGTTACTTGCCCACTTTCTAAGCTCAAAACCACCAGCTTTCATTATGCTAATAAGTTCGGATTGAAGCGCTAAAGTGGAGTCCAAGTCTGACCCGCCAGTGACAACATCGTCTACATATATGTCGCGTCTTATGACTTGGGCCGCGCGAGGAAATGACATTTCCTCCTTATTAGCTAGTTCTTGTAAGGTCCTTATGGCCAAAAAAGGGGATGATGAAATGCCATAGGTGACAGTAAGTAAATGATATTCATCTAAAGGATCATTAGGTGAAAAACGCCACAATATTCTCTGATAATCTTGAAACTGTGGCAGAATACGAATTTGACGATACATTTGTTTTATATCACAAATGAAAACATATGGAAAGAAGCGAAAAGTCAAGAGAATTGATGAAATGTCTCGTTGGAGCTTGGGCCCAACAAGAAGCGAGTCATTTAAAGAACTACCTCGAGTGCCGCGCGCAGACGCGTCAAATACCACTCGAAGTTTAGAACCGGAAATTTCATTTTTGAGTATACTGTGATGAGGAATATAAAAGGCAGTAGTAGATTTGTAATCTGACCTTGGAACTAAGGACATATGGTGACTATCTAAATAGTCTTGCATAAAATCTGAGTATTTATTAGACAAATCAGGATTTTTTAATAAACGAGTTTCAAGCAAACAAAATCGACGATAAGCTTGAGCATATGTGTCACCAAAACAAGGTTTCACATTTTTGAAAGGTAGAGGCACTAAAAAACGACCAGTGGGGTCTCTTGTAGTAAGGGAATTAAAAATTTCCTCACATTTCTTCTCCTCAGGAGATAAAAAAGAAGGTTTAGAAATTTCTTCAACATTCCAGAATTTCTGGAGTGTGAAGTCAAGTTGATTTTCAACAGATGCATGGCAACTTACTAGCGAACAAAATGGATCAGATACAGATGGCTCAATAATTGTTTTGCCTTGAAGAATATAACCAAAAACTGTCTCTAAAGCCACGGGTTGACCCGGTTTTCCGAAAATACGTCCAGAGCCCAAAAATAGTGGGACAAGTTCTGCCCCAAAAAGAATATCAATGGGTCCAGGAATGTTAAAATTACAATCTGCTAATTTTAAATGCTTAATGTGCGACCAATCAGTAAAATTAATTTTTACTTTAGGCTGATCCGAACATATTTTTGGTAAAATAATAGCATCGAATGAAAATAAAGATTCAGATTGATGTCCGGGTTTAATATGGCATTGAGTTATACCATTACTAGGACAAGCGGACAAACCATTTATTCCTTCAATCGGACTATAATGTTTTTGACGACTTAGGCCAAGTCGATTGACACATTTTTCAGAGATAAAGTTTGCCATACTGGCAGTGTCAAAGAGAGCCCGAATTTTTTGAAAATTACCGCGAATATCTTTAATTTCTATTTCCGCTGTAGAAAGAAGAACAGTGCTTTGTCGAACTGCTAAGGTACTAGTCATGACACTAGTAAGGGTAGTATCTGATCGTTGGGTTTCCAACAGAGGGCGTGTCTGGGCTGTAGAGGTTGAAGCCACAGCACTTAAAGGATTATTTGAAGAAGCATTATCAGTTTTTTCAAAATGCAATAAAGTATGATGTGGAGCCATGCATATTCGGCACCGGAAAGTAGATCCGCATTTTCGAAGCGGGTGAGGTGAAATTAAACAATTAACACAAAGGTTGTGTTGCTTAACGAAAGAATATCTTTCACTTGGGGTTTTTGATATAAATGAAGGGCATCGATATAAGGCATGAGACGATGGACAAGAAGGACATTTTGACGCATTAATAGGGGCTGTAGTATTTAAAAGAGTTGTTTGTCTTCGGTTCTTAAAGTTTGAATTATTAACACCAGAATTAAAATGAGAAGGGTTTATTCTTGGCTGTTTGTTTTGATTAATGTTAATGTTTGTATTATATGCATTAGTATTACATGAATTAAATTGAACTGACTCTAAAGCCTTGCAATTATTTTCTAAAAAGGTTTTTAATTGTAAATATGACGGTATCTCGGTTAAACTGTGCTCAACTTCGAAATCAGTTCGTGTTTTTGAATCAATTTTTTGAAGTAACATATTAAATAATAAGAAATCCCACTGATCTACAGGAAAATTTAAGGCTCTTAGGGCAGCTAAATTTTCAGAAAAAATGTTTAGAATATGTCTAAGTTCTTTAGCAGACGATTTTTGCATATAAGGCGCTGAGATAAGCTCATTATAATAATGAGTTGCCAGAAGTCTTTTATTTTGATATCTTTTTTCTAACAGTTCATAAGCAATAACATAATTATTTTCAGTAAGCGGAATTCCTTTTACTAGTGCTAGGGGTTCCTTATCTAAGGAAGTAATGAGATATTGAAATTTTTCTACCTGAGATAAATCATTATTAAAATGAATTAAACTATTATATAAATCATAAAAACTGGGCCATAAAGCAAAATTGCCGTCAAATTTTGGCAAACTTATTATAGGCAACTTTGTCCCTGGCTTATGAGAGACTGATGAAGCAATAGAATTATTTAATACTGACTGATTTGGATCATTAATAGAAACCTCATGTTTGATTGCCTTTGAACCGTAGTAATATTTATCTGCAGCGATGCGTACTGCATCATGTGTTTTAAAGTCATCTTCAGAAATTAAAGAAATAATTTGATTATGTGATGTCTGAAATTCCTCATAAAATCTATCCATACCTTCAATTCTAGCCAAAAATGTAGGTTTTACTGAGCTGTCAGAAGCGATTTGAAGTCCCAATTCATAGGTTTCTTTCAGACGGTTATACGCTGTCGTGCGTTTTAAAGTTTGTTTTGTAATTTTTTCTACACTTGCCATGGTGTCACAGTTTTAATAATAACACAACGAAACGAAAAAAAAATAGTACTTTAGACCGAAATAATAATCACTGTATTGAAAGAACCCCGGAAAACTGGTTAAATTTTAACATTTGTTTAACACCCGAAAATGCAACAATAAAAACTGGTTTGTTTATTTTAAAAATTGATCGAGCGCCTGTAATTTTTAAAAATCAATACTTTTGGTACGACCAAATGCACGTCTAAAACTCGCGCATTAGTTTAAAGCGATAAATACCTGCGCGACTTTATCCACGGTATTAAGCATAAAAATGTTAAAGCAAAAAATTTTAAAAATGGCTATTAGGAAGCGAAATGAATAAAATATTTTAAATATTTTAAAAAATGATTTTTTGAAGCTGATTTATATCCGGCGAAGAGGGGCCAAAAATGATGCGGTAACGCATGTAAAAGTGGACTGTATTTCAAAATGTGTTAGTTTTAAGAGAAAACAAGAGAATACGCACAAAATAAACGTGTTGAGACTCTTACCTTGGACTGAGAAGCCGTGGCGGCATAGAGGGCCCTCTTACTTCTTTTTGTGGTTCTCTTAATTTATGTGCACTAACACTATTGTATGGTTAAAACTCGAAGGAAATGTTTAATTAACGCATTTTACGATAAAAAAACGGATCGGCGAAGCAACCTTAGTACCGAGTTGCCCTTCTTGCGATTCTGACCTTGTCTCTAGTGACTGGACGTCTCACTTCGCATCAGCGACTCTGCGCTCCTCCTAGAGTCCAAAACGAGAACTTGTGCGTTCGCGACAAAAGTTATAAATTGATTTATTAAAAAATAAAAACTAATTAGTTAAAAAAGGAAAAAACGTTACCATACCAATATTAGCCCAAAGTAAAATTAACTAATTTAGTTTAAGAACAATTATACAAACCATAAAAGAAAAGACTTTTCTTAACATCCAATTTAACAATAATTTTTTCACCTCGAAAATTTATCAAATCACCGTTATCGTCCAAGATGCGTAGAGTAATGTTGTCTATTGAATGACGTCCTTCTGGCATTATCGACATATAAATATTATTTTGAGGTTCTTTGGAGATTTTGTAACCGGGTTCAACATCGATGTCAAATTCGAATAAGGTGTGACTTTCTTTAGAGTTTAGATATGCCCCCGAAATAATGTTACAATCCACCCTTATAATACGCACTTTCATTATGTCTACGTTACTAGTGGACTCATGTAGTTTTCCGCTTTCTAAAACAACCGGTTCGTAGCCTAATAATCTACCGATACTGTTTTTTCCACTAAAATCGATCTTATATAACGACTTGAGTTCACATTTTAATGTATTATTGTTGGCCACTAATGACAATAATCCGTCACACTTTTCTTGTTTGCAGGACTTTTCTAAGCTTGTGTACATGACTTTGGCAATTTCATTTATTTCATAAGCTCCTGGTGGAATTCTTATATCGATCGACTTTTCACTATCGTTTTTCCTGTATGCAAACCAACAATTACTTTCATCGACGTTGAAAATTGAATTATACGTGTAAAATCCCAACAATGCAAGCCCATACTTATGAGATGAATTTAATTCAATTGGCGGGTAAAAATCCGCACTTAAAACACTCGAGTGTCCTGTTAGGGTGAATGTGTAAGACATGACTGATGATGAAATTTATTATGTGGGTATTTTATTGTTGCTTACAATAGTTTAAAGGGCTTAAGCTAGGGCTTCGTTTTAGGCTTTCAGCTTTTATTTTGACATCACTGATTTTACAATAACAACAAAATAGCTTTTTAGGCGCTGGTCCGTCTCCTTCATCACCACCACCACCACTACCCAAATTATTTCCGATACTACTGCCGCTGCTGCTGCTGCTGTCGTTGTAATGCTCGTTACAGTGCTGATATTTTAACATGTCGCTATCATTTTTTAAATGTTCCGGTAACTTATTCCAAACCCATGCGATTTCATTTGGGGCTAACGCTATCATCACTTCCTTTGGCATGTATTCCAACTGTTTTGTCGACATGTTGCTCAATCCGCCGACTTGCTTGTATGCTTTTAGTGATAACAACATTTTGGTGTAGTTATCGCAATCCATTGTTTTAATTTTCAGAGAGAAACTTCAAACACAAATGCCCGCACCATACTGTTCCGAAATCTTGTTGACGTTCATATGTATAGTAAATTTTCTTTGATGTTTCAGATCCTCTTTGCAAATAATGCACCAATTCGATGGGTGGGGGCAAATCCCCAAAGCTATCATAATATGTTACATTTAATCGGTTTTTTCTATATGCTACCCAATGAGTCCCACCTCCCGATATACTATCCAAATTAATAATTGCGGCTTCGTAACGTTTCGGTCCTCGCAGAGGCAGCGCGTCTCTCATATACACCCCTCGAAAATGTGGTATTTTCATTTGTGATGCATACTTTTCTAGATCGATATTGGATAGCGGTCTTCGAGGTAGGGTTTCAATTAGTTTTTTGAATTTCCACCGTTGTTATTTAGATACAAGCCCATGCCGTTGCGATATGGTTTAAGGAATAGTCCATTTCCTTTTGAACACAGACGCAAAGTGGCACCCGTTTTTTCAACACTTGCATTTTTTACTGTCTTTAATGCGCGCACAATTCCTGCTGCCCCTCCTGCTAGCGATCCTAATGCTGACAATCCTGCGAATATCGGTATTAGCGGTAATAAACCACCAACTTTAGGGATTGGTATAACTCTGGGAGTATGAATTTTCCGTTTACCACCTGCTGCCTTTAAAGATTTACGTGCTGCTGTTACAGCTATTTTCGATGCTTGCATTAGATTTTTTTCAAGAACCTTTTTTTGTCCTGCAACAGCTTTCAGTAACTTAGATCGAATTGGTTGTCTCAAAGCAGATCCAAAAGCTTTCTTGGGTTGTTGACGTCTTCGTCGCGATCGCTGTTGTTGTTTATTTCGACTGCTCGATGGCATACCCATACCGAAACGTTGTTTTGATTTCATAATATTTGTTACTAACCAAGCTGCCGCCTTTTCTTTTACACTAGCCTCCTTCGATTTTACTCTTTTCCAAGCACTTTGCTCGAGTTCGTAATCAGCTTTGTGTCGCGCACTTAAATCTTCACTGTTATGCAAATAGGCTAAATCGTGTTTTTTACATGCAGCATCCAATGGATTTATTCCCAGATCACCACGTTTAACACGTTTTACTACTTTGGTACCGGGTCCGCAATATTGATAACCGGGGATATGCAACTCAACTGGTAACTTATTAATAAGTGAATTAACAATACCGCCTCCAGTCTTACTTGATACACGAGACCGTCTACTTCGCTTGACGGATGACATCTGAATGATTGTCTACGTGAAAACAATAGGTAGATATAGTAAAAAATGAAAATTGTAGAGCTTAAACAGAAACTGCGAGTCGATAATCTTGATGAAAAGGTCGGATCTGGACACGATCAGAAAGTATTAAGAAGGCATGGGTCGCTGCTTCCATCATCTATTCGCGGATTGCTAATTGGACCGTCGAATTGTGGAAAAACCAACGTTATGATATCGCTGTTAACCCACCCATTGGGTTTGCGTTTTGAAAATATTTACATTTACTCAAAGTCGCTATACCAACCGAAATATGAATATTTAAGAAAAATTCTAACACCGATTAAAGGTCTTGGATACTACACTTTTAGCGATGGAAATAATATAGTAGAACCGTCAGATGCGAAACCAAACTCTGTATTCATTTTTGATGATGTTATGTGTGAGAAGCAGGATGTCATAAGATCTTACTTTAGTATGGGACGACACAAAAACGTGGATGTCTTTTACTTAGCCCAAACATATTCACGTGTTCCAAAGCAACTAGTGCGAGATAATGCCAACTTTATTATAATGTTTAAACAGGATGAGATGAATATGCGACACATATTTTCCGACCATGTTTCACCCGATCTAATGTTTCCACAATTTCAAAAGATGTGTGCCAAATGTTGGGATAATAAGTATGGTTTTTTAGTTATCGATAAGGATAGTGAAGTAAATGCGGGAAGATATCGTAAGGGATTTGATAGCTATATATATTTATAGATGCAGTCCTAGAGGTTCATTACACCATTGACCGTTAACTTGAAAACATCATGAATGAAGAAATCGATTTAAAGCGTAAGCTATTGGAAACTACCAATGCGGTGAGAAAAAAATTTAAGCAAATTAAAGCAGTTAAAGAGCAAAGTCATGCCAATTTAGAAAAGTTTTACGAGCCGATTACTAAACCGCTATCATCCATATCTAATGTAGTGAAACAACGGCAGCAGCAGCAACAACAACAACAACAGTCTCCACCGCAACCAATATCAACTCAAAAATCAAGCACTAAAACTAAACCAACAAGTCGTCGCACTTTAAGCAAAACTAGAGACTTATCAAATATAACAATTAATACATCGGATGAAGAAAAATCTGATGAATTGCCGATGGAATCATTTGAAACATCTACACCAAAGCATAGTCATTACGAATCGGTTTTTGCAACGCCCTCTCCATCAAACCAGTCGGAACAAACATCAAATACATCTAGTGCATATACATCGCCTTCTAAACGTATTCATACCTATTTATTAGGGCTACAAAAGAATCCATCTCACTACGATACCGTTTACGGTGTTCATTATGGTTTAGGAAAAACTAATAAAAAAAAAACCTATATCGGTAACTTAGAGGTGCGTTTTACTAATGGGCAAGTTGCATTATATAAAAACGAAAGAAATATTGCTAGATTTAATGGTAATATCGATCTTTATGATCTGATTTTCCTAAGATCACCACAAATCCTGGGCAACGAAGATGAATTGAATAAAGACGCTCTTCAAGCTTACAAAAATATTTTGAATATAACAAATGCTGCATACGTCAAGTATGACAAAAATAATGGTTTAAAAGAAACTAGATGGCTAAAATATAGGCAAATCATAAAACCATTAATGGAGGAAACTAAACTTGGAGCTGGAGTAGTGCGGCAAAAGAAGGCAGTTAAAATTCGGTTGCCAGTAAAGAAGACATTATCATCGAAGAAATCTCAGTATGTCTATTGGAATAAACCCAGTGAGTTGGTGGATCGATTACGCTTATTGTGGAGTTCAAAACTAGCCGGCCATACGGGGCATGATAATGAAATTATGTCAATTATTGAGGAACTTCGAGAAGAAGGAATAATATATTAAGTATTACAATTAGTTGCATAAATTAGTGTTGAGCAAGCGTTGAGACAAGATACATACTATGGATCCTAGCCCCGAAAAACTTAAAATTGTAAATGAACTACATAGAAATGCAAGAAAAAATTTTAATAGAAGACATACCATAATAAAGGGACATAAAGATTTGTGGCAAATTGATTTGGCTGAAATGCAACAATATGCTGATGAAAATGATGGTTTCCGCTACATTGTCGTCTGTATAAACTGTTACTCGAAATTTGTTTATACTAGAGCTGTTAAAAACAAGACCGGTGTTGAAGTTACTGATGCGATGAAGAGCATAATTGAAGAGGCCTCGTATGCACCAACCAATTTGAATAGTGATCAAGGGAAAGAATTTTATAATAGCAGCTTTCAAGCTCTTATGAAAAAATATAACATAAACCATTATTCCACCTATAGTACGAAGAAAGCTGCTATTGTTGAACGTGTTATACGAACTCTGAAAAATAATTTGTATAAGCAATTCTCAGCTAGGGGGTCGTACAGATGGTTGCAAATATTACCATCTATAACGAAAGCTTATAACAACACCAAACATCGAACTATTGGAATGAAACCGAAAGATGTAAAAGAAGATACGCAAATTAATGCCTATGACTATTTGAAAATATTTCCGAGAAAAAGAAAATATCGTTTGGGCGATGTTGTTCGCATTAGCAAATATAAGAGCATATTTGACAAAGGATATATGCCTTCTTGGTCAACGGAACTGTTTAAAATATCAAAAGTTAATATAACCAACCCGTCTACATACCTATTGGAATCGTTGGAAGAAGGCCAACCGATTAAAGGATGTTTTTACGAACCAGAGTTGCAGAAAACAAACAGTCCAGGTGTTTATTTAGTGGAAAAAATTCTAAGAAAACGTAAGAAGAATCATACTGATCAATTGTTTGTAAAATGGTTGGGATTTCCAAACCAAGCCAACTCTTGGATAAATAAGTCTAATATTGTATAAATCCATCATTTTCATAATATTCATCATGAAGAAAGTAACATTTAATGAAGAAATAAATACATTACACCTAACATTTGTTTGGACATTTGCATATAGACAGGCTCGAAAAAGCAACTTTCAACAAATTGCGGCTGATAGACATCGTTTTAAAGAAGAATAAACCAAATGGAAATAGCTTTGACAGGCGTTTTGGATTGGGATTATAGAAAAAAAATTAATAGAGAACGATTTGTTAATAGCTAATGATTGATTGTACCAACTCGTAGATAGATAAGTCTAATATTGTATAAATATATTTCATGTAGCATGTTATTGTATATTTTCTAACTGGAGAAATAAAAAATATATTATTTTTTACAAATACGTATTTTATTTAATAAATATGTGTTACAAACAGCTATTACATTATATCAATATATTTGTCTTATTGTGGTGTCTAAACGAAAATCTCGACATTGCTTTTGGTTTTATCTTCTTTGCAGCGTTGATTGGATTTTTTTTTGTTCTTCATCATCTTCATCGGAAACTCTTTTTCACACCAATCGCAGAAACATCTTGCCTCCCTCCTATGATTTCCCAATGTTCACAATTGACGCACATTTTGACAACCATTTTTTGGAGAATGGGTAAACCAATGCAGTTTGACGTTCAGATGATATTTTATTTTTTTAATTTCGAGATGAACACTAGACAGATACGTATGAGATATAGGTATACAGAATGAGTAGTCACTATTTGGGTGCATGTGTATTTATACATAACAGATAACATTCTGTTTATTTAACGCTAAAGGATTTTTTACACAACATATTATGACTTTCACTTGACATCATTATGTCCTAAATGATCCTTATTTATAACTATGTAGCCAAGATCCATAATTCTTCTCTCAAGATCCAAGATTCTTTTATTAGTTTTTTCCTCAAACCATTTTAGTATTTCATCGAAATGAGAGGAGTAATCCTTATTCATTGCTTCAGATAGTTGTTTGCGTAAAGCATGAATTTCATTAAAAACATATATTCGAGTTGCTGCATCATTATCTTTATTTGGGTTCGCAACATTTGATAAAGTCTTTCCTTCAATGTCATATTGACCATCAGAGGTTAGTTTAAAACCTATACCAGGTAAAGCACGAACTAATTGTACTTGTTGTTGATTGACCCAATGACGTCCAAATTTATCAATTGTGTTGTTAACACGCCCCATTTTTTTCTTTACAACTAATCTGTTTTTAATATTACATTTGCTTATATATGCTTATTTATGTACTAGGGAAAATAAAACATTGTTTTACACACGCACACACAGACACACAATTTATTTACAATTTTTGGTTATAATAAATTATATTAATACAGTCGCTACACCAATCATTAATTGCTTCTCCAATACTGTCGCCGCAACACACATAAAAGGAATTGCATTTTTCTTCTTCCGCTTCTTCTTCTACTTCTTTTTCTTCTTTATTCAATTCTTCTTTGCTTTCTTTAATCCCCAAGTTACTGGTATCAGTTTCATCGTTGTTGTGATTACCATCATCCTCGATCTTACCATAATTTAACAATGTTTCTTTTGAAATATGTGGAATGTCAATAAGAAACTTTTCCAGTTGTTCATTAAACATACCGGAACAAAATTCATCTAAACCAATGGAACCATATATGAATTTTTGACAAAGATGAGCTCCAACTGTAAAATGCATTGAATCCATCATGTTCTTTTTGTATTGACTTGGATTAAAACCCAAACCAAAACCGGACTCGTCACTGGTTGCTTCAAGGGCTTCTCGACTCATATCACGTAATGTATATGATAATTCCTTAATATACGAATCTTGGGAGAGTCTAATCGCATCTTCGTTACACGACATCTTAAATAGAAAATATTTCAAATGATTGCGTATGTGTTTCCTTACATGTGTGTGTGTTGCATTTCATTATTAAATTACATATTCAGCTAATGATTAAATAATATGATAAGCAAAATGAGCTAAATGGCAATGTTAAAAAGTTTACCGCAAGAAGCAAGCTATTCATTTTGCAAAGACAGGAAACTCTCCGTAATACAATCTCAAAATATCGGTAAAGCGCCTGACAGAGGCGCGAGAACCCCGATCGATGTTAAAGCAAATAATGGTATTTGGTACTTTGGTAGTTCCATAAATGACCAGCGACGATCTGACAGATGGCGCCAGCGTTAACCCGCCAGAAACCACGGTGCATGCTTTAGTAATAGTGCGAATGGGTGCATGGTCTCACTCTCTCTCGCTTGCACTTACGCAATCTTATGAAGAGCGGTCGTCGGACGGATGGAAGGCGATAAGAAAGAACGATGTAAAATACATTTCGTATAACAGTAGAAAATCTTCACTTCAGCAACTCCAATCGGCTTCGGGTGCGCTCGACTATTTCCGGTAGCATGCATGCATGCATGTATGAACAGCGGGATCCTATGAGCAGCGGGGTTTGTGGATATATTTTGTGATGACACATTTTCTATACTCTCTACACTGAACGCACGGAATAATTAATTACGGCTAGACAAGGCGACGGCGGCGGCGTCGGACAGTGCATGCATAGACTATAGTACCTATTATTTACTAATATTAATAATAATTGCTAGTGGTAGGTAGGTAGGTATATATATATATATTTATTTTGTAGTGTATGGTATAGTATTGGGTCTAATAAAATATTATGTAGTTTTTTTTGAAGAATGTCGGATTAATTATTATCGTACATTAAAATTGCTTCACACACACAAAACAATTTTTCACTTATTCACTGAGTTTATTAGCGTGCGTGTGTGCGTTTTAGTTGCGATAAAACTATGCCAAAATATCCTGTTAAAATAATACTTGACAGAGTGGTAGGAATACATAATATTATGTGTTGTGTATTGTATTTTGTATTTGCAGAGAATTTAGGACTGTGGATGCAAAAATAAAAACATAATCAATAATGTTTATTCAAACAACTGCAGCGCAACAGGGTTTGTTCGGGTTTGTAATAGAACATCTGCATACCATAAAAAATACACTCGCCCACGTGTGTGACCAAGGCAACATTATCAAAATGCATATTCCTTTAGCACACCTCGCCCTGTGGATTTGTTTGGGTTTGTAATAGAACATCTGCATACCATAAAAAATACACTCGCCCACGTCTGCGAACTGCCCGGGCATGCGCAGAAGGGAATGGAGGAAATGGAGGATGGTAAAACCCCCATCTATACTACTTTCTATAATATTCATGATCGAAAAAAAATTACCGGTTATTAATTGAAGCACGTGGGATATTCGGTAAGAAAATTTTACACTCATTTATTTAAAAACCTACGGTTAAAGATTATTAGATTCTCCACAAAATAAGAAATTTGTTGGTGAAATAACATATAACTTTCCAGCTTTAGTTATATGAATCATTGATAAGTAATTTAAAAACATTTTATATTTTAATTTTTTATTAACTTTATTCAATTAAACTTGGTGGAACACCATTTTTTGTTAATATTTTTGAAGCATGTATCTATTTTAATATGACCAGATTCTCCACAAAATAAGAAATTTGTTGGTGAAATAAAATATACTTTTCCAGCTTTAGTTATATGAATATTTAATAAGTAACTTAAAAACATTTTATATTTTCATATTTTGTAAACTTTATTCATATATAATATCACAAGAGATAAAATTTTGTCGGCAAAATTTTCGAAAGGTATGAAAGTTTGTTGCTTGGCAATTTCGCGAATGACATTTTTGACAAAATCACGAGCCGTCAGGCGAGTGATTTTGTCGAAAATGTCATGAGCGAAATTGCTTAAAAGCAACAAACTTAAATAAATCCTTGAGAACAATTTTGCTTACACAATTTTTTCTCGAGTGGTATTCGACATGACTATTTAACTAGAAAAAAGACAAAATTTTGCCGCGGCAAAAATCCCATGTGAATTTTGTCCAGGTAGGTGCAGGTAGTAATTTTGCCAGTAGAAGACCGGCCGTTGCTATGACATTTTGCCAGTGTAAAACACTCTAGTTAAATAGTCAACCAAACTTGGTGGAACATCATTTTTTGTTAATTTTATTTTAAGGTTTCCTTGTATTGCCAAACAAATTTGACTCCATTCTAATTCCTGCGTTATGATTTTGACATTCTTGAAATGTCTTTGAAATGACGTTTCAGGAAAATTTTTATTTATTAATTTTACCACAAACGTCAAAAATTTCCGGTTATTCTTTAGGTTTATATGGTAACCGAAGAAAAATCAAGCTTCTGATTGTTTGAAATTAAGAGTGTAAAATTTTCTTACAAATTCTACTCGTTTTTGGGCTATATTATGAGGTTGCCCTAACATAAAAAGCCTGTTTGATACAGTACATTTACCCAGTTAAATTTTTTTTTTAACAATCTGCTAATGAACCAGTGGATATTTCGATACCATCAATGATTTTACGGTTCAGTTGTATTGAGCGAATGTTAACGTGTTTACCTGTTGTCACCGCGTTGATATTTAAATTATTGAAAACGGCAGTACGCAGACGAGTATTCTTTAACTAAACGTTTTTATAATAAGTCGATATTTTGAATTTGCAATGTTTAATGGAAATATAACTTATAAGTAGCGCTGCAGGCGAACATTTTTACTCACATTAGGGAATCATTTGCAATGCCCGTATTGTATATTTAAATTTGAATACGCATGCATTGACAATATTAATCAATATTTATGATTTTCAGTTTTAAATTCTATAAATGAGTTTTAAGTAGGTATGTATTTTTCAGTAAATTTAATCAAAAATTTATACCGATTTTCAAAAACAAAATCTTTCATCCCATGATACCTTTTACTTTAAATTAACTACTTATTTCTTACTTCATTAACACTATAAAAATGTATTGTATTTTACTTGTTCACATGCATCCCTCTTTATGTAGAATGTAGATCAAACCTAAGAAAAATCATAACCTTTACCATCGGTAAGTCCAACTGACTGAATTAATTTACGACGTACCGCAAATATGCAGAATATGATGTAACGGTCAGCGGCCATTGAACAGACTTTACCTTCTGCATTTCTTTATCAGAAAATAAGTGATCCCCTTTCTGGCCTCGCCATGCGTTTTTCATGCCGGCAACACTGATTGATCTATTGTTCTTATTGCGGGCATCTAAACATGTTATTAACTCTCTCACACTCACTTAAAATGCCACAGTAACTTGGAATTTGCCAGTAGTGAATATGTAAATAAATTCAAATTCGAAAATAACTATACAAAATGACAAAACATTGACGAAAGGTAATCGTGTCTGATTTAGGCCCCTGAATTTATGACTGACAATTTATTACTTTGTTATTTCTCGTGGGTTTGTACGCATTAACAGGGGAACAGACGCGGGGAATTATTGTAGTTAAAAAAATAGAAACATTTTCCTTGAATTTCGTAATTTGTATGCCCACAACACCCACTCCGTCACTGTCTAATTCATTGGCGTGTCACCGGGGTGTCATTTACTTCACGCCTCGCGGGCACCCACCAACAGGTGCATTCGCACCGCCTTGCAATTAATAATTGGGCGCGTGGGTGCGCTGCAACTGCCCGACATTTGAATATCTTCATCTGGCGGCAACGGCTACTATTTTTTAAAATTTGTCGGAAAGCGCCTTATCGGGCAACGGGACACGTTTAATCGCTTGTCGGGACTAATGGTTTAAATTAGGATGGTGATGGTGATAGATACCACTGTAAAGTATTACCTATTCGATTAAAAGTCGTTTTACATAGTGCAATTTTTTCGACAATAATTAGATAAATTAATTGATTCAGCCGATACTTGGTGGAAATCCAAAATTATAGTATTATGGGATACAGTTAAACGAAGTTGAACTTGTAAATTTCCACTATATTAACAAGAAAATTACATGTTTCGCTAACAGTGTAGCTTCGTCAGATGACAATGATTTAATAAAGGTGAAAATTAAAAATTGGGGTGCAATAAAATTAAATTATTGAAGATGTAAATAAAACAGTGGAAGGGTTACAATATCGGGAAAAAAACTTGGGTACATGTAAAACATTTTTAAGCAAAAGTTCTTGTTTAAGAATTTGAAAACTTGACCCGTGGAATACAGGCTTTATTAAAAGCGGGGGTACAGATTTTAACCAAAAAATTAACCAACCAGCAACTTTGACAGAATTAATTTTCTCACAGTCAGATGCAATTCACTAAACTACGCAAAAACTAGAAATCCGTAAATATTAAACACCCACAAACCACAATAGCTAAGAAAACTACAAGGAATCCACAGAGCAACCTTAAAACACAACATGGCGGCCGAGCCGGTTCTGGGGTATGGAAAACTATAGGGTAGGAGGCCGATCGACAATGGCAGCATTTTCAAATTCTGTCCCGGTTTTTTGGTTAGTTCGCTATTGGCCGATAGATGGCTCTCGCGTCCGAAGTGGGCTGATGTTGTCTTCTTCTTCTTCGTTTTTAATATGGAAAACTAGATCATCCATAGTTTTTAACTTTTACTTTTGACAATTGACATTTTTTTTTTCGAAATAACAAATAACGTTTGAAGGTAAGACAAGACAAATAACGTTGTATTGTAATTAATTTCCATATTTATAATGAATAATGGTACAATTTATATAAGTAGAGTTTGCGTTGTGTCGGGGTGTAAGACAGGATCTTCTTCAGAGATGAAACGCAGCCAAATAAGTATCTTTCTAGCTCCAAAGGTAAAACCCTCTAGCTAGAATGTTCCTGTATTTTAAACACGAAGCATCGTTGGAACTTTATACAGGCCGAGTTTACTAATAAGTATAACAAAGTAAGTGTAAATTCATATAAAAGTCCTTATTTGTTCCTTAAAGAACTAATTTAAATAAAAATAATTATCGCGTCCATAAGAAACCATTTATTTGATAGCCCACTTCGAACACGAGCGCCATCTTATGGCAACTCGTAAAGCTGAATTACCCATGCTAATTAGGGACCGAATCCAATGCATTGCGATCGGCCTCCTACCTCAAGTCCTCCATATTCTGGGGTGTATTTTGAGCATGTCGGTAAAGTAGGACAGGCCGATTACACGAGGATTGTGCGCATGCCCGAAGGTGCCCAGAGGGAAGGCAGCTGACCGGCGAGTCATGCGCTCGGACTTTTTTTTTCACCCATAAAACGTAAGTTTTGTTTGCGCAGGAGATAAGCTGTAAGCTGTTACCATTGCGTTGGTTAGAGAACGCACTGGCTGTACGTATCTAAAGGTAAATTGTCTATGCGTTAAAATGGTATAATATGTTACTTGGGCACCTAACAACGATAATCTCAAGGAGTTAACTTTTTCTTGGAACAAAGCGTTTCGACAGCAGACCATGACATTTAACATTAACAGCTGATCTGGTTTCGTCGTTAAAGTTCCCAGATCAGCAGTGGGCCGGAGCAAGTTCACGCGTCAGGTTGCGTCCATAGACAATTTACCTTTAGATACGTACAGCTTATCTCCTGCGCAAACAAAAGTTACGTTTTGTGGGTGAAAAAAGAATGCGCATGACTCGCCGGTCAGCTGTCTTCCTTCTGGACACCTTCGTGCATGCGCACAAACCTCGTGTTATCGGCCTGTCCTACTTTATCGACATGCTCACGATAATTTATTTCTCTGTGAAGATACTCTCCAGAACCGGCTCGGCTGCAATTTTTGTTGTGTTTTGAGGTTTCTCTGTGGATTCCCTTATCCATCATCCTTGTAGTTTTCTTAGCTATCGTGGATTGTGGGTGTTTAATATTTACGGATTTCTCATTTTTGTGTAGTTAAGTGAATTGTGTTTGTGCTTTTAGTGACTAGGATAGGAATATAAACAATGATTAGTACTAGCAGCAGCCGTTGTATAGTTTTATTATGCCCAAATAGGGGTAAAATACCTGATGGTATTTCGTATTTTTGGTAAGTTTGAAAAGAAATTCCAATTTTTTGGCAAGAATTTAAATTTTGAAGCCCGGACCAGTCTATTTTCCCATTCGTCAAACGATAATGTTGCAGTGCGCATGGCTAATGGTGTCTAGCTTTGTTTACATGCGCGAGGCCATAAAACTGCCACTTTCGTGATTATTGTTTGCTTATCTAAAGGTAAATTGTCTATAGTTGCGTCACGTTATTTGCTTCCGATTTTTGTATTTTTTTAAGTGATTCTGTGGCTGTTTTTTGTGTAGTGTGTGTTTTAAACATTTTACTTTTGGATTTTATACAGGGTGATTCATTAAGGGTGACTACCGGCCATATCTCGGAAACTACCAAGCATAGAAACTTGAGAAAAAAAAATTATAATTAAAGCGGTCATGAGAAAATTCTGGAAATTATTTTTAAGTTCCTAATTTCGCCGCAAGAGGGCACAAATAGAATTTTTTTTTTTAATTCTAAATTTCTTCGAAAATTTCCATATTAAGGTATAACTCTGATTAGATCATCGAAAAGATTAGACAATTCTGCATCTTTTTGTTTAAGGCTCGTTGGCGTACCGACCTTGATAAGAGTGGGGGAAGCTATTGAATGTGTAAATATTAAAATCGCTGTAACTTCTAAACGACTTATCCGATTTTACTAAATTTAAGCTTGTTTGGAAGGGAAAGGTAAGTATCTTCAATTGCCGTATCCAACAGTACACGATAGTGTTTAATAAAATTTCTAGATTTGTAATGATAACAGTTTTTTCGATTTTATCCCGAAAATTCAAATCATACGGTATAACATCATAATCGGAAAGTAGATGAAATTTGCAAGAAAATATGTGAAAACCGCAGTTCGATATCCTTGTTCGTTTCAGTGTTATTGCCAAAATAATAATTATTAATACAAATAGCGCCCTCTAGCAATTTTATTAGAAACTATCGCGTACCATTGGATACAACAACTGAAGGTACTTCCAAACAAGCTTAAATTTAGTAAAATCGGATAAGTCGTTTAGAAGTTACAGCGATTTTAATGTTTACACTTTCAATAGCTTCTCCCACTCTTATCAAGTGAAAGTGCAATCATTAAAATGGCTGTAAATTCTAAACGACGTATCCGATTTTACTTAATTTAAGCTTGTTTGGAAGAGAAAGGTAAGTACCTTTAACTGTTGTATCAAATGGTACACGATAGTTTCTAATAAAATTGCTAGAGGGCGCTATTTGTATTTATAATTATTATTTTGGCGATAACTCTGAAACGAACAAGGATATCGAACTGCGGTCTTCACATTTTTTCTTGCAAATTTCATATACTTTCCGATTATGATGTCATAGTTATACGGTATGATTTGAATTTTCGGGATAAAATCGAAAAAACTGTTATTATTACAAATTGCGCCCTCTAGCAATTCTATTAAACACTATCGTGTACTGTTGGATACGGCAATTGAAGATACTTACATTTCCCTTCCAAACAAGCTTAAATTTAGTAAAATCGGATAAGTCGTTTAGAAGTTACAGCGATTTTAATGTTTACACATTCAATAGCTTCCCCCACTCTTATTAAGGTCGGTACGCCAACGAGCCTTAAACCAAAATGATGCAGAATTGTCTAAGCTTTTTAATGATGTAATCAGAGTTATACCTTAATATGGGAATTTTCGACGAAATTTAGAATTAAAAAAAAAAATGTATGTGCCCTCTTGCGGCGAAAGTAGGAACTTAAAAATAACTTCCAGAATTTTCTCTTGACCGCTTTAATCATAATTTTTTTTCTCAAGTTTCTATGCTTAGTAGTTTCCGAGATATGGCCGGTAGTCACCCTTATTGAATCACCCTGTATATTTCAGACAGATTTTTTTGGTGTTTATAATTTAAGTTTAATAGTGTACTCACTGTACAAACACCATTTTGGTTAACTCATCTATTATCAAATCAATAAAGTGTCTAGTTAAACCATTTACTTATCATTATACCTATAGAGGATGCCGCATAACCAAAGGTATCATGCAGCAACAGGATATTGTAGACTTGAAAATATGTCATTTATGCTTATGAACGCACGGTTAATTTTCAATAAATATGTTTCATTATGAAAGTTGTTTATTTAAATGTTTTAGCCATCTAGCATTTAAATACAATTATCTCAAAAACTAACTGAAATGTCGAGATTAATGAAGTACAACATTTTTACGTATAAAAGATCATTCACTTCTAAAAGCAGTTTCGATAATGTGCCCTCCCCCCCCCCTCCCCCCTTCGTACAGTTCTGATTTTGCATGGTAGTTCACGGGTTTTTAACCCCTGTAACAATGATACAAAAGTAAAACGATTGGTCATGTATTTTGTAAAATAAAACATTAATTTATTATTCGATTATTGAATATTAAAAAATATCCACCAACCAAACTCGCACATAACACTTTACCTGCCTTTACTACCGGACCTGTCATATTTTAAATAAATAAATGACAAGATTTAAAAAATTAATAGTTTTTCAGATATTAATGTTTAACCCTTTTGGCGCCAGACGTTTCGTGGCGCCATCTCTCTCTATTCGGGTTTAATTTATTGAGCTACGTCATAATAAAATGAAATCAAATTAATACGGGCCGTAAGCCAGTCAGAGAATGCCTATAAAAAATGTAAGGAATGTATCATATTATTATAGGTTCTATATGAGTTTATTGGCGGAATAGGGACTGTTAGCGTACCATGTAAGAAAATGTTTGAGAAACATATTATATTGGAGGGCGTTAGCGCATTCACTTTATTTTTATAGTTGTTATAGCCTTTACCAGTTACAAATTTCATCTATTGATGGTTTCTCTTGATTCGTTAATTAACTAACATGGAATTTTAAAGTTATTTGCAGGGCTTAACAACAAATAGATATCTGCGATAGCCTCTCGGCCTAGTTAAACACCTTCTGCACGTATAGAATATTGACATTAGTTTTTTATAGATACATATTTTCTTATAGTTTTGCAATGTAATATATCTCTTAGCGAATGTGATCGTCTTCTCTATTCAATGCTGTGTGATAATACTGATAATCGATCATTGGCAAATCCGTGGGGGGGGGGGGGGGGCTTTGGACAACCCCCTTTTCCCCCAAAATGCAATAATAGCATTATTGTAAGCAAGTATCTGCTTCTAACAAAATGTAGATCTAATAAGGGTTTAGATTTGACAATAGCTGTTTGTGATTTATGCTACAACCGGTGCTTTTATAAAAATGTTTGGTAAAAATTAATAGTTATTAATAACCTCAAATTTGACAGTTCAGATATTAAAACATGAGCATCACGCGTTGATCACAAAATTCTCGACGTCTGTCAAATACCATCAACGCCTACTTTTGTGTCAAAAGTCGCAGATACACTATACTTAAAACCTAATATTATATGCAGTGACGTAGCAGTCGAAACCATGGAAACTGCCAAAATACTGTTTTATCATTGGGGGTTGCCTTGATTTCCATGGTTTCGACTGCTACGTCACTGCATATAATATTGGGTTTTGAGTATAGACGTTTCTTTGTTATGGTTTCCATGGTAACTAAGCAAGCGTTTAAAAATCATAGATAGAGGCCTTAATAGGAAGATACCTACCTAACATTTTAACCAATGGAAATATTAGTTGGTGCAGCTCTATCCTATCTTGTGCGGTTTATGGTGACGTGGTTCAGTTGTTGGTTCGCTCGCTGTGAATGCGTGTTGTCGTAAACAAGGTAATTTTTTTTTATAATTTAAAAGTCGTTAATACGATTAGTTTTTTAATGGACAATCCCATTTCAACAATATCTTAACAAAAAAAATTTGGAAATGAACGAGGTAAGGTTACCCGGTTTAATTTAAATAATTAACAACACTAAACACGAAATAAAGACAATGAAATTATGACAAAATAGTTATTTTTATTAAGTGCGCAATGAGAAAAATATATATATGTTAAAAATATGCCATAAAGACACATTTGCGCGTGAAATACAAACAACACTTTTTGTACAACTGTTTGTTATTACTCTTTTAATAATTATATGGATAGTAGATTATTTTCATTAATTCTTTATCGTGTTTAGAACAAAAATTTAAAAAAAAATTCTTATACCTGTTCTGATGAAAATCTGTTTTGTATGA
Source organism: Polydrusus pterygomalis (assembly GCA_963969555.1). Taxonomy (NCBI): domain Eukaryota; kingdom Metazoa; phylum Arthropoda; class Insecta; order Coleoptera; family Curculionidae; genus Polydrusus; species Polydrusus pterygomalis. The sequence goes on from OZ018376.1 coordinate 5,534,551, forward strand.
ACTATATTGATTATCAAATCTATCGTTTTTCGTGTATCGTGTCAAGAAATTTACAATATTTCCGCAAGTTTGTCCAATACCATAATGTCTGATAGTGAGAGATATAACTGATGCGGCGAAGATGGTTGTATCAAATAATTTTCCCGCTAAAACAAAAATACAATATGAGAAATTCTACACTTCTTGGTTTCGTGAATGGTGTAACATAATGAAGGTAAAATCTGTATCAGAAAATGTTTTGCTGTGTTATTTGAAGGAAAAATCGAAAATATTAATTTGATTTACTTTGATGATAAAAAATGTTAATAAAAACTGCTTTGGAAATTCATTTTTGAATTTCTACCAACACATCAATATATTTTTCCAGCGGTGAAAAAATACCATTTTTTATGGTGACTATTTAACTAGAGTGTTTTACACTGGCAAAATGTCATAGCAACGGCCGGTCTTCTACTGGCAAAATTACTACCTGCACCTACCTGGACAAAATTCACATGTGATTTTTGCCGCGGCAAAATTTTGTCTTTTTTCTAGTTAAATAGTCATGTCGAATACCACTCGAGAACAAATTGTGTAAGCAAAATTGTTCTCAAGGATTTATTTAAGTTTGTTGCTTTTAAGCAATTTCGCTCATGACATTTTCGACAAAATCACTCGCCTGACGGCTCGTGATTTTGTCAAAAATGTCATTCGCGAAATTGCCAAGCAACAAACTTTCATACCTTTCGAAAATTTTGCCGACAAAATTTTATCTCTTGTGATATTATATATGAAAAAAAGAGGTGTTTTGTGCATCCATACCAACAAAAATAGTAATTTTTTTACAGTTGTACAAAAACAACCTTTTCATACTAGATATGCATTGTTTATCACTTTCAAAAAGAGAAGGATTTTAATATTATACTTAACATAAATAACTTTATCTAATCATTTTTTTACGAACCATTAGATTTGTTCACATAATATGAAGCAAAGATTTTTCTTTTATTGTTCAGTTTATTTACCATGTTAAAAAAAAATCTCAGAATAACATAATTGAGAATGACCTGGTATGCTCTTTAAATCAACGAACGAAGAGTTTTTTTAACAACACTTCTCAACATCTAATGAACTGGGCCAACAGCCGTCCGTCGTCAAGATGACGCATTAAAAATCGATAACAATCGATTTTTGTCTTAAATATTCACCGTAAGAATTTTAATAGGACTATTAGCTAATGATTGATTAAATGGCAATAGGAGCATTGTTTCAAACAACTTAAAATATGCATTGTAATATTTTCTAATTGTTTATTTTTATTTTGAACATAAGTATAGCCTTTGTTTTTGTATTAATAAAAGATAGTTCCTTGTTTTTTTTACAAGGAGGCTTTTAGCTTTTACTCGTAATGTTATATAACTATCTAATAGTCATCTTAGGTGTTCTATTATTTCCCCCACTCCTTGCATTTTTAACGAAAGTGGCAAATTTATGCCCTGCGCATGTAAACAAAGCTACACCGGATTAGCCATGCGCACTGCAAAATTATCATTTAACGAATGGGAAAATAGACAGATCCGGGATTTAACATCTTGTTTCTGTGGCCTAGGCCTAGTTAGATGTGTTTAAATTGATCATCATAAAATAAAATTACTTATCAAGGACTAGGCGCTATTGAGGGAATAGTAACATATTCACCTGCTCTATACATCCCATAAATACGCTTTCTTATGGTATGTTCAGTGGCGGCTCGGTAATGAAGGGCTCTGGGGCGCCCGCCCTCTCTGCAATTATTTCAAACAGAATCCAAAAATACTTTATTTAAAAAACCAATAAAGCAATGTATGTAAGCAATCCATTAAATAATTTAAACCAAACATAGCCCTATTCCAGCGGGTAGCTTATACTAAGCGCGGGCATAATTCAAACCAAATATAGCCCTATTCCAACGGGCAGGTTATACTCATAGACAAGCGAGTTGCGCGCTCTCAAGCGGGCGACCGATTATTCGTCCCGATTCAACGCGACTTCTCGATGAGTTGCCATGACGATGTAGGCGTGACGTCACCTACACATCGCACAACGAGCGGCCACGAAAGAGCTCCAATTTTCCGCGCCCAACAGCTGTTATGCTACGGTAGAATAATCGATATAATATTATGTACTCTGACGAGGCGACCTGTCGATCCCGCTGATGTTTTGTTTATTTGTTTTGATTTGATTTATTAGTTACGTTATAACGTTGGAAAATTTCGTGTAATATGAAGGTCATTGATTTACAGAAGCTTGTGTTTAGTTCTCTGAGCTTAAGTGAAAAACTTGATTTAAAAAATGCAGGGCGGCCACTACCAATATTGAACATAGTACAACAAGTGCAATCAAAATGTAAAAGTAAGGCACAGTTTACGCGTAAGTTTGACAAAGAAATATATAATAAAAATCCTGGATATGCGGTTGTGACTGTTGTGTTTGTTTCGTGTGTTTTCTTTTCGACGGGGATGATAATTGGACTATAAATGGGGTGCAGGACTTAAAACATCTTTCAGAGAAAATAAAAAAACAAAAATAGTGCAAAACATCGTCATCATGTGATAAGTTTTGAGATGTTAGGACAAACTAATATTTTAACTTGTTTAAGTACCGTCAACTGGGGTGTAATTGGACAACATTTTGTGTTTTTTTACGATACCGCAACTATTTTTAGCTCTAAAAATATGCAAAAATTCATGAAGGTAAGTCTAGGCTATATCTATAACATGAGGTATTTACGGATTACAAAAAAAAAATAAGGAAGTATTTTTTTTTTTTAGGTGAGTGTCCAACTTTCCCCGCAAAAAGGGGCGAAGTTGGACTTGGCTCTAAATTTCTATAAAACTCACTACGGGTGTTTATATAGGAGGAGTTGGACACGACAAAAACGTTTTTAAGTTATATAAATTATAATTTAAAAACGAATTAATAAAAAACAAACTAAAAAAAACACTTAAACGTAAATAAAATGTTTTTAAGTTATATATTTTAAAACGAGTTAACAAACAAAAAAGGCAAAAAACAAACTACAAAAATAACTTAGACGTAAAAGAAAAGTTTAGATCTTAAGTGAAGCACAAAAGTTTTCTTTCTTTTTATTTTTTTGATATTCTCGGACCATTTTTTGGGTGTCCAACTTGCCCCTACAAAATATATTTTTTTAATGTTACGCCACTAACACCAATATACTTTAAAAATATACGAGGAGTAATTTTACCGTCTGTTAGTGACATAATAACGAAACTATAGCAGAAAAACCGCTATCCTATTACTATCTATAAGTCAGGTACAATAGTTATAAAACGTAATTAAGTAAAACGTAAAAATTTATAATTATATTTACGAAAAAATATGAACCGCTTATCTTTAAATATGTCTATCACTTACGCTAGCACTAACTAAACTAAAGCATTCTAAAAACGAATTAACATGTTTGGTGGCTCAAGGTCAAACCTTCTTCGCGCAACAGGGGTGCGTTTGACAATACTACTATTTGTCCAACTTCAACAGCACTGTCCAATTACACCCGAGTTGACGGTAGTGCTTATGCTGATGAAATTAAAATTCACAACGAGAAAGTTAGCAAAAACAGACACGTACTTTCGAAAACAATAGTCATTTTAAATTTTTTTTCTAATTTTGACATATAAAGTGACACTTTTTAAAACTGATTGACATTATGAAACGTCTTACTTTTTGTAACTAGTTGCATAAAGTAAAATTTTATGCAATTGGTGACGAAAAATGTATTTCAAAATTAGTGACAAAAAGAATTATTCTATTTATTAAACTGTTATAATACAAGTTAAAAACATAAATTATAAATTAATTAATGATTATAAATATTGATAACACAATTATTGCAATTATTCAAATTAATTCCCGACGACATATTTTTTTCATTGCTCGAACTTGCTGTTTCACCAAATATTTCTTGCGCTATAAGTTTTTTATTATTCATGGAATTTTCAACATATCCCTCCGCAACAGAACTAGATTTCCAACCTCCGTGCCTCTTTAATTTTAAAAGATCAGCGCCACTGTCTGCTAGGAAAGTGGCAGAGCTTCTTCTGAAGCAGTGGCCAGTATATAGAACAGGATTTGAAAGACCAAGAAATTGTGCAATAACTTTTGGCAGACTGCTAAATGTGTTAATTCCCACAGGATTTCTGGTACATTTTTCATTCGCATATTTTACAAAAAATCTGTTTTGTTTAAGAATCTGGGGACGCAACTTAATATATTTTCTTAATATTTCAACAAGATTCGTATTTTCAATGTCTCCAGTGGTAATTGCACACTGCCGTATAACTTTTGTTTTTGAAGGTGGGATATCAACACGAAAATGGCTTCCTTCGTCTATAACATTTTCAACTGGAAGAAAAGTTAATTCTGCTTTTCTGCATGCTCCTGCCATACCAATTATCATTGCAACCTTAGCCATTAAGTATTCTTTGTCATCAGCTTCCAATAAAAATTTGGCAAAATCTTTTTTAATAAAAACTTTTGACTTTTTAGCACTGTACCCGTCCGCTTGCCTTTTAATATATGCTACCAAATTTGTATATTTTTTAATATCAATATTCCTTTTCAGATTTAGTTCAGACCTTAACATTGAGTGAAGTGTCCATAATGTGGAAACTTTTAGATCTTTCTTACCCTCGAAATATGCAAGTAAAACTTTCCCATTAACATGTTTAATTTTCTTCTCATCACACCACGTAACAAATTTTTCGTATGCCAAATCATAAACTGCCTTTGACTTTTTGGGAATTACTGATAATAGAGCATTACCTGCTGCCTCTTCAATATCGCTTGGTAGCTCTTCAGAACTTGAATGACTCATTTTTAAAAAATAAAACTAAAAATATATCAATCTCGCTAAAAACCTTCCGTCTAGACTTTTTTACAAAATGTCAAACTGACAACTAACATGAAGTAACAGCAACAATAGCTATTTATGCCATCAGTTATATGTCAAAATTAGAAAAACTAAATTTATGTTTTCCAAATTTTTATCAATTATATTAAATTTTATTTTTTTATTACTTTCTTCAAAATTATAAAAAATCTTGTATGCAATACGTTACGAAATGAAATTTTGTGTAACTTGTGAGTTTTTGCGAAACTCATTTCGTTCGTTCCGCAAAAATCTCACGCGTTACACAAAATTAGGCATTTCGTAACTGATGGCATAAATAGCTATTTTATTTAAAGCCAGCCCTGACTCGCTAGTCACGAGCCGCCACTGGGTATGTTCATAAATGTCGAATTGTCGACCGCGGGATGACAAAATAGCTATATTATTGCGATTCTTAAAATCAACATCCCCTTTGCCGCCTTAATTCGTTGGATTGTTGAATACGAAACTCCCAAAGCATCAGAAACTCTCTAAAACAGATAGGTAGGTATTTATAAAAACATTGCCATATACTTTTCATGTTTATTATTTATGTTTTCACAATTCCTGCTATATTATATCTACTTACCTCGTAAACTGCGTTAAACGGTAAAAGAGTCTTTCCGGCATCACTTTCTCTTTAAAAATAATAATAAATAACGAAATAATTTTAAATTTAATGGTTGTTGTTTTTCACAATACTGTGATCATAATTGACGCAAATTTACTATCTCACCTAGTTCACGAATATTAGAAAGAACAGACTTTAGGTACTGTAGACTAGTTAAATTGTTATAAAAATATTTGAAAATTTTATTGTTACCATTGTGTTGGTAATACAATTATGATCTGCGCCAAAACAATGTTAAATAATAATGTTTTGAATAATTTTTGGTATTTTTTCAGTTTAAATAAATTAAATATTCTTTTTTCAATTTTCCTGCATGAAAATTAAAAAAATAAATAAATCCCAAAAATTGAAATTCAAAGATTGCATATTCGATATTATAGTACCAAACAAACTCGTGTAAGAAAACAAAAGAATTACATTCTTGTCACTCGAACTGAAAAATGTAAACATATCCTTAAATTGGGAAAGGAAGTCGGAAGTGAAGATTTATTTACTGGAACTCACAGCGCGTGACAAATTATCTTGTATTACCAAAATAAAATTTGAAAAGAGCTCCTTCCTACAATGACTGTCAACTTTCGTGGACTATTTTATAAACATCGGGAAATTATAGATACTATACCGGAAACGTGTTAGTAAACAATAAACAAATTGGTTTTTAATAACAATTAAAGGATATCGCCAACATGAGCAATACTGAGATTAATGAAAGATATGTTTCCTATATTTATGACCTGATGTTTATTGTTAGTTGATATTTAAGATGAGCCAATTTTATTACTATAAAAATTTAAAAATAAGGAACTAGTGTAAATTACCGGAACCGAATAAGAAATTTCTATATACCGTTGTATATCATTTCGCTTTCGGGTATTTTCCAGGTGCAACACGTCCATGAGGTCATTTAGTCGCCACTCACTTATCTCATAAGTTTTTTTTTTAAATCAAAAAATCATTTGTTGTTTTAATAGGTATTTTTTTAAAATTGTTGTTTTTTCACTTTATGTCGAATTAAATAAAGTTCTTTTACTATTGTTCGTTTTAAGTACTGGCGTTTATTAAATTAATATAATCATTATTTTTTCTTGAATACTGTAAGACATGTTGAAACTAATAAAGAAATGTGTGTTACGTAACATGAAATTAATTATTTATTAAATAATGGGCTAGATTATTGACTAAATTGTATCAGTATGGTATTCGCGGAAACGTTTATAAATGGTTTAAAAATTATTTAAGTAATAGTGGAGTTAAAAGATGTCCCTATCGTGTTATCCCGTTTGCACTTTGTTGCTAAAATGTACGACCCCTTTTATATCATTCCTTATACCTTAAGGAAGCAAAATTGACTTGTCGTCCAAAAATCGTACCATGCAGGGGGTGGTCGGGGGCGGTTTTCCAAAAAGTACCAATTTTTTTTTTTTGCCTTTTTTACATCTATAATACCTGATCATCAACCTGCTTGAATCTTATTTCAAAATCTTAATTAGAAATATATTTTTTTTAATTTTAAAAACATCGCGCGCCGTGCTTGTATATGGAGCGCTTTAATGAATAACCGCTCGCCCTGAAAACCCATAATTATGATAATTTGTAACTCGCCATAACTCCAGAATCCTTTGACTAATCAAAAAAATACTTGCCATAAACGTTGTAGATAAAACATCAGGGATTACAATGCTTTTTTAAAATTATCAGTCCGATGAACAGTTTCGTCAAAAAATTGAAAAATGTCAAACCATATCACCGTAAGCGTGGTCAACCGTGCGGATGCGATGAAGGATCAGATTGCCGTCGTAAAGCCATGAAAAACGACCGTATGTTATATCGCGCGCATAAGTTCGATATTCGTTTAATATCGCGTTTTCAATAGCGTTTAGTCTAGAATTCCGTGCCGAGTAGCCGCCGCGCCGTTAATTTTGAAGCTAGATCAGCAAATATTGGATTGTGGATTTCCATTTTCTATCTTTTAGCAATATTTTTTGACTTACTTTTACTTACCAACAATAGTTGTTATATTTTATTAGGGTGTGTTGTATGCTGTGAAGTTATAGTTCTTATCTATACATTGGACTTAATGGGCATTGCTAAAAGTTGAAAGTGTTTTACAGATGCCCTGCATTAAATGACTGTTGTAATATAGTTGTTAGTAACCTTTCGGTGGCCGAGCGGGGTATTTTAGGTACCCCAGATGCGGTTTTTTAAATTATCTTCCAAACAATTTTTTTGTAATTTTTTTCCCTCCAGGTAATCCTAGAAAAATATATTACAAAGCAATTTTTTTATAAAAATACTCAATTTAACTTCAATTTTACACAAAAAACTGCTTGCACCGTATCAAAATCGTCGATCGGCCGAAAACGGCGAAAACGTAAAAAAAATTCATTTTTTTGTTACTCTTAGGGATAGAAAGACTAAAATATCATGTAGTGCATGCAATAAACCCATTTGCAACATACACAGAGAAGAAAGTAAAAAAAAATTATGTCCCGATTGTAAAAATAATGAGAAAGTGTAAATATTAATTTATTGTAAAAATTAAAAATGTTTTATTAAAAATGAATTATTAGTGTTTTATTGTACATCTTTGCACACCATCATGCATCATTGACAAAATATCATACAGTATTTCAATGGGGTATCATAGTTACCCCACACGGCCGAAAATGTAACTTTTTGTAGCATGGCCACGGAAAGTTTAAGGAGAAAGTTTAAGTTTTCAGGTAAGATTTTTTTTTAATAACAGTATAGTGCCTTTTAATGTTTATATACGACACTTTTTATTGAAACGATTAAGCAATGGATTTTGAAAGCAGTACCAGTTCAGTGAGTGAACTACAGCCCAAAATTAAATTAAGACCACTTAAAAAAAACTATCAATCAAAACACAAGGCAACATATTTAATTCCCAATTATCTGACATTTGCCAAGAATCAGGGAATAGTTATATCCCGACCAAAATCTAAACCAAGATTTATTGAATGTACAAAGGTACTTATTGATATTTGTCAAGGAAATGATGCAAAGTTGTTGCATATATTTTTAAATTTGAATAATTAAAAAGAGCGAGAACATTTAAATTGGCATAAAACTTGCTACAAAACGTATACCAGCACGAATAATATTAAATCATATAAATCAAAGTATGCAAAAATATTTACTAACCCACTCCCAGTAGATATACCCCTGAAAAAACTATTTTTACGAACTCAATTTCATGTACAAAGGTGCATATTTTGCCAAAAACGTTTACAAAATCAAAAACTATGCCAGATAATGAGCAATAACATGGAAAATATTGCAAACGGTAAACCAGTGCCTGTATTAACAACCGACGCAATACTACCGAAGGATACTTCAGTTCTAAATACTTGCAACTGTAAAAAAGGTACCTACACAAAGTTTGTTATTTTTTACTATAGTTAAATTTTAAATTGCTACTGTATTTTAGATTGCACTGGGTCACTGTGTTCCTGTAAAAGAAAACAAATAAATTGCATTGGCTCCTGCAAATGCATGGCTGACTCTGATTAAAAACTCTAAGAATCTTTCTTTTGGAATAAATATGTTTATTAATAAATATATTCTTTAGGGGAAGATTTTACCCAAGCCTTTTATTATTAGGTATATAAAGAGCATTTGTCTGTTTTCCGATTTCTATACTTGTTCCTGTAAATAGGTTCAACAAAACAATCTTCTGTAAGTATCACCCTTTTTTCTTTATTTTCGTTAAATAACACCCGGATTCTCCCCGATTAATAGTAGTGTTATTTTCAGGTATCAATGTACAATCAAAACCATAATAAAATTTTAAGGTTATTCTCTATCTCTACTGAGCAACCATGACCTTAACACCTGAAAAATACTAGTATAGGTACTTTAGGTAGATCAGGTACCTACTTATAGACAAATCCCGAACGAATAAAGCCTGTTTTCTGTTTTTCTTTATAAAAAAATGAAATAGTACCATTTTTCATTTTTTGTAAATACCCTATATGTACAAAAACTTGGACAAATACCAATTTTTCTAATAAAAAAAAAGTTCCTTTTAGTAACAACTTATTAATTAATATTAATATTGAAAAAATTTAGAGAAACATAAATTAATTTCAAATTAAATTATTCAAAACAACATTACTTACCGTTTACAAAATATAATCCCTTAATTTTATAAGGAACTAACTTATAATGTTATAATAGCATTCCAATCACACCAAAAGCGAAGGAAAACCGAACTTATGCGCGCGATATAACATACGGTCGTTTTTCATGGCTTTACGACGGCAATCTGATCCTTCATCGCATCCGCACGGTTGACCACGCTTACGGTGATATGGTTTGACATTTTTCAATTTTTTGACGAAACTGTTCATAGGACTGATAATTTTAAAAAAGCATTGTAATCCCTGATGTTTTATCTACAACGTTTATGGCAAGTATTTTTTTGATAAGTCAAAGGATTCTGGAGTTATGGCGAGTTACAAATTATCACAATTATGGGTTTTCAGGGCGAGCGGTTATTCATTAAAGCGCTCCATATACAAGCACGGCGCGCGATGTTTTTAAAATTAAAAAAAATATATTTCTAATTAAGATTTTGAAATAAGATTCAAGCAGGTTGATGATCAGGTATTATAGATGTAAAAAAGGCAAAAAAAAAAAATTGGTACTTTTTGGAAAACCGCCCCCGACCACCCCCTGCATGGTACGATTTTTGGACGACAAGTCAATTTTGCTTCCTTAAGGTATAAGGAATGATATAAAAGGGGTCGTACATTTTAGCAACAAAGTGCAAACGGGAATCTTTTTTAGAAGGTATTATCGGGTTGGTAAACTCTACTATAACAGGTCACAAAAAACAAAAATATCAAAAACATATTCAAATAAAAAAATTAATAATATAGGAAATCCTCAAGGAAGTATAGTGGAGTCAATCTACGGAAAAATGAGGTGAGGTCCGTAAAAATTTGATAGAGGTTGGGGACGTGGAAAAAGTTGTAAAGAGTAAAGATATTCCAAAATTTCGACAAAAAATATTGATCGGAACCATCCCAAAAATCCAAAAAACTGGTTTTTTGGGTTTTTTTTAGGTCATTTTTGAAGTTTAATTTTTTTTTGGAACCCTTAGACTTCTAACTAAGATTTGGGAGTTGAACCCTTTTATTGTCAATGTTCAAGAAAGCTTTAGTTCAAATTTGGAATCTTTGCGATCTTTACTTCCCCTAAAAGATATATATATATATATATACGTTTTCGGACTAAAACTTGAAATTAGGCTATATTGGTTAAATCTTCACCAAATTGGATGAAATTTGGTGTAAAGGTGGGTCATGGTGACCACAATAAGCGATTCAAAGATGAAGTCAAAATAAGAAATATTTTCGATAAAAATCCAAAATTTTGAGTTTTTTCCCAAATTTTGAAACTGACCCCCATCCTGTCAAATAAATCGCAGAGTACTCTACTTAGGCTCAAATTAAAGGCTATTTTATATAGTTTAACGTGGTATAACTTGTTTTCCAAGATTCGCTCATTTGTTGGCCATTTACTCCATATATATATGCGCTCGCTGATTTCCCACTTTTATTGTATTATAATGATATTTTTTTACTATAATAAAGTAATAGTATGTAAGTAATAAATGCTTTTTCTTACATAATTATATATGTAAGAAAACATATACATTATTTAGTTGGGGTTCGTTTGTGACAAAATAATATTTTTTTTTACTGCACCTCTGTTATTATGGTATATTATATACTAGGTATACTATATACAACTTTTTTTTAATTTAAAAAAAATCATTTGCGGTTTTTCTAATTCAAGACGCGACAAAAATTTTCTTCTCATGATGCCTACTAATATTATGAGATAAAAATTATTTTTAAATCAATGAGTTGTAAAAAAATTGTGTATCTTATGTTTCTTTTTTCCTTCGAATTTTTTATTTGCTGCAGCAATGCTGTTAGCATGCATGTATATTTTATAGCATTTAGAATGAAATTCTTTTTCTTTCATATCGATCAATGATCTACATATTATGTTATCACACCTCTGATGCCGACTGGAATGACGCATTTTTTTTAAACCATCTTCTTTAACATTGATGATTTCATCCAATGGTTTCAGTTCGTCAAAACATATTACACAAATGTTACTTTCCATGATTATTAACCACTTATAATTCAAATAATAATATATTATATATCAAGCATTTAATGGTGACTGTTATTAAAACTCAATAACCGAAGGGCAATTGTCAGAACAGATAAAATCAAGATATCATGTTCTGCCACGGTAACCAGCGCTGGGACTTGATGTTCATGGCATGCTTAGTTTTTTATTATTTGTACAAAATCGTATTGAAATCGTGTGATTGCATTATACTCTAGTGTATATTCGATATTGTTATTGAGCAAACACATATATAATGAACATATAATACAATAATATAATATAATATAACATAATAATATTTATATATAAAACGCTAAATACAATATTATAGTAAAAAATACCATTATAATACAATAAAAGTGGGAAATCAGCGCGCGCATGCATGTATATATGGCGTAAATGGCCAACAAATGAGCGAATCTTGGAAAACAAGTTCTACCACGTTAAACTATATAAAATAGCCTTTAATTTGAGCCTAAGTAGAGTACTCTGCGATTTATTTGACAGGATGAGGGTCAGTTTCAAAATTTGGGAAAAAACTCAAAATTTTGTGGTCACCATGACTCACCTTTACACCAAATTTCATCCAATTTGGTGAAGATTTAAACAATATAGCCTAATTTCAAGTTTTAGTCCGAAAAACGTATATATATATATCTTTTAGGGGAAGTAATGATCGCAAAGATTCCAAATTTGAACTAAAGCTTCCTTGAATATTGACAATTAAAGGGTTCAACTCCCAAATCTTAGTTAGAAGTCTAAGGGGCCCAAAAAAAAATTAAACTTCAAAAATGACCTAAAAAAAAACCCAAAAACCAGTTTTTTGGATTTTTGGGATGGTTCCGATCAATATTTTTTGTCGAAATTTTGGAATATCTTTACTCTTATCACAAGAAACACCTTTTTCCACGTCCTCAACCTCTATCAAATTTTTACGGACCTCACCTCATTTTTCCGTAGATTGACTCCACTAGTATACTAGGTCCAATATTATTTATTTTATACCTCAACGATATGCCTTTAGTTTTAAAAATGTGTAAGTTACAAATGTTTGCTGATGACACCTCAATTTACAATATTTTTGATGGGCTAAAAACTCTAAATTCTGAGATAAATATATTATTAAATTGGCTAACAGTAAATAAATTAAAATTAAATATTTCAAAAACCAAATGTATGGTTACGGGTAATAATTTAAATTGTCAAAATATAAATGTTGTAATTAATGGTGAAAAATTGGAATTAGTAAACAGTTTTAAATATTTAGGGATAATCATTGATTCAAAATTAAAATTTTTTAATTATTTTGAAAATTATATCGAAGATTGCCGGAAAAGTAGGTTATTTAAAAAGAATCAGGTCTAATTTAAGTTTGTTTTCTAAAAAAAAACTGTATTTAATACTGTTTTATTACCACATTTTCTTTATTGTTCTTCCATGTTATATTGTGCTAGTGAGGAAATATTTGATAAATTACAAATTTTACAAAATAAGGATGATTTTAAATTTTGACAAATATACAAAAATTAATTTTATGTTGACAAATTTAGATTGGTTGAATGTCATTTAACTTTTTATTTAGTATGTAGGCATCTTTATACATAAAATTAAAAATAATTTATTAAAAAACAAAATGATACGTAATATTTGATACAATTTGCAAAATGTTTAACTTTTCTGTCTGTTTTTGTTAAAAGAAGGTTGCGTTTTAAAATTTAAAAATAAATCTATAAAAATGTGTTAGAAAAATGTATTAAAAAATATTTAATTGTAGCTTTTTGCTAAATAAAACATGTTACTACCACTATTACTATAATTTTTGTTATAAAAACAAAAAAATGTATATGTATTCCCTACATCCTCGTATACAAGGACCTTTAAAAAAGTCTGATAGAATCTTGATGTAAAATTATTTGGGATGACAATATTTGACTTGAGATCAGTTAAATCAGTTAGAGAGTTTAATTATTCTTTTTTAAAAGTAACTACTCAATTATCAAACTACTTAAGCACTTGCTACTCGTCTTTATACATGTAACGACATATTGGACATGTCTTCACACACCAGATAATGCAACTGCATACTGTTCGTATCATCCCTCCACCACGATAATAAATGGCCCATATCTCATTGGAAAATTAGGCCCTCCATCTTTACGGGCTGCCAACATAAAGGATAAAAAACTGCTATAAGTTCGAGTGCTTCATTGTATGAAAGAGCGACCCGCTGAGACAAAATGTTTATGGCACAGGGAACTAACAAAATAATATCGGACACGTAAAGCATGGTCTCGGAGAAGCAGAAGTTATGGAAGTTATTATATTTTTGGTGTTATTTATTGTTTTTACCAAAATTGGGGAAAGACGGCTTAAAATATGGTACAGGCTGCAAAGTACCAGACATTTGTATTGGGTTAAAGGAATATGTCGAAAAATTCAGTTATTAATAATTAGTGCCCATATACCTACCAAAATATATTTTTGCTGTTTAAGGATTATATCGGTAACCTCCATAGATATTTACCTTTAGATAAGCAAACGATAATCACGAAAGTTGCAAATTTATAGCCTCGCGCATGTAAGCAAAGATACACACGATTAGACAAGCGCACTGCAACATTATCATTTGACGAATGGGAAAATAGACAGGTCTGGGCTTAAAATTTTAAGTTCTGGCTCAAGAAATTGTGAAAGTTTACCTTCAATTTATTTTTACGTGCAAATAGCTAAAATTTGCCCCAAATTCTTGCAAAAAATTTTAATTTATTCTCAATTTTTGATCAAGTTCGGAAATAGGATTTTTGGCATTTTTAGTAGTTGCAAACCTTTCAGATTTTGAGGAGAAATTGTTTTTAAGGGTTTGTTTCTAAAATTTGTTTAAAAATGATTGGTCGTCGTGTTTTTAGTTCAAAAAGGAAGAGAACAAGTCAATTAAACTATAAAACTTATAAAATCGAATATAAAAAACAAACAAAACCAGCAGAATAACCAATGTTCGATGTTATCGTGTACGTAACCTAAAGTTAAATATTAGTTGGTACCTATATAACTTGTATTGATTTTTACAATGTGGCAAAAACTTGGGTAAGGTAATGAATCAGTTGCTGTCACTGAATCAATAGTTGTCAGTCCTAACGAAAATGGCTCATTACTATACCAAAGAACCTTAATACATCTCTAATATCACTGTGGCCCCTGCTCGCAACATCTAGTTTTCCATCCTTTACCCCCAACAGTATTTAACCTTGCTCGTTCCAATATGGTGATTTAATGTTTGTCAGTTAGTGTGGTATTCTTAAGATCTAACAAATTACCTTCGCCGTTACGTTAAGAAAGGTAAGTTTTGTTATAATTTATTTGTGGAATTTTATGATATTTATATTGCATTGATGTATTAGAGTGGTGATAATATACATTAAACGGTGTTTCTACATAAATTTGAAACAATTCTGAGGTATTTTTTCTTTTAAAACAGCTGATGAGAGCTACTGATTACATTTTAGAAGCAATAATCAGTACTGGTCACTTGGTGCCAGGAATTGATAACAATTATTATTTGAATAATCAGTAGTTGGCATTTCCTGTATTTTTTTTAAAGATTTCAAAATTATAGGTAGGTATTTAAGATATTCCTTTTTTGTTGCTGTTTCTTTCGAGCATAAAATATAAAATAGAACAACCGAGAGAACAGAGAACAAGAGAAAATGAAAAAAATTAGATTAGAAGAAAGAATAAAGAAAAAACAAGAAAAAGAACAACAGAAACAAATTAAATTTCAAGAAAGACAAAATAAATTGTTGTTAAAGAAATCTAAAAAGAGAACTAAAAGGGAATCAGAATCAGATTCTAAAACTGAAGAAGAATGAAAGGAATCGGGAAGTAGTGGTGATGACATCTCCGATTTTGAGAATTATCAAGAAAACGATAACGACTCAGAAGAAAATAGATGTTACAATTTGTATAAGAAGCGGGAGTTTATTTTAGTTAAATTTCCCGGGAAAAAAAGATATCACCAGTTTGTTTGCATAGTGCAAGATATTTTTTGCGATAACGATGAGTTTGAAGTAGTTGCATTAAAATGTTGCAATGATTTGAAAACTATTTTTACATTAAACGATAATGATCTAAGTGTTATACAGTTAACTCAAATTGTTGCTCGCCTTAAGGTGCCCACTCCGGAAATCCTCAGAGGAAAAACTGCACAGTTTTTCCTTGAGGATTTGACTGATATTGGCCTGAATACACCCGGCTCCACTCACACTTCGGAAATCCCTAAGGCCAGGCCTGTACAGTTTTTCCTCTGAGGATTTCCGGAGTGTGAGGTGTGAGTGGGCCCCTTTACTACACCATCTATTAATAGTTTAGGAGATCGAGTTAGGTATGAATTCAAAAACCCAGTGGAAGTAGATAGTTAAATCAGTGCCAAGTACTGATTTTTTTGAGTGACAACTATTGATATTTTAATATTTTTGCCTGCCAATAACTGATTTTTTGCGTATTAACAATAATATTTTTTTCTGTTTTTTAAAATTGATAATTTAAAGTAATGAATGTTTAAATTTAGTTTGGAAGATTCCTAACTTTCGTTACAGGTCAATATTTTCCTATAAAAGTTAAATATATGTTATTAGTAGCCTTTTGTTTTCTTTGTACCCTTAACACTGACAGCTACTGGTTCATTACCTTACGTGTAAAACATTTTTAAGCACAATTTCTTGTTCAAGAATTTGAAAAACTTTTTGCCCGACAACTTGACCCGTGGATTAATATAACCTACCTAAATATTTACACTTTTTATTTTATATCATATATGTAAGTATAGAGAAAAGTGTCTTTTAAACTTTTTGAAGCAATATATTGCCCGAAAAATAGGCGTACCTAATCAGATGCGGTTCTAGACCCAAAATATTGGGGGGGCACCACATTGGCGCAGCCACAATTTTTGGTAGCCTTCGCAAGCAAATAACGCCGCAGCCCAAAATTTTTTAGGATCACGCCCAAATTGTATCAAATTATGTAAATAATAAAGCACCCGAAATTTTTTTTATCATTGGCATGAAATCATAAGTAGTTAGCAATTCGATCAGCGATAAATTTATTTATTGAGTATTAGGTTTCACGAAAAAATATTTGTATTATTTCAGTTTTCCTCAGCCGCATTGTAGGGACATAGGTTTTGAATATGATTACCTAACATGTTTCGCAAATATTGTTGCTTCAATGCGAGGGTGCCTGAAACCTGGACTAGGGGCAAAATTTAAAAAAAATCGTTTTTCTAATTGCTTTATTATTATTCTGTGTATAAAATATGTACCAGAGACAACTGGTTTAGAAACAAAAAATCATTAACAACTTTAACAAATAATACATTAATTAAAACCTTATTCACAAAAACAAAAAACATTTTACGATATATGTGGCAAAAAAAACAAGTTTGCATAAACTTTAGAAACAAAATAAAACAACAAATTCCTTAAAAATACATTATTAAAATACTTAATGAAATTGCAGTTTTCTATTACTGGAATTCATAAAAGTACACACCAATTTTTCCATTAAATCATCTCGATTTAACATTTTCGAAACGAGTTCCGTCTCAATGGACATTAAGGCCACTCCAACCAGATGATTAATGCGTGCGCAGCGTGTATAGTAAAGCTAGGTTGTCATTGTTGCCAAATTGATTGTATTTCTCTATCGCAATGCGAGGTTGTCATTGGTGCCAAATTGATTGTATTTCTCTCGAGATATTTTAAAGTTTTTTTCAGAAATATTGGGGGGTCCTGGGCCCCCCCAGGCCCCCCCCCCCGTAGAACCGTCCCTGTACCTAATTATTAGATTGCAGGGCTGCAAATAAAATAAACCAAATCATGCATCGGGATAATCTGTCTTGGTGTGTGTTTTTCTTTATTTTCATACCTTGTTTGTGTAGTTTAGCCCTAGTTTAATATGTTTAAATTGATCATAATAAAAGAAAGGTATATATATCAAGACACATCACTACTCGATACTTACTGAAAACCATAGGCGTAGTTAGACTGTCAACACTGGGGGTGCTGAAGTCCAGTGGCATCTCGTGACATGTTAACGTGGGGGTGCACAAAAAGCCCGCCGCAGACGAAATTTTTTTCAAGACCACGCCAAAATTTGGTCAATAATTTTTAGTAAATATTTTAATGTGATGTTAATAGCAGGTTTAGGTCTTTCAATGTTCTTGACAATCACTTTCTCCTCCAACGGTAACTTGTTAAAAGATTTTTGTTTTTTCGTGTTTATTTAACTTTAAACGTTAACTGAATTCAATAAAACCATATAAAACCTTAATAAACAAAAAAAATAGTCAAAATACTGGCTAAAAATTTCCGCGAATTTGAACGACTACGACTGGTTAAATTTAAATTATCAAATTAATGCAGAATTGCAGAACATGACATACACAAGCTATTATGCCGCTTTCGTATTTTACGAGATTTTTATAATCATAGACCCGCTCTGACAAGTAAACTGGGCGTGAACTACACGGTACACGGAGAGAAAGTTTAAAAAGAATCCGCAACTATCTAAATATACTTGAATTAGTACCAGAATTCGAATGCTTAAAATATTAATATGAAAAATTCATTAAATATAATGTATATTATAAAAATAGGTTAGTTCTAAAATTAGCCTATACTTAGGTATATTGTAAATTTTTTTTGAGGGGTGCTAATATAGATTTCGGGGGTGCTTAGTACCCCAAGTACCCCCCTAACTACGCCTATGCTGAAAACATAAAATACCAAAGTTGCCTGGCTAGTCGGTTATTGGTAAAAATCGTTGTGCAACCTGACATAAGTCATAAAAAAAAATTAATAAAATATAAATGTCGTCGCCTAGAGCAACCCAAATGGGTTAGTTTGGACGTGGCATCCACCAAATGTTCACCTACGGCGTTTTTTTTATAGTTCACAATGGGGCGATATCGTTGATACCCACACCGGTTGTTGTCCACCTATGCTACACCACTGGCCACTCGGTACATTTTAACCTTTCAAAAAAAATCAGTATCTCCTATAAGTTTCGTGATGGCTTTCCGGGTACGTAATTACATTACTATATCAATTCTTAGATAGTTAAACATTATCGCTGACAAGATTTAAGATCTGTAGTCTTGGATACGGCTTTCTGCGTTAAATATAGAGTCGTGCTTAAATGTTGACTATAAAATTTGTTACATAATTACAAGCATTGTCAGATGCTGTATTTGAGCGGTGTAACAAATAAAATTATTGCTTGGCCACATTTTCTATTCCGTAAATCATTAACATATTACAGAAAAAGAAAAGCACGAAGTCTTTCTTCACAATATTTAATAATCGAAAAACTAGGCGAACCTAGGATCACATCGTTTACCCAAAATGTATTGGAAAGAAATGATTGATGTGAATTTATGCTTGGAGCATGGCGGTGGCCAATTTCAGCAGTTTATGTAATTATTTTTCTTTCTGTACATTCTTACTTTGTTAATTTTGTAAACAACAAAAATAAATTTGTATTTGTCTACTTATTTTATTACTCATTAGTTTGGCATATCATGTCATAATATGAATTTGACAAAATGTTAACCTAGATTTGGTTAGATATATCGTCCCCATATCATTGTGATCTAAACCAAGCCCTACATTTTTTATCCAAGTCCTCTTTGATGCAAATAATTTTTGCTCGCACGGTACATTTTCTGATACACTCAGAAATATGTTTTTGAAATCTCAAATCAGTAATCACTGATCAGTATTCGAAGAATAACGTAGGTTCTAGTTTATTTTAAAATCTTCGTCACAATTTAAAAATTCCTGACATACCGTTTATCATATCTGGCACCTCTTAAAAAGACAACAAAAACGCCATTATACCTGTTCAGCTCAAAATGCTACATGTTCACATGGTGTAACTGATTGTTTTTCTCGACGTCAAATTTAAAACGAAAAGGTCGAGAAGGCTATGAAACAATGGCAAGTGGCCGGCCGGACCGTTCAGCTACGGAGTGACAGCGCGTTATAAATGATCCCGATCGGTTAATGAAATGATAATGGTAATGAGGCGCATTCCTTAGACTGACCCGAACCTGACCTGAGTCAAAAGTTGGGGTTACTTTCAATAGATTTAAGATAAGAAATTATGTTGTTGAAAGATCTAGCTTATAAATATATTTAAAATAAAAGTTTGCATTTTAAAAATTAAGAAAAAAAATTAAGAAACACTTTCTATAAATTTAGACTTTTAAAAAATATTGTGAATCAAAAACTTTGTTTAATGTTTTATTACGCACTTTTTTAATCAATTCTTTCCTATGGTATAATTGGTTGGGGAAGTGCATACGACTCGAATTTGAAACCGCTTATAACAATACAAAAATATTTTTTAAAAATAATATTTAATAAACATATTTTGTTTCCTTCAAAAATACTTAAGACAACTTTATTACAAAACTTCCATTTTATATAGGTATACAGGGTGTTCCGATGATCATGTTACAAAATTCTAGGGTAGATAAAACACACGAAAATAAGAAAAAAAGTTCATGTGAACATGGGTCCGGAAACGCTTCTTCAGGGAGCTAGGGCCCTTCGAAGATGACCTTCAAAAACTACTTTTCGTTTTATAGCTTCGGTACTACTGCAGCTATCGCAACCAATTTTGGGACATGAAATCTAGTTCGTAGGTTTATCAATTTGAGCCTTCCGGATTTTGTCACCTTTAACCAGGGGCGTACAAACCAAGGGGGTATTTGAGTAAATTTGACCCTACTCCTCTTAGGCTTTAATTTCTTACCATTTTTATATCTGATTATGATTCTACAATGCCTTTTACATAAAAAAGGTACTCTTAGTAAAAATCGCTATCTGTCACAGTTTCCTCCGAAAATGGCTAAATCCAATCAATAATAAATTATTGGTCTTAAACCAATTATTACGTTGAAATATGAAAATGAGGTTCAGTACAGATAGTTGTCAAAAATCTGTCAATAAAATATTGTGTCGCCAGTGAATCATGGATTATACTTTCGCCGAATATGCCGATATGCTATTAATTTATGGCGAAGTTCATTGCAATGGAAGAGCCGCTTCAAGATTGTATCAGGAGCGGTTTCCTGAGAGGCGTGTACCTGCTCACACGCTATTCGAGAGGGTAAATCAGCGCATAAGGGAAACTGGCTCCGTGAAAATAACGAGGCCAGATAATGGCGCTCAAAGAACTGTACGAACTCCAGAATTTGAGGAAGAGGTACTCCGACAATTCGAGGAAAATCCTAGTGTTAGTACCCGAGCTGTTGCAGAATCCATGAATGTAAGTCATGTACGTGTATGGGAGATTGTTAACGAACAACTTCTTCATCCTTACCATCGCCAAAAAGTACAGGAATTGAGACCAAATGATTATGCACCCCGCGTAGAGTTTTGCGAGTGGTTTCTTCAACAGTGTACACAAGAACCCCAATTTCCGAAATTTGTGCTTTTCTCTGATGAGGCTGTTTTTACGAGAGAAGGTATTTTTAATTCACGGAATAGCCATGTGTGGGCGGAGGAAAACCCTCATGCTCTTCAAATAAGAGGGTACCAACATCGATTCTCGGTGAACATGTGGGCTGGAATTGTTGGAGAACGTCTAATTGGACCAATCATGTTGCCTCCTCGACTAACTGGGACGGTGTACCTCAATTTTTTAAGATACACCTTACCTGGGTTATTGGATGAGCTGTCCCTCGACATACGTCGGAATCTATGGTTCCAGCATGATGGAGCACCCGCTCATTTTGCACATGTCGTACGTGAGCACCTCGATGATCGTTTTAGAGGACGTTAGATTGGACGTGGAAGCGATGTCAACTGGCCAGCCCGGTCCCCAGATTTAACTCCTATGGATTTTTTTCTTTGGGGACATATGAAAAGCCTTGTATATGAAACTCCAGTTCAGTCGGAGGAAGATTTGGTGGCTAGGATTTCTGTTGCGGCTGAAATGATCCAAACCATGCCTGATGTTTTTACTGACGTCAATTTAAATATGCTACGTAGGTGTAATACATGTATTGAACGTGGTGGCAGGCATTTTCAACAATTGTTATTTTGAATTTATTTTGGTACGTACAGGGTCAGTCAACGACAGCGTTAGTAAATTCATCTTCAAGACAAAAATTTACTCTGCCTTATCCTTGACTCACTCGTTAAACCTGTTTAATTGTTTTTTTTTT
The DNA here is from genome assembly GCA_963969555.1 of Polydrusus pterygomalis. Classification (NCBI taxonomy): domain Eukaryota; kingdom Metazoa; phylum Arthropoda; class Insecta; order Coleoptera; family Curculionidae; genus Polydrusus; species Polydrusus pterygomalis. Next base: position 5,556,496 of record OZ018376.1, read on the forward strand.
GAAATATTTTGTATACGTTCCCTTTTACTTTTTATACCCCCAATTTCGAAAAGGCAATAAATCTCTCTAATCTAATTTATTTTCATTAAAGAAAAAGATTTGACTAACTTATAATGCTCACTATCTGTACTGAACCTCATTTTCATATTTCAACGTAATAATTGGTTTAAGACCAATAATTTATTATTGATTGGATTTAGCCATTTTCGGAGGAAACTGTGACAGATAGCGATTTTTACTAAGAGTACCTTTTTTATGTAAAAGGCATTGGAGAATCATAATCAGATATAAAAATGGTAAGAAATTAAAGCCTAAGAGGAGTAGGGTCAAATTTACTCAAATACCCCCTTGGTTTGTACGCCCCTGGTTAAAGGTGACAAAATCCGGAAGGCTCAAATTGATGAACCTACGAACTAGATTTCATGTCCCAAAATTGGTTGCGATAGCTGCAGTAGTACCGAAGCTATAAAACGAAAAGTAGTTTTTGAAGGTCATCTTCGAAGGGCCCTAGCTCCCTGAAGAAGCGTTTCCGGACCCATGTTCACATGAACTTTTTTTCTTATTTTCGTGTGTTTTATCTACCCTAGAATTTTGTAACATGATCATCGGAACACCCTGTATATAGAAATAAAAATGTATTACATAACATTACTCATATATTATACCAGATAAGACAAAAAACAAATGTTTATGTTATGATAATTTTAATTTAACACTTTTAATAAATAATGCTTTATTTGTTGGCATCAAAATTTTTAATATATTATTACCTACTAATTTGAACACAATGAGTTTTTTGACATTTAAAAGAAAATTAAAATCATAGATTATGCAAAATTATATAAAGGTAAGTCAACTTATATAGTTAATATAATAATAATACTAAATATTACAAATTTTCTATTATAATTTCTCCCTTATTTATAATTTTTCTTTTTTTTGTGTTAATTATTTTTGAATTACCTACTTACTTATATTTTTAAATATATTTATGATGTGATTCAAATTAATAATATAAATAATGGGTATATATTTTTTCATTACAAAATCGGACAGATTTGTTTCTATGGTTTTGTAATGATGCTTTTATTGGATTTATTTTTATTAAAAAAACAATGTTATTGATTTTTAATATTTTTATAAAAAAACCTGCAAATAAATAAATAATAAATAAATTTTTATTGAAAAAATAGTGTGAAAGTGACACAGAGTACAACTAAAGAAATAAGAACACCTAGTGGGCCGTATAAATGGCACATTATAGTATGACACATGCTTGGAGTTTTTTTGTTTTTATAGGTTGCCATACCTACACTAAATTTAGTTGGCAGCATCGTGGCAATTATTGACTGTAGTTTCGTACCGATCGGCGCGCGCCTAACTTTAAAAATACAAGGTTATAATTTTCCAATTTCTGTATGCTTTTTGTATATTTATGATGAAATTACTTACCTGCAAAAAGTCATAATAGTGGAGTCAATAAGTCGGGATTTTGACCTAAGAAAGCAAATATTTCCGGCACCTTCAAGACCACCTCCCCCCATTCGCGGTCGCTGACTGCTTTTATAACCTTAAGGTAGGAGTATCAACATGCTTGCCAACCTATAACCTATTTTGCGTAGATTTATTTATTTTTTCTAACTTTTACACAAAATTTAAATAAAATCAATTCAATATCGTCTTCATAGTCTATAGGTAATAATTAACATGTTAAATAAATATCAAGGAATAAATTATTTTAGGAGAATTGTAGGTATAGCGAAAAATAGCGGGTGAGATTTTTTAACATTATTATGTTATTGTTCATTTACTACACAATTCTCCAAAAATTAGCAATGAAATAAACTGATATTTTTGTATGTAATATTATGTCAGATATTACCTAAATAATATTCAGACGATATTGATTTTATTTAAATGTTAGTTAATCAAATAATAACGTGAAAAAAATTACGCGAAATAGATTATGAGTTGACAATAGATTGAATGACGTTGAGAATTTCACCTTAAACGTCCAAGAACCACTCATTTCAAATTCAAGATTGTCGTGTAAGGACAAGCAACAGCAGTGTTTTTTATGTAAATTGTAGAAGATTTGGCAAAGGAAGAAAAATTATGATAAGAAGTTGACCGTGACTACCCTTTTGGGTTCTTGTTTACTCTTTCCAAGTCAGCAACCGATAAGATGATCAAAATTCGGCATCCTATGGTACGAGAAGCATGCTTTATTTTAAAGAGCTTGCGAGCTTATTTCATTATTTCAATGAGTGGAAACAAGAAGACTCTTACCCTTGTAACCAAGAGAGAACACCCTATCTCTGCGCAGCTTCCATGAACAACTACTGTTGCCAAACAGGACAGGGTGGTGTTTGACTGTTGGGTTGGGGGTTGGAGCTGATAGAAAGGGTCAAAGTCTCCTAAAATTATGTTTTTTGTGATCATAAAGGGGGAATAAACGTATTAACAGGATTTTGCCATCGATCAGCTTATATTGGGATATAATAATATCCCCGGATTAGTAGTGGTAGTATAGTAATAGACCCACATACCGAGTTATGAATTGCAGTTTTGTGCTTTTTGTTACATTGGATTACGTTTTAAAAAATGTTCAGTGGTTTTGGTACCTTTTATTTTTACTTTAATATAATAGTGTGTATTGCACGTTAGTTGATGTCAGTGATAGGTAATAGTTTCATTTCATCTGAACGCCGTTTTTGTCGGAAACTTAGTTTTTGTAATTTTTCTTTTTAAAATGTCTGTTCGCAAAGATTAGGTTTCCAATGTATAATTTTTGCACAATGCTTCAAAAAAAAATAAATAGAAATAATGTTTCTGACTTAGGCACCACACCAGAGTCTTAAAAAATAAAAAAAACTTTTCATATTATTAACCTTTAAAAATCATCTATTTGAATTGGAAAAAACTATCTATAGCCTTCTATAGGTATGTTTTTTTAAGGTTTTCCTAGTTTTCATCGATTTTTTATGATGTGACTATTATTTCTATCATAATTCAGTTATTGTTATTTGTTGTAGGTTGGATGTTAGGTTAGGTCGGTGTGTTATTCGCGAGTGTTGATCAGTTTGTTTTATCGGCGAAAATCACGGTTTCGAAATTATTCTATCTTTTTTCTATGGAATACCGGTGTCTGGTTAGCTATTTCCCGAAGAAGAATTGTTGGTCCTATTTTTTTCCATGACACAGTTACAGCACCGCGGTATAGAGACAATATTTTGAATCCATTTGTGGAGCAATTACTTGACGACGAACTACGTTTTGGATTTTTTTAACAGGACGGTACAACCGCCCATACAGCCGCCGATACTATTAACTAGACTGGGTACATATCGCTAATCGTCAGCCGAGAGTGCATCTAATATTAGTACTAAAAAAAAATTTACAATAAAAAAATACTTTTCTTTTCTTTCTCTCTATTTACTATTGCTTTTTTTGCCTCACCTTCCTGCGGAACGTGAAGGAGAAACATATCGCCAAATTGTCATTACAACAACTGACCAAAACCAGAAAATGGTGCAAAATTTCCATTTTTTCGTATAGATAGGTAGTTTTTGGAGACGGCATCGTATAGTGGCCGACGTCCTATTTCCAATGCCGTCTCGCTCGATTCGCTACGACCTTTCGTTGCGGAAATATATGATATTTATTATTATGATATTGACATTTATAGGTGCTTTTTAAACTCACACACCTTTGTGCAATGTGGGATATACGTTCCATATTTGCTCTATAAAAATATACATTAAAGCTATCAATTATCAGCTAATAAATTTGTAGAAATAATATTGTGCCGAGCCCTTCGGGCACGGCACTGTTCTAGTTCGTTCGTTTAATAATACGACAGCTGTTACTTTGACAGGTAAGTGTCATTTTTTTTTAGCTTTTTCGTAGCAAGGGTTGTAGCTGTAAAAATCTTAAATTAAAAAAAAATTCAGTACCTAAATAACAAAGTTTTATACGACAGCTGTCAAATTTTGAAAGGTAATTGTCAATTATTTTTTAGCTTTTTTGTAGCGAGGGTTATAGCTGTAATATTCCTAAATTAAAAATTTTTTCAGTACCAAAATAACAAAGTTCTATACGACAGCTGTCAAATTATGACAGGCGGGTGTAAATTTTTTAAATCTTTTTTCATATAGAGGATTATAGCTGTACAAATCCGAAATTTAAAAATTTTTCAGTGATTAAATAACAAAGTTCCATACGACAGCTGTCAAATTTTGACAGGTAAGTGTCAATTTTTTAAAAGTTTTTTCGTAACGAGGATTATAGCTGTAAGAATCCCAAATTGAAAAAATTTTCAGTACCTAAATAACAAAGTTCTATACGATAGCTGTCAAATTTTGACAGTTAAGTGTCAATTTTTTTTTAGCTTTTTCGTAGCGAGAGTTATAGCTGTAAGAGTCCGAAATTATAAAATTATCAGGTCCCTAAATAACAAAGTTCTATACGATAGCTGTCAAATTTTGACAGGTAAGTGTCAATTTTTTTTTAGATTTTTTGTAACGAGGGTTATAGCTGTAAGAATCCTAAATTTAAAAATTTGTCAGTACCTAAATGACACAGTTTTATACGATAGCTGTCAAATTTTGACAGGTAAGTGTCAATTTTTTTTTTAGATTTTTTGTAACGAGGGTTATAGCTGTAAGAATACTAAATTAAAAAATTTCTCAGTTCCTAAATAACAAAGTTCTATACGACAGCTGTCATTTTGACAGGCAAATATCAAGTTTTTTTTAAGCTTTTCTTGTATCTAGGATTATAGCTGTAAGAATCCGAAATTTAAAAAAATTTCAGTACCTAAATAACAAAGTTCTTTACTACAGCTGTCAGATTTTGACAGGTAAGTGTAATTTTTTTTTAGCTTTTTCGTATAGATTATTATAGCTGTAAGAATCCAAAATTTAAAAAATTTTCCGTACCTAAATAACGACATTAAAAAAAAAAGAAAAAAAAAGAAAAAAAAACACTGGGGTTTGAACCCACGACCTTCGTCTCCAAAATCAACAGCCTCTACTACTACGCTATCGAAGCTTTGAGAGTGATTTGTGGTAAATAGGATATTAATGACGTATTCGATATTACATAGAACGTTGAGTATTGAAGATACACACAAATAATACACTTTTTTCAATTATTTTTGGTCAACCGCAAAGAAAAAGGTCCAAGACAGGTGTTTCATACATTAAATACTCCCCAAATATTATAAAAACTAAAAAATTGAAGTTAATATGCCTCCTGCAAGCCATTTTTATTATTACAAGTACGGGATAAATGCGATATTTTCCCCCTTATTTTTGGTCAAACGAAAAAGATAAAGGTTCAAGGTAGGTATTTCCCACTAAAGACGTAATCTAAATGGTCTTATTCCTCTAAAAAATCAATTTGGAAATCGCATTTTTCACCTATTTTTGACAGATGGTATAAAAGTTAAAGTTCAGGAAAACGTACGTGGTAAAACCATGGCCAACTTTTTCTAAATCGAATGGTGTTAGAATTTGAAAATGGTGCCTGTTTCCGCACCCAAAAAAGCAACTTTGCTAGAATTTGCGAATATATTTTGATAAGTTTGGACATGCAGGAATATTGAGAAGTAATTAGCGCATATTTTGAGAAAAAAATAAAACGGTTTTGTTAAAAATTGAATAAGCTACAGTCGATATAGTAAAACCTCTGGTGAAGGAACCTATAAAAAAATCATAAATTAATTTTTTTGAGCCACAAAATATGTTTTCCTAAAGATCGCTTATAATACAAATTAAAGCTTCTTTATCCGTTGATATAGTGTACCAAGAAAAATTTCAAAATGTTATATATTATAGACACTTGCAGAATTATTTAAGCAAACCAGTGCAACGCCAACAGAAATTACGGGAAAAAGTTCATAAGCTGCCGTTTTTTCTGTATTAAAGATAAAAAAACGAAAAAATATCTCTTAAATACAATTTGACGGCTCTATCCGCTAAAGTATACAACGTTTCAATCAAAAATCGTTTTCCGTACGAAAAAAAATAAACGGAATAAAAACGGAGAAAAAAATCACGCCTTACACTGTGGTTTCCAGTTTCTTACCATTTTCGGCAATTTCCATTCCAGTTAGGTATAGAACGATATATTGGAAAAAGGTAGATTTTGAGATGGCCTAACCGATTATCCAAACCGCATGTCGATTGGATGCACCCAATTCGATTTATTAACGATCCAATATGACCCTACATTGATTTTAAAAAAATCAAAAAAATTACTTCCCAACTTTCGATCGCGTTCGCAAACAACAGTGTTTTGTAGCCTAACGTCGTCTACATGTCGAAAAAGTTTAAATCGATTAAAATGATTTTTGCCACCTGTATCGCCCTACAACGAAAAAAAAACATATTTTTTAACTTTGACTTTAATAACTTTTTTCCGGTACACCCTGTATATTTGAAATTGTTCCCAGAACGTGCCCCGACTATTCCTCTCTACGTCCAGAAAGTTTGAATTGTTTTGCTCTAACCGTTTCCGAAAAAAAAAATCGCGAATATCGAAATGTCGAATAACCTTCTACCACGTGGCGACGGATAATCAATGTCGAAACGCCATCTTTAAAATCGAGATTACAACCATTTCTGAAACATTTTGGGCAAATATTTTGGTCAGTAAAATTAGAAGAAGGTTCAAGGTAGATATTCCACCCGATTTAAAATCTGGAAATGTTCTTATTATTCTAGCAAGTCACGCTGAAAACACCCATTTTTCGCCATTTTTGACAGCCGGATTTTTAGAATTAATTTAATTTAGATACATCAATATCAAGGCACTCTTAGTCAAAAGTGAATGATGTTAGAATTTGTAAAGATTGCCTGTTTCCGCACCCAAAAAAGCGACTTTTCTCAATTTTGCGAATATATTTTAATGATTTTGAATATGTAGAGGTGTTGCGAAGTAATCAGCGCATTTTTTGAGAAAAAAATAAAACGGTTTTGTTAAAAATTGAATAAGCTACAGTCGATATAGTAAAAAAAAAGCGGCCGTTTTTTCCGTATTAAAGATAAAGAAACGAAAAAATATCTCTTAAATACAATTTGACGAGCTCTATCCGCTAAAGTTTACAACGTTTCGATCAAAAGTCGTTTTCAGTACGAAAAAAAATAAAAACCGTGAAAAAATCAGGCCTAACTTTATGATTTCCACTTTCTTACAATTTTCGGCAATTTCCATTCCAGTTAGGTATAGAACGATATATTGGAAAAAGGTAGTTTTTGAGATGGCCTAACCGATTATCCAAACCGCATGTCGATCGAATGCACCCAATTCAACTTATTAGCGATCCAAGAGGTACCATTTTGGACCAAATTTTGACTTTTAAAAAATAAAAAAAATTATTTCCAAACTTTCGATCGCGCTCACAAACAATAGGGTTCTGTAGCCCACGGTCGCCTACGCGTCGAAAAAGTTTAAATCGAAAAAACTAATTTTTGTGGCCTGTATCGAATTTCAACGAGATCCCGATATTTCTCGACTTTGACGTTTAATAACTTTTTTCCGGCACACCCTGTATATTCGAAATTTTTACACAACGTACCCCCACTATTCCTCTCTAAACTGAAAAAGTTTCAATCGTCCCACTCTAACAGTTTCCGAGAAAAAAAATCGCAAATGTGAAAATGTCGAAAGCCACGCCGACAACATACATACATTATTTTCACCGAAGCGCCTATATAGGCGGAGTATCAAGAGCAGTCAGGATTGTCGTGATTTCGCGCCGAAGCGCCGTATAACATATCGCGTGTTTGCGCGATATGTAACTACTTACGCAATTTTTTCGACGACAGATTGATCAGGTTTCGATCAGACATTGAATTTCCGCCTAGATCACCTTGTATAAACGGTTATGGATTACTTCGTTTTTCCTCATTTAAAGAACACTATTTTTAAAACACGAGTTGCAAATTTAGAACAATTATTACAAGAAAGGATTTATCCAAGAATGTGGTAACATTTCTCCAGAGATGCTGGTCAAAACTTTCGAAAATATGAAGAGACGTGTGAATTTATGTTTGGAGCATGGCGGTGGCCAATTTCAGCAATTTATGTAATTATTTTTCATTTTCTTTCTGTATATTCTTACTTTGTTAATTTTGTAAACAACAAAAATAAATTTGTAATTGTCTACTTATTTTATTACTCATTAGTTTGGCATATCATGTCATAATATGAATTTTTACAAAATTTTAACCTAGATTTGGATAGCTATATCGTCCCCAGGGACGGTTCAACGGGGGGGCCTGGGGGGGGGGGGGCCCAGGACCTCCCAACATTTCAAAACTTTAAAATATCTCGAGAGAAATACAATCAAGCGAAGGCTACCAAAAATTGTGGCTGCGCCAATGTGGTGCACCCCAATATTTTGGGTCTAGAACCGCCCCTGATCGTCCCCATATCATTGTGATCTAAACCAAGCCCTACGTTTTTTTAATCCAAGCCCTCTTTGATGCAAATAATTTTTGCTCGCACGGTACTAGGTACAAGTAAAAATACTTTTACCAATTTAAATACTTTATTAACAGTCGGTACCGGTAACAGATACCAGAATAAAATCCAATATTCGTAAAGTTAAATACTAGGTAACAGGTAAATTTCAAATTTCGTACCTGTTATTGACTGTTCCACTCTTATACCTGTTACTAAATACCCGTGACAGGTATTTTGTAACACCCCAACAAAGCACCTTACACTTAACTGTCTCCATCAGTCCATACGCGTGCTGTACCGAATCGCACCAGCTACGAAGGGGCGCGAGGGGCACTACTAGCCCGCTCCAGGAGGCAGGCGTGTCTCCCCAGGGGGGCAACTGCTTCGGTTTCTAATTAGCCTGATGGATCGCAGAGGCCAAAAATGTTTCGTGCAATATTCGTTATAAGAACGATATTGTTGGTTGTTTAAATCATGCTTTTAAATTGGGTTGTCGGTCTTCTTATACGGTAGAAAATATAGGGTTATAAATCGCATATAAGACCATGTGGTGGTTATGGTTGTTCGAGGAGTAACGCAGGGGCATATTAAGTCTGAAGGGGGTCAAGGATGGATTTAGTGTAACCTTTTATATTTTTTTTTATAAAAACGTACATATATCGTTTTGAAGTATTATGATTGCATGATCTTCGTAGATCATCTATTGGTTCTATTCAAAAAAAATTAATACTTTTACACCCTGTATCTTGGTTGTATAAATGATCAAATTTTCAGATCAATTCATTAGTTGGTTCTTTATATACGCAAGCGCGGATTTCGGGGAGGGGTAGGGGGGGTAATTACCCCCCCCCCTGGATCCTAAACCCAACCAAACGTGAGTGTCCTCTTATACTTATAAATATTAAAAAATCGTTTAATAGATTTAATTTTATAAATGTGTTTTTACTAAGTAGAGATTTGATTAATATTATGTTTCTTTTATTCTCTTTATAAGTTCCTGTAAATTTTGTTGTAGGTTGTAGGTTGGTACCTATAGTACCTAATATGATAAATAGTTATTTTTGCACATGTTACATACACTATTTTTTCTACGATCGTTTTTTTATTTAACAAAAAGTTTAAAACCGCTTTGTATTACCTCTCCTTTGTGTGCAAAAGTTGTAATTCAAATTTGACAATATATCATATATATCAATTGATCATAGATACCTTTGACTTCAACATAATAAAATTATGGCGCCCTGTCAACGTGAATTCTATTTCGATAGGGTATTGACGGTGTGCAAGGCACAATACACATACTATAAACAAATTGTTCGTTTCCTAGGTAATTTACTTTATTGAACTAGGGCAAAAAGTACTTTTTCTAATTTTGTATCATAACAAATCTATTTCGATACGCGTTTTTTCTTTATTTGATGTTGGTAACATTTAAATGTTTTATTTTATTGACTTGCGCGGCCTTTGTGATTTACGAGAAAACCCATTTTTCGCAGAGGAAAAATAGCTTGATAACCTACTTTTTTTATTCTGTGTGAATAAAAGTCATGTATGTTGGTTGCATAAATCTATATATCATTCTTTTGTAGATGCTTCAAGCTATCATTTTCTGCCAAATCCTATCCAAAATTCAATCTATTAACCTTCCAATGTCGATTTTAACTTCAACTTTATTTGAATTTTCCATCCCTATACTAAATTGCAATGCCGTGACGTAAAATCACGTCTTTTGAAATTCGAAAAAAAGTAGCAAAATCGCCCGAATTTCCGAACGCTCTGTATATGTACCGAATGTACAAGAATCACACAACGTATTCCGTCCAATTTCAAATCTCATATCGCTAAAATAACTTTAGAATCTCGTGGTGAAAATGGGTCAATAAATCAAAAAATGACAGTTCGCAAAATAATTTTTGTTGTCCAGAGGCTACTATGATAAAAAATAGTATTACCAACATAAAATTTAGACATAAAAATGTACAATATTTGAAGGATTTATTTTCTTTTTAAATATGTGTTTTTTATTGAAAAAACTACAAATTAGAAAAAATAGTATAACGTACGTGTTATATAAAGCAGTTTTAAGCACTTGTCTCGTTATAAAACTCGCCGCAAGCGGCTCGTTTTTTAACATGGACGCGTGCTATAAAATGATGCTTTATAAAACGTGTACGTTAATATACTATTATTGCATAGTATGCAATAAAGACCTACTTTTGTCATTAGAAATTCATACACAAAATGAAATTTTTTGAACGATCGTAGAAAAATAATGTTTCGTTAATGTAATGGTTTGTTTATTTTTCAATAATTATTAGACAATTTGACACTAAAAATATAGGTACTTAAAAGATATTGGTTAACTATAACTATATTAAAAAAATATCTTTGAGATTCAATTACCCCCCCCCCTAGATTTTGACCCAGATCCGCGCCTGTATATACGTCTAATCTACCATCCACCGAGAATCACCCTGTATATACCAAAAAAAAAAACTAGCAACATTTCCTTCCAAACAATGAATGAATGAAATCCAGAGCAGGATGATCAAGATAATGCAAGTAGAGTAATAATTATTGATAACGTTGTTGTCCTGAAAGCGAGCGATGTAATTTTCATAAAAGAGAAGCAGCAAAAACCTAATAAATTAAAATTTTATTTATAAAATTAATGTTATTGTGTTTCCGTTTTGTTTGCATATATTGTACCTACATAGGTGGGTATCTACCATAAAACAGGTGTACCATTTCGTCCCACAGAAGTTTTTGACTTTTAATTTCCTATTATATCAACGTACCCAAAGCTGGAAAACATTCATTTTTTGATTTTTTCTTATTTTGAACCTAATTTATGTTAATTAATAAAATACCAACCCATGACCGGTACATAATTTATCTAGTGAATATAAAATGAAAATGCTTTTTAATGTGGGTTAGCATCAACTTAAGGAATTCTTTATGGGCAAATATTATGGTAGGTAGGTTCAGTAATTATAATTATTAAGTTTAGTAAACAAGGATGTCGTATTTTATTTTCTTAATTATAATGAAATTAACTATAAAAGCAAGAAAGAGATAAATAGATTCTATGAGTGAACATTAGAATACCTAGGATACTAGTAGAAACACATTGATTATGAGAAATTTTACTTTTAAATTTTGCATAGACATTTACCTTTAGCTACGTACGTACGTGAGCAAACAAAAGTTAAGTTTTATGGGTGAAAAAAAACGTCGGAGCGCATAGCTCGCCGGTCAGCTGCCTTCCCTTCCAGCAGCATCGGGCATGCGCACAAACTTCTTGTTATCGGCCTGACCTTCTTTAGCGACATGCTCAAAATACACTCCAGAACCAGAAGTGCCATTTTTGTTGTTGGGTTTTAAGTTTTCTCAGTGGATTCCTTGTTGTTTTCTTTGCTAATGTGGATTGTTACACACATAGTTAATATTTACGGATTTCTAGTTTTTGTGGATTGTTGGATGCTCGCATTGGAATATGATGCATAAACAATGACTAGTAGGAACCGTTGTATGATTTTATTATGCCCAAATAGTAAATAATTAATTAATTAAAAACTTGTCTAAGTAAAAATTACTTCATTTTTAACAATGTATTTTCCAATAGCAAAGGAGGTTTAATTATGGGCAGTTCACTAAGCCCTCTTTTGGCAGAAATTTTCATGAACAACATAGAACAAATAATACACAATAGTAAAATGGCAAACAAATTTATTTACTGGTATCGATATGTGGATGATATTTTTGCTTGTTTTGTAGGTACCTACAGGTAGACAGCTTGATAGTTTTTGGAATGTTTAAACTCTATTCATAAAAATATTAAATTCACAATGGAAATGGAAGAAAAAAAACTTTTTAACTTTTTAGATGTATTACCAAAGTCGCAAATAATCTTTCCATTCACCACAAACCATCATATATTGATACAACAGTTCACAAAAGCTCCTCTCACTCAATACAGTACAAGCCAGCTGCATATCACAGCATGATTCGTAGATTGACTAGTGTTCCTTTATCTGCTAACAACTTTAACCACGAATTAAATTTAATTAAACAAACGGCAATTAATAACGGCTATTCATCATCTATCATTGATACCATAATATCGAAAAAACTAAAAAAAAAGGCTATTTCCGAAACCTACCCTCTTATAAAGGAAAAACCAGGCTCTTTAAAACTATCACTTATTTTGGAAACCCATCGGATAAAATTAAAAAACACCCTAATCAAAGGAATATCAACGTCGCTTATAAAACTAACAATTCTTTGGGAAAATTAAAAAAAACTATAAATCAAAAAGCAACAAGGATAATAAATCGGGGGTTTACCAATTAAATTGTGGCTCTCGTCCCAAAACTTATATAGGCCAAACGGGTCGACCATTTAAAACGAGAATTTTGGAACATAGAAGAAGTTTTCTTCATAAAACCAAATCAATTTATTCTAATCATCTGTTACAGGAACACATAAATTTAGATAACAAATTTAAAATTTTACATATGGCAAGCAAGGGTCAAAAACTTAATCTTTTGGAAAGTTTAGAAATAAATCGATTGAAAAATTCCAGTGCATTATTTATTAAACGAAAAATTAGAACTAAATAGTTCCCCTTTGCTAAATCTGTGTTAATAATCTAAATAGGGTTCTTTGGATTTCCCATAAGAATAAGATATATTATACCGACAATAATATTTAAGTTTACAATGCCTAAACCTAAACAGTGTTAATAACATTAATTAAATAATTAAGCTTGTAATGTGAATACCTGTATTGAGTAATTAAGTATCTAGACCATTTTGTAATTGTACTGAAATAAAATTAGTTAGCACCATACACCCGAAGAAGCTACAATGTAATGAAACGCGTCGTGTAAAGAAAAAGTTTTTCAATAAATAGTGGAAATTTGACAAAATAAATTGTCTTTCATTAAGAAAAATATGTATACAAAAAATACTTGTTGTAGCCATTCTGATTGTAGTATTCTGATTATTGGAATTATGCACGGTATTCTTAGATAATTCGCACTTTATGTAAAAATTACAGACGTTTTTAATGTTGATTCATACTAAAAAATATATACTTACTCAAAACAATATATCATCTTGTTCAGCCGAGCTTAAAAAGGACCCAATAAATTAAAGAGAACTTCGAAAATATGTTTGGTATTCCAGCTCAGACAGAAAAACATTAACATAATTTGCTAATTAATTTTAACCCTCTTGCTTAACCCAGTGTTAAAAAGGAATCTCGAAAGGAACACGAAAGCTCTGTTATTTATTGATTTTTTAATATAAACTTAATAACATTCTTGAACTTGTTTTTAATTTTAACATATTATACTTTATAAAGAGCACGTTTTAAAATCTATAAGGTAAAGGTCAATTTTTTCCTATAGTTTAGCTGACAGGTGTCACAAATATGTTTTAAACAATTGAATTTATCAACCGAAAACAGCCAAAACTGTAAGTCAAATGTACCGGGGTGACCTAATAAGAATGGACTCTGCAACATTATCATTGGACGAATGGGAAAATAGACAGGTCCGGGCTTTAAAATTGAAGTTCTTGCTCAAGAAATTGTAATTCAATTCATTTTTAAGTGTAAACAGCTCAAATTTGTCCTAATTCTTGCCAAAAAATTGGAATTTTTTCTCAATTTTTGATCAAGTTGGGAAAAAAGGTAATGATTTCTGGATAGAAAATTGTTTTTAAGGGTCTGTTTCTAAAATTTGTTGTTTAAAAATGATTAGTAAGAAAGAGAACAAGTCAATTAAATTATAAAACTTTTGAAATCGAATATAAAAAACAAACAAAACTAGCAAAATAACCAATCTTCGATGTTATCGCGTACCTAACTTCAAGTGAAATATTGGTTGGTATATATTAATAACGGAAAATCCAACATGGAAACTATGGGTTTAGGACAGTACCTTTTTCATTACCTGTAATAACTAAATATTTCCATTAAATACCATTTGGTTTGACTACAATAAATACAATTTATCATAAATAAACAACAATTGGTCAAAAATAAATATATTTTTGTCTCAATCTCAAATGTGCATTTATTTAAGGCAAGTAAATATTTGTTTTAATAAATTTAGCAGCAGGTAGGTAATGTACATATACAGGGTGTCCCAGATAAGAATGCACTCTACAGGGATCTCGTAAACCGTAGGAGATACAGAGATGGTTAGAATAAATTATTATCCTACTAGTGTTTAAATATAACAATAAAAACAAAAATATTTTCGATAATGTAACTATTTTCCTTGATGATGTGTTTTTCTATATCGAAACGTCTGATAAATAATAAGTGTGATACACCGTTAGATTTAGAATAAAACGTAGAATTTATTAAGCATCAAATAAAATTTTCCGACTATTTAAAATAACAAAGTTGATGATGGTTGTGACTAAACGAAACGTCGGATCAAAAATGTAATTAAACCATCTTGTAGAGGAGAACAAGTGACAATGAGAAAGTAAAACTTATTTTGACATGTCTCTTCAAATAGAATCATAAATCAATTAAAACGAAATCGCGAAAATTCGGTTTTATCCAAATATCTTCGAAAGCATTTGAAATTTTTTAAATTTGAAAACTTGACGTTACAGGATTCAGTAATGCGCAACTTTTTTTAAATTTAACCATCTCTGTATCTCCTATGGTTTACGAGATCCCTGTAGAGTGCATTCTTATCTGGGACACCCTATATAGGGCCATTTTGTTCGTTCTACAACGTGCAAAAATAGTGAAAACATAAAACATATGAATATAATTATGTTTATTATTGTTTATTTACTTTTTACATACTAAGAATATAAAAGTTTTTTGAATTTTAATATTATTTAAGTTTTATTCTACATAATATCGTTTTAACGCAATTTAATCTAAACTTTTTGCATAAATTAAAATATTATGTTGGTTTTGATTTATTATTTTATTATTAAATATAAAATAAATTATGATACCATCAACAAAAATAAATTACTCAACTGAGAGCTTGGACTGGTTAATCGCAACTGAGAATGAAGCCCTTCCTTATGTCTTAATTTCTCAGAATTAAAAAGAGCCAATAGTCAAATAAATAATTATATCCACCACAAATAAATATTTAATTGAGATAGCAAAGTATTGTTAAAGCTTCAAAAGGGCAGCAAACACATTTTATTTGACATCATAATTAAAAACCAATAAAGAAATATCACAGCAACTTCAAATAGGCCTACTTATTTAATACAAACAATATTATTTGTGTCAGACCAGTAAAAATTATTTGGTCCCAACTAAAACAAGTCAAACAAATCATTCATTATAGGTATATAAATATTTTTTATTGCATTTTTGGGGGTAGCGAAAACCTGCAAGCCGCCACTGTTTTGAACCAAAAAAAAAACGCAAGACATGACTTCAAATACGGACAATTTTTTGACACCTAATATAAAACATTTAAAAGGCCATTCTGTGCCGTTTAAAGAATCTAAAAACTGACCTGCGAAATCTTCTGCATCTTTAATCGGCCATCAGACAAAAATATCCATCTTTTTACTTCGAACCAAGTGCAAGATAGTCCGAGTTAATAGCCCTACTTTATGAAATATTAATACAGGTGGGTAAAAAGTGGCCAAAAGTGGTACTCTTGAATGTTTTACACAACCTCGTTTGCTACGAACATTGACACATTGATACAAATTTAATTTTATGACGGGTTTAACTCACAAAAGCAAAAAAAGGCGACAAGTAAGTACCCTTTCTGAAAATGGACAAAACACTCTTTAACTTTTTCCCAACGAAATGTATGGGAAAAGGCGGCAGAAATGGCGATATTATAAATTTGAAAAGCCGTTTAATACGAGTCGTACTTTCATGTGTGCCGATGATGTATCGAAAAAGGAGCGAAATGATTTTTAATGGTTTTGCTGGGCTGCAGTGTATGGATTAACGAAGTAAAATGATGAGAGAGTACATGCATCAGTTATTAAACAATCGTTAAGAGAGATAGAGTATGACATCAAACGTCAAATTCTACCAATCAATTCCTCCCATGTGGACCAGTGAAATAGTCAAAGGCGCAATGCCAAATATGACTAATTCTTACAATAGATCTAATTCATTTAAACAATCCATCTTAATCTATCAATATACAGTGACCGGCAGAAAGTACGCACCAAAGGGGATTTTTTTTTTATTTCAAAACTCACCAAATTTTTTTGGCGCTGGAAAAGTTCTGCATGTCTCTAAACAAAAAAGAGCATAGACAAAACTAGTAAATATTGCGCCGTATACGAGGGAGAGGTGAAAACGTTAAATTCACTTAAGAATAAATTGCCCTTATTTTTCACTGTGGAAAATTTTTTTATTAGGAAATGGTGTTTGCACTTAAAAGTTATTCATAAATACCAAATTTCAGCTCGGTAGCATAAATATAAATATTCTTTATGGCAACTAGATTTAAATAAAACGAATTTTATTTTAAGGGTTTAAACTTTAATTCATGAACCAATGGGTTTAAGAGTTTTTGAAAAATTGGGAACGGCAAAATATTGTTAAATGTATGAAGTAAACCCTCATTTGTTTTGCATAAAGCTATTCCGCTTATCCATAGAATGATGTAACGCACCAGAAAAGTTAGATTATTTTTGACGTTATTTTATTAAACGCCCAGTTCTCGCGTATTTAAACAAATTTAAGTAAGTTATGTGTCTAATTGCCCAAGAGCTGTTAAAAAATTGAATTTATAGGTTGCATAGCTTCTATTGATTCTTTATACGAGGGGGCGTCAAAAAAAAGTTTTTAAAAAGTAAAAACGCTTTTTTTTTGTTTCAAGCTGAAATTTGGTATTTGTGGATAACTTTTAAGTGCAAACAACATTTCCTAATAAAAAAAAATGTCTACAGTGAAAAATAAGGGCACTTTATTCTTGAGTAAATTTTACGTTTTCACCTCTCCCTCGTATACAGCGCAATATTTACTAGTCTTGTCTATGCTCTTTTTTGTTTAAGAACATGCAAGAAATAAATTGTATCTTCTTAATGCGACGCATTTTGTTCCCAGTAAAGCGCTTTCTGTACAATTAGGAAAGCAGAACAGTGTTCCCACAAACGAATTGTATCCTTTAGATCCTAGATGTTGGTGGGGGTTCGTAGCGAACGGCAATCTCCGTGCGCCGTATTATTAGTTTGAACATATTAATTGCGCAGGTCACATCGCTGTTAGGAGTCTTCTAGCTGTGCTGTCTGAACTTGGATTTTATTGATCGTATTAATACCTGTTTTATTTAATTTATTTTTACTTTGTATTTAAGTTTTTTTAAACTTTGCATGTCAGATAGAACCATAGAATATTCTTATTTCGCACAACCCATCATTAGTATTGGACTTTATAATCTATGGACGAATTTTACCATCTCAGTAAATCATATTGCATAATAGATAATCATATATAATGTTAAACAACAAGAACAATGAAGTTATTTAAATTTTTTATAACTACACTACTGATTTTTAGTGGTAAGTATATGCGTTATTAGCCGTAGCAAGCAAATATTATTATGATTCATGTCAAGTGTCATTGCAACTGCCAGTCGGAACTAATACTCAGCTGTACTGTCAGTAATTGTCAGTAAATGTTTGATAGATAGATACTGTCAAAATGAAAAATTGTTGAATTTCTATCTAGCGAATGACTTTTGCAAAACAATTCCACATAGCAACCTAACAACGTTTTCATTTTTAATAATTTTTTCGCAAAAAAAGTAATTTTGTGCAACATGGAGCGTTTTGGATATGTTCCAAACGAAGAAATCAATCAAGAAGTAAAAAATTGCGTACCCAGTAATACAGTGAAGACACACAACAGCATTTGGAAGCAGTTTATGAGTTTTTGCTCTGAAAAAAAGGACGTAATTGATAAAAATACAATAGTGTCAACTTTGAATTTAATTCTCAAAAACTGGGGTTGTAATAATGTGACAACATCGTCGCCAAAAAGCTACAGGAAACTTTTTTTGTGGATTACAACACTGTATTTGATCCGTTTCACAATATTGATTCGTTAAATTATCATATAACTAGTAAATAGGATTTTTTTGTTCAGTCAGGAAATAATCGTGCATCTAATTTTTCCTATGAAAAAATTCAAATAACTCGTTGACAAGTAATTTGTTTGAAACAAACTCGTTTTTCCAAATTTTTTGGGAAAAATTAGATGTACTTATGATATTACCCCCGAAAAACGCCTTAGAAAAAATTACAAGACAATAATTATATTTTCTAAATTTGTACTAAGTATGAAATCTTTGACCTCCTCTTATCCAAACTTGTTGGTTTTAATAGTGTTTGTAATGTAGGATGAAGGTATAGGTAATGTGTTACAGAACTTGTTACACGAAGCTTCAAGTACTGATAAAACACGATGCAGACCGACTACTGAGTGCGTGGGGCTTTAAATCAACCTTTAATGTTAAATCCGTGATTTAATTTTATCTGAATTAAGAAAGCACAAGAACACAATAAAATTGTAAAATATATCCTCATTAATTTAACAGTTTAAACATTATTGTTGAATTACACGAGCATTTTAAACGGTAAATAACTAACCAGAGCTTTGACTGTGACACGACTAGTGTTTCACTCTCGTCTCGCTTTTCCTCATCTCGTCTCGTTCTCGCGAGAGACAAGACGAGACGAGAAATTTTTCTGCGAGAATATCGTGAAACGAGACAAAAATATGCGAGAGCGAGAAATTTCGACCTTAAGATTTTGATTAGAATTTGCGATAAACTTTAAAAATAATCCCGTTAGTATTACCCAAAAAAAAGCTATCTACCGACATTGCAAGGTAGCCAGGAAAAAATCGGCACAAATTGCCAAAAAACAATAGAAAAAAGGGCCAAAAAAAATTAACCTTTTTTTTATAACGTCGATAGTTTTTATCAACATTTCTGATACAGAGAACCATTAAATCAAATTTTGATAAACGATAATTATTGCAGTGAGTCAGTGGCGTAGATATGGGGGGGTCCAGGGGGTCTGGACCCCCCCCCCAGAGATAGTAAGACAATATCACGATACGTAAGTTAAACAATTACAATCAACATATTCAAAGCCACAAAGGAAAAGGATTGTTGAAAAAAAGAAAATTATCTCCTTTTAATTCCATTAGTGCTTATAAAAATAAAAACGTCAAAACGTTCGCGTTACGTTATATAATTGGTATATTTTTTAAAAAAATCTATCCATTTTAAAATAACAGGGAAAACTTTGTTGAATTGATACTTTAAAGCTTCATTTTTGAGAGCTGAAAACAAAATTTTAGGGCGTGGCACCCCAAAAAATTTTCGCCTCCGGCGGTGTGCCTCCAGCGGGGATATAGCCCGAGACCCCCCCCCCAGAATGAAAAGCTCTCTACGCCACTGCAGCGAGTTAAATATAATATTACTAGGGTATACCCGGCCGCATTTTTGTATCGAGCGTCCAGTACACCGCATTCGGGTAATTTCGCATTAACCGCGCGCGAGGTCTGTCTATCGTCGATTGTCAAGCTACCATACGACAGCTGTCAACTTTTGACTGATAAGCGTTAATTTTTTTAGCTTTTTTCTTATAAGTAGAGGATGATAAGGAGGCGATAACTAGAGGAACAAATTCCGTCTAAAAGGTATATTGGCAACCGGTTTGTTCGTTGTTACCCAGAGCATTTTTTTAAAATTCAAAAACCAAAAAAAAACCAAGATTTCCGCCTAATCGAGCGTATGGTAGTCCGACTGTTGTCGTAGTACCGAACGCTCGATACGTGCCGAGGTCGAACATCACGAATGCGGCTTACTGGACGCTCGATACAAAAATGCCGGCCTGCGTTGCAAGGCCAGGCATTATACGCCTCTGAGAGGCGAGTTCACCATCACGTCAAGATTTATAAATGCAAACCCGATCAAACCTCTAAATTTATCAGTGTTTCTCTACAATAGTATGCATGCTTTATACATAAAAACCTTCCTCTTGAATCATTCTATCTGTTAAAAAAAACCGCTTCAAAATCCGTTGCGTAGTTTTAAAGATTTAAGCACATATAGCTGGGGGCAGACGCGACAGCGACTTTGTTTTATACTATGTTAAGATGATGGTTTCTAGTTGTCTCTGGGAATCGCTTTTATTCGTATTTTTTTTATAAATCATAATTGGCCGGAAATTTAAAGGTTAATAAAGTTTGATTTGCACCCAGGAACCAGGGCCGAATTAAGGTCGTTTCAAGCCAGACAAATTTTGGCGCTTATTTTTTCAATTTTGAAATGGATTGTAAAAATTAAGCGAGTCATGATTCGGATGACCAAATTTGTGCCTGAACGTAATCTCGTAAAAATATGTTTTGCAAGCGGACATTTGCACGTTTTGTGGAAAAAAAACTCATAGATTAATTTAATTGTAATCGTATAATACATGAAGTACTCAGGGAAAATTATGAAACAAAAAATAGAAGTATAAACAAACAACTTAACATTAATGATTATTTTTTACAAAATGTGAAATGAATAAAACAATTACCTTAAAATATCATAACTTAATAAGAGTTTGGTAGTTTCCAAAGTTCAAAAAAACTAATCCACTAATCCAGATAATTAGGATACAAAAAAAAATACATAAAAACGCATAACATTTTTAAGAGTATTAAGATACTAGAAATGTTTTTTTCTACATTTTTGACTCGAGAAATTTTGAATAATGTCGTCGAAGGAAATTGATTTCTCGAGATCTGATAACTAAATAGTCTTAATACTTTAATTTAGAATATTTTTGTGTAGATTGGAATGTGGAATGTTCTTTATACTTTATAAATAATATGATAATTAGCAATTATGCCATATTTTAATAGTGAATTAAATGTATAAAATAATAATTATTATAGGTACAGGGTTTTTCCGTATATTTTGGAGCACCACTGGAGCTTTTATTTGAAGACCTAGAAAAAATTTTAAATTACTAAAGTTGCATGATTTCTCCTGAACTGCCAGAATTTGTTATCGGACAAAACAAATGAACATCGTAAATTTGTTTAATAATGCCAATGTCAATTTTTTTAAATGGAACACCCTGTATATTAATTTTTTTTTAACTCCTCACTCTTTTCTGATTCCAAATATGTATATATATTATATGTTTGTTTCATAAATTATTATCATTATTTATATTAATTATTGTTACTGAATAAGCATTATGTTCTAGCATGTTTTCCTCATACCAATATGGATTTTCTAATCCGCAATATTTTGAAATGAAATTTTGCCTGAACGACTAAAGTAAACATATAACATATATACATATTTGGAATCAGAAAAGAGTGAGGAGTTAAAAAAAAATTAATATACAGGGTGTTCCATTTAAAAAAATCGACATAGGCATTATTAAACAAATTTACGATGTTCATTTGTTTTGTCCGATAACAAATTCTTGTAGCTCAGGAGAAATCATGCAACTTTGGTAATTTAAAGTTTTTCCTAGGTCTTCAAATAAAAGCTCCAGGGGTGCTCCAAAATATACGGAAAAACCCTGTATACATACACTGAAATTCGTTAAAAAGCCGCGGCGCCTATTTCGTTCGTGGCGCCTTAGTCTATGACTTATTTGGCCTAGTGGTTAATCTGGCCCTGTCTATATAGTAATCGCAAATTTATTATTCAAAATTGTAGTTTCAGCACAAGAAGACGTTTTTATAAGGAATGACTTTTTCTTCCATACCTATTAGGGTGGTCCTTAGCTATATGGACAAAAAAAAAGAGCATATTTTCTTGTCGGGACACCCCGTACATTTGTTCCACTTGATGAAAAAATAATCCATGTAAAATTTCAGTTCAATTAAATAAAGGGAACACGTGCCACAGAACTGCTGAAATTTAAAAAAATAAAATAAACTTTCAAAGATTTTACAATATTTAAACCTGCATTGTAGCTCTCATCATTTTTCCATGTTGATAGGTCCTTGTCTAAAAATTGGGTTGCCATATTGAATCTTTTAAAAAAATTATTTGATGAGGGGTAAATGAATTGTTTGAGTCCCTTGTTTATGTGATTTTTAACATTTTTCGGTAACATTGTATTTTTTTTTAATCTCAGCAGATGGCTGCAGGTCTAAGGTATCTTTACACTTCAATGCTTGCACCATCTTTTTTTTGTATCTTTAGAAACCTTCTCATCAAAAAATATTAGAACGACAGTTTCCGGTGCCAAATACCATACATGATTACAAAATTTCGCAACAGTAATGTGGCTGATTTGTAAGTCGTTTTTATACTCGAACAGATTTTTCAAGAATTCTTGTCGTGGAGCTTCAATCGAATTCGGTGCGTTAATCCTTTACATATAAAGTTACGAGAAAGACACAAACATCGCGGATTCTAGTTCCCTCCTCTTCTGATAATGTGAATCCTTTGCGAAAAAGAAAAATCTTCAGGCAGTAGATGGCTTTGGCCATCCACCTGGTATGGTGAAAATCTCCTGGAACTCGAAAAGATATACCTCTAGGAGGAAGACCGCCAAGAAAAATAATTGTGAGTTCAAGAAGTTCTCGATAATCTTCTCTGGGGTGATTTTCTTGTACATTTTGCAAAGCAAACTGCTTGGTATCTTCTGCCAAGACTGATAAGTTATCTATGACGTATTGATCCTCCATGCCGGTTTTGAAATTCAGTAAATTAAATTTAGACCATGATTGTTGAAAACGTTTGAAAACTTGCACATTTGAGCCGGTAGATTTTTCGTCAAGTTTTGTGTCAAACACGCTTTTTAGTATTAGCTCGTATATGTGGTGGCGACATGGCAAGTATAGAACATTTCTTCCTAGTTTTTGTTCGAGTAGAATGCAGACTCCTTTTAATCGTCCTGTATTTGAGGCTGTTGTATCGCAGCAGAGTGTCTGTACTTTATCTGCCAGATTCCATCTCCTGCAGAGTGTTGTATACGACAAGCGCCTGACCTCGTCCCGTTCCTGATTGTACTTGGGGAACTCCCAGTAGTTTATCTACTTCGTTGTATGTAACTATAACGGAAAGTCTATCAACGAGCTCTTTTTTCATTAATGCAGGAAGCATTTTTCCATCCCAATGTACAGTAACTGAAGCATGTTCTTCACGCAGGCGTTCACGACGGCGACGAATGGACGATCGATTTATAATCAAATCATTGATATCATGATAGAGTGCTTCGGCAGTAGCGATTAAAATATGCACTTCATCTCTATCACTTACTTTGCACCTGTCAAATGCTGCCAAGTTTTGTAGTAATAAACTCTCGACTTGCTCGCTTCCTCTTAAGTTTAGGTGAAGTACACGGGCCTGGTTCACCTTTCAATTCCATGGACTGCATACTAGTACCAGGTTCTTGGATTGTATTTTCCTCGTCGATAGATTTTTGCTTTAGGGTCGGTCTTTTAAATATTAAAAATAAATTTAAATATCGAGAATTTCAAGTGATTTGTGCCACATGTTCTCTTTATCGGATCGGACTAAAATTTTGCAGACTTTTTTTTCTCAGCAAGTGGCATCATTTCAGGAGGTGTCCCAGAAAAAAATCGAAGGTCGAAATATAAGGACCACCCTAATACCTATACTAATAAAAAAGTTTTTCCTTTTCCAAACTCTATCCGTGGACACACTGTATTATATTGTTTTGGATACATCTAATTGTACGATCCCAAATTAAAACACAAAATACCCCACAATAACTTTTAATAATAAATGTATGTATTATGATTCGATTGTGAGCTGAGATACCGCGTTGGCGCGCGGTCTATGGGCCCCGGCAGACGCCAGTCGACATTCCATAGACGGGAATGACCAAAAGATTGTCATATTTTTTAAAATACGACCGAAAACTTGTCTCAATGGTATCCCTGGTCCTTGCGTGTTTAGATGGTATAGTATGTTTGAAAGAAATATTGGACAAAACTATACAATAGTTAATTTAAAAATTAAATAATAATATTAATACCTGTTGGGTGTCAGTAACTACCTGAATTACCAATCAATCAGTTATTCCGTCATCTTTGACAGTCGTTACAAAGTAATTTGATTCATCGCTCATTTTTCCAATTTCTTGAACAATTCACACAATGGGCTTTACGGAACAGCACAAAACATTCATGGTTGAAGCGTATTCTCGAAACGGGTTTAGAGTAAATGGTGAGGGGCAATACAATCCTGGTTTGTGCATGGACGATTTTCACGAACATTTTCTTAACGTTGCTTTTATTGCTGGAGATTTTTATCATTGCCTCAAAATACCGTGACTATGTTTAGGAAAACAGGTTCTATAAAACACAAAAAAGGAGCAGGAAGACCATCTGTAAGAACAGAAGAACTTATTGCAAACGTTAATAAAATAATGCAAAATACGCCAACAAATTGTATAAGACGCCTATCCCAAGAAGAGGGAAGGTCTTATGGAACATGCAGAACTATTCGTAAGAAGCAGCTAAATTTATTTCCTTATAAAGTGCAAGTATTCCAAGAAATACAAGTCGCAGATTTTGAAAGACGCAGGAATTACTCTCAATGGTTTACCCAAAAGTTATTGGAAATAAATGATTTATTAGACCTGACATTTTTTTCTCAGAATACATGTAATTATTTTTCTTTTCTTTCTGTATATTCTTACTTTGTTAATTTTGTAAACAACAAAAATAAATTTTTACTTGTCTACTTATTTTATTAATCATTAGTTTGGCATATCATGTTATAATATGAATTTGACAAAATTTTAACCTAAATTTATTTTGGTTAGATATATCGTCCCCATATCGCTGTGATCTAAATCATGCCCTACGTTTTTTAATCCAAGCCCTCTTTGATGCAAATAATTTTTGCTCGCACGGTATTAACCCTTGATTTTACCCATTCTTCCCTTTTGGCACCCATCGAGATTTACGATCTCATCCGGCCTCTCGTCCTATTCTATGACGCTAGACTTTCAGCACTAACTTATTTCACCGATCTTACTACTTGGAATGTCAACGAATTATACCTACATACAATATATTGTTCCATTACATACAGCCGCACTGGCTGACACTCCAAAACAGTTGAACAAATACTCGAAAAATAATTTTTCAGGACAGAATTTTTTTCGAGAAAACTAAAATGTAAAATGGGAAAGAAAGAAAAAACCAAAAGTCATTCTCCACAAAATTTAATAGAATAAATATTCTCTAGGGGTCTTTCCATGAGAAAATGGTGTAGAACCCCAATGGAGCTTTTATTGAATTAAAAAAATGATGTGTAGAAGAGACATAATAATATGAAGAAAATTGATAAAGATTAAACCATACTGAGTATATGAAAAAGGTATTAAAGGGGGTCTAAACCAACCAAATAAACTGGGGAAGAAGAAAAAAACCTTCCTAAAAAGAAGGTGTCGAAGATTATTTTAAATTTTTTATAAAACTTTTCAAGTGTATGTCTGTAAGACATTATAAGGATAAAATTGTCATAATTATGAAGCCATCACAATAAAATTACATTGCCAAAACACCCCACAAAACACTTTTTGGCAATGTAATTTTATTGACTCTATTAAATTTTGTGGAGGAAGACTTTTGGTTTTTCT
Source organism: Polydrusus pterygomalis (assembly GCA_963969555.1). Lineage (NCBI taxonomy): Eukaryota > Metazoa > Arthropoda > Insecta > Coleoptera > Curculionidae > Polydrusus > Polydrusus pterygomalis. Next base: position 5,582,583 of record OZ018376.1, read on the forward strand.
TTCTTTCCTATACTTTCAACTCCACTTTAAACATGGACTATTTCTTCAAATTAAAATGTAAAAACATATAACTATTTTTCTTTTAAACATACCATGGCTCGTCTATTTATTTTCTTAGTCAATGAAACACTATTGTAAGTATTTGTCATTCAAATCTCCGTGGACAACCTGTTCTGTTCCATATTTATCTGATTCAGATTTGTATAAGTAAATTAGTCGTCTAGAACATTGTGTTAGAATACGCAAGTAACAGTGATGGCTGATGATAAGTGATAACTGAAACAGGTAGGACCAAAAATATCAATTTAAAAAAATCTATAAAAAAACTTAATAAAAAAACCGAATAATTAAATACAGCATAATAAGGACATTGTCTTAAATCACAACAGTGGCGGCTTCTCCTATGAGGCAGGTGAGGCAGTGCCTCATCAATAATTTTGCAAATTAAATAAATTACAAATTTATATTACTTTTACTATTTGCATAAATATATATCCATTAGAATAAATGCCGTCAATGCGCTTCGCTAGAAATATCATCTATCATCCATCTCATTTCTGCATGCGGTCGTATATGGTAGAAGCCGGTCTCGCGCTTCCTTGTCTTTTACGATCCCTTGCGTGTTTTGTTCTTATATCATCCATCTCATTTCTGTATGCGGTCGTATATGGTTAGAGGCCCGGCCTCCCGCTTCCTTGTCTAGCGTATTAGTGAAAATATCTCATGTGTTGTATGATACCCGTAATAGTCCAGTCGAATCTAGCTTTAAATAGCGCATAAAAACATTCTTCTGAGGCCAGCCTCAACTCTCTACGTAAATTTAATGCGAACGCGAGGGGACTAATCTAATCTATAAAGATGAACGCCGCGACACGGTATTTGGAGAAATGCTATTATTAGATTAACAGGTTGTGGTTGAAAGTTTAGAGAGGGTGCATAGTGCATTGTATTTTATTATAGTTTTCGGTAAATACTTTTGTAGTTTTCCGTACTGATTTTTGTTTTGCTTTTTTTTCAACAGTGGGCAGTGATTTTTCTAAAATATTAATATTACATTACTTTTATTTTACTTATTAGTTTATTTGTTTTGTGCTTACTAGCGAAAAATGGATTCAGCGGGACCTAGCACAGCGTCACAACTTTCCCAGGTAAATGTAAACATTCGCAATCCTACTTGTTATCTTGTTAATTTTTTAGTAAATGAGCAGAATTTTTCAAGTATTAATTCCTATGAAGATAAATTGTACATAGTAAAAGAAGTAATGCGACCTGTTCCAGATTTGAGTAAACGTCTTGTTACTATCGGTGGGGTGGGGAAAACAAATCGAAGCTTTCAAAACACTTGGTACGAAAAGTACGACTGGCTTACCGGTAGTGTAACGTTAAACAAATTATTTTGCTGGCCGTGTATTCTGTTTGCAACAAATAATAGCGACAAAGTTTGGTTTAGTTAAAATCTACCCTTGTAAAAAAAATTGTCAACTGTGCCTCACCACTTTCAAATACCACGAGCCGCCCCTGAATCACAACCCGGAAATCCCTGGACATCCCCCAGCCATCTTTAAAAATGTTTAAAAAAGTACTAAGTATTATATTATGTGAATTCTCAGAATCCACGCATATGGAGTAGTGAAAATCTCTATTTTTTTGCACCCTCAAAAAATTGGTGTCTGGTTAGCTGTTTCCCGAAGAAACTACGTTTTGGATATTTTTAACAGGACGGTACAACCGCTCATACAGCCGCCGAAACTATTAACTACTTACGCAATTTTTTCGACGACAGATTAATCAGTTTTCGATCAGACATTGAATTTCCACCTAGATCACCTTGTTTAACGGTTATGGATTGCTTCGTTATTCCTCATTTAAAGAACACTATTTTTAAAACACCACTTGCAAATTTAGAACAATTACAAGAAAGAATTATCCAAAAATGTGGTAACATAATATCTCCAGAGATGCTGGTCAACACTTTCGAAAATATGAAGAGACGTGTGAATTAATGCTGGAGCCAATTTCAGCAATTTATGTAGTTCTTTTTCTTTTCCTTTCTGTATATTCTTGCTTTGTTAATTTTGTAAACAACAAAAATAAATTTGTATTTGTCTACTTATTTTATTGCTCATTAGTTTGGCATATCATGTCATAATATGAATTTGACAAAATTTTAACCTAGATTTGGTTAGATATTATCGTCCCCATATCATTATGATCTAAACCAAGCCCCACGTTTTTTAATCCAAGCCTTCTTTTTTGCTTTATGTAATGAAGATAAGAACCGGCCGTTATCGGTCGTGCGAAAAGATGCCGGCGTTGGGCAAATACCTCACACGCTTGTATTCTCATGTCGGTGATTTATAGCCAGAAAAATGTTTGTTTCATTTTATGTAAATTTCAATTATTGTTTGTGAACTGTAGGATGTGTTTTTTCATTGATTTTTATAGAGAGAATAGAAGAAAATACATAAGACAGGTACGACTTTCATATATTTTTGTTTCACGTATCTAGTAATTTTTTTTTAAACCTATTTATTAACAAAATAATTACAAACAATTTATAATTTTACAACTTTCTCCAATCAGTGCTTAAAAGCTCTGGCTCGAGAATACTAAGCTATTAGTAAAATAAATCAGTGTGAGTATGTTTCCTCTTTCTAGCCTTTCTGAACATTAGCAAAGTGATTTTTGACATTTTTATAAACAATGCACACCTTTCTATCATTTTTAAATTTTACGGGCAATTAATTAAAATCCTTAGATGCATGTATAAGAATGGGATTATAAAGACCCATACCTATTTGTTCTAGTATTTATTTGATATATGTATATCATTAATAATTCGTGTTTCATAATTGTGAACGTCATTTTGATTTGACAATATGATATTAATATTAGATTTTTGAAGCCAATGTAGTACTTTGTAGACAAGCTTGCATTGCTCAATCCTCAAGAGGGTGTCTAATTTAAAAGTATTTAAACCTTTATACAGCCTGTCAGTATGAGTAAACCTATCATAGTTATACAATACTTTAAGGATTTTATTTTGTAAAGTTTGCATTTTATTAAAATTTGTTTTACCACACATTTCCAATATGGGCAATAGATATCTAATATGAGAAAGAAAAAAAACCTTATAAACCATTGGCTTGGTTTTCTTTGATAGATAATTTCTGCATTTAAAAATAGCTGACATCATGGGTACAATTTTATCAGAGATGTGATTTATATGATCATTCCAACTTCCAACACAGCTTATCATCTATGATTAAACCCAAATACTTAATTTTTTAACCTGCTAGTATCACATTATTTATTTGGATATAAATATTACCTATTTCTCTATTTTTTTTTCTTTAAACACCATATATTTTGTTTTATCAATATTAATCTTAAGGTTATTAGAATCTAGCCAATCAACGTACCTCTCAAGGTCACTGTTGACTGTTGACCTCCCTGCATAAATCCTATTCATTTGCCCCCGTAAACACTGAGGCAGTATCATCTGCAAAGGTAAAATAACGAGATCGAAGCCCCGCACGTTTCAGACTCAGAACATACAGGCAGTACATCAGCGGACCCAGTACCGATCCCTGTGGGGCACCATATGTATTACAGTACACGTTAGGTCACTACTCACATTATTAACTTTTACATATTGCCTCCTACTCTGAAGAAAAGATTTGATTAAATTTAACTCAAAAAAGCGGGTCGAAAAATAATACTTTTTTTAAATAGAACACATTTAATTTTATAGTATAGCAACTATATTGCCTTGTAGTCAATAGTTTTTATTAGGTATTTATTAACTTTGGGGCCCTGGGGTGGAATTTCTTCCTCTGAAAATACGGACTTAGTCGCTTTTATATTTTGCGATCTATAAATTCTTTTAGCGTTTTCTTTTTGCGGAAACATTTACACCACAAACTGTAGGCAATAAAAAGGCTCTCGCACTTAGAAGAAAATTAAGCTAAAGAGTGTGTACACGTTCTCATAATCAAAACTCATAAACCGATCAACATTTTTCTTTTGATCTCAAAATACACTTAGTGCCCGCTGCGAAACCGAGGGTGCTTTAAGCGTCGGAGTGGGGGGCGGACGCATGAAGGAGATATATTATTATACGGCGAAAAAGTGCCGACAAAAATAAATAATATGAAACTTTGAGTGGTAATTTTCGTATTACATTTTTATAGCTTTGTTTTTAATTTTAAAACGGAACCTTCTTTTAAAAAAAACAGACATAAAAGTTAAACATTTTGCAAATTGTATCAAATATTACGCATCATTTTGTTTTTTAAATAAATGTAATTTTAAAGTTTTTTAAATAGTTTTAATGATAGGTATTTGAGATTTAATAGAATTTTTCAAATTATTATATTATTAAACCTTTATGAAAAATAGACTTATCTATAAGCTAATGTTTTAGACACTCTATCCACAAAAAAATTTTGATTAGTTCTTGTTTTATAATTATGATGTCATGATTAAAAGAACAAAAAAATTTTAAACAATCAGGCAATAAATTATTTTTAATTTTACGTATAAAGATACATACTAAATAAAAAATTCAATTTCTGACATTCAACCAATCTAAATTTTTTCACCCAAAATTTATTTTTGTATTTTGTCACAATTTAAAATAATCCGCATTGCCTTATTTTGTAAAATTTGTAATTTGTCAAATATTTCCTCACTAGCACAATATAAAATGGAAGAACAATAAAGAAAATGTGATAATATAATAGTATTAAATACAGTTTTTTAGAAAACAAATTTAAATTAGAACTGATTCTTTTAAAATAACCTACTTTTTCTGCAATCTTCGATATGATACTTTCAAAATAATTAAAAAATTTTTAATTTCCCTAAATATTTAAAACTGTTCACTAATTCCAATTTTTCACCATTAATTACAACATTTATATTTTGACAATTTAAATTATTACCCATAACCATACATTTAGTTTTTGAAATATTTAATTTTAATTTATTTACTTTTAGCCAATTTAATAATATATTTATCTCAGAATTTAGAGTATTTAGACCATCAAAAATATTTAAAACATTAATGTAAATTAAGGTGTCGTCAGCAAACATTTGTAACTTACACATTTTTAAAACTAAAGACAAATCGTTGATGTATAAAATAAATAATATTGGACCTAGTATACTTCCCTGAGGAACTCCTATACTATTTATTGTTTTATTTGAATATGTTTTTGATATTTTTTGTTTTTTGTGATCTTACTTAAATAATTTTTAAACCATTTATAAATGTTGCCGCGAACTGATACAATTTACTCAATAAACAGTTCAGTGTTTTCTTTTTAAATGAAACTCACAAACAGTGTCGGCTCGTGACTTGTTGACTTGGGGGTGCACAAAAAAGGCCGCCGCGGGCGAAATGCGCCTTGCGCATGTTTCGCGTTCAATGCTGCGTTGCCATATTATAATTTACGTTCGCGCCAAAATGCCATATGTTTTTAAATACAAACAGCTGGATTAGTTCTCAGTGAGTGCAAAGTTTGGCAACCTATTGTACCGTAATTGAAATGGATAAACTAATATTATTACATTTATAATAGCAAATGACGATAAATGAAATGTTTGTTATTGGAAATAGGAGAGCCAAGAGACCGAAACTGGTTTATTCTACTCACCGTTCAACTTAAATAATAATCACCAAGGAAATTTAGTCTCTGAAAACTGACGCGTGGGCTGCTGCGCCCCACTACTGAACTGGAAATTTTTAGGAAGAAACCAGTATCAGCTGTTAATGTCACTTGTGAGTGTCAACTGTCGAAACGCTTTGTTTTTAGAAAATGTTGATTCTAGTTATGTTTTTGAGGGCAATAAATATGATGAGATATGAGTGAAAAGCGCAGCAACTTCCTGAACGTTAGTTTTGAGAAAAACGCAAAAAACGTTTTTTCGCTAGTATTTTTTTATAAATGAATATTTTTATTTTTTTCTTTTACCAGATTGATAAAAAAATATAAAAGAAATTTTTTGATATAGGTTTCAATGAATTTGGACCGTAAATAATTTTTTTATTAAGCATATGAGCATACTGCGTTTTTGTTTAGTATTTCTTAGAGCTTTGCATTAGCGTTGTTTAACAAAAACGAAGTATGCCATATTTACTATTGCAAAATATACTGCGCTTTCCACTGGAAAACCATGAGCCGCAATGTGCTTTGCTTCTAAGAAAAAACGCAGCATTTAATGGGCATCAGTAAAATGCTGCATTCTTGACTAGAAAATTCAGATGCTGCGATTTTCTTTAAAAAAGCATTACGTTTTGCAGAAAGTGCATATTTATTAGGCGTTTTTTTGTCTTAATTTTTTATTTTTTTTCAACAATCATTTTTTTAAAGATAGAGAATTGTATTCTACACAATAATATGTAAAAATCTCAAAATCGAAAATTTTGGAAGTTACTGCGTTCTCCACTAGGAGGGCAGTATTAATCTGGATCTGTCAATTAGTTTTTGAGATATTTGCGTTTAAATGCTACATGGCAAGAAACATTTAAGTAAACACCTTTCTAAACAAAACAGAATTTATAAAAAATTAACAGTGGTTATTTTTTCATAAGAAATGAAGCATAAATCACCTATTTTCAAGTCTGTTTCCTGTAGGACCCCTTAGTTGTGGGACACCCGGTATATGACAGTACACAGGAAATTGACGGAAAACTAGGTACTGTCAAAAAATCATACCAATAAGAAATACGAGGAGCAACTTTAACAAAACACATGTTCAAAAAATTGATAGGGGTGGCCGTAAATTATTTCCGAAAATTAAAAAAAATATAAGAAGCTACATAACTCATAAAAATACAAACACCAAAACACAACCAAAATTAAAATACCCGAAAACATAATTAAATCTTGTCAAGAAACCGACAACCCGCAGGTGATATATGACCGTGGAACCCAAATAATCTGCTAAACTCTTGGAAGAACCCAAAAAACATCATGGTAGTTTAATTTTACATCAATTTTAACCATTTCCGAACCCAGGTGTGGTCGCTGGTACACGTGGCCGCGTTGTTTCTAAACATTTCTAACATTCCTATCTTGATTGCCATCTCTTTAGAACACTGGTTTCGTTTTAATTTAGACGGGCATGTATTTCGAGAACCAGGGGTTCGGGTATATGACGGGCCAGAAATATTAAAGCCTTCACGGGCGTAAGGCATCTGCTTATTTAAGCAGACAAACATTTATTAATCTATTTTAAAACATAGATCTTTAGATATGCAAACAATAATCACCAGACTGGCAAATTTATGACCACGCGCATGTAAACTAAGCTACACACGATTAGACATGCGCACTGCAACAGTATCATTTGACGAATGGGAAAATAGACAGATCCGGGCTTTAAAATTTAAGTTCTTGCTTAAGAAATTGTAAAAGACCTTCAATTTATTTTTACGTGTAAACAGCTAAAATTTGCCCCAAATTGTTGCCAAAAAAATTACAATTAATTTTTTATCAAGTTGGAACATAAGGTAGTTGCAAACCTATCAGATTTTGAGGATTGAAAATTGTTTTTAATGGTTTGTTTCTTAAATTTGTTTAAAAATGATTCGTCGTGTTTTTAGTTCAAAAAGGAAAAGAACAAGTGAATTTAACTATAAAACTAATAAAATAAAAGCAAGCAAAACTAGCAAAACAGACAATCGTCGATGTTATGGCGTACCTAACCTCAAGTCAAATATTAGTTGGTATATAACTTATATTGATTTTTACAATTTGGCAAAATCGTAGGTACGGGTACAACATTTTCAAACACAACTTTTTTTTTAAGAATTTGAAAAAGTTTTTGCCCGAGAACTTCACCGGTGAAATACTTTCATCCTTGGATTAATATAAATGTCGTAGGCTGATAGTGAAATCCGTCATTTCATGAAAAGCCTAGTCACTTCATGAAGCGTCGGCAGATTGTGTAAAAACATGAAATTACACGATCTGCCGCGTCACTTCATGAAGAGACCTTGACGTTTCGGCGTATTATGTATAACACAATCTGCATAATTTTAAATATCGTCACTTCATGAAATTCCACAAAAACAAGGCATATTGTGTAATTCCGTCTAAAAGGTATATTGGCAACTGGTTTGTTCGTTGTTCCCCAGAGCATTTTTTTTTAATTAAATTTTTTCAACTAATATTATTTTATAAAAATAAAAAAAAAGCTCTGACAAACCCGAACAAACCAGTTGCCAATATACCTTTTAGACGGAATTACACAATATGCCTTGTTTTTGTGGAATTTCATGAAGTGACGATATTTAAAATTAGGCAGATTGTGTTATACATAATACGCCGAAACGTCAAGGTCTCTTCATGAAGTGACGCGGCAGATCGTGTAATTTTACACAATCTGCCGACGCTTCATGAAGTGACTAGGCTTTTCATGAAATGACGGATTTCACTATCAGCCTACGACATAAACATACCTAGGTGTTTACTTTTTTCTTTTATAGAATATAAGTATGGGGAAAAGTGTCTTTTAAACTTTTTGGCGTACCTAATTAGATTGCAGGGCTGCAAATAAGATATACCAAAACCTGCATCGGGATAATATGTCTTGGTTTGTGTTTCTCTTTACCTTGTTTGTATAGTCTAACCCTAGTTTGATGTATTTTGATCATAATAAAATAAAGTTATATATCAAGATACATCACTACTCCATACTTACTGAAAATACAAAATACCCGGTATTTTACACCCCTATTTGGACATAATAAAATCATACAACGGCTGTCACTAGTTATTGTTTATATTCCTATCCGAGTCAGTAAAAGCACAAACATATTTCATTAAACAGCACAAAAACTAGAAATCCGTAAATATTTAAGACCGACAATAAACAACAAGGAATCCACAGAGAAAACTTAAAACACAACAACAAAAATGGCGCTGAACCGATTCTGGAGTGTATTTTGAGCATGTCGCCAAAGAAGGACAGACCGATAACAAGAGGTGTGTGCCAGAACTGCCAGATTTTAACTTTAGAAACACTTTTGAAAATTGTTTCAAAAAGATGCAATTATAATACATGGTAATGGTATCTAATAATAAAAACGTGGAGCTTTTGCAAAAAAATTTTATGACGTCATATGGCGAGAAATTACGAGACTGTCGCGAGACGAGACGAGAAAACATTTGGCGAGATGTTAGCTAGGCGAGATTTCACTTTTAAAAACCTTCATGGGTTTTTCTTAGTTCGCAAAAATGGTTTTTAAAAACAACACTTTCAAATTATTGTTATTCGTTTATTAAAAATGCCCGTCCCGCGCGTCCCCTCCTCCGCAGAGTCATAATGAATTTATGGGCCTAGACGGTTCTCGTATTTATTATAATAAGATGAGGATCGGGTTGTCTGAAATTCCGCGGGTAATTTATGGCTCCGCTTGCGTTTCAATTTATCGTTGGGCGGCCGAGTGGGCGTGTGGAAGCCCCCTAATAACGAGGATACTTATTAGATTAAGGTAATTACCACCGCTGTTATTTATCCCCTCTTTCGGACCTTTCCTCTCCTCCTTTGTTGGTTTTTCCTTAATTGAGTGCGATAAATTTTTATTTCCTTAGGTCATAAAAATGTTTGACTTAAAGGGTTCATCACACACATCACAGCAGGTCAAAAACATTTTTCCCTCCGCTGCAAGGGCGTCCATAGAGCGTTTTTCAGGGGGGGGGGGGGGCAAAAACTTAAACAATATTTTTTTATATATGACTAATTATTTAACATATAGGTACCTTATGCCTAACGGAACCTACAGAATTCGTAAAAAATAAACACAAAATTACAATTTATAAGTTTTCATCATAAAATAAAAAGGTTAAATTCCTAGACGTCTTGCCAAACTCGTTGCATACTTTTTTTATTAAATTTTCTTTATTTTTTGTAAATAATCATAATCAGTTTAGTAATTTGTTGGTCTCTACTAACTAACCACTGTACTATTCAATATTTACAGGCGCGGATCCAGAACTTTGCTTTGGGGGGGTCATCATGATATAAATGAAGTTAAAAAGCGCCGCAGGCGAAAAATTTTTGCGACCACGCCCAAAATTTGACAGAGAAGGCGAGAAAATTTTCAATGATAATTTTTACATTAAAAAGGATAATATATGCATGTAAATTAATGTTAAAGTGAATTCAAAAAAAGAAAAAATATAACTAATTTATGGTATAGTAATGTTGTCATGGATCTTGTGAAAAAGCTGCAGAGGTAGTCAAAACAGTAAATTCATTTATTTATTTTCTGTTTTGGGGGGGGTCATGACCCCCATGACCCCCCCCCTGGATCCGCGCTTGAATATTTTTACCGAGGGGTAATTGACTGGCGAAAATGGTGTACAACTTCTAGAAAATACAAAAGAAAATACAGAAAATAAGAGGAAAATGCAGAAAATACGAAGAAAATTCAGAAAATACGAAGAAAATACAGAAAATACGAAGAAAATACAGAAAATACGAAGAAAATACAAAAAATACGAAGAAAATACAGAAAATACGAAGAAAATACAGGCAACATAAGGAAAATATGGAAAATACGCGCGCCAATCAATTTGGCAATGACGTAAAGTCGTTAACGCTGCCGGGTTTTCGACGGTTTTAATGATGGGAATAACCAACTTAAGATTCTGGAACAACGCTGCTTTGACTTCTAAAAAAAAATTTAGTAAAGCCAATTTTTTTTTGGCGAAAATGGTGTACAAGTTCTAGAAAATACGAGAAAATACAAGGAAAATACAGAAAATACGAGAAAAATTAAGAAAATACAAGGAAAATACAGAAAATACGAGAAAAATTAAGAAAATACAAGGAAAATACGAAGAAAATTCGGCAATATGGAAAATGGTGTACAAATTTTTCTCAGTGAATTACCCCTCGATTTATACTGAATTATGAAATAAAATAGTAATGTGGACGCCTAGGGGGGGGGGGGGGGGGGGGCAAGTGCCCGTTTTGCCCCCCCCCCCCCTCTATGGACGCCCTTGCTCCGCTGTCACTGAATTATACTCTAGTTTTAGGCAATATCGACAGGGAGATTCTTTAATGTGGAAAACAGGTATGAAAGTGGAATGCTGCAACCCGCAACGTTTGCCACTTAACATGCCAGGCACTTGACCACCTTAATCGTAGTATGTCCAAAAACCATTGATAGGGGAAAATGGCCTAAAACGAAATACTTTCTCTAAAATAATTCATATTTTTGAAAATATTCAGTGATTTGGATTTTTAAATACATTAGGTTATTTCATGAACATTTTCGGGTTTTAGGTAAGTTAATATATTGTGCCATTTTAATTTAAAAAAAAGGTTGATCCATTATAAACCAATACATGCAACTGTGTCATTTTAGGCATGTACTAAGATAAAATGACATATTGACTTAGGGTAAAATGACACAGCATAAGCAGAATAACACAAAAATTATTTATTTAAATATTATTAACAACATAGTTCACAAATAATTTTTTTGGTTTTTGGTGCAATACCAGCACATTCTGCATGTGCCCATTTGGCGCAGTCCTGACATTTAAACCATCGTCGTGTTCCACATTGGAATATGGATCTTCTATATCGCTTACATCTTGGGTTTCTTCTTATGTGTCTGGTCCCATTTAATTTTTGGTTAGGTACTTTTTGTCGTTTAGCGCGACGATCCAAAATAGATCGTTTTTCCACTGCTTTAATTTTTAATTTGTCAATATTTGGCGTGAGACATTGATGCCTTTGGTAGGGGAGACCGGAGCAGGTTGTAACACGGGGTAAGTTGTAACACACCAAATATTTTCCTAATTTAAAAGCTGGCAACCCCGCACCCTATGTAGGCTTCTGGAGAACACTGTGAAGCTCAGTTATGTCTAGACAGTCAAGCAACAGACATTGTAGTTAAGGTTATTTCCGATATTGTTTTTATTGTGGCACCTAAAGTAAAAATCGATATCATAATTTTGTTTCAAAATAAATGTGACAAGCTGCCTGCTGAGTTTGTTTTTTTTGGTCATAAATGAATCATTGCAGTCTAGGTTATTATATTGGCAAAGCTATGCATGATTATATATTTACTTTTTTTTCTGCAAAGACAAAATGACAAAAATCGACCCGGGGGTAATTTGTAACAATCTAATTGGGGCAAAATGTAACATGTTACAATTTACCCCAATGTGATAAATTATACATTAACAACAGCACCTTCTGAAATAGCTGAACTCAAACGGATGGAACGCAATATTACATTCTTTCCAGGGTTTGTTTGTCCACTTCCTAAAACTGATCAGCAAAAGACCACCCTTAAGGGTCGAAAAAAAAATTAGCGGTACTAACTCACACACAAGACAAGGATACACTGAAAGAAGAAAAAAATGGTCGAAAGGCAAAAAAATCCAAAATTAATAAGTCGATATAGTGAAAAAAAAGTTTACGTAGAATCAGACGATTCTTCTTTTGTTTAAATTGCACTGAATCATATGGGCGTAGCAAACCTAACGAAAAATGGATTAGTTGCCAGAAGTGTAAAATGTGGTCACATGAAGCTTGCACTGACTTGAAGTTATATATATCATATATCTGCTTTCATTGCGATTCGGATAGTGACTAGATAACCAAAAATAGCTACATTACGTTAAATAATGTTTATTTATGTTTGTTTAAAATGTTTTTTATGTTCACGTTCATGTTTTTTATGTTCACGTTTCTATTTAAGTAAATATACCAATAAAAAAAGATGCGTTACCACTTACTCCGCTTACTGTTACTTTTTACCCAGCGACGGGGCAATTTGTAACAAAGGTTCGGATCTATTTAAAATAAAGCTGACAGTTTAATTTTTGAAAATATTGTCAAATATATTTATTCAATTTGTTTACAACATATTATGTAAGTAGACATTCATGACAAAAAAAAAATTGATTAGTGAAAACAGCTCCAAGAAAAAAATTTTCAAATATTTTTTGTTACAACCTGCCCCGGTCTCCTCTATTGAAACAATATATTTTATAGACTTTCGATAAGTCTTCAAATTTTATTTCTTTTCTGGATAAATTTAAAGATGTTTTTATTGATGTTTGATACGCTAACTTTCTGACCTCGGTGGTATTTAATCCAAACATGCCGGTTTCCAATATTTTTATATGATCGATTAATAATCGTTTAAGTTCAATTGAGAAAGTTGGTCCATAGCGACCCAAACCTTTTTCAACTCCCTTAATTCTTTTGTTTTGACCTAGTGCCCTGCGTCTCAGTGTTGCTTGTGGTACTTTGTATTTTTTAGATGCAGCCAGCCAACCCATTTCGCCTTTTTTCACAGCTTCCATAGCCGCAGCCAAGTCAACCTCATTCCAGCTTTGCCGAACTGATGTACTTCTGTATTTGCCAGCCATTGCTGAAAAATATATTAATAATTATTTATGAGCCTAAAATGACATAGTATGCCATTTTAGGCAACGTGCGGTATGTCATTTTACCCTTATCGTTATATTTTACCAAAAACGCATAATATGCATTTCTACAATCGGAAAACAGCACTTATAACTATGGTTAAATATAGCCAAGAGAGTATTTATCAACATTCAGTAACATAATTATTAATTTAAAAACTCCTAGCGCAACACCCAAAATTTCAAACACAGTGACAAAGCATTGTACTGTAACAACCAAATATTTTTTTGATGCCAAAACTTTACAGCATTTAGAAATGGATATTAAAAATCAGGTTTTCAACGTGGTTTGATAAATTAGCGAAAAGATGGCGTAAAAGCACGTTAGATAAAAAGCATACATTTTAGGATTTTAGAATTTGTGTTTTGTTACAGAAAACTGTAATCTGTGTCAGAAAGTGTAGATCTAGGGACTTTATTGTTATTCATAAGTTTGCTGGAAATAAAACCAGAAGATTGAACTTTACTTTTAAACAATGTACCAGCTAATGAAAAATAAATTGGCCTTTTTTCATTTTTTTTATCTTATTTCATTTTCAATAAAATAAGTAGGTAATCATACATTTTTAAAATATTTACTAAAAATTATTGACCAAATTTGGGCGTGGTCGTAAAAAAATTTCGCCTGCGGCGCGTTTTGTCCGCAGCGGGCTTTTCGTGCACCCCAAGATAACAAGTAAGTGCCCCCCCTGTCAATTTTTTCTGAATCCGCCACTGAGGACTTTTAACTATTTTTGAAATTATACAGCTAAGAGAAATAATTATTATTTTACAGAAAAATATCAAAATTCGGTATTGAATACTCCTACGCATCCATCTCTAATTAATATCGTAAAAACGCTCGGGCACATCGATTTTGTTTTCTTTTTGTGCATATTTTAATATTATTTGGTAGTACCTATACGTACAAAAGCGACTTTATTTTTTTAAATGAAACACCCTTTACAGCTATGCTATTATTAATTTTTAACCCTTAAGTTCGATATTTCGAAGTTTGAAATTAAAAACTGACTTTTTTGAATAAATCGAGCATTTAATAAGATATACATTTCAAATTTAATACATTGCTTCACCATAAAGAGTTACACCTTTTGAGGAAAAATGTCAAAAAATTCAAAATAGTGGGGGTCCAGTACCCGCTGACCCCAAGAGAGAAAATTTCGACTCCCCGAGATATTGCAATGGCTCAAGGATTCCGAGCGATCATACACCACTAGTGGCATGGTGTGATTTTTAATACAAAGAATAAGTAATAATTTAGAAAGTTTTCATTTTAAGTAGTATTAATAAGTTTTTACATGCAGAAGATTAAATGAAGCTTTTGAAAAAAGCCTAGGCGGTAAATACAGGGTGGCGCACCGAAAACTTTCCACCCAGGTTTATTTTCTTGTTAATAAATAAATGAAAATTCGCTCGAACACGGGAACCTTAGTTCTCAGGGGGACATATTTTTTTGCTATTTTCACCCTTGCTGGAATCCCTTAAAATCTTAAAGGAATGTGGGATGGAGTAATACCTTATTTTAAAGGGCCAAACGCGACCTTGCTCGTTTTAATCGAGTGAATAATTTCTGAAAAATATAGCTAAAAGAAAAGAAACTTTAAAAGTAATAACATTTATTACCGCTTGTATCAATCGCAAATAAATGTTGAAAATGTCCACCTCCAACCTCCATGCAATTGTAAAGGCACTGTTCAAAATGTTCGCGAAAATTATGGAGCATATGGGGTGGCTTTCGCCCTTAAAATCTTAAATGAAAAGGAAGGTCGAGCGATAGCTTATTTTAAAAGGAATTAAATTGTCTCAAAATCAGCATAATAATTTACTACTTTACTTGCTCGCTTAATTCTTAAAAAGTATTAACTATATTTTCACCGATCCTTCAACCCATCCCCCCAAAAAATCCTTCAAACCCCCAAACCAGAAAAAAATTCTGGCTACGGCCCTGAATGAGCACCTTTCGAGAAATTGAATGGTTAATAAATTTCTGCTTAAGTGTAAACCAATTAAATGGTATAAAATACACAAAAAAGGTTAACAAAAGGGATTTGGAATTCCACTTGTTCAGTCGAAAAAACTCTGTTTGTTTTAAGCATCGATCAAATTCATAGTAAGAATAAAATTCATTTGGCTTTACATTTCAGTGTGTTCAATAACTGATTAAAATGACGTATACTCTTCAAGAAAGGGTTGAAATTATTTCACTTTTCTTTAGAAGTAACGATTGTGCTTAGAATGCATTGCATCTAAATGCACACTTGTCTCATATTTACGTGCTACAATTAGTGGCAAAATTTCGTAAAACATGATCAGTGCTAAACAAAAAAATGGTTGTTGAAAATCCTGTAAGAAATGAAGCTGTAGAAGTTGCAGTTTTGGGTTATATTGTCATCGATCACACACAAGGAAAGTACGGCACACTTAATATTTCCGACACAGTTGAAGATAGGTATAGGCATTGAATATCAAACTATATAAGAATGACGGATGTCCGAGAAACGTTGACAACCCATTTTTTGACTTATTGGAGCTGGTTTGGCCGCCATTGTGGAGCTGATCGTAACTCTAACCTTAAATCTGTCGCCTGTCTGTCGTTATAATGCAGCGCCTCGGCAACAGATGTCTCAAATTCACTGATGTGATGTCGTGGCGTTGCCGCATATCGTATTTTATTGGAATTTTTAAGAATTCAAGCATTTTTAACAGACAATAAAATTGGAGGTTCTTAATTCCAGCCGAATGTATGTTTTTGATAATAATATGTACGCTGATTACTCCGGGGTAATTGGACCGACTTTCATAATGATTTTACCGTTGCATTAGGTGTTAAATGTTAAACAAATAAAAGTAGATAAAAAGCGACAGCAAGTATAACTAAAATAGGTTTTATTTCGTCGAAAAATATCAAAATACGTAATACACTAATACAAACAAACTAAATGTTTCTTAAGTAAGAAAGTAAAACCTACTTATTTTAACCATTTTGAAAAGTAGTAATAATTGCAAATAATAACCAAGTTATACAAACCGCACATCATTCATATTTTACCCAACATATACGTTGTAGCACAAGAATAAATAACAATTTTATTCTTGTGGTTGTAGCCTAGGTAGGTATTGAATAGTGAGAGTCGTCATTTAGTTCTGTTAAAAATAGAATAGATACATGGCGGTCAATATGTTTTCATGTAATTAACGTTGGGACGTCAAAAGGTTGAAAATATTATATGCTACAAAGCAATTCAAAATAGGTACATTTTTAGGTCTAGAAGTGGATAGGTGTAGGTACTTATGTGAAATCAAGTTTTACGATAAGCTATAAAAATAAATTTAAAAAGCTCATGCAGCAAGTCAAACGGACAGGCGGCAACAATGTTTTAATTTAGCAGTGAAAAAGTTAGACGCTTTCTTGTTGGTGAACTCATTGTGCCATGTATGAATTTGACGTAGCAGATTTAGGAAATCGGCTCATATGGCCTTCTTATAGTTTGATATTCAATGGTATAGGTTATTGTACTTGAAATAAGTCTAAAAATTTTTGAAGAATCCAAAAATTAAATAATATACAGGGTTTGTTTGAAGGTTGTAGACAATGATGTATCTCATATAGTGATATGAAAAACTAAAGGCAATGAAAGTCCAAAACACATCTATTACTCAATATACAGGGTGTTGCATTTAAAATAAGGAAGTTGGTATTGATTACTGTTAGATGACACACTCTGTATAGAAAGTTTTTATTGAAGAAAATGCGCAACTAGAAATACCAATCGACGTGTCCGAGCGTTTCTCGGACACGCCCCTATGTATTTTTTGTCGAATTTATTCCATTTGGCTGATACACCCTGTATGTGTGCTATACGAGTGAAGTCAAAGTATTTCCTAATTAGGTTGTCAGCAGTTTATTTTCTCAACCTATATTCTTAAATTGTGTAGTTTACTATCATGTGCCCGAATTTGGCTCCTTTTATATCAAACACTTAAAAACTTAACGCATCTGTTTTATATCTTTTAGATGTTTAGAATAAACGGCATAGGTACAACGTTTTTTGTAAAACAAACACCATAAAAAAGTAAAAGTTTATATAGTATTTCCATGATCATCCTTTTTCGTTAATTAATGCCTTAATTCTCCAAGGAAATAAGTACCAAGAGTAAATTTAAATAATTTATGACGGTGAATTTTAATAGTAATAAGCTAACCAGCGTATAACGTATAGGCCATAATAAATGTGGATAATTATAATCATCCGAGTGCATTATGATTCGTTATACGCGAGTCAGATACTATGCTTTATCTCTATATCATCCATCCACTTAAAAAGCACTAAACCCCAAAAAAAAATTTTTTGTAAATATTTATTTAACATTTTATATTTTTAATATCAGCTGACGATTTATTTGATGTCACGACATACCTACTATTCAAAAGAACGTAATTTTCCCGAAATTAATACGGGTACGAAAATTACAGACCATCTTTAAAATTAAACATATAAAAATAAATTAGATATAGGTACCTACCGTGCGAGCAAAAATTATTTGCATCAAATTTTTTTTTTCTCGAAAACAAAGCAAGATATGAACAAACTCAAAAGATAAAATAGTTGTATTTGTAGTTGCTTAATTCGAAAAAAATACATAATTTTAAAAAAGTCAGTGGCGCGCAATTTTTCTGTCACAAATATTAGTTGGACTGTCTTCCGGGACGCCACTGGACTTAATAATTTTAATCTAATAAAGGTTAAATTATCCTTTTGTTATTACAAACAGAATTGCCGAATTTCAACATAATCGAATAAAAGAGTATTGAGATATTTATGAACATCCGATTTTTTTTTAAAAGTATGCATTTTCGGGCCCATGTTTATATGAACTTTTCTTCTTAAAATCACTTAAAGAAGCACCCCTTGGAGTTCGGCCACATACTTAAATAACACCTTGTACGCATTTTTATCAGTTCTTACTGTGTTTTAGTAGGTAAATGCATCTATCACTTTTCCTATATGGTTACACATTACCATTATTCCAGTTGCCTTATTTGTATTTAAACCCCGTGCTAGAACAATATGATTTCTGACACATTCCGTGACTGCACGATCATGTACTTCCCAGCCATATTACAGTCAAAATGCAAATTGCCGGGACTCGTGTGCATGTATGGCGAATATTTTTATTTATGTGCAATAAATATAATCCAGGTACACGACCACCACACTAATGCGTTTTGATTTATTACTTTAAAGAGAAACTAGGTTTTCAGTAAACCTAGATATTCCACATAACGGGGCAAAAGCATACAGCTTATATCCCTCCTACGCAAACAAAGGTTAATTTTTATGGGTGAAACTATGCGTCACACGCCTTGCCGCCAAACAGGTATGGGCAATATGGGCATGCGCACAAACCCTCTTGTTATTAAGGTTTCCTTGTTTAGCGACATCTTCAAAATACACTCCAGAACCGGCTCGGCGCCATTTTTCTTGTTGTGTTTTACGTTTTCTCTGTGGATTTCTTAATATGTGTGAAGGTAGCGATGTTTATGCAGCGACGAAATTTTTTTGGGGTACGTGTCAATTCCGCCTGTAGCGTTTGTAAGCAAATTTTAATTATTTTAGTGGCGAAGATAAAAATTCTATCATTTAGATTAGCCGTCTTTAGTAAACTACCCCAAAGGGGTAAATTACCTGATTTAAACGAATTTCCGAGAAACAGGAGGAATAAGTTACAGTGTAAAAACTTCGATAAGTAGCGTTTGTAAACGAATTTAAATTTTTTTAGTGGAGAAGAGTGAAATTTTACCCCCATGTGGTAGTTTACTAAAGACGATAAATCTAAATGGTAGAATATCCATCTTTGTCCCTAAAAAAATTAAAATTCCTTTACAAACGATATACCTTTCGAAGTTTTTATCCAGTAACTTTTTCCTCTGTTTTTTTTGGAAATTCGTATTTAGCAGATAAAGAAAAAGAGAAACTGAAAGAATATTTAATTTTGAGTAATTCTACATTAAAAAAATTATGGATGAACGTTTTTTACAAAGTTATTAGCAAAAAATCATTTAAGATTGTGATAGAAGGCAGTGTATGTGATGAGTATTGCTTTTTACAGCAAGCGTACTTTACTGCGGAACATTACTTGCCCATCTCCTATCCATAGGGATTACTAAAGTATATGAAGAACAAAAATTAAATAAAAAAAAGTTTATTATTAAAAAAAAATCGTATTTACTGATAATATAAAATTACAACCCTGGTATTAATTTATTATATCAAAACTGCATTCTTTTATCCACAAAATATCGAAACTGTTTTCGCCAGCTTATCTCTATATAATCGGTTCTAAAAGGTGTATTGTTAACCGGCTTGTTCATTGTTACCCAGAACATTTTTTAATTTTATTTTTTCAACCATTATTTTTAACTGAATTTGGCCCAAAAAGAAATCAAATCCTTAATGAATTTCCTATCGATTTATATTTCATACCAAGTCTGGCAATATTGTTTGGAATGACTAACGTAACGGCAAGTTTTCGCATAAAAATAGCTGTCAAATACGAACTTATTTTGTTTTTTTTTAGAGAAAAACAGCCTTTTTTGTCTTTAATGTGTTCTGTACAAACAGGTCTTTCCATTCCGAGGGTCCTAAAGTGCACCAGACCCTAAAAAATTCATTCTTACCCAACTTACCTCAGTCCGAAAGTGGACGATTTCGGAGATATAGACTGTTATTTGGTTTTGGTTTTTCATAAATTATTTTTTTAATAGTTGGTGTATTGTCACAATATTCGGCTAGGGAGGGTGGGGGATTGTGGGGTGGGGGGGAGGGCACATTGATGGCCCCTTTAAAATTTACTGCCAGCGTTGCCTTTCATAGATATTTCATTTCATATTTAATTTTATTTTTTATATCCTGAGAATTTAATTTCGTTAAATGAAGCAGAATAATTATACGTGAAAGCGCGAAATTTACAAACGATATACCATAAAGACTTGTCCATTACTTTCCTAGTCAAATTTTAAGCCTCAGAAAGGGACTTGGAGAGTATTTCAAAATTAAAAACAGTATCTGAACTTGCGGATCATTTATTAATAAAAAATCAGTGTGTTCTTCAAATTTTCCAGATGATCTAGTGCAGTGATGTCAGCGGAACGATCTTTTTCCAAACTTAAAATAGTAAAAACCCATATTTACGTAATACCATGGAACAACAACGCCTTTCGGATTTATCCTTAATCAGTATCGAACACGAGTTTGTTAAAACATTAAATATCGACGAAATTATAAACGATTTTGCAAAAAAAACTCCTGACGATGCGGTCGTTTTGTATCATACCTAGTATAGTATTTAGAGACATAATGTTTGTGCAGGCTTGTTAAGTGTTCATGCGTTTTACTATTTTCTGTCTTTTGGATTCTATGAGGCTCGATCACTGCTATTCCCGTACATGGTAAGCAACATTATAAGTGGTGTTTTAAAATTTTGATTTTGCATCATGTTTGCTGGAATATTACGTATAATGACTTAATAACTACCCATGTTATGTCTACCAGTCTACCTAGGATTATAAAATAAATTCGAATTGTTTGCTGTATTAATAGTAGGTACTTAACACATAATGTGGGTTTAAGCCTAATTAAATTATTACACGATTAACGAATTCAAAAATTCATAAATCTGAACCTAATAGTAATGAAAATAAGAATTTTCATTTTCCATTCGTTATAGAGAGGGGGCCCCTGAAAACGTTTTGCGGGGGGGGGGGGGCCCACTCAGTTTTTGTTACGCCTCTGTCCATACCTGTATAATGTACACATACATTATTCAAAGCATGTAATTTTATAAACTCTTTAGTTAGACCGGGGCTGAAGCCTTTGAAAATGGTAAAAAGTGAAAAAAAATAATAGTAGGATGAAACCCATTGGAAAAGGAAGAGAGTATAACAAAAATGAAATGAAAAATAATTTACGGGCGATCCGAAGTCATGAAGTGGAAGGGGGTGAGTTTTTAAGGGTAGAAAACGATTTATCTCGATTTCCGGCAAAACTTCAAGTCCTATGGAAAAACGTTAAATGGCAAAGTTGTAGGCAATAAAAAGATCTACAACTTTTGTATTTACACTTTTTTAACATAACCTCAAATTGTATGGGAAAAATTCAAATAGCCAAGTTTTTGGTTTTTTATTATTATCTTTTACAAAAAAAAATTTTTTACGAAATTTTGTGAAAACTTACCTTTTTATGTCCCAAACACACTGTAATTTTTAAAATATTTATTTTTTTACCTTATTTTGACTTAATATTGAAAAAACACCCTAATTTTCAATCGAAAATTCGCACGTCAAAATATCTGCTTTTTTAAAAAAGTCGGTGGGCTTTTTGTTCGTTGAAATCTCTACTTTCTGATGGTGTAAAAAAAATATACATTACTACGGTAAATGTGATGAAATCCCCTGTAAATCCAACCTTTAATTATATTTAGAACAACTATTTTCCCATGTTTTTTGCGATCAGTATGTTTTATGGATTTGTAATTTTTTTGTTTATTAATGTAACATGAAATCTTACGTTTTTCGAGTAATTAAAGTATAAATTTTAATAAACAGCTCAAAATTGTACATAATGATAAAAAAAATTTCTGATTCGGGTTTTTTTCGTTTCTTTCCATTTTTTGAGAATATTTACCATAGTAATGTATATTTTTTTACACCATTACAAAGTAGAGATTTCAACGAACAAAAAGCCCACCGACTTCTTTAAAAAACCAGATATTTTGACGTGAGAATTTTTGATTGAAAATTAGGGTGCTTTTTCGATATTAAGTCAAAATAGGGTGAAAAAATAAATATTTTAAATCAAAAAAATTACAGTCTGTTTGGGACATAAAAAGGTTCTCACCAAATTTCGTGAAAAAAAATTTTTTTTGTAAAAGATAATAATAAAAAACCAAAAACTTGGCTATTTGAATTTTTCACAGAAATTTTGAGGTTATGTGAAAAAAGTGTAAATACAAAAGTTGTAGATCTTTTTAGTACCTACAACTTTGCATTTAACGTTTTTCCATAGGACTTGTAGTTTTGCCGGAAATCGAGATAAATCGTTTTCTACCCTTAAAAACTCACCCCTTTCCACTCCCGACCTCGGATTGCCCGTAAATTATTTTTCCTTTCATTTTTGTTATATTCTCTTCCTTTTCCAATGGGTTTCATTATTCTATTATTTTTTTTTGGTTTCAAAAGTTATCGACCCTGGTCTAAGTGTAGTGTTGTTTAATCAAAGCAATAAGTAAAGTTTAAAATTTTAAAATAAAAATATCATATCATCCAATAAGGTATATTTGTTTTTATTATTACTGCACCTATTATTGTATAATAGACCCTTAATAATAGACAATTCCAAAAGCCAAATAAAAATACGATTAACCAACCGTTGGCGGACCGCATTAAGTATCAAAGTAAATATTAGAATATCTCAATGAACCTATTACTATACAATAGGGGACTTAAATAGGGACATATGTTACCAGATTATGATTATGTTAATACGGTGACAAGGTAGAATTTATAGGTTTACATTGTAACTCGACGCTTATATAAACTCTTTTGACACCTGCGATATCCGTTGTTGGTTTTATAAGAAGCTATAAATACTTTCGATTTATTTATGGTACAGCATGATCCAAGGGCGGATTTGCGGGAGGTAAAAGGGGGGGTGATAACAACCATCCCTTCCTGAATGACCCGCGTTATCAAAATATTCCAAATCTTTTCTTATTAAAACTGGAACAACAATTAGTGCGGATAAAAAAAAATATCACCAAGAAAGTTAGTGTACAGTGTCACCAGTAAAGTCCGCATCATATGGGATTTTTTTTATTAATAGCTTTATTCAAAATTTGACTTTGGCATCAAGTTCTGCTTCGATCGAGATGAAAATTAAGCGAAAAAATAGTATAGTCACGTGAATCGCATTATCTGTCAAATTTTTATTTTTTCAAAAAATAAATCAAAAGTGGGGTTATTTCTGAAAGTATCGAAAAAAGTTATTTAAAAAAGCCTACATGCAAAATTTTAGCTGTATAAGATAATTTTAATTTTTACCCATATTTTGTAAATTGCACCGCTTTTGCAAAATAAGATTCAACGCAACCTTCATAAAACTTCTTAGTTTTGACAATGCTTTATTTCAGATACATTTTCTTTAAAGTAGCGCCATATTAAATGTGTGTTTTTCTACAAAATCAAAATTGGGCTATTAAAATTTGGTCGCATGTGATGCAAAGTTTATTTGTTTTTGACCCTGTATAAGGTAACTTCATAAAATAAGTATTTTGGAAAACGTAGTTTGTGTCTGAAAGTATAATACACCTTAATATTAAGACAAAAAAGAACACAGTGTCATCAGTAAAGTGTTCATTAAATCGTTGAAAATAGATAAACTTTACGTTGTTAAACTTAAATCTAATTTTCACTTGGTTTAAGTTCTATAGGCAGTTGTAATGGAACTTGACATTAATCAAAATAATATGTGCTTGCTACGGTTTATAAAGCATATCTTTTCAACTAAAAATCAGTACTCTAGTTCTCAAAAATTTAAATAGTTCTAGTGTGATATTGTTCTTGTCGTTTAACATTGCATATGATTATCTATTATGCAACATGGTTTACTTAGATGGTAAAATTCGTCCATAAATTATAAAGTCCAATATTAATGATGGGTTGAGCGAAATAAGAATATTCTATTGTTCTACCTGGCATGCAAAGTTTAAAAAAACTTAAATACAAAGTAAAAAATAAATTAATTGAAACAGGTACAATCAATAAAATTTCAATTTAGACAGGACAGCTAGGAGACTTCGAACAGCGATGTGACCTGCGCAACAAATATGTTAAAACTAATAATACCGCGGGCGGCAATTGCCGATCGCTACGAACCCCCACCAACATCTTGTGGATTATAGATTCTAATGGATTCGTTTTTGAGGACGCTGTTTCTTAATTTTATTGTAGAGAAAGCGGTTTTCTGGAAACAAAATGCGTCGCATTAAGATGATTCAATTTATTTCTCAACAAAATGGCTCTATTAAAAGTAGTTCATTAATCAACAAGACTGTGCTGCTAATGGAACTGATTACTACCCATAAAAACACTGTTCTAGCAAATCTGAAATTGATATAACACTAAAGCGGGTTTGATACACTAGCAATTTATTTAATATGGGTTAATATAAAAATAAGCTAAAATATGTCTTAGCAAACCACAAAGTATTAGATCATTTTGCTCAGTGCATATTAGACAATTATGCAAGCCTATTATATTCCGATTAATTGAGACTTTATATAAAACATCGCTCAAACTACGTTATGCAGCTCTGAAATACCGTGCGAGCAAAAACTATTTGCATCAAAGAGGGCTTGGATTAAAAAACGTAGGGCTTGGTTTAAATCACAATGATATGGGGACGATATTATATCTAACCGAATCTAGGTTAAAATTTTGTCAAATTCATATTATGACCAAACTAAAGATAATAAAATAAGTGGACAAATACAAATTTATTTTTGTTATTTACAAAATTAACAAAGTAAGAATATACAGAAAGGAAAAGAAAAATAATTACATAAATTGCTGAAATTGGCCAGCGCCATGCTCCAAGCATAAATTCACACGTCTCTTCATATTTTCGAAAATGTTGACCAGCATCTCTGGAGAAATGTTACCACATTCTTGGATAATGCTTTCTTTTTCCTTCTTGTTCCATATAAGATCTTCCCACTTCTTGGGACAGGCGTCTTATACAATTTGTTGGCGTATTTTGCATTATTTCACGAACGTTTGCAACAAGTTCTATTGTTCTTACAGATGGTCTTCCTGCTCCTTTTTTGTGTTGTATAGAACCTGTTTCCCTAAACACAGCCACGGTTCTTTTCAGGCAATGATAAAAATCCCCAGCAATAAAAGCAACGTTAGGAAAATGTTAGTAAAAATCGTCCATGCACAAACCCGGATTGTATTGCCACTCACCATTTACTCTAACCCCGTTTCGAAAATACGCTTCAACTATGAATGTTTTGTACTGTTCCGTAAAGCCCATTGTGTGAATTGTTCAAGAAATTGGAAAAATTAGCGATAAATCAAATTACTTGTAACGACTGTCAAAGATGACGGAATAACTGATTGATTGTTAATTTACGTAGTTGCTGACACCCAACAAAGCTCTACGGCTAAGCATTACGTCCTTAGATGCAAGGCCCTCTTTGATGCAAATAATTTTTGCTCGCACGGTATGTCGTCCTTTTTATTGATACGAAACAAAAAAAAATAACAAATTATTTACGTTCCTATCAATTAGATTATTGTCGCAACAGGATCTAAATGTTTTTGTGACTAATAAAGAAAAGAATTCCGAGCTTCCCTCGGGCAAAATTACAAAATTCCCATTACCAATCTAAACTGGGTTACAATACCGAATATGTCAACTGTCACCTGTCAATCACGCCGGACCCAGGGACCACCCAGATGAAGATCCAATTCGGTTCTGCCTCGCCGCCTCTAAAAACAATAAGTCATTTAAAATTTCGTATTGTTCGGAGATCATCGATTTGTTTTTTGCGGAATCTATAACTCTTTTAGTTTATATTAAATTATATGGTTTAAAGGAGGATAATAATAGATGTTCAAATCGTTTAGAGTAGTTATTATAGAGTGTAATTATTTAAGTATTAGATAAATTAAATATATCAAATAGGTATCGTGCGAGCAAAAATTATTTTCATCAAAGAGGGCCTTGCATCTAAGGACGTAATGCTTAGCCGTAGAGCTTAATACCTGTTCGGTGTCAGTAACTACCTGAATTAACAATCAATCAGTTATTCCGTCATCTTTGACAATCGTTACAAGTAATTTGATTCATCGCTAATTTTTCCAATTTCTTAGAGTAAATGGTGAGTGGCAATACAATCCGGATTTGTGCATGGACGATTTTCACGAACATTTTCCTAACGTTGCTTGTATTGCTGGGGATTTTTATCATTGCCTGAAAAGAACCGTGCATGGCTGTGTTTAGGGAAACAGGTTCTATACAACACAAGAAAAGGGCAGGAAAGGAAGACCATCTGTAAGAACAGAAGAACTTGTTGCAAACCTTCGTGAAATAATGCAAAATACGCCAACAAATTGTATAAGATGCCTGTCCCAAGAAGTGGGAAGATCTTATGAAACATGCAGGACTATTCTTAAGAAGCAGCTAAATATATTTCCTTATAAAGTGCTAGTATTCCAAGAAATACAAGCCGCAAATTTTGAAAGACGCAGGAATTACTCTCAATGGTTTACCCAAAATTTATTGGAAATAAATGATTAATGTGAATTTATGCTTGGAGCATGGCGGTGGCCAATTTCAGCAATTTATGTAATTATTTTTCTTTTTCTTTCTGTATAAGTATTCTTACTTTGTTAATTTTGTAAACAACAAAAATAAATTTGTATTTATCTACTTGTTTTATTACTCATTAGTTTGGCATGTCATGTCATAATATGAATTTGACAAAATTTTAACCTAGATTTGATTTTGGCATATCATTGTGATCTAAACCAAGCCACACGTTTTTTAATCCAAGCCCTCTTTGATGCAACTAATTTTTGCTCGCACGGTAGATATTACAGTTATCGCAACATGCTTACCTACTATTAATGACTGGCTATAAGCGAATGGTTATCCATTTATTAATTTACCAAAAAATGTTGATTGCAACATAAATAAATGACATTAAAAGCATTTTGTCCGAATGTTGTAAGGTAAACTAACTTTTAATGACAATTTATCATATGACATATTATATGAACACTTGTAAAATGAAAATCCTGGCACTAAATCAATTACTTTACACACCTAGAACTGTCTTGTAATATTGCGTGTTCACAAAACAAGTTTAAATTGCAATCATTAAATCATTACTATTTTTAAAATAACCTAACATTTTTTTTTATCTCGATAAAAAAAACTATCTTTATAAGGTGGGCAGGAAAAAATCGGGACACGTTGCCGAAAAACAATAGAAACAAGGACCAAAAGAAAAATTAACCTTTTTTTTTAACTATTATAGTTTTGGTCGCAATGTTTGATAAAGAGAACCGTTTGATAAACGATAATCGTCTTCGCGAATTAAGATTAATATTATGCCAGTCTCAGCGAAATGTAGGGAGTAAACTACATACTATTTTGATGGTGTCCAGTTGTCTCTGGGATCCGCTTTTAACCATTTTTAGTATTGAAAATACTACTGGAATCGTTTTTAGGCAAAATTTGCATTGGCGACCCAACACCGCAATATCTCGTGCGGTCTTGTAACATAATACTCTGATAATTCTTGGTAAAATATAAATATGAGTTACAGCGTAAAGTCGGCAAGTAAATAATGTTTAGTTTTAGTATTTTTGCACTTCAAAGTGCTTTATTAAGATAAATTATACAATATTGTGTTTTAAAGAATGCCATAATAATTTTGTTAAAAAGTGTTTTATTGAGAGAAGTTATATAATTATGTATATTTGTGTTTTGAAGACTGCCATAATAATTTTGTTAAAGAAGGTAAGTTCACGTTATTTAAATCGGAATATTATATCGAGAAAAAAAAATAGTGGGAGGCAAAAAGTGGGAGCACAATAATTGCATATACAGGGTCCGCCCAAATTTGGTTAACAAATGGGATAATTTTTTTATTATTGATTTCTCAAAAAATGTTATTCTACATAAAAGTTTTGCATCTTGAGTAAATCATTTTGACGTATTCAAATCTTCTGTGGCATATACAGGGTGAATATAAAATAGAAAAATATGACGTCAGTGACTCAAAAAATTTTAAAAATTTAAAAACTGAAACAGCCACATTAAAGAACTAATAAATCCAAGATAAAAAGTTAAATAAAGTTTTTTTCTAGTGTTAATAGTTTTCAAGAAAAGTCAAGTTAGAAATCAAATTTTTGCCCTTGTTGAATTTTTACACTTTTCATATTAATTTTACATATTAACTGTTAATATGGCTGGTTCAGTTTTTAAATTTTAAAAAAAATTTGAGTCACTGACGTCATTTGCCACAGGAGATTTGAATACGTCAAAATGATTTACTCAAGATGCGAAACTTTTATGTAGAATAAAATTTTCTGAGAAATCAATAATAAAAAATTATCCCATTTGTTAACCAAATTTGGGCGGACCCTATAGAATTAAAGAACATTTTTTAAACTTTTACAAAATACAAATTAGAATGTGGGCTTTAATTATTTTCTCTATTTAAAATAAGCCTCTCTTATGGGTGGTGTGCAGGGCAGTTCTAAGAAAATTGTATAGGTGGTATATGTGGTCTGAAAAAAAGAAAACACAATTTTTAGTACTTGATAAAAATGTAATTGCGGTTAAAAGTCAACTTGAAATTTTGGGTATACATAAACACAACAAGTAGTGAATTATATTGGAAAATATGTAACTTACATCACATAGGACATTAAAATTTTAAAGCTGTGTCAGGTATTTTCAATACATAGGATGCTTGCGTAAGGTGCAAGATCTGTGAATTTTTTTCTATAAATCATAACTGGCCCGAAATTTTAAGGCAGATAACGTTTCTTACGTTGTTTTAAAAAGCTAAGGTAATTTGATTTGCACCCTGGAACATTGCAAGTTTTTTTTTCGTTATAATTATTTTAAAATAATATCATTGTCAATCAAAACAATCTGGCTTCATTTTCACTATTTACATACAGACAATAATATTATCGCAAACTGCAATATAATAACACAGACATTGTTTTTTGCTGTTATGTTATTACACACGCAAATACGAAACGAATATTGCAACGAGCAATTAAAACTTAAAATTCCGCAATAGTTTATTTAGTTAAAAACACAAGGAAACGTTCCAGTTAATTAATTATCCAGTTAATAAAGCAATAATTAACTATATTTAAAACATATTACACACATTTTTTACCAATAAAAGGCAGATAAACAAAGCAGACACGTGCTTTTAGAAGTCTGACACAAGTAAATGGTCTCTTTTTGCACTTGCGTGCATTCTGTTCCGCCCCGTGCAGGCAACCAGCGTGTCCGTTTTGTGCCTTGAATACTTGAAAAGGGTCTATCTAACTTTAAATATTCTAAAATTCTATTTTTGTAACAACCCTAAAAACATGATACAATTGCTGCGCGAACCGCGAAGGGCACGGTAGTCGTTCGTTTTCGTTTAAATTCGGTTCCAGCGACGCATGCATTGTTAGGTAATACGAATACTATTATTTTGGTCATGCGTGAGTTGAGTGTTAGACACAGTGTGCCAGAATTGCCAGGTTTTAACTTTAGAAACACGTTTAAAAATCGTTTCAGAAGGATGAGTTTATAATACTCGCCTGGTAATGGTAATAATTGCTAGACTCGCTGCGACGAGACGAGAGTTTTTAAAAAGTGAGAGATTTCTCGTATCGTGCAACACTATAACAGGCACCCTCGGATGCTACCCTAGCTTTAAACTGCCGTCTGCGAACTAATACGCTATTGCTACTAGGGTTGCCACCCGTCCTGAATTTCGGAGGACGTCCTGCATTTAAGGTGTTTTTGTGCCGTTTGTCCTGCGTCCTGCGAAGAGCCCTTGCAGGACGCCTAATGTCCTGAATTTTGCAAATATTTCAAGTTGTAAAATATTTTCTGAAAAAATCGGGCACTAGTAGTAGTAGCGGCAACGCCGGTAACCGGCAACTCTGCAATCTGCAACGTATTTTTATATGTCTGTTTTGTAAATTGTGTGTTTAGTTTTTGTGTTTCTTGTTCCTTTGTTATAATATAGACTATAGACTGGTAAGACTGGTTCTTACCTTTAAAAATAGATATTTTTGTTCGTTAATAAAAAAATTTTAAATGTCCTGAATTTTTCAATCATGTTCTTAATTTTTATCTGCTTTGTCCTGAAAATTCAAAAATAATAGGTGGCAACCCTAATTGCTACCCCTATTACAGCCAACAAATCAAAATAAATATCGGATCTAAGAGAAAATCATTTGCAAAGACCAGTGTCACAAATGCAAGTGTTCGCTAACAAATTGATTGGTGGTATACCTACCAAAACCACGAAGACAGAAGATGATGCTTCCTTTTTTGTCGGATCCATCATTGGACGCGTTTCGCCATATCATAGCTCATAAGTAAGGCTAGTTTTTGATGGAATGAAGAAAGCCAATTATTTTTCAATACTAATAAAAACCGCAAGTATAGCTGCTACTTGAATAAGTAGTGGCAAGTGACAAAATGAAAGGAAAACTATTTTTCCATTACATATTACATCTGGAACATGTAGAAACCTTTCTATTTACGAAGAAGGCTTAAAGTGTCTAATTAATTTGCAGTTAATTTACCACTTCCATTACACGTTAGTTAGTAGGTATAGGAGCCATTTTTTCCAATTAATTTTTTTTTTAAATAAACGAGAGAATTATCCTCTATATGTTTTTTTTTAATTATCCGTTGATTGCTTATCCACATTATTCCCATAGTCTTACGTCTGACTTCTATCAGAAATTGTAAAATTTTCGATTGGTATTCCAGACATGTCAAAAAAGGAAGTGAGCTTTTATGTTGTCGCATTATTTCGTACAAGTTTTTTCAGCTAATCAGTAAACGTTGATTAATATAATGTAAAGAATTCATTATTGGACATTATATTGTTTGATAGGGTTTATTTTTAAGTGCCACTATGTCATGGTTTGCAACCGCATACTAATTCAGAGGGTCAGGAAGCAAATAGGTCCCACACTCAGGAAGAAACTCTATTAGCCCTAGCTAGGAATCCATTATTAGTCGCATTATTAGGTTTGATGCTCTTTTTTTAAACATATTCATATGCTAAATTGAAATTTTCTTATAATTTCTCAAGGATATAGTTTTTTTAAATCAATTTTATTAGTTTTGATAACTTAATAACATTTAAAAAAATTTGTTAAGAGCCGTAAATAATAAAATTAATTAATGCTTTATTATAAAAGCTATAAATGTTTCAAAAATCCATAAAACTTATTCGACGCTAACGATGGAAACCTTTATAAAAAAGTAACATTTTAATAAAAACACATATTTTAAATATATTTAATCCTCAAACCCATATTTTATAACTTATAAAATACCAAGCAACAATTTTCTTTCATCTCAGTCCATCACATTCGAGAACGCCATAAATCCATCTCCCTTTCGCCTCAACTTTTCGTGTTCCCTAAATATGTCAACAAAAACTTAATCTATCTAATCCCCCCTTGTCGTGTTGCCTGCCGTACGCACCCTTGACGGGGGGATATCGATTGCCCCGCCCCCCGCTGGGAACCGCCGTTTCCATGGAAACCACGACAACGTGTTACAGGGGACGATCGTCCGCTTCTCGCCTCCCGACGACGTCGAAGGAAGCAAGTGGCGTCGTCGTCATCATCGTCGCGACGAAAAACAGCTTCTCGTTCTGGTATAATTCTACACACCGTTCTTGGACTATGACGTCTGAAGGGGCAGGGCGGTAAAATGCACGAAAGGCAAAGTTTTAGCAGTGGCAGTATGAGCGTGCGCACTTTTATGTTTATGTATTTAGTCTTAAATTAAGGAAATCATCCATGATATAAATCACCAGCTTAATCTTAACATAGTATAAAACAAAGTCGCTGTCGCGTCTGTCCCCAGCTATATGTGCCCTAATCTTTAAAACTACGCAACGGATTTTGAAGCGTTTTTTTTAATAGATAGAGTGCTTCAAGAGGAAGGTTTTTATGTATAATACATGCATAATATTGTAGAGAAACACTGATAAATTTAGAGGTTTGTTCGGGTTTGTATTTATAAATCTTGACGTGATGGTGAACTCGCCTTATTATTATCTCAGAGACGTATAATGCCTGGCATTGCAACGCAGGCCGGATACACGCTAGTAAAACATAAAATCATGTTACTCCGTCACTGGCGGACCAGGGACCCAAGATTTATTGGTGGGTTCGTTTCAATGATCCACGTAGCATTATGTAACAAAAAGAGATAGAATAGTAACCGGGAGAACTTAGCGCACGATATAGACAAGCCCGATCATCGGTTTTATCAAGATTTCTTTAAATAGGTCTAATTAGGTTTACTTCTTCGTGAATTTATATTTTCTATTTCACGTTCATAATAAGCTCAGTATGATACGCATTTGCGTATCGTAATAGAGCTATTTCGATACGCGTTTTTTCTTTATTTGATGTTGGTAACATTTAAATGTTTTATTTCATTGACTTGCGCGGCCTTTGTGATTTACGAGTAAAAAAATTGCAAAAAATATATTTTATTCAAATTTTTCGTTGTTTTTCGAGGCAAATTCGAGTTTTTATTTGGATTGTGTTAATGCTGGTTAGTGTTTAACGAGACGAGAAATCTCGCACTTTTTAAAAAACTCTTGATTTGCGAGACGAGATTTTCCAAATCTGTTGATGCAAATAATTTTTGCTCTCACGGTACTAAGACGTTGTTATTATTTTAAAAAAAACGTATGTGTATTTACTGGGAATTTTTCCTATATAATTAAAGAATTTTTCGATTTGTTTCAAATACGTATCTCCGATAGTGTCTATCAATATTTATTATATTTTCTTCTCCAATTTTAGTTTCCTCGATTGTCCTACGATAAATCTTCGACAGGAGTAAATCGAATCTCGATTAAACTACGGCTCATAATTCCCGAACAAAAACTTACATTCATTGTGCCCATTATGAGCGCGACAGGTAAATAAGGCGCGTATTAAAATATTTTTATTTTGAGAGCCGAAACTTATTCGATATTCGAGCAATAATGGCCGGCCATTGTACTCGGATTTGTCGGTGCACTATTTGTCGACCGACGTAACTTATTTCAAACACAATAGTTCATTAGTTTATCGGATCAGATCGGACTGGTCATTAATCTTTCGAAGCTGATGGACTCGGGAGTTTTTTGGTTAAAAATATGTTAGGCCGTTTCTACGCTGTGTGCTGGTAGTTTCGATTTTGGTGAGAACACATTCGTTAACTCAAATCATGTGAATGTGTAAAAGTAAAAATCTGTAAAGTATGGGTAGGTTCACTGAGGAAAATTATCTAATCTACAACGGGTTTGCTAAGAGATAGTTTGTATTAATACCTTATTTTTTATTAACCCATATTAAATAAATTTCTAGTGTATCAAACCCGCTTTATAGTGTTATATCAATTGCAGATTTACTAGAACAGTGTTTTTATTGGTAGTCATCAGTTCTATAAGCAGCACAGTCTTGTTGAATATTGAACTACTTTTAATACAGCAATTTTGTTGAGGAATAAATTGTTTCTTCTCAATGCGTCGCATTTTGTTCCCAGTAAAGCGTTTTCTCTTCAATTAAGAAAGCAGAACAGCGTGCCCAAAAACAAATTGTATCCGTTAGAACCTATAATCCCCAAGACGTGGGTGGGGGTTCGTAGCGATCGGCAATCACTGCGCGGCGTAGTATTAACGTATTTGTTGCGTAGGTCACATCGTTGTTCGGAGTCTTTTAGCTGTCCTGTCTGAATTTGAATTTTATTGATCGTGCCAATACCTGTTTCAATTAATCTATTTTTACTTTGTATTTAGATAGAACTTTGCATGTCAGATAAAGCAATAGAAAATTCTTTTTCGCACAAACCATTATTAGTATTGGACTTTATAATCTATGGACTAATTTTACGATTTCAGTAAACCATATTGCAATTATAGTGGATTTCACCTTAGTTTTTAATGCTTTGACGTCTCTCTTGTCAAACATATTAGCCAACACGTGTTTTTAAAATCCCTAATTCTATAAACGGCTTTCAGGCACGAGCATTGGCTAGATTAACAAGAGATGGATATATAACTGACCGTATAGTTACATGTACATGACGAAGATGCACACTACACAGTTCAATACGTAGCCCTTCAATGAGCTCAAACTCGTCAAAAGCACAGCATCGCTCGTATATGCCGGTAGTATGTGCATCTTTGTCTTACGTATTTGCTCTCGCATATCTCTTTTCGTACTTCATTAATTCGATTGTCTCGTCGCGTTCTTTAAATATCACAGAGCCGCATTGGGATACACCGCGCACCGCGTGCTGTTAATTCTTGATCGTTCGTGTTATTGTTTTTGGTATTTTTCAGACAGCATTTTGCTTATATTTTGTGCGTATTAGACTTTTTGGTTTTAAACTGCTGGACTGTGTGTATCTGTGACGTGTTTCATTTTATGCAAAAGTAAGTAAATAATTATTAATGTCTCGGACGGTGACGACGACATCGACAGCTTGTCAGATGAAGACCAAAAATAATAGGGAACTTGCAACAAAATTAAATTTGAAAACCACAGTGAACCATTATGCTAAAATAAGTTTTACATACAGTTATATTGAAGAGTGCTTGAGGTATCTGTTCTGCAAACACATTGACAAAAATTTTTTTTTGTAGTAGCTTTACATTATTTTTTCTTTATCCATTAAAAAAAAACCTAATTCGATAACATTACAAACTTTTATTGTTTTATTATAAACCAACGAAAAGTTAGACCTATTGTAAACTTCAAACTCTTTAGAACCTAGTCTAAAGAAAAAATATCTACCCGTGAATAAGAAAATAAAAAAGTAAACAATAAGCTATTAAATATAATATATATTTTTTTAACTTAACACTGCATGGTCTAAAATCAAATTAAAAAACAAAATAATTCTTTAATAAAAAACGTAGTTAATTATTCATGATACTAGCTAGATTCACGACTGCCCCTTGTATATTTTTTATTGTACTAAATTAAGAGTGTGTTTTTACCAAAATAACAGCACTTTATTATATTATGAATAAAAATTAAATGAAATTGTTTTTCTGATATTCTATCCTATTTCCATTCCCCTTCAGTGTTTTTTTTTGAAATATCTTAAAAATTGCTTAGGTAATTCTCGTTTCCATCCATAATTACAACTACAAATAAATTGACCCATGTTCACACATAATTTTTAAGTCCGGCCCTGGCCAATCCTTAAGTTCTGTAAAAAGAAATGTTATAAATGACATGTGTCAGCGGCGGCCATTAAAAACTAAGGTGAAATCCACTATACATGCAAGATAAATATCACATTTAAAGCTATTTAAAATTTTGAGAACTACAGTACTGATTTTTAGTGGTAAGTATATGCTTTATTAACCGTAGCAAGCAAATATTATTATGATTAATGTCAAGTTTCATTACAACTGCCAATCGGAACTAATACAGTATGTAAAATCAGGTTACACTCCCAATAGAAGTTGATAATTACTGTAAGTATTCAGAGCAATCATGGCTATAAACCATTCTATGGTAGCATTAACTCCTACTTCCTGTTGGCTAAATTACAGTGATATTATCACTATACAACGGTCTAGCAATTTTCGTTGTCTTACAGTAGGAAAGCGCGTTGCTGTCACGTATAATATTAAACAGTTATATAAATAGTATGTGGATTCTGAGAAGGCATTTTTTCAGTGTTGTATAAATGAAACTAGTTTAAAGTTTCTCCCGTTTAGTTTCTCCTTGGGTCCGCGTATAGGCCTATAAAAATAGCTAATAATATCTTGATATCACAGTTTATCATAACCAATTTTCAAACTTCTTTATAATATTTATAAAATATCTTAATAAAACAATGTACCTAGTGAGATTCATTATCTGTTAAAAGACCATTTTTCTCACTATTAAAACCATTTTGCCTAAACACCTATTGTTTTGAAAGTTTATATAATATCACAAAAATAACAACAAACTGTTCAACATAATTAATATATAAACACTACAATAAATACGCGAACAAGTTAATACCAATAGGCTTGATTGGCTCACCGACTCGCCATGGTTCGGCGAGACTCGTGTTTTTGGCTGGCGTTAATAAAATTTTCAACGGTTGCCCACTTTTTTTTAGGGAAAAAAATTAATTCCCCATTACGACAGCCCTTCCGAGAGATGCTATTTTAATAAAACATGTCTTATGGGGACTAAGCATTTTACTGTTCTTATAGGCCTGTGACGTTGCGTCGTACCCGCGCCGCGGTAGTATTTATTGTAGCCCCGGCCTTAGACAATTAAAACGCAAATCATTGCCCAAATTCTTTAATAATTATTTTATCATGTATCGGTGAACGAAAACATGAAAAACATGAATGCAGAATTCATGTCAAATTTTAATTAGATTTTGATTTGATTCTTCAACTCGAAAATATGATTGCATGTTACTGTGGCTGTTTGTTGAAAAGGAAATTAAAAATTCTTCGGGAATACTGTTGGCACAATGGAATTATAATTCAAAATGCTTAATATATTTATACAAACACGCAAATAGTCTAAATTATAAAAGTGTACGCAATAATGGCAATACTATACTCATATTTTTAAGTATTACTGCCGTAACTAGAAACCCGCAACTTGGTTAAGTCACATGGCATTTATGGCACCCTGTAAAAGTCTGGTCTATTTTTATCTTAATCGCATTCACTCAACTCAACGTGCAAGAGATTAAAAGTTATGGCGTTATTCATTGGTAAAACATAGAAACACATTTGATATGCACAAAATTTAGCAATGGAAAGTGCTATCAATAACCACCCTGATAACATACAAGATTTTCGCCGTCCAAATATTGTAGCTACGAGCCAATCAAGCGGTGCGCCTGTTTCGCGTTCAATGCTGCGTTGCCATATTATAATTAACGTTCGCGGTGTATTTCATCGTAGTACAAAGCCGCTAAAATGCAATGTTTTTTTAAATACAAACAGCTGGATTAGTTCTCAGTTCAGTGAGCGCAAGGCTTGGCAACCTATTGTACCGTAATTAAGATAGATAAACCAATAATAATAAATTTATAATAGAAAATGATGGTAAATGAAATGTTTGTTATTGGAAATAGGAGAGTTTATTAACCAAATCTAGTTTATTCTACCCACATGTCACATTAACAGCTGATACTAGTTTCATTCCAAAAGTTCCCAGTCCAGTAGTGAGCCGGAGCAAGCTCACGCGGTAGTTTTCAGAGACTAAATTTTCTTTAAGTTTACTATTTTAAGTTGAACGGTTGGTTGAATCAATCAGTTTAGGTTAATTAACTCTCCTATTTCCAATAACAAACAAATAATTTATCATTATTTGCTATTATAAATTTAATATTATTAGTTTATTTATTTTAATTACGGTACAATAGGTTGCCAAACCTTACACTCTATCCTCACACTATCTAAAAACACATAATATTTTGGTAGTTTTACTACGCAGCATTAAACGCAAAACAGGCGCATCGCTTGCCGCTTGATTGGCTCCTAGCTACAATATTTGAGCGACAAAACTCTTTTATATTGTCAGGATTGTGCATAGCGTTTTCCATTGGTAATTTTAGTGCATGTCAAATGTTTTACCAACGAATAACGCTAAAACTTTTAATCTATCGCACGTTGAGTTCGATATTTCAATTGTAGATAAAATTTACGCTGTATTTTTGCAAGCCATTATGCTAATAAAGTAATAAACCATTAAGACCCCCCCCCCTCCCCCGTTCATGTTTAAAATATGGTGAATCCGATGATTTAAAAGAAGTTGGCCCAGTCCTATCACGCAGCGTTAAAAACAGCTATATATTCCAAGATTCTACTGGCTAAAAATGTCACGTGATGGAGTTTATTTGTATTAGTCAGGTTAGGTCACCTATTTGTCGCGGGGTTAGTGTTCTGTGCTGTTATGTTTTTTAGGTTAGATTTTTTATTTTTAATCGGTATCGATTTGTTTATAATCTTTGTTTGTATTCTGTCGGTTATAATTATTAATTATTGTGATGTTATTTGTTGTGTACGTTCATTATTAAAAACGCCTTTTTTTTGCTTTATTTGTAATAAATTCTTTAGTACCTATCCAGATTAATCTACGCAAGCCGATTTTAAAAAGCAACAGTATTCATTTGCTGGAAATAAATTTAACGACCATCTACTTATTATCAAAAAAAATTTAAAATATTTAAGCAAAAATTTAAATTCAAATTTAGGGAAACTAAACCTAACAACATGATATGTTTAGCAATAGAATATTTTATTTTTATAATAGTCACAACATAAATTTTTTTTAAATTCGAGTTATTTTCCGCAATGGTGCAAATTAGCTCATCATAATTTCAATTACTTGCAATTTCATTTTCGATTGAAATTAGTGCTAAGCCATTAAGACGTTCTTAAGACATACTAGAGCGCAAATAATTTGGAAATGCTTTGCTCACACCATTTTTTGGACTGACCTCCCACTTATTCCAAATTCTTGTGCCACAGATGCTTCATTAATATTTGGCTTTTCAATTCAATTGGCAATTCATTTTCCATTGGGAATAACATCTACAAAATAAAATAATTACAATTGCTGAATATGACTGCCATTTCTATCTATACAATCAATATAATCATCTTCCAATTTGTTAATAGCATTTGAAATGTATTCTGGGTAGTCGTTGTTTAACGTTTCGATTTCATGCTGGGTAATTTTCTGTCTCAATTGCTGCAAGTTTGTGCTTCTCTCGGCATATACCAGATTTTTTAGATAACCCCATAGGAAAGCATCTAATGGAGTAAGATCGGCGCTGTTGGGTGGCCATTAAATGGTGCCGTGTCTTCCTAACCAGTCGTCATAGCGGTTGTTTAAATATTCTGTCACAGGGACTATGTTATGTGGCGGAGCTCCATCTTGATGCCAGATCATCTTATATAGTACTCATTGACTGGTAAATCCTCTAAACGAGCTTCTATTTCGTTGTAAAGAAATGCCAGATATCTTTGTCCAGAAAGGGAGCCCTCATAAAATATAGGGCCAATAATTTTATTTTTAACTATACCGCACCAAACATGCAAGCTTTTCCTACCTTGGAATTTTATTTCTGCTATACTATGGGGATTAGTTGTAGCCCATATGTGCGTGTTTCTCCTATTGAAAACTCCTGCTGTGGTAAATGTCGCTTCGTCACTCCATAATATTTTCTCAAAAAAATTATGAGTTGCATTTTTCCTCCTAAGCATTTCCTGGCAATAAATAAAGCGTTTACGCATATGCTCCTCGTCTAATTTTTGCAGAGGTAAGATCTTGTAAGGATAATAACCATGTGATCGAAGCGTTTTCTGTATTTTTTTTCGTGCTATGCCTAAATTATTATAAGCATCTTCAATTGAACGGGTCGGATTTTCTTTAAAAAAATTGGTATATGTTAAGAAGAAAACAATAAAATCCTTACTATATAGTCATATCTACCATCAAAAAACAACAGAATATCTAACTCTTTATCCAAATTTCTTGTTACTTCCCTTGGTTTTCTTTTTATGGATTTTCGCATTCGAAAACCTCTTTCGATATTTCTAAATGTATTTTTTGCTGGAAGCGGCAAATCCGGATATAGTTGCCGATATTCTTGACGAGCCCTGTATGCATTTAAATTATTTTTATGAAATAAACGTAAAAATTCACACTTTTCTTCCTCGGTATACCTCCTGTGTGTGTCAAATACAAACAATTATTTAACATTCATCCATGGCTACCCCGATTTTAATATAAATTTTTAAAGCAAAACTTAATTTAAATATTTCCTAAACGGCTTGTCAGAAATTTGTCAAACTATATATTTTTGAAATCGCGAAAAAAAGCTCTATCCATAGACAAGCGAGTTGCGCGCTCTCAAGGATAGATAGGCAACTTAACATACTAAATTGGTTCCCTGATAGCGCCACATGCGACCGGGGGAGAAACTAAATATAGTCGTGGTGTGGGTAGGCGCCAAGCATAAAAATTTTAATTTTATTATTACTTTGAATTCAAATTTTCGCGCTTCTAACTTAACGGAAAAGTTTGAAGCGCGAAACATCTGATTCAAGTTAAAATAATTTGGGAGAACGAAAGGAAATTATAACAATGATATGGCGACAAGATTTATTAATATTAGATATTTACATAAATATGGTTTACATAAAAAAACAGCTTACATTATTATATTATTATTTTCTGTAGATTTTTCTAACAATTCCCTGTTATTTTCAAAGTTTTTATTTAATAAACTAGTTATTGTACCTTGTAGTTCATTAAGTTGTGAAGTAAAGTTTCTTTCTATATCTTTAATAGCTTTCGCTGTACTTTCCAATCGTTGGGCGACATTAATGAAGTCTTCAGGAGGTTCCACGCTTTTGTTAATTGCCTTGGTTTTTCTTCCCGATTTCTTTGGTCGCGACATACTTATTAAATATATACCTATTCACGATTCTCAAACTACCGACTGCGCCATGTTAAGTTTATAAATTATATATTATGAATAATTATTTAATAATAACTTTATTTTTTATTTATTTGACAAATTAATCATAAAATGACAATGACAATCTTTCACCAGTCCAGGTAAGACTTCAGGATCTGTCACAACAAGCCATATTTTTATCTTTCTCGCACATATTATGCAGGTACAGAGAGAGAGAGAGAGAGGTACAGAATGTTGGCCATGCTAATTCTAAATAAATATTCTGTTCCTACCAACGTTAGGAGATGAACAACCTTATAAAACAAAATTCCTACAATAGCGCCACTAGCGACCGGGGGATAAATTAAACGAACAGGGGACGACCTTCACCATTTAAGTTATCCTAGCCTGGCTCTATCCAAATATGTAATAATATACAGGGTGTCCAATTTAAAAAAAAATGTGTGCTAAAATTTTAAAGTTCCAACAGTCTTTTGTTTTTTCTAATAATTTTTAAAAAAAGTTAAGATCAAGATCTACAACTTCCTTCATCTTAGTTTTTTGATATCTCTATTAATAAAGCGACTAGCATATGGGTCAATATATAGGGAATGACCCTGTAGATACATTGAACATGAGGGTCAAAAATGAAAAATGGCATTATAAAAGTCATAATATTTTTGCTCAAGAAATATAATGGTTAATGGATTGGCCTCCTTTTTCCGGACACCCTGTATAAACAGTTATGGATTGGTACCTACGCCTTTATCCAATGGACGTAGTGGTTCACGATACGTTCTAAAAATTCATATAGAACATGACGACGTTTTTATATTATATTTTCGACAATCCCAAAAAAGCTCAATGTAACAACCGTTTATGAAACAATCTTGCCGAGTCAAAACTTGGGGAGTTCACTCTATAAGGCCCGACAATCCCCAAGTGCCAAGAGCAAACAGAGGGGACTTCTCGTCATCAATGTCGCTTAATCGCTTTGTCCCATTATCGGCTGAATTATTACATATTCCGTGGAGTCAAGAAGCGTGCTCACCATAAAGATGTAAAAGGAAAGGACGGTTTTAGGTAAAAGTAAGAGAAAAAATATTCAATCTCATACCAGTATAACATAGGCCTATAAAAAACAGTAGAATGCTTATTATCCATAAGAGTTAATAATAAGTGTTTTAATTAAAATGGCACCTCTTGGAACGACTGTATGGTTGGGAAATTAATTGTTTTCCCTAGAAGAAAGTTGGCAACTATTTGAAATTATATTAACTCCAACCACAGAGCACGAACAAAGAACCGAAAACACAAGTTTCGGCGAGCCCAATCAAACCTATAGTTATTAGTTTGTTCCCGTGTTTATTTCAAATCAATTCAAAACAATATGTCTTAACAATGTCATTGTGTTTAGTGCATAATTGTTTTAATAGCGACAGACGATATCTCCTTCAACAGGTAATAAATCCAATAGGTGTGTTGTTTTGTTAAGATATGTTATAAATAATAATATTAAGAAATGTTTAAAACTGTTGCGATGTCCAGATATCATCAGCATTCAATATTAAACTATAAGAAGGCCATATGAGCCGATTTCCTAAATCTGCTACGTTAAATTCATAGATGGCACAATGAGTTCACCAACAAGAAAGCGACAAACCTTTTCACTGCTAAATTAAAACATTGTTGCCGCCTGTCTGTTTGACTTGCTGCATGAGTTTTTAAATTTATTTTTATAGCTTATCGTAAAACTTGATTTCACATAAGTACCTACACCTATCCACGTCTAGACCTAAAAATGTACCTATTTTTAACTGCTTTGTAGCATATAATATTTTCAACCTTTTGACGTCTTAACGTTAATTACATGAAAACATATTGA
Source organism: Polydrusus pterygomalis (assembly GCA_963969555.1). Lineage (NCBI taxonomy): Eukaryota > Metazoa > Arthropoda > Insecta > Coleoptera > Curculionidae > Polydrusus > Polydrusus pterygomalis. The sequence goes on from OZ018376.1 coordinate 5,625,218, forward strand.
CTAACAGAACTAAATGACGACTCTCACTATTCCATACCTACCTAGGCTACAACGTATATGTTGGGTAAAATATGAATGATGTGCGGTTTGTATAACTTGGTTTTTATTTGCAATTATTACTACTTTTCAAAATGGTTAAAATAAGTAGGTTTTACTTTCTTACTTAAGAAACATTCAGTTTGTTTGTATTAGTGTATTACGTATTTTGCTATTTTTCGACGAAATAAAACCTATTTTAGTTATACTTGCTGTCGCTTTTTATCTACTTTTATTTATTTAACATTTAACACCTAATGCAACGGTAAAATCATTATGAAAGTCGGTCCAATTACCCCGGAGTAATCAGCGTAGGTACATATTATTATCAAAAACATACATTCGGCTGGAATTGAGAACCTCCTATTTTATTGTCTGTTAAAAATGCTTGAATTCTTAAAAATTCCAATAAAATACGATATGCGGCAATACCACGACATCACATCAGTGATGATCAGGAGACATTTGTTGCCGAGGCGCTGCATTATAACGACAGACAGGCGACAGATTTAAGGTTAGAGTTACGATCAGCTCCACAATGGCGGCCAAACCAGCTCCAATACGTCAAAAAATGGGTTGTCAACTTTTCTCGGACATCCGTCATTCTTATATAGTTTGATATTCAATGTCATCAGTTATTTGTTTTTGACCTTTCAACAAACCCAAACAACAGGGCTCTGTATTTTCAAAGTTCTCGTCGATCGCTACGAAGTTAAAGTTAGTTGGAATGATGCTGCCAACTTAAATTAGTGGATGGCAACCTAACAAAACCAAAAGCCCATTAATCAGGGAGATATTATAGTGCGCCATTTATACAGCCGGTTAAGCATTCTACTTTTTTTTTACATGCCTGTGATATATACCCTGTCCATTATGTCATGAGAAAGATGATAGAAACCCGTTTTACCCCGGTCACATTTAACGCGTCGTTTTATGACATTTGAAAAAGCAAGGTTAGAAATAAATTTCAAAAATTGACAAACCTGTCAGAAAATACTTTAACACATTCACTGCCCTTGGGAAAAGGCTGTGTTTTGCCACGTGCCCCGTAACTTTTTGCATATTGAACATAATAGAAGTGAATTGTTATTAAAATAAATGTAACTAAATTTTTGCAAATTTTTATGTAAAAAAAACAAAAACATAGTACCTAAATCCATACTGAAGTCCCAGCAGTTATTCGTGCAAAGCTGGCTATGCTCCTCGTGTTAACACAGCGTAGTATTCCGATAGATACAAAACGCACCTGGCGCAGGCTGGGCACCACATTGTGATCATGGTGAACGCGCCAGGCGCGTTCTGTGCAGTCATTGGATATCAAACTATATAAGAATGACTGATGTCCGAGAAAAGTTGACAACCCATTTTTTGACGTATTGGAGCTGGTTTGGCCGCCATTGTGGAGCTGATCATAACTCTAACCTTAAATCTGTCGCCGTTCTGTCGTTATAATGCAGCGCCTCGGCAACAGATGTCTCAAATTCACTGATGTGATGTCGTGGTGTTGCCGCATATCGTATTTTATTGGAATTTTTAAGAATTCAAGCATTTTTAACAGACAATAAAATAGGAGGTTCTCAATTATATTATGCATATACAGCCGAATGTATGTTTTTGATAATAATATGTACGCTGATTACTCCGGGGTAATTGTACCGACTTTCATGATGATTTTACCTTTGCATTAGGTGTTAAATGTTAAACAAATAAAAGTAGATAAAAAGCGACAGCAAGTATAACTGAAATAGGTTTTATTTCGTCGAAAAATAGCAAAGTACGTAATACACTAATACAAACAAACTGAATGTTTCTTAAGTAAGAAAGTAAAACCTACTTATTTTAACCATTTTGAAAAGTAGTAATAATTGCCAAGTTATACAAACCGCACATCATTCATATTTTACCCAACATATACGTTGTAGCCTAGGTAGGTATTGAATAGTGAGAGTCGTCATTTAGTTCTGTTAGAAATAGAATAGATACATGGCGGTCAATATGTTTTCATCTAATTAACGTTGGGACGTCAAAAGGTTAAAAATATCATATGCTACAAAGCAATTAAAAATAGGTACATTTTTAGGTCTAGACGTGGATAGGTGTAGGTACTTATGTGAAATCAAGTTTTACGATAAGCTATAAAAATAAATTTAAAAAACTCATGCAGCAAGTCAAACAGACAGGCGGCAACAATGTTTTAATTTAGCAGTGAAAAGGTTAGTCGCTTTCTTGTTGGTGAACTCATTGTGCCATCTATGAATTTGACGTAGCAGATTTAGGAAATCGGCTCATATGGCCTTTAGTTTGATATTCAATGGGACAGTGAATGTTTTTTAAAACTTTCTGAGGTTATGTTACGACAAAACAGAAAATGGTTTTACTGCAGTTCCACAGAGGAATAGCAAGTAAAATACGAAAGCTTTTTAAACTATTTTTGAGGTTAAATGTGATTATTGTTAAAAACACACAACCTTGGCAAAAATTACTGAAAATTCTAAAGTTTATTATTGTTTTAATCGAGTTTTTTAGCGACATTGTTCTTCAAAAGCAGACAACCTACAATGTACTTGCATTTACAAACCGTATCAACTTGCCTAGGTTTTAAAAACGATATCGTTCCTCGTTTATCAATGATTATATTGCTCTTTATCGGTCAAATGCAAAATGCCGAATGTAACAAGGATGGAGATAAATCTTATTCCTTCAAAGTGACCTCTGTAAGTAAAATAAGTTAAGTAAATGTGCTACCTTCTTGGTTACACGTCGATGACACCCCTGTTAAGCGGGCGTTATTCACAATGTTATTGCGGAGGGTGGCGCCACTGTATTCCTCTTCCGGGCCATTTCATCCCCCACCCCCGCCTCTGAGGATATCACACGCACTGGCTATAGATCTATGGACGTACGCTCGCTGGTGTGAGCGGATATCAATAATTCATAGCCTACTATATATTATATGAATGATGAGACCGCTACGCAATTGTTTGTCTTGTGTTAAAATATGATTCAGAAGTGGGATGGGGGGAATTTGAACATAATGTATAGAGTGGTTTGTTTTTAGTTTTAAATCGATAGGTTTTTTATACGGAATCTGCGCGGCCAGAGAGGGGATAATTTATTTTCTGCTACAAAAATGCAGAAGGTATACTCAGCTTTCGCGTTACATAAAATAATTTAAAGTTTTTATTCTTGCGAATAAACCATTTGAAGATACCAGCAGAATTTCACCGTATCTACGTTTACCTGAAAAATTCAGCCAAGATAGAATACGAAAACATTAAACATTGCGGTAGGTGCTTCGGTATCGGAACCTATTTCCTGCTATGGAGGCGGAATGCAGAGAGAGTGGAATAGGAATGAATAGTTCTCGAACAGAAGTTGGCAACGTTGAGTTTTTATCGATCTATTTTAAACTCGCGCCAAGTCCATTTTGTATTCATTTCTTTAAATTAAAAGCCTAACTTCAGGCTTGCCAGTACAGTGTTCCAGGGTTTTTTAAGATAACAAAATACTTATGTATGTAGTTGTAAAAAATTACAATTTATATGAGAACACTTAATTATAAGGAAATTATATTTATATCTGCAGTTCACAACGGGGTTTTATTCCCCCGAGGAATGAAAAGCTCTATTAAACTAAGAAATAAAGGGAGTAAAGCGTCGCTTTTAATAGGGACTAAAATTATAATTATTTTAGCTACAGAGTGTAATTTTTTCTTTTTTGTTAGGGACACTGTGTTTATCTTCGGGTAATATTTCTCTCCGTCGACGTCCCCCAACAAACAATCTCAATTTTTCCCTCAGTATCAAAAACTCAAATCATAAAAGCTCCTCATCTTAGAGCTTCACTTGCAGAGGACAGTAATTATAGCCTGAAAGAAGCCATCTCTTTGTGCCCGTCTGGCCGTGACAGACTCATAGCGTCGTCGTCTCACCGCCGCCGCGACGCTTTCTGGAAAGCACACAATCGCGTTTATAGATTTCGGAAGGAAATGCGGAAGAAAGGAGCGTTGGAAAAACGGGCGTGCGAAGTTCTACGGGCGTTACGGGACATTGCTTTTTACGCATCAACCACTTGTGGGGTTGAAAATTTAGTTTTTACTCTTCTGGTAGGTGGTAGTTATTTCGTTAATTTCGGTAATTTTACGTTTAAAATTTGACAATAAACTACACCTAAACTCTTGTTTTTGAGCATCACATACTTGACATCGACCAACAAATAATGTAAACGAAGGAATAAACTTGTAAACAGTATTATTAAGACAGAAATATTTAAATAATTTTCTAAAATATTAAAAACTAGGGTACAAAATTAGTATACACCACAAATGGCCACCCTGGTTTTTTTTATTACTTTCATAGACAGAAACGGACAGAGATATAGAGAGAGATAGACAGAGATAAATTTGCCAACAAACAGTTCTATCCAACAGTCGAAACCTCAATACCGCGCCACAAATAGTTTTTTTTTAAATGACAGAGATCGACAGGGATAGACCGAGAAAGATAGAGATAGACATAGTTAGACAGAGATAGATAGAGATAAACAGAGATCAACTAGCATTTTCAGGACTTCTACGTCTTATGAACTAAGGCTGACGTCAGAGTAGGTACAACTTTTAGCAAAACTGTTACCTAGGACGTCAAGTTAGCATATTTACCGTCCAAACTACGTCGTGCAGATGTCACTAAGTTTCTTTTGGATTAGGGTCGCGAATAGTCATTACCTCTTACGTCGTTTAAACGTAGTAATCTGACTTAAATATACCTAGGTAGAATTTGTAGTGCTAAAAGTGGTCGCACAGACGTCACACTATGACTTATTTCTGAAGGTCCTTAAAGAACTACATTTAGATTTCCTATGTTGACCTACAGATTGACGTTAACGTATTAGTAGTTTAATAAAGAACGTCGACTACAGATTTATGAGAAATTGGTCGCAATCGGACGTCATTTTGACGTCTAAAATTGTCTTGAGTTAGACTCATATAATATCTACATATTAATTATAATTTTGGCGATTTCGGCTATTAAAATATAGTTGTGGATAATTACGAATTCATAATAATCCAAGGTGTTTTATGAGAAATTATATTTGTCCTATATAGGTGCATACTTACTATTACAAAAGTATTATGCGCGTGCCATTTCTAGATAAATAATATATTTTCTTCAGGTTCTAAACAAAACTTTTTGAACTCGGAAAACTTATTTTCCCCTCTAGCTAACCTAGTGGGTGTGTCCGCCCGACACTGTCTGTCCAGAGCAGACATCGCAGGCAGCACGCGTCCTCCTTCTGTGCGTGAAATGTGTATACAGGCTTAACGAGGGATTTTATAGGCATTACTTTTGCCTTACTGACTTTGACATCCATTCTCTATTCATCGTCCGAATTGAAATGAGTATATCATACCCTTATCTAAGCGGGTGTACTCGCAAATAAATTTAGTGTCTCATATTTAGGAGAATTGGACAGTTGTTAGGACCACTGAACCAGTAATGTATTCGTTAGGTTGTTTTTTGGTCAGTATTTTGTTTTATCCAAAAATCGGGCAAATTTTTAGCACAATTATCAATTATTTCAAGTTTAAAAAGTTTGCATTTTAACTGATACCGTGCGAGCAAAAATTATTTGCATCAAAGAGGGCCTTGCATCTAAGGACGTAATGCTTAGCCGTATAGCTTAATACCTGTTGGGTGTCAGTAAGTACCTGAATTAACAATCAATCAGTTATTCTGTCATCTTTGACAGTCGTAGATAATATGAATTTGACAAAATTTAAACCTAGGTTTGGTTAGATATATCGTCCCCATATCATTGTGATCTTAACCAAGCCCCATAGGCGTAGTTAGGGGGGTACTTGGGGGTGCTAAACACCCCCGAAATCTAAATTAGCACCCCCAAAAAAAAATTACAATATATAGGCTGATTTTAGAACTAACCTATTTTTATAATATACATTAGGATATGTAATGAATGTTTCATATTAATATTTCAAGCATTCGAATTCGGGCACAAATTCAAGTATATTTAGGTAGTTGTGGATTATGTTCAAATTTTCTCTCCGTGTACCGTGTAGATCACGCCCAGTTTACTTGTCAGAGCGGGTCTATGATCATAAAAATCTCGTAAAATACGAGAGCGGCATAATAGCTTGTGTATGTCATGTTCTGCAATTCTGCTTTAATTTGATATTTTAAATTTAACCAGTCGTAGTCGTTCAAATTCGCGGAAATTTTTAGCCGGTATTTTGACTATTTTTTTTTGTTTATTAAGGTTTAATATGGTTTTATTGAATTCAGTTAACGTTTAAAGTTAAATAAACACGAAAAAACAATGAGTGCGTCGTCGGATATAAAATACACAATGGAATTTTTGAAAAAATCTTTTAGCAAGTTACCGTTGGAGAAGAAAGTGATTGTCAAGAACATTGAAAGACCTAAACCTGCTATTAACATCACATTAAAATATTTACTAAAAATTATTGACCAAATTTGGGCGTGGTCTTAAAAAAAATTTTTGGGCGGGCTTTTTCTGCAACATGTCACGAGCCGCCACTGGACTTCAGCACCCCCAGTGTTGACCGTCTAACTACGCCTATGCCAAGCCCCACGTTTTTTAGTCCAAGCCCTATTTGATGCAAATACTTCTTGCTCACACGGTATAATATAAGAAGTACTAATCCGCCCTTCTGCTTTTTAGAGCCGCGTAATCGTGCGCATCAAGATATTTCAAATTATTGTTAGCTTACATTTAGTCCCGCATTTGTAACTAGCTCTTGTAAATATCATGCCTGGTAGTAATATTTTCTTTAAATATTATTTTATATACAGGGTCCTCCAATAGTGCGTGAGGCGCCTCCATAGCTCCTATACGAATTGGGTTAGGAATTTAATTTTTATACTTACGGACTATACTGTAACACGGTATTTATTTTAATGTTATGACATAAAGTTTAATTTTTTTGAAATGGGACACCCAATATTTTTTTAGGTTTGTATTGGTATTCTTTATAACTGTTTGTACCGTGCGAGCAAAAATTATTTGCATCAAAGAGGCTTGGATTAAAAAACGTAGGGCTTAGTTTATATAAAATTACTTGTAACGGCTGTCAAAGATGATGGAATAACTGATTGATTGACACCGCTAAGCGTTACGTCCTTAGATGCAAGGCCCTCTTTGATGCAAATAATTTTTGCTCGCACGGTAATTTTATTGAATTTGTTTTAATAGTTTAGGAGTAATAAATTAAAAACTAAATAAAAAAAAAAATATTTGCAGCCGTTGGAAAAAAAATGAAATAAACAATTTGAAAGCATAATTCGTTTAGTTTATTATTTTATTTCATCATTTTCTTTCCTCAATTTAATAAGAAATAATACAATGATTTATGTGCGCATTCTAACACATTTATTTTTAAGTTTCCCGCGCTTTATTGCGAACGTTGATTGGGCGGTTGAAAAGTCTATAGCCAGACTCTAGACGCTTGTCTGCAATGTACAGTGTACAATATAATATATAAGTACCTAATGGCAAATATTTCATATGGTCAATTAATTTCTATACAATTATTATTTTCACATTTTTGCTTGAACATATCGGGGGTAGAGGGAGGGGCGCCTCCCTCGCTCCCCCTTCCTAAATCTACCACTAAGCTAGTATGCTACCTATAGGGCCAGGATAATTACCTGGATTATTTTGCGAAACGATTGAAGCAAGCAAATATTATTCTTGCAACTGTCATTTTTGCTTAACATACAACTATAGTAGTAATAAAAAAATCTGTCTAGACTAAGGTCTGTATCTAATTCTTTATTTAGCAATAAGTCGCCCAAAGTTATTACAGATTCATCGGCATCATTTCTTATCTTCCTGCAGATCAAACGTCTTGTCGCAGCATTCTGCAATGCCATTGTCCACTGATACGACACCCGATCCCACCGATAACCCCACCGGCTCGCGAGCCAGGCATTCTCGAAGTTTTTAACCCTGCGAGTCTGTGCTACCACATTTTTTGCAGGTCAGATTGGCAGGAATTGTCGTAAATATTGCCACAAAAAGAATTAAGTTGTAGTTTTATTTGTTTTTGGTGGATCATGAAACGTACCTATGTCTTTTACTTTTTTGTAAATAAACTTTAAAACGAGCTTATTGTTTATTAAATTTGTATAAAGGGTATGAAATATCGTAAAAATTAATGGTTGTATTATTTCTAGAGACCGACCGAAGGTTCGGTTTCGGTTAGTTTCGGCCAAAAAATCTAGTTTCGGTGACAGTTTCGGTTTCGGCCAAAAACCGGCCGAACCTTCGACCATGCCGAAATTTAGTGTTCGTGAATTGTCGCGCATTGTTCGGCTAACTTTGGGTGGGTTCGTAGGCAGTGTTGTCTAAATAGATTTTTTCTCTGTCGAGCTTCTTTTTAGTGGGAATTCCGTTCCCAAGATCGATCTCGTCCTATATAAAATAAATTAAATTTCAGTAGGTAATACAATAAAGTTTTTAAGTTTCGGGTTTGTTCGGGACGAAGATTCGGTTTTGGTTTCGCCTGAAAATCTTGTTTCGGTCGGACAGTAATTATTTCCTTTATTAACAGCGATTATTTATTAGAATTTTTGATTTGATCATAGTAGTTGCACCCTTTAGAGGTAATTTTGGAAACATCAATTTTTCTTCATCGATTTAGTTAACAATTTTTTATCCAAAAGACATAAGGTTTATGACTTCGGCTTCCATAATATCTTGCCATATAAGATGTCACAATAAGGCAGAAATTGGTGTTTTCTTAGTAAGAATGTAAAATTCGTGGCACTCTTTCAGTAATGTCAGGTTCAATGACCGCTGACCGTTATGTCATATTCTCCATATTTGCGGTACGTCGTAAATTAATAATTCAGTCAGTTTGACTTAGCGGTGGTAAAGGTTATGATTTTTCTTAGGCTTCATCTACATAAAGACGGATGCATGTGAATGTGATCAAGTAAAATACAAGCGCGTTTTTTCAAATTTGGAATTATTATTTATTTTTATACTGTTAACTAAGTCAGAAATAAGTAGTTTACTTAGGGTAAAAGGTATCATGGGATAAAACATTTTGTTTTAGAAAATCAGTAAGAAATTTTTAATTAATTTAAATTTACTGAAAAATAAATAATAGTAGATTTTGTAACGAGGTTGGAATGAAAATTCGATCCGAGTGGAAGATTCCGAACGCGAGCGTAGCGAGTAGTACAACATGAAAATCGCATTTCTAACGCCGATGAGACAGCGATTTCCCTATCTCCCAAAACCGGCAAAGTATTAGCTCTTAAAGGAACTAAAAACATATATGATGTGTCAAAAACTTCTGAAAAAGAAAACCTTACATTACTGCTTACAGTTGCTGCATCCGGAAATATTGCTCCTCGAATGGTGGTGTATCCATATAAGAGAATTCCGGCAGAAATTGTTCAAAGTTTTCCAAAAGGTTGGGGCTTGGGAAAATCGCCATCAGGATGGATGATAGGTGAATTATTTTTTGAATATATGGCGAATATTTTTGAGCCATGGCTAACAAAAAATAACATCGAACGGCCTGTAATATTTTTTGTCGATGGACACAAGAGCCATTTAACATTACACCTTAGCATGTTTCTGCGAGAAAAAGAAATAATTCTTATAGCGTTTTTTCCAAACGCCACTCACGTGATGCAGCCTCTGGACGTTGCGGTCTTTTATCCATTAAAATGGAAATGGAAAATGCATGTAAGAAAATGGCTAGTTGAAAATGAGGACCGCCAATTAATGAGACAACATGTTGCTAAACTACTAGAAACCATTGATAATCCATTTCTTTAGATATCATTAAAAATGGCTTCAGAGTATGTGGTATTTTTCCTTTTGATGCCAACAATGTGGATTATACTAAATTACTATGTAAAAAACCAACAAAAGAAGCTGATAACAGCAATAATCAAGATAGGACTCACACCGACATTGCAAATAGTTTAAAAGTTTTAGAAGCTAGCATTCCAACAAATATACTTCAAGTTATGAATGAACAAATTGCGGAAGATAAATGGAATGGGGAAGAGTCAACTAAAGATCTGTATTATGTCTGGAAGAAAATTAAAAATTTAAACAGTACTAGCGTCGTCGAAAATAATGAAATTTTAAACAAAGATGAAACTTTAAACTTTTCACTAGAAATCTATGATAGTGAAAAATCGCAGCCAATTGAAGATACTGAAAATGGCAATATTAAACAAATTCCGCAAGAAGTTCTAAAAAAAGTTTCACAAAAAGTAACTGAAACTGAAAATTCACCTGTTTTTATACCTCAGACAAATAAAGATGAAACAAGCCCGGAAAATACAATAAATCGTGAAATTCAGATTAATATGGCATATGAAAAGGAAAGTCAGCAAACCCCAGATAATTAAATACCTTCAACATCAAGAACAGTTAGTCCTGATATAAATACTGCATATTTTGCTCCATCTTGTCAAGAAATAGTTGTTAATGAAAATCTGGATACCACGAGTATCGAATTTTCATTCTAACCGAGTAGCAGACTATATTTTCTCCACGACCATCCAGTTCCATATCTGATTCATCCGATTTTTCACTCATTTTTTGACTTGCACTAAAATTTGTCTGAAAATAATTATTACAACGCGGCCATTTTTATCTGACACTGACAGTTTCGAAATGCATGCATGGCAACCTATGTCGTTTATATCAATTACAGAATATTCATTCCGTATCTTGTTATGGAATGAAAATACACGCAAAACGCATAAGAAGCAAGTGTTTCAGAATAAATATTCCAACTCAAGAGCGAGAATTTTTACATTCTATTATCAAAAATGATTTTGGAATTATTGCATTCAGTAATGGTCGTGGAGAAAACTCATTTATAAAATTTAAAATTTAATTATATATTTTTTGTCTAGTGCATCTCTAATGAATCAGTCTATAAATTTTGTTTGAAATATTTTCATATTATTTATAAAATCATAAAAAAGTAAATATAATAAAAAATTACAATACAAATAAATTCCGTTTTTTAATAACTAAAATAAATCATCTTTGCAAATATCTTCATCATCAGACCATGGGGAAGAGAATCTAAAGCATCGATAAAGTTTTCCTGTTGCCACACATCATTTATAATTTTATTAGTGTATGTTACATCATTTTTTTTTCTTTTTCCACTGTTACATTTTCTGTGGCTTCTCATTCCACAGACCCAAAACTATGTCATTTGTTACAGGATGCATAGAACTTATTTTTGTATCTTAACAGCGCTTTCCAGATTACTTGTAACGTTTGAGTAGAATATGCTGCTTCGCTATTATCCAGATCTGATTCTTCATTGCAAAGGGTGAAAACGAAATTTATCTCTGTTCTCACAATGCAATAAGTAGGTAATCTTTTTGACCAACTTGTATTTGGAATTTTTTAAATTAGCCGAGAATGACAGGTGGCGTTGTCTATGCTGTGATAATAAGCTACGGTTCTTCCAAGTTTGGTAACGATTTTTCTTCAAACCATTTCTCAAAGTTTTCACTATTCATCGGATCATGATGATCACCAGATTTCAGGCCAGACTTTAATATCAAACATTGCATTGCATTAAGTATTCACAAACCAATTTTCTTAACTAGCATGTACAGTGTCACCAGTAAAGTCCGCATCATTTGGGATTTGTTTTTATTAATAGCTTTATTCAAAATTTGACTTTGGCATCAAGTTCTGCTTCGATCGAAATGAATATTAAGCAAAAAAATAGTAGTCACGTGATTCGCATTATCTGTCAAATTTTATTTTTTTTCTAAAAATAATTCAAAAGTGTGGTTATTTATGAAAATATCGAAAAAAGTTATTAGAAAAAGTTGTTTGAAATGCAGTTTCTAGCACACATGCAAAATTTCAGATGCATAAGATAATTTTGATTTTTTACCCACATTTTGTAAATTACACCACTTTTGCAAAATAAGACTCAACGCAACCTACATAAAACTTCTTAGTTTTGACAATGCTTTATTTCAGAAACATTTTCTTTAAAGTAGCGCCATATTAAATGTGTGTTTTTCTACAAAATCAAAATTGGGCTATTAAAATTTGGTCGCATGTGAGGCAAAGTTTATTTGTTTTTGAACCTGTATAAGGTAACTTCATAAAATAAGTATTTTTGAAAACGTAGTTTGTGTCTGAAAATAATACACCTTAATATTAAGACAAAAAAGAACACAGTGTCATCGGTAAAGTGTTCATTACGTGGAAAATTAATTTTAGTTTAACTTAACGTAAAGTTTATCTATTTTCAACAATTTAATTTAAAACCCCTTTATTTTATTTTTACTTTTTTTACTTTCAGACACAAACTACGTTTTTAAAAATACTTATTTTATTAAGTTACCTTATACAGGGTCATAAACAAATAAACTTTGCATCACATGCGACCAAATTTTAATTGCCCAATTTTGATTTTGTAGAAAAACACACATTTAGTGGCGCTACTTTAAAGAAAATGTATCTGACATAAAACTTTGTCAAAACTGAGAAGTTTTATTAAGGTTGTGTTGAGTCTTATTTTGCAAAAGTGGTGCAATTTACAAAATATAGGTAAAAAATCAAAATTATCTTATGCAGCCGAAATTTTGCGTGTGGGCTAAAAACTGCATTTAAAACAACTTTTTCTAATAACTTTTTTCGATATTTTTATAAATAACCCCACTTTTGAATTATTTTTTGGAAAAAATTAAAATTTGACAGATAATGCGAATCACGTGACTACTATTTTATTGCTAAATTTTCATCTCGAGCGAAGCAGAACTTGATGCCAAAGTCAAATTTTGAATAAAGCTATTAATAACAAAAAATCCCATATGATGCGGACTTTACTGGTCACACTGTATCAGTAGCGCAGCGAGGGGGGGGGTTTAGGGGTTAACCCCCCCCCCCCCCCGACGCCCAGACTAAGATGGTTTTTTACGGTTTAGACCAGCGCTGAAGCCTTTGAAAATGGTAAAAAGTGAAAAAAAATAATAGTAGGATGAAACCCATTGGAAAAGAAAGAGAATATAACAAAAATGAAAGGAAAAATAATTTACGGGCGATCCGAGGTCGGGAAGTGGAAGGGGGTGAGTTTTTAAGTGTAGAAAACGATTTATCTTGATTTCCGGCAAAACTACAAGTCCTATGAAAAAACGTTAAATGGCAAAGTTGTAGGTAATAAAAAGAAAGAAAGAACTTTTGTATTTACACTTTTTTCACAGAAACTCAAAATGTATGTGAAAAATTCAAATAACCAAGTTTTTGGTTTTTTATTTTTATCTTTTACAAAAAAAAGTTTTTTTTACGAAATTTGGTGAAAACTTACCTTTTTATGTCCCAAACACACTGTAATTTTTTTGATTTAAAATATTTATTTTTTCACCTTATTTTGACTTAATATCGAAAAAGCACCCTAATTTTCAATCGAAAATTCTCACGTCAAAATATCTGCTTTTTTAAAAAAGTCGGTGGGCTTTTTGTTCGTTGAAATCTCTACTTTCTGATGGTGTAAAAAATATACATTACTATGGTAAATGTGATGAAATCTTCTTTAAATCCTACCTTTAATAATTATATTTAGAACAACTATTTTCGCATTTTTTTTGCGATCTTTATGTTTTATGGATTTGTAATTTTTTTGTTTATTAATGTAACATGGAATCTTAAGTTTTTCGAGTAATTAAAGTATAAATTTTAATAAATAGCTCAAAAGTGTATATAATAATTAAAAAAAAAAAATTCTGATTAGAGTTTTTTTCGTTTCTTTGCATTTTTTGAGAACATTTACCATAGTAATGTATATTTTTTTACACCATCAGAAAGCAGAGATTTCAACGAACAAAAAGCCCACCGACTTTTTTAAAAAAGCAGATATTTTGACGTGAGAATTTTCGATTGAAAATCAGGGTGCTTTTTCGATATTAAGTCAAAATAAGGTGAAAAAATAAATATTTTAAATCAAAAAAATTACAGTGTGTTTGGGACATAAAAAGGTAAATTTTCAACAAATTTATTTTTCTTGTAAAAGATAAAAATAAAAAACCAAAAACTTGGTTATTTCATTTTTTCACATAAATTTTGAGGTTATGTGAAAAAAGTGTAAATACAAAAGCTGTAAATCTTTTTATTACCTACAACTTTGCCATTTAACGTTTTTCCATAGGACTTGTAGTTTTGCCGGAAATCGAGATAAATCGTTTTCTACCCTTAAAAACTCACCCTCTTCCACTTCCCGACCTCGAATCGCCCGTAAATTATTTTTCCTTTCATTTTTGTTATATTCTCTCCTTTTCCAATGGGTTTCATTCTACTATTATTTTTTTTGGGTTCAAAAATTATCGAGCCTGGTTTAATTTTAGTTTTAAAAATTTTGAAATCCTGTTCTTTTTTTTGAAAACCCCCCCTAATACAAAATTCTGGCTGCGCCACTGCACTGTATAATCATCCTCGTTTATTATGGCCTACATTATACTCTCGCTATGTAATATAGGTACCTATTATTATTCCATTGCTAGAAAACATTTTTAAAATCGATCCAATTTATAACGTTGCTTGCAAATCTTCCCAGGTGGTAAAATCATCCGATGCAGGTACCAAAACACCTCTTATGATCTGTTGACATGCTTTAATGACCTATGACCAAGTCTATGACCCAACCTGTTAATGAAGGCCCGCCTACGGGCCACTTTTAAACATCTGACTTGTTTGTCAGTCGTATGACGATGAAAAATGATCGGTCTCCAAAACTAATTTTCTAATTATTGGGGAATAGCAATTTATATGGCCAGATGGTCAAGATGTAAAGAATCTTATAATTATTGTAAGACTATATTTATTTATTTTTCTATGCTTGTTGATGTTGCCGTTGATTTCTTATACCGGGTGTTTCACAAAAGACGTTCACCCCTATAACTTTTCTGTATTTACAGATATTAGAATGAAATTTTAAGATTATGCATAAAAGATGAGCCTGCATTTATTGACATAATTTTCAATTTGTTAGCACTTCCGGTTTGATCGGAAGTGACCTTGACTTTGGTATTTTAAATGGAACATCTTATATATTTTTACTTATTGGGATTCAGCATAACATTCTGAGTAAAATGACACCTCACTTGTAATTTTTTGACGTGTAATAACATTTTTATGTTTATTTTCGATCTAGAGTGATATAAATTAATTAAATCTGTTAATTTATAGTCAAGTAGTACCTATATGAAAATTAAAATTATGTCATAATAATTGACTTTCTAAGTTTCACAAGCGTTTAAAAAATGAAATTTTGTTTCATTGGCGTTTACTCCATTTTTCCAAACCATTCCATTGTTTTTCAAAGCCGCCTTTATATATTTCTTTAGAAAAGAGAGGGCGGCAATAATGCATAACGCTTTTAAATTTGCGATTGGGATTTAAGGCAAATTTTTCAGTGTCAATTTTAAAATAGCATAGGGTATGGGATCAAATTGTTGAAAAAAAAATGTTCGTTTTAAATATCCTAGTGAACCACCATCGTTCCATTTGGAAAAATGGAGTAAACGTCAAGAAAACAAAAATTTCATTCTTAAACGCTTGTGAAAGAAAGTCAATTATTAAAACATAAATTTAATTTTCATATACTACCTACTTGACTATAAATTAACAGATTTAATTATTTTGTAGCACTCTAGATTGAAAATAAAAATAAACATAAAAATGTTTTAACACGTCAAAAAATGACAAGTGAGGTGTAATTTCACTCATAAGGTTATGCTGAACCCAAATAAGTAAAAATATACAAGATGTCCCATTTAAAATATCAAAGTCAAGGTCACTTCCGGTCAAACCGGAAGTGCTAACAAATTGAAAATTATGCCAATAAATGCAGACTCATCTCGTATGCATAATATCAAAATTTCATTTTAATATGTATAAATATAAAAAAGTTATTGGGGTAAACGTCTTTTGAGAAACAGCAGTAGAATAAAAAAAAATTTGGTTAAAAAAATGTTAAATGTCCGAAGTTTTTACTGATACCCAGATAAGGGAGAAGGGGGTGGGGGGTGCGACTTTGACCCCTTGGGGGCCGCCCCTTGTATGGGGCATTTGACTAAGTCACCGAGAATTTCCCATACCTACTACCTTACATGTGCCTGCAATTCTTTTTCTAGATTTGCAATCGTCATGATTAGATACTGAAATTCCTGAAATAAAATTATCATACAATGCCCGAGATCCCAAGCGATAATGTCCTGCACTGGTAGACGACTTTATAAATACGTTTCCTAGAAGACAAGTTCAAATATTTGGCATTTTTTAAATTGGTTAATGGTTATGCCATGTCAGGGCATAGCTACATTTTTTGTATTATTATTTTCAAAATTGCCGATATACAGTGGTGGTCACAAGGGGCGGGGGATCGCCCCCTCCCCTCTCTTAGTTAACCCAAGGCACTATTTAGGGATGAGATGAACATTAATATCGAATATTATTAACCTATTTGCATTTGCAGGATCAAAGAGAAGAATGGATTTTATAAATTTTCATCTTTGCGTTGGTTGTTCTTTTAAATACAAATTTTGATTTGATTGTCAACTATTGACCGCGGGCTACTTCCTTCGTCTTCAATCTCTCTGAACAGCAAAGAAAATTTATAGGGTTAGAAATGTTAACTCCTTGTTAAAAAATCGTAACACAGTAGAGAGAGAGGGAGAGAGGTGTTAGTGTACCTGCTGGCCATCAGAGGCGCAATGGCGGGAAATTTGAACAGCGGTTTTAGAACTTTTCAATTTTATTATTAACTTTTGAACGAGTTTTTATTGATTTAATTTGTGATTCATTATAAGTATTATTAAATTACACATTAAATCAATAAAAAGACCCACCACAGTATTTTTTTTTTGGAATAAATAATGCACGTTTTTATATTAACCAAGATTTGGAAGATAAAGATGGAATGGAATTGAATTATCGTAAATAATTTTTTCTACGTTTATTTATAAATAAAAACTGCATTGACAACCATAACAAAAAATAACTGTTTAGAATAAACTAATGTCCTTAAGTTACGTCTCACATGTCTCACTCATCACGAATTGTCTCAATTTATATAATATATCACAAATACTGTATAAAACACAAGCACTAGGGTGAGGATGCAACGAGACACGTACTAAAACATCCATAAACTATCAGGGGATTCTTACAGCATTCTCTGAAACAAAAGAAACAGTAGATATCGGTTAGACATTAAATTTCTCTGTAAAATATGGCCAATGGCCAAGTATCTACTTATCGAGTTAGCTCAAACCATTATCTTTGTGCCATTATGTTATACTTCTAATCTACTCAGTACAACAAAAATGTTAAAATTATTATTTCAAGAGACTAAACTTATATGTTCGTAACTGATAGATTGTTAGGTATTACCTCGGGCACAAATGTGTTGCAGTTATCTGCAGGCTGCCCAGTGATATTTTGTTAACCAACACCTATTACGTATGTGAAACATTTCATGTTAATTTAATTTATTTATTGTAAACTTAACTTACATTTCCTATATAAAAAATTGGTATAAGTGTAAAATCAATTTGATAAACAATAAAAAATAATTACCTGCATAGTAGGCTGGAATAATAACTGAAAAATTACACACATCAGCGAAGTTTTCTAGAATAGAAACTAACAGAATTGTATTAAATATTAAAATGATAATAAAAAAATTATTTAATTTCCTGAGAAAAAAACGTAGACAAGAACAAGCAGGGGACGCACTTGGCACTTACCTATATATCTACTAAAAGTTAGGTTTCTGATGTCAGTTTCATTTATATCAATTTCGTTCTAAAACAAGAATTACGAAATTAGTCTTCTTTTCAGTTTGTTGCTTTTTTTCCCTAATTTGCCTTTTTTTTGCTAAAATTAACCAAATTATAACCTTTGGTTCGTCCAACTCAACAAAATAATTTTGCATAGTAGGCTATGACGAACTAAAAACAAATGAACAACTTGCCTACTAGTTAAATGCTAGAATATAAAGAAATTAATTTATTACACTCGGTTTTTTAAATAAATATTTTAACTAAATAACCAATAAAATGTGTCCTTTTCTTTAAAATTTCGACTTGGAAGACATTTAAACAGTGGCGGCTCGTGACTAGCGAGTCAGGGGGCGCTGGCTTTAAATAAAAAAAAATTAAAATGTCTATTATTTTCGAAAGTACGTGTCTGTTTTTTTTACTTTCTCGTTGTGAATTTTAATTTCATCAGCATAAGCAGCACTACTTAAAGAAGTTAAAGTTTGTCCTAACATCTGAAAACTTACCACATTATGACGATGTTTTGCACTATTTTCATGTTATTTTTATTTTCTCGAAAGATTTTTGAGGTCCTGCACCCCATTTATAGTCCAATTATCATCCCCGTCAAAAAGAAGACACACGATCACACGAAACAAAAAAAAAAGAATTCTTGTCCTCACAACCGCATCCAGAATTTTTTATTATATATTTCTTTGTCAAACTTACGCGTAAACTGTGCCTTACTTTTACATTTTGATTGCACTTGTACTATGTTCAATATTGGTAGTGGCCGATCTGCATTTTTTAAATCAAGTTTTTCACTTAAGCTCCGAGAACTAAACACAAGCTTCTGTAAATCACTGACCTTCATATTAGACGAAATTTTCCAACTTTATAACGTAACGAATGAATCAAATCAAAACAAATAAACAAATCATTACCGGCATCGACAAGTTGCATCGTCAGAGTACATAATATATCGATTATTCTACCGTAGCATCGCGATTCGCGAACAGCTGTTGGGCGTGGAAAATTGGAGCTCATCCGTGGCAGCTCGTTGTGCGATGTGTAGGTGACGTCACGCCTCTGTAGTCATGGCAACTCGCGTTGAATCGGGGCGAATAATCGGTCGCCCGCCCGCGCTTAGTGCAACCTTGAGAGCGCGCAACTCGCTTGTCTATGAGTATATAGCCTACCCGTTGGAATAGCGCTACGTTTGATTTGAATTGTTTTAATTGATTGCTTACATACATTGCGTTCTTGGTTTTTTAAGTAAAGTATTCTTGGAGGGCGGCGCCCCAGAGCCCTTCATTAACGAGTCGCCACTGCATTTAAATAACATTGTGTAACAGAAAAGGAGGGATTAATTTACAATAAGACGAAAAATTGGAAAATGCTGAGGTGGTGACATAGCCCATTGAAAAATGGCACTTTAGGAAGGAATATCTCAAAAACAAACCGTTTCCGGCGTTTCCAGATTCGTTATATACAGTGTGGCCAGTAAAGTCTGCATCATATGGGATTTTTTTTATTAATAACTTTATTCGAAATTTGACTTTGACATCAAGTTCTGCTTCGATCGAGATAAAAATTAAGCAAAAGAAAATAGTAGTCACGTGGTTCGCATTATCTGTAAAATTTTAATTATTTCCAAAAAATAAATCAAAAGTGGGATTATTTCTGAAAGTATCGAAAAAAGTTATTAGAAAAAGTTTTTTAAATGCAGTTTCTAGCCCACATGCAAAATTTTAGCTGCATAAGATAATTTTGATTTTTTACCTGTATTTTGTAAATTGCACTAATTTTGCAAAATAATACTCAACGCAACCTACATGAAACTTCTTAATTTTGACAATGCTTTTTTTACATACATTTTTTTTAAAGTAGCGCCATATTAAATGTGTGCTTTTCTACAAAATCAAAATTGGGCTATTAAAATTTGGTCGCATGTGATGCAAAGTTGATTTGGTAATTTCATGCATAAAGTAATACACCTTAATATTAAGACAAAAAAGAACACAGTGTCATCAGTGGAAAATAAATTTTAGTGGTGGGTAAAAAATCAAAATTATCTTATGCAGCTCAAATTTTGCATGTGGGCTAAAAACTGCATTTAAAAAACTTTTTCTAATAACTTTTTTCGATATTTTCATAAATTGCCCCACTTTTGAATTGGAAAAAATTAAAATTTGACAGATAATGCGAATCACGTGACTACTATTTTTTTGCTTAATTTTCATCACGATCGAAGCAGAACTTGATGCCAAAGTCAAATTTCGAATAAAGTTATTAATAAAAAAAATCCCATATGATGCGGACTTTACTGGTTACACTGTAGATACGTCCCAAAATCACCGGCGGTTCTACGGTGGGGGGGGGGGGGTAGAGGGGGTAATTACCCCCCCCCCCAGACACCAAAGCTACAATAAGAATATACACAAGAGCAGCACTTTCAGAGCATCGACGGCTGTTGTGTAAAATTTTTTTGGGTGACACGCAAAAAAATGTTTGCATGCGGCGCTATCTATTTGAAAAGCAAGCACTATCAATGAAAAAAGGGCGTGGCACCCAAAATTTTTTCGCCGCGATTTCTTCTGCGCTTTCGACATTTACTGACATTACCTGACTTTTCTTCCAGAACCGCCGGTGCCCAAAATTCATCGTTCTTGAAAAAATCGTCGTCAGACAAGTTCTGTAACATGTACTCACTTCGTATCGCTCCATTAAACCAACTCAAAACATACATTCCTCATTTAAAAAAATAATAAAAAGAAAGCCTTAAAAGGGTCGATATTCGTTTCATATTTTACCTGTGACGTCACTGAAGTCCATCAATCAATCATTGGTCAGATCATCAATAACTTTAATAGATCGGTTTTAAATGAGGTTCTAATTTAGAGACTGAATTATATTTGTGGGGCTGGAATTTGTGTGTAGAAATATAGCAGTATCGGTATACGAGGTAGAGTCAACTTTTTCTAAAACAAAGCGTGTCGACAGTTGACGCCCACCTGTGACATTCATAGCTGATACTGGTTTCTTCCTAAAAGTTCCCAGTTCAGTAGTAGGCCATAGCAAGCTCACGCGTCAAGTTTCAGAGACCAAATTTTCCTGGTGTTTTTTATTTTGTTTATTATTATTTGTTTTGTTACTTTTGTGGGAATTTTATATAGGGTTTCCCGTAACTAAGGGGCTACACAGCAACAGGAGATAGTGGACTTAAAAATATGTAATTTAATTTAATTTCTAATGGTTATGAATGAAATTTGGTGTAGTTTTCTTTTTGAGGGCAAGAATGAGGATTTCGTAATGAGTTTTAATATATCTTTTAGAGAACGCCAGCTACACAATATGACTTTGATAAATTCATGCATATATTTTTTTCCTCTCACATTTCTGACCGCTGTGCCCAGTGGCGGATTTAGAGGGGGGGCACAGGGGCACGTGCCCCCCCTGTCATAATAATTTCGCACGAACCAACCTAAGCGCAACACCCAAAATTTCAAACACAGTGACAAAGCATTGTACTGTAACAACCAAATATTTATTTGATGCCAAAACTTTACAGCATTTAGAAATGGATATTAAAAATCAGGTTTTCAACGTGGTTTGATAATTAGCGAAAAGATGGCGTAAAAGCGCGTTAGATAAAAAGCATACATTTTAGGATTTTAGAATTTGTGTTTTGTTTACAAAGAAAGTGTATTATTTTGGGGTAGTAAGGACTTATTTTAATAAAAATAAACATGCCAAAACGGCTATGAATGTGGAATATTTGAGAAACAATTTTAGCTCATTAAGTATTGAGCAAAAAATTGAAATTAAAATTGAGGGAAGACCTAAACCCGAAATTAACTTGACACAGATCACAAAGTGTAGATCTAGGGACTTTATTGTTATTGATAAGTTTGCTGGAAATAAAACCAGAAGATTGAACTTTACTTTTAAACAATGTACCCGCTAATGAAAAATAAATTGACCTTTTTTTATTTTTTTTATCTTATTTCATTTTCAATAAAATAAGTAGGTAATCATACATTTTTAAAATATTTACTAAAAATTATTGACCAAATTTGGGCGTGGTCTTAAAAAATTTTCGCCTGCGGCGCGTTTTGTCCGCAGCGGGCTTTTCGTGCACCCCAAGATAACAAGTAAGTGCCCTCCCTGTCAATTTTTTCTGAATCCGCCACTGGCTGTGCCTCAAATTATGAAATAGGGATCTTTCATACGTAAAAAAGTTGTACTTCATTAGTCTTGATATTTCAATTTGATTTTAAGATAATTGCGTTTAAATGCTAGATGGCAAGAAGCATGTAAATAAACACCTTTCTTATTTCTTATTTATTGAAAATTAAACGTGCGTTCTTAAGCATAAATGACATATTTTGAAGTCTCAATCTCCTGTTGCTGTCATTGCCCATTACTTATGAGACATCCTGTATATAACGATAAGTAAATGGTTTAACTAGGCACTTTATTAATTTGATGATAGATGAGTTAACCAAAATGGTGTTTATTTGTACTCACTCACTATTAAACTTAATAATAAACACCAAGAAAATATGCCTCTGAAATATATAAAATCCAAGAGTTAAATGTTTAAAACACATACTACACAAAAAAACAGCCACAGAAACACTTAAAAAACACCAAAATCGGAAGAAAATAATATGACGCAACCGGGCGCGTAAACTTGCTACGACCCACTGCTGATCTGGGAACTTCAACGACGAAACCAGCAGCTGTTAATGTCAAAAGTCGTTGTCTTCTGTCGAAACGCGTTGTTTTAAGAAAAAGTTAATTTTAAAAAATGTATTATTTATTGTTTTTTCTATTATTCTAGACAATAAGATGATCATTAATCTTTATATTTGCATTCTCCAAAGATATTAACTCGCTTACAAATTTTATGAATTCTAAATGGCAGAAACATAAATGAACAATAGTCAGTATTATTGGCTTGGGCATTGGACTTTGGAAAAATAATAAAAATAGCCTTCCATCGTGGAACAATTAATTATCTTAATGTTTAATCTAAAATTGAAGGCATCAGTTAGATATATTTATGATACACAAAGAGAATAGATTGGTTTCCGGGAAGTGGACCATTTGGTTTGCTGAAAATCTAAAACAAAATGGTCGAAATCAGTGACGATTCGTCAGGGGTCTACAACCCCTCTAAAGTGATGGAGAAACTATAAAACTATATAATTAGTATTAATTGGAGTGTAAGAAGTTTGAATTTTAGGAAGTTGAAATAAAAATATTATGTAAGATGATTTCATAATTAGTTTTAAGGTATCTCCTAGACCAGCTATACACTCGCATTTATGACCGCTTTACCTCAAATTATTAAGAAGGAGTCTTCTTTTATACGTAAAAAAGGTGTAAGGGATATCTCAAAGTATATCGTCTTTCCTTTATAACATCAATCAGATAAATATATTATTAAATTGGCTAAAATTAAATAAATTAAAATTAAATACTTCAAAAAGTAAATGTATGGTTATAGGTAATAATTTAAATTGTCAAAATATAAATGTTGTAATTGATGGTGAAAAATTGGAATTAGTAAACAGTTTTAAATATTTAGGGACAATTATTATTGACTTAAAATTATCATTTTTTAATTATTTTGAAAGTATCATATCGAAGATTGCCGGAAAAGTAGGTTATTTTAAAAGAATCAGTTCTAATTTAAGTTTATTTTCTAAAAGAACTGTATTTAATACTATTATATTACCACATTATCTTTATTGTTCTTCCATTTTATATTGTGAAAACAAAATGATACGTAATATTTGATATAATTTGCAAAATGTTTAACTTTTCTGTCTGTTTTTGTTAAAAGAAGTTTGCGTTTTAAAATTTAAAAATAAAAATGTGTTAAAAAAATGTATTAAGAAATATTTAATTGTAGCTGTTTGCTAAATAAAACATGTTACTACTAATTAACACAATGCAAATTTCTATCCAAAAATTTTAATTAACAACAGGCTAACATCAGGTATTATAGGACAAGAAATCAGTGACGCATTAAAATATTTTAAACTGCAATATTAATACACAGTCTTAAAAATATAGTAATAACATATGTCCTAACTCATTTTACAATACTACCAAATAAAATAATACAAAATTAATAAATTTGTTTAATTTAATTACTTCATGTTTGTTGCAACGATATTAAACACAACTTTAAAATATCCTAAAAATTATTTTCAATAAGATAAAATATTAGTAATGATAATATGCTAATTAAAAAACTCTCATTTGAAGCGCAAAACTTTTGTTTTAAATGTTTATAAAAAACCTGTACAAATTAAGCGACAAACATGGAATCCTACTAAAATAATCGCAGATACCTATATGGAAAAAAATAAGGGTATAAGTATAATTTACTTAATATAAGTAATAAGTAAATTTTACAAATAAATATGCTTGAATTTAAACAAAGATATGTGAAATTGATTTGATTGTGAATAATTTATGAAGGTCTTTATGGTGAATATAAAAAAAAAATTGGGAAATTATTAATGTTTTTAAAAAAATATATTTTTTTTTTATTTTAGGAGGTCATGTTTTTGAGTCTATGCATAATTTTTAATTCTAAACAACTTTTCTTAATAACATTTTGCTGAATTTTCTGAAATAGGGGTACTTTATTCTTGTACAAGTTCCATTCCAAGTGCACCTAATATGATTATCAAACATGCACCAACTTTTATCAAGAATAAAATTTTCTGAGAAATCGGTAATAAGAAAAATGCCCATAATAATATGTCGCACACTTAAACAACCACACTGTATAAATATACGAATTTTCTACTTTTAAAATATGCTTTACTGAATTTTTCCAGCTTTTGGCCGATATTTTGTTTATTATAGAGTTTTAATAAACTTTATGATACTCGCACTTAATGTAGGGAAAACATTTTTTGATCTCGCCTTTGATTTTACTTGGTGCCACATATTATGCTCTACGGGGTTAAATATACAATGATACAATGGAAGTCGTAAGACAGTATGACTAACGTGACCATTTATTTATGGACTTAAAACGGGACAAAGGCTTATTTAAGTCAATTAGTAGGATTTCAATAGAAAAAACAAATTCTTAATAGGTTTTATTCTATTTATTAAAATAGTACTACAAATTTAAAAAAGTAATGGTATAAAAAATAAATACTTAGTTATTTCTATATTTGGCAGAGGAACAAATTTGATTTAATGCAGCTGGTGATGATTTTAAGTAAGAATAAAATTCTTGGCCCGTTTTTTTAATATTCATTTTAGTTATCAGCATTGCCTTAAGAACTGAGACCTGTAACTGGGTTTTTTCACAGTTTGGTTGATGTTACCTTTATTATCTGGACAGACAGCAACGAAGAGCTGATGCGGTTTTTGGAACATATTAATAGTATAAGACAATCCGTTAAATTTACCATGGAAACAGAAAAACATTCCACTCTCCCTTTTTTTGGAACATATTAATAGTATTATCGATGTTCTCGTCAAACGAAGTGCTGACTGATAACATAAAAACTTCAGTGTACAGGAAACCCCCTCACACGGGGCAATGCCTTAATCACGAATCGAACCATTCAAACTCCATAAAACAGGACATAATTTAAATTCTTTATCACAGGGCATCTAACGTTTGCAACAATCCGGAATACCTTAAATACTTATTAAAATTTCAAACATGAAAAGAAAAAAGACTTAAAACAGGTTAAAAATCGCGAAGTAAAAGATTAGAAGGATAACCAAAAACTATAATATCACAACACCCTTCAAATCCGGAAATACGCTTAGAAGCTTTCTTACAAAAGTAAAACCCCCCCGTAATGAAAATACAAAAAATTGTATCTATCAAATCCCTTGCGATTGTGGCGAATCGTACATTGGAGAAACAAAAAGATCTCTTCCCGTACGAGTTAAAGAACATCTGAAACATACTCAAACAGGTGAAACTTCGAGATCAGGTATAGTGGAATATGTATGGACCAACCAACATAATATACAGTGGTCAAAAGCCAAAGTTTTGGACACGGAACAGCACTGGAGAAAACGAAAATTCAAAGAAGCAGCTTTTATGAATCAAAATACCCATATATTTAGTAAACTAAGTATACAGGGTGTTTCAGAATAAGATGCTGATCCTTAACGGTGTAAATCCTTAGGTGATTTTAAGAAGAAAAGTTCATATTAATATATATCCTTAACCTATCAACTTTCGAACTACAGCGCGTTAAAGTTTTAAGAAAAAAATCGTTTTTCTATCATAACTTTAAAAACTTTTTAGCTATTTTTAGGAATTTTTCACACATGCCCTCTAAGCATCAATAGCCATTTTTTGGTGTAGAAAAATTTTAAAATTTTTTAACCAGTGGCGTCCTGAAAGGGTTTGCACTAGACATTTTGGAAAAATATTATGTACGCCACTGCTTTTTCTCAAGATAAAGATTATTTTTAAAATACTCATTCATTTTAGGCCAAATTTAATATCTTGCCTTTTTATCGTCCGATAAACAGTTTCCGACAAAAAAAATAAAAAGCATTAAATGCGCATTCGCTATGTGCCTATGGTTTATTTTTTTACAATAAATTAAAACAGCTAACTTTAAATAACGTGTGAACAAAAACGAAAATAATTTAGATTAGCTATTGAAAGTGGCCACCACTTGCATAAATGCATGCTTCAGCTCTTCTCTTCATTGAGTCTCGTACCCTTTGAAAAATTCCTGGAGTATTCCTGATAGTGTCAAAACAAACCATAGGCATAATACATAGCGAATGCGCATTTAATGTTTTTATTTTTTTTGTCGGAAACTGTTTGTCGAACGATAAAAAGGCAAGATATTAAATTTGGCCTAAAATGAATGAGTATTTTAAAAATAATTTTTATCTTGAGAAGAAGCAGTGGCGTACATAATATTTTTCCAAAATGTCTAGTCCAAACCCTTTTAGGACGCCACTGGTTAAAAAATTTTAAAATTTTTCTACACCAAAAAATGGCTATTGATGCTTAGAGGACATGTGTGAAAAATTCCTAAAAATAGCTAGAAAGTTTTTAAAGTTATGATAGAAAAACGATTTTTTTCTTAAAACTTTAACGCCCTGTAGTTCGAAAGTTGATAGGTTAAGGATATATATTATTATGAACTTTTCTTCTTAAAATCACCTAAGGATTCACACCGTTAAGGATCAGCATCTTATTCTGAAACACCCTGTATATCCCCAATATCTGGAAGCCTCTTCTGTCCAAAACCAACAGCTCAAACTTCACACTCCAATAAGCACGTAGGCGGAGTCATCAAGCTTCATTGCACATGGATAGTATTTAAGACAGTAGCCTTAGAATTATAATTTAGTTTACACTTGAAAACGGTTACAGATACTAACTAACCGAAACGTTGTGGTAAGTAACAAAATAAAGACAATGGAAGTCCGACAAGGTAATTTTTTTTAAATAATAGTTTCACATGTAAAATTGCATGCAGTGATTGCATCTAATGTAATAATAATAATAATAATAGTCTTTATTAAGAATATAAATTATAAATTACAATTCTTAAAGGGCGAAGTCTAGCTGATAAATATCAGCTACTCATGTAAACAAGCATTTAGTGCTTAAGGTCTCCCCTAAAAAAGTCTTGCAAGTTGCGCCCCTGTATTAATAATAGCGTTTTGGTACACACAGCGAAGTTATAAGCTGATGATTTAAATAACCCTACTGTACCCTAATTTAGAAGTTCAGACGATATGGTCACATTATAAGCAACACTTTAGGTTCGAAACAGGCTAACGTGCGTTTAGACTATTTTAATAATAAAAATGTTTTATGGAGAACAAAGATGATCGTAAAATAAATCAAAATGGTCAGGCATAAAAATGTTGACAAGGTATTAACATTTCACTGCGGATGACCGTTTGGTGAGTTATGGTGAACAAAAGGACTTTATTAGGGCCATGAATATTTTTTAAGAACTCCTTTAAATGTTATTTGATAATTAAAATTAAGATTCTTTAGTGTCTGGACAATCGTCGTGATATATAAAAGACCCGGTCTCTTCTTTTATTTTACTAACTGAAACAAATAAAATAGAATTATTAAATATAAAATTAAATATAGTATATTAACGTACACGTTTTATAAAGCATCATTTTATAGCACGCGTCCATGTTAAAAAACGAGCCTGCGAAACTGCTTTATATAACACGTACGTTATACTATTTTTTCTAATTTGTAGTTTTTTTAATAAAAACACATATTTAAAAAGAAAATAAATCCTTCAAATTTTGTAAATTTTTATGTTGGTACCTACCTAAAGTCGCCACAGTGGATCTTTTCCCGTGCGTCATCAATCAACGATCAGGACTCAACGTGGTTAATAACTCTGCATCCTTATTTATTACAGTAACAAGTTTGAATAAAAGCATAAAAGAACGTCTCCAAGATTCCGCAATAATATAACGTGCTAGACAAGAATAAAACTATAAACGTGAATTAATTACTTTTTTTATTTGTTTAGTTGACTACCGTTGTATTTTAGAACGTCATTGTCAATCTTATTTTGATCTGCCAATCTAATTCGTATTTTGTAAATTTGTGTGCCTTAAAACTGTTCCTTTTTCTAAAAATAGTTCTTTTTAGAACTAATTATACCCACCATCTGTTTTGGCGGTAAGTATTTATGGATTTTTATAATACCCAATTTATTTGTTTTAAATATTCTAACCGTGAAAGTTCTTTGAAAAGTTTACGGCAGTGGCTAAATTCCCTTAAATAAAAGGATGTCAAAAATTTGACTTTTGCTATTTTAATAGTCAATAAAACACCAAACTTTTCTAGATTTTTAAGCTTTAAAAATAGTATTAAATGTATTAACATTTGTTTGTCAATTTCTTTTAGATAATAGAGAATGCCGGGCCAAACTTAAAATAAATAATAATTTTTCGGGATATTATGTAGGTACGTCAAACGGTAGACAGGCACGTCCATTTTATGAACTTAGACTTAGTTTTGACTTTTTTCGTCTCGTAATTTTGATTTGATTTATACGATTTTGATGACGTGAAAGTGATGACGCACGGGAAAAGAACCACTGTGGCGACTTTAATACTATTTTTTATTATAGTAGCCTCTGGACAACAAAAATGATTTTGCGAACTGTCATTTTTTGATTTATTGACCCATTTTCACCACGAAATTCTAAAGTTATTTTAGCGATATGAGATTTGAAATTGGACGGAATACGTTGTGTGATCATTGTACATTCGGTACATATACAGAGCGTTCGGAAATTCGGGCGATTTTGCTACTTTTTTTCGAATTTCAAAAGACGTGATTTTACGTCACGGCATTGCAATTTAGTATAGGGAAGATGGAAATTTCAAAAAAAGTTAAAGTTAAAATCGACATTGGAAGGTTAGTAGATTGAATTTTGGATAGGATTTGGCAGAAAATGATAGCTTGATTGAAGCATCTACAAAAGATTGATTTATAGATTTATGCAACCAACATACATGACTGTTATCCACACCGAATAAAAAAGTAGGTTATCAAGCTATTTTTCCTCTGCGATAAATATTATTATACTTACCTTTCATGATAACCTGTCAATTTTTACCTTGTTGAAATTCATGTTGTAAACGTTTATAGAATAAGTAGGTGAATATCTTCCTATGTAGGTAATATTTTCTGCAGTGTTTACTTATTTCTACATTTTTTATGGAAATATCCACTAAGCCTTTATTTTTGAGATTAATATTTAAATATGTAAATGTCTTTGTTTTTTTTCTCCCTGTTATATGTCTTTTATAAATACCGTTTACAAGAATAACATAAATAATATCGGTAGATCATCGTTATATTAATCTTGGTCCCTGGTGATTGTAAGATTTGATTTTATAGACTTTTCCAAAGCGTTTCACTAAGAAAAAAACCTTCTATTCCTTATAAAAATTCACATACTCATTAGGTATACAACTGTTTAATACTACCGTGCGAGCAAAATTATTTGCATCAAAGAGGGCCTTGCATCTAAGGACGTAATTCTTAGCCGTAAAGCTTAATACCTGTTGGGTGTCAGTAACTACCTGAATTAACAATCAATCAGTTATTCCGTCATCTTTGACAGTCGTTCGTTACAAGTAATTTGATTCATCGCAAATTTTTCCAATTTCTTGAACAATTCACACAATGGGCTTTACGAAACAGCACAAAACATTCATGCTTGAAGCGTATTTTCGAAACGGGGTTAGAGTAAATGGTGAGTGGCAATACAATCCGGGTTTGTGCATGGAGGATTTTTACGAACATTTTCCTAACGTTGCTTTTATTGCTGGGGATTTTTATCATTGCCTGAAAAGAACTGTGGATGTGTTTAGGGAAACAGGTTCTATACAACACAAAAAAGGAGCAGGAATACCATCTGAAAGAACAGAAGAACTTGTAGCGAACGTTCGTAAAATAATGCAAAATACGCCAACAAATTGTATAAGACGCATGTCCCAAGAAGTGGGAAGATCTTATGGAACATGCAGGACTATTCTTAAGAAGCAGCTAAATTTATTCCCTTATAAATTGCAAGTATTCCAAGAAATACAAGCCGCAGATTTTGAAAGACGGAGGAATTATTACTCTCAATGGTTCAACCAAAATTTGTTGGAAATAAATGCTTGGAGCATCGCGGTGGCCAATTTCAGCAAGTTATGTAATTATTTTTCTTTTTCTTTCTGTATATTCTTACTTTGTTAATTTTGTAAACAACAAAAATAAATTTGTATTTGTCTACTTATTTTATTACTCATTAGTTTGGTATATCATGTCATAATATGAATTTGACAAAATTTTAACCTAGATTTGGTTAGATATATCGTCCGCATAACCGCATATCATTATGATCTAAACCAAGCCCTACGTTTTTTAATCCAAGCCCTCTTGGATGCAAATAATTTTTGCTCGCATGGTATATGCGATAGCAACGCGCTTTCCTACTGTAAGACAACGAAAATTGTTAGACCGTTGTGTAGTGATAATATCACGGTTATTTGGCCAATAGAAAATAGTAGTTAATGCTACCATAGAATGGTTTATAGACAGTATTGCTTGGAATACTCACAGTAATTATGAAGTTCTATTGGGGGTGTAATCTGGTTTTATATACTTTATTTGTTCCGACTGGCAGTCGTAATAAAATTTGACATTAATCACAATAATATTTGCTACGGTTGGCATTTTGACATGTCTACACTACGCCGCGAACGTAAATTATAATATGGCAACGCAGCATTGAACGCGAAACAGGTGCACCGCTTGCCGCTTGATTGGCTCGTAGCTACAATATTTGGGCGGCGAAATTCTTGTATATTGTCAGGGTTTGTTCATAACGTTATCCAGTGATAAATTTAGTGCATGTCAAATGTATTTCTATATTTTTCCAATGAATAACGCCATAACTTTTAATCTATCGCACGTTGAGTTCGATGTTTCAATAAATTAACGCTGTATTTTTGCCATTAAGCTAATAAACCATTCAAATCCCCGTACAAGTTTAAAATATGGTGATTTAATTATTTAATACATGTTTTTTTAACAAACGAGAACCCTACTTTTCGATCTCTTTATGTTAGTATGTCACTTTTATATTTTATTGTTTGTTTTTGAAACTTTAAAGAATGATAAACTTTCAAACAGAATTTATTTCATTTAGTAACACTTTATTTAAGGGCTTATATAGGTAGGTATCCTAGTGTAGATTCTAAATTCTACACTAAATTATAAAGAAAATATCCGTTATACTATTATGATGATAGAATATTTAGTATATTAATATTGTTTTAAATAATAAGAAATGTACTAAATATTATTAAAAGCCGCTCGAAAACAATGCTTTTCCATACTGACCAGCAGCATTTTCGTCTCCCAGTGACGTCATGCGCAACGTCGTACGAAATTGGATCGCCAATATCCTTATAAATAAATGTATTATTTATTTATTTTGTTGTACAAGTTACTATTTTTCTTGTTCTTATTAGATCACTTTTAAAACAGTTTCCTATTCAGTTTATTCGACATAATTACCCATAATATGCCAATCCGATCAGTATAATTAAGGCCATACTTAATGAATATCCTGTGTAATAAAAAAAAATCGCACCACCCAGTTGCCGATGTGTCTAACAAAAGCCGAGACAAATGAGACGAATTCCAGGAACGGCACTCGCTTAAGACAATTTATCTCACATCATTCTGACACCTGCGAAATCAGCCTGGAAACAATGGACATCTTTGTGGGAACAAATTCGGACTTATTTTTACAAATGACAGCGAAGTCCCATCCATTAGGAAGAATAAGAAAAATGGAAAGTGCGTTCGAAAATGACAATTTATTTAAAGCCGTTACAATAGTTTCATTTAAGCTTCATTTATAAATTAATGAATTCTAGAAAAGTGTGTATAGTTTTTCCTTAAGGGGGGAGTATCACAATGCCAAACTATTTTGCGTAGATTTATTTATTTTTTCTAGCTTTTACGCAAATTTTAATTGGATTCCTTGTTGTTTATTGTGGGTTTTTAATATTTACTGATTTCTAGTTTTTGTGTAGTTTAGTGAATTGTGTTTGTACAAGTGACTCAAATTCTAATAGCAATAACTACTAGAAAAATAATTATGCCCAAGTGGGGGTAAAATACAGGGCAGGCGCGTATTTGAGGGGAGGGGGTAATGGGGGTAGTTACCCCCCACCCCAAAAAATAAACACTGACAAATCAGTAAAAAGAGGCGTAACACACAAAAATTTGTCGCCTGCGGCGCTACTATTCTTTTTTTCTGCTTCAAAACCACGTCACATCGTTGAAAAAAGGGCGTGGCCTCCCAAAATTTTTTTGTCTGCGGGACTGTTTTTTTTCTTTATCCCCCCCCCCCCCCCCTAAAACTGACAGCTGAATACGCGCCTGATACAGGGTATTTTGTATTTTCAATAAGTATGTCAGCATGTTTTGGTATATTTTATTTGCAACCCTGCAATCTAATTAGGTATAGGTGTAGGTATGCCTATGATGGGCAATATATTGCTTAAAAAGTTTAAAAGACACTTTTCTCTATACTTATATTATATAAAAGAAAAAAGTAAATACCTAGGTATGTTTATATTAATCCAAGGGTGAAAGTATTCCACGGGTCAAGTTCTCGGGCAAAAACTTTTTCTTGAACGAGAAATTGTGCTTGAAACTGTTTTTGTTAAATTGTAAAAATCGATAAGATCGAAGTTATATTCCAACTAATATTTGAGTTGAGGTTAGGTACGCGACAACATCGAAGATTGGTTGTTTTGTTTGTTTTTTATATTCAATTTTATAAGACTAGTTTAATCGACTTGTTCTCTTCCTTCTCGAACTTAAAACACGACGACGAATCATTTTTAAACAAATTTTAGAAACAAACCCTTAAAAACAATTTTCTATCCTCAAAATCTGATAGGTTTGCAACTACTAAAAATGCCAGAAATCACTACCTTTTTTCCCGACTTGATCAAAAATTGAGAAGATATTCCAATTTTTTGGCAAAAATTTGTGGGAAACTTTAGCTGTTTACACGTTTCTGAGCAAGAACTTAAATTTTAAAGCCCGAACCTGTCTATTTTCCCATTCGCCAAATGATAATGTTGCAGTGCGCATGTCTAATCGTTGTCGAACAAAATTATGAGCGGTAATAGTAATTTACGTTACAAGACCGGAAAGTATTGTTTTTCAGGTCGAGACAAGCATTTCCAGGGCGAGCCATAGGCGAGTCCTGGAAGCTTGGAGAGACCTGGAAAACACTAATTTTCGGTTGCGTGACGTACAATATTTTTTTTAAGACCGACACTTCGATATACTGTTATTAAACTATTTTATATTATTTTTAAATGCGTCGTATGACTTCTAGTAACGGGCTTTTGATTTTACTGGCAATAGATATCGTAAGTCACTTTTCTTGCTGCTTCCAAAATTTCCTCTGAAATCTCATTTTCCGTGTCGGATAATTCAAAATCTGAATTCGTATTGTTTGTTAAATTTGCGAACTCGCGAAACAAGTTTGACATAAACAACAAATTAAAAATCAACGAACTGTCACTCGACAATACATCGAAATGTTGTTGTCATAGTAACGAAATCAAGGTAGCTTGTATTATCAAAGAGCGATTGGAAAAACAAAAAACAGGGACCGGAAAAATCTTTTTTTTAAAACCGACCAGAAAATTTACACTTTCTGGACAATTTTTCGTCTAGAAAATAACGTTTTTCCAATCGCAAGACCGGAAAAGTGACATTAGAGACCGGAAAAATCTTTTCCGGACTCTAATGTCACTTTTCCGGTCTCTAATGTCACTGTCACACTGTTTTTTGTTTTTCCAATCGCTCTTTGATAATACAAGATACCTTGATTTCGTTATTATGACAACAACGTTTCGATGTATTGTCGAGTGACAGTTCGTTGATTTTTAATTTTTTTCTTTATGTCAAACTTGTTTCGCGTAGATTATAAAATATATCGAAGTGTCGGTCTTAAAAAAAATATTGTACGTCACGCAACCGAAAATTAGTGTTTTCCAGGTCTCTCCAAGCATCCAGGGCGAGCCATAAGCTTGTCTCGACCTGAAAAACACTACTTTCCGGTCTTGTAACGTAAATTACTTTTCCGGTCTCTAACGTCACTTTTTCGGTCTTGCGATCGGAAAAAGGTTATTTTCTAGACGAAAAATTGTCCAGAAAGTGTATATTTTCTTGGCGGTTTTAAAAAAAATATTTTCGTTGCATGGTTCCTCTTGGTTGCTTCCTCTATTCTACTATAGTTATATTAAGAGTGTTCAGGAAACTGGTGCATCCATACAACCCGAATATACTTGTGTCGGTAACTACAATTTGATATTAGCTAGTAGACTTTTCTCTACTCAAAAGTTTTACATTTTCTCGTTCATACGGACGTCTATATTTACAAAAACACATTGGCAATGATTAAAGGATCACCTAACAGTAAATTATCTTTAGTGGTTCCAGTGCATGATGCATCAACACCACAGTCTGAATTTTGTCAAAATGTCTTCAAAGCTTTTGGACGCGACGCCATAGGAAAACTTATGACTTTTTGACAATTTACAATGGCTAAATTTTTTACACTAAAAAATATATCAAAAAACCAAAAACACAATTTCTACAAAAACGCGGGGGATTAGAAATGTATTTTGCAGGAGTCAAGCAATGGACAAGAGTACTAAAGCATTAGAGGGGTGATATTATCAATACCACAAGCATTAGTTTGAAAGTCCGCAATAAGTTCTGAAATCTGTTAAACAGTGGCCATAAAGGCCATTAAAGGTTAAAGGAAGACGGCCCCAAACGTACTGCTATTCTAGAAGCTTACCAAATCATTATCAGCACCTTCCTTAAATGCTGATAAAGTCAAATTTATCTAAGAACTCGCCGCATCACTTGTCATTTATGGTACCCTGCTGAGGTCTGGTATATTTAATGTTAAGCGGTTGGCTACAGAGACAGGACCGGATTAAGCTTTTTACCTTCGCCATCTTTTAACATTTGTCAGATTTTTAAAATATTTTTTGAAAATGTACGTAGGAGTAGCAGTAGTTAGCGGGAGAGAAAATGGTTTAGAACCTTAATGGAGCTTTTAGGGAATTAAAAAAGTATGTGAAAAAGTTAGTAAAAGGGGTCTAAACCAACCAAATAAACTGGGGAAGAAGAAAAAACCCTTCTAAAAAGACGGTGTCGAGGGTTATTTAAAATTTTAATAAAATATTTATTTTAAGTATGTCTGTAAGAAATTATAAGGATAAAATTAGTCATGGTCTTACGAAGCTATCACAATAAAATACTATCTAATAATTGTTTTGTGGGGTACTGAGAGTAAAAAGTAAAATGTTTAAAATACACCCACCTAACGCGTGGACTTGCTACGGCATATTACTGAACTGAGAACTTTTACAACGAACCCAGATCAGCTGTTAATGTCAAATGTCGTTGTCTTCTGTCGAAACGCTTTGTTTTACGAAAAAGTTAATTCTACGATACAAAATTTTTTTAATATTAGTAGCATTACCGACGCTGATGGGTATTTCAGTATTGTCACATTTTTTAACATTAAAATCCTTAAGTATTTTTCAGATTACCTTCGAATCGCTAGACCTACAAATGTTTTGCATGTATATTTTTTTTGTCTCGACGAATCAATGTACCGTGCGAGCACTGCGAGCACTGCGAGCAAAAAATTATTTGCATCAAAGAGGGCTTGGATTAAAAAAACGTATGGCTTGGTTTATATCACAATGATATGGGGACGAAATATCTAAACAAATCTAGGTTAAAAATTTGTCAAATTCATATTATGACATGATATGCCAAACTAATGAGTAATAAAATAAGTAGACAAATACACATTTATTTTTGTTGTTTACAAAATTAACAAAGTAAGAATATACAGAAAGAAAAGAAAAATAATTACATAAATTGCTGAAATTGGCCACCGCCAGGCTCCAAGCATAAATTCACACGTGTCTTTATATTTTCAAAAGTGTTGACCAGCATCTCTGGAGAAATGTTACCACATTCGTCCATGCACAAACCCGGATTGTATTGCCACTCATCATTTACTCTAACCCCGTTTCGAAAATATGCTTCAACCATGAGTGTTTTATGCTGTTCCGTAAAGAGCCCGTTGTGTGAATTGTTCAAGAAATTGGAAAAATTAGCGATAAATCAAATTACTTGTAACGACTGTCAAAGATGACGGAATAACTGATTGATTGTTAATTCAGGTAGTTACTGACACCCAACAGGTATTAAGCTCTACGGCTAAGCATTACGTCCTTAGATGCAAGGCCCTCTTTGATGCAAATAATTTTTGCTCGCACGGTATAATGTGGACGCATCTTAGACGTTTTTTTTTTTAAATCATCAGCGAAAATGTCCTCATAACATTTGGGAACGCAGTCAACAAATTTCTCCCTTTATATACCTGTTTTCTATCGTTTTTACTAAATCCAGAACAAATGATGCAAATTTAGATCAGAATTGACTGAAATCCTTTGTTGTTCGGGAAGATTTTTATTTATTTTTGTTTTTCTATTGTGATTTTTCTTTCTTTGTGCGTGTGTGTGTGGGAGAAAGCGAAGAATAATAAACTCGAATAAAGGAATAATGAACTGTGGGCTTTTTTGTTAAAGAATATAAGAGAAACAGGTGTCATTCTTTTTGAGGTATTATTGTTTGGATTTAACGATATTAATTTTTTGGAAACCTCCTTTTTTGTGTGATGGTGTCTTGGATCGTTTATCAAGGGTTTTGGCAGGAAAGTCATTTATTATATCAGTTCGTAGAATTTTCGGAAAAAAATGGAAATAAATAATTTCTTTTAATATTGGACATTAAAGTGACACTTCTTAAAATAGATTTAAGTTTTGAAACGTCCGAATTTTCATAGCTGGTTACGAAAAGTAGCCCACTGACAAAGAGATCACTTAACAAACCCAATAATAGTGTATTTTTGTAAAAATTTTAAAAAATCTTGTAAAATAACTCGTTGGATAAGCAGGGCCCGATTAAGACAATTTGCCCCTTTAGGCCGTTATTATTGACGCACTGAGGAAAATCATTCAATAAAAGTTTTTTTTTTAATATACAGTGTCACCAGTAAAGTCCGCATCATATGGGATTTTTTTTTATTAATAGCTTTATTCAAAATTTGACTTTGGCATTAGGTTCTGCTTCGATTGAAAAAAAATTAAACAAAAAAATAGTAGTCACGTGATTCGCATTATCTGTCAAATTTTATTTTTTTCCAAAAAATAATTCAAAAGTGGGGTTATTTCTGAAAGTATCGAAAAAGTTATTAGTAAAAGTTTTTTAAAATGCAGTTTCTAGCCCACATGCAAAATTTTAGCTGCATAAAATAATTTTAATTTTTTAACCATATTTTGTAAATTGCACCACTTTTGCAAAATAAGACTCAACGCAACCTACATAAAACTACTTAGTTTTGACAATGCTTTTATTTCAGATACATTTTCTTTAAAGTAGCGCCATATTAAATGTGTGTTTTTCTACAAAATCAAAATTGGGCTATTAATATTTGGTCGCATGTGAGGCAAAGTTTATTTGTTTTTGAACCTGTATAAGGTAACTTCATAAAATAAGTATTTTTGAAAACGTAGTTTGTGTCTGAAAGTATTACACAAGTAGAACACAGTGTCATCAGTAAAGTGTTCATTAAGTGGAAAATAAATTTTAGTAATAAATTTTAGTGGTGGGTAAAAAATCAAAATTATCTTATGAACCTGAAATTTTTGCATGTGGGATGTGGGCTACAAACTGCATTTAAAAAACTTTTTCTTATAACATTTTTCGATATTTTCAGAAATAACCCCACTTTTAACCACGCTTTTTTCACAAACAATAATACTAATGTTTATCGTTCATTATTATTTTCTGCCTATATTAAGAATTTCAACAATTATTTTAAATTATATTTATTTTCCGCTTTTTGGTTTGATTAATTATTAAAGCGTGTTTTTTAGTTTTTTTAAACTATATTTATTTTATAATGTCAACGAACGACGACCAATTTGCGCCCTCCGCTTACATTTTTAATAGCGACCCCCCATGGGAGTCGTAAGTATCGGTTCAATTGTTGCCCAGGTTTATACATACACAAAGAAAAAAATTCTGATTTCTTTGGTTTATTATATTTTCTTCCAGTCATATTCCTAGACAACTTTATGTTTACCCCTTAAAAACAATAAATTCCAACCAACCCAAAAACCAATAATTCTAGTCCAACAATACCCGACCAAGATTTATACACTCCACTCAATTATCATACCAACAAAAAAAAATAAAAAAAGGACTACAACAGGGTCCAGTTATAAAATTATTCAAAGTTATTCAAAACACCTAACACAGAACAGCCAGACACGCAGTGAATTATGAAAACCGTAAAAAATATGACAAACGCCTCCTGCCTTTTGTTATAATATTTTTGAAATATATCAGGGACTGAGATTGTAGATAAGGGCGCCAGGTAAACGTTTTTTGGTTTTCATTGGTATAAGGCGGTGTAAAGTTATAGGCCTGTGCCGTTACCACGTAAACATAACAAGCGTCTAGTCTGACTATGGACTTTTCATCCGGCCAATCATAGGCCGCCGTCTTAAAGAAGGTAATTTTGAGGTTAAGCGATGTAAAATCGGTTGTTGTAAATTAGGATTAGGAACATAAAATGCTATTTATTAATATCGGTATATAGGTTTCTTTGAAACGTCACGTTTGCCAAAAACACTTTCTTCCTCAACAAATTCCAAAAGTTCATCACACAAAAAAACTACAAGTGATTGTAAATATAATAAACAATTCAACAATAAACAGTGTCTTTCAAGGCAACATAATATTACATACGTTAGGAATAATCAGATTTACAAGTGTAGTACCGGGTGGTCAAATAAGCGAGGAAGTCGGCTTTATCTCGGAAACCATTAATTGTACAACTTTCGGAACGATTTTTTTATGAGTAAAGTGGTCAAGAGAAATTGCTGGAAATAACTTTTAAGTTCCTCATTTCGCCGCAAGGGGGCACAATTAAAAATTGTTTTTTTAAATTCTAAATTTCTCCGAAAATTCCCATATTAAGGTATAACTCTGATTACATCATTGAACAGCTTAGACAATTCTGCATAATTTTGGTTTAAGGCTCATTGGCGTACCGACATTGATAAGAGTGGGAGAAGCTATTGAAAGTGTAAACATTAAAATCGCTGTAACTTCTAAACGACTTATCCGATTTTACTGAATTTAAGCTTGTTTGGAAGGAGAAAATAAGCATCTTCAATTGCCGTATCCAATAGTACACGATAGTGTTTAATAAAATTGCTAGAGGGCGCAATTTGTAATAATAACAGTTTTTTTCGATTTTATCCCGAAAATTCAAATCATACGGTATAACTATGACATCATAATCGAAAAGTAGATGAAATTTGCAAGAAAAGATATAAAGACCGCAGTTCGATATATTTGTTCGTTTCAGAGGTATTGCCAAAATAATAATTTTTAATACAAATTGCGCCCTCTAGCAATTTTATTAGAAACTATCGTGTACCCTTAGATACGACAATTGAAGGTACTTCCAAACAAGCTTAAATTTAGTAAAATCGAATAAGTCGTTTAGAAGTTACAGCGATTGTTTACACTTTCAATAGCTTCTCCCACTCTTATCAAGTGAAAGTGTAAACATTAAAATCGCTGTAACTTCTAAACGACTTAACCGGTTTTACTAAATTTAAGCTTGTTTGGAAAAAGAAGGTAAGTACCTTCAATTGTAGTATCTAATGGTACAAGATAGTTTCTAATAAAATTGCTAGAGGGCGCAATTTGTATTAAAAATTATTGTTTTGGCAATAACTCTGAAACGAATAAAGATATCGAACTGCGGTCTTCACATCTTTGCTTTCAAATTTCATCTACTTTTTGATTATGATGTCATAGTTATACCGTATGGTTTGAATTTTCGGGATAAAATCGAAAAAACTGTTATTATTACAAATTGCGCCCTCTAGCAATTTTATTAAACACTATTGTGTGCTGTTGGATACGGCAATTGAAGATGCTTACTTTTCCCTTCCAAACAAGCTTAAATTTAGTAAAATCGGATAAGTCGTTAGGAAGTTACAGCGATTTTAATGTTTACACTTTCAATAGCTTCTCCCCACTCTTATCAAGGTCGGTACGCCAATGAGCCTTAAACCAAAATGATGCAGAATTGTCTAAGCTTTCCAATGATGTAATCAGAGTTATACCTTAATATGGGAATTTTCGGAGAAATTTAGAATTTAAAAAAACAATTTTTAATTGTGCCCCCTTGCGGCGAAATGAGGAATTTAAAAGTAATTTCCAGCAATTTCTCTTGACCACTTTACTCATAAAAAAATCTTTCCGAAAGTTGTACGATTAATGGTTTCCGAGATAAAGCCGACGTCCTCACTTATTTGACCACCCGGTACATACTACAAATATCAATATTACTGAATAAATACAATAGGTATTATACTTGACCATTTAACAATAATTATTATATGTCGTAATTTCAATTTAACCCCAGAAGATAAACAGTTTCAATGTTGTTACGTAACGAGAATTGTTTAATAAAAATATTTTAAAAGAAACTTAAAACTGTCATGTGTTTCTTTTTTTTGTTTTATTAATTATTGTTGTATTTTGCGATAAGATTTCTCAAAGCAAAAAATCAAAACCTGTAAAAGTAGTAAGTACATTATTAACGTAGGCGTAGGTAAGTAGTAGGTTTAGTCAAACATATCTAATAGTCACACTCGAGATGGTTGTAACATCACTAGTCTAAACCGTTCTCAAAAATATTCAATTTTTTCCAATCTAAACTATTCTCTTCAAAAAAATTTACACATTAGGAAATATTTCCATATTCACTATTTAATCAAGGTATAAGTTTTTCGCCTCAATTTAATAGGAAATAATACAATGATTTATGTGCGCATTCTAACACATTTATTACATTTATTTTTAAGTTTCCCGCGCTTTATTACGAACGGCTATGGAGGACTTGAGGGTAGGTCTTGCCAAAAACTACTTAAGCCGCGGCCAGTTTAAAGCAGTAAAACTTGACTGCCTAGTTCATACGTTTTAAGACTTATTTCAACTTGAAAGCGATTCGGACTATATTTGTATGTGTCAAGACTTATTTCAACTTAAAAGCGATTCGGACTTGAACGATAAAAGTTTGAATGGATCAAACTTTAGTTGAACAACTAAATAGTTGTTTGAAGGTTGGAGACAATGATGTTTCTTGAATGATGAAAGAGTTTTGGACTTCCATTGTCTTTATTTGTTTTAAATCACAACGTTTCAACTGGTAAGTATCTCCAGTCGTCTTCAGGTAAATACTGAAGACCTGAAGACGACTGGAGATACTTACCAGTTGAAACGTTGTGATTTAAAACAAATAAAGACAATGGAAGTCCAAAACTCTTTCATCATTCAACTAAATAGTTGATCAACTCTGTTGAAACATAGGTTCTCACTATACTTAGTTTTTATTCAATTTGTGTTGATCAACTAAACTTGACTCGTGAGAACGCGGCTTAAGTTCCTTTTTGTCTAGAGCTTTTGCCTCTAACATTATAGTCCTTTTATTTAATGGCTCACAAGACTCAGTTGACGAGACACATGTCCAACTGGCTTTGAAGATATGAAAACTTGTTAATTCGTCCTTTAAAAGTCAAAAGTCGAACCGCCCCCAAATCAAGACCGTATTGTCATTAAAATTTACTCCTGTTTGGGCGTTACAGGTGAACGTTGTTACTAGAAAAAAAATTATAATATATAGAATATAGGTAAAGCATGTTTCACGAAAAATAAATTATAACTAAAAATAAACCCTCTTTTTATAACTAAAATATATTTTTTAGGAACTAAATACATACCTAGTTCCTTTTTTAAAATATGGAGAAATCGTTTGGGTAACTATCAGCGAGCATTATTTATAGTCTATCCCTTACTACAACGAAACAGAGAGAGACGAACTAACTAAAATCAATGATCTGTCGTTGCTCCGCGTGGTTTAAGTTGAACGGAGTAATTCAAAATATATCATTTGATTGCCGTTGTTGGTGGGTGATTGATGTCTGATGGTATGGTGTACGTTTAATGCAAGTGCGAAGTGCATGACAGCAAACCTAATTTTGTGTTCCTTGATATAAGTGCTGTGTAGATGTGTCCTTATATTTAAGGTGTATTTAAGGTGTTTTCCTCTTAACCATAAACTTTATCCTCTGTTGTTATCAACATACTTTTTAATAAATAAAAAGTAATCTAATTTGGTTTTACGTAGTTCTAAAAACCACTGGCCATCACTGCCCATATTAATTTTTCCTTTTATTCTTAACTGGGTACCTATACCTAGGTAACTGGCTCAAAACGTCACTGTCACTACGCTAGCTAAAGAAACGTAAAGAAATCTAATAAATACGGCGAATACGTCACTGACGGCCAATCCTAAAAAAAGGAGCTCAGAAAAAGGTAATTTAGCAGTAGCTCGACTACCAATGATAAAAATAATTTCTTTTATAGCTGGCAGACAATTTTTAGGATTAAGAAGCAATGTTTTTTAACTTATGACCTCAATTAATCACAAAATCCTATTTTTTTTATAAATAAAAGATATTTTTACCACTGCATCATATATTTTTTTAAGGCAATAGAGTTGTCCTTTAGCAGCAAGAAAATAAGATTTTAAAAACGACCGAATTGAAGTTCAAAAGTCGTTTAAAAAAAAATCAAACTAGTAGCTACAGCAGAGTTGTTTTTTCGGCGCCTATTTAATGCAGATTTCTTGCGACTACCAATGGATTTTTCTCAGTGCAACTCTAAGTAAGTGTCTAATGGTTTTGGTGCTTCTCATTTTCTTTATTTTTTATTTTATCCTAATTTTAATCAAATTCCAAAATAATAAAAATATGAAAACCGAAAACTGGCTGTAATTAGGACAATAACAAATAGAGGTTAAGGTTAGTGCTCATAATTCGTATTTTTGATTTTAACAATTGGAATTGGCACAGTACAGTGTTATCAATTTAGTTTGTCCCACTTTTAAGAGCCTGTAACTTTTTTGTATTTTGAGTTAGCGAGCTCATTCAAGAAACAAGATGTACCATTTCTAGCCAAGTTTTTATGAGTGTTGTCAAAAATGACAGTAGGTGTCACATGTCACATTTAAAAGCAAAAATTTATATTTTTTAAATGGGACATATTAGAGGCGCATTAGATGGTCCCTTTTCTTCCAATTTCAAAAATATAACACACATATGCATTATTTTCTTCATTCCACCAAACATTGACAAAAATATGAAAAAATATATTATTGTTAAAAAGCATCAAGATAGCTATGCAGTTGTTTTGGTTGTTAGCTTATATTATGATCAATGAAACACGACACATTGAAACGAATAAAATATCTCAAGTTAGTTACTTTTTACATACAAAATAACTTTTCTTCAATATTCGAAACGATTAATAATGCTGAAAATGAAAGACTGAAATATAAATGAAGATAAAATCCATAGCAACCAAAACAGTTGCATAGCTATCTTGATGCTTTTTAACAATAATATATTTTTTCATATTTTTGTCAATGTTTGATGGAATGAAGAAAATAATGCATATGTGTGTTATATTTTTGAAATCGGAAGAAAAAGGACCATCTAATGCGCCTCTAATATACAGGGTGTCCCATTTAAAAAAAAAAAAAAATTTGCTTTTAAATGTGACATGTGACATCTACTGTCATTTTTGACAACACTCGTAAAAACTTGGCTAGAAATGGTACATCTTGTTTTTTGAATGAGCTCGCTAACTCAAAATACAAAAAAGTTACAGGCTCTTAAAAGTGGGACAAACTAAATTGATAACACTGTACCTACCTAACGTATTTTATTTCTTCTTTTATTTTAAGATAAAATAGGACAAACAATGTCGGAACAGAAAAATTGGTACATTTTGATAATAATATAAACGGTTGTATTGTATTATTTTTTGTGTACTATGATTTTACAAACATCCGGCAGTAGTTGAAAAGTGAACTAATGAGAATTGTCATGTCATAACGACAACATTACAGAATGCGATTATTCAGACTATCGTTTAAAAGGCGTTATAAAATCTACAACAAGAATTGTTATTAGACGACATCGTTGGCAAACGACTTTTTAGAGAATATGGGGGTAAGTTGGCTTGATCAATTTTGACGTCCAGGAGGCTGTCATTAA
The DNA here is from genome assembly GCA_963969555.1 of Polydrusus pterygomalis. Lineage (NCBI taxonomy): Eukaryota > Metazoa > Arthropoda > Insecta > Coleoptera > Curculionidae > Polydrusus > Polydrusus pterygomalis. The sequence continues at coordinate 5,669,911 of OZ018376.1, forward strand.
ACATTGTACCGTGCGAGCAAAAATTATTTACATCAAAGAGGGCTTGGATTAAAAAACGTATCTTGGTTTAGATCACAATGATATGGGGACGATATATCTAACCAAATCTAGGTTAAATTTTTGTCAAATTCATATTATGACATGATATGCCAAACTAATGAGTAATAAAATAACTAGACAAATACAAATTTATTTTTGAGAAAAATAATTATACATGTATTCGGAGAATTCACATAACCGGAGAGGTGGAACCAGGCTTCATCCGAAATGTCAGGTCTAATAAATTATTTCTTTTCAATAAATTTTGGTTAAACCATTGAGAGTAATTCCTGCGTCTTTTTCAAAATCTGCGGCTTGTATTTCTTGGAATACTTGCACTTTATGAGGAAATAAAGTTAGCTGCTTCTTAAGAATAGTCCTGCATGTTCCATAAGATCTTCCTCCTTCTTGGTCTTATACAATTTGTTGGCGTATTTTGCATTATTTCACGAACGTTTGCAACAAGTTCTTCTGTTCTTACAGATGGTCTTCCTGCTCCTTTTTTTGTGTTGTATAGAACCTGTTTCCCTAAACACAGCCACGGTTCTTTTCAGGTAATAATAAAAATTCCCAGCAATAAAAGCAACGTTAGGAAAATGTTCGTGAAAATCGTCCATGCACAAAGCCGGATTGTATTGCCACTCACAATTTACTCTAACCCCATTTCGAAAATACGCTTTAACCATGAATGTTTTGTGCTGTTCCGTAAAGCCCATTGTGTGAATTGTTCAAGAAATTGGAAAAATTAGCGATGAATCAAATTGCTTGTAACGACTGTCAAAGATGACGGAATAACTGATTGATTGGTAATTTAGGAAGTTACTGACACCCAACAGGTATTACGTCCTTAGATGCAAGGTCTCATTGATGAAAATAATTTTTGCTCGCACGGTATTTTCCGTAAACCATGCATTTCAATTTAGTTTGATGTTAATGTTGGATAAATGACTCTCGACATCATAACAAAAACATATTCCTACCCACATAATAAATTCTAACAGCGACACAACAATTTTGATAACGGCCCGATAAAAGATACGACCACATAATTTAACAAACTCCCGATAGTATCTCGGGATGCATTCGGAGCCTTACGGGGGCGCCGCTTAATTGAAGTCATTGTTCCACCCCCCCTCGAGTGGCTCTTGTGACTTTCATTTGGCACGTGCCAGGTGTGACGTCACGGCTAGCAGGGTATTTGCAGTAAAATTAATTACTCGTAATGAATAGATAACTTAGTAAAACTAGACGTTTCATGTTTCATATAAATGGACGAAAGCAAGGCTTAAGGCCGCGATGTAAATACCAAGAGCGAAGTGATTTTAGACGGATATTCGCAATACAGCCTTAACATGTAACTTTTGAGGAAAACGCTCGGACACGTCAATTTAGTTTTATACAGTGTGTGTATAAAGTCTGGAAACGGCTTAATAACATCACAATTTACTGGCCGATTTAAACCAAATTTGGTACAGTTGTGTAAGAGGATCTAACGCACCGAATGACGATATTGGCGTTGTTGCCAGCTTTTTAGTTTGTCTGGAATTCGAACGAATTTTATATTTTTAAATATAACACCCAGTATATTTTTACATTTTTAAATTCCACATAAAATTATAATTATTTTTTATTAAATGCATTATTAGTCTATACTTCATAGTTTCCGAGATATTGACTCTCGAAAAGTGACATTTTTGAACTTTGACAGCTTATAACTTTCTAACAGTACGTCTTAGAGCAAAACGGCTTACATGTCCCTATCTTCAATTTTTATTATCTTCCCAAAAAATCAACTTCCAGTTAAACCGGAACAACTATATTTCCTGCTTTCGAGTTACATCCGGTTTAACCAAAATTTGTTTTTTCTGGGAAGATAATAAAAATTGAAGATAGGGACATGTAAGCCGTTTTGCTCTAAGACGTACTGTTAGAAAGTTATTAGCTGTCAAAGTTCAAAAATGTCACTTTTCGAGAGTCAATATCTCGGAAACTATGAAGTATAGACTAATAATGCATTTAATAAAAAATAATTATAACTTTATGTGGAATTTAAAAATGTAAAAATATACTGGGTGTTATATTTAAAAATATAAAATTCGTTCGAATTCCAGACAAACTAAAAAGCTGGCAACAACGCCAATATCGTCATTCGGTGCGTTAGATCCTCTTACACAACTGTACCAAATTTGGTTTAAATCGGCCAGTAAATTGTGATGTTATTAAGCCGTTTCCAGACTTTATACACACACTGTATATGCTCACATTTTGACGTTATTCGTTTATATTTTTATAGACATTTGACAAAGATATGACTACATCGATCTTTTCTTTAAATGAAAACATACAGTGTCACTAGTAAAGTCCGCATCATATGGGATTTTTTTTATTAATAGCTTTATTCGAAATTTGACTTTGACATTAAGCTCTGCTTTGATCGAGATGAAAATTAAGCAAAAAAATATTAATTCAAAAAAGTTTTGTCTGTTTCCTTCCGCCAAACTCATCCCCAGACGCGTTTCGCCGTTTACGGCTCATCAGTGAGGCTCAGTTTGGCAGAAGGAAACAGGGCTCGAAGACAAATCACTTGTCAGGATCGATTGTCGACGGGAATTATAGAACCCGTATAAAAAAAATATTAGTCACGTGATTGGCATTATATGTCAAATTTTAGTTTTTTCAAAAAAATAATTTAAAAGTGGGGTTATTTCTGAAAATATCGAAAAAAGTTATTAGAAAAAGGTTTTCTAAATGCAGTTTCTAGCACACATGCAAAAATTTCAGCCGCACAAGATTATTTTAATTTTTTACCTATATTTTGTAAATTGCACCACTTTTGCAAAATAAGACTCCACGCAACTTAGATAAAACTTCTTAGTTTTGACAATGCTTTATTTCAGATACATTTTCTTTAAAGTAGCGCCATATTAAATGTGTGTTTTTCTACAAAATCAAAATGGGACTATTAAAATTTGGTCGTATGTGATGCAAAGTTTATTTGTTTTTGACCCTGTATAAGGTAACTCCATAAAATAAGTATTTTTGATAAGGTAGTTTGTATCTGAAAGTAATACACCTTAGTATTAAGACAAAAAAGAACACAGTGTCTTCAGTAAAGTGTTTTTTAAGTGGAAAATAAATTTTAGTTTAACAACGTAAAGTTTATCTATTTTCAACGATTTAATTTAAAACCCCTATATTATAATTTATTATGAAGCTATGTCATAATAACGTTAACGTGTATTACTTTCAACCACAAACTACGTTTTCAAAAATACTTATTTTATGAAGTTACCTTACACAGGGTCCAAAACAAATAAACTTTGCATCACATACGACCAAATTTTAATAGCCCAATTTTGATTTTGTAGAAAAACACACATTTATTGTGGCGCTTCTTTAAAGAAAATGTAAAGTAAATAAAGCATTGTCAAAACTAAGAAGTTTTATGTAAGTTGCGTTGAGTCTTATTTTGCAAAAGTGGTGCAATTATAGGTAAAAAATTAAAATTATCTTATGCGGCTGAAATTTTGCATGTGGGCTAGAAACTGCATTTAAAAAAACTTTTTCTTATAACTTTTTTCGATATTTTTAAAAATAACCCCACTTTTCAATTATTTTTTTGAAAAAATTAAAATTTGACAGATAATGCGAATCACGTGACTACTATTTTTTTGCCTAATTTTCATCTCGATTGAAGCAGAGCTTGATGCCAAAGTCAAATTTCGAATAAAGCTATTAATAAAAAAAATCCCATATGATGCGGACTTTATTGGTGACACTGTATAGCTTGTGAATTCAGAGCTGTCGCAATTACTCTTAAAAAGTAATTCAATTACAATTACCCATTACCCTCCGAAAAAGGCATCAATTACAATTACCAATTACTAACAGTATGATAAAAATATTTAAATTACCAATTACCCACTAAAAGTAATTGATTCCTTGATCAATTACCGCATTCGAATTACTGAGTTTAATTCAATTACTTTTACACTAATTCAATTACTTTATAGTAATGGAACTACCCTAAAAGTAATTGAATTACTCTGAATCTATAAATTATAGGCACTTTTTTGGCAAATAAATTACACTGAGTAATTTAATTACAATTTGGTAAGTAATTGAATTACATTTTGGTAATTCAATTACATTTTGATAATTGAATTACATTCTGGTATTTGAATTACAGTTTGGTAATTGAATTACATTTTTAAAATTGAATTAGTATACCGGGTGTACACGGAAGGTGGTTCGCCCCTCTAACTTTTTGTTTTTTAAGATAATGGAATAAACATATTATGAGGAAAGTAACTTGGAAATAAAATAATACCTATATGTGTATTTGTATATACAATTTCGAACCAAAAACTACAACTTAATGCCAACCATCAATCGCTGACGTCAAATTATCCACACCAATAGAGGCAATAGACGCGATATTCTTTTGTCCAGCATCCATGGCCCTCTTAATTGGATTATAAATAACGCCGGACCTTTTTTTCCTCCTTCAGCGCGGATGAACGGCGTATAAATTTATGACCGCCATCTTTATTTATTGGATTAATACATGTAACATATTACCAACACACGAGAGATATAAATAACTGGCGAATATATGGTATTAATTTTGTGGACTGGTTCTTTACGAAGGTCTATTATATATTGTCTCGATGGCAATAAACGGCTGTGAAGAGTTATGTGAGATACTTGTCCAGTGATTAGAAGGACTTCATCATCCACATGCGTAGACTATTTTTCTGTCGAGTTGGTAGTTGGTTGCATTGTCACAAAGTGAAACACAATACAAACAAATAAGTTTTGGGAAGTAGTTCGTTCTCTCAGTGGTTATACAGGGTGTTTGGGGAGGAAAGGGCAATATTTTGGGAATGTATTCAGAGGGCAAAAATAAGAGAAATAAACCCATGTGTTTTAGTTCGATTCTAAACCATTTCTGAAATAATAGGTTCTAAATGTTTTCTAAGTTAATTTTTATTTTAAAAGCGAATAATTGCAGGTACTGCAGTACAAACTACCTAACTTAAAGAATATTTTCAAAAACCCCTCCGCCAACTTCAATACATTTTTCGGCACGTTTGTTAATCGCTCGGGTAGCACGTTGGATTGAGTGGGGATTGTTTTTTTTATAAACGCTGCAGCATTGAAAATTCGATCGCGGAGTGCTTCTCTCGTTTCCACTCGTGTTTCATATACTAGCGATTTCATCCATCCCCAAAGACAATAATCAAGCGGGTTTAAGTCTGGTGACCTCGGTGGCCAAACTTGCGGACCACCTTTGACAATCCAGCCACTAGGAAAACGATAATTCAAGAAATTTCGCACACGGAGACCAAAATGAGGTGGGGGCTTCATCATATTGGAAGTACATTCGTTGTCGAACATTTAACGGAACATCATCCAAAATGTGTATCAAATGAAGAGTGGTCAACCTAAGTGATCTAAGTGCCATAATCGAAAACTACCAGAAAATGTAAAAAACTGTTTTAAAGCTAAGAATAAAACAATAGTTTTATTTTTTTATTGATATTTTTATTCATAAACATACACAAAAACATTTGTAGGATAAAATTTACGTAATAAACGTATGTACATAAATTGAACAAAAAAATATAGAAAAGGTCTAAGGCTTCTTTTATACTGGGATTCTGTATGCGAGATACAGTATCTGGGATTCAGATTCTCGCCATCTATGAATGCTTTTTATAACGAATAGGATGAAATTGGCACTTAGATCTTCTAGTAGGACATTGGCATAGGTATATAGATCATATAAATAGAAAAAAAAAATTTTGAATTTTGGCACATAAATCACTTAGGTTGACCACAAAAACCGTAAAAATCCTTCTCCATCAGTAAGACGCCCATCCATTTCAAATGGACCAAACAACTGGTCGTTGAGCATTCCACACCAGACATTAATATTGAATCGATGTTAAAAGTTTCGATCAAATGTAGCGTGAGGGTTTTCATCTGACCACCGATTGTGGTAATTATTAATTCCATCGCGAGTGAACTGAGCTTCATCGCTAAATAAAATGTATTTGTGCAGACTTCGATTTTGATGGATCCATTCACAAAATTGTACCCTCGAAGCAGGATCACCATCTAAAAGATGTTGAACAGGTTGAACATGAAAAACCGTTTTTTCTAAGTGACTCCCATAAGGCTAGATGTGAAGGTATATGAAGTTTATTTGCCACCCGTCTCGTAATTATACCTGAGTTATCTGCGACAATATCCAGAACATTTTCTTCATTTTCCACATCTAGACCCTGCACTCTTTCAGAAACAATTCTCACGCTTGAAAACATTCCAGTTTCCTGAGCACTAGCAAATACTTTTTGAAAAACTCTTCTATTAGGAACTCTTCGATTTGATAAAATCGAAGTAATTTCTTGAAAACCAATGAATAAAAACTAAAGTAATTGCTCTTGCGTCCAGCGATTTCTTAAAAGTGCAGGAATTGCTTCTAGTCAATGCTTTTTCTTAAAAAATGGAAGCAATCGCTATCGTTTGCTTAAAATGTGATGAATAAATTAAGGAATCGCTTTTTCTAGTGTAGCAATTGCTTATAACTTTTTAAGGTAGGTCGACCTCTGCATCATTATTTGCTTGGTAACAGTCAACTATAGTTCTCCGCGGCATACACGTGCGTTGCTCTTAATTTGTGTCTTCAATTATGGCTGAATATATCCCACTAAGCAAAAAAACAACCCAATTTCGTTAAATTTATGTTTTTACGTTACATTGTTACGTTGTACAAAAAGGTTTTGATACGGCGCTATTTCGAAACGTACTGGTCGTAATGTCCGCCAACATAACAAAATCGCAGTTGCATTTAGAAATCAACGTGTTTGATTCGAAAACTATAACAAACTGGTTTCGTTTTTGAGATGTTTATATTAAGGACTTTTCAAAAAGTTACAATTACGTTGCTTATAAGATGTTTTTGTTTCGAAACTATAACAAACCAATTTTGTTTTAAAAAGGCAATAAATGCAGACACAATAAACATTATATTATTTAAAAATGTTTTTTTAAATAGACCAGACGAAACTGGTAGGGGCAGCTTAGCTCTACAATTTAGCACAATAATTTTCAATTGTAGAACAAAGCTGTCCCTACAAATTTTGTATAAGAAACTTTTTGCATTTTATATCGTTTTCGAGCTATAATAGGTCCTTCACACATCGTTGGGTTACCCTGGGTACAGCCATTAAAAATGATGAAAATAGTTGGGACTTTTTCAAGACGACGTTGATAGATTATCTCTCGAGGCATTCCCAACTAAGCCCATGTTTTAGCTTTTATTTGAAGCGTCAAAGAAAATGGTAAATTTTAATATTCGTTAACCAAACACCCCCTCCCCCAAACTCTAGATATTTTTTTGGGATAGGTATTTAATAAACTGTCTTTTAAATTTGGCATTATTCCCAATAATATTTAAAATAAATGATATTGGATTAAAAGATTATATTAAAAAAACATATACATGTAATGTTATAAATATGTAATTAAAAAAGTAATAAATCAACGTCTTGTGAACCTGAAAAAAAAATTATAAATTAATATACTTTACAATATAATCAGCTACAAATAAATTTGAAGAGCTTAAAAGAACCCCGCACTTCTCTTATGGAAAATGGCCCTTGGTCAAATTTTCTAAATTTTTAGTATGTTGCAGAGAGTGCCATTCTGATCAAAAGTGTTCATGGCCAAAACAATATCTGCAGACCATGCAGTCCAAGTTGCAAAATATAAATTTTCACTACATTATATTTTCGTAGTTTATAATATGAATTCGTTTTGTTTTACTAAATTTTTGATGGCCCTGTCGTAGATAGAATAGAATACTATAAAAATAGTTTAAACTCTTTTATTATATACCGGGTGAGTGACGAAAATTATTTAATATTTTTTGTTAAATCATTGTATTTTCGGCATTAAATTAAATGTTTACAAAGTAATACTGTAGATGATATTAGCTTGGAGCAAGCTATCAGAATTTATATTATTAATATTTATACAGGGTAAGTTAAAAAAGTTAAAATTTTTTTTATTAGTTTTGAAAGAAATTTTGTAAATATTTCTTTATGTACTACTTGTCGCTTATCGTATGCTTCCAAATATATATAATTATCAAGGTTATACAGGGTGTTTCCGATGATAAGCGATAGAAAAATAACAAAAAACTGCAAGTATTTATAAATCACCCGGTATATAAAAAATAGATCGGTTAATTTCGTTATTTTTTAATATTCTTTGCTTGAAGTGTTTTGCTAACATGTTTGCTATTGATTTCCCTTTTCCTATGACCAGTTCTTTAGTAATTTGTATTTGTTTATTTCATGTCATTACAAAAAAATTAAGATATACAGCGTCGAACAGACTCAAAACTTAAAAAATAAGCAAATAAAATAACAATTTTTTCTTAAATTTCAATAAAATTTGTTATATAAGTTTATTTTATGGTTAAAAATAAATATATTTAATGCTATACAGGGTGTTTCAAATAATTAGGGGCCTACTTATTATTTTTGGATATAATAAATTGTTCATAGTTTTTATAATAATAAACTTTATTTTTCATATTGTGTTAATACATCATAAAAAATAACATACCCAACACAAAAGAAATGGCATCAAATATATATATATATTTCTTATTTGCAATACAGTGTTAGAATCTCATAATTATTTGAAACACCCTGTACAGCATTAAATATATTTATATTTAACCATAAAATGAACTTACATAACAAATTTTATTGAAATTAATAAAAATTGCTATTTTATTTGCTTATTTCTTGAGTTTTGAGTATGTTCGACGCTGTATATCTTCAGAACTGGTCATAGGAAAAGGGAAATCAATAGCAAACATGTAAGTAAGACACTTCATGCAAAAAATATTAAAAAATAATGAAATTTAACCGATCCATTTTTAATATACCGGGTGATTTATAAATAAATGCATTTTTATGTTATTTTTTTATCGCTTAGCATCGGAAACACGGAAACACCCTGTAAAACCTTGATAATTATATATATTTGGAAGCATACAATAGGCGACAAGTAGTACATAAAGAAATATCTACAAAATTTCTTTTAAAACTAATAAAAAAAATATAAACTTTTTTGAGTTACCCTGTAAAAAATATAAATAATATAAATTCTGATAGCTTGCTCCAAGCTAATGTCATCTACAGTATTACTTTGTAAACATTTAATTTAATGTCAAAAATACAATGATTTAACACAAAATATTAAATAATTTTCGTCACTCACCCGGTATATTATAATAAAATTTTTTTAACTATTTTTATAGTATTCTGTCCTATCTACGACAGGGCCATAAAAAATTTAGAAAAACAAAACGAATTCATATTATAAACTAGGAAAATATAATGTATTGAGAATTCATATTTTGCAACTTGGATCTCAAAAACTGGTTGGCAGATATTGTTGTGGCCATGAACACTTTTGATCAGAATGGCATTCTCAACATACTAAAAATTTAGAAAATTTAACCGAGGGCCATTTTCCATAAGAGAAGTGCGGGGTTCTTTAAGAAACTAATAAAAAAATTTGGAAAAAATACTTCGCAACCAAGATTCTATATTTTTATTATTTTACAAAATATTCCAGTGTATGACAGCTGAAGCCAATAAGATTTTGGTAAAAAAAACGTATTTTTTTTTTATTTTAAAGTCTTAACTAAAAATTAAAATTCTTTAATAGTTCAAGTAAAAATACTTATGTACTTTTAAATGGTGGTTATTAAAGCAATAATTTTAAGTTTGATTAGTAAATTATATTACTTTCTTACTAACTACACATACCTCTTCTCTCTTGAGTCGTTGATTGTCGCGACGAAACCACTCCATGATGACTGACTCCCTGACTCTAGGTCCCGGTCGTTGGTTGTGAATACTTGTTGTACTGCATCTAAATATTTGGAAATTAAAACTTATTATAATTTATGTTAACTTATTGATGAATAATTTGGCAACAACTTCTCCAGGTCAAACCTACCTATTGCTTGGCCCTGGCAAGCCTAGACATTAATCAAATTAAAAATCTCCAGGTCAGACCAAGAGGAAACAGTAGCAACCCTCAGCCATACATGTGTACTATATATGCATGTTTAGCAATTAATTTAAAGATAGTTTTAAAAATATTTCTAGGGGCAGGGCTATTTAAGTTCAATAATTCATACATGTGGTTTATTCTTAACGAATTTTAATGGCTTTCAGTCTCGGGTCTTGGCACTTAGAATTGACCAACCTGTACGTTTACTTGCAGACCTGTACCAAACATAGAAACAGACAAGTTCAAATATAAATGCAGCACTTTAGAACGAGACCTTAATTTAACTAGCATAAAGTTTAAACTAAAAGAAAATTATAGACATGTATCTTGTAGCCTCGCTGGTAGTAGGTACCTATCTGTAGGCGTAGCGGCGTAGGTTGTAGGTTACAATGCAAATATATCAATAACTTTTGTTTTATAGAAACTAATGCAATGTACTTACCTTTCTAACCATTTTTTATTCTTTTCGGAAACCTCCAAAACCACAAAAAATAAATTATAGCACAGCCGATGACAAATAAATGCAGACGCGTGGGACACGAAAAAGTGAGGTTCGGTTAGTTCGGTGAATTAGGGGTGTGGTGTGATTTCACGACCTGTGATTTTGTCACAGCTCCGGGCCTGTCACAGTCGCGACCAGTTCCGCTTCGACTAAAGGAGCTGTGACGACGTGACAGCGCTAGATATGAGGTTCGCGGACCGGCCGGTGCGCGCTGCGGGTACCGCTTCGACTAAAGGACCTGCGACGACGTGACTCACGTGACCGCGCTGGATATGAGGTTCGCGGACCCGACGGTGCGTCATAAAAAAGACCTAACGGTGCGGTAGAAACTGGACTGGAAGTGAGTGAGCGACGCGAGCGTAAAAACAGGTCCTGCCGAAACGCTGGAAATGCCGGAATTGGAATCGGTAGGAGTACCACACCGTATTATATTATAATAAAATAGAAAATACCAATTTAATAAAAGAAAAATAAACAATTCGCGGAACTCGTTCAAAAAGTAATTCGGAGAATTCATTTGAGCGTCGCCGCCGCCGCTTCTATAAAATATAAATCACGTGCTGTGTCGAAGCGCAGAAGGAGCTTGTTGGCGGAGCGGAATATAAATAAGTGTGAAACCGCTACCGCGCTGGTACGCTGCCGTTCGTTTGTGCTTTCGCAGCCAGCATCCCTGCAAATTGCAAGTCCGGAGCTGTGACAAAGTCACAGGTTCAAGTCACAGGTTCAGACATGGAGCTGTCACAGCTTGGAGCTGTGACAGGAAAATCACGCTTTTTCCCACCCCTACGGTGAATGGTTGTCTTCAACGGTGGAGTTCCGTTCAGGGTTGCGTTCAGAAAACGAAACTGACACGAAACTTGTTTTACATTTTTGCGACGAAATCTATCAGTTATCTCCCGAACATAACGGGTTTGAAAATAAAAAATCATTATAGTAACGGTGCAGAGTTAACGTTATCTGTTTAAACAAAATAGTTCCTGATCTGAAACGTTTAGAGAAAAGCATAACGAGCACGCAATTAAAAGAGCGTTCTTTTAATGGAAACATGTTGACGTTAATAAAAGAGTACATAAAATATACGGTTTTAATATGTTTATTTGTTCAATGAAACAAGTACAGTAACGAGATTATGTTAAAGAGACGTAAATATTAAATACGTTCCTAGAAAATGTAAAAACGATGATAAAAGAACGTTTGAACCAAAACGTTATATAAGTTACTTTTAAAAAACGTTACGAAACGTACCAAAGCCGTTTTTTGCTTAGTGGGATGAACGTCCGTAAAAGAAATATCTACAGTGTACGTAAAAATTGCAGATATGATGATTTCAGTTATATCGATTTGACTGCGAAAATATTGAGTGGTTGGCAAATTATTTTTTGACTGATACTGGTAAAAGGCGTAAACTGTCGCCTTTAAATAAGATTAAAGTATTTCTGCGTAAATTGTCGGATCCGGGCTTTCAAAATTCTGTAGGTGAAGAACTCGGTGTTCACCAAACTACTGTCTGTAAGACATACACTTCTGTAATGGATGCAGTTTTGGAGAAGGCCAATATTTTTATTAAATTTCCTACAAGTGCTGAAGCTATTGTGGAAGCTAAACGGTTGTGGTCAGAGAGATTTATTTATGTTCCTTTAATTTGTGAACGAATATCAATTGCTTGTCTTTAATTTCTTCATCGCTACTATCACTTTTCTCATTTTTACTGAAATCTACCATATCACAAAAAATATGTTTCCTATTTTCCACAAAAAAGGAACAGATTACTATTCTACTAAATAAATAGAACAACGTTGTTGTATTTACGTCAACTCTTTTGCAAATTAGGCACCAAACTGAACGTGAAATCTATAATCTGAAGAAGTGGATAAGCCACGTCTGAAATTGTGTTGAATAAGCATTTGCTACAGAGGTGTAAGAAAAACAGCGATTGCTTCAAAATTGTATTCATATCCAGATCTGGCAGTTGCTTTTACTTATAGCATTTGCTAGTTAAGCAATAATTGCTTTTACTAAAAAGTAATTGCTTCAAGTAATTGCTTAATTTTTATTTATTAGGCTCATTATCTCTTTCCGACTCGTCTCGTCTGTCTTTATTCTTTGATTCGATAACTTCGGAAACTCGCAGAGCCGTCATATTCTGATTTTGATCTTTGAAGTTTCAATCAAAGTTTCCTTTTTAGGAATATTTTTGGACAGTTTCAGTGTTTTCAGAAACTGTTTTTCCATTATGCTGATTTTACTAGATATTTTGGTAGTATTTGTTGGACTTTGCGTCTCCGTAAAGTGTTTATTTTTCTTGTTCTAATTTGTAAATATACAACATTTTTTTCTGAATCGATTAAATAAGCACGTGGAAAGAAATCTAGCTTTAAAAGTGTACAGTGTTTCAAAACACGCATGACGAACCCAGCAAAAAAAAAACCTTAAATTCGTAACTCGTCAAAGTTTTGCCAGCACGACGACGGCAAGTGTAAATATCAAACAGAGGTGTGCACGGAGTTCCACAGGGGCACAAAGACCCCCCGGACGGAGACGACAATGCCCGGTGAGAACAGCTGCTCGCGCGTAGGGGGGGACGTGTCATAAAAACAGATAACGCTTTTTAATTTTCGGCGGGCTTGCAGTGTTGCCAACATGCTTGTTATTAAACGATTTGCGTGTATAGTGGATTTCACCTTAGTTTTTAATGCTTTGACGTCTCTCTTGTCAAACATATTAGCCAACACGTGATTTTAAAATTCCTAATTCTATAAACGGCTTTCAGGCACGGGCATTGGCTAGATTAACAAGAGATGGATATATAACTGACCGTATATAGTTACATGTACATGACGAAGATGCACACTACACAGTTCAATACGTTGCCCTTCAATAAGCTCAAACTCGTCAAAAGCACAGCATCACTCGTATATGCCGTTAGTATGTGCATCTTTGTCTTACGCATTTGCTCTCGCATATCTCTTTTCGTACTTCATTAATTCGATTGTCTCGTCGCGTTCTTTAAATATCACAGAGCCGCATTGGGACACACCGCGCACCGCGTGCATTCTGCTGTTAATTCTTGATCGTTCGTGTTATTGTTTTTGGTATTTTTCAGACAGCATTTTGCTTATATTTTGTGCGTATTGGACTTTTTGGTTTCAAACTGCCGGACTGTGTGTATCTGTGACGTGTTTGTTTTTATGCAAAAGTAAGTAAATAATTATTAATGTCTCGGATGGTGACGACGACATCGACAGCTTGTCAGATGAAGACCAAAAATAATAGGGAACTTGCAACAAAATTAAATTTGAAAACCACAGTGAACCATTATGCTAAAATAAGTTTTACATACAGTTGTATTGAAGAGTGCTTGAGGTATCTGTTCTGCAAACGCATGAACAAAAATCTTTTTTTGTAGTAGCTACTTACATTATTTTTTCTTTATTCATTAAAAAAAAAAACCTAATTCGATAACATTACAAACTTTTGTTGTTTTATTATAAACCAACGAAAAGTTAGACCTATTGTAAACTTCAAACTCTTTAGAACCTAGTCTAAAGAAAAAAATATCTACCCGTGAATAAGAAAATAAAAAAGTAAACAATAAGCTATTAAATATAATATATAGATTTGTTCAACTTAACACTGCATGGTCTAAAATCAAATTAAAAAACAAAATAATTCTTTAATAAAAAACGTAGTTAATTATTGATGATACTAGATTCACGACTGCCCCTTGTATATTTTTTATTGTACTAAATTAAGAGTGTGTTTTTACCAAAATAACAGCACTTTATTATATTATGAATAAAAATTAAATGAAATTGTTTTTCTGATATTCTATCCTATTTCCATTCCCCTTCAGTGTTTTTTTTTGAAATATCTTAAAAATAGCTTAGGTAATTCTCGTTTCCATCCATAATTATTACAACTACAAATAAATTGACCCATGTTCACACATAATTTTTAAGTCCGGCCCTGGCCAATCCTTAAGTTCTGTAAAAAGAAATGTTATAAATGACATGTGTCAGCGGCGGCCATTAAAAACTAAGGTGAAATCCACTATAATTGCCATAGACATTTACCTTTAGTGCGCAAACAAAGTTAAGTTTTATGGGTGAAAATATGCGTTTGTACGCATAGTTCGCCAGTCACATCCCTTGCCGCCCTACAGCTATGGGCATGCGCACAGCCCTCTTGTTACTAAGTTTTCCTTGTTTAGCGACATCCTCAAAATACACTCCAGAACCGGCTCAATTTTTGTTTGTTAAGAAATTTTTCATCAAATAATAAAACAATGTCGGTACACTGAGAAAAACCTTCTATTCCTTATACTAATTCACATATTCTTTATACAGGGCCGATCCTACCAGGTGCGCAGCGCGTGCACCGCACGCGGGCGGCCAAAACAAGGGGCGGCCGTAGGCCGCAGATAGTTCTGTCAATCAAGCAAAACTTTTTACGAATTTCTCGAAATACAATTAAAGTGACATTTATCAAACTATAAAAGATAACTTTAAATTAACGTCGAAGAAGAAAACGATATTTTTGTGAATTATTTCAAATGGATTTATTTATTAAAGATTTTCAATCAAACCAGCCAGCGCCAGTGGTGAAATTTCTAGTTTTTTTGATGTGGTACAAGAGGTATATAATTACTTTTCTGCGTCCCCGTATCGATGGAATTTACTCAAAAAACACGTGAAAACTCTTACTTTAAAACCGTTAAGTGAAACAAGATGGGAAAGTCGTATCAATGCTATTAAACCTCTAAAATTAGAGCTAAAAAACATTATTACCGCATTAAAGGCCTTAATTGAAGATACCACCAGAGACACGAAAACAAAAATGGGTGCTAAATCAATAATTAAGTCTTGAAACATTTAAGTTTTTGTGTTCAATTTTAATTTGGCATGATTTATTATCAAGAATTGATGTATTGAGTAAAATGCTTCAAAATCCTAAATTAAACATCGCGGAATGCATTAAAGGCTTAGATAATCTTAAAAAATATTTAGTTTCCCAAAGATCTGACGATAATTTTAAAATATTTGTCGATTTAGCAACAACACTTGCTAGAGATTTAGGTATTGATCCCTTCCCATCTCGAAGCTCAGAAAAAAAGTTAGTTTGTTTGATTACGAGGGCAGTGATGAACCAGTTATAAATCCCTTCTTGCAATTCAAGATTGCTTTCTATTTTGCAGTTCTTGATTACGCGATCTCTTCGATAAATGAAAGATTAACCTTATTATCTGAGTGCTATTCAATATTCTGCTTTCTGTATGAGTTTCACACCATTTCTAATGATGACCTCATGCAAGCCTGCATGGAGTTAGATATTAAGTTACAGGTACAGGAGGAAGGAACTATTGTGAAAGATATAGACGGTATACAACTCTTTAATGAAATAACTTCATTTAAAGATATTTTTCCAGGTAAAAAACAGCCAATTAAAATATTATAAATTGTAGTCAAAAATGATCTCATTCCCTGTTTTCCAAATGTTGCTCTAGCAATAAGGATTTTTTAACCTTACCTGTTTCTGTGGCTTCAGGTGAAAGAAGTTTCAGTAAATTAAATGTTATTAAATTACTTAAGAAATAATATGACACAAGAAAGACTTTCCGATTTGGCCATCATCTCTATTGAATCCGAAATCTCTGAAAAATAGAAGAGGCTTTTAACATTGGACGCTCAGCTATTATACCACACAGATCAATGGTAAAATTGTTTATTATTGTAAAGGTTCTGTTTTTTTTATTGATTAGGGACCTACTGCCTCTTTTTAATTTTTGCTATAACTACATTTGTATTTTGAATTTTATCGCATTATTTTATCTCATTTCAGACCCTTGAAAAAGTTTTAATATAAAACGAAACGTTGGGAGAAATACAATTGTGTCATTTCATTGCCTGCCCTCATTCCCGCTATACTTATTTGAAGTTCTGTTTTTTTTTTGTTCGGTTTTTCACTTATACCTAATCTCCCTAGAGCATGAATTATTTCCGAAAATTTTTTCGAGGTGCGAATTCCTAAAATTCACAACTGAGATAAATGTTCCGGAATAGGTAAGCATTTTTAGTATCTTACGTTTAAAGTGCATTTGAATATTATTAAACAGTTTTTAATATCGTCTGCGCTTTTGAGCGCTCTTCTAATAATCTATGTGAATATAATATTATAATCTATTCCATGTCATGAGTTTATTAAACTGTTATACAGGTAGGTATGGAAATGATTTGTCCGCCCAACATTGCAGGACCCTGTATAGTATAGGCACTTAATTAAGTTATATTTGACTTTAAATATCAACAATATACCACACGAATGTATCACATACCCCCCGTAGCGTTTACAATAGCCCTACAATGCTAATTTAAAATATGTAATTAAATATCAATAAATAAAAAATATACGAAGAGATAAATTAATTAGCCTATATGACAAGTCCGATGCAGGAACCAAAACAAATGTTATTATGGTAAGGTCTCATCAGCCGGCCCACATGATGGTGGTTCCCTAAGACAAAAGAACAGTGGCCAATGGAAAACGGAAGCCCTAGGCTGCCAATCAGGCAGGCAGATACACACCTGTCTAGTCGACTGGCTGCCACTTTACCTAGGCGAAGCCATGGTCAAGACATGCGGTAGAACTGATGGTTAAAAACACGTGGGACGCAGGCCCATAAGAATAAAACTGGCTTAAATGTCAATCATTCGGCTCCTGATTGACCAAATATAATATATATTAAAATATAGTGTTTATTATGTCTATAATAAGCTTTTATCAAGATATTATGTCCCTTTGAATTTTAATTTGCGTAATTATTCGTAAATGTTTATGTTCTCTTATAGTGAAAGACTATACCGAATATTAACAACTATTCCATTTTAGTCAAAACCACACGTTGCGTGAATGGTAAAGTCTGTTCATTGGCCGCTGACCGTTATCTACGTCATATTCTCCATATTTGCGGTACTTCGTAAATTAATTCATTCAGTTTGACTCACCGGTGGTAAAAAGCTTATTAGACTTGATCACATAAAGACTGATGCACGTGAACAAATAAAATACAAGCGCGTTTTTTCAAATTTTTTTTTTTATATATTTTATAATATTATTAATGAAGTCAAAAATAAGTAGTTTACTTAGGGAAAAAAGTACCATGGGATGAAACATTTATAAAATTTAAAATTGAATCATATATTTTTTGTCTAGCGCATCAGTTTATAAATTGTGTTTCAAATATTTTCATCTTATTTATAAAATCATAAAGAAGAACACGCAATAAAAAATGACAACACAACAAAATACAGTTTTTTAATAATTAAAATAAATCATCTTTGCAAGGATCATCATCATCAAATTAGTCCAAGTTAATAATAAGGGGAAGAGTGTCTGAAGCATCGATAAATCTTTCCCATTCCCACACATATCATTTATAGTTTTATTAGTGTGTGTTACATAATTTTTCCATTTTTCCACATTTGCTATGGCTTCATTCCACATACTCAAAACTACATCATTAGTTACAGGATGCAGAGAACTTATTTTTGCATCATAATAGCGCTTAAATTCTGACAAAACCATTTCAATAGGATTAAAGTAGTAATAATATAGAGGAAGTCTTAAAACTCGATGTCCATGTTGCAATGCTTAGTTCGTCCTACCTATTGAAATAAAATTAAAATGTTTAAAAAATAAAAAAAAATAGCGCTTTCCGGATTACTTTGTAACGTTTGGGTGATCTGATCCTTCATTGCAAATTGTGAAACCGGAATTTGTTTTTGTTCTAACCATGCCATAAATAATCTTTTTGACCAACTTGTATTTGAAATTTTTTCAAATTAGTCCAGAATAATAGGTGACGTTATCCATGATAATAAGCGATGGTTCTACCAAGTTAACAATTTTTTTTCAAACCATTTCTCAAAGTATTCACTATTCATCGAATCATGATAGTTACCAGATTTCAGACCAGACTTGAATATCAAACTTGCATTATTCACAAAACCATTTTCTGAACCAGCATGTACAATAATATACTGTACACTCTCTAACGATGACTGTATGAAGAGTATCATTTGTCAACTTCGCCTAAAGGTCTCGTTACTGTATATCCAGGTTTCATCTAGAAAAACAGATTTTAAGGGAAATTGATAGTTGCAGTTATTCTTAAATTCTCTAAAAAAAACATTGTGTGTGCTTAAGACCACACGACAGAAGCAGTGGCGTAGCGTGCAGGGGGCCAGGGGGGGCGACCGCCCCCCCCCCCGCCCTTTGAGCCCTGTCCCAAACGGCGCCCCCTTCCCACTCTCCCAGTAGTTTCCAGTTCCAGGTTTTAATTAGGTTCTTATTTGTTTATAACTTTAAGAGTAAAGAAACATAAAATAAACCTGTTATCTTTTTCGAGATTCTATTTTATTTTCACTACTTGATTTAATTTATAATAAAAATATTTAGCCACGACCAATAATTTGTATTTTCAGTTATTTTGCTGTATGACAAACCAAAAACTTTATTTCTCAGGCCAAAATTTACTAAACAAACGAAATTATGCATTTAATGAGGCGCCCTTTCAACAAGGGCGTAGATAAGGGGGTAATTCCCCCCCCCCCCCCCCCCAGGACCCATAATGAACCATGAAAACGAAGGACTTTTTTTTACTTGTTTAATTTTTTTGTGATTTCCTTGAGGATCTTGTGTATTTTATATTTTTCCTACTTGAAAATCAGGCAACTTCATTGAAAAAAGGGCGTGGCACCCACAAAATTTTCGCCTGCGGCTCTTTTTTTTTTGACCTCTTTTACCCCCTCATCCCCATAAAAAAAACGCCCTTACCTTTGAAGTTTCCGCCCCCTCCGCCCCTTCAACCACGCTACGCCACTGGACAGAAGTGAAAACTTCAACAAGGTTAATTCACTTCCCACAAAAAAGTGCTTAACGCGCCTAAAGAAGTTTTCACTTCAAAAATAACCTAAACTTGGAATACGGGATAATTTTACTGCATACGAAAAAAGATATTTCCTAAAATTGAACAACCCTTGAATTTTTACATCTTCAACAGAAGTCAGAAATCATAATAAATTAGGTCCACGGAATAAGCAATTACGGTAAACCTTACTTCACCCTACGTAAATATATAATTTAAAAAATGCCAGAACATACCTGAGACGCAGACGAGTGTCTAGACAACGCACACTGACTGTTTCCACGTCGATACGTCGATACTGAATGCGACCGATGGCGGCATGCTCTTTCATATAACGTTCATTCGGGTCAGGGTCAGGGTCAGTTCGGATTGAATATAGCAGTTGAATTCGAGTGTAGCACACCTGAGTCTGACGCGTGACGCGTGACGGCGACGCGTGACGGCTCAGTTTAATTCAGTGCCCACAAAAAGTGCTAAACCCGCCTAAAGAAGTTTTCACTTCAAAAATTCTGTATACTAGTTTTTGGGCTATACCTATAGGGTTGCTCTCTTAAAAAAACGTGTTTGATACAGTACATTTACGCCATTTTAATTTTAATTTTTTTAAACAGTCAGTGCTAATGAACCAGTGGATATTTCAACACCATGAATGATTTTAAGGTTTAGTTGTATTGAGCGAATAGTAACGTGTTCACCTGCTCTATATACATCCCATAAATACGCTCTCTTATGGTATGTTCATGAATACTGTGAAGTTGTCGACCACTGGATGACAAAATAGTTACATTATTGCTGTTCTTAAAATCTACGTCCTTATCTTTCCCCTTTGCCTTAATTCGTTGGATATTGAACACGAAACTCCCAAAGCATCAGAAAATCTCTAAAACAGATAGGTATTTATCAAAACCTTGCCATAAATTTTTTGTGTTTATTATTAATTTATGTTTTCACAATTTCTTGGGGGTGTTACAGTGGAACTGGACCTGTTCTTTTGGAATAGGTATCATCTGCCTATTCCGCATACCTATTACCTATTACCAGGTACCTATTCCAGGTCCGTTGGCACTGTCACATGTTTGCTTCTCTGGTTTCATTGTTATTCCTTTTTCAAGTTGTCAGGTACAGGTACGATATAGGGAATGGAACGGCTACAGGTTTTGCTTTAAATTCATATAATATGTTTATAATATGGCGAATTTGCAATTGAGAATTTTAAACGTTGCCGTTACAAGCACATTGTAATAATTAAAATAAGCTCACTAAATAAAGATAAAGGGAAATAGTAATAAATAATAAATATTTCTAAAAATATTGTAATAATTTATTGGGCAACAAAATATAGCGTATTTAATGTAGGACATGCAACCAGCAATGAGGAATTAATTAAAAAGACAACATATATGGTGGATGTACCTATGCCTATTTAATTCTTCATGTTTTTTTAAATAATAGGCCTCCGTTACAATCAAATCTTCCAAAAAATGTCTGGTGCGAAAAATATTAATCTGTTACAAAAATGTATAACGAAATTTAATTCGAACAATCGAAAACTGCTGGCCACGCTGGAGTTCTAGCGGCCTTCTTTAAAAACTCGTTTCGGCCATGCAGCCGGAATAGCGCCAATCGACGGAGCGGCGTTTAAGTTTGACCTGGAATAGTTTGGACCTGTAATAGGTATTTGGAACAGGTTCGGGTTTGGAATAGGTACAGGTCCAACTAGGTACGAGAAAAAGCTATTCCGTAACATCCCTACTTTCTGCTTTATTATATTACTTACCTCGTAAACTGCGTTAAAGGGTACAAGTCTTTCCGGCATCACTTTCTCTTTGGAAATAATCAAATAATTTTAAAATTAATGCTTGTTCTTTTTCACAATACGGTGACATTTTTGAAATAATGTCACCGTCAAAAATGACAATAAAATTTTTTTGACTGGTAAAATTATACGACATTCATTATTGACGCAAATTTACTACCTCACCTAGTCCACGAATGTTAGAAAGATAAGTACTAGTCGTGATGTAACGGTCAGCGGGTCAGCGGTCACTGAACAAACTTTACAAACACATAGATGAGCTTAGATATGCTGAGCATCCTTCTCTTAAAATCTGTTTATTACCCCCCAAATAACTCCTGGTAGTTACGCCTCTAATGGTGCAATTAGGATCATTGGTATAGCTATTAAAATGTGTATCACTGCTTACAAAATGCTGTAACACGTTGTTATCGCATCTTAACAATAAAAATTCATTAAATCGCACAAAAGGACTGCCTTAAATAGACTTTTCTTTTATTGTGCAGTCGTTGATAACGAATAAGAAATAACAAATGAGAGTCGGAATTGAAAATCCAACGCCGCCTTTTTGATAGTTTGCCGACAAAGAGTGAACCAGTTGTAGAAATTAATGGGTAAAAGCTAATGTAGGTAATTATTATAGAGTTGTAAGGTTCAGTTTACCCATGGGTTTGACATATTAGAAAGTAATCAAAGGAATTACCTTGTCGGACTTCCATAGTCTTTATTTTGTTACTTAACACAACGTTTCGGGTTTCGGTTAGTTAGTACTTATCTCTAACCGTTTTCAAGTGTAAACTAAATTATAATTCTAAGGCTACTGTCTTAAATATTATATCCATACGTGCTTGCTGGAATGTGAAGTTTAGGGTATTTGTTATTTGTTTTGCACAAGGAGACGCTTTCAGATTTTGGGGTTATCTTGGTTTACTTCATATACGAGTATCTTGATTCATAAAGCAGCTTCTGTGAATTTGCGATTTCGCCAGTGCCGTTCCTTGTCCAAAACACCACTGCATAATATGATGCTGATTGGTCCAAACAAATTCCGCTATACCTGATCTCGAAATTTCACCTCTTTGGAGTCTTTGGGTAGGTATGTTTCATATGTTCTTTAACTCGTACAGAAAGAGGTATTTTTGTTTCTCCAATGAACGATTCGTCACACTCGCAAGATATTCGATAAATGCAATTTTTTGAGCGTATTTCTGGATTTGAAAGCTGTTATATTTATAGTTTTTGGTTATCCTTCTAATCTTTTTAGCAGGGAGTATAAGAAATGCTTGCTCCTCTTTCGTTTCTGTACTAGCTTTGACTTCGCGTTTTTTAAGTTTTGAGATGGTGTTACCTAGTTACAATAAAGGTTTCAGAGAATCCATTCTGTTTTAAATCTTTTTTGATATTTGAAATTTCAATATAAAGGTCTTCCGGATTGTTCCAATTGTTCGACGTTCTGTGAAAAAGTGTTTGAATTATGCCCTGTTTTATGGAGTAATGATTTGATACGTAATTGAGTGTGAGTGGGTTTTCTGTACACTGAAGGTTTTATGCTTTCGGCATTGTATACATCTTTAAACCAACATTAATAAGTAATGTTTGGATTAAAAACACAAGTCTATAATTTGATTTAAAAGAACAATTAATGGACCGTGCCTAGTAATGATTTATATGTTCTTCAGAAGTGTTCAATTATAGGTACAATAACAAATAAGAAATCATTAATACATAATAATAATAAAGATATTGATTTGTGCCAAAATATAAAAATTATATAATATAATATAACAACTAAAAATAACTATTGGGTGACAGTAACATACTAGTTGGTACAAAAAGGTAGAATTTCGATTAACAATTAATCAGTCTTCCAATCCTTCACTAAGATAATGTTTTTTAAAATGGCTTTTAAAAGCCGAATAGTTTAGTTTGTTTTATATCAGATTCTATTTTGTTATATTATTGAACTATTAGATTTAAAAGAAGTTTTATATTTTTTTTTATGAAGTATTGGTATTTCCAAATTATTTTTATTTCTAGTGTTTATCTTGTGGGTAATTTTAAATTAAGTTTTTCATTTAAATAATAATAATAATAATAATAATAATAACTTTATTTAAAATTTAATAATATAATAAATATGTTTATGTTGTCTTCTATAAACTTATTCTTCGATCCCCTGAAGCTGAGCTTGTTAGCGGCAAATCTTATTTTTTGTTTTAGTATGTAAAATCATAAATCATAAATATGCATTAAAAATCAAGTTTTAAAGTAAAAATGTTAATTTATAGTATAAACGCAGTACTTTTTGAAGAAATATATTACCTATAATAGAATTATTAATTTATAATTTTTAAGAAAAAAATATTACGCTTGAAAACGGTTAGAGATACTAACTAACCGAAACTTTGTGTTAAGTAACAAAATAAAGACAATGGAAGTCCGACAAGGTAATTTTGTTGATAAAAAATATTACTTATATAAATTATTCAGAATAATATTAGGTACCTAATTAAAGCATTTCTAAAAAAAATTTTCAAATTTGTCTGTTTTTAATATCCATGTTTTTATTTCGATTTAAAATTTTTTTAATGAAATCAATTTTTTAATTTTTGTTGATAAATAATGGTTTAAATAAAAAAAAAAATTTGTCCCATGGACTTATTTAATTATTTATTTTAGGTTTTATGGTTATTTCATTTTTATTACGTGTATTATAATTATGGTTTTTAAATTGTATAAGATTTTTATTTTTAAATGTATATATTAAGATCTTATAAATGTAAAGTTGCCTTATGTTCAAGGTTTTTGTTTCCTTTTGAAGAATAAAGATAAATCTTTATTGGATATAGTTTTCAGAAACGTTTTTTGTAATATTTCTAATTTTTTAACCAAAGTTCTATTTATTCCTCCCCAACCAAAAATTCCGTAATTTAAATGAGTTTTAAGTAACGCGTAATATAATATTTTTATTTAACAACTTTTTAATGTTTTTAAAAATCGATATTAAACTTCTTAATTTTTTAATTAATTATTCTAAGTGAAAATTCCAATTTAATTTACTGTCAAAAATAATTCCTAAATATTTTATTGTATTTAAAAATGTGAATGTCTTCATATATTCGAATACTACTCATATTTCGTGGTAGGTTATTTAGGTTTTAAGTAAAAGAAATATAATTTGTTTTATTAAAATTAATTGTTAACAAATTGTTATCAAACCAATTTTTTATAATTTTAAAATCTTTTTTAATTTTATTATTTAAGTTGTCCTAATTTGTAACGGTATAAAAAATTGTAGTATCATCTGCAAAACTATGAATTTGTCCATCACAATTTATACTAAATAAGTCGTTAATATAAATATCAAAAAATAACGGTCCTAAAATTGTTCCTTGAGCGAGCACCATACTTTTGGATAGCTTTTTTCTTTATCTATTTGAACATAATCTGGTTTTTTAGCAGAAATTATTAACATGGTCGTATTTTTGAGGCTAGTGGAAAATCATGTACAATTATTTTGTAACATTTGTAATTTTTGTATGTTTTTATAATTTATATTTTTCAGTGGCGTATTTAGAATATTGCCACGGGGGGGGGTCTATACCTTTCGTTTCATCTTTCTTTTTTTCTTTTTTTAAAAAAGCGCCGCAGGCGAAAATTTTTTCGGTGCCACGCCCTATTTTGAACTATCAAAATTTATAATTTCTATGTTTTGATAGCTGAACCCAAAAAAGGAAGAAATTAAGAAATTTTTAAATATAAACGCAATAATGGGAATATATATTTTTTTAAATATTTATGTTTAAAAATATATATTTCTACATAATATGACCGATTCCGAAAATGATTGGTTTTCAAATTATTTTTGCCAAGTTTGGCCATGTTGTTTTGTTATCTGTGACACAGTTACTTAATTATTTGTAAAAACAAAGTATTGCTAATAGCTCTAGTTTGCAAAAAAATTACAAAACTAAGTGAACATCATTTCAATTTTTTTAAATTAAATAAATTAGACACGCAGGTAAAAAACAACAAAAAAAATTGAAATAACTCAAAAACCAAGCATTTTTGGAATAGGTCATATTTAAGAAAAAATCAGAAATTACCTCCTGCGAGGAATTAATCGAATTATCAATCACCATGTATATATTATTTTACTCACCTAAATTAGAAATTAAATGCAACAAGGCATCTGATCTGTTCTGAGTTTTTTTAATGTTGAGCCCACGGGGGGGGGGTCCAGACCCCTCGGACCCCCCCCCCCCCCTAAATACGCCACTGATATTTTTAATATATCAATGTGCCTGTGTTTCAAATTCGCATTCTTAAATATTAAAAGTTATTCAGAACAAACTCCTGAAAATTTCATACTTTTCTGATACATACTTCAATAACAACCCCATCAGTAATAATTATGATATAGACAAATGTTACTAGGAGTTTTATTTTTAATGGTTTCGATACATTTTACAGTATTCAAAATAACAATGATTAAATGGTACCTATATTTTAAAATATTTTTTTAGGGATATCATAATATAGTCTCAATATTAAGTCGTTATTGATAAACAGCTTGAATTGCGGAAACTTCTCCTTTCTTGAGAGCGTTTAAAAATAGTAGATAAATGCAAATAATGAAGTAAGCTATTGCCAATGTATTATTGTTTTATCATTCAGTCAGTGGAAGTTAAAGACCAAAAAAAAAACAAGTAAGCTCATGAGACATCAAAATTAAAGATGCTCGCTACTTGTATACCAATACCTAATTCATAATTTAATATTACTTTTTTTAAATGGTAACAAACTGTAATATGAACTAAATAAAATGAAAAGGTATTTCTTCTGTTGCTTAAAAGTCTTTGCGGTGTATCACAATTTCGTCCGTTGTTGAACTGTTACTATAGCTTCTTATTTTTAATGTCAGCATATTCATAATCCTCCGGCGCCTGATCCTTATCCCCCCATCCCCAAATCTGGTGACTGCCGTCTCCAGTTCGCTTCACCTTGTTCCTGATCATGTCATTTGACACCGTCTTCAGATCGTAGGCCCAGCCTATCTTCGCGAACCAGTCAATGACTGTCAAAGTGAAGTTGAGTCTTTTGAATTCGGAGGCGCGGTAATCCCATGGAAACGAGTGATGGAAGTTGTGCCATCCCTCGCCGATGGCGATGAAGGAGACGAACGATGTTTCGGTTGGGCTTACATTTCTGGAATAAAATGTGTTGATCGTTATTTATGATGTTAACGTTAAAAGTGTTGTTAGAAAGATTGTTATCCAATTTCACTTCTAACAAAGTAAAAACAGTTTAACACGCGCATATGAAAAAAATAGATGTAATGCAGGAAGGTTTCCACAAAAAAAACTGAGCATCCCTCGTTTGCAACTTACTTATCATAAGGCTTAAAACCATAAAAATGTGCTATTGAGTTCACAGTCCAAGTGGCATTTAGTTCCAGAAAAATCCTCGCTGCGTTTATGCAATAGCCATTTAATACAGTCTCGTTCCATAGAAAAACGGGAACAAGCGACGGTAGAATCAGACCAACGAGAACTATCAGGTAATTAAAATATTTGTGCTGAAATCTATAAAAAAAAAATAGTATAATTTAGTCATTTACATATTTTCATTTTAATTAGTATCAATAAAAAATCCAAATGCCCTATTCATTGTGTGGATTTACATTTTTTCATTTTAATAAGTATCAATAAAGAATCCAAATGCCCTATTCATTGTGTGGATTTACATTTTTGTCATTTTAGTTAATATCGATAAAAAATCCAAATGCCCGATTCATTGTGTGGATTTACATTTTTTTAAATTTTAATTAGTATCATAAAAAATCCAAATGCCCGATTCATTGTGTGGATTTACATTTTTGTCATTTTAATTAATATCAATAAAAAATCCAAATGACCGATTCATTGTGTGGATTTACATTTTTGTCATTTTAATTAGTATCAATAAAAAATCCAAATGCTCGATTCATTGTGTAGATTTACATTTTTGTCATTTTAATTAGTATCAATAAAAAATCCAAATGCCCGATTCATTGTGTGGATTTACATTATTTTATTTTAATAAGTAGTATCAATAAAAAATCCAAAAGCCTGATTCATTGTGTATTTACATTTTTCATTTTAATAAGTATCAATAAAGAATCCAAATGCCCGATTCATTGTGTGGATTTATATTTTTTCATTTAAATAAGTATCAATAAAAAATCCAAATGCCCGATTCATTGTGTGGATTCACATTTTTTCATTTAAATAAGTATCAATAAAAAATCCAAATACTCGATTCATTGTGTGGATTTACATTTTTCATTTTAATAAGTACCTACCTATCAAAAAAATCCAAAAGCCCGATTCATTGTGTATTTACATTTTTCATGTAAATAAGTATCAATAAAAAATCCAAATACCCGATTCATTGTCTGGATTTACATTTTTTCATTTTAATAAGTATCAAAAAAATCCAAATTTTGTATCTATAATATATTACAGGAAGCGAAAATATTTTCTTCTTAATTTATTTTTAGCGGAAATGTTTTTAAAAATTAGAAAAACGGTCCTTTGTAAGCACATTGTTCCAAAAATAACTATAAATAGTAAATGTGTTTGTCATCAGATACAAAGGATGACCACACTCAAGTAATGTAATGGCAAAAATCTAAATTTTTAATTTTAATAAATAAAAATCAATTATTCATTAAATTAATTTTTCCTAAATTCATGATAAAATACCTATAATTTTTAACAATTTTCCCGCCAAACGACTTTTTAGGTTACCCATTATACAGAGAGAATCGGCATAAAAAGCGTTTCAATATTCCATCAATCGAAATATTCCCCAACTTGATGCCAAATATTGTCTAACTTAAATAATTTTTACTTACCTTAATATGGGATCCTTATATAAATCAGAAAGATCCAATAATGCCCCTTTGGCTTTAACATCGGGATGCTTTCTACACATTATCCAACCAGCATGAGTAAAAAAGAAACCTCGTCGCGGGTTATGTGGATCTGCATCGGTATCCAAAAACTTGTGATGTAACCGGTGATCTCGTACCCATTGTATTACCGAATTCTAAAAAATAGGATGTATAGGATATACAGTGTCACCAGTATCTAAAGTCCGCATCATATGGGATTTTTTTTTATTATATGCTTTATTCGAAATTTGACTTTGGCATCAAGTTCTGCTTCGATCGAGATGAAAATTAAGCAAAAAAATAGTAGTCACGTGATTCGCATTATCTGTCAAATTTTAATTTTTTCCCAAAAATAATTCAAAAGTGTAGTTATTTCTGAAAATATCGAAAAAAGTTATTGGAAAAAGATTTTTTAAATGCAGTTTCTAGCCCACATGCAAAATTTCAGCTGCATAAGATAATTTCGATTTTTTACCCATATTTTGTAAATTGCACCACTTTTGCAAAATAAGACTCAACGCAACCTACATAAAACTTCTTAGTTTTGACAATGCTTTATTTCAGATAAATTTTCTTTAAAGTAGCGCCTTATTAAATGTGTGTTTTTCTACAAAATCAAAATTGGGCTATTAAAATTTGGTCGCATGTGATGCAAAGTTTATTTGTTTATATACCCTGTATAAGGTAACTTTAAAAAATAAGTATTTTTGAAAACGTAGTTTGTTTCAGAAAGTAAAAAAAAAAATAAAGGGGTTTTAAATTAAATCGTTGAAAATAGATAAACTTTACGTTAAGTTAAACAAAAATGTATTTTCCAATTAATGAACACTTTACTGATGACACTACTGTGTTCTTTTTTGTCTTAATATTAAGGTGTATTACTTTCAGACACAAGCTACAGGCGTGTTCTTTAGCACCTTCTTCAGGTAACCTAGTCATCGGTACGCCTTTGTTCTATGAACAGTATGAACGTACCAGTTTTTAGGTCCCTTTAATTGACACAGATTTTTTTTCTAATTAACACATTTCAGAAAATATGTTTCAATTAATTCTTACTTGCACTGAGATAGTTTGACAGAACGTCAAAAAGAGCCTGAGCTGCCAAGTCGCCTTATAAGCCCTGTGAGACCAGAGTCTATGGGCTCCAGCCGTGGTACCAAGAGCCCCCAGTTGATAGACAAAGAAACCTAGAAAAACTCTTTGTCAGAATTGCTACGTATTGTAATGTAACTTCATATTTACAAGTCGATAACAAAAGTGTTTCCTAATTAGAAAACAGTTTTTATAGACTTACCAGAAAGTGTCGTTAGTAACTTGGCACTAGTAAAAGATAGATAAATTCCGTAGAAGCCAATAACGTGTATCAAAGCGTATAAAAAAACATTTCTCCATACCATGTCGTAAGTGCGAGGTTTTAACTCCAGGACTTCTTTGGGAATTTTTTCTAGAACGACGACATCGCTTTCGTCCAGAATTCCTGTAATGTATCCTTGTGTGCTACTGGAGTTTTTTTCAGTATTTGGAGGCATTATTTTTTTTTTCTTATAAACGATTACACGCTAAAAAATAAAGTTGCTGGAAAAGTGTGCGAGCTAAAACTATGCTAAATTGGTTCTAGCGTTAAAGTTATTTGGACGTGTTCATCATGACCGTATCAGTGGCTTCTTGTAAGCGAAGTTTTTTAAAGTTTAAAAGTAATAAATACAAAAAACGAAATAATCGATTGTCTTCGCAGCTGTTAAAAGTAAAAAAGCTTTTATTTATTTTTTTAGCCTCGTTAGGTAAGTATAAATTAAAAATACGACATTATAAATAAAAGTTTGTAAATTTTTTAAGCGGAAATCTTAAACTAGATAGGTACAAGTAAAATTGCATAAATCAATTTTTTAAAATTTTATTACTCTAATAAATATTTTTTAAACGAGTATCAATAAAAATGTGAAAGAAAACAGTAAAATACCATAATACTTGAACAGAACCAGGGCGCAGGTTTGCCCCGCTGCGGAAATATATTTTTTTTAAGACCGACCAGAAAATATACACTTTCTGGACAACTTTTCGTCCAGAAATAGTACTTTACGTTACTAGACCGGAAAGTAGTGTTTTTCAGGTCGAGACAAGCATTTCCAGGGCGAGCCATAGGCGAGTCCTGGAAGCTTGGAGAGACCTGGAAAACACTAATTTTCGGTTGCGTGACGTACAATATTTTTTTTAAGACCGACACTTCGATATATTTTATAATCTACGCGAAACAAGTTTGACATAAAGAACAAAATTCAACGAACTGTCACTCGACAATACATCGAAATGTTGTTGTCATAATAACGAAATCAAGGTATCTTGTATTATCAAAGAGCGATTTGAAAAACAAAAAACAGGGTGACAGTGACATTAGAGACCGGAAAAGTGACATTAGAGACCGGAAAAATCTTTTCCGGACTCTAATGTCACTTTTCCGGTCTTGCGATCAGAAAAACGTTATTTTCTAGACGAAAAATTGTCCAGAAAATGTAAATTTTCTGGTCGGTTTTAAAAAATAACTTTTTGTCGATCAAGACTGGAAAACGGACGTAAGGGACCGGCAAAAGATTTTTTTAAAACCGACCAGAAAATTTACACTTTCTGGACAATTTTTCGTCTAGAAAATAACGTTTTTCCGATCGCAAGACCGAAAAAGTGACTGTCACCCTGTTTTTTGTTTTTCCAATCGCTCTTTGATAATACAAGATACCTTGATTTCGTTATTCTGACAACAACATTTCGATGTATTGTCGAGTGACAGTTCGTTGATTTTTAATTTTGTTCTTTATGTCAAACTTGTTTCGCGTAGATTATAAAATATATCAAAGTGTCGGTCTTAAAAAAAATATTGTACGTCACGCAACCGAAAATTAGTGTTTTCCAGGTCTCTCCAAGCTTCCAGGACTCGCCTATGGCTCGCCCTGAAAAACACTACTTTCCGGTCTTGTAACGTAAATTACTATTTCCGGTACCTGTTTTTTCATTTTTCCAATCCCTCCTTGATAATACAATCTACCTTGATTTCGTTACTATGATAACAACATTTCGATGTATTGTCAAGTGACAGTTCGTTGATTTTTAATTTGTTGTTTATGTCAAAGTTGTTTCGCGAGTGCACAAATTTAAAAATATTAATTCAGATTTTGATTTATCCGACACGGAAAATGAGATTCCAGAAGAAATTTTGGAAGCAGCAAGAAAAGCGACTTACGATATATTGCCAGTAAAATCAAAAGCCCGTTACGAGAAGTCATATGACGCATTTAAAAATAATATAAAATAAAATAAAGAATTGAATGTATATCAAAGTGTCGGTCTTAAAAAAAATATTGTGTACGTCACGCAACCGAAAATTAGTGTTTCCGGTCTTGTAACGTAAATTACTATTTCCTGATCTAGGTAGTAGAGTAACTATAGAAGGGGGCTTTCCTGAGTTGTATTTGGCCCTCCCTGAGATATTTTTTTTTATTTTAGAAAAAAAAACATTTCTAGTAGGTACCCTTCTTCATACCGTAGTACCTAAAGAAGCTTCTTTTGCCTCCTCTTATAAAAAAAAAACACAATGAAACGGTACAATAATTTAAAAAAAAACGCAAAGCTTACCTTAACAATACAAATTTCTTATGACGCACCTAATGCACAAATTATTGCCTTTATTCACTTACGTCTTACTGTTTTGCAAATACTACTGGAAAAACTATAAATTGAAATATTCGGTTAAAAGGTAAAATGGCATCATGCATAATGGATGAGGAATTATAGGAAATAAAGGTCCCATGCGTAATTCTATTATTGTTTTTATTATAATGAAGTTTAAAATAATTTGGCAACAAACAAATTAATACAATAACAGAGCAGTACTTAGCTGAAGCATTAAGTATGATGCAAAGCGTCTAAAATTTTAAACCATTAAACATCACACAAAGCACTCAAGCTTTCAACGTCTCAATTGTGCAAAGCGCCGAAGCTTTCAACACATCAAACTCTTAACATTTTGAAACACATTTTTCGAACATCCAGTATAGCTAGACTAGAAAAACTAGTTCATTTTTCACTGACCAAATTCAAATACAAATTTTGTTCTTGTATTTGTGTGTTTATACAGATAAGAATGTACTCTACAGGGATCTTGTAAACCGTAGATGGTTAAATTGGAAAAAAGTTGCGCCTTACTAAATTCTGCCATTTTTCAAATATCTTCGGGAGGATTCGGAATTTCTTTAATTGAATCGGTGAGTGGAAGAACAGTATAAGTGCAATCGTTAGTTTTTCAGAAATTGTGTCGCACTTGTACTGTTCTTTCACTCAGCCGAAAATTTAATAGTTTACCGTTGTGGTCGGAGGATGGCTGATGTACTGTTGTTTCAATATATGATAGGCCTTTGGATTTTAAGCAATTTGGCTATCTAAATTTAAAACGCCGTATTTAACACTTGTATTGTTCTTCCACTCACCGATTCAATTTGAAAACACAACGTGTCAGAATTAAGTAGGGCGCAACTTTTTTCCAATTTAACCATGTCTTTATCTTCTACACGGTTTACGAGCGCACGATGCTTTTTATTTACCGAAAAAATACCAGATCCAGATCGTACGATCAATAAAGCATCCTTGTGTGCTACTGAAGTTTTTTTCTGTATTTGGAGGCATTATTTTTTTAAAATTAAATTCAATATTAAAAGGAAAGAAAAACACAAAGTCATCCTCCACAAAGTTTAATAGAAAAATTATTAAATCATAGGTCTCTACATGTTTCAAACGTAGAAACGTTCATCCTCAGGAGACAGAAAAAAAAATTATTTTGTGCTTTTGTTGTTAGCAAAAGAGAAACTTAAAAATAGAACCTTAATTGAGCTTTTATGGACTCAAAAATTGAAGTTTAGAAGAAACACGATATGAAGAAAATTGGTGATGGTAAAACCATACTGAGTATTTAAAACATTATTAAAGTGGGCGTAAACACACCAAGTTACATGGGGAAAAAAAGGGAAAACCTTGCCAGAAAGGTGTCGAAGATTATTTAAAAACTGTCTTCAAAAATCAGACTTATCGAACATAACTAGTCTTTAAGACATTGTGAAGGTGAAAATTTGATAACAAAATCAAAAATTTAAACATTTTTCAACAATTCCTTTCAAAAGGTTATTCACCTCCACGTGTAAAAGGAGAATGAAAAAAAAAAAAAAAAAAAAAACTGCACGTGGAGGTGAATAACCTTTTGAAAGGAATTGTTGGAAAATGTTTAAATTTTTGATTTTTAACTTTATATTTTTCAAATTAACCTCTCGAGGGGTTACTGAGGTTTGATCCTCAGTACCCCAAATACTCTTTGCTACGGAATATATCATTTTGTTATCAAATTTTCACCTTCACAATGTCTTAAAGACTAGAGTTATGTTCGATAAGTCTGATTTTTGAAGACAGTTTTTAAATAATCTTCGACACCTTTCTGGCAAGGTTTTCCCTTTTTTTTCCCATGTAACTTGGTGTGTTTACGCCCACTTTAATAATGTTTTAAATACTCAGTATGGTTTTACCATCACCAATTTTCTTCATATCGTGTTTCTTCTAAACTTCAATTTTTGAGTCCATAAAAGCTCAATTAAGGTTCTATTTTTAAGTTTCTCTTTTGCTAACAACAACAGCACAAAATAAAAAAATTTTCTGTCTCCTGAGGATGAACGTTTCTACGTTCGAAACATGTAGAGACCTATGATTTAATAATTTTTCTATTAAACTTTGTGGAGGATGACTTTGTGTTTTTCTTTCCTTTTAATACTTTCAACTCCACTTTAAGTATGGACTATTTCTTCAAATTAAATTCAATATGTTTTGAGTTTAATTTTAGAATTATTTTTTAGTTTCACCGATGATACTTCTAATAGTAAGATCATTGAGCCTAATCAATAAAAATTAAGCAATTACTTGAAGCAATTACTTTTTAGTAAAAGCAATCGCTTGACTAGCAAATGCTATAAGTAAAAGCAATTGCTAGATCTGGACATGAATAAAATTTTGAAGCAATTGCTGTTTTTCTTACACCTCTGTAGCAAATGCTTATTCAACACAAGTTCAGACGTTGCTTATCCACTTGTTCAGATTATAGATTTAATGTTCAGTTTGGTGCCTAATTTGCAAAAGAGTTGACGTAAAGACAACAACGTTGGTCTATTTATTTAGTACAATAGTAATCTGTTACGTTTTTGTGGAAAATAGGAAACTTATATTTGTGATATGGCAGATTTCAGTGAAAATGAGGAAAGTGATAGTAGTAATGAAGAAATTAAAGACAAGCAATAATTGATATTCGTTCACAAATTGAAGGAACATAAATAAATCTCTCTGACCACAACCGTTTAGCATCCACAACAGCTTCAGCACTTGTAGAAAATTTAATAAAAATATTGGCCTTCTCCAAAACTGCATCCATTACAGAAGTGTATGTCTTACAGACAGTAGTTTGGTGAACACCGAGTTCTACACCTACAGAATTTTGAAAGTCCGGATCCGACAATTTACGCAGAAATACTTTAATTTTATTTAAAGGCTACAGTGCACCCCTCGCCTTTTACCCGTATCAGTCAAAAAATAATTTGCCAACCACTCAACATTTTCGCAGTCAAATCGATATAACTTTCTGAAATCATCATATCTGCAATTTTTACGTACACTGTAGATTTTTCTTTACGGACGTTCATATATTCAGCCATAATTAAAGACACAAATTAAGAGCAACGCACGTGAATGCCGCGGAGAACTAACGTTGACTGCTAGCAAGCAAATGATGTCGACCTACCTTAAAAAGTTGAAAGCGATTGCTACACTAGAAAAAGCAATTCCTTAATTTATTTATCACATTTTAAGCAAACGATAGCAATTGCTTCTATTTTTTAAGAAAAAGTATTGACTAGAAGCCATTCCTGCACTTTTAAACAATTGCTGGACACAAAAGCAATAACTTTAGTTTTTATTCATTGGCTTTCAAGAAATTACTTCGATTTTATAAGAAAAAGCAATCGCTACATTTTTATTCATTAGGCTCATTATGATATGCATGCATAATATAATATATATGCAATTATAATTAATTACTCATAAAACAACAAGTGTTGATATGAAATCGTAATTCACTCACTCCTACTAAAATCCCAGAAAGCAATGATCCGATATCTCGATCGAAATGTTTAAAATTTACGCTGATAAAAAAATACATTTTTAAGACCACAGTTTTATTCAGCCGCTCAGCGTACACAAAGTTTACCAAAATATCTAAATTTTAATTTTTATCCATAAAGGTTTCGAAATAATTTAGAAAAAACCCTCTTCAGGGTACCCCCATTTAGGAGGCTGTAGCTTCGTAGTAAGTGGACATAATATGACACAATTTTTTATGAAGTTATTACTTTATTTTTAACCAATCTACTCAATCCATAATTATTTACCATTTCTTTTAGGACACCCTGTATAAACCTTTCGAACAAAATTGTTGGCACTCGGGAGTTTTTGCACCGTTAGTCGTTTAAGGCCTTTTCAGACATCCACATTTCGAATTTCGAATTTATTGACAAAAGAATTAGGCATTTGAAGACAAAGCAATAATTATCATGAGTGTGAATGTAAATAGGTATAGTTTGATGTAGTCAACTTTTTCTTAAAGCAAAGCGTTTCCACAGAAGACAACGACATTTGACATTAACAGCTGATCTGGTTTCGTCGTTAAAGTTCCCAGATCAGCAGTGGGCCGTCGCAAGCTCGCGTATTAGGTTGTGTCATATTATTTTCTTCCGATTTTGGTGTTCCTTAAGTGTTTCTGTTCGTTTTTTGTGTAGTGTGTGATATAAATATTTTACTTTTGGATTTTATAAATTTCAGACACAGATTTTCTTCGTGTTTATTATTTAAGTTTAATAGTGAGTACAAACAACATTTTGGTTAACTCATTTATTATCAAATCAATAGTTAAACCATTTACTTATCGTTATACAGGGTGGCCCTTTAGTGTGGCAAAGTACAATAGCTCCGTTACTAT
This sequence comes from Polydrusus pterygomalis, assembly GCA_963969555.1. Taxonomy (NCBI): domain Eukaryota; kingdom Metazoa; phylum Arthropoda; class Insecta; order Coleoptera; family Curculionidae; genus Polydrusus; species Polydrusus pterygomalis. The sequence continues at coordinate 5,706,264 of OZ018376.1, forward strand.
TTCAAATACATTAAAAATATTAATACAAAAGTTGAAGGGCAGTAAGTGACTTATAACGTAAAATTATTTTTAACTCTATAGGGTGGCTCAAAAAAGCGGAACAATAAAAAATGTACTTTTTTCAAATGGAACACCCTGTATATTTTTTCATTTTTAAATTCCACATAAAATTATAATTATTTTTTATTAAATACATTATTAGTCTATACTTTATAGTTTCCGAGATATTGACTCTTGAAAAGTGACATATTTGAACTTTGACAGCTTATAACTTTCTAACAGTACGTCTTAGAGCAAAACGGCTTACATGTCCCTATCTTTAATTTTTATTATCTTCCCAAAAAAATCAACTTCCGGTTAAACCGGATGTTACTCGAAAGCAGGAAATATAGTTGTTCCGGTTTAACTGGAAGTTGATTTTTTTGGGAAGATAATAAAAATTGAAGATAGGGACATGTAAGCCGTTTTGCTCTAAGACGTACTGTTAGAAAGTTAGAAGCTGTCAAAGTTCAAAAATGTCACTTTTCGAGAGTCAATATCTCGGAAACTATAAAGTATAGACTAATAATGTATTTAATAAAAAATAATTATAATTCTATGTAGAATTTAAAAATGAAAAAATATACAGGGTGTTCCATTTGAAAAAAGTACATTTTTTCTTGTTCCGCTTTTTTGAGCCACCCTATAGAGTTAAAAATAATTTTACGTTATAAGTCACTTACTGCCCTTCAACTTTTGTATTAATATTTTTAATGTATTTGAAATAGTAACGGAGCTATTGTACTTTGCCACACTAAAGGGCCACCCTGTATACAGGAATATGTCATAACTGAGGGGCAAATACAGCAAAAGGAGGTACCTTGACTTGAAAATATGTCATTTATGCTTAAGAACGCACGGTTAATTTTCAATAAATATGTTTCGTAAGAAACGTGTTAATTTAAATATTTCTTACTATCTAGCATTTAAACGCAATTATCTGAAAAACTAATTGAAATATCAAGATTAATGAAGTACAGTGGCACTGTACTTCATTAATCTTGATAAAGTACAACTTCTTTACGTATAGAAGATCCTTTTTTCATAATTTGAGGTAAAGCGGTCAGAAATTTGAGAGACAAAAAATATATGCGAGAATTTATCAAACTCATATTGTGTAGCTAGCGTTCTCTAGGCGGTATCTTGAAACTTATTATGGAATCCTCGTTTTTGCCCTCAAAAACATAACTATAGGTACACCAAATTTGATTTATATCGCTTAACATCAAATCATCGCCAATTTTATAAAGTAAATATTTACTTGTATCACCCTGTATCTCTTTAACCGTATAAGAAAGAAAATTAAATCACACATTTTCAAGTTCACTATCTTCTGTTGCTGTATAGCCCCTAAGCTACGAGACACCCTATATGTGTCCATATATAAAATTCCCACAAAAGTAACAATACCAAAAGGGTTCCCAATATGGTGTTTTAATTAGAAGGGCACCACAAAGCTTACACATTGCAAAACATGTATTAATTTTTCCTTGTATATTTTTGCTTTTTATAAATAAATACATACTAAAAAAGAATAACTACTGTTTTCTTTTTTTCGTTTAGTTTTATGTTTTCTCCTACTTATTTTGGTAGGTACGGTCCGTCAATAGGTTATATTATAAATAATAAAATTAGTACCTACGCTATATCTTTACAAAATATTAAGACTCCATTACAAAATTTAACAGATGGCGAAGGCGAAGGTAAAAGAACTTAGTCCGGTTCTGTTCCTGTAGCCAACGGCGGTCCTGGAACGTCTTTCTCGGGGGGGTACTTTTAAGGATTTGCGTTGGAGGCGCAATCTTTCATGCGCCGAAGGCGCTCTTTTGCACTGCAGGCGAAAATTTTTTGGGTACCACGCACTTTTTGGGTAAAATAACCGTAAAGCCTAATCTGCGGCGATATACCGGACTTTAAAACACTCTTTTAATTTAAAAGAATTTTTAAAGGGCGACAAAATAAACAAGTTTTAAAAGCTTCGAGGGCATTATCCGTGACAGATGAACTTTGTTTATACAATAAAATTGTACTATACATATCTGGTGGGGGGGGCCCTTGTAAATACGCCACTGATGTAGTATGTTTTAATATTGTAACATTAGTATGTTTTAATATTGTAATGTATGTAAGTCAAAACACTAAAATAAAACAAAACTTAAATGTATATGTATAATAAAGAAATCAGAACATGAAAATAAAGCTAAAAAAAACTACAATTGTTTTTTAATATATTTTACATTGAATGCCGCTGCTGGTAACATCTTTTTTAAAGTCATTAGAAAACCGGACATTTTTCGGTCCGGTTTACCAGCATTTTCGCGATATTATATCGACTTATCGACGGACTATAATAGAATATATCTTATAATATTAAGATTTTGATATTTTTATATAAAAAATGTTTTTTCAAATTTATTGGTTTTGTTTTTTATTTAAAAATAATAAATATTTATAGTTTTTTGGACATATTATTTTTAGTTTTTGCGTCCTCAACCTGGTCTCTGGGGGGGGGGGGGGGTAATTACCCCCAGTAACCCCCCCCCCCCCCCCGTAGGACCGCCCTTGCCTGTAGCCAACCACTAAAGTAAAATATACCAGACTTCAACAGGGTGCCATTAATGACAGGTGATGCGGCGAGTTCTTACATTAATTTCACTTTATCTCCAAGTATAGGTAATATACATACGAGCCGCCGCGCGCCGCGGTCCCTTTTCACCCAAGCAAGATGGGAGTAGGTTTCTCGATTGATTAAAAATGCGGAATGCGAACCTACAAAAATAGATGAAAATAAAAGTTCAACGAATCGACCCTATAATATCCTATATATAGAAACTATGAATGTAAATGTGTAAAAAAAATTCCAATGCAAACAAATAGGATACTCCTATTTTACGTCATGAGAAATTTGATTATTTGAAAATAATGAATATTTGTTTTTTTATTTTAAGGGGATTGTTACATTTAAAAATAGGTATAAATTTGCAGGATTTCTAATTATCCGGTACCTATTTAATTTAAAAAATATATGTTGAATAAATATCTTAGGGTGCAGTAAAATAAACCGAATTTTTGTCCTCCGCTCTCACCGAATTTCTTCGAAACTGTACCTATGTACGAATTACTTCAAGTTGATTAGGTATACAGTGTGTATCAGCCAAATGGAGTTAATTCGAATAACACGATAATAATAATTTGGGCGTGTCCAAAAAAACGTTCAGACATTTCGATTGGTATTTCTAGTTGCGCATTTTTTTCAATAAAAACTTTTTATACAGGGTGTGTCATGTAACAGTGGCCAATATCAACTTTCTTATTTTAAATGCAACACCTTGTATATTATTCAATTTTTGGATTCTTCAGAAAAAAATGTTAAAAATGCCCGCCGCGAACGTCTTAAATAGAAATTTCTTATGTTACTGAACATCTCAGGCGTGACCGATCTAATCGCAAGCGTTATTCGTCTTCTTAAGTCAACTAAGTCGAGGGGTTTAGTTTTGTATGCAATATTTTTGACATAACCCCATAAGCAGAAGTCTAATAGCGTGAGATCAGGGGATCGTGCTGACAATTCCATCGATCCACGCCTCCCTATCCACCGATTTGGAAATACTCGGTTGAGGTACTGCTGGACGTTGATTTGGTAATAAGGCGGTGCTCCATCTTACTAAAACCATATCATATTCGCTGAAGGTTGTGGGTTTGCTGGATCAGGATATAAGTTTGTTAAGGTTGGTTAAGTTGGCAAGATATTATTTTGAAGCAGTGCTAAATAATTATCGCCATTTAAATTGCCATTAATGAAAAAAGTGACCTATGATATGATCTCCAACTATTCCTGCCCAAACATTAACCTTTTCTGGATATGGCGTATGTTCTTCTCTAATCCAGTGAGGATTTTCCCTAGACCAATAGCGGCAATTCTGACGATTAGCTTGACCGTGAAGTGTAAAGTTGCACTCATCAGAAAAGGTACATGCAGGAGCATAATTTAAAATTGTAAATGTGACAACTAGAAAAAAGTAAATATTTTTATATTATTAAAGTGCATGGATTACGTTATAGGCGTACCATACTATTAATCTGTAAGAAACTGTCTTTCAAACTCTGCCAACCGCATTAAAATACGTGATGTCGCTTCCGAACCAGACATAATAAAAGTGTAAAAAAAAATTGTTAAATTTTGTGATGGTCAGTTTATAAAGACATTGCCAAACGTCAATTCTAACAATAATAAAAATGGGAATACGGTTGAAAGAACGGAAACAAAAACACACTTTTTATTAAGCAACATTTATTATTTTCGCTAAGCAAGTTCATTTTAGTCAATCCCTTCGCTTAAGCTAATACTTATGGTTCGAGTTACTAAAACTTGAGAAACAGTGGCAGTTATTCCGATAAATTGTTTTAGGTAGGTACAACATCGAATAAATTATACTCTAATAAATTATTAACATGCACTAGATTGATACTACTTTCTAAAAGTGAATCTCAAAAAATATTTCTAATAACAAAAACCTTCGAAAATTCCATTTCTAGAAAATCGAATAACTTTGTGATGTTGAATGACGTCGTTTTATACAACCGACGCGTATGGTTGTTGGTGTTACCAAGTTGTCATATTCAAAATTCTTTAAATTAATATGTTAAAAGCATAAATTTTGGATGAAGCGATTATTCATTTCAAACCAAATAATTCCTGTAATTTATTTTCCCTATCCGAATTACCGTTACCCTAAAATTTGTTGTGTATTACAGTATATAATTCTGGACAAACATTTTCATGTAACAACGTCGAAAAAAAGGGACCAACCGTGGTCGCCTACCGTGACTGGCCGAATTTGACGTGCGACTTTACGAATTCCAGAAATCCAATTTTCGAAGACAATACTATTACTATTCCCAAGTTTCACCAACTAGTTTTCTACACATTTAGTATAAGTAGGTAATAAAATAAAACTATATTTCTGAAAATAAATAGAAGATCTTTTATTATATATCTACGACCCTTGCAACTATTATTCAATACCCTTTGAGGTGATAAAATGAGTTATTATCCCTAACTATTAACGCCTTAAACCCCAACAACAACTGCAAATATCTTTATAACAAATAACTGAAGGTTGATGTAAATAAAATAAGATAAGTTGTTTGCTATTACAATTTGTTTTTAAATAAACCTCTTTACAGATCCCGAAATGGCAAAGTGTAACATCGCAGAATGACCATAGATAAAATATCTTTTGTGTTACTTAAGTGATGTGTATATTATAGCACTCGTCAAACTACAGCACCCGTCAACAGACCCCTTTATCAATTCCAAACGAGTGCTATAACATACTGCAATCGTAACGTGTACAGCTCTTTAATCGTCTTTCTTATTATAAATTATAGCGCTTTTGTAGTCTTCGGGTGTCTGATCCTTATCGCCCCATCCCCAAATTTCGTGGCTTCCGTCTCCAGTACGGTGCACTCTGGTTTTAACCATTTCAGAGGAGACAGTTTTCAGGTCGTAAGCCCAGCCGATCTTCGCGAAAAAGTTAATCAGAACCAGGGTCCAGTTGATCCTGCCGAACTCGGACGCCTTGTAGTCCCATGGAAAGGTGTGGTGGTAGTTGTGCCATCCTTCGCCGATCGCGAAGAACGAAACGAACAAGTTCTCTGTTGAGCTGATGAATCTGAAACAAGGAAATTGCAGTTATGTTTACAATTCATACTTTTCCAAAATAAAGTTAACATTAAATGAAAACTGGCTACGTTTACGAATGAAATGATATGTCTTGTTTGATCGAAGTCCGAGCGATCTACATCGACACTGACTGATGAAGAACCATTATACTCCCAAGAAAATACACTTTAGTTGGTTATTTGAGTTATTAACTTATTAACAACAACGGAACATATCATATGAGTGAATAATAAGTTTTCGAATTCAATCCTCTTTATTTATGTAAATTTAATCATAACGTATTTAGTATCCCGGTCATCTTAAGGCGGACAAAAAATGTGTTGTGCACACTTACTTGTCATACGGTTTCCACCCCCACATGTGCGCTGCCGAATTCACCAGCCAAGTTCCGTGTAAGCTACAGACGTATCTCAAAACGTTAAGGCTGTAGGCATTCATTAAGGTCTCACCCCAGAAAATCATTGGTATAATTGTGGGGATGACGAAACAACCCAAAGGCATCAAAATCATGAAGTGTTTGTGCTGGAATCTGGAAAAAATAAAAAAATAAAATATATATACTTCTCAGTGAAAACCTCGCATAAGTATTGGAGGGAAGTTCATACTAAGAACAATAATATAATGGTTTACCTTAATAATGGTTCAGCATAGAGATCAGACATGTCAATTGCCTTGCCCTTGTTTTTAACTTCTGTGTGTTTCCTGCACAGCAGCCAACCCATGTGCGAAAAGAAGAAACCCCTTTTGACGTTGTGAGGATCGGCGTCCGTTTCCTGGAATTTGTGGTGCACCCTATGGTCTCGGGACCACTCTATCACAGAATTCTGAAAATAAATTTTATGTGAGCGATTTTTTTATAAAAACATTTTACAGTTTTAATACGCGTGGCATTTTTTTTTGCGGAAACGGTGTAAACATGGCACTTAAAATCTAGTAATTTTTTGTATAACTAAAAAGTAATAACTTTAATTTGCCTATTTGTATGTTTATATCTAAACATATAAATATTAATTGGTTTATTTCATTGATATATTATTCCGTAGCAGTTTCTTTTTATCCAAGTATTTTTTTTTTTTTGGTTTTCTTTTTTATGCAAACAGCACCTATAAATACATATTCATTCTTACCTGATGAGCTAACGTTTGGCACAAAACAAGTATCAATTTTAGCGGCCATTTGGCTTTGTATGATCTGTGAGACCAAAGTCGGTGAGCGCCGCCCGTAATACCAAAAGCTCCGAATTGATAAAGAAGGAATGCTGAAAATAAATTAAACCATTATTAACGGAACGCACCTCTAGTCACATTTTTTTTACAATATTACTGGGCAGAACATTCCGCAAACTTGCCACAATTTAACCGATGCGGTATTTCTTATAGTTTCATAGATCCCCAGAATGAGGCTCAAATTTGGGACACCCTGTATAAAACCCAATTCTTTTGAATACCTATACTTAGATAAATTAAAAATTAACCAGCCCAAACACTTTATTTTGCAATGTTTTGAGCGGTCATAACTAAAAAAAGGGCTTAATATTGAAAATAAATAAAACGGTTAAGATTTAAAAGGGTTGGTTGATAAAGAAAAGTCCTTTGTACCTTTTTATATTTATAAAATACTAAAATTGCCTACGCGTTTCGACTTATATAAGTCGGCGTAGCTGTAAGCAAAGGAAAGGAAAAGTTATGTAATACATTTTTTTTTTATAAAAATCCTTTTTTAAAAAGGACGAACTTAAGTATTTAGATGTCCTAAAACTTACAGATTATGAAAATACACATACAGGGTCACATAGCGAGACGCACCCAGTCAACACACAAATAAATAACTAACATTAAATTAAAAATTAAGACACAATCATGATTCAAAAATAAATAAACACGTGTAACAAACGAAAAGGTACTAAATGCTATCAGAGGTATCACCCGGTGACTGAAAACCCAAAACAAGAGCAAAAATCATCATGAGAAACGAGTTAATAGGCTGAGAGTTGAAAAGAATAAAAGTGTTTTTTTTTTTTAAACACTTTTATTCTTTTTGACTCTCAGCCTATTAACTCGTTTCCCATGATGGTTTTTGCTCTTGTATTGGTTTTCAGTCACCGGGTGATACCTCTGACAGCATTTAGTACCTTTTCGTTTGTTACACGTGTTTATTTATTTTTGAATCATGATTGTGTCGTAATATTTAATTTAATGTTAGTTATTTATTTGTGTGTTGACTGGGTGCGTCTCGCTATGTGACCCTGTATGTGTATTTTCATAATCTGTAAGTTTTAGGACATCTAATTACTTAAGTTCGTCCTTTTTAAAAAAGGATTTTTATAAAAAAAATGTATTACATAACTTTTCCTTTCCTTCACTTACAGCTACGTCCTGAAGATGACTTATATAAGTCGAAACGCGTAGGCAATTTTAGTATTTTATAAATATAAGAAGGTAGAAAGGACTTTTCTTTACCAACTTTTAAACCTTTTAAATCTTAACAATGACCCTTCTAGAGAGCAGCCATAACTTCGTTAAATAAAACGGTGTTTCATATTAGGGTACTTTCCTCTACTGTGAGCTCTTACAAAAAATATTTGAGCTATTGACGACACTTACCGTAAAAAGTGGTAATGTACTGTGCACTGGCGAAAATCAAATACAGTCCATATAATGCAACAAGATGCATAAAACCCATGACGATAACGTTTCGCCAAACGATTTCCAGAGGTCTCTCATCAGGTACGTATGCGTCTTCGGGAATTTTATCAGTCGTTATATCGTCGCATTCTTCCAGCGGACCGGTTGGAAGGGAGGGAAGGGGTTGTTTATCTCTTGGACGTGGCGGCATGTTGATAAAAGTTTTTTCGAATTTATTTCTGAAAAAAATATTTCAATTAAGATGGATTTTTAAAATTTCAGTCGCGGTTCCTTCTTAAGTTCCCTTAGTCGGTGACCCACCTAGGTGGGGATACGTATTTTGTGTAATTATAAGAAAGAACACTAGTGCCACTATAGATATATGTATGATGTTAATGCCGTCATATAATATTTTATCTAAAAACACTATTAAAACAGACACCAAAATCGAGTAATTACATTATTTCTTTGTTGTTAGGTATAATATGGCCACCATCGTTGTTAGTTACCTAAAAGCCTCGCTGTCAATAACTTAATTTTTTGAATTTGTGCGTTTTTGTATGGATTATATGAAAGAAAACGATCCAAATGTGAAAATAAATAAAGCAGCTAGTAGAGCTTCCTTTGAGCTGTTGCCGAATAAGTCCAAGGAACAGGACGAAAATGCTTGTGAAAAATGTTTGCAGTAGTGCTATTGAAAGGTCTTTCTTGAAAATACAATGAAAATATATTTCGAAGAGAAATCCAAGTTATGCAAGTCTTTATCTCTTTGGTCTCACCACTCAATGATTAGAGCGAAGTTCCTATCAATTGCAATAGATATATTAGCAAATATTTTAAAGTTGTCGCTGTTTTAAAGCAAAAAGGATAATGATATCAACCTATAAAGTCTATGATTTTAACGAGAGGCCAAATTGAGCAGTTCCTGATAAATTTATCAGAATATTTAAGTACCTCATGATAAAAGTAGCTACTATATTTGGTATTTGACGCAGGGAAGAGCTGTGCGATTTGACAATCGACAACATCGAGGATTTGGATACTACATTAGTGGTGAACATTCCAAGGTTCCGCGAACGTTCACTGTAGTTACATTTCTACAGTAAACATTAGAACTATTCGGCCAGCAGATTTCGAACATCATAAAATTTTTATCAAATAAATGAATAAAAGATGTGCTATAGAATTCCCGTTGGTATCAATAGTTTCGGTAAAATGCCTGCTGTTATAGCAGAATTTTTGAAGCATCCAGGTCCGTAGCTTTACACTGGTCATTTCCGTCGGTCTTCGGCCACTTTACCGGTAGACTTTGGTGCGAATCTAGGAACTATCAAAAACACGATAGATGGAAGTCCCCAACACCAGCAGAAGGATATATTGAAAACTCGCTAGAAAATATAGAGAATTGTCAAAAGTCTGCTAACGACGTGGTCTTCCAGTACTATAATCTCCATCCCCTCCACAAGCATACAAAATAACAACAAAACGCTGATAGCAGTGAACGTGCAGAAGAAATTCATATTTCTCGTTGCATTTATCCATAAATTTATAATATATAAGCGTTAAAAGTAATCCACTTTTAACAGTAGTCTCATAAAATAAAATTTTAGACGCTAATAACACACGTGTTCCGCAAAACCTATCTACATCAGCTTCCTGATGGTTAAGGCGACGTAGAACTAGAAGAATCTTGGCAGCTCATTTAAACCAGCCACTACTGTTTATAAAATTTATCAACTGCCAAAATTTTTGCTTGAAAGATGCTGCAGTAGTCTGGGTGTCTATACGACCTCTGTATTTGCATGCTCTCGGAGCGCCCCCCCCCCCCCCCCCCCCCCCCCCGATGTCCACCACTAAGAAGATCGAGTGTCTCCATTGTTACTGGATTGCCTTCCCATTCTTCCCTACTATGAGCATAGAAAAGCCCCTTCCGAAGTCTGGCAGCGAAACAGTCTACTTTTAATAGTGATTGTAGATAAAATCATTTACCATTTTTCCTTTGTTACGAATATTTATAAAAATATTTTAAGTACTTACCAGATCGTTTTCCTAAGTACGGGAATGCTACTACTGACTAGCCTTTCGTAAATCACTAAATATCACTACCAGTGTTTCTGCAACACCAGACCGACAAGGAATACTTGGTTTTTCTAAAATACAATGCTGATAGAGGAGACCCTGCAACAAAGAATTATTACTTTTTAATTGCCTGTTTTTGCTACTAGTTGCTGATAATACTAATGTCACTATCGCTGTTTAATTGGAACCTATTTTAAACCCTGCGAATAGATAGGTAGGCAAATTCCTTTATGTTTATTACGAAAATAAGCACTGAATAATACGGTAGGTAGATATGCCTTGCGGCAATAATTGTTTGTAAAAAACAATAATAGAATGGATCTGTCCATATAAAGTGGAAATAATTATTGCGTTTATGGTAATATTAGGAACAGTGGTGGCGCGTCAAGGGGGTTTATCAATTAATACGGTTTTAACTGTATAGTGGAACTCCGTGCCGCTGACTTTAAGACGCCACCTGAGGTGAATCTGACCCCTCGGAGACCCCCCCCCCCCCCCCACCTGGATCCGTCAAAGGGCCTTTATAAACTAGGCTAGTATATGCTGTCTCACTCACTTCTTTAAAATCGAGAGGGCTATGTTATTTTGAATTAAAAATATTATTATCACTTATAATCTCCCTAGCAGCAGAATTATTACCGATCATTTTTTTAAGGTCACGAATAGTTTTGTTGATAGAAAATTGATCCCGAATCGAAGACGAGGGAAATCTCCTATCAACAAAAACATGAGTGTAACCGAGAAAAAATTATCGGGAATTAATTCTGCTACGTGGGAGATTCGGTAAGAAAATTTCATAAATTGGAATTCTTTTAATGTTGAAATTTTAGTAATAAACCTTAGTTACTAACAAGTAAAATCAAGTTTTATTGTAAAAATACAGTGCGTCATATTAAACTAAATTCATCGGAAATAAGTTTTTTTAAAGTTATATTTGAATTTAAAACTATAAAGACATTGGATTTCAGATAACAAATTTATTAAATTATTATAAATTTATGAAATTTTTAGCGAAAAATCAAACCCTTTATATTTCTGTGAGCGAAATGTAATTTAAACTTTTCCATTTAAAGATTAGAAAGACATTAGAATTTTTAAATAACCGCAGGTGATAAAATAACGTAGAGGTAATAATACACATCAAGACGGCAAATATAATTTTAAGAATGTGATGTCCATGTCATAGTAAGATGTAACTGCAAAACCGGCTGTGGTGTCATGAAATGTAGTGGCCGAAAGAATGGTTTGGAATGTACCAGTTCATGTGGTCAGTGTCAAGAAACAAATTGTGAAAATAGTCCGCAGCGAATAGAAGATGGAAAGTACAGATGAAATGAATTGTGAAAAAACAGCCAAATCATTTAAATTTTTGTTCATTGAAATAATGTTTTTTTTCTTATAAGTCTAATGCGTAATAAAGTTTTCTCTGCGCAATTTGAATGATTTAATAACTATCTTACCTATTCAATACCTATTTTATACTTTTATCTTTGTATTTTAAACATTTTTGCCAAATTACACCTTGCACAGTTGTAAATTTTGTAATTAAAAATACAAAATTCAGCCGCCATCTTGGATTTTGACTGATTTCTGGGGTCAGGATTAATGGGGATTTTGAATAATATTCAAATTAAAATTAACATATTATGTTAAAATAAACACTTTTTATAATAGAATGCAAAAAAAATCATTTGTGTTGCAATTTTGCCCAGGTCATAATTTATTTTTACTGCACCATCACTAAACAATATATTATTTTTTGAAAACGTATGTACCTAGTACCTATCAAAAATTTCGCAAAAAATCGAAAATAATGCTTTGAGATGAGGAGTTTGACGTTGCTGCTACTCCACCAGAAATTCGGGAAGCACACAAAAATAGTAGAAGACCTTCTGCCAACTAAAAGCCGCCCGAGATATGACGTTTTTGAAGACAGTTTTAAATAATGGTGGACGGAAAATAAAGTTCAAAATATTGGTTCTGAATAGGCGCTACTAGCTTATTGTAGCGAATATTTCTCTCATGTGTAAAAACTACCATATGAAGCGGGAACTTTTCGACGGAAATTGCCCAGTAGGTGCGAAAATGTCCCGCCGAAAATTTCCCTATAGGTCCGTATCTAAGTAACAATAATTAATATTTACAATAGCACCTTGTAGGTGTATTATTGTGTGGATATTATGTATTTGTCATTTTGACATTCCAACCCAAAATCCATAAAGCCATATCTTCAACTAGACGAGGAACACCACTCTAATATAGTAGAAAAAATGAGGGAAGACAATGATAAGGCTAATCATAACCCAGAAACTAATATCTGTATGACAGGTTCTACAAGTTTTAATTCAATGGCAAACTCACATACATTAACAAGTAATGCAGCAGACTCCAAAAGTAGTAATTTTTACAATAATTGTGTTTTCCACTGCAATTCATGCAATTTTTAATTTGTGTATTTTCATATAATTAAATATAACGTTTAAATAAAAATATTAAATTTTGTGCTTTCATTTCACGTACTCGAGAAATATTCTACCGAATTACATTCGTGCATCAAAATAGACCTGATAATTTTTCATTCAAGCATGTTGTCAGTAAAAAACTGGATTCGGTTATTTCATATTTTGTTTAACGAGCCCTCCACCTTCGGTGTCGGGCTCTTTTGCCAAAATATAAGAATTAACTCATCCAGTTTTTAGACAACATGCTTTCCTAAAAAAGTATAGGTAATTTTGATGCACTTATGTAATTACTTACGAAAATGCAAATACAAAGAAGATATCAACGCTTTGGTAATTTTCTGGAACAAGCACCCATGGAATTTCTCGTTCAAAGGGTATTTTAGGCAAAAAGGTTGACTATTTCTATATTAACTTGTTATTTTATACATTTTGTAGGTCGCATTGGGTATTGGTGTCTCAGACGCCTGCCGATACCGATTAAATGAATTATACAAAATGAAAACAACAGACTTCACTTTTTAGAAGAGAAGATCGCGATTGAAATACATAATAGCAAAACGTACCAGCCACCATCATTTATAATACAGGATGGAAAGATTTTCATGCAAATAAGATATTATCATGTCCCTTTTGCAGAATGGTTGGGTTATGACTTTGTTATGAACATTATAATAGATACTTTATTATTTATTTTATAGTCATTCTTGGATGGTTATTGGATAGTTATGTGTCTCATTGTTTTTGTATTTTCGTCATAAAATTTTCATTTTGTTGTTGATTTTTACCCTCCTTTTCAAACTTATGAGTTGAATGTGCCTTTTATTATGTTTCAATGGAAGTAGAGTTTTTCGGGTTTGTATTCTTAACAGGATTCCGAGATTGCAAGCTCTGGTAGGTACATAATATAAATGAGGGGTATAGATTCAAAGTGTACAAACTCCATATTTCCTAAATTATCAGTAGACGAAAAAAACTTATAATTCATTAAATACAAACAAATTACGATAGTTTTTCTTTTTTATTGTATTTATGGCACATCTTAGACTAAAAACCCAATTTTTTTCCTTAACATTTCAAAAAAATATCAAAGTTATTTGGAAAAAGGAGATGGAGATTGTACGTTTTGGAAATAACAATTAGAGTTTGTCCATTTTAAAAATGGCAAATATGGAGTTTGCCCACTTTAAAAATAATTTAAGGATAATTTTTCACAAAATTTTTTATCTTAAAAACAATACATGAAATTACAAAAAAAATAGTAAACAAAAAGCAACCACTGTTTAATGCTTCACGCATCACATGCAACTAACTTAAGATGTGCAGGATTTTACACGCTTTGAACTAATTCCAAACTAACAGCAAAACAACCCATTGGAGATTGTACACTTTGAAATTGAACAGGAGATTGTACGGTTCGAAATTTAAATGTCAATGGAGCTTGTACATTTTGAATTTAATCCCAATTTTCTGCCACAAAATCCGTTGGAGCTTGCCCGTTTTGACAAGAAATTATGAGTTATTTCGATTCAGGGCTACAATTACTATGTAAAACAACATCCATCTCATTTTTAATGAAACATGGAGATTGTACACTTTGAATCTATACCCCTCAAATATATCATGCATAAATGTTGTGAAAATATTTTAATATCTTTTATTTGAAGGTAAATAATAATATACCTGACTTTAATATCATGTAAATCAGATAAAATGCATTCAAATATCACGTACTACATTCTTCAAACTTAAAATTAAGTAGGTAAGTGATTGACAAGTCTAAAGTTTACAACTTATTATGGAGATAATATCAGGATCTATACTTAAAAAAAATAAAAAATAATATTATTATTTTTTTCTTAATTATGCGTTTCAGTTAACTCCATTTTTTGGAATATAGGTATCTATTTCATGACGAAATGGTGAAGTAAATTATTTTTAACATCAAGTAAATTACATGTCGAGGACTATTATAGAGCAAGGTAGATATTTAATTCTTTTTTGTCATAACAACCCAAGAAGATGTCAAATGCCTCTAGAATAATATGCTGTTGCTGAAGAATCCAAAGAATTGCCCCTTCTGGGTTTTATTTTAGTTTAAATTGACTTAATTTGTGCTGTAAAACAAAATATTTTAAGAGATACCATTATTATTGACATACAAGCCCAATTCGAACAAAGATATTAAATTTTTAGTGTTTTTTTACGATAACCAACAAACGTTACTTACATATTAACAGTAAATTTAGTTTATGGATGTCATCAATTTATGTAAAAAATATTGCCAGAAAAGCAATTTCTTAATTGAATTAACGACAAAAAAATATAATTTATGAAATTAGACGTTGCTTAATTTGAGTTACTCACTGTTTTTCTTACCTTGAATTACTTACTCACTTAAATCAGTCTTGGGTTTTAAATTATTCTATGCATATATTATAAATTAAAGTCTGTATTTTTTTCAACTTCACATAACATTGCTACTGTTATTAACAAATATTAACTGATCAATATTTGAGCAAAATTCGCGCTTTTATATTTGCTTGTATTATCTATTTGTAGAAAAATTCATTAATTAGGAAATTTCTTATCTAAGGAACTGCTAAAAACACTATAGCGTAATATAATTTTAGCTGGGTCAGCGAAAAAATTGCATAATTATATTTTCGCAAATTAATTTATATAAATACATAATACGTTATCAATTTAAGTGTAAGATGAGGTTCAGTGCTAAATGAAATTAATGTTCCTATCATTATTTTTTAATATTAGTTTTAATTTTTTAATGTGGACTTATATGGAAATGTACCTACAGGATTATGATAAAGAAACGAATCAGCCTTTTAAACAGAGTACCGTCTACTTGATCCAGAATTGCTGTAGTGCATTTTTTAAGAGAATAAATATTTATACAGGGTAAAACAGTAAACAGTAAAGTGATGCGTGCTTCAACTTCAGTTTTTTTAATAAAACACAAAAATCCAGTGGGTTAAGATACGGAGATCTAGGTGGCCACTCTATAGCCCTTCATTTAATAGATAGGCGATTCGGGTATTTATTATTAAACATATTACGGATACGAATTTGACTTCTCTAGGACTTGTACTTTATCTCCATAACCAATCATAATCAAAATTTCCATGCGTTCATTTATTAGCAGGGCGCATATTGGATGTAGTTACAGCAGCAAAATATTAAAATGCAATCAACAATTTGTTGATACTTATTTGACGTTTATTGATTAATACTTTTAAAATTAGAAACATTTTAGAATTTTAGATGATGATAAAATGCAGATAGATAAGTTATTTATTTTAAAACTTGAAATGCTGAATATGAAAATATTAAAATATACAATGTATTTTATAAAAAAAAATAAGTTGACGCATGTTGCACTTTTCTGCTTCACCCTGTATACATATTTTTTTCTAAAAAAAATCCATTGTAAAATAATAAAATCGACGTTTCCGAGCTTCTTGATTAAGTAAGCGATATCAAAACTAAAAAATTCAATAAACAAGTAAAACATTTTAACCCAAAAAAAGATTACTATTATTTAAGTTGACCGCCTTGCACTTCTGTTTTACTTCTGTTTACACAATGGTATGGTATTTGTACTTCTTGCCTACAACTATCGTATTAAAACTATAGTCTGTTCCTATGGAGCTCATTTTTATATCATATTTTCCATATCTCCTGTTTAAAAAAAGGTACTGACTTACTTCTTTTTGCTTAAGTGAAAAAAATAGATATCGTTGCATTTAAAATGTTTGTGAAAAATAAAGAAATTGTTGATTCTGCGTCCTCCAGCTATCTCAATTCTGACAAACGAAACGAAAGTTGTCAATATTTTGTTTTAGCAATATCTGTTCCCTCCTACCCTCCTTAAACAAAAAGGTTGAGCAAAAATTTAAATACAAAATTTGAAGAAATAGTCCATGCTTAAAGTGTAAGTGAAAGTATGGGAAAGAAAGAAAAAACTAAGTCTTACTCCACAAAATTTAATAGAATAAAAATTCTTTAGGGGTCTCTACATGTTCATCATCAGGAAACAGAAAATTTATTTAATGCTGATGGTTTTAGCAGGAGAGAAAATGGTATAAAACCTTAATGGAGCTTTTATGGAATTAAAAAATTGAAGTGTAGAAGTGACATAATAAGAAGAAAATTGAAAAGGTTAAAACATACTGAGTATGTGAAAAAGTCAGTAAAGAAGACAATATTGTCTTACAGGCATGTTTTAAAAATTTTACAAAAATAATTTAAAGAAAAAACCCTCGACACCTTTTTTTTAGAAGGCCTTTTTCTTCTTCCCCAGTCTATTTAGTTGGTTTAGACCTTCTTTACGGACTTTTTTACATACTCAGTATGTTTTAAGCTTTTTAATTTTCTTCTTATACACTTCAGTTTTTTAATTCCATAAAACCTCCATTAAGGTTTTATACCATTTTCTCTCCTGCTTAAACCTTCAACATTAAATAAATTTTCTGTCTCCTGATGATGAACGTTTCTACGTTCGAAACATGTAGATACCTCTAAACAATTTTTATTCTATAAAGTTTTGTGGAGGAAGACTTTTTTAATTTTTTCTTTCTTTCCCTTTTATACAAAAGTTATCCAGAATTTTCATTAAATTACAAATATGCCACTTTTACTAGGAGGATTTTTGAGAAAATCCCTCTTTTTAAGAAAATTCCCCTTTTTGATTGGTCACCATAGTTACGGCCCCTAGCGGCCAGCCTAGAAATTTTTTTTCCGCAATCCTACGGTAAACGGTTTTCAAGATAAATGCCAGTATCAAGTTAATGGTTGGTTTTAAGTAGGGAATTCAATCCCGGGATCCCAGGATCCCAGACATTTTTTCGATCTCGAAATCCCGGGATTGTCGTTTATTTAATCCCGGGATTTTCGGTATTTATCTTTGCATTTTTCATTAATTTATATCGTGCACAAGGTCTAGGTTGAGTGATCAACTAACTTATTTTTTTAAGAATTTTTTTTAAAAAACAAGTTTAGAATAACTTTTTTCCTACTATAAGAATCGTTTTTATGTTATGTTTTAACATTTTTTTTATTTATAGGTTATATTATTATGTTATAGTGTACTTATATGTTCTTTCATGTTCATTTTTTTTAGTTATTAAAATTAAATGAAGGGAGTATGTTTTAGTTTCTTGGTTTTGTATTAATATTCTGATAAAGAAATAAATGTTTTTATTTAATTAATAGGAAAAACTCCAAGGAAAATAATTTTTTTATAAATCCCGGGACCAATCCCGGGATTGAAAAATTATAATCCCGAAATCCCGGGATTGAAAATTTCCTCCGGGATTGAATTCCCTAGTTTTAAGTAATTATAGATAATATTATATGGCTAATATAGTAAAGCCTTCGTATTTCAAATACCTACCGATCTTTATGAAGCAATTGATTAATTTCAAGTTAAAAAAAAATTTATTAGTAAATTAATAAAAGTAAAACACGAAATTTTGTCAACATTGCTTACTTTATAAATGAAAACATTTTTTACTGCTTACCTCGATATATCAGTCAGTCCTTTTCACTTTAACTACAACTTAACGGTTTGAACACAGCTGATGCGGTCCAGTTCAGAAACTCACACAAAGTATAGAGTAATCACCACTTTTATTAAACGATCCAAACTGGCAATTATAATTATAAAAACTAAGCTTATATATTTTTTTGCTCCAATAATCAAATTCAAGAAAAATTCGTTAATTAGGAAACCGCTTATCTTGACAACCGCTAAAAACACTCTATCACTCGTACATGATTCTTTTCGGCGTGCAAGCGAAAAATTAATATTATTCAATCCGCGTTTCCTATTTATATTTGTGGGACTGAAATATAGTGGACTTTGCCCGTTTTAGGTAGGTATCGTGATTCCTTCATACACGCTCATGCGATCACTTATACTTATAATCTAATCTTTTAAGTTAAGAACACGTACACAATAGTATGATATTAATTTGTTCAATTAACTACCAGTGTATGCTTTCTGCATAAACTAGCCCCTGCTTTTATGCGCATAACATTTTTATTTACTAGGTAATAATTATTATTGATCTGGGTTAATCGATCAATACCATATTAAATGCGAAATTGATTCTTGACAATTATTATTGTTTAGGGTTTTTTTGTTAATAAAATTATTTATTTTTATAGGGGTAGACTGAAAATAGATGTAAAAATAAATAATCACATAAAAAAAATCATTAAGAGTCTACCATCACTGGGGACTTTCTACTCAAAATCCTTTCTACCGACTGTTTGACTTGCTGCAAGATCCTCTGTTCACTACCATAACCATAACGTCACGCGCATCGCAGTGCCTGAATTGCCTTGCACTGGCATAATACCGTGCGAGCAAAAATTATTTGCATCTTGCATCTAAGGACGTAATGCTTAGCCGTAGAGCTTAATACCTGCTGGGTGTCAGTAACTACCTGAATTAACAATCAATCAGTTATTCCGTCATCTTTGACAGTCGTTACAAGTAATTTGATTCATCGCTAATTTTTCCAAGGGAAACAGGTTCTATACAACACAAAAAAGGAGCAGGAAGACTATCTGTAAGAACAAAAGAACTTGTTGCAAACGTTCGTGAAATAATGCAAAATACGCCAACAAATTGTCTTATCTCAAAAATCTTATGGAACATGCAGGACTATTCTTAAGAGGAAGTAACCCCTTTTACCACAATGAAAATTTTGCTGGTCAAACGAAAAGAAAAAATAAAAATTGGTATTTATAAAATAAATTCTACTTTAAATACCCCATCCAGAAAAGTAAATGACGATCGAAAATATTCCCAAAATTTTTTTTAGAAATTTTTTTTTATTTTTAGTAATTTTGTAATACCTTAAACAATTCTTTATTGGTCAAAAGCAAAATTACTTTCCCGGGTGTAGAATGTTGTGTGATCAGTTTTCGATCAGACATTAAATTCCCACCTATGCAATATACAGTGTGTCTGCACAGAATTCTGTAGTGTCTGATTAAATCGGCAGCATATCGGTTAGGTTAGGGGGGCAAACTTCTGGCACTGTCCAAACAGGCTCATGTAGTCCTGTGAGGACCGTTGTGATATAATATACCACAAGTATTCCGCGGCGGAACCTATCGGCTTCAGCCTGATGGCCAGGGAGACGTAGAACGCAGAAGAATCTTGGTAGCTGATAATAAGTTGCTTATTTTCTCCAGATCATTAAAAAATGGTTCGCCCAATAAGGCATTGAACCTTCTTCTTGCGAGGCCAGGGCATTCCCACAAGAAATGTTGAATACTTGTTGATCTTGCTTCTATAGACATTGCGGGCCGGTTTACAATTTTTGCTGACGACACCACTGTCCTCTGGCATGATTCAGATCCCAATATATTAAAGATCAAGGTTTCGTCTGATCTTTCTAAGATTAGACAATGGTGTGATGCTAACCTATTGACCCTAAACTTTGACAAGACCAACATTGTGGGTTTTCGATGTGATATGGATGGTTTGTATCTTGGAGGAGCTGCACTATTAAAACAAGCCAACACCAAGTTTTTGGGACTTTTAATTGATGACTGTCTGAGGTTTGACTCTCATATCTTGGGACTTGCTCGCAAAGTGGCCTCGGGATGCTACGCAGTGCGATTAACATCGATGAAGGTCGAAGCTACCTTGGCTAAGAGGGTCTACCATTCACTGGTGGAGTCTGACTTGCGATATGGAATTGTGTTCTGGGGGAATTACGTGTAACTACCTGCTGAACTCATTGTTTATTCTGCAAAAGCGTACTGTAAGATGTCTTTGTGGTGTGTATGGCAGAGAGTCATGCAGACCGTTATTTATATCTAAGAAAATTTTAACTTTGCCATGCCTGTTTATTCTTGAAACTGTCTGCATAATATACAAGCATAGGTCAGGCACTTTGCCGGTACCTGACCACTCTCATGATACTAGAAGATCAAAAAACCTGTACCTGCCCATACCGTCTTCTGCCCTTATTAGAAACTCTATAATTTACGAAAGCCGTAAATTGTTTAAGCCGTAAATTGTTTAACCATCTTCCTGAGGAAATAAGAAACATAGCTACCCTAAAATATTTTAAAAGAACTATAAAGGAACTACTGGTGGGAAGAGCCTATTACGAGGTGGTCGAGTATTACAACGACGCCTTTTAACTGAGTATTTCCGGCAAGCATTTCGTCATCTTGTTTTGTTAAGTGAGTTCTTTGTCCTGTTTACTATGTTTGTAAATTTCCTATTTACATATATATTTTTGACGATGTATACCTTAGGAAGAAAATAACTATTTTTATTTCATGTATTCGTAGTATATTACTTGTATTTCTTTTTAGCTTTGTTAATAATAATGATTGTTCTTCAAAACAATAAAGCATATTCTGATTTGATTTCCTCCTTTTCTTCATCTATGCAACTTCTGCAGAACTCATTAGTATTTGCATACGTTCGGCGAGTCTACCGAAAAGGCAATGTCCGGTAACTACGGCAGTGATATTCCTTAGGTATTTCCGATTGTGGGACTGTGTTGTAATATACCGCTGGGGTCTCCTGTTATCAAGTAGGTGCCACTATTGCATGGGGATCCTACAGGTTGCTAGCTCTGTTCAGCTATATTGTTCAGCTATACAATATATCTTCTTTTTGACCGACCATGTGGTCTAGCTACAGTATTCTCTGATAGTTTGGCAGACATGCCTGCGCCTTCCCTGACGAGCATCAGCAGCCTCATTGTCATCTATATTGCTGTGTCCAGGAACCCAAACCAAGGTGATCCGATGCTGAGCACCAAGTGTGCAGAGATTGTTGCCACTTACTAATTTTGATTGGCAGCATATGGAAAACTTTTTTATTTTACAAGATTTGCTAGTTTTTACATAAATAAATTAAGATTATTTCTGCAAGTAGGCATATCCATAGATTTGAAATTTACAGCAGGAAAATCAGCAAAGAAATTTACAAGACCCTTTAAGAGGGACTTTTATGACAAATACGAATGGCTAATTGTGCATGTCACAAATTGGTAAAGCTCTTTTGTTGGCCCTACTGCGAGTAAAAAAAATTCACGCAAGAGGTTTTTCGATCAAAACAAAATATCTACTATGTGTGTCTTGCTATTGTTGCAGCCGTCTTAGGAGAATCCGCTATAAAATCGCCGTGTGTGTCATCGCCCTAAGGCAAAATAGTTTCGGATATTAACAGAAGTTAAAGTATACAGTAGAATAATTAAAACTGAAATAATAGACAATTGCTTGTGCGAATAACAATTATCTTTGTGGATTCTATTAACCTAAATAACTTTTATAATTGATTGACCTAACCTGTATAGTTTGCCATTTGACAGTGGCGCAGCCTGGCGGTTGTTTCATCCCTCCTATTGAGATATTATTATTACATTCTAGGTATAAATATTATTAACTTGTTTTACCCAATAGTAGTTTTATTTTTGTTAATATGTATAATACTTAAATTATAGATTTTTGGTTATTTTCTTTATAAATATCCTGGGGGCGTCACTATCCCATGTCGTTACTATTTAAGCATCTGATAAAAGGGGAGAAGAGGCCTGTGGGGGACAGTCTAAGCGTTCTTATCTATTTTTATTTGATCAATTTCACTCTCATCATTTCCCAATTCAGCTGTAAGATTGCAGCAGTTCATCTATTCGAAAAATGTTCGCAATGACAAAATAAAAACATGTGTTTTATCCGGTGGGTAAAGTACTTTGTTCGGTCGATGGATATCCTGGGTTTTAATTATTTATTTTCAACATAAGGAAAATTTCGTGACAGACGTTCATGTATATAATGGTATATTATTTTTAAATTTTATTGACGTCTGGTGCCATATCATTTTTTACTGCGTTACTGCTTTTATTTTAATTGTATTAAAATTACCTGGAAACTTTATACTCAGCTCATTAATAAAAATGAATATTATTGCGCCATGGAAACGACTTTATTTTCTAATAATTAACAGTTATTTTTTAATGCGCTATTATATTATAATACTCTTATTATGTGGAAAGCAGGTACTTTCCGGACGGTTGCCGAAAAAATATAGTGTACGCAATTAACACTCTCGGAAACTGTTTTTTGAACTCGCCTACGGCTGGTCCTGGAATATTTTTTATTCGTCCAAAAAACAGTATTTTAATTTTCCCTGTTCAAAACCAGGTATATAGTTTAGTTTGCTAAAATCTCGCACAAACTTAAGATTTTGATTAGGATTTGCGATAAATGTTAAAAACAATCCAGTTATAATTGCAAGGCAGCGACATTGTTTTTTGCTGTTAGGTTATTACACACACAAATACGAAACGAATATTACAATAAGCAATAAAAACTTAAATTCCCACAATGGTTTATGAAAAAAAAACACGGTTTATTAATTATCCAGTTAAAACAACGTTAAACTATAATTTACACTATATTATGTGTTTACAAGATATTACACACATTTTTTACCAAAATAGGTTAGGTTAAAAGTGAGTGGGTTACAGCTAACTCTCCACTGCGACCATTTACCAAAATAACACAGATAAACAAAACAGGCACGTGTTTTTAGACGTCTGACGCTGGTAACTGACCTATTTTTGCACTTGCGTGCATTCTGTTCCGCCACGTGCAGGCAACCAGCGTTGTCGTTTTGTGCCTTGAATACTTAAAAATTGTCTATCTTACTTTTAATATTCTAAAATTATATTTTTGTATATACAGTGTGTCCAAAAAAGTATGCAAAATATGGGAAAGTTTTTATCACCGATTTCTCAGAAAATTTTATTCCTTATAAAAGTTGATGTATTCCTTAAAACTATAAATGCATATTTCATTTTTCACCTGCGGCCAATAGTAGGGGAGCAAATGCCATTTTTTGGAAATTGCCTTATTTTATTACTCATTAGTTTGGCATATCACGTCATAATATGAATTTGACAAAATTTTAACCTAGATTTGGTTAGATATATCGTCCCCATATCATTGTAATCTAAACCAAGCCCTACGTTTTTTAATCCAAGCCCTCTTTGATGCAAATAATTTTTGCTCGCACGGTATTTTGGTTCGGTTTGAGGTAATGAGTATATTTTAACTTAAAATATGAGTTCTTCCTTCACCCAACATTATCTATTTTATTCTTGAGAAAAAATATTTTTAATGTTTTGCAATGTCTTATAGACTATTTAAAATCTTCCCATTCTATTCAGTTAGTTTGGACTTTTCTTTCTAAACAGATGTTTGAATTGTTTCTTTACAAATATTTTCTACTATATCAGTTCAATTCATGTTATACTCTATATAAAAGCTCCAATAAGATTGGATACCAGCTAGGTACCATTTTCTCTTCTGCTAACACCATCAGCGAAGATTTTTCTGTCTCCTGATGATGAACGTTTCTACGTTCGAAACAAGTTGAGATATTTTTAATTCAAGCGTTTATGCTTCTATCTTTTACATGCTTTCTTTCTTAACGACGACGCGACGTGGAATTTTTATTTACCGGAGCTTCGCATAAATGAATATTTAATAATTAAAAACTATAACTCTAATCAACTTATTACTTCCTTTTCAATTTCTAATTAATTTAAAGTGGCAATAATGTTTTAAACAACGTTTTCTTATTGTGTTAATGAAACATTTGTTAGGTAATTTATAGAACTATAATAAATGCATGGTAACCATCATCCTTGGAAGGATATAGAGAGATTCAAGGTTATGTTATATTATAACACATCATCATACTTCTATCGGATATTAAATACAATTTAAATTAATAAATGCAGTTTTCTTTAGACTATGCCCGTACCTATCAACGACGGGTTGCCTAGACATTTAAATGAGGCCAAATTATATTGAAGAAATGTCTGACTTAGGGGTTTTTAGAAAATGTCGGTTGAACAAGACCGCAGTGGCCGAAATATTAGAAGATATTCATCCACTTCTTATTTACGACAATAGCGTGTAAATAACTTTATTTAAGTAAAAGCAACTTTAAATATTCCTGATACGATGACCACTTACATAGGAGTATCAGTAAATAAGAAAACCAAAATTATGGCAGACCTCACCCCGAAAATGTCCACAACTAGGCAGAAGTTTTGGATCGAGCTTCCCGAAAATGATACCTCAGTTGACCTAATTAACAAAGGTCTTTAATTTGTGTTTAAGTTTAGTTTACTATTTCTTGCATTGTGTTATTTCTTCTATTATTAGCTTCTGTTGTGTTAAATATATTGCTATTTTATTTCCACGGTAAAAATGTTTATATCATCTATTTCTAATTCAAATTATAATTTTAATTTTTTTAAATAATCTGCTATTTTGGCCGAAATAGTAATTATTATAATGCGCTACTCTTTTTTCGTTCCAAATTTTTTTGAATTATGAAAAACCAAACAGCATAAATACCAAAAGTAATTTTTCTCAAATCTTACTTTTTTACATACTTACTGTTTTGCCTTAGCCGGCAAAAATTGACTAGCGAAGAACAAAAAAAAACCCTGAAAAAAGCGGGATTGCCAGCTAATTTTTCACAATTCCAATTTAGTAACCATGATTAGTAAAATATGCAAATAAAAACTTGGTGGATACACAAATTAACGAAATAGGGATTAAAGAAATTGAACGAATTCTGATTAAAGTGTAAATTGATGGATACAACCATTAGACAGACTTAGTTATAGTAGAAACGGTTTTCACTTGGAAAAACTAGTGCCACATAAACATTATATTTGTATCCTGTTTTCTTCATTCTGTGGGTTAAGGAAAGCATATTAAAAATTATCTGTCTTTATTTCACAATAAAGGAAGGAATCATATCCTGAGAAAAACAGAAAACTTACGGGATTTTTTGTCAGAACAGTTTCCTGGTACATTCATAACACTGCTTATAATCAGATTAATTTGTACTACCCTGTTTGTGATGGATGTCTTCTACTTGAAACAAAATGCTGATTTGTGCCATTTCATGCAACATAACAAACAATATCATAAAAATAAGTTTTTTTTAAATAATCATGCATCGTGTTGATAATTGGATGAAGATTCTCACCACCCCGCTTTATTTATTATTTTCAAACACGTTAACTTCAGAAGACTTAAATCAAAGCATCAAACTTTTTTTAATTTTAATCGTGCTAATTACAATTCTATAACCAATAAATTAATTGCGGAATCTTGGTCGAATTGTTTGGAAACAAATAATGTAGATCAGGCAGTATGTAACTTTTATAATAAGCTAAATAAGTTAATAAGTGAGAACGTTCCTTCATTCCGAGTGAAAGGTGACTACCCTATATATTTTAAACGCGATACTATAATCATCTTAAAAGAAAAAAATAAGGCTCACGCAAGGTATAAAATTAGTCAAAATCTTCTTTACTATCGAACATTTTCATTACTGAGAAGAACCTCTAAGCAACTGATGCGTAGGGACTATAGAGATTATATTAATAATATCGAAGCTGAAATCAACACAAACTCCAAAATGTTTTGGAAATTTATAAAAAATAAAAAGAAAAGTAATTTGAATTTTCCTAACTCTGTATTTTATCGGGTAAGGAAATTTGCAATCTATTTGCAGAATATTTTCGGGAGGTTTATGTTCCCGACCAGGGTGGTAATCAACCCATATTTCCTGTGATTGACGGCAATAATCATGTTTTGATAACAGAAAAACAAATATGCGATACCATTGCCGTTCTAGATCATAAAAAGTGCCCTGGTCCGGATAACATTCCTGGAATGTTTATCAAAAAATGCAGTACCTATCTTGTTAAGCCTCTCTTACATATATATAACCTCTCATTAAAACAAGGTATTTTTCCTACTATGTGGAAAACATCTCATATAACTCCTTTACCCAAGGGAGGAGACAAACATAACGTAAAAAACTATAGACCCATAAGTAAATTATGCATTTTTGGAAAAATTTTTGAAAAAATTATTCACAACATCATACTGGAACAAGTTAAAGATATTATTTTAAAACAACAACACGGATTTTTTCCACGTAGGTCAGTTGAGAGTAATCTAGTAGAGTTCACGGATTTTGTTTTGGGTAGTATGGATAATCGCGAGCAGGTCGACGTGGTGTATACGGACTTCAGTAAGGCGTTCGACAAAATTAGTCATTCTATACTGATGGAGCCTCTTGCTGATGTCGGTGTGCATAATAGTTTGTTCAAATGGATCTGGTCCTATCTCAGCGATAGACGACTGGGGGATTTTATTCTGAGCCTTTTATAGTGCCGTCTGGTGTGCCGCAGGGTAGTCACCTTGGCCCCCTGTTTTTTATTATATATATTAACAACATACAACAATGCTTTAATTTTTCTAGATTTCTGCTGTACGCAGATGACCTAAAATTTTTTAGAATAATCAGGGGGCCAAGGGACTGCGATAGATTGCAAGATGATCTTAATACTTTGGTAGGATTCTGCGAAAGTCGGAGTTTATTTCTTAATCTAGATAAGTGTGTGTCGATTACGTTCACCAGAAATAGGAATGTGCATAATTTTCGTTATTCAATTAATAATAGTGATCTTAAGTCGGTAAGTGAAATACGTGATTTGGGTGTTATAATGGACACTAAGTTAATTTTTAGCTCTCACATTGAGCAGGTTGTTAATAAGTGTAACCGATTCTTGGGATTTATTATAAGAAATAGTTTAAATTTTCAAAATCCTCAAACAATTCTAAATTTGTACTATGCGTTTATATTTAGTAAACTTAATTTTGCATCAGTTGTTTGGAGTCCTCAGTACGCGATTTATATACGGAGGTTGGAAAGTATTCAAAATAAATTTTTACGGTTCTTATCACGTAAGACGGATGTACTCATAGTAAATAGTAATTACAAACCCATTATGGAAAGGTTTTCGGTAGTAACGCTTGCTAGAAGACGGACAATTTCTGATCTTGTTATGATTTATAAGCTAGTTAATAGTCTTATTGATTCGCCAATACTTAGATCAAAGTTGAGCTTTAATATACCGGTTAGGGACATAAGGTTTCAAAATATATTTAATATTCCATTTCGAAATACTAATTCAGGTCAAAATTCTATTATCTGTAGAGCGACACGTACCTATAATGGTCTTTCCTTGAGTATGGAAGTGTTCGATATGTCTATAGTTAGATTTAGGAAACACATCAGATCATTGCTGTAAATTTTTTTTTTGTTTTTAATCTTAATTTTTGTAAGGTTTTATATTACATTTTTGTTTGTATAATTAAAACATTTAATTCCCACTAGCTAATACCACAACGTGGATGCTTTATTGGACTTAGTGTCTGTTGTATCCCTACTTGTTAATAAATAAATAAATAAATAAAAAAATAAAATCAAAAATACGATTTAATTATTTATCAATTTTACCTAAAAGAGGGCGATAATTACTGGCGTTTGAATTGAACTGCAACACTTTAAACTCACCGTTTTTGAAATATACGTAATTTATATTTATAGTTTGATGATTGACTGGTGTTGACTAATCGGTAAATATTGTGATTATATATTATATTTATATTTATGGCCAGCCGCGGCGACTCCTGGGACAAAGCTACGGTGACGGTGTCATGGCCTTAAGTAGTCCATAGATAAAGGCTTTGTTGGAAAAAGTCCACAGCCAGACTCTAGCTAGACGCTTGTCTTTGTTGGCAGCTTTGCTCGACGGACAAAATGGCGAACGCGAGAATGCCGTTTTGTACACCAGTTCAACAAAAAACGACGTATTTATGACGTTCATCTTCGTCTTCAGAGTTTGAAGAAGATTTAGAAAGAGCGTGTATGGTCATAGCGACTGAAAAACTGTAAACTGCAATGGATACATGCTATTAATAAATAATAAGAAGGGAGAAAACTGAATTTCACACTTAATTCCAAGAGTTATTGCAAGGTGATGAAGATCGTTTTAAGATGTACTGTATAGTTAAAACTTCCTTCATTTTTCCAAACTCACGCTTTCACGCTTCACGAAGTTAGATAGATAGATATAGATAGATAGAAACGTCTTTATTTTTTAACTTGGCGAAGGGCAGCATTGCTATTTACTTAGCCGAGTACATAAAATACAATATAATAACTTTACAATAATAATAATAATGATAATTACAAATTATCATTAGAAATGCTGATAGGCAGGGTTGTTATGTTTTAAACAATCACATTTAAAACGTGTGTTTTAAACATGTTAAAATTTATGGTCTAATGTTTTAAATATGTTTTAAACATGTTTAAAACTGTTACCTATCATAATTAAACAAAATGCATAGAAATGCGTTCTTTATTGAAAAAAAGGCAAGATAAATTGTATTACACAACAGAAAAATAAAATAACATAACTTCGAACTATAACAATAAACATAATTTTGGTACCTACCTATACTTCATACGAAGTCAGTTGAGACAACGTAAATATTGGGGGTACGATCAATTTACTGCATCACACACTGAAACTACAATACCAATATAACAAAATTTGTACTGATCGCTCCCTATACAGATGTTCGAAGATAGTCCACGTGGACTTGACAAGTCTGTCATCAATTTTTTTTTTAGTTTTTTTGTCTGTCTCAACTAAGATCGTATACACTTTACCTACCTTGATTATTTTTATTCTAAAAACCTAACTAAATCCAACAGGACATTTGGCATTGGATAACAGTTCATTAAAATTAATTTACAAAGTAGGAAGTAGGTCCTAAGCCCCATTACTATCATTTTCTGAATTAAAAAACATAGGATTTCCGTTAAGCTCCCTAAAAATCGAAATTAGTTTTGCTGCTTTTTCGTTACCTAACCTATTTCTTAATTTGAAATGAATTAAGCCATAGGAGGAGAATATCCGTTCTATGTTAGCAGACGATGCCACCGCTGTATGTAGTTGCTGCATTTGAATTAAAATCTTTTACATACCTCCACCAAGCTAAGGGTTTCACTTTTTCAATTAGAAAACAGATATGGTTTAAACGGAGGACATTGTGCACGAAAATGGATTATTGTTGGCATC
This sequence comes from Polydrusus pterygomalis, assembly GCA_963969555.1. NCBI lineage: Eukaryota > Metazoa > Arthropoda > Insecta > Coleoptera > Curculionidae > Polydrusus > Polydrusus pterygomalis. The sequence continues at coordinate 5,736,184 of OZ018376.1, forward strand.
GCTTCTGAATGGTAAAGTTCCACGTACTCCATTGCACTGTCTAATTCTGCCTGATTTAGATTTTCTCCCCGAAATCGGTGATCCAGTACGTTTGCACAATAATGAGCTGGAGTTAGCGCCATCTCCAAACGATATTTAACCTTCTGCACATCATCGCGGCTCAATTCTCCTTGTGATTCTTTCATTTCAATTGATTTTAGGAGGTTAATTAAATTTCTACGGCTTCTCCTAGAGTGCATAAACTTCTTTGTGCTTTATCCAGTACAACAGAAATATATTTCAATTTTTTAAGATAGTTGTGAGCATAAGCTTTTATATCCATTATCATTTACCAATTTATTAATATCCTTGTCGAGAACAAGCCTATTGTTTAAACAGACACTATGTAATCTTGGACACTTTTCTAAAAAAAAAATTTCTATGCAGTCTGCCAAAGTGTTCCAGTGGACGTCTTGTGGTAGTTGTGGTAAAACTAGAACTGACCCACCAGCTTCTTTATATTTCGCGTTGGTAAAATAAACGTTTATAAAATATTTGCAAATTTTTGTAATGCTACTTTTTACTTCTGGGTGTTCTTCTAAGTCATGAGCCAATAAGTTGAGTATGTGGGCTAAACAACCATAGGTTATTATATCTTTACTGTCTAGTTCTTCGAATAAGTACTTTCTCATCTTTACCATATTGGCTCTGGTCTGTTACTACGCTAGTCACGTTACATCCATATTCTTCATGGCACTTCCCAATTGATTTTTTCAACAATTCTAGAAGATGTTTCGAGGTATGGCTGTGCCCAGAAGTATCAAATGATTCCATCAAATAAACTGATTCACTTTCGATATCGGTTACACACATTACTTCATCCGTCCATAGCAGATATCCTTTGGTATGACGATTAAACAAATGAGTTAAAATAAAGTTTGAGATAAAGCAGAGTTTAAAATAAGTTTTTTTTTTGTTTTAAACATGACTTTTTTCTTGGAGTTTTAAGCATGTTTAAAACAAAAGAAAGTCTTTAAAAAAAAAAAACAATTATTTTGTTTAAAAATAAAAAAACATGTTTTTTTTCAACCCTGCTGATAGGTACATTTTTTAAAGAGTATTGGCAGCAGTACTATTCTAGGTTATATCAAGTTGCGAATTAACCAAAGATTTCTTAAATGTATTAAAATTAAACGATAATTGTAGGAATTTCTACTGGATTTAAAATGTGATACGAATTTATTAGTTTTATACTTGTTCGAGCGTTAGGTTTTCATAATGTTTATTGAATAAGTAGGCTTTAAAGTTTCTTTTAAAAGATAAAATATATAATATAGCTTATGTTAGAGAACCTGTTTCGAACCTCCGAGTTAAATAATTAGGGGATTCCATAGAAAAAGCAAGGTTCGTATAGAGCTGTTCGGTGACGCGGTATATTAAGTTGGTCGTTGTGGCGAGTTTTGCGTTGGTGGGTTGTAAAGCGAAATGTCAGCTTCTCCCGCAAGTATCGAGGAGTCCCGGTCTCAAGAAATTTGTGCAAAAAACAAGCCAGATGCAGTTTCAGTCTATCTGCTATATTTAGCCATTTTAAGTCACGCAATTTGTGAGTTACGTGGTCTCTTAGTTTAAGGTTATAAATAAAACAAATACATGAGTTTTGAATTCTTGGCAATCTGCGTTTGGACTGAAAATCAAGGCATGGGCCATAAACAATATCTGCATAGTTGCAATGCGAGAGAACAAGACTCGCACAACTGCCGCTTAAGAGACGGACTAAAAATTTCCTTATTTTTGTATAAATTCCGAAGAGAAATAATTGACTTTTGAACTACCTTGGAGACCTGACCTTTAAATCTAAGATTGCTGTCCAGAAGGACTTCCAATTTTTTATATTCTTTTTCTGTCCTTATTATGCTGCATTTAATTATTCGATAAATTATTTTTCTAGTTTCTTTTCGATTTGATATTTTGGCCCTTGATTCAATTATCACCAACCACCACTGCTTCGCTTCCAGATAGTCTGATTTGAAACAGATACCTACAGTGTACCAATAGCAGATAAATTTTTATTTGTAAATAATTTTTGAACAATTCTTATTATCGTAATTGCCAATCATCATAATACACTTATGTTGTTGTTATAAGGGACTACTACTTTACAACAGTCATATTAATATGACCTTTGCCTTTAATCGTTATTATTAGGTCTGGCTGATTGATTATTATCTTATATTATTTTTTTTACAATTGATAGATTATCATCAATATATAATATTACCAAGAGCATTGATAACTACGATATAATTTTATTACAGATTTCCAAAGCACGTTACTTGAGAACGTCAGCTCGATGCCGTAGGCAGAGGGATGTTGTTGTCAAAAAACACAGATATGGAGGCATTAGCGGACCTATGTAAATATGAACTTTTTGAAGTGAAAACTTCTTTAGGCGCGTTTAGCACTTTTTGTGGGCACTGAATTAAACTGAGCCGTCACGCGTCGCCGTCACGCGTCAGACTCGGGTGTGCTACGCTCGAATTCAACTGCTATATTCAATCCGAACTGACCCTGACCCGAATGAACGTTATATGAAATAGCATGCCGCCATCGGTCGCATTCAGTATCGACGTGGAAACAGTCAGTGTGCGTTGTCTAGACACTCGTCTGCGTCTCAGGTATGTTCTGGCATTTTTTAAATTATTAAATTATATATTTACGTAGGGTGAAGTAAGGTTTACCGTAATTGCTTATTCCGTGGACCCAATTTATTATGATTTCTGACTTCTGTTGAAGATGTAAAAATTCAAGGGTTGTTCAATTTTAGGAAATATCTTTTTTCGTATGCAGTAAAATTATCCCGTATTCCAAGTTTATGTTATTTTTGAAGTGAAAACTTCTTTAGGCGCGTTTAGCACTTTTTTGTAGGCACTGAATTAACCTTGTTGAAGTTTTCACTTCTGTCGTGTGATCTTAAGCACACACAATTTTTTTATATAATTAAAATTTGTCATTGTCATTTCCGGTCACTCTGCTATAAATAAACAATGGGGTCCTGGAAGAACGGCATTGTCGTTAAATTTCCGCGCTTTTTTAATCACGTGGTCGCTTGATCATGATGATATCTGTTACTTAAAAATGATTTAAAATACTGTAGATAAACGAAACAAGCAAATAAATAGAAAAATGACACCCCACATCGCACGGCACACGTACCCAAAAAAACAACCCCTATTTCCACACGACCTCCACCGTCGACCGTCTTATCCATTATTCATGGTCCCGAAAACTAACACAAACTTAATAACCGTTTAATGACAATGATCTATCACCATTGGCGGGATAACCCGGGGGTTAACTTGACTCCCGATTAATCCCTGGACAAACAGACGCGCCGACGAAATAATTTAATTAAAATCGGATCGAGGGGACGTTTTTAATTTGGATCGGTTTCGAAAACAACCCCGTGATTGAAACTCGAAGGGATTATTTTGTCAATATGGTTTTCGGGGGGGCGGATTAATACTGTTTAAAGTCATTCGGGGGATGCCGGGGGATAGTTGAGGGAGTGAAAAATTGAGCTACTCGTTGTTGAAACACAAAATATAAACCATTTATAAATTACTACATTTCGAAATCAGAAAGTCCTTGATTCTTCCTGTGGGAGCAGGCGCGGATTCATAACTTCGTTTTGGGGGGAGGGGTCAATACTGCATAAACGAAGTTAAAAAGTGCCGCAGACGAAAAAATTTTGGGGCCACGCCCAAATTTCGACAGAGAATGCGCCACAGGCGAAAGATTTTTGCAACCCTAAATATAAGAATAATAGGTAATACTAGCTTTGGATAAATCTGTTGGAGACGAAAATGCTTGAAACATTATAGACTTCGTTGATAAAAACATTTTACTTACCATCATAGATATTAATATTATTAATATTTTATCAATAGCAAGCGGAAACTCCGATGAAGCTATTGTTTTAGTCTCTTTGATTTTTTTTTCTTTAATTATTGTTCATCGTGATTTAAAATGTCTAAAAGTCCGTTGGCTGGTTGAAATTACTTAAATTCTTACGCGAAAGTTATTTAAACATGGGTATAGGTAAGTATTTTGGACGCACAAATATCATTAGATATTTAAAAACGAATATAAGTAGATAAAAATAAATTGAAGGTCAACTTTGCAGTGCGCATGCCTAATACGAATACGGTGTAGCTTTGTTTACATGCGCGTGGCCATAAATTTGCCACTTGTGTGATTATTGTTTGCTTATTTGTCTTGAGTATACTGTAAGTAGGTATACAGGGTGGTCCTTAAGTACATCAAGAAACTCTAGGATATGATTCCTGGCATCAATTTAAGTTGAAAAGTTTATATAGACTTATGCCCTAAAATGCTTACCCTCTAAGATACAGGGTGTTAAAATATTTTTAAAAAATAATTACTATAAAAAATACTTCGTGTATAAATCTTCACTAAATTTATTGTTATACCATAACAATTGTTTCGACACACAGTGTCTTCGTCAGATGGTTACAAATGAATGGATGATTTAAATTATCTTAAACTATAAAATTTACTCTAAATATTTACCTATTTTATTTTATTACACTTGGAAATACCAAATAACCCAACTATCTGTTATTATTGAAGAATAGGTCATTATTCAAATTTTATTAATGAAAAAACGCTAACGGATTAAATTTAAATTTAACAAAGGAGAATTGTTCAGGTCTAACTGGTCATTTAATAGAATATTTGATCTTTTGCATTTGTTAATTTCCATACTTTCTAATAAATTAAGTTTTGTTGACTTATTTTCTAAATGTAAAATCTCAAAATTTTCATGAAAACTGTGTTGTTCACTATTTAAATGTATTGCATAATGGGAATTAATGTGTTTTTTATTGTAACTATTTTTATGTTCTTTGATTCTTTTTCCAAAACATCTGCCTGTTTGACCTATGTAAATTTTTGAACAACTACCGCATTTAAGTTTATAAACACCACATTTTTGATTTTTTCCGGTTTTGCTTTTATTATTTTTGATTAATGTACCCAATTTATTGTTAGTTCTATAAGCAATTTTAAAATTTTGTTTTTTCAAAAGTTTATTAACCTTGTCTGTAATGTCTCCATTATATGTAAGAGTTTTGTATTCTATTTTATTTGGTTTTAAAACTGGAAATGCTAAATTAATTGCTTTTTTATATTGTTTTTTATTGATAATGTGATCTATCATGGAAGCTTGATATCCATTGTTTATAGCTAATTGTTTGATTATATTTAATTCCTTGTTATAGTTTTCTTCCGATAATGGTATAGTAATAAGTCGATGGACAAAAGAATTAAAAGCAGAAATTTTATGACAGTATGGATGACTGGATTTATTGTGTATAGTAATATCAGTATGTGATGGTTTATGGAAAATGGAAAAATCGTGCTTATTGTTTTTCTTAGTTATAGTTAAATCTAAAAAATTTATAGATCCGTTTTGTTCTATTTCTAAGGTGAAATTTATGTTAGGATGTAAATTATTGATAAAATTTAGAAAACTTTTAAGTTGACGTTCTGTGCCAATAAAACACGCTAAAATATCGTCCACGTACCTATACCAATAAAGGAATTTACTGAACATGCTATTCTGATTGATTTTATTTTCTAAGTAATCCATGAATACTTCCGCCAAAATTGGACTCAAAGGATTTCCCATTATTAACCCTTCCCTGGAAATGTACGTCGTACCATTAAATTCAAAATAATTTTGATCTAAGCAAACTGATAGTGCTTCTAAAATATCTTGTTTTACAATCGGATTGGTATTATTTTTTATAAGAAGTTCTTCTACTAAATTTATGACATCATTAGGTGGAATGCTGGGAAAAAGGTTTTGTACATCAAAAGAAATTAATTTAGCATTATCTGGAATATTTATTTTCTGTATTTTATTGACTAATTTATAAGAGTTTTTGATACTGAATTTCGATTTAAAATTACAATGTTTAGTAATAATCATTATAAGTTTATTTGATAATTTAACTGAAGGCGCTGTAATATAAGACACTACTGGTCTGATAGGCATATTATGTAGTTTGATTAAAGAATATGATTTGGGGGTTTGTGGGTTCATAACTATGAGTTTAAATTTTTCATTTTCATTAAAGATACTGAGGTCTTTTATATATATACACGAAGTATTTTTTATAGTTCTTATAATGGATCTTCATCAAGTAACGGCTACCTCTATACAATTTAAAAAATAATTGTTTTTTTAAAATTTCGAAACTCCTTGAAGATTGATGTCGATTGATTTCGTATTAAACTGCACTTTTTGTTTAAAAAAGGGTTTGCCTACTTCCACCAGTGGCGTGCATGAAGATACCATCAATATTTTTTTGTGAAAATATGTGATACGCCACTGTTTTTTTTAAACTCTGATGCATTTTTATGCATTACTGATATAAGCGGAACAAAAGTTGTCTCTACTATGTTTTTAAAAAAAATGGTAGTTTTAAAGGAAAATGGAAAATATTTTAACACCCTGTATCTTAGAGGGTAAGCATTTTAGGGCATAAGTCCATATGAACTTTTCAACTTAAATTGATGCCAGGAATCATATCCCAGATTTTCTTGATCTACTTAAGGACCACCGTATAGTAGAATTTTAACCACCAATAAGTAGAATTTTACTGATGGGGTAGGAAGGAATTTAAGAAATAATAATTTTTAATTTATTTTGTTATATTTTTTGGCCATACCAGTGAACCTTATAGGTAAGGACGCCTCTGTGCAAATAACTACCCGGTATCCAAGTTTTAAAATTCTTTCTAACAAGAGCGAGTACTGATAATAAAAAGTTCCAGCTTAACAGTGTTAACTAGTTATATCACATTTTTTAAAACCAACGCTTACACGATTCAGTTCGAGTTATTTTTTTGCATAATCTCTATTAACATTAACAACAATGCACGAGTTTTATTTTTAATTGTTTCTATAAAATAATAAATAGGTAGTTATCGTTTTATGTGTAAAAGCAATTGCTGACCTGACAATGCATAATTGAAGCGTAAATATACGTAGGTACATATAAAATATTACAAAACTAATTTCTGGCGTTATACATATTATAGGGGGTGCTATAAATAATGCATTGCACTAATATTTTAACATTTTTTTTTTATTTCAAGAAATAGTCCATACTTAAAGTGGAGTTGAAAATGTAGGAAAGAAAGAAAAAACTAAAAGTCTTCCTCCATAAAATTTAATAGAAATAAATTCTTTAGGGGTCTCTACATGTTTCGAACGTAGAAACGTTCATCATCAGGAGACAGAAAATTTATATAGTGCTGATGGTATTTTAGCAGAAGAAAAAATGGTATAAAACCTTAATGGAGCTTTTAAGGCGTTGAAAAATTGAAATTTAGATGTGACGTATATAAAAAATTGAGGAGAGATAAAACATGCTAAGCATGTGAAGAAAGTTGGTAAATGAAGTATAAACAATCAAACTAAAAGAGGAAGAAAAAAGGCCTTCTAAAGAGAAGGTGTCAAAGATTTTTAAATCATTTATATAAAATTTTTTTTTGTAAAATCATAGATAATACAGTGTGGTTTTTTAAGTGTGAAACATATGGGAATTTTTTTTATTAACGATTTCTCAGAAAATTTTATTCTTGATAAAAGTTGGTGCATGTTCTATAATCATATTAGGTGCACTTGGAATGGTTGCAAGTCAAACGGCGTACAGGGTAGGCCAAAAAATATAAAACTTTTACAAGAATAAAAAAATTTTATAAACATTTAAAATAAAAATTTTGCACTCTAAATGATGGTTTTTTAATTAGCATATTATCATTACTAATGCTTTATCTTGTTAAAACTAATTTTTAGGATATTTTAAAGTTGTGTTTAATATTGTTGCAACAAACATGAAGTTTGTGATTCCTAAATAAATTAAAAATTCAAGTAACTTTTACAAATATGCTTGAACTTGAACAAAAATATGCGAAATTAATTTGATTTTGATTAAATTATAAAGGTCTTTATGGTGAATATTAAAAAAAAAATTTTTGGGAAATTATTAATGTTTTTTAAAAAAATATATTTTTTTATTTTAGGAGGTGACGTTTTTGAATCTATGCATAACTTTTAATTCCAAACAACTTTTTTTAATAACATTTTGCTGAATTTTTTGAAATAGGGGTACTTTATTCTTGTACAAGTTTTATATTTTTTGGCCTACCCTGTACACCGCTTGACTTGCAACCATTCCAAGCGCACCTAATATGATTATCGAACATGCACCAACTTTTATCAAGAATAAATTTTTTTGAGAAATGGTTAATAAAAAAAATTCCCATATGTTGCACACTTAAAAAACCACACTGTATATGTCTGTAGGACAGTATAAAGTTATGGAATCTTAGGTACAATTCATAATATCAGAATTTTGAAAATAGTTTTTAGGGTATTGAGGGTTAAAGCCCAATAGCCACTCGAGGGGTTAATTTAGATATTAAACGGAAAATAGCAATACAATCAAACATTTTAGAAAGGTTTTTTTAACTATAAGAGTTCGTGAGGGGGTTTTAGGGCTTTCTTTATTCGTATTAATAATATATAAAATAAATAAATAAAGTTAAAATTATTTTATGTTCACGTCCAATCTCGGAATATTCATTCACCCTCCGCTACACGTGGACCGAGCCTTGCTATAATGAATTCTACCTAAGATACTGTCCTACAGACTTTCCCTTTTAGTTTGGTTGTTTATACTTCATTTACCAACTTTCTTCACATGCTCAGCATGTTTTAACTCTCCTCAATTTTTTATATACGTCACTTCTAAATTTCAATTTTTCAATGCCATAAAAGCTCCGTTAAGGTTTTATACCAGTTTCTCTTCTGCTAATACCATCAGCACAATATAATTTTTTTCTGTCTCCTGATGATGAACGTTTCTACGTTCGAAACATGTAGAGACCGCAAAATAATTTATTTCTATTAAATTTGGTTGGGAAAGACTTTTAGTTTTTTCTTTTTTTCCTATATTTTTTTTTTAAATCTTAACTGAATTTTTACTAAAACCTTAAGAGTATGGCATGACTTGTAGATATTGTTGTTAATATTTAAGCTAGAAAATGTTGAAAATTTTATGGTTTTCACAAAACTTTTCACTAGCAATACCACAAGAAGTTAAATTATTTCCGGAAATTTATTTAAACTCATGAATATTTACTAAATTATCCCGAGTCGAAGACGAGGGATAATTTTCTAAAAATTTCATGATTAAAATTATATTATTTTAAACACTCGGTGTGGAATTTTCTATTATACTATCTATACGATTTTTACCAATTTTATTGTAGTTATACATATGTAAATACAATTTTAGGTGTTAGCATAGTATAGAGGGTGTTCATTTGAAAACTTTCCACCTTGATTTTCCTGCTTTAAAATAAAAATGTGGAAAATCGCTTGGACCCGTCGATTTTTATTTCGAGGGGGACATATTTTGCGTATATTGTCAATCTTGTTACTTCAAGCCCCTAGGAGGGAGGGGGGGTAAGATCTAAATCTTAAATGGATACCCCTATTTTATATAATTTTTTTTTGATTCTGCATAAAATTCTGAACATTTTTTAATAAAAGCATTATTAGTCTATACTTAACAGTTTCCGAGATATTGACTCTTAAAAAATGACATTTTTGAACTTTGACAGCGTTTAGCTTTCTAACTGTACGTCTTAGAGCAAAACGGCTTACATGTCCCTATCTTCGGGTTTGTTCGGGTTTGTTCGGGTTTGTTCGGTTTATTATCTTTCCAATAGTGTCAACTTCTGGTCAAACCGGAAGTACTATATTTCTTACATCCGGTTTAACCGAAAGTTCACACTATTGGAAAGATAATAAAAATCGAAGATAGGGACATGTAAGCTGTTTTGCTCTAAGACGTACAGTTAGAAAGCTAGACGCTGTCAAAGTTCAAAAATGTCATTTTTCAAGAGTAAATATCTCGGAAACTGTTAAGTATAGACTAATAATGCTTTTATTAAAAAATGTTCAGAATTTTATGCAGAATCCAAAAAAATTATATAAAATAGGGGTATCCATTTAAGATTTAGATATTACCCCCCCTCCCTCCTAGGGGATTGAAGTAACAAGATTGACAATATACGCAAAAGATGTCCCCCTCGAAATAAAAATCGACGGGTCCGAGCGATTTTCCACATTTTCATTTTAAAGCAGGAAAATCGAGGTGGGAAGTTTTCAAATGAATGTATATATTTTTTTCGCGTAATTTTGGTTACAGCATTTGGTAGCGTTTTTTTTTCAATTTTTCTTAAATGCCACTAAACGCATTGTGCTATAAAAATAAGTTAAAATTGAGAGCCATTTTTTTTTTAAATATCGAATGTAGTTGCGCAAAAATATTATTTTAATATTTAACATAATAATAATAATAAATTTATTCATGCTATCACAGAAATTGTTAACATACGTCAACATAAGAAATGTATAAAGCCTAATTAAAGTTATACTTAATAAATTTATAAAGATAACTTAGGAATTGCAATTTAATCTTCATTAAAATAAGACTCAATGTCTGAGAAATTATTATTATTAAATTCTTCCAGTGAATAGAAGCATTTGTCGATTAGATATCGTTTTATGACATTTTTGAATTTTCTCGTAGGTAGCATTTTGACCAAGGGTGGCAGTAGGTTATAAAATTTCGGTGCATAAAATGAAATACCGGTCTTGATTTTATTGATTCTGTGATAGTTAGTATAAATTAGCTGTCTGTTTCGGGTATAATAATCATGGACATTTTCATGTGTAGATTAATTTGGTACATTTTCCTTCATATACATTATGCATTGGAAAATGTAGAGACAAGGAACTGTCAGAATTTTGAGATTAATGATTTCCGCTGAAGGCCAAATACTCTTTTCATGTTAGGTGCGTGACCCCATGCAAGTAAGGCGTAGGTAATTTTTGATTCATTGCATGCATAGTATGCTGATAAAACCACTCTTTCAGAGACCACACTTGCCAAGTTCCTCAGCGCGAAAACACCCGAAGCGACCCTATCGCATAATTCGTTAATGTGGGGGTTCCAGGTCAATTTGGGGTCAACCCCGACCCCCAAAAAGCGAACCGATTTTAAAGATTCCAGGTCCAGAAGAGGTCGTAAAGAAAAAAAGATAATTTCCGTTTTTAATTTGTTTAGGTTTAGCATGTTACTGGTGAACCACCTGGTGACTCTCGACCGTGTCTGCCCCAGAATAGCTTTGATTTCATCTAGCTTCTTCCCCTTTTTAAGAACGTTACTGTCGTCGGCGAACACCACGTAATCAGCACCGGGGTGGGGTCACAGCTCTCAAGATCGTTTATGTAGATCAAAAAGAGCAGCGGCCCCAGCACTGAGCCCTGCGAGATGCCGAACAGCACCTCTGCGAGGTTCGAAATGTTTCCGTTTAGGTCAACAAATTGTTGTCTATTACTAAGGTAAGATTCAATTAATTTTCTACTATTAGTATCAAAGTTGTAGTATACTAATTTATTTAATAGCAATCTGATGGAGACACAGTCGAACGCCTTAGTCAGGTCGCAGAATAAGGCCCCAATGTATTTCCCTTGGTCATATCCTGAATTGACCAGTTCAACCAGTTCGTTTATAGCCACTGTTGTTGAACGGGAGTTTCTAAAACCAAATTGATTACAGTTGAATAAATTATTAGTTTCAAAATAAGAAGTGATTCTATTCTTTATGGCATTTTCAAATATTTTAGAGAATACAGGAGCTATGGAGATTGGTCTATAGTTGTTCAAATCGTCACTTGGTCCCTTTTTATGTATTGGAACAACCCTGGATATCTTTAAAACTGATGGGAAAATTGAATCTTTTATACACAAATTTATAAGCATAGTTCATTATTTCATATTATGTAGGATTTCTTTTACTACAATTCGTAGAAAATTAAAATTTTATTAGTTTTTTTATAGGTATCGGTACATGAATAGATTTAGTTTGTTCCGCAGTTTCGATAAGCTTTCGGTAGCAATAACAGTATATTAATTTCTACTTATTGTAATCACACTGAAATACAATTTTACTTGACATAGTAAATTCTTTAATTTTACATAAATTTTGAGTTACTACAAGTGGTAGAAAATTGCCTTTTTTACTATTTATTTAATTTCTTTATACGTACATCTTATGGCTTGCATAATCAGCGAATCTGTCATAGGGGGCAATGTTCATCATATTTTGACAGTACAAACTGTCAGTAAAAATTAGTGTTTTGCAGTAAACAGAATATTTTGCTGTCAAAAAAAAATAACGTTTTTTTCTTTTTAAAATGAATCGTTTTGAAAATCATGCTGTCAAAAATTTAGAGATCGTTTATTAAATAGATTGATACGGACCTGTCTAGGTATCGGCCATTTATCGGAATTTAGCACTTGCACAGTCAGAAAGATTACATAGTTTCCTTGGTATAAAAAAAGTGAATGCAGAATAATAAACAGCTGACAATGACGCTAATAAAGATAAACTTCCCGCATGCTAATATGTTTTAATTTATTTATATTTTGCTGTATTCACTTGTTTTAAATAACAATTAAATATAATGACGATCATAGACGAATATTTACATATTTTTTTTTCAAATAGAACAAAAATTTTAGAAGTAGGTACCTAAGGTATCTACCTACTTATCGGCAGGCTATTGAAGATCTGCAAAAAAATAGCAAGAGAATCAAGATATCTATGAAACTTTTTTATTGGGATAAATATCGTCGCTCGCATTACGTAGGGGCCTAACTCGGTTTTTGTAGTTTTTCAGTAGAGCGATTTAAAGAAATCAATGGTGCTTAATTTGGATACAGCACCGACAGCAATTTTTTATTTTGGTTTATTTTTTTACAGTTTCCTAGATAAATCAATCTAGAATGATAATAATTTTTAATGAAGTTTTACGGATTTTGTAAGAAATAAATAATAATCAAGATAGGCCCCTTCGTAAAAACAATAACAAATTCTGATTTGTACATGAAATAAGATAGGCCCCTGTGATATTAATAAAACATTTTGTTTTCAAAGAAAAGGGAGGGAAATTTTTAAACTTTAAACATCTTTATTTTATAAAAACGGTAAAAAAAAATTCTAAACATATAATTTCAAAAGAATTAAAAACAGCTAGTGTAATAGTTAATTATTTATTCTCTAGACTACTCTAGAGGTATAACAAATAAAAAATGGGATTGGTATTTATTTTATTTTTTACGAATTGTCTTTTATGTGTTAAATAAAATTGCAATAAATAATAAATTAATAAGGCCTATCTGCAAAGTAATGTTCATCCTTTAAAAATATTTTATAACGTAAAGGAATATGTTGAGATTCGCCCAGTAAGACCCATACAAAAAATATAGCATTTTACTTTTGTGAGAAAGCTTCTAAGCGTATTTCCGGATTTGAAGGCTGTTTTGATATTATAGCTTTTGGTTATCCTTCTAATCTTTTCAGAAATCCCCTTGACATAAGGTATTGTAAGAAATGCTTACTCATCTGTAGTTTCTGTATTAGTTTTTACTTCGCGATTTTTAAGTTTTTAGATGGTATTCGTTAGAAAGGTTTCACGGTAACCATTCTCTTTTAAATCTTATTTGATATTTGAAATTTCAATATTAAGGTCTTCCGGATTGTTGCAAACGTTAGATGCTCTGTGATAAAAAGTTTGAATTATGCCCTGTTAATTGGAGTTTGAATGATTCGATCCGTGATTAAGGTACGGCCCCGTGTGAATGGGTTTCCTGTACACTGAAATTTTTTATGTTTTCAGCACTTCGTTACATGAGAACATCGAGAAAAGGTAGAGAAACTATTTATTACATGAATAACATCGGTATATCTTCGTTATTTTAATCTTGATGATTTAAGACTTAAGATTTGATAAAAAAGCTATAAAAATACAGTTTTCAGGAAAAATTATAAAATTGAAAAAAGTTGCAAAAGAATTTTTAAACCTTATTGCCTTTTTCCTTCTATGCATTACACATACGACCCCATAATATAACATAATTTTGGAACATTTTTTTTTATTGATAATAAAATTAACAGTTATATTAAAAAACCCCTTAAATACAACATTGCAAATTTCATAATATTTTCCTGTAACTGTAAATAGTCTTGTTGTTTCTGTCTTTATACCTTTAATTGTAACCAACCGAGTTGATGTAAAATCATTTATATTATTTAATTCTAATTTGTGAAGTTCATTCCTTCTGCAAGCTCCCTTTATGCCAAAGAAACATGTTACCTATGAAAAAAAACACGGCCATTTTCTACAACATGCCCTTCTGGATTCTCAAAAAAACCAATTATGTGTATAAATAATTCAGAATAGGTTTAGATCACAAAATAGAAAATACTTAATGGCGTAAACATTAATTATGATATAGCATCGATTTCCTTGCTTTGAATACTTTTAAAAAACTCGCTAACGTTGCTTTAATGTAATGTTGCGATGCAAATATGTGTCAAAAGTTCAATGCAAAAAATAAAATACCTAAACTAAAAATCAAACTTTTAAATGTTGATATTATAACTTCATGTGCATTTTAATAATAAAAAACTACAATTTAAATACCTTCCACAATAAATACTTAACGTCTGGAGCTTGGTGTGATAAATTGTTTTATTTCATTTGTAGAAAATGTTTTTTGGGTTTATATCCTTTAGATTTTTTTTAATAATGCATGCAACTTAGAATTAGAAAATAGAAATTAAAAAATACTTGGATATGTCCAGATCTAATAATGTGTCCACCACAAACTTGTGGATTTCAATTTTTCAGAGTATTTATCAAAATAAACAATTAAAATATTATCGGAAAACCTGGATAGCATTCTTGTCGTTCCTACAATCCATACATTTTTCGTAACTTAACACCTACGATTGGTATATGGATGTAGTATTAGTTATTACTGAATTTTTATTAGTATGTATTAGTAAAATAAATACAATATGTATGTTGAATCTAACTGTGCATCATTTCATTTAGGTTGGCTTGGGTAGCTCACTGTTTATTCCAAAATTATCAAAGTAGCTCAACACATTGAAAAGGTAGACGACCACTACTGGCCTACAGCTTTTTGGATGATGATAGTGACCATGATGATACAACTTATCTCTGACCTCTTTTCTATATTTTAGTCTTTATTCAGAAATGCTTGTGGTTCAATTATTGTTAACATTAGTAAAATCGGATTTACATTTTAAAAAATATTAGTTTTTACAATACTATTTAGTTGTAACCACAATCTATTGGATATAGGGCGAGCCACTATATTTTTTGATATTGATAAGGAAAGTTGGAACAAAAGTATATTTGCCTTTAAAAGTTCTAGTTTAACCTGTCTACGTAGTACGCACGTACATTTTTAAAATGAAATTACCTTGTGCGTCTATTATCATTACGCACATGTTTTTTCACAACAAAGGTTCTGTTGAATTTTGAATACAAAACCATGCTATTCTTATCTTTACCAATGACGTCGATTACCCTTTTGCATACAATCACTCTTGTGGGTACAACAAACTATGTTTTAAATGGGTTATTTTAAGAAATAATTAGTTATACATTCATAATGTATGGCCTGTAGTGAGGCAAAATACAATTTACCCCGTTCTTATTTAAAATGGGGACAAAAAAATTTAATGCAAAAATGAGAACCTGCGAAATTATATATAGGTACCTGATTTATACCTGTTGTGTCATATAACACAAAATTTGTTTTTTCCAATTTGGTTTAATATCAAATCTATTTCGATACCGTTTTCAGTATCGAATCAGTTGTTATGAAACAGTTTTTTTTTCTATTTTTTAAAAGTTCATACTCATATTAATTATGATTCATCTATAGTTTATTTATTTTCAGGGTAGACTGAAAACATTATTATAACAAGTATAAATAATATATTTTTCCACACGATTACGTATGTGGCAGGAGCAAAACTATAAAAAAAACAAGTAGCAAAAAACTGGAGCCTCTGTGTTTTTACATTAAAGATCAGTTTTTTTACAATAATAAAAAAATATTATTGCATTTACATTACAATAATATTATGATATCGAATAAAACATTTTTTTACATAAATTTTTAAACGGATAAATTATCCTACCAATTTGTCCGTCATTTTTAAGTCAATTAAAATATATTATTAGAGAAATAATGTTCACTGGTTATAAATTATATTTTAAAACATACATAATATTTACCATATTTATGAGTTGCTCCACTATTTAAAAAACAATAAATTATTGCTTAAATTTTCATTCGCATGTGCAACTTTTTGCATATAATATGCCCACTTAGTAATATTTTAGTTACAACGTTTTGGTTTTCTGGAACCATCATCAATTTTATTTTTTCTTATGACCGCCATATTGGATTTTTTATTTATCTAAAAGTACTTAATTTTTCCTATAATGTAATATTAAACACTATTATAAATTATAAACGCATAACCTCAAAATAACTAAAAATAACGCAGAAATATTTTTCTTAACCATCCGCACGAGTCCCATCGCCTGACGAGTCCTTTTTTACAAATTCCGACGAAAAGGTATATTGGTAACCAGTTTGTTCGTTGTTACCCAAAGCATTTTTTTTTAATTTTATTTTTATAAAATAATATTAGTGGAATTTGTCTAGCAAGGACTCGTCAGGCGGTGGGACTCGTGCGGATGGTTAAGAAAAATATTTCTGCAAAAATAACATTTTTAGGGAAAATTCTAACATATTTGGCATATCGGATGATCCTTTTATTTAAGAACAAAGTTAACTTAATCACAATGTCTATTTATAGATACTATTCTTAATTAAACGAAAACGTTAGACTTAATAACAAACGAATACTAAGGTTCAAAATGTCGACCATTTTTTTCAATACATCGCTGACATCTTTTTTCGACGGATCTGGACACATGATAATGGTACTACCATCAAAATGACTAAATATATCCAGACTTCGTTGCTCAAGAACTTGGCAGGTTTCAAGGGGATTAAATTTGTATACCTCATTTTTGACAAATCCCCGTAAATAAAATTCTAATGGGGTAAGATCAGGGGACCTAGCAGGCCAGCGCACGGTTTGTCCAGTAGATATTTTACCTTTTTATCAAAAGTTTCCGCTAAAAATGTTTGTATTTGTGTTAAACAAATATACAAAAATAACTTTATTATTTCAAAAAAAACAAATATATCTTAAAATAAATGACATAGCTTTGGAGAGTTTCGAGTAAATGGTATAAATCAATGATCTGGTATCTATATAGATGAAACAATAACAAATGAACCTATTGCCAAAATCGTATTCCATTCTGAAGTAAATCAATATACAAATTTTGCCTCTTCACTTTGGTTGCCACACTTACGCTGTTAAAAGTATTAACATGATGTGAAAAATTTAAGTCAGCAGTATGGCAACGCAGCAGTAAGAAATAAAAAAAAAATTAACTAAATTAGAATTTCGAAACAAATCACAAAACTAATGATTCTAACTGAAACCAAAGGTAAAAGGTATAAATAATTTAGAGGCAATGACATTATTTTACGAATAAAACTATGGTCTAATACATTGATGCATCGCTAAAAAATTATGTATCGCATTGAAAACATCGATGTTTTCGATGCGTCGATGTATATCGAACATCCCTTTTTTCGTTTGGGGTTTCTTTGACAGCGGTCTTAAAATTTTTTTAAGTTTATCGGTTTTGGGTCATAATTGCTGTGTTTTTAGTGTTTTGTGATATTTTTTTGAAGACTAATTAAGTTGAGTCGGAAATGTCAAGTATGCGACAATCCGGAAAATAATAATTCTGAAGTTAGTTTCATAGGTGAGTTAATAGGAAGTTGGGTTATTTGTAGGGGTTAGGTTTAAACTATCGTTGCAAGGTCACATTCGAAGGTAAATCCCTGCCCCACCCAGCTCTTCACCCCCTCTCTCCTACAAACGATGTTGTCAACACATTTTATTAGCGTTTATGAATGACATGTATAATAGGTACCAGATCATATTATTGGTATAGTAAATGGCACAAATTTTCTCGTTTTAAAATAGATGACAGCAGAAATTTGTCATCGATCAGCTGATATTGGTACATAATAATATCCCCAGATTAGTAGTGGACTGTAATGAGCCCAAACACCGAGTTATGAATAGCGTGTTTGTGCTTTTTGTTACATTTAATTACGTTTTCAAAATAATTTGTGGTTATGGTGCCTTTTATTATTACTTTCATTGAATTTTTTTTGTGTGGCCGGTAAGTTCCTACAATTATTATGCATTTGACCAAAAATGTACAGGTTAAAATTTTTTAATTCTTTTTCATTAGGGATTATAATTATTAATGAGTGCCCAGCACGTTAGTTGATTTCATCGATAAGGTAATAAGTTTCATTTCATCTGAACGCCGTATTAGTCGAAAAGTTACGTTGTAAAATTGTTGTTCTTAAAATGTTTGTTCGTAAACGTTAGGTTGTTAATGTATAATTTTTGCATTTTGCATTTCTTTTCTGTTTCAAGAAAAATAAGTAGAAATTATTTCTCTGGCTTAGGTAGGCAGGGGGGAGTTGGAAAAAACCGGGTAGGTTGATAAAACAGCTTTCCATATTATTAACCTTTAAAAATCAGCTATTTAATTTGAAAGGAATTATTTTTATTATTATTATTATTATTATTATTATTGTTTGGCAAGAGTAAGGTTGAAATAAACTATTTAACATTATGTTAGCCTATATAGTAGTTAGTAGTTTAAAAAGGTAACCATATTAATATGTAATAGAATAGCGAACAAATATATAATTCTATTTTCTGGGTCTATGTACCTTACGTAAGTCAAAAACTGTTAAAGTAGGGTTTTCACTGAGTGATAATGTGACACTAAACACTATTATAAATTATAAATGTATAACCTCAAAATAACTAAAAATAAAAATTTTAGGGAAAATTCTAACGTATTTGGCATATCGAATGATCCGTTTATTTAATAACAAAGTTAACTTAATCACAATATCTATTTATACTATTCATAAATAAATGAAAACTTTAGACTTAATAACATTAATAACAAACCAATACTAAGGTTCAAAATGTCGACCATTTTTTTCAATACATCGCTGACATCTTTTTTCGACAGATCTGGACACATGATGAATGGTACTACCGTCAATATGACTAAATATATCCAGAGTTCGTTGCTCAAGAACTTGGCAGGTTTCAAGGGGATTAAACTTGTATACATCATTTTTGACAACCTACCTTAAATTTTATTATAATATTTATAAAACAAACCTTTCAAAAGAAATTATTATCATTATTTGGCAATATTAAAGCGGTAAACCGATGGGACTATTGCATTAATTGTTTAAGACGGCATCACGTGTATAATTTTCCAGTCCGGTCCCGGAATTCATGCCAACTTATAAAAACTTTTGAATTATTTCTTGGAAAAAATTAAAATTTGACAGATAATGCGAATCATGTAACTACTATTTTTTTGCTTAATTTTCATCTCGATCGAAGCAGAACTTGATGCCAAAGTCAAATTTCGAATAAAGTTATTTAAAAAAAAATATCCCATATGATGCGGACTTTACTGGTCAATAATTTGTGTATTCACAACAAAACAAAAGTCCTTAAACTAAACACGCTGTGACACTCTGTATTGTGTCTGTCTAAGTAACAATCAAAAAAGCAACAATCCATAATCTTAACTCAAAAGTCGGAAACGAGAATCGAAACTCGTACCACTGTCAAAAATATTTATTTTAATTTGAATTACGGCCATTTTAGTCTCGCGCTCGAAAGGGCAGTTTGACTCGGACGGGAAAAATTGTGCCGTTCAATTTGTTAAATATTATTTAGTGCGAGCTGGCACGCGAGAATAAACATGGCGGTCGCTGCTCGGGAAAGAGAAAAAAATGGTTTATGGCGAATGTTTACTGGTGCAGAGAAAAATGTATCAGGACAGTGCGGTGCCGTGGTGGGTAGTGTTTGTTGCCAGAAAAGACGACATAGGTAGTAGGTATAAAAAAAGTATAGTTTTTCTCGCAGGAAAAGTACCGATTGTAAAACAAATTCTTGAGATTTATCACATGGCGAAATTTTAGATCGTAGATCGCGAGAAACATGTTTCCAATTTCCGTCGCTCTGTTCGTTGGCTATACTACCGTGCGATCAAAAATTATTTGCATCAAAGAGGGCCTTGCATCTAAGGACGTAATGCTTAGCCGTAGAGCTTAATACCTGTTGGGTGTCAGTAACTACCTGAATTAACAATCAATCAGTTATTCCGTCATCTTTGACAATCGTTACAAGTAATTTGATTCATCGCTAATTTTTCCAATTTCTTGAACAATTCACACAATGGGCTTTACGGAACAGCACAAAATATCATGGTTGAAGCGTATTGTCGAAACGGGGTTAGAGTAAATGGTGAGTGGCAATACAATCCGGGTTTGTGCATGGACGATTTTCACGAACATTTTCCTAACGTTGCTTTTATTGCTGGGGATTTTTATAATTGCCTGAAAAGAACCGTGGCTGTGTTTATGGAAACAGGTTCTATAAAACACAAAAAAAGAGCAGGAAGACCATCTGTAAGAACAGAAGAACTTGTTGCAAACGTTCGGGAAAAAATACAAGCTGCAGATTTTGAAAGACGCAGGAATTACTCTTAACGGTTTACCCAAAATTTATTAAAAAGAAATGATTTATTGGACCTGACATTTTTCTCGGATGAAGCCTGGTTCCACCTCTCCGGTTATGGGAATTCTCAGAATACACGCATGTGGAGTAGTGAAAATCCCCATTTTTTTTTGTAGAGTCCACATTGCACCCTCAAAAAATTGGTGTCTGGTTAGCTGTTTCCCGAAGAAGAATTGTTGGTCCTATTTTTTTCCATGGCACATCAGCTACAGCACAGCGGTATAGAGACAATATTTTGAATCCATTTGTGGAGCAATTACTTGACGACAAACTACGTTTTGGATATTTTCAACAGGACGGTGCAACCGCCCATACAGCCGCCGAAACTATTAACTACTTACGCAATTTTTTCAACGACAGATTGATCAGTTTTCGATCAGACATTGAATTCTCACCTAGATCACCTTGTTTAATGGTTATGGATTACTTCGTTTTTCCTCATTTAAAGAACACTATTTTTAAACCACCAGTTGCAAATTTACAACAATTACAAGAAAGGATTATCCAAGAATGTGGTAACATTTCTCCAGAGATGCTGGTCAACACTTTCGACAATATGAAGAGACGTGTAAATTTACGCTTGGAGCATGGCGGTGGTCAATAATTTCAGCAATTTATCTAATTATTTTTCTTTTTCTTTCTGTATATTCTTACTTTGTTAATTTTGTAAACTACAAAAATAAATTTGTATTTGTCTACTTATTTTATTACTCATTAGATTGGCATATTATGTCATAATATGAATTTGACAAAATTTTAACCTAGATTTGGTTAGGTATATCGTCCCCATATCATTGTGATCTAAACTAAGCCCTACGTTTCTTTAATCCAAGCCCTCTTTGATGCAAATAATTTTTGCTCGCACGGTAGTAGATGTAATGTTTATAGCATGGAAGAGCTAATGTTTAGTTAGTTTTTAAGTATTTATTCATTTTCAGTTGTTATGGAAGCAAAATAAAATAGTGTTTATACAAATATTTTGTTTTTATTGTTAAAAATTACCAAAAGTAATAAGCTGATTACTTAGAATTAAAAAAATACCAGATAATCAATCAACCACACAAAAAATCCGGACTGCATAATTAATTAAATCGTTTATTTGACCACACATAATATAATTAAGAAGAATACGTTAATATTTACTTTAAGTAAAGTGGGTTTCACCAAACGAAATTAATTAATTTAACAGAAATATACTAAATATTTAAGTTATATTCAATTCCCTAAAATCTAGAAACAAGGATTATTTAACTTGGTGGTCTATATCGACCCCCAGATGTCGACTACGACCAGCAAGGGGTCGATGTCCGCGAGAACAAAAAATGGGTTGTCCATAAGATATAAATGGGGGTCCACGATAGTGGATTTTAGCTTCCCATGAATGGAATAATCCACATACAATACACAGATAGTAACTATTAACTTACTATACATCAGACAAAAGAAAATGTATCCTTTAATTGCGTCAGATCCATCCCTAGACGCATTTCGCCATATCATGGCTCCTCAGCAAGGCTAGGATCTAGCGAAATAAAGGAACTACTTAAATCTAGTAAATATGGCGATCAGCCAAGAGGATGAAGCGCATGGCGACATGTAGCGTCGATTATAGACACCTTTAAAGCATACCAGCATATCGAAACATAACATAATAAAATTAAGTCAAATGTTAAGAGAAAATCGTTTCCGGAAATTTATTCGCGCTTATGAAGACGTGTGGAATCTTGTTCTATACGATTTCAACTAATTTTAGTTACATGTCAATACAATTTTAGGTCTTAGCATAGTATATTTTTTTCATTTTACGTAATTTCGGTTTACAATATTTGGTAGAAAGTTTTTTTTTATTTTTCTAAAGTGCCACTAAACGCATCGTGATGCTATAAGAAAGAGATAAAATTGAGAGCTATGTTTTTTTTAATATCTATTGTAGTTGCGTAAAAATATTATTTCAATATTTAACATAAGTAGCTCATTATTTCATATTATGTAAGATTTGTTTTACTACAATTGGAAGAAAATCTATTTTATTGAGTTTTCATATAGGTAGGGACATGAAGAGAATTAGTTTGCACGTAGCTTCGATTAGCTTTCGGTAGCAATAACATTTTATGGATTTCTACTTATTGTAGTCACACTGAAATACAATTTTACTTAACATAGTATATGCTTTTATTTTACCTAAATTTTGAGTTAATACAAGTAGTGGTAGAAAATTGCTTTTTTTAGTTTTTATTTAATTTTTTATACGTACATTTTATGGTTTACATAATCAGCGGCAGCGAATCGGTCATAGAGGGTTAAATTTGCCATATTTTGACAGTATAAAATGTCAGTAAAAATTCGTGTTTTGTAGTACTTAAACAGAATATTTCGCAGTCAAAACAAAGAATATTTGTTTATTTTTAAAATGAATCGTTTTGAAAATGCTGCTGTATGCAATTTATGCAAAAAACTGTCCGACGTTACAATCAATCATCGTACTATGTCATATTTGACCAAACTAATAGAAAATTGCGGTTGTCATTTAAAGAAAAAAAATTTGTTTCGAATTGTTCAGGAATAGTTGCTTTTAAATAATTCTAAATTAAAAATGGAAAAATGGTAAATAAAATGGTGTCTAGTCTAAATATTATAAATATTTTTATCAGATATAGATATTTAATTCATAAAGCGATATGTTCGATTCAAAGTCCAGCTTTTTCGCCTTTAAAAAGAAAGAAGGTGGCAGATCGCAACCAAAAAATCTTTATTATGTAAGGAAAATGTATAAAAATTTTAGTTCTTAAAAAATTAAGACCTAATTTTTTTCAACTGTGTGTAAACACGTTTAAATAAAAAAAAAAAATGGAAACTAAATTAAGTTAAACAAAATTATTGTTATTATGAAAAAAAATGTCCACTAAAATTCGCCGTTGGTTACCCACAGCGAAAAAAGTTCCGATAAAATACATGTGCCATGGTGACTTGTCAAAAAAACCCATCTTGATTGGTTAAAAGTACTGGTGTGGAATTTTCCGTTATATTACTTATAATCTCCTTTTCCGCCATTTTTTTCTATTGTTTCAATTCAAATAAAAGAGACTTGTTCCTTAAGCTAGTAACAGGTACTTATACATGTATAGGTAGTTATTGGCTTGATAACATTAATGTGAATATTTTAAATTTCATCGAATTCCTGGATTATTTATTTCTGCTTAATATACCGGGTCTGTCACGTCCTTGTAAAATAAAACATTATTATGAAATTTTGGTAGGTTATATGGTTGCACTGTGCGCACATTTTTAGTATTCAAGTATGCCTGCGAGTGACTTGATAGGGAAGTCTCCATCTCTTCTAATGCATCAAGTCGATGAACGGAATTATAGTTATTTTTATGGCACTAGTGTGTTATAATCCTGGACGCTCACAGAAGCCACCACTAAAAAGCTGGAAGCATTTGAGATGTGGCTGTATAGGAGAATGCTCAGAATACTGTGGACAGCGCACATTTCAAACATAGAAGTGCTAAGGAGAATGAAAAAAGATCTAGAAGTCATGTACACCATTAAAAAAAGAAAACTAGAATACCTGGGGAATTGTGAGAAATAATGATCGATACTCTCTACTGCAAACCATAATACAAGGAAAGGTACTGCGTAAAAGAGGGCCCGGAAGAAGAAGAACATCATGGTTGCGAAACCTGCGGACTTGGTTTGGGAAGAGCTCAGTGGAACTGTTTAGAGCTGTTACGAACAAAGTTATAATTGCCAACATGATTGCCAACATCCGAAACGGATAGGTACCTGAAGAAGAAGAAGAAGTGTGTTATGTTGAAAATAAGTCACGCGAGAAAGATTTATACCACGAGGCCGTCAGGCCGACGGCGACTCTTTTGGCCAATGCATGCAGGGGTTAACATGACTACATTGAAGCGTCACGGAGGATGGAAGTCCTCGACGGTAGCAGAAGGATACCTAGAAGAATCGGTGCATAACAAAATACAAATTCCAGAAAAAATGTAAGGTTCTAATGTGTCGGCGTCTTCTAGCACTATCAGGAGCTGTACCGATATGGGAGCGTCTGGTTCCAATGAACCAACGAATTTTACAATGACTTCAAATTCAAATAAACCGTTAGCGTTTTCCTTTAATTTCAATATCAATGTGAATTCTGCTTGTAATTATAATATAAATAAATATAATACTACTTTAAATATGAACGTGAGTTATAATCCATAACTCACTAGTGAGTTATTTAATAGTTTACTTGTCTAAAATGACATTGATAATGATAGTCATAACTGTCATGTGTTGGATAAATTTATTTAAGGACTTTTGTAAAGTAATGTCGGATGTCATACGAAAAAATGTACGAAACCAAATCACCTACTGTGCTTGTAATATTTTCTGGCTACCGCAGATTCTTAATTACGCAAAACCGCGAAACCATAGGTGGTTCCTAAAGCCTGTGTTTCAACCACCAAATACGTGTAAAACCGCGCCCCCTCCTTGCGGGCTACTTCGACTACCAATGCATGGCTCGGCTCGAGTCGAGAGTTACGATCGGATATCGAAAATAAATTGACACGATATCTCATTCGGGTCTCCGGCTCCGGTCCGGTCACATTCATTGTGTGTTTTTAAATTGAATCACTAACTGCAGAAATTCACTGTACAGGGTCAGTCAACCATAGAGTAAAGTTCATTGTTTCGTTAGGGTGCATAGTTTAAAATTATTTTTTACTATACAAGGTGGTGCAAAAAAGCGTAGCCGAATACGTTATGGCCCATTCCTGATTTTCTGTTCAAACG
Organism: Polydrusus pterygomalis; assembly: GCA_963969555.1. Lineage (NCBI taxonomy): Eukaryota > Metazoa > Arthropoda > Insecta > Coleoptera > Curculionidae > Polydrusus > Polydrusus pterygomalis. The sequence goes on from OZ018376.1 coordinate 5,761,736, forward strand.
CAGATTGTCAAGAGTTCTCCTCAGGCAAACCGTTCTTAATTAAAACAATTAAGTTAAATTAGCCCTACTATTTATTATTATTAACATTGATAATGCAAAATTTTGTTTTATTAAAATTGTTGGAAATAACCACCTTCACTTAATAGGCATGCTTTCGCCCGTCTTTGCATCAAATAGCGCACTCGTTCAAATATTCCAGGCGAATTCCGTATTGTTTCTCAGAAGGGAATTATTCGCTCCCTTAAACTTTCTAAAGTGTTAATGGAAGTTTTATACACTAGAGTTTTACGATGACCCATATAGGAAAAAATCCAAACAATTGAGATCAGGGAATCTTGCTGGCCATTGTTGAGCTCCTCCGCGACCTATCCAACGATTCGGATAAACTGCATCTAAATGGTCGCGAACGATTACACTAAAATGAGCAGGAGCTCAAACATGCATGTACGACATTTGATTCCTGAGCGCATATGGTACATCTTCAAGTCTTCAAGTAACACAGGTAGTTCTTCTTCGAGGAAATGCAGATAAGACTGCCGTTAAGGCGTTAATTATGTTTTTTAGAACGTCACCGTTCCAGGATAACTAGATTTATGTGATTAAAAATTATTCGTCAATACTGCAAAATGAAGCTAATTTAATTTAATTATTTTAATTAAGAACAGTGTGCCTGAGCAGAAAAACGCAAGAGACCATTTTTATGTACAATTGACCAGGCTAATTAGAAATAATATCCACATGGAAAAATGTCAGTGACGTACCACTTTTTTTCTAAAAAATATCAGAGGACATGTTTGCAGGGACGCCACTGGTGGGACAAAAAAAACTTTTATAACTAAAACACGTGGTTTTAAGTCCTATTAGCACATGCCAAAATTGAAAATATTATCTAGAGTACTTTCGGAGATATTACAAAAAACTCATTAAAAAAGAAAAAATTTAACACCCAGTAGCAAAAAATTTAAGCCGTTTACGACCTATGTTTATATGAAGTTTTCTTCATAAAATGACTTGAGGAATCACGCCCTAAAATATTAGCACGTCATTAAGCAACACCCTGTATACCGCGTCACTATAGAGCTCTCTAGACGAACGTTGCTTTCCCTAAGTAATCCCCAAATTATTTAATTCTGAGGTTCAAAACAAGTTCTCTAACACTAGCTATATATATATTTTAAAAGGAAGTTTAAAGCCTACTTGTTTAATAAACATTATGAAAATCTAACACTCCAACAACTATAAAACTAATAAATTTCTATGACATTTTAAATTCACTAGAAATTCCTACAATAATTATCGTTTAATTTTAATACATTTAAGAAATCTTTGGTTAATTAGCAACTTAATTAACCTAGCATAGTACTGCTGCCAATACTCTTTAAAAAGTGTACCTATCAGTAATTGTAATTATAATTTGTAATTATTATTATTATATTATTATTATTATTGTAAATTTATTATATTGTAATTTATGTACTCGGTTAAGTAAATAGCAATGCTGCCCTTCGCCGAGTTAAAAAATAAAGACGTTTGTATCTATCTATCTATCAATAATACAACATAAGATTTTTTTTCTAATTTGGTATCATAACAAGTCTATTACGATACGCATTTGCGTATCGTAATGAAGCTATTTCAATACGCGTTTTTTCTTTATTTGATGTTGGTAACATTTATAGTATATTAACGTACACGTTTTATAAAGCATCATTTTAAAGCACGCGTCCATGTTAAAAAGCGAGCCGCTTCTGTGTGGATAACAGTCATGTATGTTGGTTGCATAAATCTATAAATCAAGCTTTTGTAGATGCTTCAAGCTATCATTTTCTACCAAATCCCATCCAAAATTCAATCTACTAACCTTCCAATGTCGATTTTGACTTCAACTTTATATGAACAATCCCTAAATTTTTGTTTAGTCATGGCCAACGTTATTTATAGCGTTAGTACCGTTAGTGTAATAAAAATAAGCGTAAAAATGAAAATAAATCGCAAACTATTTAAAATAGGTATATTAATAATAATAATAATAATAACAATAATAATAAAGGTCTTTGATGGTTTATGCAAAAGGGCCAGGTTCAGTTCGACAGACACAAACGTCTGGCGTCTGTTCAACTAACCCTGAAAGTTGAAGAGATTTTTTGTAAAATCTATCAGAAAAATATTCATATACAGGGTGTGCCATTTAAAAAAGTTGATACATACTTTTCAATTTTAAATAGTCAAAATTTATTTACATGTTTTTTTTGTCATCCCAATAAAACGTTTTTACCAAATATTGCACCTTCGGAGACAATGGCGGAAATGTTAATTTTTAAGACTAATATTTTTCTAAAAAATTAAAATATTAGAACAACTACCAGGCTTAGGTATATAACATTATTTACAAAAATGTTCCATATAAAATATAGAACCTCCATATTATTTTTAAACAGAAATTTATTTTGTGCTTTCTTATTATTTCTTTCTCTTTAAAAAAAAAGGTTTAAAGTAGGTTGGTTTGCTGTGTGCTTATTAGCTTTATGGGAGTGGGAAGACCTTTTACCCCCCTATATCTACTCCGGCGCTTGGGCCTAGTGATGAGAAATTCCCGGAAACGGAATATTCGGGAAACTTCCAGGGAATTTCCTAGTTACGACCCTGGAACTATACACAATTATATAAGTGGTAGTATGTACATAATTCTTTGAAGGCCTGCATCTACGGAATTTACACGTCCTATACCGTACAAAGCGTCGGGTTATTTCGTACATAATTTTTGAAGAAACTGTAGTTAGATTTAATAACTCAAACTTAACGATATTTTACTAAATCCCTTATTTTAAAATAACCCTCGGTACAAAAAGAAAAAAATTAAAAAAAAAAACATTAATTGTAATGAAAACCGAACGATATTAAAGAACTGGTAAATTTTGAAGTTAACCTTTAACCAATACTAAAATTCTAAAAAAAGGTACCTACACAAAAATCACAAACATAGTTTTCTGGGCGCTCTTTTCCGCTGCACAGGACATGCACCCATACACCTGTACCCACAACTCGCGGTTTCTACCAAATTCTCCACAAAAAGGGCATAATACCTATATAGTCTTTTTCTCTCAATTCTCCACTAAATTCTTCTTCACATTCATCATCACACAAGACTTCTTCGTCTGCTTCCTCCGACGATGATGAATTAAACTATACCTGTCTTTTGTACGACTGAACTTTTTGTTTTACCTCAACTTTAATTCCTTTCTTACATTTGTTTTTAGCCTTTTCGATTTCCTCAGTCCTTTTGGCCACTTTATCTTCCAACGCCAACTTCATTGGAGTCGTTATTAAAATTGGCGAATAATATTTGGAGCGCCCTTTACCTCTTTCGTTTCTAATTTACTCGATTCTTTCTTTTCTGTTCTTAGGCGAAAAGTGACTAAAAGGTTGTTTCGATTTCATATAATCTTTATCCCAGATGTGCTGGGTTGTGGATTATTGGCTGTGTTATTTGTCGTTTGTCTTGTAGAGGTTCCTGGTTCTGTTTCAGGCTCAGTTTCAATGCTATCTGTGGTGGTTGAATTTTGCAGGATAACATATCATGATAAGATCGTGTAGTTTAATACCGTACACCTTCGGAAAATATGGTACAAATGCGCACGCGATTGACTAAAAACGCTTGTTGTTAGAGGTAAAAAAGTGGGGAGCATTACAGTGAAAGAACTAGTAAATTCAGTTATTTTTCTAGAAGATATATTGTGTACGGTATTATCCGCTCGACAGTATTACCCGTTGATCCCCTAGATGTATGCGAATAGCGTACATTGCAATGCACATCGAAACTATGATCGCATCTCGATTTCTCAACCTAGACAACCCTTAAGTACCAAATTCCGTGCAAATCATGCTATTATTAAAATAACTACCTATATACGTTGCGAGCAAAAATTATTTGCATCAAAGAGGGTTTGGATTAAAAAACGTAGGGCTTGGTTTAGATTACAATGATATCGGGACTATATAGCTAACCAAATCTAGGTTAAAATTTTGTCAAATTCACATTATGACATGATAAGAAAAAGAAAAATAATTACATAAATTGCTGAAATTGGCCACCATGCTCCAAGCATAAATTCACACGTCTCTTCATATTTTCAAAAGTGTTGACCAGGATCTCTGGAGAAATGTTACCACATTCTTGGATAAAATCCTTTCTTTTTCCTTCTTAAGAATAGTCTTGCATGTTCCATAAGATCTTCCCACTTCTTGGGACAGGCGTCTTATATACAATTTGTTGGCGTATTTTGCATTATTTCACGAACGTTTGCAACAAGTTCTTCTGTTCTTACAGATGGTCTTCCTGCTCCTTTTTTGTGTTGTGTAGAACCTATTTTTCCTAAACACAGCCACGGTTCTTTTCAGGCAATGATAAAAATCCCCAGCAATAAATGCAACGTTAGAAACATGTTCGTGAAATTCGTCCATGCACAAACCCGGATTGTATTGCCACTCACCATTTACTCTAACCCCGTTTCGAAACTACGCTTCAACCATAGATGTTTTGTGCTGTTCCGTAAAGCTCATTGTGAATTTTTCAAGAAATTGGAAAAATTAGCGATGAATCAAATTACTTGTAACGACTGTCAAAGATGACGGAATAACTGATTGATTGTTAATTCAGGTAGTTGCTGACACCCAAGCTCTACGGCTAAACATTACGTCCTTATGCAAGGCCCATTTTGATGCAAATTTTTGCTCGCATGGTATTATTAAAATAAATATCTGCAAAAAGTTAATATTTTAATCTTTGCCGTACAAAAGACAATATACTTAAGCGCGTCCTTATTAGTAATATTATTTTCCTTTAGTCTTCGTAAGGAAAATTAATTTTCTCTTCCATACGAAGCCAACGCCGACCGACGCCGACGCCTGCCGTCATAATTCCTTATCTAATAATTATAAATTCTTAATATCGCAACCCATAAATAAGCAAATAATTTAATTACATCTAACATCACCATCACCATTATTCGCGTGTTCTTTCTCACATTAATTAACTGTTGCCGAATAACTATCTATAATATACCGCAAAAGGGGTGCAAAAAAGACGGTCATTTTCAATCTACGGCACGACTGTCACAAATTTCATTGCCTTGTTACGAACCACGCCGTGTTGCCAGCCGCGGGACGTCCGGGTTCTCATCACAACGGAGTAGGTAGTACGAGGTTTTTTAGTTTTTACCTTGTTGGTTAAATACATGGTGTCAAAAACATCTTCAAGTTCAAGAACTTCTTATATTATACCGTGCGAGCAAAAATTATTTGCATCAAAAAAAGGCCTTGCATCTAAGGACGTAATGCTTAGCCGTAAAGGATACCTGTTAGGCGTCAGTAACTACCTGAATTAACAATCCATCAGTTATTCCGTCATCTTTGACAGTCGTTACAAGTAATTTGATTCATCGCTAATTTTTCCCATTTCTTTAACAATTCACACAATGGGCCGTACGGAACAGCACAAAACATTCATGGTTGAAGCGTATTTTCGAAACGGGGTTAGAGTAAATGGTGAGTGGCAATGCAATCCGGGTTTGTGCATGGATGATTTTCACGAACATTTTCCTAACGTTGCTTTTATTGCTGGGGATTTTATGATTGCCTGAAAAGAACCGTGCAGGAAGACCATCTGTAAGAACAGAAGAACTTGTTGCAAACGTTCGTGAAATAATGCAAAATACGCCAACAAATTGTATGAAGACGACTGTCCCAAGAAGTGGGAAGATCTTATGGAACATGCAAGACTATTCTTAAGAAGCAACTAAATTCATTTTCTTATAAAGTGCAAGTATTCCAGAAATACAAGCCGCAGATTTTGAAAGACGCAGGAATTACTCTCGATGGTTTACCCAAAATGTATTGGAAAGAAATAATTTATTAGACCTGACATTTTTTTCGGATGAAGCCTGGTTTCACTTCTCCGGTTATGTGAATTCTCAGAATACACGCATGTCGAGTGAGAGTGAGTAGTGAAAATCCCCATTTTTTTGTAGAGTCCACATTGCACCCTCAAAAAATTGGTGTCTGGTTAGCTGTTTCCCGAAGAAGAATTGATGGTCCTATTTTTTTCCATGACACATCAGCTACAGCACAGCGGTATAGAGACAATATTTTGAATCCATTTGTGGAGCAATTACTTGACGACGAACTACGTTTTGGATATTTTCAACAGGACGGTGCAACCGCCCATACAGCCGCCGAAACTATTAACTACTTACGCAACTTTTTCGACGCCAGATTGATCACCTTGTTTAACGGTTATAGATTACTTCGTTTTTCCTCATTTAAAGAACACTATTTTTAAAACACCAGTTGCAAATTTAGAACAATTACAAGAAAGGATTTTCCAAGAATGTGGTAAAATTTCTCCAGAGATGCTGCGGTCAACACTTTCGAAAATATTATGAAGATACGTGTGAATTTATGCTTGGAGCATGGCGGTGGCCAATTTCAGCAATTCTTTCTGTATATTCTTACTTTGTTAATTTTGTAAACAACAAAAATAAATTTGTATTTGTCTACTTATTTTATTACTCATTAGTTTGGCATATCATGTCATGATATGAATGTGACAAAATTTTAACCTAGATTTGGTTAGATATCGTCCCCATATCATTGTAATCTAAACCAAGCCCTACGTTTTTTAATCCAAGCACTCTTTGATGCAAATAATTTTTGCTCGCGCGGTATATTTTTGGCCTTAGGAAGTTTGATCTGTTTCGCCGTTCATAGCACGACTTAATTAGCTTAATATAAAGAAAAGGAGGAAAATGCTTTTCCTAATTTTTGTACACCAAATAATACAGTCAAATAGTCCACCTTATCTTATTAATAGACTTTCTAAGCGATAGGATTACCACTCCGTTAACGTTGGATCCCGCTCTTCGTTTTATATTCCTAGACAGGTTTTTTTAATATTTTCTTGAGTGTAGCCATTGAAAGTTTTCCAAAAGTCTGATAAAGGGAACGTTATTGTGCAATCACAATACTTCACATTCTTTTTTCGACAACATGACAACATGCAAAATTGTGACGTCCAAGACGTAGACGCTTGTGTCGCGGAAGGGGTGCAAAAAAGTATCCCCACGGCGGCCTTTATGGGGCGGTTTATTAAAACACATCATCGCCCCCGGGGGACGGATTCATTAGGACGCCGCGGCGCTACCGACGCTATATTAAAACACTAATTAAAAATGCGTTTTAATAAGGTTAGGTTCGCGGAAAGTTCAGTCTAATGTATACGTAAACTGTTAAAAGACCGGTTCTCTGTATTAAAATTAAAACGTGTAAAAAAACAGGGAGAGAGTATTGGGTTGAATGTATACGCATAGTTTACGGGATGTGGGGTCCTGCATCCTATCAAGTCTCCTTGCAGGAAGTCATTTGTCCTGCGTTTGAAAAATATTACGAATAAATCTAGTTTAAAAAAAAGTAAAAAACACGCTTTATTAATTATTAATCAAACTAAAAAGCGGAAAATAAATATAGTTTAAAATAATTCTTGAAATTCTTAATATAGGCAAAAAATAATAATGAACGATAAACATTAGTATTATTTTGAAAAAAAGTGAGGGGTGCTCGATATACGAAAAATATAGCACAAAGCGTCCCACGCTTTTTTCACAATAATACTAATGTTTATCGTTCATTATTATTTTCTGCCTATATTAGGAATTTCAAAAACTATAAGTATTTATTTTCCGCTTTTTAGTTTGATTAATTTTATTATTAAAGCGTGTTTTTTAGTTTTTTCAAACTATATTTATTTTTCATTTTTTGGTTTGAGTTATTGATAAGAATTTTTTTTTTAGTAGAGATTCTCATAGAGGGGTCCGGAGTAGAAATGGAATACTGTCACTAATTTAAAAATGACTTTTTGAAATGGCTAGATTTAAAGCAGTGGATCAATTTTTTTTAAATGGCTAGATTCAAAGCATTGGATCCACAAAACCCGAACAAACCCGCTCGGCCAACGGACCAACTGATAGCGAAAGAATGTAAAGTTGATTCACCCAGTAAACCTGCAAGATGGCCGACATGTCATATGACAAAAGTCATATTCCAGCTAAATAAAATAAATTTTTGCATTTACAATGACTTTTGTCATATGACATGTCGGCCATCTTGCAGGTTTACTGGCTGAATAGACTTTACCAACACTATTAAGAAGCCCAGTGCTCGAGCTGGAAAGTAGGTAGATAGTACGCATGCGCATACGGTGAGCTCTATTTCTCTCACTCTCATACAGAGTATCTGTAAGGAATGATTTAATTCCGGCGATCCTGATCAGTATAATAAGATAAACTTATCAAATTATTGTATTGTCAGCGGTTCTTGAAAAGTCTACAAAATTTAAATTAAATCTGACCGTTTAAAGTGGGTCAAAATCGGGTTCAAAGAAGTCGGTTACAAACAAACATACAGGTGAAGCTAATAAAAGCGTATTAAAAATACAATTCCAGCCCAGTGAAAGGCTGTTAAGACACTTCATATGACTATCTAAGCATTGGATTGGCAAAATAGGGAGTCACTTTATTATGATGTAACAACATAATAATAATATGCAAACAATTGACCTTTATATACCACAACAACGAAGCGTGACCAAAAACCGACCTGGTCTGAAATTAAGATGTTTTTTTAATTAGTTATCACTTATCACTAAGTACTCCGGATTATTAATGACCACGATACAAACATGACTAACATAGCTACAGGGCGAAACAAAAAAATCTTAACATTGCTACAAAAGCTACTAAATAATCAGTATCAGCGGTTTTTAGCAAAATCTTACTTCCATGGACAAAAAATTTGATTTTAACTAACTTCTAAATTAATAACCACCACCGTGATACAATGTCCAAATTTTAAAATTTGAGTCGTTTTCAAAAATAAAATTTAACAATTTAATAATTCTCTGTGCTTTATATGTATTATGTAAGCCTTTATTGATATTATGCATATTAACGAACGAAAATTAAATGTAAAAAATTATGTGTACAATCCTCTTAAGTATTTATCACTGCAAGTAAAATAAACACAATTTTAGTCTTCCGCTATCACTAAATCTTTCCGAAACCACACATACCATTTCCCTCAATTTAAAAATATTGAAAGACCTCTATCCTTTGACTCTGTTTCTTATGTAGCAGATTTTCCGATTATCCTTTCGTTTTTAAAATCTACTATAGTTTGTGTTAGTATAAATAAAAATCATTTTCGCCCAACAAAAGGCCTAAATTAAAAAACTTTTACTTACAAGACAAACAAACAACGTTTGAACCATTAGCCATCCAGTGATACCAGATTTATACCAGTTTAATTTAATTTTACTGGAGATATCTGGTGAATAATTGCAACTATTTTTGAAATATCTATCTTGGCTATCGTTAATATCATAGAAGTCCAATGTAATAACATGACTATATTATTTCCAAATAAACAAATATATCTTGAAATAAATTCGATGGGTTTAAACGGTTTCGAGTAAATGGTATAAATGCATGTTGCGAATAAAAGCGATGGTAGAATATTAATTAATTAAAGTTTCAAATTATATATAAATACATTATACAACCAACGGTTGGCTTACTGTATATGTGTAGTTTTTTTTTTAAGTTTAGATAAGAAGTCAATGTCAAAGTTGATAGCAAATTAATGTATGTAATTGGCATTATTTGGAATATTTCTTGTAATTTGGTTCTTGGTTGGACTTTGACTTTGGGTCTGGTGACTGATTTGTTGTGTCGCGGGAAGGAATCGCATGATTGGCATGCATGTGTTCTAACAAATTATTTAAAAATATGATGCAATTTTCGTTAACAACGATAGTATAATAATATGCACATTATCATCCATTTAAATACATATAACATAAAGTACCCAAGTTGATACTGAAAAGTTATTAAAAGTTAAATAATAAATATTGTTGATAAAAGCTTTTATTATTTAATAAACGTTCACAATGTCCAAATTTTATACCTATAATAACTTTAACAATAGTACAAAATTATTTAGGTTTGCATTATAATTACCTAAATATTTTATTATTTACATTGATTAAACAAGTCACAATAAATTTTTTTTAGATGTTTTGGTTCTTATAAGTGATTTCTAGTGATGCCGCCGAGACGAGAAATTCCCTCGAGACGAGACGAGACGAGACGAGACGAGACGAGACGAGACGAGACGAGACGAGACGAGACGAGACGAGAGTGACATTTTTTTCTCGAGAGAAGTCACGAGACGAGACGAGAGAAGACCGTTTCTCGTCGAGAAATTTCTCGTTTTTTCTCGTTTATTAGAACACTGAATTTTAGGTATCTCCTAATATATAGACAGAAAAATAATGTGTTTAACGTTCTCACTCTTTCGTATTGTGAAGGCATTTACCTTAAAACAGATATTCAAGAGAACATAATCAAATTGTCTAGCCTCTTTCTTCTGTCTACGGTTAGTAGTTGACATTTTTAAATAATTAACCAAATCTGAAAGAAAGCATTTTCGATTGAAAACACAATATCGAAAAGGACCCCAGTCAAATTTCATTCACAAGGCGAAAGACGATAGATTTTGACTAAATTTAACAATTTTGTATCAAAAATTCGAAATTCGCCAAAAACTTCTCACACAAAAATCATTAATAAAAGTGTGAATTTCATTTCATATCTCTCTTACCAGTTTTAATATTTGACATTACTTTCATAACACCCTGTATATCAACCGAAACTTATTAGAAAATCACAGATAAAGACAACGGAGGGCCATGAAACTAGTGTTATAACAATAGCATTAAGTTAATAGTATCAATATGACATTAGTAAATATATTAAAAATAAAAAGTCTAATATAATAGGTAAAGTGACATTCAGTACGAATAATTCAAGTGTATGCCTTATTTTGCCTCATTTTATTACACAGGTCTCAGACATAAATTTAGCTATTGAAAATAATTATTAAGTGCGGTAAATGATACTTTTCCGCACGAGGTGGCAGTTGCGTGAACGGCTCGAAGCAAGTCCGGGCATGCCATAAAAAAATAAAGTAAATTTTTAAATTTTGATATGTCAAATAGAGCATTTTCGGAATTACTTCTTTAAGTTCTTTCTCTTGCACTTTCTATTAATGTAATAAAAAAAATTAAGGTTTTTCCCCGGATGACATTCTGGGCTGATCCCTTTATTTAGTCGAATATTTTCCAAACTATTGCAGTTAATTATGCCCCGAATTATGCCAAAAAATAAATAATAAAAGAAGGGTAGTTCCATTATGAATCAATTATTATTATTATAAATCGTTCTCTATTCTGTATCTTTTACCACCCCGTATATTTTGGACTGAAAATACCTCGGTGCCAAGCCTATTACATTACGTGAATTATGTCTTATGGCCGCTTGCAATATTTTGTTGATCTAAGAAAAAAAGTTTCTAAGTCACATGACTAACAAACCGACTTATATTAAACCCTTCTGCGATACGACCAGATACTTTTAAATGTATACCCCCTTTAAGATTCGTATAAAAAAATATTTTTTATGATTCCCTACTCACGAGAAAAAACGAGACGAGACGAGACAATGGCACTCTCGAGCGAGAAAAACGCGTTTCTCGTCGAGACGAGATAAAAAAAAATTCTCGCCTCACGAGACGAGACGAGAATGGGCCAATTCTCGTCTCGTCTCGTCTAGCGGCATCACTAGTGATTTCGTATAATTATTGTGAACTAATTCCAAAAAGCTCATGATTTTTTTTTGTATATCACGTAAGGTTACAAACGATAAAGCACATTTATATTGAGTGCCAAGAGAGAAATACAAATCTCCCTGCTCTACTTCCGACAAAATCGGCCCGTAAATAACGGAGATATCTTTGACAGCTGTCAATTTTTGACAACCGATAGTTAGGTTTTTTTCAAGTTTTGCACTTCTACCTCCACCCATCTCGGATCCTGCGGAGTCTGTGAGTCCGTCCGAAAGGTATTTCCCGGACTAGGCCGGGGGATGAAGGTGATACTTTGTCACATTTTTTTTAATATCAGAAAATCAAAGAAAAAAACGATATATTATGATAGTTTACTTCTCAGTTTAATCAAACTAGATCTCAACGCATTAATTATTCACAAGTATACAATTATACAAAAATATCTGTGTGATACATAAAAACTAAGGTGATTTTGGAATTCAGTAACCATTTATTATATCATAATATTTTAATGTAATGTAAAAAAAATACATAATAGAATGTCCCTTAAGGTCAGACTACTCTGCTACTTATTTAATAATAATTAGCAATATGGAAAATAATTGACTGTGACCTTTTGTAATAAAAACATATGTATATTCTTGACGAAATGGCGAAGTGGACATATAAAAACAAAACTGTTGGAAACTAAGATTTATTTCTTTATGTTAACACCAGAGTTTGTTGATATATTATTATACAAGGCGTCCGAAAATGTATAGTCAATAATTTGGGATTGAGGAAAAATTTATGTTCACTTACTACGAAGCCTAAAGGGGGTACTCTGAAGACGGTTTTTTCTAAATATTTTCGAAACCTTTGTAGATGCAAATTTAAAGTTTATATATTTTGGTAAGCTTTGTACGCTGAATAGGACTGTGGTTTTTAAAATGTCGATATTTAAGAAATGTGGCCAGAAATAGGGGAAAGTAGGGTAAAAATAGACATAACTTTGGATGCGCCGTTTTCTAGATATGTATACAGTGCATTTTTTTAAAACTCGAAACATGGGATTTGCATGGTAATTTTTTCGACTTATAACTAAAAGAGAAAATTTTCAACAATGGTTATTTAAATCCCTATAAAAGTGACTTTTACCAGTGAAGCTAGCAGTCAGAGATGTAGAAAATCACTTCGTTTTGTTGGCAAAACGCAACTTGTTCAACCTCTGTATATCAGGTATTTAATTCTGGCAGTTCCTGGTAACTGGCTATACGAGGCATAACTAAATTACTTTTTCTAGAATAAATGTTAACAATGATTATTTATTTAGGATATGGTCTGTATTCCACAAATGGTCATAAGTAAAGAGCGGAATATATGCAAAATGCGCATATATGCATTTTTTTGCATATTTTGTCAATTTTATAATAAAATGCATATTTTCATAAGTTATTATTTTAAGAGCATATATTTATGTTTTCGGTTTTATCAAATAATTTAAAACGTTAAAGGTTTAATGTCCAGTTCGGTACTTATTTCAGGGATTTTCCAATCTGAAGATTATAATAATTATATTTACATTTTACACAAATATATACACAAGGTATTTATTGGGGGTTTCCGGGGTTTGTTAGGAGTTGTTTATTAATAATTAATAATGCGTTATTATTACCTGCTTAACAAACTGTATTTATATCGATTATACAAAGTTGTATATTGGCCCTTATATTTTGCTACCTAAGTTGCAGTATTGTCAGATTACATGAGTAAATATTGAAAAAAGCTTCTCTTTGAATAAACATATTTTTACTAATAGAAGACAATCCTTTTTAATAGAAGACAATCCTTTTTAGTTAAAAATGTTGTAAAATATTTAGTAATAATAGCCTTTTATACAATTTTAGGTTAAAAATTGTATACTTACAAAATAAAAAAATATTTTTATTTGTTTTTTTTTTTGTATTTTTTTAAAAATAAACATATTTTTTAGAACCCAATGTGTTTCTTTACCTCATTTTACTATAATAAATTAAGAAATATTGGATACCAACATGCATATTTAATTTAAAAAAAAAAAAAAAAAAAAAAAAAAAAAAAAAAACTGCATATTTTAAAGGCAAACAGGCGAGCAAACATGCATATATATGCGCATATTTTTGCTAAATTTAAGTGCATAATATCCGCCCTTTAGTCATAAGGTTTGTCAATGTTTAAATATTTTCCAAGATAAAGCTCGGCCGATAACATTAAACGACGCCGAGCATCACATTAAATTTGTTGGAACTTTTCTTTATACAAAAATAAAAAATGGGAAGAAATAAATTTAATAGACTAAAAATAGTATAAAAACAGACTAACAAAATATTTGAAAATACTTTCATTTTATAAAGTAAACATTTTGAAAAGATTGCTTTCTATAAAATAAAAGTAGGGAATAATTAAATTTCTAAATCTTCTAAGCTATTTGTTTAAAATCATTTGCTGCTCAGCAATAATGAGGGTTTTTTAATTGTGTTATATAATAATAATAATGTTTGAAGCATATAAAAACTTATAAAATTAAATATAATTTATTTCAACATACTTAATATTTAGTTGCCGACCGCGCAACTTTATCGCTTTTAATTTTAGAATAAAATTCCTTGCATGATAACTTAAAATTATTTTTAACCAGCAATTCTCTTTTAATTAAGTCTGGTAAAAAACGATTTCTTTCGTCAAGCAAGGCAGTGTTTATCAATGAAATAATGAAATACCGTGCAAGCAAAAATCATTTGCATCAAAGAGGGCTTGGATTAAAAAACGTAGGGCATGGTTTAGATCACAATGATATGGGGATGATATATTTAACCAAATCTAGGTTAAAATTTTGTCAAATTCATATTATGACATGAACAAACATGAACAAACCCAAACTAATGAGTAATAAAATAAGTAGACAAATACAAATTTATTTTTGTTGTTTACAAAATTAACAAAGTAAGAATATACAGAAAGAAAAAGAAAAATAATTACATAAATTGCTGAAATCGCCATGCTCCAAGCATAAATTCACACGTCTCTTTATATTTTCGAAAGTGTTGACCAGCATCTCTGGAGAAATGTTACCACATTCTTGGATAAATTTAGCTGCTTCTTAAGAATAGTCCTGCATGTTCCATAAGATCTTCCCACTTCTTGGGACAAGCGTCTTATACAATTTGTTGAGTATTTTGCATTATTTCACGAACGTTTGCAATAAGTTCTTCTGTTCTTACTGATGGTCTTCCTGCTCCTTTTTTGTGTTGTATAGAACCTGTTTCCCTAAACACAGCCACGGTTCTTTTCAGGCAATGATAAAAATCCCCAGCAATAAAAGCAACGTTAGGAAAATGTTCGTGCAAATCGTCCATGCACAAACCCGGATTGTATTGCCACTCACCATTTACTCTAACCCCGTTTCGAAAATAGGTTTCAGCCATTAATGTTTTGTGCTGTTGCTGTTGGAAAAATTAACGATGAATCAAATTACTTGTAACGACTGTCAAATAGACGGAATAACTGATTGATTGTTAATTCAGGTAGTTACTGACACCCAACGGGTATTAAGCTCTACGGCTAAGCATTACGTCCTTAGATGCAAGGCCATCTTTGATGCAAATAATTTTTGCTCGCACGGTACTTCTTTGTGTTTTTGCAATGCAGTCTAAAATATTATGTGTTATTTATTGAACTTTAAGAACGAAAAATTTTCCAGTTTAATTTTCTGAGAAAAGTGAAACAATTGGATAGGTCAAAACCTAATGTAAACATACACCGTTTTATGACCACGTTACAGGTAACAGAAAAATAAATATGTCAAAAAAACAGAATGATTGAATTCCATGGCAAATAAATTTAGTTTACGTCATTGTCAGCTATTTTCATAGAAATCCAAAAATGGATATTTTGGGTAGAAACGAAAAACAAACAAGCTTTAGCTTGTCAAAGTAATTCTTCCATATCTTAAAGCCTATTTATTGTAGACCTGTTATACAAAATATATTTACAATGATTGAAATCGAAAATGTAGTCAAAATGTTCATATTATTACTACATTTAGATAATCGAAATTATAACTTTCGGTAAACCGGAAGCGACCGAGACATTAAAATTAGTGTTGGGAAAAATCGACTTATTTTAATAATCGACTACCGAGTATTCGAGTGATTTACAAAACCGAATGATAATCGATTTTTTTTCACTCAATTGCTAATATTAATTATTAATATTGGCGGTTCATCGTTCAAGTTGATATACAGTATTTGTATTGGGAATAACTGACTCGGTGTTGTTAATCGATTGATTTTTTGCGGATTATTAAATGTGGCGGAGATATTTGTGGATTTTTTGGCATGGTTCCCAGTTCTTACAATTTAACTACTTGACCTTGAGATCTCACGATATTCCGATATTGCATAACTCATGCATGATATTTATGAATACTGAATACTCACCACTAAACATTAAGTTTTCAGTAGACGCCGACGATTTAAATCTAAATAAAAAAATCCTATTATCCTACGCAGGCAACCCGTAATGCAGTATTTAGTTTGAATTATATCGCCAATAATAACCGAAACAACTCGGTGTAGCCGCTCGCTAGGAGATGGCTCTGGCCGCAGTGAGTGATTGACAGGCGAGCAGCAACTTTGGAGACGCGTTGGAAAATAAAAACCATATGTTCGTCACTCATTTCGTCACTCGAATTATTTCCGAAGATAATCGAATAATTCAAGTGATTGAAAAAATCGAATGATAGGTTATTTTTCACTCGAGTGATCCCATCACTAATTAAAATACAGTGTGCCCACAGATAGAGTTTGGAAGAGGAAAAACTTTTTTATTATTAGGTATAAAAGAAAAAATAATTCTTTATAAAAACGTCTGCTTGTGCTGAAACTACAATTTCAAATATCACATTTGCGTCAGGAACAACATTTTTAGTTTTTTGAATTTCGTTTAAAATAAATGTACGAATATGATTTTATATCTGGCCTAGTAACGATTTTGTTGTAAGAAAACTATTTTTATTTGGCTACTTTTAAAGTATTTTTATTATTACATGTCATATTTCTTCAATTCATCCAATCATAAATTATAAAACTTTTATTCAAACGTGGTACCACCCAGTTGGCGCATAGTTCAACTTGACATCTGAATTCCCGATAACAGTTCCTCACTTGCTGTATTGTGATATATGCAATAACTACTCTTTTACTTTACTTTTTCTTTCAGGTGATCTAGGTTATTATTTGATATTGATTTTATACACATGTGGCTTTAATGGCACAATGTGGCATAAATGCGTCGATAATTGTGAGATCGGGACTTCTACGTGCCAAGCCAACTGATTTGGACCATAGGTACCTTCCAATCCATTTGTTCCCAAAGTGATGATTTAGCCAATCATAAAAAGAAATTAAAAATTAGAATTAAAAAAAATCCATAAAACAAAAATGTCGATTCTGACGAACCCTGTATAGTAATCGCAAATCTGATATTCGAAATTGTAGTTTCAGCAGAAGCAGACGTTTTTACAAAGAATGGCTTTTCTTTCTTAAAAACTTGAACCTTTTTCAGTAGAGTATAGAATTTTACATCTTGATCTTTGATCTTTGGATATTCCTTCTAGAATAAAACTGGAATCAGAAATGTTACTTTAAGTACAAGTAATTACCGTGTTTTGATAAACCACATATTTATTTTAACATATTATTATCTATAAAGAAATTAGTAGGTATCACAAATTAAGAACATATTTCTTAGAGCTGTATAAAGTGTGACCAGTAAAGTCCGCATCATATGGGATTTTTTTTATTAATAACTTTATTCGAAATTTGACATTGGCATCAAGTTCGGCTTCGATCGAGATGAAAATTAAGCAAAAAAATAGTAGTCACGTGATTCGCATTATCTGTCAAATTTTAATTTTTTCCAAAAAATAATTCAAAGTGGGGATATTTCTGAAAATATCGAAAAAAGTTATTAGAAAAAGTTGTATAAGATGCAGTTTCTAGCCCACATGCGAAATTTCAGCTGCATAAGATAATTTTTATTTTTTACCCATATTTTGTAAATTGCACCACTTTTGGAAAATAAGACTCAACGTAACCCACATAAAACTTCTTAGTTTTGACAATGCTTTATTTCAGATACATTTTCTTTAAAGTAGCGCCATATTAAAATAAATGTGTGTTTTTCTACAAAATCAAAATTGGGCTATTAAAATTTGGTCGCATGTGATGCAAAGTTTATTTGTTTTTGACCCTGTATAAGGTAACTCCATAAAACAAGTATTTTTGAAAACGTAGTTTGTGAAGAACACAGTGTCATCAGTAAAGTGTTCATTAAGTGGAAAACAAATTTTAGTTTAATTTAACGTAAAGTTTATCTATTTTCAACGATTTAATTTAAAACCCCTTTATTAAAATTTTTCATTCAGCTGTCATAAAAATGGTAAAAATAGTCTTTTATTATTTAAGTTCAGTTTCCAAAAAATGTATCACAATGATTGACCAAAATAGCTATTTACCTAACAAGTGCGGAAAATGAATTTTTCCGCACGAGTGCAGCCGAGTGCAGGGAAAACATTTTTCGCACGTGTCAGGTACAATAGTTTTCCTACAGACGTGTGGAAATAAGTAACACATATTTCAAAGAAATATATAATATAATATATTTTATAATAATAATTTTTAATTAACTATAACAATCACATACATATGTAACAGTACCTAATTCTGAGAAAAAAGTAATAA
Source organism: Polydrusus pterygomalis (assembly GCA_963969555.1). Classification (NCBI taxonomy): domain Eukaryota; kingdom Metazoa; phylum Arthropoda; class Insecta; order Coleoptera; family Curculionidae; genus Polydrusus; species Polydrusus pterygomalis. The sequence goes on from OZ018376.1 coordinate 5,780,230, forward strand.
CTACAAGTTATAATTGATATATTATTGATTTTGACAGAATCGTGCCGAAAAATTTTTCCGCACTAGTGTGGAAAAACCAATTTTCCGCACGGATTTTTGACATAATTGTGCCAAAAAAAAATTCCGCACTAGTGTGGGAAAATCAATTTTCCGCACTGATATCCGTGCGGAAAATTGGTTTTTCCGCACGTCTGTAGGAAAACACGTTTACAACGACAAAATATGGGTAAAAAATCAAAATTATCTTATGCAGCTGAAATTTTGCATGTGGGCTAGAAACTGCATTTAAAAAAACTTTTTCTAATAACTTTTTTTGATATTTTCAGAAATATCCCCACTTTTGAATTATTTTTTGGAAAAAATTAAAATTTGACAGATAATGCGAATCACGTGACTACTATTTTTTTGCCTAATTTTCATCTCGATCGAAGCAAACCTGATGCCAAACTCAAATTTCGAATAAAGCTATTAATAAAAAAAAAATATGCGGACTTTACTGGTCACACTGTAGAACTCTCTTACCGCAAAACATCAATCAGCTGATTACATATAAAATAGTAAGGTAATTCTAATTAGCCTGTTCTACGATTTTAAGCGCAGAAAAAATAAATGTTACAACACAGCCTTAAGCCCATACACTGTTTGACTCTGAAGAAAAGCCTGAAAAACTAAGTCGTCTTAACAGGGTTTTAGCACTAGTGATATGCATTGTTTCATTATAGATTTCTGACTTTAAACCTTGAACGTGTAGGTGGTATTTTATGTATGAGTTTTATTTTACCGTTTATTATCGATTGAAAAAATGTAGTAACCCAAAATTAATTCACTTATTAAATGAAATATTCTGCTCTTAAATTTTAAAAAATAATACCCTTACAGGGATTGTTTTCCCAGCCGTCGCTGCTGTGTATAGAAAAGCGATAGGTTACTGATAAAACTATTATAATATAACTCCTGAAATAAGTCTTTGATTTGTGGGAAAGAAAATTGTGTATTTTCTCGAATACAAGTTACTATTGACATTGACAAAATTGATTGTTGATCGATCTGTTTGCAAAAACTGCCATTAACATTTCACTTCTTCAATTATGTAATCACTATTTGACTTTATTTCAGTTTTTGTTGAGTTGTATATTTATATATCTAACACGTAAGAACATTATTTAACTGATTATAGCTACCTACCTACTTTTAACATCTGATCAATAGGTGCAATAAAATATGCATAATTAATTTCGACTTATATACAGTGTGGTGTATTGCCAAACTGGCTATGGGAATCACAAGTAAATTTTACCACCCTCAAATATTCGCCCCTATTAATTTTACAAAATTGTAATATACAGTGTGTGTATAAAGTCTGGAAACGGCTTAATAACATCACAATTTACTGGCCGATTTAAACCAAATTTGGTACAGTTGTGTAAGAGGATCTAATGACGATATTGGCGTTGTTGCCAGCTTTTTAGTTTGTCTGGAATTCGAACGAATTTTATATTTTTAAATATAACACCCAGTATATTTTTACATTTTTAAATTCCACATAAAATTATAATTATTTTTTATTAAATGCATTATTAGTCTATACTTCATAGTTTCCGAGATATTGACTCTCGAAAAGTGACATTTTTGAACTTTGAAAGCTTATAATTTTCTAACAGTACGTCTTAGAGCAAAACGGCTTACATGTCCCTATCTTCAATTTTTATTATCTTCCCAAAAAATCAACTTCCGGTTAAACCGGATGTAACTCGAAAGTAGGAAATATAGTTGTTCCGGTTTAACTGGAAGTTGATTTTTTTGGGAAGATAATAATAGTATAAGACGCCTGCCCCATTCCCATGTGCGATTCGATTCCATCATATAAGGACCTTCAAAAAAGTCCCATACAATCTTGACGTAAAATTAATAGGATAGCCAATATTTGAGGGTTGCAAAATTTACATGGGATTTCCCATTGCCAGTTTTGGCGATGTACCACTCGGTATATAATTAAAATAGAAATCAATAAAATGATAATGCGCGATTTGTCAACAAAAATACAATAAATGCATAGCGGAAAGAACTTATATCTTATGTAACACCAATAATAGTAGTTCCTCGTTAGGTTTAAGATATAAATAAATATTTTCTCTTTTTTTACTTATTTTATATATGACGTCGACGTTGCTTCCAACTGGACGATGGTTGTTTTTAAAACGCGTTTTTTAAGGATCGTCCATCGCTCTTGGGTATTCTCTTTTCACGCCTTGCGTATTATTTTACTACATTTATTTATAACGAAGATGGAAAAAAGACGCGATTGTACTAAAGAGTTCATGTTTTTTTTTTAATAGAAACGATTATTACACTTGCGCTTTGAGTATTATTAAAATAAAAACTGAATGCCAAAATATGCCAAATAGCCTGAAATGTCGCCCAAAGAATGGGCAGTTCCTGATCCTGAGCAACCAGATTGGCAGGAAATGTTTAAACAATTTGATGGCACGACTTGGTTACTCTGTAATTGCCCAGGCCCAATAAATTGGGTCCTCTAACGTATTTCAATATCTTTAAAATATAGTAGCTATGAATTATAATCAACCATCCTTTCCCCCCAGTTCCCCTCGTCCACATCGTAAACGTGGGTGTTGACGAAGGTTAAGTTTTAAATAAATTTTGCAATGCGCTATTTTTTTATTATAATATGCTGTAAACAAAGTACGTAAATTACGTTCTCATCCCATTTTCCGTCGTAATTTGCAATAGAAGCAAATAAAAGTTATTAAAATTAAATAAACAATGTTAATTATTATTAAAGCTATCATCGGCATAGAAAACAAAGACTTACTATGTTTATGTACGAATACGAAATGATGGTAAGTACTTAAAATTTGGTGAAAAAATAGTGGTATTCGGGATAATGTGGGAAATCTTCCGGATATGAAAATAACACATGAAAATACGAAAAGTTCATGTAAACTTTTTTCGTATAGGCCTCTGCTTCGGCGATATGGGCTCTCAAAGAGCGAAACAAGTTTTTATTTTCCAATTTTTTTTAATATGATGTATACCAGAAGACCCTTCAAATTACTATCCAAGAAAGTGTTGTGAATTACTACAGCTGCAGGGACGGACTAGTTGTGACACTCATGACCCCATTTTTTACGCCCTGTATGATAAGAACGTTTTCTATATATCTTTAAATATTAACTAAAAAATTACTACACTCTTCATTCATGTCGCTAATCCTAACCGTTTTTGAAAAACCTATTTGTATCACCTATTTGACGTATTTCGATAAAAAGATACGTCTTTATTCCTATCAGATCTTCAACCTTCAACCATAGACATATATATCTTTAGATCCGTACAGCCCATTTCGTTCGCAAACAAAAGTTAAGTTTTATGGGTGAAACTATTCGTTTGTACGCACGACTCGCCGGTCGGATCTTCTAGCGCCCAACAGAGATGCGCATGCGCACAACCCTCTTGCTATTAGGCTGTCCTTCTTTATCGTCATCAATAAATACACTCCAGAACCGGCTCGGCGCCATTTTTATTGTTACGTTTTATCTGTGGATTTGTTGTTTTCTTTGCTATTTTCTAAGTACCTTCCTTTTGCTTCTTTTAAACAGCATAGCAAAATAAAAATCTTTGCTTAGCTAAGTTGTTAAAGGAACGCTTCGCAAACAACTTCGTATAATCGTATGAGAAATATAGAGGGGCATACTTAACCGCGGCAAGGAAGGACGAAAATATCTTTGCTGAGCCAAGTTGAATTTTTAAAAGGAGCGCTCTACTTAGCCATTTGGCTTTGCTATTTAAAAGCAATTAAAAGGAACTTAACTATTGTTGATTGTCGGTGTTTAATAATTCGCATTTCTATAGTTTTTCTGTACTTGTGTATTGTGTAGTTTGTGCTATAAACAATGACTGGTACCGAAAACTTTGTCAAATTCTTTATCAGGAATTTTACCGGGTGTCCCACTAAGAATAGCTCTCGGCCGTATCTCAGAAAGGGTTAGTCGTATGGCTTGCGGAAAAAAATGTTTTTAGGAAAAGTGGCCATGAGAAATTGCTGGAAATTATTTTTAAGTTTCTTATTTCGCCGCAAGAGGGCACAATTAATTTTTTTTTTAATTCTAAATTTCTCCGGAAATTCCCATAGTAAGGTATAACTCTGATTACATCATCGAAAAGCTTAGACAATTCTGCATCATTTTGGTTTAAGGCTCATTGGCGTACCGACCTTGGTAAGAGTGGGGGAAGCTATTAAATGTGTAAACATTAAAATCGCTGTAACTTCTAAACGACTTATCCGATTTTACTAAATTTAAGCTTGTTTGGAAGGGGAAGGTAAGTATCTTCAATCGCCGTATCCAACAGTACACGATAGTGTTTAATAAAATGGCTAGAGGGCGCAATTTGTAATAATAACAGTTTTTCCGATTTTATCCCGAAAATTCAAATCATACGGTATAACTATGACATCATAATCGGAAAGTAGATGAAATTTGCAAGAAAAGACGTGAAGACCGCAGTTCGATATCCTTATTCGTTTCAGAGTTATTGCCAAAACAATAATTTTTAATACAAATTGCGCCCTCTAGCAATTTTATTAGAAACTATCGTGTACCATTGGATACAACAATTTAAGTTACTTACCTTTCTCTTCCAAACAAGCTTAAATTTAATAAAATCGGATAAGTCGTTTAGAAGTTACAGCGATTTTAATGTTTACACTTTCACTTGATAAGAGTGGGAGAAGCTATTGAAAGTGTAAACATTAAAATCGCTGTAACTTCTAAACGACTTATCCGATTTTACTAAATTTAAGCTTGTTTGGAAGTACCTTCAATTGTCGTATCCAATGGTACACGATAGTTTCTAATAAAAATTGCTAGAGGGCGCTATTTGTATTAATAATTATTATTATGGCGATAACTCTGAAACAACCAAGGATATCGAACTGCGGTCTTCACATCTTTTCTCGCAAATTTCATCTACTTTCCGATTATGATATCATAGTTATACCGTATGATTTGAATTTTCGGGAAAAACCCGAAAAAACTGTTATTATTACAAATTGCGCTCTCTAGCAATTTTATTAAACACTATCGTGTACTGTTAGATACCGGCGATTGAAGATACTTACCTTTCTCTTCCAAACAAGCTTAAATTTAGTAAAATCGGATAAGTCGTTTAGAAGTTACAGCGATTTTAATGTTTACACATTCAATAGCTTCCCCCACTCTTATCAAGATCGGTACGCCAACGAACCTCAAACCAAAATGATGCAGAATTGTCTAAGCTTTCCAATGATATAATCAGAGTTAAACCTTAATACGGGAATTTTCGGAGAAATTTAAAATTTAAAAAACTAACTTTCAATTGTGCCCCCTTGCGGCGAAATGAGGAACTTGAAAGTAATTTCCAGAATTTTCTCATGACCGCTTTACTCATAAAAAATTTTTTCCGAAAGCTGTACGATTAATGGTTTCCGAGATATAGCCGGCGTCCCTTATTAATGGGCCACCCTGTACTTGAAAATGTTGTTTTATAATATGTGAGAACCATCACAGGAATTCTAACAGGACACATAGCCTGCATCGTATGCAACAGTACGACGAAGACCACCTAAGCTGCAGGATATATTCGGAGATAGGGAAACTGTACAGCACATAATCTGGCACAATGAGAGGCACTGGATCGAAAAAGGCACCAAATACTCGGGCAACCATCCAAGACCAGAACCAGTGGATATACGATAACTCTCTCCAGTTAACCTACACAACTAGTGCAAAGAACTGGATTAAATAAGTGGGTGTAAGACCAACTAGGAGCATCTGGACGAACCCTCGGAGAGTATCCGAAAAGTTCTCTGTGACGTTCCCGGACACCTATTCCAAGCAAAACAACAGGCCTGAATATTGTTCGTAATTTTGGGAGTATTAAAGGTATTAAATTAGTATACAATAATTATTTTTTCGTCAAGACTGTAAAACATGTTAAAATTAATAAAAAATAACTGGTATTCTTATTTAGGTATAAATCATGTTTGTAAATATTTTACGAACAGTTTTTCTAAATAACTTTTAATTGGCTTATTAGAAAATAATGAAATTTGGTAAAAGAATCCATCATACAATGACCTTTAAAAAGTTTCATACCATTTTAATGTAAAATTAGTGGGGGAGCCAATATTTTAGGGTAACCAAATTTACAGGAGATTTCCCATGGCCAATTTGGTGGTGCACAACCCCCGATATACTTACCTACATGCACTATTATAAATAATTGTTAAGCCAGAAGTCAAAATTATTATGGAGGTAAAATTATTGCATATTACTCTCTTTGTGTGCCACTTTCAATCAAGGTTAAAAGAAGAAAATAATTGGCTAAAAATATAATTTCTCTCCAGCATTGGTTAGATTAGAACTTTCACCGACAAACTCTGATCTTAATACTTCTACAATAATTTATTATCCAGTTATCTACCTACAATATTTTTTTCATTAGACTTCTATATTATATTCCCGTCTGTCGTTTCGTTACAAATAGACGTATTTAATAGACTTTCGAGATTTCAAGTTGGTCCACGGGGAGTTAAACGTATGCTTTTCTTTTTATAATAATTATATTAAACGGCTAAAAATACTGCTTTACAACGTTGCTACCTAGATTTAACAAGAATGACGCTTTCATCATCCAGTGGCGTAGCCTGACGTTAGGGGAGGGAAACCGGCTCAACCTTTTAGCCCATATTCCACGGGCCAAGTTCTTGGTCAAGAAATTGTAAAGGTTGACCTTCAATTTATTTTCACGTGTAAACAGCTAAAATTTGCCCCAAGTTCTTGCCATAATTTATTTCCAAAAAATTAGATGGTAGTTATTTATAGTATTTTTAGTGTCTGCCAACCTATCAGATTTTGAGGTTATAGAAAATCGTTTTGTTTCTCAAATTTGTTTACAAATGATTCGCGGTCGTGTTTTTAGTTTGAAAAGCATAATAAATTCCTGGGAAGTTATAAGAATGACTCAAATTTTCCAAAGGGTACGCGAGTCAATGAGGAGGGCTGAAGCGTGCATACTTGCAGGAGGTGAACATTTTCAACAGTAAATTTAATTTTGGTATTTTTAGTTCAATACATGCAGGGCGTTATTTAGGTATGTGGCCAAACTCCAAGGGGTGATTCTTTAAGTGATTTTAAGAAGAAAAGTTCATATAAACATGGGTCCGAAAATGCATAGTTTTTACGCTACATGGTGTCAAACTTTAAAAAAAAAATCGGATTTTCGTAAATCGAATAAAATAGTATTGAGCGAGGTATTGAGATATTTACGACCATCCGCTTTTTTTTTTAAGTTTGACACCCTGTATCGTAAAAACTGCATTTTCGGACCCATGTTTATATGAAGTTTTCTTCTTAAAATTACTTAAAGAAGCACCCTTTGGAGTTTGGCCCCATACTTAAATAACACCCTGTATAGTCATAAGTTTTTAAAAATAAAAAACGTTTTTTTATGGGTACTTATCCCTTTATTTTGTTTATCAAATCAAAGTTAACATTCCATTTTTATGAGAAGATAGAAAAAAAAAACATATTTCAGGTCATGTTAACAGGGACGCCACTGATGAAAAAAAAAATATATTTTCATGCGTACTTTGCTTGTAACTAAATTAAGAAAAAAAAACACATCTGTTAGCATAAAATGATTTTTTTGTTAGATTTCAACACCCTCTGTATCGCAGAAATAAAGCGGTTGCGGACATATAATATAAAGAACTCATCAAGTATTATCACCCCTTAGGATCAGCACTTAATTATGAAACACCCTGTATATAAGCCATAAAAGCCACTGCAACTTTTTTTAGGAGGCAATATAAATAACTAAAATGTTTTATACACTGCACTAACTCCAGAAACAAATCACTATTTTGCGTTGTCCATAGACGGTATAATAAATAATGCCCAGAGATTACTGAAGAATAAAAACAAACCCGAACCGAAACCCCTTCTACCAACCTCATATTTTTTGCAAGGGAATATTTATCATTTTTTGGACAAACATTAGACACCGCAGACAGGGGCGCGCTGAAAAAATAGGTTCTTAAAAACCATTTTGGTTTCCTCGTATAGCGGGATTTTTAAACCTAACATTATTTGGCTACTACGCCGATTAAAAACCCAAATTATGTATTTACGTTCGAAGCAGGTATTTTCATTTTAATCGATAGTCCCCTTGCTCCCCTATTTAGTTACACCAATGGCTTCATCGCAAGGCCACGAGCTTTTCAGTTAAAGGTTATGCGATCGGGGTAAGGTCCTTTTTTTGGGGGTTACGAACCCTTATGGATCATGGACCCTTATCGATCATGAACCCAATGCATACGATGATCAACAGGAATACTTTTTTTCTTTGAATACCTATTTCCTCGTCTTCGTCTTGCGTAAGTACAGATTTGATGTTCATTCGACCAGAAAAACGGCGTAGAATTATTTATTAAACACTTGATATAGAAGATATGACATTCCCACATAAAAAAAGCAAAAACGAGATACGTATATTATGACCTATTCTCGAACGGTAAAGGTCAATTAATGGGGCAACAATTGGCAATAAAAAAAATTGTTAGTTTATTTTTTCTGCCAACGATCCACTCCATTAAGATCCCTTTGTACGCTTTGTTTGCTACTTGTACCTACATCTAATAATAAATAATATAATTTAGCATTAACTTAAGCGGAAATTACGGAGTATAGATACTAAACAATACAAAAACTTTATAAAAACGTTAGGTCAATATTTGAACTATTAACTCAGGTTAGTTTCGGCTTTTTCGTTTCGGAAACGAGAACGAGTCAAAATTCAATAAGCCACAAGTAAATAAATGTACGTAAATGTAATACTTACATGAGTTTCCAGATATTAATCTAATTTTAAAACATTTTTCACAAATTGGGTCTTGATTTCCGCGAAATTAAGCCGAAAAAGACTCGTATACATTTGCCTTGCGTTAAAAATCGTATGATCCGTCATCCGATCTGTCACCGTTTTGCTGCGTTGCCACGTTTATTATTTGCGGAAGTGGGACACTGACGCTACTAGACGAGAAGTAGCGAAGTGAGTGTTATTTTTACCATTGTTCAGGCTATTCGATAAAAAAAGGCAGCATTTAACGGTACTAGCTTTATGGTACTTTCTATTATGCTGGTTTCATTTACGAACCGTTTAAGAGGTTTAAAATGGCCCGTTTTCAAATTAATAATTAAATTTTTATAAATTATGTTCATTATGTTCTACCTATGGGGTTGCGTGTGTGTTGCACATTTTTTCTAGTGAGAAAAATTATAGCACCAACTAGAGATGCTACGTTAAAACAAAGAAGCCGGTTTCTTTTACGTTACTTTTATAGTAAAGCACAACAAAAGGTTTTTCCTCGACCCTTGCCGCGGTTAAGTAAACCCCTCTATATTTCTTATGCGATTATACGAAGTCACGAAGTTATAGTTGAACGGTTGGACCGTAGAGTACGAGTCGTGTGCAAAATACCAGTTTTCGAATCGAGAGATAGATACTATATTGCTGCTATGCCGCAAAAGGAACCCACTTATATAACGTATACACTGCGTTTTTTTTAACGCGGGACATAGGGATTTACATGGTAAATCTTTAAGCCTATGTTAGGCACATTTATATGAAACAAATAATATTAAAACTTGAGAATAGATAAAATATGAGATGGGAGGAAGAAGTTAACATACAATCTGTGCAAAAAATCTCCAAGAGATACCCAAAAAAGCTCTTTTTATTTTTTTGAAATTACACTTTTTTATCCCCTTGTAATTTATGTAATTAACTACCATAGACAAGCGAGTTGCGCGCTCTCAAGGATAGATAGGCAACTTAACATACTAAATTGGTTCCCTGATAGCGCCACATGCGACCGGTGGAAAAACTAATTATAGTCGTGGTGGGGGTAGGCGCCAAGCATAAAAATTTAAATTTTATTATTACTTTGAATTCAAATTTTCGCGCTTCCAACTTAACGGAAAAGTTTGAAGCGCGAAACATCTGATTCAAGTTAAAATAATTTGGGAGAACGAAAGGAAATTATAACAACGTTTCTTTGATATGGCGACAAGATTTATTAATATTAGATATTTACATAATTATGGTTTACATAAAAAAAAACAGCTTACATTATTATATTATTATTTTCTGTAGATTTTTTTAACAATTCCGTGTTATTTTCAAAGTTTTTATTTAATAAACTAGGTATTGTACCTTGTAGTTCATTAAGTTGTGAAGTAAAGTTTCTTTCTATATCTTTAATAGCTTTCGCTGTACTTTCCAATCGTTGGGCGACATTAATGAAGTCTTCAGGAGGTTCCACGCTTTTGTTAATTGCCTTGGTTTTTCTTCCCGATTTCTTTGGTCGCGACATATTAAATATATACCTATTTACGATTCTCAAACTACCGACTGCGCCATGTTAAGTTTATAAATTATATATGAATAATTATTTAATAATAACTTTATTTTTTATATATTTGACAAATCAATCATAAAATGACAATGACTCAATGACAATCTTTCACCAGTCCAGGTAAGACTTCAGGATCTGTCACAACAAGCCATATTTTTATCTTTCTCGCACATATTATGCAGGTACAGAGAGAGAGAGAGAGGTACAGAATGTTGGTCATGCTCATTCTAAATGAATATTCTGTTCCTACCAACGTTAGGAGATGAACAACCTTATAAAACAAAATTCCTACAATAGCGCCACTAGCGACCGGGGGGCTAAATTAAACGAACAGGGGACGACCTTCACCATTTAAGTTATCCTAGCCTGTTAACTACCTTAGATAAAGAAAAATATTGACACGGCTGTCAGTATTTTTTTGACTTTCATGAAATTAGTTTAAATTATTAAACGTAATTAAAATAAAAGTTCTGCTTTAGAATTATTAAGAAAATTAATACATTTTAAACCACTTAAAATAAAACATTATTTAATACAAACTAAATAATCATCAACATTGTATAATTTCGGTACAACTTGCCAAATTTTATAAAAATGTCACATACCAGTTTATGTCAAATATAGCTGGGTAAACTTAATATACAGGGCTGGGCAAAACAGCGTGATATTATAACTTAAAATGGTATTTTTTAATATTTTGCGTTAGTAAAGTAATACAAACATGGTCCTAAATTGAATATGAGACCACAAGAAATATTTGTTTAAAATTTCAACTCGTAGTTCTCTATAGAAATGTGCCTAACCCTAACATAGACTTAAAGATTTACGATGTAAATCCCTATGGCCCGCGTTAAGAAAAACGCACTGTATATTTATATAGCAGCAGTATTTGTCTGGATTTCAGCGATATTTCTCTTGATTTGGCGACGTCGAACAGGAATCTCATAATCGATTGAACTTGAACCACGTACGTAGTTCACCGGTTAAAATATAGGTACTGCTCAAAAAAAAATTTCAAAATTTCAACATATTTGACAAATAGGGAACAATGGAACCCCTAAATGGAATTACTTAGATGTAGATATCCCTAATATAAAGTATCGATACTTATAGATTAGTATCGAAGTGTCGGTCATCTTAGTATCTTATAGTGGTACCTACTTAGGGTTGGGCATATTTCACTTGAGAGAGAATTTGAAATTTCAAGTTGAAATTTTCCTAAAATTTATGACTTATGAAATTTCTGCGAAACTTTCGAAATTTATGAAATTTTTGTGAAATTAATAAAATTTTTGTGAAATTTATGAAACTTTTAAAAAATCTTAAATGTAAAAAATTTATTGAAATTTTCATTAAGGTGGGAGTATCAACATGCTTGCCAACCTATAACCTATTTCGCGTAGATTATTTATGTTTTCTAGCTTTTATACAAAATTTAAAGAAAATCAGTATCGACTTGATATTCTATAGGTAATAATTGACATATTTAATAAATATCAAGGAATTTCGTAACTTATTTTAGAAGAATTGTATAGCGAAAAATATCGGTTACGATTTTTTTTAACATTATTATGTCATTGTCACTCATTGTTCTTTCACTATACAATTCTCCCAAAATTAGCAATGAAATAAACTGATATTTTTGTAATATATCAGATACTACCTAAATAATGTACCGACGATATTGATTTTCTTTAAATGTTAGTTATTAAAATAATAAACTCAAAAAATCAACGCGAAATAGGTTATAGGTTGGCAATAGATTGAATGACGTTGAGAATTCAACCTTAAATTTTATTTTCTGTTGTATCTGGGATAATCGGTGAAGCTCTAAATTAGAGTTGTGTAGTTCGCGAACGAACTAGTTCAAAAGATCGAATCTAACAACTGAACTAAAAGATTCAATCAGTAATTACTGAGAGATTGAAACAAGGCGAACTAAAGTCTAAACGGAATGTACTACGCAAGCGAGAGCGAGACGACCGAGATTATAGGTTTTGTCACCTGACCGACCGATGCATGCCGCGATGATTTCGGACTATTTCGATATTGAAATGAATAAAAAATATTGTCGGGGTCTACTGTATTTTTTGTTAATTTAATAATATAATTTAAATTTTAAAATATTTCTTTTACTTCACTATGCTAAAATAAATCAGTGAACTAAATGAACTAAACGAACTAGTCTTTTGAACTATTCACTTTATTGAACGAGAACGAAAGATTGAAATCGGCAAAGTGAACTAAACTTCCCAGCACTACTCTAAATAAATAAAAGACGTCGCACTCGCACTTCGCACTCTCGCACAGCAATGAGCAATAGCGATGGGCGGATCGGATCTGAGCCGGATCGGTGAGTCGGATCTTAAGAAAGATTCATACTGATCCGACTCTCAAAATAAAATAGACGGATCACGGATCTGACGGATCTATTTGATTTGATTGTCGACCGCTAGGTTCACGTTCGGCGTAGGGATAGAATTCACTGCTACGGCACCACGAGCTGCGATGGAGAGTGGCTCGTAGCTCGTGGCTCTCGGATCCGTTTAAAGTCGTTCCGATGCCTGACATGCGGGTCGCAGCGTTGGAAAAGAAAACGAAGCGTGGCGATTTATTACTGTTGTGTTTATTGTAATGTGGGTTGCGTCACTTATTTCTTGATGATTTCATTGAGTCTGGAATATAAGTTTTTTCTATAAAACCACCATATTAAAGAATCTTCGTATCTTTTAATAAGCGGTTCATTTAAATGTTTGTCCATTTCTGTGATCACTGGGGGGTTCTTATTTTTTGAATAATGTTAAATGGCGCTACCGCGTAAGATCGTTTAAAATAATGATCAATGACACGGATCGTGACTCAGAATAACCGAGCCGAGAACCGATAAGATTTTCTTTATGATTTTTGGGACAAGACCCGGGATCCGGCTCATTGAGTCGGATCTTTGTGCTGATTCGGATTTGGTGACCCGAATCCCAAAATAAATCCGTCTTGCCCACCACTAATGAGCAAAGTCGAGCCCACAGAATAAAGAATAGGAAGGAAGGAGCATTTGGTTCGTTTGACAAGTTATACGCATGAACAAGTCGGCCATATTGATCAACCAAATATGACTCATTTGTTTTGGTTCTTGTAAGATTTGCGTCACGCTTGGGAGCTTTTTTTGTGTTTAATTGCAGTTTTTTGTGCCTTAAGACTAAGTTTTGTATAGTATTAATAGTTACGAACATTTATATTATTCACTATTTAAGTTATTGGTGCTTAATTAGCTTTAAAATTGCTGAAAGACTAAAAAAGTGAAAGAATTATTAGAAATGGTTAGTTGTGCGGTAATTGAAGCCGCCATATGCAACAACCATCCCGTTCAACTGTCGAATCGACCAAAGCTCCTTCCTTCCTATTCTTTATTCAATGGTCGAGCCTGTCGTCGCGCCGATAAACCAAGGGAATCCCAAGAATTTGGGATGCGTCTATTATATAAACGAGGGGTGGTAGGTTGCATGGATGGGAAAGGTTTGTGAAAGTTTCACTGAAATTTATAAAAATTTTCTGAACGTTTCCAATGTAATAAGGACATTTTTATCAGTTGAAAGTTTCAGGTGAAAATTTCAAAAATGTCACTGAAATTTCACTTTTTGGGTTAAGTGAAATTTTTCTGTTTTGAAAAGTTCAAAACAGAAAATTTCATTTGAAATATTCAAATGGCCCAACCCTAGTGGGTACTGAAACCCTTTTGATTTGAATGTAAACTAAGAACTCATTTAAAAAAAAATTGATTATTGGGAATGAATCAAGGTCTTTTAGGATCTAATAAGGGGAAGTGAGTAAAACAAACTCCTGTATCATCTGCAAATTTAAAATACCTAGCCTTGAGATTTGCGTACTTTAAATTCAGAACATAAAGGGAATACAACAGAGGGCCCAGGACCGATCCCTGTAGCACTCCATTAAAAAGTAACTAAAATGAACTTGGCTAAAGACATCAGGTAGTACAGGTACTGTAGTTTCCATTGGGTTCTTTTAAACCGCAAAGCAAAGTAAAAATCATTGCTTAGCTAAGTCGTTAAAGGAACGCTTCGCGAACAACTTCGTATAAGTATGAGAAATGTAGAGGAGCATATCGGCAAGGGGGGACGAAAGTGTATAAGTTAAATTTTTAAAAGGAACGCTTAACTTAGCCGTCGGCTGTGGTTTGCTATTGAAAAGTTTTTCGAATAGCTTCGTCTTGAGCACCGAGTAACGATAGGTTGACGCTGTCTTGCGCCTGGGCACAAACGATTATTGTTGTCATTCAAGGCACGTAGCCTTTGCAACCTCCAGCCAATGGGGGCACGCATAGGAATTAAGACAATTTTCTACAATCGAACGTTCATTATTTTTTTCTGTGCGCATGTTGCTACTAGATTAATTAGTTAGGACTACATATGGTGCTAACTTCAAGGTAATGGAATTTCAATGACAACAGACAGTCGGTACTTTGTCAAAGATGTTCAAAATGTCTCTTAAGAATAATTAAAAGTGGGAAAAACCGAAAATAAGATATTTTTATTTACTTCTAAGATCACATACTATTTTTGTAAGTACAATGCTCTATATTACCTATTATTAGATCATTCGCTCTTTATATTTTCTTTTTGCAGAATAACTTATAGGAATTTTAAGTACAGACAAAGAATATAGTAGAGATATAGCCTTTGCTAAACATTTTAAGAACCTAAAGATTACAAAAATGTCTTCAAATACAAGCCCCGCTCACTATGCAGAAGATGCCTTTGTAACCGACGCAGATTTTAAAGTAGACATTAACCAGAAAATGAAAGTCCCTGATAAAATAAGTTTTAACAATGACATAAACGGAGCAGTTCGAAATTCATGGGTGAGAGACAATTTTGACATGCAAGTACCGGAAAGGATATTAGTAATGGGACAAGACCAACATGTTGGTATGAAGTTTACTGTATTTATATTCATTCGTAGAAAGAAACATTACGGTGATGCATCTTTGGAGATATGTTACCTATATTTTTTGTATTATTGTTTTGAGTTGTTTTTAGCATGGTGTAGGATCTACATTCTTTAATATCTTACACAAAAAAGCACCCTTTTTAATAATAAATTTTTGACTTTCAGAATCTTTCAGTATTTTTCTTTGTGTGTTTAGCTTGTTGCAAACCTTCTTTGTAGGTAATATTTGTTTGCTTGGTAAAAAATAAGTGTGGGGTTAATTTTTGACATAATATGACAAATTTCAAAAATGCCTTGTGACTGTTATCAAATTATAACTTATTATATGAAACAATCAAGAAATAGTAAGTTTCTGGTTGCTTTTTCTACATCTGGGTCTTCCATTCTAAAGGGGACAATGTGCAGAATATACATTGAAAAAATATATCATTTTGGTATTTCTCTATCTCTTCAACTTTTAATAGGTCATAAATACCTAAATATAATAAAGACATTGTTTTTTGTCACTATCTACAGCTTTTAGTAGAAAACAGTTCTATTTTTGTTTTTGAACTGTTGATCTAAAATATAATGACTTAATGATTTAGAAATTTATGGCAAAATATTGATTTTTAGGTACAAGAGCACCTCCTAGAGAAATAGCTTTTGACAATTCAATTTTAGCCTCAGATCCATATCCAGCAAACTTACCTCGAGTAGCCACACCCCCACGAACCCTTACATTGGATAAATATCCTTTTCCAGGTAGGTCAATATTTAACATTTAAATACCTAAAAATAAAAATTTATTTTACATTTTCTCTTTATTGTTTTCCTCTATTGTTTTAGGTTTGGATGATTACCAGGATGAATCTGAACCACAGGATCATTTGCCAGTGGTAAAACAAAAAGCCAAAGTTCAGCTTAATTTAAACGATTCTATGTATTCAATGTCTAATTCTTATAGGGAGACCACACCACCCTTAGGTAAAATTATTATTAGTATTTTTAATAGCAGTACCTATGTTAATTAATTAATGAAACTGCTGTCTGCTGTCAGTTCTAATATTGTGTGAAACAGTCAATTAAAAACACAGTCTAATTCATTAATGCCTAATGATATAAGATATACTAGTAGTTGACTTTATCACAATTCTCAAAGGCACATAAGTAATTCTAATCGTGGTAGTAATTTTATCACAGTTTTGAAGAATGGAGATATAGGTAATAAATGTCCATGTAGGTAGCCAGGTTATTTTAAAAAATATTTACGCTTACAGTCACCTTCCATCTTTTTCCAGCGTTAAAAAATAAACAACAATTTGTAGAATTGCACTGGAAGTAAAAATAAACACTACTTGTTATGTTTCACAATTTTAATCAGTTTCCTGACACACACGTGTTTCGGCCCTTGCAGGTCATTGTCAAAGGAGTACAAGAGGATACTAAATTCTTTGTGACTATAAACATGTCATAAAATTAGGATTAGAAGATTGACTGGTCAACTGTGGGTTTTCCTAATTTTTACAGGTACAGATACATATTTAGTCCTAAATAAGTGTGCTATTAAGAACTAGGGACGCACCTGAAGGTATTTCGGTTTGATTATTAACAACATTACATTTGTTTTTTATGGCTTTTTGATAGCTATTGTTTCTAGTAGATTTATTTATTGTGTATGTTTATGGGTTTTATGTTGTTAGGAATTGAGTGATTGTCTTTTATGCTATTATCCTGAACAATAGCTATCAAAAAAGCCATAGAAAACAAATGTAATGCTGTTAATAATCAAACCGAAATACCTTCAGGTGCTTCCCTAATTCTTAATAGCACACTTATTTAGGAGTAAATATGTATCTGTACCTTTAAAAATTAGGAAAACCTACAGTTGACCATTCAATCTTCTAATCCTAATTTTAATTTTATGACATGTTTATAGTTCTACGTAGTACTCCTTTGACAATGACACGCAAGGGCCGAAACACGTGTCAGGAAACTGATTAAAATTGTGAAACATAACAAGTAGTTATTATTTTTACTTCCAGTGCAATGGAACAACAGTTTCACCAAGCATGTAGCCCAACACAAATTAATTATAAACAATTTGTAGTCTCCTGGTAGGGGTCAACTTTCTGGTTTCGATGGGAGTTTTTAGTAGAGATGAGCGATATTTTTATACCGGCGACCCAATCGTCTCCCAAGCAGCGACCAGCGATACTGGCGCGCGACACTGCTATAAAAGTATCACTGGTCAATGCAATAATAAACAGCGGTTCGCTGCACCTTATGGAGAGGTATATTTGCCGTAATTAGGAATCGAGAGTTATTTTGGCCATTATTAGAAATAACACTGATCTGCGAAAAATTATTTTTTCCCACCGCTTTCTGCTTCTAAAATTTCAAATTTTAGGGTGAGGTTATTGGTATGACTTACTGATCTCAAATATAATTTGAATTTATTTCTATCACGTCAACTTTTTTAGAAATATTAAAATGGAAATTAAATAATTCGCCAAATAAAACCATATTTTAATAAAGGAGTTTTGGAAATTTTAACATTTATTTTTAGGGTAACAGCGACCCTGGTCGCCCGTTTGTAAAATCTCCGCTTTCGAGTAGTTGTGTTTGACTTTTTTTATTGAAAAATAAATTGTATATTAATAAATACTCTTCTAATCTAAACAGCTGGTAGGAACCAGTGACCTAGTGGTCGCCGTCACCGGCATACCGGTGACTTGAAAGTCGCTCCTAAGCTCATCTTTACTTTTTAGTATGGGCACCAGATTTGACTAGATGCGTTATCAATTTCATTGTATAACTTTGCTACAAAATTTTATGTTTGATATTTTTTTAGGCGGGCATGGTGAGGGACTGACCACAGCAGAAGAAGTAATTCATTTAAGACGTCAACTTGCAAAAATCAACCGCAGGATTATGGCGCTGGAATTGGAAAACATCGGTAGGATGCAAAAAGAAAAATTCGTGGTTGGTTTTGGTATAGCCTACTTTCTCCTTAAAGTTATTATATGGATGAATAGAGATTAAAAGAATGTGAACGATAGACTCCCTGATATATCACAGTAAGATCATTCTCAGGTTGTGACAAAAAATAGCTTCTAAAATATTTGATATTGAGTTTTTTTTCTTCATTTTTTGTGACGCATCTAACTCCTTAACAGCGTAATAGAAAACCTGAACTTCCTATATTATTTATTTTATTTTCTTCGACTAAGTTATTTGGAGACCTTTCATGACAAATATTACTAATACTATTTATTGATCTAGGTAAGTGATTTCATATGTTACAATAATACTGTCTTTTTTTTTATTAACAATAATGCTGGTGTGATATTAATCGTGCAAAGGACCCAATAGTGCTAATCAGTACAATAGGTTTTTCTAAATTTGAGATGATCTTAGTGAGATATTTTTACTGTTTGTTAGTAGAAGGTAGATAAATAAACCGTTTTTTTCTATGAAGAATCTTGTCATCCAAAGAAGCAGTCATGAAAACAAGCAAAGTAACAATAATGAGATATTTCTATACTTATAATGTAGGATGATGTGACTTTTAAAGACTATTTCTGATGAAGTAAAAACGGCTTGTATTTTAGTTTATAATTATTAATTTACAATTTTTATGTTATTCTAAAATGAAATTGGTATTTAAGAGTAAATTATTACAGCAAAATACAAAATTGAACCTATTAGAAACTTGTATGCATTATTTTGTGTTGTATTGCCTTAAATTATAATGGATATTGTTAAATTAGTAAGCTGTTGTAGCTTTTATGATGCCCTTCCTACAAGAATTTATTATTTTCTAGTCGTCGGAAATCTATATTATTTAATTAATATATTACATTGAATATCAAACTATAAGAATAGCGGATCTTCGAGAAAACTTGACAACCTTGTTTTAGTCTGTATTGGAGACGGTTTGGCCGCCATTGTGGAGTTGATCGTAAATCTATAGTTATAAATGCAGCGCCTCGCCAACAGATGTCTCAAATTCACTGATGTGGTGTTGCCGCATATCGTATTTGATTGGAATTTTTAAGGATTTAAGTATTTTTAACAGACAATAAAATAGAAGGTTCTCAATTCCAGCCGAATGTATGTTTTTGATAATTATGTACGCTGATTACTCCGGGGTAATTGGACCGATTTTCATAATGATTTTACCGCTGCATTAGGTGTTAAATGTTATATGTTATACAAATAAAAGTAGATAAAAAGCGACAGCAAGTATAGCTATTTGTGGTTGGGTCGAAAACTCACTAAGTCACTCAATGAATTGTGCATATTATAATATTATAATACATACTATTTTGTAAAAATATATTGAAAAAAGTTTGCACATAATGCACATGACAACTTCGTAGGCATAACATTATTGCACATTTTTTTAACAAATCGCTTTAAACTCCGCCATTTCTTAAAACTGGGTTTTACTCAAAACTGTCAATTTTGACTTAATGAATTTTTGCACTAAGCCGACGATACAGCATGCCAGGCACCGCGATGCGCGTGACGGTATGGTTATAGTAGTGGGGAGAGGATCATGCAGCAAGTCAAACAGACAGGCGGCAACAATGTTTTATTTTAGCAGTGAAAAGGCTTGTAGTTTTAGTGGCTGCATCAACACGCTTTATTGTTGGTGACTCATTGTGCCATCTATGAATTTAACGTAGCAGATTTAGGAAATCTGCTTATATGGCCTATAGTTTAATATTCAATGTATATTATAACTGACATTAGGGATGGGCGATCTTTTGTCATCGATATTAAGGTACACAAACACAGATGGAAACATCGATGTTCATATTACATCGATTCTTGACCTACCATTTAACTTGAACATTTCATGCCGTTGCGCTAGCTCTAGAATTCTGACGGTGGTTCACTTTTTTGTCACAAAATTTTTTCCGAAAAAAAAATACTGCGGTGATCCAGCGCAAGTTACTTTGGGAATTCAGTCATAGCCCGGGTCCCCATGGGCGTAAATTTGACAGCGTTGGTCAATTATAACACCAAAAATATGAATAATTTGAAGAAATTCCTTATTTATCATTTTTAAGCGTGTAAAGCTGCTTGTAAACATCCCTTAAGGAGATTTTCACTTATAATCTCCCTAGCAGCAGAATTATTACCGATAATTTTTTCGAGGTCACGAATGGTTTTGTTGATAGAAAATTATTCCGAGTCGAAGACGAGGATAATTTTCTATCAACAACAAAAAAAGGTGAAACCGAGAAAAAAATTATCGGAAATTAATTCTACAGCGTGGGAGATTCGGTAAGAGAATTTCATAAATTGGAGTTTTTTTTACTATGATGAGACCTACGACCTATTCTCAATAAAAATTATAAGTTAGCAACAAAATGTATTTTGATTTTATTCTGAGTGACGTTTGCCATCAAGAATAAAGCACTTCATTTTTGACAGAAAAATTATCACTTATTAATTTTATTAGGTTAATAGGCTATAGACTATCGCGATAGTCTCCCGTCGCTATAAGCAACGCAAACAAAAAGGAGCCTTCTAATTGGTTGAAAATAAATTTATGAAATTTTCGAATGTAATACCACAAGATGTTTCGGGATTACCGAATAATACTTTTACCTGACACGAAACGTGTTAGCCAATGTGTTACCCAGCACGATGCTGATGGTAACTCGTTGAGTGCCAGGTAAAAGTATTAGGTAATCCCAAAACATCGAGTGGTATTCAAAAGATTATATTATAACGAAATTATTCATTTTTATTATTATTGTATTTTCTGGCTTCAAAGTTTTTATATTTTCATCCACTTCGGACAATGAAACACTTCCAAATCTCGTTTCGTTTGACATTTTTTTAAAATTATGTCACAATTAAATATTTGATCATGTGTTACCATGACAGTATAACAATCGTTCCACCAAAAGCGATAATCCCAAAGGCTTATCACTTATTAAAGCCTCTCGAGCTATATGGGAATTATGTACATTGAGTTGTATAATCAATGTAATTTCAGTTTGGAAAGGTTTTTCAAACCACGCCTCTCGTGACGTCACTGTCACTGTCTATTTACAGAAATTTGACATACCAAAAACGATTTGAAAATCGGCCATTTTTACCGTAGTTAAACCGTTTTACTACTTTCTGGTTTTTGTTTTGATATCTACTCTAGTGCCAAATACGTGAAATATGCTTAAATCCGTATAATGTATATTCAATTTTTTCACCTGTAAAAAGTCGCGAAAAATAAGCTTTTTATTGCAAATCTCCGCCACACTCTATATAGAGACAAAAAGTCGTCATTTTGGCGAATTGTCGCCCCAAATGGCACCACTGTCGCTGCGAAGGCGAACTATTGTTATTAGTGCAATGTAGAACGTTTAGTTCGCTAGGAACTATTACGGGATATATTTCTGAAATGTAGAACGAACTAGATCGTTTCGTGCGAACTGTTAAGGGAGAGTCGCTGGGATCGAACTGCGACTGCCACTTATTCTTTTTAGAAGTCAGTGGAAAGTTGATAAATTTTTTTGCGAACACTGTTCAGTAAAAAGAACGAATAGCCCACCACTATATTACATAAGCTTCTCGATTTTACAGGAGTGAGTCAAAATTTGTTTCACTTCATTCCTCCCAAGTCCAGTGCAATATGAAACAACTTTTCTGTGCCGTGGACAAAAATAGTAACTGGATTAACGTATTAAACAAAAAAAAGGAAGAAGTCAAGGTCATATAATTTTTTTAGGTTATGTACTAATTTTTTCGATTGTTTTAATAAAAACGTAAAATAAAATGAACAAGATATTCAATCCAACAAGTGAAAAACGAATATTTGGGGCAATTGTTAGGAACTACGCGTTTAAAAGTGACCTGAAAATAAAATGGAAAAGACCCGAAAAAATTCCATGTTTTAAACCCGAGAAATCTGGAGACCTTTCTCCGATGCCTTCTTTTAATAAAAGCGAATATTTATTACAGTTTAGGTAAGTACAAGGTGTGAATTTTCAATAAGAAAATAATTATATTTACAAGAATCATACTAGCAGAAGTAATTACCTGTGTTTCAATCTTTTTAGAAAATGCAAAGAACTAGAAACTGCCAATGACAATGTGAAAAGGCTATTTACTTTGGAATTCAATGCAAAGAAACATACTAATAATGTTTATCTGTATGAGAATATGGATCAAGTTAAACGACACGAATATGACAGTGGATCTATTGAAGTAAAACTTGCCAGATGGACAGGTAATAACGTTAAAATTAAGTACAGCTCATTAAAAAATTGTTTCTAGGAATAGGTACCTAAACTCTAAACGTTTTACACACATAATTTAGAGTTCCTCATGCTTATAGTAACATATTAATATATAATTTTTCTTAGGTTATATCAGAGCATGGCAAGAAGTCATGGAACGATTTCCTCGTGACTTACGTTTAAAAGTAGTACTAAAAGAACTGATTGATAAAAGAAAAAAACACCTAAAATACTTAAGACGTTGGGATTACAAAAAATTTGAATGGATACTAGAGCAATTGGACATTGTGTATAAGCCACCTCCCCCTGAATTTCACTGGATTACTAGAAAACAGTCTTTGGTTAAACTAACTGACAAGTATTGTGATGATGTAAAACAGGAGAGACTAAAGCAGTACAGGTGCTGTAATTGTTTGTTATTGAACCCATTATAATAAATAAATTAGAATTTTTCATACATTTTATGAATTTATTACCTAACAGCTGTGCTCATTTTTAAAATCAACTTCTAGTTGGTTTTTTTCACTAGATAAAGAGTAAATAAACAGTATTATTTTAGGTTACAGCTAGAAATGGAACAACCAGCCTTTCTAGAAGAAAAACTAAGGTCTCTTCAGTTTATAAGAGATGAACAAAAGGACTGTGGTGCTGAAGTCACGGTAACACAGGAAGAAATAGACAGAGTCAAAACACAACTTGAAGAATTGAAGCTTAAAAGAACTGTTTCTGAAGATAGTTAGAAAGTTTTTGCTGTATTTAATTACTTGATAAAACATCAATAATTACTTCCTTTCTTTAATTAACATTTAAACAATTTTCATCCTGAGGTTTAGAGCTAGATTTATTAATATTGGAATAGCATTGATAGTCACGAAACTTCAACAAATCTAATTGTTGTGACGTTACTAGAAAAATTGAATTTCTTTGTGACATTATTAGAAAATCGAATTTCTGTTTTATTCCTCATATTTGTTTTTATTGTAAATTAAATCATCCTTTCTCTCTTTTTTATCTCTTTTAATTTATTCACGGGCACTGCCAATTTCGCAAAAATACAGTGTGTGTATAAAGTCTGGAAACGGCTTAATAACATCACAATTTACTGGCCGATTTAAACCAAATTTGGTACAGTTGTGTAAGAGGATCTAACGCACCGAATGACGATATTGGCGTTGTTGCCAGCTTTTTAGTTTGTCCGGAATTCGAACGAATTATATATTTTTAAATATAACACCCAGTATATTTTTACATTTTTAAATTCCACATAAAATTATAATTATTTTTTATTAAATGCATTATTAGTCTATACTTCATAGTTTCCGAGATATTGACTCTCGAAAAGTGACATTTTTGAACTTTGACAGCTTATAACTTTCTAACAGTACGTCTTAGAGCAAAACGGCTTACATGTCCCTATCTTCAATTTTTATTATCTTCCCAAAAAAATCAACTTCCGGTTAAACCGGATGTAACTCGAAAGCAGGAAATATAGTTGTTCCGGGCAGGCGAAAATTTTTTTGGACCACGCCCAAATTTTGCTAAATTTTTCTATTATCTATAATTGTTACGTAATCGCCTAAGTACAATCCGCAACTGAAATAATCTAGAAGTCCTACAAACAAACCACAACCAAACGTAATTACCTAGGTTTTCCTACGATGTTTATATCTTACTTTGTCTTATTTACGTAAATAAAAGAGAGAAAAGGAAATTAACACCACCAGATCCGCGAATGTCACATAAAACAAGACGACGGGGATGTGATGACCAAAACAGACGCGTTGTTTTCAAAGTAAGCCTACCTACCTTAAATTTAAAAGGGCAAAAAAATTTAATTTAAATATTGTTTTTGAAATATTGTTGATAATTACTTTTTTTTATGGCTCTTGGGGGGGGGGGGGGCAAATGCCCCGATGCCCCCCCCCTAGCTACGCCGGTGGCGTGAAGTCAACGGTAACGAGCTTTATAAACCCGACAAGTTGAAGAGATTTAGAGAGGGTGTTCTGGTAAGAATAAAAATAAGCTTTTTGAATTCATGATCAAACCTAAATCTTTTATTTCGGGAACATTCGTAAATATTATTTTTATTAAATAAGACTGTTCAAACACTGACCTAGTCTTATGAAAGATGATCAAGTGGCACTTTGAAGCATTGGATTTATCAATGATCTGTAGATATATAGCAGATCATTGGGATTTATGGATCGAAAACACAGGCATCTAATTTTAGATGCCTCTGTGATCGAAAACGGCCAACGGAGTATAGGTACACGTATATTGGGGGAAAGACCCACTGGGAAACTACGCCACGATATACCAAGATACCAAGTAGAAGTTCATGTTATGCATATGCATAAAAAATAATCTTGAGAAGGGCTACCATGCATGACCAAAAGATAGACAGCCAAGCCGCCCTTAATGCTCTGAACTCCTACCGACTTACATCAAAGATCACAACATTCACAACAACTATAAACAATAAGGTAATTAAGGTTGAAGTCCTAATGATCAGATGATATGGCAATAAGAACCGGATCTGCTCAAAATTTCAGGGGCCCTGACCAGCCCTTGGAATATCAAAATAGGCAACCAGAACAACATATCGATCTTGATGGAACGGTACCCGGTCAGATCATTGGAACGGTACACCTGGTCATAGACGTAATTAGGTCTATGACCTGGGCCAACCACAGGCACGGGCCGTTATTATTGGTAAACTCTCAAAGAGAGTATATCAACTGGAATGCTACTCTTGACGCTTGCCCATCAGTTGAAACCTGTGGTTAAAACAAGTGATTGGCTTGTTAAGGCCATTATTGTCACCTAAGAAAAACACCTTCAACGAATGGGAATCATATAAACAATAACATATAATATGGACCCATTGAATGCAGAATGCAGACTTTGCAGTGAAGAGGACGAAATCGCCTATAATATCATTGAGAAGTACCTACTAACCCGCAATAGATTTTTTGAATATTCAACGCAGTAAACTTGGAAGAAAACTGTTGGATCTCGTAGAATAAGAGGAACAAAACCATTTCTGCATGGACTGGGGCGCACAAGCCAGAAGGCCGCAGTGTAAGAAGCTTGGGTCATACACCCGACCCCCGCCTTTAACCAACCAACCAACCAACCACGGGAACAAATCGATGGAACGATAAAGTGCGTCCACGCGAAGCGGGCGGGTTAAGTATATAAATAAATAAATAGATAAAGCACATACACGGACCTCGTAAAACCCGTGACTATGATTATATATACCTAAATACGATTACGAAACATAACGGTATAGGACAGTGGTTATTTTAAGGATTTTTTAATTAATTCAATCAAAGGCGTTACTTTATCTACGCATAATCTTTTGTGATCTACAATAAAAATTATAATTTTCGATGTCCATAAATAAAAAAAATAGGTATATCCAGCAATAAGGAGCCACAGCCCAGGGCAAGTCAAAAACCTCGCTTTTCCTAAAAAAGAAACAAAATTACCCGATATCCCGTTATTGACTTATCATCAGCACTTTTTCGCAATAAAAACAAAAATTAACCCGTCCTACGAATAAACTACACGCTGTCACTGCGCATCACAACCCTACCGGGATTTAACCGTCCACCATTGCAATGATTAACGCTTGCACTAAAGATTCCACGAGTACAAATCAGTTGGTCCGCTGCAAATATGAAATAGCATACGGGGACCTTCATTGTTTGTTCGATCCGATAGTCGAGTAACGGGATTATCTGCTGTCTTCGTCTGATCTGTTTCGGTAAAACGAGAGAGGTGAGTAAGGTTCTTACTTAATCGTCTACAAGATAGGGCCGTTTTGCTGTGCATTGTAACCGTAAATTTATGCAGAATCGCACTCGTTTGTCAAGAAAAATACCCGGACCCGGGCGTTTGTCAGTTGTCTCGTAAAGAAAACAGCAATGGCTACTCGTTAATAAAAAAGTGGATTTTCCGATAGTTTTGTAAAATTTGAGTGAAAAACTGTTAGCGATGCCTCGTGTTAAAGCATCCCCTAAAAAGTGCATCAAAACGAACCTACAGCAACCAACGAACTCATGGGTATTTTTGCTCAAAGGTAAAAAAAATCGAGTTTTGCTTTTCTTTGTTTTTTTCGTATATTTATTATAATCTGTTTACGAAATATTGAAATATAACCTTCAATTGCACTTTTGGAAAGTTCCTTAAATGTTTTGATTTGATACTTTTCTATTTTGTTGATGTTTTTTACAAATTTGCGAGAGCTGCAATAAATTAATAGAGTAGGCTGTCGTGGCCTGACCTCCTGGTCTATAAATACCTAAATTCAGTCAGTAGATGTTCAATTAACTGTATATTATTTATTAAATTTTCACATAACTTTCCAGTAAAAACCTGAACTAAAAAAAAATGGTGGTTTCATGTGGTAGCAAACTTTGTTTGTTTGTGTTGACAATAATAATGCTTTTTTAAATTCATTAAAACCATCTGGTTAATAGGTTTCAGATGGAATATAACAGCTTTTGACGTTCTGTGTAATAACTAGGTAGGTACTAACAACAAACTATTGGTACCTACATTAGGTATGTCTTCCAAAAGGAAAAACTCTAATATTTTTTCCCAGTGAGATATTTAGGTTTTCAGTAGCTAAATCATACAAATCATGTAACCTATTTCCAGGATTTTCATGTAGAATCTAATTTACTTTCAATTTTTTCTTTCTTAGGGGAAGCCCTTGAACTGTCAGAGCAATATACAGGAAGCGGGACACCTGATATAGTCACTCTACGTCACCCCAATACAGGGGAATCTGCTGTCTTTTTGTTTTCTCCTGCCAATAACTCTGTGCAAGAAGTATTGACATTTAATGAAGCCAAACGATCATGGTTTATAGATGAATCTGTGAAAAGTGATGGAAAAATGCAGCTATCAACGCCAATCGATCCAATATTTTTAGGTGATTAAATTAACTCTTCTTAATAAATGATAGATGTGTTTCCTGGAGCATATTGTCCATAAGATCATTTTTTTTTTTTTTTTTTTTTTTTTTTTTTTTCTGTAATTTATTTATTTACAATGTACTCTACAGAATCCTAAGATCTAAATGGTACATTTGGTCAATGAATCACTTTATAAATATTTATTTTTTTTTAAATCAAAGAATAATTATTTTTCAAAAAAGTAGCTTGACAATGTTGTCAATGTGCTCTAAAAATGTTATACTGTGAGTTTCCGTCAGTGGACTGGTTGCTTTCATATAGAGAGCAGCAGGTTGTGCAAAGTCAGAGCAAACAAGTCCAGTGACCGGTATTTTTAAAATTCCAATTTAAACAGAATATTTAAGGAAAGATAAAATATTATAAATTTTAGAAAATACATCATTCTTAACAACGAAATTATAGATACTTGCTTATTTATATGCTTCTTTTTGCAGTTCTTCCATATTTAAGAAAATTTTGCACTACCCACGCTATGCCTCTAGACCAGCTTTTAAGAGATGAAGAATTTCCAGAAACAGAAAGGTTACTTAAATCTAGTGGACTTACCTATTTAACAATGATCGCAGATAGAAAGGTGAGGTCATCAAATTCAAATTTCTTATATTTAGAATTTGCTAATGATAGTTTCACACAACTTACAGAAAATAAATAACCAACCAAGTAGGTACCATAGACATTTACCTTTAGATAAGCAAACAATAATCACAAACATCTAGTAGACTAATAGGAAAATAGACAGGTCCAGGCTTTAAAATTCAAGTTCTTGCTCGAAAAATTGTAAAAGTTGACCTTCAATTTATTTTTATGTGTAAACAGATAAAATTTGCACCAAATTCTTGTCAAAAAATTGGAATTTTTTCTCAATTTTTGATCAAGTTGGGAAATAAGGTAGTGATTTCTGGCATTTTTAGTAGTTGCAAACCTCAGATTTTGAGGATAGAAAATGGGTTTGTTTCTAAAAAAGGGAAGAGAAAAGAGAAAAAGTCAATCAAACTATAAAACTTATAAATTCGAATATAAAAAACAACTTTTTGGTTTTCACCGAGGTTTTCACAATTTTTGGCAAAAACTTGGATATTGGGTAAATTAGACACCCAAACAACCCAATACATAACCCATCAAGAACCATCAGTATATAGTCTATATACAAGAACAGTGTTCAGCAATCACAAAAAGGTTCTCAAATAAGCCACACAATATAAATACTGATAAACTGATTGTTTTTGAATACCTATTTAAACATAAACCTAACATTCAAAATGTACAATTTTGGAAAAAGTTATTATTCCTCCAACCTGCACACATTTCTCCAAATTAGAAATAAATTGAATAAATAGGTCAGCACTCTCAGGTTTTCATTTTGAATGTTCATAAATTCTATTGTAAAAAATAAACAAAAATTAGAATTCAGATTTCAAATTTTGTATTTAGGCTTTATTTTGGATTATAAACGACTTCGTTCCATAAACATTTTAAAATAAAATAATTAAAATAAAAAAATAATGGTACTTTTCTCTTAAAGCATTTTTATGTTTTCTTAATTTATCAATCTAATCTAAAAATTTTATATGGTAAATTAATTTTCTCAACTAGCAGAATTTTTTTATAAAGAATTACTTTTCGTCGTAAAATCAATAATAAAGATCTTTTTCCTCCTGTCAACTCCATCCGGGGACACACTGTATATATAGTTTAAGTAAAAATTATGTAATCACAAACAAATAATAAAACCTATGTACTTATAATAAGTATCCAATACTTAGTAATCATTACAAAATAAACCTAATATTTTATTGTAATAATTTTAACGAGAATTTTAAAAATGAATAATTCAATATTTTTAAAATATGGACCATTTAAGACCATTATGCCGAGAGAGGGACAGGAATGCTTCCCCACGATTCCGTCACCCAGAGTCCACTCTATTGTAATGGCTGAATAGTATTTTCTCCAAAATCCAATATGTTTTGGAATTTTAAATTTAGTTTTTTTTGCATATTTGCTTGTTTTTACTACATAAGTAATGTTTGTTGGTTTAACTCAAATACTTATTACTTGGGTCGATGGCCCTTTGAGTAATCGATAGAGTTGATATAAACAAATAAAAAAATGTATTATTTTACTAGACAATGGCTTTGTTTTACTTAGTAATGTTTTATAATAGAAAATTTATGTATCACGTGTTTCAAAAACTGAATGCTGCAGAGCATTTGTATACTAATGTATAGTATAGGAGTTCGCAGGGGGGAGGGGGTTTGGGTAGGTGTTGAGTTGGCCCAATCGTAGGGTTACCGTGTATTGGTAAAATCTATTATAAGCGCCAAAATTTACGATTTTTTCAGGAATGATAAATTTGGGACGTAGATTACGATTTTCTCGGGAAACGCTTAGTTTTTCAGATATTCCTTCTTAAAGTGCTATTTTTCCAATAGGCTATTTCACCACTGCAGAATTTTCCAATTATTAAATTGGCTGAAAGTGAATAAATCCAACTTAAATATTTCAAAAACTAAATGAGGTCAAGTGGGGTAAGTGGGTGTTAAAAATGTAAAAGGTTGACTTTAAGATCATGTAACTTTTACAAAAAAAAAGATACGGACTTAATTTTTGGACAGGAAATACTTGGTTATGTTGTTAATATACCCTGGTATTGTAGCTATTATCAATTCAATATTAAAAAAAAAAAAAAAATAATAAATGCGATCTCTCCAACCCACTTACCCCGGCTATTGGGGCAAGTGGGTTTCCTCTTGGTAAACCGCATATATACAGCCTTCCATCTTTTTGGGGCAAGTGAGTTTATAATATGCGGTTGAAGCTACAATATGATTTTTGCAGAAAAAAAGTTATTTATTATTACATATTAAATCAGAAAATTTAAACACAACTTCTATAACCAAAAATAGACAACAAAACACTACCCAAAAATGCGTTGGTAACAACAAAAGCTTAATAATTATTACTTATAGAATGTTATATGTTGAAAATTCAACCGAAAATATTACTTCCCCACTTGCCCCTGAGGGGTGGTACCCACTTGCCCCACTGACCAAAAAAGCGGGGCAAGTGGGTACTATGACTCTAAAATTGGTATCCTACAACCTAAAAATCTGAAAAAAAAAATGGTAACATTACTTATTACAGTTATGGGAATGTAATAACCGCCGCGCTAAAATTACCAATAACGAAGATATATATTTTTTTAAATTTTAGACCGAACTACGTATGTGAGATAAAATGAAGGGTGTTTTAAAATTAACGAATACACTTATACAAAAAAATTTCAACTATTAATTAAAATATTCTGTGGCTCACAGAAGGTCTGATAAACATTTTGTGAAGTCCCAGGTATTGAAAGTTACTTTATAAAATTAAAAAAATATATATACCCACTTACCCCACTTGACCTTGTATGGTTATGAGGAATAATTTAAATTGGGCCGTCACTGTGTATAGCAAGGTAGCAGTACCATAGACAATTTACCTTTAGATAAGCAAACAATATGTGGCAGTTTTATGGCCTCGCGCATGTAAACAAAACTGGGAACTATTAGACATGCGCACTGCAACATTATCGTTTGACGAATAGGAAAATAGACAGGTCCGGGCTTTAAAATTTAAATTCTTGCCAAAAAATTGTAATTTCTTCTCAATTTTTTATCAAGTTGGGAAACAAGGTAGTGATTTCTGGCATTTTTAGTAGTAGCAAACCTATCAGATTTTAACGATAGAAAATTGTTTTTAAGGTTTTGTTTTTAAAATTTGTTTAAAAATGATTCGTCGACTAACGAACTACCTAGGTATTTAATTTTTTCTTTTATATAATATAAGTATAGAGAAAAGTGTCTTTTAAACTTTTTGAAGATTGCAGGGCTGCCTGCAAATAAAATATACCAAAACATGCATCGCGATAATCTGTCTTGGTGTGGGTTTCCCTTTATTTTCATACCTTGTTTGTGTAGCCTAGGCCTAGTTTGATGTGTTTAAATTGATCATAATAAAATAAAGTTATACAGTATGTCTCCGTAAGTTTGCATCATATGGAAAACTTTTTTATTATTCATTTTACGAAAAAAAGTTATTCTTCATAAAAAGCTCTGCATGGTCTAAAACCTAAAATGCAACCATCAAATATCGAAAATTTCCACTCATATACGAGGTTTGTCAAAAAATGTGAATTTTTCCAAAGAATGTAAATTTTTCCCAAGAGTAAAGTACCTTTATTTTTGACATTATCAAAAATTGTTATTAAAAAAAGTTGATCAGAACTAAAAACCACGTCTAAATATGCAATTATACGCATTTATGTTGAAAAATTATTTTATTAATTTATTATTAATTATTTAATTTTTTTAATTATTTAATTAATTTAATGCGTGGTATTGCATATTTAGACGTGGTTTTTAGTTCTGATCAACTTTTTTTAATAACAATTTTTGATAATGTCAAAAATAAAGGTACTTTACTCTTGGGAAAAATTTACATTCTTAGGAAAAATTCACATTTTTTGAGAAACCTCGTATATGACTGGAAAATTTCGATATTTGATGGTTGCATTTTAGGTTTTAGACCATGCAGAGGTTTTTATGAAGAATAACTTTTTTTCGTAAAATGAATAATAAAAAAGTTTTCCATATGATGCAAACTTACAGAGACATACTGTATATCAAGATACATCACTATTCTATACTTACTGAAAATACGAAATACCAGGAATTTTACCCCTATTTGGGCATAATAAAATCATACAACGGCTGTTACTAGTCATTGTTTATATTCCAATCCTAGTCACTAAAAGAACAAATACCTACAATTCACTAAACTACACAAAAACTAGAAATCCGTAAATATTAAACACCCAGAAACCACGATAGCAAAAAAAACTACAAGGAATCCACAGAGAAACCTTAAAACACAACAACAAAAATGGCGGCCGAGCCGGTTCTGGAGAGTATTATTGAGCGCGTCGATTATTGTCGATAAAGTAGGACGGCCGATAACACGCACGTTTGTGCGCATGCACGAAGGTTCCCCGAATGAAGACAGCTGACCGACGAGTCATGCGCTCGGACGTATTTTTTCACCCATAAAACGTAACTTTTGTTTGCGCAGGAGATAATCTGTAGGTATCTAAAGGTAAATTGTCTATGAGCAGTACAGGCATAGGTATAGCATAATACGTTTCCATTTATTATTTGGTCAACTGTTGGATTATAATATAATTTTTCTATTTGACGTTCATAATAAGTTCATTATGAACTTGAAATGAAGTTCATAATGAAGCTATTTCGATACGCGTTCTTTCTTTATTTGATGTTGGTAACATTGAAATTGAAAAATTGACGTAAAATCACGTCTTTTGAAATTCAAAAAAAATTAGCAAAATCGCCCGAATTTCCGAACGCTCTGTATATGTACCGAATGTACAAGGATCACACAACGTATTCCGTCCAATTTCAAATCTCATATCGCTAAAACAACTTTAGAATCTCGTGGTGAAAATGGGTCAATAAATCAAAAAATGACAGTTCGCAAAATAATTTTTGTTGTCCAAAGGTTACTATGATAAAAAATAGTATTACCAACATAAAATTTAGACATAAAAATTTAAAGGATTTATTTTCTTTTTAAATATGTATTTTTTATTGAAAAAACTACAAATAGAAAAAATAGTATAAAGCACGTGGTTCATAAGGCGTTTTAGCACACGTGTCAATTAAAAAACTCGCCACTTCGTGGCTCGTTTTTTAAAATAGCCGCGTGCGCTAAAACCGCTTCTTATGAAACGTGTACTTTAATATACTATTAATCTTTTCATACAGATACTAATTTTTCTTGCTTAAATTTCAGGGAGACGAGGAACTTAACGCCTTTAAATACAATGAAGAAAAGACCCTAAACTGGCTGAAAAAGAAAACGGAACGCGTAGCCGACATCTTAAAACAAAAAAATATACACGTCACAGGCGGAGGCGCGATCTCAGCTAACTTTGTAAAAAGCTCAAAAAGTGACCCGGCAGATAGCGAAGCGTACTTACGCTACGCCCATGGTATCGTTTCCGAGTATCTTATGGACGACCTTAGCCAGAAATTACTAAAGTTTTTAAATTTACCAGAAGAAACGGCGCAACAGAGCTTAAAAAGAAAGAGTACCAACACGCCGGGACAAGAAGCGAAAAAACCGAAAACCGAAGATGAAAATAAGAGCTCGTCCAGTAATGTTTTAGATTTAAGTAAGCCGGAAATCAAGCCTAACAAGTCGGCTACTCTACTGTCGAGTAAAGAGAAGTCGCGAGCGAAGGCAGCGAGCGGAAGTAAAATGATAAGTTCGTTTTTTAAGAAAAGTTAATATTTTTTTTTTAAACGCGTGAGATTCAGAGGTATTATTATTGTGTCTAGGTCAATTTTTAATGGTAAGTTTTAGCGCTTGGCTGCAGATATTCCAGGTTTTTAAAAAATATATTTTGGTTTTTATTAATACGAATAGGTACCACAACAACGCGATATACAGGGTGTCCGAAAAAAGGAGGTCAATCCGTTAACCATATATTCCTTGAGCAAAAATAATATGACTTTTATAATGCCATTTTTTTTTACCCTCAAGTTTGAAATTAAAAACTGATGTTTTTTGAATAATTCGAGTACCTATTTAATAAGACATTAATTTTAAATTTGGTACATTGCTCAACATAAAAAGTTACATCTTTTGAGAAAATCAAAACAAAAAAAAATAATTGTCAAATATCACAGCACTCTTTTAAGTTATTACAAACAGAATTTCCAAATTTCAACAAAATCGAATAAAAGAGTATTGAGATATTTATGAACATCCGATTTTTTTTTAAAGTTTAACACCCTGTATCGTAAAAACTATGCATTTTGGGACCCATGTTTATACGAACTTTTCTTGTTAAAATCACTTAAAGAAGCACCCCTTGGAGTTTGGCCACATACTTAAATAACAACCTGTATATGGTTAACGGATTGACCTCCTTTCTCCGGACACTCTGTATATATACTAAGTAATAAAAAAAATCTCCACGGGCGTTTTGCTTGCGCCGTCGTTTGTTTCGAGTCTTATTTGCATAGATATGGTCAGTGTAGGGCAACACTTTTTTTTTAATTTTGGGTTGAAGAATAGGTACTGATGTGTAACAACCAATGACGATCAGCTAAGCTAGACAAGTCATGTAATTTATAAACTTTTGCGCCGAGCCCACATCTCGCAGTTTATTACAGGAAATTATGTCATTCACATGACATCTCTATGTAACACGTCTATGAACCCTTGTCAAATTAAAATTCTGGTACTAAATTAGTCATTGACACTAATTGGCGGCGGAACATTTTTTTTTTGGGTAGCACGCGGCAGACCCCACATAATAGGTAACCAGTATATTGCTAATGACATGTTAAAATATTTTTCACAATAAATGGTTGACTTCGTTTAACTACCTGGGACGTTTTGCAAGAGCTCGGCCATAAAAATGCAAATAAACTGTCCGTCAGGGTCGTATTATAATTTGTAATTTTAGCAGGTAATATTTAACTATCTTGTGCTTGCGATAACATCTTTCAGTCTGTGTTTCTTAGGAAGCTTAGGATATTTCATGTCATTAAATAATATATTATTAATAACGAATTAAATATCTAAAGTCCTACCCTGTAGTGTATTTGCTTGTTGATTGTGTATAACAATGGAATTAAACCCGTAGTTTTATTGCAGTCCAAGTCGATACCATTTAGGGTGAAAAATACTATACAATATTGTGACCAAATGGAGGACTAAAGCGGTATACAGAGTTTGCGCAGTTCACATCATTTTGTGGATCATGTAAACATTGTGAACAGGGCCGGCATAAAATGTTTTCAACTATTTTTTGGTGCTAAATTTTCGAAACACCAGTTTATTACATAGGCTAAAAAGCAATTATTATTAAATATATTACGAAGTTTGTATGTGTGTCGTATAGGTTTTGTTAGCTTTTTGTATAGATCAGGTTGTAAGAAAATAAACAATTTTACCAATGGATTTTGAGATGAAACTAAAATAGTGGAAATCTTTCTACGAAATACAAAAACGGTCGTATTAACGTAAATATGAAAGTTCTTTGTTCCAGCAAAAAAAAATAATTATTGTACTTGTTCAGACGGTGGCGGCGCTTGCCGTAAAAAGCATCACACACGCTTCCTTGTATCACAATCTTAAATGATGCTAATAACTTAGTAAAAAAGGGTACTTACACGTTCAAAACATTTATAAATTAAAATTTTTTATTCTAATTCACTCTATTATTTTAAAAGAAAAAAAATCAAACAACACTACTGGTAAATAAGGCATTACCTACATGATCATAACACCAGACGTTGTATAAATTATCAAACTATACCAGTAAATAGTAATTTCGGAAAGAAATCGCTTTTATATGACTCAATAATAAAATATAACAATCTTCCAAAAATATCAGAAAAATTAAAAAATTGGCAACTTTTAAAAAACAATTAAAAAGATATTTACTAAATTAAATTATTTATACTATTTTTTTTAAATTGATTTTATTAATGAATTAAATTATTGGATTAACTTCTATTTTTTGTTCATTGTTATTTTTTTTAATGGTTATTATTTTCTATATTATGTTGTCACTTTCCATGTAATGAACTGTAAAAGTTAGTTTGGAATAAAGACATTTTGAAAGATAAAAACGATTCATCCATAATAATTTTTTTGAGACTTACTCAAAATTAAATACACTTTCAGTTTTTCTTTCAAAAATTGTGAAATTCCGATGGTTTTTAAGTGCACCATCACCATAAGCAGTAAAAGAAAGATGCGAAAATTTGAGAAAATGTCGTTTTATGCTTTTATTAATTTATCAATTATTTTTTTTTAGTTTACAACTGTAACAAACCCAGGGACGCCAATGCATCACTAGTGTTTGCTCTTAAGATAAAAACTAATAAATTGGCGTACATGCGAGTTCATTTAGAACTTCCAAGTTCCATTTATATTAACAAACCGGGAGCTTGTGTTGTATTGTACTTATAAGGTGAATGATATCTCTAGATGCTTGATCCTCATTGGTTTTGAATAGATGACTAATTTATTTTAAAGTTAATACCCTGCTTTTGTTATGTTTATTTTTTATTTAAAATAATAACAATAAACTTAATTTTAAAAACTTAAAACCAGTAAGGGCTTAATCCTTGGCAACAATATATTACTATAGGGTAAAATTATGCCGATATTTTCACGTGGTTTCATTCATGAACTCGCGAAGAACCTGGTGGACGCATTTTAGGTCTTGTCGACTTGTTGTGATAAAGACAATGAGACGTCTATCTTTGTTCGATCGTCGTTGACCACAACAACGCGATATGAAGTAAATAAAAATCTCCACTCGTATTTAAATGTAGGTACAGAATGTCCGCGGATAGGGTTTACAATAGCATAAATGGATGAAAAAATTTCATTTTTCTGGAAAAAGTCACTCTTGATAAAAAGTATTGCTGGTAAAAATGCAATTCACAAAGAGAAAATTTTGATCTTTTATACAGTGTTCGCAAAACTTCAAAAACATGATTTTTCTCCAAGAGTAAACTACCTTTATTTTTCATTTTTGACCAAAATGCTAATTAGAAAACTTATTTAGAATAACGTTTGTAATTTAAATCCGAGATTTAAAATAAATCTTCGATTTTTTAGTTTGTTTAATTTTTAGAGGTAAAAGATTTTTTTTTTTGGATAGCAGCATTAGCGGTCGAAATACATACATTATCAATGACAGAGGGGTATCAAAAAGTTTTAAAAACTGATTTTTGGTGTTACAAGAAATATGTATTTTTAATTTCACAAATGAAATAACCCCGGAAATAACCCAAAACAATCTAAAATAACAACAAATAATAATTTCATAATTTGCTATTCAAACATCCCCCTCCATATTCAACACATTTTTCCAGCTGTAAACGATTCAACAATTCGCACAAACATTTCGATTTAGAAAAACAAAATTGGGTCAGAACCACTGTCTATACAGTGTGTCCGAAATTCAAGTATCTATATGGCTATCTCGCTTAATAGATGAGATAGAAAGTTGGTTAAATGGGGAATATTTTAGAGAATTTAATGCCGATCTCGAATACTTTTTCAAAATTATAAAAAGTTTTGTAGTTTTTCACTTATTAAACAAAAACTAAAAATGGCGCATTTCGTTTTTTTTAAATAGGGGCTTAACGGTTAATTTGACATATCCTAAAGTGTTACATTCTTAAGACACTTTTTAGGGAAGAACATTTCTGTACAAAAAGAAAATGCAGATTGTCTTTTGTTTATGAGTTACCCACAGTAACTTTGTTATTTCTTATGGCGACCATCTTGGATTTGTACATAAAATTATTTCTCTTTGAATTACCTTTTAAACGTTGTGTCACATGCTACCAAAATTTTGGAGAAATACTCCTAAATTATTAAAAAACCAGTTTTATCGTTAACTTGGCAACAGCGCATGCATCTAACATAGCAGATAGTAATTAAACCATTTAAAGCACCTCTTAAACTTTTATTTTTTTAGAATACAGTTTCTTACAAGATCCTTAAATTCTAAACCTGACCTAACCTAACCAAAACCAAGTAGGATAACTTAAATTAAATTAAATTAATTTTCTGTAATAGGTTTTATGCGGTTGATGTCTTTCTGGATACAGGTCCAAATATCTAGCAGAAGTTAGTTCAGCATTTCGGTGTGATTGCAAATAAAGTGCCAACATATCAAATTTTTCTTCATTTAAAATTTGTGCCATTTTCAAAATAAGATAAGATGTAGGTAATATCATACAATTTAAACCACTTTTTAGAATCTTGAATGACAAATAAATAGGCACTTCATTTTTTCTAATATTGCATATCATGGCCTACCATGTAAAAATATCATGGCCTTTTTTTACCATGCAAAAATATCACGGAATACCATGTAACAATAATCCTTCCGTTATTATAATAATTTGATTATACCAAATAATTTTAATGTAATAAAACTTAGGTTTGGCAAAATTAAAAAAGGTTTGCATTTTTTTGTTTGTAAGTATTTATTCTGATCTATTTTTTCTAATATTTTAACTAAATGTAATTGCAAACAAAAAAAAAAGCGATTTTTAGTTGAAAGCCCTATTTTTTCTAATTGAATTCTTTTTCGTTTTATTTCGATTAAGATTTTTTTATCGCGGCGTTGCCAAACCTATTTAAGACCGTAGACAAAAAATGCGTTAATTATTTTATTGGCTAGAAAACAATGATTATTTGGGGCAGAAAATGTTTTTGTTATTAAACTAATACCCTTGGATGTACCCACATGCTATGTTAGATGCATGCGCTGTTGCCAAGTTAACGATAAAACTGGTTTTTTAATAATTTAAGAGTATTTCTCCAAAATTTTGGTAGCATGTGGCACATAGTTTAAAAGGTAATTCAAAGAGAAATAATTTTATGTACAAATCCAAGATGGCCGCCATAAGAAATAACAAACTTACTGTGGGTAACTCACAAATAAAAGACAATCTGCAGTTTCTTTTTGTACAGAAATGTTCTTCCCTAAAAAGTGTCTTAAGAATGTAACACATTGGGATATGTCAAATTAACCGTTAAGCCCCTATTTAAAAAAAACGAAATGCGCCATTTTTAGTTATTGTTTATTAAGTGAAAAACTACAAAACTTTTTATAATTTTGAAAAAGGATTCGAGATCGGCATTAAATTCTCTAAAATATTCCCCATTTAACCAACTTCCTATCTCATCTATTAAGCGAGATACCCATATAGAGACTTGAATTTCGGACACACTGTATACGTTTTTTAATAATTTATTTTTTTAAAAATACTGCATATTCCGCAATTTTTTTTATTGAAAACTACTATTGACAGTGTTTATTTTAAGGCAAAAAAATTTTTTTTCGTTAAAATCGTGTATCCGGATAGTCGACCGATCCCTAATAAAATTTTATATTAATATTTTTATTGAGCAGCAAAATTTCCATTTACCTCTAAAAACTAAAAAAAATCGAAGATTTATTTTAAATCTCGGATTTAAATTACAAAGGTTCTAAATAAGTTTTCTAATTGGCATTTTGGTCAAAAATTAAAAATAAAGCTGGTTTAGGTACTCTTGGAGAAAAATCATGTTTTTGAAGTTTTTGCGAACCCTGTATAAAAAATCAAAATTTTCTCTTCGTGAATTGCATTTTTTTACAAGCAAAACTTTTGATCAAGAATGACTTTTTCCCGAAAAATTCAGTCAGTGTAGAAGTTAAATATTCGTTTTTTTTTCTAATTTTAAGTTGAAAAAATAGGCACTGACTGTGTAACAACAAACCAGGGACTTTTATAAAGTGTCCATTAAGCTTTGGGATTAGTTTTCCCCGTCACTATTGATCGTATAGGGACTGTAGGGATAGGGGGGTTTCCACTATAGCGTTTATTATTGTTTTTAATACACGTTTATTTATAATATTTAAAGGTGGGATAACGATTTTTATTATTGTTTTCATTCATAGTGAAAACAAAAAAGATGTAGGTAGTTACCCTATGTCTGCGTTTGGTCTATTACTAACGATAACTGTGCCAAATTTCAGCTCTATACAGCAAATAGTCTTTGAAAATAAAACTGTAACAGTCATGTTGGTGCTGCTAGCGTTGCACGTGTAAACACTAAATAGTATTTAGAAACTGTTCTTATTAATAATACTATTTTAATTTTTCAACATTTCTGAGAAACTAAACTTCCTGATGAAAAATACCCTCATCATGGATTTTTGGCTAAGTTTGATGTATCTTTTCGTTTTAAATTCGTTTTTTATAATTACTAGATCGTATAGCCTGTTTACATTAAGCGCAATTGCAAGTAAAATTGTCTGTAAGCATGCGCTTTGATGACTTCTTAATCAGCTGATGCAATAATTTTACTAATTTAAAAACGCCCATTTAATTGCATCGCATGAAGTGGCATGCAGTAAAATCAAATCAAAATACACTTTATTGTTATAAGAAGTACATCTTGTTAACAAAGCTTTGGACAGTATTAAAACTATTATGGAAATTACAATGTTCACTATATAAAGTAAGAATAAGTAATCCAATGAATAGATAAATAAATAAATAGATAATCACACCTTATGCGACAATAAAATAGTCATGGTCAAAAATTTACACACAAATCAATCTAAGACTCGAATCTGGCAAGAATACTAATCAGAGTTTAAAAAAAAATCAAAGGAAATGCCTAGATATTATCATTGTAAAATTCCTTGATAGTATAGTAGGGTCCTAGTAATTAGTTGCCTTTTTAGTCTTTGCTTAAAATTCTTGTCATCAATCACCTGCCGATAAGCCAGTGGTACGTGGTTATAAATTTTGATGCTCTCAAATATCAAGGAATTTTTGGTGAGAGTTGTTTTTGGTATATTTACAGTACGCATGTTATAGGAGCTGTCAGTAGCATAAGTTTTTTATTTTTTATGGATAAGTTTGGCCGTTTCCAAGATAAAAATTCCAAAGTTAAAATCTTTTCCCTGACAAATAAAGGTTTACAGTGAGTATGACAATTAACCCCACACAAGTATCTTAATGTCTTTTTTTTGCAAAACCAATGTAGAGCCCAATAAGCCCTTACTACTAAATCCCCAAAAAGCAATACCATCCATACCTCAAGTGACTCTTAACAAGTGAAAAATAAACCATTCTACCCATACTCATCCCCAATTCTCTTGAGACAACTCTCACTGCGTAAGAACCGGACGCTAGTCTCCCATTTAATGCAAGAATGTGGTCCTTAAACTTAAGTTTGTTGTCGATTTGAAAACCCCAAGAATTTAGCTACGCCCGAGTTCTTAACAAAATTATCTGTCAAAGTTAAGTCAGTCATTGCGCCTAATGTAAACAGTCTATAAATGAGTAAAATTGCATCAGCTGATTAAAAAAATCATCAAAGCGCATTCATACAGGAAATGGCACCTAATGTAAACAGGCTTGTAGAAAGATCATTATTTTCTTGTTCTTTCATGAACTCCTGTTTTTTTTATAACTTTTTTAATCTCCACGGTACCCCTTTTTTAGAAGCGTTGGTCCACTTACTCAAGTGTGAGCGAATATTTTAGTGAAATAGACTTAATGGTACTATAATGATATGAGGCATTTGGCTACTTGCTCCCTTACCTTAAAAACAGACACAGATTTTCTTATCAAAACGGCCAAATACCCCTCTTGGGGTGCCTGTATTTTTCGTGCGGGAGTTTATTTCCAAAATACATAAAATATGCATGGTTACTATAATTTATTAAACGTTCTTATACATACAGTTATGCCTAAAATGTTTTTAAAAAAAAATTTTATATCTTTTTATAATATGAATCGTCTAAAATTTGCTGGACAAATTTTGACATTTTTTTTTTCAAATTTAAATACGATTAACGACAGGAAAATGGGTCGAAACTGAGCTTTAGTCCAATAAACGGAATGCCTAAAAAGAATTTCGGACCTTCAGTAAACCGGATTCTTCGGTAATTCGGCCAAGACTTATATACATAGACTATACTAAACTATGCAGCTTCAGTAATCCGAATTATTTACTAATTCGGATCACCGCGGTTTTAATTAGTCCGGATTATCGAGGTCTCACTGTACTACTTTTTTGTTGTCTACAATCCATAAGCCATAAGAGTTTGGCAAATTACAAAAACAGTTTTTCGGTCAGGGCGTTAATAAATGTGACTAAAATGTTGATATGGCATCACTGTATTTAAAAAAATGATATTATAGGGTTTTAAGATGATAAATAATGATGCAGTGATCAAGTTGAAAATTTAAGGAATACTTACGTAAAGTTTCGAAAACGCCGATCAACCCTAAAAATTTGTATTTAGATTTAAGTGCTCTACAACTTTTATTTGAAACTTATTTTTGTAATGTTTTTTGTTTTGAAGCTACGGGAAAAATTTTTTTTTTTAAATAATTTTCCATCACTTATGCAAGGATTGAATATAAGATAATAACGAAGCGTCTTTT
Organism: Polydrusus pterygomalis; assembly: GCA_963969555.1. NCBI lineage: Eukaryota > Metazoa > Arthropoda > Insecta > Coleoptera > Curculionidae > Polydrusus > Polydrusus pterygomalis. Next base: position 5,822,948 of record OZ018376.1, read on the forward strand.
CGAACAATCAAATGTAACTTCCACCAAAAAAGTAGCTTTCTAACTAAAATTCCTTTTTTTTTTATTGGACTAATTGGAAGAGGCTCAGTTTCAATAAATTTACAAAGATAGGTAACCCAAAAGAGAAATTTAAGAACCAACACTAGGGAAGCATTCGCCATTTCGTTTTTGCAGACACTAAATTTGTCCAAATATTTTAAAAAACGAAAAATAAACGATATATTTATAAAAAAATGTACCTACAAGTTTAAGTTAAAAATAAATTAATTGATAAATTAAAAACAAAAAACGAAATTTTCCCAATCTTGCCCATATTTCTTATTGGTATTGGCGTTACCTAACTTTGTAGACCTTTAATTTAGGGTAATAAAAGGTCCACATAATATACGCATGCGGCGGTGAGCATTTTCATGTCAGGACGTGAATAGGTAGTAAATGATTTCCAAGTTGAATAGATCAAAATGTGCTGTTGCATTTCATCGCTGGATACGTATTACTCCTTTTTACATCTACAATATAAATGCTCACCCAAGCTTTTTTGGCTAGACGTGTATGTGGAAACGTTTGAAGAAATCTTTTATTGGTTTTAATCATAGAATATAGCTAGAACTATGGTAATTAGCTATTATAGGAACACCACGCCATAAATGAATTTTTTTCAGTTATAAATTTTAGGGCATAGATTATGAGTCGAATTTATGTCGGTTTTATCGATTTACAAGTCGATTTTATCGGTTCAGAAGTAAAATTTATATTTTTCTGACTTGTTTGTCGGTTTTATCCACTTACAAGTCGATTTTATTAATTTTTACAAGTCGAATTTATGTCGGTTTTATCGACTTATAATTTGAATTTATCGATTCACCAGTAGAATTTATAGACTTGTTTGTCGGTTTAATCCACTTACAAGTCGATTTTATTAATTTACAAGTCGATTTTATGTCTGTTTTATCGACTTATAAATTGATTTTATTGATTCACCAGTAGAATTTATATTTTTCTGACTTGTTTGTGGATTTTATCAATTTAATTATTAGTTTTAAGTCGATTTTATTAACTTACAAGTAGATTTTATCGGTTTACAAGCCCCTATAATGTCGTGTCAACAATAAAAAGCGATATTTTAAAAACGGTTAGGCCCTGGAAGCTGAAATTTTGGACAGTTAAGTAGGATGGCACCAAGGATTTAACAATAATTAACTAACCAGGCAACATTGACAAGCATAAGTTACTCACAATCAAAGTAGCTCGATTAGCTTCTAACTTGTATAAATTCGTACAAATTTGTACAAACCCGAACAAACTTGTGCCAGTGCGTACAAACTTGTATAAACATGTTCAAACTTGTACAAAAGCTAACCGAGTCACTTTGATTGTGAGTACATTATGTTTTTTTTTATTATTATTGAAATTTTTTTAAACTTTGGCGTGGTATTTGTATAATAGATAATTACCAGAGTAGAGCGAACAGTATTCATCTCCTGATGATGAACGTTTCTACGTTCGAAACATGTAGAGACCTTTAATTGAATAATTTTATTCTAATGAATTTGTGGAGGCATACTTTTATTTTTCTTTCGTTTCCATATTTTCAACTCCACTGTAAGCATGGACTATTTCTTCAAATCAAATTTTAATAATCTGTGAGGGACACCTCGGTTGTTCACCGGCCTTGTGGGATTCTTTTGCAGGTTTATAGAATATAGCCTAAAAATAAATGGTTGTTCCTAAGATAATTCAAAAAATATGTGACTGATTTCAAAGTTCTTTAGTAAAAAGGATAAATGTAGCTGCATAATTGACTATCTCATAAGTTTTTTTTTTATTATTGTTTGTTATAAAAAAAATTCTAAAAACAATAAAAAAAATACATTAAATACCTACATTGCTCAAAAGTTGACATTGACATTTTGAAACAGCTAAATATTTTATTTTTAGTTTCCGTATTAAATATATTAACTAAAAAATAGACTTTCAATTTTAAAAACTGCAGTCTGCTAAGCATTTTTTATTAAATTATTTGTAAATATTTTGGTCGACCGCTTTTCTTTCATTTTTGAAAAATTGACACTAATTTTCCATGGGATCTTCTATGTAGCTACTAAAATCTGCCATAGGTAACTAGATATTTGTATAATTGCTATATTTTAGAAGAAGACAAAACTATTATTGACTCTTAAGCAATGTGTTAGAATAGGAAAAACATAAGAATATTTTTAACGAAAATCCGCCAGTATAAGTTGGAAAGCCAATGTTTTAGTTTTAACTCGAGTGTATTTTTTTTAATTATAGCGTTTTTATTGTTGCATTTTATGTGGTTAAATGTGTATCTGGTACATGTATAAATATACACTTAAACAAATGTTTTGCGTATATTTTTTTTAATAATTTATTATTTATTTGTTTATTAACGAGCTTAACCCATTTTCAAATTACAATTATTAGTTTTTAATTACCTAATGCATATTATAACATAGATACATTAAAATTTACAAACTCATAAGTAACAATAACATTAACATCAATAACAAAATACTACAATTAAAAAAAAACAAATAAAAATTCAGCAAAGAGGATTACCTACTTCAATTGGGACAGAGATTTGGATCGATCTGATCTTAAACATCAGTTCACTGATCCAAGGTGAAACACGGATTTCCATTTCGGGTGTTCATTTGGGTTTCGATTTTGACTTAACCTCATTTCATGTTCAAAAATTAGTACTTCTAATTTTATTTCCACTCTTCTCACTCACATACAGGAATAGCTATTTACCTAACAAGTGCGGAAAATGAATTTTTCCGCACGAGTCTGCCGTTCACCGAACGACGCGTATATAGCGGAGTTCGGTGAAGCAGCCGAGTGCAGGGAAAACATTTTTCGCACGTGTCAGGTACAATAGTTTTTCTACAGACGTGTGGAAACAAGTAACACATATTTCAAAGAATTTTAAGAATTTTTAATTAACTATAACAATCACATACATATGTAACAGTAACTAATTCTGAGAAAAAAAGTAATAACTACAAGTTAAAAAATTGATATATTATTGATTTTGACATAATCGTGCCGAAAAATTTTTCCGCACTAGTGTGGAAAAACCAATTTTCCGCACGGATTTTTGACATAATCGTGCCGAAAAATTTTTCCGCACTAGTGTGGAGATCGAAAACGGTTCAATTTAGATATATAGTGGTATATAAAAATTATGTTTAGAATTGTCCGTAGAATCCAATTATGCAACAATATACAGAGTATTCCATTTAAAAAAATATAACTTTGATCTGTCACGCTTTTATGCTACGAAAATATATTTTGCAAGAAGTTTACATTAAATCCTACAACTTTTGTATTCAACAGTTTTTTCCTAATTGCGAAACAAAGAAGTTAAAGGGGGGTAACATTATACGCGATCACCCTGTACATAAAATAAATGATCTCCCAAATTCTGAGAAACTTGCCAGATATACCCTCTTCGCTGATGACGCGACGATTTCCTTGGCTGGTGAATTTCTGGACGAGAGACTGCACAGGATAGGGCTCAGCAATGGTTCTTATGAAACAAACTTAAGGTTGAATTCTCAACGTCATTCAATCTATTGCCAACCTATAACCTATTTCGCGTTGATTTTTTGAGTTTATTATTTTCATAACTAACATTTAATGAAAATCAATGTCGTCAGTACATTATTTAGGTAGTATCTGATATATTACAAAAATATCAATTTATTTCATTGCTAATTTTGGGAGAATTGTATAGTGAAAGAACAATAAGTGACGATGACATAATAATATAAAAAAAAATCTTACCCGATATTTTTCGCTATACAATTCTCCTAAAATAAGTTATGAAATTCCTTGATTTTTATTAAATATGTCAATTATTACCTATAGAATATCAAATCGATACTGATTTTCTTTAAATTTTGTATAAAAGCTAGAAAACATAAATAAATCTACGCGAAATAGGTTGGCAAGCATGCAGATAAACAAAAAATGCTATTTTTTCAATGAGAGACTTACATGACCAAGATATAACAGAAATAAAATTCCTGTGCATAACTCTGGATCCTAGACTCCAATGGGGACCACAAAAAACTTTCAAAGAGCCTATATGTCACTATATGTGTTCATCTTATTTTGCGCCACATTCGGCCGAGGTGTGAAGGATATTTGGTCTGCAGAGAAGGGCCATGAGATTGATGTCTGGGCTTGGGTACAGGGATGATTGCATGGGGTGTTTGTTGGGTGGAAATTGCTGACTGTGCCCTGTCTGTATCTGATGTATGTACAGCAAAATGCCGAACTATTCCAAACCCATGATTATTATTATATTTAAATCAGCGTTTTTTATCTTAAGTGTTAAAGACCATATGGAGGAGTTATTTTAGTTGTAGTGTCTTGGACATACAGCTTTTGTTCAATTTTTTCAATCATAGGCCTTTTATGTAAATTTTCAGGACAAAATATATTCAAAATTTTACTCTGATATTTTTTATTTTATACTTATTTTTAACAAATCCAATTATGTACTATTATATTAATCAAACTCCATTTTGGGCTCGGCATCTTCTGCATCTCTACACTTGGCATTCTGCAACTCCCGTCGTATTTCAGGCGTGATTGTGTGGTGATTTTGTTTCTTGAGTAGTTCGAGCAAGGAATCCCTTTGTTCTGTCGAAATATCCGCTTTGTATCTCTGTACAAACGTCAGGAACGCTTGATGCCACAATACGGGAAGTTCGCGCGGGTCTCTTTCAAATCTATAGAAAAGAAACTCATTTAAAAGAGTCATTTACATGTAACGTTTTCCTAACTAGCTACACAATTGAAATACAGTGAGGACGTAAAGTCTGGAATAAATTCATTATTTAGGGAACGCTGAATGTTTTTAAAAATCGCTCGGACACGTCGATTTTGTTTTTTTAATACGCATTTTTTTCAATATTTTTTATTATACAGGGTGTCTCCGAAAGCACTCTGCTTGGACCAACTTTAATTTTTTAAATGGGAACCCCCATTTTTTTTTTAATTTTAGGATTCTGTGCATAATTGTGAACATTTTTTATCTAACATGTCATTATGATTTATCGACAGTTAAAGTTCGAAAATAAATAAAACAATTAATTATTTATCATTTTAATAAATGTTGAAAATGTTGCCCAAAGGTTAATTGGCAGTAACCTAGACGATCGAAAAATTCTTTCTGCACATTTCTGACAACTTCCGGACTGATTGACCGTATTTCTTAAACAATTCGATTCTTTAGGTCTTCCATGTCCATTGGCTTAGTTTGGAAAACTTTACCTTTAAGGTAACCTCACAGAAAAAAGTCAAGAGGGGTTAAGTCGGGAGACTTCGGCGGCCATTCAATAGCTTCCCTTCTTCCAATCCATCTATTTTCAAAAGTTCGCGCTTATCTTAATACTATTTTTGAAAATAGATAGATTGCAAGGAGGGGAGCATTGAATGTCAAATTCAAATTCCTTTATTCATGCCAATGCACAAACTGTGCTCACACACGTCATAGTATAATAAAATCTACAATTTAATGTGGTAATATTCGTAAATCTTTAGATTAAGGACACAACAATACAAATTAAAATAATAAAAGTAAACCTAAGCTAAACAAAGTAAAACAAGTACAATCACCAAAACATCAAAATCATGAAACTATACACTTGTTAAAAAAAGAGAAGAGCATATAAACATTTAATGACAAATTTAATAACTTAAAACTGGGTTATGTCACAATTAAAATTCAAGAATTCAGCCACATCAAAAAATGCCCGACTAACGAGAAAATTTTTAATCTTTCCTTTGAATGATTTTATTGTTAAAGTCCTAATAGCAATAGGTAGTTTATTAAAAAAGCGAATGCCGAGACTACCCGGACCGTCCTGAGACCTCAAGAGTCGCCTGTAGGAGGGCACCAAATTATCTCTACCACGAGTACCATACGAGTGCAGGTCAGCATGAGTCTGATATTGACTAAGATGGGTTCTGACAAATACAAGACTCTCCAGGATAAAAAGTGATGGTAGCGTTAAGACGCCAAGCGACCTAAAAGCAGGACGACACTCCTCTCGATAAGATAACCCAGCAACTATTCTTTCTTTAAGTCTTCCATGTCCATTGGCTTAGTTTGGAAAACTTTACCTTTAAGGTAACCCTACAGAAAAAAGTCAAGGGGGGTTAAGTCGGGAGACTTCGGCGGCCATTCAATAGCTCCCATAGACAATTTACCTTTAGATAAACAAACAATAATCACGAATGTGGCAGTTTTATGGCCTCGCGCATGTAAACAAAACTGGGAACTATTAGACATGCGCACTGCAACATTATCGTTTGACGAATGGGAAAATAGACAGGTCCGGGCTTTAAAATTTAAATTCTTGCTCATATGCCACCATAGAGGGTTTATTTTACTCCTATTTGGGCATAATACAATTATACAACGGCTGCAACTAGTACTAGTCATTGTTTATATTACAATCCGAGTCACTAAAAGCACAAACACAATTCACTAACTAAACTACACAAAAACCAGAAATCCATAAATATTAAACACCAGTCCCACAATCCACGATAGCCGATCCGATAGCTGAAAACTTTAGAAAACTACAAGGAATCCGCAGAGAAGAGAAACCTTAAAACACAACAACAAAAATGGCGGCCGAGCCGGTTCTGGAGAGTATTCTTGAGCGGGTCGATTATTGTCGATAAAGTAGGACGGCCGATAACACGAGGTTTGTGCGCATGCACGAAGGTTTCCCGAATGAAGACAGCTGACCGTCGAGTCATGCGCTCGGACGTATTTTTTCACCCATAAAACGTAACTTTTGTTTGCGCAGGAGATAAGCTGTAGGTATCTAAAGGTAAATTGTCTATGATAGCTCCCCTTCTTCCAATCCATCTATTTTCAAAAGTTCGCGCTTATCTTAATACTATTTTTGAAAATAGATAGATTGCAAGGAGGGGAGCATTGAATGTCCGCGGAGGTCTCCCGACTTAAGCCCCCTTGACTTTTTTCTGTGGGTTTACCTTAAAAGTAAAGTTTTTCAAACTAAGCCAATGGACATGGAGGACTTAAAGAATCGAATTGTTCAAGAAATACGGACAATCAGTCCGGAAGTTGTCAGAAATGTGCAGAAAGAATTTTTCGATCGTCTAGGTTACTGCCAATTAACCTTTGGGCAACATTTTCAACATTTATTAAAATCATCAACGGGATTTATAAAACCCAGTGCGACATCTTGCGTCCCAGTACGGTACCTTAGAAAAGGTCAGTCGTAAAGGGTTATTCTGTAAAAACAGAAAATTATGCAAGATGCCCTCAAAACCGGTATAAGTGCCGGACCACAGATATTAATTCGAAAAAATATCTGTGGTCCGGCACTTATACCGGTTTTGAGGGCATCTTGCATAATTTTCTGTTTTTACAGAATAACCCTTTACGACTGACCTTTTCTAAGGTACCGTACTGGGACGCAAGATGTCGCACTGGGTTTTATAAATCCCGTTGATGATCGATCCTGACAAGTGATTTGTCTTTGAGTCCTGTTTCCTTCTGCCAAACCGAGCCTCACTGATGAGCCGTAATAACGGCGAAACGCGTCTGGGGATGGGTTTGGCGGAAGGAAACAGAAAAACCTTTTTCGAATTTATTAAAATGATAAATAATTAATTGTTGTATTTATTTTCGAACTTTAACTGTCGATAAATCATAATGACATATTAGATAAAAAATGTTCACAATTACGCACAGAATCCTAAAATTAAAAAAAAAATGTGGGTTCCCATTTAAAAAATTAAAGTATAAGTATAATAAAAAATATTGAAAAAAATGCGTATTAAAAAACAAAATCGACGTGTCCGAGCGATTTTTAAAAACATTCAGCGTTCCCTAAATAATGAATTTATTCCAGACTTTACGTCCTCACTGTATACAAAATGTACTGAAGCGTCCATTACCTTAAAAAGTGAAAAACTAAGGCATCCACCACCCTATATGGCAAAGCATATTTCTTGTCCAAAAATATCCTTAAAAATATCGAATTTGCTCCTGTATAATCCATCTCGGCTATTTTCAACATGGCTGCAGATGAATGTAAGATAGGAATCGAGTTCCTTGCTACTACAGAACCTATAATAATCGCATCACGGAGTGTGCAGTTACCAGATTCCAGTAGAGGCAACAGTATACCTGAAATTAAGGTTAGAATATGTTAGCGTTCGTTGACGTTTTTTACGTGGCAGTTTAAAAACCAATGGTTATCAGCTGTCCTTGTTTAATTGCACTAACTCAACAAAGACAGCATTAAAATTCCTATGGCTAGTTGAATATGTAACGTATTGGTATAGCTAACCCCTTAAAAAATTGCTTCTAATGGAAAAAACTGCTGAGATTTCTAATGTTTTTGAAAAAAACCCAAAATGGAAAGAATATATTTTTTTAAATTTATTTGTAAAAATAGGGGCACATCCCATTATATCAAATCAAATCAAAATACACTTTATTGTTATAAGAAGTAGGTACATCTTGTTAACAAAGCTTTGGACAGTATTAAAACTGTTATGGAAATTACAATGTTCACTATATAAAGTAAGAATAAGTAATCCAATAAGTAATAAGAAGTAAAGTTTTTTTTTCTTTCTGGTATAAGATATCTACTGCCCATATGGAGAATGTGTGGTAAAACAAATTTTAATAAAATGCAAACTTTATTGTATAAAACTATGATAGGCTTACTCAAACTGACAGGCTGTATAAAGAAATGAATACTTTTAAATTAGACACCCTCTTGAGGATTGAGCAATGCAAGCTTATCGACAAAGTACTACATAGGCACCAAAATCTAAAATTAATATCATATTGTCAAATCAAGTTCACAATAATTATGAAACACGAATTTATGATATATATCAAATAAATACTAGAACAAATATGGGTCTTTATAATCCCATTGTACATGCATCTAAGGTTTTTAATCAATTGCCAAATAATTTAAAATATAGAAAGGTGAGCTTGTTTATAAAAAATGCTTTGCTAATGTTCAGAAAAGCTAGAAAGAGGAAACATTCACACTGTTTTCTTTTACTAATAGCTTAGTATTCTCGAGGCCAGAGATTTTAAGCACTGATCGAAGAAATCTTGTAAAATTACCTAAGTATATATTGTTTGTAATTATTTTTCAAAAAATAAATAAATAGATAAATAAATAAATAGATAATCACTCCTTATGGGACAACAAAAATAGTCATGGTCAAAAATTTACACACAAATCAATCTAAGTTGAATACAAGCTCAATCTTACCAAAAATCTGGCAAGAATATACACTAATCAAAGTTAAAAAAAAAAAAATTAAAGGGAATGCCTAGGTATTATTCTAGGTAAAATTCCTGGATATTATAGTAGGGTCTAGTAATTAATTGCCTTTTTAATCTTTGCTTTAAAATCCTGTCATCAATCATGTTGATAAGCCAGTAGTATGAGATTATAAATTTTGATGCTCTCAAATATCAAGGAATTTTTGTTGAAAGTTGTTTTTGGTATAGGAAGAGGAATATCATCACAGTACACATGTTATAGGAGCTGTTAATAGCATATTTTTTATGGATAAGGCAGGCCAATTCCAAGATAAAAATTCCAATCAAAGTGAAAATCTTTTCCCTGACAATAAAGGCGAATATGACAATTAACGTCACACAAGTATCTTAATGCCCTCTTTTGTAAAACCAATGTAGAGCCCAATAGGACCTTACTACTAAATCCCCAAAAAGCCATACCTCAAGTGACTCTCAACAAGGTCTAAGAAACATATTTTGAACGTTCTCCAAGCTATATTATAAAACACGTTTCATAAGACATTTACAGTTTAGTATTTTTTAAAAACTTACTGCTGGTTTCTTAAATACTATACTCTGTTCTACTAATGTTTTATGAAACTTGTATTGTAATATACTTATTACTAATATTTTTAAAATTAATTTTATATTACCTTTCATAAAACCTCCTGGCTTATACAAAGCCTTCCTCAAAGCTTGATATAAGTGGAAATTCAGCCTTTTATATTCAGCCAAGTCATCTCTTATACGTGGTAAAAGAACCAAATTAAAAAACCTCTGGGCCATTTTTTCTTTTAAATTAGATGCAAAAATTCTAGTTCCTTGATACATTGCTGCTGCCGACCAACTTGGAGGATCTAAAAAGAATTAATACAAACGAAAACTAAATAAAACAACCAAGAGAATAATTTTTAACAAATCATTTTAATCAAGAAATAATTTTACCTGTAATATACAAGATCTGCTCCCAATTTCTTAAATTAGGAATAATTTTAAAAGCCTTTGGTAGTTTTCCACTCCTATATTTCCTTAATACATCCCTTACTCCTTCATACATTGCCTTAACTCTGGGGTCCAAGTCTTGCATCTGTAATGAACCTGCATCACTAAAACAACAGAAGTCTTGGAGAAGTAAATCTTAAAATCTCAATTAAATACTGATAAATAATTCAGTGATAATAATTATTTACAATTTCTTTAAAATGATACCTGAAATGTGTGTCTAGTTCTGTTTGTTTTTCTGTAATTTTTTCCATAATTATATCTGCCAAGGTTCTTCTTGGAAGTGGATTTTTGCTCATGAACCTTTCAATTGCCTCCTCATCTTGTTCATTGATTTCTATGTTCTCATAAAAGGTATCTGGTTCAAGATTATCTTCCTGCAATTTAAGAAAATTAAAATTTTTAAGTATAAAAATGTCAATCATTAGGAAAAGAAGTTTTAAGTTTCAATCTTAAAACCAAACTATTTTTTTCTGCCTAGGGTAGGTACCCTCATTCCTCCTCAAGATGTATTGTCATATTCAGTAATATTACAGGTTCTATCTCGCTACATACCTCATCTTCATTTTCACTATCGGAATCACTTTTAGCTTTGTCATCTAATTTCACAGCTTTCATTTTGCTAGCTTCTGAAGGTGTAGGGCCATCGAATCCCTCTTCCAACTCTCGTTGCTGTTCCCTTGCTGCTGACAATATCTTTCTTGATAAATTTGAGTCAACATACTAGAATAAGTGTTAAAAGTAATAGTTAGTAGGTAGGTAGTTTATTTTTCTATTGCATTTTAGCTTCGGACCAAAAGTCTGATGTTCTGGTTATGAATGAAGTCCAAAAGTTTAACTAAAAACTGGCAAACGTTGACAACACAACATTTTGGTGTTAGTATCTACATACTAACATCAAAATTCTTTAACATTACTGGATAAAGCAATTTAATTTATTACTCAAAAGTGCCTAAAATTATGTTTACCTGCTGTTCTTCATCTTGACGTAACCTGATTTTATTTCTGTTTTTTGCTTTGGTGAACTTGGCCTCGTGTATGTCCTGTTCCAGAGGGACTTTATTAACCATCTGGGACGGTTTTGCACGTTTAGTTTTACCCATCTTGCTAAAAATTGTTTTGTTTTTATTCGCACGTGTAACACTTTGACATATTTGGAAAACTTAAACAAACAAACATAACCTCAATCTTCAATGTACTGTCAAGAAAATCACACAGAAAAAAAAAGGGTTGAAAATCAAGGTAGATGAGCTGCGTTCGGGATAGAAACAGATTTGGAGTGAGAATATATTTTAATTTTTTAAGACGAGCGCTTCACGTCAAAAGTGAAAAAACAACCTTAATCATACAGATTTGCATGCACACTCTTAAAGTACCTCTCAGCGAGACGTGACTTTTGAAGTAGACACTTTTCACTCTTCTTGTATACCCGAACGCTAGAGGATCCACACTTTTTGCACCGAATGTCATACTCGAACGGATGGAGTGCCCTTAGGTAAGTTCGGAGTGAAAAGAGTGACAATCTCAAATGCATCTGGTATGGAGGATTGTTGTTGTTCGAGGATTGCGATGGCTTCTAGAAAATTTATAGGGTTTTTTCAGCCTTCAGCCAATTTTTTTAGAAGAAAGGAAAGATATCCCAATGAAGTACTCTCTTCTTTTAAATTACTATGGCCACCATAGAGAAATAAACAATATCTGATCACTTGTCGTTACAACATTTAGCTTGCACTCATGAACTTTGTCCACGTCCGTGCACTGTGATGAACTGTAGCAACAGTAAATTCCCATCTTCCCAAACAACTGTCAAAATAGAATATAAATGACTTTGACAGCTATGTTAGGTTTGTTGACGTTTTTTTCTTAATATATTTTCTTTATTTCGTAGTTTTTTGAGTAAAAATGAATTAAAAACATAGATTTTGGTGAAATAATTTAAGTTTTCCATCTTAATCCTAAATTTACTCATATTTCCCTTCCTCTAAAGACATGAAATAAACCGAGAAGTCATCATCCATTGTCCCCACAATGTTTAACAGCAGCCTTCTATACGAGAAGAGGCCCCTAAAGAAGCCTAGAATAGGGCCTCCTGATGTGTATCCTCAGGAGCCTAAGCAGAAAGAGGACGAGTTAACAAGTGTTAATGTGAAGCATGGGTTTCCTACAAGTCTACATTTAACTGATGAATTTGGAACAGCTAGAAATTGTAATGTTACCTCTAATAAGGTAAGTTGATAAAGCATTATGTATGCTTTCCGTTATTTACACCGAGGTAGAAAGCTCTAATCAAGTTTGGGTAGTCTTAAATGGCGATACAAATGAAATTAATTTAAGTTTTCAACCAATCTAGGTTGGTGCATATTTCAATGCAATTATTGCTCGTAAAGAAGAACTTAGTATGTTGCCAGACTCAGGGAGAAAACGCCAACAAATTAACCCAAAAGATAACTTTTGGCCGGCAACTATGCGAACAAAAAACCACATTGAAGCATGGTTTAAAGATCTTGCTGGAAACAAGCCTTTGATGAACTTATCTAAAAAGGCTCCAAATTTTAACAAAAAAGAAGAAATTTTTATGATGTTGACGGAATATCAAGTACCAATGATGAGAGCAGCTTGGTTTATAAAGTTAAGTTCAGCTTATACAGTGGCTGTTTCTGAAGCCAAAATTAAAAAGAGACAGATGTCTGATCCAACTACAGGTAAGGTACTGAGCTAGGGAGACATAAACAATTATTTAATTTAAAGCTACATTTTAAGCAGGAAATTGTAGTATAAATAGGTGTAGACATATGTCCAGTTTTTTAGGGTAGTGAGTTTATTATTTCATCACCACATTTTTTTAGAATGGACAAGCACACTATTAAAATTTCTTAAAGATCAAGTGCCAAAACTGCAAGAACACTATTCACAAACTGAAAAGCCACCTGCCCCTAACACAGCTCTAACAACACTAGCAAATTATGAAACTGAACAAAAATTAGCTTTAAGACATTGGGTATACTGCTCTAGAATGTTGAAGTACATGTATGAAGAGGGGCTGATAGATAGACAAGAAGTTTTAACTTGGAATATAGAACTTTTAGAAAAACATGATAAACCAAAAGGACAACCACAAGAGGATGGGTTGTTGAGACTGCTTTTACCTCTAACACTTCAGTATTTAGACGAGTTTGTACAGTCGGAGCTTTTGTCGCGCCGTTTGTGTCATTTTTGCACAAAGAAATTGTATTTTATGATGAATAATGTGGCTGAAACGAGTTTGATGACTTCTCCGCCTAGTGAGAGCAAGACTGAAGTCAAAGAAGCTGAGAAGGAAGTAAAAAAGGAGAATGTTCCACCCAATTCCATGCAGAGTACTTTGAATGAGTATCAGAGTTGCCCACATCATAAAGACATTGGTAATAATCAATCAATAATGTAGATACCTATATAGATTTTCTGTTTTTATTTGTTTTGTTTTTATCAGAGACAAAAGCCTCGAGGGTGTTCTTGAGTGTTCCTCCATTGTAGATAGGCAAAATAGTTTATTGGTAATATGTATATACAGGCCGCCTCAAGGTAACACAGAATATTTTTTTAACATTCTCACTGATATCTTAAATTACTCCTTTAATACCTATCACTCTTTTAAAGTAATAATGTGTGGGGACTTCAACATAGACCTTCTTGTAAACAATATTAATGCCAACTTATTTAGAGACATCTTAAACAGTTACAACTTCAGACAGACAATATTTGCGGCCACCCGCGTAACACAACACTCGGCCACACTTATTGATAATATTTTTGTAGATTTTCCTTCCTGCGCTCGTGGTGAGGTTATCGTCACAGCCCTGTCGGACCACCACGGACAGATTCTTGAGGTGGATGTGCTGCCTCCCCACGGGCATGACCATGTGCCGCTCAGGGGACGCATATTCTCTAAAAACAAACTTGAGCAATTCCGTCGGGAGCTTCGGGGGGAGACCTGGGAGAGGGTGTACGGAGAGACCAATGTAAAAAACGCATATACTGCATTTTCTAACCAATTAAAAAGTTTATTAAACTTGCACTTTCCTTTAAAAACAATAAGAAAAAATACAAAAATTCCAAACAGTTGGATCACACAGGGCATCAAAGTATCCTCCAAACATAAAAATTACCTTTACAGACAAAATCGACGTGGCGAAATAAGCAATGAAACCTATAAAAGCTATAGCAAAGTATTTAGGAGAGTTGTTCAGGCGGCTAAACAAATGTCAACCTTAAATTTTATCAATAATTCGAAAAATCCAGGGAAAGCAACATGGACCTTGATTAAACAATATACAAGAAAGAACTATAAAATGTCCGAATCAATACTTGGCAATTTATCAAAGGAGAACACCACTGATACTGAAGTTCTTAATCAGGTCAACAGCTACTTTATAAATGCATGCCCGGATCTGGGAGGAACCGGTGATGCAGTCGCCATTCCTCCTTGTTCACACTCTCTCTATTTGCTTCCAACAGATCCAGGGGAAGTGGTAAGCACAATAAATAACCTAAAAAACACTAAATCTGTGGGAGTCGATGAGTTGCCTGTGCACCTTCTCAAGTGTATGGCTGTAGAGATTGCGCCGGTGCTGTCGCATATAATAAATTTATCTTTCGTTACAGGTACTTTCCCTGATCAGCTAAAGGTGGCTCGGGTAAGCCCCATATATAAAAAGGGTGACAAAACTGAAATCTCTAACTACAGACCTATAGCTCTTCTAAATAATATAAGCAAAATTTTTGAAAAAATAATGTATAAAAGATTCCTAGAATTTTTGGATGGGCATGATATAATAAGTATTTATCAAAATGGCTTTCGACCCGGGAAATCAACAGCTACCGCTGTCTATCAGGCTCTTACCACAGTTCTTGATGCTCTGAATAAAAATAATCAAACACTTGCCGTCTGTCTTGATTTGTCTCGAGCGTTTGACAGTGTTAAACATGACATTCTCTTAAGAAAGCTGGAAGGTTATGGTTTCAGGGGAACGGTTTTGAAATTAATAGAATCGTATCTGCACCGCCGGCAACAGTGTGTTGTTGGAGCGGATGGGTTTGGTGGCATGTTGGCATCAGACATGCAATCTGTAAAAATGGGCGTGCCGCAGGGTTCAATATTGGGGCCGCTACTATACATTCTATATACTAACGAACTCCCGGGGGTAACGTCTCACCGCACAGTTCAATACGCTGACGATACGACTCTTATCTTTGATCTTGAGGATAATTCCAGCGCGAGCGCCGAGGTGGATCAGGCCCTGAGACTATTAAAACTATGGTTCGACTCAAATAATCTTATTTTAAACATGAATAAAACACAATTACTTAAGTTTTCTTATCAGAATTCTAGGGAAACAGAAAATTTAATTTTAAATAACACCACACTGGAATCCGTCAACTCGGCTGTGTTTCTTGGGGTAACTATAGACTCCAGACTTGATTGGAGGGACCACATCAATGTGCTGGCGGGGAAAATATCTCGTTTCTCTTTTGCTCTCAGTGTACTATCAAAAAATATTGGGAGGACAGCTGCTATGGCGGCGTATCATGCTTATGTGCATTCTCGACTGCGGTACGGGGTCCTTTTTTGGGGTGGCAGTGTCGACATATCCAGGATCATGATTCTGCAGAAAGCGTGTCTGCGTAGGATCTTCTGCATGGGATGGATCGATAGCTGTCGACCTGTTTTTCGCAGGTGGGGAATCCTGACTGTGATCGGCACATACATCTACGAATCTGTACTTTTCTTTAAACTAAATGAACACCTATTTGGGGAGGCGCGCAGGGGTCACGATCATCTCACCAGGGGTAGACATGACCCCTTACTCCCAAGATATAATTATACCTACCTCCAAAGGAATGTACATTACATGATAATAAAGATATATAACAAAGTGCCTAATCGTATAAAAAATTATAATATTACCAAACTTCGACGCACACTTAAACAATTTCTTACTTCCAAGGCCTACTATACAATGGAGGAATTCTTTAATGATGTAGACATTTGACGGCTAAATACTTCCTAAATTATTTTTTATTTTAATTTTAAAATCTTGTGTCTTGTGTGATGGTTAAGTTAAATTGTATACAAACTTTGTTTTCTGTAATGGTGGGACCTTTATTGGCCCTCCCTGCTACTTCTTTTGTTTCATTTTCTATTGTTAAGTCTTAGTATACTCCTAAAGTTTTTACTCTTAGTTTAGTTGTTACATGACAAGTTCTATGCTATTTTGTATTTTGACAGAACTAATAAAGAATTGATATTTGTTGACTAACGATTTTGATAAACACACATTTTTAGTTCTTCAGTTGAGCACTGTTATACATACAATTTTACTTGAGTGTCCAACAGCTTTGGTATGGTGTCCTACAGGTGTAGGGACCCAGTGGCATGGATCTCCTTTGGATAACTTACCCCTACGTGAGTACATAGTCAATTTTTCTTTTGAGAAAAAACTATTTGTTAAAAATAAGTTAACATAATGTCCAAGCATTCACTTATACTAATGAAATTTGAATTGTTTTTTCCAGCTTCGTCAACTTTACCTATGCCACCCCGTTGCGATATGAATACTTATAGAAAGCAAATTTTTCATTCTGAAAATTTTATAAGAGAGAGAAGCAAACGTGCCGAAGGAAAATGGTGTACTGATAAGTGGCAAACTAGCTCGGCAGGTAAAACATTAAAAACAAACCTTTTTTTTTATATCATCATCATCATCATAATCATCATAATCTTTATTTGTCCTTATAAATTACCCATAGGGTGTAGAACATGTCAAATTTAGAAAGTACATACAAGAATGGTAAAATGTTAAAAATATAAAACACAATACACAGCAGCACAGTACAGCATACACAATATTACATAGAATATAAAGGTAAAATTGAATGATAGTGATGAAAGTGTATCAAACACCTTCAGTACATCCAGAAAAGAAAAAAAAAACAAAAACAAAAGAATTAAACAAACTGAAACAAATAATATAATGTTGGTACCTAGCTTAATGTATCCTGAAAAAATTCCTCCACTGCATAGTAGGCCTTTTCGACAAGAAGTACTTTAAGTTTAAGTTTAAATTTATGTAAAGAAAGCTGGCGCAATCTTCCTGGAAGTTTATTAAAGATTTTAATAATTGAACAGTGAACATTTTTTTGAATGTATGAAAGATGAGTTCTATTGTAGACCAAATCAGCCCTATTCCTGGTATCATAGGAATGTGATCTTGTTTGGTCAGAAAATAACTCCTCATAATGCTTTACAAAAACCGCCGCCTCCAAAATGTAAGTAGAAACGACTGTAAGAATACCAAGGTCTCTAAAAAGTTGCCTACAAGACTCCCGTTGTCCCAAGCCAAGCATGTTTCTGACACAGAGCACGATCCCATATCTAATCCTGGAATGTATGTGAGCGTGATACGCAATCAGAGAGGCTTCGAAGCACACGTTGCGTGCAAGCACTCTCAGGGCATATGCATATTTAGCCAGTGTTGAGGACAGTCCGTCCATATGTTGCCTTCAATCCAAGCGAGAGTCCAAGCAGATTCCCAGGAACGACGCCGATCCCACTGTTGAAACAGTCTGATTTTGACTCGTAAAAGTTAGCGGTTCATTGTTAAGTTTGTAGGAAAATTTGATTAATTGAGTTTTATTTATGTTCAATGTTAAGTTATTGGCAGTAAACCAATTTTCCAAAGAGTTTAGAGTATCAAAAATTGTGGAATTTGGGTCTATACTTTTGTCCAATGAAAAGATTACTGTAGTGTCATCAGCAAATTGAACCAAAGAGTGATTGATTACGTGTGGAAGTTCATTTGTGTATATTATATAAAAGAGAGGTCCCAGTAGGGACCCTTGGGGTACTCCCCTTTTTATCGTTTCTAGATTTGATCGCATCTTCCTGCCAGAGGAGTCAAAGTCTTCTATGCATTGTTGTCTATCTGTAAGATATGACCGCATCAGAGTCAATGGCACGCCCCTAATGCCGAAACACTCAAGCTTGGACAAGAGCACCCCATGATCCACACTGTCAAACGCCTTAGATAGGTCGAGACACATTGCCATAGTCTCATTGTTTTTATTCAAAGAATCCAGTATTTTGACAAGTGCCTGGTATAGAGCCCGGACTGTTGATTTGTTTTTCCGAAATCCATTCTGTACATCAGAGAATGCATTGTTCTTTTCTATGAAGTTGACTAATCGTTCATATATTACTTTTTCGTATATTTTACTGAAATTGTTTAGAAGTGCTACGGGCCTATAGTTTTTAATGTCGTTTTTTTCACCCTTTTTGTAGATAGGCTTAATTTGGGCTATTTTTAGTTTTGAAGGAAAGATGCCTGAACTCATTGAAAGGTTAATTAGATATGAAAGAACTGGTGAAAGTTCGTCTGCAGCATATTTGATTAAAGAAATAGGAATTTCATCTGCACCTGTAGATTTTTTGTTTTTGAGACCTTTTATGATTTGAATTATTTCTTGTGAGTTAGTTGGATTCATAAAAATAGTTTTGTTCGATTTTTGTACATATTTTAAAGCAATTTGTTCATTCACACCAAGAACAGGACATGCGTTTATATAATAATTATTCATTTCATTTGTTTCCTCCCTGTTACCATTCTCTATGGATATATTTTGAAGGGCTGAATCATTGCTTTTTTTGTTAGAGTTTGTATAAGAATTAACCATGTTCCAGATGGTTTTGGAAGGGTTTTTTGATTCCGTAATTTACCTTATATTAAAAAGTCTTTTAGCTTCATTTACCACACGTTTCAAAACATTTGCATATGCCCTGTAATAATTATAGGGTATTTCTTTTTTGATCATTTTTCTGTATAATATTTTTTTGTTGTTAGAAGATATTTTTATGCCTTGGGTAATCCAGGATTTGCATTTTTTTCCTTTAACCACTTTTTTTGGAAAGATTAGGTCTATAAGGCGCACCACGATACCTACAAAAAATCATAGGCCTCATCGGATTGCTCAGACTGATATACTACCTGCCAGTCCTGTTGCATTAGCTCTGTTTTGAACTGAGCCATCTTTGCTTCAGAAAAAATTCGCTTCGGATGAGAGCAAAGCTCGAGCTCTGTGGACGCGGCACCAAGATGGAGTTCAATACCTTGGGCTTCGTGATCGGACAATGCTGTCTGGATCACTTCAGCATCAGCAACCATACCTGAGTCAACGAAAATATTGTCTAAAAGGGACTGACTATGTTGAGTGATTCTGGTAGGGGCAAAAATTTTCTGATCAAGATTGTAACTCAGTAGAAGATCCTTAAATAGTCTACTGTGCAGTCCGTCCTGAAGCAGATCTATATTAAAATCCCCGCACAGGACGAGCTGGAAATTTACAAAAGTATTTTGAACAAAAATTAAAATATCTGTTAAAATGTCAAGAAATTGATAGATGTTTCCCTGAGGGGGTCTATAGATACAAATGATAATTAGTTTAAGAAACCTGCTTGCAGTGGAAGAACATTCAATCTGACCCTCCACACTTTTGGATGCAACTGCTTTTACTTCCTCAAAGCCTTTTTCATCATTCTTAACCAGGATGCATGAGCCTCCATGGATGGATGTTGCCCTTGAGAATGTTGAAACTGTAGTGTAGTTCTCAATGTTTAGAGATTTTATCTCATCTCTGGTATACCAGTGTTCGGTACCACATAAAATGGTTGGAGATCGCAGTTCTTCCATAATGCTAACCTCAACTTCGTTTATTTTGTTCTTAAGACATTGAAAGTTTTGGTGGCATACTCGCATTGTTCTTTCTTTCGATGATCCCATTGCATGGGAGGTCGTCGTAGGTGTAGAAAATGGTTTATTGTTACTCCGGGTCCCCAAATGTCAGGACACATAACTTTTGATTTGATGTTAGTTGGAATTTCAATCTTAAAGGAGCTTTTATATTTGCTTTTTCGAGTAACCATTTTGTCACATTTGCATGACGTCTCTACCGCAGTGTCGATGTATTTCTTTACCTCCTCCGCGGTCGTTTCTGTATGTAGTATATAGTTTTGTATTATTTCTTATACCTACACTGTGAGTTTGTAACTTGACATAAATTTAGTAAAACCAGTAAGTACATTTTTTTTGTAAAAATGCTTGGACATGGGCATTAACATTTTAAGTTAAAATTGATGTGTCCCAAATTAGAGATATTATGATATGATTTTTTTTTTAACTTTTAAAATGTCTATTCCAAACTAACTTTTACAGTTCATTATATGGAAAGTGACAACATAATATAGAAAATAATAACCATTAAAAAAAAAATAACAATAAAAAAAAAATGGAAGTTAATCCAATTTAATTCATTAATAAAATCAATTTAAAAAAAAATAATTTAATTTATTACCTAAATATCTCTTTAATTGTTTTTTAAAAGTTGCCAATTTTTTAAATTTTTCTGATATTTTTTGGAAGATTGTTATATTTTATTATAGTTTGATAATTTATACAGTGTCTGGTGTTATGATCATGTAATGACTTATTTTCCTTTAGTGTTATGTTTGATTGTTTTCCTTTTAAAATAATAGATTGAATTAGAATACAAATTTTTAATTTATAAACGTTTTGAAGGGTATTTATACCCTTTCGGTCTATATAGATTAACAGTTGGTTCTAAAAAAAATAAAATATAAACACTCATGTCTATTTGTGCTTTTAACTACTCAACATACCTCGTAAATGACAAGGACTTGAAATATGAGTATATACGGTGTGGTTGTTTAAGTATGCAACATATGGGAATTTTTTTTATTAACGATTTCTCAGAAAATTTTATTCTTGATAAAAGTTTTTTCCTTTTTCGAAAATCATATTAGGTCGATATTTTTTTTATTAAAAAGGCCACAACTTAAAATGTTAATTAAATTCAAACAATTTTCCAAAAAAAAAACTACTGGATTTACTGAATTTATTCCAAATTCCAAGTTAACTTTCAAAATGCCTTTATTCCAAACTAACTTTTACAGTTCATTACATGGAAAATATCATAATAAAGAAAATAATAACCATAAAAAAAAACAATGAAATAATGGAAGTCCTTAATTCATTAATAAAATCAATTAAAAAAAAATAATATAAATAATTTAATTTAGTAAATATCTCTTTAATTATTTTTTAAAAGTTGCTAATTTTTTATATTTCCTGATATTTTTCGGAAGTTTATTCCATTTTATTATTCCGTCATATAAAAGCGATTTTTTTTCCAAAATTGCTGGTTACTGGTATATTTTGATAATTTATACATGTCTGGTGTTATGATCATGTAATGTCTTATTCTCCTGAAGTGTTGTTTGATTTTTTTCTGTGTAATTCTGATTTCATCTTAAAGTAATAGATTGAATTAGAAAACAATTTTTAATTTATAAATGTTTCGAACATGTAAATGCCCCTGCGGTCCATATAGATTATATACCAGTTGGTTCTAAATGTGGTAATTTGTGTACATACATTTAATAACTTTATTTTGCAGTTTTTGTAATGGTTTTAAGTTTGATAAACTAGCATTGTAATTTTGAATATATTAATGAAAAATATATATTTTTTTAAGTACATATTTCAAAGGAATGAAATGTTTAGCTCTGTACAAAACAGATACCAAAGGAGATATCGATTTTATAATATCCTGGATATCGCTTTTCCAGTTAAAATTTTCGTCTAAAACTAATCCTAAAAATTTTGTCGGTTGTGAATATTGAATATTTTCATTATTAAATGTTAAGGGGTTAATAATAGAATTTATTTTATTTTTAGTTATAAATATAAAAAAAGATTTTGTAAAATTTAACATAAGTTTATTTAATTGAATCCAAGAAAGAAGTTTTTTTCAATCGTTATTAATATCAAAATACATTTCTGCAAGAGTTTCAGCAAAATAAATAATTGTTGTATCATCTGCAAATAGCTTTATATTGCCCTTTAAGTTCAATTTGGAAACGGAATTAATGTAAATTAAGAATAATAATGGACCTTATATTGATCTTTGTGGAACTCCACATATTATTTCTTTTTCCGTATTTTTTCTCACAAACTGACACTGTATAATTTTTTTTTAAGGTACGGTTACAACCAAAGTATTAGCGGCTTTAGATGCTTTAGATAGGCATAGATTTGATAAAATGGATTCTACAAATTCTTTGGATACACTTTATGTCAAAGTAAGTTAAATTTGGTATTATTTGCCTAAATAATACTTTTATTTATATTGTGTTTTTTCAAATGAACTTGGTAAGTTGGTTAAGTACTTATAATAATTTATTTATGACCTAAATATAATATTTTTACATTATTTTTAAATATATTTTCAGATTTTTGCCAGTTCAGGAGATCAGGAAAATGCAATAGTAAAGCTGCTTTGTGAATGGGCTGTATCGCCGGAAAGAACAGGGGAGCACCGAGCTCTAGCTGTAGCTGCCTTACTTGGTAAATACATGTCCCTGTCACAAAATATATTTGTAATTAGATAACCAATTTGACATCCGAAAATTATTTTAATAAGAATAATAATTGTAATGGGGATATAAAATAGAAAAATTTCGTAAATTAATTTAGTTAATACAGTGAGACCTCGATAATCCGGACTAATTAAAACCGCGGTGATCCGAATTAGTAAATAATTCGGATTACTGAAGCTGAATAGTTTAGTACAGTCTATGTATATAAGTCTTGGCCGAATTACCGAAGAATCCGGTTTACTGTAGGTCCGAATTATATAAGTCTTGGCCCAATTACCGAAGAATCCGGTTTACTGAAGGTCCGAATTATGGAGGTCGTACTGTAATATAAACATTAAAATACATTTTACTGTCAAAAGTGATACCTAGATCTTTTATATTATTGCATAGGGGTAGTATAGCGCACATACTGAATCTCAGAAATAAAGCGGTTACGGATCTATGTTATTGATTGGAAAAACTTAAATAATAAAATTAAAAAAGATTTTAAAATTATAAAAAATTGGTTTGATAACAATTTGTTAACAATTAATTTTAATAAAACAAATTATATTCCTTTTACTTTAAACCTAAATAACCTACCACGAAATATGAATATTATTCAAATAAATGAAGACATTCAAATTTTTAAAGTTATAAAATATTTAGGAATCATTTTTGATAGTAAATTAAATTGGAATTTTCACTTATTAAAAAATTAAGAAGTTTACTACCAATTTTTATAAACATTAAAAAAATTTTAAATTTAAAACATATGGAAATATTATATTACACGTTAGTTAAAACTCATTTAAATCGGAATTTTAGGTTGGGGAGGAATAAATAGAACTTTAGTTAAAAAATTAGAAATACTTATTACAAAAAAGATTTCTAAAAATTATATTCAATAAAGATTATCTTTATCCTTCAAAAGAATTATATTCAGAAACAAAAAAGTTAAACATAAGACAACTTTACATTTATAACATCTTAATATATATATATAAAAATAAAAACCTTATACAATTTAAAAACCATAATCATAATACACGTCATAAAAATGAAATAACCATAAAACTTATAATAAATAAGTCCATAGGACAAAAAAATTTCAAATATTTATGTTTTTATTTAAACGATTACTTATTTACCAACAAAAATTAAAAAATTGATTTCATTAAAAAAATTTAAAGTCGAAATAAAAACATGGATATTAAAAACAGACAAATTAAAAATATTTTTGCTTTAATTAATTAATTAATTAATATTGTTTTGAATAATTTATAAGTATCTAATATTTTTTACTTAAAAATTTTAAATTAATAATTTTATTATAGGTAATATATTTCTTTAAAAAAACAGCGTTTTTACTATAAATTAATATTTTTACTTTAAAGCTTAATTTTTAATGCATATTTATAATTTATGATTTTACATACTAAAACAAAAAATAAGATTTGCCCCTAACAAGCTTAGCTTCAGGGGATTAAAGAATAAGTTTATAGAAGACAACATAAACGTATTTATTATATTATTAAATTTTAAATAAACTTATTATTATTATATTAAAGAACTTTTCTTAGAATCATCCGAGTATTATCACACTTTAGAATCAGCATTCCTTTATGAAAAACCATGTGTAATTTTCATTATATAATAGATCGAAGACAATCCGATACAAACCCTTCAGAAAATCCAGAGGCAACGCAGGCGGATGATAAGGACAGCAATAGTTCAATCCCTGGAGGTCCGCCAATGTTCCAGTCACTTCTAATGAAATTTTTGGACGTTGATGCGCCCGTACCTAGTCCTGATGATTGTACTCAGGTGAGTAACTATGAAAACACACAAACGTTTATTCACTTGTTATATACAAGAATATTATTTAGGTATAACTAAAGAGCGGATTATATGCTCCTAAATTCAGCCAAAATATGCGCATGTATGCCTTTAAAATATGCAGTTATTTGTTTTTTTTTACCAAATATGCATACTGGTATGCAATATTTCTTAATGTATTGTGGTAAAATGAGGCAAAGAAACACATTGGGTTCTAAAAAATATGTTTATTTTTAAAAAATTGCAAAAAGAAAAATAAAAGTAAACAATTTTCTAACCTAAAATTGTATAAAAGGCATTTATTACTAAAGATTTTTTTAAATTTTCAACTAAAAAGGATTGTTTTCTATTAGTAAAAATATGTTTATACAAAGAGAAGCTTTCTTTCAACATCTACTGATGTAAACGGACAATACTGCAATTTAGGTAGCAAAATATAATTCCCTCATAAATGTTTTTTACTGCAGTTAACTATTTATATCCTTCATTCTCTTTTACAGTTACATCCAATTTGTTCTTTACTTGACCTCCTACTTTACCAGGAATGTTACATTTAGCGGAAACAGTTTCAACAAAACTAATTGACTCTCTTAAATTTCTACTCTCCAACGAGGATATTATGTCCGGTATAAAACTGAAATTAACCTTAATAAAAACAAGATCTTTAGCTTCACTTACATTTTTTAACAACTCTTTACTTTGCTTTACTCCTGGTAATCTCTCATTATACAACTGCACACTTAGAGGTGCTTTTAGAAACACGTACATTTGAAATTAACTTATTTATCAAAGGTTTAGTTAGCAGAAGTATGTATTACAAATCGATATAAATACTGTTTAAGCAGGTAATAATAACAATATACCTGCAAACCCCGGAAACCCCCAATAAATACCTTGTGTATAACAAAAATGAAAATATAATTGTTATAATCTTCAGATTGGAAAATCCCTGAAATAAGTACCTACCGAACTGGACATTAAACCTTTAACGTTTTAAATTTTTTAATAAAGCCGAAAACATAAAAATATGCATTTTATTATAAAATTGACAAAATATGCATATTTCGATATATTCCGCCCTTTAATTATAACCTTATTATATCTACAAAAATCCTAGAATTAATATTATTTTTCCTACCCAGCTTAAAATCTCATTTTAGTATTGCTTCATTTTATCGAACCCTACACAATTAATATAACTGACGGTATTAATGATTTTATTTGCTTTTCCTACACGACTCGTTAAGAAAATACTTTAATTTCATGAGGTGTTCTATCTTTGAGATTTTACATCCATTGAATAAGAGTAGGAACAGTTTTTACGCAACATTTGACGAAAGTAATGTCACTTAGTTTATTAAAAATGCTTATCTTAAAAATCTATTAGGCATTATCATGTAAAAATTTTAAACATTCTAACCTTGTGTTATGTTTTTTAGAAAAAGACAGCCTTTTCCAATCTGGTACACTTATTTTCGGAATTGGTGCGGAGAGATGTGTTCTCTCACGACGCCTACATGTGTACGCTGATCGCCAGGGGGGATCTCATTGGACACGAAGACAATTCTGATAGTGTGACAAATAATCATCATAGCAAAATTGAGGTAAATATTAATGAAAAGGTAAAATTTTCTCTCTAAAAAGTATGAAAAGAGAATAATTGGTATAAGAAACTAGTTAATTATTAGTAGAATCTGTTATAAAATCATCAAAATTGTATTATTATCTCCAAGAAACTTACAGTTTATAATACAGTATATTATAACAATATACAGGGTGCACAAATTGCGCCCTCTAACAATTTTATTAGAAACTATCTTGTACCATTAGATACGACAATTGAAGGTTCTTCCAAACAAGCTTAAATTTAGTAAAATCGGATAAGTCGTTTAGAAGTTACAGCGATTTTAATGTTTAAACTTTCAATAGCTTCTCCCACTCTTATTAAGTGAAACTGTAAACATTAAAATCGCTGTAACTTCTAAACGACTTAACCGATTTTACTAAATTTAAGCTTATTTGGAAGTTCCTTCAATTGTCGTATTTAATGGTACACGATAGTTTCTAATAAAATTGCTAGAGGGCGCAATTTGTGTTAAAAATTATTGTTTTGGCAATAACTCAGAAACGAACGGAGATATCGAGCTGCGGTTTTAATATTTTTTCTAGCAAATTTAATCTACTTTTCGATTATGGTATCATAAATATACCGTATGATTTATTTTTTCGGAGGAAAATCAAAAAATGTATTGTTATTGCAAATTGCGCCCTCTAGCATTTTTTTTTGAGAACTATTATGGACAACTAAATACGATTGGTGAAAGTGCATACATTTCTCTTCCAAACGGTCTTTAGTTTGCCAAAAGTCGTTTATAAGTTACAGCGATTTAAAAGATTACACTTTCAACAGCTTCCCCCACTCTTATTAAAGTCGGTACGCCAATGAGCATAGGACCAAAATGATGCATAATTGTCCAAGCTTTAAAATGGTGTTATCAAACATATACCTTAATGTGGAATTTTCGGAGTTATGTAAAATTTAAAAATTTACTTTTCAATTACGCCCTCTTGGGGCAAAATGCGGAACTTGAAAATTATTTCCAGAATTTTCTCATGGCCACTTTTATTATCATTTTTCTTTTCCTGAGTTTCTATGCCCAGAAGTTTCCGAGATATGGCCGCTCTTCGACCTTAATGAAACACCCTGTACAGTATTTCCACGGATAGAGTTTGAAAAAGGAAAAACTTTTTATTTGTAGGTATAAAAGAAAAAGTAATTCTTTATAAAAACGTCTGCTTGTTCTGAAACTACATTTTCGATTATCAGATTTGCGATTACTATACAGGGTTCGTCAGAAACAACAGTTTTTGTTCATTGGGGATGTTTTTTTTCAATTCTAATTTTTAATTCCTTTTGGTGACTGGTTAAATCATCACTTCGGGAACAAATGGATTGGAGGGTACCTATGGTCCAAATCAGTTGGCACGTAGGAGTCCCGAACTCACAATCATCGACTGTCATTTATGGGGATATCTGAAGCCACATGTGTATAAAATCAATTTCAATAATAACTTAGATCTCTTGAAAGAAAAAAATAAGAGTAGTTATTGCAAATATCCCAATACAGCAAGTTAGGAACTGTTGTCGGGAATTCAGATGTCGAGTTGAACTATGCGCTAACTCGGTGGTACCACTTCTGAAGAAAAGTGTTATAATTTATGATTGAATGAATTGAAGAAATATGACATGTAATAATAAAAATACTTTAAAAGTAGGTAAATAAAAATGGTTTTCTTACAACAAAATCATTACTCGGCCAGATATAAAATCATATTCGATGTAAGAAAGCAACTAATAGTTGTTTGTTTTTACGTACATTTTTTTTAAACGAAATCCAAAAAACTAAAAATGTTGTTTCTGATGAACCCTGTATAGTAATGGCAAATTTGATGTTCGAAATTGATATTTTTAGCACAAGCAGACGTTTTTTTAAAGAATGTCTTTTTCTTCTATACCTACTAATAAAAAAGTTTTTCGTCTTCCATACTCTATCCGTGGACATCCGTGGATTATTAATGCAAAAATTTCCAAAATTTGTCCTGTGTATAGAAGTGTAAAGTAAGTATGTATATGAAATGGTAACAAATTGAGATGTGTTATTTCCAGTGTACTTTTAACGTATTTCAGTTTCACTTTAATAAACAAAGGTCTTCAAGGTGTTATTTTCTAATTAGTATTTTTTCTAGCCTATGGACTATGACGATGCCGACGTTGACAATGACCTAGACAAAATTCTGCAAAATATCAAAGAAGACCAACAAAATTCCATGGATATCCCTGACAGTCCAAAGGATCATGATCACGGGCATCATCCACACGTTCCCAACATGGGACATGTACCCATGGAAACTGGACATGGAGATCATAAGGTACAAATACACAGTTGTTTACAAAGTCTTTTTAAAGTAGAAAGCCATTTTTTTACACTTTTACCCGATTCCTCATTATTCCGTCCTTTTCTTCCATTTCATTGGTTCATAGCCAGATTTACAGATATACTTTTTAAAGAAAATTGAAGAAATTAAAAGAATTGTAGAATTTTTCTGTATCTGATTGCAAAATCGATTGTAAGTATATCAATTCTGGTTCAAAACCGTTAGATAATAGCATTTGACCGTTTTTTAAATCTCGTCAATCGTATCTATTTATATTACCTACAATACCTAATATATACCTACTATAATAACCTACAAGAGGAGGAAAGTATTCAGCATTTCTTGTGTGAATGCCCCGGCCTCGCGAGAAGAAGGTTCAATGCACTGGGTGAACCATTTTTTAATGATCTGGAGGAAGTGAGCAGCCTGCAACTGGGTCGACTTACTAAGTTTTTTAACAGCAGTGGCTGGTTTGAATGAGCTGTCAAGATTCTTCTACGATCGTCTTAACCATCAGGAAGCTGATGCAATAGGTTCCGCGGAACATGTGTGGTATCATAACGGTCCTATAGGACTACGTGTGACTGTTTGGTCAATTCCAGAGGTCTGCCACTCTAACCTAACCTAACTTACATTAAATTTATCGCCGCTCATCCACTCTCATTAATATTTTTTTTACTTTAATTATTACACTATCTATAATCTGCCCAAAATTACTTGTTTTTATCTCAATTATCCCAAAAACCATTTTTGACCAAAAAAAGTTCCGTGGTACATTTTATCTACTCTTATTTGTATTTTAAAGTCTAATTCATAATGCATCACCCTGAAAACAACGATAAAAGAATTATGAGAATCGGCCCAGTTACCCGGAGTAATCGGCGTACATATTATTATAAAATAACATACGTTCAGCTCGTATTGAGAACTTACTATTTTAATGTCGGTTCAAAATGCCTAAATTCCTAAAAATTCAAACGAAATACGATATGCGGCAACACCGCGACAACTCATACGTGATTTTGATACCTCTGTTGCCAAAGCGCTGCATGTATGTCTATAGATTGACGATCAACTCCACAATATCAAAAAAATTACCTTGTCGGACTTCCATTGTCTTTATTTTGTTACTTAACACAACGTTTCGGTTAGTTAGTATCTCTAACCGTTTTCAAGTGTAAACTAAATTATAATTCTAAGGCTACTGTCTTAAATACTATCCATGTGCAATGAAGCTTGATGACTCCGCCTACGTGCTTATTGGAGTGTGAAGTTTGTAAGTAGGGGAATCACTGCATATCATTAAACAAAAGTTACAAGACGACCCAACCCTTTCAGAACGCACTAGTTTGCCGCTGGATGGAGTGATGGAACTATTGGAGGGCTGTTTACGTAGTTCCTACTTTCAAGTAAAAGATAGGTTCTATGCCCAGGATGACGGTCTTCCAATGGGTTCATCTCTCTCTCCGGTGGTGGCTAACCTGTACATGGAATGGTTCGAGTCACACGCTATTGACACTGCCAAAATTAAACCTAAACTTTGGCTTAGATATGTTGATGATACCTTTATTATCTGGACAGACAGCAACGAAGAGCTGATACGGTTTTTGGAACATATTAATAGTATAAGACAATCCATTAAATTTACCATGGAAACAGAAAAACATTCCACTCTACCTTTTCTCGATGTTCTCGTCAAACGAAGTGCTGATAACATAAAAACTTCAGTATACAGCAAACCCACTCACACCGGGCAATACCTTAATCACGGATCGAATCATTCAAACTCCATAAAACAGGGCATAATTCAAACACTTTATCACAGAGCATCTAACATTTGCAACAATCCGGAAGACCTAAATATTGAAATTTCAAACATCAAAAGAGATTTAAAACAAAATGGTTACCCTGAAACGTTTGTAACTAATACCATCTTAAAATTTAAAAATCGCGAAGTAAAAACTAATACAGAAGCTAGAGAGGAGCAAACATTTCTTACAATACCTTATGTCAAGGGGATTTCTGAAAAGATTAGAAGAATAACCAAAAACTATAATATCAAAACAGCCTTTAAATCCGGAAATACGCTCAGAAGCCTTCTTACAAAAGTAAAACCCCCCAGTAATGAAAACACAAAAAATTGTATCTATCAAATCCCTTGCGAGTGTGGCGAATCGTACATTGGAGAAACAAAAAGACCTCTTCCCGTACGAGTTAAAGAACACCTGAAACATACTCAAAGAGGTGAAACTTCGAGATCAGGTATAGCGGAACATGTATGGACTAACCAACATAATATACAGTGGTCAGAAGCCAGGGTTTTGGACACGGAACAGCACTGGAAAAAACGAAAATTCAAGGAAGCAGCTTTTATGAATCAAAATACACATATATTCAGTAAACCAAGTATAGATATCCCCAATATCTGGAAGCCACTTCTTGTCCAAAACCAACAGCTCAAACTTCACACTCCAATAAGCACGTAGGCGGAGTCATCAAGCTTCATTGCACATGGATAGTATTTAAGACAGTAGCCTTAGAATTATAATTTAGTTTACACTTGAAAACGGTTAGAGATACTAACTAACCGAAACGTTGTGTTAAGTAACAAAATAAAGACAATGGAAGTCCGACAAGGTAATTTTTTTGATATTACTTCATTGTCTACCACCTTCAAACAAACTCCACAATGTCGACCAAACCAGGTCCCCGACAGGGTTGTCATGTTTTTCCAAAGATCCGCTATTCTTTACAGCTTGATATTCGAAGGACTGCTAGAAGTCTGCTTCTCTAACTTGACCTAACCTTGGATGTTTAATATTGTATGTCACTACCATCCAAGCCAATGTCGATTTTTCAAATTATTCTCTATCTAAAGGATTTTTACACACTTATTTTCATAATTTCTTTCCAGATTAAACCATCCCGTCATTTCCTTTACACCACTCATTTTCCTCTGAGCCAAGACGATCCGTTCAGCCAACACGACTGCAACCAAAGGCATGTGCTATTGTATGGAGTTGGGAAAGTGAGGGATGAAGCCCGCCATACTGTCAAAAAGATGTCCAAGGAGATATGCAAGTTGTTTTCGAAGAAGTTTAGTGTAGATGTGGCAGAAGGAGGGAAGGTAAGAATCAGATATGAATAGATATTATTAAAATGACAGAAAAAAAGCAAATGGATTGGACTTGACAATATATCCGTGAAAATTGTAAAGCGTTTAAGCAATAGAACTTACTCCAACTTTATTTCATTTAACTAAGTTAGCTGTCATAAAGCCTGTATTCGACCGCCAAGTTCTTGCCCAAAAACTTTTTAATTTTTTCCTTAACTTGGTCAAAAAATTAGAACAAGTTTAATTGAATATCAACGTTTGCAATTTCTTGACCAAGAACTTGGCCCGTGGAATAGGGGCTTGAACAATCTGTTCAAATTGGGGAGAGAAAAAGTTAAAAAAAAAGAAATATTATAATATGGAGTTCCACAAGGATCAATATTAGGTTCAAGTAGTATTCTAAATTTATATTAATTCCGTTCAGATGATACAACAACTATTGATTTTGCTGAAACTTTCGCAGAAATGTATTTTGGTATTAATGATGATCTTCAAATACTTCTTCCTTTTATACACACGTCAGGCTACCGTCCTTCAGTCTTAACTGACAGACCTTTAGAGTTTGGAATAAGGGCATTTTCAAGTCAAAAAAATACATACAATCTTTGCTGTGTACAAGAACATCAGATGCACGTAATCAAATTGCGTAGAAATAATGAAAACGTATACGACTATATTTTTACTTTTAAGGTAAAGAAACACTCAAGAAACGAATTCAACTTTGAAGCCACCACCCAAAAGTGCCAAAGCTTAAGTTACTTCGACCAACACGTGGTGACGTGGCAATGTAGCGTCACCGTAATAGAAATGCTGAACTCCTTTGCGACGGGGAATTCTAACTATTTGCCTGTACAAGAACATGTGGCTTTCCTTTTCGATCTTATGGAGTTGGCATTGAATATTTACGGACTTATCGATGTTTGTATACAGATTTTAAAGGTATGTATATCTATACCGGGTGTCCACGGAAGGTGGCTCGCCCCTCTAACTTTTTTGTTTTTCAAGATAATGAAATAAAATTCGGGGGATTTGTATACGACATAAAACTGCATTTTTTGACAGGTGACTGAACAATACGGAACTTCCGGTTTAACCGGAAGCGACATAAACTTTCGATTTTTAAATGGGACACCTGGTATATTTTTACTTTTTTTGACTTCATATGATATTCTAAATACAACGATGTGTGACTTGTCACTTTTTGTCACCAAGAAAATATTTTTTTTTCCAAATTTATTGTTTTATCTAGAGGGCTATGAATACCTTAAAATCACTTATTTCAGATCTTTAATCTTGGGAAAAATACAATTTTACCATTTTTCGTCCAATGCTATGTGCTATGTAAAATTTACTCTTTAAAGTTGTATCACTCATTTTTTTTAAATGGCAACATGGTGGCTCGTCGGGTTAAGAAAAAAGATGATTTTATTACGATTATTTTGATACTATACACTATTAGGTTTTAGAAAAAGATTTATTGAAGATACCAAGGACGATCCTCAATGTTCACAATCATTATTTTTTCACAACTACTTTAACCAAAACAGCTCAGCATTATTTTATGGGAAAAAATCCCTTATGATGCGGACTTTACTGGTGACACTGTATATATTTTGGCAGCTTCTATTAAAAAAAATAATTCATGTTGTTGTTTTTTTAGGAATTGCCCGAGGTGGAAAACCAGTTATATAACAAAAACTCTGTATTAAGTAGAAATTACACCACGGGGTTGAGCTTATACATCGTTGGCGTTTTAAGAAGATATCATTGCTGTTTGTTATGTGAGTATTCTTTGTCTTGTTTATTTTATTATCATATACTTATAATTAGCATACAGATCCAGGTCCTTCACCTTTATTTATATCTAGCTCACATTGGGCTGTTTAAATATCGGTGATATAATGTTCGAGATTATTTCAAACCTGGTCGAAGAAGTATTAGTTTTTTGGTTCGAAACATTATTCGGGTTGTAAACCGATAAAAACAACACAGCAAAGAGGTTAGCAGTGTCTATGCCATTGTCGGATTTTTCTGAACCGAGACACATTTCCTTTGGAATAATACCGGGAGCGAATGAAATTCAGAAATTATTGATTGCGCTTTCAGCATTCGTAATGTAAAGATCATAATATATTCCTAGCTCAGAGCTCTGGTTCGTCTGCGCAAAGAACTAAATATGTTATAATCTGCTACACTGATTGATTGTTTGTAATTTTTTTAAGCAATTTTTTTCTGAAGTATAAGGTTTTTTTTAAGTCATTTGAGACCCAAATAACAAATATGTTATCAGAATGAGATCTCTTCACAGGAGCAAACATGTCAAAGCAGGTAAAAATTACAGACTAAAAATTGTCAAAATAACATCAATATCATTATCTAATATTATTAACCATTAATCTGATCTCAATAATGTGAGACAATAATAATAAGTTTATTTAAAATTTAATAATATAATAAATAAGTTTATGGTGTCTTCTATAAACTTATTCTTCAATCCCCTGAAGCTGAGCTTGTTAGAGGCAAATCTTATTTTCTGTTTTAGTATGTAAAATCATAAATCATAAATATGCATTAAAAATTAAGTTTTAAAGTAAAAATGTTAATTTATAGTATAAACGTAGTTTTTTTGAAGAAATATATTATTAGGTACCTATATAATAAAATTATTAATTTATAATTTTTAAGTAAAAAATATTACTTATATAAATTATTCAGAACAATATTAATTAATTAAAGCATTTCTAATAATATTTTCAAATTGTCTGTTTTTAATATCCATGTTTTTATTTCGACTTTAAAATTTTTTAATGAAATCAATTTTTTAATTTTTGTTGGTAAATAATCGTTTAAATAAAAACATAAATACATATTTGAAATTTTTTTGTCCAATGGACTTATTTATTTTAGGTTTTATGGTTATTACATTTTAATAACGTGTATTATGATTATGGTTTTTAAATTGTATAAGGTTTTTATTTTTAAATATATATATTAAGATGTTTTAAATGTAAAGTTGTGTTATGTTCAACTTTTTTGTTTCTGAATATAATTCTTTTGAATGATAAAGATAATCTTTATTGAATATAATTTTTAGAAACCTTTTTTGTAATATTTCTAATTTTTTAACTAAAGTTGTATTTATTCCTCCCCAACCTAAAATTCCGTAATTTAAATTAGTTTTAACTAACGCGTAATATAATATTTCCATATATCTTACATTTAAAATGTTTTTAATGTTTTTAAAAATCGGTAGTAAACTTCTTAATTTTTTAATTAAGTATTCTAAGTAAACATTCCAATTTAATTTACTATCAAAAAAAATTCCTAAATATTTTATTTTATGAACTTTAAAAATTTGAATGTCTTCATTTATTTGAATACTATTCATATTTAGTGGTAGGTTATTTAGGTTTAAAGTAAAAGAAATATAATTTGTTTTATTAAAATTAATTGTTAACAAATTGTTATCAAACAAATTTTTTATAATTTTAAAATCTTTTTTCATTTTATTATTAAGGTTTTCCCAATCATCTGCAAAACTATGAATTTGTCCATCGGAATTTATACTAAATAAGTCGTTAAAGAATTTTTTTTTTCAGTATCCCCCGAACAAACGTCTGCCGTCTTCGAAGGCCTGTGTAAGGTCGTCAAACACGTCTCCAACCCGGGCGATTGCAGCTCCGCCGAGCGCTGCATCCTCGCCCACCTCTACGACCTCTACTCCTCCTGCAGCCTCCTGAAATCGAAACCTCACGCCGTGGAACCGTTCGGCAACGCCTACCCGAAGATCAAGCAGGCGTTATACAGTAGTTTGATTCTGCAGCCTACCAGTAGCACGTATGTGTACAATCCGCAATTCTTGCAGGATATGTTTAAGAGTCCCCGAAGGGTGGGGAGGATTGAGAGTTCGTGGGCGAAACAGCTGAATGAGAGTGGAAATAACAGGTAATTTGTTTTAATATATCTTTAATCTCAACCAACTTAAAAAGTTCATTATAGAGAATATAACATTAAATAATATACATATAAAACCACAAATAATAAAAATTATGTTTTGTAACTATTAATAATTCCGTAGAAAGTATTTTTTTAAATATATATAATAACCATTTACAATAAAAAAATAATAATATATAATACGTTGAAGTTAGTTATAAAAAAAATAGTAATAATCTAACCTTTTATTTTCTTAAAATATTTTTTACTGCTTTTTAGAAGTCTATAATTTTGATATTTCTTTCATTTTTTTCGGCAAACTGTTGTAAATTGTTATTACTGTACCAAAGGTGTTTGAATATGATGCTTTTGTCTCGTGTTGTGAATAATGTTGGTCGGATGAAATATTATATTCGATTGTTTTTCTTTAATAATAATAGAGCGTATTAGAATGCATAGTTCTATTTCATAAAGTTTTTTTAAATTTAAATATCCGTTTGGTTCATACAAATTTATAGTTGCTTCTAAAGACGAAAGTTTATGTAGGTAAGTATGCATTTAATTATTTTATTTTGTCGTTTTTTATAGGCTGAATTGTAGTTAAATTCGCTGATCCCCAAATTGAAATAATATACTGTAATTTTGAATAAATCAAAGAATAATATATATTTTTTAATATAATTTTTAGCTTTAAACAAAATGCCAATTATTGGTGAGATGTAACTTCTTAAATATTCAACATGTTTTTTCCAACTTAAATTTTAATTATTATATACCTACCCTCAGACCATAGTGCTTGGTCTGAGTACCTACCTAAAAATTTAATTATATGATTAATAAAAGATAGTGAAGAAAAAAATATTATTATTTTTTAATTTTGATTTCCTTATAACCATAAAAGATGATTAATTATTATTTAATGATAATTTATTAATTTCAAGCCATTTACATATTATATTTAGGTCGTGGTTAATGTTATTATGAATTTGGACATAGCCTTGATGAAAATATACATCAGCAAACAATTTTATTTTACCTTTTAAATTTAATTTTGCTATAGAGTTAATGTAGATTTTAAAAAAGTAGGCCTTGCGGAACACCACAAGTTATGTCTTTTGTGAACTTTTAACATTTTCCATTTGAACAAACTGTTTTCTATTATGTAAATAATTTTTTAACGATAAATAAAATATTTCCCCGAATTCCAATATATTGTATAGGCATTTAAGTAAAATGTTGTGACTGTCTGTATCAAATGCTTTACATCAATCTAGGGACAGCAGGCAGCATTTTTAGTTGCTATCAACGTTTTGTTGAATAAATTTAATAATATCTGCAGCAGCAACTTCTGTATCTTTAAATTTACGAAAACCATATGGAAATGGAAAGAGTAATTTTTTTTTTTCTAAAAAATTTACTATTCTATTATTTAAATTATGTGGGTAAAACAGAAATTGGGCGATAGTTACTACTAAAATATTTTTCTGCATTTTTAAAAACGGGCGACACTTTTGCTATTTTTAATTTATCTGTATAACTACATAGCGTGTCCAAGAAAGTATGCAACATATGGGAAAGTTTTTATCACCGATTTCTCAGAAAATTGTATTCTTTATAAAAGTTGGTGCATGCCTTAAAACTATAAATGCGTATTTCATATTTCACCTGCGGCTAATAGTAAGGGAGTAAATGCCATTTTTTCGAAATTGCCTTAAGCGTAAAGTACCTTAATTATTAGAAATACAGCAACATTTTATATGGAAATAGTCTTGCAAATTAGTAATTTAGTCCAAATACGAAATTTGAGTTAGGTGTCACAATTTTTAATTTTTTTTTGTTAATCTCTATTTTCCCCTAAACGGTACACCTCTGGTCGATTTTTTGTTTACGCAATTTTAATATATTTATTAAATAACTTAAACGGGGGTTTATAATAAAAATGGAATAAGTAAGTTGCAAACTTTTTAAAACCTTTCAATGTTACGAGTTGGTTCAGATATTAGCGTGTAGCACGCCTACTTAAACACATTTTAGCCAACTTATGTTCTAAACAAAATTTTGATAGAATCCAACTCTATTCATATTACTGGAAATAATTAATAATTTATTTATCATTTTCACCCAGTACGCTGAAGTCCAAAAACCTATTTTAAAGAAATGCATATAAAAAAAATTAAAAATTGACACACCTAACTCAAAAGTTTTTAATTTGCTAAAACATTTCCATATAAAATTTTGCTGTATTTCTAATAATTAAGGTACTTTACTCTTAAGGCAATTTCGAAAAAATGGCATTTGCTCCCTTACTATTAGCCGCAGGTAAAAAAAAAATATTATGAAATATGCATTTATAGTTTTAAGGAATGCACCAACTTTTATAAAGAATAAAATTTTCTAAGAAATCGGTGATAAAAAACTTTCCCATATGTTGCATACTTTTTTGGACACACTGTATAACCCGGTTTTAAAAGAAATTTTGATTATATGGTGTAATATAGGAATTATATTACACTTTAGAATTTTAATAGTTTTTATGGAAATATTAGGGAATCCATAATAATTATTTAAAAATGTTTGAGAGATAAATATGAATTTATTTTTTCTTTAAGAGTGCAATGTCCAATGGGTATATAATTATAATTTTTAGGTATTCTTTCGTCTGCAATGCAGTAATTCGAGTTTGTTGTAAAGACCCGGACAGCGATCGTATCAACGACAACGAAAGATTGAACGATCTGGCAATACTGTGCGCCGAAATGACGGCCTGCTGCAATTCGTTGGCTTCCGAGTGGCTGGGCGTGTTATTGGGACTCTGCAGCCCGACGTCACCTCCCGAGTACTATAAGGACGTGTTAAATGAGGTTAAGATTGAGGTAAGTTATGTAGTGTATTTTTTTATTCGCATTTTATGACGAGCCTTTGGAAGTATGTACTCCATTTAATTGAATACACATATATTTAAAAAGGAAAGAAACAACTAAATGTCTTCCTCCACAAAATTTAATAGAACAAAAATTTGTTCAAAGGTCTCTACATGTTTCGAACGTAGAAACGTTCATCATCAGGAGAAAGAGAAATTAATTGCTGATGGTTTTAATAATAATAATAATAATAAGTTTATTTAAAATTTAATAATATAATAAATATGTTTATGTTGTCTTCTATATAAACTTATTCTTCAATTCCCTGAAGCTGAGCTTGTTAGGAGCAAATCATATTTTTTTTTAGTATGTAAAATAAATCATAAATAGGCATTAAAAATCAAGTTTTAAAGTAAAAATGCTAATTTATAGTATAAACGCAGTTTTTTTGAAGAAATATATTACCTATAATAAAATTAATAATTTATAATTTTTAAATAATAAATATTACTTATATAAATTATTATTCAGAACAATATTAATTATTTAAAGCACTTCTAAAAATATTTTCAAATTGTCTGTTTATAATATCCATGTTTTTATTTCGACTTAAAATTTTTTTAATGAAATTAATTTTTTAATTTTTGTTGGTAAATAATCGTTTAAATAAAAACAAAATATTTGAAATTTTTTGTCCTATGGACTTATTTATTTTATGTTTTATGGTTATTTTATTTTTATGACGTGTATTATGATTATGGTTTTTAAATTGTATAAGGTTTTTATTTTTAAATATATATATTAAGATGTTATAAATGTAAAGTTGTCTTATTAAGATAAGATAAGATAATCTTTATTGAATATAATTTTTAGAAACCTTTTTTGTAATATTTCTAATTTTTTAACTAAAGTTCTATTTATTCCTCCCCAACCTAAAATTCTTTAATAAGTTTTTTAATAAGTATTCTAAGTGAAAATTTCAATTTAATTTACTATCAAAAATAATTCCTAAATATTTTATTAACTTTAAAAATTTGAATGTCTTCATTTATTTGAATACTATTCATATTTCGTGGTATATTTAGGTTTAAAGTAAAAGGAATATAATTTGTTTTATTAAAATTAATTGTTAACAAATTGTTATCAAACCAATTTTTTATAATTTTAAAATCTTTTTTAATTTTATTATTTAAGTTTTCCCAATTTGTATCGGTATAAAAAACTGTAGTATCATCTGCAAAACTATGAATTTGTCCATCGCAATTTATACTAAATAAGTCGTTAATATAAATATTAAAAAATAATGGTCCTAAAATTGTTCCTTGAGGAACACCATACTTAAATACTTTTGGATAGCTTTTTTCTTTATCTATTTGATCATAAGTTGGTCTATTTTTCAGATAATTTTTAACTGCTTTCTTTTGAATCCAATATTTTCAAACTTTTTTAATAGTTAATTATGGCTAACTGTATCAAAGGCTTTTGCTAAATCTAGAAAAATACTAATACAAGGTTTTTTTATTATCTAGTGCATATATTTGTTCTGTTAGATAGCAAATAGTGTTTTGTGTTGATTTATTTTTTGTTTATTAGAAATAAAATTTATTTTTTCCAAATAATTTTCGATTCTTAATTTTAAAACTTTTTTGAATACTTTTGCTATCGAAGATATTAATGTTATTGGTCTATAATTACTAGTTTTACTAGAATCTCCATTTTTAAAAATAGGTTTTATTATACCAATTTTGAAAGCTTCTGGATATATGCTGGTTTTAAAAATATTATTTATGACAAATGTTAGTGGTCTAGAAATAGAAGTTTTAATAGTTTTTAATATTTCTGTTGTTATTCCGTCGGCACCAGGAGATTTCTTTAATTTTAAACTATCAATTACATTTTCAACTTCTTTATGATTAGTTTCTTCTAAATAAAATTAATTTATATTGTTTATTTTTTTATTTGAAAATGTGTTATTACCTTTATTGATTTTGTTTGCTAGCTTTTCTCCCACTTCAGAAAAATAGTCAATAAAGCTATTAGTTATACTTTTCTTATCAGTAAGTGACTCATTTTCAATTTTGATTTCGTTTATATTTTTATGTTTTTGATTTTTATTACATTTTAATAGTTTTCCACATATCTTGATTAGAGTTTTTACATTTATCAATTTCACGTTTATAAAAATTGGTCTTTGTTTCTTTAATTAGGTTAGTCAGTTTGTTTTTATAAATTTTATATTTATTATTATTTTTTTGTAATTTTTTATAAAGGTAATTTTTTGTTTTAATAGAATTAAGTAAGCCATTCGTTATCCATTCTTTTCTCTTTTTAATTTTTAATTTTTTTATTTGTTTTTAATTTCCAGGATGTCAGTATACACAATTCTCTTGCCGTCTTTACGTGCATTCTGATAGCAAGACATTGCTTTTCTCTCGAAGATTTCGTGCGGACAGTGGCATTACCAAGCTTATTAAAGGTACGTATCCCATTTTAATTTAATCACTCGCTCCTTTTCAATTTTTATTTTTTCTTTATTCAGGTAAAATCCCTCGACTCGTCCTCGGGCTTGGCAGAAGCTGGTATGCGTCTAACCTGTCATCTTCTTTTAAGACTGTTCCGTACAGCCGAGGGGCCTCAACCGGGGCTGTATTCGGTGGGATCGCCCCCTCTAACGCCTCCTAGATTGCCCCTGGGAGTTAGGTTGAGCTGCGACAGGCATTTGTTAGCGGCCGCACATAGAAACATCGATGTTGGTAGGTATATGGTATCCAGCGTAATGCCAATACACGTCATAGATCTATGACGTAGTTTACAATAGACCACGGGCACCAATGCAAATACTTTGTTGTTAAGGTGGGGTTAACGACTCCATTTTCTATTGTTAATTCGATTTGCCTAACTATTGACGATTCGCATGCGCCCTGCAGTGCTGTGTTGATCAGAGTAGTTATTTTTATGCTTTTGGCATACGAAGAAGAAAGACAGACATACAGTCGCCACAGTGGATCTTTTCCCGTGCGTCATCCGTCATCACTTTCACGTCATCAAAATCGTACGAATCAAATCAAAATTACGAGACGAAAAAAGTCAAAACTAAGTCTAAGTTCATAAAATGGACGTGCCTGCCTACCGTTTGACGTACCTACATAATATCCCGAAAAATTATTTATAATTCCGAGTTTCTCTCGGGGTTTATTCGTAGGTACTCTAACGCAGTCTAACCCATTAATTCCCAGCTAAAAATGAATTTCAATACATTTATTGAAATCTTAAACTAACATTCTATTTTATAGGGGAAATATATTTAACAGCTGTATCTCGGAAACGAATCGTTTGCGGGTCCATGTTTATACACATTTTTTTCACAATTTTTTTGGATATACCTATAGAGAATCCTTCTCTTATTATAATTTAATATATTTAAATATGTTTCTGTAACAACCTGTACTTTTAAATATAGTTTTGGGAATTAACCTAATACACAAAAAATGCACAAAATAATTTATAAAAATATTTTATTAATATGTATTTCGGATAAATATTTTGTAGGTTGGTGAGATGTCTGGTTGCAGATTTGGATAAGTATAGTAGTAGAGTAGGATGGAATGTAGCATTTGTTTTTAAATCCAAATTGGTATTTTTTGCTGCACGTATTTGCTTTCTCAAATTCAAAGTACTCACAAAGATTGAGCACAAATTGTCGGGCTTGTGTCTTGAGAGTTTTGCCCGGCATTCTCTATTATCTAAAAGACATTGACAAACAAATGTTAATACATTTATTACTATTTTTAAAGTTTAAAATCTAGAAAAGTTTGGTGTTTTATTGACTATTAAAATCGCAAAAGTCAAATTTTTGACATCCTTTCATTTAAGGGAATTTAGCCACTGCCGTAAACTTTTCAAAGAACTTTCACGGTTAGAATATTTAAAATAAATAAATTATTATAAAAATCCATAAATACTTACCGCCAAAACAGATGGTGGGTATAATTAGCTCTAAAAAGAACTATTTTTAGAAAAA
This sequence comes from Polydrusus pterygomalis, assembly GCA_963969555.1. Lineage (NCBI taxonomy): Eukaryota > Metazoa > Arthropoda > Insecta > Coleoptera > Curculionidae > Polydrusus > Polydrusus pterygomalis. The sequence continues at coordinate 5,865,473 of OZ018376.1, forward strand.
GGAGCAGTTTTAAGGGATACAAATTTACAAAATACGAATTAGATTGGCAGATCAAAACAAGGTTGACAATGACGTTCTAAAATACAACAGTAGTCAACTAAACAAATAAAAAAAGTAATTAATTGACGTTTATAGTTTTATTCTTGTCTAGCACGTTATATTATTGCGGAATCTTGGAGACGTTTTTTTATACTTTTATTCAAACTTGTTACTGTAATAAATAAGGATGCAGAGTTATTAACCACGTTGAGTCCTGATCGTTGATTGATGACGCACGGGAAAAGATCCACTGTGGCGACTTTATTTTGGAGCTGATAGAGCAAGGCAGATGTTAGTCAGCCGGTCATAGTTTTGTTTACTTTCGTGTTTTGTGCAATTACGACCCCCCCCCCCCCCCCCTTTCCTGTTAAAACAAACTTATATTCTCTAGAATTCTTAGGAGAGATGACATCTAGATAGATTCGAAAATATCGTGTTACCAATAAAAATTGTTCAGTTCTGAAAATCGACGTGTTTACTTTCAAGGATTTTAAGGTTAATAATTGTGGCAATTTTAGCGGTTTCAAAGAACTGCTTTTTTAAAGTTTCTGTGCATTTATTTAAAAAAAAAACCGGCAAACCCGAGTCGAAGACGAGGATAATTTTCTATCAACAAAAACATGAGTGAAACCGAGAAAAAAATGATCAGGAATTAATTCTGCTGCGTGGGAGATTCGGTAAGAAAATTTCATAAATTGGAGTTTCTTTTAATGTTCCTGAAATTTTAGTAATAAACCTTAGTTACTAACAACTAAAATCAACTTCTATTGTAAAAATACAGTGCGTCATATTAAACTAAACTCATCGGAAATATGTTTTTTAAAGTTATATTTGAATTTAAAACTATAAAGACATTGGATCGGCTCACCTGTCACTTCGAAATTACTTGACATTTGAATTAAAATTAAGTCGTAGTAGTCGTACCTAAGAAAAATTATCACTTATTAAATTTTATTAGGTTAATAGGCAATAGACTATCGCGATAGTCTCCCGTTGCTATAAGCAACGTAAACAAAAAGGAGCCTTCTAATTGGTTGAAAATAAATTTATGAAATTTTTATTGTAGTTAGTAAATTAAAATACAAATATCCGAGAATTTAAATACTGGAAAGATAGAGTCAACTGGCAACGCTGTTTTGATAGGACGTGCATTGGGATTTACGCTAGATACCCTATAATTTTTTTTTTCATTAAAGCTTGATATTATGGAATAACGGGTCCGTTTCGTGTACTTTATTTATTTGGTATTTGTAACGGGTGATTCATTTAGACCTTTTTTTTTAAATTCTAAATAAAACATATAAAATGGAATTGAATGGTGGAATCTTTATTATGAGCTGGAAGAACAATCTTTGACATTTATTTTTTGAAAATAATTCCATTTTAATGCTGGCCGCGACTACGTCGTACGTGGTCCATTCGGAAGGTCCAATTTTTGATCACGCTTTCTAGCATTGCGACCGGTATCTGCCGAATTACGCGAGTAATGTTGGCTCCTAATTCCTGAATCCGTAGCTGGCTTATCGACGAAGACTTTTGATTTGACATAACCTGAAAGAAAAAAGTCCAAGGGTGTGATATCACACGATCTGGGCGGCTATTTGACAGGTCCAAAACGCGAAATTATCTGCTCACCAAACTGATTTTTGAAGTGAAAACTTCTTTAGGCGCGTTTAGCACTTTTTGTGGGCACTGAATTAAACTGAGCCGTCACGCGTCGCCGTCACGCGACTCGGGTGTGCTACGCTCGAATTCAACTGCTATATTCAATCCGAACTGACCCTGACCCGAATGAACGTTATATGAAAGAGCATGCCGCCATCGGTCGCATTCAGTGTCGACGTATCGACGTGGAAACAGTCAGTGTGCGTTGTCTAGACACTCGTGTATTTGATATTGTTAATTTCACCTTGTTGAAGTTTTCACTTCTGTCTTGTCGTGTGTTAAGCACACACATTTTTTTTTTCAATAAAGTTATTGTTTCGCGCGCTGTGTGTGCCGTAGTTCCGTCTTGCTGAAACCAAATGTCGCCGACATCACGGGCGCACACAGCGCGCGAAACAATAGCTTTATTGAAGAAATTAGTTGGGTGAGCAGATAATTTTGCGTTTTGGACATGTCAACTGGCCGCCTAGATCGTGTGATATCACACCCTTGGACTTTTTTCTTTCGGGTTATGTCAAATCAAAAGTCTTCGTCGATAAGTCAGCTACGGATTCAGGACTTAGAAGCCAACATTACTCGCGTAATTCGGCAGATACCGGTCGCAATGCTATAAAGCGTGATCGAAAATTCGACCCTCCGAATGGACCACGTACGGAGTAGTCGCGGCCAGCATTTAAATGAAATTATTTTCAAAAAATAAATGTCAAAGATTGTTCTTTCGGCTCATAATAAAGATTCCACCATTCAATTCAATTTTATATGTTTTATTTAGAATTAAAAAAAAAGGTCTAAATGAAAAAATCACCCTTTACCTACAGTATCATTCAAATAAAACGTAAACTTCAAATTTAAAAGGATTACAACGGTATTCAAGGTTGTAGGATCAATTTTAATCTGGTTTAAATCATTTTAAGCCGAATTAAAGGATAATCTGCTTTAAGGGCGGGTGCTACAAACCGCTGTTAGTAACCCGTTAGTAATCAATTTTCCGCTGACGATTTTTACAATTTAGGGCCAGTGCTAGCTGTCCTCAAGGCAGTACTAATAGTAGGTGACGCCACCGCCAAGCAAGGTACCGAACCCAGCCTGTCAAATATATTGGGAACCAGTGATCTGCATACAGGTGCCGACGGACCCAATATTGACTTACCGTAAGTGTAATAAGTACTAGTAAAAATAAAGAATATTTTTTTTAACGTAACTACACAACAGGGATACTGCAATTAGAGTAAAAATTATAAGTATTTTTTTACGGTTAGGTTTAATGTACTATTTTTATCCTTTTTGACTTTACCCAATCGCGATTGATTATGAACGTTTAAAAATATTATATTATTGTGAGGACCTTATAGGATCAGTATTACCGTCTACCGGGTGGTGCACCGACAGACTGGGCATAAGGAAATCCCATGTAAGTTTTGCTACCCTCAAGTATTGACTCCCCCATTAATATTACATCAAAATTGTATTAGACTTTTTTGAAGGTCCTTGTTTAGTAAACTCGCACACCAAATTTTATAATTTTCCAATAAGCCAATTAAAAGTTATTTGGAAAAATTATTCGTAAAATTCTTACAAGTTAATTACAACTGTGATCCATGGAGTAAAACACCAAATCTGCATTATTTTCTTGTGTTCTATCACTGACTACAGCATTATTTTCTCTAAGCAGTTGCATTTATTAATTACGTGCCTTTATTCTTTAAAATTACCAACAATATTCAGGACTAGGGCTGGGCGATATTTAAATTCCAATATCGATAATATCGGTATATCGATATTTTATTTTTTAAATATCGTTATTCGATATATCGATAATATATATTATTGATAAAACATAAAAATATTATATTATAAATACAGTGTCACCAGTAAAGTCCGCATCATGTGGGATTTTTTTTTATTAATAGCTTTATTCAAAATTTGACTTTGGCATCAAGTTCTGCTTCGATCGAGATGAAAATTAAGCAAAAAAATAGTAGTCACGTGATTCGCATTATCTGTCAAATTTTAATTTTTTTCAAAAAATAATTCAAGAGTGGGGTTATTTCTGAAAAAATCGAAAAAAGTTATTAGAAAAAGTTTTTTCTAAATGCAGTTTCTAGCCCACATGCAAAATTTCAGCTGCATAAGATAATTTTGATTTTTACCTATATTTTGTAAATTGCACCAGTTTTGCAAAATAAGACTCAACGCAACCTACATAAAACTTCTCAGTTTTAAAAATGCTTTATTTCAGATACATTTTCTTTGAAGTAGCGCCGCGCCATATTAAATGTGTGTTTTTCTACAAAAACGTTATTATGGCATAGCTTAATAATAAATTATAATATATGGTTTTTAAATTAAATCGTTGAAAATAGATAAATTAAAATTTATTTTCCACTTAAAAAACACTTTACTGAAGACACTGTGTTTTTTTTTGTCTTAATATTAAGGTGTATTACTTTCAGACACAAACTACGTTTTTAAAAATACTTATTTTATGAAGTTACCTTATACAGGGTCAAAAACATAAACTTTGCATCACATGCGACCAAATTTTAATAGCCCAATTTTGATTTTGTAGAAAAACACACATTACTTTAAAGAAAATTTATATATCAATAATATCGATAAAATCGATAATGTCAATAAATATCGATAATATCGATATTTTATTTTTTAAATATCGTTTATCGATATATCGATAAAAAATATCGATTGTGCCCAGCCCTATTCAGGACTCTTGTCTCACTTGAAATCATTGTTATTTTTTCTTGAATACTCTAAAACATGTTGGCGTACTACCTACCGTAAAACATTTTTTGTAAATTGTCTGGACTGATGCTGGGCTTTTCCAGTGTCCGTATCTGGGGTTTAGTGAAACACTTGGTTTCTTTATATTCGTCTATGTAGAGTTCTAGACTATTTTATTCTTGAATTTAGTAAACCTGCGGCAGAGCAGCGGTTAGCGTGTTGTTGTTGCTTGTCGCAAGAAAAAGAGAAAAAAAACTTCTGGTGTTGCATTCTTATGAATTGCGTGGCGGCGCTTACGCCACCCAAAACAGCTGCTCTACCAGGGGGTAATCAAAGAGTATGATACGAGGGACAAATCATCATAGTCCATCATATAAAGACCTTTAAAAAAAGTCCAATACAAGTTTTGATGTAAAATTAATATTTAAGGGTAGCAAAATTTATGTGTGATTTCCCATGGCCAGTCTGGCGGTGCCTGGTATAGTATCAATGAATGTCAGAGACTAAGAAGCAACAAGCTATTTACGTTTCGCACCAAAAACGTACTGCGAAGAATTTACTCTACGAAGGCAAGAAGTTCGCGACCGCTTCGTCGACGAACCCGTTTAAACAATACCATTTCTTTTGGGCTTTGTAAGTGATGGTTTACGGATCCGTCGGATCCCCGTCAACGGACTCTCTTCACCCCTTCCTAGAGACCCCCTCCTAGACTGGGAGGTTTTGCCTGAAGAGTTTTTGTCATTTCATGAATGAATAGCTTTGTCTCTTACCTTTTCGCCTGAATGCAGAATGCTGATCCCGTAGGGTCCCCGGCCATTGATTTATTTTTATAAGATATAATTTTATAGGTTTCCTTATTTTAAAATGCTGATGCGTGCGTAAAACTATGGGTACTTAATCTTTTACTATAACGGGTGACAATGAAATTACTACCCGGCTTGTCACGTCCTTATTAAATAAATAGTATATTAAAGTACACGTTTTATAAAGCATCATTTTATAGCGCGCGTCCATGATAAAAAACGAGCTGCTTGCGGCGAGTTTTATAACGGGACAAGTGCTTAAAACTGCTTTATATAACACGTACCTACTTTATACTATTTTTTCTAATTTGTAGTTTTTTCAATAAAAAATACATATTTAAAAATAAAATAAACACTTCACATTTTGCAAATTTGTATCTCTAAATTTATTACGTTGGTAATACTATAAATTTACTATCATAGTAGCCTTGACAATAAATTAATATTTTCGTTGTGTCTGCCATATTGTCAGTATTGTCATGACATTTCTGTTTTAATATAATACAACAAATTATGATTAATTTAGTAGCTTATAACTGGTATTTATAAAATTTTATAGTTCTGTGTGAATAAAGTTAGTATTATGTGTCTTTTATAACTAAATTAATAAATATATTAAAGTAATAAATATAATATATAGATTTCCACAACCAAACATACATGCTAGGCCACGCCCCACGCCAGACGTCAACAGAATAAAACATTTAAATATTACTTATACCAACTTTTAAAAAATAAAAAAACGGTATCGTAATTGACTTGTTTCGATACTGAAAGGTATCGTAATAGATTTCTTATGAAACAAAGTCAGAAAAACATTATTACGAAACCTTGGTAGGTTATATGGTTGCACTGTACGCACATTTTCAGTATTCAGACGTCGGACTGTCACGGTCCGACGGTTGAACCGGAAGTACACACAATTTTGTTATTTTAAATAAAACACCTTGTATATTAAAAAATATCATAATACTATTTTATTTTCTAAGGACGTGACAAACTGGGTAGTAATTCCGTTTTTACACTTTATACCTTGCTATATTATGTTACAATTGTTTTCTACCTTATATCTATGTCGTATTCTTTTTTAATGTAAAACATGTACTATAGCTATAATCGAGGTAGGATAACGTAACATTATTTTTATATTTTTTTAGTTTATTAATTTGTTTACTTATGATTTATAGTTTTATTTGATTTAAATTACTCTCTCCAGGGTGGTAAACATGGACGTATGCGGATCACGGACTGCACATAGGTTTGTCAAAAAATTTTCGATTATCTCCCAACTAACGGCGGTTTTAAGCGATCTTGTTTATGATTGTGGTTGAAGTCATAACATGTATTAGTTTGGCGGTTTTTTTGCAGAAAATATTGCAACAAATATAACCATAAGTGTAATGATGGTAAATAATTTTTGTATCGGTTTGTGCGCATGCTCCTAACCGCGCATCTATGCATTTTCTATCGTCAATTCGATTTGCCTAACTATTGAAGATTCGCATGCGCACTGCAGTGCTGTGTTGATCAGAGTAGTTATTTTTATGCTTTCCGCATACGAAGAAGAAAGACAGACATATTCTGGAACTGGTAGAGCAAGACAGAAGTTAGTCAGCCGGTCACAGTTTTGTTTACTTTCGTGTTTTGTGCAATTACGGAACCTTCCCTGTTAAAACAAACACATATTCGCGAGAATTCGTAGGAGAGATGACATCTAGACTAGAAAATATCGTGTTACATACCAATAAAAATTGTTGTTTTTACTTCAGTTCTGAAAATCGACGTGTTTACTTTCAAGGATTTTAAGGTAAATTGTGGCAATTTTAGTGGTCTCAAAAAACTGCTTTTTTTAAAGTTTCTGTGCATTTATTTAAAAAAAAAAACACCGGCACACTATTTGTCAATGCCTCCCTGAACAGCTCTTTTAAATTTCTAAGTTAAAAGAGGGTGTTTTATATTCTTTAAGGGGTTGATAAAGTGAAAAATACAAATTCGTTTCGTTTTAGTGTCGGTATCAAAATTAACAAGTGTTTCTTTCTTATCGCTAAGTGCCACTTGAACACCCAGGGGTGGTGACCTACCCTAAAAGCAAAGAAATGGGAATATCTATTTTCATAAGTTTGTTCGGGGTTGTTCGTTATAATAATCCTGACTTTGATAAACCAAGTGTAAAGATGAACTGAACTGTAGAATAGCGCTCATTTTAATTAAACACCGGACTAATACATATATGATTACCTGAAACTTATGTATGGATCTGTCAACGTTATCAACTACAATTAAAACCAAAATCGCTTTTGATCGCTGCCTATCTTTTACCCAAAATCATCGCTGCTTTTGCGCTTTATATGTTCCCCATTTCTCAGTCATTGTGTCATTCTCTTATTTTGGCTAGCTTGAACTATTCTTTACTGTATTTTGTGGATATTTCATTTTAGAAATAGTAAAGTTGATAATTACAATAAAACATAATTGACAATTTTACTTTTTCACATGATATTTTTTATATTCAGCGCACTGGGTTTACGTGTTCTGTATACGAATTTATAACACAGACATGTAATTTATAAGAAAAGCATAAATGACCCATTTTCGAGTCTTACTATCTCGGTTACCTGTTGCTGTTTGCTGTATGGCTCCTTAGTATGGGACACCCTGTATAATTAGCCAAAAAATAACACTGGAATCGCAACAAGATAATATAAATTTAAAATAAAATATCCACATTATTTCCATTATTTTGCTTCCTTCAAAACATTTTTATGTTAAATTTTGGGTTCATGATTGGAAGAAATCCCTTGTGTACAGTTCCTAATGTCATGTCATTAGTTGTGGGTAACAAAAAATAATAATAAATATTTGTTGGTTACGATCTGTTGTCTAACATCTCCTTTCGAACGAGATTTTTGTGTATATAAAACCTCAAAACATTCTTTTGCACGGCACAAATTATCGTACATTATTTCACTTGAAGGGTCTATTTGTACATAAAAATACACAGATTTAAGACTTAGGAATAAAGATGTTTGACCAATTAGTGCTGGTACATCGGGTCGAGTAATTGATAATTTGCATAGCAACTATCGGTATCGATTGTCGTTTATTTTAGTATTATCTAACGAAATTGACTCCTAGACATATACCTTTAGATCTGTACAGCTTATCTGGTGCGCAAACGAAAGTTTTGTGGGTGAAAAAGTACCTCTTTACGCACGGTTCGCTTGTCAGATCCCTTACGCGTCGTCCTACGTGAGCGGCACCGCGCGAACGGCGCGACCGGCGCGGCCGACGCGATTAAAGCGGCGATGCGGTGATTGCGTCCTAGGTGGGCGGCATCGCGACCGATATTCGCGCGCAAAACATCAAAACATGGCGTGGTCAAAGAAGAAACAGGTGTTATTAAGTGAAAATATTTACTTAAAAATTCTAAATCTACAAGCAAAAAGGAGAAGAAGACGTGGAACAAGCATTGTATTCCTGCAGAGAGAGAAGTATGGAGAATTTCATCATTATCACCATCTTATGGGACATATCTCACAAGACCCCACTATTTTGCACGCTACTTATCAGAATTTTATAGAAAGTTTCAGTCATTGTGATGTGTGCGCGCTCTTTATACAAACAACACTGCAACAGAACAGGCGGCACACGCGGATTTATCAAAATTTTTGACCGCCCAGGCCGCTTCAAAGTCGCGTCTACCGCGGTTGCCGCGTTGAAGTTGTCACGTAGGACATCTCCAACGTGGAGATTGTTTTGTTCTTGCCGCGTCGACCGCGCCAATCGCGCCGTCCGCGCGGTGCCGCTTACGTAGGACGCCGCGTTAGCGCCCAACGGGTAGGTATGCGCACAGCCCTATTGTTATTAGGGTTTCCTTCTTTATCGACATTATATAAATACACTATGGAAGACTTGAGGTAGGAGGCCGATCGCAATGCATTGGATTCGGTCCCAAATTAGCATCGGTAACTATTCAGCTTTACGAGTCGCCGTAAGATGGCGCTCGTGTTCGAAGTGGGCTATCAAATAAATGGTTTCTTATGGACGCGATAGCTATTTTTATTTAAATTAGTTCTTTAAGGAACAAATAAGGACTTTTATATGAATTTACACTTACTTTGTTATACTTATTAGTAAACTCGGCATGTATAAAGTTCCAACGATGCTTCGTTTTTAAAATACAGGAACAGTCTAGCTAGAGGGTTTTACCTTTGGAGCTAGAAAGAGACTTATTTGGCTGCGTTTCCTCTCTGAAGAAGATCCTGTCTTACACCCCGACACAAAGCAAACTCTACTTTTATAAATTGTACCATTATTCATTATAAATATGGAAATCAATTACAATACAACGTTATTTGTCTTGTCTTGCCTTCAAACGTTATTTGTTATTTCGAAAAATAAAATGTCAATTGTCAAAAGTATAAAAGTAAAAGTTAAAAACAAAGAAGAAGAAGACGACATCAGCCCACTTGCGAAGCGAGAGCATCTATCGGCCAACTAGCGAACTAACCAAAAAACCGGGACAGAAATTGAAAATGCTGCCATTGTCGATCGGCCTCCTACCCTCTAGTTCTCCATAAAATACACTCAACTGGCTCGGCGCCATTTTTGTTACGTTTACGCAGCAAATCATTTTGAAACAAATTTTAGAAACAAAACATTAAAAACGATTTTCTAACCTCAAAATCTGATAGGTTGGTAGCCACTACGCACACCAGAAATCACTATCTTTTTCCCCAACTTGGAGAAAAAATTAGAACACATTCCAGTTTCATGACAAGAACTTGGGGGGCAAATTTTAGCTGTTTACACGTGAAAATAAATTGAAGGACAACTTTTACAATTTCTTGAGCAAGAACTTACATTTTAAAGCCAGGATATGTCTATTTTCCCATTCGTTAAATGAGAATTGTGCAGTGCGCATGCCTATTCCCATATGGCTTTGTTTACATGCGCGAGGCCATAAATTTGCCACTTTCGTGACTATTGTTTGCTTATCTAAAGGTACATGTCTATGAATTGACTATGCAGTAATTGAGGTTATGACTTTTGGTCGGTATTAACATGGCCTTCTATCTTTTAAATTTGAAAACATGACGTTACAGGATTCAGTAATGCGCAACTTTTTTCTAATTTAACCATCTCTGTATCTCCTATGGTTTACGAGATCCCTGTAGAGTGCATTCTTATCTGGGACACCCTGTATATGATGTGCTATGTTGACACTTTATTCCTAGGTAATACACATAATAGTCGTGGGGCTTTGTAACAAAATCCTTTACATAACTCACCTACAAACCCTTTCCAGCACATATAACTAATCTTATTTTTTTAGGCAAATCAGCACAGGTAATCCCGAAGCAACGGCTTCGCTGTCGGCTTTCGCCAATCACGTTTTGAGGGAAATATGTTCTCAGCAATGGGTGCTGGATCGATGTCTGTGCCACCCGGAAAAGCTGTGCGACAGTGACAATTTGTTGGACGATCTCTTGACTCATTCTCAAGCGCAGAGGTTGCTGCATATGATCTGTTATCCGGACGTTGCTTCGAGTATCGATGAGCTTGATCAGAAGAGTATGATCAGTAGGATTCTTGAGGTGAGCGTCGTATTCAAGGGCGTCGCCAGCCAGTGAGCTAGGGAGGGGCAGCATAGAAGAACTGAAGATAACATTAAGATAGAAAAGTTTTAATTAAAAAAAAAAATTGAAAACGAATAAATTATTTACATACAAAATCAATTTAAACATAATCGGTTGCTAGCGAATTTGTTGGTTACTTTTTTTATAAAATCGTCCAAGTTCTTGAAAATGTGTTGCCTGTGTCCACTTATCATGGCGATGCCATTGAGACGAGTTCCAGTCATCGTGCTCCTCAACCAGGTTTTGATTCTCCTCAAGCTACTGAATGACCTTTCAACTGTACAAGTGGTACAAGGTAAAGCAATAAGAATCCTCAAGGCCTTCTTTATCGCAGGAAAAAAAACGTCAGTTTCCTTAAGGACTTCCACAACACTTAGTTTGGTCGATTCTGGTTGTTCCTCCCATATTTTTTTCCAAAGTTCTATTTCATTATTGATATCCAAAATACCGTAAAAGTTTCTGAATTCCTCGCACGCTTCTTTAAGGTCTTCCAAAGATATGTTTTTCATTTGCGCAGGGTGTAGTTTTGTTAGGGCAAAGGATGGTCTATTTTCTTCAGAGAACCTTATTTCAAGGGAATTTATAATTGAGTCAAAATAAGGAATTGTCATAGACCTCCGCCAGAATTCTGAATGGCTTTTTGCCGGGTGGTTGCTGCGCTGTTGTTGTCTTTCAACAGTACGGGGTATGGATTTCATATCTTCCGTCAGTCCAATTTTTTCCGCAATAGCAGTAGCATCTTTGATCAGTTGTAAAATGCGACTAATATGCTGGGATGCCTGAACCGTGTCCAAGGATACTGATTGGAGCACGTTTACTGTGGGTTCTATAATACCGGAATATTTGGATATCAATACGAGGCTAAATATAAATGAAGCTTTGGAAGCTGCCGCATGGAGCTGATACGCATGTTTCCTTGTCGCATTATTGCCATCTTGAGACAATGTTTCTAAAGCCTCCATTATGGCACAAAATTCTCTTTAAAAACTCTGATGCTTTTGTGTTTTTCGCTCCACCTTGTTTCGCATAACCGGGAAATATTGGGTATTAATTTCCGTCTTAGAACCGATTCTCGAAAAAATGTTATTATATCCTTGATGGTCCCAACGGTATTTCTGATGTCGGGCAGGGCGTTCAGATCATTGATGACCAGATTGAGCTTATGTGACGAGCAATCTTCGCGAACCGATGCAGTGTTGCCGTTGATTCCCGGAAATTCTCGGTTATTGTTGCGATTAGCCGGGTGCGCGTAATTTTATTTTTAATTCCAGTAAGCCGTATTTTTAGAACCTCTAGGGGGGGCAGCTCAGCTCCCCCCCCCCCTGCCCCCCTCTGGCGACGCCCTTGGTCGTGTTCTACACCGATAAATTTTTATGGACAAATGTTTTAAAACTGTTATATCAAATGTGTTCATTTTCAATCTTAGCACCACCAAAAACACCACATCCCAATCTTTTCCCCCAATTTGGTCAAAAAATTAGAACAAGTCCCAGTTTCTTGACAATAAATTGTGGCAAGAACTTGTAGCAGTGTCTCTTGTCTCTCTTTGTCTTGTCTATCTTTCCATTTGAATTTTCCAGTACGCATAAATTGCTAGGCTTTGTTTTCACGCTCAATGCCGTAAATTTACCATTAAACCCTTTATTAATAGCTTAAAACCTAAAAAATCTCCTGGAATTGATGGTATCACATCTGAGATTTTAATATCAATAAATTCATACATTTGTAAACCATTAACTCATTTAATTAACACCATCTTTAATACAGGAATATATCCATCTGCTTTTAAAATAGGTATAATAAAACCAATTTATAAAAGCGGAAATAAAATTGAATTTCAAAATTACAGACCTGTAATATTAATTTCATCATTAGCAAAAGTTTTCGAAAAAGTTTTAAAAGAAAGATAAAAAAATTTCTTAAATAATAATAAAATCCTATCAGACAAACAATTTGGATTTAAAAAAAATAAATCTAACATAATAATAAAATGAACAGTATATGCATATTTTTGGATTTAGCTAAAGCCTTTGATACTGTCAGTCATAAAATTCTTATTAACAAATTAGAAAAACTTGGATTTCGTGGTCAAATATTAACTTTATTCAAAAACTATTTATATAACAGAGTACATCATGTTAAAATTGGTGAAAATATTAGTTCACCAAAAATATTTAATTATGAAGTACCACAAGGTACAGTCCTAGGACCAATACTTTTTAATATTCATCTAAATGATATTTTTAATTTAAACTGTCAAGGAAAACTTCATAGTTTTGCTGATGATACGGTAATTTTTGTAAAGGTCTAAATTGGAATATTTTAAAAAATACTATTGAAAAAGATTTTATAAAAATAAGCAATTGGTTTAATAAAAACTTATTAACTATAAATTATAACAAAACAATATACATTCTATTTACTTCATACAAAAATAAACTTCTTCCAAATATTGGTCCAATAATATGCAATAATATTAATATAAAGGAAGGTGAAAATATTAAATATCTAGGAATACATATAAAATGGGATTTACATATTAAAAAAAACTAAGAATTCTTATACCAAAATTTAAACACCTTAAACAATTTTTAAATATAAAAGAATTAGAAATATTTTATTATTCTTTAGTACAAACCCATTTAAATTATGGAATACTAAGATGGGGGGGGGGGGGGGGGGGGGGGGGCATTATCTTAATGATATTGAAACCATTCAAAAATACATTTTGAAAATTATTTACGAAAAAGACCACCAATATTCTACTGATTTACTATTTAAAGATAGCAAAAAAATGGATATTAAACAAAACATGTTAATATATATTTTTAAACATAAATATAAAATAAATTATATTAATAACACACATGAAACTCGTCATAAAAATACTATTACATATAAAAATAGAGTAAACAAAGCAATAGCACACAAACATTTTTTAAACATCAATCCATATATTTTTGATATGCTACCACAGTCAATTAAAATAATTAAATAATTATAGAAATAAAATTAAAAATTGGATATTATCCAATCCAAGAGATATATTCAAGAACGTCATAAATAATGAATATACCAAGATATAATGAATAAAATAAATAAATATATATATTATATACATGACGTATTGCATCTTTGTATACTGTAGTAGTAGATATAAAATAAATATTGTCATATTCGTTTTATATTATAAGTAATCTAGTTGTGCCCGAAAGTTAAGCCTGAACTATGAAATATATTCTTTACAATAAATATTATATTATTTAACTCAAAACAAGTATTTTCCTTCTGAATTCGGAATTGATAGTACAAAAAAAATTATATATTAGCATTAAATGTCAAAAAAATATTTGAAAAAACTTTTTTTATTATTATTATTGTTATTATTATTATTATTATTATTATTATTCTTGTCTTTCTTTTTCTCACATAATTGTGGTTTTATTTTGGACTGACGAGCTATGCCAAGTCAGTGCATATTCTATTATTACTATTCTGAATTGAGGAATGATCTAACAATATGGCATGTTTTTAGAATGACTGATTTCTGAAAGTTTCGATGTATGTTTGTGTTGATTCCTAGTTGTTTCAGGTGTGATTTGAATGTTCCTGGTGTGAGGCCTGTCACTGACATAATAAGAGGGATAATAGGGACTTTTTCTTGCTTCCAAAGTCTTTTTATTTCCATTGCCAGGTCTGTGTATTTGAAGATTTTCTCATTGTATTTCGTTTGGATGTTTGTATCACTAGGAATAGCTATGTCAATTAGGTATGTGGTTTTTTCTTTTTTTAACTGAAGAGTGATATCTGGTCTATTTGCGGATATTGTTTTGTCTGTTTGAATATTTATATCCCAGTACAGTTTGAAATCTTTGTTTTCCAGTATGGATGTTGGTGTGTATTTGAAGTATGGTTCTGAGTTTTCTACGAGCTTACACACTATGGCCAGTGCTTGGTGAACTACTTTTGCTGCTGCGTTGTGTCTTGCTGTGTATTCTTGGCCAGCAAGAATTTTACATCCACTTGTAATATGGTCAATTGTTTCCTTCTGGAGGTGGCATTTTCTGCATGTGCCGTCTGTTATAGCCGGGTCTTTGATTATATGTTTTTGATAATTCCTTGTTGCTATAACTTTATCTTGAATAGCGAGTAAGAACCCTTCTGTTTCGGGAAAGAGCTGACCATCTTTTAACCATGTATATGATGATCCTTTGTCGATGTAATCTTGTTTCACGTGGTATCTATGCTGTCCATGCAGGATTTTCTCTGAACAGGTATTGATTTTATCTTGTTGTAATTGTGTATCATGATATGTTTATTATTATTATTATTATTTGTCTTTGCATCACATAATTCTCTTGGGTTATGGTTTAATTTTTTTTTTTGGGAATCACCGAGTGCAAACCGTGCACCTGGGGTGTTCCCTTGCTTAGTTGACATCAGGATGGAGGTATCATAGCACTTTGCGTACTATGTGCGCTGTACTCAGCACTACAGCTTTCTGCATCGTCAGGAGGTTATGTGTTCCAGGGACTTCTTTTATAGCTTCACAGGTAGCGTTAGATATGAGCCCTGTTGCTCCTATGATTATTGGCACGATTTTAGTTTTATAATTCCACATTTTTTGTATTTCTATTTGTAGGTCCTTGTACTTCAGCTTTTTCTCTGCCTCTTTCTGCGTGATGTTATAGTCCGATGGCACCGCGACGTCGATCAAAAGACACTTTCTTAGTTTCTTATCTTTCAGGATAATGTCTGGTTTGTTTGCTGCGATGTGTCTGTCAGTCTGCACTTGAACGTCCCATATCATAGTTATTTCAGGTGTATCTATTACTGCTTCCGGGATATGTTCAAACCATTTTTCTTTAATTATTATTATTATCATTATTATTATTATTATATGTCTGTGGGTTTTACTCGTAGTTTTACTATGAATACGATATTTCATTCGGGCAATAAATCGTACAACTCTTAGAGAGATAATTTGACAAAAAACAGGTTTATTTTACATTACCTACGTTTTTTTACAGAACCTAGAACTATGGACGCTACGCATGTCCTGGCTAGATCTACAACTCATGTTTAAACAGTACAGCGTGAACACGCCAGAATTGTCTCAGTGGCTCGACACGGTGGCTAAAGCTGCCATAGACGTGTTCCAATTAAATTCGCCGCCCGGAAGTAATCCGAAAAGTGAAGATTCGAAAAAGGAAGCGAGAAACAAGACCAGTTCCATTTGGTTGGTGGCGCCACTAGTGGCTAAGTTGCCCAGTGCCGTGCAGGGAAGAGTACTAAAGGTATGTTAAGTATTATCATAATATGGTGGTCACATTTCAATTAGTATACAGGGTTTTTCACTTAAAACTCCGAAGGCCTATATTTTTTTTACTTTAAAATGCTCTTATTCCAAATTAACTTTTACCGTTCATTACATGGAAACTGACAAAATAATACAGAAAATAACCATTATTAACATGTAAAAAAATTAATTTAATCTAATTTAAATGATCAATAAAATCAATAAAAAAATTGCTTGTAAATCATTAATCCAGTATACATGTTTAATTGTCAATTTTTTAATTCTTCTGATATTTTTTGGAACATTATTATTCCGTTATATAAAAGGGATTTTTTTCCAAAACTACTTTTTACTGGTATAGTTTGATAATTTATACAATGTCTGGTGTTATGTTTGATTTTTTTCTTTCAAAATAATAGAGTAAATTAAAAAAAATAATTTATAAATGTTTTGAACGCTTAAATACCCCTTGGATATAGATTAACAGTTGGTTCTAAATGTGGTAATTTGTGTATACATTTAATAACTTTATTTTGCAATTTTTGTAATGGTTTTAAGTTTGATAAACAAGCAGATCCCCATGCAGAAGCTAAGTATTGTCATTTTGAATATATTAATGAAAAATATATATTTTTAAAATATTTCAAAGTAATGTAAGATCCAACTCTGTACAAAACAGATATCAACGGAGATATCGAGTTTATAATATACTGGATATGGCTTTTCCAGTTTAAATTTTCGTCTAAAACTAATCCTAAAAATTTTGTCGTTTTTGAATAAGTACCTACTGAATATTCTCATTATTAAATTTTAAGGGAGAATTTATTTTATTTTTAATTATAAATATAAAAGAAGATTCTGTAAAATTTAACGTAAGTTTATTTGATTGAAGCCAAGAAAGAATCATTTCTAGATCATTATTAATATCAAGATAAATTTCTCTAAACTTTTCCGCAAAATAAAGAATTGTTGTATCATCTTGCAAAAAGCTTTAAATCACATTTTAACTAACTAACTCGATCTCGTTTAACGCGCGCCAAGTCATCGTCATCATCGTCAGTTCGTATTAATTTCTTTACATTAAAAGGCATATCGAGTTAAATGCCGTGTCAATAATTTCTCTTTTTAATCGTCGAACGTTTTTAGGTTGCAGGGCAAGTCTTAGAAAACGGAGGCTGGCATTGCAAAGACCAGAAACCAGTGACGAAACGTAGTACGGGCGAAAATCAAAGTTTGTTGACCCATCAGCCCTTTTTAAGTTTAGTGCTGACTTGTCTAAAAGGGCAAGAAGAAGGACAGAAAGAGGGATTGTTGTCTTCCTTGCACCAACAACTTACTCAGGTAATTTTTTTCAAATATATGATGAGATATTTCAAAAATCCTTATTTGATACATCATCAGGATATCAGGTAGTGAAAGTATCGGCATTGATGGAAAATATTATTCATTATTTAGAAGATAATTTTGTGTCCGCAAAAATAATTAAAAGCAAATAATTGTCGCATAGCGGACAAGTATTTAACTGTTTTTTATATTGGAATACACCGGGATCAAAGCACAATGGATACCTTGGGGCGGGTAGACCACGACGGCCGTTTCGTCCTTGTTAGGACTCCACGGGCAGCCATAACCCAAGCAATCCCAACAACAGCGGTAAGATGTATTAAAAGCCTTTTACAAAAGTAAAGCGGCTATCAATACATCTTAGCGCCATCCCAGCGGAATTAACTCCAATATAAAAGGCAGTCACTCTGGCAATAATCGAAAGGTAGACAACTAAATAAACCACGAAGTGCATCACAATCCAGTATAGAGAACACTATGGCCCCCGGGTATCCATTGTGCTTGGATCCCTGTGTATTCCAATATAAAAAACAGTTACACACTTGTCCGATATGCCACGATTATTATCTTTTAATAATAAATAATATTTTCATGCCGATCCCGGTTTACAGGCCTTTTACTACCTAATATCCAGTCTATTATGCCTGTATGCACCATTACGACTTAAACTTTAACCGCGATTTGTGACAAAAATGGCTATGGACCAGCAAGTTATAGAATTGACCGTGGTTATAATTGATCCGACCATTTTGGCTGGTCCACAGCAATTTTTGTCATAAATCACTGTTAACGTTTAAACCCGATTTAGTCGTAATGCATAATCATCAGAAAAGCTACTGGAACGTAGAGATTTTTAATGTTTTTAGTTGGTACAACAAGCCAAAGAAGGAAATTTACAAGATACATGTCATAGTGAGAGGACCTTGGACGGTCTTCAGCTAAGATTTGCCTTGGTTGGGGGAGTATTTGAGGTAAGAATTCATCAAATCCGTTATCAAGTTTTCAATTACTTTAAAACTAGTATTTATTGGAATTTACCGTAAGGAATACGACCTATGTTAGCAATTTCAGAAGCTCTGCCAAGCTGCCAGCTCGGAACTTTCTTAGGTCTGGTTTATCAGTGCACGGTTATGTACGTTAGCTGTCGGTCAAGTGTTAGCTGCTGGTCATCTAAACGTCGAACCAGTGATAGTTGACTGGCAGCTATGAAGCCGAAACTTTAGCCGTGCACTGATAAACCCGCCCTAAATCAATCCAAACCGCGTGACCTAAAATGGCGGCCGTCATTGTCAAATGCAACCAGCAATGTCATTTCCTGTGTTCTATGTTTTGACATGTACCAATTACTAAGCAGTATTTTCCCACAGCAATTAAAAAAATGCCAATAGTTTTTATGGCTTTTTGTCTGTAAGTGCCGTTTTACACAGACGTAATTTTAACACAAATTTTGTGCTAAAATTTATTCTAAATTTTATTAGTAAAAATTTATAACAAAAATAGGTACAAAATTACATGTAATTTTAATGTGTATGAAACAGTAACAAATTTGGATGCAATTTTTGCAAGAAATCATGCGCACTAAAGACCAGTGACGCATTGTTAAATGTCAATGTCAAATTATATCTAACTCAGCTTTTCGGTAAATAAAAATAAAGTAATTTAGGAAATAGCAAATATAACCTCCAAATGCCAATTTCAATCAAACGTAACCTTTCTTTTTCGGCTTTTCTTCAAAGATTTTGAAGTGTTATTTTAAATTACTGCGCCTATTTTGGCGCACTTTTATTAATTTTTTTGATAAAATATAGAAATGTTTCTATATTTTCGTAAAATATTATAATATTTTTCTAATAAAATTTGTAAGTGTGTATTATACACGTTAAAATTTAGTTGTAAACAAATTTCTGCTTAAACTTATCGTCAAATTTGCTACTGTGTTTAACGATACTAACTGATAGAATTTTCAAATTTGACGTGACGATTTGACAATCAATGGTTATGTCTGTCATCCAGAAAATCGGGTTACTGTATTTTACACATATTCACCCAATGCTTTCTGGGATTGAGTGAAACGGAATAGATACCTGTTCATAAAAAAAAAGTGAATATTTGACGTTTAACCGACCACAGTATATTGCCAATGGTATGCGAAATTTCATTAGACTTAAAGAGTCTTTTGGTTATAAAAAAATTCAATAATGTGACAAAGTTCACTTCCACCCAGAGCTGTCGCAATTACTCTTAAAAAGTAATTCAATTACAATTACCCATTACCCTCCGAAAAAGGCATCAATTACAATTACCAATTACTAAGAGTATGATAAAAATATTTAAATTACCAATTACCCACTAAAAGTAATTGATTCCTTTATCAATTAACGCATTCGAATTACTGAGTTTAATTCAATTACTTTTATACTAATTCAATTACTTTATAATAATGGAACTACCCTAAAAGTAATTGAATTACTCTGAATCTATAAATTATAGGCACTTTTTTGGCAAATAAATTACTCTGAGTAATTTAATTACATTTTGGTAAGTAATTGAATCACATTTTGGTAAGTAATTGAATTACATTTTGGTAATTTAATTACATTTTGATAATTACATTACATTCTGGTAATTGAATTACTTTTTTAAAATTGAATTAGTATGATTTGAGCAATGGAATTACTTTTTTACATTTTACAAAAAAAGAGTTGTATAGGTAAAGTATTATTTTTTTTTAATATGAGTAGGTCCTACTATCACACTTTATTATAGAAAGAAATTTTGGAAATTTATAGTTAAACTTATGGATCTCCTAATTTTGATAAGTAGGTACCTACTTACCTTTAACAAATTGACCAATAATAACAACTGTCTTTTTTATTTAATATGATTTAATTGTTGAAATAAAACAAACGTAATATTAGGGAAAATAAAAAATATTTTTTCCTTTCTTGAGTAAAGGAATTATGAAAATTTTTAAAGGAATTGAATTATTTTGGAGTAATTCAATTACTTTTAATCTAATTGAATTATTCGGGAGTAATTAAATTACTTACATTGAATTATTTGGGAATAATTCAATTACTTTTTAAAATAATTGATTTACTTTTAAGTAATTTAATTACCTCAGATTTCTTAAAACCAATTTACAATTACAATTACTTTATCACAGTAATTGGAAAATCAATTACAATAACTATTTTTAAAAAGTAATTCAATTACAGTAATTCAATTGCTAAAAAGTAATTGAACACGATTTTTCAATTATTTTAATTCAATTACCGACGGCTCTGCTTCCACTAATGTTAATGTCACAGTTAAAGTTGTCTGGTTAGCTAATTCTCGATAAAAATCGTTGTGCAACCTGATGACCTAATTTTTATCTTTTTAGGCATTTCAACGAAATAGTTCAGCCACTACAGACTGGGCTTTACTTTTGGTACAACTAGTTACTCACGGAATCATAGATCTGCACACGAACAGCGAATTGTTTACCACCATTATTGATATGTTGGCGACTTTAGTACATTCTGCATTGGCTACAGATACGCAGGTATTAAAAAAAATATTTGGGAAAATTCAATTTATTTTACTATTAATTTACAAACTACAAGTGGTTGTTTTGTAGGACGATGGGAAAAAAATGCACCAAAACCTGATGAAAAAAATTAAGAAAGAAATAGGGGAAAGGCAGAACGCTTCTTTAATGCACATCAAGCAACTTTTGCCATTGCCTCGCATGACAACAGAAGTAATCGCTGTGGAACCGGCTGGCTGTCTTACTGACAGCAAAGGAAACAAGATTAGTTTTGACAGTGTTGACAAGAATTACTTAAAATACCATTTACTGGTAAGTAATTTGAATTACATTTTGAAAATCTTATATCTACATATGGAAAAAAAAAATTATTTAAAAAGGATTAGTAAAAGTTTATTTTGAAGAAAAACAATATATAATTTCACAATTTTACCTCATTTATTATAATGTCTTCTATATGTCTACCCAAATGGCATTTTTAGACACATTTTGGTAAATATATCGAAACCGATGTTTCTGTTTCCGACACAAAACTGTTGGCTACAAATTTGGAAACATTTTCGAAACGTACACATTTTAAGTGGTGCTATTGCACGTGTTTCCCGAGTGGTTGGTACTAGCTGTGACTTTCGCTGTTTCGACTTATAATCGAAACTATTATGGAAAATGTATCGAAAATGTTTCGAAACTGTCATATCAAATGGACACAATAAGAAAGCAAATAATTTTAATTACCTGCAGATTGTGAAATAGATGAAAAACAATATGAAGACGAAATTATTATTTCGTGTTTTTTCTATAAGTTATTATTTATTTCACTTAGTTATTGCAAAATAAAAACAAAAAGCATTAACGAAATAAATTTTATCATGTAATTTAGTTTAATATTTTTAACGCGCAATTTATTTACTTTTATAAAAAAAAACATTTTGCAAAAAAATAAAATTGAAAATTGTCTGTCTTGCTTTATAGTCAAATAAATTCCATGCCTGTTTTTTTCCAGATATCAGACAAACAGCGCGTCAGCAGCTGGGACGTCCTGGAGGGCATGAAGAACCCCCCTCCCCTCTCTTGGGCGTGGTTCGGCGCAATTCGAATCGAGAGAAAACCTCTGACCGGCGAAGATACCCACAGACTCCTGAAGTTCCACACTCACAACTTGCAAAAACCCGCTAGTCATTATTTGGACCCCCCGCCCTTGCCTCCAGAAGATTTGGAACCCATTCCTGATAAACCCGTAAGTTTTGAGCGTTAGTTTGTTTTATAGATAGGTAATTTATCCATTGGCGATTTACCATAAGGAATACTGTTCTTCAAAGGCCGACAACCAACAATACACTTGCATTAACCTGCCTAGGTTTACACACACACTTTATCTCTAAATTCGCACTTACCCCAATATTGTGGGGTAAATGCGACCACTAGACTTAAAATAAATAAAATCCTATTTCTTCGAACTAAGAAAAAGAAAACGAAAAAATTAATACGTAAGGTGTAGTCAACATGGTAATGATTGTATCTTTTATGGGAAAAAATAGTATTGTTCCCTGCAAATATTTAAGATACCTGCGGGACTAGGTTAATTTTGTATAGCACCTAATGAACTTTAATGTTGACTCACTCAGTCAGTCCATTAACATTTTCTTAAAAACGATATGGTAACGGTTATCCGACACATCGGGTATTAAATTCCTACCACACACAAATAATTTTCATGTAAACCAAATCTCCCCTTACTAAAGGATTCTAACCTAAAGGCCGACACACCTTCCTCGGTGGACCAGAGCCCGGCGGCTCTCGGTAAGGGTCGGGGCAAGGGGCAGAGGAAGAGAAAGCCGAAGCCCGGACCGATGAACGTCAACCCGATGACAATGGGGCATAACCCGCTGGGGCCAGGCACGCCCGGGATAGGTATGAGCGTGCAGGGAAGCAACCCGCCGATGGGACATGGGATGGGCGGATATGGGCAAACGCCAAGTAAGTTTTGTTTAGCTACACCAAATTTCAGTCACATCGGTTTGGAACATGGACGTATACCTTTAGATCCGTACAGCTTATCTGGTGCGCAACTCACCGGTCAGATCCCGTAGCTCATCCCTTTTGTTATTATGTTTTCCTTCTTTATCGACATCAATAAATACACTTCAGAACCGGCTCGGCGCCATTTTTGTTGTTACGTTTTCTCTGTGGATTGCTTGTATTTTTTGCTATTAGCTACTTTCCTTTTGCTTTTTTACAGCATAGCAAAGTAAAAATCTTTGCTTTGCTAAGTTGTTAAACGAACGCTTCGCGAACAAATCGTATAATCGTATGAGAAATATAGATGGGCATACTGAACCGCGGCAAGGGGAGAGGAAAATATATTTTTTGAATTTTTAAATGGAACGCTCAACTTAGCCGTTGGCTTTGCTGTTTAAAAGCAACTACAAGGAAGTCGGTTATTGTTGATTGTGGGTGTTTAATATTTCGGATTTCTAGTTTTTGTGTACATGTGTATTGTGTAGTTTATACTATAAACAATGACTGGTACCGAAAACTTTTTCAAATTCTTGATCAAAAAATTGTGATTGAATATGTTGTTTTATATGTACCCAAGTTTTTGGCAAATTGTTAAATGATACCGACTAATATATGGCTTGAGGTTAGGTTCGCGATAGCATCAAGAGCCGCGTTCGGCAATTACCTCAGACCGCTTGGATTGATCTAAATCGTTCGTTTATGACATCTAAATGGAGGGGAAATAAATCTCAACAGTTCGGCAATTAAAATCGGAGCGCTCCGAGGATAATCTTTTTGCTGGGAGTATTTTGACCGAGGAAAGCGATTAATCTCAGCTGAATTTGTGAGGTTAAGTTTGATGTTTATATTTAGGTTTAAAATTTTGGTAATTTGATTGAACAAAGCCTTTATTTTTCTGTGATTTGACTGAAAATAATATGCAGGAAGTGGAACTATATGATGTGGAAGAACAAAAACGCTATACCATGTTTATTTGACCATAAATACACAGAAATATTCTACATGTTCTATATAAGACGTCCCAGCAGGTTGACTTGGTTATTCCAAATCGATCAGTGACAGATCTAAATTGAAAATACACATTAGGCAAGGCTAAGGAAGGCATAAACTCTGGTGGGTTTTACGTAAAACTTTCCATATTTGATAAACACCAGATTGCTATCATGGTCTGTTTATCCAATAACATTTCCGGATGGCCAGCACCTACAGCTATCAATCTTCCCTCTGAAACTGCATTTAATTAATAAAGCAAGTCTTCAAAGGTAGTTGGGGACAATCTAAAGTGCTGTCTGAACTGGTGATGTGCAAATCGGGGTACGTACCGTTTCTTCGACAAAACCGTCTAATACCTTTTCCAAAATCTTGAAGTATTCCTCATTATCGTCTTCAAACATTAGTTGATATAGCCTCCTTCAATTAAGGCCAATACAACGCTAGGAATACTCATTTTTAGTAACTTTACAAAAAGGAAAAAAAGGTTAGGTTTCTTAGATCAAAACAAAAATATTACATTTTTGACTTTGACAGAGGTCAGCTGTTAGGTACCGTTCGTTTATCACAAAATTCTCGGACCGATCCGAGGTCACGTGACAAAATATACATCGCATCTCAGATGTAATTGCCGAACGCGGCTAAGGATTGCTGTTTTGTTTGTTTTTTATTTTCGATTTGATAAGGTAAGTTTAATTGACTCGTTCTCTTGCTTTTCAAACAAAAACGCGACTGGAAATCATTTTTAAACAAATTTTAGAAACAAAACATTAAAAACGAATTTCTAACCTCAAAATCTGATAGATTGGCAGCCACTGAAAACCCCAAAAATCGCTACCTTTTCCCCCAACTTGGTTAAAAATTTAGAACAAGTTCCAATTTCTTGTCAATAAATTGTGGCAATAACTTGGGGCGAATTTTAGCTATAAATTGAAGGTCAACTATTACGATTTCTAAACCAAAAACTTGGCCCGTGAATTACGGGCTTTAAATTTGTGCACCCCAGCATTAAGCGTTAAATTTTAAAGCCCCATCTATCTTTCCATTAGTTAAATGATAATTTTGCAGTGCGCATGCCTATTTCTGAATGGCTTTGTTTACAGGCGCGAGGCCATAAATTTGTCACATTCGTGATTATTGTTTCCTGATCTAAAGGTAAATGTCTATGGTTTGGAATTATTGATCTGTGATAAAATAAAAGGACAGAATAACTTAGCTTATAGCATTTCCTCGTTTTTACAGTATTTAATACAATGAAATAAAAACAAGGATATTTTTGAACTTTAAAACGATTTTCTATAGGTATGCAACAAGGACAGCAGTATGCTGGCAATCCTGGGCAACAGTGGTATGGACAAAGTCAAAATCCACCACAAGGGTATGGATATCCACAGATGCCAGGTAATACTTTACTGTTTGCACAAATTACCCAAATGATAAAAGAAAATTCAAAAACCTCTAAGTCGGAATGAAATTAATGATAATTTACGTAATTATCCATTATATCTCTCTTCCACCCATTACTGATTTTTTAAGGGCAGATTATATGCACTTAAATTCAGCCAAAATATACGCATATATATGCCTTGTTTGCCTTTAAAATATGCAGTTTTTACCAAATATGGATACTGGTATGCAATATTTCTTAATTTATTATAGTAAAATGAGGAAATTGGTTCTAAAAAATATGTTTATTTTTTAAAAAATGCAAAAAAAACAAAGAAAAATAAAAGCAAACAATTGTTTAACCTAAAATTGTATAAAAGGCATTTATTACTAAATATTATTCAAAATTTTCAACTAAAAGGATTGCATCAGACAAAAGCACTAAAACCTTCTCATCTGGGACGGGATTTGATAAGAAAAAGCTCGATAGGGACTGCTGAATAAATCGGGTTACAGTCACATTATTAGTTTTGTCTAGCTGCTTAGAAGCTATTAAATATGGGTTTGTTGTTGCTTTATCTTCTTAAAGTGATCCAATCATAAGATGTGCGATATATCTGCCACAAACATCTGTGCTTTCATCAACAATAATGTAAAAATTATCACCCAGTAAAGCTCTAATTTCTTCTAACACGGTTTCGTATATTGAATATTCTAAGCGTCAGAATATTTAGAAATGTTTTGTTTACAAAATTTTTGCAAAAATCCACTAAATTGCGGATTTTGCAATTTTTTTAAAGGTATGTTTGCTGCGACCAAAGCCTTGCATAAGTCTTCTTGAAAAATTTCCTTTTCAGATTTCGATTTTTCTCCATTTTGAAATGCGTTGGTTATACTCAGCTGAAGTGGCTTTTTCATTTCATTTTTTGTAACTTTGACTTATGCAGCTTTTGCAGGTGTTTTCAAATGTTGATCGATTTGGAACTTCTTTTCTCAAACAATAATTTTTGTACAGACATTCTGAACACAAATTTGAAATTACTAGTTTCACACTGAAAATTCTGAAATCTTTCGACAAACTAAAACAGAAGTATGTATTACAAATCGATATAAATAGTTTGTTAAGCAGGTAATAATGACTCATTATTAAGTGACAATAATCAACCCCTAACAATATACCTGCAAACGCCGGAAACCCCCCAATAAATAACTTGTGTATAACCAAAATGTAATAGTTATTTACATTACTAGATGCGAAAGTTAATTTTTTGATGTGAGGAGGTTTTTGAATTGCCGAGGCAAAGCCGAGGTGATTTAATACCTCCGACCACCAAAAAAGGCTTTCGAATCGTGTAATGTATTAAATTTTTTTTACTACTGTTCTCTGATCAATATATTATTAAGTAATAAACTTTGATTTTATTCAAATTAAAATGATAAAATAAATTTTTTTTTCACCTATAAAATAATCCATGACAACTAGTTATTTGAGTACTGTCAGAGTGTCAGTTCGATTTTTTTGTCCTGGCACCGAAAGTATTACTTTTGTAGCTAGCAACCTACTTTCGTAGCTAGCAACGGATAATATTCAGGTAACTGTAACATTTACTTTCGTGTTGCTAGGACCCGAAAGTTAATTTATTTATACAGTAGTAGAAAAGTATAATTATTATAAATTGGTTTAGGCATTCGCGGTTAGTCGGTGAGCTAGTGTAGTCATGATTCGGGTCTGTATAATTATTATAAACTTCAGCTTGGAAAATTCCTGAAATAAGTACCGAACTGATGGGCATTAAACTTTTGACGTTTTAAATTTTTTGATAAAGCCGCAAACATAAAAATATGCTCTTAAAATAATAATTTAAGAAAAATATGCATTTTATTATAAAATTGACAAAACATGTAAAAAAAATGCATATGCAGACGTTTTATGAATGTAACATTGGGTTTAGAGTCTAGAGTTTTAAATATATTTGGTCGTAGAGCATCTAAATTTTATAGTAAAAAACACTTTTTAAACTTTTCTAATTCTTTGTAGTTAATCGTTTCGAGCGTCCCCAACTGAACAACTCGAAACAGGCCCTGTCCAACATGCTCCGCCAGAGACACCCCATCAACAGTTACGGGATGCCGGCCATGCCCGCGAGCCAAACGGCCAACCCGACCACCCCCGCCGGGTACGGACAGATGCAGAGGTTCCCGAGACAGCCGATCAGACAGCAACATCCTGCGGCTATTCAGCCAAATCAGGTGGGAAATTGTGATTTAAAGAACCGGTGTGAGAAGTGGGTGTTTTTTTGAGTACCACTAGAGATATTTATGTAGCCCTAAGGCGGGTGACACACTGGAGAAATAAGTTTCGTGAAATTTGTTGCAAGAAACAGGAAACTTGTTTCAGTATCACACAACCCATATATTTAAATGAGACGGAACACACTGGTGTTTGTGAAACAGGCGACCCGAAATTGTTTCGCATACAAATTTCACATTGACAAAAAAAGTTTGACGTAACTTGTTTCAGCAACAAGTTTCATGAAGCTTATTTCTCCAGTGTGTCATCCCGCTAAGGCCCAAATTATTATTATCCTTTTAACAGTAACTGTAATATGCCTTTTAAGGATACCATTATTGGAACAATAGGGAACATGCACACATTTTTTTATTGCTTAAATATGTTCAACCACACCAAAAATAACTTATTTGTTATACTAGTTTTATTAAAAAAAATTTTTCGATGCATCTCAAACATCCGCGATACATTTGTGGAAATCCCTAAACGGAAATTAATGAAAAACCATCATCGTGGCCTCAGACCAATGTCGTGACTGTCACATTTGTGGGGGCGAATCTCTTAGTGCTGCGTTGCCATACTGCGGACTTTTTATAAGGTTTTAAACAAAGCTTTAAATTTCCCACATCATGTTAATACTTTTAACCGCGTAAGTTTAGCAAACAAAGGAGAGGAGCGAAATTTGTATGTAGGTTTACTTCAGAATGGAATACGATTTTGTCAATAGGTTCATTTGTTATTGTTTCATCTATAGATAAAGTATTTTTCACCCTATATGGTATCGACTTATTGACTGCAATAAAACTACCGGTTTAATCCCATTGTTATACACAATCAACAAGCAAATACACCACAGGGTAGGACTTTAGATATTTAATTCGAAAGAAGTTATCGCAAGCACAATATAGTTAAATATTACCTGCTATAATTACAAATTATAATTCGACCCTGACCGACAGTTTGTTTGCATTTTTATGGCCGAGCTTTTGAAAACGTCCCAGGTAGTTAAACGAAACCATTTATTGTGAAAAATACTTTACCAGATCATTGGAAAAAGTTGTCGAGAATTAAATTATAGGTCCTGATGCAACATTTCAAGATTTTATTGTTTCTACGATAATTGACCCGAAAAAAAGTTTTTTTTTCAGGCGGTCGCTGTTGCAATGCTTTGTATCTACAGGTCGACACACGGATCTGTGTCTACGAAAAGAATGCGAGCAAAAAATGGTTTGCGGAATACGATGTTGTCACGTATAACTTATTAAATTCTAATTTAATATCTCTTACCGGGTCAACAGTACAATAATTAATAAATTTAATTTACTCATTGAAAAGAAATAGTAATATATTTAAGAAACTAATATTTTAGATTTTATTACAATTTCAACATTATTTAAAATTCTTTTTATCCTATTAATTTTGATATTGAAATGCAAAATAGAGAGTTCCTTCATTAAAGTACTTCTAGCGTAAAAATATGGCAACATAGCGTAAGTTCAAAGGGAACAGGTGGCTATAACTATTGTAATTGGTTACGGGTGTCATCTGACACCCGCAAAAAGTAATGGCCGACCTTTGAAGAAATGTGATTGATTCTTGATAATTTGTTTTCTTAGTCAGTGACGTAGCGATACAATGGGCAAGAGTTACTGATTTATTTTTATAAATACGTCGGCGGTCGGCATCGTGTCGTGTGTCGTAGTGTTTTGTAGTGTGATATCTTGAAATTTTAAACTTTGGAAGTGTGAGTATAAACTTTGTAAGTGTTGTAAATTAGTGAACACGAATCAATATTCGTGGTAAAACCCTTCACAGTCAAACCCGTGAAGTACCTAATTGCTAATGTTTACAATATATGTGAGGAGGAATCTGAAAATAATACTTTTAAATTGCCACCAAAGCGAAAATTAGACAGGGTTGCGAAGTTGCCATGTATACGGGAGCGTGGGTGATGTAAAAAAAAATCCACAAAGAAGACATCGAAAGGAAAGAAAACAACCCCGATCACTTGCTATTATCTCCAGGCAAGAAGAGGCCTCGTCTTTCTGCGGTGGAAAAAATCGAACATTTTGATTTTGGAATTGTTCGGAGAACAATAGAAACGTTTTATTTAGAACTAATAGTGGTTCCAACCTAAAAAAAACTGCTGCAAAAGTTGAGAAGCGACACTAGGTTACTTTAGCATCTCTAAACTAAGAGAGCTTATGGACGAAGCCATCGCCTCATTGACACCAGCTGATTGGGAAAAGTTTTGTCGACATAGAAAATCGGTCTTGGGAGACCGACTATATGATGGAGGAGATTGAACCTGTCATAATACAGCTTGAGCCTGACGACGACACAGACTCCGATGATAGTGATAGTGATGAGGGTGAAGGTGAAGAAGACAGTTAGATAGGTACACTAATCAGGAGTAGAGAGATTTTTTAAATTTTTTTTTTCGCAAAACGATCGAAACCGAAAAACCATCAATCATTCATGGAGCTGTTTTTTAAAACTAATTAAAATAATAATTTTTATATATAAAATGCAATTATTATTATTCTATAATAATTATTCCCTAGTTTTGTTAAATTTAAATAAATCGCTGCCGCACGTCCATGACTAAGCCATTTTTAAAGGATTGTGCTTTCCCCTTACCGATACGTCGTAGACATAGACTGGTGTGTCGAGCTGTAATGACTAGCGATTTTATTAAAAAATGTTTTTGCTTTAATACTTTGAAAAGGACTATTTTTGAATCAAATTTAGATCAATAAAATTAGAATCAAGTAAATTTAAAAACTAAGTCGAAAAACAATTAAATCAATCTTTCTAAATTAATTTATTTTTTCCATTTTTTAATTAATTTTATTAATCAATTAAATTCCTTTTTTATTGTTTTTTTTTTTGGTTATTATTTTGCCATTTTTCATATAATGAACTGTAAAGGTTACTTTGGAATAGAGGCATTTTAAAGTAAAGTTATAATAAGTTTCCCGTATTTTATAGGGTTGTTAAAGTATTTTTCACCCTAAATGGTATCGACTTATTGACTGCAATAAAACGACCTGTTTAATCCCATTGTTATACACAATCAACAAGCAAATACACTACAGGGTAGGAATTTAGATATTTAATTCGTTACTATTATTGTATCGTAACCGTAGCACAACTTGAACACTTCCTAAGAAACACAAAGACTGAAGATGTTATCGCAAGCACAAGATAGTTAAATATTACCTGCTATAATTACAAATTATAATCCGACCCTGACCGACAGTTTATTTGCATTTGTATGGCCGAGCTCTTGCATAACGTCCCAGGTAGTTAAACGGAGTCATCCATTTATTGTGGAAAATACTTTAACTGTTAACTAAACTAGCTCTACAACTAGACCCTTTACCCTTACACTTGTTATTATATCAAATAGGATGTGTATTGTTACAGGGGATGTTTCCAAATCAATATGGTAACATGCAAGGAGCGATGGGCAACCAATATGGCAATTTTGGCGGCAACTCGCAGGCCATGATGCAGGGTAACATGCAGAGTAATCCACAAATAATGCAAGGTATATACATAACAGTATCTTGAAGTACAACCATTTAATAATAGGCGTATAATACGTGTTATACCGTGCGAGCAAAAATTATTTGCATCAAAGAGGGCTTGGATTGAAAAACGTAGGGCTTGGTTTAGATCACAATGATATGGGGACGATATATCTAACCTAATCTTGGTTATAATTTTGTCAAATTCATATTATGACATGATATTATGCCAAACTAATGAGTAATAAAATAAGTAGACAAATACAAATTTATTTTTGTTGTTTACAAAATTAAAAAAGTAAGAATATACAGAAAGAAAAAGAAAAATAATTACATAAATTGCTGAAATTGGCCACCGCCATGCTCCAAGCACAAATTCACACGTCAATTTATATTTTCGAAAGTGTTGACCAGCATCTCTGGAGAAATGTTACCACATTCTTGGATAATCCTTTCTTGTAATTATTGTTCTAAATTTGCAACCATTGAGAGTAATTCCTGCGTCTTTCAAAATCTACGGCTTGTATTTCTTGGAATACTTGCACTTTATAAGGAAATACATTAGCTGCTTCTTAAGAATAGTCCTGCATGTTCCATAAAATCTTCCCACTTCTTGGGACAGGCGTCTTATACAATTTGTTGGCGTATTTTACATTATTTCACGAACGTTTGCAACAAGTTTTTCTGTTCTTACAGATGATCTTCTTGCTCCTTTTTTGTGTTGTATAGAACCGGTTTCCCTAAAAACAGCCACGGTTCTTTTCAGGCAATGATAAAAATCCCCAGCAATAAAAGCAACGTTAGGAAAATGTTCGTGAAAATCGTCCATGCACAAACCCGGATTGTATTGCCACTCATCATTTACTCTAACCCCGTCTCGAGAATCCACTTCAACCATGAATGTTTTGTGCTGTTCCGTAAAGCCCATTGCGTGAATTGTTCAAGAAATTAGAAAAATTAGCGATGAATCAAATTACTTGTAACGACTGTCAAAGATGACGGAATAACTGATTAATTGTTAATTCAGGTAGTTACTGACACCCAACAGGTATTAAGCTCTACGGCTAAGCATTACGTCCTTAGATGCAAGGCCCTCTTTGATGCAAATAATTTTTGCTCGCACGGTAGATAAGCAAGATAGCAAGTGTTATAAACATCCTCGTGTATTATGGCTGGTCTACATCGCTAAATAATATACAATTATTGCAAAGTTTAACTTGTAATCAGAGCATTATATTTATCAAATCAAATGGTATGTTTAGCGTCACAAAGCAACATGTTCGCCGGTCAGCAACAATCTTTCGGGCAACCTAGACCAGCGCAGCCCGATTTCAGGCAAATGGCTGCGAATCCGAGGGCGCCTTACATGCAACAGGCGCCCAATGTCACCATGAACACCAGCATGAATAGTATGGCAGGAATGGGTAGCCAAGGTAAATAAAAAAGTAGAAGTTTAAAGAATTAATAACTTAGTAAATAGTTGTCGTAACTGGAATAAATTCGGTAACAAAGAATATATTCATTTCCTTTTCTTTTGCATTTCCGTGAATTTTACCCTTCGTGCAGGAATGGAGAATACTAAAAACTATAAATTATTACAAAATGGTGAGAACAAATGGTTTCAGCTGCGCTTTATCCCGTTATAAATAACCCCCCGAGTCGCCATTGTCTCTTGGGGATTACAGTGCATGGGACTTTTTTACGGCACAATTAAGTCCTATTTTTTAGAGTAACATCCTGCCTGTATGCACGTTTATGATAAAGAAACGGATCAGCCATTTATATAGAATAGCGCCCACTTAATCAAAAATCGCTCGGACCCGTCAAATTACTTTTTTGAAATGCATTTTTTTATAATAAAGGTATTGAATAAAAATATATTAAAAAAAATTATTAACCCTAAATTATAACAAAACACCATACATTCTATTTACTTTATACAAAAATAAACTTCCAATTATTGGTCCAATAATATGCAATAATAATATTAATATAAAGGAAGGTGAAAATATGAAATATCTAGGAATAATGTTTGATAAACATTTAAAATGGGATTTACATAGTTTAAAAAAACTAAGAATTCTTATACCAAAATTTAAACCGTTTTTAAATATAAAAGAATAAGAAATACTTTATTATTCTCTAGTACAAACCCATTTAAATTATGGAATACTAGGATGGGGAGGCATAAACAAGAATTATCTTAATAATATTGAAACTATTCAAAAATACATTTTGAAAATTATTTACGAAAAAGACCATCAATATTCTTCTGATTTACTATTTAAAGATAGCAAAAAAATGGATAATAAACATATTTTCTTACATGTTAATTAATTTGAAAATATTTTTAGAAATGCTTTAATTAATTAATATTGTTCTGAATAATTTATACTTATAAGTAATATTTTTTACTTAAAAATTATAAATTAATAATTTTATTATAGATAATATATTTCTTCAAAAAAGCTGCGTTTATACTATAAATTAACATTTCTACTTTAAAAAACTTGATTTTTAAGGCATATTTATGATTTTACATACTAAAACAAAAAATAAGATTTGCCCCTTTCAAGCTCAGCTTAGGAGATTGAAGAATAAGTTTATCGAAGACAACATAAACATATTTATTATATTATTAAATTTTAAATAAACTTATTATTATTAATATATATTTTTAAACATAAAAATAAAATAAATTATATTAATCACACACATGAAACTCGTCATAAAAATACTATCTATATACAGGGTGTTCCTTAATGACGTGCTAATATTTTAGGGTGTGATTCCTTAAGTCATTTTATGAAGAAAAGTTCATATAAACATATGTCGTAAACGGCTTAAATTTTTTGCTACAGGGTGTTGAATTTTTTCTTTTTTAATGAGTTTTTTGTAATATCTCCAAAAGTACTTTAGATAATATTTTCAATTTTGGCATGTGCTAATAGGACATAAAACCACATGTTTTATTTATAAAAGTTATTTTTTTGTCCCACCAGTGGCGTCGCTGCAAACATGTCGCCTGATATTTAAAAAAAAAAAGTGGTACGCCACTGACATTTTTACATGTGGATATTATTTCTGATTAGCCTGATCAATTCTACATAAAAATGGTCTCTTGCGTTTTTCTCCTCAGGCATACTGTTCTTAAATAAAATAATTAAATTAAATTAGCTTCATTTTGCAGTATTGACGAATAAATTTTGATCACATAAATCTAGTTATCCTGGAACGGTGACGTTCTTAAAAACATAATTTACGCCTTAACGGCAGTCTTATCTGCCTTTCCTCCAAGAAGAACTACCTGTGATACTTGAAGATGTACCATATGCGCTAAGGAATCAAATGCGGTTACGTGCATGATGGAGCTCCTGCTCATTTCAATGTCGTTCGCGACCATTTAGATGCGGTTTATCCGAATCGTTGGATAGGTAGCGGAGGAGCTCAACAATGGCCAGCAAGATCCCCTGATCTCAATAGTTTGGATTTTTTCTTGTGGGTCATCTTAAAACTACTGTATAAAACTCCCATTAACACTTTAGAAAATTTAAGAGAGCGAATAATTGCCTTTTGTGAAACAATACGGAATTCGCCTGGAATATTTGAACGAGTGCTCTATTCGATGCAAAGACGGGCGAAAGCATGCCTATTAAGTGAAGGTGGTCATTTCCAACAATTTTTATAAAACAAAATTTTGCATTATCATTGTTAATAATAATAATAATAATAAATAGTTGAGCTAATTTAATTTAATTATTTTAATTAAGAACGGTGTGCCTGAGGAGAAAAACTAAGGAGACCATTTTTATATAGAATTGACCGGGCTAATCAGAAATAATATCCACATGGAAAAATGTCAGTGGTGTACTACTTTTTTTCTAAAAAATATCAGAGGACATGTCCCACTGGTGGGACAAAAAAATAGCTTTTATAACTAAAACATGTGGTTTTATGTCCTATTAGCACATACCAAAATTAAAAATATTATCTAAAGTTCTTTCGGAGATATTACCAAAAACGCATTAAAAAAGAAAAAATTGAACACCCTGTAGCAAAAAATTTAAGCCGTTTAGGACATATGTTTATATGAACTTTTTTCATAAAATGACTTGAGGAATCACACCCTAAAATATTAGCACGTCATTAAGGAACACCCTGTATATAAAAATGAATGTTTGTCTGTATGTTCCGTATGTGTTTTTGTGTGTATGTCCCGTATGCGTTCCCATACCATTCATCCGATTGCGATGAAACCTTGGTGAGTTGTTGTGTGAAGGCCGAGCAAGATTTCAGCATTAAAAAAGTGGCGCAACGCATGCCGGGTACCGGGTAGCGTAGCAACGCGCGCAGGGTATAGCTAGTTACATATAAAAATCGAGTAAACAAAACAATAGCACACAAACATTTTTTAAACATTAATCCATATATTTTTGATATGCTACCACAGTCAATTAAAATTATTAAATCATTAAATAATTATAGAAATAAAATTAAAAATTGGATATTATCTAATCCAAGAGATATATTCAAGAACGTCATTAATAAATAATAAATATACCAGCTATAATGAATAAAATAAATAAATATATATATATTATATACATAGCGTATTGTATCTTCGTATACTATTGTGATATAAAATATACCAATAAAATATTGTCATGTTCATTTTATATTATAATCTAGTTGTGCCTGAATTATGAAATATATTCTTGACAAAAATATTATGTTATTTAACTCAAAACAAGTATTTTACTTCTGAGTTCGGAATTGATAGTTTATACAAAAAAAAGTATATATTAGCATTAAATGTCAAAAAAAATATTTGAATAAACTTTTATTATTATTATTATTATACAAGGTGGATCATAAAAATGCTACATGTCTCAAGCATATTTTTTTTAATGAAACATAATATATTGGATATTTTTACATTTTACAATCAATACTAGACATTTTTTATAAAGCATACCCTATATCTGTCTTTAATCGTTTACGAAGCATTAACACTTTAATGCTAAAATGCATTTCAAAAAAATTAATTTGACTGGTCCGCGCAATTCTT
Organism: Polydrusus pterygomalis; assembly: GCA_963969555.1. Taxonomy (NCBI): domain Eukaryota; kingdom Metazoa; phylum Arthropoda; class Insecta; order Coleoptera; family Curculionidae; genus Polydrusus; species Polydrusus pterygomalis. Next base: position 5,901,819 of record OZ018376.1, read on the forward strand.
GGTTGAGTGGCTTGTATTCTATATAAAATGATGATTCGTTCTTATATAATAGCGCTGTATACTAAAAACAACTAAGCATCTTGATTTTGTTTTCCTAAAATAGGTGGTCCCGCTCCCCCTTATTCTAGGCCGGGACAGGTTATGCAGCCAGGAGTTCAAAGTCAGCAGACTCCGTTCCAGCAGCAACAGCGGATGAGGCAGCAGGTAAATTATAAAAACTGACTTGCATTGACTCGAGTATGAACGAATTGTTTGCTAACACAGTTAATTGTTCCCCTAGACATATCCGTGGTCCCGGAGAAGAATGAGATAAGTCCAAATTTAGCCATAATGGGATATCATGGGGTATACGTTATAAATAGTTACATCTACCTTCGTACCAAATGAGATAAGTTAATTCATGTCAATAAGAGTAATAAAGCTATGTTCCTTTGAAGGTATGTTGTAAGTTGGCCCCGCAAAGTACTTAAAGGAATAAGTAAACTTATCCCCTTTCGCACAAATATAAACCCGTAATTAAAAATTGTTCATAAAGAAATAAGTTTACATACTTACCCCCTTAAATCCCTAACTTTATTTTTATTTACTTATACATATCCCTAATTGTACCAACTAGGTTGTACTTTTTACTCGTTAGTAAATTTAAATTAATAAATACCAATTTCTAAGAAGAAAAAGGATAACCTAATGCAATTTCTTCCTTATATTTTGAGATTTTTACCAAAACCTTCCGACTCTAGAGGATGCTAAGGAGACACATCCTGACTTGATTTCGTCAGATGAAGAATATTAGTTTTCAACTTCATTTATTACGCCTAATTATTTATATTTCTTATTAGAATATTAAAGTTTTAAGTTTTGACTGGCTATTTTTATTTTTGCAATAGTAAATTTTTTCTTAGTTCATAAAGGGATCTAACTTCTCAAATAACACAAAACCATAATTTTGTTCTAGATATTATTAAATACAAGGTAGCAATAATTCTAGTACAAAAATTTCAATTTTCTAAACCCTTCCCCTGATTGGCACTACTAAGCTGAACTTTAACTCAATCTACCGAAAAACTATAAAAATGAACTTATCTCCTTCTTCCCCGGGACCACGGATATACCTTTAGACTACCTAGATACTTATCCGAATAGTTTAAAAGAAATTAAAATTCATGATTTAAATTGCTTAGAAATATCAGATATAGTTACAATTAATTATGCTAACTGTTCTTGCCAAAATAAAATTTAAAAAGTTGAATGTATAAAATATTTACTAATATTGATTGATTGACCTAAATTTAAAATGGGATCATCAAATTAACACTCTTACAAAAAAATTAAGAAACACTTTATGTAAATTTAGACTTTTAAAAAATATTGTGAATCAAAAACTTTGTTTAATGTTTTATTATGCACTTTTTCAATCAATTCTTTCCTATGGTATAATGGGTTGGGGAAGTGCATACGACTCGAATTTCAAACCGCTTATAACAATACAAAAATATGTTTTAAAAATAATATTTAATAAACATATTTTGTTTCCTTTAAAAATATTATTTGTTTATAATAATATGAGTTTTAAACAACTTTATTACAAAACTTCCATTTTATATACAGTGTGACCAGTAAAGTCCGCATCATATGGGATTTTTTTTATTAATAGCTTCATTCAAAATTTAACTTTGGCATCAAGTTCTGCTTCGATCGAGATGAAAATTAAGCAAAAAAATAGTAGTCACGTGATTCGCATTTAATTTTTTCCAAAAAATAATTCAAAAGTGGGGTTATTTCTGAAAATATCGAAAAAAGTTATTAGAAAAAGTTGTTTTCAAATGCAGTTTTTAGCCCACATGAAAAATTTTAGCTGCATAAGATAATTTTCATTTTTTACCCATATTTTGTAAATTGCACCACTTTTGCAAAATAAGACTCAACGCAACCTACATAAATCTTTTTAGTTTTGACAACGCTTTATTTCAGATGCATTTTGCCATATTAAATGTGTGTTTTTCCACAAAATCAAAATTGGGCTATTAAAATTTGGTCACATGTGATTTTTGAAAACGTAGTTTGTGTCCGAGTCTGAAAGTAATACACGTTAACGTTAAGAAAATAGTTTAATGAAAAGAGTCAATAATGTTCTAATGAAAAATCATATAAAAATTAATTTTGATATGATTTGATGATGAAGTCTAAAGGTATGTCTATGTCTATGGTTGTTCCTAGCAGGGTTAGATAAGTAGTTCTTCGGGTTTATAATATAATCTGACTAAATGTTTACTCTTTAATTTTAAAACCGAGGAAAAACCGCTCATTTTTCTAGATGTTGGCGCTTCAGCAACAGCAGCAGCAGCAACAACAACAACAACAGCAGCAGCAGCAGCAACAACAAGGGGGTCCAGGGGGTAATCAGCCCAGTCCCGCCCTTGTGGCACACCTACAAAGGCAACAAATGAATCCCAACGCTTATCATCAACCTCCTCCTTATAATATGCAGTAGATGTGTAAAGTTTGATTTATTTAAATCTCACAGTCTTCAGAGGTATCGCAAACGAAATTGCTTGATGCGAACTAAATGATTTAAGTATGTAATCTGTCGGTCTGACGATTAAAAAGATTTCGTATATTCCGGCACCTAATAAGGATCAAGCATATATTATAGAGATATCAGTTTTATTTATAAGCGTAAGACAATGATTTGGGCTTACATGTAAAGTTTCAGTTGGTTCCTGAATGGAACTCTGTAGGTTTTTGACTCAACTCGCTCGTGAACGTAGTAAAGTTTCTACGCTCCTGTCATGCGCGTTTGACAAAGAATGTCTTCTAATAGGCAATGAGTTGCAGGCTTGTCGCCAAAGTACGTTTATGAATGACATGATTTGTCTGTCTTTGCTGGTTCTTGTAGCGATCAGATCGGGCACTTCATAAATTAGTCAGCCACACAAAAAATTTTTCTCCTGATGGTGTGACTATGGTTACTATATGTATTCGGGGCCGCTTAATCCGAATCCGAGGTCAAGTTAACCTCATGACAAGCCAAGCTTTAAACTAAAAAAACTAATCGTGTTATTATTTCAATTATGTTTGGAAATACTATAAATAGTCTTTCTTTGTTTGTTCAAATACATAAATTATTGGATACTTAGTATCAACTACTAAGTACTACAAACAGTTACGTAGCCAGAAGTTTATTAGGTGGGGGGTGGGCATACAATTTTTTCAAAGATTTAAGGGTACCCAAAATAAAATATTTATCATGGGTATTTTCACTAAATATTGATTTTGATCCAACCGCATAGGGGGAAGAAAAAATAAAATTTTCAGTTTCCAAAATTTTGATTTATTTCAAAACACTGACCCAAGAAAGGGCCAAAGCGCTTCTACCTGAATAATATCTCGAGTCCTGTTTCTAAGCTGTCCTTTTCTATTTCAGTTATCGAGATAACGATAACAATATAATCGGCCGCTCGCCTGCCAAATAACGGGATAACGTCAGTCTTTTTGCGTTCAAACTTTACGCTTTTTTCTAGAAACGTTTGATTATTGGGATATATTTTCAATAGGTCCTATGGATTTCTTTCTTTTAAATAGTTGATATTTTGCTGAATTTATTATTCATAAAAAATGTGATTGATTTTCTTTGAATTTTTTCAGACTATCTTGGATACTTTACGGTCTATTGCTATTTATTAACAAAGTTGATCGAGTTAATTTTAAACTTTTTTTAAGAAAAATAATTGTACATGTACTTGATTGCATGGAGATTGGGGTAACTAGGAGTACTTCGTAAAGGGGGAGGGAGGGGTTCGCTGATAGACAATGTAATCGTATTCATAGAGATTTTGGTAAAATAATTATACAGCCTTTCTTTTGATACTGCAAGTTTCAGCTACCTCCCAGTAAAAATGTCATCAAAATTATCGATACAGTGATGATAACTCAACAATAGAAATGGGGCCCACTGAAATTTTTTGTAAATACAGTATATTTATGGCAACAATTGCGACAAACAAACTCTAACAGTCCACATCTCTATACCCGGCGACGCTAGAGCAAGGTAAACATCGGATTCTCTTTACCATAGTCAAAGGTTCACCAAGTTCTGTGTGAGGTTTGACACCGTCAACCATGATATTTTATTAAGAAAATTATACAGTATTGGGATAAGGGGAAATAAATACAAACTACTTCAAAGTTATTTAAGCTATCGTAAACAATTTGTTCAAATTGGGGAAAGAAAATGTTCGGAAAAAGAAATAATATGAGTTCCACAAGGATCAATATTAGGTCGGTTATTATTCTTAATTTACATTAATTCCGTTTCCAAATTGAACTTAAAGGGCAATATAAAGCTATTTGCAGATAACAATTGTTTATTTTGCTGAAACTCTTGCAGAAATGTATTTTGATATTAATAACGATTGAAAAATACTTCTTTCTTGGTTCAATCAAATAAACTTAAGTTAAATTTTACAAAATCTTCTTTTATGTTTATAACTAAAAATAAAATAAATTCCATCATTAACCCCTTAACATTTAATAATAAAAATATTCAATATTCAAAAACGACAACATTTTTAGGATTAGTTTTATACGAAAATTTAAATTGGAAATGCCATATCCAGTATATTATCAACTCGATATCTCCTTTGGTATCTGTTTTGTACAGAACTAGATATTTCATTCCTTTGAAATACTTAAAAAATATATCTTTTTTATTAATATATTCAAAATTACAATACTTAGCTTCTGCATGGGGATCTGCTTGTTTATCAAACTTAAAACCATTAAAAAAATTGCAAAATAAAGTTATTAAATGTGTACGCAAATTACCACATTTAGAACCAACTGTTAATCTATTTAGACCAAAAGGGTATTTACACGTTCAAAACAATTTGTATTCTAATTCACTCTATTATTTTAAAAGAAAAAAATCAAACAACACATATAAGACATTATATGGGATCATAACACCAGACGTTGTATAAATTATCAAACTATACCAGTAAAAAGTAATTTTGGAAAAAAATCGCTTTTATATGACAGAATAATAAAATATAACAATCTTCCAAAAAATATCAGAAAAATTAAAAAATTGGCAACTTTTAAAAAACAATTAAAAACTTTTAAAAAACAATTAAAGATATATTTACTCAAATTATTGATACTATTTTTTTTAAATTGATTTTATTAATGAATTAAATTGGATGAACTTCCATTTTTTTTATTGTGATTTTTTTAATGGTTATTATTCTATATTATGTTGTTACTTTCCATGTAATGAATTGTAAAAGTTAGTTTGATTAATTATAAATACTTTCACCGGGATGTCGTTGTCTAAATACTTTAGTTCGCGTCAAAAAACTTTTTTCTTTCTGGTTTTACAGAAAAACCTAAAAAATTTAACTATACATAGTGGTGCTTCGAAATTTTTAGAAATTAACTTACCTCCTTAAAATTTAAGTTGTATTTCTAGTGAATAACATTTTGTTGAGCGTTGCATTTTTGTTATATACTGCAGGGGTGGGCACTGGAAACAGTATGTGGTGTGCACGGCCATAGACCTAATAAAAACCTCAGTGTCTATAGCACGGCCCACCCAACCTTCTCTCTAGTCCTAGTTACGCCAATGTTTATAGAGTATATCAAGTACCATCAATTTTAAGGTGGGAGTATCAACATGCTTGCCAACCTATAACATATTTCGCGTAGATTTATTTATGTTTTCTAGCTTGTACACAAAATTTAAATAAAATCAGTATCGACTTGATATTCTATAGGTAATAATTGACATATTTAATAAATATCAAGGAATTTCATAACTTAGGTATTTTAGGAGAATTGTATAGCGAAAAATATCGGGTAAGATTTTTTTTTAACATTATTATGTCATTGTTCTTTCACTATACAATTCTCCCAAAATTAGCAATGAAATAAATCGATATTTTTGTAATATATCAGATATTACCTAAGTAATGTGCCGACGATACTGATTTTATTTAAATGTTAGTTTAAAAAATAATAAACTTGAAAAACAAAGCGAAATAGGTTATATAGTTGAATTCACATAAACTTTTAACGCCGTGACATTTCAGTTCTGTCATACTTGTCAAATACTGCAGCAACTCATAAAATATAAATTTCTAATGGCTAAATTTAATTAGTATAATTGTACTGCACACAAAGTATGTCTATCTTGTATTATTTCATACGATTAAAAAGAGATAGAAATAAAAAGAGTTGGCCGAACAATTCCAGAAAAGAAAAAGAAAAAACACTGACCAATCTCAGCTGTATAAGAAATTTAGTAAGTTGGTGAAATCTAAAGTAACTAGACAATGACAAGTCTTGACATTTGGCATTACAACTTTATGTGAATTTAACTATAGGTTGGCAATAAATTGAACGACGTTGAGAATTCCACTTTAATGTTTTATATAAATATTATTTTAAAGTCTTACGTGCTTGTTTTGTAAAAACCACTTTGGACTGCCTTGCCTCGGCATTGCTCGATGACGTAGACGAGTGATTGAAATCCATCCTCCTTCAGTGTGGTCTGCCAGGCTCTTTCGCCATGGGTGAGACAAGGTAGACAACAAACTTATTAGCGATGAAACAACCCGTGAACAATATATTATTTCTTTATAATTGTTTTGCAAGATCATTCATTATACACGGTGTCCATATAAGTCGCTTAATAAGGAGTCTAATAAGATGCCAAAATTTGTAAAATTATCAATTATTGTTTTAGCGATGTTTAGAAAAAACTAAAATTTACAAATATCGTTTTGATATTGGATTTTATTTAAATAAATGCTAATCATTTTTATTGTCATTTTTAAATATAGATTTTCGATTCAACATTTTAGTCTCTTCTCAACCATCATCAGCAACTTTTTAAAAGGACTTGATGGAAACTTGGAAAGGTTATTTAGACTCCTGACTCCTTTATTTCGCTACATAAATTACGTTAAATATCGTATTTCTTTTAAGTGTGGGACTGGGATACCCTGTCTATATATAATAAACTTTATACATAGCGAATACGAATAAACTTATAAAATTGAGGCTTATAGTGATTGTAGAAACCGATGGTTTCTTATTTATGTTTTACCTTTTTTGTATATTTTTTTTAAATATTTGTGTACCTACTTTTAACACTGCAGTTTTAGTAAGTTTAAGATAGATAAAATAAACCTATATTAATGTAATTTTTTGTGTTTTTGAAGCATCCCCTTCCAAGTTCCAACATTCATATAAACGTCTACACCCGTATTTACGGATAATTAAGTACTTTCTCAGGGATGTTGTTGCCAAAAAAATATTTATACAAGACTTTATTATTCTGGCACTTGTCAATTTAAGTGGGTTTTAAATTTAGACCACTTTAAGGTGGGAGTATCAACATGCTTGCCAACCTATAACCTATTTCACATAGATTTATTTATGTTTTCTAGCTTTTACACAAAATTTAAAGAAAATCAGTATCGACTTGATATTCTATAGGTAATAATTGACATATTTAATAAATATCAAGGAATTTTATAACTTATTTTAGGAGAATTGTATCGCGAAAAATATCGGGTAAGTTTTTTTTTAACATTATTATGTCATTGTCACTCATTGTTCTTTCACTATACAATTCTCCCAAAATTAGCAATAAAATAAATTGATATTTTTGTAGTATATCAGATACTACCTAAATAATGTACCGACGATATTGATTTTCTTTAAATGTTAGTTATTAAAAAAATAAACTCAAAAAATCAACGCGAAATAGGTTATAGGTTGGCAATAGATTGAATGACGTTGAGAATTCAACCTTAAGGTTGAATTCTCAACGTCATTCAATGTATTTCCAACCTATTTCGCGTTGATTTTTTGAGTTTATTATTTTAATAACTAACATTTAAAGAAAATCAATATCGTCAGTACATTATTTAGGTAGTATCTGATATATTACAAAAATATCAATTTATTTCATTGCTAATTTTGGGAGAATTGTATAGTGAAAGAACAATGAGTGACAATGACATAATAATGTTAAAAAAAATCTTACCCGATATTTTTCGCTATACAATTCCCCTAAAATAAGTTATGAAATTCCTTGATATTTATTAAATATGTCAATTATTACCTATAGAATATCAAGTTGATACTGATTTTCTTTAAATTTTGTATAAAAGCTAGAAAACGTAAATAAATCTACGCGAAATAGGTTATAGGTTGGCTTAGGCCAGCCACCTTAAGGTGGGAGTATCAACATGCTTGCCAACCTATTTCGCGTAGATTTATTTATGTTTTCTAGCTTTTATACAAAATTTAAAGAAAATCAGTATCGACTTTGATATTCTATAGGTAATAGTTGACGTATTTAATAAATATCAAGGAATTTCATAACTTATTTTAGGAGAATTGTATAACGAAAAATATCGAGTAAGATTTTTTTAGCATTATTATGTCATTGCAATGACATGTTCTTTCATTATACAATTCTCCCAAAATTAGCAATGAAATAAATTGATATTTTTGTAATATATCAGATATTACCTAAGTAATGTGCCGACGATACTGATTTTATTTAAATGTTAGTTTAAAAAATAATAAACTTGAAATAACAAAGCGAAATAGGTTATAGGTTGGCAATAAATTGAACGACGTTGAGAATTCAACCTTAATGAATAACGGCAAACACAAAGATTTGAATTATTTTTGATTTATTTTAAGATTTTAGACCGCTGTTCTTAAAAAAGTATTTATGGCCGATTTCGAGGTTCTTAACCACTGTCTTCTTAAGATATATGCAAATAATAATATTGAAGCAACAGTTTTATTCCAACCTTAGGTGCTTAATTATTACTCTGTGCTTTTGGGTAAATGGGATCCTGGACTAAAATTTACATAAATAATGTCCTGCCCTCTAGCAAATTTTCTGCAAACTTAACATGATTTCATTTCCGATTTCCGACATCTAGTTGTGAGTAGAAGTAGAAGTGAGTGGCGTGATCCAAATCAAGAATATTTAAATTATTTAAAATAGTATTATTTTTGTTAAAATTTGTATTCTTGGCTTGGGAATAAACATTAAAAAAAGTGCTTCCTAACGTACAGATTTTGGTCACAAAAAGTTTAGCTCTAACTTAATACCCAATTATTCTAAAATTAATAAAAAAATTGAACTTTTGCTTGTTTACCTGTCACTTGTCAAAAGTTTTTGACGACCTTTTAGCGCGGCTCTTCGTAGAGGTCGGTCGTCCCAATTTCAACACCGAAAAGGAATCCAAATCATCTTCAAAAATGAGGATCTACAAAGATAAACTTACTGGTAAGAATTGTTCCTGAATTGTTAGTCTATCGGTTTATTTAATTATTTTTTCGATTACGGCTGGCTCTGCGGGATAAATACGAGTTGAAAAGTACATCTGTTAGGGGCTATGAGCTGTCATCCCAATTATTGACATATTTACCTTTTCACAGATTAAACTGATTGTACATTCTTTTTCTTAGATAAATTGTGAAATTAAAATTATTGTAGACTAATTGAACCTTATATTTTAGGGGATGAAATGTTCTCAGACTCCTACAAAATGAAGCTCGTAGATGAAGTAGTCTATGAAGTTTACGGAAAACATGTATCTCGCAAACAGGGGGATGTTCAACTTGATGGAGCCAACCCCTCTGCAGAGGAGGCCGACGAAGGCACTGACGTTAACGTTGAAAGCGGTGTTGATATTGTTTTGAACCACAGGTTGCAGGAATCTTTCGCTTTCCCAGATAAGAAATCGTATACTCTGTATTTAAAAGACTACATGAAAAGGTTAGTTGTATGTAGATTTTAATTTTAACATGTTCTGCCTAAAAATCAAGGGAGTAAATTAATATTTTGGAAAAAACTTTTTTGTTAAAGGACCGACTAAAATAAATACGATAACTTTTTAACAAAAGATAGCACAAACTTGTGTTTGATCAATTTTAAACCTAAATGCTTCTAAGCAGCTCGTCTTGGAAACTTTGTAAAGAAGTTTGAAAATTGTCAATCCTGGAATGAGTAATTTCTTTGGGCGGGGTCCCATCTTATGTGTAAAAACATTGTCCTTACAAAATCTAATAGGGGTTCTAAAATATCTAGTTTTTCTTATAGGTATTTGTTACAAAGTTAGGTAGGGAGGTTAGGTAGGAGAATTTTTTTACTTTGACTTCTTTAAATTTTTTGTTTGGCATTAACTACCTAATACTGAAAAATTGTTGAAATGCTAATTTATTAAAGTTTTGCACAAATTATTATTAAGAAGACAAGTTAGTGCTGTCACAATAATTTTTTTCTGTGTTTTCCCACCAACAAATTACATGTAGCTATGCTATTACAGTTATAGATTTGTCTGTAGTTTTTTAATATAATTTATATATGAATCAAACAGGTCAGGCTAGTTTGCTGTAAAATTAGAATGTAAAGAACCTTAGGATTGTCGCCAAGCCATTGAGTGTCATTTTGTGATGACATTTGTTCTATTAGTGTATTTTTTAAAGCATTATTTCACCATACATGGTTTTATCATGTCACTGCTAGGAAATTCATTCTTAAGGTGGGAGTACCAACATGCTTGCCACCCTACAACCTATTTTGTGTAGATTTATTTATATTTTCTAACTTTTCTTTTACCTCTAAAATCACTAAGGATTGGCATATTAAATAAATATCAAGTCATTTCATAAATGATTTTAGGAGAATTGTATATCGAAAATTATTTAGTTAAGATTTATTTATGACAATTTCACCATACAATTCTTCCAAAATTAGCAATGAATCTGTCCGATACTCGGTCCGATATTACCTAAATAAAGTGCTCATGATATTGATTTATTTAAATGTAAGTTAATAAAGTAATAAACTAAAAAAACAACGGGAAATAGATTATAGGAGGTTAAATAACGTTGAGAATTCCACCTTAACACTTCATTCATTTTTTTTTTAAAGGTAAGCAACTACATTAATTTTTTAAAATTTCAGGCTAATTCCCAAACTAGAACAAGATGCCCCCGACCAAGTAGAAGTTTTTAAAACAAACATCAACAAAGTAATGAAAGACATTCTCTCAAGGTTTAAGGAGCTCCAATTTTTCACTGGAGAGTCTATGGAAATAGAAGGTCTCGTAGGACTCATGGAATACCGAGACATTAATGGAGAATCAGTGCCAGTCATGATGTTTTTCAAACACGGTCTGGACGAAGAGAAATTTTAGCTATTTTATAAATTATTTATTACACTATATTTAATTTATATATTGATTAATTTACATTATTTTTTTTTAATTACTCCATGAGATTTTTGCGGTTTCTGTAAGTTTTAAATTTTTCATTGTTATGTCTGGATTTAAAAGTAAAAGCGTTTATATCTAATTTTTGAAAATATAATTAAAAATTTTCCTACAACTAATTTTTGCTTTTTGAACATTGTATTTGTGGGTCTTGGCCGACAACAGATTTCAGCATTAAATCCTAACCTTGATCCTTTGATGTCCACTCTTCCTATTATTGCAAGATTTGAAAGTGCACAAAATTGTAAAGAAAAGAGATTTTCATTTCCTGTGCGGGAGGAAACCTTTTTAGCATCCCTCATAATGGGAACTTTTTTTGCTAAAATGCACAACAAATCGACATAAAATATTTATAAATAGGAATTGCATAGCAACAATTTAAAAATTATCAATAACATTCTAGTCAACAAAATAATACAAAAACAAATTATTTCAACACAGCATATTATCATTTATTTTTCTTTTAATACTTAATATAATCTTTGGGAAAGAAACAATCTTAGAATAAAACTACAGTTATCAAAATAAAATTTTCTACATTTCGTTTAAATATATTCTTTTATAATTTTCCATTTAAGGCTTATAACCACGAATATATTTGTTCACTATTTTATCATTAAGTATTAAGTGTGTTTATTGGCTTTAAGTGCATACTTATTTTAATTTGAGACATTTTTTTTTTCATGCGTATTAGAGACCAAAAAATAGTACGCAAAAATTTTAATGATAAAACGGGGAACTAAGATTGTTATATGCATTAAACTATAGAATTTTAGGCCTATCTAAGAATAAATAAAAAAATTGCATAGTTGAGTTCTAGATGTGGATAGCTGGGTTGAATATTGACGTGTTTTTTTATTAAATTAATCTGGTAATTCTTTTTTTGTATTTTTCTATTTAAAGTACCTAGATAAATGATTATTATTACTTAAATAGGCCTAGGAGTTTAAAATACGTTTTCTAGATTGTAACAAGATCCTTTTTTTATTTAGAAACTAATATCACTACAGAGTTTTTTGATAAATTCAATAGGAATGTAACTTGAGATATTTTTGTAAAAGTTTTGAAGTAAAGTTGTTTTTATAAATTAAGTACGATAAGGCCCGCTTATTCTCACACGTTGAGTTATTTCATATAGAATCAGAATAACAAAAAAAAACTACGCGTGTGTCCGGAAGTTCCGTACATATATTTCAAGGGAATATTCTACAACATAAAAATTCTGTAATACCAGTTTATGTAATGATTTAAATAAATCGTTTTTTTTTCTCCTAACCTGTAAGTATAACAGTTCATTAAGTATATGGAAAATGACAAAAAAATTAGAAAATAATTAAAACCATTAAAAAAAATTCAATCCAATTTAGTTGCTTAATAAAATCAATAAAAAAAGTTGCAAATTTTATAATTCTGCTATTTTTTTGGAAGATTGTTATATTTCATTATTCTGTCATATAAAAGCGACTTTTTCCGAAATTACTTTTTACTGGTAATTTATACAATTCTGGTATTATGATCATGTAATATCTTATTCTCCTAAAAAAGTGTTGTTTGATTTAAAAAAAAATAATAGAGCGAATTGGATCCCCATGCAGACGATAACTATTGTAATTTTGAATATATTAACGCAAAATATATATTTTTTAAGTACATATTTGAAACGAATGTAATATCTAGTTTTCAAAACAGATATCAGGGTAGATTTTAGTCGATATTCTGGATATATGGCAGCATATTGTCGTTCCGCAATAGGGGCACATTATTGAAAACATTCAAAATATACGGCAAGCCTATAATTTTGATTAGGTAAGAAGTAATTAAAAAAGAATCGAGGATAAACTTTTGCAACAAAAAACTAATTATTACAAATTGCGCCCTCTAGCAATTTTATTAGAAACTATCGTGTATACGGCAATTAATAATACTTACCTTTCTCTTCCAAACAAGCTTAAATTTAGTAAAATCGGATAAGTAATTTAGAAGTTATAGCGATTTTCATGATTACACTTTCCATAGCTTCCCCCACTCTTATCAAGGTCGGTACGCCAATGAGCCTTAAACCAAAATGATGCAGAATTATCTATTATTTCTAATGATCTAACCAGAGATATACCGTAATATAGGAATTTTCGGAGAAATCTAGAATTTTTAAAATTAATTTTCGTGCCCCCTTGTGGCGAAATGCGGAACTTAAAAATAATTTCCAGAATTTTCTCCTGACCACTTTAATCAAAAATTTCCCATTTCCCCCCAAGTTTCAATGCTTAGTAGTTTCCGAGATATGGCCACCCTTAATGAAACACCCTGTATGTAGTCTCCGGATTACTAGATATTTTCTCCGGGAAAAACAATTTAATAAAAATTAAAGAAAAACAATATTCCGCCGCGTATCTGCGATGCCAGCACCACTCTGTCCTCCATTTGAACATCTAGCGAATTACGACATGATTTACGAGAAATAAAAACTACCAGTTGATCGAGAGTATAGGAATTTAGAAAAAAACGAAGAAAATGCTTTATTAAAAGCATGCCAACGTAATACCAAGAAAAATTAAAAAGTAGTTAAAGCAATCCACAAATTTTTTTAAATATTTTTATATGTAGCATCTCCCCTTAAAATATACCGGAATTTCCGGACACCCTGTATAATATTTTTCCCCCCCATAGTTTTCTTTGTTACAAAGTAAAATTTAAAATCATCTTAACAATAAAACATTTACCCTAAATTAGATATTCTACAACTTTGGTAATAAAAATACTGCACTTAAGGACAAATGGAAAAATCAACAAAAAAAAAGGTACTTTCTGTCTTTAAAATTACCAAATTGTATACAGTCTTAAAATCTGAACTTTTTTTGAGAAATATCTTTGGCTTGAAAATAAAAACCTACAATCTATCAAATAAAAATTGAGATTTTCCAGTAATTAATCAACAACAACAAAGTATTTTTTTACATTATTAAAGAAAAAATACCAGAAAATCTAAAATAATAATCCATTAGAAAAATGTTCATATGGCAACCATCTTTTCGCGCCGCTATGTACATCAACTTCTTGTGCATCTTCTTGTTAAGGTGTTTTGAAAAATATATTTGGCAGGAAAAATATACTGAAAAAACCACGAAGGTGGTTACAATGCTCCCGGATGACATTTAAAATTCGGAATATAAAGACGTTGGGTCATGGCACGCAATACGGTCATTTTTCTAATGTATAAGTCCTCTTAAAGTTAATAAAAGAAAATAACTATCGAATTAAAACTACACATGGCGACAAAACAACTATCCAGTGTTTCCATTGGTCTTAACTTTGCTAGGCAGTTTGATAGTTTAATATTGTCACCCAATAATCTGCTCTTACAAGTAAAATTTAAAATTAGCCTATCTAAGTCATTTATAATACTCTAAAATAAAATTTGCACTACACAATAAAAGGCATTAATAGGAATTTCTTTGTTAACGCAAGAAGATAAGAGAACGTTCAGGAAATAAATACCTATTGAGTTTTCTCTTTATTATATTCTTAATAAAATAAATTACAAAAACTAAGGTATAATCTAACGTTTATAGTGTCGGGCATATGGAAAATATTTTTATTGATGGAATATCGAAAAATTCGATACCGATTATTATAAACTTATTTGTCATAAAGGTGGGTACTAAGTGACGAAAAATTAAAAAAAGTTAGGTGTTTAGCTTTTAATTTTATGCTCGTTTACCAAATTTAATGCAAAAATAGTTATTTACCTAACAAGTGCGGAAAGTGGTCCTTTACCGCACGCGACGGCAGTTGCACGAACGACGCGAAGCGGAGTTCGGGCAAGCCGTTAAGGGCGGTAAAGACACTTTACGCACGTGGTAGGTACACAATTTTTCCTTCGAGCAATAATATTTGGAACAAAAATCAAATTTAAAAGAAAAAATTTATAAAAAGTAACAAATATTAATTGTTAAAAGCTATAAATATTTTTATATTATGCATTGCGCGAATGCAAGTACATCAATTGCATTTTTTGAATAAAATTAATACAGTGCGGTAAAGAATCTTTACAGCACTGAGTGCGGTAAAGAATCTTTACCGCACCGGTAAAAAAAAGAATTATATTACAAAATTAATACAAAAAGAAACAATATTTTTTAAAAATATTTATTACATACAAACATTATAATATAAAAATATAGCTAACGATAAATATTAAAATTAAATGTACAATTTGTAGCGCAATGCAAATTAAGTGCTGAGCGAGCTTGATTTTGTTCATCAGATGTAGTTGAGCAGTTTTTGTAAATTACAGAAGCGTTATTTTCTTGCGCCATGCATGGTACAGTAGATTGTTGTGACCTGAAAATTGCTAAAGGTGTAGGCGTTGGGTACCTAGTAAAAATATTCGTAATGATGTGATACTTATCGCCGTTAGTTGTGGTTAGCATCATAATGTAGTAAATTAAATAGAACATATTACGCATATAATAAAATTTACAAGAGTGCGGTAAAGAAATTTTACAGCATTGGGTGCGGTAAAGAAATTTTACCGCACTTACCGCACTGAGTGCGGTAAAGTACTACTTACGACATGAAAATGAGTGCTGTAAAGTGTACTTTACCGCACGCGAGTAGGAAAAATATTTTTTTTATTCAATATCCAATATTACGTTCATATTCCCATGAATTTACTGATGAATTATTAAGCGGCGTTTACATTATATGGGGTTTTGTTACTTGTATCCAGGGTTTGCAAACATCATGATATTTATACAGTGTCAACAGTAAAGTCCGCATCATATGGGATTTTTCTTTGTTAATAGCTTTATGCAAAATTTGACTTTAAGTTCTGCTTCGATCGAGATGAAAATTAAGCAAAAAAATAGTAGTCACGTGATTCGCATTATCTGTCAAATTTTAATTTTTTCCAAAAAATAATTCAAAAGGGGTGTTATTTCAGAAAATATCGAAAAGAGTTATTAGAAAAAGTTTTTTTAAATGCAGTTTCTAGCCCACATGCAAAATTTCAGCTGCATAAGATAATTTTGATTTTTTACCTATATTTTGTAAATTGCACCACTTGTGCAAAATAAGACTCAACGGTCAACGCAACCTACATTGACAAGGCACAGATACATTTTCTTTAAAGTAGCGCCATATTAAATGTATCTGAAATAAAGCATTGTCAAAACTAAGAAGTTTTATGTAGATTGCGTTGAGTCTTATTTTGCAAAAGTGATGCAATTTACAAAATATGGGTAAAAAATCAAAATTATCTTATGCAGCTAAAATTTTGCCTGTGGGCTAGAAACTGCATTTAAAAAAACTTTTTCTAATAACTTTTTTTGATATTTTCAGAAATACTTTTGAATTGTTTTGGAAAAAATTTAAATTTAACAGATAATGCGAATCGCGTGACTACTATTTTTTTGCTTAATTTTCATCTCGATCGAAGCAGAACTTGATGCCAACGTCAAATTTTGAATAAAGCTATTAATAAAAAAAATCCCATATGATGCGGACTTTACTGGTGACACTATAAATATCCGATATATTTGGATATATATCCAAATTTGTATATTTATTTGTATTTTTAATTATTTTTAAATTATTTCATGTGTTCTGTAAAGTATATTTAAAAAATTCAAAATCACTTAATTTAATATAAACATGTCTTATAAACCTGTAAATTTGTATTTCAATTCTATTCAATGATAGTTGCTATCACAAGTTTTTTAGCACTCCTATGTTAGGAATGTAAAATGTAGGTAAAAAATACAAGTTTATGAATATGAACACATCATATATTTTTGCTTTTAACTATGGTTCAACTTAAAACCCAGAATTACTGGGCTTGTTAATTAAATCTAAATGAACCCAAACTGGATTTTTTATTTTTAGCATTGTAAAATTTTTATTTCATAAAACAAACAGCAAAATATTGCTCGGTTCAATCAGAAATCGGAACTAAATAAAAATGCCACGCGGCAAAGAACTACAGGTGGTCAACGTTAGAGCTGGGCGATATTGAAATTCCAATATCGAATATCGATATTAAAAAAAATATCGATAATTATCGATATTTTATTTTTTAAATATCGTTATTCGATATATCGAATTTTTACCCAGCCCTAGTCAACGTCTCGGAAAGATGGGGAATCACAGCATTGTAAGCAGCATAATACGCTGTTTCCGGATGAATAGAATTTTATAAAAAAACAATATTGATATATATCAGGATAAATATCGTCGCATAAATATCATATCGTAGGATATTTATCATGGATATATATCCTGCCAACCTTGCTTGTATCACAAAATTGTGTGAATAGCCTATCAAGCTATTTACTTACCCGCTGGCTTTCTGCAAGTAACTCGTACAAGTAACTATACCAATGTAAACGCAGCTTTAATTTTTTAGTAAAAGATTTTCGTTTTTTCTTAAAGGTGTTATTTTTGTTAAAAATTAAAATGTAGGTCAGTCCCTGTATCTGACAACCATATTCAGTGATGGATTTACCAGTAGGCTGAAGCCTAGGACGGCAGATTTTAGGGGGCGGCAAATTTGGCCCAAAATTTTTTTTTATCTTACAGAAATAAAAAAAACATTATTATATACACAAAGAAACGAGTGAAGAATTGAAATTAAAATTGAGGGAAGACCTAAACCCGAAATTAACTTGACACAGACCACAAAGTGTAGATCTAGGAACTTTATTGTTATTGATAAGGTTGCTGCAAATAAAAACAGATGATTGTACTTTACTTTTAAACAATGTACCCACTAATGAAAAATAAATTGGCCTTTTTTATTTTCTTTATCTTATTTCATTTTCAATAAAATAAGTAGGTAATCATATATTTTAAAAATATTTACTAAAAATTATTGACCAAATTTGGGCGTGGTCTTAAGAAATTTTCGCCTGCAGCGGGCTTTTGGTACACCCCCAAGTTAACAAGTCACGAGCCGCCACTGAGGGGCGGCTGAATAGCCTACTAGCGGCAAATTTGTAAATCCGCCACTGACCATATTTAAAATCACGTTTTTAAATAACTCGTTATTTAATAGATATTATTTTCATTAGAAAATATATTTTTTACAATTTTCCCGCCAAACGAGTAGGCACGTGGCAAACGTCAAAATGAATTTTTAGGTTTCCCATTATGGGTATTCCATCAATAGACATTTTTTCCAAATGGGGTCCACTTGCCGGACACTACATGTATATTTAAAAGTAAAACATTTGTTCAATAAGCAAGTAATTTCTATTCGAGTAAAACAATATGCTACACTTTAACAAAGAGCAAGGTGTAACGAGATTCCTTAAAGAATTTTTGGTATGAGATTTTCACAACAAGTACTACAATACGGTCTTTAGTACAAACAGAAAACTATGTTTTTTTTATCACAAAAGTAAAGTCTTTGATTTAATCAAGCGCAATAATTTGTCGAATTGAACATCGAGCAATTCAAATATAATTTCTTCCATCAGATCGGTCGGTCATACGTTTTTATATGTATCAGATTTATACATTTTGTGCGTTTAAGGTATCAACCTATCAAGCCAACCTATTTTGCGTAGATTTATTTATTTTTCTAGCTTTTACACAAAATTTAAATAAAATCAATATGGACTGCATATTCTATGGGTAATAATTGACATATTAAATAAATATTAAGGAATTTTATAAATTATTTTAAGAGAATTGTAGAGAAAAAATATCGAGTAAGATTTTTTAAAAATTATTGTTATTGTTGTTTCAATATACAATTCTCCCAAAATTAGCAATGAAATAAATTGATATTTTTGTAATATATCAGATACTACCTAAATAATGTACCGACGATATTGATTTTCTTTAAATGTTAGTTATTAAAATAATAAACTCAAAAAATCAACGCGAAATAGAATATAGGTTGGCAATAGATTGAATGATGTTGATAATTCCACCTTAAGAGCAAACACTGGTGACGCATTCGCCATTTCGATTTAAATTAATTTTTCGTTACGTCTTCGTTTTATCCAAAAATCGGCCGCCAAATACCCATCTATGGAGAACTAGTACCTACAGTATTCCTTCACTGGTATATTCAAATAAAAACAAAATTAAAAATGGTTAATTTTCTACATGTTTCGACTGTAAAGGCATTCATCTTCAGGAGAATAAAAGATGTATACAGTGTGTCCAAGAAAGTATGCAACATATGGGAAAGTTTTTTATCACCGATTTCGCAGAAAATTTTATTCTTTAGAAAAAATGGTGCATGCCTTAAAACTATAAATGCATATTTCATATTTCACCTGCGGCTAATAGTAAGGGAGTAAATGCCATTTTTCGAAATTGCCTTAAGAGTAAAGTACTTTAATTATTAGAAATACAGCAAAATTTTATATGGAAATGTTCTTGCAAATTAGTAAGTTAGTCCAAATACGAAATTTGAGTTAGATGTCACAATTTTTAATTTTTTTTTTTGGTTAATCTTTATTTTCCCCTAAAGACACCTCTGGTCCAGTTTTGTTTACGCAATTTTAATATATTAATTTATTAAATAACTTAAACGTAGGTTTATAATAAAAAGGGATTAGGTAGTTGCAAACTTTTTAAAACCTTTCAATGTTACCGAGTTGGTTCAGATATTAGCGTGTTGCACGCCTACTTAAACACATTTTAGCCAACTTATGTTCTAAACAAAATTATGATAGAATCCAACTCTATTCATATTACTGGAAATAATTAATAATTTATTTGTCATTTTCACCCAGTACGCTGAAGTCCAAAAACCTATTTTAAAGAAATGCATATAAAAAAAAATAAAAATTGACACACCTAACTCAAATTTCGTATTTGGACTAAGTTATTAATTTGCAAAAACATTTCCATATAAAATTTTGCTGTATTTCTAATAATTAAGGTACTTTACTTTTAAGGCAATTTCGAAAAAATGGCATTTGCTCCCCTACTATTAGCCGCAGGTGAAATATGCATTTATAGTTTTAATGCATGCACCAACTTTTATAAAGAATAAAATTTGAGAAATCGGTGATAAGAAACTTTCCCATATGTTGCATACTTTCTTGGACCCACTGTATAATATGTACAGGGTTTTTCCGTATATTTTGGAGCACCACTGGAGCTTTTATTTGAAGACCTAGAAAAAACTTTAAATTACCAAAGTTGCATGATTTCTCTTGAACTGCCAGAATTTGTTATCGGACAAAACAAATGAACATCAGAAATTTGTTTAATAATGCCAATGTCCATTTTTTTAAATGGTATATTAATTTTTTTTTTAACTCCTCACTCTTTTCTGATTCCAAATATGTATATATGTTATATGTTTACTTTAGTCGTTTAGGCAAAATTTCATTTCAAAATATTGCGGATTAGAAAATCTATATCGGTATCTATATTGGTATGAGGAAAACATGCTTATTCAGTAACAATAATTAATATAAATAATGATAATAATTTATGAAACAAACATATAACATATATACATATTTGGAATCAGAAAAGAGTGAGGAGTTAAAAAAAAATTAATATACAGGGTGTTCCATTTAAAAAATTTGACATTCGCATTATTAAACAAATTTACGATGTTCATTTGTTTTGTCCGATAACAAATTCTGGCAGTTCAGGAGAAATCATGCAACTTTGGTAATTTAAAGTTTTTTTTTTAGGTCTTTAAATAAAAGCTCCAGTGGTGCTCCAAAATATACGGAAAAACCCTGTACTAAACTTTCGTTTTTATTTGAATATACCTGTGGAGAAAGACTAAACGTGTCTCATTTCGTTCCCTTCAAATTTGCACTCCACCTAAAATGGATGACTTCTTCAAATTACCTACAGTTTTACGTTAAAAACGGTTGGATCTATAAATTATTAGCAGGAAAAGAAATATAGGCCAATTGGACTAAATATCGTTTTTTGCTTTTATTAATTTGTCAATCAAAAACCGATTTTTTTAATACAACTGTAGGCAATTGCTACCCAGGGGCATTTGGCGGCTGTTTGAACAAAACGACAAATAAACGACATATTGATAAAAAAAGAAATGGTGCATGCGCCAGTAATGTTTGCTCTTAAAAATATATTTTCAAACAATTAAAGGGTACCTAGTTATTAAAACACAAAATATGTGTCATGCTACACCATACAAAAGCTAAAATTGTTTTAGGAAAGCCGGAAAATGACGATGAAGTTATTCCCATTTTCAGAAAAAATGTAAACTTTTTAAGAAAACTTTCAATTTTTTATGAATCATACCGGGCCCACTCTCAACGCAGGATTCGATAACATCTAAACTTTTAAGTGTTTTTTAAAAACATATTTATACGGAGACATTAGGTCTACAATGGTCTTGTTCACTCTAACCAAATTATTCATATTTAGAATTGAGATAATGCGAATTAGATCCTATGTTTTAATCGATAAGTTAAATAGAAAAGAACATGAGACAGACCCGAGATATTATACATGTATATGCCGGAGGGTCGGCTTTCAGCCCAATCCCTGGAACTGGTGGTGATTTCGCGCGTTTTTATTATAGAACGTATTTTGTTTCATTATTTTCTCAATAAATAAACTCCGGACAAAAAAAAAACCGGCAACCTGGATATTTTGCTAAATTTGATCCTATACAGTGACATTGTGTCGAAAAAAGTATGCAACATATGAGAAAGTTTTTTATCACCATTTCTCAAAAAATTTTATTCTTTATTAAAGTTGGTGCATTCCTTACAATTGCAAATTAAAAACTTAGTCCAAATACGAACTTTGAGTTAGGTGTGCCAATTTTTTTAATATGCATTTCTTTAAAATAGGGTTTTGGAATTCAGCGTACTGGGTGAAAATGACAAATAAATTATTAATTATTTCCAGTAATATGAATAGAGTTGGATTCTATCATAATTTTGTTTAGAACATAAGTTGACTAAAATGTGTTTAAGTAGGCGTGCAACACGCTAATATCTGACGTAACATTGAAAGGTTTTAAAAAGTTTGCAACTACTTAATCCATTTTTATTACAAACCACCGTTGAAGTTATTTAATAAATATATTAAAATTGAGTAAACAAAAATCGACCAGAGGTGTTTAGGGGAAAATAGAGATTAACCAAAAAAAATTAAAAATTGTGACACCTAACTCAAATTTCGTATTTGGACTAACTTACTAATTTGCAAGAAGAACATTTCCATATAAAATTTTGCTGTATTTCTAATAATTAAGGTACTTTACTCTTAAGACAATTTCGGAAAAATGGCATTTACTCCCTTACTATTAGCCGCAGGTGAAATATGAAAACTGCATTTATAGTGTTACTGCATGCACCAACTTTTATAAAGAATAAAATTTTCTGAGAAATCGGTGATAAAAAACTTTCCCATATGTTGCATACTTTCTTGGACACACTGTATAATTTTTTAAAATAATTTAATCGGCTTTTTACAATCCTTTTGCCATTTTATACATAATTTAATTGGGAATGTGCTGAATTTTTTCAATTATGGGTCACGTTCGATATATATCGGGTTTATCAATGTGTGTTTTTTTGACCTAAGTTTTAAACACCATTATATTATGATACTTTTGGATATCAATTTAAGAACATTTTGTAAAACATAACCTATATAGGCTTAAGTATAATAGTTTCGGAGTTATTAATGATTTTTCAAAAATTGGTGTTTTGCAACTTTTAAAAAAACGATTTGTACTCTAATGTAAAAATGTATTCTAAAACTTATTTAGTCGAAAGATTATTTTTAAATTGCATAGTTTTCTGAAAATCGAAATAACTTTTTAAACTTCAGTCTGATTTTCCGGCTTGCTCTTTATACGTTCCTGTATAATGTGTTATAAAACCTATTTAATGTACAAATAATTATTCAAGACTAAATCTGATAGATAGACAATAAGTGCATGGCACCGATCTGTTTAAATTATAAGTGTAATTGACAAGGTTTAAAAAATCTATCTTTACTTCACAACTTCGAGTCAAGAGTAGGTAAAGTAAAAAGGCAAAGTTGCTTGAAATATTTTTTTTAGAAATATGGTAAGTAGGCTTCAATTATGACAATACTATTCATTCGGGGTGATAGAAAAAAGATTGAGGAAATATATACAGCGTGAGTTTGTAACTTGGAATATAAACCCTGTACAGTTATTTTTTTTTGGAAAAAAAAACTGTATTGAATTTATTCCAACTTATAAACTCACACTGTACATCTCCGCCAATTCAATTCGTTAATTTTGTTAAAAAGTAAATTGTTTAATTTGTAAATAATAATTTTAAAAACTTTAAAGGTTTGAATAGTTTGAAATAATAAAAAAATTCCAAAACTTTCATAAATTATTGCCGACTTACTATATTTCGAAAAAATTTAAATAATATCACATTTAATTGATTAGAACATGGGAGAGAGATTCAAGGTCAAACTTTGTAACGTTTTGTTTCTAATCGCCGAACGGTTCACCCGAGCCGACTTGATGATCTGGAGGACCATCATTTTGCAGTCGAGGCAAACAACCATTTGGGAACCCTAAAAAAAAGGTCAGTAAAGTGTATGTTGTACACAATGTGCGTGTACATTACCCATACATACAACTTATACAGAACAACAGAACGTATACGAATTAGTGCGACAAAAATCAACAAATTTTTCTGGAACCTGCTTTTTACCAATGAAAATCAAGTATATAGACTGTCCGCGGATAGGGTTTACACACAACTGGATGAAAAATTTCATTTTTCGGGAAAAAGTCATTCTTGATAAAAAAAAATTTGCTTGTAAAAAAAATGCAATTCACGAAGAGGAAATTTTGATTTTTTATACAGGGTTCGCAAAACTTCAAAAACATGAATTTTTTCCAAGAGTAAACTACCTTTATTTTTCATTTTTGACCAAAATGCCAATTAGAAAACTTATTTAGAATAACTTTTGTAATTTAAATTCGAGATTTATAAAATAAATCTTCGATTTTTTTACTTTTTTTTATTTTTAGAGGTAAATGGAAATTTTGCTGCTCAATAAAAATATTAATATAAAATTTTATCGTATCATTGAAGATTAAGTAATTTTTATATGATATCTTTATTAATAATTAGTAACATCATAAACATACTAAAACCTACATAAAACCTTAGTTACTCATAATACATTAGTTACCATAATTTAATATGTTAGTTACGAAAGCATAATACGTTAGGTACCAAATAATATTAGAACTATTTTTCATGAACATTTAAAACAATATTTTGACAGTTTTCAAATTTGATGGATACACCTTTGTCTTTAACGTCCACGATCTTAGGTATGCCCTCTGAAGACTGATTAATGACCGAGAAAGCACTCCTTTCGATTTCGTGCGGTTCCCCAGTACCTAATCCACTGTCGGAAACATCGCCGATTTGAATTTTGCGAGCAATGGAAACTTTCTTGGTCACACTTTCTTCTAAATACCCTCTAGCAACCTTCGACGATTCCCATCCACCAAGTTCTTGTAGTTCTAATATATCTCCTCCAGCATTAACAAGAAAATTTGCCGAAGATCTTCTAACGCAGTGACCAGTATACAAATTAGGATTTTCAAGTGAGAGATACTCAGCTATTTTTTGAGGTATTTTAGAGAATAAATGAATGCCGCAGGGCTGTACCGTACATTTCCCTTTTCTATATGATACAAACAATCTTTGGTGAGTGACATGGTCTGGCCTTAACATTGCGTACTTTTTAAATAAAAGCACAGGATTGATTTCGCCGTCAAATATCACAGCGAAAATACATTTCTTGTGGGTTTTTGAGTGGGGAATAGTAACAATCAGCTTGTCCTCTAAAACGTCAACATCTTCCGTGGTCATCTTCGCTAATTCATTAGTTCGACAGGCTCCTCCAATTCCAATTAAAAAAGCCACTTTCATCATTAAAAACTTATCGTCTGAGGCAGAACACACAAATTCGTTGACTTGTTCTCTTGTAAATACTTTCGATTTTTTTGCTCTATATCCAACATTTTTCTTCTTGATGAAACGTATTAAGGCGCCGTATTTGTCGATTTCCACTCTTTCCTTCAGTTCTAAAGTCGCTCGTAACATGGAATATTTCGGCCATAAGGACGAAGCAGAGTATTCCTCAGAGAGTTTTGAGAAATACGCCAGCAATACCGTTTCTTCTGCACCTTGAACATGTACTTTGTTTCGTCACTCACAAAACTGCCGATATTCTTTTTCATAATGGATTTTAGATTTGTCCGGAAGCAAGTTCAACATTATAATGTTGGCTGCAGCTAATATATCGTCAGGAATATCAAAATCTTGCATGATTTTAATGATGACTTTTTGAAATGCCAAAATGAAATGTCAAAAACCTTGTTTTTATTTTCGCATCGCCGTTGTCAATGACACGATTAAGCTTTGAATATAACTCAATTATTAGCGATTTAACACCGTCGCGGACATTGCGGGTGACTCGGCTGTCGCCTCGTCACCTAGCAATGTCCTCGACTATTATAAATCGTATAATAATCTCGTTATATTAATAGCTATTATTAGACTGTATTTTCATAATGGGTGGTGTGTACCTTATTCTAAAATTTTAAATGCATTCCTACCATCTTTTGTAAAAACAAGAAATTTTTTTACCTTTTTATTACTTTGCTTTACGT
Organism: Polydrusus pterygomalis; assembly: GCA_963969555.1. Classification (NCBI taxonomy): domain Eukaryota; kingdom Metazoa; phylum Arthropoda; class Insecta; order Coleoptera; family Curculionidae; genus Polydrusus; species Polydrusus pterygomalis. The sequence goes on from OZ018376.1 coordinate 5,927,772, forward strand.
AAAATCTGAAGTTGTCAAATAGAATTTGATGTGTTTTGAAAATGTTGACCTTAGAACAAAGGGTTTATTTAGTTCAATGTTACGGTGCGGGCGAAAGTTCTTACAACTTTGTGATAGAGAAATTTAATCAAAGATAACGTTTACGTCTCAAAAATGGGACTTCATAAATTATTAAGGAAATTTCAGCGAACTGGTTGTAATCGTATTGCAGTCTATTGCTGACAATCCTACCCTTTCATTAAGAAACCGAGCTCAAGAACTTGATGTAGTAAAAAAAACTCATATTCAGTATATTTTAAAGGCAAACAAAATATTCCCATTTAAGCCAACTTTTAATCAAACGTTGGAAGAAGGGGACGAAACCAAACGTTTGGATTTTTGTCTCTGGGTCGGAAACAAAATTGTAAGTGAAAACAGGAATTTTCATAAATTTATCATGCTCTCCGATGAATCGACATTTTCAACAAACGAAAAAGTGTCTTCTACGCATATTAGATACTGGAGCGAAAATAATACCCGTTTTCGAATTTCTGCAAGAAGACAATATTACAAAAAAGTAAATGCGATTTCTTATAATGGCATTATTGACCCTACTTTTTCGAAAACACGAAACCGTTTGAAACATTTTTTTCTGACAACCTAGAAGAATTGCCTCTCCATTTTAGGAACGAAATGTACTTTCAACAAGATAAATGCCCTGCGCATTTCGCAATTGAAGTGAGGGAATGGCTTAATAATACATTTGGCCACAGATGGATTGGTCGGAATGGTCCGGTTCTGTGGCCTCCAAGAAGTCCCGATTTAACTATTTCAGATGCCTATCTTTGGGGGCGCCTCAAACACCTCAAACAATTAGTGTACTCCCGTCCAATTGAGAACGACGTACAGCTTCAATTTCCATTGAAGAAATTCCAAGAAGTTTTGACCACATTCGTTTACAGCTGGAAAAATGTGTTGGTTGAATATGGAGGGGGAGTGCTTGAATAGCAAATTAAGAAATTATTATTTGTTGTTATTTTAAGATTTTTTTGTGTTATTTCCGGGGTCATTTCATTTGTGAAATTAAAAATACATATTTCTGGTAACACCAGAAATCAATTTTTGAACCTTTTGATACCCCTGTCATTGATAATGTTTGTATTTCAACCGCTATCAAAAAAAAATTCTTTTACCTCTAAAAACTAAAAAAAAACTAAAAAATCTAAGATTTATTTTAAATCTTGGATTTAAATTACAAACGTTATTCTAAATAAGTTTTCTAATTGGCATTTTGGTAAAAAATGAAAAATAAAGGTAGTTTACTCTTGGAGAAAATTCATGTTTTTGAAGTTTTGCGAACCCTGTATAAAAAATCAAAACTTTCTCTTCGTGAATTGCATTTTTTTTACAAGCAAAACTTTTTATCAAGAATGACTTATTCCCGAAAATGAAATATTTCATCCCTTTTTGCTATTGTAATCCGCGGACAGTCTGTATAGCAATACCATTTTCTTTATAGGTGCAAGACCGCACGAGCTCAAATGCCAGCTGGTTTTTAAAAGAAACTGGGAAGATTTCTAAATCATTTTTAACAATAAATCTACCAACACAATGTACGATAAAAAAGGACCAATCAAAATGACAAATCAGCATTTTTCATCAGTATTTTTGCGCAACAGACGCACACGGGTATTTGGCTGATATTTGAAGGATCGTATTCACAGTAAAACTATGAGTAAACCCAAATAAATTTAAAGAAGAAGCAATGCCGATATTATTTAATCTTTGGTCGTAATTATAAGATATTTATGTATGTTCTATGGGCCTTTTATACTGGTATAAGTATGTCTATTTGACAAATTTGCAATTTTTCAAAATATTTACCTTTAAACGGTCTACCATCCTTGAAGCCCTACCCACATTGGTGGCAGTTGTGCGAAATTTCGACAGCGTCGGCGTTTTGAGACTAGTGCCTGGGTCGCTGATGGTACTACTTTCCATAATCGCCGAGGGAGATTTGCTGGTATCCGGACTGCTCTCTTTTGATAAACCACCCGTAGATCCACTGGTATTTATTTTGTTGATGAAGGATTTTGTCAGAGATTCCCTAAAAAGTATTCGTTTTATTTTTTTTCATTGTCAGTCAAAATTCCGTCGACAACAGAGTAATTCTATTCTATTTATCATAACAAGCCGACGTGACGTCAAATGCAAATTCCACAATAAAACCAAGTGAAACTATACACCAATTTTTTACTCTAGAATAATACACTGTTGCCGAAGACTCCCAAAGACTCACACCTTTTGTGTTTTATTTGAGTTTAAATTGACTTAATTTGTAACTATTGAGAATTAACCAGTGCTATCGCGGCGCAGAATGCCGGTTTCAAGAAAAACTGTTGGCTGGCAGCCAATTAAAAATGTAACTTTACAGTCAGAACAACGTATAGTATTTGTAGAATTATACCGTTGATCTTTTGACTGCAATAAACCCTCATTATCGCTTTGACCATAAAATAAATAATGAAATCCCAAATTTTAAAACCTTTTCGAGCAGAGCCGGACCAGGTACAAATTCAATTTATACCTATGCCTACCTAAAACTAAAAATACCTATATATTTATTTTATATTATAAAAATAAATCATGTGGTGTAGGTACATTTTCAAGCCGACCTTGATCCCATTTAATCCCCTTTGAAGAGGTTGAGGCGTATACAATGGGGTTTAATCAGGTAGTTTATTTTTGGCAGTAAGAGTTAACGGTATAATTCTGCAAATACTATACTTATGTTGTTCGGAATATTCCATACTGATGTAGAGCCTCCTAGCGGTAGAAAGTAAAAAAAAAGAATGAAGTGTGACAATTTTTTAATTTTGACATTAGAACGATAAAATGTAAGGTTATTTTACCTTATTTTATTATAGAAATATAATATAAAGGAAGGTGGACATATTAAATATCTAGGAATAATTTTTGATAAACATTTAAAATGGGATTTACATAGTGACTACATTGTAAAAAAACTAAGAATTCTTATACCAAAATTTAAAGAACTTAAACAATTTTTAAATATAAAAGAATTAGAAATACTTTATTATTCTTTAGTACAAACCCATTTAAATTTTGGAATACTAGGATGTGGAGGCATAAATAAGAATTATCTTAATAATATTAAAACTATTCAAAAATACATTTTGGAAATTATTTACGAAAAAGACCACCTGATTTACTATTTAAAGATAGCAAAAAAAAATGGATATTAAACAAATATTTTCTTACAACATGTTAATATATATTTTTAAACATAAAAATAAAATAAATTATATTAATAACACACATAATAATAATAAGTTCATTTAAAATTTAATAATATAATAAATATGTTTATGTTGTATTTTATAAACTTATTCTTTAATCCCCTGAAGCTGAGCTTGTTAGGGGAATATCTTATTTTTTGTTTTAGTATGTAAAATTAAAATCATAAATCATAAATACGCTTTAAAAATTAAGTTTTAATGTAAAAATGTTAATTTATAGTATAAACGCAGTTTGTTTGAAGAAATATATTACCTATAATCAAATTATTAATTTATAATTTTTAAGTAAAAAATATTACTTATATAAATTATTCAGAACAATATTAATTAATTAAAGCATTTCTAAAAATATTTTCAAATTGTCTGTTTTTAATATCCGTGTTTTTATTTCGACTTTAAATTTAATGAAATCAATTTTTTAATTTTTGTTGGTAAGTAATCGTTTAAATAAAAACATAAATATTAGAAATTTTTTTGTCCTATAGACTTATTTATTTTAGGTTTTATGGTTATTTCATTTTTATGACGTGTATTATGATTATGGTTTTTAAATTGTATAAGGTTTTTATTTTTAAATATACAGGGTGTTCCTAAATATCATGTAAATACGAAAAGGGGTAATTCCTTGGCCTATTTAACGACTAAAAATTCATATAAACACAGGTCCGCAAACGCTTCGTTGCCGATCTACAGGATGTTGAAATTTCAAGATTTTTTTTTCGCACCGGGTTCTATAATTCCCGTCGATAATCGATCCTGACAAGTGATTTGTCTTTGAGCCCTGTTTCCTTCTGCCAAACTGAGCCTCACTGATGAGCCGTAATAACGGCGAAACGCGTCTGGGGATGGGTTTGGCAGAAGGAAACAGACAAAACTCTTTTCAATTTTTTTAGTTTTTTCTTTATAGCTCTTGTAGTTTTTGAGATATTTAGCTCTAATTTGGAATATAGGTTACGCCGTAGGACTTACATCATTGGGCATACCAAACGGTTTTAAGAATCTACAGGGAGATATTTTTTAGGGGTCATTCCCCCTTTTCTACCCATGAACTTTTTTTTCGGTGCGCCTATGTTTATATAAATTTTTAGTCATTAAATAAGTCAAAGAATTACCCCTTTTCGTATTTACATGATATTTTTGATATGCTACCACAATCAATTAAAATAATTAAATCATTAATAGAAATAAAATTAAAAATTGGATATTATCCAATCCAATAGATATATTCAAGAACGTCATCAATAAATAATAATTATACCAAGCTATAATGAATAAAATAAATAAATATATATATTATATACATGACGTATTGTATCTTTGTATACTGTAAGTAGGGATATATATAAAATATTGTCATATTCGTTTTATATTATAATCTAGTTGTGCGTGAATTATGAAATATATTCTTGACTATTTAACTAGAGTGTTTTACACTGGCAAAATTACTACCTGCACCTACCTGGACAAAATTCACATGTGATTTTTGCCGCGGCAAAATTTTGTCTTTTTTCTAGTTAAATAGTCATGTCGAATACCACTCGAGAAAAAATTGTGTAAGCAAAATTGTTCTCAAGGATTTATTTAAGTTTGTTGCTTTTAAGCAATTTCGCTCATGACATTTTCGACAAAATGTCATTCGCGAAATTGCCAAGCAACAAACTTTCATACCTTTCGAAAATTTTGCCGACAAAATTTTATCTCTTGTGATATTATATATGACAATAAATATTATATTATTTAACTCAAAACAAGTATTTTACTTCTGATTTCGGAATTGATAGTTTATACAAAAAAAAATTATATATTATTAGCATTAAATGTCAAAAAAATATTTAAATAAGCTTTTATTACTATTATAATTATTATTATTGTAAAAAAAAATAGTAATAAAATGTAAACGTACATTATAACAAAACAGTGTTCATAGACACTCTAAACAGTAAACAAAAATACGTTTATGAATGAGAAGCGTCGCCTATCTTTGTTTGATAGTTGTTGGCTGATAACATTCCTTTTTGTTGCCTTAAACTTGGTTAAGGGATTTTTAAAACGTTCCATGGTTAATGATATTACCTTGGTTCTTCCTCGGGAGTACACATGATACTAGGACTGAGTAAGACCACTGGGGTACTACTGAAGTGTTCCATGGGGATATTCATTTTGGAACAACATTTTGTGCATACAGTTCTTTTACAGAGGGTGCAGCGTTGACCCCAGGGTCCAAAAATACCAAATCTAAAAAAAATATTATCAAATTATTTTCCCCCGATGGGTTGCCTCTCTAAATTTTGCTTTTGACGGTATACCGCATAGAGAAAAAATAAGTTATGGGTAAAACGATAGGGAATTTTCACGCAACGTTTGTGTTATCGACGAATTTATTTATTTATTTGCAGGTTATTTTTATATTAAAACATTTTTACATTATCATACATCATTACATATCATTACAAAACCATATACAGTGTGTGTATAAAGTCTGGAAACGGCTTAATAACATCATAATTTACTGGCCGATTTAAACCAAATTTGGTACAGTTGTGTAAGAGCATCTAACGCATCGAATGACGATATTGGCGTTGTTGCCAGCTTTTTAGTTTGTCTGGAATTCGAACGAATTTTATATTTTTAAATATAACACCCAGTATATTTTTACATTTTTAAATTCCACATAAAATTATAATTATTTTTTATTAAATGCATTATTAGTCTATACTTCATAGTTTCCGAGATATTGACTCTCGAAAAGTGACATTTTAGAACTTTGACAGCTTATAACTTTCTAACAGTACGTTTTAGAGCAAAACGGCTTACATGTCCCTATCTTCAATTTTTATTATCTTCCCAAAAAAATTAACTTCCAGTTAAACCGGAACAACTATATTTCCTGCTTTCGAGTTACACCCGGTTTAACCGGAAGTTGATTTTTTTGGGAAGATAATAAAAATTGAAGATAGGGACATGTAAGCCGTTTTGCTCTAAGACGTACTGTTAGAAAGTTATAAGCTGTCAAAGTTCAAAAATGTCACTTTTCGAGAGTCAATATCTCGGAAACTATGAAGTATAGACTAATAATGCATTTAATAAAAAATAATTATAATTTTATGTGAAATTTAAAAATGTAAAAATATACTGGGTGTTATATTTAAAAATATAAAATTCGTTCGAATTCCAGACAAACTAAAAAGCTGGCAACAACGCCAATATCGTCATTCGGTGCGTTAGATCCTCTTACACAACTGTACCAAATTTGGTTTAAATCGGCCAGTAAATTATGATGTTATTAAGCCGTTTCCAGACTTTATACACACACTGTATACAGTAAAGTCCGCATCATATGGGATTTTTTTTTATTAATAACTTTATTCGAAATTTGACTTTGGCATCAAGTTCTGCTTCGATCGAGATGACAATTAAGCTAAAAAATAGTAGTCACGTGATTCGCATTATCTGTCAAATTTTAATTTTTTTTAAAACATAATTCAAAAGTGGGGTTATTTCTGAAAGTATCGAAAAAAGCTATTAGAAAAAGTTTTTTTAAATGCAGCTTCTAGCACACATGCAAAATTTCAGGTGCATAAGATAATTTTGATTTTTATTTATTTACCTTGTCTTTAAACACAAAAAACACACTTTTCGACTTTCCACATCGTGCCTACACCTGCCCTCTGTGGGCAGAGCTTCCACTTCTGCCTTTGTAAGTACGGTTCTTATATGTACGATTTCAGCCAAAGTCAGAGAAAGTCTGAAAAAATAGTAGAAGAAAGTCCAAAACAAAATAAAGAGGGCGATTACTTCTTAAAGTAAGAAGTTTTATGTTTAACATTTTTCGCTATCTATCTTACTTTAAGAAATAATCAACCGTTTCCATATATATCAGGGACCCCTGTATACAATTTTCATTGGTATAAATGTTATTGCTTTGTTTTAATTTTGGGCGTTATAAATTCAACGCTGACCATTGGAATGTTAAACGGTAAGATATTCAGCGTAGACATGACTGACAACCCGTCGAAAAATTTGGAAGTTTCGTATTTAAAAATACATACCTGATGATGGTACCCGAAAGACGAAACGTCAGAATCAATTTCTGATAGTTACCGTTTTCTAAAACAAAGCGTTTCGACAGTTGACACCCACATATGTGTCATTAACAGCTGATACTGGTTTCTTCCTAAAAGTTCCCAGTTCAATAGTGCACTAGAAAGCTCACGCGTCAGGTCTCAGAGACTAAATTTTCTTGCTGTTTATTATTTAAGTTAAACGGTGAGCGCGCCTGGTTTCAGAAACTAAATTTTTTTGCCGTGCGGTGAGTAGAAACCAATTGAGATCAATTAACTCTCTTAATTCCAATAACAAACATTTCATTAATCATAATTTGCTATTATAAATTTAATATTATTAGTTTATCCATTTTAATTACGGTACAATAGGTTGTCAAACCTTGCGCTCACTGGCTGCTGTTTGTATTTAAAAACACATGACATTTTGGCGGCTTTGTACCTACTACACCGCGAACGTAAATTCTAATATGGCACCGCAGCATTGAACGCCAAACATGCACAGGCGAACCGCTTGATTGGCTCGTAGCTACAATATTTGGGCAGCGAAACTCTTGTATGTTGTCAGGGTTGTTCACAGCGTTTTCCATTGTAATTGGTAAGTTTAGTGCAGGTCAAATGTGTTTCTATGCTTTACTAATGAATAAAGCTAAAAATTTTAATCTATCGCACGTTGAGTTCCGTGTTTCAATTATTGTAAATAAACGCTGTATTTTTGTAATCCATTTTGCTAATAAACCATTAAGATCCCGTACCAGTTTAAAATATGGTAAATACGATGGTAAAATAACTTGGCCCAGTCCTGTCTCTGACGCGAACATCCGTATTGCCATAAATGACAAGTAACTTAGCAACGATGCGGCGTGTTCTTTACAATTCTTCGCTGTATCTCTTTAAGGCGGGCTTTCCTATACCTTCGCCAGTCGTCGACGACTGCGACTGAGTAGCTTTGACCGGTAGTAGCCGCGATCTTTTTCCGTCAACCCGTGTTCCTACCGCAGCCATTTTCAAGTGTTCGGGTTTGTTCTAGCCTGAAGAAATATGAATAGTTCTAAAAAGTCATTACTACAGTTAAGTTATCAAGAGCAGGAGAAAAATCTGCTTCTTCTTTTAACATTAGAATCTGAAAAACATAGGAGCAAAGAATTAGCCATGTTTAAAAATAGACGGTCTGAAGGATTTCAGGCCATTTTAATAAAAAACCACTTGACAGACAATAAAACAAAATTCAAAGAGTTTTTCCGAATTTCACAGCATCAATATAACTATTTATTGCGGCTCATAGAAGATGAACTTGTTAAGCCAACCTGTAATCGTGTGAAATTTCCAATAACACCCACAGGAAATTGGAAAACAATGCGCTTTCGTTGACGAAATTAGTCGCAGCACCCCTCTCGGAGATGAGCGGCTACCACGACCGGACGAATGGCGACCGCTCGCTAGTAGTAGCGACTGCGTAGCGGGTTGGAAACCAGGCAGGTTTAAAATGCATAGGAGATGTCTTGACGAATCGGTCGCGGTTACTCGGTCGCCGTCGTCGACGACTGGCGAAGGTGTAGGAAAACCCGCCTTTACCGTTTACCTGATCACAATAGCGACCGTCGAATTTGTAACACCCTGTATAGCAACTTTTATTGTTGTAAATGTCATTGCCCCTTTTAAATTTTGGTAAGTGCTATTAAAAATTGCGGCCTAGTTCTTCGCCATCACTCGTATCAAGAAGTAAAAAAGAAACAGTCAAAAAAACATATATACATTTTTTTTTAAAAAACATGTGCAAGACATCCATACCTGTCATCCAGTGAAATTGAATCCTGCCAACTCTGGGAGTTGGTTAACTCCTCCTGTAGGGCTCGAGCTACCTCCGGTTCCATTGGCATGGTCTCCGACTCGGTGCTGTTACAAGATTGACGGGAACCGGGTCTGGATTGGGGCACCGAGTAACACCCTACAGCCGTTTCTGTCACACCTGTCATTTTTTAGGTATTAGTTTACGGTTAAAGAAAGATAAACGTAAATGCCCTATATTAATCGACCACTTTAGGGCGGTCTGGCAACTCAACTCCCTAGGATCAATCAAATGGAATGGCATTTTTAAAAAAAATGTTGTAAAAGTTGTTACGATATATCCGCCACTGGCTAAAAATAATCATTTCTTACCCAATGTATTCCTTCGTGTGCCTAAACTAAACCCGCACTCTTGTGTAGCCAGATCGTAAGCGTCCAACGTGCTGTCACAAATCTGTTGATATTCTGATGACCACAAACCTAAAAAAAAATTACATAGAAAATCTCTAAGAGAAAAGTATTGGGAAAGTTTTTTATCACCGATTTCTCAGAAAACTTTTTTCTTTATAAAAGTTGGTGCATTCCTTAAAACTATAAATGCATTTTGCATATTTCACCTGCGGCTAATAGTAGGGGAGCAAATGCCATTTTTTCGAAATTGCCTTAAGAGTAAAGTACCTTAATTATCAGAAATACAGCAAAATTTTATATGGAAATATTTTTGCAAATTTAGAACCTAGTTCAAATACGAAATTTGAGTTAGGTGTGTCAATTTTTATTTTTTTTATATGCATTTCTTTAAAATAGGTTTTTGGACTTCAGCGTACTGGGTGAAAATGACAAATAAATTATTAATTATTTCCAGTAATATGAACAGAGTTGGATTCTATCAAAATTTTGTTTAGAACATAAGTTGGCTAAAATGTGTTTAAGTAGGCATGCAACACGCTAATATCTGAACTAACTCTTAACATTGAAAGGTTTTAAAAAGTTTGCAACTACTTAATCCATTTTTATTATAAACCCACGTTTAAGTTATTTAATAAATATATTAAAATTGCGTAAACAAAAAATCGACCAGAGGCGTACCGTTTAGGGGAAAATAGAGATTAACCAAAAAAAAAAAAAATTGTGGCGCCTAACTCAAATTTCGTATTTGGACTTACTATTAACCGCAGGTGAAATATAAAATATGAATTAAGGCATGCACCAACTTTTATAAAGAATACAATTTTCTGAGAAATCGGTGTTACATACTTTCTTGGACACACTGTATATTAATATTTTTTTGTAATTGGTTATTATATATTTTTTTTGAATAATTTCGATGGAGTTATTAATAGTTACTAAACATGGTTTTTATATATAATTTATATATTGCATATTTGGTGTCATATTCTCCATAATAAACTTATTTAAGTTGGTTGAGAATAAAAAAAAAATTGTTCTAGTAATGTTGATATTTCTAGTTTGTACACTTGTAAATCTGATTATTCCTAACGTATGTAATATTATGTTGCCTTGAATGCCTTTACTGTTGAATTGTTTATTATATTCACAACACTACTTGTAGTTTTTTTGTGTGATGAACTTTTGAGAACTTTGAAAAGGAGAGTATTATTGGCATACGTGACGTTTCAAAGAAACCTATATACCGATATTAATAAATAGCATTTTGTTTTCCTAATTTACAACAACCGGCTTTACATCGCTTCACCTCAAAATTACTTTCTTAAAGACGGCGGCCTATCGATTGGCCGGTTGAAAAGTCCATATATATAGTCAGACTCTAGACGCTTGTAACTCGCAGCGCCAGTCGGTCGCGGTCTAACGGCAGTTGAAAAGTAGTTAAAGTGGCGGTTCTGATATAAGGGGATTATTTTAGATTTTGTAAGGTGTTAGTGACACATATGGCTTGTAAGAACAATGGCTTCGGGGCGGGAACGGCAAGTGTTCCTACAGAAAATATGTACTCTGAATAAAGGACTGCAAGCAGTATAAAACAGTTATTTATTATTCCGAATAAAAGTTTAGATTTGTGTCGTCCATGTTTAACTTTCAAAATGTCTTTATTCCAAACTAACTTTTACAGTTCATTACATGGAAAGTGACAACATAATAGAGAAAATAATAACGATTAAAAAAAAAAAAGAGAAGTTAATCCAATTTAATTCATTAATAAAATCAATTTAAAAAAAAATAGTATAAATAATTTAATTTAGTAAATATCTCCTTAATTGTTTTTAAAAGTTGCCATTTTTTAAATTTTTCTGATATTTTTTGGAAGATTGTTATATTTTATTATCCCGTTATATAAAAGCGATTTTTTTCCGAAATTAATTTTTACTGGTAATTTATACAATACTGGTATTATGATCATGTAATGTCGTATTCTCCTGTCTCTCTCTGTCTGATTTTTTCTTTTAAAATAATAGAGTGAATTAGAATACAAATTTTTAATTTATAAATGTTTTGAACGTGTAAATACCCTTTCGGTCTATATACAGGGTGACAAAACTTGAAATGGCCATATCTTAGGAACGAAAAACTGAAGAAAAAAACGCAAAAAATAGTTTCTATAAAACGAAGGGGAACAAAAACAAGCGTATTATCCCACCCTTATCTGCAACCCCTTGGACAGGGTGAGATACACCCCTAAAATCTTAAATAGAAAGGGGGGTCGAGTGATACATCATTTTGAAGCTCTTGAAAAATGCTTTCCAATGGTACCATAGAAAGCTACATTTCAGGAAATTCTTCTCTGTTTCTTAAGGAAAACAATAAATGAAAACAATTTTGAAATTTTTTATTATTATTTAATTAAATGTTCAAAATGATTGCTACCAATATCCTGGCATATTAAGAGATATCTCTTAAGAATTCTAAACATTCTAAGCCTAGGTATTTTGTTTTGGTTTATTTGCTATGGTTTTTTTGTCGAAAAAAAAATTGTTTTTAAATATTCGCATTTTATTATCACAGAATTTACTTTAAAAGTAACTTGTACTAGTATTATTATTTTAAGAACAGTTGACTTTCGGTTCAGTTTTAACGAAAAGCAGCACTTCTTATCTTTAACAATGGTGTACAGCACAGCTGAACGTGTAGAAATTATTTTCATTTATGGTTCCCAGGATCAATGTTTCTTAAGGACAGTTCAACGTTTTAACAAAAGGCATCCAGGTCAAAATGTAAGCCCGGAGTATGTTCGCCAACTAGTAGCCAAATTTGAAGAAACTGGTTCTGTCGCGAATAAAAAGAGAAATTAACCGAGACTAGCCGACGAAGCAGCGCAAATTGAAATTCTGGGGCAGTTTGCAATGAATTCAACTTTATCAACTCGTCAAGCAGCTGTAGCAACTGGATTATCTCGTGAATCAATAAGAAGGTACTTAAATTTCATAAGTTTTATCCCTATAAACTGCACATACTGCAAGAACTTGGTGACGACGACCCGGACAGAAGAATTCAGTTTTGTGAAATAATGACAGACAGAATTACGGCAGAACCTCGACTAGTTAAAAATATTTGCTTTAGTGATGAGTGTACCTTTTATTTAAATGGGCGTGTTAATAAGCAAAACTGTCGTTACTGGAATGACGAAAACCCCCACGTATTTAGAGAAGGGCATACCCAGTACCCCCAGAAAATCAATGTTTGGGCTGGTATATTGGAAGATGGTATTATCGGCCCAATATTTATACAAGTAAATTTAAATGGCGACAGGTATGCTGAAATGCTACAGAGGTCTATCGAACCACTAATAGTGCGAGAATTAGAAAATCAGAGGGACATACTCGGAAATTTATCTTTAGAAGAACGCTTACTACATTTCCAACAGGATGGAGCACTTCCGCATTATGTAGTTCCCGTTAGGCAGTGGTTGGATGATAATTATCCCAACCAGTGGATTGGAAGAAGAGGTCCTGTTGAATGGCCACCTAGATCCCCGGACCTAAGACCTCTTGACTTCTTTTTGTGGGATCACCTAAAATCTGTGGTTTTTAAACCGCAACCTGAGTCACTAGAGCAACTTCAGCATAGAATAGTTCAGGAATGCCATGCTATATCCAGAGAAACATTTGCAAATGTACGTGAAGAATTTGAAAGTAGGCTTTATTATTGTCTTCAAAACAACAGAAATCATTTTGAACATTTAATTAAATAATAATAAAAAATTTCAAAATTGTGTTTTCATTTATTGTTTTCCTAAATAAACAGAGAAGAATTTCCTGAAATGTAGCTTTCTATGGTACCATTGGAAAGCATTTTTCCAGAGGTTCAAAATGATGTATTACTCGACCCCCCTTTCTATTTAAGATTTTAGGGGTGTATCTCACCCTGTCCATGGGGTTGCAGATAAGGGTGGGATAATACGCTTGTTTTTGTTCCCCTTTCGTTTTATAAAAACTGTTTTTTGCGTTTTTTTCTTCAGTTTTTCGTTCCTAAGATATGGCCATTTCAAGTTTAAAACAGTTGGTTCTAAAAATGTGGTAATTTGTGTATACATTTAATAACCTTATTTTGCAATTTTTGTAATGGTTTTAAGTTTGATAAACAAGCAGATCCCCATGCAGAAGCTAAGTATTGTAATTTTGAATATATTAATGAAAAATATACATTTTTTAAACATATTTCAAAGGAATTTAAAGTGCCTCCGTCACTCGCCTTGCCTATTTCATTGCCCACGGATTGCCATTGGTTGGAACTTATTATTTGTGACATTATTTCTCAAAAATTCATACCTGGCTCGCTAGAATCATCCGGCGTTTCGGCCGCAGTTTCATCATCTTCATCGTCATCGAACTGCGAAAAATCCACTTTGATTAAACGTCGGGCCGACGGTTTCGGAAGCTCTTTGTCGACACTATATCGATGGGAAGCCCTAGAGAAAAAAAATCTTATCAGAAAAGTCGGGCATGACTAAAACTAAATGTATACCTTTGCAAGAAAAACACTTATTTCCCTTTCGCAGGACACCTAAAATAAGTTCCTTCTGATAGATTAATTTTTTGATTTTAAAAGAGAGTCAGCATTTTGAAATCCTGTTTTTGTCGCTTTTGTTGAAATCTTCACTGAGCTCAGCGGCTCGACATTTGGCTCTTCTCACAAAATGAGTCCGGATTTCGAGCTACTGTATTAACAATTGCACTATAAAAGTATTTAGCAATAGTATTAAGTTTAAAAAAAAACTTTAATTGAAAAAGAATGTACAGGGTGTCAAAAAACCTAGAATATTGCAAATATTTCAAAAACCTCTGAACGAAATAATTTTTTTAACTGGCACATCCTTTTAGTTAAAAACGGCACCCCTAGGAATCAGGTAGCCTACAGAAACGATTTCTTTCTTCCTAGATATGCAATTTTTAACTCTATGGAGGTGCCAATTAAAAAAAAATTACATTAAGTAGTTTTTGAAATATTTGCAGTATTATTTATTATTTATTTATTTTTATTTTTTTCAAAAAAATCCCAAAAACATTAGTCTATGAGGGATTCTCTACTAATTACAACATCTCAAATAACGTAAGTGGTAAAATATAATTAATTAAAAATACAAGGTAAATCAACATAAATAAATATTTAAAACTAAATACTTTAAATGTTAATATCCAAATTAAAAAAATAGAAATATTTAAATATGAAGATGGTTAACTCAATTATTATGTATTTAAATATTATAATCAAAACTAATAAATATCGTTCATATTTCATTTTAAAATATTTTTGAAAAGAAGAAGAAAGAAAAGAATTGCATATTTAAATATTTTTTAGTTTAAAATTTGGCTTCCTCTTTTTTAAGTATTTTCTTAACACATTCGCTGCCAAGCCAAATATGTAAAAATGGCCTCCCAGGCCAAGGTTGAATCCCATAAGATACGGCAATTCTAAGACTATTGGGTATAGCAGTTTTTTTAATGTGTTTTTTGCGTGTTTTTTTTAAATAAAACCTAAACAGACACCGGTGTCTGACGTGGCGTGGTGAAACCATTTTCCCATAACGCGCCACAGAAGACACTCTGAGAAGACATTTTTCTTTCATGGTTACGCCACAGCGGACACCTTAGCGGACACGACGTAGATAGCGGACACATCAAATCCGCCCATCGTATAGAGCTATAGCCCTACTGTAAGGAGTGTAAGGAGACTTCAGTTGGAAGTAAGATACCGTTGTGTCTACTGTTAGTTCTCCGTTGCAAATTTAGGCCGATTTACGTGATTTTTTTATTACATTCTATTTTTGTGCAAAAATGAATAACAGAACCGGAAGAATTATGTATTTTGTGACCAATGAAGAACCAGGGAGTGATTTCTTTATATCTGTTTATATAATACAACACCTGATATAATGTGTTAACATTTTGATTACCTTTCTTAAAAGAAAATAAATAAATACAAAACGCGCTTTAAATTTTTATTGAAATATTGGGTGTCTGCCCTGGCGTGTATGGAAATTAATTAAAAAAATTAAGTCTGCCCGCCATAGCGGACACAATAGCAGACACGTGATATAAAATCCATTTACAGTGTCCAATCAAAAAACCAAGATAAGTGGACTATGCCGCAGCGCCAATACAGACACCTCATATGAAAACTTTTATAGAAAAGTGTGTCCGCTGGGCAGTGTCGTTGAATAACTGTAGCGGACACGGGTGTCTGACGTGGCGTGGTAAAATCATAGCTGATCAGACACCGGTGTCCGCCATGGCAGCGAATGTGTTAATTACCATTTTAAAACGTTTTGTATTTAAAAATTTTAATTCTTGGGTTACTTAGTTTTAAAATTTGACACCTTGGAGTTCTGACCTGCCCTAGTTTGCATTAAGGGTAAGGCAATAATCAAAACAGTTGTAGTTAAATGATCATGTACGTCACGCCTGTAATTGAGCTGTATATTTTTTGATATAATTTGGTGAACAAAAACAATATTTTGGGTTAGGGTTTGTTCGGCGCCATTTCGAATCGATCGTCAATTCGATTTGCCGAACTGCTGACCGATTCGCATGCGCGCTGCAGTGCTGTGCTGATCAAAGTAATTATTTTTATGCTTTTGGCATACGAAGAAGAAATACAGACATATTCTGGGGCTGGTAGAGCAAGGCAGATGTTAGTCAGCCGGTCAGTTTTGTTTACTTTCGTGTTTTGTGCAATTACGGAACCTTTTCTGTTAAAACAAACACATATTTTCTAGAATTCTTAGGAGAGATGACATCTAGATAGACTAACAAATATCGTGTTACCAGTAAAAATTGTTGTTTTTACTTCACTTCTGAAAATCGACGTGTTTACTTTCAAGGATTTTAAAGTAAATTGTGGCAATTTTAGTGGTCCAAAAAACTGCCTTTTTTATTAATGTAGATGTAGATGTCAAATTTGACAATATCACTTAAAATATACAAGATATAATTTTTTATAAAATTAATTTACCTTGGCACTGGAACTGGTTTTAATTTTCTACCATTTTTAATGGAGAGCAGGAGTTGTTCCCTCGGTGTAAGAGTTCTAGACTGAGGTGGTAATTTCCTATCAGAGGCTTTTTTTAAAGGTGGCCTCGACCTAAGACAGGAAAAAAACTGTAAAGTGCGTATCCAAATCACAATAGGTACCATAAGTTTGGATGAACAACAACAGCAACACATGAATATTTTATTTTTTGCCATCTCCTGAGGATGAGTGTTTCTACGCTCGAAATATGTTAAAATAATTTTTATTATTTATAATAAAAATACTAGGATGGGGCGGCATAAATAAGAATTATCTTAATAATATTGAAACTATTCAAAAATACATTTTGAAAATTATTTACGAAAAAGACCACCAATATTCTTTTGATTTACTATTTAAAGATAGCAAAAAATGGATATTAAACAAATATTTTCTTACAACATGCTAATATATATTTTTAAACATAAAAATAAAATAAATTATATTAACCACACACGAAACACGTCATAAAAATACTATTACATATAAAAATAGAGTAAACACAACAATAGCACACAAACATTTTTTAAACATCAATCCATATATTTTAGATATGCTACCAGTCAATTAAAATAATTAAATCATTAAATAATTATAGAAATAAAATTAAAAATTGGATATTATCCAATCCAAGAGATATATTCAAGAACGTCATTAATAAATAATAAATATACCAAGTTATAATGAATAAAATAAATATAAATATATATATATATTATAAACCTACATAACGTATTGTATCTTCGTATACTATAGTGATATAAAATATACTGCCTGAATTATGAAAAATATATTCTTGACAAAAATATTATATTATTTAACTCGAAACAAGTATTTTACTTCTGAGTTCGGAATTGATAGTTTATACAAAAAAAATTATATATTAGCATTAAATGTCAAAAAAATATTTGAATAAACTTTTATTATTATTATTATTCTAAAAACTTGTGGAGAAAGACTTTTTGCTTTTCCTCTCGTTCCTATACTACCAACGCCGCCGCGTTGAGCATGGCATAGACTTTTTTTAAATTTATTTATAATTTCCAACAGGGCCGTATCTGAGGGGGGGTTTTAGGGGTTCAAACCCCCCCCGAAAACAATAAAATCCTTATATGTTTGTTTGTGTGTATGTTTAAATGTATGTTTAAAGTATAACTAGTATTTTTTGCCACTGGTCTAACCCCCCCCAAAATTTTGGTTCAGATACGGCCCTGATTTCCAATGTGTAACACCGATCTAGACCACAACAAAACAGTTTGAAATATTAAATTTTTTTGTCTTGTCCTTTTGGACCGCCATCCTGAGACATGTATATTTTGACATTGACATTTTTCAATACGAAAAAGATGATATCTGTACTTAAATACGCGTTGTACAATATACCGGGTGTATAACTAAATAGGGACGCAGGCTGTATCTTGAAAACCGTTTATCGTGTGGTTTGAGAAAAAAAATATTTATTACAAAAGTGACTAAGAGAAATTGCTGAAGGATAATATGACGTTTCTAACTGGGTTGGCCGCTAGGGGGCGTAACTATAGTGCCCAAACCAAAGACGGAATTTTCTCAAAAATCCTAATACCAGTAAAGTCCGCATCATATTTTTTATTAATAGCTTTATTAGAAATTTGATTGGCATCAAGTTCTGCTCCAAGCGAGATAAAAATTAAGCTAAAAAATAGTAGTCACGTGATTCGCATTATCTGTCAAATTTTAATTATTTTCAAAAAATACTTCTACTTACTTCTAAAAGTTTCGAAAAAAGTTATAAGAAAAAGTTTTTTTAAATGCATTTTCTAGCCCACATGCAAAGTTTCAGCTTCATAAGATAATTTTGATTTTATACCCACCACTAAAATTTATTTTCCACTTAATAAACACTTTACTGATGACACTGTATTCTTTTTTGTCTTAATATTAAGGTGTATTACTTTCAGACACAAACTACAAAAATACTTATTTTATGAAGTTACCTTATACAGGGTCAAAAACAAATAAACTTTGCATCACATGCGACCCAATTTTAATAGCCCAAATTTGATTTTGTAGAAAAACACTTATTTTGCAAAAGTGGTGCAATTTACAAAATATGGGTAAAAAATCAAAATTATCTTATGTAGCTTGCATGTGGGCTAGAAATTGCATTTAAAAAAACTTTTTCTAATAACTTTTTTCGATACTCTCAGAAATAACCCTACTTTTGAATTATTTTTTGGAAATAATTAAAATTTGACAGATAATGCAAATCACGTGACTACTATTTTTTTTGCTTAATTTTCATCTCGATCGAAGCAGAACTTAATGCCAGAGTCAAATTTCGAATAAAGTTATCAATAAAAAAAATCCCATATACAATAAATTACAATAAATACCACACCATTGTATCTTCTACCGTGCGAGCAAAAATTATTTGCATTAAAGAGGGCTTGGATTAAAAAACGTGGGGCTTGGTTTAGATCAAAATGATATGGGGACGATAATATCTAACCAAATCTAGGTTAAAATTTTGTCAAATTCATATTATGACATGATATACCAAACTAATGAGTAATAAAATAAGTAGACAAATACAATTGTTTACAAAATTAACAAAGTAAGAATATACAGAAAGAAAAAGAAAAATAATTACATAAATTGTTGAAATTGGCCACCGCCATGCTCCAAGCATAAATTCACACGTCTCTTCATATTTTCGAAAGTGTTGACCAGCATCTCTGGAGAAATATTACCACATTCTTGGATAATCCTTTCTTGTATATTCTCGGAATACTTGCACTTTATAAGGAAATAAATTTAGCTGCTTCTTAAGAATAGTCCTGCATGTTCCATAAGATCTTCCCACTTCTTAGGACAGGCGTCTTATACAATTTGTTGGCGTATTTTGCATTATTTCACGAACGTTTGCAACAAGTTCTTGTTTTAAAAGATGGTCTTCCTGCTCCTTTTTTGTGTTGTATAGAGCCTGTTTCTCTAAACACAGCCACGGTTCTTTTCAGGCAATGATAAAGATCCCCAGCATGTATTGCCACTCACCATTTACTCTAACCCCGTTTCAAAAATACGCTTCAACCATGAATGTTTTGTGCTGTTCCGTAAAGCCCATTGTGTGAATTGTTCAAGAAATGGGAAAAATTAGTGATTAATCAAATTACTTGTAACGACTGTCAAAGATGACTGAATAACTGATTGATTGTTAATTCAGGTAGTTACTGACACCCAACAGGTATTAAGCTTTACGGCTAAGCATTACGTCCTTAGATGCTAGGTCCTCTTTGATGCAAATAATTTTTGCTCGCACGGTACAAAGCTAAAATCAACACACTACTTTTGAGAAAAATAAAAAAATTGTTGATTCTACTGATAAGCGCCCTCTAGCCGTCCTAACGGAATTCAGAATGACATCGTTGTTTATCAAATTGATAAAACAAAAGTTCAAATTTGTCAAATTCCGATAAGCCAAACCAATAAAGTTGTAAATATTTTGTGCATAGCAATATTTGTCCCCTCCTACCCTTAAACAAAAAGGTAGAGCAAAAACTTAAAAACAAAAGTTATCCAGAATTTTCATTAGATTTTAAAAATGTTACCTTCGATACATGTTAACCATGAGAATTTTTGAGAAAATCCCGCTTTTGTTTGGTCACTATAGTTATGCACCTAGCGGCCAACCTAGAAACTTAAAAATAAATTACAGCAATTTCTCTTAGTCACTTTTGTAGTAAAAACGGTTTCCAAGATACCGCCGGCGCCCCTTTTTAGTTGTACACCCGGTACAAGCTTACCTAATAAAGTCCAAAATGATAGCATGTGCGTCCTTGGATACCCTATTCGGTATATTTCCATTGATCAGGATTTTTCTTAAATTGTATTTGCAGTTTCTTATGTCTTTCATTAGAATCTCATAAGGGGTGAGCTCGTATTCTATTGGTGCTTTGCTATAGTTAACTTTCTTCAATTTGACGCCTATAATAAAAACTATGTTTTTTTTGGGGATTAGAATTACCAGCAAAATAAGATAAAATGTGACTAAATAAAAATAAAATAGAAACTTCTGCGGAAAAATTCGCTGCTAATAATCTGTAAATCAACAATTATTCAGAGCTGTTGTTTTCGAGATATTAGTTAACAAGTATATAAGTTTTGGAGCTTAATAAAAATAGTTTAAAAAAACTAAAAAACATGCTTTAATAACTAATCAAAGTAAAAAGCGGAAAATAAATAGTTTAAAATAATTCTTGAAATTCCTAATATAGGAAAATAATAATGAACGATAAACATTAGTATTATTGTAAAAAAAAAGCGTGGGGTGCTCGATATACGAAAAATATAGCACAAAGCGCACCACGCTTTTTTCACAATAATACTAATGTTTATCGTTCATTATTATTTTCCGCTTTTTAGTTTGATTAATTACACAGGCCTGCGTGAAATTTGTGATTACGTAATTTTTGTTTGTTGAGCTTAGTTTTTATATAGAAATAACTAATTAAAATACAATACACTCTATTACCCACCGATTTTTTTTTGCAAAAAAAAGAAAAAATATAAAAAAAACTTATAATAGGCGTTTTAATACATTTTAAAATGAATGTAGTACTTCAAATTCTAAATGATTCATGAATAAAAACTCATTTTCTGTGGTGCTACACAACTTCCGACTGGAGACTTTTTTATCGACTTCAAAAAGGAGCTTTAAAGCTGTTCTTTTACATAATGACAATGTTTTTGCTTCTGTTTCGGTCGGCCATACAGTTAAGTTAAATAAAAGGAAAACTATGAAAATTTAGAGGAATTACTTTTAAGAATACAATATGAAAATCACAACTGGGAAGTGTGTGAAGATCAAAACATTTTAAGCCTTCTCTTAGGTCAGCAGTCTGGATTTACTAAATTTCCATGTTTCCTGTGCGAGTGGTCTAGCTAGCGAGAACAGCATTGGATAAAAAGAGACTGGTCACAAAGAGAGACTTTAACACCTGGAAACAAAAATGTAATTCGTGAAAGTCTTATTGACCCTCAAAAAGTTTTACTTCCACCACTTCACATAAAACTTGGACGTATGAAACAATTTGTTAAGGCATTAAACAAAGAAGGGAATTGTTTTAAGTATTTGTGTAAAACATTTCCGGCTCTGTCAGAGGCAAAATTAAAGGAGGGAATCTTTGTAGGGCCGCAGATTAGCAGCTTGATGAAAGATACAGAATTTGAAAAGGTATAATGGAAGATAAGGAAAAACATGCATGGAATGCTTTTAAAGAAGTTGAACATAAAGTTCTACTATGTTGAGATCGTTGAAAATATACTGGAAAATTTTAGGAATTTCAGAATATAAGCATAAAAATTCACTTTTCACATTCCCATTTGGACTAATTCCCGGAAAATCTTAGGGACGTGGGTGAAGAGCAAGGTGAAAGATTTCATCAATATATTAAAGAGATGGAAAAAAGATACCAGGGGCGCTGGGACACAAAAATGATGGCCGATTTCTGTTGGACATTGAGAAGAGATCTTCCTTTAGCTGAAACAGAAAAACAACCAAAAGAAGCTTTTCTGAAAAAAGAAAACATTTTTTGAAGAAGCGTAACGAATAAATAACCATTTATAATAGTTTATATGTGTATATTTTGTATATTTTTGTATTTTTTTCCTTAATATATTAAAAAAGTAGCTTATAAATGAAATAAATCGTGTTTTTTCTATATTTTTGGATTTTACCGGTTTGAAAAATAACCTTACGTGATATAAAAAACTGAAAGCAGATTTGAAATCAGCGCTACCCAATTACTAGAAAACAGTTAAAATTTTTAAATCAACTTTCAAAGTGTTAAAAAATGCAGGCCTGTGTTATTTAAGCGTGTTTTTAAGTTTTTTTAAACTATATTTATTTTTCATTTTTTAGTTTGAGTTATTGTTAAGAAATTTTTTTTTTGAGTAGAGATAGTCATAGAGAGGTCCGGAGTAGAGATGGAATAGGCACTGTCACTAATTATTTAACAATGACTTTTTGAAATGGCTAGATTTAAAGCAGTGGATACATTTTTTTTTAAATGGCTAGATTCAAAGCATTGGATCCACAAACCCGCTCGGCCAACGGACCAACTGATAGCGAAAGAATGTACCAACACCATTAAGCCGAGTGCTCGAGCCGGAAAGTAGGTAGATAGTACGCATGCGCATACCGTGATCAAATAATTATTGTATTGTCAGCGGTTCTTGATAAGTCTGCAAAATTTAAATTAAATCTGACCGTTTAAAGTGGGTCAAAATCGGGTTCAAAGAAGTCGGTTACAAACATACAAACAAACATTTGTGAAGCTAATAAAAGCGTGTTAAAAAAAGGAGCCCCTTCACGGGATGATGACCGAGTTGCTCACGAACTGCCCATCGATTAGGCGACTTTCCAAGAAATTTGGTTGTCAACCCAACTAATTCATCTCTCTGCAATCAGTTTTTATTTTAAATATAGTCAAGGCGCACGTGTAGTGTTCGTTTCTAATTAAAAAATATAGTCATGAACTCTTTAGTACAATCGCGTTATTTTTTTCCCCTTTTGCTTTCTGTTTTTCAATATGTTCATAAAATAGTGTCACTCGCAAAAAAAACAAAAAACGGAAAATAAAATTTTTTTTTCGGAAGTTTGCATGATTTCTCACCACCATTAACCTAAGCTCCAAATTATTCAACTTTGCCCCAATTTAACATTTGCTGTATCCTGTATACTTTCCGAGTTCTTAATAGTGGCCATTGAATTTGAGACACCCTGTACAGTTTAATAAATTTACAAAATTGCGGTTGGTTGCTTTGTGCAAGAAATAACGTACTGTTGAAATAGGACATTATTGTGGCCTCTAGCTCTCCAATGATACCAAATTGGTATTGAATAATTAAAAATTACCGCTGATATTTTGTGACAGCTGAGAGCCGTCAATTATTTCTAAGATATACCTTAGTTACTGAAGCGCACTTAGACCCAAATTATTAATATCCTGTTAACACTAACTGTAAAATAACTTCTAAGGATACTATTATTGGAACAATTGTTGTCCTGGAAGTTATGTGGTTGTTAGAAGAACATATTATATTCTAACATAAATTTTTATTGCCTATTTGTTTATTTTTTTTTGTTCAATGAAGACAGCGCACAGTAATTATCAGAAGTATTTTATAAATTTAAACCTAAAAAAATAATAATAAAAACTAAACAAAGCATTACAAAAATATACCTTTACCTGTTCGCAATTCCCCCATAACTTGTACCCAAAATTTGGCCCAATC
Source organism: Polydrusus pterygomalis (assembly GCA_963969555.1). Taxonomy (NCBI): domain Eukaryota; kingdom Metazoa; phylum Arthropoda; class Insecta; order Coleoptera; family Curculionidae; genus Polydrusus; species Polydrusus pterygomalis. Next base: position 5,951,680 of record OZ018376.1, read on the forward strand.
TGTGAATTTCAGCTCGTCCAAACTGGGATTTGTTGAGCTCGAAGGTAGACTAATCGTTCCTTGCGCTACTTTTTCCAAAAACGTCGACAGTTCTATGGCTTCGGCCACCAAAGCCCTAACTACTGCCTTATAGTGAGCTTCTGTTTGCGTTTTTGTTAAGGATCCTACAATAAAAACATATTTAGGACGATGACGAGACACACGATGCTTTAGTAGCGGTTTCTGCCGAGGCAGCAGCATTCGCAAAACAAATCTAGAGCCATTTTTACTGAAATTCGTTAAGGTGGGATTAACGACGCCATTTTCCATCGTCAATTCGATTTGTCGAACTGTTGACGATTCGCATGCGCACTGAAGGGCTGTGTTGATCGGAGTATCTATTTTTTGCTTCTGAAGCTGCCAAAGCAAGGCAGATGTTAGCCAGCCGGTCATAGTTTTGTTTACTTTCGTGTTTTGCGCAATTACGGAACCTTTCCTGTTAAAACAAACACATATTCTTTTGAATTCTTAGGAGAGATGACATCTAGATAGACTAGAAAATATCGTGTTACCAGTAAAAATTGTTGTTTTTACTTCAGTTCTGAAAATCGACGTGTTTACTTCCAGGGATTTTAAGGTAAATAGTGGCAATTTTAGTGAACTCAAAAAACTGTTTTTTTAAAAGTTTCTGTGCATTTATTTTAAAAAAACACTGGCATACTATTCGTCAATGCCTCCCTGAACAGCCCTTCCAAAATTAGAGTATAATTTTTTTTTAATAATTGCAAGATTCGGGAAGTTACCCCTATATTCAAGCCATTTTAGGTCATTTATACATGATTGACCTGTACTGTACCCATAATTAAATAAACAATTTGCTTTGATCTCACCTCACCTACCTAAATGACTGTTGTAACTTTTTGTTTACGTTTACTTACCTAAATGAGCTTCACATCTAGCTATTACTTCCGCCAAGCTCTGGCGGCATGGTTCACTATTGAACTTTGAAGTACCAGCCTCATACTGTTCTTCTGAATCCCTTTCAATACCTAAAAAACAAAAAAAACCCTGTCATTTACGGTCGTTGACAAAAAAACATCCTGATACTGAGTAATTAAAGTCTGTCCAATTTCCAACCCTTACTTACCTTCATCATCAGTCTCATGGTGAGTATGAGAACTGTTCAAGTCGTCTGAAATCATGTCACTGATCAACTGTTCCAACTCATTGCTGATCTTCACCTCTTCTCCATCGCCGAACTCATGGTCGAGGGTGGCGTAGATCACTACGCCAATGCCGGCGACTACATCTTTTTCACTTCTAAAAATAACATAAGAGGTGTTATGTTCTATGGGTTTTTAAGTTGCCAACTGGGCAACAACAAGTAGCTATAGAGTAATGGCAAGCAAGCCTGAATTTACAAAGTTCGAAATATTACTAAATATTGTCTGAATTTCTGTCAAGCTGATTTCGCTAGCACAAATAATCCCGTGACGTCGGAAACACTGATTGCACTGTTGTCCTTATTGCGAGCATCTAAACATTATATTCATAAGTGTTGGGTAACATCGTTAAAACTATTAGTGTAATTTTTAATATAATTAATTTGTGTTGGGCTACATGCTTGGTAAAACCATTGCACAGGAAGAAAAAAATAATAACTACTTGTTATGTTTCACAAATTTAATCACTTTCCTGACACGTGTTTCAGCCCTTGCGGGTCATTATCAAAGGAGTACAAGAAGATACTTAATTCTACTTAACATTACAAAGGTATTTATATCATATTATGGTACCTAACTATAAACATGTCATAAAATTAAAATTGGGATTAGAAGATTGAATGGTCAACTGTGGGTTTTCCTAATTTTTCAAGGTACATATACATATTCAGTCCTAAATAAGTGTGGTGTTTGACGTTTTTCAATTATTTAGATAAGTACCTAGTGTTAGTTAAAATTAAAATAGCGTTCAAACAGTCCAATCCAGCCTCCAAATTAGCGTCAAGCAAGTTGGGTTTGTCAGCCTAATAAGGGTGGAAAAAGGGAAGACTGCGGTCTTCTAGGAAGACGAATAACGACGCGAAAGACGGGAAGACGTACGACGAAAAGAAGACAGTTAAGTCGAGGCTGCTTATTTTCAAAATTACTCTTTCGTTATTTTTATAAATAAAAGTAAAAGACGATTACGACGATCGAATTTCGAAATCGCTATAAAGTCGAGACGCGACTTTGAAGTGTGGACTTCATTACAGTGTTATCCTTTTTTGTGCCGAAATTAACCTAAGTGTCATGTTTGTACTATAAAAGTGGACTGTTTGTAATTTGATTCATTTACTATTTCATTTATTATACATTGTCACTAAATCGGGTGCCGTTTCATTGTCTTTCCTCTAGACAACACTTTTAAAAAACCTACATAAGTGTGCTATTAAGAATTAGGGAAGCACCTGAAGGTATTTCGGTTTGATTATTAACAACATTACAGTTGTTTTTTTATGGCTTTTTTGATAGCTATTGTTTCTAGTAGATTTAGTTTTCTGCTTTTATTGTGTATGTAAGTATATCGATACCCTACTTTGAAAACCTCGTAAGTACATTTTCCTATATTTTGCAGTAGCAAAGAAAAACTGTTTTGTGTTAGTTGTAAATAGTGGTATGTGAAAACCTCTTAAGTTTTTAGTAATAAACTATGAATGACTAACGTTTTACAATGTAACGGAGCTTAAATTTTATTAGTAGAACATTATGTAACAATCCATAGATTACACATAAAAATAACAAAAGTACTTACCTACTCTTATTTATCTAACCAAAATCTAAAACTTACGAGGTTTTCAGTTAGAAATATCAAACTTTCGAGGTTTTCAGTTAGAAATATCAAACGGGTAACTTACGAGGTATTTAAATTCGCCAATAGGTGGCGTATTATTCATGATGACCATACGAGGTTCTCACATAACATAAAATATGACACCTTTAATGTAATGACGCATAAAGTTCAATTTTGCAAAAAATTGCACTTACGAGGTTTTCATAGTAGGGTATCGATATGGGTTTTATGTTGTTAGAGATTGAGTGATTGTCTTTTATGCAGTGATCAGCTAATAACACTGTTTTATTCTGTTTTTTTTAAATAGATGTTTTTGTTCTTTAAACCTGGTGTCAAAATTTCTACCTGTTTGTCCAATAGCATCGCAGTTGTCCGCATTCTATTTGGTAGACCCCAGTTTGTAAAAGTTTGTTTTTAGTTTCTACTTTAGCATTGGATATGTGGTTGTGTAAGTTGTTTTTATTGACTTGTATATGTATAGGAATGATATTAAGGTTTTTAAGTTTTTTGGATATTTTTTGGCTTGTGTTTCCTGTATATCTTTATTAAGTAGTATTTGTCCTTAAGGTGGGAGTATCAACATGCTTGCCAACCTATAACCTATTTCGCGTAGATTTATTTATGTTTTCTAGCTTTTATACAAAATTTAAAGAAAATCAGTATCGACTTGATATTCTATAGGTAATAATTGACATATTTAATAAATATCAAGGAGTTTCATAACTTATTTTAGGAGAATTGTATAGCGAAAAATATCGGGTAAGATTTTTTTTAACATTATTATGTCATTGTCACTCATTGTTCTTTCACTATACAATTCTCCCAAAACTAGCAATGAAATAAATTGATATTTTTGTAATATATCAGATACTACCTAAATAATGTACCGACCATAGTGATTTTACTTAAATGTTACTTATTAAAATAATAAACTTAAAAAATCAACGCGAAATAGGTTATAGGTTGGCAATAGATTGAATGACGTTGAGAATTCAACCTTAATTGGAGTGGAATGTTCTTTGTAAAGAAGTTTTTGTGCGTTTTTTCTTTATTATTTGGTGTATGATTTTTGTTGGGTAACCGTTGCTTGTAGCTATTGTTTTTATGATATCTAATCTAATTCTTATTTGTATTGGATGTCTGAAAGAGGAATGTTAACTAGTCGATGTACCATGCTATTGAATGCAGCTAGTTTTGTTTGTTGGGGATGCTTTGAATCTGCGAATAATAATCAAACCGAAATACCTTCAGGTGATTCCCTAATTCTTAATAGCTCACGTATTTAGGACTAAATAAATATGTATCTATACCTTTAAAAATTAGGAAAACCCACAGTTGACCATTCAATCTTCTAATCATAATTGTAATTTTATGACATGTTTATAGTTACAATAATATGATATAAATACCTTTGTAATGTCACGTAGAATTTAGTATCCTCCTGTACTCCTTTGATAATGACCCGCAAGGGCCGAAACACGTGTCAGGAAACTGATTAAATTTGTGAAACATAACAAGTAGTTATTATTTTTTCTTCCTGGGCAATGCAATTTTTAAAACCAAGCCGGTTTAGATAGGGATTAGGTATCCTACAAAATTTCTTATTAGATCTGTTTCTCGTCGTGAAACTCGTGAAGCCATGATACAGGGTACAAAACAATAGTAGGTATATAATTTTGTTCTTGTGGAGTTTTATACCTTATTATCCGTTTTATCTTATCTTGCATTTTTCGCACTTATATCAGAGAAGAGGACCTTGTTAACAGTTAAATAAACTAATCGCTATTTTTGGATAAAACGAGGTACCTACTTGCTGTTTCAAAGTGGGTTAAGGATGTTTAATGGTAAATTTAAAATTTTCCACTGAATAATACTAAAAAGGAGTAGAGGACACAAAAATTAAAGGAAGGTCAAAGCGCAATGCAAATAATAAACTCTCATTTATAGTATGCGTGCAAAAAACAGAGATTTTGATTAAGTACGAGGAAGGACAGGCCATTTGTTAATTACTATTATAATAAGTCTATAAATTTCACAAAATTGTATTATGTAACCAGAACCTTTGTAAACAAGAATTACATAATGATCTTCACACAATAAAGAATTCTTTAATTTGATTTGATTATATAATATGGAATCTGCAGAGAGCACTGCAATTATATAGTGATTATGAAAATTTTTATGTAATAATAATAAGTTTATTTAAAATTTAATAATATAATAAATATGTTTATGTTGTCTTCTATAACCTTATTTTTCAATACTCTAAAGCTGAGCTTGTTAGGGGCAAATCTTATTTTTTGTTTCAGTATGTAAAATCATAAATCATAAATATGCATTAAAAATCAAGTTTTAAAGTAAAAATGCTAATCTATAGTATAAACGCAGTTTTGTTTTTTTAAAGAAATATAAAGGGTTTTCCAATAAGAACGATATGATTTCAAAATGAAATAAAATTAAAATAATTTCAGATACAACAAAACGTTTTATATATTATCTTAAACTCTTAAAGTATAGTCGATAACATTTATGTTTTGAATAACACATCGTTTAAATGTCCTCCGCGACTTCGTGTACACGAGCGAATTCGACGAACCCAATTTTCGATGACTCTATGAAATAAATCGGGCCTGTTCTGACAAATGCAGGGTTCAATGTTCAACCTTAATGCATCAAGTGTTTGTGGTCTGTTTTCATAAACCTTAGATTTTAAATAGCCCCACAAGAAGTAATCTAAAGGAGTTAAATCACAGCTGCTTGGAGGCCACTGAACAGTAGCATTCCTTGAAATTATCCTTTCGTCAAACTTTTCTTGCAGTATATCGATAGTTTCATGAGCAGTGTGACATGTGGCACCGTCTTGCTGGAACCACATATCCTCCAAATCAAGTGCATTTAAATTTGGTCACAAAAAAATTTCTTAACATCTGTCGATATCGTTCACCATTCACTGTAACTGCATCTCCTGCCTCATTTTGGAAAAAAAATAGTCCGCTGATGCCACCATACCATAAACCACACCATACAGTTACCTTTAGCGGATACAAAGGCTTCTTATGAATCTGTTGTGGATTGTTTTCACACCAAAAACGGCAATTTTGCTTGTTAACGTATCCACTTAAAAAAAAATGAGCTTCATCTAAAAAGATAATTTTTTTGGCAAAATTAGGATCCCTTTCAAGTTGTTCTAAACTCCAAGCAGAAAATTCTCTGCGCCGACGATGGTCCAGTGGCTTAAGTTCTTGGGTCAAAACAATCTTATACGGGTGTAAATTCAAGTCTTCTTTCAAAATACGCCAAGTTGTCGTTTTTTTAATCCTTAACTCTTGAGCACGACGAGGAATTGATAAATTTGGATCCACTGCAACACTAGCTCTTACAGCAGCAATATTCTCAACAGTTCTTGCTTCGATGTCTTCTTGGTGTTTTTACATCGTAAAGAGTAAAATTATTTTCAAATTTCTCAACGATGCGACGAATGGCGAACAAAGGAGGACGATTATTTACACCAAAGTTTTCGCGAAGTGCGCGATAAGTGTTCACAAAAGATCGTCTATTTTCGTAAAATCTTTGGATAATAACCAAACGTTCTTGAAGCGCGTATTTAGCCATAATAAATTGTTATAGTTTACTGACAATAACTGACAACTGGTGACAGGTATAACTTTATTACCATGGTTACCATATCGTTTCAAAATCATATCGTTCTTATTGGAAAACCCTTTATTACTTACCTATAATAAAATTATTAATTTATAATTTTTAAGTAAAAAATATTACTTGTATAAATTATTCAGAACAATATTAATTAATGATGAAAGCGTTTTGGACTTCCATTGTCTTTATTTGTTTTTAATTGTTTTAATTTCAAATAAAGACAATGGAAGTCCAAAACTCTTTCATCATTTAAGAAACATCATTGTCTCCACCCTTCAAACAATATTAATTAATCATAGCATTTCTAAAAATATTTTCAAATTGTCTGTTTTTAATATCCATGTTTCTTTTGACTTAAAATTTTTTTAATGAAATCAATTTTTTAATTTTTGTTGGTAAATAATCGTTTAAATAAAAGCATAAATATTTGAAATTTTTTTGTCCTATGGACTTATTTATTTTAGGTTTTATGGTTATTTCATTTTTATGACGTGTATTATGTCTTACATTTAAAATTTTTTTAATGTCTTTAAAAATCGGTAGTAAATTTCTTAATTTTTTAATTAAGTAAGTATTCTAAGTGAAAATTCCAATTTAATTTACTGTCAAAAATAATTCCTAAATATTTTATTAACTTTAAAAATTTGAATGCCTTCATTTATTTGAATACTATTCATATTTCGTGGTAGGTTATTTATTAGATTTAAAGTAAAAGCAATATAATTTGTTTTATTAAAATTAATTGTTAACAAATTGTTATCAAACCAATTTTTTATAATTTTAAAATCTTTTTAAACTTTATTATTTAAGTTGTCCTAATTTGTATCGGTATAAAAAATTGAAGTATCATCTTTTGAATCTAGAAAATTATATTTATCGTCAACCGTCAGTAAAGCCGTACATTATCAGAGTGATTTCCGGAAGTAAACGAACACTTTATTTTATTGTAAAATAAAACACTTCAGATAAATACTTTTTTCTTCAAACGTCAATAAACTTGACGTTTTTCTACTAATTTTTTGACGTTAAAGTTATACTTTTTCGTCAGAAGGCGGTTGCTTTTGGCAACGGAAGAAAAAGTATTTACTTTTTCTTCCGTTTCCAATAGCAGCGGAAGTAAAAGTAAAAGTTACGCAATAATGAATGCTGACACTTGTCAAATCGAATGGCACGTCGCTATCAAACAATATAATAATAAATCCATAGTAACGCTAGCCCCTTCTCAACACTTAAAATTTTTAAATAAAACAATTAAAACATTTTGTATCTTTGTGTTTTCATATTTAAACAACGTCTGAAGAAAAAAAAGTATGTTTTATTCGGAGTAAAAGCAACTTTTTATGACTCGTCCGTAATTGCCGGACTCACTTTGTTCGTCCGGCAAACCTACAGACTCGTCAGAAAAGTATCGCTTTTACTCCTAATAAAACAATATACTATTTTCTCCAAATGACATTAAAAGCGGTCTTTTAATGACACCTAACAGGCTCAAAAGGTGTATTTTTTCTGCCTAGTCAGAAAAAGTGGACTTTTTATGCCTAGGCAGAAAAAATACACCTTTTGAGCCTGTCAGGTGTCATTAAAAATTTTAATTTAAAATGACAAGTAAACACAACAATTCAATAAATGTCATAAATAACATACATAAATATAAAAAATACGATTTTGCGTGAAATTGGAACAAATTTGGAGAAAAAATTATATGTTTTACTAGGCAGAAAAGCACAAGATTTAATGCCGCGGCTGGTGTTTCATAGACGAGGCGCAGCCGAGGCTAGGAAACAAATAACTATTACCCTCCGCAAATTAGTGACTTTGACATTTATTAATCAAAAATCGTCTGTCACTGTCACGCCTTTCCCTATTACAGCCCGATAATAGTTTTCTCGCGATTTATTGCGATGAGTTATACCTCAATTTTTTATATTATAAATTCTGAACGGTTGGCGATACAATTTTGTATGCACCACGTCAGTAAAGTGTCTTTATCGACTCGCCTGTTATTCGCCTCGCTCGCTCATCTCATAATTTCAGACTCGTCCGATAAAGAATCACTTTACTGCCTTGGTACATAAATAACTATTAAAGTCATAGAAAAAATAATATGCAAAGAAAAGTTACGTCACACGAATTTCATACCCCCCTTCTCCCCGTCCTTGTCACAGGTGGTCGCATTTGTGAGACCCTTTCCCCTCTGGTGTGACGTCACAATGTCACATATTTTGCAATTTTACATCTAGAAATGATTTAATTAAAACAATAATTTCAAATCTTTTTCATTTCTATAAAAAATATTTTTTAATGAAATCAACATCAAATCAAACATTTTAGAAAATTGCCAAAACAAAAACTAATTAACGAACGATAAACGCTTAATTATATTTATATGGAATAAGCTTGATATGAAAAACGATTTTTTTGTCTGAAGTCTAAATTCAATTTCTTTTACGCGCGGTATGGATTGAGTAGAGTAGAATATAAAATAGTATACGTACACGTTTTATAAAGCATCATTTTATAGCACGCGTCTATGTTAAAGAACGAGTCGCTTGCGGCGAGTTTTATAACGGGAAAAGTGCTTAAAACTGCTTTATATAACACGTACGTTATACTATTTTTTCTAATTTACAGTTTTTTCAATAAAAAACACATATTTAAAAAGAAAATAAATTCTTTAAATTTTGTAAATTTTTATGTCTAAATTTTATGTTGGTAATACCTACCATTTTTTTTTATGATAGTAGCCTCTGGACAACAAAAATTATTTTGCGAACTGTAATTTTTTGATTTATTGACCCATTTTCACCACGAGATTCTAACGTTATTTTAGCGATATGAGATTTGAAATTGGACGGAATACGTTGTGTGATCCTTGTACATTCGGTACATATACAGAACGTCCGGAAATTCGGGCGATTTTGCTACTTTTTTCGAATTTCAAAAGACGTGATTTTACGTCACGGCATTGCAATTTAGTATAGGGAAGATGGAAAATTCAAATAAAGTTGAAGTTAAAATCGACATTGGAAGGTTAGTAGATTGAATTGTGGATATGATTTGGCAGAAAATGATAGCTTGAAGCATCTACAAAAGATTGATTTATAGATTTCAGCAACCAACATACATGACTATTATCCACACAGAATAAAAAAGTAGGTTATCAAGCTATTTTTCCTCTGCGAAAAATGGGTTTTCTCGTAAATCCCAAAGGCCGCGCAAGTCAATGAAATAAAACATTTAAATGTTACCAACATCAAATAAAGAAAAAACGCGTATCGAAATAGCTTCATTACGATACGCCGAAATAGCTTCATTACGATACGCAAATGCGTATCGTAATAGACTTGTTATGACACCAAATTAGAAAAATATTTGTAAGGTTTTAGTCTCGGTTTTAGTTTACTTTTATAAGTTACACTTCGTCGAGCCACTCCCCTTAACGTGAGACGTAATTTATGGATGGCCCCTTGGCACCACCTTGAAATCAGTTGTGTCTACTCGTGTCTACCCTTTCACTCTCCATCCTACCAAAATCCTAGATATGTCACTGATAGCAGCTCACTTCAATGTCAATTTCATGTTCAGTTGTATATTATAATGAACTTAAATTATCGATTTCTACTAAGTATTTGTTCCACTATCATTATAAGACAATAAATTAATTCTATTTAATTTAACTATTTAGTCAAAGCCCTTATTAGTTCTTTCTCCGAACCTTGACCTTACAAAATAGTCACACAGGACATATCCTCCATTTAATTTCATGGTCGTTAAACACAATATGCAGGTGTGTACCTTCGAAAAAGTAATTGAATGAAAAATTTAGGAAGCTGCAGGTTGCTAATCCCAATTAAATGACTCAAAATAGTACATTGAGTCATCTAATAGGTAGGTACCACATATAATTATGTAGTCGAAATTATAAAGCCATACATACAATTACATATTAGTTTATATTATGAGTTTGTCTAGAGTCGCCCTATGTAAAAGGATATTGAAAACAATAATAGGGAACATACACACAATTAGAATTAGGTACTGATACTGACAGTATTATTATATACTGAGATGTTAATACTAAAGTAATTAGGGTTTGTTACAACAATAATTTCAACAAGAATGGATAGTAGGGGATAGTAATACTGATATTTATTAAGTATTCCGAAATATCATCCACCCAATTATCAAAGTATAAGCAGCAGCAGCGTCAAGAAGCCAGTAGGCGTTAAGACTGGGCAGTGTGGACAACAAATTGTCTATCTATTCCACTCATTTGGGGTCACTCAGCCCATGCTGCTAGGGTTTTTGGTTTTCAGAAGATGTATTCGCGCCATGGTGGATATTGGCTATTGTGAATTCTGTCGTCACTTCTTCGGATAGCTTGGCTTGCTGATCTTTCCTTTTGCCTATATCTTGCAATGTCTTACTTATATGCAGAATATGCACCGGTTTACATCACACCGTGAGATGCACAATCATGATACCAGTAACAGCGATAATATCATACCTGACTTCCACAGAATTGCAAGAACTAGAAGGGGCACTGACGCATCCTGTTTTTTAATGTTCTACCATCACAAATAAGGGGGTTGGAGGAAAAAAAAAAATTTTTGAGTAAAGTAAGGAGGTATTTGGTAATTTTATTCTTTTGAGGAGTACCTCAACAAAAAGTTTGATGATCTTAGCTGAATTTTTAACATGTCATGTCCAAACTAAGTGATAATTCTTTGCGTGTAGGCCTTGCAATTTTAACTAGGTATTCTTTTTTAATATTTATTTTAGCCTGTAAACATGTTATGTCATTTTTAATAATACCTACCTACTTTAAGTAGGTATATTTTATTTTTTATACCTACATATTATTGAATTGTGTACATTTTTCTGAATATACTATATCTATCTGTCTATCCACAGTCTATAATTAAGTATACAAATTACTCCAAAAAATTATTTCACCAACTTCATTACGATTTTCCAGTTTGCCAAATTATCTATAGTATGATAATGTCTGTATTGTTTTTGAAATTTTAGACATACACCTACACCTTGTTGTTGATGCATAAAAAACTTTTGTTAAAGGAATTTCAACATTTATTAGGATGTGGAATATGCATGAATGCAATTATTAAATAATACATATCATCATGAAAGGGCAGTGGTAAAATAAAGGAGAATGCTACATAAGAACTGGCACTGGCCCAAACTATCTTTGCCATTCTCTTTTTGCACAAACTATTTAACAAAATAAAAGTTAAACTGCATCTAAAACTTACCGTAGCAAATCTCTGGGTTTGTCTTTTGCCAAACATGTATTCTCGTGAATAGTGCCATCAGTTTTTAAAAAAACATGCTGTACCTCTGTGATGTTGTGAATATGTTTTTTAGCTAGAAGATATTCGTAAAAATACTTTGATAGTTGATAACACAACGCCCAAGCGTGTTCTTCTTTTATGCAAGAGTTGAAGGAATTTAAGATATCACTTAAACTTACACTACCGTCTGAATTTAGGCTACATTTTTCTTTCTGGGACATATTGTTTTGCTTTTTACAGGAATTTGTAGAACTTTGACATTTTGTATAACCTAAACTGAAATCGATTTTGCCTGGGTCTGACAGTTTCAGTTCACATTCACCCACTAAAGAATAAAACACAATCAATTTTACATTGAGGTCACAAAATACTGACGTTTACTACTCCAAATCGTTACATTACGACGAACGTTCCAAAAAAAATAGCACGCATCAGAAGAAGATAGCAGACTATAACGAATCGTTGTTGCATTCATGCCGTTAAATGACTTGACCTAGAAATGAGCTTATTGATTGGCTGAGAGAGCATGCGTTTTCGCAATAGAGGATTTGATTGGTCCAAATCTCGTGGGCGCACAAAAATCGCAGATTGTTGCCGCGTTCCAAGATCTACTGATTTTTCATATTTCAGTAAAACCACTGATTGGATATTCGTAGATCCCTGGCCGCCTACGATGTATATGTAAAGATAAAGACAGAAATCTCAGACCATGGCTAAAAGGGATACGGAGTTTGCGCCGCACCGTTCACAGCATTTTGTGGATCATGTAAACATTGAACAGGGCCGGCTTAAAATGTATTTAACTATTATTATTGCTAATTGCTGAATATTTGAAACTCTAGTTTTATTACATATGAAAGCAAAAGTAGTTTGCCATAGTTACAAATTAAAAGGTTAACTAGACAACACAACACTTAAAAATCACCGTTTACAAATAAAATAAAAATAACTATAGTCACCGGCTCTATTCGCATCGAAGCAACAGCTGATTGACATTTGTTGTTTATAATACATAATAATATATAGGTATTGAGAATGCTCACTATCCTGTAAGTGTAATAATTATTAATTATTACACTGCACCCGTGTCCAGGACGTCACTTAATGCCATCGAGGCAGAAAATAAGGTAAATTTAAACCTTTTTTTATTAATTATTTTGTAGTAAATATTTGGTACATATTTCTGTTGAAACTCATGATATGATACCCGGAACCGGAACCAACGAAAATACTCCCGGAACACTATCGACTTTTTCGGAAAATATCTGTTAAACGATTATCTCGTCAAAATTATTGATTTTTTCGGTAATGATGCAGGTACATATCTATTTTAGGGGCGATTGAGGAGAATAATAATATGGAATGCTAAAAGTAAGCAAATGTGCTCCTGGTACCAGCTAGTACCTGTAACATAAATAAACAACTCTAATTTAAATAACCAGAGAAACTTTTTCTTATATTGATTTAATATATCCTGTGATCAAAAAATAAAAAGGTGAATGCGCCACTAACTTTTTCTAGCATTAAAGTATTGATGGAGTACCTACCTACTTTAATTTTATATTTTTGTATAAATAAAAACAAAAGTAAGGTTGTGTGTTTTATTGGTAGTTTTGTTTGTTTTGAGACTTTATCGTCTAACCATAAAAACTCATGTTTATTATTATATTTACAAAATTTTCAAGTCTGGTCCTGGAATTCATACCAACCTATTAAAATTAAATGGACCAAAATTGACAGAGTGTCACGTGACTTTGCCTCCATCTTGAGAGAAAATTCAAAGTATTTACAATATCTATAATCCTTATATTTTAAAATACAAGCCTAGCGCTAGACGTAATATAATAATTAAATATGGTTACTTATCATCATCGCCTTACATTTGTCCAATATTTTAGGGGAAGAAACCTTTAAAACCCATCGCGGGCTGCCTATGGCGCTTTCTACGGCAGAGCATCGCGCATGTTTTTTAGTAATTTCACGACCCTACCTCAACTTGACGTGTTGTGTGTATTACAAGTCAATAAAATTTGTTTCGGAGTGCCTTTTTTAGATTTTTTATATTATCTACTTTCTTTAAAGTGTTAAAGGGACGAACGATATGTTTTGTTCCGGGTGCTCGAACGCAGTTCAGTGATTTTTAGTGTTTCACAGACTAGATATGTCGCATAGTCCTGGCGCCCAGGTAAGTCAATCTATTTAAAAAAATTGTTTTATAGTAAAATAACTTGCAGGAGGGATCTTAAACCTTTTTTAGTTTAAGGACCAATTTATTTCACATTATTTAAAGGGCTACATCAGTACCCATCAGTACCCTAGCTATTTATTTTCCTTACCTACCTCTACTTACCAATAATAAAAATAACAGGCACGTAAATTAGGTTAGGATTTTCCTTACATAGGGATTACTAAAATATTTGGAAAAAATAGTTTTTAAGGACACACAGATGTCAATCATGTATAAAAGACCTATAAATGACTTGAATACAGGGGTAACTTCCGGAACCTTGCAATTATTAAAAAAAAATAATTAGTATCTAATTTTGGAAGGGCTGTTCGGGGAGGCATTGACGAATAAATGCACAGAAACTTTAGAAAAGCACTAAAATTGCCACAATTTACCTTAAAATCCTTGAAAGTTAACACGTCGATTTTCAGAACTGAAGTAAAAGCCACAATTTTTACTGGTAACAAATTATTTTCTAGTCCATCCATAGACAATTTACCTTTAGATACGTACAGCTTATCTCCTGCGCAAACAAAAGTTACGTTTTATGGGTGAAAAAATACGTCCGAGCGCATGACTCGCCGATCAGCTGCCTTCCTTCTGGACACCTTCGTGCATGCGCACAAACCTCGTGTAAGGTACGCGATAACACCGTAGATTGGTTATTTTGCTGGTTTTGTTTGTTTTTATATTCGGGGGTAATACCACGAGTGCTTAAAAATTACCGATAATTTTCATGAAAGCTTGTTATTTATAATTCCACGAGTTCGAAGAACGAGTGGAATTAGTATAACAAGCTTGAATGAAAATTATCTGGTTAATTTTTATGCACGAGCGGTATTTAGGGAGAATATTTCTAGAATGAAATAATATAAAAAATTTTTTTTGTCATACAATTTTCAATTTCATATAACATAATTAAAACTGTAACTAAAATCCAATAACAATTTTTTTTTTATTTTATAAAAAAAACTTAACAAATAGCAACAAACAATTGAAAAATATTAACTAATTATTGATTGAATAATAAAAATTAAAAAAACTGTCTCGTCAAATAGGTTCGATTGTTGTGTGTTGGATATACAACGTTGTCTAGGCAACGTTGTATATCCGCTGATATTTTTTTATTTTTAACGTTTCTTATGGGAAAATTTATACATGAGTGAAATATTCGATTTTATAAGACTAGTTTAATTTACCTGTTCTTGTTCTCTTCCTTTTCGAACTAAAAACACGACGACGAATCATTTTTGAACAAATTTTAAAAACAAAACCGTAAAAACAATTTTCTATCCTTAAAATCTGATAGGTTTGCTACTACTAAAAATGCCAGAAATCACTACCTTTTTTCCCAACTTGATCAAAAATTGAGAAGAAATTACAATTTTTTTGGCAAGAATTTAAATTTTAAAGGCCGAACCTGTCTACTTTCCCATTCGTCAAACGATAATGTTACAGTGCGCATGGCTAATAGTGTCTAGCTTTGTTTACATGCGCGAGGCCATAAAACTGCCACTTTCGTGATTATTGTTTGCTTACCTAAAGGTAAATTGTCTATGAGTCTATCTAGATGTCATCTCTACTAAGAATTCAAGAGAATATGTGTTTGTTTTAACAGGAAAGGTTCCGTAATTGCACAAAACACGAAAGTAAACAAAACTATGACCGGCTGACTAACATCTGCCTTGCTCTACCAGCTCTAGAATATGGCTGTCTTTCTTCTTCGTATGCCAAGAGCATAAAAATAACTACTCTTATCAACACAACACAGTGCGCATGCGAAATCGTTAACAGTTCGGCAAATCGAATTAACGATAGAAAATGCCGTCGTTAATGCCACCTTAACGATAATATAAAAATACGAATTGGTATTAATTTATCATATCAAAACTGCTTCTTTTTAATCACAAAATATGGAAACTTTTTTCGACAGCTTAGGTATCGGTTGTCATATTAAAGACGATAATCGGCAAGGTGTATTGGCAATAAGCGGTTTGTTCGTTGTCACCAAGATCATTTTTTTTTAAATAAAATTTTTTTCAACCAATATTTTTTTAACTGAATTGGACCAAAAAAAAGGTCAAATCCTTTATGAATTTTCTATCAATTTTTATTTTATACAAAGCCTGGCAACATTGTTAGGAATGACTAACGCAACGAGGGTCTTACTTACATTACGAGGTCTTCGCATTCTTTTCCTTTTTTTTTAGGGGAAAAAAAAGGCATTCCATTATAGTTTCAAAAATTGTGAAATTCCGAGGGTCCTAAAGTTTACCGGACCCGAAAATAATTATGATACAGAGCTCTGGTATGATATGATTGAGATTGACACTGTCAATAGTGTCGATTTACTCTATGTTTAACAAGACTGTCGATATTTGCTTGAATTTTTGAGGTCGCTAGTTTCAAACTATACCCTCTGGGGCTGGGGCCCGGGGCTGCATGAAATACCCCTGAATTATTGGATGATAAATATATAATAAGGATACGGTACCTATTTTTTTCATATTTATGATATAGGATGATATATCACATCATTTTTCTATTAAAAAAATGTTTTTGAACTATATTTATACCCAGATAGCACAAACACGTCTCTAATAGAAGTTAACTTATTGTTAAAACAAAGGGTTTCGACAGAAAACAACGACATTTGAGCCATTTGACATTAACAGCTGAGCTGGTTTCGTCGTTAAAATTCCCAGATCAGCAGTGGGCCGTAGCAATCTCACGCGTCAGGTTGCGTCATATTATTTTCTTCCGATTTTGGTGTTCTTCAAGTGTTTCTGTTGGTTTTTGTGTAGTGTGTGTTTTAAACATTTTACTTTTGGATTTTATATACCGGGTGTCTGCGGAAGGTGGCTCGCCCCTCTAACTTTTTTGTTTTTCAAGATAATGAAATAAAATTCGGGGGATTTATATACGACATAAAACTGCATTTTTTGACAGGTGACTCAACATTATGGAACTTCCGGTTTAACCGGAAGTGACATAAACTTTTGATTTTTAAATAAGACACTTGGTATATTTTTACTTTTTTTGACTCCATATAACATTCTAAATACAACGATGTGTCAATTGTCACTTTTTTTCCCCAAGAAAATATTTTTTTTCCAAATTAATCGTTTTATCTAGAGGGCTATGAATACCTTAAAATCACTTATTTCAGTTCTTTAATCTTGGGAAAAATACAATTTTACTATTTTTTGTCCAATGCTATGTGCTATGTAAAATTTAATCTTTAAAACTGTATAACTCATTTTTTTTAAATGGCAACATGGTGGCTCGTCGGGTTAAGGAAAAAGAGGATTTTATTACGATTATTTTGATACCATACACTATTAGGTTTTAGAAAAGCTACCATTAAAAAAACTTTAAAAAGTTAAGTTAGAACCGAGGTTAAAACTTTCCTAAAATGAAGCATATTTTGAGAATAAATTTAGATTTAAATGCATCAAATAGCCCGTGACCAGCAAAACTGATAAAACAAAATCATGCATTGAAGAAAATTGAAATACCAACAGCTTCTGCCAAAGTAAATTAGTTTGTTGTTTAAAAAGCGTGGAAAATAATAGTTTTACAAGGAGTGAAAAGCTGATATGTTATTATTGTCAGGCTCATTTCGCATTTTCGGAACCAGTTTTGGGTAGGTACCTAATAGTGCCGGGTTGGATGACGCCGATTACAATATATTTGTGCGTAAAGTCGTGCAGCATCGGTTGAATTATTTCTTCATTCTCCAAACACTAATAACATATCAACTTTTTCACTCCTTGTAAAACTATTATTTTCCAAGCTTTTTAAACAACAAACTAATTTACTTTGGCAGAAGCTGTTGGTATTTCATTTTTCTTAAAGGCATGATTTTGTTTTATCAGTTTTGCTGGTCACAGGCTACTCGATGCATTTAAATCTAAATTTATTCTCAAAAGATGCTTCATTTTAGGAAAGTTCTAAGTTAACTTTTTAAAGTTTTTTAATGGCAGCTTTTCTAAAACCTAATAGTGTATAGTATCAAAATAATTGTAATAAAATCCTCTTTTTTCTTAACCCGACGAGCCACCATGTTGCCATTTAAAAAAAATGAGTTATACAACTTTAAAGATTAAATTTTACATAGCACACACATAGCATTGGACCAAAAATAGTAAAATTGTATTTTTCCCAAGATTAAAGAACTGAAATAAGTGATTTTAAGGTATTCATAGCCCTCTAGATAAAACGATAAATTTGGAAAAAGATATATTCTTGGTGACAAAAAGTGACAAGTGACACATCGTTGTATTTAAAATGTCATATGGAGTCAAAAAAAGTAAAAATATACCAGGTGTCCTATTTAAAAATCGAAAGTTTATGTCACTTCCGGTTAAACCGGAAGTTCCATAATGTTGAGTCACCTGTCAAAAAATGCAGTTTTATGTCGTATACAAATCCCCCGAATTTTATTTCATTATCTTGAAAAACAAAAAAGTTGGAGGGGCGAGCCGAGCCACCTTCCGTGGACACCCGATATTTTTAGATAACTTTTAGGAATCCGTCGATACAGTCATAAATCGTGTGCGTGTGCAAAAATATAATGGCCACGCGCAATAGACCTATAGATTTATTAAAAAGCAGCGAGAATGCTCAGATATTAAAATCGTTGGTGATTTCTGTCATTTTTAGTAGTTGCAAACCTATCAGATCTTGAGGATAGAAAATTGTTTTAGGATTTTGTTTCTAAAATATGTTTAAAAATGATTCGTCTTCGTGTTATTTTTAGTTCGAAAAGGAATACGACAAGTCAATTAAACTAGTCTTATAAAAGCGATTATAAAAAAATAATCTTACTAGTAAGTATCTTATTTATAGCAAGAAAAAGTCATAAATTTTGTTTTAGTTAAATTTAAGTTTAATAGGTCATAACTCAAATTATTTTTTATTATTGAAATGTCTAGTTCTGAATTTAAAATGCATTCATTTCAAGTATTAGCTGGTTTTATTAATACATCTGCATATGAAAATATTTTTCCCTTTAACTAACTCTGATTTTAATATATCATTAATATAAAGTAGGTAAGAATAAAATTAGTCCCAAAACAGTACCCTGAGGAACACCACAAATTAAAGTAGTTTTTTACCACTGAAATTATCTATTTTTACTCTCTGTTCTCTATCTGATAATAAACTTTTAAATAAATTATATGCAGTGGCGGCTCGTTAATGAAGGGAGGGCGCCGCCCTCCCTGCAATTATTTCAAACAGAATCCAAAAATACTTTACTTAAAAAACCAATAAAGCAATGTATGTAAGCAATCCATTAAAATAATTCAAACCAAACATAGCCCTATTCCAGCGGGTAGGTTATACTAAGCGCGGGCATAATTCAAACCAAATATAGCCCTATTCCAACGGGCAGGTTATACTAAGCGCGGGCATAATTCAAACCAAATATAGCCCTATTCCAACGGGCAGGTTATACTAAGCGCGGGCATAATTCAAACCAAATATAGCCCTATTCCAACGGGCAGGTTATACTCATAGACAAGCAAGTTGCGCGCTCTCATCAAGCGGGCTACCGATTGTTCGCCCCGATTCAACGCGACTTCTCGATGAGTTGCCATGACGATGGAGGCGTGACGTCACCTACACATCGCACAACGAGCGGCCACGAAAGAGCTCCAATTTTCCGTGCCCAACAGCTGTTCGCGAATCGCGATGCCACGGCAGAATAATCGATATAATATTATGTACTCTGACAAGGCGACCTGTCGATCCCGCTGATGTTTTGATTTGATTTATTAGTTACGTTTAACGTTGGAAAATTTCGTGTAATATGAAGGTCAGTGATTTACAGAAGCTTGTGTTTAGTTCTTTGAGCTTAAGTGAAAAACTTGATTTAAAAAATGCAGGGCGGCCACTACCAATATTGAACATAGTACAACAAGTGCAATCAAAATGTAAAAGTAAGGCACAGTTTACGCGTAAGTTTGACAAAGAAATATATAATAAAAATCCTGGATATGCGGTTGTGACTGTTGTGAGGACAAAAATTCTTTTTTTTTTGTTTCGTGTGTTTTCTTTTCGCAGGGAATGATAATTGGACTATAAATGGGGTGCAGGACTTAAAACATCTTTCAAAGAAAATAAAAAACATGAAAATAGTGCAAAACATCGTCATAATGCGGTAAGTTTTGAGATGTTAGGACAAACTAATATTTTAACTTGTTTAAGTAGTGCTTATGCTATGCTGATGAAATTAAAATTCACAACGAGAAAATTAGAAAAAACATACACGTACTTTCGAAAACAATAGACATTTAAAAATTTTTTTATTTAAAGTCAGCGCCCCCCCCCCCCCCTGACTCGCTAGTCACGAGCCGCCACTGATTATATGCGATACCTCTAACTAATTAATTATTGCATTGAAAAATGCCACAATATTTTGAAATGACTTGTTTTATATTAGCTTATGGTGGCAAATAAAATGGTGGCATATACCCTGACTTCTTAAATCATAAGTTTTTGTTCTTACAAATAAACCATTCCAAAATACCAGCAGAATTTCACTGTATCTACGCTTACCTGAAAAATTCAGCCAAGAAAGAAAACGAATACATTGAACATCGCGGTGGGTGCTTCGCTATCGGAACGTATTTGCTGCTATTGAGGGGGAATGCAGTGAGAGTGGAATGGGAACGAATCTTCACTTCTTTACATTAAAACCGGCCCTGTAACTTCAGGCTCGCCAGTACGGTATATTCTGTGATATAGCCTTAATTTATAAACATGTCCCTTCTGGGTAGCCAGTTACCATTACTTTTTATTACAATTTTAGTTGATCGTTGTTCCACCAAGCGAGTCTCTTAATAAAGAATGTAAAACGCCTGTAGGTATCAATTCGTTTCACGCTGGATGCGACGAGTCCAAGATGGAAAATGACGACAGTGATTTTCGAAATGACGTTTGAAGGATGGTTTTGTGGGAGGAATAAAGGATAACCGGATAAGGGATGTTGAAGGATAAAGGGAAAGATTCCGTACGTCATGTTTCATTCAGTTTCGTAAAATGAAGCTGTATTACTGCGGGGCGTCGCAGACGCCAGAAAAATTATTTAGAGAAAGTACTTTCAGTGCATTTAGGGTTTTCATTTTACAAAATAAGTGTTTAAGAGCATGTTTTTTCATTTTGGTATATTTTTTTCACAGAGCCCTGATGAAGGTTTAAAATAAAACCGAAACGTTGACGAAGATACTAGGTTTTTTTCGCAATTTGGTCCTAACCAATTTTACCAAGTTACTAATTTTTTTGACCATGCACTCACAAATTTAAATAATTATATTTTTTGTTGATTTTACAGGTTTTGAGTTTTGTGGTCGACCTTTTTGTGATAACGCCACCGTCTGTGATTGAGCGATATCGCTTGATGTGTCGCGGAGCTGATATCTCCGAAGATATATTATATTGGTATCGCTTTTAATTTTTAAACTAAAATAGGTAGGTAGGTACTATGGATTTTCCCTTGATGCAATTTCTTTTAAGTATTATAAAGTCAAATTAATCTAAGAACTCGACGCACCACTGGTAATTTATGGCATCCTGTTGAAGACTGGTCTATTTTACGTTAAGCGGTTGGCTACAGAAACAGAACCGGACTAAGTTCTTTTACCTTCGCATTCGCCATCTTTTAAAATTTGTAAGGTAGTCTTAATATTTTGTAAAAATATAGCGTACCTACTTATGTTATTATTTCCTTCAACAATATCATCGCGGTCATTGAGCATACACTAATCATGATCCATAATCATCTAAACTCAAAAATATTATTGATAATAGATTTAACGTTAGTTAACCAAAATGGTGTTTCTACTCAGCATTAGACTTAAATAATAAACACCAAAAAAATCTAGTCCCCGAAATATATAAAATTCAAAAGCAAAATGTTTAAGTATGGGTCCTGCCAACGCGGCCATCCAAGGAGTTGTTGGTTAATCTCATAATTTTTAAATGGTAAATCAAGTCAGCCGTTGTGGCATTTATCATGGATACAAGATATTTTATGTGTGACTGGGTTGTGTTGTTTTGATTTATGTTTTTATTTTTTACTTGAGTGATTCTTTGTTTTTTACTGTGCCCTTAATGCCCTTATGGTGCGCTATCTAATCACTGAAACAGTAAGGATTTTTTAAAAGGTATATTTAATAAACAGCAAAGCAATGAAAGAAATATTACAATAAATAGTGCTAATAAAATGCAAATTAACGACTTAAGAGTATAAAACCGTGAATTTAAATAGTTCTCTAATAAGGCGAGAAATTGTCCCTGGAACGAAGGTGTTATTTCAGCAAGTGTAAAGAAGCAATTTTTAATTAATAGATGACTCTGACCAAAATGAGAATTATACAAAATTTACACAATAAACAGTTAAATAAATTACTCAAAGAACACTTACGCAATTGGAGCAAAATAAACTGGTTCTGGTGCAGAACTCTTCATGACTTCAAAAGTTGTTGAATTTAATCTCGACTTCAAACTGGCAGAGGTTACCCTTACACTTGAATAATTGTTACAACTCTCTGAGTAAATGTTCCTTCGAGTTTTCATACAGTTACCTTACCAACTGGAAGAAGAGTTTTGTTATGTCAGAAATAATGCACGTTAATAAAAGAGGGGATTTCCCTGGATGTACTATTAGAAGTGGAACCCTTTATCCCAACCAATTACACACAATTATATCTTATCAACATTCGTCTACTGACTCCTTCTACGAAACTAGAAATGTCCTTGTCCTTGTTCTATACACTATCTTTTCATTACACCTCTTCTTATCAAGCTCAACATCCATTAAGAGTCTTAGCACCACAGCGAAGTACGAGATGAGTAATCCATCCTTAAGGATACCAATCCATATCCGACAATATAATTAAGTAAAACTTTGCAGTAGGTGACAGCAGCGGCGGATTTAGGGGAGGGGCGACGGGGGTTTCGCCCCCCCGAGCCTTCTTAACCACACCTAAAGTCAAATAGGTCATTCGCGAATTCCTGTGAAATAAATATAAGAAAAACCTTAATTTCAACTTCACATAATTAATAATAGAAATAATAGAATATTTTATAAAACAAGCCAGCCAATGATATAAATAAATTTATTGTCATGTTTTAAAAATAAAAGAAAAGATCAACACTGTTATTTTATGATAAATGCATATGGCTTAACTGGTAACAGCGGCGGATTTAGGGGGGGGGGGGCAAATTAGGGGGCGGCATTTACAACATTAAAATTAAAACAAACCAAACACGCAGACCTTCGCAGAAACTTCATTATAAGCAGCTTTTCAATGATATTTTAGATACTACAAAAGGCCAGGTTGAACTAAGATTTTCAGATTTGCATGAATTAGGTACAATTTTTTGACTTAATGAATAAAAATCTTTTTTTAAGTTTTTTAGAAAATTTCCCAAATAATCTTTCAGATAGTTTATGTCTAAGGTACAACTTTATAAAAAAAGAGTTTTTAGTTTAACTTATTTTTAACAGTTTTTTATAGTGAATTTTTGAGAAATTTTGGGCGTGGTCAAGAAAATTTTTCTCCCGACACTATTCTGCTCGTCTCTTTGTAGGTAGGTAGATATTACAGTTTTTAGTTTAACTTATTTTTAACATTTCTTTTCAGAGTGAAATTTTGATTTTGGGCGTGGTCGCGAAAATTTTTCGCCTGCGCCGCATTTTCGCGCCTACGGCGCTACATTTCGGAAACTTAGTCGCCCCCCCCTCAGCAAAATCCTGGATCCGCTACTGGGTGACAGTACCGAAAGCAAAGGACTAGCCAAAAATAATGAGAGATCATCAGAGGTGTACAGATAAAAACCAGCTGTACTAAACCAGTTAAATGAAATTATTTTATTGCCTTCTAAGAACTTAGTATTGCTAATCTTCTTCACATAACAGTAAAACGGCCACTATTATCACTCGTTCTTAAGACAATAATCTACTATAACTTATTAAATAAATTTGAAACCTCATAGCAAGATAATAAATATTTAAATCAAATTATTTTCATAAAATTATGAAAACGTTAGCAATAAAGAACAAACAAAATTTAAAAAAAAATAGTCAGAATAGTCTAAAGAAATTGCTTGATATCACCTCCATTTTTTTGAATACACATGCGAGCTCCCTGTGTTAAAGAAAATCTGAACCTTTGAAAAATATGTGGTTTCCACCCATGGGCGTAGTCAGGATTTTCTCCAGGGTAGGGCAAAAATAAGAAAACGTAATATAAAGTAGGTACTTTATATTTACTTTATTTCGTCCGTACTCCGTATAGACAATAAACCACCTGAAATTTTCTAAACGATAAAACAACAACCATTGTATTTATAAATATCCTAACACATCATGTTAGTACACACAAAACACTGGGGAATTTATACTGTTTATTACTGGTTAGAAAACTGATCACTGACCCACCATAAGGGCCGTACCTGAGTGCCGCGCGAACTAACCTAAACCCTATTTAGGGACTAGCCTACGGGGGTTCTGGATAAACTTTGAAAAATTGCGTTTTCAAGTTTTTCATTTCATTCCAGAACCCTCTTCTTATGCACACTTATCATGCAAAGGCCAACAAGCCGATTTTCTGTCATTGTTGACCTTAACTTAACCGTGTTTTTACCCTGCACAAAGTGCTAAAAGATCTTTCAATAGTGCACGTTGTGCAGGTCTGTGCACGGGAGATAGAAGCGCCTGTTTTATAACTGTGTAAAACAATTGTTTTTCTTGAACTAGTAGAGCTAGTTCTATTTCCTTAATCGGCTTGGCGCATTTTTATCTTTCCATTGATTGTACCAAAAATCAGCTTCACCGATGAAACTATTTAAATTGTAGTCGGGCGCCAGTGTGCCAGTGCCGCGCGTACCACTACAGGACGAAATACTTGATATTTTTGGTGGCTCGATTCACTGGAACTAAAGGTGATGTGTTGTGGCACGCACGAATGTTGAAATGTATTTTTTTTTAAATTTTAGGTATTTTAATTTATTTTTGTGTATTTTTTTTTTTCTTGGGCCAGGGGGGGGGGCAAGCTCCCCACCCTGCCCCACCTTGGCTATCCCCATGTTTCCACCTGAACTGCTCTCCAGCTTGAAGGATTCTTTCTAATAAACGATTCTCGCTCAAAATCGGAACAATATACGCCAAATCTTTTATACACCCCTAGATTAAATAGTCCAAGGTAGTAAGGTCTGGGGAACGGGGTGGCCATTCAACAGGAGCCTCTTGGCTACGACCAATCCAGCGATTAGGAAAGATCTGAAGTGAATACTTCCTACTATATCTAGCAAAACGCGGCGGAACACCGTCTAGTTGAAACCAAATATTTTGTCCTATGCCACTAGAGGCAAATCATTAAGTAAATCGGGCAGTGTATTTTAAAGAAATAGTGAAAAAGAATGACCAGTCAAATTTCCTAATAAAGTAACTATTAGAAGAAGATTTGGAATAGTAAGTTCGTTTTATTTTTCGCAAAAGATGTAACTGTTTATGGTGAAGCAACGTACCAAATTTGACTTATTAAATACTCGAATTATCCAAAAAAAATCAGTTTTTAATTTGAAACTTTGACGCCCTGTATATCGAACAAGAGGGTCACAAATGAAATATGGCATTAAAAAAAGTCGTATTATTTTTGCTCCAGGAATATATACACTCATCAGCAAAAAAAACCGGACAAGGAAAATTATCGTCAACTTTGATATTAAATAACTTTTCTGATTTTAAAACATCTTTAATAAAGTTCTCCAAGATGATACCCATCGGCGTAGCTAGCCTTAGTTTTCGGAGAAAGCCTGGGCCCCTTGTTTACATTATTGTAATTGCAATTTTTTTTCTATTGTTTATTTCAGGGGGGGGCATCAGGGGGGGCCAGGCCTCCCTGCCCCCCCCCCCCTAGCTACGCCGATGGGTATAGCAGCATGTATTAAGATTATTACCTGCTTTTAAATTTAAGAAAAATTTTGACGCGTGATATTATACCGAGGAAAACAAATGATACTTTTTTTGTCTTAAGCTCTCAACACCATGTGGAAAAAGTAGGCGGTGCGCGATGATATTTCAATGCATTTCATATGGAAGTCGCATGTTTTCTTAACATTTTGTTTTTTTGATTCATCACAATACCTGCTCTTTTTAAAACGATATAATCTTTTTAGAAATTACTTGCAAATAGAATATAATTTTTTTATTAAATAAACAGGAATAAAAATTTAACAAAATTAATAACAAAAATTAATAGCGTGTATTGCCCCCACGAACTCGAATCACATCTGTCATACGGCGTGATAAACTTTCAATACAGTTGGCAATTTGTTCCTGAGAAATATTGTTCCATTCTTCCAAAAGAGCAATTTGCAAGTTAGGGATGGTCTCGGGAGTCAAATCAGAAAAGTTATTTATTACCAAAGTTGACGATAATTTTCCTTGTCCGGTTTTAGTATTGAAAATACTACTGGGTGCGTATATACGGGTCTGTTTCATGAAAAATGAACGCGACATGCGACATGCACATAAATAACACGGCGGTGAAGTCTAAACAAACATCCGAGCAGCACAGGATCGATGACATCATCTGCTAAGTGTTAATATTATTTTGTTTTGGGTTTCGGGTTTCGGCATTTATTATTATATTTGTTGATATTAAGATATGGCCGGGAAAGAGAACAGTTATAGTAGTTAGTATTGAATCGGCCAGTACCTACTTTCATGTTACGGGATCTCCCAAAAGCCACAGCTGCACACAAGCGGCGTTGGCTTTATCAGGATGTTTATTTAAATCAAATATTATTACTATTTAAATATTATACTGTGTGTTTGAATTTTGAATATACC
This sequence comes from Polydrusus pterygomalis, assembly GCA_963969555.1. NCBI lineage: Eukaryota > Metazoa > Arthropoda > Insecta > Coleoptera > Curculionidae > Polydrusus > Polydrusus pterygomalis. The sequence continues at coordinate 5,978,552 of OZ018376.1, forward strand.
TTTATTTGGACATAATAAAAAGTAGTTTATTATTGTTCTATATTCTTACATTATAGTTTTATTAATGATACTAGTTCGATGAACACTATAATGAAACGTGTGCAACGTTAAACCACGAGGCGTCAGCCGAGTGGTTTAATTGCACAAGTTTCATTAACAAAGTTCATATCGAACGTGTATCATTCAAAATTTAATCTACGACAGTGCAAATAGATTTTATTTGTCTAAATTTCATTGATATCAAATAACGTTTTCGTAATTTTTAAAATTTTCAGGTGTCCATATTAGTCGATATCATGGTAACCGCATTTTTGATTGTTTCAATTTCGATAAAATTGGTAGGTATTTTCAATGCGCCTATGATACTTGCGTAAGATGCAAGATCTGTGAATTTTTTTCCTGATGAGTGTATCTACGATTTAGACTAAAAATACTTTATTAACGATTTTAATTTCCTCATTATATCAAGAGGAATAACCTCGGTTGCAAAGGTTAACGATGTATCAATCATTCATTAATGTACTTATTAGAAACGCACAACCAACTTAGTTAGCTAGTGCATGTTTCTCTTTAAACATGTATAAAATGATACGAGTTTTTTTGTTTGTCAACAATTTAGTATTTGTTACTTTACAATCTTGTAATTATATTATTAGTATCGGAGTAAATTATCGCGAATCAAAAAACCTAAATTCTGCATGGGATTTTACAAGGTTAACCAGTTGTATCAGTGACGCGTCTTTTACCGATAAAACAGTGATGCACATATGGTTTATCGGCGGCAATTTGCCAAAGCTAGAAAAATATTTCATCCACAACATGAAGGATTTAAAGGAGATTTACATTGAGAACTTTCACGTTGAATCAATAGAACCGGGAGCCTTTTCAAACTTGCCCCGGTTAGAAAAGATTAATATAAATACCAACCCCATTAAAACTATTTTGAGTGGGGTATTTAATGTACTGCCCAGTCTTCAAATAATTCAAATTTACAACAATAAATTATCGTTTATAGAGGATCATGCATTCGCGAATCTGCCGCATCTAAAAGACATCTCCCTAAACGACAATTATCTAGAGGACTTAAACAGAAAGTGGTTTACTAATACAGACAATATCGAAAGTTTTAATCTGTTCAGGAATGTCATACGTAAAATTCCATTTGGAATGTTCCATGGGTGGAAGAATCTTAGATACGTATATCTGAATTCTAATGCGATCTCCTTGATTGAAGGTGAAATGTTCAAAGATAATCCTTTATTTATTTCAGCCCTTGGTTTGCACCACAACCGATTAGAATCAATTTCTCCAGATACATTCTCGGATTCATTTTATATGGGTTATCTTTCTATAAGTGGAAATCTTTTGAATTACCTTCCAGACGAATTTTTAAATAAAGTGAGAGTAGGTAATATTGCTATTTATGCAAACCCGTTCAAATGTCCTTGTCTGGAAAAAATCCAGAATTTGTTTTTCGAAAAACGAGTGACAGTCGACGATCCTGTTTACACGTTTGCTGGTTCCTGTAAAGACGAAAGTGTGCCAGTGTGCGGATTGTCACGTAATTCTTCAAATACGTGCATTGACTCGGTGGATAAGGAATTGACGAGGCGAGTACTTTTGTACATGAAGAAGATTCAGTATGATACCGTGTACGATCCGAGTGGACAGCAATGTGCAATGTTCGATGGATTGGATTAGACAAGCGACTGTGGACTTTTCAACCATCCAATCAACGTTCGCAATAAAACGCGGGAAATTTTAAAATAAATGTGGTAGAATGCGCACATAAACCATTGTATTATTTCCTATTAAATTGAGGCGAAAAAATTATACCTTGATTTTCGCAGACGAAAAATAGTGAATATGGAAATATTTCCTAATGCGGAGGTTTTTTTGAAGAGGATAGTTTAAATTTTAAAAAAATTGTATATTTTCAAGAACTGCTTTTAGACTAGTGATGTTACAACCTTCCCGAGTGTCACTATTATGTTTGACTAAACCTACTACTTACCTACGATAATAATGCACTTACTACTTTTACAGGTTTTGATTTTTTTGTTTTGGGAAATCTTATTGCAAAATACAAAATAATTAATAAAACAAAAAAGGAACACATGACAATTTTCGTTTTATTTTAAAATATTTTTATTCAAGAAATTTGGTAGACCCAACTTTGTAAAAGTTTGTTTTTAGTTTCAATTTTAGCATTGGATATGTGTTGTTTTTATTGACTTGTATAGGAACATTTTAACATTTCTCTCCGTGTACATCTCAGACCATGCAAGCACTATGATGGTCAGAGGTCTGAGGTTGTTATAAAATATCGGTAAAAGCGAAATTCTACGATATCTACTGTTGTTTCAAAGCGATCAATCAATTGCAGTGGCAGCTCAAGAGTTATTGAACAGGGTCGGCAAGTTTTTAATTTGACAAACTCAAGGATTTACTGTTTCTTTTCCTCATACACTAAGTTGGTATGTATCAAAGGAGTGATCATAGAAGTATTAGGTATTTAATACTTATTTAATGTTTTTTATGGTTAATTTTTTAATTTTCAACCGATGAAGATAAACAATCGTAACCACTGTTAACATTAGTTGCAGTCACTGAATGCAAGTTATAGCGGGGCAGTTGATAACATTGCATGACCGTTAACATAATATGAAGCAATTATTTATTTTTATCCAAGTATCTTGACAACAGATATAACCAACTTAAAAAATATATTTAATATCAGCTGATTTTATTGGTTTTATTATTTTTGTTAATTAAAACAATGGATACAAAAGTGACGAGGTCCGTGAAATTATCTTACTGATCCTAATAACACAAGAATCAACAAACGATTCAAAACAAGTAGGTACTTTTGTAGAGGTTATATTTCCGTTTTTACCAGGTTGGTATTGAAAATATTACTGGAAAAATCACTAAAATTGCATGCTATTTTCAATCAAATTAGAATATTTCTAATTTCGTTTGAAAATGCATCAGCATGAAAAATTGCATCAGCTGATCAGAAAGTCATGAAAACGCATGCCCTGAGGCAATTTTTTATTGCAATTGCATTCACTGTACTTATTGTAAATATGCTATAACGGATGAGCCCCAGTCAGCAAAATACACAGACTAAAAAACAGTATTAGTGATGGGCGATGTTTATCGATGTTTTCGAAATCCATGGTTTGTTATCGATGTTCGATATTTTGCCACCGATATTAAGGGTCACAAACATCGATGTTCCATAAATTCATGATAATGTTTGCCTTGACTCTTTCACGCAGACCGGTGCCCTGTACCGCGCCGAACCCCTTGCCAACCCCAAACCAACAAAACAAAACTGACAACAAAACAGAAACAAATTGTCAAGTGCTGTCCACATACAGGGTGATTCACGTTGAGTGGCCTATTAGAAGATCTCGGAAACGAGTAAAGTTATATTTCTAAAAATTTGGTAGCGGGCATGATTGGCTTTAAACTTTTAAAATATTATATTTCGACGTTTGTATCACTTCCGGTTATGCCGGAAATTATGGCCAATTTTGGTATTTCAAATGGAATACCCTATATATTTTAGCATTCTTGGATACCCTATTGAAACCTAAGTAACTTTTATTAACAGTGATCTATATCTATCTCTAACCGTTTTTGAGATATGAATTATAAAATGCATTTTTTATATAAAAACCTTACCGAGATGAAAGTTCAGCAATTTTGAAATTAATAAAGCTAAACATTTAAAATTTTGTAGGCTTTTAACTAAAACATAGATCTTTAGACTATATTACTTAAGTTTCATGTTTTGCATACAGGGGGATTTTAAAAGTATGCCAATGTGGCCATTTAGATAAATGTGGACAAGTCAATTTTTGCAAATGGAACACCATATTTTTTATTTTAGTAGCGTGTAGAGAATCAAATTTCCCATCTAAATGTTTAATATGTCAGTATCAATATTTTTAGTCGTTTTGGAATTACGAGTAATTTAAAAAAAATATCTTAAAATATGTGTTTGTGTTAAGTTTATAAGACATTATTTTTGTAAAAAAGACATCTGGATAGGCATGAAAATATCCTAAAACAGTAATTTGCTTTTCTTCAGAGTTCAGAACAGGCATCGAAAATGTCCTTTTGGCTTTTGTATGACCAAACTTGACTAAAAATTGGCCTCAATTATTCTTCTAAATTGTTTATCGCTAATTGGTAGTAAATGTGGATATCGTTCATTAAACACTAAAACGCATGTTTTGCTTATGATTCGTAGACACTCTCCATGAATATAAAATAAATTTAAAATATCGTTATTAGAATAATTATTTGCCATTCTTAGATTATAAAGAATGAAAGTAATTTTCAATACCTATGTAAACTAGAATATGACAACAGACCTAAGGTGAGTGTCAACTTTAAAACAATTTCAGTCAAAGACTACTTTACTAATTGGTAACAAAGTTAGGAGACACAGCCTTCTTTACAAAAATAATGTCTTATGAACTTAACACAAACACATATTTTAAGATATTTTTTTTTAATTGCTCATAATTCCAAAACGACTGAAAATATTGATACTGACATAATAAACATTTAGATGGGAAATTTAATTCTCTACACGTTACTAAAATAAAAAATATGGTGTTCCATTTGCAAAAATTGACTTATGCACATTTATCTAAATGGCCACATTGGCACACTTTTAAAAACATGAAACTTAATTAATGTAGTCTAAAGATCCATGTTTTAGTTAAAAGCCTACAAAATTTTAAATGTTTAGCTTTATTAATTTCAAAATTACTGGACTTTCATCTCGGTAAGGTTTTTACATTAAAAATGCATTTTATAATTCATATCTCTAAAACCGTTAGAGATAGGTATAGATTATTGTTAATAAAAGTCACTTAGGTTTTAATAATGTATCCAAAAATGCTAAAATATACAGGGTATTCCATTTGAAATACCAAAGTTGGCCATAACTTCCGGTATAACCGGAAGTGATACAAACGTTGAAATATAATATTTTCAAAGTTCAAAACCAATCATGCCCGCAACCAAATTTTTAGAAATATAACTTTACTCGTTTCCAAGATCTTCTAATAGGCCACTCAACGTGAATCACCCTGTATACGAAAACAATAATTATCAATCTTTCAACTTTGTGATCGATACTGTTTTAATGTGGCCTGCTCGAAATTTTTCAATACAAAGGAACCATGACATAATATGGCAGCTAGTTTTGTATTCTTAAAACAAAAAAAAACAAAAAGCGTTTTTGGGTTAGACCGAGCGTAAAGAACCGGCAAAAAAACTATGTTGAGGGAATTACTGGAAGATTTACAAAAGGATGATGTATTAGTGGAGAAATGCGATATTGCTTTTAAAACTTTTTAAGAATGACCAGTGCTGATCTTGAAAATCTAATACAAATTATCGGACCCCCGATACAGAAGAAAAAAACAAATTTTGATTTGATTTGTTTTCTTCTTGTCTTCGAGCCCGTACACACTAGACCAACAGAGTTGCTAGAAATGCAGACAAAACATCAACACTTTGATCGTTACCGACAGCCGCTGGGAAAATAAAAAGTTGTTTAAAACACCAACAAAACAAAATAGTTTCCTGAATGTTTTGATTTTGTTTGAAAATTTTTGGGAAACATTGAGTTGCTGCTTTGTTTTTATTTTGTTGGTTTGGTGTGGACCCGGCATAACAAAACAAAATAGTTGCCTGAATGTTTTGATTTTGTTTGAAAATTGTTGGGAAACATTGAGTTGCTGTTTTGTTTTTATTTTGTTGGTTTGGTGTGGACCCGGCATAACAAAACAAAATAGTTGCCTGAATGTTTTGATTTTGTTTGAAAATTGTTGGGAAACATTGAGTTGCTGTTTTGTTTTTATTTTGTTGGTTTGGTGTGGACTGTGGACCCGGCATAACAAAACAAAATAGTTGCCTGAATGTTTTGATTTTGTTTGAAAATTGTTGGGAAACATTGAGTTGCTGTTTTGTTAGTTTGGTGTGGACCCGGCATTAGGATAGGTAGAGACGGAGACAACAGTTTACTTGGTGCACGGAGTAAAAAAAATGGGTACACGGAGTATACAGTTGAAGGAAAAGAGACAAATATATGAATGAGATAGAGGATTAGAAATTAGATTTTACAGTACGATCTGAGACGGATTAAACGTTAATTCCTTAATTAACATAATACGATCTTTTGCATTGTGTTCATTCATGCGTTTGATGTTTAGATATTATATCGATCGATTCAGCATTTTCGATTTATTTTAAAAGGAAAAGAATTATTTGAGACCGATTCTTCTTAACTGAATGAATCAAAAGAATTGATTCACCAAAAAGAATCGAACTTCTCACCTCTAATAAACAAAACTGCAGTCACGCATCAGGCGGTAGACCGGCACGACGACGCCGACGTCGTGCATGTCATTAGCGCCGGAGTCGGTAGTTTACACACAAGCGTCGTAAATCACCAGAGCAGCAAAAATTTGAGGAAAGTAAAATTAATTACCGATGGAAATCATTTTATTACGGTAATGTGTATTAGGGTACATCTTAGATCATTCAAAAAATTATTGCATTCATCCGAGCACCCACACAGCTTGTTTATAAAATACAATGCTAGATATAAAAATTATATAATTATAAACCAGTCTTGAAAGGTTACTTATTGTAGTGCAAAAAAGCAAGGATAACGCAGTTTACTCATAAACCTATTGGTTTCAAGATGTGTAAATTATTATGTGTTTTTTTATTTGCAACGAGCTTAGTGTACGTTTCTTTACAATCTTGTCAAAATCTCACTAAAGTTGATGTGAGTCATCGTGACGTAGACAACCAAAACACCTATTGGAACTATTCAATTTATACAGGTTGTGTTAGTGACGCAGCTTTCGAAGGTAAAACAATTTTTCATATATGGTTCTTGAACGGGCATTTGCCAAAATTGGAAAAGAACTTCGTCTCGGACATGAAGAATTTAACGGAACTTACCATCGACAAGTGTCAAGTGGAGACAATAGAACCAGGAGCTTTTTCAAATTTACCCCAGTTAAGATTTATTAGTATACAAGGCAATCCTATTGAAACCATACGAAGAGGTGTATTTGATGTACTTCCAAGCCTTCAAAATATCGAAATTTTTTTAAATAATATCTCGTCCATTGATCCCTGCGCTTTTGCGAATTTACCAAACCTAAAAGAGATTTCTCTCAATCGAAATAAACTTCAGGACATGAAGAGGGAATGGTTTTTTAACACTACCAACATCGAACGTTTCGATATATGGCATAATTCCATACTTAAAGTTCCTTTTGGGATGTTCCACGGCTGGAAAAATATTAAAGGGATTTATTTAAATTCCAATGCGATTTCGGTTATAGAAGGAGAGATGTTCAAAGGCAACCCCGCGCTTATTTCCTACGTTGGATTACATCACAACCGCTTGGAAGCGATCTCGCCAAAAACCTTCTCCGGATCAGTTTATATCGGACAGCTAACCATAAGTGCCAACCTGTTAAATTACCTTCCGGAGGAATTTTTAAACAAAGTTCGAGTGGGTAATATCGACATATATGGTAATCCGTTCACATGTCCTTGCAGAGACAAAATCTACAATATCCTTGTGGAAAGGGGCGTGGCAATTGACGATGGTGACTATACGCTCGCTAGTTGTAAAAATGAGACTGTGCCAGCGTGCGGAAATTCTGTTAATGTTACCAGTGCAAGTGCGTGTGTTGAATCTGTGGATAAGAATGTGACGCGAAAAGTACTGACTTACTTGAGAAAAATTCACTATGAAAATGTGAAGTATCAACCGGCAGGAGTAACCGAACAAGACTGTGCAATGTTTGATGAGTTGGATTAGACAATAGCTTTATTCGGGTTTCGAAATGTTGACGGTTCAAGAACTGTTCCTGGATTGCGCAGGACTGTTGCGCAATAGCATAAATTCTAGAACGGTTCCGAAATTATCCGCAAATTATCAGAGAAATGCGTAAACCCGAACGAACTTTGTGTTTTCTGTGGAACTTTGGCTGTCGCGTTTTATAAGAGTGAACCTAACCTGACTTTATTTTCACACTTCCGTCATTTGTTTACAGTTCTTTCTTGGATTCAACTTTATATTTATAAATTAAATTATTTGAAATGGCTAGTGAGTAGTTTCTGCTTAAAATAATTTAAACTAAGGCTATTTTATTAGCTCCTATCTTGTTTCAGATAGTATTAACAAAAAAAAAATACCGGCCAAAAAAATACAATTTATAAATAAATTGTTAGGTTACACTTGCGAATTTTGACGTTTTAAAACTGCGGCAAATCGAAAATATGTTTTACACATGCGTCGTAAAATAATCCCAAACCAGTTCTTACTCTGGAGCAAGGACTGTTTCTGATAGTTCTCGAACAATTCCAGAACAGTTCTTATTTAATCCCGAACAACAAACTGCTGTCAAAATATCAGTTCTAAATCGGCCCACCGTCCCAGACGAAACCCGAATAAAGCTTATATTATCACCAGAATTTTCTTCAATGGGAGGGGGGGGGGGCTCAAAAAAAGAGACAATTAAAAAATAAAGTTTGGCTTTTACATTTTTTTGGAGATGTTAGAGGGGTAAATGATTTATTTCTAAAAAAATACCTATTTTTCGAGTTTCCTTGTTAAAACCTCAGTAGTGCTTGGTCTGAGGTTAAAACTAGTGTTGGGAAAAATCGAGTTATTTTAATAATCGACTACTGAGAATTCGAGTGATTTAAAAAACCGAATGATTAATCGATTTCTTTTCACTCAAATTCTAATATCAATGGTTCATCGTTCATGTTGATATACAGCATTTGTATTGGGAATAACTCACTCGGTGTTGTTAATCGATTGATTTTTTGCGGATTATTAAATGTGGCGGAGATATTTGTGGAAATTTAATGTAACTAACCACTTGAGTACATATATTTTTAGACTTCTAAAAAAAAAAAAAAAAAAAAAAAAAAGGTCGCCAGTTCCATAAAGTAACTACTTTGTATAGCCCCGCAATGAGTGATCGGTTATTTTTTAACTCGAGTTATCCCATCGCTATCAAAAACCATTATGTTCATCACTCATTTCGTCACTCGACTGATTTCCGAAAATAATCGAATAATTCGAGTGATTGAAAAAACCGAGTGATCGGTTAATTTTCACTCGAGTTATCCCATCACTACAAAACCGAGTGATCGGTTAATTTTCACTCGAGTTATCCCATCACTAGTTAAAACCATCTTATTTATGTAGTGGAATTTAAAACTGCCATTTAAAAAGCAACTTAGCTTGTTTTTTCAATGGAATATCCTATATATTTTTAATTTTTATGATCTTTATGAGAGGTCTTTCTTCCCTGATTCCATCAATATACAGGGTTAGCTGAAATAACCGGAACGGCTAATTTTCTTCAAAACTACCTAACTAAGGCTAAATTAATGAATTTTGGTACAGGTGGATAACTTAAAAAATTGAATTGAAAATGATAAATGCGACGTTGCCAGAATTTTAGTTTTTTCTGTAACTCAAGGAATGTTTTTTTTCAAACGTAACACTTTTTTTTTATTGAATTCGACTCCTCCCATCAACGTTACCATTTCCTGATAGTATCAAATTTTTATCTCAAATAGTTCTATGGGAAAAAAGTTAATTAGTTACAACTCTAACTCTAAAAAATCCAATCTATTTCCATTTAAAAACGTTTCAAATAATGTGAAAAGGAAGGTTGGTAGACATAACGATAATAACAACAAACAACTACTAACAATAAAATAGCTAGTAAAAATTACTTACATATTAGTACACTACATTAATTTGATTATGAAACCGATTTAGTAGTTGTTTGTTGTTATTATCGTTATCGATACTATTAGGTACATTTGGAAATAAAGGGAAATGGATTGGATTTTTCAAGAGTTAGAGTTGTAACTAATTAACGTTTTTCCCATAGCTATTTGAGATAAAAGTTTAATAATCAGGAAATGGCAATGTTGATGGGAGGAATCAAATTCAATAAAAAAAGGAGTAGTGTTACATTTGAAAAAAAAACATTCCTTGAGTTACAGAAAAACTAAAAATCTGGCAACGTCGCAATAGTCAATTTTCAATTCAATGGTAGTTTTGAAGAAAATAAGCCGTTCCGGTTATTTCAACTAACCCTGTATAGTTTGTTTATATTAGGTAGCTCAAACAGTTTTTAAGATAATATGACCGATCCAATTTTTAAAAAGCTATATTCGTTTGAGTTTAATACGTCTAGAATGCCTTGAAAATCAAAGCCATGTAAATATAAATAATATTATGTCCAAGTCTATAGTTTTTATAAAGTGCAGTTTGTAGTATTTGTAGTATAAGTATTATTATGAGAAACCGACCGAAGATCGGTTTCGGCTAGTTTAGGCCAAAAAATCTAGTTTCGATAACAGTTTCGGTTTCGTCCAAAAATCGGCGGAAACGCAAGGGCGGTCCTACGGGGGGGGTACTGGGGGTAATTACCCCCCCCAGAGACCAGGTTGAGGACGCAAAAACTAAAAATAATATGTCCAAAAAACTATAAATATTTATTATTTTTAAATAAAAAACAAAACCAATAAATTTGAAAAAACATTTTTTGTATAATAATATCAACATCTTAATATTATAAGATATATTCTATTATAGTCCATCGATAAGTCGATATAATATCGCGAAAATGCTGGTAAACCGGACCGAAGAATGTCCGGTTTTCTAATGACTTAATAAAAATGTTAAAAGCAGCGGCATCCAATGCAAAATATATTAAAAAACAATTGTAATTTTTTTTAGCTTTATTTTCATGTTCTGATTTCTTTATTATACATATACATTTAGGTTTTGTTTTATTTTAGTGTTTTGACTTATGTTATATATTAAAACATAATACATCAGTGGCGTATTTACGAGGGGGCTCAGGGGGCCCGGGCCCCCCAGATATGTATATAGTATAAACAAAGTTCATCTGTTACGGATAATGCCCTCGAAGCTTTTGAAACTTGTTTATTTTGTCGCCCTTTCAAATTTCTTTTAAATTAAAAGAGTGTTTTAAGGTCTGGCATATCGCTGCAGATTAAGCTTTACGGTTATTTTACCCAAAAAAGGGCGTGGCACCCAAAAAATTTTCGCCTGCGGCGCAAGTCCTTCAAAGTACCCCCCCCAGAAAGACGTTCCAGGACCGCCGTTGCGGAAACGTCGGGTGCGCCGAAACGCAGTGTTCGTTATTTTTGTTCATATAAAATTGTTAATGTAACATGAATAAATAGATATCTTTATTATATATTTTAATTATTGTTTTTTATTTCATTTAACACGAGTTCACTGTCCGTATATGTGTAAAAAATACATTGGATTTCAGTATACAATAGAATTTTTAACATGTATAAATAAGTTTCGGTTTCGGCCGAAACTAAGACCAAGGCCGAAGATTCGATTTCGGCTGAAAATCTTGTTTCGGTCGGACACTAATTATTATCATTGAACGTTGAAATTGAAACTCTAGACTTTGATTGAGTAGGTATTATAATTTACTTTGTTTTGTTGTTCAATGCATTCTAGACGTATTAAATTCAAATAAATACAGCTTTTTAAAAATTTGACCGCCCATATCTTAAATACGGTTTGAGATAATATAGATAAACTGTTTACTTGTGGAATCAGGAAAAAAATACGTTTCATAAAATTGAAAAATATACAAGGTGTTCTATTAAAAAAAAAACACCTTTACGCCAAAGTTATTTTATTTAAAGCTGGCTTTTTAAAAGGAAATTTTAGATTCTACGGTAAAACATAAACGGGATAAAGTACCTAGTTAAACCATTTACTTATCATTATATACAGGATGTTCCATAATTAAGAGGCAAATACAACAACAGGAGATAGTAGACTTGAAAATATGTCATTTATGCTTAAGAACGCACAGTTAATTTTCAATAAATATGTTTCGTTATGAAAGGTGTTTATTTAAATGTTTCTTGCCATCTAGCATTTAAACGCAATTATCTCAAAAACTAATTAAAATATTGGGATTAATGAAATATAACTTTTTCCCTATTTCATAATTTGAGGTAAAGCGGTCAAAAATGTGAGAAACAAAAATATATGAGAAAAATTTATCAAACTTGTTGTTGCTTTTTGCCCTCAAAAATATAACTAGCCCAGCAAACAGTGTTATTAGGCAAGGTAAAGATTTCGTATTGGCAATGTTGGCTTCATGATGGCAAAATGTTGCCAATACATTATTCTTAAATTTGCAACAAATGGCAAACATGCATGATTCCTCAATAAAAAATATGCATTGGTCCATCATTTCAAAAAAGGTAATCCTAACTTTTTTAACTTGCCGATGAATTAAATTACATTTTTTTTACAGAAATGCCAATATTATTTAACATCAGGCAGCCCGTTAATGTCCCATTACATTTTCTTTGATAATGCATGTGTGAATGCGTTTAACTATTCTAGGATTAAAAATTAAATGATAAATTATTTCTAACGTCTTAAATGTATTTACATTGTGTATTTCCGCCTATGAATTTCTAATAGCAGGCAACCAGTAAATGCCCATTTCCGATATGGCGACAAAGAATGAGTAAAAGCATTTTGTTAGCCTAAATATGGCCCAAAAATGTTGATCTTTTTCTTAATTTATAAATCCCGCGCTTTAACTGTGTCACATGATGATATCTTTGGTCCCACGTTAATCTGCATTGGTAGATGATTGGTCGCGAAGCGGGATTATGGGAATGCGGTTAGAAATATCTTTAGTTTGTTTGTAGTATTCTTGTTTTCAGTTTCGGCCGATTTCACGGTAAATTTCCTAATCATTATATTATTATAAGTTTATCTCTCCAATTTCCTACAACCTAAACACCTATACAATAAATAAAAAGCGAACTTTGAATTAAAACCAGATACAATAATATTAATATTATCATAAAGTCTTTTACCAACACAGACAGTTTTAAAGCTTTACCTATGGTTAAAACCACGGTAAAACGCAGACGCCATTTCTCGACGGGGGATTCAGCCCGTTTTGTGCTTTAGTTGCTTACTGCCTTTTTTTCTGCAGAAGAATGACGGATACGTGAGAGTGGAATAATAAATCGCCAAAGTAAGTCTTTTTTTATACTTATTGGAAACAGTTATAATATGATATAGGTACCTTTAAAATAATACACAAAACATGTTTAAAACTACCAGTAAATCCACAAAAAAATGGTATGGCCGTGAAGCTTAAAATAATAATTCTATGATTTTTTTTTCAGGTAAATGTTCTGAAACTTCAGGGGGGCGAAGACTCCCCAGACACAACTAGGAGGGTTATGACCAAGTGAAATGGACACGACTTTGCCTTAGTAATCAATTGATCGGGAAGAAATAATAAGCCGCCATTTTATTCCTTTATACATTGAATATCACTATTTTACCTACACATAAAAGAAGTAATTTAACAGGTATTGCATATGTAAATATTTTTGAATACATATTATGTACAGAAACGCTGGTGCTTTATTTTTACCATTTAACATGTAAAGGCTAAATAATAATTTGCCTTGATTAGCCCAGCAAGGCAAAGTGCCTGGCGGCCTACTGACGGCCAGCGAGTCAAAAAGATACATTTGCGGTAATGGCTGCCAATACTGTGCCAATGAACAAGGAGGGCAATGCCAATACATTAAAAGCGTTTTGCCTGCCTGGCATGTTTGCTGGGAGGTATATACCAAATTGGATTCATATCCGCTTTACATCAAATCATCGCCAATTTTATAAAGTAAATATTTACTAGAATCACCCTGTATCTCTTTAACAGTATAAGAAATGGATTTAAATGACATACTGTATTTTCAAGCGGTAAGCAGGTAAAGCGGTCAGAAATGTGAGAGATAATTATCAAAGTCATATCGTGTAGCTAGCGTTCTCTAGGAGGTATCTTAAAACTCATTATGGAATGGAATTATTGCCCTTAAAAACATAACTACACCAAATTTGATCCATATCGCCTAACTTTAAATCATTGCCAATTTTATAAAGTAAATATTTACTTGGATCACCTTGTATCTCTTTAACTGTATAGATAAGATAATCAATTCAATGATATATTTTCAAGTCCAATATCTCCTGTTGCTGTATAGCCCCTTAGATAGGGGACACCCTATATACAGTGTGTCCCCGGATCGACGCAACGATAGGTGAAAAAGGCTGAATTTTTTTGAGTTTAAACTTTATCTTATGGGGTTCAGCCCTGCTTGGATAGAAACTAATATGTGCCATAATTTTAATTTCGAAAAATCAAGTGTGCTTTGGAAATTTAAAAAAAACTTTTTTTTCTCACCAGTAAAGTGCTTGATTTCTAGGAGATACGAAAAAATGTTATGAAAAAAAGATGTTTAGAAATAATAAATGAGTAAGAATCCAAAATTTTAAAATCCTATGCCTACTTTGATGCTTTGCATTATTATAATAATTTGTATTGATTATTATTATTATTAATTAATTTTTTTATGTATCTTATAAACCGATCGTGTTTAATTTATTATTTTAAACAACTTTTCTTAACAAAATTTTTTAATATCTTTAATAGGGAGGTGCGTGCAATAAAAATAATGCAAAACATCAAAGTAGGCATAGGATTTTAAAATTTTGGATTTTTACTCATTTTTTATTTCTGAACAACTTTTCTTAATAAGATTTTTTCGTATCTCCTAGAAATCAAGCACTTCACTGGTGGGAAAAAAGTTTTTTGAAAATTTCCAAAGCACACTTGATTTTTCGAAATTAAAATTATGGCACAAATTAGTTCCTATCCAAGCAGGGCTGAACCCCAGAAGATAAAGGTTCAACTCAAAAAATTTCATCCTTTTTCACCTATCGTTGCGTCGATCCGGGACACACTGTATATATATCCATATCTAAAATTCCCACAAAAGTAATAATACCAAAAGGGTTCCCAATATGGTGTTTTAATTAGACGTGCACCACAAAGCTTACACCTCGCAAAAAATGTTCTTACAATTTTTTTCTTGTATAATAAATATATAATAAATGCATATTTTTGCTTTTTATAAATAAATACTAAAAGAAATAAATGTTGTTTTCTTCTTTTCCTTTAGTTTTATAATGTTTTCACATACTTATTATGGTACCTAGGTACGAGTCTGTTGTTTTATAAATAATAAAATTACTATCTACGTTATATCTTTAAAAAATATTAATACTCCCTTACAAAATTTAACAGAGTTGGCGTTCTGTTTCTGTAGCAAACCGCCTAACGTAAAATATACCAGACCTCAACGCAGGGTTAAACCGAAAGTTTCATAATGTTGAGTCACCTGTCAACAAATGCAGTTTTATGTCTTACAAAATCCTCCATATTTTATTCCATTATCTTGAAAAACAAAAAAAGTTATATGACAGACACCCGGTATAATATTTTAAATTCAGAATGTGCATAAAGAGAAGGAATTTAAATTAATAAATAAATTCTAGCGATGGATGACTAGAGTCACCTGGCGGCGGACCAACCTTCAGGCATACATTTTAGGTCTACGCAGTTTTATGGCTTATGGCAGGGTTAAGAAGAGAAACCATCCCTGATTGGCTAAGTAGACAATACTGTAAGCGTAAGCTGAAAGAGATGGTACCAAAGGGTTGTACCCAATTTTAAAACTTTCTATAGGTTAGAAAAGATAAATATTATAAAGGACACAAGTTAAGGAGGGAATCACGTTAGATGATGAATCCAATGAAAATTACAATTCAGTTCCTTAGTTTTATCATTAGATATCGGCAGGGTAAAAGCACAAGAATTCTTATGGTAAAAGCTAATTGTGTTGTTGTGCAATGAATTCCCTAGTTTTCTCAGAAGTGAAATAAGATCAAATATTTCACTTGCATTTATGTACTTTATTTTTTAAAATAATTAAATGTCAGCAACCTAGTTATCTCTTTGACAAACTTACCAGGGGTTCTGATGTACCGGGTGTACAACCAAAAAGGGACGCCGGTCATAACTCGCTAACCGTTAATCATATAACTTGGGGGAACAAATTTATTAGCTAAATGCACTAAGAGAAATAGCTGGAAAATATTTTTACATAGTCGAATAACCATAGTGGCGCTGCTTTAAAGAAAATGTATCTGAAATATAGCATTGTCAAAACTAAGAAGTTTTATGCAGGATTCGTTGAGTACCTACGTTGAGTCTTATTTTGCAAAAGTGGTGCAATTTATTATTATTATTATACAAGGGTAAAAAATCAAAATTATCTTATGCAGCTAAAATTTTGCATGTGGGCTAGAAACTGTAATTATATAAACTTTTTCCTATAACTTTTTTCGAAACTTTCAGAAATAACCCCACTTTTGAATTATTTTTTGGAAAAAAATAAAATTTGACAGATAATTCTAATCACGTGACTACTATTTTTTTGCTTAATTTTCATCTCGATCAAGGCAGAACTTGATGCCAAAGTCAAATTTCGAATACTTAGTTAGATATTAATAAAAAAAATCCCATATGATGCGGACTTTACTGGTCACAGTGGTCACACTGTATATATAATAAAATTGCGCTTTTAAAAAAAGCTATAGTATGTATCATGATACTATTACCACATAGCAATAGCTATTCTGTGCTATTACTAAAGAAATAGTATCATGATTCATGAATATGTGTAATGTATAATAATATATTATGACAAATCATCATTCTTGACAACATGGCGATAAGCGTATATTCTCAATAGGTGGATTTATTAGGTTTATTTTGTGATCTCGTTGGTTCAGTTTATAACAATTTTTTGTTGGGCATTGGTTTTGGGGATTAAGTTTTGACTTCATTTGTGAAGAAATTTATGTATGTAGTTGTATCTTTATGACATGATATGTTTAGTTATTTGAAATTTTGTATTCTGAATTTTTGTAAAAATGTATTAGGTTTTTATTAAATAATGTAAGTTTTCGTATCCTTTTCCTGCAGTGTTGGACTGGGGCCCTTTGGACCCGTAAACATGCACCTTTAGATAAGCAAACAATTATCACGAAAGTGTAAATTTATGGCCTTGCGCATACAGGGTGTTTCATTAAGGTCGAAGAGCGGCCATATCTCGGAAACTACTGGGCATAGAAACTCAGGAAGAGAAAAATGACAATAAAAGTGGCCATGAGAAAATTCTGGAAATAAATAAATAAATAAATAAATTTGACTGTTTAATATTTTATTATTTATTATAAATAAGAAATTATTAAAATTTGTAATTATTAAGTTTGACATTTGGTTAAAGGAAAAACGAATACAATTTTAAAAATTTAGCATTTATTTGTTTATGTAATATTAAAAAAGTCAACACTTACATAAAATGATTTAAAATAAAATACGACAAACAAAGCAGTTTTATATAAAAAATATAATACCTACTTAATACATTTATTCCGAATCAGAGAATTCTGAAGAGATTGTCGGTCGTGGCGACGTCTGTAGAAATAAAGCACCGAATAACCATTCATAGTTTAATCGATTGTCCATTGATTATCGGTTTTTTTACTTTACTGTTATTAGATACTATACCTCCCTCTGTTTTTAGTTTTCGTGCTTTGTGGCAAAAAACAGTAGAATTACTAGTCTCGGCGGTAGATAGAGAGATAGAGGGTGAAAACGGTAGATCTACCGTTATAACGGTAGCTCTGGCAGCACTGCGGTCAATACGCGAGCCCGTCTAACTATGCGGTATGACGCAAAACCTGTTTATTCCAGAGATACCTGTGGTATGCCATTATGGGAAGTATAACATCAAGGGCGACCTTCCCCTATGCGTTCGCCAATTTGGTAAAATTGAAAGAGATTGCCCTAAACGAAAATAATCTTGGCACCATGGAAAGGGAATGGTTTACCAATAAAAGCAACATTGAATAGTTGAATATGTGGCATAATAGGAAACTTGACAAAAATTTTAAATGGGGAAAAAATTCTATAAATCATAAGTACAGGGTTATCCAACCAAGGCTAGACAAGGCGATTTTTTGACTTTTCCTGTACTTTTATAAAAAAACTGAAATAGCCATCTTAAGTCATTTTCTCCCGCGAATTCGAATATCTTCAGCAAAAACAATTGAACATCAAACAAAAGTACTAGGGGTCACTTTGATATTTTTTTAAATGGAACACCCTGTATATTTTTACATTTTTAAATTCCACATAAAATTATATATTATATTATATATTTCCGTCTTTCGAGTTACATCCGGTTTACCCGGAAGTTGATTTTTTTGGGAAGATAATAAAATTTAAAGATAGGGACATGTAAGCCGTTTTGCTCTAAGACGTACTGTTAGAAAGTTATAAGCTGTCAAAGTTCAAAAATGTCACTTTTCGAGAGTCAATATCTCGGAAACTAAGAAGTATAGACTAATAGTGCATTTAATAAAAAATAATTATAATTTTATGTGGAAGTTAAAAATGTAAAAATATACAGGGTGTTTCATTTAAAAAAAATATCAAAGTGACCCCTAGTACTTTTGTTTGATGTTCAATTGTTTTTTGCTGAAGATATTCGAATTCGCGGGAGAAAATGACTTAAGATGGCTATTTCAGTTTTTTTATAAAAGTACAGGAAAAGTCAAAAAATCGCCTTGTCTAGTCTTGGTTGGATAACCCTGTACCTTTTGTCATAAAACATATGGCAGCAAAAAAAACAACATATTTCGTCCCAAAAGACCGCTAGAAAGATTTAAAAATGCCCAAAAATTCAAAATATTCCAAGCGGGTAAAAACGCGCTGCTCGTAGTCGTGGAGTCAAATGGTATTATTTGTCAGATTTGTGTGTGACATCCACGAAATAGGTTATTTTTTTTTTTATTTATTTATTTTACGGCGGCCTTTTTCCGCAACGAGGCCAATCACCGACGCCAGGGAATTTGTCACACACTATCTGGTAATTTTGCCGAATCCCTCTTTGTCGAGGGTAGGGTTCTTTAACGTGCCAACATCCATGACATAGGTTATAGGCAGGCTAGGATAACTTAAATGGTGAAGGTCGTCCCCTGTTCGTTTAATTTAGCCCCCCGGTCGCTAGTGGCGCTATTGTAGGAATTTTGTTTTATAAGGTTGTTCATCTCCTAACGTTGGTAGGAACAGAATATTCATTTAGCATGAGCATGGCCAACATTCTGTACCTCTCTCTCTCTGTACCTGCATAATATGTGCGAGAAAGATAAAAATATGGCTTGTTGTGACAGATCCTGAACTCTTACCTGGACTGGTGAAAGATTGTCATTGTCATTTTATGATTGATTTGTAAAATATATAAAAAATAAAGTTATTATTAAATAATTATTCATATATAATTTATAAACTTAACATGGCGCAGTCGGTAGTTTGAGAATCGTAAATAGGTATATATTTAATATGTCGCGACCAAAGAAATCGGGAAGAAAAACCAAGGCAATTAACAAAAGCGTGGAACCTCCTGAAGACTTCATTAATGTCGCCCAACGATTGGAAAGTACAGCAAAAGCTATTAAAGATATAGAAAGGAACTTTACTTCACAACTTAATGAACTACAAGGTACAATAACTAGTTTATTAAATAAAAACTTTGAAAATAACACGGAATTGTTAGAAAAATCTACAGAAAATAATAATATAATAATGTAAGCTGTTTTTTTATGTAAACCATATTTATGTAAATATCTAATATTAATAAATCTTGTCGCCATATCAAAGAAACGTTGTTATAATTTCCTTTCGTTCTCCCAAATTATTTTAACTTGAATCAGATGTTTCGCGCTTCAAACTTTTCCGTTAAGTTGGAAGCGCGAAAATTTGAATTCAAAGTAATAATAAAATTTAAATTTTTATGCTTGGCGCCTACCCCCACCACGACTATATTTAGTTTTTCCACCGGTCGCATGTGGCGCTATCAGGGAACCAATTTAGTATGTTAAGTTGCCTATCTATCCTTGAGAGCGCGCAACTCGCTTGTCTATGGTTATAGGTTTTCAATAAATTTGATGATTCGTCAGATTTGACACCACGCGTCAAGCGACACGACCTGTTTAAATGCAGGTGATAGCTTAAAACAACAATACAATAACACGAACACACGGCAATCCAAATGCAAATTGGATCGCTCGGCACCTGTCAGGAGTGTCAGGATGACTGATGACCAAAAGTCATTCTACTGTCATACCATCTGACGTCATCGGGCTTCGCGCGCTTTAGAGATCGTTTGAAATGCTATCGACACGCGCGAAACTTTAAAGATTTTTTACCAAGTTATTTTTGATTTTTAAGGAGTAATAATTGGTGAATACTTTTTTCAGGCCTAACTAAATCATATTATTGAAAAAAAAATTGGAAAGTTCCCTATTAAATACGTAAAATTCCATTGGGAATATTTCACGGCTGAAAAAACCTTAAACTTTTTTTTTGAGTTCCAATGCGATTTCAATTATTGAAGGGGAAATGTTCAAAGACAACCCTTCGTATATTATGTCAGTAGCTTTACATCATAACCGGTTAACGTCCATTTCTTTGAATACTTTTCCAGATACATTTTATTTTGGGTTCCTTGTCTTAAGTGGAAATCCAGAGTGCGAGTAGGTCTCATCGACATATATATGACAATCCTGGTACTGTCCTATATACAGGGTGATCCACGAAGGGTGGAGAGCGGCGGACTCTTCAAAATCACATGCTACAACTTTGGGGTAAAATTTTTTAACTGTTTGTTTATGTTCTTATACAATACGGAAGTTTCCAATTTTTTTTTTCAATAATATGATTTAGTTGGGCCTAAAAAAAATATTCCCCAATTAGTACTCCTTAAAAATCAGTAATAGCTTGGTAAAAATTCTTTAAAGTAACGACCTCTTAAGCGCGCCAAGCCCGATGACGTCAGGAAGTATGAGTTTGCATTTGGAATTTGGATTGCCGCGTGTTCTTGTTATTGTATTGTTGTTTTAAGGTGGAATTCTCACTTATAATCTCCCTAGCAGCAGAATTGAAGGGTCGAGTGGATAAAGGGGGTAACTAACATTTTGTTAAAAAATGAGTTACTGTTGTGGATAAAGGGTATAAGTGACGTTCTTTTACATGCAATCAAAGGAATCTAAAATATCGCATAAACTTGGAAAATAGCACTGGATGAAGGAGGTAAATTAACTTGTTTTTTTAATTATTTATGCATGAAGGAGGTAAGTAACAAAACTTACCTCCTTTATCCACTTATTTAAGTATTTACCTCCTTTATCCATAAATGTTTTTAAGGTTAATAAATTTACTGTTTAAAAACTCAAACAATTTTTGTAAAGAAATCATGCCGTTAGTACTACGAGGAAATAATCAGGAACCAAGAAAATAGTTAGGTTGATATAGTATAATGTTAAATGAAGAAAATATATATTTTAAGACAAAAATATTTAGTTTTTGTAACCTTCTTATATTCTTAACTTCTATTTGTTATATCATTTTTGTGAATGAAGGAGGTAACTTCAGTTTTTTGAAAAATTAGAAGCTATGTAAAACTTTTAGTGTATGAATGCTACAGTAAATTAATATTTAGTGTTAAAAGATTACTTACTTTTAACAATAACTTATTATATTAACAATTTTCTTTGTTCTAGTAAAAAAACTTTAAAGCTAATTTTTTCAGTTTTATAATTTTATTTTGCTAGTTACCTCCTTTATCCACTCGACCCTTCTATTATTACCGATAATTTTTTTCAAGGTCACGAATGGTTTTGTTGATAGAAAATTTTCTATCAACAAAAACATTATTGAAACCGAGAAAAAAATTTCATAAATTGGAGTTTCTTTTAATATGATGAGATGATAAGACCTACGACCTATTCTCAATTAAAAATATAAGTTAGCAACAAAATGCATTTTGATCTTATTCTGAGTGACGTTTGCCATAAAAAATAAAGCACTTCATTTTTGACAGAAAAATTATCACTTATTAATTTTATTAGGTTAATAGGCTATAGACTATCGCGATAGTCTCTTATTCCGAGTCGAAGACGAGGAAAATTTTCTATCAACAAAAACATGAGTGAAACCGAGAAAAAAATTTCATAAATTGGAGTTCTTTTAATATGATGAGATGATAAGACCTACGACCTATTCTCAATAAAAATTATAAGTTAGCAACAAAATGTATTTTGATTTTATTCTGAGTGACGTTTGACATAAGAAATAAAGCACTCCATTTTTGACAGAAAAATTATCACTTATAAATTTTATTAGGTTAATAGGCTATAGACTATCGCGATCAACGAAATAAGAATACAAAGGAAGTAGGATTTTGCATAAACCGCCTAACAAACCGACCGACGGAAGTCGGCCATTTTGAGACACCACAATATGACTCCATGTTTGTTTTGGTGTTTGACCGTGGTTGACAGGTCGAGCTGTGATTTCTGCTTTCTTGGCCGTTTTTGAGTTATTTTGCATTTTAATTAGTTAACAACCATATTTAACGAATACTAGTAAACTTATAATTACTTTAGTGTGACAGTGGAGTATACTTTTAGCGCTGGACAGCGATTAAAACATTTTAATTAGTTGTTATTCTGGGTTAATTAATAAGCTTTAAATATGGTTAGTTGTGCTGCTTGTGGGTGCTCCCAAACGCTATGAAGTAAAAAACTGGGCATTACATTTCATCGGTAAGTTTATGTTTAGATATATAAACTTTTTTAATCTGTATAGAAAAAAAAAATATTTTAATTTAATATCAAAATACACATAACCTCCGAACCTCGCATGTCATTCATGGGCGTTCGTCATAAAACCAGAAAAATATTATTTATTTATTAATCAACTGGGTTACCCCATTTCTACAAAAAAGCAAATTAAAAATACTTATTGGTTTTTAGTTTTCCAAATAATTACCTAAGAAAAAAGGCGTGGTTGAAAATTGTAAACCGAAGTGATTGGGATCCTACACGAAATACAGTTCTTTGCTAGAAGCATTTTCCTGAAGATTGCTTTGACAGAACCTCAAGATTGAAAGTTAGATTGGTCCCAACTGCAGTAGTGCCTACTTTTGAAGTAGCCAGGTTAAAAAATGTAAGTTTTGAAACTATTGTATCGGGTCATTACATAATATATTGGAAAATATGTAGGTAGGTAGGTACTTAAGAATATGAATACAAATAATTCTGCATTATTTATGCTTCTGAGGAAGCTGCTTTGTCACTTTTTCATAAATTATGTATCGATAAAAGTTTTTAGATGTTTTATTGGTTTAATCTACTTTTTAAATTTTAAACCCATGGATAAAGAATGTAATAAAATATGGAAGTGTAGGTACGATAAACAAAGAAATTCATATTTAAAGACTGAAGACAATGATGTTTCTAGAATGATAGAAACGTTTTCTCAATATTCACCTGAGGACGACTGGAGATACCATTGATTAAAAAAATAAATTCAAAGCAAGTCCCAAACCTTCTATCATTTAAAGAAATTCATATCAAAATATAAAAAAAAAAATTTTACAAAGAGAGTTAGTATCACGTTATAGTTACTTTTGTGTCATTTGGTAAAGGTGCCAAACAAATAATTAAAAAACTTATATTTTTTTGGCAGGTACGTTCCTATGCAATATCTTATAAGACACCCTGTCAAAACCTGCCTGAAGATAATTATCCTACTGTGAATCTAACTGGAACACCTTCTGGTTACAACATATATTGGACATGGCTCTTCCAGGATATGCCTCTTCCAGGACATGGTTCTTCCAGGACATTTTACTATCCAACAACACACCTAAGATTTTAGTATATTCCTTTAATCTTATATGACAATCATTAATGGTTACTGTTTCCGGATTCTCCAAAGTGTATGGGTTAGTCTTAAACAAGGTGATAACGGTCTTTGATTTATTTAATATCAGTTTATCTTTAGAAAACCAATAATTATTTACTTCAATCATAAATTGTTAAATATGTTGCTCGAGAAGCTCATGGTCTTTATATGCTAGGATTTATAATAAGAACTTGTAAATACTTTAAAAATGTTAATGCCATAATAACTTTATATAAATCCCTGGTAGCTACAAAACTTTAGTATGCATGCACTATTTGGGATCCTCAGTATGCCAATAAGATTGCTCTTTCAAAATCTATTCAGCGTAAATTTTAAAAAATTTTGTACTACAAGTCATTTTCAGTTTATCCGCCAAGAGGTACAGATCAAGGGCTTTTTTGTAATTTGTTTAATATCCCTTCTTTAAGACTATTGTGTATAGAAGCAAGAATTATTTTCTTATATAAAATATTTAGAGAAAATAGATAATAAAGAGTTCTTAGGACTGCTTCCGTTTAGAATAGGCTTAGTCAATACTAGATCCGCACATGTATTTTATATTCCTACACCGAGGACAATCTATACAAAAACTCACCACTGTGACTGTGCTCTATTTTAATAAATATTGTGGAGACATTGACATATATAATTTAAACTATCAAAAATTAAAATTAAGGAATGAACTGCTTGGGCAAATGCTAATTGAATATTTATTATAGCTTAGGATAGCTTTTAGAAATGGGGTTTATGTATCTATAATTAACTTGTTAAGTTGTTGATACTACAAATAAATAAAATGTTTGTATTATCTGCATAGTTTGTCATTTGACAGTTTTCTTGTATACTAGAAATCTCATTAATATTATTTAGGTACATATTATAATAAACAGGACTATATTATATTATATTTTATTATTTTCTTGTGATTTGGTTCATGAAGAAAGAGTAAGGTTTTTTAAAATTTTATTTTTTAACGTAGACGTTTTGGCAATAATTTTGCCGATTATCTGAAACAATTTGTCTTCTGCAATTTTTTTTTAATGTATAATAACAGGTGTTTTTTAGTTATTTAACCAGATATTTACATTACCCTTTCACCTCCGTTACCTTATTTAAATAAATAATTAAAAGAAATAGTTGTATTGTTTTATTACACCAACCTTACCGTATCTTATAGCTATATATGAATCTAAATATATTTTTAATTTTTTTCGTCCAAATAAAATTTCATTAATCATTTTGTTATTACCATTTTAATGATACGCCACAGGTAAACCGGAAACGCGCGTGCGTTAAATGTTGCCGCCATCAGACCCCATCCCGGACAACTGTCAATCTACCATACCCTACTTCCTTTGTATTCTTATTTCGTTGATCGCGATAGTCTCCCGTCGCTATAAGCAACGCAAACAAAAAGGAGCCTTCTAATTGGTTGAAAATAAATTTATGAAATTTTCAACGTCGTTCAATTTATTGCCAACCTATAACCTATTTCGTGGATGTCGCACACGAATTATACTTCTTGACGTCACGACCCGTTTTTACCCGCTTGGGATAATTTGAATTTTGGGGCAGTTTTAAATCTTTCTAGCGGTCTTTTGGGACGAAATATGTTGTTTTTTTTTGCTGCCATATGTTTTATGACAATATATACTTATGATTTATAGAATTTTTTCCCCATGCATTTAAAATTTTTGTCAAGTTCCCTATTATGTTTTAATAAACATTTTTAGAAATTCGATAAAAGTTTGATATGGTGCAGACTTTAATGGTGACACTGTATATTTAATACAAGACGTTTAAATTTAATGAAATAACGATTTTCATTTGAAACGACTTCCCTAATAAATACAAAACTAATTAAGTTAGTATAAGCGTCCACAGAGCTTAATATACAAAGGTAAACCGGTCCAAGCCACAAATATAGTCAAAGAATTTAAGAATAAAAAGTCAACAATGATGCTGAATCTGAATGAATTTAGTTTATCTGAACATGTGAGGCTGTAACGATGTGTAAATTGATATGTGTTTTACTATTTTTAATAAAAGTAGTGTACGTTTCTTTACAATGTCACCATATCTTCAATATTGGCATATATTATCGTGAGTTAAATACAATAAGAACTGATTGGAATTCTACAACTTATACAGGTTGTGTCAGTGATGCAGCTTTTAAAGATAAACAAGTTGTTCAAATTTATTTTGATAAGGGAACTTTGCCACGCTTGGAAATAAATTTTATCTACAACATGGAGAATTTAAAGGAAATTATTATTCAGAACTTTCACGTAGGATCGATTGAACCAGGAGCCTTTTCAAATTTGCCCAAACTAAAAAAGATTAGTATAAACAACAATCTTATTAAAACGATTTTAAAGGGCGTGTTCGATATACTTCCAAGCCTTCAAACCATTCAAATTTTCAAAAATAAAGTAGCGATGATTGAGGACCACGCTTTTGCTAACTTACCTGAATTACAAGACATTTCGCTTAATCAGAATAACCTTAATCGTATAAGAAGGGAATGGTTTACTAATACATCCAACATTAAAAATTTTAATGTGTTCGGTAATTTCATAAGTAAAATTCCATTGGGAATGTTCCACGGCTGGAAAAATCTGACAGAGATTTATTTAAGTGCAAATTCCATTTCAGTTATTGAAGGAGAACTGTTCAAAGATAACCCATCGTTTATTTCAACTGTTGGATTACACCATAACCGGCTAGAGACACTTTCACCAGATAATTTTCCAGGTTCCGTCTATATGGGATTTCTCTCTCTCAGTGCAAATCTGCTTAATTACCTTTCAGAAGAAGTCTTAAAAACAATACGAGTAGGAAATCTCGCTTTATATGGCAACCCATTTTCATGTCCATGCTGGTATAAAGCTCATAGAATCCTTGTGGAAAGAGGTGTGACAGTTGACGATCTGGTTTCTACTTTTGCTGGAACTTGCAAAGACGAAACTGTGCCAGTGTGTGGAATATCATTTAATTCTTCAAATACGTGCACGGATTTAGTGGACAGGGATTTGACTCGGAGAATGATTTCTTATATGAAGAAAGTTAACTATGATTCTGTGTACGATACATTTGGACTGCAGTGTGCAATGTTTGATGAATTGGAATAAATAGAGTATATACAGGGTGATTCACGGTGGATGGAACGTTAGACGTTTCTGACGAACCAGTAAAGGAATCGTTCTAAAAATTTGGTCGTTTACATAAACGGATACGCTCTACCTATCTAAAATATTTTTAACAATACAGTGTTGCCGCTTCCACACAAAAATAATAGCCACTTCGATATTTTAAATGGAACACCCTATATATTATTAAATTTTTAAATTCTACATAAAATTATAATTATTTTTTGATACAATCATTATTAGTCTATGTTTAATGGTTTCCGAGATATTGTCTCTTGAAAAATTACATTTTTGAACTGTGACAGCTTCTAGCTTTTAACTGTACGTCTGAGAGCAAAACGGCTTACATGTCCCTATCTTCGATTATTATTATCTTTTCAATAGTTTCAATTTCCGGTTAAACCGGAAGTAGGAAATATAATACTTCCGGTTTGACCGGAAGTTGTTTCTTTTGAAAAGATAATAAAACTCGAAGATAGGGACATGTAAGCCGTTTTGCACTCAGACGTACAGTTAAAAAGCTAGAAGCTGTCAAAGTTCAAAAATGTCATTTTTCAAGAGACAATATCTCGGAAACCATTAAGCATAGACTAATATTGCTTTTATTAAAAAATAATTATAATTTTATGTAGAATTTAAAAATTTAATAATATATAGGGTGTTCCATTTAAAATACCGAAGTGGCTATTATTTTTGTGTGGAAGCGGCAACACTGTATTGTTAAAAATATTTTAGATAGGTAGAGCGTGTCCGTTTATGTAAACACCAAATTTTCAGAACGATTCCATTACTGGTTCGTCAGAAACGTCTAACGTTCCACCCACCGTAAATCACCCTGTATATAGTGGTAAAAAAGTAATATTAGTATGTTAAGTATATCATACTTTTTTACTTTATTTTTTAGTCAGGAAATAAATCAAAACTTAAGCCATTAAGCGCGGGGGGTGGGGCACTAGGCGGCCAGAAAACAATTTTACTGCAATTTGTTTCTTTAATGCAACCATCTTCTATTATTTTTGATATAAATAATTAAAATCAATAGAACATTAATTTACAAAAGTGTTGTGTTGGTTATAGTTTTGTGGAAGACACAATGGCCTGGTATTTGTAACTTCTTGCCGACAAATATCGTATTAAAACGTTAGTTTGTTCTTATGGAGCTCTTTTTTATATTATATTTTTACATCTCCGGTTTAAAAAAAGATACTGGCTTGCGGTTTTCACATGTAGTCTTCTTATTTATTCTTCTGTTTCCCTATGTTAAAAAAGGTATAGACAGCAGAAGAAAGCTGTTCATGTGATTGCCGATGCTGGTTACTTTGACCACCGTCAGCCCCTTTTTCAGAGGTTTGGAATTATGCCTCTACCTTTTCTGTTGATATTCTATCAACTGCTCGAAATTCATAAAAACAAGGATAGCTTTTCCCTAAATTCTAATTTTCATAACTACTCAACTAGAGGTTCTGACTTAATCACCTAAAAAAATTTATATTTTATATGACTCGCTACAATTTGTAATATACAAAAATGTGATCAAATAAATAAGTCTATGTCCATAATCTTTTTTTTTGTTAAAATGCTCACACCACAACACGGATAAAATTGTTAAATTATGATAAATTTGCACCAAGCATGCCAAATTTTTATGCCTCAATTTTGAATTGAATGGAATGACAATTTTTCTTTATAACGGGTTCCTTAAGAAATACAAAACTAATTAAGTTAGTCTAAGCGTCCACAAAGGTTATTTTTATAAAATAATATACAAAGATAAACCGGTCCGAGTCACAAATATTGTCAAAGAATTTAAGAATAAAAAGGTCAACAATGATGCTGAACGACTTTAGTTTATCTGAACATATTATGCTTTGTGACATTGCTGCATTCTTATGTAACAGGCAGAACATTCAGAGTTAGAGTGGGGGGTGAGCTATCGGCCCCACAGCGCTTGCATGCCGGGGTCCCTCAAGGGACGGTATTATCCCCAAAGCTGTACTGCCTCTTTATATCCGACCTCCCTAGACATCCAAATTCCAAGGAAGCAATATTTGCAGATGATATCCTGCTCTACGCCCACTCCCACATAGCTAATGCAGCTAACGCTCACATCAAAAACCACCTCCATTACCTACTGCCATGGTATAAAAAATGGAAAATCGACATAAATGTTCCCAAATGCGAATGCATGGTGGTCACTAAAAAACGTACAAATATTACAATAAATATACCGACAAAAATAAACGACATACAGATAAAACCGACAAAGAAAATGAAATATCTAGGAGTGGTGATAGATCAGAGGCTTTTCTTCGGGTGGCACATTACACACGTCCTGAAAAAGGCCTTCTTTGCATTGCACAGTCTATACCCACTGTTATCGCCACGCTCAAACTTGTCACCTAGCAACAAATTAATAATATACAAACAAATTATAAGACCAATTCTTTTATATGCCGCGCCAGTGTGGTGTAGCGTGAGTGATACACAGATGGCTAGGCTGCAGAGAATCCAGAACAGGATGTTGCGATGTGTAACTTCGTCGAGGAGATATACACGAATAGATATTTTACACGACTTGACAAATATGCCTACAATAAAAGATTACATCTACGACATATCCGACACATTTTATAGAACAAGAATACAAACGTCAAGCCTAACTGAAAATTTGATAGAGACAAGAGCAAACCACCAACCGACACACAAACCCCTGTATTCGAAATTACCTATATATTTCGAATAAAACGAACAACTAAAATAATGAGAGACAAACACCAGCAAACGCACTGGGAGCACATGGCAGTAGCTCCTCCTTTCAAATATCCAGGCCACATCCATATTAAGAATTCCTAAAAACCAAGTTACTGTTCCAGACTGCAAATATTAAATTGTATATATCTGTAAATATCTGTAAATATGTGTAAATAGGTGTAAATATCTGTAAATATGTGTAAATATTGTAAATACGAGTAAAAACAATGAACGAAAGCGTCGTATATAAGAATGAATGAATAGAATGGAAGAACAATAATGAAAGATGGTATGAATGAAAACTTAAACCTAACGGTAAAACAAAAACCTGATATTATCATTAAACAACAACAGTGTTCCTAAAACTTAAAGCTGGTTTTTTCAGTATATTTTTCCAGCGAAACACAATTCTTAAAATCACCCCAAATAAGAAAATGCACAAGAACTTAGTATACCTGGCGGAATTAGATCTATAGTAATCTTCCAAGAGCACCTGCTCGAAAGAGATTTCTCCGAAATAAACTTAAACACGACTACTAAACCACGGGTTAACATCAACCCCGGCACGGGCCCTGCCTGGCCGCGTTTCCCCAGAAAGGTGCCCAAAACACCATTCACTGGGCGAGCATATTTTATATATTTATATTATGTACATTATATATTATTCAAGTTTAGATAAGTGTAATTCAAATGTAAAAATATGAATAAACGTTTAAAATGAATGAAAAATGTAACGATGTGTAAATTCATATGTATTTTACTATTTTTAGTAAAAGTAGTGTACGTTTCTTTACAATGTCACCATATCTTCGATATCGGCTTATACTATCGTGAGTTAGATAAAATAGGATCTGATTGGGTTTCTAAATATTATACAGGTTGTATCAGTGATGCCGCTTTTACAGATAAAAAAGTTGTTCAAATTTATTTTAATAAAGGAGCTTTGCCACGATTGGAAAGAAATTTTATCTACAATATGGAGAATTTAAAGGAAATTTTTATTCAGAACTTTCACGTAGAAACGATTGAACCAGGAGCCTTTTCAAATTTGCCCAAACTAAAAAAGATTAGTATCAACAACAACCTTATTAAAACGATTTCAAAGGGTGTGTTTGATACACTTCCAAGCCTTCAAGCCATTCAAATTTTCAAAAATAAAGTATCGATGATTGAGGACCACGCTTTTGCTAACTTACCTGAGTTACAAGACATTTCGCTTAATGAGAATAACCTTGATCATATAAGAAGGGAATGATTTACTAATACATCGAACATTAAAAATTTTAATGTGTTCGGTAACTTCATCCGTAAAATTCCATTAGGAATGTTCCACGACTAGAAAAATCTTACAGAGATTTATTTAAGTGCAAATTATATTTCAGTTATTGAAGGAGAACTGTTCAAAGATAACCCATCGTTTATTTCATTTGTTGGACTACACCAGAACCGGTTAGAGACACTTTCACCAGAAAATTTTCCAGGTTCCGTCTATATGGGGTTTCTCTCTCTCAGTGCAAATCTGTTTAATTACCTTCCAGAAGAAGTTTTAAACACAATACGAGTAGGAAATCTCGCTTTATATGGCAACCCATTTTCATGTCCATGTTGGTATAAAGTTCATAGGATCCTTGCGGAAAGAGGTGTGACCGTTGACGATCTGGTTTCTACTTTTGCTGGAACTTGCAAAGACGAAACTGTGCCAGTGTGTGGAATATCATTAAATTCTTCAAGTACGTGCATGGATTTAGTGGACAGGGATTTGACTCGGCGAATGATTTCTTACATGAAAAAAGTTAATTATGATACTGTGTACGATATATCTGGACTGCAATGTGCAATGTTTAATGAATTGGATTAAATAAATTATATATATAAAGGTAAAGAAATATTGTTGTTATATACTTTTTCAGTCAGGAAATAAATCAAAATTTAACCCATAATAGGCGATTAAAAACCATAAGATTTAAAAAGGCCCAATAGGATACATTATACATTATATGTTCGGATATGAGCCCCTTTATCACTATTACTTCAAGGTACTGATATCGTTAAAAAAATTGCCCATGAAAAGGTACAAGTTATCTTTTCGTTACTTTGAAATAACAAGATCGTAATTATTTAATATTTTTTAAAATTCGTGACTTGGATAAACCTTTTTTTCTCTGTGCCAAAAATATCAAAATACAACAGCCATTTTGGTTTGCATCTCGACTATACAATTTGGTTTGTATCTTTGCTCCGCGTGTCATTTAATTTTTTTAACGAACAGGCTTGTATTCGGTTTCACTTATTCCTCCTTAAATCTCAGAAGGCCTTGCAAATTTGGGACTCATGCATTTCAGCGTGAGTGAAAGTTGCAGCGTTTTTCACCCGTAAAATAGAACAAGTTCTAATTATTTGCACACCCCCATGCGATTTTGTCAAAATGCCATAGAATTTTCTGTTGGTGGAATCTTAACATAGTATAAAACAAAGTCGCTGTCGCCCGTCAGTCCGTCCCTCTGTATGCTTAAATCTTTAAAACTACGCAACGGATTTTGAAGCGGTTATTTTTAATAGATAGAGTGATTTAAGAGGAAGGTTTTTATGTATAATACATGCATAATATTGTAGAGAAACACTGATAAATTTAGAGGTTTGATCGGGTTTGTATTTATAAATCTTGACGTGATGGTGAACTCGCCTTATTATCTCAGAGAAGGCGACGTCGTATAATGCCGGGCTGCAACGCAGGCCGGGTACACGCTAGTTAATTTATAAATATAACTTCGCTCATTTGACAAAAAAATAAACAACACATCTGTCAGTTTTCAGTTTTAACCGTATGTGGCTTTAACCGCGTTTTTCGGCTGCTTTTTGGGTTTGGGGACGATTTTTCTGAAGCAAAGACTCTGTCATTGCACTTATACAGTGTGACCAGTAAAGTCCGCATCATATATAGGATCTTTTTTATTAATAACTTTATTCGAAATTTGACTTTGGCATCAAGTTCTGCTTCGATCGAGATGTGTGTGTGTATACAGGGTTATCCAAATTAAGTGTCCACCATTGGTAACTTTGTTATTATTAAAGATACAAAATTGTTTAAATTATAGCAAACTAGTAGTATTTTTACAGCTCATTAAGATACAAGAAAAAAGAACAGTAGAGCATCGTGTTTTTGAGGTTAGAAGTTAAATGCCATTTTTTTAAATGGAAACCCCTGTATATTATATTTTTTATCTGTTAAAGCTTTAAATTTTAAACAAAAAAGCTTATAATAAATTTCTCCTAGAATAAAAACTAAAGAAGTTATAAAGCCCAAATTGAAACAATGAAGATAGATTTACCAACTTTATTATACACATGAACTTATAACAAAACAAATTAAAATCACCAATTTTTTCTTAGAATATGCTCAAAAATATCACCCCGTTCTTCGATACATTTTTGTGCACGTTTTTGAACTGCTCGAACTGTCTTAATATAAGTAGGTATGGTCCTATTCTACCATCTATCTCGTTTATCGTTTCCCTAACGGTAGTCTTTAAATCGTCAACGTTATTGTATCTTTGCTTGTAAACTTGGTTCTTTAAAACACCCCACAAAAAAAAATTCAGAGGGGTTAGGTTTGATGATCGGGGAGGCTGAATAGAGCAATTTCTTCCTATCCATTAATTATTAAAAAAAGTACTTAGTTGATAAGTACCTTTGCAGTTATGGGCAGGTGCGCCATCTTTTTGAAAATGAAGATTATGTCTACTTATAAGATCCAGTTTGTCTAAGAAATTATTAAAAATTTCAGGCATAAATGCCACGTATCTTTCACCAGTTAGGGTGCCCTCATAACAAAACGGACCAACAATTCTTGAACCAATTAAACCGCACCAAACGGTAAAACTAAAACGGACTTGTGGAGCTCGTAGATGTACTAGAAAAGATTTTATTTTACTAGATACTATTAATATTTAGAAATTCAATATTGACGTTATTTTTGACTTTAGTGGAAAGTCATTATAAGCTTTTTTGTTAAAAATTTAAAGCATTAACAGATAAAAATATAATATACAAGGGTTTCCATTTAAAAAAATGGCATTTTACTTCTAACCTCAAAAACACGATGCTCTACTGTTTTTTTAAATTCTTGTATCTTAATGAGCTGTAAAAATACTACTAGTTTGCTAATTTAAACAATTTTGTATCTTTAATAATAAAGTTACCAATGGTGGACACTTAATTTAGATAACCCTGTATAGGTCTTACAGATTATGAGATCAGATAGTGGGTCATCGTACGTGGACCCTCTGCAGAGGTTCCCAAACTTTTTTTCTCATAGACCACTTTAAAAATTTTGCTGGTTCCGGTGGACCCCCTGCAGCTACATTTCTATCTTGTTCCCAAAACTCGACAAAAAATGTGAAGGTTATGTTAACTATGGAAATTTACGTTGCGGCTGAGTTCCAACCACGACGAATAAACAGTTTTCGAAAAAAGTGAGAATTTATTGGTTAATTAATTAATTAATTGTGCTGTGAATGGATGTCAAGAAAGTAAAGTTGGCCAATCAAAAAAGTGATTACATTCAACTTTACTTTTTTGGCATCTACTCACAGCACAAGAAACCAATCAATTCTTTTATTTAGAAAACTCCCGGAGTGGTAAAAATAAAAAGAAAGATAGTATATTTCTTGTATTGCAGTTATTCAAATATTATTAAGTAATTATTACACTATTAATTATTATTGTTATCATATTACATTGTAATGTTTACATTACATTATAATATGATAACAGTCGTAATACAATTAAAATTAAAGATTAATAACGTAACGTACCTTCTAAAAAAAAAATATTTCTTCACTATCGAAACCAGACAAATTTTCGTGGACCCCTGCTTACGAATTGGGAACCCCCATTTTTTTGTCACGCCAACGTAAACCCCCGTCGAGTCTCCAGTGGACCCCTGGGGGTCCACCTGGACCACTTTGGGAATCACTGCTCTACATAATTTTACTAATAGGTAGAACTCTACGAGAAAAAAAATGGCGACCGTTAGAATAGTGCCCCCTACCTAAATGAAGGGTAAAATTTACGAAAACATAAACAAACTTTATTTGAAGGTGGTAGACAATAAAGTAGTATCAAAAAATTACCTTGTCGGACTTCCATTATTTTTATTTTGTTACATAACGCAACTTTTTAGTTGTTAGTTAGTATCTGTGTGGAGTTTGACCTGTTTAATCTGGACAAGTAGAGGCTTCCAGATATTGGGGATATTTATACTTGGTTTACTAAATATATGGGTATTTTGATTCATAAAAGTTGCTTCTTTGAATTTTTCTTTTCCCCAGTACTGTTCCGTGTCCAAAACCTTGGCTTCTTACCACTGTGTAATATTATGTTGGTTGGTCCATACATGTTCCGCTATGACGATTTTTCTTTGAAACGGGTTCCTTAATAAATACAAAACTAATTAAGTTAGTCTGAGCATTCACAGAGCTTATTTATAAAGTAATATACAAAGATAAACCCGTCCGAGCCACAAATATTGTCAAACAATTTAATAATAAAAAGTCAACAATAATGCTGAATGAATTTAGTTTCTCTGAACATGTTGTGCTGTAACGATGTGTAAATTCATATGTGTTTTAGTATTTTTAATAAAAGTAGTGTACGTTTCTTTACAATGTCACCATATCTTCAATATTGGCATATATTATCGTGAGTTAAATACAATAAGCACTGATTGGAATTCTACAACTTATACAGGTTGTGTCAGTGATGCAGCTTTCACAGATAAAATACTTGTTCAAATTTTTTTTAACAAGGGAAGTTTGCCACGATTGGAGAGAAATTTTATCTGTAATATGGAGAATTTAAAGGAAATTTTTATTCAGAACTTGCACGTAGAAACGATTGAACCAGGAGCCTTTTCAAATTTGCCCAAACTTAAAAAGATTAGTATAAACAACAATCTTATTAAAACGATTTTAAAGGGCGTGCTCGATATACTTCCAAGCCTTCAAACCATTCAAATTTTCAAAAATAAAGTAGCGATGATTGAGGACCACGCTTTTGCTAACTTACCTGAATTACAAAACATTTTGCTTAATCAGAATAACCTTGATCATATAAGAAGGGAATGGTTTACTAATACATCCAACATTAAAAAGTTTAATGTATTCGGTAACTTCATACGTAAAATTCCATTGGGAATGTTCCACGGCTGGAAAAATCTCACAGAGATTTATTTAAGTGCCAATTCCATTTCAGTTATTGAAGGAGAACTGTTCAAAGATAACCCATCGTTTATTTTAACTGTTGGGTTACACCAGAACCGGCTAGAGACACTTTCACCAGAACATTTTCCAGGTTCCGTCTATATGGGATTTCTCTCTCTCAGTGCAAATCTGTTTAATTACATTCCAGAAAAAGTTTTAAACACAATACGAGTAGGAAATCTCGCTTTATATGGCAACCCATTTTCATGTCCATGCTGGTATAAAGTTCATAGGATCCTTGCGCAAAGAGGTGTGACCGTTGACGATCTGGTTTCTACTTTTGCTGGAACTTGCAAAGACGAAACGGTGCCAGTGTGTGGAATATCATTGAATTCTTCAAGTACGTGCATGGATTTAGTGGACATCAATTTGACTCGGCGAATGATTTCTTACATGAAAAAAGTTAATTATGATTCTGTATATGATACATCTGGACGGCAGTGTGCAATGTTTGATGATTTGGATTAAATATAGTATATATTTGTATAGGGGTAAAGAAATAATGTTGTTATAAAATTTTTTTGCTTTATTTTCTAATCAGGAAATAAACCAAAACTTAATTAGGAGCGGGACCGCACAAGGCGGCCAGAAAACAGTATATTAAGTCAATGATCGTTTCGTTGCAGTCAGGACCTCGCTGGCCACGCGGTCAACTGGTGGCCAGTGTTGCCAGGTCACAAATATTTTTATCAGCAGCTTGTTGTGAAGAAAATCAGTAGAAATCAGTAGATGCTCAGAATATGAGAAATTAATAAAAAATGATTCAAAAAACATAAATATTTATTTGACACAAAACAAAATGCAACAAATTTTTAGGATAAAAATATTAAAAAAAATGAATCAGAATCTATTAAATCCTCATTATTTTTTTTTGTACATATCATTATTGTGCAGATCTAAAAATTTGCATAAATTCGGGGAAGCCCAACCGCCCAACCTATCAACGACGCGACGCGACGCGACGTTTGCTTGCGTGCGTCGCGTCGGCTGAAACTGGGTTGCGGAGCGGCTGAACTCGGAATGGTTGCCGGCATAGGAAAAGTCACAGAAAAATAAAGGGTTTATGGAAAAGTAGGCGTGCGGGGTTCTCCTAACTTTCAAATTTACTGCATTCTTGAAATCTGTGATTGTTCCCATCGTACAAAAAGTGTGCTGCTGGTTGCGCTCTGTCGGTTTCGGTCGCGACGACAGTATACAGAATAATCAGTAGATTTGCTAATGATATCAGTAGATGGGAAGGCAAATCAGTAGATCTACTGATAAATCAGTAGACCTGGCAACCATGCTGGCGGCTCCCGCCAAGTACGCCTTGCTTGGATCAACCCAATACATTGTAATGGCTGTGCCACTCAGGTCGCCTAGTTCGCCCCCGCTGTTAAACTTGGCACTTATTATTTCATATTTTAAATCAAAGCCTTCTGGCATTTTGTTTATTTTACAGACCACTTCAAATTTTAGTGCAATTTGTTCCATTAATGCAACCATCTTCTATTATTTTTGATGTAAATAATTAAAATCAAGAGAACATTAATTTACAAAAGTGTTGTGTTGGTTATATCTTTGTGGGAGACACAATGGCGTGGTATTTGTAACTTCTTGTCGACAAATATCGTATTAAAACGTTAGTTTGTTCTTATGGAGTTCTTTTTTATATTATATTTTCCACATCTCCCGTTTAAAAAAAGATATTGGCTTGCGGTTTTCACATATTCTTATCTATTCTTCTGTTTCCCTATGTTAAAAAAGGTATAGACAGCAGAAGAAAGCTGTTCATGTGATTGCCAATGCTGGTTACTTTGACCACTGTTTTTCAAAGGGTTGGAATTATGCATCTATCATTTCTGTTGTTATATTCTATGAACTGCATAAAAACAAGGATATTATATATTCCATAAATTCTAAATTCTAAAAACGTTTCATAAGAAGCGGTTTTAGCGCACGCGTCTATTTTAAAAAACGAGCTACAAAGTGGCGAGTTTTTTTATTGACACGTGCGCTAAAACGCCTTATGAAACATGTGCTTTATACATTTTTTTCTATTTCACCTCTTATAATCAAGAAAAATACATTTTAAAAAGAAAATAAATCCTTCAAATTTTGTAAATTTTTATGTCTAAATTTCATGTTGGTATAATACTATTTTTATCATAGTAGCCTCTGGACAACAAAAATTATTTTTCAAACTGTCATTTTTTGATTTAACGACCCATTTTCACCACGAGATTCTAAAGTTATTTTAGCGATACGAGATTTGAAATTGGACGGAATACATTGTGTGATCCTTGTACATTCGGTACATATACAAGAGCGTTCGGAAATTCGTGCGATTTTACTACTTTTTTTCGAATTTCAAAAGACGTGATTTTACGTCACGGCATTGCAATTTAGTATAGGGAAGATGGAAAGTTAAAATCGACATTGGAAGGTTAGTAGATTGAATTTTGGATAGGATTTGGCAGAAAATGATAGCTTGAAGCATCTACAAAAGATTGATTTATAGATTTATACAACCAACATACATGACTGTTATCCACACAGAATAAAAAAGTAAGTTATCAAGCTATTTTTCCTCTGCGAAAAATGGGTTTTCTCGTAAATCACAAAGGCCGCGCAAGTCAATGAAATAAAACATTTAAATGTTACCAACATCAAATAAAGAAAAAACGCGTATCGAAATAGCTTCATTACGATACGCAAATGCGTATTGTACTGAGCTAATTATGAACGTGAAATAGAAAAAATAAATTAAATTTCAGCATACAATCAAATTTTTAACATGTATAAATAAGTTGGCATAGTAGTTCTTACCTAAAGAAACATCAGTTGGGTTGGGATAAGGCTTATAAAACACAAAAATTAACGACAATGTTTTTTTTTATATGAAAGCATTTATTTTTACAACCACGTAAAACCAAATAAGATTAGTTTTTATTTATCGTAAAGTATGTTAATAACAACAGAGGATCGATTTTATGGTTAAAAGAAAAATAAACGCCAATAAACCTTCAGGATGCATCTACACACTTATATCATGGAACACAAATTTAGGTTTGCAGTCATGCACCTCGCATCTTTAGAATCTGATTTTGTAATCAATTATATTCCATGACTGTTTATTATTAATTTGATTCGTTAAAAATATATATAATACGTTGAAGTATGTCCCTTACTTTATGATAACCCGTTACATCAAATGATTAATAAACAAATTTCGTCTCCCTGAAAAATAATCGTTCTCTAGCACTAATGTGGGTTCATGGCCTTCCCGTATTTCCCTTTAAATTACATCTAAATAAAAAAAATGTATATAAAGGTAACCGAACCGGTCCACAAAGGTTAGAAGCTTAATATAAAATAATAATCCACAATTAAATTAGTCTGCGTATTCTTGTTCTGCTTCAAAGATGTGTAAATTAATCTGTGTCTTGTTGTTTGTTACTAGAGTAGTGTACGTTTCTTTACAATCTTGCCAATATAATTACACCATTGCTTATCGTGAGTTAGCACAAATAAACTCAGACAATCATACACGTTATACGGGTTGCATCAGTGCAGCCTTAAAAAATCAAGATATTGTTCACATACTTGTTTTTCAAGGAAATTCACCACGATTGGAAAAAAATTTTATTTTCAACCTGAAAAATTTAAAGCAAATTTTTATTCAGGAAAATTTTCTTTTAGAGACGATTGAACCAGGAGCCTTTTCAAACTTACCTCAGATAGAGAAAATTAACTTGAACAACAATGCCATTACAACTATACCAAAAGGTGTATTTGATATTTTTCCAACTCTACAAGTAATTCATATTATTAAGAATAAACTATTGAGCATCGGGGATCACGCATTTGCCAATTTGCCGAAGTTGAAAGTGATTGCTCTTAACGAGAACAATCTTGATCATATAAGAAGAGAATGGTTTACTAATACATCCAATATTGAAAATTTTTACATGGTTGGCAATTTCGTACGTAAAATTCCATTGGGAATGTTCCACGGCTGGACAAATCTTCGGTCAATCGACTTGAATAACAATGAAATTTCAGCTATAGAAGGAGAATTGTTCAAAGACAACCCCTCGTCTATTACATCTGTTGGTTTTCACCACAACCGCCTAGAACGAATTATTCCAGATAATTTTTCAGGATCAGCTTACATTGGAACCCTTATCCTAAGCGCAAATCTATTAAACTATCTTCCAGAATTTTTTTTAAACACAATACGCGTAGAAAATATAGCTTTATACGGGAACCCTTTTTCATGCCCTTGTCGGGATAAAATCCACAAAATTCTTCTAGATAGAAACGTGACAATTGACGATCCTGTTGCTACATTTGCTAAACCTTGCAAAAACGAAACTGTCCCAATGTGCGGATTATCACTCAATTCTTCAAGGACGTGCATTGATTCAGTGGATAAGGAATTGACAAGACAAATCATATCTGACATGAAGAAACTTAATTATGATTCAATATACGATTCAAATGGACAGCAATGTGCAGTATTTGATAAGTTGGATTAATATAAGTAAGGATTTTTGTGCTTTATTTTTAGTCAGGTGGCAATAGTTTAGGAAACAACATGTGGATGTTGACATACAGTGTCTCCAGTAAAGTCCGCATCATATGGGATTTTTTTTTTATTAATGGCTTTATTCAAAATTTGACTTAGGCATCAGGTTCTGCTTTGATCGAGATGAAAATTAAGCAAAAAAATAGTAGTCACGTGATTCGTATTATTTGTCAAATTTTTATGTTTTTCAAAAAATAATTCAAAAGTGGGGTTATTTCTGAAAATATCGAAAAAAGTGATTAGAAAAAGTTTTTTTAAATGCAATTTCTTGCCCACATGCAAAATTTCAGCTGCATAAGAAAATTTTGATTTTATACTTATATTTTGTAAATTTTGTAATTTGATTTTTTACAAAATCAAAATTGGGCTATTAAAATTTGGTCGCATGTGATGCAAAGTTTATTTATTTTTGACCCTGTATAAGGTAACTTCACAAAATAAGTATTTTTGAAAACGTAGTTTGTGTCTGAAAGTAATACACGTTAACAATATTATATGACATAGCTTAATAATAAATTATAATATAGGGGTTTTAAATTAAATCGTTGAAAACAAATAAACTAATTTATTTTCCACTTAAAAACACTTTACTGAAGACACTGTGTTCTTTTTGTCTTAATATTAAGGTGTATTACTTTCAGATACAAACTACGTTTTCAAAAATACTTATTTTATGCAGTTACCTTATACAGGGTCAAAAACAAATAAACTTTGCATCACATGCGACCAAATTTTAATAGCCCAATTTTGATTTTGTAGAAAAACACACATTTAATATGGCGCTACTTTAAAGAAATTGTATCTGAAATAAAGCATTGTCAAAACTAAGAAGTTTTATGTAGGTTGCGTTGAGTCTTATTTTGCAAAAGTGGTGCAATTTACAAAATATGGGTAAAAAATCAAAATTATCTTAGGCAGCTTAAATTTTGCATGTGGGCTAGAAACTGCATTTAAAAAAACTTTTCCTAATAAGTTTTTTCGATACTTTCAGAAATAACCCTACTTTTAATTAAAATTTGACAGATAATTCGAATCACGTGACCACTATTTTTTTGCCTAATTTTCATCTCGATCGAAGCAGAACTTGATGCCAAAGTCAAATTTCGAATAAAGTTATTAATAAAAAAAAAATTGTGAGTGCTTAAGACCACACGACAGAAGTGAAAACTTCAACAAGGTGAAAATTAATAATATCGAATAAATATATTTCCTAAAATTGAACAACCCTTGAAAAAAATGCCAGAACATACCTGCTATCTTGTGATCTTAAACACACAAACAACGCACACTGTTTCCACGTCGATACTGAATGCGACTGATGCAGCATGCTCTTTCATATAACGTTCATTCGGGTCATTTCGGATTGAATATAGGAGTCGAATTCGAGCGTAACACAGCCGACCGAGCGTTACGCGTGACAGACACGCGTGACGGCTCAGTTTAATTCAGTGCCCACAAAAAGTGCTAAACGCGCCTAAAGAAGTTTTCACTTCAAAAAATCCCATATGATGCGAACTTTACTGGTCACACTGTGGAGTCCTGAGACTTTTTTGTTTATTGATAGGTATTTCTTATATTGTCTTTAGGTCTTAGGCCATAATCGTGAAAGTCTCTATTTTGTTTCAATTCCACATTCGTTTTTAGTAGTTTATTTTTAATTTTAAATATAAGTTTAGCTTGCTCGAGCATTTTAAGTTGTTTAACTTTTAGGAACTGATATACAATGTACAAAGTTTTATTAGCAGTATAGTAGCTGATAGAGAATATTGTTTCTCGGCAACCGTCCGGGAAGTACCCACTTCCCGGACGCTTTTCCTTTGAGAAAGTAGCATTTCCCCGGCCTAGTCTGGGAAGTACGTGCCTAGTTCGGGAAGTACGTGCCTAGTCCGGGAAGTACGTACTTCTGGGACTAGGCCGGAAAGAATCACATCAATATTAGCAATTCTGTTCGAATTTCAATATTTAATACAAATCAGAATTAAAATGTTCGAAATTTTGTTCTACAAAGAAATATAATAAAGAAATGTGTCTCATTGATTTGTTATTCTACACGGTTGCCGAAAAAATAGTGTACGCAACACGTCCGAAAACAGTTTTTTTTGACTCGCAGGTTTCCAGGACTCGCCTACGGCTCGTCCTAGAATTTTGTCGACACGTCCAAATAAACAGTATTTTCTGGACTTATTCTGCCAGTCTTTGAAGTTTGTTTATTAAGTGTTCACCATCATTTCCATAACATGGCAAGCAACTAAGCAACAAGTATCTTGTGTGTCTATAAACATTAAAATCAAACAAATGAAGCAAAAGTAAATGATATCTGAATGAGCACTGGCGTCGCTAGGATTTTATCTTGGGGGGGAGCAGACAGGTACCACAGAGGCGTACAGTGCCAAATCGCAACTTTTGCTTAATTTGGTCAATAATTTAATTTAAAACTAAAAAATATGTAAATTTTGACAATTTTAAAAAGTAGTTGAATTCGGAAATTTACCCTTCTCTTTCTTCTTACGCTTTTTAAAGTTGCCAAGACATTGCCAGTTTCATACGCAACATTCGAAAGATCATTTTCAGTGATGAGATTTTAAATTGGTTAAGGTTATCCATGGCGCAAAACAGATTTTCAGCACTTGCGGTAGTATTTATTCAGAGATGTAAAAATAGACTTAGATAAAGTTATGTTTTAAAAGATAGAAAAATGTCTTTAGTATATTAGTTTTAAGGTTTTGAGAATACAATAGTGTGTATCTAATAAAAAAAAATTTGATAAAGTTAACATGCTCGCAATAATTTCCTTTTCTAATCAATATTTCGTATATTTTTATCATATAATTAATAGAAGCAAAAAACGAAATTTGGTAAAATTTGCCAATATTTATTTTTATGCTCTTATTAATTTATAAATACAAACTTCTTTAACGTAAAACTGTGGGTAATTGTATTTGGCTAAACTTTGGATAAACGTAACGAAATATTGATCAAAAGACGATAAATTAAACCACATTAAATTAATTAAATTACACCAGAGAATATTTTAACAATATAATATTAACACCTACAAACAAACGGCAGCCAGTATGACACGTTCGCGTCCTCCGCAGTGATGGCGCTGTTGGTGTTTTTATTTCATTATATAAAGAGCCTAATGAGGTACCTACCTATTTATACCTAATAAAGATTGCATTTTTTTAAATTTTACGTATTATTTAAAAGGTTACAGGTTAATAACAGAATGTGCTGTTTAGCT
Source organism: Polydrusus pterygomalis (assembly GCA_963969555.1). Lineage (NCBI taxonomy): Eukaryota > Metazoa > Arthropoda > Insecta > Coleoptera > Curculionidae > Polydrusus > Polydrusus pterygomalis. The sequence continues at coordinate 6,022,372 of OZ018376.1, forward strand.
ATTTTCTATTTTTTTTTATAATACTCATGGCTCTTGGGAGGGGGGGGGGGGGGGGGGGCAAATGTCTATGTGGCCCTCTAGCTAGGCCGGCGTGTATGGGCATTATCGTTAATAGTTTGGGTTATTGTTAAATTAAATTTTAAACACTTTTTAATAAAATATTTTGCAAATTCTCTAGTCTAGTCACTTATTGGGATTAATATGTAGTTAAATAATAGTCAGTTTACCAACACTCAGTTATAATATCTAACTATAACCAATTTGTTTTTGTTATGTTAATTTATGAAAATAAAAATAGATAATTTCAGTAGTAAAACAACTACTTTAAATTGTGGTGTTCCTCAGGGTACTATTTTGGGACCAATTTTATTCTTACTTTGGAATTATTTTTTGGAAAAAATTAAAATTTGACAGATAATGCGAATCAGGTGACTACTTACTATTTTTTTGCTTAATTTTTATCTCGATCAAAGCAGAACTTGATGCCAAAGTGAAATTTCGAATAAAGTTATTAATAAAAAAAATCCCATATGATGCGGACTACTGGTCACACTGTATAAAACTTGATTAAAAATTAAAAAGGAATTCCAATTATTTGGCAAGAATTTGGAGCAAACTTTAGCTGTTTAAAAGTAAAAATAAATTGAAAGTCAAGTTCTACAATTTCTTGAGCAAGAACTGAAATTTTAAAGCCCGGACCTGTCTATTTTCATTTTCCCATTTGTCAAAATGATAATGTTTCAGTGCAGAAAGAATTTGACAAATCATTGTTATACAAAATATTGTGCCTTTTACCCATGAGTGTGTGTCCCTGGTGGGTTAAATAATTATTAGCAGAAACCTTTCGTCTTGGGAAACCTAAATACATTTTTCAGAAATAAATTATACACTTATAAGTTTAAAAAATCCAATGATGAAGCGGGAAACCCGTTTCTCTTGTGTGACGTTGAAATAAATTAAAAGTGAAAATGTATATAGCATAGCAATCACAGCATAGCCTAGCGGACAAGACAAGTGTGGAACTGTATTTTGTATTCAGGGATCTCCAGCATAATGGATACCCTGGGGCTGGTAGACAAAACGGTCTCTCGTCCGTATTGGGACAACCATCGAGTAAAGTTCATTACCTCATTTATTTGAGGAATTACCAACACAACAGTTTTAGAGAATGTTAAGGTGCATAGTTTAAAATTATTTCTGAGTATACAGGGTGGTTAAAAAAAACGTGCCGAATATAACATAACTTTTCTTAAATAAAACACCCTATTATTGTTTAATTTATTTTTAGAGTTTACGTGAAATTCTATAACTTTTTTTAATAATACAGTGTCACCAGTAAAGTCCGCATCATATGGGATTTTTTTTTATTAATAGCGTTATTCGAAATTTGACTTTGGCATCAAGTTCTGCTTCGACCAAGATGAAAATTAAGCAAAAAAATAGTAGTCACGTGATTCGCATTATCTGTCAAATTTTAATTTTTTCCAAAAATAAATCAAAAAAGGGTTATTTCTAAAAGTATCAAAAAAAGTGGTGCAATTACAAAATATAGGTAAAAAATCAAAATTATCTTATGAAGCTGAAAATCCACGTGGGCTAAAAACTGCATTAAAAAAACTTTTGCTAATAACTTTTTTTGATATTTTCAGAAATAACCCAACCTTTGAATAATTTTTTGGAAAAAATTAAAATTGACAGATAATGCGAATCACGTGACTACTATTTTTTTGCCTAATTTTCATCTCGATCGAAGCAGAACTTGATGCCAAAGTCAAATTTTGAATAAAGCTATTAATAAAAAAATCCCATATGATGCGGACTTTACTGGTGACACTTTTTACCCCAAATCAACAATGAGTAAGGAGTTTAAGTTTCAACTTGAAAAAAAATTGTAGTATTTTTACTACAAAGGCCTTAGGTATATTTAAAGCACTTAATTTTGCAATTGAATATGATAATCAATATTTTGTTATTCTGTCTGATTCTATGTCCGTTCTAAAAATATTAACCAATATCAAACCTTGGTCCTACAAAACTAATCCTTTGTTATAGCACATTTCGATATATCATGTTAAAAAAGAAGCACATAACATTTATTTGTGTTAAAGAACACACTGGTATAACCGGTACTAGCCAAGGATAGTATTCGTAATGGAATCAGTTCTAGTCTCACTCTTAGCTAGGCAGATGTTCTTCTAAAATCACAAATAATAAATAAATTAAATATTATTGTACCACATCTCTTCCAAGGTATTCACTTCTTGTAAAAAACATTCATAATAATCACTACAATATGGATATAATAGCATTTAATATCCTATACCTTTCATCACTAGGAAATATAAATAGTATATTAAAGTACGAGTTTCATAAGAAGCGGTTTTAGCGCCCGCGTCTATTTTAAAAAACGAGCCACGAAGTGGCGAGTTTTTTTATTGACACGGGCGCTAAAACGCCTTATGAAACATGTGCTTTATACATTTTTTTTCTATTTCACCTTTTATAATCAAGAAAAATACATTTTAAAAAGAAAATAAATCCTTCAAATTTTGTAAATTTTTATGTCTAAATTTTATGTTGGTAATACTATTTTTTATCATAGGAGCCTCTGGACAACAAAAATTATTTTGCAAACTGTCATTTTTTGATTTATTGACCCATTTTCACCACGAGATTCTAAAGTTATTTTAGCGATATGAGATTTGAAATTGGACGGAATACGTTGTGTGATCCTTGTACATTCGGTATATATACAGAGCGTTCGGAAATTCGGGAGATTTTCCTACTTTTTTTTGAATTTTAAAAGACGTGATTTTACGTCACGGCATTGCAATTTAGTATAGGGAAGATGGAAAATTCAAATAAAGTTGAAGTTAAAATCGACATTAGAAGGTTAGTAGATTGAATTTTGGATAGGATTTGGCAGAAAATGATAGCTTGAAGCATCTACAAAAGATTGATTTATAGATTTATGCAACCAACATACATGACTGTTATCCACACAGAATAAAAAAGTAAGTTATCAAGCTAGTTTTCCTATGCGAAAAATGGGTTTTCTCGTAAATCACAAAGGCCGCGCAAGTCAATGAAATAAAACATTTAAATGTTACCAACATCAAATAAAGAAAAAACGCGTATCGAAATAGCTTCATTACGATCCGCAAATGAGGGTCGTACTGAACTCATTATGAACGTGAAATAGAAAAAATCTTTTATGTCATACCAGTACATTATTGTGTTTTTATACCTTAGATACCATCCACATAATGGATTACTTTATGCCCGTGCGGGCATAAATTACACATTATGGCCCGCGCGGGCATTAAGTGTGTATCTTGTTCCATTTTTGATTTTTGACTTTAACACATTAAACATTTTATTAATGCCAAGGCAATGTCGCAGGTAAAAATAAAAAATTGGTAAATCAAATTAAATTAAAAAAAAAATTTATTATTCATAACGAACTGGTATGACATAAAATTTTGTATGAACCACGGGTACTAATAGATATATACCCTCGGGCGACTTACGAACCCTCGGGCCAGAGGCCCTCGGCTTTGTAAGACTGTCGCCCTCAGGGCATAATCATCTACTTAGTACCCTTGATACATAAATAACTATAATATACCCCTAACATATTTATACACGGTCAATTAATTATTTAAATTAGTCTTTATTAGTTTTAGAAAAAAAAACCTGCCCTATTTTTTCCTTATATACAGGGTCTCCGGAAATGATGAGCAAAAAATTAAGGGGATAATTCTAGACCGAAAATAAATGCTATCTCTTCCTATAACATTTTTTCGAAAAAATATTCTTAACGAAGTTAAAGTAAAATTGTATTTGCAGTTTTTTTGCAATATCTTTTGCCACGCTCAAAATATTTTGACGAAATCTCGTATATGGGACTTTTTTGGGATGAGGAATACAAATTTGTCCACCGTTTTTTTCGCATTTTATAGAGGGCGCCACATAGGAGCCTGTACTTTAATTTGAACAGTCCCAACTTTTTTGTCCTACACTGTATGCGCATTTTGACTGAATATTTTTATTCTCCAAACCTTTTGACATAAAAAAGTTATACTAATTTTGTTTCGATACATCTAACCGTTTTCGAGAAAAACGCTAAAATAACATTGCTTGCATGTGATGAATACGAAATCATTTTAATTTATTTTCAACCTTAAACATAGCATAGCAAAGAAGGGAATATTCCATGGAGTTCGTCGGAATTTTTGCATTGAAAAGGAAGGACGTTACTTTTAAACTTTCATTTGAATGTTTAACTTATTGTTCTAGTAACTTATGTATTTTAAAACTGCAAAAAAAATTTAAATTTAACACCATGTAAGTTAATAATCAATTTTCGAAAAGATGTTATACTTAGGAAGAGATAGCATTTATTTTCGATCTAGAATTATCACTTATAATCTCCCTAGCAGCAGAATTATTACCGATCTTTTTTTTTAAGGTCACGAATGGTTTTGTTAATAGAAAATAATTTTCTATCAACTTTTTTATTAAAAAATACGCGTGTTTCAGTATAAATAACAGTAGCGTAGTAGACCACATCAGACTGCAGGTTTAAACTAGGTAGCATAAATATCGCTAATTGGCACCCGAGGGTGCTTTTAATATAACTATTTAAAAATTGACTGACATTTTCTATTATCTATTATTATAATATTAATTATCTTTCTTTGCATCACACTCTTGCGAACTGAGATTAGGAAACATTTTAACCTTTAAAACATCTTTATTATTCAAAATTTTACATTTAAGCGACATAAATTTTCATATATTATTACATAACTTATTCATAGTTAATAGAAACAGCATAATATCAAGATACACACTCCTTTAGGCTACGCTGCTAGGCTAAGCTTAGCTGTCTTAACTTGTTCAAGTCGTGTAACAGAAACATCTACAACACTGCTTGAACATCCATGTGTCACGTGACTTTTTTGAGGTTACTCATGGTTTAGTATATACTTTTCGCACGAAGTAGGTGTAGTTGTCCTATTAATTTGTATTTTTATCCGGTTTTCGATTGATATCTAATAGAAAATTAAAGTGACATGATAGCTAAGAACCTCTACAAAACACTAGTAAAAATTTGTGGTGCGGGTTTGCTCTACATTAATAAAGTGAAAAATCCAACAGTCTGGCCGGCCTGACCATAGACCATTTACCTTTAGATACGTACAGCTTATCTCCTGCGCAAACAAAAGTTACGTTTTATAGGTGAAAAAATACGTCCGAGCGCATGACTCGCCGGTCAGCTGGCTTCCTTCTGGACACCTTCGTGCATGCGCACAAACCTCGTGTTATCGGCCTCTCCTACTTTATCGACGATAATCGACATGCTCAAGATACTGTGCAGAACCGGCTCGGCCGCCATTTTTGTTGTTGTGTTTTAAGGTTTCTCTGTGGATTCCTTGTAGTATTCTTGGCTATCGTGGATTGTGGCTTTTTAATATTTACGGATTTCTAGTTTTTATGTAGTTTAGTGAATTGTGTTTGTTCTTTTAGTGACTAGGATTGAAATATGAACAATGACTAGTAACAGCCGTTGTATGATTTTATTATGCCCAAATAGGGGTACAATAACTGGTATTTCGTATTTTCAGTAAGTATGGAGTAGTGATGTATCTTGATATATAACTTTATTTTATTATGATCAATTTAAACACATCAAACTAGGCCTAGGCTACACAAACAAGGTATGAAAATAAAAAGAAACCCACACCAAGACAGATTATGGCGATGCATGTTTTGGTACATTTTATTTGCAGCCCTGCAATCTTCAGAAAGTTTAAAAGATACTTTTCTCTATACTTATATTATATAAAAGAAAAAAAATTAAATACCTAAAGTTGCCACAGTGGATCTTTGCCCGTGCGTCATCAATCAACGATCAGGACTCGACGTGGTTAATCACTCTGCATCCTTGTTTATTACAGTAACAAGTTTGAATAAAAGCATAAAAGAACGTCTCCAAAATTCCGCAATAATATAACGTGCTAGACAAGGATAAAACTATAAACGTCAGTTAATTACTTTCTTTATTTGTTTAGTTGACAACCGTTGTATTATAGAACGTCATTGTCAACCTTATTTTGATCTGCCAATCTAATTCGTATTTGGTAAATCTGTGTGCCTTAGAACTGTTCCTGTTTTTAAAAATAGTTCTTTTTAGAGGCAATTATACCCACCATCTGTTTTGGCGGTAAGTATTTATGGATTTTTATAATAACTAATTTATTTATTTTAAATATTCTAACCGTGAAAGTTCTTTGAAACGTTTACGGCAGTGGCTAAATTCCCTTAAATGAAAGGATGTTAAAAATTTGACTTTTGCGATTTTAATAGTCAATAAAACACCAAACTTTTGTAGATTTTAAGCTTTAAAAATAGTATTAAATGTATAAACATTTGTTTGTCAATTTCTTTTAGATAATAGAGAATGCCGGGCAAAACTTAAAATAAATAATGATTTTTCGTGATATTATGTAGGTACGTCAAACGGTAGGCAGGCACGTCCATTTTATGAACTTAACTTAGTTTTGACTTTTTTCGTCTCGTAATTTTGATTTGATTCATACGATTTTGATGACGTAAAAGTGATGACGCACGGGAAAAGAACCACTGTGGCGACTTTAGGTAGTTCATATTACCCCACGGGTCATGTTCTCGGGCAAAAACTATTTCAAATTCTTGAACAAGAAATTGTGCTTAAAAATGTTTTACACGTAGATACCCAAGTTTTTTAGAAAATTGTAAAAATCAATACAAGTTATATACCAACTAATATTTAACTTGAGGTTACGTCCGCGATGATAACATCAAAGATTGGTTATTTTGCTGGTTTTGTTTGTTTTTTTATATTCAATTTTATAAGTTTTATAGTGTAATTGACTTGTTCTGTTCCCTTTTGAACTAAAAAAACACGACGACGAATCATTTTTAAACAAATTTTAAAAACAAAACCTTAAAAACAATTTTCTCTCCTTAAAATCTGATCTGGTTTGCTACTACTAAAAATGCTAGAAATCACTACCTTTTTCCCAACTTGATCAAAAATTGAGAAGAAATTCCAATTCTTTGGCAAGAATTTAAATTTTAAAGGCCGGACCTGTCTATTTTCCCATTTGTCAAACGACAATTTTGCAGTGCGCATGTCTAATCGTGTGTAGCTTTGTTTACATGCGCGAGGCCATAAACTGCCACTTTCGTAATTATTGTTTGCTTATCTAAAGGTAAATTATCTATGGGCCTGACAGAGTGTTTACGGGTCTCATAAATGGCGGTAATTTTATTTGTTTTAATTTAAAAGTTGTGTTTTTTGTATTCTAGTTAGCTCTTTGGGATAAACTTTATTGTTTTGTGGCTACAGTTAATTTATTCAATATTGAAGTGTTCAATTTGAAATTAATTAAATAAAAAAGTTAAAATGAAGCCTGCAGTCTATGGGCTACTACGCTACCGTTACATATACTGTAAAACATGCAATGTGCATTGTTTTTGTTCGAATTGAATGTTCGTTCAGCAAAGCAGTAAGCAAAGCAGTGAGCAAAGCAGTGAGCAAAGCAGTGAGCAAAGCAGTGAGCAAAGCCGCCGTTTGTGGGCTCCTTAACGAGCTGCAGTGAAAATGGTTCTACTTGTGTGTGTGTGTATTTACAATACCACCGCCTCGGCAGCAACCGCAATAAAAACGCTGTGTGTGTCATCTCCCTAAAGCGTGGACATATGATAATATCCCAAAAATTCCATTATTCACGGTTTCCGTACCTTTCCTGCGAAAAATGGTGAATCTGAGCATTCACAGAGTTTGTTTATAAGGAATTTCCAAAGGAAGAGAGAGAGAACCGGTCCGTAAAAGTTAAAAGATTTACAAAAATACTAGCATTGAACTAGTCTGCCAATTCATGTTTTGTTTTCAACATGTGTAAATTAATCTGCATTTTGTTATTAGTCACGCGAGTAGTGTACGTTTCTCTACAATCCTGCCATTATCTCTTCAATATTGGCATAAATTATCGTGAGTTAGGAACAATAGGCTCAGACTGGAATTATACAACTTATACAGGTTGTATTAGTGATGCAGCATTTACAAATAAGACAATTGTTAAAATATGGCTTTATAAAGGAAGCATGCCACGATTGGAAAAAAAATTCATCTCCAACATGAAGAATTTAAGGGAACTTTATATTGAGAATTTTCAAGTAGAGACGATTGCACCAGGAGCTTTTTCGAACTTGCCCCGATTAGAAAAGATAAACATAAACAAAAACACCGTTAAAACTATATCCAGGGGTGTATTTGATATACTTCCAACCCTTCGAACCATCCAGTTCTTTAAAAATAAATTATCGTTTATTGAGGACCACGCATTTGCTAATTTACCAAACTTAAAAGAGATTGACCTTAATGAGAACCATCTTGATCAAGTAAGAAGGGATTGGTTTACCAATACATCTAACATTGAGAGTTTCAACATGTTCCGTAATTTTGTAAGTAAAATTCCATTGGGAATGTTCCACGGCTGGAAAAATCTTAGCGGACTTTATTTCAATACGAATGAAATTTCCGTTATAGAAGGAGAACTGTTCAAAGACAATGGTCCATATATAAAAGAAGTTGGTTTTCACCACAACCGCCTAGAAAGAATTTCTACAGATACTTTTTCAGGATCACCTTATATGGGGTATCTCTCACTGAGTGGAAATCTGTTAAATTACCTTCCAGATGAATTTTTAAACACAGTATTAGTAGGAGACATAGTTCTATATGGCAACCCTTTCTCATGTCCTTGTTGGTATAAAATCCACAACGTTCTTCTGGCGAGAGGTGTGACAATTGACGATTTAACGGTCACGTTTGCGGGAACTTGCAAAAGCGTGGGTGTGCCAGTGTGCGGATTATCACTCAAATCTTCAAGTACGTGTATGGATTCAGTGGATAAGGAACTGAGGTGGCGAATGATTTCTTACATGAAGAACGTTAATTATGATTCTATATACGATTCAACGGGACAGCAGTGTGCAGTGTTTAACGAGTTGGATTAATATACTATCCGAGTATAGGTACGATCTTAGTTGGGACAGCCGAAACGCTTAAACTGGAAGGTATTTTTCGGTGATGGTGCACGGTGCACTTCAGGACCCTCGAACTTTCACTATTTTTTTGAAAGAAAAACTGAAAAAGTATTAAATTTTCAGGAATTCTACATAAAAAAATTTATGGATGAACCGTTTTTGACAAAGTTATTAGTAAAAAAATTTAAGGCTTTGATACAAGGAAGTGTATGTGATGTTTTCGAAAAACTTCACTAGTTAAGAAAGAAGTGAATATTCCTGTGTGAAATATCGCTTCCTGTCACACAGACATATACATATCACTCGATTTTTTTATACTTTTAAATATGTAGTTTCAATTTACCACCAACCAGTTTTAATAGGGATCCTATTTTAATAGGAATCGTATAACAAACTTGTTTCTGTTTGATATATAATATTAAGAATAAAATATGTAGATAGCTAGATCGATAAAAAAAAACATGTTTTTTTTATTGTGTTTATTACCTGTTCTAAAGAATCTGTTTTTAAACTTTAAATTTTTTTTAAATGATTTTTCTTAGAAATTCTTCGCCTTACAAATTAAAATTTTTAAAAGTCTTTATTGAAATTTTTATGTTTGTTAAATCCTTTATTATTCGAAATTTGTTTCTTTTCAAGATTACCTTTAAGGGAAATTTTATTTTGGACTGAGATGTTTCGAAAACTTAAAGTTTTAGCAATTTATATACATGTTGTCCGGAAATGATGGGCAAAAAATTTAGGGGAAAATTACCCTCATGCATTTAGCTAGAGGTGTTGTTTTCGATTGATTACATCGAATATTTCCCTCATATGTTAAAGTTCCGATAAGAGAAATGCAATTTTCGCAAAATTACAGCGAAAACAGCACTGCCAGAAAGTTTATATTGTTGACGAAACGTCAAAGCGGGATTTTATTGTTAACAAACGTCAAAAAATATAATATTCTGACAATTAACGTCATCTTATTGAGTGACAGCAGACAAAAAAGTCAATGTCAACGAATGTTTTCCTTTCATTTTGTCAAGAATTGTTAATTTTATTGTTAGTATTTTCTGTTAAATAAAATATTTAAATTTGCTTGATTCGAGTTCTTAATTAATTTGGGAAATATTCAAATAAATTACACTCGTGCATAAAAATAACTAGATAACTTTTTATTCAATGTGTTTTTTTTACAAATTGCAATCGTTTGTTTTCATATTTTACGAAAATGCTTTGTGTAATTAAACGCGTGCTTAACAATTTTTAAGCACTCGTTTAAAGGCGAGTGTTGTAAATTATCCGAGTGTATTATGGTTCATTAGACGCGAGTCAAATACTATACTTTATCTAAAACCATCCATTTATACAGTTACTAAAAATAGTTGAGTTTATATGGAAAATATAATAATTACACTTGTTGTTTTATGATAATTACACTTGTTGTATTATGGATAGCATAATGATCTTATTATCAAAAAAAAAATTGAGTTCATATGGGAAATATAATAATTACACTTGTTGTTTTATGATAATTACACTTGTTGTATTATGGATAGCATAATGCTCTTATTATCAGAAGTATTATTAAATGGTTGTAGATAAATTATCTATTCAAATCAAAGGTTCAAAGTGACGTCCTTCTTCTTCAATGTATAAATTCATTTTTCTTAGAAAATTCCCACGAATTCCATGGAATATTCCTTCCTTTGCTATGCTTTGTTTAAGGTTGAAATTGAAAATGAATTAAAATAATTTCGTATTCATCACAATTAAGCAATTTTATTTTAGCGTTTTTCTCGAAAACGGTTAGATTTATCGAAAGAAAAGTAGTATATTCTTATGTCAAAAGGTTAGGAGAATTAAAATATTTAGTCAAAATGAGCATACAGTGTAGAACAAAAAAGTTGGGACCATTCGAATTAAAGTATAGGTTCCTATGTGGCGCCCTCTACAAAATGGGAAAAAACGGTGGGCAAATTTGTATTCCTTATAATGAAAAAGCCCTATATTATACTAGATTTCGTCAAAATATTATGAGCCTGGCAAAAGGTATTGCAAAAAAAAGGCAAATAAAATTTAACTTTAACACCCTGTAACTTCGTTAATAATCAATTTTCGAAAAAATGAAGGAAATTATAGCATTTATTTCCGGTCTAGAATTATTCCCTAAATTTTTTGCTCATCATTTCCGGACACCCTGTATATGAACAAACATGAAATTTTATAATTAAGTTTGAAATGTTATGTGTTCATTTTGTACATAAAATTTCCAGATTTTACAGTTTTTTTGTTATTGTGGGACTGACCGATTTTTACATCCGTTTTTCAATATAACTAATGTAATTTTACCAAAGTTTTCTGCTTAGAAATGTCGCAAATAACATTACAAAAGAGCATTTTAAAAAGGAACACACAAACATTGATGTCTACCCAACACGTGCGGAAAGTGTATTTTCCGCCTGCAACGTAACTGTAAGTAATTACATCCGAAAGTGTCACTTTTCGCACTGATAGGTAAGGCGCTATTACAACATTTCTTAGAAAAAACATTACACCCTGTATACGGATATTAAGTTGCATACTTTTTGCCAATATTTTTAAAACAGAAGAGTTTTTAAAAACTTTTTTTAGTTAATTTATTATAAATAAAATAATAAATTATGTCAAAAATAACATGGGTTTATCTGAGTGTCTATAAATCTTATTTTTAAGAAATGTCATGAATGTCAGAAATGACCACCATTAGTTAGAAAGCCCAAACTCTGGGATTTTAATATGATTCATGTGCAGGTTTTATTAAACAAGGACGCCAGCGACCATTCTCTTTATTGTAAAAATTTTAATTCCTCTCGAAAGATAATGAATGATGATGAATTTTTATAAGTTGGTAGGAATTCCAGCACCGGACTTGAAAATTATACATCTGATACCTTCTAAAACAATTGATGCAATAGTCTCATACCGCTTACTTTTGCCAATCAGTGAAATAATAATAATATTAAATAATAGATAATAATAATAATAATTTATTTTGAAAATTTTGTTGCATAAATATTTATATTACAATTACTCACAATTACAGAAAAATTAACATGGTCTGCACATTTACAAAGCATTACTGAAAACGTTATTCCTGTCCTGGGAGCAATTAGAAGGTGTAGCCATAATATCTTAACATATTATAAACAAAGTCGCTGTCGCTGTCTGTCCGTCCCTCTGTATGCTTAAATCTTTAAAAACGCAACGGATTTTGAAGCGGTTTTTTTTAATAGATAGAGTGATTAAAGGGGAAGGTTTTTATGTATAACTAGCGACCCGCCCCGGCTTCGCACGGGTGCAATTTCAGAAAGTGGCATGCCGGGTACTAATATATCGGGTTTGTTCGGGTTTGTATTCATACCAGCGGGTTGCAACGCATGCCGGATACACGCTAGTGTTAAATAAAAACACAATATCTGCTGTATAACAGGTTTGTCGAACCACACATGAGATACTTGTTGCCATGTTATGGAAATGATGGTGAACACCAGGGCCGGAGCTAGAGCTGAATAGGCCCCGGGGCAAATCAAATTTTGGGGCCCCTTATTGAAATTACTTTTGATAATACCACAGTATTAATGTCGGGTAAGAATAACAGTATTTTTTTAATGTAGATATTTATTGTATCTTTTACCAACTTGTTGGAACAGGTATTACTATCATCTGACAATCTTCTACACGTAGAATCTACGTAAACACCGCGCTCTCATGATAATTTGTCACAAACGCAAGAACTTACAACTAAAAAAAAACACTTCTTTCTAGATTTTATAGTGGCAAATTCTTTTATCACTTTATTGAAGTCAATTTTGCGCGCTCTTCGATTTTCAATGGACAGTAGCGTTAAATTACTGAGTCTATTTTGTCCCGAGGTACGCAATATGAACATGAACCACTGGCGCCAAAAATTTGAAATCCCTTGATAACATTAGGTCCGATCAGCAAACTTTGAGATTTGCTTTTTTCTATTACCTGAGAATGTTTTTTAACTTTTTTTTAGGTTTGTTGGAGTAATAACAAAAAAATTGTTTGCAATGTATTCGAATAAAGCTAAATATTTTCTTCTTCCCAACTTTTCCTCTTCCCAACCCCTGCCGGGGGCCCCTCTGGGTCGGGGGCCCCTCTGGGTCGGGGGCCCCTCTGGGTCGGGGGCCCCTCTGGGTCGGGGGCCCCTCTGGGTCGGGGGCCCCTCTGGGTCGGGGGCCCCTCTGGGTCGGGGGCCCCTCTGGGTCGGGGGCCCCTCTGGGTCGGGGGCCCCTCTGGGTCGGGGGCCCCTCTGGGTCGGGGGCCCCTCTGGGTCGGGGGCCCCTCTGGGTCGGGGCCCCTCTGGGTCGGGGGCCCCTCTGGGTCGGGGGCCCCTCTGGGTCGGGGGCCCCTCTGGGTCGGGGGCCCCGGGGCGCCGCCCCGCTTGCACCGCTGTAGATCCGGCCCTGGTGAACACTTAATAAACAAACTTCAAAGACTGCAGAATAAGTCAATAAAAACAATATTCTCTATCATCTACTATACTGCTAGTGAAACTTTGTATATCGTATATCCATTCGTAAAAGTTAAACAACTTAAAATGCTCGAGCAAGCTAGCTTAACTTATATTTAAAATTAAAAATAAACTACTAAAAACGAATGTGAAATTACAACAAAATAGATACTTTCACGATTATGGCCAAAGAACTAGAGACAATATAAGAAACGCATATCAACGAACAAAAAAGTCACTGAAACTCACCTATGTTTAGAAGGGTACAAATAATTTACAATGAATTGCCGCGGACTCTGTTCGAGGGCGAAGAAAAGGCTGTGTGTCGTAACCTCAAGATTTATTTCAGGAACAAAGACTGCATTTTGGTTAAGTACCTACATTTAAATTTGTATATAGAGTATTTTATATTGTTTACTGTTTATAATTTTTATTTTAGTATTGAAAATACTACTGGGTGCGTATATACGGGTATATTTCATGAAAAATGAACGCGACATGCGACATGCACATAAATAACACGGCGGTAAAGTCTAAACAAACATCCGAGCAGCACAGGATCGATGACATCATCTGCGTGTTAATATTGTTTTGTTTTGGGTTTCGGCATTTATTATTATATTTGTGGATATTAATATATGGCCTAGAGAGAGAACAGTTATAGTAGTTAGTATTGAATCGGCCAGTACCTACTTTTATGTTACGGGATCTCCCAAAAGCCACAGCTACACACAAGCGGCGTCGGCTTTATCAGGATGTTTATTTAAACCAAATATTATTACTATTGAAATATTATACTGTGTGTTTATTTGGACATAATAAAAAGTAGATTATCTTTATTATTGTTCTATATTCTTACATTATAGTTATTAATGATACTAGTTCGATGAACACTATAATGAAACGTGTGCAACGTTTAATTGCACAAGTTTCATTAACAAAGTTCATATCGAACGTGTATCATTCAAAATTTAATCTACGACAGGGCAAATAGATTTTATTCGTCTAAATTTCATTGATATCAGATAACGTTTTCGTAATTTTAAAAATTTTCAGGTGTCCATATTAGTCAATATCATGGTAACCGCATTTTTGATTGTTTCAATTTTGATAAAATTGGAAAAAAATAAACAGTGATGTCGCTGAAACAAAGCGAAATAGCGCGGCGGTCCAATCCAAAACATTTCATAGCCGACTTAAGATTTAGACATTTCATGAACAAAGAGTACAAGGACCAGCAGGTAAATGGTTGTGTATAGCTAAAGAAATAATTTTGTCGCTATTATATAATTTAATTATTATTTCAAACTAAATCGGAGCATCCATGCCGTCATAATAACGCGCGATAGCGGCACGTTACATACTCACAAACTCACAGATAGGAGTAATCTGTGCTGTGACATAATGGTTTCCTTCTCGCCACTGTATGTGGTAGGCATTTTCAATACGCCTATGATACTTGCGTTAGATGCAAGATCTGTGAATTTTTTAAGGCCTCGGTGCCAGTTATTGTAACTGACTTGAGTTCTGAAAAAAATAGTTTTGGAAAAAAAGAAAAAAAAAAATTTTAAGGGTAATAATGAGTTTCTCTGGTTTAAAGATAATGTGTCAAAATAGAGTTAAAAACTATATATTATATTATAATTACCCAAACCTCGAAAATACTAATTATCTGAAACGCAATTTTGAATACTTTGTTATATTAAGAGCAACCTTTTTTTTTGTTTTATTCGTTCAGCTTCTATAGGTAAAATACTACCTACAGTTTAACATAAACTAATTAAATTCAGTCAGATATTAAATTTCCTGTCAAGGAAATCCACACTTTATCAGTTTTTGGCTTATTACTATTCATATACCCAAAATAAAGTCTATACCTACTATTGGATTTAGTCTTACATTGATACGGTTACCTTTGTAACCCAAATATATAGGCTAACTAACATATTGTTAAACACTTTAATTCAGCCAGGGATTTAATTTTTTTCTGTCAATGGAAACCCTTCTACAGTTTTTGACTTACGTAAGGTACGTAGACCCAAATATGGTTTCTATAGAATTTGTTGGGTATGATATAATTCACTGATACGGTTACTTTTCTAAACTTGTATGTGGTCTAACATAAAGTTAAAAACTTCATCTCAGCCAGGGATTTAATTATTCTGTCAATGGAACCCATACTTTAACAGTTTTGGACTGACATAAGGTATATACGTATACCCAAATATGGTTTCTATAGAATTTGTTGGGTATGATACAATTCACTGATACGGTTACCTTTCTAAACTTATATGTGTGCTAACATAAAGTTAAACTTTATTTTATTGCTATACAAACAATAATAATAGTAATAATAATTTGTCTTACGTAAGGTGTACATAGACCCAAAAAAGATGATTATAGATTTATCTATCTAAACTAAACTAATAGCCTAACATATTAAATACCTACTTACTTTATTCAAACTGGTATTTTAATTTTAATGGTAAAGTACCCTGTTTATGTTTAATGTGGAACAGTAGAGTTTAGGAATTAAAATATGCGTATTAATACATTTACCAAAATTTATGATAAAATGATCAAACAAGTGTTGGCAAATTTTGCCTTCAATTTTAATGCTATTGCTAAAATTAGTTATTGGGATGATTTATATAATCATAAAGATAAATTAATCAAAATTAATAAAAAGAAGATTTGTAAATATAGGATAATAAATAAAAAATATTTATAAGTAAAATAAAAATATTTGTTTCAGGTAGCCTCAAAACAGTAATGAAGAGCGCCAAAGATCATTTAAACAGTTTGGTAAGTATTTTATGGTATTTTACAACTTTCTGTCGATATTTTTTCGGTATTTTTACTGAGCTTGAGAAACTCTAGGTGCCATTTGTGTTTACTAAAAAAATTGGGTTTCTTGGGTTCTTGTGCCAGATAATTTTTAAGATAATGGAAAATTGCAGCGAATGCGATAAAGTGTTTAGTAAAGTAAAATTTCTCTAAGAACCCGCCGCATCGTGGCTAAATCACCTGTCATTTATCGCACCCTGTTAAAGTCTGTGGTCTCTTTTACGTTAAAATGTTGGCGACAAAGACAGGACTGGGTTCTATTACCATCGCATTCAACATATTTTAAACTGTACGGGGGGGGGGGGGGGGGGGGGTATGAATGGTTTATTAGCATACCTATACTTGCTTGCAAAAATACAGCGTTAATTTTATGTACAATTGAAACATCGAACTCAACGTGCGATAGATTAAATAATATAGCGCTATTTATTGGTAAAACATAGAAATACATGCGCTAAACGTACCAATGGAAAACGCTATGAACAACCCTGACAACATATTACAAGTGTTTTGTCTGCCAAATATTGTACAAAAACCAATAAAGCGGCGAGCGATGCGCCTGCGCATGTTTCACGTTCAATGCTGCGTTGCCATACCTATTATAATTTACGTTCGCGGAGCAGTGCATAGCCGCCAAAATGTCATGTGAACGAACAGCTGGATTAGTTCTCCGTAAACGCAAGGTTTGGCAACCTTACCGTAATTAAAATAGTTAAACTTATAATATTAAATTTATAATAGCAAATGACGATAAATGAAATGTTTGGTATTGGAAATAGGAGTTAATTAACCTAAATTTAACCGCAGCGAGTGTGAGTATAAGCTGTGTGTGTGTGAGCTCCCTACAGTTTATCAAATTATTAGATAACTACTGTGAAATATTTAAAGAACTTGACATGGACGCTTCAAGTGATGGTGATAAATCGAATTATAAGAAAAATAAAGAAAGAAAAATACAATTAGATGAAAGAAAAAGGAGTTTTTCCGTCGGATCAGATTTAAACAGAGACGAAATAAATAAAATAATCGGTGCCCAGCCAAGGTCGTTCAGACCTTGTGTTGATAAACATGACAAAAAAAGTATTTCTGATAAAGAGGACGAAAACAAATTACCAGGGGAATTTAATAAGTGGGAACTAAATTTGGACAATGATATTGTATTTACTGACCCTAACGCCATTTTCAAGCCGAGAGCATCGATACAGCATACACCCCCTTCAACCCCAGATACCATCCTTAACAAAACAAATGAAAAAAAACTTAATGCAACGAAGGAGAGTAGCAGTAACAAAAGACCAAGATCAGAAAACAGCCCCGAAATACTAAATATGTATAAAAAGCAATGTCATAGCGATATACAAACTATGGAAAGTAGTGAAACAAACCAACAAGAACTGTTCCCAACAGAAAAACTAATTCTTGAAATTTTTACATCGTTAGGAAAAATACAAGAACTAACAAATAAAAATGAAGAGTGTCCAACGCTTTCAAAAGATGATCAAAAAGGTCTCAGGGTGGCCAGTACCTCGATACAGCAATGCCTTACATTATTGGTACACAAGCTTGGTAAGTTGGAAAAGGTAAATACATCCTTGCAGTACCAAATAGCGTCATTGAAACAGCAAGTAAAAAATGCAGAACCTAAAGAACCAGCAGAATTTCAACAAAAAACGTATGCCACGACAACAGCAAAAAAAAATACTACTATAGTTACTCCCATAGAACAACATCCAACACACAATACCATAAAATGGACTACGCCACCAACAAATAAAAAACTGGAGACAGTAATCAGAATAGAAAACATTTCGGATTCAAAAGAGGTGACACAACAGTTAAAAAAGACATTAAATCCGAAAGACATGGATGGAGGTTTTAAAAGTATACGACATTTAAAAGACGGAGCAATAGTAGTGGAATCACATAGCAAATTACAACAAGACAAGCTAAAGCTTGCATTTAAGGACAAGAGAAACGTGCAAATTAAAGATACCCAACAATCTGACCCTATGTTTTTAATCACGGGTATCGAAAAAGGTTTTTCTGATAAGGATTTTGTTGAAGAACTCATACGTCTAAATAGTGATATTGAAATTGAACTTGGCTGCACGGTACTAGATAAAATAAAAGTAATTGCAAAACGTCAATGTCGTAACCAAAACAAGGAAAACTGGATCTTGCAAGCACCCCCTAAGATTGCAAAATGGTTCCTCAAAAAAGAGAAAATAAATTTTGATTTGGTAAAAGTATTTGTGCAGGAACATTTGAATTTAGCGTTATGTTTCCAGTGTTGCGGCTTTGGTCATGTATCCAAACACTGCAATGAAAAGCAATGTTGTCACAAATGCAGTGGAGCACATGCAGCAAAGGACTGTCATGAGACTGTTTTTAAATGCCCGAATTGCACAAAAATGAAGTTCAACGACAAAGATTACCAACACTCAGCACGAGACCCAAACTGCCCCGTATATACAAAAAAACTTGAAAGATATAGGCATCAAGTAAACTACACGGATGATTTTTTATAACTTCAGAAGAAGATAAAATTAAAAATAAGCAAACAAATAATTTCAGCCAAATAGAAGTAAGCATTATTCATCAGAACGTGCAATCAATTGGCAACTCAATTGATAAACTAAATGATATGCTACAAGATCATCCAGAATGTAAGATAGTGTGTGTAACAGAACATTGGAAGTCTGAAACACAAATACGTAAACTGGCAATCAACAATTTTGAACTGTGCTCAGTATTCTGCCGAGAAGAAGATCAGCATGGTGGAGCAGCAATATACATTAAACAAAATGTAAAATACAAAGTAAGAAAGAGACTAAACAAGCTATCTGTCTCTGGCATGTTTGAATGTGCGGCGGTTGAGTGTCAGCTAGGTAAAACAAATATTTTAGTGATAACTATATACAGACCTCCCTCTGGAAGCATGGAATTATTTTTGGCTAAGCTTGAACAAATTTTGGTTAGTACTTTTAGTAAGAAAAAAAATATTTTTATACTGGGTGATTTTAACATTGAAATGATAAAGGACAACAAATCTAGAACAGAGTTTTTGTCATTAATGTATTCTTTTGACTTTGAGCCAAAAATACTGGAAAATACCAGAATAACTAATAAAACATCAAGTTGTATTGACAATATATTTACAAATTTTGATAAAGTAGAAGCTTTGGTGTTTGAGAATTTTATATCGGATCACACAGCGCAGAAAGTCATTTTTAAAACTGAATCTCAAAAAGTAAATACCCAGAGGTATAGACGTTTTTTTGAGAACGAAAACAGAGATGCATTTCTGTGCTGTTTGAGTAAGCAAGATTGGACGAATGTTTATGCTGTGAAAAGAGAGAATGTTGATGAGCAGTGGTGTGCATTTATGAACAATTTTTTAAATATATTTCAACAGTATTTCCCTCTAAAATTATGTTCGAGAGCAAAAGTTTCAAAGGTATCTAAGGATAAGGAAATTGTAGACTGCAAACACGAATTAGATTTGTTATTAATATTATCAAAACATTATCAAAACTTCAATATTCAATATAAAGAAAAGAAAAAAGTATATGATAAACTTTTAAAAGAATCTCGTAAAAAACAGTATGCCAATAGAGTTAATAATACGGATAACAAAATGAAATGCATGTGGACAATTTATAAAGAAATTACAGGAAAGGCTAGAAAAAACTCGGACATAGAAATTGAGGGAAATCCTGAGAATATAGCAAATAAATTTAACAAATATTTAACATCTGTAATACCCGATCTTATGAGTAGTTTGCCTAATATTCCATATAATTGTAATATCGCCAGAAACGATCAGTCAATGTTTTTAAGGCCAGTGACAGTTAAAGAACTATGCGAAATAGCAAACAAAATAAAAAATAAACATAGTTCCGGTGTCGACCAAATTCCTACTAGTATTGTCAAAATCTCTATTACGACATGTAAAGACATTCTATGTTATATAATAAATAACTCCTTTAAATATGGAATATTTCCTGAAAATCTAAAAATAGCACTGGTAAAACCGCTTTAAAAAAAGGGTGATCCAGAACGAATGGATAATTACAGGCCCATTAGTATATTGACGGGTTTCTCAAAATTGTTTGAGATGGCAATGTGTTCAAGATTAATAGATTTTCTGACTAGTTGTGATTTATTTAATAACACGCAACATGGATATTTAAAGGGACGATCCACCCAAACTGCAATCTTTCAATTTCTTCAGGCGGCCTTGAAACACCTTGAGGATGGTAGTGTGGCTGTGGGCATGTTTTTGGATTTGTCCAGAGCATACGACTGCCTAGATAGGGATATATTAATTAGGAAGCTTGAAATGTATGGAATAAGAGGTAACGCTCTTAAGTGGATAACGGGATATCTTAATAACAGAAAACAAAAAGTCTGTATCAGTAAGAATGGAAAATCGTATAACTCCAAAACATTACCAAACAGTGTCGGTATAGCACAGGGGAGTGTATTAGGACCAATTTTATTTATTATCTTTATCAATGATTTAAATAATCTAATTCAAGCTAATCAGGATATGGTTAATTTCGCCGACGATACTAATTTACTTTTAGGGGGCAAGAGTATCGATCAACTGGTCATAGAGTGTATAAACCTTCTTAACAGAGTCACAAAATGGTTTGCGGAAAATAAACTTATCCTAAATAAAGAAAAAACCCATGTAATTCTTTTTAGAACAAAAGCGTCAAAAGTGGAAAAACCAACCAACCTGAATATCGGTAAAGAAAAAATTATCATCTCAGAGTCTACAAAATTTTTGGGAGTACAGATTAATGAATTTTTTGACTGGTCGCTTCATATTAAATCTCTATCACAGAAACTAAATGGCATTTGTTATGGTATTCGTGTTACTGGTAAATACATGGATGAAAAAACGTTAAAAATATTGTATTTTGCTAATTTTGAATCTTGTATGAAATATGGGATAATGTTTTGGGGAAGAGATAGTCAAATTCAAAGTATATTTGTAATTCAGAAGCGATTAGTCAGAATAATTAAAAAACTAGATTTTAATGTAACATGTAGGTCTGTTTTTAAAAACTTTGGGATATTGACAGTGTATGCATTATACATCTACGAGTGCCTAATATTTTTCTTTAAAAATAAAAACTGTTTTCAAACCCCAGTCAATCATCAACATGACACAAGAACTTTAAATGTCAATTATCCCATACACAGGCTAACTCTGACTGAAAGGTCGCCCAATTATATGTGCTTGAAACTATACAAAAAACTGCCCGAGAACATAAAAAGAATAAATAATGAAAAACAATTTAAGAGAAAAGTTAGAGCAACCTTGGTGGAATTAGAGCCTTATAATATGGACGACTTTTTGAATATGTAATTTTTAAGCTTATATTTTCTATGTGACGTCATTTCCTTTTATGTTTGTAATTATTGTAAATTATGTAACATAATCTGAAATAAAGAAACTAAACTAAACTAAAAAACTAAACTGGCTTATACTACTCATCGTTTAACCTTAATAATAAACACCAAGAAAATTTAGTCTCTGAAACCTGATGCGTGAGCTTGCTCCGGCCCACTGCTGAACTGGGAACTTTTAGGAAGAAACGAGTATTCACCAATTTCTTATCAATATCTCGTTTATTTTTTGTTTTCTCCAAAAAGCGGCCAAATACCCGTCTTTGAATAGCAGTTATCTACGGTTTTAAGCTTAAAAAATTTAATTGATAAATTAATACTAGCATAAAACGAAAGGATGTCAATTGTGTTCATATTTCTTTTCTGCCTTTATTAATTGATAAATTCATCCTTTTTTAACGTAAAACTGTAGGTAATAATTGTAGTCCAAAGAGGGGTTTTGGCCGTTTTTGGATAAAGCAAAGTAACGAAATATTAATGACAAAACAAAATGGCGAAGGCGTTGCTATAATATTGTTTGTTCTTAAGAAAAGTTGCGTATAAATTTCGATCATATAGGGTTTGCTTGGGTTTTTAGGGTGCGTAAATCTTACTTCGAAAGTATGATATTTTTATTTACAGACAAAATCGATGTTATAGCACCAAAAAAAACCATTCTCGGACCAATGTGAGCATTGCAAAAAGAATTTTATTATTTTAGGAGATTTTATTTGCCTCAAAAAAGACAATATTTTCTTAGTAAACCAAATATAGATATCCCCAATATCTGGAAGCCTCTTCTTGTCCACAAGCAACAGCTTAAACTTCACACTCCAATAAGCACGTAGGCGGAGTCATCAAGCTTCATTATGCACATGGATAGTATTTAAGACAGTAGCCTTAGAATTATTGTAATTTAGTTTACACTCGAAAACGGTTAGAGATACTAACTAACCGAAACGTTGTGTTAAGTAACAAAATAAAGACAATGGAAGTCCGACAAGGTAATTTTTTTGATATTACTTCATTGTCTACCACACTGATAAAACTGTTTTCCTTTAAACAAATAAACTGATTTATTTGCCGAGGAAGTATTGGTGACAAATAAATATGATTTGAATTAACTCAATTTTATTTAATTAAAATATGTCAGAGTATTTGTTTTTATTTATAAAATGATTTGACTGTTGACGGATTTAGGTCAAACAACGCAAGCTTTAAAATAAATATCTAAGCAATAAACTACAAAAGTACAAAATCCAAATAATTTAATATTTACGCGAAATAATCCCGTATTAGGAACTAAATACCGTTAACCATAAATTAAATCATTATAGAACGAACTATTTGAACAACTTGGTTATTTAACTTTAATAATTAGGTATTAAAATCAAATCCTTAATTATTAAAAACTACCCCGGTTATCGGAAAACGTCACCCGCATTGAATAATATGATTGGTCGCACAAATGGAATGATGCGTCGTTTGGACCTGTTGTCGTGGTCGACCTTAAGTTTTGTCTTTCGTCGCCATTTTTCCAGATAGCTACACAGTACACCTCGTTGCATCTTAGAAATTAAAACCAGCAGTGAATTAAAATACCTATCAAAAAGTTAGCGTTGTTTATTGATACTGCCTTATGTGTTTGTTGTGTGATAATTTCAGTGTTTGTGTATAAACTGTATTTAATATACTTCAATATGAACGATGCAATGCCAAATACCATGCCATTGATGTGTATCTTACTCAAATGGGGTATCGCCCACTCCAAGGTAGGAAACGATTTGGATATTTTAGTTATTCCATGATACGACTCAATAATACTTATTAAACCTAGGTATTTTTTTATAAACACAAAATACTTTTAAGAAAAATTACTTAACGTAGTAGTTATTTGTCTAACTAAATAGTTTTATTTTTTATTCTTAAACTAACACCTAAGAGCTCTCCATCGAGCCGTTAAAACTGTGTTTTTATCGTGAAAACACGTACCCACGTTATTCCAATCAACTGAGAAGTTATCGTAAAATACCAGAATAATTAGTTTCGAAAAAAAAATTTAAAACATAAATGATCCTTGCAAAATGATTTTGTTTTTTTCAAAAAAGAAATTTCAAAAAAAATATTTAGTTGTAATGTTGGCCATAAAACTGTAGTTTTTAAAATGTCTTGATATTGCTATTTTGGCCTTATTCAAAAAACTAAAACAAGAGTATTTTGCCCGTATCCCTTAACTTTTAAATTCTCTTTAGTTTTTGTAATAATTTAAAGTGGTTCTCTAGTTATTGACTGGAATATAAACCCCAGTTGACGGAGAAAACTAGCGAGTATTCTTAAATTTTTGGTTTGCAAGGTTGTATTATTATGATTTTATTTCTTTGATTATCAATAAGTATTGTGTGTTTTTTAAAATTCATATCTTTAAGCGTTGAGTTAATACAGTAGTATATCAATTTATTTTGAAGATTGATATGGTTAATTATCTGCTTGTTAATACATTTTAAAAAATGTAATGTAACATGTATTTCTTAAACTATTTTGTTCTTAGTTCGCTCTTATGCCTAACAACTAGTAATCGTTTTTTTTTTAATTAGTATGGTTTGTGCAAACACTTTTTTACATTATTTTACTAGTTTTATGACGGATGTTGCTCAGCCATTTTATTTAGATTTTCTGTTCTGATGTTTTATTCTAACTATGTAATAAATGCATTAAAACCAATTAGTATAGTAAGCCATTGCGATACTAAAACAATAAAATACAAACATGCCACGATATTATTTTAAAATTTAGTTGTTTGAAATTAGAACTTTAGTTTTTTTTTGTTTATTGGATAGCATAGGGGTAGAGGGATTTATTTCAGTAAAATCAAGGATATGTTTCAGTGAAATCAACGATGTATTTAAAACAAATAACCTAAATTGTTGATAGGAAATAAACGACTGTGATCGCAAATAAATACTTAACAAAAATCAAACAAATATGTATTTCAATGAAAAAAGTTGTTGTGACGGCAAATACATATTGAACAAAAGTAAACAAATAAATACTTTAATAAAATATGTACAAATTTTATTGAAATAAATATTTATTTAATTTAACTTTAAAATTATTCATTTCAAATCATTAACGCATTTCATTTAACTTAGGAGAAATTTGAATAAAATAAATATTAGCTAAAATTTTGTAAAAAGTGATTACTTCTAAATAAAAAATTATTTGTACCAAATCGAATAATAGTAAAACTTTAAATAATTTCTAGGTACAATTCAAATACATAATTGTTTGGCTAATAGGAAACAAATATTTATTTGAGTGAATGGCAAATTTTTTTAATTCAAATAATTAATTTTATCAGTGCACCTTCAAACAAACACATATAAATTATTTTTAAAATCTAGTATAACGAGTAATCCGTTAATCTGAGCGTCCACGTGTCTTGTTTATAAAGAAAGATAATCTACCGCAAAAGTAAAAAATTAACTAGTAACTAGTTTGCTCTCATACGTTCAGCTTTAAACATGTATAAGATAATAATATACATTTTGTTAATTGCAAAGAGAATAGTGTTCGTCTCTTTATCGTGTCAACTTGTCTTTGACGTTGGAGTGAAATATCGTGAGTTAAACAACCCAAACTCTGCGTGGAAATTGACACGTTTAACGGGTTGTTTTAATGATACAGCTTTTCAAGAAAAAAAAATTGTTTATATAAATCTTTTTCGAGGAAGTTTGCCAAAATTAGAAAAAAACTTTATCTCCAACATGAAGAATTTAAATAATATTAATATAGAAAAGTTCCACGTAGAAACTATCGAGGCAGGAGCTTTCTCAAATTTGCCCCAGTTAAAAGAGATTAACATTAAAAGCAACCTTATTCAAACCATAACAAGGGGTATATTTGATGTGCTTCCAAGCCTTCAAGTAATTCACATCTCCAACAGTAAAATATCGTCTATAGAGGATCATGCTTTTGCCAATTTACCAAGCTTAAGGGATATTTCTCTTGACGAGAATAAACTTGACCACGTGAGAAGGGAATGGTTTACTAATACGAGCAACATTGTATATTTTAATATGTTCCGTAATTCCGTACGTAAAATTCCTTTGGGAATGTTCCACGGCTGGAGACGCCTTAACGAGATTCATTTAAATTCAAATGCGATTTCAGTGATTGAAGGAGAACTATTCAAAGACAACCCTTCAGTTATTGCGTCCGTTAGTTTACATCACAACCGCTTAACATCCGTTTCTCTCAGCACATTTCCAGTTTCCTTTTATTATGGATTCCTGGGCATAAGTGGAAATCTTTTAAATTTCATACCAGACGAATTTTTAAAAAACATACAAGTCAATAATATCGGCATTTATGGTAATCCGTTGACATGCCCTTGTTGGCATAAAATCCACAAAATATTTTTGCAAAGAGACGTTACGATTGACGATCCAAGTTTTACGTTTTCCGATTCTTGTAAAGACGACAGTGTGCCAGTGTGCGGAATTTCACTTAATTCTTCGGGTACGTGCATTGACTCAGTGGACAAGATACTGACTCATCGTTTTATTTCTTACATGAAGAAAATTCGTTATGACGCCATAAGGGATTCAAGTGGTCAACAATGTTTTATGTTTGATGTGGTGGAATAGTCAGTGGACCCAAGGTTTCCAGTTTTTGCCGACTTTTATAGACTACTTTTTCTAAAAATGTATCACATAATTTTAGGTATTTATTATTATTATTATTATTATTATTTTACACATCCTTAAAGGGGAACTTGTATAAGCAAACTGGCTTGGTGGCAAATGGCGAACCTTTAAAAACCAGTTTATCCCTATTAATATTTGCTTTATTAGCAAGCTGTGTGGACGCTCGGAAAAACTGGATGATCTCCTTTGACGGACGAAGTTCAAAATAAAAGAGGAAGAAGAAAAAAAGTGTTGTAATATGTAGAATGTATGTAAGTCTCTACATTGATCATGTAGCCTACGGCGTCTAGTCGTGTCGATATTAGACACCAGCAACATGAGCTTGTTAAATGTTAAGAGAACTACAATCGGCTTCTGAGCTTCCATATGTCTTGTTCATAAAACTACTAAATAATTTGCTGTAAAGGTCATAGAGATGTATACAAACACAGCTAATAATTTATTTAGTTTGCGAGAACAAGTTCCGGTTTTAAGATGTGTAAATTAATATATATGTTGTTATTTGCAACAAAAATAGTGTTCGTTTCTTTACAATCGTGTGATTCTATCATTGGCATTGGAATAAATTATCGTGAGTTAGTATTTTCCAACCGTACCTGGAAGCATATAAACGTAAAAACGTGTATAAATGATGCAGCATTTGAAGGCAACGACGTAGTTCATATACATCTTGCAAAGGGCATTAGGCCAAAATTGGAAAAAAATTTAATCTCTGACATGAAGTATTTGAAAATTATTGATATTGAGAAGTTTCACGTGGTGGCGATTGAACCTGGAGCGTTTTCGAATTTGCCCCAGTTAGAAAAGATAATCATACGCAACAACCCTATTAAAACCATATCAAAGGGCATATTTGATATGGTTCCAAGCATTCAAGTGATCCAAATTTTCAAAAATAAGGTATCAAAAATAGAGGATGATGCATTTGCCAACTTACCACAGTTAAAAAAAATTGATCTTAACGAAAATCAACTGGACCATGTAAAAAGGGAATGGTTTACTAATACGAGCAACATAGAAAGTTTTATTATATACCGTAATCTAATACGTACAATTCCACTGGGAATGTTCCACGGCTGGAAAAGTCTAAGAGCAGTTTATTTAAATTCCAATTCAATTTCAATTATAGAAGGAAAAATGTTTAAAGATAACCCTTCATTTATTAAGGAAGTTATATTACATCACAATCGATTAACGTCGATTTCCCTAAGCGCCTTGCCAGAATCAATTTATTATGGGTTCCTTAGCATCAGTGCAAACCTTCTAAATTACCTACCAGAAGAATTTTTAAACAAAGTTCGAACAGGTAATATTGGTATTTATGGTAATCCCTTTACATGTTCTTGTCGGGACAGAACCTACAAAATCCTCGTGGATAGGGGCATAACGATTGACGATCCCGGCATCATGTATTCCGGATATTGTAGGGGCGACAATGTGCCAGTATGCGGACTGTCATTCAATTCTTCAAATACGTGCCTGGATTCAGTGGACAATGAACTCACCCAGCGTTTCATTTCTTACATGAAAAAAATTAATTATGACATTGTACGGGATCCAAATGGACAGCAGTGTTTTATGTTTGATGGGCTGAAATAAAATCACGATACACATATAGCTATTTACCTAACAAGTGCGGAAAATGAATTTTTCCGCACGAGTCTGCCGTTCACCGAACGACGCGTAGCGGAGTTCGGTTAAGCAGCCGATTGCAGGGAAAACATTTTCCGCACGTGTCAGGTACAATAGTTTTTCTACAGACGTGTGGAAATAAGTAACACATATTTCAAAGAAATTTAATAATTTTTAATTAACTATAACAATCACATAAATATGTAACAGTAGCTAATTCTGAGAAAAAAAGTAATAACTACAAGTTATAATTGGTATATTATTGATTTTGACATAATCGTGCCGAAAAATTTTTCCGCACTAGTGTGGAAAAACCAATTTTCCACACGGATTTTTTACATAATCGTGCCGAAAATTTTTTCCGCACTAGTGTGGAAAAATCCATTTTCCGCACTGAAATCCGCGCGGAAAATTGGGTTTTCCACACGTCTGTAGAAAAAAATCTTTTCGGAAAAGGTGAATTATTAATTGTAGCGTTCTAGTCTAGAAAGTAGAGTGCAAATTCGACAATGAAAGATTACTGTCTCCCCGTGGGTAATCGAATAGACCATATTAATACCAAATTTTTTTATCTCTGGAAAGATTTGATAAGGTGGGCGGGACATTTTGCACCCTATTTCCGTGACTTTAACTGACTGACACTTTTTTCCAATCTAAACTATCCTCTTCAAAAAAACCTCCGCATCAGGAAATATTTCCATATTCACTATTTTTCGTCAAGGTAATTCGTATAGTATTATTTTAGTTTATCAATTTTTTCGCCTCAATTTAATAGGAAAAATACAATGATTTATGTCCGCATTCTAACCCCTTTATTTTTAAGTTTCCCGCGCTTTATTACGAACGTTGATTGGGTGGTTGAAAAGTCCACATCCAGACTCTGAGTCTAGACCAGAGGTTCCCAAACTTTTTTTTCTCATAGACCACTTTAAAAATTTTGCTGGTTCCGGTGGACCCCCTGCAGCTACATTTCTACCATATTCCCAAAACTCGACAAAAAATGTAAAGATAGAAATAACTATGGAAATTTGCGTTGCGGCTGAGGTCTAACCACGAATTAACAGTTTTCGAAAAAAAGTGAGATTAATTAGTTAATTAATTAATTGATTGTGCTGTGAGTGGATGTCAAAAAAGTAAAGTTGGCCAATCAAAAAAGTGATTACATTCAACTTTACTTTTTTAGCATCTCACAGCACAAGAAACCAATCAATTCTCACTTATTTTATTTAGATAACTCCGGGAGTGGTAAAAGTTTTAAAAAAATAGTATATTTTCTTGTGTTGTATTTATTCAAATATAATTATTATTAATTATTATTGTTATCATATTACATTGTAAGGTTTACATTACATTTTAATATTTATAACAGTCGTAATATAATTAAAATTAAACATTAATAACGTAACGTAACTTCTATAATGACAATCACCAAATAGTCATAATTTTAATGGGAGGGATGTACTTGATGGATTGACAGCAAATTATCAATATTTGGCTTCAGTTTTGTTAGGAATAACCGCAAATCTCCCCGTTCTGTGATATTCAATCTGCTCCTTTTTTTTTAAAACGTTTGTAACGACACTAGAACTTTTTTCGACAAGATATGACGAGGGAAACGCTATCAAAAGCTTTCTCGCAATTCCCCACAGTCCAGGATATATTTCGGATATTTCTGCCTGCAGCCAAAATGTTTGATACCCTCTTTTAAAATTTCACCTTAAGCTCCTCATTAGTGCTAAGCTCAAGTAGCTTCTCTTGTAATATCACATTCTCCACTACAGTTTCATCAAATGGATTTATGATCCATGGTGGTATTTCCATCGTCAGAATATCTTCAAATCTGATTTTGAAGTCATCATGCAGGGCAATTAAATGTTGAACCAGATAAATGTTCGTAGACCCCCGCTTACGAATTGTGAACCCCCAGTTTTTTGTCACGCCAACGTAGACCCCCGTCGAGTCTCCCGTGGACCCCTGGGGGTCCACCTGGACCACTTTGGGAATCACTGGTCTAGACGCTTGAAGTTACCAGGACTATGTGACAGAACAGCGCGGTTTTCTCTTTATGGTTTAAATTTCAATTACTCGTCGTCTGGCTGTATTTTTTGAGATGTGTTTGTGGCAAAGATTGTGATTATTATTTCCAAGTTTCGAGTGCTACTTGTTCATAAAACTATATTTTAGACAATTTTATAGACTTTATCAGTGACTTCTGGCGGCTTTAAGATGGGAGAAAAAAATGTAATCTCGTGCAAGCAATTTTTGTCGAATATTAAAAATTAACAATAAAACCAATAATTTGTGTTCTCACTACGTTACTTTTCCTAGCTATAGTTTATGAGTTGTAGTGTTTTATAGTATTGAAAATACTTCTAGGCTCGTGTATAACGAAAAGATTCGCTGAATGCTATTAGCAATGTTTCGTCTGTAAAGTAGACTCCAGGGGCGAAGGGAACAATTTTAAGTTTAGAATAAACTGCTTCTGATTCCATTCACTGGGAGCTGGTGTGACCGCTCTCCATTGCAGCCCTTTTGCCTACGCTACTGAGAAACATTTACACTATAATCTAAACCACTTAAAGTAATAGAATCTACAAGCCTTAATTTTCTGTTAGGTGGGTGACACACTGGAGAAATAAGTTTCATGAAACTTGTTGCTGAAACAAGTTATGTCAAACTTTTTTTTATGTCAATGTGAAATTTGTATGCGAAACAATTTTGGGTCGCCTGTTTCACAAACACCAGTGTGTTCCGTCTCATTTAAATATATGGGTTGTGTGGCACTGAAACAAGTTTCCTGTTTCTTGCAACGAATTTCACGAAACCTATTTCTCCAGTGTGTCCAGTGCTGGATTTACCATTAGGCTGAGTAGGCTGGATCCTAGGGCGGCAGATTTTAGGGGGCGGCAAATTTGGCCCAAATTTTTTTTTTATCTTACAGAAATAAATAGTACAATCTTATTTATTCATCATCGACGGGTAGTATTTTTTTAAATAAACTTTATTGTTGGCCGTGTCTGTTAATGGGGATAAAAAAAGGTAGTTGGAACTTTACTGGCTTAGCAGAAAGAAATTTCATTTTCAATAAAATAAGTAGGTAATCATAAATTTTTAAAATATTTACTAAAAATTATTGACCAAATTTGGGCGTGGTCTTAAAAATTTTTTGCCTACGGCGCATTTCGCCTGCAGCGGGCTTTTTCTTTCCCTAATACTTCACCTGTTTCACAACTCACGAGCCGTCACTGGTATAGGGGCGGCAAAAATTGAATAGCCTACTAGCGGCAAATTTGTAAATCCGCCACTGAGTGTGTCACCCACCCGCCTTAGTGTTTAAGTACAATATAAAATTTTAAGACTATACAGGGTGTCCGAGAAAATGTGGGAAATCTCCCGGATATAAAAAAACACGTGAAAAGAATACTACAAGTTCATATAAACTTCTTTCGTATCCGCCTCCTCTTCGGAAATATGGGCTCCCAAAGAGCTCCCATGGAATTAAGTTTTTGACACATAATTATTAAACCGACAGGTATATTTCAATTTTTTTTTCATATGATCTATACCAGGTAAGACCCTTCAAATTACTATCCCAGAAAGTGTTGCGAATTACTGACAGCTGCAGGGACGGACTTGCTGTGACACTTATGTGCCAATTTCTTTAACGCCCTGTATGATAGAAACTTTGGACAACGTTTTTTACATACCTTTAACTATTGACTAAAAATTAAGTACTCTTCATTCATGTCGCTAACCTAACCGTTTTCGGAAAAACGTCATTTTTAACATATTTACATCATGTACCGGGTGTTCCACCTAAGGAGGTAATCGGCTATATCTCAGAAAGTAATAACGCTAGGACTTTGGAAAAATATATATCCATAAAAGCGGCCAAGAGAAATTGCTGGAAATCATTTTCAAGTTCGAAAAATGACCGCTAGGGGGCGTAAGAGAACTTTCAAAATAGAAATGCCGATTTTCTCTTGATTTTTCTTAATAAAAATATGTTAAAAATATAAGCATTGTATTCTTTATAAAATTATGCAACCTTATGTTAGGAATCGTTTTTTTCTATTTTCAATAATAAAGTGGCGGGGGAAGGTCAAACCTTTTTCTTTCAAACGCTGATATCTCTGCTTTGAATAAACCGATTTTATTCAACTTGGTCTGGAAAAAAAGCCCTTCTTTTCCTCTAAACGTGCATCTATTAACTATACCATATTGATTCTGATGGTGGCCACTAGATGGCGTTTTTCCGTAATTCCTCAATGAATAAGGATTTTCTCAAAAAAATCAATGTTATAATATGACTTTTTTATCATATTTTATTTTAGGCTTATAAAGTCTATTAAATAGTGGAATAAAAAATCCAGGTTCGTATTTAAAATAAAAAAGTTGATGATGGTCGCTCGAATCCGAAACGTCGGATTAAAAAACTAACTGCATCAGCTTGTAGAGGAGAAAAAGTTACTATAAGGAACTGAAAACCGCAACGTGATATCTTTTGTTAAACTAGAGAAATTAGGGATAATAATAATTAATATGGAAAAATGGCCTATTTTCCATATTTATCCTAATTTCTCTAGTTTAACAAAATATATCACGTTGCGGTTTTTAGTTCCTTATAGTAACTTTTCCTCCTCTACAAGCTGATGGGGTTAGTTTTTTAATCCGACGTTTCGGATTCGAGCGACCATCATCAACTTTTTTATTTTAAATACGGACCTGGATTTTTTATTCCACTATTTAATAGCCTTTATAAGCCTTAAATTAAATATGATAAAAAAGTCATATCATAACATTTGATTTTTTTGAGAAACCCCTTATTCATTGAGGAATTACGGAAAAACGCCATCTAGTGGCCACCATCAGAATCAATATGGTATAGTTAATAGATCTACGTTTAGAGGAAAAGAAGGGCTTTTTTTCAAGACCAAGTTGAATAAAATCGGTTTATTCAAAGCAGAGATATCAGCGTTTGAAAGAAAAAGGTTTGACCTTCCCCCGCCACTTTATTATTGAAAATAGAAAAAAACGATTCCTAACATAAGGTTGCATAATTTTATAAAGAATACAATGCTTATATTTTTAAAATATTTTTATTAAGAAAAATCAAGAGAAAATCGGCATTTCTATTTTGAAAGTTCTCTTACGCCCCCTAGCGATCATTTTTCGAACTTGAAAATGATTTCCAGCAATTTCTCTTGGCCGCTTTTATGGATATATATTTTTTCCCAAAGTCCTAGTGTTATTACTTTCTGAGATATAGCCGATTACCTCCTTAGGTGGAACACCCAGTACTTACAGGGTGGCCCTTTAGTGTGGCATAGTACAATATCTCCGTTACTATTTCAAATACATTAAAAATATTAATACAAAAGTTAAAGGGCAGTAAGTGACTTATAACGTAAAATTATTTTTAACTCTATAGGGTGGCTCAAAAAAGCGGAACAAGAAAAAATGTACTTTTTTCAAATGGAACACCCTGCATATTTTTACATTTTTAAATTCCACATAAAATTACAATTATTTTTTATTAAATACATTATTAGTCTATATCTTATAGTTTCCGAGATATTGACTCTCGAAAAGTGACATTTTTGAACTTTGACAACTTCTAACTTTCTAACAGCACGTCTTAGAGCAAAACGGCTTACATGTCCCTATCTTCAATTTTTATTATCTTCCCAAAAAAAAAACTTCCGGTTAAACCGGATGTTACTTGAAAGCAGGAAATATAGTTGTTCCGGTTTAACTGGAAGTTGATTTTTTTGGGAAGATAATAAAAATTGAAGATAGGGACATGTAAGCCGTTTTGCTCTAAGACGTACTGTTAGAAAGCTAAAAGCTGTCAAAGTTCAAAAATGTAACTTTTTGAGAGTCAATATCTCGGAAACTATAAAATATAGACTAATAATGTATTTAATAAAAAATAATTGTAATTTTATGTGGAATTTAAAAATGTAAAAATATGCAGGGTGTTCCATTTGAAAAAAGTACATTTTTTCTTGTTCCGCTTTTTTGAGCCACCCTATAGAGTTAAAAATAATTTGACGTTATAAGTCACTTACTGCCCTTTAACTTTTGTATTAATATTTTTAATGTATTTGAAATAGTAACGGAGCTACTGTACTTTGCCACACTAAAGGGCCACCCTGTATATTTTAGCGTATTTCAATAAAAGACATGATCGCAATAAAATGACGTTTTTCCGAAAACGGAAAGGATTAGCGACATGAATGAAGAGTACTTAATTTTTAGTCAATAGTTAAAGGTATGTAAAAAACGTTGTTCAAAGTTTTTATCATACAGGGCGTAAAAAAATGGGCACATTAGTGTCACAGCTAGTCCGTCCCTGCAGCTGTAAGTAATTCGCAACACTTTCTGTGATAGTAATTTGAAGGGTCTTACCTGGTATAAATCATATGAAAAAAAAATTAAAATATACCTTTTGGTTTAATAATTATGTGTCAAAAACTTAATTCCATGGGAGCTTTTTGGGAGCCCATATCTCCGAAGAGGAGGCCGATACGAAAGAAGTTTATATGAACTTGTAGCATTATTTTCACGTGTTTTTTTCATATCCGGGAGATTTCCCACATTTTCCCGGAGACCCTGTATATGAAGGAGCAACCAATAATATTTATTGGGGAAAATATTAATTACAAAAATAACATAACATTTTTAGGTTTATATATTGATCAAAGTTTAAGCTGGAGAAAACATTTAGAACATATTCGAACTTACATTTCTCCGTTGATTAGGATATTCTTTAAAATTCGTCATCGTGTATCTTTAAATTATTTTAAAAATATTTATCACGCGTTGGTATTCAAAAATTCAGTATCTAAACCTTTAAAGAAACTACGAAATAAATAAATGTCTTCATAGACTTTGAACCAACAATACATTTATAAAGGGTGTTTTTTTAAAGTCGACGAGCGGCCATATCTCGGAAACTACTGGGCATAGAAACTCAGGAAAAGAAAAATGATAATTAAAGTGGCCATGAGAAAATTCTGGAAATAATTTTTAAGTTCCGCATATTGCCGCAAGAGGGCGTAATTGAAAAGTAAATTTTAAAATTTTACATAACTCCGAAAATTCCACATTAAGGTATATGTTTGATAACACCATTTTAAAGCTTGGACAATTACGCATCATTTTGGTTTTATGCTCATTGGCGTACCGACTTTAATAAGAGTGGGGGAAGCTATTGAATGTGTAAACATTAAAATCGCTGTAACTTCTAAACGACTTATCCGATTTTACTAAATTTAAGCTTGTTTGGAAGTACCTTCAATTTTCGTATCTAATGGTACACGATAGTTTCTAATAAAATTGCTAGAGGGCGCAATTTCTATTAAAAATTATTGTTTTGGCAATAACTCTGAAACGAACAAAGATATCGAACTGCGGTCTTCACATCTTTGCTTGCAAATTTCATCTACTTCTTGATTATGATGTCATAGTTATACCGTATGATTTGAATTTTTGGAATAAAATCGCCAAAATTGTTATTATTACAAATTGCGCCCTCTAGCATTTTTTTTTTAGAACTATTATGGACAACTAAATACGATCGGTGAAAGTGCATACATTTCTCTTCCAAACAAGCTTAAATTTAGTAAAAGGGGATAAGTCGTTTAGAAGTTACAGCGATTTTAATGTTTACACATTCAATAGCTTCCCCCACTCTTATTAAAGTCGGTACGCCAATGAGCATCAGACCAAAATGACGCGTAATTGTCCAAGCTTTAAAATGGTGTTATCAAACATATACCTTAATGTGAAATTTTCGGAGTTATGTAAAATTTTAAAATTTACTTTTCAATTACGCCCTCTTGCGGCAAAATGCGGAACTTAAAAATTATTTCCAGAATTTTCTCATGGTCACTTTAATTATCATTTTTCTTTTTCTGAGTTTCTATGCCCAGTAGTTTCCGAGATATGGCCACTCGTCGACCTTAAAAAAACACCCTGTATAAACCGAATAAATACCTAGATATAAATAATTTAAAAATTTGCATATTTACTAATTCTTTATTCTTAAAACAAAAAAATTCTAACATGACGTTTACAAAAGTTCATGATCTTCACAGACATGCTACTAGACAAACTAATTTTTTACAAACTATTAAAATAAACAGTAATTTGGGAAAAAGGTCATTAGAGGAAAGTGGCCTAATATGGGATACCTTTTGTTAAACTGTCATATTTTAGGGAAAAATTAATCAAATTAATTTTTTTATTTTTTTTAAATGCAAAATCTAAATAAATACAATGCTTACCGCAGTAGCTTCAACACTGACATACACTACTTAAATTACTTACCTGATTTTCGATATTTCAACGCTCAAACAGTTCGCGCTAAAATATTGTCAAGCGTGAAAACTAACAAATTGCCAATATCACTTTGATGGACTGTACTAGCAGGTTGAAAAACATCGGCCATGCATTTTGAGGTTTAAGTGAATTACTTGTTAATAGATGGCGCCCCATATTTATCTGGTTTGGCTATCCCAATATTAGACTACTTTCCTCTACTATACTATAATATAATGGATTAATAATATATATTATTTTACCCAAAAATATTAAAACATTAAAAAAACTACCCTTATTTAAATTTAATTTAAAAAAATATTTATCACGCGTTGGTATTCAAAAATTCAGTATCTAAACCTTTAAAGAAACTACGAAATAAATAAATGTTTTCATAGACTTCCGCACTTTGAACCAACAATACATTTATATAATTTAAAAATTTGCATATTTATTCATTCTTTATTTTTAAAACAAAAAAATTCTAACATGACGTTTACAAAAGTTCATGATCTTCACAGACATGCTACTAGACAAACTAATTTTTTACAAACTATTAAAATAAACAGTAATTTGGGAAAAAGGTCATTAGAGGAAAGTGGCCTAATATGGGATACCTTTTGTTAAACTGTCATATTTTAGGGAAAAATTAATCAAATTAATTTTTTTATTTTTTATAAATGCAAAATCTAAATAAATACAATGCTTACCGCAGTAGCTTCAACACTGACATACACTACTTAAATTACTTACCTGATTTTCGATATTTCAACGCTCAAACAGTTCGCGCTAAAATATTGTCAAGCGTGAAAACTAACAAATTGCCAATATCACTTTGATGGACTGTACTAGCAGGTTGAAAAACATCGGCCATGCATTTTGAGGTTTAAGTGAATTACTTGTTAATAGATGGCGCACCATATTTATCTGGTTTGGCTATCCCAATATTAGACTACTTTCCTCTACTATACTATAATATAATGGATTAATAATATATATTATTTTACCCAAAAATATTAAAACATTAAAAAAACTACCCTTATTTAAATTTAATTTAAAAAAATATTTATCACGCGTTGGTATTCAAAAATTCAGTATCTAAACCTTTAAAGAAACTACGAAATAAATAAATGTTTTCATAGACTTCCGCACTTTGAACCAACAATACATTTATATAATTTAAAAATTTGCATATTTATTCATTCTTTATTTTTAAAACAAAAAAATTCTAACATGACGTTTACAAAAGTTCATAATCTTCACAGACATGCTACTAGACAAACTAATTTTTTACAAACTATTAAAATAAACATTAATTTGGGAAAAAGGTCATTAGAGGAAAGTGGCCTAATATGGGATACCTTTTGTTAAACTGTCATATTTTAGGGAAAAATTAATCAAATTAATTTTTTTATTTTTTTTAAATGCAAAATCTAAATAAATACAATGCTTACCGCAGTAGCTTCAACACTGACATACACTACTTAAATTACTTACCTGATTTTCGATATTTC
The DNA here is from genome assembly GCA_963969555.1 of Polydrusus pterygomalis. NCBI lineage: Eukaryota > Metazoa > Arthropoda > Insecta > Coleoptera > Curculionidae > Polydrusus > Polydrusus pterygomalis. Next base: position 6,060,396 of record OZ018376.1, read on the forward strand.
AACGCTCAAACAGTTCGCGCTAAAATATTGTCAAGCGTGAAAACTAACAAATTGCCAATATCACTTTGATGGACTGTACTAGCAGGTTGAAAAACATCGGCCATGCATTTTGAGGTTTAAGTGAATTACTTGTTAATAGATGGCGCCCCATATTTATCTGGTTTGGCTATCCCAATATTAGGCTACTTTCCTCTACTATACTATAATATAATGGATTAATAATATATATTATTTTACCCAAAAATATTAAAACATTAAAAAAACTACCCTTATTTAAATTTAATTTAAAAAAATATTTCCTAATGTAAATTCCTTTCCTAATGAGTTAATCAAACGTTTATACAAAACGAAAATTTTTTTAAAATTGTCTTTTCTTTATAGGATGCCTACTAAGTTAAAGTAATAATTGTTAGATATTTTTATATACTTATTTATCCCTGTAATAAACTTGTAAAGTTGGTTGGGAGTAATAAAAAAAGATACACAGAGTTTATAATAAGCTTTTTTTAAAGCTTCAAAGGTCAAATAATGATCAAAAATTATACCAAGATTTCTAGCGGATCTTACCAATGGTATCGCTTAATTAGTAATAAATTTTGAAATCAGTTTTAATTATTATTATTGAATGAATAGATTTTGGACCGATTAAAAGTAACCTTGTTTTGTTTTCATTAAGTCAGGGCCCATAACCTGATGGAAATAGCAGAGTTTGAACAATAGGAATAACTTTAAATAAGAAAATTTAGTTTTTTTTTTAAAGAGCAGACAATGACACGTTTTGATTAATTTTTATATATTTGACAATTCTGTTTACAACAATTAACAAAACAGGTAGAATAAAACACAGAGTATTGTTTTAATGAAAAACTAATCCCACAGTTTTCAGTAAGTTTCAGGCCATAATCCTTCATTACTTTGGAAACATTAGAAAGATCCTTATTAATCAATGCAGAAAATTATCATTTTTATTTTGTAATTTATTGGTTTATCATCAGCAAAAGCTAATAGATTACCATATTTGGATAAATAAAAATCATATGTATAAATCATAAATAATACAGGACCCAGTACAGATCCTTGAGGAACTCGTTTTTTATTATCTTCGATGAATTTGAAACATCATAAACAAGTCAATGCCATAACACCATGTATGGAGAACGATATTCATGCGTGATCCTCATTGCTGTAATTTCTGTTATTATGGTCTTGACTCAATTCATAACTAATACTTTTCTTTAACTATTACTTAAATAAAAAAAAACAATGTCATTCGTAGTTTACCTGATATTGTACAGTTGTACACCATTAATTCCTAGTGAATCAATAATTGTAATAAGCCAAAAATTGCACATAAGAGCGGCACGCAAAATCCCTTTGAGGTGACCATGACCAAGTGTAGGGGGGAAGGTCTGACCCACAATAGTAATTTACGTTACAATACCGGAAAGTACGATGTGATTACCCATTACCATGCTTGCGTACTAAACGAAAGGCCCAGTCTTCTATTTCGTTCTCTAACCGATTATGAGCGCACAGAAAAAAAAAATATCTTAAAATAAGACATTTTGGGACTTTAAAAATAATTACTCAATATAAAAATCTACGTCTTTATAGTAAGACAATTGACTTACATTGAGACCCTAAAAGTACTTATTTAAGAAAAATAATTTCCTTAATATATTTCCTTAAATTAAACTTTTTTCTCTTTAAAGAAAATAATAACGCTTTTAAAATAATGATACTAATAACCTTGTTGCAAAAAAATAAGTGTATTTCTATCAAAATAATAATACTTTTAATTCGAAATCGATACCTTTGGCTTAAGGACATGTTGTTTTCATTTTAAGGTTTTAAAGAATTTAATTGAAATAAGATATATACAGGGTGGCCCTTTAGTGTGGCAAAGTACAATAGCTCCGTTACTATTTCAAATACATTAAAAATATTAATACAAAAGTTGAAGGGCCGTAAGTGACTTATAACGTAAAATTATTTTTAACTCTATAGGGTGGCTCAAAAAAGCGGAACAAGAAAAAATGTACTTTTTTCAAATGGAACACCCTGTATATTTTTTCATTTTTAAATTCTACATAGAATTATAATTATTTTTTATTAAATACATTATTAGTCTATACTTTATAGTTTCCGAGATATTGACTCTTGAAAAGTGACATTTTTGAACTTTGACAGCTTCTAACTTTCTAACAGTACGTCTTAGAGCAAAACGGCTTACATGTCCCTATCTTCAATTTTTATTATCTTCCCAAAAAAATCAACTTCCAGTTAAACCGGAACAACTATATTTCCTGCTTTCGAGTTACATCCGGTTTAACCGGAAGTTGATTTTTTTTGGAAGATAATAAAAATTAAAGATAGGGACATGTAAGCCGTTTTGCTCTAAGACGTACTGTTAGAAAGTTATAAGCTGTCAAAGTTCAAATATGTCACTTTTCAAGAGTCAATATCTCGGAAACTATAAAGTATAGACTAATAATGTATTTAATAAAAAATAATTATAATTTTATGTGGAATTTAAAAATAAAAAAATATACAGGGTGTTCCATTTGAAAAAAGTACATTTTTTATTGTTCCGCTTTTTTGAGCCACCCTATAGAGTTAAAAATAATTTTACGTTATAAGTCACTTACTGCCCTTCAACTTTTGTATTAATATTTTTAATGTATTTGAAATAGTAACGGAGCTATTGTACTAAAGGGCCACCCTGTATACATAATCCAATTAATATGCATCTTAAATACTAAAACCAAATGTCTTATATTAAAATCACAAAGTATATTGTTTTAACCAAACCATATGTCTTAAGGTTAGGCATCCCGTATTTATATTTAAATATGCAGTGCCATAATTTAAGGAATCGATGTCTTAGGTTACAGTCTTTTACCCCTACTGTTTCCCGCAATGGCACCTTGCCTAAAGCAATTCGCTTAATATCACTGCGCGTAAAGTAGATTTGGCACTGTGTCGGGGTGGGTGTGAATTGTGAATTAATAAAAATAAGTATGGAAATGAAAAATGAATTAAAAAGTTGGGATATGGGTGAATACGCAATAAAGTTCCAAGGTAAGCATCATTTTATTTATTAGTGGTGTATGATTTATAGATTATATTGTATTGATTGTATTTTTAAACTTTGCGCTGGTGCCCCGGCTGCCGGAGAAATAAAAATTGCCTTTTTAAAATATTACTTCAAAACAAAATAGTTTCGAAATAAATTTTGAAATTTATAATAATTTTTAAATTCCGACAAAAAAATTGGAAAAACAAAAATTATCAAAATTTTTTTCCGAAAAAAAATTACCTATCAGCAACTACATATTATTTTTTCGTATTGGAAAAAAAACTCGTAATTTGTTGTTTCGAAAAAATGTTTTCGAACTACTTTTGTTTTCGAAATTTTTTTTCTAATGTCATCATCATCATAAACAGTGGATACAACGGGAGGATAGAGCGAACGCGCCGTGCTGCCATGAAGCAAGCTATACAATAAGCAATACCCTTTTTACTTTGCAACTTTTTTGGTAAAAAAATTTGCCAGCAGCTTATATATATTTTTTTATGAACATGTATTTTTGCACTTACTAAAGAAGCCTTTATTGTCACTTCCCATCTCAGGTTAAATTGGTACCATTTTTTTTATTCCTTATAATATTAGAATTTAAAACAATTGTTTTGCCGCATTCTCTTTTGGCTGAAAATGACTACCACAAGTGACTAGAAAAAAAATGAGTACCTCCTGTAAAATTTATTTTTCAAGCACTCCCCTAAAGGAAAGTTGTTCCGGTGCCACTGGCTTAATTATTTTTTTTTTAATTACAGATGATAATATACCAGCACTATTTTATTTCCTAAACCATACAGTTCCACCAACGGGGAAAAATTCATGTGGCCAAAATAATTCATGTTGTTGGAGGGACGAAGTATTTTGCATTTCTTGATTAAAAACTGACGGACATTTATTTCTTTCATTTTGCTTTCTTCAAAATATAAAAAAAAGTTTAAGCTCTTGGGTTCCACAAGAACATGTCTATTAATAGTTATTTTGTATGTATACATTATTTTTATCTACCTTTAAATTGTTAAGTACATATTTATATTACAGTTTAAAAAAGGGTTTTGTAATATGTTCTATTTCAACACTAGGGCTATATTCAAACTTATTACATTACTAAGCCATGATGAACCTTAGATTGTTGTAAATTAAACCTGTTTTGTTCAGTGCATGGTAAATTACATACGATCAAAAAGTAAATTCAATAAATTTGAAATATCAACGTTGTTGTTTATTGCTATATCATAACTAGCTTTTTTTTTGCTCATATTACACTTTTTTGACAAATATAGGATAAGTATTTTAGTAACAATTTTTTTTATTTATTGACCTACCTATCTTAAATGGTGATATACTTGCCTAAATTACTATAGAATTTTCTTATATACTTTTATGTATTTTGTAATTTGATTTAACTTTTCAGGAATGCTGTTTCAGTGGATATTTCATTTTTCGTGATTATATTACATGTATTGCACTTTCACACTGAGCTTTGTTCAACTGCCCTTTATGACTAATGTCGTTTTGTAGAAAATTTTTATTTAAGCATTAACTACCCAGACTAACTGAATATAATTTAAAAAAGTTATCCTGTTGAAAATTCTTGATTTTTTTGCAACCTGGCAGTAGCCAATATTAAATATTAAGAGCTGTTCTACAGAGCCAATTTTAATGTGTAGTATGCAATAATTATGGAAAATAAAATAACGAAGGAACCACTCATCCTTTAAGAGCAAACACTAGTGACGCCTTCGCCATTTCGTTTTTCATTAATATTTCGTTACTTCTTCGTTTTATCCAAAAATTGGCCAAATACCCCTCTTTGGAGTACCAACAATTACCTACAGTTTTACGTTAAAAAACGGTTGAATGTATAAATTAATAAAAGCAGAAAAAGACATATATTATGTATATGCGCAAATTTGACAAAATTTAGTTTTTTTCTTTTACACTTTTATCATTTAAATTTTTCTTAACTTAAAACTGTTGGTAATTGCTACCCAAAGAGGGTATTTGGCCGCTTTTTGGAAAAAACGAAAAATAAACGAAATATTGATCAAAAACGAAATGGCGAAGGCGTAGCTAGTGTTTGCTTTTAAAAGAAAGACTCCGAATCCTGTAAAGAAGGAACCACGCATCCTTTAAAAGAAAGTCTCCGAATCATTATTTTAAAAAGGCAATAGCCTCAAATAAAATAACTCAAACCTAGAGCTAAGGATTTATATAAATTTTCATGAAGGATTCCAAGCTCTTAATTTGATAATCTATAGTTTTTAAAGTAAATATTTTAAAAGTTTATTCGAAATTTTCTAAAGGTTGAATTAAAGACTTTGAAAGATAGAAACTAAATTACCGGTTTTTACATTAAGGAATTGAAAGACTTCTCGAGTGTAACCAAGTGCTTTAATTCCTGCTCACACAAGAGTTTCAGTTCATAGTACAAGGACATGGGAACCTTCGTATAAAGCCGGATTAGCTTATCCAATAGAAAACAAAATATATTGTTTTAAATACCTATTTCCTTAATGTATGACAATATTTTCAAAGAAATTATTTACTATATACAAAGCCATAGTTCTTCGACTCATATCGAACTCAAGAGGTCCTTAAATTATGGCGGTTTGCTTTGATTGAAAGAAACCTTTTTTCCATCCAACCGCGGTTGGATGGTTTCTCTTGATTTATTTCTTCATACTTTCCTCAACATTTTGGTTAACATCTTTATCCGTTTTATCATATATAGTAGTGGTGTAACCTGATTAATAGTTTAATAATTGAAAATAAAAACAACCTTAAAACTAAATCTTTTGACCAGGCAAATAAAAATAAACAAATGAGTTGATCGGAGCGTCCACACAGCTTCTTAATAAAGAGATGCAATCTGCAGCGAAGGTCAAGAAAAAAAAATCACAGTCAATTGCTCGTTCATCAGTTCGCTTAGCTACATTTATGCCTCGAACATGTTTAAAAAAGTATATGTTGTGTTATTTGCAACGAAGTTGGTGTTTGTTTCTTTACAATCTTGTCAACATCTTTTTGAATTTGGAATCAATTTTCGTGATGCGGACATCGTAGACGCTTATTATAGTTATACAGATATAACAGGCTGTATAAACGATACTATTGCCGACTTTAAAGAACTGAATAGTGTTCAGATATGGCTTATCAATGGAAATTTACCAAAATTGGAAAATAATTTTATATCTAACATACAGAATTTAAAGGTGATTGCTATTGAGAAGTATCAAGTCGAGACTATAGAACCAGGAGCTTTTTCAAACCTACCGATGCTACAAAGGGTAAATATCAACCACAACCATATTAAAACACTACCAAGAGGCGTTTTTGATTTACTTCCCAGCCTTAAAGAAATTGCATTTTTTCTCAACAAGTTGTCGTATATCGAGGACGAGGCATTTGCTAATTTGCCTAATTTAAGAGAAATTTCGCTTAGCAATAATAATCTCAATCAAGTGAGAAGGGAATGGTTTACCAATACGAGTAACATTGAATATTTTAACATGTTTCGAAACCCTGTACGTAAAATTCCATTTGGAATGTTCCACGGCTGGACAAAACTAGGATTTATTGATTTTAATTCCAATGCGATTTCAATTATAGAAGGAGAACTGTTCAAAGACAACCCTTCATTTATAACGTCCGTGGGTTTCCATCACAACCGCTTGACGTCCATTTCTCCAAACACCTTTCCCGATTCATTTTTCTACGGATCTCTGAGCATAAGTGGAAACCTTTTAAATTTCCTGCCAGAAGAATTTTTAAACAATGGTCAAGTTGGTCATATCGGCATTTATGGTAATCCATTTACCTGTCCTTGTCGCAATAAAATCTACAAAATTCTTTTGGAGAAAGATGTGACAATCAACGATGATAGTGTTATGTTTTCCAAGTTTTGTAAAAACGAAAGTGTGCCAGTGTGCGGGATATCACTTAATGCTTCGACTAAGTGCGTTGAATCAGTAGATAAGGATTTGACTCGGCGATTCATTTCTTATATGAAAACAATTCAATATGATTCTGTGTACGATTCAGCGACTAATCAGCAGTGTGCAATGTTTGATGAGTTGGATTAGATTATATTGGAGAAAATTAACATAAAAAGGTTTGTTTTTAAACAATATCGTACCGATCATTCAGGGCCTTATGTGGGACATGTGGGTTATTTATATGATTTGTAGTAAATGTATTTGTCTTTGATGAAACCTGCGTGGGTAATTGGATTTTTATTATATTTTCAGGCAATGATAAAAATCCCCAGCAATAAAAGCAACGTTAGGAAAATGCTCGTGAAAATCGTCCATCCACAAACCCGGATTGTATTGCCACTCACCATTTACTCTAACCCCGTTTCGAAAACACGCATCAACCATGAATGTTTTGTGCTGTTCCGTAAAGCCCATTGTGTGAGTTGTTCAAGAAATTGGAAAAATTAGCGACGAATCAAATTACTTGTAACGACTGTCAAAGATGACGGAATAACTAATTGATTGTTAATTCAGGTAGTTACTGACACCCCACAGGTATTAAGTTCTACGGCTAAGCATTACGTCCTTAGATGCAAGGCCCTCTTTGATGCAAATAATTTTTGCTCGCACGGTATGAATATGGAGCCACATTCCATTGAAAATATTATTGGGGCATAAGCGTTCGTTATTCCATTTAAACATGAAAATTAAAATAAATAGGTTAAGAAGAGACTTATAATAAACTGTTTTGTTGCAAATAAAAACAGAAGAATGGGCTTTACTTTTAAACAATGTACACACTACTAATAAAAAATAAATTAGGTAGCCTTTTTTGTTATTTCTTACTATGCATTATTGACCAAATTGGGCGTGGTCCTTGGGCTTTTTGCGCACCCCCGAGTGGGCAAGCCACGAGCCGCCACTGACAATTACCTTACTTACTTATCTTCCGTTAAAAAAGGGTGGATTCATAAATTAATAAAAGAAGAAAAAGAAAAATGCACAAATTTGACAAAATTTTGTTTTATCCTTTTATTAATTTATTAATTACATTTTTTGTAACTTAAAACGTGGGTAATTGCTTCCGAAACACGAATATTTGGCGGTTATATTGATTTAAAAAAAAATATGAATGCGTCACTAGTGTTTGTTCTTAAATATAGACGAGAACATGCCCCAACGCAAATCATAAAATTCTCAAAACCTAAAGTATTGCAACAACTGAAAAATTTAATTGTTAAATAAGAAACGAGCTCATATTGAATAACAAATTAAATTAGAGGCATAAAAAGGCTTAAAATAGGCAGAAAAGCTGTAACATAGGTACCTACTATTTGATACAAACTTACTCTCTTAATTTAATTTGCTCACCCCGTAAGAAATAAAATTAATTTTATTACATTAATTATTTGATTTATTAGTAATTAAATAAAATTGTTAGTTATTCAATAATTTTATGGATTTACCTGTTTGTATGTATAATAAATACATTATTTATTTAATTGGTTATACCATGTAGTCGCAGGCTAGCCAGCGATACCACCCTGGGGGCCAACTTTACAAACTAAAAACAAGGAAACAACACTAACATCTTGCGTTTTTAAAACCGGTTCAAAATATGAATGACTAAATCTTAAGCTGAGCATATTTTAATATAAATATGGTTGAAAACAACCAGTTTTCTTACAGACTTTTTGCTTTCAAGATGTGTAAAATAATATGTTTTCTATTAATTACAACAAGAATAGTGTTTGTTGCTTTACAATCGTGCCAATACGTCTTGGAATTGGGAGTGAATTATCGTGAGGTAGCAACCCCAAAAGCCGCTTGGAAGTTGGACACGGTCACAGGTTGTATAAATGATACCGTTTTTGAAGGAAAAAAAATAGTTGCTGTATATCTTTTAAAAGCAAGTTTGCCAAAACTGGAGCGAAATTTCATCTCCAACATGAATCATTTAAAGGAAATTAATATCGAAAGGTTTCACGTAGAGGCGATAGAACCAGGAGCTTTTTCAAATTTGCCAAAGTTAGAAAAGATTAACATGAACAAGAACCTTATTAAAACCATATCCAAAGGTGTATTTGATATACTTCCAAGTCTTCAAGTGATTCAAATTTTCCAAAGTAAACTATCGACCATTGAGGATCACGCATTTGCCAATTTACCCAACTTAAAACATATTTCTCTTAACGAGAATAATCTAGATCAGGTACGGAGGGAATGGTTTACTAATACGAGCAACATTGAATATTTTAACATGTTCTATAATTCAGTACGTAAGATTCCATTTGGAATGTTCCACGGCTGGAAAAAGCTTGACGAGATTCATTTCAATACAAATGCGATTTCAGTTATAGAAGGAGAACTATTTAAAGATAACTCTCTATATTTGACCTCTGTAGCTTTCCACCATAACCGCTTAACATCCATTTCTGCAAACACCTTTCCCGCTGCATATTATATAAAGTTTCTCTCCATCAGTGCAAATCTTCTAAATTATCTGCCAGACAAATTTTTGAAGACTGTTCAAATTGGTCATATCGGGATTTATGGCAACCCGTTTTCCTGTCCCTGTCGGATTAAAATACAAAAATACCTTTTGAGGAGAGGAATTACAATCGACGATATTCTCTACACATTTTCCGACTATTGTACACAAGAAAATGTACCTGTGTGCGGATTTTCACTCAATTCTTCAAGTACGTGTAACGAATCCGTGGATAAGGATTTGACTCGGCGATTCATTACTTACTTAAAAAGTATTAAGTATGATACTGTGCAGGATGAAAATGAACAGCAGTGTGCAATGTTCGACGAGTTAGATGAGAGTATATCGGACGAGTAAATTAACATTGAGATTTTTTACTTAATTAACATTGTGTTAAAAAATAAAAGGCCCCATGTGTGTTTTTGTGTGTAAATTAATTAATTTTAGATATGTCGCATTTATTTTATAATCATTGCACGTGCAATTGAATCAGTTTTGGCATGAACCGTAACCGTAAAATTTTACCAAGTGACAAATAATTGTTTTTTTTTGGAAACGGTGTTAGGAATCTCAGCTATTTTCTGCATGTAAGGTATTCGATTTGTGCCTATTGAGGTATTATTATAAATTTTCTCAAAAAGTGATTACTATACTCAAATATTAGCGAGTTTAGTTTTACCATCAGATTTGTCGGATTGCTCCACGCCCGTTTGTTTAATCTTTCTGAGGACGGCGAGCCAATGGAGGTACATACTTTTCGTCGGAGAATTTCACAAGTGTGTAGAGTCTGCCTATGGACTTTTCAACCGGCCAATCATAGGCCGCCGTCTTAAAAAGTGATTTTGAGGTTAAGTTTACATCACTTAACCGGTTGTTTTAAATTAGGAACATAAAATGCCATTTATTAATATCGGTATATAGGTCTCTTTGAAACGTCAAGTATGCCAAAAAAAAACCTCCTATTCAAAATTCTCAAAAGTTCATCACACAAAAAAACTACAAGTGTTGTGAATATAATAAACAATTCAACAATAAACAGTGTCTTTTAGGGCATGAAAGGAAGTAACATAAACATACGTTAGGAATAATCAGATTTACAAGTGTCCATACTACAAATATCAACATTACAAAATAAATACAATACTTGATCATTTAAATCATGTGTCATAATTTAAATTTAGCCCCAGAAGATAAACAGTTTCAATGTTGTTACGTAACGAGAATTGTTTAATAAAAATATTTTAAAATAAACCGAAAATTCTTATGTTTTTTTGTTTTATTAATTACAGTAGACTCCCGATTATCCGAAACCCGATTATGCGAACTCCGCATTATCCGAAACGACCCATGAACCGGATTATCCGAAATGAGTCTTGCTATTAATCCGCATTATCCGAAATTTCTAAGAAATGTTTTGTTGTTGCGGCCAAAAATCGACAGACTTTAAAATTAAAACCAGTACCAATTACCTATTTCTTGAATTTATGAATTGGAATACATACTAATGTACATACATAAGTATTAGAATATATTATGTATGTATGTACATCTATAAAAGTACATAGATATAGTTAATGATTTTCCTCAATCTTCGCATTATCCGAAATTTCGATTATCCGAAATCGATCCGGTCCACATTATTTCAATCAAAACCTGTGAAAGTAGTAAGTATGTACAGGGTCTTCCAACGAGGACTGAACAGGGGCTCATTTTTGAGCTTCCTTGTATTTAAAGAAAAATCCAAAATAGCCTATCGATGTACTTTTTCCTGCAAAATTCAAAAATGAAACCAAAAATTTATTTGAACCAGAAACAAAAGAGTTACGCTATGGATAAGGTGTTTTTTAAATGGAACATAGCTTTTTTTATACGATTTTTGGAACGAGTGATTTTTTTTTGTCCGTTCTGATTAAAATATTTAATATTGTGACAGCTATTTTTATTAAATTTTAATGTTTTATCCAGTATAATTTAACTTTAACCTGTTTGAAACATACACTAGGTAATAAAGGTATAATCACCTTTGAATCCTTCAAAGTCATTTCGGCAATATTATAGTAAATTTGTCAAATTTTTTGACTTTGAAGGATTCAAAGGTGATTATACCTTTATTACCTAGTGTATGTTTCAAACAGGTTAAAGTTAAATTATACTGGATAAAACATTAAAATTTAATAAAAATAGCTGTCACAATATTAAATATTTTAATCAGAACGGACAAAAAAAAATCACTCGTTCCAAAAATCGTATAAAAAAAGCTATGTTCCATTTAAAAAACACCTTATCCATAGCGTAACTCTTTTGTTTCTGGTTCAAATAAATTTTTGGTTTCATTTTTGAATTCTACAGGAAAAAGTACATCGATTGGCTATTTTGGATTTTTCTTTAAATACAAGGAAGCTCAAAAATGAGCCCCTGTTCAGTCCTCGTTGGAAGACCCTGTACATGCATTATTAACGTAGGTAAGTAGTAGGTAATAGTCACACTCGGGGGGTAACAGGTTGTAACATCACTAGTCTAAACTGTTCTTAAAATATACAATTTTTTCCAATCTAAACTATCCTCTTCAAAAAACCCTCCGCATTAGGATATTTCCACATACCTACACTATTTTTCGTTTGCGAGAATCAAGGTAATTCGTTTAGTTTATTATTTTATTTCATCGCATTTTTCGCCTCAATTTAATAGGAAATAAAAATAATAATAATAATAATAATAATAATAATAATAATAATAATAATAATAATAATAATAATAATAATAATAATAATAATAATAATAATAATAATAATAATAATAATAATAATAATAATAATAATAATAATAATAATAATAAGTAATATAAAGGTTTAATTAAAAGCTGGTAGGTATAAACTATTCTATCTTAAATATAAGTGTTTCCTAAGGTATGTATAATAATATAAGAATAGGAGTAATGTAAAGTAGTATATTATATGCACTTGGGTGCCTTATTATCAAAATACGCGAGAAGGATTAATCCTAGATTAAAACAATAGGTACACTAAATTTATTAAAATTGCTACTTTTTTTTCTAAACTTTTTGCTGTTTGAAATATTTCTTATTTCTAGTGGAAGAGCATTATACATTTTTGGAGCTAAGTAATGAATAAATTTTAAATTAACATTTTTACTACTGTTAGGAATTATCAACTGTCCGTTTATATGATTGCGAGTCTGATATGGGTGATTAATATAGTTTCTTAATTTGGAGGTTTTATGTGTTAATACAGCGGTTGACAATATATACAGTGATCGAACATTTAAGATTTCTGAATTGTAGAGTCAATGTGTGGAGTAGCGTTTGTTTTTTTTATAGATTATTTTTAGGATATAATTTTGAACGACATTTAGAGGTTTTAGTGAGTTTTTGTAGATCCCACCCCACGCAATTATACCGTATCTTATTAGAGATTCTACTAAAGCCTTATATATAGAGAGTACTTGTTTTCTGCCAATAATTTCCCTTAAAATATAGAATTTATGAATTAATTTTCTAATATTGTTTGTCAAATAACTGATATGTGCTCCCCACTTAAGATGTTTATCACTAGTAATTCCTAAATATTTTGTTAAGGATACCTCACAGATAACTTCTTCAAGATTTTCAATTTGTATGTTGTTAAAATTGGGACGATTGGAAGAAGTAAGAGAGAATGCTATGAAATTAGTTTTGAAAGTATTCAAGGTTAATTTAAAGAAATCCAGCCAGATTTTAATTTTTTCATACCATCCATAGCTGACTCTTTCACTTGAGTCCAAGTTTCACCTTCAAATACCACAACTGTGTCGTCTGCATATGATATGACTATTCCGTTATTAATACTTAAATTAGCTAAGGAATTTATATAGGTAATAAATAAAATTGGTCCTAAGACAGTCCCCTGAGGTATTCCAATTTTTACGGTTAGCGGATCACTGTGTATATTATCGATTTTCACTACTTGTTGACGATTCTTAAGGTAGCTCTCAAAGACATTTAACATGGTGCCCCTTACGCCATTTGAATGTAACACATTTAAGAGCAGATCATGTGGCACCGTATCAAATGCCTTTGCTAGATCAAGGAATACGGCAATGCTCTTTTTATTATTATCTAATTGTTTGGTTATTTGGCTAGTCAATTCAAATATGGCATTTTCAGTACTTAACCCACTTGTAAACCCATATTGATTACGAGAAATAACACAATGATTTATGTGAGGAATTCTAACACATTTATTTTTAAGTTTCCCACGCTTTATTGCGAACGTTGATTGGGCGGTTAAAAAGTACACAGCCAAACTCTAGACGCTTGTAGAATTTCGACCGATTTTTAAGAGAAAATTTTCAAAAGGCAGGAAATTTAAAAGCCTGTTTAAGTAATGAAAAAAAATAAACTCACTTTTTGTGAAATTCGCCAATCCTATGTAACTATTTTATTTTATGAAAAATATGAAATTTACGACAGTTTCTTCGGCAAAGTATAATACTTTTGCCTTCGAAATTTTTCGACCACAGATAGTGTTTCACTCTCGTCTCGCCTTTTCTCGTCTCGTCTCGTTTTCGCGAGAAGAGACGAGACGAGCACGAGACGAGATTGGTCCGGTCTCTTTTTTCTGTGAGAATCTCGTAACGCGAGACAAAAATATGCGAGAGTGAGAAATCTCGCAAAATCTTAAGATTTTGATTAGGATTTGCTATGAACCTTAAAAAAACTCTCGTTAGTATCATTCAATAAAAAAACTTTTTTTATTACCGATATTGCATGGAGGCCAGGGAAAAATCGGGACACGTTGCTGAAAAACAATTGAAAAAATTATTAAGAGAAAAAATTACCCTTTTTTTTATAACGTTTATGGTTTTGTCAAAATGTTTGATACAGAGAACCATTTGATAAACGATAATCGTCTTCGCGAATTAGGTAAGTATAATATTATGCCACATTTAGCAAAATGTAGGGAGTAAACTACATACTCTTTGACGGTGTCCAGTTATCTGTGGGAATTGCTTTTAATAATTTTTTCCTATAAATCATAACCGGCCCGAAATTTTGAAGCAGAAAATATTTCTTACCATGTTTTAAGGAGCTATGTATTTTTAATTTACACCCTGGAATACTGCAAGTTTTGTTTTCGGTATGATTATTTTAAAATAATGACGACGTTGTCAATCAAAACAATCTTGTTTCATTTCACTATTTACATGTAGACATTAATAATATCCTAAACTACAATATTATAACACGGACATTGTTTTTTGCTGTAAGGTTATCACACACATAAATACCAAATGACCATATAAATATCTACAATGGTTTATGGAAAAACACAGGGAAACGTCCCGGATTATTAATTATCCAGTTAAGAGAACGTTAAACTATAATTTACACTATATTTAAAACGTATTAATAGTATATTAAAGTACACGTTTTATAAGAAGCGGTTTTAGCGCACGCGTCTATTTTAAAAAACGAGCCACAAAGTGGCGAGTTTTGTTTTATTGACACGTGCGCTAAAACGCCTTATGAAACATGTGCTTTATACACTTTTTTCTAGTTCACGTTTTATAATCAAGAAAAATCCTTTTTAAAAAGAAAATAAATCCTTCAAATTTTGTAAATTTTTATGTCTAAATTTTATGTTGGTAATACTATTTTTTTATCATAGTAGCCTCTGGACAACAAAAGTTATTTTGCAACCTGTCATTTTTTGATTTATTGACCCATTTTCACCACGAGATTTTAAAGTTATTTTAGCGATATGAGATTTGAAATTGGACGAAATACGTTGTGTGATTCTTGTACATTCGGTACATATACAGAGCGTTCGGAAATTCGGGAGATTTTGCTACTTTTTTTCGAATTTCAAAAGACGTGATTTTACGTCACGACATTGCAAGGGAAGATGGAAAATTCAAATAAAGTTGAAGTTAAAATCGACATTGGAAGGTTAGTAGATTGAATTTTGGATAGGATTTGGCAGAAAATGATAGCTTGAAGCATCTACAAAAGATTGATTTATAGATTTATGTTACCAACATACATGACTGTTATCCACACAGAATAAAAAAGTAAGTTATCAAGCTATTTTTCCTCTGCGAAAAATGGGTTTTCTCGTAAATCACAAAGGCCGCGCAAGTCAATGAAATAAAACATAAATGTTACCAACATCAAATAAAGAAAAAACGCCTATCGAAATAGCTTCATTACGATACGCAAATGCGTATCGTAAGTACTGAGCTTATTATGAACGTGAAATAGAAAAATATATTTTTTCGGCAACCGTCCGGGAAGTACCCACTTCAATATTAGCGATTGCTTGAATTTTAATATAAATATAAATATAAATAAGAATTAGAATGTTTCTGTTAGTACCTATCTTCTGTTCGAATTTCAATATTTAATACAAATAAGAATTAAAATGTTCGAAATTTTGTTCTACAAAGAAATATAAAAAAAATAGTGTACGCAACACGTCCGAAAACAGTTTTTTTGGACTCGCAGTCTTCCAGGACTCGCCTACGGCTCGTCCTAGAATTTTGTCGACTCGTCCAAAAAAACAGTATTTTCCGGACTTGTAACGTAAATTACTATTTAATCCAAAAAAGACAGATAAATCAAACATGATTAAAATTTAAAGGCAACGGCGCGAACCGCGAAGGGCATGCACCGTACACTCTGTACTAGTCTGTACAGTGTAGTCGTTCGTTTTCGTTTGAATTCAGTTCTACTGACGCATGCGTATTTGTTATAAAATATATGTATATTATTTTGTTTATGTATGAGTTGAGTGTTAGCAACACTGTGCTAGAACTGTCAGATTTTAACTGGAGAAACACTTTTGAAAATCGTTTCATAAAAATGCGTTTATAATACTCACATGGTAATAGTAATAATAAAAACCCGTATGTATGCTCTAGCTTTTGCAGAATTCTTCATAAGCTCATATTGCAAGAACGAGAAATTGCGAGACTCTCGCGAGACCAGATAAGACGAGAAAACATCTTACGAGATGTTAGCGAAGCGAGATTTGGAAAAAATCTCGTCTCAACTTTGTAGTTTGCAAATGGTACAATATTCTCGCATTTGCAGCCAAATTCATTTTAGCTTCACTATTTTTAATTTTAAACTCATTTACTAATGTTTAATGTTTACAAAATTTGTAGGTTAGAACACGAAGATCTAAACTATCAACATCGTTCCGTTCCGTAAATATCAACGCGTCTCAATCCTCCTCCTCCTCCTCCGTAGTAGTAGTTACAAGATTTATTTATCAGTATGCTACAATTTACAATTAACAAGTTTTATAAAATATGAAAACAAATTTAACAATATCAGCTTTAAAGTATTTAAAAAGTTTTTTTCTGTTTTTTAAATAAATATTTTTTAGCCACATGATCTAAAAATTTCCTAGCTCTGGTCTCGCATTAAAAAATGTAACTTTTGTTCTTCCTTGTATAAGAGCAAAGTTATGCTTATTTTACGATAACAGGAATGCATTAAGAAAACATAAATAATTTGCGAAAAAATTCATCCAAATCGCTCCAAGATTTAAAACGTTATTGCAAATTAATCTGCTGTAACATATTAATTATTATCAAAACCAGTTAAACAAGATAAATATGTAATTTTAACGGTTCATAAAATATCTTTTAAGAGACAATCTGCAGCGGAGGCCAAAGAAGAAAGAAACCAACGAATTGTTTAGTTTGTTTCCGTACGTTTTAATTCAAAGATGTTTAAATTATTATACGTTGTGTTATTTGCAACGAAGTTGGTGTTTGTTTCTTTACAATCTTGTCAACATCTTTTTGACTTTGGAATTAATTTTCGTGATGCGGACATCGTAGACGCTTATTATACTTATACAGATATAACAGGCTGTATAAACGATACTATTGTCGAATTTAAAGAACTGAATAGTGTTCAGATATGGCTTATCAATGGAAATTTACCAAAATTGGAAAATAATTTCATCTCTAACATACAGAATTTAAAGGTGATTGCTATAGAGAAGTATCAAGTCGAGACTATAGAACCAGGAGCTTTTTCAAACCTACCGATGCTACAAAGGGTTAATATTAACCACAACCATATTAAAACACTAACAAGAGGCGTTTTTGATATACTTCCCAGCCTTAAAAAAATTGAATTTTTTCTCAATAAGTTATCGCATATCCAGGACGATACATTTGCTAATTTGCCTAATTTAAAAGAAATTTCGCTTGGCGATAATAATCTAAATCATGTGAGAAGGGAATGGTTTACCAATACGAGTAACATTGAATATTTTAATATGTTTCGAAATCCCGTACGTAAAATTCCATTTGGAATGTTCCACGGCTGGACAAAACTAGGATTGATTGATTTTAATTCCAATGCGATTTCAATTATAGAAGGAGAACTGTTCAAAGACAACCCTTCATTTATAACGTCTGTGGGTTTCCATCACAACCGCTTGACGTCAATTTCTCCAAACACCTTTCCCGATTCGTTTTTCTACGGGTCTCTGAGCATAAGTGGAAACCTTTTAAATTTCCTGCCAGAAGAATTTTTAAACAATGTTCAAGTTGGTCACATCGGCATTTATGGTAATCCATTTACCTGTCCTTGTCGCAATAAAATCTACAAAATACTTTTGGAGAAAGATGTGACAATCAACGATTATAGTGTTATGTATTCCAAGTTTTGTAAAAACGAAAGTGTGCCAGTGTGCGGCATATCACTAAATGCTTCGACTACGTGCGTTGAATCAGTGGATAAGGATTTGACTGGGCGATTCATTTCTTATATGAAAAAAATTCAATATGATTCTGTTTACGATACTGCGACTAATCAGCAGTGTGCAATGTTTGATGAATTGGATTAACGTGTGTGCAGCGGGGTAAATTAACTTAGTCTTACTCAGTCCCAGTTTACTACTCTCTGACATGTATGTAGTACGACTTAAGCATTGTTATTTTTTCTTGAATATTGTAAAACATGTTGGAATTAATAAAAAATAAAACGTGTCATAATAATTATTATTGGTGCTTTCATTGAGGTATGTTTCAGAGTATTTAATTTTTAAGAATTTGACGAAGAGTTTTTTCTAAATAACTTTTAATTGGCTTATTAGAAAATAATAAAATTTGGAATGCGAGTCCATTATACCAGGACCTTCAAAAAAGTGTACTACAATTTTGATATAAAAGTAATAGGGGAGCCAATATTTCAGGGTAGTAAAAATTACAAGAGATTTCCCATGGCCAGTCTGGCAATGCACAATCAGAAATAAATTGACTACAATTTTTTTACTGAAATTTAGGTACTTTTGGTCATTACACCCCTGGAAATCCGCCCTTGAAATGCGTATTAAACATCGACTATCTAAGCCAGCGGTTCCCAAACTTTTTAAGTCGCGGAGCACTTTTCGACGGGAAAATTTAACGCGGCGCACCAGAGTAGGCCGTTTGATGGTTTCAACTGCATGTAACTAGATATAGGTCTTTGTTCGATTTTAGAAACGTGCATTGAAAAAAAAATATTTATTTCGATACAAAAATGGAACATAAAACATACATCCAAAAACAAAACTACAAATACTTAATAATAAAACCACCAACTTTTCTAATGAGAAGGATGTGCTTGTTTTAATTTGCTTAATGCTGTTATGTTAGGTTCAATTTCGGACAACTGTAAACGAATATCAGGCTCTGCATTAAGGCGCGACCGGTATTTAGTTTTGGTCATGAGATAAGCAAAAAATCCAGCTTCACATAAATAAGTAGTAGCAAAAGGAAGCAGAATAGTTTTTGCTTTATCTGACACAAGATGAAACTCATCTCTAAGTTTACACCAAAATTCTGATATTGATGAATTTGTTAAAAATATATCTCCTATTCCAGAATCAGATGTCAAGTCGATCAAACATTCATATCCTTCAGACGTCAAACTCGCTGGCTTTTCAGGTATTGCGTTATATGGGTTTGCAACCCAAGAATTGGAATTAATTTTGTCATGAAATTCTTCTGGAAAATATTCCTGGTAATTTTTGCGTAAAGTTATAAGATGAATATGGAACTCGTTCTTAAGATCACTCGGTAGCTCAAAATCAAATTCTTCTTTAAGTTCTTTTAACAACAGAAAGCTGTCCAAATTTTGTTTATTCAAGGACTCTGCCCAAAAGACCAATTTTCCTTTAAAAGCCTTTACTCTGTCGTTAACATCAAAAACCGAAATTGCCTTTCCTTGAAGTGATGTGCTTAAATC
The DNA here is from genome assembly GCA_963969555.1 of Polydrusus pterygomalis. Lineage (NCBI taxonomy): Eukaryota > Metazoa > Arthropoda > Insecta > Coleoptera > Curculionidae > Polydrusus > Polydrusus pterygomalis. Next base: position 6,080,192 of record OZ018376.1, read on the forward strand.
ATTAGCTAAGCGTATGTTTCAGAAAGAACAAAACATATCATAGCATCGTTTAAAAAAAAAAAATGGTTTTCGATATGTTCCGGCGCATCTTTGAATTAGTAAGGGGCGGAAAATATAATAATAATAAAATTTAACATGTAGGTATTAAGTATAATTTATATAATACTAGCGTGTGCCCGGCCTGCGTTGTATTATACGCCTCTGAGATAATAATAAGGCGAGTTCACCATCACGTCAATATTTATAAATGCAAACCCGAACAAACCTCTAAATTTATCAGTGTTTCTTTACAATATTATGCATGTATTATACATAGAAACCTTCCTCTTGAATCACTCTATCTATTTAAAAAAACCGTTTCAAAATCCGTTGCGTAGTTTTAAAGATTTAAGCACATATAGCTGGGGACAGACGCGACAGCGACTTTGTTTTATACTATGTTAAGATTACGATATTTCTCAGATTAAATCCGCGGAGCACTTGAAAACGTATCGCGGAGCACCTAGTGCTCCGCGGAGTACAGTTTGAGAACCGCTGATCTAAGCGATAGCACAGCCATAAATTTGTACAGGGGGGGTGTTTATAACAAAGAGAATAGAAAGGGAGTAAAAACAACATTATTTATTTTATAATAAAGTAATGTAATTTTGAATCCTTATCATAGACATATTTATTCAACCATATTTTTGTAAATTATAAATTGTAGCAAGAGTCATATGAAATATAAAGCATTCCTGGACGCATGTATTTAAATAAATTAAAATATATATTAAAACAATTATTGTATAAGAACATAAGATACCCAACGTTATAAACAGTAATAACAAAAAAAGAGTTAAAATTTGAATATTGATGTTCGTGAATTAACATCAGCAAAGTATTCTACCACACTGGGCAGAAAGCATGGGATTCAAGAAATTTCTTAATTACATCTCTAAATTTTTTAATATATTTAAATATTTCTCACACTACAACAGGAAAAAATAATTAAAACAACCTATTCGCTGTGGTTGTATCGATATACTCCCGAATTGAATAAAAACAGTGACGGCGACAAGATTTTTTAGATTTGAATTTTGAATAACTAAGCAGCTTTACATTTTCAGGCAGTGCATTATACAATGAGATATTAATATAATTATCCTTGGCTTTCTTGTAGCAAATTTTTTTAGGTCAGAACCTTTAGTTGAGTAGTTATGAAAGTTATAATTTAAGGAAAAACTATTCTTGTTTTTATGAATTTCGAGCAGTTGACAAAATATAAAGAGAGAAGGTAGAGGCATAATTTCATAATTCCAAACCTCTTACAAGGGGGCTGACAGTGATCAAAGTAACCAGCACACTTCAGCTCTAACAGCTTTCTTCCCCTGTCTTAAAGCTTTTATAGCCGATGAAGAATTACCCCACAATACGACACCATAACTCAAATGAGAATAAAAAAGTGCGAAATAAACAGTTAAAACGGTAGATGGATTAACTGATTTTTCCCGTTTGGATACATTGGTATCTGGATTTTAGATAGGATGAAATTAGATTGAGAGGAAGACCTCGAACACCATATCTTGGAAGTTTTTCCACTAGAAGGCCATGGGAGAGGCAGTCAAAAGCCTTGCTAAGATCACACAGTCAAGCCCATGTGCTCACCCCTATCAAGACTCTCGATCACATCAAATATGACGAAATCGAAATTGGTTGTCATTACGACATTTTATTAAATTAAAATGGTCAGTCAACTGATGTGCAATAAGAGACTCAAAAATTTTACCTAATATGGGCACTATTGATATTGGTCTGTAATCACTCAACGTATCATGATCGCCCTTTTTAAAGGTTGTGACAACTTTAGTGAGTTTAAAAGGTTCAGGGAATTCCCCAGATTCAATGCATTTATTGAAAAGAAAAGTCAAAGGTTTAATAATATGGTAAATTCGTACAGGTCAGCAGAGTGAGATTTTATAAGTTTATTTATTGTATCAAGCGCTTCAGTCTCCGACAATGGATGTACGAGAAAAGATAAGGATTCTAAAGAAATGTTTAGTTAACATTCATCCTGTACAGATTTGGTAGCAGAAAGTACATTTATGATATTTTTTGCAACCGTAACAAACTTGTTGATAAGGGGCAATCTGCGAATGAGGTCAAAAATAAAAGTTGGGAAATAACAATTCTTTTACTTTTTAGTTTGATTACGTTCGTTATATATTAAACATGGGTAAATTTATAATATGTATTTTATTAATGGTATCGGAAGTAGTGTTTGTTTCTTTACAATCGTGTCAACATTTCACTAACTTGGAACTAAAATATTCGGAAGTTCTAGACAGTGATTTTAATTGGAACGTGACATATTTAACAGGTTGTATTGATGACGCAGTTTTTCCAGAAAAAAAAGTACTTCGTATAAGTTTTCTTGACGAAACTTTAAGAAAATTGCGGAAAAATTTCATCTCAAACATGAACGATTTGAGAGAAATTAGTATTAAGAACTGTAAGTTAGAGTGGATAGAACCAGAAGCTTTCTCAAATATACCTCAGATAGAGAGAATTGAAATCATCGGCAATCCTATTAAAATACTATCACGAGGTATATTTGATATACTTTCAACCCTTGAAATGATTAAAATTATCGGAAATAATATATCGGAAATAGAGGATCACGCATTTGCCAATTTACTATACTTAAAAAATATTTATCTGAACCTGAATAAACTTGACCACATGAAAAGAGGATGGTTTACTAATACGAGCAATATTCATACTTTTAATTTGCAACGTAATTTCATCGGTAAAATTCCATGGGGAATGTTTCACAGCTGGAAGTATCTTACGGGGATTTATTTGAGTAGCAATGCCATTTCAATTATTGAAGGAGAAATGTTCAAAGATAACCCGTCGTCCATTAGAAGTATTTATTTGAACAACAATCGCTTAACGTCCATTTCTTCAAATACCTTGCCAAATTCCTTTTATTATGAGGTTCTTGAAATAAGTGGAAATCTCCTCAATTATCTACCGGGCGAATTTTTAAAGACAGTTCGAGTAGGGCATATCGGTATTTATGCCAATCCTTTTACGTGTTCATGTCGAGACAAGATTTATAAAACTCTTTTGGCGAGAAATGTGACAATCGACGAACCAGCTTGGACGTATTCTCTATTTTGCAAAAACGAAGCTGTGCCAGTGTGCGGAGTATCACTCAATTCTTCAAGTACGTGCGTAGAGTCAGTGGATAAGGAGTTGACGCGGCGTTTCGTTTCTTACATGAGAAAAAAAACTGAAGCTGAGGGGCATCTAATGAGATATATGTGTTATAATTTAAAGACATGAGAGAAAATATAACCATTTATATTTTAAGAGTTTTCTTTATTTTTTATTATTTTCTTTAGATATAAATGTCGATTTTTTAATACTTACTTTGTGGTATTATATAAAAACCCTACCATGAACCTACTAAATGACGAAATAGACCTGTGGATGTGGAATTCCCCGCTATTCACAATACTTAAGATAAATAATTAAATTAATAAATAATTTTTTGTATTTTATTGTTATGATCATCCTTTATCAAACCAATTTATAATGGTACACCGTAGTTTTAGGGTATTCAGTTTGATGCTGGCAACTGACCACCTACCGGGGCAAGTCGTCCGGTGAGGTCGAGTTGACGTACGGGGTACCCCAGGGCTCGGTACTGGGCCCGCTGCTTTTCCTCATTTATATTAACGACATAAATTACGCCGTACCTAACTCGAAATTGGTACTGTTTGCCGACGATACCTCTAGTGCGGATGCTGAAATAAGGATGGAGAGACTGGATGAACGCATGGATACCTGTATAAGTGAGATTTAGGTGTGGTGCCGGACAAATAGGCTGCATATACTTTCATTCAATTTAAAATTTTGAATTAAATGCATTTTTTTCGTACCCTCTACTTTTATTTTTCCCAAAAAAATTGTTTTTTTTTACATTATGTGTTTACGCCATCTCACCCATTACTTTTAGAAAGCTATAGGCTGTCAAAACTCAAAAATATAATTTTTCATAAGTCAATATCTTGGAAACTATTAACTATAGACTAATAATGCATTTAATAAGAGTAATTATAATTTATGTAGAATCTGAAAATTTAAAAAATATTTTTTTTTGGTACACCCTCCCTGTCTATTATGAGATGAGATTAAAATCTTCTCAAATTCCTCTTATTAAAAATATATCATGTCCATATTTGGACCGACGGTTTTCGAGTTATTTGACTGCAAATAATTTTATCCAGCGATAAAACGTCATAATAATATGAATATAAATGGCCAGGCACGGCTAACTAGATGAAACTATTTGCAGTTAAATAACTCGAAAACCGCTGGTCCAAATATTGACATCTTTTTGCAAAGAGAAATTTAAGAAGATTTAAAAAAGCACAAAAAAGTAACGTTTTTTGCTCGAGAGAGATCGAGAGAGACGAGAATTTCTCGACGAGAGAGGGTACTTCTCTCGTCTCGTCTCGGAGCTTTATTCGAGAGAAAATATCTCTCTCGTCTCGTCGAGAGAGGGCCAGACGAGACGAGAGACGAGAATCTCTCGTCTCGGCGGCAACACTATTGGTAACGCTAAAAAGCATTTTTGATAAGCTTTCCAGAGAGGTGTCAGTACCATTTAAAATTTTATTTTCTACACGTTAGTAGGATAAAACACAGGGTGTTCCATGTACGAAAATTGATTTATGCACATTTAGGATAAACCCGGTAGAGATGGCGCACGTTTTTTCAAAGTCGCATAAAAAATCCTATTTACAATTTTTAGGTAGGAATTATTTTTTATATGATTATACTGAGTAAAATAAAAGTAGAGGATACAAAAAACAAAACTTAATTTAATTTTAATGACCATAAAATGTATTTAAAAAAAAAAGCAGAAAAAAACCATCTCACCCCATGCGTATGGGTGAGATGACGTAAACACATAATGTAAAAAAAACAATTTTTTTGGGAAAATAAAAGTAGAGGGTACGAAAAAAATTCATTTAATTCAAAATTTTAAATTGGATGAAAGTATATAGTGCCTTAGGGGTGATAGTGGTCAAAATTCCCCGCGTTTTTGTAGAAAAAATATGTTTGGTTTCTTGATATATACTTTAGTGTAGAAAATATAGCCCATCATATAAGTTTTCAAAAAGTCACCTTAATCAAGTTAATCTTAAAGAAAAAATCCCCCGAAAAAATGCTATACATATTAGGTGGGGGCAGTTCCGTCTGAAATAATCTTAATATGCAATATAGTGATTTTGGTAGAAGCGTGAGCAAAACTCTCACAGCGCGAGAGATGCACGATTAAATAATCTTAATCCGAGTAATCCTATGGCTTTCCACTAAGAAACACTTAGTTGATTAAAATTCAATATAAATTTGCCAGGACCATACCTAACTAAACCTGTTCTTTATTCTCCTAATCGTTTCTCGTTTCTTCTCAAAAATTCTGTTTTGCTGATTTGAAATAAATAATTGGTACGTTTTTTTTTGTTTACTTTTTGTGGCATTTTATTACTGACGTTAACTATGAACGCAAACATAACTAGTTCATAATCTCACGAAGTCATTTCTAATTTTTAAAAAGAAAGTACTTGGCGCTCTTTTGTCTTCTAAGCTAAGACATACGAGTTGTCCTCGCTGCACAGAATAGCTTCGTATTTTTAAAATGTATTTTCTGCAGGAAGATCTTCGTTCTTTGAAACGGCTTTCTTACAAAAGGCGTCAGGTTTCTTAAAGTCAGTCCACTTTCAGGACTGAAGACTGAATGCTTAAATGTCCTGCAAGAAGCACGCAAAGCAAGACGTAAGACAAAGATTTGCACAGTCTAGCATTGAAACGGTTAAATAAAATGAATATATTCATCTGAACGTCCACATAACGGGTTTATAAATAAATATAATCTGCAGCACAGGTTATTTAAGAAAACACACCGAATTGTTTAGTCGGCAGACGTACGTTCCGGTTCAAAGATGTGCAAATTGTTATGTTTTTTGTTATTTGCAGTAAAAGTAGTGTTAGTTTCTCTACAATCTTGTCAATATGTTTTTGAACTAGGAGTGAATTATCGTGAAGTAAGCTCAGACTGGAATGTAACGCATATAACAGGCTGTGTCAACGATGCAGCTTTTAAAGAAGAAGTTGTAGTTTTTCTATCGTTTGTTAAAGGAAGTTTACCAATACTGGAAAAAAATTTCATCTCCAATATGATGAATTTAAAGGATATTAATATTGACCAATTTCACGTAGAGACGATTGAACCAGGAGCTTTTTCAAACTTGCCTCAGTTAGAAATCCTTAACCTGGGTAACAATCTTCTGACGACCATATCGAAAGGTGTATTTAATACAATTCCCAGCCTCATAGATGTCAAATTTTACTTCAATAGAATATCGCACATTGAGGACGACGCATTCGCTAATTTGCCAAAGTTAACAACTATTTCCTTTAACGATAATAAACTTGATCGAGTTAAAAGAGAATGGTTTACCAATACGACCAACATTGAATATTTTAATATGTTCAAAAATCGGGTGCGCAAAATTCCATTTGGCATGTTTCACGGCTGGAAAAAAGTTCAAAAGATCTATTTCAATTCAAATGCGATTTCGGTTATAGAAGGAGAAATGTTCAAGGACAACCCTTCCGATATTAAAGACGTCGGGTTACATCACAACCGTTTAACGTCCATATCACCGAATACCTTTCCCGAATCATTCCGTTTCAATTATATTGGTTTAAGTGGAAATCTCTTAAATTATCTACCAGAAGAATTTCTAAACAAGATCCAAGTTAATCATATCGGTCTTTATGGCAATCCATTTTCGTGTCCATGTCGAGATAAAATCTACAAAACCCTTTCAGATAGAAAAATATCGGTTGATGATGCTGCCTTTACGTTTTATCGATATTGCAAAGACGAAAATGTGCCAGCGTGTGGATTTTCACTCAACTCTTCAATGACTTGCGTTGAAACAGTGGACAAAGACCTCACTCTTCGATTGATCTCGTACATGAAAAAAATCCACTATGATATTGTGGAGGATCCATCGGAACAGCAGTGTGCTATGTTCGATGAGTTGGATTAAAATAAATGCAGTGGCATTTAAAATAGGGTAGGCAAAAATTGTATTCAAGTTGTTTATGACAGAACAGATTAGTAGACTTTAAAGCATTTATAACAGTTTTAAATTAGATATAATCCGTGTTGTTAGGGTACACTGTTAAAAGAAAAGAATCAAATTTAACTTTTTTTTATGTCCCAGAAAGTCCACTCCCGTTTTTTTGTCAATTTAACTAAAACCGCTTCAGTCAATCAGTAACTCATAAAATATGTTATTACAATTTTGACATTAATCTGATTTTATTGTGCAGTAAAAATTACAACTTAATTAGTTAATTTGACACATTTTTTATGTTAGTATTAACTTCTTTTAAAATTTTAACTAAAAAAGATATTGATTATGATTATAAACTTTATCAAAGTTACTAGTATTTGATTTATTTGAACCGTAAAAGAATTGCATGTTAATTTAAGTTAGCTGTTATGTTAAAACGACTTCCAGAAAAGTTAGTTCTTAAAATCTGATTTTTACTAAACACAAAAGAGTTAAAATAACTATACATTTTAAGTTAAATTTGATTTATTTTAATTGATTATAAATTTTTTTGATTCTCACGTCCAGGATTTCTAACAGTGTATGGTCCGAATATCACCACCAGTAACCACGGTTAACTTCGACAAATGACAGATCAACCAAAAAAATCCGGTTATATTCGGAACGAAAAATCACCATGTTCGTTAAAATCATAACCTTTAATTTTGAAAAGTTCACGACAGACTGATAATTTACAGAAATGCTAAATACACTTACTTATATCTTCATTGAGATTCATTCTCTTAATAAATTACCAACTATCGGTCAAATATTTTGAAATTAAATTCATAACAATATTTTATAATGACAAGTGACAGGAGAAACCATTTGTAACCGGCGTTTAAAGCCGGTGAGCATTTTGACATTTGGGTGACGTCATATCCGAAAACCGTGTTCCAAAATAAACCTATTTTTTGGTTACCGCTATCATTTGGTTAAATACGGAACGCTAAACCACGACACTAGTTACTTTCGGACCATACCCTTAGTGTATTTATTACATCCCAATATTATTCTCATTGCTCTATTTTGTAAAATCTGTAATCTGTTTTTATCTTGTTGTGAACATATATATAAAATTGAACTACAAAAAACAAAATGAGGTAAAATAATACAATTGAAAATCATTTTTTTACTATAAATGCTTAAGTATCCGCTTAATCTATTTAGTACTCCTATTTTTTTTGAAATTTTTTTACAAATATAATCCATATGATCATGAAATTTTAAATTTTTGTCGATAATAACTCCTAAATATTTAACTTTAGTAACAATTTCAATAGCTTCGTTATTTATTTTAAAAGAAATATTTTGATTTTGAAACTCATTATACTGTTTATCAGACCTTAGTAACAAAACTGAAGGAACTGAAGAACAAGGATACATTCATTAAGAAACAAAACCGTAGCAGCAAAGTATTTGAAAGCGCTGCTTGTGAAGCTGAGGAAAAGCTGACTGCCGAGCTGCCGATTGTCTTGAAGCTTCGAAGCTTGTGTTGTGGACTAATTTATAAATTTCAGATATAAACGTGTTAGCTATTTATAAAATATGGGAAAGAAAAAAAAAAACTAAAAATTTAATAGAATAAAAAATTATTCAAAGGTTTCGAACGTAGAAACGTTCATCATTAGGAGACAGAAAAATGTATTTAATGCTGATGGTGTAGCAAAAGAGAAAATGATGTAGATTGTAGAACCTTAATGGAGCTTTTATAGACTTAAAAAAATAGAAGTGTAGAAGAGACATGATAAGAAGAAAATTGATAAAGGTTATACTAAGTAGGTATGTGAAAAAATTTAAAAAAAAATTTAAATAATCTTCGACACTTTCATAGAAAGGTTTTTTCTTCTTCCCCAATTTATTTGATTGGCTTAGACCCCCATTAATAACTTTTTCACATACTTATTATAGTTTAACCTTTATCATTTTTTTCATATCATGTCTCTTCTACACTTCAATTTTGTTAAGTCCATAAAAGCTCCATTAAGGTTCTACATCATTTTATCTTTTGCTACCATCATCAGCATTAAATAAATTTGTCTGTCTCCTGATGATGAACGTTTCTACGTTCGAAACATGAAGAAACCCTTGAATAATTTTTTATTCTATTAAATTTTGCGGAGGAAGACTTTTAGCTTTTTCTTTTCTTCCCATACTTTAAACTCCACTTTAAGCATGGACTACTTCTTCAAATTTATAATAGATATTTATAATATGTGTGAAAATAACTCGTTTAAGGCACGCATATGAAAATTTGCGGAACGAGCGAAGCGAGTTTCGCAATTTATATAAGTGGCTTAAACGAGATATTTTCTTACGTATATCATACAAGATTTTTTCTACGAGCGTGTGAAAAGTACAAGTTTTTTTCTACGAGCGTGTGAAAATTTAGACTTTTCACCCGGCGTGTGAAAAGTTATTTACTTTTTACACTAGTGCGTTAAAGTAAAACTTTTTACACTGAAATGAGTGTAAAAAGTCTAACTTTTCACACGCTCGTAAAAAAAATAATTTATTATATTATGAATATTAAGAACACCAATATTAAGGGGATTCTTACTTTTCAAAATATGTATAGGTACCTACCTGGCACAAGGCTATAAAATAAAGTAGCTTATTCTCTATAAGATCTGTGTTATTAATAAAATATCACCTTTAGGAAATGCTGTCCGGTCGGGAATTTTTTTTCCCTAGAACAAAGTTAGCAACCATTTGACACGATATCAACGCCAACCAAAAACACGAGTCTTGCCGAACCACAGCGAGTCAATTAAGCATATTGTTGTTAACTTGTTCGCGTGTTGATTGTGGTGTCCATTCACTTTGTTGAACAATTTGTTTTTATTTTTATAATATTACTTTGAAAACAATATTAGTATTAACAATGCCACTGTATTTAGGAAAAATTGTGTTATAGTGAGAAAAGTGCGGCTCTTTCAACAGGTAATGAATCTGAATAGGTGCATTGTTTTATTAAGATGTATTATGAATTTCATCACAAGGAAATTTTATACAGTGACTGGCAGAATCTGCGCAACATATGGAAAAGTTTTTATCTTTAAGTTTAGAAAATTAATTTTATTTTAGATAGGTTCTGCATGTTATCAAACCAATATAACACCCATTAAATCCGGTAAAAGTCTTATGGTATACGAGGTAGGATCAAAAATTTGAAATTGCTGCAAGAAGGATGCAGCTCCATTGTTGGGTCATTTTGAGTTGAATTATACGGTATATGCAAAAAAATTTAGCGGATCGACTGGTACAAAATCGATGCAGCTCCGATAAGAAATGAAGAAATTACACGCATTTATGTATCTGCCTCCTCCGTTGTTTGGTGCAAGAAAGGTGCAGCTCCGGAGCTGCAAACCTGTCTATTTTTTTTAGTTTTAGTTTTTTCTTTTGTTAATGTTCCATGCTCTTTTGATTTTTGATACCTACTTAATAAAAAAGTTTTCACTGGCAACTTTGTTTTTTTTTTGACAAAGAATGTGTTAAATACATATATATTTTCACGTGTTTGGTGGAAGAAGGGTGCAGCTCGAAATTTTTGGCTAATTTTATTCTCATTTCTCAAAGAATTGTGAGATTCAAAATAGTCTGAAATATTGAATAAATCTCTTTATTATCGATTGGCGTTTTCTTTTTCAGTTTAAAATACAAGCATTTTTTTCTAAACAGTTTTTTTCAATTTCCCAACAAGTACCAAAAATGGAGCTGCATCCTTCTTGCAGGAAGGTCCTCAATTCCTTTAAGAGTAAAGTACCTCCATCTTTCATTTAGAATATTTTTTTACTAAGAAGTATTGTTTTAATTTCAAAGTTATACCCAAATTCCAAATTTCGCTTATTTTGGAAAAACAAATCGATTTGATAGTGTTTTCTGAATAGCCCTGTATAAAAAATAAATGGCAACCGAACAGTACGAAAATAAGATTTTCTACAGACTTTGTTAGAGATTACCGTCGATCATTTTCATAGATAATATTATGGCTTTTTAAAATAAAAACATAAAAATATTAAATATTTTTGCTGCACACCGTATTTTATTTTCTGAGGGAACAAGTTAATTTCATTTAACTGATATTTTTTTATTTACATTGACTTAAAGCATCTCCTAAATAGTTTTTTATACATTGAAGTATGCATAGAAAGTTTCCTTATTTTGCGTGACGAATAAAATCCGTTCTAAATATATTTTTAATTTAAATTTTTTTCTTTATAAATCAAAAGGAAACTTTCTATGCATACTTTAATGTATAAAAAACTATTTAGGAGATGCGTTAGGTCAATGTAAATCAAAAATATCAGTTAAATGAAATTAACTTGTTCCCTCAGAAAATAAAATACGGGTGTGCAGCAAAAATATTTAATATTTTTATGTTTTTATTTTAAAAAGCCATAATATTATGAAAACAAACTAATCGGACTTATGATCGATGGTAATCTCTAACAAAGTCTGCAGAAAATCTTATTTTCGTACTGTTCGGTTGCCATTTATTTTTTTTACAGGTTTATTCAGAAAATACTATTAAATCCATTTTTTTGTCCAAAATAAGCGAAATCTGGAATTTGGGTATAACTTTGAAATTAAAACAATACTTCTTAGTAAAAAAATATTCTAAAATGAAAGATGGAGGTTCTTTACTCTTAGCGGAATTTCAAATTTTTGATCCTACCTCGTATACCATAAGACTTTTACCGGATTTAATGGGTGTTATTTTGGTTTGATAACATCATAATTTTCTAAACTTAAAGATAAAAACCTTTCCCATATGCTGCGCACTTTCTGCCGGTCACTGTTTATTGTTTATGATAAACTGTTATGTCTGGTGATGTCCAGATATTATTAGAGTTTTCATTGTTTGCGCTACGAAGTTACAGTCAGTTGGAATGATGCTGCCAACTCAAATTAGTGGTTGGCAACCGATAAAACCCAAAACCCTGTTATAGTACAGAGTTATTATAGAGTGCCATTTATACAGCCTATTAAGCATTTTACTTTTTTTTATTGGCCTACGGTACCTACCTACAGTGTGACCAGTACAGTCCGCATCATATGGGATTTTTTTTTATTAATAGCTTTATTCGAAATTTGACTTTGGCATTAAGTTCTGCTTCGATCGAGATGAAAATTAAGCAAAAAAATAATAGTCACGTGATTCGCATTATCTGTCAAATTTTAATGTTTTCCAAAAAATAATTCAAAAGTGGGGTTATTTCTAAAAATATCGAAAAAGGTATAAAATTTGTTTTTTTAAATGCAGTTTCTAGCCCACGTGCGAAATTTCAGCTGCATAAGAAAATTTTGAATTTGTACCCATATTTTGTCAATTGCACCACTTTTGCAAAATAAAATAAGACTCAACGCAACCTACATAAAACTTCTTAGTTTTAACAATGCTTCATGTCAGATACATTTTCTTTATAAAGTAGCGCCATATTAAGTGTGTGTTTTTCTACAAAATCAAATTTTTTTTGCTGCTACAAAATATATGATGCAGTGGTAATAAATATCTTACTTATTAACTTACTTATTAACTTAAACCACGCGGAGCAACGACAGATAATAATTGTTTTAAGTAATTTCGTCCTTCTCTGGGGGGGGGGGGGGGATAGACTATATAGCTCGCTAAAAGTTACCTAAACGATTTCCCTATATTTTAAAAAAGGAACTGTTTAGTTCCTAAAAAGTATATTTTAGTTATAAAAACAGGGTTTATTTTTCTTGTACAATTAGATAACCTTGTAGGAATAAAATAATCATGTGTTAAGAATATTTTATTCGATACATATTTTAATGGTTAAGGTGGGAGTATCAACATGCTTGCCAACCTATAACCTATTTCGCGTAGATTTATTTATGTTTTCTAGCTTTCATACAAAATTTAAAGAAAATCAGTATCGACTTGATATTTTATAGGTAATAATTGACATATTTAATAAATATCAAGGAATTTGATAACTTATTTTAGGAGAATTGTATAGCGAAAAATATCGGGTAAGATTTTTTTTAACATTATTATGTCATTGTCACTCATTGTTCTTTCACTATATAATTCTCCCAAAATTAGCAATGAAATAAATTGATATTTTTGTAATATATCAGATACTACCTAAATAATGTACCGACGATATTGATTTTTTTAAATGTTAGTTATTAAAATAATAAACTCAAAAAATCAACGCGAAATAGGTTATAGGTTGGCAATAGATTGAATGACGTTAAGAATTGAACCATAAACGGTATTTTGTTACCGGAAAAAAATTACGAATAGGCGCAAAAATATGTTGTCAGAAAAACGACCTCGTGTGTGCCTAAACGAAACATTTTAGGGATTAAAGGAATTCTTTTTGTGGTAACCCAAATATATTAAAAAAAAAACTTGTATTCAATGATTTTCCTCAGTGTATATTCAAGTAAAGTGTATACGATCTTAGTTGAGACAAAAAAACTAAAAAAAAATTTATGACAGACTTGTCAAGTCCACGTGGACTATCTTCGAACATCTGTATAGGGAGCGATCAATACAAATTTTGTTATATTTGTATTGTAGTCAGTGGCGGCTCGTGACTAGCGAGTCAGGGGGGGCGCTGGCTTTAAATAAAAAAATGTAAAATGTCTATTATTTTCAAAAGTACGTGTCTGTCTTTTCTAACTTTCTCGTTGTGAATTTTAATTTCATCAGCATAAGCACTACTTAAACAAGTTAAAATATTAGTTTGTCCTAACATCTCAAAACTTACCACATTATGACGATGTTTTGCACTATTTTCATGTTTTTTTATTTTCTCTGAAAGATGTTTTAAAAGTCCTGCACCCCCTTTATAGTCCAGTTCCAATTATCATCCCCGTCAAAAAGAAGACACACGAAACAAAAAAAAAGAATTTTTGTCCTCACAACCGCATATCCAGGATTTTTTATTATATATATTTCTTTGTCAAACTTACGCGTAAACTGTGCCTTACTTTTACATTTTGATTGCACTTGTACTATGTTTAATTTCTAGTGGCCGCCCTGCATTTTTTAAATCAATTTTTTCACTTAAGCTCGGAGAACTAAACACAAGTTTCTGTAAATTACTGACCTTCATATTACACGACATTTTCCAACAACAACAACGTAACTAATAAATCAAATCAAAACAAATAAACAAAACGTTAGCGCCTAGCGGCATCGACAGGTCGCCTCGCCAGAGTACATAATATATTGATTATTCTACCGTGGCATCGCGAACAGCTGTTGTTGGGCGCGGAAAATTGGAGCTCATCGTGGCCGCTCGTTGTGCGATGTGTAGGTAGGTGACGTCACGTCTCTGTCGTCATTACAACTCATCGATAAGCCGCGTTGAATCGGGACGGATAATCGGTCGCCCGTCCGCGCTTAGTATAAAAAACATTGAGAGCGCGCAACTCGCTTGTCTATGAGTATAACCTGCCCGTTGGAATAGGGCTATGTTTGGTTTGAATTATTTAAATGGATTGCTTACATAGTATATTGCTTTATTGGTTTTTTAAGTAAAGTATTTTTGGATTCTGTTTGAAATAATTGCAGGGAGGGCGGCGCCCCAGAGCCCTTCATTAACAAGCCGCCACTGATTGTAGTTTCAGTGTGTGATGCAGTAAATTGATCGTAACCCCAATATTTACGTTGTCTCAACTGACTTCGTATGAAGTATAATAACTTAAAATATTAAGTATCGCAAAGCAAACAGGTATAGGTAGATTATGATGCCCCGCCTCTGCACCCGCCCTTATATTTTAGTGCACAGAATAATAATAGAACGCAAAGCCCCTAATATAATTTATAGCGTTAATGCGCCAAGGAATGCCGAATATGTATTGTTATAGAAAATTACCTTTTATAATATTTTGCCCCTTCGCCAATTGGTCAAGAAACATACATCGCCTTGGATACTTCGTTACTTTATCATTGTTTCTTTAGGTACTTGGTTTTATCCAAAAACCAGCTAAATATCCGTCTGTGAGGTGCAATTATTCACAGTTTACCTAAAGTTGAAAAAAAAATTTATTAATAAAAGCAAAAGCCGAATTTTCACAAGTTTGACAAAATTGCATTTCTGGTTTTTGTAATTTTTTAAACTTTAGATAATTGGGTCTCGTGGACTTTAGAAAAAATGAACGAGTAACGAAATATTGATAAAAAATAACTAAATAGCAAAAGCGTCGTTAACTATAATCCCAGGCTACAACATTTTGTGCTATAATACACTCTTAACCCAGATATGCCTATTGTCCTTTTACAAGGACATTTTGTAACTGATTTTTTAAATAGCTTTATGGACTAATAAAGCTTATCAACAAAAGATGGCAGTACTAACATTATTTAAGAACATTCCAAATCACATGTCTTATGATCCTACTTGGTGCTATAACGTTTTTTTTAAGTGAATTAGAATATTTTAAAGTTTGTGATTTTTAGAAAATGACGCAGCCTACTGATTTGAAGCTGGTAGGGTAAGTGCTAACTTGCAAAGATTTATTTTTTTTACATGTTTGTTAGGTTAAATGGTTATACCTTTGGGTTTTTATGAAAAACTGAGGTTATGATAAAAAAACATATGTATTTAGCCCAATAATTTTTAGTGTTCTTTTAAAAGGACAATAGGCATTAGAGTGTATTTTTCTTATTTTTAGGGGTTTGAAGTTAAATGAACTTTACGATGTCTGGAAGTAGATGACTACTTTTATTACCTTCTGACTTAAATATTGCCATGTTGCCTCCTATAAATTCAGTCGAAGATTTGACAGATGAAGATTCCGAAGACGCGTATTATGTAAATATAAACAACTTGGCCGCTTCTCAGCTCTTGGCTCCAGCAGAAATTTTGATCAAAGGTACAGACATTAGTGAAGATGAAAATTTAGCTATTACAACTGCCGCTGGAACTAATTTGAATGCTCCCAGTGGAGAAAACTTGACAGAAAACTTGACAGAAAATAGGGATGAAGAAGATGACATCCCTTTAAGTATTTTTCAAGCAGTAAAGAAAGGCTAGATATGGCCTGAGACAGATGTATCCTTACCAGATGTCCAGGGGCTAGCTATGTATAAAGGAAAAAGTGGTATTTTCCTATTATTATGTATTGTCTTGACGCTGCTGAACAAAACGCCTGGCAGCTACAAAAATACCAAGATGGAAAATGGATCATTTAAATTTTCGACGGACAGTAGTGGAGACGTTGCTGGAAAAATACAAAAATAGTAGGAAAAAACGAGGCAGGCCTAATTCGTTCGAACATTTAGAATCACGAATAGATAACAGACCCAACAACATTGTATCCCAACCAAAACAAACACGTTGTAGAGTTTGCCATAAAAAAGTTCAAAATGTATAAAATGTGATGTGGCTTTACATGTTGAGTGTTTTGTAATATATCACAATAAATTAGAATAGGTCTTATGCTAACTGTAGATCTTTTTTCTGTAACTAGGGGTTACGTATTTTTTATATTAAAACTATAACTCAGTTTTTTTACGTTTAGTAATAAAATGTTTTAAAATTATATTTTTTATTTTAGTAGTCTGGTATGCCTATTGTCCTTTTAAAAGGACATTGGTTTTTTAGAAAACCATAATTCAAATATTTTTTTGAATATTTTTTTGGTAATATATAGCCTTGAACTAAACGTATTACCTAGTTTTTTTTTTAATTTTCAAAAACAAATATAATTCAGGCATATCTGGGTTTTAACTGCAACTGAAAGTGTTTTTCGCCCATGGCTATGGCCATTTTTGAATTCTTTTATTTTAGGTACGCTAGGTATATTAATATGTTGTATAAAATTGTTGGAACTCGTTATACAAAAGTTATATAAAAGTTAATAAACAGTTTTTAATTAGCTTCTCAATTTATACTGATATTGAAATATGTTATTCATATTGACATTTCCAACATAATACCCACATATTTTCCTCTGTGCTATTAAATATGTAAAATTTAACTTATAAGTAACCACTTATTTGCCCAAGGAGAGCTCTTATGGCACCTTAAATTTCTAGGAGGTCATGCACATATTTGACAGTATAAATACCGAGATAAATACAGACATTTCAGATATATGCCCAATCAGTAACGGAAACTGGGAAGACTTATGTTAGTTTGGTAAAGTCTCATCACTTTAAATCGTAGAATTAGAAACCCTTTTTTTCTTGAATGATTCTTAACCTCTTCGTAAAGTGTTTTTATTTGCCAAATAACTTTTAGGTACTCTCAAGTAGCAGAGTAACAATTTATTATTAAATGAATGCATTATTATATACTTAAATAAATCTAGAAACCCTTTATGTCACTTTTTAACTGGAATAAAGTGCGTTTTTTTTCGCGACGTTGGTTTCAGTTTCGGTCGCTGCGCTGCCAGAATGCACCTTGAGATCAAAATAATGATCTTCACAAAAACACAACCTATGTAACATAAATTTTGTTTACACTTTTTTTAGGGTGGCATAATTTGTCGGCTTTAAAATTGCAACCCAAACTTGAAACGATGCCGTTTAATCTGGAATCTGGAGGTTTAGGTTTAGGCAGTTTGGGACACCACATTTTTATAGCTGTAGAGATACTGTTGGCACATATTGCTGTACTAATTGGTCCATGTTAGGCTTTTAAAGCTAAATTACCTGGCACAATGTGAAGAAAAACACAATAAATAAAAAAAATAACTTTTCCTCACTTTAAAAAAACTTTAATATTTTGTACCTTGAAATGAATGCGCAACAAGCGAATTGCATTTGACGGTCTGACATGTTCCTTTACACCATTGCCTTCGTTTGTGGTTTGCATAGGCACAGAAAATAATTCAATGTTCTACCATCTTGTGGTAATAGACTAAACTACATAATATGTACAGTGTGTCTACTTAAGTTGGAACCATATGGAAAAAATTTTTTATTAATGGTTTTATGGAAAAAAGGTTATTCTCCATAAAAAGTTCAATACAAACTATATGTCTTAGTAAACCTGTTGTATTAGATCATTTTCCTCAGTGCACATAGGCCACAGTGTGTTGCTATGATAGCCAAATCATCTTGAAATGGCATCGACCACAAAAAAATTAAAACTTTATTGTTTTATAACCGGTTAGACATATAAACGAGTTGATCTCGGCCTCCACACAACTTGTTTAATCAAAAGCAAGAATCTGTATTAGGCAAAGGTCAGAAAGAAGAAAGTAAAACAAAATTAGTTTGCTTACATCGTACCGGTTTAAAGATGTATAAAATATTATGTCTGGTGGTGTTGGTAACAAGAATAGTGTTGGTTTCGTTACAATCTTGTCAATATCTCTTTGACTTGAGGGTGCACTATAGTGAGTTTAAAAAAATTAACGGTAATATGACTTATCATACAATGATAACAGGTTGTATCGACGACACCGTAAGAGTATTTGAAGAAATCAAAGGCCTTCGTATATGGATGACAGAGGGAAGTTTGCCAAAACTGGAAAGGAATTTCATCTCGAACATAAACAATTTAAAGGAGATTGATATTGAGAAAATGCACATAGAAACAATAGAACCAGGAGCTTTTTCAAACCTGCCTCAGCTGGAAACGATTAACATTCACAGCAACCTTATTAAAACCCTGTCAAAAGGTGTATTTGATACAATTCCCAGCCTAAACGATATACAATTTTACGACAACAGATTATCGTACATAGAAGACGATGCATTTGCCAATTTGCCTAACTTAAAAATTATTTCGCTGAACGATAATAATCTCGACCAAGTTAAAAGAGAATGGTTTACTAATACGAGTAACATTGAACGTTTCAATATGTTCCATAATTCCGTGCGTAAAATTCCATTGGGAATGTTCCACGGCTGGAAAAACCTTAGAGCGATTTATTTTAATTCAAATTCCATTTCACTTATTGAAGGAGAACTGTTGAAAGACAACCCCTCATTTATTAAGGAAATTGGTTTTCATCACAACCGTTTAACCTCCATTTCTCTAAATACTTTTCCAGATTCATTTTATTACGGGTTTCTTGGAATAAGTGCAAATCTTCTAAATTACCTACCAGAAGACTTTTTGAACAAAGTTCGTGTCGGTAACATCGGTATTTATGGTAATCCGTTTACGTGTTCTTGTTGGGATAAAAATCACCAAATTCTCACGGATAGAGGGGTGACAATTGACGATCCCATTGTTACTTCGTCTAAATATTGTACAGACGCAGGCGTACCGGTGTGCGGATTACCACTAAATTCTTCAGGTACGTGCAGTGAAACTGTTGATAAGGAACTAACACATCGTTTCATTTCTTACATGAAAGAAATAAATTATGACGTTGTGGTGGATAAAAGTGGACAGCAATGCTTTATGTTTGATAAGTTAGATTAAAATCAGAGGAGTAACTAGCATTCGTTTAAATGTTTTAGATAAGATGTAATAAAATTGGATTATATTCTATTATACTATACAGACTGTCCGCGGATAGGGGCACAAATATGGATGAAAAAATTTCATTTTTCGGGAAAAAGTCATTCTTGATAAAAAGTTTTGCTTGTACAAAAAAATGCAATTCACGACGAAAAAATTTTGATTTTTTATACAGGGTTCGCAAAAACTTCAAAAACATGATTTTTCTCCAAGAATAAACTACCTTTATTTTTTATTTTTGACCAAAATGCCAATTAGAAAACTTATTAAGAATAACGTTTGTAATTTAAATCCGAGATTTAAAATAAATCTTCGATTTTTTTATGTTTTTTAATTTTTAGAGGTAAAAGATTTTTTTTTGGATAGCAGCATTAGCGGTCGAAATACATACATTATCAATGACAGTTTCAAAAACTGATTTTTGGTGTTACCAGAAATATGTATTTTTAATTTCACAAATGAAATGACCCCGGAACTAACACAAGAAAATCTTAAAATAACAACAAATAATAATTTCATAATTTGCACTCCCCCTCCATATTCAACACATTTTTCCAGCTGTAAACGAATGTGGTCAAAACTTCTTCGAATTTCTTCAATGGAAATTGTTTGAATAGCTTCAACAATTCGCTGTTTTAGAAGCTGTATGTCGCGTCGTTCTCAATTGGACGGGAGTACACTAATTGTTTGAGGCGCCCCCAAAGATAGGCAATAGGCATCTGAAATAGATATTTCGGGATTTCTTGGGGGCCACAGAACCGGCCCACTCCGATCAATCGATCTGTGGCCAAATGTATTATTAAGCCATTCCCTCACTTCAATTGCGAAATGCGCAGGGCATCCATTATGTTGAAAGTACATTTCGTTCCTAAATTGGAGAGGCAATTATTCTAGGTTTTCCTTGTTTTTACAAAAGATGGTAGGAATGCATTTAAAATTTTAAAATAAGATACACACCACCCATTATGAAGATAAAGGCTAATAAAGTTTAATATTAATATTTTTATTAAGCAGCAAAGTTTCCATTTACCTCTAAAAATTAAAAAAATCGAAGATTTATTTTAAATCTCAGATTTAAATTACAAACGTTATTCTAAATAAGTTTTTTAATTGGCATTTTGGTCAAAACTGAAAAATAAAGGTAGTTTACTCTTGGAGAAAAATCATGTTTTTGAAGTTTTTGCGAAGCCTGTATAAAAAATCTAAATTTTCTCTTAGTGAATTGCATTTTTTTTACAAGAAATACTTTTTATCAAGAATGACTTTTTCCCGAAAAATGAAATTTTTTCATCCATTTTTGTTCTATTGTAAACCCTATCCGCGGATAGTCTGTATAGAATATGTATAATTGCCCATATTGTTTATTTCTTCTAAAAAATTTAGAACACAAGCTGCACATCCTTCCCCACCTCTCCAGGCAAGTTCTTGTGATGCAACGAAAAAAACTTACGTTGAAAACCATCTGGATGGAGTATTCTCATTATACATCTGAAGAATTTTCTCAGATTTTTCATTACAAAATGTCGACGCAATTTATTTTCTTTTTAGTGGATCCTTTTAAAGTTGCCGTCATTTGCAAACTCAACTTCGGAAAACGGATCAACTTTCTACCATATTTATTGAAAAACATTTTTTGCAACTGTACTGATACGTAGATGATATTATATTTTCGTGTGTTTTACCGATAAGGAAACAGATTTACAGCTAATTTTAAATCACCTTAACAATTTACAACAAAATTAAATTCACAATGGAAAAATAAATAGATGGCAAAATCAATTTTCTGGATATTACAATTTTAAAACAAGACAATAAATTACACTTTGATATCTATAGAACACCCACATTCACAGACACAACAGTTTCTAATAAAATAGCATATGTAATTTCAAAAAACAACATAAAAGTAGCTTTCACACCAGCACAAAAAAAATTTCAATTATATTCTTCAATGCCAAACAACCTCCTCCACCTCCTTAAAAAATTAGAAGTGTTTATAGGTTATGTTTTACCTAATGCAATAGCTCATAAGTATAGGTCAAACAGGAAGAAATTTTAATATTAGATTTAAGAACATAAGAAAACTCTAATTTCGCAAAACATTGTTTGGAGTCATTGTGTCCCAGATATTAATGATTTAAAAATTTTGTATAATGTTCCAAAAGGTAAGAAACTTAATATCTTAGAATGAATTGAAATTTACAAACATAATAAAAACCCTACCATAAACCTACTAAATGATCAAACAGACCTGTGGTGGAATTCCCCGCTATTCACAATACTTAAGGATAAATAACTAAATTAAGGAATAATTACCTGTATTATATTGCTATAAACATCCTTTGTCAAATATATTTATAAGGGTACACTGTAGTTTTAAGGTAAAGTGTTTTTCACAATAAATGGTTGACTCTGTTTAACTACCTGGGACGTTTTGCAAGAGCTCGACCATAAAAATGCAAATAAACTGTCGGTCAGGGTCGGATTATAATTTGTAATTATAGCAGGTAATATTTAACTATATATAAGGATATTTCATGTCATTAACTAATATATTATTAATAACGAATTAAATATCTAATGTCCTACCCTGTAGTGTATTTGCTTGTTGATTGTGTATAACAATGGGTTTAAACCGGTAGTTTTATTGCAGTCAATAAGTCGATACCATTTAGGGTGAAAAATACTTTATCCAGTTTGATAATGTAGTATGGCACGAAATTGCTGTCATTAATATTTTTGAAATAAAGTGATATTATGACAAGGTAAATTATTCATACTGTTTTTGTAAATATCTGCGTTTAACATGTGTTGTTAACAACATTAAATATTCAAAATTATCTGTACCGGAGACCAAATAAGAATGGACGCCGGCCATATCCCAGGAACCAGGAACCGTTTTGTCAAGTTTTGAAATTAAAAAAAAAACTATTACTAAATTTAAAATTAACCAAGATTATTTCCCTAATTATCAAATAGACCAATCAGACACCATCATTTTTCGAATACATTTTGTTTAGATAACTGATTAAATCCCAAGACCTGTTTAACCGCGGTTAAACTTTCGTCCTCCATATTGGTTTTTTTTATCATTTATCACTAATTCTTACAATTCTCGGCAACAGTTTATAAAGAAACATTCATTTCTCAGTCGTCTGAATAGCCTAATATTGGTTTTTATCAGTAAATACGCCATTTTCGATAGAATTTTTATACAAATATTTTGACTTAAGGCGATGAAAATATGTCAGAATTTGTAATATTTATATACACACTTTGCTAAGCAAGCTTTTTCAATGCATTTATGGGATGCGTAACCATGGTAAGAGAAACACAAACATCAACGAAGCATCATAATTTGATTATAAAACGTCTTTTGTATTTATTTAACTTTAGTAAAAATGAATAATTCACGTTTTAGTAATATTTCGTGTAATAATATCGATCTGGAAATTCAAAAAAGTATACCAATTAACACTATTAACATTAATAAAATTGTTTCTTGTTGGCTTTACTTTAAATTATTCGGGAAATAATCTAGCCGTATACCACTCGACCTATAAATTTAATCAAACTATGCAACATATTTTGATCATGATTTTACTTTTTGGTAAATAGTTTCATGCACAATAATTTGAAAATAAAAACCCTCGACCGCTTCGCAGTCTCGGGTTTTTATTAAATTATTGAGCATTCAACTATTTTCCAAGTAAAATCATGATCAAAATATGTTGCATAGTTTAATCGATTAAATTTATAGGTCTTGTGATATAATATATGATTATTTCGTACACCTGTCAATTTCGCCTTTTCGTCCAATGAAACCGTCTCGTTTTAACCAATCAGCTAGTATAATAGTGATAAAACTACGTGTGATTTTAGCGATTAAACGTCGCCATTGGCCCGTCTAGTTCTGTCACAATATTTGGAAGTATAAATCAATGTCAATTATTTTTTTTATAACTTTTTCGGATAATTTCTGATATTTTAATACAATAACATTAGTACTATATTTATTTACCTACTTGTTTTTATATTATAATGCATCCATGCCAATTTATTCCAATAAAGTTGCTATTCTTTATAAATTACACCACATTTTAAAAATACTTATCAAATGTCATTTATTATAGACCTAATCTAAAATTCTGACTTCTGCTTATAAGGCTGGCAACCAAACCTACAATTATAAACTTAATTATAATTGTATGTTTGGTTGCCAGCAGGAAACTGTTTAGAAATATATAAAATATTATTACTCAATAGATATGGATGGGACATTTGGAGTTCACGAAATAATCGTGCCAAATATGACTCGACCATCATTTTTTTATTGGTTAAATTTTCCATTTTTCACTCAAACTTTTTTGGCAATTTTACTCGTTGAACTTTGGGCATGTTTATTCAAAGATTAAATCCCTCGAGCTTCGCTCTCGGGATCTAATCAGAATAAACATTTCCAAATTCAACTCGTAAAATTTCCAAACAAAAAAGTTTTCGTGACAGCTGAAAAATTTAACCGATAAAAAAACGAGGTCTTGTGATATTACTGTTGAGAAATTGCTGTAAATTATTATCAAGTTTTCAAAGAACCCCTCACATCGCTTATGGGAAATGGATTTTGGCTAATTTTTCTGAATTTGGTATTTTTTAGATCTTGACGCACTGAGTAAACGTGTCCATGGCCGTAATCCAATCGTATGACTGCTTTTTGAGTTATCGCCTTTTAAAGTTGGCAATTTAATAATAATAATAAAGATATTTATTGGTGACAATAACATACTAGTTGGCACAAAAGGTAGGATTTTGATCAAGAATTAATCAGTCTTCCAATCCGGTCCTAAGATCATGTTTTTTAAGTGACTTTTAAAAGCCGAATTAGTTAAGTTTTTTATATCAGATTCTATATAGGTTATTCCAGTTATTCGAAACATTATAACTAAATTATTTGTTTTTGTTAAATAAATGATTTCAAGATGGATGAGGGCCTGTTGGAAGTAAGTTTTTCATAATGTACAGGTTGTCCCAAAAACACGAAAAGCCTGAAAGGTATGTTTTTTTTTAAATGGAATGCCCTTTATATTATTTTATCGTCAACCGTCAGTAAAGCCGTACATTACAGAGTGATTTCCGGAAGTAAACGAACACTTTATTTTATTGTAAAATAAAATACTTTACCTGCCGCAAATAATTTACATTTTTTGAAAGTCAGCGTTTTTTTTAAAGAAAAAGAATACAGATTAAAGATGTTCTCCGATAGTGACGACGAGTTAATTAGCCTGATTTGAAAGAAGCAGCGGATAAGATTGAAGAAAGTTTGCTACCTACAAAAAGTAAGCTACGTTACTAGAAAGAAAATGAGGATTGAAATGTATTAGGAAGGAAACGCATTTCCGTCCTAGGATGGAAAATGTGGATCGGAAATAAGAAGACAGAAATGTGAGATTTTCAAATTTCTAAAAAGACAGGAATGTCAATATTACATACATGGTTATTTGGCTATTTACAACCATACATGTATTGTTGACATTACTGACTTTATTGAAGGTTGGGAAGTGTTACATTACCTACCTCTACTTTCCGCCCTGACTTCCCACCCTGATTCGAAAGATCATACTTGAACTGACGTTTATTGTTTTAATTCCAAACAAACGTTTCCTTGACAACCGTCGCCTAATTTGAAAATATGCCTACTTGTAAATTTATTTTATTTTGTTAATATATATTTTCTATAATACTACGTCAAAATGACATTTTTCTTTTAATACTATTTTTAGTTAAAAATTATAAGAAGTGGATGTAGGATGTGGTTGTAAATAAAATAGTATACAAACCTCGGTAAAAAGTTTTATTACTGTCTCGCGAGATATAGTTTACCTTGACGCTTCGCGTCTCGGTAAACTATCTAATCTCTCGAAAGTAATGAAAGACTTTCCACCTCGGTACGTAATATACTATAACCCTCGACAAATTAGTGACTTTGACATTTATTAATCAAAAATCGTCTGTCACTGTCACGCCTTTCCCTATTACAGCTCGATAATAGTTTCTCGCGATTTATTGCGATGAGTTATACTATACCTCAATTTTTTTATATTTTAAATTCTGAACGGTTGGCGATAAAATTTTGTATGCACCACGTCAATTAAGTGTTGAGACAGAACAGGTGGTGGGTGGCAAGAAAAGACAAATTACGGGGATAGTGACCTTTTATTTCGACGTCATGCTAAAAAATACCCAAATAATATTATAAATATGGTGAATAAAAAATCAGTGATATTTGAGTTAATAGTAAATGATAATTAAGGTATTATAAGCTTTAAAAATAACTTACCTAAAAAATACCCAAATAACACCAGGGTATTATTGGAAACAGAAATATCAAAGCGGTTTCCAACCAGCAACCCCAAGGGTTGTTATTAAGTGTCGAGCACGAGGCTTCGTACAGCAGTAAAACCCGATTTTATCTCAGCCAGCAGATTTCGCGTTGCCGTACTTGGGCCACAAAAAGGGACACAAAAAAAAACTTAATGGGTACGACTTTATGCCGGAGCAGTACTACTACCGATAAAGTATTTACCACTCCAAATCGGGACCACTACCATGCAATTGATTGAGAATAATACGGAAAATTATAAAGCTATTAATATTCCGCTTCAGTGTCTTTATCGACTTGCCTGTTATTCGCCTCGCTCGCTCATCTCATAATTTCAGACTCGTCCGATGAAGAATCACTTTACTGCCTTGGTACATAATAGTTATTTATTAGTAAAGATTAGTAGTGGACCGTAATGAGCCCAAACACAGAGTTATGAATTGCATTTTTGAGCTTTTTGTTACATTTAATTACGTTTTCAAAATGTTTAGTGGTTATGGTGCCTTTTATTTTTACTTTCATTGAATTTTAATTTAATTACCTTTGTGTGGCCGGTAAGTACATCCAGTGATCATTTATAATGTCCCCCCTCTTAACTTTTTTGTTTTTTGCATTAGATAAAAATGTTAAATATAAAAGTTATACAGAATCATGTAAGCTATTGGCACAATAATATAAATATATACAGGGTATTGCAGAAATGAGTCACAGGTTAATATTTTTTTTAAATGTTACACCCTATATATTTTTTTTTTTACTTTTTAGAATCTCCTAAAACTTACCTAAATATAATAGTTTTCGAAATAATCGCATTTTACCTAAGCGGCGACATTCAAATATAAATATTCTAGATTTCAGTAAAGTTCTTAGGTGGCCGTGAATTAGGCGGTCGCGGAAAAACAAAAACTATGTTTATTAGTGACAGTTACTGACATATTAAGTAAATATAATATTTTTTTTGATAAAGATGCCTTATTCAGAAAGGGAAAAACAAGTAATTTTGCAAACATTTATTAAAGCAAACAATAGCGTTAAATTGGCTCAACGGGAACTGCGTAGAATTAATCCCCGGATGCACGTTCCAGACAAAAAAACATTCCATCGAATCTATGAAAAGTTTCAACATACATCTAGCCTAGCGAGAAAAAAGAGAACAATGAAAAGAGACGAAAATAGTGATTTAAATATACTACTAAAAGTTGAAGAAACTCCAAACATTTCTTTAAGAATAGCATCGAAATGTTTAAAGAAAGAGCTTGATAATTTAAAAAATACCTCTTATGGAAGGGTTTAAAACACTCTTAAAAAATATGGATATAAAGCTTTCAAAATTAGGCCTGTAACAAAATTAACGCAGAGACAGCGAGAAAAAAGGGTTGAATTTTGCCAAACTATGATGGAAAAAATTAATGTTAATCCCAGTTATTTTGAAACTGTATTTTGGTCTGACGACATTTTCACTAGTTCACTAGTGGCATGATAAACAGAAAAATAAAAGACAATGGGCCACAGTAAATCCCCACTGCTACAGGGAATTTAAATTTCAAGGACGTCAAACTATTAATGTGTGGTGTGCTATTTTAAACAACAAAATAATAGGTACCCATTTATTTAACGGTACTTTAAATGGAGAAGGTTATTTGAATTATCTCCAACCCGAGGTAGAGGACTATTTTGATGTGTTTCCGTTGGAACAAGAGCGAAACATCGTCTTCCAACAGGATGAAGCTCCACCTCACAGTGTAGTAGCTGTTACAAATTACCTTATTCAAAGGTTCAATGAATGGATTGGACGGAATGCACCAATACGATGGCCACCTAACAGCCCTGACTTGACGCCGATAGATGCATTTTTATGGGGAACACTAAAGAATCGAGTGAACGCAAATAACGTTGAAAGCACTGAACATTTAAAAGAACTTATTAGAGCAGAAATTCGAATTCTGAATGAAGATTATTCTCAATCTATCACCGCCGCATTACGAAGGTTACGAAAAACGTTTATCAAAATATGTAGGTATTAAAGAAAACGGTGGCCCAGTGGATAGTGATGCCGCGAGACGAGACGAGACGAGAATTGGCCCATTCTCGTCTCGTCTCGTGAGGCGAGAATTTTTTTTTATCTCGTCTCGACGAGAAACGCGTTTTTCTCGCTCGAGAGTGCCATTGTCTCGTCTCGTCTCGTCTCGTCTCGTCTCGTCTCGTCTCGTCTCGT
Organism: Polydrusus pterygomalis; assembly: GCA_963969555.1. NCBI lineage: Eukaryota > Metazoa > Arthropoda > Insecta > Coleoptera > Curculionidae > Polydrusus > Polydrusus pterygomalis. The sequence continues at coordinate 6,108,371 of OZ018376.1, forward strand.
CTCGTCTCGTCTCGTCTCGTCTCGTCTCGTCTCGTCTCGTCTCGTTTTTTCTCGTGTGTAGGGAATCATAAAAAATATTTTTTTATACGAATCTTAAAGGGGGTAAACATTTAAAAGTATACAGTCGTCTCGCAGAAGGGTTTAATATAAGTCGGTTTGTTAGTCATGTGACTTAGAAACTATTTTTCTTAGATCAACAAAATATTGCAAGCGGCCCTAAGACATAATTTATGTAATGTAATAGGCTTGGCACCGAGGTATTTTCAGTCCAAAATATACGGGGTGGTAAAAGATACAGAATAGAGAACGATTTATAATAATAATAATTGATTCATAATGGAACTACCCTTCTTTTATTATTTATTTTTTGGCATAATTCGGGGCATAATTAACTGCAATAGTTTGGAAAATATTCGACTAAATAAAGGGATCAGCCCAGAATGTCATCCGAGGAAAAACCTTAATTTTTTTATTACATTAATAGAAAGTGCAAAAGAAAGAACCTAAAGAAGTATTTCCGAAAATGCTCTATTTGACATATCAAAATTTAAAAATTCAGTTTATTTTTTGCTCCTTTTACCCAAAAAATACAAAAATTTATTACGAACAAGCTTAATTTTACGCAATTAGGAAAAATATTGTAAGTAACATGTGCAAAAAGTTCCGTTTCCACACTCACTTTGTGGCATGCCCGGACCTGCTTCGAGCCGTTCGTGCAACTTCCACCTCGTGCGGAAAAGTATCATTTACCGAACAAACCCAAACTTAATAATTATTTCCAATAGCCAAATTTATGTCTGAGACCTGTGTAATAAAATGAGGCAAAATAAGGCATACACTTGAATCATTCGTACTGAATGTCACTTTACCTATTATATTAGACTTTTTATTTTTAATTTATTTACTAATGTCATATTGAGACTATTAACTTAATGCTATTGTTTCAATAACACTAGTTTCATGGCCCTCCGTTGTCTTTATCTGTGATTTCCTAATAAAGTTTCGGTTGATATACAGGGTGTTATGAAAGTAATGTCAAATATTAAAACTGGTAAGACATATGAAATGAAATTCACACTTTTATTAATGATTTTTGTGTGAGAAGTTTTTGGGGAATTTTGAATTTTTGATACAAAATTGTTAAATTTAGTTAAAATCTATCGTCTTTCGCCTTGTGAATGAAATTTGACTGGGGTCCTTTTCGATATTGTGTTTTCAATCGAAAATGCTTTCTTTCAGATTTGGTTAATTATTTAAAAATGTCAACTACTAACCGTAGACAGAAGAAAGAGGCTAGACAATTTGATTCTGTTCTCTTGAATATCTGTTTTAAGGTAAATGCCTTCACAATACGAAAGAGTGAGAACGTTAAACACATTATTTTTCTGTCTATATATTAGGAGATAACTAAAATTCAGTGTTCTAACAAACGAGAAAATTCGAGAAAATTCGAGAAAAAACGAGAAATTTCTCGACGAGAAACGGTCTTCTCTCGTCTCGTCTCGTGACTTCTCTCGAGAAAAAAATTTCACTCTCGTCTCGTCGAGACGAGACGAGACGAGACGAGACGAGACGAGACGAGACGAGACGAGACGAGACGAGACGAGACGAGACGAGACGAGACGAGACGAGACGAGACGAGACGAGACGAGACGAGACGAGACGAGACGAGACGAGACGAGACGAGACGAGACGAGACGAGACGAGACGAGACGAGACGAGACGAGACGAGACGAGACGAGACGAGACGAGACGAGACGAGACGAGACGAGACGAGACGAGACACGAGAATTTCTCGTCTCGGCGGCATCACTACCAGTGGAGCAATTAGATTTGTAATTACCAAAAGTTCTTCGTTATTGTTAAGACATTAAATTTAAAAATTATTTTTAATTTTGTATTTCATATTTTATATACTTTTAGTAGTATATTTAAATAACTATTTTCGTATCTTTTCATCGTTCTCTTTTTTCTCGCTAGGCTAGATGTTTGCTTTTCATAGATTCGATGGAATGTTTTTTGTTGAGCGTTGAGCCAATTTAACGCTATTATTAGCTTTAATAAATGTTTGCAAAATTACTTGTTTTTCCCTTTCTGAATAAGGCATCTTTATCAAAAAAAATGTTATATAATATATCAGTAACTGTCACTAATAATAAACATAGTTGTTGTTGCTCCGCGACCGCCTAATTCACGGCCACCTAAGAACTTTACTGAAATCTAGAATATTTATATTTGAATGTAGCCGCTTAGGTAAAATGCGATTATTTCGAAAACTATTATATTTAGGTATGTATAGGACATGTTATAAGAAAAATATTCTGAGGTTTTAGGAGATTCTAAAAAGCTAAAAATATATAGGGTGTACCATTTAAAAAAAAAATAACCTGTGACTCATTTCTGCAATACCCTGTATATATTTATATTATTCTGCAAATAGCTTACATGAGTCTGTACAACTTTTATATTTAACATTTTTATCTAATGCAAAAAACAAAAAAGTTAAGAGGGGGGGACATTATAAATGATTACCGTGTACCTACAAATTATTCATTTGACAAATAATTTACAGGTTAAAATTTTTTAATTATTTTTCATGAGAGATCATAGTTATTATTGTGTGCCTTTAACGTTAGTTGATTTCATCGATAAGTAATAAGTTTCATTTCATCTGAACGCCGTTTTTGTCGAAAAGTTAGTTTGTGAAACTTTTGTTTTTAAAATGTTTGTAAAGGTTAGGTTTCTAATGTATAATTTTTGCATTTTGCATTATCTAGGTATCCTTTTCTGTTTCAAGAAAAATAAGTAGAAATTATTTCTCTGACAAAGTCGCCACAGTGGATCTTTTCCCGTGCATTATCAATCAACGATCAGGACTCAACGTGGTCAATATCTCTGCATCCTTATTTATTACACTAACAAGTTTGAATAAAAGCATAAAAGAACGTCTCCAAGATTCCGCAATAATATAACGTGCTAGACAAGAATAAAACTATAAACCTCAATTAATTACTTTTTTTATTTGTTTAGTTGACAACCGTTGTATTTTAGAACGTCATTGTCAACCTTATTTTGATCTGCCAATCTAATTCGTATTTTGTAAATTTGTGTGCCTTAAAACTGTTCCTTTTTCTAAAAATAGTTCTTTTTAGAGCTAATTATACCCACCATCTGTTTTGGCGGTAAGTATTTATGGATTTTTATAATACCTAATTTATTTATTTTAAATACTCTAACCGTGAAAGTTCTTTGAAAAGTTTACGGCAGTGGCTAAATTCCCTTAAATGAAAGGATGTGAAAAAACTGACTTTTGCGATTTTAATAGTCAATAAAACACCAAACTTTTGTAGATTTTAAGCTTTAAAAATAGTATTAAATGTATTAACATTTGTTTGTCAATTTATTTTAGATAATAGAGAATGCCGGGCAAAACTTAAAATAAATAATAATTTTTCGGGATATTATGTAGGTACGTCAAACGGTAGGCAGGCACGTCCATTTTATGAACTTATACTTAGTTTTGACTTTTTTCGTCTCGTAATTTTGATTTGATTCATACGATTTTGATGACGTGAAAGTGATGACGCACGGGAAAAGATCCACTGTGGCGACTTAAGGTAGGTAGGGGAAAGTTGGACAAAACCGGGTAGGTACCGCCTAGTTCTGCCAAATGTCTGTTGCCATCTATCGGACTGATACCCGATTTTGTCCAACTCTCCATTACTTTATGTTAGCCCACATACAAGTTTAGGAATGTAACTGTATCATAACCAACAATTTCCATAAAAACTACTTTTGGGTCTACGTACCTTACGTAAGTCAAAAACTGTTAAAGTAAGGTTTCCATTGAGAGAAAAATTAAATCTCTGGCTATATTGAAGCTTTTACTTTATGTTAACCTACATACCAGTTTAGAAATGTAACCGTATCATAGCCTACAAATTCTATAAAAACCATATTTGGGTCTACGTACCTTACGTAAGTCATATATGGGGACTTGACAGTAAATGTAATATCTGATTAAACTCAATTAGAAAATATTAAACTGTAGGTATAGTATTTTACCTATAGGTATAATCTGAAAAAATAAAACAAAAAAATTCTGTTCTAAATATGAGTGACAGAATCCTATTTAAAGTTTCAGTTAATTTAGTATTTTCAAGGTTTGGATAATTATAATATTAGGTATACAGTTTTTAAATCTATTTTCAGTCTTTATCATTAAACCATATAAAATCTAGTGTTTATTATTACCTACCTTAAATTATAATATTTATAAAACAAAACTTTCAAAATAAATTATTATTATTATTTGGCAATATTAAAGCGGTAGAACCAATGAGACTATTGCATCAATTGTTTTAGAATATATCACATGTATAATTTTTAAGTTCGGTCCTGGAATTCATGCCAGCCTAACAAAATTAAATATATCAAAATTGGCAGAGTGTCACGTGACTTTGCCTCCATCTTGCGGAGTATTCAAAATTATTACTATATACCCACCCTACATAATATAGTATTAGCCGAGTTCCTTTCAGTTACTTTTAAATAGCATAGTAGAACCCACGGCTATTCTCTGTTTATTTAGATACCTAAGTCGTTCTTTTCGGCCTCCACCCGTAGGTATATTTTTTTGAGCTACATTTCCAAGTATAAAATGAAGGCATCTGAGTGTACACAGCAATTTCCAATAAGAAATGTTAAATTTATTAAAACTCTATATATACACAAACATGGATTTGCCACAACCACAATAATTATTAAACCAGTTTCTTAAATATAAAATAATTATGTTAAACGTTTAAATATAAATGGTAATTATTTCTTGTTTGTTCTTAGAAATTCCCCATTATTAAGTCAATTATAATTAGTATAGCCTACCATAAGCAAATAATACCTATCGGCATACGCATACCGGGTTATTCTCGAAAGAAACTCACCTCTAACCCCTAATACTTTTTCGCTTAAACAGTAGAAAAATGTATTTTTGGAATAAAATGTTAGATACAAATCTGCGGGTCGGGTCCGTTGTCATAATAAACCAGTTTTACTTCGAGTTTATTATATCTGTAGAGTCAACTTTTTCTAAAAACAAAGAGTTTCGACAGTTGACAACCACATGTGACATTAACAGCTGATAACGGTTTCTTCCTAAAAGTTCCCAGTTCAGTAGTGGGCCGTAGCAATCTCACTCGTCAGGTTTCAGCAACTACATTTTCCTATTTAAGTTGAACGGCAAGTAGAGAGTAGAATAAACCAGTTAATTTATTTATTTATTTATTTATTTATTTCATACACTGTTTTACAGTTTCCCAGTTACAAAACAGGTAGGAAGCTGAAACTTGTTTACAATATAATAAGAGTGAATTCTTTAACAATACACATACTAAGATAACCTAGAAATAATTAATTAATAATACAACATATTATATATAGAGAACTACATTCTACGTAGGTACAATATATACACTACCGATAAAAGTGTCTTTTGACAGCGCTCAAGCTACAATTAAAAATATCATACCCTTCGACGTTATCATTGTAACAGGTACACATTCTATTTATAGGGGAAAATTTATATAGGTTTGTCCGTGAAGCTGGTAAGTAAAAGGTATAAAAATTCCGGGAATTTAGAGAAGGAATTCTAAAGTTCAGTCTGTGCAGCAACTCTTCACAAATAATATTGTTATTCAGAAGTTTATGTAAAAATAACTGCGTAGAACATTTACGTCTGTCTAATAAGCTGACAAGCGAGAACCTTTTCAGCAGCTGGTCGTGAGGAAAACCTCTTTCAGGATAAACTCCAACAGATCTATACCATAAGGCTTTTGCAAAACGTCTCTGAACACACTCAATATTGTCAATATGAGTCCTATAAAGAGGAGACCAAATTATTGAAGAATACTCCAATTTGGACATGACAAAAGAACGATACAAAGTTATTAAAGGAATAACAGACTGAAAATCTCTTGTGGTCCTAAGAACAAAACCAAGTAGTCTATAAGCAGCGGATATAATATGATCAATATGAGGAACAAAGGACAATTCCTTGTCAAAAACAATTCCTAGATCCGTAAACACCCTTGGTCTTTCCAAAATTACACCGTTTAAGTTATAGTTGAAATCAAATGTGGTGTTTTTATTAGAATATGTCATAACATTACATTTAGCAATATTTAAGTTTAATCTGTTCTTTGAGCACCAATCAAATAATATGTCCAAATTACGCTGCAACCTTAAACAATCAACCAAACTTGTAATTATACAAAATATTTTTAGATCATCGGCATACAACAGGCAACGAACAGTGAGATTATTAATAATGTCGTTTATAAATAATGTAAAAAGTAGGGGACCAAGGATGGAACCTTGAGGAACCCCGGATGTTGCAAGGTACTCGATAGATCTAACTCCACCATAAGCTACATACTGACGTCTATCTCTTAAATATGACTTAAAAAATGACAGTAGATGATAAGAGAAACCATAGGACTGTAGTTTGTTCAATAATATGGAGTGATCCAGTCGATCGAAAGCCTTTGAAAAGTCAGTATAAATAACATCCGTCTGCATGCGCTGATCAATACCTTCGGCCAAAAATTGAGTAATACACATTAAGTTAGTTGTTGTTGAACGGCCCTTTACAAATCCATGTTGTTCGGGGGCAATAACATTTTTAACTTTATAGTAAATACTATTATGCAGTAGTATTTCGAAAATCTTAGAAAAATTGGAAATTATCGATATAGGTCTGTAGTTTGAGATGTCTAATTTATCGCCTTTCTTATAGACAGGGCATACCTTAGAGGACTTCCATACGCTTGGCATTTTACAGGCACTGAGACACTTATTAAACATAAAAGATAGGGGACGTGCAAGCACTCCTGCACAATCTCTAACAACAAATGCAGGAATGTTATCCGGCCCAGTAGTCAACTTGGGTTTAATCCGCTTGATTGCATTAAAAACTTCATCTTCATTAAAACTGACTATATCCAAATTCAAGTCTGACTTCTGAGGTTCCGCGGCTGTAGTTGAATTAGATATCGCCAGATAAGAACGGCCGAAAAAATCTGCAAAGGCATTGACAATGTCATCGGAATTGGAAAACATCTCACCCTCAAAATGCATTCCACGCGATATGAGATTCGAGCCCCTTCTAGAACTAACAAAAGCCCAAAATTTGTTGGGATCATGAGTTACATTATTTTCAATTTCATGCATGTATTCTCTATATGAAACATTAATGTCGTACTTTACCTGGCGTCTTAGTTCCGAAAAGTTCTCATAGTGTAATTGATCACCAGTTCGCTTATACTTACGCCAATAGATAGCTTTAAGTCTAATATCACGTTTAATATTTGTGGTGAACCATGGAGGGTAACTGCGATGATTCGAAATACCAAATTTCGGAACACAAACGTCAAAAACAGAATAGATCTTATCATAAAACAGTTTACAACAATTATCCAGATCGTCCGCTCGCTCCAAAAAAGCCCAATCAATATTTTGAAACATCTGATACATCACCGGAAAATTCGCCTTTCGAAAATTATATAGACCAGTTTGCGTTTTGGAAATACAATCATTTAAATTAACACTGTTGTTATACGAAAATGAGATTGATAGCGCCGGATGATGTTCATCTAGTCTAGTAAGAGTGACTTCTGAATTTTTTACTTCACACTGCCTGTTAAAAATGACCAGATCCAGCAATCTGTGATCATTATTCAAAATGAAATTATGTTGATTTAATCCCGTGATGTTTAGGAAGTTAATTAAATTGTTTACATAATTATCCCCAGGCCCATTTCTCAAATAAAAATGTGCATAATTTGATACATTAAAGTCACCAAGCATAAGTGAGTCAGTACTCCATAAAAAATCTAAGGATAACAAGTATTCAAAAAAGGTCTCATATTCCTCGACACTTAAACGAGGAGGTATGTAAAATAATAAAACGTACAGACTATTTCTGTTAGAGGTAATTTTTACACCAACCGCATCAATCAGCCGAGAAACATTTGCATTAGCCAGTCCAATATTAAGTGGCTCACATGATAAGTAAAATAAGTAAGCATTAAGGCTAATTAACACTCCTGTTTCCAATAAGAAACATTTCATTTATCATTATTTGCTATTATAACTTTAATATTATTAGTTTATCCATTTTGATTACAGTACAATAGGTTGCGAAACCTTGCGCTCACTGAGGACTAATCCAGCTGTTTGTATTTCAAAAAACATGATATTTTGAAAGCTTTGTACTACGCCCCGAACGTTAATTATAATATGGCAACGCAGCATTGAACGCGAAACATGCGCAGACCCACCGCTTGACGTTTTATTGGCTCGTAGCTACTATATTTGGGAGGAGAAACTCCTGTCAGGGTTGTTCATAGCGTTTTCCATTGGTAAGTTTAGTACAGGTTTAATTTATTTCTATGTTAACGCTGTATGTTGGGAAGCCATTTTGAATAAACCATTAAGACCCCCGTACAAGTTTGAAATATGGTGAATGCGATGGTAAAATAACTTAGCCCAGTCCTGTCACTGTCGCCAACATCTTAATATAAAATATACATAGACCAGACGTCAAATACCATAAATGACAGGTAACTTAGCGACGATGCGGGCGTGTTCTTAGAGAAATTACACTTAGACTTTATATACCGGGTGACCAAATAAACGTGGACTATATCTCAGGAACTGTTTGAAAGTTTTAAAATAAAAAAAGTTATTACAAAATCGATCAAGGGAAATTGCTGGAAATTATATTCAAGTTCCCAAATTTCCCGCTAGAGGGCGCTTAAAATATGATTATTTAAAATGACTAACAAGATTATCAAAAATTTTGTATTATTATTTTTTGTTATATTCTTCGCCGCTAGGTTATGTGCACAATCATCAAATTTTTCAGTTTTTTTTCAATAAACTCCTACAGGCTTGGCGCTACGCCTCCCTTTAACTATTACTCGCCGACGGCTCCTCCTGGAGGTACGCGAGTTTAAAAAAAGTTTCCTGGCGTTTCGCGTAGACTATTTCTTCCGCAACCGTCCAGAAAGTATCCACTTTCCGGATGCTTTTGTATTTCCCAGACCAGGCCGGAAAAGTGCTACTTTCTCAAAGAAAAAGCGTTCTGAAAGTGCACGGTTGCCGAGGTACTATTTTCGGCAATATCATCCTTACTAGCTTTTTTTTAAATTTTATTTTTTGACGTTTCTTATAGAAAATAGTAATTTACGTTACAAGACCGGAAAGTAGTATTTTTCAGGTCGAGACAAAGGCGAGTCCTGGAAGCTTGGAGAGACCTGCACAACACTAATTTTCGGTTGCGTAACGTACAATATTTTTTTCAAGACCGACACTTCGATATACTTACATTAAATTATTTTATTTTATATTATTTTTAAATGCGTCGTATGACTTTTCGTATCGGGCTTTTGATTTTAGTGGCAATATAGGTATCGTAAGTCGCTTTCCTTGCTGCTTCCAAAATTTCTTCTGAAATCTCATTTTCCGTGTCGGATAATTCAAAATCTGAATTCATATTGTTAAATTTGCGCATTTGCGAAACAAGTTTGACATAAACAACAAATTAAAAATCAACGAACTGTCACTCGACAATACATCGAAATGTTGTTGTCATAGTAACGAAATCAAGGTAGCTTGTATTATCAAAGAGCGATTGAAAAAACAAAAAACAGGGACCGGAAAAATCTTTTCCGGTCTCTAACGTCAATTTTCCGGTCTTGATCAACAAAACGTTATTTTCTGGACGAGAAATTGTCCAGAAAGTGTATATTTTCTTGTCGGTTTTAAAAAAAACTATTTTTAATGCAGTGTATTTTTCATAAGCAGAATAAATTTTTTTCCCGGGAAAAAAGGACAATAACCGTTATCGGTTTGGTTATTTTCCATGTCGGTGAAATGCGATTTTTTTGGCCTACAAATCGACTAAAAAGTAGTCATGTTCGGGTCTGTTTCAAAAAAACCCTCATGGAAACCATAAGAATGTACCCACGTTTCCATCATTTAGACAGCATCTTTTCTACATAATAATAAGTAGAACGTCCTCCGAGAAACAACTATATGCAAAATAAAAGCAATTGCAAGAAATCATATCCTTTAAAACTGGTTAAATAAAATAAATATGTTAATCCGAGTGTTCAGACAAGTTTTCATAAAGTATACATTGGACTCGAGGAAGAAGAAAAACACCCAACTACGTGTTTAGTTTCTTGACGTAGGTTCCGCTTAAAAGATGTGTAAATTGTTATGTGTTCTGTTATTTGTTACAACAGTGGTGTTCGTTTCTGCACAATCGTGTCAATATCTCTTTGACCTTGGAACAAACTATCGTGAATTTGAAAACACAGACGGTGATTATAATTATACTGTTATCAATGGTTGCATTAACGATACTGTTAGAATCTTTAAAGGTATGAAAGGTGTTCATATATGGCTGACCGGAGGAAGTTTGCCAAAGCTGGAAAGGAATTTCGTCTCTAACATGAATAATTTGAAGGAGGTTGATATTGACAAGTTTCACGTAGAAATAATAGAACCGGGAGCTTTTTCAAACGTGCCTCAGTTGGAAAGGATAAACATTAACAACAACCGCATTAAAACTCTATCAAGAGGTGTATTTGACGCGATTCCCAGCCTTAAAGATGTTCAATTTTTCTTTAACAAATTATCGCATATTGAGGATAACGCCTTTGCTAATTTGCCTAACTTAAAAATCCTTTCGCTTAACGATAATGATCTGGATCAAGTAAGAAGAGAATGGTTTACTAATTCGACCAACATTGAAAGTTTTAACATGTTCCATAATTACGTGCGTAAAATTCCATTGGGAATGTTCCACGGCTGGAAAAATCTTAAAGGAATTTACTTCAATTCAAACTCAATCTCGGTTATTGAAGGACCAATGTTCAAAGATAACCCGTCGTTTATTACAGCTGTTGGTTTACATCACAACCGCTTAACGTCAATTTCTTTAGACACCTTTCCAGATTCCTTTTACTTCGGATTTCTAGGCATAAGTGCAAATCTCCTAAATTTCCTACCGGAGGAGTTTCTAAACAAGATTCGCGTCGGTAATCTGGGTATTTATGGTAATCCCTTTTCCTGTTCCTGCTGGGAAAAAAACCGCAAAATCCTTTTAGATCGAGACGTGACGATTGACGATCCTGGTGCCACATTTTCTGGATTTTGTAACGACGAGGGTGTGCCAGTGTGCGGATTATCAACGAACTCTTCAGATACGTGCATTGAATCTGTTGACAGTGATTTAACTCACCGGTTCATTTCTTATTTGAAGAAAATTAATCATGATTTGGTACGCGATTCCAGTGGCCAACAGTGTGCTATGTTTGACGAGCTGGATTCAGTAGATGTCAGGATAAATCCTTAGACATTTTTGCAAGTAAGCTAATTGATTTTTTACCGCAAATTGCTTATTGGATTGTTTAGAGGTAAATGTTGTAAATGTCATAAATATACCTAGTAATTTGCTTTTAAAGAATTAGTTATTTAAGTGGCAGAACCCCATTTCACAATTAAAGGTTTTAAGTAAGGGCCAATAATAAGATACACTCACTATACAGAGTGTCCGAAATTAATTGGTTCTGACAGTTCTGCGATCTCGCGTATCGTAACAGATAGAAAGACGTTTAAATAGAAAAATTTTTAAGTAATTATAAGTATTGGCAGTTTATTGTTGCTTGCAGATCGATTCTGGTTCTTTTTGGTTTTGAGATAGTTTAAATAAACTAAAATGTTGCATTTCCTTAGAGCAGTTGTAACTAGGTTATTTACAATATTTTTTAAATCTGTAAACACATTTCCATTTTAATTTTTTACCTTTTTATAGAGTCTATTCACTCAGTAAACCTGCAAGATGGCCGACATGTCATGTGACAAAAGTAATTGAAAATGCAAAAATTTATTTTATTTAGCTGGATTATGACTTTTGTCATATGACATGTCGGCCATCTTGCAGGTTTACTGAGTGAATCGACTATACCTGCCTTCTTGGTAACATTTTAGTTACAACGTTTTGGTTTCCTGGAATCATTATCAATTTTCTTTTTTTTTATAACCGCCATATTGGATTTATCATTTATTGAAAAGTACCTACTTACCTTTTTTTATAATATGATACTAAACACTATTATAAACTAAAAATGTATAACCTCAAAATAATTAAAAATAACATTTTTAGGCAAAATTCGAACGTATTTGTCAACACCAACATATTGGATGATCCTTTTACTTAAGAATAAAGGTAATTTAATAACAATATTTATTTATACTATTCGTAATTAAGGTAAAAACGTTATAATTAATAACAAACTAATACCTACTAATTTTCGAAATATCGACCATTTTTTAATACATCGCTGACATTTTATTTCGACAGATACATGATGAAGGGTATTACAGTTAATATTTCTAAAAATATCCTGAGTTCGTTGCTCAAGAACTTGACAGGCTTCAGGGAGATTAAATTCGTATACCCCATTTTTGACAAATCTCCATAAATAAAAGTGTATTGGGGTAAGATCCGGGGACCTAGCAGGCCAGCGTATAGTGCCACCAGTAGATATTAACTTTTCACCAAGAGTATCCGCTACAAACGTTTGTAATTGTCTGGAATAAGGCACGGGACTTGCTAAAACCACACGTTAATAAATTGATCATTTTTGTAAAATAGTAGTAATAGTTTTACCTTAATTAAAAATAGTGTTAACAGATATTAGAGACTTTTTGCACCTCTTAAATTAATATCAGCTTTAACCTCCGTTATGGTTAACTTTATTAAACATAACGAGTAACGCCACTGTTAAAACCAGAGATTTTGCAGCGCCTACGTTCTGTCTGTAGTTATTAATTTGGCGCCGGCGCACCTAAACAAAATAAAAGTCTTTATAGCATAAAATAAATAAATTTTCTTTGATATATCTGCTCACACAGCTGTGTTTTCAAAAGGGTTTTGCCCTGCAACTTCTCGAAGGAGATTTAAATCATCTTCTTCAGTAAAACGAAGTCTTCGTTTTATAGGCATAAGGATATTTCTGGGTAGTGGTATTTGCATACTTAAAATGAATAACCTGAGAAAGACACACCCTAAAAAAAAACAGAACAAAGGCCACCCTTCACTCTCGGTAAATTAATCCAAAGAACAAAAAAGTATAAGCATTCATTTGACGAAAAACAGTGCCATTTAATTTCGTAAACAATACAAAAGGTAGGGTTAGGTTGCACCAAAAGCAGGTGTGCCAGATTGAGTCAAGTGTATAAATCAGTACACCCAGGTCCATTTGATTTCTTTCAAAGAATCCACTTTTCTTGTTATCATCGTGTATTGCCATGTAAAGCTACTATTTGCTTTGGATTTTAATTGATTGCTTATCACAATTTTGATTCATAGCAATGATGCTTCATAACTTTTGTATGTTCCGGCAACCATGCAGTTTAAGCATAACCATAAGGATAACGATAAGCTCTTCCTTATCCTTCCGTAACTAACGGAGTCCTAATTTATTAAAGTGTTTTATATTATATTATTTATATTATATTATAGGAAAAATTAAGTACTTTTCGATAAATAAAAAATCCAATATGGCGGTCAGAAAAAAGAAAATTGATAATGTTTCTAGGAATCCAAAACTTTGTAACTAAAATATCACCAAGCTTTTCTTTCATTTAAAATCTTGCCATGAAAATGTGTTTGTGTCTGTTAACTGTCTTTCTGTCTCTTATAGTTCCCGAGATTGCAATACTGTCACCACCAATTTCAAGCACCCTGTATTTAAAAAAATACTTGGAAGAAACATTTTTTGAAATACAATACGATAATTATATTATATTTTCATAAAATTTAAATTTCGGTCACCATCAAACTTTGCCATCTTTACCTTTAAAAAAAACATCCTTTTCATCAACTCTGGATCTATGAGGGTGTCCGGAAATTATGAGCAAAAAATTTAGGGGATAATTCTAGACCGAAAATAAATGCTATCTCTTCCTATGATATTTTTTCGAAAATAAAAGTTACAGGGTGTTAAAGTTAAATTTTATTTGCAGTTTTAAAATACATAAGTTACTAAAACAATAAATTAAACATTCAAATTAAAGGTTCAAAATGACGTCTTTCCTCTACAATGCATAAATTAATTCTTCTTAAAAAATTCCGAAGAACTCCATGGAATATTCCTTCCTTTGCTATGGTATTTTTAAGGTTAAAAATAAATTAAAATAATTTCGTATTCACCACATGCAAGCAATGTTATTTTAGCGTTTTTCTCGAAAACGGTTAGATTTATCGAAACAAAAGTAGTAAACATTTTTTATGTCAAAAGGTTAGGAGAATAAAAGTAGGTATTCAGTCAAAATGCCCATACAGTATGAGAAAAAAGTTGGTACCATTCAAATTGAAGTATAGGCCCTCTGGTACCCTCTACGAAATATGAAAAAACGGTGGGCAAATTTGTATTCCTCATCCCGAAAAAACCCCATATACGAGATTTCGTCAAAATATTATGAGCGTGGTTAAAGGTATTCCAAAAAAAATTGCAAATAAAATTCAACTTTAACACCTTGTAACTCCGTTAATAATCAATTTTAGAAAAAACGTTATAGGAAGAGATAGCATTTATTTTCGGTGTAGAATTATCCTCTAAATATTTTGCTCATGATTTTAGGACACCCTGTATCGTGAGTTTGTAATTTAGAATAAATTCTGGAAATCCAGTACAATTTTTTTTTTGGAAAAATTCTTGCGCATGAGTACATTTTAAGTTGTGTTATTTTTTATAAAAAAAATATTGATACAGTGTGTCCTAAATTAGAGATATGAGGATATCTAAAAATGTTTTAAATGGCAATTCCAGTTTTTTATTGACTATAAATACCTACATATTAGGTTATACATAAGTACCAAATCTCAAATTTTTATTCCTTGTCATCTATAAGATATTAAACAAACAAAAATTTAATTAATTGAAAAATAAAAAACCTTTTGTCAATAAATGCTCAAAGTATTGTCCATTCACTATTTGGCAATTTCCTAAACGCAGGCAAAACATGAACATTTTTGATTGCTTCGGGAGAAATTAACCTACACTCATATCTTAAGGTCGGGACACACCTATCATGCACCCTTCCGATCCGACTCCGATCATACAGTCGGACGAGTGCCAAGGGCGGATCTAGAAATTAATTCTGGGGGGTGTCAAACAGTGCCGAAGGCGCAAAAATAGCGCCGCAGGCGAAATTTTTTGGGTGCCACGCCCTTTTTTGAATCATGGTGCTTGGTTTTCAAGTGGAAAAAATAAAAAATACAAAATTACAAAAACAATCCGGTGCATTTAGGAGGGAGGTTAATTTTTGTCATTTTACCTTCCAGAGAATTCGTTCTAAGTAAAAATTTCATAAAATTTTAATTTCTTGGCCAAAAAAAATATGAAATAGAAAACACATAATTATTGACCAAATTTGTTAAAATTTGGACGTATAGTTAAAAAAAATGTTCGGGCTTTTCGCCTACCCACACTGATAAGGGTGCCCCGAAAAGTTTTTGCTTATTCCAATCCAGACGATAACGGCAACAGCGAGCGGTTCCAAGACGAACAGGTGGATATTACTAATTTGATTTGTTAACACTTCGCGCGCTCCACAATAGTTTTTACGTATGTTGAAATGTAAACCGCCCAGGGGGGTCATGACCCCCATGACCCCCCCCCCTGGATCCGCCCTTGACGAGTGTCTGGACCTCTATTCTCCAATTTAAGAGAAGTGAATGCTTTCTCGCGAGAAGGGACAATTCACATCATATGCTCACATCGTTTGGTATCGTTCTCTCACTGTAAAAATTCCGTATTCTCCAGCATTCCGAGGCATATGATGTGAATTTCCCTTCTCGCGAGAAAGCATTCACTTCTCTTAAATTGGAGAATAGAGGTCCAGGCACTCGTCCGACTGTATGATCGGAGTCGGATCGAAAGGGTACATGATAGGTGTGTCCCGACCTTTATTAGTGATTTCAACTCTCAACATTTAACAGGGAATAAAAATTTGAATTTTGCTACTTATGTATAAGTTATTATGTAGGTATGAATGTACTTATAGTCAATCAAAAACTAGGGTTTCCATTTAAAAAAAAATTCATCATTCATTCATGTCTCTAATTTGGCGCACACTGTATCAATATTTAAAAAAAAACTTAACTTAGAATGTTAATACCCATGTCAAGGTATTTTTTTAAAAAGAAACTGTACTGGATTTACTAAAATTATTCAAGTTACTCACACTGCACGTTTCCATTAAATACTTTGTTTTGCTGATGGTACCCAGTACTTATAACCCACTTGGTATGTTTTTTTATTTGATTCGTATACATTTTCTTTTTAGAAAAATCTTAACATTGATTTTTTTTGGTACTTTGTACCCTGTTCTTACATAATTAATTAATTAATCTAAAAAATAAGTTTTTGTTATTTTTTATAAACTGTTTTAATTCAGACCCATTTTGTGTTGACTAAGGTAGAGTTGCAGAAAGATTTTAATAAAAAATTAACATTGGTTATTTGTGAGGTACATTATATAGGCAGTAATTATTTTCTTAAAATCACAGTGGCCTATTATACTATAGATACCTATTCTTGAAATACCTAAACTTGAACTTAAGTAGGTACTTCTACATTAACATAGACTTGTACTGATACCTACTGTAACTTTTTTTTAAACTGGCACCTACCTTGTACTTAAGTAGGTACATATTCAAGCAGCTCTGATTGCGAGTAAATGATTTTCGTAAAAATGTGATTATCTCACCATCAAAGTTGTCTGGTTAATTAAATTATTGTTTACAATCTTTCTGCAACCCAATAGAATTAAGGTAAATTATTCTAAAATAAACTTTTATAGGTAGGTATCTTAAATTTTAAGATAATTTATGAATAGAAATACCTACCTTGTACTTAAGTAGGTACATATTCAAGCAGCTCTGATTGCGAGTAAATGATTTTCGTAAAAATGTGATTATCTCACCATCAAAGTTGTCTGGTTAATTAAATTATTGTTTACAATCTTTCTGCAACCCAATAGAATTAAGGTAAATTATTCTAAAATAAACTTTTATAGGTAGGTATCTTAAATTTTAAGATAATTTATGAATAGAAATTACTACAGGATCATCAACATTCCTCTGTTCTGCTAAAATTGCAATGTTTTTTCGATTTTTTTTTCTTTAATAATAATCAACAATAAAGAAATGTATAATTAGTGTGTGTTTTAATTACATACGTGTGTCCACGGATAGAGTTTGGAAGAGGAAAAACTTTTTTATTAGTAGGTATAGAAGAAAAAGTCATTCGTTATAAAAACGTCTGCTTGCGCTGAAACTACAATTTCGAATATCAGATTTGCGATTACTATACAGGGCTCGTCACAAACATTTTTAGTTTTTTGGATTTTTTCTCAATTCCTTGATTTATTAAATTAATTTTGCTAGTGTTGAAACTACAAATTCAACTATTGGATTTGCGATTACTATACAGGGTTCGTCAGCAACAACAGTTTTTGTTTTTTTTTAAATTCCTTTTGATGATTGGCTAAATCATCACTTTACGAACAAATGGATTGGAAGGTACCTATGGTCCAAATTAGTTCGCACTTATTTATGAGATTATCTGAAGCCACATATGTGTATAAAACCAATTTCAATAAAAACTTAGATCTCTTGAAAGAAAAAAATTTGTTGAAAAAAATACAAAATAGAAAAAATAGTGTAAAGTACATATTTTATAAAGCAGTTAAAGCACTTCTCCCGCCATCAAAGCCGTGACCGGGCCCGTTTTTTAACATGGAAGCATGCTATAAAATTATGCTTGAAACAGTCCACTAATGAACCAGTGGATATTTCAACACCATCAATGATTTGAAGAAGTAGTCTATGCTTAAAGTGGAGTTGAAAGTATAGGAAAGAAAGAAAAAACTAAAAGTCTTCCTCCATAAAATTTAATAGAATATAGAAATTCTTTAGGGGTATCTACATGTTTCTAACGTAGAAACGTTCATCATCAGGAGACAGAAAATTTATATAGTGCTGATGTTATTAGCAGAAGAAAAATTGGTATTAAACCTTAACGGAGCTTTTATGGCATTTGAAAAATTGAAATGTAGAAGTGACCCATATAAAAAAGGGTTTAGGAGAGTTCAAACATGCTGAGCATGTGAAGTAAAGTAAGTCTAAACAACCTGGGCTTTAACCCCCGGTACCTCAAAAACCATTCTTCAACGATTTTGACATTATGACTTCTACAAATGACAATTTTTATCTTTATACTGTCTTCAGACATATCAACAATTTTACAAAAAAAATTTATATAAAAAAAATTAAAAAATCCTCGCGCCTTCTCTTTAGAAGGCCTTTTTCTTCTTCCTCCTTTTATTTGGTTGTGTAGACTTCCTTTACTAACTTTCTTCACATACTCGGCATGTTTTATCTCTCTTCAACCCTTTTTTATATATCTCACTTCTACATTTCAATTTTTCAATGCCATAAAAGCTCCATTAAGGTTTTATACCATTTTCTCTTCTGCTAATACCATCAGCACTATATAAATTTTCTGTCTCCTGATGATGAACGTTTCTACGTTAGAAACATGTAGACACCCCTAAAGAATTTCTATATTCTATTAAATTTTATGGAGGAAGACTTTTAGTTTTAGTCTTCATTATTGCGATTCTTAAAATCTAGATCCTTCTCTATCCCCTTTGCCTTAATTCGTTGGATTATTGAACACGAAACTCCCAAAACATCGAAAACTCTCTAAAACATATAGGTGACAAAAACATTGCCATATATTTTTCACGTTTTCACAATTATTCCTGCTGTATTATATTTATCTACTTGCCTCGTAAATTGCGTTAAAGAGTAAAAGAGTCTTAAATAAACAAATAATTTTAAAATTAATGCTTGATCTTTTTCACAATACGGTGACATTTTTGAAATAATGTTGATTAAAAATTTCGTGTCAAAAATGACAATAAAACAAACTTTTTTGACTGGTAAAATTATACGACATTCGTTACTGACGCAAGTTTACTATCTCACCTAGTTCATAAATGTAAGAAAGATAAGCACTAGTCGTGACGTAACGGTCAGCGGTCATTGAACGGATACTACCTACAGTTGTACTAAATTTTATTTAACGTGAGGGGAAAAAAAACTGGTATTTTTTTGGATTCTACTCATAAACATGAACAAAAAAATGATATTATTTTTTTGCGGTGCTGCATTATCTGTATTCTCACTAGTAGGCTTTAATTAGGAAAAATAACGAAAAACTGAAACACCTTTGTACACCGTTAAAACTGAAATCATATTTTTAAATATTGTTTTTAAAATTAACATGTTAATCAGAGCGTTCACACAGCTTGTTCATAAAGTTTCAAAACTAGATAAAAAAATACCTGACTCATTTTAAGCATGCACTCATGCAGTTTGTTCGCGGACTTTTCGCTTTAAAGATGTGTAAATTAATTTGCGTTTTTTTGCGAGTGCATTATCGTGAGTTTGACAACAAAACCAGTGATTTCCAATCCAAAATTATAAATGGCTGTATCAATGACACAATTAAAACCTTTAAAGAAATGAAAGGTGTTCAATTAGGGTTGACCAAAGCAACTTTGCCCGTATTGGAAAAAAATTTCATCTCCAACATGAAGAATTTAAAGAAAGTTGATATGGAGACATGTCACATAGAAACAATAGAACCGGGAGCTTTTTCAAACGTACCTCAGTTAGAAAGTATTCTCATTATAAAAAACAATATTAAAAACCTACCTACAGGTATATTTGATATAATTCCCAGCCTCAAGGAAGTCCACCTTTTCTACAACAAACTATCGTTCATTGAAAACCACGCATTTGCTAATTTACCGAACTTACATACTATTACTCATAGCAATAATAAGCTTGACCAAGTAAAAAGGGAATGGTTTACCAATACAAGCAACATTGCATCTTTTGATATGCTCAATAATTTTGTACGAAAAATTCCGCTAGGAATGTTCCACGGCTGGAGAAATCTTAAAGCGATTTACTTTGAATCGAACTCAATCTCAGTTATTGAAGGAACAATGTTCAAAGACAACCCGTCGTTTATTACAACTGTTGATTTACATCACAACCGGTTAAAATCAATTTCTGTAAATACCTTTCCAGATTCTTTTTATTATGGGGTACTGAGGGTAAGTGCAAATCTCTTAAATTATCTACCAGAAGAGTTTCTAAACAAGATTCGAGTAGGTATTCTTATTATTTATGGTAATCCTTTTTCATGTTCCTGTTGGGAAAAAAACCGAAAAATCCTTTTGGATCGAGACGTCACCATCGACAGCGATTCTGTTACCACATCTTCTAAATTTTGTAAAGACGACGATGTGCCAGTGTGCGGATTATCAATAAATTCTTCGAATACGTGCGTTGAATCTGTGGACAGTGAATTAACTCATCGGTTTATTTCGTACTTGAAAAAAATTAATTATGATTCTGTACTCGATCTCCTTGACCAACAATGTGCTATGTTTGACGAGCTGACAGGATAAATGATTAGGCATTTTTGCAAACTAGCTAATTGATTGTTTAACCCAAATTTCTCTAAAACCAAACACAAATCTTTGCAACTACAAATGTAGTTTTCATCCAGACTTAAACACTTTTTTATCGCCTCGTCGTAAACATTTTTATAAGGGCAATATTGAGGAATTTGCGTTTAAAAAATCTGTTAGAAAAGTGGCAAAACTATTCAATTATTTAAATTTTTACTTTGTATCTTTAACAACTACCAAAAAGTTAATTCTTCCTAGAATTAGGTTTCGGTTGTTATTTTTGATATAAACCTTCTCTATTCATAACCATTTTGGCGATAAATTATTGGCACGGTTGCAGAACGATTTTAATCAAAAATTAACTTTGAGTGTGATTTTGGGATTAAGAATAACTATTATTAAGAGCATGTTTTGACATTAACGCTATCTTTTTTTAATAAATGCAAATTTAAAAATGGCGTATGATTAGTAAATAAAAGTTTTAAAAGTAATTATGCTCGGGGGGAGGGGAGGCTAAAGCCCCTGTAGCCCCCGCTCTTCCTAATAGATCCGCCACTGATTTGGTTTACTAACCGAAGAGCTAAAATTGTAAGCAGAGTTGCGGTACTAAGTATGTAAAATAATTTAATTTAAGTAAGTAACAAGAAAACGGTTTGGTTTTTGACTTTTTAAGTAGGTACTGACTCAATTACTTTTATTTATAATACTTAAATTATGCAAATTATAAAAATACAAGTACTTAAGTATTTAATTATAAAAGTATTTAAATATTTTAAAAAAGTACTTGAATTTAATTTTAAAATAAAGTACGGTTACTTCTTAGCTATAAAGTATTTATTTAAAATATGTATAAAGTAACTAGGTACTTGATTAAAAAAAACTTATTTTAAGGGAAAAAAATGTAAGTGTGACTTGTGCCTAAACTTGAACTTAAATACTTTCACATAGACTTGTACTCGCACTGTCACTTATTAAATTTAAAAAAAATATCGGTAGTTATAGCAGCTCTGTTTGCCAGAAAATAATTACTGCAAATGTCACATTGGTGTTGATGTCACTATCAAGCATGTCACATTAGTTAATAACTGTTTATAATCTTTCCACAATTTAATAGAATTAAGTTGGTCATTCCAAAATAAGTGTTGATATAGATTTTATACCTCAAATTTTGACATTCATGAATAAAAAAAGCAATAGCAAATATTCAACAGCTCAATGCGTGCTCTTTTTCACAGTACCGTGATATTTTTGAAATATTGTTGATAAGAAATGTCACTGTCAAAAATGGCAATAAAACTTTTTTGACTGGTACTCTACTTTTACAAGTAAAAGTAAAGTTAGTAAAATAAGTTTGACTGGTAAAATTATACGACATTCGTTATTGACGCAAATTTACTATCTCACCTAGTTCACAAATGTTAGAAATATAAGCACTAGTCGTGACGTAACGATCAGTGGTCATTGAACAGACTCTACCTACAGTTGTACCATTGAATATCAAACTATAAGAAGGCCATATGAGCCGATTTCCTAAATCTGCTACGTTAAATTCATAGATGGCACAATGAGTTCACCAACAAGAAAGCGACTAGCCTTTTCACTGCTAAATTAAAACTCTGTTTGACTTGCTGCATAAGTTTTTTAAATTTATTTTTATAGCTTATCGTAAGTAAAACTTAATTTCACATAAGTACCTACACCTATCCTAGATTTAAGTAGCTTACATTTATTTTCCTACCTATAGTATAGTCTAGACTTAAAAATGTCCCCATTTTTAATTGCTTTGTAGCTTATAATATTTTCAACTTTTTGACGTCCCAACAAGGCATCTTTTAACGTACTCTTGTGTATCTATTTGGCTATGCAGGCCTTTCATTTGGATACCCAGTAAACATGAAATGGATACAGAAATTTGGGGCCTAATGACTTATACAAAAAAAATAAACTACCTACCGAGAAAAATAATGTTTAATTCTTTAGAAACGTAAAATAAAATCAAAATTAAAAATAAACTCTTTTTAGTCTAATATAAAAACATAACATACTACGATTAATACTGGAAATCTAACTAAATAGGACACTCTTTGATATTAGGGTATTTTAAAATAAAAGTAATACAGTACATAAAAATAAAAAATACCACAAATTTAAAGGAAAAGGAGCTCGTTACTTAGGTACTCTACTCATTTTCATTGTAAAAGGAACTTTATTCATAAGATTATAAGTTAGGATTATCTCTAAAAAACGTACTAATAAAATCTCTAGTTTTGTATATTTCAGGAGTTGGTTCTCTAAACCTACGTTCTTTTTTCATTAAAATCTCGGCGACTGCCGGTCTTGGATCAAAATGGGCATTTCCAACTCCATTCAATGACACTAAGAGGTGATCATTCATTGTATCTTCATTTAATGAAATTCTTCCTGGCGTTTTTATTTTGTTGTAATGGGAAATAATCCTCTCAGTAGTCATTGAATGAGGACTTATTAGCAATAATGACACTAAAAGTTTTTGTAATATATCCTTAAAACCGAAATTTTGGCGTGGCCTCTAAAAAATGTCGCCTGCGGCGCAATTTTTGCGCCTTTCCCCCCCAAATTAATTTCTGGATCCGCCACTACTATTATATTATTTTTGTCAAAACAAAATATGTTAAAAAGTAGGGCCTTTTAAATACATGGATACGAAGTAAGAAATCACTAAAAGATGCGCTGCGTCCCAACGTTAATTACATGAAAACATATTGGCCGCCATGTACCTATTCTTTTTCTAACAGAATAAAATGACGACTCTCACTATTCAATACATACCTAGGCTACAACGTATATATTGGGTAAAATATGAATGATGTGCGGTTTGTTTGTATAACTTGGTTTTTATTTATAATTATTACTACTTTTCAAAATGGTTAAAATAAGTAGGTTTTACTTTCTTACTTAAGAAACATCCAGTTTGTTTGTTCGGGTTTGTTCGTATATTGTATTATGTATTTTGCTATTTTTCGACGAAATAAAACCTATTTTAGTTATACTTGCTGTCGCTTTTTGTCTTCTTTTATTTGTTTAACATTTAACATCCAATGCAACGGTCCAATTACCCCGGAGTAATCAGCGTACATATTATTATCAAAAACATACATTCGGCTTAAATTGAGAACCTCCTATTTTATTGTCTGTTAAAAATGCTTATATCATTAAAAATTCCAATAAAATACGATATGCGGCAACACCACGACATCACATCAGTGAATTTGAGATCTGTTGCCGAGGCGCTGCATTATAACGACAGATTTAAGGTTAGAAATACCACAATGGCGGCCAAACCACCTCCAAGACGTCTAAAACTGGGTTGTTAACTTTCTCGGACATCTGTCATTCTTATATAGTTTGATATTCAATGGTTGTACTAAATTTTATTTAACGTGTGGGAAAAAAACTGGTATTTTTTTGGATTTTACTTATAAACAAGAACATCAACATGTAATCTCACTAGTGGAATAAAGAATTGCTTTAATTAGGAAAAATGCTAACAATTAAAGCACCTTTGTACACCGTTAAAGCGGAAATCATATTTTTAAATATTGTTTTTAAAATTAACATGTTAATCTGAGCGTTCATACAGCTTCTTCATAAATTTTAAAAACTGCATCATCGCAGCAAAGGTCAAAAAGATCAAAAGAGACCTGATGCATTTAAAACATCTAGTTTTCTCGTGCACCTTCTGCTTTAAAGATGTATAAATTATTATGGTTTTTTTTATTTGCAACGATATTGGTGTCCGTTTCTTTACAATCTTGTCAAAATCATTTTAACCTTCGAGTGAATTATGGTGAGTTTGAAGACGAAGGCGGCACTTTTGATTTCAAAATTATAAATGGCTGTATCAATGATACAATTAAAACCTTTAAAGAAATGAAAGGTGTTCGTCTATGGTTGACCAAAGGAGTTTTGCCCGTATTGGAAAAAAATTTCATCTCCAACATGAAGAATTTAAAGCAGGTTGATATTGAGGAGTTCCGCGTAAATACAATAGAACCGGGAGCTTTTTCAAATGTACCTCAGCTAGAAAAGATTACCATTAATTACAACAATATTAAAACTCTACCTATAGGTATATTTGATGTAATTCCCAGCCTCAAAAATGTCCAATTTTTCCACAACAAGTTATCGGTCATTGAAGACAATGCATTCGCTAATTTGCCGAACTTACATACTATTTCGCTTAACAATAATAAGCTTGACCAAGTAAGGAGGGAATGGTTTACTAATACGAGCAACATTGCATATTTTAATATGTTCCATAATTTTGTACGCAAAATTCCGCTGGGAATGTTCCACGGCTGGAGGAATCTTAGAGCGATTTACTTTAATTCAAACTCAATATCAGTTATTGAAGGAGCAATGTTCAAAGACAACCCGTCGTTTATTAGAACCGTTGGTTTACATCACAACCGGTTAAAATCAATTTCTCTAAATACCTTTCCAGATTCTTTTTTTTATGGGTTTCTAAGCATAAGTGCAAATCTCTTAAATTATATACCAGAAGAGTTTCTAAACAAGATTCGAGTGGGTAATCTTGGTATTTATGGTAATCCTTTTTCATGTTCTTGTTGGGAGAAAAACCGCAAAATCCTTTTGGATCGTTACGTCACCATTGATCCTGTTACCACATTTTATAAATTTTGTAAAGATGACGGTGTGCCAGTGTGTGGATTATCAATGAATTCTTCAGATACGTGCGTTGAATCTGTGGACAGTGAATTATCTCATCGGTTTATTTCGTACTTAAAAAAAATAAATTATGATTCTGTGCACGATCCCAGTGGCCAACAGTGTGCTATGTTTGACGAGCTGGATTTATTAGATGTCAGGATAAAACATTAGACAGTTTTGCAAACAATCTAATTGATTTTTTAACCCAAATTTCTCTAAAACCAAACACAAAATTTTGCAACTGTTTTTTTTCAGGGACAAACACTTTTGTATCGACTCGCCTGCAAATTTCTTTATATAATGGCAATATCGAGGAATTTGCGTTTAAAGAATCTGTTAGAAATTAAGCAAAACTTTTCAACTATTTATAGCTTTACTTTGTATTTTTAGCAATTACCAAGAAGTTAATTCTTCCTAGAATTAGGTTTGGGTTATTTTTTAAATAAACTTTCTCTATTCATAACCCTTTTGGCAATAAATTATTGGCACGGTTGCAGAACGATTTAAATCAAAAATTAACTTTGACTGTGACGTCGATAACACAGGCATACTGGCCCGGGTAGCTTAAATTTTATTTGGTTTGGTGGCGGATTATTGAATATTTAGCAGGTTCTTTAAGGACATTAATATTTTAAAAAAATATGCAGGGTGTCCTTGAAATGACTGTACAACGGTTAACCACAAATTCCTTAACCAAAAATAATGCGATCTAGGAAAACTTACCTACATACGATGTTGCTTCGTTTTGCCGAAAGAGCGCTAAATTTCTCAAATTAATATCGTTTTTTCGCAATACTTTCTAAACGCCTTTATCGATTTTCACTTATTTTAGAACTAAGAATAACTACTATTAAGAGGGTGTTTTGACCTGCAAATTTAAAAATGTCGTATGATTGGTAAATTAATAAAAGTTTGTCATTTTGCAACCCCCCATATAAATGACTTTATTTGCTTCTCTGACACTAGCTGACTTCATTTTGAAAATTTTTGTCTCTTGTAAAATTTTAGCCAGACATGCAGAGAGTTGTTTCTCTACAAAAAAATTATTTAGAAATTATAGCGAAAAAACGATATTAATTTGAGAAATTTGGCGCCCTTTAGCGGCAAAACGAAGCAACATTGCATCTAGGTAAAATGGTTAAAAAAATTGTAGTTAAGCGTTGTACAGTTATTTTAAGGACACCCTGTATAAACAGTCGTGTGTTTACTCTTTGAACCCAGTAATCATTTTGGGAGCCGAAGACTTTTTTTATTTATTATTATGCTTGGGGGGAGGGGCTAAAGCCCCTAATTGATCCGCCACTGATTTGGTTTACTAACCGAAGAGCTAAAATAGTAAGCAGAGCTGCGGTACTAGTATTAAATGGTTTTGATGGCTTTATAGGTTTGTCTCTCATTATTCTAATTGTCAAAAAAACACTCTAGAATTAATGGCATAATCATCGAAAACGTGTAATTTAGGCGTAACTCTATTAATATGATATTTAAAAAAATAAATCTAGATAGCTGGGAAATAAAATCGGAAAGTTTCCATCGAGATAAATCAAATGCAAATAGTTGTCAACTAATTTCATTTCGAAAGGTGTTGGCAAAAGTTTATCCTTAATTCGTCTTGAATTTCTTGATAGAAAATTGTGCTACATTGACATGGCTTATACCAATGCCGAGGCTTACGATATGCTAGCCGTATATTTTGAATGTTTTCAAACTGAGCCCATAGCGGAACGCGAATATGCTGCCAGATACTCTGAACGAAGACACTATGGCAGAGCAGTATTTCGGCGAATGGTAGTATTCTTGAGACAAACGGGAAGTATAAGACGCATTCCAGTTCCTATCAGAAGACGTCCAGTGAGGAATGAAGACAACATTATAAACGTTCTTGCTGACGTGGAGGCCGATCCGCATTTAAGCATAAGAGAAATTTCGTTCGACCTAGGTATAAGTTGTTTTGCAGTGTTCCAAATTCTAAGGGATTTTAAGCTGCATCCGTATCATGTAGTTTTACATCAGGCCCTTTCAAAAAGTGATTATGACAGACGACTCGACTATTGGCTAAGAGGGATGTGTAACGAGAATCCTCAATTCCTCTCCCAAATTATGGACTGATGAAGCCAGTGTCAGTAGCTGTGGCAGCGTTAATTTACATAATATGCACTATTGGTCACGAACAAATCCTCACTGGATGCGCGAAGTGGATCACCAAAACTGGTGGCGTGTTAACTTGTGGTGCGGAGTGTTAGGACACAGAATTATCGGACCGTTTATTTTTAATGCTTATGTAAATGGTGAATCTTACCTAAACTTTTTACAAAATGACTTGCCTATCCTTTTAGAAGATGTTCCTATTGGCCTAAGAACAACCATGTGGTATCAACATGATGGATGCCCGGCACACTTTTCGCAAAGGGTCCGTGATTTTTTAGATGTTGAATATCCAAATCGCTGGATTGGAAGGGGTAGTTTGTTTGCGTGGCCACCTAGATCCCCGGATATAACTGTGCTAGATTTTTATCTGTGGGGACGAATAAAAGACATTGTTTATGATACGCGACCAACCACACGAGAAAACATGATTGAGCGAATTGTAAATGCAATGAATTCAATTTCACAAGCTGAAATTGAAACAGCTGTCTCTAGTTCTAGCAGAAGAATTAATAGCTGTATTTTGCACAACGGAGGTCATTTTGAACATTTTTAACGTATTTCAATTGTTTTTAAGAAGCTTTCCATGACTATTTTATATCAATTTTCCCTTTAATAGTTTCCCATAATTATTTCAATAATGTTTTATGGCCCGTTGGCCTTGAAACACGCTCCAAATTTTGTCTTTTACATGATTTGGACTAGTCCTAAGTCTAGATAAAGTGTGAAGGAAGGCACGGAATATAACAAATTAAAACCCATACCACTAAATCAACCTACCCACCCATCTACGAAACTATGAAAACAATCGCTTCTTCATTTAAAGTTTTAAAAATTATTCTATTGGCGATAACGCTGAAACGAACGGAGATATCGAGCTGCGGTTTTAATATTTTTTCTAGCAAATTTCATCTACCTTTTGATTATGGTATCATAATTATACCGTATGATTAATTTTTTCGAAGTAAAATCAAAAAATGTATTGTTATTGCAAATTGCGCCCTCTATCATTTTTTTTTGAGAGCTATTATGGACAAGTAAATACGATTGGTGAAAGTGCATACATTTCTCTTTCAAACAGTCTTTAGTTTGCTAAAATCGGATAGGTCGTTTATAAGTTACAGCGATTTAAATGATTACACTTTCAACAGCTTTCCCCACTCTTATTAAATTCGGTATGCCAATGAGCATAAGACCAAAATGATGCATAATTGTCCAAGCTTTAAAATGGTGTTATCAAACATATACCTTAATGTGGAATTTTCGGAGTTATGTAAAATTTTTAAATTTACTTTTCAATTACGCCCTCTTGCGGCAAAATGCGGAACTTAAAAAAAACTATTTCCAGAATTTTCTCATGGGCTCTTTAATTTTTCTTTTCCTGAGTTTCTATGCCCAGAAGTTTCCGAGATATGGCCGCTCGTCGACCTTAAAAAAACACCCTGTATATTGTTAGAAGGAGCTTTTAATTCATAAATTTTCTTAGTTTATAAAATTTGTACACAAGTCACCTTGTTTTCACAGACAAATTGTAAACGTGATTTATCCACTTTAAATTTTTGTCAACTATAATGAGTAGATGCCTTGATGTTATTAACTTCGCTAATTTTTAGTTCTGTCCTTGGTAGCTGCAGAGAACCGTGATCAGGCATATTTACATCAGTAAGAGAGAACGCAATATATTTTTACTTATCCACGTTAAAAGTTAGCTCATTGAAATCCAACCAATCTTTCACCATGCAGACACCAAGTTCAGCCCTCACTTTCACCCCCTGCCAAGTATTATCGTTGAAGATCAGTACTGTATCATCAGCGTATAATATTATTACTTTCTGAATGTTTTCTTTTCAGCAGTGAATTAATGTAGACAATAAGAAGAAGGGGCCCGAGAACCATCCCCTGTGGGATACCTAGCTGTATCTTCTGACATTCAGTATCCTTATCTATTGAACCCTACCCTTCAAGTAGCTTTGGAAAGCATCCAACACAGTGCCCCCAATGCCACAGTGCTCAACCACTTTGAGCAGTTTTTTATAAGACATCGTGTCGAAGGCCTTAGCAAGATCCAGAAATACTTCTATACATTTCTGGTTTCTTTTAAGATTTGATTTTACACTGTCAACAAGTTTATAAATGGCATGGTTTGCACTAACCGCTTTCTGGAACCCAAACTGATTTTCATTCAATATTTTGTTTCTTATTAAAAAATCGAAGAGTCTTATTTTAAGGCATTTTTCTAACAATTTGGCAAATACACTTATTAGACTTATAGGTCGAAAGTTATTAACATCAGTTTTATTGCCAGCTTTATAAATTGGGACAACTATAGATTTTTTAAAGTCCTCTAGGACGTAAGTGATGATCTTTCCCTAATCCTGCACTAGCATTGTCATAGAGGAGAGCTGTTATTTCTTAAAGAACCAATTTGAATTATAAGCTCATTTGTATTGTGACAGGCCTCAAAAACATATTTTTGTTTGTTACCGAGTAGTGAACGTTTCTATAGTAAGGCGTAGGTTGTATTTTGGAAGCCATTTTTTGTCCTACCTGTATAAAATAATTGTTGCAGTAGTCGGTCATTTGTTTCGTGTTTTAAAACTGTTTCTTATTACCTATTTAGTATGTTTAGATCAGTGTCTTTGTTATTGCTTGTGTTAGTGGCTTCATTTAATAAATACATTTGACATGCACTAAACTTGCCAATGGAAAATGCTATGAACAACCCTGACAACATACAAGAGTTTCACCGCCCAAATATTGTAGCTACGAGTCAATCAAGCGGCAAGCGGTGGGCCTGCGCATGTTTCGCGTTTAATACTGCGTTGCCATATTATAATTTCCGTTTGCGGCGTGGTACAAAGCCGCCAAAATGCCATGTGTTTTTAAATACAAACAGCTGGATCAGTTCTCAGTGAGCGTAAGGTTTGGCGACCCATTTTAGCGTAATTAAAATGGATGAACTAACAATAATAAATTTATAATACCAAATAATGATAAATGAAACGTTTGTTATTGGAAATAAAATTAACCGAAACTGGTTTATTCTACTCACCGTTCAACTTAAATAATAAACTAGAAGAAAATTTTGTCTCTATAACCTGACGCGTGAGCTTGCAACGGCCCATTACTGAACGGGCAACTTTTAGAAATAAACCAGTATCAGCTGTTAATGTCACATCTGGGTGTCAACTGTCGAAATGCTTTGTTTTTAGAAAAAGTTGACTCTAACAATTAAGTATACAATTTTTTTTTTCAAAACCCCCCTGAACCAAAATCCTGTGTACGTGTCTGCTGTAGTGCCTTGTTGACTTTCTATCAATTAGGCGTGTAATGGTTGTACTGCATTGCATATATTTTTCAATTTATAATGTTTTTAAAATTAACATGTTAATCTGAGCGTTCACATAGCTTGTTCATAAATTTTAAAAACAGCATCATCGCAGCAAAGGTCAAAAAGATCAAAAAAGACCTGACGAATTTAAAATATCTAGTTTGCTCGTGCACCTTCTGCTTTGAAGATGTGTAATTTTATATGGTTTTTTTTATTTGTTACGCGATTAGTGTCCGTTTCTTTACAATCTTGTCAAAATCATTTTAAGCTCGGAGTAAATTATCGTGAGTTTGAAGATGAAGACAGCACTTTTGATTTCAAAACTATAAATGGCTGTATCAATAATACAACGAAAATCTTTGAAGGAATGAAAGGTGTTCATTTATGGTTGACCAAAGGAGATTTGCCCGTATTAGAAAAAAATTTCATCTCCAACATGAACAATTTAAAGGAGGTTGATATTGAGAACTTCCGCGTACATACAATAGAACCGGGAGCTTTTTTAAATGTACCTCAGCTAGAAAATATTAACATTAATAACAACAATATTAAAACACTACCTATAGGTATATTTGATATAATTCCCAGCCTTAAAAATGTCCAATTTTACAACAACAAATTATTGTTCATTGAAGACAATGCATTCGCTAATCTACCGAACTTACATACTATTTCGCTTAACGATAATAATCTTGACCAAGTAAGGAGGGAATGGTTTACCAATACAAGCAACATTGCAGATTTTAATATGTTCCATAATTTTGTACGAAAAATTCCGCTTGGAATGTTCCACGGCTGGAGGAATCTTAAAGCTATTTACTTTAATTCAAACTCAATCTCAGTTATTGAAGGAGCAATGTTTCAAGACAATCCGTCATTTATTACAGTTGTTGGTTTACATCACAACCGGTTAAAGTCAATTTCTCTAAATACCTTCCCAGATTCCTTTTATTATGGGTTACTGAGTGTAAGTGCAAATCTCTTAAATTATCTACCAGAAGAATTTCTAAACAGAATTCAAGTGGGTAATCTTGGTATTTATGGTAATCCTTTTTCATGTTCCTGTTGGGAAAAAAACCGAAAAATCCTTTTGGATCGAGACGTCACCATCGACGATCCTGTTGCCACATTTTCTAAATTTTGTAAAGACGACATTGTGCCAGTGTGCGGATTATCAATGAATTCTTCAGATACGTGCGTTGAATGTGTGGACTGTGAATTAACTCATCGATTTATTTCGTACTTAAAAACAATTAATCATGATTCTGTGCACGATTCCAGTGGCCAACAGTGTGCTATGTTTGACGAGCTGGATTTAATAGATGTCAAGATAAAGCATTAGACAATTTTGCAAACAAGCTAATGGATTTTTTAACCCAAATTTTACCACCAAACACAAAATTTTGCAACTACAAATATAGTTTTTATTCATGGAGAAAGACTTTTGTATCGACTCGCCTGCAAATTTCTTTATAAAGGCAATATCGAGGAATTTGCGTTTAAATAATCTGTTAGAAATTTAGCAAAACCTTTCTACTATTTATAGTTGTACTTTTTATTTTAAACCATTGCCAAATAGTTAATTGTTCTTAAAATTAGGTGTGGGTTATTTTTTATAGATTTTCTGTATTCATAAACAATTTATGAATACAATTAGTACAGTTGTAGCAGAACGATATTAATTAAAATTTACTTTGACTATGACGTTAATGACACAGGAAGCTGCAATGGTTTTTTTGCTGTCATAGTGGCCCTTGTAGCTTAAATATTTTTTGGTTTACTAACCGGACAACTTGAATTGTAAGCAGAGCTGCGTACTAAGTACCTAAATGCTTTGAAATTGGTGTTTAAGTAGGTACATACAGTACTTTAATTTAAGTACCGAGAAAACTGTCTGATTCTTGACTATTTAGTAAGGTACTGACCGAATTAGTTTTACTTTTAGTAAATTACTTAAATTTAAAACTATGAGTGAGCCCTTAAGCATGTAAAAAAGCAGTAGTTACCTAAATGTTAAAAATTAGTTAATTATTTAAGTTTAAGTTTAAATTAAAATATTGGTTCTTTTTAAATCAAGTATTTATTTGAAATATACAGGGTGTCCGTAAAAAGAAGGTCAATCCATAAACCATATATTCATGGAGCAAAAATAATATGACTCGTATAATGCCATTTTTGATTTTTGACCCTCATGTTCGATCTACAGAGGGTGTCAAAGTTTGAAATTAAAAACTGATTTTTGTTTAATAATTCGAGTATGTATTTAATATAATATTAATTTCAAATTTGGTACATTGCTTCAACATAAAGAGTTTTGAGAAAAACAAAACAACAAACCATTGTCAAATATTCGAAATAGGGGGGTCCAGTACAGGTTGAGCTCCCCTATTCTTTAGTACGTGCGCCAGCGACTTATATATATTTTATTGCCCTACTAGGAATTTACTATTGCTAATCTTCTTTAGATAACAGTAAAACACCACTGTTATCACTCGTTCAGGTAATTTTCGTAAATTAATTCAGTCCGTTTGACTTACCGGTTTCTTAGGCCTGATCTACATAAAGACGGAAGCATGTAAACAAGTAAAATACAAGCGCGTTTTTTTAAATTTTTAATTATTATTTTTATTCTATTAATGAAGTCAGAAATAACTGTATATTTAGGTAAAAGTTATCATGGGATAAAACATTTTGTTTTTGATAATCAGTATGAAATTTTTAATTAATTTAAATTTACTGAAAAATATTATGTCATTTATAAAATTTGAAATTGAATCATATATTTTTTTGTCTAGTGTATCAGTCTATAAATTTTGTCTCTAATATTTTCATCTTATTTAAAAAATCATAAAGAAGAAAATATAATAAAAAATTACAACACAACAAAATACAGTTTTTTAATAATTAAAATAAATCATCCACGCAAGCATCATCATCATCTGATTCTGATTCGTCTAAGTTTATAATAAAAAAAGAGTATCTGAAGCATTAATAAAATTTTCCCGTTCCCACAAATCATTTATAATTTTATTATCGTGTGTTACATCACAACTTATTTTTGCATCATAATAGCGCTTACATTCCGACCAAACCATTTTGATAAGATTAAAATATGGAGGAAGTCTTAAAACTCGATGTCCATGTTGAAATGCTAGCTCCTCCAACCTATTGAAATAAAATAAAAATCATTAAAAAATAAAAATAAATAGCGCTTTCCAGATTACTTGAAACGTACGGGTGTGATATGTTGTTTCATCATTATCCACATCTGATCCTTCATTGCAAATGGTGAAACCGGAAGTTGTCTTTGTTCTAACCATGCAATAAGTAATCTTTTTGACCAACTTGTATTTGGAATGTTTTCTTAGCACAGTTGTCACTTCATCGAATCCTGATAATCACCAGATTTCAGGCCAGACTTGAATATCAAACTTGCATTATTCACAAATCCATTTTCTGAACCAGCATGTAGGTACCGTACTTATACCGTACACTCACTGACGATTTTTTTAAACTGTACCAAGTATCATCTTGCCAACTTCGCCTAAAAACCCCCTTACCATTAAATTCTACTCATTTTTGTGCTATATGGGGTTGCTCTATTAAAAAACGCCTGTTTGATACAGTACATTTACGCCACTTAAATTTTAATTTTATTAAACAGTCCGCTAATAAACCAATTTAACACCATCAACGATTTTAAAGTTTAGTTGTATTAAGCGAATGGTAACTTGTTTACTGGCTCTATGCATCAAATAAATATCGTCTCTTATGGGATGTTCATTAATTTGGTGAAGTTGTCGACCACGGGATGACAAAATAGCTACATTTTGGCGAATCTTAAAATCGACATCCATCTCTATCTCCTTTGCCTTAATTCGTTGAATTGTTGAACACGAAACTTAATTTCACAACTTCTGCTTTATTATATTTACTTACCTCATAAACCAGGGGCGGATTTAGGGGGGGGGGGCGACTGGGGTTTCGCCCCCCCCCCTGAGCCTTAACCACACCTAAAGTAAAATACGTCATTCGCGAATTCCAGTGAAATAAATATAAGAAAAAACTTAATTTCAACTTTACATAATTAATAATAGAAACTTTTCGGGGCACCCTTGTCAGTGTGGGTAGGCGAAAAGCCCGAACATTTTTTTTAGCTATACGTCCAAATTTTAACAAATTTGGTCAATAATTTTTAAGCAAAATTTTTAAAATCGACTATGTATTGAGGGTATTGATGTTCTTATATCCATGATTTCTAAAAATAAAATACTAACATGTTAGTAGGTATGTCCTACTAAAGAGCAATAAAAAAATATGATTTCATAAAATTGTAATAGAGTTGCTAGATGTAGGTATAAAACTTAAAGCGCAAATCAAAACCC
Organism: Polydrusus pterygomalis; assembly: GCA_963969555.1. Classification (NCBI taxonomy): domain Eukaryota; kingdom Metazoa; phylum Arthropoda; class Insecta; order Coleoptera; family Curculionidae; genus Polydrusus; species Polydrusus pterygomalis. The sequence continues at coordinate 6,143,570 of OZ018376.1, forward strand.
CGAAGGCGCCCGAAAGCGCGCCTGCAAAAGGAGCACATGATGCGAATAGGAAGTTTAACCCCCTCCTAAATGCACCGTTTTGTTTTGTATTTATTATTTTTCCCACTTGGTTTATTTTTTAACAATAAATTAAAACAACTAACATTCTGAAGCATGCATTCTTGCAGGCCACTTTCAACAGCTAATCTAAATTATTTTCGTTTTTGTTCACAAGTTATTTAATGTTAGTTGTTTTAATTTATTGTTAAAAAATAAACCATAGGCACATAGCGAATGCGCATTTAAGGCTTTTTATTTTTTTTTGTCGGAAACTGTTTGTCGGGCGATAAAAAGGCAAGATATAAAATTTAGCCTAAAGTAAATGAGTATTTTAAAAATAATTTTTATCTTGAGAAAAAGCAGTGGCGTACATAATATTTTTCCAAAATGTCTACTCCAAACCCTTTCAGGACGCCACTGGCTAAAAAATTTTCTACACCAAAAAATGGTTATTGATGCTTAGAGGGCATGTGTGAAAAATTCATAAAAATAGCTAGAAAGTTTTTGTAGTTCGAAAGTTGATAGGTTAAGGATATATATTAATATGAACTTTTCTTCTTAAAATCACCTAAGGATTTACACCGTTAAGGATCAGCATCTTATTCTGAAACACCCTGTATAGATTGTATTACTCAAATTTCAACATATAAATAAAAATAGCAACATCAATTTAAAACCGTCCTAAATTGACAGTTCTATATGTTTTAAATAACATTTTATTAAATTCATAACGAAAGAAAAGCTTTTAAGCTTTTTGAGACGTACCGTTTTCCTTTAATAGAACCAAAACTATTTTGGCAACATCCCTGTAAAATTATTTATCCGTGAAACAGTTTAATTGTCGTAAAAAATAAAATTGACCCGAAAACGTCATATGGCAGTTACAGTCGGTGATCGCCCTTCCCCCTCTTAGTAAAGCTAAATCACGATTCTGGTGGAACATTAATATCAAATATTATTAAACCATTTGTAGGGTCAAAAAGAAGAATAGATTTTATAAATCTTTTTTTGTATCTTTGAGTAATTTTATTTAAATTAAAATTTTTAATAATACATAAATACATACTGGTAAATTTCTGATAACTATCTATTATAATATGCTCATCACGCCAAAATTTAAAATTTTTTAGGAAATGGTGAATTTTGGAGCGTAAAAATGATTTTCAACGGGAACGTTTCGTTTTTCAGACATTTCTTCCTATCCTTTTCTCTCCAATACAAGAAATAATAAAAAATGAATTGTAGCGGACATACATACAAAATATAATTTTATCATTAAATTATTTTGTAGGCATTTGCCAGTCAAAGTGGCGTACGTGCCCAACAAAGGGCAATAGAAAATATGAATTGCATTTTGACCATTCGTTTACAGCTGTAACCCTCCGACCAGGGATCGGCGGTAATACAAAATAATAAAATTAAGAATTCGGTAAAGGCCTCTAGTTCCAGGGCATCTCTTAGAAATATATTTCTGGGGATTTTCCAATACGGCAATAATAAAGACAGTTAGTTCATCTCAGCTAGCCATACGATACGCTCGGCACTCTGAGACCGCTCACAACCCGCTCCGTTGCAAATATTGTAACGTTTATGTAAATATATAGTTTAAGTGTACATATAAACATTCATCTTTTCATTTCACTAAACACCCTATACACGACTAAAACACCCCCAAAGGATAAAACGGATCATGACCTATATAGCTTGGTACTTTTCCTCTCAGTTTCTTTTTTTTCTCTAAAAATAACCAAAATATAACCATTAGTTCCTGATCCAACGCAAAAAAATAAATTTGCATAGTAGGTTATGACGAACTAAAAACAAATGAATAAATTAATTGATTCAGCCGAATTTACAAAATCTTAAGGATATGGTCAACAGAATAAATTTAACATAGGTGAATTATTTAAATCTAATTGATCATTAAGTAACAGGTCCGTATTTGTAAGTTTATTTATTTCCATAAATTTTAACAAATTCAGTTTTAAGCCTTTGTTTTCTGTATGTAAGAATTAAAAGAAAGGATCGAAATTATTATTGGTTTATCAAGTAAATGATTAGAATACAACATACAAGAGTTTCGCCGCCCAAATATTGTAGCTACGAGCCAATCAAGCTGCAAGCGGTGAGTCTGTGCATGTTTCGCGTTTAATGCTGCGTTGCCATATTATAATTTACGTTCGCGGCGTGGTACAAAGCCGCCAAAATGCCATGTGTTTTTAAATACAAACAGCTGTATTAGTTCTCAGTGAGCGTAAGGTTTGGCAACCTATTGTATCGTAATTAAAATATATAAACTAATAATAAATTTATAATACTAATATGTGATTAATGAAATGTTTGTTATTGAAATTAAGATAGTTAGTTAACCAAAACTAGTTTATTCTACTTACCGATCGACTTAAATAATAAACGACAAGGAAATTTAATCTCTGAAACCTGACGCGTGAGCTTGCAACGGCCCACTACTGAACTGAGAAAGAAACCAGTATCAGCTGTTATTGTCATATATTATGTGCATGTCAACTATTAAAACGTTTTTTTTTTTAGAAAGAGTTGATTAATTAGGTATTCAATATTTTTTTTCCAAAACCCCCTGAACGCCCCTGTGTACGCGTCTGCTCTAGTGCTTTGCTGTCTACTCTCTCTGTCTGTCTATATTTTTATTGCCAGTGTAATAAGAAATTGCTTGAAATAATATATTTTTCAATTTATAATAATAATAATAATAATAATAATAAATGACTTTATTGTAATAGGAAAAAAATAACAAAGGGCGAAGTTGAAGCAAGCTTCCTCACTTAATGTTTAATGTTTTTAAGATAAACATGCTAATCTGAGCGTTCGCACAGCTTGTTCATAAATTTTAAAAGCAGCATCGTGGCAGCAAAGGTCAAAAAGATCAGAAGAGCCTGACGCTTTTAAAATATCCAGTTTGCTCGTGCACCTTCTGCTTTGAAGATGTGTAAATTATTATGGGTTTTTTTATTTGTTACGCGATTAGTGTCCGTTTCTTTACAATCTTGTCAAAATCATTTTAATCTCGGAGTGAATTATCGTGAGTTTGAAGACGAAAACGGCACTTTTGAATTCAAAACTATAAATGGCTGTATCAATAATACGACGAAAATATTTAAAGAAATGAAAGGCGTTCATTTATGGTTGTACAAGGGAGTTTTGCCCGTCTTAGAAAAAAATTTCGCCTCCAACATGGAGAATTTAAAGGAGGTTGATATTGAGAAGTTCCGCGTACATACAATAGAACCGGGAGCGTTTTCAAATGTACCCCAGCTAGAAAAGATTAACATTAAAAACAACAATATTAAAACACTACCTATAGGTATATTTGATGTAATTCCCAGCCTCAAAAATGTCCAATTTTTCCACAACAAATTATCGTTCATTGAAGACAATGCATTCGCTAATTTACCGAACTTACATACTCTTTCGCTTAACAATAATAATCTTGACCAAGTAAGAAGGGAATGGTTTACCAATACGAGCAACATTGCACATTTTAATATGTTCCATAATTCTGTACGAAAAATTCCGCTTGGAATGTTCCACGGTTGGAGGAATCTTAAAGCGATTTACTTTAATTCAAACTCAATCTCAGTTATTGAAGGAGCAATGTTCAAAGACAATCCGTCATTTATTACAGTTGTTGGTTTACATCACAACCGGTTAAAGTCAATTTCTCTAAATACCTTCCCAGATTCCTTTTATTATGGGTTACTGAGTGTAAGTGCAAATCTCCTAAATTATCTACCAGAAGAATTTCTAAACAAAATTCAAGTGGGTAATCTTGGTATTTATGGTAATCCTTTTTCATGTTCCTGTTGGGAAAAAAACCGAAAAATCCTTTTGGATCGAGACGTCACCATCGACGATCCTGTTGCCACATTTTCTAAATTTTGTGAAGACGAAGGTGTGCCAGTGTGCGGATTATCAATGAATTCTTCAGATACGTGCGTTGAATCTGTGGACAGTGAATTAACTCATCGATTTATTTCGTACTTAAAAACAATTAATCATGATTCTATGCACGATTCCAGTGGTCAACAGTGTGCTATGTTTGACGAGCTGGATTTAATAGATGTCAAGATAAAGCATTAGACAATTTTGCAAACAAGCTAATGGATTTTTTATCTCAAATTTCTCTAAGACCAAACACAAAATTTTGCAACTACAAATGTAGTTTTTATTCATGGAGAAAGACTTTTGTATCGACTAGCCTGCAAATTTCCTTATATAAGGGCAATATCGTGGAATTTGCGTTTAAAGAATTTGTTAGAATTTAAGCAAAACTTTTTAACTATTTATAGCTTTACTTTGTGTTTTTAACAATTGCCAAGAAGTTAATTGTTCTTAAAATTAGGTGTGGGATATTTTTTATAAACTTTCTGTATTCATAAACAACTTATGAATACATGATTAGTACAGTTGTTGCAGAACAATTTTAATTAAAATTAACTTTGACTGTAACGTCGATGACACAGACAGGCTGTAATGGTTTTTTATCGCTGTCATAGTGGCCCGGGTAGCTTAAATATTTTTTGGTTTACTTACCGAACAACTTGAATTGTAAGCAGAGCTGCGTACTAAGTACTTAAATGCTTTGAAATTGGTATTTAAGTACATACAGTACGTACTTTAATTTAAGTACCGAGAAAACTGTATGATTCTTGAATATTTTGTTAGGTACCTACTGACTCAATTAGTTTTACTTTAAATACTTAAATTCCGCAAATATAAAACTATGAGTGGGCCCTTAAGTATTTAAAGAAAAGCAGTAGTTACCTATATATTAAAAATTAATTAATTACTTGAATTTGATTTTAAAATAAAATACTGGTTCTTTTTAACTAGCAAGTATTTATTGAAAATATAAAGGGTGTCCGTAAAATTGAGGCCAATCCATTAACCATATATTCCTTGAGCAAAAATAAGATGACTTTTATAATGCTAGTTTTGATTTTTGACCCTCATGCAGTGGCGGCTCGTGCCATTTAAGTGAAGTAGGGCCGGGTGAACCCTTAGCGCCGCAGGCAAAAAATTTTGGGTGCCACGCCCTTTTTTGTTAATAGTTCTTGCTTTTGAAGTAGGAAAAATAAGCAAAAAGGCACCTAATTTAATTTATGAATTTACAATCATATCTTGAATTTTAAGAAAATACTGTAGGTAGAGTGTACTATATAGACTGAAAGAACCACAAACCGAACGCAGTTTATAATTTGGTTTCATATGTATCTGTTTTTATCAATTTGTTCGTTTTTCTTCATTATTTCATTGTGATATGCAGAATATAATTGAGTTTTAATGTTAATTTTACCAAGCATACTAAAATTAAATATATTGTTTAAATGTACCTTCGATTTTTCATGTGTCTTAATTTTTTCCCAGATATGGACCAAATCATCTGTACCTTTTTGGGACCAAGTTTGCTCCCCACCAAATAAAACACACATAAAACAAAATAGTCTATTAGATTTACCACAACCGCACACCCAAGTATTTTTTCCATAAATATTTCTATTAACTCAGCCGGCCGAACGAAAATTATTTAGTTTACAAACAACCTAATACGCGACGCGGACAAACAACTGTTTGAATTTGAAACGTCTAACGTCAAACGATCAAACGGGGTCAAAGGGCCTGGCCACGCGGAGATATTTTCCTGCTTGCATTCAAGGTCATTTTCCAATGTTTTTTATTGATGTGTTATGCCAATTTTGTCATAACTTCGGGCCTCCGTCGCTTGGCACGAAAGCTACATTACCGTTTCACGCATAAACGCTTCCTCAATACATGGAAATTTTCACCCGACTGTGTTCCATTTTTAAATTATTTTGCTAATTGCTTTAAAAACGAGAATATTAATTTTAATAGGTTTTGGTAATTTGTAAAGGGCAGGACGCTGGACAGGAGGGCAGGTAGTGCCATGGCACTGTGGCTCTACCCCACGAGCCGCCACTGCCCTCATGTTCGATATACAGGGTGTCAAGGTATTTTTTTTTAATAATAATTTAAATATTTAATAAAATATTAATTTCAAATTTGGTACGTTGCTTCAACAAAAAGAGTTTTGAGAAAAACAAAACAACAAACCATTGTCAATTATTCAAAATAGGGGGGTCCAGTACACGTTGACCTCCCCTATCTTGTAGTACGTGCGCCAGCGACTTCCGAGCTATATTTTTTCAGGTAAGCATTTCTTTTTGATTATTTTGTTGTCTCTTATAAGACTATGCTTTTTGGAGGTAATTTGAAAAGTATGGGTTTTTAACTGATGCCAATTCGGCTTACGGTAATCTCATAATTTTTAAATCGTAAATCAAGTCAGCCGTTGTGGCATTACCATGGATACAAGACATAATTAAGTAAAACTTTGCAACAAGTGACAATACCGAAAGCAAAGGACTAGCCAAAAATAATGTAAGGACAGTGGCGTACAGATGAAAACCTGTAACCTGTAATACTAGACCAGTTAAATGTATACAGTGACCGGCAGAAAGTGCGCAGCATATGGGAAAGTTTTTTATCTTTAAGTTTAGAAAATTAATTTTATTTTAGATAGGTTCTGCATGTTCTCAAACCAAAATAACACCTATTAAATCCGGTAAAAGTCTTATGGTATACGAGGTACGATCAAAAATTTGAAATTCCGCTAAGAGTAAAGTACCTCCATCTTTCATTTTAGAACATTTTTTTACTAAGAATTATTGTTTTAATTTCAAAGTTATACCCAAATTCCAAATTTCGCTTATTTTGGACAAAAAAATGGATCTAATAGTGTTTTCTGAATAACCCTGTATAAAAAATAAATGGCAACTGAACAGTACGAAAATTAGATTTTCTGCAGACTTTGTTAGGAATTACCGTCGATCATAAGTCCGATTAGTTTGTTTTCATAATATTATGGCTTTTTAAAATAACAACATAAAAATATTAAATATTTTTGCTGCACACCGTATTTTATTTTCTGAGGGAACAAGCTAATTTCATCTAACTGATATTTTTAATTTACATTGACTTAAAGCATCTCCTAAATAGGTTTTTAAACATTGAAGTATGTATATTTTGAACGGATTTTATTCGTCACGCAAAATAAGGTAACTTTCTATGCATACTTTAATGTATAAAAAAACTATTTAGGAGATGCTTTAAGTCAATGTAAATCAAAAAATATTAGTTAGATAAAATTAACTTGTTCCCTCAAAAAATAAAATACGGTGTGCAGCAAAAATATTTAATATTTTTATGTTTTTTTTTTAAAAGCCATAATATTATGAAAACAAACTAATCGGACTTATGATCAACGGTAATCTCTAACAAAGTCTGCAGAAAAACGAATTTTCGTACTGTTCGGTTGCCATTTATTTTTTATACAGGGTTATTCAGAAAACACGATTAAATCCATTTTTTTGTCCAAAATAAGCGAAATTTGAACTTTTAAATTAAAACAATAATTCTTTGTAAAAAAATATTCTAAAATGAAAGATGGAGGTACTTTACTCTTAGCGGAATTTCAAATTTTTTGTCGTACCTCGTATACCATAAGACTTTTACCGGATTTATTGGGTGTTATTTTGGTTTGAGAACATGCAGAACCTATCTAAAATAAAATTAATTTTCTAAACTTAAAGATAAAAAGCTTTCCCATATGCTGCACACTTTCTGCCGGTCACTGTATATTTTATTGCCCTACTAGGAATTTACTATTGCTTATCCTCTTCACATAACAGTAAAACACCGCAGTTATCACTCGTTTTTAAAACAATAATTTACTATTACTTATTAAATAATAATAATAATATTATAAACGTCTTTATTTGTTTAATATATATTTTTTTTTTAATTTATAAATTTGAAACACCATAACAAGATAATAAAAATAATCAAAACATATTATTGTCATAAAATTATTAATACATTAATAACAAAAAACAAACAAAATATTTCAAAAATAATCTAAATAAACTAAAGAAATTGGTCGATATCACCTCCATTTTTTTGAATACACATGCTTGCACACTCTTTATTAAAAAAAATCTTAACCTTTGAAAAACATGTGGTTTTAACCTGAACTGGTCTCCAGCTTAAAGGATTTTTTCTATTAAATGATTCTCGCTCAAAATCGGAACAATGTACGCAAAATCCGTCATACACTCTCAGACTGAGTAGGCCAAGAGAGTAAGGTCTGGGGAACAGGGTGGTCATTTAACAGGAGCATCTTGGCCCTGAGCAATCCAGCAATTAAGAAAGATTTGGTGTAAATAGTTCCTAACTTTTCTTTTCTAGCAAAACACGAAGGAGCACCGTCTAGTTTATAAATTTCATAAATATTTTTTTTATCGTCGGGTAATCCTAAAGCATTTTTAAATTGGTTCGCGAATCACTTATATAGGTACCTAAAATATTCTAATTCTGCTTGGTTTTTTATTAAATTTGCTTTTTTTGAAAAACTCGATTCATTTTGAGAAAAACTTGTTCCAGAAACGTTCTCAGGTGTTTCAAAATCATCAAAATCGAAAAATTCATGTAAGGAAGTCACAAGCAACCTTTACAGAGGTTTAATCTACATTCCTAACGTCAATAAATTTATTTGCTTGGTTTACGACCATTTTTTCTATTGTTGTTAGGCTTGGAGGCAGTTGGTATATTTTACTAATAACGTTATAGCAGCGTAACTTAAATTGAGGATGTACGACAGAAGCTATTATAGCGCCATCTACTTGCGAGTCTAATGTAAAAAAAAATTCATTGAGGGCGCCGCGCGATGCTACCGCGGTGAATATAAAATGGATGCTTGCTTTTTAATGCGACTACTCGTAAAACATACTCGTATTCTACAAGTGGAATTTTACGAATACATTTAAATTAACTCGTAAGTACGGGTAATAAGTATTTCAAATTAAAAATACTTATGAGTAAAAGTCACGAGTAGTATTTTTATCCGTAACCAAAATACGAGTTAAAGTATTCGAGTACTTGGGCAGCACTGGCCATAAGTAACCTTTTTGACCAACTGTATTTGGAAATTTTTTCAATTAGCCGAAAATGATAGATCCATGATAATAAACTATAGTGCTTTCAAGTTTGGTAACAATTTTTCTTTAAATCATTTTTCACAGTTTTCACTATTCATCGAATCATGATAATTACCAGATTTCAGACCAGACTTGAATATCAAACTTGCATTATTCACAAATCCATCCGTTTTCTGAACCAGCATGTACCGTATGTACGTACATCCACTGATGATTTTTTTAAACTGTATTAAGTATCATCTTGCCAACTTCGCCTAAAGGCCCCCTTACCATTAAATTATCCTCATTTTTGGGCCACATGGGGTTGCTCGATTAAAAAACGCCTGTTTGATACAGTACATTTAATTTATTTTAATTTTTATTTTTTTAAACAGTCCGCTAAGAACCAATGGATATTTCAACACCATCAATGATTTTAAGGTTTAGTTGTATTGAGCGAATAATAACTTGTTTACCTGCTCTATATATCAAATAAATATCCTCTCTTATGAAATATTCATGAATTTGGTGAAGTTGTCGACCACGGGATGACAAAATAGTTACATTTTGGCGAACCTTAATTTTTCATGTTTATTATTTATGTTTTCACAATTCCTGCTTTATTATAGTGGAGCAATGTATCAAATCTACTGTAGGTGGATTTACATATTTCTCAGAGCACACTGTGCAATGATAATCTTTGCTTTCATTTTCTTGGGGTTTTTTGTAACATTTTGTTTTGGGTAAAACGTTGTTTTTTTTTAACCTGATGAAAGATGAAAAAACTTTTCTCTTTGCTGAAGCAGCTTCAAATTTTTGGCGTTGTTCTTCTCTTACCGGGATACTATTCATTTTGCCCGGCACCGTTTTGCCCGACCAGTACAAAACATTACATCGATCTGCAAAATACAAACACTGGTAGTTTTTATCAAAACTTGTTGCTACAGTTGAATGTAAATTTGATTATGTTTATCACAAAAAAGGTTCACAACATCCACCATTATTTATAACACAATAATAAATAAATAACTTACCGTGATTTACCGATGTTTATTTGGCACAATCGGTTTTTCGGTCGTTACTCATCGAAGTAAACACCACGGGCGGTTGGCGACTGATTCGTATCGTCCACGTCTTTAAATTTTCCTGTTACTCTTTTCATCCCCACCGCACACGTAGCCGTTTCAAAGGACGCAACAATATTTTTGCCCGCCCTATCCATTTTGCCCGTCCTTCCCATTTTGCCCGCCCTTCCCCTACACAGTTAAAACTGAAATCATATGTTTTTAAAATTAACATGGTAATCTGAGCGTTCACACATCTTGTTCGTAAAGTTTGAAAACCAGATTTTTCGCAGCACCAAAATGTCAAAAAATACCTGACTTATTTTAAGCATCCAGTTTGTTTGCGGACTTTCCGCTTTAAAGATGTATAAATTAATTTGCGTTTTTTTATTTGCAACGAGAGTAGTGTCCGTTTCTTTACAATCTTGTCAAAATCATGTTAACCTTCAAGTGAATTATCGTGAGTTTGAAAACACAACCGGCCTTTACGAATCCAAAATTATAAATGGCTGTATCAATGACACAATTAAAATCTTTGAAGAAATGAAAGGTGTTCAATTACAGTTGATTAAAGCAATGTTGCCCGTATTGGAAAAAAATTTCATCTCCAACATGAAGAATTTAATAGAAGTTTATATTGAGACATGTCACATAGAAGTAATAGAACCGGGAGCTTTTTTAAACGTACCTCAGCTAGAATCGATTAACATTAATAAGAACAATATTAAAAACTTACCTACAGGTATATTTGATATAATTCCCAGCCTCAGAATAGTCCAATTTTTCCACAACAAATTAGTGTTTATTGAAGACAATGCATTTGCTAATTTACCAAACTTACATACTATTTTCCTTAGCCAAAATAAGCTTGACCAAGTAAGAAAGGAATGGTTTACCAATACGAGCAAAATAGCACATTTTGATATGTTCCATAATTTTATACGAAAAATTCCGCTGGGAATGTTCCACGGCTGGAGAAATCTTAAAGCGATTTACTTAAATTCAAACTCAATCTCAGTTATTGAAGGAGCAATGTTTAAAGACAACCCGTCGTTTATTACAACCGTTGGTTTACACCACAATCGCTTAACGTCAATTTCTCCAAATACCTTTCCAGATTCTTTTTTTTATGGGTTCCTAGGCATAAGTGCAAATCTCTTAAATTATCTACCAGAAGAATTTCTGAACAATATTCGAGTGGGTAATCTTTGTATTTATGGAAATCCTTTTTCATGTTCCTGTTGGAAAAAATCCCTTAAAGTCCTTTTGGATCGACACGTCGCCGTTGACGATCCTTTTACCACATTTTATAAATTTTGCAAAGTGGACGATGTGCCAGTGTGCGGATTATCAATGAATTCTTCAGCCACGTGTGTTGAATCTGTGGACAGTGAATTAACTCATCGGTTTATTTCGTACTTGAAAAAAATTAATTATGATTCTGTGCATGATCTCAGTGGCCAACATTGTGCTATGTTTGACGAGCTGACAGGATAAATCATTAGGCAATTTTGCAAACAAGTTAATTGATTTTTGAAACCAAATTTCTCTGAAACCAAATACAAATTTTTGCAACTACAAATGTAGTTTTTCTCCAGAGTTAAACAGTTTTTTATCGACTCGCCCCCAAATATTTTTATAGGGCAATATTGAGAAATTTACGTTTAAAGAATCTGTTAAAATAGTGGCAAAACTATTCAATTATTTATATTTTTACTTTGTATTTTTAACAATTACCAAGAAGTTAATTCTTTCTAGAAATAGGATTGGGTTATTTTTTATATAAAGTTTCTCCATTCTTAACCATTTTGTCAATAAATTATTGGTACGGTTGCAGAACGATTTTAATCAAAATTTAACTTTGATTGTTGACGATGATGGCACAGACAGTGTATTTATGTTTTCTTACACTCATACTGATCCGGGTAGCTTAAATTTTGTTTGGTTTAGTGGCGGATTACTTACCGTGACATTTTTGAAATAATGTTGATTAGAAATGTCACTGTCAAAAATGATAAAATAAATTTTTTGACTGGTAAAATTATACGACATTTGTTCCGGCATCACTTTCTCTTTAAAAATAAACAAATAATTTTAAAATTAATGCTTGTTCTTATTTACAATACGGTGACATTTTTAAACTGATGTTGATTAAAAATGGCACTGTCAAAAATTTCACTAAAACTAACTTTTTTGACTGATAAAATCCTACGTCATTATTGACGCAAATTTATTATCTCACCTAGTTCACAAAAGTTAGAAAATTAAGCACTAGTCGTGACGTAACGATCAGTGGTCATTGAACAGACTCTACCTACAAACAGTTGTACTAAATTTAATTTAACATGATGGAAAAAAACTGGTATTTTTTGGATTCTACTCATAAACATAAACAAAAATGTTATTATTTTTATAGGTGTGCTGCATTATCTGTATTCTTATTAGTGGAATAAAGAATTTATTTTATTAGAAAAAATGACGACAAACTGAAGCATCTTTGTACACCGTTAAAACTAAAATCATATTTTTAAACATTCTTTTTAAAATTAACATGTTAATCAGAAATATCGGTTACTTTCGTACGAAAAAAATTAATTATGATTCTGTGTACGATCTCCGTGGCCAACATTGTGCTATGTTTGAATGAAATAAACGAGCGTCACGCGTGACGCGTCACGGTACAGCTTAGTCGACCGGCAAAATAACACGGCGGTGATCCGAGCAGCACAGGACCGATGACATCATCTGCTGAGTGTTAATATTGTTTTGTTTTGGGTTTGGGCATTTATTATTATATTTGTTGATATTAAGATATGGCCGGGAGAGAGAACAGTTATATAGTAGTTAGTATTGAATCGGCCAGTACCTACTTTCATGTTACGGGATCTCCCAAAAGCCACAGCTGCACACAAGCGGCGTCGGCTTTATCAGGATGTTTATTTAGACCAAATATTATTATGTACTATTTAAATATTTTACAGCGTGTTTGAATTTTGAATATAACTTTATTTGGACATAATAAAAAGTAGATTATTTTTATTATTGTTCTAGTTCGATATGAACACTATAATGAAACGTGTGCAACGTTAAACCACGAGGCGTCAGCCGAGTGGTTTAATTGCACACGTTTTGCCCTTGGTAGCTGCGAACCAAAATCCTGTGTACGCGTCTGCTGCAGTGCCTTGATGTCTACTCTTTCTGTCAATTAGGCGTGTAATGGGTGTACTGCATTGTCTGTATTTTTATTGCAGGTGGAATAAAGAATTGCTTGAAATCAAATATTTTTCAATTTATACTGTTTTTAAAATTAACATGTTAATCTGAGCGTTCACACAGATTGTTCATAAATTTTAAAAACAGCATCATCGCAGCAAAGGTCAAAAAGATCAAAAAAGACCTGACGAATTTGAAATATCTAGTTTGCTCGTGCACCTTCTGCTTTGAAGATGTATAAATTTATATGGGTTTTTTTATTTGTTACGCGATTAGTGTCCGTTTCTTTACAATCTTGTCAAAATCACTTTAATCTCGGAGTGAATTATCGTGAGTTTGAAGACGAAGACGGCTCTTTTGATTTCAAAATTATAAATGGCTGTATCAATGATACAATTAAAACCTTTAAAGAAATGAAAGGTGTTCGTTTATGGTTGGCCAAAGGAGTTTTGCCCGTATTAGAAAAAAATTTCATCTCCAACATGAACAATTTAAAGCAGGTTGATATTGAGGAGTTCCGCGTACATACAATAGAACCGGGAGCTTTTTCAAATGTACCTCAGCTAGAAAAGATTAACATTAATAACAACAATATTAAAACCTTACCTATAGGTGTATTTGATGTAATTCCCAGCCTCAAAAATGTCCAATTTTTCCACAACAAGTTATCAGTCATTGAAGACAATGCATTCGCTAATTTGCCGAACTTACATACTATTTCGCTTAACAATAATAAGCTTGACCAAGTAAGAAGGGAATGGTTTACCAATACGAGCAACATTGCATCTTTTAATATGTTCCATAATTTTGTACGAAAAATTCCGCTGGGAATGTTCCACGGCTGGAGGAATCTTAGAGAGATATCCTTTCATTCAAACTCAATCTCAGTTATAGAAGGAGCAATGTTCAAAGACAACCCGTCGTTAATTACAGCTGTTGGTTTACATCATAACCGGTTAAAATCAATTTCTCTAAATACCATTCCCGATTCCTTTTATTATGGGTTCCTGAGTGTAAGTGCAAATCTCTTAAATTATCTACCAGAAGAGTTTCTTAACAAGATTGAAGTGGGTAATCTTGGTATTTATGGTAATCCTTTTTCATGTTCCTGTTGGGAAAAAAACCGAAAAATCCTTTTCGATCGAGACGTCACCATCGACGATCCTGTTGTCACATTTTCTAAATTTTGTAAAGACGACAATGTGCCTGTGTGCGGATTATCAATGAATTCTTCAGATACGTGCGTTGAATCTGTGGACAATGAATTAACTCATCGATTTATTTCGTACTTGAAAACAATTAATCATGATTATGTGCACGATTCCAGTGGCCAACAGTGTGCTATGTTTGACGAGCTGGATTTAATAGATGTCAAGATAAAGCATTAGACATTTTTGTAAACAAGCTAATGGATTTTTTAACCCAAACTTCTTTAAGACCAAACACAAAATTTTGCAACTAAAATAAATGTAGTTTTTATTCAGGGAGAACGACTTTTGTATCCACTCGCCTGCAAATTTCTTTATAAAGGCCATATCGAGGAATTTGCGTTTAAAGAATCTGTTAGAAATGAAGCAAAACTTTTCAACTATTTATAGTTTTTCTTTGTATTTTTAACAATTGCCAAGAAGTTAATTGTTCCAAGAATAAGGTTTGGGTTATTTTTTATAATTTTTCTGTATTCATAAACAATTTATGAATACATAATTAGTACAGTTGTTGCAGAACGATTTGAATTAAAATTAACTTTGACTATGACGTCGATGACATAGACAGGCTGTAATGGTTTTTATCGCTGTCATAGTGGCCCGGGTAGCTTAAATATTTTATGTTTTACCTATCTATTATTGATCTATAATACCTTAGAAACGGAATATGTTATGATAGCAATAATACCTGCTATCACACCTAGGGCATTATAAGCGGGCATTATGATAATGCCCGCTTGTAGAATACTTGGTCCAGAGAGAGTTCGGACTGTATTTTTCCGACTAAAAATAATAAAGTTTGTTAAACATATGTATTAAAATAAAATCAATAACTTACCAGTTCCTGGAAATATGCCATTAAAACATTTTCGGTTATTTGAAGAATTGTGTTCGTATCTTTCCAAATACCAAATATGCCATACTCCCGATCATACTGTTGCCTTGATTTAACTGGCAAAAGATTTTCGGTCGCTTTTATGACCTTTTCTCTTATATTTTGTGGAATTTCTTCCATTTTGAGCAAATCGTTAAATAAAAAATGCCAACTGACTAACTGACAGAAACATCAAAGTCAAACTTAACACCAGTCATTATCTACTTACGTATACAGGTACAGGTGCAACTTATTTTTTATATTGCGAATAAATAATGTAATTAGTCATTGAAAAACTCTTTTTTAGGTAAAACATAAAGCATTGTATGCACCACGGGCTTTACTGGACTATAATGCCCATCAGGCAGAAACCTATCCCTCGGGCCAGAGGCCCTCGGGCTATTTCTACCTTCAGGGCATTATAGTCCCCGTAACGCCCTTGATACATAAATAGCTATTTTGGTTTATTTACCGAACAGCTTGAATTATAAGCAGAGCGGCGTACTAAATACTTAAATGCTTTGAAATTATTACTTAAGTAAATATGGTACTTTAATTTAAGTACCGAGGAAACTGTCTGATTCTTGAATATTAAGTTAGGTACTGACCCAATTACTTTTATTTTAATACTTAAATACCGCAAATTAAATTCTGAGCCCTTAAGTATTTAAATACGGCAGTATTTACCTAAATATTAAAAATTAATTAACAACTTGCATTTGATTTTAAAATAAAATACTGGTTCTTTTTAACTATCTAGTATTTATTGAAAATATACAGGGTGTCCGTAAAATTAAGCCCAATCCGTTAACCATATATTCCTTGAGCCAAAATAATATGACTCATGCCATTTTTGATTTTTGACCCTCATGTTCGATATAGAGGGTGTCATGGTTTTAAATTAAGAACTACTTTTTTTAAATTTATTATTTAATAAGATAATAATTTTAAATTTGGTACATTGGTGGTGCATGGCCGTTCTTAGTTGGTGGAGCGATTTGTCTGGTTAATTCCGATAACGAACGAGACTCTAGCCTGCTAACTAGGCGTATTTTGACATCCTATATAATAAAGAGTTAATAAATATTGTACCGATGGTTTTTCTAAAAATTTAAACGAGGCCAAATAATATTGAAAAATGTCTGACTTGGGGTTTTTCGAAAATGTCGGTTGACCAAGACCGCAGTGGTCGAAATATTAGAAGATATTATTATATCCACTTCTTATTTACGACGTAAACTAGGAAGATCATACTTTCATCCTCAAAAGGCGACTTTACTACAAAGAATACATTAAAACGAAAAGTTAATTTAAATATTCCTGATACGATGATCAATTATACATAGGAGTATCAGTAAATAAGGAAACTGAAATTATGGCAGACCTTGCCCCGAAAATGCCCACAACTAGGCAACAGTTTTGGGTCGAGCTTCCCGAAAATATTACCTTAGTTGACTTAATTAACGAAGGTCTTTAATTTGTGTTTAAGTTTAGTTTATTATTTGCATTGTATTGTTTCTTCTATTATTAGCCATTAAAATCCTTTTGTTCCGTTATTGCTATTTTATTTCCACGGTTAAACTGTTTATGAATTCATCAACGGGATTTATAAAACCCAGTGCGACATCTTGCGTCCCAGTACGGTACCTTAGAAAAGGTCAGTCGTAAAGGGTTATTCTGTAAAAACAGAAAATTATGCAAGATGCCCTCAAAACCGGTATAAGTGCCGGACCACAGATATTAATTTCTTCTGCCAAACCGAGCCTCACTGATGAGCCGTAATAACGGCGAAACGCGTCTGGGGATGGGTTTGGCGGAAGGAAACAGAAAAACCTTTTTCGAATGTTTATGAATTGTTTATATTATTATTGATTTTAATTAATTTTTAATTTAAAAAATTCTTGGCTATTTTGGCCGCAATAGTAATTATTATTATAATGCGCTACCAGTGGCGCAACCAGAAATTTAGTTCGGGGGGGGGGGGTTTAACTTTTTGCGCCGCAGGCAAAAATTTTTGGGGTGCCACGCCCTTTTTTGGGTAAAATACGTATGATTGACGAGAGCGACAGCCCCCTAAAACTTCTGCAATAATACGCCGCTGGCTCTAACTAAATATTTATGAAAAAAAATTAGAGATTTCATTTTAATTAGTAAAATGTATTTAAAATAAGTAACGCATAATTATATTAATCATACTTATATTAAAACAAAACAAAAACCTTATACAATAAGTTGTAAGTAATCGCTAATAATACTAATATTAAAGTCAAATTCTTCGTTTTATTTTTGCCTTTTCGTCCAGAATTTCTTTTCTTCCACGGTAACATCAATATCGTGGTTCGCATAAAGAACTGCCAAACCATTTAATCTGCAAAACAAACAGCTCAATCTGCTGCATCTTCCGTGGTGCTACGCAGATATGTCTTTAAATATTTTAAATTTGAAAAGGCCCTTTCAGGTTGTAATAGGCAAAGTTAAAAAAATTTATAAAAGCCTTTTTATATTAGGAAATATATAGGCATCACATTCGGAATACACTTTGTCCAAATCTTTCCTCAGTTTTTGTTTTTGCATTTTTTATACCACAGCTCAAGTTCAGCTTTTAACATCGTATTATTGGAAAACTCTTCAAGGAACTCATTCTTGTAGAAGCTGTGAAGTTTTAAAAAACATTTAAATTGACTATCAACATCTTGATTATCATATGGAAAGAGGCATTCAAAATTTTGAATGATTTCTCGATGTTTTAAAACCCGATCCACGAGATTTGCTATGAGGCCATCTAAAAACGGAATAAAAATTGTTATTTTAAAATACTCAGCAGCGGAATCGGTTTTTATAACCATCTTTGTGTTTGTCTTGGCGGTAGTCTAGGTACTCTGATTTCAATATCGTATTCCGAAAGTAGATCTTGAGCTTCCTTAAAAATATTTTAAAAATTATCATCTGCCAGGCCTCTTATTTCTTTAACTTGATCTGTTACGTCATTATCTAACTGTAATGCTTTACAAAGGTTTAAATCGACTGTTTGTAGAATCTTGCCTAAAGGGAGCGTGTAGGCATATATTTCTTTCTGTACACATTAGTGCGATCACAAATTTGGGACTTATAATGCTGGCCAGTAATCCAGATGCCTCAGTGGCAGTATTAATTGCGGTCGGTCCATTCAGTCAGACGTAGTATAATTTCACTATTGATAACATGATTGATGTAAATTTTGTGGCTGAATATAAATTATTAGTAAAAGGCGAGACATGAAAAATTGGTTTGCAATTAAACGAATAGTTTTTATAAGTTTCTAAGCTCGGGGGGGGGGGGCTGCGGCCCGGCAGCCCCCCCCCTGGTTGCGCCACTGTGCGCTACTCTTTTGATTAAATTATCTTTAAAGAAAACGGCACTGTATAAATACAAGAAGGAATTTATTTTTTAAATATTTTCTTTCACATACTGTTTTGCCTTTGCAGGCAAGTTATTAACTACCGGAGAACAAAAATACCCTGAAAACAGCTGGATTGCCACCTAATTTTTATTAATTCCAATTTAGTAACCGTGATTAGTAAATTTTGCAAATAAACACTTGGTGGATACTAGTGTTGCCGCGCGAAGAGACGAGAGAAGGCCTTCTCTCGTCTCGTCTCGTCAGACGAGATAAAATGGGTCTCTCGTCTCGTCGAGAGAGGGCGAGACGAGACGAGAGACGACCTTCTCTCGTCTCGTCTCGCTTCTCTCGTGATTTAAACCAAATATAGTAAAAACTAAGCAAAATTTTAACGCGTTTAGGTTAGGTTCTATCATATTTGACATAAATTGTGTGCAATATATGTCAAATATGACAGAACCTAACCTAAATGCGTTAAAACTTTGCTTGGTATTTACTACAGGGTGCACAGTAAAAAATGAATGTAAAGTTAGGTGATTTTACATTAAAATAGCTTTCCTGCTATTTAATTTTTACTTTGTTGACAATGTATTTATTTTTTTACACCTACGATTAAGCGAAAATACATAAAAGTTGTAGTATTTCAATATATTACAAATAATCACTGTTTTTTCCATAGAGAACTGTAAGTATGTGTAAATTGTTGTAAATTATAGAAATATTTGTGAGAAAAATCAAAACATACATTATATTACAAGAATTTACAAGGTTGGATATGTAATATTTTGGTATTTCCCCGTTTAGCGCGTCATAACCATGCACAGCGCCTCCTTCGTCTTTTCATCGCGAAAGCGGCCATTTATCATTCATCTCTCACGGTAGAAACGCTGTGTCTGGTGGTTGTATATAGTGTGTGTATAGTGTTATTGTTATATGTCCATCTTTTTGTTATATTATGCTACATATTACAGCTTGCGATTTTTATTCAAATTTTTAAACCTATAGGTAGGATATTTCCCTTGTTATTAAAGTTTTTTTTTAATGGAACGTATCACATTTTGCAACTTGCCTTGCGGGTTGCGTAAAACCTTGGCTGACTTGGTAGAATAGAAAATGTTAAAGAACGGTTTTAAGTTTAGTATGCATATTCTTGGTTCTGTACGGGGTTTTCTTTTATATTTAGACCTCTATTTAGAGCAAAAACAATAAGAAATAGAAAAAACTTTCAATATAAAAGTTTTAGTATTTTAACTGAGTGATCAGAATCTTAGCAAAAAATTATCAAAAGACGATTACACGGCCGAAAAAAATAAACAAGTTATGTTTTTTTTTTAAATGGAATACCCTGTTTCTATTTTATTAAATTATAGATCTTTTCTTCCTGATTCCAAAAATATAAAGTTTAGCGATAAAAATGTTTGTATTTAGTTTCTAGGCTAGAATTCTTTGAAATCACATGGTGAAGTCTGTCGCCATTAAAAAAATGATATTATGACCCTAATAACTTAAAAACGGTTGGAGTTAATATAGGCAAACTTTTTATATTTTGGAATCAGTAAGAACAGATCTATAATTTTAATAAAATAGACACAGGATGTTCCATTTAAAAAAACATAACTTGCCTATATTTTTCGGCCCTGTAATCGACTTTTGATAATTTTTAGCTAAGGTTCTTATGATTCAGTAAAAATCCTAAAACTTATTTAATTTAATTTATATTTAAAGTTGTTTTCTGTCTCTTATTGTTTTTGCTCTAATAAAAGAAAACCCTGTACAAGAATAACATAAATTTAAAAAGTTTTATCCTGTTGTTTTTATTTTCTTAAAGTATTTATGCCGTATTTTTAAATATAAAAAAAAATATTTGGGAAAAATATAGGTGTACGTATATTTATTTTGTATTGTATTAGAAACTTATATTTAGTTTACCACTTTTAGAAATGTTTATTTAAAAGATGTTTATATATTTGAATACTTATTTGTTGTTTATAATTTAAAAGTAAAAAGGTTTACTTTTCTTTCAATGTATCCTAATAGTTTTTAAGAAATAAATGTAAAGTATTCCTTTTAATAAATAACGTAATAATACACCTGCTTTTTATTTTTTTCAATTTCATTTTGTCGAGTAAAAAAAAACCTTTGCCTAGCCTGTAATTTTACATAGCTGAGACGGTACTAATTACATATTTTTACCTGTTTGTACCATCCCGAGCACAGAGTATTTAACTGGCGGATGAATTATGTGTCATAATACTAAATGAAACTACCTAAATGTCCATGTAAACCTATTTAGTGGACATGAATAATTTCATTTTCAGATACGTATGTTTCCATAAAATTACGCATCATGCATGGCTATTATTGACATTTTCATGTCCGTCTCAGTGTTTCTACATAGTCAGTCAACTGAAGTTTATGTAATTTTAATTGGACCGGCATTAAAGATTCACTTTACTGTACTATTAATGTTACATGTTTGAATATTGAAAAATTTTACTTGGTCTTTCTGGTAATTTTTATCTAGAGAGCCAAGGCAATTTATTACCATCATTGGTTAAGGTAAAATTACATAAATATTTTTACTGTGTGGCCCATTAGTGCGACAATGGTCAATATCTCCTGTACCACTAAGATAGCGGAAAACTTTTGACGAAGCTTATTAATGGTTAAGAGGTGCCTCTTAAAAAATTATTTTTGTCTATACAGGGTGCTCCAAAATACCAGCATGGTAAGAAATTTCCATTTCCTAGATATTGACTTTTAAACAATGTCATTTTTGATTTTCGACAGATCTAACAGTACGTCTTAGAGCAAAACGGCTCAGATGTCCCTATCTTCCATTTTTATTATCTTCCCAAAAAAATCATCTTCCGGTTTAACCGGAAGAACTATATTTCCTGCTTTCGAGTTACATCCGGTTTAGCCGGAAGTTTGATTGATTTGGGAAGATAGTGAAAATGGAAGATATAGACATATGCGCCGTTTTGCTCTAAGATGTACTGTTAGAAAGCTATAGGCTCTCGAAACTCAAAAATATAATTTTTCAAAAGTCAATATCTTGGAAACTATTAACTATAGACTAATAATGCATGTAATAAAAGTAATTATAAATTTATGTAGAATCAGCAAATTTAAAAAATATTTTTTTTGGGACACCCTCTCTAGTATGAGATTTTTAAAATCTTCTTAAATCCCTCTTATCAAAAATATATAATGTCCATATTTGGACCGACGGTTTTCGAGTTATTTGACTGCAAATAATTTTATCCAGCGATAAAACGTCATAATAATATGTTATTCTGAATGGCCAGGCACGGCTAACTAGATGAAACTATTTGCAGTTAAATAACTCGAAAACGCTGGTCCAAATAAAGACATTATGTATATTTTTGCAAAGAGGAATTTAAGAAGATTTAAAAAGCTCAAAAAAGTAACGTTTTTTGGTCGACAGAGATCGAGAGACGAGATTTTCTCGACAAGAGAGGGTACTTCTCTCGTCTAGTCTCGGAGCTTTATTCGAGAGAAAATATCTCTCTCGTCTCGTCGAGAGAGGGCCAGACGAGACGAGAGACGATAATCTCTTGTCTCGGCGGCAACACTAGTGGATTCGCAAGTTAACCAAATCGCTATAAAACCAAATTAAAGAATTAACTATTTCTGATTAACGTGTAAATTTTTCAAATTCAAATATTTTAATTCAAATTTAAATATATTTCAAAATTGCATTAAGTACATAGGTAAGTTATAACATGATCAACCCTTAATTTAGCAAATCACACATATATAAAAATTGCACCTAAGTGACTTAACACCTGTATGTGCAATTATTGATAATCAATTTCTAATTCTGATATATGCAAAAATCACCCTAAAGACTATACTAAAATAATAATATCATCCCTACAATACTACACCATCCTATACACCCACATGTATCAAGAATAAAGTTCATAGAGTAAAGTCGGGGATTATGGAATACTACTTTTATTTGTCGAATTATTTCAAAAAGTATTGAACTATTGAACAATCGATAAATAAAAAAATGGCAATGGTGTCGCCAAAAAGTTTATTAGACCGATATATGGTACAAATTAAAAAAAAATACATGCATAAAAAATATTTTGTGTTATTGAAAAAAATTACATTTCTGTTTGCCGAAAAAATGGTCGGGTAATGTGAAATACATATATGAGGTAATATGGAATACTGTAAAATAACGACAGAAATCACAAATATGGCAATCGCGTTCGGCATCGGCGCACAGTTCGTGCATGTGCCCAAAGCTCGCATCTTAGGCACTGTATCCATATTTCAGCAGAAAAGACATTCCGCGTCATTTTTTGGGTTGGCAATCCATCTAGGGGTAGAATACTTTCACTTAAATCGTCTGAAGATGTGTCGTTCGTCATACCTCACTAGCAGTACCATCCTTCTTACAAAGTCTGAAAAGGGTAGCACAAGGCACACTGAATGTTTTGCATGCCTTCAAATAACCCATTAATTTGCTTCTAACTGCTATCACTGCCATTTTCATGTCTTCCTCATTCCACTTCTTACGTTGTAGCGATGTTTTTTTTATCTTGGTAATTTTTCGAGGCATTTCTAAAATAGAAACCAATTTTAGAATTTTAATTTTTGAGTCGGGTAATATGGAATACTATATCATAATGGCCGCCTATATTAATTTGCAGATTAGGTCGGAAAAAAATTACAAGGTATCCTAAAATGAGCGGTATATCTACACTAAAGCTTTCATATATCATTCATCTACTTAATTAAACAATAATATTAAATAAATTCACCTTCAAAAGTATTTCAAATAAAATTTTTACCTAAAAAATATCATGTGCACCGAAATCACAATAACTGCTGGAACCACCAAACGCAGAATACCTACCCATAGAAAATCCGAAATTTCCCGATACATAAACAATTGCTTACTAGATCTGTACGCTGTTTTATATCTCAAAACGTAAAAAATATACATTATTTACTATTTTTTATGTAATAATTAGTATTTATATAATAATATTATAATATTTAAGAATTATTTTATCTTATTCAAAAATTCCCTAGATTTGGCATTAAACTAAATATAATTCCTTTTTTCCCTATAAGCCGCAAAATTCTAGAACTAGGGAAATTTTCCTAGGTCTGGCAACCCTGACTCTAGTGGGTGACTTGCGAACTAATTGGAATGTTATTAAAGCATATGAGCATAGATATTGGAACAAATACCTATAGATTTTTTAAAGTCGTCCGGGACGTATCTCTGTACGAAAATTAAATTAATAATATGGGTTAAGGGCTGAATCAAGCTGCTTAACTGATGCTCTTTCACTATAATCCTGCACTAACATTGTCATAGCCAGGGGAGCTGTTATTTTTTAAAGAACCAATTTTCATTATAAGCTCATTAGATGTGACAGGCCTCAAAATAGTATATTAAAGTATACGTTTCATAAGAAGCGGTTTTAGCGCACGCGTCTATTTTAAAAAACGAGCCACAAAGTAGCGAGTTTTTTTATTGACACGTGCGCTAAAACGCCTTGAAACATGTGCTTTATACATTTTTTTCTATTTCACCTTTTATAATCAAGAAAAATACATTTTAAAAAGAAAATAAATCCTTCAAATTTTGTAAATTTTTATGTCTAAATTTTATGTTGGTAATACTATTTTTTATCATAGTAGCCTCTGGACAACAAACATTATTTTGCAAACTGTCATTTTTTGATTTATTGACCCATTTTCACCACGAGATTCTAAAGTTATTTTAGCGATATGAAATTGGACGGAATACGTTGTGTGATCCTTGTACATTCGGTACATATACAAAGCGTTCGGAAATTCGGGAGATTTTGCTACTTTTTTTCGAATTTAAAAAGACGTGATTTTACGTCACGGCATTGCAATTTAGTATAGGGAAGATAGAAAATTCAATAAAGTTGAAGATAAAATCGACATTGGAAGGTTAGTAGATTGAATTTTGGATAAGATTTGGCAGAAAATGATAGCTTGAAGCATCTACAAAAGATTGATTTATAGATTTATGCAACCAACATACATGACTGTTATCCACACAGAATAAAAAAGTAAGTTATCAAGCTATTTTTCCTCTGCGAAAAATGGGTTTTCTCGTAAATCACAAAGGCCGCGCAAGTCAATGAAATAAAACATTTAAATGTTACCAACATCAAATAAAGAAAAAACGCGTATCGAAATAGCTTCATTACGATACGCAAATGCGTATCGTACTGAGCTTATTATGAACGTGAAATAGAAAAACATTTTTTTGTTTGTTACCGAGTAGTGAACGTTTCTATAGTAAGGCGGAGGTTGTATTTTGGAAGCCATTTTTTGTTGCAGTAGTCGGTCATTTGTTTCGTATTTTAAAACGGTTTCTTATTATCTAGTATGTTTAGATCAATACATCAATCAAATAGATTTGACATGCACAACTTACCAATGGAAAACGCTATGAGCAACCCTGACAACATACAAGAGTTTCGCCGCCCAAATATTGTAGCAACGAGCCAATCAAGCTGCAAGCGGCGAGCCTGCGCATGTTTCGCGTTCAATGCAGCGTTGCCATATTATAATTTACATTCGCTGCGCAGTGCAAAGCCGACAAAATGCCATGTGTCTTTAAATACAAACAGCTAGATTAGTGCCCACTTGCACCAAAATAAACTTAATATTTTCTTAGTTAAGAGTATCTTAGATTCTAAGTCAATCTTAAAATATTCTGTTTTGCACCAACCATATTTCAAAGAAACTTAACTAAGCTTCAAAAAAAGCGGCAACACTGCTTTTTAACATATGATTCCTTGGTAATAGACAAACGTAACACCATTATTTTGTTAAATGAAATGAAATAGAAACAATAAGACGTGTCTTTAGTTTTCACTGGCTATGCGTAACCATATAGCATAAAACACCTGAAAAGGCTGAAAAGTGTGCAGCAGTTCAGAAATCAGAAATGGGATGCGAAGATGCGATTTCCTGAAGAACAACGGATAGTTAGTTTGGTGCGGAATCTTTTATTATATACCTACCTTTAATTAACAATATTGCAAAATGTATTAATAATACAAATATGTTTTATAAGTACCTATACATTTTAATTTTACCTATTATATAGCCTTCTAGAAAATCCATTTTCTTTTATTCTAAAAATTACAACTCGTTAAATGTGTCCATCTTCCCCAAATATCAAAAATTAGTATTTATTACAGCTCGATTGAGGTAAGGAATAAGTTAAGAATACTTTAAAGGCTCGAAAACGGCGACTTAAATTTAAGAAATCTTAAGCGATCTTAAGCCTTCCTTAAGTGCTGGTGCAAGGCAATTTTACATCTTAAGAACTAAGAGCGACTTAAGGTATTCTTAAAAGTTTGGTGCAAGTGGCCATAAGACACCTTGCATATCGAACATGAGGGTCAAAAATGAAAAATGGCGTTATAAAAGTCATATTATTTTTGCTCAAGGAATATATGGTTAACGGATTAACCTCCTTTTTCCAGACACCCTGTATATAAAGTATGTAAGTAACAAATTTCCTACTTGATTAAGAAAAAAAATTACTTCAAAAAGTGTTTTAATTGAGTCAAATTGAAGTGTTGCTGGTAGTTAAACTTGAACTGAAGTTCTTTCCCATACACTTCTTTCTACTTGCACTGTGGTTTAATAATTTTTACATAAATACTTGGCACTTACAGAAGCTCTGATTGTGAGTTAACGTCTACAATGTCATCGATGTTGATGTCACAATCAAAGTTGCCTAGTAAGTAAATTATTGTTTAAAATATTTCTGAAACCCGATAGAATTTAAGTCAGTAATTTTAAAATAAACGTTTATACCTAAATATTATATACGTATTACTTAAATTTTAACATATAAATAAAAATAGGAACATCAATTTAAAACCGTCCTAAATTGACAATTCTATGCTTAATATGACATTTCATTGAATTCATAAAGAAAGAAAGCTTTTTGAGACGTACTGTTTTCTTTAATAGAACCAAAACTATTTTGGCAACATCCCTGTAAAATTATTTATTTATCCATAAAATAGTTTAATTGTCGTAAAAAATAAAATTGACGCGAAAACATCATATGGCAGTGACGATCCTAAGGGGGGAGGGTGATCACCCTTCCCCCCTCTTAGTAAAGCTAAATCACGATTCTGATGGAACAATAGTATCAAATATTATTAAACCATTTGTAGGATCAAAAAGAAGAGAATAGATTTTATAAATATTTTTTGTATCTTTGCGTAAATCTTATTTAAATTAAAATTTTTAATATAATAATAACAAATTTTTATTAGTTCATTAAACTATTTAGGTACATTTCAAATTGTAATTTTTTCTTCTCTCCTGATAGATAATTACAATCTAGAAATACTATTTTATTAAACTTTTTTACATAAAATTTGATTCTTTAATTTTTTTACAAATAGTTTTAAATTACACCTTTTAATTTCATTTCCTAACTTGTTATATTCTATAGCACCACTAAAAAATATTGATTTTTGAGTCGATTTCAAATTTGTATGATCCAAAATAAAGTTATTTTTTCCTCTTGTTTCATGAATATGAACTTCATTAAATTTTGTCAAGAAATTTTTATAATATGGTGCTGTTATATTTAAATTTATTTTATGAATAAATATTATATATAATACATAAATACATACTGATAAATTTCTATACTATCTATTATATGCTCATCACGCCAAAATTTATAATTTATAAAAACGAATTTCAACGGGGGCGTTTCGTTTTTCAGATATTTCTTCCTATAGTACCTGCCTTTCCTTTTCTCTCCAATACAAGAAATAATGAAAAATGAATGAGTTTCTTTTTTTTCTCTAAAAATAACCAAAATATAACCATTGGTTGTTCCTCTTCCAACGCAAAAAAATTATTTTGCATAGTAGGTTATGTAAAACTAAAAACAAATGAATAAATTAATTGATTCGGCTGATACTAGGTGGAAATCCATAATTATGGATTAATAAACAGTAAAACAAAGCTTAAGCTTGTAATCTTTCACTATATTAACAAGAAAATGACATGTTTCGCTAACACTGTAGCTTCGTCCGATAACAATGATTGATTAAAAGTTATAAAAATAAAAAGGGTGCAATAAAATTAAATTATTAAAGATGTAAATAAAACAGTGGAAGTGTTACAATAGCTGGAAAATGTAACAGAGGGTTTAAAAAATTAAATTAGGTACAATATAGGTAATTTACAAAATCTTAAGGATATGGTCAACAGAATAAATTTAACAAAGGTGAATTATTTAAATCTAA
Organism: Polydrusus pterygomalis; assembly: GCA_963969555.1. NCBI lineage: Eukaryota > Metazoa > Arthropoda > Insecta > Coleoptera > Curculionidae > Polydrusus > Polydrusus pterygomalis. The sequence goes on from OZ018376.1 coordinate 6,171,699, forward strand.
TTAATCATTAAGTAGCAGATCCGTACTTTTAAGTTTATTTATTTCCATAGATTTTAACAAATTTAGTTTTAAGCCTTTGTTTTCTGGATGCAAGATTTAAAGCCCAAATATTGTAGCTACGAGCCGATCAAGCTGCAAGCGGTGAGCCTGCGCATGTTTTGCTTTCAATGCTGCGTTGCCATATTATAATTTACGTTCGCGGCGTAGTACAAAGCCGCCAAAATGCCATCTGTTTTTAAATACAAACAGGTGAATAGTTCTCAGTGAACATAAGGTTAGGCAACCTATTATAGTTTAATTAAAATGGACAAACTAATAATAATATATTTATAATACCAATAGGAGATAAGTGAAATGTTTGTTATTGGAATTAAGATAGTTATTTAACCAAAACTGGTTTATTCTACGCACCGTTCAATTTAAATAATAAACGACAAGAAAATTTTGTCTCTGAAACTTGACGCGTGAGCTTGCAACGGTCCACTACTGAACTGGGAACTTTTAGAAAGAAACCAGTATCAGTTGCTGTTAATGTCGTAATATGTGGATGTCAACTATCGAAACGTTTTGTTTTCAGAAAAAGTTGACTAATTAAGTATTCAATATATTTTTTTCAAAAACTCCCCTGAACGAAAAGCCTGTGTACGCGTCTGCTGCAGTGCCTTGCTGTCTACTCTTTCTGTTAATTAGGCGTGTAATGGGTGTACTGCATTGTCTGTATTTTTATTGCCAACAGGGCCCGCTCTAGGGGGGTGCAACCTCGGCCCCTGCCCAGGGCGGCAAGTTGGGAGAGCGGCATGAAAAATTTAAAAACCACAGGGGCCATAAATCCCCGTTTTGCCTAAATACGTTCCCTGTATTTTTGAAGTTTGAACCATTCCAATTCCCAGTTAACAAAATTAATTTCCTTTGTTTTGCCGTCTTATTTTCTAAACAGTGACAATTTCAACAGATCCCTTTTCTTTTTAATATTTTGTCGACGATTGTAGCGCGTAGGAATTCAAGTCGCACGTGCGTTAGTCTCGTTAAAGCAGGCGGGGTTTCTGCTGTCTCTCTCTATGCATCTTGTACTAGTAGTAGATGTGGTGGGGGAAAGCGCGATTCTAATAGGAAAACTCGCACAATTAAAATGTGCGCCGTTAAGTTCATTGCGTGTTAATTGCTGTATGAATTTATTATTTGGAATATTTCACTCATGTATAAATTTTCCCATAAGAAACGTTAAAAATAAAAAAATATCAGCGGATATACAACGTTGCCTAGACAACGTTGTATATCCAACACACAACAATCGAACCTATTTGACGAGACAGTTTTTTTAATTTTTATTATTCAATCAATAATTAGTTAATATTTTTCAATTGTTTGTTGCTATTTGTTAAGTTTTTTTATAAAATAAAAAAAAATTGTTATTGGATTTCAGTTACAGTTTTAATTATGTTATATGAAATTGAAAATTGTATGACAAAAAAATTTTTTTATATACAGTATGTCTCTGTAAGTTTGCATCATATGGAAAACTTTTTTATTATTCATTTTACGAAAAAAAGTTATTCTTCATAAAAAGTTCTGCATGGTCTAAAACCTAAAATGCAATCATCAAATATCGAAATTTTCCAGTCATATACGAGGTTTGTCAAAAAATGTGAATTTTTCACAAGAATGTGAATTTTTCCCAAGAGTAAAGTACCTTTATTTTTGACGTTATCAAAAATTCTTATTAAAAAAAGTTGATCAGAACTAAAAACTACGTCTAAATATGCAATCACACGCATTAAATTAATTAAATAATTAAAAAATTAAATAATTAATAACAAATTATTAAAATAGTTTTTCAACATAAATGCGTATAATTGCATATTTAGACGTGGTTTTTAGTTCTGATCAACTTTTTTTAATAACAATTTTTGATAATGTCAAAAATAAAGGTACTTTACTCTTGGGAAAAATTTACATTCTTGGGAAAAATTCACATTTTTTTACAACCCTCGTATATGACTAGAAAATTTCGATATTTGATGGTTGCATTTTAGGTTTTAGACCATGCAGAGCTTTTCATGAAGAATAACTTTTTTTCGTAAAATGAATAATAAAAAAGTTTTCCATATGATGCAAACTTACAGAGACATACTGTATATTTCATTCTAGAAATATTCTCCCTAAATACCGCTCGTGCATAAAAATTAACCAGATAATTTTCATTCAAGCTTGTTATACTAATTCCACTCGTTCTTCGAACTCGTGGAATTATAAATAACAAGCTTTCATGAAAATTATCGGTAATTTTTAAGCACTCGTGGTATTACCCCCGAGTATTCCTTGATATTTTTGATATTATTTTGGGGCAGTAAAGACTTATTTTAATAAAAATGAATTGGCCTTTTTCAATAAAATAAGTAGGTACTTAATCATAAATTTTAAAAATATTTACTAAAAATTATTGACCAAATTTGGGCGTGGTTTTAAAGAATGTTCGCCTGCGGCGCATTTCGCCTGCAGCGGGCTTTTAATGCACTTCCAAGTTCACGAACCACCACTGGAAAAAGGCGGCAATTTTTTGTTTTGCCCAGGGCGGCGTTATTGCTAGAGCGGGTCCTGATTGCTAGTGTAATAAAGAATTGCTTGAAATCATATATTTTTCAATTTATACTGCTTTTAAAATAAATATGTTAATCTGAGCGTTCACACAGCTTGTTCATAAATTTTAAAAGCAGCATCGTCGCAGCAAAGGTCAAAAAGATCAGAAGAGACCTGACGCATTTAAAATATCCAGTTTGCTCGTGTACTTTCTGCTTTGAAGATGTATAAATTAATTTGCGTTTTTTTATTTGCAACGCGATTAGTGTCGGTTTCTTTACAATCTTGTCAAAATCACTTTAATCTCGGAGTGAATTATCGTGAGTTTGAAGACGAAGACGGTACTTTTAAATACAAAATTATAAATGGCTGTATTAATAATACAACTAAAATATTTAAAGAAATGAAAGGCGTTCATTTATGGTTGACTAAAGGAGTTTTGCCCGTATTAGAAAAAAATTTCGTCTCCAACATGAACAATTTAAAGGAGGTTGATATTGAGAAGTTCCGCGTAAATACAATAGAACCGGGAGCTTTTTCAAATGTACCTCAGCTAGAAAAGATTAACATTAATAACAACAATATTAAAACCCTACCTATAGGTATATTTGATGTAATTCCTAGCCTCAAAAATATCCAGTTTTTTCACAACAAATTATCGTCCATTGAAGACAATGCATTCGCTAATTTACCAAACTTACAGACTATTTCGCTTAACGATAATAACCTTGACCAAGTAAGGAGGGAATGGTTTACCAATACGAGCAACATTGCATATTTTAATATGTTCCATAATTTTGTACGGAAAATTCCGCTGGGAATGTTCCACGGCTGGAGAAATCTTAAAGCGATTTACTTTAATTCAAACTCAATCTCAGTTATAGAAGGAGCAATGTTCAAAGACAACCCGTCGTTTATTACAACCGTTGGTTTACATCACAACCGGTTAAAATCAATTTCTCTGAATACCTTTCCAGATTCCTTTTATTATGGGTTACTAAGTGTAAGTGCAAATCTCTTAAATTATATACCAGAAGAGTTTCTAAATAAGATTCGAGTTGGTAATCTTGGTATTTATGGTAATCCTTTTTCCTGTTCCTGTTGGGAAAAAAACCGCAAAATCCTTTTGGATCGAGACATCACCATTGACGATCCTGTTGCCACATTTTCTAGATTTTGTAAAGACGACGGTGTGCCAGTGTGCGGATTATCAATGAATTCTTCAGATTTGTGCGTTGAATCTGTGGACAGTGAATTAACTCATCGGTTTATTTCGTACTTGAAAAAAATTAATCATGATTCTGTGCATGATTCCAGTGGCCAACAGTGTGCTATGTTTGACGAGCTGGATTTATTAGATGTAAGGATAAAGCATTAGATATTTTGGCAAACAAGCTAATTGATTTTTTAACTCAAATTTCTCTAAAATCAAACACAAAATTTTGCAACTACAAATGTAGTTTTTATTCAGGGACAAACACTTTTGTATCGACTCGCCAGCAAATTGCTTTATAAGGGCAATATCGAGGAATTTGCGTTTAAAAATCTGTTAGAAATTTAGCAAAACTTTTTAACTATTTATAGTTTTACTTTGTATTTTAAACAATTGCCAAGAAGTTAATTGTTCTTAGAATAAGGTATGGGTTATTTTTTATAAACTTTCTGTATTCATAAATAATTTGTGAATACATGATTAGTACATTTGTTACAGAACGATTTTAATTAAAATTAACTTTGAATATGACGTCAATGACATAGACAGGCTGTAATGGTTTTTCTCGCTATCATTGTGGCCCGGGTAGCTTATATATTTTTTTGTTTACTAACCGGACAACTTGAATTGTAAGCAGAGCTGCGTACTAAATATTTAAATGCTTTGAAATTGGTTCTTAAGTACAAACAGTACTTTAATTTAAGTACCGAGAAAATTGTCTGATTCTTGACTATTTAGTTAGGTACTGACCCAATTAGTTTTACTTTTAGTAAATTCCGCAGATATAAAACTATGATTAAAAAAGGCAGTAGTTACCTAAATACACTTCTCGTCAAAATTAGCGAATACTCAAAAATCTAGGAAAAGTTTGTCCTTAACTATCTTATGAACCACTCATCCGATTTTGACCAACTAATTTTTTCAGTGTAACCTAAGGTGTTACAAACCTTTTTAAGTTCCTAACGTTAATCTGTAAAACGATTTTACTGATATACCGGGTGTTATTAGTAGAGGCGATTTTATGCCGTAAATTTAAAACATTCTGTAGAGTAAACTGGTAAAGTTGGAAATTCCCGGTATATGCCGTTAGTCAGATGACATCAATATCTCCAGACCTTTTTGCCAGTTTTTTGATAAGTGTCTTTTGGCAATAGATACACTATTAAACAAAAAATGTGTAAAATTTTGGTAGGAAAATCTTTACAATGCTGTATCTTGGCAATGGTTGAACAGATTTCGACCAATATTCAAGATTTTGAAAGCCCTTTTTTTCTATAGATTTTCCGTGATATAATAGTGATTTTTAAAGATGGCCATTTTCTTATTATACAGGGGTCGAGAAATTGCTAAAATTATGGTAACTGGGTTTATTAAAGCTATGCCAATCGGGCTACATGCTGTTGTTTTGTTTCAAAATTAGTAATTTGACACTTTGGGTCAATATTTCGGGACGTTTTTTTTCCTATTTGATTAAGAGCTATTTGGTAAAAGATACACTATTAAACAAAGAATGTGCTAGCAGTGAGTTTAAATGGAATTTGGCATCAAATCGATCAAGGGGAGATTCAATGGCTAATTTTGAGCATGCCACGACGTTGTCATGCTGTTATTGCAGCGTTATCTAGGTACTAATTATTGGAAGATTATTTTTGTGTTTTATTTAATAAAATTTGGCTTTAAACATGACGTTTTAATTTTTTTTTGTCCCTCTGAAACATGTAAGTATACCAGAGCTATATACATTAAATTTAATTATTATTATTATTAAAATTTTTAAATCTATAATACTGGTCGAAAATTATTTAACCGATGTCAAGGTACATCTTTTTAGAGATTTTCCCGAAGAATTGGCACATTTTTTGTTTAATAGTGTATCTTTTGCCAAATAGCTCTTAATCAAATAGGAACAAAAACGTCCAGAAATATTGACCCAAAGTGTCAAATGACGAATTTTGAAACAAAACAACAGCATGTAGCCCGATTGGCATAGCTTTAATAAACCCAGTAACTATAATTTTAGCGATTTTATATTAATGATTTCCTCGACCCCTGTATAATAAGAAAATGGCCATTTTTAAAAATCACTATTATATCACGGAAAGTCTATAGAAAAAGAGCTTTCAAAATCTTGAATACTGGTCGAAATCTGTTCAACCATTGCCAAGATACAGCATTGTATAGATTTTCCTACCAAAATTTTACACATTTTTTGTTTAATAGTGTATCTATTGCCAAAAGACACTTACCAAAAAACTGGCAAAAAGGTCTGGAGATATTGATGTCATCTTACTAACGGCATATACCGGGAATTTCCAACATTACCAGTTTAATCTACAGAATGTTTTAAATTTACGGCACAAAATCGCCTCTACTAATAACACCCTGTATATCAGTAAAATCGTTTTACAGATTAACGTTAGGAACTTAAAAAGGTTTGTAACACCTTAGGTTACTCTGCAAAAATTAGTTGGTCAAAATCGGATGAGTGGTTCATAAGATAGTTAAGGACAAACTTTTGCTAGATTTTTGAGTATTCGCTAATTTTGACGAGAAGTGTATTAAGAATTAATTAATTACTTGAATTCGATTTTAAAATAAAATACTTGTGCTTTTTAACTATTAAGTATTTATAGAAAATATACTGGGTGTCCGTAAAAATTAGGTCAATCTGTTAACCATATATTCCTTATAATATGACTTTTATAATGCCATTTTGGTTTTTTGACCCTCATATTCGATATACAGTGTGTCAAGTTTTTGAATTGAAAAATAAAACAAAAAACAATTGTCAAATGTTCAAAATACGGGGGGTCCAGTACGCGCTGACCCCCCTTATTTTTTAGTACGTGCGCCAGAAGGTAAGCATTAATTTTTTTTTGTTTTTTGTTTCTTATAAAATTTCGATAAAATGATACGTTTTGGAGATGATTTGAAAAGTATGGGTTTTTAACTGATGCCAATTCGGTTTATGCTAATCTAATAATTTTCAAACCGTAAATCAAGTCAGCCGTTCTGGCATTATCATGGATACAAGATATAAATAAGTTAAATACGGACCTGGTACTTAATAATCAATTAGATTTTAACAATTCACCTCTGTTAAATTTATTCTATTGACCATATTATACTTAAGATTTTGTAAATTACCCATGTTGTACCTTATTTAATTATTTTAAACCCTCTGTTGGACTTTCCAGCTATTGTAACCCTTTCACTGTCTTCAATATTTGAGTTTTATTGCACCCTTTTTATTTTTTTTATTTTCAATTTTTATTAAATTATTGTCGTCTGACGAAGCTACAGTGTTAGCGAAACATGTCATTTTCTTGTTAATATAGTGGACATTTACAAGTTAAGCTTTGTTTTACTGTATCCCATAATACTATAACAAATGAATAAATGGCCTCCTAAATGCTAGAATATAAAGGAATTTATTTAATACACTATTTTTTTACTTTAACTAAATAACAAATAAAATGTGCCCTTTTCTTTAAAATTTCATCATCATCAACGCTGAAGACGTTTAAATAACGTTGTGTAACAAAAAAACAGGGATTAATTTGTAATAAGAGAAATAATGGAATAGTCTGCAGTGGTGACAGGAAGAAGAAAGAATTTAACAAACTAAGCGTTCCCAGAGAAAATCCTTTACGGCTCAAAATTTATCATTCTTGAAAAAATCGTCAATTTTGGTATGGTGAGCTTATAATAATAGATTTAAGGTGGGAGTATCAACATGCTTGCCAACCTATAACCTATTTGGCGTAGATTTATTTATGTTTTCTAGCTTTTATACAAAATTTAAAGAAAATCAGTATCGACTTGATATTCTACAGGTAATAATTGACATATTAAATAAATATCAAGGAATTTCATAACTTATTTTAGGAGAATTGTATAACGAAAAATATCGGGTAAGATTTTTTTTTAACAATATTATGTCAATGCAATGACATGTTCTGTCATTATACAATTCTCCCAAAATTAGCAATGAAATAAATTGATATTCTTGTAATATATCAGATATTATCTAAGTAATGTGCCGACGATACTGATTTAAATGTTAGTTTAAAAAATAATAAACTTGAAAAAACAAAGCGAAATAGGTTATAGGTTGGCAATAAATTGAACGACGTTGAGAATTCAACCTTAGCCAATTTTTTTGTAACACGGTAACCCGCCGATTGGGCCGATCAACTCAGCACATACCAAACCGCCCCCCCCCCCCCCTCCATCCCCCATAAAAACAATGACGCGGTGAATACACAATTGGGAGACTACATAAACCAAATATTTTGAAACTAAATTTAACATTTTTTAGTGAATACAACAAGTTGGGCAACCATCAATCTCTGCGGCAACCAGTGATCCCTCTTCGGAGATACGAAAACATTCCCAAAACAATGCTTCTTATTTCTAAAGAGTGATTGATATTAGTGATGCAACGATTACGATTGCGATTACGATTAAAACCGAAATAATCGTACGATTACGATTATGATTATCAAGTAAAAAACGTAAAAATATGTATTTCATATAATTTATAAAAGAAACTTTAACGAAAATAGATACAAACTAAAAACAAAATATAGATTCACAACAAAAATATTAAAAATCTAAAATAAACAAGCAAACTAAATCCCAGGCCTGTTTTTGGTATAACATAATATAATTTAATATTGCAAATTAAGTGATATTACATTTTTATTAAGAAAACATAACATTTTAAAGTTTTCAGAACCCAGTCGATTTCATTTCGGAGTTTGAATGTTTTTGCATCCCTCGCATCGAGGTCAAAGTCCTAACGCATGGCCCGGGAATTACCAGTGGTTTTAAAACTTTATATTAAGTACAATAATCGTATCAATAATCGTCCAAATAATCGGCGGTTACGATTAATCGGAAAATCCTAATAATCGGCGGTTACGATTAATCGGAAAATCCTAATAATCGGCGGTTAATCGTAATCGGAATCGGAATCGTTTTATCACTAATTGATATAGTGGGCAAATTTAAAATTGGTATCTTGGAACAGAAATATCGCAAAAAATGTTCTTTTAAGTAAGTGACTAAAAAACACCTCTAGAGTATTTTCTACTGTTAATTATTAATTGATATTTGGTACATCCTTAGTATATACATTTTTTTACATTTAGCGAAAAACAACTTCTTGCAAAATAAAAACTCAAATCCTTTTAAATTCAGTGAAATAAAATTAAAATGTTAATCTGAGCGTTCACACAGTTTGTTCATAAAGTTTAAAAACGAGATTATTGCAGTAATAAGGTTAAAAAGATCAGAAAAGATATGATTTATTTTAATCTGCAGTTCGTTCATGTCCGTTCCGCTTTAAAGATGTGTAAATTAATATACATTTTTTTATTTTCGGCGAGATTTGCGTTCGTTTCTTTACAATCTTGTCAAAGTCATTTTAAACTTGGAGTGAATTATCGTGAGTTTGAAGACGTAGACAGTAATTTTAATTACACAGGAATAAATGGATGTATCAATGACACTACTAGAGTCTTTAAAGATATGAAAGGTGTTCATATAGGGTTATCCGGTGGAAGTTTGCCAAAATTAGAAAAGAATTTTATTTCTAACATGAAGAATTTAAAGCAGGTTGATATTGAGAATTTTCACGTAGAAACTATAGAACCAGGAGCTTTTTCAAACGTACCTCAGTTAGAAAAGATTAACATTAATAACAACAATATTAAATACCTACCTACAGGTGTATTTGATATAATTCCCAGCCTCCAAAATATCCAATTTTTCCACAACAAATTATCGCATATTGAAGACCACGCATTTGCTAATCTACCAAACTTAAAAACTATTTCACTTAACGATAATAATCTGGACCAAGTAAAAAGAGAATGGTTCACTAATACAACCAACATTGAAAGCTTCAATATGTTCCGCAATTCCATACGTAAAATCCCATTAGGAATGTTCCACGGGTGGATAAACCTTAGAGGAATTTACCTTAATTCAAACTCAATCTCAGTTATAGAAGGCGCAATGTTCAAAGACAACCCGTCATTTATTACAGCTGTTGGTTTACATCACAACCGCTTAACGTCAATTTCTCTAAACACCTTTCCAGATTCATTTTACTATGGATTCCTGGGCATAAGTGCAAATCTTCTAAATTATCTACCAGAAGACTTTTTAAACAAAGTTCGTGCTGGTAATATCGGTATTTATGGTAATCCTTTTACATGTTCCTGTTGGTTTAAAGCGCACAAAATCCTTTCGGAAAGAGACGTGACCATTGACGATCCAAGTGCCACATATTCTGGATTTTGTCAAGATAAACGTATACCAATGTGCGGTATATCACTTAATTCTTCAGATGCTTGTGTTGAATCTGTGGATAAGGAATTATCTCGGCGATTCATTTCCAACTTGAAACATCTGCATCATGATTCTGTGTTCGATCCAAGTGGCCAGCAGTGTGCTATGTTTGATGAGCTGAATTTAGTAGATGCCGGGGTAAAAAATTAGACATTTTTGTTCTAATAGATTTTTTAAAGCACATTTCTCCAATAATGTTGAATATCTCTTGTAAGATCTCTTATTTGCTTATTTTGCCATAACTATAATATATTATGTAGGTACCTACTAAGAAAACCCCATGTTGTTAATCTGCAAACCCGATTAAAATATTTTATTCTTATACCAACTAAGTTAAAAGATTTTGTGAAGGGAGCTGGTGTAATTTTTGTATACAGGGGGTTATGGAAGTAACCCGAAAAAAAGAACCTCAAATCTTGATATAAAAACAAATTTAATAAAAGTATGTCGTTTTGCTATAATAGGCGAGAAAATCTACCATCTTTCTTTTAAAATTTATGGCCGGCCGCTACTGGTACATTATAAAGACCGTAGCGACGCACAATCAGCCAAAAGGCTGCAGTACAAGACGCATGTATATACAGTGTCCGCAAGAAAGTTCGCATCAAATGGGATTTTTTTTTATTATTAGGTATAGGTAAAAATTGAAAAAGCAGTTAGTTTTTGCTTACCTAAAAACCAAAAATGACGTATACTCAAGCAGCTGCACGACTTGCGTTACCTGTCAAATTTGACATTTTTAATAAAATAGGTTCAAAAATGCCATTATTTATCAAAATATCGAAAAACTTTATTCGAGAAAGTTGTTTATTTGGACATTTTTAGCTTCTGTACGAAATTTTGAAAGTCTAATACAATTTTTATTTTTTGTCAGATTCTTGAAAATTTTGATCAACCCTCGTAGATTAACTACATCGATGTAAAACCATTTGCCTTTACTTCATTTGTAATCTTAATGCAATTTTGTGTAAAATTTTTGTTTCCAATTATTTATTTTGCTTCAAACACTGAAATTGTTATTGATCAGTATGTAGTGTTTAATGCAAAGTTTATCTAATTACATCAGTTTTTCCAAAACCGACGTTTCCCATTTTTCTTAAGTTAGTAAACAGATGTACAAAAAGAAAATATTAGGATGCTTTCGTTGAAATTTTACTTAATTAATATTAAATTAAATTAATTATATTAAACTATATTTTTGTTGAATAAAATGTTTCGAGCGATTAATATTTATTCTTTTTGACCCAATATTAATTAAGTAAAATTTCAACGAAAGCTTCCTAATATTTTCTTTTTGTACATCTATTTACTAACTTAAGAAAAATGAGAAACGTCGGTTTTGGTAAAACTGATGTAATTAGATAAACTTTGCATCAAACATTACATACTAATCAATAACAATTTCAGATTTTGAAGCAAAATAAATAATTGGAAACAAAAATGTTACACAAAATTGCATTAAGATTACAAATAAAGTAAAGGCAAATGGTTTTACATCGATGTATAAAAGTTAATCTACGAGGGTTGATCAAAATTTTTAAGAACCTGACAAAAAATAAAAATTTTATTAGACTGTCAAAATTTCATACAGAGGCTAAAAATGTTCAAATAAACAACTTTCTCGAATAAAGTTTTTCGATATTTTGATAAATAATGGCATTTTTGAACCTATTTTATTAAAAATGTCAAATTTGACAGGTAACGCAAGTCGTGCAGCTGCTTGAGTATACGTCATTTTTGGTTTTTAGGTAAGGAAAAACGAACTGTTTTTTCAATTTTTTCCTATACCTAATAATAAAAAAAAATCCCATTTGATGCGGACTTTCTTGCGGACACTGTATATAATGTAATAATATAATAAGTTATTTCTATAACACCCTGTATATAAATCACAAAAATGGACCTTGTATTTTACTACTAGGGGAGACTGGGATAACTTCGTCAGCGAGTTTTACTTGGAAACGGTAGGTTTCGAAAATTCACAAACTGGCATGACGGTATCTTAAGTAAACAGTTAATTATTCCTTAGGTCTCAAGAAGGTAGCTACGCAATTTGTCGAGCAAAACGCAATTATCGAGTTTTTAAATTTTTGATCTAAGAAATGGCTTCTGTTAGATGTTATTAATTATTTTCTAGAATCCGCATTAGTGGACAACTTCGACAAACGTTATTTCGACACGGTCGAACATACCCTCCATTTATGGGTACGGTTTTTGTTTCTAGGATGGAAAAAAAGGTTAGAAATTATAAAAAACGATCATCATCTAAGATCCCATGAAGACTGCACAGATTTTGAACAGACAACAGCTAATTTTTGCTGCGATTTATGTAGAAAAATAAAATATATTTGTATTAAAATTACACTGTCGAAGTTGCCCCGTAAATTTACTTTCAATTTATGTGTTTTTAATTATAAATGTATATTGCTTAAAAGATCTGTTTCTGTTAGTACTGTTTAAATAAAGTTATGTTTCTTTCTGTAAACACAAATCGTTTTTAAAATCCTGCAAACCTTAACATGTCAAAGTTGTCCCACTCTTCCCTACTATTAAAAGAATAATCTTAACAACATGATATATTGATGAAAATTTAGGTTGTATAAACATATTGAATAAAGTCGCCACAGTGAATCTTTTCCCGTGCGTCATCAATCAACGATCAGGACTCAGGACGTGGTTAATAACTCTGCATCCTTATTTATTACAGTAACAAGTTTGAATAAAAGCATAAAAGAACGTCTCCAAGATTCCGCAATAATATAACGTGCTAGACAAGAATAAAACTATAAACGTCAATTAATTACTTTTTTTATTTGTTTAGTTGACTACCGTTGTATTTTAGAATGTCATTGTCAACCTTATTTTGATCTGCCAATCTAATTCGTATTTTGTAAATTTGTGTGCCTTAAAACTGTTCCTTTTTCTAAAAATAGTTCTTTTTAGAGCTAATTATACCCACCATCTGTTTTGGCGGTAAGTATTTATGGATTTTTATAATACCCAATTTGTTTGTTTTAAATATTCTAACCGTGAAAGTTCTTTGAAAAGTTTACGGCAGTGGCTAAATTCCCTTAAATGAAAGGATGTCAAAAATTTGACTTTTGCGATTTTAATAGTCAATAAAACACCAAACTTTTCTAGATTTTAAGCTTTAAAAATAGTATTAAATTAATGTATTAACATTTGTTTGTCAATTTCTTTTAGATAATAGAGAATGCCGGGCAAAACTTAAAATAAATAATAATTTTTCGGGATATTATGTAGGTACGTCAAACGGTAGGCAGGCACGTCCATTTTATGAACTTAGACTTAGTTTTGACTTTTTTCGTCTCGTAATTTTGATTTGATTCATACGATTTTGATGACGTGAAAGTGATGACGCACGGGAAAAGAACCACTGTGGCGACTTTATTTAAGAAGTTACATCTCACCAATAATTGGCATATTGTTTAAAGTTAAAAATTATATATCATTAAAATATTTAAAAAATACATACATCTTACAAAAATGCTTTTTTAAGAACTTAAGAACACTTTTTTGTGAAATATACAGAACTTACAAAATATAAACATGTTGGTACAAATGTGCGTAATATAATGCAAGTTAAAATTAAAACGGGTATAATATAATGTGGCATATAATTTCGGATTCACAAATTGCTTATTTATAAATTTAATAACATTTTGTTATTTTTAAGTGTTGTTCAAAAAAACGACCAAATATCCATTCTGTTGGACACAACTACTTACCTACAGTTTCAAATTTAAAAGTTTTAATTTATAAATTATTTTCTTTGCAATATTTTTTACAATAAGCCAATTTCTAAAAATAAGATACTTTATTGTAAAATAAAAATTGTAAAAACCATTTATTATTCATTGTTATTCTTCGGCTTTTTCAATAAACGTCTCGAATTGTGTATTGTGCGACCTAATGAAACCTATATTGTGTAAAAAATATATCCAATTTTCGAAAATAAATGTGTGTGAAATTGTAAATTTTGTTTTTCTGCTATTAAATAAAGAAAACACGGACCAATTAAGTGTGCCTTTATTAATTTAATATCATAACGTGACATCATTACATCAATTATTTTTAAATGTTTTATTTGATGTTCTTGCTTTTGGTTCCTATTTTTTTTTCTATAGAAGTCGTATAACTATAACTATCCTCTCCCCAAGCCAGGCACGTAAAAGAGGGAGGTACTGAGGGGACAGTACCCTGCCAGAGGCAGTTTTGTCATCAGTTAATGCTTAAATTAAACAGACACTATACTAACTTTTACAATATTTTATAAAAAATAATAGCACTTTTTATGTGAGAGCACCGGGTAGCTAGGGGGTAATCAGCCTGTTATTAACCTTAATACATAGTTAATACTTTTGTTTTTATTTTTTTTATCAAATAAGTATTTTTAACTTAAAAAAGGTAATTGCTACTCAAAGAGTATCTGGCCGCTTTTTGAAGAAAACAAAAAATATACGAAATATCGATAAGAAAATGAAATGGCGAATGCGCCACTGGTGTTTTCTCGGGACTCAAAAAGATTTTATACCAATTTTAACAAAATTTGGGCGTGGTCCATATTTTTTTTATCTATGGCGCTTTCGCCTACGGCGGAATTTACGCCTCTGTGGTACCTGTCTACCTTTTCCCCCCAGCTTGGTCAAAATATTAGTTCCAATTTTTTGCCAATAACTTGGGGCAAATTTTAGCTGTTTACACGTGAAAATAAATTGAAGGTCAACTATTACAATTTTCTGACCGAGAACATGGCCTGTAAAATACGGGCCTAAAACCTGTGCACCCCAGTATTAAGCCATTTTAAATTTTACCGCCCAGAGCTGTCTATATTTGCATTCGATAAATGAGAATTTTGCAGTGCGCATGCCTATTCCTGTATGTCTTTGTTTAAATTCGCAAATATAAATTTGCTACACTTTTGTGATTATTGTTTGCGGATCTAAAGTCAAATGTCTATGCTCTAGACCAGTGGCGGCTTCTTCTATGAGGCAGGTGAGGCTGTGCCTCACCAGGAATTTTGCAAATTAAATAAATTACAAATTTATATTACTTTACTATTTGCATAATTATTATATCCATTAGAATTAATGCCATCAACGCGCTTCGCTAGAAATATCATCTATCATCCATCTCATTTCTGCATGCGGTCGTATATGGTAGAAGCCGGTCTCGCGCTTCCTTGTCTTTTACGATCCCTTGCGTGTTTTGTTTTTATATCATCCATCTTATTTCTGCATGTGGTCGTATATGGTTAGAGGCCCGGCCTCCCGCTTCCTTGTCTAGCGTATTAGTGAAAATATCTAATGTGTTGTAAGTATGATACCCGTAATAGTCCAGTCGAATCTAGATTTAAATAGCGCTTAAAAACATTCTTTTGAGGCCAGCCTCAACTCTCTACGTAAATTTAATGCGAACGCGACGGGACTAATCTAATCTATAAAGATGAACGCCGCGACACGGTATTTGGAGAAATGCTATTATTAGATTAACAGGTTGTCCGTTGAAAGTTTAAAGTTTAGAGAAAGTACATAGTGCATTGTATTTTATTATAGTTTTCGGTAAATACTTTTGTGGTTTTCCGTACTGATTTTTGTTTTGCTTTTTTTCCAACAGTGGGCAGTGATTTTTCTAAAATATTAATATTAGGTACATTACTTTTATTTCTTATTAGTTTATTTGTTTTGTGCTTATTAGCGAAAAATGGATTCAGCGGGACCTAGCACAGCGTCACAACTTCCCCAGGTAAATGTAAATATTCGCAATCCTACTTCTGGTCTTGTTAATTTTTTAGTAAATGAGCAGAGTTTTTCAAGTTATTCCTATAAAGATAAATTGTACATAGTAAAAGAAGTAAAGCGACCTGTTCCAGATTTGAGTTAACGTCTTGTTACTATCGGTGGGGTGGGAAAATCAAATCGGAGCTTTCAAAACACTTGGTACGAATAGTACGACTGGCTTACTGGTGGTGTAACGTTAAACAAATTATTTTGCTGGCCGTGTATTCTGTTTGCAACAAATAATAGCGACATAGTTTGGTCAAAATGTGGTTATATCGATTTAAAAAACTTGTCTAAACTTTAAAATCTAACCTTGCTAAAAGAAAATTTCAACTGTGCCTCACCACTTTCAAATACCACGAGCCGCCCCTGCTCTAGACCAATAATCAAATGAAATATACGAAAACATGCACCGGGATATAATCTGCATTGGTGGATCATAAAATAAAATTACATTAAGGATTATCACTACTCCATAATCCATACTCCATATTGAAAATATAAAATACCCGATATTGTACCCCTATTTGGTTGGGCAAAATAAAATCATTCAACTTCTGGCAATTCATAAATCCGTAAATATTAAAGATCCACAGTCCCATAAGAGCAGTGAATATAGTATATTCCGCACCGTAACCGCGCATACCCACAATCGTTTTAAAACTGACTCTTGTAAGTGAGGCATCTTTAAAATTATGTCTTAAATAAGGTGAAAATTTTACCATTACTTTGTCTTTCCTGTTTACGCTGGAATTATTTTGAGTTCTAAGAATGTAAAATAAATGATAACGTATTTTCTTAAGAACCTTGGGTATTACCAATGACCATTGACCTAGAACTTACCGATAAAACGTCGCCAAAAAAACATGTTTCTATAATATGTAGGGGAAACCTGGGAGACTATAGACAAATTTTCAAACTTGTTATGATCAC
Organism: Polydrusus pterygomalis; assembly: GCA_963969555.1. Classification (NCBI taxonomy): domain Eukaryota; kingdom Metazoa; phylum Arthropoda; class Insecta; order Coleoptera; family Curculionidae; genus Polydrusus; species Polydrusus pterygomalis. The sequence goes on from OZ018376.1 coordinate 6,188,583, forward strand.
CATCGTATATGTAGGGGAGACTAGAGAACATTTTCAAACTTGCAACCATAAAAATCATACCAGTACAATTTAAATATTTTAACCTGGTAGATTTGTATATTTGTCACCTAGTCTTTGTAGCTCCTGTGGGTATTACAATAATTCGACTTAACCAAAATTATGCATAATAGATATCTGACTGTGGCCATTGCATACCTGCCCCGAGAAGCATTGAACAGTGTTGACAATCTGAGGACAATCATTCAATACATATTTTTGCGCCTATTCGATATTTTTCCGGTAACTAAATTTCGTTTAACCATTAAAATATGTATCGAATAAAATATTTTTAATAGATGATTTTTTAATTCCTACAAAGTTATCTATTTATCACAAAGATAACTAAAAATAAACCCTCTTTTTATAACTAAAAATACTTTTTAGGAACTAAATAGTTGCTTTTTTAAAATATGGAGAAATCGTTTGGGTAACTTTCAGCGAGCGCTATATAGTCTATCCCTTACTACAACGGAACAGAGAGGGACGAACTAACTTAAAACCATGATCTGTCGTTGCTCCGCGTGGTTTAAGTTGAAACATATCATTAAATTGCCGTTGTTGGTGGGTGATTGATGTCTGATAGTATGGTGTACTTTTAGTGCAAGTGCAAGGTGCATGACTGTAAACTTAATTTGTGTTTCGTGATTTATGTGTAGATGTGTATTAAAGATTTATTTGTGTTTATTTTCCCCTTAACCATAAACTTGATCCTCTGCTGTTATTAACATACTTTATAATAAATAAAAACGAATCTTATTTGGTTTCACGTGGTTGTAAAAATAAATGTTTTCATATAAAAACCTTTACCCCGTTAATTTTTGTGTTTTATTAAGCCTTATCCCAACTGATATGTTTCTTTAGGAAAGAACTTTTACGCCATTTTAGTTTTTATTATGATTTCCTTATTTTATTTTCTCAAAATAAACATCACTGGTGATAGTCTGGGACACAGAATATTAAGTTCTCTGGTCTGGGACAAAATACCTACCAATAGATTAAAAAATGTTATATATATAAAATAAGGCCATTAACTGACCATATTAATTTTTCCTTTGATTCTTTAAAACTAGGTACCTACCTATACTTAGGTAACTGGCTTAAAACGTCACTGAGGGTTAATCCTAAAAAAAAGAGCTCAGAAAAAGGTAATTTAGTAGAAGCTAGGTAGATATTACCAATGATAAAAATTATTTTTTTTATAGCTGGCTTAAAATTTTTAGGATTAAAAAGCAATAATTTTTTACTATATACATGACCGCAATTATTTACATTTTTATAAATAAAAGATATTTTTTACCACTGCATCATATGTTTTTTTATGGCAATAGAGTTGTCCTTTAGCAGCAAAAAAATTATATTTGAAAAACGACCATAATATTGAAGTTAAAGTCAATTCACAAAAATGAACCTGGTAGCTACAACAGAGTTGTTATTTTCGGCGCCTTTTCAATACCGATTTTTTGCTACTATACTAATGGATTTCTAGCTACGGCTAATGAAGTTTTTTCTCAGTACATTACAAAAGTTCGTCATTCTCGTCCGGTAGTTCTTATATAGGCTAAGTCAACAGACAAGTAAAAAGACCGACAGAGGAAATTGGGAAACATACTTTTCGTTATTTAGGGATTTTACATTGACCTGATAATATCCTTAAAAAATTGTTTTGTAGGGCAAAACAATATAGGTACACAGGTTTTTTTGTTTAATTTGAATTTTTGTTGCGGTAAAATTTTGACAGAAAACGTATTTTTCCCACAGAAAAAATATATTTTTTATAAGGATTAAATATCATACCTAAATTTTTATCTGATCGGCCATCCAGCTTGTTTATAAAAACAGCAAAAGCTAAGAAAGAAGAAAAACATATTTTAATTTGCATAAATATGTTTCGTCATAAATTAATATCCTGTTTTTTTTATTTGTAAAAAGTAATGCTGTTTCCTTAGAATGTCAATCGCTATGACCTTAAAGTCCGTTATTTTAACAACAGAAACGATTATTATAATTATTCATAACAGCACAGAATATATAGTGATAACAGGCTGCATTTATGATACTAATGCAGTCTTTAAAGCAATAAAATATATTCAGCGAATATGGCTCTATGATTCTAAAATTGGAAAATAATTTCGTTTCTGACATTTATTTTTTTTAAGCACATAAATATAACAGGTTTTATCCATAGACAATTTACCTTTAGATACCTACAGCTTATCTCCTGCGCAAACAAAAGTTACGTTTTATGGGTAAAAAAATGCGTCCTAGCGCATGACTCGTCGGTCAGCTGTCTTCATTCGGGGAACCTTCGTGCATGCGCACAAACCTCGTGTTATCGGCCGTCCTACTTTATCGACAATAATCAACGCGCTCAAGAATATTCTCCAGAACCGGCTCGGCCGCCATTTTTGTTGTTGTGTTTTAAGGTTTCTCTTCTCTGCGGATTCCTTGTAGTTTTCTAAAGTTTTCATCTATCGGATCGGCTATCGTGGATTGTAGGACTGGTGTTTAATATTTATGGATTTCTGGTTTTTGTGTAGTTTAGTTGGTGAATTGTGTTTGTGCTTTTAGTGACTCGGATTGTAATATAAACAATAACTAGTACTAGTTGCAGCCGTTGTATAATTGTATTATGCCCAAATAGGGGTAAAATAAACCCTCTATGGTGGCATATGAGCAAGAATTTAAATTTTAAAGCCCGGACCTGTATATTTTCCCATTCGTCAAACGATAATGTTGCAGTGCGCATGTCTAATAGTTCCCAGTTTTGTTTACATGCGCGAGGCCATAAAACTGCCACATTCGTGATTATTGTTTGTTTATCTAAAGGTAAATTGTCTATGGTTTTATCTCATTTATAAGACGTACATAATCAAAATGCTAAAGTATACTTGGTATAAGTTATTGTATTATTACTGATATATTGTATTATACCGGGTGTTTCTCAAAATACGTTCACCCCTATAACTTTTTTATATTTATAGATATTAAAATGAAATTTTGAGATTATGCATAAGAAATGAGTCTGCATTTATTGGCATAATTTTCAATCTGTTAGCCTTTCGGTTTGACCGGAAGTGACCTTGACTTTGATATTTTAAATGGGACATCTTGTATATTTTTACTTATTTGGGTTCAGCATAACATTATGAGTGAAATGACATTTTTTGACGTGTTATAACATTTTTATGTTAATTTTTTATTTTCAATCTAGAGTACTACAAATTAATTAAATCTGTTAATTTGTAGTCGAGAAGTATATGAAAATTAAAATTATGTCATAATAATTGACTAAGTTTTCAAAAATGAAATTTTCTTTTCTGGACGTTTACTTCATTTTTCTAAATGGAACGATGGTGGTTCACTAGGATATTTAAAACGAGCATTTTTTTTCTAACAATTTGATACCATACACTCCTATGCTATTTTAAAATTGACACTAAAAAATTTGCCTTAAATTCCAATGGCAAATTTAAAAACGTTATGCATTATTGCCGCCCTCTCTTTTCTAAAGAAATATAAAGGCGGCTTTGAAAAACAATGGAATGTTTTTGAAAAGCAATATGGCATTAATTTAAAGTTGTAATGTCATTCGTTTATAAAACATACAATACATACAATCTTGCGGCCTCAGAAGAATTTTTCTGGCCACTTCAAAAATTAGAAGCATATCAAGTTGTTCATTTCTAGTAAAACTAACTATTTTATCTGATTTACAATGTAAGTTTAATAAACGAATGACATCACGAAACACATCACTTACAAAGTTGCTGAAGTAAGGTAGATTGGTAATCGTACTTCTGCCGGAGAGGAAACCGTTGGAGAGGTGATATTAGTTTGTTGTACACCGTGGTTTTAAATACCTTAGCGAAGAAACTAAGAAATTTTAAACAACTTTATTAAACACATTTTTGGGTATCTCGTTACCTAATCTCACTTTTTGTAAATTCACAATTTTTTCAATCGATTAAATAAAATAAATGTCTTGATCTGAGCATCCATACAGCTTGTTTATAAAGATATAGTAGAATTAACAGCAACAGTTAAGAAAAAAAACAAAATTATCATATTCTTTAATTAGTTTGCTTACGTATACGTTTCGTTTAAACGATGTTTAAATTAATTTGTGTCTTATTATTTGCAACGAAAGTAGACTTTGTTTCTTTACAATCTTGTCAATATGTTATCAACTTACAAGTGCGCTATTCTACAGTCAAAATCAATTACTATAATAATAAAGTTATAACAGGCTGCATTAACGATACAAATACTTCAGCCTTCAAAGAACTGGAAGGTGTTAAGTTGTGGCTCTATAACGGAAGGTTACGAAAATTGAAAAATAACTTTGTCTCTAACATGGAAAATCTTAAGGAGATGGCTATTGAGTTCTTCCAGATAGAGACGATAGAACCTGGAGCATTTTCAAACGTGCCTCAGTTGGAAAAGTTAAACATTAACAACAATCGCATTAAAACCCTGTCAAGAGCAGGGGCGGCTCGTGGTATTTGAAAGTGGTGAGGCACAGTTGAAAAAAAAAATTTTAGCATAGATTTTAAAGTTTAGACAAGTTTTTTAAATCGCTATAATCACATTTTGACCAAACTTTGTCTCTATTATTTGTTGCAAACAGAATACACGGCCAGCAAAATAATTTGTTTAACGTTACACTACCAGTAAGCCAGTCGTACTTTTCGTACCAAGTGTTTTGAAAGCTCCGATTTGATTTCCCCACCCCACCGATAGTACCAAGACGTTTACTCAAATCTGGAACAGGTCGCTTTACTTCTTTTACTATGTACAATTTATTTTCATAGGAATTACTTAAAAAATTCTGCTCATTTACTAAAAAATTAACAAGATCACAAGTAGGATTGCGAATATTAACATTTACCTAGGGAAGTTGTGACGCTGTGCTAGGTCCCGCTGAATCCATTTTTCGCTAATAAGCACAAAACAAATAAACTAATAAGTAATAAAAGTAATGTAATATTAATATTTTAGAAAAATCACTGCCCACTGTCCCAAAAATCAGTACGGAAAACCACAAAAGTAATTACCGAAAACTATATGCAGGTGTAAAAGTCAAATTCACTATGCACTCTCTCTAAACTCTGAACTTTCAACGGAAAAACAACCTGTTCTGTTCTTATATAATAGCATTTCTCCAAATTAATTTAATATATTAGATTAGTCCCCTCGCGTTCGCATTAAATTTATATAGAGAGTTGAGGCTGGCCTCAAAAGAATGTTTTTATGCGCTATTTAAAGCTAGATTCGACTGGATTATTACGGTATCATACAAGACATTGGATATTTTCACTAATACGCTAGACAAGGAAGCGGGAGGCCGGGCCTTTAACCATATACGACCGCATGCAGAAAGGAGATGGATGATATAATAACAAAACACGCAACGGATCAGGAAAGACAAGGAAGCGCGAAACCGGCTTCTACCATATACGACCGCATGCAGAAATGAGATGGATGATATTTCTAGCGAAGCGCGTTCAGATTGATGGCATTAATTCTAATGCAATTATGCAAATAGTAAAATAATATAAATTTGTAATTTATTTAATTTGCAAAATTATTGGTGCCTCATAGGAGAAGCCGCCACTGGTCAAGAGGCGTATTTGATGAAATTCCCAGTCTTACAGATGTCCAATTTTTCCACAACCAATTATCTTATATTGAGGACGATGCATCCGCTAATCTACCAAACGTAAAAATAATTTCGCTTAACAATAACAACCTTAATCAAGTAAAAAGGGAATGGTTTACTAATATAAGCAATTATTTAGTGTGCTATGTTTGATCTGTTAGATTAACGTATCAAGCTAAGTTTGCATAAATATATCATGCATACCTCCGAATTTGTATTTTTGCTTTTTGTTGTCACTAAATGTTGCCAAATTTATTATCATTGTAAACATAAAAAATTAATTTTAAAATTAATTTGATCTCTTCGATCTGGTCTCGATCAGGGTAGGACAAAAAAATAAGTATTTTTTTCGTTTTTTGAATAAAAGGCCGTAACTTCGTATTCGGTCATAACTTTTAATTCTTAACAACTTTTATAAATGCACATTTTATCCGAAACGAAAAGAGCAACTTGTATCAACAAATTGTCTATAAAATCAATAATAAATAAGTTTTTCAAGTGAAATGAGAATTCTGACGGTCACTCTGTATATTACACGCCCGTGGGGACCGTAGATTCACCAATTTATTAAAGTGTTAACACATGATCTCTCAAATCCAGGCGCGGATCCAGAACTTTGTTTTGGGTGGGGGTCCATATTCCATAAATGAAGTTAAAAAGTGAATAATTTTTGGGGCTACGCCCAAAGTTTCACAGAGAATGCGCCACAGGCGAAAGATTTTTGGCAACGATATATCTATATAAAAAATAATAGGTAATACTAGCTTTGGGTTTGATACTTCTGCTGGAGTCTGGAGGCGAAAATGTTTGAAATTTTACAGACTTCGTTGATAAAAACATTACATTTTACTTATCATCATAAATATTCTGTACTCGGGAGGCATACGATACTATGTGTCATCAGCGCGATTTGTGGATATTTGGTAAAAACAATTAAGTTTAACATATTTTGAGGTTAGTGTTGGTTTATGAATGTATTATCTTACTTCCACTACACAAAGTATTAATTATTTAATGTTTCTTTGTAAATATTTTTTTTTTTTAAATTTTAATTATCATAATTTATATTTTGATGGACATAGTGTTCTATGTCTGTAAAAAAATATAAGCCATAATACTGTACTCGGGAGGCATACGACATTATGACATTATGTCCAATTTTTACAAAAAATGAGTATATTAAATGGAAATGGTATGCATTTTGGTAAAAGGAAAAGTAATAATAGACCAAATAAAAACTTATTGCAGCCTAATTGCCGATAGTCAGCTGGCGTTTAACATTATGTGTAATCCCCACCTACTATTATATAGATCTAGTTAGAGGCATATAACACCAAGTGATAATATAGTGTTCTATGCCGCTAAATGTGTTGCTAAAGATATTACTAAAGATCCTAGGCATACAGATAATATTATTTCCTTGGTGTCTTAGGCCTCTGAATAAAAATGCACATAGTGTTAAAAGTCTACGCTGTTTCTCAGCTACCTTAACTAATTGGACTTGGTGTTGTATGCCCCACAAAATAGTTTAATTTTCTGAATAAAACTACAAAGTTACCTAATTTTTGTAAAAATTGGACATAGTGTCGTACCTATACCTCCGGAGTACAGAATATTATACGTTTTCGTTTGCTATAATGATAGAATTTACAAATCACTGTATTTATTCACACTTTCTAAACAAGAAACAACAAATAGGAATAATATTAATAAAGATATTTATTTGTGCCAAAATATAAAATAAAATTTTAAAAAATATAACAATTTAAAAAAATAACTGTTGGTGACAGTAGCATAGTAGTTGACACAAAAAGGTAAGATTGGTTAACAATTAATCAGTCTTCCAATATACCTAATTTATGTATTATTGGTAATGTTGCGATGAATCTTGTGACAAAGCCGTGGAATTAGTCAAAACAGTATTTTTTTTTTGTATTTCTCTGTTTTAAGGGGGTCAAGACCCCCATGACCCCACCTTCCTGGAGCCGCGTTTGCTCAAATCTCTTGCCACCTTTTTTTCTTCAAGGTTTATCTTTTCTCTCTGCAAGAACAGGACTATTTTAAACCTAGACGGCACATTCACCCTCAGTAAATCAGTGTGTCATGCGAAATTACTTTACAAAAACAAATGAAATGGTGCTTGTCGTCTGTAGTAACGTATCGTCAATTTAGGCGCCAGAAAAACGGGTTGAAAAATATAGGATAGCTGAGTTCCGAGTTAAATATGTATCATATAATATTATGTGGTATAGGTAAAGGTCGCAGAACTATAAAAAAGCTAATTAGCTATTATACAGGGTTATTCACGTTAAGTGGCCTATATTAGAAGATCTTGAAAACAAGTAAATTTATCATTTTTAAAATTTGGTACCAGGAATATTTGACTTTGAGCCGGTTATACCGGCTAACTTTGGCATTTAAAAAAGAATACCCTGTAGATTTTAGCTTTTTTGGATACCTTTATATAATTTATACCTATCTCTAGCCGTTTTTGAGATATGAATTATACATTTTTTTATGTAAAAAGACACCGAGAAGAAAGTTCAGTAACTTTGAAACTAATAAAGCTAAACAATTATAATTTTGATAGCTTTTAAATAAGACATAGACCTTTACATTCCATAACTTAGGTTTTACGTTTTTCATACAGGGAGTTTTTTAAATTGTACCAATCCAGCCATTTAGGTAAATGTGCGTAAGTAAATTTTCGTAAATGGAACACCCTGTGTGCTATTTTACTAACGTAGAGAGAATCAAATTTCCTATCTAAATGGCCAATATATCTATTAATACTTTTAGTTGTTTTGAAATTAAAAGTAATTTAAAAAAATCTTACAATTTTTTTTTCTGTTAATAAGATATTAGGTATTCTTGTAAAGTAGACTGACTGAAACTATTAAGATGACACTTACCTTAGTTCTGTTGTCATATTCTAGTTAACTTATTTAAAATTGCTTTCATTATTTGTAAAAAATCGCAGTCCAAGCCTACTTTACAAAATTAATGTCTTAAATGAATGAATAAACAGATTTTAAGATTTTCTTAAATTGCTCATAATTCCGAAACGACTAAAATAATAAATAGTGAGATATTAATCATTTAGATAGGAATTTTCATTCTCTACTCGTTATTAAGATAAAACGCAGGGTGTTCCATTTACGAAAATTGACTTATGCACATTTTTTTATTTAAATGGCCGGATCGGCACAATTTAAAAACCCCCTGTACAAAAATTGCAAAACCTTAGTTATGAAATTTAAAGATCTATGCTTTGGTTAAAAGCCATCAAAATTTCAAATACTTAGCTTTATTGGTTTCAAAATTACTGAACTTTCTTCTCGGTATGTTTTGACATAAAAATTAATTTTATAATTCATATCTCAAAAACGATTAGAGATAGGTATATTATTATATTATTATTAACAAAAACTACCTCAGTTTTAATAAGCTATCTAAAAAGCCAAAATATAACTTCTGGTATAACCGGAAGTGATTCAAACGTAAAAATATGATATTTTAATAGTTCAAAGTCAATTATGCCTGCTACCAAAAAGATAACTTCTTTCGTTTCCGAGATCTTCTAATAGGCCAGTCAACGTGAATCACCCTGTATATTACATACTAGCTGTTAACTGGACATCACAGTTTATTATTCCTTGGCTAAACTATGCACTATACTGCATTTTGCTTGTACGTTACTGCCATCAAAATTTGCCCCGCCTGTAAAAAAACTCATAAGCCGCGCATGCTTCATTGCGACGTTGCCAGATTTTTAGTTTTTCCTGTAACTCAAGGAATGTTTTTTTTTCAAATTTAACACTACTCTTTTTATTGAATTCGATTCCTGCCATCAACATTACCATTTCCTGATCAAGTATCAAATTTTTATCTCAAATAGTTCTATGGGAAAAAAAGTTAATTAGTTACAACTCTAACTCTTAAAAAATCCAATGTATTTCCATTTAAAAACGTTTCAAATAATTGAAAAGGAAAAAGGAAGGTTGGTAGACCTAATGTACCTAATATTATCGATAACGATAACAACAACAAACATCTACTAACAATAACATAGCTACTCAAAATAACTTACATATTATAGTACCCTAGATTAATTTGATTATGAAACCGATACTATGTAAGTAATTTTTACTAGCTATGTTATTGTTAGTAGTTGTTTGTTGTCATTATCGTTATCGATAATATTAGGTACATTATGTCTACCAACCTTCCTTTTCACATTATTTGAAACGTTTTTAAATGGAAATAGAGAGAGAACTTTTTTTCCCATAGAACTATTTGGGATAAAAATTTGATACTATCAGGAAATGGTAATGTTGATGGGAGGAATCAAATTTAATAAAAAAAGAGTAGTGTTACATTTGAAAAAAACATTCCTTGAGTTACAGAAAAAACTAAAAATCTGGCAACGTCGCAATTGTCAATTTTCAATTCAATTTTTTAAAGTTATCCACCTGTAACAAAATTCATTGATTTAGCCTTGGTGGTTTTAAAACTGTTTTTTTTTACTTGCAAACTCCAGATTCCAGAACGAGCCATAGGCGAGTCCAGGAATCTTGTCTACTCGTCTAAAAATACTTGTTACATAAATTACTAATAAATCAGTATTTCACATCAGGTAAATTGAAAAATTTAACGGTTATGCCGTAAAAGGACAATAAAGTTTAAATAATCTCTGGAACAATGAAGATGACTGAGGTTTTATAAAAATTGTTAGTTTTTCCTGAAAATTGTAATTTTATAGCTTCCAACAAATAATTCCTGTTAAATCTAAATATAAAAAAACCTACAAAAGGGAGAAAAAATACAATAATATTTACATCACTAATTATTAAATGGTATGCATCGCAACTGAGCACTGCCCAGTTTGAAACAGTGCCAGGAAAGGATTTGGGAGAAGGACGATGCCCCGCTTTGTTGCGCCACTGCTGCCGGCATACACCCTAATTATTTATCACATACACGCTTTAGTGAAAACGGGTAAGATTTATATAACATTTAAATGTCATGATATCAACCGTATATCTTTAACCTTTCTTATAATCAATTACAGATAACATATAACAAGACGTCGGCGTCTATTTTCATCCTCAACCCCACTAATTGAAATAGGCTAGCCACGTGGAAACGTCATAAATACATTTCATTCATTAATAGTAGGTGGGTACTAAAAATAACACCTATGCTTTCTTTTGTATAAGAATAGATTAAATGAAAACGGATTATCTATTCAACGATTAGGTTTATTATTTATTGGTTATTACTTTCTATTGTTTATTATTATTGATATTCTTATATTAAAAACATGCTTACATATACATTTCATATATGCCATGTCAATATCTCAAAAACAACCGTGCGAGCAAAAATTATTTGCATCAAAGAGGGCTTTGCATTGTCTCCAAGCTGTGATTTTGGCCGGATAGTTTTACCACTAAGGCCACCCAAACGAAGCAGAAGAAGAAGAAGAAGAGGGCTTTGCATCTAAGGACGTAATGCTTAGCCATAGAGCTTAATACCTGTTGGGTGTCATTAACTACCTGAATTAACAATCAATCAGTTATTCCGTCCTATTTGACAGTCGTTACAAGTAATTTGATTCATCGCTAATTTTTTCAATTTCTTGAACAGTTCACACAATGGGCTTTACGGAACAGCACAAAACACAAAACATTCATGGTTGAAGCGTATTTTCGAAACAGGGTTAGAGTAAATGGTGAGTGGCAATACAATCCGGGTTTGTGCATGGACGATTTTCACGAACGTTGCTTTTATTGCTGGGGATTTTTATCATTGCCTGAAAAGAACCATGGCTGTGTTTAGGGAAACAGGTTCTATACAACACAAAAAAGGAGCAGGAAGACCATCTCTAAGAACAGAAGAACTTGTTGCAAACGTTCGTGAAATAATGCAAAATACGCCAACAAATTGTATAAGACGCCTGCCCCAAGAAGTGGGAAGATCTTATGGAACATGCAGTACTATTCTTAAAAGCAGCTAAATTTGTTTCCTTATGAAGTGCAAGTAGGTATTCCAAGAAATACAAGCCGCAGATTTTGAAAGACGCGGCAATGGTTTACCCAAAATTTATTGGAAAGAAATGATTTATTTCTGTATATTCTTACTTTGTTAATTTTGTAAACAACAAAAATAAATTTGTATTTGTCTACTTATTTTATTACTCATTAGTTTGGCATATCATGTCATAATATGAATTTGACAAAATTTTAACCTAGATTTGGTTAGATATATCGTCCCCATATCATTGTGAGCTAAACCAAGCCCCACGTTATTTAATCCAAGCCCTCTTTTGCAAATAATTTTTGCTCGCACGGTATTAATGTACCTTCAGATAATAATAGTATTTTTACAAAGATAGGAGAAAAAAAAATCACAAATACCTATGCCAGGCACTTTTCTCGCTATTATGTGTGTTTTAGTGGTTCACGCTGTATCAAAAACAGATTCAAATATAAAGGACTAAAGTAAGTACAATATAAGCCCAATTTGTACAAGTGTCTAGAGTCTGGCTGTGGACTTTGCAACCGCCCAATCAACGTTCACAATAAAGCGCGGGAAACTTAAAAATAAATTGAGGCGAAAGAATTGAGGAAATAAAATAAAAAACTAAACGAATTACCTTGATTTTTGCAGACAAAAAATTGTGAATATGGAAATTTTTTCTAATGCGGAGGTTTTCTTGAAGAGGATAGTTTAGATTGGAAAAGAACGGATTAGACTCGTGATGATTACCACCTTCCCGAGTGTGACTATTATGTTTGACTAAACCTACTACTTACATACGTTATTAATAATGTACTTACTACTTTTACTGGTATTGATTTCTTTTGCACTGAGAAATCTTATTGCAAAATACAAAATAATTAATAAAACAAAAAAAAAAGGAACACATGACAGTTTTCGGTTTCTTTTAAAATATTTTTATTAAACAATTCTCGTTACTTAACATTGAAACTGATTATCTTCTGGGGTTAAATTTAAATTATGACATATAATTGTTAAATGGTCAAGTATTGTACATAGACAATTTACCTTTAGATACCTTCAGCTTATCTCTTGCGCAAACAAAAGTTACGTTTTATGGGTGAAAAAATACGTCCGAGCGCATGACTCGCCGGTCAGCTGTCTTCATTCGGGGAACCTTCGTGCATGCGCACAAACCTCGTGTTATCGGCCGTCCTACTTTATCGACAATAATCGACGCGCTCAAGAATACTCTCCAGAACCGGCTCGGCCGCCATTTTTGTTGTTGTGTTTTAAGGTTTCTCTTCTCTGCGGATTCCTTGTAGTTTTCTAAAGTTTTCAGCTATCGGATCGGCTATCGTGGATTGTGGGACTGGTGTATAATATTTATGGATTTCTGGTTTTTGTGTAGTTTAGTTAGTGAATTGTGTTTGTGCTTTTAGTGACTCGGATTGTAATATAAACAATGACTAGTACTAGTTGCAGCCGTTGTATAATTGTATTATGCCCAAATAGGGGTAAAATAAACCCTCTATGGTGGCATATGAGCAAGAATTCAAATTTTAAAGCCCGGACCTGTCTATTTTCCCATTCGTCAAACGATAATGTTGCAGTGCGCATGTCTAATAGTTCCCAGTTTTGTTTACATGCGCGAGGCCATAAAACTGCCACATTCGTGATTATTGTTTGTTTATCTAAAGGTAAATTGTCTATGGTATTGTATTTATTCTGTAATGTTGATATTTGTAGTATGTACACTTGTAAATCTGATTATTCCTAACGTATGTAATATTATGTTGCTTCCTTTCATGCCTTGAAAGACACTTCTTATTGTTGAATTGTTCGTTATATTCACTTCTAGTTTTTTTGTGTGATGAACTTTTGAGAATGTTGAGGAGGAGTGTTTTTGGCATTCGTGATGTTTCCAACAAACCCAAATACCTATATTAATAAATAGCATTTTATTTTCCTAATTTACTTACCAAAATTACTTTCTTTAAGACGGCGGCCTATGATTGGCCGTTTAAAAAGTCCATACAATCGGACTTTAGACGCTTGTAAAATTTGTCGGTCCTTTTAAGTTGTCTTAAAATAAAGAGTAATGGTATTGTATTTATGCTCATAGAAAAAATCTAAAACAATATATTTTTATAAAAAAATTAAAATATTTTATATAGATACCTACTATAAAGAAGTTTCATATTTATTTATATGGGAAAGAAAAACTAAAAGTATTCCTCCACAAAATTTAATAGAATATAATTCTTCAACATGTTTCGAACGTAGAAACGTTCATCATCAGGAGACAAAAAATAGATGGTTTTAGCAGAAGAGAAAGTGGTGTAGGACCTTAATGGAGCTTGTATGGAATTAAAACTTGCGGTGTAGAAGAGACATAATATGAAGGAAATTATTGAAAATAATAATAATAATAATAATAAACAATCTTTATTCAGATAACCATTACAGTAAGTAGAAAAGATAATAATAAAAATAAAAATAAAAATAAAAAATCCTATTCAATGATATCTGAAAAGGCGAAGTTCATCCCTTGCTAGTAACAAGGGTTGGTCTTCCACTTAACCTCAAACAACAAAAATTACAATGTACACCTTTAAAAGTCATTCCAAATTAAATAACAAAATAAAGATCATGTTAATAACACTAAAATAAATTCTGTACTAATGCAAAAATATTAATAAGTAAAGACAGTGCAGGAGACGGATGAAGGAAAGAAAGAAAAAGCAAGAAAAAGAAAAAGCACGACCCGAAAGCAGAAAACTTTAAACACCCAGTAATATACTTTTATATATTTTTTTAAAAGTTAAAATAGATTTAGTTTTAAGGTCTAGACCAATAGAATTATAGATAGCGGATATGTTATAAGAAAAACTACGTTCAAACAGAACAGTTTTATGGATAGGTGGTGTAATGGTGCCCTTAAATCTAACGTTAAGGTTGTGTACATCTGTACGGAAAACTATTTTTTTTGTGCAAATATGACGGATTTCTAAGCAGTATTATTTTGTGAAAAAGCACAGCCGAATGAAAATGTATTCGCTGTTTCATACTTAACCACCCAGCATCTCTCAACTTGTGCCTGACAGAATGACGCTTCCGGACACCGTAAGCAAATCTTAAACAATAATTTTGTATCTTTTGAATTCTTTGAGAAGTCACAGCAGTCAAACATGGACCATACACAACATTACAGTGATCAAATGTGGACAAGACTAGCGATTCGCATAACATAAGCTTAACGTTTGAATCTAATACAGTGCGAGAATTGTATAGCAGCTTAAGCTTAAACATACATTTTCTGATACACTCAGAAATATGCTTATGAAATCTCAAATCTGTGTCCAACCAAAGTCCAAGGCTTTTTGCCACCTCAGAGAAGGAAATTGGCACCTCGTTAATCTTTATCTGTATATTATTTTGGACCGATGTTCGATCTTTGTTTTTGCCAAATAGAAGTGCAATAGTTTTAGATGGATTAAGAGATAATGAGTGGTCTTTAGATGCAGTGTAAATAGCATTTAGATCCTTATTAATTAAGTCACATGCTTGGTTTACATCAGCCGGGTCAAAAGAATAAAACATCTGAATATCATCAGCGTATATTTGTCTTGAACAACTGACAATAACATTTATAAGAAACGCCGTATATATATATTATATATAATATAGGTCCTAATATGGAACCCTGCGGAACACCATTGGAGATACTCCTGGAATCAGAAACCCGTAAACCCAAGATCACTCTTTGCTGTCTGTCTGCGAGGTAACTGTCAAAAAATGCAACCGAGGGCGCAGACAAACCAATATATTTCAAAATTAACTTAAGTGACCTATGATTTAGCGTATCAAATGCCTTCGAATAATCTAAAAGTACCAAGATAGTTAACTTACCGGAATCAGTGGCCCGAAGAATGTGATCGGTAACATTCAACATAGCAGTCGCGCAGCTATGACCCTGTCGAAAGCCTGACTGGGTGTCCGGAAGCACTTGATTGCACTCGATGTGCTTCTAAAAGTTGTTTTTTTATACACCTTTCTAAAATTTTAGATACAACAGGCAGAATACTTATCGGTCTCAGGTCTTTGTGCTCCCGGACTTCGTCAGCCTTAGGAAGAGGAACAACGTGTGATACCTTCCAGGAAGAAGGATAGACAGATTGAGTAATACAACAATTTACTATATGACAGATATATGTTATAAGAAATGGACAACAAAGCAAGATAAAAGTAATGCTTATACCATCAGATCCGATTGCCTTTGTTTTGATTGATGATATATACGACATGATTTCTACTTCAACAACGATTTTAAAATCTAAATTGAACTTTAAATTAGGAATATTATCCTGATAATACTGATTTAAATCTGAAGTGGGCAAAATTCTAGGAACTGAATTTATAAAATAATCGTTAATTTCGTTAACATCGCTAAGCGCTTCAGGAATTTGAGGTTTAGGTTTTTTATTGTAGATATTTAATTTATGTACAGTTCTCCAGAGCGCTTTACCACCACTTCTTACCTGTTGTCTTATATATGCTTTCTTTTCTCTCTCTAGAAATTTGTTAGTTAAATTTCTCAATGATTTATATTCCTGGAAAATTACAGGATTTTTAGTTTGTTTGAACCTAGAAAAAAGCTTGTCCCTTTGCTTCATTAATAGCCTAATGTTGTCCGTTACCCAAGGTTTGTGTTCCCTCCTAGGTACCATCGCTTTCAAAGGAGCATGTAAATCCAGCAAAGTACTAAGGTTTTCATTGAGAAACTCAACCTTTCCGTCAGCACTCTCCAGGTCAAATACATTACGCCACGGAATTGACTGAAGGTCACTGTACAACTGATCAACATTAATATTTTTTAAATCTCTATAAATTACTGGTTCCAAAGAATGAGGTTGAGATAATAATTCCAGATCAACATAAACTAGCTCATGATCTGATATATCCGGCAAATGCATAGAATCACATGCAGAATACTGACATGTTTCCGATAAAACGATCAAGTCAAGCAAAGTTGAACTGTACTGAGTGATTCTGGTTGGAAAGTTAACTATTTGCTTTAAACCTGTATTAGCTAATACAGTATTGAATAAGTGATTTATAGTATTATTAATGTCAAGGAGATCAAAATTAAAGTCTCCAAGACAGACAATGCAGTCAAATTTAGGAACTAAATCAATAAGAGTGCTTTCGAATTCATCTATGAATATGTGGACATTAAAATTAAAACATACTTACAATAAACTAACCAATTAAACTGGGGAAGTAGAAAAAACCTTTCTAAAAAGAAAATGTCGAAGATTATTTAAAAACATTTTTATTTTTTAAAAACTTTTTATAAAACATCTTCAGGTGTATGTCTGTAAGACATTGTAAGGGTAAAATTAGTCAAAATAATGAAGATATCACAATAGAATTGCATTCCATCAAAAGTGTTTTGTGGAGTACTAAGGGTTAAAAGTCAGTAGCCCCCCAACTCCCGCAAGAGCTAATTTAAAAACCATAAAATTAATCAAGAAGTTGCACATTTTATTAAAAAATTTGGAGATCAAAAAGTTTATTATAGTCTTAAAATGACTCAAATACGTTACCTTGGATTATCCGGCGCGCGCGTCGACCAGACAGGGATTCAAGGCGAGTTAATACGTGACATGCGTATCTGTTTTGTTTTTCCTTTTATAGACAAACAAAGATAGGACACGTGCTACAGACAATGCTTGCATGGCTGTTGTAAAAAAATTTCGAGGAGGATCTCTATAGACTCTTACCCTGTGAATCAAAGTAGTGTCATGATATAAACGCGTCTGGGGATTGATCTGACGAAATGAAACGAAACTACTTTAGCTAAAAGAATAAACCTAAAAAAACATTACAACTATCCACTTTTTAAGACGTCATTTGTTTATTCCGGGCACAAAGACATCAACAACGACTTTTTATATAGAATATTTCGCTTTAATTTATTTTTAAACCCGTTTGACGTACATCCAGTGAATGAAAAATAATTATCTGCTTGCTGGGATATGTGTGACGTCATACTTTAACGCACCCTGCTGGACTGCTCTCATGAATGGGGTATTTTTTAATGACATTCTCTATTTTTATCGCGTCACTCTAAAACGGGTTTTAAAACATTATCCATAATTAGCCTATCAGACCGACGGCTCCAAAACTAAAGAAGGTATTGGAGCCGGAATATATGGCAAAAACCCAAAAATAGAACTAACTATCAGCCTGGAAACTATGGCAACCATATTTCAAGCAGAGGTTTCTGCAATTGAAATGTGTGCAAGACTGCTGATAGATCGACGGTATGCACATAAGCCAATCAAGATATTCTCTGACAGTCAAGCTGCATTAAAAGCTCTTGAATCGAGATGGTGTACCTCAAAAACGGTGTGGAGCTGTCACGAAACACTATCCGAACTAAGTCTGAACAACAAAATAACCATAATATGGATACCGGGACACATGGGCCTGGAGGGTAATGAGGCTGCCGACAAGCTCGCCAAGAGAGGTGCAGCACAAAAATTTACAGGACCCGAGCCGGTAATAGGTATATCTCATGCTACGGCCAGGAAAACAATACTAGCTGAAGCAAAAAGCAAATGGGAAAGACACTGGTTAAATTTACCAGGTCTAACACACTCAAAAGCATTTATATATAGCCATATAAATCAACAACTAACTGACAAACTACTTGTGCTCAACAGATCATGCCTTAAAGCACTAGTAGGATTGTACCAAGGTCTCTATGATACCTTGGGATTGTACACAGGCCACTGCAGGTTGCGACACCATATGTATAAAATTGGATTATCCCCAACTGATGAATGCCGGCTCTGCATGGCAGATGCAGAAACAGCAGAACACGTATTGTGCGCCTGCCCCGCAGCAGGAAGGATCAGATTCGCCCTATTCGGCGAGATGACTCTGCTAGTACATTAATTTTAACCCTGTGCCGACCAATCACAAACAGCGTGCTTCGGGACTCATCGAGATAACATCGTGGAGACTCGGTGTCTCGCCACTCGGCTTGCTTTTGATTGGGATCTCTTTTGATTTTGGCGCAACAAGCTTGTTTACTGTTTGGTTTTGTTTAGATTTTGTAGAGCTTTTTGTGATTATTTTAGATTAGTATTTAAAGTGCAATTGTCCACAGAATTCTAAAAAAGCAATATTTATTGCTATAACCTATTTTTTGGTAACAGATAACAGCAATGGATTGGATTCAGATAGGTATATTTTTAATGCCCAAAATTTTAATTTAGTAGGTCTACATTTTATATTTTGTAGGGTAAAACCAACTTGTGAAGTTTGCCAGTAAGTCTGCAAGATATAGGCACCTGAAGAACTTCCATCAGATGATAATTAAAAATGATGAAACTGAACATATTTTGTGCCCAATATGTGTCCCGAAGAAGAGAAGTTATCGTCCCACAGCAACCTTACAAGGCATTTAAACCAAGTTCATGAAGTAAATTGTAAAGAGTCTTCTTTAACTTTTCCGAACATTGAAGAATTTGAAGCGTGGAAAAAATTGGAGAATAAGGAAGTTGACTATGCGTGTCATAGGAAAAATAAAAATCCAAATAATGGTGATGTACTTATATATATACTACAGTTGTAACCGAAGAGCGATATGACAGGTATTGCTTTTTACAAGAAGTATATAAAATTTTGTCTTATTATATTTGTTGTTTAAGGGCGTGTTAGTACCTGCCAAAAACGTAATATGAAAGCTGGGGGAAGTATAAGAATTCGAGGAGTTTGCCCTTCAAGAATAGTCGTGAAAATTTCCAATCAAGGTAATTTATTACAAATTATAAAATAATGTTGGTACAAATATTTTTAATTCCATATTTTTGAGTGAAGTAAATATATGTGTCTAAAAACTATACCCGGGTCCTCCAAATATGAAGTCAGATTCTCATGGTACCTACCTATTTTTCTTTTTCTGCCACTTGTTACACAAATATGGTTACCTAATAATATTTTCGGTTTAAAGACATTTTTTATGTTGTGGTGGTGTTTGTCAAATTATTGCATCAATATTTTATAACATAATATACATGTAATCCTAATTATTCTGGACAAAGTGATGAAACAAGGTAGAATGATATACGATTGGCTGTACAGATTTTTTCACAATATATTTGTATATTTCTAGGATCAGTTATGGCAACATTTACTGAAACACACATAGGGCATGCTGATGAATTGAGAACTAAAAGGCTAACGAGAACTCAACAAAATATCATCATCGAACAATTGAGTGGGGGAGTTAGTAATGACAGAATAATTCAAGATGCACGAACTTCAATTAAAATCAATACCAATTCTCCTAATTTTACATTATATAAAGATTAAGCTTAGACCTTTTTATAGTATACACTGATCTGATGATGAAATCCAAAACTGAATGTTCAGTGCAAAAGGCCTTTATTATTTAATTACATCATTTTTTAAATATTTTAGTTCGGTTTAGTTCATTTCATTTTTACCATACTTATTTATACTTAGGTTCATATGGTTAATATAGTTACTTTTAAATAATATATTGTTTTATTTGTTCTCGACTGTTTACAGTATTTTCATAAATAAATTTTAAGTTTTTATACTATTTTTTTTTGTTTTATTGAATTATGTTCCTATTCGAAGGTAATAGGGGTACCTAGTTATTATAAAGTTTAAAAAAAGTATTTATCTTGTTTTAATATAAATAAATTAAAACCGATAATTTAATAACAATCAGAAATAATATGATTAACCGAGATAAACAAATTACTGGAAATTTAACTTTTTGTACAGAATCAAATATATGGTGAATGCGCTGGAATTATACAAAACATTGTTCTACCTCGATCATTATGATCGACATACTGCAATAGAAATTTAAATTTAGCGCCTTGGAAGCCACGCCTACATAATTCTCATTGGTCGGCACAGGGTTAAAATTAATGTATGCTGACTCTGCTGCCGGATGACATGAAAAATGTCGCTCCCAATACCATCATTAACTTCATTAAAAAGTTAGACCTATTGGCGGAAATATAAACAAGGTGTGAGCAGAGCTGGGCAGTAGCTAGCTACTAAGTAGTTAAGCTACTAGCTAGCTACTTTTTTGGTAGCTAATAGCTTTATTCGAGCTACTTTTAAAACCAAGTAGCTTGTAGCTGTAGCTTTTACATTATTTTTTAGTGTATTCATAAAGCTATTTTTAAAAGTAGCTAGTTAGTCGAAAAAGCTACTTAAGCTACTTTCGGTAGCTCGGTAGCTTAAGCTACTTTCGGTAGCTTAAGTTATTTTCGGTAGCTTAAGTTACTTTCGGTAGCTTAAGCTACTTTCGGTAGCTTAAGTTAATAAAAAAATAATTTAAGCTAGCTTAAGCTACTTTCGGTAGCTTAAGTTAATAAAAAATAATTTAAGCTACCTATTGCAAATAACTACCTACTTTACCGACAAGATGATGTCAGAAGTCAGAACTTGTCTGTTTATCGTCATCGGCGAAATGGATTGTCGGACAGCTTATTTGAAAAGCTCGTTCTACTTAAAGGAAACTGTTTTTGTAATAATCTTATTTGCACATTCACCAAATAGTTAAAATTATTAATGTTATAATTAGTTTTAGGTATTGCCATTTTGTTAACTTGAATTAAAAAATAAAATAATTTAAAGGATATTATATTTTGTATATTATTATTTATTTAATAACTTTGCCTTTTTCCTTTGAGATAAAAATTTGAAAAACTAAAAAAAATTATAAAACTTTGACAGTCATGTTATATCAAAAAATATCTATTACCTATAATTGTTTAAAAGTATGGCAAAAATAATTTTTTACGATGTACCCCTCACATTCTGCACTGTTGAAAACATGCTCAATAATATATTTACTTATAATTATTTGATCAATCGACTTACCTGTAAGGAAGGTTGATCATAATTATATGAGCAGTCTCGTCGAAATATTACAAAACACCCTGTACGACCAGGGTGTTTTGTAATATGAGACGAGACTGCGTAATGTAATAATACTTAGTTACAGGTAGGTACCTACATTATTAAAACTTTATAATATTTTTATTACTAAACTCTTTTAATGTCGAAGAACGTAGTTTTTCAAAACTGCATTCACTGACATAAAGTGAAGTAACCTTTGCAAAGTAGCTTATAGAAGTAGCTTTAAAAAAAGTAGCTTGTAGCTTAGCTACCAGTAGCTAAGCTACTTTTATTTAAAAGTAGCTTGATTACACGGTAGCTTAACTAATTTAATTTTAAGTAGCTTGTAGCTAGCTACTTTTTTCTAGTAGCTTGCCCAGCTCTGGGTGTTAGCCACAATAGATCGCATGGTCGCAGTGGAGGGTTAGCTGTAACCCTGTAACCCACTCACTTTTATCCTAACCTAACCTAACCTAACTTAGCCTATCAAAAAAAGAATATAGTTTTTTAATAAAAAAATTACATAAAAGCTTTAAGAATTTATATACCTCTTCTGCATTTCTCACTGAGAAAACGATTTTTTTATATTAAATAACATTTATTAACTATTAAGAAATTTCATGTTTAAATATCAGCAAACAAATATTTCTTTATTCCTAAGAAATAATTTGTTATGGATTGGTGAATAAAAATAACTTTAATAATAACAAATAATTGTTTACCATCTTACAATGGAGGTAACAGTTATATAGAGCATAAATTAATTATTAATAAGATTTATTATTTGGTAAGATATATTGCTTTACTGTCATAATGACAAAGTTTAGATAAACCAGTTGTCTGTTAATTGTTAAGACACGTATATTTCACTTAAATATACTCCCCTAACGCTAAATTTATATCACCTTAACCAATAAAAAATTTGTATAGCAAGCAGGCTTACGAAATTAGTAATTAATAAATCATAGTTACCAATAAATTTGTTGTGTCTTGGGGTAAAAAGGCGATATAAAAGTAAAGAAATATTTTTTTAATGTTAAGAAAATCAATTTACTTAGATTTAGATAGAAAGGGGGAAAAATAAAACTCTTAAACTTATATTAAAATAAATGCTTTAATAAACTGAATGCTGTTATATTGTTCTACCTGAATATAAAAATATTTTCAAAAAAAATTTGATAAAGAACAGAACAATTACACCTTATTAAATATGTTTACCTAGTGGTTGAAAATTTTACTGTAAAAATTGGCATTTGACATTTGAAGTAATAATATTAAAACTTTGTTGTAAAATCGTAACGAAAATCGTTTGTTAAAAAATGTTGTCCCAAAACAGAATATATTTTTAACATTACTTTTAACTCGCTCAGAAGATCTAGCGTGGCGGCTGCAGCTGCTGGAGAAAACAACACAATTTCTTCTACAGTGCTGGTTGAACAAGTTTGGTCAAAATCAGCACTGAAATATCAAATAAACAAAAAATAATAAAATGTTTTACTTTAGGGCTCATACTACATAAAAGTTTTACATAATACGATTTACTTAGCAATAAGCAATTATGTATGTGGTATTCTGCCGTGCATGCTGGATATTATTTCTAATTGCATTAGCAATATTAGGAGACAAGTAAAAAAAATTCTAATTTTATTATAAAAAAAATACCAAACTAATAACTCACCTGACAATCACAGCCTTTTTTGTTAATAAGCACGAGGCGACGCGACCACCAACGACAACTATTTTTACGCAACTACTGCGGGTCGGTATGACGCGCCCCGGTCGGCGCAACGACAATTTTTTTTAATATTAAGAACAATAATTTAATGTTCAGTGATTATCTTATTATTTAATCGGCGGCTTTAAATATTATAATTATTTCTTAACTATTAAAATAAATTTTGTTAACAAATATTTTCTTTAAGAATAAAAAATCGATATCTTTATATGCAAGGGGCCTTATTAGATATTAATTTATTAACTTTATTCCAAAGGAATCTTGCCCAAATAAATCGGTTTGTTAACTATAATCAGACTTTTCCCTCAGTGTACCAGTAGCTAAGCTACTTTTATTTAAAAGTAGCTTGATTACACGGTAGCTTAACTAATTTAATTTTAAGTAGCTTGTAGCTAGCTACTTTTTTCTAGTAGCTTGCCCAGCTCTGGGTGTTAGCCACAATAGATCGCATGGTCGCAGTGGAGGGTTAGCTGTAACCCTGTAACCCACTCACTTTTATCCTAACCTAACCTAACCTAACTTAGCCTATCAAAAAAAGAATATAGTTTTTTAATAAAAAAATTACATAAAAGCTTTAAGAATTTATATACCTCTTCTGCATTTCTACATAATAATAGAAAAAGTTCCTGTCTACCGTTTTGGCTAACTCGAATTTACAGTATCATTTTGTGTGGGTATGAGAGAATGAATAATATGTCCACAATAAGGACAACAGGTCAATTAGTGTTGCCGACGTGACCAACGCATGGCGAGTCGATCCCTCGGTTCAGGAGAGGGGATCATTTGTGCTGGCGAAATCAGCACGACAGAAATTCAAACGATATTCAGTAATATTTGGAACAAACTTGATATAAATTTGTGTTACAAAACTAATAACTCTTTAAGTAAATTTATCAAAAACAATAAAAAGTAAAAGCGATAAAAACAAAAAATCAGGCGTCTATAAATTAAAATGCAAAGATTGTCCTTAAACATTGGCGGAACGGGTAGACATTTTGACAAAATAATACAGGACCATTATAACAGTTTTCTAAAAAATAAAACATACTCAAACTATGCTAACCACTAGATTATCAACATAATTTCGATCCTTCCTTTAAAATCTTACATACAGAAAACAAAGGCTGGCTTAAAACTAAATTTGTTATAATCTATGGAAATAAATAAATCTAAAAATCGGGACCTGTTACTTAATGATCAATTAGATTTAAATAATTCACCTTTGTTAAATTTATTCTGTTGCCCATATTGTACTTAAGATTTTGTAAATTACCCATATCTTAAACATAGTATAAAACAAAGTCGCTGTCGCGTCTGTCCAATAACTCCTAGATAAGGAGTTATTGGTCTGTCCCCAGCTATATGTGCCGTAATCTTTAAAACTACGCAACGGATTTTGAAGCGGTTTTTTTTAATAGATAGAGTGATTCAAGAGGAAGGTTTTTATGTATAATACATAGTGATGTAAAATTCTCGGTAATAATATTTTGGAGAATATTCTCAAGTTAGAGAATTTTCTGAGAATGGTAAGAAAACCGTTAGAAATGGCAATAAAAAGAAATTAAAAATTAGGTACCTATTCTGCTTATTTTCGGCAAATGTCAAACGGCGAACGGCGTTAATAAAACAAAACGTAAAGAAATAAAATTTTTATTTAAAAAACATAACATACCTTCCCAAGAATAGCTAAAAACTAAACAAAAAAAAACAGTAAAATAAAGAAAGATCACATTTAACTATTAAAAACATAGGACGCATATATATATATATATATATGCTTCTAGGGGATTTCCCTGAATCACTGTTGCCAGACGTAAAACACTGTTGCCAGAGTTATAGAAAAGGTTAGAGAAACTCAAAATTTTAAAAATCATTGCAAAATTTTTCAGTGTAAATCGAGGCGGTGTAAATTATGTAGAAAAACTTCTTTAGAGAATTTTCTTACAGAGAATATTCTCGAGAATATTTCCGTTCTCGAGAATATTCTCTCGAGAATATTCTCCTCTCACATCACTAATAATACATGCATAATATTGTAGAGAAACACTGATAAATTTAGAGGTTTGTTCGGGTTTGTATTTATAAATCTTGACGTGATGGTGAACTCGCTTTATTATTATCTCAGAGGCGTATAATGCCTGGCATTGCAACGCAGGCCGGGTACACGCTAGTTGTACATAATTTAATTTAATTTTTAAACCCTCTGTTGGATTTTACCGCTATTGTAACCCGTCCACTGTTTTATTTACATCTTTAATAATTTAATTTTATTGCACCCCAATTTTTATTTTTCACCTTTATTAAATCACTGTCATCTGACGAAGCTACAGTACTACAGTGTTAATGAAACATGTAATTTTTCTAGATAATATAGTTCAACTTTGTTTTACCTATAATACTATAGAATAAGGCCGACGATACGGCGCAAGTTTGTTCGGGTTTGACTTAAACTTTATCGTTTTATCTACGAGCGTGCGGATTGTATCACTTTTCTGTACGACGCGTTTTTTGATACACATTTCCGCACCAGTAGAGAAAAGGTAAGTTCAAGTAAATGTTTATTTTGTGGCCACTCAGTTAATATCCATCATGTTACCTACAGAGTGTCACCAGAGCAAAAGACTAGAAAGCCATTTTAATTGTTATAAAAACATCATTCACTTTGTTTTGCTCCAATTAACAAGAATAACGATGGCGTAGGCTTCTCAACAGCTACCGCTTTTCTTATTAATTAATCTCTAACAGAATTTCTAAAAAGGGCCTTTTATTATAAAATTTCACGTTGGCGGTAATTTCTGCCAGATGGCAACATCATTATATTATATAATATTAATAAATATCGACGCTAAAGTGTTCCTATTTGAGTTCCCTCAAATTGGGGGGAGGGCACTCGAGCAACCATTACAGATATCTATACGTAATCCATATACAGGGTGTTAGGTTAGGTTAAGTCGGTTCTAACAAGCGGTCAAAAAATTTGAAAAATATTTACTCACGTATAAAAATCCCATAAGGACAGTGGTATTTTCGAAAACTTACAGCGGATATACAAATTCGATAACACCAAAACGAAAATACAGCGTCGTCAGGGTAACCCAGAGCATATGTGTCACTGATATTCGAAATTGCAGTTTCAGCACAAGCAGACGTTTTTATAAAGAATGACTTTTTCTTTTATACCTAGTAATAAAAAAGTTGTTCCTCTTTCAAACTCTATCCGTGGATACACTGTATCATAGGCGCCGACTTTTAAAAATGTGTATGGGGCTGGGAGCATGTCCATTTTTATTTTTCTAAAAAAATGCGCCGCAAGAAAAAAATTTTCAGGTGCCACGCCCTTGTTTGGACTAATAAAACTTAATTTGATTCTACGTTTCGATAGCCCGACCCGTACGAATAAAGAAATTTTGCACAAATAAAACGAGATTTTAAAAACTTGCTAAATAAATTTTATCAAAAATTTAAAAATTAAACACATGATTTATTAAAGTATTTATTACCAACACAGAACACAAATATACTAGTGTCTATACTAGGTAGGTACTGTGTAATATCAACATTACACTTTTTAAAATGGTGTTATTGAAATCAACTGTTTTTCAATGCAAACGTATTTTGGCGAACAGCTCGATTTATAAATATATCAGCGACTTCTTTAAGGTCCAAATCATCTGCTATTTATCGGTTTACGTGCACTACCATTTGATTATTCAGTCTTTGCTGGGTCATAGTATAGTACTTCTTAAATAAGTTTTTATTCTCCGTAATGCTGGAAATGATCTTTCAGCGGTGCATGTCGATACTGGAATAGTTAAAACGAGTTTTTACCAATTTAATAACTTCAGATTTGATATCTTTGGTACACCAGACACACTTACCTTATCATTAATAAAACCAGCAAAAAAATCAAACACATGATTGACACTATTAATAACTTAACACAAGTTAGATTTTAGTTAAATGAGTTTAAATAAGGGCTTCAAGCTCCATACATACTATACATAGCATAGACAACTCAACTAAATGAACTGAGTCTGGGACTCTGGGATTTCCCGAAATCCAAAGTGCGCGAAACAGAACAGCCCCCATTTTCGCCAATTAAACAGCCACCCGACTAGCTGATCGGACAGCAACGCGCGGGCCCGTGAGTTGCAAAATGTTGCGTTTCTGATTTAATAGATCACAAATAAATATGACAGTGACAGTCATAACAACAACAACAGCAATTATTAAATTATTAGATATTATTGTCATTGTGGTGCGGATAAAACAAGTAAGTAACGCACGCAATATATGCGGTTTTAAATAATAGCTTTATTTGTTGTGATTTTTTTCATCCTTACCTTGACGGAAAATATATTAATTTGTATGGGTGCTCCGCACCCATAATATATTCAGTATGGGTGCTTGCGCACCCATAGCACCCATGGAGTCGGCGCCAATGCACTGTATATTAGAATAATAATGCAGCACTACTACTAATAGTACTAATCAAGTATATATACAACGTTTTGGCCCCAATAATAACAGCTTTAATTTTTATCTTCTCAATCAGTAGGATATATCCAGGCCAAACATTCTTAACTCTCCGCTCTTTCCTTGGAAGAAAAATACAGGTGAATCGAAGATTGGGTCATCCCTTGCCCGATTTGTTTATAAGAACTTTATTTATTTTATCATTTGCAGACAAGTGGAAAAACAACATTTAAAATAATTAAGGCAATAACCTATTTAAATGGAAACCTAATGTTTTTTAATCAGATGCGTAATGTTGAAATTAAAGGTACTGTAATTATTACATTATTAAGGTGGGATTAACGACTGCAGTGCTGTGCTGATCAGAGTAATTATTTTTATACTTTTGGCATAGGAAGAAGAAAGACAGACATATTCTGGAGCTGGTAGAGCAAGGCAGATGTTAGTCAGCCGGTCATGGTTTTGTTTACTTTCGTGTTTTGTGCAATTACGACCCCTTTCCTGTTAAAACAAACACATATTATCTTGAATTCTTAGTAGAGATGACATCTAGATAGACTAGGAAATATCGTGTTACCAGTAAAAATTGTTGTTTTTACTTCAGTTCTGAAAATCGACGTGTTTACTTTCAAGTATTTTAAGGAAAATTGTGGCAATTTTAGTGGTGTCAAAAAACTGCTTTTTTTAAATTTTCTGTGCATTTATTTAAAAAAAAAAAACACCGGCATACCATTCGTCAATGCCTTCCTGAACAGCCCTTCCAAAATTAGATACTAATTATTTTTTTTTTTAATTGCAAGGTTCAAGCCATTTATAGGTCTTTTATAGATACACGATTGATCTGGATCCTGCATTTAATTATTATTCGGTAACTTTTTTTTATAGATTTGATATTTGTTTCAATTATCACCAGCCGGTTAGTTGATCTACTAAGCGATTACAATAAGCATTCGTATGGATAAGAAATCCCAAGAATATAGCAAAAAAATTACTCCAAATGGAATATATTATATATTATGTCGTTCCTCCAAACAAGGTGCACTTGCTGAATAAATTTTTTGAAATATACACATAAACAGCAAAAAAACATTGTTTCACAACTTGGCAAACTCTTATTTATAAAACTTTTCTTTCATTTACTCCTTTAAACTTTAAATACACCTCCGTGACAGCGTCGCGGCGCCGCACGCCCACGCCTCTCTAGCCGGCGTCGCACGTGAACAGACGCCGCCAGTCACTTGTTTGCCGCTAACATTCGATATCGCGTCGTTGCAACTGTTTCATGTCCGACTACGATAAAAAAAAAACGGTCAAGTCAAAGTGCATTTCCATGTAACTGTAAATAAATATGCATTCGCGACGATAAACCAATACAAAGAAAGTGATCATATAGTTAAGAATTGACATATTAGTTTTAAAATTTTAAGTTTCCTATTGGCGGGAAGATTTTAGAAACTATTACTAATTGTCTGTGAATTTAATTCGTGGCAAAAAATCAATTCATGTATGAGTGATAAAAAAAACCATAACTAAAATATTAAAAATTGTTAGTACCTACTTTAAATAGTGTAGGAAAATTTAATAAAAGTTAAAAAAAAAACTTTACAGGCTGATGTGTCTAAATAAAGAATTGGTGATCTGATAACTAAAGGTGCGAAATAAAAACGTTTGTGGTTTATACAATTTTTAAAAAAGTGTTATTTATCAAACCCCACTTTTTGATCGATGTTATAAGTATTCCAAAAAACAAACCGGGTTGAAACTTCGTCGATACAAACCTGCTGCAACGATGAGAAAGACGATTAAAACTTGTATGAACTTTAAAGTTTTAGCCCTTGGCGATGGCATTATCTTCGGTTTCACGACGATAAAACTGTGCCATTAAAAATTTAGTTTCGATTTAGAGTTTTAAAAGAAACTTGTTTAAAGTATAAGTTATAATGCAAGCGAAGGTAAACTCTGTGCCGAGTCCTTATGGAGATTTTAAAGAGATACAAGGTAGGTCAGGTTGTTTTAGATAAAGAGAAAATATCTATTATTTATTTTTCATTATAGTTACTACATTATATAGTCTAGGTTTTATAAAAAACAACTCCCAATTGTTTTCATTCCTGATTTTCGTTCCTCATGCATGTTGTATTTCAAATAAATGTATCGTCTCTTTTTTTTACTTTCTATTTTATTACTTGTTTTTACATACAAGTTTATTTTTGATTACTTCTCTTTCTGTAATAGAGGAGCTTCAGTAAATATTGGATAATTTAAAGTGTCAATCATGTACTATAATTGAAATTAATTAAAAAATATTGTGGGCTAAAATTTCAATTATATATTTTTTTATGATTATACTCCAAATATTTTCAATTGGATTGATATCAGGACTATAAGCGACCCAAGGCAGCACTTCCACATTATGGGTTTGAAACCAGTGGGTTACAGCATTGGCAGTGTGAACTGGACAATTATCTTGTTGAAATATATTATGAAAGCATTATTGGGATTTATTTGCTCAGCAGATGGTGGTAACAATATGTTTTCTAAAATGTTAAAAAAACTCCAGGTCCATGAACACTTATCCAGCCCCATACATTAACAGAGATACGCCCATGTCTAGAAGTGAGGGGGTTAGTATATCGCTCTTCAAACCTGGTATTGTTTGGACGGTACACACGAATTTGTCCGTTATAAGTCGACTGGAACGTCTTTTCATCAGTGAAAATGACCCTGTTTCAAAATTGAGGATTGCGGTATTTATAATTTAAAGCAAAAATTATCCTTGATTGTCGCTGTTCTTCGGTAAGAAACATTTTTTCGCGGCTGGGCGACATTTTAGTTTAGATTCCTCGACTCTCCTGCTGGCGGTAGCTTGGGAGGCACGAAATGCTGTATCAATAACAGCATCCCTTGCAGTTGCAAATGGATTATTTCTTAGATATCCCAATAAGGGCAGCATCCTGTTCAGGGTTGGAACGTTTGGGACGACCTGAACCAATTTTCGTCTTTAGGGATTCTTCTTGTTCCCAGCGTTGCTTAATTTTCAATATAGTTTTTTTTTTTAATTTATATTATACAACTGCGCTAGAGCACGGATTGGCCATCCTTCTTCGATACTTGATAAAATTTGAGCCTTTTCAACTTCAGACAACTGACAAGGCATTTTTATGTTCTTCTGTCAAAGTTTATCAAACGTTACCACCATGCAGTTTCAAAATTAATTACACTGACGCCAATGCTTTGCATTTTTAATAATCTATGCTAACCTCCAATAAACAATCATTTAGACAAGCCGGTTTTACGCAAATATGACAAACTTACCTCTCATTCTAATTCTTGTACGCTTTTTTTATGAATACAACTGTACCATACGTAAGTCAAATTATTATTATTGCTACTATTATTGTTTGTATGCCAATAAAATAAATAATTTACCATTATATTACCAGGGTGACCACCTCTCCGGTTTTCACCCGGAGTCTCCGGTTTTTTATACTTGACCTCCGGGCTCCGTTTTTTTTTGTAACAGCTCCGGTTTTTAACAAAAAACGGCAACATCGGGCCGTGTTTGTTTGAGATCGGAGAGATGCTTTCGCATTTACCTTACCTACCATTGGTTAGGAATTTGTTTTCTTTTTATATTCTCTTGTATTTAAGTATAGGTACCTAACTTACTTAACGTGATTATTAGAATTTATTTTATGTTTGTGTTAACTTTTGACTAAGAGTTTGTTTGTTGTTATTTTTTTAATTTGGACCTAAAAACTTATTTTGGAATTTATCTAGATGTGGCAATTATTATTAATAAAAATGTTTGAAATTAATAATCCTTACCTGGTTAAAGAACCACCATAATAATTATTGGTTTTTAAGGCAGTTCCTGACGTATAAATAAAAATAATTTTTTTATTTCAGCTTTTATTGTGTACCTACTTACTTATAATTATTAAAGTTAGATAACATGTATATTCGGTCTAGAATTATACTCTAAATTTTTGCTCATCATTTCCGGACACCCTGTATAATATTTACAAAACAAAATTTTCAAAATAAATTACTATTAAATATTATTATTACAATTACTTTTATTATTATTGTTTGGCAACAGTAAGCGGTAGAACCGATGAGACTATTGCATCAATTATTTTAGAAGGTATCACAATGACATGTATAATTTTCTCAAGTCCGGTACTGAAATTCATACCAACTAAAAATTCAATAGACTAGAATTGACAGAGTGTCACGTGACTTGGAATCCATGTTGCGAGAAGAATTAAAATTTTTACTATAGTACTACATTCAGTTACTCTGTTGTCGCTACGCCACTGGGACTACGAGCGAATGACATTGTATTTAATTTTTTAATTAGTAAAATAAGTAGATACCTTGTTTACTATTCAGTTTTACGACTTTATGTTTTCTTAAAAAGGTATTGTAGGTGGTTCGCGAGGTGATTACCCATAACGAAAAATTAAAATAATAAATGGGTAAGTTTTTAGATTCTTAAATTCCTAAATTTACAAATCACAATTTACATTGTATAGTGAAATTGTGGAGTCTGTCGTTACCTGCGTACAATTAATGTAAGGTAAAGCTTCGATAAATAAAGTTCCATATAGTGCAACATAAATAAATGCAGTGGCGTAACTGAGTGCCCCCCCCCCCCCGCAAACGTTTTCAGGGACCCCCTCTCTATAACGAATAGAAAATGATAATTCTTATTTTCATTACTATTAGGTTCAGGTTTATGAATTTTTGAATTCGTTAATCGTGTAATAATTTAATTAGTGTTAAACCCACATTTTTGTTAAGTACCTACTATTAAAACAGCAAACAATTCCAATTTATTTTATTATCCTAGGTAGACATAACATAGGTAACTGTTTGAAGGTTGGAGACAATGATGTTTCTTGCTCGATGAAAGAGTTTTGGACTTCCATTGTCTTTATTTGTTTTAAATCACAACGTTTCAACTGGTAAGTATCTCCAGTCGTCTTCAGGTGAATACTAAATAAGTAAAGTAACTACAAGATTATTTATACTAGCTAGGTGCACCGAAGCACAACTGAGGTGGGTGCAGTCATGCGTTCAGTTGGCACGCGATCTTATCCTAAGATTACATCTATTTAACAAAGGTTTCCAGATATTTCCTAAGTCTAATGATGGTTTACTAAAGCAGCCCGGATTCTGGTGAATAGCAGCAGCTTCCTTAAACTCTCTTTTCCTCCAGTGTGGTTCCTTATGTAGGATTTCAGCTTCTGACCACATGATATGGTGGCCATGTTTCCAGGCATGGTCAGCTGCACCTGATTTTTCGGTCTCTCCTTTTAACGTATTATTTTTGTGTTCTTTAATCCTTGTCTCGAGTGGTCTTAATGTCTCACCTATATAAGATTGGCCGCACTCGCTAGCACCACTAGGAAAAACTGCGTCTACCAGATCCCCTGCGTAAAAAAGTAGGTACAAGGTAGTATACAAAACGACCAGATCCTCGAAAGTTCTTTTTCGCAAAATCGTTTATAATTTCATCGATATTTAATGTTTTAACAAACTCGTGTTCGATACCGATTAAGGATAAATCCGAAAGGCGTTGTTGTCCCATGGTGTTACGTAAATAGGTTTTTACTATTTTAAGTTTGGAAAAAGATCGTTCCGCTGATGCCACACTAACTGGTAAAGTTAGAAATAACATCACTGCACTAGATAATCATTTTTCAGTTAATTTACGGTGTTATCTTGTCATTAAAGTACCCAGGTGAAAAATTGTTATTTGTCACCATCATTCATCATGTCATTCATCACCACAGCGGAATTCCACACAGACATGGACTGCCCATAGTATTTCTTTCTGTTGTAATTTAAAATTTGCCCCGATTATCATAATCAATACTTATTCTTATTATATTATTATTATAATCACTATTTTTAACCTGCAATTCCTTGAATTTGTTGTTGTTAGTCACCTAATTTGTCTTGGTACGCGATCATCAAAATTACTTTGTCATGCCTGATATTATACCTTAATATTTATTATATTGTGTTCAGCGGCAGTCGCAAGGGTTTTCAAAGGGAGTGGGTTTGGCCTAATCATCAGAATTAACGTGGTAAAATGGTAAATATCTATTATACGACCGTCACGCAAAAATTTATGAATTTTTTAGGAATGATAAATTTTGGGGTGCAGATTACGAATATGAAAACAATTTTTGCCGGAAACGCTTAGTTTTTAAAATAGTCCTCCTTAGAGTGCTATTTTTTATTGGGTTATTCAATTATCATGCACTTACCGTTTACTGCAGTTCCAATTTGATTTTGTATAAGTTCCAAAAAAATATCGTTTCCCAAATTTTCTTCCAGAAAAAGGTTCAATAATCCGATGTTCAAATATGCCCGCCAAAACATTTACCTTGTGAGACTAATTTAGCCCTTATTTGTACAAATCTGTGTTCATTTTCAGTACTTTAATACATATCTAGTTTTAAACATTTGATTCATTGTTCAAGTTCAATGTGAAGGTGCATTCATCGGTAAAACAAACCATTGCGTGGGAATACCCTATCGTTGTTTATCCTTTCCATAACTTCAAAACGAAAGTTTGCTCTTCGTATCACCTCTTTCCTCAATTATGTAATTTACGCAGTACTGTGAAGTGATGCTTTTCCTACAGTTTTGCTAAAAAGCCTAGTGCTAATTCCATTATTTTCTTCTACATGGGTTAGGTTAGAGTGGTAGACGTTTGGGTTTGTTGCATTGTCCAAACAGTCACACGTAGTCCTATAAGGACCGTTCTGGAACCACACATATTCCGCGGATCCTATCCGCATCAGCTTCCTAATGGTTAACGCGCAACCAGAAATTTTGTTCGGGGGGGCTTTAACTTCTTGCGCCGAAGGCGCTCTTTTGCGCCGCAGGCGAAAATTTTTTTGGGTGCCACGCCCTTTTTTGGGTAAAATACGTATGATTGACGGGAGCGACAGCCCCCTAAAACTTCTGCAATAATACGCCGCTGGCCCTAACGAAATATTTATGAAAAAAAATTTAGAGATTTTATTTTAATTAGTAAAAATGTATTTAAAGTAACGCATATATTAAGCATACTTATACTAAAACAAAACAAAAACCTTATACAATAAGTTGTAAGTAATCACTAATAATACCAATAATAAAGTAAAATTCTTCGTTTTGTTTTTGCCATTTCGTCCAGAATTTCTTCCACGGTAATATCAATATCGTGGTTCGCATAAATAGGTAGACCAAGGTCGATAATTTTTGAAACAAAAAAAAATAATAGTAGGATGAAACCCATTGGAAAAGAAAGAGAATATAACAAAAATGAAAAAAAAAATTATTTACGGGCGATCCGAGGTCGGGAAGTGGAAGGGGGTGAGTTTTTAAGGCTAGAAAACGATGTATCTCGATTTCCGGAAAAACTACAAGTCCTATGGAAAAACGTTAAATGGCACAGTTGTAGGTAATAAAAAGATCTACAACTTTTGTATTAACACTTTTTCACATTGCCTCAAAATTTATGTGAAAAATTCAAATAACCAAGTTTTTGTTTTTTTATTTTTATCTTTTACAAAAAAAATTATGTTTTCACGAAATTTGGTGATAACTTACCTTTTTATGTCCCAAACACACTGTAATTATTTTGATTTAAAATATTTATTTTTTCACCTTATTTTGACTTAATATTGAAAAAGCACCCTTATTTTCAATCGAAAATTCTCACGTCAAAATATCTGCTGCTGAATACTTTGCTCATCTTCTTTATCTCTGCAACTTCTACAGAAGTCGTTAGTTGGTATTTGCATATGTTCAGCGTGTCTACCGAACATGCAATGTCCGGTGGTTACGGCAGTGATGTAGTATGATGATGATGATGGAGTATAAACGTTCGAAAAGTGCATTATTTTCTTGTGCTCCACCATCAAGTACCTACATCATTATTTTGCTCTAACCAGTTTTATTTAATAACTACAGTATCTTGACTCTTGAAATTAGTCTCTTTCTAAATGGTACATCCTACATACAAATTATTTCCCAATTTGAAGCTACAAGTTTTTCAAGTTTTTAATACAAATTATAATTAGAAACCCGGCACCCATAAAAGTACAAAAACCGTAGGGATTATAAAGTACAGTTTGCAGTTATGTTAATATTATAATTTATCCCCGTCTGTACTCGAGGATTTCCGTTGTAAAATTTATACGCGGCGACCGGACTCCAGCGCGTTTAAATAACCCTATTATCTCAACAACGGGCGAACTTCATTTTTACAATGAACAAAAGGGCTAATTATTAAAAGAGCTTTCCTGGAAAAGCTCCTTTGGAAATATAATAAAATGGATACGTGTCTGGCGGAAGTGACTTCAAGAAAATTAAATTGTCACCATTGCAGTGGCGTGGCCGGGGGTGCGGGGATATGGGGACAGTCTCTTCCCGAAATATTTCGAAACAAAATAAATCTTTTATTAATCAATCAATCAATCAATCAAAATGCCTTTTATTTTGGTAAACATATAGTGGTTACATAAAATTTGGAAAAGGGGTGGCGGTATTCAAACCAGTTGCTCTATACAACCACCCCAGATAAGTTATAATAAAAGATATTTATTTACATAACAAAATACTAAACTAAAACAATAAGCTAGTTATTATATATTACAGTAATAAATAATTAATCTTTCGAAAGAAAATGTTTAAACAAAATATGTGTTCAAAAACATAAAACATAAAAAAAATTAAAAAAACATTATTTATATTACTATTAATAATCATCTCAAAGTCCGATCTCTGCTCCCCAATATCTCTTTCTTAACTAATCTAATGAACATATAAATTGATTGGGAGATCTTAATATGGAGTGGAATCGAATTATACAGTGTGATAGCACTGTAGGGAAACGATCCCTTAAAGCGTTCCGTTCTGTGACGAGGTACACTAAACAGTTCTCTATGTCTGGTATGCAGGTTATGTGTTTCACTGCTAGGATGGAGAACCATTACCAGTAATTTTAAAAACAGTTTTAGCCAATTGTAATTTAGACTTGCAGTTATATGATCATACTTTCGGAGGTTATAACAAAAACGTAAACAGGAATTTTAGATTTTTTGTAGGCTGTTTTTATCCCTTCTCAATAATGCAGGCCAGTATACGATATTACAATAAGTCAAATTGTGATAATACCAAGGAATTGGTTAACTTAAGTTTCAAATCGGTACCTACTGAAATATCTTTATGCAAATATAATATCTTTAGTGTAAAAAATGTATTTTTTATTAAGTTGTTAACATGAGAATTAAGCCATAAATCAGCATCTATATACAAGCCTAGATTCCTACAAGTATTAACTGTTTGCAACCCCGTTAAGTATGATCCTAAAAGCAGGGTTGTCAAAGAGCTCCTTTCTATCCTTCCCTATTAGCATTAGTTGTGTTTTGCCCTCATTAAGAACCAATCCGTGAGCCTTAGAAACCTTAGAGATTGTTGCTATAGATCATGGTTAATTTTATTCATTGCTAACAGCAGAAACAAACGAATAAAATGAAAAATAGATCTGGGTATCATCAGCGTATTGATGTGAACTACAGTGAACTACAGTACTTAAGAAAATAACAAAACTCAGCTTTGTAAAGGAAAAAAATTATAGGACCCAGTATGCTGCCCTGAGCCACACCTTTGTTTACATGGAGAAGCTTTGACATATTACTTTTTAATACAACTCTTTGGTAGGTATCTGCCTTGAAAATTGTTTTTAAAAAAATTTGGAGTTAAATCATCAATTTTGTGATTTATGGTGTCAAAAGCTTTGCTGTAATCCAATAAGATCAATGAAGTGTTAAGTTGGTTGTCGTAAGCACTAAGAAGGTCATCAGTTATTATATCGGTAGTACTAAAATTGGCATTGGCCTGACTGTGTTGAAGGCAAAATATTTTTAATATTCAAAAAGTGATTAAGTTGTTTGGCTACTATTTTTTCTAAAATCTTTGACAGTGTTGGTAAAATACTAACTGGTCTATAATCAGAAGGGCTGGAAGGATTTAAAACTTTAGGAATAGGTTTAACGTTAGCAGTTTTCTAAGCATTATAGGAAATTTTCCCGTTTGTAAGCATTTATTAAAAATAAAGGTCAGATGGTTACTTAAATGCGGAATAAGATAACAAAACATTTTTAGATTAAGTTTATCTGACCCCATTATTCAGCATTGAATGGATTATTTCAATAAATATGCAGGATACTGCAACAAAATTGTAACCTTAAAAAGTATGTTGTGAAAAAAACTTACGGCATTTGCTAAAGTCCTCTAAACAGATATATGTTAAAAAATTTATTATTCTTAGAGTTTGTTCGGGTGAAATTACAAAAGCTCTGTATCTGACGTCTGCAGCTGTAAGTAGCAGTTTGCAGATGCAAATTACAAAATTTTAATTCCAGAAAACGTTTATTGTACTTTGCGTCTGCAAATTTGCAGAATGTATAAAATTTGTTAAAAACTAACCTATATTTTGGGGATTTGAAGGACGATGGGATTGGTGGTTATTTACAATTTGTATCCCATTTTTATGTAAAAAAAATTAAGGGAACGTTTAAAGTTAAGATCATTAATTCATTATTGCCATGGATTTGGGTATATTTCACATATTTAGCAGACGATATTTCTGTGGCTATATTGCTAAAGGGCACTCCATTTTTATCACTTTTCAGGAGAGCCAATAATAAAAAGCACATAACATTTTTCGTAATCAAGCTTAAAAATTATTTTATACGTTGACAATCGTTACATTTTGTTTGTATAAAGTATTTATTTTTGTTCTAGATTCTTTTTTTTTCCTCCATTTTGAAAATGATTAGAAGTACCTAAGTGATTTATATTTAGCAGAGCAATCAGTTATGACTTTTTACCTAAAAACAAATATGCAAATAATTAAACGTGTTAAGGCATAATTCGACTTATGCTGTAACACTAATATAATGTTTATAAAAAAAGAGACAAATAATTTAAAAACTATTTTTTGACGTAGCTGGTATTAAATTTAAGTCCATGTAAAACTTTCTTGCACTGTCGTTAATTAAATCAAACATTTCGATGAAGTTTGCTTTTTTTCGGGTCAATTGACCGCGGTTTTGTATACAGAGATTTTAATGTAAAATCTAAAGTTTTTTAAAAAAAATCAATGTAAGTAAAAGTATCCGTTGAAGAAGTGCATCCTTAAACCTTACCTCGTCTCGCTTTTTCTCGTCTCGTAGGAGATAAATTTCCCATTTTTTACAAAAAAAGACAGATAAACAAGACAAACACGTGTTTTTAGAAATCTGACGCCTGTAGTTGACCTAGTTTTGCACTTGCGTACCGTTTGTTCCGCCACGTGCGTTGCCGTTTTGTGCCTTGAATACATAAAAACTTTAAAAATAATAAAAAATACTTTAAATATTCAAAAATTACATTTTTGTATATGTCGTAGGCTGATAGTGAAATCCGTCATTTCATGAAAAGCCTAGTCATATCATGCTGCACGCTAAAAGGTATATTGGCAACTGGTTTGTTCGTTGTTCCCCAGAGCATTTTTTTTTTTTAATTTAATTTAAATTTAATTTTTATAAAATAATATTAGTTGAAAAAATTGAAAAAAATGCTCTGGGGAACAACGAACAAACCAGTTGCAATATACCTTTAAGCCACGCTTCATGATATGACTAGGCTTTTCATGAAATGACGGATTTCATGATATCAGCCTACGACATATACATATGCAACCGTAAACGGTGTGAACCGCTAATGGCACCGTAGTCGTTCAATTTCGTTCCAATTCGGTTTCAGTGACGCATGCGTATTTGTTAGGTAATATAAGTACTATTATTTTGGTCATGTGTGAGTTGAGTGTTAGCAACACTATGCCAGAACAACCAGATTGTTAATATTACCATTACCAGGTTAGAATTATAATTGCAGCCTTCTGAAACGGCGACGCTGGTTGCCTTCACGTGGTGGAACAGAATGCACGCAAGTTCAAAAATAGGTCAGTTACCGGCGTCAGACTTCTAAACACACGAGTATGTTTTGTTTATTTGTCTTTTTTGGTAAAAATGTGTGTAATATGTTTTTAAAATAATGTAAATTATAGTTTAATGCTGTTTTAACTGAATAATGAATAAACCTTGTATTTTTATCATAAACCTTTGTGAAAATTTAAGTTTTTATTGCTCGTTTCAATATTCGTTTCGTATTTGTATTAACCTAACAGTAAAAAACAATGTCTGTGCTATAATATTGTTGTTTGTGATAATATTATTGTCAGTATGTTAATGGCGAAAATGAAGCTAGATTGTTTCGATTGACAACGGCATTATTTTAAAATAATCATGCCGAAAACTAAACTTGCAGTGTTCCAGAGTGTAAATCAAATTACCATAGCTTCTTAAAACAAGGTCAGGAACTTATCTATTGATATATAATTTATAAAAAAAATGATTAAAAGCGATTCTCAGAGACAACTGGACACCATCAAAATAGTATGTAGTTTACTCCATACATTTTGCTGTGGCATAATATTATACTTAATTCCGCCTGCACAAATAAATTTAAAGAAAAATGTTTTTAGAAGTTTACTAAATAATACTACCACCGAACTGATTATTATTCTATTTGACTTTATTAAATACCCAGCCTACTTATGATTACGTCACTTGACAGCACTGAGGCCTTATATTTTAGGAGGTGTTGATTCGTTTCGTCTCTGCCTCTGCGACTATTATCGTCAATTATTACTCCAAATTCTTCACTTTTACTAGTTTTCTTAAATCAGGCAACACCGTCTCGCCAAAACTGCATTTCCATGCTAATTTTGACCCAATTGTAGGAGGCATGAATCTCTTATAAGGATTTCTAACGATCCTCATGCACGAAAAAATTTAATTAAATTTTTTGCGGTAAGAGTCTAAATTGTATTTGTTCACAAGTTCAAACCAACAACACAAAAATGCATTGTGAAATTTTTTGGGCTAATGGCTGAATACATTTTGCAAATGGCTACCTTAAAAGCCGTTAACGTGAATTATTAATAGTCAGGGCGGCATGGAGATTTTTGCAATGTTAATGTGGAAAATGATTCTACCTTAACGATTTTTGTTAGGGGAAGGTCCCATATGATGGCACCTTTTTTTACCACCTAATATATTTTTTAGTTCAAAGGTTTTAACCCATTTAACTATGTTAAAATATTCGTTACTACTTAAATATTCATTATAAAACTTTAAAAATATACGTAAAAACTATTTTTTTGTTAAAAAAAAATCACCAAGTATGCCATCATAGGCAACTGCATTGCCTATGACGCAAAAATCTGAAGGACGCATAGATGTAAAAGGAATATTTTTGTTACAGTTTGCACATTTTTATTGTTAAAAAATTCAAGCACATAAAACTTTAAAAAAAAAACTTAAAATAAAATATTACATTTTAGGGAACATGTTCAAACTTTTAAAAAAGATAATGAAAACATTATCAGGAAAGTAGAATCTAAAGACATATTAAAAAACTTTAAAAAAGCATATAAGTAGTGACATATCTAAAAGAAAAGTAAAAGTAGCGCCGTTTTGAATATGACGCCTATGATGGTATACCTATTTATATGTATTTATAGGTATGCCATCATAGGAAACTAATGGATATGCCATCTTAGGAATATGTCACACTTCTAGTAAATAATTTATAAAAAATTAAAACCACAACTTAGATTTAAAATAATCATAGCAAATTAACATCTAAAGGTATCCTATAGTTATCGGAAAAAATCGTGCATTCTAATTTAAAGCACCTAACATAATAAATTTTTGATTTAAAAACTGGCTATTATTACTTCGGCGCTTAACCATTTCTGTTCTATTAAATATCTTTGCATAAAAACGTCCGTCACGAATGAAATTCGACTCACAACACAAAAGTCACAACTGAACCAACTGAACGGTCAATACGCGCGCCCGTCTAACTATGCGGGATGACGCAAAACCGGTTTATTCCAAAGATACTTGTGGTATGCCTAGTTTTTTCAATCACTTGAATTATTCGATTAGCTACTTTACTACTACTAGCTACTTGCCTGGCTAGGATACTAGATAATAGCAACTTTAAGGAGTAAGGACAAAAATTAAACAACGCTTAAGTAATCTTGGGGGGGGGGTAATTACCCCCCCCCCATTACCCCCCCCTCTTGTATACGCCATTGTATAAAAACACCGAGTCAGTTATTCCCAATACAAATGCTGTATATTAACATGAACGATGAACCGCCAATATTAATAATTAATATTAGCATTTAAGTAAAAAAAAAATCGATTATAATTCGGGTTTTTAAATCACTCGAATACTCGGTAGTCGATTATTAAAATAAGTCGATTTTTCCCCACACTAGGTATGCCATCATGGGAAGTATGCCATTAAAGGCGACCTTCCCCTATATGCTTTGAGTCGTCCCCTCCCCCCGGAGTGGTAACCTACAAAAGTCGACAAAATTTGAAGTCAGGGAAGCGTATTGTTTTTCGGTTCATTTTCTCTGCCTCCATTGAAGCTACAACAAAAGTTAGGATACCAGTGTAGAGAGCGTCGTAAGTATTACTTTGGACCTTATGACTTTTGCCGTAACTGCAATGATTAGTTGTTTGAGGGTACACCAAACATTTTTTTTTAAATTCAATTAAATATTTTTTTAATATTTTAACCATTTTATTCCAAAATAATTGGTTTTTGTCAAAGCACTGGAACTTTTTATAAAGTGGCATAAATGCACTAAACTGAAAATTTGTTTGTTACGACAAAAGTCATGATGAGCAAAGTTGTAGTACTTGAAACTCCTTCTAAATTGATAATATTTTTTGAAGCAAATGTTTACCCCCCTTTTGACCCTTCTACGCCCCCGACTTCAAATTCTTTAAAAAAAAAGGCAATTAGAACTGTAGTCAACACTTTTTTGTTTTAACATTTTGTTACATTGTTGAAAGATGTGCTTATTTTTCCTATTGTTTGTGAAAAGTTTTAGTTTTGTTTAAACAATTTTTATAATCTCAGAAGGGCGGGCGCCCTTTGCGCATCCCACCTCCCCCTGGATCCGCCACTGAGGTAGGATCATGTTCCACACTAATTTATGCATATCTTGTCTGAACTATACACTGTTACACTAGAATTTAACCAAATAAACAAATAAATAAGCATTTGTTCACTATG
This sequence comes from Polydrusus pterygomalis, assembly GCA_963969555.1. Lineage (NCBI taxonomy): Eukaryota > Metazoa > Arthropoda > Insecta > Coleoptera > Curculionidae > Polydrusus > Polydrusus pterygomalis. Next base: position 6,231,671 of record OZ018376.1, read on the forward strand.
CTAATACAGCACACAAAAACAAAACCGATACTGATATTCTCCAAGAAATGCAACTGGACCAATTCGTTATTTCTAATAAGGATGCGAGGTTCAATGCGACTAATCCATCGCGTCGCTGCCGCTGTCTGCACGTATTATGAAGGCAGAAAGAGCTATATAAGGTTTTCTATGATTTTAAGAAAGATAAGCAAATGACACAAAATACTAGTTAAATTGCAATTAAAAAAAACTTAAAAAATATTTAAAATTTTGGTTTTTGCTTGTGATTGGTAATAAATAATATATGATCGGAAGCAATGAAAATTACACTAAGGAGAACGAACTAATACAACAGGTTTGCTAAGACATAGTTTGTATTGATAGCTTATTTTTTATTAACCCATATTAAATAAATTGCTGGTAAATCAAACCCGCTTTAATGTTATATCAATTCCAGATTTGCTACAACACTGTTTTATTGGTAGTAGGTAATCAGTTTCATTAGCAGCACAGTCCTGTTGAACTACTTTTAAAACATCAATTTTGTCAGGAAATTAATTATATCTTCTCAATGCGCATTTTTTCCCAGAAAAGCCTATAGAACCTATAATCCACAAGACGTTAGTGGGGGTTCGTAGCGATCGGCAATCGCCACGTGCTGTATTATTAGTTTTAAAGCGTTTTTGTTGCGCAGGTCACGTCGTTGTCCGGAGTCATCTAGCTGTCCTGTCTGAATTTGAATTTTATTGATCGTACCAATATCTGTTTCAATTAATTTATTTCTACTTTGTATTTAAATGTTTTTTAACTTTGCATATCAGATAAAGCAATATGAGATTCTTATTTTGCACAACCCATCATTAATATTGGACTTAATAATCTATAGACGAATTTTACCATCTTAGTAAACCTTAATGCATAATAGATAAGCATATGCACTGTTAAACGACAAGAACAATATCACACCATAAGCTATTTAAATTTTTGAGAACTATAGTACCTACTCATTTTTAGTGGTAATATGCTTTATTAACCGTAGCAAGCAAATATTATCATTAATGTCAAGTTTCATTACAACTGCCAGTAGGAATTAATACAGTATATAAAACCAGATTACACCCCCAATAGAGCTTGATAATTAATTACTGTGAGTATTCAGAGCAATAATGACTATAAACCATTCTATGGTAGCATTAACTCCTATTTACTATTGGCTAAATTACAGTGATATTATCACTACACAACGGTCTAACAATTTTCGTTGTCTTACAGTAGGAAAGCGCGTTGCTGTCTCATACAATATTAAACAGTTGTATAAAGTGTATGTAAATTCTTATAACGAATAGAAGGTTTTTTTTGTCAGTGTAATGAAAATTTTATCCCCACCAACAAATATAAATAATTGGAGCGAGAGAATAGAAATATCGGCTTTATCAGGAGTTTTGCGCTGAACGAATTATTATGGGATATAGACAAATCCAACATCCTTAAGGATTTAGTGGACGCATCGCATGCACTACATAGAAACGACATTGTTGGTCTAAATTCTCAAATTTTCGCGTGTGGCTCATTCTGTTTGAATCCATACAAAGTAATTTTGTCATACACGAACACCCCAACCCCTCCCGTTGTTTGATGACAACAATAAATCCACCCTTGCTATCAGATTGTGTTGATTGTAATCCTTTCCGGAGCGGCTTTAATCCAGAATAAGACAGAGGAAAGCTTCGAGGACTAAATATGTTGTCATAACTTAGGTAGGATACCTATGTATTTTCTATGAATATAAATCATGCTAAGTCTCACAATAGCTGACCACGGCAGCACTGCCAGGACTAATAATTATTAACAACTTCAGGCTTTAGCAGCTTTAAAAGGATTTGGGACTTTGTGGAAAGTCTGGAGTTTTAATATTTACAGATGATGAGAAACATATATAGTGTTGTTCTTGTCTATGCTCGATAAAAACAAAAATCCTCTTGCTTGAGTTCGTAGTAGGGCGATAATAAAGTAATTTCATTTAACTGGTTTAGTACTACAGGTTTTTATTTGTACGCCACTGTCCTTACATTATTTTTGGCTAGTCCTTCGCTTTCGGTAACGTCACCTATTGTAAAGTTTTACTTAATTACTTATATCGTATTGTATCCATGGTAATGCCCAGTGGCGGCTGGTTAATGAAGGGCTCTGGGGCGCCGCCCTCCCTGCAATTATTTCAAACAGAATCCAAAAATACTTTACTTAAAAAACCAATAACGCAATGTATGTAAGCAATCAATTAAAATAATTCAAACCAAACGTAGCCCTATTCTAACCGGCAGGCTATACTCATAGACAAGCGAGTTGCGCGCTCTCAAGGTTGTACTAAGCGCGGGCGGCGGCGGGCGACCGATTATCCGTCCCGATTCAACGCGCCTTCTCGATGGGTTGTCATGACGACGGGGGCCTGACGTCACCTGCACATCGCACAACGAGCGGCCACGGAGAGCTCCAATTTTCCGCGCCCACTGTTCGCGAATCGCGATTTCGCGATGCGACCTGTCGTCTGTCGATGCCGCTGACTCGCTGACGTTTTGTTTATTTGTTTTGAGTTATTTATTAGTTGTTAAAAAATTGGAAAACTTCGTCTAATATGAAGGTCAGTGATTTACAGAAGGTTGTGTTTAGTTCTCTGAGCTTAAGTGAAAAACTTGATTTAAAAAATGCAGGCCGGCCACTACCAATATTGAACATTGTACATGTGCAATCAAAATGTAAAAGTAAGGCACAGTTTACGCGTAAGTTTGACAAAGAAATATATAATAAAATATTCTGGATATGGGTTGTGAGGACAAAAATAATTTTTTTTTGTTTCGTGTGTCTTCTTTTTGGCGGGGATGATAATTGGACTAAAAATGGGGTGCAGGACTTAAAACATCTTTCAGAGAAAATAAAAAACATGAAAATAGTGCAAAACATCGTTATAATGTGGTTTAGAGATGTTAGGACAAACTAATATTTTAACTTGTTTAAGTAGTGCTTATGCTGATGAAATTAAAATTCACAACGAGAAAGTTAGAAAAAACAGACACGTACTTTCGAAAATAATAGACATTTTAATTTTTTTTTATTTAAAGCCAGCGCCCCCCTGACTCACTAGTCACGAGCCGCCACTGGTACGGTACGGTACAACTCCATAACGGCTGACTTGATTTAGCATTTGAAAATTATAAAATTACCAAGTCGCATTGGCATCAGTTAAGGAACCATACTTTTCAAATTATTTCCAAAACGCATCATTTAATCGAAATTTTATAAAATACAAAAAATACTTAAAAACAAATGATTACCTGAAAATAGTTATTTACCTAACAAGTGCGGAAAGTGGTACTTTTCCGCACGCGACGACTGTAGCTCGAACGACGCGAAGCGGAGTTCGGGCAAGCCGTCAAGGGCGGAAAAGACACTTTTCGCATGTGTTAGGTACAAAAGTTTTCCTACGATCGATATAGTTCGCAGATAAACGTCAATTAGGTTCGTAATAATATACTGTAATTACAAAAATTATTGAGCTTCTGGCAAAAAAAAATATTTATTTTGCAAGTATTTCACTTTATTGAGTATTAATTTAACAAATCGTGCGGAAAAGTTACTAGTGCTAGTAGTCCTGAAAAGTTACTTTTCCGCACGATTTACATATAAACACTTATTTACAAAAATCTTTATTTTAGACTAGGAGAATAGAGAACTGAGAATAAATTAAGCATATTATTAAAGTTAAACGTGCATTTCATATACTTAAGTATACTTTATAGGATAACAAAAAACAATATTTCCACCTGCTCCAGAACGAGGTGATATGTATTTGACATTTTAATCACAACCTGCACCTCATTATTGTAATATATACCAGGGGTGTCAAATTAGAACATTTTATATAAATTCTGTCACAATTTCAAAAATTGTGCGGGAAAGTAAAATCGTGCGGAAAAGTGTTACTTTCCGCACGATAAATCGTGCCGAAAAGTAACTTTTCCCCACGATCGTAGGAAAAATATATTTCGGAAGTCAGTGCCGCATGTACTAAAAAATAGGGGGGAGCAGCAGGTACCGGACCCCCCCTATCTTGAATATTTGACAACTGTTTTTTATTTTGTTTTCTCAAGAGATGTAACTCTTTATGTTAAAGCAATGTACCAAATTTAAAATTTATATCTTATTAAACACTCGAATTATTAAAAAAAAATCATATTTTAATTTCAAACTTGGACACCCTGTATATCGAACAGAAGGGTCAAAAATAAAAAATGGCATTATAAAAGTCATGTTCTTTTTGCTTAAGAAATGTAGGGTTATCTAACTATACAGGGTGTTCTCAAAGTTGAGTAATTTATTTTACCAGGTTGTAGAACTCGTAAAAATAAGTAATTGTACCAAAAATTATTTATATAAAAGTTGCAGAATAAAGAAGTTATTAACAATTGAAGAAATGTAAAATTTAAAAACTGTTAGACCTAATTTTTTAATATTCTCGACCACTGCGTTATCAATGTTTTGTTTACTGGATACTGGCGATACTGGGTATGGCTTATATTTTTGTAGAATACAAATTACTTATCATTCATTCATTTTACGGGTTTTAGTGGTCGAGAATACCAAAGAGCAGGTCTTAAGTTTTTAAATTTTACATTTTTTCAATTGTTAATGACTTCTTTATTCTGCAACTCTTATATAAATGATTTTTGGTACAATTACTTATTTTTACGAGTTCTACAACCTGGCAAAATAAATGACTCAACTTTGAGAACACCCTGTATATTTGTATTGCAAAAAAAGCTTCAAATAAAATTTAAATTTATCACCCTGTAACTCCATTAATAATCAATTTTCGAAAAAATGTTATAGGAAGAGAGAGCATTTATTTTCGGTCTTGAATTATCCCCTAAATTTTTTGCTCATCATTTCCGGGGACATCCTGTATAAAAGTGGATTTATCATATTTTGCATGTTTGCTCCTCAGTTGGCCGATCTTTGGAATGTTAATTCTATTTTTACTAAAAAAATTCGCTTTTATATCGTTATAAATAAATAATTACCATCAGTTAATTAACATTATATTTTATTATTAAAATAAATTAATTATTTAAATGATGAAGCGTACCTATGCAAAATAAATTATTACAAAAACCTTCGATTCACTTAATCAAAATGCCAGCTAATAATTAATATTGTTGCAGTAGAACTAGAGAGATTATAACAAACATACAGGGTGTCCCAACAGTGCTGGCAATATTTTTTTATACAAAATTTATAGCAGAACTAGCATGCTACGAAAAATACGTTAAGAAATAATATCTGATAATATTGTCTCGCTAACGGTTTAGCCCAGTGGTTCCCAAACTAAGGGGCGCGCCCCCCTGGGGGGGCGCGAAACAGCATTAGGGGGGGCGCAAGAGCTCTGAAGAACTAAAAAATTAGAACTAGTTTTTAACATTAAAACTTTAGAAAAAGGATTTTCTGTTTCAATGGGATTTAAAATAAAACGGAATCGGCCTGATGTTCCTAGTGACCTCCGTTGCGCACTTTTAAAGATAGCACTATGAATTTCCGACCTTGTTAAAGAAAAGCAGCACCACACTTTTCATTAGATTAGAGTGCAATTGTCACGTTTTTAAATAAATAAATAAAGTAAAAGAAATGTTTCTGTATAATGAAGGGGAGGGAGGCGCGACCATTTCTTGATTCCCAAAAGGGGGCGCCATAGAAAAAAGTTTGGGAACTACTGGTTAGCCCATAGACATTTACCCTAAGATCCGTACAGCTTATCTCGTAAGCAAACAAAACAACGTTTTATGGGTGAAAAAATACGTCCGAGCGCACAGCTCACCGGTCAGATGCCTTCCCTCCCAGCAGCATGGGGCATGCGCACAAAACCCTTATTAGTGGCCTATCCTTCTTTAGCGACATGCTCAAAATTCACTCCAGAACCGGCTCGGCGACATTTATTTTGTTGTGTTTCTCTGTGGATTCCTTGTTGTTTCCTTTGCTATTGTGAATGTTTAATATTTACGGATTTCTAGTTTTTGTGTAGTTTTGTGAATTGTGTTTGTGCTTTTAGTGACTCGGATACTCGAATTAAAATATCACAACAATGACTAACACCCGTTGTATGATTTGATTATGCCCAAATAGGGGTAAAATTCTGGGTGTTTCGTATTTTCAGTAAGTATGGAGTAATGGTGTATCTTCATATATATATAACTTTATTTTATTATGATAAATTTAAACACATCTAACTATAGACCTAGGCTACATAAACAAGGTATAGTGTTTCTTAGGTCAATTTAATGACATTAAACTGTAGGAATTTCCTAACCATAGGCGTCCCAAACAAATAATTAAAATATGTATACACACTTATAAGTTTGTTTTACATTAGGTGTTTGTACATACTACACTTTATAAACCCACTGTATATATAAAAATATTATATTGAAATAATAAATATAAGGTAACTCAAAGATTCTATACACAAAACTAAAACCAGAAAAATAAACCTGACACGGAACGACACTGCTCAGAAAATGCTTTAATTTTTTTACCAGAACTCCATTCTCGACGACCATTCTCCGGCCCGTCCATCAGTTCATAACCACGTATATTTTATTTCCGTCTCTTCCACGCCATCGGCGGTCACTGGCCTATCTCTGTCTGACAGAATCGATCGTTGAACGGGCTGCGTACCGCTTCAGCTTATATCCTGGCGCTTGCAACCGCAACAAATTACATGCTGTTGCCAATTCTTCAAAATTTTCGGATTTGTAAGCACAATGTAAGTATATACGAGAAACAAGGGTATGTTAATTAGTTGTTTTTCAACACTGAAAACACTTTTTGTCTTGACTTCAGTTATATTGTTTCTTAAGGACTAAAGAATGTATTATTATAACAATAAATGGCTTGTTATTTTTTTCTGTCACAGTCAAAACTCCTCGGTTTAAAGTATATTTGCAAACTAGCTTTCAAAAAAAGTTACTGACTAACAATTGAATACTGATATAAATGAATCATATTTAATAAAAAAAATTAAAGAATTGAAGAAGGAAGATCTGACAACACTGGTTGTGAGGTCGGTCTCTTTGAGACTGTTTTCCGCCGTATGGCATGATTGGAATGTCCTCAAACTGAGTTTGGATAAATAATACCTATTAACACAACCCAAAACAGATTATCCCGATGCATGTTTATTTGCAGCCCTGCAATCTAGTTAGGCCAATATATTGCTTCAAAATGTTTAAAAGACATTTTTTTCTATACTTATTATATATAAAAAAGTAAATATCTTGGTATGTTTATATTAATCCAAGGGTGAAAGTATTCCACGGGTCAAGTTCTCGGGCAAAAACTTATTCAAATTCTTGAATAAGAAATTGTGCTGGAAAATGTTTTACACGTACCCAAGTTTTTGCCAATTTATAAAAACCCATACAATTTATATACCAACTAATATTTGACTTGAGGTTAGGTACGCGATAACATCGAAGATTGGTTATTTGGCTGGTTTTGTTTGCTTTTTATATTCGATTTTATAATTTAATTGACTTGTTCTCTATCTTTTTAAACTAAAAACATGACGACGAATCATTTTTAAACAACCCCTTATAAAAACAATTTTCTATCCTCAAAATCTGATAGGTTTGCAATTGCAACTACTAAACAAGCCAGAAATTACTATCTTATTTCCCAGCTTGATTAAAAATTGAGAAAAAATTCCATTTTTGGCAAATTTTAGCTATTACACAATGTTGCAGTGCGCATGCTTAATCCGGTGTAGCTTTGTTTACATGCTCGAGGCCATAAATTGGCACTTTCGTGATTATTGTTAGTTTGTATCTAAAGGTAAATATCTATGGTGGGTACGGGCATTAGAATTTTAAACAACTTCTAGAAAGTCGTACATGGAAACTCTAGGGACACCTATTATTAAAATATGACATTTTTTTTCCACGTATACTTGATTCGATTCATGTGATTTTGATGACGCACGTGTAAACATCCACCGGGACTATTATATTTGTTTATCAAATTCATTTACCTCTGATGCAAGCAATTGCATGCTGATCTATTGCGCATTCATAAACAAAAATATTATTTGATGCAATTCGACTGAAATAGAACTTATCTATATAATATACATATCGGACTCTAAATAGCAGCTCCTTTTATAGACCAAAGCCAAAATAACGGGCCCCGCTTTCTGAATATAAACGAGCTCATTCTCAGCTAAATTAGAAAGCTATACGATTGCATTTTTACTTACGATATTCTTTTCGTTTCTGTTTCAGCGATAGGCAACTTATAAGCAGGGACGGACTGGCTTATTAAAAACGTGGAATTGTAAGAAACCGAACAGTGTATATATTATTATTTTGATGGCTTTGACATATTGACAATTATAATATGACCGTGTATCCAATCATATTTTTATCGATGGTGTAGTCTCTGTAGTAAAATATTTTATTTTATTATACCATTATTATAAGCGGAGTAAATGGAAAAATGTCCCTATCCCTTTCATGAATTACGAAACGTATATGGATTCGTTTTAGCAAAATATAATGTTTCTTGCTTCCAGTAAACAATTTGTATAGTTCATGGCTTTATTTATTCTTGATCTTTTATAGGGAGTCAATTTAACAAACTTGATCAGAAGCGCACCGATAATCTACCTCTGGGAGGGGTTCACTCAATGCCCTGATACATTCACAAAATTACAAACCCAGATACAACGTTTTGTACAGAAGTTACATTTAAAAAACGCATTTTTCTAAATATCCATATTAATTTTTTTTCACCAGGCGCTGGGAGGGGTTCTAACCCCCTACCCCAATTTCTTGAACCATTCACACAATGGGCTTTACGGAACAGCACAAAACATTCATGGTTGAAGCGTATTTTCGAAACGGGGTTAGAGTAAATGGTGAGTGGCAATACAATTCGGGTTTATGCATGGACGATTTTCACGAACATTTTCCTAACGTTGCTTTTATTGCTGGGGATTTTTATCATTGCCTGTAAAGAACCGTGGCTGTGTTTAGGGAAACAGGTTCTATACAACACAAAAAAGGAGCAGGAAGACCATCTGTAAGAACAGAAGAACTTGTTGCAAACGTTCGTGATATAATGCAAAATACGCCAACAAATTGCATAAGACGCCTGTCCCAAGAAGTGGGAAGATCTTATGGAACATGCAGGACTATTTTTGAGAAGCAGCTAAATTTGACAAAATTTTAACCTAGATTTGGCTAGACATATCGTCCCCATATCATTGTGATCTAAACCAAGTCCTACGTTTTTGAATCCAAGCCCGCTTTGATGCAAATAATGTTTGCTCGCACGGTACAAAATATATCTTTTTCTTCTTATATTAAACTAAATACACTTTAATTCGATTTAATTTAAAACGTCTTTTATTAAATCCATATAGGTAATTTGCAGGCGAAGTCTAGTTTTACGCTGCTACTACTTAACCTACAGATTACCTTGCTATATTGATAATGCAACCTAATTAACTATTTATTATATATAATAATTTACTATAATTAATTTTAATTTAAATTGAAAACCCGACATAGCTACACAATTGTTATTTATGTTATTAAAGCCCTGTTACTCCATACTGTGTATTAATCCATTCTTATAATATATGGTTAATTCCTAAACTGTAGTTTATAAGTATATCGTACTCTTGTTTTAAAGTCTAGAACGCTAAGTAGTGTCTAAAAAGGCCAATGCACACTACCGGTTACGATCCGATCCCGATTCACGATTACGGTTACGATTGCACGTTCGTGAACTCACACTACAGTGACAATCGTTCGGTTCGTTTCACGATTGCACTAAATATAACCTATAAAATTACAGAGGCCTGCCTCGCACCTCGTGTATAAATGCTAATTCCGCATCAATAGTCCAGTTTTTGGACTTGGGTGGTATTTTTGGTGCTGCTTTATTATTATTATACACGCAACTGCACACGACTTTTTGACTGAAAACTGAAATGTTATGATTCGAACCACAGAAAAATAAAGGGTTTAATTCGAACATGAAGATGAGGAGCAGCAACAGATGATCGCGTGATCACGTGATTGCACGCGGCATTGCTATTGGCTACGGTTGCCTACGATCCGATTGAAAATATAACTCAACCTAAACGTCCCAATCGAATCGTAATCGGGGACTGGTTCGCTCTGATTGGTCGATGGGTCCAACAGAATCGCAATCGTGAACCGTGATCGGATCGTAACCGGTGTGCACTGACCATAAAATCTCAATATCCACTCCGTTATATAATTCTATGGCATTGAAAGAAAAAGCGTCTAAAAATAGCTGTAAAATGCCGATGAAGTTGAAGTTGCTGTGCTGACTGAGGTGGTCTCTTATTGCAACATCATGGAGATCAGCTCTTCGAACTAGTTTGTTCTTAAGATAAGAAGGTTTATAATTATAGCTACATAATATATCAACATAGAAACCCAATACTAGAAATTGAGTCTTAACTCCAATTTGAACCAGAACAATATCTCGCGTTACTAGAGGCCATTTTGACAAATGAACATTTATCTTGTTAAAATTAGTTTTAATTAAATTTCAGCATCTTTTGAAAAGCCGTTAAGTTGTCAAATTATTTCCGTTTTACTAGCCAATTCAATTTAAAAAAGTAAAATTTTCAAAATATTTTCACTTTTGTTTTTTCTGTGAATGCAAATAAATTGAGAGCGAGTTAAAAATATAAAGCTAAATTACTCAATTGCATGATAAGATTTATTTCGTCAATGCTTTTTGATTCTCTTTTGCGATAACTAAGTGAAATAAATCATGACTTATACAGTGTGACCAGTAAAGTCCGCATCATATGGGATTTTTTTTTTATTAACAGCTTCATTCGAAATTTGACTTTAGCATCAAGCTCTGCTTCAATCGAGATGAAAATTAAGCAAAAAAAATAGTAGTCACGTGATTCGCATTATCTGTCAAATTTTAATTTTTTCCAAAAAATAATTCAACAGTGGGGTTATTTCTGAAAATATCGAAAAAAGTTATTAGAAAAAGTTTTTTTAAATGCAGTTTCTAGCCCACATGCAAAATTTCAGCTGCATAAGATAATTTTGATTTTTTACTCATATTTTGTAAATTGCACTACTTTTGCAAATAAGACTCAACGCAACCTACATTATACAACTTCTTAGTTTTGACAATGCTTTATTTCAGATACATTTTCTTTAAAGCAGCGCCATATTAAATGTATGTTCTTCTACAAAATCAAAATTGGGCTATTAAAATTTGGTCGCATGTGACGCAAAGTTTATTTGTTTTTGACCCTGTATAAGGTAACTTCATAAAATAAGTATTTTTGAAAACGTAGTTTGAGTCTGAAAGTAAAAAAATAAAAAATAAAATAAAGAGGTTTTAAATTAAATCGTTGAAAATAGATAAACTTTACGTTAAGTTAAACTTACATTTATTTTCCACTTAATGAACACTTTACTGATGACACTGTGTTTCTTTATTTTCAGACACAAACAACCGAGCAAACTACGTTTTCCATAATAGTTTCGGTTATGCGTCGAAACAGCAAAAGTCACAGCTAGTACCAACCACTCGGAAACACGTGCCATAGCGCCATTTAAAATGTGTACCTTTCGAAACTGTTTCGACATTTGTAGCCAACAGTTTATAGTTTTTGTGTCCGAAACAGAAACATAGGTTTCGATACATTTACCAAAATGTGTCTAAAAATGCTAGTTGAGTTAGTTATTTCGAATTGAATTTTTTTAACAATTACAAATAAAAACAAAAATAAAATTTAATTCATTGTTAATCATCAGCATAGAGTGTCGGACCGGTTACGAATTTTAAGTCAAACAGATAAAATACACAATACTTAATTAAGCTTGAAAATTATGTCAATATTTTCCCAACCAATTTTTCTTGTTATTTTTGCGACCTTTCGGATCAATTTCTATTTTCACAGGGAAATAACTTTGCACGCAATAAGGCTACTGTGTGCGAAAATATTTGATGGATGTAGGACGTCAGAAAAATGCCAAGAATGTTTTTGTAATTTCGCGCAAATATAAATGTTTAGTCGCGCAAATATAAATCGAAAGATGTTATGTAAATTGAATTTGCCTGAAAGCCACGGAAAGTTACTTTTATTTTTTTGTTGATTTGTAATAAGACGTTTCTTGTATACATTACACACCGCCTAATTACGTTACGGTCCAACGAAAAACTGTTTTAAAAAAACAATTTATTTGTGTAAGATACAAGTTTCGAGATGAATGGCTACAATACAACTGACTATGATTTGTTTCTTAGGTATATTTATAACATATCATGTGCTTATACTGCAAAAGATAATATATCGCTAAATAGGGACTCTTAGGTGAATATAACTCCTCCGCCCTTAGCTAAAAGCATACCCTTATGGGTGTGATTTTTCAAAATTTATTTTATTTTTGAAATTAATAAAATAATATATTTATTCTTAAAAGCATAAGAAAGTTTTAAATAATTATGTCGTCGTTAATAGGGGCTTTTGAAGGTTTCCTAAAGTACCTATTTTTACATAATTTATATGCTGAAAAAATAAAAATGGTTATGATTAGTAAATACAATAAGATTGTCCAAAAACTGATTCTTTCCATAGATATCGGTGTGGTCATCTCATTGATTATTTTCTTCTGTTCTTGAAGTTGGGCTTCAATTTCTTTTGTTTCTTTTAAATTGACAATATTCAGGTCCAGGGACGGCGGGTTGAATATTTTTTCATTTTGATTAAAATATTCTTTTGGCAGGTCCAATTCTGGTAGAGAGACATCTTTATAGGTTAATTGGCTTGGTTGATAAGTGCGTAGAATTATTGACTTAATTTGTAGGCTACATTGGTTGGATGTTTCAATTAGGTATGATCCAAACAGTGGCGTGTTGTCTTTGGAATTTTGGCAGGATATTGGAACGACAAGGCGGTTGGGTACCGTAACTATCCATTTTCCATCAATTACTTTGGTAATTTGTACATCTTGAAGTTTGATGCGGAATGGCTGACATGTAGTGGCGTTTGATCGATACGTAATCAGTTGAACGGCACATGGAGGTGCGTCATTGATATAGGTTATGTGTGCTTCTGTGCAGAGGTACTCGTTAGGCATCAGTTGGCTGCATTTTTGATCCATGTAGGCGTATTTAGCATTGCTAAGCGCTAGGTAAGGTTTGTGTGGAAGGTTGAGATAGAATTCGGATGTTTGGTTATTAGGAATTGGTATTGGTAATAATTGATAATAGTGATAAACATCTGATTCAACTAGCGGTATTTCTAAAATGAACGTAATTATATTATTCTTCGAATAACTTTTGATTTCGATAATTTTTTCGAAGTTTAATGTATTCTCGATATTTGCCTCCAAGGGTAGTACGTCTGTATCCAAATTTAATTTAAAAGTTTGGATTTCTTTAATAAGTTCTATAGGATTAACAATTGAGTTATGAAGTATATTTATTTTTGCGAAAGAAATGGCAATTTCTATTTTTTCGAAAATATCAAAAATTGTTTGATACATCATTGTAATTTGATTAATCACTACATGTATTCTAAAATATTGATGATCGGTATTTTGTTGTAGAGCTACTTCTTTAATAGTGCTTTCGATTTGCAAAATTCTTGATTTTAAAACAAGTTGATTATGGGAAATATTTAATATGGTATTTTGAAATTGATTGATTGACTTTTCTAGTAAAGTAATTTGATTAAAAGCAATGTTTTTAAGTTTATTTTGATTTTCTTGTAATTGTTTAATCTGTTGGTCATAACGTTCTGCGTCTGTTTGATCGAGGTTACCTGTTATGCATTTTATTATTGAACCAAGAGGGTCAAATATTCCACGTTTTTGTTTTTTATTAAAATTCGGGTTTATTTGATAAATTTGGTTTTCGATTCTTTTTTCAATTGCTACTAATGGAATGAAGGTATTTTTATACTCTTCGCGATAATTAGAATTATTTTGAAGGTTATTTATTAAGTTACTTGAGAAGCTTTTAAGTGTATAAAATTCTTTGATTATTGGGGATAAATCGTAAATTTGAATTAAGGACCAATGGTTAGAACGAATTTTCGCGGTTCCTAGTTTATAGGGGAGTAGTCCTGGGTATTTGTTTAGATCATGGATTTTTACTTCGTTTGCTCCGATGAGGACGAGTCTGATGCATCTGGAACAATTGGCATTATTTTAGTTTCGTTTATGTGAATTATTTCCGTGCGTTAATTTTTGGGTTTTCAATTTGTAACTTGTTATTTTCTAAAATTTCTTTTATTACAAATGGACCTGTAAAACGGCGTTTTAATTTGCCTGAACGTTTGTCTTGTTTTTTATATACTTGAGCTCCTACTGTTATATTTTGGGGCTTTTTATTTTTGTTGGCTTTATCGATAGTTTTTTGTTTTAATTCTATTGATTTATCTTTGATTTGATCATATAAAGCTTTTGTGTTGGTTTGATGGTTGTTGACGTATTCTGCGAATACTTGTGCGGGTATTAATTTCATTGGGTCACGTGAATCTGTATGACCTAATACTAATTCATATGGGGTGTACTTTGTACTTGAATGAATTGTACTATTATAAGCGATAACGGCATATGTCATTAAAGAAATAGTGTCCGTTTTGTTATCTTTTTCTTTTAAAATTCGTAGGTGTTCAATTAAAGTAGAGTTTAATCTTTCTACCGGTGAATTTGATTCGTGGTGATAAGGTGTTGTAAAATGAATTTTTATATTATGGGCTTTTAATAACTCATTCATTACGTCATTTTTAAATTCGGTGCCATTGTCTGCGACAATTTGTTTTGGTACTCCGAAAAATGAAAAGAAATGTACTAAGTTTTGACAGGCTGAGATAGCTGTCCCAAAATATGGTAATGCTTGACCAAATTTTGAAAATTTATCTAAGATAACTAGAAATTTTTTATTTTCTACTGTAAGTGTGTCAACATGTAAAATTTCAAAAGGTTTAGATGGTGTTTCTGTTAGTACAAGGGGTTGATCTGGGGGTCTTCTATTATATTTAGTTCTTTGGCAAATTTCACAATTATTTATAAATTTGGTAATATCCGATTTCATTGATTTCCAATAATAATTAATTTTTAGTCGCGTTATTGTTTCTTGTATTCCGCGGTGATTTGTTTTTCCTTCGTGAGAAAATCGCATAATCATTTCCCGTTCGTCTTCGCTTACGTTGTTTATTAACTTGGTACATTCTATAAGATTAAAATTACAAAAGTGCTTTGTTAAAGCGTCTTGAAAATTATTTCTAAGTTCCGGTGATAAGAAATGTATGTAGGTGGTTTTATCTTGCAAGTTCTCTTTAAGAAAAGTAATTATTGCTTGGGTGTTGTCTGGAATAATTGCGTGGATTATTCTATTACCGTCAAATCGTTCGTATTTAGTTTTTACATAGGCGTCGTATGGGGATTTTTTGACAATAAATTGATTTAATTTATTATTGATTATTTCGTCTAATAGAGGTATTTCTTTTAGGGTTTCATTACCGGCTGTGCTGTGTTGGGTATCCGATTGATTATTTTCGGCGGGTGGATTTATTTGGATATCTTGAATAATATTAACTTTAGGTATATTTGAAGTTGTGGGTTGTTGATTTTCAATATCTTCGAGGGTTCGACTTACGTCATCGGGATCGAGATTTTCTGGATTAAATTGGCTGTAACTATCTAGTAAAAATTTGTCAATATCAAAGTTAATATCGCCAGCGTTATTTTGAACTGATTGGGTTTCTAAAGCATTCATTTGGATTCGCGATAACGCATCTGCGTTTGTGTTTTGTTTACCGCTTTTATAAATTATAGTGTAGTCGTATTCTTCTAATTTCAATCTCCATCTGACTAACTTAGAATTTGGTTCTTTAAGATTAAATAGCCAAACTAAAGGTCTATGATCTGTGTAAATTTTAAATTTTTGACCGTATAGATATGGACGAAAATATTTGCATGCCCAAACTATGGCAAGTAGTTCTTTTTCGATTGTCGAATATTTTTGTTCGGTTTCGTTTAAAGTGCGTGACGCATATGCTATAGGGTTATCATTTGGTGGTGAAGATTGTGATAAAACGGCTCCTAATGCTACGTTTGAAGCATCTGTTGTAAGAACAAATGGTTGTGTAAAGTCAGGATATTTTAAAATTGGTGCATTAATCAAAAGATCTTTTAAGTGATTAAATGATTGAATAAATGCTGGTGAATGTTCGACTTTTTCTCCTTTCTTTAAACAAGTAGTTAGGGGTTTCGATATTTTGGCAAAGTTTTTTATAAATCGCCTATAGTAACCGGCTAATCCTAAGAATGATTTTATTTCTTTTTGTGTTCTAGGAATAGGGAAATTTTTGACTGCGTCAATTTTTTGTGGGTTTGGTTTTACTCCGTCATTGGTAATTTTATGTCCAAGATAATCGACTTCTTTATGTAAAAATTCAGATTTATCTAATTGGATTTTAAAATTTGATTGTCTTAGGCGTTCAAATATAGATTTTAATCTTTGGATGTGTTCTTGTAGGGATGTTGAGAAAATTATGATGTCATCGAGGTAAACTAAGCATATTTCATTTTGAAAGCCGCGTAATACGTTGTTCATGACACGTTGAAACGACGCAGGCGCATTTTTCAAACCGAAAGGCATTCTTTTGTATTCATAGTGCCCTGTGTCTGTTGAAAAAGCTGTTTTGGGTATATCTTCGGGGTTCATTTCGATCTGATGAAAACCGTTTGCTAAATCGAGAGTTGTAAAGTACTGTGCTTTACCTAGCTTGTCTAAAATGTCATTAATATTTGGTAAGGGGAATTTATCATCTACCGTGACGTCATTAAGTTTCCTAAAGTCACATACTATACGCCATTTGCGCTTGCCCGAGGCATCTAACTTTTTTGGAACGATCCAAATGGGACTCGACCAAGGTGAATTTGAATTTTGAATTATACCGTCATTTAACATTTTATTTATTTGCGTTTTGACTTCGGTTTTATGTACTTCCGGATATCTATATGATTTGGTAAAAATTGGGGTTTCATTGGTCAAATTAATTTTATGTTTTACTTGGTTTGTAAAAGTTAAAGGTGTACCGTCTACATAAAATATATCTCGATATTCATAACAAAGATCACGGATGGCTTTATATTCTTCGCTGTTACAATGACTTAACCTTAAATTTTTTAAATTTTGTTTTTGTAAATTGTCAAAATAATCGTTGCATTCAATATCGGTTTCCATTTTTTCAACAAAATTAATTTCTGTTTCTTCTAATAATTCAATATCGAAAGGTTCTAAAATTTCGATTTGTAATGGGTTCTCGCCTGTATTGGTGATAATTGTTAGTGCGTGAGAATCAATAATTTTAACAAGGGATTCTGGCATTTCTGCGTTACCTAAATTTACATAATTTAAAATTCCTATACCATTATTTGCTTTTACTGGTACTTTAATTTTTTGTGACGCCCGTGGTGGTATTATTATTTTAATCGGCTGTTGTTTTATTTGCGTGGGTGTTATATTATGCATTGAATTTTTATTTTGATAGTACAAAGGCAAATGTATTTCTGGGGTTTCTAAAATTGAGTTTTTTAAATTAATTTTTGCATCTATTTGTATTAAAAATTCGATACCTAGTAATCCGTCAAATTTATCTGAAAAATCAAATAAATAAAATTTGTGATTACCGTTTGTCTGAAATGAAGGAAATATAGGTATATCCATAACTTCATTATGTACTGAAGTTGCGTGAGCAGTTTGTACTGAAAAATATTCGTTAAAAACAAATTGGGGGTAAAGTTGATATGCAAGGTTTGGGTTAATAAAACTTTTTCCGCTTCCTGTATCTATCAAAAATTGTGCATTAATTTCGGGGATAAAAATTACTGGAAGGTTAGAATGTACATTGTTATTAAGATATATTACGTCACTTTGTCTATATTCGTGGGAATCTGAAAATTTTGGGTGTTGTAGTCATCATAGGGGTTAAAATTGTCTTCTTGATATTGATCGTATTGGTTAGGTTCAAACGATAAATAACTTTCATCAGTTTGATCATAATTTTCGTAATTATTATAATCAATATTTAAATTTGGGTAATTTGGTGTTATGGGGGTATCAGAATTTTTTGATGGTGTGTCATCACCTGTTTTTTCGTGATTTTTTAAACTGTTATCAAAAAGTTCTTGAGTTACCATATTATTAATTCTTTGTGCGGGTCTTTGTACAGAATCGGCACGTGCAAATCTACCTGAGGTAGTATCCATTGTTTCTTGCACATTACGCGAATTTGTGAACTGATTATTATTTGGGTTAAACGGATAAGATGGTCTTGGGTTGAAACGAGGTTGTTGCACTAGTTGGGGTCTATTAAAATTATGTTGAGGTTGGTTATGGAAATTCTGGTTTCTGAAAATATTATTACTGTTGTTATGTTGAAAATTGTTATTATAATTATTAGGCCTGAAATTTTGATTAAAATTGGGTGTAAAATTTGGTTGTTGTCTAAATAGGGGTTGTGGTCTGAAAAAAGATTGCTGGTTAAAATTATTAAATGAGTTGTTAGGTGTTTTATTTAATTGCGGTCTCATTTGTTGAGGCTGTTGCGTAGTAGGCATATTTTTATTGTTAAAATTAGACCTATTTTTGAAATTTAAAAAGTTTTCCTCTTCGCGGACATAGGACATGGCTTGTTCTAGTGATCCGGGATTTTTTAATCTAACAACGAGTTGCATATGATAATTTAAACTGTTAATAAATGTTTTTAAACACGTATCGTCGTATTGCGTGATTTTTAAAAGTTTTAATGCAGCATCTCCTTGAGAGTTGTTAATTTTTGTAAATAATAAACTTCGTGCGTCTTGGATTCTAAGACCGAAATTTTGAATAGGCTCATTTTTCTCTAAGCGCATGCATATTATATCCTGTACCAAACAGTCTTCAGATCGTTGGTCAGAAAAAGTTGTAATAAGGGCATCTTTTATAAGCTGCCAAGAATTAAGTTCCATACGCGAGGCTATTAAATCAGCGGCTCTACCCGTTAATTTACCAATAATTGTATCAAACAAACAGATATTGATTTGAGCTTCGACATTATTGCGATCTTGGTGGTTTTGTAAGAAATGTTCGCATGAACGTAAAAATCTACTTAGTTGTTTTGCGTTTCCGTCAAAATTTGGAATGTTATCAGCTTGATAGCGAATTAAGGCATAATTTGGGTTCGCGTTTGCCATAACTTCTTGATTTTCTATAAGATTTTCAATTAAATTAACTTGATCAGGTTCTGGCGCGATTGCCAAATTTCCTAATAATTCTGCAAGGTCTTCCGTTTTGAAAATTGGTAAAAATTATTATGAGACAAAATTTGTAAAAGTAATAAAATTAAAAAATGGTTGAATCAAACACTTTAACACTAAAAAGGACTGAAAAAAAAAGGAAATGTACAAAGGAACTTACAATGCTAAAATGATGATTTTCATTGACTCTTCTTATGTCTAGATCCAATAGGAAAAGCGATGCTTGTCTTCTCCCTGGGACTACCTATAGAGTTTGGACGATGTTTGTTCCTCCCTCTGCACTCAGGATTCGACGATTTTTGTTCTCCTCCCTTAAGTCTTGGAGTAGATTGCACCCTCTCTTGAAACTGTGTCCGTTCACGTATTTTTTATTGACAGTTAATTGTTAAAACAAAAAGTTCGTTTTTTGATTGTCACTACCGGGTTTAAGCAAAGGCTAACTTAAATGTCCACGGTTTCCGCTTAGGCACAAGTTTTTCCGGGTTTTTCGTAAAGGCTAGCGAAAAACTGGTTTTCCTCGAACTACGCGTTTCGAATCAAAAACTACCCTGTCAATCCTACCGACTGCGCCAATTACGTTACGGTCCAACGAAAAACTGTTTTAAAAAAACAATTTATTTGTGTAAGATACAAGTTTCGAGATGAATGGCTACAATACAACTGACTATGATTTGTTTCTTAGGTATATTTATAACATATCATGTGCTTATACTGCAAAAGATAATATATCGCTAAATAGGGACTCTTAGGTGAATATAACTGCCTATAGAAGCAACTTTAAAAAAGTAATTTTTTTTAGATAAAAACGTAATTGCTTCACATTCGTTTTTAGGCGAATCAGTCGAGATATCTATACACTGAGAAAAAAAATTGTGTGTGCTTAAGACCACACGACAGAAGTGAAAACTTCAACAAGGTGAAATTAATAATATCAAATACAATTATTGTTCGGGTTTGTTCGTATATAACCGTATAATACCGTATATAACAAGACGTTAATTAGTATGAGACAATTATGCAGTATTGATTTTTTTTTTAATGAACTTTCATCACATCTTACGTCAAATATAGGGTGAAGTAAGGTATGTTCGTGATAGACCTAACATTTTGCTTTTCAAATTTGTTTCTTTTAGGTTAGGTTCGTAAGCAATCATAAAAATAACATAAACTTGAAATACGGGATAATTTTACTGCATACGAAAAAAGATATTTCCTAAAATTGAACAACCCTTAAAAAAATGCCAGAACATACCTGAGACAGCAACAAGTGTCTATCTTGTGATCTTAAACACACAAACAACGCACTGTAGGTGGGTTCGGGATGCTCACTCTTTTAACTCTATGTGCACAAAACGCTCCCGATCCGTTCGAGTATTGTCCTTTCGAGTAAAAGGTGTGACTCCAAGTGCGGCATGAAGTGCGGTTGGGTATTGCGACACGGGAGTTAAAGGAGCTCACTCTAACAGTTCCACCTCGCGAGAGAAGAACTCCGGAGCGGGCATGCGCAGTGATCGTGTTTTTAGTATTTTACATATTCATAGGTTATAAGTTTAGCTTATTTGTCTTCAAACATGAAATGAAGTTTAAATTGTTTATTGGACATGAGAGGTACTGTAATCTCTGCAAAATTCTCAACTACTTCAACATTCTCTTCATCAGAAAAATCTTCAAAAAAATTTTCTCTGACAAAATTAAGTATTGGCATCAGACGATGAAAGAAATCCATATTGTAAATTAAATAATAAAGGTACAAAAAAGACAAAATATTTACATAATATAATAATAAACCACAAGTGATGAAGCACAAAGACGAAACAAGCGATTGAGGTTATGGTGATTAACTCTAAAAACTCTCGAGCGTTCGGGACAGACCATTCTACACCTAAAACTCTAAGGTCGCGTGATTAAAACGCCACTCTAACTCTACTCCAGCTCCGTAAACAATCCCGAACCCAGCAACTGTTTCCACGTCGATACCATAGATAAAGGTTTTTAGGGGGGAGTCGATACTGAATGCGACTGATGCGGCATGCTCTTTCATATAACGTTCATTCGGGTCAGTTCGGATTGAATATAGGAGTTGAATTCGAGCGTAACACAGCCGAGCGTTACGCGTGACGGAACACAGCCGAGCGTTACGCGTGACGGCTCAGTTTAATTCAGTGCCCACAAAAAGTGCTAAACGCGCCTAAAGAAGTTTTCACTTTAAAAAACTTCTATTCCTTATAAGAATTCACATACCCTTTATATAATTGTTTAATATTATATGTGACAGCAACGCGCTTTCCTACTGTAAGACAACGAATATTGCTAGACCGTTGTGTAGTGATAATATCACGGTTATTTGGCCAATAGAAAATAGGAGTCGTCGCTATCATAGAATGATTTATAGCCATTATTACTCTGAATGCTCATAGTAATTATCAAATTCTATTGGAGGTGTAATATTGCATTTACTGTATTAGTTCCGACTAACAGTTGTAATGAAACTTGACATTAATGATAATATTTGCTTGCTAGGGTAAATAAAGCATATACTTACTAGTACCACTAAAAATCAGTATTGTAGTTTTCAAAAATTTAAATAGCTTCTAGTTGTGATATTGTTCTTTTCGTTTAACATTGCATAATGTTAACCAATTACACATTCTAAGAAAGGATTAAAAGTGATCCTGAAAAGGTGTGATTGGTTTTCTTTTATCTCCTACATTAAGGGCGCAAAACAAAAAAATCTTATTGACAGTTTTTCGGTTTCTTTCGAATATCTCCGGAAGTACTCGGAATCTAAATAATTTCTTTTTGGATTATGATTAGGCATCAAATTGTGCAACTTTGCCCCCATTTAACCATCTTCGTATCTCTTACGGTTTACGAGATCCCTGTAGTGATAAACGAATTTGTTACACCCTGTATAATTAGATCATTTTCCTCAGTGTACTATACAGTGTCAGTGATCAGATGTAGAGATGAAGGGTGTTGATAAATTAAGAAAATATGAAAATGCTCTAAGAGAGAAGTACCATTACTTATTATTTTAGACAAAATGTTTATTAAACAAAGTTGTTTATAATCGAAAATAAAGCCTAAACACAAAATTTGAAATCTGAATTCTAATTTTTGTTTTTAATTTTTTACAATAGAATTTATGAACATTCAAAATGTATAATTGGGGAAAAAGTTATTATTCTACATATCCTCCTCCAACCTGCACACTTTTCTCCAAATTATAAATAAATTAAATAAATAGGTCAGCACTCTCAGGTTTTCATTTTGAATGTTTATAAATTCTATTGTAAAAATAAAAAACAAAAATTAGAATTCAGATTTCAAATTTTGTATTTAGGCTTTATTTTGGATTATAACAACTTTGTTTCATAACATTTTGTTTAATAAAATAATAAAGAACGGTACTTCTCTCTTAGAACATTTTCATGTTTTCTTAATTTATCAACAACCCTGTACATTTGATCCAAAATTTTTATATGGTAAATTAATTTTCTCGACAAGCAGAATTTTTTATAAAGATTAATTTTTCGTCGTAAAATCATTAATAAAGATCTTTTTCCTCTTGTCAACTCGATCCGGGGACACACTGTATATTATATGAAATTGTAGTGACTGACCAATTGATCAACCTAAACCTCGAGGGGCTGCTAACTCCCAAGAAAAGTGTAGACGGATTTTAAATCAGTTTTGATTTAAGTTTTAAACTATTATGCGTTATGCTGTAACGCGCCGATGATTTACCAAATGGAGGTGATTTTTTTGTGGATTTAAACCGATTTAACAAAATAAAAGCTATTTTACTTGATTTAATTAAGCTGTGTAATTTTTAATAATCAATTTAATTCAAAAGTAATATTGAAGTTTCCGACTCAAATAGAATTAAACTTTTAACTTTTAACAAAACCACACAACACATACGAGTACAGTGTCACCAGTAAAGTCCGCATCATACGGGATTTTTTTTGTTAATAGCTTTATTTAAAATTTGACTTAGGCATCAAGTTCTGCTTCGATCGAGATGAAAATTAAGCAAAAAAATAGTAGTCACGTAATTCGCATTATCTTGTCAAATTTTAATTTTTTCCAAAAAATAATTCAAAAGTAGGGTTATTTCTGAAAATACCGAAAAAATTTATTAGAAAAATTTTTTTAAATGCAGTTTCTAGCCCACATGCAAAATTTCTGCTGCATAAGATAATTTTGATTTTTTACCTATATTTTGTAAATTACACCACTTTTGCAAAATAAAATAATCAACGCAACCTACATAAAACTTCTCAGTTTTGACAAGGCTTTATTTCAGATACATTTTGTTTAAAGTAGCGCCATATTAAATGTGTGTTTTTCTACAAAATCAAAATTGGGCTATTAAAATTTGGTCGTATGTGATGCAAAGTTTATTGGTTTTTAACCCTGTATAAGGTAACTTCATAAAATAAGTATTTTTAAAAACGTAGTTTGTGTCTGAAAGTAATACACCTTAATATTATGACAAAAAAGAACACAGTTTCATCAGTAAAGTTTTCATTAAGTGGAAAATTAATTTTAGTGGTGGGTAAAAATCAAAATTATCTTATGCAGATATTTTCAGAAATAACCCCACTTTTGAATTATTTTTTTGGAAAAAATTAAAATTTGACAGATAATGCGAATCACGTGACTACTACTTTTTTGTTTAATTTTCATCGTGATCGAAGCAGAACTTGATGCCAAGGTCAAATTTTGAATAAAGCTATTAATAAAAATAAAATCCCATATGATGCGGACTTTACTGGTGACACTGTATATAGTATTTACTTTATTTGATACAGTACAAGAATAGATCGTCCTCTGCTAGAATATGCCCGAGGAAACGAAATTTAAATATTGACCTTTATATCGAAACTTTCAGGCCTAACAATACCTGTGGTATATCGGGCATTATGGCTCAGCAAAATGTTGATTTTTGTGTAAAGGAAAGCCGGAAAAGCGGGTCGTCTATTGATAAGAATCCCGCCCGCATCCGCATCGACAATATCGCGACCCTGCCACGAAAAGTGCTCAATTGTTCGAATTCCAAATTGATATTTCATGTAAACGATGAACATTGCCGTTTCATTTAATAATATGAAAGAGAGAGAACGAAAATTATTTTAATATTTAATTAAACACGGCCTTTGTGTTACAGAGTAGTAGAGATGGAAAATCCTATTACCAATAAAGGTGATTTGGGTTTTGCGTTTATCATAATATGGTTTCATAAAAAAATAAAAGTCTTTAAAATAATATGTCAATAAAATAATATAGAAGTTCCTCAAGGAAGTATACTAGGTTCAATATTATTTATTTTATACATTAACGATATGCCCTAATTTTTTTTACAAGTTACAAATTTTTGCAAATGACACCTTGATTGATGGTCTAAATTAAATACTATACTAAATTTTGAGATAAATATATTATTAAATTGGCTGAAAGTAAATAAATGAAAATTAAATATTACAAAAACTAAATGTATGGTTATGAGTAATAATTAAAGTTGTCAAAATATAAATGTTGTAATTGATGGTGAAAAATTGGAATTAGTAAACAGTTTTAAATATTTAGGGATAAAGAAGGGATAAGTTAAGTTTGTTTTCTAAAAAAACTGTATTTAATACTATTATATTACCACATTTTCTTTATTGTGCTTCTATTTTATATTGTGCTAGTGAGGAAATATTTGATAAATTATAAATTTTACAAAATAAGGCAATGTGGATTATTTTAAATTGTGACAAATATACAAAAATTAATTTTATGGTAAAAAATTTAGATTGTTTGTATGTCAGAAATTTAGTTTTTTATTTAGTATGCATCTTTATACATAAAATTAAAAATAATTTATTGCCTGATTGTTTACAAAATTTTGTTTTTTTAATTATGACCATCATAATTATAAAACAAGAACTAATCAACATTTTTATGTTGATAGAGTGTCTAAAACAATAACCTATAAATATTTTTTTCATAAAGGTTTGATAGAATATAATAATTTGGAAAATCCTATTGAGTCTCCAATGTCATTAAAACTTTTTAAAAATACTTTAAAATTAAATTTAATTAAAAAACAAAATGATACCTAATATTTGATACAATTTGGAAATTGTTTAACTTTTATGTCCGTTTTTGTTAAAAGAAGGTTGCGTTTTAAAATTTAAAAATAAATCTATAAAAATTTGTTAAAAAAATGTATTGTAGCTTTTTGCTAAATAAAACATGTTTCTACTACTATTATCGTGCGAGCAAAAACTATTTGCATCAAAGAGGGCTTGGATTAACAAACGTAGGGCTTGGTTTAGATCACAATGATATGGGGACGATATATCTAATCAAATCTAGGTTAAAATTTTGTCGAATTAATATTATGACACGATATGCCAAACTAATGAGTAATAAAATAAGTAGACATATACAAATTTATTTTTGTTGTTTACAAAATTATAATACCTACGTGCACTTTGAAAGGAAATAAATTTAGCTGCTTCCTAAGAAAAGTCTTGCATGTTCCATAAGATCTTCCCAATTCTTGGGACAGGCGTCCTACAAAATTTGTTGGCGTATTTTCCATTATTTCACGAACGTTTGCAACAAATTCTTCTGTTCTTACAGATGGTCTTCCTGCTCCTTTTTTGTGTTGTATAGAACCTGTTTCCCTAAACACAGCCACGATTCTTTTCAGGCAATGATAAAAATTCCCAGCAATAAAAGCAAGGTTAGGAAAATGTTCGTGAAAATCGTCCATGCACAAACCCGGATTGTATTGCCACTCACCATTTACTCTAACCCCGTTTCGAAAACACGTTTCAACCATGAATGTTTTGTGCTGTTCCGTAAAGCCCATTGTGTGAATTATTCAAGAAATTGGAAAAATTAGCGATGAATCAAATTACTTGTAACGACTGTCAAAGATGACGGAATAACTGATTGATTGTTAATTCAGGTAGTTACTGACACCCAACAGGTATTAAGCTCTACGGCTAAGCATTACGTCCTTAGATGCAAGGCCCTCTTTGATGCAAATAATTTTTGCTCGCACGGTATTATTTTATAAATCACTTTCACCGACAGAAATTTCTACAAAATCGCATATGGGGGTGTGCAAATAATTATAGTATATTTCAGAAAGGTGTAGAGTAATAAAATGGGAAATTCCATCCAGTTCGGCTCAATTTCGGTGTCGGCCATAGGCGCAGGTAAACTTTGTGCATTAAATTATTTATGAGAACTAACCAAAAATTTCAGAGAAAAAATAGTATTGTTTGTAAAATTAAAATTTTAAGTAATTGCGTAAGAGGATTAGAAAAGTTTTCTGGCCTGAAGTGTCAAAATCGAAATATTGTGTAGAGATTAGTTAATTAGTAGATTATAAAGTTAGGTTTTGCGTTTAACAGGTACCATTTAACAGGTACCGAGTTTGGCTTTGGCCTCATTGGCTGATCATATAAATAGGTGGTAATTTGGAATAAACTTCATATTATATCCTGTGTGTGTATGACCTTATTAAGTATATTTGTTTAGTTTAACGCATCAGTATTTGCTGTTAAGCCGTATATAGTGTTCACAGTATTATAAGATTAGTAACCAAATGGCGACATTCACTCCAAGAAAAAGATGTTCCAATAATTCTCCACTATCAGTAAGTGAAAAAGTTATTATTTTAACCTTTCAGTCGATCAATACGGGAGATTATCACGAGGACATGAATTTGAATGTTTTTGAGGACTATTTTGGTGAAATGATAACATATCTTCCAGCTGATTCAGTAGTAGTTCTGGATAACGCAACCTATCATTCACGACGCACAGATAAGACTCCAACTTCATCTTGGAGAAAACAAGAAATTATCGACTGGTTCGCCATCAAAAGTATTGAGTTTGAAGATAATTTTATAAAGAAGGAACTATTAGCTATTTTTTATTTATTACACAAACATCATTTAATGAAATATGCTGTGGAAGATATAGCAGAAAAACATGGTGTAACTGTGCTGCGCATACCGCCATATCATTGCGAACTAAATCCTATAGAACTTATATGGGCGCAAGTAAAAGGATTTGTAGCAAGACACAACACGACATTCAAAATGAAAGACGTTAAGCTACTATTTGAGCAAGCCATTAAGGAAGTGACACCAGAAAACTGGCGAAAAGCAGTCCGTCATGTCATTAAAAAAGAGGAGAAAATGTGGGATCTTGACCACCTGATCGATCGGACCGTCGACCCGTTAATTATAACGTCAAGAGGGGATGACAGTTCCTCAGATGACGAAGAATATTATGATTTTTTATAATTTAATTTCTGTATAATGTATTTTTTGTATTTTGTATTATGTTTATCAAAAAATAAGTGGAGCTAATACTATGTACATAATGCCTCATTTTTATTCTGTTAAAATAAAAGTATTTCCTTTTTACGAATATCCTACCCGCACGCCTTTATCACACCATTTTCAGTGTTTGTGAATGGACAACAATTGGCAAAACCCATAAATTGACCCAACGCCGGGTGGTACTGCCATGCACTTGATGAAAAAAAAGAATATTGCAACGAAATCAATGCCAAATTATGAAAGTGGCTTAAATATTCGTTGGGTCACTCTGTAGTCCCTTTGCATACCTAATGAGCTTTTATTACTCTACACCTTTCTGAAATAGACTATAGAACTTGTTTTATTTTATGAGTGATAAACCCTTTCACTCCAATGAAATGAGTAACGGTGAATCACAAAAAATGGCATGCATGCAATTTTGATGCAGGGTTAAAAATGCAGGGTGAAAATGCATTGGTACATTAGAATAACCTGCATACACAGGTTTCACGTTGTAAAAAAATATTTGATCATTTGAATCTAGAACATACATAGTACGATTAGTACGTCACTGATAAAGCCCATACAATAATTGGGTACAGTCGTTAAACATAATCAAAATGAGGTCATCAAGCATCCATTGAAAAATAAAGCAAAGTTAAATTTTAATTACAACTATTACCGCAGCTTAAGCGCACATTTAAGCGCGGATTAAGCTAATCGAGCGCCCAAACGAAGGTTTTCATTATTCCGCCCTTTTGAATATCAAAGTAATGCAAAGCAATCGACGAAATTCGAGCTGTTTGGGGGCAATGAAATTAGCATCATTTCGTAATGATTGGAACGGCCTTTGTGTTTGGTTATATTATTGGTATTTAGAGAAGATAGGAGTGATGGATAAACGAGAAATAAACGAATCTTGTATTTTCTGTATTAACTATTAGGTACACTGAAAAAAATGTTCGTTTTATGTTAAAAATATGATTTGTTTGACTTTTTCTTATTGGGACCAAATAATTTTCATTTGTCTGACACAAATATTGTTTGTATTAAATAAATAGGCTTATTTGAAATTGCTATGATATTTGTTTGGTTTTTAATTATTTACGGTTAAATAAAATGTATGTGCTAGCCACCCCTTTTGATACTTTAACAGTATTTTGCTCTCTCAAATAAATATTTATTTGTGGTAATAATTTATTTATTTGACTGTCGGTTCTTTTTGATTCCGCGAAATTAGGACAAAGGAAAGGGTTTCAGACTCGTGATTAGCCCACCATGCCATCCTGACCAGTCCGAGTTCCCAGTCGAGTAATTTATTTTTGTTGGTGGTGGAAAGAACTAAGTACAGGGTTGGTTATTATAGTATCATGGAAGTTCAAAATTCGCTTCTAAACCACAATCTTGGCTGCCTTCATTTGATGGTTAGATCATTTTCAATATTTAATATTAAAATAATAAACCAAAACCAAAAATTTAGTACCTATATACTTACATAATAATATATCCTATCTCTACTTGATATTTTTACTAAAGGCACATACACATAACCTAGGTACATACCAGACATAGAGAACTGTTTAGTGTACCTCGTCACAGAACTCTTTAAGGAATCGTTTTCCTACAGTGGTACCACACTTTATAATTCCCTTCCACTCCAGATTAAGACCTCCCAATCAATTTATATGTTCATTAGATTAGTTAAGAAAGAGATATTGAGGAGATGATTATTGATATTGATATAACTAACGGTTGTTCTTATGTTTAGAACGCATATTTTATTTAAGCATATTTTCTTCTTTCTTAATATTAACTAATTTATTAGTTGTAATAGGTATATAACTTGCTTATTGTTATAGTTTAGTAGGTGAGACCGGGGCTAGTTGGCTACAGGGGCAAGTTGACACGGTGCATATATCTTCGAATGGTGTGCATGTGTAAATGCAAATACCATTGAAATAGATGATCGACAACTCGCGGCAAGCTTGTAAAACGTCGCGCGCCAAAAGTCAGGCGTTAAACAGTTGTTAGTTGTGTTTCTTTGTTTTCAATACCGGTAAGTAAATTTTTGTCCTCTTCGAAATTTATGAATAACCTGTTTAAATTAACATATTTAATTTCATTTTTTTACCACAATTTGTTGCTAGACAGTTGACATACTATGCCAGGCAAAGGTATCGAATAATTGTTTGTTTTTTGTAAAAAAAATATTTTGTTATAAAACCTCTGTCGGGGCAGGTTGGCACATTAGTTTCGGGGCACGATGGCATATGTTCGAATTGTGACTCGGATGATTCTGACTAACCATTTACTTTAATTTTTGATGTTCATATAACTGTAAGCTTTATTCTACTTTCTGTTTTAGCTTTTCGACGTTTTTTATTCTTTTTTATACTGTATCTTTTAGTAGCTAATAAATGTTAAAAACTATAAAAATACTTGTTTTTGTCTATATAACTTACATATGCCAACTAACCAACCCCAAATAGTGTGCCAACTGCCCCCGAGTTGGGGTGAGTTGACACACTAACACTGATGTTTTTAAAAAATTGTTAAAACTATTTAACTTTTTTTTATATAGACACTGTAAATACGTCAAAGTGTAGGGAAATTGTGCAAATCTGTTCTGCATATTTTGTAATTCAGTTCAATTTTCTGTAGTAGTAAATAAAAAATAAATTCTAAAATGTGTGCCAACTAGCCCCGGTCTCCCCTATGCTTCTTTTTATATTTTTATAAATGATAGTTTAGTATTTTGTTATGTAAATATAGATATATTTTATTATAACTTATCTAGGGTGGTTGTATAGAGCAGCAGGTTTGGATACCGCCACCCCTTTTCTAAATTTTATGTAAACTATATTATGTTTACCAAAATAAAAGACATTTAAATTGATTGATTGATATTGTGTATATTTTTAACCAAAGTTTTTTTATTCTTTTATTACGATATTCCTATTTAGATATTTTGGTTTTTAAAGATATTGCTCGGTTAAGTGAAGGCAACATCTTTCAACTTCCACTTGTTTTTGGGCAATTGCAAAAGGTTTTTTTTTGCACAGTTATCATCATCCGAAAAATGACTTAAACATATTCTAGCATTTTTGATATTAGAACCTTACTTTTGATAGCACTTTTGCACCCATAAATTGCAAATTTTTTTTGGTAGAGGGAAAGTTAAAGTATCGATAATTAGACGAATAGGGGGGACATTGACACATTAGCACCTGGCTCAGTTTAGCGAGCGTTATAGTAGGTCAGAATATAACTGTCCTTCTCTTCTAACGTCAAAAACATGCGACAGAACCCGGTTCCTCGGCCAGCTGGAGAATAATCAAGCGACGACAGCGCCAATCTGACTTTGACGTGTAAAATTGCTAATTACAGTTTCACCGGGATGTCGTAGACTTCCCTAGTTTCGTCCGTTTCTCAACTAGGTGGCGCTTGAACCCCTTTCTCCTGAGTAGTCGGTGAATTGCACGCACTACAACCACTACACTGCTCTAAGTAATATGTAACCAAACCTTTTACATTTTACTACTTTTTCCCTTTTTTTCTATAAATATATAAGGTCCAAGCGGTAAGTTTCAGTGTTTGTATTCTTCACAATACCTTCACTATTTACATCAAAAATTTAAAGACTCGAAAGTACATCGCAACGCTTGTAGGAAAAAGTAATTTTAATAAATTTTTAGATTGCAGGATATAAAAAAGTTTATACTATCCTTTTTTCCTTTTTTTTTAATTAAAATTCTTATAAGATATTATAAAAATAACATTCTTCCAAAAAAATATGAAAACTTCCTATATACCCAATAATCGCTGATACGGCTTTCAATAAATATTGTTTCCGACGTTAATATCGGAGAACTTAATAGATTGTCCAGGATAAGAGCCTCATAAAAACAGGAAAATAAACCAGAAATCGCTTTTCTAACACAATTTGTTGTATCAGTGATAAAAATTAATTACTATTGTTCTGAGACGGTTTAGTGGTCTGAAAAATTGGTAATTATTCTTTACGAAGGAATTTATGTAATCTAGTGGGGTTACTAGTATTTTATATGTGCATTTTTATTGAGTGAACTATTTATTGGGTTTGCCGTAAGAGTATCTATGGGTTATATTTATATTCTACGAGATTATTATTTTTTTCTACGAGAAGCGTGCGGAAAGTAGGTACAGTAAAGTTTTTACCAAAGAGGAGGTTGTAAGATTTCTACATGAAGGCCCAGTGCCCCAGACGAAGTACATTTAATGATGAGAGTTGCCACCATTTTTGGATTGGCAGGTGCTTGTCGCTGAGATGAGCTTAGCCTTGACGACATTAAAGATAAAGAAAACGTATTGATTATGGAGGACTTGAGGTAGGAGGCCGATCGAAATGCATTGGATTCGGTCCCAAATTAGCATCGGTAATTCAGCTTTACGAGTCGCTGTAAGATGGCGCTCGTGCTTGAGGTGGGCTATCAAATAAATGGTTTCTTATGGACGCGATAACTATTTTTATTTAAATTAGTTCTTTAAGGAACAAATAAGAACTTTTATATGAATTTACACTTACTTTGTTATACTTATTAGTAAGCTCGGCCTGTATAAAGTTCCAACGATGCTTGGTTTTTAAAATACAGTGTATAAACCAATTTTAACTTACCTTTGGAGCTAGAAAGATACTTATTTGGCTGCGTTTCCTCTCTGAAGAAGATCCTGTCTTACACCCCGACACAAAGCAATCTCTACTTTAAAAATTATACCATTATTCATTATAAATATGGAAATCAATTACAATACATACAACGTTATTTGTCTTGTCTTGTCTTCAAACGTTATTTGTTATGTCAAAAATATGGAGGACTTGAGGTAGGAGGCCGATCGCAATGCATTGGATTCGGTCCCAAATTAGCATCGGTAATTGAGCTTTACGAGTCGCCGTAAGATGGCGCTCATGTTCGAAGTGGGCTATCAAATAAATGGTTTCTTATGGACGCAATAACTATTTTTATTTAAGTTAGTTCTTTAAGGAACAAATAAGGACTTTTATATGAATTTACACTTACTTTGTTATATTTATTAGTAAACTCGTCCTGTATAAAGTTCCAACGATGCTTGGTTTTTAAAATACAGGGTATTAAACATTCTAGCTATACCTTTGGAGCTGGAAAGAGACTTATTTGGCTGCGTTTCCTCTCTGAAAAATATTCCTGTCTTACACCCCGACACAAAGCAAACTCTACTTTTATAAATTGTACCATTATTACAACAGGTAAATATGGAAATCAATTACAATACAACGTTATTTGTCTCGTCTTGTCTTCAAAAGTCCTCCATACTTCAAACGTTATTTGTTACTTCGAAAATAAAATGTCAATTTGTCAAAAGTAAAAGTAAAAAACGAAGAAGAAGACGACACCAGCTCACTTGCGACGCGAGAGCATCTATCGGCCAATAGCGAACTAACCAAAAAACCGGGACAGAATTTGAAAATGCTGCCATTGTCGATCGGCCTCCTACCCTCTAGTTCTCCATAGTCGAAAAATAAAATGTCAATTGTCAAAAGTAAAAGTCAAAAACGAAGAAGAAGACGGCACCAGCCCACCTGTGAAGCGAGAGCATCTATCGGCCAACTAGCGAACTAACCAAAAAAACAGGGACAGGCCATTGTCGATCGGCCTCCTCCTACCCTCTAGTTCTCCATAGTATTGATCATTCGTATTAACTGATTCCAAAAACCATGTACCAAGAACTTTTGTTATCTCTGAAAAGGTAAATAATACACTTGATCTTATATAGAAAATATAGACGTCTACGACCACCCAAGCCCCCCAAAGACAACTTTTAATCTACTAGAAAAAAGAAAAATGTACAGTGCAGTGTGTAGGGGTAAATACTTTCGGAAAAATGCCGTCCGAAATCGCGGCATATTTGGGTTTATAAAATCCCCAACTTTTCACTGGACACAGTTTCCGTCGTTCTCCGGCCACTATGTTAGATAACGCAGGAGAGGGGATAACAAATATTAAGATATCAGGAGGTTGGAAATCAACCTCCGTTGCGGAGGGTTGTCTGGAAGAATCCACTCAAAACAAAAAGCTAATGTCCAACAAAATTGTGTCGTCCATTCAACCTTCCACGTCTAATATGAGTCATTCCTCCTCTGAACCTGATTTCATCTTGCACAGTATAGCGGATCCATCAGAATACAATCAACTTACCTCACACTGAGGAAATGATCTAATACAACAGGTTTGTTAACACATATTTTG
Source organism: Polydrusus pterygomalis (assembly GCA_963969555.1). Classification (NCBI taxonomy): domain Eukaryota; kingdom Metazoa; phylum Arthropoda; class Insecta; order Coleoptera; family Curculionidae; genus Polydrusus; species Polydrusus pterygomalis. Next base: position 6,265,615 of record OZ018376.1, read on the forward strand.
TATTGCTAGCTTATTTTTTATTAACCCATATTAAATAAACTGCTAGTGTATCAAACCCGCTATATTTTAGTGTTATTTCAATTCCAGATTTGCTAAAACAGTGTTTTTATTGCTTTATAGTAATCAGTTCCATTGGTAGCACAGTCTTGTTGAATAATAAACTACTTTTATTGTAGTATTGAATTGTATCCGTCAGAACCTATAATCCACAAGACGTTTGTTGGGAGTTCGTAGCGATCGGCAATCGCCACGCGCCCTATTTTTAGTTTTAACGTATACGTTGCGCAGGTCACATCGTTGTTCAAAGTCTTCTAGCTGTCCTGTCTGAATTTGAATTTTATTGATCGTACCAATAGCTGTTTCAATTTTAATTTATTTTTACGTTGTATTATTGCATGTCAGATAAAGAATAAAATATTCTTATTTCGCTCAATCCATCATTAATATTGGACTTTATAATCTATGGATGAATTGTACCATCACAGTACACCATGCTGCATAATAGATAATCATATGCAATGTTAAACGACAAGAACAATATCACACTAGAAGCTATTTAAATGTTTAAGAACTACAGTATTGATTTTTAGTGGTAAGTATATGTTTTATTAACCGGAGCAAGCAAATATTATTATGATTAATGTCAAGTTTTATTACAACTGCCAGTCGGAACTAATTCAGTATATAAAACCAACCAGATTACACCCTCAATAGAACTTGATAATTAATGTGAGTATTCCAAGCAATACTGGCTATAAACCATTCTATGGTATTATTAACTCCTATTTCCTATTGGCTAAATTACCGTGATACGCTCGTTGTCTTACAGTAGGAATGCGCGTTGCTGTCACATACTATATAATCCAGACAAAATAAACAAAAATAAGTCATAACTTAGCCAAAATTCGCATAGAGCTGATTATTGGCAGAGACGTTAAATACATCATTATAAATAAAATGTCAAAAATCCTCTTTGATCCTACTTCTGCAAAAAAATTTACTCGAGGTGAAACGAACAAAATTAAGGTTTTTTCCATTTTTCTCGAAAACGGTAAGTTTTAGCATGAAAATAGGTCAGACAAAAGTTGTAGATCATACAATTCTCTACAAAAATTGTCCAGTCACTTTTTCTCTTCGAACTTCGAAATTGATAACACAAATGCTATCTACATCATCGATGGAGGGTATCTATTACACCGTGTTGTATGGGATCGAGATGAAACGTTTCATATTATTTTTGAAAAATATGTTCAGTATGTACAAAGACATTTTGGTCATAACAGTACGATTGTATTTGATGGTTATACTAATCATACAAAAAATATTAAAGCTGCAGAACAACGTCGTCGGACTACAAAAACATCTTCATCTGTTGATATCGTTTTTGATCGATCTATGAAAGTTCCAACAAACCAACAACAATTTCTTGCAAATACTCACAATAAGTCTCGCTTCATTTCAATGTTATGTGAAGAATTTACAGCTGCTGGTATTCCAATAAAACAAGCTGATAACGATGCTGATGTCCTTATAACTGAAACAGCAATAGCACAATGGAAAAGTTTAAATACAACTATATTTGTTGGGGACGATGTTGATTTGTTGATATTACTGACTGCACAGACTCCAAATGATAAAATTATTTACTTTTTCAAACCTGGGAAAGCTCAAGTACAATCAAAAATATATTTATCACAAAGTCTGACTGCATATCCGAAATGTCAAGCTCATATTTTATTTTTACATGCAATAACTGGTTGCGATACTACATCAGCAATTTTTAAAAGAGGTAAAATATCAGTATTTAAATTGTTCGAAAAACGTAATGATTTAATTGATTGCGCAGAAGTATTTACAAAGATTGACTCTTCTCCACACGACATTGTTACAAATGGAATTCGTTTTCTTCTTGCAATGTATGGTGCTCCAAAAAAAAAATTTGATTCCATAGACAAATATAGATATTTGAGGTTTGTAAAATCTGCATGGAACAATAAAACATTATAGTTGTCTTGTCTGCCTCCAACATCTGCTTCTGCCGTTCAACACTTGTATCGTGTGTATTATCAAGTCAAGTGTGGCTAGGCAATGAGCTGGACCCAGAAGGATGGGGTTGGAAATTAACAGATAATTATTTGGAGCCAATTCAAACTCTACTCCCGCCTGCTCCAGAAAAACTGCTTAATGCTATTTTTTGTAAATGCAAGACGAATTGTGGTAAGAATTGTGGCTGTCAAAAAGTGGGATTATTTTGTTCGCCAGTATGCATCAATTGTCAGGGTCAGACTTGCTCCAATATTGAAACAAATACAACAGATGAAAATATTTATGATATTAATGAAGAGACAATAATTGATGCATCCCTTTTCTTAGCACAGCGAACAGAAATTCTGCAAGAAGAAGAAAATGAAGGCGAAGAAATAATTGGCGAAGTAGAATTAGACAATTATATAATATAATAACATTTAGAAGAAAACAACCTATTCCACTTTGATCATTAGCAATATTACCATTCTTTCAATCAATAGGATACGATCCGATCAAACTTTCTTTATTACAATAGATCGTAGAGTATAGCTACTGGGAAAACCACGTTAAAAAAAAAAAGCTCCAAGTACATTACCTGGTGGTGCGGAAATGTGTGCATATTAGGTAAAATATGAATTTTCTAATTATTAAAACCGCGATATCCCACGAATGGTGAGTCGTAAGAGAAAAAGTGACTGAGCCATTTTTGTAGAGAATTGTATGATCTATAACTTTTTTTTAATCTATTTTCACGATAAAACTTACCGTTTTCGAGAAAAATGGGAAAAACCTTAATTTTGTACGTTTGACCTTGAATAAATTTTTTTGCAGAAGTAGGATCGATGGGGATTTTTGACATTTTATTTATAATGATATATTTAACGTCTCTGCCAATTTTCAGCTCTATGCGAATTTTGGCTAAGTCAAATGTCTATTTGGCTGGAGTAATAGTTCTATAAAGAGTATGTGAATTTGTATAAGGAATATAAGGCTTTTTTCTTAGTGCAGCTACAAACTTGACAGATGTAACGAACTGTTTTACGATTAATATTGTAAATAATAAATAAAATAATAAATGTATTTTTTATTTAAATAAGTAAATTATGTAATTATGTTGTAATCTTTATTTCCGTACGCTCTCTGTCTCTCGGCTCTGTGTCTTTTCGGAACTTGACTGCAGACCTACAGTAGTCGCCTGTGGAAAATTATCACTTTCCACACTCGTTAGGAAAATAAAAGGGAGTTTTCTAAGTTATATTATAAATTTTTTTCGAGAATTGCTATAAGTATTCTCTGCAAAATTACAATACAGAGATAATTTACTAATGAAGTCGGTAAGTTTTTGTTATAAATATAAAACACACGATTTTCTTTCTTTTATTTCTTCCACAACAAAAAAGAAGGTATTAAAAACGGTCTGGTCGGACTGCATAGACAAAGAAAACGTTCCCAAAACTGTCCAATAAAAATGTTTACTGCTTTTACAAGAAAAATGTTGAGATATATAAAAAGATTAAAGCAAGGTTTTTTTCATATTATAGTCCAGTTAAGAGGGTGATGCCTAAAAAAGGAACAAAAAGAGAAAAAGGTAAAAGATCGATGTTAAATTGACTTTCTTTATGACTTTTATGTTGGCCAATATTTTTCCAAATATATCGCTTATTACGGCATTACTTTAAGCCAATTATTATACAGGGTGATCCCTTTAACATAAGCCAGTTTGAGACAACTTCCGATATAACCGAAAGTCGCATATATTATGGTCGCAACAATTTCATTTAAAAAAAGCGTCTCCGAAAATCCCGTTATCGAAATTTGCTAGATTGAAATCCTATACTTTCCAAAATATTCTAATGGACGATCACCGTGAGAGTGAGACATCCTGTATATAACGAATTTTAAAATCAAAACTGAAATTAACCACTTTCGAAAGAAAAATAAGGGTCTAAAGGCCTCTAAACAAGGGTTTCCTTTCAGACGCTTTATGTATGTGACCAAATTAAAAGCAAGAACGACAAAGAGAAAATGGGGAAAATGAAAATTAAAACGTATTCGTTTTTCTGTTGGTATACGAGTAAGATAAATGAATATATACTTAAATGAAAAATTGGGCGATTTTTTTTGGCTAATGAGAAATGAGGCATATTAGTTAATCAACAGATTTTTTTAAAGGTTTTTTCCATTTTTGTCTCCAAATACTTTTTTCAGGGCTAAACCCACATACAACCACGTAAAACCAAATACGATTAGTATTTATTTATTATAAATTATGTTAATAACAACAGAATATCAAGTTTATGGTTAAGGGGAAAATAAACACAAACAAACCTTGAATATAAGGACACATCTACGCAACATTTATATCACGGAACACAAAATTAGGTTTGCAGTCATGCACCTCGCACTTATACTAAAAGTACACCATACCATCAGACATCAATCACCCACCAATAACAGCAATTAAATGATATGTTTTAAATTATCTACTCCGTTTAACTTAAACCACGCTGCGCAACATATCGTTGAAAAAAATATCGAATAGGCGCAAAAATATATTGTCAAAAAAACGACCTCGTGTGTGTCTAAACGAAATATTTTGGCGATTAAAGGTTTTCTTTTTGTGAAAATCAATATATTATTATATTCAAAAAAACACCTATATTGAATGATTTTACTCAGTGTTTGTTGTTATGAACAACTAATAACAATAATAACTAAATAAGGTTTTCTTTTTTCAGGTGACTCGGGTAGCATCACCGTCTTCTCGGGAGGCACAGCCTCTCCCAATGGGGACCGTGTGCTCCAACGTCAGTGGATCACGCTGACAGCCGGCATGTGGCCGGATTCCGAACCCGGCTCGTCTCAGCCCCTTGCACCAGCGTCAGGTCGCCTGCCCATTTTGGCAGCTGTTTTTTGTGGAGCTGCCTTGGTAGTCGCCATTTTAGGAGCTTGTTTGCTTTACTGGTTGTGCGTCATGCCTAGGAAGGACAATAAACATTCCTGTAAGTACCATATGTTAACGTTTTAAATTGTTTTTTGTGTTGTTAAAATTAAATCAACAGACGGAGGAACGTTTTGATTTGGCTGTTTAGTAGACTATGGAGGACTTGAGAGTATCGCACCCCTTTTCTATCCAGGTTTCCTTGTGGCAGCAGTATCCAAATAGCATTATTTTATACGAAGATATATTTAAATTAATTATTACGTATACCGGGTGTCCACGGAAGGTGGTTCGCCCCTCTAACTTTTTTATTTTTCAAGATAATGAAATAAAATTTAGGGGCTTTGTATACGACATAAAACTGCATTTTTTGACAGGTGACTCAACATTATGGAACTTTCGGTTTAACCGGAAGTGACATAAACTTTCGATTTTTAAATAGGACACCTAGTAAATTTTTCCTTTTTTGACTCCATATGACATTCTAAATATAACGATGTGTCACTTGTTACTTTTTGTCACCGAAAAAATATTTTTTTCCAAATTTATTATTTTATCTAGAGGGCTATGAATACCTTAAAATCACTTATTTCAGTTCTTTAATCTTGGGAAAAATACAATTTTACTATTTTTGGTCCAATGCTGTGCTGTGTAAAATTTAATCTTTAAAGTTGTATAACTCATTTATTTTAAATGGCAACATGGTGGCTCGTCGTGTTAAGAAAAAAGAGGATTTTATTACGATTAGTTTGTACCACACACTATTAGGTTTTTGAAAAGCTGATGCCATTAAAAAACTTCAAAAAGGTAACTTGAAACTTTCCTAAAATGAAGCATCTTTTGAGAATAAATTTAGATTTAAATGCATCAAGTATAGCCTGTAACCAGCAAAACTGATAAAACAAAAATTGAAAATGAATTCTTTCTACATTCTCCAAACACTAATAACATATCAACTTTTTCACTCCTTGTAAAACTATTATTTTCCATGTTTTTTAAACAACAACCTAATTTACTTTGGCAGAAGCTGTCGGCATGTCAAATTTCTTTAAGGCATGATCTTGTTTTATCAGTTTTGCTGGTCATATTAGGCTACACTTGATGCATTTAAATCTAAATTTATTCTCAAAAGATGCTTCATTTTAGGAAAGTTCCAAGTTAACTTTTTAAAGTTTTTTAATGGCAGCTTTTCAAAAACCTAATAGTGTACCTAGTATCAAAATAATCGTAATAAAATCCTCTTTTTTCTTAACCCGACGAGCCACCATGTTGCCGTTTAAAAAAATTAGTTACAACTTTAAAGACTAAACTTTACACAGCACATGGCATTGGACCAAAAATAGTAAAATTGTATTTAATAAGTCATTTTATAAGGTATTCATAGCTCTCTAGATAAAACAATAAATTTGGAAAAAAAACATTTTCTTGGTGACAAAAAGTGACAAGTGACGCATCGTTGTATTTAGAATGTCATATGGAGTCAAAAAAAAGGAAAAATATACCAGGTGTCCCATTTAAAAATCGAAAGTTTATGTGACTTCCGGTTAAACCGAAAGTTCCATAATGTTGAGTCACCTGTCAAAAACTGCAATTTTATGTCGTATACAAATCCCCCAAATTTTATTCCCTTATCTTAAAAAACAAAAAAGTTAGAGGGGCGAACCACCTTCCGTGGACACCCGGTATGTACTATTGTACTAAGTATTAGCGCAGTTGGTGCAGTAGTTTGTGCAGGCATTATCCTATAGCGACTAATAAAAGATAAATATATAAAAAATATCTATGCTATTATAGGGTTTCCGTTTTGACAAAACCCTACTAAAACTATAGAACCTTTTAAAATATCACTAAGTAAAATTAAGTACCCTTTTAATAATTCTATATCACTTTACCAGTGCAATCCCAGCATATAATCTCATTTTGTGTATTTTGTGTTAGCCCGTACTTAATTATCATAGTTTATAAGCTAATTAACCCCATTATCAGCATGTTTTTAAATGCTTTATAAAAAATAATAGCACTTTTTTACTTTTTATGTACCTACACTGAAGAAAATAATATATTTGATCCAAATAAAAATGGAGTTTGCCGAAACAAATATTTATTTGAAATTATATCTAAAATTATTTGACAATGATAGTAAAATGTATTATTTAAACAAAGATTCATTGATTTAAATAAATCAGTTATTAAGCTGGACAGTATGTGGTATGTCATTGAAATAAATGTTTGTTTGATAAAGTAAACAAGTTTATATAGCAAACAATTACTTATTTCTATCGGCAACATATTTACTTTTTTCAAATAAACATTTAGTTGTCAGCAATCTTGCGATATTTAAACCAAACAATGAGTTATAATTCATAAATATTTTTAATAAATAAGTATTTGTTTGAAATAATAAAATACTTGTTGTTTCAAATAATTTTGTAAATTGTATTATTTTCTATTATTATGACACATAAACAGCTTTCAGAAAAACTATGTATAATTATGAGATCTTGTTGTGCTTAGGGTGGGTCAACACTTAATTTAAAAGTAAATCATGGTGAATATCACTTATGGGAGGGAGCAAATATAATAGTATGCTAATGATTTTCTGTTTATTATGACAAAAAAATACAGAGGTATGACAGAAATATATAATATAAATCAAAAATACAACAACCAATAACGGAAAATCCTACTTGTGAACTATAGGGTTCGTTTCTCATTACCTGTAATTACTTAATGTTTACATTAAATAATATTTTATTTGTCAAAAATAAATAAATGTTTGTCCTAAATGTCCATTTATTTAAGGCAAGTAAATATTTGTTTTATTAATAAATTCGGCAGCAGTTAATATACTACGAAACAATAACATAAAAAGCTATTAGATACCTACTTTTAAGTTAACAATTAAACTTCGCTAGCCCAGAACATGCAAGTATAACTCCCCCATTTTATTTCTCTCTCTGGTTGTAAAGTTTTGCTTCGTCGTGAATCACGGACGAAGTAAGTTCCGAAGTTCGGAAATGCATGATAGTATGTCGATTATTTTTAAGTAGATATTCGTGCAGAAACTTCAATGCTTAGTTTGTAGTTCGGGGAAAAGTGTACACTGCAAAAAAAAATGTGAATAAAATTACCAAAATCTTCATTGATATGAAAACTGTACGTGAGAATTGTAAATTTCCCAATGCCATAATTTTTCTTTTACAAACGCGCTCCCGTAGCATATGGGAAATTTACTATTTTTACACAGAGTTTAATTCAAGGTCCATTAAGGAACCAACTAAATGTGAGTTCATTCCGCCTTGCGCTTAGTTTCATTTCAAAGGGTAAAATCCATTTCAAATTATTGTAAGCCAATTCATTACCTTTTAAAAACACCTTTACTTTTATATCAATGTCCACTGAAACCTGATTAACAATAATTATACAGTCATTGGTCAAATCTTAACTATAAAAATATATTACACTCGCGTCACCTGCTTTTAAAACACTTTTATAGTTAGAGTTACACCCAGGAATACAGCAGGGGCTTGGCATGTTGATAAATAAACAAACTAAAAGAAAATAATACTATACTTACCTAAGTACCTATATAGGTATCTAGAGGTATCCTACCTACTTATGAAGTATCTCTACTAGTGATATTTTTAAACTATTTTACATGCATTGCATTTTCTATTAGATATCAATCGAAAACCGGATAAAAATACTAATTAATATGACACCTACAGCTAGTTCGCGCGTAAATTACATACTAAACGATGGCTAACCTTAAAAAAGTCACGTGACACATGGATCTTCAAGTAGTGTTGTCGATGTTTCTGTTTCACGGCTTCTTTCAAGGTGGTTGTGGCATAACGTATGTAGGGTTGCCACCTATTATTTTTGAATTTTCAGGACAAAGCAGATAAAAATTAAGGGCATGATTGAAAAATTCAGGACAATTAAAATTTCTATAGTGTAATGTGTATAGTGTAACAAAGGAACAAGAAACACAAAAACTAAACTTAAGACACAATTTACAAAACAGACATATAAAAACACGTTGCGATGTTGCGATCAAAATTTTTGATCGAAAAAGTTTAACATTAAAACGTAACAAGTTTTAACATGAATGCTAAATAAAAATATAATACTTACTCTTTTTAATAGGAACTAAGTACTGCTAGTGCCCGATTTTTTCAGAAAATATTTTACACCTCAAATGCAGGACGTCCTCCGAAATTCAGGACGGGTGGCAACCCTAATCGTATGGTTTAATAAAAAATGGTATGGTTAATAAAATATGTAGATTTTTAAAAGCCTTACAACTTTTATATAATTTTTTGCTAACTCCTGTATCTTTTGAAATAATCGACCGTTCTGGTAATTTCTCCTAACCCTGTATACATTTTAAAGCCTATGCTCGATAATTCAAATAAACTTCAAAATACTGATAGGTTATGCATGTGAAATGTATCTCTGGAGAAATAATTTATTTTGGTTTTACAGAAAAAGTTTTATTTTACCGAAGATTAATGTCTGGGTGAAAAGTTTATAAAATTCATTTTTCATGTCCATGTGTGTATGGTTAATTTATTTTAAAACGTGTTGGTAACAAAGTTTTTTGAAAATAAAATATTCAACAATCTGTTTAGGCTTTTACGGCCTGCACAGTCAGATAGCTAGAATGTTTTATGCTTGTATGACGGTATAATGAAAGGCTTTAAAAATTTATGCTATGATAATAATAATATAGTAAAATATAATACAAGTATGTTTAGTTTTATAAAAGTTCTAAAAGGCCTATTGTTTGTTGTTTGCAGTGTCTGAAATGGCACATTAAACTGAGAAAACGATTTATTTACATTAAATAAAATTTATTAACTGTCAAGAAACTGAAACAATCTTTAAATATCAGCAAACAAATATTACTTTATTCCTATATTATATAAGATACTAGCTATACCCTGCGCGCGTTGCTACGCTATTTACTAAAATAAATTTAAAGGAAAGACATTACACAAATATCCGGCATCCCGACATCTCGGCATCCTGGTATCCCGGCATCCGTTGCGTCACTTTTTTTTATGCCGAAACCTTCCTCGGCCTGCACACAACAACTTACCAAATTTTTATCGTAATCGGATACATGGTATAGGAACGCATGCGGGACATAGAGACAGACATTTATTTTTATATATATAGATAATTTGTTAGGGATTTGTAAATAAATATAACTTTAATAATAACAAATAATTGTTTACCATCCTTAAATAGAGGTAATACCAATGATCTGCTACCTAGATCATTGGGTAATACCTAGTTATATAGAGCACTAAATAATTTTAATAAGATTTATTATTTGGTAAAATAATATATTGCTTTACTGTTATAATGATAAAGTTTAGATTAACCAGTCATATTTGACATAACTTACCTAACTAAAGTTAGTTAAATTTTAATAAATCTTCATTTATGTACATCGCTAAACAAAGACTATAGATATGGAGAAGCAACCAATAATATTTAATGGGGGAAAATATTAATTACAAAGATAACATAACATTTTTAGGTTTATATATCGATCAAAATTTAAGCTGGAGAAAACACGTAGAACATATTTGAACTTACATTTCTCCGTTAATTGGGATATTCTTTAAAATTTTACAGATGAAAAAAATGAGCCTAATGAATAAAAATGTAGCGATCGCTTTTCTTATAAAATCGAAGTAATTTCTTGAAAGCCAATAAAAGCTAAAGTAATTGCGTTTGCGTCCAGCAATCGCTTCAAAGTGCAGGAATTGCTTCTAGTCAATGCTTTTTCTTAAAAAATGGAAGCAATGGCTATCTTTTGCTTAAAATGTGATGAATAAATTAAGGAATTTCTTTTTCTAGTGTAGCGATCGCTTTCAACTTTTTAAGGTAGGACGGCCCCAGCATCATTTGCCTGGTAGCAGTCAACTTTAGTTCACCACGTGCGTTGCTCTTAATTTGTGTCTTCAATTATGGCTGAATATATGAAGGTCCGTAAAAGAAAAATCTACAGTGTACGTAAAAATTACAGATATGATGATTTCAGAAAGTTATATCGATTTTACTGCGAAAATGTTAAGTGGTTGGCAAATTATTTTTTGACTGATACTGGAAAAAGGCGAGAAGGTGCACTGTCGCCTTTAAATAAGATTAAAGTCTTTCTGCGGAAATTGTCGGATCCGGGCTTTTAAAATTGTATAGGTGAAGAACTCGGTGTTCACCAAACTACTGTATGTAAGACATACACTTCTGTAATGGATGCAGTTTTGGAGGCCAATATTTTTATTAAATTTCCTACAAGTGCTGAAGCTGTTGTGGAAGCTAAACGGTTGTGATCAGAGAGATTTATTTATGTTCCTTCAATTTGTGAACGAATATCAATTGCTTGTCTTTAATTTCTTCACTATCACTTTCCTCATTTTCACTGAAATCTGCCATATCACAAATATAAGTTTCCTATTTTCCACAAAAACGTAATATATTACTATTGTAGGTACTAAATAAATAGACCAACGTTGTTGTATTTACGTCAACTCTTTTGCAAATTAGGCACCAAACTGAACATGAAATCTATAATCTGAACAAGTGGATAAGCCACGTCTGAACTTGTGTTGAATAAGCATTTGCTACAGAGGTGTAAGAAAAACAGCAATTGCTTCAAAATTTTATTCATATCCAGATCTAGCAATCGCTTTTACTTATAGCATTTGCTAGTCGAGCAATTGCTATTGCTTCATGTAATTGCTTAATTTTTATTCATTAGGCTCAATATTTATTATTAATATAAAAATTAAATAAAAAATATTTAGCATAAAGATGACATAAAAATTTAAATTGTTAAAAAAGAAAAGAAAAAAGTTGGCAAACAGCGGCGGCGCCTATCGGCGCCTGAGGGACCGGCGCACCGGGAAATCTCCCGGTGTCCCGGTGGGCCCATCCGCCCCTGCACTTTAACCAATAAAGAAAAATTAGTAATAAATAAATCATAGCTAACAATAAATTTGTTGTCTCTTGTGGTACAAAGGCGATATAAACGAAAGAATTTATTTTTAATTAGATTAGATAGCAAGCAGGAGTAGTTTAAAAATAAAACTCTGAAACTTAATAAAATAAATACTTTATTAAACTGAATGCTGATGCTGATATTATACTGTTCCAGCTAAAAGTAAAAATAGTTTTAAACACAATTTGATAAAGAACAGAGCAATAAAGTATAGATTAGTAAATATGTACCTATGCATAGCGGCTCAATTTTACTGAGAAAATATGCATTTAACATTTGAAGTAACAATATTAAAACTTTAATATTTTGGTAAATTGTAACGAAAATCGTTTGTTAAAAAATGTTGCCCCAAACCAGAATATATTTGTAATAAATTAAATATTTTTAATTGGCTCAGAAGATGCTGGAGAAAACAGTACAATATTTTCTGCAGTGCTGGTTGAACAGGTTTGATCAAAATAGCACTGAAATATCAAATAAACAAAAAATAATGAAATGAATTACTTTAGGACTCATGCTTGCAAAAAAAAACATACCTATTACGATTTACTAGATTACCTTAATATGCAATTATGGCGCCTTTAAATATTATGCTTATTTGTTAACTAATAAAATAAATTTTGTTAACAAATATTTTCTTTAATAAAAAATCGAGATCTTTATATGCAAGGGGCCATATTAGATATTAATTTATTAACTTTATTTTAAAGGAATCTTGCCCAAATAAATCCGTTAGTTACCTGTAAACAAACTTTTCCTTCGGTGTATAATATCTCTGTACTAAAGGGGTTTAGGTTTTGATAGGTCCACTAATTTGAATTGGCAGCATCATTCCCACTGACTTTAACTCAGTATCAATCGACGCGCACCATTTAAAAAAAATCAGGGTTATGTTATTTGGGTTTGTTGAAAGGTAAAAAAAAACAACTAATAATATGTGGACATCGCCAGGCAGCATCACTGCACATAACAATATAATGATCTTACCTTTATGTAGTTATGTGTTTATATATCAAATCGATCCTTCTATCCTTTTGTTTGGAAACATGTTCAATCACTAGGTCATTAAAATTTTAAATACTTCTAATAAAAGGGTTTTCAATGCTTAACATAGTTAAAGCGCTTGACCTCGATACCCCCATTTAGTTTCTTTAAAAACGTCTTAATAATTTTTAGTGTCGAAAAGCACCTATCACTTTCGACTGTTGTCATTGGAATCCTACATAAAATTTCTAATAAATTCACACTTTTGGAAAAAGTTTCACCGAGGTTAATTTCTAACAATAATTGTAAAATGGCAAAAGCACCCGCACTATTATAGCCCGGGAGGCAGCGTTGCATTTTTGATGGTGATTTCAGGTCGCTTGATTTTGTGTGTATTCGATAGTCTAGATATAGCTAGCAATCGAAACAAGCGTCAGCTGTCAGAGTCGTGGTGGACCTAGTAGTAAGAGAATGTCAATTATGTAAAAAAAATATATCTAAAAATTATTTCAGGTCGCTTGAAAATTTGTACAGCAAATGTTTATATGGTGACAATAAATAAATAAAAAGTCAGCTGCAAAGGTAATGGTAAATTATGCGTCAGCTGCTTGTTCAGGGTCCTGCACCTCACTTCTATAGCTCACTTATTAATTAAGTTAAAATTTTGATATTTTGCAGACCTTACCTGTATCTTGGGGCGCATTTCAGGAAAAATTTTTTTTTTTCATACAGGGTGTCCCAAAAAAGTGTGACGTCATAAGGATGTACTTTTTTAGATTACAAGCCATAAATTTTCTTACTTATTTGGGTGCCTTCTATAGTTACCTACATACCCCTAGAATTTTATTAAAGTCGATTCAGTATTATAGGCGAAAAAAAAATAAAAACTAAAAAATATCAGTTTTGCACCACTGGTTTTAAAAATTATTAAAAAATAATGAATATAATGCCTCGTTAATATAATTATACCAAATGTGTATAAGCAGCTGACGCATAATGGAGGCATTATCTTTGCAGCTGACTTTTTTTAAATTTATTGACATCCTATAAAAATTTGCTGTACACATTTTCAAGCGACCAGAAATCATTTTTAGATTTTTTTTTTACATATTTGACATTCTCTCACGACTAGGTCCACCACTACTTAAGCAGCTGACGCTTAATTCACTAAATTACTACCCAATAATAAATGTATAATACTTGTGATAAGAATTAGATGACCTGAAATGACTGTGTCATTTGCAACGCTGCCTCCCGGGCTATTATAAAAATCTTCACGACTGAATAAAACTTCCAATCTGATTTAAGGTTGGAAACGTTTATCATAATTGTTTTTAACGTATTTTAAAATGTCGTTAGGAAACTCTTTTTATGTCTTTCCCTCTGTCTTAAGTGATCTGTTTCAGATCAAAAAATGGTTTGGGGCGTCCATTTCCTTTAATGTCTAAACGTTTTTTAAATCTTTATGCACCGCTTGTTTTAAAATGTAATATTTTTTGGACTGTTGAATTTCTTTAATACAAGTCACAAGTACAAGTCAAAAACACAAACATAAACGAACTACATAAGGAGTTAACGACATACATCAGGCCATTCGGCAACGCCATACCTAATGAAGTGATCTAATGAAACAAAACTGTTTATGCAAATATTGCATAGAATACGCGCGAAGTTGATGAGAGAATTTCAGAGTCTCCGTAGCGCAGCAGGCAGAGCGTTTGACTGGTAATCCGGGTTCGTTTCCCAGCGGAGGGTTCTTCAAATAAAAAAATCACGGTCCTTTACAAAGGTGCAACCAGGGAGGACATTAAAAATGCCGAAGCAGAGTGCAACGCTTGTGACTATTATTGTAAGATTTGACATCTGCGAAAACTCATAGATTTGAATGTAATATTTAGTTGATCAAAGTTTTATTGATTTATAATATAAAAAATAGTAAAATAGAGGGTATAAAACAGGGTTGGTACATATTATCATGTTTATATAAATATTCAAATATTCGATATCTATACCTACATATACCGGAAATAAATATATCAAATTTGGATATTTATTTATATTTTTAAACTATTTCATCTGTTTTGTACTTAAAAAATTTGATATAATTTTAATATTCAAAATTACTTAATTTAATAAGTTATCAACATTTAAATTTGTATTTTAATTCTATTCTATTTAATGATAGTTGCTATTACAATATCAAGTTCTATTAATACCTTGTATAGGAATGTAAAATGTAGGTAAAAAATACTAGTTTATGAATATGAACACATCATATATTTTTGCATTTAACTATGATTCAACTAAAAATAAAAATTGAGAACGGAACAATAGCCAAAAGAAAACTAAAATATTATTTCTAACATAAAACTATAAAACGCATACAGAGTGTTCAACTTTTTTAAAATATTTACTTATTTCTAAAATATTATTGAATGGTAACAGCTACTTCATTGAAGCTTGTGACACACAAATAGATATTTAGAGGCTACATTTTGCAAGTATTAATATATTTTTAATTCAACTGCGAGCGTAGATATGGGTAACGGTATTAAGACTTTCAAGCAAAAAATGGCACGCCACTGATTGTTTTAAACTTTTAAAGCATTATCTAGTAAGCCAGGCATAAAAAGTGTCTCTTAATAATTTTTGATTGGGCGTATCTTTTTCAAGAAAATTTCCTTATTAGATTTTCATGCACGCCTCTGGAGAAATTTAATTGTAAATCAAAATTGCTCAGATCTCAACAAAAATAAAGTACCAGATGCATCTTATAAAAATAAATTTAATAACTTATGAAATCCGTTCGGGAACCGTGTGATTTCCAGAATAAAAGAACATTATTTTCTTTTTTAAATTATTTTATTAATAATTTTAACATATGAAAACTAAAATATTTCTTAAAATTGGCTAGAAACTAATTTTCTTTTTAGTTGATTTCTAAGCAATGATTCGCACTTAAATTTGTCCATAGGCGTACATAAAAACCTAATAAGTAAATTTTCTCGAAAAGGGCTAATCTAATCAAAAATTATAAAGATACACTTTTTGTGTACATACTAAGCAAAAGCAAAAATGATTTCTTACATTGGTTTCCGATATACAGGGTGCCAAAGTTTTTTTTTGGTTTTATTATTATTCCTTTAGAATTTTTAGGAATGATTAATTCAAATTTTGCACAAATAATAGATTTATCAGAATCGACGAACTAATGTTTTTAATATTTAAAATAATCTAGAAGTACCTCCTTTTCTTGTGGTCATGACCCCTTTATGCCCCCCCCCCCCCCCAATTTACTTAAAACGACGTCACTGATTAAGTTTAAGAACAAAATCTAATTCATCATTTTATTCTCCAACGTTTACCATTACCTGTCGTAAAGTTTTTCACTATCTTTTACGGCCTAGAAGTGATTTTGAGAACAATTAAATTAAATAATGCATTGTTAGTATTAGATAATTTGCAAGTGGTAAAAGTATTGTTGTACACAGGGCCATATGATAAAAATAATCCAATATTAACAATACATTCTTTAATTGTTCTCAAAATAACTTCTAGGCCGTAAGAGATAGTGAAAAACTTGAAGATAAGTAAAAGTTGAAAAATAAATTGATAAATCATATTTTGTTCTTAAACTTAGCCATTGACGTCGTATTAAGTAAATTGTGTGGCGTAAAGGGGTCATGACCCCAAAAAAACGAGGACTCTGTAGATTATTTTAAATAATAGTTACGTTCGTTCGGAGACAGTCAGTGGTAAATCTATTATTTGTGCAAAATTTAAATTAATTCATCCTTAAACTTCTTAAGAAATATTAAAATAACAAAAAAAAAGGTTTAGCACCCTGTATATCGGAAACCCAAACAAACTCGTTTTTCAAAATTAATAATTCGTTCGTGTGCTTTACCCCACCCAGCACCCCAATTCGCTCCACGGGTCCCGAAAGTTTGTTATTTTTAATAAATAGTTTTGTTGTCAAATTGACACCTGTTTAAATTAAATATAGTGTGCTTTGTATTTCCACACTCGTGTTGAAATTTTTTTTTTCAACACGCGTGTGATATTTAGCACTTTCTAGCCAAGTTAACCGTGCTGTTATTATCATTTTCGTAGGTGGTCGTAGGAAAAAGAAAAATCAAACGTACGTTGGTCGTATTTTACGTGTTTTTGCGGATCGCAAATATAATAATGAACAAAACAATAACAAACAATAAGCAAAACAAAAAAAAAATGGAACATATAGGATTCATCAACCAACGATCGAATATCGAATCATCAACTCTCATCTACGTTAGTGGATTTTCGCTCGATCCTCCTGTCGCGGTCGGTAGGGGTCGAGAACTATCGATAGTCCCACCATCGATAGTTACCGATAGTCAAATCGTTAACTATCGATTGTTATCGATAGTATTCGATAGTCGGTTTATAACATTCTAACCCTAAGAATTATCGATAGTCTCCACCATCGATAGTCAGTTTCTAACCCTACTTTGCGTCTATGATTTATAAACAATAAACATTATTGTATTATTTTTATTGATTAGTATCAGATTATAAATTCTTATGAAGAATGTGATTTTATTAACATTTTCTGCCTTCAGGCGAGATCGCCGTTCAGTTATAATATTGCCCGTTGTACTAAAGCATCTCTCTGATTCCTCTCTCTGATTTATAAATAAGGGGGATCCTTTAATTCTCCGCCGATGAGGCCACCAGAGGACATGCTATCACTGTTTAAGTATAAGTAAATTAAAGAAAGACGGCATACAACCGATAGTCACCAGAGAATTAAAGGACGCATCCTATATATTCAACACCTTTCTTCTATTTTTTAAACATTTTAAGTTTGTGAACACAACATAGCCCCGAGGTACTGCGGGCCAAGGGAAGCCCCATCTAGCGTTTAGTGGCGCTACTATACCTGTGGATGCAAATGTTCATGTTATTAATAGAGATGTATGATGTGAACCACTGTCGAAAACTATCGATAGTTTAAAAAAAATATCGATGGCATTCGATAGCACAAACTATCGATAGGCTATCGATTGTTCTCGACCCCTAGCGGTCGGACGGCTAGACTCAAGTAATTTTAACTCGGTGTCGTTGGACTGTGGTGTAACGTCAGGGATAAATGTCCGCCGCATAATTTCGAATTGTGTACCTCTACTATACATACTCGTGCGATAATATAAACATTTTCAATGTTAAAACCTTGGTCTGAGCGCTGCCATACATTTTTCAGTTATAATCTCTAAAATAATTTTATTTCATTCTTTTTATATCGTTTCGAAGTTGGTTTTATTATATTTAATGGAACAAACATTTTTTTATACTAGTAACGTCCACTGGGTAAACAATACCACATTTAACGTTATATAACAAACACAGATCGTGTGTAAACAAGAAAAACATATTTTTTAATCATTTTCCAAAGTGCCTCCAGTATAATTTCGTTAGAACTACGGGGGGGCGCTAGAAATTTTTTAACTCATTTGTTGCCCTCGGCCGGCAGCGGCGTAGCAAAGAGGGGGCAGTCCTCCCCGGGTACCAAACTTAAGGGGTTAATTAAGCGTTAGGATGTTTGTACCAAAAAGAAAACGTACAGATGAGGTGAGAAGTTTCTAATCTGCATTATTTTCTGCGAGTACCGTCAACCGGGGCTACTTTGACACCTTTTCATACATTTGTCGACTTCACGCCACTATTTATTAACATGAGTACTTGAAGAACAGCTAACATAGCAAACATGGGCTGCTAAATCGTTTGCTGATGTCAAAATTGCTTTAAAATTAATAATTTAAGCAGCGCAAAAAAATAAAAACCGGTGTGTCAAAGTTACACCGTGTTTGGGGCTACTTTGACACAGAAGCAGAAATACGTGAAATCCGCATTTTAAATTACTCTAGTGTCAAAGTAGCCCCGGCATTTGACGAAAAATTAAATGTAGGTAAGTATGTACCTATATAAATTTTTATAATTTTTTTAAAGTAAAAATTGAAAGAAAATCACATTTTATAAAGTAATATCTTTTTTGCCAATTTTTATGGCATCAATGGCTTGTCTTAAATTTTCTTCGGAATAATTCTTGTAGTTCCGGCTTCCCGGAGTTTTCTGATACTCTCCATATTTAGTTACTCAGAGCCTTTAACAATAAGAAACCTACCTCAAAACCTAAAAAAATATAACTAAGCTGAAAAAAAAATAATATAAAAAAAAATGCGCCACGGTGTCAAAGTAGCCCCGGTTGACGTACATCATTATTTTGCACTAAGATGTCGCATTTAAGGACACAGCTCTCAAGGTAAATCATGAAAAAAAATACCTATCAATGGATTGAATGCAGGGGTAACTTCCGGAACCTTGCATTTATTAAAAAAACATAATTACTATCTAATTTTGGATGGGCTGTTCAGGGAGGCATTGACAAATAGTATGCCGGTGTTTTTTTTTTTAATAAATGCACAGAAACTTTAAAAAAAAAAGCAGTTTTTTGAAACCTCTAAAATTGCCACAATTTATTTTAAAATCCTTGAAAGTAAACACGTCGATTTTCAAAACTGAAGTAAAAACAACAATTTTTACTGGTATTACGATATTTTCTAGTCTATCTAGATGTCATAATATCTACTAAGAATTCTAGAGAATATGTTTGTTTCAACAGGAAAGGGGTCGTAATTGCACAAACCACGAAAGTAAAGAAAACTATGACCGGCTGGCTAACATCTGCCTTGCTCTACCAGCTCCAGAATATGTGTCTTTTTTCTTCGTATGCAAAAAGCATAAAAATAACTACTCTGATCAACACAGCACTGCAGTGCGCATGCGCATCGTCAACAGTTAGGTAAATCGAATTGACGATAGAAATTATCGTCGTTAATCCCACCTGATTCATTTAATAATTACAGTACCTTTAATTTCAACATTCCGTATATCTAATTAAAAAACATTAGGTTTCCATTTAAATAGGTTATTGTTTTAATAAGTAATTTTTTTTAAAAGTGTTGTTTTTCCACTTGTTTTCTTGTTTGTTCTCATTATTTTGTTTTAAGTTTGCCTTTATTCAATTAGTAGGTAGAATCATAATTTTTTCTTATATACCGTAAAACAGGTTAAAACTAATAAAACCAAAAAATGCCAATAATTATGACAAAATATTCATTAATGGAACAGTAAACGTTTTCATTTTTAACAGTTTTAAACATTTATATTTTTAATGTAAATTGGAAAATAATTTACAAAACTTGAAGAAATAGGTACCTACTACAAGTTTAGTGTGTACCTATATATAAATTACTAAACTTTTTTAACTAAAAATCAAATAAAAACATTTAGTACTGGCCTGATTTGGTGTGAATCCATTTTGTTATAATACGAAAACGATCAGTCACCCGCAGAAATTTTGAACTTTTTTTTTGTAGGTTCCCTCGTATCTATAGAGGCGTAGGTTGTCGGTTTGCCGCTATTTTTGGACAAAGACGTAACAGAAAAATTAAAGGAAACATCTTTATTGTGGGATGAAATTCATTGAACTGAATTTTTAGTTTGAAAGGAAGCATAGGTGAAATTAAAAAGCTTGCTTTACTAAAGTAAAATTGGGACGTTGGGCAAAAGGATAAAGGATGTACGGTTTAATAGAAAATAGGGGTTGACCTTTACAACATGTCTAAAACACATATTTTTTGACTGACGCAATATATTGTTTGTTAAATTCGGTTAACGCAGACCGAAGTCTATTAAGTATTTTTTTTCTATCCTTCCTCGACACCGTTACCATGGTTACTACGAAAAAATTGTTATCACATATATCTTATAGAGGATATTACTGAGAAAATTACATAAATTTATTTTCAATCAATTAGAAGGCTCCTTTTTAGGTACGTTGCTTATAGCAACGGGAGATTATCGCGATAATTTTGTTAGTTCCTATTAACTTAATGAAATTAATAAGTGATCATTTTTCTGTCAAAAATAAAGTGCTTTATATATCTTGGCAAAAGTCACTCAGAATAAAATCAAAATACATTTTGTTGCTAACTTATAGTTTTTATTGATACTAACCAATTGGCTTTACGTATCGAACACCGGGGCTAAAAGAAACACATCAAAAATTTAACTAAACTCATCGGAAATATGTTTTTTTAAGTTTCATTTGAAACTATGTAGACATGTAATATCAGATATTATGGTTGGAAACGAATTCATGTTTTTAATGTTCCTGAAATTTTAGTAATAAACCTTAGTTACTAACAAGTAAAATCAACTTCTATTGTAAAAATACAGTGCGTCATATTATACTAAACTCATCGGAAATATGTTTTTTAAAGTTTTATTTCAATTTAAAACTATAAAGACATTGGATTTTAGATAACAAATTTGTTATTTAATGTTTCTCACATTTTAGTAATAAAAATGAGTTACCTACCTACGGCTAAAATGAACTTCATTTCTAAAACTCTAATTAGTTACAATTAACTAAAGCCGCCGGAAATATGTTTTTGTAGCATTTTAGCAAAAAAATTACAATAAGAAAAAAAAACTCCAATTTATGAAATTTTCCAATTTCCATTCGTTTTAACCTACACTAGCCTGCCTCAAAGTCGTAGCATTTGGTGATACATGCACCTGCTTGTCATCCTTATAGTATAGTGGCTCACCCTGTACATGCAGAATGCAGATTCAACTAAAACTAATTTACGTCGAGGTACAACTTTTTGATAACTATAAAGTATCCCCCCCCGGTTCGTCCCTCGAAACTCAGTTAGTTAAACTTAGTTATCGGCTGAAGGCTATTCGGTAATTTGAATTTAACTCGGAGCTGCTAGACCGGCTCTTCGTATCGCAAAACGGAAATTAAAATTTTAGGACATGGACCGCCCTGCTCACCTGTGGACCTTTGGCCATACGTTACATGGAAATTCCAATTTATACGGCTCCCAATTGGGTTTATATTTTATGCAATTTGTTTGTTGCCTGGCCTAATAAAATAGGTATATATTTAAAAAATATAGGTTTCTCGACCCTATATCGAATGAGAAAAGTTTTGAGTTTTTTACTCTTTACGTCGAAAGAATAATTTTATCGGACTTTCAAAGTCTTTAATTCACATACCTACTTAGATTCTCTATATACCGTGCAAGCAAAAATTATTTGCATCAAAGAGGGCTTGATTAAAAAACGTGGGGCTTGGTTTAAATCACAATGATATGGGGACGATATATCTAACCAAATCTAGGTTAAAATTTTGTCAAATTCATATTATGACATGATATGCCAAACTAATGAGTAATAAAATAAGTAGGTAGACAAATACAAATTTATTTTTGTTGTTTACAAAATTAACAAAGAAAAAGAAAAATAATTACATAAATTGCTGAAATTGGCCACTGCCATGCTCCAAGCATAAATTCACACGTCTCTTCATATTTTCGAAAGTGTTGACCAGCATCTCTGGGGAAATGTTACCACATTCTTGGATAATCCTTTCTTGTAATTGTTCTAAGTTTGCAACTGGTGTTTTAAAAATAGTGTTCTTTAAATGAGGAAAAACGAAGTAATCCATAATCGTTAAACAAGGTGATCTAGAAATTGCGTAAGAAGTTAATAGTTTCGGCGGCTGTATGGGCGGTTGCACCGTCCTGTTGAAAATATCCAAAACGTAGTTCGTCTTCAAGTAATTGCTCCACAAATGGATTCAAAATATTGTCTCTATACCGCTGTGCTGTAACTGTGTCATGGAAAAAAATAGGATCAACAATTCTTCTTCGGGAAACAGCTAACCAGACAACAATTTTTTGAGGGTGCAATGTGAACTCTACAAAAATGGGGATTTTCACTACTCCACATGCGTGTATTCTGAGAATTTACATAACCGGAGAGGTGGAACCAGGCTTCATCCAAAAAAAATGGCAGGTCTAATAAATCATTTCTTTCCAATAAATTTTGGGTAAACCATTGAGAGTAATTCCTGCGTCTTTCAAAATCTGCGGTTTGTATTTCTTGGAATACTTGCACTTTATAAGGAAATAAATGTAGCTGCTTCTTAACACATTCACTGCCGACCAATAACGCGGGCATTACCTGGGTGCCAATGGTTTTTTTTTTACAATTTATTCTTAAATCGAAAAATATATTTGGAGTTTTATTTATAACTATAAAATATCATGTAAGTTGAACTTTTTTATATAAAAAAAAAACAAACGCGGGAGACGCGTTGGTGGCACACAGCAACCAAAATCCACCATGATCCACCGGACAATGATCATTGACGTCACGGTGGATCATGACACGGAACGCGGGAGACGCGTTGTCGGCATATCACCAAGGTACACAAGAACGCGGGAGCCGCGTTGCCGGCAGTGAACGTGTTAAGAATAGTCTTGCATGTTCCATAAGATCTTCCCAGTTCTTTGGGACAGGCGTCTTATACAATTTGTTGGTGTATTTTGCATTATTTCACGAACGTTTGCAACAAGTGATTCTATTCTTACAGGTGGTCTTCCTGCTCCTTTTTTGTGTTGTATAGAACATGTTTCCCTAAACATAGCCACGGTTCTTTTCAGGCAATGATAAAAATCCCCAGCAATAAAAGCAACGTTAGGAAAATGTAATTGCCACTCACCATTTACTCTAACCCCGTTTCGAAAATACGCTTTAACCATGAATGTTTTGTGCTGTTCCGTAAAGCCCATTGTGTGAATTGTTCAAGAAATTGAAAAATTAGCGATGAATTAAATTACTTGTACCGACTGTCAAAGATGACGAAATAACTGATTGATTGTTAATTCAGGTAGCTTCTGACACACAACAGGTATTAAGCTCTACGGCTAAGCATTACGTCCTTAGATGCAAGGCCCTCTTTGATGCAAATAATTTTTGCTTGCACGGTATACCTAACCGTTTTCAAGTGTATATTATTAATTTTCATATTTTTCACGTAATACACAGTAAACCAATTTTTATTAATCTTTGCAGGTTTGCGAAAAGTGGATCCGAACATGTCTACCACGTCTACTCAAGTTCCGGGAATTCACCCTCCACCTCCGTACCCTACGATTCAAGCGGCAGTATTTGCTGAACAAAAAAGGTAGGAAACCTAATTTAAAAAAACTTATTATGGGAACTCCTGATCTTCTCAACAAATCATAATATTATATATTTACTTTAAGATGTGGTTGGGGTTACAGCAACAGACTGATAGCTGGCGGAGGTCCCCTTCAGCCAAATCCATGGTACACGGGGAGAGTGATTGGAGGGCCGCAGTGTACACAATGTCCCGGAGTCTGTCCAGTACCTAGGAGCAGTAGCAATCCTGGGGGACAGGTAAGTAAATCCTATACCTTTACATTTTTATAATGGTCAGGAAAATAGCGTGTACATTTAACGAAATAAGTTAATAAATAACTATTTTAAGAATAAATCATTGATGCATCCCATTGAAAATATGGAAGTTTTTGATGCATCAATGTATATCGAACATCCAGGATTTCCATTCGGTGTTTCTTTGACTTTAAGAGCGGTTATAGCTATTTTATCATCCCGTGGTCGACAACTTCAAGAAATTCATGAACATACCATAAGCGAGCGTATGGGATGTATAGAGCAGGTGGCCACGTTACCATTCGCTCAATACAACTAAACCTGAAAATCATTTCAAATTCATTAGCCTACTGTTTAAAAAAATTTAATTTAAATGCGTAAATGTACAGTATCAAACAGGCGTTTTTTAATGGAGCTACCCCTTATAGCCCAAAAACGAGTGAAATTTTTAGGAGAATTTAAGAATAACAGCAACTCACAATTTCCCTTAAAACCTGTTTTTCTAGATGAAACCTGGATATAAAGCAAAGGGGCTTTTAGACGAAGTTGGCAAGATAATACTCTCCATCAAGGCCGTAGCCAGGGGGGGGGGATCGATCCCCCCCCCCCCGAAATAAAAAAAAAATATATTTATTTTAGACTTTTAATAAGTATTTAATGAGACTGCAGTTATATACATTGCGCCCGTCTCACTTTGTTGTTACACAACATAATAGTTAATCTTATTTACGGGCTACAATGGCTGCAGATCGCCTTAATGGTCTGGCTTGCCTATACAGGGTGATTCAAAAGTAAGCGGAGGCGTAATCCGTGCATAAAAATAAGGCAAAAAGTTTCTCATGGGTCCCAAAATGCTTCCTAACGGAGCTACGCCCTTTGAATAGGACATCTGTTGTGGTAATGCAGATTATTTTTTATCAATAAACATACTCAAATCAGAAAATTTTCAAAGTCGATTTGCTAGTAAACGGGTGCAATCTATCGAATTGAACTAAGAGTACCTTTTTTACGTAAAAAACTCTAGAATTTTATAATTTCTAAACAAAATCGCAATCCCCTAAAGACAAAAATGATATAATTAAGTATGACTTAATATAAGAGACATGTTAATTAGTAAATTAAATAGTTTATTGTTTATTTTGTCGACCGACCTTTCAAATTTCGAATTTCTTTTAAATTAAAAGAATATGTTTTAAAAGTCTGGCATATTGCCGCAGATTAAGCTTTACGGTTATTTTACCCAAAAAAGGGCGTGGCACCTGGAACAAACCCCCCCCCCCCCCCCCGAAATTATTTTCCAGCTACGGCCATGCTCTCCATACAGTTAAAAATAATCGTCAGAGGGTGTACCTACGGTATATTATTTTACATGCTGGTTCAGAAAGAGATTGTGAATAATGCAACTTTTGATATTCAATCCTAGCCTGAAATCTAGTGATTATCATGGTTCGATGAATAGTAAAAACTTTGAGAAATGGTCTGAGGAAAAATTGTTACTAAACTACTAGAACCGTCGCTTATTATCATGTACATCGCCACCTATTATTCTGGGCTAATTGAAAAAATTCCAAATACAAGTTTTAAGACCTCCTTCATATCATTCCCACTTTAATCCTATTGAAATGGTTTGGTTTAAATGTAAGCGATATTATGATGCAAAAATAAGTTATATGCATCCTCTAAGTAATTTTGGGTCTGTGGAATGAAGCCTTAGAAAATGTAACAGTGGAAAAAAGGAAATTATGTTACACACACTAATAAAATTATAAATGATGTGTGGAAAAAGGAATGATTTATCGATGCTTCAGATACTCTTCCCCTTATTATTAACTTGATAACTTATTTTAATTATTAAAAAACTGTATTTTGTTGTGTTGTCATTTTTTGTTATATTTTCTTCTTTATGATTTTATAAATGAGATGAAACTATATAAAACAAAATTTATAGACTGATGCACTAGACAAAAAAAATATGATTCAATTTTAAAATTTATAAAATATGTAGTTTTATTTATTTTTCAATAGATTTAAATTAATTAAAAATTTCACACTGATTTTCAAAAACAAAATGTTTTATCCCATGATACCTTTTACCCTAAATAAACAACTTATTTCCGACTTCATAAACAGTTTAAAAATAACAATTAAAAATTTGAAAAAACCCGCTTGTATTTTACCTGTTTACTACATGCATTCGTCTTTATGTAGATCAAACCTAAGAAAAATCATAACCTTTACCACCGGTAAGTCAAACTGATTGAAATAATTTACGACGTACCGCAAGTATGGAGAATATGTAACGGCGAGCGGTCATTTTGAACAGACTTTATTTGATCAATTACAAAATAGGGCAATGCGGATAATTTTAAACAGATATACAAAAATTCATTTTATGTTAAAAAATTTAGGGTCCGGTAAAGAATAGGTATGACGGAATTTAACAATTTTGGGGATTTTTCTAGTAAGAGCATGTTTAATAGAACAGTTTAAAAGAAAAAAATCGTTGGATGAACCACTATTTTTGTCAAAAAAAATTCTAAAATTATTTGGCAAACGAGGTTATTTTCAATGCAAAAACTCTCTAAAATTGTGTTAAAACCAAAGTGACGCACAGGGTTGTCAAATTCACCAAGTTTATGCCTAATATGTATTTATAAAAGAAGTACTGGGGATCGGTCGACTATCCGGGTACACGATTTGAACGGAAAAAAAAATTTTGCCTTAAAATAGACACTTTTAATATAGTAGTTTTCAATAAAAAAAATTTGAGGAATATGCAGTATTTTTAGAAAAATAATTTATTAAAAAACGTACCTATATAGACAGTGGTTCTAACCGAATTTTGTTCTTTTAAATCGACATGTTTGCTGTCATAGACAAGACAAGGTACGTTTATAAACATAAACTTTAATAGTAACACCTTTATGCGGTAATGCCGGGTAATGGTATCATACATTAGCGTTGCGGGCTTCGCCCGCCCCGCAACTATTATGAACATCCTTGGGCTACGCAATAGAACGCCGGCTACGCGACGGCCGCTGCTGCGGCCTAAGTTACACCTTTATGTGGTAATGGCATAAAGTTTCTTTCCATTTTTAATATATTACTCTACTACACTCGAAAACATCGGCAAATAACTTGTCGACCGAAACCGAAGTGCTGAATTATGTGGTTAAATTTTTTTTTTATTTTGTATATTTTTTGTGGAAAAATTGCTTCATCCAAAAATTGTTTTGTCTCTATGAGCTTGTAAAAAGATAATCTTTCTATATAGTTTTCCGAAATTGTTAAATTCCGTCATACCTTAATTATGTTTACTATAACCAAAATTTAGATTAGTTGAATTTTTTATTTCAGGCTCCACACTCGTCAATAATTTCTTCAACATCCAGAAAACCCAGGCCAGTGAGTCAACCAATTCCATCAACGGTGAATTTAAATGGCGATATCGTGCCAAAAGCAACTTTGCCAGAAATTTCTGAATTCAGTCCAAATAGCCCACAATATGCTTCTAGCAGCAGTAAGTTGTGTTTAAAAACACCCATAAAACCGTAATGATATCGATTTGAGCATGGAAACAGAATTGTCATTGTCATCTTAGCTTTTATCTCAGTTTTTATTCCCTCTAGTTTTGGACGAGTTTGGTAGCAAAGAAAAGGATGGAGATCTACAAAATTCAGAAGAACCTACTTTAAAAACCAGAAGTTTGCCAGCGTGGGTCCGGTCAAAACCAAGGCCTCTGTCCACTGAAGATGACCTTCATGATCTTTACGCAAAGGTAAACTACCATTATTAATAATAATAATAATAATCGTGCATGAAGAAATAGTCCACACACTTGAAGTGGAGTGTATGTTTAAAGGGAAAGAAATAAGACACTTTAAGTCTTCCTCCATGCACTTGTATATTAAAATAAGTTTCAAGGTTTAAGGGTAAATTATCTACATGTTTCGAACGCAACGCATAAGCATTCATCATCAGGAGAATAGAATAAGGAATTTAGATAATAGGTGCAAACAGTCCTAACGGAGCTACGAGCAGTGGCGGACTAACAATAAGGCGGAAGGGGTGGCCTGCCCCGGGCCTCCGGTCTTGGAGGGCCCCCAAATGCCTCCGCGTTCCCCTGATTAAATACTAAACAAGACTTTAAAAATGTGCTTAGTACCTATATAATTTGATCAAGATCAAAACATTACAGCCATATAGACTTTTTACGCGGTACTAATATTCTTTTAACTTTGAATTGATTGAATTTATTCAATGTTTGGGTGATTATGTAAGGCCAAAAATTATTGCAGATATTAAAAAGGCTAAGTATTACGGAATCATTTTTGACAACACTCAAGGTTAGGTTAGGTTAGGTTAGAGTGGCAGACCTCTGGCATTGACCAAACAGTCACACGTAGTCCTGTAGGACCGTTGTGGTACCACACGTGTTCCGCGGAACCTATCCGCATCAGCCTCCTGATGGTTAACGCGACGTGACGTAGATCGTAGAAGAATCTTGACAGCTCATTCAAACCAGCCACTGCTGTTAATAAACTTCGTAAGTCGACCCAGTTGCAGGCTGCTCACTTCCTCCAGATCATTAAAGAATGGTTCGCCACAACACTCAAAGTTGTAAAAGTAAACATAGAGACAATTATGAGTCGTTTGGAACATTTTTAAGATTCAACAAAAGCAAATCTCTAGATACAAGATCAGGAGCAAGCCTGCTAGCTCCTGCCGGCTGTTTGTGATTTTACCTTTCTAACCTATATACAATTCTGGCTTTCTATACTGGAGGAAGTAAATTTAGTTAAACAATATTTGCAGTCTCCAAAAATGACTCTGGATACAGGAATCACCAAACTAAACGCATTGAATGAGTATTGAGTGACCGAACGAACCACGATTGTGGACAATGCTGTAACTTTTGGCATAAAAAAATGCAATGACATATGGACATCAACATCGAGAAACGAGGAAGAAGGAAGGTAAAAAGAACGATGCCGGGTGAATCAGCTCATTATGCTGGATTATCAATTCAAGAAGAAATACGTTGGTCAATGTATGAATGCATAAACCGATTTATGCAAGAATTGTCGACACGATACGGGGCCATGAAACAAATCAAAATATTTTCCAAATTATTGAAACAAAGTTTATGCTAGAAGCTTCAGATGACGCTCTGGTTGTAGCAGTTGAAAATCTGATTCAAATTTATGGTGAATTTGACAAGGAGCAAGTTTCCTAAGAAATAAAAAGGTACCACAGGCATGTAAAAGCCACCGATACGAGTACCTATGGACGTTGCTGCCAAATGGAGAGCCCAAAAAATTCTTCAATTTATAATAAAATGGGACTTCAGTGAATCGAACCTTTTATATCGCTTATACTTCAATACTTCTTGACCATTTGCATCTCGGTTGCATCATGCGATAGGAGTTTTTCGAAACTTAACTTAATTAAAAATTATCTTCGATCTACAATGGGTCAAGAGCGACTGGTTAATCTAGCCGTGCTTTCAATAAAAAGAAAAATTTCAAAAGATTTCGATTTCACAGAAGTTATTGAGGAGTTCAGTAAATTGAAGGCACGAAAACACATATAACACGCTACAAAAAATAAAAAAAACTATCTTTGATTTATTTTATCTATTTTTTTTTTTGTCGATCGATTCGTATTTTATTTTCCTCACCCATATCCATTCCATATTGTAGGTATGTATGTTTATTTAGCCTAAATAAGTTAAGTCGAATTTAAATTTCACTTGCCAGATTTTAACGAAATAAACATAAACACTTATTTATACATACATACAAATGTGAACTGAATAAAAATCATGTAAAACTAGATTTCTTTTAAAGCTGGGGGGCCTCATTCAGCTTTGCCGCCCCGGGCCTCTGACGAGATGATGAAAAAACAAGCAAAGTGTTTGGAAAACACCTCAACGTGTGACACTTATGGTGTTGTCTCATTAATGACACTTAACTTACTGCTATGCTACCTTTATAACTTATTTTCTGCCAATATTTCACTATATGGCCTCTCGGTAGGTTTACCATTAATACGTTGAAATGTTTTCCAAACACTTTGCTTGTTTTTTCGTCATCTGGTAGCTCCGCTAGGACTGTTTGCATCTATTATATTTCTAAATTCCTTATTCTATTCTCCTGATGATGAATGCTTATGCGTTCAAAACATGTAGAGAATTTACCCTTTATAAACCTTGAAACTTATTTTAATATGCCAGTTGAGGAAGACTTAACGTGTCTTATTTCTTTCCCTTTAATATTAATCGTGTTTTATTGAGGAAACCCAAAAGTTTACATTTAAAGTGTTGTTTGTAATAATTTCAAACAAAATGAATTTCCTTAAAGGCACCCAGATGGAGGCGATATTTAGCCCTGAATTTAAGTTATTTGCAAAAAATAAAATTTAAAATTAAGTATAATAAGCCAAAAAAATATAAATAAATATTAAATTATGTAATAAATTACAATTAAGTACTATCACCATTCTGGAAATCAACTAAAATAGTAGAAAAAGAACAACAGTAACCTTGCTTTTAGTCCACACTTTACAGTCTTTAAAAAATTATAGAGAAAGTAGGTACTTTGTAAATTAATAATATCAAAAAACAATAATAATAGGTAGTAAAAAAAGCACCAACTTGCAAGTTTTATGAGTCCACACTCTTAAGCTTAATAGCAAATTTCTTTTTATGACGTCATATTGCGAGAACGAGAAATTTCTCGTTGGTGTTTCGCACCCTCGCGAAACGAGATGAGAAATTATTTCGCAAATCAAGACAATTAAAATTTCTTTTAAAAATATTTTTCCCTTTATTTTCAGGTGAACTTTAGCAAAAAACGAAAAAATCGAATGCGAAATGACGAAGCCGCAATTATAGCCTTAAGTAAATCTAGGAGCCAGTTTTTACACAAAGACACTGACTCGTTGGTAGACAACGAAGCAGTCATAGTATATGACGAGAGAACAGCATTATAAAATAATTTATACAAAATTTGTAAAAATATAAGTGCATGTTGACAATTTGTAAACCATTTCTATTGTTGAACATGCTCATGTTCAACTTATATCGTTAGAACCCTGTTTAAAGTTTTAGAAATATTTACTGACGTTTTTCGAAACGTAAAATACAAAAAGAAATCGTTTTCGCAAAAAAAAAAGTCAAATTATACTTTTTATTTACCTATATCACAGGCCTAAAAAAATATAGAATGCTTGATAGGCTGTATAAATGGCACACTATAATATCTTCCGGATTAATGGGCTTTTGGTTTTGTTAGGTTGCCATCCACTAATTTGAGTTGGCAGCATCATTCCAACTGACTGTAACTTCGTAGCGATCGACGCGCCCCAACTTTGAAAATACAGGGTTATGTTATTTGGGTTTGTTGAAAGGTCGAAACAAAATAACAAATAATCTGAACATCGCCAGGCAGCACAACAGTTTTACATAAACAATTTTAAACATTTCTTTATGATATTTATCTTAATAAAACAAATGCATCTATTGAGATTTATTACCTGTTGAAAGAGATATCCTCTGCCGCACTTTTCTTACTATAACACAATTATGCACTAAACACCGTGGCATTGTTAATACCTATGGTTTTGAAAGTTTATATCGAATCAACTTTTTCTGAAAATAAAGCGTTTTGACAGTTGACACCCACATGTGACATTAACAGCTGGTACTGGTTTCTTCCTAAAAAGTTTCCAGTTCAGTAGTGGGCCGTAGCAAGCTCACGCGTCATGTTTGAGAGACTAAATTTTCTTGGTATTTATTATTTAAATTGAACGGTGAGTAGAATAAACCAGTTTAGATTAATTAACTATCCTATTTCCAATCATTTTCTGTTATATTTATATTTAATATTATTTGCTCATCTCTTTTAATTACGGTACAATAGGTTGCCACACCTCGCGCTCACTTTAAACTAATCCAGCTGTTTGTGTTTAAAAAACACAAGGCATTTTGGCGGTTTTGTATTACGCCGCGAACATAAATTATAACGGCAACGCAGCATTGAACGCGAAACATGCGCAAGCGCACCGCTTGATTGGCTCGTAGCTACAATTTTGGCGGCGAAACTCTTGTATAATATGGTATGTTGTCAGGGTCGTTTATAGCGTTTTTTATTGGTAAATTCAGTGCATGTCAAATGTATTTCTATGTTTGCAAGCAATAACGCTAATAAAACATGAAGACCCCTTACAAGTTTAAAAGATGGTGAATGCGAAGGTATAAAAACTAAGCCCAGTCCTGTCTCTGTTGCCAACAGCTTAAAATTAAACAGGGTGCTATAAATGACAGGTGACTTATCCACAACTTTATCACAAAAATAACAACAAATTGAATAAACAGCACAATAAACACGCGAGCAAGTTAATAACAATAGGCTTGATTGGCTCAACGGCTCGCTGTGGTTCGGCAAGACTCGTGTTTTTGATTGGCGTTAATATAATTTCAAACGGTTGCCAACTTTTTTCTAGGGAAAAAATTAATTCCCCGTTAAAACGGCCTTTCCTATAGAGATGCTATTTTAATAACACATCTATGGGAAATAAGCATTCTACTTTTTTTTATAGGCTTGCGGTATATACCTTTATGTACAATAATTAATGTTGTATAAAATATTAGTTCTCAAAAAAAAAATCCATAAAAAGAAAACATGAAAAATCGCGACCAAAGATATATCACAGAATTATAAGGTTAATATAAGCTAAACGTCACGACGCTATCATGAGGCGTATTCGATTGGCACAGTGATTTGGATCGATCTGATCTTAAAAATCATTTCAGATCACTTTGACCGTGCGATCGTTTGCCAATCGAACAGAGATCAGATCAGTTAGATCGATCTAAACTTGCGAATCGAATACGGCTCTGATGGCGTCCATTAAAACGAAACGCCATTTAATGGAGGGTTTAAAAATACTTACAAAAATTTTCTAATTACACGGTTTAGTTATCAGACGATTTGTTTTTTCGTTATTAAAAAATTTTCGAAATTTTCAAAATAACTTGTAGAATTTTTAGTGCCGCACAGCGTGCGGTCTTTGCAAGCGGTGGAAGCACTCCGCTTCCCCTGTTTGCCGTTACACACCAGTTTCTCTGCAATATGTTTTTAATAATAATTATCTAACACAAACAGAAAGCAACGCATTACGATATCCGATTATTCCAATAGTGTAATGTCTTTATATAGATAATGTAGAGTCACCCTCTCTCTTTATATGTACACGATACATTTTATATCAATAATTGATCTATACCTATCCCAAAACATATCTTATTCTCTCTCCTATACAATTCATAGGCTCTTTAAAAGGTAAGACTAAGACGACAATTCAATAAAATAATAATTAGATAAACTTAATTAACTTTTATAAATTATAAGCATTCATATTTTTTCTGTGATAAAAAAAATAATATTTAGGCTGTTTTAGATATGATAATTAGCATTTTTAAATTTGAATAAACCAACCTACTTTAAAAAGGTATCAAGGGTTGGATGCAGAATCGTAATAAACTAAATTGAAGGCTTTTTTTTAGCTTTTCCGAGTTCTATAGACCAAGGATTCAGGTATACCTTTGTTTATTTTAAATAGCAAAGCAAAGTAAAAATCTTTGCTTAGCTAAGTTTTGTTGATGAAACGCTTCGCGAACAACGTAGTGAAAATAGGGAGGGCCATACTTAACCGCGGCAAGGGGGGAGGAAAAAATCTTGGCTGTGCTAAGTTAAATTCTTAAAAGGAACGCTTAACTTATTAGCCGTTGGCTTTGCTTTGCCATTTAAAAGAAGCTACAAGGAACGCTGCTGCGAGTCTTTCTCCTTTTTTATAAAAAAAAATGGATTTCAAAAAAAATTTGACGGGTCCAAGCGATTCTTGATTAAGTGGGTGGTATTTTATACATATAAAAGACTATTCCGTTTTTTATCATGGTTACTTCAGAAAACATCATTGACCCTTTCTTTATTACATTTTCTTATCTCTCTCTCAAAATATGTCATTTTCCAAAAAGTGCCCCTTGTTTGGGTTTAGTTTTATGTTAAAAAAAAATGATGAATTAATAACAAAATTTGGTCAAATTTGCCCATACCTATTTCTTTTTCTGCTTTTATTAAAAATTATAATTCCAACCAGAGCTGTCGGTAATTGAATTAAAATAATTGAAAAATCGTGTTCAATTACTTTTTAGTAATTGAATTACTGTAATTGAATTACTTTTTGAAAATAGTAATTGTAATTGATTTTCCAATTACTGTGATAAAGTAATTGTAATTTGTAATTGGTGTTAAGAAATCTTAGGTACCTAATTGAATTACTTAAAAGTAATTGGTGTAATTCTTCGATATCTCAAATACTATCATATAGAGAAAAACTTTAAATGTAAAAAATAGAGGACTGTTAAAGGTGTATATTATTAAAATATTTTTAAATATACAGTGTGTTTCACAAAAGCCGGACCACTAAAATTTAAATATTTTTAAATGAAACACCCTATATTTTTTTTTGCAATTAGTGCCCTTCCATATTGTTTATGTAATCTCAATTTTTTTTTAATCTGTTGCATTGTTGCCAAGATATTCATTATTTTCCTAATTTTTTTGCTTTTGTGCGGTCGCAATAAATATGCTACAGCTTCTTTATTGATTTTAATTTAATTATTATTTTTTACAGACGGTTGCATCTTGGTCCTATGAGTAGTATTTATGAGATTATATCCGATTTTTTTATACAAGGTGCTTCAATTTTACTTCCAAATTTCGGGAAGTTAAGATTAAATTTACTTAATATTCTTAAATGTATATTTTGTCAATGAAACTTCTACTAAGTTCCCTTTTAACTGTAAAATTTTTTTTTGCGACGTTGCCAAATTGTAACGACTTTCTCAAAATTTTCGTTAGGTATTTGCTATTTGATTTGTTTTTATTTTAATTGTATCCTGTATTTTATTGTATTGTAACGTTCTTACCCTTAAACATAATACCAAATTTTATAACGTCCAGATAAATAAAAAATTAATGAAATAAAAAAAAATTATTTCCTTAAAAATGAATAGGTCGAGGAGGACCAATTAACTGGCCAGCCAGATCACCTGATCTGACTAGCATGGACTATTTCTTGTGAGCACGTTACGTAAAGTCAAAAGTATATCGCTTACCAGCCACCTGCACTCGTGATGATATGAAAAAATGAATTAGAGAGACATTTCATAGCATAACACCTCATACCTTATTTAATGTAAGAGACAATTTTATAATTTGAATTCAAACTTGCATTAATCAAAACGGACCACACTTCGAACAACTTCTTTAACTAAGTAAATAATTTTGGTACAATATTTAATTATTATAATTGGAACACCGCAGAAATATTATGACAGGTACTAAAATAAATTAAAGTTTTTATTTTTTATTTTATTAATTTTTTATTTATCTGGACGTTATAAAATTTGGTATCATGTTTAAGGGTAAGAATGTTATAATACAATAAAATACAGGATACAATTATTAAAATAAAAACAAATCAAAAAGCAAATAACGAAAATTTTGAGAAAGTCGTTACAATTTGGCAACGTCGCAAAATAAAAATAAAAATTTTACAGTTAAAAGGGAACTTAGTAGAAGTTTCAATTCTTGGCAAAATATACAGGGTGTTTCATTTAAGAATATTGAGTAAATTTAATCTTAACTTCCCGAAATTTGGAAGTAAATTTGAAGCACCCTGTATACAAAAATCGTATATAATCTTATAAATACTACTCATAGGACCAAGATACAGCCGTCTGTAAAAAATTATAATTAAATTAAAATCAATAAAGAAGCTGTAGCATATTTATTTTGCGACCGCACAAAAGCAAAAAGATTAGGAAAATAATGAATATCTTGGCAACAATGCAACAGATTTTTAAAAAAAATTGAGATTACATAAACAATATGGAGGGGCACAAATTGCAAAAAAAAATATAGGGTGTTTCATTTAAAAATATTTAAATTTTAGTGGTCCGGCTTTTGTGAAACACACTGTATATTTAAAAATATTTTAATAATATACACCTTCAACGGCCCTCTATTTTTTACATTTAAAGTTTTTCTCTATATAGGATAGTATTTGAGATATCGGAGAATGGACACCCTGTATATTCAATTTTAAAAATGTAATTCAATTACCAAACTGTAGTTCAATTACCAGAATGTAATTCAATTATCAAAATGTAATTGAATTACCAAAATGTAATTCAATTACTTACCTAAATGTAATTAAATTGCTCAGAGTAATTTATTTGCCAAAAAAGTGCCTATAATTTATAGATTTAGAGTAATTCAATTACTTTTAGGGTAGTTCCATTACTATAAAGTAATTGAATTAGTATAAAAGTAATTGAATTAAACTCAGTAATTCGAATGCGGTAATTGATCAAGGAATCAATTACTTTTAGTGGGTAATTGGTAATTTAAATATTTTTATCATACTGTTAGTAATTGGTAATTGTAATTGATGCCTTTTTCAAAGGGGAAATGCGTAATTGTAATTGAATTACTTTTTAAGAGTAATTGCGACAGCTCTGATTCCAACCAACCTTTATTTAACGTAAAATTGTTGGTACCTAATTATTGTACTTCAAAAAAAAGTATTGGCCGCTTTTTGGATAACATAAAGAAGTAGCGCAATATTGATAAAAAAACGCAATCAAAAAAAGTTTCCCTTAATATGCGGACTACTTACCAATTTTTTTTATATAGATTCGACAGTTAAATTGCATTGCATGCACATTGGCGAAAAAAACAGCTCCGCATAAGGTAAATAATTGTCTATGCTCCGCATGCATGGCACACTGTATATACCCATATCAAGGCCTTCTGAGATTTAAGAAGAGGTATACTTATGTGAAAAATAATACTGTCTCGCACTCACTTCTTTAAATTTGAAAAGGTCAAATAGTTGAATTTCTTTTACGCTCTCTATTTCCCATACGAACTATACGAAGTAAGTTGTTCGCGAAGCGTTATCCTTCAACAATAACTTTTAGCTAAACAAAGATTTTTACTTTGCTTTGCTGTTTAAAAGAAGCAAATGGAAAGTACCTAATAGTTATTGGAGTTTAGGAAACTTACTCCATTGGTTGGCAACATCATGGCCCTCTATATCGGCTAGAATATTCAAGAGTAGACAAAGACAGCAGACATTCGGCCACGACTAAAAGGCGGTTTGATAAAATCCGGGATCGAGGTTTTGAGGGGCTGAGCAATACCCAGAGGGATCGTTTGTCAAGGACTTTATTAATAAATATACCGATAACAATAAGGTCTTTAGAATACAACCTGTCTAATTGCCAACGACTTAAGAATTCTACTGTCTTTGTCTTTACGTAGGTATATTGTAGACGCCCGTGGTTAGCAATCATGCAGCCGTTTCTTGCAAATTCTAAACGTGTCGATAATTAGAATGATAAGAATTTTTATTTAAATAATATATGATCCTAATACTTACTTCTAGTGTTGATGTTTGGAGAGGAAGCAGGTCAAGAGATCCAATTGTTTATTTCGTTGCCAAATATTTTTATTGTTAACCCAAGACGCACATTCTAGATAATAATATACCAACCAAGATTTGCTTTTTTATCTTAGTTTTGTGTGTTTTTTAATTGGTTTTTGTATTAGGTATGTTGTAAAATAAAAATTTAAAATATTTCAGACATTTTATTTCCTAACTTATAAAAAAGTCCTCGCCCAAAAACTTTATTAAATTCTTGAACAAGAAATTGCGTGCTTCAAAAATTCAAAATGTTTTACACATACCCAAGTTTTTGTCAAATTCACGATTCAATCACAGAAAAATAAAGGGTTTGATTGTGCGACAATAGCTATAGGTACCGTCGCCAAATTGTTAAAATCAATTCAATGGCAATGGAATAATGGAACAATATTTGATTTCAGGTTCGAAGATTGGCTTTGTTTTGTTTGGTTTTTATTTTCGATATGTTATCATAAGTTCGAACTAAAAACACGACGATGAATCATTTTTAAACTAATTTTATAAAAAAAGGTTTCTAGCACAGGTTAGGTTTCTACACTATAGAAACCTTGATCTGCTTGATCAACACCCAATAAAGGTCTCTAGAGGGTAAGAACCTTGGATCAACATCACAGAACTCCAATAAAGATCAACACCACATTCAAATTCAAAAGCACAGAAACAAATATAAGCGCACGCTTGCCTACAGCGTCATCTTGTAAAGAATAGTTCAAGCTATTTAAATATAACATTATAAATGAAAGTAACGACACGCTATATTTATTGGTGGTGCCACCTCTTGCTGGGCTAATTAATTACTGTTGAGCAGGGTTGTCCAAAAAATATCGTGCATCTATCGGTGGGTGGTAGTTTCTACAGTAGAAAATTATTTAAAAATTAGAGAAAACTGCTCGCGGATCGTGAAAATTAAAATTAGGTATTTGGTTTTCATAAAAAATAGCGGCGTAAACCACTATCCTGCGTAAATAAAAACGAAGTTAACAAAAGACTCGCCATGATTAATGAATATTTTATGACAACGATTTGGGTTTTTATTAATAGATATTACAATTTTCACTTTCATTAATAGTGTTTATATTAAATAACTATAAAATCAATAGTTTGAATCATTCCTGCAAATTCTACTGCCTTAAAATTAAAAACAAACATTTTTATTTTATCAGATCACAGGTATTGAAACTATTTTACCGTGATTTGGCATATGGACAAAAAAATTTGCTAAAAAAATCTCCTGCAATTCGCATTCCAAAATATCAGAAGTTCACGGTTTTATTTTATTTATTTTGCGAGTCAGAATTGTGTGGGTTAAAATTGGTTTGGGAGTTTCGGATGTTCAAATTTAGGTCATCTGAAAATTCGTCTCTTGATTTCTTGTTCCCACGTGAATTATAATTTTATTTAATTATTCTACATGAATTTTCAATAAATTTAACCAAATCGATAAAGAAAAGAGTTATCAATTTGTCGATAAACATTTCTTGAGCGTAATTCATTGCTCGAAGCCCTTTTTTTACGATTTAACACAAATATTTTTTTGAATCGGCAGTGTTTTGCCGCCATAATATCAGATGTTGATAGTTCGAAATTGGTGTGTGCTTGAGTCTGACCGAATTTTTTAAAGATTGTGGTAGGATACCGTGAAATCTACGGATTAAAAGGCCTATTATTAAAAAACTCGCGTGTTTTTCTCGTTTTAAGACATAATTTCGCCAATCAAGCATTCTCGTTTCCTTTCAAAGTCAGTGTCAGTGTGGACATAAGCCTAAAAATTATCGGAAAAATATTCGTTTTAAAGTTTAATCCTTTTTAGTGTATTTGTCCAAATAAGGTTTAAATACCAAGTGATAAGTTCTACAGATGTGCTCTACACGGATCCGATGCAATTTATTATGTTTCTGAATGCATCGGACGTAAGTATCCATTTAGGTTATGTCACATAATGGCTAACTACTCCTATCGTATATTTGGGGGCATTATAGGTTTTACCAGCTGTAGTTTTATCAGACAAACTGTTATTTAACTTTAAACAATCCTTTAAAACACAATTTAATGACTGTGATAAGTCCTGTTTTAATTTTCTATCGAATAGGCAATGTTTTTCACTCGAGCATCTACGAGTGAACAACTTTTACAATGTGAGAAAAGGA
This sequence comes from Polydrusus pterygomalis, assembly GCA_963969555.1. Classification (NCBI taxonomy): domain Eukaryota; kingdom Metazoa; phylum Arthropoda; class Insecta; order Coleoptera; family Curculionidae; genus Polydrusus; species Polydrusus pterygomalis. Next base: position 6,305,603 of record OZ018376.1, read on the forward strand.
GTTACGTTGTTACCCTTTTTTTTATTGTGTATTATAGATTTAAAAAGGAACACTAAAAACGAATCATTTATAAAAATTGATAGTTTGTGGGTACCTACTTTGGATATTGTTAAGTAAGTAGGAAGGTATGCATGCAGGTCTTTTCTGTTTTTCTTCAGTGTTACTTAAAACTCACTGAATAAGAAATATTATTTGCATTTACTTAATGAATAAAATGGCACTAATAACAGCCCCGTATCCTGTTTCAAATTATACCTACATACTTATTTATTTAGGTACCTATATGTTATAATATGGAAATTAACAAAGATTTTATCACAGCTCACCACATAGTTGCAGTTAAGGCTATGCCTATGTCTATTTAACGTGTTACGCAAATTATAATACCTTAAATTGTTTTGACAATTGGGAATGTGCTTACAACTTTTGTGTATTTCCAAGTCACAGGAAATATTGCCCCCTATTACTAGAGAGGGGTTAAAATGTATTGCACTATTTTGATAGTGTAGGTCCTGGTGTAGGTAGGTACTTCCGCCTACTGTCCAAATCATAGACATAATATAATGAAGGAGACAAAACCCTCCATTCATAAATCTCTATTTGTTTGAAGTCCTACATATTTCCACAGTTGTAGTTGTAGATAAGATAGAAGGAGATGGCTATAAAAATGGCAACGCTGTAAGCTGCGCATCTACTCCCTGTTATCCTTACAGTGCAGGGGCATGTGTTTTTTTTAGAATCCAAAAAAATAAAGTTATTTTAATTAAAATTTTTTCAGGTCACTTCTGTAGATTTTGAGGAAAGACTTCTTTAATAATTTCCACTTTAAAACTTTCACTTAGTTTATGCTAGCGAAACATAATATTAAATTACATATGTTCAAATTTTTTGCACTAACTTTTGTTGGGTACTCCATATTAAAAAACTAAGAAGGAATGGTATTATGCTAAGCCACCTACCTACCGTTAACAAACTACATTCTGGCTTATGGAAACTAATGTCATTGACCTGCAAAATCGACATTTTACCATGGCTGTAAGCTGAATCCCTGGTTGTGAATCCCCGATTTATTTGCTACTTCAGTAATTCTTCAGCGTATTAACAAATATTTTATTTTTATTTCGTGTAGCTACCTTCCTACTCTAGGTAAGCAGTATAGGTACGTTCTTAGTGGTTGTTAGGTGTATGCGGATTGCGGACTAAGTAATATCTGTACACACATATCAGCCAAGTCCCTTTTATGCTACTTTTAAATAGCAAAGCAAAGCCCTCCCACCTTGCCGCGGTTAAGTAGATATGTCCCTCTATATTTCTCATGCGATTATACAAAGTTGTTTGCGAAGCGTTTGTTTAACAACTTAGCTCAGCAAAGATATTTACTTTGCTTAGCTGTTTAAAAGAAGCAAATGGAAAGTACCTATCAATGTTGTTTAAAAAACAAAAGTGTCTTATGACAATTACATTAAAACCATACACCTTGGAATTTTCCAATAATTTTATTAAAAGGCAATTAGACTAGATGATTTGGATCCAAAATTAGACATGAATGGGTAATTTTTTTTACATTATTTTTTAATATGTGTATTATGTACCTACTTATCATGTAGGTAGGTATTTTTTTTAAAGAAAATCAGATATAAATAAAATGTCATCCTTAAATATTTTGCAACATTTGCTTAAAATATAAAATTACCACATCCATTGCTTAAGCTACAAAACATAACCTAAATGACCTCACTCAATACTGCCAATTAGTTTTTTACATACTTACCACACACTGACGAACCATGGCAGATTGCTAATAAAGTACTCTAAATAAGTTCTATTCCGAAAAAATACTAAATATCACAAAGGGTCACAAGCACAGCCCAGCAACACTGTATCGTAAGCAATAGTCATAAAAATGAATTAATATGAAAAGTTTCACTTGCGGTAAAAACGCCAGTACAGCGTTACCACAGTGATTTTCATAATCTAGGGCAACCAGCAGAAATTTGTCATCATTGATTTCATTTCTGTTAAAAAAAAGATGTTTTATGAGAAGAAAAATGTAATCAATTATGTTTTTTTTTATAATATGTCTATGGTCCAAATCCAGGGTTGGCAAATATGATATTTATATTAAATATCCAAATATCCTATATATATCCAAATTTGGATATTTATTTATATTTTTAAATTATTTTAACTGTTTTCTGTAAACATATAGGTATTTTAAAAATTCAAAATAGCCTAATTTATTATAAACATGTTATGAACCTGTAAATTTGTATTTCAATTCTATTCAATGATAGCTGCCATCACAATAACAAGTTTTTTTAGTATTCCCGGGAGTATTCCTATGTTAGGAATGTAAAATGTAGGTAAAAAATACAAGTTTATGAATATGAACACATCATATATTTTTGCTTTTAACTATGGTTCAACTTCAAACCCAGAATTACTGGGCTTGTTAATTAAATCAAAATAAACCCAAACTGGATATTTTATTTTTGGCATTGTAAAATTTTTATTTTATAAAACAAACAGCAAAATATTGCTCTGTTCAATCAGAAATCGAAACTAAATAAAAATGCCACGCGGCAAAGAACAACAGGTGGTCAACGTCTCGGAAAGATGGGGAATCACCGCATCGTAAGCAGCATAATACGCTGTTGCCGGCTCAGCGGCAGCGGGGCCATATTCTTATACTGATGAGTGACTAAGAATTTAAAAAAATATATTGATATAAGTAATATATCAAGATAAATATCGTCACATAAATATCATGATATTTATCAAGATATCAGGATATTTATTACGGATATATATACAGGGTGTTCATTTGAAAACTTCCCACCTCGATTTTCCTGCTTTAAAATGAAAATGTGGAAAATCGCTCGGACCCGTCGATTTTTATTTCGAGGGGGACATATTTTGTCAATCTTGTTACTTCAAGCCCCTAGGAGGGAGGGGGGGTAAGATCTGAATCTTAAATGGATACCCCTATTTTATATAATTTTTTTGGATTCTGCATAAAATTCTGAACATTTTTTAATAAAAGCATTATTAGTCTATACTTAACAGTTTCCGAGATATTGACTCTTGAAAAATGACCTTTTTGAACTTTGACAGCGTCTAACTTTCTAACTGCACGTCTTAGAGCAAAACGGCTTACATGTCCCTATCTTCGATTTTTATTATCTTTTCAAAAGTGTCAACTTCCGGTCAAACCGGAAGTACTATATTTCTTACATCCGGTTTAACTAAAAGTTCACACTATTGGAAAGATAACAAAAATCGAAGATAGGGACATGTAAGCCGTTTTGCTCTAAGACGTACAGTTAGAAAGTTAGACACTGTCAAAGTTTAAAAATGTCATTTTTCAAGAGTAAATATCTCGGAAACTGTTAAGTATAGACTAATAATGCTTTTATTAAAAAATGTTCATAATTTTATGCAGAATCCAAAAAAATTATATGAAATAGGGGTATCCATTTAAGAATTAGATCTTCCCCCCCCCCCTCCCTCCTAGGGGCTTGAAGTAACAAGATTGACAATATACGCAAAAGATGTCCCCCTCGAAATAAGAATCGACGGGTCCAAGCGATTTTCCACATTTTCAATTTAAAGCAGGAAAATCGAGGTGGGAAGTTTTCAAATGAATACCCTATATATCCTGCCAACCTTGTCCAAATCCATAATAATATATAGAAATTTAATATGAAAACATCATGACCTAAGTAAGTACATAATTTTTCTTTTTTCCAGAAATTTGGATTGTGATATCAATGTGTTCTGGAGATGGTGTGTAAGGAGGAAATTTTAACATGGTTTAAAGACTTGGATAGTTATAAACGGATAGATATGATATGTGAACTGTTGAGTATGTGTATCCCGTTCGAAATGCGCTTCATCGGCACCTTCCTCGAAGAGCAAGGCAGGCACAGTTACCAGGAGCTGAGGCAGCAAACCTTGGCCGCGAATGACGTAGACAAACTCGAGAAAGATTCGATGTTCAAAAACCAAAGTTTACACGAGGAGGCGGTGCGTCATCGTATCCTCATAAACATTTCCCTGTTAAAATCTAGGAATTATAGTGTCGCCAACTGGTATTCGAAAAAGTTTTTAAGGACAGACTACATCGAGGAGCTTATACACAAAGAGAAAGACGATTTAGTGCAAAATGAACTGCTACTGTTGTTCACTATGGCCGCGAGGCACCCCGCATTTACTTTTGATCAAAAGCAATTTTTTAGTCGGATTCTCGTCTTGCTCTACGATTTACGAGACAGTAGATTTATCAATAAGTCTTGTGCGTATGGTTATCCACCTGGGTTTGGATATCCGACGCTTTATAGAAAGGTAATGGCAAAAAAAACTTATTTAACGATTTTTCCATCATCAATGGTTTATGTAAGTTACTTGTATTATATAAAGATACTGTAAAAGAACAGGCATCATTGGAATACCTAGTATACATAAAAATGATAAGACATGTAAAGTAAAATCCAAAATTAAGAATGGTCTTTGATCAGTCATTGCCCATTCCTAAATATAAGGTTCCTATTAGGGCGCCTATAAGTATATAATAATATAAATAATATTAATAATAATAGTCGTCTTCTATTGAGGAAACACAAAAATGTAAAGTGATCTCTATAATAACTTTAAAACAAAATGAATTTCCTTAAAGACAGCCAGATGGAGGCGATATATTGCCTTGAATGGCTATTCTTACATATAACCTCCAAAGGCAACATTAAGCTAATTTAGGTTAACAATAAAACCATTCTAACAATCCAACTTATTTGCAAAAAATAAAATTTAAATTTATAATAAGTCAAAACAAAACATAAATAAATATTAAAGTATGTAATAAAATTACAAATACAAAAGTATATGATGGTACCTACTTAATTATGTCTAGAAAACTATCATGAAGTTAGAAGATAGTATTAAATATATTTGTTTATTATCCAGCAAACAATTGGGATTTATACCTTTGTTTAAAAGTTAACACATTCAAGAGTTTAAACTCATCTGACAGCTGACAGCCTATTATACATATGTGGCGCCCGATAACTAAAACATCGCCGAAACATGGCTGTAGAATGCTCGGGAATGCTAAGAAGATCATTATAATGTAGAACTGCTTCCATGCAGTATTTTATTTATTGTCTAAATTCCTTCGAAGTAAAAATATCAGTACTTTTTACATTTCTTTTGCTTTGAAATGTCTTTATTTCAAACTAACTTTTACAATTCATTATATAAAATGACAAAATAATATAGAAAATAAAAAGAAACGTAAAAAAATTTAAAGTAATCCAATTTAATTTATTAATAAAATCATTAAAAAAAATAGTAAGTATAAATAATTTATTATTTAATGTATTTATTAAATATCTCTTTTTAATTGTTTTTGAAAGTTGCCAATTATAAAGGAAGATGAAGATGACACTACTGGCGATTGCTTGTTTTCAGCCGTGCAGTAGACATTAAACAAACCAAGGGCACAATGCAATTTTAAGTGACAGCTTCATTATTTATCTAGATTATATTTATATGTATTATTTTTTATTATTCTGTTATATTTGAATTCACATAAACGTTTAACGCCGTGACATTTCAGTTCTGTCATACTTGTCAAATACTGCAGCAACTCATAAAATATAAATTTCTAATGGCTAAAGTACTGCACACAAAGTATGTCTATCTTGTATTATTTCATACGATTAAAAAGAGATAGAAATAAAAAGAGTTGGCCGAACAATTCCAGAAAAGAAAAAGAAAAAACACTGACCAATCTCAGCTGTATAAGAAATTTAGTAAGTTGGTGAAATCTAAAGTAACTAGACAATGACAAGTCTTGACATTTGGCATTAAAACTTTATGTGAATTTAACTATACCTACAAGCTACAAGGAAATCTTCAAAAGTAGTTTGAAATTTGGCATATCAAATTACGAGTCAAATTATTTTGACGGTTGACGTCCAATGACATTACTTTATTCTCATGATATTATATACCCAGCCGTTTCTGAGATATTATACAGTGTCATTATTAAAGTCCGCACCATATGAAACTTTCTTTTATTAATAAGATTTGTTTAAATTAAGTAGCGGCACTAGTTTTTTCTTCAAGTTAGACTAAAAATTATGTATTTAACTGTCGGCCATCTGTCATTCGCATTCACATTTTTTTAATAATATGCTGAGAAATGGTATTTCTTTACCGAATTTCTAAAAATTATATTAGAAAAAGTTGTTTCTAGTGTAATTTTAGGCCTACTTACAAAGTTTCAGATGTCTAGGGCAAAGTTCAATTTCTTGCTATATTTTCGAATCGACAATTTTTTTTCATAATGTTAGTTGATTTTATTGGTATTAGACTATTCTTTCATACCATACTCTATATTTTATTTAGTTTTCATGCTATTGTTTTTTCAGAAATAGAAAATCAAAGGCAAAAACTTTTAACACTTTTATCCGATAGACGTCAGTCACATGTCCCATTTGCAAATGACAAATAGGTACATCTAAAAAGTTGAAAAGACTCATCATTTATAAAAATCCGAAAGCACCTAAGGAACTAAAAATGATAAAATTCTTTAGTTTTTTCTCTCAAAAACGCCTCGTTTAATATTCGCTTAAAATATCAAATTATTTAAATGCTTCCTAGGTCCACGACAGCACTCCTCTCCCCATGGGGTTCCCCATGCACCCCCTAGGGCTTCCACATTTAGATTTCATGACCCACTTTAGAAGTTGGCCTGGACTGCCTTGTGGAGCTCCTTCGGAGGTAAGTTTTTTTTAAACCCATAATAAAATATTTAAATAAAAGTATGTGAACAATAATTGATTTCTAAATTATTATTATTATTAATTTGAAATTGCATGGTTAAGGAGCCCATTTACTAGGGGTTATTATCGACCAACCAGATTAACTTGATAATTTCGCACCCACTTTTTCTACCCAATCAGAAGATTTTATTTTGATCGTTACCATGACAACGAAAAAAATTCATTTTTTAAATTTTGAATTAAGTAGTCCGTTACTTTGTGATATTGCATATTAACAAAAACAATATGAATAAATAATTTTATTTAAAATATTAGTGACTGCAGACTGCAGTTTCATAGTTCTGTTCTACTACATTATCAAACTGAATACCTTAAAACGACAGTGTAACATTATAAATAGGTTTGACAAAAGATGTTCATAGCAATATACCTAGTAGTAACATGTTTTATTTAGCAAAAAGCTACAATTAAATATTTTTTAATACATTTTTTTAACACATTTTTATAGATTTATTTTTAAATTTTAAAACGCAACCTTCTTTTAACAAAAACAAACAAAAAAGTTAAACATTTTGTAAATTGTATCAAATATTACGTATCACTTTGTTTTTTAATTAAATGTAATTTTAAAGTTTTTTTAAACAGTTTTAATGATTTTTGAGATTTAATAGAATTTTCCAAATTATTATATTCTATCAAACCTTTATAAAAAATAGATTTATAAGCTAATATTTTAGACACTCTATCCACATAAAAATTTTGATTAGTTCTTGTTTTATAATTATGATGGTCATAATTAAAAGAACAAAAAAATTTTAAACAATCAAGCAATAAATTATTTTTAATTTTATGTATAAAGATACATACTAAATAAAAAATAAAATTTCTGACATTTAACCAATCTAAATTTTTCAACATAAAATTAATTTTTGTATACTTATTTGTCACAATTTAAAATAATCGGCATTGCCTTATTTTGTAAAATTTGTAATTTATGAAATATTTCCTCACTAGCACGATATAAAATGGAAAAACAATAAAGAAAATGTGCTAATATGATAGTATTAAATACAGTTTTTTAGAAAACAAACTTAAATTGGAACTGATTCTTTTAAAATAACCTACTTTTCCGGCACTCTTCGATATGATACTTTCAAAATAATTTAAAAAATGTTATCAATGATTATCCGTAAATATTTAAAACTGTTTACTAATTCCAATTTTTCACCATCAATTACAACATTTATATTTTGACAATTTAAATTATTACCCATAACCATACATTTAGTTTTTGAAATATTTAATTTTAATTTATTTACTTTTAGCCAATTTAATAATATATTTATCTCAGAATTTAGAGTATTTAGACCATCAAAAATATTTAAAACAATAATGTAAATTAAGGTGTCATCAGCAAGCATCTGTAACTTACACATTTTTAAAACTAAAGTATACTTCCTTGAGGAACTCCTATATTGTTTATTTTTTTATTTGAATATGTTTTTAATATTTTTGTTTTTTGTGACCTGTTACTTAAATAATTTTTAAACCATTTATAAACGTTTCCGCGAATACCATAATAATTATTATTATTTCTTAATTTAGTTATTTATTCTTAAGTCCTTAAGGACATCATGAACATCCTTTGTCAAACCTGTTTATAATTATTGTACACCATATTATTAAGGTATTCAGTTTGAGAATGTAGTAGTACTACGAAACTCCAGTCACTAATATTTTGAATAAAGTCATATTAATAACAAAGAAAATTGTTGGTATTGATTTTGTAAATTTTTTTAAATTCAATTTATCAAAATGGTGGACCTATATTATAATTTGCCCCAATTTGTGTAAGAATGTTTATCTAATGTGTTTGATCATATAAAACGTCATAGGTGCTATAAAACTTGCACCAACTTAAACTTTGGCATGTAGTTTTGTAGCTTTATCTAATCAATAGTCATTTTGATACATCTATAATAATACTTGCTTATTTACTGTAAATAACTAAAATTATATTTAACTTGGACATTTCCTCTGTAATCAGCCCATGCTAGTATCTACTTGGTTGTTAGTTGTACTGGAAATTATTCACATACATAAATTAGTCATTTCTAGCATGGTATAGGATGTCTGAAAAAAGGGATCAATCTGTACCAACCATATATTCTTTGATCAAAAATAACTGCCATTTTTCATTTCATTCATGTTCGATATACAGGGCACACTGTGGCACTGTAACAAAAAAACGGGGTGTCAGTGTCAGTCTATTTTAATTATTGGACGATCGTTTTTGTTTTGCTCAAAATATGTGACTCTTTATGCCAAAGCAGTGCTTCAAATTAGAAATTCATCTTATTTATTTACATTTAGTTAATAAAGAGGGCGCATAATGCTTATTACACCTAGGACAATAATGGGGTTTTTCACTATAAACGAATTTATCATATTTAGCACTGACATCCTGAATTAGAACCTATTGTATAATAATAAGTTTATTTAAAATTTAATAATACCTATATCTAATATGGGTTAGTTGAACAGACGTCGTGTTCAGTGTTGCCAGGTCTACTGATTTACCTTCCCATCTACTGATCTACTGATATCATTAGCAAATCTACTGATTATTCTGTAAACTGTTATCGCGACCGAAACCGACAGAGCGCAACCAGCAGTACACTTTTTGTACGATGGGAACGATCACAGATTTCGAGAATGCAGTAAATTTGAAAGTTAGGAGAACCCCGCCTGCCTACTTTTCCTACGCTGGAACCATTCCGAGTTCCGCCGCTCCGCAACCCGCAACCCAGTTTCAGCCCACGCACGCAAGCAAACGTCGCGTCGATGATAGGTTGGGCGGTTGGGCTTCCCCGAATTTATGCAAATTTAGTTCTATGGCTCGTTAATCCTGTTAAGGTCAACTTTATTTCATTGTTTGGTACCTTTTTTTATAGTATTTTAGTGTTGACTGTGTTGAATTGAATTAGAAATAATTCTTATCCAAAGATATGAGGTAATGTTGCTGTTTTTTAGTACATAAATAATTTGTTTTGTTTATGCTGCATAGTGCATATTGTTTACAGTTTATCAAACGATTCGTATAGTGATTCTGACTCTGGCGGAGAAAGACCTTCCTAAAAATTTCTTGCATTTTGTTTTCTGTCGAATAAATATTTATGATTATTGAATCATTTTTTATTACTTTCTCATATTCTGAGCATCTACTGATTTCTACTGATTTTCTTCACAACAAGCTACTGATAAAAATATTTGTGACCTGGCAACACTGTCGTGTTGCAGTAATCTAGACACGACGAACTGAACCTCGCCCATCATACATTGTAACACATTGGTTATATAATTTTAAATAAAGGCCTTTATTATTATTATTATTATTATTATTATTATTATTATTATTATTATTATTAATAAATATGTTTATGTTGTCTTCTATAAACTTATTCTTCAATCCCCTGAAGCTGAGCTTGTTAGGGGCAAATCTATTTTTTAGTTTTAGTATGTAAAATCATAAATCATAAATATGCATTAAAAATCAAGTTTTAAAGTAAAAATGTTAATTTATAGTATAATAAACCTCGGTATAAACGCAGTTTTTTTTTGAAGAAATATATTACTTATAATAAAATTATTCATTTATAATTTTTAAGTAAAAAATATTACTTACTAATGTACTAATGCAATGGCAATATTAAACACAGTATTTGCGCCCAAATATACAGTATGTCTCCGTAAGTTTGCATCATATGAAAAACTTTTTTATTATTCATTTTACGAAAAAAAGTTATTCTTCATAAAAAGCTCTGCATGGTCTAAAACCTAAAATGCAACTATCAAATATCGAAATTTTCCAGTCATATACGAGGTTTGTCAAAAAATTTGAATTTTTTCCAAGAATGTGAATTTTTCCCAAGAGTAAAGTACCTTTATTTTTGACATTATCAAAAATTGTTATTAAAAAAAGTTGATAAGAAGTAAAAACCACGTCTAAATATGCAATAACACGCATTTAATTAAATAAATAATGAAAAAATTAAATAATTAAAAATAAATTAATAAAATAATTTTTCAACATAAATAAGTATAATTGCATATTTAGACGTGGTTTTTAGTTCTGATCAACTTTTTTTAATAACAATTTTTGATAATATCAAAAATAAAGGTACTTTACTCTTGGGAAAAATTCACATTCTTGGAAAAAATTCACATTTTTTGACAAACCTCGTATATGACTGGAAAATTTCGATATTTGATAGTTGCATTTTAGGTTTTAGACCATGCACAGCTTTTTATGAAGAATAACTTTTTTTCGTAAAATGAATATTAAAAAAGTTTTCCATATGATGCAAACTTACGGAGACATACTGTATAACATGTCTAATGGATTGACCTCCTTTTTCCGGACACCCTGTATAAGAATTTTCAGGACAAATACAATTTTTTATTGATAATAAGCAATTCAAATAATACATTACGTAATAATAGATAATTTCTCAGTGTCGAATGAAATGTTTACTATAGAAATTATATTTTGTTACATTTTTTCAAGGTTAGATTAAAACTAAACAGTATTTAACGGACAATTAGAATAATTTTTAATGTAAAAAAACAATATTTTTTTATCAAAATGATTTATGATACATACAGATAATATTTTTTAAATAATAGGTTCGTCACTAAACATTTGGAACTGCGCATGCGTGTTATGTATGACTGTGATGTAACAATCTTATATCGGTTTATTAATTTTAAAACACATTCTTGCTAAATGTTTATTGTTGGTTTGTACAAAGGTATACTTAATTAACTAACCAGCAACTTTGACGGTGACATTTTAAGTGACATTAGCAGGCACTATTCATTCACAATCAAACAGGGTTGGCAAATATCATGATATTTATATAAATATCCAAATATCCGATATAATATATCCAAATTTGGATGTTTATTTATATTTTTAATTATTTCATTTGTTTTCTGTAAAAATATATTTTAATAATTCAAAATCACTTGATTTAATATAAACATGTTATAAACCTGTAAATTTGTATTTCAATTCTATTCAATGATAGTTGCTATCACAATAACAAGTTTTTTTAGTACTCCTATGTTAGGAATGTAAAATGTAGGTAAAAAATACAAGTTTATGAATATGAACACATCATATATTTTTGCTTTTAACTATGGTTCAACTTAAAACCCAGAATTACTGGGCTTGTTACTTAAATCTAAATGAACCCAAATTGGATTTTTTATTTTTGGCATTGTAAAATTTTTATTTCATAAAACAAACAGCAAAATATTGCTCCGTTCAATCAGAAATCGGAACTAAATGAAAATCCCACGCGGCAAAGAACAACAGGTGGCCAACGTCTCGGAAAGATAGGGAATCACCGCATCGTAAGTAGCATAATACGCTGTTGCCGGCTCAGCGGCAGCGGGGCTTGATGAATAGAATTTTAGATAAAAAAAATATTGAATATATATCGGGATAAATATCGTCGCATAAATATCATGATATTTATCAAGATATATATCAGGATATTTATCACGGATATACATATCCTTCCAACCTTTTGTCAGCAAGTCAAAAAATACGCTAACCCGAAGGCTTTGATTGAGAAAATTATTTCTACCACTGTCACTTATGTCACCGTCAAAGCTGAGTTAATCATTAAAAATCTATGCAACCCGACATATAAATATTAAATTGTAATTTTCCGATGAAAGCGTTGGGGATTTGAAATTCCTATTCCCATTTCAATAAAAGTTCCAAGAACGTACATCAATTAATTGTGCTGTATTATTTTTCCTTAGGTGCCACCGTTTCCTCCCCACCAAACCCCTTTGCAGCCGCCCCAACCGTCAACGTCGCCACTAGTCAGCTCGCCCAGTCAATCTCGCAGCAACTCCCCCCACCGGACGCCGATGGTGTCAAGGCCGCCCCCGTTGAGCATAATTACGACTCCGGCACCTTCAGTAAGTGCCTGCGCTTAGTTCACTTCCGCATTTGCTTACCGACGATGACGGTAGATCAATGATCTGGTAAAGTATTTTTCACCCTAAATGGTATCGACTTATTGACTGCAATAAAACTACCGGTTTAATCCCATTGTTATACACAATCAACAAGCAAATACACTGCAGGGTAGGACTTTAGATATTTAATTCGTTATTAATAATATATTATTTAATGACATGAAATATCCTAAATAAATAGCAGAAGATAGTTAAATATTACCTGCTATAATTACAAATTATTATCCGACCCTGACCGACAGTTTATTTGCATTTTTATGGCTGAGCTCTTACAAAACGTCCCAGGTAGTTAAACGGAGTCAACCATTTATTGTGAAAAATACTTTACCGATAGATAAAACAATAACAAAAATGCACCTATTGACAAAATCATATTCCATTGTGAAGTAAATCAAGATCCGAATTGCGCCCCTCCACATTGTTTGAAAAATTTACGCCGTTAAAAGTATTACCATGGTGTAAATTTTAATCTTTGTCTAAAACCTTATAAAAAGTCTACAGTATGGCAACGCAGCAGTAAGAGATGCGCCCCCCAAAGATGTGACCGCCACGACATTGGTTTGAGGCCATGATGACGTTGTTTCATTCATTTGCGTTTAGATATGTCCACAGAAAATGTATCGCGGCGAAAAAAACATCGATGTTTGCGATGCATTTTTTAAATAGAATTAGAATTACAAAAAAATCACAAATCTAATTCTTCTAAGCTCACGCCTTAAAGGTATAATCAGGATCGAGAGGAAACAGCAAAGTAATTATTTTGCAAATAAAATTGGCCTAATATATCGAATAAAAAGACATCGATGCATCGACAAATATCAAATGGCCTCGATGCATCGCTTAAAAACGATGTATCGCATTGAAAATATCGATGTTTTCGATGCGTCGATGTACAGGGTGTCCAGTTTTCGACACTTTTGACGGGTATCTCAGTTATTAGTACAGATAGAATGATGCGGTTTTCGCAAACCTGTGTTACTTTTTTGTGAAACAAACGATGCCCTTAACGGATTTATCATGGCCATCTTGGTTTTTGAGATACAGGGCGAAATTAAAAACGGTGCATTTTCAGACACCCCTTCTATTTTAGTTATCTTATACCTTATCGAAAATGTAAGAACGTGGTGTTATACAGTTTTTTACGTAGAATCCAGTGGCGTAGTTAATATTTTTCCAGGTGTCCCCATTTTTGAGAAATATACCAAAGTTATGTTTTTTTTAAATGGAACACCCTGTATATTTTTTCATATTTGCATTCTGCTTACTGAGAGCTTTCCAAAAATATATAATAGTTGGCACTTTGTTTTAACAGGAAGGTTAAAATTCATATTTTTTAAATAACAAGCTTTAAGTTGACAGTACTTTAAAAAAAATAAATTGACGATACACTACACCATCAATATTACTTTATAGTTTAATTTCAAACTTTTAAGTTTTTTAATACTTACAATAGTAAAAAGTAATTTTCTCTTATTGTTGCGTAGGTATATTATCGGAATAAACAAAAACATCTAGTAGGCCTTGACTTATCCAGGCTATAAAACAAAATTTTCATAATGGCGTTTAGTTTTTGTCAGAATTGTATTTAGGTATTTAAGGTTAAAAAGTTACTGGCTTGTATAAAGCATACCAGCATATCGTATTTTTCATAATTTTCATACTTTTGGGCCATCGTTGAAATTGAACAATGTCATAAATAAATTATGAGTAACTTTTCAACCTTAAATACCTACCTAAATACAATTCTGACAAGAGCTAAACGCCATTATGAAAATTTTGTTTTATAGCCTGGATAAGTCAAGGCCTACTAGATGTTTTTGTCTATTCCGATAATATACCTACGTAACAATAAGAGGAAATTACTTTTTACTATTGAAAGTATTAAAAAACTTAAAAGTTTGAAATTAAACTATAAAGTAATATTGATGGTGTAGTGTATCGTCAATTTATTTTTTTTAAAGTACTGTCAACTTAAAGCTTGTTATTTAAAAAATATGAATTTTAACCTTCCTGTTAAAACAAAGTGCCAACTATTATATATTTTTGGAAAGCTCTCAGTAAGCAGAATGCAAATATGAAAAAATATACAGGGTGTTCCATTTAAAAAAAAACATAACTTTGGTATATTTCTCAAAAATGGGGACACCTGGAAAAATATTAACTACGCCACTGGATTCTACGTAAAAAACTGTATAACACCACGTCCTTACATTTTCGATAAGGTATAAGATAACTAAAATACAAGGGGTGTCTGAAAATGCACCGTTTTTAATTTCGCCCTGTAT
Organism: Polydrusus pterygomalis; assembly: GCA_963969555.1. Taxonomy (NCBI): domain Eukaryota; kingdom Metazoa; phylum Arthropoda; class Insecta; order Coleoptera; family Curculionidae; genus Polydrusus; species Polydrusus pterygomalis. The sequence continues at coordinate 6,320,730 of OZ018376.1, forward strand.
CTCAAAAACCAAGATGGTCATGATAAATCCGTTAAGGGCATCGTTTGTTTCATAAAAAAGTAACACAGGTTTGCGAAAACCGCATCATTCTATCTGTACTAATAACTGAGATACCCGTCAAAAGTGTCGAAAACTGGACACCCTGTACTTATATCGAATATACCTATTTCCGTTTGGTGTTTCTTTGACAGTGGTCTGAAATTGTCTTTAGTTTATCGGTTTTGTGTAATAATTGCTGTGGTTTTAGTGTTCTTTTTTGGAGACTAATTAAGATCAAGTCGCAAGTGTCATGTATGCGAGAATTCGGAAAATACTAATTCTGCATTTACTTTTCATAGATGAGTAAATAGAACGTTGGGTTATTTGTAAGTTAGGTTTAAACTATAGTAGCAAGGTCACATTCAAAGGTAAATCGACCGTAATCCCCTTCCTCCCCAACCTAGCTATTCACCGTCTCTCTCGTACAAACGATGTTGTCAACACATTTTAATAGCCAATGACTAGTGCCATCTATAGGTACCAGATCATTGCGGTAGATCTTTAATATAGTACAGGGTGGTCCACGTAAGATGACTCACTATCCGATTTCAGAATCTGTAAGACCTCTGACCTCTATGAAGAAAACTTAAATACTAACATTTTTTGGATTGGTTTTTATTTTCGAATTTTACATTCAATTACTAGCAATGATTAAAACATGTATTTTAAAATTTTTAGTTTTTCAGTGAGGTATTTAATTTAAAAAAAAACATTTTTTTTTTCAAGTAACCTACAAAAATATATTTCTGGACCACTTTGTACGCTTGAACTAAGATATGGCTATAAAATCATATGTATAAAGGCATTTTTTAACCGTGTGCAAAATTTCAACTTAGTAATGCTGTATTTAGGGAAAACAGATATATAAAAAGTCGTAAAAAAAAAAGAAAATTAATTAATACATAAAAACGGCCACAGATAAGTATGGGGTAATATTCAGAAAAGTTGCTCAGAAATACATGTAGAATTTGAGAATTAAAAAATATATAGGCTGTTCCATTTAAAATAATGATGTTGCCACCTGTTTTGTATAGAAGCGGCGTTGCCGAAAATATTTTAAAACGATAGAACATTGTCGTTTATCGAAGTAACCAAATTTAAAAAAAAACGTATTACTCGATTTCTATAAACGTTTATAATACATTACAAAAATATTTTTAGGTCTTACAAATTCTTAAGGTGGGAGTATCAACATGCTTGCCAACCTATAACCTATTTCGCGTGGATTTATTTTATTTTTTCTAACTTTAAGGTGGGAGTATCAACATGCTTGCCAACCTATAACCTATTTCGCGTGGATTTATTTTATTTTTTCTAACTTTAAGGTGGGAGTATCAACATGCTTGCCAACCTATAACCTATTTCGCGTGGATTTATTTTATTTTTTCTAACTTTAAGGTGGGAGTATCAACATGCTTGCCAACCTATAACCTATTTCGCGTGGATTTATTTTATTTTTTCTAACTTTAAGGTGGGAGTATCAACATGCTTGCCAACCTATAACCTATTTCGCGTGGATTTATTTTATTTTTTCTAACTTTAAGGTGGGAGTATCAACATGCTTGCCAACCTATAACCTATTTCGCGTGGATTTATTTTATTTTTTCTAACTTTAAGGTGGGAGTATCAACATGCTTGCCAACCTATAACCTATTTCGCGTGGATTTATTTTATTTTTTCTAACTTTAAGGTGGGAGTATCAACATGCTTGCCAACCTATAACCTATTTCGCGTAGATTTATTTTATTTTTTCTAACTTTAAGGTGGGAGTATCAACATGCTTGCCAACCTATAACCTATTTCGCGTGGATTTATTTTATTTTTTCTAACTTTAAGGTGGGAGTATCAACATGCTTGCCAACCTATAACCTATTTCGCGTAGATTTATTTTATTTTTTCTAACTTTAAGGTGGGAGTATCAACATGCTTGCCAACCTATAACCTATTTCGCGTGGATTTATTTATGTTTTCTAGCTTTTACACAAAATTTAAATAAAATCAGTATCGACTTGGTATTCTATAGGTAATAATTGACATATTTAATAAATATCAAGGAATTTCATAACTTATTTTAGGAGAATTGTATAGCGAAAAATATCGGGTAAGATTTTTTTTTACATTATTATGTCATTGTCACTCATTGTTCTTTCACTATACAATTCTCCCAAAATTAGCAATGAAATAAATTGATATTTTTGGAATATATCAGATACTACCTAAATAATGTACCGACAATATTGATTTTCTTTAAATGTTAGTTATTAAAATAATAAACTCAAAAAATCAACGCGAAATAGGTTATAGGTTGGCAATAGATTGAATGACGTTGAGAATTCAACCTTAATACAAAATTTAAATAAAATCAATATAGTCTTTATATTCTATAGGTAATAATTAATTAACACGTTAAATAAATATCAAGGAATTTCATAAGTTATTTAAGGAGAATTGTATATCAAAAAATATCGGTTAAGATTTTTTTTAACATTATATTTTTTTATCTTATCTTATTTTTTTTTTACATTATATATATTTTTATTATAGGTAATATATTTCTTCAAAAAAGCTGCGTTTATACTATAAATTAACATTTTTACTTTTAAAAACTTAATTTTTAATGCATATTTATGATTTTACATACTAAAACAAAAAATAAGATTTGCCCCTAACAAGCTCAGCTTCAGGGGAAGAATAGGTTTATCGAAGACAACATAAACATATTTATTCTATTTTAAAATTTTTTAAAATAAACTTATTATTATTATTATTATTATTATATTGTTATTAAGTCATTGTTCTTTCACTATATAATAGGGAACTTGACAAAAATTTTAAATGGGGAAAAATTTTATAAATCATAAGTACATATTGTCATTAAACATGGCAGCAAAAAAACAACATATTTCGTCCCGAAAGACCGCTAGAAAGATTTAAAAATGCCCCAAAATTCAAATTATTCCAAGCGGGTAAAAACGCGCTGTTAGTAGTCGTGACGTCAAATGGTATCATTTGTCAGATTTGTGTGTGACATCCACGAAATAGGTTATAGGTTTTCAATAAATTTGATGATTTGTCAGATTTGACATCCACGCGTCAAGCGACACGACCTGTTTAAATGCAGGTGATAGCTTAAACAACAATACAATAACACGAACACACGGCAATCCAAATTCAAATTGGGTCGCTCGACACCTGTCAGGAGTGTCAGGATGACTGATCACCAAAAGTCATTCTACTGTCATACCATATGACGTCATCGGGCTTCGCGCGCTTTAGAGATCGTTTGAAATGTTTTCGACGAGTAATAATTGGGGAATACTTTTTTCAGGCCTAACTAAATCATATTTTTGAAAAAAAAAAATTGGAAAGTTCCCTGTTCTCCCAAAATAAGCAATGAAATAAATTGATATTTTTGTAATATATCAGATATTACCTAAATAATGTGCAGACGATATTGATTTTATTTAAATCTTAGTCAATAAAATAATAAACTAAGAAAAACAAGCCGAAATAGGTTATAGGTTGGCAATAAATTGAATGACGTTGATAATTCCACCCTAAGATCGGATATTGGATCATCAATACGTCAATTAATTATTGTCGAAAAGTGGTCGTTCATAGTAACTTTTTCTTACCATTTTTAGATCACGATACCTCCAGTCAATCCCGGCGTTCTTCCCCCTTCTGCGCCGGGTCTACCCCCTCCCTGTGCACCCCTCGCTGGGACCCCTCTAGTGATAGCGCCACCGGTGGCTTCGGTGCCCACGATGATGTCGGTTCCTATGGAGAATCTGGCGCCTCCTCAGCTGAGTCAACCTAGTCAGCTGTCTCCTATTTATAGTCAAGTTAAACAGGGGCAGCAGGAGTCTGATGAGGTACGAACCTTGAACTAATAGAAACTTATTCCATGTAAAATTGTGTGAATTTTGCTACCCTCAAATATTGGCGCCCCTATTAATTTTACATCAAAATTGAATTAGACTTTTTTGAAGATACTTGTATGATGGACTCACACACCAAATTTTAATTTTTTGTAATAAGCCAATTAGAAGTTATTTAGAAAAAACTGTTTGTAAAATTTTTACACCCGTATTCACTAAATAGTTTTTAATTTAGTCGGTCAATATATTTCAATCTCATAGTCTCCCAGTTGTATTTTCTCCGTGTCATTGTTTTAATACGCCATATGGCTCCTCCAGAACAATATTGACTACTACTATTAACTACACCAAGACATAAATAAAACTTCATTTATTTGGTTAACACATTGACGACCGACAGTCAAAATACGAAACTTCCTGAGAAACCATCGAAAACGGGGGGTAATAACAAAAAACTAATATTTGTTATGGGTTCTAGGGCTATTATAGATAATTTTTTTTGCACTCAAAATTTTCCAAAATGCCGTCCAGTTAACTGGACGTCGGTATCTGGTTACCGTCAGGCACCAACGTCCAGTAAACTGGACGCTGTTTTTTGTTTTTTTTTTACACAAGAAACAACATTTTGCTATAAACTTTTTATTTAAAAAAAAATGCTCTTCTGTCACAAAGCACGTGTATAATATAACGAATGACAGAAACAAAGCGTATACGTCTATAAACGGGTTTCTCGCCCACCTGCAATAAATACGTCAAAAGTCCAGTTTACACTGACGCTTAATTATTGCAGATTTTGCATTTTTTCTTATCTTGGAAACCAACGAAATAAATTAGTCGAGCCTGAGGGACCGCGCGAAATTTTAAACTCATTTAAATGCATTATATTATGTGTCCAGTATACTGGACGCGGTCTCCACGGAAAGAACGACATGTCCAGTATACTGGACGGTGGTCGTCAATGTGTTAAAAATTGCCACAACTGCAGTACAAAATTTGACCGCTAGATGGAAGATGCGTCGTTATTCTAGTGATCGACCGATATGACTTTTTTAGCCGATACCGATAATCGGCCGATACCGATAATGTCTTGGCCGATAACGATATATATCGGCATATCGGCCTTTTTTAATTGATAACATTATTAATGTCTAAAATCTGAATATTCTGTAATATAATTTATAATTCTTTAACGTTCAATTTAAAATCAAAAAAATAAAAACAAAAATTGCACTTTGGCAACACAGCAATAGGCGGTAATTTATGTGGCTCTAATCTTTAACAAAGACATAATATTAATAGTTAATAATAATCCTATTGGATAACGAAGTTATGGCTGCTCTCTAGAAGGGTCATTGTTAAGATTTAAAAGGGTTGGTTGGTAAAGAAAAGTCCTTTCTACCTTCTTATATTTATAAAATACTAAAATTGCCTACGCGTTTCGACTTATATAAGTCATCTTCAGGGCGTAGAGATTATGAAAGTACACATACAGGGTCAGGGTGCGTCTCGCTATGTGACCCTGTATATGCAGTAGGTACAATGAAAGAAGAATTGAAAAACAGCTTGAATAAACGATTTCAGAATATATTTATAAAAAAACATTATACCATCGCGACTTTCTTGGATCCTCACATCAAAGACAATTTTTTTACAAAAGACCGTGATTTTATATGCGAATACATAACTACAAATCTAAAGTCCCAAATAAAAGAAAACAATACATCTGTAGAACATTCCAGTTCCCCTGACATTTCGGATTACATTCAAGACCATACAATAAATGAAACTATAGATTCTATAGAAATTGATAGTGATGACAACGAACCACTTGCTAAGTATGTTCGAACTTCTGAACCTGAGACTAGTCGAACATCTGGCCAAAATGTGTTTTGGGAAATCTACGAAGAATTTGCCGGAGAAGGGATGAGCTCCACAAAAACAAAAACCATTCCAACAACATCTTCTTGTGACACAAAATCATCTTCTAGGGCATCCATTTGTGAAGAAGTGAATGCTGAAATTACAGAATATAAGAAACATCCTCTTCTTGAAAGAAAAGCGAATCCCATTTCTTGGTGGCAAGAAAAACGAGAAGTTCTACCATTATTATATAATCAAGCTCTTATATATTTATCTGCACCAGTTGGCAGTGTTGCAAGTGCGCAAATGTTTTCAGAAGCTGGAACCGTAAATTCGGCGAAAAGGAATCGGCTGAATCCAGAAACAACCGAGAAACTAATATTTTTACATGATAATTTGCCCAAACTACATTATTCATTGACAAACCTATCCAAAAGTATTTAAGTATGGTGTTCCTCAAGGAACAATTTTAGGACCATTATTTTTTAATATTTATATTAATGACTTATTTAGTATAAATTGCGATAGACAAATTCATAGTTTTGCAGATGATACTACAATTTTTTATACCGATACAAATTGGGACAACTTAAATAATAAAATTAAAAAAGATTTTAAAATTATAAAAAATTGGTTTGACAACAATTTGTGAACAATTAATTTTAATAAAACAAATTATATTCCTTTTATTTTAAACCTAAATAACCTACCACGAAATATTAATAGTATTCAAATAAATGAAGACATTTAAATTTTTAAAGTTAATAAAATATTTAGGAATTATTTTCGATAATAAATTAAATTGGAATTTTCACTTAAAATACATAATTAAAAAATTAAGTAGTTTACTACCGAATTTCAAAAACATCAATTTTTTTTTAAATGTAAGACATGGAAATATTATATTACGCGTTAGTTAAAAGTCATTTAAATTACGGAATTTTAGGTTGGGGAGGAATAAATAGAACTTTGGTTAAAAAATTAGAAATATTACAAAAAATGATTCTAAAAATTATATTCAATAAAGATTATCTTTATCCTTCAAAAGAATTATATTCAGAAACAAAAAAGTTGAACATAAGACAGCTTTCTTTTTATAACATCTTACATACATATTTAAAAATAAAAACCTTAACAATTTAAAAACCATAATCATAATACACGTCATAGACATGAAATAACCATAAAACCTAAAATAAATAAGTCCATAGGACAAAAAAATTTCAAATATTTGTTTTTATTTAAACGATTATTTACCAACAAAAATTAAAAAATTGATTTCATTCAAAAAATTTAAAGTGGAAATAAAAACATGGATATTAATAACAGACAATTTGAAAATATTTTTAGAAAAAATGCTTTAACTAATTAATATTGTTCTGAATAATTTATACATATAAGTAATATTTTTTACTTAAAAATTATAAATTAATAATTTTATTATAGGTAATAATATATTTCTTTAAAACTTGATTTTTAATGCATATTTATGATTTATGATTTTACATACTAAAACAAAAAATAAAATTTGCCCCTAACAAGATCAGCTTGATTGAAGAATAAGTTTATAGAAGAAAACATTAAATAAACTTATTATTATTATTATTATTATTATTATTTGAAATCAACATTCTCAGAAGCAACTTCTAATGCAGGTCAAATTTGATTTTGTAAAAGTTTCAAAAACTGTTCTTTTCCCAAATTTTGTTCCAAAAAAAAAGGTCCAATAATTTAATGCGATACCTTTTGAGAGGGCATTGAGTCTTTATTTGTACAAATTTGTGTTCATTTTCTGTACTCCAATATCTACAATGTTGAACATTTGGTTCATTTTTTAATATGAAACTGAATAAGTTGTAGTACTATAAAACTGTATGAATGATTATTTTTACAGCTGAACATCACCCTCAAAGACGAAGCATCGAAACCGGCCCTGATCAACCCGTGGATGAGTTGTCCGCCGAATACCGAGATCAAACAGATCAACGGTATGCGACTGCAACAGTTCCCGCCGAGCAACATCAGGTCTTTGATAGCGGACCAGATGCAGTCGATGGCGTTGACGGATGAGAGTTCACATTATCACTCGTCGAGTAGCAACAGGTAGTGTATCACAATGACGTAGCCCGACTCGATGTACAACCTTCTAACTGTTAGAATTTTATTTTTTAATAAACTGTTCCTACACGTATCTTGAGGCCCGATACCAAAATAATATACCCCTTAACACTTATTTGGGAAGACAAACACCCTACCAAAATCCACAGTGTTACCCCAAAAGATAATTCCATAATATGTAATTCTGGACTGCATATAGGTGTAATATATAGGTCATTTAGGAGGAGACGTCATTAAAGAAACAAGTTGTTAGTAGTTATGTTTAAACTAATTCTATCTTTCCAATTGTCAATATTACGTGTAACGTGCAATACATTCATTTTGCTACGTTAACACTTATATATAAAGGGTTTTCCAATAAGAACGATATGATTTCAAAATGAAATAAAATTAAAATAATTTCAGATACAACAAAACCTTTTATATTTCTTAAAGTATAGTCGATAACATTTATGTTTTGAATAACACATCGTTTAAATGTCCTCCGCGACTTCGTGTACACGAGCGAATTCGACGAACCCTATTTTCGATGACTTTATGTAATAAATCGGGCGTGATCTGACGAATGCAGGGTTCAATGTTCAACCTTAATGCATCAAGTGTTTGTGGTCTGTTTTCATAAACCTTAGATTTCAAATAGCCCCACAAGAAGTAATCTAAAGGAGTTAAATCACAGCTTCTTGGAGGCCACTGAACAGTAGCATTCCTTGAAATTCTCCTTTCGTCAAACTTTTCTTGCAGTATATCGATAGTTTCATGAGCAGTGTGACATGTGGCACCGTCTTGCTGGAACCACATATCCTCCAAATCAAGTGCATCTAAATTTGGCCACAAAAAATTTCTTAACATCTGTCGATATCGTTCACCATTCACTGTAACTGCATCTCCTGCCTCATTTTGGAAAAAAAATGGTCCGATGATGCCACCATACCATAAACCACACCATACAGTTACCTTTAGCGCATACAAAGACTTCTTATGAATCTGTTGTGGATTGTTTTCACACCAAAAACGGCAATTTTGCTTGTTAACGTATCCTCTTAACCAAAAATGAGCTTCATTTGAAAAGATAATTTTTTTGGCAAAATTAGGATCCCTTTCAAGTTGTTCTAAACTCCAAGCAGAAAATTCTCTGCGCCGACGATGGTCCAGTGGCTTAAGTTCTTGGGTCAAAACAATCTTATACGGGTGTAAATTCAAGTCTTCTTTCAAAATACGCCAAGTTGTCGTTTTTTCAATGCTTAACTCTTGAGCACGACGAAGAATTGATAAATTTGGATCCACTGCAACACTAGCTCTTACAGCAGCAATATTCTCAACAGTTCTTGCGTTTCGATGTCTTCTTGGTGTTTTTACATCGTGAAGAGTAAAGTTATTTTCAAATTTCTCAACGATGCGACGAATGGCAAGCAAAGGAGGACGATTATTTACACCAAAGTTTTCGCGAAGTGCGCGATAAGTGTTCACAAAAGACCGTCTATTTTCGTAAAATTTTTGGATAATAACCAAACGTTCTTGAAGCGCGTATTTAGCCATAATAAATTGTTATAGTTTACTGACAATAACTGACAACTGGTGACAGGTATAACTTTATTACCATGGTTACCATATCGTTTCAAAATCATATCGTTCTTATTGGAAAACCCTTTATATATACAAGCAAATCATAAACATGAACCTAATTTATGGGCAATTCAGCAATTGCACAATTGCAAATTATTACATTATTTAAAAACGATCGTGATAATAATAATAATTTACAATTTTCTTAACTATACTTATATTACATAGGCAGGATAAGCTGTCAAAGAAGTGTCACGATCTACAGTCAAGTATAACACTCTTAGCATATCCATCCAGCCAGGCTCTTAGTCAAACCGTCAATATAATCCTTCCAATCCAGTCTGCTGTCCAACTGAATTCCTAAAAACGACAACTTCCGCGACTACCTACATCTTCTAGGTCATTTTCTGGTTGTGGTCCAAATAATATAATTTGTGTGTTTTTATGAAACATGTTTGTCATTGAGTCTTCAGCATGCCTTATCCCATCTGTCCACTGCATATAAACTTAATATCAGCCTCTACTTGTAATTTTTCTCCTTTTTATAGTAGTCCCCTCCAGACGCCGCCCGACACCCCCTCGAACCTACCGTCGACGGTCCCGACGCCCCACGGGCCGGGCAGGGGACTCATGGACAAGAACAGGGTGAACGGGCTGCCCAACTTTTTGCCTCCGTTCGGTGATACGACGTCGCCCCCTCCCCTGCCCGCGTTCACGTTTCCAACGTACGCACCCATGCCACCTCCTAGGTAAGTCCCTTATTTTAACTACATATTTTTATTAGGTTATACTTACTTTTATTAAAGTAGAAGTGAAATATATACGAGAGGAGTTTTTAAAATAATTTGTGGAATGTTGGCGGTGAAAAAAAAACAAGCATTAGATGATTACGCAGTGACAGTGGTACCGGTGGCCCAGCCCCACCGGCTGGATAAGTGATTTTTCGTTAATCCACAAATTCCAGTAAAAGTTAAAGCTCTCGTGATATAACATGTCATTAAAGATTCCAAATGATAAATCAGGGTTGGCAAATATCATGATATTTATATAAATATCCAAATATTCGATATATATCCGATATATTATATCCAAATTTGGATATTTATTTATATTTTTAATTATTTTAAAATAATTTCATCTGTTTTCTGTAAAGATATATTTTAAAAATTCAAAATCCCTTAATTTAATATAAGCATGTTATAAACCTGTAATTTGTATTCCAATTCTATTTAATCACAATGACAAGTTTTTTTTAGTACTCCTATGTTAGGAATGTAAAATGTAGGTAAAAAATACAAATTTATGAATATGACCACATCATATATTTTTGTTTTTAACTATGGTTCAACTTAAAACCCAGACAGGCGCGCATCTGGAGTTGATCTTTGAGTTGAGTTTTTTTAAAGAAAATCAATCAAAATTTATTGCTCTCGATATACGCGCCTGAACCCAGAATTACTGGGCTTGTTAATTAAATTAAAAATAACCCAAACTGGATTATTTATTTTTGGCATTGTAAAATTTGTATTTCATAAAACAAACAGCAAAATATTGCTCCGTTCAATCAGAAATCGGAATAAAAAATGCCACGCGGCAAAGAACAACAGGTGGTCAACGTCTCGGAAAGACGGGGAATCACCGCATCGTAAGCAGCATAATACGCTGTTGCCGGCTCAGCAGTAGCGGGGCCATATTTTTATACTGATGAATAGAATTTTAGAAAAAAAAACATTGATATATATCAGGATAAATATCGTCGCATAAATATCATGATATTTATCAAGATATATATCGGGATATTTATCACGGATATATATCCTGCCAACCCTGTGATAAATAGACCTTTGCATCGTAAAACGATTTTACGAGACGAAATTCAGAAATTATATGACGACGAAATAACATTAGTCAACAATTACGAAAATAAAAATCGCGACTGATGTTATAATAAACTGTACAAGGGGGTTTAAAGCATCCAGGTTGAGCATTCAACAATCAATATTTTCCACCCCGTATAGATTTTGAGTTAGAGAATATACCGTGTGTTTCTCAAAAGACGTTCACCCCTATAACTTTTCTGTATTTATAGATATTAAAATTTAAAATGAAATTTTACTTATTATTATTATTAAATTATACTTAATTAAAAAATTAAGAAATTTACTACCGATTTTTAAAAACATTAAAATTTTTTTAAATGTAAGACATGGAAATATTATATTACGCGTTAGTTAAAACTCACTTAAATTACGGAATTTTAGGTTGAGGAGGAATAAATAGAACTTTAGTTAAAAAATTAGAAATATTACAGAAAAGGTTTCTAAAAGTTATATTCAATAAAGATTATCTTTATCCTTCAAAAGAATTATTTTCAGAAACAAAAAAGTTGAACAGAAGACAACTTTACATTTATAACATCTTAATATATATATTTAAAAATAAAAACCTTATACAATTTAAAAACCATAATCATAATACACGTCATAAAAATGAAATAACCGTAAAATCTAAAATAAATAGGTCCATAGGAGAAAAAGAAAGAAATTTCAAATATTTCTTTAAAAAATTTAAAGTCGAAATAAAAACATGGATATTAAAAGCAGACAATTTGAAAATATTTTTAGAAATGCTTTAATTAATTAATATTGTTATGAATAATTATATAAGTAATATTTTTTACTTAAAAATTATAAATTAATAATTTTATTATAGGTTCTGCGTTTATACTATAAAATAGCATTTTTACTATAAAACTTGATTTTTAATGCATATTTATGATTTATGATTTTACATACTAAAACTAACAAATGCGATTTGCCCCTAACAAGCTCAGCTTCAGGGGATTGAAGAATAAGTTTATAGAAGACAAACATATTTATTATATTATTAAATTTTAAATAAACTTATTAATATTATTATTAATTAATGGTAACACGAACGAGTAATGACGTCGCGTCTTACATTTTCTCTTGCAGGTACTATACGAGTGCAGCCGGTTTCCGGCCACCCGTGACTACCGTCTTCGGGGGGCCGTACGCGCCCGGGAACCAGCAGTACCAGGGAGGCCAGCAGGCCGGCTCCGACACCGCCCCTTTCCCTACCGCCCCCTATTCCATACCTTATTTCTCCTTAATGTATTCCAGTTTCCCTCCCGCCGCCTCGGCAAATCCCCCGCCGCCTCCCAGGAATCCGCCGCCCGGCTGTTATAATTGCGGCGCGCATGGTCACGTGGGCCAGGACTGTCCGCAGCAGAGCATCGAAGAGATTACGCAGAAAAAGACTTTTAGGTAAGGATATCACAAAAAAAAATGCGTTTACACTATAAATTAACATTCTTACTTTAAAACTTATTTTTTAACGCATATTTATGATTTATGTATTTACATATTAAAAAAAAAATAACTAACAAGCTTAGCTTCAGGGGATTGAAGAATAAGTTCATAAAAGACAACATAACCATATCTATTTATTATATTATTAAATTTTAAATAAACTTCTTATTATTATTATTATTTTATAAAGAACTGTTGTTATGATTATCGCTTTGTAGAAGATATGAGATGGTATATATTTGTAACTTCATGCCTACAACCCTACAAATACCATATTAAAACGTCCATTTGTTCTTATGGAGCTCATTTTCCATATCTCCGGTTTAAAAACAAATATTGACTTGCGGTTTTTACTTATTTAGTCTTCTTTTTGCTTAAGTTAAAAAAATATATTATTGAATTGCATTTAAAATTTATGAGAAAAATTATAAAATATTCAATTCTGCTAAATAGCGCCCTCTAGCTGTCGCAACATAATTTAAAATGACTTGGTTTTTATTAACTTGAAAAAAAAAAGAACCCTATTTGGCGAGGTCAAATTTGCCAAACTCTGATAAGCCAAACCAAGTCATTTTGTAATAAACCATACACATTACATAATTGTTGACTTGCGACCATTGCCATTGTTTAAAATATTTTATTTTATTCACAATTGTCTTCCAGCGTCGACTTTAGTCCAGTCCAATCAGACGGCGGGGAAAAATGATGAACCACCAACACACACACTTAGAACCGAAGAGTTGAAGTCTGCACATACATCAGTGTAAATATACCCTAGCTAAGACGAGAGACTGTTTACACGGTTTGGAATTTTAATAATTTTAAGTGGAAAGTGGACGAGAGGCCTCGGCGCGTGAAGCCCGACAGGGTAGGAATTGGTTTAGACGAAGACACGGGGTGACGTGAGGCTGATTTTTGAGGTTGGCAGAGGTTGAGGCTAGGTTTTCGGGAAATCGAGAGGTAGGGAACGAGTACCGAGATTAAAAATAGTGAATTTTTCACTAGTTTAGATCAAATTATGGTAAACAAACCCGACTAGATCTGATTGAATGTGAACGTCCGCCGACGCCGGCGTCGACGACTAGCTTATTGATCAGCTAATGGCAGCGAAGAATGTTTTATGATTTTTTTTTATGGCGGTAATTGGGCGAACGGTGCAATCTGCATTCTCATGAAAAAAATTAACGCGAAGCAACTTGGGAAGTTGTTTTTAATTTATTATTATTTGAAAACGTATTATTGGCAGTTTTAAGAAAATTGTGAAAAAATATACCTACAAAAAATACATTTTTATTGAATCGTCTTATACAGAGATTTATTTTCGTAATTTTTTATACAATATGAATTCAAAAAACCAAAAAAAATAAATTGTTACGGTTAGTTGTTTGTTAAATGCAAACGTTTATATATTATGCGCTGGTAATATTCGGTCAATATTTGACCAGGTAATTTTCTCGGTAATTTTATAATAACTTTTTTTTTAATTAGAAAAATAATATATTATGGAAAAGTATATGTAAGTTCGTTTTATTGTGATTTTTCTATAAGGTTTCTTTTTATTTAAACTCAAATTTAGGTTATGGCTAACTTACTTTTGCGAACGTTTTAGTCAACACAAGAAGTCGAAAAGAGTTACAAAAATGTGGTATATTGCCGTAGTGCGATTTAAAAAAAAGCAAATCTCTTTGAAACCTTTTTAAATTAATCGTCCAAACATTCGGACTTAAGGTGGGAGTATCAACATGCTCGCCAACCTATAACCTATTTCGCGTAGATTTATTTATGTTTTCTAGCTTTTACACAAAATTTAAATAAAATCAGTATCGACTTGATGTTCTATAGGTAATAATTGACATATTTAATAAATATCAAGGAATTTCATAACTTACTTTAGGAGAATTGTATAGCGAAAAATATCGGATAAGATTTTTTTAAACATTATTATGCCATTGTTCTTTCACTATACAATTCTCCCAAAATAAGCAATGAAATAAATTGCTATTTTTGTAATATATCAGATATTACCTAAGTAATGTGCCGACGATACTGATTTTATTTAAATGTTAGTTAAAAAAATAATAAACTTGAAAAAACAAAGCGAAATAGGTTATAGGTTGGCAATAAATTGAACGACGTTGAGAATTCCACCTTAATAGATTTTTTCAAGAAATATGTGACTGCGTCTTCTTTTTAATATCTTTATTCTCAACCAATTAGAAAGTTCATTGCAGGAAATGTTTATGGTATATTTATAACGAGCGTATATAATTTTTTTTGTATAAACTATCAATTCCGAATGATGTATATGATGCTACCATCATATTCAAACACCCATGATAAAAAGTACTTTTGGACAAAACAATATTATTTAAAGGAATTACAATTTACCACCGTTTCCCGAAAAAAATAAATGAAATATCAAAATGATGGACTTTTAAAAAAACCCTAAAAAAATATTTAAAAAAACATTTTGTTTATTACTACATATATTTTATAACTAACTGTATCATATTATATACAGGGTGGCCTTTTAGTGTGGCAAAGTACAATAGCTCCGTTACTATTTCAAATACATTAAAAATATTAATACAAAAGTGGAAGGGCAGTAAGTGACTTATAACGTAAAATTATTTTTAACTCTATAGGGTGGCTCAAAAAAGCGGAACAATAAAAAATGTACTTTTTTTAAATGGAACACCCTGTATATTTTTTCATTTTTAAATTCTAGATAAAATTATAATTATTTTTTATTAAATACATTATTAGTCTATACTTTATAGTTTCCGAGATATTGACTCTTGAAAAGTGACATTTTTGAACTTTGACAGCTTCTAACTTTCTAACAGTACGTCTTAGAGCAAAACGGCTTACATGTCCCTATCTTCAATTTTTATTATCTTCCCAAAAAAATCAACTTCCGGTTAAACCGGATGTTACTCGAAAGCAGGAAATATAGTTGTTCCGGTTTAACTGGAAGTTGATTTTTTTGGGAAGATAATAAAAATTGAAGATAGGGACATGTAAGCCGTTTTGCTCTAAGACGTAGTGTTAGAAAGTTAGAAGCTGTCAAAGTTCAAAAATGTCACTTTTCAAGAGTCAATATCTCGGAAACTATAAAGTATAGACTAATAATGTATTTGATAAAAAATAATTGTAATTTTATGTGGAATTTAAAAATGTAAAAATATACAGGGTGTTCCATTTGAAAAAAGTACATTTTTTCTTGTTCCGCTTTTTTGAGCCACCCTATAGAGTTAAAAATAATTTTACGTTATAAGTCACTTACTGCCCTTCAACTTTTGTATTAATATTTTTAATGTATTTGAAATAGTAACGGAGCTATTGTACTTTGCCACACTAAAGGGCCACCCTGTATCATCGTTTTTTTTTTATTGTAAATGGTTATTACATATATATATTTTTTTAAAATAATTTTGATAAACTTATTAATAGTTACAAAACATAATTTTTATTTTGAGTCCATGCTTAAAGTTGAGTTGAAAGTATGGGAAAGAAAGAAAAAACTAAAAGTATTCCTCCACAAAGTTTATTAGAATAAAAATTCTCTAGAGGTCTCTACATGTTTCGAACGTAGAAACGTTCATCATCAGGAGACAGAAAATTCTGTAAGACATTATAAGGGTAAAATCAGTCATAATCATGAAGATATCACGATAAAATTCAGTGCCCCACAGAAGCACTTTTTGGAATGTAATTTTATCGTGATATCTTCATGATTATTACTGGTTTTATCCTTATAATGTCTTACAGACATAATCTTCGACACCTTCTTCTTAGAAAGGTTTTTTCTTCCCCCAGTTTATTTGGTTGGTTTAGACTCGCTTTAATAACTTTTTCACATACTTAGTATGGTTTAACCTTTATCAATTAATTTTCTTCATATTATGTCTCTTCTACACATCAATTTTTAATTCTATAAAAGCTCCATTAAGATTCTACACCACTTTATCTTTTGCGAAAACCATCAGCACTAAATAAATTTTTCTGATGATGAACGTTTCTACGTTCGAAACATGTAGAGACCTCTAGAGAATCTTTATTCTATTAAACTTTTTGGGTGAAGACTTTTAGTTTTTTCTTTCTTTCCCATAATTTTTATTATTTGCGATTTTTTATATTGTATATTAAATGTTATATTCCCTATAATGAACTTTTTTAAGTTAGTTAAGAATAAAGGCATATTAATAATAAAATATTGTCATATTACATTTTCTTATTTTCACTTCCTACCGCTAAGAGACACCTTGCCACTTCTACTGTAGAATACTCCGAATATAATACATACTTTTCTGACTGTAAAGGTAAATTTTTAATTGGCTGCCAGCCAACAGCTTGTCTTGAAACCGGCCTTATGCGCCTCCATAACACTGGCTAATTCCCAATAGCTACAAAATGAGTCAATTTAAGCTCAAATAAAATTAAAAATGGACGACCTTGGAGTCTTCGGTACCAGGGTATTCTTCTAGAGTAAAAATATTATTAGGTGGAAAAAGAGATTTCCTAGTTATAAAAATAGCACCGTCAAAAAACATATTTTGCAAAAAAACACGTAAAAATACAGGCAAAACCATATCTTACTAATAATGAGAACTTTCCGCCAAAATATAACAATTTAAATCTGGCCAACCAAAAAAAAATCAGTGTCTCTACTCCTTCTGTTCATTTCGAAGATGCGCATTAGTGCTCGAGTCAGTCACGTGATTCCAATGGCCAACCGCCATAGGTTTATCGAGTATGACGATTTCGTAGCCACGATGTATGCGGTCTTTCGATATTTACGGTCGTCTGCAACAGTAATGTTAGTCACTGAAGGATACCTACAATGTATTGTTTGCTTAATTAGCACCAAATTTCATATTTCTACGTCAGAAATAGAACAAAAACATTGTTCCTTAAGTTACATGCATGATGTCTTCAATATTATATTCATTCATTCACGTTCATTTGAAAACTTCGCACCTCGATTTTCCTGCTTTAAAATGAAAATGTGGAAAATCGCTCGAACCAGTCGATTTTTATTTCGAGGGGGACATCTTTGCGTATATTGTCAATCTTATTACTTCAAGCCCCTAGGAGAGAGGGGGGGGGGGGGGGGGGTAAGATCTAAATCTTAAATGGATACCCCTATTTTACATAATTTTTTTGGATTCTGCATAAAATTCTGAACATTTTTTAATAAAAGCATTATTAGTCTATACTTTTCTAACAGTTTCCGAGATATTGACTCTTGAAAAATGACATTTTTGAACTTTGACAGCGTCTAGCTTTCTAACTGTACGTCTTCGAGCAAAACGGCTTACATGTCCCTATCTTCTATTTTTATTATCTTTCCAATAGTGTCAACTTCCGGTCAAACCGGAAGTACTATATTTCTTACATCCGGTTTAACCGAAAGTTCACACTATTGGAAAGATAATAAAAATCGAAGATAGGGACATGTAAGCCGTTTTGCTCTAAGACGTACAGTTAGAAAGCTAGACGCTGTCAAAGTTCAAAAATGTCATTTTTTAAGAGTAAATATCTCGGAAACTGTTAAGTATAGACTAATAATGCTTTTATTAAAAAATGTTCAGAATTTTATGCAGAATCCAAAAAAATTATATAAAATAGGGGTATCCATTTAAGATTTTCTTACCCCCCCCTCCCCCCCCCCCCCTCTCCCTCCTAGGGGCTTGAAGTAACAAGATTGACAATATACGCAAAGATGTCCCCCTTGAAATAAAAATCGACGGGTCCGAGAAAATGATATATTTTACAACTAACAAATCTGTAAATATCTTGTAGCAAATTTGGCAAGGTTATTCCATGGTGTCTGACACTAGTTTTGCAAGCGACAGTAGTTATTATCTGAGGAATGGTTGGCACTAAAAACTGATTTTACGGTACGCTCCCTGTACTATAGATAAAAAAATAACGATATTTGTTGTTGCTGTGATTGGGGAGTAAAATCTGTTTTTAATTTTCAGTCCAACGTCGAAGAAGTTTTTGTAAGTTGTACCTAGTTTGTATTTTGGTTAGCTATTGTTTAAGATCGATTAGTCAGTTTTTAGTATTTTTTTTTTGGCGATGATGTATGCCGGAATTGCTTATCTACAAAAAGCTATAAGTTTTACAGTTGCGATTGATATTACGAATTTTAGTTAGCTGCTTTTTTGGCGGTACAAGGTACACTTTGTTATTATTTTGTATTTTGTATTCAACCCTTGCATAGGGGAAGGAAAATTACTTTTTTGACCCGTAGTTTCAAAACAAAAAATGCTAGAAAAAAAAATCGTTTCAGACAAAAGTTGTAGAGCATTTAAATCTAAATAAAAAAAGGTTACAATCATTTTTACCATATCTCACGTTTTCGTCAAATTTTCAACTTGGCAATACTGCCCATCGGCCGGTTGAGACCACAGGTCTATTAAAAAAAAATGAATGCTTAATATACCTGTGCTAACGGGGTTTTGGTTTTTATAGGTTGCCATCCACTAATTTGAGTTGGCAGCATCATTCCAACTGACTGTAACTTCGTAGTGATTAGGGCTGGGCAATTTTGAAATTTTATAATCGTTTTTCAATTATAAAAAAATTTCGATTATGAAATTTTATCATGGTATTATAGCTCTGTGTTAGAGGACTTATATTTAAAAAAAAATATAAATTTTTTTTTCGAAAAACATTTGCCGAAATAATCCTAATTTTATTTTAAACATATTTTAACAAATTCTACATTACAAAATAAATATGTCAGGAGTAGGGCGAATATGAAATTTCATAATCGATTATCGATATAAAAATCGATTTAAAAAATGTTATAATCGATTAATAATTGAAAAATCGATTTTTAGAAATGTCATAATTGAATAATCTGAAAAATCTGAATTTCAGCTTTTGAATTATCCGACGCGGAAAATGAGATTCCAGAAGAAATTTTGGAAGCAGCAAGGAAAGCGACTTACGATATATTGCCGGTAAAATCAAAAGCTCGTTACGAGAAATCTTACGACGCATTTATTTGAAAATAATATAAAACAAAATAAAGTAAAGAATTAAATATGTATATCAAAGTGTCGGTCTTAAAAAAAGTATTGTGCAACCGAAAATTAGTGTTTTGCAACTCTCCAAGCTTCCAGGATAGGTACTTGTCTCGACCTGAAAAACACTACTTTCCGGTCTTGTAACGTAAATTACTATTTTTAAGACCGACACTTCGATATACATTTAATTCTTTATTTTATATTATTTTTAAATGCGTCGTATGACTTCTCGTAACGGGCTTTTGATTTTACTGGCAATATATCGTAAGTCGCTTTCCTTGCTGCTTCCAAAATTTCTTCTGGAATCTCATTTTCCGTGTCGGATAATTCAAAATCTAAATTCATATTTTTAAATTTGCGCACTCGCGAAACAAGTTTGACATAAACAACAAATTAAAAATCAACGAACTGTCACCCGACAATACATCGAAATGTTGTTATCATAGTAACGAAATCAAGGTAGATTGTATTATCAAAGAGCGATTGGAAAAATTAAAAAACGGGGACCGGAGAAATATTTTTTTTTAGTCCCATTTATTAAAGACCTGAACGGAATAATTGTTTTTGAAATTTACGAGCCTCTTATGGCTTATTGATTGGAGATAAGAAAAAAGTGATAATTACCTTTCTTGTGCAAAATTTAGTGCTCTCCAATATTTGTAGGAGACTTTTTCCCAAAATATGGTTTCAACTTTATTTGGAGGGGCAATACTCCTGCAAGGGCTGAATACAAACTAGTACTGAAAGTGTTCTTTCACATGATAAAGTCTACTCCTTCAAAGAAGCAGGTTTCTAACTAAAACTCTTTTTTTTAATCGGATATCACAGCGCGAGCATGGCATGACGGAATCATTATACAGGGTGTTCGACTAATGCGGCAAAATAAAATAACTTTTAAAGGATCACATTTCGACACGTATATTGTTGTTTTTCTATTATAATTGTAATAAATCTATTACTCTATTACAAATTATTACAATCTATTACATTTTTATTTAATGCGAGAAAACAAGGAAACAAAGGAAAAAAGAAAAAATATTATGAAACAACTATCTGACAAAACAAATAATAGCCTTAAAATGTTAGTGTAGGATATTCATAATCGATGATAGAGGGACAAAACTTGAAATTTCTATTACAGTTAATGCAAATCGATTTTACAGATACGGCATCTAGTACATTGTTCCAGAAAACTATTACAATTTTCTGTAAATTCTAGTACAATTAAACTTAGGTTGGGAACAACACTGAATATAGCATTCTAATAATCCTTTCGACTGCCCAATCGTGAGTAATGGGATAACGTAGGTCTGTTTATGTTTATACTTTATGCTCCCGCGGCGTATTTTTAATTGTTTATACAGTGTGACCAGTAAAGTCCGCATGATATGGGATTTTTTTTTATTAATAGCTTTATTCGAAATTTGACTTTGGCATCAAGTTCTGCTTCGATCGAGATAAAAATTAAGCAAAAAATAGTAGTCACGTGATTCGCATTATCTCAAATTTTAATTTTTTCCAAAAAATAATTCACGTGCAAAATTTCAGCTGCATAAGATAATTTTGATTTTTTACCCATATTTTGTAAATTGCACCACTTTTGGAAAATAAGACTCAACGCAACTTACATAAAACTTCTTAGTTTTGACAATGCTTTATTTCAGATACATTTTCTTTAAAGTAGCGCCATATTAAATATGTGTTTTTCTACAAAATTAAAATTGGGCTATTAAAATTTGGTCGCATGTGATGCAATGTTTATTTGTTTTTGACTCTGTATAAGGTAACTTCATAAAATAAGTATTTTTGAAAACTAGTTTGTCTTTGCAAGTAATGGACCTTAATATTAAGACAAGAAAGAACACAGTGTCATCGGTAAAGTGTTCATTAAGTGAAAAATAAATTTTACTTTAACTTAACATAAAGTTTATCTATTTTCAACGATTTAATTAAAAACCCCTTTATTAAAATTTGTTATTAAGCTATGTCATAAAAAAAGTGAAAATAGTCTTTTATTATTTAAGTGCAGTTTCCAAAAAATTAATTACAATGATGCACCAAAAACACGTCTACGACAAAATATGTGTAAAAAATCAAAATTATCTTATGCAGCTGAAATTTTGCATGTGGGCTACAAACTGCATTTAAAAAAAACTTTCTAGTAACCTTTTTCGATATTTTCAGAAATAACCCCACTTTTGAATTATTTTTTGGAAAAAATTAAAATTTGACAGATAAGGCGAATCACGTGACTACTATTTTTTTGCTTAATTTTCATCTCGATCAAAGCAGAACTTGATGTCAAAGACAAATTTCGAATAAAAATATTAATAAAAAAAACCATATGATGCGGACTTTACTGGTCACACTGTATAAGGTGTCTCACCGGGAAGCATTTTTGTATCGAGCGTCCAGTAAGCCGCAGTCGTGATGTTCGACCTCGGCACGTATCGAGCGTTCGGTACTCCGACAATAGTCGGACTACCGTACGCTCGATTAGACTGAAATCTTCTTTTTTTTTTTTTTTGAATTTAAAAAAAATGCTCTGGGTAACAACGAACAAACCGGTTGCCAATATACCTTTTAGACGGAATTTGTTCCTCTAGTTATCGCATTCTTATAATCCTCTACTTATAAGAAAATATAATAAAGAAAATAATTTTTTATTGGTCCGTTGAGTTTGCCTAACCTTTCAAGTTCCAGTGAGGAATCAACTGGAACTTTGAATTTCAGGTTATGTTGTCTTGCAATTATAACGAGAATGCTATCTCTAGCGTGGAACAAAAAAAAAGAAAGCCTTTGTTGAAAATTTACTTCTGTAACTTTCATCTTTCTATCCATAGTTTATAAACAGTTACGCTCACGAAATAAATTTTTCATGATTAGTCCGGCAATCATTTTAATTAGGGCTTACGAGGCAAAAGTAAAGACTGATGCTGGAATGATGATCAAGACTGCCATTTTGAATGATCGGTTTGCGTCTCCAATAATTGGTTTGGGTTTTAAATTTTTTTTTATGTTTGAGTAAAAAATTGATAGTGTAAAAATGCTCTAAGTTTTATAACTGTCGGTTTGCTTGTCCTTTAGTGTTCGTCGACTACGTGAACTTTGGAACCAACCAATCAGACAGTGTTATATAAAAATATATCAATTACGAACCTAACTTCACTTTGTTAGATGTTGTTTTATAAACATTAATAATCATCATATTGATTGTTAAAGTGTTTATAAACTTTAAAGTATATTTTTTGTAATATCTGTTCTACAAATTACAAGCATGTAATCTGTTCGGAGACATGAGAAGCAGAAACATTCACTTCTATATGTAAATAAAAAAAAATGCGACGAGTGTAGTACGTGTAACAGGCAATTTAATAATAAACAGAGCACTTATCTTGAGACATGAAAGAAAAATACACAATATCCACTATGTTAAAACAAGTCAGACATAATATAAATGCAATTTTTGTGAATCTTCATTCTTTAAAAAAGAATACATGCTTTCATATCTAACAGAAAACCACAATTTGAAGGTTACTCCTGAAGTTAAAGAATTTGCATGTGATGAGCAATTTTTGGATGGAATGAAAGAGTCATAAAATTTAATAAATACCAACCACGAAAAAATTGTTACTCATAAAAATGAATTTGCTAATAAACTAATGGAAAACTAATTAAGGTGTTTTGTGTTTGTTTTGGAAAATCATCATCTGAAGAAAAAAATAATATATCTTTAAATTTATTGTTATAAAACTTCTCAGTACAGTAACTGAAGTTAGTTCATGTCGTTGTAGATTTTATACATTAAATACATACTTAGTTTTATACCTTGTTTCCTAAACTGAAACTTTAAACATATTTCTTTATGTTGAAGAAATAGTCCATGCTTAAAGTGGAGTTGAAAGTATGGGAAAGAAAGAAAAATTAAAGGTCTTCCTCCACAAAATTTAATAGAATAAAAATATTCAACACAAGTCTCTACATGTTTCGAACGTAGAAACGTTCATCATCAGGAGACAGAAAATTTATTTAATGCTAATGGTTTTAGCAAGAGAAAAATGGTATAAAACCTTAATGGAGCTATTATGGAACAAGTAGAAGTGAAATAATAAGAAGAAAATGGAAAAGGTTAAAACATACTGAGTATGTGAAAAAGTCAGTAAAGAAGGTGTAAACCAACTAATTAGACTGGGGAAGAAGAAAAAGGCCTTCTAAAAAGAAGCTGTCGAGGGTTTTTAAAAAAAAAATTGTAATTTTTTAATTCCGTAAAAGCTCCATTAAGGTTTTATACCATCTTCTCTTCTGCTAAAACCATCAGCATTAAATAAATTTTCTGTCTCCTGATGATGAACGTTTCTACGTTCGAAACATGTAGGGACCCCTAAAGAATTTTTATTCTATTAAATTTTGTGGAGGAAGACTTAGTTTTTCTTTCTTTCCCATATTTCGTTCTATTTAATACTTACCTTATAAACCCCATCATTAAAGCCATCACAATTATAATAAACGTAAGGTTTGAACAACTATCGTAATCGTGCGCCGAAGCCGACGTATTCTGATTGGCTGGTGCCAAAGTCCGCGGCCGATATTAGACGCTTGTGTTTGAATATCTTGAACATCTTGAAATTAAATACCACACTTATGTTAACTGTAGCAATGACGGGTGCCATTACTAAGTTTTGAAAGTATAGAAACGGTTCTTGTTAGCCTGTCGGGAAAACCCTAAGAAAGTAAAAATTCTGAAATTTGTAATATCAAAATTTAGAAAATTTTACTAATATGTGGTTTGTTCAAATAGGCATACAAAACATCGTTCCCCGTCAATACAGTTTCCATAACAACATATCTCTTGACCTCTTACAGTCTATCGTTAAGAGTACTCTAAAAACAGTCAAATATTGTAGTAGATATTGAGAACCTTCTATTTTATCGTAACTTTTGGCAGTGAAAATAGGTTTCAAGACATTTACATATTTCAGCCCTCCCTCTTTCTGCTGTTATTGGCCAAGCCGCGATTACGCCGACGTAAACGAATTCTGAATATAGTATAGTTCTTTTTATTTTCAGTCCTCTATTTTTTCTTGTATTGTTTTGCGACTTAACCAAGAGAAAAGTTGTTGATACACACATGTACATTTTTTAAGTTTAGAATTACTCTACTACGTTTTGCTATTCCGCATTTAAACTAATTACTAGTTTTGAGAATCAGATGTCTAATTGTGAAAAAATGTCTTAAATTGGATTGGTGGGTTCCTTTAAAAATAAGATGGGACGGTGCTTTAAGAGGTGTAAAGTAAAGGTGTCTTACAGAGTTTGAGGTTAAAATATATTAACAACTGAAAGTAAGTTTGACACTAATAAAAATGTCGAGATTTTTTTTAATTTCCTTATAGGCTATTAAATATGCCCACAATTAAGGAGTAGAAAGGAACGATTGCGTTGGGTGGTTCTTATGGTTTAATATGTTAGTTGGACATCTAAAAATTATAAAATCACAAGGTTTTTCAGTGTTTCGTTTTTGAGAGCCGACCCTTTTTTAGTTTTTTTCAAAATAACTCTAAAACAAGTAAGATTTATACAAGAATACTTTTTTGTAAAAAACAAATAGAAATACGTTCTTAAAACAATTTTTCCTTCACTAGTACTAGAAATAATTGAAAAACAATGCTAAAAATTGACGAAAAATCACTTTTTTTTTTGGTTTTTTCACTAATTTGTCCATAACTCAGCAAATATATAACATTTTTTCGAAAGTTACAGGGTGTTAAAGTTAAATTTTATTTGCAGTTTTAAAATACATAGTTAAGTTATTAGAACAATAAATTAAACATTCAAATCAAAGGTTCAATGTGACGTCCTTCCTCTTCAAAGTATACATTAATTCCGACAAACTCCATGGAATATTCCATCCTTTGCTATTGCTATGTTTAAGGTTAAAAATAAATTAAAATTATTTCGTATTCACCACATGCAAGCAATGTTATTTCAGCGTTTTTCTCGAAAACGGTTAGATTTATCGAAACAAAAGTAGTATACCTTTTTTATGTCAAAAGGTTAGAGGAATAAAAATATTCAGTCAAAATGCGCATACAGTGTAGGACAAAAAAGTTGAGACCATTCCAATTAAATTATAGACTCCTTATGTGGCGCCCTCTACAAAATGCGAAAAAACTGTGGGCAAATTTGTATTCCTCATTCCGAAAAAGGCCTATATACGAGATTTCGTCAAAATATTATGAGCGTGGCAAAAAAACTGCAAATAAATATTAACTTTAACACCCTGTAACTTTTATTTTCGGTCTAGAATTATCCCCTAAAATTTTTGCTCATCATTTCCGGACACCCTGTATTATATGCCGCAAAAAACAACAACAATATACTGTTATTTTTCGTAAATTTTTAGCGTTTTTCTAAAATTGAGAAGTTTGATTTTCTACAAAAAGTATTCTGGTACAAATTACAACATTTAGGTGTCAAAATAAGATATTAAACCATAAAAACCCCCCAATGCAATAATTGTTCTTTATTCAAAGACATATTCAATAACCTATTCATGTTCTATTCTGTCAAACTCTGTAAATACCAACACAAAAAATTAATAACTTTTACCCTGTATATTGATATCCGAAATTGCCACACAAAGATTGTTTTAACCTATAATTTTATACATTTTTTTTATTTTAACCATTTTTTATTCAACCCCGGTGTTTAACCAGACACTTCTGAATGCTGTTTTTTTTTTTGGGTATAGTTATACGAGTCAAATTGCCATAAGTTTTATTTGATTTATTTATTCTGTTGATTTGTTGTGATTTTGTTACTTTTTTTATGTGAAATATTGTCAAATTATATAAGTTTATTGATTAGGGACGGTTTTTCATACTAAGTTAACAGTTTTATTGCTGCGGTGGCGGATCCAGAATTTCACTGAGGGGGGAACATGACCTAAACGGTTTTTAGAAGTGAATACAATAATACAAAAAAAAATGTTACTCCAAAACAAGTGCATATATTTATTAGGCAAGAGAGAACTTACCTAATAAAACTCTGAATAACATATACAAAACGTAACTTCTATGTACAGGCTGTTTCACGGTGATCGTTCATTAAAATATTTCGGAAAGTAATGCGATTTGAATACAGTAGACTCCCGATTATCCTAAACTCGATTATGCGAACTCCGCATTATCCGAAACTACCCATGAACCGGATTATCCGAAATGATTCTTGCTATTCCTCCGCATTATTCGAAATTTCTAAGAAATGTTTTGTTGGTTTTGTTGTTGCGGCCAAAAATCGACAGACTTTAAAATTAAAACAAGTACCAATTACCTCTTTCTTGAATTTATGAATATGAATACATACTAATGTAGCGGGTGGTCAAATAAGCGAGGACGTCGGCTTTATCTCGGAAACCATTAATCGTACAACTTTCGGAAAAAAAATTTTATGAGTAAAGTGGTCAAGAGAAATTGCTGGAAATTACTTTTAAGTTCCTCATTTCGTCGCAAGGGGGCACAATTAAAAATTGTTTTTTTTTTAATTCTAAATTTCTCCGAAAATTCCCATATTAACGTATAACTCTGATTACATCATTGGAAAGCTTAGACAATTTTGCATCATTTTGGTTTAAGGCTCATTGGCGTACCGACCTTGATAAGAGTGGGAGAAGCTATTGAAAGTGTAAACATTAAAATCGCTGTTACTTCTAAACGACTTATCCGATTTTACTAAATTTAAGCTTGTTTGGAAGGGGAAAATAAGCATCTTCAATTGCCGTATCCAACAGTACACGATAGTGTTTAATAAAATTGCTAGAGGGCGCAATTTGTAATAATAACAGTTTTTTCGATTTTATCCCGAAAATTCAAATCATACGGTATAATTATGACATCATAATCGAAAATTAGATGAAATTTGCAAGAAAAAATTGAAGACCTCAGTTCGATATCTTTGTTTGTTTCAGAGTTATTGCCAAGAAATAATTTTTAATACAAATTGCGCCCTCTAGCAATTTTATTAGAAACTATCGTGTACCATTAGATACGACAATTGAAGGTACTTCCAAACAAGCTTAAATTTAGTAAAATCGGATAAGTTGTTTAGAAGTTACAGCGATTTTAATGTTTACACTTTCACTTGATAAGAGTGGGAGAAGAGCTTCTCCCAAATTTAAGCTTTTTTGGAAGGAAAAGGTAAGTACCTTTAATTGTCATATCCAATGGTACACAATAGTTTCTAATAAAATTGCTAGAGGGCGCAATTTGAATTAAAAGTTATTGTTTTGGCAATAATTCTGAAACGAACAACAATATCGAACGGCGGTCTTTACATTTTTTCTTGCAAATTTAATCTACTTTCCGAATATGATGTCATAGCTATACCGTATGATTTGAATTTTCTGGATAAAATCAAAAAACTATTATTATTACAAATTGCGCCCTCTAGCAATTTTATTAAACACTATCGTGTACTGCTGGATACGACGATTGAAGGTACTTACCTTTCCCTTCCAAACAAGCTTAAATTTAGTAAAATCGGATAAGTCGTTTAGAAGTTACATCGATTACATTCAATAGCTTCCCCCACTCTTATCAAGGTCGGTACGCCAACAAGCCTTAAACCAAAATGATGCAGAATTGTCTAAGCTTTCCAATGATATAATCAGAGTTATACCTTAATATGGGAATTTTCGGAGAAATTCTAAATTTAAAAAACTAATTTTCAATTGTGCCCCCTTGCGGCGAAATGAGGAACTTGAAAGTAATTTCCAGAATTTTCTCATGACCGCTTTACTCATAAAAATTTTTTTCCGAAAGCTGTACGATCAATGGTTTCCGAGATAAAGCCCTTATTAATGGGCCACCCTGTACATACATAGGTAATAGAATTTATTATGTATGTATGTCTGTATGTACATCTATAAAAGTACATAGATATAGTTACTTTTCCTATAGTTAATGATTTTCTTCAATCTCTGCATTATCCGAAATTTCGATTATTCGAAATCGGTCCGGTCCACATTCTTTCGGATAATCGGGAGTCTACTGTAATAGGATTTTCGGAAACTCTTTTCAAATGAAATAGCAGCAATCATATTATGCGACTTCCGGTTATACCAGAAGTTGTCTCAAACTTGCTTATTGTAAATGAAGCACCCTGTACAATAGTTTTTTTCTTATTTTCTTCGTTTTAAATAACTTTTATTAAAAGTTTTTGTATCGTACTCCAACCGTTTCATTAAATCGATAGGCTAGATAGAACATTTCCTATCTGGCCACTAGACACACACACAAGATGATAACTAACTAAAATAGTTTTTAATTTTATTTACGGTTTTTCTCAAAATACCCCAAATATCTTATTGATTTTTGGCAAAAAGGCCATGATACAGGCACGTATATAAGGGGGGGGGTTTTGGGGGTTCAAACCCCCCCCCATGGGAAAATACTTATCATACTGTATTACTTCGGCTTACAGGATTTGCGCTTATGAGTGTTCATCGAGATGTGGCAATAGAAATAGATTCCTCAACCATTGTAAATAAGTTAGTTGAAAGAAGAAAGAGATTAAACTTACTTTTGTAAGAATTATTTTTTCTTTTAATAAAATACTTCAAGCTTTGGTCATCTTGTGCGCGAAAAATTACAGATGACCAAAGCTTGAAGTATCCCCCATCCAAAAAAAGACCATTGACAAATCAGTATACTTTCTATATCACAAAAAAACAAATTTAAATGTATAAGTAATATTTATTTCAATAATAATCCAGTATATACCTAGTTAGTTGTAACTTGATAACATTAATAAGACTTAGACTCGAGAGTCGAAAATTACCTAAAAGGTAAAAACCATTAAAAAAAGGGCGTGGCACCCAAAAAAATTTCGCCTGCGGCGCTTTTTTTTAGAACATTGACATACCCAAACCCCCCCCATGTAAAAGCTATAGCTACGTCACTGGATAAACATAGTATTAATTGCAACTAGGCCTGGGCAAAAATTCAATATATCGATATTTTTATCGATATTCGATTGGAATTTCAATATCGTCCTTATAACTCATTAAAGGACTAATATTTAATTCAATCTTTTTTCTTCATGTTTTCATAATTAGAGTATCCCCTTGAAATGAAGGTACGGAGTTTTACAGGGCACATAAGACAATATTGATATACAGTGTCAGAAATATTTGAATTATCTTTTGGAAAAAATTAAAATTTGACAGATAATGCGTGATTCGCATTGCCTACTATTTTTTGCTTAAGTTTCATCTCGATCGAAGCAGCACTTGATGCCAAAGTCAAATTTTGAATAAAGCTATTAATAAAAAAAATTCCATATGATGCGGACTTTACTGGTGACACTATTTATAATATAATATTTTTATGTTTTATCGATATATCGAATAACGATATTTAAAAAATAATAAAATATCGATATATCGAATAACGATATTTAAAAAATAAAATATCGACTATATCGATATTTTTTTAAATATCGATATTCCATATTGGAATTTCATTATCGCCCAGCCCTAATTGCAACTAACAATGATACGCGTCTGCACAACAATTTTTTTCTCGGTAACGGAGTAGGATAAAATAACTTTTGATAAAAGTGATTGGAAATAAAGAACGGAAGTTTATTATACTGGGTGCTCCATTTAAAATAAGCAAATTTGAGATAACTTATATAACCGAAATTCGCATATATGGTGGCTGTTACTTCATTTAAAGACAGCATCTCCGAAAACCCCATTATGCAAATTTGCAGGATTAAAAACGCATTACTTTCAAAAATATTCCAATGAACAATCACCGTGAGACACCCTGTAAATATACAGGGTGTCCCAAAAGTAATGGGACACAGAGCAACCGCAGACTTCTTAAGCCGAAATAATGCGATTTACTTAAACTTGCCTTATCCCAAAATTGATAACAACCAAGATACAGGGTGTCAAAGTTTTAAGTTTGTTTTCGTTTTTTTGCGATTATTTCTTAACGAAACGACATAGCAGCACAAAATTAAGGATTTTGGGGTTTTTTGAGGTGAGGAATTTAAAATTATCCATAGTTTTTGTGTAACCAGTAGAGGGCGCTGCCTACAGCATTACCCACTCCTTTTATCTGGCATAACTTTGTTTAGGATTCTTATATCGATTCGACCATTAAAAAAATAAGTTACTTTACTTTTACATTAAAAACGTATAACTTATTGAAGTCGCTAGGAGCAACCATTTTCGAGATAATCGCATTTCATCTGTCCTATGCAACTAAGTACGTGGTCCAAAAGTAGCGGAAAATCAAGCAACGATAA
Source organism: Polydrusus pterygomalis (assembly GCA_963969555.1). Taxonomy (NCBI): domain Eukaryota; kingdom Metazoa; phylum Arthropoda; class Insecta; order Coleoptera; family Curculionidae; genus Polydrusus; species Polydrusus pterygomalis. The sequence continues at coordinate 6,351,882 of OZ018376.1, forward strand.
ACTTCTAACTTAAAATTATTGTAAATCAGCTACATTTGCTTAAGGTTGACTATTTTTTCTAATAAAAACGTTTTTTCGTATACCTACGGAATTACTAATTTTACTCCAATCAAAAATTTTATCTAATACCTAGTTTAATAACATTGAAAAGTAACAAAATAGAAAAAAGTGGTAACGCCGTGATAGCAATTGTTCAAAATGGCCACCATTGACCTCAATACATTTACCTGCGCTCTGCACTCCGACCGTTAAAATTTTCTTGTGCATAAATAATACAAAGCATATCACGCATTTCCGCATTGGAAAATAAATTATTCCTAAAAAAATTTATAATATCTAAGTAGGTATTGTACGAAGAAAATTAATAACTTTGACAGATGATACTTTATGTAACATGTTGTTGCCTTAGAAATGTCGTTTTTAATCAAGGTCAGCTGTGATAAATAATACTAATACGAAAACACAATTATTTTAACTATTTTTAGGATTCTTGCGTTAAAAATATCGAATGCGATTATCTCGAAAATGGTTGCTCCTAGCGACTTTAATAAATTTTACGTTTTTGATGTAAAAGAAGTAAAGTAACTTATTTTTTTAATAGTCGGATCGATATAAGAATCCTAAACAAAGTTATGCCAGATAAAAGGAGTGGACCATGTCGTAGGCAGCGCCCTCTACTGATTACACACAAATTATGGATAATTTTGAAAGTCCTTAATTTTGTGCTGCTATGTCGTTTCGTTAAGAAATAATCGCAAAAAACAAAAACAAAATTAAAACTTTGACACCCTGTATCTTGGTTGTTATCAATTTTGGGATAAGGCAAGTTTAAGTAAATCGCATTATTTCGGCTTAAGGAGTCTGCTGTTGCTCTGTGTCCCATTACTTTTGGGACACCCTGTATATAACTTTTTGTTAATGATTATTATAATACAAAATCTATGATTATATTTTTGTGTCAAAAAGTGTAAATGGATCCGCCACCGTATTGCTGGATACTCGTTAGTTTGATGCAGTGAAGATTAAATCTGCGGAACTATCAATAATGGTATTTGGCAGATGGAACTGATATCTGGGTGTAAAAAAAAGGTTCCTTGTAAGTCGAGAGACGGCGGCAGGGAGTATCTACGTCATCGAAAACATAAAAATAATCGGTTTATGGTTGTAGTATACTAAAAACAGTTACGAAAGATGTAATTCAAATTATTTATCGTTCGGAGAACAACTGCAGTCTTTGCGCTCAGTGCTTTTGTTTACATCTGAATTACTGTGGAACTGAGTTATTTTGGATTTAAATAGCTTATTCGACAATGGAGGCAGGATTTAAAAAGGCTGGTGAGTTATTTCAGCTGCTGCTTTCCTCTGACAAGCTGCGACTTTAATCTTGAAAAGGATATGAATATTTTATTTATTCATAAAAACATTCAAAATCCGATCCGTTATTGCTTGAAATAATATTAAAAATCTGTAATGGGTGGAAGAGAGAGAACTCCTTGGGTTCACCCTGCATGGCAACACTGTTCAACGCAGACATAAATATTAAAACATAACCATACTTACCGATGAAAAGATAAATTCCTATACTTGAAGGCGTAGATAAACCTGCCGGAAGTCACTTGTACTGTAATACGTCTTTGTACATGATCACGGTTCTACTGTAAATAGTGACTTATAGTTTACATTGAAGTTAATATTTAAATATTGATATATTTATAATACAATCAGTATGACTGAAAGTTTAACTTAAATTGAGATTAATAAAAAGATTTTCTAACAAAGGACGATTGTCTTTTATTTCGGAAACGTTGGGCACCCATTTGATTCCAATATACGGGGTATCCGGAAAAAGGAGGTTGATCCGTTAACCATATATTCTTTGAGCAAAAATAATATGACTTATAATGCCGTTTTTCATTTTTGACCCTTGTAGAAAAACTTTATGGTCTTTCTAATAATACGAAAGAGTTGGCCAATATGATTAATAATTGACCAGGAATACGAAATTACTGTATTTTCACTAGAGTGGTTCAAGATAAATAAAACAACGGTTTAAAAATTGAATTCGGCAGTTTTAATCGGTATGAAATCAAGCTAAATAAAATGGAGACAAGTAAAATGCAAATGACATAGTGCGTTTGTAGTTAAGCTTACCGCAGATTGCCTTATATACTCGGTCTAGGGGTATATAAAGGTGTGGTAGACTCGCTAGTGGATAAGACAAAGGCGTTAAGAAATCTAAAACTACAAAACGTAAATTGTATTGACAGGTATGGTAAAAATACACATTATTTAATCAAAATATCAACAATTCACAGACCCAGTCATGGGTAACGCAAATTTTTCTGCAAACAAATTGAAAGTTTTATTCAAAGGGGTACTAAGTGAGTTCAAAAAAGGGTGAAGTTAATGTCAAAATTCAAATAACAGTTAATGTCATCAGTAATTTTGCATTATGATGCATAAAAACAAAGTTAATACTAGAACGTGCGTCTAGCATTAACTCGAGAGGGCTAATTTTACAAAAAAACCAACAAACAGAACATCTAGCACTGACGCTTGACACGAAGTCTGGGCTCGAAGTTGTGAGAATTCAAAATTTAGATATCAAATGACGTGAGTTTTACAACGAGTGTACAAAACCGAGTCTTAACACAACAAAAAAAAAAACGTGGTTACTAGAACTAACGTCTAGAACCAAAATTTTATTCTAGATTTGGTTAGATATATCGTCCCCATATCATTGTGATCTAACCCAAGCCCCACGTTTTTAATCTTTGATGCAAATAATTTTTGCTCGCACGGTATAAATAAATGGACAACGTGGGCGTGGGCTTTTGAAGATAAACCAGTTTTCTCATATTAATATTTTGAAGAGAAAGTTTTCTTTTGTAAACTTATTAAAAGAGCAGTTTAATTATTTACGAATGGATTACGAGGCCTTTTTGGTTAGGTATTTTAAAAATTAGTAACCCCTCTGATCATCAAACAAGACACGCAGTTAGGACAAGCTATTACACCACATGAGCGACTTGCAGCGCCTTTAAAATACCGTTAGGAGTATTTAAAATTTTTGGGTATATTTTGACAGCTGTTATTTTGATAATTTGAGCGATGCGTTTCCTAATCACAGTCCGCAGAAGTGTAATACACAGAAATTTTAAAATCCAAAAACATCAAGCAACAAAGCAACCATTCATGGATACGTCAACGCTTTCCCGTCTGGACGCTTACGTAGCACACCGCTCTGAGCCGAAGCGTTTCGTCCAGCCTGTTTACTCGCGGCGATATCAAAGGTCCAAATGTAATACCTACGCCTTGTCTGGGACCAGCGTTTTAAAAAAAGCTTCATAAGATAGCGGGACGAAGTAAGAAGGAGGCGGCAGCAACCATAAGGGTACCAAAATTATTATTATTATTATTATAGGAAGTAAAATGTTAGGAAAAAGAAATATTTTACCCCGGTTGGGGCTAGTTCCCCAACAACCCTCATGTTCGATATACAATCATATATTAAATTTTTTAAATTAAATATTGATTTTTTAAAATAATTCTATATCGAACATGAGGGTCAATAATAAAAAATGGCATTATAGGAGAGTCATATTATTTTTGCTCAAGGAATATATGGTTATTTACCTCATTTTTCCGGTTCCGGACACCCTGTATATAACCCTAAAATTTAACTGCCAAATTTTCGCTCTCTAGAGTCTCCGAGATTCTGCGTCCAAAATCGCTATGCTAAGTTTAAAAAAAATCCAACAAATAATATTTTTTCCAATATAAACTTTCATCCTCTAGGAGCAAAATTTTCATAAATGCTTAAATATTTGACGAAATATAGGAATTGGTTATTATTACAAAATAATATAAGAAATAGTTAATAAAAATTGACAAAAAATGTAAAAATTAGAAAAAATAGTAATCAACAACAGATATTTCACAAATATTGCACACTCACTCTCCTTGTCCAATAAATAGTAGGTACTTACAAACACATCACAGATATGCAATATTCTATTGAAATTAGGAAACATCAAGTAATTTCGAGAACAATTGAGATATGAATTAGTAATTCGATCTTCGACAATAAGTTGTTATGCTATTTCTAGAAAAAATGTATTTGTTTGTTCAAGCAGGTCAGGATAATCAATTCTATCATGCAAGATTTTGTGTAATAGAGTAATCGCTGACATGTTTCTAAAAGAACAAAAATTAAGGAGAGTCATATAGGCGTTCGGAATCAAAGTTATACATCCGCTCCCGCAGTAACCGAGCGAATAAGTGTGTAGCCGAAAAAATAGTGAAATTAAAGGCGATTGCGTCTTTTTTACGTGAATATGTTACCTACTACTTTGCATTTATGTACTTTCAGACCCAATCGATTATGATCGCTCCACTCGGCACTCCTGCAGTCGGTTCAAATAATCTTGAAGCGAGTATCAGTCTATTATGTTGACTTAAATATTTTGCAGTCGTTCCCAAAAATAATTTTATTCTTCGCCAAAATACGTGTTAAATCATTTATGGCCAGTTGCACCGAATTATGAATTTTGAAATTAAAAACCAAAAACTTGGTTATTTGAATTCTTCACATAAATTTTGAGGTTATGTGAAAAAAGTGTAAATACAAAAGTTGTAGATCTTTTTATTACCTACAACTTTGCCATTTAACGTTTTTCCATATAGGACTTGTAGTTTTGCCGGAAATCGAGATAAATCGTTTTCTACCCTTAAAAACTCACCCCTTACCCCTTCCCGACCTCGGATCGCCCGTAAATTATTTTTCCTTTCATTTTTGTTATATTCTCTTCCTTTTCCAATGGGTTTCATCCCACTAATTTTTTTTTTACTTTTTACCTATACCTAGAACACGATCCGATAAACACTTAATAATTTCAAGTAGGTAGGTATACTCACGAAATAAAAATCTGGACAATGGTTATTTATACATTTTGGAATTCTATACCCAACAACCGGGAACACATGGAATCATTTTAATGTCACGTCCATCTGATCCATCCGCTTTTTTCTCAGATAAGGTTTGAGACCAAAAACGTTAAAAAAAGTTAAAAGTGTCTGCTAGACTCTAGCAGAAATGGCCTAGCGGCTACCCCATAAATTAGCCACTTTTGTGATTATTATTTGCTTATCTAATGGTAAAATGTCTATGATTTTTACTAGAAAATGATCATTTTTACCTGACATCTGATTCTGTCTAAATGTGTTTTTTAATATGTACGTCGCGATTACTCTGTCGAGGTAACTGGACAGATTATCTTATACTCACTGTTTTATTCAGAATGAGGCAAAATTGGTACCATTAAAAATATTGAAAAAACTTTAAAACCCCAATAATATTGGACATTGAAACATTTTTTAAAAATATTTAGTAATATATGTTGTTTATAGGATAAGGGGGACAAAAATAAACAACTTTAGGTACCTAGATAATGTTTTAAGTTTTAAAAAACAAATGGGATAGGACAAGTGGCGATAAAATTAATGTATAATAGAGATTGTTAAACGGAATTTAAAAACGCCAATTACTATATTATCTAACGAGTGCGGGATGACTCAGTTATATTATTTAAATGATGTATACTTATCGGTAAAAAGAGCGCGATTTAAAAAATATTGCTAAAATACGATATGCGGCAACACCACGACATCACATCAGTTAATTTGATACATCTGTTGCCGAGGCGCTGCATTTATAACTATAGATTTACTATCAACTCCACAATGACGGCCAAACCAGCGGCGGCTTCTCCTATGAGGCAGTGCCTCACTAATAATTTTGCAAATTAAATAAATTACAAAATTATATTACTTTACTATTTGCATAAATATATGTCCATTAGAATTAATGTCGTCAATCTTAACGCGCTTCGCTAGAAATATCATCTATCATCCATCTCATTACTGCATGCATGCGGTCGTATGTGGTAGAAGCCGCGGTCTCGCGCTTTGTCTTTTACGATCGTGTTTTGTTTTTATATCATCTATCTCATTTCTGCATGCGGTCGTATATGGTTAGAGGCCCGGCCTCCCGCTTCCTTGTCTAGCGTATTAGTGAAAATATCTGATGTGATGTATGATACCCGTAATAGTCCAGTCGAATCTAGCTTTAAATAGCGCATAAAAACATTCTTTTGAGGCCAGCCTCAACTCTCTACGTAAATTTAATGCGAACGCGAGGGGACTAATCTAATCTATAAAGATGAACGCCGGGACACGGTATTTGAAGAAATGCTATTATTAGATTAACAGGTTGTCCGTTGAAAGTTTAGAGTTTAGAAAGAGTACATAGTGCATTGTATTTTATTATAGTTTTCGGTAAATACTTTTGTGGTTTTCCGTACTGATTTTTGTTTTGCTTTTTTTCCAACAGTGGGCAGTGATTTTTCTAAAATATTAATATTACATTACTTTTATTGCTTATTAGTTTATTTGTTTTGGGCTTATTAGCGAAAAATGGATTCAGCGGGACCTAGCACAGCGTCGCAACTTCCCCAGGTAAATGTAAACATTCGCAATCCTACTTGTTATCTTGTTAATTTTTTAGTAAATTAGCAGAATTTTTCAAGTAATTCTTATGAAGATAAATTGTACATAGTAAAAGAAGTAAAGCGAACTGTTCCAGATTTGAGTAAACGTCTTGTTACTATCTGTGGGGTGGGGAAATCAAATCGGAGCTTTCAAAATACTTGGTACGAAAAGTACGACTGGCTTACTGGTATAGTGTAACGTTAAACAAATTATTTTGCTGGCCGTGTATTCTGTTTGCAACAAATAATAGCGACAAAGTTTGGTCAAAATGTGGTTATAGCGATTTAAAAAACTTGTCTCAACTTTAAAATCTAACCTTGCTAAAAAAAATTTTTCAACTGTGCCTCACCACTTTCAAATACCACGAGCCGCCCCTGGGCCAAACCATCTCCAATACAGTCTAAAACAGGGTTGTCAAGTTTTCTCGAAGATCCGCTACCTATTCTTATAGTTTTTAATATTTAATGCTATAACATTTCAACATATTCAGCACAGTCAGTGCTTACCGTTCGAACTTGCATTTCTGCAAATGTAGCGATTCATCGGACTTAAATTTGGGCTTTCACAACACTCTTATAGATTCAACCTCCACAAATATATTGAAAGAAATATAAAATTAAAAGTAACTTAGCGGCGGCAAGTAATTTTTTATTTTGTACTGTATGACAAATTCTTTATACTACTCCAGTTAACCAAGCGAATATAATCTTATATCCACTCAGAATAGGAAACCAATCAATCACAGTTTCAACTTCAACAAACGCGGGGGGCCTACTTCGACGACCCCTTCATAACTGGCTGCCAGCTTTGCTTCTCATAGGTCTTTCATTTCATGATTAATTTGATTTTATTAATTAATTATCAAATTATTATATTTTGATTAATAAAATCTTTAAAACCTATACTTGCTATAAGATAAAAATGTATTGTAACTGATTTAAACATTAGGTGAATACACCATTGAAAGGATTAGAGGGTGTGTTTTACCAGGAGAAATAGTAACTTGCTGAAGAAAAATACAAGTTAAAGAAGGATTTGCGGTGTTTTGCTCTAACAAACTTTGGGGATTGTTTGAAATATATTGAAGAATAGGGCAAGGCACTACATTGGTGTCAGGTGTGGGTTTTTTTTTATTTTTTATTTTACGTTGGCCTATTTCCGCAACGAGGCCAATCACCGACGCCAGGGAATTTGTCACACACTATCTGGTAATTTTGCCGAATCCCTCTTTGTCGAGGGTAGGGTTCTTTAACGTGCCAATATCCATGACACGGGGCCCACAGTTTAACGCCTCTTTCGAAAGACGGCGCAGCTCTTAAACCAAATTCCAAATTTAACATCGACGTTTCTTTTTTGCCGGTACCGGGGAACGAACCTGGGCCTTCGATATGAGAGGCCGCTGCACTGAACACTAGACCACAACGCCGATCAGGTGTGGGGTTGTTTAAGGAAAGATTAATAACCCCCAGAGAATTTATTTTTAATTTATATTTCTTAATTTTTATGCATACCTACTGCGCTCTACAATAGTCTGTACTGTATCGAAATCGAAAAGTAAATGTTTACAAAATTAAATATAATTGATGTTAAAAAAAAAATAATTTGCCAAAAAAAATCGTCATGCGGTAAGTTCATGCTACAAAAACTGATTTTTTTTTTTATTTTTAAAATAAAAGCAAAGAAATATGCACACAGCACAATATCTACTGACTTTTATTAGAATGGTATTATTTTCCTTACTTATTATCTACCAGTTTAGCAATCTGCGATTTGTGGAAGACCTTATTCATCATTTTTCTTTCAAACCAGCTGTATTGTAACGCAGTCATTTGTAATTAAACAGCTAAAAATAGTGCAGTTTTGAACGATGACAAATGAAATGTAGTCTTGTATTTTGTAACATATTTTTTGTACATAAACATTGAATATATAGCTTGATATTCAAAGACATAAACAAACCAAACAGAAAATATAGCCATCAGTTTCTCACCCATATTTTATATATACAATTATTGTATACAAACCCATCCAACCTCTATTTAAGTTTCATTAAAACATAATATATGTACCTATAACTCGGTTATTGCCCTAAAAAATTCTAAAATTGTAAAAGTCTGTTTGGCGTGCTGAGACAATAATTCAACGAAGTTCGAGCTACAACAAAATAATAACTTCCTAATCTTTAGAAAAAATAAACTAGGTATAAGTGAACTTACCGACAAAGACTATGATTTAACTGGAATATGCATTTAAATCTGAATAATTAAAGAAAACAAAACTTTTGCGAAAAAATGTCTGTCATGACTCGTGTAAATCGTGGTGTTCACCCGCCGTACAGCTGAAGAACAGGATGACCAACTGCAACCAGAATCTCTAATCTATAAAAAACGGGTTAGTTATGTTTTAAGACGGAAAGATAGGTCGCAACAATCGCTTGATAAGTATTTTTCTGCTTAGTAATAGAAACCTTTTTACGGCTAAACGTCTGTAAGGTTGAGTCAAGTAGAGCTGATTCGCCGTATTTTGGTACTCTTAAAAAAATAAAAAAAAAACTAAAAGCTAGTCTGGCGCTTATAAACAGCATGTTATATCTTTATATGCTTAATCCTCATTGATTTGGAATCTTCAGCGATTTTAAACCAGGGACACTTGACACTTTATTAAAGAAAAGGGGCCTACGCTATTTCGGTTTAAATTCCGGACACACAATCCTAATGTTATTGGTAATATTGGTATAAAATAATGGCGTTACGGCGTATCTTTGTGAACATCTTTATAATCTATAAAAAAGAAAGCTCTGCTTCTAAGGCCACGATATATTTACTATATGATGGCGACGCCGCTTGGCTTGACCACCCTGTATACACGTACACCACGATTCACTAAACACTCAATATAAGAATCCCGAGTACCCTTGAGCAAGTACTCTTGATAAGAAAAATACCCTCTTTGATCCAACTTTTTTATATAAAAGCATCAGTATTTGGTGGTATCCTTATTCATTCACGATAGATACGATGAATCATAGAAAATTACCGATTTTTGCTGCAGCATTATTAACGCTTTGCTTGGGCAGTAAAGCTACAGAAAGTTTAAAAGATACCACTGGAGAAGTTGAACTGAAATACGAAAAAACCAACAATGGAATAGATGTGGAATTAATAAGAGATGGCAAGGTAAAACTTACCGGAAAACTTGGCGTTGGCAGAAACCTAGAACATGTCTCTTGCATAGGACAAGAACTATGTACATTTGGTGACAACGAACAGTTCCGTATCAAACCTACTGAATATGGATTTAACATTACTTGGGTTAGTTTGGAAGTGGTTGAAGATTGTTATGTATTGGATTCTAATACTACTAATTGGTATGGGGGTCCACAACGATATGAACAAGTCTGGCCAATAGAAAAAATGATAATTGATGGTGGAGAACCTTACGTTATCAGCAGAAACGACCACGCTGCGGTGGCTGAAAGGTACTGGCTCAACTCTCAAGGTATATATCTCTTTGTGAACGAGGAGACACCGCTTTGGGTTGATCAAAACCACGAGTATCAAGACCATGTATGTTTTATAGCTGATTTAAGGACTCCTTATCTTTATAGACCGCACGTTGACTTTACTACTTCGATTGGAGTCTTTGGAGACGCGCGGCGGGGACATATATCTGCTGTTAATAGGTTATTGGGTAAACCGACAGCTCATCCTAATGAAAAAATCATAGCTGAACCCATCTGGACTACGTGGGGAAAATACAAAAAACAAATTAACGATGCTACAATTTTAGAATTCGCGAATGACATCCGAAGCCATGGTTACACGGGAGGTCAATTGGAAATCGACGACAATTGGGAGCCCTGTTATGGATCTCAAGAATTCGACACCAAAACGTTTGGAAACATCAGTAACACGATCGCTGCTCTTCACAAGGACAACTGGAGAGTAAGTTTGTGGATCCATCCGTTTGTTGACCACGACTGCCAAAATAATTCACAAGAAGGACAAGCATTAGACTACTTTGTTAAAAATTCAACAGGCCAGAGCCACGTTGATTGGAACGGCAAAGATGCTCACCAAATAGATTTCACAAAACCAGAGGCTGTAGAATGGTGGGCAGCCAGGCTGAGAAAATTGCAAACACATCTAGGAATAGACAGCTTTAAATTTGATAATGGCGAAAGCGACTACGCCAACCAACCCAACATATACGAAGACGTTAAGAATGCTCCAAATATTTTGACACAAAAATATATCGAGGCTTGTGTAGAATTTGGAGACCTTATTGAGGTCAGATCGTCGTTTAGAGGTCAACAGTATGGAGAATTAATTAGAATGATTGACAAAGATTCCAGATGGGAAATTCAAAACGGTCTGCCTACTCTTATCACAACACTTTTCCAGCTGAACATAAATGGTTATGTAATGGTGTTACCCGACCTAATTGGCGGTAATGGATATGGTCATCAACCACCAACAGCCGAGCTCTTGGTAAGATGGACGCAAGCAAACACCTTTATGCCAAGCATGCAGTTCAGCTATTTACCATGGGATTTAAGCGATCAAGTTCAGTACGATATTGAAGGAATTGTCAAGAAATATGTGGATCTCCATGCGCAGTATGCGCCCAACATCCTTAAAGCTATGAATCAAAGTATTACAAATGGAGATCCAGTTAATCCACCAATTTGGTGGGCGGATCCCACTGATCCTATAGCTTTAGCTTCGGCTGACGAATATCTTTTGGGAGAAGAGGTTCTTGTAGCTCCTGTAATAGTAGAAGGTGCAATATCAAGGGATGTGTATCTTCCTAAAGGCCAATGGAAAGATGGAAATAACGGAACAGTGTACACAGGACCAATAAACTTGGTCAATTACCCTGCTCCCATTAAAGTATTACCATATTTTATCAAGCAATAAGATTCGTTTTTTAATGCACTAGTAGATATAGTAAATACTTTGTTTAATAAATACATTTTTACTACTCCTTTATTTCAGTTTATACCCCTGACACATTTGTTTTTGTTATATATGTGAAAGATATTGTAATTTAGACGCAAAGCCTGGGTAATTACCAAAGTTCTTATAAAAATACCAAATTGCTGTCTGCTGTCATTTTAATGCAATCAAAGGATACATCGCAGGGTTCATAATTTTTCTGGTTAGCTGTGTGCTGGTGAAGTATAACTGTAGGTAAACAATAATATTACTCTAGAATAAGTTTTGTTGGTAAATAAAAAAAAAACATGTTTGTATTTAATCTACTTATTACAGTTCCGTGGTGACAAAATCTAAAATGATAGCGGCAACGTCGCTTTCCTTTTTCAAGCGTCAGTCTTAGATAGCAACTGAACCGAGTAACTGGTAGTTGTTTTTTGCGACGGTGTTTTTAGTGGTCGAATGTATTTTTTTTTAGTTCTTTGAACTATTTATTCGAACACTGACTTGCACTGGTTAAGAGCTCGAGTAGAACTTTTCTTTTTCAGCTTTATGCGCCGGTTTATATAGTAAAATATATGCAAAGTGGGGCATTTTTCATAGGTTCTTAGACCTACCAATGACCTCTTTGTCAGCAATTTCACAAGAAATTTGATGCAGAAAATTAATTGTTCCTAAGAATTATGCTCAACTACCATTAAAACTATATTTATGGGAGTAAACCCTCCTAGATTTGGAATCGTTGGCGATTTTAAACAAGGGAGGGTGTTAATATTAAAGAAAATAACCCAAGCAACAATCCGACGTTGTTACAACGTTGCTTTAATCGACCCGACGTTGGAGCGCGACGTCAACTCGACTTCGCCACGACCCACATTTGCACCAAATCGGTCACACAAGTTTGGGTCGCTACGACGTCGGGTCCGACTATTTATAGTCCGATTAAATTGACCAACCTTGGAGTCGTGACAACGTTGGTATTATCGACTATGATTCACCTAGTTCGGGCAAACCTGGTAGGATATGCGCCAATTGTTTGCACTAAACTTTCTTGTTGTAGATAGTTTGGTGAAAATAAAATACCTGTTATTGGAGTACCTCTGTACTGTGGAATTAAACCTTTAAACAGATGATAAATATATGGCTTACAAGAATGGAGTGTATATCTCTTTGATAACTATAAATATTTCGAAATTAGTTTTCGGGCCATCTCTGGGTCTAAATACTAAAAACGCAATCCAGTTTTTTGATAAACATGCATATGAGAGCTTTAAAAATAAAAGGGGCCACAAAAAGAATAAGCTAATAAAAAATATTAGTTTTTATTCATCCTAACAAGTTTTTTAATTATTAATATATTTTGTCGTAAAAATACGAAACATACATATATTTGTTTTAAAAAATTATTGTAGGGTGTTTTATTGGGTTTTTGCGAAAAAAAAAACAAGTAAATTTGTAACGGAAAAGGATTTGCAGCAAAATGGATGCCGTCATGGCTCTATTGTAAACTGCTAAAAATGGAGGCGTCGGGAAAATGACTAAAACACTCCTTTTTGCCGTAAAATTGCAATTAGTTTAACTAAATGTACTACTTCTGTCCATACCTTATAAAAATTTTACCCACATTTTACTCTTTTTAACTTCGGTCGGAGATACTACGAATATTTATACCATCGCCGACCGGTTGTCGAAAAGAATGCACTGTTTTTATATCGCAACCGACTTTCCGATCGGTAAAACAGTTGCCTACGCTGTCATTTTTCGACAGCTTCGCGAGTTGTCTCTTACATATTTATTTATTTTTGTCATCAACATTCGGTTCGTTTGCAAACGTTGCAACGCGTCATTTTCAGAGTTGTTTTCTGTTAGCCACATTTCTGGATCACTATCGGTGAATCGGTGGTGTAATCATCAGATGGGGTGTGCTGGCGAGATGTAGATGGACCGGCTTCATCTGATGTATTATTGTATGATAATTTGCTGTTACAGGTACCTACCTACTGCTTTTAAACTTTTTATTTTTGTGCCTTTGTATTTTCAGTATTCTATAAAAAGTAGCTGAATATTTAAAGGGCCGACGAGGCGAAAGGGTTTTTTTTTCCAAATCAAATTTACAAATAAGAAAACATAAGACTCCCTAACCTCACTTTCAGGTAAAACCTTTGCCAAAACCTTTACGATCTTGTACTAACATCTGTCAAAGTATAAAGTAGTAAAAAAATACCCATACCAACGTTGTGTTTTAGGACTATTAGGCAATTTTTATATAGTAGTCATCTCCGACAGCGGTACAACGTTGTGCATGCACCCAATATCAAACTTGTTGCACTCGATGAGTTGTGAAATCGTCGATCTGCCTCCAGATTTCTGGTAACAGCTAAACAACGTTGAAACGACGTTGGTTTGACGCCGGTTTACATCCTGTACAAATACTATATGGACACATTGCAACGTCGGGGTTGATAAAAAATTAGTTGGAAGTAAGAAAAATGCTGCTTGGGAAGAAGCTCACGCAATTTTGTGGACACACAATCCTTATCTTATTGGTAATGGCCTTATGTATCTTTGTAAACACCACCTTTAATCTGAGAAAGAAATATATGGTTCTAAGGCGACGATAATTGCTGCATTAGTGGCGATGCTTGGCTTGACCACCCTGTATATGCGGACATAATTCAGTCAACACACTCAATATGAGAATCACGAGTACCCTTGAGTAGATACTCTTGATAAGATAAACAACTTCTTACACTTTTTTTTATATATAAAAAGCATCAGTGTTTGGTGCTATCCTTAAGTTCATAATAGATACGATGAATCATAGAAAATTAACGATTTTTGCTGCAGCATTGTTAATGCTCTGCTTGGGCAGTAAAGCTTCAGAAAGTTTAAAAGATAGCACTGGAGAAGTTGAACTGAAATACGAAAAAACCAACAATGGAATAGATGTGGAAATAATAAGAGATGGCAAGGTAAAACTTACCGGAAAACTTGGCGTTGGCAGAAACCTAGAACATGTCTCTTGCATAGGACAAGAACTATGTACATTCGGTGACAACGAACAGTTCCGTATCAAACCTACGGAACATGGATTTGACATTACTTGGGTTACTTCTGATGTGGTTGAAGATTGTTATATAATGGATTCTAACACTACTAATTGGTATGGGGGTCCACAACGATATGAACAAGTCTGGCCAATAGAAAAAATGATAATTGATGGTGGAGAACCTTACGTTATCAGTAGTCACGGCCACGCTGCGGTGGCAGAAAGGTACTGGCTCAGCTCTCAAGGTATATATCTTTATGTGAACGAGGAGACACCACTTTGGGTTGATCAAAATCACGAGAATCAAGACCAAGTATGTTTTATATGTGATCTAAGAACTCCTTATCTTTATAGACCGCACGTTGATTTTACTACTTCGATTGGAGCCTTTGGAAACCCGCGGGAGGGACATATATCTGCTGTCAATAATTTATTGGGTAAACCGAAAGCTCATCCTAATGAAAAAATCATAGCTGAACCCATCTGGACTACGTGGGGAAAATACAAAAAAGAAATCAGCGATGCCACAATTTTAGAATTCGCGAATGACATCCGAAGCCATGGTTACACGGGAGGTCAATTAGAAATCGACGACAATTGGGAGCCCTGTTATGGATCTCAAGAATTCGACACCAAAACCTTTGGAAACATCAGTAACACAATCGCCGCTCTTCACGAGGACAACTGGAGAGTAAGTTTGTGGATCCATCCGTTTGTTGACAACGACTGCCAAAATAATTCACAAGAAGGACAAGCATTAGACTACTTTGTTAAAAATTCAACAGGCCAGAGCCACGCTGAATGGTGGAACGGCAACGATGCTCACCAAATAGATTTCACAAAACCAGAGGCTGCGGAATGGTGGGCAGCCAGGCTGAGAAAATTGCAAGCGAATCTAGGAATAGACAGCTTTAAATTTGATGCGGGCGAAACCGACTACGCCAACCAACCCAACATATACGAAGACGTTAAAAATGCTCCAAATATTTTGACCCAAAAATATATCGAGGCTTGTGTGGAATTTGGAGACCTTATTGAGGTCAGATCGTCGTTTAGAGGTCAACAGTATGGAGAATTAATTAGAATGATTGACAAAGATTCCAGATGGGAAATTCAAAACGGTCTGTCTACGCTTATCACAACACTTTTCCAGTTGAACATCAATGGTTATGTTATGGTGTTACCCGACCTAATTGGCGGCAATGGATATGGTCAACCACCAACGGCCGAGCTCTTGATAAGATGGACGCAAGCAAATACCTTCATGCCAACCATGCAGTTCAGCTATTTACCATGGGATTTAAGCGATCAAGTTCAGTACGATATTGAAGGAATCGTCAAGAAATATGTAGATCTCCATGCGCAGTATGCGCCCAATATCCTTAAGGCTATGAACCAAAGTATTACTAATGGATATCCAGTTAACCCACCCATTTGGTGGGCGGATCCCACTGATCCTATAGCTTTAGCTTCGGCCGACGAATATCTTTTGGGGGAAGAGGTCCTTGTAGCTCCTGTAATTGTAGAAGGTGCAGTATCAAGGGATGTGTATCTTCCTAAAGGCCAATGGAAAGATGGGAATAACGGAACAGTGTACACAGGACCAATAAACTTGGTCAATTACCCCGCTCCCATTGAAGTCTTACCATATTTTATCAAGCAATAAGATTTATTTTTTTAATACACTTCGATATAGTAAATACTTTGTTTATTAAATACATTTTTACTAGTTTTTTATTTCAGTTTATATCCCTGTAATTTAGACCCAAAGGCTGGGTAATTACCAAAGTTCCCTTGTATATAGACCAGATTGTTTACATTTTAATGCAATCAAAGAATACATCGCAGTGTTCACAATTTTTCTGGTTAGCTGAATGGTGAAGTATATAACTGTAGACAATAATATTATTATAGGTAGAACAAGTTTTGTTAGTAAATAAAATAAACATGTCTTTGTATTTAACCTACTTACTTTAGTTCCATGGTGACAAAATCTAAAATAATAGCGGCAACGTCGCTTTCCTTTTTCAAGCGTCATTCTTAGATAAAAAACTGAACCGAGTAAGCGGTAGTTGCTTTTTGCGACAGTGTTTTTAGTGGTCGGAATAATCGAAATTTTTATTTGCATCTGCTGTGTGCTTTTTTTTTCAGTTCTTTGTAAAGGATTTTATTGATATAGGTACTTAAGAAAATAGTTCGTCAGTGTCAAGTTTGTGGAAAATTAGAGTCTTTTAATCGATTGTTTTCCTATTCAGTGACGCAGTAATCAGTAAAAAAAAAGCAAATAAACATAATTAAAATTTACTAACGCCCAAATTATGAATAGGTACTTATCTTGTTAACATTAACTGTGATACAACTTCTAAGGATAGATACCATTATTGGAACAGCAATTATTGTTGTCATGCTTATAGAACGTTTATATAATTTGGGCCTTACTTATTTTCTTACTCAATTAGAAACATTTTATGAATAACAAAATTTTATTAGCAACGGGAAAGGGATTTTTTTTACCGCCCAATATGCAGGTAGGTAAATTTCAACGAAAAATGTTCCTTTTTTTTTAAAGTTATATAATCACAAAAATTGTTTATACACTATACATCTGTAGAAACTAGTAGGTATAATTCACTCATTTCCTCTGAAATTCGAAACATTCCAGTGTAAAGTAACATACATATGGCTCCCTCTTAAAAGCAGGAAGCAAAAATAATACTTCTATTTATAAATTTTCCCTCCTGGCATATCAACAAAAAATATTTCTGTTTCAACAATAAAATTATGTTACTTTTACCTATTACTGCATTGCAGCACACTAGAGTACCTATATACAAAATACAAAGATCCTCCATGTGGTTATACTGGATTAAATATAAAAAAATAAAATATTTCTTATAATCTATCACCTAAAACAATAATTTCATTCATAATAAGACTATTATTTTTACCGCCTATAGGCTTTCTTTAACAGCTTTCATTTTCAATTATAACTTATTCATTGTATTAAAAATCTTAGCTACACCCCATGCCACTAGTGACTAGTGAATGATAACTGACTGCTTGGCAGTGCTGCCACGCTCTTGCTAACCAATATCGGTAGATGTTAAAAAATAAATTGGTAGATTGCGGTCTAAAATCGGTAGCTAGCGGATTGCGCTATAAATTCAAATGAAAACTTATATCGGAATCGGAAAATATACTTTTACTCCTTAACCTACACTAATAGCGGAATAGCGCCCAGTCCAAGCGTTCAAACGTGTTTTACAGAAACACAGAAAAGGGGAATACCCGAAGATGCATCGGGGAATTACAGAAATTGTGTTGACGTTATTTATTCTGTGATTTGGGTGGGCACCCCTAGATGTCGCTAAATATATATGATTGTTTTTAGAGATGTTCTTAAGCAAACTAGGGAGGCGCAATTGAGTATTTACTATGAGCTCATGGTTCAGAGGATAAATCGTATAATAATTGAAATATGAGTATTTTTAAAAACTTATACCGATAAATCGGGAGATTTCACACTAGAATCGGTAGATCTATTCAAAAATCGGTAGACGTGGCAGCACTGCTACTTGGGATCCTTGAGCCTTTGCAATGCCGCGCGGAGTCGGAATTTTAACGCCCTTTCTCTCTCTTTTCGTTTCCCACATACGAATGTTTGACGAAACAAACAGGCTATTCATGAACGAATGGTTTGGTCTACGGCTATTCTATCAAAGGTTTTTTTGGTAAATAAAATAGTAATCGACGATATTTCACAAATATTGCACACTCACGCCCTCCTTGCCTCATGATAGTACTTACAAACATATCGCAGATATGTGATCTTCTACTTAAGTTAATAGGTACACATTAAGTAATTTGAAGAATTGAGATATAAATTATTCGCTCTTCAACATTAAAATGTTATGCTGTTTTTAAAGTTTAATCTAGTCATTAAAAAATATTTGGACTACTTCCGCAAAATAAAAAAAAAATAATGTGTTCAAGCAGGTCCAGACAATCAATTCTACCACAAAAATTAAATCTTTTAAGCAGAGTCATATGCAACACTCCTAGCAGGATAGACTTATGTACTTCGCAGTGTTGGCAAATATCATGATATTTATATAAATATCCAAATATCCGATATATATCCAAGTTTGGATATTAATTTATATTTTTAAATTATTCCATATGTTTTCTGTAAAGATATATTTTAAAAATTCAAAATCACTTAATTTAATATAAACATATTATAAACCTGTAAATTTATATTTCAATTCTACTCAATGATAGTTAGCTATCACAATAACAAGTTTTTTTTTGTACTCCTATGAGTCCTATGCATGTTAGGAATGTAAAATGTAGGCAAAAAATGTGAGTTTATGAATATGAACACATCATATAATTTTGCTTTTAAACTTAAATCCCAGAATTACTGGGCTTGTTAATTAAATCAAAATGAACCCAAACTGGATTTTTTATTTTTGGCATTGTAAAATTTTTATTTCATAAAACAAACAGCAAAATATTGCTCCGTTCAATCAGAGATCGGAACTAAATAAAAATGCCACGCGGCAATGAACAACGGTGGTCAACGTCTCGGAAAGATGGGGAATCACCGCATCGTAAACAGCATAATACGCTGTTGCCGGCTCAGCGACAGCGGGGCCATATTTTTATACTGATGAAAGGAATTTTAGAAAAAAAAAATATCGATATAATATATCAGGATAAATATCGTCGCATAAATATTTATCAAGATATATATCACGGATATATATCCTGCCAACCTTGGTACTTCGCAATAAGGTCTCCAGACTTCCGAAGCATATTCCAGTTTTTTCCAAACGAGTACAAAGTACAGGGTTTTGTAGCTTCTATATTCGTGAAATCCCTGCAATTCAGCCGATCAAAGCAAGTACCCTAAGACACAACATCTCTAATATGCGAATTAAAAGTCAGTTTGAAATCAAAGGTTACATCCAATTCTCCTGCGAATAAGTGTAGCCGAAGAAATAGTGTAATCAAAGTAGAAAAAATTAGTGCATTTTTCTCAAAGAGGCCTAATTTAAGTAGTACCTATAATGTAAAAAGACACAAAGTCTCGGCCTTAGATTAAACTATTTACGTCTGTTTATTTTAGTGCGGTAACATGTTTCGCCTTAACTGGCATCGTCAGACCTAACAAGAAAAACAAATAATGTTGTTGACGAAAGGAGGGGGCTCGGGTAAAATAAAAATATAAACCATTAAATTTCTACTTTAAAAATGTTTGCCTGTGACAGAGACACCAAAGTGACTCATAATTTTTAAAAAATTTTAGACTGGTTTTAAACAAAGTTTTTGTAAAGAAACGTACTCTGTTAAATAATTGTTTTTATTATAATTCAATAAATTTTAATTACTTCTAAGAAGAACATAATATAAAAGCAATGGAGACACACCAAAATAACGTAATACTAGCACTTTTTTTTAAGGAAAACCATCATCGTCTTCCTCGGCCATTTCTTTTGCGAGCTCTAAGTCTTGAGCCTCCCTTTCTCTTCTTTCTTCTGCACTCTCCAGTTCTTTGCCATAGGCCTTTGGAGGATATCTGTTAGAGAAAAATACGATAATTGTCACGAAAAACGAAACGGAATAGTGTCTTAAAAAAATTGACCAATTTTTAAAATGTTCGATCTGATGGTGATATCTGAGAACCGAAACATCATTTCTTAAATTAGCAACTTTTACAATAATTTGGTTTTTTTCAGATATCTCCGGAAGTATTCGGAATTTTCTTGATTTCTCGCCATGCAGTATCAACTTAAGCTCTAAATTATCCAACTTTTCCCCAATTTAACATTTGCAGCATCTTTTATAGTTTCAGAGATCCCAATGGTGAGCATCGAATTTAGGACATCCTGTACAGGTACAGAACTGACTTAAAAATACGAAAATGGAACCGAAAAAATATTTCGGAGCCACAAAAAATTGGGTAAAAAGATTGTCGGTTTGACAAAAAGGTTCTCTATTTGGGTTTTACCACAAGATATTGCAGTTGCAGTTAAACGGAACGAATAACGCAGGCAAAGCCGCGGCCGGGTACTCGTATTTTTTAAATATATTTCCCGAATTGCAATATTTAACTTTTATGAGCTCATGTTTTGAGAAGCATCAATTATTACTAATTTTTTACCTCATAGCTTTGACGCTCTGGTTATGCAAATCCAAGCAGAAGGATATTCTTTGATGGAAAGCCATTTGTGGCTCCTTGGTGCAGTAAATATCGGTGCTTTCTTTGCTTCTCATATATCCTGCAATAAAAATTACTAAAATAAAACAGTGCGCTTTCAAATTAAAAAAAAAATCACCGTCGACCGTATCATAGACCAAATAAAAACTCTATTACCTCTATAGCCGTATCTTAGTTATACATATTAGGTTTTATGGTTATTTAATTTTTATGACTTGTATTATGATTATCGTTTTTAAATTGTATAAGGTTTTTATTTTTAAATATGGGTGTTTATTTGAAAACTTCCCACCTCGATTTTCCTGCTTTAAAATGAAAATGTGGAAAATCGCTCGGACCCGTCGATTTTTATTTCAAGGGGGGCATCTTTTGCGTATATTGTCAATCTTGTTACTTCAAGCCCCTAGGAGGAGGGGGTAAGATCTAAATCTTAAATGGATACCCCTATTTTATATAATTTTTTTGGATTCTGCATAAAATTCTGGACATTTTTGATAAAAACTTTATTAGTCTATTCTTAACAGTTTCCGAGATATTGACTCTTGAAAAATGACATTTTTGAACTTTGACAGCGGCTAGCTTTCTAACTGTACATCCTAGAGCAAAACGGCTTACATGTCCCTATTTTCGATTTTTATTATCCAATAGTGTCAACTTCCATTTTCCAATGTTTTTTATTGATGTGTTATGGCGATTTCGTCATCAATTGGGGCCTCCGCCGTATGGCGCGAAAGCTACGTTACCGTTTTACGCATAATCGCTTCCTAAATAGATGGAAATTTGCATCCGACTGTGTTCCATTTTTAAATTATTTTGCTAATTGCTTTAAAAACGAGAATATTAATTTTAATAGGTTTTGGTAATTTGTAAAGGGCAGGACGCTGGACAGGAGGGCAGGTAGTGCCATGGCACTGTGGCTCTACCCCACGAGCCGCCACTGCAAAGGGTGTTTTTAAAGCAAAAGTGTGCGGTTATGATAATCGCTACATTAAAGCTACTGATAGTTGCAGGGTCCACTTTTCTCCACATTCAATCATGACTACGGTCAGTTTGTCTATGACAGTCTATGCAACTCAAAAAACACAACCACCACCACAACACACATAATGACATTCATCAGCACGACACACGTTTTAGCCATAACATTGTAAAACCTCAACTTAGACTACATAAAAATAACAATATAGCTATTGACTTAAGTAATATGCTACCACCTTTGTTTAGGCAGCTGAATTTCGAACTATTTAAGAAACGTCTAATAAAATACTTAATAACAACTACTCCCTATTCAATAAGGGAATTCCAACAGGCTAGGAGAGAGAACAGGAATATACTTTTTTTTTGCGTTTTGTTTGTAAAGCATTTGAGTACTATGTAATATGTTTTGTCATGTTATACTTATATATTATATACTGTTACTTTACCTTATGTTTCTGTCAACTAATTAAGTGTTACTTGACGTAAAGTCGCCACAGTGGATCTTTTCCCGTGCGTCATCACTTTCACGTCATCAAAATCGTATGAATCAAATCAAAATTACGAGACGAAAAAAGTCAAAACTAAGTCTAAGTTCATAAAATGGACGTGCCTGCCTACCGTTTGACGTACCTACATAATATCCCGAAAAATTATTATTTATTTTAAGTTTTGCCCGGCATTCTCTATTATCTAAAAGAAATTGACAAACAAATGTTAATACATTTAATACTATGTTTAAAGCTTAAAATCTAGAAAAGTTTGGTGTTTTATTGACTATTAAAATCGCAAAAGTAAAATTTTTTACATCCTTTCATTTAAGGGAATTTAGCCACTGCCGTAAACTTTTCAAAGAACTTTCACGGTTAGAATATTTAAAATAAATAAATTAGGTATTATAAAAATACTTACCGCCAAAACAGATGGTGGGTATAATTAGCTCTAAAAAGAACTATTTTTAGAAAAAGGAACAGTTTTAAGGCACACAAATTTACAAAATACGAATTAGATTGGCAGATCAAAATAAGGTTGACAATGACGTTCTAAAATACAACGGTAGTCAACTAAACAAATAAAAAAAAGTAATTAATTGACGTTAATAGTTTTATTCTTGTCTAGCACGTTATATTATTGCGGAATCTTGGAGACGTTCTTTTATGCTTGCTACTGTAATAAATAAGGATGCAGAGTTATTAACCACGTTGAGTCCTGATCGTTGATTGATGATGCACGGGCAAAGATCCACTGTGGCGACTTTATCAATGCAATGCATTTTTCTTTTGACCAATAAAGTTGAAATTGAAATATTTATTTTATGGTATCGTTTTGTTTGGGTCAACAGCAGGATTACGTTAGTAAAAATAAAAAGTTACAAAACAAACAATATAAGATAAACAAAAGGTTTTAATTATTAATTAAGAATACCTAGAACACAATTCGATAAACACTTAAAATAATCTCAAGTAGGTACTCAGGAAATAAAATCTCGAAAATAATTATTTATACATTTCAGAATTTCATACCAACAAACCAGGAACACGGAGTATAATCATCTTAATTGTTTATCGGAGTTTATCCATATGAAACCACTTTTATCTCAGACAAGATACAAAGGTTAAAAAAATTGACCGTCTATTTTCTGCTTAGTAATAGAAACCTTTTTACGGTTAATCGTGGGGAAGAGGGGAAGGTTGGGTCAAGTAGAGTATTTTGCTATTCTTAAAGATAAAAAGTATTAAAAGGGGGGAGTCTAGTGCTTATAAACCGCATGCTATCTTTATTTATTTACGTCATCAGGGATACAAACAGGTTAAAAGATACCCACTGGAGTATCAACATGATAGAATTAGAAACTATAATAAAACAGTTTAATCATCCCTATAAATAGCAAAATAAGGTAAAAAAGAAATTAATACATTCACTAAGAAATACGCACGCTTATAAGTAGAGTTGCCTAATGTCAAATAAACCACTCTTTGAATAAAGCATGTAGGAAGGATAAGTAAAAGGTTTTTTGAAACTTATTTTACGAACTAATTTTTGGATAATTTTTAAGTTTTGTATATGAATCTTGCTTGCCGCACCCCAAGCAATAATTCCATAAGTTAAATGACTTTGTATTAGGGAGTAGTAAAGAATTTTTAGTTGCTTTGAATCGAAGATTTTTGAAAGATGTCTCATTTTGAATAAAATGAATCTTGTTTTTCTGATCGTACTATTTATTTGGTTTTGCCACTTAAGGCTACTGTCAATTATTATGATGCCAGGATATTTTATTTTATTTACTATTTTCCATTTAATTTGGGAGTTTTTATTGCGAGCCACTGAACCATATTATTATTATATAGTTTTAAAATCTTTTTCGATTTTGTTTCGTAAGGAAATCCAATAGGGAACTTTTCAATTTTTTTTTTTTCAATAATATGATTTAGTTAAGTAGGCCTAAAAAAAATTGCCCCCAATTATTACTTCTTAAAAATCAGTAATAACTTGGTAAAAATTCTTTAAAGTTTCGCGCGTGTCAAAAGCATTTCAAACGACCTTTTAAGCGCGCCAAGCCCGATGACGTCAGAAAGTATGACTTTTCCGTCATTCTGACCGGTGGTCGAGCTACCGAGTTTGCATTTGGATTGCCGTGTGTTATTCTTATTGTATTGTTGTTTTAAGGTGGAATTCTCAACGTCGTTCAATTTATTGCCAACCTATACCCTATTTCGTGGATGTCACACACGAATTAGGTATACTTCTTGACGTCACGACCCGTTTTTACCCGCTTGGGATAATTTGAATTTTGAGGCATTTTTAAATCTTGCTAGCGGTCTTTTGGGACGAAATATGTAGTTTTTTTTTGCTGCCATATGTTTTATGACAATATATACTTATGATTTATAGAATTTTTTCCTCATTTAAATTTTTTGTCAAGTTCCCTATTCATGTAATTATATAGTACGGCACATCTTCAAGAACGGGCTTGACAAAAACATGGAAACAATAAATGGAATCATGGTGCACTATCTTTAGCTGGCTCACCCCCAACCAAACAACTAACTGTGATAAATTCTGTGATAAAATCTGTAATCGAGCTTGTAAATGTCCAACGTTGTGTCTAGTCGCGCGTACCTTGACTGTGAACTGTACCTAGACTGTGAACTGTGATGTGATACTCTAATTGTTGACTATATAAAAGTGCCTGAAATAATAAAAACTTAAAAGAAACCAAAGACATAAGTGCACACAGCAGTCTCATCGGCTTCAGCCGCTTACTGCTGTTAAACATAATAAGAATAAGAATAAGAAAGTATCGTTAGCAAAACTTCTAATATCTCGGGAAACCTCCAATGAAAACAGTTCGTCTAAATATATATTAAACATATAAAAAAAATTACTATTTCTTATCATTTTACACAATGGAGCGATAAGTGTGTCTAAATGGTAAAAAAATAATTCAGTTGTCCTTAGAGACCTCTGGGGGACGTTAATATAAACTTGTTCGAGGATATCTGGACTTTGTACTAAGTTATTAAACCGCTTGTATAAAAAAAAGTACGGGACGCTAAATGAAAATTATCTCGGGGCAGAGAAATATCGTTGTTGGGTATAATAAAATTCTGTTTTACCGAAACATATTTGATAAATTTATTCTGAATATTTTCCAACCTGTCAACATAGCTTTTTTGCTTGGGGCTCCAAACAAGACTACCAAAAATTAGTTTACTTAGAACAAACAAATTAAACAGGCAAATTATTGGTTTAATTTTATAAAATGGTTTACATTTTCTTATAATGTAACCCAACATTTTCGAAGCAGCGTTGACGACAGATCAAATCAAATGTAAAACCCAAATCCTTTATTTTACTAGTTTTTTTTAGGGACGTGTTATTTATAAGATAAGTTGTTGCTAGTTGATTATGAGTTCCAGAGAACGTAGTTAAGATACACTTGGACAGATTAAGAAAAAGGCCGTTTCATCGCAAGGCCTTCCCAGGCGGTCCAAGTCGCTTTGTAGCTTATGACAATCGTAGGAATTGATAATATTCGATAAATCAATTTTTCAATCATGTGCATAAAGCAGAAAATTGCAGTAATGGAAACACGAACAATTTTTATCAATTTAATAAGGTAATAAAAAATAAAAAGGGTCCCATATGGGACCCTTAAGGTAAATACACAGGAAGTAGTAACAAATGATTTAGAGCAACAACCCTGAATTAAAACATATTGTGAGCGGTTTTTGATATACGACTCGACCCATCTGAGAAGGCTCTCGCCCACGCCGACCTCGGCCAAGTGACCCAGCAAGATGGTATGACTAATCTTATCGAAAGCTTTACTAAAGTCGGTATAGACGGCGTCCACCCGAATACGTCTGTCCATTTGTTGATGTAAGTATTCACAAAACGTCAACAAGTTGGTGTCCAGTGAGCGCCCCCGAAAAAACCATGTTGTTGCGAGATTATAACTTTTTTTACTAATGTGAAAAAGTACCCGTGAAGTCTTTCCCGAAGTCTGGCGCTTATATCTTTATATGCTGAATCCTCCTAGATTTGGAATCGTCAGCGATTTTAAACAAGGGAGGGGTGTTAATATTAAAGAAAATAAGAAGCTCACGCTATTTTTGTTTACATTGTGGACACACAATCCTTATCTTATTGGTAATGGCGTTATTTATCTTTGTGAGTTAATCTAAGAAAGAAAGATCTGGTTTTAAGGCGACGATAATTGCTGCAATAGCGGCTATGCTTGGCTTGACCACCCTGTATATGCGGACATGATTCAGTCAACACACTCAATATAAGAATCACGAGTACCCTTGAGCAGATACTCTTGATAAGATAAACACCCTCTTACACTTTTTTTTTATATATAAAAAGCATCAGTGTTTGGTGCTATCCTTAAGTTCACAATAGATACGATGAATCATAGAAAATTAACGATTTTTGCTGCTGCATTGTTAACGCTCTGCTTGGGCAGTAAAGCTTCAGAAAGTTTAAAAGATAGCACTGGAGAAGTTGAACTGAAATACGCAAAAACCAACAATGGAATAGATGTGGAATTAATAAGAGATGGCAAGGTAAAACTTACCGGAAAACTTGGCGTTGGCAGAAACCTAGAACATGTCTCTTGCATAGGACAAGAACTATGTACATTCGGTGACAACGAACAGTTCCGTATCACACCTACGGAACATGGATTTAACATTACTTGGGTTACTTTGGAAGCGGTTCAAGATTGTTATGTATTGGAATCTAACACTACCAATTGGTATGGGGGTCCACAACGATATGAACAAGTCTGGCCAATAGAAAAAACGATAATTGACGGTGGACAACCTTACGTTATCAGGAGCGACCGCACTGCGACTGCAGAAAGGTACTGGCTCAACTCTCTTGGTACATATATTTACGTGAACGAGGAGACACCACTTTGGGTTGATCAAAATAACGAGCATCAAGACAGAGTATGTTTTAAAGCTGATCTAAGGACTCCTTATCTTTTCAGACCGTGGGTTGACTTTACTACTTCGATTGGAGTCTTTGGAGACCCGCGGCAGGCACATATATCTGCTGTCAATAAATTATTGGGTAAACCGAAAGCTCATCCTAATGAAAAAATCATAGCTGAACCCATCTGGACTACGTGGGGAAAATACAAAAAAGAAATCAGCGATGCCACAATTTTAGAATTCGCGAATGATATCCGAAGCCATGGTTACACGGGAGGTCAATTGGAAATCGACGATAATTGGGAGCCCTGTTATGGATCTCAAGAATTCGACACCAAAACTTTTGGAGACATCAGTAACACGATCGCTGCTCTTCACGAGGACAATTGGAGAGTAAGTTTGTGGATCCATCCGTTTGTTGACAACGACTGCCAAAATAATTCACAAGAAGGACAAGCATTAGACTACTTTGTTAAAAATTCAACAGGCCACAGCCACGCTGAATGGTGGAACGGCAACGATGCTCACCAAATAGATTTCACAAAACCAGAGGCTGCGGAATGGTGGGCAGCCAGGCTGAGAAAATTGCAAGCGAATCTAAAACTAGACAGCTTTAAATTTGATGCGGGCGAAACCGACTACGCCAACCAACCCAACATATTCGAAGACGTTAAGAATGCTCCAAATATTTTGAACCAAAAATATATCGAGGCTTGTGTGGAATTTGGAGACCTTATTGAGGTCAGATCGTCGTTTAGAGGTCAACAGTATGGAGAATTAATTAGAATGATTGACAAAGATTCCAGATGGGGAAATGAAAACGGTCTGCCTACTGTTATCGCAACACTTTTCCAGCTGAACATAAATGGTTATGTTATGGTGTTACCCGACCTAATTGGCGGTTGTGGATATGGTGAAACACCATCGGCCGAGCTCTTAGTCAGGTGGACGCAAGTAAATACTTTTTTGCCAACCATGCAGTTCAGCTTTTTACCATGGGATTTGAGCGATCAAGTTCAGTACGATATTAATGGAATTGTCAAGAAATATGTGGATCTCCATGCGCAGTATGCGCCCAATATCCTTAAGGCTATGAACCAAAGTATTACTAATGGATATCCAGTTAATCCACCCATTTGGTGGGCGGATCCCACTGATCCTATAGCTTTAGCTTCGGCCGATGAATATCTTTTGGGGGAAGAGGTCCTTGTAGCTCCTGTAATTCTAGAAGGTGCAGTATCAAGGGATGTATATCTTCCTAAAGGCCAATGGAAAGATGGAAATAACGGAACAGTGTATACGGGACCAATAAACTTGGTCAATTACCCTGCTCCCATTGAAGTCTTACCATATTTTATCAAGCAATAAAATTTGTTTTTTTAATACAATAATAGATATACTGTGTTTTATTTTATACACCTTTTTCTAATCTTTTATTTCAGTTTAAGTAAATTCATGTAGTTAAGATCCAAACCCTGGGTAATTACCATAGATTAGATTGTTCACATTTTAAATCAATCAAATATTCCAGGGTTTATAATTTGTCTGGCTAGCTGTATGGTCCACTATAAATACTTAACACATGCATCAAAAGAATAGCTACTGCAAAGTTCTTGGATAGCAACTGTAACCGCTGTAGATTTGTTTTTTTGTGACAGGTGTTGTTAGCGGTCGGAATACTCGAAAGTTATTTGTATCTGTTTTGTGTTTATTTTAGTTTTTTGTATAGGATTTTGTTGATATAGGTACTTAAGAAAATGATGCGTCAGTGTTAAGTCTGTGGAAAATTTAGATTATTCTATTGACATTGCAGGCCAGTTTACGATTTTTGCTGACGACACCACTGTCCTCTGGCATGATTCAAATCCCAATATATCAAAGATCAAGGTTCCGTAAATTATTTAACCATCTTCCCGAACAAACAGGAAATATACCTACCCTGAAAGGATTTAAAGGAACTACTGGTTGGGAGAGCCTATTACGAGGTGGTCGAGTATTACAACGACGCCTTTTAACGAAGTATTTTCGGCACTTGGTCATCATGTTTTGTTGAGTTTGTCTTTGTCCTGTTTACTATGTTTGTAGTTTCCCGCTTTACCTATATATTATTAACAATGTATACCTTAAGAAAAAAAATATTTTTATTTATTTTAGTTTGTTGTGTCATTCGTAGTATATTACTTGTATTTCTTTTTAGCTTTGTTAATAAGAATGATTATTCTTCGAAACAATGAAGCATATTTTGATTTGATTTGATTTTTCAATCCGGAATTATCGCTTCACAAGTAAGGTTATAATCTCAATTGTTTTCCCATTCAGTGGCGTAGTACCTAATCAGTAAAAAAGAGTAAATAAAAATAATTGAAAATTACTCATGCCCAAATTATTAATAGGTATCTTGTAAGTAGTAGTAGTAACATGTTTTATTTAGCAAAAAAAGCTACAAATAAATATTTTTAATACATTTTTTTTAACAAAATTTTTATTGATTTATTTTTAATTTTAAAACGGAACCTTCTTTAAAAAAAAACAGACAGAAAAGTTAAACATTTTGCAAATTGTAACAAATATTACGTATCATTTTGTTTTTTAAATAAATGTAATTTTAAAGTTTTTTTAAATAGTTTTAATGATTTTTGAGATTTAATAGAATTTTCCAAATTATTATGTTCTATCAAACCTTTATGAAAAATAGACTAATAAGCTAAAAATTTTTTTATTAGTTCTTGTTTTATAATTTTGATGGTCACGATTAAAAGAACAAAATTTTTTTAAACAATCAGGCCATAACGTATTTTTATTTTTATGTATAAAGATACATACTAAATAAAAAATTAAATTTCTGACATTCAACCAATTTAAATTTTTTAACATAAAATTTATTTTTGTATATTTGTCACATTTTAAAATATTGCCTTATTTTGTAAAATTTGTAATTTGTCAAATATTTTCTCACTAGCACAATATAAAATGGAAGAACAATAAAATAAAATGTGGTAATATAATGGTATTCAGTGTTTTTAGAAAACAAACTTAAATTAGAAATGATTCTTTTAAAATAACCTACTTTTCCGGCAATATATTTAAAACTGTTTACTATTTCCGATTTTTCACCATCAATTACAAGATTTATATTTTGACAATTTAAATTATTACCCATAAGCATACATTTAGTTTTTGAAATATTTAATTTTAATTTATTTAAGTACTTTAGCCAATTTAATAACATATTTATCTCAGAATTTAGAGCATTTAGACCAGTGATTCCCAAAGTGGTCCAGGTGGACCCCCAGGGGTCCACGGGAGACTTGACGGGGGTCTACGTTGGCATGACAAAAAAATGGGGGTTCACAATTCGTAAGCGGGGGTCCACGAACATTTATCTGGTTCAACATTTAATTGGCCTGCATGATGACTTCAAAATCAGATTTGAAGATATTCTGACGATGGAAATACCATCATGGATCATAAATTTATTTGAGGAAACGGAAGTGGAGAATGTGATATTACAGGAGGAGCTACTCGAGCTTAGCAGTAATGAGGTGCTGAAGGTAACATTTTGGCTGCAGGCAGAAATACCCAAAAAATATCCTCTGGACTGTTGGAAATTGCGAAAAAGCTTTTGATAGCGTTTCCCTAGTCATATCTTGTCGATAAAAGTTTTAGTGTCGTTACAAACCTTTTAACAAAAAAAAATTATCAGATTGACTATTACAGAATGTGTAGATTTCCGGTTATTCCTAACAAAACTAAAGCCAAATATTGATAATTTGCTGTCAATCCATCAAATTCATCCCTCCCATAAATATTATGACTATTTGGTGATTGTCATTATATAAGTTACGTTACGTTATTAATGTTTAATTTTAATTATATTACGACTGTTATCATATTACAATGTAGTGTAAACTTTACAATGTAATATGATAACAATAATAATTAATAGTGTAATAATAATTACATATTTGAATATACAACACAACAAAATATACTATTTTTCTTTTTATTTTTACCACTCCGGGAGTTTTCTAAATAAAAGAATTGATTGGTTTCTTGTGCTGTGAGTAGATGCCAAAAAAGTAAAGTTGGATGTAATCACTTTTTTGATTGGCCCACTTTACTTTTTTTACATTCACTCACAGCACAATCAATTAATTAATTAACCAATCAATTCTCACTTTTTTTTTCGAAAACTGTTAATTCGTGGTTGGAACTCAGCCGCAACGCAAATTTCCATAGTTAGATCTAATCTTCACATTTTTTGTCGAGTTTTGGGAATATGGTAGAAATGTAGCGGCAGGGGGTCCACCGGAACCAGCAAAATTTTTAAAGTGGTCCATAAGAAAAAAAAGTTTGGGAACCTCTGATTTAGACCATCAAAAATATTTAAAACATTAATGTAAATTAAGGTGTCATCAGCAAACATTTGTAACTTACACATTTTTAAAACCAAAGGCATATCGTTGATGTATAAAATAAATAATATTGGATCTAGTATATATCCTTAAGGAACTCCTATATTATTTATTTTTTTTATTTGAATATGTTTTTGATATTTTTGTTTTTTGTGACCTGTTACTTAAATAATTTTTAAACCATTTATAAACGTTTCCGCGAATACCATACTGATACAATTTACTCAATAATCTAGCCCTGTCAATTGATTCGAATGCCCGCTTAAAATCCAAAAATACAGCTATAACATTTTCCCCTTTATCAATGGTTCTCTTCCACGTCTCAATCACACATTGAATGGCTGTCTCTGTGGAGTACTCTTTTCGAAAACCAGCTTGAAAGGAAATTAAAATTTTGTTAGCATCAATGAATTCTTATAACTGTTCATATACGACTTCTTCTAATAATTTCTCAACATCCCATAAATCATTTACTGGCCTCATCTCATCCCATCTTTTACTGTTTTTTACTTTTGGCACTGGTGTAATGTAAGAACATTTTAATTCATCTAACATATTTCCATATTTTAAACAAGAATTTATAAAATTTAATAGGTAGCCCGGCAGCCAATGCTGCCAAATGTTTCTGTTAACACCTTTTTATTCAATATTTCTCCATAGTTGTTAATAGAATTTAATTTTGAAATTACTAGTTTTAATTTATTATATTTTATTGAATTCGTCAAAAAATTATTACTTACTACTATTCGGCATAGTTCTTCATTTCCTGAATTTATTGACTGAACAATTTCTTCAATGCTATGAATATATAATGAGAATTTAGTTTTTTTTTATTTATGTTTTATAACAATAGACAGTAGTCAACAACTCAAAAAACCTCTGGTTGACACAAAGTGTAATTTTTTCCATTATATTCTAATTTAACGAGAAATAAGTAACCATTAACTGTGATATAATTTCCAACAAACCAATTGTTACCATTAACTGTGATATAATTTCTAAGGATACCACAGCAATTGTTGTCATGGTAGTTATGCGGCAGTTGGTATTAATAGAATTCTAATAATTTGGGCCTTATTATGTTTTTATTTTTTTATTCAATTAGAAACATTTATGAATAACAAAATTTTATCAGCAACGGTAACCAAACTTTTTTACCACCCAATGCAGGTAGATCAATATTCAAATATATACAGTGACCCGCAGAAAGTGCGCAGCATATGGGAAAGTTTTTATCTTAGTTTAGAAAATTTATTTTATTTCGGATATGTTCTGCATGTTCTCAAACCAAAATAACACCCATTAAATCCGGTAAAAGTCTTATGGTATACGAGGTAGGATCGAAAATTTAAAATTCCGCTAAGAGTAAAGTACCTCCATCTTTCATTTAAGAATATTTTTTACTAAAAATTATTGTTTTAATTTCAAAGTTATACCCGAATTCCAAATTTCGCTTGTTTTGAACAAAAAAATGGATTTAATCGTGTTTTCTGAATAACCCTGTATAATTAATGAATGGCAACCGAAAAGTACGAAAATAAGATTTTCTGCAGACTTTGTTAGAGATTACCGTCGATCATAAGTCCGATTAGTTTGTTTTCATAATATTATGGTTTTTTAAAATAAAAACATAAAAATATTAAATATTTTTGCTGCACACTGTATTTTATTTTCTGAGGGAACAAGTTAATTTCATCTAACTGATATTTTTTTATTTAGATTGACTTAAAGCATCTCCTAAATAGTTTTTT
Organism: Polydrusus pterygomalis; assembly: GCA_963969555.1. NCBI lineage: Eukaryota > Metazoa > Arthropoda > Insecta > Coleoptera > Curculionidae > Polydrusus > Polydrusus pterygomalis. The sequence continues at coordinate 6,385,225 of OZ018376.1, forward strand.
ATACATTAAAGTATGCATAGCAAGTTTCCTTTTGATTTATAAAGAAAAAAATTTAAATTAAAAATATATTTTGAACGGATTTCCTCCTTATTTTGCGTGACGAATAAAATCCGTTCAAAATATATTTTTAATTTAAATTTTTTTCCTTATAAATCAAAAGGAACCTTTCTATGCATACTTTAATGTATAAAAAAACTACTTATTTAGGAAATGGTTTAAGTCAATCTAAATCAAAAAATATCAGTTAGATAAAATTAACTTGTTCCCTCAGAAAATAAAATACGGTGTGCAGCAAAAATATTTAATATTTTTATGTTTTTATTTTAAAAAGCCATAATATTATGAAAACAAACTAATCGGACTTATGATCGACGGTAATCTCTAACAAAGTCGGCAGAAAATCTTATTTTCGTACTGTTCGGTTGCCATTTATATTTTATACAGCGTTATTTAGAAAACAGGATTAAATCAATTTTTTTGTCCAAAATAAGCGAAATTTGGAATTTGGGTATAACTTTGAAATTAAAACAATAATTCCTAGTAAAAAAATATTCGAAAATGAAAGATGGAGGTACTTTACTCCTAGCGGAATTTCAAATTTTTGATCCTACCTCGTATACCATAAGACTTTTAGCGGATTTATTGGGTGTTATTTTGGTTTGAGAACATGCAGAACCTATCTGAAATAAAATAAATTTTCTAAACTTAAAGATAAAAAAAACTTTCCCATATGCTGCGCACTTTCTGCCGGTCACTGTATAAAAATTATGTATTTAGTAAAACTATAGGTATAATTCACTCTTTTTATCTGGAATTTGAAACATTCAAATGTAAAATAAAATACAGCAATTGCAAGTTGGAATTTTAACGCGCTCTCTCTCTCTCTCTTTGGTAAATACAGTATAACACTTCAACACAAACTCTCTTAGCTTGCTAAAAAGTAAATACATTTTTCAAGAAAAACACTCACCCCCTTCAGGATCCAACGTAGCCTCAATCACCCCATCCCTTATAGCTTTGGCAACAATAAATTCGGCGTCCTCCGCAGAATCCAGTCCCAATTTCTTGGCAATATCTTGGGGGGATATTCTTGAGTATGAAAGTCCAATACTTCTTATGGCAGTCTTGATGACGTTGTGTCGTAGACGTAGGATTAAAGTGTAGGTGTGGTCCTGTCGGAATTGGGGCCCAAAGTTCTCCAGGACTTCGCCGAAACGTTGGAGGTTACCCATCCGAACTGCTTGGGTCAGTTGGAAGTAGGAGCCCAGTGAGTGACGCATTGATGCTTGTCTGTAATAATTTATTTATTTATAGCCATATAATAATAATAATAATAATAATAATAATAAAAATAATAATAATACTAATAATAATATTAATAAGTTTATTTAAAATGTAATAATATAATAAATATGTTTATGTTGTCTTCTATAAACTTATTCTTCAATCCCCTGAAGCTGAGCTTGTTAGGGGCAACTCTTATTTTTATTTTATTTATTTATTTACAATTAATTTTTATTGGTAAATAATCCTTTAAATAAATAATAAATACTTATTTGAAATGTTTTTGTCCTATGGACTTATTTATTTTAGGTTTTATGAATATTTCATTTTTATGACGTGCAGGAATTATGATTATGGTTTTTAAATTGTATAAGGTTTTTATTTTTAAATATATAATATATTAAGATGTTATAAATGTAAAGTTGTCTTACGTCCAACTTTTTTGTTTCTGAATATAATTCTTTTGAAGGATAAAGATAATCTTTATTGAATATAATTTTTAAAAACCTTTTTTGTAATATTTCTAATTTTTTAACTAAAGTTGTATTTATTCCTCCCCAACCTAAAATTCCGTAATTTAAATGAGTTTTAACTAACGCGTAATATAATATTTCCATAATATGTCTTACATTTAAAATTCGAATTTAATTTTTTGTCAAAAATAATTCCTAAATATTTTATTTTATTAACTTTAAAAATTTACAAAGTAAACAATGACATGGCCAAAGGAAAAAACTAATAATTACTGTTAGGAAAAAAGGTAGAATGTCAGCACCTGATAAGAAAATAAAAATACTCTGTAATACCTGTAAAAAAACTTTTGCCCCCCACCAGGCTTTCACTTATTTTAAAACCCCATAACTTTCTTTACTTTTACCTAAATATTTGCCTCTCGGGAATATCTCCCAACAGTAACTCCACAACGACCAGGAGTTTCTGTACAGTCTGTCTGAAACCAACAGCAGTATTTTGAGGGGCCTTCCGCAGAGCTTGCACCAGGTGTTTGTGGGCTACACTGTATTCCAATCTAGCAGCCTTAATTCTTCCCAAATAATACAAATATCTTGCCCACTCATTGTTGCTAGCAGTCTCTGGAAATATACACTTTGATACTAACTTGTCTGCCTGGTCGTACAGAGAGTAGTGTAGATAGTTTCTGAGGAGACAGTTTATAAGGACTGCTTGGCCTTCAAAGTCATTTCTCAGAGTTGCAGTACGTAATCTTGCATGCAGAAAGCTTCGAATTGAGTCTAACCTATAGAAAAATCAGTTAATACAACACATGCATTCAGTTTCTTGTATTAAAACTTAAACAATTATTATAAAATTTATTAAAATTAAAGGCATGACAATGATTTTTTAACCTTGTTCAGTACTAACCTGTTGGTTAGTTCTGCTACACGTGAATGGTAAAAATAACATTTAGCAGCAATAAGATCAATAGATCGACGATTCTGACTGGTAATCTTGTTCATAAGAGCCTGGGAGCATCTAAGAGCTTCTTCCAATTTAGTTGTGTCAATCAAGCGGACCAAAATCAACAAATTAATATAAGCATCAACCTCTGGTACAGGGCTTTTCGTAGCTGATCTTGTTCTGGTCTGTGGACTGTCTATTTCTCCCGTTGCTTCTTCTACAAAAGCTAGCAGTGCTTCTCTTTCAGAAGGTGGGTAAATTTGGGTAATGAGACTTCTTAGGACGACCCCGTTAAGTTTACGTCTTGTATTGGGTAAGCATCTAGTGAAACAAAGAAGATGGTAAAAAGTAAAGATTATAAATGATTGTAGCAATTCAGCTAACTATATAATACCTTAGAACTCTCATAATAAAGCGATTTTCCTTGTTGGAAACAGCTTTTTCGATCTGCCTAGCATGTTCCCTGATTTCCTGTAAACTCTGCAAATCAGCGTCCCTTTTGCTGTCTCCTGCTTCCAAGCCTGGAGGGCTGTCAGCATTCTTCATTTCCACGTCGGTTTCTACCAACACCATTTTTAAAATAATTTTTCTTGTAAAATTTGAGTGAACTTGCAAAAAACAGAATTGGACGAAAACAATAACCTTAAAATGTTAATGTCAAATTTTGCCGTGTAATGCAGCCAAGTTTCAAACCAAGTAAAGGTATTTTCTTTCACTCTATCATTATTTGGACAACCCCTGGCAAGTTCTGATACAATTTATAGCGGCTTGATAGAGATAGTGATGATAACAGAAAATGCATCATTTATTTCTCTGTGATGAAACATCCCTTCAAAAGTAGAGTTCCTTTCACGTTACTTCTTGCCACAGTTTAGTATATATGCGTGCATGTGCATGACCCTCCATGGGTGAGAGTACAGAAGCTTTGCATACCCTATCCCCTTTATCTATGTTGCATACGACCACGACGTCTGCAAGTAGCAAATGTCAAAATTAAAATACCGAAAACGTTTATCATACTTTGCATATTGGTGTTCTGTGCTTTGCATCTGCAAATTTGAAGAACTTTGGAAGGTACTGCAAACTTGCAGAATGTACTTTAAAAACTAACCTATATTTTGAGGATTTGACGACGGTATGGGTGGTTATTTACAATTTGTATCAGATTTTTGTATAAAAAAATAAGGGAACGTTAAGTTCCTTAATTCATTCTTGCCGTGGACTTGGGCATTATACATTTCCTGTATATTTCTCATTCATGCGATTGTACCAAAGTCGATCACGGAGCGTTCCAAACAACTTAGAGCACTTTCCATCGGTTTCTTTTAAACCCTTTATTTTTCTGTTTTAAACAGGATGGGAAATACTTAACCGCGGCAAGGGGGAGGAAAAATCTTTTTGTGCTAAGTTATATTTTTAAAAAGAGGTACGCTCAACCTAGAGCCGTTGGCTTTGCTTTATTGCTTTGCTGTTTAAAAGTAACTAAAAGGAACTCTGCCAATATTTATTTTACTTTAGCTGTTTAAAAAAAGAAAAGTACGTAATAATTAATAAACAACACAGTTCCTTTTACGTTACTTTTAAATAGCAAAGCAAAGATTTATCCTCCTCCTTGCCGCGGTTCAGTATGCCACATTGCCATGTACCATTCCTCATGATAACCCTATAAATTTTCTTTGCTCATGATCATCATACGAAATTGTTCGTGAAGCGTTCCTTTAACAACTTAGCTCAGCAAAGATATTTACTTTGCTTGCTGTTTAAAAGAAAAGTACCAGTGTATCACCTCAACAGAAAAAGCATGGTTTGTTCAAATTGAACCGTAAACCAAACCCTAGCGCACGTACTCCATTCTGACTACAGACTAGACTACCAGTGTTGCCAACTGTTGAACATTGGATTTTACCAAAAGGACATTGAAATGTTATCAGAATTTTACCAAATCATAAAAAAAATATTTTTTTTATCATCATATTTTTGATTTTTTTTTTAAGCATAAATAGTTTAAAAAAACCTTTTGTTTTGGGCGTAGGCGTAAATAATACAAATATACCTCTATTATAGGGAATCCAACAATCTATCAAAATCAAAATTTTTGCGCCCTGGGAGGTTGGAGTGCCAATAACATCACTTTTTTGTTGTGTTATAACAAAAAAGAGGTTATATTGGCACTCCGAGATCACCACGTAGGGCGTACTAGAAATTTTGGTTTTGACAGATCGTTGGATTCCTTAATACTAGATAAACTTTTTAGATTTTTATTTTGAAATATTCAAATCTACAAGAGATACGAAAATAAACACATACAAATAATTAAAAAACGGTAAAAATTTCGGTCCGATTTTACCAGAAACGTCAAACGATTTTACCAGAACTTTTACTAGGTAAAACTTTGCAAAACTACGTTACCAGATGACCTTTTGATTTTACCAGATCTGGTACAAAATTTACCGAGATGGCAACACTGTAGACTACACATCACCACATAGCGCATGTTTGTTTACACGACTACACGTCACAGTTCACTCATAACCTCAAAATGTGTTCAATTTGAGAGAAGCCGATTTTAAATTTTTTGTTATAGTTCGTATTTCAAAATTCTGTCTGTAAAAAACTAGTAAATTATTTAATTTAGAATGTCCATCACAAGAACTATTTTTGGCACTTGTATTTTAGTGTTATTTTTAGTGAATTTAGGTGGTTCCCAACACGGACATGACCACGATCATGGGGCGCACGATCATGATCATGAAGATCACGTAGACCCAAATCCAGCATATAAGTACTCAAAGGTAGCTAATGAACAGGTTAAGAAAGAGGCACACTCTCACGAACATGACATACCAAAGACTAAACCACATCACGTTTGGGATACAAATGAACTTTGGTTGTATGCAATGGGCTCTACTTTGCTTATAAGTGCTGCACCTTTCTTTATTTTGTTTTTAGGTAAGGTTTCAATCCATTTCTTCAAACATGTTTTTTTTTTAACTTTCAAAATGTTTTTATTCCAAACTAACTTTTACAGTTCATTACATGGAAAGTGACAACATAATAACATAATATAGAAAATAATAACCATAAAAAAAAAATAACAATAAAAAAAAATGGAAGTTAATCCAATTTAATTCAATAAAATCAATAAAAAAAAATAGTATAAATAATTTAATTTAGTAAATACCTCTTTAATTGTTTTTTAAAAATTGCCAATTTTTTAATTTTTCTGATATTTTTTGGAAGATTGTTATATTTTATTATTCCGTCATATAAAAAAGCGATTTTTTTCCAAAATTACTTTTTACTGGTACCTATAGTTTGATAATTTACACAATGTCTGGTATTATGATCATGTAATGTCTTATTCTCCTGAAGTGTTATGTTTGATTTTTTTTCTTTTAAAATAATAGAATGAATTAGAATACAAATTTTTAATTTATAAATGTTTTGAACGTGTAAATACTCTTTCGGTCTATATAGATTAACAGTTGGTTCTAAATGTGGTAATTTTTGTATACATTTATTAACTTTATTTTGCAATTTTTGTAATAGTTTTAAGTTTGATATTTACACATTTTGTAGTACCTCTGGATAGCACTGATAAGGATGCCCCACTACTGAAAATATTACTAGCTTTTGCATCAGGAGGTCTTCTTGGGGATGCTTTTTTACATCTCATTCCTCATGCTGCTATGGCTGTAGGAGAATCTCACGGGCATACTCATGATAGTCATTCTCACAGTCATGGGGGAGCAGAGGGAGAACATGTACATGATATGTCTGTAAGTAAAGTTATCATTTACCAGATGAGTTGTTATCTTTAAATAATAGTTTTTCTTGGGCTATACACAATATTACAAGGCTTTTAGCAGGATAATTTTGTTATTATCATTTTTCATCATAATCAAACCTGACTGACAATAGCCGATTTATTTTTAGGTTGGACTATGGGTTTTAGCCGGCATAGTGACGTTTTTAGTTGTGGAAAAAAGTGTAAGAATACTAAAAGGTGCTCATGGTCACTCACATGGTCCACCAAAACCCGAGGCTCGACCAAAAAGCAATGCAAAAAGTGATAAGGATAAAAAACCTATCAAAAAAGATAAGAAAGGTAGAATTAATACTATATTATTGCAGAACCATATTAAATAATTTATTTTCGGAAATGTTTAAGTTAGTTTTAATGAAAGGATATTTTTTAGGTGACAAGGATAAACCCCACGAGGAAATAAAAGTATCCGGTTACTTAAACTTAGCAGCAGATTTTAGTCACAATTTTACTGATGGATTGGCAATTGGTTCGTCGTATCTAGCTGGAAATACTGTAGGAATCATCACCACTATCACTATTTTATTGCACGAAGTTCCCCATGAAATTGGTGATTTTGCAATTTTGTTACAAAGTGGGGTCACAAGGAGGAACGCCATGTTGTTACAGTTGACAACTGCTTTGGGAGCATTGGCAGGTAAGTTACTTATATGGGGGCCGGGTGTATCCATAATTTTATCTATACAATGATGGGATACAAAATTATATTCTTAGGTACTTTCATTTTCATTGGTTTATTAAATGCTTTTCTTTTTCCATTGTATATTACAGGAACAGCAATATCACTCATGGCTCAGAACAGCGCTGGGGCCATGGCAGCGTCCTGGATTCTCCCCTTCACAGCAGGTGGTTTTATATACATAGCTCTCGTTTCAGTTATTCCAGAGTTATTAGACGAAGAAAAACCTAGTGTCAAACAGACCCTTTTGCAAATACTTGCCATGTTGCTGGGTGTAGGAATGATGGTACTAGTGGCGGAATTTGAATAGAAAACTATTAAGTTCTTAAATTTTTTGTGTTCAAAATAATGGATTGTTGAACTGCTAGAAGCTTTAATATTTAATTTTTTACTTGATCTTTAATTTTTTTGCACATACCTGGTCTAATTTTGTTTTTCCATCAGGGATGACACGTTCATGTTTATTATTTATTCACTATTTTTACAATAACCTAACATTTCTAATCTCAAAATTGTCATATATATTTATCTTATTTGCACTTGCTACCGCTGGGATGCAGAAGTTGCCACGTTTTGCGAACTCCACACCAGTGTGAAATATTCAACTGTAATATACAGGGTATCCGGAAATGATGAGCAAAAAAATTAGGGGATAATTCTAGACCGAAAATAAATGCTTTCTCTTCCTATAACATTTTTTCGAAATTGATTATTACCGGAGTTCAGGGTGTTAAAGTTAAATTTTATTTGCACTTTTAAAATACACAAGTTACTAGAACAATAAATTAAACATTCAAATCAAAGGTTCAAAGTGACGTTCTTCCTCTTCAATTAATAAAAATTAATTCTTCTTAAAAAATTCCGACGAACTCCATGGAATATTCCTTCCTTTGCTATGCTTTTATTTAAGGTTGAAAATGAATTAAAATGATTTCGTATTCATCACATGCAAGCAATGTGATTTTAGCGTTTTTCTCGACAACTGTTAGATTTATCGAAACAAAAGTAGTATACCTTTTTTATGTCAAGGTTAGGAGAATAAAAATAATCAGTCAAAATGCGCATACCGTGTTAGACAAAAATGTTGGGACCATTCAAGTTAAAGTATAGGCTCCTATGTGGCGCCCTCGACAAAATGCGAAAAAACGGTGGGCAAATTTGTGTTCCTCATTCCGAAAAAGCCCCGCCCCATACAGTGTCCGCATCAAATGGGATTTTTTTTTATTATTTGGTATAGGTAAAAACTGAAAAAGCAGTTAGTTTTTGCTTACCTAAAAACCAAAAATGACGTATACTGAAGCAGCTGCACGACTTGCGTTACCTGTCAAATTTGACATTTTTAATAAAATAGGTTCAAAATTGCCCTTTTTTATCAAAATATCGAAAAACTTTATTCGAGAAAGTTGTTTATTTAGGCATTTTTAGCCTCTGTCCGAAATTTTGACAGTCTAATATAATTTTTATTTTTTACCAGGTTCTTGAAAATTTTGATCAACCCTCGTAGATTAACTTTTATACATCAATGTAAAACCATTTGCCTTTACTTCATTTGTAATATTAATGCAATTTTGTGTAAAATTTTTGTTTCCAATTATTTATTTTGCTTCAAAAACTGAACTTGTTATTGATCAGTATGTAATGTTTGATGCAAAGTTTATCTAATTACATCAGTTTTGCCAAAACCGACGTTTCTCATTTTTCTTAAGTTGGTAAACAAATGTACAAAATGAAAATATTAGGAAGCTTTCGTTGAAATTTTACTTAATTAATATTGGATCAAAAAGAATAAATATTAATCGCTCGAAACATTTTATTCAACAAAAATATAGTTTAATATAATTAATTTAATTTAATATTAATAAAGTAAAATTTCAACGAAAGCTTCCTATTATTTTCTTTTTGTACATCTGTTTACTAACTTAAGAAAAATGAGAAACGTCGGTTTTGGCAAAACTGATGTAATTAGATAAACTTTGCATCAAACATTACATACTGATCAATAACACTTTCAGTTTTTGAAGCAAAATAAATAGTTGGAAACAAAAATTTTACACAAAATTGCATTAAGATTACAAATGAAGTAAAGGCAAATGGTTTTACATCGAGTTATAAAAGTTAATCTACGAGGGTTGATCAAAATTTTCAAGAACCTGGTAAAAAATAAAAATTGTATTAGACTGTCAAAATTTCGTACAGAGGCTAAAAATGCCTAAATAAACAACTCTCTCGAATAAAGTTTTTTAATATTTTGATAAATAAGGGCATTTTTGAACCTATTTTATTAAAAATGTCAAATTTGACAGGTAACTCAAGTCGTGCAGCTGCTTCAGTATACGTCATTTTTGGTTTTTAGGTAAGAGTGGGACGATTGAAACTTTTTGGGTTTACAGAGGAATAGTGGAGGTACGTTGTGTAAAAATTTCGAATATACAGGGTGTGCCGGAAAAAAGTTATTAATTTTTAAAGTCGAGAAATATCGGGATCTCGTTATTTTCGGTCCAGAAGTATCCCCCTAAATTTTTTGCTTATTATTTCCGGACACCCTGTATTATTATTATATAATATTCCTGCAGTAACTAATGTTCTGCGTAATAAGTTAAATTTTTGGTTGGCTACCAGTTAACAGCACCCAAAAAATATCACAAAATACTAAAAACACAGCAATTAGTACACAAAACCGATAAACTGAAGAAAATTTCAGACCGCTATAAAGGAAACAGCAAACGGAAATAGGGATGTTCGATATATATCGACGCATCGAAAACGTCGATATTTTCAATGGGAAACATCGTTTTTAAGCGATTCATGGAGGCCATTTGATATTTGTTGGTGCATCGATGTATTGGGCCTTAATTTTATTCGTAAAACAATTATTCTGCCGTTGCCTCTCGATCTTGATTGTAACATTTACCTTTGGTTTCAGTTAAGGTGTGGGCTTAGAATAAGTAGATTTGTTTTGTAATTCTAATTCTGTTATAAAAAAAAATGTTCGCGATACATTTTCTGTGGATATCCCCAAACGGAAATGAATGAAACAACGTCATCATGGCCTCAAACCAATGTCGTGGCGGTCACACTGCTGCGTTGCTATACTGCAGACTTTTTATAAGGTTTAAGACAAAGATTTTAATTTCCCAAATCATACTTTTAACAGCGTAAGTTTGGTAAAGTGGAGGGGCGAAATTTCCTTGTTGGTTTACTTCAGAATGAAATACGATTTTGTCAATAGGTTCATTTGTTAGTTTCATCTTATAGGTACCAGATTATTCGGCACTTACACGGTACAAAATGACAGTATTTCTCGTATTCGTCAAGAATGATACGAAAATTATAGAATTCACATTGGTCCGACCATAAATTCTTGAAAATTACCCTTACATGATCAGTATCACTGTCATGCCCTTAAGGTTAATTACCATTGTGAATGATGTCGTGCAGAGTTTCCAATAAATAATTCACAGAAAGGCAGAAAAACAAGCAAAAAAATTAAATACTGAAACAGCTATAGTTGGGCATCCACTACCTAATATTTTATCATAATACATTTTTAAAATAAAAAAAAAATTAGTGATACATTGTCAAGATTGTGTAAGCATATGTCGCCTAATTTATTAATTTTTTCCTGTAAGAATAGGATAAGTAGGTATGTTACAAACCTCAAGTAATTTTTTTAAAGTTTTTAGGAAATTAGAAGTAAATAAATATACATATTTTTACAACATAATGTGTGTACAAAAAGTTATTGGTAAAACCAAAGACCTCATAAACTCTAGTGTAGACCAAATTAATGTCTCATTCATAAAACGCATGAAAAGCCCATCCGTTATTGTTTAAATTAGTGCTATTTAAAATCAGTAATGGGCGGAAGAGTCTCCCTGCTTGGCAACACTGTCCAACGCTTGGCGTCAGACTCTCAGACATAAATGTTAAAACATAACCATACTTACCGATGAAAAAATAAATTCTAATTCATTTGGTCCACACAAACACACAAAAATAGCCACTAAATAACTTAAATTGCGTTGGTCTAATCCAGCAACGTCGTAACAACTACCTGCCGTCAATTCCATTTATTTACAATTTCAACTAGTAAGCGATACCTGTTAAGTCAAATGCATGTTGCCAGTGTGCCGGATACGATTACCATATAAATAATTATCGACGTTTTGCAAGGTACCGTGCGAGCAAAAATTATTTGCATCAAAGAGGGCTTCGATTAGAAAACGTGGGGCTTGGTTTAGATCACAATGATATGGGGACGATATATCTAACCAAATCCAGGTTAAAATTTTGTCAAATTCATATTATGACATGATATGCCGAACTAATGAGTAATAAAATAAGTAGACAAATACAAATATATTTTTGTTGTTTACAAAATTAACAAAGTAAGAATATACAGAAAGAAAAAGAAGAATAATTACATAAATTGCTGAAATTGGCCACCGCCATGCTCCAAGCATAAATTCACACGTCTTCATATTTTCGAAAGTGTTGACCAGCTTCTCTGGAGAAATGTTACCACATTGTTGGATAATCCTTTCTTGTAATTGTTCTAAATTTGCAACTGGTGTTTTAAAAATAGTGTTCTTTAAATGAGGAAAAACGAAGTAATTCATAACCGTTAAACAAGGTGATCTAGGTGGGAATTCAATGTCTGATCGAAAACTGATCAATCTGTCGTCGAAAAAATTGGGTAATTAGTTAATAGTTTCGGCGCTTCAACCATGAATGTTTTGTGCTGTTCCGTAAAGCCCATCATTGTGTAAATTGTTCAAGAAATTGGAAAAATTAACGATGAATCAAATTACTTGTAACGACTGTCAAAGATGACGGAATAACTGATTATTGATTGTTAATTCAGGTAGTTACTGACACCTAACAGGTATTATAAGCTCTACGGCTAAGCATTACGTCCTTAGATGCAAGGCCCTCTTTGATGCAAATAATTTCTTAATGTGTTGGGCTACATGCTTGGTGAAACTGTTGTTCCATTGCACAGGAAGAAAAAATACTATCTACTTTTTATGTTTCACAAATTTAATCAGTTTCCTTACACGTGTTTCGGCCCTTGCGGGCCATTGTCAAAGGAGTTCAAGAAGATACTAAATTCTACGTGACATTACAAAGGTATTTATATTGACTGACTAAACTGATTAAATTTGTGAAACATAACAAGGAGGTAGTTATTATTTTTTCTTCCTGTGCAATTTCTTAATGATATTTATAATAAAGGAATAAAACAATGCACCTATTCAGATCATAGATATTTAACTTTAGATAAGCAAACAATGATCACGAAAGTGGCAATTTATGGCCTCGCGCACGCAAACAAAGCTACACACGATTAAACATGCGCACTGCAACATTATCATTTGACGAATGGGAAAATAGACAGGTCCGGGCTTAACATTTTAAGTTCTTGCTCAAGAAATTATTAAAGTTGACCTTCAATTTATTTCTACGTGTAAACAGCTAAAATTTGCTCCAAATTCTTGCCAAAAAATTGGATTTCTTCTCAATTTTTTATCAAGTTGGGAAATAAGATAGTAATTTCTGGCATTTTTAGTAGTTGCAAACCTACTCAGATTTTAAGGATAGAAAGTTGTTTTTAAGAGTTTGTTTCTAAAATTTGTTTAAAAATGATTCGTCGTCGTATGACATAGACATAGACATAGACATATTTTATTTGACCACATTTTTGCAAAAAATACAAATTGAGGCAAGTCATAGGTACTATAGGAAATATAAAGCAATCCTTTACGGGTGAATTTAACTAAATTAACATAATATAATAAATTAAAACATAATAATTGTATAAACAAATATAATAATATAAACAAACTTGTAAACAGTAACTAACAAACAAAATTCAAAATATAAATGTTGTATTTTGTGACTTTACAACATTAAGGTATTCTACTGTCGAATAGAAAGCGTGGGATTTAAGAAATTTCGTAATCCCACTCCTAAATTTCTTTTCATTTAAGCTCTTTACCTTTGTAGGAAGCACATTATAAAGCTCAATTTTTAGAGAATTATTTATAGACTTACTAAGTCTGTACTTGTTTGGCCGAATAAAGTGAGCCGACCTCGTGCCATAGTGGTGAATGTCGGAGTTATGTTGAAAATGACTATTGTTTCTATGAATTTCAAGTAATTGGTGCAAAATAAATAATGATGGCAGCGTCAAAATCTTTAAACTAATAAAATGTGGCTTGCAGTGGTCACGCCCACCAACACCCGCAATAACTCTTACAGATTTTTTCTTTATGTTTAGTTCGAAAAGGAAGAGAACAAATCAATTAAACTAGTCTTATAAAGTCGAATATAAGAAACAAGAGAGTTAAATATTAGTTGGTATATAACTTGTATTGATTTTTACAATTTGGCAAAAACTTGGGTATGCGTAAAACATTTTCAGGCACAATATCTTCTTTACGAATTTGAAAAGGTTTTTGCCCAAGAACTTGACCCGTGTGAATACTTTCACCGTTGGATTAATATAAACATACCAATAGGTATTTACTTTTTTCTTTTATATAATATAAGTATAAAGAAAAGTGTCTTCAACTTTTTGAGGTAATATATTTCCCGAAAAATAGGCGTACCTAATTAGATTGCAGGTATGTAAATAAAATATACCAAAACATGCATCGGGATAATCTGTCTTGGTGTGTGTTCCTCTTTATTTTTATACCTTGTTTGATGTGTTTAAATTGATCATAATAAAATAAAGTTATATATCAAAATACATCACTACTCCATACTTACTGAAAATGCGAAATACCCGGTATTTTGGTCGGTATTTATATTACCCCTATTTGGGCACAATAAAATCATACAGCGGCTGTTACCAGGCATTGTTTATATTCACTAAACTGACCGGAAGCTGTGCGCTCGGACGTATTTTTTCACCCATAAAACTTAACTTTTGTTTGCGCACCAGATAAGCCAAAAGGGGCCCACTCACACTCCGAAAATCCCCAGAGGAAAAACTGCACAGGCCTGGCCTTAAGGATTACCGGAGCGTGTGTGGAGCCGGGTGTATTTAGGCCAATATCAGTAAAATCCTCAAGGAAAAACTGTGCTTTTTTTCCTCTGAGGATTTCCGGAGTGTGAGTGGGCACCTTTACGGATCTAAATGTATATGCCTATGGTCTTGTCACTTGTCATGTGATATTTCTGGAACCGAACTAACCTGTGCGGTCAAAGTGTGAAATAAAAAATATATTTCGCGAGTACCTATAATATAATATGATACTGTGGGTCTGAGGAGGTTACAACAATGACACGTTGAAAACACAACGGAAAGACTATAATAAAGGATCTGGATATTTGAATAAACTAAATTAAAAACTCTGGTGGTTATTTCTAACTAAGTTTATAATTAAATATTATTTTATTTAGTTTCCAATAGCTTTATTTTTATCTACATTATCACATTGAAATTAGGTACATTTTTTACTATAAAGTGTGATTTAAATACCTTAATAAATAATTTTATTAAAATATATTTGATTTCATGATCCTTTTCCTAGATTTAATTTTATTTGATCAAGGCAATAATTGGACTGTTCTATTGATTCTGTGTTTTCATGTTGTTTTCCTAGAAAAACAATTAAAGATAACCTTTTGCTTTGTGTGTGCCAATACCGAATCTAAGTGGGGAGCAGAGAGGACCGCTTCCCAGAACTCTTATCAACACGCATGTGCAAAATAAGGTTTCTTCGTCACCCGTCTGATCCGTCCGTCGAATTACTAGAAATTGTTGTTTTTTATCACTCAGATGCTAAAGTTAAATGTCACTTTGGCTACGTAGAATAATTATTAGTTAATAGTTGAAATAAGCTATATAATTTTATTGTTTTCAGTATTTTATTAATCAAAGTCGCCCATCAGGCATGCTTCTACCTTTGTCGCCAAGATCTTTGGCTAGAAACACGCTAGAGAGCTGTAGAATTGCATGCTTATCCGGGACACCCGGTACAGGCCCGGTTCTAGACCTCCTGGCGCCCCCGGGCAAGGGTCTTATTTAGCGCCCTCTAAATTTTTATTTTATATTTTTTTCCTGAATATATACAGGGTGATCCTTAAGTACATCAAGAAAATCTAGGATATGATTCCTGGCATCAATTTAAGTTAAAAAGTTCATATGGACATCCTTAAAGATACGGTATTGAAAATTCGTGCTTATCTATTTTGGATCAAACTACACCTTTTCATTAAAAAAGGTTTTGCTTCCTTCCACCAGTGGCGTGCGTACCAGATACCATCAATATTGTTTTGGTGAAAATATTTGATACGACACTGATTTTTTTAACTCTGATGCATTTTTATGCATTATTGATACAAGCTGAACAAGAGTTGTCTCTACTATGTTTTTGAAAAAAGTAGTAGATTTAAAGAAAAATGGAAAAAATAAAAAAAAAACTTAATTTTGTCCCATACGGCATCAAAGTTATCTTTAAATCATCAAACCGGAAGTGCTAACAAATTAAAAATGATGCTAATAAATGCAGACTCATTTCTTATGCATAATCTCAAAATTTCATTTTAATATCTATAAATATAAAAAAGTTATAGGGGTGAACGTTTTTTGAGAAACACCCGGTATGGGTGGCGCCGGGGTTCTAGTAATTTCATATATTTGCCAAGCTAGTTCCCACTGTAGAAAACAAGCAGATGTTCTCCGCGTATGAGCTGTCTTTGGTTAATATTCGTCCCGTGAAGGCCCACTGAAAAAAAAAGGATCCGACAGGTATTGTCGCTTCGCGTTGATAAGAGTTCTCTGCTAAAAGTAGTACACAAAAAACACAACAGAAAGCAGGTACTTTCCATTTGTTTCTTTTAAAGAGCTAAGCAAAGTAAACATCTTTGCTAAGCTAACTTGTTCAAGGAACGCTTAAGATATACAGGGTGTTCGGAAATGATGACCAAAAAATTTAGGGGAAAATTTCACACCTATACTTTTTAACCAATAAGATACCTTAATTATGACTAGTTACCATGGCAACTAAAAGAATTTCCGGAAATTTTTTCGATGCGCCACGATATTTAAGTGGAAATTTTTTGACATTTACAACATTTACCAATATAAACCTCATCTGTCAAAAGCATGGCCGCTTATATTATTATCACGGCCACCTACTGCAACAAACCATGTTAATATTATATTTTTTAAATTAGAAGTGTTATGGATTACTTTAACAATAAATACATTTCTACCACCTTTAGTAACCTAAAATTATGAAAGGGCGACAGACTGAACTAACGCCCATCTGAGTTTTAGTATTTGGTGTAACTAAAGTTGGTAATTTTTTTTTATTTAAGGAAATATGGTGGATATACCTATATGATTTTTTTGACAAGCAGTGAAATTAGTTTAAAATGTCAAGTTTGATTAATAATTTTTTTCCAAATTATGGTGTGAAGTGGTGTGAAATTTTCTCACCGAATCCCACGCGAGCATAAATTATTCCTGGAAATTTTCTTTCGGACACGAATATTTTGAAAATTATCAAGAGTCGCGAAGCGACGAGTCGGAATTTTTTAAGAATAATTAATTTATGCATTGAAGAGGAGGGACGTCACTTTAAACGTTTGATTTGAATGTTTAATTTATTGTTCTAGTAACTTATGTATTTTAAAACTGCAAATAAAATTTAACTTTAACACCCTGTATCTTCGTTAATAACAAATTTTCGAAAAATATTATAGGAAAAGATAGCATTCATTTTCGCTCTAGAATTATCCACTAAATTTTTTGCTCATCATTTCCGGACACCCTGTATAGAGGGGCATACTTAACCGCGGCAAGGGGAGAAAAAAATTTTTGCTTTGCCATTTAAAAGCAACGCAAATGAAACTCGGCTAATATCAAAATAAATTATTATAATTATTATTATTATTATTACAAAAAAAAAATTATTAACTTAATAAATATTACAAAATGATAGTAACATAAGCTATTTGATCACAATAACTCAGATTAATAATACGCACTAAAGTAAATTAAATTGAACATATATAAGTATATAGGTACAAAACAAATTGAAGAAGAATGCACCTAGGTAACTGAATACCTGTATGTGCAAAATATAATCGTAATTCTTTAAGATTCATTAGAGAGCATCAAAATTGATCAGTAAGAGAGAGCCACATATTATAAACATAATACGTACACTTCACCAGCAATAACTCATTTGTTCAGACTTATCAAAGATATTTGCAAATTAAATCTCAAAAAATACTCTTAAAGATTTTTAGGTTTTTGTAGAGGTAATCTCTGCAAGCTGTACTAATTTTTTTTAAAATGTTTATATGCCTTATGTGTGGTGGCAACAGATTATACAACTTCGGTGCCTGATAAAAAATTGATCGTAGTTTCATTGTTGTGGAGGCAAGTGATGTCTCTAGGTTTTTTTTAACATTAGTTCTAGTTGGGTATGAATGGCTTATAAAGTTTTTGAGTTTTTCAGATTTAATCAGTCAGAAATAATGCCTGAGTTACTTTTAAAAAGCAAAGCAAAGCCTACGGTTAAGTTGAGCGTTTTATTTAAAAACTTAACTTGAAGCAAATAATGGAAAGTACCTATTGACTAAAAACACATTTGGTAAGTAGGATTTGGTGGTTCGCCGCTTCGCTTGGCTAGTTTCTTTATTGGGGAGTTTTTGCATAGAACACATTTTGGTTTTGCAAAATAAACTTTTGAGTGGGTAATTAAAGCAAAGACTGACTCAAAATTCTTACCTAGCTTCCATCCCTCCTTACAAAACTTTTCTGCTTCCTGCATCACTCCTTTTTGTAACAAAATCAACCCTAAGTTCGCGTGAACTACTCCCAAATGTGACTTGTCTTCTAAACTCTTCCCGATAGCGATGGCTTCTTTTAGAAATTTTTCTGCCCTATCATACTCTTCCGCTCTGAAACTTGTTATTCCTAGATCGTTGAGAAGAAGCATACTTTTTTCATTGTTTATATCTACCAAAAAAAAAACGTAAATTACAAAAATCAGTTAAAACATAAAATTTGGGATATTAGATATCATTCAGAGCCACAGTCCTATAAAAAAAAGTAGAATCCCCATAGGTACGACATGTAATATTAAAATAGCAGAAAATGTTTTTTAGTTTCTTTTAAAGAGCAAAGCAACGCCAACGGCTAAGTTGAGCGTTCTGCGTTCCTTTTACAAATTTAACTTAGCACTCCAGAGATTTTTCCTCCCCCCTTGCCGCGGCTAAGTCTGGCCCTTTATCCCATAATGTTTATTATTGTTCGCGAAGCGTTCCTTTAACAACTAAGCAGAGATTTTTACTTAGCTTTGCTGTTTAAAAGAACCAAATGGAAAGTACCTAAAAATCACTAGAAAGAGAAAATTATTTGACGGCCCTAGAAAAATGCTGGCAACCATTGGAAATTATATAAACGCCAAAGGATATTATCAGGGTTGGCAAATAGCATGATATTTATGTCGATATATATCTGATATCCTATATCCAAATTTGGATATTTATTTATATTTTTAAATTATTTCATCTGTTTTCTGTAAAGATATATTTTAAAAATTTTAAATCACTTAATTTAATATAAACATGTTATAAACCTCATAAACCTGTAAATTTGTATTTTAATTCTATTCATATATTATTATTATGTTGCTATCACAATAACAAGTTTTTTTAGTACTATGTTAAGAATGTAAAATGTAGGTAAAAAATACAAGTTTATGAATATGAACACATATATTTTTGCTTTTAACTATGGTTCAACTAACAAAAATTGAGAACAGAACAACAGCCAAAAGAAAACAACAACTAAAATAATATTTCTGATATAAAACAATAAAACGAGTAAAAAAGGCTGACTGGTAACAAGTAAGTTTAAGATGAAATTAAGGCTGCCAACCGTCCCGCAGTCCCGCATTTTGCGGGACAGTCCCGTATTTTGCGGGACAGTCCCGTATTTTGCGGGACAGTCCCGTATTCTTTAGAATTGTTCCGCCTCTAAAATTTTACCTAAAATCGTCCCGCATTTGTTAAATCTGTCCCGCATATTATTTTGCAAAGCATCATATGCAGCAGTTATATCGACATTAAAAATATCGATGGATCTACCACCCAAATTTCACGGAGTTGAAAAATATGATTTTAAAAATAAATAGAATATTTGTTTAATACCTTGTTTACATTTTTTTTGTATTCAAATTCATTTTCTTTAAATAAATTTTTCTTTTGTTGTTCTATTCAATTAAATTAAATAATGATTTGATGGCCCAAGGGGTGGACAACCCTAACCCTATACAAGTTTACATGTAATGGTGCAAGAGCGAATATTGTCCTGCTGTCCCGCATTTGTAATTTTTTATGTAGGCAGCCTTAGATGAAATCAGTCTGGCTAATGGTTGGTCCGAATCTGATGAATTTTCATTTGTAGAGGGATTTTCTAATTGTTCCTGTCGCTCCAACCAAACCCAATTAAGATCATGTAGTTCCTTTAAAATACCTTTTATATCTAGCCCAGTTCCCAGAATTACTGGGCTTGTTAATTAAATCAAAATGAACCAAAACTGGATTTTTTATTTTTGGCATTGTAAAATTTTTATTTCATAAAACAAACAGCAAAATATTGCTCCGTTTAATCAGAAATTGGAACTAAATAAAAATGCCACGCGGCAAAGAACAACAGCTGGTCAACGTCTCGGATAGATGGGGAATCACCGCATCGTAAGCAGCATAATACGCTGTTGTCGGCTCAGCGGCAGCGGGGCCATATTTTTATACCGATGATATCTCGGATGATATATATCAGGATAAATATCGTCGCATAAATATATTTATCAAGATATAGGTATATCAGGATATTTATCACGGATATATTATTATATCCTGCCAACCTTGGATATTATATCTTTTAACAGGTAATGAATCTCAAAAGATGCCTTGTTTTATTAAGATTTATTATAAATATCATAAAGAACTTTTAAAAACGGTTTATACTGGTGATGTCCAAATATTAGGTACTTTCCATTTGCTTCTTTTAAACAGTAAAGCAAAGTAAAAGGATTTGCCTAGGCTAAGTTGTTAAAGGAATGCTTAGCGAACAACTTTGTATAATCCTATAAGAAATGTAGAGGGGCATACTTAACCGCGGCAAGGGGGGAGGAAAAATCTTTGTGTTAAATTTTTAAAAGGAATGCTCAACTTAGCCGTTGGCTTTGCTTTGCTGTTTAAAAGAAACTAAAAGGAACTCAGCCTTTATTAGTTTTTTTTTTAACTTTCATGAACATGTTTGGAGTCCCTCAAAAGAAAAATACATAGTTATTACTAAACCCACCTTAAAATAAACTGATCATTGCATACAGATAAACAGGTATTTTAAGATCTTACACACAAAATATAAAATCCTACCGTTTGTTTCATTACAAATGTTATACGCCTCATTCAAATGTACCATAGCTTTTGACACATCGCCTACATCCAAGAAATATTGTGCGTACCAATCATTAATGACCCCATATAATATTTTGGCATCTTTACTTTCGTTTTTGTGTTTTTCTATCTGCTCCAAACAAAACCTATATCCTAAGTCAGCTCTTTCTATATTAGCTTTTAGTTGACATATTCTTGCTAGCTTTAGACTTATATGGATCACCTAGATGGGTACAAATATTAAAGACTGCTCAGACAATGTCTGGTAGAAAAAAATTTTACAAACCTTTAAGTCATCTTCAGGTGTACCATTTCCAAGAAGCATTTGTAAGACACTAACAAATAATTTCTCGGCTTTGTCTAACTCATAAGTATCAAATGCTAAATTTGCCATCAAGTCATAACAGTATAGTACACCCTGTTCATTTTGTGTCTGCTGAGCTAATCTATAAATTTTTAAGATACATTTTTTCCAGTCTTGTCAATTGAAACGCATAAATTGGATAATGTAAATTGTGTGCCAAATTTCATTTAAAGTCGATTGCTTACCTTAAAGCTAAATGCAACATTTGTTCGGCCTTTTCATATTGTTCTCGTTTTGTACACAACACTGCCCTTTTTAAAGTCATTATCAGCTCAGAGTCTTTTTCTTCATCGTCCTTGGTAAAGCCAAGCCATGTTAAAATACTTAGAGCAAATGCTACATTTAGATGCTTAAAGTTTACCCAATTATGGGTCACTTTTATTTGCGATTTTACTTGTGAGGAATACCGGTTATATAACCTCAACTTTTGTGCGATAATGAAGTTTTTTAGAAGGGTTTTATGGATTACAGGATAAAATATACGATGATTTCGGGTACATTTACACAGAATTTTGCTTATGCTGAACATTTTTTTAAAAATATTTGACGTGAAATGAGTGAAAATGTTACTGTTTTGATCTTTAATTTACCCACAAGCTATGAAAAACGTCAGTTTTGGCAGGTTTTGACTTAACTCGATTTAAAATTTTTACTTATAAATTAGTCATAACAAGAGCTTTAAAGGTGGAGTCAGGCTCTTTTCTCACGCCTGTAAGACGAAAACAGCAAGATTTAGTCCGTAAAAGATAACTTTAGATGAAAATTAATACAAAAAGATCATTTGTCTTAAGAACACTGCACACTTGTGAACAACTGTTTGTCAGTAATTTTAATTTTATATCAAACAGTGATGACAGGAAAATAGGTCCCGTGGGCTTTGGTGGGTCGCGTCTATAGCCGAGTTTCTTTTAGTTACTTTTAAATAGCAAAGCTGTTTAACCACAGCCTTTTCTATCCAGAGATAAAAAGGTTGTAGTTGACTGTTCCTTTTAAAAATTTGGTAATTATCTATTATACGCACACCACGCCGATTTTGATGATTTTTTCAGGAAACACGTATTTCGATGCGTAGATTACGAATCCGAAAACGAAAGTTGTCGGAAAAGCTTAGTTTCCGAGATATTTCCTTTTTAAGTTACGATTTTTCATGGGGTTGTTTACATCGTGTTTACTTGGGATTTTTATCGTTTTTCAGCCACCTCTCACTACTTTTTAGGTTACACAGGATATATACTAATTTAAATCGTGGTTAGAAGAAGGAAAATGCGCGTGAAAACGCGCATTTTCCTTCTTTTAACCACGATTTTCCACTATGGGACGCAATCGAAGAAACGAGGTTAGGGTAAGTTTAAGTTTTAGATTTTATGTTGGTAACCATGAGTAATATTTGGTGCAAAATATTTATATTTAAATCAATCTAGTGGGCGCTCTTTTTTCAATTTTTTTCGTTTTTAAAAGTGCTTTCCACTACTTTTCAGTCTCTGTCTTTTTATTTAGGTTAAATTAAGGAACTTTTGAAAACGTGAGTTTATAATTAATTAGAAACAATATATTTAACAAGAAAAATGATTATTGCCTATAAAATGAGGTTGCACTTTGTTTTCTTCTTCTTTTGGTTCACACAAAACTTGCCGCAGCGGAACTTTAGAGTATATTTGTTTAACTTGCAAATATTTGAGCACTTTCCACAATTAATTTCAGATACAAATATTCCGAGCTCCAATAAATAATCAATAAGCGGCAAATAAGCATTAGTTAATACTAAAAATTCAGTGAAATTCATTTTTTGGAATAGCGTCCTAATAAAAACCAAACTTAATAATGAAAATAAAGCCGCATTGGTTGGTAGCGTCATTTAAAAACGAAAAAAATTAAAAAAAAAAGGGCGCCCACTAGATTGATTTAAATATAAATAGTTTCGCACCAAAGATTACTCATGGTTACCAACATAAAATCTAAAAGTTAAACTTACCCTAACCTCGTTTCTTCGATGGCTTCCCATAGTGGAAAATCGTGGTTAAAAGAAGGAAAATGCGCGTTTTCACGCGCATTTTCCTTCTTTTAACCACGATTTAAATTAGTATATATCCTGTGTAACCTAAAAAGTAGTGAGAGGTGGCTGAAAAACGATAAAAATCCCAAATGTAAACAAACCCATGAAAAATCGTAACTTAAGAAGGAAATATCTCGGAAACTAAGCTTTTCCGACAACTTTCGTTTTCGGATTCGTAATCTACGCATCGAAATACGTGTTTCCTGAAAAAATCATCAAAATCGGCGTGGTGTGCGTATAATAGATAATTACCAAAAAGGTAAACTCAGCTTAGCAAAATTTTTAATTATATTTCTCAGTTTCTCACACGAGATGTTCGCGAAGCATTCCTTTTAACAACTTAACGAAGCAAAGATATTAGGTACTTTCCTTTTGCGCTTCTTTTAAATAGCAAAGTAAATATCTTTGCTTAGTAAATTGTTAAAGGAACGATTCGCGAACTCCAATAATCGTATGAGAAATATAACAGTGACAAGGGGAGAGGAAAAATCTTTGCTTTGCTGTTTAAAGGTAATTTCCTTTTGCTTTTTTTAAACAACTAATAAGTAGACCAAAACTCTTTGCTTAACTAAAGTTGTTAAAGGAACGGGTCGCGAACAACTTGGTTGAGTGCGCTGGGCAAATAGAGTGGGGGCATATTTAACAGCGGCAAGTGAAAACATCTTTATTGTGCTAAGTTAAATTTAAAAGAAACGCCCAACAGCTGTTTGCTTTGCTTTGCTGAAAAAAAAAAGAAAATTTATATTATAAACAAAATACTTCCATGATACTGTATAATGTATATTGTTCCTATTTTTTTTATTCCTAGGTGCTATATATACCTGAGGCAACTTTCTGGTGTCCAATGCTCCTCCGTTGCTCGGGAGCGAGAAGCGTTTTAACTCCTTTGTTATGCTATCCAAAGAAAATTTATAGGGTTCGTTCGATGCCATATCTGTCCAACTAGCCCCCTAATATTTGGTGAAGTCAGTAAAGCATAATTCAGTAAATATCAAAAGAGTTAAAAAATAATAATAGTGTAACGTAACAGTTAGTGATTGTGAACAAAAAAAAATGAATTAAGAAGAAAAACTCCTGGTCGTAATATGAATATGCTGTAATGGCAGACAATTTACGATTGCCCAAATTGTGCTGGCGAATGGTGCTAACCGTAGCCAAAAATAAGCGAAGATAATATATACGGACGTAGGTATAAAGGAACAAAAAAAAGAAAAGTTTTATTTTTAATCATATATTTTATCTCTGCAAGTACAAGTCGCTTTACAAAACTGGGCTCTTTGTCTACCTTTGGGTGTGTGCGAGTTACACAACCATGTAGGATGCATCTTGTACAGGTGCTTGCAGTTCGCCCATACGTCCGCAACGTCGCAGGCATTTACGCACAGTCTTTTATTGCTGCAGTGTTTCCTGCAGGAATTACACGGATTTCCTTGCTTGTAGGGAAAGGAGGTGCGTCCTGGATGATTTCCTCTGGAAAGATTATAAACTTAATTTATAATAAACGTTTCAAGAAAAATTTATTTAAATTCAATTACCTAATTGGACCACGCCAACAGGGCCGTCGAGAACCAGGTCAGGCCCGGGGGCTGTGCGGCATCCCGGGCCCACTCATAGGGCTGCCAGATTTAAAATATTAAAAAGCGGGAGGTAGGGTCCTAGCCAGTGGCGGCTTGTGACTTATTGACTTGGGGGTGTATTAAAAGCCGACCGTAGGCGAAAATTTTTTCAGACCACGCCCAAATTTGGTCAATAATTTTTAGTAAATATTTTAAAAATTTATAATTACCTACTTATTTTATTGAAAATTAAATAATATAAAAAAAATAAAAAATGCCAATTTATTTTTCATTAGTGGGTACATGGTTTAAAAGTAAAGTTATCAATAACAATAAAGTCCCTAGATTTACACTTTGTGGTCTGTGTCAAGTTAATCTTGAGTTTAGGTCTTCCCTTAATTTTAATTTCAATTTTTTGCTTAATACTTAATGAGCTAAAATTGTTTCTCAAATATTCCACATTCATAGTCGTTTTGGCATTAAAACTGTTCATTTTTATTAAAATAAGTCTTTACTACCCCAAAATAAAAACAAAAATATAAGTTTTAAATAAGAAACCCATCGTTGGTCAATTCTAAAATGTACAAAATTTTCGGGTAGGTTCTCCAAAAAAGATGAAAGTTTTATAAATTCTTCGAATAATAAATCGATGTTAATACAAATATTGGGCCGTACGGGCGAGGACAAAATGTATCGATATTTGATACTTAGAACATTAATTATTTGCCAACTCGCCTAACAATTTACATACCTATGTAATGTTTACAAAGTCTGTTTTTGTCAACAGAGATTATATATATTTTTTTATAATTTATCATATTTTTTCACTGCGCAGCCCGAGCACGGGCCCTTAAAAAAAACGTGGGCCCGGGAAATTTGCCCCCTCAGCCCCCCTCTCTTGTCAGCCCTGCACGCCAATGCCAAACCACAAAGAGGATTTGGAGAGGTTAGGGGAGAAGTTTGATAAAATCGGGTATCAGTCCAAAAACTGACAACTACTTGTGAGATTTTAGGGTAGCAAACGTTAATTTGTTGTAGATTGAAATATTCCCAAAGACTTAAGTTGGATATACGAATATGTCACTTTTATAAAATAAATATTCCTAATTTTTTTTTAAATCTTTTATGAAAATATTGCAAACTATCCGATTTTGTCCAATCGGTATGATAACACCGGGTAGTAACTTAAATACAATGTAAAAATGCTAATAGGGAGAAAAATAAAATATTTATTTAAAATATGTGAAAAAAAATCAAACATTTATGTGGCAAAAAACTTCATCTACAACATCGTATAGGCACTACAGGCTTCATGAGCCCATTTGTTACAAGAACCACATTTATTCAGCCTTCGTTCGACTTAGAGTTTGAAGATTGTTCGTGGCAATACAGAAACGCAACGTCACTATCACCTTCTTCCTCTGAAAAACATAATCTGTAATCGGTAATTCTTCAATATTTCTTGCTTTTTTCACACGATCTTCTAAAGTTTATTGAAGAACAGTAAAACTTTAAGAGGCTTTTTTATATCCCATCCTATGTTTTAATAATTCAATTATTGCATTTTGGATGCTTTTTTGATCCCATGACTGACAATTAGTTTTTCTTTTGTAATGCTACATGTTGTAGTTAATTTAAAGCAAAAAAAAAACGTTGCAACTGGAAAAAAACAACAGGTCTGATGATAAAATCGGGTAGGTACCCGGTGTTGTAAGTTGTAACAACCTGGGCTACCCGGTTTTATAGAACTCGTCAACAAGACAATAAATATTATGTAAAATTTTTTGGTTATGATATAATAATCAAAATTTTTGACCAAATTAGAGGTAATATATATATATACTCGGTTAGACGTTATAAATTTTAAAATGATCATTGGTTATTCAGTAGAGGAAAAAAACAACTATAAACTTACCCTAAAAATTGAGTTTGGTGCACCGATTAACACTTAAGATCTTACTGCTCCGGGTCATATTACTCAAATGATGTAGAAATGAATGCACGCGACTGTTGGCGTTGGCGATTTAAGAACACTAATTTTAGCATTGTCCGATAGATGGCAACAGACATTTGGCAGAACTAGGCGGTACCCGGTTTTGTCCAACTCTCCCCTACATTTAAGAAAGTATAACGCACTCATGATTCGTCGTGTTTGGCTTATAATATGACAGTGGCGGCTCATAGGTATTTTAAATGGGGGGTTATATAGTATTCTAAGCAAATCCTTCAACGTTCGTCGGAACCTCGGCTTCTAGCCGCAACAGATTATTTTTCTTTGTCTTTCCTTTTAGTAGTAGCATGCATTAATTATTTCTCTCTTGCACGCTTTACGTATAAAAATTTGTCTGGTAAAGGAAAAGGAGAGCCGTGGTCAAGGCTCGCTTGGACCCAATATACTGCGGAGACGTAAAATAAGTACCGTAACGTGTACTTTACTTGGCAGAGCGTGGCTGTGACCTGTGGCCTGTGATCATAAAATTCTCGTAAAAAACAAGGGGTATTTTAAAGGTAATAGTAATAATACCGAAACAAACGAAGTTTGGGTCATACGATGAAAAAATATTAAGTAACATTAAGAGAATAGTTGAGGGAGGTCATTGAACAAATAATGACCTTATAAAGTGCCGCCACTGGTATATAATAATATGATCGATATAACAAAATCAAACTAAGTATAATAGGTTCTATAGAGGTAAATCTAAAAGAAAAATTACAAAGGTTTGCAACAATTTGTGTATTCGGTAGAGCATTAAAATATCGACAATTTTCTGCCGTTTTGTGCATATCTATCTAATGCTGGTAAATTTATCATAGCTGACCTACTAGTTTTAAAAAGTAGTATTTTCCTCTTGTCTTTTTCTCGTGTCGTCTCCTGCGAGACAAGGCGAGAGTTTTTTCTACGAGAAACTCGTGAGACGAGACAAAAATATGCGAGAACGAAAAATTGGCAAAAACTTAAGATTTTGATTGGGATTTGCGATAAACTTTAAAAATTATCCAGTTATAGTAGGTATCACTCAATGAAAAAACTCTTTATTACCGATATTGCAAAGGTGGCCAGGGAGAAATCGGGACTCGTTGCCGAAAAACAATAGAAAAAAGGACCTAAAGAAAAAATTAACCTATTTTTTTTATAACGTTTATAGTTTTTGTCGAAATGTTTGATACAGAGAACCATTTGATAAACGATTATCGTTTTCGCGAAAGTATACCTACTTACCTAATATTATGCCACTTGCAGCAAAATGTAGGGAGTAAACTACTCACTATTTTAATGGTGTCCAGTTGTCTCTGCACGAGAATTATTGCTTTGAATAATTTTTTTTTATAAATCATAACTGGCCGGAAATTTTAAGGTAGATAATCTTTCTTACCTATTGCTTTAAGGAGCTATAGTAATATGATTTGCACCTTGGGACATTTTGCTATTAGGTTATTACACACACGGAATACTAAGCGAATATTTCTACAACGAGCAATAAAAACTTAAATTTCCCAATGGTTATGGAAAAAAATACAAGAAAACATCCCGGTTTATTATAACTATCCCAACATTAAACTATAATGTTTCCTACAATTAAAACAAATGAAATAATATGAAATAATAATATTAATATAAAGGAAGGTGAAAATATTTAACATCTAGGAACGGTTTTTGTTTTTGATAAACATTTAAAATGGGATTTACATAGTTACTACATTGTAAAAAAACTAAGAATTCTTATACCAAAATTTAAACACCTTAGAAAATTTTTAAATATTAAAATAATTAGAAATATTTTATTATTCTTTAGTACAAACCCATTTAAATTATGGAATACTAGGATGGGGACGCACAAATAAGAATTATCTTAATAATATTGAAAATATTTAAAAATACATTTTGAAAATTATTTACGAAAAGGACCACCAATATTCTTCTGATTTACTATTTAAATATAGCAATAAAAATGTAGGTATATTAAACAAATATTTTCTTACAACATGTCAATATATATTTTTAAACATAAAAATAAAATAAATTATATTAATCACACACATGAATCTCGTCATAAAAATACTATTACATATAAAAATAGAATAAACAAAACAATAGCACACAAACATTTTTTAAACATCAATCCATATATTTTTGATATGCTACCACAGTCAATTAAAATAATTAATATTATAAATCATTAAATAATTATAAAAATAAAATTTAAAATTTAATATCATCCAATCCAAGAGATATATTCAAGAACGTCATTATTAAATACCAAGCTATAATGAATAAAATAAATAAATATATATATTATATATATGACGTATTGTATCTTTGTATACTGTAGTGATATAAAATATACCAATAAAATATTGTCCTATTCGTTTTATATTATAATCTAGTTGTGTCTGAATTATGAAATATATTCTTCACAATAAATATTATATTATTTAACCCAAAAAAAGTATTTTACTTCTGAGTTCGGAATTGATAGTTTATACAAAAAAATTATATTAGGTATTAGCATTAAATGTCAAAAAAATATTTGAATACTTAAACTTTTATTATTATTATTAATATTATTATTATTATTATTACACACATTCTTTTATCAAAAAAAGACAGATAAACAAGGCAGACACGTGTTTTTAGAAGTCTGACGCCTGTAACTGATCTATTTCTGCACTTGCGTGCATTCTGTTCCGCCACGTGATTCTGCAGGCAACCATGCAGCGTTTCCGTTTTGTGCCTTCAATACTCAAAAAGGAAAAGGGTCTATCTTACTTTTAATATTCTATTTTTGTATACATATGCAACCCTAAAAACATAATTCAAATTTAAAGGCAACGGCACGAACCGCGAAGGGCACTAGTCGTTCGTTCTCTATTAAATTCGGTTCCTGTGGCGCATGCGTATTTGTTAGATAATATAAGTACTATTATTTTGCTCATGTGTGAGTTGAGTCAGTTGAGTGTTAGCAACGCTGTGCCAGAACTACCAGATTGTAATTTTAGAAACACTTTTGAAAGTCGTTTCAGAAGGATGCAGTTATAATACTCTAATGGTAATATTAAAAACTCGTAGGTATGTACTACTTACTTGGAGCTTTTGCAGAATTTTTTTTATGAACGTCATATTGTAAGTGAAATTACGAAACTCTCGCGAGACGAGACGAGAAAACAAGCGAGGTGAGATTGGAAAATAATTGCAAGACGAGACGAGAGTCTCGTGAAACACTAATCCTACTAGCCTATATTTTTACTTTACTATCAATAGGTATTTTTTTTATTTATAGCAATCGATCGAATCAGCGCACATTTTCTGTCTTCTCGCTAGAAAAAATTAATGGGTGATATGAATATTCACATGTTAAATACTTAATAATAAATACTCAAAAAGGCTTTTGGATATTTATTTCTCCAACAATTTTAAATTATCTAATAAAAGTATTACTACCAGAGACACAACTACGAGTGCAACATTAATCGTTATTATCACAAAATAAATACAACAAAAAAGATCGACTTATTTTTTGAAACAAGCCCAATAAGTGATCATAAACTACAATTTATTAACATTTATTAACTAGGTACAATTCAGTAACCAGTAATATGAAATTTAAAATTATAAACCAAATAAAATTTAATATTAATATTATGTTAAAAACTGATCTGGATAGTTTAGAAAATAATAAGCTTAATCTTTACTTTGAATTTACTTTATGAAGAAATTTTAAAAATATTTGATAAAGCTTCTTACCAAGAAATTTTAAAAATAAAAGAAAACTTAAACCCTTGGTTCACAAAAGAATTAGCAAACATGATGAAGATTCGAAATAAACATTTTTTAAAAAAGACACAGTGTCCCGACAATTACTTGTTTAAAAACATCTATGATAACTATAATCGTCTACTTAAAAACAAAATGAAATTGGTAAAAAAAAAATACTCTGAAGAACAGTTTCTTTTAGGTAGGAGATCAAAAGACAATTTGGAAACATTTAAACTAGTTATATTATTTCAAATTCTACAAATAAAACAAAATCAATAAAAATAAGAAAATCGAAGAACCAAGTAAAATTTTTAAAGAAATAAATAACAATTTTATAAAAGTTGGAGAAAATTTGGCCAAGAAAATTCCAATGAATCAAAAAGAAAATTACCCAGATGTAGAAATAAATTTAAGTTCTATGTTTTTAAATAAAGAAGATATCACATTTGAAGAAATAGGCAAAATAATTCATGAGCAAAGAAAGCAACGGGATTTGATAATAATTCCATCAATATTATTAAAATTCTAAAATATAATATAATTTCTATTTTTACATCATTTAATCACACTTTCTTTTAAATCCGGATAAATTAAAAATAGCAAAAGTATCACCAGTTTTTAAAAATGCAGAAAAATATTTTAGTAGTAACTATGACTATCGCCCAATTTCTATTTTACCCACATTTTCAAAGATTTTTGAAAAAATTTTAAATTATCGAATAGTAGAAGAAAAAAATTACTCTCTCCATTTCAATATGGTTTTTGTAAATTTAGAGATACAGAAGTTGCAGCTGCAGATATTATCATAGATATTCAACAAAACGTTGATAGCAACCAAAAATGCTGCCTACTGTCCCTAGATTTATGCAAAGCATTTGATCAATCACAACATTTTACTGAAATGCCTGAACAATATTGGAATTCGGGGAAATATTTATTTAGGTATTGTTAAAAAATTACTTAAGTAATAGAAAGCAGTTTGTTCAAATTGAAAATGTTAAAAGTTCACAAAAAAACATAACTTGTGGTGTTCCGCAAGGATCAACCTTAGGACCTACTTTTTTTTTAATCTACATTAATTCTATAGCAAAATTAAGGTGGGAGTATCAACATGCTTGCCAACCTATAACCTATTTCGCGTAGATTTATTTATGTTTTCTAGCTTTTATACAAAATTTAAAGAAAATCAAGTATCGACTTGATATTCTATAGGTAATAATTATTGACATATTTAATAAATATCAAGGAATTTCATAACTTATTTTAGGAGAATTGTATAGCGAAAAATATCGGGTAAGATTTTTTTAACATTATTATGTCATTGTCACTCATGGTTCTTTCAGTATACAATTCTCCCAAAATTAGCGATGAAATTAATTGATATTTTTGTAATAAATCAGATATTACCTAAGTAATGTGCCGACGATACTGATTTTATTTAAATGTCAGTTTAAAAAATAATTAACTTGAAAAAACCAAGCGAAATAGGTTATAGGTTGGCAATAAATTGAACGACGTTGAGAATGCAACCTTAAAGCTGGGTTTATGCACCACTTTCTTAAGCATAAGCTTTGTCTTAGTCTTTGTTTTAGTCTTAAGCCTAAGATACGTGTTTATGCAACAATATATGTTAAGCTTATGCTTAAGGAACATTTTGACACAGGGTCTGTCATCTGATTATAACAACATAACCTTTTACCTTATTTCTTGGCCAAAAAATCGCTGTATTTTTTTAAAATGATAGTATCAAAAAAAAAAATTGAGTAAAAAGTGTAAATTAAAAAACAGTTTAGATAAAATTGGATCAAAAATCAACAAAAATTTCCCAGTCGTTTTCTGTCAATGTGCACGTCATCCTTTGCACATGCGCATTTTAAGTTTGACATAAGCTTAGTCGTAAGAATTAAAAATAAGTTAATTTTTCAATGTCATTTCTTATGCTTATGTTTACGCCTAAGACTAAAACCTTGCATAAACGTTCTTATGAGATTGCCCAAGTTGAATACCTAACACTAAGACTAAGACAAAGCTTATGCTTAAGAAAGTGGTGCATAAACCCAGCTTAAATTTAAAAGGTAAAATAAAATTGTTTGCCAATGATACTACTATTGTATATTTTCATGAAGAGTATGCTCAAATTCATAATAACATGAACCACGACCCAAATATAATATATGTAAATGGTTGAAATTAATAAATTATCATTACATTTTAATAAATCATCTTTTATGTTTATAAGTAAATCAAAATTAAAAAATAATAATATTTCTTCACTGTCTTTGAATAATCATTCAATTAAATATACTAATACAATTAAATTTTTAGGTTTATATTATATTAATGAAAATTTAAGTTGGAAAAAACATACTAAATATTTAAGAAGTTACATCTCACCAATAATTGGCATTTTGTTTAAAGCTAAAAATTATATATCGTTAAAATATTTAAAAAATATATATTATTCTTTAGTTTATTCAAAATTACAGTATATGATTTCAATTTGGGGATCAGCGAATTTAACTACAATTTAGCCATTAAAAAAACTACAAAACAAAATAATTAAATGCATACATAAACTTCCTTTTTTAGAACCAACAATAAATTTGTATGAACCAAATGGATATTTAAATTTAAAAACGCTTTATAAATTAAAACTATGCATTCTAATACACTCTATTATTATTAAAGAAAAACAATCGAATATAATATTTCCTTCGACCAACATTATTCACATCACGAGACAAAATCATCATATTCAAACAGCAATGGTAAAGAGTACTTTTGGCCAAAAATCAATATTATATAAAGGAATAACAGTTTACAACAGTTAGCCGAAAAAAATTAAAGAAATATCAAAATTATGGACTTTTAAAAAAACAGTAAAAAATATTTTTTAAAGCTTAACGTATTATAAGTATATTAATATATTTTTTTTTGTAAATGGTTATTATATACGAGTATACCTATATTTTTGTTTGAATAATTTCGATGGAGTTATTAATAGTTACTAAACATGGTTTTTATTATTTGTGAATTTATATATTGTATATTTGGTGTTATATTCTCTGTAATAAACTTTTTTTAGTTGGTTGAGAATAATATATAAAAAAAAAAGATATGTTCATCCTCTAACTTCATTAAGTACTTACATAGGACAGTAGTTGCAAACATAATTGTAGAAAACCCTCTTCTTGCCCTCGATTTCTTTTCCTTTTGAGTCATAACTGCGTTGGTAGCACTTAGCTAGACCGCATCCAAGTTCGTGGCTGGTTGCCCAAACCAATTGGGTGTAGTGCCCGACCAGGGTCATGTTGTTCGGCTTTCCATAAGTGAACGCATTTTTCTCCAACCACCAAGTTTCAATAGCAAAAAACCTAGAAAAATGGATGCAATGATTATGAGAGCAAAACTTATTTTTTTACGGACATACCTATACGAGTCCAAAATTTATGTTAGTGCCTACCTAACTTATCTAGTTTATTATTTAGTACCGGAAACAGTAACGATTAGGCTTTACAATAAAATCCATTATTGTTTTCGCATCAATCATAATTAAGAGACTTGCTGTTATAGTGTTTCTTTTAGGTCAATTTAATGACATTAAACTGTGGGAATTTCCTAACCCTAGGCGTTCCACACAAATAATTAATATGCGTATACACACTTATAAGTTTGTTTTAC
The DNA here is from genome assembly GCA_963969555.1 of Polydrusus pterygomalis. Lineage (NCBI taxonomy): Eukaryota > Metazoa > Arthropoda > Insecta > Coleoptera > Curculionidae > Polydrusus > Polydrusus pterygomalis. The sequence goes on from OZ018376.1 coordinate 6,419,270, forward strand.
ATTAGGTGTTTGTACATACTACACTTTATAAACCCACTGTATATATAATAATATTATATTAAAATAATAAATATAAGGTAACTCAAAAATTCTATATACAAAACTAAAATCAGAAAAAGAAACCTGACACGGCACGACACTGCTCAGAAAATGCTTTATTTTTTTACCAGAACTTCATTCTCGTCAACCAGACTCCGGCCCGTTCATCAAGGCATAACCACGTATATTTTATCTCCGTCTCTTCCACGCCATCGGCGGTCACTGGCCTATCTCTGTCTGGCAGAATCGATCGTCAGACGGGTACGGGTTCAGCTTATATCCTGGCGCTTGCAATCGCAACAAATTACATGCTGTTGCCAATTCTTCAAAATTTTCGGATTTGTAAGCACAATGTAAGTATATACGAGAAACAAGGGTTTGTTAATTAGTTGTTTTTAAACACTGAAAACACTTTTTGTTTTGATTTCAGTTATATTGTTTCTTAAGGACTAAAGAATGTATTAACAATGAATGGCTTGTTATTTTTTTCTGTCACACTCAAAACTCCTCGGTTAAAGTATATTTGCAAACTAGCTTTCAAAGAAAGTTACTGACTAACAATTGAATACTGATATAAATGAAATATCTTAATAATAAAAAAAACTTAAAGAATTACAGAAAAAGAAAAGCACGAAGTCTTTCTCCACAATCTTTATTAATCGAAACTAGGCGAACCTAGTGTCACATCGACATGTTTCGAGTGTAGAAACACTCATCATCAGGAAACAAAGTGAAAAATTAAAATGCTGATGTTTTTAGCAAGAGAAAATAATGGTGAGATTGAGCCGTAATGGAGCTTTTAATGGTGTACAAGAGATGTAAAATTGAGAAATCAGAAGGTCAAAAATCAAGACTCCAGCATACTGAAGAGTCGAGGGTTAAGTGTAGAAGCACACTGTCGTGCAGAAAAAGATAGGGTAGTAAAAGTTAGGGAGTTTTGAAAAACATATCTGTTAAAAGCAGTATTAATAAATTACTGAAACATCCTGAGTTTTATTGAGCCCAGTCAGAAACATTTGAAAATGTTGGGGTGAGATGTAAAGAAAAGAAGAGAAAAAGAAAAAATTGTTTTTTTTGGTCAAAGCATCTTTTATTATAAAAGTAAAAACAGTTGGGGTACCAGGCTTTTTACGGCCCAGTTACCCGGCCAGAGTCAAAGCAGACACATGGAAAAAGTTTTTAAGAAATTTTTTAGAAAAAAATTATTGTGTTCCCGTTATAGAGGTGCTACTGTAGCCAACACGTGTAGGATGGGAAAACTTAAAGAATTGAAGAAGAAAGATCTGACAACCCTGGTTGTGCGGTCGGTCTCTTTGAGACTGTTTACCGCCGTATGGAATGATTGAAATGTCCTTAAACTGAGATTGAATAAATAATACCTACTTTATTCTGACTGAAAGCGCGGCGTTGTTTTCGATCAGGAATGCATAATGAAATTATGGAAAATATAGGTAAAATAAGATATTATATTAAAGTATTATTTTTACCTTTCAGTATACCGCACTCATAGTTTGATAGTGCTGCACTGAATTTGACCTGTTTTGATGACGCTTTCTTCTTAGAGCAAAGTAGTCAACTTACGTGACTGAACATATTTTTTAACTTATAGGTCAGTATACAAATAATTAATTATACAGACTGTCCGCGGATAGGGTTTACAATAGCACGAATGGATGAAAAATTTCATATTTCGGGAAAAAGTCATTCTTGATAAAAAGTTTTGCTTGTAAAAAAAATGCAGCGGACAGTCTGTATATAATATTATTTCAAATTATCATTATAATGTTTTTTTACACAAAGCCACGCCAGAAAGTACGCCAATGGCCAATAAGAAACAAACGGTACAACAACAGACATAAGGTAGGGGAAGGTCGCCTATGATGGCACCTTTTTTTTTACCACCTAATATATTTTTTAGTTTAAAGGTTTTAACCCATTTAACCATGTTAAAATATTTGTTAAGTACTATTAAATATTCATTATAAAACTTTAAAAATATAAGTACAAAAACTATTTTTAAATAGAAAAGACAAAACCACCAAATATGCCATCATAGGCAATGCATTGCCTATGATGGCATACTCCAGTAAAATGCAAAAATTTGGAGGACGCATACATGTAAAAGGAATATTTTGGTTACAGTTTGCACATTTTTATTGTTAAAAAATTCAAGCGCATAAAACTGTTTAAAAAAACTTAAAATATTATATAATATTCTAGGGAAACTTTTAAAAAATATAATGAAAACATTATCAGGAAAGTAAAATCTAAAGACATATTAAAAAACTTTAAAAAGCATATAAGTAGTGACATTATCTAAAAGAAAAGTAAAAGTAGCGCCGTTTTGAATATGACGTCTATGATGGCATACCTCTATGCCATCTTAGGAATATGTCACACTTCTAATAAATAAATTATAAAAAATTAAAACCACAACTTAGTTTTAAAATAATCGTAGCAAAGTAACATCTATATGAGCACTGCCTTTTGAAGTAATAGTAAAAAAGTACCTATGCAGGGATTGATTTAAAAAACACTTTTTAGTTATCATAGAATTTACTTACCAAGGTACTCGTTTACTGACAATAAAAATGTTTTGTCCGCATGCGCCATATCCAGCAATATGGCGACCGATCACACTATCGTGTACCAAAAATTCGCATTTGTCTGCCCACTTTTGGGCCGCCTTGGCTGCACCTCGATGCCATCTCTACAATGATTATTATAATAGTATCATATTTAACGAGCGTATAACGTAAGGGAAGGCTCACAGGTCTATTTAATAGGCTGTATAAATAGCACTATAATATCTCTGTACTAACGGAGTTTTAGCTTTTATAGGTTGCCATCCACTAATCCGAGTTGGCAGCATCATTCCAACCGACTAACGTAGCGATCGATGCGCGTTAACTTTAAAAATTATTTTCGGAAAATAACGTTTTTTTTAACATGCCTGCCTGACAGCAAAAAAAGCGTCAGGCGTCAGCTGATTATATTAAAAATATAAAATGTCCGCATCAAGTAAAATTTCTATTGATTTTGAGGGGATGGTTGTAGATAAAACTCGTGTATAACGAACCATAATCCATATACTTGGATGCAAGAAGCGGCTTATTATACAGGGTGTATCAGCCAAATGGAATAAATTCGATAATTAATACATGGGGGCGTGTCCGAAAACGTCGATTGGTTTTTCTAGTTGCGCATTTTTTTCAATAAAAACTTATTTATACAGGGTGTGTCCTAACTTTCTTATTTTAAATGCAACACCCTGTATATTCAGCGGCGTATTTAGGCTTTTGCCGCCCAGGGGCTTACAAGAATCTGCCGCCCCTGTTCGGCAATTCTTACCCCTACTTACTACCTAGCTGTCTCTTATCGTAAGAGAAATATTAATTTTTGGAGCTACTATTATTTTGTTTTATTTTAATTAAAGAGATTAAAGAACTAATAATTTTGTAACCAAAACGTAATTCACTTAGGTACAGGGTTATCGGCCACATTTTGACCAATAGGTAACTTTTTTATTTAAAGTTTTTCATATATAGTTTAAACGTAACATTTATAGGTCCTTTTGAGAAGCGCCAGTAAAAGTAGGTTTCGGATATACAGGGTTCCCCATTACGAAATGTCAGAACAATGTTACTTTTTTTAAACGGAACACCCTGTATATTATTGAATTTTTAGATTCTCCAGACAATTCTAAGTATATTTCGTGTATAATATCCTATACCTATCTTCAACAGTTTCCGAGATATTCATAATTGAAAATCGGATTTTCGGACTTAAATTGGGCTATTATTACTGTTTTTATCATATTACCTTGAAATCATATTATGACAGAAACAGAATTAACTTTCATTTTTTCTAAAAGTTTTGACGTTTCGCAATCATAATTCTGTATAAAGATGGGCTATACAGAACAAGAAAAATTTGATATTTTACAGTTTTACATAAAGTGTAATAAAAATAAGCGTTTGGCAAAAGAAAGATACCAAAGAGAATACAGAAACCGTCAAACACCAACTGAAAACACTTTTGTTAATGTATTTAAGCAGTTACAATACTTTAAAACATTGCAGAGGAAGAAGGCTTATCGTGGTGTGGATGAAAATACAGAGCTTAATGTCTTATTATATTTCCAAGGTAAAATTTTAACTTGATATGTTTATTATTCTTAGTTATTATTTATTATTTTTTAGAAAATCCAACACATTCCATTCCCACTGCTGTTAAAACTTTGGATATAAAATACTGGAAAATACAAAATACGCTGAAAAAATATAAATTCAGACCTTTTAAATTCACCAAGGTTCAGTTTTTAAGCGAAGATAATAAGCGGGAAAGACTTTTGCCAAATTATGCTGCGGGAGCTGGAACGAAATCCAAATTTTTTTTATAAAATTGCGTGGACCGATGAATCGAATTTATCAACAAGTGGGATCTTTAACAGAAAAAATTGCCACTATTGGTCCCAAACGAATCCGCATCAAACAAAAATTATAAAGTCGTCTGGTCGAAGATCCATTAACGTTTGGTGTGGTATTACAAATAATATTATTTTGGGGCCTTTACTATATGAAGGGAGCTTAACGGGAGAAAGATACCTTCAATTCCTAAACAACGAAATTGAAGAATATCTGGAAGAGATCCCTTTAGTTCACGTGAACAGGTTGATTTGGCAACATGATGGGGCTCCTCCACATAACGTTCAAAATGTAACGAATTATTTAAACCGTAAATATCCTAGATGGATAGGAAGATATGGAAACATCAAATGGCCCCCAAACAGCCCAGACCTTACTTTAATGGACAGGTTTTTTTGGGGTACGATTAAGGGCAGTCTCTTTGACAATAATCCAACATTTCCAAACATCGAAGTCTTGCAGAACGCACTTATAATCTCAATTAATGCTATAAAAAACGACCCACTTATGGTAAGCGATGCAGTGAAGAACTTAGAAAAATGTTACCGACTTTGCGTTCAAGAAAATGGAGGCCATTTTGAGCATTTATTAACGAATTAGTTCATTTCTTTACTTTTCAATTATTTCATTTTAACTTTTTATTCATTGTTTAATTTAATTAAATTGAAATAAATAATAAAAGAAAATCCGATTTTCAATTATGAATATCTCGGAAACTGTTGAAGATAGGTATAGGATATTATACACGAAATATACTTAGAATTGTCTGGAGAATCTAAAAATTCAATAATATACAGGGTGTTCCGTTTAAAAAAAGTAACATTGTTCTGACATTTCGTAATGGGGAACCCTGTATATCCGAAACCTACTTTTACTGGCGCTTCTCAAAAGGACCTATAAATGTTACATTTAAACTATATATGAAAAACTTTAAATAAAAAAGTTACCTATTGGTCAAAATGTGGCCGATAACCCTGTACATTGAAATAAATAAAACACTTTTATTTATTTTACAAAATCATTATTATATTAACGCATTTACAACTTATTGATTATGATATGGCAATTAAAATATCTTTCTTCTAGAACTGGACTCGGAAAATTCATTTATTATATCGTTAAAGATCAATTTTTTTTGTCATCTCAGACTCTACATTCAAAACAGCCACATCTTTCAAACGTGTTTGAGACATAGTTGATCTTATGCAGCTTTTTAACCTTTTCAATACTGAAAATGATCGCTCCGCCGTGCAGTTTGATGCAGGAATCGTTAAAAAAAGTTTTAGAGCCAAATCAACGTAGGGATATATGTCCTCAAGCCCATTACTATGCAATAATTCATACATAGTAAAAATATTTTTTGGGCGTTCTTCTTCTTTGAATTCCTTTAGGAAGCCAAAAAAATTAGAACATTCTGTAACAAAATCTTCTGGAGGACAAAGATCTTTTTTATACAAAGTACACAGCCTTTTGCATTGATCCGTAAGGGTCGTTTAATCAGGTTCTTTTCCACTGAAAATAAAAAATCCAAACATTGAGTTAAGCTCATCATAAACATGTTTTCTTTTTTCCATTTCGTTGGTTAATCTGTCTAGTATTACATAATATGTGTTAATTATAAAATTCTCTCGTCCCATCAGTTTCAGCTCTCCCTGCCTCGTTTCATCAGATGGTTTTCTTATCTTCTTCCTTTTTGCTTCGTCTTCATAATTAGACACTTCCTATTTTGCTAGAGCTCCATTTTCGTAAACTTCAAAATCTCCTCTTATACCACGTATATACTGTGAAAGAGATCCATATACTAGTGCTACTGTTGACAAGTTGGATTCAGATGATTGCAGTTTTTTACTTGATATATTAAATCTATTAAGTAAATCTCCCCACAATCGATGTTATTAGCTTCGATGTTCGATGTTTTAGCATTGATGGCACGGCCATCATGGTAGAAGTGGCAGAGGCTTCAAAACTACGATGTAGTAGTATCTAATAACCTAATTATTTTACAACGGTTTTTTAAAAAGGTCTGCGTGTTTGGTTTGTTTTAATTTTAATGTTGTAAATGCCGCCCCCTAATATTTGCCGCCCTGGGCTACAGCCCTTACAGCCCACCCCTAAATCCGCCGCGGTGTATATTATTCAATTTTTAGATTCTTGAGAACATTGTAGACATATTTCATGTATACCTATCTTCAACTGTTTCGGAAATATAGTATTTTCAGATTTATTGCATTTCACCGTTTCTTTTTACTGATATAAAATAAAAAAAGGTATAAATAGTTTTGTTTACTTTTGTTTAAAACTCCTGACCTTAGCAAATTGTTGTCGGTCTGCATGACCGTATAGTTGTCAGTGTTAGGTATAGTCGTTTGAATTTCGTTAACTACTGCATATTAGAAAAATGGTTTATTTAACAGAAACGCACAAAATAACAATTTTACAGATGATTGGTTATGGAGATAAAACACGGACACAAATGGAAGTTGCTTGCTTATTTCATGAAAAATTTTCAAATTTGTCGCCTATAACTCGAGGGAAAATTAGTAAAACAGAAAAGCAGTTTCGCCAGCTTGGACATGTAAAGCAGATAAAAAAAAGTAGCTGCCAATGCAATAACTGATGATACCAAATTAGATATTATGCTTGAGTTTGAGGAAAATCCATATTCTAGTCGAAAAACAGCCCCAATGTTCGATGTTAGCCATTCATCGATTATTCGAATATCCCTATAAAATGATATCTACTCATGAGCTCATGGAAGACGATTTAGAACGTATTTTTGTGAACAAATATGATGGCAATCTTAGATAACAATGTGATCCAATTAGAACATGTTTTGTTTTCTGATGAGTGCACCTTTACACTTCACGGTCATGCTATTATGCTAATCTTCAGAATCCTCACTGGATTAGAGAAAAACATACGCAATATCCTGAAAAGGTTAATGTTTGGGCAGGAATAGTTGGAGATCATATCATAGGTCCCTTTTTCATTAATGGCAATTTAAATCGCGATAATTATTTAGCACTTCTCCAAAATAATGTCTTGCCAACTTTGACAAACTTAAATCCTGATCCAGCAAACCCACAACTTCCAGCGAATATGATATGGTTTCAGCAAGATGGAGCACCGCCCCATTACCAAATCAATATCCGGCAGTACCTCAACCGAGTATTTCCAAATCGGTGGATAGGGACAGTGGCGGATCCAGGGGGGGCCAATGCCCCCCCCCCCCCCCCCTAGAGCCCGTTGAAACATTGAAAATTATTTTTTGTTTACCCGTTACAAAAATGTGTGTTACGTTTTTCACAATATAAAATATAAATATACTGATTTATTTTGATTTTTTGCATACGGGCCCCCCCTTAGGAGTATTTCTGGATCTGCCACTGGATAGGGAGGCGTGGATCGATGGAATGGCCAGCACGATCCCCTGATTTGACGCCATTAGACTTCTTATGGGGTTATGTCAAAAATATTGTATACAAAACCAAACCCCTTGACTTAAGCTGATTTAAGAAGACGAATAACGCTTGCGATTAGATCGGTCACGCCTGAGATGTTCAGTAACATTAGAAGAAATTTCTATTTAAGATTAGGATGTTGCCAAGACGTTCGCCGCGAGCATTTTCAAAATCTTCTACATTAACGTTTCTTTTGTTTTTCACATTATTAAGAAATAAACAGTATTACTTATTAGTTTTTGAGTGTGTTGTTAATTTTTGCAATAAATCTGAAAACACTTAATATTTTCGAAACAGTTGAAGATAGGTATAGGTTATTGTACATGAAATAATATGTCTAAAATTTTCTGAAGAATCCAAAAATTGAATAATATACAGGGTGTTTGCATTTAAAATAAGAAAGTTGGTATTGGCCACTGTTTCATGACACACCCTGTATAAAAAGTTTTTATTGAAAAAAGTGCGCTACTAGAAATGCCAATCGACGTATCCCAGCGTTTTTTCGGACACGCCTCCATGTATTTATTATCAAATTTATTCCATTTCGCTGATACACACTGTATATATTATAATTATCCTCGGTTATTATGGCCTACATTATATGCTCGTTAAATATACCATGAAATTTTTTGTATGATTTTTAAACCGAAATCCAAATCGATTAATAGAAGATAAAACATCCTTAACTATTTCGTAAACTATATTAAAAAAGGCTGTTTGTTCTATTCGTGGCTCACCATTTTTAACATATTACTCGCCCTTGGTTTGACTTTAGATCTAAAAAAATTGTGGTACATGACAATCTTATTTTGAACTCGCTCTCTTAGAGGAGAAATTGCTCTAATTGGTAGAATATCGCCCATTATTTGCGGACCTACAAATATAAAATTAAACCAAAATTTAAGAGAAAAATGTTGTATATAATTTATTGATATAAAGTATTGCGCATACACTTTCTTAACCCTTAACTGGTATCGTGGGGTCAAGGCTGACCCCAAGCGCTTTAAATTGTATGAAAAATCGTTAATATTGACAACACCGCGCCGAGCGTTTTAGTAGCCTCGTAAATTAAAGCCATTTAGTTGGTGCTCGACTCTCGTAACTACAGTGTCAGTTGTCTCTGAAATATACTCGTTTGGGGTCAGCCACGACCCCACGATACCAGTTACGTTTTTTTCCTCTTAAAAACCATGTCGCGCAAATTTCTGTCTGATCGTGAGTTAAAGGAGATATTAATGAATGACAATGATGTTGATGATATACAAAATATAGAAGGTCCCGAAGAAAGTGACGGTGATATTTCCGATGGACAAAGTGAACACAGTGAGCACGATTCGGATTATGAACAACAAATTTCGGATAAAGAATACGAAGATTTTCCGTCCCACGAGAATAATAATCCAAATCCCGCCAAACGAATGAGATGTGGTTTATGCCCCCGCTCTAATGACAGAAAACATCCCACAAAATGTTTCAAATGTTCTAAAGCTGTCTGCAAGCAGCATTGTGTTCAGAAAATTGTCTGCAATTCATTCGAAGCACCTGAAATGTAAGTTATAAAACGTCATTGTAATTTTTTTTACATGAAGTCTAATTGTAATATTTTATATTTCAGGGGCTCTTCTGATGAGTAGACATGGTAAAAATCAGAGAACTTTTAGTAGAAAATGATCGGTTTGGCTTGGGCCCCATTTTATTAGGAATCATGTTTTTCTTCGTGAATTTTTTTTTACTTTATTTGCATTATCGTTATGTAATATCTTAAGTTGTAATAAAAAGTTTTTTTTCTTCATGGTTATATGTATTGATACAAGAAAAATAAAAAAAAAAAAATATATTGGCTTTTAAGATTGTTGTTGCTCTGTAACACTCAATTTATATATGGGGTCAAAATTGACCCCACAATACCATTTACGTAACTGGAAAACACGATACCAGTTAAGGGTTAAGAATTAAGAAAGATAGTCTTTTTCTGTTCATTTTAGAAATAATCTAAGGTTAAAAACCCTTTTTCCGTCTGGGGATGTAAAAATCATGCAATCCAATTTTTATTCGGTATGTCACAATATTTATAATTAAAGCGGCGGAATAATATTATGCAAAATGCATAATTTACATACCGGGTGTCCACGGTAGGTGGTTCGCCCCTCTAACTTTTTTTGTTTTTCAAGATAATAGAATAAAATTTGGGGGATTTGCATACGACATAAAACTTCATTTTTTGACAGGTGACTTAACATTATGGAACTTTCGGTTTAACCGGAAGTGACATAAACTTTCGATTTTTAAATGGGACACCTGGTATATTTTTACTTTTTTGACTCCATATGAAATTCTAAATACAACGATGTGTCACTTGTCACTTTTTGTCACCAAGAAAATATTTTTTTTGCAAATTTATTGTTTTATCTAGAAGGCTATGATTACCTTAAAATCACTTATTTCAGTTCTTTAATCTTGGGAAAAATACAATTTTATTATTTTTGGTCCAATGCTATGTGCTATGTAAAATTTATTCTTTAAATTTGTTTTAACTCATTTTTTTTAAATGGCAACATGGTGGCTCGTCGGGTTAAGAAAAAAGAGGATTTTATTACGATTATTTTGATACCATACACTATTAGGTTTTAGAAAAGCTGCTATTAAAAAACTTTAAAAAGTTAACTTAGAACTTTCCTGAAAAGAAGCATCTTTTGAGAATAAGTTTAGATTTAAATGCATCAAAGTAGCCTGTGACCAGGAAAACTGATAAAACAAAATCATGCCTTGAAGAAAATTGACAGGCCGACAGCTTCTGCTAAAGTAAATTAGTTTGTTGTTTAAAAAACATGGAAAATAATAGTTTTACAAGGAGTGAAAAAGTTGATATGTCATTATTATCAGGCTCATTTCGCATTTTCGGAACCAGTTTTGGGTACCTAATAGTGCCGGGTTGGATGACGCCGATTAAAATATCTTTGTGCGTAAGTTGTGCAGCATCGATTGAATTATTTCTACATTCTCCAAACACTAATAACATATCAACTTTTTCACTTCTTGTAAAACTATTATTTTCAACAACAAACTAATTTACTTTGGCAGAAGCTGTTGGCATGTCAATTTTCTTTAAGGCATGATTTTGTTTTATCAGTTTTGCTGGTCACAGGCTACTTGATGTATTTAAATCTAAATTTATTCTCAAAAAATGCTTCATTTTAGGAAAGTTCTAAGTTAACTTTTTAAAGTTTTTTAATGGTAGCTTTTCTAAAACCTAATAGTGTATGGTATCAAAATAATCGTAATAAAATCCTCTTTTTTCTTAACCCGACGAGCCACCATGATGCCATTTAAAAAAAATTAGTTATACAACTTTAAAGATTACATTTTACATAGCATATAGCATTGGAACAAAAATAGTAAAATTGTATTTTTCCCAAGATTAGAGAACTGAAACAAGTGATTTTAAGGTAATCATAGCCCTCTATAAAACAATAAATTTGGAAAAAAAATATTTTCTTGGTGGCAAAAAGTGACAAGTGACAAATCGTTGTATTTAAAATGTCATATGGAGTCAAAAAAAGTAAAATTATACCAGGTGTCCCATTTAAAAATCGAAAGTTTATGTCACTTCCGGTTAAACCGGAAGTTCCATAATATTAAGTCACCTGTCAAAAAATGCAGTTTTATGTCGTATACAAATCCTCCGAATCTTATTTCATTATCTTGAAAAACAAAAAAGTTAGAGGGGCGAGCCACCTTCCGTGGACACCCGGTATATGCATTTTTTGCATATTTTATCAATTTTATAATAAAATGCATATTTTTCATAAATTATTATTTTTGTTTTCGGCTTTATCAAAAAATTAAAAACGTTAAAGTTTTAATGTCCAGTTTGCTACTTAGTTCAGAGATTTTCCAATCTTAAGATTATAATAATTATATTTACATTTTTGCTATACACAAGGTATTTATTGGGGGTTTCGGGGGTTTGCAGATATATTGTTAGGGGTTGTTTATGGTCACTTAATAATGCGTTATTATCACCTTCTTAACAAACTTTATTTATATCGATTTGTAATACATATATCTGGTAAATAAACCTTTGGGGAACCCGGTGGGGAACATGGATTAAGGCCGCAATATTCTACGCAGATCATTTCGAAGCCATTAAAGAACTAATTTTGGATTTAGATGACGATTCGCAGTATGTTATGCAAAGTAAAGAGTTGTTAAAAAGTGTTGCTAAAGATCTTGTTTTTATTAAGCTTAAATTCAGTTTTATACCGGACATAATATCCTCGTTGGAGAGTAGAAATTTAAGTTTAAGAGACTCATTAGTATTGTTGAAATTCCCGGTAAAGTAGGAGGTCAAGTAAGGAACAAATTGGATGTAACTTTAAAAAAGAATGAAGGATTTTAATACTTAACTGCAGTAAAAAGCATTTATGACCAACGAAGTTGTATCTTGGCCTTATATTTTGCTACCTAATGTGCAGTATTATCCGATTACATCAGCAGATGTTAAAAAAAGCTCCTCTTTGTATTTTTACTAATAGAAATCCTTTTTAGTTGAAAATTTTGAAAAATATTTAGTAATAAATGCCTTTTATTCAATTTTAGATTAGAAAATTGTTTACTTTCATTTTTCTTTGTTTTTTTTTGCCTTTTTTAAAAAATAAAGATATTTTTTAGAACCCAATGTGTTTTTTTACCTCATTCTACTATAATAAATTAAGAAATATTGCATACCAATATGCAAATAACTGCATATTTCAAAGGCAAACAAGGCATATATATGCGCATATATTGCTTAAATTTAAGTGCACATAATCCACCCTTTATTTATAATTAACTGACACATATGTCAAAAATGTGTTAACCTCCTGAATACCACGGAAGTGTTGATGTACCTACACATTTTCATAATAGCTGGCAATTATATGTGCATCTCCCTCCGATTCATAAATGGCCGATAAGTTTATTGCAGTTTTAACCTTTACTTAAACAAAGTACCACTAATAATGTTAAATTGTCTTTGATAGACTCATAACTCGCCTAGATAAATAGAATTTGACTATATCATAAATGCCGGGGTATGCTACTTAAATATTTACAAAAAATTACTTACGTCTATTGGGATCAAAGTGACTATATTCTTCAGTTAAAGACGTTAAATAAACGACAATAGTAACTGTTATTAACCACATATAATATTTTTGCGCCATCCTCTATTCCCTTGGTTATCGTGCCTCTTAGTATTATTTATAGTTTCAACTGGGGACGAAGTGCAAGTTGAACGTTTTCTTTGAGAATGAGTAGTGCCGAATCCTGAGTAAATTGATCTCTTGACACCTAAAACAGTTTTAAGTGTACAGGGCGAGTACCAGTACGAATAAAGCTATCGACTCTATTTTAAGATATGTGTTTATCATTAGAGTAACCGAAGGTAGTAGAAGAAAAAGGAGAGGTGCTGGCCCCTAGGCCCTAGACAATTACAAATATTCAAAAAAAAAATGTATTTTATACAGCGATTTTACCGGGGTAAAAGGTAGTTTTTAATTTAATCTTGAGCCGTATTTGATTGGGACAGATACTTGAATCGATCTGATCTTAAAACACCGTTCAGTGATCCAAGGTGAAACACGGATTTTTATGTCGGTTGTTCGTTTGGATTTCGATTTTGACTTAACATCATTTTCATGTTCAAAAATTAGTCGAGAGTAGCGTAATAGTATTTTATAAAGCTGGGGACTAAAGTAAAATAACTTTAACATATTTGATTTCCACTCTTCTCATTCACGTACAGGATATAGTATTTACCTACCGTGAGAGCAAAAATTATTTGCATCAAAGATGGCCTTGCATCTAAGGACGTAATGCTTAGCCGTAGAGCTTAATACCTGTTGGGTGTCAGTAACTACTTGAATTAACAATCAATCAGTTATTCCGTCATCTTTGACAGTCGTTACAATTAATTTGATTCATCGCAAATTTTTCCAATTTCTTGAACAATTCACACAATGGGCTTTACTTATTTTCGAAACGGGCTTAGAGTAAATGGTGAGTGGCAATACAATCCGGGTTTGTGCATGGACGATTTTCACGAACATTTTCCTAACGTTGCTTTTATTGCTGGGGATATTTATCATTGCCTGAAAAGAACCGTGGCTGTGTTTAGGGAAACTAACAGGTTCTATACACAGCTAAATGTATTTCCTTATAAAGTGCAAGTATTCCAAGAAATACAAGCCGCAGATTTTGAAAGACGCAGGAATTACTTTCAATGGTTTACCCAAAATTTATTGGAAAGAAATGATTAATGTGAATTTATGCTTGTAGCTTTCAGCAATTTATGTAATTATTTTTCTTTTTCATGTATATTCTTACTTGTAAACAACAAAAATAAATTTGCATTTGTCTACTTATTTTATTACTAATTAGTTTGGCATATCATGTCATAATATGAATTTGACAAAATTTTAATTAGATTTGGTTAGATATATCGTCCACATATCATTGTGGTCTAAATCAAGCCCTTCGTTTTTTAATCCAAGCCCTCTTTGATGCAAATAATTTTTGCTCGCACTTTATAAGGAAATAAATTTAGCTGCTTCTTAAGAATTGTCCTGCTTGTTCCATAAGATCTTCCCACTTGTTGGGACAGGCGTCTTATACAATTTGTTGGCGTATTTTGCATTATTTCACGAACGTTTGCAACAAGTTCTTCTGTTCTTACAGATGGTCTACCTGCTCCTTTTTTGTGTTGTATAGAAACTGTTTCCCTAAACACAGCCACGGTTCTTTTCAGGCAATGATAAACATCCCCAGCAATAAAAGCGACGTTAGGAAAATGTTCGTGAAAATCGTCCATGCACAAACCCTGATTGTATTGCCGGTGACCATTTACTCTAACCCGGTTTCGAAAATACGCTTCAACCATGAATGTTTTGTGCTGTTCCGTAAAGCCCATTGTGTGAATTGTTCAAGAAATTGGAAAATTAGCGTTGAATCAAATTACTTGTAACGACTGTCAAAGATGACGGAATAACTGATTGATTGTTAATTCAGGTAGTTACTGACACCCAACAGGTATTAAGCTCTACGCCATTCGGTGATAGCGGAGCATTTTTTGCTATTCTAATATACACACTGTAAGCGGAAAAGACCTAAACTAAGTCTAATGAATTATTAATCAAGTGTCGAAATTTATAAAATGAATTGTTTTTGCAGACCTCTTTAACGTATGATTTATCCGTGCCATACATAAGGAACATCTGTGATCTAAAACAATCATAAATTACAAGTAGGTAGGTGGTTGAACTTTATAACGATTTAATTTTTTTACCTGAAAACGATAATGTGGTAATTTTTCAAATGTAAATGTTAATATTATTTTTTTGTTGTAAAAATTGTAAATTTTTGATTGTTTAAAGAGTCTGGTTTTACGTCGGTATGTTGTATTTACTGGTTGCTAAGGCTAAGACGACTATAAGTAAAATTAGACATAATACTAGGAAGTTTATCTGAAAGATCCAACAAAAAAATTAGAACCTTTACAAAAATGAACAATTTTTATTGAAATTATTATACTAATATATATATATATATTAACTTCGTTAATAATCAATTTTTGAATAAATGTTATAGGAAGAGATAGGATAGATATCCCCTAAATTTTTTGCTCATCATTTCCGGACACCTCTATATTTTTAAAATTAAAATCAATCATACAATAATATTACAAATATTTATTGGTGTTTGTATGGCAGCAGCACTCAGGATCATGTAAATTTTTTCTGCAAAATCGATTTTATGTTGAAGGGAGTCACGTAGCTTTCAGGTACAGCTGAAGATTTCTAGCCACCGGCAATGTAGCTTTTCAATTCTGAAACGTCCACGCCTGTATTAGCGTGCATGCGTCTGAAAAAATGTCCAGTATAATTGGTTTGATTTTCTAACTTTAAATATTGAGCTATTATCATAGGCCACTTTCCAACAGGGTTTTTTCCTACAACTTGTGCAGTGCATTTCCCGTTTTTAAAATTTTAAAATAGCTTTAAAGATTTTACATAGTTTGATCTAAGTTTAATATATTTATGAATAACGTCTAAATAATGGATTTTTTCATCTTCTTTGTTGGTAATCGTAAATGATATTTTTTTATATATACTTATTTGATATCATTAGCGTTATATTATAGAATTCCTGATACGCCTAAAATTATTGCGACCTAAAAACAATAAAAGTTTTAATTTAATGTTTGCATTATGAAAAATAATAATGGTAATAATTTACCTTTTGAATTAAAAAAATTCCTTCTGACACTACTACACATTACTGACACACTAATCGACACATTTTTTCTTTTATCTTTGTCCAACATTTTTTCTTTTGAGGTAACTACGCAATTAATATGTGGAACGTAGAAATATTAATAGTGTGATTTAAAAAAATTGTAACATTCAACATTGAATATTCTGCATGCCCATAAACTCCCAGGCGATTAAAATTTTTGATTTGTTTGAACAAAATACGCCAATAAAATTTTTCGCTTGCACATCTTTCCTCCAACCAATTCTTGCAGTTTTGTTATGTTTTTCATACTGTTCCCTCGATTTGTCTTGTATAATAGCTGAGTTTCCGATGTTCCGAGCCTTTTCAATATCAGAATTTTTACTCCCATTCTCATAATCGCTTATTTTGGGCCTTTTAACGTTAAAATAGTTCTTTTCAAAATAACAAAAGCGACATAATTGTTGAAAAAACTCGCGTGACAGGTTTAATAAAAGTAGCAGGTACTAACAAAATAGATACATGGCAACAACAAATCAACGTAAACATTTTCATCAAATTATTAGAGAATAAATTATGAAAGCAGGACGATTAAAAAAAAATGCTTAATTCTTTATATTAGTCGTACAAAAAGTTGTATATCCAAGCATCACGAATGGTGGACAATATACTTACCGTTCTTAATATACTTAAAATACTATTTCGCCCATGTAACTAGCCTTGTACCGTGCGAGCAAAAATTAATTATTTGCATCAAAGAGGGCCTTGTCAGCCAATCAGTTATTCATTCCATCATCTTTGACAGCCGTTACAGGTAATTTTATCTAAATCAAGCCCTACGTTTTTAATCCAGGCCCTCTTTGATGCAAATAATTTTCGCTCGCACAGTATGAGCTGGGCAGCGGTAGGGTACTTTTAGGGGTAGAGGGTATAGGCGACAGTTCTGGTCCCTTGTTCATGCGGAGCCCCCAGCACTATCTGGTTTGATTATTGGTTTTTTTACAATATTAGGAGATTTATTGCAATAATCCCAACTAGCATCAAAGTTATAGAAACCCTCACTGATTGACACTGTTACTATGTTTAGGTAAAAAAATAGTAATTGATACCAAATAACTTACTATGAAGTTTAAGCCTCTAGTAAGTCAGAAAACTTAGTGAAATTTGCGTAACACTCACCTGGTTTTGTAACCATATAGGGCCGTTACTTTGTGGTAAGTTTTAGGGTTGCTAGAACCGTGTCGCGTCAAGGTTTAGCTACTTGTATAACACCAAAACTTTAAAGTAAAAAATAATTGTCGCCATAACGACAAAAATGTGACTTTTAAGTCGGCGTGACTACTAAGTGTTTTTAAAGGTACGCACAACTACATAGGGACGGACAATAACCATACCATACAGTTAGCCACTTCTATGTAACATTGTAAAGTAACCGATTCGTAAGCGTTTCTGTGTTTTCTTACTATAAAGTAATTTTTAGGTAATAAATTCTACTATAGAGTAAAATAAACTTTAAAGTAGAATTTTTTGTGAACTCGCTACTTCCGCCATGTTTTATAGAACAATTGGGACGCCATTTTTGGAAACATTTTAATTTACGTAAAAGTACACAATATACGTCCTATATTATCTGTTTAATAACAAAAACCTTTATGGTTTCTAATTAATTATTAGAGACCTTTTTAAACTGCTAACTCCTTAAAATAAATATTTTTATATTTTAGTATTTCTTCCATTTTAAGTATTTTTTTCTTCATGCGGCTTTATTTTGAGTGGCCGTTGTTATTTTCAGATTTATCATAATTAATTTTCACAGAAAACTTTTCTGCGTTTTTGTTTTAGGAAAAATCAAAGCCTAAATATTGATATATTATTTTAAATGATTAGGTAAACAAAATAATATAAATGGACTGATTGTGAAGTTGATGAAGTACATTATTTAGAGACGCAAACACAAGATACATTATTTTAGTTGAAAGAAAGAGAGACCAAATAAATATCTTCACGGTTTAAAAGGCATGATGGGTAAAAGTCCCATTTTGGTTGAAATTACCATACATTTACGGGTTCGCGACGTTCCTGAAACGGTATCGCAACGTAAATTTTACAGTTCCGGTAACGATACAGGCACGTAAACGTTACTGCAAAATCTTTCCCCATTTTGGTAACAACGTGGTGAAGAAACGGTGCCTAAACGGTTCCCGATACTAACAACACTAACTTTAAAGTTCTTTATGTAGTCGAGGTTACGTATAGCGGCGCCTAAAATTGCTAGTTGGGATAGCAACTTTACTGGGTTTGTTTGATTCCTGGAATGCGAATAGCACTCTTTAGTCGTTTTTGAGCAAACGGTCTGAATGCAAGGCGAGAATTAAAACTGCTCTAAAGCACATTTATATATCTAGGCTACATATAGGTTTTAGGCGCGAGCTACCCGTACCCTAATATCTACTAAAAAAGTTTTTAAAATAAATATTCTTACCTTGTTAACAACAGGAACCGACAACTGATGCACAAAGTTTAAATATAAAAACTGACTAACTCCACTTAACTCGATCTTTCTCCCATTAAGAAGCATATTATGCACAAAACAACAGAGATTTGTGACCTATTTAATTTCTTACAACAATTTATTCTAATTGAGATAAATGTGATCGTTTAGTACATGGACAATTTCAATGTTGTGACCTGTTCATATAAGGCAATAACAAAATTACAATAATTTCACATGTACTTGTTTTAGTTCTTTTAAAGACAACAACACGCGTCAATTTTTCTTTTTGAATTTACAGAAAACTCAAATGCAAGGTACTGGACTTATGCTCGTACCCACCAAAAAATGTTTTTGCTGATTAAGTTCTAATTGTGATTAACTGATTAAATCGGTAACAACCAATCAACTTTTGTACTTAATCGCCAACTAACTTTACCCGGCCAAATTTGGCCGACTACTTTCTTAAATGCAATTAGAAAACGTAAAGGAACGTCATTTTGTTTAACGTCGAGGTTTTTTTTTGGTGTTAATATTTTGATTTTTTGCTGAATATTTGCTTTTCTAATGCTGTTATGGACATAAAAGAGCTTGGCTTGGATGACGAAGACCGAGATGTACTAAATAGTGTACACGATGGGTTTCCTAGAAATTTTAACGAGAGGACAAATTATTTTGTAAAAATGCGTGACATGGTTTTTTTTTAAGATTTCGATTTCGATTTACCAAGATCGCAGTGGCCGAAATATTAGAATATATTGTAGCGTTTAACATTTTAACGCAACCCTTTTAATTAATTTTATTCTATCTTAGAAGTACTTCTATATCCTAGCGCATTTACCACTTTGTACTAAATGCAGGTACGATGACGTTTTATACCTTTGGTTTTTATCAAGCGTCGATAGCAGGATCGCCAGGGCCGGATTTACCAATAGGCAGACTAGGCAGTTGCCTAGGGGCGCCAAGCTCCGGAGGGGCGCCAGCCTGGATCTGGATATACTATACTAAATAAACTACGTAAAAGGGCGGTTTGTTCTATTTTTATTATAATAATCATCATATTATAGGTAAAGTGGTATAGTAATAATATCTCTACCTGTTTCTTCAAATCCTTTTGTGTTATGTGTTTTTTAATTAAAAAGGATTACTTTTCGTTGGTTATTGTTTTTTATTTTTCGTTTATGTTTACGTTTATTCTAAATATTATGCGTAGTGGTAATGATAAATTTTTCTGTTTACGTACCATTAAGTTGCCTTTTTAGTTAGAGACCTATAATATACTTTCACCGTTAAGCTCAGTGCTCTCCTAATGTACCTACCTTTACATACCTAAATGGAGGAAAAGCAAGACCGTAGATAAGCGGGTTAAACTCCCTGCCCATGCCATGACAATACAAGATACCTTCTCCCACAGCAAGAGAAGGGACAACTAATTGTGGCTTTATATTTCTTCATTTTTTAGACAGGTTTGGTGTTAAGTGAATTCTAAAATTGGGCGTGGTCCCAAAAAATTTTCGCCTGCGGCGCTTTTCCTACACGAATGCCCAGAATGGGGGCGCTTTTAGTGTAAATCCGGCACTGACTGGATCGCTGGTGATTTAGGTCGTCTGTCTGCCACGAGATTTGCTGCAAGCAGGACTCCTTCGGGTCTTTATAGTTTTCAATTTTTGGGTGCTAATTTAAGCACAGAAGAACTCCGGAGCTCACCGCTCGGAGACGCCCCCCCCCCCTCACCTGGACCCATCAAAGTGCCTTTATAAAGTGAGATAATCTTCTTTAAATAATAGCGTTTCTAACAGTATTTTTAAATTAGCAGATTTCAAGTATCGACCTCCTGGTATTGATCAAACGGAATAGTCTTATAATACCATAGCAACCATTCAATAATATGAAATATGGTTTACTCTTATGTCAGTCTAGAGTCTAGAGTATATTATTTAATCACTGCATAAAAATACAGTTGAGTACTGAAAATGATCTCAAGCATTTGCGAAATCGAAAAACTTGCGGAGCTTTTCAGTTCTGCTACAAATCAGGAAGACGACGAAGAAGAAGATGTCAAATTATCTGAAGGTACAAGAACATTAAAACCTATATACAGTGTGAGTTTGTAACCCGGAATTAATTCAGTAAATCCAGTGAACTTTTTTTTGGAAAAATGTTTGGACACTGGTATAAACAGTTCAAGTTGTGGTATTTTCTATAAAAAAAATATTTATTTATTTTACACCATTTCACAAATACAATAAACCAATTAAGAAATGGGTATAGGTAGGTATAGGCTATTTAAAATAAAATAGGTAATATTATAACAATTCAAAAAATTATGCGATAACAAATTTAGACTTAAATTATTATATTGAAACTTAATAATTATGCCTAAAAAGACACTAACACGCTAATTTAGATTTATACTGGATAAACCACAGCTACAAAAAATGTCAAATCTATTTTGGTGCAGATTGTATATCTTGCATAATCGATAAATAGAGGAGTATTTACAGATATTGGTACGCGCGGTTGGTACATAAAAAAAAGTGTGGGAATGACGTGTTCTAAGGACGAGAAATTGCAGGTGTTCTAATAAATAACTGCATTCAACTCTATTATGCAAGATATAGAGAAATTTAAGTTGAGAAACTGTACGTCGATCTTCTAAGGAGCAAAACGAGTGCCTTTGCAATAGAGCTTTTTCTAGAATACTGATTCCAGGATATTGACCATCAATTAATTTTAAAACTTAGATATTTTAGAAAACGTCGTTATACCCTTTTAATGCGATTAAGGTGCACTTGATAATATGGAGACCATTCAACCGAGGCGTACTCCAATTTAGATCTTACAAATGCATAAAAAAGTATTTTTAGTGTGTGATAATTTAAAGAATCACGAGAATGTGTATAACACCTAGGTTTCTATGACAGGCCACAACAAGATCATTTATGTGGGGAACAAAAAAAAGTTTACTGTCAAATAATACACCCAAATCGCGAATAGTCCCAGCTCTGTCCACTGTAATGTTATTAATTTTGGAATCACACACAAGGGTATGTCATATGGAAAGATAATTATGTTACACTTACTGATATTTAACGGCAATTTATTTTGAACAGACCATGGATAATTGAAGTATTTCACAGTCTGCCAGGTTACGAATACGAGCATAGCTTTTCTTGTCATCGGCATAAAAAAGATCATCACTGTCAAGATTATTAACTATATCATTAATAAAGGACCAAAAAGGGACCCCTGTGGTACACCCGATGTAGCATCCAATGGCACAGATGATTGGCCACCGCACTGTACTATTTGTTGTCGTTCATTTAAATAAGAATGGAAAAACTTTATAAGATTATCTAAGATTCCAAACGAGCTGAGTTTATTAAGTAAAATTCTATGATCCAATCTATCAAACGCCTTAGAAAAATCCGTAAAAAATAACATTAACCTGACAATTCTGATCAAATACTTCAGCCACAAATTGTGTGAAACAAATTAAGTTGGATGTTGTAGATTTGCCCTTAACAAAACCGTGTTGTTTATCCGATAGCTTACCCTTAACTTGGATGTACACATTTTCATGAAGGAACATTTCAAAACATTTGGAAAAATTATTAATGATAGTACTTATTGGTCTGTAGTTCTCGATTCTGGTTTTATCCCATTTTCTATACACAGGAGTTATTAGTATTACAAGTTTCAGGATAGCATGAGGTTTTTAAGGCCAAATTAAATATTTTACAAAGAGGTTCTGTAAAGACGTATGCACAATGACGTAAGAGGAAAGATGGTATTTTATCAGGACCCTCAGTTGCTTTAGGCTTCATCTTTTTTAAGCAACGCAAATTTGTCCTGAAGTAATTAAGAAATGTTCAAAATAAGTTTTACTTGCATTCAGGATATTGCCAAATAGAGAATGGACATTTTGAGCATTTATTGACGAACAAGTATTAAATATTAATAGAAGATTTTTTAATTTTTAATTAAATTAATATTTGTTTGTTTATGTTCTTAATCTTAATCTTAACATCTTCTTAATCTTAACATAGTATAAAACAAAGTCGCTATCGCCCGTCCTGTCCCTATATGTGCTTAAATCTTTAAAACTACGCAACGGATTTTGAAGCGGTTTTTTTTAATAGATAGAGTGATTCAAGAGGAAGGTTGTATAATATATGCATCAATTATAGAGAAACACTGATAAACACTGATAAATTAGAGTAGGGAGAACGAACGACCCAACCTAACCGGTCCCCGGTCCGGTTCAACGATCGATCCGAAGCACCGAAGCCGGAATAGACGAAGACATACTATGTTTTATGCATGGATGTGAATTGTGGACGGGCCGGCAAACGGTTGAGTTTGAGGTTTGTTCGCCTTAAGGTGCTCGCTCACCTAGACGAAGCGTCGCGTCGCGTTCTTTTTCCATTTATTAAAGTTGCTTGTAAGTAAATGGATCCTCGCCCACTTGAGCGGCGCGTCGCATGGCGAAGCGTCAATCGACGCGCGATAAGTTTTGAGAGCAACCAGGCGAAGTTTTACGCCACGCAACGCCTCGCGCCGCTTAAGTGGGCGGTGTTAGGAGACGCGAAGATCCAAAATATTTAAGCTTCGTTACCTCTCGGCAGTTCTCGACCGTCGATTGTAACCTAACTTTACGCCAGTGTTTGTTTACTATTGTTAAGGAGCGCAGTGGCAGGATTATAGAAATAAAAATACAAATTACTATGAATTACTCATATCCGAAAATAGGTGATGGAATTCACCAAAAGTATCCCACTTTTTGTTTATGTCAGGAACCCACATTTCTTTTGCTTTCTCTTCTACCTCCATGCTGTCAATAAGGCCGAGGACAAGGAGGTCCTAGTCTGATGAAGAACTACTTATTGCTTACTAAACGGGTACAGTTTACAAAATGATAAATATAAACGACGCGACGCGACTCTTCGCTGGTACTTATGTATAATTTAATATGTACTTTAAAAATAGTCAATGAAGAAGTAAGGTTGCCAAAAAAAATATCGGTACCGTCATATCTCTAATTTGGGATCTGTATCAATATTTCTTTTATAAAAAGACCACCACTTAAAAAATTATTACTCGTGTCCAAGTCTTTTTCCAAAAAAAACTGTACTGGATTTACTGAATTTATTTTAAGTTACAAACTCACACACAAATTTTACACCATTATTGTTGTGTTCTTCTAGATACCAGCATACAGTGCTCGTCCAACAATAGCAAGAACAATAAAGAAAAAGTTGGTAAAAAGAAGCAAGGACCATATAGCAAACTTGAACCACCACCAAGAAAGGAAATTTTAGATCCTGAAGCAGCGGATCCCGATGAGCTGTTTTTCGAAGAATCGACGCCTGATGTTGGCCAGAAAGGATGGAAGAAGACTCCGAAGTGGGATATTTCGTACAGACAAAGTGTAACAGCCAGCGATATGTTTCTTGGGGTAGGCAAAAACTTACACATTGCATTATTTCGTTTTATTTTACTGTTAAGCGTACCATACTCACCAATTTCCTTGCTGTTCACACTGACTTCGTAAAGACTTTCTATTGGTATTGGATGTTACATAGGTATTCATTTGAAGTTCCATAACTCTTTCCAAGATTTTGGAGAGTGTATGGGCAAAATAGATATTGATCGCAGATGTCCAAATAGTGGGATTTTTATTTTGGACAGAGGAATTATTACGTTATTATGTGTAAAAAATGATCAATGAAATTATAAAGGGACAGCAGAGAGTTATTAGTAAAGGGTGGACGATATGCACTTAAATTCAGCCTAAATATGCACATATACAGTGTGACCAGTAAAGTCCGCATCATATGGGATTGGTTTTTATTAATAGCTTTGTTCGAAATTTGACTTTGGCATCAAGTTCTGCTTCGATCGAGATGAAAATTAAGCAAAAAAAATAGTAGTCACGTGATTCGCATTATCTGACAAATTCAAATTTTTTCCAAAAAATAATTCAAAAGTAGGGTTATTTCTGAAAGTTTCTAGCCCACATGCAAAATATTAGCTGCATAAGATAAGTTTGATTTTTTACACTGACACACAACTGTAAAGTTGTGTGTCAGTGTAAAAAATCAAGTTGTGTTGTTCCTAAAGCTTGTGGGAAATGCCTTTTCCGCACTCAACTGCTTGACCCAAATCCGCTTCGCGTCGTTCGGTCAACGACATCAGTCTCGTGTAGAAAAATTCATTTTCCACACTTGTTATGAAAATTACTATTTCAGATGGGTTTCAAAACTCCTTCTACTTCAAGTTGTGAAAATATGATAGTGACCATCGATTTGCCAGGGGAAAAGCGTCAAAATATCGACTTGAAAATGGAAACGCAGAGTCTGACTTTAACTTCGCCAAAGTTTTTGCTGGAATTAAACCTACCCCATCCGGTAGACCCTAAAAAAGGTGGTGCTCAGTTTGATAAGGACGGGGAAAAATTAATTGTGACACTTATCATGGAAAGGGAACTGGATATTCTTAATTTTTAAATGAAATGTTGATATGAAAATAAAAAAGGAAATAAATAGATAATATTACAACATGTATGTGACTTCTGCTACTCCTTCCCCTTCCACCCGCCGAAACAAGCCAATGAGCTGATACCTATAGATGAAACAATAACAAATGAAAGTATTATCATAATTGTTTTACGAATAAAATTAAGGCCAAATACATCGATGCATCAACAAATTTCAAATAACCTGGATGCATCGCTTAAAAACGATACATCGCATTGATAATACCGATGTTTTCGATACATCGATGTACCGGGTGTCCCACTAAGAATAGCTCTCGGCCGTATCTCAGAAAGGGTTAGTCGTATGGCTTGCGGAAAATTTTTTTTTTGTAAAAGCGGCCATGAGAAATTGCTGGAAATTATTTTAAAGTTCCTTATTTCGCCGCAAGAGGTCACAATTAAAAAAAAATTTTAAATCCTAAATTTCTCCGAAAATTCCCATATTAAGGTATAACTCTGATGACATCATCGAAAAGCTTAGACAATTCTGCATCATTTTGGTTTAGGACTCGTTGGCGTACCGAGCTTGATAAGAGTGGGGGAAGCTATTGAATGTGTAAACATTAAAATCGCTGTAACTTCTAAACGACTTATCCGATTTTACTAAATTTAAGCTTGTTTGGAAGGGAAAGGTAAGTGTATTCAATCGCCGTATCTAATAGTACACGATAGTGTTTAATAAAATGGCTAGAGGGCGCAATTTGTAATAATAAGAGTTTTTTCGATTTTATCCCGAAAATTCAAATCATACAGTATAACTATGACATCATAATCGGAAAGGAGATGAAATTTGCAAGAAAAGACGTGAAGACCGCAGTTCGATATCCTTGTTCGTTTCAGAGTTATTGCCAAAATAATAATTTTTAATACAAATTGCGCCCTCTAGCAATTTTATTAGAAACTATCTTGTACCATTGGATACAACAATGGAAGTTACTTACCTTTCTCTTCCAAACAAGCTTAAATTTAGTAAAATCGGATAAGTCGTTTAGAAGTTACAGCGATTTTAATGTTTACACATTCAATACACAGAAAAAATTTTTGTACGTAAAATTAATAAACGGTGGTCGTCAATTTTTTGTACATTAATATTATGAATCGATCATTGATACAATGATTTCTGTTCATAGACCTATAACTTAGTTCATTGAAACAATAAACGAGTCAACATTAACCAATGGACTGAAAACATCAAAAATTAATAATTTTTGTTATTAATACAATGTAAAAATTCATTGAATTAACGTTTATCGATTATTAACCTATGTTCTTCATCTTTAAAATAATGTATTTTTCTTAATAAATCCATGAACAGCAAACATTAAAAATTAATAAACGGTGTTCATTGTTTCAATGAACACTAAACGTTGATTTTACGAACGCGACCATTAACTTTAAACTGCGCGCCAATATTAATGCTGCCGTACATTGGATCAACTACCGCGAACATTAATATTACGAATGCTGTCATAGACTTTTTTGTATTTGCGCCAATTTTTGGTGACAAATCTTCAAACGCCCATATCTTTGGTTAGTCGGTCTTACAACGTTAAAGGGTAGAAGCGCGTTTCTGCTACAGTGTGATTTGTGAAATTGTGAAGTTATAGTGATTCAAGCTATTAAAAATACACCGAACTTTAGAAATGTAGTAGTAGTAGTAGTAATTGAGGGGATTTCCGAAATCTTGCAAGAAGTCCAACGGCGATCCTTTTTGCTTACCCCAGAGTCTTCCCCCAGTCACTCTAACCACCTTGGCCACCGCCAAAGCGTCCCGACCTCTTTATGAAGTTAAGTGTGTCGCTTCAGGCCAGGGCCGTGATTTCTTCCTTTTGGAGAGCCGCCGATCCCAGATGCCTGAGTCTTCCCAGAGAAGAAATGTAAGTAATAAATCCTATAAACTGTAAAAGTAGTTTATTCTGTGCGAATAATGCCCATGAACATACCTAGTTATTTTAACACGTTTGATATAGTATAACATTATGATTATAGGTATAGGTACATAATATGGCCTAAACGATTAGGACGTAAAAAGTAATTTTTTTTTGGCCTTGTTAAAATTTTTCTTTGACACTTTTAGGAATAATGATTCAAAAGTAGCACAAATAGATATTGTTTTTACTATAGTATAGTTTGTTTATTAATTATGTACCTAGGTATTTTGTGTACTAGCTACCTAAATAAATTTATTTATTGTTAACAATAATTGAAAAAAATGTCTCCGCACAACAGGTACCTATAAATCTAATTCAAAAAGAAAAATTATACATTTCCTAACCTTCATAGTCAATTTTTATCTTTTGGTACCTATAAGGTTTAGATACTAATACCTTCTTTATTTTCTTCTTTTTTCAGATGGAAAAACGCTTCAATTTTGTAGGCGATTCATGGCTATTTAGTACCATCCTCAAAATTCTGTGCAAGGAATGTTACTGACAAGACAACGCATACGAAATACACGATCAAGGACTCACAGGAATCATTTTTATTTTGTGCAAAAACCCAGCAGGAAATCGAAGAGCGCATTGTAAATCTCAAAGCAAGAAAGTCGGCTATTCAGCCTTTTATTTTGTGAAGCCATTTTAGAATAAAAAAATTAATCACTAAACAAGTCTTTATTTTAAAGAAACCCTTTTTTAAATTATTATTAGCATTCTATTTTTCCTAAAAGTTAGTTCTTATCGAAAAGCTAAAATTAGGTTTTGACCATATTGTAGAAAAAAGAAAAATCATCAAAAACATTTTTAATAGAATTTACCAAAATGATTTAAAAGCGATTGGGTAAAAGAATAAAGTTTTTTTACAAGATAATTTATTATTATTGGGTTTGTAAAATTGCAAAATTACTTAGTCTCTATACCTATAAGTAAAAAGATAGTAGAGACATTATTTTTGAAAAATACTATACCTTCTAAATTGTATTATCTTTAACGAAGACTGTGTCATTAGTAAAGTAATTAACTACCAATAAATTCGGTTCGTAATATCGATAACCAGCGATCATATATCCATGTTTACTGTTCATTGATTCAATGTACAGCAACCATTAAACCAATGTTCATCGTTCGTAATATTAATAAACGGTGAGCATGGATCCATGTTCACTGTTCATTGATTCAACGTACAGCAAACATTAAACCAATGTCCATCGTTCGTAATATTAATAAACGGCGAGCATTGATTCAACGTACAGCAAACATTAAACCAATGACCATCGTTCGTAATATTAATAAACGGCGAGCATGGATCCATGTTCACTGTTCATTGATTCAACGTACAACAATCGTAACTTGAGGAATAGGAAAGTTTACGTACGAACGTTCATTGAATCAATGACAACCGTCATCGGCTGAAAATTAATGTTGACGTTCACTGATTCGATGTACTTTTTTATTAATATCACGTCCATTTTTCGTTCAGTGTAGCTTTCCCCACTCTTATCAAGGTCGGTACGCCAACGAGCCTTTAACCAAAATGCAGAATTGTCTAAGCTTTTCGATGATGTAATCAGAGTTATACCTTAATATGGGAATTTTCGGAGAAATTTAGAATTAAAAAAAAATTTAATTGTGCCCTCAGGGGGGCAAAATGAGGCACTTAAAAATAATTTCCAGCAATTTCTCATGGCCGCTTTTACAAAAAAAAAAATTCCGCAAGCCATACGACTAACCCTTTCTGAGGTACGGCCGAGAGCTATTCTTAGTGGGACACCCGGTACATCCCTATTTCCGTTTTTTTAGTGTTATGTGATATTTTCTTAAGGCTATTTAAGATGAGTCTGCAGTTACTTTTCATGGATGTGTAAATAGAAAGTTAGGTTATTTGTAGGTTAGGTTTTTCTATAGTAGTAAGGTCACATTCAAAGGTAACTCCGTCGTAATCCCCACTACCTGCCCCATCCAGCTCTTCACCTTCTTTCCCCTACAAACGATGTTGTCAACACATTTTAATAGCTTTTATAAATGACGTGTGCCATCTATTATACCGTGCGAGCAAAAATTATTTGCATCAAAGAGGGCTTGGATTAAAAAACGTAGGGCTGGTTTAGATCACAATATGATATGGGGACGATATATCTAACCAAATCTAGGTTAAAATTTTGTCAAATTTATATTATGACATGATATGCCAAACTAATGAGTAATAAAATAAGTAGACAAATACAAATTTAATTTTGTTGTTTACAAAATTAACAAAGTAAGAATATACAGAAAGAAAAAGAAAGAAAAAAGAAAAATAATTACATAAATTGCTGAAATTGGCCACTGCTATGCTCCAAACATAAATTCACACGTCTCTTCATATTTTCGAAAGTGTTGACCAGCATCTCTGGAGAAATGTTACCACATTCTTGTAATTGTTCTAAATCACCATTTACTCTAACCCCGTTTCGAAAATACGCTTCTACCATGAATGTTTTGTGCTGTTCCGTAAAGCCCATTGTGTGAATTGTTCAAGAAATTGGAAAAATTAGCGATGAATCAAATTACTTGTAACGACTGTCAAAGATGACGGACTAACTGATTGATTGTTAATTCAGGTAGTTACTGACACCCAACAGGTATTAAAGCTCTACGGCTAAGCATTACGTCCGTAGATGCAAGGCCTTCTTTGATGCAAATAATTTTTGCTAACACGGTAGGTACCAGATCATTGCTATCTACATTTAAAATCTTACGTTGCAGTTTAAGTTTTAAAAATATTTGCCCCAGAGAAGTGCAAACATTTATCAATGTCGAATGACTTAAATTAGTTAATAAGGTAATTTGGGCATTTATGCTTGTTACGAAATTAAGCTAAAATAAATTTTACGATTTCTTTGACTAGACAACTTTTATCTTGCTTGGCATGGAAACGATAGCAAATAGAAAAAAGTGTTATACAGAGTGTTACAAATTAGACAAGTTAAGTTAAATTGGGGCAAAGTTGCGTAATTGGAACAAGCAGTTGAAAAAATTGGGAAAATTCCGAGTTCTTCCGAAGATATTGGAAAAAACCGAAAATTCTCTTTTAATTTTTTTATTATTTCCCGGCTTTATTTAACTCTGTAAGCGAAAAATCACATTTACATCTTCATTGCCACTTTTTTTTTCTTGTAACTTATCATCAGATATTGCTTCTGACGTTTCGTCTTTACCAACATGCAGGTATGTATTTTTAAATACGGTCCTGTATTTCTTATTGCAGTTTTGTAGACCTTATGTCTAATTAAATAATAATGCAATACTATTTTATTCAAATAGGAAAGTTCGGCCCCAATAATATCTTCAATTTTTATCTTCGTAAACGGTAGGAGGTACACCTAAGATTATTCTCTGGCCCCCAAGAATAAACAGATAAGTCGACTTGATAAAAATTTTCAGGAAAGGCAAAACAATATTAATTTAGTGGAGGTAAATTGCCTAAAAGGTATCATGGAAATCTTTTACTGATTTTTACAACTAAAATAGGTAATGTATAAGTTAGAATATTGTTATATGCAATGAAACGATCTTAAGTGTATTTTGAACGACTTATCCGGATATTCACAATTATAGTTTAAGATACATTTTAGGATAACTAGAGATATCTTAACTGTGTATTTTAAAATACATAGGTACTTAGGAAGACTTATTCAATAAAGGTAATATTCATATCATTATTTATTTTGCAATAGTAAAAACGTATTATGCACAACAACACTAAAAATAATACTAATAATATGGGGCTACTATTGCTCGTCGGGATCGATCTCCACTAAATCTGGATCTATGTCAGGAACATTAGCTACTAATAAACCTTCGTAAAAAGGTCGCAACTCCATGTCAATAAGGGGCTAAAGTTCCATAAGGTTATTTTTCTTGTCTTTGTTAATTGCAACGGGTCCATTATGTAGCTTTGACAGTGAGTGTTGCTGCTTGTTTTCCTCCCAACTTTAAATAATAATACAAACTCGTCGATATAATATTCTATCTACTGGATAATTATTATAATCTCAAAAACAACAACCTGCTGAGAGAACAATCAGTTAACTTAACAAGTTTTTAGCGTTGCGGAGGAATTTCTCTGTGCACCAGGAAATAACTCCATATAATATTTGAACATAATTGTAACACCGCCGCCGTGAACAACAAGATAAGTTTACTTATCTGCTTATTACTAAAAACTAATATTAGCAAGAAGTAGAATAACTCAATTTATCATATTTAGAGCATACATTTTTGTTATATTCGAAAAATCACATGTTTACAGAATACGTAAGATGAGTGATATTCGACTTATTTGTTTATTCACCAAAAAGGTAATGGTTTGTTCTACAATCATATGTAAATATCTCATTTTTGCAAATTTGGTGACTTGTATGCTTATTCACGGGGGCCAGAGTATAGCGGTAAAGTTTCGCAATTTGAAGTCGACTAAATATGCCTAAATAAATAAATAATAATAAAACATGTATGTGACTTTCGCTGGCTCAGAATTATAAGGTTCTATGTTACAATTTTATCACTTTTAGACTTATCAGTGTCACAAGGTTCTATATGTAACTTACAACTGTCAGTGACATCTTTAGTTCATCTAACACAATAAATACAAGTTCTATGTCTGTACCTCAGAGCCAAACTATGTTAAGTCGCACATTTGCGATTTTTACTTTTTAATGTTAAGTCAATCAGTGGCACGTCCCCTTTCAATTGATATATTTTTTTTTTCATTGTCTCAACTCGTCTAAAAGTTAACACTTCTAAAACTATAGTAAGTCATCACCCAAAAAAAGGCTAACTAGGTTAAATCATATAGTCTGGCTTTGCAAGTTGGCAACGATGCGTTATGTTAAGTCACAAGTTTCAGTATGTATTTTTGGTTCAAATTGACTTAACATGTTTTGGGCTATGCTATGAAGTAAAAAACAAAGTGACTTGATATACTAACTCTCATTGGAAAAAGAGCAAAAAAAACTTTAACAAGCTCTCCTGAAAAATCAAAATTTTTGACTTAACATACTTTGGCACTGGGGTACAGATGTGTAGTGTTACAAAGTTCTATGTCGTGAGAAGCTGAGAATTTAGTTAGAGGTTGTATGTAACGTTAAACAAATAATATTATTGTTATAATTTTTTATATTTTAATAAATCTTATTAGTTCCTGTGTTATTCTTTCGAAACTGATTTTTTTCAAGGTTTCAAAATATATTTTGTTTATTTATTTAATTTTGAGTTTGCCTTAAAGTCCTATGTCACCTTACTAACTGTTATTTCAGTTTACTAGTCTTAAGCTAGTCCTATGTAATTTAAAAAAAATGTTTTATATGAAAAATTGATTATTTATTTATTCAAAAAACAATAATACCCCTTTATACTTATCTCTACGAAGGTTTGGGTTTGTTCCTTGGTTGTGAATTTCCTACTAGGATATGCTGATACCCGAAACTTCAAACACGTTTTTCTCAAAATTGTCTTATTGTAACATAGAACCGTATAATGCTGAGCCAGCGTTATGTCACTCAATAATAATTCTGCACATATTTTTCATAGGTGAGTTGGGTTATTTGTAGGTTAGGTTCATCCTATAGTAGCAAGGTTACATTCAAAGTTAAATGCACCGTAATCCCTACTCCCGGCCCCACCCAGCCCTTCACCGCGTCTCTCCTACAAACGATATTGTCAACACTTTTTAATCAATCGCGTTTATGAATGATATGCGCCATCCATAGGTACCAAATTATTGTTTTTTTTTGTTAGCTTTCTTTAAGATAAATAGACAGACATAATATAATAACTTTACCGCAAGGTGGCCGATTAAAAAAATTAATTAATAAGAAAATAAAGCTGTATTTAAATTACCTAATAAATAGTTAAATTACGTATTTCTTAAAGTAATTTATTTTATTTATGCCATAGTTCCACCTTATTTCTCTATTTTAGATACACAACAAGAACAAATTATATACGGTAGACTGTACGGGTTAAGAATTAAAATTAACCAACCATATCACGTGTCACGGTTTTGGTCGTACACAGAATCACAAATTGTCTCTTCAGTTTGTTTAAAATACCCTTAAAAGGTTGATGTACTCATGTCATAGATGATAAATATAATAATAATACGGTTAAAATTTTTGAAACGGTAAACTGTTTCAAAAAAAAAAGTTAGCAAATTATCGATGCGGTAGTTGTGTTGGTGTAGTGTGTAGATCTAATGCATATTATATGAACCAATGAAATACGTAACTTTTACAAACCACGTGTAAAACTATTGTGTTGAAAGGCTTACATTTAAAAAAAAACACAAACTATATCCAGATCGCAAATAATGTCATAACTTCTATTATTATTGTTTTTATTTAAACTTTAAAATATGATGTTGGCTACGTGTTCACCTCCTAAAAAACCTTTAAGGCTGTATGAAACCAAGGCCTTAAATATTCGAGAATGTGACAGTATCGAGCTGGACTCTTTGGAGGGAGATTCTGGAACAGCTTCACAGGATGTAGAAAATGTAAGTCCGCAAGTCTTATTAAATAATGTTAATCAATTAATTGTTCTTAATGGGATTGTACTAAAAAATTTACGATGTAATTAAGTATGTACACAAACTTTAAGGAATTATCCTTTTACTGATTTGAAGGCAAAAAGTTCATATAAGTATGGATCCGCAATGCCTCTGTTTTCCAGATATTAGGGGTTCAAATTAATTTTTTTAGGTTTTTCTATGTCTGTACCCCGGAGGCATAAGACACTATGTCCAATTTTTACAAAAATTAGGTAACTATGTAGTTTTATTCACATAATTAAAGTCTTTTGTGGGGCATACAACACCAACTCCAATTAGTTAAGGTAGCTGAGAAACAGGGTAGACTTTTAACACTATGTGCATTTTTATTCAGAGGCCGAAGACACCAAGGTAATAATATCTGTATGCCTCGGATCTTTAGTAATATCTTTAGATACACATTTAGCGGCATAGAACACTATATAATCACTTGGTGTTATATGCCTCTAACTAGATCTACATACAGGGTGTTCATTTGAAAACTTCCCACCTCGATTTTCCTGCTTTAAAATGAAAATGTGGAAAATCGCTCGGACACGTCGATTTTTATTTTGAGGGGGACATCTTTTGCGTATATTGTCAATCTTGTTACTTCAAGCCCCTAGGAGTTAGGGGGTAACATTTTTTAATAAAAGCATTATTAGTCTATACTTAACAGTTTCCGAGATATTGACTCTTGAAAAATGACATTTTTGAACTTTGACAGCGTCTAGCATTCTAACTGTACGTCTTAGAGCAAAACGGCTTACATGTCCCTATCTTCGATTTTTATTATCTGTCCAATAGTGTCAACTTCCGGTCAAACCGGAAGTACTATATTACTTACATCCGGTTTAACCGAAAGTTCACACTATTATTATAATTATTGATTTTAACATTAACATATTAACTAGACGTATTAAACTGAAATAAATACAACATTTTAAAAATTTGTTAGCTCATATCTTAAAAACGGGTTGAGCTAATATAACTACCTAGATATACTATCGATTTGTGAATAAGGAAAGAAAGACCTTTTTTAAAATAAAAGTGCAGTATTCCATTGTAAAAACGACAACTTTTGACACTACAGTTCCTTTGTTTTAAGACAAGTCGCTTTTTAAATGGCATTTTTAGATTCTACGGACATAAACCATATGGTTTTAATAAAAATACAGGAAAACTCAAAAATTCGGCACCTGTTCAGTTCTGGTCGGGTGACCATGTACAAACTAGAGCTAAGGGTAGTGACGAATTCGCAATTTCATCTTTATAAATAAATTAAAATAAATTTAATTTTTTTAACTTTACATTATGGATATTTATGTTCTTGGTAGATACTTTAACATCCAAATTCAAAAAGTGCACTTTTTAAAAGACCCTTAGGTATATAAATTCGGTGATCGCCTAATTATTGAAGTAACGACGACAATATGTTTTTCAGAATTATCCGCTGCAAAAATGCAGTGAAAACTTATCAGACTTTATTGTCCATTGTTGAGAGATTTCGTTGTAATTCTCCATGCTTCCTGAAATCGTAAATTGATCGTATTGTGGCGTTGAGCTGTTGAAAGTAAAAGTTTTTTTATGGTTAGTCGAGCCCATTCAGTTTGTTATCTGTCGGATAAATCGTTCTAGACAAAAAAGTTTTCGTTTGGATAAAAGAAAAAAATTTATAATTTCGGAACACCTACGGCTTTGGTATAAAAATATACAATTCCAAAACCCCTTTATTAACTTTTTTGAAGATTTATTAGTTAAAATTTGGCTTTTTAAAAACCCTTATAACTAAATATGAGCATATATTATATGCCTTGTTTGCCTTTAAAATATGCAGTTATTTGCATTTTTTTTACCAAATATGCACTGGTATGAAATATTTCTTAATTTATTATAGTAAAATGAGGTAAAGAAACACATTGAGTTCTAAAAAATTTGTTTATTAAAATACTAAAAAGATTGTCTTCTATTAGTAAAAATATGTTTATATAAAGAGAAGTTTCTTTCAACATCTGTTGATGTAATCGGACAATACTGCAACTTAGGTATAGCAAAATATAAGGCCAAGATGCAACTTCGTTGGAGGGTTTACTATTATAAATGCTTTTTATTACTGCAGTTAAGTATTTAAATCCTTCACCTTTTTTTACAGTTACATCCAATTTGTTCCTTACTTGACCTCCTACTTTACAGGGAACGTTGTTACATTTAGCGGAAAAAGTTTCAACAATACTAATTGAGTCTCTTAAACTTAAATTTCTACTCTTCAACGAGGATATTATGTCTGGTATAAAACTGAAATTAACCTTAATGAAAACAGCTTTAGCTGCACTTGCACTTTTTAACAACTCTTTACTTTCCACAATACACTGCACATCGTAATCTAAATCCACAATTAGTTCTTTAGTGGCTTCGAAATGTTCTGCGTAGAATCTTGCGGCCTTAATCCATGTTCCCCACCGCGTAATTACAGATTCTGGAGGTACTGGTAATCTCTCCTTATACAACTGCACTCTTAGAGGTGCTTTTAGAAACCTTTTTTTTTTACATTTGAAATTAATTTATTTTAATTTAAATACAGTTTGTTAACCAGGTAATAATAAGGTTTTAGGGCATTAGAAAAGTTATATTATTTTTGCTCAAAGAATATAATATGGTTAACGAATTGACCTCCTTTTTCCGGACACCCTGTATATTGTTTTATATGGAGTAATGATTTTAAATTCATACTCACAATGCGTGCTTAAAATAAAAAAAAACCAAACCATGAATGGTAATCGTATATGGTTTTAATTAACAATAAAAATCTTTTTGCAAAAGAGAAAATGCTTTACATTTTATTGCCCAGTCAGAAATACCTACATGATATACCAATACCTACTTGTAATTATGAAGTATGACAAAAAATAATAATAATTCAATAATTAAACTAAGGTAATACGCATAGGTAGGTACTACATTCTATATCCTGTTCACAAAATGATTCAATATTTCATTGTATATTGGTATAAAATGTTTAGAATTTTGAGTGTAATCCACACAAAATCTACTTCAAAAACTAACGAGTACGTTCAATTAAAATTTAACCAATTTATGAGAGTTATTAGTCGTAAAAAGCATCATTTGTTGTTTGGAGTTATATAATAAATAAAAAAACATTTTATAATGGAATCTGGTTCAAATAATAGAATTATGGATGTAATTTGGCAACTGATAGGATCATAAAGGTTATAAATTAGGAATTAAAAAAGAAACAATATAGAAGAGAAATTCGATGAAATTTAATGCCGTCAATGTTAAAAATTCATGATACTGTAGGGGGAGTTGGGGCACATTGATGCAATGACAGAAATAAAAAGTGTTTTATACGTTTGGAGGAAGTGATAGAACTGTGATTTAATTGTTATGTATTGATTATATATTACTGTAAGATATTATTTTTAAAGTAAGATTTGAATAAATGTGCCCCAGGAAGGGGGTAAATTGATATCTACAGGTAAGAGGAACATTGATACACAAACTCTAAAACATAAGTTTTAACAAATTTGACATGTTTTTATTGAATATTTATTAAATTCGATGGTAATGAAATAGTCATGGTTTAAAAACACAAAGTAGACGAACTAGTTCCTCTTGACAACAGCTTTAAAACATTTAGAAACATAATATCTACCAATAAGAGAAAAAATTAAATTTAAAATGAAAAAGTGTCGCCGTTCTGTTGGTACCCTTGGTAACGGTAGGCATTGGCAGCTATAGAATAATGTCAGATATGTAAACCGAGGCTTGATCGTTTACATCTGGAAATACAAAGCTGCCTGATGGTTTTTCCCTCAAATAAGAAATGTGATATTCGCCGCTTCATATTTTAAAAGAATTTTACCAACATAATGTTTTTCCAATGCTTTTCTTTCTTCAAACCTAATGAAAGCAAAGTCACTTTCTTTTAAATTTTCTGGCTTTATTTATATAGACATTAGAAGTATAGTCCTCAGAGGGGCAAAAGTTTAAATCCGACGAAAAATCCTTAACTTCAAAATCACTGGTACAACTTAAGGATCTACTATCTGTTTCAGAAAGTTGTCTCTTTTTTGTTTTGTTGGTTCGAACATCTGGACAGAAACCTAGTAACTTCTTTGCTGTTTTAACATTCTTTTGCGCGTTGCATCTGTTCTTATCCATTTTTCTTTTATGTTTGCAAATTGTTGAAGTCTTTGTTTTTCTGGAGTGTCAGTGTAAATTCTCAATTTTCCTTTTCTTTTCCCTTCCTCTTAAGAACTGTTTTATCAACCCCAGCACATTTGTTTATATCCCCAGATGGAGAATAGTGGAATTCCAATTTATTCGCAAATTCATAAGCAAGTTGTCGAACCTATAAAAGAGTCAGACCATATTGCATTTTTCTGCATTTTATTATATATTCATTAAGTTGTTTTTCCTGAGCTGCAGTGAATAATTGATGTGAAGAATTTTTGGAAGAAAATTCCTTTTTCTCTTCATTTTTGCTTTAACCTTCGTTTTTCTACTCTATGCTGCAAGATAGGTGCCACATTATACGTTTTAGCGGCTATTCCAATTGACAGTATTCCTTCGATTACATCTGTTATTGCACAATTCATAGCCTTTTCACCTATATCAGCCATTGCAGTCTTTTTCTAATACACTCGAACCATGAATTGTATGAATCTACCCCATACAACTATATTTAGTAAAACACACTTTCAGCCTGAGAACAAAACAAACCAGATTAAAATTCGTTATGTTTTAGTAAAATATAAACCATTGCTTTCCTTTGGTATCAATTCCGGCAAGTAGATATCAAAAACTTCTCCAACAAAAATGTATTTAAGAGACCGCAATCTACGTCCGAAACGATGGCAAATTAGGTGGTCGCGCCTGATAGCGCCCCAAGTGTTTAGGGTCGTATTGTGGGTACTAGCGCTATCTACGAGTGAATAGACAAACAAATCAGATAACTCCTGTTCAGTGTCAGAGGAGATGTCTGATGTACCAATGTACCCCATGCATCAACATGCTCTGACTCCCCCTAAAAGTACCTAATATACTTGTAATTAAAAGAGACAGCAAAGGATTTCTTAAAGATAATAATCACTCATATTTATCTAAAAAAACAGTTTTGGATTAATATTACTATATTTCAACTCAGATATCAATTATTCAATTTACTAACTAAAAAACGCAAAAACATAAAAATCCACAAATACTAGTGTGGAAGTCCACGTTGATTAGCACTGTTTTTTTAATGTCCCATTGGCCAAATAACCTCACTTCTCGC
Source organism: Polydrusus pterygomalis (assembly GCA_963969555.1). Taxonomy (NCBI): domain Eukaryota; kingdom Metazoa; phylum Arthropoda; class Insecta; order Coleoptera; family Curculionidae; genus Polydrusus; species Polydrusus pterygomalis. The sequence goes on from OZ018376.1 coordinate 6,458,298, forward strand.
AAATCGCAGTAAAATTACATTAACATTCTCCTAACGTTGCTTTTATTGCTGCATGGTCGATTTTCACGAACATTTTCCTAACGTTGCTTTTATTGCTGGGGATTTTTATCATTGCCTGAAAAGAACCGTGGCTGTGTTCCCACCTAGATCACCTTGTTTAACAGTTATGGATTACTTCGTTTTTCCTCGTTTAAAGAGCACTATTTTTAAAATATCAGTTGCAAATTTAGAACAATTACAAGAAAGCAGTGGCGTAGCCAGGGGGGGGGGGGCGCCTGCCCCCCTTGCATGGCGCCCCTTGCCGCTTGGTGCCCGTATGCAAAATAAAAATATACTTTAATTACACCCTGTAACATTAAAATTTATTGAAATTGAAAATAATTTGGTAGGTATATTATATGTATTTTGAAAAACAAACACCATATTTTTAATAATAATAATATTAATAGTGGTTCTAAAAAATCATAAAGCGCCCCCATATATGTTCGCCCTTCCCGCCCCGCAAGGCTGGCTACACCACTGCAAGAAAGGATTATCCAAGAATGTGGTAACATGTCACCAGAGATCAGGGCCTATTTTTGGTTTAAGTACAAACCCTCTGGGGGCCCCTCAAAAAAATAGCGCCGCAGGCAAAAACTTTTTGGGAGCCACACCCTTTTTTATTCAAAAAAACAATAAAAACAAGTAGAACTGTCAAAAACTAACATTTATATTATTTTGTCATAAAATAAACATAACACAAAATAAATAATGGAACAAACACAGAACACAAATAACGAAAAAATGGTCATTAAATTAAAATATTTAAATTTTTCGTTTGCGCATTTTCATTTCTGCAAATTGGTTAATAATTTCATTCGAATCTATATTTTCTAGTAGGTACTTCATTTTCCACGTTAAGAAGGGCCAAAGATGATAAATTCTCTTCGTTCAAAGAGTTTCTCAGATGTGATTTAACCCTTTTAAGACAACATTGCATCTTTTTGCTTTTCTCGTTCATTTTCTATCATTCTTTTCTTCTTGCGTTTATTGCTGCCGCTTAAATGTTGTCTAGGAATCATGGTACTTTTTATCTGCCGACTTAAAATGTAGAACACTAAAAAAAATTCAATTCTTAAATTTACTATAATATTGCATATAAGTTTAATCAGAAAAAGAGCTATGAAAATATTTTTTTAAGAAAAATTAATTTACTTACCCACAAAAATAGATATCTATTAATTTTGTCAAATTAACAGTTAAAGCACTTTTGAAAAATACTAATTATTTGCAATTCAATTAGGTTTGCCCAATGCTTACAATGTTTACATAACATTAACTGCATGAACTATTAACGAATAAAAAGAAAGACAAAAGCATGCGGCGACTCCCGCTATTCAAGGGCGAAGAATGTTGTCGGTACCGTTCAAACCATTGACGCGTCGAGCATTAAAAGATCCTTTTATGATGCCGAAATGCCGCCTATAGGACAGTTATCCCGTTGAATTTGAATTTCGGATCGTAATGACAATAAATGGTAGTTACATTTTTGAAATAATTTTTAAATAGAATTTTTTAATTTTCTTTTATTTTTATATATTTTAGTTAGGTCAATCTTGGGGCCCCAGGCCCAGGCCTATAGGGCCTATTGGAAAAATAGGCCCTGCCAGAGATGCTGGTCAAGACTTTTGAAAATATGAAGAGACGTGTGAATTTATGCTTGGAGCATGGCGGTGGCCAATTTCAGCAATTTATGTTATTATTTTTCTTTTTCTTTCTGTATATTCTTACTTTGTTAATTTTGTAAACAATAAAAATAAATTTGTATTTGTCTACTTATTTTATTACTCATTAGTTTGGCATATCATGTCATATTATGAATTTGACAAAATTTTAACCTAGCTTTGGTTAGATATATCGTCCCCATATCATTGTGATCTAAACCAAGCCCTACGTTTTTTAATCCAAACTCTCTTTGATGCAAATAACTTTTGCTCGCACGGTATAAAAAGAAAAACAAAACAGATACGATCACGCATGTCGCAGACTACTCGCCTTGAATCCCTGTCTGGTCGACGCGCGCGCCGGATAATCCAAGGTAACGTGATATAAAAAGTATTTTAGGACTAATTATGTGGTATAGAAAGCGTCTAAAACATTAAAAAAATGGGAAACTTCTTGTAGTAAAATATTAAAATTTTTTTATAAAAATATATTATTTTATGAGCATAAATACAAATAACATTACTCTTTGTTTTAATACTAACGTATCAAAGGACCGACAAATAAATGTTGGGTTTATATTCTACGCACTTTACCACGTTAATTTATCAATATCCTACAGCACGCCACTGATTTGTACTGTGCTCAAGTTCTCTTAAGTAGGTATTTGGGTTGTTATTTTATAGACGTCAATTTTTTAAATATTGTGTTTTAAGATTGCAAAACCTTATTTAGAAAATTAAGCATTTTGTAAATGGTATATCAACCACGACCAACAATAATAACACTTTTCCTTTTTCTGCATGCCTATCAGATCTTTTTCTGCTTCAGTTACCCAGGGCAACCCATTAATTCTTTCCCCATCAGTACCGACATTAGTGTGTAAATTACCACTTTTTTTCTTCGTTTTTCAGGAACCGAAAGAAGTGGACCAAGCACCGACGTTACACAATCAGATACCCGCATGTTCTTCTTCCGTAAAACACTTAAACTTAAACAATTTATGCACGAATCAAGAGTGGAAATCGAATGAGTTCTACGTCGATGAAATAGTTCTTCCCAGTGAATCGCTTCAGTCGCTGTCCGAGTTGAGAGTGTTGAGTTTGAGAAATAACGGGATACAAAATTTTCCGAATAGTGTGTTGCAGCTTACGACTTTGGTGACTTTGGATATATCGGATAATTGTCTGTTGACGTTGCCGCTGGAAATAAGTCAGTTACACAAGTAAGTACCGATTGATACTTCTGTCGCAGGGACGCCACTAAGTGAAAACTCTATTAGCCGTATAGCTAGAAATCGATTAGTAGTAGCAAAAAATGTTTTGCATTAAATAGGCGCCAAAAAAACAACTCTGTTGTAGCAACTAGGTTCATTTTATTTAATGACTTTTTAACCTTAAGGTTGAATTCTCAACGTCGTTCAATTTATTGCCAACCTATAACCTATTTCTCTTTGTTTTTTAAAGTTTATTATTTTTTAAACTAACATTTATCAACACAACAGTATCGTCGGCACATTACTTAGGTAATATCTGATATATTACAAAAATTTCAATCTATTTCATTGCTAATTTTGGGAGAATTGTATAGTGAAAGTACAATGAGTGACAATGACATAATAATGTTTAAAAAAATCTTACCCGATATTTTCGCTATACAATTCTCCTAAAATAAGTTATGAAATTCCTTGATATTTATTAAATATGTCAATTATTACCTATAGAATATCAAGTCGATACTGATTTTCTTTAAATTTTGTATAAAAGCTAGAAAACATAAATAAATCTACGCGAAATAGGTTATAGGTTGGCAAGCATGTTGATACTCCCACCTTAATATGGTCCTTTTTTAAATATTATTTTTTTGCTGCTAAAAGACAACTCTTGCCCTAAAAAAATATATGATGCAGTGGTAAATAATTTTTTAAATTTTATTTATAAAAGAAATATGATATTGTGATTAATTGAGGTCATGTAGTTAAAAAAGTATTGCTTTTTAATCCTAAAAATTGTCTGCCAGCTATAAAAAAAATATTTTTATCAATGGTAGTCTAGCCACTACTAAGTTACCTTTTTCTGTGCTCCTTTTTTTAGGATTGACCTTCAGTGACGAATCCGCTATTCTTTTAATTTTTTATTAGATTTCTTTACTTTTCTTTAGCCAAATTAATTCTCTGTAGTGACAGTGACGTTTTGAGCAAGTTACCTAAATATAGGTTCCTAGTTTTAACGAATAAAAGGAAAAATTAATATGGCCAGTTGATGGCCTTGTTTTATATAAAATATTTTTTATTTATAGTTATTTGCCCCATACTATCACCAGTAATTTTTATTTTAAGAAATAAAGTAAGGGAATCATAATAAAAAATAAAATAGAGTAGAAGCTTTTACTTAAAGAAACATATCAGTTGGGATAAGACTTAATAAAACATAAAAATTAACGACACTGATTTTTATATGAAAACATTTATTTTTACAATCACGTAAAAGCAAATAAGATTAGTTTTTATTATTTATTATAAAGTATTTAACAACAACAGAATATCAAGTTTATGGTTAAGGGGAAAATCTATAGGTACAACACTTATATCACGGAACACAAAATTGGGTTTGTAGTCATGCACCTCGCACTTGCACTAAAAGCACACCATACCATCAGACATCAATCACCCACCAACAACCGCAATTAAATGATATGTTTTGAATTACCTATTCCGTTCAACTTAAACCACGCGGAGCAACGACAGATCATTGTTTTAAGTTAATTCATCACTCTCTGTTCCGTTGTAGTAAGGGATAGACTATATAGCGCTCGCTGAAAGTTACCTAAACCGTTTCTCCATGTTTTAAAAAAGGAACTAGGTATTTAATTCCTAAATGGTATATTCTAGTTATAAAAAGAGGGGTTATTTTTGTGATAATTAGTTAACCTTGTAGGAATTAAAAAATCATTCATAAAAAGGATTTTATTCGATACATATTTTAATGGTTAAACGGTATTTTGTTACCGGAAAAAAGTATCGAATAGGCGTAAAAATATGTTGTCAAAAAAACGACCTCGTGTGTGTCTAAATGAAATATTTTTATATTATCTTTTGTTTGTGGTATCCTATATATTTTAGGTTAAATGCAAGAATAGACCTTCGGGCTAAATATTGCCTAAAGGTATTCATTTATTCAACAAAAGATGTTTATTATTATTATAATTTTTATTGTTATTATTAAAAATTTTTGTCACATTTTGTTAGTATAGTGCTTCTTAATGTTGTATTTTAAGGTTGTGTTATAACCTAAGAGACAATTTCGGTATTTGTTTATTATAAGAATATTTAATATAATAATAATAATAATAATAATAATAATAATAATAATAATAATAATAATAATAATAAGTTTATTTAAAATTTAATAATAAAATAAATATGTTTATGTTGTCTTCTATAAACTTATTCTTATTATTATTATCCTATTTTTTTTAAACAGCTGTTTTGGACATAACGGAATGTGGGACGCAGTTTGTTTTCTATCTAATGAACTCCTTTGAAAAAGAAAAATAATAAAGAACTCTAAGATATCTTCTGGGTGTCCCAAATTACAAAGAGTGTGATAAAATTAAAATAATTGAAGAGTGGAAATAAGAAAGGGCCTAAGTGCCATTTATGTAAAAAATGAGATTTTTATTGAAAAAGGTTTTAAATGCCATGCTTTATAGCCTAAGAAAGGTCATAAGTGCCAGATGTAAAATATGGAGCTAGGGCATGCAGTTACAGGTGGCGGCACCCGTACGTACGCAAGTATTTTCCTTAGAAAAGTCCTAAGTCCAGCCAGTCTGCCAGTACGGCGTGATTATTCGAACAGTAAAGAACACCTGTTTATGTTCAAAATCAGTTTGTTATATCGTTTGGAATTTTTGGAACGTTTTTATAAAAACTTACTTGGAATTCATGAAACAGAGACCTAAAAAGTGTTTTTTTTTTAAATCGATTTACTAAAAAGACATAAGGCACTTAGGCCTTTTCCTGTTTTTTGTTTATAAAATTGTTTCTATTTAAGCAAAAAATGATTTTTTTAAAACTTTTTTCTTAAAAAAAGCTGTTTGGCTTTGTATTTAACACCATTGTTGCTTACTTGATTAATAAGGTTTAAATACAACAAAGTAATTTTGATTTTATTTCTATTTTCTTGATTATCTCAACTTTTTTTTTTTGGCACTTAGTCCCTTTCTTATTTCCACTCTTCAATTGAGTTACTCAAATTAAAAAAGTAAGATATTTAGTCTATAAAATGTTAATACCTTTTCATCAAAGTGTTTTGGCAGTTTTTTATTTCAAGTCCTGTACTACTTTTTTGACAAGCAGCCCTTTTTAACACAAAAAGCAAACTAAGCATGCATTCATATCAATTTTTTTTAAAAGGGAGCTATAATTATATATAGATATCTCCTTTGGTATATGTTTTGTACAGAGCTAGATATTTCATTCCTTTGAAATACTTAAAAAATATATATTTTTCATTAATATATTCAAAATTACAATACTTAGCTTCTGCATGGGGATCTGCTTGTTTATCAAACTTAAAACCATTACAAAAATTGCAAAATAAAGTTATTAAATGTATACACAAATTACCACATTTAGAATTAGAACCAACTGTTAATCTATATAGACCGAAAGGGTATTTACACGTTCAAAACATTTATAAATTAAAAATGTGTATTCTAATTCACTCTATTATTTTAAAAGAAAAAAAATCAAACATAACACTTCAGGAGAATAAGACATTACATGATCATAACACCAGACGTTATATAAATTATCAAACTATACCAGTGAAAAGTTATTTCGGAAAAAAATCGCTTTTATATGACGGAATAATAAAATATAACAATGTTCCGAAAAATAAAAAAATTGGCAACATTTAAAAAACAAATAAAGAGATTTTTACTAAATTAAATTATTTATACTATTTTTTTTAAATTGACTTTATTAATGAATTAAATTCGATTAACTTCCATTTTTTTTTTTAATTATTTTTTTAATGGTTATTATTTCTATATAATGTTGTCGCTTTCCATGTAATGAACTGTAAAAGTTAGTTTGGAATAAAGACATTTTGAAAGTTAATTACTTTTTAGCAAATTATTTTATATAAAATAAATTTGACCGCATACTGCGTATCTCAAATTATGTGTCGTATCCTGTACACTGGAGATTTCAAGATTCAAAAATATTTTTTTAAATTGTTGGTATTTTCAAATACAGTAATTCCTCTGCTAACCCACCAAATGTTGTACCACGCAATAAAACGTGCTCATTTTGGCACAGTACTGAAACTTCCGTTGTTTCTTTTACGCTTTCGCGGTAGACCGAAACTGCATAAATTAAGAATTACCCAGATCCCGAAGACGCGCTCGTCCATGTCGTGGGTAATGTGCCGCGTGCCCGTAGATTAAATTAATAAAATATGTTTTGGTTAATTGTGTATTAACTCGGGATTAATTTAAATAACCCCCTCCCGGCGACTCATATTTCCTTTTTCGCGATATGCCGGGTTCAGCCTCGCCAGATTGGCGATGGAAACCCAAAAAAATTTATAGGGGTCGAATTGTTAACTCCTTGACAATGACAACAAAATGGAGAGAGAAAGAAGAGGAAGAGTAAGAGAGAGAAAGAGGTTTTACTGAAAAGCGTCTAGAGTCTGACCATGTACTTTTCAACCGGCCAATCACAGGCCGCCGTCTTAAAGAAAGTAATTTTCAGGTTAAGCGATGTAAAGCCGGTTGTTGTAAATTAGGAACATAAAATGCTATTTATTAATATCGGTATACCGGGTGTTTCAATAAAAACTCCCAGGCCAATTATTTCGAAAACTAAAAGTGACATGTAAATTCTGTAAACGCAATTTAGCCTCTATGATTGGCTTCACAACTGTGTAAAAAATGTGTTTGAATAATACAAGATGTAGGTGGCGCCACGGTGCAAAGAATGTTTTCGATGACAGGAACTTTTAAATGTTGTGGTTCTTAAAGATAATTAATTTTTGATCAAATTATGTCCCATAAAAATTTTTGATAAATCCAACATAAACGGAGATATTTGGGGTTAAGTGTTTTTTAAAAATAATTTTAACGAATATTTTAATTGTAAATATTTTTAATATCCTTTAGATTTTAATTTAATTTTGGTAATGATAATTTTACTGATAAAACGCTCGTGTAGCGCTAAATTGTTACGCCCAGTGACGTCTCAGGGGGGGGCCTTAACAAATAATATTAGCAAAAAGTAAGACTCCACTGGGTTTTTATTAATTTTTATATTCTTTTCGGATTAAGCAACTTTAAATATCCTTTTCTCGTCTGTTAAATTGTTTTCATATCTTGCTTCGTTTTCGAGAAACAAAAATAAAAATAATTTAAAAAAAAATGTCAAAAAATAATTAATAGGTTGTATTTTTTGTTGTTTAAAAGCAAAGTTAAAACATTAAAGTACAATATAATTAAATTAAAAGATGTTTTAAATTTTATGAAAGAACTGATGAGAAATTATACAAAATTATTAATGAAAATTTGAACAATACCAAAAACTATAATTAATCGGGTCGAATGAGGTGTTCAAAATTATTGCCGTTTTCATACACACACATTGCAAGATATGAAAATAATTTAACAGAGAAGAACAGGATATTTTTAGTTGCTTATTCCGAAAAAAATATAAAAATTACCAAAAACTCAGTGGCGTCTTATTTCTTGCCAATATTATTTGTTAAGGCACCCCCTGAGACGTCACTGGGCGTAATAATTTAGTGCTACACGAGCGTTTTATCACTGAAATTATCATTACCAAAATTAAATTAAAATCTGCTAAAGAATATTGAAAATATTTATAATTAAAATACTTAAAAAAAAAACTTAACCCCAAACATCTCCGTTCATGTTAAATTTATCAAACATTTTTATGGGACATAATTTGATCAAAAATTAATTATCTTTAAGAACCACAACACTTAAAAGTTCCTGTCATCGAAAAAATTCTTTGCACCGTGGCGCCACCTAGGGGAAGGTTGCCTATATTGGACCAATTTCCAGATTTCTTATCATAGATCCTGATAATAACGCAAAATCGATCTTGAAGCTATACCTTAGTATACTTTAGTATGTTGTTTAACTGCGGGATTTTTTGCAGAATTTTATTTCAAAGTATCTATGATATACCAGGCTATAAAAAAACCTCTGCAAGTGGTTCAATATAGGAAACCGGTTGCCTAAATTACACCTGGGGGTTCCAAAATTGGACCACATGATTTAAATCGGAAGCTTAGGTGTGAATAAATAAATAAAAATAAATTGTTGCCATAGGAAGTTTTATACTTATATTTAAAAAAACATCAAATTTATAATCAAAATTTCGGTAGAAGACATCCTAATGCAAAAAAGTACCTATTAGTTTCCTATATTGGACCAGTCTTTGTTTCATTTTTTAACTCAAAGAAAAAAATTTTTATATTGAAGTGGTGTTAGTTTATGACATTAACTTATTTAAAGAGAAAAATTGTTTTTGCTCTATTTGAAAAAATGGCCTAAATTGGACCGATTCAATTTTGGCAATCAACCAGTGGTCCAATTTAAGCTACCACGTGTTTTACAAAACCACCCAGGAAAGATACAAGAAAAAACAAATATGGCATGGTAATAGGAGAAATAGAAAAAGAAAAACTTACTTGATAACTTCCATAAAAAAGATTTTGCTTAGAGTTTTATGGTTCTAAGGTAAATTCTTAGAAAAATCCTAAAAATATTACATTAAAATTGTGTAAGTTACGTTTTGCTCTGTACACGCCAAGCACTAACGGCCAACTAGTTGAGTTTGTTGCCGATCAACGGTTCTGGGTGGAAGTATGTTAGAGTGTTCCCAGATGATATGGCACTTGTTTAGTTTCGGAGAAATGTACTGTGGTCCAATTTAGGTAGCGGTTCAATATAGGCAACCTTCCCCTATATCTTGTATTATTCAAATACATTTTTTACACAGTTGTGAAGCCAATCATAGAGGCTAAAAACTTGCGTTTACAGAATTTACATGTCACTTTTAATTTTCGAAATAATTGGCCTGGGAGTATTTATTGAAACACCCTGTATATAGATATGAACAAACACAAAATATCTTCTTTAATTAGACCTTACACCTCAAATTACCTCCACAGATAAAATCGTTTTATTGTTTTAAACATTTCTTATGACGATATTCTTATTTAAACTAAGAACTTCCTTTTCCGACATCTCCAGCAGCAATTAAACATCCGCCGCATAATAATAAACTTCATTCATCGAAAAATCATTGTTTTAACGATCGTCCTTGCCAATAACCCGCTTGTGCATCCTGTGCCGTTTCGTGCTTAAAAGAAACTTTCATTTTTGTTCACTTCTTTGCGAAAAGTACGGTGTTAAAAACGTGAAATTTTTAGTTAACAAGATCAAAAATTAGGGAAGTAGGAGGGTAAGTTGTAGTGTTTTTTTTCTTCCGGTTATTAATAAGACTCCGGAGCGAATCCTGTTTTTATCGCAGTGACTATATTTTCTATAGTATTATGGGATACAGTAAAACAAAGTTGAACTTGTAAATTTCCACTATATTAACAAGACAATGACATGTTTCGCTAACACAGTAGCTTCGTCAGATGACAATGATTTAATAAAAGTTGAAAAAAAAGGGTGCAACAAAATTAATTTATTAAAGTTGTAAGTAAAACAGTGGAAGGGTTACAATAGCGGGAAAATCCAACAGAGGGTTTAGAAAATTAAATAAGGTACAATATAGGTAATTATTTATAGGGGTTGTTGGTAATGTACAAAATCTTAAGTATATGGTCAACAGAACAAATTTAACAAAGGTGAATTATTTAAATCTAATTGATCATTAAGTAACAGGTCCCTATTTTTAAGTTTATTTATTTCCATGGATTCTAACAAATTTAGTTTTAAGTCTTTGTTTTCTGTATGTAAAATTTTAAAGAAAGGATCGAAATTCGGTTATTAATAGGACTCCGGATAGTGGCGTAACAAACACGGGGGGGGCAGCCGGTGGGCCCACAATGACGGCCCCCTTTAAAACTTGCTTCCAGCAATGTTTTTCATAGGTATTTCATTAAATAATTAATTTTTTTATATATCCTGAGAATTTAACTTCGTTAAGTGAAGAAGAATTACACGTGAAAGTGTGGAATTTACAAACGATATACCATAAAGACTTATCCATTGACTTTCCTAGTCAAATTTTAAGCCTCAAAAAGGGACTTGGAGGCAGTATTTCAAAATTACAAAACAGTGTATAAACTTGCGGATCATTTATTAATAAAAAATCAGTGTGTTTCTTCAAATTTTCCAGATTTATCTAGTGCAGTGATGTTATTTCTAACTTTGCCAGTTAGTGTGGAATCAGCGGAACGATCTTTTTCCAAACATAAAATAGTAAAAAGCTATTTACGTAACACCATGGGACAACAACGCCTTTCGGATTTATCCTTAATCAGTATCAGTAAATTATAAAAGATTTTGCAAAAAAAAACTTTTGACGATCTGATCGTTCGTGATTTATTGTTAGTCGCTCCTTTGCCATGCTACTGCTAGGACCTTAGACAGAAAATTATTTTGATGAGGAGGGGGGATTTGTTGGGGGGGGGGGGGGGGGTGATAAAAGGCTTAAAAAAGGAATATTAATCTTATGATTAATATTTTTGTAAAAGCAGAAAAAGAAATATGCCCAAATTTAACAAAATTTTGTTTTATGCTTGTATTAATTTATCAAATAAATTTTTTTAACTTAAAACTGTAAGTAACTGCTATCCAAATAATGGGATTTGGCTGCTTTGTAAAGAAAACAAAAAAATTAAGGAAATATTGATAAGAAAATGAAATGGCTAGGGTTTGCCTTAAGTATCTTTTATTGAATATTTCTCTCATGTGTAAAAACTACCATATAAAGCGGGAACTTTTCGACGAAAATTGCCCAGTAGGTGCGAAAATGTCCCGCCGAAAATTTCCCTATAGGTCCGTATCTCAGTAACAATAATTAATATTTACAATAGCACCTTGTAGGTGTATTATTGTGTTGATATTATGTATTTGTCATTTTGACATACATAAATCAAATTTAAAAAGTCTTAAAAATGTCGCGATTTGGAAGTGATTCATTAAGTTTAATTTTAGAGAAAGTTACCGAAAGTAAACCTAAAAATACATTACTAAACCACCAGTATATATGGAGACAGTTCATGGATTTTATTAAAGAGAGAAATTATAGTTTAAACGAAAATACTTTAATACCGACGCTGGCCAATATTCTGACTGACTGGGCCTACAATATGAAAAAGAAAAATGGTGAGGATTGTAAAGATTTTACTGTAAAGACTATTGGGGTTGAAGAAAATACGCTAATAAAAATTACTGGACATTCCAACCCAAAATCCATAAAGCCGTATCTTCAACTAGACGAGGAACACCACTCTAATATAGTAGAAAAAATGAGGGAAGACAATGATAAGGCTAATCATAATCCAGAAACTAATGTCTGTATGCCAGGTTCTACAAGTTCTAATTCAATGGCAAACTCACATACATTAACAAGTAATGCAGCAGACTCCAAAAATAGTAATTTTTTTTTACAATAATTGTGTTTTCCACTGCAATTCATGCAATATTTAATTTGTTTATTTTCATATAATTAAATATAACGTTTAAATAAAAATATTAAATTTTGTGCTTTCATTTCACGTACTCGAGAAATATTCTACCAAATTACATTCGTGCATCAAAATAGACCTGATAATTTTTCATTCAAGCATGTTGTCAGTAAAAAACTGGATTCGGTTATTTTCATATTTTGTTTAAAGAGCCCTCCACCTTCGGTGTCGGGCTCTTTTGCCAAAATATGAAAATAAACTCGTCCAGTTTTTAGACAACATGCTTTCATAAAAAATTATCGGTAATTTTGATGCACTTATGTAATTACTTACGACAATTTCCTATAATGCTAATGTTAATTCTTTCCAGTCCAATGGGTTTTCTATATATACTTTTATTGTGACTATTTCGGGGGTATATAGGGGGTCAAAAGCCCCATAACTCCCGTCTACGGCCCTGGCTGCTGCATAGCTATGTTTTTAGTAAACGCCGTGTAGAAATACTACTATCTGAGATGTAGCTATGGACAGTGGCTAAGTTGCTAGAATCTTTAGGAATTTATATACAGAAGGAAAGTATGCTCACAATGACCTAAGCCATCCAGTATTCAGGAAGGGCGAGCGCACGCCTCCCCGTGTCTAATATTTAATTAAACAATTATTGTAAAAGTTGTGCCACAGCAAGGCCAAAAGTTTAAAAGTTGTATAGATTCTATGATGTTAAGGCTTTCCACTAAATTTTATTTTAAAATTCTAATAATCTTTCTTCGATTAGTTTACTTTTTAATTATTTTTTTGTCTTAATTATTTTACAGTTTACAGGAATTAATCCTAGACCAGAACCTGCTCAGCGTTCTGCCGGTGACTCTATGGGACCTAAAATTCCTAAACACTTTAAGGGTGGCTTCGAATCGTTTGGCACTTCCACCCGACAAAACCGGGGAACCCCCCGAAATGAGAGCGTTGATTTTATCGGTAAGAAAAAGCTATAAAATCATAATATTACCGTTATCTAATTTGACCAAAAAAATCCATGGTGCAGCATTTTTTTTTCGGGAGTTCGTTTATGTAAAAAAAACTCCTTACTAATGTTTCAGGAGTCTGAACTAAATCCAGAAAATCGCAGGAACCCAAACTCTAAAAGTTCAAATGGTCTCACCACTTTAAATTTGAGAGCTAATAGACTAAAAGGCCACATTATTTTAGGAAACTACAGTGTAAGTACTGGAATTAAAAAGAGATATATTAATATAATAATTAATAGATCAATTGACTTACCTGTTAGGAAGATCGACCGTAATTATCCGAGCATCTCCGTCGTCCGTCATTACACCCTGAATTGTATACTACAGGGTGTAACGAAGGACGGCGGAGATGCCAAGGATAATAATATACAGTGGAAGTTTATAACTTGTAATGAATTCATTAAATCCAATACAGTTTTTTTTTTTGAAAAAAAGTTTGGACATGAGTATTAACATTTTAAGTTTTGGTCTTTTTTACAAAAACAATATGGATACAGTGTGTCCCAAATAAGAGATATGATGATATCAATACGTTTTTTAAATGGCAACTCTGGTTTCTCATTGACTCTTTTTAAAGTGTATACCTACACTGAGAAAAAGACCTTCCATCCTTATAGGAATTCACATACTCTTTATACAACTGTTTAATACCATATGTGACAGCAACGCGCTTTCAAACTGTAAGACAACGAAAATTGCTAGACCGTTGTGTAGCGATAATATCACGGTAATTTCGCCAATAGAAAATAGAGTTATTACTAACATAGAATGGTTTATAGCAGGGTTTGCAAATATCATGATATTTATATAATAATCCAAATATCCGATATGTATCCAAATTTGAATATTTATTTATAATTATGTTTAAATTATTTAATTTGTTTTCTGTAAAGATATATTTTAAAAATTCACTTAATTTAATATAAACATGTTATAAACCTGTAAATCTGTATTTCAATTCTATTCAATGATAATTGCTATCACAGTAACAAGTTTTTTTAGTACTCCTATGTTAGGAATGTAAAATGTAGGTAAAAAATAAAGTTTATCAATATGAACACATCATAAGTATATTTTTGCTTTTAACTATGGTCAACTTAAAACCAAGAATTACTGGGCTTGTTAATTAAATCAAAATTAACCCAAAGTGAATTTTTTATTTTTGGCATTGTAAAGTTTTTATTTCATAAAACAAACAGCAAAATATTGCTCCGTTCAATCAGAAATCGGAACTAAATAAAAATGCCACGCGGCAAAGAACTACAGGTGGTCAACGTCTCGGAAAGATGGGGAATCACCGCATCGTAAGCAGCATAATACGCTGTTGCCGGCTCAACGGCAGCAGGGCCATATTTTTATACTGATGAATAGAATTTTAGAAAAAAAAATTTCATATATATCAGGATAAATATCGTAGCATAAATATCATGATATTTATCAAGATATATATCGGGATATTTATCACCGATATACAGGGTCCTGCAATAGTGCGTCAGGCTTCCATAGCTCCTATACGAATGGGGTTACGAATTTTATTAATATGCCGACTTAAACCGCATAGTACGGGGTACTTCCGGAAAATATTTTCTCATATACAGGGTGGCCCAAAAAAGTGTGGTCACATAAAGTTGTGATTTTTTAAATGGAATACCCTGTATATTATTAAATTATCACATTCTACATAAAATTATAATATTTTTTTTATAAATGCATGACTGGTCTATACTTAAGAGTTTCCGAGATATCGATATTTGAAAAATGACGTTTTTGAACTTTGACAGCTTCTAGCTTTCTAACTGTACGTCTTAGAGTAAAACGGCTTACATGTTCCTATCTTCGATTTTTGTTATCTTCCCAGAAATGTTAACTTCCGGTCAAACCGGAAGTACTATATTTCCTGCTTTCGCGTTACATCCGGTTTGACTGGAAGTTGACCCTATTGGAAAGATAATAAAAATCGAAGATAGGAACATGTAAGCCGTTTTGCTCTAAGACGTACAGTTAGAAAGCTAAAAGCTGTCAAAGTTCAAAAATGTCATTTTTCAAATATCGATATCTCGGAAACTAATAAATATAGACCAGTAATGCATTTATAAAAAAATTATTATAATTTTAAGTAGAATGTGAAAATTTAATAATATACAGGGTGTTCCATTTAAAAAATCACAACTTTATGTGACCACACTTTTTTGGGCCACCCTGTATATGAGAAAATATTTTCCGGAAGTACCCCGTACTATGCGGTTTAAGTCGGCATATTAACAAAATTCCTAACCCCATTCGTATAGGAGTTATGGAAGCCTGACGCACTATTGCAGGACCCTGTATATCCTGCCAACCTTGGTTTATGGCCATTATTGCTCTGAATACTCACAGTAATTATCAAGCTCTATTGGGGGTATAATCTGGTGTATTAGTTCCGACTAGTAGTTCTAAAAAAATTTGACATTAATCAATAATATTTGCTTGCCACGGTTAATAAAGCATATAGGTACTTATCACTTAAAATCAGTACTGTAATTCTCAAAAATTTAAATAGCTTCTAATGTGATATTGTTCTTCTCGTTTAACATTGCTTATGATTATCTATTAGGCAACATGGTTTACTGAAATGGTAAAATTCGTCCATAGATTATAAAGTCCAATACTAATGATAGGTTGTGCGAAATAAGAAGCTTCGCTTTTAAATTTTCGATTGGGATTTAAGGCAAATTTTCCAGTGTCAATTTTAAAATAGCATAGAGGAGTGTAGTATAGTACAGTGTGGTATCAAATGGTTGGAAAAAAATGCTCGTTTTAAATATACCCTAGTGAACTACCATCGTTCCATTTGGAAAAATGGATTAAACGTCAAGAAAACAAAATTTCATTTTTAAACGCTTGTGAAACTTAAAAAGTCAATTATTATGGCATAATTTTAGTTTTAATAAACCACTTGACTATAAATTAACAGATTTAATTAATTTGTAGCACTCTAGATTGAAAATAAAAAAATAAACATAAAAATGTATAACACGTCAAAAAATGACAAGTGAGGTGTCATTTCACTCATGTTATGCTGAACCCAAATAAGTAAAAATACAAGATGTCCCATTTAAAATATCCAAGTCAAGGTCACTTCCGGTCAAACCAGGAGTGCTAATAAATTGAAAATTATGCCAATAAATGCAGACTCATCTCTTATGCATAATCTCAAAATTTCATTTTAATATCTATACTTAAATATAAAGTTATAGGGGTGAACGTCTTTTAAAAAACATCCGGTATATTTTTTTATAAAAAATACCACAATTTAAAATGTTAATACCCATGCCCAAGCATTTTTCCAAAAAGAAAACTGTGCCGGTGCTTACATTATATAAAAAATGCTGTACCTATAATAATATAAGCATTTTAGAGTTTAACACAATTAGATGTAAGCGAAAATGGCATAGAAATTTTGGATTTGGGTGCAGTAGAACACCTAAAGATTCTACAATGTTCCAGAAATTCATTGACCCAGTTAACTCTTTATGGAAAACATTTGGTGTCGGTCATAGCTGGAAATAATAGTGAGTATTAGATAGTCTAGTATGTTATACTGCTCAAAAAAGTTGTAAGAACACTTCTTTGTATCTCTATAACTTTTATTGTGAAAATCATACAATGTTATGATAACGAAACGGATCAGCCTTGTACAGTGGACCAGTAAAGTCCGCATCATATAGGATTTTTTTTATTAATAGCTTTATACGAAATTTGACTTTGGCATCAAGTTCTGCTTCGATCGAGATAAAAATTAAGCAAAAAAATAGTAGTCACGTGATTCGCATTACCTATCTGTCAAATTTTAAATTTTTTCAAAAAATTATTCAAAAGTGGGGTTATTTCTAAAAATATCGAAAAAAGTTATTAGAAAAAGTTTTTTTTAATGCAGTTTCTAGTCCACATGCAAAATTTTAGGTGCATAAGATAATTTAGATTTTTTACCCATATTTTGTAAATTGCACCACTTTTGCAAAATAAGACTAAACGCAACCTACATAAAACTTCTTAGTTTTGACAATGCTTTATGTCAGATACATTTTCTTTAAAGTAGCGCCATATTAAATGTGTGTTTTTCTACAAAATCAAACTGGGCGATTAAAATTTGGTCGCATGTGATGCAAAGTTTATTTGTTTTTGACCCTGTATGAGGTAAATTCATAAAATAAGTATTTTTGAAAACGTAGTTTGTGTCTGAAAGTAATACACCTTAATATTAATCTAAAAAAACACAGTGTCATCAGTAAAGTGTTCATTAAGTGGAAAATAAATTTTAGTGATGGAAAAATCAAAATTATCTTAAGCAGCTGACATTTGGCACGTGGGCTAGAAAATGTATTTAAAAAAACTTTTTCCAATAACTTTTTTCGATATTTTCAGAAATAACCCCACTTTGGATTTATTTTTTGGAAAAAATTAAAATTTGACAGATAATGCGAATCACGTGACTACTATTTTTTTGCATTTAAAATAAGAAAGTTGGTATTGGCGATTGGCCACTGTTACATGACACATCATCGAAGTGTCCGAGCGTTTTTTCGAACACGCCCACATGTATTTATTATCGAATTTATTCCATTTGGCTGATACACACTGTATAAATGCTAATCCGTTCTTTTATCATAACGCTACAAATCTGAGATATGTTAAATGTTTAAAGCCAACAATATTATGCTATAAATTTGTTATCCGCACTCAACGCAACGGCAGTTGCGTGCGGAAAAGTATCTCTTTTCGCACTCGTTACGATAATAACTATAATCCATTTTACTTGTCAATTTTTAGGATTAAAAAACTTTACATCAACGCATCCTCCCCTCCATCTAAGTCACTTTGACGTCTCCTACAACGATCTCCAAACACTTCCCGATTGGTTGTCGGGATGCAGCGAGCTACGTTCGCTATTCGCCAGCAACAACTCGATTACGGCATTGCCCGATCACCTATTCTGCAACGAAATGCCATTTTTACAAACGGTGCAGCTGGCCTATAACCAGTTGCAATATTTGCCGATGATACAGCGGCGTTTGCCCATCCAGGAACTGTTTCTTCAAAATAACAGTTTGTCCTCGTTGCCGGAGAATTTTTTTAAGTTTGTGAGAAGCATCAAAGTGCTGAACGTGTCCAATAATAGACTGGTCGACTTGCCTAGGCCCGACGAGATGCTTTTTTTGGAGAAACTTTTTCTTACTGCAAATTGCTTGATCGACAAAAGTTTGGAAAAAATGGCGGGGTATTTGAGGAATTTAAAAACACTTCATATAGGTAAGTGGATTTTATACTGTGACAAGTTTTATACGGGACGGTATGGAAATTACTTGTTATAATTATTAAACTCGCAACTAGGGGCCCCTTTAATTAAAATAGCTCCGGGCCCCAAAAAAATTTAATCCGACACTGAATCCAATTTTATTTTAGCTTATAATAATCTGACTTCATTACCTGAAAATTGTGCCACGTACTGGACAGAACTCGAAGAACTGGTTCTATCCGGAAACAAACTCCTCCGTCTCCCAGACAACTTAGAAAAGCTGAAGCACTTATCGGTACTGCGAGTGCATTCAAACCTGCTACAAAACATACCGAAACTGTCAAATTTAATGAAACTACGGGTACTGGATTTGGCGCACAACCAGCTCGATCGGATCGATTTGGGTTCGTTGATACCTCCGAATTTAAAATTTTTGGATCTGAGCTGTAATACCAAGTTGCATGTGGATTGTCATCAGTTTAATACGTATAGGTAGGTTAAACCATGGAGTAGAAATTACATGCATATAGGCAATCAGGTAGATCAAGTAAGACAATTTCGGAATATTCCGCAAAATGTGGCAACTACGGCTGCATTTATTTTTAGTATACCTTTTTCCTGTCTTCATGAAATTTACTCCCTCTTTTTGGGGTAAGATACAGAAATTATTTTCTTTTAATACTAGATTGTTGCTAAAAAAGTACTAGATGTGTGTACTGGAACCTAGTATCATCATGAGGTCTAATGTCAATCATTTTGAAAAAGTTGTAGATTTTAGTCTAAAAGTACTAAAGTAGTAAATGTATCGAAGTACTAGATGTAGTAGGTACTATAATACTAAACTGGTAACACTGGATGCACGTCATCATCAATTCTTCTTAATGTATCTTTCTGGTCTTTAAATTTTACGAGATACGTAACTGTTGTAAATCTTAATTTACTTATATCCCGGCAGGGTGGCTTTCTCTGAGATGCCACAATAATACGGCGGGTTCACCATCGTGTCAAGAAAATACGCTAGTGCCTTCTCAGTTTTATTTTATAGTAATTACTTACTAAACCTAAATCAAAACAATTTCCGTTGCACGTCATCAATCAGTTAATAATTGAAAATCGGTCAGGAAACATAAGAAAATTAAATTTGGGCAAAAAATATATAAATTTTATGCGATATTGAATGTAAAAGAAACTTAATGTATTCTTCTTTGATACTAAGCCGCTTAAAGGAAATGTTTTTTAAAATTTACTGACACTCGAAGGTATGACATGCAACGGAAATTGTTTTGACTTAACTTTAGTTTATTTTTGAATTTTTAGAACTCAGCGTCCAATGTCTCTAGTGGATGTCAGTGGTAAAAACAGAACCAGCTTACCGATGTCGCCGACGCCATTTTGTGAAAGCGATTTGACAGATTACAGTTGGTCAGTGGGTTTTTCAGAAACATCAGGATTGAAACCGAAGTTACACATTACTCAGATACGCTTACCGGCATTTTGTAATACAGAAGCGTTGTTTGGGATATTTGATGGTGAGAAATATTCATGGAGGGATTCTATTTCTCGTATGGGATGACAAATAATTTTTTCCACTCCTAATCTATAAAACGGCCATTATTGACCGATTATTAACCTTAGAAATTGTTTTTCTCTACCTCGTCAATTATTATTGATCATGGTTAATAATAAAAATAATCTATTTGAATCCTAGTAATGTTTGTTCAATGATATTGTTTGCATATGATAATAGCGCTTACATTCCGACCAAACCATTTCAATAGGATTAAAGTGACAATGATATGGAGGAGGTCTTAAAACTCGTTGTCCATGTTGCAATGTTAGTTCATCCAACCTAAGAAAATAAAATAAAAATAATTAAAAATTCTTTCCGGATTACTTGTAACGTATGGGTGGGATAGGCTGCTTCACTATTATCCAGATCTGATCCTTCATTGCAAATGGTGAAACCGGAATTTTTTTGTTCTAACCATGCAATAAGTTATCTTTCTGACCAACTTGTATTTGGAATTTTTTCAATTAGCCCAGAATAATAGAAATAGGTGGCGTTATCCATGATAATAAGCAACTGTTTCTTCCAAGTTTCATCGACTCATATGATAATCATCAGATCAGATTTTAGGCCAGACTTAAAAATCAAACTATTCACAAATTTTTGATGAAAGCTTGTAGAATAATATACCGTACACCCTCTGACGATTTTTTTAACTGTATGAAGAGTGAGTATCATCGTGCCATCTTCGCCTTTACTGTATATCCAGGTTTCATCCAGAAAAGAGGTATTAAAGGGAAATTAAAAGTGGCCGTTATTCTTAAATCCTCCTAAAAATTCTACTCGTTTTTGGGCTATATGGGGTTTCTCTATTACAAAAACGCCTGTTTAATACAGTTCATTTAGGCTATTTAAATTTTCATTTTTTTAAACAGTCCGCTAATGAGCCAGTGGATATTTTAACACCATCAATGTTTTAAGGTTTAGTTGTGTTGAGCGAATGCATGATAGTGTTCACCTGCTCTATACAACCCATAAATACGCTCTCTTATGGCATGTTCATGAATTTCGTGAATTTGTTGACCACGGGATGACAAAGTAGCTACAGTATTGTGATTCTTAAAATCTACATCCTTCTCTATCCCCTTTGCCCTAATTTATTGGATTGTTGAACACGAAACTCCCAAAGCATCAGAAACTCTTTAAAACAGGTATTTCTAAAAACATTGCCATATATTTAGAAGATGATATAGTGTCCGCGAAAATAATTAAAAGAAAATATTGTGGCATATCGGACAAGTGTGTAACTATTTTTTATATACGGAAAATTTTCCATCGTTCTTGGATTTGCTTGGGTTATGGCTGCCCGTGGAGTCCTAACAAGGACGAAACGGCCGTCGTGGTCTACCCGCCCCAGGGTATCCATTAAACTTGGATCCCTGTGTATTCCAATATAAAAAAATAGTTGCACACTTGTCCGATATGCCACAATATTTTCTTTTAATTGCCATATATTTTTTAAGTTTATTATTTTTTATGTTTTCACAATTACTGCTTTATTATATTTAAAGGGTAGATAAACTAGTCTTTCCGGCCTCACTTTCTCTTTGAAAATAATCACATAATTTTAAAATGAATGCTTGTTCTTTTTCACAATACCGTGACATTTAAAAAAAAAATGTTGATTAAAAATGTCACTGTCAAAAATGACAATAAATCTTTTTTGACTGGTAAAATTATACGACATTCATTATTGACGCCAATTTACTATCTCACCTAGTTTACGAATGTTAGAAAGATAAGCACTAGTCATGTTATGACGTAACGGTCAGCGGTCATTAAACAGACTTTATCTCGTAAGTGTGTTAGTAGTGGAACAAAAAATATTAACTACGGTTTAGACAGCTTATAACCCTCGAGTATTAAACCCCTTGTCGCTCGTAAGCCTGGCAAATAATATGCTATTATTAATGTTGTAAAATAATTGTTTTTAACCTTTTTTTAGGTGAAAACAACAATGATACTCCAACAGGAGCAGACAAAGTCCTACCGAGGATTCTTCTGGAGGAACGAACAGTAAAAGAAACAGCGCATGATTATTTAAAGTACACAATGTTATCAACTTATAGACATTTGCGATCGAAAGGACAAAAACAAGGTAGGAAGAAAGAAACCCCATTTTAGAAAATAATCAGAATGACATTTTTTTTTAAATATTAATATTTAAGGAAACGAAAAAAAAACCAAAAGTCTTCTTCCACAATTTTGCTAGAATTTGTATTCTTTCAAAGGTGTCTAGAGAGGAGACAGAAAAAACTTTGCCGATGGTGTTAGTAGAAGAGAAAGTGGTAGATGGTATCCAAACTTAATAGAGCTTATATGGAAGATAAAATGGTGTGCTGGTAGCATTATAAATAGCGAAGAAAAAAATTATCAGCGTAGTTTGTAGAAAAATAATTCTAAACGTTTTGTTTAGTAAGAAAAGTCCAAATAAAAGTCGTAAAAAGGAGATTTTAAAAAGGGAAAGTCTATAAGACTTTGTAAAATATTATATTTATTTTCTGAAGACGGAAATTGAGTTAATCTTAAATGGGGGAAGAAAAAATTCATTTTAAGTTAAAATTTAAAAAAATATTGGTTAAGAATGAATGAGAGACGCATGCTACATAGTTTGGTATTATGCAATAAAATAATTTGTAAAAAGTCTCTATAACTCTACCTAGACATGACCTCTTTATACAAATGCTCTTTCAGCTAACAAATCTCAAAAGTTTATAATAAGGTACCTGCCGACTTTAACATGAACGGTTCGCAAAATGTTCGGGACTTTCTATAGAACTTGCATAGATTGTGTAAACATGGTGTGATTTAAGTATGTGGCTAAACTCCAAAGGGTGCTTCTTTAAGTGATTTTAAGAAGAAAAGTTCAAATAAACATGGGTCCGAAAATGCATAGTTTTTACGATACAGGGTGTCAAACTAAAAAAAAATCGTTGTTCGTAAATATCTCAATACTCTTTGATTCGATTTTGTTGAAATTTGGCAATTATGTTTGTAATAAAAAGAGGATTATTTAGCCTTAATTAGATTAAAATTATTAGGTCCAGTGGCGTCCCGGAAGACAGCCCAACTAATATTTTTGACAAAAAGATTGCGCGCCACTGACTGGTTTTTAAATAATATATATTTTTTTCGAATTAAGCTACTCCAAATACAACTATTTTATCTTATGAGTTTTTTTATATCTTGATTTGTTTTCGAGAAAAAAATAAAAACCACTTTATTGCATGTCCCCGGGACAATAAGAGTAAAAAATTGAAACTACTTATACCAAACTATTAAGCAATTAAAATTACACGAAAGTCCTCTTATGCTTTTTTTCGCACAGATTAAAAATGTTTTCGATAAAAGAAATTAACATAAAATAATCGCATAACGTAATAATTTATTACTGCAATGTTTTAAAAGTAACAGAAAAAGAATAAGAGAGATATGTGCTATGGAATGAAAAACAGTTGCTGTTCAAACAAATTTGATTGAGGCTAAATTATCCTCTTGTTATTACAAACAGAATTTCCAAATTTCAACAAAATCGAATAAAAGAGTATTGAGATATTTATGAACATCCGATTTTTTTTTTAAAGTTTGACACCCTGTATCGTAAAAACCATTTTCGGACCCATGTTTATATGAACTTTTCTTCTTAAAATCACTTAAAGAAGCACCCTTTGGAGTTTGGCCACATACTTAAATTACATCCTGTATTATATCGATATATATTTCTTTCTCTGCCTGCTTCTTAGGCCATTATAAATAATGTCGACAATATTTCATACGTTTTAACTTCATTTACATGTTTATATTCATCCCCTGGTTGTCTGTAACATATTTCTCAATTTTATAAACCAGCGTCTGTGTTGTGGTACATAGTAAATTGTATAATTAAATTATAGTACTTATATTATTGATTAATTAGAATATTATTTCGGTTGAGATAATAAGCTAAGCTTCAACTCCGCCATTTGTAATCTTTATACTCCTGTAAATTACAATAAAGCCATATTTATTTATTAATTCAATTTGCGTCTGGAGAAAATAAAATTTTTTTTAATATCTTGCAAACTTGCAACTCTTATGGACTTTACTTTTTTTAAATCTTCTCTTTGCGAGTTTTATTTTAGTTCGGATTTAGTTAATTTGGACTTTTTTTTTCTAAACAAATGTTTTGAATGATTTTTCTGCAATTATTTTTCTACAAACTCAGTATAAGGATAATTTCTAATTCACTATTCATATTATGTTATACCAACACACCATTTATTTTATCTTTCATTAGCTCAATTAAGGTTGGATATACCATCTACCATTTTCTCTTCTGCACTTTACTATCAGCAACGCATGTAAAGATCTTTAAAAGAATACATTTTTTATTCTATTAAAATTGTGGAGGAAGGCTTTTGAATTTTCTTTCGTACCTATCATACTTTCAACTATACGTTGAGCATGAACTATTTCTTTAAATGAATGTTTAAGGTTTAAATGCAATAGCGGTACATGTTCTCAAAGCTAAGCAAACCAGTGGCGAGTTTAATGGGTTTTCAGAAGGTTTAAAAAAATACGTCATGAAAATTGCAAGCATAGGAGATATCAGGGTGGTGTTAGGCAAATGCGACGGACCAGTCAGATTGCTCCCCGTAAAGATAAGGAAGCAAATAAGGACGAATCCTACTCTGCAGTTAACGGTATGCTTTTTTTTAATAATTTGTTATTAAAGCATGTCTTATTAATATTCAACTTAATTAAATCAATTTAATAACATCCAATGTCATATACAGGACAACGAATATTCCAACAGAAAATGTTTACTCTGAATAAAAGAAAAGGAATGTAAGCAGTTTAAAACTGGGTTTTATTCCTCCAAATCGTCCCTTTTCATAAACCGGGTTGTTTCGAATCGTAGATTAGACTAACTATTCGTTAATTTGTTAGGGTTGTACATTTTACCTCAGTCTTGGATTTTTGAGTAAATTTGACTTATATTACCTCAACACAATCAAGTATACAGGGTGGCCTTTTAGTGTGGCAAAGTACAATAGCTCCGTTACTATTTCAAATACATTAAAAATATTAATACAAAAGTTGAAGGGCAGTAAGTGACTTATAACGTAAAATTATTTTTAACTCTATAGGGTGGCTCAAAAAAGCGGAACAATAAAAAATGTACTTTTTTTAAATGGAACACCCTGTATATTTTTTCATTTTTAAATTCTAGATAAAATTATAATTATTTTTTATTAAATACATTATTAGTCTATACTTTATAGTTTCCGAGATATTGACTCTTGAAAAGTGACATTTTTGAACTTTGACAGCTTCTAACTTTCTAACAGTACGTCTTAGAGCAAAACGGCTTACATGTCCCTATCTTCAATTTTTATTATCTTCCCAAAAAAATCAACTTCCGGTTAAACCGGATGTTACTCGAAAGCAGGAAATATAGTTGTTCCGGTTTAACTGGAAGTTGATTTTTTTGGGAAGATAATAAAAATTGAAGATAGGGACATGTAAGCCGTTTTGCTCTAAGACGTAGTGTTAGAAAGTTAGAAGCTGTCAAAGTTCAAAAATGTCACTTTTCAAGAGTCAATATCTCGGAAACTATAAAGTATAGACTAATAATGTATTTGATAAAAAATAATTGCAATTTTATGTGGAATTTAAAAATGTAAAAATATACAGGGTGTTCCATTTGAAAAAAGTACATTTTTTCTTGTTCCGCTTTTTTGAGCCACCCTATAGAGTTAAAAATAATTTTACGTTATAAGTCACTTACTGCCCTTCAACTTTTGTATTAATATTTTTAATGTATTTGAAATAGTAACGGAGCTATTGTACTTTGCCACACTAAAGGGCCACCCTGTATTTGATGCCATACGGTTGTGTTTATAAATGCAACAGTAGCGCGCGGGTCATAGATTTAAAAAGGCCAATGCTGAATTTACTCTCTTATTATAACAAAGCGACCTTTAAAAATATTTTTCTGCGATTTGTTGTTTCCAAATGTAATAAGAATAAGTCATTTTCATAAGATATTATAAATGATAAAAAAACCAAAATGGAATTACAAACAAAATTACAACCAGTTAATAATATATAGACGCATATTCCTTGTGATAGTAAGAGTATAATGCTATGCCTAATACAGTCGTATTAGACAGCTGTTGTCCAACCTACCGCTAGAGTTTCAGCTTTATTTTAACATAAATTTCTTTATTCTAACTAAAATAAGCTACTGCAGACTATCTAATGTTATTTACGTCGCGTCGCATTGCCGTTACTATGGAAACGAAAAATGTCAGTCTACCATCCTCGCTTATTATGGCCTCCATTATACGTTCGTTAAATAATATACTATTAATAATTTAGGTTCCAGATCCAGATGTAACAGAAATCCACCTTGATGAACAAGATGAATACCTAATAATAGCTAATAAAAACCTATGGGATGTTATGACCCCTGAAAATGCTGTTAAAGAAGTTAGCCTTCAAAGAAACGTTATCTTGGCCGCTAAGAGACTACAAGATTTAGCACAAAGCTATGGTAATTATTATGTGTATTGATGGCTGCTTTGCTTTTGCAAAAAGGCTTTTAATACATCTTACCGCTGTGTCGGGATTGCTTGGATTTTGGCTGCCCGTAGAGTCCTAACAAGGGCGAAACGGCCGTCGTGGTCTACCCACTCCAGGGTACCCATTGTGCTTGGATCTCTGTGTATTCCAATATAAAAACAGTTACACACTTATCCGATATACCACTATATTTGCTTTTATTCAAATTAATAATTAAAAAATAAAATTTAGATGATCAGAATTTGTGGCTTTACTAGAATCATTAATGTATTATGATATTTTAGGTGCTGAAGAAAATTTGAGTATAATTGTAGTAAAATTTAACTTGATGGGTTCAGACGTTGATTTATTGATGAGAGAACTGAGACAGACGATAAGGAAAACAAAATATCAGAGTGAAAGCACTAATTCCGTTTGCCAGCCTGGATGTTGTTGCGAAGCTTTAAATACTGAATGCATAAATTGCATTGACAAAATTCCCATACCTCCTCCCATGATGATCGGAGACGATAGGTATATTATATTATATTTGTCCCTCTTCAATTTATATTTATTTTGGTAAATTATTAAACTGTAAAATTGTAATTGTGGTTAATTTTTAAGATCTTCACCCAGTGGGCAAAGTGAGCAGGCTTGTAGTGATTGTAACTCGTCATCGAAGCTATTTATTAACCAGTTGACTAAGCAACCTGATAATAGACTGTTTAGAAGCGTCACACCATCTATATTTGAATCGGTCGAGGTAAGACTAATAGTATAATAAAACTAATATACTACCACTATATCCGTCTGGTACCATAGACATTTACATTGAGATAAGCAAACAATAATCACGAAAGTGGCAAATTTATGGCCTTGCACATGTAAACAAAAACACTAAAAAAATCTTATTTAACGAACATTATTTTGATTTTGTAGAAAAACACACGTCATTTAATATGGCGCTACTTTAAAGAAAATGTATCTGAAATAAAGCATTGTCAAAACTAAGAAGTTTTATGTAGGTTGCGTTAAGTCTTATTTTGCAAAAGTGGTGCAATTTACAAAATATGGGTAAAAAATCTAAATTATTTTATACAGCTGAAATTTTGCATGTGGGCTAAAAACTGCATTTAAAAAACTTTTCTAATAACTTTTTTCGATACTTTCAGAAATAACCCCTCTTTTGAATTATTTTCTGGAAAAAATTAAAATTTGACAGATAATGCGAATCACGTGACAACTATTTTTTTGCTTAATTTTCATCTCGATCGAAGCAGAACTTGATACCGAAGGTAAATTTCGAATAAAGCTATTAATAAAAAAGACCCATATGATGCGGACTTTACTAGTCACACTGTATACAGGGTGTTACTTAATGATGTGGCGTAATTTTAAGGAAGTATTCCTGAACCAAATTCAAATAGAAAAGTTCATATAAACATGTGTCCTGAAGAGTCTGGTTTTCAAGATACAGGGTGTCAAGGTTTTAAAAAAAAATTGTTTTTTTATTAATATCTAAATGATCCTTTTACCGATTTTGTTGAAATCTGGCAGGGTTATTCATTGTAATAAGACTCTGTTGGCACTAACTAAAAGAAAATGATAAGTTCCAGTGGCATCTCGGGGGGCAGTGTCACGAATAATATTGACAAAAAAATGTACGCTACTGAGTTTTTTGAAAAATTTAAATTTTTTTCAGATTGAGCAACTTTTTTGTCTCTCAATATCTTTTCATATATTACTTCCTTTTCGAGGAAAAAAATAAAAACGACTTCATTGTATGTCGAAAAATTGTTAAAATAAAATCAAGTTAACTTTGATCGTTCAGTATATTTATTTCTAAGCCATTTTTTAAAATCATTTCCAACATTTTTTGTAACTAGTCATTACTTTTCGTTTGTTAGATTTTAAAAAATGGCTTAGAAATAAATATACTTAACGATCAAAGTTAACTTGATTTTATTTTAACAATTTTCCGACAAGCAATGAAGTCGTTTTTATTTTTTTCCTCGAAAATGAAGTAATATACGAAAAGTATAAAGAGACAAAAACGGTGTATTTGTAGATGCTCAATCTGAAAAAAATTTAAATTTTTCAAAAAACTCAGTAGCGTACATTTTTTTGTTAATATTATTCGTGACACTGCCCCCCGAGACGCCACTGGAACTTATAATTTTCTTTTAGTTAGTGCCAACTTAGCGTCTTATTACAATGAGTAACCCTGCCAGATTTCAACAAAATCGATAAAATAATCATTTAGATATTAATAAAAAAACATTTTTTTTAAAACTTTGACACCCTGTATCTTGAAAACCAGACTCTTCAGGACACATGTTTATATGAACTTTTCTATTTGAATTTGGTTCAGGAATAGTCCCTTGAAATTACGCCACATCATTAAGTAACACCCTGTATAGAGAAATACGCACCTATTGATCGTTCTTTAAAGTCTTAAGTGCAAATTATTTACAACTCTGAACCAAGTAGTCGATTAACTTGAGGTTTTCCAAACGAAGTAGTACTCAGTAGAACGAAATTTTCGTTGTTCTTGCTTTAAAGACATTATAAACAATTATTTTTAGGTAAAAGCAAATCCAGAACGGCGAAGTTACAGAGGTGTCGCCAAGGCCTTAAAACAGCGAAGAGAAGAAGAGAAAAATAAAGAAAATGACTCTGATTCGGCCTTGTCAGAAGAACAATTTAAGTGTTGGGAATACATGCTGGAACAAAACACTCAACTACTATTCGATAGGGTAAAACTTGAGCTTTTAACAAACTGTAGTATGCACCTAAAAATTTGAAATTTTACTTCGGTAAAATAAGATATTTTGTTGTTTTGTAGGAATTAAATACATTAGGAAAAGGCGCTAAAAATAATCAACATTTTAGAGTTAAGACGCCAAGCTTGAGCAGAAGTAGCCCACAGCTAGCGACGTCAGATACGAATAATAATCCATCAGTAACAGGTCAGTATTTAGCAAATAAACAGCACGATAATATTTTTGTACCATGTTTAGTGTGTTCCTTATAGCATGAACTATTTATTTTATATACAGCGTTATGATAAACGAACGGATCAGCCTTTTAAATATAATACAATCAACAGACTAAGTATGAAATTAAATTAATTTATAAGATGTTGAAAATGTCTTCTACCAACTTTTCTGCATTAGATCAATCGATCTAAAACTTTCTGTTGTACATTTGTTCTACTTGTGTAGAAATTTCTCGTATTACTTGTCGAATGGACTCCTTGAGCGTATCTATCGAGTTGGGTTTAGATTTTTAAATTAAATTTTTGACGAAGCTCCACAAAAAAAGTCCGGTGGGTTCAGATCGGGCAATCGGGGTGGCCACTCTATTGACCTCCGTCTACCTATCAACCGTCCGGGAAGAATTGTACTTAACACCTCTCCTAAATACACTCTGTTAAAACGATAATGTAAACTTGGCAAATCAGGATCACTATAATCTGGAAAGAGAGTGGCAAGAGCTGGATCATTTCGAAGGAAGTTTAGATCTTTCACCAGTATGGCTCTCATCAAAGAAACATGGTCCGATTTCTTTATTTTTATTTTCAACAATGCCCCATAGACATTAACCTTTTCATTATACTGGGGGGGATTTTCTATGAACCAGTGAGGATTTTCCTGTGCCCAGTATACAGTGTGTCCCCGGATGGAGTTGACAAGAGGAAAAATATCTTTATTATTGATTTTACGACGAAAAGTTATTCTTTATAAAAAATTCTGCTTGTCGAGAAAATTAATTTACCATATAAAATTTTAGATATAGATGTTGTTGATAAATAAACATGAAATGCTTTAAGAGAGAAGTACCATTATTTACTATTTTAGACAAAATGTTTATGAAACAAAGTTGTTTATAATCCAAAATAAAGCTTAAATACAAAATTAGAAATCTAAATTCTAATTTTTATTTTTTACAATAGAATTTATGAACATTCAAAATGTACAATTATTGTGAAAAAGTTATTATTATCCTCCAAAGTTATTATTCTACATATCCTCCTCCAACCTGTAGGTACACATTTCTCCACATTAGAAATAAATTAAATAAATAGGTCAGCACTCTCAGGTTTTCATTTTGAATGTAATAAATTCTAATGTAAAAAATAAAAAACAAAAATTATAATTCAATTTGAAATTTTGTATTTAGGCTTTATTTTGGATTATAAACAACTTTGTTTCATATACGTTTTTTTCGTCTACTGATAATTTAGGAAAGATGAAGATTGTAATCTTTGAGTCTATACCCCTTATTTGTTTTATGTTAAATGCTCTCGCCTATCAGGATCATCGTCCAATAACTCTTATACAATTACTGACTTGTAAGGAAAATTGTCTAATTTTGAAAAGAAAAAATAATAACTACTTATGATATGTTTCACAAATTTATTCAGTTTCCTGACAAGTGTTTTGGCCCTTTCGGGTCATTTTCAAAGGAGTACAAGAAGATACCAAGATACTAGATACTATCTTCTTGTACTTCTTTGAAAATGACCCGAAATGGCCGAAACACGTGTCAGGAAACTGATTAAATTTGTGAAACATAACAAGTAGTTATTATTTGTTCTTCCTGTGCAATGAAACAACAGTTTCACCAAGCATGTAGCCCAACACAAATTAATTATATGAAATATAAAAGTGATATTATTTTTACCCCATGGTTAACGGATGACCTCCTTTTTCTTGACGCCTTGTATAACTATAGATGAATAATATTTTCCTTACCTTAAGTGTTGACTTGTTTTTACTAACTAAACAAAAACCTCGTCACTAAAGCATGCAAAAACCTTTTAACAAAAAGATCTCCCTTCTAACTTTTTCAGCCGCCAACCAATTTCTGTCGAAACAGTTCGGAAGCTCACGTTCGTTTAACCCGCTTCCCACCAAAGCGCTGTCAAAATCGAATTCTCGCTTGGGATTGGACAAAAAACATCTGCTCGGAGGACCGAACGCCGCTTACTTTGGGAGTTTGCAGAGGCTCATGCCGTACAACTTGGAGTATGATTTTGCAGTGATGCACGAGAGGGGTTTGGTGGATTCTTTGGATCTGGATAGAATGCACCAGTATTGGGGAGTCGCTACAACCGAGTTGTAGAAAGTGTTAATTAGGGTCTAAAATGTTTTGTTGTATTATTGGGAGTGCATGGTCGGTTCTTTAAAATATCTTGATACCGCAGCAAAATAGATAAATCATTTCATTCATAAAAGTGCCAAGCCAAGCCGACAAGTCACTGTTGCTTAGAGCACATATTATATCGCATAAAATGTAAATCTTGACACATTACTTTACAGATCGATTAGGTACTGCATTAAAATATTGTTTTGTTCACAACATGTAAAAACGATAGACATTTACCTTTAGATACCTAGTAGTAAAGTAGTAACATGATTTATTTAGCAAAAAGCTACAATTAAATATTTTTTAATACATTTTTTTAAACACATTTTTATAGACTTATTTTTAAATTTTAAAACGCAACCTCTTTTAACAAAAACAGACAGAAAAGTTAAACATTTTGCAAATTGTATCAAATATTACGTATCATTTTGTTTTTTAATTAAATGTAATTTAAAAATTTTTTTTTACAGTTTTAATGATTTTTGAGATTTAATAGACTTTTCCAAATTATTATATTCTATCAAACCTTTATAAAAAATAGATTTATAAGTTAATGACACTCTATCTACATACAAATTTTGATTAGTTCTTGTTTTATAATTATGATGGTCATAATTAAGAGAACAAATTTTTTTTAAACAATCAGCAATACATTATTTTTAATTTTATGTATAAAGATACATAGATACTAAAAAAAAATTAAATTTCAGACATTCAACCAATCTAAATTTTTCAACATAAAATTAATTTTTGTTACATATTTGTCACAATTTAAAATAATCCGCATTGCCTTATTTTGTCAAATTTGTAATTTATCAAATACTTCCTCACTAGAACAATATAAAATGGAAGAACAATAAAGAAAATGTGGTAACATAATAGTATTAAATACAGTTTTTTTAGAAAACAAACTTAAATTAGAACTAATTCTTTTAAAATAACCTACTTTTCCCGCAATCTTCGATATAATACTTTCAAAATAATTTAAAAATTTTAATTTTGGATCAGTGATTATCCCTAAATATTTAAAACTGTAATTTCAACTTATAGCTTATCTTCTGCGCAAACAAAAGTTACGTTTTATGGGTAAAAAAAAAGCGTTCTGTAGCGCATCCCTTACCGGTCAGATGCTTTCCCCCCAACAGGATTGGGCATGCGTACGAACTTCTTGTTATCGGCCTGTCCTTCTTTAGCGACTTGCTCAAAATATACTCCAGAAATGGCTCGGCGCCATTTTTGTTGTTGTGTTTTAAGCTTTCTTTGTGGATTCCTTGTTGTTTATTGTGGGTATTTAATATTTTCGGGTTTCCAGTTTTTGTGCTTTTAGTGACTCCGGTTGGAATATAAACAATGACTAGTAAAAACCGTTGTATGATTTTATTATGCCCAAATAGGGGTAAAATACCGGGTATTTCGTATTATCAATAAGTGTATGGAGTAGTGTTGTATCTTGATATATAACTTTATTTTATTATGATTAATTTAAACACATCTAACTAGGCCTAGGCTACATAAATAAGGTATGAAAATAAAGAGAAACACATACCAAGACAGATTATCCCGATGCATGTTTTGGTATATTTTATTTGCAGCCCTGCAATCTAATTCGGTACGCCTATTTTTCGGGCAATATATTGCTTCAAAAAGTTTAAAAGACACTGTTCTCTATATACTTATATTATATGGAAGAAAAATGTAAATACCTAGGTATGTTATTAATTTATATTAATCCAAGGGTAAAAGTATTGCACGGGTCACGTTCTCGGGCAAAATTGTGCTTAAAAATGTTTTACACGTATACCTACCCAAGTTTCTTTGTAACTTGTAATTGTAAAAATCAATACAAAATATATACCATTTATAAACAAATTTTAGAAACAAACCCTTAAAAACAATTTCCTATTCTCAAAATCTGAATAACTACCTTATTTCCCAACTTGGTCAAAAATTGAGAAGAAATTCCAATTTTTTGCCAAGAATTTCGGGCAAATTTTAGCTGTTTACACGTAAAAATAAATTGAAGGTCAACTTTTACAATTTGTTAAGTAAAAACTTAAATTTTAAAGCCCGGACCTGTCTATTTTCTATTCGTCAAATCGCGGGCGACCGCGCAATATCTCCTATCTCCAATTTTTGGCTACAACAGATTATTGTTGCTATGCATTCTTCCCGTCATATCGAATGTGTCTGCAAATGCTCATAAGTCGGAAAAAATCCTAAATAATTTTAAAATGTAGTTGAAATATCTCCCACCAGAACGAAGCTGTAAACACATGCTGCAACAAAATTTGTTCCTATTTCGGCACGTGTGTTTGTAGCAATTTCTCCCAATTCTCAAAAAAAAATGCATCATTTACTCCTATCTAAATAAAATAAAGAAACAATATATCCTATCTAATTTTAAACCAAAAACAATATTATCTCATATCTAATTTTAAACAAAAAAAAATTAAATACAATAATTTTACATATTCAACGAGATAATGAGTTCACGAAATAAATACCTAAAAAAAATGTAGTTTCTTAAAATAAACAGTTTTATGTTCCTCCTGAAAAGTTATTCGAATATGACTTAGGAGATATTGCGCGGTCGCCCGCGAAATGATAATGTTGCAGTGCGCATGTCTAATCGTGTGTAGCTCAGTTTACATGCGCGAGGCAATAAATTTGCTGCTTTCGTGATAATTGTTTGCTTATCTAAAGGTAAATATCTATGATAAAAATTAATTTATCACTCTTTTAAATAAACCACCTCAACATTTTTTTGAGGCTAATATCGAAAAAGTCATTGTGTATTTCTGGTTGCCAGCACTAGATGACGATACCCAGCGTCGTCACGACTTGCAGATACTCAAGATAGCATGTGAGCTGTTGTTGTCTTAAGGTTATGAAGATAATTTAATGATAACTTTATGATGTGCATGTGCTTGATCATCATAGGGTAGAATGACGTCAACATTGATTAAATAAACCATTTAAAAAAATTAAAACAAGCTTTTTAAAATACTTAAATAAATAAAATTTATTTTAAATAAAAAACAATAAATAAATTAAAGACGACTAGTACATACACTTATAATACAAATTAGTAAAATTTACCTGCATTTTTGACTAGAGTTAGGTTACTGATTTAGTTTGCATACTGTACAATCAATATCTATACAATAAACTGTACATTTTAAAAATAAAATATATAAAAATTTGAAAATAAATATTCGCAAGTATTGGCGAAAAGTTACTGCATAGTTTCTCGGAGCATCGACACTTTTAATGACATTTTATCAACAGTAGATTGAGCTATGATACTTTGAACATCATGGTATCAAAAGTATGCCCAGGCACCGGAGTCCGTGGTTTTTGAGTCATTTTTAAGCTGTTTTTTGCGCTCAAAAACAGCAATCCAACAGGCCCCGGTGCCCTGGGCATAATTTCGCGAGGTGTTGGGTCCTATGTTAATCAGGGTTATTGCTTAATCTACTATCAATAAATTAAAATAATTCTTTTTAAATACTGACTGTTTTCAAATTCAGGGTAGACTGTCGTCATGTTTTCTTTCGTGGTGTTCCGTTCTACACTGCCGGTCAAACACCACCGGAGGAGAAATATATTACATTTTAATTTGCAATAACGTTTTAGATCATTTCGACTGATTTTTTTGCAAATGAAAGGCACATTTATTAAATTTTCTTGCTGTATTCTAGTTATTGTAAAATAATCATCCCGTTGCTGCTACCAGTGTGACCAGTAAAGTCCGCATCATATGGGATTTTTTTTATTAATAGCTTTATTTGAAATTTGACTTTGGCATCAAGTTCTGCTTCGATCGAGATGAAAATTAAGCAAAGAAATAGTAGTCACGTGATTCGCATTATATGTCAAATTTTAATTTTTTCAAAAAATAATTCAAAAGTAGGGTTATTTCTGAAAGTATCGAAAAAAGTTATAAGAATAAGTTTTTTTTAAATGCAGTTTCTAGCCCACATGCAAAATTTTAGCTGCATAAGATAATTTTAATTTTTTAACCATACTTTGTAAATTGCACCACTTTTGCAAAATAAGACTCAACGCAACCTACATAAAACTTCTTAGTTTTGACAATGCTTTATTTCAGATACATTTTCTTTAAAGTAGCGCCATATTAAATGTGTGTTTTTCTACAAAATCAAAATTGGGCTATTAAAACTTGGTCGCGTGTGATGCAAAGTTTATTTGTTTTTCACCCTGTATAAGGTAACTTCATAAAATAAGTATTTTTGAAAACGTAGTTTATGTCTGAAAGTAATACACCTTAATATTAAGACAAAAAAGAACACTGTGTAATCAGTAAAGTGTTCATTAAGTGGAAAATAAAGTTTAGTGGTGAGTAAAACATAAAAATTTTCTTATGCAGCTGAAATTTTGCATGTGGGCTAGAAACTGCATTTAAAAAACTTTTTCTAATAACTTTTTTTTCGATATTTTCAGAAATAACCCCACTTCTGAATTCTTTTTTGGAAAAAATTAAAATTTGACAGATAATGCGAATTACGTGACTACTATTTTTTTGCTTAATTTTTATCTCGATTGAAGCAGAACTTGATGCCAAAGTCAAACTTCGAATAAAGCTATTAATAAAAAAAAAATCCCATATGATGCGGACTTTACTAGTCACACTGTATACAAGGAAGAACAACAGTTACGTTTTTAACACTAAATTTTAAACACCCTGTGAGAAAATTGGGTTTCAAGAGGGATATAACGTTAAAAAATTATAAAACTTAAGAACAAAACTAA
This sequence comes from Polydrusus pterygomalis, assembly GCA_963969555.1. Lineage (NCBI taxonomy): Eukaryota > Metazoa > Arthropoda > Insecta > Coleoptera > Curculionidae > Polydrusus > Polydrusus pterygomalis. The sequence continues at coordinate 6,495,009 of OZ018376.1, forward strand.
TTTAAGCTACTACCCAATTTTTCCATAGGGTATGTCTTTCGTTCTTCTTTATATGAGCAAAGTGATGCCTACTTTACTATAACTGGAATACCCTCAGAAAACTTAATAATTAAGGTGTCTTCAATTTGCAAAAAATTATTTAAATTATTACAATAAAACTTTAGTCTAATTTCCACATAATATTTATTTTACAACCCGACGCGTTTCGCTATACTGTTAGCTTTGTCAATAGTTCAGTCATTGGGGATCAAAAAAGGGGCTTACCTGGAAAAAAGTCCGGAAGTTTTAAAACTTTACAGGATTGAAGACTTGTATGTCCAGCAATGAAATTCACAAAATGCACAATTCGAGACGTGCCGCTGGCGCCGCCATCTTGCCAAGATGGCGCCCAAAAATGCTTCTTTGCCAATATCTCGAAAATTATGCGTTTTGCGGAAAAATACGTAGAAAGCAAAATTAAAGAAGATAAAATTTCCTACAAAGAAGGTTTTATGAAAATTTTCGCTAAAGTTAACCGTTTAGGCATAATAGCTCAATTTATGACAACATATTTCGTAAACTTCTATAAACTGCTTTATCTATCTACATATTTGTCCTTTATAATAAAACGGTCTATTCAAATGAATTTTCGTAATATTTTGAGCTTATAATGAACCGGACCGACACATACAGACACACATTTCTAGCCTGTGCGCCACTACCAATGCGCCGGAATTCTAAAAAAAGCGAAATCCCTGCTGTACAAAGCTTTTTTGCCAGTTACAGACATTGACTTTGGACCTAGCAAAGTGTACATTATTGACGGTGGAAACTTGTTGCATCGAGTTGTTTGGAGCCGAAATGAAACATTTGGTTCGATTTGCAACAGTTACGTAAATCATGTACAAAGACACTATCAGTCAAATGCGGTTGTTGTTTTCGATGGCTACCCTACAGACGCTGCAGAAAAAAGCACGAAAAGCGAAGAACGACAGCGACGATCACAAAAAAAAACAGCAGATGTTTTATTTGATGAGTCCATGACCCCCACAGTCTCACAGACAAATTTCCTATCAAACGATGCAAACAAAGGTCGCTTTATATCCATCTTAAAATGGAAATTTGAAGAAGCGCACCTCACAGTGATCCAGGCTACAGAAGATGCAGACACATTAATAATAAATACGGCAATAGAGATGTCATCTTCATATGAAAACGCAGTTGTTGTTGGAGATGATGTCGACCTCTCTTCATATGAAAACGCAGTTGTTGTTGGAGATGATGTCGACCTCATTGTTCTGTTGACAGCACTGTGTAAGGCTCACCATAATGTATACCTCCTGAAGCCTGGAAGAGGAAAAACAGTCGACAGCATCTATTCGTCGCAAAGTTTAAATGGCGTCGAAGCGGTAAAGGACAACATCTTGTTCCTCCAAGCAATAAGTGGGTGTGATACGACCTCGGCATTATTCAACCAAGGAAAGCTGAAAACTTTAACAACTCTTGAAAAACGTAGAGACTTACAAGCTTCTATAGAAGAAATTCAAAATAAGCATGCCACCGCTGACGAAGTTGCTATTGCAGGTGAGAAATTTCTTCTTGCTCTCTATGGATGCAAAGACAAAGAGAACATAAATCTTGATAAATATCGATAACAGTGTTTCGTGAAATCGGTAACGAAAAGTAAATTTAATTTGGCATCTTTACCGCCGACGAGAGCAGCAGCACGACAGCATTCATTGCGAACCTACCACCAGCTTCAGCAATGGTATGGTTGTACCAAAGACGCCGAAGAATGGAGTTGGAAGAAAACAAGAACAGGCATTACTCCAGTAACAACGTTGAAAGATCCAGCTTCAAAGTCCCTATTGGCATTTTTATCCTGTAAATGCAAGACAAACAACTGTGCTAAAGCCTGCGGATGCAGAAAAGCAGGATTAAAATGTTCAATAATTTGTGAATACTGAAATGGAAAATCCTGCGACAACGTCACTAAAGTGTCACTCGACGAATCCGATGCAGAGGAGTTGGACTTGTCTTTATATATCTCTCTGGTGACTGAAGAAGAAGAGTTCGACGAATTGAAAGACCATCCTGAGCCCAGCACAGCAGACACAATCGACTTTGACATCAATGAGTCAGGTCCGTCAGGCATGTGCAAATAAGTAAAGTTTTTTATTTACCTAGTGGATTAGACCTCCAGGGGAAACCACGTTAAAAAAAAAACGCGCCATGTACTTTACCTCTTGGGTGGTGTGGAAACTAGTACAGCATTTTCAATAATTAAAATTAATTAATCATAAATTAATAACGTAAGCTAATTAACGATAAGCCACTGTTTCATGACAAAATTGTAGAAAGCCTCAAAAACCAGTTTTAGTGAACCCTACTAGACATTTGATTTCGGAAAATCGGCTATAATATGATACGTTACGCAAAATTGTAAAACTTCCAGGTATTTTGTGCCCAAACTGTTAATTTTAGCGAAAATTTTTACAGAACCTTTTTTGTAGGAAATTTTATCCTTTTAAATTTTGCTCTTTACGTATTTTTTCGAAAAATGCATAGTTTTTGAGATATTTGCAAAATACCGATTTTGGCCGCCATCTTGGCAAGATGGCGGCGCTAGCGGCAAGTCTCGAATTGTGCATTTTATGGATTTTAGTTAGGGACCCTAAAACCTACAAACCTGCAAATTTTCAAAACTTCCGGACTTTTTTCCAGGTAAAAATCCCCAATGACTGAACTACAAGGGATTTTTTAAATCGAGCGAGCTACTATAATTTTAACAAGTAATTATTTTAACAGAATACCCACAGAGCTGTTTTTAGAATATGGTCAATTATTGAAAAGGTTTAATAAGGGCGATTTATTCAAATCTGTTTGGTCATTCAAAAGTAGACCAGTGGTTTTATGCCTAATTTCCAAACTTTCCAACAAATTAATGATTTTAAATGAATGCTTAATTTGTTGGAAAGTTTGGAAATTAACCGTCATAAAAACACCGGTCTACTTTTGAATGATCAAATAGATTTGAATAAATTGCCCTTATTAAACCTTTTCAATAATTGACCATATTCTAAAAATACCTATGTGGGTATTCCCTTAATATAATTACTTACTTAAGAAAAAGATAATTAGTTTTACCTCACTCGATTTAAAAAATCCCTTGACAAAACTACAGTGTAGCGAAACGCGTCGGGTTGTAAAATAAATATTAAGTAAGTGGAAATTAGACTAAAAGTCTTTATTGCAATAATTGTAATGAATTTCCATCAAGTAAAAGCCAGCCAAGCCCACAATTATTTAAATTTTTGCAAGATCTAAAAAGTGATTGCAAGTTAAACCAAACGAATATTTTTATTGTCCCTGGAGTGTATATTAGTCATCAAAATGTCCATGCTTTTTAAAACAAAATAACTCTTTTAAACAAATAACCAGGTGAAAATTGGGGTGAAAATACAGGGTGTTTTAAAAATCTTGTTTACAAATTTATAATCGAAAATTTTGTAAAATGGCAAATTGGAACCACTGACTGCACCGATTGGGGCAATTTTCCCCTATTCTGTAATGTTATAAATTTGTTTTTGTGAACAACTATTGTAGTGATTTATTTATGTATATCGACATTTTGTACAGCCCCAATCAATCCATTAAAAATCCATTTCAAATTAAAAAATATTTAATATTTTGCGCTCACTCTTTGTGTTTCGTCTGTCTCTCACTGTTTGTAACAATATCCACATAAAATTATTTACAATTAAGGTACACAAGTAAATATGTATATTGACTGACTTTTGTGCACTGCATAATATTATATAATATGTTGTATCCCAGGTAACACAGATTGCTTAAAGCGATCTTTAAGATGTTTGACTAGGAACCAGATGCGATATCCCAATGTGAACTCTTGAGCAGAAATTACAGCTGTAACTACGCGAAATTCTCTCTGTAATCTCGTTGAGACTTTTAAAACACCCACTTAATGAAATGCTAACGAGACTTTCTTGCTTGTACTTATCTACGATATTTGAAAGTTGTCTTAATAATGCATGCTGGTTTGAATCACGATGAAACCGCTCAAAGTATTTTATAAGATTATCTATAGTAACTTTCAATTTTATAGCTACAAAGTGAACTCTGAGCGATAGCTTGATACAATGGTAACAGGTTAGGTCCTGGCCTTGAATCTTAACTCCTGATGAGGATGGAACTGAATATCTCGAAGCAATCAAATTAGGATATTAGCACTTAGTGCTACAAGATGTCTTAAAGATGTTTCGGTGAATCGGGTGATAACAGTATAATAACCAATAAACCAATGCAACCAAGACTTCCTACAAACACTTTTTCCTGCTACGATAAAAAAAAATAAGAAATTCACATCGGGACTTCTATGAGAAATCTTCAAGATGCTATTGAGCCTAATGAATAAAAATGTAGCGATCGCTTTTTCGTATAAAATCTAAGTAATTTCTTGAAAGCCAATGAATAAAAACTAAAGTAATTGCTTTTGCGTCCAGCAATTGCTTAAAAGTGCAGGAATTGCTTCTAGTCAATGCTTTTTCTTAAAAAATTGAAGCGATCGCTATCGTTTCCTTAAAATGTGATGAATAAATTAAGGAATTGCTTTTTCTAGTGAAGCGATTGCTTTCAACTTTTTATGGTAGGTCGACCCCTGCATCATTTGCTTGGTAGCAGTCAACTTTAGTTCCCCGCGGCATACATGTGCGTTGCTCTTAATTTGTGTCTTCAATTATGGCTGAAAGTCCGTAAAAGAAAAATCTTCAGTGTACGTAAAAATTGCAGATATGATGATTTTAGATTTGACTGCCAAAATGTTGAGTGGTTGGCAAATTATTTTTTGACTAATACTGGTAAAAGGTAAAAGGGTGCACTGTCGCCTTTAAATAGGATTAAAGTCTTTCTGCGGAAATTGTCGGATCCGGGCGTTCAAAATTATGTAGGTGAAGAACTCGGTGTTCACCAAACTACTGTCTGTAAGACATACACTTCTGTAATGGATGCAGTTTTGGAGAAGGCCAATATTTTTATGGAATTTCCTACAAGTGCTGAAGCTGTTATGGAAGCTAAACGGCTGTGGTCAGAGATTTAATTATGTTCCTTCAATTTGTGAACGAATATCAATAATTGCTTGTCTTTAATTCCTTCATCACTACTATCACTTTCCTCATTTTTACTGGAATCTGCCATATCACAAATATAAGTTTCCTATTTTCCACAAAAACGTAACAAATTACTATTGTACTAAATAAATAGACCAACGTTGTTGTATTTACGTCATTTCTTTTGCAAATTAGGCACCAAACTGAACATGAAGTCTATAATCTGAACAAGTGGATAAGCCTTGTCTGAACTTGTGTTAAGAAAAGCAGCAATTGCTTCAAAATTTTATTCAAATCCAGATCTAGCAATTGCTTTTACTTATAGCATTTGCTAGTCAAGCAATTGCTTTTACTAAAAAGTAATTGCTTCAAGTAATTGTTTAATTTTTATTCATTAGGCTAATTTTGTGAATACCCCAGAAATACCCTTGTTGCGATTAGAGTAGGAAATTCCCATCGTGACTTCTATTAGTACGCAGCAAGATAATATCTAAGGGCGGATATTTCGAGTTGATAGAGCTTACTAGAAGACCTCTCGGCGAAGTAATAAAAAGCGTCACATATTCCTTTAAATTTTTCGCCAAGATGTCGATAAGTCGTGCTTGTGCTGCCTGGGATTAAGCATATGCATGTAAAAACTGTACATATATAATATAGAGATCTTTTTGAGTTCAATTAGTTTGTTTATACAGGGTGTGTATTATTTTATAAGGACAATTTGTTTATCAAATTTTACTTATAACTTTAATAACTAAAATATAATTTTTAAAAATAGGCTAAAAATCACAGTTAAAAAATTAGTAACAGATGTGTATTGTAAAATATTTTAGTAGATGCATTAGTAATTATATTGACATTTTCAACGTAAAGTTATTACCAATTCATTCAACTAGAATATGTCCCGATATGTTTAAAATTGTTCCATTATACAACCTTTTTTCAACAGATTTTAAGTTCCATACTGGCTACATTTTTATCTCCTGATTTTTTAACTAATTTTGCCGGTTCTATTAAAACAATTATTTAAAACACCAGTAGAAACTATGCTTTATGATTTTCACTTAGATATAGGTATATTTTCTACAAAGAAGATATCAAAAACCAAAAATACCATTTGTACAAAAACGGCACTATGGTACCGAAACACCTGTGGTGTTGTTGAAAACAAAATAAAGTGAAAATCTCGTGTTTTAATTATTTACGTTTTTTATTGACTTTTATCAGATAAAGGCCTCATCAATCGTTTACTATAGAGTTGTATTTTTAAATGGAACATTCTATAAACGGTGTTCTGGTTAAACGGTGCATCTAAAGAAAACATTGAATTGATTATTAAAAGGTCTCGATATAAAACTGAGCTTTAAAACGTTAACTTGTAGAGCATGGACCAATTAATATATATATAAGCAATGGAACAATTTTAATATCAACTAAGATGTCTTTATTCAAAAAAATAATAATTAAGTATGTGTATTGATTGGATTCCCAATTTTAATTCTCATTCGGCACTAACCAAAGCATACATCTCGCACTCTTGCGAGTCTTGCATAAACAACGTCAGGCCAGTCAATTAAAATATTAATTTTGGAAAAATATAGTCCATCTCTTGATTTATTTTATTCAAACCAAACACCGATAAATCTGGAAGAATACTGCTTGGTTGACTATGTTTCTGATTACTCTTTTTTACGTCGCCCATTTATGACTCAATGCAAGAAGACGTATCTACGTGTATTATGCTTTTCGTAGCCTCGGATTCCGAATGAGTTTCAGAGTAACGAATTTGGAATACAATCATTTAAAGCTGACAATTGGCAAGCGATACTTTTCTTTGGCGAATGTTATCCATAACAAAATAAGTAAAGGTGTACATTGTAAATAAATAAAATATAAATAAATGTTTTTAATAATAACTAATTTGTGTTAGTTTCTTTCTTCTCGACTTTTTTCATTGCACTAAAATCTTTAAAGTCCTTTGGTCATATAATTTATTACAATATATATTTATATCCCTCCAACACACATCCATAATTTTTAAAACAGTTTTTCACTAAATTTTCTATACTCTCTCTCTGCGTACACAGTTTTTCACTTATAACTTTTTCTTCCTTAGGGGGTCAGTAATGTGCGCTGGACGGTTCCCCCAGCCACGAATCGGGACTTGGGGGGAAATCGGGATAACCCCTCGGACTACTGTCATTGCTAATCTCGGAATCTGGACCGCCGGAAGGCATGCCGTGTATTAATCCTGGATGAGGACCTTGACCTATAAGTTACGAGAAAAAAATATTAACGGAAGATCGACCACGGAATGGCTTCGCTATTAAACTGTCAACAGAATTTATTTTTATTAAATTTAAAACCGCCAACACTTAAACAAAAAAAAAAGTTTTCAGAAAGTGTTTTGCAATTATTTTGATTAAAAATCAGGTAAAATTCTTTAGTTATAATACCAATTATTGTTCTGTTATTGAATTATTATCCAATCATTTTGATATATAAGGTGACCCTAGAAGTTTGCGTTACGACACTGGACAACAGATATAAATCTGATAAATTTAAAATTTGACAAATTAATGACCACATTGTCGTACAAAATATTTCCATAATATTGGTAAAACTCTTACCTAAACTAGAATATACAGCTAACTGATCGGGGTACCCCATATGCTCATGCCCGTGGGGCGGCGTGTGCCCAGGTAGATACGAGGGGGAGGTTGTGCCATGGAGAAACATTGGTCGACCAATTCCACTGTGGGGTGACGAACCGTCTTGGTCCATTGACATATTGACTACAGTGCCATAGCTGTCGTCACTTAAATCTAAAAAAAAAAAAAAGGAAAATAAATGTAAGCGCACGAAGCATATAAATATACAGTGTGACCAGTAAAGTCCGCATCATATAGGGTTTTTTTTTATTAATAGCTTTATTCGAAATTGGACTTTGACATCAAGTTCTGGTTCGATCGAGATGAAAATTAAGCAAAAAAATAGTAGTCACGTGATTCGCATTATCTGTCAAATTTAATTTTTTTCAAAAAATAATTCAAATGTGTGGTTATTTCTGAAAATATCGAAAAAAGTTGTTGGAAAAAGTTGTTTTAAATGCAGTTTCTAGCCCACAATTTCAGCTGCATAAGATAATTTTGATTTTTTACCCACCACTAAAATTTATTTTCCACTTAATGAATACTTTACTGATGACACAGTGTTCTTTTTTGTCTTAATACTTATTAAGGTGTATTGCTTTCAGCCACAAACCACGTTTTCAAAAATACTTATTTTATGAAGTTACCTTATACAGGGTCAAAAAGAAATAAACTTTGCATCACATGCGACCAAATTTTAATAGCCGAAGTTTGATTTTGTAGAAAAACACACATTTAATATGGGGGCTACTTTAAAGAAAATGTATCTCAAATAAAGCATTGTCAAAACTAAGAAGTTTTATGTAGGTTGCGTTGAGTCTTATTTTGCAAAAGTGGTGCAATTTACAAAATATGGGTAAAAAATCAAAATTATCCTATGCAGCTGAAATTTTGCATGTGAACTAGAAACTGCATTTAAAAAAACTTTTTGTAATAACCTTTTTTCGATATTTTCAGAAATAACCCCACTATTGAATTATTTAAAAAAAAAAATGAAATTTGACAGATAATGCGAATCACGTGACTACTATTTTTTTGCTTAATTTTCATCTCGATCGAAGCAGAGCTTAATGCCAAAGTCAAATTTTGAATAAAGCTATTATGATGCGGACTTTACTGGTCACACTGTATAAAAAGATTTTCGCAAGATTTAATTCAAAAAAAAAATCTTACAGCGGCGTCCCTGCCCTCATTAAAAAGTTTTACATAGGGTGGGAAGGGGGAGTTTCCAGACAAAATCCTAGCTATGCTAGTGTACTGTATATTATGCTGGTGCATAAAATTGATATTTATTATTTATTTATTAATAGCATACCATGATGACTAAAACTATCCAAATCAACTTTCATCTCGTCCTTATCTAGCAACTTGTCGTGTCTTGGAGATGAACCTCCTTTCATAGACCTAAAGTATTGGCTCCATCGTGTTCTACCGGCGTCTTTTTTAAGTCTTTTTTCTTTTGCTCTCCTAAAGGAAAGATTTAAAAAATAAATATCGATTTTAACAGTATTATAATAATAATAATTAATATACAGGGTGTTTGGGGAGGAAATGGCATGATTTTGGGAATGTGTTCAGAGGGTGAAAATAAGAGAAATAAACTCATATGTTTTAGTTCAAAAAAGGTTTTGTCTGCATATGTTTTAGTTCGATTCTCAACTATTTCTGAAATAATAGGTTGTAAAGATTTTGTAAGTTAATTTTTATTAAAAGAGAATAATATTGTGGCATATTGGACAAGTGTGAAACTATTTTTTATATTGGAATACACAGGGATGTTATCCCGATATGCCACAATATTCTCTATATTATTTTCGCGGACACTATACCTATTATCTTCTAAACGTTAATTTTTATTTTAAAATCGAATAATTGCAGGTACTGCACTGATAAAATTAATTATTTGAATTAAAAAAATTTGGCATTCACTCAAATAAATATTTGTTTCCTATTAGCCAAACAATTATTTATTTGAATTGTACCTAGAAATTATTTAAAGTTTTACTATTATTCGATTTGGTACAAATAATTTTTTATTTAGAAGTAATCACTTTTTACAAAATTTTAGCTAATATTTATTTTATTCAAATTTCTCCTAACTTAAATGAAATGCGTTAATGATTTGAAATGAATAATTTTAAAGTTAAATTAAATAAATATTTATTTCAATGAAATTTGTACATGTTTTATTAAAGTATTTATTTGTTTACTTTTGTTCAATATGTATTTGCCGTCACAACAACTTTTTTCATTGAAATACATATTTGTTTGATTTTTGTTAAGTATTTATTTGCGATCACAGTCGTTTATTTCCTTTCAACAATTTAAGTTATTTGTTTTAAATACATCGTTGATTTCACTGAAACATATCCTTGATTTTATTGAAATAAATCCCTCTACCCCTATGCTATCCAATAAACAAAAAAAAACTAAAGTTCTAATTTCAAACAACTAAATTTTAAAATAATATCGTGGCATGTTTGTATTTTATTGTTTTAGTATCGCAATGACTTATACTAATTGGTTTTAATGCATTTATTACATAGTTAGAATAAAATATCAGAACAGAAAATCTAAATAAAATGGCTGAGCAACATCCGTCATAAAACTAGTAAAAGATATGAATTTTAAAAAATACACAATACTTATTGATGATCAAAGAAATAAAATCATAATAATACAACCTTGCAAACAAAAAATTTAAGAATACTCGCTAGTTTTCGTCGTCAACTGGGGTTTATATTCCAGTCAATAACTAGAGAACCACTTTAAAGTATAACAAAAACTAAAGAGAATTTTAAAGTTAAGGGATGCGGGCAAAATACTCTTGTTTTTTGAATGAGGCCAAAATGGCAATATCAAGACATTTTAAAAACTACAGTTTTATGGCCAACATTACAACTTAATAATTTTTTTGAAATTTTTTTTTTGAGAAAAACAAAACTAGATCATTTTGCAAGGATCATTTATGTTTTCATTTTCTTTCGAAACTAATTATTCTGGTATTTTACGATAACTTCTCAGTTGATTGGAATAACGTGGGTACGTGTTTTCACGATAAAAACGCAGTTTTAACGGCTCGATGGAGAGCTCTAAAGCGTTAGTTTAAAAATTAAAAAAAAACTATTTAATTAGACAAATACGTTAAGTAATTTTTCTTAAAAGTATTTTGTGTTTATAAAACAATACCTAGGTTTAATAAGTATTATTGAGTCGTATCATGGAATAATTAAAATATCCAAATCGTTTCCTACCTTGGAGTGGGAGATACCCCATTTGAGTAAGATACACATCAATGGCAGACGGTCTCATCAATGGCATGGTTTTTGGCATTGCATCTTTCATATTGAAGTATATTAAATAAAGTTTATACACAAACACTGAAATTATCACACAACAAACACATAAGGCAGTATCAATATACAACGCTAACTTTTTGATAGGTATTTTAATTCACTGCTGGTTTTCATTTCTAAGATGCAACGAGGTGTGCTGTGTAGCTATATCTGGAAAAATGGCGACGAAAGACAAAACTTAAGGTCGACCAGGACAACAGGTCCAAACGACGCATCATGCCATTTGTGCGACCAATCATATTATTCAATGCGGGTGACGTATTCCGATAACCGGGGTAGCTTTAAATAATTAAGGATTTGATTTTAATACCTAATTATTAAAGTTAAATAACCAAGTTGTTGAAATACTTCGTTTTATAATGATTTAATTTGTGGTTAACGGTATTTAGTTCCTAATACGGGATTATTTCGCGTAAATATTAAATTATTTGAATTTTGTACTTTTGTAGTTTCTTGCTTAGATATTTATTTTAAAGCTTGCGTTGTTTGACCTAAATCCGCCAACAGTCAAATCATTTTATAAATAAAAACAAATACTCTGACATATTTTAATTAAATAAAACTGAGTTAATTCAAATCATATTTATTTGTCACCAATACTTCCTCGGCAAATAAATCAGTTTATTTGTTTAAAGGAAAACAGTTTTATCAGTGCATTTTTCGGCACGTTTGTTAATGGTTCGGGTAGCACGTTGGATTCAGTGGGGGGATTGTTTTTTTATAAAAGCTGCAGCATTGAAAATTCGGTCGATCGCGGAGTGCTTCTCTCATTTCCACTCGTGTTTCATCTAGCGATTTCATCCATCCCCAAAGGCATTAATCAAGCGGGTTTAAGTCTGGTGACTGTGACCTCGGTGGCCAAACTTGCGGACCACCTCTGCCAATCCAGCGATTAGGAACACGATAATTCAAGAAATTTCGCACACGGAGACTAAAATGAGGTGGGGCTCCATCATGTTGGAAGTACATTCGTTGTCGAACATTTAACGGAACATCATCCAAAATGTGTATGAAATGATATTCTAAAAACCGTAAATATCCTTTTCCAGTAAGACGCCCATCCATTTCAAATGAACCAAACAACTGGTCGTTGAGCATTCCACACTAGACATTCATACTGACTGAATCATTGTTGAAAGTTTCGTTCAAATGTAGCATGAGGGTTTTCATCTGACCATCGATGTTCATTGTAACAATTATTAATTCCATTACGAGTGAACTGAGCTTCATCGCTAAATAAAATGTATTTGTGCAGACTTCGATTTTGATGGATCCATTCACAAAATTGTACCCTTGGAGCAGGATCCCCATCTAGAAGATGTTGAACGAGTTGAACGTGAAAAATGTCCTAAACCGTTTTTTCTAAGTGACTCCCATACGGCTAGATGTAATGGTATATGAAGTTCATTTGCAACCCGTGTCGTACTTATACCTGAGTTCTCTGCGACAATATCCAGAACATTTTCTTCATTTTCTAAATCTAGAACCTGCATTCTTTCAGAAACAATTCTCACGCTTGGAAACATTCCAATGTTCTCAGCACTTGCAAATACTTTTTGAAAAATTCTTCCATTAGGAACTCTTCGATTTGGAAAACGACGTCGATATTCATTAACTGAATCGAACTAAAACATATTATGGGTTTATTTCTCTTATTTTCACCCACGGAACACATTCCCAAAATATTGCCCTTTCCTCCCCAAACACTCTGTATAACAAACGTGTAATTAAACTTTTAAAATAGATAAGAATCACTAAGATGACTTACCTATTTTGAAACCAAACTTGGACCACTCGCATGTCCAACCCTGTATCTTGACTTAGCTGTTCCCTGACATGTCTTGCAGGCTTCGGACTATTGTTATAGGCTGTTTTAAGAGTTTCTAGTTGTTTGGCTGTTATCGTCGTCCTTGGGCGCTTGTTGGGTTGGTCACCGTCTAAACATTCAGCAGCTGAAACAAAGTTTCAATAAAGACGTCGCACGGTCGAGTTGAATTTTTCCAGGTGTTGTTCTTGAGTCGGACCGGGCCGCGTAAAGGCCCGAGATGAAATCCCGGCCCGTGCAGGGCTGTAAGACAAGATATTTAATTTGTGCTGTTTGTGTAGTTCATTTACCAGATTGCTTACACAATAGTTTATACACGTTTTATAAAGCATCATTTTATAGCACGCGTCCATGTTAAAAAACGAGCCGCTTGCGGCGAGTTTTATAACGGGACAAGTTCTTAAAACTGCTTTATAACACGTACGTTATACTATTTTTTCTAATTTGTAGTTTTTTCAATAAAAACACATATTTAAAAAGAAAATAAATCCTTCAAATTTTGTAAATTTTTATGTCCAAATTTTATGTTGGTAATACTATTTTTTATCATAGTAGCCTCCGGGCAACAAAAATTATTTTGCGAACGAGAGACCACGAGATTCTAAAGTTATTTTAGCAATATGAGATTTGAAATTGGACGGAATACGTTGTGTGATCCTTGTACATTCGGTACATATACAGAGCGTTCGGAAATTCGGGCAATTTTGCTACTTTTTTCGATTTTCAAAAGACGTGATTTTACGTCACGGCATTGCAATTTAGTATAGGGAAGATGGAAAATTCAAATTAAGTTGAAGTTAAAATCGACATTGGAAGGTTAGTAGATTGAATTTTCGATAGGATTTGGCAGAAAATGATAGCTTGAAGCATCTACAAAAGCAAGATAGTTCTCCGTCAATAAAGTTATTATTTAATAGGTATGTGTTTTTTAATGAACTAAAACAATACATACAGATTTGTAGATCTAGGCAACCAAACATACATACGTGAGTTCGTGTAGTATTTTGCATATTTGGACTAAAAAATATTAGTTATCTAGAATGCTATGCTAAACGGTGAAAAAAAACATGTCATGTAAATAATAAAATTCGGAGTTCGAAATAGATCTATTTCGAACGCGCTAGCGAGTTCGAAATAGATCTGTTTCGAGACAAAATTAGAAAAAAGAGTTTTAAATTTAGTCTAATAAATAAATTATTTCTATCTCAATGAAAAACCAAAAATAATTGTTTATTGCGTATTAAATCATTTTTTACCCATTAACATTACAAATTATTCTTTAATTAGTAATTAATTTTTACGGAGTAAATAATAAATTAATAAATAGTTTGTCGTGCCCAGACAAGAATAATTACCGTAAAAACGTAGATATACAAGTGGTAAATGCTGATTAGTTTTTTTTTTAAATTTTTTAATTTAACATTTTCCTTTCACTTTTTTTTTATAAATTAGTTTTATTTGTTGATTGTGGTTACGAATTTACTAAATGTTGCAAAATAGTTACTAAAAAAGTAGTTTATTCTATAATAATGTGCCAAAAATGAAAAAATTCCGGATAAATTTAAATTTTTGCATTTTTTTCTAACCTCTATCAAACCCAAAAAGATATTTTTTGAACCCACATTTTTTCGAAAGGATCTTAAATACGCCATAATGGGCTTTTGCTTTATATTTTAATTTTTACCCTATATCGCACTGAATAATTTTTATAAATTTTTTTTCAAAATTTTGAATTATTTACTAGAAAATTAATTAAACAAAATACCATTAACAAAAACTCGCAAAATCATCTATCTACGTCATAGTCATAACAAATTGACCAGTCGCAGGAACTGAAGGTCGATCCCCCGGCGTCTTCCTGAATAATATCTCGAGTCTTGTGTCCTGTTCTTGTCTATTTAACTTATCGAAACAAAGATAATTATATTATCGACCTTAAGATTAGTAAATAAAAGAATTGCGGGGATAATATAATGACATAAAGTATCTAATCTAATGTTTTAAAAATTTCTGCTGCGTCTCTTTAATTGTTTCCAGAAAATGTTTGTGACCGTTTAGGAAGATTTCTACTGTGCGAGCAAAAATTATTTGCATCAAAGAGGGCCTTGCATCTAAGGACGTAATGCTTTGCCGTAGAGCTTAATACCTGTTGGGTGTCAGTATATACCTGAATTAACAATCAATCAGTTATTCCGTCATCTTTGACAGTCGTTACAAGTAATTTGATTCATCGCTAATTTTTCCAATTTCTTGAACAATTCACACAATGGGCTTTACGGAACAGCACATTCATTGTTGAAGCGTTTGTTTGGAAACGGGGTTAGAGTAAATGGTAAGTGGCAATACAATCCGGATTTGTGCATGGACGATTTTCACGAACATTTTCCTAACGTTGCTTTTATTGCTGGGGATTTTTGTCATTGCCTGAAAAGAACCGTGGCTGTGTTTAGGAAAACGGGTTCTATTCAATACAAAAAAGGAGCAGGAAGACCATCTGTAAGAACAGAAGAACTTGTTGCAAACGTTCGTGAAATAATGTAAAATACGCCAACAAATTGTATAAGGCGCCTGTCCCAAAAAGTGGGAAGATCTTATGGAACATGCAGGACTATTCTTAAGAAGCAGTTAAATTTATTTCCTTAATAAAGTGCAAGTATTCCAAGAATATACAAGAAAGGATTATCCAAGAATGTGGTAACATTTCTCCAGAGATGCTGGTCAACACTTTCGAAAATATGAAGTGACGTGTGAATTTATGTTTGGAGCATTTTCAGCAATTTATGTAATTATTTTTCTTTTTCTTTCTGTATATTCTTACTTTGTTTATTTTGTAGACAACAAAAATAAATTTGTATTTGTCTACTTATTTTATTACTCATTAGTTTGGCATATCATGTCATAATATGAATTTGACAAAATTTTAACCTAGATTTGTTTAGATACCATATCGTCCCCTTATTATTGTGATCTAAACCAAGCCCTACGTTTTTTAATCCAAGCCCTCTTTGATGCAAATAATTTTTTCTCGCACGGTATTATTGGGATATATTATCAATAGGTTCTAGTTCAGGATGTCTGTCAATGCTGAATATGTTAAATTCGATTACATTGACAAAGCTCATTGATGCAAAGTTGAACTAGCAACATTAAATTTTTGATATTTTGCACACAAGTAGAAAATTGAAAAATAACCCACTTTTTCCAATTTTTTAGAAAAATTCCCAGATTATGTTGACTTTACCGATGATACTGTATATAAGTGTAGATATACAGGATAATATAGATTCGACGGTCGCCGTTGGGATCTCGTATATGAAAAGGTTAAATTAAATTGGGTGAAAGTTGCGTTATTTGGACATAACCGAGCCATCAAAAAACTTAGAACATTTTTAATATTTCAGAAGGTGGTTTTTATCTCTTTCAAGCTAGTTACAGAGATGCCGAAAAATTAATTTTACATTTTTATTGCCGCTTTTTCTTTTTTATAACATGTCGCTATCAGATATTGTTTCTGACGTTTCGTCTTTCGAGAACCATCATCAAGTATACATTTTAAATAAAATACGGATATGTATTTTTTAATGCAGTCTCGTTGACCTTATGTCTAATAATAATAATGCAATCTACTTTTTTCAAATATCAACGTTTCGGCCCCAATAACAATACATTTTTATCTTCGTAAACGGTAGCATCTAATAAAATTTGGAGTCGAATCTTATACCTTTGAAAAACTTCGAGTACTTTCCACGGTATTCGTAGAAGACCGATAATCTTAGGTTGTGTTTTTTATGACGTTACTTACAAGGATCACACATAACAAGTTTTACATTTTCATTGTCACTTTCCATATCATGTCAGTTGACATGCCAAGATTTTGAGTCCGACGTTTCGTCTTCTAGGTGCCATCATCTGGTTTGTTGTAAGTCCTTCTATCGTTTCTCATATTTTTGTAAAACTCAGGTTTGTTTATTTAATTGAAATTATATTAATTTACACAAAAAAAAAACACAAAAGTTAATTTTTAGTCTTTTACGAAGTATGAATTTTTTTTTAAAGTCATGTTAGCGGACTCCGAATTGTGCAACTTTAGTACGTAGAATAATTATTTTGCCGTTGCCCCTCGATCTTGATTATACTTTTTACCTTTGGTTTCAGTTAAGGTGTGGGCTTAGAAGAAGTAGATTGGTGATTTATTTAGTAATTCTAATTCTATTAAATATTTTTTTGTTGTATTCTTCCTCGTTATATTTTCTTTGGTCATCCCTAAACGGAAATGAATGAAACATCGTCATTATGGCCTCAGGCCAATGTCGCGGCGGTCACATTTTTGGTGGCGAATCTCTTACTGCTGCGTTGCCATATTGCAAACTTTTTATAAGGTTTTAGGCAAAGATTTAAATTTCCCACATCATGTTAATACCTTTAACAGCGCAAAACAAAGTGGTGGGACGAAATTTATATTATGTTGATTTACTTCAGAATAAAACACGATTTTGTCGATAGGTTCATTTGCTATTGTTTCAACTATAGGTCCCGGATCATTGGTTGTAGGAGATCTCAATGGTGATCGTCTCAATTTGTAATATCCTGTATTACAAGTATAATATCATTTGTAGAAGGAAAAAATAACATAAAACTTTCAAATAAATCTATAAAATGGATTTTATTAGCTGGTATGCAAACAATATTTTCGTTGCATCGAACGAGTGCGAGTAGCATGCAGTCAGGTCTGAAATAAGCATACTTAATATAAATTTAAATGAAAATAAGGCAAAGGCATGAATCAAGTCACCTTGATTACAAATTATTCACATAAATGTATGTGTATGTAAATGTTTCTAAATTCTTGGAAATGTTGCAAATAAATTCATTTTATTTTTACTTATGTAAATCATGCAAGCCCATTAAATAATATAACATAGGTATGAAATAAATTGCCTACTTGTAAACTCCTACCGCAACATCCTTTTAATTTGAAGAAATAGTCCATACTTTAAGTGGGGTGTAAATTTCAAGTTGGATAAATGATAAGGAAGTCTTCCTTCACTGGTATATATAAATTACGAAATTTAAATTATGGTAAATTTTTTAAATGTTTCGAAACTACAAACATTCATCCTTTACCTTAGAAGAATAAAAAAAAATTAAGCGCATACAATCATAACGGCATAGGCGGTTCTCGGTGGGGGCTTGGGGGGGGCTAAGCCCCCCAAATCTCGGATTAGCCCCCCCAATTTAAATGTGGCAATCGAAAAAATTCTATATATCTACATAATTCCAGTAATTTTACTAATTTATTAATTAATTAACTTTTTCATAAAAAGCTTTCTTTTCTTCGCTACCAAACTGCTACTAACACAACTAATAATGATTTTTATTTAGCACCCAATGACCCAATGTGATTTAGGATGAAAAAAAGACCTCGACGTAAAGTTGGAAGATGCTGTTAACGTTTTTTCCAAAAAAGTGGGTAGAAAAATACCTTCAGAAAAATTTATTTGTTCAAAGATTTTTTTGTAAATTTAGGATAAAATCCCACTGGTGTTGAACATTTTTAACTTTTAAATTATAAAAATATTGCCTGTATTTTTGATTTTTAAACCTCCCCATCCATCCATATAATATCTACTACCCAGCAAACACAAGAGGGCGCCGAGGGCGTAATTTTTTCAACGATTTTAGCGACTTTTGGGTAAAAATTGGGCTTGACACCCCCAAAATTTTCCGCCTTCGGCGAATTAGCCTCCGGCAGCACCTACGATGGGTGGGCTTCCTCTTCCTGGGGCTTCAGCCCCCCCTATTTAGGAGGTCTAGAACCGCCTATGCATAACGAAGCTCCAAGATTAAAGAAAGAAACTTGGTAACGTTTAAGTGATTTGCAAAAACTTCAAACTACCAAAAATAATAGATATAACTTAAGAAGGCAGACCATTCGTAAAGTATAGAATGAAATAATTCAGGACAAGTAAGTCAGAAAAAATATTGAATTTAGCCAGGCTATGTAAAAATGTAAAATATATCTTTAATAAAATAAGAAGATCATATTACTGGATAAAGTGCATGGAAGATAATATAGAGTGTGTATTAGCCAAATGGAATAAATTCGATAATAAATACATGGAGGCGTGTCCGAAAAAACGCTCGTACACTTCGATTTGTATTTCTAGTTGCGCATTTATTTTAATAAAAACTTTTTATACAGGATGTGTCATGTTCGACTAGAAGTATGTAGGTTTTTTTAAGTTTTCATTAAATAAGCGAGCAAGTTCCATTTGTGTCCGTGTTTTATCTCCACAACCAATCATCTGTAGAATTGTTATTTTGTGCATTTCTGTTAAATAAACCATTTTTCTGATATGCAGTTAACGAAATTCAACCGACTGTCATGCAGACAGACAACAATTTGCTAAGGTCAGGAGTCTTAAGGTAGGAGTATCAACATGCTTGCCAACCTATAACCTATTTCGCGTAGATTTATTTATGTTTTCTAGCTTTTATACAGAATTTAAAGAAAATCAGTATCGACTTGATATTCTATAGGTAATAATTGACCTATTAAATAAATATCAAGAAATTTCATAACTTATTTTAGGAGAATAGCAAAATATATCGGGTAAGATTTTTTTTTAACATTATAATGTCATTGTCACTCATTGTTTTTTCACTATACAATTCTCCCAAAATTAGCAATGAAATAACTTGATATTTTTGTAATATATCAGATACTACCTAAATAAAGAACCGACGATATTGATTTTCTTTAAATGTTAGTTATTAAAATAATAAACGCAAAAAATCAACGCGAAATAGGTTATAGGTTGGCAATAGATTGAATGACGTTGAGAATTCAACCTTAAACAAAAGTAAACAAAACTATTTATACTTTTTTAAAATTTCATATCAGTAAAAAGAAACGCTAAAATGAAATATAAATGTGAAAATACTTAATATATCCGAAACAGTTGAAGATAGGTCCAGGAAGGATATTGTACATAAAATGGGTCTAAAATTTTCTGAAGAATCCAAAAATTGAATAATAAACAGGGTGTTGCGTTTAAAGTAAGAAAATTGGTATTGGCAAGTGTTGCCGCGAGACGAGACGAGAGACGACCTTCTCTCGTCTCGTCTCGCTTCTCTCGTGATTTAAACCAAATATAGTAAAAACCAAGCAAAATTTTAACGCGTTTAGGTTAGGTTCAATCATATTTGACATAAATTGTGTGCAATATATGTCAAATATGACAGAACCTAACCTAAATGCGTTAAAACTTTGCTTGGTATTTACTACAGGGTGGCCCATTAATGCGACAAAGGTCAATATCTCCTGTACCTACCACTAAGAAGATAGCGGAAAACTTTTGACGAATTTATTAAGGGTTAAGAGGTGCCTCTTATAAAATTATTTTTGTCTATACAGAGTGATCCAAAACACCAGCACGGTAAGAAATGTCCATTTCCAAGATATTGACTTTTAAAAAATGTCATTTTTGAGTTTCGACAGATCTAACAGTACGTCTTAGAGCAAAACGGCTCACATGTTCCTATCTTCCATTTTTATTATCTTCCCAAAAAAATCACCTTCCGGTTAAACCGGAAGAACTATATTTCCTGCTTTCGAGTTACATCCGGTTTAGCAGGAAGTTTGATTGATTTGGGAAGATAGTGAAAATGGAAAATATAGACATATGCGCCGTTTTGCTCTAAGATGTACTGTTAGAAAGCTATAGGCTGTCGAAACTCAAAAATATAATAATTTTTCAAAAGTCAATATCTTGGAAACTATTAACTTTAGACTAATAATGCATTTAATAAAAGTAATTATAAATTTATGTAGAATCAGCAAATTTAAAAAAAAACTTTTTTGGGACATCTTGTCTATTATGAGATTTTTAAAATCTTCTTAAATCCCTCTTATTAAAAATATATAATGTCCATATTTGGACCGACGGTTTTCGATTTATTTGACTGCAAATAATTTTATCCAGCGATAAAACGTCATAATAATATGTTATTCTGAATGGCCAGGTACGGCTATATAGATTAAACTATTTGCTCGAACTCGAAAACCGCTGGTCCAAATATAGACATTATGTATATTTTTGCAAAAAGGAATTTAAGAAGATTTAAAAAATCTCAAAAAAGTATCGTTTTTTGCTCGAGAGAGATCGAGAGAGACGAGAATTTCTCGACGAGAGAGGGTACTTCTCTCGTTTCGTCTCGGAGCTTTATTCGAGACAAAATATCTCTCTCGTCTCGTCGAGAGAGGGCCAGATGAGACGAGAGACGAGAATCTCTCGTCTCGGCGGCAACACTAGTATTGGCCACTGTTACATGATCATAATCACATGACATGTAGGTATAAAAAGTTTTTATTGAAAAAAATGCGCAACCAGTCGACGTGTCCGAGCGTTTTTTCGGACACGCCCCCATGTATTTATTGTCGAATTTATTCCATTTGGCTGATACATACTGTAGAAGTCAAATGTATAAAAATTACTTTATTATTTTTAAATAAACAAATATATCTTGATATAAATTCAATAAGTTTAGTAGTTTTCAAGTAAATGGTACAAATGCATGTCGCGAGTAAAAGCGCTGGTAAATCTTAAAGCACCAAAAAAGCTTGCATTAACAAATCTCACTAAAACTACCTACGCAATAAATAAATCACAAAAATACGTACACTTTTCTTACCTTTGGACTTGGCAGTTTCATAGTCTGGCTTGCAAACCAACTTCCTGTCTTCCATGAGGTAAAACTCGTCTCCCGTGTTGAGCTGCCTTGCGCACATGACGCACGCGAAGCACTGCAGATGGTACACGTTGTCTTGCGCTCTGCGCACGACTTGCGTCGGGGGGATACCCAACTCGCACCCTGAGCACTTGGTTCCAAAGCGCCTGCACCCACAGCATAAAGACATAAACAATATACATATGCGCAGCGGTGTCTTGCGCACGTATCAATTGAACGAATGCGTTCGCAAGACAATATAAATTTTTAGTTAGAAAATAAATTTACAGTTGTCAATTAAAACTTGATATTAATTATTGTACCTATACGGATCAATAATTGTAAGGTGGCATTAGGGGAAGAGAGGGTTGCCGTTCTTAATTATCACATTACATGACGAGGGGGAGATTTCTATATTATTCAGAATATACATATGCCTTAAGTCCCGCACAGCTTATTTCGTGCGCAAACAAAAGTCAAGTTTTATGGATGAAAAACTTACTTGTTGGAATAATACAGTGTGACCAGTAAAGTCCGCATCATATAAGATTTTTTTAATTAATAATTTTATTCGAAATTTGACTTTGGCATCAAGTTCTGCTTCGATCGAGATGAAAATGAAACAAAAAAAATAGTAGTCACGTGATTCGCATTAGGTATCTGTCAAATTTTAATTTTTTCCAAAAAATAATTCAAAAGTATCGAAAAAAGTTATAAGAAAAAGTTTTTTAAATGCAGTTTCTAGTCCACATGCAAAATTTTAGCTGCCTATATAATAATTTTGATTTTTTACCAATATTTTGTAAATTGCACCACTTTTGCAAAATAAGACTCAACGCAACCTACAAAAAACATCTTAGTTTTGACAATGCTTTATTTCAGATACATTTTCTTTAAAAGAGCGCATTAAATGTGTGTTTTTCTACAAAATCAAAATAAAATTGGGCTATTAAAATTTGGTCGCAAGTGATGTAAAGTTTATTTGCTTTTGACCCTATATAAGGTAACTTCATAAAATAAGTATTATTAAAACGTAGTTTGTGTCTGAAAGTAATACACCTTAATATTAAGACAAAAAGAACACAGTGTCATCAGTAAAGTGTTCATTAAGTGGAAAATAAATTTTAGTGGTGGATAAAAATCAAAATTATCTTATGCAGCTGAAACTCTGCATGTGGGCCAGAAACTGCATTTAAAAAAACTTTTTCCAATAATATTTTTAGATATTTTCAGAAATAACCCTACTTTTGAATTATTTTTTTGGAGAAAATTTAAATTTGACAGATATAATGCGAATCACGTGACTACTATTTTTTTTGCTTAATTATCATCTCGATCGAAACAGAACTTGATGCCAAAGTCAAATTTTGAATAAAGCTATTAATAAAAAAAATCCCATATGATGCGGACTTTACTGGTCACGCTGTATATAACATAACGTTATAGCAAAATGACTGTTAAACAAACCTGCACTATAACGAATTTGTGAACTGCGTTTTATAGGTTATTTATTTATCTATAAAGTTCATCTTACATTAAGGTGGAAGTATTAACATGCTTGCCAATATGTAACCTATTTCGCGTAGATTTATTTATGTTTTCTAGCTTTTACACAAAATTTAAATAAAATCAGTATCGACTTGATATTCTATAGGTAATAATACATAATTGACATATTTAATAAATATCATGGAATTTCATAACTTATTTTAGGAGAATTGTATAGAGAGAAATATCGGGTAAGATTTTTTTAACATTATTATGTCATTGTTCTTTCACTATACAATTCTCCCAAAATTAGCATTAAAATAAATTGATATTTTTGTAGTATATCAGATATTACCTAAGTAATGTGCCGACGATACTGATTTTATTTAAATGTTAGTCAATAAAATAATAAACTTGAAAAAATAACGCGAAATAGGTTATAGGTTGGCAATAGATTGAATGACGTTGATAATTCCACCTTAAGCTTTTAGTAACACATTTTAAAGCCAAGACCTTTCCATTCGTTAAATGAAAATTTTGTAGCGCGCATGCCCATGTGTGCTGGGCTTTATTTACATGCGCAATGTCATTCAGTCTACCTTTCTCTTTTGAGTTTTTTAAATTTTTATAAAATAATTTCAATTTTTAAATATATTTGATTCTTGCCAACTTGCCAATCACTCAACGAGTAGATCACCTGATTCATCGTCATCATGCCTAAATACTTCTAGCCAGTCACATTTTAAAATTAATTTAAATCTTATAAAAATATTAAAATCTTTCCTAAAATTATTTAAGATGTAAAAAATTCTGACAACCTGTGTAAATTGCTTACAACCGCTTCCCGATTCCCCTTCCGTCTGGTAATAGTATATTACATACCGAAGAGGAAAGTGTTTCATTACTGTCGAGAGATTAGTTAGTTATCCGAGACGCGAAGCGTCGAGGTTAACTTTAATCTCGTGACAGTAATGAAAACTTTTCTCTGAGGTTTGTATACTATTTTATTTACAACCACACCGTTAATTGAAAATTAGATAATATTTGATTTTTTCAAAAAATGTAGTAAAAATGTCAAAATATGACATTTATTGTTTTGACGCCAAACAAAAATATCCTGGTTGAATGACAAGAATGAGGGAAATGAGTGAGGGAAATGGGTGAGGGAAGTGGAAGAGGGAAGTAGACGTAGGTAATGTCACACTTTCAAACTTTTAAAAATGTTGTAATGTCAACATTACATGTATGGTTGCAATTAGTATATTACATAACAAGTGTTGAAAGTGGTACTTTTCAAACGAGGAGGTATTTAGCACGAGGCGTCAGCCGAGTGCGGAAATTCTCCGAGTGTAAGAAAATCACTTTTACACGAGTAATGTACACAATTTTTCCTACGACCATACAAAATAATCAAAAAGAGTTTGATTTGTTTTTGATAGTTTGTAGATATCACCATTGTGTTACACAAATTTTTTCTACACTAGGGTTGAAAAATGTATTTCAACTCTAGAGTTGAAAAAATAAAAACAATGTCCACTTACCTACCTAGATTTAAATAAAAAGAATAACTAAAAGAAAAAGAAAATATAGTGGCATATCGGACAAGTATGTAACTATTTTTTATATTGGAATACACAGGGATCCAAGTTCAATGGATACCCTGGGGCGGGTAGACCACGACGGCCGTTTCGTCCTTGTTAGGACTCGACGGGCAGCCATAACCCAAGCAATTCCAAGAACGACGGAAAAATGTACTGAAAGCCTACTTGTAGAATCAAGGCGGCCCTCAATACACCTTAGCGCCATCCCACGAAGTCCTAACAAGGACGAAACGGCCGTCGTGGTCTACCCGCCCCAGGGTATCCATTGAACTTGGATCCCTGTGTATTCCAATATAAAAAATAGTTACACACTTGTCCGATATGCCACTATATTTTCTTTTTCTTTAATTATTTTCGCGGACAGTATATCATCTTTTAAAAAGAATAACTTTCTTTTTTATTTGCTTACGCACATCATACCTACTATCTATGTACAGTGAATAAATTCCGTTTCTAATTTTTTAGCTGCTTGCATTCTTTTAATAAAACAATAAATATACCTAAATATACATACAAAAACAACAAAACTAAAACATAACCTCAACATTATAGAAATATAGAGATGGAGTTAAATATCGATAGCTTGTTACTTATAAAAGTTCTATCTATATTCGATTTGTTTTAAATATTGCTAAAATAAATTTACTTTCTTAAAGCATATTCACTTGTCCCATATCCTTAAACATTGTATGGATATTTTTATCCGAAATAATTGTAAAATTATATATCGGTATTTCCTAGGGTATTCTATTTCTGCTCTATAGCCTGTGTCTATAGCTGCCCCTTTTTTTTCTGTGATTGAAATGTGGTTGAAATCAGTTGACATGACAATGTGGACAGTGACAGGTTTGATGGGTTGCCTGACATATTTCCCCTTTTTAATATATTATTATTTTTATCATAAATACTCTTAGGTTCCCAAAAATAACGAAAAAAAAGGAATTTTTATAATTGCAGTAATGCCCAAGTGTATTTTACCCTTCCTAGCACCCCAAATCGCTCCACGGGTCCCGTAAGTTTGTTATTTTTAATAAATAGTTTTGTTGTCAAATTCACATCTGTTTAAATTAAATATAGTGTGCTTTGTATTTCCACACTCGTGTTGAAATATTTTTTTTCAACACGCGTGTGATATTTAGCACTTTCTAGCCAAGTTAACCGTGCTGTTATTGTCATTTTCGTAGGTGGTCGTAGGAAAATAAATTAAATTATTGCTCGGGAACAAAAATATCGCCGCTTGCAACTTGATTGACACTACTTTATAGTGCAATATTTTGAAAATTCGGTCAAAAGCGACTAGATTGTCAATCTGCTTCGCAAAAATCGCTTAGTGAATTTATTTTTTTTCTATTATATTTTGTTTTTGAAGATACATACAGTGTGTCCACGGATAGAGTTTGGAACAGGAAAAACTTTTTTATTAGTAGATAGGTATAGAAGAAAAAGTCATTCTTTATAAAAACGTTTGCTTATGTTGAAAATACAATTTCGAATATCAGATTTGCGATTACTACACAGGGTTCGTCACAAACAACATTTTTAGTTTTTTGAATATTTTTTTTTATTCCTTGATTTATTAAATGAATTTTGCTAGTGTTGAAACTACAATTTCAACTATTAGATTTGCGATTACTATACAGGGTTCGTCAGAAACAACAGTTTTTATTTTTTGGATTTTTTTTTCAATTCCTTTTGATCATTGGCTAAATCATCACTTTGGGAAATAATGGATTGGAAGGTACCTATGGTCCAAATCAGTTGGCACGTAGAAGTCCCGATCTTACAATTATCGACTTTCATTTATGGGGATATCTGAAGCCACATGAGTATGAAACCAGTTTCAATAATAACTTAGATCTCTTGAAAGAAAAAAATAAGAGTAGTTATTGCATCTGTAAAATATATCCCTGATAAAAAAAGCATCCTTGAACACATCTAGGACTACCTATATAAAACCAAAATTTCCAAGCTGATATTCCGTATCTATGGTAAAAATAGATCTGATACTTACTTAAAAAAATCTTCCTTACAAAATAGCTGTCCATTCCTGGCAAAACATTTGTCCGTCAGCTGGATCCTGCAATCCGTACACTGTAAACACTTGGCATGCCACGTCCTGTCGGCCACCTTCAGGATGAATCGATCCAGGATTAGCTCGTGGCAGCCGCCGCATTTAGGGATAGTAGCTGTAACAAATGAGGATTTTTTAAAAACATTATGTAAGAATAAAATATCATTTTTAACATTTAATTAATATGGCTTTCGAGAAAACGGGCTATTTAAGCATAGACAATTATTAACAAAAGTTAGATAGCTGACATACCATTAGAGTTGCCACCTTAACGGTTCGGAAATACGGGATACAAATAATGCACCAACCTAAAAATGCGCCGCGGGCGAAAAATTTTCTGGGCCACGACCAAAGGTTTAATTTACCCAATTATCTATTAATCTAATTAGATTCAATTTTGTTGTTTTTAAAATTTTAATTTATTAGGTGGGGGGGGGGGGGGGGCAATAAATATTAACAAAAGCAAAGTATGCAACAGTATTTGGTGATGGTGCACTTAAGAACGAACCTTCGGAATTTCACAATTTTTAAAAGAATATCTGAAAGAGTATTTAATTTTAAGAAATTGTAATTATTAAAAAGTTTTTATACAGTGTCACCAGTAAAGTCCGCATCATATGGGATTTTTTTATTAATAGCTTTATTCAAAATTTGACTTTGGCATCAAGTTCTGCTTCGATCGAGATGAAAATTAAGCAAAAAAATAGTAGTCACGTGATTCGCATTATCAGTCAAACTTTAATTTTTTCCAAAAATAATTCAAAGTGGGGTTATTTCTAAAAATATCGAAAAAAGTTATAAGAAAAAGTTTTTTTAAATGCAGTTTCTAGCCCACATTCAAAATTTCAGCTGCATAAGATATTTTCATTTTTTACCCACCACTAAAATTTTTTTTTTTTTAAACCGACCAGAAAATTTACACTTTCTGGACAATTTTTCGTCTAGAAAATAACGTTTTTCCGGTCTCTAATGTCACTGTTACCCTGTTTTTTGTTTTTCCAATCGCTCTTTGATAATACAAGATACCTTGATTTCGTTATTATGACAACAACATTTCGATGTATTGTCGAGTGACAGTTCGTTGATTTTTAATTTTGTTCTTTATGTCAAACTTGTTTCGCGTAGATTATAAAATATATCGAAGTGTCGGTCTTAAAAAAAAATATTGTACGTCACGCAACCGAAAATTAGTGTTTTCCAGGTCTCTCCAAGCTTTCAGGACTCGCCTATGGCTCGCCCTGGAAATGCTTGTCTCGACCTGAAAAACACTACTTTCCGGTCTTGTAACGTAAATTACTATTCCACTTAATGAACACTTTACTGATGACAATGTGTTCTTTCTTGCCTTAATATTAAAGTGTATTACTTTCAGACACAAACTACGTTTTCAAAAATACTTATTTTATGAAGTTACCTTATACAGGGTCAAAAACAAATAAGCTTTGCATTACATGCGACCAAATTTTTTAATAGACCAATTTTGACTTTGTAGAAAAACACACATTTAATATGGCGCTACTTTAAAGAAAATGTATCTGACATAAAGCATTGTGAAAACTAAGAAGTTTTATGTAGGTTGCGTTGAGTCTTATTTTGCAAAAGTGGTGCAATTTACAAAATATCCATGCACAAACCCGGATTGTATTGCCACTCACCATTTACTCTAACCCCGTTTCGAAAATACGCTTCAACCATGAATGTTTTGTGCTGTTCCGTAAAGCCCATTGTATGAATTGTTCAAGAAATTGGAAAAATTAGCGATAAATCAAATGACTTGTAACGACTGTCAAAGATGATGGAATAACTGATTGATTGTTAATTCAGGTATAGTTACTGACACCCAACAGGTATTAAGCTCTACGGCTAAGCATTACGTCCTTAGATGCAAGGCCCTCTTTGATGCAAATAATTTTTGCTCGCACGGTATTTAAGTAAAATTTAGCGATAGGTGACAATACCGAAAGCAAAGGATTAGCTAAAATTAATGGAAGAACAGTGGCGTACAGATAAAAACCTGTAGTACTAAACCAGTTTAATGCAATTTTTTTCCCCTTCTAAGAACTTGCTATCGCTAATATTCTTCACATAACAGTAACAGGACACTGTTATCACTCTTTCTTAAGACAATACTACTATTACTTCTTAAATAAATTTGAAACATCATAACAAGATACTAAATATTTCAAAACATATTATTTTCATGAACGTAAGAATACGTTAGTAACGAAGTTTAAAAAACAATAGTCTTAAGAGATTGCTTGATATAACCACTATTTTTAATTACCTGGTTTAGTACTACACATTTTTAGCTGAACGCCACAGTCCATACATTATTTTTGCCTAGTCCTTTATTTATTTACTAGCGTGTATCCGGCATGCCACTTTCTGAAATTGCAACCGTGCGAAGCCGGGGCGTGTCCCTAGTTATACATAAAAACCTTCCTCTTGAATCACTCTATCTATTAAAAAAAACGCTTCAAAATCCGTTAAGTCGTTTTAAAGATTTAAGCATATACCTACGAGTACAGGTAGGGACGGACGGACAGACAGCGACAGCGACTTTGTTTTATACTATGTTAAGATTTATCTCCAAAACGCATCATTTCATCGAAATTTTATAACAGACAAAAAATAATCAAAAACAAATGATAACCTGAAAAAATATAGTTCGGAAGTCACTGGCGCACGTACTAAAAAATTGAGGGGTCAGCAGGTGCTGAACATTGGCTGAACCCCCTTATTTTCAATATTTGACAATTGTTTTTCTGTCGTTTTTATCAAAAGATGTAACTCTTTATGCTGAAGCAATGTAGCAAATTTGAAATTAAGATCTTATTAATACTCAAATTATTCGAAAAAATCAGTTTTTAATTTCAACCTTTGAAACCCTGTATATTGAAAATTTAAATAAGGGTCAAAAATGAAAAATGGCATTATAAAAGTCATATTATTTTTGCTCAAGGAATATATGGTTAACAGATTGACCTCCTTTTTCCGGACAACCTGTATAGAATGTAGCATATCGTGATTTATAAAGCAATAATTGACAAAATTAAATTTCACAACTTACACAACAATATCTCGGGAATCTCATCCAAGCAGATCGGAGGCACTCTAAACATCTCAATATCACGTTCATCCCTATTACTACTGATCATTGTGATCACGAAACCCTACGTAGTTAATCAAAAAATTCTAGTTATCACAGATCATAGTAAATAACGTCATATATTTTTTAATCGTGTATTTTTGAATTTCAGTTGGCTTTGTGAAACACTTACACAGGTATATTTCTGAAAGAGCGAACGTAGTTTTAGTTAAATATTAATTCTTTGCTTGTATAATAAATAATGTTTAAATTGTTTTGTTAATTTTATTGATGGGGGTTATCAAATCAAATTTAAGGCACTTGGCGACACGGAAAAACCTTTACGCGACAACGTTTTAACGACAACTCTAGTCCACTACCGTAATCCAGCTCTATCTCTCCCGAAACCCTTAACAAAACTGAACCTTTGAGGCCTTAGGGCGCAGTATCCCTGATATCGACCCTTTGTGATCGCATAGTAACCTCGCCCATCGAATACTGTTGACAAGGAAAAGTGAATTTTATTAAAGGACGAGCCCTTGGTTTTCAGTCAGAGACGCTGATTGGTCGAAATCCTATCGAAGGGACGGGACGATCCTGGCTCCTTTGTTGTCTTTGTTTGAGCTGCTGAAAAGGGGGGTCAAAGGGGGACGCGTAAAGAGACAGCGGTATTGAGTCGGTTTTGAATTATTGCGGTCTGGGGTTGTATTCTATGTTCTTGAAATTTTGTCGCTTTTTTTAGAATGACATAAAAGCGTCTTTATGGGTTTCTTATGTGATTTTTTTTTCGAGTTGTTTATAAATAATTCTTTAGAAATTAAAATACGGATTTTTCAAGTATACACGTTGATTTTACTATATTAACAAGCATTATAAAACAACTCTGTTCATTAGGTTTACTATAGGTTAATTTTTTTAAAACTTCATTGCCCTAAAAAATATAGATAGATATATAGATAAACATTTATTTGTTTCATAAGGATACCAGTAAGGCATATAAAACATATAAAAAAAACTATAATTAAAAAATATATAGATAGTTTAAAACTTCACAAAAGTAATTAATAAATTTTCCTTTCCTATTCATATTCATATTATATTTTGGTTGAATATTATACTATTTAAATATTTGATTATCCTGTAGGTATATTTGGAGAGTCCATTCAATACAGGGTGAACCGTGGCGTGCGAGAAAAATTAACGATTTTTATAGGTCTAAAATATACATTTTTTGCAATATTAACAACTAGGAAATTGTCAATTATCAAATAAAAAGTGTCTTACTCTTATTTTTAATAAATTCGACACGTTTTTAGTCCAAGGTTAGTAATTCGCAATTTTCTGTAAGTTTCGATTCACATAGTAAATACAATCATTTCTGCCTTTTTTATAAACTTAATAATACAGATTTGTAATTTTTTTCACATTTGTGATTCAACTTTAACTGCTCATAAATTGAATTGTTTATGAAATAGCATCGTCGTCACCTGGATATTCTCCTCATATTAATTGTCTTATTATTTGTGCAGGTATCTTCTATCTAATCAGCGGCCCCTCTCAACACATTTTTTTGGAGCATTATTCTCCATATACCAAAAAGGTAAATGTAGTATTTACCACAGAAAAATAGAAAATATTTATTATTAAGGAAATAATAACTAAAAATTCCGGCAAAATCCAACAACTCATGTAGTAAGTGGCTGTAAGGTCTCGCTACACTAAAAGTAAAACCTACTTACCCCGAATAGGAATTTTATTTAAACTTTTGTCTTTGGTTTTTTAATAAGTGGATATTATTTACAATGTCAGATTATTAATCTTTAATTAAATGTCGCTAATTCTGACTTCATAAACGGGTTTGTCGATAAACTGTTGTCGTGCTTTAGTGGCAATTATTTATCCGGTTTAAAATAATTTTCAATTAGGTATTTAACTTCTTGCGTCTTGCGATGTTAAAATGCTTCCTATATCGTTACATTTTCACTGCTTATACAATAAATAACCATTATGTTATATTGATTACCTACAGGAGGGTATTTAATCTATAATAAGTATACAGTGTGACCAGTAAAGTCTGCATCATATGGGTTTTTTTTTAATTAAGAGCTTTATTCGAAATTTGACTTTGGCATCAAATTCTGCTTCGATCGAGATGAAAATTAAACAAAAAAAATAGTAGTCCCGTGATTCCCATTATCTGTTAAATTTTAATTTTTTCCAGAAAATTATTCAAAAGTGGGGTTATTTCTGAAAATATCGAAAAAAGTTATAAGAAAAAGTTTTTTTAAATGCATTTTCTAGTACACATGCAAAATTTCAGCTGCATAAAATTATATATATATACTCAACGCAACCTACATAAAACTTCTTAGTTTTGAAAATGCTTTATTTCAGATACATTTTCTTTAAAGTAGCGCCATATTAAATGTGTGTTTTTCCACAAAATCAAAATTGGTCTATTAAAATTTGGTCGCTTGTGATGCAAAGTCTATTTGTTTTTGACCCTGTATAAGGTAATTTCATAAAATAAGTATTTTTGAAAACGTAGTTTGTGTCTGAAAGTAATACACCTTAATATTAAGGTTGAATTCTCAACGTCATTCAATCTATTGCCAACCTATAACCTATTTCGCGTTGATTTTTTGAGTTTATTATTTTAATAACTAACATTTAAAGAAAATCAATATCGTCGGTACATTATTTAGGTAGTATATGATATATTACAAAAATATCAATTTATTTCATTGCTAATTTTGGGAGAATTGTATAGTGAAAGAACAATGAGTGACAATGACATAATAATGTTAAAAAAAATCTTACCCGATATTTTTCGCTATACAATTCTCCTAAAATAAGTTATGAAATTCCTTGATATTTATTAAATATGTCAATTATTACCTATAGAATATCAAGTCGATGCTGATTTTCTTTAAATTTTGTATAAAAGCTAGAAAACATAAATAAATCTACGCGAAATAGGTTATAGGTTGGCACGCTTGTTGATACTCCCACCTTAAGACAAAAAAAACACAGTGTCATCAGTAAAGTGTGCATTAAGTGGAAA
Source organism: Polydrusus pterygomalis (assembly GCA_963969555.1). NCBI lineage: Eukaryota > Metazoa > Arthropoda > Insecta > Coleoptera > Curculionidae > Polydrusus > Polydrusus pterygomalis. The sequence goes on from OZ018376.1 coordinate 6,527,985, forward strand.
ATAAATTTTAGTGGTGGGTAACAAATCAAAATTATCTTATGCAGCTGAAATTTTGCATGTTTGCTAGAAAATGCATTTAAAAAAAGTTTTTTCGATATTTTCAGAAATTACCCCACTTTTGAATTATTTTTTGAAAAAATTGAAAATTTGCCAGATAATGCGAATCACGTGCTGTGTCAAAGCTGTTAATAAAAAAAATTGTGTGTGCTTAAGACCACACGACAGAAGTGAAAACTTCAACAAGGTGAAATTAACAATATCAAATACACGAGTGTCTAGACAACGCACACTAACTGTTTCCACGTCGATACGTCGATACTGAATGCGACCGATGGCGACATGCTCTTTCATATAACGTTTATTCGGGTCAGGGTCAGTTCGGATTGAATATAGCAGTTGAATTCGAGCGTAGCACACCCGAGTCTGACGCATGACGCGTGACGGCGACGCGTGACGGCTCAGTTTAATTCAGTGCCCACAAAAAGTGCTAAACGCGCCTAAAGAAGTTTTCACTTCAAAAAAAATTGTGTGTGCTTAAGACCATACGACAGAAGTGAAAACTTCAACAAGGTGAAATTAACAATATCAAATACACGAGTGTCTAGACAACGCACACTGACTTTTTCCACGTCGATACGTCGATACTGAATGCGACCGATGGCGGCATGCTCTTTAATATAACGTTCATTCGGGTCAGGGTCAGTTCGGATTGAATATAGCAGTTGAATTCGAGCGTAGCACACCCGAGTCTGACGCCTGACGCGTGACGGCGACGCGTGACGGCTCAGTTTAATTCAGTGCCCACAAAAAGTGCTAAACGCGCCTAAAGAAGTTTTCACTTCAAAAAAATCCCATATGATGCGGACTTTACTGGTCACACTGTTTAAAAATGTTCATGCATAAAATAAAGGTTTATTAGCTAAACATCATGACATCATTGTTTATTCTTGAAATTTCAGCATTAATTTTTAAAAACTATAGTCCGTCTAGAAAGTATCCGGAATTTTATGTTTTTCCAAACTTTAATATATTTCCTTTTTGTAACATTCGAAGTCAAGAGCAATGCATCAAGTAGGTTGTGCCGATAGTAGACTATGGCTAAAATCGCATGACAACACGATCTGTAAAATATTGTTGATTGTAAAACATGTTTAAGATTTGTGAAATAATGTCGCAAGTAGAAAAAAGAAAGAAGGTGGAATTTTTGTATAGAAAAGGTGTTCGAAACGTTAATAAATTAGTGCAATTGACTAAACTCGGAAAAAGTGCCGTATATGAGACAATACAGAGGATAAAAAATGGCGCAGATATGAGGCATAGACCAGTTTCGGGAAGACCGCGTAAGATTCGTGGAAACAATGTAAACGCTTTAGTAAACTTAGGACGGCAAAATCCACGTCTACGGTTTTGAAAATTGGCTAATAGATTTGGAAATACACGAAGAATAAAAGTGTGTCCAGAAACTGTCCGCATGTCACTGAAAAGACAAAGCTACATAGCAAGAAAACCAAAAAAAATTCCGGCAATGACACCTCTACAAAGGCAAAGAAGAATATGTTTTTGTCAACGTTTTCGAGAAGATAATTTTAGGAATGTTTTTATATCTGACGAAAGTTGTTTTCAGCTTGGTTAAAATCAACTAAAAATTCTACCAAGAGAAAATGTTACCGTTCAAATTTCCAAATTTCCCACTAAGATAATGGTGTGGGGAGCAATATCTCAGCATGGTGTTACCCCTCTTTGTATAGTTGATGGCATCGTTAATAGTGCAAAGTATTCTGGCATTCTAAATGGTTTCCTTCTTGAAACGGCTCATGCTTTATATCCAGACGGGTGGCATTTTCAGCAGGATAATGCAAGATGCCACACTTCTGCCTATACTCAAGCTTGCATGCATGAACACCAATTGGCAACAATTCCATGGCCAGCAGCTTCACCAGATCTTAGCCCTATTGAAAACATATGGGGACTAATGAAGATTGAAGTGGAACGAGCAGCGCCACGAAATAAGACAGATTTGATTCGGTCGGTTTTACAGGCCTGGACCACCATCACCGAACATTATGGCGGTGACCCAGTTTCGGGTGTACCTGTACGTTTAGTTAAATGTTTGGAGTTAAACGGAGGTTGTATATGTAAATGAGAAGAATTATTTGTTGTAATTTTATGATTCAAGTAATAAAAATATATACCGAAAAATTATAATTGTGTTTTCTTTTTTCCGGATACTTTCTAGACGGACTATACCATGTCACTCGTGCTGAATCGGAGCGCTCAACCCGACAGACGTTGCATGTACCCATGCCAATACCAAAATACGAGTTGACAAAGAGGTCCATCTTTTATGAGGGCAAACGTTTTTTTAATAATTTACCTGACAGGATAAAATCCTCAAATTCCTCAAGGGTGTTTAAGCGAACCCTAAAAAGAATCCTGCTGCAAAAGGCTTACTATGACATGCGTGAATTTTATGACGACCCGCCATTATAGCTATTCGAATGGGTTTTGCATTGTGTCGGTGACATTTGTTTTATTGTGGTTTTTTATATTTATCTGCTTCTTGCCAGTTTGTGCTAATTAGGTTTTTATGTGATTATGTTCATATCAAAGATACTGTTTAACTATATTTAGTATAACCTATTTTAGGAAGCTATGTAAATAAGAACATGTTTCTTTTCCAATAAAGCATTTTTGACTTTGACTTTATACAGGGTGGTCCTTAAGTACATCAAGAAAATCTAGGATATGATTCCTGGCATCCATTTAAGTTGAAAAGTTCATATGGACTTATGCCCTAAAATGCTTACCCTCTAAGATACAGGGTGTTAAAATATTTTCCATTTTCCTTTAAAACTACCATTTTTTTCAAAAACATAGTAGAGACAACTTTTGTTCCGCTTATATCAGTAATGCATAAAAATGCATCAGAGTTTAAAAAAAAATAGTGGCGTACCACATATTTTCACAAAAAAAATATTGATGGTATCTTCATGCACGCCACTGGTGGAAGTAGGCAAACCCTTTTTTAACCAAAAAGTGCAGTTTAATACGAAATCAATCGACATCAATTTTCAATACCGTATCTTCAAGGAGTTTCGAAATTAAAAAAAAAACATTATTTTTTAAAAATATTTTAACACCCTGTATCTTAGAGGGTAAGCATTTTAGGGCATAAGTCCATATAAACTTTTCAACTTAAATTGATGCCAGGAATCATATCCTAGATTTTCTTGATGTACTTAAGGACCACCCTGTATACAATAATAAAAAACGTTTATTCAATTGGTTTGTAGTTTAGCTGCAATACATAGCATGGTTGAGCGGTCTTAATTCCATGTTTTTTTTTAAACAGCAGCTAAAATTGCAAATTAGGCGAATCAAAGGTTACGTTTGTTATAATTCACAGTAAAATTATTATCGGTTAATTAAGGTAAAAAAATTGCAAATTAAATTTATATTATTACAATTTTGGTACATTAACAACTAATTCATATATAATATACAGTGATTTATAAAAACACAACAAACTATTTCTTTTTTTCTGGGACAGTAGTATTTTTTTTTTATTTTGCTTCTAATAAAAAGTTATTATATATTTCTGGCAATATTTTTATGTAAAATTAATTTATTTTAGTTTCCTGGCAATCTGGTTGCTCATCAGGGACTGCCCATTCATTAAGCGACTTTCCCTTATAATCTCCCTAGCAGCAGAATTATCGGGAATTAATTCTGCTGCGTGGAAGATTCGGTAAGAAAATTTCATAAATTGGAGTTTTTTCCTATTGTAATTTTTCATTATTCAGAGCAATAATAGCTATAGTTAAGGAGCTAGCGTGCAAAAAAAGCCATAGTTGGCTGCCCGTCAGTCGAATTTGAAAAAACGTTGCCATTACTCCACTGACTGCTTGAAGTTTTGCTTTTACCCATCAACTTTAAGATTTATTGGCAATAATGACATAGGGCGATTGGCCATAGTGAGGAGCCCGTCAGTCAGGTTGAAAATTAGGTTCTGTAGGTTGCCAAGATCATGTATCTAAAATTTCGTTGCAATCTAACCACTAGATCGTGAATTAGGCCAAATGGAAGATTATAATTTGTTTTTTGACCGCCATTTTGTTGGCCATAGTAAGGAGCCCCTCCAAAACTTGTTTCTACCTCCCCTTGACTGACAAATCAAATCACGACGTTCTTCCCTGGGTAACCTACAAAATCTCGAAAAATCCAATTTTTCAGTCTTTAGCATGGCTTTTTCAGAAATTCAACCAAAATCATCAGTCAATCATTTTTCCTGATTTTTAGACATCCAATTAAGTAGAAATCACAAACGACTAACATTTTCCTCGAATATTTTCAATTTGGCCATACTTTGAAAATTTTCTGATTTTGGACTTTTTTATAATGGCTCAATAATGCTGTTCCAAATGGACTTAAAAGTAAAACAATGTATGACGATGATGTTTGATGACCTAAAAAACGTTTCAATACATAACTATCACCTATTTACCCCTTCCTTTACCCCTCTGCTACCCTCCACCCCTATTCATTCGTTGAATTTATGTTATATTATATTGGATTCAGTAATCAAAAAATATAGAATTTTTGCCATAAAAAGATACGATAACCAATTTCAGCAGTAAGAAATGAATAATTACTGAAGAAAATCGAAAATTAAATGGTTATTATTTATTGAATGAAATTGTTGGCATATTTGGGTTGAGCAAGCTGGGTTGTGTTAGTAACATTTCAATTTCAATATAGAAAAAAACAGATATTTAATTGTTGATTATATTGTAACTATTACTTTTACTTAATATAATCATTATATATTATATATGTAGTAATAGTTATAATATAATCAACGTTTTTTAGGTCATCAAACATCATCGTCATAAATTGTTTTACTTTTAAGTCCATTTGGAACAGCATTATTGAGCCATTATAAAAAAGTCCAAAATCAGAAAATTTTCAAAGTATGGCCAAATTGAAAATATTCGAGGAAAATGTCAGTCGTTTGTGATTTCTACTTAATTGGATGTCTAAAAATCAGGAAAAATTATTGACTGATGATTTTGGTTGAATTTCTGAAAAAGCCATGCTAAAGACTGAAAAATTGGATTTTTCGAGATTTTGCAGGTCACCCAGGGAAGAACGTCGTGATTCGATTTGTCAGTCAAGGGGAGGTAGAAACAAGTTTTGGAGGGGCTCCTTACTATGGCCAACAAAATGGCGGTCAAAAAACAAATTATAATCTTCCATTTGGCCTAATTCACGATCTAGTGGTTAGATCGCAACGAAATTTTAAATACATGATCTTGGCAACCTACAGAACCTAATTTTCAACCTGACTGACGGGCTCCTCACTATGGCCAATCGCCCTATGTCATTATTGCCAATAAATCTTAAAGTTGATGGGTAAAAGCAAAACTTCAAGCACCAAGGGTGTTCAGTGGAGTAATGGCAACGTTTTTTCAAACTCGACTGACGGGCAGCCAACTATGGCGTTTTTTGCACGCTAGCTCCTTAACTACTATAACCATTAACTCTCATTTCCTATTGTCTAAATTATTATAATATTATCACTACACAATGGTTATAGTAAACGGCACGAATTCCCTCGTTTTAAAACCGATGACAGCAGAAATTTGTCATCGATCAGCTGATATTGGGACATAATAATATCCCCAGATTAGTAGTGGACCGTAATGAGCCCAAACACCGAGTTATGAATTGCGTTTTTGTGCTTTTTGTTACATTTAATTACGTTTTCAAAATATTTAGTTGTTATGGTGCCTTTTATTTTTACTTTCATTGAATTTTAATTAGTTTTGTGTGGCCGGTAAAGCTATTTTCGTTGTCTTACAGTAAGAAAGCGCGTTGCTGTCACATACAGTATTAAATAGTTGTATAAAGAGTGTGTAAATTCTTATAAGGAATAAAAGGTTTTTTTCTCAGTGCACATTTATTTAGTTTTTGATTCGTTGCTTAAAAATCCGCAACAGAAACACAAAGCGTCTATTGAAGAAAAATTGTAATATTTTTTTGGGTATAAATTGTTTCTTTGGTTTTGTTAGAAAAGAAATTTCAAATTTTTTTTTAATACTTTTAATAGTAAGTAATTATAAAAACAATTCACTTTCCCATTACCTCGCCAATCTCTATAAATAAATAAATATTTTGTCAATGGCCAAAATAAACAATAAAAACCACCAACAATTGAATTGATGTCAAACTTCCTGCCATGAAAAACGGCACACCTAGTATGCTATTTTAGCAACAATTGATTTTTATACAACACAAACCGAAGGTTTTTGACAATAAGTAATAATTAACTTCAATACATATAGGTAGATATTATTGCGAATAGATAAAACCAATAATAAGAACCATTTGTTTAAGAATATTTCAATGGATTTCTAATACAGTGTGAGGTTGAAGTTTGGAATACATTCAGTAAATCCAGTAGGATCAGTTTTTTTTTCGAAAAATGCATGGGAATATAATATTTTTAATTGTGGTCATTTTTATGAAAAAAAAAATTGATATAAAGGGGACTCTACAGAGACAGCCATTCAATGTGTGATTGAGACGTGGAAGAGAACCATTGATAAAAGGGAAAAATGTTATAGCTGTATTTTTGAATTTTAAGCGGGCATTTGAAACAATTGACAGGGCTAGATTATTGAGTAAATTGTATGAGTTTAGTATTCGCGGAAAGGTTTATAAATGGTTTAAAAATTATTTAAGTAACAGATCACAAAAAACAAAAATTTCAAAAACATATTCAAATTAAAAAAAAATATATATAGGGGTTCCTCAGGGAAGTATACTAGGTCCAATATTATTTATTTTATACATCAACGATATGCTTTTAGTTTTAAAAATGTGTAAGTTACAAATGTTTGCTGACGACACCTTAATTTACATTAATGTTTTAAATATTTTTGATGGTCTAAATACTCTAAATTCTGAGATAAATATATTATTAAATTGGCTAAAAGTAATTAAATTAAAATTAAATATTTCAAAAACTAAATGTATGGTTATGGGTAATAATTTAAATTGTCAAAATATAAATGTTGTAATTAATGGTGAAAAATTGAAATTAACACTTATATTTTTTTAATATAAAATTGCGCAACGTAATAGGCTTTATTTCGTCTCAACTAATTGGTCTATTTAAAAAAAAAACCTAGTAGATGCCTTTGAACGTAGAGGCGCTCGCTGCGTCGGTGGACTCGCTTCGTACCCTCCCGGCCCACGCGAATCGGGCGTTATCGGCTATTAACCCGCAAGAATTTACGTAGATAAAAAAGTATGTCCAAAATAGAAAAACTGTGATAGGTTTATTGTACAATAAAAAGATAACAGTTTTGGACCTAAAACTCTAAAACCGGAAGAAAAAAGTTACAGGATAAAAGCGAAGATTGAAATTCTACCTCTATGGGATAGTTTACCGAAGATGATAAATCCAAATGGTAGAATTTTAATTTGGCCATTAAAAAAATTAAAATTCGTTTACAAACGCTACAGACGGAATAGACACGTTCCCCAAAAAAAAAATCGTCGCTGCCTAAACGGTGTTGATGAACGTTGCTAACTTCACACATATGATTTCATGTTGACTTGTTTGCTTTACTATTGTGTGTAGTGTAAGAATAGAAATAAATAAATAATTAGCTGTACACTCTGAATAGTATTATGATAATCAATATAATAATATAGACGTAAGCTAATTAATGTAGTTTATCTATAATGAGAATAAGTTTGTAAAATAAGCAATTATAGAATAGGGTCATGTATTTTTGTAATAGAAAATACATGACCCTATGAAGAAAAATTTAGTTTTAATGTTTTTTGCATATTAATGCAAACACACATTGTCCAAATAAAATAAATAAATTCATAAGAACTGCATTTGTATAGTTTTCTTCCATGACTTTAAAGTGAATTTCTATCTTGTATCTAAACTTAATGAAATGTCAAAACGATAACCATATTAACATACGTAAACATCAGTTTTTGTCATGGCTAACTAACTAATAACCGAATAAAAATTGAATTGTATAGAAAATTTTACAAATTATGCTTAATACGTCAAAAAAATGGTTAAACTAGTTAGTTAGGTATGATATACAAGAATTAAGTGAAATTTTAGTAGCTTCTTAAATCCGTAATAATATACAGGGTGTTACATTTGAAAAAAAAAGAACTTATGGTAACTTTTTCAAGTTACCAGAATAAGTGTATTTTTCAACCACCCTGTATATTGCAACTAAGATTTGAGACTAGGGCAAAGAGCCCTATGGTATTAGTTAATTATTTACCAAATTTCAGGGTTTCAGTGTTTTAGAGTTCAAAATTATCAGCATTTTCAAAAGTGACGTTTTCGGACAAAAAAAACGAAAGTTAATTTATATCTTAGAAACGGTAAAAGATAAGTATAGAGTAGAGTAAATAAAAATTGTAAGGAAAGTAATGGGGGTTTCAAAAACAAAATAAAATATATGGTGTTGCATTTAAAAAATCGTTACTATTACTAAATAAGTTACTATTATTTTTGTGTGGAAGCGGTAACACTGTATTGTTAAAAATATTTTATGTTGGTAGAGCATGTCCGTTTATGTAAACGACCAAATTTTCAGAACGATTCCTTTACTGGTTCGTCAGAAACGTCTAAGGTACCATCGACCGTGAGACACCCTGTATATTGGTGAAACGATTCTATTTTAAAAATTTTTACTTCTCCGAAAAGTCCACAGTAAAAATTATTTAATGTTTCCAGCGATTCCAATCCAAATTTATGATTTTATCGAAGCAAAATAGCAGCATACCTCATCTCGAAAACAAACAAAAGTTCAGTTACTCTCCCCGATCGTCAGTATATTTTCCGTTTCGAATCTCTCTTCCCCGGATCGTCGGAATCTGAAATTTATTTTTCAGGACCAAAGACGGGCAAATCTTTCCAACTTTGCTGAATTATTAATGCTAACTTGGCTAATCTGAGCCGAAGTTTCTGCATTTTAAAAGAGAAATAATACGGTTAGTAGCTCTCTAAAGACGAAAAGTTTGCTCGGTTGTTTTTTTTTTTGCTTTCTGCCTTGCCTGAGTTCAAAGATTGTGTTTAACTTCTTGAGTTTAACTGCTGGGATTCTCTTTTTGGATTTTACGATTTTAAAATTACAAAAGGATAATAATATGAGGGTTTTAAAAAATCGAGCATAAAAAGTACGTATGAACTGCTCCCTAGGATACATATTATAAAGTCTGTAAAATATCAGCATTATAATATGCAATATGCAATAAGAAATAGATAATAAGTAAAGGGCGGAATTTATGCAAAATGCATATACAGTGTGACTAGTAAAGTCCGCCTCTTATGGGATTTTTTTTTATTAATAACTTTATTCGAAATTTGACTTTGGCATCAAGTTCTGCTTCGATCAAGATGAAAATTAGGCAAAAAATAGTAGTCTCGTGATTCGCATTATCTGTCAAATTTTAATTTTTTCCAAAAAAAAATTCAAAAGTGGGATTATTTCTGAAAGTACCGAAAAAAGTTACTAAAAAAAGCTTTTTAAATCCGTCTAGCCCACATGCAAAATTTTTGCCGCATAAGATAATATTGATTTTTTACCCTTATTTTGTAAATTGCACCACTCTTGCAAAATAAGACTCAACGCAACCTACATCAAACTTCTTAGTTTTGACAAAGCTTTATTTCATTAAAGTGTGGCTTTCTACAAAATCAAAATTGGGCTATTAAAATTTGGTCGCATGTGATGCAAAGTTTATTTGTTTTTCACCCTATATAAGGTAACTTCATAAAATAAGTATTTTTGAAAACGTAGTTTGTGTCTGAAAGTAACACACCTTAATATTAAGACAAAAAAAGAACACAGTGTCATCAGTAAAGTGTTCATTAAGTGGAAAATAAATTTTAGTTTAACTTAACGTAAAGTTTATCTATTTTCAACGATTGAATTTAAAACCGTTTACTTTATTTTTTAATTTTTTTACTTTCAGGCACAAACTACGTTTTTAAAAATACTTATTTTATGAAGTTTAGTTTTACAGGGTCCAAAACAAATAAACTTTGCATCACATGCGACCAAATTTTAATAGCCCAATTTTGATTTTGTAGAAAAACACACACTTAATACTTTAAAGAAAATGTATCTGACATAAAGCCTTGTCAAAACTGAGAAGTTTTATGTAGGTTGCGTTAAGTCTTATTTTGCAAAAGTGGTGCAATTTACAAAATATAGGTAAAATGTATAATGTAATATGTAAAATGTATGCATTTTTTACATATTGTGTCGATTTTATAATAAAATGCATCTTTTTCATAAATTATTATTTTAAGAGCATATTTTTATGTTTTCAGCTTTATCAAAAAATTTAAAACATTTCCAGTTCATTACTTATTTCAGGAATTTTCCAATCTGAAGATAATTATTACATTTACATTTTGGTTATACAAACGGTATTTATTTTCCGGGGTTTGTTCGGGTTTGTTGTTAGGGATTGTTTATTGTCACTTAATAATGCGTCATCATTACCTACTTAACAAACTGTAATTATATCGATTTGTAATACAGACTTCTGGTAAATAAACCTTTAATAAATAAATTAATTTCAAATGTAAAAAAAAGTGGTCTCTAAAAGCACCTCTAAGAGTGCAGTTGTATAAGGAGATATTACCAGGAGTTAGTTTAACTCCAGAACATGGATTAAGGCCACAATATTCTACGTAGAGCATTTCGAAGCCATTAAAGGACTAATTTTGGATTTAGATGACGATTCGCAGTGTGTTGTGCAAAGTAAAGAGTTGTTAAAAAGTGAAAGTGTAGCTAAAGATCTTGTTTTTATCAAGGTTACTTTCAGTTTTATCGAGAGTAGAAACTTAGGTTTAAGAGACTAAATTAGTATTGTTGAAACTTTTTCCGCTAAATGTAACAATATTCCCGGTAAAGTAGGAGGTCAAGTAAGGAACAAATTTGATGTAACGGTAAAAAATAATGAAGGATTTAAAAACCTAACTGCAGTAAAAAGCATTTACGCATGAGGGTAAACCATTCAACGAAGTTGTATCTTGGCCTTATATTTTGCTACCTATGTGGCAGTATTGTCCGATTACATCAGTAGATGTTGAAAGAAGCTAGTATAAACATATTTTTACTAATAGAAGACAAACCTTTTTAGTTAAAAATTTTGAAAAATATTTAGTAATAAAGGCCTTTTATACAATTTTAGATTAAAAAATTGTTTCCTTTTATTTTTCTTTATTTTTTATTGCATTTTTTAAAAAATAAACATATTTTTTAGAACCAAATGTGTTTCTTTACCTCATTTTACTCAGTGCTGCCCAAGTACTCGAATACTTTAACTCGTATTTTGGTTACGGATAAAAATACTACTCGTGACTTGTACTCATAAGTATTTTTAATTTGAAATACTGATTACCCGTACTTACGAGTTCATTTAAATGTATTCGTAAAATTCTACTCGTAGAATACAAGTATATTTTACGAGTAGTCGCATTAAAAAGCAAGCATCCATTTGATATTCACCGCGGTATGTGGTCGTACACCAAGCAAATAAATTTATTGACGTTAGGAATGTAGATGAAACCTCTGAAAAGGTTGCTTGTGACTCCTTACATGAATTTTTCGATTTTGATGATTTTGAAACACCTGAGAACGTTGCTGGAACAAATTTTTCTCAAAATGAATCGAGTTTTTCAGGAAAAGCAAATTTAATAAAAAAACAAGCAGAATTAAAATATTTAAGGTATACAAGTATATTATAAGTAATATAATAATAATAGACCAGGGCTGAAGCCTTTGAAAATGGTAAAAAGTGAAAAAAAATAAGGATGAAACCCATTGGAAAAGAAAAAAATATAGCAAAAATGAAAGGAAAAATAAATTACGGGCGATCCGAGGTCGGGAAGGGAGGGGGGGGGGGGGGGGGGGGTTTAAGGGTAGAAAACGATCTATCTCGATTTTCGGCAAAACTACAAGTCCTGTGGAAAAACGTTAAATAGCAAAGTTGTAGGTAATAAAAAGATTTATAACTTTTGTATTTGCACTTTTTTCACATAACCTCAAAATTTATGTAAAAAATTCAAATAACCAAGTTTTTGGTTTTTTATTTTTATCTTTTACAAAAAAATTTTTTTATACACGAAATTTATTATAAACTTTCCTTTTTATGTCCCAAATACACTGTAATTTTTTTGATTTAAAATATTTATTTTTTAACCTTATTTTGACTTAATATCGAAAAAGCAACCCAATTTCAATCGAAAATTCTCACGTCAAAATATCTGCTTTTTTAAAAAAGTCGGTGGGCTTTTTGTTCGTTGAAATCTCTACTTTCTGATGGTGTGAAAAAATATATACATTACTTTGATGAATGTTCTCAGTTCAATTCAATTCCCATTTAAATCCTACCTTTAATTATATTTAGATCAACTATTTACGCATGTTTTTTGCGATCTTTATGTTTTATGGATTTGTAATTTTTTTACTTATCAATGTAACATGGAATCTTACGTTTTTCGATTAATTAAAGTATAAATTTTAATAACTAGATCAAAATTAAACATAAAGATTAAAAAAAAAATTTTTGCATTTTTTGAGAACATTTGCCATAGTAATGTATATTTTTTTTACACCATCTGAAAGTAGAGATTTCAACGAACAAAAAGCCCACTGACTTTTTTAAAAAAGCAGCTATTTTGACATAAGAATTTTCGACTGAAAATTAGGTTGCTTTTTCGATATTAAGTCAAAATAAGGTTAAAAAATTAATATTTTAAATCAAAAAAAATACAGTGTGTTTGGGACATAAAAAGGAAAGTACTCACCAAATTTCGTGTATAAAAAAATTTTTTTGTAAAAGATAAAAATAAAAAACCATAAACTTGGTTATTTGAATTTTTCACATATATTTTGAATTTATGTGAAAAAAGTGCAAATACAAAAGTCGTAGATTATTTCATTACCTACAACTTTGCTATTTAACGTTTTTCCATAGGACTTGTAGTTTTGCCGCAAATCGAGATAAATCGTTTTCTAGCCTTAAAAACTCACCCCCCGCCCTTCCCGACCTCGGATCGCCCGTAATTTATTTTTCCTTTAATTTTTGTTATATTGTCTTCCTTTTCCAATGGGTTTCATTCTACTATTATTTTTTTTGGTTTCAAAAATTATCGACCCTGGTCTATAAGTATATAAGTGATTCGCGAACCAATTTAAAAATGCTTGAGGATTACCCGACGATAAAAAAAATGTTTATGAAATTTTACACTCCACTTACCTCATCTGCACCTGTACAGAGGCTTTTTTCGTTTGCCACAATTATTGATAGCCCAAGGAGGCATGCTTTGTCCGATGGCAATTTTGAAAAACTTGTGGTTTTAAAAAACTGTGTTTAATTTGTTGTTTTTTTTAGTTTAATATGTTTAATTTTTAAGTATTTCCCAAAGGGCTTTTTTTTTATTTTAGAAAAACTTTAGTTAGTTTTCCAACATCTTGTTTTCAATGTTTTGCACCTATATGTGTAAAATATGTATAAGTATTATTTAGTACTAGGATAAATAAAGACATTATTTTTTTGTTTTAATTCGATTCATTTTTTAGCCCCCTATCAGGTATTAAATTAATTTTTTTAAAGTATTTGTACTCATTACTCGTATTTTTACGATTACTACTCGTAACCGTAAACTAAATCTATAAAATTACTTACGAGTCAAATACTTACAAATACAACTTTTAAGTACTCGTACTCGTAGGTCGTACGAATATATTTTTTTTACTCGTGCCCAGCTCTGATTTTACTATATTAAATTAAGAAATATTGCATACTAGTATGCATATTTGGTAAAAAATGCAAATAACTGCATATTTTAAAAGCAAGCAAGACATAGGTATATATGCACATATTTTGGCTGAATTAAAGTGTATTTAATAATAAGAAATAAAATATATATGAAGTAAAAAGGTCTTGACTGACTAGTTAATCAACAAAGTACTGTATCTTGGGGTTCCGAGAAGGGCTGGGTTAAATGGAAATGCTTTTTTAAGCTACGCCAAGCTTTCAATAATGTTTATTATCTTCTTCAGGGCTGTTATTAAAATAGATGACCATTTGTCCTGCGTACCTATCTTTGTAATCTATCAAATTGTATGTTATTTGTTTTATTTTATTTATGTTGAGGTGTGATTCCATTGTTTTGGTAGGTACATCAAACATGAGGGTCAAAAATAAAAAATAGCATTATAAATGTCATTTTATTTTTGATCAAGGTGGTTAACGGATTGACCTCAATCCTTTTGAGAATGTTTGGGGAGAAATGATAAAATATGATGATTTTAGATCGAGGAGCCAACAAGACTTCGACCGATGATACTTAAAACATGGAATGAAATAACTCTCTCTCTAACATGCACTTGTATTTGGAAACATAAGTTTTCCTGCCAAGATAAAGGGTAAAATTAACGGAAATTCAGAAAAATTATGTTAAGGTGGGATCAACATGCTTGCCAACCTATAACCTATTTTACGTAGATTTAATTATTTTTTCTAACTTTTACACAAAATTTAAATAATAATAAAATCAATATCGTCTTCATATTCTATTATGTAATAATTAACATGTTAAATAAATATCAAGGAATTTCATAAGTTATTTAAGGAGAATTGTATATCGAAAAATATCGGTTAAGATTTTTTTAACATTATTATGTCATTGTTCTTTCACTATACAATTCTCTCAAAATAAGCAATGAAATAAATTGATATTTTTGTAATATATCAGAGATTACCTAAATAATGTGCAGACGATATTGATTTTATTTAAATCTTAGTCAATAAAATAATAAACTAAGAAAAACAAGGCGAAATAGGTTACCTATATGTTGGCAATAAATTGAATGACGTTGATAATTCCACCTTAAATATTAAAAAAAGGATCCGTGTTTTAAATTTTTTCAAAAAATGAGTGGATTCTTTTACCAAATTTACTTCTGTTAAAACATTCACCCCATATTTTTTTACTTTAACTAATTTAAACTAGTTTCCCTTGGTAATTCTATAAATTATCTGCAAAAAGCATGATTTATCTGACGCATGACTAATATTAAATGGTGCATATACTTAATTAATTTGTAAAATATCAGTGTTATTAATGACCTTTAATGGTCAAATCTAGAAAATACCAGTTTATGATTTAAAATGATTATTCAAACATTTGTACAGGTTACAAGCATTATTGCTTATCGATAGATTTATCATAGGAACTTTTACTACCTTCATCATAGGAACTTTTACAACCTACACCTGGTTATTAAAAAACTTGCTGGTGGCGAGAACATGTTAGGGTGCTCTATATCAATTATTGTGGGCCCCCAGGCAGTGGGGATCCAGATCCTTACTAAGGTGGGAGGGGGGCACATGACCTAAATGTGTTTTTTTTAGAAAAATAATACAAACCTAATACCTAAATAATCAAATCAGTTGGGATAAAGCTTAATAAAACACAAAAATTAACGACATGGTTTTTATATGAAAATATTTATTTTTACAACCAGGTAAAACCAAATAAGATTCGTTTTTATTTATTATAAAGTAGGTTAATTACAACAGAGGATCAAGTTTATGGTTAAGGGGAAATGGACACTAACTAAAAATTCCTTATTTTTTAAATACGATGTTACTTCATTAAATCGATAGAGATAGAGTAGATAGAACATTTTCTATCTGTCCACCTAAGATGCCACTATAATTAACTAGAATTGTTTTTAATATTTTTTTTTCCAAAATCCCCTAAATACTCCTACCCCTACTTCTATTATATAAAAGAAAAAAGTAATTACCTAAGTATGTTTACATTACTCCAAGGGTGAAAGTATTCCACGGGTCACCTTCTCGGGCAAAAACTTTTTCAAATTCTTAAACAAGAAATTGTACCTACTTGAAAATGTTTTACACGTAGGGGAGAGTCCCCTAGTACCGGACACCTTAGCTTTTTTGGAGCTGGCCACTTTAAAAATGAAAAAAAATAAAATAAAAAAAAACACTCGGTTACTCGTAAACATATACCGTTTTAAGTACGTACTACATTTTTTAAAAATATTTAAGGTATTTTTAATTAAAAAAATAAAATAAAAAACTGTTAGATTTCGATGATTCGAAAAATGGTCACCCAGTACCGGACGCAAAGAAAAACTAACAGATTCTAGTTCTTCTGAAAATGTCTTCTTAAATCTCCCCGTTTTAGCAGGTAAGGTAACCTCAACGCCAGACTTTAACAGTTTTATTCTGTCTGCTAATGTGCTTTTCGGCACAGAAAAGTGTAATGCGGCAAAATCACTGCACACAGGCTTAAAAGTAAAGAATAAACAAAGAACAACACCATAAATTTACCTTTTCTTTGATAACTTTTCTCAAACTGACCATAGATTAAAACGCTTCGGAGAGGTAACATTAGCAACAGACGCGACTATAACTCTATACATGTTTGGGCGCCACCTATCGGCAAAGTGAAGAAAACTGACATGTCCGGTATTGGGAGATGTCCGGTACTAGGGGACTCTCCCCTACCCAAGTTTTTACCAAATTGTAAAAATCAATACAAGTTATATACCAACTAATATTTGACTTGAAGTTAGTTAAGCGATTACATCGTAGATTTGTTCTTTCGCTGTTTTTGTTTGTTTTTTATATTTAATTTCATAAGTTTTATAGTTTAATTGACTTGTTCTCTTCCTTTTTGAACTACAAACACGACGACGAATCATTTTAAAGCAAATTTTAGAAACAAACCCTTAATTAAAAACAATTTTCTATCCTCAAAATCTGATAGGTTTGCAACTAGGTACTAAAAATACCAGAAATTACTACCTTATTTCCCAATTGATCAAAAATTGAGAAGAAATTCCAGTTTCCACGTAAAAATAAATTGAAGGTCAACTTTTACTATTTCATGAGCAAGAACTTAAATTTTAAAGTCCGAACCTGTCTATTTTCCCATTCGTTAAATGACAATGTTGCAGTGCGCATGTCTAATCGTGTGTAGCTTTGTTTACATATGCGAGGCCATAAATTTGCCACTTTCGTGATTATTGTTTGCTTATCTAAAGGTAAATATCTATGCTTAAATAGGAAACATTTAGAATGGACAAATAAAAAAAAGCAATTATTGCCATGTTGATTGCCATTGGACCATTGGCATGGGGTCTGACAGGTACGAGCTCAATCCTAATGCTGGTTTGGTATGGTACCCGGGGTGGACCACCACCACTTTCGCTTGCTACGCCGCTGAATACGGGTGGTAATGTTTTATAACTGTTTATTCAAATCTGTATATGTATGTAAATGTATCATAAATGCATCCCAGTTATATAGCTAAACGTTACTGATGAGCCATGATATGGAGAAACCGTCTAAGGATGGATCTGATGAAATAGAAGGAAAACGTTTTCCTTCTTCTTCCTATGGTTTTAAAATAACTGCCACAATTAATAATGGAACATGTTTTTTTAACAAGGACTAAATTATCATGGTAAATCATGGTACTCTTATACAACTGTCCTAATTTTTTTCATTAATCTAAAACACCATTATTTCCATTAAGATGTTTCTTGACTGATAAAAACACACACAAAGTAACAACCCGACTTCTGAATACAGAATACATAATGACTGATGACATATTTTTGAGTATTCCCACTTATGGTCGATGGGGTTTTAATATTTAATCATTTGACTGGAAATATCAACAAAAATTGATCTAATGCCTTTTGGTTATCTGATGTTTTTATCTGTGTAGGGTTGGGAGGAATGGAATTACCTAAATTGGATTGGGATATGAACAATAATTCAATAATATGATGTCCTGACAAAGAACCCTGAAAAAGCTTTTTCACTGGTTTCTATTTATTTTTAACTCTAGCTAAATAAAGAATAGTAAAATTTATGATTTTGCAGCTTTAAGGTGGAATTAACGTTCTATCGTCAATTCGATTTGCCGAACCGTTGACGAGTCACATGCGCACTGCAGTGCTGTGTTGCTCAGAGTAATTACTTTTATGCTTTTATTATACGAAAAAGAAAGACAGACATAGTCTGGAGCTGGTACAGTAAGGCAGATGTTAGTCAGCCGGTCATAGTTTTGTTTACTTTCGTGTTTTGTGCAATTACGGAACCTTTCCTGTTAAAACAAACACATATTCTCTTAAATTCTTAGGAGAGATGATATCTAGATAGACTAGAAAACATCGTGTTACCAGTAAAAATTGTTTTCTACTTCAGTTCTGAAAATCGACGTGTTAACTTTCAAGGAATTTAAGATAAATTGTGGCAATTTTGCTGGTTTCAAAAAACTGCGTTTTTTTAAGTTTTTGTGCATTTATTTAAAAAACACCGGCATAATATTCGTCAATGCCTCCCTGAATAGCCCTTCCAAAATTAGATACTGATGCAAGTTCCGGAAGTTACCCCTGCATTCAAGCAATTTATAGGTCTCTTTTATACATGATTTTTTGCTGATTTTGTTTTTTGTTTATATTCGATTTTATAGGTATTATAGTTTAATTGATTGACGCGACGACAAATAATTTTTTAACAAATTTTAGAAACAAAACCCTATAAAACGATTTTCTATCATCAAAATCTGATAGGTTTGCAACTACTAAAAATGCCAGAAATCACTAACTTAATTCCCAACCTGAT
Organism: Polydrusus pterygomalis; assembly: GCA_963969555.1. Taxonomy (NCBI): domain Eukaryota; kingdom Metazoa; phylum Arthropoda; class Insecta; order Coleoptera; family Curculionidae; genus Polydrusus; species Polydrusus pterygomalis. Next base: position 6,546,723 of record OZ018376.1, read on the forward strand.
CAAAAAAATTTAGAAGAAATTCCAATTTTTTGGCCAGAATTTAAATTTTAAAGCCCGGACCTGTCTATTTTCCCATTTCTGAAACGAGAATGTTGCAGTGCGCATGTCTAATCGTGTATAAATTAATTAGCTTTGTTTACCTGCGCAAGGCCATAAATTTTTCGTGATTATTGTTTGCTTATCTAAAGGTAAATATCTATGGTTTTAGTAGGTTAAATTTTGGTTTACTTCCTGAAAATTTGCGCTGCGTCAAAATGCCTGCTTGGCTTGGCTCAAATTATTCTGAGAAGAAAGTAATAGCTACTGAAAAAAGGGAATTAAAAATTAAGAAGAAAAAAAGTAAAAGAAATACAAAACAATTAAGATCATACTAGTTTGATTGGAGAAAATAAAAACTGAAAACAGGAATATTACCCCCTTTATTCGCTATATTGTTATTTTTTCCCTTCACGAGGTGTGACAAACAAAAACATCGATAAAAAACCGAATGGATCGCATTTGGCAACTGCTGGCGACAAATTGAGTTAAGTGTAATATGCAAAAAGTAACAGAGCGCTTTTACGGTGTGGATCGTCAACAGATGGTGTGTTTTTCTGTTCCATTTGAGCATTAGCACCCCTGGAAGTCACTTGGGTTGGCATCGTTTACCAGCGACTTTGCCACTGATAGGGCTTAGGGAGAGTTTTTGCAGTCACCTGACTTTTTTACTAAAAAAAGAAAACCTTGTAAGTGAAGATATTTTGTTCGTCTGTCGATTTGTCGGTTGACACAAGATAATGTTTATTGTTTTAATCTTTACTTAATAACAATCTATTTAAAAAAAAATCGAGAAACTAGTTATTTTTGTTTTAACTCAATTAAAAGTGCCATAAAAACACTTTTGCGCGCGAAATACAAACATAATTTCTAGTACAACTGTTTGTTATAATCATTTTATTCATTACCGTGCGAGCAAAAATTATTTGCATCTAAGGACGTAGTGTTTAGCCGTAGAGTTTAATACCTGTTGGGTGTTAGTAACTACCTGAATTAACAATCGATCCGTCATCTTTGACAGTCGTTACAAGTAACTTGATTCATTGCTAATTTTTCCAATTTCTTGAACAATTCACACAATGGGCTTTACGGAACAGCACAAGACATTCATGGGTGAAGCGTATTTTCGAAACGGGGTTAGAGTAAATGGTGAGTGGCAATACAATCCGGGTTTGTGCATGGACGATTTTCACGAACATTTTCCTAACGTTGCTTTTATTGCTGGGGATTTTTATCATTGCCTGAAAAGAACCGTGGCTGTGTTTAGGGAAACAGGTTCCATACAACACAAAAAAGGAGCAGGAAGACCATCTGTAAGAACAGAAGAACTTGTTGCAAACGTTCGTGAAATAATGCAAAATACGCCAACAGATTGTATAAGACGCCTGTCCCAAGAAGTGGGAAGATCTTAATGGAACATGCAGGACTATTCTTAAGAAGGAAAAAGAAAGGATTATCCAAGAATGTGGTAACGTTTCTCCAGAGATGCTGGTTAACACTTTCGAAAATATGAAGAGACGTATGAATTTATGCTTGGAGCATGGCGGTGGCCGATTTCAGCCATTTATGTAATTATTTTTCTTTCTGTATATTCTTACTTTGTTAATTTTGTAAACAACAAAAATAAATTTGTATTTGTCTACTTATTTTATTACTCATTAGTTGGGCATATCATGTCATAATATGAATTTGACAAAATTTTAACCTAGATTTGGTTAGATATTATATCGTCCCATCATTGTGATCTAAACCAAGCCCTACGTTTTTTAATCCAAGCCCTCTTTGATGCAAATAATTTTTGCTCGCACGGTATATGGATATTAGACTATTTTCATTAACTATTTTTTGTGTTTAGAATAAAAATTTAAAATAAAAATTGATAGCTTTTAAGGTATTTTTTCTTACACCTGTTTTAATTACCATGAAAAGCGCAATTGTTTAAAATTTGTTGTTGTCAAATCTATCGTGTTTAGTGTCCAGAAATTTACAATATTTTGCTTTAGGTTGTCCAGTACCATAATGTCTGATAGCGGTAGTGAGACACCTCAAAAAATAACGGATGCGGTTAAGATCGTTCAAATCTTTTGCCCGCTAAATCAAAAATACAATATGAGAAACTGTACACTCAGTTTCGTAAATGCTGTATTATAAAAAAGGTTAAAACCGTATCAGAAAAGGTATTGCTTTGTTATTTAAAGGAAAAATCGAAAATATTAAGTTGATTGGAAATTAAATTTTGAATTTATACGAAAACATCAATAAATTTTTCTAGCTTTACGATGAAAAAAAGAGGCGTTGTGTGCATCCATGGCAAAAAAAAGTAATTTTTTTTTTTAATTTTTTTTTAAGAATATTTTACAATCATTAAATTTATTTTGCATCCTAGAATTTTCCACAATAGTTAAAAATAAATAAATATTCTGGTTTGTCTTAAGTTTGTTCGCTACGTAGATGGGGTGTCCTTCGATAAGCAAATTTATAGGTGTAGGGTAAAGTCGGGTAATGGCGGACAACTGGCTAAATCCGGACACGTTATATTTTGGCTGTAGTAACTCTGTAATGTTCGAGTTGCCGCGGTAAAGTGTGGCAACACGCGAGCTCAGTCGTCTGACAAGTAGAGTAGTGTAACGCTCATAAATTTTATAAGGTAAAAGTGGTTTAGTGAGTGTTCGTTATAACAAACTGTGTTTTTTAAAGGTATGTGCAAATTTTGTAATAATGAAATATAATTTATATCTTCGGTTCAGGTATTTAAGTTTGATCCCTTAGTAACTAATTGAACATACATGTTTTCATTAATTCCTTGTGAAATCGCGATTATTACCTAACATTTTTAACAATGCGTATTGGCTAATGCCGGACACGTGATGTCGGTTAATGGCGGACAAGCGGGTAATCGCAGACTGGCCCCTTTAAATTAATTTATCTCGTGCTATCAATCACTTATTTCGTAGTTTTATGAATTATGTTTGTTTTCTAGATGGGAAAATACAAGCGTAAAACAAACAAAGCTTCATGGAGTGCTGCGAATATGCAAAGGGCCGTGGAAGAAATTGCTAATGGTGCATCAATGACTCCTCAAAGCAAAATACTGCAAAAAGAAAAATTGTGGAAGAAAAGCAACCTCTGAAGCGGGAAAACTGTAAGAGAAAAAAAGATAAAGTGAACTATGCGGAAGAAAAAGACCAGGAAGAAAATTCCTCGGACAGTAAACAAGACAAAGAAGTTAGTGAAGATATTTGCTTGGTTTGCGGATAATTCGGCAAGAATAGAGAGGTGTGGATTAGATGCACATTATGTGCGCTTTGGACTCATAAGGCATTTGCTGACTGTGCGACTTTTGCCAATAAAACTAGGGTGCGGCTAATACCGGCCATCTGACGCCATTACCCAGCAGGTACGCGAAAACCTGACATTAGAGCATTTTTTTAAAATTTGTATAAAGTTGATTTCGTTCTTTTTATATGTTATTTGCTTAATAAAGTATCATTACGCACGCAGCCTTTTTCGTTTAATTTGTACATGTTTTAAAAATATAGAGTGACAATTGACATTTTTATAATTAAAAAACCTTAAGCGTCCGCCATTAAACAACTTTACCCTACATGATAAAAAAATATATAACCATTTGGGGTCTCGGCCTGCTTGATTAGATAATTAAATTTACCATATTTTGGTTATTAAGAAATCAAGCAAGCCTTGATAGGCGCATTCTTTTTATTTTCTGTATTGGTAAAGTGCCACTTTTTCAGAAAATATCGAGACATTTGTTAATAAATGTGCTTAGAATTCAAAATTATGCAATCGTACTGAGATTAATAACAAACAGCCTACATTGATCTTTAATTTTTTTCCAGTAATGTATTCAGTACCATATTATACAAAATTTTTCTTTAGGTTAAGTCTAAATTTCTCCTTTAATCTAGAAATTTCGACATTACATTACATTTAAAGTTTCGAGTCGAAATTTCAAGTTTAAAGTTTAATGTTTTTCCAAGCATTTGAATATGAAAAAAAATTGTTTTGTTTCCATTGTACCAAAGTAAGAAATTGGATATTTTCACGCGGGCTGCTTCGGGAAATATCATATTATAATTTTTTTCTTTGCTTCCCTTTTAATACTATTTGTGTATCCCCGTCTTCCCAAAAACATATCGTTTATCCCTATATTTTTAAAGAAAAACAAATTTTTAAAAACAAGGGGTCGTCACATCCCGAAAACTCTCCTTATGCGCCAGTTGGGCCTCACCATACACTTTTATGGGGTTGCAGGCTTTAATTCACTCTAAGCTTTTCCTTTTATCGTTTATGATCGGGTGTATATCGTCTCGCTCCATTTAAATAAATACCCGTTATTGCCGTGTAGGTACTATTTATCGGATTAAATTGGTCCGGCATTTATTTGCATTGATGGGCCAGATTTATGGACTATGGAGTTTGGGTATGGAAATTTTGGCGGACCATAAGGGAGCAATTTGGATAATTTATTTGTGGGTTTTTAAACAACTTTTATCGAATTTATATTTTATGTTATTACGAGAGTATAATTTTAAAAATATACACTAACATATTATGATATTACCGTATTTGGTTAAATTGCAATTAATTTATTATAAAATAACCCAATTTTAATACGAAACAAAATATAAAGTATTGTTGTGGTTAAAGATACAGGAATAATATACAGTGTGGCCAATAAAGTCCGCATCATATGGGATTTTTTTATTATTAGCTTTATTCGAAATTTGACTTTGGCATCAAGTTCTGCTTCGATCGAGATAAAAATTATGCAAAAAAATAGTAGTCACGTGATTCGCATTATCTGTCAAATTTTAATTTTTTCAAAAAATAATTCAAAAGTGGGGTTATTTCTGAAAATATCGAAAAAAGTTATTAGAAAAAGTATTTTTAAATGCACTAGCCCACGTGCAAAATTTCAGCTGCATAAGATAATTTTGATTTTTTACCCATATTTTGTAAATTGCACCACTTTTGCAAAATAAGACTCAACGCAACCTATATAAAACTTCTTAGTTTTGACAATGCTTTATTTCAGATACATTTTCTTTAAAGTAGCGCCATATTAAATGTGTGTTTTTCTACAAAATCAAAACTGGGCTATTAAATCTTGGTCGCATGTGATGCAAAGTTTATTTGTTTTTTGACCCTGTATAAGGTAACTTCATAAAATAAGTATGTATTTTTGAAAACGTAGTTTGTGTCTGAAAGTAATACACCTTAATATTGAGTTAAGTTGCGTTGAGTTTTATTTTGCAAAAGTGGTGCAGTTTACAAAATATGGGTAAAAAATCAAAATTATCTTATGTTGCTGAAATTTTGCATGTAGGCTAGAAACTGCATTAAAAAAAACTTTTTCCAATAACCTTTTTCGATGTTTCCAGAAATAATTTCACTTTTAAATTATTTTTTGGAAAAAATTAAAATTTGACAGATAATGCGAATCACATGACTACTATTTTTAGCTTAATTTTCATCTCGATCGAAGCAGAACTTGATGCCAAAGTAAAATTTCGAATAAAGCTAATAATAAAAAAAAACCCATATGATGCGCACTTTATTGGTCACACTGTGTAAACAAGAATTGTATTAGGTATAGGGGAGAGTCCGATGGTATCGGACGCGTTATCTTTTTATTTGTGAACTGAAATTCATTGTGAAAGCCAATAAAAAACATTTAAACTTCTCACCCACACATTAGGAAGTACCGTAAATTGGGGCTACTTACACACCACGGGGTAACTTGCACACCTCGTGTATTTTTTAAATTTTGTATTGTAGGTTATATTATTTTGTGTTCTATCACCGGCTTTCTGTTGTTACAGGGACATAAATAGAGATTAAAAATGGTTCGCAACTACCGAAAACTCCCGGGAGCAAGAACTTACCGGAATTATTAAAAAAATATATTTTTTCTTTGGAAATATTGATATTTAATTCATTTCAAAGGCCACGGTTATAAAACAGGTGCCTTTTTTAATACGACTACGGGGTAACATGCACAGAATAGGGTTTTGCATGTAATTTGTGATCATTTTTCCATGGGTGTGCACGTATCCCCAAATACGAGGTAACTTGCACATCCCAAAAACATTTTTTTTTTGAGACCCATGGCTGGAATTTTTCAATTTTTATACCAGTCACTTAATAATGTATTATTACCTGCTTAACAAACTATATTTGTATCGATTTGTAATACATACTTCTGGTAAATAAACTTTTAGTAAATAAATGAATTTCAAATGTAAAAAAAGTGTTTCTAAAAGCACCTCTAAGAGTGCAGTTGTATAAGGAGAGATTACCAGCAGTTAGTTTACCTTTAGAACCTGTAATTACCTGGTGAGGAACATGAATTAAGGCCGCAATATTCTACTCAGAGCATTTCGAAGCCATAAGAGAAGTAAAAAGATAATGTTAAAATTTTTACTTGTTTATTTGTTTTTTGTGAAATAATAACATGTGTGGCTATAATTTGACAATTATTTCCAACACAATTTTCTCGGAAACTGCCTTAAAGCCTGTTTACATTAGATGCAATTACTGCATGCGAGATTATGGGATACAATTAAATGGTTGTTTTTAAATGAGTAAAATTGCATCAGCTGTTTAAAAACCTTTATAGCGAATTGACGCCGGCGAAGTCACTGGTACCCACTACTTATCTATATTTTTTCAATTTGCTTAAAACTCACTTATGACATGAAACAACCCGATTCCACAAAGGCAATAAGTCCATCCAATCCACCAGAGGGACGGATCTAATCCCGGTCCATTTAGCAAATGTCCCCCACAGAGGGTGTCAGAGCAAGTGTGTGTTTCTTTATTCATGAGTGCGGTGTCAGACGGCTTTTAACCCCATTTGTATCTGCGCAAAGTGCTCCGGATCAGCACGGTTATTTTAGCATAATTGAGGGCATATTAGCACTCTTTATGGGACCCTCGAAGTTTTTATCACTTTTTAATTGATTGGAGAAAGTTACCTTACGAAATGAGGTCGGCGTTTTACTTAATTAGTTAGTTTGTAGGTCAGGGTATATGCTAATTGAAAATCCTCTTCCAATTAATAAAAATATTTAATAAAACAAAAAAATTGAAACTAATTTTCACAAATTGTTCTTAAAGTTTTGCGTGTGTCTTAACCCTAGGAATGTCAGCGTCTTATCAATTTGACTTTGATTAACGATTTCTGGCCATCTCTCATGGCTGTTTTACTCGAAATTTGTTATTATTTGTAGATGTTTTGTGGGAATTTCAAAATTTTTGAAATAAAAACTAAAAGAGTATTTATTTTGAGTAGTTCTATACAAGAAAATTTATGGATGAACCGTTTTTTATAAAGTTATTAGCAAAAAATCATTTAAGATTGTGATACAAGGAAGTGTTGTGATGCTTTTTACAGCAAGCACATATTATGGAATATTTCTTACACAATGAGCCTAATGAATAAAAATTAAGCAATTACTTGAAGCAATTGTGCTATGCAAAATGATATAAGTAAAAGCAATTGCTAGATCTGGATATGAATAAAATTTTGAAGCAATTGCTGCTTTTCTTACACCTCTGTAGCAAATGCTTATTCAACACAAGTTGTATGAAGCACAACGCAGGCAAGTATCGTGGATGGAATTTTTTCTAATTTATTTCTAATTTTATACTGAAGGACAGGAAACCTTGCTTTTAACTGCTCAAAACATCGTTCAATTATGACACATTCACGGCATTAAACGTTATTATAATTTTGCTGCTCTTGGGTTGCAGGAATTCTCCAGGGAGTCCAATGTTGTATATATTAGAATTTTTGAAAATTCTGCTATCGTGCACAGAGCCTGTGTGCATTACAAGTTGCCTGTACGTTAATGCTGGGGTACCCTTTTCGGTTTATATATTCATCACCGAATTATTGAAACTTTGAAATCCTGACGTGTGTATAGTCTATCACGCCGATGGCATTTGGAAACCGGTATCTCTCTGACCACAACCGTTTAGCTTTCACAACAGCTTCAGCACTTGTAGGAAATTTAATAAAAATATTGGCCTTCTCCAAAACTACATCCATTACAGAAGTGTATGTCTTACAGACAGTAGTTTGGTGAACACCGAGTTCTTCACCTACATAATTTTGAAAGCCTGGATCCGACAATTGCCGCAGAAAGACTTTCATCTTATTTAAAGGCGACAGTGCACCCCCTCGCCTTTTACCAGTATCAGTAAAAAAATAATTTGCCAACCACTCAACATTTTCGCAGTCAAATCGATACAACTTTCTAAAATCATCATATCTGCAACTTTTACATACACTGTAGATTTTTCTCTTACAGATGTTCATAATATATTCAGCCATAATTGAAGACACAAAATAAGAGCGACGCACGTGTATGTCGCGGAGAACTAAAGTTGACTGCTAGCAAGCAAATGATGCAGGGGTCGACCTACCTTAAAAAGTTGAAAGCAATTTCTACACTAGAAAAAGCAATTCCTTAATTTATTCATCACATTTTAAGCAAACGATAGCAATCACTTCTATTTTTTAAGAAAAAGCATTGACTATAAGCAATTCCTGCACTTTTAAGCAATCGCTGGACGCAAAAGCAATTACTTTAGTTTTTATTCATTGGCTTTTAAGAAATTACTTCGATTTTATAAGAAAAAACAATTGCTACATTTTTAATCATTAGGCTCATTTACATCCATACGGATTACTAACGTATATGCAAACAAAAAATTAGGTAAAAAAGGGATGACTATTATAAAAAAAAAATCGCTTTTAATGATAATATAAAATTACGACCTTGGTATTAATTTATCATATCAAAATTGCTTTCTTTTAACCACACAATATCGAAACTGTTTTCGACAGCTTGTCGGTTGTCATATTATTAAAGAAGCAACGTCAAATGTATTCTCAATTTATACATTTAAAAGGACTTGACATACTCTCCAACGGTTCTAAAAGGTGTATTGGCAACCGGTTTGTTCGTTGTTACCCAGAGTATTTTTTTTATTTAAATTTTTTTAACTAATATTTTTTAACTCAATGAGCCAAAAAGTATCAAATTCTTTATGAATTTCTTATCAATTTATATTTTATACCAAGTTTGGCAACAGTATTATTAATGACTAACGTAACGGGGTGTTTTCGTCTTGTCCATAATTTTTTTGCCTCTAATGTGTAATGTAAAATTTTCCCACAGAAAAATATTTGATTTTTCTTTTTTCTTAAAAATTACCTACAAAAATTTTCTAGATATAGCTAAAGAAACTAGTATAGGTATATTTTACTCATTTTCTCTGGAAATTGAAACATTCAAGTGTAAAATTAAAGAAGAAGCAACAAAGTGATACTTTATATATTATATATGCCCTCCTGGCATGTCAACAAAAAATATTTCTATTTTGGAGCAGTGCTAGATAATTATCGTTATTTTATGTATAGGTACTTTGGTATGCTATGTGCTGCAGTGCAGTAATTGGTAAAACCGGCAGTACTAGAACCGAGTATTTCGAAATCGGTGGATAGGGAGGCGTGGATCGATGGAATGGCCAGCACGATCCCCTGATTTGACGCCATTAGACTTCTTCTTATGGGGATATGTCAAAAATATTGTATACAAAACTAAACCCCTCGACTTAGCTGACTTAAGAAGACGAATAACGCTTGTGATTAGATCGGTTACGCCTGAGATGTTCAGTAACATTAGAATGTTTGTATTATTATTACATGAATGTTTTTTTTTTGTTTTTTACTTTATCAAGAAATAAACAGTATTACTTATTAGTTTTTCAGTGTGCTGTTAATTTTTGCAATAAATCTGAAAACACTTAATATTTCCGAAACAGTTCAGTTGAAGATAGGTATAGGAATATGTCTAAAATTTTCTGAAGAATCCAAAAATTGAATAATAGTAATATAAAACAGGGTGTTGCATTTAAAATAAGAAACTTGGTATTGGCCACTGTAACATGACACACCCAAGGACACACCCTGTATAAAAAGTCTTTATTGAAAAAAGTGCGCAACTAGAAATACCAATCGACGTATTATCGAATTTATTCCATTTGGCGGATACACACTGAATAAGAGGTCTTTGGTAAAAATCCTTCTTCACTAGACTTAACACTTTTGGAGATGACTATTGGTAGATAAACGTGTATAGGAATGATTAGTTAAAGGAGAAAAGATAAAAAGGACGATCATCGAAGGAAGAAAAAGTGTTCTTAGTATATATTGCAAACTGTATCATCAATTGTAAAGCAAAAAAAAAATGAAAAGCATCAAACGTTTTTATTGAGTGATAAAAATATACTGCACATTCTCCCGGCAATGTAAAACCGGAGCTCGTAGCTTATAATCCACGGTAATTTTTCTGCCGTTATATTTTTCCGTGTTCCACGTTCCATGTAACGCAGTGGCGTAGCTAGGATATTGTCTTGGGGGGGGCATATAGTTGCAAAGAGGCGTAAAGCCCGCCGCAGGCGAAAGCGCCGCAGGCGAAAATTTTTTTGGACCACGCCCAAATTTTGCTAAATTTTTCTATTATCTATAATTGTTACGTAATCGCCTAAGTACAATCCGCAACTGAAATAATCTAGAAGTCCTACAAACAAACCACAACCAAACGTAATTACCTAGGTTTTCCTACGATGTTTATATCTTACTTTGTCTTATTTACGTAAATAAAAGAGAGAAAAGGAAATTTACACCACCAGACACCAGATCCGCGAATGTCACATAAAACAAGACGGTCAAGACGACAGGGATATGAAGAGCAAAACAGACGCGTTGTTTCTCAAAGTAAGCCTACCTGCGTTAAATTTAAAAGGGCAAAAAAATTAAATTTAAATATTGTTTTTGAAATATTGTTGATAATTACTTTTTTTCGTGGCTCTTGGGGGGGGGGGGGCAAATGCCCCGATGCCCCCCCCCCCCCTAGCTACGCCGGTGATGTAACGTATCCATATCCCGCCGCCACGTATCGATACATTTTAGCTTTCAGGCTCTGACAAAATGGCTCGACGATGGAGGCAAATGAGCGGGGGTGGCGCGGGGCGGTAGCGGATGCGTGTGGAAGGCAGCAGCGACGGCGGCATTCCCCCCGATTAAAGGGGGGAAAGGGGAGCCACGGTAAAGCGGCTCAACGGCGGTCGTATAGGCCGCACCCGTGATTACGAGAGGGTGCGTTCGGCGGGGGATGGATGGGCGCATCGAAGGCGAACGAACGCCGAACGGTCGGATGTGTTGTACCGGGTGATTCAATAAGATAGGCAGTCGGCTGTATCAACGAATACTTATACCAGGAAGAAGACAAACAAGCATGTTAATTGGTCGAAGCAAAAATGTCATTAAAGAAATGTCAAAACTGCCAAAAAGAGCGCCACCATCGTGTCTGGTTGGAACCTCAAGGCTAGAGGCGGGACGTTTAAACGCCCATAGTTTTGTTATTTTTTTCTGGCGAAATATTTTAAAGTAATATTTAAGCCAAAAAAACTATTCAAAATCCCGTTAGTTGATTTTATATGTAGTAAAAATCAAATAGCAGCATTCTGAATAACCTTTTCGACTAAATATCACTTTAAAATAAAATACTCTATATTGTTGTTGGTCTAGCCTCGAAGAAAATAAAAAATAAAACTCAAAAATGCACATGACATAATTTTATTAAAATATTAAAATCACAATAATTACCATTTGAGTCTGTCTTATAATTTCTCGTAATCTGCTGATCGAGTTCCTCGTTAACTGGTTTTTCATTCATTCTCTACTTGAAGCTTTCTAAGCAATGTGCATTTTGAATAAGAATACATATTTCCATTGTCAGCCTGGAAAAGCGGAAAGGCCTGGGTAAAAACTTTTTATAGCTAACCTTAATTCATTCTTTCACATAACGAACAGCTAATCTAAAACAAAAATACCACAATGTAAAAAAACCAATGATCAGATCATGGAAAAAACACTTCCGAGTGGGTTAAAATAAAATTATTTCCACTTGAGTTTAGTAGGCAGAGAATCTACAAAAGGTTTAAAAAAGATCAAAAAAATAGATCGTATAATATACATACATAGAGGGCAAGAATCAGCAAGATTTAAATTAGTATCGTAGGGTTTAGTAATTAAAATATGCGTATTTATAGATTTACCAAAATTTAGGAGAAAATAATCGGCACATTTTGTTCAATTATAATAATAAAAAATGTATGTTATGATTTGGATTTGTACCTATAAATTATAAAAATAATTAATCAAAGTTAGCAAACTTACCTTTAGTAGAATGAAATGTAAACAGGCTCGTGTTCATGAACAATATTAATAGAAAAGATCAAGTTATACAAACACTTTCATAAACTTTGTCAGCCATTATCATTTTATTTTAAGGCGAGGTTGGGCTGGGCGATTCCATTATTTCTGGCCGAGTCCAAGAAGACACCACGAAAGACACTGAACGTTTAAAAATAATTTAATGGCTCGGGTAATTTGTAGCATACATCTGTCTCTGTCTGCATCAAGTTACCTTCGCTATATATAAAGAGAGACAAGTATAGCTCGAACGAAGAAAGGTCGCTTTTCTTAGTAAACACATTCAGTTTAAACAAATAACGACGTAGGAGTTATATTAACTCATAAATGATGAGGACCTTAGACAAGGATAGACGACAAGGATGGGGACGGTAAACGTTGGGCGGTTCTATTGACAATTGTCTGGCATATGTGACGTCACACTCTGACGTCACATGCTTCCATTCCGCCAATCTTTGTCTCACCGGGCTGGGCTGTATCTCGAAAGCCGTTTATCGCACAGCTTTCGGAATATTTCTTTTATGGTAAAATCGGCAATGAAAAATCGCTGGAAATTATTTTAAAGTTCCATAGTCAATTAGAAAAGGTCAATTATTTCCGGAATTTCCCCTATAAAAAGGTATTGAACATATTTGCATCGCAATACCGAGAAAATTTGACCTAATTTGTTTTCAAGATTTTTTTTTATCCCCTCAAATAAAATGGGGGGGGGCGTCAATTGTTTCTTGTTATTTTGATTGATAACTTCGGTTAGGCTTAACCGAATTTAACAAACTTTGTCTCGTTAAAAAGAGCTTTTCTTGTTTTATCGCTTGCGTTGTAAACTCGATCTTAATTCTCTTTACATTGACCGCTAGAGGGCGCTGTATGACAACTTAATAGTAATTACTAGTTTAATTATAAATTTTAAATGGCATGGTAGTTTATTTTTACAGAGTTAAATAGAGGCTAACAATCCTAAACAACCAGTGAAAACCTCGTTTCTCTAACTCTTTTGTAGCCGGAGATATGGCCAATCAAATTTTAATTGCAACACTTTATCGATGTTAAATCGCCAACCCAACTTAAATTCTTTAATATTAAAACAATAATAATTAACAATTTTAAGTGTTAGTACTGTTAGTTTTTAATTTTCTGAATAAAATATTTCTTTTTTTACTAAACTGATCAACACAAACTTCGACAAGTTGTGTTTTTAATACCTTTCTTATTTCCGAGCTAATTTTAGCACAACGACATTATTATGTAAACTTAACGATGATATTTTAGAAAATTCAGTTTCAAATTTTGTTACTAGTGTCGTTTTTCTAGATCTGGCCAAGGCTTTTTATTCTCTAAACCATGAATTACTAATTACTACTTGCAAAACTTTATAGGATTTAGTAAACACACTTGTGAATTGTTTGAAAATTATTTTTCAAATAGATCTCAAACTACAAGAATTATTTCAAACGAATTTCTTTGTATTTCAAATTTATCGGAGGTATTAAAAGGAGTTCCTCAAGGATCTATTCTAGGTCCTTTATTATTTATGATTTATAGATACTTATGATTTTTGTTTATCAATGAAAAATGGTCAAATATTAGCTTTTGTTAATGATAAACAAATACTATATCACAAAATAAAAAATGATAATCTTCAGCATTGGATTTCATTAATAGATGAGGATCTTTCTAATGCTTCCAAAGTAATAAAGGATCATGGCTTGAAAATTAATGAAAACAAAACAAATTTACTTGTAATCGGTACAAAATATATTCATTCAAAAATAATAATAAACAGTGATTTGATTGAGGCTTGTAATTTCTATTATTTTAAGTGGTTTAGATTATGGTGATGTTATATATCATAAAAATATAAATTATAAAAACAAATAAAAGTTACAAATATTAAAAAATAATTGTATAAAATTTTTGACTAGCCTTCAAAAATATGACCATGTTACTTCAACCTATTATAGACAATAGACAGAGAGAAGACCAATATTATAAAACTTGAGTTTAGACGTGAAATTCACTTAAATTGTTTCAGTCATAAAATAATTTCTACTAAAAAAACCAGATTGTTTATACAGTGACCGGCAGAAAGTGCGCAGCATATGGAAAAGTTTTTTATCTTTAAGTTTAGAAAATTAATTTTATTTTAGATAGGTTCTGCATGTTCTCAAACCAAAATAACACCCATTAAATCCGGTAAAAGTCCTATGGTATACGAGGTAGGATCAAAAATTTGAAATTCCGCTAAGAATAAAGTACCTCCATCTTTCATTTTAGAATACTTTTTTACTAAAAATTGTTGTTTTAATTTCAAAGTTATACTCAAATTCAAAATTTCGCTTATTTTGGACAAAAAATGGATTTAATCGTGTTTTCTGAATAACCCTGTATAAAAAAGAAATGGCAACCGAACAGTACGAAAATAAGATTTTCTGCAGACTTTCTTAGAGATAACCGTCGATCATAAGTCCGATTAGTTTGTTTTCATAATATTATGAGTTTTTAAAACAAAAACATAAAAATATTAAATATTCTTGCTGCACACCGTATTTTATTTTCTGAGGGAACAAGTTAATTTCATCTATTTGATATTTTTTGATTTACATTGACCTAATGCATCTCCTAAATAGTTTTTTATACATTGAAGTATGCATAGAAAGTTTCCTTCTGATTTATAAAGAAAAAAATTTAAATTAAAAATATATTTTGAACGGATTTTATTCGTCACGCAAAATAAGGAAACTTTCTACGCATACTTCAATGTATAAAAACTATTTAGGAAGTCAATGTATATCAAAAAATATCAAATAGATGAAATTAACTTGTTCCCTCGGAAAATAAAATACGGTGTGCAGCAAAAATATTTAATATTTTTATGTTTTTATTTTAAAAAGCCATAATATTATGAAAACAAACTAATCGGACTTACGATCGATGATAATCGCTAACAAAGTCTGCAGAAAATCTTATTTTCGTACTGTTCGGTTGCCATTTATTTTTTATACAGGGTTATTCAGAAAACACGATTAAATCCATTTTTTTTTGTCCAAAATTAGCGAAATTTGGAATTTGGGTATAACATTGAAATTAAAACAATAATTCTTAGTAAACAAATATTCTAAAATGAAAGATGGAGGTACTTTACTCTTAGCGAAATTTCAAATTTTTGATCCTACCTCGTATACCATAAGACTTTTACCGGATTTAATGGGTGTTATTTTGGTTTGAGAACATGCAGAACCTATCTAAAATAAAATTAATTTTCTAAACTTAAAGATAAAAAACTTTCCCATATGCTGCGCACTTTCTGCCGGTCACTGTATAAAAAAATTCAATTTAGAATTTACCACAATATTAATACTAAAAATGAAAATAATTTGAAAATACCAATACATCATAAAAAATATATAACTTCTTTTTAATAATATATTAGTCAATAATAAATAACAATATAAAATCTGATATAAAAAAACTGAACTATTCGGCTTTTGAAAGTCCTTTTAAAAAACAATATCATTATCGCGAGATTTTAATAAAGAGCTTGTTTTTGTCTAATTATTTTCTCAGTAAATAATTCAAAATTTTTAAAACTGAAACTATAGAAAATTTTATTTTTTCTTTCTTTATGCTCGCACAAAATTTCGTCATTTTCCGTCAAATAGTTTTAAATATAACAGCCGACAGAAAGTGAAAACATATCTTTCGTGATCTAGGGACCGTATAACATCGACAGCAGAATACTTTCTTTAGCGAAGAAAGTTTAAATATCATCGTCTGCTAGATACTGACGTTAAATTATTGTGGTTTAACATATTTTTTTTTTGTTTATTTTTCTTTATTTCGCGTCACTTTTAAATTAGTATAATTAATTTTTACTTCACAAAGTGGAATATGGTGAATTTATATTTTCAATTCAGTAGAAAATTATTGGTTGAAATACGTTTTACACCAAACAAGGTATAACGGATAATATGCACGGCGGATTTACTCGAAAAAGTTAATAAAGCTAAAAGGTTTGCACAATCGAATCGATACTCCATATATCGCTGATGCCAAGAAATAATATAGTAAAGTTTGTTTATTTTCTACAATGAAATGCTCTTAAATTCGCCCAGTTAACAGTTAATATCAATCGTTACATTTTTTTTGTTGTATTTTATTCTTAAATTGTTGCCACATGTCCCAAGTCTCCTCCTTAACCATCCTGGGAACCAAGTCCAGACCCATCAGAAAGTACCTTTAAAATATTTTTACAGCAATTATTTAAATGATTTCTCCCCAAACAATTATGCTGATCATCACAACAATTTTACAGTAAACTGTCTTGCAGTTTTAAGGGTCCGTTACATTAGCCCCCTCCCGGTGCTCATAACTGTGTAGAATTTTAGCACCATATAGACCATACCTAGAACTACCTAGCACCCAAATTATAGAGCTAGCACCATAGTCGTTACGGAGTTATTAAGCACTTTTACCGAGGGGGGGCTAATGTAACGCTAGCCCCCCGGTGCCCTTAACTGCGTAAAATTTTAGCAGCATAAAGACCATACCTAGCACTACCTAGCACCCAAATTATAGAGCTAGCACCATAGTCGTTCCGGAGTTATTAACCTAATTTAAGGCAATTTGAGAATGAATTGGAAGTAGTGATGGGATAACTCGAGTGACAAATAACCTATAATTCGATTTTTCAATCACTTGAATAATTCGATTATCTTCGGAAATAATTCGAGTGACAAAATGAGTGACGAACATATGGTTTTTATTTTCCAACGCGTCTCCAAAGTTGCTGCCCGCCTGTCAATCACTCACTGCGGTCAGAGCCATCTCCTAGCGAACGGCTAAACCGAGTGGTTTCGGTTATTATTGGCGATTCATAAATATCATGAGTTATGCAATATCGTGACATCTCAAGGTCAAGTAGTCAAGTTGTTAAATTAAATTGTAAGATCTGGGAACTGGGAACCATGCCAAAAAATCCACAAATATCTCCGCCACATTTAATAATCCGCAAAAAATCAATCGATTAACAACACCGAGTAAGTTATTCCCAATACAAATGCTGTATATCAACATGAACGATGAACCGCCAATATTAATAATTAATATTAGAATTTGAGTGAAAAAAAATCGATTATAATTCGGTTTTTTAAATCACTCGAATCCTCGGTAGTCGATTATTAAAATAAGTCGATTTTTCCCAACACTAATTGGAAGACTTTCAGATAGCGTAAGCTGCGTGCGCAACCGGAATATCGCCAACGTACCAAATGCGACGTTGTCACGTTGAGTAGGGTAGAAAATAATAGTTTTTTTTGCCATAAGGATGACAGTAAATACTTTTAGAATAATTTCTTGTATAGTAAACGGCACGAATTTCCCGTTTTAAAACAGACGACATCAGTTATTTTCATCGATCAGCTGACATATGGAAATCAAAACTTCCCAGATTCATAATAAGCAGTAATTAGCCCGCACGTCACGTTCGAAATTGTCTTTTTGTTGATTTTTATTACTTTTTAAAAGTGTTTAGTGGTTTTAGTTGATTTTATTTTGAGTTTAATAGATATTTATTAATTTTTGTGTTTACGGTAAAAGTACAATAATTCACCAAACAAAACATTTGTAGGTTAAAATTTTATTATTCTTTTCCCAGACCATAAATCATGATGGATCATAATTATTACACTGCATCACTGTCCAGCACGTCAGTTAATGCCATCGAGGCAGAAAATAAGATAAATCTTTCCTTAATCCTTCTTTTTTTATTAATAATTTTATAGTAAATATTTGGTGGTTCTGTTGAACCTCACGATACCGGAACCGGAACCAACAAAAATACTCACGGAACATTATCGGCTGATGATTTGAGGGATGACGTGTGCTTGCAACTCAGCAATGAAATATACAATAATATGTACTTTTCTCGTAAGTTTTAATAATAGTACTAAAATGTATTATTTGTTCCTATGTTTTATCTAACAATATTATTGGTATAACATTTTTTAGTGGCAGAATTTGCTGAAATGCTAAAAGTAAGCAAATGTACTCCTGGTACCAGCTAGTACATAAAAAACCTGTAACATAAATATAATAACTCTAATTTAGATAACCAGAGAATTTTTTTCTTATATTGATTTAATATATACTGTGATCAAAAAATAAAAAGGTGAATGCGCCACTAACTTTTCCTAGCATAAAGGTGTCGATGAAGTGCCTACTCGTATTTTATATTATGGTATAAATAAAAACAAAGGATTAAGGTTTTCTTTATTGGTAGTTTTTAACTCTGTTTTGCGACTTTATCGTTTAACCATATAAACATATGTTTATTATTACGTTTAAGATATTATACTATTTACAAAATAAAAATTGTCAAATATATACAAAATTTTCCGGTCTGGTCCTGGAATTCATACCAATCTATCAAAATTAAATAGACCAAAATTGACAGAGTATCACGTGACTTTGCCTCCATCTTGCGAAAGTATTTAAAATATTTATACTATATTAACTAACTGGTTTAAAAAAGGTGTTGTATATGTTTACTGTTTCACCGGGGGGGGGGCAGCGTTACATTACGGTAAAAGTGCTTAATAACTCCGGAACGACTATGATGCTAGCTCTATAATTGGGGTGCTAGGTAGTGCTACGTATGGTCTACCTATATGGTGCTAAAATTTTACGCAGTTACGGGTACCGGGGGGGGGGCTAATGTAACGGACCCCAGTTATAATATTTTACAAGGTAAAAGAACAATATAAAAGTGGAGTTACAGTCGTCCCAATTAGTGAGATTTAAATCGTATTTGGGATTGAAATACTTTTATTTTAATACCCGTATCACTAACGTCAATTTTTGCTGATTAAGGTTTAATTGTTGTTAACTAATTAAATGGGTAACCAATATAATAAAACCAATCAACTTTTTTGCTTAATCGTCAATTAACTACTGGCTAAGAGGCCTATAACTAACTATAGGCCTCTTAGCCAGATTAGTCTGATACCAAAGATCTTTAAATCCCTCGTTAATGATTTTCTTACTTGTACCTTTAAGAACATTATCATCTCCGAACAACATGGTTTCCGTTACCACAAATCCGTCACTACTAATTTTCTTCTCTATACTGTGCGTAGTTGATTCCATCTACACTGACTTCTCCAAGGCATTTGACAGTGTGAACCATGGTATCTTACTTCTCAAGCTTAATGCATATGGTATTCATGGTGCGCTTTTTGACTAGATCAGTTCATACCTTACCAACAGAAAACAGATGGTTAAAGTTAATAATCATTTTTTCTCAATAATTAACATTTCTTCGGGAGTGCTACATGGAGCCCACCTTGCATATTATATTCTTTTCAATCTGTTTATTAACAACATTGATAATTCTTTGGCTAATTGAGTTTTCTCTCACACAGATCACAGATAATACAGAAAATTTACTGGAAAACTCGGAAAATGACAATCAAATTTAAAAAGTAACTCTAGTTTTTAGAAAAAACTATAAACATTTAAAACACATTGTTATTTACATCAACAGACATTCCTGCTAATAGCCCAAGTTTGTAATTCATCCAATCCTCCTAACTAAGATTAACGTTGAGGAAAATTTAATAACCAACCGCCGAGTGGCGCAAGTCCTGCAAGTGCAGCGACGTTTGGTCTTTCCTGCTGCCGCCACAAGCCACATGTCGGTCGCGTGCCATCAAAACCCAAAAGTGACGTAACACAAGGGGGCATGAAACGTCCGTTTTGCTCATCTGCCATCTGGGACTACTACTATAAACCCTTACAAAATCCTGCTGAAAATATATTTTCCTGCTAATATAGAATTGGGCTGTCGTTTTTTTTTAAACAATTTATTTATTCAATAAAATTATAATTCCCTGTATATGTCCTCCGTATGCGTTAGTCGATCATAATCAAACATAGATATAGACAATCTAAACAAAATAGTTAAAAATATCAGTTTTAATTGTTAAATAGAGACCTGTTTAAAAACAACCTACAATAAAAAACTTTATACCGTGCGAGCAAAAATTATTTGCATCAAAGAGGGCCTTGCATCTAAGGACGTAATGCTTAGCCGTAGAGCTTAATACCTGTTGGGTGTCAGTAACTACCTGAATTAACAATTAATCAGTTATTCCGTCATCTTTGACAGTCGTTACAAGTAATTTGATTTATCGCTAATTTTTCCAATTTCTTGAATAATTCACACAATGGGCTTTACGGAACAGCACAAAACATTTATGGTTGAAGCGTATTTTCGAAACGGGGTTAGAGTAAATGGTGAGTGGCAATACAATCCGGGTTTGTGCATGGACGATTTTCACGAACATTTTCCTAACGTTGCTTTTATTGCTGGGGATTTTTATCATTGCCCGAAAAGAACCGTGGCTGTGTTTAGGGAAACAGGTTCTATACAACACAAAAAACGAGCAGGAAGACCATCTGTAAGAACAGAAGAACTTGTTGTAAACGTTCGTGAAATAATGCAAAATACGCCAACAAATTAATAAGACACCTGTCCCAAGAAGTGGGAATATCTTATGGAACATGCAGGACTATTTTTAAGAAGCAGCTAAATTTATTTTCTTATAAAGTGCAAGTATTCCTAGAAATACAAGCCGCAGATTGTGAAAGACGCAGGAATTACTCTCGCAGTGGTTTAGCCAAAATTTATTGGAAAGAAATGATTTATTAGACCTGACATTTTTTTCGGATGAAGCCTGGTTCCACCTCTCCGGTTATGTGAATTCTCAGAATACACGCATGTCGAGTAGTGAAAATCCCCATTTTTTTGTCCACATTGCACCCTCAAAAAATTGGTGTCTGGTTAGCTGTATCGTTGGTCCTATTTTTTTCCATGACACAGTCACAGCACAGCGGTATAGAGACAATATTTTGAATCCATTTGTGGAGCAATTACTGGACGACGAACTACGTTTTGGATATTTTCAACAGGACGGTGCAACCGCCCATAGAGCCGCCGAAACTATTAACTACCTACTTACGCAATTTTTTCGACGACAGATTGATCAGTTTTCGATCAGATCAGACATTGAATTCCCACCTAGATCACCTTAACGGTTATGGATTACTTCGTTTTTCCTCATTTAAAGAACACTATTTCTATAACAGCAGTTGCAAATTTAGAACAATTACAAGAAAGGATTATCCAAGAATGTGGTAACATTTCTCCAGAGGTGCTGGTCAACACTTTCGAAAATATGAAGAGACGTGTGAATTTATGATTGGAGCATGGCTGGTTGGAGCATGATGGCGGGCGGTGGCCAATTTCAGCAATTTATGTAATTTTTTTCTTTTCTTTCTGTATATTCTTACTTTGTTAATGTTGTAAACAACAAAAATAAATATGTATTTGTCTACTTATTTTATTACTTGAATTATATGAATTTGACAAAATTTTAACCTATATTTAATTAGATATATCGTCCCCATATCATTGTGATCTAAACCAAGCCCTCTTTGATGCAAATAATTTTTGCTCACACGGTACAATAAAAACGTAATAAAATAATAGTATGACTTTTCGTAAATAGACCGACGCGAGTAGGTCGTGCCCACCGGCAGTGCCGGATTTAAGCACAGGCAACATAGGCGGTTGCCTATGGGCCGCCACCACAAGGGGGCCGCCACCTCACAAAAAAAAATTAAATTAAATCAATAAAGGCTCAGTAGAAACAAAAAAATACTGAGTTTTGTTACAAATAGTTAGACGAAAAACTTATTTTTATCTTTGAGCGGGAAAAGTTAACATTTAAAAATTTGCGAGATCAAGCAGCACGAAATATGAACACAAATGGCGCCTTTCGCGCATTCTACCGCGCCGCGCTAGACCAATAGCAACAGCGGAAAATGGCGTGTTACACGGCGCGCGAATAATTTTTGCTATTAAAAGAGCAGGAATGTTTCCATTGAGAAAGCGAGTGAGACGCGTTTATGAAGCTATAGAGCGGCGTCTCGCTCTCTCTATGAAAAAAGTCATGCCGCCCGCCGCGTTCCATGACCGAGGACAGATTAAATGTTTTAACTCTCCTTAGTTTAGAGAGTGATGTTTTGAGGGAAACAGACTTCGATGATTAAAGAAAGAAAATATTGTGGCATATCGGACAAGTGTATAACTATTTTTTATATTGGAATACACAGGGATCCAAGTTCAATGGATACCCTGGGGCGGGTATCCATTAAACTTGGATCACTGTGTATTCCAATATAAAAAAATAGTTATACACTTGTCCGATATGTCACAATATTTTCTTTCTTTAATTATTTTCGCGGACATTATATCATTTTTTAGACTTCGATGATATTATCGATACGTTTATTGATGTGAAAATCAGACGAAAAATAATTTAGCTTGTAGGTAAACTAAAATTATTTTAGTTGTTTTCTAGTTTAATTTTGAATACATTTTGTGTTAGCATACTTATTTAGTTGCTTTCTTCTTTACCTTGACCTTAATAGAAACTTTCAACAGTTAACCACAAACGATTTGAGGGCCTCCACCACATGCTCTGCCTATGGGCCGCCGAAGTCTAAATCCGGCGCTGCCCACCGGTATACGTACATAGGTACCCTAAATTTAAGTTGTTGTATATTTTATATACCACTGGTCGTTCATTACATACGTATTTATTTACAATACCATTTGCTATAATAAAGTCCCTACAAGTTCCATTAATGAAATATATAATTAACCGCCCTAAAATTTTATCCAAAGGACAAACAGTTGTCCTTTCCGTGGAACAAGGACTCTAATTCAATAGTATTTAGTAAAGTCGCGTGGCGAACGCAACGCTCATAGGAAAAAGCTCTTATTGTAACTATTGTCAATGTAACAGATTAAAATCGGCCTGAAAGGTTCAAAAGGGCTCAATCTACTCAAACGTGCTTGAAAATTTAGTGGGCAGATTTTCAGCTCTATAAATGGATCGCTTTCACAGATGAAAATATGAACTTAGGATTGAGGGGTTTGTTGTATGTAATGGTACTCTATTTGTTTTTGCAATGTGTTTTTATTTGTTGACTTTTGCGATTGGATTGAGTTTACAAAAACAATTTACTGACTGTTCCACAATAAATGTGAAAAAGGGAACATTTATACAGTATGTCTCCGTAAGTTCGCATCATATGGAAAACTTTTTTATTATTGATTTCTCAGAAAATTTTATTCTTTATAAAAAGCTCTGCATGGTCTAAAACCTAAAATGCAACTATCAGATATTAAATTTTCCCAGACATATACGGGGTTTGTCAAAAAATATGAATTTTGCCCAAGAATAAAGTACCTTTATTTTTGACAATATCGAAAATTGTTATTAAAAAAAGTTGATCAGAACTAAAAACCACGTTTAAATATGCAATTACACGTATTTACGATAAAAAAAAATATGTTTTCTTTTTTTAAATAATTTTTTATATTGCAAATAAGAAAACACATACAAATAATAAATTGTGTAACTAACATAATAATAATAGAAATTTAATTTTCACTTATTCCACTAATTCCTCAACATATCCACCCTCTTGTTCAATACATTTCATCGTTCTATTGGCAAATTTCCTTAATACTTTTCTTATCATTTCTGAAGAAATTTCCCGGCATGATTGTGTAATTATCCTCTCCAAATGATTAACATCATTTAAAGGCCATTGCTGGAAACTTTTTGTTTTAAGTAACCCCATAAGAAGTAATCTAGAGGGGTTAGGTCAGGGGATCTAGCAGGCCAAAAAATATCTGAATATCTGTGCATAACTTGTCCATTGAACAAATGTTCAAGATATGCCCTAACATTTAATGTACTGTGGCATGTTGCACCGTCTTGTTGGAACCAAACACATTGACGTTTTTGTAAAGGTAGTTCGTCCATAAAGTCACTGATTTGATTTTGCAAAAATTGTAAATAACGTTCGGCATTCATAGATTGGTGAAAAAAATATGGTCCTATTAATCTGTTCTTGTAAATACCACACCACACGTTCGTTTTAAATGAATATTGGTCACGAGACTTTATTGTAAAATTGGGATTTTCCTCAGACCACCAGCGACAATGTTGTGACGAGACAGTTCCATTTGAAGAAAATGTTGCCTCATCGGAAAAAATTATACGTCTCGGAAAAAAACGGTCCTCTTCTAACACTCCTTGAAGAGATATTAACTAAGCGAAACGTTGTGTTAAGTAACAAAATAAAGACAATGGAAGTCCGGCAAGGTAATTTAAAAAAAAAATGTTTTTTCAAATTTTGATAGAATTTCCGGTTGTGGAATGAGATAATTATTGTATTTGATAATAAATTGTCGGAAAATGCAAATTTTTTATACAGGACAAGCCCCCCCTCCTTCTGCCGCCAATGACTATTCCTGTTAAAGTCTTTGGCTCCTATATGGACAAAACAAGACAAAAGATCTGATATTAAAGGTACACTAAAATTTTCCTAATAGCGCAGGTAAAATAAGGCTCTAAACGTAGACAGGTGCGGTCGCACGCGATACTTAAATCATCCCTTTCTTGTTTAAAGCTGTATTCCAGGCTCGATCCCTCGGGAATACAATGCTTTATGCAGCGGGCTAATTTATTTCCCGATATTTCAATACAATCCTCGGGGAGCTCATTAGAAAGAATTATGTATGCGGAGGATAATAAGCGGAGCGGAAGTGTGTTTATTGCGCTATTTTTCTTATAATAAGATCGAAGCTAATATAATAATTCTGGATACATCAGAAGCTACACTTTCCAACACATTTATATTTTTCCTGGCCACGCGAAGGTCGTTAATAAGTTCGAAACATGTAGCCAGTTCTCTATCTACATACCGGGTGTCCAGGGAAGGTGGCTCGCCCCTCTAACTTTTTTGTTTTTCAAGATAATGAAATAAAATTTTGGGGATTTGTATACGACATAAAATTCCGTTTTTTGACAGATGACTCAACATTATGGAAATTCCGGTTTAACCGGAAGTGACATAAACTTTCGATTTTTAAATATAACACCTGGTATATTTTTCCTTTTTTTTTAATTCCATATGACATTCTAAATGTAACAATGTGTCACTTGTCACTTTTTGTCACCAAGAAAATATTGTTTTTCCAAATTTATTGTTTTATCTAGAGGGCTATGAATATCTAAAAATCACTTATTTCAGTTTTTTAATCTTGGGAAAAATACAATTTTACTATTTTTGGTCCAATGCTATGTGCTATGTAAAATTTAATCTTTAAAGTTGTATAACTCATTTTTTTAAATGGCAACATGGTGGCTCGTCGGGTTAAGAAATTTTATTACTATTATTTTGATACCATACACTATTAGGTTTTAGAAAAGCTGCCATTAAAAAACTTTAAAAAGTTAACTTAGAACTTTCCTAAAATGAAGCATCTTTTGAGAACAAATTTAGATTTAAATGCATCAAGTAGCCTGTGACCAGCAAAACTGATAAAACAAAATCATGCCTTGAAGAAAATTGAAATGCCAACAGCTTCTGCCAAAGTAAATTAGTTTGTTTTTTAAAAAAAGCATGGAAAAAAATAGTTTTACAAGGAGTGAGTGAGTGAGTTGATATGTTATTATTGTCACTTGTCAGGCTCATTTCGCGTTTTCGGAACCAGCTTTGGGTACCTAATAGTGCCGGGTTGGATGACGCCGATTAAAATATCTTTGTGCGTAAAATCGTGCAGCATCGGTTTAATTATCTCTATTATTTCTCCAAACACTAATAACATATCAACTTTTTCACTCCTTGTAAAACTATTATTTTCCATGCTTTTTAAACAACAAACTAATTTCCTTTGGCAAAAGCTGTCGGCATGTTAATTTTCTTCAAGGCATGATTTTGTTGTATCAGTTTTGCTGGTCACAGGCTACTTGATACATTTAAATCTAAATTTATTCTCAAAAGATGCTTCATTTTAGGAAAGTTCTAAGTTAACTTTTTAAAGTTTTTTAATGGCAGCTTTTCTAAAACCTAATAGTGTATGGTATTAAAATAATCCTAATAAAATCTTCTCTTATCTTTACCCGACGAGCCACCATGTTGCTATTTAAAAAAAATGAGTTATACAACTTTAAAAATTAAATTTTACATAGCACATAGCATTGGACCAAAAATAGTAAAATTGTATTTTTCCCAAGATTAAAGAACTGAAATAAGTGATTTTAAGGTATTCATAGCCCTCTAGATAAAACAATAAATTTGGAAAAAAAATATATCTGCAAAATTGTGGTTCGGAACCCACGTAAAACTGTAGGTCCCGTCTGGCTGACATTACCCAGACGTAAAATGGGGTTGACAAAAAGGGTCGCACTGGCCTACTTGCTTGGCGCTAAGCCTCCCCTTTACTACTACTACTACTACTACTACTACTACTACTACTACTACTACTACTACTACTACTACTACTACTACTACTACTGCTGAAAATACGAAACACTCGGTATTTTACCCCTATTTGGGTATAATAAAATCATACAACGGCTATTACTAGCCATTATTGTTGATATTTCAATCCGAGCATCCGAGTCACTAAAAGCACAAACACAATTCACTAAACTACACAAAACCTAGAAATCAGTAAATATTAAAGACCCACAATAAACAACAAGGAATCCACAGAGAAAACCTAAAACACAACAACAAAAATGGCGCCGAGCCGGTTCTATTTCGCTAAAGAAAGACAGGCCGATAACAAGAGGTTTGTGCGCATGCCGAATGCTGCTGGGAGAGAAGCGGCGAACCGTGCGCTCGGACGTATTTTTTCACCCATAAAACTTAACTGTTGTTTGCGCACGAGATAAGCTGTACGTTTTTAAAGGTAAATGTCTATGTTAGTCACGCGTTTCATTTTGACCAATAGATACTGGATATTCGCTATAGCTTAACACACGACTTTTTAAATAAAATGTTATTGAATTGAAGGTTATATAGGTGTTTGATACGTGTTCTTTCTGTGTAATTTTACCATAAATATTATACGTTTTAGACTGAGTATATTAAAACTTAATACCTATCAGTTCGATCAGCAGGCCCTAATATGGCATTTCCATATTCTCGTTCCGTGCCCGTCGACACGTTAAACCATCTGCCTCTCTTCGTGATTCACCATGGTCATTTACCGACTGACTATCTGGCTTTTGATCGTAAATGCGTAAAAGTCAGTACGTAACACATTAATTGATTAAAATCATTCACAACCTATCCCCCTTTTTTGTTATTTTTTAGTTTAGATCGTTCAGTGATGGTATTCAGTTGAAAACCATTAAAAAATCGGCACATTCCTACGAAGGCGTAGAAGGGCCACATAAATTTTATTTTTATTTCACTAAATTCCGACTCTAAACTAGGAATTTAACTAAATTCTTACTTTAAACTCGGAATTTAACTAATTTCCGACTTTAAACTCGGAATTTAACTAATTTCCGACTTTAAACTCGGAATTTAACTAAATTCCTAGTTTAAACTCGGAATATTATGTAAACAAATAAAGTTACATGGTTATTCATTTTACACTTTAGCGTATATATAGGTACGCTATTATATTATAGCAATGAAATTTTTCACAAGACATGCACTCCTATTTCCGATGCCGAAACTCACGAAAAATACAATGTTGTTAAATTCCGAGTTTAAAGTAGGAATTATATTTTCGCTTGTTTA
Source organism: Polydrusus pterygomalis (assembly GCA_963969555.1). Lineage (NCBI taxonomy): Eukaryota > Metazoa > Arthropoda > Insecta > Coleoptera > Curculionidae > Polydrusus > Polydrusus pterygomalis. The sequence goes on from OZ018376.1 coordinate 6,574,747, forward strand.
TAGATGCCACATGCCAGGAGAAGCACCACTAGCCTGACATTTTTTTTTGGGGGCTTAACTTAAACCCTACTTCCTTTCTTTCTTTCTTTCTTTCACAAAAAATGTATCGCACACAAAAAAAATTTAATGCCACACCCTTTTTAATGCTGTTAAAACCTAGAAAGTTTACGCTTTAATTTTTTGCCCCAAAAACGTGAAATAAAGATATGGCGTTTTTCAGTTAAAGTAGAGTTAGTGCCCTACGGTATTTGTTGAGTTTTTAGAAATTATCTGAGAAAAGAAATATAAAACACATATTACAATATAAACAATATAATTCACAATAATATTCCGAGTTTAATGTAGGAATTTAGTTAAATTCCGAGTTTAAAGTAGGAATTTAGTAATATTCCGAGTTTAAAGTCGGAATATTAAAAAAATTAATTTATGTAGCCCTTCTACGCCTTCGTACATTCCTCGCTAAAAAGAATAGAATAACTAAGTTAAATAAACAAGTTTATAAAATATTGTGTCAAAATTATCTAAGTAACAGAGGTCACGTTACAAAAAACAAAAATATATCAAAAATATAGGAGTTCCTCTGGAAAGTATACTAGGTCCAATATTATTTATTTTAACATTAATTTAGTTTGAGGCTGGCCGCAAACATTTGATTTTCCAATCAGGTTCCCCAATGCGGTTATCGAAGTTTTTTCTGGTTCACTCTGTATATATTTTTATTGCAAACCCAAGCTATAACCAATTATAAGCAGACCGACGACAATCAAACAAAGATGTACAAATCATTTCATTTATAAACGTATTTTTGCGTCAAGCCGCACTGAGAAAAAAACCTTCGATTCCTTAAAAGAATTCACATACTGTTTATACAACTGTTTAATACTATATTGTGTGACAGCAACGCTCTTTCCTACTGTAAGACAACGAAAATTGCTAGACCGTTGTGTAATGATAATATCACGGTAATTTAGCCAATAGGAAATAGAAGCTACCATGAAATGGTTTTTCTATTTGACGTTCATAATAAGTTCATTATGAACTTGAAATGAAGTTCATAATGAAGCTATTTCGATACGCGTTTTTTCTTTATTTGATGTTGGTAACATTGAAATTGAAAAATTGACGTAAAATCACGTCTTTTGAAATTCAAAAAAAATTAGCAAAAGCGCCCGAATTTCCGAACGCTCTGTATATGTACCGAATGTACAAGGATCACACAACGTATTCCGTCCAATTTCAAATCTCATATCGCTAAAATAACTTTAGAATCTCATGGTGAAAATGGGTCAATAAATCAAAAAATGACAGTTCGCAAAATAATTTTTGTTGTCCAGAGGTTACTATGATAAAAAATAGTATTACCAACATAAAATTTGGACATAAAAATTTAAAGGATTTATTTTCTTTTTAAATATTATGTATTTTTTATTGAAAAAACTACAAATAGAAAAAATAGTATAAAGCACGTTGTTCATAAGGCGTTTTAGCGCACGTTTCAATTAAAAAACTCGCCTCGTTTTTTAAAATAGACGCGTGCCCTAAAACTTCTTATGAAACGTGTAATTTAATATACTATTTTCTATTTCACGTTCATAATAAGCTCAGTACGATACGCATTTGCGTATCGTAATGAAGCTATTTCGATACGCGTTTTTTCTTTATTTGATGTTGGTAACATTTAAATGTTTTATTTCATTGACTTGCGCGGCCTTTGTGATTTACGAGAAAACCCATTTTTCGTAGAGGAAAAATTGCTTGATAACTTACTTTTTTATTCTATGTGGATGACAGTCATGTATGTTGGTTGCATAAATCTATAAATCAATCTTTTGTAGATGCTTCAAGCTATCATTTTCTGCCAAATCCTATCCAAAATTCAATCTACTAACCTTCCAAGGTCGATTTTAACTTCAACTTTATTTGAATTTTCCATCTTCCCTATACTAAATTGCAATGCCGTGACGTAAAATCACGTTTTTTAAAATTCGAAAAAAAGTAGCAAAATCTCCCGAATTTCCGAACGCTCTGTATATGTACCGAATGTACAAGGATCACACAACGTATTCCGTCCAATTTCAAATCTCATATCGCTAAAATAACTTTAGAATCTCGTGGTGAAAATGGGCCAATAAATCAAAAAAATGACAGTTTGCAAAATAATTTCTGTTGTCCAGAGGCCACTATGATAAAAAATAGTATTACCAACATAAAATTTAGACATAAAAATTTACAAAATTTGAAGGATCTATTTTCTTTTTAAAATGTATTTTTCTTGATTATAAAAGGTGATATAGAAAAAAATTTATAAAACACATGTTTCATAAGGCGTTTTAGCGCACGTGTCAATAAAAAAAACCCGCCACTTTGTGGCTCGTTTTTTAAAATAGACGCGTGCGCTAAAACCGCTTCTTATGGAACGTGTACTTTAATATACTATTATAGATATTATCGCTCTGAATACTCACAGCAATTATCAAGTTTTATTGGGGGTGTAATCTGGTTTTATATACTGTATTAGTTCCGACTGGCAGTTCTAATGAACCGTGACATTAATCATAATAATATTTGCTTGCTACGGTTAATAAAGCATATACTTACCACCAAAAATCAGTACTGTAGTTTTGAAAAATTTAAATAGCTTCTAGTGTAATATCGTTGTTTAACATGACATTTTATAGCTTGCATGATCAGCGGCAGCGAACCGGTCATGGGTCTATGTTCATCATATTTTAACAGTACACACTACAAACTGTAGTAAACAGAATATTTTGTAGTCAAAAACACACAATTCTTTTTATTTTTAAATTGAATCGTTTTTAAAATCATGCTGTATGTAAAAAATTGTACGACGTTACGATCAATCATCGTACTATGTCATATTTGGCCAAACTAATAGAAGATTGCGTTTGTCATTTGAAGGAAGAAAATTTGTTTCAAATTGTTCAGGAATATTTGCTTCTAAATTATTTAAAATTAGAACTGTTGATAGTATAAACTATAAACATAATTATTATCACACAGCTGATAATTGTGTTCGATACTTTTTTGACCCACCCTCTGACCATAGAGGGGGAACAACATTTGCCATTGATTTCATTAAGCGCCCATGCCTATTAAATCCTTGTACCGGCTGAGTCATTAAATGCGTTTTTTTTCTATGGGTAGGTACTGTGATCCATTGACAAAAGATGCTATAACGATGACATTAAATCTCGAAATATCCAAATATTTCAAAAACTATTAGAGATAGGGAAAGGACGCTCTTCACGAAAGTTGAAGAGTTTATAACGAGTTATAAGATGACAGAAAAATATATAGGGTGTTCCATTTAATAAAAGTGATACTTTTAAATTAGAAATTTTCTGACTTTGGTCCTAGAAAGTAAACACGCTGTATATGAGATGTCAAATATTTCACAGTTAATATGTTTTGTTGACTTTATTAAGTAAGTATGAAAATTATGAATCGCTTAGAGTCAAAATTTAAGTAGCATTTCTACAACAACGAGATGCTTGCAAATGCAAAATTTTTGTTATAAGTCGAATTATCTTAAAAACTATAACTTTTTCGTACATTAAACCATTAATAAAAATTTATGAAATATCACGTAGAATTATAATATTCAAATATAGGGTGTCCAATTTAAAAAAAAAATGTAAGTTTATAACACCCTACTATTTGGGCGCACACTGTATAATTCAAAATATTGTTAAAGTGTGCCAGATATCTAACCATACCTTAATAAATGAATAACTCTTTATTCAGAAGTTACATCAGTGATTTTTTTTTAATAAAATATAAAAAATGGAATATAATCCAACCTCTGAAAAGGCGAAGTTCATTCCTTACTGTTGTAAAGGCGGCTGATCTTACACTTAACCATACTTAATCCTAAAGGAACTATGTACCGATGTAGCCAAATAAGTACCATTTACTAATTAAATAATCAAACAGTACATCAGTGCATGATCACTTAAAACCATTAAATAAAAATATAACAATAAATCAACTTAATAATAGAACAAGTAAAGTAAACTATGCCTGAATAAATGAAGATCAAAAAAAAAATAAAAAAAAAATGAAAATAATTTTCCAATTAAAGAAATTAATAAAAATTTAAAAAATTAAAATTAAAAAGAGTACATTTATATTCTCAACAAAATACTAACAAAAGGTGTAGGAATAAATCTATAGCTGATACAAAAGCTGATTACCGACAAATCTTATCTATATTACTCCGCGCAATCGTTGACTCACCCGGTACATTCCATCAATAAATTTCTTATGACTAAATATTTCTTTGAAAAATGACCTTTTACAGATACACCCCACATTAAAGATCGTATGGCGTCACAGTCAGATGAAACAACAAAATTCAAAGCTAACTGGCACTTGAGCCCCCTGCGAGGATGTTTTCCTATGAAACCAGGCAAAAAAGGGGTCGCAGGCGCCCCGCAGGGACCATCTGCCGATATACTTCAACATATTACCGAGATAATTGAAACTGATAGTCCTAATTAGGTTTTGTTTGGATTGTTTGGTTTAGGTGGCTTCTGAATACTTACTAAATGTTTTTTTAGATGCAAAATCGTTTCAATATGTCAGATTAAGTGAGTTTTCTATGCAATTATTAATTCTATTTTTAAACAACTTATTTCTTTCTACGTGCATTTTTAGGGTTTTGTAAAAAAATAAACGAATCAACACTTGCTGGAATCAGTGTGTCGTGTGTCGTGATAACGAACAATGCATGGATTTGCTCTAATGTTTCACGAGACGAGAAATCTCGCACTTTTTAAAAAACTCTCATCTCATATCGCGAGAGTCGTAATATCTCGTTCTCGAAATATGACGTCATAAAAAAAATTCTGCAAAAGCTCCAAGTACAGACGGTTTTTTTACCATTACCATGTGAGTATTACCGAGCGAGCATAAATTATTTGCATCAAAGAGGGCTTGGATTAAAACACGTAGGGCTTGGTTTAGATTACAATGATATGTGGACGATAACCAAATCTAGGTTAAAATTTCGTCAAATTCATATTATGACATGATATGCCAAACTAATGAGTATAATAAAATAAGTAGACAAATTGCTCCAAGCATAAATTCACACGTCCACTTCTTGGGACAGGCGTCTTATACAATTTGTTGGCGTATTTTGCATTATTTCACGAACGTTTGCAACAAGTTCTTCTGTTCTTACAGATAGTCTTCCTGCTCATTTTTTGTGTTATACCTATAGAACCTATTTCCCCAAACACAGCCACGGTTCTTTCAGGCAATGATAAAAATCCCAAGCAATAAAAGCGACGTTAGGAAAATGTTCGTGAAAATCGTCCATGCACAAACCCAGATTGTATTGCCACTCATTATTTACTCTAACCCCGTTTCGAAAATACGCTTCCACCATGAATGTTTTATGCTGTTCCGTAAAGCCCATTGTGTGAATTGTTCAATAAATTGGAAATATTAGCGATAAATCAAATTACTTTAACGACTGTCAAAGATGACGGAATAATTGATTGATTGTTAATTCAGGTAGTTACTGACTCCCAACAGGTATTAAGCTCCACGGCTAAGCATTACGTCCTTAGATGCAAGGCCCTCTTTGATGCAAATAATTTTTGCTCGCACGGTATAATTGCATCCTTCGGAAACGATTTTCGAAAGTATTTCTAAAGTTAAAATCCAGCAGTTCTGGCACAGTGTTGCTAACACTCAACTCACACATGATCAAAATATTAGTACTTATATTACCTAACAAATACGCATGCGTCACTGGAACCGAATTCAAACGAAAACGAACGACTTCGATGCACTTCGCGGTTCGCGCGGTTGCCTTTAATTTTGAATCATGTTTTTAGGGTTGCATATGTATACAAAATAGAAGTTTAGAATAATCAAAGTAAGATATTTTTGAGTATTGAAGGCAGGCAATGCTGGTTGCCTGCACAGGGCGGAACAGAATGCACGCAAGTGCCGAAATAGGCAGTTACCGGCGTCAGACTTCTAAAACCACGTGTCGTACGTTTTTTATCTGTTAATAATATTCAAAACAGCTCTGCATTAAGTGGCTCTTGAGCCCCCTTTGGTATAGTGCTGATTACGGTGCTAAGTAGCCAAGAAACATGTAAATTCCGTCCCCGCTCTTTAGTCAACCCATTTTCGGAAATAACCGTGTGAAGAATACTGTGATCTGTGGGTTTCCTTTATTTCTCTTATTATGTACATAGATAATTTACTACTTCCATGAAATTCATATTATTAAGTTCGTTATCGGAACCAAGCAGTGCTTTATCTTTTATAAAAATGTCATCTACCTGTCTATCTTCTAGCTTTGTTGATAAAAATAAAATCAAAAATATTGATTTATCGTCGTTATTAAAAACATATCTATTTCATTTATAAATAAATACCTTAATATTAATAATAAAATTGCAGTTAAAGCTTTAAACTCGACAATTTTTCATTACTTGCAATTTTCTTTTGCCGTTAGTTACAACTAATCATAATCTAGTTTTATGTCATACTATTAAAATATATACCATGTAATAAAAAATGGTCGATTGTAAAGCGACCTTTATAGTTAGGAGCAGGAGCTAAGGCTACAAAATACAGGATGGTAACTATCTTCCCTTTGCAGATAAATTTTACTTTCAAATTAGAGTTATATAATTTATTTTTACCTTTCTGCAAGTTTAAGTACGCGAAAGGGTGCTATACTTTTGGCACTCACGTAAAAAAAATCATATTGCATGTATTATACATACGCCAAAATTTACAATTTGGAAAGCGCCTTTTGTGACGATAGCGAACATGTGTCCGTATTTCTTTCAGAATAAAGACAGGATAAAAGCCAGGTCAGACCAGCCTTTCATACGGCAAATCCTGCTCCATTCATCGGGCTTTTGGACCGATGATTAGGGACAAAACGGGCCCGACTTTTCTAATCAAACAAACCCGCTGCTGACTTTTCACAACAATGCACCCCGTCTGATTGAAGCCATGTAATGTAGGCTTAGTGAACCCCCGTTCACCCTGTATCGAGGCAGGGCAGGGATTCGGGAGATTTTAATTTGAAAAAGTTGGTGTTGCTATACTACAAAGTAATATTGCCCGTTGAGACTTTTTGCAAGCACTTTCACCTTTTATCGTTATATTTACTGGATCTATACATGGATCCAATAATGTGTTGCATGAATATGTTTCTTCATACTTACATTATGAACAATATAAAGCGCATTCTATTGACCCTTGAAAACGTTTTGCATATAAAACGAAACGTTGGGATACAATTGTACCATCTTTATATCCTATATGGGGGAAATACGTAAATTTCTAAGAAGAAATATTGATCCTACTCTCGTCCCATTTTAGTTATGTGGGCCTTCTAGGATAAGGAACGTATCATACTCAGTAACCCACATTTATTGGTTTTATTTAATAATCGATTACTCGATACAACCAGATCCTGAGTCATACTTTTATTAAGCTACAGGAGATTGCAAGAAAACCAGTTTTCTGCATCTTTCAGCAGCAGTTGTAAGGCCACAATCAAATTTTCCTAGATGCAGGAGTAATAAAAGTAGTATCGTCTGCAAATATCGTCAAATTGCAAAACGGTATAATAATTACGGATCAATTATAAATAGAAAGGATCCCAGGACGGATCACTGTGGCACTCCTTATTTGGCATATCCTAATTCGGGTTTGACACCTTCACTTTCCACAATTATTAAAAGTCGTTTTGGCTTTTGACTATCACCAATAAAGTACAAATTCTTAATATCTCTAACAATCAAACTAAGTCCTAAATGATCATTCAAGAATGATACAACCCATTCAGCCAAATTATGCTGGTCTCTATTGGTTTGAATTCCATATACCACAATGTTGTTTTTTCTGAAATGTTTTTCTATTTGCTGCACGCTTTCTTTGATATCAGCAATCGGAGCTTTTATAGTCTTGATATCAGCTGTAGCTTGGTTTAACCTTTCAGTTATTTCCAGAGATAGGTTCTGACTAGGGTAGTACATTCAGCCTTGTTAGTGTTCAAGAGCTCTTTTATCTTGTCAAGCTGAATGTTGTTGCTGATGTCACTGTGACCGTTGAGTCAATTAGGTTTAGAGGAACACCTCTTATGCCAGTATTATGCTTAACCATGTAGGTAGATTCGTATTCTTTACCTTTTGTATTAACATTTTTTGCATATTTTCAATAACAACTTGGCTAGTACCTACTGTATCTTGCAGCATTGGGAATAAATAAAATTAAATTTTTTGATATGTATCGCCGCTTTGAACAGAATTAATGCCTAACTCACAAACAAAATTTTGTTATTCCTCGTTAAGTAGTTTTTTGGACTTCAACCCAACTTACAGATATACGGAGGGATTAGGCATGTATAGGCAACATGCTTTTTATGATCCTTAAACGTTGACATCCATAACATTTTTAAAAACCTGAGGGTTGCTAGAACTGATACGCTTAGGGTCTCTATATTTTTATCCGCTAGTATCGCTATATTCTCTGCGAAGTGTGAAACCTATCATATATCCCGTAATATCCTTAAATTCCCTAAAACCAATCCTGTCTTCCACTTGCTTTGCTTGATCCACACCCCAAGGGTAAATTTTCACTTTCTTTCAGAAAGGCATAGGCAAGTGAATTTGGTGACGCGTATATTTGGACTTATTGTTTTTCGTTATGCCTTTTGGACTGATTAAAGAGGGGAGAGACGGGTGCACGGGTGTTTTTGTTATTGATGCACATAAAGGGCTTTCGGTTGGGACTTGCGAGCGATAAGAAAATCTGGGCATCAGTTTTTTTACCTACTTCTAACTTCTCAACTTCTCTATGCTTTGCTTAGATTTATAAAACTAACTGCTTTTTGAAAATATAGATTAATGATTTTATTTGAGGAGTTTATAGAAGGGCGTATTTACCAGACGATTATTGAGCAACCAGATTAATAACTCAACACTGGCCATGGAATTTTCAAAATATTGTCCCGTTAATGGGCACTATCAATAAAATTGCAAGCGATATTTTGGTTGTCGAGCGATTATTTCATTTACCAGACGGATGGTGAATCGTGTTACGATTGGAAGCAATTTACACGGATTACCAGAAGGTTGATGTGTGAATGAGCATCGCGGCAACCTGGTCGCTCAATTTCCTTGAAATTTTAAGTATATGTGTATGTGACTGCTTGTACCGTGCGAGCAAAAATTATTTGCATCAAAGAGGGCCTTGCATCTAAGGACGTAATGCTTAGCCGTAGAGCTTAATACCTGTTGGGTGTCAGTAGCTACCTGAATTAACAATCAATCAGTTATTCCGTCATCTTTGACAGTCGTTACAAGTAATTTGATTCATCGCTAATTTTTCCAATTTCTTAAACAATTCACACAATGGGCTTTACGGAACAGCACAAAACATTTATGGTTGAAGCATATTTTCGAAACGGGGTTAAAGTAAATGGTGAGTGGCAATGCAATCCGGGTTTGTGCATGGACGATTTTTACGAACATTTTCCTAACGTTGCTTTTATCGCTGGGGATTTTATGATTGCCTGAAAAGAACCGTGGCTGTGTTTAGGGATACACTTGCTTGCACGGTACGTGTCAAATTGAGAATGCATATAATAACAAAAATGGGAAAAAAGAACGCGATTGTACTAGAGTTGAAACTATCTCTTTTAATTAGAAATCACTACACGAGCGCCTGAATGCAGAAAGATGGATTGGTTGACAATGAATGGGCAGACTCGGTTAGAGTAGCAGACTCTAGTACAGCTGTCCAAATAGTCCCACGTAGTACTATGAGGTCCATTGGGATACCACACGTGTTTCAAATTTTTTTTTTTAAATTGATAAAATGAAGTTATACGTGGTTATGTAGTATCAAAGTTTGAAGCTAAATTCCAAGTTTTAGCAAATTCTATCCAAAAGTTTACTTATAGTTTGTCACAACTTTTTACCTATACGAGGCAAGCTAAAGCTGAATTTTTATATCCCGAGGGGCAGTTAGGATAAAATATCAAGCTAATAATGCAATAATAAAGTCTTCTTTGAGCCAACAGTACAAATAATAATTGCATAATTGCATAACAAATTCAATTATAAATAAAGAAAACATACCCTTTTTAAAATCATAATTATGTTTATAAACCACCAAAGATTTCAATCAGCAAACAAATCTCTCAAAAAGAAACCACCATAATAATAAGAAAGACAAATAAAATTAAAATTAGTATCAACACAATACACTATATTATGTTCTACCCCTGTTGCTTCTAATTACTCACATTCTAACGTACAGTTCAGCCATAGACTTGTTAATAACGGACCTAAGACTAGTCACAAAGGCAAATCGTGTGTATTTAAATAAGTAAAGAGGAAATCATAATTTGAGGGTGGAAATCCAGTCGTTTTGTAGTGGCAGGGAGACCGAAAGAGCGAACAATTTGAAGGGTGCATGGGGTGGTATCTACAAATAAAGGAGTTTTGGTATTGTTATATGTCCGTCTGTGTGTCTGTCTCGTCTACTTATCCATCCGCCATGACTCATTTTGTACCAGCACACAAATTAAAAGAAACTTAAAACTCGTGTCAAAAAAATCGCCTTTCGCTCTATAATATTTTTGAATTTGCCGTTTTGAATACCGGGTGTCCTACTAAGAATAGCTCTCGGCCGTATCTCATCCGTTAGTCGTATGGTTTGCGGAAAATTTTTTTTTTAGTAAAAGCGGCCATGAGAAATTGCTGGAAATTATTTTTAAGTTCCTCATTTTGCCGCAAGAGGGCACAATTAAAATTTTTTTTTTTAATTCTAAATTTCTCCGAAAATTCCCATATAACTCTGATTTCATCATCGAAAAGCTTAGATAATTCTGCATCGTTTTGGTTAAAGGCTCATTGGCGTACCGACCTTGATAAGAGTGGGGGAAGGTATTGAATGTGTAATCATTAAAATCGCTGTAACTTCTAAACGACTTATCCGATTTTACTAAATTTAAGCTTGTTTGGAAGAGAAAGGTAAGTATCTTCAATCGCCGTATCTAACAGTACACGATAGTGTTTAATAAAATTGCTAGAGGGCGCAATTTGTAATAATAACAGTTTTTTCGGTTTTTCCCGAAAATTCAAATCATACGGTATAACTATGATATCATAATCGGAAATTAGATGAAATTTGCGAGAAAAGATGTGAAGACCGCAGTTCGATATCCTTGGTTGTTTCAAAGTTATCCCCAAAATAATAATTATTAATACAAATAGCGCCCTCTAGCAATTTTATTAGAAACTATCGTGTACCACTGGATACGACAATTGAAGGTACTTCCAAACAAGCTTAAATTTAGTAAAATCGGATAAGTCGTTTAGAAGTTACAGCGATTTTAATGTTTACACTTTCAATAGCTTTTCCCACTCTTATCAAGTGAAAGTGTAAACATTAAAATCGCTGTAACTTCTAAACGACTTATCCGATTTTACTAAATTTAAGCTTGTTGGTAAGGTAAGTAACTTAAATTGTTGTATCCAATGGTACGCGATAGTTTCTAATAAAATTGCTAGAGGGCGCAATTTGTATTAAAAATTATTGTTTTGGCAATAACTCTGAAACGAATAAGGATATCGAACTGCGGTCTTCACATCTTTTCTTGCAAATTTCATCTACTTTCCGATTATGATGTCATAGTGATACCGTGTGATTTGATTTTTCTCGATAAAATCGAAAAAACTGTTATTATTACAAATTGCGCCCTCTAGCCATTTTATTAAACACTATCGTGTACTGTTGGATACGGCGATTGAAGATACTTACCTTTCCCTTCCAAACAAGCTTAATTTAGTAAAATCGGATGAGTCGTTTAGAAGTTACAGCGATTTTATTTGTCTTGTCTTGTCTTCAAACGATTTTTTATTTCGAAAATAAAATGTCAATTTGTCAAAAGTAAAAGTAAAAAACGAAGAAGAAGAAGACGACACCAGCCCACTTGCGACGCGAGAGCATCTATCGGCCAATAGCGAACTAACCAAAAAACCGGGACAGAATTTGAAAATGCTGCCATTGTCGATCGGCCTCCTACCATCTAGTTTTCCATAATCTAAACCAAGCCCCACGTTTTTTAATTCAAGCCCTCTTTGATGCAAATAATTTTTGCTCGCACGTTATTAAGACTCCCTTACAAAATTTAAAAGATGGCGAAGTCGAAGGTAAAGTAACTTAGTCCGGTTCTGTTTCTGTGGCCAACCGCTTAACGTAAAATACATCAGACTTCAACATGATGCCATAAATGACAAGTGATGCGGCGAGTTCTTAGATAAATTTGACTTTATAGTATATTTTTCTAAAAAAAAATATTTAAAAAAAATAAATTGGACAAGTCCGAGCGATTCTTGATTAAGATGGCGTTATTCTATATAAAAGGCTGATCCGTTTCTTTATTATAACGCTGTAGGTATATTTATTGGACTGCACACTTTGTGAAAAATGCATATATCTACTTTACGGACTTGTTTAATGCGATGCCACAACAAAGCAGTAGTTCCGTAGTAACTTTTCCATTTTAATATAAAACATCTGTTATTAAGAACAACAAAAACAACCCCCAAAATTACGGTAAAAGCTTTCACACCCCTTTTTCACCTCACTGGCTCAAAATCATTTTAATAAATCATGGCCAACGCACCATGACTTTCGGAAAACATTAAAACATCGCTCAGCGTTCTTCAATTGTTTTCGCCGGAAACGCAGATTTGCCAGCAAGTCGGAAGGCCATTGTGTCCACCGGAAGAGACGGAAGGGTAGACCAGTGTCAACAGTTGGCACTCTTGTCGATCAGGGGATTCCCGCGATTAACAGTTGGTAGAAATGAAGAGTGGCGCGTGGCAGTGGACGGGCGTTTAATGTGGATGATTTCCGGTTTGTATAAATACGGACAATTTGTAATATGTGTATACAGGGTGTCCGAAAAAACGTGAAAAATCTCCCAGATATGAAAAAACTCGTGAAAAGAATACTACAAGTTCATATAAACTTCGTTCGTATCGGCCTCCTCTTCGAAGATATGGGCTCCCAAAGAGCTCCCATGGAATTAAGTTTTTGACACATAGTTATTAAACCAACAGGTATATTTCAATTTTTTTTTTCGTATGATCTATACCAGGTAAGACCCTTCAAATTTCTATCCCGAAAAGTGTTGCGAATTACTCACAGCTGCAGGGACGGACTAGCTGTGACAGCTGCAGGGACGGACTAGCTGTGACACTAATGTGCCCATTTTTTTACGCCCTGTATGATAAAAACTTTGGACAACGTTTTTTACATACCTTTAACTATTGGCTAAAAATAAAATACTTTTTATTCATGTCGCTAACCTTTTTAAACTACTATATACATATATAGGCTAATATAATGTTGAATAGTTTATTTCAACCTTACTATTGCCAAACAATAATAATAATAATATCAATAATAAAAATAAATCCTTCGATATCAAATAGCTGATTTTTAAAGGTTAATAATATGGAAAGCTGTTTTGGCATTTGGCAGAACTAGGCGATACCCGGTTTTATTAAGCTACCCGATTTTGTCCAACTCTCCCCTGCCTATCTAAGTCAGAGAAATAATTTCTACTTATTTTTCTTGAAACAGAAAAGGATAGGTACCTAGATAATGCAAAATGCAGTAATTATACATTAGAAAACTAACCTTTACGAACAAAAATTTCACAAACTAACTTTTCGACAAAAACAGCGTTTAGATGAAATGAAAATTTTGACTTATCGATGAAATCAACTAACATGCAAGGCACACAATAATAATTATGATCCCTAATGAAAAAGAACTAAAAAATTTTAACCTGTAAATTTTTCGTTAAATGAATAATAATTGTAGTTACTTACCGGCCACACAAAAGTAGGTAATTAAAATTCAACGAAAGTAAAAATAAAAGGTACCATAACCACTAAATATTTTGAAAACGTAATTAAATGTAACAAAAACGCAATTCATAATTCGGTGTTTGGGCTCATTACGATCCACTACTAATCTGGGGATATTATTAGGTTCCAATATCAGCTGATCGATGACAAATTTCTGCTGTCATCTGTTTTAAAACGAGAGAATTCGTGCCGTTTACTATAGTACCGCTATTCTGAGCAACTTTGTAGAAAATGAAGCAGTTCCATAAAGTAATTGCACGAACCAACACCCTAAGGGCCTACGGAACATATTTTACTTCAAAACAAGTTACTAAAGTTCTTTTCCGTCGACCGTGTATTTACAACCTTAATTAATGTATAAAAATCATACATTAATGGTCCCTATTAATGCATGATTTTTTTTTATTAATAAACGATTTTAGGCAACCAAACATACTACAAAGCACGTACTGCCGCGTACGTAATGGCGTTGCCATAGTTTCTGTCGATGTCAATAAGTTTGAAATTCAAAAATTTGTTATAATATGTAGTTTGGTTCTAAATAAAAAAAAATATAATGTATTAACAAGACAATCGACGGAAAAATATTGTAACTTAAATAGCGATTAATACACTTACTAGTTTGTTAAATTACTATTAAGATCTCACCCTTGTTATACTTACATCATATCAAAATGCAAAGTCGTAGTTTAATGTCATTTGTAAAATCCACAATGCTACAATCAGTGGCGTAACTAGCCCTCTGACCTGGGGGTGGCCCTGTTATTGTGATTTGAGGTGGCGGCTCGTGTAGAGGTGAAGTGCCCGCCAGGCGAAATTTTTTTCTGGGCCACGCCCAAATTTTAACAAATTTGGTCAATAATTAACAGTAATATCACAAGACCTCGTTTTTTATCGGTTGGATTTTTCAGCTGTCACGAAAACTTTTTTTGGAAATTTTTCGAGTTGAATTTGGACATGTTTATTCTGATTAGATCCGCGCCATATTTGAAACAAAATGTTTTTAGGAATTTTATCATATAATTTAAGATAATTAAAACAAATAATTTAATAAGGTTAGGTTTAGGTTCACGATTCCTTCCTCCAAAGAACTACATAATATTTTTTTTAGTAAATTTAAAGATTAACTTGAAAAATATTATATTTAAAAATAATTCAATTAATCAATTTGTCGTTTGACTTATCGTTCGCATTTGGGTGGTCTGGCAGAATAAATTTGCTTCTCGCGGATTCTGGGGGGGGGCAGGCAGACCTCTGGGGGGGCCGGACCCCCCCTGGTCCCCCCTAGTTACGCCACTGGCTACAATATTACAGCTACGTTGCTGTTCGACCTGGGATACAGAATGAAAAACTAATTTTAATTTAATCAAACTGAATTTATTTATGAATAATCGACACTGACGGCCGCCACGCCGGTACAGAAAACAACAAAGAGGTGCGTCGGGAAGTCGGAATCGAAATACTGCCTAACGGATTCACATGGGAAATCTTCGGCAAACTGGGTTTAATCTGGGAACAACTCGTCGTGTCAGGCATGCGATCAAATAGGGGAAGCTTATGGTTTTCGGGAATAATTCGATAGAATCGACATTTTTTAGGCATTGGGTACGAAATCCTGCGAGTTTAATTTTGCCGCGTTTAGACTTCTTGAACAATCTACCTGCTTTCAATTGAATAATAAACGTTTAATGAGTTGAGATTAAACTTTTAATTAAATTAAATGTCAATTATAATTTCGTCGTAGAAAAGAACAACACGTCCCACCAGTGGCGTAGCGCTACTACCGCGAACCCCCGCCGTTGCGGGGGGGCCCGAAGGCTCCGAGGCCTGAAAGAGCCTATTGCTATGGCCCCGAAGGGGCCGAAGTCCTGGCCTAAAAAGGCCAAGGCCCAGGGGCTTAGACTCGATGCGTTTCATCTCTGAAGAAGATCCTGTCTTACACCCCGACACAAAGCTAACTCTTCTTTCATAAATTGTACCATTATTCATTATAAATATGGAAATTAATTACAATACAACGTTATTTGTCTTGTCTTGCCTTCAAACGTTATTTGTTATTTCGAAAAATAAAATGTCAATTGTCAAAAGTAAAAGCACAGAAAAATAAAGGGTTTAAGTAAAAGTTAAAAACTATGGAGGATCTAGTTTTCCATATTAAAAACGAAGACGAAGAAGACAACATCAGCCCACTTCGGACGCGAGAGCCATCTATCGGCCAATAGCGAACTAACCAAAAAACCGGGACAGAATTTGAAAATGCTGCCATTGTCGATCGGCCTCCAACCCTATAGTTCTCCATACCTACGACCTACATCTTAAAACGATCTTCATCAACTTGCAATAACTCTTGGAATAAAGTGTGAAATTCACGTTTCTCCCTTCTTGTTAAATTAATGTCATGAATCCATAATCCATTGCCTAGTTTTAAGTTTTTTCAGTCGCTATGACTGTACACGCTCTTTCTAAATCTTTTTTAAACTCTGATGATGAAGACGAACTATCTATTAGTTTCCACATTTTCTGGTTACGTTTAGCGAAGCACCCCACAGCTTGTTTTCATAAAATGAATGACATGACTTCACGTAAAATAATAATAATAATAATGTGATTCTGCTTGAAATTTATGCATCTTATTTCTGGCGTAATAGGATGTGAACTTACGTGAGGTGATAGTAATGTTGAAGAAGTAGTCCATACTCAAAGTGGAGTTAAATGATACAGAAAAAGAAAAGCACGAAGTCTTTCTCCACAATCTTTATTAATCGAAAAACTAGGCGAACCTAGTATCACATCGACATGTTTCGAGTGTAGAAACACTCATCATCAGGAAACAAAGTGAAAATTAAAATGCTGATGTTTTTAGCAAGAGAAAATAATGGTGAGATTGAGCCGTAATGGAGCTTTTAATGGTGTACAAGAGATGTAAAATTGAAAAATCAGAAGGTCAAAAATTTCTTAAAAACTTTTTCCATACAATGTGTCTGCTTTGACTCTGGCGGGGTAACTGGGCCGTAAAAAGCCTGGTACCCCAACTGTTTTTACTTTTACAATAAAAGATGCTTTGACCAAAAAACAATTTTTTCTTTTTCTCTTCTTTTCTTTACATCTCACCCCAACATTTTCAAATGTTTCTGACTGGGCTCAATAAAACTCAGGATGTTTCAGTAATTTATTAATACTTTTAACAGATATGTTTTTCAAAACTCCCTAACTTTTACTACCCTATCTTTTTCTGCACGACAGTGTGCTTCTACACTTAACCCTCGACTCTTCAGTATGCTGGAGTCTTGATTTTTGACCTTCTGATTTTTCAATTTTACATCTCTTGTACACCATTAAAAGCTCCATTACGGCTCAATCTCACCATTATTTTCTCTTGCTAAAAACATCAGCATTTTAATTTTCACTTTGTTTCCTGATGATGAGTGTTTCTACACTCGAAACATGTCGATGTGATACTAGGTTCGCCTAGTTTTTCGATTAATAAAGATTGTGGAGAAAGACTTCGTGCTTTTCTTTTTCTGATAGTAATGTGTTTCCACCTTTACAGTATTATGACGCTTATTACAAAATTATTATAATAATTTTGTAGTTCTCTATTAGACACTTACCCTAAAGACCAGATTCACACGAGATAAAAAGTTAAGTACTTACGACGTCTTACCCTCGAAAAAACAATATAATAACCGTGTGAACGGCTCTCGACAAAACATTATCGTATTAAAAGCTCATACAGTCGCAGATCAAATGGCGATTCCTTGTCGAGCCCATAATTACACAGTAGCAAAGTGGCTGTGGCTCCGGCCCACCCTGGACGGGTGTTTACCGCTTTTTAAGGCACGTGCGGACGCGTGGCTCCCTGCGTGACACGTGGAACGGGAATCTGGTTACCAGTCCGGGATGAGCCGAAGGCGGTCACGAGGGAAATCAAAGTCACGCGTGAACCTTTATCGGGAAATCTAGGAAAATTTTATAAAAATTGATTATTTTAAAAAACAAAGAACGTTTACTACCTATAATTTTATTAAATTATATAACGACTTACCCTCATGTTTTTGTTTAACTTAAGACTACAAAATATGTAATTAAAAAAAAAAATTATTGACAAGTAGGGATATAACAGATACTGACTGAGCCTAATATAGCATCCACGTTGTGGTATTAGCTAGTGGGAATTAATAATATTTAAATTAAGTAAGTTTATTAATTTATGTTAACATAAAAATTGTAAAAAATATCACAGCAGTCAAGGGCGTCCATAGGGGGGGGGGGGGCAAAACGGGCACTTGCCCCCCCCTAGGCGTCCACATTACTATTTTATTTCATAATTCAGTATAAATTGAGGGGTAATTCACTGAGAAAAATTTGTACATCATTTTCCATATTGCCGAATTTTCTTCGTATTTTCCTTGTATTTTCTGTATTTTCCTTGTATTTTCTTAATTTTTCTCGTATTTTCTGTATTTTCCATGTATTTTCTTAATTTTTCTCGTATTTTCTGTATTTTCCTTGTATTTTCTCGTATTTTCTAGAACTTTTACACCATTTTCGCCAAAAAAAAATTGGCTTTACTAAATTTTTTTTTAGAAGTCAAAGCAGCGTTGTTCCAGAATCTTAAGTTGGTTTTTATCATTAAAACCGTCGAAAACCCGGCAGCGTTAACGACCTTACGTCATTGCCAAATTGATTGGCGCGCGTATTTTCCATATTTTCCTTATGTTGCCTGTATTTTTCTCGTATTTTCTTCGTATTTTCTGTATTTTCTTCGTATTTTCTGTATTTTCTTCGTATTTTCTGCATTTAACTCTTATTTTCTGTATTTTCTTTTGTATTTTCTAGAAGTTGTACACCATTTTCGCCAGTGAATTACCCCTCGGTATAAATATTCAAGCGCGGATCCAGGGGGGGGGGGTCATGGGGGTCATGACCCCCCCAAAACAGAAAATAAATAAATGAATTTACTGTTTTGACTACCTCTGCAGCTTTTTCACAAGATTCATGACAACATTACTATACCATAAATTAGTTATATTTTTTGAATTCACTTTAACATTAATTTACATGCATATATTATCCTTTTTAATGTAAAAATTATCATTGAAAATTTTCTCGCCTATAGCGCATTCTCTGTCAAATGTTGGGCGTGGTCGCAAAAATTTTTCGCCTGCGGCGCTTTTTAACTTCATTTATATCGTGATGACACCCCCCCCCAAAGCAAAGTTCTGGATCCGCACCTGTAAATATTGAATAGTACAGTGGTTAGTTAGTAGAGACCAACAAATCACTGAACTGATTATGATTATTTACAAAAAAATAAAGAAAATTTAATAAAAAAAGTAATCAACGAGTTTGGCAAGACGTCTAGGAATTTAAAATTTTTATTTTATGATGAAAACTTATAAATTGTAATTTTGTGTTTATTTTTTACGAATTCTGTAGGTTCCGTTAGGCATAAGGTACCTATATGTTAAATAATTAGTCATATATAAAAAAATATTGTTTAAGTTTTTGCCCCCCCCCCTGAAAAACACTCTATGGACGCCCTTGACAGCAGTGATTTTCCATATTATTTAAATCTAATTATAGACATATCGAACATTTCCATGCTTAAAGACAGCCTATTACAGGCACGAGTCGCTCTACAGAGAGGAGAATTCTTTTCAGAACAACAAACTTAAATAAAAAAAACAAAGTTACACGCGACAACAACAAAGTATAAAGCAATTACTTAACACCAATAACCAAACTTGTCAATACCATGCGGTACAGTACTGACTTTCTAGTAAAAATTAAATAATTTAAATGCTCGTAAAAATTAAATAATTTAAATGCTCCTTATTTTAAAACAAACCCTTTACCCAAAACATTTCGGTAGCGACAAATTAAATCCACTGGGCTTCTAATCTCGCCCACATATTTTCGTGACAGACTCATCAAGTCAACGTGGACTCCGGACGAGGAGAAACAGTCAACAAGATTCTGATTTTTATTTCAATGTAAGTATTTTTACAGTACCCCAATTTCCTTACTATTTACACCGACTTCGTATAGACTTTACCAATAATATTAGTAAAAATTAACCGATTTTTTTTTTTAATTTCCAATTTTTAACTTTAATTTTTTCATTGTCTTTCTTTTGCGAACTGTGATGGTGATTAAGAAACAACCTTAATTTTCAAAATAACAACATACCTTGTTTAAGGATAAGAGGAGTTACATTATCCATTTCTTTTTATATGTAATGCCGCTGCCACTGCACACAATATTATAGTCCGTCTTACGATATACTTTTTGACACACCAATAGGTAATAGTGGGTGTTTTGTTTTTCCTAGACGCGTAGATACCTACATTATCAACCTTAACAAGCCAAATAAAGAACTTTAGATAATTATTTACCTTCTAATGTTTTATTTCTTGCTAACAGAGCCAATAGCACTTCTGAATTTGGAGGTCCATCGGGCGCGTGAGGAGCCATTAGAACAGGAGGAGGGGGCAGTCCAGGGATATGTGGTAGAGTAGTCCTAGTTTGGTCCAGAATTGACATTTTATTCCACCAGTCCTATATAGGGATAATAGAAATGTATAACGTTACTTTTAATTAATAAACATACAGGGTGTTATGGAAATAACGTATTAGGCTGTTTTTGCAAGCCAGTAAAAACAGTGGAACAAAATGCCCTGAAGCTGATTTTTGCTGAAATGTCTAGCATTTTTATTCTTGATTAACACATTGAAAGTCCTCACTCTCCCGAGGGTGCAAACCATCCCAAAACCACCTCCAAACGGTACACAATAGTTTCTAATAAAATTACTAGAGGGCACAATTTGTAATAATAACAGTTTTTTTGATTTTATCCCGAAAATTCAAATCATAAGTTATAACTATGACATCATAATAGGAAAATAGATTAAATTTGCAAGAAAAAATGTAAAGATCGCAGTTTGATATCTTTGTTCGTTTCAGAGTTATTGCCAAAATAATAATTTTTAACATTTTTAACACAGTTGGAAATTTTTTGCAGTTGAAATACGTCAAAAATAACAAATACGTTTTTCATGATTTGTGTTGCAGAGTAGATATTATTCAAGAAAAATGAGACAACATTTTTTTTTTCAATAGAAATTCCTATACTTCTTTTTACCCCATTAAAAACAGTTATAGGTATCCTGCTGAAAATAGATTACACAATTTTTCTCAACCCCTAAGGAAATTTAAAAAAAATTACGAAACATTTTTATTTTATTGATTTATTATAATATACTAATTTTTATAGCTCCGCCAGATTTAGTAGGTATGTAGAAATTCCTATAAAAATTTCAACCCCCATTTTTATCCCTGTAGAGGTTGATTTTCGAATAATCCCTTCTTAGTGGATGCCTGCGTTATGAGGAGAAGACATCCTCGAAATTTCATGATTCTAGGATGAGCGGTTTAGGCTGGGCGTTGATGAACCAGTCAGACAGTCAGTCACTTTACAATTTTATACAGGGTGTCCGGAAAAAGGAGGTCAATCCATTAACCATTGAGCAAAAATAATATTACTCATATAATGTCATTTTTCATCTGTGACCCTCAGGTTCGATATACAGGGTGTCAAAGTTTGATGGTAAAAAATAATTTTTTTGAATAATTCGATTATTTAATAAGATATTAATTTCAAATTTGGTACATTGCTTCAGCATAAAGAGCTACATCTTTTGAGCAACACAAAATAAAAGACAATTATTAAATATTCAAAATACCCCCTATTTTGACCTCTTTTTTCCGGACTCCCTGTACCAACAGTGTGACCAGTAAAGCCCGCATCATATGAAATTTTCTTTTATTAATAGCTTTATTCGAAATTTAACTTTGGCATCAAGTTCTGCTTCGATCAAGATGAAAATTAAGCAAAAAAATAGTAGTCGCGTAATTCGCATTATCTGTCAAATTTTATTTTTTTCAAAAAAATAATTCAACAGTGGGGTTATTTCTGAAAAAAGATATTAGAAAAAGGTTTTTTTATATGCAGTTTCTAGCCCACATGCAAAATTTCAGCTGCATAAGATAATGTTGATTTTTTACCCATGCACCACTAAAATTTATTTTCCACTTAATGAACACTTTACTGATGACACTGTGTTCTTTTTTGTCTTAATATTATTATATCTTATATTATATATTATATATATACGTTTTCAAAAATACTTATTTTATGAAGTTACCTTATACAGGGTCCCAAACAAATAAACTTTGCATCACATGCGACCAAATTTTAATAGCCCAATTTTGATTTTGTAGAAAAACACACATTTAATATGGCGCTACTTTAAAGAAAATGTATCTGAAATAAAGCATTGTCAAAACTAAGAAGTTTTATGAAGGTTGCGTTGAGTATTATTTTGCAAAAGTGGTGCAATTTACAAAATATGGGGAAAAATCAAAATTATCTTATGCAGCTAAACTTTTGCATGTGGGCTAGAAACTGCATTTAAAAAAAACTTTTTTTAATAACTTTTTCGGTACTTTTAGAAATAACCCCACCTTTGAATTATTTGTTGGAAAAAAAATAAAATTTGACAGATAATGCGAATCACGTGACTACTATTTTTTTGCTTAATTTTCATTTTGATCGAAGCAGAACTTGATGCCAAAATCAACTTTCGAATAAAGTTATTAATAAAAAAAAATCCCATATTATGATGCGGACTTTACTGATCACACTGTATATAAAAATAAAAATCTATTATATATCGAAAACATTAATCATACACACGAAACAAAACAAAAACAAATCTTTGTTAATAATATAATGATTTAAGTTTAACAGTTTTAGAAAATAATGCTTTATTTGTTGATATCAAAATATTCAATATATTGCCAGCTAATTAAAAACTTTAAATTAGTTATGCAACGATTACTGTTAAACGATTACGATTGCGATTACGATTAAAACCGAAATAATCGTACGATTACGATTACGATTACGATTATCAAGTAAAAAACGTAAAAATATGTAAGTATTTCATATCTTAACATAGTATAAAACAAAGTCGCTATCCTGTTCATGTCCCCTCATGTGCGTGAATCTTTAAAACTACGCAACGGATTTTGAAGCGGTTTTTTTTAAATAGATAGAGTGATTCAAGGGAAAGGTTTTTATGTATAATACATGCATAATATTATAGAGAAACACTGATAAATTAGAGTAGGGAGAACGAACGACCCAACCTAACCGGTGCCCGGCCCGTTCAACGATCGATCAGAAGCACCGAAGCCGGAATAGACGAAGACAGACTATGTTTTATGCATGGATGTGAATTGTTGACGGGCCGGCAAACGGTTGAGTTTGAGGTTCGCCTTATTATCTCACGTCGTATAATGACGGGCTGCAACGCAGGCCGGGTACACGCTAGTAATTTATAAAAGAAACTTTAACGAAAATAGATACAAACTGAAAACAAAATATAGATTCACAACAAAAATATTAAAAATCTAAAATAAACAAGCAAACTAAATCCCAGGCCTGTTTTCGGTATAACATAATATAATTTAATATTGAAAATTAAGTGATATTAAATTTTTATTAAGAAAACATAACATTTTTAAGTTTTTAGAATCCAGTCGATTTCTCTTCGGAGTTTGAATGTTTTTGCATCCCTCGCATCGAGGTCAAAGTCCTAACGCATGGGCGGGGAATTACCAGTGGTTTTAAAACTTTCTATTACAATAATCGTATCAATAATCGTTCAAATAAGTAATCGGCGGTTACGATTAATCGGAAAATAATCGGCGGTTAATCGTAATCGGAATCGGAATCGTTTCATCACTACTTTGAATCTTCAAACATTTAAGAAAACATTAAAATCGTGGATTATTCAAAATTATATCAGGGTAAACAAACTTCTAAATAGCTAAATGTATTGTGGTTTATTTCTTTTATTTATAATTCTTCCTTATTTATAAAATATTTTTGAATATATTATTATTAATATAACTAAAATTATATATACATTTTTTCATTAGAAGATCGAACAGGTTATATATCTATGATTTTGTAACGATGCTATATTAGGATAGAACATATTAGAATGCATAAGAGAAATGAATTTAAGCCGCATATTTCTTTGTTTTTTTTTATTTGAAAATGTTTAAGGTCACCCATTTTTTCAATACTTCTTATTTGTGCCAATACCTACTCCAAAGTTCCAACTTATTTACTTTGACTTTGATGGGGCAACTTAACAAAATTAAAAAGTTTTCAATTGCTTTGCTGTATCTCAAAACCAGGTAATTCCGTTTAATTTGCAATTACCTCAAGGGGTTCACAATAAGTATGTAAAAATAAAATTTGTATCTTACCTTTATAACTCAAACCCAAATTTCTGCATAAATAAACGTAACATAACACGGAGGTCCGATTTTTAAATCGGTATAATAATAGATATTTATAATAATGTGCTTTAGATAGACCATGTATAGTGTAGTAAGTTGTAAACTTTACTGTAGGCATTAAAATTAAAACTATCAGTAATGTAAGTAAATTTACATAGGGTTATCTAATGTTGCGCCAAAAAGTTCAACTACAAAAGAGAGTAAATACTGTGTTTTTGGATTTATAAATCACGATAACATCTTATTGTTGATTATTAGAAAATGCTAATATAGAATCATGATACACCTGTAATAAAATGTTTTATAGGTAAATGCAGTGGCGCACCCAGGGGGGGGGGCCAAGGGGGCCTTGGCCCCCCCCAAAACCTCCGATGAAATTGATTTTAACTTACTATACCCACTAAGCCACTAAAAAAAACGGGGGCCTTGGCCCCCCCCAAAACCCCCGATAAAATTAACTTCAAGTTACTATACCCACTAACCCACTACTAAAAAAAACGTAAATTTCCAGGCGCGATACAAAGAACGATATAATTTTTATTATTTTTCTTCAGGATTATAAAATATTTGTTTGCAAAGCTGTCCCAACCTTCTAAAAAAAAAAAAAAAAAAAAAAAGGTCACCAGTTCAATGGCACAGTGATTATCCCCCACATTTTACAGCAGTATTACATTACTGATGACAAATTTTAATTCATTACTTCAAAAAAAAAAAAAAAAAAAAAAAAAAAATCACCAGTTCAAACTTAAAAGTTCGTTAAAAAATTTGCTTCCGGCACTGCTTCCCGGGCCCCCCCTAACATGAAATCCTGGGTGCGCCGCTGGGTAAATGATACAAGGCAATTAAATCGACTAACTGACATTTAATTTTTTTTGCTCGCAAGAAAAAGTATTGTTTCCAAGAACAATTTTGTTCAAGATATCCACTGGCCTATGTTTTTTTTAGTTTAATTAGAATGCTGATTCCCCAATTCCCATAAGACCTCTGTGTTATTAAAATAGCATCTCTAGGAAAGGCGGTCTTGTCGACAAATTACTTTTTTTTTTGTTAGAAAAAGTTTGCAACCATTTAAAATCATTTTAACGCTAACTAAAAACACATCTTAAAAACAGCAAAAAGGCAGCAAAACACAGCAAAAACAGCAAAAACCAGCTCAAAAACATCTGCGCATTGCCGTCTATATACCACATGCCCGGAGCCTAAGCATACTTTTGCAAGGAATTAAATTTTATGGGCCCAGGATGTTTAAAAGGGCACATAGCGATTCGTACCGCTCAGGTAAAATGAACCCATATGGTAATTTTTACTAATTTCTTCATATTGCGATTCGTACTGGCCGGGGTTGCCCGAAATCGCCACCAAGATTGCTTCCCCTTAAAATCGTCGCCTAAAATCGCCACGACTTACACATATACCTGGACACCCTTAGCCCAACATCGTCACGGGCCTTTATGGACCTTAAGGTATATCCGCAACCGGTTTGTTCGTTGTTACCCAGAGCATCTTTTTTAATTCCATTTTTTCAACTAATATTATTTTATAAAATTTAAATTAAAAAAAAATAACTTGACATATTATTATACTGATCGGGATATGAAAAACTAAAATTGCAAGCACATATCTAAGGTGTAATAAAATTAAATACCCAGAAAGCTCCTTTTTGGGATTTCCTGCATCCACCCACCAGATTATGATATATATGTCGTAGGCTGATGGTGAAATCCGTCATTTCATGAAAAGCCTAGTCACTTCATGAAGCGTCGGCAGATTGTGTAAAAACATGAAATTACACGATCTGCCGCGTCACTTCATGAAGAGACCTTGACGTTTCGGCGTATTATGTATAACACAATCTGCCTAATTTTAAATATCGTCACTTCATGTAGTACCTCAACGATGTCATGTCAGTCGGCAGATTGTGTAATGCCGTCTAAAAGGTATATTGGCAACTGGTTTGTTCGTTGTTCCCCAGAGCATTTTTTTTTAATTAAATTTTTTCAACTAATATTAATTTATAAAAATTAAAAAAAATGCTCTGAGAAACCCGAACAAACCAGTTGCCAATATACCTTTTAGACGGAATTACACAATATGCCTTGTTTTTGTGGCATTTCATGAAGGGACGATATTTAAAATTAATCAGATTGTGTTATACATAATACGCCGAAACGTCAAGGTCTCTTCATGAAGTGACGCGGCAGATCGTGTAATTTCATGTTTTTACACAATCTGCCGACGCTTCATGAAGTGACTAGGCTTTTCATGAAATGACGGATTTCACTATCAGCCTACGACATATACATAAAGAAGGTTTTATTACATTTTGTCTTTTAGTCTCTTTTTAGATATTGACCAGCAAAATGGATATCAAGTTTATTGAAAGTAGCCGTGGAAAAAGCAATGTTAGTTGTTAATAGTCATAAATATAATTTTCAAAAAGTGTTTAAAACAAGTAAGGAACATGTTTGGGAGTGCTTAAATCGCAAATGTAAAGCCACCATTTACACCCTTGGTCCATTCGACCGGAACATTGTCACGAAGCTCATGTAGTGTCACTTCAAAGACAAATTGTGTGTACAGCTTGCAAAAGAAAAGCTTCGGAAGATATTGCTGAGAAACCTTCGAAAATTATTCGCAAAGTTCTTCAAGAAAACCTACCGCCTACCTTTACTGCCAGTGACGTTGCACTTGTAATGAATTACATATTATACAATGCTTGTAGAAAAGTTTTTCCGTCTCTTTCAAAAAACATTTATGAAGTTCATGAAGCTGCTACAAAACTAGACATCAAAACCAGTAAAGGTGAAAATTTCCTTTTTGTTAACAGTGTAAATGAAAACATTATCGTTTTTTCATGTGAAACTAATGATGTGCACATGGCTGCTAAAACAAATCGAATATACAGAAAAAGAAAAGCACGAAGTCTTTCTCCACAATCTTTATTAAACGAAAAACTAGGCGAACCTAGTATTACATCGACATGTTTCGAGTGTAGAAACACTCATCATCAGGAAACAAAGTGAAAATTAAAATGCTGATGTTTTTAGCAAGAGAAAATAATGGTGAGATTGAGCCGTAATGGAGCTTTTAATGGTGTACAAGAGATGTAAAATTGAAAAATCAGAAGATCAAAAATCAAGACTCCAGCATACTGAAGAGTCGAGGGTTAACGTAAAAGCACACTGTCGTGCGAAAAAAAAGATAGGGTAGTAAAAATTAGGGAGTTTTGAAAAACATATCTGTTAAAAGTATTAATAAATTACTGAAACATCCTGAGTTTTATTGAGCCCAGTCAGAAACATTTGAAAATGTTGGGGTGAGATGTAAAGAAAGAAGAGAAAAAGAAAAATTTGTTTTTTTGGTCAGATCATCTTTTAATGTAAAAGTAAAAACAGTTGGGGTACCAGGCTTTTTACGGCCCAGTTACCCCGCCAGAGTCAAAGCAGACACATTGTGTGGAAAATTTAAAAAAAAATAAAAATTTTGTGTTCCCGTTATAGAGGTGCTACTGTAGCCAACAGTATTTCCCATCCTACACGTGTTGGCTACAGTAGCACCTCTATAACGGGAACACAAAATTTTTATTTTTTTTTAAATTTTCCACACAATGTGTCTGCTTTGACTCTGGCGGGGTAACTGGGCCGTAAAAAGCCTGGTACCCCAACTGTTTTTACTTTTACATTAAAAGATGATCTGACCAAAAAAACAAATTTTTCTTTTTCTCTTCTTTCTTTACATCTCACCCCAACATTTTCAAATGTTTCTGACTGGGCTCAATAAAACTCAGGATGTTTCAGTAATTTATTAATACTTTTAACAGATATGTTTTTCAAAACTCCCTAATTTTTACTACCCTATCTTTTTTTTCGCACGACAGTGTGCTTTTACGTTAACCCTCGACTCTTCAGTATGCTGGAGTCTTGATTTTTGATCTTCTGATTTTTCAATTTTACATCTCTTGTACACCATTAAAAGCTCCATTACGGCTCAATCTCACCATTATTTTCTCTTGCTAAAAACATCAGCATTTTAATTTTCACTTTGTTTCCTGATGATGAGTGTTTCTACACTCGAAACATGTCGATGTAATACTAGGTTCGCCTAGTTTTTCGTTTAATAAAGATTGTGGAGAAAGACTTCGTGCTTTTCTTTTTCTGTATCATTTAACTCCACTTTGAGTATGGACTACTTCTTCAAAATCGAATATACCTTGATGGCACATTTGATTATTGCACACAATATTTCTGTCAATTATTCACTATCCATGGATTTTTTAACGGCCACTATATCCCTTTATTCTTCTGCTTATTGCCAAGTACGCAAAGTCATTGATATAGTAAATTATTTTCATTATTAGAAAACGAGTGTTTAAAATATAACGTTACATTAAATACTAACGAAGTTGTTGTAGACTTTGAACAAGGCATCCATAAAGCTGTGAATGAAGTTTGGCCCAAAGCTCAAATAATTGGATGAAGGTTTCATCTCAGTCAGGCTTGGTATAGAAAAGTGCAAAAATTAGGTTTAACTAAGGAGTACCAAGACAAATGAAGCTTGGTTGGTCAATGGATGCGAACGACTTTCGCATTACCTTATTTGGATCCTAGCGAAGTAGGAGATAGCTTAGCTCTTGATTTGATTGATATAATGCCAAATGATAAAAGACTTTTTTCTAATTTGGTATCATAACAAGTCTATTACGATACGCATTTGCGTATCGTAATGAAGCTATTTCAATACGCGTTTTTTCTTTGTTTGATGTTGGTAACATTTAAATGTTTTATTTCATTGACTTGCGCGGCCTTTCTGATTTACGAGAACACCCATTTTTCGCAGAGGAAAAATAGCTTGATAACCTACTTTTTTATTCTGTGTGGAGAACAGTTGTTGGTTGCGCCCGAATTTTCGAACGCTTTGTATATGTACCGAATGTACAATATACATACGGATCACACAACGTATTCCGTCCAATTTCAAATCTCATATCGGTAAAATAACTTTAGAATCTCGTGGTGAAAATGGGTCAATAAATCAAAAAATGACAGTTCGCAAAATAATTTTTGTTGTCCAGAGGCTACTATGATAAAAAATAGTATTACCAACATAAAATTTAGACATAAAAATTTACAAAATTTGAAGGATTTATTTTCTTTTTAAATATGTGTTTTTTATTGAAAAAACTACAAATTAGAAAAAATAGTATAACGTACTTGTTATATAAAGTAGTTTTAAGCACTTGTCCCGTTATAAAACTCGCCGCAAGCGGCTCGTTTTTTAACATGGACGCGTGCTCTAAAATGATGCTTTATAAAACGTGTACGTTAATATACTATTAAGATATGCTGATTATTTAACAGACAATTATATTTCCGAGGAATCGGCTTTCCCTTCTACAATCTGGGCCAAAATGTCTGCAACACTCGCACGTAAAACTAATGCATGTGAATCGTTTCATAGCCATTTTAATTTTTCCATGTACAAAGCGCATCCAAATTTTTTTAATTTTAAATAAGTAGGTACGCAAGTTAAAATTCAGAGCGTCAATTCTACTGCAAAAATTCATAATAATAAAGTTAAGAAATGACAAGAATTTATCGAAAAAACTATTAACCGATACAAAACCAAAGAAATCAGTAGACTACATTTATTGAAATGTATTTCTTTTCATGCCGCTCCCGCCTGATTTTAATATGTTAAAATTGTTTTTTTAAACCTATCGTAAATTTATTTTTCAACTAGATATAAGATATCGTTATAAGATATTATTTTTAATTGTAACCAACCCTACTAACGATAATTTATGTATTTAATAATTAATCTCCATTTAAATAAATTAGACAACTACTTATAATAAGTATTTACTATTTCTATCCCTTATCAGTAATAGATTTTGCCTTCCTGATGCCCGCCCGGTACGAATCACAATGTTGAATAAATTATAAAAGATGTGTTCAGTACGAAACACATTATCCAATTAGTACTTTTATTGCCTTCGGTACGAATCACACAACACCCGTTTAGTTTAAAGTATCATAGTGCAATCTACTACCCGGTACCCTCTGGGTCTTTGGAAATTCATATATAGCAGGTAATTTACCCCTACGGGGTAGTTTACTAATGACGATAAATCCAAACCATAAAGTTTCAATCTTCGCTAATAAAAAAATTAAAATTCATTTACAAACGCTACTTTTCGAAGGATTTTTCAGGTGGTTAGAAATAGTTACGAAAATAGTATATTATAATTGAAAACCTAAATCATTGTATTCATAATAATTAATCATTAAAATCGAGCCGCAGGCAAAAAAAAATATTGTGCCGCTATCTTGGAGGGCGGTGGGAGGGATAAATTACCTCCACTATTTCTTCCTTTCCCCTCCATGGATAGTATTTTAGCTTTAGGTATTTCGCAGTTCTTCACAAAACGTAGGAAAATTAGAAAATAAAATTGCAGTTTCTACAAAACCCTACGTCTTTATAAAGGCACAAATAACATTCTTGAAAAATTACCTTAAAATATATCACATTACAAATCCATATTTACACAAATTTTATAATTTTATCACAGTTCAAATCCGGTGAAAATAAATTACAGCACCGGAAAATCAAAACCCCGCTCGGTGCCAAAAATCCCGTCTATCCCGGCATTAATCCCTTTTTCCTTACGTTTGGTCTCATACGTAAACGCTATATTTCTCAATTTACGTTGAATCTCTTTAATTTCCGTAAATGTGTTCACCCCGGCCCGATCCTGAGATTCACTGATTCACCCCCAGTGCGACGCCATTATGAAAAATAAGTCCCGATAATGGCGAGTGACGTCACGGTATTTCAGGAGTCGGCGCGCGCGTTGGACACGCCCACCATTTTCAGGGGCTTTCAGCAGCTTTCAGGATGCGACTCCATGTGCCATTGCAGGATATTATATGTATGAAAGGATATTTTGTGGGCATCGTCGTTTTGGGGGTTGACAGATTTTTTACTTTAAATCGTTCTGTATGTGTGTATTATGGGAAGATTGAAAACATGAAACTAGGTACAGATGATATACGTGGAAAGGGATCAATGAGGAGGGGTAATTAGCTTCTCAGAAAAGACAACTGGTATATGTTCGAAGTTGATTGAGTCCATTAATCTGGTACCTATAGATGGCACATTTCATTCATAAACGCTGCTAATAGTATAATATTACAATACAAGTACGGTAGGTACGTCTTTACCGCATGTGCGTGATGTTTAACAAAATGAGCCGAAGGCGAGTTTGGTAAATCACGCAATTGCGGTAAAGACACCTACCGTAAGTTGTACGATATTTTATCTACAAGCATGTTTTAGAGCACCAATAATAAAAAGTAAAAGAGTACTGTTTTAATTTACCCCGTAGGTGCCTCGTAAAATTGCAGACCGCTGTCAAAGAAACACCAAACGAAAATAGGGATGTTTGATATACATCGACGCATCGAAAACATCGATATTTTCAATGCGTTACATTCTTTTTAAACGTCGCATCGAGGCCATTGAAATTTTCTGTTATATTTTGATAATCTAAGTGATATATTTCCTAATCACAGTACGCAGGAATGTGATACAAAGAAATATAAGAAAAATATATTAAAGAAAATGTCAGTTAATTTTTAGGTAAGTGCTAATATTAGAAGCACACTTGAGTGCCAATAAGCGATAATTATGCCACCTAGTTTAAACATGGAGTATGTGTACTACAATTCTACTGCTAGTTTTAAAAAAAGATTATTTTAATAATGCTTATCTTTATCCTTCAAAAGAATTATACTTATTCAGAAACAAAAAAGTTGAACATAAGACAACTTTACATTTATAACATCTTAATATGTGTATATTATAGCTATATTTAAAAATAAAAACCTTATACCATTTAAAAACCATAATCATAATACACGTCATAAAAATGAAATTACCATAAAACCTAAAATAAATAAGTCCATAGGACAAAAAAATTTCAAATATTTATGTTTTTATTTAAACGATTATTTACCAACAAAAATTAAAAAATTGATTTCATTAAAAAAATTTAAAGTCGAAATAAAAACATGGATACTTATTAAAAACAGACAATTTGAAAATATTTTTAAAAATGCTTTAATTAATTAATATTGTTCTGAATAATTTATATAAATAATATATAAAAAAAACTGCGTTTATACTATAAATTTACATTTTTACTTTAAAACTTGATTTTTAATGCATATTTATGATTTTACATACTAAAACAAAAAATAAGATTTGCCCCTAAGAAGCTCAGCTCAGAGGATTGAAGAATAAGTTTATAGAAGACAACATAAACATATTTATTATATTATTAAATTTTAAATAAACTTATTATTATTATTATTTATTCTGGATCACTGCGTGTTTTTTGTTCGAATAGAAGGGCTACTTAATAAATATTTACCGTTATTTTTTTCAAGGGAGGGAGGGGCTTTAAATCCGCCCCTCATAAATACACATTTTTATTTATACAAAATCTATAGCACTCTTTAAATTTTTTACAATCCTCTATCAAGCGCACAATAAACATTCTCAATTACTCCCTCCGGTGTAATAGTTGCAGCAATCAAATTACCAAACGGCTCCTGAGGGCAAAACCAGCAAGCCCGTTGATATTTTTAATAAACAATAAATAAATCAACCAGCAGGAATCTCGCTTTACGCCTCCTGCTAGCGAAACGACCTCCTGCTAGGCGCTGCAAAGAAATATAGAGAATAGAGCGTCATAAATATTAATTTTAGTTTTTTTTATTTCGGGGGTGATAGGACAGGTTAATTTTCCGTTGTTATGAATGTTGTGACATATTAGATGGATTGGAAAAAGTTGTATGTAATCGTGGCATATTCTGTACACTAAAAAAAGCCTTCTATTCCTTATAAGAATTCACATACTCTTTATACAACTGTTTAATACAGCAACGCGCTTTCCTACCATAAGACAACAAAAATTGCTAGACCGTTGTGTAGTGATAATATCACGGTAATTTAGCTAATAGGAAACAGGAGTTAATGCTACCGTAGAATGGTTTATAGCCATTATTGCACTGAATACTTACAGAAATTATCAAGTCTTATTGGGGGTGTAATCCGGTTTTATATACTGTATTAGTTTCGACTGGCGGTTGTAATTAAAATTGACATTAATCATAATAATATTTGCTTGCTACGGTTAATAAAGCATGTACTTACCACTAAAAATCAGTACGGTAGTTCTCAAAAATTTAAATAGCTTCCAGTGTGATATTGTTCTTGTAGTTTAACATTGCATATGATTATCTATGATGCAACGTGGTTTACTGAGGTTTGTATTGATAGCTTATTTTGTATTAACCCATCTTAACATAGTATAAAACAAAGTCGCGCTATCGCCCGTCCTGTCCCTATACGTGCTTAAATCTTTAAAACTACGCAATATAGATAGAGTGATTCAAGAGGAAGGTTTTTATGTATAATACATGCATAATATAATAGAGAAACACTGATAAATTAGAGTAGGGAGAACGAACGACCCAACCTAACCGGTCCCCGGCCCGTTCAACGATCGATCTGAAGCACCGAAGCCGGAATAGAAGAAGACAGACTATGTTTTATGCGGCCATGGATGTGAATTGTGGACGGGCCGGCAAACGGTTGAGTTTGAGGTTTGTTCGCCTTATTATCTCACGTCGTATAATGCCGGGCTGCAACGCAGGCCGGGTACACGCTAGTATTAAATAAATTGCTAATATTTCAAACCCGCTTTAGTGTTATATTAATTCCAGATTTGCTAGAACAATGTTTTTATTGGTAATAATCAGTTCCGTTAGCAGCAAAGTATTGTTGAATAATGAACTACTTTTAATAAAGCAATTTTGTTAAGAAATAAATGGTATCTTCTCAATACTGCTCATTTTGTTCTCACTAAAGCGCTTTCTCTACAATTAAGAAAGCATAACAGCATATCCAACAAATTGTATCCGTTAGAACCTATAATCCACAAGACGTTGGTGGGGGTTCGTAGCGATCGGCAATCGCCGCGCGCCGTATTATTAGTTTTAACGTACTTGTTACGCAAGTCACATTGTTGTTCGGAGTCTTCTAACTGTCCTGTCTGAATTTGAATTTTATTGATTGTACCATTACAATATAATTGCAATTAATCTATTTTTACTTTCTGTTTAGATTTTTATTTCGCATAACCCATCATTAGTATTGGACTGGAAGCTATTAAAATTTTTAAAAACTATTGTACCTACTGATTTTTAGTGGTAAGTATATGGTTAATTAATCGTAGCAAGCATGATTAATGTCAACTTTCATTACAACTGCCAGTCGGAACTAATACAGTATATAAAACCAGATTACACCTCCAATAGAACTTGATAATTACTGTGAGTATTCATAGCAATAATGCCTATAGACCATTCTATGGTACCATTAACTCCTATTTTCTATTGGCTAAATTACCGTGATATTATTATTACATAAAGGTCTAGCCATTTTCGTTGTCTTACAGTAGGATAGCGCGTTGTGGTCACATATAGATAGATAGTAATAAACAGTTGTATAAAGAGTATGTGAATTCTTATTAGGAATAGAAGGTTTTTTCTCCGTGTAGGTACCGTGCGTTCAATTTATCTTGATAACATTTTGATTCACTGTAACTTTTTTGTTTTTAAAGATATGAAAGTAAACAAAAAAACAAAATGTAGGGTTGGTTGCCAAGTTTTTTCCTAAGTTACATATAAAACAAAACACTATCAATTTTCTGACATATAAGTCTACCTTATGTTTTTTTAAATGGAACACCCTGTATATTTTAACATTTTTAAATTCCACATAAAATTATAATTATTTTTTATTAAATGCATTATTAGTCTATACTTCATAGTTTCCGAGATGTTGACTCTCGAAAAGTGACATTTTTGAATTTTGACAGCTTCTAACTTTCTAACAGTACGTCTTAGAGCAAAACGGCTTACATGTCCCTATCTTCAATTTTTATTATCTTCCCAAAAAAATCAACTTCCAGTTAAACCGGAACAATTATATTTCCTGCTTTCGAGTTACATCCGGTTTAACCGGAAGTTGATTTTTTTGGGAAGATAATAAAATTTGAAGATAGGGACATGTAAGCCGTTTTGCTCTAAGACGTACTGTTAGAAAGTTAGAAGCTATCAAATTTCAAAAATGTCACTTTTCGAGAGTCAATATCTCGGAAACTATGAAGTATAGACTAATAATGCATTTAGTAAAAAATAATTATAATTTTATGTGGTGTCTATCTCAAAACTGTGTTAATTGTACATGCACAGAAAGCATTAACTCGGTGGAATACATAAAATACTTGGGAGTAATGGTAGATCAACATCTCAAATGGGACAAACATGTAGAAATGTTAACAAAAAAACTAAAAACTTTACTACCTATCTTTTATCAGCTAAGAGATATTCTCACACACCAGCTAATATCAACAGTATATAAAACACTTGTAGAATCGATCCTGAGATATGCCTTGGTTATATGGGGGGGTTCGACGGACAGTACGGTACGACCTCTCAGAGTCTGCCAAAACTCTATTATTAAGGTAATACTTAGAAAGGAAAGAAGGTTTTCCACAAAAATGTTATACAAGGAGTCCTGCTTATTAAATCTCAAGCTTCTATATGTTTGGTGTAGTGTTGTGTTTGTCTACTCGCACCTTAATCCTGATCAAAACTTGGTAGCTCACCGTTATAGCACTAGGAAAAAAAATAACAAGGAAATGTCACAAAATTTTGTTCCTACAACATTTGGACAAAAGTTTGTATCTTTTAATGGTCCCAAATTTTTCAACAAATTACCTCTTAAAATACGCATGATAGATAAACCTAACAAATTTAAAATAGCAGTCAAGGACTTCATTACTTGTAATCAAGATATATTCCTATAAACTCACTCTTTAAATCTATACAAGGTAACTCTCCCACTGATCCCCCTTCCCCCACTGCTTTCCTAAAATATAATAAAGTTATTTATGCGTGTCGGCTTCGGCCGTCTCAGCCTTGCCATATACAGTGTATCTTCTTCAGAATATCGTTGACAATCCACTTATTACTCTGTCCAACTGCGTTGCAACATTATGAATTTGTTCATTAAAAACTATTTCGATGGAGCACAACACAAATTTATTTATTTAAATTTAGGTGCTCCTCTTTATCAACTATTGCTATATCTCTAGTGTTAAACAACGTTATAATATATAACAGTAGTTTTAAGATTTCTAATGTAACAAATTTTAGTAATATATTTAAATTTGAATTTGAATTTGAATTTGAATTTGAATTTTGAATTTTGAATTTAAAAATGTAAAAATATACAGGGTGTTCCATTTAAAAAAACATAAGGTAGACTTATATGCAAGAAAATTGATAGTGTTTTGTTTTATATGTCACTTAGGAAAAAACTTGGCAACCAACTGTAACAGAGCAGACCCAGGTGACCTTATTTGAATTTTTTTTCACTATTTTTGTTAATTTATTTATTTGGTAAACTTATTCTTTCCCCCATGTTACGCCCTGAGGTTTAATTATTTTACTCTATTATTTATATTTAATTAAAATTATATTATGATTTTAATTTACCCTGCAATACTGGAAAAATATTTTATTAAAAGTGTAATAACTTTTCATTTCCAAATATAGGCCCTGATAAATCTATTTAGGTAGCCAGTCTTGAAAATAAAATCCTCAGTATATTTTCTATGATATTTAGGAGGACGCGTGAACTTTGGACCGTTCACATCTTTGCCACAATTATTGATTTTTTATAGCAGCCAACGTCGTACTTCGTATTACAAACGACGCAGGGTGTTAAAACGCACAAACGAAGACCTTGGTGGGGGAGAAGAGTGGTTAGCTGCTAGACAAAGAATTTCAAAAGGACACTTATTAACTTCGATAGGTACGGTAAGCACCTAAATTCAAGAGTCATCATAAGTTTATTTTCTGCAGATTTTCTTTAAAATTAATTTTTCTAAATACAAAAATTCAAATAGCAAAACAAATGGTCTTGGGTTAAATAAGTTTAATTTTATTTGTGTGGATTTAATTTGTGTAACATTTTAAAATTCAGGGGTTTTTTTTTTAAAAAAAAGGTGTTAAGTTCTTAAAGACCAAGTTTATTTTCTTTAGTTTTTTTATTTTGTTGGGTTACTCTAATTTGGGAATACTGGTTGGTTTTTTTTTATACACAGGGCAAAATATATTTTTCAGACTGTAGGTATGGTAAACAACAAAATT
This sequence comes from Polydrusus pterygomalis, assembly GCA_963969555.1. NCBI lineage: Eukaryota > Metazoa > Arthropoda > Insecta > Coleoptera > Curculionidae > Polydrusus > Polydrusus pterygomalis. Next base: position 6,612,365 of record OZ018376.1, read on the forward strand.
TATTTTAATGATATAGGAATATAATTTTAAATTACTAATTTTTCTTAATTATAAATAAATCTCATATTTTCTTGCATGACATCTGCTCGGTTATCCCGTTTGTCTTGGATATCACCGCTTATGTCTTTAAATAAACAATAAAGAAATCTAATATTTTCTCTCACTCTTAAAGGAGAAAAATAATCAACCTATAGCAACAAAATTCTTAATCAATTTTATGTTGTTTACTATATCAACCTAAATTAAATTAAATAAAAGGGGAGGAAAATATTAAATATAATACCAAAATGAAAGTTTGATACTAATTATCTATTTCACAACGATTTTCAAAGTTATATTTTAATTTTTAGAGAGTAACAAAAAAAAATTAAGTTATTAAAATGACTTCAGAAGGTGAAAGGGAGCGAAACAGTTTTACTGACCTTCCAGGTTAGCAATTTTAAATGACAATTAAGATTATAGTTATCCTTTATTTCTACCCAAAACTAATTATGGCTTTAAAACAGTAACAAAGTTTATTTTATTTTTTTTTTTGGTATCTGTTGTTAAGACCAAATGAAATAAAACTCAACAAACCTCACGATTAACAAACCAAAAGAACCTTAATTGTTTTTTTTTCATAACTGAGTTTATGTGAGTTTTCCTAAATGATTTAAGTTCAGGGTTATCCTATTACCATGCTCTCCCTTCGCGCTGTTACGGAGCCGACAGCCTCACGCTGGACGTAGCAACGAGATTAATCTCGTGGGGATGTGGGGATTTTTATCAGGCCGGAAAAAGCCCTCTCATTTTCTTATGTTATGTGCTAGTCTGAAGCAACGATACCAGCGTTCTGATGTTTAAACAAAAGGTGGCAGTTTTTGCTTCTTTTATGAGTAACTTTAAAAACTAAAACTTAACCTTAAATTCTGTTGGAGGTTGTACAGGGAACAGTGAATGACTCGTTCTTTTGATACAGACTTGTCGGTTCACAATGTTTCCTTCAACGTGGGACAGCCCGCCGACAGCCGGGACCAGCAACTGTATGAGGGGAACCTATAGAGAAGGGCTACTGCCCTGGGCGACAGCCCCATAGTCTCGTCCGGTGCACAGGGTAGGGAAACCTTTGGAAACGTGGTCGAGAGTGCGTTACAGGAGCTTTCTTTTGCACAACTGACAACTTTTGTTTTGAATTTTCTTTTATTTTTTTTTTAATAGCGAAGAATTCTGCCTTCCTGTCGTGTTTCAAAGTTTTCTTTAAAATAGTGTTTATTTAACTAACGGCCATAATAGATTTTGGTTAAAATTTTGTCCACTCAGTATAATACTTCAATTAGTATTTTTCAGCGAACCTGACGAACACAACGTAGGGTCGGCCATAGATTCTTGCCCGAATCTAGACGGTCACGTCCGAGCCTATTTCTCTATTGTATGTGAGACATGCTAATGCATTATTTTATGTATTTGAATGTCACATGTGGAATTCTGGAATAGGTGAATAGACTCAATACCATGAGTCGTGCAAATAACACTTTTGTGTTAAATCAGACCTCCAAGGGCACAATTTTTTTTGTTGTTATAATAATAATAAAAAAGTAATTTTATTTTTCAGCTTTGCAGGTTATTGTTAATTTAATTAACCTATTTTAATTACCCACTAATTAATATTTCTTTCAGCTTTTTACTCCGGTCATATGAGCCGGGGGCCGTAAGGTTACACAACCCTACATTTTGTTTTTTTGTTTACTTTCATATCTTTAAAAACAAAAAAGTTACAGTGAATCAAAATGTTATCAAGATAAATTGAACGCACGGTACACAAGAATATATTGATTCGAAATTTAAAAACTGCCTTCATCTTTCATTGTATTTTGTTGGACGAAACCTTGTTGGATTATACCTACCAAAAGTTATGAGGACCAAAACTGATAATTATTAAATTATTAATGTAAATAAATCTAAAAAATATTATTAATCTGCATCCACAGCCACAGTACATACAGAATACTCATTAAAACATCATTAATAATAATCCAGGCATTTAAAACTCCTCATCGGCCGCTTTTCAAATTAATAAGAAAAGCCAACCCTCCGAGCCAACTTTTGCGGACGATAATGATTAATAATTAAAAAGGAGCGAGGCCAGACCTGTTTGCTTAATTCGTTTAACCAAACATCTTTTCGAGGGGTGAAATGGACCCAAATTGAATTAAAGCCACCCCTTGTACCGATGAAAAATTCAGCGACAATAGAAATATCGCTATAATCTTTTGATGCACTTTGCACAGGAAGAAAAAATAATAACTACTTGTTATGTTTCACAAATTTAATCAGTTTCCTGACACGCGTTTCGGCCCTTGCGGGTCATTGTCAAAGGAGTACAAGAGGATACTAAATTCTACGTGACATTAAAATTAGTGTTGGGAAAAATCGACTTATTTTAATAATCGACTACCGAGTTTTCGAGTGATTTAAAAAACCGAATGATAATCGATTTTTTTTTCACTCAAATTCTAATATTAATTATTAATATTGGCGGTTCATCGTTTATGTTGATATACAGCATTTGTATTGGGAATTAATCCTACCTCGTTGATTGGGAATAACTGACTCGGTGTTGTTAATCGATTGATTTTTTGCGGATTATTAAATGTGGCGGAGATATTTGTGGATTTTTTGGCATGGTTCCCAGTTCCCAGATCTTACAATTTAATTTAACAACTTGACCTGTCACGATATTGCATAACTCATGATATTTATGAATACTGAATACTCACCACTAAACATTCAGTTTTCAGTACTTCAGTAGACGCCGACGATTTAAATCTAAATAAAATAATAAATCCTTTTATCCTACGCAGGCAACCCGTAATGCAGTATTTAAATCTAAATAATAAATCATATTATCACACAGGTAACCCGTAATGCAGTATTTAATTTTAATTATATCGCCAATAATAACCGAAACCACTCGGTTTAGCCGTTCGCTAGGAGATGGCTCTGGCCGCAGTGAGTGATTGACAGGCGGGCAGCAACTTTGGAGATGCGTTGGAAAATAAAAACCATATGTTCGTCACTCATTTTGTAACACGAATTATTTCCGAAGATAATCGAATGATTCAAGTGATTGAAAAAACCGAATGATAGGTTATTTTTCACTCGAGTGATCCCATCACTAATTAAAATAGTATATTAAAGTACACGTTTCATAAGAAGCGGTTTTAGGGCACGCGTTTATTTTAAAAAACGAGCCACAAAGTGGCGACTTTTTTTATTGACACGTGCGCTAAAACGCCTTATGAAACATGTGCTTTATATATTTTTTTTTCTTTGTAAATTTGTATGTCTAAATTTTATGTTGGTAATACTATTTTTTATCATAGTAGCCTCTGGACAACAAAAATTATTTTGCAAACTGTTATTTTTTGATTTATTGACCCATTTTCACCACGAGATTCTAAAGTTATTTTAGCGATATGAGATTTGAAATTGGACGGAATACGTTGTGTGATCCTTGTACATTCGGTACATATACAGAGCGTTTGGAAATTCGGGAGATTTTGCTACTTCGCTACGTGATTTAACGTCACGGCATTGCAATTTAGTATAGGGAAGATGGAAAATTCAAATAAAGTTGAAGTTAAAATCGACATTGGAAGGTTAGTAGATTGAATTTTGGATAGGATTTGGCAGAAAATGATTGCTTGAAGCATCTACAAAAGATTGATTTACAGATTTATGCAACCAACATACATGACTGTTATCCACACAGAATAAAAAAGTAAGTTATTAAGCTATTTTTCCCCTGCGAAAAATGGGTTTTCTCGTAAATTACAAAGGCCGCGCCAGTCAATGAATTAAAACATTTAAATGTTACCAACATCAAATAAAGAAAAAACGCGTATCGAAATAGCTTCATTACGATACGCAAATGCGTATCGTACTGAGCTTATTATGAACGTGAAATAGAAAATAGCTATTTATACAATAAGTTGCGAAATGAGTGTATTTTAGGCACGCGACGTGAAAATTGTCCAACGAGGCAAAGCCGAGTTGGACAACACGTCAAAGTGACTAAAAGACATTGTTTCGGAACGAATTGTATACAATATTTTTCTACTGAGGTTTTATAATAAAAAACTTAATTTTACTAACATTTTATTACCTATGATTCATTTAGACCTTTCATGTCAAAAATTGACACTTGCCAAAAAATATTAAATTATACCTAGTCTGTGGTTACGTTTTAATTATAAATAATTACCTGCGTTACTTTTAAGCACGTTGCTCCTGGTAACGTGCTTAAAAGTTTTTTAAGCACGCTGCGCTTAAAAGGAGGTTATTAATAAACAATAATGACAATCGAAAAGAGGTTATTATAAAACGTCAGTAGAAAAAGGTATTTATATCATATTATGGTAATTATAACAGTTCATAAAATTAAAATTAGGATTAGAAGATTGTATGTGGGTTTTCCTAATTTTTAAAGGTACAGACACATATTAATTTAGTCCTAAATAAGTGTGCTATTAAGTATTAGGGAAGCTCCTGCAGGTATTTCGGTTTGATTATTAACAACATTACATTTGTTTTTATGACTTTTTTCATAGCTATTGTTTCGAGTAGATTTTTTTTTCTGCTTTTATTGTGAATGTATATGGGTTTTATGTTGTTCGATATTGAGTGATTGTCTTTTATGCAGTGATCAGCTAACACTGTTTTATTTTGTTTTTTTATAATAGATGTTCTGTGTTCTTTTAGCCTGGTGTCAAAATGTCTACCTGTTTGTCCAATGTAGTTGTTGTCGCATTCTATTTGGTAGACCCCACTTTGTAAAAGTTTGTTTTTAGTTTATATTTTAGCATTGGATAATATTTGTGTTTGTGTAAGTTGTTTTTATTGACTTGTATAGGAATGATATTAAGGTTTTTAACTTTTCTGATGTACATTCTAATGCGTCCACCGGTGACGGCCTCACCACTTTAGATTTGTAGGTTTGTTTTCAAAATATAAAAAAAGAACAGAAATTAGGGAAAGGTTGCCTATATTGAACAAGTTTTTATATTATTTATCTGTGCGTTCTAGAAACAGATATATAGCCATTTTAGAAGTACACCTAAGATACTCTCGTATGTTGTTCAGTTAGAGAATTTTCTATAGACATATAAAGTATGTTCAATGACCGCTGACCATTACGTCACGACTAGTGCTTATCGTTCTAACATTCCTGAACTGGGTAAGATAGTAAATTTGCGTCAATAATAAATGTCGAATACTTTTACTAGCCAAAAAAATTTAATTATCATTATTTATGACAGTGACATTTTTAATCAACATTGTTTTAAAAATGTCACGGTATTGTTTAAAAGAACAATCAAATTTTAGAACATTTTTTTTTATTGGGTTTTTTTTTCTGTGTTAATGTAGTACGATGATGGCAACATCTGCTTTTATTATTATTATTGTTGCTTTTTTTTATATTTTTATATTATAATATGTGTTATAAACTTGAAATTAATAAATTTTTGTTTTGATTTTTTTTCTAGGCATATTGTAAATGGATACTTGTTGGGAAATAAAGCTATTATTATTATTATTATTATTATTATATCTTAACTTTCTGTTCTGTTTCAATCAGCGAAGTGGCAAATGCCATCTCTTAAATGCTTAAGAATAAAATAAAATCTAAAACAAATAATAAATAAAAGTTTTATATTTTATTATCTAAACCCATACAAACCTGCTAAAACTAAAACCGGCAATAAAAACCTGCTCGCACACAACTTCTGCGACTTTATACGACACTCCAACCATACAAAACGGGGGCTTGTCGCTCCCCGGGGACGCAGCAACTATAAAAGGGGTAAAAGGGGTCACCCGCCTCCCCCCTCGGAACATATTGGCCGTTCCCCGACGGCGTTTAAAGTGTTTACGACCAAGTTAATTGTTTGAAATGGCCCCGTTGCGGACTGATTTTAAAGGTTTCAGAAGGAGAGGATTAGTTATCCTGGAAAGGAGGAAGTAATTTTATATCGTTGGTTCAATTCAATAACTAGATAACTAAAAAATTGTAGTTTTGAGATTATTAGCGTTAACTAATCTTCTTGCGTACTTTCTTAGTCCTACTCTGAAACAGACTAATTAGAAGTTTTTTTGTATGTACGTGATAGAAGAGGGTATAATGGAACCTGGAGGACAGTTTTAATGAAAATTATAGGTACTAATTAATTAAAATTAATTTAATTGCGAGATGTCTAGTTTTAGCACTATTTTGAATTTCATTATTCTAGATATGCACTAGTTATCCACTAATAAAAATACGAAATAAATAAAAGATTTTATTGAAAATTTTTGAAAAAAAATATTTCTAATAATAAACACTTTTATTAGAAAATAATTATAACTTAAAAAATTTGATTTCAATCATCATCAGCTTCAGTGGTTGAATAAGCTAAATTGGCGGTTTGCTTGTAAAATGAATCATCAAATCATTGTACTTTTTTTTGCTAATGCATTTGCGTTTTTTGTACAATTTAGACAATATTAGGGGAAGGTCGCCCTTGATGGCATACTTCCCATGATGGCATACCACAGGTATCTCTGGAATAAACCGGGTTTGCGTCATCCCGCATAGATAGACGGGCGCGCGTATTGACCGTTCAGTTGTGAGTCGAATTTCAGTCGTGACGGACGTTTTTATGTAAAGTTATTTAATAGAACAGAAATTGCTAAGTGCCGAAGTAATATTAGCCAGTTTTTAAACCAAAAATTTAATATGTTAGGTGCATTAAATTAGAATGCACGATTTTTTTCCGATAACTTTTAATTTTTTATAATTTATATACTAGAAGTGTGACATATTCCTAAAATGGCATATCCATTGGTTTCCTATGATGGCATACCTATAAATACATATAAATAGGTATGCCATCATATGCGTCATATTCAAAACGGCGCTACTTTTACTTTTCTTTGTGTCTATGTCCCTAAACACTACTTATATGCTTTGTAAAGTTTTTGTATATATCTTTAGATTGCACTTTCCTGATAATTTCGAACTCCCATTTTAATATTTTCGCTTAAATCCTCAGTCTTTGACTTTCTTCGTTTACACTTTTTAGTATTCTTGGGTATTATGTTATGTTTTGTTTCATGCACAATTTTCTGCACAGTCCTTAAACTAATTCCCAGTGCTTTGGCTACTGTTTCCTGAATATTGGTTGGCGAATTTCCACTTTTTCTTTCATTTTCGAAATAGGTTATCAGATTAAGTACCATTTTTTTTTGATTGGGGATGCAAAAACCCAGAAAATTGTTTCATTTTGTCACAAACTGTCAAAGTCACAAAACTGGCATATTTAAAATAAAACGTAGCTGGTGCTATTATAAGCTTTTTTAGAATCGCTGGAAAGTAAATACATATCCTTTTTTTTCATGTCAACATGGAATAAGTCTGTCTCATTTATCTTACGAACTCCTATCAATAGCAAAGTCTCTTAAAAAACCCAAAATATACGCGGTAGATGAAATACTGCGTGAATATGGTCATGAGGTTCTACGATTGCCGCCATATCATTGCCAGTTGAACGCAATAGAATTAATATGGGCTGGTGCAAAGTCTTATTATGAAAAACATGTAGGTGATGGTCTTAAATCCGACCAAGTACAAATAGTTTGGCAAGATTCGTTAGATCATATTACACAAGAGTACTGGAAGAAATCGGTGGAACATACAGAAATATTAATAAGGGATTGGTGGGATCGAGAACAAGTACTAGAAGTCGAAGTAGCGCCAATGATAATTGCTTCATTCGAAGACGACTCAGACGACGAGGACTTTTCAGATTTTATAAGTGACGATAAGAGTTTTTAGGCTATAATTATAAACGGTGTTTTTCGTTTACATTTTTTAGTATTCTTGGGTATTATATTATGCTTTTTTTTTCATGCACATTATTCTGCATAGTCCTTAAACTAATTCCCAGTGTTTTCATTACGGTTTCCTGCATATTGGTTTGCGAATTTCCACTTTTTCTTTCATTATCGAAATAGTTTATCAGACTAAATGCCATTGTATTTTTAGGTTTCAGTAGTAAAATTGTTAAAATAAATTGCACTGTTTATTATTGTCGTTTTCAATTAAAGGGTACAGTAGGTATATAATTAACGATTATATAATTTTTTTGTAACTTTTTCAACTCCCTTGTACATAATTTTTACAAAACTAATAATATTAGGTATATGTGGCTATCTTCGCGATAGCTAAAATAATGAAACTATTTTTCCTTCCTTCGGTATATTTGTAAATAATCTCACAACATTTTGATAGCCTCTGTGTTGTCTGATTTGACGCATATGATCAGTGACCTTTGGACCCGCACGTTAAGACCAGATCTGACTATATTTGGATTTTGCATATATTCCGCCAAGTGCAAAAATTCTCGTCTTGTAAAGCACAAAACACAAGCGTAATTATTATCTATATATTATAAAAATGTCTGTCTTTCTGTCTGTCTCTATGTCCCGTATGCGTTCCTATGCCATTTATCCGATTACGATGAAAATTTGGTGAGTTGTTGTGTGCAGGCCGACGAAGGTTTCGGCATAAAAAAAAGTGGCGCAACGCATGCCGGGTATTTTAGTAAGTAGCGTAGCAACGCGCGCAGGGTATCGATTACGATGAAAATTTGGTGAGTTGTTGTGTGCAGGCCGAGGAAGGTTTCGGCATAAAAAAAAGTGGCGCAACGCATGCCGGGTATTTTAGTAAGTAGCGTAGCAACGCGCGCAGGGTATCGATTACGATGAAAATTTGGTAAGTTGTTGTGTGCAGACCGAGGAAGGTTTCGGCATAAAAAAAAGTGGCGCAACGCATGCCGGGTATTTTAGTAAGTAGCGTAGCAACGCGCGCAGGGTATCGATTACGATGAAAATTTGGTGAGTTGTTGTGTGCAGGCCGAGGAAGGTTTCGGCATAAAAAAAAAGTGGCGCAACGCATGCCGGGTATTTTAGTAAGTAGCGTAGCAACGCGCGCAGGGTATCGATTACGATGAAAATTTGGTAAGTTGTTGTGTGCAGACCGAGGAAGGTTCCGGCATAAAAAAAAGTGGCGCAACGCATGCCGGGTATTTTAGTAAGTAGCGTAGCAACGCGCGCAGGGTATCGATTACGATGAAAATTTGGTGAGTTGTTGTGTGCAGGCCGAGGAAGGTTTCGGCATAAAAAAAAGTGGCGCAACGCATGCCGGGTATTTTAGTAAGTAGCGTAGCAACGCGCGCAGGGTATCGATTACGATGAAAATTTGGTAAGTTGTTGTGTGCAGACCGAGGAAGGTTTCGGCATAAAAAAAAGTTGCGTAACGCATGCCGGGTATTTTAGTAAGTAGCGTAGCAACGCGCGCAGGGTATAGCTAGTTGTCCAATAAAAATTTAATTCACCCGCCAAACCCCAACAAACCTTGAAAGCTATTGATCGGTGGATTTGAAAACCGTAAAAGAAACCTTTCATCATGTCATTGTCATGTCAACTATGACAATTTTACAAGTTTATATTGAAAGATAAAGTATTAAGAGAAAATGAACGCTATAAACAATAATCACACAATTATTATGTCAAATAATTTAAGTGGTTTGAAAATCAATAATCATTTAAACTTTGATGCTGAAGAAGCAATTGACCATAGTGATACAGAAAGCCAAACCAGTGATAATGGTGATACAGAATACATAGACACAAATAATACTTTTAATAACCTACTGGTTACAAAGGACAGAACAAGTCAATCTTCACAAGTCGAAACTAATATACTAGACCAATATAAGAATGGAAATGAATATATAACTAACTTTTGTAAGTAAATAATTTTATTAAAAGGCGAATTCTAAAGCCAAACTATCAAAATATACATTTTGCTCTCATTCATTTTTCCATCGCTAACCGGGATAGTTTTAGAAGGTTTTGATTTATTTGTCTTATTTGTATTTTTTTATTATTCCACACGGGATCGACTTTATGGTAATTAATTAATGACCAATTTACAATTATTGTAAATACATAAATAAATAAACCTAAGAAGATCAGCTTCAGGGGATTGAAGAATAAGTTTATAGAAACATAAACACACCTATTTATTATATTATTAAATTTTAAATACACTTATGATTATATTTTTATTATATTATATTATATTAATATATTATACAGGGTGTTTTTTTAAGGTCGACCAGCGGCCATATCTCGGAAACTACTGGGCATAGAAACTCAGGAAAAGAAAAATGATATATAAAGTGGCCATGAGAAAATTCTGGAAATACTTTTTAAGTTCCGCATTTTGCCGCAAGAGGGCGTAATTGAAAAGTAAATTTTAAAATTTTACATAACTCCGAAAATTTCACATTAAGGTATATGTTTGAGAACACCATTTTAAAGCTTGGACAATTATGCATCATTTTGGTCTTATGCTCATTGGCGTATCGACTTTAATAAGCGTGGGGGAAGCTGTTGAAAGTGTAATCATTTAAATCGCTGTAACTTATAAACGACTTATCCGATTTTAGCAAACAAAGACTGTTTGGAAGAGAAATGTATGCACTTTCACCAATCGTATTTAGTTGTCCATAATAGTTCTCAAAAAAAATGCTAGAGGGCGCAATTTGCAATAACAATACATTTTTTGATTTTACTCCGAAAAAATTAATTATACGGTATAATTATGATACCATAATCGAAAAGTAGATGAAATTTGCTAGAAAAAATATTAAAATCGCAGCTCGATATCTCCGTTCGTTTCAGCGTTATCGCCAATAGAATAATTTTTAAAACTTTAAATGAAGAAGCGATTGTTTTCATAGTTTTGTGGTCAAGCATTCCATGACAAAAAACATTTTTAAACTTTATGGCTTTATAGGTTTGTCCCTCATTATTCGAATTGCCAAAAAACCACTCTAGAATTAATGGCATAATCATCGAAATCGTGTAATTTAGGCGTAAATCTATTAAAATGATATTTAAAAAAATAAATCTAGATAGCTGTGAAATAAAATCGGAAAGTTTCCATGGAGATAAAACAAATGCAAATAGCAACTAATTTCATTTCGAAAGGTGTTGGCAAAAGTTTATTCGTAATTCGTCTTGAATTTCTTGATAGAAAATTGTGCTACATTGACATGGCTTATACCAATGCCGAGGCTTACGATATGCTAGCCGTATATTTTCAATGTTTTTAAAATGCGCCCATAGCGGAACGCGAATATGCTGCCAGATACGCTGAACGAAGACACTATGGCAGAGTATTTCGGCAAATGGCAGTATTCTTGAGACAAACGGGAAGTATAAGATGCATTCCAGTTCCTATCAGAAGACGTCCAGTAAGGCATGAAGACAACATTATAAACGTTCTTGCGTATGTGGAGGCCGATCCGCATTTAAGCATAAGAGAAATTTCGTTAGACCTAGGTATAAGTTGTTTGCAGTGTTCCAAATTCTAAGGGATTTTAAGCTGCATCCGTATCATGTAGTTTTACATCAGGCCCTTTCAGAAAGTCATTATTGGCTAAGAGGGATGTGTAACGAGAATCCTCAATTCCTCTCCCAAATTTTATGGACTGATGAAGCCAGTTTCAGTAGCTGTGGCTGTGGAGTTAATTTACATAATATTTACTATTGGTCACGAACAAATCCACAAAATTTAAATAAAATCAATGTCGTCTTCATATTCTATAGGTAAAAATTAAATAAATATCAAGGAATTTCATAAGTTATTTAAGGAGAATTGTATATCGAAAAATATCGGTTAAGATTTTTTTTAACATTATTATGTCATTGTTCTTTCACTATACAATTCTCCCAAAATAAGCAATGAAATAAATTGATATTTTTGTAATATATCAGATATTACCTAAATAATGTGCAGACGATATTGATTTTATTTAAATCTTAATCAATAAAATAATAAACTAAGAAAAACAAGACGAAATAGGTTATAGGTTGGCAATAAATTGAATGACGTTGATAATTCCACCTTAATGTGGAATTTTCGGAGTTTTGTAAAATTTTAAAATTTGTCACTTTAATTACCATCATTTTTCTTTTCCTGAGTTTCTATGCCCAGTAGTTTCCGATATATGGCCGCTCGTCGACCTTAAAAAAACACCCTGTATACAGAGTAAACTACCAAGGTTAAATCAATGAATTTTGGTACAGGTGGATAACTTAAAAAATTTAATTGAAAATTTACAATTGCGACGTTGCCAGATTGTTAGTTTTGTCTGTAACTCAAGGAATTTTTTTTTCAAACGTAACACTACTATTTTTTTATTGAATTCGATTACTCTCATCAACATTACAATTTCCTGATCATGAGTATCAAATTTTTATCTCAAATAGTTCTTTGGGAAAAAAAATTAATTAGTTACAACTCTAACTCTTAAAAAATCCAATCTATTTCCATTTAAAAACGTTCCAAATAATGTGAAAAGGAAGGTTGGTAGACATAATATATCTAATAGTATCGATAACGATAATAACAACAAACAACTACTAACAATAACGTAGCTAGTAAAAATTACTTACCTACTATCGGTTTCATAATCAAATTAATGTGGTGAACTATAATATGTATGTGTGTGTTTCTTTGCTTCTGTTCCGTGTCCGTGTATATGGACCAACCAACATAATATACAGTGGTCAGAAGCCAAAGTTTTGGACACGAAACAGCACTGGAGAAAACGAAAATTCAAAGAAGCGGCTTTTATGAATCAAAAAACCCATATATTTAGTAAACCAAGTATATATATCCCCCAATATCCTCTGAAAACCTCTTCTTGTCCAAAACCAACAGCTCAAACTTCATACTCCAATAAGCACGCAGGCGGAGTCATCAAGCTTCATTGCACATGGATAGTATTAAGGTGGAATTATCAACGTCATTCAATTTATTGCCAACCTATAACGTATTTCGCCTTGTTTTTCTTAGTTTATTATTTTATTGACTAAGATTTAAATAAAATCAATATCGTCTGCACATTATTTAGGTAATATCTGATATATTACAAAAATATCAATTTATTTCATTGATTATTTTGCAAGAATTGTATAGTGAAACAACAATGACATAATAATGTTAAAAAAAATATTTTTCGATAATATACAATTCTCCTTAAATAACTTATGAAATCCCTTGATATTTATTTAACATGTTAATTATTACCTATAGAATATGAAGACGATTAATAAATCTACGCGAAATAGGTTATAGGTTGGCAAGCATGTTGATACTCCCATCTTAAGGACAGTAGCCTTAGAATTATAATTTAGTTTACACTTGAAAACGGTTAGAGATACTAACTAACCGAAACGTTGTGTTAGGTAACAAAACAGTGGCGCAACCAGAAATTTTGTTCGGGGGGGGCTTTAACTTACCGCGCCAAAGGCGCTCTTTTGCGCCGCAGGCGAAAATTTTTTTGGGTGCCACGCCCTTTTTTGGGTAAAATACTTATGATTGACGAGAGCGACAGCCCCCTAAAACTTCTGCAATAATACGCCGCTAGCCCTAACGAAATATTTATGAAAAAAAAATTTAGAGAGATTTTATTTAAATTAGTAAAAATGTATTTAAAATAAGTAACGCATATATTAAGCATACTTATACTAAAACAAAACAAAAACCTTATACAATAAGTTGTAAGTAATCACTAATAATACTAATATTAAAGTAAAATTCTTCGTTTTGTTTTTGCCATTTCGTCCCGAATTTCTTCCACGGTAATATCAATATCGTGGTTCGCATAAATAGGTAGACCAGGGTCGATAATTTTTGAAACAAAAAAAATAATAGTAGGATGAAACCCATTGGAAAAGAAAGAGAGCATAACAAAAATGAAAGAAAAAATAATTTACGGGCGATCCGAGGTCGGGAAGTGGAAGTGGGTGAGTTTTTAAGGCTAGAAAACGATTTATCTCGATTTCCGGGAAAACTACAAGTCCTATGGAAAAACGTTAAATAGCAAAGTTATAGATAATAAAAAGATCTACAACTTTTGTATTAACACTTTTTTCACATTGCCTTAAAATTTATGTGAAAAATTCAAATAACCAAGTTTTTGTTTTTTTATTTTTATCTTTTGCAAAAAAAATTATGTTTTCACGAAATTTGGTGATAACTTACCTTTTTATGTTCCAAACACACTGTAATTATTTTGATTTAAAATATTTATTTTTTCACCTTATTTTGACTTAATATCGAAAAACCACCCTTATTTTCAATCGAAAATTCTCACGTCAAAATATCTGCTGTTTTAAAAAAGTCGGTGGGCGTTTTGTTCGTTGAAATCTCCACTTTCTGATGGTGTAAAAAAATATAAACATTACTATGGTAAATATTCTCAAAAAATGCAAAGAAACGGAAAAAACTCGAATCCGAAATTTTTTTTAAATCATTATGTACAATTTTGAGCTATTTATTAAAATTTATACTTTATTTACTCAAAAAACGTAAGATTCCATGTTACATTGATAAGCAAAAAAATTACAAATCCATAAAACATTGAGATCGCAGAAAATATGCGAAAATAGTTCGCGTGACATGAAAAATTGGTTTGCAATTAAACGAATAGGCTAAGTTTCTAAGCTCGGGGGGGGGGGCTGCAGCCCGGCAGCCCCCCCCCCCCTGGTTGCGCCACTGTAACAAAATAAAGACAATGGAAGTCTGACAAGGTATTTTTTTTGATATTACTTCATTGTCTACCATCTTCAAATAAACACATGTTAATAATAGTTATTATTTTTTGTATTACTTTCCACATAATGAACTGTAAAAGTTAGTTTGGCATAAAAGCATTTTAAAGTAAAATTTTGTTGACCCCCGGTATAGGTGTATTAACACCTCATCTGTCACTGTCAAATATACTTTTACTTGTTAACGTTTACTGTTTATCAGATTTGTTTTGGTTTTTTTTTAAAGAAGTTCTCATTAAAAACCGTTCATAGACAAATAATTTAAATGTTTAATCCTAAACTCAAAACAGCACTAAAATGCTCCAATCAAGTCAAAAAAATTTCAGATCATGGGTCTAAAGTTACTGGACAATTTGATGATCATTTTATTGACTTGAAATTTAAGAGCAGCCCAGAATGTTCCGTATTTTCAGCATTCGACAGTTTAAAATATAAAAGATCGCTGGTAAAGGAAGGCAAAAACAAATATCCAGAAAAGCAATTTTTCATAAGCGACCTGAACAATACAATAAACGAACTTCAGGTAAGAATGTCATCTTTGTGTCAAACTTTTTGAAGTTAACTTTTTTTCCCTTTTAAAAAGTAGTTTTTTTTAATTAATTTTTTTTTCAATGTACGATCTAATCGGTTTTTATTTCCAAAAATAAAAGTGCCGATGACGGATCCGGAACCCTGGTTATCAAACTATTACTGGGTTTGTAGCAAATATTTTTTAAATTATTATTTATGTCACAGCGACGTCCCAAACTATTGAGGTAATAATTAGCCGGGTCCGGTAAAGAATAGGTATGACGGAATTTAACAATTTTGGGGATTTACTAGTAAGAGCATTTCTAATAGAACAGTTTAAGGTTGAATTCTCATCGTCATTCAATCTATTGCCAACCTATAACCTATTTCGCGTTGATTTTTTGAGTTTATTATTTTAATAACTAACATTTAAAGAAAATCAATATCGTCGGTACATTATTTATGTAGTATCTGATATATTACAAAAATATCAATTTATTTCATTGCTAATTTTGGGAGAATTGTATAGTGAAAGAACAATGAGTGACGATGACATAATAATGTTAAAAAAAATCTTACCCGATATTTTTCGCTATACAATTCTCCTAAAATAAGTGATGAAATTCCTTGATATTTATTAAATATGTCAATTATTACCTATAGAATATCAAGTCGATACTGATTTTCTTTAAATTTTGTATAAAGGCTAGAAAACATAAATAAATCTACGCGAAATAGGTTATAGGTTGGCAAGCATGTTGATACTCCCACCTTAAAAGAAAAAAATCGTTGGATGAACCACTATTTTTGTCAAAAAAAATTCTAAAATTATTTGGCAAACGAGGTTATTAAAGAAAGAAAATATTGTGGCATATCGGACAAGTGTGTAACTATTTTTTATATTGGAATACACAGGGATCCAAGTTCAATGGATACCCTGGGGCGGGTAGACCACGACCGACGGCAGTTTCGTCCTTGTTAGGACTCGACGGGCAGCCATAACCCAAGCCCCATAAAAAATAGTTACACACTTGTCCGATATGCCACAATATTTTCTTTCTTTAATTATTTTCGCGGACATTATATCATCTTCTAAAACGAGGTTAATTTCAATGCAAAAACTCTCTAAAATTGTGTTATAAAACCAAAGTGACGCACAGTGTTGTCAAATTCACCAAGTTTATGCCTAATAACTATGTATTTATAAAAGAAGTGCTGGGGATCGGTCGAATATCCGAGTACACGATTTTAACGAAAAAAAAATTTTTGCCCTAAAATGGACACTTTCAATAGTAGTTTTCAATAAAAAAAATTGCGGAATAATATGCAGTATTTTTAGAAAAATAAATTATTAAAAACGTATCTATAGACAGTGGTTCTAACCCAATTTTGTTCTTTTAAATCGACATGTTTGCTGTCAAGGTACGTTTGGAATGTTGCCACGTCTACGAAAATATGTGAGAATAGAAAAAAAATTGTTAATTGAAAAGTAATTAAAAAAAAACAATGACAGCGTGCCTAGTGGTAAAAAAGGACATAGCATTATCTATAAACAGAAACTTTAATAGTAACACCTTTATGCGGTAATGGCATCATACATTAGCGTTGCGGGCTTCGCCCCCCCCCCCCCGAAACCGAAGTGCTGAATTATGTGGTTACATTGTTTTTTTATTTTGTAGGTATATTTTTTGTGGAAAAATTGCTTCATCCAAAATTTTTTTTGTCTATGAGCTTGTGAAAAGATAATTTTTCTATATAGTTTTCCGTTGTTAAATTCCGTTCTACCTTATGTTTACTATAACAACCGAAATATATTCTTCGCTCATAAAATATTCCTGCGGCAGCTTCGAGGACACATCTACGCCGCACAAGTATGCCTCGCGTGCTTGGCATGGATATAAAATATCTCTCGTCATACTGGAGACAATCCGAAAAAGGCGTACATAGAGGGGGTCAAAGGGGGCTGGTTTAACCGACATATCTTACTTACTTATAAGTACCTAATTTTTTACGTACCAACCACATGTAGGTATTATGGAACTAGGGGAGGGGCCCTAGAGTTTTTCATTAACTATTTGAAAATATTATATGGAATAATAAATTAATATGGCCATTTATACTTATACAGGGTGGTATTTAAGTATGTGGCCAAACTCCAAGGGGTGCTTCTTTAAATGATTTCAAGAAGAAAAGCTCATATAAATACTTGTCCGAAAAGGCATAGTTTTTACGATACAGGGTGTCAAACTTTAAAAAAAAAATCGGATTCGTAAATATCTCAATACTTTTTTATTCGATTCTATTAAAATTCGGCCATTCTGTTTATAATACTAAGAGGATAATTTAGTCACAATTAGATTAAAATTATTAAGTCAAGTGGCGTCCCGGAAGACAGTCCAACACCTATTTTTGACAAAAAAATTGCGCGCCACTGACATTTTAA
This sequence comes from Polydrusus pterygomalis, assembly GCA_963969555.1. Classification (NCBI taxonomy): domain Eukaryota; kingdom Metazoa; phylum Arthropoda; class Insecta; order Coleoptera; family Curculionidae; genus Polydrusus; species Polydrusus pterygomalis. The sequence goes on from OZ018376.1 coordinate 6,630,027, forward strand.
AAATTATGTATTTTTTTCGAATTAAGCAACTACAAATACAAGTATTTTATCTCCTGAGTTTTTTTCATATCTTGCTTTGTTTTTGAGAAAAAAATAAAAACACTTTATTGCATGTCCCCGATACAATAACCGGGACTAATTGAGGCTAAAGTATCCTCTTGTTATAAACAGAATTGCCAAATTTCAACAAAATCGAATAAAAGAGTATTGAGATATTTATAACCATCCGATTTTTTTTAAAGTTTGACACCCTGTATCGTAAAAACTATGCATGTTCGGACCCATGTTTATAATATGAACTTTTCTTCTTAAAATCACTTAAAGAAGCACTCCTTGGAGTTTGGCCAGATACTTAAATAACACCCTTTACCTATAGAATATTGTACAGCAGTGACGGCTTTAGGTGGGCGAAGGGGTCTAATATTTTTCGCAATGTCTAAATATTGACATATTATTATTTTTTATTGGAATATCCATTAATCTTGCTTTTTTAAGATTTCGATGCTGTTCGAAATAAACATCATTGTCTTTTACCTGCTTTACCATTAAATTTTTCGTGTTATCTTATGTCATAATAAAATGAGGCATCCCCTTGAACCATCCTCCATTGCTCCTTGGAGCGGCGTTCATCCCACTCGTTTAATGCAGATCCTACCTGTTTATATACAGTATGTCTCCGTAAGTTGGAAGCATATGGAAAACTTTTTTATTATTAATTTTACGAAAAAAAGTTATTCTTAATAAAAAGTTCTGCATGGTCTAAAACCTAAAATGCAACTATCAGATATTAAACACTTTTAGGTGAATACGAGGTTTATCAAAAAATATGAATTTTGCCCAAGATCAAAGTGCCTTTATTTTTGACAACAATGAAATTTGTTATTAAAAAAAGTTGATCAGAACTAAAAACCACGTTCAAATATGCAATTACACCAATTTACGATGAAAAAATAGGTTTTGCTAAGAAGTAATCTAGAGGGGTTAGGTCAGGGGATCTAGCAGGCCAAAAAATATCTGAATAACTGTGCATGACTTTTCCATTGAACATGTTCAAGATATGCCCTAACATTTAATGTACTGTGGCATGTTGCACCGTCTTGTTGGAACCAAATACATTGACGTTCTTGTTAGTTCTTCCATGAAATCACTAATATGATTTTGCAAAAATTGTAAATAACGTTCGGCATTCATAGATTGGTGAAAAAATACGGTCCTATTTATCTGTCCTTGTAAATATCACCCCATACGTTCGTTTTAAATTGGTCACGAGACTTTATTGTAAAATTGGGATTTTCCTCAGACCCCTAGCGACAATGCTGTGACGAGACAGTTCCACTTAAAGAAAATGCCTCATCGGAAAAAATTATACGCCTCGGGAAAAAACCGTCCTCTTCTAATTCTCCTTGCATGAGAGAGCAAAAATCAAAGCGCCTATCATAATCCCTTTCTTTAAATGTATGAACGATTTTTGGTTTGAATGGTCTGAATTTATTTCGTTTTAAAATTCTTCCCACTGTATCTTTACTTACATTTTGTTGTATTAACGACTTCCTTTTGCGCAATGAAACTTTTGGATGTTTTACAACAGACAGCATTACTTCTAACTGTGTGTTCTCATTGGCAACCAGTTTTTGGCGTTTTCAATTAAAAATATTGTTTAAACTTCCACTAGTCTTAAATTTATTCATTATTTTTGTAACAGTTAAATAATTATTATTTTTATTGGAATGTATCTCATTAAAAATAAATGCTGCTTCACTATGAGTTTTATAGTTTTCTCCCACAATCAAAACAATTTCAATTTTTTCTTCACAACTTAATAACACCAGTTTTATATCAATTTTAACGTGTTTTGACGGTCGCTGTCAAACATTTCTGGCTATCAAAAATTCATTTGTACAACATGTAACTACAGCTAAATTTGCATTGTTATTATACACATACGTTTCAAAAAAAAAAAAAAACGTTTTTCATCGTAAATCGGTGTAATTACATATTTGAACGTGGTTTTTAGTTCTGATCAACTTTTTTTAATAACAATTTTCGATTTTGTCAAAAATAAAGGTACTTTGCTCTTGGGCAAAATTCATATTTTTTGACAAACCTCGTATACGCCTAGAAGAATTTAATATCTGACAGTTGCATTTTAGGTATAAGACCATGCAGAACTTTTTATGAAGAAGAATTTTTTTCGTAAAATGAATAATAAAAAAGTTTTCCATATGGTTCCAACTTACGCTGTATATACGCAAAACATGCGCTTGATTGGCTCGTAGCTGCAATGTTTAGGCGACGAGACTCTTGTATGTTGTCAGAATTTTTCATAGCGTTTTCTCTGGTATATTTAATGCATGTTTTAGAAATGAAAAAATTTATAACTTTTAATCTATTGGATGTTGAGTTCGATGTTTCAATTGTGAAAAAAATTAATGGTGTATTTTGCAAGACATTCTGCTTTTAAACAATTAAGACCTCCGTACAAGTTCGAAATATGGTGATAGCGATGGTAATGAACTTAGCCCAGTCCTATCTGTGTCGCCAATATCTTAATGTAAAATAGACCAGACTTCAACAGTTTTGACATAAATGACAGGTGACTTAGCCACGATGCCAGGGTTAGATGGGACGTCTAAGCAACTGGGCAGATGCCCGGTGGGCCGGTACAATTTAGGGCTGATCGGGCCGCAGGCCCGACATGTCCCAAATTAATCATATATTTGACAAAGTCACCAAGAAAACCATGTCTTTACATCGATGTTTTTCAGTCTCTGTTTATTATATCAAACAATCCGGATCTTAACAGTGATACCCGTGGAACAGCCAAAAACCTTTTAGATGGCTTAATAAAATATAAAAATATTCTTTTAAGTCAAATATTTTAAAAAATATTCTCAGTTACGGGTCCTTTATCGCGTTATTTACATACAAAAGGCTTAAACCTTCATATTTGCAATTAAAAAACTTTATTCAAGAAATCAAATCCATGCAGAGAAATATGACTGAAGTAGAAAAAGCTATAAATGACTTTTTATCATGGGCAACATTTGAACTTGAAAAACGAGACTTGCAACAAATTGAGATATAATAGAAGAGGATTTTCCTGAAATTCGTCACAGAACAAAAAATAAGTTCTTTGGCCAGAAAGCCATTGATAAACAACCTCAAACACAAGAAGATAAGTTTCGAGTTGAAACGTATCTATAATGTTCTTCTTGATGTCGCTTCTGAGTCTATGGTGTCAAGATTTTCAAAAAAAGGAGACTTATGCAGAGATTTTGCTATATTGGACCCTAAATATTTTAACTTTAAAATTAATGGATTTTTCGAAAATGCAATGCAGTACATATTACCAAAAATTAAAAAAATTGATAAAATGGCCACTTTGGGTAGATTTTCCGAAGAACTTTTAAGTTTCATTAATAACTGGGATCAATACAAACTAAGCCTAAACCAACTTCTAAATACAAAACATGAAACAAATCCGCTAAATAACTTACAACAATTTGAAAATGCCGATGGAAAAGAAAAAAATTATAATATTTTTTGCAAAAATATTACAGAAACTAATTGCCAAAATTGTGTAATCTGTTGTTACTTAGTTATAATATCCGATGTTGGCACTAATCAGTATCTTCTTACAATCCCAATATCTCAAGTAACTTGCGAAAAATCATTTTCAGTGCTAAAATATATAAAAAATCGGCTAAGAAATAGATTAGGGGATGACCTATTGGAGGCATTTATGTTAATGAATATTGAAAAATCGATATTGGGTCAAATTGAAAATGATGAGATCATAGATAAAATTGCAGCATCAAGTTCAATATTAAAAAAATCGTTAACCTTATGAATAACTAGCATTGTGTATGAAAATTTTGTATCGTGTTTTTTACTTTATGTAAGTTGTCATTTGTAAAACAATCAGATAATATTATTGATATTGATATTATAGTGTTTAATATACAGTGAGGACGTAAAGTCTGGAATCAATTCATTATTTAGGGAACGCTGAATGTTTTTAAAAATCGCGCGGACACGTCGATTTTGTTTTTTTAATACGCATTTTTTTCAATATTTTTTATTACACAGGGTGTCTCCGAAAGCACTCTGCTTGGACCAACTTTAATTTTTTAAATGGGAACCCACATTTTTTTTTTAATTTTAGGATTCTGTGCATAATTGTGAACATTTTTTATCTAACATGTCATTATGATTTATCGACAGTTCAAGTTCGAAAATAAATACAATTAATTATTTATCATTTTAATAAATGTTGAAAATGTTGCCCAAAGGTTAATTGGCAGTAACCTAGACGATCGAAAAATTCTTTCTGCACATTTCTGACAACTTCCGGACTGATTGTCCGTATTTCTTGAACAATTCGATTCTTTAAGTCCTCCATGTCCATTGGCTTAGTTTGGAAAACTTTTCCTTTAAGGTAAACCCACAGAAAAAAGTCAAGGGGGTTTAAGTCGGGAGACCTTCGCGGCCATTCAATAGCTCTCCTTCTTGCAATCCATCTATTTTCAAAAATAGTATTAAGATAAGCGCGAACTTTTGAAAATAGATGGATTGGAAGAAGGGGAGCTATTGAATGGCCGCCGAGGTCTCCCGACTTAACCCCCCTTGACTTTTTTCTGTGGGGTTACCTTATAGGTAAAGTTTTCCAAACTATGCCAATGGACATGGATGACTTAAAGAATCAAATTGTTCAAGAAATACGGTTAATCAGTCCGAAAGTTGTCAGAAATGTGTAGAAAGAATTTTTCGATCGTCTAGGTTACTGCCAATTAACCTTTGGGCAACATTTACAACATTTATTAAAATTATAAATAATTAATTGTTGTATTTATTTTCGAACTCGATAAATCATAATGACATGTTAGGTAAAAAATGTTCACAATTATGCACAGAATCCTAAAATTAAAAAAAAAAATGGGGGTTCCCATTTAAAAAATTAAAGTTGGTCCAAGCAGAGTGCTTTCGGAGATACCCTGTATAATAAAAAATATTGAAAAAAATGCGTATTCAAAAAACAAAATCGACGTGTCCGAGCGATTTTTAAAAACATTCAGCGTTCCCTAAATAATGAATTTATTCCAGACTTTACGTCCTCACTGTATGTATGCATAACATGTATATTTAATACTACTACATATTAGGTATGTATTAATTTCAAAAATAAAAATACCAAAATATTGTTTCGTTTTCTTAACAGTGAAATTTTTAAAACATATTTTTGATTCTTGTCCCCGAGGGAGGGCTGAATGAAAAAAAAATTGCCAGGGCCGGTTTGTCTGAGCCCATCCAACCCTGCACGATGCGGCGTGTTCTTAGATACCTTTGACTTTAATCTTACATTTATTTGTGTGCAACAGTCTGTTAATATATGTTTTTATTTTATTCCAGGACTCGTTTGCGCAGAACAGGGTAAGAATTTGGTTTGGTTATGTCCACAAGCTCGGGATGGTATAAAAACTAAAACTATAAATCATGTTTTACTTTACTAAGTTACTTAAAATATTAGCATTGTTCTCGGTAAGGATTCTGAACTGACTATAGGTTACACTTAGTTGAGTTGGCGGCAACTGATTGTAACTTCGTAGGGATCGACGTGCGACAGCTTGAAAAATATACGGTTATGTTATTTGGGTTTAAAGGGTAAAAAAAACCTAATAATCTCTGGACAACACCGGCTGGTGTGTGAATATGATATTTTATCATAAATATAGGTACAAAAAATAATGTACTTATTGAGATTCCTTACATGTTGAAAGATATATCCTCTGCCGCGCTTTTCTCACTAATTTGATGCACTAGACAAAAAAATATATGGGAAAGAAAGAAAAAAACTCAAAGTCTTCCTCCACAAAATTTAATAGAATAAGTATATTCAAGGGTCTCTACATGTTTCGAACGTAGAAACGTTCATTATCAGGAGACAGAAAAAAATATTTGGTGCTGATGGTTTTAGCAGAAGAGAAAATGGTGAAGAACCTTAATGGAGCTTTTATGGAATTAAAATTTTTTTAAAGTGTAAAACAGAAGTAATATAGAGAAATTGATGAAAGTTAAAACATACTGAGTATGTGAGAAGTCAGTAAATGGGGTCTAAACCAACCAAATAAACTGGGGAAGAAGAAAAAGCCTTTCTAATAAGAAGTTGTCGAAGATTATTTAAAAATATTTAAATACCTTTAAAAGACATTTTTAAGTATTATATGTCTAAGACATTGTGAGGACAAAAATAGTCGTAATTATTAAGGTAATGAGGTGGCGTTAAAGGCTATATTATACAACCAACGAAGGTTGATATGTTAGTTTTTAGTACGAAAGTTGTCTGATCGAATTAACAAGACCTACCCTGTACTGACAAAAACAAAAGAACCAAATCCATCCTTATTGTATAAGGATTTTTCAGGTGGTTAGAAAAATATTTTCTCCACGACCATTACTGAATGCAATAATTCCAAAATCATTTTTGATAATAGAATGTAAAAATTCTTGCTCTTGAGTTGGAATATTTATTCTGAAACACTTGCTTCTTATGCGTTTTGCGTGTATTTTCATTCCATAACAATATACGGAATGAATATTCTGTAATTGATATAAACGACATAGGTTGCAAAGCAATTAAAAATAGGGACATTTTTAAGTCTAGACTATACGATAGGTAGGAAAATAAATGTAAGCTACTTAAATCTAGGATAGGTGTAGGTACTTATGTGAAATCAAGTTTTACGATAAGCTATAAAAAAAATTTCAAAACTCATGCAGCAAGTCAAACAGACAGGCGGCAACAATGTTTTAATTTAGCAGTGAAAAGGCTAGTCGCTTTCTTGTTGGTGAACTTATTGTGCCATCTATGAATTTAACGTAGCAGATTTAGGAAATCGGCTCATATGGCCTTCTTATAGTTTGATATTCAATGCTAATAGTAATAGCCTATATTCCGTAGTTCCATTAAGACAAATTTAAAATTTTTAGGAGATTCTAAGTGAATATTATGCGACAATAGTAGATTCTGTAACGAAGTTGGAATGAAAATTTGATCCGAGCGTAGCGAGCGTGAGGAACCACGAGTATCGAATTTTCATTCTAACCGAGTAGCAGCCTATATTTTCTCCACGACCATCCAGTTCCATATCTGATTCATCTGATTTTTCACTCATTTTTTGACTTGCACTAAAATTTGTCTGAAAATAATTATTACAAACATTTTTATCTGACACTGACAGTTTCGAAATTCATGGCATGTTTTCAACCTTTTGACGTCCCAACGTTAAAATTACATGAAAACATATTGTCTGCCATGTTTTCTATTTCTAACTGAATTAAATGATGACTTTCACTATTCAATACATACCTAGGCACGTATATGTTGGGTAAAATATGAATGATGTGCGGTTTGTTTGTATAACTTGGTTTTTAATTGCAATTATTACTACTTTTCAAATTGGTTAAAATAAGTAGGTTTTACTTTCTTACTTAAGAAACATTCAGTTTGTTTGTATTAGTGTATTACGTATTTTGCTATTTTTCGATGAAATAAAACCTATTTTAGTTATACTTGCTGTCGGCTGTCGCTTTTTATCTACTTTTATTTGTTTAACATTTAACACCCAATGCAACGGTAAAATCATTGTGAAAATCGGTCCAATTACATTAACATACATTCGGCTGGAATTGAGAACCTCCTATTTTATTGTCTGTTAAAAATGCTTAAATCATTAAAAGATCCTATAGAATACGATATGCGGAAACACCACGACATCACATGAGTGAATTTGAGACATCTGTTAACGAGGCGCTGCATTGTAACGACAGATTTAAGGTTAGAGTTACGATCAACTCCACAATGGCGGCCAAACCACCTCCAAGACGTCTAAAACTGGGTTGTCAACTTTTCTCGGACATCCGTCATTCTTATATAGTTTGATATTCAATGCTGTTAGGTATACTACGACCATCCTGAATAAATTTAGTACTTGTTCTGAATCGGTTCAAAATCCTTACGGCGAACGAAGCTAGCATTATCAGTCTAAAAATAAAAAAATTGTTATTTATTTAAATTGTTATACACTGCAAGAACAAACAAAATTGGATTGTATTTTATCTTCCTAAATTATTTTTGCAAAAAATATTTTTTCGTTATATCTATTTTTCTAATTTCTGCAGCCTCAAGATTTATATAAAACATTTTTCATTTGGTAAAACCACACAAATCTAAAAAAAAATTCTAAAAAGGCAATAGTAAAAGGGTTCCAAAATGTTGGAATATTTTTTGGAAAAACAGTATATTTTCAAGGATCCTACAAGTCTTGCTGAACGCGAAAAACCTGTGGTCATAAATGATGTAAAAATTACTCCCGGGACAATGCTTTTCAAAGACGCCTACGATGGAAAAAGCTATAACCAAACATTAACCATAACAAATACCGGGAAACACTCAGTATGCGTTAGGATATTTCCACCAACGTCTAAGGTAAGAACTTTTAAGGTTATCCACATAATGTACTCGGAACGGTCCGCTCGGCATGTTACGTTCTTTACAATCGGTACGATAAGACACAGACGATGTTCAGATAGATAGTGTGAAATATTATTCCGCAATTGGTAACAGATATTAGGGAATTATTGAAACGATAATTTTTAAGTCAGCACTAATAAGGGAATGCCCTATTTTAATAAGGTCTTAACCTTATTTCTCTAAAAAATAAAGACTTATTGGAACGCTTTCCTGTTTACGACCGTTATTTTTAACCTAATGTCTAATGACCTCCCATCCTTCAGGATTTTATAAGGGATTTTGTCCCACAAATTATCTTATAAGGACCAAATCGTCATTATAGGTAAACCTTAATCTGTTATAATGCAACCATCTGTTTTTTAGGTTCGGTTTGCCGAATAAGGGAAATAAGGAAACGTTATTTTACTTACGGTAACTAGTCGTAAATAGGGGAAGGCAGTATTTTATTATGGTTCCCATATTAAATATTTTTTAGTGCGCATGCTTAGCTGTCATTTTAAGAACGACCATAATAAGGCCTTTACCTTATAGCGTTTCCAATAATTCCCTATTCTTGAAATAGGCGTGCTTATCAACAAGCGTCTAGAGTCTGGCGACAGCCGTCTTAACATTCAAGCCATGAAGTGACATCGGGCAACGCCGCATCAGCTGGGAGTAGCTGATCCACAAGCTATTATTATGCGCGGCAACGGGCGAGTCTGATAATATTTTTTGTGTTTTTTTGGCTCTGTTGCCACTATATTAATATTGAAAAATGTAAAAAAAAGTAATAAATAGTTTTGGATAACAAGAAAAACTTACCTAATTATTAAATAATAGTACCTAATATTGCGTTGAGAAGCTGTTTTTGTTTCACTAGGAGTAGATTTATTTGATCAATCAAAAGTAAAGTTCTATTAGGTATCTACAAATTATTATCTTCTGCGTTTAAATTACAGGAATGACTATTATCTTCTGAAGTCTCAAAATTTACTAAGCTTAAGGCTTTGTTTAAGAAATCTGCGCTTGTCTTAAGAAAGTCACCTACTAGGTATCTGGGTAACTTCGTTACTTTCACAATGTATGAATTGGTACCAAGACAATAAGTTTTCAAGCTGAGACCACCTGCTTATAGTTTCGTTTCAAAGTGTAAAATCCATTTCAAATCATTGTAAGCAAATTCATTATCTTTTAAAAAAAACCTTTACTTCATATTAATGTCCACTGAAACCTAATTAACAATATTTTTACAGTCATTGGTCAAATCTAAACTATAAAATAGCTATTTATACAATAAGTTGCGAAATGAGTGTCTTTTAGGCACGCGACGTGAAATTGTCCAACGAGGCAAAGCCAAGTTGGACAACACGTCAAAGTGACTAAAAGACATTGTTTCGTAACGAATTGTATACAATATTTTTTCTACTGAGGTTTTATAATAAAAAACTTAATTTTACTAACATTTTATTACCTATGTTTCATTGACACTTGCCAAAAAATATTAAATTATACCTATTTTTGAGTCACTTACAATTTTTACTTCCCAAAATTCAGAAGTATTAATTTTTTTTGAATAATTACTGAGATCGTCAAAACTTTTTATAAAATCTGATTGCTCGAAAGCTTGATTAAGTTGCTGTTCCTCGTTTCTCTCCGCTGGACTTTTTTTAGGAATGAGAACAGTTTTTGACAAGTAAGCAAGCAGATTGGGATAAAAGCACGGAACAGCTGTTAAATTTAGTCTCGCTTTAGTTGGATATTTTTTTGTGGTGCCATCAGGCAAAAGATAAATAACCTCACGTCATAATATCACTGGGGACAAAATGCTTGGCACAAACTACAGAATACTGTGAAGGTGACCAATTAGCTCTTGGAATGGCTTTTAGCCATTGAATTTTCAGATTTTCATCTTTTAGGAAGTGAAAAACTGATACCTTCACCTGCCTTTAAAACACTTTTATAGTTGAGTTACAACCAGGAATACAGCAGGGGCTTGTGCTGATAAATAAACAAACTAAAAGAAAAAAAATAGTACTTAACTAAGTACAGAGGTATCTAGAGGTATCCTACCTACTTACGAACTATCTCTACTAGTACAGGGTTAGGCATTTGGTATCACCTATTTTCAAAAATCTGTTATAAGACCAAAAAACATTTTATTGAAACAAAATTATGAAAAATAACAATATTAATATGTGCAATTTATGTTTTAAAAATAACATCCTTTAAATGACTTTCTTGACCATCTATACATTTTTGTAATCGGGATCTAAAATTATGATTAAGTTATGATTGAAGTAAATAATTATTGGTTTTCTAAAGATAAACTGATATTAAATAAATCAAAGACCGTTATCACCTTGCTTAAGACTAACTGATCGATACACTTTGGAGAATCCGGAAACCGTAACCATTAATGATTGTCATATAAGATTAAAGGAAGATACTAAAATCTTAGGTGTGTTGTTGGATAGTAAAATGTCCTGGAAGAGCCATGTCCTGGAAGAGTCATGTCCAATATATGTTGTAACCAGAAGGTGTTCCAGTTAGATTCACAGTAGGATAATAATTATCTTCAGCCAGGTTTTGACATGGTGTCTTATAAGATATTGCATAGGAACGTACCTGCCAAAAAATATAAGTTTTTTAATAAGCGGTTTGGCATCTTTACCAAATTACACAAAAGTACCTATAACGTGATACTACCTCTTTGTAAAATTTTTTTTTATATTTTGATATGAATTTCTTTGAATGATAGAAGGTTTGGGACTTGCTTTAAATTTATTTTTTAATTAATAGTATCTCCAGTCGTTCTCAGGTGAATATTGGGAAAACGTTTCATCATTCTAGAAACATCATTGTCTTCAATATTTAAATTTGAATTTCTTTGTTTATCGTACCTAAACTCCCATATTTTATTACATTCTTTATGCATGGGGTTAAAAATTTTAAAAATAGATTAAACCAATAAAACATCTAAAAACTTTTATCGATACATAATTTATTAACAAAGCAGCTTCCTCGGAAGCATAAATAATGCAGAATTATTTATATTCATATTCTTAAGTACCTACCTACCTACACATTTTCTAATATATTATGTAATGACCCGATACAATAGTTTCCAAACTTACATTTTTTAACCTGGCTACTTCAAAAGTAGGCACTACTGCAGTTGGGACCAATCTAACTTTCAATCTTAAAGTTCTGTCAAAGCAATCTTCAGAAAAATGCTCCAAGCAAAGAACTCTATTTAGTGTAGGATCCCAATCACTTCGGTTTACAATTTGCAACCATGCCTTTTTTCTTAGGTAATTATTTGGAAAACTAAAAACCAAAAAGTATTTTTAATTTGCTTTTCTGTAGAAATGGGGTAACCCAGTCGATTAATAAATAAATAATATTTTTCTGGTTTTATAAGACGAACGCCCATGAATGACATGCGAGGTTCGGAGGTTATGTGTATTTTGACATTAAATTAAAATAACATTTTTTTCCCCTACAGATTAAAAAAGTTTATATATGTAAACATAAACTTACCGATAAAATGTAATGCCCAGTTTTTTACTTCTTAGCGTTTGGGAGCACCCACAAGCAGCACAACTAACCATATTTATAGCTTATTAATTAACCCAGAATACCAACTAATTAAAATGTTTTAATCGCTGTCCAGCGCTAAAAGTATACTCCACTGAAATATGGTTGTTAACTAATTAAAATGCAAAAAAACTCAAAAACAGCAAAGAAATCAGAAATCACAGCTCGACCTGTCAAACACCGAAACAAACGTGAAGTCACATTGTGGTGTCTTAAAATGGCCGACTTCCGTCGGCCGGTTTGTTAGGCGGTTTATGCAAAATCCTACTTCCTTTGTATTCTTATTTCGTTGGTCCGTACCTTCTTTCGGTGCCAGGAAAAGAAAATCGAACTGAACTGACATACTCTGACAGTACTCAAATAACTAGTTGTCAACAATACTCAAATAACTAGTTGTCATGGATTATTTTATAGGTGGAAAAAAAATTATTTTATCATTTTAATTTGAATAAAATTAAAGTTTATTACTTAATAATATTATATTGATCAGAGAACAGTAGTAGAAAAAATTTAATACATTTTACGATGCGAAAGCCTTTTTTGGTAGTCGGAGGTATTAAATCACCTCGGCTTTGCCTCGGCAATTCAAAAACCTTCTCACACCAAAAAATTAACTTTCGCATCTAGTAATGTAAATAACTATTTAGGTTCCTAATTTACAACAACCGACTTTACATCGCTTAACCTCAAAATAATTACTATCTTTATGACGGCGGCCTATGATTGGTCCGTTGAAAAGTCCATAGTCAGACTCTAGACGCTTGTTGCGTATCATCATAGCTCATAGGTAGAATCTAAATAGTCAAAGAGTAACACTGCTATATCGCAGTTCGACAACTGCCGTTGTTTTAGATCTATGCCAACTCAGTGGTGTAGTGTAGTATTATTATATTAATATTATTTATTAAATACGTAAAACTATGATATCACTACCTAACTAAAAAAATTTTCCTTTTACTATTTGTTGTATTCTGTGTTATTTTATTTCTATATTTTGTTCACATCGTGGAATAAAAATCTACCGACTAAGGTTGCCAATACTGGTATAGGTGTATCGTGGAATATACCGATTTTAAATATCAATCTCTTCACCACTATCGCAAAGATAAAGGTAGAGGGTAGAGGATCAAAGGACCATTGTCGTATAAGTGTAAATAACAAACTTTGTAACATATTTTCCTTTTCAGGCTTTTAAGATTAAGCCAGCCAAAACGGGTCAGATTCTTTCTTCGGGTATAAGTTTAGTAAGAAAAATCAGGTACCTATATATCAAGCCAACGGCAATACCGCAAGCTTTGATGGATATCTACATTAACAATACCTGCTATAGATATGAACTATTAGTGTAAGGATATTTATTTATTTATTAAACGAAATAGAAAATATCGTATTTTGTGTAACATATTTTCGGGAGGTGCAAATTCTGATATATTGATGACTAGTACCATGTCAAAGGGTAAAATGTTATTCGACATAGCAAAACTTTTTTTTCAACGTCCGTTCGTTTCTTGATTGACCTCTGTACAGCGCGACGGAACGCAGGTGACTACTACATACCTTAATACCTGTTGGGTGTCAGTAACTACCTGAATTAACAATCAATCAGTTATTCCGTCATCTTTGACAGTGGTTACAAGTAGTTTGATTCATCGCTAATTTTTCCAATTTCTTGAACAATTCACAGAATGGGCTTTACGGAACAGCACAAAACATTCATGGTTGAAGAGTATTTTCGCAACGGGGTTAGAGTAACGTTGCTTTTATTGCTGGGGATTTTTATCATTGCCTGAAAAGAACAGTGGCTGTGTTTAGGGAAAGAGGTTCTATACAACACAAAAAAGGAGCAGGAAGATCATCTGTAAAAACATAAGAACTTGTTGCAAACGTTCGTGAAATAATGCAAAATACGCCAACAAATTGTATAAGACGCCTGTCCCAAGAATCTTATGGAACATGCAGTGTAAGTATTCCAAGAAATACAAGCCGCAGATTTTGAAAGACGCAGGAATTACTTTCAATGGTTTACCCAAAATTTATTGGAAAGAAATGAATTATTAGACCTGACATTTTTTTCGGATGAAGCCTGGTTCCACCTCTCCGGTTATGTGAATTCTCAGAATACACGCATGTGGAGTAGTGAAAATCCCCATTTTTTTGTCCACATTGCACCATCAAATAATTTGTGTCTGGTTAGCTGTTTCCCAAAGAAGAATTGTTGGGCCTATTTTTTTCCATGACACAGTTACAGCACAGCGGTATAAAGACAATATTTTGAATCCATTTGTTGAGCAATTACTTGACGACGAACTACGTTTTGGATATTTTCAACAGGACGGTGCAACCGCCCATACAGCCGCCGAAACTTTTAATTATGCAATTTTTTCGAAGACAGAATAATCAGTTTTCGATCAGACGTTGAATTCCCACCTAGATCACCTTGTTTAACGGGTATGGATTACTTCGTTTTTCCTCATTCAAAGAAAACTATTTTTAAAACACCAGTTGCAAATTTAGAACAATTACAAGAAAGGATTATCCAAGAATGCGGTAACATTTCTCCAGAGATGCTGGTCAACACTTTCGAAAATATGAAGAGACATGTGAACTTATGCTTGCAGCATGGCGGTGGCCAATTTCAGCAATTTATGTAATTATTTTTCTATTTCTTTCTGTTTATTCTTACTTTGTTAATTTTGTAAACAACAAAAATAAATTTGTATTTGTCTACTTATTTTATTACTCATTAGTTGGGCATATCATGTCATAATATGAATTTGACAAAATTTTAACCTAGATTTGGTTAGATATATCGTCCCCATATCATTGTGATCTAAACCAAGCCCTACGTTTTTTAACTGGGGAACACTTTTCTCAGGAGAAATGTGGGCGGAGTTCTCACGCAACGCATGAAACGGTATTCTTGATCACATGGGACCATTCACATCACCGATTTCTCTTCCCCTACTATTTTTGGTGGGAACGACCGATCCCATGCAATTCTAACCCCAGTATTATATTTACATCGTTAAATTTTTAAACTTCAAATAATAATATTTGATATTGACAAGTTTCATAATCTTACCTTTCACAATAAAGAAAAACCCGCACTAATAATTTCCACCTCAATTTACCTTTAGATTTCTTTAAAATTTTCGTAAAAAGTGGTGGCCCTTGCCTTGAAAATGGTTGGCAACACTGTCTTATCACCTCCCCGCAAGGAACATATCGTCTGCGTTCGGGAAAACCAAATTTTACTAATTTATGATCATAGGAGAAGTGCCGCGGAAGGGAATGCTCCTTTGCGTGATGTGATCGTTCACGTTCTCTTACGCTCGAGAATTGAGACCCTAATGGTTAACGCGACGTGACGTAGATCGTAGAAGAATCTTGACAGCTCATTCAAACCAGCCACTGCTGTTAATAAACTTCGTAAGTCGACCCAGTTGCAGGCTGCTCACTTCCTCCAAATCATTTAACACATTCGCTGCCATGGCGGACACCGGTGTCTGATCAGCTATGATTTTGCCACGCCACGTCAGACACCCGTGTCCGCTACAGTTATTCAACGACGCTGCCCAGCGGACACACTTTTCTATAAAAGTTTTCATATGAGGTGTCTGTATTGGCGCTGCGGCATAGTCCACTTATCTTGGTTTTTTGATTGGACACTGTAAATGGATTTTATAACACGTGTCTGCTATGGCGAGCAGACTTAATTTTTTAAATTAATTTCCATACAAGCCAGGGCAGACACCCAATATTTCAATGAAAATTTAAAGCGCGTTTTGTATTTATTTATTTATTTATTTTCTTTTAAGAAAGGTAATCAAAATGTTAACGCATTATATCAGGTGTTGTATTTTAATAAACAGATATAAAGAAATCACTCTCTAGTTCTTCATTGGTCACAAAATACATAATTCTTCCGGTTCTGTTATTCATTTTTGCACAAAAATAGAATCTAATAAAATAAATCACGTAAATCGGCCTAAATTTGCAACGGAGAACTAACAGTAGACACAACGTTATCTTACTTCCAACTGAAGTATCCTTACACTCCTTACAGTAGGGCTATAGCTCTATACGATGGGCGGATTTGATGTGTCCGCTATCTACGTCGTGTCCGCTAAGGTGTCCGCTGTGGCGTAACCATGTAAGAAAAATGTCTTCTCAGAGTGTCTTCTGTGGCGCGTTATGGGAAAATGGTTTCACCACGCCACGTCAGACACCGGTGTCTGTTTAGGTTTTATTTAAAAAAAACACGCAAAAAACACAGCAAAAAAAAATCTGCTATACCCAATAGTCTTAGAATTGCCGTATCTTATAGGATTCAACCTTGGCCTGGGAGGCCATTTTTACAAATTTGGCTTGGCAGCGAATGTGTTAAGAATGGTTCGCCCAGGGCATTGAACCTTCTTCTAGTGGGGCCGGGGCATTCCCACAAGAAATGCTGAATACTTTCCTCCTCTTCTTCATCTCTGCAACTTCTACAGAAATCGTTAGTTGGTATTTGCATACGTTCAGCGTGTCTACCGAACAGACAATGTCCGGTGACTACGGCACTGATGTTTCTTAGGTGACCGTGTTGTAATAGCACTGCGGTTTTCCTGTCGTCGAGAAGGGGCCACAATTGCCTGGATATGCTACAAGTTGCCAGCCCTGTCCATCTGCTTTGTGCAAGTTGTTTAGCTATTTGATCTATCCTCTTTGACTGATCCCAGTGGTCTAGCCACAGTATTCTCTGCTAGTTCGGCAGACCTGCTTGCGCCCTCCCTGGCGAGCACATCAGCAGTCTCGTTGCCCTGTATTTTAGGTAGGTTCTATGTTGCAATTGTCAGGAACCCAACACAAGCTGACTGGATGCTGAGCACCAAGTGTGCAGAAATTGTTGGAACAGCGCCTTACTAATTTTGATTTATTGCTGCTAGAACAAATTGCCTTTGTCGCTGCTTCACTGTCTATATAGATAGAGGTATAGAGAAGCATTTTCAACATTTAATCCTCTTTAAAAATTATAAAATAGCAATAAAAAACTATATACGGATTGTCATTTTTGGAATAAACCATTAATCTTTAAAGGCCAAAAAAATTGTTGAATGTTGAAATGCTTTATAAACTTCAGACATTTATTTTTCTGTAACAGGGAATGTGCATAACCATGACACTATAGAACAAGTCATTTTCTTTCCACTACAAAACACAGGACACATTTTGAAATGATTTGTGTTTTCCACGATGGTATTAATTTGTAAACAATCCCAAGTGAACTGAAGAATGTGCGCAACATAAAACTGTTTAAAAAAATAGAAGGCATTTTCTGGAAAAATGACGTTTTTCTACAACTGTCAAAAAAAGATGACTTTTTTTGGTTACTATGGATGCACAAAACGTCGCTTTTTTTCACCGTAAAAAAATGTCATTTTTTCACCGTGAAAAAATGATATTTTTTCACGGCAAGCTCAGCTGACTGATGTTTTCGTATAAAAATGCAAAAATTAATTTCCAAAACATTTTTTATAAAAAAAATTGTTATTAAAGTGAATTAAATTAACAATCTTTATTAGAATAGTAATTAACGGTGAAGTTAGAGCAATTGTTCCCTATATTAATTCCAGTAGGCGATGTTACACATTGTTGGTCGGAAACGCAAGAACTATTAGATATTTTGTGCGATACATTTACTGCAGATGAACTTTCTAAGATTTTATTGGAAGAACTTTCTAAAATTTTATTGGAAATCTTAACTTTGTTCATTTCTTTGCCGAGCCATTTTGCAATAAGACTTGATATTTCTCCTATTTTATTGACTCCAACATGTTGATTTACACATTTTCCTTTAGCATATTTTAGAAGTAATCGGTTACTTGAAGTGTGGGACGGTCGCAGAGATTTATACCTTCTGTAGATATCGATATATTCCAAATTGGATATAGTAAAGGTTCGTTCACAGTAGGTTTTTGTATCTAGTATTTTTACAATTAATATAGTTCCAACATCTTCAATGTTATCAATGGTCATCTTGGTTAATTCTTCGCGACGGCAAGCGCTACTTATCCCGAAGATTAAAACAACCTACAATAAAATAGTTAAATGAGTATTTAAATTACTTAAATATTTGCTTGTAAATGTTGTATACCATCATAAGTAAATGTGTTTCATCGTCGGATTCATTTATAAATCTTGCTTTATCCTCCTTTGTTAATACTTTAGACTTCTTTCCTCTATATCCAATGGATTTGCTCTTTAAAAATGGAACCAATTTAGTAAACCGCTGCAGATCAATATTTTCCTTTATGTTAAGGGGATCTTTTAAGCATCGAATAGGTACTCCATAGTGTAGGTGGCTTTAAAATTTTCTACTTTTCCTCCAAATAACAGAGCAAAACATTTTCTGTTACTGTTTTAACTTTCTTTATATTGCACCATTCGCGAAACTGAGTGTACACTTTCTCATATTTAATTCTTGATTTTACGGGCAAAAGATTTGATATAACGGTTTCTGCCGCATCCGTAATTTCGTGAGGCGTCTCACTATCACTTTCAGACATTTAAATGGTATCAAACTTGAGCAAACAACTATACATTTTTGACGCGAAAAACGATAGATTTGACAATCAATAAAATTTAAACAATTTTAGGTATCCATAGTAATGGGAACAGGTGTAAGAAATAATACCTTAAATGAATTATGATTTTAGATTTTTTTTCTAAACATGATTAAAAATAGTTAACAACAAACAGTTGTAAAAAAAATGTTGTTTTTATTTCGCGCGCAAAAGTGTTTTTATGGCACATTTGATTGAATTTTTAACCTCGACCTAACGGTCTCGGTAAAAATTTACAATCTCATGTGCCATTAAAAAAAACACCTATTTTGCGCACTTAATACAAAATAGTTATTTTTGTATTGTATTAAGTGCGCAAAATAGGTGTTTTTTTAATGGCACATGAGATTGTAAATTTTTACCGAGACCGTTAGGTCGAGGTTAAAAATTCAATCAAATGTGCCATAAAAACACTTTTGCGCGCGAAATAAAAACAACATTTTTTCTACAACTGTTTGTGGTTAACTATTTTTTATCGTGTTTAGAAAAAAAATCTAAAATCATAATTTATTTAAGGTATTATTTCTTACACCTGTTCCCATTACTATGGAAACCTAGAATTGTTTAAATTTTAATGATTGTCAAATCTATCGTTTTTCGTGTCAAAAGTTTATAGTTGTTTGCTCAAGTTTGATACCATTTAAATGTCTGAAAGTGATAGTGAGACGCCTCACGAAATTACGGATGCGGCAGAAATCGTTATATCAAATCTTTTGCCCGTGAAATCAAAAATCAAATATGAGAAAGTGTACACTCAGTTTCGCGAATGGTGCAATATAAAGAAAGTAAAAACAGTAACAGAAAATGTTTTGCTCTGTTATTTGGAGGAAAAGTCGAAAATTTTAAAGCCACCTACACTATGGAGTACCTATTCGATGCTTAAAAGTACCCTAAACATAAAGGAAAATATTGATCTGCAGCGGTTTACTAAATTGGTTCCATTTTTAAAGAGCAAATCCATTGGATATAGAGGAAAAAAGTCTAAAGTATTAACAAAGGAGGATGTAGCAAGGAAGAGAACTTCACCGTTAATTACTATTCTAATAAAGATTGTTAATTTAATTCACTTTAATAATAAATTTTTTTATAAAAAATGTTTTGGAAATTAATTTTTGCATTTTTATACGAAAACATCAATCAGCTGAGCTTGCCGTGAAAAAATATCATTTTTTCACGGTGAAAAAATGACATTTTTTTACGGTAAAAAAAAGCGACGTTTTGTGCATCCATAGTAACCAAAAAAAGTCATCTTTTTTTGACAGTTGTAGAAAAATAACTATTTCTGGAATGGATTTATGATTTGCTTTATTTTCAATTGATAATATAATATTAAAAATCCGTGAATTGGACTCATTTATTAAATAATTTTTTTTGTTTTTCTTTAGATTTTTATAATATATTATAATTTCCCTACTATAAACTGTAAGTTTCTTGTTAATAACGTTTAAAAAAAATTACTCCGTCAAAGAGTTAAATTTCGTAAAAATTATTTTGTTAAAAGCATACTTATTTAATATTATTGATTGTAGAATCACGTGTTATACTCAGATTTCTGTTACTCCGAAGATTATTGACTTTGGCGACATCGATGCGGGAATGGTGTCAGCCATAAGGTTCTTTACAATTACCAATTCTGGAACTAAACAAGCACATTTTTCCATTGATCTTGGAAGGAATCAAATTGAACTCAACATTGAACCAATGAAAGGAACAGTTCAAGTACGTTTTCTCGTTTTAAAAAAAAAAAATACTTAAACTACGTATTTGTGATTTAATTATTGTAGCCTAATGAATCGAAAAAAATATCAGTTGAAGTTTTCGGAACGACAGAAGGTGAATTTCAGCAAGAACTGTGGATAAAAACGGAACCGCTACAAAGGGTTTACATACAAGGGACTTTCATAGAGCCTTCACTGAAAGTCGATTATCCGATAGCGGACCAAGATTTCTTAATTCTTCATTTTCCCAAAACCTTTGTTGGGGTCAGACAACAGAAAAATGTGGTGCTAAAAAATCACAGCTCCACTTCTACCGTTTTTTGTGTAATGGGACGTTACAAAACTGAAAAACTAGTAAGTACATTTTGAAAGTAATGCTACACCCGGTTCGGTTAAGTATTGAGTTACTAGCCAGACTACTACCCAATGACATTGATGTCATAATCACAAAGTTGTCAAGCGGCTAGATTCGATGACAGAGTGTCCGGAAATTCCGCATATATTATGTTTAAAGGGGCAATTCTACATAATACAATAATATATTATTTATGTTTTTATTTAAATGATTATTTACCAACAAAAATAAAAAAATTGATTTCATTAAAAAATTTTTAAGTTGAAATAAAAACATGGATATTAAAAACAGAATCTTTGAAAATATTTTTAGAAATGCTTTAATTAATTAATATTGTTCTGAATAATTTATATAAGTAATATTTTTTACTTAAAAATTATAAATTAATAATTTTATTATAGGTAATATATTTCTTCAAAAAAAACTGCGTTTATACTATAAATTAACATTTTAATTTAAACTTAATTTTTAATGCATATTTATGATTTATGATTTTACATGCTAAAACAAAAAATAAGATTTGCCCCTAACAAGCTCAGCTTCAGGGGATTGAAGAATAAGTTTATAGAAGACAACATAAACATATTTATTATATTATTAAATTTTAAATAAACTTATTATTATATTACGATAACATATTATACAAGTTCATATGAATGTATATCTTTAAATGTGTAAACGAGGAAGCTATATATATTTTTTTGCAACAGTTTAAGAGAGAACGATATTGAGAAGGCGTAAAATTTAGTCAGGGGCGTTCCTAGAGGAAGGGGGGGGGGCGGTTGTTTTTCTTATTATTTTATTTGATATATTTATGTTGTCTTCTATAAACTTATTCATCGGGTGAGCTTGTTAGGGGAAAATCCTTTTTTTTGTTTTAGTATGTAAAATCATAAATCATAAATATGCATTAAAAATTAAGTTTTAAAGTAATTTATAGTATAAACGCAGTTTTTTTTTGAAGAAATTTATTACCTATAATAAAATTATTAATTTATAGTTTTTTAGTAAAAAATATTACTTATATAAATTATTCAGAACAATATTAATTAATTAATTAATTAAAGCATTTCTAAAAATATTTTCAAATTGTCTGTTTTTAATATCCATGTTTTTATTTCAACTTTAAATTTTTTTTATGAAGTCAATTTTTTTATTTTTGTTGGTAAATAATCGTTTAAATAAAAACATAAATATTTGAAATTTTTTTGTCCTATGGACTTATTTATTTTAGGTTTTATGGTTATTTCATTTTTATGACATGTATTATGATTATGGTTTTTATTTTTAAATATATATTAAGATGTTATAAATGTAAAGTTGTCTTATGTTCAGCTTTTTTGTTTCTGAATATAATTCTTTTAAAGGATAAAGATAATCTTTATTGAATATAATTTTTAGAAACCTTTTTTGTAATATTTATAATTTTTTAACTAAAGTTATTTATTCCTCCCCAACCTAAAATTCCGTAATTTAAATGAGTTTAAACTAAAGCGTAGGTAATATAATATTTCCATGTCTTACAATTAAAATTTTTTTAATGTTTCTAAAAATCGGTAGTAAACTTCTTAATTTTGTAAGTAAGTATTCTAAGTGAAAATTCCAATTTAATTTACAATCAAAAATAATTTCTAAATATTTTATTTTATTAACTTTAAAGATTTGAATGTCTTCATTTATTTGAATACTATTCATATTTCGTGGTAGGTTATTTAGGTTTAAAGTAAGAGGAATATAATTTGTTTTATTAAAAATTAATTGTTAACAAATTGTTATCAAACCAATTTTTTATCATTTTAAAATCTTTTTTAATTTTATTATTTAAGTTTTCCCAATTTGTATCGGTATAAAAAATTGTAGTATCATCCGCAAAACTATAAATTTTTCCATCGCAATTTATACTAAATAAGTCGTTAATATAAATATTAAAAAATAATGGTCCAAAAATTGTTCCTTGAGGAACACCATACTTAAATACTTTTGGATAGCTTTTTTCTTTATCTATTTGAACATAAGTTGATCTATTTTTCAGATAATTTTTAATTAATTCTAATTGCTTTCCTGTGAATCCAATATTTTCAAACTTCTTTAATAGTAAATTATGGCTAACTGTATCAAAGGCTTTTGCTAAATCTAGACAAATACTAATGCAAGGTTTTTTATTTTCTAGTGCATCATATATTTGTTTTGTTAGGTGGCAAATAGCGTTTTGTGTTGATTTATTTTTTTTGAAACCCAAACTGTTTATTAGAAATAAAACGTATTTCTTTCCAAATATTTTTCAATTCTTAATTTTAAAACTTATTCGAATACTTTTGCTATCGAATATATTATTGTCTAGTTTTACTAGAATCTCCATTTTTAAAAATAGGTTTTATTATACCAATTTTGATAATATTATTATATTTATTAATTCATTCTAAAAAAGGAAGTTTATGCATGCATTTAATTATTTTGTTTCGTAGTTTTTTACTTGATGAATTGTAGTTAAATTTTCTGATCCCCAAATTTAAATCATATACTGTAATTTTGAATAAACCAAAGAATAGTATATATATTTTTTAAATATTTTAATGATATATAATTTTTAGCTATAAATAAAATGCCGATTATTGAAGAAATGTTACTTCTTAAATATTTAATATGTTTTTTCCAACTTAAATTTTTATCAATATACAGGGTGATTCAAAAGTACTTTGACAAACTTCGGGAGGTAATTGCTGGCAATATTTTAACACGAAAAGTTCTTATAAACAGTGGTCCTTGGCGACTTCGTTACGGAGATACAGGGTGTTGAAATGTTAAAAGAAATAGTAATAATTTTTAAATAACTCCTTAACGAGTTATTTTTTTTTTATAAAATTTTGTGAATTAAATAAGCATCCAAGGACACTTATTTTCAAAGTACAACACGTTCGTAAATTTAACCAGTGGCGTCGGTACAAAATGTTACTATCATATTTTTTGTGAAAACTATGCTACACCACTGACTTATTTTATTTTAACTTTTTTCTTATAAATCCCTCCTTTATTTAGAACAAAAAAGATCACGTGTGTTTTTTTGATACGAGGGACGGTTTAAGCGTTAATGATTATTTTATGTGAATATACACAAATATTAAAAAATGTGTTTTAAACTGATCAACCACTCAAATATTTATTACAGTATTTTAACGAATACTTACATACATACTTACTAATAAACAAATATGTATATGCCTAAGGAAGGTATCTGAGGATGCCTATTTTCTAAGTATAACACGTTTTCAGTGGCATACATATTTATTTATTAGTATGTTATTTTTTAATATTTTGTATTTTGACAAGGCGGCTTTGGAAATGCTTTTTTTGTCGATAAATTAAAATATATTTGACAGTTAGTTACCATTAAAAATAACAAAACTGAAGAAATAAAACTCAGTGGTAACTAACTGTCAAATATATTTTAATTTATCGACAAAAAAAGCATTTCCAAAGCCGCCTTGTCAAAATACAAAATATTAAAAACTAACATACTAATAAATAAATATGTATGCCACTGAAAACGTGTTATACTTAGAAAATAGGCATCCTCAGATACCTTCCTTAGGCATATACATATTTGTTTATTAGTAAGTATGTATGTAGGTATTCGTTAAAATACTGTAATAAATATTTGAGTGGTTGATCAGTTTAAAACACATTTTTTAATATTTGTGTATATTCACATAAAATAATCATTTACGCTTAAACCGTCCCTCGTATCAAAAAAACACACGTGATCTTTTTTGTTCTAAATAAAGGGGGGATTTATATGAAAAAAGTTAAAATAAAATAAGTCAGTGGTGTAGCATAGTTTTCACAAAAAATATGATAGTAACATTTTGTACCGACGCCACTGGTTAAATTTACGAACGTGTTGTACTTTGAAAATAAGTGTCCTTAGATGCTTATTTAATTCACAAAATTTCATAAAAAAAAAATAACTCGTAAAGGAGTTATTTAAAAATTATTACTATTTCTTATAACATTTCAACACCCTGTATCTCCGTAACGAAGTCGCCAAGGACCACTGTTTATAAGAACTTTTCGTGTTAAAATATTGCCAGCAATTACCTCCCGAAGTTTGTCAAAGTACTTTTGAATCACCCTGTATAAACCTAAAAAGTTAAATGAATTAGTATATTTAATTATATGATTATTGAAAGAGAGTGAAGAATATTACCATTTTTTAATTTTGATTTACTTATCAAATGCTTTACATTAATCTAGGGACAGTATATTATATTATTATATATTATACATGGAATTCCAAAAAAAAAGTACAGGAGAGGGAAATTATCGGTAGCGCAAAAAAAATATGACAACCTATATACTGCATCCCAGAATATTGACATTTCCTCGTAGATATTCCAAAAACTAATAAGTGTACTAAATTGGAAATAATTATCTTGTAAACTGGGTGAGAAATTCAAAAACAAAAAAAAATTATATTTTAACGCCTCCTCGCTTATTATAGCCTAGCATAAGCGTTTATATGTACTTCTTAAAAAATAATGTACTATTTATTTACTTTTTTAAATTTATTTTATTTTTAGCCCTTGAAAGCCGTTATAGAAAAAGATATAAACTATAGACAATTTTATATCAACCCAACAGAAGGTCGATTGCATTCTCTTCAACAGTATATCATGGGAATCACGTAAGTTCCATTTCATTTACATACGTTTTAAATTTTATTCGAATAATTTACATTTATGAAAACCCAAAAATGGTTTGTACGTTTTTTTTTTTAGATTTGTTCCACAAATACCCAAAAATCAACCAGACTATTATATTTGTTCAATAGTTGTCGATGTTAAAAGGTGTAGAGTTGGCAATCCAGTGAAGCATCTGGGTATGTTTCTCCAAATCATCTACGATGTAAATCGGATCGGTTAGGTTAAAGGTTAAGCGAAGTCCGGTCCTCGCTTGTCTAAACCAATGAACTATCTATAGGTGGTACAACTCTTTCATAAATGCTATTAAAATGTGTTTACAACATCGCTTATAGGAGCGTGAAGAGCTGGGTGGGGCACAGAGTAGGGATTACGGTGGATGTACCTTTAAATGTGACCTTGCTACTATAGTTTAAACCTAACCTACAAATAACCCACTCACTTACTCTCCTATCAAAAGTAACTGCAGACTTATTATTTTCCGAAATTTTTCATCTTAATTAGTCGCCAAAAAATATCACAAAACACTAAAATCACAGCAATTATTACACAAAACTGAAAAACTGAAGAAAATTTCAGACCGCTGTCAAAGAACACCAAACCGAAAAGGGGATGTTCGATTCACATCGACGCATCGAAAACATCAATTTTTCAATGCGATAATGCATCGATGTAGGTATTTTAATCGATGTATTAGGCCTTAATTGGGGCTATGAGCGCAATATCGAACTAATCCCAATATTAATAAATGTAGGAAAATAGGTTTGAAAAAATGGTGAAAATCAGTTCATTCATAATTACCTTCTTTTAGATCATTCCGAATTAACTTTCGAAATGTCTTTATTCCAAACTAACTTTTACAGTTCATTACATGGAAAGTGACAACATAATGTAGAAAATAATAACCATTAAAAAAAAAAAAATAACAATAAAAATAATTGAAGTTAATCCAATTTGATTTATTAATAAAATCAATTAAAAAAAAATAGTATAAATAATTTAATTTAGTAAATATCTTTTTAATTGTTTTTTAAAAGTTGCCAATTTTTTAATTTTTCTGATATTTTTTGGAAGATTGTTATATTTTATTATTCCGTCATATAAAAGCGATTTTTTTCCGAAATTAAATTAATCAACTTAAGTGGGTTTAAGGTCATCTACATCTACAGTGTAAATATTAAAATCGCTGTAACTTCTAAACGACTTACCCGATTTTACTAAATTTAAGCTTGTTTGGAAGGGAAAGGTAAGTACCCTCAATCGTCGTATCCAGCAGTGCACGATAGTGTTTAATAAAATTGCTAGAGGGCATAATTTGTAATAATAACAGTTTTCTTGATTTTATCCAGAAAATTCAAATCATACGGTATAACTATGACATCATATTCGGAAAGTAGATTAAATTTGCAAGAAAAAATGTAAAGACCGCAGTTCGATAT
This sequence comes from Polydrusus pterygomalis, assembly GCA_963969555.1. Lineage (NCBI taxonomy): Eukaryota > Metazoa > Arthropoda > Insecta > Coleoptera > Curculionidae > Polydrusus > Polydrusus pterygomalis. The sequence continues at coordinate 6,656,947 of OZ018376.1, forward strand.
TGTTGTTCGTTTCAGAATTATTGCCAAAACAATAACTTTTAATTCAAATTGCGCCCTCTAGCAATTTTATTAGAAACTATTGTGTACCATTGGATATGACAATTAAAGGTACTTACCTTTTCCTTCCAAAAAAGCTTAAATTTAGTAAAATCGGATAAGTTGTTTAGAAGTTACAGCGATTTTAATGTTTACACTTTCACTTGATAAGAGTGGGAGAAGCTATTGAAAGTGTAAACATTAAAATCGCTGTAACTTCTAAATGACTTATATGATTTTACTAAATTTAAGCTTGTTTGGAAGTTCCTTCAATTATCGTATCCAATGGTACACAATAGTTTCTAATAAAATTGCTAGAGGGCGCAATTTGTATTAAAAATTATTATTCTGGCAATAACTGTGAAACGAACAAAGATATCGAACTGCGGTTTTCACATCTTTTCTTGTAAATTCCATCTACTTTCCGATTATGATGTCATAGGTATACCGTATGATTTGAATTTTCGGGATAAAATCAAAAAAACTGTTATTATAACAAATTGCGCCCTCTAGCAATTTTATTAGAAACTATCGTGTACCATTGGATACGACGATTGAAGGTACTTATCTTTCCCTTCCAAACAAGCTTAAATTTAGTAAAATCGGATAAGTCGTTTAAGAGTTACGGCGATTTTAATGTTTACACATTTAATAGCTTCCCCCACTCTTATCCAGGTCGGTACTCCAACGAGCCTTAAACCAAAATGATGCAGAATTGTCTAAGCTTCCCAATGATATAGTCAGAGTTATACCTTAATATGGGAATTTTCGGAGAAATTTAAAATTTAAAAACTAACTTTCAATTGTGCCCCCTGGCGGCGAAATGAGGAACTTGAAAGTAATTTCCAGAATTTTCTCATAATTGCTTTACTCATAAAAATTTTTTTCCAAAAGCTATACGATTAATGGTTTCCGAGATATAGCCGGCATCCCTTATTAATGGGCCACCCTGTACATCGTAGAAGGTCACTTGTAATTAATTAAAACACAACTAACTCGCTTTTATTTTTTATTTTTTAGATCATCAACAGGAATATCATAATGTCCCTACATCTTCTCCACTCTTAGGTAAATATTTCTTTGTCATTGCAATATGATTGTCATTGGCGGAATTAAAGAAGGACCAGTTGGGATGTGCCACCCCAGACATGATATATCGAAACAATACGATACAAAAATATCGATATCATGTTATAAATTGTACCCAAAATTTTATTTGGCTTCTAAAAAAAATAATTTTTGAACTGTATTTATTCGACGATAACGGCCAAAAATATATATGTTGGTTGTAGATTTGCTTGTTGATGCGCCTTGATTAGTTTTTCGATATATTTGGCGATGTAGTGTCTAAAAAAACAATTTTATTGCCAAATAATCAGAATAGGGGAAGTCCAGTACCCGCTAACCCCCCTATTTCTTAGTACGTGCGCCAGTGACTTTCGAATTATATTTTTTGAGGTAATTATTTATTTTTAATTCTTATTCTTCTCTTATAAAATTTCGATAAAATAAAGCGTTTTGGAGATAATTTGAAAAGTATTGGTCCTTAACTGATGGCAATGCATACCTTTTAAATGCCAAAATGCCAAGTAAGCTGTTAATATTGTAATCTATAGGTATTTTGCCCCAGACTATCACCAGTGATTTTTATTTTGAGAAAATAAAGTAAGGAAATCATCATAAAAAATAAAATGGCTTACAAGTTCTTACCTAAAGGAACATATCAGTTATGATAAGGCTTAATAAAACACAAAAATTAACGACAATGTTTTTTTATATGAAAACATTTATTTTAACAACTACGTAAAACCAAATAAGATTAGCGTTTATTTATTATAAAGAATGTTAATAACAACAGAGGATCAAGATATTGGTTAAGGGAAAAATAAACACAAATAAACCTTGAATTTAAGGACATATCTATCACCCTTTTTCCATCAACGTCTAACATTTCATCGACCGTGAAACACTCTGTATATTAATTGGGATAAAATATTAATAAGAATTGGTTTCTTTAGAGTCGATGATCTTGAAAATGAGATATCACTTAACATTTTTGACAAAAATTAAATTTCTCTTCCTCAAGGTCTATTTTTTTAAAAATATTTTTTACAATGAGATCGCTTCGGTGACCCTACTCAGAGCCGTACCCAAGGGGTGGAGGGTTAGTGGGTTTAACACCCCCGAAATAGCGACAAACGGTGCAGGAACTTCGCACTTCATACGAAAATTAACAAAGAACACAAGTACATACCGTGCGAGCAAAAATTATTTGCATCTAAGGACGTAATGCTTAGCCGTAGAGCTTAATACCTGTTGGGTGTCAGTAACTACCTGAGTTAACAATCAATCAGTTATTCCGTCATCTTTGACGGTCGTTACAAGTAATTTGATTCATCGCTAATTTTTCCAATTTCTTGAACAATTCACACAATGGGCTTTACGGAACAGCACAAAACATTCATTTTTTAAGAGTATTTTCAAAACGGGGTTAGAGTAAATAGTGAGTGGCGTATTTGTCTACTTACTTTATTACTCATATTACTTATTAGTTTGGCATATTATGTCATAATATGAATTTGACAAAATTTTAACCTAGATTTGGTTAGATATTATAATATCGTCTCCATATCATTGTGATCTAAACCAAGCCCCACGTTTTTTAATCCAAGCCCTCTTTGATGTATTAAAACTTATTGTTTTTTTAACAAAATTTATTTTATTTTTTGACTTTTTTTGTGCCTTGCTCGTTTAAGTTACGGCTCTGTTATTTCATTTTAAAATAAATACGTGAACTTTAGTGAAGATGAGAAAGGTTTTTTTGCGTCCCATATCGCCTGCCTTTATTCCCTTTCCATGGATTGCCAAGAAACTTAAACCCTTCCCCCCCTCCCCCGCAATAAAATCCTAATTACGGTCCCGACTTCACTCTACTAAATCGGTTTAAAATATTAATTTTTTTGTTTAGATACAATTTCCGTTATAACTTTTGATGAACACAACGAACAGGAACAAGAAATTACCGCTTTTACCGACGACAAGATCACTGTATTATTGTACGGCGAAGTAGAGATACCAAATATCACCATGGAACCGAAGAAAATATATTTAAGTGACCTAAAACTGGGGGAGATTCATGTGGAACCTATAAAAATTTTGAATAACTCAAAAACATTACCGCTTATAATTAAATATAAAAAGGCAAGTTGAAGAGCAAACATTGGTATAGTTAATAATGACGTGATTTAGTGTATGTAGTAAGACTTTAATTAAGAATTAACAAACTTGGAATTATGGTTAACGCCTGTTGTAATAATTAATACTCACATCCCGGCAAAAAATTAATTTTACCCATATCCTATACTTGTAATATCATTAAAGACCCGTAGCATTGAATATCAAACTATAAGAAGACCATATAAGCAGATTTCCTAAATCTTCTACGTTAAATTCATAGATGGCACAATGAGTCACCAACAATAAAGAGTGTTGATGCAGCCACTAACGACAAGTCTTTTCACTGCTAAATTGAAACATTGTTGCCGCCTGTCTGTTTGTACAAACATAACTTTTAATTGAACCCTAAGTCGTTGAGTGTCTTAAATTTATTTTTAAAGCTTATCGTAAAACTTGATTTCACATAAGTACCTACACCTATCCTAGATGTAAGTAGCTTACATTTATTTTCCTACCTACCTATAGTATAGTCTAGACCTAAAAATGTCCCTATTTTTAATTGCTTTGTAGCATATAGTTTTTTCAACCTTTTGACGTTCCAACGTTAATTACATGAAAACATATTGACTGCCATGTTTTCTATTATTTAACAGAATTAAATAACGAGTCGCACTATTCAATACATACCTAGGCTACAACGTATATGATTGGTAAAATATTAATGATGTGCGGTTTGTATAACTTGGTTTTTATTTGCAATAATTATTACTACTTTTCAAAATGGTTAAAATAAGTAGGTTTTACTTTCTTACTTAAGAAACATCCAGTTTGTTTGTATTAGTGTATTATGTATTTTTCGACTAAATAAAACCTATTTTAGTTATACTTGCTGTCGCTTTTTATCTACTTTTATTTGTATAACATTGAACACATAATGCAACGGTAAAATCATTATGAAAATCGGTCCAATTACCCCGGAGTAATCAGCGTACATATTATTATCAAAAACATACATTCGGCTGGAATTGAGAACCTCCTATTTTGTTGTCTGTTAAAAATGCTTAAATCCTTAAAAATTCCAATAAAATACGATATGCGGCAACACCACGACATTACATCAGTGAATTTTAGACATCTGTTACCGAGGCGCTTCATTTATAACTATATAGATTTACGATCAACTTCACAATGGCGGCCAAACCGTCTCCAATAGAGTCTAAAACAGGGTTGTCAAGTTTTCTCGAAGATCCGCTATTCTTATAATTCGATAGTCAATGCCCGTAGTGAAGAATAAACGAATTATTTAAAAATAAATAACAGAAGATTGGACACGGTTCTCAAAATTTAATTTTCGATAATCAGGTCCTTACGGGACAGTGGAGTAAATGGGGATGCTGGGTGGGCAAAAAATACTTAAAAACAGTGTAACAAAATAAAAAAATATCGAATATTAAAAACATTTTTTTTTAAATGTGCGTTATTTTTTTTGGAATTCCAGTAACGATGTTAGGAAAAAGGGGGTGTTTACTGATTTTACCTGAAATTTTAGTACATTCTAGTACATTTTGCAGCTGCTTGTCAGTACATTTTAAAATCTGGTGGCGGCAACACTGTACTGCTAGAGTAACTCGCCGACACGCAGCAGTGTCGCTATCGCATGTCGCACTGTCGTCAAGTAAAACATTCTACCTTAATAAACTTAAATATTCAAATATCTGGAAAACCGCGTAATTTCGGGTTAAGTGCGTGATCAGTTAAATGATAGAAAAATAATAAATTCTGCATAATTCAATTTAAGTCAGTCTAAACACCCTGTATGCTGGTTTCAGTTTTAATTTAAAAGAAGGACATAACTTAAATAATAAATAGCTTATACATTCACAATACTAGGAATTAAGTAGTTTTGAACATAAACACAGGTAATTTTTCAAAATGCTGATTTTGCTCAACAATTTGTTTAAATCGAATTTCTAAAAAATACTCACAAACATTGTAGTAAAAATTCCTGAATGTAAAATTGGAAAATTAAAAATATATAGGGTGTTTCATTTAAAATAAGAAAGTTGGTATTTGGTCAGGAGAAACCAAAGAATATATTTATTATTATTTTAAAAATATCAGTTGATAAAAAAAAACTTTTGTATTCAACTTTGCTTCATAGTTCTTACTTCATTATTCTGAGATCGTATAGTGGGTCATCTTACGTGGATCACACTTTGTCTTTGTTTATCAAACTGCAACCAAATGACTTTCATAAGTTAATTGTTGATTAGAATTTTTCAGTTACCCGAAGCTGCCTGCTACTATACTTTTCTTCATTTAGCTATAAAATTTTTTAGATAGCCAGTATAGAGGTCGAACCAAAAACAATATTATTACCACCCAATGTAGCAGCCGACGTTACCGTACGCCTTAAGCCCAGTAGAATGGGTGTCACAAATACAGATATCATTTTTGATATATTTCATCGACAACACGACCGCGTTCACAGTATTGGAACGGTTGCTTTAAATGTAATTTTTATTGGCAAGTACACAAAAAATCTCAAGCTGTTAAAAAAAAGAGGTCCTTATTTTGTGCCCGGTATCACTCCACTGATTACGCACGAAGTCGGATATCAAGTTGAAGACATCAGGTTTAACAGTAGAATGGAGAAACCCATGCAGGCAATTGTGGACAAACAGTTTGTTGAAACGGATAAAACAAACGATGCTTTAATCGCTTTTCCGAACGATAGACCCAAATCTATGAGACCTTGGAGAAATACTGTACCGTAAGTAAATATCTGAGAGTGAATAATATTGGGCATTTGTATCAGGCAATGCAAACAACAAGTGGAAATAATATGTTTCATTTAATCAACATTTTTTGACTTGCATTGTTTTTATTTCTATTCTAAATCACAACGTTTCAACTGGTAGGTATGTATCTTCAGTCGTCTATACTAAATAAGCAAAGTAACTACAGCTCTATTATACCGTGCGAGCAAAAATTATTTGCATCAAAGAGGGCCTTGCATCTAAGGACGTACTGCTTAGCCGTAGAACTTAATACCTGTCGGGTGTCAGTAACTACCTGAATTAATGATCAATCAGTTATTCCGTCATCTTTGACAAGTAATTTGATTCATCGCTAATTTTTCCAATTTCTTGAATAATTCACACAATGGGCTTTACGGAACAGCACAAAACATTCATGGTTGAAGCGTATTTTCGAAACGGGGTTAGAGTAAATGGTGAGGGCCAATACAATCCGGGTTTGTGCATGGACGATTTTCACGAACATTTTCCTAACGTTGCTTTTATTGCTGGGAATTTTTATCATTGCCTGAAAATAACCGTACGTGTTAAGCGAAACAGGTTCTATACAACACAAAAAAGGAGCAGGAAGACCATCTGTAAGAACAAAAAAACTTGTTGCAAACGTTCGTGAAATAATGCAAAATACTCCAACAAATTGTATAAGACGCCTGTCCCAAGAAGTGGGAAGATCTTATGGAACATGCAGGACTATTCTTAAGAAGCAGCTAAATTTATTTCCTTATACAGTGCAAGTATTCCATAAAATACAAGCCGCAGATTTTGAATGACGCAGGAATTACTCTCAATGGTTTACCCAAAATTTATTGGAAAGAAATGATTTATTAGACCTAACATTTTTTCGGATGAAGCCTGGTTCCACCTCTCCGGTTATGTGAATTCTCAGAATACACGCATGTGGAGTAGTGAAAATTCCCATTTTGCACCCTCAAAAAATTGGTGTCTGGTTAGCTGTTTCCCGAAGAAGAATTGTTGGTCCTATTTTTTTCCATGACACAGTTACAGGACAGCCGTATAGAGACAATATTTTGAATCCATTTGTGGAGCAATTGCTTGACGACGAACTACGTTTTGGATATTTTTAACAGGACGGCGCAACCGCCCATACAGCCGCCGAAACTACGCAATTTTTTCGACGACAGATTGATCAGTTTTCGATCAGACATTAAATTCCCATCTAGATCACCTTGTATAACGGTTATGGATTACTTCGTTTTTCCTCATTTAAAAAACACTATTTTTAAAATACCAGTTGTAAATTTAGAACAATTACAAGAAAAGATTATCCAAGAATGTGGTAACATTTCTCCAGAGATGCTGGTCAACACTTTCGAAAATATGAAGAGACATGTGAATTTATGCTTGGAGCATGGCAGTGGCCAAGTTCAGCAATTTATGTAATTCTTTTTCTTTTTCTTTCTGTATATTCTTACTTTGTTAATTTTGTAAACAACAAAAATAAATTTGTATTTGTCTTCTTATTTTAATACTCATTAGTTTGGCATATCATGTCATAATATGAATTTGACAAAATTTAAACCTAGATTTGGTTAGATATATCGTCCCCATATCATTGTGATCTAAACCAAGCCCTACGTTTTTTAATCCAAGCCCTCTTTGATGCAAATAATTTTTGCTCGCACTTTTGCTAAGGCCACTGCAGGGAGGGCGCAGAATATACTGTGTCTAGACCACTTGGATCAGTCAAAGAGGAGATGAACAAAACTAACAACCTGTAGCATCTCCAAGTAACTGTGGTACAAACTTAATAACAGGAACACCGCAGAGTTATTACAGCACAGTCGGAAAGACCAACCTAAGAAATATCACTACCGCAGTAACTGAACATTGCCTTTTCGGTAGACACACCTATGCAAATACCAGCTATAACAATTACTGCAGAAGTTGCAGAGATGAAGAAAAGGAAGATAGTATTCTGCATTTATTCAGTGAATGTCCGGGCCTCGCCAGAAGAAGATTCAATGTCTTGGGTGAACCATTCTTTATTTATCTGGAGGAAGTAAACAATTTACAAATAAGTCTACTCGCTATGTTTATTAACAGTAGTGGCTGGTTTAAACGAACTGCCAAGATTGTTTTATATTATACGTCTCGTTAATCATTAGGAGGGCTGATGCGGATGGGTTCCGCGGAACACGTGTGGTATCACAACGGTACTCCTAGGACTACGCAAGACTGTTTAGACAATGCCAGAAGTCTGTTAATCTAATCTAACCCAACCTAAGATCACTGCAAAAAAGGATTCAACAGCACAGAATAATACGCTAAAAGGAGAGACCGAAAAGTCAGTTGCAGCTGATCAGGCCTGGACACATCAAGAACTACATTGGGGAAAGTTCAAGGAAGCTGCTGCTATACATCAGAACCAAGCTTGTTTTACTGAGTATCTTCGAATAATTCGGCTCTCGAATTCAACCAACAATCCCTCGATGTTTAAAGGCGTTGTTGATTCAACGCATGACTGCAGCCATCTCAGTTATGCTCCAGTGCACCTAGCTACACGCTGGAGATACAGAACCGTCGAAGTTGTGATTTAAAACAAATAATGTTAATTAATTAATTTAATAAGTGGGGGGGGGGGGGGGGTGGATGGGTGTACTACTGCCCGATGCCCGGCACAGTGCCGGCATGGTACCAACTTCAAATTTACCTTCCTCTTCTGCTTCGTTTGGGTGACCTTAGTGGTAAAACTATCCGGCCAAAATCACAGCTTTCCGAATTTACCTTGTATGAAATAAATGCATATACAAAGTAATGGAAAAATGGACTTTGATGGAAGTGTTGTCAAAATGGGGACGGGTTTATTCTCTCTAGTTGTTTCAGGTCCTTGAAGGGTTTGTGGTGGTCGAATTCTCAAACACGGCTAATGAAAAACTGAACTTTTGGTCGTGACATTTTTAATCGGCGAGGTTGCTGTGTTTCAAAGAGAATTTATTTCATCTAGTAATACTTTCTTGAAAGGCATATAAATATCCTAATGTATATCCTAAATCCTACACTCAATCATAAATAAAATATCCGGTATACTATTATAATAATGATTATATACCTCAATCCGATTCTGACCAATTAAACGCTGTTTTGCGACCAATCAGATGCATATTATACTGAATATACCCCGCATAAGTGGATATACCCCGGGCCACCTGCCACAACAATGCCAATGCATAACAACATCATAACAAGTTTAAAATATTTGATGGTTGCTATAGACCGTTTCTATAATAACAAAAATCCCTTTCAACAAATCAAGTTTTTGATGTTGTCAGATTCATGTCATATTTTTTAAAAAATGGAATCTTGCCGATTCGGCAATGTTTCAGTCGAAAATATAAGAAAAAACGCTGAAAAGACTATCCCAGAAAATACAACAAAAACAAAAAAGTATATATGGACCCAATTCGAGAAATTCTGCGAAACACGGCAGTGTATATTGACCAAAAATACAACTATAATACAGCTTGCCGCTATATTGGAAGACTGGAGTTTTAATATAAAGAAAAAAGATGGTTCTGACTACAAGGAAGGGGTTATCAAGACAATGTGGAACCAAACAGCCCAACTGCTTCAAGAAAGGTACTTCAATAAATACAACATTAAATTTGATCCTTTTAAAGATCCTGAATTCCAAAAAGCACGTATGGCTAGAAATTCTAAAAGAAAACTGCTTCAGGCTGATCCAAAAAATCACCGGAAAAGTGCAAGAGCACTAACCTACGACGAGTACAAAAAGATGGTAAAAATTTTTGACAAAAATAACCCCGAGGATTTACAGAAAAAGTTCTATCAAATAGCGGCTGTGGAATTAGCATGGAGAGGAGGAGAAGCCAAGGCATGCCTAAATACGTATTTCAGAGAAGAATATTATAGCGATGGTACAAAAAGTAATAGAATGGAATATAACCCAATCTTTTTAAAAACATCCCAAGGCGGAGACAAGAAGCTTTCAAATTCAAAATGGTTAGTGGCAAACACAAAAGATGCCGATTTATGTCAAGTTCGCCTTTACAGAAAACTAATTTCAAAAAGAGGGCAAAATATAACTACCCAAAGACTATTCCTGACAGTAAATCCAAATTGGAAAATGGGAAATTGGTACAAAAACTGTCCCATTGGAAAAAATACTCTTTCTAATTGGACAAAACAAGTAGCACAAAAAATTGGACTAGATACTGAGAAAGAAAAAATCACAAACCATTCCAATCGAGCCACAGCTGTCTCTACATTAAGGTGGGAGTATCAACATGCGTGCCAACCTATAACCTATTTCGCGTAGATTTATTTATGTTTTTTAGCTTTTATACAAAATTTAAAGAAAATCAGTATCGACTTGATATTCTATAGGTAATAATTGACATATTTAATAAATATCAAGGAATTTCATAACTTATTTTAGGAGAATTGTATAGCGAAAAATATCGGGTAATATTTTTTTTAACATTATTATGTCATTGTCACTCATTGTTCTTTCACTATACAATTCTCCCAAAATTAGCAATGAAATAAATTTATATTTTTGTAATATATCAGATACTACCTAAATAATGTTCCGACGATATTGATTTTCTTTAAATGTTAGTTATTAAAATAATAAACTCAAAAAATCAACGCGAAATAGGTTATAGGTTGGCAATAGATTGAATGACGTTGAGAATTCAACCTTAAGCAAAGCAGGTGTGAGCGAACAAACTCTTATAAAAAATAACTGGACATAGTAGTGCTGCATCCATAAAGCCATACTTGCAGATGGACAAAACTCATCACGAAAACACTATTCAAGGTTTAAGAGGTCACCCTCCAACTAATGGGTTGGACCAACACGAAGCTCCAGTCTCTTGCAGCTCGAAGAGTTTCCAGCAACACCAGCAAGCCACTACTGTTTATTATAATAACTGTGTGTTTAACAATAATACTTATAACTAATTTTCTGTTAGTTTTATTACTTTGTCAATTGTTTAGGTTTTGTTTCGTTTTGTCCGTTTTTCTAGTAGCTACATAAATCATTTTAAAAATCTTGCATTTCGTTGTATTTTTTCTTTTTTTTTGGTATATAATCTCAACATATACCACTCGAGGTAAATATTTTATTTAGAATATTTTTTGACATTTTTCCGCAAAATTTCTATAAAAATTGCCCTCGACAAAAATTCTTTTAAAAAAATATCCCTCCAGCTTCGCTGTCGGGATATTTTTAAAGAATTTCTGTCTCGCGAATTTTTGACAGAAATTTTGCACAAAAATGTCAAAAAATATTCAAAAAAATATTCACCTCTTGTGATATAACTTATGATTATTTTATTATGTAATGATGTATATATGAAATTTAATTTTTTTAAATAATAAGAAAATATCAACATTAATAAAAACCACTCGAAAACAATGCTTTTTCATACTAACCAGCAGTATTTTGTCTCCCAGTGACGTCATGCGCAACGTCGTACGAAATTGGATCGCCAAGTGGGTTTATCTTCTTTACTAATAGTATCAAAGGAGACATGTCTGTTTTGAATTTACTATTTGGTTGGTAAGTTCCATGGTGGTCACTACCAACTACTGCGTCTGCTAATTAATTAATTTAATAATAAAGTATTTGTTGTCATCCTGTAAAAGTTTTTCCAGAGGAACGTAACAACTGTCTTCCGAGTATCTGACAGATAGGAATATACCCAGAATTGACTTTGATTTTCCTTTTTTGATATTATATTCTTTTAAAATACAACCCAAGGAGATAACGTATGTTCTAAATAATTGCATGCAGGTATCTTCTTTCACGACTGCAAGAACTGCAATTCAACGGCACCGTCAATCGCCCATGGGCGTTTTCACATCCACCGACATGACACGACACTCTAGAACGGCAGAAGCTATTCACTATGGCCAGAATGCCGATGCCGATGCCGGTTCAAGTAGACTAAAATTTCAAGTTAATTTTTATGATTATTATTTGTTTTGTCACATAAACAGGGTTTTGCCTACACAAAGTTGCGGTTAAGCTAAGCAGCCTTTGAGAATAATTAACCTTGGTGTTTTGAGGCATAAACACGACGACAAGAGTGTGTGTAAAAACGGCTAACGTATAATCAAAAGTATAATGTTTTGTAGATGTAAAACCATATTTGCAAAACTGCCAAGAATTATAACGGAGTATGACGAAGACTACGACTTGAATCCACAGCAACAGGTTCTACAGGAGAATACCCAATCATACTATGGAAAGTACCTCAAAGGTCTAGGTTAGTTTTTACATTTATCAAAATATAATTAGCTGTATTTACTAGACGGATCTACATCAAAATGGCAACTGTCAGAAGCGGTCACTTAAGTCTTGTACCGTACGAGCAAAAATTATTTGCATCAAAGAGGGCTTGGATTAAAAAACGTAGGGCTTGGTTTAGATCACAATGATATGGGGACGATATATCTAACCTCTAACCAAATCTAGGTTAAAATTTTGTCAAATTCATATTATGACATGATATGCCAAACTAATGAGTAATAAAATAAGTAGACAAATACAAATTTATTTTTGTTGTTTACAAAATTAACAAAGTAAGAATATACAGAAAAAAAAAGAAAAATAATTACATAAATTGCTGAAATTGGCCACCGCCATGCTCCAAGCATAAATTCACACGTCTCTTCATAAAATAGTATTCTTTAAATGAGGAAAAACGCAGTAATCCATAACCGTTAAACAAGGTGATCTAGGTGGGAATTCAATGTCTGATCGAAAACTAATCAATCTGTCGTCGAGAAAATTGCGTAAGTAGTTAATAGTTTCGGCGACTGTATGGGCGGTTGCACCGTCCTGTTGAAAATATCCAAAACACATAGTTCGTCCTCAATATTTGAGGCAAGGGTGCCAATTAAATCCTGAAATTGAAAATATTTAAAACGTCGTTTGTCGTCAAGTAATTGCTCCACAAATGGATTCAAAATATTGTCTCTATACCGCTGTGCTATAGCTGTGTCATGGAAAAAAATAGTACGTACCAACAATTCTTCTTTGGGAAACAGCTAACCAGACACCAATTTTTTGAGGGTGCAATGTGGACTCTACAAAAAATGGGGATTTTCACTACTCCAAATGCGTGTATTCTGAGAATTCACATAACCGGAGAAGTGGAACCAGGCTACATCCGAAAAAAATGTTAGGTTTAATAAATCATTTCTTTCCAATAAATTTTGGGTAAACCATTGAAAATAATTCCTGTGTCTTTCAAAATCTGCGGCTTGTATTTCTTGAAATCCTTGCACTTTATAAGGAATAAATTTAGCTGCTTCTTAAGCATAACACGTCTATTACTCATAGTCATGCATATTCCATAAAATCTTCCCACTTCTTAGGACAGGCGTCTTATACAATTTGTTGGTGTATTTTGCATTATTTCACGAACGTTTGCAACAAGTTCTTCTGTTCTTACAGAGGGTCTTCCTGCTCCTTTCTTGTGTTGTATAGAACCTGTTTCCCTAAACAGAGCCACGGTTCTTTTTAGGCAATGATAAAAATCCCCAGCAATAAAAGCAACGTCAGGAAAATGTTCGTAAAAATCGTCCATGCACAAACCCGGATTGTATTGCCACTCACCATTTACTCTAACCCCGTTTCGAAAATACGCTTCAACCATAAATGTTTTGTGCTGTTCCGTAAAGCCCATTGTGTGAATGGCTCAAGAAATTGGAAAAATTAGCGATAAATCAAATTACTTGTAACGACTGTCAAAGATGACGGAATAACTGATTGATTGTTAATTCAGGTGGTTACTGACACCCAACAGGTATTAAGCCCTACGGCTAAGCATTACGTTCTTAGATGCAAGGCCCTCTTTGATGCAAATCATTTTTGCTCGCACGGTATTAAAACCATGACATGGTGAAAATACAACTAGGAGACTATTGTTGGGTTGCACAAAGGGTTTTAATAAAAATTAGCTAGCCAACATCTTCGACGGTAACACAAGTGACGTTGACAGTTATTCACAATCAAGTGCCCCGGTAAGCGTAATTTTTAACTTGCTAATCCGGCGTTTTGATTGTGTGTAAATAATGTCAGCCAATGTCACTTAAGTCACCGTCAAAGTTGCTGGTTAGTTAATTATTATTGCATGCATTGCATTAGTGCATACTTGGGAATAATGAATTTTCAAATTATAAATCTTTTAATTGATACATTTCTTCTATAGCTTTAAAACAGCACAATATTAAAAATGTTGAAGATGTTTGCGAAGACTACGTCACCACCAACGAAAAACTCATTTTGATGCAGAATTTGCAATTGACACCCGAACATCTTCCGATATTAAAAGACTTAAATAAACAGTCACTTTTTGTGCCCTTGACTCCATATGAGCTGCACAAAATTATTGTAACTCCAAAGTTTGTACAGTTGGGAAAAGTAAGTATTTGCTCATAACAGTTAAATAATAATATTAATAGTTTTGCATGGCTAATACTACATACATGATGATGATGATGATGACGGTGATTCATGTTGAGTGGCCTATTAGAAGATCTTGGAAACGAGTAAAGTTATATTTCCAAAAATTTGGTACCGGGCATGATTGGCTTTGAACTTTTAAAATATTATATTTCGACGTTTGTATCACTTCCGGTTATACCGAAAGTTATGGCCAACTTTGGTATTTCAAATGGAATACCCTGTATGTTTTAGCATTTTTGGATACCTTATTAAAACCTAAGTAACTTTTATTAACAATAATCTATTCCTGTCTCTAACCGTTTTTGAGATATGAATTATAAAATGCATTTTTTATGTAAAAACCTTACCGAGAAGAAAGTTTAGTAATTTTGAAATTAATAAAGCTAAACATTTAAAATTTTGTAGGCTTTTAACTAAAACATGGATCTTTAGACTACATTACTTAAGTTTCCTGTTTTTAAAAGTATGCCAATGTGGCCATTTAGATAAATGTGCATAAGTCAATTTTTTCAAATAGAACACCATATTTTTTATTTTAGTAACGTGTAGAGAATCAAAATGTTTAATATGTCAGTATCAATATTTTTAGTCGTTTTGGAATTATGAGCAATTTAAAAAAAAATATCTTAAAATATGTGTTTGTGTTAAGTTCATAAGACATTATTTTTGTAAAAAAGGCATCTGGATAATCATGAAAATAGCCTAAAACAGTAATTTGCTTTTCTTCAGAGTTCAGAACAGGCATATGTCCTTTTGGCTTTTGTATGACCAAACTTATAAAAATTGGCCTAAATTCTTCCAAATTGTTTATCGCTAATTGGCGGTAAATGTGGATATCGTTTATTAAACACTCTGCATGTTCTGCTTATGATTCGTATACACTCTCCATAAATATAAAATAAATTTAAAATATCGTTATTAGAATAATTTTTTTTTTAATACCTAAGTAATACCTAACTAGAATAATATGACAACAGGCCTAAGGTGAGTGTCAACTTTAAAACAATTTCAGTCACAGCCTACTTTACTAATTGGTAATAAAGGCTCAAAGAAAGTCAAACAAAAAATCGGAGTCAAAGCCTTTTTTACAAAAATAATGTCTTATGAACAACACAAACACATATTTTAAGACATTTTTTTTTAATTGCTCATAATTCAAAAACGACTAAAAATATTGATACTGACATATTAAACATTTAGATGGGAAATTTAATTCTCTACAAGATAATATGATAAAAAAAATAGGGTGTCCCATTGGCAAAAATTGACTTATGCACATTTATCTAAATGACCACATTGGCACACTTTTAAAAAAACCCTGTATGCAAAACAGGAAACTTAAGTAAGGTAGTCTAAAGATTTATATTTTAGTTAAGAGCCTACAAAATTTTAAATGTTTAGCCTTATTAATTCAAAATTACTGAACTTTCTTCTCGGTAAGGTTTTTACATAAAAATGCATTTTATAATTCATATCTCAAAAACGGTTAGAGATAGGTATAGATCATTGTTAATAAAAGTTACTTAGGTTTTAATAAGGTATCCAAAAATGCTAAAACATACAGGATATTCCATTTGAAATACCAAAGTTGGCCATAACTTCCGGTATAACCGGAAGTGATACAAACGTCGAAATATAATATTTTAAAAGTTCAAAGCCAATCATGCCCGGTACCAAATTTTTAGAAATATAACTTTACTCGTTTCCAAGATCTTCTAATAGGCCACTCAACGTGAATTACCCTGTATAATATAAGAAGACGAAACATTTCATTACCATTTGTTTACAATCATTCAAATATTAAGTTGAAAAGGTGCAAGCATACAATAATCGCAGCTTTAAATTAGATAATGTCGCGTAGGTATCAGAAGGGTAGGCGACTGGGTTGTGTAGCTTAGATGGTTTCGATTTATGTTTTTATGTTCTACTGAGAGTGTTTATTATTTACTATGCCCTTATGGTGCGCTATAACAGAAACACTAAGGATTTTTTAAGTGATTTATTTGACGAACAGAAATAAAGCAAAGCAATAAAAAAATTAAAGATTACAGTAAATAGTGCGAATAAAATACAAATTAACGACTTAAGAGTATAAAACGGTGAATTTAAATATTTCTCTAATAAGAAGAGAGATTGTCTCTTTCTACTCACTTTAGGAAGGTGTTATTCCAGCAAGTTTAAGGAAACAGTTTCCACCTAATAGATAACTTTGATCAAAATGAGAATTATACAATTCTACACAATAAACAGTTAAATAAATTACTCAAAGAACACTTACGCAATTGGAACAAAATAGATTGGTGCTGGTGCAGAATTCTTCATGACTTTAAAAATGGTTGAACTTAGTCTTGACTTTAAACTGAATAGACAAACGGGCAGAGGTTTCCCTTACACTTGAATAATTGTTACAACTCTCTGTAAGTGTTCCTTTGAGTTTTTATACAGTTTTGCAACCCTTACCAACTGAAAGAAGCGGTTCAGTTTTGCTCTGTCAGCAATAATTTTACACGTAAATAAAAGAGGGAATTTCCCTGGATGTACTATTAAAAGCGGAACCCTTTATCCCAACCAATTACAAACAATTATTTTTATCAGCATTCGTCTACTGACTCCTACGAAACTAGAAATGTCCTTGTCCTTGTTCTATAATATACACTATCTTTTCACTACACCTCTTCTTATCAAGCTCAACACCCATTAAGAGTCTTAGCTCCACAGCGAAGTATGAGATGAGTTCAGATGAGTAATCCATCCTTAAGGATACCAATCCATATCCGACAGTATCATAAAAGTTGGAAGTTATAATAGTTATTTATGATGTGAGTGTTAAAAGTGGTGTTTTATTTTGTGAGTGAAAACGTTTTTAAAACTTTTTTACTCATAAAATAAAACATCACTTTTAACACTCACATCTTAAATAACTATACAGGGTGTCCGGAAAATACGTGTACAACGTTTGAGGACAGACTCCTGACGTCAAAATAGGTCAATCTAAGCCAACTTAGTTATATCCAAAATTGTCTCGTTTAGCCGGTAGAGGGCGTCAACAATTTGTAAAAATATTGGTTTTTCCTAAATTACGTGAAAACCTGCTAATCGATATTAATGATTTTTAGTATGTAGACTAATACTATAAAATGACGTTTTCTAGTAATATAGTCACCGGCTGTAAATAAGTGGAAGTGTTATAAAAGTGATATAATACGTCAACATTTCTCCTCATTTTTTATATGAACGGCGTTATGACAACCCAGATATTTTTGTAGAGTGACTGGATGTATTTGGAAGCTATTTTACCCCTTTAATATTTTTCGTTGAATGAGCTGTTTTGCCAGAAGAAATTATTTACAATTACCTGCATACATTAATTATTAACAATAAAAATAAAACAAAGTACAACAAAGTTGAAAGTATTTATTGTAAGAAACTAAGTAAAACAAAAACATTACTTAAGCAAATGTGTAAAATGACCGCCATCATGCTGAATACACTTATTAACACTCCTTAAAAAATGATATTGGACCCTATCTAATGTCTCGGAGTTATTAATGTGCAACTTTAATGACATGTGGATTTTCATCGGAATAAATATATTCGTTGTGCAGATTGGTTACTCCAGATCTTGTAAAGCACGACTCGTCAGTAAACATACTTGTTCTACAAAAATTTGGATCCCGGATTCTTTTGTTTCTAATAATTTGACAAAATGTAAGCCGCATGGGGGAATCAGTCGGTAAAAGTTCCTGGACTTTTTGCACGTGATAAGGTTGTAACAACTGTTCTTTTAAAACCTCATTGACAATCGTTTTAGGAACATGTAACTCACGTTCTAAGCGACGGGTACTGGCATAGGCGTAGTTAGGGGGGTACTTGGGGGTGCTAAGCACCCGCGAAATCTAAATTAGCACCCCCAAAAAAAATTTACAATATATAGGCTAATTTTAGAACTAACACATTTTTATAATATACATTATATGTAATGAATTTTTCATATTAATATTTCAAGCATTCGAATTCTGGTACAAATTCAAGTATATTTAGGTAGCGGATTCTGTTCAAAATTTCTCTCCGTGTACCGTGTAGTTCACGCGCAGTTTACTTGTCAGAGCGGGTCTATGATCATAAAAATCTCGTAACATACGAGAGCGGCATAATAGCTTGTGTAGGTATGTCATGTTCTGCATTCATTTGATAATTTAAATTTAACCAGTCGTAGTCGTTCAAATTCGCGGAAATTTTTAGCCGGTATTTTGACTATTTTTTTTGTTGATTAAGGTTTAATATGGTTTTATTCAATTCAGTTAAAGTTTAAAGTTAAATAAACACGAAAAAGCAATGAGTGCATCGTCGGATATAAAATACACCGTGGAATTTTTGAAAAAATCGTTTAGCAAGTTACCGTTGGAGGAAAAAGTGATTGTCAAGAACATTGAAAGACCTAAACCTGCTATTAACATCACATTAAAATATTTACTAAAAATTATTGACCAAATTTGGGCGTGGTCTTAAAAAAAATTTTCGTCTGCGGCGGGCTTTTTGTGCACCCCCACGTTTACATGTCACGAGCCGCCACTGGACTTCAGCACCCCTAGCGTTGATCGTCTAACTACGCCTATGGGTACTGGTACTTGGTTCTTCTTCAACTCTTTCCAGAATCATCTCTTCTCTTTCCACAGTTCGAGTTGTTCGCATACGACCCCTGCCTTCAAAGTTTTTCTCAAAGCTGCCCGTTTCCCGAAGATGACGCTCGATATTGGCAAATGTTTGATGGTTTGGTATTCGACGGTTAGGAAACCTCTCCATGTAAACCCTAACACTCTGGCGCCCATTTCCTTCACAAAACCCGTATACCAGGAGCATGTCAACCTTCTCAGAGTTCGTATAATTTTCCATTTTTAATGGCAAAATGAACTTGTAATTAAAAAATGTTGATCGTATACTTGAGTAAATTTCATAGACTGGTGACAATTTGTCAATAATTGTCAAATTATTAAATGCCATAGCAACAAGGTCACTTAAAATATTATTGTTACAGGTAATTTGATTTTAATATTATTACTAATAATACTAAATATTGTAAATATTTTCTTCTGGCAAAACAGCTCATTCAACGAAAAATATTAAAGAGGTAAAATAGCTTCCAAATACATCCAGTCACTCTACAAAAATATCTGGGTTGTCATACGCCGTTCATATAAAAAATGAGGAGAAATGTTGATGTATTATATCACTTTTATAACACTTCCACTTATTTACAGCCGGTGACTATACTACTAGAAAACGTCATTTTATAGTATTAGTCTACATACTAAAAATCATTAAAATCGATTAGCAGGTTTTCACGTAATTTAGGAAAAACCAATATTTTTACAAATTTTTGACGCCCTCTACCGGCTAAACGAGACAATTTTGGATATAACTAAGTCGGCTTAGATCGACCTATTTTGACGTCAGGAGTGTTTCGTCAAACGTTGTACACGTTTTTTCCGGACACCCTGTCGTGTAGAATACTATTAATGAATCAATATTAATTATTTTTTAGTTAGCAGCTCAAACCGAATGTTCAAATCACTTTAACGTCGAAAACAAAAATGGTTTCAAAGTTCACGTTTCCATCAAGGCCCTTTATCCTTCCATAAGTATTGTTCAGGAAAAATTTATCCTCGAATCGAAATCCCAGAAGAACGTCCACTTCATCTACCATTCGGACAGCAACGGCACGCATCACATGCCGGTGTTTGTCATTTTAAACTTCTTCCACGTTTTTGACGTTACTGTACTAGCAAAAATAGTGTCTAATACTGTAAAATCTCTTACAAAAGATGTTTTCATAGTACCCACCGAGAGAACCACATTTTTGGAACTAAGCAATCCCATAAATAGTGACGTCAAATTTACGATTGAAACGACCTTTTTCCAGTTGGAATCGTTTCCTTGCAGCGGCATTATTCCAGCGAAAAGAAATATGACTTGTACGATTACATTCAATCCTGAAGTTGGATTCATGCCTGTGAAGGAAATTGCGGTTGTTTCCGAGAGCGGAGCCAAAGAACTTGTTGAAGTAAGTAGTGTAAAATACGCCCAAAGTAAACAAGTAGTTAACTAACCAAAAATATTTGAACCTGTCGTGGCTAAATTAATTTTTGTCACAGTCAGTTTATGTTTGATTAAAATACTTAACACAAAGAAGTATACAAAATTATTACCCAATGTTTTTCTTATTTTTATTTTTTACTTTTTATATAACAGAGTACATCATGTTCAAATTGGTGAAAATATTAGTTCACCAAAAATATTTAATTATGGAGTACCACAAGATACAGTCCTAGGACCAATACTTTTAATATTTATCTAAACGATATTTTTAATTTAAACTGTCAAGAAAAACTACATAGTTTTGCTGATGATAAGGTAATTTTTTATGAAGGTCTAAATTGGAATATTATTTTAAAAAATACTATTAAAAAATATTTTATAAAAATAAGCAACTGGTTTAATAAAAACTTATTAACTATAAATTATAACAAAACAACATACATTCCATTTACTTCATACAAAAATAAACTTCCAAATATTGGTCCAATAATATGAAATAATAATATTAATATAAAGAAGGGTGAACAAGTGAACATATTAAATATCAAGGAATAATTTTTGATAAACATTTAAAATGGGATTTACATAGTGACTACATTATAAAAAAAACTAAGAATCCTTATACCAAAATTTAAACGTCTTAAACAATTTTTAAAAATAAAAGAATTAGAAATACTTTATTATTCTTCATTACAAACCCATTTCAATTATGGAATACTAGGATAGGGACGTATAAATAAGAATTATCTTAATAATATTGAAACTATTCAAAAATACATTTTGAAAATTATTTACGAAAAAGACCACCAATATTCTTCTGATTTACTATTTAAAGATAGCAAAAAAATGGATATTAAATAAATATTTTGTTACAACATGTTAATATATATTTTTAAACATAAAAATATAATAAACTATATTAATCACACACATGAAACTCGTCATAAAAATACTATTACATATAAAAATAGAGTAAACAAAACAGTAGCGCACAAACATTTTTTAAAGATCAATCCATATATTTTTGCTGCCATAGTCAATTAAAATAATTAAATTGTTAAATAATTATAAAAATAAAATTAAAAATTGGATATTATCTAATCCAAGAGATATATTCAAGAACGTCATTAATAAATAATAAATATACCAAGCTATAATGAATAAAATAAATAAATATATATAATAATATACATATTATATACACAACGTATTGTATCTTCGTATACTATTGTGATATAAAATATACCAATAAAATATTGTCATGTTCGTTTTATATTATAATCTAGTTGTGATTGAATTATGAAATATACCTATTCTTGACAAAATTATTATATTATTTAACTCAAAACAAGTATTTTACTTCTGAGTTCGGAATTGATAGTTTATACAAAAAAATATATATTAGCATTAAATGTAAAAAAAAATTTTTGAATAAACTTTTATTATTATTATTATTATTATTATTATTATATTTTTTGTTTGAGGTTCATTTTGACAGAAAAAAGGCGCCAGTAGCCCTGAGTGCTGATGTAATCGACTTCGGCGATGTACCTCTGAATACAATGGTTTCCAAGGAACTGATAATCAAAAATCTTTCGGACCAGTTGGTCCCGGTAACCGTAGAATTAAAAAAACGCGAGTGGTTTCCAGAGCTTACCATCACTCCAGGACAATGTTTGATCTGGCAAAAGGGCGACATTGTCATTAAATTTACGTTGAAATTAACAGAGGTAAATTTTTTTTAATCGTTTATTTGTAATGAAATATAATTTTTATTCCATTGTGTCTGTACCTTAGTCATATGTCACAGGATTCCGATCTTTATAAAGCGGCAGGAAATAAGAGTAATTTTAAGTGTAATCCAAAATATCTCAAAACATATAAAGCTTGCTTAAAAAAATGTATCCACACTAAGAAAAAAGCATTCTATTCCTAATAAAAAGTGTAGTGACTATTTCACTAGAGTGTTTTATACTGGCAAAATATCATAGCAACGGCCTGTTTTCTAGTGGAAAAACTCTTAATTATATACACCTGGACAAACTCAACAAGATGGTTTTTCATCGGCATAATTTTGATAAATGTTAGGTAAAAACTATTGTTAGTCTGACAAATGTCATCCTGGTTGAAAAAGAAAAAATGAGCAATTTAAACGAAAAAGCAAGATTTGGGTGCCAATTATGGAGGGCTTTAGGTAGGAGTCCGATCGCAATACATTGGATTCGGGCAAAGTTTTGGATCGGTAAAGCAGCTTTAAAAATGGCCGTCAGGGGCGCATGTGTTCCTTTAAATCTGTAATATGCATGGGTTCTTATGGGATAATCAACTGTTTTATTGAATTTAGTTAACTAAAACCCTCTACAGGCTGAGATATGTATATATTATATCTTATAAAGCTTATTTTATTAATTATTGGATAAAAATACCGCTGACGTCTATCAAAACCTGTAAAAAGTCAAACACTTGAAGATCACTGCGCCGCGACCGGGAAACAGCGAACTAACTACTAAACAGGGACGTAAATTTAAAGAACAGCCATTTTTGATCGGACTCCTTCCTAAAGCCCTCCATGGTGCCAATCTATCCAAGAAATAAAAAAAAATCGATATCTGAAAATATTTCACTTAACACACAGAAATCCAAGAACACAATTTGGGCACAGTTCTCAGAGTTTCTAATGGTAAGAAATTATAAACGGGAAAAATGTACTACTCTGATGAAACTGGCGAAAATCCTCGAAGATTACGCCTTTAATATGAAGAAGGGTAATTGCGAAGACTATAAAGAATCTTCTGTAAACTGTAAAGGCTATACGAAACACTACAGCAAAAATGATTCGAGAAATGTATTTTACAGGATACAAAATAAGGATTGACACTTTTACGGATATTTCCTTTAAAAATGCGCAAATGGCAAGAGACGCGAAGAGAAAGCAGCTCCAAAGTTGTCAGGAAAAGAGGAAAGTATAAGTTCAAAAGCATTTTTTACCAAAGATTTACTGGGTGCGTCGCATTGAGAAGGTACAATTTATTTCTTAATCTACGACAGTGTCATTATGACGTATTTAGCAGATGTCATTATGACCTTCATAATAGCACTCAGTGCCGATATGAATTCATAATAACATCCAAATGTTAAGATACAAAAACAAAAAGAAAGTCGGTGCAAACTATTTATTTGTTATTATTACCATGAAACTAGGGAATCTATTACGCTTTGCGCGATATCTTCGACATCCGAAGGAACACTTTCGGATTCAGAATCTCCCATATTTAAATTATTTTTTACCAACACTTTGCATACAATAGAAAATTAGACGGCAATAATGACGTTGTCAAAACAGAAATTAAAACAATCAAAAATGCGGTTTGATATCGACTAATATGGACACCTGAAAATTTTAAAAATTACGAAAACGTTTTCTGATATCAATGAAATTTAGACGAATAAAATCTATTTTCACTGTCTTAGATTAAATTTTGAATTATACACGTTCGATATGAACTTTGATAATGAAACTTGTGCAATTAACCCACTCGGCTAACGCCTCGTGGTTTAACATTACACACATTTCGTTATAGTGTTCATATATCGAACTAGTATCATTAATAACAATAACAAAATTGCTGTATTAAAAGTAGTTCATTATTCAACTATAACTATAAGTCGGAAATAATAGTCAGTGACGTCAGTCACTAGTTCGGAAATAACACAACAAGAGCGGCTTAAAATAAATAAATCTGGTATGAACTGCTCGCAAAATGCCGCTTGTTCTAATGGGGGCACGGCGTGTCGACCCAAAACGTGCACCCGCTGCCAAATTTGTTGTGGCCCGTATACTGGAGCTTACGCGGAGCATTTCAAGCAGCTCTATTTTAACAGAGGTTCGCGATCGACGGACGTAAGTGTACTGATATTTTACGACTATCAGGTGGACGTTGCAACGTTGCAACAGTAAACGAGCATGGGCCTTGTCGAGGCCTGTTGAATAGGCGCGCTTGCGGGTTTAGGTTATAGTCTTGACCCCCCTGCGAAAAAAGTGAAAAGACATTTAACTGTGGCCGAACATGCGTTGGTAAAAACCGTTTATGAGAGTATTCGCGCTCGAAATCCCGAATTAGGCGCGGAGGATGCAGCAGAATTTTGCGGAAATTTAACACAATTGTCTCCTCGGACAGTTTTCAGATCACTTTACGTTGATAAAAAGAAGGAAAAGAAGGAAAAAAGGAAACAAGAGGTAGAAAGAAAGTAATTCTAGATGATGACGTAAAATATACAATTCGCCGAAAAGTGTACAGTTTTTTTTTTAGAAACAAAATGCCAACCCTAAATAAAATCAAAGCTGAATTAAATGCTGATTAATTTTTACCCAAAATATCCTTTGGAGTTTTAAAGCGAACATTACGCGATTTAAACTTCCGGTATTTAAAGCGAAATCGCAAGAGCTTTTTAATCGAAAAAAAATGAGATACCTAGTGTTGTGGCGAATAAAATTTTTAGAAGGAATACGTGACGATAGGCTTAAAGGTAAAAAAAATATATTATACCGACGAAACATGGTTAAATGAGGGACACACCCGCTCCAAAGTATGGCAGGACCTAAATATATCAAGTTCACGTCAAGCATTTCTTGACGGGTTTTCCACTGGTTTGAAATCTCCTTCCGGTAAGGGCCGTCGACTGATTATTACCCACATAGGTAGCAACCCTGGTTTTTTGGTTGGTGGTCTTAACGTTTTCGAATCTAGGAAGACTGGCGACTACCATGAGGATATGAATGCTGAAGTGTTTGAAAAGTGGTTCGTACTGATGCGCGTGGAGCCCGATTCGGTAATCGTAATAGATAATGCGCCGTATCACAGTCGGCGAGTAGAAAGAATACCCACTACTGCTTGGCGAAAAGCCGACATAATCGACTGGTTAAAATCAAAAGACAACATACAATTTGGTGACAATATGCTTAAAGTACAATTGCTTGATATTGTCCGTGTTCATAAAGACAAGTATATTGAATATGTTGTCGATGAAATGGCGCATAAACGTGGTGTTACTCTATTGCGAATACCGCCATATCATTGTGAATTAAACCCTATTGAACTTATATAGGCCCAGATAAAAGGTGAAGTTGCAAGAGAAAGCACAACATTTAAATTAAATGACGTTAAAGTTTTGTTAAACGAAGCTATTAATAAAGTTACAGCTGATAATTGGCAGAAGTGTATCGGACATGTGATAAAACAAAAACAAAAAATGTGGGATTTGGATACTACGGTCGAAGTTGTAGTTGAACCTCTTATTATCAATCTTGGTTCCGAAAGTAGTGATAGTAATGATTCTGAGTCAAATTCTGATCAAACCTCCGACAACGAGTTATAATTAAACTTAAAGTTTTATTGATTTTCGGGTTTGTTCGATGACAGGGATTTTAAAATTTTGTGGTTCTTAAAGATAATTAATTTTTCATTAAATTATGCCCTATAAAAATTTTTGATAAATCTAACATTAACGGAGATATTTGGGTTAAGTTTTTTTTTTTAAATAAATACTTACCTAACTATTTAAAAATAATTTCAACTAGTATTTTGATTATAAATATTTTTAATATCCTTTAGTAGATTTTAATTTAATTTTGGTGATGGTAATTTTAGTGATATAACGCTCGTGTTGTGCTAAATTATTACGGCCAGTGACGTCTCAGGGGGCGCTTTAACAAATAATAAGACGCCACAGAGTTTTTGGTAATTTTTACATTTTTTTCGGATTAAGCAACTAAAAATATCCTTTTCTTGTAAATTGTTTTCTTATCTTGCCTGGTTTTCGAGAAATAAAAATAAAAACAATTTTATTGCATATATCTGGAAAACAAAAATCGTTTAAAAATTAATACGTTGTATCTTTTGCTATTAATCGAAATACACTATTTAGAGTTTGTAGAACCGATTTATCATATTGATTTGCTATGCGTGTGTATGAAAACGGCAATAATTTTGAACACATCATTCGACCCCATTAAATAGTTTTTGGTATTGTTCTAATTTTCGTTAATAATTTTGTATAATTTCTCAGTTCATCAGTTCTTTCATAAAATTTAAAACATCTTTTAATTTTCTTTTATAAATACAACGTATTAATTATTTAATGATTTTTGTTTTCCAGAGATATGCAATAAAATTGTTTTTATTTTTATTTCTCGAAAACGAAGCAAGATATGAAAACAATTTAAAAGACAAGAAAAGGATATTTTTAGTCGCTTAATCCGAATATTTTCCTCATATGTTAAAGTTCCCATAAGAGAAATGCAATTTTCGCAAAATTACAGCGAAAACAGCACTGCCAGAAATCGAAAATTGCATCGCAAGTTTATATTGTTGACGAAACGTCAAAGCGGGATTTTATTGTTAACAAACGTCAAAAAATGTAATATTCTGACAATTAACGTAATCTTATTTATTATTATACGAGCAACCGCCGTATCAAAACTTGCCAAAAAAGGTGTTGGAGAACAACAGTTAATTAAACTAAGTGGACACTCAAATACCAAGTCACTGACGCCTTATATTCAGATGGATGAGAACCACCATATGCTTTTGATTGAAAAAATGCGGGACAATGACCAACCGTCAAGCTCAAGAGAGTCCCCCGCCGAAATAAGCTCTCGCTCGTTGACTGCATCAACCACCATGTCTACGAATTTAAAGCAAAATATTGTTAATTACAATAATTGTACTTTTCATTGCAATTCTTGTAATTTTTAAGCATTTTAATTTTATTGTTAGTATTTTCTGTTAAATAAAATATTTAAATTTACTTGATTCGAGTTCTTAATTAATTTGGGAAATATTCAAATAAATAATTACACTCGTGCATAAAAATAACCAGATAATTTTGATGCACTTGTGCACTTACCCCCGAACAAAATATAAAAATTATCAAAAACTCAGTGGCGTCTTATTTTTTGCCAATATTATTTGTTAAGGCGCCCCCTGAGACGTCACTGGACGTAATAATTTAGCGCTACACGAGCGTTTTATCACTAGAGTTATCATTACCAAAATTAAATTAAAATCTGCTAAAGGATATTAAAAATATTTATAATTAAAATACTCGTTAAAATTATTTAAAAAAAAAACTTAACCCCAAATATCTCCGTTCATGTTGGATTTATCAAAATTTTTTATGGGACATAATTTGACAAAAATTAACTATCTTTAAGAACGACATTATTTTTCCTGTCATCGAAAAATTTCTTTGCACCGTGGCGCCACCTACATCGTGTATTATTCAAACATATTTTTTACACAGCTGTGAAGCCAATCCTAGAGGCTAAAAACTGGCGTTTTTTCGAAATAATTGGCCTGTGAGTTTTTATTGAAACACCCTGTATATTCTGTGATACGGGTTAATAAAAGATAAGCTATCAATAAAAAATATGTCTTAGCAAACCTGTTGTATTAGATCATTTTCCTGAGTGCAGGACTCAGGATGGGATTAAATGGAATAATAATAATAAAGCCTTTATGCACCATTACCACCTAATCAGGGTTTGTTCGTTTAACCGTGGTTTATTATAAAAATGGCGATGGACCAGCAACTTATCGAACTGAGCGTGATTATAATTGACCCGACCACTTTGGCTGGTCCATAGCGATTTTCGTCATAATTAAAGTTTAACCCTGATTAGTCGTAACTATGGAGAACTAGAGGGTAGGAGGCCGATCGCAATGCATTGGATTCGGTTCTAAATTAGCATCGGTAATTCAGCTTTACGAGTCGCCGTAAGATGGCGCTCGTGTCCGAAGTGGGCTATCAAATAAATGGTTTCTTATGGACGCGATAACTATTTTTATTTAAATTAGTTCTTTAAGGAACAATATGGAATTTTATATGAATTTACACTTACTTTGTTATACTTATTAGTAAACTCGGCCTGTATAAAGTTCCAACTATGCTTGGTTTTTAAAATACAGGGTATTAAACATTTCTAGCTATACCTTTGGAGCTAGAAAGATACTTATTTGGCTGCGTTTCCTCTCTGAAAAAGATCCTGTCTTACACTCCGACACAAAGCAAACTCTACTTTTATAAACTGTACCATTATTCATTATAAATATGGAAATCAATTACAATACAACGTTATTTGTCTCGTCTTGTCTTCAAACGTTATTTATCGTTATTTCGAAAATAAAATGTCAATTTGTCAAAAGTAAAAGTAAAAAACGGAAAAGAAGAAGACGACACCAGCCCACTTGCGACGCGAGAGCATCTATCGGCCAATAGCGAACTAACCAAAAAACCGGGACAGAATTTGAAAATGCTGCCATTGTCGATCGGCCTCCTACCCTCTAGTTCCCCATAGTAGTAACACACAGGCATTAAACTAATATGCTAAGTTTGTTTTAGGTGGTCAAGTTTTCATTCCCAGTGAATATCACATTTCAACAAGAATACGTTCATATTGTAATTATAACAGGAAACGTAATATTTCCCGATGTAAACTTGAGGCCTGGCTTACTAAAGATACCAAAGATTCCTTCGGGATCGAGTGTTAAATCAGTGATTCGACTGACAAACACTTGTCCTGTTACCAATTTCTTATCATTTCCGTTAAAAGATTTTCCTGAATTTACGATTAAAACCAAAACTGGGGAAGAAGTATCCAATGGGGTAGGTTTCAAATATCGACGAACTTTAATTATCGGGAAGAATATTTTCAAAAACGGTTTATACAGGGCGTCAATCTATTAACCATATATTCCGTTAGCAAAAGTATTATGACTTTTGTAATGCAATTTTTCATTATTGACCTCATGTTCGATATTATACAGGGTGTCGAAGTTTGAAATTAAAAATTGATTTTTTTGAATAATTCGAGTATTTAATAATAATAATAATAATTATAATAATAATAATAATAAGTTTATTTAAAATTTAATAATTTAATAATTATGTTTATGTTGTCTTCTATAAACTTATTCATCAAGCTGAGCTTGTTAGGGGCAAATCTTATTTTTTGTTGTAGTATGTAAAATCATATATCAAAAATATGCATTAAAAATTAAGTTTTAAAGTTAAAATGTTAATTTATAGTATAAACGCAGTTTTTTTTGAAGAAATATATTACCTATACTAATATTATTAATTTAAAATTTTTAAGTAAAAAATATTACTTATAGGTATAAATTATTCAGAACAATATTAATTAATTAATTAATTAAAGCATAAAAATATTTTCAAATTGTCTGTTTTTAATATCTATGTTTTTATTTCGACTTATTATTTTTTTAATGAAATCATTTTTTTAATTTTTGTTGGTAAAAAACCGTTTAAATAGAAACATAAATATTTAATATTTTTTAGGACTTATTTATTATAGGTTTTATGGTTATTTCATTTTTATGACGTGTATTATGATTATTGTTTTTAAATTGTATAAGGTTTTTATTTTTAAATATATATATTAAGATGTTATAAATGTAAAGTTGCCTTATGTTTAATTTTTTTGTTTCTGAATATAATTCTTTTGAAGGCTAAAGATAATCTTTATTGAATATAATTTTTAGAAACCGTCTTTGTAATATTTATAATTTTTTAACTAAAGTTCTATTTATTCCTCCCTAACCTAAAATTCCGTAATTTAAATGAGTTTTAACTAACGCGTAATATAATATTTCCATATATCTTACATTTAAAATTTTTTAAATATTTTTAAAAATCGGTAGTAAACTTCTTAGTTTTTTAATTAAGTATTCTTAGTGAAAATTCCAATTTAATTTACTATCAAAAATAATTCCCAAATATTTTATTTTATTGACTTTAAAAATTTTAATGTCTTCATTTATTTGAATACTATTCATATTTCGTGGTAGGTTATTTGGGTTTAAAGTAAAAGGAATATAATTTGTTTTATTAAAATTAATTGTTAATAAATTGTTATCAAACCAATTTTTTTATAATTTTAAAATCTTTTTAATTTTATTATTTAAAGGGAAATAAATAAGACACTTTAAGTCTTCCTCCACTGGTATATTAAAGGATGTCTCCATGACATATTTTAAAAACGACAAAAATTCTTTATAATGTTCTATATTTTCTATATTTAAATACTTCCCTCCTCAAATTTTTAAGTTGCTATTATGTGACTATGCATCTACTCTACAATTTTTAAAATATAAATTCACCTACACACCAATGGTGCGATGTCACTAATTTGACAATTAGCTTACTGCTATATTAGTTTAATACCTTGGTTTTTGCCAATTCTCCACGAATGACCTCTTGCTAGGTATACCATTACGGTGGATGTTTTCCAATTACTTTATTAGTCCTTTCCCTCATCTTTTAGCTCCGTTTGGACTGTTTGCAACTGTTATTTCTCTTTTTCTTTATTCTCTTCTCCTGATGATGACTGTTTATACAGTCGAATCATGTAGAGATTTTACCCTTAATTAAAACTTATCTTAATACAGGGTGATTCAAAAGTACTTTGACAAACTTCGGGAGGTAATTGCTGGCAATATTTTAACATGAAAAGTTCTCATAAACAGTGGTCCTTGGCGACTTCGTTACGGAGATACAGGGTGTTGAAATGTTAAAAGAAATAGTAATAATTTTTAAATAACTCCTTAACGAGTTATTTTTTTTTATGAAATTTTGTGAATTAAATAAGCATCTAAGGACACTTATTTTCAAAGTACAACACGTTCGTAAATTTAACCAGTGGCGTCGGTACATAATGTTACTATCATATTTTTTTTGAAAACTATGCTACACCACCGACTTATTTTATTTTAACTTTTTTCTTATAAATCCCCCCTTTATTTAGAACAAAAAAGATTACGTGTGTTTTTTTGATACGAGGGACGGTTTAAGCGTAAATTATTATTTTATTTGAATATACACAAATATTAAAAAATGTGTTTTAAACTGATCAACCACTCAAATATTTATTACAGTATTTTAACGAATACCTACATACATACTTACTAATAAACAAATATGTATATGCCTAAGGAAGGTATCTGAGGATGCCTATTTTCTAAGTATAACACGTTTTCAGTGGCATACATATTTATTTATTAGTATGTTATTTTTTAATATTTTGTATTTTGACAAGGCGGCTTTGGAAATGCTTTTTTTGTCGATAAATTAAAAGATATTTGACAGGTAGTTACCATTAAAAATAACAAAACTGAAGAAATAAAACTCAGTGGTAACTAACTGTCAAATATATTTTAACTTATCGACAAAAAAAGCATTTCCAAAGCCGCCTGGTCAAAATACAAAATATTAAAAAATAACATACTAATAAATAAATATGTATGCCACTGAAAACGTGTTATACTTAGAAAATAGGCATCCTCAGATACCTTCCTTAGGCATATACATATTTGTTTCTTAGTACGTATGTATGTAGGTAT
Organism: Polydrusus pterygomalis; assembly: GCA_963969555.1. Lineage (NCBI taxonomy): Eukaryota > Metazoa > Arthropoda > Insecta > Coleoptera > Curculionidae > Polydrusus > Polydrusus pterygomalis. The sequence continues at coordinate 6,688,953 of OZ018376.1, forward strand.
TCGTTAAAATACTGTAATAAATATTTGAGTGGTTGATCAGTTTAAAACACATTTTTTAATATTTGTGTATATTCAAATAAAATAATCATTTACGCTTAAACCGTCCCTCGTATCAAAAAAACACACGTGATCTTTTTTGTTCTAAATAAAGGGGGGATTTATAAGAAAAAAGTTAAAATAAAATACGTCAGTGGTGTAGCATAGTTTTCACAAAAAATATGATAGTAACGTTTTGTACCGACGCCACTGGTTAAATTTACGAACGTGTTGTACTATGAAAATAAGTGTTCTTAGATGCTTATTTAATTCACAAAATTTCATAAAAAAAAATAACTCGTTAAGGAGTTATTTAAAAATTATTACTATTTCTTTTAACATTTCAACACCCTGTATCTCCGTAACGAAGTCGCCAAGGACCACTGTTTATAAGAACTTTTCGTGTTAAAATATTGCCAGCAATAACCTCCCGAAGTTTGTCAAAGTACTTTTGAATCACCCTGTATACCAGTGGAGGAAGACTTAAAGTTTCTTATTTCTTTCCCTTTAAACATACACTCCACTTAAAGTATGGACTATTTCTTCAAGTTTATTATTTAAGTTTTCCCAATTTTATTTGTATCGGTATAAAAAATTGTAGTACCATCTGCGAAACTATGAATTTATCCATCGCAATTTATACTAAATAAGTCGTTAATATAAATATTAAAAAATAATCGTATATATAATAAGATATTAATTTTAAAGTTTGGTAAATTGCTTCAACATAAAAAGTTACATCTTTTGATATAAACAAAATGAAAAACAATCATATTATATTTTATATCGTCGTTTGGCGTTAGGTCAAGTTATTTTGGATGTGCTTAAGAATCTTAATAAAAGAGGCTGTTATTTTTAGGTGACTTTAGCTCCAAAAGAGCGAAAAGACCTTTACCTAGAATTCAATCCTCAGGAACCAGTTGCGTATTGCATCTATCTTCCCTATGTCCTTAATGGACTGATTGGTCCTCCTGAACTAAACAGGCCCGATTCGTTACAATGCTCCGAGTATTTATCTACCGTAGAAAACGATTATAAAATCTCAGAGGAAAATTGCAACAAGTTAAAAGTGATAAAAGTATTGTGCGCCGCTGGCAAAAAGTGGCTAAGTTTTAGCTCATTGACACTGAGGTTTTGTACTTTGGGACAGACTCATCATCAATTTGTCATTACAAATATTAGTGATGTCTCTCAAGAAGTAAGTTTGCTTTAATGATATTATTCCTTCTGGAATACCCTCTTATGTTATCAAAGAATTTATAGAAAAAAAGGTTTTCTTTATTGTTTGTAACCTTATAAATATTGTTGACTTGTGGGAACCAAATACGGTTGTAACATAAAATAAATATCTATATTATTATATCAGATTTTTAAGCTTATACAGGGTGGCCTTTTAGTGTGGCAAAGTACAATAGCTCCGTTACTATTTCAAATACATTAAAAATATTAATACAAAAGTTGAAGGGCAGTAAGTGACTTATAACGTAAAATTATTTTTAACTCTATAGGGTGGCTTAAAAAAGCGGAACAATAAAAAATGTACTTTTTTTAAATGGAACACCCTGTATATTTTTTCATTTTTAAATTCTAGATAAAATTGTAATTATTTTTTATTAAATACATTATTAGTCTATACTTTATAGTTTCCGAGATATTGACTCTTGAAAAGTGACATTTTTGAACTTTGACAGCTTCTAACTTTCTAACAGTACGTCTTAGAGCAAAACGGCTTACATGTCCCTATCTTCAATTTTTATTATCTTCCCAAAAAAATCAACTTCCGGTTAAACCGGATGTTACTCGAAAGCAGGAAATATAGTTGTTCCGGTTTAACTGGAAGTTGATTTTTTTGGGAAGATAATAAAAATTGAAGATAGGGACATGTAAGCCGTTTTGCTCTAAGACGTAGTGTTAGAAAGTTAGAAGCTGTCAAAGTTCAAAAATGTCACTTTTCAAGAGTCAATATCTCGGAAACTATAAAGTATAGACTAATAATGTATTTGATAAAAAATAATTGTAATTTTATGTGGAATTTAAAAATGTAAAAATATACAGGGTGTTCCATTTGAAAAAAGTACATTTTTTCTTGTTCCGCTTTTTTGAGCCACCCTATAGAGTTAAAAATAATTTTACGTTATAAGTCACTTACTGCCCTTCAACTTTTGTATTAATATTTTTAATGTATTTGAAATAGTAACGGAGCTATTGTACTTTGCCACACTAAAGGGCCACCCTGTACATATACGGGGTCCTGAGCACCTCACCTCCCGTCTTCTATAGCTCACTTAGTAATTAAGTTAGAATTTTGATATTTTGCCGACCTTACCTGTGTCTTGGGGCGCATTTCAGGAAAATATTTTTTTCATACAGGGTGTTCCAAAAAAGTGTGACGTCATAAGGATGTATTTTTAATTTACATGCCATATATTTTCTTACTTATTTGGGTGCCACCTATAGTTACCTACATACCCCTAAAATTTTATTGAAATCGATTCAGTATTATAGACGAAAAAAAAATAAAAACTAAAAAATATCAGTTTTGCACCACTGGTATTAAAAATTATTAAAAAATAAAAATAATGCCTCGTTAATTAAATTATACAAAGGTACTTATTATATAAGGTATTACAGTCTCGTTAACAAAGTTTGATTAATACGAATTGTACAGGGTTGAAAACTTTAAAGCAATTTATTTTTCTTATTTCAAATAGAAACCCCTATATAGTTTTATGTCATTCGATGCAGAATTAAAAATCAAACATTTGTCCTAATTACAACCCTATCGCAATTTCCAACGCATCAAGACTTATTTGGCAGAAAACTCATTTTATCAACTATTCAAACAGTCATTATTATGAATAAACTTGGTATTAATTAAAGTGACAAGAGACCCTTTTGACTTTAGCAATCTAAAAGTTTCAAATATTGTTAAATTGTAAGTAATTATTTAGGCTGTTATAAGTACTTTATATTGTTTTTTGTGACTACAACCAAGAAGAGCTCGTAGATATGATTTTTATATTAGAAGCATGCAAAATGAACTCTTTTCTGGCAATCCGAGTTAACGCACAGCGTTATCCGGAACGACGACATCCAGACAAAAGGAGCCTGCAAAACATATTAGAGAGGTTTGAACAAACGGGAAATGTAAACTACCCAAAACCAGTGAGAAATAAACCGGTTCAAACTGAAGAAAATCAAATGGCTGTGCTATTATCTGTTATAAAAAATCCTTCAGTTAGTCAACAAGCAGTCGCTGATGCCGTATATGTAAGCGAAAGAACAGTTCAACGAATTTTAAAGGATATCCATATCCACGATTATCATTTCCAGTTAATAATTACTAACAATTTAACAATATTTCAAACTTTTAGATTACCAAAGTCAAAATGGTATCTTTTCAAATTAATAACCTTTAATACCAATAAATTGTTTTTCAAAGCCACCTTCGATATTTATTGATAATAATGACTGTTGGAACAGTTGATAAAATGAGTATTCTGCAAATAAGTCTTGATGCGTAAGAACTTGCGATAGGGTTGTAATTAGGACAAAGTTTGATTGATTTTTAATTCTGGATCGAATGACATAAAAATATATAGGGGTTTCTATTTGAAATAAGAAAAATAAATTGCTTTAAAGATTGCAAAGTTTGACACTAAACTTTGGACACCCTGTACAATTCGTATTTATTAAACTTGATTAACGAGAATTTTATACCATATTTAATAAGTGCATTTGTATGATTTTATTAACGAGGCATTCTTTTTATTTTTTATTAATTTTTAATACCAGTGGTGCAAAACTGATATTTTTTAGTGTTTTTTTTTTCGTTTATAACACTGAATCGATTTTAATAAAATTTTAGGGGTATGTAGGATGCACCTAAATAAGTAAGAAAATATATGGCATATAATCTAAAAAATACATCCTCATGACGTCACACTTTTTTGGATCACGCTGTATAAAAAAATATTTTTCTGAAATGCGTCTTAAGATACAGGTAAGGTCTGCAAAATATGAAAATCCTAACTTTATGAATAAGTGATCCATAGAAGACGGCAGGTGAGGTGCAGGACCTTGTATAAAAATTATTGGGACCTATTTTTTCAGATTAAGTTTCAAATTTCCAATTTGGAATATTTCAAATTCATACCAAGCAAGTCCGACGTGCCCATTGTAGAGAACAATGTCACAACTGTTTTGGCACCTGAAGAATCATATAAAATGAACATACGCTTCAGTCCAGTCAAATTTGGCATTTTCACCACAGAAGTTCCTATTCTGGTCAAAGATTACTCGGAAACTTTAGAATTTAATCATATTCAGCTAATCGGGGACAATCCGCAACCACAAATTGTAATATCCAATAAATTGTGCTCCTTTTTGCCGACCCACATTGGTTCCAGGCTGGAAAAGACTATCAGTTTGGAGATGCTAGCACACACTTGCAACGGAGAAGTGGATGTAACATGCGAGGACCCGCATATAGATGTGTTGTTTGTGAGCCGCGAAACCATTTCCAATATGAAAGCCATCCTGCATTATACTGTAATGTTTGGGCCAATAACGGGTAAGCAAAGCGACTTTTTTTTGGTATACTAAATGATTATACAGGGTGTCCCAGATAAGAATGCACTCTACAGGATCTCGTAAACCATAGGAGATACAGAGATGGTTCAATTAGAGAAAAGTTGCGCATAACTGAATCCTGTAACGTCATGTTTTCAAATTTAAAAAATTCCGAATGCTTCCGAAGATATTTAGATAAAACCGAATTTTCGCGATTTCGTTTTAATTGATTTATGATTCTATTTGAAAAGACATGTCCAAATAAATTTAACATTCTCATTGCCACTTTTTCTCCTCTACAAAACGGTTTAATTACATTTTCAATCCGACGTTTTGTTTAGTCACAACCATCATCAACTTTGTTATTTTAAATAGTCGGAAAAATTTATTTTATGCTTAATAAATTCTACGTTTTATTCTTAATCTAACGATGTATTAAACTTATTATTTATTAGACGTTTCGATATAGAAAAACACATCATCAATGAAAATAGTCACATTATCGAAAATATTTTTGATTTATTGTTGTATTTAAACACTAGTTGGATTTTAAAACATTTTTTTTTAAAGAAACTTGTAACAAAACATAATATCTAATAAAACTTATCTGAAAAATGCAACAAGTAATAATTAATTTTAATTATTAAATACAATTATTTTTTATTTTAAATAATGCATGATAATATTCAAACATAACGTACCTTTTAAATTCGGCATCATATTATGGGTGGCTATGAAATTGATTGACGTTCGCAATTAAATAGTTTCTTTAGATCTGTCACTTAGTTACAAAGACCTGTTAGTTTTAAATTTGGTAATTATTATTATGTTTTTTAAATTTTTAACTGTTGCGTTGTGCAGTAAAATTTAACATAATGTAATACAGGTTTTTTAAACGCGCCATTATCTTTTAAATTTGTAACTAGCCTCTTAAAAATTAATCGATTTGGTTGACGCTGTTCGGGATATTTTTAAAAATATTGCATCTCTGCTTGCGCACAATTCTTATGACTCTCGATGTAACAGCAAATCATGTCAAATTTTTCTTCGTTAGAATAATGTTCCATTATTTTAAATTTTACTGCACAATGCAACAGTTAAAAAATAAAAAAAAAACATAATAATAATTACCAAATTAAAAACTAACAGGTCTCTCTGTAACTAAGTGACAGATCTAAAGAAACTATTTAAACAATTGCGAACGTCAATCAATTTCATAGCCACCCATATGATGCCGAATTTAAATGGTACGTTATGTTTCAATATTATCATGCATTTTTTTAAAATAAAAAATAATTGTATTTAATAATTAAAATTAATAATTACTTGTTGCATTTTTCAGATAAGTTTTATTAGATATTATGTTTTGTTATAAGTTTCTTGTAAAAAAATGTTTTAAAATCCAACTAGTATTTAAATACAACAATAAAAACAAAAATATTTTCGATAATGTGGCAATCGAAACAAGCGTCAGCTGTCAGAGTCGTGGTGGACCTAGTCGTAAGGGAATGTCAATTATGTCAAAAAAAAAAATCTAAAAGTAATTTCAGGTCGTTTGAAAATTTGTATTAGCAAATGTTGATATGATGACAATAAATTAAAAAAAAGTCAGTGGCAAAGATAATAGGGGTTTATGCGTCAGCTGCGGATGTATTTTTTTAGATTACTTGCCATATATTTTCTTACTTATTTGGGTGCCTCCTATAGTTACCTACATACCCCTAAAATTTTATTTAAGTATATTCAGTATTATATAAGCGAAAAAAAAATAAAAAGTAAAAAATATCAGTTTTGCACCACTGGTTTTAAAAATAAAAAAATAAATATAATGCCTCGTTAATAAAATTATACAAAGGTACTACTGTATAATTTTATTTGCGAAGCATTATTTTTTATTTTTTATTAATTTTTAAAACCAGTGGTGCAAAACATATTTTTTAGTTTTTATTTTTTTTCGCCTATAATACTGAATAGACTTTAATAAAGTTTTAGCGGTATGTAGGTAACTATGGGAGGCACCCAAATGTGTGTTTCAAAAAATACATCCTTATGACGTCACACTTTTTTGGCACACCCTGTATAAAAAAAATATTTTCCCAAGATCTAAATCTTAAATGGATACCCCTATTTTATATACCTTTTTTGGATTCTGCATAAAATTCTGAACATTTTTTAATAAAAGCATTATTTGTCTATGCTAAACAGTTTCCGAGATATTGACTCTTGAAAAATGACATTTTTGAACTTTGACAGCGTCTATCTTTCTAACTGTACGTCTTAGAGCAAAACGGCTTACATGTCCCTATCTTCGATTTTTATTATCTTTCCAATAGTGTCAACTTCCGGTCAAACCGGAAGTACTATATTTCTTACATTCGGTTTAACCGAAAGTTCACACTATTGGAAAGATAATAAAAATCGAAGATAGGGACATGTAAGCCGTTTTGCTCTAAGACGTACAGTTAGAAAGCTAGAAATGTTCAGAATCAGAAAAAAAATTATATAAAATAGGGGTATCCATTTAAGATTTAGATCTTACCCCCCCCCTCCCTCCTAGTGGCTTGAAGTAACAAGATTGACAATATACGCAAAAGATGTCCCCCTCGAAATAAAAATCGACGGGTCCGAGCGATTTTCCACATTTTCATTTTAAAGCAGGAAAATCGAGGTGGGAAGTTTTCAAATGAACACCCTGTATATACTTATACCATCAAAAATATTTAATTTTTTTGACGTGATATTTTAAGAAGGAGAGGCTCTCTGTGCACTCTGCAGTGACTAATTTGCAAATAATTTGCTCCCTTCAATGTTTTAATTTTAGAAAAAAACAAGTCGACACGAGTCTATCCAACTGAGCCTGCTGTTTTTTTTTAGTCGCCGCGCCGCGCTAAGGGCGGACTATAAATATCGAGGTTTAAAGATCATCAATGTTCCATTTTCGATGTTTTTTTGGCCCCTATTAAAGGCACCCGCTTTGTTTCAGAATTTATAAAAAATACTTGGGCGCCCTTATCTTTTAAATAGTATATTATACATCGAAGGTTATGCAGACGTTTGTTTTACCTTTGGCAATATTTTGCGCCCCTTGGACTTTGCGCCCCCGGCGTCTGCCCGGGTTGCCCGGGCGCTGTGACCGGGCCTGTAGACATTCTCTTACGACTAGGTCCACCACGGCTCTGACCTGACAGCTGACTCTTGTTTTGATTGCTAGCTATATCTATCGAATACATACAAAATCAAGCGACCTGAAATCACTATCAAAAATGCAACGCTACCTCCCGGGCTATACCACTTGTATTGGTAATACAATATAACATAACAAAATGTGACATTTAACATAAGACAAAATACATATACCTATGAAGACACAGTTTAATTTAATAAGGTTCTAAAACTGTCCCCAAATGCAGCGTGTCCCCGGATGGAGTTGACAAGAGGAAAAAGATCTTTATTATTGATTTTAGGACGAAAAGTTATTCTTTATAAAAAATTCTGCTTGTCGAGAAAATTAATTTACAATAAAAATTTTTAGATCAGATGTACAAAATACAAAATAGCCTAAATACAAAATTTGAAATCTGAATTCCAATTTTTGTTTTTTTATTTTTTACAATAGATTTTATTAACATTAAAAATGTACAATTGTGGAAAAAGTTATTATTCTACATATTCTCCATCAACCTGCACACATTTCTCCAAATTAGAAATAAATTAAATAAATAGGTCAGCACTCTCAGGTTTTCATTTTAAATGTTCATAAATTCTATTGTAAAAAATAAAAAACAAAAATTAGAATTCAGATTTCAAATTTTGTATTTAGGCTTTATTTTGGATTATAAACAACTTTGTTTCATAAACATTTTGTCTAAAATAATAAATAATGGTACTTCTCACTTAAGGCATTTTCATGTTTATCAACATTATTTGATCTAAAACTTTTGAGATGGTAAATTAATTTTCGCGACAAGCAGAATTTTTTATAAAGAATAACTTTTCGTTGTAAAATCAATACTAAAGATCTTTTTCCTCTTGTCAACTCCATCCGGGGACACATTGTATACTTTTATACTTACCTAAAGAAGTGTCGGAACTCTCATCAGTCAACATATTCGAAAATCTTGGCCCTAAATAGAGCAACTTTTTCTGGCCCACAGACTTAGAAGCCCGAAGCATAGCCACCACGCCCGCCATTCTATGGCGAGTGTTGTAGTCATGTTCAAGAGTTCTCTTATTTTGTGGATGTTTATATACAGAGTGACCAGTAAAGTCCGCATCACCGGGGATTTTTTTTTATTAATAACTGTATTCGAAATTTGACTTTGGCATCAAGCTCTGCTTCGATCGAGATGAAAATTAAGCACAAAAATAGTAGTCACGTGATTCGCATTATCTGTCAAATTTTAAATATTTCCAGAAAATAATTCAATAGTGGGGTTATTTCTGAAAGTATCGAAAAAAGTTATTAAAAAAAGTTTTTAAATGCAGTTTCTAGCCTATATGCAAAATTTTAGCTGCATAAGATAATTTTGATTTTTTACCAATATTTTGTAAATTGCACCACTTTTGCAAAATAAGACTCAACGCAACCTACATAAAACTTCTTAGTTTTGACAATGCTTTATTTCATATACATTTTTTTTGAAGTAGAGCCATTTTAAATGTGTGTTTTTGTACAAAATCAAAATTGGGCTATTAAAATTTGGTCGCATGTGATGCAAAGTTTATTTGTTTTTGACCCTGTATAAGGTAACTTCATAAAATAAGTATTTTTGAAAACGTAGTGTGTGTCTAAAAGTAATACACATTAATATTAGGACAAAAAAGAACAGTGTCATTAGTAAAGTGTTCATTAAGTGGAAAATAAATTTTAGTGGTGGGTAGAAAATCAAAATTATCTTATGCAGCTAAAATTTTTGCATGTGGGCTAGAAACTGCATTTTAAAAAACTTTTTTTAATAACTTTTTTCGATGTTTTCAGAAATACCCTCTCTTGGGAATTATTTTTTGGAAAAATTAAAATTTGACAGATAATGCGAATCACGTGACTACTATTTTTTTTGTTTAATTTTTATCTCGATAAAATAACTTTTCGTCGTAAAATCAATAATAAAGATATTTTTCCTCTTCTCAACTCCATCCGGGGACACACTATATATCTACACCTTTTTTCTTAACAAAATACATTTCAAAAAAAAATTGACGGGTCCGAGGTATTCTTGATGACGTGGACGATACTTTATAGTATAAAAGGCTGATTTATCTCTTTATCACAACGCTGTTTATCGTCAGCTTATTTTTCCCCATTTTAGATTGCGTAGTTGAATCAAAGATCAAATTCTCCTGTCAATGTGACACCAGCAGCGAAATGGAAGTATTCGCATGCGGAGATTCCTCTGTAATAATCAACTTCATGGCCAATCCAGATATGGTCAATCAAAACACATACCCGTACTTTCCGAAAAAGGAAGACAAAACAATTTACTCCATTTTCATGCACTCGATTATTCCTATCGTAGAAAGGTGGCTCTATAGCCAGGGTTTTGTGTATACAAATTATTATAAGATACCTGATGATATTGCACGATTTCCTATAAATATTGAACTTAAGAAGAAAGTAGGCATGTCGGGAAAGAAACAAGAAGAGTATTTACCGTTAGTTCAATTGTTAATCAATTTAATGGATCGATCGATTTTAAAGTATATCAACAACAAGTAAGTTTTGAACTATTCATAATTTTATTGTTTACCGGGCGATGCAGCGCCGGACTGGCCATGGGAAATCCCATTTAAATTTTGCTTCCATCATATTTTCGCGCCCCTATTATTTTTACACCAAAATTGTACTTTCTAAATTAAAATTAAATAATAATAATAATAATAATAATAAGTTTATTTAAAATTTTATAATATAATAAATATGTTTATGTTTTCTTCTATAAACTTATTCTTCAATCCCCTGAAGCTGAGCTTGTTAGGGGCAAATCTTATTTTTTGTCTTAGTATGTAAAATCATAAATATGCTTTAAAAATCAAGTTTTAAAGTAAAAATGTTAATTTATAGTATGAACGCAGTTTTTTTTGAAAAAATATATATTATCTATAATAAAATTATTAATTTATAATTTTTAAGTAAAAAATATTACTTAAAGTCGCCACAGTGGATCTTTTCCCATGCGTCATCACTTTTACGTCATCAAAATCGTATGAATCAAATCAAAATTACGAGACGAAAAAAGTCAAAACTAAGTCTAAGTTCATAAAATGGACGTGCCTGCCTACCGTTTGACGTACCTACATAATATCCCGAAAAATTATTCCGAGTTTCTCTCGGGGTTTATTCATACTCTAACGCAGTCTAACCCATTAATTCCCAGCTAAATATGAATTTCAATACATTTATTGAAATCTTAAACTAACATCCTATTTTAAAGGGGAATTATATTTAACAGCTGTATCTCGGAAACGAATCGTTTGCCCGGCATTCTCTATTATCTAAAAGAAATTGACAAACAAATGTTAATACATTTAATACTATTTTTAAAGCTTAAAATCTAGAAAAGTTTGGTGTTTTATTGACTTTTAAAATTGCAAAAGTCAAATTTTTGACATTCTTTCATTTAAGGGAATTTAGCCACTGCCGTAAACTTTTCAAAGAACTTTCACGGTTAGAATATTTAAAATAAATAAATTATTATAAAAATCCATAAATACTTACCGCCAAAACAGATGGTGGGTATAATTAGCTCTAAAAAGAACTATTTTTAGAAAAAGGAACAGTTTTAAGGCACACAAATTTACAAAATACGAATTAGATTGGCAGATCAAAACAAGGTTGACAATGACGTTCTAAAATACAACGGTAGTCAACTAAACAAATAAAAAAAGTTGACGTTTATAGTTTTATTCTTGTCTAGCACGTTATATTATTGCGGAATCTTGGCTAAGTTCTTTTATGCTTTTATTCAAACTTGTTACTGTAATAAATAAGGATGCAGAGTTATTAACCACGTTGGGCCCTGATCGTTGATTGATGACGCACGGGTAAAGATCCACTGTGGCGACTTTATATGAATTATTCAGAACAATATTGTCATGAAAATAGGGCATTTTCCAAATTTATTTATTTCTTAAATTATTATTATTTCTAATTTAAATCTAGTCCAAGCTTATTTTGCAAACTGCACATAAACATCGGCTTGTTTTATTTATACTGATCTAATTAAACAAGAGGACGATCAGTATAAATAGCAATCCGACAAGCTTGGACGACACTCACTCTTGGGTCACAGACTCATCTTGGGTCAGACTCCGACACACTCCGAGTCCGGGGTCACGTAAACCCACTCTCTTAGTGAGGTCCCATCACGACACTCCTCGACGCGTCTCGACTGCCTGTCACGGCACCTGCCATTTGCCGCCCTAGCCAGTAAAGCAGCCCCTGGATCATAGTTATTATAATGTATGTATAACTGGTTTGTTTGTCTACAATAATAGATTATAGTTGTTTTTATAAAGCCTGTCTACCTTTATTAACCTCTCGCAAAACCTAGCTACACCCCCTACATGACAATATTAATTAATTAATTAATTAAACTATTTCTAAAAACATTTTCAAATTGTCTGCTTTTAATATCCATGTTTTTATTTCGACTTTAAATTTTTTTAATGAAATCAATTTTTTAATTTTTGTTGGTAAATAATCGGTTAAATAAAAACATAAATATTTGAATTTTTTTTTGTACAATGGACTTATTTATTTTAGGTTTTATGGTTATTTCATTTTTATGACGTGTATTATGATTAACTAAAAAAATAATAAAATTTGGTGTGAGTCCATCATACAAAAACATTAACAAAAGTATAATCCAATTTTGATGAAACTAGAGTAGGAAGTTCCAATACGCTGGGTCCATAAAATTGACATTCTTATGGGCCCAGGGTATTGAAACTTCTCTTCCTACCTCTACTACAAATAAATAGGGTAGTCAATATTTTTGAGGGTAACACAATTTATATTTAAGTTCCCATGGTCAATCTGGCGGTGTATCATGCACCACTCGGTATCTTGGTCACTGTGAGACCGATTTTACAGATACTTTGTTGCATATTATATTTTCTTTTAGTCTTCAACCTACTCCAGACATTCACGGCAGAACCCTTTACAACTACGTTACCTATAGGAATACGATTTCGTTTTTAAAGAGCCAAGGGATTCGCGTTCCAGGACTTAAACCCGAACACCTAATGCAATATGAGGAATACAAATACTTTAATGAAAACCTAGTCGACAAGGAAAGGACACTAATAGAGAAAAGATTTACAGAAGAAAATTTTTATAGGTTTAGTAAACAGAAATGGTTAGATTTGTTCCTTAAAATATACAAGGTAATCAATTACTTTACTTACGGAATATCTCAGCAATTTCCAGAATATGACACGAAAACGTATAAAACTCCGGCATATTCTATACAGCAGCGGTTCTCAAAGTATGGTACGTGGGGCCTCTAAAGGTGGTTCGCGAACAGTAAAGTTATGTACTTGCCTCAAATAAAATTATCGTTGGCTCAATCTTATTAAGAATCTATCATTTCCCACATTTTATATTGTAAATGGCAACACTGTTGTTGGTGTTTATTCAACGGGGAATCCCCTGCTCGTTTTAAAATCGTGACGAGTCATGCGTATTTTGTTTTGTTCAGTGTCGTGATTAGTGATGGGAAAAACCGAATTATTTTAATAACCGACTACCCAGAATTCAAGTGATTTAAAAAACCGAATGATAACCGGTTTTTCACTCAAATGCTAATAATAATATTGGCGGTTCATCGTTCATGTTGATTTACAGCATTTGTATTGGGAATAACTGACTCGGTGTTGTTAATCGATTGATTTTTTGCGGATTATTAAATGTGGCGGAGATATTTGTGGATTTTTTGGCAATTTTCCTAGTTCCCAGATCTTACAATTTAACAAGTTGACTACTTGACCTTGAGATGTCACGATATTGCATAACTCATGATATTTATGAATACTGAATACTCACCACTAAACATTGAGTTTTCAGTAGACGCCGACGATTTAAATCTAAATAAAATAATAAATCCTATTATCCTACGCAGGCAACCCGTAATGCAGTATTTAAATCTAAATAATAAATCATATTATCTTACACAGGTAACCCGTAATGCAGTATTTAATTTGAATTATATCGCCAATAACCGAAACAAATCGGTGTAGCCGCTCGCTAGGAGATGGCTCTGGCCGCAGTGAGTGATTGACATGCGGGCAGCAACTATTATCTTACACAGGCAACCCGTAATGCAGTATTTAATTTAAATAATATCGCCAATAGTAACCCAAACCACTCAGTGTAGCCGCTCGCTAGGAGATGGCTCTGGCCGCAGTGAGTGATTGATATGCGGGCAGCAACTTTGGAGACGAGTTTTTTTTTTTTTTTTTTATTTATTTATTTTACGTCGGCCTTTTTCCGCAACGAGGCCAATCACCGACGCCAGGGAATTTGTCACACACTATCTGGTAATTTTTGCCGAATCCCTCTTTGTCGAGGGTAGGGTTCTTTAACGTGCCAACATCCATGACACGGGGCCCACAGTTTAACGTCTCTTCCGAAAGACGGCGCCATCTCTTAAACCAAATTCCAAATTTAACATCGACGTTGCCGGCATCGGGAATGGAACCCGGGCCTACGATCTGTGAGGCTGCTGCGCTGACCACCAGACCACAACGTCGACTTGGAGACGAGTTGGAAAATAAAAACCATATGTTCGTCACTCGAATTATTTCCGAAGATAATCGAATAATTCAAGTGATTGAAAAAACCGAATGATAGGTTCTTTTTCACTCGAGTGATCCCAACACTAGTCGTGATTGTCCTGTGTAAGTATTGGTTGGTGATTGTGTTCTAGTAAAGCGAACGTATTTACTGTGTTTTTAATCTCAAATTAACTCGTGGAAGATATGGATAAGTGGCTTAAAAGAGACATAAAAACGTTGGAAATCCTGTTCTATCAAGTTCTACTTCAAAATCAGAATGTGTTGTTAATAAACATGAAGAAGATCCTTCCAAAAAACGGAAAGTAATAAGAAAATATCCGGAATACATTAATTTAGGATTCACGTTCCCAAACGTAAACTATGGGCCTCATCGTTCCCACTGACTTTTAAGGTGATATGCTGATGTACGCTATTTTAATAATTTTATTATTATAAATTTTTTGTTCTTTAATAAAAGCTTTTAAAAAAAACTTGTTTTAATACTATAACAATCTGTTCTGTTGCACGATTATCAGTATTTCTTATTAGACTACAAGTTCAATACGTACACGCAGCACAACTTGTTTTATTTAGTTCGGTGGTACTCGATTAATCCACATTGCACATAAATTATATGCGAAAGAAAAAGTCTGAGAACCGCTGCTATACAGCGTTTCATTGGCCAGAAATAAGAAATTTACAACAGAAAATCAATTTTGATATCTTAAATTTTGTTTCTTGTTTCTTGTCACAAAACTTAATTATGTCGCTATTGATTTGTTTCTTCGTTTCAAATCATATTTCTGTTGCTTATGGCTTATCGCCTAATGCTTCTTTTCTACCGTGCGAGGAAAAATTATTTGCATCAAAGAGGGCCTTGCATCTAAGGACGTAATGCTTAGCCGTGGAGCTTAATACCTGTTGGGTGTCAGTAACTACCTGAATTAACAATCAATCAGTTATTCCGTCATCTTTGACAGTCGTTACAAGTAATTTGATTCATCGCTAATTTTTCCAATTTCTTGAACAATTCACACAATGGGCTTTACGGAACAGCACAAAACATTCATGGTTAAAGCGTATTTTCGAAACGGGGTTAGAGTAAAATATTGTGAGTGGCAATACAATCCGGGTTTGTGAATGGACGATTTTCACGAACATTTTCCTAACGTTGCTTTTATTGCTGGGGATTTTTATCATTTCCGGAAAAGAACCGTGGCTGTGTTTAGGGAAACAGGTTTTATACAACACAAAAAGGAACAGGAAGACCATCTGTAAGAACAGAAGAACTTGTTGCAAACGTTCGTAAAATAATGCAAAATACGCCAACAAATTGTATAAGACGCCTGTCCCAAGAAGTGGGAAGATCTTATGGAACATGCAGGACTATTCTTAAAAAGCTATAATAATAATTAATTAAGTTAATTTTGTAAACAACAAAACTAAATTTGTATTTGTCTATTTATTTTATTACCCATTTGTTTGGCATATCATGTCATAATATGAATTTGACTAAATTTTAACCTAGATTTGGTTAGATGTATCGTCCCCATATCACTGCGATCTAAACCCAAGCCCTAGGTTTTTTAATCCAAGCCCTCTGCTTTGATGCAAATAATTTTTGCTCGCACGGTAATTGTGTCTCGGCCTTTAGGGCCTGTGTCCATAGGTAAAACAATGGAAGAAAATAAGGGAAACATTTGGTACAGCTACACACCTAATTCCGAAGCTAATCATACTCGTACACTTGACAATAGATTGCGCCTCTTGTTTCCAAAATGCAATATTTTTTTAGATATTAGTTTTCGAACGGATTGTTGACCCAAGGCCACCAACTCTTCAAGATAATGGAAACAAAACGAAACAGATTCCTCCAGAAGATAAAAGCAAAGAAATCAACTTTTTAACCGAGAATAATAAAAAATTTGAGAAATACATTAGGAAAAAATTTAAAAGATTTCCCAATTGGTTTAAGTGTGATGCGAAGTTGCTTCTGTGGCTGGAATTCCACTATAATACCCAGAGGACGATATTGTGGCCCGAGGAAGAGTTTGGAAGTTATAAATATTTTGATAGTTTTTCTATATTAGCTGACAGGTAACAGCGAATTAATAATAATAATAATAATAATAATAATAATAAGTTTATTTAAAATTTAATAATATAATAAATATGTTTATGTTGTCTTCTATAAACTTGTTCTTCAATCCCCTGAAGCTGAGCTTGTTAGTATGCCAATCATTTATGTAATCTTCTATTTGCTATAAGCCCATCAGGTTAACTTAAAATACGGTCTATATTGGGGAGTTTTCGCATGACACTTACACTTTGGAAATTTTACATTTTTTTCATGATAATCATTTTTATATGTTTCAAAAATTAATTAATTAGATAGTGCTTAGCGGGCTGGTTAGGTAGATATCGGTGCTGATGATGGTACTTTTTAGTACTAAAACATGTACATCCCAATAAACTGACTACATTTTATATATTAATTGTGGAGACGACTGTGAGTTTTTTTCCCATATCTTCACAGCTCCACTCTGAGGTAATGGACTACTTCCGTAAGATATTTATTTATTTATTTATTTATTTTATCGACGGGCAAAACCCAATTACAATTTTTACTTAACAAATTAATTATTATAAACTAATGCTATTAATCGAAATACACTAGAGTTTGCAGAACCGAATTATTTTATCGATTTGCTATGTGTGTGTATGAAAACGGCAATAATTTTAATAATAATAATAATAATAATAATAAGTTTATTTGAAATTTAATATTATAATAAATATGTTTATGTTGTCTTCTATAAACGTATTCTTCAATCCTCTGAACTGAACTTGTTAGGGGCAAATCTTATTTTTTGTTTTAGTATGTAAAATCATAAATCATAAATATGTATTAAAAATCAAGTTTTTTAAAGTAAAAATGTTAATTTATAGTATAAACGCAGCTTTTTTGAAGAAATATATTACCTATAATAAAATTATTAATTTATAATTTTTAAGTAAAAAATATTACTTATATAAATTATTCAGAACAATAATAATTAATTAAAGCATTTCTAAAAATATTTTCATATTGTCTGTTTTTAATATCCATGTTTTTATTTCGACTTAAAATTTTTTAAATGAAATCAATTTTTTAATTTTTGTTGGTAAATAATCGTTTAAATAAAAACATAAATATTTGAAATTTTTTTGTCCTATGAACTTATTTATTTTAGGTTTTATGGTTATTTCATTTTTATGACGTGTATTATGATTATGGTTTTTAAATTGTATAAGGTTTTTATTTTTAAATATATATAATATTAGAATGTTATAAATGTAAAGTTGTCTTATGTTCAACTTTATCGTTTCTGAATATAATTCTTTTGAAGGATAAAGATAATCTTTATTGTATATAATTTTTAGAAACCTTTTTTGTAATATTTCTAATTTTTTAAATAAAGTTCTATTTATTCCTCCCCAACCTAAAATTCCGTAATTTAAATGAGTTTTAACTAACGCGTAATATAATATTTCCATGTCTTACATTTTAAAAAATTTTAATGTTTTTAAAAATCGGTAGTAAACTTTTTAATTTCTTAATTAAGTATTCTATGTGAAAATTCCAATTTAATTTACTGTCAAAAATAATTCCTAAATATTTTATTTTATTATAACTTTAAAAATTTGAATTTCGTCATTTATTTGAATACTATTCATATTTTGTGGTAGGTTATTTAGGTTTAAAGTAAAAGAAATATAATTTGTTTTATTAATATTATTTGTTAACAAATTGTTATCAAACCAATTTTTTATAATTTTAAAATATTTTTTAATTTTATTATTTAAGTTTTCCCAATTTGTATCGGTATAAAAAATTGTAGTATCATCTGCAAAACTATGAATTTGAATACCTTATTCGACCCCATTAGTTAGTTTTTGGTATTATTCTAATTTTCATTAATAATTTTGTATAATTTCTCATGTTCTTTTATAAAATTTAAAACATCTTTTGATTTTATTTTATTATGCTTTAATGTTTTAACTTTGCTTTTAAACAACAGAAATCATAACATATTAATTATTTAATGTTTTGTGTTTTCCAGAGATATGCAATAAAATTGATTTTATTTTTATTTCTCGAAAACGAAGCAAGATATGAAAACAATTTAACAGGCAAGAAAAGGATATTTTTAGTTGCTGAATCCGAAAAAAATATAAAAATTACCAAAAACTCAGTGGCGTCTTATTTTTTGCCAATATTATTTGTTAAGGCGCCCCCTGAGATGTCACTGGACGCAACACGAGCGTTTTATCACTAAAATTATCATTACCAAAATTAAATTAAAATCTGCTAAAGGATACTAAAAATATTTATAATTGAATACTGTTTAAAATTATTAAAAAAAAAAACTTAACCCCAAATATCTCCGTTCATGTTGGATTTATGAAAAATTTTTATGGAACATAATTTAATCAAAAATTAATTATCTTTAAGAACCACAGCATTTAAAAGTTCCTGTCATTGAAAACATTCTTTGCACCGTGGCGCCACCTACCTCTTGTATTATTCAAACACATTTTTTACACAGTTGTGAAGCCAATCATAGAGGCTAAAAACTGGCGTTTACAGAATTTACATGTCACTTGTGGTTTTCGAAATAGTTGGCCTGGGAGTTTTTATTGAAACACCTTGTATAATATATCAAATCCGATTCAACGTTCAGAAAGTAAGTCCAAACTCAGTCTCCGCCTCAGACCATCATAGGAGTCAACAGGCAACCTAAATTTGTATGCAATAAATCTAATAAATTTTGTTGTACCTTTTCGATATGTTGAATATGAGAATATGTCGTATCAAATATGACAGTGACCACACACAAGATAGGAATTCCGGACATGACCTAACAAGAGTTTTGTAAATTCAAACTGACAATATTTTAGAAATCTCTAGTATTTCTACACATGAATCCTAATAACTTTAATGATTTGTTTACAATTTATTCATAGTGAATATGGAAATCTAATTTAACATCCAAGTGAACACCCAAGTGACACGGAGTGGTAACTCTTTCCAACATGCAATCATTTAATTTATAGTCATAGTTAAGTGACTGCATTGTGCGATTAAAAGTAATTATTTTACATTTTTTAATGTTTAACTCTAATTTTACTTCTAACACACCACTCATACACTCCATTTAAGTCCTTTTGGATTCTCAAAGCATCATAAACTGACTTAACTATAGCAAACAATTTCAAGTCATCAGCAAAGAACAAACTCTGTGAAAATAAGATTTCCAATTTAAATCGTTAATGAAGATTATATAAATAGGTATGAATAAGAGAATTTATTAAATTTTATATTTACTACAGCCTCCAAAACCCCCCTCCCGCGCTAATATTGTGGCATATCGGACAAGTGTGTAACTGTTTTTTATATTGGAATACATAGGGATCCAAGCACAATGGATACCCTGGGGCGGGTAGACCACGATGGCCGTTTCGTCCTTGTTAGGACTCTACGGGCAGCCATAACTCAAACAATCGCGACATAGCGGTAAGATCTCAGACCAAGCACTACACAGTGCTTGATCTGAGGGTAAGCTGTATTAAAAGCCTTTTTACAAAAGCAATGCGGTCATCAATACGCCGTAGCGCCAACCCATTCTAGTGAGTGATCTTTGATCTGTTTCTAGTCTGCAAAATGGCAGATGTTCCGGTGAAAATGCAAATAGCGTTCCCTATACTGGATTGTGAAGCACTTCGTGGTTTATTTAGTTGTCTACCTTTCGATTATTATCAATGTGACTGTCTTTTATATTGGAGTTAATTCCGCTGGGATGGCGCTACGGTGTATTGATGACCGCTTTACTATTGTAAAAGGCTTTTAATACATCTTACCGCTGTTGTTGGGATTGTTTGGGTTATGGCTGCACGTAGAGTCCTAACAAGGACGAAACGGCCGTCGTGGTCTACCCGCCCCAGGTTATCCATTGTGCTTTGATCCTTGTGTATCCCAATAAAAAAAACAGTTACACACTTGTCCGATATCCCACAATTATTCGCTTTTAATTATTTTCGCGAGCACTATAATTATCTTCTAAATAATATTTATTATTACAGCGTAGCTTTAGCCACCGTGACTGCGGCCTATTGCCCATACCTGCAGGAGCAATTAAGGGACCTTTATGCTTGCCCGAAAAACATTGAGCATCGGGTCCACAATGCTTGTAAAGTGGTTCAAGTTTGGAAGAGTTTAAAGCTTAGCTTTGACATTCATCCCCAGACGATAGTTGCGGCGAATCAAATAAAAGTTATGTTTATTGGTAGGTATATTTTTACTTTCCTAAAGTTTATTTCAGGAAATATTTACACCTCATGCAAAAAACAAGATACAAAGCTATATTCTATATATTTTGCTAACACTCATATAATCACGTTCGGATCGTATTTAGGAAGTAAATTTTTCCACTTTCGGAAATATCCGAAAAAAAAAACGATATTTGTTTTAGTTTTTAATTTTGCACCTTTATTTTTACTTGTGTAGAAAACAACATATTTTTTCGCAACCGCTTTTTAAGTTAGAAAAGTCTATTCAATGACCGCTGACCGTTACGTTATATTCTCCATATTTGCGGCACGGCGTAAATTAATTCAGTCAGTTTGACTTGCCGGTGGTAAAGGTTATGATTTTTCTTAAGCTTGATCTACATGGAGACGGATGCATGTGAACAAGTAAAATACATTTGAATTTTTAATTGTTATTTTTATATTGTTAATGAAGTCAGAAATAAGTAGTTTATTTAGGGTAAAAGGGGTCATGGGATGAAACATTTTGTTTTTGAGAGTCAGTATGAAATTTTTAATTAATTTCACTTGTTTTAAAAAAAAACTGTTTCTTCTTTATTGGTGGAAAGTTATGCTTAAAGTTTTCTTTCACTTTACACAGACTGTACTGTAACTTATTCTCGGACCTATAATAATACACAGCCATGTTACCTGGCATCTCTTTTGCTTCGAATGCGTTCTCGCTTATAAAACTTAAAAAAAAAAAAACTTACCAATTTTGTATGATTTGAAAACAACCGGCTAGATATATAATTAATTATTATCCAATCTGTAACATTATTTTTAGACATTAATTAGGGTGATCCACAATGATTTACACAAGTAAACACTTCTTTTCTTACTTTTACAAGTTTTTCCGTGTGTTAATCATTGCAACTAGATCACCCTGTATTTCTTAGATTAGCATTGCCAAAAAAAAATAACATATTGGATAATCAAAAAAAAAAATACCTTGTCGGATTTTCATTGTCTTTATTTTGTTACTTAACACAACGTTTCGGTTAGTTAGTATCTCTAACCGTTTTCAAGTGTAAACTAAATTATAATTTCAAGGCTACTGTCTTAAATACTATCCATGTGCAATGAAGCTTGATGATTCCGCCTACGTGCTTATTGGAGTGTGAAGTTTGAGCTGTTTGTATTGGACAAGAAGAGGTTTCCAAATATTGGGGATAACTATACTTGGTTTACTAAATATATGGGTATTTTGATTCATGAAAGCTGCTTTTTTGAATTTTCGTTTTCGCCAGTGCTGTTCAGTGTCCAAAACCTTGGCTGGAAGTTTCAACTATTTGGATAATATGTTTCAAATATTCTTTAACTCGTACGGGAAGAAGTCTCTATGTTTCTCTAAAGTACATACACTACAATGTAAACAGTGATCAGAATCCAAGGTTTTGGACACTGAACAGCACTGGCGAAAACAAAAATTCAAAGAAGCAGCGCTTATGAATCAATATACTCATATATTTAGTAAACGAAGTATAGATATCCCCAATATCTGGAAGCATCTCATTGTCCAAAACAAACAGCTCAAACTTCACACTCCAATTAGCACATAGGCTATAGGTACCCACTTTTCTTCCTCTCTACCTTGGTACTACAAAATATTAAAATATGAACAAAGTCATGTGTTTTCAAAATACAAAAACTATGAAATATTCAACATCCTGTACCTGTATATTTTATTTCTTTATAAGTGAAAACTAGGACTTAATTTTCCACCAAAAAAGAAAAAAAGTTAATAGTTTTTAGAAAACAAGTGAAAACTCCAGGCAATGAAGAAAATCTGAAAGTTAGAAATTGTTTAATTGAATAAATAGAACTTTAGTTGAAAAATTAGAAATATTACAAAAAAGGTTTCCAAACATTATATTCAATAAAGATTATCTTTATCTTTCAAAAGAATTATATTCAGAAACAAAAAAGTTGAACATAAGACAACTTTACATTTATAACATCCTAATATTATATATATTTAAAAATAAAAACCTTATACAATTTAAAAACCATAATCATAATACACGTTATAAAAATGAAATAACCATAAAACCTAAAATAAATAAGTCCATAGGAGAAAAAAAATTTCAAATATTTATGTTTTTATTTAAACAGACAATTTGAAAATATTTTTAGAATTGCTTTAATAATTAATATTGTTCTGAATAATTTATATAAGTAATATTTTTGACTTAAAAATTATAAATTATTTAAAATTTAAATTTTGTTATAGGTAATATATTTCTTCAAAAAAGCTGCGTTTATACTATAAATTAACATTTTTACTTTAAAAGTTAATTTTTAATGCATATTTATGATTTATGATTTTACATACTAAAACAAAAAATAAGATTTGCCCCTAACAAGCTCAGCTTCAGCGGATTAAAGAATAAGTTTATCAAACACAACATAAACATATTTATTGTATTATTAAATTTTAAATAAACTTATTATTATTATTATAATTAAAAGGACATAACTTAAAAACTAGTTATAGGATTGAATTACGGCCATGGATACTTTAACTCAGGACGTCACCATCTATAAAATACTAGAAATTCAGAGGAATTAGCCGATGGCCAGTTTCCGTAAATGGTGTGGGGTGTGGGGGGTCCTTAGGACCCCTATAGTGAATAGTTGTGTGTTTTGCCTTAATAAAACCTACATTTTCTTGGTCTAACAATATTTTTTGGTACAGTAATCTACCTTTACGAAGTTCTACCACACTTTTATCCAACAAACGAGATCGAAATCCAGGCGTCATTATCAAACAGTGCCTCATACGAACTAAATGTGGCAAATTGTGGCGATGCTTCCATCAAATACGTTGCCATATTTTTCGGAGAGGGATCAGAACTGTTTAAAGTGGACAACCCGCAAATTGTTATTCCCGCAAGGCAGTCCAGAAACATTAAACTGACTTACATTGCCAAGAAAGTTTTAGAGGTAAATCTATTTTTCTATATTATTATTATTAAAAGGTTTTTATTGTTTTTTTTTTTTTTTATTATTTATTTTACATCGGCCTATTTCCGCAACGAAGCCAATCACCGACGCCAGGGAATTTGTCACACACTATCTGGTAATTTTGCCGAATCCCTCTTTTTCGAGGCCCACAGTAGGCTGGGCCGAAAAAGTAAAAAATTGGCAATTGCAAATGGTATATTTGCCAATATCTGACTATACATTTAAAAGTAATTTGTGGAAAATTTTATTAAAATTCGTAAATGTTTCGCCGCGCCCCTGTGACCTTGAAAATTAGTAAAAAGGCAGATTTTTTAATATTTAATGTTTTTTAAATCCAAAATTATAATTTTTTTGTGACTTCTTGTGGATGTGGGAATGTGTATATAGTCGGATCTGGTCTTATCGTGCGGGTCATACGATTCAAGAAAGACATACTCTCAGTTTTTGTTTCCTTTACTTGCGTTTAATTTTACCCTCTAAATAAAATACGTAAGATAAATGAGACAGACTTATTCCATTTTGACATGAAAAAAAAAGGATATGTATTTACTTTCCAGCGATTCTAAAAAAGCTTATAATAGCACCAGCTACGTTTTATTTTTAATATGCCAGTTTTGTGACTTTGACAGTTTGTGACAAAATGAAACAATTTTCTGGGTTTTTGCATCCCCAATCAAAAAAAATGGTACTTAATCTGATAAACTATTTCGAAAATGAAACAAAAAGTGGAAATTCGCCAACCAATATTCAGGAAACAGTAGCCAAAGCACTGGGAATTAGTTTAAGGACTGTGCAGAAAATTGTGCATGAAACAAAACATAACATAATACCCAAGAATACTAAAAAGTGTAAACGAAGAAAGCCAAAGACTGAGGATTTAAGCGAAAATATTAAAATGGGAGTTCGAAATGTGATTTACCATTTATACAAATCAAAAACCAATGTAACTCTTCCAGTTTTACAAAAAACATTAAAAATTCGGGGTGTTTTGGAAATTGGACTTGACGCGTTATTAAAATTTATAAAAAATTTAGGTTTTCGCTATAAAAAAGACTGTAACCGAAGATTTTTATGTGAGCAGCCACAGATAGTGAGTCAGCGTGTTCAAAATATACGGACAATTACAAATCGAAATTTAGAAAAGTGGTATTTTTAGACGAAACGTGGATATTTTCGAATGGAAGTGGTTCAAAATCTTGGCAAGATGAGTCTGTAAAAGTGTTAAAAGGAAAAAGGGATGCGGTACGGGAAAGCGTTTTATTATTTTGCATGCCGGTACTGCAACAGGATATGTTGCAGGTGCGAGTTTAATTTTTTCTTCAACATCAAAAAGTGCTGACTATCATGATAATATGAATTGCGAAATGTTTGAAAAATGGTTAAAAGTTCAATTGATACCAAATTTGGATGCTCCGTCTTTAATTGTATTAGATAATGCATCATATCATTCAAGAATTTTAAATAAACAGCCTACTTCATCTTGGAGGAAAAGTGATATTTATGAGTGGCTGGAAAAACACAACCAAAATCCTTTACCAAATATGCCTAAATCGGAACTCCTATCAATAGCCCAAAATATACGCGGTAGATGAAATACTGCATGAATATGGTCATGAGGTTCTACGACTGCCGCCATATCATTGCCAGTTTAACGCAATAGAATTAATATGGGCTGGTGTAAAGTCTTATTATGAAAAACATGTAGGTGATGGTCCTAAACCCGACCAAGTACAAATAGTTTGGCAAGATTCGTTAGATCATATTACACAAGAGTACTGGAAGAAATCGGTGGAACATGCAGAAATATTAATAAGGGAATGGTGGGATCGAGAACAAGTACTAGATGTCGAAGTAGCGCCAATGATAATTGCTCCATTCAAAGACGACGAGGACTTTTCAGATTTTATAAGTGACGATGAGAGTTTTTAGGCTATAATTATTATAAACGGTGTTTTTCGTTTACATTTTTTAGTATTCTTGGGTATTATATTATGCTTTTTTTTCATGCACATTATTCTGCATAGTCCTTAAACTAATTCCCAGTGTTTTCATTACGGTTTCCTGTATATTGGTTTGCGAATTTCCACTTTTTCTTTCATTATCGAAATAGTTTATCAGACTAAATGCCATTGTATTATTAGGTTTTAGTAGTAAAATTGTTAAAACAAATTGCACTGTTTATTATTGTCGTTTTTAATTAAAGGGTACAGTAGGTATATAATTACCGATTATATAATTTTTTTAAACTTTTTCAACTCCCCTGTACATAATTTTTACAAAACTAATAATATTAGGTATATGTGGCTATCTTCGCGATAGCTAAAATAATGAAACTATTTTTCCTTCCTTCGGTATATTTGTAAATAATCTCACAACATTTTGATAGCCTCTGCGTTGTCTGATTTGACGCATATGATCAGTGACCTTTGGACCCGCACGTTAAGACCAGATCTGACTATAGCCTCTGTGTTGTCTGATTTGACGCATATGATCAGTGACCTTTGGACCCGCACGTTAAGACCAGATCTGACTATAGAAATAATTTTTCCAATAAAATATTTTTCTGTTGGATGGAAATTACAAATTTGTCATATATAATATCACAAGAGATAAAATTTTGTCGGCAAAATTTTCGAAAGGTATGAAAGTTTGTTGCTTGGCAATTTCGCGAATGACATTTTTGACAAAATCACGAGCCGTCAGGCGAGTGATTTTGTCGAAAATGTCATGAGCGAAATTGCTTAAAAGCAACAAACTTAAATAAATCCTTGAGAACAATTTTGCTTACACAATTTTTTCTCGAGTGGTATTCGACATGACTATTTAACTAGAAAAAAGACAAAATTTTGCCGCGGCAAAAATCACATGTGAATTTTGTCCAGGTAGGTGCAGGTAGTAATTTTGCCAGTAGAAGACCGGCCGTTGCTATGACATTTTGCCAGTGTAAAACACTCTAGTTAAATAGTCATATATAATATCACAAGAGATAAAATTTTGTCGGCAACATTTTCGAAAGGTATGAAAGTTTGTTGCTTGGCAATTTCGCGAATGACATTTTTGACAAAATCACGAGCCGTCAAGCGAGTGATTTTGTCGAAAATGTCATGAGCGTAAGCTAAAAACGTTAAATTACGTTTAAATGAAGACACCCTACAGTGCGTTTTTTTTAACGCGGGCCATAGGGATTTACATCGTAAATCTTTAAGTCTATGTTAGGCACATTTCTATAGAGAACTACGAGTTGAAATTTTAAACAAATATTTCTTGTGGTCTCATATTCAATTTAGGACCATGTTTGTATTACTTTACTAACGCAAAATATTGAAAAATACCATTTTAAGTTATAATATCACGCTGTTTTGCCCAGCCCTGTATATTAAGTTTACCCAGGTATATTTGACATAAACTGGTATGTGACATTTTTATAATATTTGGCAAGTTGTACCGAAATTATACAATGTTGATGATTATGATATGTTTGTATTAAATATGTTTTATTTTAAGTGGTTTAAAATGAATTAATTTTCTTAATTCTAAAGCAGACATATGACATTCCTCTTATGCAGTTTGAAACCATTTCAATACGTTCTTTTACGGTGTAGCAAGACATGATAAATTACAAAACTAATTTCTTGAAAGTCAGGAAAATACTGACAGCCGTGTCAATATTTTTCGTTATCTAAGGTAGTTAATTACATAAATTACAAGGGGGTAAAAAAGTGTAATTTAAAAAAATTAAAAAGAGCTTTTTTGGGTATCTCTTGGAGCTTTTTTGCACAGATTGTATGTTAACTTCTTCCTCCCATCTCATATTTTATCTATTCTCAAGTTTTAATATTATTTGTTTCATATTAATGTGCCTAACATAGGCTTAAAGATTTACCATGTAAATCCCTATGGCCCGCGTTAAAAAAAACGCAGTGTATACTTGGCATGCTCCCAGACGATGGTAAAATCCGTCGACTGAATTCCGAATGGCTTCACCGATATGTTATGGGTCTCCAATCTTATTTTGTATTTGAAATCTTCAATATTATTTGGCTTATTTTGGTAAACTGTTTCTTTTAAATATCCCCAAAGAAAATAATGTAGAGGCGTTAAGTCTGGGGGTCTCGGTGGCGATTCAATTGTACCATGTCGTCCAATCCAGTGACCTGGAAATATCTCATCCAAATATCTTCTCACATTGACACCAAAATGCGGGGGAGCACCAATTCTGCACCATCTCAGTGGCGTAACTAACCTTCTGACCTGGGGGTGGCCTAGGGTGGGCCTGTTCTTGTGACTTGCAGTGGCGGCTCATGTAAATGCGGGCCGGCGGAGAGCTTTTTTTGGACCACGCCCAAATTTTAACAAATTTGGTCAATAATCAACAGTAATATCACAAGACCTCGTTTTTTATCGGTTAGATTTTTTAGCTGTCACGAAAACTTTTTTTGGAAATTTTTTGAGTTGAATTTGGACATGTTTATTCTGATTAGATCCCGAGAGCGAAGCTCGAGGAATTTAATTTTTGAATAAACAAGCCCAAAGTTCAACGAGTATTGCCAAAAAAGTTTGAGTGAAGAATGGAAAACTTAACCAATAAAAAAATGATGGTCGAGTGATATTTGGCAAGATTATTTCGTACATCGTTAAATAAACATGCCCAAAGTTCAACGAGTAAAATTGCCAAATAACTTTGAGGCTGCGAGGCAAGTAGCGAGCTTTCAAAGTCAGCCTTTTTTTCTGGGGGGGGGGCTAGCGACGTCTGGGGGGGGGGCCCTAGGCCCCCTGTAGTTACGCGCCTGCATCTTGTTGTTTCATTAGGTGTATCTGGATTTACTTCCCTGTAAAAAATTACAGCTAGAACAGGCATCAACTCGAAGGTTAAGAAATCCAGGTACAAATCTTATTAATAAACTGTGTACAGGGTGTCCCAAATTCGAGCCTCATCATGGGGATCTCGGAAACTATAAGAGATACAGCATCGGTCAAATTGTGGCAAAGTTGCGCAATTTCGTACTGAGCAATATTGCAAAAAAATATCTAAGCTATCTTATTTAGTTTTTGAAATTTTTGCAAAAAACTAAAATTTTGAGTTTTTGTTTTTTTAAATTGCTCGACTTATTTTATTCGCTACAGAAAAACAAGCATAACATTGTTAAGGCAACTTTTTACGCTCCATATTGTGACATTTTTAGAATTTCGTTACAACGTTTCGTTTTTGTGGAACTATTATCAACTTTAATTTTTTAAATACGGACCTGCATTTTTTATTTTATTTTTTGATAGCCCCTTAAGCCCTGAAATCAACCATGTACCACACTTAATTATATTTAGACGTTTTGATGTCATTATTACATCTTCAGGAATGTGATAATTATTTTTAAATACGGACCTGGTGTTAGTTGTTAGATTGAAATATCGTTTAGCGGGATTTTGGTGGGTTACAGAATCTAAAATATTTTGTTGTTCTTCCGGCTCCATTCGTGTACCATATTTGACTCTTGGTTTATTAAAACTACCATACTGGGCTAAATTGGTATCAAGCGTAGCAAAATAACTATAATGAGGCTGCAAGCGTTCAGGATAGTCCTGTTAAAAACGGTCACAAGAAATTTGTAAATTCCTATTGGAAGAATAATAAACTCGTAAAATGTCGCGCTTTTCTAAAACAGAAAACATAATTTTGCTGAAATATTCAGTAAAAATGGTGACTGCAGTTGTCAAGATAATTAAGCCAAACAATCAAGTAAAAGTTCTTGTCATAGCCACCTTTGTTTTGTTTAGTTTTATTTTTACTTTGTTACAATTTATATAAAAACTTAAATATAGTTAATTATTTATATACAATTCCGGATCCATTTACATGTTGTATGTGGTAAAAAGATTAAGTAACTAACAACAGGGCCGTATTTAAAAATAATTATCACATTCCTGAAGATGTAATAATGACATCAAAACGTCTAAATATAATTAAGTGTGGTACATGGTTGAATTCAGGGCTTAAAGGGCTATTAAAAAATAAAATAAAAAATGCAGGTCCGTATTTAAAAAATTAAAGTTGATAATAGTTCCACAAAAACGAAACGTTGTAACGAAATTCTAAAAACGTCACAATATGGAGCGTAAAAAGTTGCCTTAACAATGTTGTGCTTGTTTTTCTGTAGCGGATAAAATAAGTCGAGCAATTTAAAAAAACAAAAACTCAAAATTTTAGTTTCTTGCAAAAATTTCAAAAACAAAAAAAGATACCTCAGATATTTTTTTGCGATATTGCTCATTACGAAATTGCGCAACTTTGCCACAATTTGACCGATGCTGTATCTCTTATAGTTTCCGAGATCCCCATAATGAGGCTCGAATTTGGGACACCCTGTATTATGTGTTATTAAATTGCTTCATGTTTACAAAATTAGTAATAAATTAAACCCCTCGTTTGTAACTATGGTTACCGCTTATTCCATTATTAGGCAAAGAGTATTCTGGTACTATCCGGTGAAGCTTTTGGTCAAAAGTACGCAAGAAGCATGGCAATATCGATAACGGGCATACCCAATACGTCAGAATGCCAAGAAATAAAAATGCAAGTTGATACCTACGAGCCATCGAAGAAAAAAATTTCGTTGCTAAGTCCCTATAACAAAAGCTACACGGCAAAAATATACATGTGCTTTGAAGAACCCAAATCTTACAACGATTTCCATGCTATTTCGGCCATTAAATCTGAAAATATTCCAAGAGAAGTCACTGTTATTCAAAACAATTGTAAATTTGTGGAAAAAGGTAAAAACATTGACTAATTTTAGTAATTTTAATTATTGAATTAAATTTTCACTTGTAATGCCACTAGAAGTCAAATTATATCTACAAATTATTTTGAGCACACGAATATTTTGAAAATTTAAAATATTCGTGTGCGAGAAAAAATTTTAAGGTATAATTTGATTTCGAATGGTATTGGGTAAGAAAATTTCACAACAACGTTTAGAATAGATATTTGTTATTAATTAATTATTATGAATGGATTACCTACATTTTTTTTACCAATTTTAGTAACATGAAAACACTAATTCTAGGTTTCATATAACTCATATTGTTTCGTAATATTGGATTTAGTTTACTAAAGTTTGTAGAAAATTATTTTTAGAAATAAATCTACTATAAATTTATGCATTACGTTACGTAATAATAAAAGAATCCTGGTTAAACTTTTTTCTACCAATTTTAGTAACACAAAAACAACACCTTCAGATTTTTTATATCATATATTCTTATCTAATAGTTAGTTTCGTTCTCTAAAGTTGGTAGAAAATTATACAGTGACCGGCAGAAAGTATGCACCAAAGGGGATTTTTTTTAATTTCAAAACTTACCAAATTTTTTTGGCGGTGGAAAAGTTCTGCATGTCCCTAAACAAAAAAGAGCATAGACGAAACTATAAAATATTGCGCCGTATACGAGGGAGAGGTGAAAACGTTAAATTCACTCTAGAATAAATTGCCCTTATTTTTCACAGTGGAAATTTTTTTTATTAGGAAATGTTGTTTGCACTTAAAAGTTATCCATAAATACCAAATTTCAGCTCGGTAGCACAAATATAAATAGTTTTCATGGCAACTAGATTTAAATGAAAACGAATTTTATTGTAAGGGTTTAAACTTTAATTCATGAACCAATGGGTTTAAGAGTTTTTGAAAAATTGGGAATGGCAAAATATTGTTAAATGTGTTTTTTTTTTTTTTATGATCGAGCACAAGCACTATAGGAAAAATCCTTTAAGGCGCTCTGGGAGCGGTGCGTGTGCGAAGAAAGCGATTCACGTTTTTCTTGAATCGTTGGAGGTTATATTCGGTTGGAAACACGGTCTCAGAAAGGCCGTTCCACAAAGATGACGTCCTCCAAATAAAAGAGTTCTGAAACAATGATGTTCGGGGTGTACTAAGTTGAACCACATAGGGATGGGCGGCAGTGGTTCGTCGTGTGTTTCTGCTATGCATTACTCTAGGTGGAATCGAGCGGGCAATATCTGTCGAACAATTGCCATGAAAATATCTGTAGAAGAGAGTCAAATCACCAACCTGTCTTCGATGTTCTAAGCTGTCGAGGTTCTTAGTCAGCTCGTGGTCGCCGATTAGACGAACGGCTCTCCTTTGGATGGAATCCAACAACCGAAGGGTATGCTTCGGTGCAGAGCTCCAGATATGAGAGCAGTATTCCAGTGATGGTCGAATCTGGGCTTTATAGAGTGTCAAAAGTTGTTGAGGTGTATACAACTTTTTGGTACGGAAAAGTATACCGAGCTTCTGAGAAGCTGCCCTGGCGATTGCCACTACGTGATTATGCCAAGACATATTTCCTCCCAGGTTGACACCCAGCAAATTAATAGACGAAGTCAGTGGAATTACGTGTCCTGCCATAACGATATCGGGTTCTGCAATGTTGACCTTCTTAGAGAAAACTGCAGCCTGGGTTTTTTGAGCGTTAAATTCGACTTGGTTACTGTCACCCCAAGACAAAATTTCTTCCAGGTCTTTATTGAGGCGTGATACCTCATGTTGTCTGCGAAGATGTGCGTCAGTAGCCGATGTTTGAGGTTTCAAAGTAAAAGATGAGATAAGTGTGCTGTCGTCAGCAAAGCAATATAATGGATTTTCTGTTTTCGCTAGAAGGTCGTTAATGTACAGTAAGAAGAGAGTGGGAGATAATATGGACCCTTGAGGAACACCAGCATTGATGGTGAAGGTGTCTGAGAGAAACCCGTCAATCGCCACTTGCAGAGAGCGGTCCTTGAGGAAGCTAGACAACCATGAACAAAATCGACCGGGCATACCATAAGAACGCAGTTTGCTTAGGAGCCCCTCGTGCCAGACACGGTCAAAGGCTTTAGAGATGTCCAGTGCAATAGCCCGGGACTCCCCATGATGTTCGATTGCGTTGCTCCAAAGATGAGTGACATAGGCTAGCAGGTCTCCTGTTGATCTGGACTTACGAAAACCATACTGATGGTCGCTGATAATTTTAAGGCCTTCCAGGTATTTTATAAGTTGTTGGTTAATAGCTTTCTCCATCACCTTTGATATAACTGAAAGCAATGCGACTGGTCGATAGTTGTTTGGCAGGGTTTTCTTGCCTTTCTTTGGTATAGGCTGGACTAGCGCCTTTTTCCAGCAAGATGGAAATATTCCTTTTTTGTAGGATAAGTTAAAAAGTCTACAAAATACTGGTGTGAGTTCATCGGCGCATTTCTTGAGCACTATAATAGGAATTTCATCTGGACCAGAAGCTTTTTTGGCATCGAGCCCCTTCAGAATTCGTTTGACAGGACGCTGACGGAATACGATATCAGTCATTTCCGATCGAACTGCTGGAATGTTCGGGGGTGTTTTTCCCTGAAAGTCTACCGTGGAGTGTGAAGCAAAGAGTTCTGCGAGTACGTTCGCTTTATCTTCAGCCGTGGTTGCTATTGTGCCGTCAGAACGTGTTAGCGGTGGAATATTTGATTTGGTAAAATTTTGACTGACGGCCTTAGCGACTGACCAAAAGGACCTAGATCCGTTAGGACTGGCGAGAAGTTTATTTTTGATCCTCATGTTGTGAGCCTCTTTGTTTTGATCTATCGTTTGCTTGCACTGGTTTCGAGCGGTAACAAAGATGGTGCGATTCACATCGGTAGGATTTTTACGCCATTGTCGGTAAGCTAGATTTTTAGCTCTGACAGCACGCTCGCAGTTCTTGCTAAACCAGGGCTTGCCATTAGAAGGGCGCTTCTTGGAGAAAGGAATAAATGCTTCCATGCCAGTAAGAATGACATCGGAGACCTCTTGAGCACAAGCGGATGGATCATCTGAAGAGAAGCATACTTCCAGCCAAGGAAAAGTGCGAAAATGGTCCCTTAGGTCTTCCCAACTAGCTGATGTGTAGTGCCAAATTTTACGAGGTTTAGGAGGTTGTTCAGAACAAATTGGCAGCTCGCTTAGAGTTGAAATAAGTTTGTGATCGGAAGATCCTAATAGAGGATGAACGGTGACTGTGTATAGGTCAGGGTTGGATGTCAAAAAGAGATCTAAAAGACTAGCAAAATCTCCATCTCGGTCTGGAATTCGCGTTGGTTCTTCCACGAGTTGAGTTAGACCAGAACTGATCGCAAAAGATTCCGCCTCACGACCCTGTTCATCGTTGGTATTTGAGTATTTGAGCCAGTTGATATTGTGGACGTTAAAGTCGCCAAAGATAGCGACTTCGGCATTAGGATGGTTGGTTTGCAAGAAGTCAATTGTGTTTGCTAGTGACGAGTAAAGTGCTCTGTAATGGGTGTCACTTGGAGGACGGTAAAGGCAGCAGATAAACTTGGTGATTTTCTGCGTTGATATTTTAAACCACATTACATCAAACTCTGCTGGTTCAAGTGTGTCCTCTCGTTGGCAGCAAAGATCATCTCGGATAAAGAGACAGACCCCAAAGTTGCGTCTAAATCGGAAATGAAAATCGTATCCAGGATATAAATAGCTGACGGTGTTCGTTGACGATCTGACCTTTGTCTCGGTCAGTGCGAGCACATGGGGCTTGGATGATTGTAAGTGCTGGTGGACTGAATTGATGTTGGTATAAAGCCCTCTGATATTGCAGAAATCAATTTTGAAGCTGCTGTTTTTGGGTGTGTCAGCAACTGTAGGTGCCACACTATTTCTCCGTTGAGTGTTGTTAGGGGAACCCAATATATTGTCGGAGACAGTGGATGTTCGGTTAATATCGCTTGATGAGGCCACAGGATCAGCCCCCACCCGGAGATCCGATCGGGGGGCGAGTTTACCTCCGGAGTATTTTGGTCCTGGAGCTTCCATCATGCTTTTTCTTCCCACCCCAAATGTATGAAGAAACCCTCATTTGTTTTGCATAAAGTTATTCCGCTTATCCATAGAATAATGTACGGTGAGCACCAGAAAAGTTAGATTATTTTTGACGTTATTTTATTAAACGTCCAGTTCTCGCGTATTTAAACAAATTTAAGTAAGTGATGTGTCTAATTGCCCAATAGCTGTTAAAAAATTGAATTTATAGGTCGCATAGCTTCTATCGATTCGTTATACGAGGGGGCGTCAAAAAAAAAGTAAAAACACTTTTTGTGCTACCGAGCTGAAATTTGGTATTTATAAACAACTTTTAAGTGCAAACAACATTTCCTAATAAAAAAATTTTCTACGGTAAAAAAATAAGGGCACTTTATTCTTGAGTGAATTTAACGTTTTTACCTCTCCCTCGTATACAGCGCAATACTTACTAGTTTTGTCTATGCTCTTTTTTGTTTAAGAACATGCAGAACTTTTCCAGTGCCAAAAAAATTTGGTAAGTTTTGAAATAAAAAAAAAATCCCCTTTAGTGCGTACTTTCTGCCGGTCACTGTATATTAGAAATAAATCTGTTTTTGCTATATTTGCCGAAACAAACCGAGCGATTTTGAAGCATGACAAAATATCGCCTACTTATTATTGTTTTATCTAGAAGGCCATGCTAATATTGAGGATATAAAATGTCAACAATTAAAAGTCGTTCGTAAGATCTGCATCTTGCTGATAGTTGTTCGTCGAAGTATTTAATTTAATATTCTAAAATACAAAATTTTCATTTTCTGCAAAAAAATATCCAACGTTAAAACCCATCACCGTACTATGTTTTCTTTGGAAGATCTCATTGCCGAATGCGGAAGTGAATTAGAGGAAGATAATTTGAAAAACTACATAGTTTTGCTGATGATACGGTAATTTTTTATGAAGGTCTTAATAATTGGAATATTTAAAAAAATACTATTGAAAAAGGTTTTATAAAAATAAGCAACTGGTTTAATAAAAACCTATTAACTATAAATTATAACAAAACAACATACATTCCATTTACTTCATACAAAAATAAACTTCCCAATATTGGTCCAATAATATGCAATAATAATATTAATATAAAGGAAGGTGAAAATATTAAATATCTAGGAATAATTTTTGAATATAAAAGAATTAGAAATACTTTATTATTCTTTAGTACAAACCCATTTAAATTATGGAATACTAGGATGGGGAGGCATAAATAAGAATTATCTTAATAATATTGAAACTATTCAAAAATACATTTTGAAAATTATTTACGAAAAAGATCACCAATATTTTTCTGATTTACCATTTAAAGATAACAAAGAAATGGATATTAAACAAATATTTTCTTACATGTTAATATACAGTGTGTCCACGGATGGACCTAACTATACTTGTAAAAAACTTTATTTTCAATTTTTCGAAAAAAAGTCATTCTTCATCATTTCTTTTGCTTAATAAATAAATATAATTCACTTAAGAAAATTTCCACCCTTCCGACCTTAAAAAAAATTATCGGTAGTAATTCTGCTGCTAGGGAGATTATAAGTGAATATCAAGTAAATGCTTAGCATAGTTGGAAATGGTTTTGTTTTTTAGAAATCTGTTATAATCTTCATGCATTCTTCTGTTAAGATGTCTACCCGTTTGGCCAATTTATGTATTAGGACAATCTTTGCATTTTAATTTACAGACGCCTGATTTTTTGTTTTTATCGCTTTTAGTTTTATTGTTTTTGATAAATTTACCTAAAGAGTTATTAGTTTTTAGACAACTTTATATCAAGTTTGTTAAGAAAATGGCCAATTACTTTGCTAGGTTATCCAAATAAAGCAAGTTTAAATTGGTCAGAGTTTTTGCTTCTAGGAAAAACTAAGTCAATAGCCTTTTTGTAAGTTTTCTTTTTTAGGATTTGGTCAATTAGATTTGAGTTATATTCTTTATTAACTGCAATTTATTTTATAATATTAAGTTCTTCGTGAAAATTGATTTTATTTAGAGGAAGAGTTACTAGTCTATGAATCATACTGTGAAAAGAAGATAATTTGTGTTGTATAGGGTGGCACGAAGAGTTCTGTATGACAGTATCAGTATGAGATGGTTTATGGAAAACGGTGAAAACGTGTTTATTCTTTTCTCTCTTAATATTTAAATCATGAAAATTAATGAGTTGTCACTTTCGTGTTTTACTTTAAATTTGATATTATTGTGTAGGCTGTTAATATATTCTAAAAATACTTTTAATTATCTACCAGTTCCGAGAAAACATGTTAGGACGTCATCAACATACCTACACTGAGAAAAATTTCCAATACCTGATATAAGAAATATTATATCAGTTATTAGATTTCCACATACGTATTTGGACAGTGCGACAGTTCGCTACTGTAACTAATCTCGCTTTGCTAAGATGTGATTATAGTGGTTATAATTTACTTCTAATAGTAGTTATAACCTGTAATAGCTGCTCTTAGTAATTATATGATTAGTAGCGGCTATATGTTTTATACCTAATATAAAGCTGTTAATAACAGCTAGTGAATATGTTGTAAGTAGTATGATAGTGTTACTTGTGACCAGTATACATCGGTATACCGTTTATAAGAATTTCTAATATTAGTAATAATGTAGATAATATCGAATATTATACTGTTTTTCCACATAACAGATAGCTTATACCCAATATAGGAAAGTTCTTATACCTGTTATAATAAGGTTCTAATACTGTGTATTAGAAAATCTGATATACTGGGTGGTCCACTTACGATGTCCGATGAAAATTATTTACCTGTAAAAAGCCAAAAGCCTAATAAATAATTATTATATGGCGTTTTTACGTTAAGGGACTCAACTAATAATTGTATTCGCTAGAATTTGTTCACAATAGACATTCTATATTATAACAAAAACAACTACCAATATAACGAACATCTTTATTGAAACTAAAATACAAAGAAACAGGTAATTATTAGTTCAAAAAATACGGTTTATAACTGTATACCTACAGGTTTTTGAAATCAACAAATAAAATATAATTCTCGAAAATATACTTTGCTATGTATTTTTGGAGCAAAAACCGTTTATAACAGTATAGATTTTTAATCTAGTTAAGTATTAACAAATAAAATATAATTCTTAAAAGTATGCTTCAACATATATTTGGCCGAGTTAAAAAAAAACAACGTTTATAAAAGTATATAGAATTTAAAGCTACATATTAGCAAATTAAAGTATTTGAAAATATACTCAGTTATAAAAGCTTTTAAACAAAAACTACCCTTTAAAGGAATGACTCTAATTTTTACAAAAATAAAACTTCTAAAAACACAACTACTATTATTGTACACAGTGTCAGTTTTATCACTTGTTAAACACAGAATGCACAATGCACAATCATGTCCCGACGCGACGATGGCGGCATTCGAGAGCATAATGACTAATGACCAAAGAAAATTTATAGGGTTAGAAATGTTAGCTCCTTGTTAAAAAATCGCAACACAGTAGAGGGAGAAAGAAGAGAGAGAGAGGGGTGTTAGTGTGCCCGCCGGCCATCAGAGGCGCAATGGCGGGAAATTTGAACAGCGGTTTTAGGACTTTTCAATTTAATTATTAACTTTTGAACGAGTTTTTATTGATTTAATTTGTGATTCAATATAAATATTATTAAATCACAAATTAAATCAATAAAAAGACGCACAAAAGTTTTTTTTTATGGAATAAATAATGCACATTATTTTTATATTAACCAAGATTTAGAAAATAAAGATGGAAGCACTTTATCGTAAATAATGTTTTCTACGTTTATTTATAAATAAAAACTGCATTGACAACCATAACAAATAATAACTGTTTAGAATAAACTAATGTCCTTAGGTTACGTCTCACAGGTCTCACTCATCTGGAATTGACTCAATTCATATAATATTATCACAAATACTTTATAAACACAAGCACTAGGATGCATTGAGACACGTACTAAAAGATCCATAAACTATCAGGTGATTCTTACAGCGTTCTCTGAAACAAAAGAAACAGTATCGGGTAGACATTAAATTTCTCTGTAAAATATGGCCGATGGCCCAGTATCTACTTATCGAGTTAGCTCAAACCATTATCTTTGTGCCATTATGTTATAATTTTTAATCCACTCAGTAAAACAAAAATGTTAAAATTATCATTTCAAGAGACTAAACTTATCTGTTCGTAACTGATAGATTGTTAGGTATTACCTCGGGCACAATGTGTTGCAGTTATCTGCAGGTTGCCCAGTGATATTTTGTTAAGATTGTCTTATTAACCAACACCTATTATGTATGTGAAACATTTCATGTTAATTTATTTATTGTAAACTTACATTTCCTATATTCCTTAAAAAATAGGTAAGGAAGTGTAAAATCAATTTGATAAACAATAAAAAATAATTACCTGCATAGTAGGCTGGAATAATAACTGAAAGATTACACACATCGGCGAAGTTTTCTAGAATAGAAACTAATAGAATTGTATATTAAAATGATAATAAAGAATTAATTAATTTCCTCAGAAAAAAACGTGGACAAGAAAAATTGACAGTTGTGACGAGGCGATGGATGGCGGGCTGGCGGCTGGCTGGTTTGTTCCAATTAGCACCTGGCGCAGTTTGGGAAGCGTTATAGTAGGTTAGAATATAACTGTCCTTCTCTTCTATACGTCAAAAATATGCGACAGAACCCGGTTACACGGCCAGCTGGCGACAACAGCGCTAATTTGCCCTGATGGCCGGCAGGCACACTAACACCCCTCTCTCTCTCTTCTTTCTCTTTCTACTGTGTTGCGAAATCGTCCATTTAAGCTTCACCGGGGTGCTAATGACGATGACCAGGTGGCGTTGGGGTGAAGTATATCAACCCGGTTATTTGGGAATATAGGATTTCTAATAACACGCAATTAACAGGTCGCTGCGAGTATTATGCTGTCTTTTAATAATGCCTGTATTATAAGCGCGGGAAACTGATTTGCTAAACGTATAAGCATGACTTTTAGAGAGTATAAGAAAAGTTTAAATAAGCGAGATTGTTATGGATAGAGATTTTTTTTATAACTGTTATGATTACTCTAATAGTGGTAAGCGAAAATATTGTTGTCGGTGCAAATTAGGGACTTACAAACTTTCTAATGGGTTAATTATTCTCAGTGTATACTATGCCAATAAAGAAACTGTTTAAAAAGAAGATGAATGCTTATTCTATCTTCTAAACAATCCATAAATATTTCAGCCAACAAAGGACTTAGAGTGTTACCCATAATAAAATCATTTTTGCAAGTGTATATTTTGTCATTGAACTCAAAATAATTTTATTTAAGGCATACTGTATGATAATTAATAATTTCTTGTTTTTTGATCACCAATATATTTCAGAGATACTACATAGAAACAGCATACTCTTGCACATGTGAGGTGATTTTTTCATTTTCTCTAAAGTTTATTTTTTGGACATGTATGTTATGTGTTGTTTCTGCATATTGCGATACAATTATAAAAATGTTACTTGCGCTAGTTATCTCAAAATCAAATGTTCGACCTTAGGAGGGTGGTGTAGGCCTTCTGGCCAGGATTATGTTTTGGGGAAGCTCACTGGATAAAAAAAAATATAGTATCAAAAAATCTTTAATCTACGGCAGTGCCTTTATGACGTATTAACATTATCATTTAGATGTCATTATGACTTTCATAATATCACTCAGTGCCATTATGAATTCATAATAACATCCAAATATTAAGATACAAAAACAAAAAAGACAGTCGGTGCAAACTATTTATTTGTTATTATTACTTAGAAAAACGGATTGCATTTATTTATTGTTAACATCCGAAGGGACACTTTCGGATTCAGAATCTCCCATATTTAAATTATTTTTGGCCAACACTTTGCATACAATAGAAAATTAGACGGCAATAATGACGTTGTCAAAATCGAAATTGAAACAATCAAAAATGCGGTTACCATGATATCGACTAATATGGACACCTGAAAATTTTAAAAATTACGAAAATGTTAACTGATATCAATGAAATTTAGATAGAGAATGAAAATTAGAATAAAATCTATTTGCACTGTCGTGGATTAAATTTTGAATGATACACGTTCGATATGAACTTTGTTAGTGAGACTTGTGCAATTAAACCACTCGGCTGACGCCTCGTAGTTTAACGTTGCACACGTTTTATTATAGTGTTCATATCGAACTAGAATCATTAATAACTATAATATTATTGTACGATTTACAATTCACAATCTATATTTCATCAATCAAACTTCTTGTACCACCTACCCCCCTCCCCTCCTCGCAATGTACTTCTAGTAAGGTAATGTATTATTACTAATTATTTTATTTCTAGGAGAGACTCATGTAGTACTTGACATGTGTCTTCTATCTCAAGGACTAAGGAGTTTCTACTTATATTTCTGTAACATGGCCATTGGAGACTTTTGTGTACTTATCAGCATAATGTCAACAACGAGGAAAAGTACTGCCACGCCTTGTACAATAATACTGCCCGATAAGTTTCAAACGATGTGTTCGTGTAGACAAAGCTTTAACATACACTGTCCGCAGGCGTTTAATGTTCAAATACCCTGCAGGAATGCCGCTTTGTGGGAAAGTGTTCCCATTGTGATGGGGCGTAGCTTTTCTGACAGCGTCACGCTTCGGTTGATGAAGAATTTTTTTGGTAAGAAATTCTTGGTCGTAAATATGACAGACTGGAGGGTAGGAGGTCGATTGCAATGCATTGGTCGCGGTCTCAAATAAGCACTGGTAATTCAGCTTTACGAATTCGCCACTACCCAGGTAGCCAATCTACCGTAAAAATGAGGGTATTTTTAGGGGATATTTGGTCATTCGACGTCATCTGACTAATTAAGTACGTTAATTTATTAATTTAATTTGGTCATTATATCACTTAAAAAAAACATAATACTTTAATAAATAATATTGTGACAGCTATTTTTATTAAATTTTAATGTTTTATCCAGTATAATTTAACTTTAACCTGTTTGAAACATACACTAGGTAATAAAGGTATAATCACCTTTAAAACCTTCAAAGTCAAATAATTTGACAAATTTACTATAATATTGCCGAAATGACTTTGAAGGATTCAAAGGTGATTATACCTTTATTACCTAGTGTATGTTTCAAACAGGTTAAAGTTAAATTATACTGGATAAAACATTAAAATTTAATAAAAATAGCTGTCACAATATTAAATATTTTAATCAGAACGGACAAAAAAAAATCACTCGTTCCAAAAATCGTATAAAAAAAGCTATGTTCCAGTTAAAAAACACCTTATCCATATCGTAACTCTTTTGTTTCTGGTTCAAATAAATGTTTGGTTTCATTTTTGAATTCTGCAGGTAAAAGTACATCGATTGGCTATTTTGGATTTTTTTTTAAATACAAAGAAGCTCAAAAATGAGCCACTGTTCAGTCCTCGTTGGAAGACACTGTACAACTTGTATTTCGCGCGCAAAAGTGTTTTTATGGCACATTTGATAGAATTTTTAACCTCGACCTGACTGTCTCGGTAAAAAGTGACAGTCTCATGTGTCATTGGAGAAATACTTATTTTGGGCACTTAGTACAAAAATAACTATTTCACCCAGTCAGAAAATAAACAGAATCCGCTGACAAGAAAAATAGCATATTACCTGCCTCGGCTTTAGCCGATGGAGGAGATCGATCAATAAATTAACTGTAATATTTTTCAAAAAATTCAATATTTGCAGGTACGCCTTTCGTTTTTCGATGTTTAAAATTCTTCCTAGAACGTTTCCCGCAAGGGTTCCTGTTGCCGTCTATTATTTTTGAGGACCACGCCGAATTCATCATTACGCCTAGTAAAAAATTTACGCCACAAAGATCAACGGTGAAAATTCGCGACGTCACCAGCGAAGACACAATTCCACTGATAATTCATTGGAACGACCAAGAAGTACCAAGTGAAGAATATGTAGAACTTAAGAATATTAACGACAAAGAAATCAGGTAGGTCAGGTCCAAATTTTTTTGGGTCCGTTCTGACTGTAAAGTTGAATTTATGATGGGTTTCAAGCCAAAATCTTTTTTTGAGACCGGCATTATGCGCCGCTATACTGCCCTCCTAGTGGAGAACGCACGAACTTCCAAAATTTTCGATTTTGATATTTTTACATATTATTGTGTAGAATACAATTATCTATCTTTAAAAAAATTATTGTTGAAAAAAAATTAAAAATTAGGACAAAAAAACGCCTAATAAATATGCAGTTTCTGCAAAACGTAATGGTTTTTTTAAGAAAATCGCAGCATCTGATTTTTCTAGTCAAGAATGCAGCATTTTACTGATGCCCATTAAATGCTGCGTTTTTCTTAGAAGCAAAGCACATTGCGGTTCATGGTTTTCTAGGGGAAAGCGCAGTATATTTTACACTAGTAAATATGGCATACTTCGTTTTTGTTAAGCAACGCTAATGCAAAGCTCTAAGAAATACTAAACAAAAACGCAGTATGCTCAATTAAAAAATTTCTTTTTCCAAATTCATTGAAACCTATATCAAAAAATTTGTTTTATATTTTTTTATCAATCTGGTAAAAGAAAAAATTAAAAATATTCATTTATAAAAAAATACTAGCGAAAAAACGTTTTTTGCGTTTTTCTCAAAACTAACGTTCAGGAAGTTGCTGCGCTTTTCACTAGGAGGGCAGTATAGTACTGGTAAATTCTCTATAATTGAGGAGCAGACTTACAAACTGCATTTTGTCGATATTTGAGATAAAGGTTGCGCTGTATTCTTAAGGTCAAATACTATCATTTTTCTTAACACTTGGACAGTCGATATGCATTAAGTCATTGTGCTATTAAAAGGGGAAAAACGCTTAGACAAACGAAATGAATTTAGTCCAGTCTCACTGTACTATCAAAACGAATTATGTCCAAAAACATTGGACTAAATGCCATTTGATTGGGTTTCGGTTAGTTTTATTCTAGCGTGGTGTTGTAGAGACTTTTTAGTGTGTTACGGGCATATTAAATTAAGAATAGAAGTAGATTTTGTTTAAAATGGAAGGACTAGAAGGTGAACATATTGTTGGTGATAGCGTAGACAGAGGTAGTAGAAAAAGAAAAAGGAATACGACATCGCATGAAAGAAAAAAAAACAGTTAAGCTGACAATCAAATAGCATTTTGTCCACCCAAGACAAAGTGCGTTATGTCCAACTGTTTTTTTTTTTATTTTTTTCAGTTGCTTTTTTGCATTCCTGTATAAAAACTCGAAAGATAGATTCTTTAACCTTCTGCCTTTTGATTATACCAAGTACTTTTTTTTAGCGCGATTAGTTTCTATGTAATCGTTTTTCGCTTTCCCTGAAACTTTGTAAAAATGGATAAAATGCAGTTTGTAAGTCTGCTCCTCAATTACAATTTGCATCAATTTAAACCATAGACAATTTACCTTTAGATACGTACAGCTTATCTCCTGCGCAAACAAAAGTTACGTTTTATCGGTGAAGAAATACGTCCGAGCGCATGACTCGCCGGTCAGCTGCCTTCCCTTTGGACACTTTCGTACATGCGCACAAACGTCGTTACCGACATGTTCAAAATACCCTCCAGAACACGAGAACCGGCTTTTTTGTTGTTGTGTTTTAAGGTTTCTCTGTGGATTCCTTGTAGTTTTCTTAGCTATTGTGGATTCTGGGTGTTTAATATTTACGGATTTACAGTTTTTGTGTAGTTTAGTGAATAATTGTGTTTGTTCTTTTAGTGACTAGGATTGGAATATAAACATGTGATGACTGACTGACTAGTAACAGC
The DNA here is from genome assembly GCA_963969555.1 of Polydrusus pterygomalis. Classification (NCBI taxonomy): domain Eukaryota; kingdom Metazoa; phylum Arthropoda; class Insecta; order Coleoptera; family Curculionidae; genus Polydrusus; species Polydrusus pterygomalis. Next base: position 6,733,334 of record OZ018376.1, read on the forward strand.
CGTTGTATGATTTTATTATGCCCAAATAGGGGTAAAATACCTGGTATTTCGTATTTTCAATAAGAATGGAGTAGTGATGTATCTTGATATATAACTTTATTTTATTATGATCCATTTAAACACGTCAAACTAGGCCTAGGCTACACAAACAAGGTATGAAGATAAAGAGAAACCACACCAAGACAGATTATCGCGAAGCATGTTTTGGTATATTTTATTGCAGCCCTGCAGTCTTCAAACAGTTTATATAAGTAATATACCTAAAAGAAAAATGTAAATACTTACCTAGGTTTTTTTTTTTTTTTTTTTTTTTTATGATCGAGCAGGAAAAATCCTTTAAGGCGCTCTGGGAGCGGTGCGTGTGCGAAGAAAGCGATTCACGTTTTTCTTGAATCGTTGGAGGTTATATTCGGTTGGAAACACGGTCTCAGAAAGGCCGTTCCACAAAGATGACGTCCTCCAAATAAAAGAGTTCTGAAACAATGATGTTCGGGGTGTACTAAGTTGAACCACATAGAGATGGGCGGCAGTGGTTCGTCGTGTGTTTCTGCTATGCATTACTCTAGGTGGAATCGAGCGGGCAATATCTGTCGAACACTTGCCATGAAAATATCTGTAGAAGAGAGTCAAATCACCAACCTGTCTTCGATGTTCTAAGCTGTCGAGGTTCTTAGTCAGGTGCATTAGGTAGTTTATATTTCTCCACGGGTCAAGTTCTCGGCTTAAAACTTTTTCAAATTCTTGAACAAGAGATTGTGCTTGAAAATGTTTTACACGTACCACAGAATATAGATAGATAGATAGATAGATAGAAACGTCTTTATTTTTTAACTCGGCGAAGGGCAGCATTGCTGTTTACTTAACCGAGTATATAAAATACAATATAATAAATTTACAATAATAAAAATAATGATAATTACAAATTATAATTACAATTACTGATAGGAACATATTTTAATAGTATTGGCTATGATATTATGATATATTACATTAAGTTACGAATTAACCAAAGATCTCTACCCCATATGTATTAAAATTACACAATAATTGTAGAAATTTCTACTGAGTTGTAGATTTTGACACAAATTTAATAGTATAGTACTTGTAGGACCGTTAAGTTTTAATAATGTTTATTAAACAAGTAGGCTTTGAACTTTCTTTTAAAAGACATATAGCTAACGCTAGAGAACCTGTTTCGAACCTCAGAATTAAATAATTTGGGGATGACGTAGGAAAAGCAACGTTCGTATAGAGCAGTTCGGTGACGCGGTATATTAAGTTGATCGTTGTGGCGAGTTTCGCGTTGGTGGGTTGTAGAGCGAAATGTCAGCTTCTCCCGCAAGTATCGAGGAGTCCCGGTCTCAAGCAATTTGTGCAAAAAACAAGCCAGATGCAGTTTTAGTCTGTCTGCTATATTTAGCCATTTTAAGTCACGCAATTTGTGAGTTACATGGTCTCTTAGTTTAAGGTTATAAATAAAACGAATACATGAGTTTTGAATTCTTTGCAATCTGCGTTTGGACTGAAAATCAAGGCATGGGCCATAAACAATATCTGCATAGTTGCAATGCGAGAGAACAAGAGACTCGCACAATTGCCGCTTAAGAGACGGACTCAAAATTTCCTTATTTTTGTATAAATTCCGAAGAGAAATAATTGACTTTTGAACCACCTTTGAGACCTGACCTTTAAATCTAAGATTGCTGTCCAGAAGGACTCCCAAGTTTTTGTATTCTTTTACTGCGGGGATAGTGGCATCTAACATTTTAGGATTTAGGTTCTCGTTTGCCCATTCCCTATTTGGTCCAAAGAACATAACAGCTGATTTAGACGGGTTAATTTTTAGACCATTTTTAGTAGAGTAATCGCAGACACTGTCAAGACATCGGTTCATTCTTTCAGCAACCGTGGCTGCTTCAGTGGGGGCAAAGCTAAATCGCAGCTGTGTATCATCAGCGTATCTCTGCATGATGTAGTCTGTTGCAATATTCTCCATATCAAAAGTATAAATTAGAAACAACAAAGGCCCTAAAATCGACCCTTGGGGTACACCCTTGCTGAGTACTAAGGGTTCGGATAATTTACTGTCAATAAGCACACGCTGTGAACGACCAGAGAGATAATTTTTAAAGAAAGTTATAGTATTATTTGTAAACCCGTAGTAATGGAGTTTAGCACATAAAAGACGATGGTCTAAAGTGTCGAACGCCTTACTATAGTCCAGCAGTACCAGGGCGGATGTCTCCCCGCGATCTGCTGCTTGAATAATATCGTCTAATACTTTAATCAATACAGATGATGTGCTGTAGTGCCTGCGAAACCCAGACTGAGAATCAGGCATTAGATTGTTAGCAAGTAGATAGTTAATGGTTTGGGTGTATATTATTTTTTCAAACAGCTTAGACACCACAGATAACAAACTAATTGGTCTTAAATCAGACACTTTGCCAACATGAGGTACCTTAGGAAGGGGCAAAACTATAGCAGTTTTCCACTGCTGAGGAAACACAGAATTTTCTATACAAAAATTAAAGATGTGCGTTAGAAAAGGAACGATTACGGGACGGCACAATTTAATCATTTCAAGAGATATGCCGTCAGATCCGAATGCATTAGACCTTAACTGACCGACTGCATTAAAAACATCTATGTCCTCTACTAATTGCAGGGAGAAGTTATTACCACTTATACATCTGTTAAGATAACTGTTTATTGTGTTCTCATCAACTGGAGGTGTAATTTCTTTCACTGAGTCAACAAAAAATTTGTTAACATTTTGGGGGTTCTTTAAGGAGTTCGGTATGTCATAATTATTTTTGGACTTGTTGTATATGTTCATATGCGCGAGGGTTTGCCAAACATGCTTCGGCTGCTTGGTTCGAACAATAAAGTTAATGTAGGCTTTTTTTTCATTTCGTACCGCCTGCGTAAAAATATTTCTCATCTCTTTGTAGGCTAACCAATCATTCGCGCTACCCGACTTTTTATATCTGGATAGTAACCTATATATAGCTAGGCATCGAAGCTATATATTCTGTGCACGTACCCAAGTTTTTGACAAATTGTAAAAATCAATACAAGTTATATACCAACTAATATTTAACTTTGAGGTTACGTTCGCGATGATAACATCAAAGATTGGTTATTTTGCTGGTTTTGTTTGTTTTTTTATATTCGATTTTATAAGTTTTATAGTTTAATCGACTTGTTCTCTTCCCTTTCGAACTAAAAACACGACGACGAATCATTTTTAAACAAATTTTAAAAACAAAACCTTAAAAACAATTTTCTATCCTTAAAATCCGATAGGTTTGCTACTACTAAAAATGCCAGAAATTAATACCTTTTTTGTAGTGATGGGAATAACAGAGTTGTTTTAATAACCAACTACCGAGATTTCAAGTGATTTTAAAAACCGGATGAAAATCGGTTTTTCACTCGAATGCTATATGGGCGGTAGTTCGTCAAACGACACTGCTGACTTCTAAAAAAAAAGGCTATAATTCGGTTTTTTTTTATCTTAAATCACTTGAATCATCAATACGCTGTTAGACTTCTAAAAAAAAGAAAAGGCTAGCCGCAATGAGTGATTGGTTTTTGGTATGAATGGCATGCGCATGCGGGTCGTTGGAAAATAAAAACCGAATATTCGTCACTCGAATTATTACAGATGATAACCGAATAATTCAAGTGATTGAAAAAACCCAGTGTAAGGTTATTTTTTACTCGAGTGATCCCAACACTACTTTTTTCCAGTGGCGTAGCATGGTTGAAGGGGCGGAGGGGGCGAAAGGTAAGGGCGTGGATATGGTTTTTTATGGGGGGGGGGTAAAAGAGGTTGCGGCGAGAAAAGAAATAGCGCCGCAGGCGAAAATTTTTTGGGGGCCACGCCCTTTTTTCAATGATGTCTGATTTTCAAGTAGGTATATAGGAAAAATATAAAATACACAAGATCCATAAAAAAATTGATCAAGTAAAAAAGTGTTTTGTTTTAATGGCTCATTATGGGTCCTGGGGGGGGGGGGGGGGGTAATTACCCCTTATCTACGCCCTTGTTCAAAGGGCTCCTCACTGCTAATGTATAATTTCGTTTATTTAGTAAATTTTGGCAAGAGAAATAAAGTTTTTGTTTCGTCATTTCTAAAATGGCCACATGAAAACAAAATAATAATAATAATAATAATAATAATAATAACAAATTTTATTAGTTCATAGAACTATTTAAGTACATTTTAATTGTAAATTTTCTCTCTAGTAAATTAGAGATTTCAAGCAATTTTTAATTGTTAAAGCAAAATAACTGAAAGAATACAAATTATTGGTAGTGGCAAAATATTTTTATTATAAATTAAATGAAGTAGTGAAAATAAAATAAAATCTCGAAATTGGTAACAGGTTTATTTTATTTATTCCTATACTCTAAAAGTTATAAACAAATTACAACCTAATTAAAACCTGGAAGTGGAAAGGGGGCGCCGTTTAGGAAAGGACTCAAAGGGCGGGGGGGGGGCGATCGCCCCCCCTGGCCCCCTGCACGCTACGCCACTGCTTTTTTCCCAATTTGATCAAAAATTGAGAAGAAATTCCAATTTTTTGGCAAGAATTTAAATTTTAAAGCCCGGACCTGTCTATTTTCCCATTCGTCGAACGATCAGTGCGCATCTCTAATAGTGTCTAGCTTTGTTTACATGCGCGAGGCCATAAAACTGCCACTTTCGTGATTATTGTTTGCTTATCTATAGGTAAATTGTCTATGATCTAAACTGAAATGAAACCCAAAAGTGGTGAGTCATTTGCCGACGTGGAGGAATTTTCAAAAAAAAAGTGGGAAACATCAGAGTATCCTAGGTGTAATTCTGAAATCCTGACTAGATCGACATCGTTTTTATAAACTAAACTTTGTGTGACACACAGAATTATAAAAAAAAAACAAGAAATCTGCACAAATTGCACACTGTAATATCTCTGTAATACCGGCATTTTGGTTTTTATAGTTTGCCAACCACTAATTTGAGTTGGCAGCATCATCCCAACTGACTGTAACTTTGTAGCGATCGACGCGCGACAAAAAAAAGGGTTATGTTATTTTGGTTTATTGAAAGTGAAAAAAAATAACTAATATTCTCTGAACAGTATAGCATAAACAATTATTTTTAAAATGTCTTTATGATATTTATATTATATCTTAATAAAACAATTCACCCACCTATTGAGATTCACTACCTGTAGAAAGAGATATCCTCTGCCGCACTTTTCTCACTGTCAAATCAATTATCCACTTAACACATTAATAGTCCGGTCAATCTAGACCAAACAATCATACTGAAGGTACATAAATTAACAACAAGCTGAAAATCAGTAAAATTGTTCAAAATATAATTATAAATAAAATTTATAAGTTCCCCATCATTCCCGTGCTTGGAAAAAATTTTACTCAAGGTCAAAGATCACAAAAATTAGTTTTTTTGCGATTTTTAGCAAAACGGTACGTTTTATCATAAAAATAGCTCAGACAAAAATTGTAAATCATAAAATTATCTATAAAATATGTATCAATATTTTTTTTCTTACGAGCCACCGGTTCTGAGATATAACGATTTAAAAAGTTGTAAAAGTTGTTATCGTCATAATATGCACACGTTATTTTTTCTAATGATTTTACCGCATAGATCTCTGCGAGTACTTCTGTCATGCCGCTTCCTTGCATATTATGACCAATTGCTCCCAGAAAAGACATTAGTAGATAAAATCCTCCGAGTCTGATGATAATTTTTGATACTTCAGAGCCCTCAGGTCTCGAGCTTTAGCATACAGGGGCTGATCGAAAGTCACGATGCATACAGTGTGGTCATACCGTTTTGCATTCTCTAATGCACAAAGTAAAGTCTTATAGATAGTATTATAGTTAATGGCTGTTTGGTCAATTAATGGTAAAAATGAAATTTCAGGTTTAGAATAATTTATAATAATATGGTTATTTGTAAAACGTTTAATAAAACCATTCCAACCGGGTAAAGACGCATTTTTCCATTTTGACGATAACAACTTTTAAAACTTTTTGAATCGTTATATCTCAGAAACGGTGACTCGTAGGAAAAAAAGTATTGACAAATTTTTTTTAGATAATTTTATACTCAACAATTTTTATGATAAAACTTACCGTTTTGCTGAAAATCGCGAAAAACTCATTTTTTTGACCTTTGACCTTGAGTAAAATTTTTTCCAAACACGGGAATGATGGGGAACTTATAAATTATATTTATAATTATATTTTCAACAATTATACTGATTTTCAGCTTGTTGTTAATTTATGTACCTTCGATTGTCTAGATTGACCGAACTATAATTTTAAAAGTTTATAATTATATCACAAAAATAATAAATTGTTTAAAAAAATTAACAAACACAACAGTAAATGCGCGATCAAATTAATAATAATGGGCTTGATTGGTTTGCCTAGTGATGTCGTGAGTCGAGAATATTCTTGTCATTATATTCTTGACGAGAAAATCCTCTTGAGAATATTATCGATCAGTTCTTTATATAAAATTGTGTGGGTGTAAACGATGTGGCTTACCTACGTATATATTTTTAAAAACTGGCAACACTGTTTCTTTTAATGTCAATACAGCGTTGCCACTTGTAAGATAATTATCAGATCATAACGTAATTTTTCTTTTAAATTATGCTAAACAACAATATGTATAATATATTATATAAAATATTTTTAGGTATTTATTTTTAAAATTAAATTAAAATGTTTCTCTTATTTTTCTAGTTGGGCTGTTATGAAAAAAACAAACGTAGTAGAAAACTAAGAAAATATTTTCTTTTGATTTTATAATTTACTGCTACAAATTAACGTATTCTTCATGTATTTATTTTATTTGATATAAATATTTTTATGTAGTAAGCATATTTTTTTAAATGTTTATAACTTATGTCAGTTAAATGGCACATATATTCAGGTATGGGGAATTATTTTGTGCATTCGTAATGTCATTCAATCTATTGCCTACCTATAACGTATCGTGTGTTGTTTTTTTGGTTTATTATTTTATTAAGTAATATTTAAATAAAATCAATATCGTCGGCACATTATTTAGGTAATATTTGACAAATTAAAAAAATATTAATTTATTTCGTTGCTTATTTTTTAAAAATTACCCGATATTTTTCGCTATAAAATTCTCCTAAAATAATTTATGAAGTTTCAGGATATTTATTTAATATATCTATTACCTATAGAATAAGCCGATATTGATTTTATTTAAATTTATAAAGGGGTAATACTACACCGAAAATAAATGCTATCTCTTCCTATAATATTTTTTTGATAATTGATTATTGACGTTAGTGATGGGAATAACCGAGGTATTTTAATAACCGACTACTAAACATTCAAGTGATTTTAAAAACCGGATGAAAACCGGTTTTTCACTCGAATTCTATATGATAGGAATATGAGAGGTAGTTCGTCGAACAACACTGCTGACTTCTAAAAAAAAAAAAGGTCGCTAGTTCCGTGAATTAGTAAAAAACCGATATACATAATTTATACATAAACCTCACCACCAATTAAAAAAACCGGCGCAAAAAAAAAGGTCGCCAGTTCCGTAAAGTAGTTTGTCTAGCTGCAATGAGTGATTGGTATGAATGGCATGCGGGTCGTTGGAAAATAAAAACCGAATTTTCGTCACTCGAATGATTACCGAAGATAACCGAATAATTCAAGTGATTGAAAAACCGAGTAATAGGTTATTTTTCACTCGAGTGATCCCAACACTAATTATTGACGTAGTTACAGGGTGTTAAAGTTAAATTTTATTTGGCGTTTTTTTTCAATATCTTTTGCCACGCTCATAATATTTTGACGAAATCTCATATATGAGGCTTTTTTGGGATGAGGAATACAAATTTGCCCATCGTTTTTTGGCATTTTGTAGAGGGCGCCACATAAGAGCATATAATTTAATATGAATGGTCCGAACTTTTTGTCCTACACTGTATGCGCATTTTGATTGAATATTTTTAATGTACTACCCTTTTGACATAAAAAAGGTAAACTGTTTTTTTTCGATAAATTTAACCGTTTTCGAGAAAAACGCTAAAATAACGTTGCTTGCATGTGATGAATACGAAATCATTTTAATTTATTTTCAACGTTAAACATAGCATAGCAAAAGAAGGAATATTCCATGGAGTTCGTAGGAATTTATTAAGAAGAATTAATTCATGCATTAAAAAGGAGGGACGTCACTTTGAACCTTTGATTTGAATATTTAATTTATTTTCTAGTAACTTATGTATTTTAAAACTCTGAATAAAATTTAACTTTAACACCGTGTAACTGCGTTAATAATCAATTTTCGAAAAAATGTTATAGGAAGAGATAGCACATATTTTCGGTCTAGAATTATCCCCTAAATTTTTTGCTCATCATTTCCGGACACCCTGTATATCTTACCTTATAATTTCCAGCAGAAAAATTTTCAAAAAAATTTCGCCAAATCTTATTGGGTTATTCTTCATTTCTAACCATTACGATAATATTCTCAGAAAATTCTCGAAATCGAGAGTATCCTGATCCTCGAGACTATTCTAGAAAAGAAAATTTCGAAAACTTTCACTAGACTCTCCGTATGTTGGCGTTAAGGTGGAATTCTCAACGTCATTCTATCTATTGCCAAAATATAACGTATTTCGCGTTGCTTTTTTGAGTTTATTATTTGATTAACTAACATTAGTACAATATTTAGGTAATATCTGACATATTACAAAAATATCTATTCATTTTATTGCTAATTTTGGGATAATTGTATAGTGAAAGAACAATGACATAATAATTTTAAAAAAAATCTTACCCAATATTTTTCGCTATACAATGTTATTCTCCTAAAATATTTAATGAAATTCCTTGATATTTATTTAATATGTCAATTATTACCTATAAAATATGAAGACGATAATGATTTTATTTAAAATTCGTGTAAAAGCTAGAAAAAATAAATAAACATACGCGAAATAGGTTAAATGTTGGCAAGCATGTTGATACTCCCACCTTAATGTAATTTCAAATGGTTGCCTACATTTTTTTTAAGGGGAAAATTAATTCCCTAACAAGACAGCTTTTCCCAGAGATGCTATTTTAATGACACAGGCCTTATGGGGTTTAAGCATTCTAGTTTTTCTTATATGCCTGTTATGTGACACAAGAAAAATAAACTTTAACTTTGTTAAATCTTCTAGGTATCTTAAGTTGCTGTTCATCACGTCAGACGGTGCTGATACCAAGGAAGTTCATGTTAAGGAGAAAAAATGCAGTACAGTTAGTTCTAGGGCTGTTAGTGGTAGCGTCGTTGTAAGGGGGAATATTAAGGGAAAAAATTAACGTATATAATAATTAGTTCCAAGAGAAGTCATTAAACTGTAGTCAATAATAAAATTAAATGGGAGTTAAAGAGTTTTATTGCCGATATAAATATTTGCGTTTTAGCATTGCGCATAATATGCACAATGCCAATGTAAAACGTACTTTGTCTAAAACTACTGTACCTATAACATGATCATAATACCGTGCGAGCAAAAATTATTTGCATCAAAGAGGGCCTTGCATCTAAGGACGTAATGCTTAGCCGTAGAGTTTAATACCTGTTGGGTGTCAGTAACTACCTGAATTAACAATCAATCAGTTATTCCGTCATCTTTGACAGTCGTTACAAGTAATTTGATTCATCGCTAATTTTTTCAATTTCTTGAACAATTCACACAATGGGCGTTACGGAACAGCACAAAACATTCATGGTTGAAGCGTATTTTCGAAACAAGGTTAGAGAAAATGGTGACTGGCAATACAATCCGGGTTTGTGCATGGACGATTTTTACGAACATTTTCCAAACGTTGCTTTTATTGTTGGGGATTTTTATTATTGCCTGAAAAGAACCGTGGCTGTGTTTAGGGAAACAGGTTCTTTACAACACAAAAAAGGAGCAGGAAGACCATCTGTAAGAACAGAAGAACTTGTTGCAAACGTTCGTGAAATAATGCAAAATACGCCAACAAATTGTATAAGACGCCTGTCCCAAGAAGTGGGAAGATCTTATGGAACATGCATTCTTAAGAAGCAGCTAAATTTATTTCCTTATAAAGTGCAAGTATTCCAAGAAATACAAGCTGCGATTTTGAAAGACGCAGGAATTACTCTCAATGGTTTACCCAAAATTTATGGGAAAGAAATGATTTATTTGACATTTTGACATTTTTTTCGGATGAAGCCTGGTTCCACCTCTCCGGTTATGTGAATTCTCAGAATATGCGCATCCCCATTTTTTTGTAGAGTCCACATTACACCCTCAAAAAATTGGTGTCTGGTTAGCTGTTTCCCGAAGAAGAATTGGTGGTCCTGTTTTTTTTTCATGACACAGTTACAGCACAGAGGTATAGAGACAATATTTTGAATCCATTTGCGGAGCAATTACTTGACGACGAACTACGTTTTGGATATTTTCAACAGGACGGTGCAACCGCCCATATAGCCAGACAGATTGATCAGTTTTCGATCAGACATTGAATTTCCACCTAGATCACCTTGTTTCACGGTTATGTATTACTTCGTTTTTTCTCATTTAAAGAACACTATTTTTAAAACACCAGTTTCAAATTTAGAACAATTACAAGAAAGGATTATCCAAGAATCTGGTAACATTTCTCCAGAGATGCTGGTCAACACTTTCGAAAATATAAAGACACGAGTGAATTTATGCTTAGAGCATGGCGGTGGCCAATTTCAGCAATTTATGTAATTATTTTTCTTTTTCTTTCTGTATATTCTTACTTTGTTAATTTTGTAAACAACAAAAATAAATTTGTATTTGTGTACTTATTTTACTACTCATTAGTTTGGCATATCATGTCATAATATGAATTTGACAAAATTTTTACCTACATTTGGTTAGATATATCGTCATATTATTGTGATCTAGAACAAGACCTACGTTTTTTAATTCAATCCCTTTTTGATGCAAATAATTTTGGCTCGCACGATAGGTACCTATATGTATTTCCCTAACAATAATAATATTCATTATACACTAGTGCATAATATCCATTATTCACTAGTGAATAATTTTGATTTCAATACGATTTTGCACGTATAATACAAAACAGAGTATGCCATGAACGTCAAGTCGCAGCGCTTGTTGCTATGGCAACATCATGGCTCTTTGTTTTTTTTTTCTAATTTTGTCTCGAAACAGATCTATTTCGAACTCGCTAGCGCGTTCGAAAAAGATCTATTTCGAACTCCGAATTTTATTATTTAATATACATTATACATGACATGTTTTTTTTCACCGTTTAGCATAGCATTCTAGATAACTAATATTTTTTAGTCCAAATATGCAAAATACTACACGAACCCACGTATGTATGTTTGGTTGCCTAGATCTACAAATCTGTATGTATTGTTTTAGTTCATTAAAAAACACATATTAAATAATAACTTTATTGACGGAGAACTATTTTGCTTTTGTAGATGCTTCAAACTATCATTTTCTGCCAAATCCAGCAAATCCTATCCAAAATTCAATCTACTAACCTTCCAATGTCGATTTTTACTTCAACTTTATTTGAATTTTCCATCTTCCCTATACTAAATTGCAATGCCGTGACGTAAAATCACGTCTTTTGAAATTCGAAAAAAAGTTGCAAAATCGCCCGAATTTCCGAACGCTCTGTATATGTACCGAATGTACAAGGATCACACAACGTATTCCGTCCAATTTTAAATCTCATATCGCTAAAATAACTTTAGAATCTCGTGATGAAAATGGGTCAATAAATCCAAAAATGACAGTTCGCAAAATAATTTTTAGTGCCCAGGCTACTATGATAAAAAATAGTACTACCAAATTTAGAAATAAAAATTTACAAAATTTGAAGGATTTATTTTCTTTTTAAATATGTGTTTTTATTGAAAAAACTACAAATTAGAAAAAATAGTATAACGTACGTGTTAAGCATTTGTCCCGTTATAAAACTCGCCGCAAGCGGCTCGTTTTTTAACATGGACGCGTGCTATAAAATGATGCTTTATAAAACATGTACGTTAATATACTCTTATCTGTTTTGACCAAGGCCTTTTGAGATTTAAGGAGGAGTAAGTAAAACAGAATAAAGGCCTGTTCATAAAAAAAGATTAATGAAATTTTGACGTTCAACAAGCGGAGCAAAGATATAAACCAAACTGTATAGTCGAGAAGCAAACCGAAATGGCAGTTGTATTTAGATATTTTTGTCACAGAAAAAAAATAGGTTAATTTTTGCCAAGTTACGAATTTTTCAAAATAATAAATATTTACGATGTTTTTATTTTAAAGTAGGTAACGAAAAGGGGCAATCTTTTTATCGATGTCGGTACTTTTTAGACTTTAAAGAAATGGTGATAGAGGGGCTCATATCCTAACAGACAATGTATACTGTATTCTATCGAATTTAAAAAAAAATGTATGGTTTTTATTCGGGGTTTAAAAACCTTTCTTTAAATGCCTCTAAAATCCATGTACCTACTTACGGACATCCAAATTATTTCATAAAATACCTACCTACTTTTCTATATTTATTTGTTATTTCAAAAGTTAAAACAGAAATATTTTAACCGGCATTTATATATTCCATTTTCAACATAAAACTTGAAATACTAAACCAAAAATTTATTATTCAATAAAATAGACAAGGGAGATGACAAAATTTTACAAAGTTAGAATTGATTCGGCTGTTACTTGGTGGAAATCCATTATTAATTGTGTTAAATAAATGGTAAAAAAATTTTAAAAAATATAATTTTACACTTTCCACACATTTTTATTTTGACTAGACATGTTTCGCAACACAGTTCCGTCTTCAAAGGAGTACTTAAAAATGGTATTTTAAAAGTTATAACTTAGGTGTAACAATAAAATTGCAGGTAATTTTCAGGTTGTTTAAATTATTGGAAAACCCAATAATAATGTTTACAGGCTAATTAAAGAGATTCAAAAGAGGTGATCCGTTTAAATCCAATTGATCATTAAGAAGAGTATGGGTATTTTTAAGCCTATTTATTTTTAATCTAAGGATTCAAGCAAATTTAATTTTGTACTTTTGTTTTGAATGTTCAAAATATCGTAGTTATGATTAAATATATGATTTGCTTCTAACAGATGGTTAGAATAATTAGAATCTGTTTTGTTTTTTTATAAAACTAGCATAATGTTTTCGAAGTTTCATTTAAATTTGTAAACACCAGATTTGTTTCCTATGTTCAATTTACTTTTATTATTTTTAATGTGTTTCCCTACCCTAGAGTATTGTTAGTTTTGAAAGCAATGTTAATATTCAAGTTTTTTAAAAAAATTTTTATTTTAGTGCTAATTTTTAAAATACCATTTTTAAGTAATCCTTTAAAGAAGCAACTGTGTGTGCGAAACATGTCGAGTCCAAATAAAAATCTGTGGAAAGTGTAAAATTATTATTTTTTAATTTTTTTTACCATTTATTTAACACAATTTTACAATGCTCCAGTTTGCTTACTTTTTAATCCATGGGAAGGAGGAGCCGTGACGATGAAGGACCATAGATTCCTTAAGATACATAGGTACAGCTTATCGCGTACGCAAGCAAAAGTTAAGTTTTATGGGCAAAAAAATACGTCAGAGCGTACGGCTCGCCGCGCCGGTCAGATGGCCTCCCTCCCAGCAGCATCGGGCATGCGCACAAACCTCTTGTTATCGCTCTGTCCTTATTTAGCGACATGCTCAAAATACACTCTAGAACCGGCTCGGCGCCATTTTTGTTGTTGTTTTTAGTTTTCTCTGTAGATTCCTTGTTGTTTATTGTGGGTGTGTGTTTAATATTTACGGATTTCTAGTTTTTGTGTAGTTTAGTGAATTGTGTTTGTGCTTTTAGTGACTCGGATGCTCGGATTGAAATATCAACAATAATGGCTAGTAATAGCCGTTGTATGATTGTTTTATACCCAAATAGGGGTAAAATACCGGGTATTTCGTATTTTTAGTAATTATGGAGTAGTGATGTATCTTGACATATAACTTTATTTTATTATGCTCAATTTAAACACATCAAACTAGGCCTAGACTACGCAAACAAGGTATAAAAATAAAGGGAAATAAACACCAAGACAGATGATCCATTGGTATATTTTATTTGCAGCCTTGCAATCTAATTAGTTAGGTACTCCTATTTTTCGGGCAATATATTGCTTAAAAATGTTTAAAATACACTTTTCTCTATACTCATATTATACAGGGTGACGCGGATCTAAATGAACATACTTCAACACAAGACAAAGAATACCTTGGGGGTTCTTAATCACCCATCTTTGATAGTTCAATTGTCGATAGTTAATAAGATACAGGGTCTTTTATGAACTTCAGCAATTTTTTGTTCTTGTCATATTTTTTAATGCACTCCGTATAAAATTTTCATATTGGGTCAACATCTGTAAGACGCAATTAGAAAAGCAGTGTCAAATTTAAACATCAGAAGACGAAGATGTGAACAATCCAATGGAGGGCATTTTGAACAGCTTCTTAAATAACAGTGTTCTGCTAAAGTGCTCTTAAAATTAATTCTTGCTAAAACTTTTTCTATGTATTAGATTTTAAGCAGTCGATTTTAACTTGCAGTTTTGTTGTTATTATTATTACTTTGTTGTTGTGTTGTTCCCTAAAATTTAGTCTCGTTAAAACTATTAAAAGTTTAGTACATTTATTTTTTTACTTCGGAAGCAGTTTTTGCTTTTTTATTGTTATTTTCTTAATTTCTAATTTCCAAATATGCACCATTTTGAAATTTTTTACAAAACAACCATTTATTCTAATCAAGTGATGGGTGCGGGAACTTTGAAAATTATGCCGTTAGGGTCAATTCTTTATGCTCTTTCCAATAAAAAAATATTATTTTGAAAAAATTGATCTACAGGGTGTTAAAAATGTAAAAATTGAAAATGTCAACTTTTTTTAATACGGGCCTGGAATTTAAAATTTTCTGATACTGCAATTTTAAGCGACAGATAGGTTACAGATGTTGACCCAATATGAAAATTTTATACGGAGTGCATTAAAAAATATGACAAGAACAAAAAATTGCTGAAGTTCATAAAAGACCCTGTATCTTATTAACTATCGACAATTGAACTATCAAAGATGGGTGATTAAGAACCCCCAAGGTATTCTTTGTCTTGTGTTGAAGTTTGTTCATTTAGATCCGCGTCACCCTGTATAAAAGAAAAAAGGAAATATCTTTTTCAAATTCTTGAACAAGAAATTGTGCTTGAAAACCCAAGTTTTTGCCAAATTGCAAAAATCAATACAAGTTATATAGGGGAGAATGGCTCAAAATGATCCCAGCGGGCAAAACGATCCCCCCCCTATTATCGTTAATACGGATGGTGCCATCTATGGTTTTCGTAAGCCACTATACCTTCCTTGTCTTCCGTCGAGTTGTGCTGTGTGCTTGTCAGTTGAATCGAAACTTGTTAGCGGTTGGTGCACTATCAATAAAAAAGTGATTTTTGCTTATTCTGATCTAAGGTAAGTACCTACAGACTTTTGTAACAGCTTTTGACAGATAACAGGAATGTTAAAATGTAGTATATTTCTTAGAAGCCTATTACTTTAGCTATATTTTAAGATATTTGTAAAGTTTTTAAACTCAACGACTAAGTGATAAACATGGCGGTTATTAAATTTTGCACATTCGGGCAAAATGATCCCTCATGAGGTATGGTAAAACGATTCCGGGATCATTTCACCCGAATTTTTTGGTTTTATATAAGAAATATCATAATATAGTGTTAAGTTAGGTACCTACGTATCTAGATATTCTTTGAAGATACAAGTTTTAACAATAGGTCTCTTTCTGTTCTTGTAAATATTTACTTATAATCAACAATTTTGCATTTTTTCTTAAATTAAATCAGAGGATCATTTTACCCTACCTTAAGGGATCATTTTGCCCAACCAGGTAGGGTAAAATGATCCTTTTGACCAAGTTCATAATTATATAAATAACATTATTAGGGTTTTTTATTAAACACTCTGCGCATCCAAATCTGAAAGCATAATAATTGGGGAATCCCATAACTATGATTATGGATCTCCCTAAATCATACACCCGGTTTACGAGGAATTTTCCCGTTAGGGGGATCATTCTCCCCTACCATCTAATATTTGACTTGAGAATATTGAGATTAGGTACGCGATAACATCGAAGATTGGTTATTTTACTGGTTTTGTTTGTTTTTTATCTTCGATTTTATAAGACTAGTTTAGTTGACTTGTTTTCTTCCTTTTCGAACTAAAAACACGACGACGAATCATTTTTAAACAAATACAAAAACAATTTTATACAGTGGCGGAACTACCGGTGTTCAATGTGTGCGAAGTTCGAAGCACACGGGCCCGGGCTAAAAAAGGGCCCGGGAGCGGAGCCACAAAAACATAAAAATGCAAAACAAAATGTTTTCATAGAAAAAAAATACAATACTCCGGAAACTTATACGCAAAACTACTCTACTCAATACTTTTATAGATAGTAACTGAAATAATCACATAAAACGGCCTTTATTTTTTTTATTATTGTTTTTATTAAACCGCAATTCGCAATACCGGCATTAAGTTTAAAGATCGGTGTTTGTGTCGGTGATTATTGCACAGAATATTACAGCAAAGCAGAAGCGACAATACCTGTCGGTAGCTTTGATATCGACTGGTCGTTTTTCAGTGACCTTCACACAACGATAACGGTCGATCCACAGCTCCCTCCGAGAAAACTTGCTTATTTTCTACACTGAGCGACCTTACTTTTTAGTACAGATGCAAATGCAACAGAACGAAAACAAAATAATATCACAATTAGCTAGGTGCAACGTCAGCTCGCGGACTAAACACCATATAGACGAGCACATGGTTTTTAGCGATACACAACTTATTTGCCACATGACATACGCCTACCAAAACAGGATTATTGAACTTGGATAAGAGAAATTAGGAATTTATACGATTTAGTTGAAAGTGTCTATGTTTTTTTTGGACAAAGCATTAAACATTAAACGGTGGGCACTTTTGTAAAGTGTTACAAATGCCAAAATAACTTTAAAAAAATTGACACCCGATGGTCATTGAGACACGATGCATTAGAAGCTCTTCGTTTTAGATATTTATTATGTGGATATTTTAAAAAACACTGGCAAAAATAATTTTAACCACTACAAATAAAGCGGAAGTTAATGAAGCAAAGTCGTTAAGAAAACACTTCTTATTGTTTTTCAAAATAAAATTTTAAAAAATATTGATGCATTGACAAAACTTTTACAAAAAAAAAGAGCAAAATTTTGAAGCTGCGTCTAAAATGTTTACCACCGTCACTGAAGTCATAAATCAAATGAGAAATACTTTGATGTAATTAAAACGGACGCTGTTATTTTGACTAGGCAATGGGGCACTACTCCTGAATTCGAAAACAAAAGGATATCAAGACCAAAAA
This sequence comes from Polydrusus pterygomalis, assembly GCA_963969555.1. Classification (NCBI taxonomy): domain Eukaryota; kingdom Metazoa; phylum Arthropoda; class Insecta; order Coleoptera; family Curculionidae; genus Polydrusus; species Polydrusus pterygomalis. The sequence continues at coordinate 6,750,879 of OZ018376.1, forward strand.
TAATTTTTGATAATTAATACCCATTATCAAGTTCAAACAAGTGATGATTGGTTTAGAATAAATGTGTTTTTTGAAACTATAAATATAATTACAGCTCAATAATAAAAAAATCGAAGTTCTGGCCTGTACAAAATTTGTTACTATTTTCGCGTTTTGTTCCCCAACGTTTTACGACATCCCTCTCTTTCTGATAAGGATATTTATGATATGAGTCAAGCCCTGCATCTTCAATATCTAGAAGATATCGCTGATACTCTGATACAATTTCATCACAAGTGCTTTCATTTAGACTTTAGAGAATGTTTTAAGAATGATTTAGATAATTTAACTTCTATTTTTGATTTATTAGATTTTATATTGGTAAAGTATTATTATTCATCTTCCAGTTTTAGTGAAATTGTAACTGCCTGCATTATTTTTTTGACCATCCCTATTTCCGCTGCATCAGCTGAACGGTCTTTTTCCAAGTTAAAGTTAATTAAAACTTATTTGAGAAATTGCATGACCGATAAGAAATTATCAGCTTTAGCAATTATTTCTATCGAAAATGAGGAAGCTCAAAAAATAGACATTTCTAATCTGATTTTAAACTTTGCGCATGCAAAAGCAAGAAAAAATGATTTTTTTATATGGTTACCAATTATAATACTCCGTATCATAATGGGGGCCCGGCAAAGTTTTCGCACACGGGCCCGGGGCTACGTTGTTCCGCCACTAATTTTATATCCTTAAAATCTGATAGGTTCCCAATTACTAAAAATGCCAGAAATCACTACCCTTTTTTCCAACTTGATCAAAAATTGAGAAGAAATTCCAAATTTTTGGCAAGAATTTGGGGCAAATTTTAGCGTAAAAATAAATTGAAGGTCAACTTTTACAATTTCTTGAGCAAGAACTTAAATTTTAAAGCCCCATTTTCCCATTCGTCAAATGATAAAGTTAATTCGGTGTAGCTTTGTTTACAAACAAACTAAAGGTAAATATCTATGTGCAGGACTCGCTTTTATGCCGTTCGTCGCTTGCACCAGAGCAGCTGTATAAAATAATAGTCCTGTATAAGTAGAAAACATTTCGCATTTGCATGCACACTTACCCACAGGGGGATCCGGATCAGTTATCCCAGATGACTCTACAACATACAACCGGGTTTAGGAAGGCTTCCACAATCAATCACCCAGTTCGTGTGACCGAAAAGCGATCCCTCAGGAAGACGGGAACATAAAGGAATGATTAACGACACGCGACGCGGGATCTAAAGACGAGCCACTCCGTATTTTAGTTCAAAATCAAATATAAGAAAAATTGGCTGTCGTTTCAATTTGTCTTTTAATGATTTAAAAAATGGCACTGGCTTTTTGGCCGATTTTTACGATTTTCCAATATTTGGTCAACTAATCTCATGCGGTGGCCATCTTCATGTAGTTAGTTAAAACAGATTAAAGAGCACAGAAACAATACGTTAAAAGGAGAGACCTAATAATCTGGTGCAGCTGAACAATGACCATGTCTGGACACATGGCCATCATATCATGTGGTCAGAAGCTGAAATCTTGTATAAAGAACCATACTGGAGGAACACTGGAGGAACACTGGAGGAACACTGGAGGAACACTGGAGGAACACTGGAGGAACACTGGAGGAACACTGGAGGAACACTGGAGGAACACTGGAGGAACACTGGAGGAACACTGGAGGAACACTGGAGGAAGAAGACGTTATAAGAAGCCAGGTTATTTTAGTAGCCAGCATTATAAGAAAAATACAGGGTGTTCATTTGAAAACTTCCCACCACGGATTTTCCTGCTTTAAAATGAAAATGTGGAAAATCGCTCGGACCCGTCGATTTTTATTTCGAGGGGGACATCTTTTGAGTATATTGTCAATCTTGTTACTTTAAGCCCCTAGGAGGGAGGGGGGGTGAGATCTAAATCTTAAATGGATAACCCTTATTTTATATAATTTTTTTGGATTCTGCATAAAATTCTAAACATTTTTCAATAAAAGCATTATTAGTCTATACTAACAGTTTCCGAGATATTGACTCTTAAAAAATGAGATTTTTGAACTTTGAACGCAAAACAAGCGCAGGCGCACCGCTTGATTGACTCGTGACCACTGTATTTGGGCGGCAAAATTATTGTTTGTTGTCAGGGTCGTTCATAGCGTTTTCCAGTAGTAAGTTTGTGCATGTCAAATGTATTTCTATATGTTTTACCAATGAATAACGCCATAACTTTTGATCTATCGCACGTTCAGTTCGATGCTTCAATTTTAGATAAAATCGAGGTTGTATTTGTGCAAGCCATTATGCTAATTAAACCATTAAGACAAGTTTAAAATATGGTGAACGCAATGATAAAAGAACTTAGCCCAGTCCTGTCTCTGTCGCCAACCGCTTAACGTAAAATAGACCAGACTTCAACAGGGTGCCATAAATGACAGGTGACTTAGCAACGATGCGGCGTGTTCTTAGAAAAATTTACTTTAGCTAGTATAAATGGAGCTGTAGTTACTTTCCTTATTTAGTATTCATCTGAAGATGACTGGAGATACTTATCATGAAACGTTGTGATTAAAAAGAAATAAAGACAATGCAAAATTTTTCTATTATTTAAGAAACGTCTCCAACCTTTAAACCGACACAAAAAAAAGTGTTTATACATTTATTATGCTATAGGGATACCCTGAAGGTGAGAAAAAATATTGTTTTTTACAACGAAAAAAAACACTTTGTGTGAAGGTAGGGAACGTTTCCAAAAGGCAAGAAAAGCATGAATAATGTTTATTTTTGCGTTTTTAAAGGTGTTTTTAGTATTCCTGGAGATGTTCGGGTCGGGGGAGTGGTGTGTACTATGTGTATACATTGAATATCATACTATAAGAATAGCGGATCTTCGAGAAAACTTGACAACACTGTTTTAGAACATATTGGAGACGGTTTGGCCGCCATTGTGGAGTTCATCGTAAATCTATAGTTATAAATGCAGCGCCTCGGCAACAGATGTCTCAAATTCACTGATGTGATGTCGTGGTGTGGCCGCATATCGTATTTTATTGGAATTTTGAGGGATTTAGGCATTTTTAACAGACAATAAAATAGGAGGTTGTCAATTCCAGCCGAATGTATGTTTTTGATGATAATATATGTACGCTGATTACTCCGGGGTAATTGGACCGATTTTCATAATGATTTTACCGTCGCATTAGGTGTTAAATGTTATACATATAAAAGTGGATAAAAAGCGACAGCAAGTATAACTAAAATATTATTTCGTCGAAAAATAGCAAAATACGTAATACACTTATACAAATAAACTGGATGATTCTTAAGTAAGAAAGTAAAACCTACTTATTTTAATCATTTAATAAAATAATAAAATACCAATATATAAACCAAGTCATTCTAGCTATTTGTCGTTGGGTCGAAAACTCACTTAATAAATTGTGCATATAATAAATATCTACTATTTTGTAAAAATATATTGAAAAAAGTTTGTACACATGCACATGACAACTTCGTAGGCATTACATTATGGCACATTTTTTTAATAACTTAAACTCCGCCATTTCTTAAAACTGGGTTTTATTCAAAACTGTCAATTTTCACTTAATGATTTTTTGCACTAAGCCGACTATACAGGGTGGCCCTTTAGTGTGGCAAAGTACAATAGCTCCGTTACTATTTCAAATACATTAAAAATATTAATACAAAAGTTGAAGGGCAGTAAGTGACTTATAACGTAAAATTATTTTTAACTCTATAGGGTGGCTCAAAAAAGCGGAACAAGAAAAAATGTACTTTTTTCAAATGGAACACCCTGTATATTTTTTCATTTTTAAATTCTACATAGAATTATAATTATTTTTTATTAAATACATTATAAGTCTATACTTTATAGTTTCCGAGATATTGACTCTTGAAAAGTGACATTTTTGAACTTTGACAGCTTATAACTTTCTAACAGTACGTCTTAGAGCAAAACGGCTTACATGTCTCTATCTTCAATTTTTATTATCTTCCCAAAAAAATCAACTTCCAGTTAAACCGGAACAACTATATTTCCTGCTTTCGAGTAACATCCGGTTTAACCGGAAGTTGATTTTTTTGGGAAGATAATAAAAATTAAAGATAGGGACATGTAAGCCGTTTTGCTCTAAGACGTACTGTTAGAAAGCTAGAAGCTGTCAAAGTTCAAAAATGTCACTTTTCAAGAGTCAATATCTCGGAAACTATAAAGTATAGACTAATAATGTATTTAATAAAAAATAATTATAATTTTATGTGGAATTTAAAAATGAAAAAATATACAGGGTATTCCATTTGAAAAAAGTACATTTTTTATTGTTCCGCTTTTTTGAGCCACCCTATAGAGTTAAAAATAATTTTACGTTATAAGTCACTTACTGCCCTTCAACTTTTGTATTAATATTTTTAATGTATTTGAAATAGTAACGGAGCTATTGTACTTTGCCACACTAAAGGGCCACCCTGTATATTATGCCAGTGCAAGGCAATTTAGGCACCGCGATGCGCGTGACGGTATGGTTATGCATGGTAGTGGGGAGACGATCATGCAGCAACTCAAACAGAAAGGCGGCAACAGTGTTTTAATTTAGCAGTGAAAAGGCTTGTCGTTAGTGGCTGCATCAACACGCTTTATCGTTGGTGACTCATTGTGCCATCTATGAATTTAACGTAGCATATTAAGGAAATCTGCTTATATGGCCCTCTTATAGTTTGATATTCAATGGTTTATATAAAGCGTAATTTATTCAGATTCTTCATTCCTCGAAAACGGGAGAAGGAAGTGGTTTAGTTTTAGTTGTGAAATTTTTTGGCAAAATAATTCCATATTTGCACATATATGAAGCATTAAGACTTCGTTGTGCCTACCTGCAACTATTTTAAAAGTATTTTTGGTTAATAGAGCACAAAAATCCAATCCGTATAGTTTACTGTGCAATGAATAATATTTTTTAGAAGTTTTACGGAAATCATGTAAAAATATGAATAAAAGCAACTAAAAAAATACATTTATCCCTTTTTTTGGTGTTCTTTCGTGATATTATTATAAAAATTAGCCATTAAAAAAAAAGGCTGTACCTCTTATGTGACTTGTATACAGGTATTTCTTATCGTTTCGAATATTATATAATAATTAAATTAATTTTTTTCTTCTAGTCCAAAACCGATCGGGCTACGCGTGGCTACCTTATTCAATACGCCTCTCAAGGTGAGCCTTTAGAAAAAGCGAATTCTCTTGACCGTGAACTTTTTGCAAAACCTTTGCATCGGTTTATTTTCTTGCATAATAGTCAACGTTAGAGTTAAAATTTCCATAAATTTTATTCTTCGAACCTCCATTGAAGCAGTTAATGAAACTTTAATCAAATTCACCGTCCGAATTTCTATTGGCTCATTTCCTAATGATAATGTCGATTGGACAATGAATATTTTTTCAAACATTTTTTTATTTCTTCACAATTTGATTTTAATTTCAATTTTTATTTTTACAGATTGTGATATCTTCACATTACTTCCACAAATGACTTATAGCCCGGGAGCCAGTAGCAGATTGAGGTCGGTCATTTCATCTCGACCGATAATTTGTGGAATGATTCAGGCAGTTGTGTCATGAAGCCTAGTGCACGTCAGCTGCGGCACCAGCGCTGGGTGGGCCAACGGCAGCCGCAAAATCACGTTAAAAAAAAAACAATTTTTTTTATTTCATCCCGGTTGAAAGTTCGTCAATAGTTATTATAATACTGAAGTGAAAAAAAAAACGTCAGCTGGCTGTAACGCGGTGGATTATACGTCAGCTGCTCATACGAACATGAAAAAAAAAAGTATTTTTGGTGATTTCATCCCGATTGAAAATTTGTCAGATGATAGTTTACAGAATTCTTTGATAAAAAAAATCGTCAGTTGTGTATATGTCGGTGGAAAAACCGTCAGCTGACGCAGTGAAATGTGTGGCGCGATATGTAGCTGTGAGTTCTGCTCGTCTATTAAAACACATCAGCTGACGAATTTCCCCCAGGCATACAGTCAGCTTATTTATTTGTTTACTTCAGCTACTATGTCGACTATTATCTGACAATATTTCAATCGGGATGAAATAACTTAACAAAAGTTATTTGACATAACTCTCATTGCACGCGCAGAAATAACATATATTTTAGAATTGTACGGTTTTATCATTTATTAAACCAAATTATATTTTCTATATTTCAAGCAATGTATGTTTGTACAGGGTGATTCACGTTGAGTGGCCTATTAGAAGATCTCGGAAACGAGTAAAGTTATATTTTTAAAGATTCGGTAGCAGGTATGATTGGCTTTGAACTTTTAAAATATTATATCTTGACGTTTGTATTACTTTCGGTTATACCGGAAGTTATGGCCAACTTTGGTATTTTAACTGGAATACCCTGTATGTTTTAGCATTTTTGGATACCTTATTGAAACCTAAGTAATTTAATATATTTTTGTTGGTTTGTCTACTTATTTTATTACTAATTAGTTTGGCATATCATGTCATGATATGAATTTGACAAACTTTTAACCTAGATTTGGTTAGATGTATCGTCCCCATATCATTGTGATCTAAACCAAGCCCTGCGGTTTTTAATCCAAGCAAATAATTTTTGCTCGTACGGTACAAAGTTTGCTTTTTTTGGATATAAGACTATTGGTTTGTACTATAGCTTACTCGATTTTAAAGAAGTAAGTAACCTGTTCATAAACGCTCTTTGATGGATCCAGGTGGTGGGAGGGGGAGGGGGGGTTGCCTCCGACGGGTGAGATCCATCACAGGTGGCGTCAGCTTACACTGCCAAGATTAAACCTAAACTTTGGCTTAGATATGTTGATGATACCTTTATTATCTGGACAGACAGCAACCAAGAGAACATTTAAAAATTGGTAATTAAGTATAACTAAATATGCACTTTAAAAATAGTGAATAAAAAACTAGGGTTGCCACTTAAAAAAATATGCTGATATCGTCATATTTGGGACACAATGTATCATATTTTTTTTTATAAAAACGACCACAACTTAAAATTTTAATAGCCGTGTCCAGTAGGGTGGCCCATCTTATGCAACCTAGGAAAAATTGAGCTGCCACCCCTCAAAATGGTTCCATTTGATGAAAAAACATCCCCACTAAAATTTCATTTTGATCGGATGCCAGGAAGTGGTGGCCTGCAACGTTAATTGTGATAAAAATGAAAAATTAATTATTACCTAATTTTGCAAATATGTTGTATTTGTAAAGGCGAAATGTATGACAAAACAATATTTATAAATTAAATGTTTGGTCGTTCCCTCCCCCAGACCGGTTTCGCCTTATCACGGCTCATCAGTGAAGCTAGGATCTGACGAAAGGAAGACCGAAGAGCCTATATCAGGAGTTTTCCATCCCAATCGATTATTGGTGACAAAAGATCATATCCTTTAAAAGTGGCTTTTAATTTTGCAGCCCTTTCTTTTCTCATACGTTGCCTACTTCGTTGAAGAGTTTTTCTACTTATAGACAGAGACGGAACATCATGTCCTAGTGCTTCTGCTACTGCGGTCAAAATACGAACTCCATCTCTATCGCTTATCCAACAGGCATCAAGTGCAGCTAATATTTTTGGTGTAACAATGTTAGTTGTTCCGTAAAATTTTCTTCTTTTTGGCCGTGATGGACCAGGCTCTTCTAGGGCTAGCGGTACTTCCTCTTGGGACTCTAGCTTCCCTTCTATTTTACTTCCAATTTCAACTGCTTCCCAAGGATGAAAATGTCACGGTTTCCATTAGTTGAGATTTTTCTTGAAGACTTCGTTAAAATCGCTCCGACAGTTTTTTGTGCTTTTCTTTAGCTACTTTTTCTCGAGCAGCTAGCTGGTAGTCGATGCCATACATAAACCCCGGGCGGCCTTTTTGCTTCTGACATTAAAAACTGTTTATCCTCTTCAATTGTTTTTAGCTCAAGGGCGTTTGCATGGGATATATCAAATAAATCGTCATTCTTTTCCACAAATGTTTGTTCTTTTTGTTTTGCGCTTTCGCTCTTTTTCTTAGCTGACTTCTGTAGCGCTCTCCACTCGGCGTGAAGTTTTTCCAGTTTTTCAATTCAGTGGCTTTCTTTTCGTATTGGTATGCGAGCTTTGTCCCAAAAAATAGAAGCTTCTTTAATAGTTACCGCGGCACTATCACGTAAACTTAGTTTCACTTCACGCATGGTAAAGAATAAAACATGCAAAACTTGTTTATTGGAAGGCAACTTATTACCAATAATTTGAGGTGTATATAATGTCCAATTAAGTACACGATACTATCTTTCGGTAAATTTCGATTCCCAGACATTATATTTCCCGGTTTTTGGCGAAAATCTACTAATCTGTGTTATTAACCAACAGTGCGCATTGCATTAAGGCAGTGATTGTAAAAATGTCAACAAGAAGTTCAAGCAAAACAGACCATGACGAAACTGAGAAGCTCATCAACAAGGTTTGTGCAACTTTTATTTCTCAAATGGAAGCTAAGATAGATTCTAAGTTGAGTAAGCTCGACAATAAGCTCTCTTCAGTGTGTGATTCGTTCAAGAAACTGGATAGTCTCGTCACAAAAAATAGTGAGTCTGTCAATTTACTCCATACCCAATTTGATGTTTTGGAACAAAATAATAAACGCAATTGCTTGCGCTTTTCTGGTCTGAATATCCAGGAGAGTAATGATGAGCTGCCTAATGCTGTCGCAAGCTTTATAACAAAAAATTTAAAAACTCAGTGCAGTATTCGCGATTTAGACTCTGCATTTATTGTTCGAAATAAAGATAAAAACAACAGTGATGGCAGTCGTTCTACAATTTTAGTACGATTTTTATCAAATATAAAAAAGTGCGAAGTCTTTGCAGCTAAGAAAATGCTAAAAGGTACGGGAGATTCAGTATACGAGGCTCTTACGCGTGTTAGATATGATTTGTTAAGTGCTGTTAAACATAAATACGGCCAGACCAATGCTTGGTCGGCCGGCGGAAGAATCTATTATTGGGATGCAGTTAAAAAATCCAAAGTATTAGTATCGAGCAAGAACGACTTGTAAACAAACAATGGATCTGTTGGGTACTGCTGGTTTGTTGAGGACTTTGTTCATGGTCGGATACATATCTTTCCTTATCTCGTTAAAAAAATAAATAAAAAATTGTTATTTTTTTATCATTTACATACCATTTGCCTTCTTAAGGATTATAATTTGACTAGGTTTTACATTAAAGATAATTAAGATTGAATTTTTTTTTTCCTTTTTGTATTCTTGATAGAAAATATACATTAAGTTTATGATTATAAATTGATATTAATTATTTATTAAAAATATCAAATACTGGTTTCGCTATATAGTGTAAGTTAAGCATAAGATAAGCTAGCAATAAGGTTACAATGTTATGGAAATTATGCTTAGTGAGATAGAAAAATATAATTTTCCGGATGATTTTCGATATAGTTTATTTGGTTAAAAAATCTATGAAAACTGTATCTACTTATATAATATTTATATTTATTTATTTTTTTTGTTTCCTTTTTTCTCTTCTTTCTTACAAATGGGATATTCTGCGATGTAGTGTCATGGTTAGCGTAGTTAATGGCAATGAGCTCAGCTTTTCACACTTTAATGTTCGCTCACTGTATCCTAGTGTGGATTTATTCTCAAATGTTCTAAACTCAGACCATAGTGCTTGGTCTGAGGTTCTAAACGATGAGCAGATTGATGTCGTAGGGTTGTCGGAAACCTGGCTTAGTCCCGGAGTCGCGGACAATGATTTAAAAATTTCAGGGTATCGATTGTTTCGTGAAGATCGGAAGGGGGGTCGTGGTGGAGGCGTGGCGTTCTACGTCAAGGATTACATTAAGGTAAAGCAGCTGGATTTACCACAGGGCAGTAGCAGTTTGGAGAGTATGTGGTTGCAAATTAGGGTAAAGGGTAAGAATATATGTTTCGGTAGTGTTTATCGGCCACCTAATTCAAATCTTAATTTATGTTTGGAAGATGTAGAAAATATTTTAACAATAACAATTCCACAATTTGACTATGTATTCTTTGGTGGCGATTTCAATGTAAATTTTTTAGACGTCCAAAGTAATGCGTACAAATTATTTAACACGTTTCTTGGTAAGTACAGTTTACATCAGTTAATAAAAGAACCGACACGTATAACAAATACATCGAGTACATTAATTGACTTAGTTATCAGTACATCTCTCGATATATTTATAAGTTCGGAGGTAATTGATATGTCCGATGTATCAGATCATTCTATGGTTACATGCCATTTTAGGGTCAAAAAAGAAAAACCTGCCTTAAAATTTAGTACTTATAGGGATTACAGCAATTTTGATTATGATCACTTTCTCGCGGATCTGGGTAGGCTAAATTGGGGTGACTTTTTTTATTTAAATAACGTTGACACAATCTTAGAAATATTTAATAAGCACGTTGAGAACATACTGGATATTCATGCGCCGATGAAAACTAGTAAATGTACTAAAGCACCTGCACCATGGCTTACTCCTAATCTAAAGTACATGATTAAATTGCGTAAAAAAGCCTTAAGCAAATACAAAAAATGCAAGACCGATGCTGCCAAAAATGAGTATAAACAACTTCGAAACCTCGTTACTTCTGCCGTACGCAACGAAAAAAGGGCATTTTTGAAATATAAATTTAGGACGGATCCAAAAAGTTTTTGGCAAACTTTAAAATATATGAATATTTCTAATAATAAGGGCGATAACTTAAATCGTTGAAAATTCTGAAACCCTAAATAAGTTTTTTATTGAGAGTGTACCAAGGCATAACTTCTTAGATGGTAACTTTATAAATAACCACTATTCAAACCAATTGCACACCGGTATAACAAATAAATTTAGTTTTAGCGTGGTTGATCAGAAAAAGATCATTGAGATTATCTCTACTATTAAATCAACTGCTAAAGGTGTCGACGGCATCGATATTAAGATTATATCACTTATTACTCCACTTCTTATTCCTCAAATAACATTTCTCATAAATAAATGCATTGAAACTAATACATTTCCTTCACTATGGAAACAAGCTAATATAATACCTATTCCGAAAGTCAATAATCCTAATAGTTTATCAGAGTTTCGACCGATCAGTATTCTTTGTACAATGTCCAAAATCCTAGAAAAAGTTTTGCATGAGCAAATTGATCTACATGTTAAAATTAATCATATATTACCTTCAACTCAATCTGGTTTTCGCGCTGCACATAACACAACTACTGCTCTAGTCAGTGTTTCTGATGACATCCTAAAAGCGCTCGACGCAAATCAAACTACTTGTCTTATACTCCTTGATTACAGTAAGGCCTTTGATGTTATTTCTTACCCTATTCTTTTACAGAAATTAAAATATTTTGGTTTTGGAGATGGCGCTTTGAGTTTAGTTCAAAGCTATATTACTGGTAGGAGTCAACGCGTTATTTCTCGGTCAAAAGGGCCATCCACCTTTTTATCAACTGATAAGGGCGTTCCACAGGGTAGTGTACTAGGACCTCTTTTTTTTTCTCTATATACGGCCGATTTTTCACGTCATCTTTTGCATTGTTCATCGCATCAATACGCTGATGATAAACAACTTTATTTGTCGTTTTCACCAAGTGACTCAGTACAATCGATACAAAAGATAAACAATGATTTGAACATTATATCTACAATTTCTAAGGCTCATGGATTGATGCTCAATTGTGCTAAGACAAAAATGCTAGTATTTGGAGCAAACAAAGACCAGTTTTTGAATAATAATGATTTTAAAGTATCATTAGATGGAGTGCAATTAGCGTCTTCTGAGGTAAGTAGAAACTTGGGCATTGAAATGGATGTCAACTTGCGCTTTGAGAAACACATTTCGCTGCTATTAAAAAAATGTTATTTTAAGCTTAAACTATTGTACAGATATAAAGATATTTTTAACACTGATGTCAAATTAAGATTAACTGATTCTCTGGTGCTCTCTACGTTAACCTATGGTTTTACAGTGTATTGGCCCATGCTCACTACCAAAAATCAAAATTGTTTGCAAAAGATTCAAAACAGTTGTCTTCGGTATTGTTATGGTCTGCGTAAATTTGACCACATCACCCCTGCTCTGCTGAATTCTGGGTGGCTTACCCTTGATGAACGTTACATTCTGAATCTAACGAACCTGGTTTATAAAGTGTCAAAAAGTGGTTCGCCTAAATATTTAAACGACAAGCTTATTAAAAATAGTGATGTACACGGACGTATAACTAGAAACCGCGAACAATATGCAACCCCAAGACATTCAACTGCTATTTTCCAACGCTCCTTCTCGTTTAATGCTGTCAAGTATTATAATGCGTTGCCAGGCGATGTTAAACTCTGCTCATCTATTCCTGTTTTTAAATCAAAAGCGAAAAATTACATTAAGTCATTGAGAAGCTGACGCTATACAGTGTAATTAACACTAAATAATATATGCTCGACATATTAGTTTCTTGTTTTCTTCTTTTTTACTTTTTCTGTTCACCTATCCATTCTTCACATACTATAATTATTTACTAAGTAAGTAAGTAATATAGTGCGTTCGGTTTTGAAAAGGTCGAGCAGAGCGAGCAGATGCAGATTTAATGTCACGTGATATTCGGGCTAAACGAGCGCGTAGCATTTACCGAACCCTTATAGAGTTTGTCGAGTTATATCTGACATAAAATATAAAATTAACCTCACTTTATGTTGGTGGTTTGAAGAGACGAAAATGGAAAATATTCCAGCACTTAGGGGAGGACAAATGATGATGTTTGATGATAATAGCGACGAGGAAGAAAGCTGTTCGATTACAAAAGTTGATGGCTATGCCGAAAATATTGTCCCAGCATTCTCTGACAAACAATTTCAATATAATTTTCGTATAACACCAGAAACTTTTGAAGTTCTATTGCAAAAAGTGCACAGTATTTTGCCTCCCGAAGCAACTCACAAAGGACATCCATCAATACCGTTGGAAAAAGAACTTTTAGTTATGATCTGGTGTTTGTCCAATTTGGAATGATTTCGCGGTACGGGAATTATGTTTGATTTTGTATGTTAGGTTAGGTAAAACAAATTTCCAAATTTGCTGTCAAAACACAAATTCAATTAGTTTGCTCTGTTAGCTCCATATATTTAGGTGAGGCGATACGAGGTAACTCCGAGTGCTCGATTTTTCAAATATCGAACGCCGAGCAGTTACACCCGAGGTCATAGATCTAATAAACGAACGCAACACTGCACCAATGAGCAGACCGAGGAGGCAGATTTGCATTAACCGAACGCACTAGAAGTTAAGCTAAAACATTGTGTATAGATAGTTTTTGCCTTCCTTGGTGGTTAGGTAGAATAGCGATGGCTAGACCTCGCCACCAAAATACAATAGTATACTGTATAAATTTTGTTCATATAAAAAATAAAAGACCTGTTTATTTATTTATTTATTTATTTATCACGATTGTTTTTTTAATTTCACAAAGAAAATGCACAGACAAACTTAATTTATCTCTAAGGAGGTCTGTTGCATACTAACATAAGTAAGAAATTATTAATAGGGGATTACTGGCAAAGCCGCTGGAAATACACAAAAATTCCAAGAAAACAGCTAAGTACCTGTAAAGGGTCAGGAATATTTTTATTTTTAGAAGTGACCAAATTAGTAATAAATATTTTACTTACAGGCAACAAAACAGTCTGACACCGATCTACCCCGCAATAACTAATAAAATGAGGATTATTTAATAAAATTTGTATGTAAGAGGTACCTAATATTTTGACCTGCTGGCGGCACGTGTTCCTGTTGTCGGATTGGATTGAATTTTGGTGGTTTAATTTTTTAATATAAAGGAATATTTTCACAGGGTGGCCCGGTAAAAATATTCAAAACTTTTTTTCACCCCTATGGAGATAGGCCACCCTAGTGTCCAGGCATTAAAAAAAACTGAACACGATTTATTCCAAGTTATAAACTAACACTGTGCATTTAAATTTTTTTCTTAATTATCTAAAATATTAAAACTTTTTTTTAGTGTTTATGCTTCTGAATCCTAGTGATTATTTTTTTATTATCTGATTTTATAAGAATTGTATTCCTTAATTTGTTTATTATTTAATTTAAACAACGTTTTTTGCTATTGTAAGTAGGTAATTTTTTTTTTTCAATTTAATTATTGTATAACACGAAACTGACAGAACACACGAGTAAACTCGGTATTTTTGCATACTTTTGCATATTTTTTGTATATTTTATATCCTAATTGTGGACTACAATATATCATTTCCCTATACTTATTGCGAATTTATGGAATAATATGCAATTTTTTTCTTCTTTGTTTATTTAATCATGTGAAACAAGAAACAACTATAGTTATTATTTATTTCTACCAAACAAATTTATTATACTACATTTGAATTTCTCTACATTCCTCAGGTTATTAGGTTTTTTAAAAATATTTTTCATGTAGGTACATATCGTGAGAGGTTTGAGAATAAGAACTCTAAACTTAAGACTTAATTTGCTGGTTAAATAGTGCCATTTAGATATTGCATTATTCGGTGTTCATAACGTAATTGAATTAGAGGCACTTTGTTTTCAGAATTTCCCATTTTCAAAAGGGCAATAAGAGAAAGTATTACAAATTACAGACTTTTAAGCAAACTTAACATTTTTGGAATCATAGTTAGAATCTACCGTGCGAGCAAACATTATTTGCATCAAACAGGGCTTGATTAAAAAACGTAGGGCTTGTTTTAGATCACAGTGATATGGGGACGATATATCTAACCAAATCTAGGTTAAAATTTTGTCAAATTCATATTATGACACGATATGCCAAACTAATGAGTAATAAAATAAGTAGACAATATAAATTTATTTTTGTTGATTACAAAATTAACAAAGTAAGAATATACAGAAAGAAAAATAATTACATAAATTGCTGAAATTGGCCACCGCCGTGCTTCAAGCATAAATTCACATGTCTGTTCATATTTTCGAAAGTGTTGACCAGCATCTCTGGAGAAATGTTGCCACATTCTTGGATAATCCTTTCTTGTAATTGTTCTAAATCTGCAACTGGTGTTTTAAAAATAGTGTTCTTTAAATGAGGAAAAACGAAGTAATTCATAACCGTTAAACAAGGTGATCTAGGTGGGAATTCAATGTCCGATCCAAAAATGATTAATCTGTATTCGAGAAAATTGCGTAAGTAGTTAATAGTTTCGGCGGCTGTATGGGCGGTTGCACCGTCCTGTTGAAAATATCCAAAACGTAGTTCGTCGTCAAGTAATTGCTCCACAAATGGATTCAAAATATTGTCTCTATACCGCTGTGCTGTAACTGTGTCATGAAAAAAAATAGGACCAACAATTCTTCTTCGGGAACAGCTAACCAGACACTAGTTTGGTTGGTTAGATATATCGTCCCCATATCATTGTGATCTAAACCAAGCCCTACGTTTTTTAATCCAAGCCCTCTTTGATACAAGTAATTTTTGCTCGCACGCTAGTACTTTCTTAGGACTGAAAAAAATGTATTTATTTTGTTCTTAAAACATGACAAAGTAAATCTGTCTTTTCTAAAAAATTCCTAGTTGTTTTTTTTTTAGTAACTGCCGCCACTGGCGGTGGCGGTGCATACTTAATCAATGGTATAGGTATATCTATGATAGTAACCCTAACCTTATACTATATGAAATAACACAAGACGTTTGTAGTATAACGGTCTAACAAAAATGATGCAATATTTTCAGTTAGTTCATAAATTCTTCATTAACCGATAAATGAACCTAGGTAATCTAAAGCAGTAAGAGCAAGTAAATTCAATGTCAATGATATAAAACATAGATAAACAATCGTCATCGACAAAATAAATGCAACATAAATAGAAACGTCGAATTTTTACATGGAAAAACCTAGTAGATTGGCTTTTGGTCTTATTGTTGTTGTTTTACATAAATATTAGGTATACATATTAATGCTGAATAATTTATAAAAAAAAAAAATTTTAATTCCCATGACGTCCGGAGTTATCTGAAAAAAATCGAAAAAACCAATTATTGTTTTTAATTTTTTTACGACAAAATACTGATTATATTGAAATACCAATAGCACTTTCTTAAGGCACTTTTTTTTGCTCTTTAAGGAAATATATTATTTTCAGATACAATGGTGTATTAATTAGAAACCCGAATCAAATAAAATTTAAATACGAACATGAACTTTTTTTAAAAATTTTGAGTAGCTTTTGACCTCCCAAAACGAATGATGTGTCATACTTGTCGCTAAATTATTTGCTATAGGAGTTATCTAAAGTTTTCAAAAATTGAAAAGTAGGCATTGCAATTATTTCAAACAGAATCCAAAAATACTTTACTTCAAAAATCAATAACGCAATGTATATAAGCAATCAATTAAAATAATTCAAACCAAACATAGCCCTATTCCAGCGGGTAGGTTATACTAAGCGCGGGCATAATAATTCAAACCAAACATAGCCCTATTCCAACGGGCAGGTTATACTCATAGACAAGCGAGTTGCGCGCTCTCAAGGTTACTAAGCGCGGGCTATCGATTATCCCTCCCGATTCAACGCGACTACGGAGGCCTGACGTCACCTACACATCGCACAACGAGCGGCCACGGACGAGCTCCAAGTTTCCGCGCCTAACAGCTGTTCGCGAATCGCAATGCGACCTGTCGATGCCGTTGACCTTTTGTTTATTTGTATTCAGTTATTTATTAGTTACATTATAAAGTTGGAAATTTTCGTCTAATATGAAGGTCATTGATTAACAGAAGCTTGTGTTTAGTAGTTCTCTGAGCTTAATTGAAAAACTTGATTTAAAAAATACAGGGCGGCCACTCCACTACCAATATTGAATATCTATAGTACCTACAAGTGCAATCAAAATGTAAAAGTAAGGCCCAGTTTACGCGTAAGTTTGACAAATAAATATATAATAAAAAATCCTGGATATGCAGTTGTGAGGACAAAATTCTTTTTTTTTTGTGTGTCTTCTTTTTGACGGGGATGATAATTGGACTATAAATGGGGTGCAAAACATCTTTCAGAGAAAATAAAAAACATGAAAATAGTGCAAAACATCGTTATAATGTGATAACCATAGGCGTAGTTAGACGGTCAACACTGGGGGTGCTGAAGTCCAGTGGCGGCTTGTGACATGTTAAGGAAATGCCTCGCAGGCGAAAAAAATTTTAAGACCACGTCCAAATTTGGTCAATAATTTTTAGTAAATATTTTAATGTGATGTTAATGGCAGGTTTAGATCTTTCAATGTTCTTGACAATCACTTTCTCCTCCAAGGGTAACTTGCTAAAAGATGTTTTCAAAAATTCCACGGTGTATTTTATATCCGACGAATCACTCATTGTTTTTTCGTGTTCATTTAACTTTAAACTTTAACTGAATTCAATAATAAAATCATATTAAACCTTAATAAACAAAAAAAAATAGTCAAAATACCGGCTAAAAATTTCCGCGACTGGTTAAATTTAAATTATCAAATTAATGCAGAATTGCAGAACATGACATACACAAGCTATTATGCCGCTCTCGTATTTTACGAGATTTTTATGATCATAGACCCGCTCTGACAAGTAAACTGGGCGTGAACTACACGGAGAGAAATTTTGAACAGAATCCGCAACTACCTAAATATACTTGAATTTGTACCAGAATTCGAATGCTTGAAATAATAATATGAAAAATTCCTTACATTACTATCTATATTATAAAAATAGGTTAGTTCTAAAATTAGCCTATATATTTTAAATTTTTTTTGGGGGTGCTAATTTAGATTTCGGGGGTGCAACTGCTTCGCCTCCTCTCCACGCTGATTCTACTGCAGCAATATGGTAGAATTTACGCATAAGACCTTCAGGGGTATTTTCATTCCAGAACAATATTATTTGGTTTACTTCAGATAGACTTAACGAAACTGAACTGGTCTTACGTTTACATAGATCTGCTTGTAATTTCTTTCTGGTTGCATCGCGGGCATCTCGGGCTGGTTTAAATAATATGCTGTTAAACGGGTCAATCATAATCTTATATTCATTATAGTACTTTAGTTGTAAAATTTTGCACGAAACGTTCCACATAGTCTTTACCGTTGCTTCTTTGAATTCAGTCCCATATTTTTTTCTCATATTAACCGCCCAATCTTTCAGTATCATTGCCAGCTCTTCTACGCTTCTATATGTTTATTTAACTCGTATTTGCGTTCACAGCAAAACTCTATAAATATTCCCCACGTGTATTTGTGATTGTTTCTGGTATTTTTGGGATTGTTTCATTAACTAGCACGTTAATGCAATGAAAATTTGCATTGCCAAAACGTGACATTTTGAAATTTATATTGTTGGAATATGAACTGTCAAAGTATTGGTGTCATAATAAATGATGCCTGGGTGTCATAGTGATTGAAAACTACCCGGAGTGTTGCTTTCACTTAAATGTTGATATGATTGGGTGATTTATGTAAGATGATAAAGAATAACAAAATTTAATTGGCTGTTTGAAATGTCAAAAAATTTTCAAAGAAAACTACCTCGAGTGTGGCCAGGCTAGGATAACTTAAATGGTGAAGGTCGTCCCCTGTTCGTTTAATTTAGCCCCCCGGTCGCTAGTGGCGCTATTGTAGGAATTTTGTTTTATAAGGTTGTTCATCTCCTAACGTTGGTAGGAACAGAATATTCATTTAGAATGAGCATGGCCAACGTTCTGTACCTCTCTCTCTCTCTGTACCTGCATAATATGTGCGAGAAAGATAAAAATATGGCTTGTTGTGACAGATCCTGAAGTCTTACCTGGACTGGTGAAAGATTGTCATTGTCATTTTATGATTGATTTGTAAAATATATAAAAAATAAAGTTATTATTAAATAATTATTCATATATAATTTATAAACTTAACATGGCGCAGTCGGTAGTTTGAGAATCGTAAATAGGTATATATTTAATATGTCGCGACCAAAGAAATCGGGAAGAAAAACCAAGGCAATTAACAAGAGCGTGGAACCTCCTGAAGACTTCATTAATGTCGCCCAACGATTGGAAAGTACAGAGAAAGATATTAAAGATATAGAAAGAAACTTTACTTCACAACTTAATGAACTACAAGGTACAATACCTAGTTTATTAAATAAAAACTTTGAAAATAACACGGAATTGTTAGAAAAATCTACAGAAAATAATAATATAATAATGTAAGCTGTTTTTTTATGTAAACCATAATTATGTAAATATCTAATATTAATAAATCTTGTCGCCATATCAAAGAAACGTTGTTATAATTTCCTTTCGTTCTCCCAAATTATTTTAACTTGAATCAGATGTTTCGCGCTTCAAACTTTTCCGTTAAGTTTGAAGCGCGAAAATTTGAATTCAAAGTAATAATAAAATTAAAATTTTTATGCTTGGCGCCTACCCCCACCACGACTATATTTAGTTTTTCCACCGGTCGCATGTTGCGCTATCAGGAAACCAATTTAGTATGTTAAGTTGCCTATCTATCCTTGAGAGCGCGCAACTCGCTTGTCTATGAGTGTGGCTAAACGAGGGATTAAAATATTTCCTTTTGTGGTAACCCATATATATTTTTTTGAAAACTTGTATTGAATGATTTTCCTCAGGCTAGAGGACATTTTCAACATCTTATAAATTCGTCGGTCTATTTTGTTTTAAAAGTTAATATTTCGTAAACGGGTAAAAATAGGTATGGCATGATTTATGAAAAATGTATAATATTGATTGTAGAATGTAGAAATATAAAAATATACAATGTTTCATTAAAAAAATTAAAGTTAATACACATAGTAGGTAATACAGTAGACTCGCGATACAGTGAACTAATTAATGCACACCCAGTTCAATATATCGATTTGTTCACTATATCGAACAATTTTTTAAAATTTATTAAAATGACGTTTTTTTTTTTAGTAAACTAACTTTAATGTTATACAGACAAAGCATATTATGTAATTACATAAATACATAATTATAATAAAATCAAAAAATGTATTCTTATTTTTTTTCAAATGAAGTAATTTTTTATTGTACTTTTTGTTTCTTTATTCCCGTTTGCACCATCGTATTTCTTAAGTTGTGTAGAACGAGAAGACTTGAATACTCCACTTTATCTTCATTTTCTTCAGCCCATTGAAGTATATTATTACAAATTTATTTTTGTTGTTTACAAAATTAACAAAGTAAGAATATACAGAAAGAAAAAGAAAAATGATTACATAAATTGCTGAATTTGGCCACCGCCATGCTCCAAGCATAAATTCACAAGTCTCTTCATATTTTCGAAAGTGTTGACGTTGACCATCATCTCTGGAGAAATGTTACCACATATAGTATTTCTTGGAATACTTGCACTTTATAAGGAACCGAATTTTGCTGCTTCTTAAGAATAGTCCTGCATGTTCCATAAGATCTTCCTACTTCTTGGGACAGGCGTCTTATACAATTTGCTGGCGTATTTTACATTATTTCACGAACGTTTGCAACAAGTTCTTCTTCTGTTCTTACAGATGGTCTTCCTGCTCCTTTTTTGTATTGTATAGAACCTGTTTCCTTAAACACAGTAACGCTTCTTTTCAGGCAATGATAAAAATCCCCAGCAATAAAAGCAACGTTAAGAAAATATTCGTGAAAATCGTCCATGCACAAACTCGGATTGTATTGCCACTCATCATTTACTCTAACCCCGTTTTGAAAATATGCTTCAACCATGAATGTTTTGTGCTGTTCCGTAAAGCCCATTGTATGAATTGTTCAAGAAATTGGAAAAATTAGCGATGAATCAAATTACTTGTAACGACTGTCAAAGATGACGGAATAACTGATTGATTGTTAATTCAGGTAGTTACTGACACCCAACAGGTATTAAGCTATACGGCTAAGCATTACGTCCTTAGATGCAAGGCCCTCTTTGATGCAAATAATTTTTGCTCGCACGGTAAGTCGGTCGCCCCAGCCCCCTGCTTATGAATAATTTTACACTTTCCATTAGATTACTTTCTTCGTAGAAGAACCCTTTAAACAGTTAAAAACTTGGGGTGTTTGTCTGTAAGGAAAATAAACTGAACTGAAGCAAAATAATAAATATTGTAATGGTAATACAGTAATACCTATACACATTTTATTTCTCACGTGTCATAATAGTGTCTAAACAATCATTTTTCTGACTTCACGTTTCCTATATAAATACAATGCTCGACGATAGCAGACTTTTAATCACTACCCAATAGTGGGAAAGCCTGGTATCCCAAAAAGCGTTAGAGATAGACGTTGGTTGAAGCCAATTCACTTTTGTTTAATACGATTGTTTCTTGTTTTCTCACGGAAGAAGTGAAGCAATAAGAAACGTGAGAGCAAGAAGGAAGAAAGAAAAATAATTATTATATGGTATTTTTTAGTGAAAGTGAATTTGTGTTGGTGGTCCACTTTTTGATATTCTCAGTTTAAAATCTTCGCGGTTCATAAGAGAAAGTGATTGATCTATGTCGGTTCTGGTTTAATATTAAAATTTAATTTAATTTAATTTAAAATAAAGCGTTGAGAAATATGGACGCTGAACAGTTCAGGGAATTCGGGAAGGCAGCCGTGGATTATATTGCTGATTATTTTGAGACTATCAGAGACAGGTAGGAAGGCATTAATATATAATTTGTTTATTAATTATTAAATTTAAGACTTTAAGGTGGAATTACCAACGTTATTCAATCTATTGCCAACCTACAAGCTATTTCGCATGATTTTTTTTTAGTTTATTATTTTATTAACTAACATTTTAATAAAATCAATATCGCTGGCACATTATTTAGGTAATTACCTTACACATTACCAAAATATCAATTAATTTCATGGCTAATTTTGGGAGAATTGTAGGTATACAATTTTATATTTCTCGCTATACAGATCTCCTAAAATATAAAATTCCTTGTTATTTATTTAATATGTCAATTATGACCTAGAATATGAAGTCGATATTTATTTTATTTAAATTTTGTGTAAAAGCTAGAAAAAATAAATAAATCTACGCGAAATAGGGTATGGCAAGCATGTTGATGCACCTTAATACTTATAGATCTATAAAAAGTTTTTTGCAATATTTTTGTAACTAAAAAGGAATTTTAAAATCGATTCTTGTATTTTGTGTCACTGCTTGATATCCAGGCTTTGGATGATATATTTTTATAAATACTATATTACATTCAGGCTGAATTACGTTAAGTGATCTATTGGAAGATCTCGTGTATAGTCGTTTTCACGATAAAGGGTTCTGATTTAAGAGCAAACACTAGTGACGCCTTCGCCTTTAGGTCCATTTCTTGATCACTATTTCGTTCATTTTTCATTTTTTCAAAGAGCCCGTCTTTGGGTAGCTATTACCAACAATATTTAATTAAAATAAATTTAATTGATAAATTAATAAAACCAAAACACGAAATTTGGTCAAGTGTGCCAACTTTTATTTTTATTTTTTTTTTATTTATAAATCCAACCTTTTTTAACGTGAAACAGTTGGTAGTAATAACTCCAAAGATGGGTATTTGCTCTATTTTAAGATAAAACGAGTGCGCTACTGGTGTTTGATCTTAATGCCAATACTCAAAAGTCAATTAAAGTTACAAGTTGTCCTTTAATCTTCCTGGAAAAGGAAAAACCAAACTACCGAAGCGCTATCAAAAACTTAAATTACATTAGTAATAAAAAGAGTTAATCCAATAAGTTCAAAACTTTTTTCTTTCAAATAATTTTTTTTTGTTGGCTCGAAAAATAATTAATATGTAAGCATTAAAAATATCATAGAGTGCAAGCCATTTTTAAAAATATAACTTTGTGGCTGATATCAATTCGTCAGATAATATAGGTACAATGTGACCCAGTATAGTCCGCATCATATGGGATTTTTTTTATTAATAGCTTTATTCGAAATTTGACTTTGGCATCAAGTTCTGCTTCGATCGAGATGAAAATTAAGCAAAAAAATAGTAGACACGTGATTCGCATTAGGTATCTGTCAAATTTTAATTTTTTCCAGAAAATAATTCAAAAGAGGGTTATTTCTGAAAATATCGAAAAAAGTTATTAGAAAATTTTTGTTAAATGCAGTTTCTAGCCCACATGCAAAATTTTAGCTATCATAATATAATTTTGATTTTTCACCCACCACTAAAATTTATTTTCCATTTAATGAACACTTTACTAATGACACTGTATTATTTTTTGTCTTAATATTAAGGTGTATTACTTTCAGACACAAACTATGTTTTCAAAAATACTTATTTTATGAAGTTACCTTATACAGGGTCAAAAACAAATAAACTTTGCATCACATGCGACCAAATTTTAATAGCCCAATTTTGATTTTGTGTTAAAGAAAATGTATCTGACATAAAGCATTGTCAAAACTAAGACGTTTTATGTAGGTTGCGTTGAGTCTTATTTTCCAAAAGAGGTGCAATTTACAAAATATGGGTAAAAAATCAAAATTATCTTATGCAGCCAAAATTTTGCATGTGGGCTAGAAGCTGCATTTAAAAAAACTTTTTCTCATAACTTTTTTCCATACTTTCAGAAATAACCCTACTTTTGAATTATTTTTTGGAAAAAATTAAAATTTGACAGATAATGCGAATCACGTGACTATTATTTCTTTGCTTAATTTTCATCTCGATCGAAGCAAAACTTGATGCCAAAGTCGAATTTCGATAAAGTTATTAATAAAAAAAATTCCATATAATGCGGACTTTAGGTACTGTTCACACTGTATAAAGTCAAATGTATCAAAGAACTCGCCGCTTGTCATTTATAGCACAATTATCTACATGGTCTTAATTATGAAAACTCTCTATGTAAAAATATTAACAATAAATTATCGAATTAAAAGTTCTAGGTTCAAGTAGGTTGATGGGCAAAAGCAAACAAATCTTTAATATTTATCTTTATTGGTTTCAAAGTTACTGAATTTCCTTTTTTAGGATACTACAAAACATTTATTTATCTTAGAAATGGTTAGATATACCGGGTGTCCACGGAAGGTGGCTCGCCCCTCTAAATTTTTTGTTTTTCAAGATAATGAAATAAAATTCGGAGGATTTGTATACGACATAAAACTGCATTTTATGACAGGTGACTCAACATTATGAAACTTCCGGTTAAACCGAAAGTGACATAAATTTTCGATTTTTAAATGGGACACCTGGTATATTTTTACTATTTTTGACTCCATATGACATTCTAAATACAACGATGTGTCACTTGTCACTTTTTGTCACCAGGAAAATATTTTTTTCCAAATTTATTGTTTTATCTAGAGGGCTATGAATACCTTAAAATAACTTATTTCAGTTCTTTAATCTTGGGGAAAATACAATTTTACTATTTTTGGTCCAATGCTATGTGCTATGTAAAATTTACTCTTTAAAGTTGTATAATTCATTTTTTTTTTAATGGCAACATGGTGGCTCGTCGGGTAAAGAAAAAAGAGGATTTTATTACGATTATTTTGATACCATACACTATTAGGTTTTAGAAAAGCTGCCATTAAAAAACTTTAAAAAGTTAACTTAGAACTTTCCTAAAATTAAGCATCTTTTGAGAATAAATTTAGATTTAAATGCATCAAGTAGCCTGTGACCAGCAAAACTGATAAAACAAAATCATGCCTTGAAGAAAATTGAAATGCCAACAGCTTCTGCCAAAGTAATTAGTTTGTTGTTTAAAAAACATGGAAAATAATAGTTTTACAAGGAGTGAAAAAGTTGATTATTTACTTAGCTATGAAAAGTAACTGCAGAATTATTATTATTACTTGACACTTGCGACTCATCTTAATTAGTCTCCAAAAAATATCACAAAACACTGCAATTATTTACACAAACCCGATGAAATGAAGAAAATTTCAGACCGCCGTCAAAGAATACCAAACGGAAATAGGGATGTTCGATATACATCGATGCATCGAAAGCATCGATTTTCAATGCGATATATCGTTTTTAAGCGATGAATCGACGCCATTTGATATTTGTCATTGTCGATGCATCGATGTATTTTAATTGATGTATTAGACCTTCATTTTATTTGTAAAATAATTATTTTACCTATATAATTAATTTGTGTGGGGCTACATGCTTGGCGAAACTGTTGTTCCACTGCACAGGAAAAAAAATAATAACTACTTGTTAAAGAACCCCGCACTTCTCTTATGGAAAATGGCCCTCGGTTAAATTTTCTAAATTTTTAGTATGTTGTAGAGAATGTCATTCTGATCAAAAGTGTTCATGGCCACAACAATATCTGCCGACCAGTTTTTGAGATATAAGGTGTCCAAGTTGCAAAATATGAATTGTCAATACATTATATTTTCCTAGTTTATAATATGAATTAGTTTTGTTTTTCTAAATTTTTGATGGATAGAATACTATAAAAATAGTATAAATTTTTTTATTATATACCGGGTGAGGGACGAAAATGATTTAATATTTTTTCTTAAATCATTGTATTTTCGGCATTAAATTAAATGTTTACAAAGTAATACTGTAGATGACATTTGCTTGGAGCAAGCTATTAGAATTTATATTATTTATATTTATACAGGGTAACTCAAAAAATTAAATATTTTATTTATTAGTTTTGAAAGAAATTTTGTAGATATTTCTTTACGTACTACTTGACGCTTATCGTTTGCTTCCAAATATATATAATTATCAAGCTTATACAGGGTGTTTCCGATGATAAGCGATAAAAAAATAACTTAAAAATGCATCTATTTATAAATCACCCGGTATATTAAAAATGGATCGGTTAAATTTCGTTATTTTTTAATATTTTTTGCTTGAAGTGTCTTACTTAAATGTTTGCTATTGATTTCCCTATTTCTATGACCAGTTCTGGAGATATGCAGCGTCGAACAGGCTCAAAACTCAAAAAATAAGCAAATAAAATAACAATTTTTTTTTAATTTTAATAAAATTTGTTATGTAAGTTCATATTATGGTTAAAAATAAATATATTTAATGCTATACAGGGTGTTTCGAATTATTAGAGACCTACTTATTATTTTTCGATAAAATAATTTGGATATAATAAATTGTTCATAGTTTTTATATATATTTCTTATTTGCAATCCACTGTTAGAATACCCTAATTATTCGGAACACCCTGTATAGCAATAAATATATTTATTTTTAATCATAAAATGAACCTACATAACAAATTTTATTGAAATTAAAAAAAAAATATTTTATTTGCTTATTTTTTGAGTTTTGAGTCTGTTCGATGCTGCATATCTCCAGAACTGGTCATAGAAGAAGAGAAATCAATAGCAAACATGTAAGTAAGACAGTTCAAGCAAAAAAAAAAATTAAAAAATAACGAAATTTAACCGATCCATTTTTAATATACCGGGTCTATACTCATTCCGAGTAGGGAAGAGTGGGAAGGCAATCAGAATATAACGAAAACAGATCACGCAATCTTCACAGACGGTTCAAAGATGGACGTTGGTGTGGGAGCCGGGGTCTTTTCCGAAAGCTTACAAATACAGAAATCGTATAGACTCCCCAACTATTGTAGTATTTTTCAGGCGGAAGTACTGGCAGTAGAGAAGGCGGTCAATATCCTGCAGGAACACCTTGGCTTGGGAGTAGCCTCGTCAATCACCATCTTCAGTGATAGTCAGGCGGCGATTAAGGCAATCTGTTCCAGCAGCGTCAAATCAAAGCTCGTAAAGCGATGCCGCAACAATCTATGCACACTTGGCAACCAACATCGGGTTATTCTGTGCTGGGTTCCTGGACACTCCAAAATAGATGGCAACGAGGCTGCCGATGCGCTCGCAAGAGAGGGCGCAGGCATGCCAGCTGATCTAGCAGACAATACAGTGAACAAACCACTGGGATTGGTCAAAGAGGAGATTGACTACACGGCCAAGCAGCTTGCACAGAACAGATGGACAGGGTTGACAACCTGTAGTACATCCAGGCAACTGTGGCCCACATTCGATAAAAAGAGAACCGCAGAGCTATTGAGACACAGTCGAAAAGACGTGAGAAATATTACTGCGGTTGTTACCGGACATTGCCTCTTCGGTAGACATGCCGAACTTATGCAAATACCTACTAACGACTTCTGCAGAAGCTGCAGAGATGAGGAAGAGGAAGAAAGTATTCAACATTTTCTGTGTGAATGCCCTGGCCTCGCAAGAAGGAGGTTCACTACTCTGGGTGAATCATCTTTCGATAGCCTGGAGGAACTAAACAACTTACAACTTGGACGGCTGAGCAGATTTCTGAACAGTAGTGGCTGGTTTGAATGAGTTGTTAAAATCCTTCCGCGGTTACGTCGCATAAACCATCAGTGATCTGATGAAGGTGGGTTCTACGGAACACGTGTGGTATCACAACGGACCTAATCAGGACTACGTGAGACCGTTTGGTCAGAACCAAGGGTCTGCCACTCTTACCTAACCTAACCTAACCTAATATACCGGGTGATTTATAAATACATGCATTTTTATGTTATTTTTCTATCGCTTTTCATTGGAAACACCCTGTATAACCTTGATAATTATATATATTTGGAAGCATACGATAAGCGACCAGTAGTACATAAAGAAATATCTACAAAATTTCTTCCAAAACTAATAAAAAAAAGATTAACTTTTTCAGTTACCCTGTATAAATATAAATAATATAAATTCTGATGGCTTGCTCCAAGCTAATGTCATCTACAGTATTACTTTGTAAACATTTAATTTAATGCCGAAAATACAATGATTTAACAAAAAGTATTAAATAATTTTCGTCACTCACCCGGTATATAATAAAAAAATATAAACTATTTTTTTGTATTCTATCCTATCTACGACATGGCCATCAAAAATTTAGAAAAACAAAACGAATTCATATTATAAACTAGGATGGCACTTGGGGGGGTAAAGGGGTATATGTCCTAAATCGACAATTTTGGGAAATTGAGTTTAAAGTTTTAATACTCGCGTTTGGATAACGGTTTTTTTTTAAACTCAATTTTTTAATTAAAATAGGCATTTTTTGATCCTTAATACATTGCATATAGCAGTAATTAAAATAAAATAACCATTATGAAAAAAAATATTACTTATACCCATTTACACATGAAAAATTCTAAAAAAACTTACATATACCTCTTTACACCAATTAAATAAAATTTTGCTACTGTACTTTCTTCAAAACTGTATTAAATATGAAAAGAAACAAATTATAATAAACGCAGAGTTCAAACACAAAACTTATTATTATTTTTATTCATCGCTCGACTCATTATCATTTAATTATACCCTTTTCCTCAATAAAAGGCCAAACAACTTTTTACGGGAGAGGGAGATAAATATACTTATATCCCTTTCCACAAATAATTTTGTTAAAATTCAATTCGTTAGTAGGCTTTAACAAATCTTAATCCCCTTTTCACAAAAAAATATACATTTTCTATAGTTATATCCTTTTCCACAACCAAAAATGGCACATATTTAAGGCTTAAATGACTACTATCTCTTTTCCCAGGGGTAGATAATGAATTTATAAGTATTGTGGGCGACTTATCTCAATTTTGAAAATTTTCGACTTAATCCCTTTACCCCCCCCAAGTGCCATATAATGTATTGACAATTCATATTTTCCAACTTGGCCACCCTGTATCTCAAAAACTGGTCGGCAGATATTGTTGTGGCCATGAACACTTTTGATCAGAATGGCATTCTCTACAACATACTAAAAATTTAGAAAATTTAACCGAGGTCCATTCTCCATAAGAGAAGTGCGGGGTTCTTTGTGAAACATAACAAGTAGTTATTATTTTTGTTCCTGTGCAATGGAATTACTTTACCGTTGCCTCTCGATCGCGATTATAACTTTTACCTTTAGTTTCAGTTAAGGCATGAGCTTAGAATAATTAAATTTGTGATATATGTTTTGTAATTCTACGTCTATTGAATGCATCACAAACATCGATGTTTTTCCACGATCTAAACTCACCGACAAAAAAAACCGGCGCTTACATTTTTTTAGTAATTTCAATATGGCCTAACTTTCTTATTTTTGACTTTATTGCAATGTTTTTTCACTGGGCGATAGATCAATTCAATAAAATTACGCTGCAGTTTGTTCTGATGTAATTTTGGTTGCTTAAATGTTTATATACCGGGGTAAGTGAAAATGAAATTTTTAATCGGAAGTTTAAAACGTCCTGTGGAAAAAACACGCCAGAGAACCTTCTTTAAACATGATTTACGATAAAGCTGGATGTATTCCTAACATTTTGTTTTTTGAATCATCTAGTTATCTTGTTTTTTTTTACGAGCTACGCATTTTTAATTGAAACGTTGCATTTGAAAAACATTTTTTACTTCAAACATTAAAAGTTGTCATTAGAGCACTTAAAATTAAATTAAAATGTTAATAATGAGTGTGTCCACCTCTAGCCGCAATGACACCTTGCATTCTTCGTGGCATGGAATCAATTAGAGTGATTATTTTTTCTTAAGGAATAGCTTCATATTCTTCATTTAATGCTAACCTGAGATCTCTCCCCAGTTTAAAACTCAAACTGTATACGACTAACATCAAAATTACATAAGTTATATGGCCGAAGTTGGTGAGAGAATTACAGTCTCCGAAGCGCAATTGGTAGTGCGTTCGACTAGTAATCGAGAGGTTTCAGGTTCGATTCCCGCGAAGGCATAAAACATTTTCAAAAACGTTGTCTGTGGAAGGCATCATCATATAGATAACCGTTTAGCTTCAATGGGCTATAATAAATATTTTATATGTTTAGACCTGTTCTCCCCAACGTTGAACCCGGCTACCTAGGCGACCTTCTCCCCAAAGATCCCCCGCAAACGGGCGAATCCTGGAGAGATGTCCTTCAAGACGTAGACAGAATTATAATGCCAGGCATCACACATTGGCATAGTCCCAATTTTCATGCCTACTATCCCACGGCGCACTCGTTTCCCAGTGTGGTGGGGGAATTGATGAGTGCCGGATTTGGTGTAGTCGGTTTAAGTTGGGTAAGTTTACTTACGACTAATTTAAAACAGTCATTAGATAAAGTCGCCACAGTGGATCTTTTCCCGTGCGTCATTACTTTCACGTCATCAAAATCGTATGAATCAAATCAAAATTACGATACGAAAAAAGTCAAAACTAAGTCTAAAATGGACGTGCCTGCCTACCGTTTGACGTACCTACATAATATCCCGAAAAATTATTATTTATTTTAAGTTTTGCCCGGCATTCTCTATTATCTAAAAGAAATTGACAAACAAATGTTAATACATTTAATACTATTTTTAAAGCTTAAAATCTAGAAAAGTTTGGTGTTTTATTGGCTATTAAAATCGCAAAAGTCAAATTTTTGACATCCTTTCATTTAAGGGAATTTAGCCACTGCCGTAAAGTTTTCAAAGAACTTTCACGGTTAGAATATTTAAAATAAATAAATTAGGTATTATAAAAATCCATAAATACTTATCGCCAAAACAAATGGTGGGTATAATTAGCTCTAAAAAAACTATTTTTAGAAAAAGGAACAGTTTTAAGGCACACAAATTTACAAAATACGAATTAGATTGGCAGATCAAAATAAGGTTGACAATGACGTTCTAAAATACAACGGTAGTCAACTAAACAAATAAAAAAAGTAATTAATTGACGTTTATAGTTTTATTCTTGTCTAGCACCTTATATTATTGCGGAATCTTGGAGACGTTCTTTTATGCTTTTATTCAAACTTGTTACTGTAATAAATAAAGATGCAGAGTTATTAACCACGTTGAGTCCTGATCGTTGATTGATGACGCACGGGAAAAGATCCACTGTGGCGACTTTATGTAACTTATAAACCTTACTTGCATGAGTGCCAGACGTAATTTTAATTTTCTATTTTTTTTTATGTTTATGAGCCGATATCTTTCTATTTATGTAGAAGACATTCTATCATATAGCATGGCTATGAACACTAACTAGTAAAATTAAACTCCTGGCATTAAATCAGTTACTTTACAGATCTCTGTTACTGTCAAAATACGCGCATATAGGTATATGGCTTGTTTGCCTTTTAAGTATGCGGTTTTTTGAATTTTTTTAACCAAATACGCATACTGGTATGCAATATTTCTTAATTTATTATAGTAAAATGAGGTAAATAAACACATTGGGTTCTAAAAAATATGTTGATTTTTTTTAAAAATGCAAAAAAAAAACAAAGAAAAATAAAAGTAAACAATTCTTTAACCTAAAAGTGTATAAAAGGCATTTATTACTAAATATTTTTCAAAATTTTCAACTAAAAAGGATTGTCTTCTATTAGTATCCAATTTGTTTCTTACTTTACCTCCTACTTTACCGGGAATGTTGTTACATTTAATGGAAAAAGTTTTAACAATACTAATTGAGTCTCTTAAACTTAAATTTCTACTCTCCAACGAGGATATTATGTATGGTATAAAACTGAAATTAACCTTAATAAAAACAAGATCTTTAGCTACACTTGCACTTTTTAACAACTTAGCACAACACACTTAGAATCGTCATCTAAATCCAAAATTAGTTCTTTAATGGCTTCGAAATGCTCTGCGTGGAATATTGCGGCCTTAATCCATGTTCCCCACAGGGGAATTACAGATTCTGGAGGTAAACTAACTCCTGGTAATCTCTCCTTATACAACTGCACTCTTAGAGGTGCTTTTAGAAACATTTGAAATTAATTTATTTACCAAAGGTTTATTTACCAGAATTATGTTGTTATTCAGGTAATAATAAAGCATTATTAAGAGACAATAAACAACCCCTAACAATATACCTGCAAACCCCGGCAAAACCCAATAAATACCTTGTATATAACCAAAATTATTATAATCTTCATATTGGAAATCCCTGAAATAAGTACCGAACTGGACATTAAACCAGTACCTAACGTTTTAAACATTTTTGATAAAGCCGAAAACATAAAAATATGCTCTTAAAATAATAATTTATGAAAAATATGCATTTTACTATAAAATTGACAAAATATTCAAAAAAGTGTTACATTTTAAAAACGTTACTCTAAAAATTAAAATGGCAACATTGGCAATTGGTGTTATAAATCACGGAAGGCCGGCACTGGTCGCCAAAACCACCTGATTGCATAATAATCAAGCATTACGCAACGATTATCACGTTGAAAAAAACACTATTGGATTAATGAAAAGATTTTTAATTCTTGTGACGAATGTTTATCTAAAGTCGTGTCCTTCGTCAAACAAGACGAAAAATATGCTATAATTTTAATGGCATGCCAACTTATCAGAACATAAACCTACTTTTGTGAAGAAAGTAAAAGTTATATCATAGTAATTATTTACAAGAAGTAGGTAAATGACAATTTCATTTAACTAAACATAAAAATATTTATGAGCTGGGCGATGTTCATCGATAAAAGGTCGATGTTTTGTTGTCGATATTCCATATATCTTGATATCGATGCTACATGGTTATAAACATCGATAATTATATATATCAAATTTCTTAAGGTGCGGTCAATGCGATTGTAATAAAAAATTGCCACAAGGCATGCACTTTAGTGACTTTCTGATCAGCTGATCGCACAATATTAGGAAATTACAGGGACGGATGGGACACCGCGGACCGGCGCGGGAAGTCAATTGAAACGGCGCCGCGTCGTGTCGATCCAATAAAAAAATGAAAAGACAAAAATATGTATTTTTTATCCACTTACGACATATTTTTTATAATAACTCATAAATAAAAAAACAAACTTTTTTACATTTAAAAATCATTTAGGTGAAAAGAATTAGCCTAATGAATAAAAATGTAGTGATTGCTTTTTCTTATGAAATCGAAGTAATTTCTTGTAAGCCAATGAATAAAAACTAAAGTACCTACCTAATTGCTCTGCATCCAGCAATCGCTTAAAAGTGCAGGAATTGCTTCTAGTCAATGCTTTTTCTTAAAAAATAGAAGCGATTGCTATCGTTTGCTTAAAACGTGATGAATAAATTATTAAGGAATTGATTTTTCTAGTGTAGCTTCCAAGTTTTTAAGGTAGTTCGACCCATGCATCATTTACTTGGTAGCAGTCAACTTTAGTTCTCCTCGGCTTACACGTGCGTTGCTCTTAATTTGTGTCTTCAATTATGGCTGAATATATGAACGTCCGTAAAAGAAAAATCTACAGTGTACGTAAAAATTGCAGATATGATGATGTCAGAAAGTTATATCGATTTGACTGCGAAAATGTTGAGTGGTTGGCAAATTATTTTTTGACTGATACTGGTAAAAGGCGAGGGGGGATGCACTGTCGCCTTTAAATAAGATTAAAGTCTTTCTGCGGAAATTGTCGGATCCGGGCTTTCAAAATTCTGTAGGTGAAGAACTCGGTGTTTACCAAACTACTGTCTGTAAGGCATACACTTCTGTAATGGATGCAGAAGGCCAATATTTTTATTAAATTTCCTACAAGTGCTGAAGCTGTTGTGGAAGCTAAACGGTTGTGGTCAGAGAGATTTATTTATGTTCCTTCAATTTGTGAACGAATATCCATTGCTTGTCTTTAATTTCTTCATCACTACTATCACTTTCCTCATTTTCACTGAAATCTGCCATATCACAAATATAAGTTTCCTATTTTCCACAAAAACTTAACAGATTACTATTGTACTAAATAAATAGACCAACGTTGTTGTATTTACGTCAACTCTTTTGCAAATTAGGCACCAAACTGAACATGAAATCTATAATCTGAACAAGTGGATAAGCCATGTCTGAACTTGTGTTGAATAAGCATTTGCTACAGAGGTGTAAGAAAAACAGCAATTGCTTCAAAATTTTATTTATATCCAGATCTAGCAATCGCTTTTACTTATAGCATTTGCTAGTCGAGCAATTGCTTTTACTAAAAAGTAATTGCTTAATTTTTATTCATTAGGCTCAATATTTATTATTAATATAAAAATTAAATAAAAAAATATTTAACTTAAAGGTAACATAAAAATTCAAATTGTTAAATAAAAAATAAAAGAAAAAAGTTGGCAAACAGCGGCGGCGCCTACCGGCGCCTGAGGGACCGGCGCACCGGGAAATTTCCCGGTGTCCCGGTGGACCCATCCGCCCCTGGGAAATTATCTACACTGAGAAAAATGATCTAATATTGCTAAGACATATTTTGTATTGATAGCTTATTTTTTATTAACCCATATTAAATAAATTGCTAGTGTATCAAACCCGCTTTAGTGTTATATCAATTCCAGATTTGCTAGAACAGTGTTTTCATTGGTACTAATCAGTTCCATTAGCAGCACAGTCTTGTTGACTCATGAACTATTTTTAATAGGTACAGCAATTTTGTTAAGAAATAAATTGCATCTTCTCAATGCGACGCATTTCGTTACCAGTAAAGCGCTTTCTCTACAATTAAGAAAGCAGAACAGCGCCCCCGAAAACGAATTGTATCCGTTAGAACCTAAAATCGACAAGACGTTAGTGGGGGTTCGTAGCGATCGACAATCGCCGCGCGCCGTAGTATTAGTTTTAACGTAGTTGTTGCGCAGGTCACATCGTTGTTCGGAGTCTTCTAGCTGTCCTGTCTAAATTTAACTTTTATTGATCGTACCAATACTTGTTTCAATTAATTTATTTTTACTTTGTATTTAAGTTTTTTAAAACTTTGCATGTCAGCTAAAGCAATAGAAGATTCTTATTTCGCACAACCCATCATTACTATTGGACTTTATAATCTATGGACGAATTTTACCATCTCAGTAAACCATGTTGCATAATAGATATTCATATGCAACGTTAAACGACAAAAACAATATCACACTAGATAATATTTAAATTTTTGAGAACTACAGTACCTAGGTACTAATTTTTATTGGTAAGTATATATATATTGTATATGCTTTATTAACCGTAGCAAACAAATATTATTGTTTCATTACAACTGCCAGTCGGAAGTAATACAATTTTTTCTTTTTCTTTCCCTCTTATACTTTTACATGTCTCTGACAAAGCTGAATAAAACTTAAGATTTTTCACTACTTAATAAATGATTATAACAAAGTCTGTTAAAACTCCCTAATTTTTCTTTTGCTCTCTTCATTTTTCTGCCCAAGACAGGGCCTTTGCACTCCTTTGCACTTGACTTGCCAGTATGCTGAAGTCTTGATTGTCGATCTTTTGATTATTCAATTTTTACACCTCGTGTACACCATTGAAAGCTCCATTACGGCTCAATCTCACTATTATTTTCTCTATTGCTAACAACATCAGCATTGTACATTCCACTTTCCTGATGATGAGTGTTTCTACACTCTAAACATGTCGAATTGAATTATTATGAATTTTTCTAGGTTCGCCTTGTTATTCTAATAAAAAGATTGTGGAGAAAGACTTTGTGCTTTTCTTTTTTCTATATCATTTAACTCCACGTTGAGTATGGACTAATTCTTCAAAATTATAAAATATAGGCAATATTAAACACAGACATAAAATGCAGGCCAATCAACCTATATCCTTACTAAACCAAAAACCTCATTAATTAACTTGCTATCTTTTGTTCCTGTTCATTGTGGTCATGATTATGATACCGATTAAAACGATACAGTAATAAAATCAATTGGCATTGACAATGAAATAATTAAATGACAGCGCCCACAGTTTACCTTTTATGGGTTGAGTAATAATCTTGACGGTCATGGTCTTAAGTTATAAGTTATTATGCGTTGTTGAATTTCCAATAGATACCTTGGCATTACAATTGTTATGATTATGAGATAAAATAGTTTGGAAAACCATTTTTTTGTAAACATTTTCACTTTTGCATGTTTCGAATTGAAGGCTTACCATCGGTATCTATATAAAAGACTAAGGGTGAGATTACAGCAAATACATACATGCAACTTTGCAGATCTGCAAATATGACGGACTTGCAGCATAGACATTAGACATTTATCCTTAGATAAGCAAACAATAATCGCATAAGTGGCAAATTTATGGCCTCGCACGTGTAAACAAAGCTACACCGGATTAGTCATGCGCAGTGGCGCAACCAGAAATTTTGTTCGCGGGGGGGGCTTTAACTTCTTAAATTTTTTGGGTGCCACGCCCTTTTTTGGGTAAAATACGTATAATTGACGAGAGCGACAGCCCACTAAAACTTTTGCAATAATACGCCGCTGGCCCTAACGAAATATTTATGAAAAAAAAATTTAGAGATTTTATTTTAATTAGTAAAAATGTAGTAAAAATAAGTAACGCATATATTAAGCATACTTATACTAAAACAAAACAAAAACCTTATACAATAAGTTGTAAGTAATCACTAATAATACTAATATTAAAGTAAAATTCTTCGTTTTGTTTTTGCCATTTCGTCCAGAAATTCTTCCACGGTAATATAATTTAATTAGTATAATTGTACTGCACACAAAGTATGTCTATCTTGTATTATTTCATACGATTAAAAGGAGATAGAAATAAAAAGAGTTGGCCGAACAATTCCAGAAAAGAAAAAGAAAAAACACTGACCAATCTCAGCTGTATAAGAAATTTAGTAAGTTGGTGAAATCTAAAGTAACTAGACAATGACAAGTCTTGACATTTGGCATTAAAACTTTATGTGAATTTAACTATATCAATATCAATATCGTGGTTAGCATAAATAGGTAGACCAGGGTCGATAATTTTTTAAATAAAAAAAAATAATAGTAGAATAAAACCCATTGGAAAAGAAAGAGAATATAACAAAAATGAAAGAAAAAATAATTTACGGGCGATCTGAGGTCGGGAAGTGGAAAGGGGTGAGTTTTAAGGGTAGAAAACGATTTATCTCGATTTCCGGCAAAACTACAAGTCCTATGGAAAAACGTTAAAAGGCAAAGTTGTAGGTAATAAAAAGATCTACGACTTTTGTATTTACACTTTTTTCACATTACCTCAAAATTTATGTGAAAAATTCAAATAACCAAGTTTTTGTTTTTTTATTTTTATCTTTTACAAAAAAAATTATGTTTTCACGAAATTTGGTGATAACTTACCTTTTTATGTCCCAAACACACTGTAATTATTTTAATTTAAAATATTTATTTTTTCACCTTATTTTGACTTAATATCGAAAAAGCACCCTTTTTTTCAATCGACAATTCTCACGTCAAATATCTGCTGTTTTAAAAAAGTCGGTACGCTTTTTGTTCGTTGAAATCTCTACTTTCTGATGGTGTAAAATTATATACATTACTATGGTAAATGTTCTCAAAAAATGCAAAGAAACGGAAAAAACTCGAATCCGAATTTTTTTTTTAATCATTATGTACAATTTTAAGCTATTTATTAAAATTTATACTTTAATTACTCAAAAAACGTAAGCTTCCATGTTACATTGATAAACAAAAAAATTACAAATCCATAAAACATTGAGATGGCAAAAAAAATGCGAAAATAGTTCGCGTGACATGAAAAATTGGTTTGCAATTAAACGAATAGGCTAAGTTTCTAAGCTCGGGGGGGCTGCAGCCCGGCAGCCCCCCCCCCCTGTTTGCGCCACTGGTCATGCGCACTGCAACATTATCATTTGACGAATGGGAAAATAAACACGTCCGGGCTTTTAAATGTAAGTTCTTGCTCAAGAAATTGTAAAAGCTGACATTCGAAATACAGACAGCTAAAATTTGCCCCAAATTCTTGCCAAAATATTGGAGTTTCTTCTCTCCATTATTAATCAAGTTGGAAAATAAGGTACCTAGTGATTTTGAGGATAGAAAATTGTTTTGTTTGTTTGTATTTAAAATTTATTTAACCACGATTCGTCGTCATGGTTTTAGTTCAAAAGGGAAGAGAATAAGTCAATTAAGCTATAAAACTTATAAAATCGAATATAAGAAACAAACAAAGCCAGCAAAATTAATACCCATCGATGTTATCGCATAAATATTAGTTGGTATACAACTTGTATTGATTTTTACAATTTGGCAAAAACTTGGGCCTACTTTTAAAACATTTTCAAGCACAATTTCTTGTTCAAAAATTTGAAAAAGTTTTTTCCCGAGAACTTGACCAGTGGAATACTTTCACCCTTGGATTAATATAAACATACTTACCTAGTTTAGTTTTTACTTTTTCTTTTATATAATGTAAGTATAGGGAAAAGCGTCTTTTTTACTACTTCTGATTTATTGATAGGTACTGCCAAATACGTGAAATATGCCCAAATCCATGGCAATAATAAATTAATAAATTTAACTCTTAACGTTCCCTTTTTTTATATATAAAACTCTGATACAAATTGTAAATACCCACCAATACCATAATCAGTCAAATCCCTAAAATATAGGTTAGTTCTTAACAAATTTTATACATTCTGCAAGTTTGCAGGCACAAAGTATGATAAACGTTTCCTAGAATTCCAATTTTGACATTTGCATCTGCAAACTGCTACTTACAGCTGCAGACGTCATATGCAGAGCTTCTGTAATTGTACCCTTAAGCAGCAGGACAATTCGATTTGTTTATATCCATAAAACTATTTCATTGAGGAATCTACAATCACAGAATATATAGCCATTAATTTAGTTTTTTTACAGATTGCTAGTCCTGCAATGACAGAACTTGAGGTAGTTATGATGAATTGGTTAGGGAGAATGTTGGGCCTTCCTGAGGAATTCCTGAATTGTTCAGAAGGGCCAGGAGGGGGTGTTATACAGGTAATGATCTATTCAAATTTTAATCGAATAAAAATATATTCCATGCTTTTGGATAGTAAATTTAATATTATTTATTTATTTATTTAGGGCTCTGCCAGCGAAGCGACCTACGTAGGTCTATTGACAGCCAAAGAAAAGAAAGTAAAAGATCTAATAGAGAAAAATCCTAGCCTTACAGAAGCAGAAATCAAAGGAAAGCTTATTGCTTATTCTTCAGATCAGTCAAATTCA
Organism: Polydrusus pterygomalis; assembly: GCA_963969555.1. Taxonomy (NCBI): domain Eukaryota; kingdom Metazoa; phylum Arthropoda; class Insecta; order Coleoptera; family Curculionidae; genus Polydrusus; species Polydrusus pterygomalis. The sequence continues at coordinate 6,789,944 of OZ018376.1, forward strand.
TCGGTAGAAAAAGCTGGACTGTTAGGTAAGAAGGAAACCAATTTAAAACACGATAAATAAAAGTTTTCTTGGGTCATTGGTTATGAAAACAGGTGGATTGAAATCAATTATTTCCAACTAATTTATTAATTTCATAAATGGTTAGGTATATTTCATAGTTTTTAGCTGCATATTTTTAAGTACCACTTATATTTTTTATCCTGGCTTTCGTTTTATCAATGATAGTCAACAATTTGTTTGATATAATACATTTGCCAAAAAGACTTCTCATTATTATTGAACCTCATGCTTTTTATTTTATGTTCAGTTTTGTTTGTGGCAGGTGGGTACAAGTTGCAGGCGTGGTTCCAGGACTTTGTTTTGGGGGGATCAATATTCCATAAAAAAAGTTAAAAAGCGCCGCAGGCCACGCCCAATTTAGTTTTTATATCAGATTCTATATTGTTATATATTATTAAACTATTATATTTAAAAGAAGTTTTATATTCGTCTTTATGAGGTATTGGTATTTCCAAATTATTTTCTTTTCTAGTGTTCATGTTGTGGTTAATTCTAAATTAATTTTTTTTATATAAGTACAATCTGGTTTTTTAGCAGAATTTATTTTATTAATAAAACAATTTAAGTGAATTTCGCGTCTAAACTTAAGTTTTATAATATTACGTTGTCTATAGGTTGGAGTAACATGGTAACAAATGTGTCACAAATAATTTTTTTACTCTTTACGGCTTTACCTATAATAGGCCTCAAAATAAACCAGGCTAACGAGCTCCAGCAAATCGCGAGAAAACGTTCCTGTGTGGGTTTTATTTGTTGAGAAATGCCACCAAAGAGGACCGAAGGCACATCATTCTGCTCTCTATGGTGTGTACAATTTATACAAACTTGTGTAAACTCGAACAAAAGTGTACAGGTATGTACAAACTTGTACAAGTTCGTTCACACTTATACAAGCTTGTATAAACTTGTGCAAACTTGTAAAATAATTAAGTTAACCGATTTACTTTGATTGTGAGTAAATTATGTTTGTCAATGTCATTACTGTCAAAGTCAAAGTTACCTTGTAGTTAATTTTTGATAAACACTTTTGTGCAATGTAACCTACGTGTCTACAAAATTTCAGCGTACTTCAGGGGCAGCTCCATTTCGGGGGGAAAGGGGCAACCGTCAATGTATACAGGGTTAGTCGGGAGGAACGGACCAAACTTTAGGAGCGTAATATACACGCAAAAACAATTTGAAAAAAACCCTTATGTTTTTATTTGATAATCATTTGTTTTCAAGTTATAGCGTAATACCAAATAAAGAAAAGTTCATGTATTAAACGGTTTCCTAATCATAGCGTTATTTTAATAAATGTTCAAAAATACCGCCATTGACTTCTAATGCTTCATGTCTTTCTTCTTTAAAATTGGATGCAGTATTTCTAATACGTCGAATTAGTGCATCCCGAGTGTCCACTTTTACTTTGTGCACTTCATTTTTAAACCAGCCCCATAAACAATAATCTAGTGCTGTGAGGTCTGGAGATCTTGGAGGCCAAGTAATAGGACCACCGCGACCAATACAACGCAATGGAAATGGTTCGTCTAAATGTTGCTTGACCTGACGAGCAAAATGTGCAGGAGCTCCATCATGCTGGTAATACATTTGCCTTCTGATATTTACAGGAACATCCTCTAGTACTCATTGTAACTCATGTTGTAAAAAATTTAGGTAGGAGACAACTGTCGTCTCCTGTGAGGCGATTCTCCAAAATGAAAGGGCCAATTAAAGGGCTATCGAGCTTACCACACCACACGTTAACCGAAAACTTTTGTTGAAAATTACTTTCAACTGTTGCGTGGGGATTTTCGATTGACCATACATGAGAGTTACGAGTATTATTAATACCGTCACGGGTGAATGTTGCTTCATCTGTAAAAAGTATTCGCGATACAACACGATGATTATTTATCCACCGACAAAATTCAATACGTTTAGCATAATCTTCCGGTTGTAGGTGCTGTACTCTCTGTACATGGTATGGATATAAGCCCTGCTCGTGGAGTGTGTTTAATACTTTTTTGTGGAATGCCAATTTCCCAATTGAGTACCAATTCTTCGTGAGCTGGTCGTTGCCTTTTCTTCTACTAAATCCATTGTTAAAAACTCTGATAAACACGTTTCTAGTCGGATGTCTGCGATGTGGATACCGTTGACAATATTCTTCAACAGCAGCTGTAGCACTTCCATTACAGAAACTATAAATAAACACCATATTTGCATATTCTAAATTTGAATAAGTATTTGGCATTTTGTAACACTTTAATCACTCAAACTTGAAAATAAACGATTAATTACTGCCACAATACACACAGACACATTGTCAAGACAACATATATGTCAAGTAGTTTAGAGTCTTGAGCATGGTATACTCTAATTACATGAAAATTTTGATAAAAGTGAAACGTAGAAAAAAATTTGATATTGCAACTTGAAAACCAATGAATATCGGATAAGAACATATGGTTTTTTTACATGGTTTTCGCGTGTATAATACACTCCTGAAATTTGGTCCATTCCTCCCGACTCATCCTGTATATATCCGTTGTGGTAAATAATAATTGCCGATAAAATTTTAGTATTTTTAATAATAATAAATAATATTTTCCAATGAATCATCATTCCGACTCCGGTTTAAAGGTCCATAACTATATACCTGATATCCGGACTATAATAATCAACATTCCCATTAGTCAAGTAGATCGTCTAAAGATTCTTGGGGACACCATGAGACCATCACATTGGTCCTTCGAGCCGGATATGAACCAGCAACCTAAAATATACAATATCGAGTAGTTCTCTTTAAAAAATTTGCCTTTTAAATTAAAACATATAAAATAATAAATGTTAACTTTTGTATATAGGTACCGTTGATTTATAGGGCGCGTACATGGTTTTATTTATCAAGCATGACTTTCAGTTATTAAACAATAAAATTATTACTTAAAAATAAAAATACACCTGCAGCTAGATCGTGCATATTTTTGCATTATCCGCAATAAGTATTAAAGTAACAATAAATAAAAATAAACAATCCAGTCACTTGTTTAAGAGTTATTATCGAACAGAGCTATAAAAAATCTCATTAGCATGTGTTACGTTTATTTTAATGATAATGAAGCCTTGCAAAGTTTCAAGGTTAGGGTTAATTATTATCTTTTTTGAGCACATTTTCTGTTAATCATCTAATCAAGATTTATTTTTTTTAAACATTAGGTGCATGCAATCTCATTGGCGTTACAGGAATATCCGCCGTACAAATTCAAAAATCGACACTTTTCTTACTAATATATAGAGTGACTTTTTGAGAACTTATAATGTTTATATTTCATAAGTACACCAAAGAAAATAAAACAATATTATAGGGCTAAAACTCTCTATATTTTTCCAATCGAGCAAATACGTCATTTTAATTTTTTTTGTAAAATCTTCAATAAAATTTGCAACTTTTAAATCATTCAAAATTTAAGGGCACAGTTCTCAAGGTCAATCATGGAGGCATTGACGAATAGTATGCCGGTTTTTTTTTAATAAATGCACAGAAACTTTAAAAAAACAGTTTTTGGAAACCACTAAAATTGCCAAAATTAACCTTAAAATCCTTGAAAGTAAACACGTTAATTTTCAGAACTGAAGTAAAAACAACAATTTTTACTGGTAACACGATATTTTCTAGTTTATCTAGATGAATGTCATCTCTTCTTAGAATTCAAAAGAATATTGTGTTTGTTTTAACAGGAATGGGGTCGTAATTGTACAAAACACGAAAGTAAACAAAACTGACCGGCTAACTAACATCTCCCTTGCTTTACCAGCTCCAGAATATGTCTGTCTTTCTTCTTCGTATGCCAAAAGCATAAAAATAACTACTCTGATCAACACAGAACTGCAGTGCGCATGCGAATCGTGAATAGTTAGGCAAATCGAATTGACGATAGAAAATGACGTCGTTAATCCCACCTTAACGTGTTTGCTTTTGTCATGACTTGGGTCTGTATTTTTTCTTCAAATTTAATTTAATTCTGCTGATACTCGAAGGTATGACGTGCAACGGAAATTGTTTTGATTTAACTATAGCACTTACCAAAAAACGATAAATCTAAATGGTAGAATTTGAATCTTCGCCACTAAAAAATAATTAAAATTCGTTTACCAACGCTACAGGCGGAATTGACACCTAAAAAAATGTCGTTGCCACAGTTGTAAAACATACTATATTTAAAATGGCAAATAATTAAAAATGGTATAAAATATATTAATTTCTATATAATTATCATCAAATCGTTTATGTAAATGTAAATTCGCTACTGTCCGGCAGACTGGAATGAAGCAAAGACACATTTAGGATTAAATACGGTTGTGTGATATTTATTAATAAAATTAAAATATACGGTACGCCTATGCAATCCCGTTGCTATGAGTCAAAAGTAAATGTAAGAATTATAAAACTACAGTTCTTACATACACACAATGACATGTGTATTGTTTCCTTTATGTGCTACGCTACAATTCAATATTTTTAATTGGCAACCCAACGAAAAAAAAACATAATTCCACATTACACATATAAGGCAACAAATAAAATGTAATAGTAGGTACTACCTACTCTGTTACCTTTGTTAACGTAGGTATCGTTTATATTAAACTGTAATTTCGGCAATCTTCTGTTCCTGAGTTTAGTACAAATGATAAATTATACCATCGAATTCCGAAAGCCAAAGAACAACGGGACAGTGTTAAAAACTGACAACCGATTGTTGACTTTTCTAAGTCTTTTGAAACTATAATCATAAACTTTTAATATCCAAACCAAAATACTACAAATTTTTCCTTGATGCAGTTTTTATTGTAACATCTTACCTTCACCAAAGCACTCGAAAAGTGTTATTTAATTCCCAGTATTCGCCCTTGTCCGCAGTTTTATCAGGTGATCCTTAGGAATCTGTTTTGGGTGACCTACTTTTTTAAATATACACTGCAGATATTGCAGACAGCGTAAATTATTCAAACATCCAAGTGATTGCAGACGATATTAATTGATTTATTGGATTTGATCCAGGTGGTGCCATCACTGCTTCTGCTCAATTAAATGCTGCCTTGGAAACCCTTAGAATTCTATCGTTACGACACAATGAAAAACGTAATCCTACAAAGTGTAACTTAATTTTTTTTAATAGCAATAATTTGCTCCTTAATTTTAATATTACTATTGATACTAATGTCTTACAACCGCCAATAATTTTGGTCTTGGATCAAAAATTGCAGTGTACTCAGCAAATAAATGGTCTACTTACACGTGCATATCTATCGCTAAAGCTTCTATATATGCAAATACATATTGTTTTGATGTAAAACTTAGAAAGTTGTTGCGTGATACTTTGGTATTGTCTTTGTTCAATTATGGTTCTGTTGTGTATGGCAACTATTTTAACGCTTTTAATAGATATCATATACAAAAAGTTGAATGCTTGCTGTAGATATATTTTTGGTCTTCGCAAATTTGTTCATGTTTCGCCGTACAGTACATTGCACAACTTGATTGGCTTGATATGGAGAATCGGAGAAAAATGTTGTTTTAACGTTTCTGCATCAAATAATAAAATCAAACAATCCACGTTATCTTAGTAGACTTTCTAGACGACGGGATTGCCACTCTGTTAACGTTAGATCCCGCTTGTTGTTTCACATTCCTCGACATCGGACTGTTATGTTTCAGAGATGCTTTTCGTATTATGCTATTTAAAAGAATTAAAAGGAAATTACTAAAATTACTTAATACCACAGAATACAAGAAATCCACAGAAATAACGTAATAACAAAAAAGGTATATGTGGGAAAGTAGTAGTTATGTTATAACGATGTTCTTACTGTGATTAGATCATTTTTTAAATATAGTAGATATCACTAGAAATAGAGATGGTAATTTATATATGGCACATTTTCTTTATTTGAATAAACTTCGTAGAAGTTACCGTTATCATTATCATTTGCTTACAGTTAGATAATTGAAATAATTATTATATGAACCATTTTTTCCAGGATCCATGACCATGCGACTTTTGCCAACAAATAGTGAAGGACAGCTAACGGGAGAGACTCTACAAGAAGCCATCAACAAAGACAAAGAGGCAGGTCTGATACCATGCTACTTGGTAGCAAATCTAGGTAAATTCTTTAAATTGTATATTAGTAATGTAAGGAATATTTACCACTACTACACTTACTTTTCAATTTCTGTTATCTGATAATGAGAAAATAACTTTAAAATAGGTGATTCCTTATAATTTGTTTAGGTATTCACCCTGTATATATATATATATTTTCAGGAACTACACCGACCTGCGCTTTTGACAACCTCGAAGAACTTGGACCAATCTGCAACCGCGAAGAAGTATGGCTTCACGTTGACGCAGCTTACGCAGGTACCGCCTTCATTTGTCCCGAGTACCACCATCTAATGAAAGGAGTTGAACTATCAGACTCCTTTAACTTCAACCCGCATAAATGGATGTTGGTCAACTTCGACTGCTCAGCAATGTGGATTAAGGATGCAAAATACCTTGTGGAAGCTTTCAACGTCGAAAGAATATACCTCAAAGATCAACACAAGGGATTGGCGCCTGAATACAGACACTGGCAAATATCTTTAGGGCGACGATTCAGAGCTTTGAAAATATGGTTTGTTCTGAGGATCTACGGCGTTGAAGGAATTCAGAAACATGTCAGAAGCCAAATAGCGTTAGCCCAGTACTTTGAGGACCTCGTGAAGAAAGATAGTCGCTTTGAGGCATGCACGTGTAGCATGGGCTTGGTGACCTTTAGACTTAAAGGCGACGACGCTTTAACGAAAAAGCTGTTGCAAAAAATATCAGACAAGAAAAACCTATTTTTAATTGCCGGCCATTTAAATCACCAGTTTGTCATTAGATACGCGATTTGCAGTAGACTAACTGAGAAAAGAGACGTGGATTATTCATGGAAAGAAATTCGTGAAGCTGCTGAAGAAATTGTTCCTTCCATTAAGAAGAAAATGGACATTCCTGATAAACAGAGCATTACTGCTATTGATATAAAGATGATGAATGGAAATGTGGAAAAGTCCAAGTAGTGAAATTTGCAACGTTATATGAATTTGTTAATAATTTTAGTTTTAATATAATATCAAGTGTTATGCATATAGAATAGAAAATGAACGTATCAGGTTTTACCAATAGGGGTATCTATACAATACTTACTACTGACGATTTGAATTTTTATTATAAGATTAATTTCTTAGCCAAAAATGTATTATTCCAAGAGTTTTGTGTTGATAAATAGTAAAATATTCTTTATTTCTAATGTATTAAAACACTTCTTGGTAGATAAATTTGTAAATACAGTATTTTCTAGATTTAAGACATAATATGTAGTAAATAAATAAGTTTAAACGAGTACCTAGTGTTTTGTTTTGTTGCTCTGCTTATGTAAACTAGAAGTTTAAAAACTTTTACTGCCAATCAAAATACGATGTATATACAGACCACAGACTGTCCGCCGGATAGGGTTTACAAGTGCACAAATGAATGAAAAATTTCATTTTTCGGGAAAGAGTCGTTCTTGATCAAAAGTTTTGCTTGTAGAAAAAATGCAATTCACGAAGAGAAAATTTTGATTTTTTATACAGGGTTTGCAAAAACTTCAAAAACATGATTTTTCTCCAAGAGTAAACTACCTACCTTTATTTTTGATTTTTGACCAAAATGCCAATTAGAGAAACAAGAAGACCCCTTCTTGTAAGAGTTAAAGAACATCTAGAACAGCTATACTCTAAGTGTGTTCCGCGGAACCCTAGGGTTCCGCGATACCTCTGTAGGGGTTCCTCAAGAATTTAGAAAAAAAATCAAAACACCTCTCTCTGGTCGAACGTCTAAAATTAGTTATGGATGAAGCGGTAAAAATAATTAATTTTATCAAATCACGACCACTACAATCCCGATTGTTCTCATTATTGTGTGAAGATTATGGCAGCAAACATAAAACACTGCTGCTCCATACAGAAGTGCGATGGCTGTCTCGGGGTAAAACTTTAACAAGGCTATTTGAACTTAGAGCCGAGTTACAAATGTTTCTTTCAGCAGATACTTCTTTTAATTTGAAGGACCGTTTGTATGATAAAACTTGGTTGTTCCGATTGTCTTTTATGGCGGATATCTTTCAAAAACTGAACGAATTGAATTTATCATTGCAAGGTGAACAGACAACAGTGTTTAACAAAATAACTGCCTTCAAAAGAAAATTAGATTTTTGGATTATTTGCGTTGGTAAGAAAGAAATAGAAAGCTTTACGTCACTCAGTGAGTTTGTTAGCGATAACGACTCAGAAATGTTTCAAGATGATGTGTTTGAAGAATTGGTCCAATATCTCAGTTCGATGCGCGCATCTTTTGAAAAGTATTTTCCCGAAGAACAGAATACAAAAATGAAACTGAATTCATGGATTCATAATCCTTTTTTACCCAACTTGGAAAAGCCCGAAAGTATGTCAAACGAGATATATGAATCTCTTTTAGAAATGTCATCAGACACAAGTATGGAGTCACTGTTCAAAACGACGCCTCTCAACGATTTTTGGTGCAGAATCCGTGATAAATATCCAATGCTTGGCAAAATGGCTCTGAATATTCTTCTCCCGTTCCCAACAACATATTTGTGCGAAACAGGATTCTCAACCTATCCAGCCACGAAAACAAAATATCGCAATAGACTGGACGCCGAACCTGATATGAGACTTCAACTGGCTTCTATCAAACCTGATATCAACCAATTGATGAAAAATAAAAAACAGTTTCATACCTCCCATTAGTTAGATTTTTTCTTTTTTAATATCTTCTATTATTGTACTTGCCATGTGGTAAAGTAAGTAATAATTAGTAACTGTTACATTGTACTTTAATTATGCTTATTAATAAAGAATACACTTTTAAAAACTATTGTTTTATTGTAGGGTTCCATCAAGTATTTTGCTTCCCAAAAGGGTTCCGTCACCAAAAAAGTTTGAGAACCGCTGATCTAGAATATACCCAAAAAGGTGAATGTGAATGTGAGATTAGAACACGGTAGAATAAAGAAATATGTACTCTGATCAGATGTTTGGACAAACCAACATCATATTAATGCAGTGATCAGAAGCCAATGTTTTGGACAAGCAATTTTAATGTTTGCTCTTCGTATGCTCAGGTATTTCTCTTAAATTTAATATGGCGACAATCTGACGTAACCAATAACACTTATGTCAAACAACCAGTTAAAACAAAAATTAAATTTGTTTCCGCATCGGCTTTTTACTTAGATTCTCAAAAGTTTTAATTTGTCACAAAATGAGATACATTTAAAATTTTCTGAACAGGTTAGGTTTTATCTTAAATTTTCTCAAAATTTTAAATGACGTCTATTTTTCATTATAAGTTTGTCACCGTAATTTAAGAAATTAAACGAGTTTGAAAGGAAATATTCCACTAAATTACAGTCGAAGTTAAAGCCTGCGGCACTCATTTTTCACTGTATAGTTGGATAATCCGATGCGAAAATATAAATAAATCCGACGAAAACTCAAACACTTATAGCGTTTTCGATTTACTGCTCTCGCGCACTCTGAGAGTGCTCTCCCCGAGATTTGCGTGTTCGGTTATCAAAATCCACTGCTCTCACTCGGAGTAGCATGTTCGATTTACAAATTTGGTTACTCTGAATCCGTTTGAGAGTGCTCCTTTACGATCTGAAAATTTTTACAGAGTAGAGAGGCAGCGCTTGCGCAGAACCGCAAACCACCACCATTTTCTATTCTTTTGTTGATGTGTGATCTCGTTTGTTGTGTTTTCTGTGTTTGTTTTTCGTCTAGTTCGATGAATATTGTATATAATATGTCATAAACGCGCTCAAGTGATTTAAATTTGAAAATTAATTGTTTATTTTTGAATGTTGACATCTGTCAAATTTTCAAGCGCAATTACGTTCAATTTACACTCCGTCCGAGGGCAACCGCCTTCGGAGTGACAGCAAATCTCGGGCCGATCGATGACGTCACAGAGCGCTCTCGGAGCACTCTCGGAGTTGTAAACCGAAAACGCTATTAATTTAGCTACCAACGAAAATGCGCGAAATACGTTCACACCACGCGAGACGAATAGGCGTTAGCCGCTGGGCCAGCTCGGCCAGCTGGGGCCTGGGCTGCCGTTAAAAAACAGGAAACAGGTGAACTGCCGGTAACGGTCGCACGTGGGAATAAACATACTCGTTATTGGTCAGAGGCTACTTGCCAGTACATGTACCGGGTGAACCACTAAGAATGGTCGTCGGCTATATCTCAGAAACTGGAAGTCATAGAGCTTTTAAGTAAAATATGTTTTAGTAAAAGTGCCCAAAAGAAAATGTTGGAAATTATTTTCGAGTTTCTAAACTCACCGCTAGAGGGCGTAAATCCAAAATTTTCCATTTTTTGAAGGGTACACCCTGTATGTTTTTAAATTTTCAAATTCCACATAAAATTATAATTATTTTTTATTAAATGCATCATTAGTCTATACTTCATAGTTTCCGAGATATTGACTCTCGAAAAGTGACATTTTTAAACTTTGACAGCTTCTAACTTTCTAACAGTACGTCTTAGAGCAAAACGGCTTACATGTCCCTATCTTCAATTTTTATTATCTTCCCAAAAAAATCAACTTCCAGTTAAACCGGAACAACTATATTTCCTGCTTTCGAGTTACATCCGGTTTAACCGGAAGTTGATTTTTTTGGGAAGATAATAAAAATTGAAGATAGGGACATGTAAGCCGTTTTGCTCTAAGACGTACTGTTAGAAAGTTAGAAGCTGTCAAAGTTTAAAAATGTCACTTTTCGAGAGTCAATATCTCGGAAACTATGAAGTATAGACTAATGATGCATTTAATAAAAAATAATTATAATTTTATGTGGAATTTGAAAATTTAAAAACATACAGGGTGTACCCTTCAAAAAATGGAAAATTTTGGATTTACGCCCTCTAGCGGTGAGTTTAGAAACTCGAAAATAATTTCCAACATTTTCTTTTGGGCACTTTTACTAAAAAATATTTTACTTAAAAGCTCTATGACTTCCAGTTTCTGAGATATAGCCCACGACCATTCTTAGTGGTTCACCCGGTACAGGGTTTTTCCGTATATTTTGGAGCACCCCTGGAGCTTTTATTTGAAGACCTAGAAAAAACTTTAAATTGCCAAAGTTGCATTATTTCTCCTGAACTGCCAGAATTTGTTATCGGACAAAACAAATGAACATCGTAAATTTGTTTAATAATGCCAATGTCGATTTTTTTAAATAGAACACCCTGTATATTAATTTTTTTTTAACTCCTCACTCTTTTCTGATTCCAAATATCTATATATGTTATATGTTTGTTTCATAAATTATTATCATTATTTATATTAATTTTTGTTACTGAATAAGCATTATGTTCTATCATGTTGTCCTCACACCAATATAGATTTTCTAATCCGCAATATTTTGAAATGCAATTTTGCCTAAACGACTAAAGTAAACATATAACATATATACATATTTGGAATCAGAAAAGAGTGAGGAGTTAAAAAAAAATTAATATACAGGGTGTTCCATTTTAAAAAATCGACATTGGCATTATTAAACAAATTTACGATGTTCATTTGTTTTGTCCGATAACAAATTCTGGCAGTTCAGGAGAAATCATGCAACTTTGGTAATTTAAAGTTTTTTCTAGGTTTTCAAATAAAAGTTCCAGGGAAGACAGAGACAGGAATAGCTGAGGAGGCTTAGCCTCCCTTACCCCTTCGAGGAGCCGCCACTGGTCGTTACCTTTATTATAAAAATAAAAACATCTTATCGCTAAACACATTCTGTTAAGTTTAGTTTCCCCAAATTTGTATTTAAATTTTTGCTTATAAATAATTGTTTCTAAAATATTTTATTTTTTTCCAACAAGGCAGTAGCCCAAGCCGTTTTAGAAATTTTGCCCAGGGGGGCCAAAACCCTAGGGACGGCCCTGTTCAGGGGACGGGGAAAGTGACTTCTTTGACCCTCCTCTTCCGGCGCTCATGTAGGTGGAGAATTGTTTACAAAAGCGCGATCTATGAATAATAACGACACGCATTAATATCCTTTATTAATTAATTCTTGCTAAAATTGCGTGAGATTATTCGAGACATTGCATTACATCATTCTACTTCATAATTCAGATTGGCACAGAGGTCAATTTCCCTCAGAGAATTTATTAGTCGTTTTATTAAGAGTCCCAACGTAATTCTAATAACCTATTTTTATGCCGAAACTATTTCGTGTTTTTTCATTATTAAATAAGATTTTACTATTATACTATAGTCCAGTGGCGCAACTACGGAGGGGGCTAGGGGGGCTAAAGCCCCCCCTTTGAAGTTCCTTCAAAATAGTAAAATTTAAAATTGTCAAAAAATGGCAACGATGGCAACGCTGTACGCTGCACTTGTAGCAAAACTTGCAACGCTGCACTTAATCTACGAACTACGAAATAGTAAAGAAGATTTAAAATAATTATTTAAAGTAGGTATGTGTTTAACGATGTTTTAATATTCTACTTATCCTAGAAAGTGTAAAAAAAAATTTAAGCACGTTAAAAATTTTAAAAAATCGTGAGGCTAATAATTATTATTTCTACAATTTTTTATGCTTATGCTCACAGGTCTCACTCATCAGGTATTGTCTCAATTCATATAATATATCACAAATACTGTATAAAACAAAAGCATTAGGATGCAATGAGACACGTAGGGGAGAGTGGGGCAACTTCGACATGTTAAGCTTTTTTAGTGCTTAAAAAAATAATTGCTTTTAAAAAATAAATAAAGCGTTACTTGAGCATAGAACAAACATTTCGGAATCAAATTACTGTAGGCACATAAAGGAAAAAGAAAAAAAAATACAAAAATTTTTTTTTTAATATTATAATGTTAATTGGCGAACTTGCCCCCATCCGTGGGGCAAGTTGGACAGAAGTTGGACAGAAATTTTAACGAAAACTTAAATTTAATTTCTGAAAACCGGTTTGTATCGTCCTTTTTGGTGTTCGTCTGGCACGCCTTCTTCGTCCAACCAAAAGCGAATTGTACTTCGTGGAACGCCGAATTTTCTTGCAATTGCACTAAGATTTATTTCGCCCTTTTTTGCTTCTGCTACAGCACTTTGCAGCTGCTTTTCTTCATAGTAGATTGTCTTTTTTTTTATAATTTCGTACCATATTTACAACCTGAAAACAAAATATTAAAACTTAACGCAAGTGGGGCAAGTTCAACAGCGTCGAATTTGCCCCACTAGACATTTGACAAAGTTGCCCCACCTGTGCGGAATATAAAAAAATGTTACACAATATTATATAGGTGTCACACTTACCGCCTACTAAGTCGTACTGTCAAAAGAAATTGATAAAGTTACAGGGTAAAAATTAACATATAAAGCACACTGCCCTATCTGATCAAAAACTTGATAATAATACTAGTCAATTCTTAGGTCGATATTGTAAATAACTCGCTTTTTACGTTTTGCGCCCAAATGTTGCAACCACCTCGTTGAAAGTTAGAGCACAACTGACCGTTCATTCGGCGCGCCAGTCGAGCTTGGTGGGGTATTTCCCAAGGCTAAGGAATCAGAGCCAGGCTCATTGACGAACTTGCCCCGCCTGTCGAAGTTGCCCCACTCTCCCCTACTAAACATCCGTAAGCTATCAGGTAATTCTTACAGCATTCTCTGAAACAAGAGAAATAGGTTGACATTAAATTTGTAAAACAAAACATACCTATATATGTTTTTTATTGTTTAATACATGTTCTTTTTAACAAACAACAACCCTGCTTTTCAAACTCTTCATGTTAGTATATTGCTTTTACAGTTAAATACTTTATAGTAAGTATTCAAAATGGTTTATTGTACGTTTTTAGACTTTGAAACCATGATGACCTTTCAAAAATAATTTATTTCATTTAGTAATACTTTATTTGAAGGCTTATACAGGGTGTTCATTTGAAAACTTCCCACCTCGATTTTCCTGCTTTAAAATGAAAATGTGGAAAATCGCTCGGACCCGTCGATTTTAATTTCGAGGGGGACATCTTTTGCGTATATTGTCAATCTTGTTACTTCAAGCCCCTAGGAGGGAGGGAGGGTAAGATCTAAATCTTAAATGGATACCCCTATTTTATATAATTTTTTTGGATTCTGCATAAAATTCTGAACATTTTTTAATAAAAGCAATATTAGTCTATACTTAACAGTTTCCGAGATATTTACTCTTGAAAAATGACTTTTTGAACTTTGACAGCGTCTAGCTTTCTAACTGTACGTCTTAGAGCAAAACGGCTTACATGTCCCTATCTTCGATTTTTATTATCTTTCCTATAGTGTGAACTTTCGGTTAAACCGGATGTAAGAAATATAGTACTTCCGGTTTGACCGGAAGTTGACACTATTGGAAAGATAATAAAAATCGAAGATAGGGACATGTAAGCCGTTTTGCTCTAAGACGTACAGTTAGAAAGCTAGACGCTGTCAAAGTTCAAAAATGTAATTTTTCAAGAGTCAATATCTCGGAAACTGTTAAGTATAGACTAATAATGCTTTTATTAAAAAATGTTCAGAATTTTATGCAGAATCCAAAAAAATTATATAAAATAGGGGTATCCATTTAAAATTTACCCCCCCCCCCCCTCCCTCCTAGGGGTTTGAAGTAACAAGATTGACAATATACGCAAAAGATGTCCCCCTCGAAATAAAAATCGACGGATCCGAGCGATTTTCCACATTTTCATTTTAAAGCAGGAAAATCGAGGTGGGAAGTTTTCAAATGAACACCCTGCTTATACTAGTGTAGTTCCTAAATTCTACACTAAATCATAAAGAAAATATCCGGTATACTATTATAATATTGATCAAAATTTAAATATATAAAATGTACTAAACATTAATAAAATCGCTCTAAAACAATGTTTTTCCGAACCGACAAGTAGTATTGTTGTCTCCCAGTGACGTCATGCGCAACGCCGTACGAAATTGGATCGCCAAAAGGTGTTATCTTCCTTAGTAATAGTATCATGAAATCAACGCAACCGCTGAAGAAAAAGATATAAATTTAAAATATTACACAAATTCTTTGCATGAAACAAATAAACAGGTGTTTAGGCATTTGCGAAAATTTTGCCCTAGGGGGAATGAAAACAAGGGGTCTAAAAGTTAATATGGGAAAAATATTTTTGTCTTATTTTTTTGAAACTGACGAAATTAAAGGAAAAACTTAGTTCCTGACTTCATTGGTTTTCGGCCCGTCCATCGACAGCAAACGAGCTTTTAGCGCAGCCCAGCTGGACTCCTCACTGATAACAATGAGCCATCATATGACGAAACGCGTCTAAGGATGGATCTGAGTGAGATCTGACGAAATAAAAGATAAAACTTTTCTTCTGAATAAACAACTTTGTTTAATTTCGCATCTGTAACCTGTCAATTGGTACTCTTAATGTCCCACAATTTCTTTCTCGGTCACGAGATATTAACGAAATTATGACATCGCATCTGGCGATTATATGATTTAATAAACAGAATGGTGCCGGTGAAAGCGGGCAACTTTTGTAGAAGAAGTTCGTACACTGTCGCCGAGATAGTGATAGTAAGATGAACATACAAGACTTTAAAGAGTTTGCATGCGCCTCCATCGACTATATTGCGGATTATTGTGACAATATTAGAGAATTGTAAGTACTTATATAAAATATTTATAGTTTAGCATTCACATTGTTTTAATTTTGCTCGTAAGACCGAAATACGTGTCAGTATGGGAAGCTCAATAAATTCATTGAAACATACCGAAGGTTTTCTTGTACCGTGCAAGCAACAATTTTTTGCATCAAAGAGGGCTTGGATTAAAAAACGTAGGGCTTGGTTTAGATCACAATGATATGAGGACAATATATCTAACCAAATCTAGGTTAAAATTTAGTCAAATTCATATTATGACATGATATGCCAAACTAATGAGTAATAAAATAAGTAGACAAATACAAATTTATTTTTGTTGTTTACAAAATTAACAAAGTAAGAATATAGGTACAGAAAGAAAAAGAAAAATAATTACATAAATTGCTGAAATTGGCCACCATAATTGCTCCAAAAATAAATTCACACGTCTCTTTATATTTTCGAAAGTGTTGACCAGCATCTCTGGAGAAATGTTACCACATTCTTGGAAAATCCTTTCTTGTAATAATTGTTCTAAATTTGCAACTGATGTTTTAAAAATAGTGTTCTTCAAATGAGGAAAAACGAAGTAATCCATAACCGTTAAACAAGGTGATCTAGTTGGGAATTCAATGTCTGATCGAAAACTGATCAATCAGTTGTCGAAAAATTGCGTCAGTAGTTAATAGTTTCGACGGCTGTATGGGCGGTTGCACCGTCCTGTTGAAAATATCCAAAACGTATATCATCGTTAAGTAATTGCTCCACAAATGGATTCAAAATATTGTCTCTATACCGCTGTGCTGTAACTGTGTCATGGAAAAAAAAGGGACCAACAATTCTTCTTCGGGAAACAGCTAACCAGACACCAATTTTTTGAGGGTGCAATGTGGATTCTACAAAAAAATGGGGATTTTCACTACTCCACCTGCGTGTATTCTGAGAATTTACATAACCGGAAAGGTGGAACCAGGCTTCATCCCAAAAAAATGTCAGGTCTAATAAGTAAATCATTTCTTTCCAATAAATTTTGGGTAAACCATTGAGAGTAATTCCTGCGTCTTTCAAAATCTGCGGCTTGTATTTCTTGGAATACTTGCACTTTATAAGGAAATAAATTTAGCTGTTTCTTAAGAATAGTCCTGCATGTTCCATAAGATCTTCCCACTTCTTCGGACAGGCGTCTTATACAATTTGTTGGCGTATTTTGCATTTTTTCACGAACATTTGCAACAAGTTCTTCTGTTCTTAGAGATGGTCATCATGTTCCTTTTTTGTGTTGTACTGTTGTATAGAACCTGTTTCCCTAAACACAGCCACGGTTCTTTTCAGGCAATGATAAAAATCCCCAGCAATAAAAACAACGTTATGAAAATGTTCGTGAAAATCGCCCATGCACAAACCCGGATTGTATTGCCACTCACCATTTACTCTAACCCCGCTTTGAAAATACGCTTCAACCATGAATGTTTTGTGCTGTTCCGTAAAGCCCATTGTGTGAATTGTTCAAGAAATTGGAAAAATTACCGATGAATCAAATTACTTGTAACGACTGTCAATGATGACGGAATAACTGATTGATTGTTAATTCAGGTAGTTACTGACACCCAACAGGTATTAAGCTCTACGGCTAAGCATAAACGTCCTTAGATGCAAGGCCCTCTTGTTGCAAATATTTTTGCTCGCACGGTACTATTCTACATACAACTTATTTAGTTCTACCTCAGATTTCTCTATACTAGAAGCAAACGACGATAAAGCAACGCGATAGAATATGCATAACATTCATAAACGAACTTTTTCGCTGAGTCGACATCTCACTTTTTAAAGAGGACATTCTATCATCATATGACATGTCTATGAGCACAAACTTGTAAAATGTAAATCCTGGCACCAAATCGGTACTATGCGCAGCCATAGCACTGGTAAATTCTCAATAGTTACAATTTAAGCTCAAATAAAACCCAAAAGGGGATGAGTCTTTGGAGTTTTGGACAAAAAAGTATTATTCTGGGGTCAAAGTTGGTGTACCTATATTTTTTTCTATTTCACTTTCATAATAAGCTCAGTACGATACGCATTTGCGTATCGTAATGAAGCTATTTCGATACGCATTTTTTCTTTATTTGATGTTGGTATTATTTAAATGTTTTAAAAATATCTTAAAAATAGCTTAATAACTTACTTTTTTATTCTGTGTGGATAACAGTCATGTATGTTGGTTGCATAAATCTATAAATCAGTCTTTTGTAGATGCTTCAAGCTATCATTTTCTGCCAAATCCTATCCAAAATTCAATCTACTAACCTTCCAATGTCGATTTTAACTTCAACTTTATTTGAATTTTCCATCTTCCCTATACTAAATTGCAATGCCGTGACGTAAAATCACGTCTTTTGAAATTCGAAAAAAAGTAGCAAAATCGCCCGAATTTCCGAACGTTCTGTATATGTACTGAATGTACAAGGATCACACAACGTATTCCGTCCAATTTCAAATCTCATATCGCTAAAATAACTTTAGAATCTCGTGGTGAAAATGGGTAAATAAATCAAAAAATGACAGTTTGCAAAATAATTTTTGTTGTCCAGAGGCTACTATGATAAAAAATAGTATTACCAACATAAAATTTAGACATAAAAATTTAAAAAATTTGAAGGATTTATTTTCTTTTTAAAATGTATTTTTCTTGATTATAAAAGGTGAAATAGAAAAAAATGTATAAAGCACATGTTTCATAAGGCGTTTTAGCGCACGTGTCAACAAAAAAACTCGCCACTTTGTGGCTCGTTTTTTAAAATAGACGCGTGCGCTAAAACCGCTTCTTATGAAACGTGTACTTTAATATAGGTACTATTATGTGGTTTCATTGTGAAAATCGTGAGGAACCTGGTGGATCTTTGCATTTGACGTCTTGTCGGCTTGTTATGATAGTTGAGTAGATAATCTTGAAAATTATGGTCTTCTTTATGCCGATGACAAGACAATCTATGCTCGTGTTCGTAACCTGGCAGACTGTGAAAAACTTCAATTGTCCACTGACATGATATACAGTGTCACCCAGTAAAGTCCGCATCATATGGAATTTTTTTTTATTAATAGCTTTATTCGAAACTTGACTTTGGCATCAAGTTCTGCTTCGATCGAGATGAAAATTAAGCAAAAAAGAGTAGTCACGTGATTTGCATTATCTGTCAAATTTTAATTTTATTTAAAAAAATAATAATTCAAAAGTGGGGTTATTTCTGAAAATATGGAAAAAAACTTATTGGATCAAGTTTTTTAAATGCAGTTTTTAGCCCACATGCAAAATTTCAGTTGCATAAGATAATTTTGATTTTTTACCTATATTTTGTAAATTGCACCACTTTTGGAAAATAAGACTCAACGCAACCTACATAAAACTTCTCAGTTTTGACAATGCTTTATTTCATTTCATTTTCTTTAAAGTAGCGCCATATTAAATGTGTGTTTTTCTACAAAATCGAAATTGGGCTATTAAAATTTGGTCGCATGTGATGCAAAGTTTATTTGTTTCTGACCCTGTATAAGGTTACTTCATAAAATAAGTATTTTTGAAAACGTAGTTTGTGTCTGAAAGTAATACACCAGTCATCAGTAAAGTGTTCATTAAGGGAAAATAAATTTTAGTTTAACTTAACGGAAAGTTAAAGTTTATCTATTTTCAACGATTTAATTTAAAACCCCATTATTTTATTTTTTTACTTTCAGATACAAACACACAAACTACGTTTTCAAAAATACTTATTTTATGAAGTTACCTTATACAGGGTCAAAAATAAATTACCTTTGCATCACATGCGACCAAATTTGAATAGCCCAATTTTTCATTTTGTAGAAAAACACACATTTAATATGACGCTACTTTAAAGAAAATGTATCTGACATAAAGCATTGTCAAAACTAAGAAGTTTTATGTAGGTTGCGTTGAGTCTTATTTTCCAAAAGTGGTGCAATTTACAAAATATTAGTAAAAAATCAAAATTATCTTATGCAGCCGAAATTTTGCATGTAGACTAGAAACTGCATTTAAAAAAACTTTTTCTAATAACTTTTTTCGATATTTTTAGAAGTAACCCCACTTATTATTTTTTGGAAAAAATTAAAATTTGACAGATAATGCGAATCACGTGACTACTATTTTTTGCTTAATTTTCATCTCGATCGAGGCAGAACTTAATGCCAAAGTCAAACTTTAAATAAAGCTATTAATAAAAAAAAATCCCATATGATGCGGACTTTACTGGTGACACTGTATCGGTGTGTTCAAAATAAATTGCCGCTAAATATAAGTAAGTGTGATATAATGACCTTTTCATTAAAACGACATACCCTTGTGTATGATTACAAAATTAATAACATTACAGTGGACTTTTCGCGATTTGGGTGTATTATTTGACAGTAAGCTATCTTTTGTTCCCCACATAACACATAAATGACCTTGTTGCCTCCTGTCATAGATCCCTAAGTTTTATAATAAGACATTCTCGTGATTTTTTAAATTGTCGTACACTAAAAATACTTTTTTATGCATTTGTAAGAACTAAATAGGAGTACGCCTCGGTTGTATGGTCTCCATATTATCAAGTGCACCTTGATCTCATTGAAAGGGTCCAACGACGTTTTCTAAAATATCTAAGTTTTAAAATTGAAGACCTTGGTGCAAGAACCGGACAAGTCCATTTTTGGTCGAAATAACGATTTCCGTTAAAATGTATGTATTAAAATATCCGCCGATCGATTGATACAAGAATCAGCCAAGTCCAAAAGAATGCAACGTTAATATATATCTTTTGGACTTGGCCGCTGGCATTCTTGGGTGCAAGAAACAGCTAACTCCAGGACTTGTCCGGTACTTTCACCAACAGCTTCACAAAGCGTAGGGACTTGGCTGGGTGGGGGAATATGCGGAACAGTCAGGGTCCCGCTAGCAATCGGTTTTCGGTTTATTTATTCAGTAACTGCTGTGATTTATTGAGAGTTTAGTTTTTGAAATAAAGCTCTTTAAAGTTATCATTTACGTTGTTACTTTTTTTTTATAGTATTTTTGAAGCAAAAATCGGACAAGTCCAAATTTTCAAAAAATTCTACTAGCTCTTATGTTTTTTTATAATATTGTTTTTTATTGTTTCCCTATCAATTTTATTCTATATACCTACAAAAAAAAACATGTATGCTATCTGTTTCTTATAAATATCCAAAAATAGAAAGTTTTTTCAATTTCCCAAAACTTATAAAATATGGACTCCGGTCCGGTTCTTGCACCAAGGTCTTCAATTGCTGGTCATTATCCTGAAATCGGTATTCTACAAGAAACTCTATTGCAAAGGCACTCGTTTTGCTCCTTAGAAGATCGACGGACAGTTTCTCAACTTAAATTTCTCCATAATGTCTTGCATAATAGAGTTGAATGCAGTTATACCGGGTTTAACAGGATCATGGTACACCCCCCGTATCTCCGTTAGTTTTAAAGGTAATTCAATAATCAATGGAAAATTAAAGATTAAATAATAAATATTTTTTACGCTTGAAATGTCACTTTTGTCATATCATTGGATTCTGAAAATTATGCAGAATTCAAAAATATAATAATATACAGGGTGTTCCATTTAAAAATCGAAAGTTGGTGTCACTTCCGGCGAAACCGGACAACAATTTTTATTAGTTTCAAAGTTACTGAATTTTCTTCTCGGGATGTTTTCACATATAAAATTAATTTTATCATTCGTATCTCAAAAACGGCCAGAGATCGGTAAAAATTGTTAAAAAAAAGTTACTTAGGTTTTAATAAGGTATCCAAAAATACTTAAATATACAGGGTAATTGAATTACCAAAGTTGACCATAACTTCCGGTATAACCAGAAGTGCGTTAAAATATATTATTTTAAAACCTCAAAGTTAATAAAATTGTGCGTGTAGATGTCATAAAAACTGTTCAAATTATCTATCATTTACACTCATACAAAGATATTTTTATGGGGACATCATCGACATGGTTTTCATGATACCTATAGTAATACTGAAAAACAACAACAAACTGTGGCCAAGTATTCAGATGCACCAAATCTTAGAAATAATAAGAAAATTAAGCAAATGGAACATTTCAATTTTCTTTGTCGTGTAGATCTTAAATATAACAACGTGTATACCAGGTGTCCACGGAAGGTGGCTCGCCCCTCTAACTTTTTTGTTTTTCAATATAATTGAATAAAATTCGGGGGATTGGTATACGACATAAAACTGCATTTTTTGACTGGTGACTTAACATTATGGAACTCAAAGTCAAAAAAAGTAAAAATATACCAGGTGTCCCATTTAAAAATCGAAAGTTTATGTCACTTCCGGTTAAACCGGAAGTTCCATAATGTTGAGTCACCTGTCAAAAAATGCAGTTTTATGTCGTATACCAATCCCCCGAATTTTATTCCATTATATTGAAAAACAAAAAAGTTAGAGGGGCGAGCCACCTTCCGTGGACACCCGGTTACATTTTATATTTTAAGTAAATTTACACAGCAACGTCGTTTATCCTTTTCTACAGGGTTGCGACCTCCTACCAGAGCCGATTCCAAAATTCGCTACTGAAAGCAAAAGAGAAATCATTTTAAAAGTTGGTAAATATGTATGGCAAAATGTCAATCTTATAATATTTTTAGACCAGTCCTTTCAAATGTCAAACCGGGCTACCTTAGTGAAGAACTACCAAAAAGGGCACCAGAACAGGGAGAAAACTGGAAACAAATCATGGATGACATTGGGTCATCCATAGCTCCAGGACTCACCCAGTGGCACTCTCCATATTTCCATGCCTTTTTTCCTACAGCCCAATCATACCCGGCTGTCGTTGGAGAACTGTTTATGTCTGGTATAGGAGCAGTAGCTACAAATTGGGTATGTATTTTTTTTATGTTGGGTAATATATCGATTTTGTACTTATTGAGGTCACAGAAAGAAAATTATTGCGTATGTATTTCAGGAATCCAGTCCAGCAGTAGTCGAATTGGAAGTAATTGTTATGGATTGGCTAGCAAAAATACTAGGATTACCTGAGATCTTTTTAAATTCGTCAGAAGGCCCCGGAGGGGGTGTTATTCAAGTAAGTTTACCTATTAACTACAATTTACAATTAACTACGATTTTTTCTATATTGGTATATTTGTTAAAAAATTATTAATTATAAATTTTTTCAGAATGCCGCAAGTGATTCAACTCTAGTAGGTCTTCTATCTGCAAGGCACAGAAAAATCCAGCAACTCCATACTAATGGTACCGAGCTTCAAGATTGGGATATTCGAGGCAAATTAGTTGCTTACACCTCCAAAGAATCCAACTCCTCCGTCGAAAAGTCTGGAATGCTGGCCTCTGTAATAATGAGACTATTACCTACTGACTCTGAAGGTAGCCTCCGTGGCATGCCATTGGAGGAAGCAATAAAGATAGATAAAGAAAACGGCCTTATCCCGTTTTGCGTTGTTGCTTCCCTAGGTACGACCGGTACATGCGCCATGGATAACATTGAGGAAATAGGTGAGATATGTAGAAGAGAAGAAATGTGGTTGCACATTGACGCAGCCTACGCTGGAACAGCTCTATCTTGTCCGGAATACAGATACCTCTTAAAAGGCATAGAAAACGTTGACTCATTTAACTTTAATCCACACAAATGGATGTTGGTTAACGGTGACTGTTCTGCTATGTGGTTTAAAAATTCTCAACATATAGAAAATGCGTTTAAAGTTAAAGGGACATTAAAGGTACCTCGATTCGAGCCGGAACTAGAAAACTTCCAAATACCAGATGTTCGACGATTCAGGGCCTTGAAACTTTGGTTTGTTATAAGGATTTACGGCGTGGAAGGTATCCAAAAACACGTCAGGCACCAAATATCTTTAGCCAAGCACTTTGAAAACCTAGTTACTGCTGATTCGCGTTTTAAAGTCGTCACATCCAACCTGGGAGTGGTTTGCTTCAAACTTCTCAGAGAAGAATCAGTAACTCAACAAATTTTAGAAAGTATATCGAAAAGAAAGAAGATCTATATTATGCCGTATTACTACAAGAAACAGCTCTTGATCAGATTTGTGATTTGTAGTAGATTTACGGAAACTAAAGATGTGGAGTATTCCTGGAATGAAATTTCTTCACAGACAAGTAAAGTTATTGAAATGTTAGAAAATAGTAAAGACGTTCCAAAGGAAAGTGATAACAAGTTCGGGCATTATCGTTTGTAGGGGTTATGTTGTGTATACATATTATTATTTAATAGTTTTAAATGTTTAATAAAAGTTGTTATATTGTTTCTTATAATGTTTTTTTTCCTCATTTTATACCTACAAACGATTAAGGTATTATAGGTAACCACTGTAATTTACGTTTTCGCCTTGCCTTTATATAAATATAACGTTTATTCAAAAATCAACTTTATTAATAATATAATTTTTTTATCGCGATAATAGGTACCTATACTTTAAATATTTACCGTAAAGGTGTTTCCGATGTAACTACCAGTCATTTTTATTTCTAATTTTTATAAAAGGTACCTGAAGTCAAATGTTCCACATTCAAACGTCATTGTCTTCAAAGTTCATGAAATCCAAATTTTAGTTTAATAGAAATAAAAATGATCGTTAACGCATTGTCATCAATAAGACCATTACTCTTGGCGAGAACTGGACGGTAAGAAAATAGACGCTCATATTTTATGCTAAAAATATGCAATACCTAATAAGTATCGTATAATCAATAGAACCAATTAAAAAATACCATTAATTTTAAACAAAAAACATACAATTTAATATTTTTACATCAATATGCTCCTCTTCTATCTTATTTTAGTTTTGGCGAAGTTTTAAATACGATTGTAAGAAATATATCTTCGTCAAAATCGACCAGAAAGGAGACAGGATACCAACAATGTACCATTACCGAAAACATGGTAGATCCATGCAGGCCAGAACCTTCAATTGTTATAATTGGAGCTGGCATTGCTGGGCTGAGCACAGCACAACGTTTAGCTCAATGTGGGCTAAGTAAGTTTACTGTCTTGGAGGCTACAGAAAGGTAATTTTTTTGTAATATTTTAAGGTACCTAAAAAAACTACTTGTAAACCGGACCTGTTAATTACCTATGAGTAGTATATAAAAATATTTTTCTTTTTTTAGAAATGTCACAGCAGTCAGCTATACGCATAAATTAGAATTAGCTTTTTTTTCAAGAATTAGATAAAACCATTTTATAAAAACAACTAGCGTCCCCTATAGACAAACTTACCATTTTTTGTTCGTGCAACGTATACGGGTATTGATCGAATCCTTTCTCTTTCAGGCCTGGAGGCAGAATTCATTCCTGCTGGCTCGGTGACGTCATAGCAGAGATGGGATGTCAATGGATTCATGGAGCGTGCATAGGCAACCCAGTATACACATTAGCTGCTCAGGAAGGTTTATTAAAACCTCCGTTAAAGAGGACCAATTTCGCTGCAGGGTAAAGTATCCTTAAGGTCCATCGATTATTTATTGGGATAGAGAATAGATAAGCAAATTACCAATATTATTTATTGTCCATCTAATATCGGGAGCAAATATTTTATTTAACTAACCAGCAACTTTGACTGTGACATAAATAACATTGACATCAATTGTTTTCTCACAATCAATGATCCGGTTAGCTTAATTCTTGATTTACTGATCAGGCCACTTTTATTGTGGGTAAATTTTGCTTTCCATTATTTATGTCACAGTCAAAGTTGCTTGGTTAACTAATTGTCGGTAAAAACCTAACATAAGACTTTTTGGAACACGATATAGTAAATGAGTAAAAGGCATAACCTTATATTTTCTGTATGATTACCTTTTTTATTTACAATTACAAACTTGTTGTAAACAGTTAGCAAAAATATTATTAGTAAATATTATTAATTTTCTGTAAATCAATGATTTGTATAGTTACCTAATTTAAATGTTTTTTTGTTAAATTAGATTGTACTGCACAAGTGATGGTAGATCTATAGATGATGGAATTGTCATGATGGCTCAGCAGGTTTTTGGCCAAATAAAACATGAGGCTGCCAACCTATTTACCATGGGATGTGGTAAAACACATGGATCACTTCAAAACTTTATGAGTAAGTTAAAAAAAAAATGTCTGTATGATGCTACCGATTCTTTGTGGTTACAGTCAATATTAGAATTCCATAGAATGTTCAAAAATAAAACCTTTTGCATGTATATATTTAAAAAAGCAGTAGCTGGTTTGAATGAGCTGTGACTCGCACTTAAAAAATAATTTTAACACTAGATACGTTGTATATTTCAGGCTTAAGAATACAACAAGAACTTCAAAGATTCCCAGAAGAACAGAGATATGAAGTGTCAAGAATTATGTACGGCTTGACCCAACGGCTACGATTTTTGGCTGGAGAAGACCTCAGTAAAGTTAGCGCTGATAACTTTGGCAGTGCCATCGGTATCCCGGGAGGAAGTATTCAGATACCTCTTGGATTTGTTGGTAAGAAAATTGAGACATTCGCTTTACTTACAAAAAAAATAGATTTACTGTTTTGACTAATTCTGCAGCCTTGTCACAAGATTCGTCGCAACATTACCAATAATACATAAATATATAAAAATACTTTGAAGCAATTGCTTTATTGTATTATTTTAATATTATCTTCCGACTCGTCCAGTCTCGGTGGCGAGTTTGAGCGGCACTATCATAGAGAGCAGATGTGCCTTCGGCCTCTTTGGTGGCATTTCTCAATAAATAAAACACACACACAGGAACCGACAAGCCTTTGCTTTGTCGCGATTTGCTGGAACTCCTTAGCCTGGTTTATTTTTAGGCCTATAGGTAAACCCGTAAAGAGTGAAAAAATATTTGTGAGACATTTGTTACTATGTAACTCCAACCTATAGACAACGTATTATTATAAAACTTGAGTTTAGACGCGAAAAACAACAGTTATTTTAAGTTGTTATATTTTATATGTTTTTTAAATTTATTTTATATTTTGGCACAAATAAATATTTTTATTATTATTATTATTATTATTATTATTATTATTATTATTATTATTATTATTATTATTATTATTATTATTTGTTGTTTCTTGTTTAGAAAGTGTATAGAATGAGTACAGTGAATTGCGAATTCTATCATTATAGCAAACGAAAACGTATAATATAACTAACCTATTTATGATGGTAAGTAAAATATTGTTTTTCTATTTCACGTTCATAATGAGTTCAGTACGACCCTCATTTGCGGATCGTAATGAAGCTATTTCGATACG
The DNA here is from genome assembly GCA_963969555.1 of Polydrusus pterygomalis. Classification (NCBI taxonomy): domain Eukaryota; kingdom Metazoa; phylum Arthropoda; class Insecta; order Coleoptera; family Curculionidae; genus Polydrusus; species Polydrusus pterygomalis. Next base: position 6,817,052 of record OZ018376.1, read on the forward strand.
CGTTTTTTCTTTATTTGATATTGGTAACATTTAAATGTTTTATTTCATTGACTTGCGCGGCCTTTGTGATTTACGAGAAAACCCATTTTTCGCAGAGGAAAAATAGCTTGATAACTTACTTTTTTATTCTGTGTGGATAACAGTCATGTATGTTGGTTGCATAAATCTATAAATCAATCTTTTGTAGATGCTTCAAGCTATCATTTTCTGCCAAATCCTATCCAAAATTTAATCTACTAACCTTCTAATGTCGATTTTAACTTCAACTTTATTTGAATTTTCCATCTTCCCTATACTAAATTGCAATGCCGTGACGTAAAATCACGTCTTTTGAATTTCGAAAAAAAGTAGCAAAATCTCCCGAATTTCCGAACGCTCTGTATATGTACCGAATGTACAAGGATCACACAACGTATTCCGTCCAATTTCAAATCTCATATCGCTAAAATAACTTTAGAATCTCGTGGTGAAAATGGGTCAATAAATCAAAAAATGACAGTTTGCAAAATAATTTTTGTTGTCCAGAGGCTCCTATGATAAAAAATAGTACCTATTACCAACATAAAATTTAGACATAAAAATTTAAAAAATTTGAAGGATTTATTTTCTTTTTAAAATGTATTTTTCTTGATTATAAAAGGTGAAATAGAAAAAAATGTATAAAGCACATGTTTCATAAGGCGTTTTAGCGCCCGTGTCAATAAAAAAACTCGCCACTTCGTGGCTCGTTTTTTAAAATAAACGCGGGCGCTAAAACCGCTTCTTATGAAACTCGTACTTTAATATACTATTTTATCAACGAAGTCGGTAATATTTCAAGCTTTTCCACCTCCAGCAGATTTATCAAAACCAAAGCTATTATTCTTCTATTTAGGTTTGCAAAAAATCTTTCGCCTGTGGTGCATTCTCTGTCGAATTTTGGGCGTGGCCACAAAAAATGTTTGGGTCGAAAATAAGAAAACATAAAATATCTAATTTATTTTCGTAGGTATTTTAAATATGAAAGATGGTTCTTTTGAAGCGTCAGCTGATATCAAAAATATAACATGACAAAATAAAGCAAAAATTGATATTTTTAGCTAGACGATAATTTAAAAAAGCTGTGGGTAATTAGATCATACAGTTGTTGTGTTTGTATTCAACCTGTATGCTTTCCCGGCGCCTTTATAATTTTGTGACGTATTGTGACATTTCAGGAAGGATTTTTGTATTATTGGAATCTATGTGTACGCGTCTGTTCATCAGCATACTTTGCAAAGTGCAGAAAAAAATAATATTAAATGTTTATGGTACCTACTGTATTATTCACGAATCCAACATTTTAGGTGTGTTATCTCCTCTACTTAAAGAACTTCCAGAATGCAGCGTCAAATTCGGTAAACCAGTGGGACTGATTCGATGGGGTGCGGTCCAAAGCAGGAAGAAGGGTCCCAGAGCAGTGGTCCAATGTTGCGATGGTGAAGAATACTGCGCGGACTACGTCGTAGTAACTGTGTCACTGGGTGTATTAAAAGAGCATGCCGATAAAATGTTTTGTCCTGCTTTGCCCGGTAACAAGATGGATGCCATTAACTCAATTGGTGAGATCTTCTGAAGTAATTTATAATGTGTGAAAACATTTCAATCGATTAAACAAACGAATAAGTCGAAACCGCGAATCACTTTGTTGGGATAAAATCATTAGTACTATAGTACTGACAATATAATTTATATAAAAATAAAGATTTTCCTGTTAAGGTTGAATTCTCAACGTCATTCAATCTATTGCCAACCTATAACCTATTTCGCGTTGATTTTTTGAGTTTATTAATTTAATAACTAACTTTTAAAGAAAATCAACATCGTCGGTACATTATTTAGGTAGTATCTGATATATTACAAAAATATCAATTTATTTCATTGCTAATTTTGGGAGAATTGTATAGTGAAAAAACAATGAGTAACAATGACATAATAATGTTAAAAAAAATCTTACCCAATATTTCTCGCTATACAATTCTCCTAAAATAAGTTATGAAATTCCTTGATATTTATTAAATATGTCAATTATTACCTATAGAATATCAAGTCGATACTGATTTTCTTTAAATTTTGTGTAAAAGCTAGAAAACATAAATAAATCTACGCGAAATAGGTTATAGGTTGGCAAGCATGTTGATACTCCCACCTTAAGGTGGATTTATTAAAGTTATTCAATCGATTGCCAACCTATAACCTATTTCGCGTTTTTTTTTTAATTTTATTATTTTATTAACTAACAAAATCAATACCGGCGGCACATTATGAAGGTAATATCTGACATATTACAAAAATCAATTTATTTCATTACTAATTTTATAAGAATTATTGTGAAAGAACAATGACATAATAATATTAAAAAACAACTTTCCTGATGTTTTTCGCTATACAATTCTCCTAAAATAATTTATAAAATTCCTTGATATTTATTTAATATGTCAATTATCACCTGTAGAATGTGCAGCCGATATTAATTTTCTTTAAGGTGGGAGTATCAACATGCTTGCCAACCTATAACCTATTTCGCGTAGATTTATTTATGTTTTCTAGCTTTTACACAAAATTTAAATAAAATCATTATCGTCATCATATTTTATAGGTAATAATTGACATATTAAATAAATATCGAGAAATTTCATTAAATATTTTCGGAGAATTGTATAGCGAAAAATATCGGGTAAGAGTTTTTTTTAACATTATTATATCATTCTTCTTTCACTATACAATTCTCCCAAAATTAGTAATGAAATAAATTGCTATTTTTGTAATATGTCAGATATTAATTAAATATTGTACCGACGATATTGATTTTATTTAAATGTTAGTTAATCAAATAATAAACTAAAAAAAGCAACTCGAAATAGATTATTGGTTGGCAATAGATGGAATGACGTTGAGAATTCCACCTTAAGTTTTGTGTAAAAGCCATAGACATGTGCCATTAGAATGGCAAACAATAATCACGAAAGTGGCAAATTTATATCATCGCGCATGTAAACAAAGCTACACCGGATTAGGCATGCGCACTGCAACATCATCATTTGACGAATGGGAAAATAGACAGGTCCGGGCTTTAAAAGTTAAGTTCTTGCTCAGGAAATTGTAAAAGTTGATCTTCAATTTATTTTTACGTGTAAACAGCTAAAATTTGCCCCAAATTCTTGCCAAAAAATTGGAATTTCTTCTAAATTTTTGATCAAGTTGGCAAAAAAGTAGTGATTTCTGGCATTTTTAGTAGTTGCAAACCTATATCAGATTTTGAGGATAGAAAACTGTTCTTAAGTTTTTGTTTCTAAAATTTGTTTAAAAATAATTCGTCGTCGTGTTTTTAGTTCGAAAAGGAAGAGAACAAGTCAATTAAACTAGTCTTATAAAATCGAATATAAAAAACAAACAAAACCAGCAAAATAATCAATTTTCGATATTATACCGTACCTACACTCAAGTCAAATATTAGTTGGTATATAACTTGTATTGTTTTTTAAAATTTGGCAAAAACTTGGGCATGTCTAAAATATTTTCAAGTACAATTTCTTGTTCAAGAATTTGAATAAAATTTTGCCGGAGAACTTAACCTGTGGATTAATATAAACATACCTAGGTATTTACTTTTTCTTTTATATAATATACAATATAAGTATACAGAAAAGTGTCTTTTAAACTTTTTGAACCAATATATTGCACAAAAAATAGGCGTAGCTAGGTACCTACGCAGGGCTGCAAATAAAATATACCAAAACATGCATCGGGATAATCTGTCTTGGTGTTGGTTTATCTTTATTTTCATACCTTATTTGTGTAGCCTAGGCTTTGAATCATACAACGGTTTTTACTAATCATTGTTTAAGTATATTCCAATTCGAGTATCCGGTCACTAAAAGCACAAATTTACTAAATTACACAAAAGCTAGAAATCCGTAAATGTTAAACACCCACAATCCACAAGAGCAAAGAAAACAACAAGGAATCCACAGAGAATACTTAAAACACAACAATGTGGAGTTTATTCTGAGCATGTCGCTAAAGAAGGACATGCCGATAATACGTGGTTTGTGCGCATGCCCAATCCTGCTGGGAGGAAAGGTGGGCCGTGCACTCAGACTTTTTTTTTTCACCCATAAAACGTAACTTTTGTTTGCGCACGAGATCAGCTGTACGTATCTAAAGGTAAATGTTTATGGTAAAAGTTTGACATCAAAATAAAATAATATCCTTCATATTCGTTATAACGAAAGTATGCAATAAAGGAAGGAATTTAGGAACTGAAGAAACAAATATTTGTATTTTAGGATTTGGGAACGTCGATAAAATATTTCTTGATTATCAAAAACCATTCTGGGTATGGTCGGAAGGTGGCATCAAATTCGCATGGTCTTCTGATGAATTATCGCACAGGACTGATTGGACGAAAGGTACATTTTTTTTAAATTTGCTCTTAGGCCATTTTACTATACAACTTTAACAACGGATAAATTCAATACAAATTAAATGGGGATGTGCTTGGAGAAACGCTCGAGCCCGTCGATTTTGTTTTTAAATTGGACATGTTTTGACATAAAAAGAAATACAGGGTGTACCACAAAAGTGTGGCAGAAAAATATTTTTTTTCTTAAATGGAAACCCCTTTATGTTACTGCATTTTCAGATTGTCCGTAAAAATCTAACCATGTTTGACGCATAATGTCCTAAACATATCTTCAACTGTTCACGAAATATTGAAGTTCACCTCTGTTTGTAAATATTTGACAACGGGTCAAATTTTGACAAATTGTCACTGTATTGTTGATTTAAAATATTTACAATGCGTTTAACCGAGACTCAAAGAATCGAAATATTAAGTATGCTTGGCTGTGGTGAGAAAACTAATTAAAGTTTTAAAAAATATTGTTTTATTGTTTTTTTAAAACTCCATAATTTTGATATTTCTTTAATTTTTTTCGGCAAACTGTTGTAAATTTTTATTTCTTTATATAATACTAGCTATACTCTGCGCGCGTTGCTACGTTACCCGGTACCTGGCATGCGTTGCGCCACTTTTTTTTATGCCGAAACCTTCCTCGGCCTGCACACAACAACTCACCAACTTTTCATCGTAATCGGATAAATGGTATAGGAACGCATACGGGACATACAGACAGACAGACATTCATTTTTATATATAAAAACCTTCCTCTTGAATCACTCTATCTATTAAAAAAAAACCGCTTCAAAATCCGTTGCGTAGTTTTAAAGATTTAAGCATAGTTAGGGACGGACAGACAGCGACAGCGACTTTGTTTTATACTATGTTAAGATTGATTTTTGACCAAAAGTACTCTTTACCATTGATGTTTGAATATGATGATTTTGTCTCGTTATCTGAATAATGTTGGTCGAAGGAAATATTATATTCGATTGTTTTTCTTTAATAATAATAGAGTGTATTAGAATGCATAGTTTTAATTTTTAAAGCTTTTCTAAATTTAAATATCCATTTGGTTCATACAAATTTATAGTTGGTTCAAAAAAAGGAAGTTTATGTATGCATTTAATTATTTTGTTTTGTAGTTTTTTTAATTGCTGAATTGTAGTTAAATTCTCTGATCCCCAAATTGAAATCATATACCTACTGTAATTTTAAATAAACCAAAGAATAATATATATTTTTTAAATATTTTAACGATATATAATTTTTAGCTTTAAATAAAATGCCAATTATTGGTAAGATGTAACTTCTTATAAATATTCAATATGTTTTTTGCAACTTAAATTTTCATCAATATATAAACCTAAAAATGTAATAATTTTATTAGTATATTTAATTAAATGATTATTGAAAGACAGTGAAGAAATACTATTATTAATTTATTTTGATTTACTTTAGGCTTGCCAGTACGGTATGTATATTATTAGTTGTGAATACTCATATACGAAATGTTGCTTTCTTTAGGGCTGGTATCCATAGAAGAGGTAGAAGGTAGTAAGCACGTACTATGCGCCTTTATTTCTGGCCCTGAATCTATAGTAATGGAGCATGCAACTGATGAAGAAGTAGCCGAAGGTAAGTCCATAATAATAGCTACAGTTCATCCAGATGACGAACATATTCTTTGCTATTGGGCATCTTAAATCTATACTCTATAACTTTTAGGAATTACAAGGGTTTTGCGCCAATTTACGGGCGACGCCTCCCTCCCCTATCCCAACACGATCCTGCGCTCTAAATGGGCTTCTGATCCATATTTCTGCGGCTCCTTTTCCTTTATGAATCTCAACACCAACGTTGGACATCAATGCGACTTAAGCTGTCCCGTACCCGGATCATGTGACCCCGTACCACCAATTCTGATGTTTGCTGGAGAAGCCACTTGTGCAGGTATAGTTTGTTATTAAACGCTGGTTTTCCAGTTTCAGTTTGTAACTTTCCTACTCGAAATTGTGAATTTATTGTTACGGTTTGATTTATGCTTGAGGCAAAATGTAATGGCCCTAAAACTGATCCATGTGGAACACGTGGTGGTAAATTTAATTTATTGGCCACATGAGTGTTATAAGAGTTGTTTCGATGTTTCTTATGATTCTAATTTAACAGATGTGGAGTAACATTTTTAACACGCTATTATTAGCTTCACCTGTATGTTTGTTTGTATGTCATTGTGTTTGTAACCGACTTCGGTCAGATTTAATTTAAATTTTTTAGACTTATTAGGAACCGCTGACAATACAATAATCAACACGAAAAAAATTCTCCTGTCAAATTTTGACAGCTGTCAGGTATAAAACGAAGAAGCGATTTTGACAAAACAAATTGTGGGGTGGTATAGTATTCAATGCGAAGACTTCGGGAAAAATAAGCAAAAATTCTCGTGTCAAAATTTGACAGCTGTCAATATGTCAAATCGTTTAAAAAAAAAAGATAATATGAAAAATCTATAAGGTCGTATGTAAATTGACGGTGGAAAGTTGAAAAAAATACGCAAAAAATTCTTGTCAAAATTTTACACCTGTCAATATGTCAGAATTATTACAATAACCGATTGTAATGAAACACACGTGGAGTCGTATAGATATTGTCGCTAATAGAGAAAATTAAAAAAAAAAATTCTACCCGTCAATGAAAATTTTTGTCGTTTGTTCGGGTTTGTATGTATGTTTGTTTGTAACCGACTTCTTTGAACCCGATTTTGACCCACTTTAAACGGTCAGATTTAATTTAAATTTTGTATATCAAGAACCGCTGAAAATACAATAATCTAGCTCACTCTACTAAAATTTTTTTTCTTGACAATAACTCATACTAAAAAATGAAAAATAAATATAGTTTAAAAAAACTAAAAAACACGCTTTAATAATTAATCAAACTAAAAAGCGGAAAATAAATATAGTTTAAAATAATTCTTGAAATTCTTAAGGTGGAATTATCAACGTCATTCAATTTATTGCCAACCTATTTTTCGCCTTGTTTTTCTTAGTTTATTATTTTATTGACTAGGATTTAAATAAAATCAAGATCGTCTGCACATTATTTAGGTATTATCTGATATATTACAAAAATAGCAATTTATTTCATTGCTTATTTTGGGAGAATTGTATAGTGAAAAAACAATGACATAATAATGTTAAAAAAAAATCTTAACCGATATTTTTCGATATACAATCCTCCTTAAATAACTTAAGAAATTCCATGATATTTATTTAACATGTTAATTATTATCTATAGAATATGAAGACGATATTCATTTTATTTAAATTTTGTGTAAAAGTTAGAAAAAATAAATAAATCTACGCGAAATAGGTTATAGGTTGGCAAGCATGTTGATACTCCCACCTTAATATAGGCAAAAAATAATAATGAACGATAAACATTAGTATTATAGTGAAAAAAAAAATGTTTATGGTTCATTATTATTTTCTGTCTATATTAAGAATTTCAAGAATTAATTTAAACTATATTTATTTTCCGCTTTTTAGTTTGATTAATTATTAAAGAGTCTTTTTTAGTTTTTTTAAAAATATATTTAGGTATTCACTTACAGTCAGCCAGTAAATATTTGTTTACTGTTACATTAAAATTACAGCTTTTTAAATTTTAAGGACACTACTCCACTGTACACGGTGCTAGACTCAGCGGCATCCGGGAAGCAGAACGAATTGTCCAGTTGACTAAAAAGTTTGGTGGTCCCCCACCAAAAGTTTAACACTCTGCACAACTGGAAGCCGCGAATTGGAGGAACAAAGCAATGCTATTTTATGGTTGCTCGTATATTTTATATTTTTAAGAGTTAACAATTATTATATTTTTGACATGTAATATACCTATTTGTTTTTGGTCATTTTAAAATAAAACTATTTATGTAACCTTACCTATAATGTCTTTTACTTTAAATAAATAAATTAAAAACCTAAAATTTGTATAAATAAATACTTATTTACATTAGCCTGTAGTCATGATACACTTATACACGTTCTGCCGACTAGCATGTCGAAATTTAAACACGGCTGCGTATTGATAGTCATACGAGAGAGACGGTTCCAACCTCACATATTGCTGGGTCATTGTAAATTGTAAAAAGCGAGCAAATTACTTTTATTTTTTCTGTGTTATTGCATTTACATTAAAATAACAATAATATTCTCCAATAAAACATTTGATTAAAATTATATTGATTTTTCAAACGGAGAATTTTTTTTACGTTAATAACTGGGCAGAGTTGTGGGACATATTATGACAACATCGTCATCGCCACCTTTTAAACCAGCCATGTCAACAATGATGGAATTCACAGGTGATGTCAGAAGTCGGGGACGAGGAATAAGACAGTTATTTAAACTTATTTGCCTTAACCTTTGTTAATTCTCGAAATATATAGTTGTGTTCAATGTTAATGTTTTTCTAATGTTCTTTCCATCTGTTTGCAGCCAAAAATCCTATAACATTTAGCCCATAACATATTATATAATTTGTCCCGGATATTTTAAAGTTATTTAAAGCATATTTTTAGAGAAGTATTGTTCACTGGTCGTAATTATATTTTAAAACAATGCATTTATCATATTTATGGGTACTTAGTTTGTTTGTTAAATTGCTGCAATATTTAAATAATAAAGTCTTATTGTTTAAATTCCCACGCTGGACTCCCTCACGTGACGTCGCAATGTAAGAGGAATTTATGCGCGTTGGCATACCGTGTATAGGTGTATTGTGCCTGTAGTAAATCTCTTAAAATAATCTTGAGCATGATCGATCCGTCATTGATAGAAGTTTGGTGCGAATATTTCAATTGACTGCCTAGTTTTCAAATGCGTAATAATGCTGTTGCTTTTTTTAGCATGCTGCGTTTACAGCTTTTATTACCTAATAAACATTAAAAATTGCCAGAAATTTTGCAGATCTCTGATGGTGTAAACGATAGAGCATTTTCCTAGCAAGCCGACGGCCGTGGGTCCGAACCAGGCCGGGTTAGTAGATTTTTTTTGTTGATTGGGCTTTTTAATTTTTAAAATTAAGTCACAACTGTATTTATTTGGTGCTTTTACGCATATCGGAGGTCTTTATATTCGAATGTTCACCGTAAATGTATAAGTATGATATAGATATCGACGCTGTCATTATCGTTATTGTACAAGGAATGACCTTCTAAGATGTCTGTAAAGACAAAGACATAATTCTCAGGCCGTGGTAATGAGTATTAGCGTTGAGGTTGTGGGGTTGAAACACCCGATTTTGGCTAGACAACCACCAATTAATTTGGGGATCTGGCCAAGGCACAAAATCCAGTAAGACAGGGAGATGTACAGGTTGTCCGGAAATGATGAGCAGAAAATTTTGGGGATAATTCTAGACCGAAAATAAATTCTATCTCTTCCTATAGATAACATTTTTTCGAAAATTGATTATTAACAGGGTGTTAAAGTTAAATTTTATTTGCAGTTTTTTTGCAATACCTTTTGATACACTGTATGGGTATTTTGAGTGAATGCTTTTATTCTCCTAACCGTTTGACATAAAAAAGGTATACTACTTTTGTTTCAATAAATTTAACCGTTTTCGAGAAAAACGCTAAAATAACATTGCTTGCATGTGATAAATACGAAATCATTTTAATTTATTTTCAACCTTAAACATTGCATAGCAAAGGAAGGAATATTCCACGGAGTTCGTTGGAATTTTTTAAGAAAAATTAATTCATGAATTGAAAAGGAAGGACGTTACTTTGAATCTTTGAAGGGCCCGTGCTCTAGACTATTTTGACTAACGAACTAAAGGAAGATAACAAAGAGTAAAAAATTCCAATATTCTTTTCCTAAATCTAGTGAAGGCGTTGTTGCATTTTCATTGTTTCTGTTCGGCCAGTACTTCGTCGGCAGCCTCCTTGACTTCTTTCCAAGAAATGTCTATGTCCCTTTCTTCGGTGTATCTTGAACAAATCGCTAATCTGAGAAAGTATGTGTCCCGTATTTTTGAAGGAACCAAGTGAATAATACCTGAAAGAAAACAATTTTAATAAAAATTTGTATTTTATTTCCCAACGTAAAACGTAAAATTGTTTTCTGTAAAATATGTTTACTACAAACGTGGTAAAATAGTTATTATTGTATTAAGTCCGCAAAATAGGCGTTTTAATGGCCGTAAGATTGTAAATTTTTACCACCAGGACCGTTCCGTTGAGGTTACAAATTACCTGTTAATTTAGTTTAGAACAAAAATTTAAAACTAAAACTTAAGGTAATTTTTCTTACAGCCGTTCTAATTACCATGAAAACCTGCAATTGTTTAAAATTTATTAATTGTTACCTAAATCTATCGTTTTTCGTGTTTCATGCCAAGAAATTTACAATATTTTGCTCAAATTGTCCAGTACCATAATGTCTGATTGCGACAGTGAGACACCTCAAGAAATAACGGATGCGGCGAAGATCATTGAATTAATTTTTTTGCCCGCTAAATCAAAAATGCATGTGAGAACGTATACACTCAGTTTCGTGAATTGTATAACATAAAGAGGAAAAAACCGTATCAGAAAATGTTTTGCTGTGTTATTTGGAGGAAAAATCAAAAATATTAATTTGATTATAAAAAAAGTTTTAGGTGGAAAAAAGAGGTGTTATGTGCATCGATAGCAACAAAAAAAGTCAGTTTGTTTTGACAGTTTTACATAATTGCAATATTTAACACCAGTATAGCCGTAAAAAAGTTATTTTTGTAAAACTTTTAAAAAAACTGTAAATCGTCTCTTTTTTTCACCGTAAATTTTTTAAGTTTTTTTTACTGTGAAAAATTGTTATTTATGCAACAAGGGTGTAAGTAGGTCTTCCCTCGCGAATAGAAGTTTTTATGCACGAGCCGAAGGCGAATGCGCAAATCTCTCTCATAAATAAAAAAATACAATTTACGAACGAATTTTTTCTACTACAGGAAAATATAAATTAAAGAAAAATTTACGCACTAGTACGTAAAGTATTTTGTTTTCCGCATTGTTTTACATAAAAGGAAATATTATCTAATAAAATCCGATAAATTACTGTCTATATTTTATTAAGATTTAAAAATCTAAAATTAAATTAAATTTAATTATGCAAATATTACATTTTTGATATCACAATTCAAACTTGCCGTAATTAAATCTTTAATACTCCAAAATAAGTTCCTAAAATTATACATATTATTTACCGGTATTTTTAATTGAAATTGGTCTGGTTGGCCATAGAGAAATGACGATTTATATACATACATATTGTATGATATTTGTGTTACTAGTAATTTACGTAACAAGTTCCAAAAGTTATATTTTACGGGATGAGTAGAAACTTTCCAAGACGAGCCGTAGGCGAGTCCTGGGATCCTGCAAGTCCCGTAAAATCACTTTTGGATCGTATTACGTATAATATTTTTTATGTAGTCGTTTCGTATGTTAAAAAATTTTTCGGTTTATACCCAATAGATTTTCTTTTAAGGAATTCAATAACTTTGGGATAGCGGCTTATATCTATATTATTTTTAATATTAATTGTGGACTAAAGCATCGAGTAATTGCTCCAGAGGCTTTTGATAGCTTTAAAATTTTAGATTTTTCCAATAATTATGCAAGAATTACTTGTTCATATTTTGTAAGATATGCATATTTTAATCATCGCTCCATTTTTTAAATAAATTGTAGACCAATTCATATCTCTCTCTTGACTTTACCGGCAATAATTCATAAGTAGCCGCTTTAGCACATTCAATAATCTCATGTGGAATCATTTCAGTCTCACTTTCACTACTGATTTTCATGTTTTGGATTCGAAAAGCGAAAAAACACACACCAATGTTACATGACAAGCGCTGTCAGAATAAAATACAATGTCCATGTTATTGTCAAAGCCGCATACATAGATAGGTACTCAAATTCGTCCCTAAGATAACAAGAATCGTCCCGAAAGTAAAGAAATCGTTTCGAAAGTGAAAAAAATCGTCCCGAAAATAGTTGCTTTCGATACCATTTGTGTTAAGTGGTACTTTCGATTTAATAAATCATACCGAAAATTTTATTTTCGAGATGGCTGCTTTGGTCACTAAAAATGACCTTTTGACTCTTATATCATAAATAACAACTTTTTTTTCATTTTATAGAATAACTATTTATATACGGAAACACCGCAATATATACCCACTCACCTCTGCCATTAATCCTTTTCAACAAAGCCTCATTCAGTTCGTTACTTCCTTTAAGTCTATAACAAACCAGTCCCATCAACACCTCTTCAGTAATTTCGAATCTGTCATCGGTGCGCACTAATTTTTCAAAATATTGAGCCAGGGCAATTTGGTTACGGATATGAGCCTGAATATTTTCCAGTCCGAACAACCTGAGGACGAACCACAGCTTTAGAGATCTGAAACGTCGGCCTAGGGGAATTTGCCAGTGACGATAGTCGGGGGCAGAACCTGGAATTTTGTTGTTAATAGTAGATTGTACAATAATAGAGGATATATATGATGTCCATATTGAATGAGGAAGTATATTGAGCACGACACATTAGGCGAAAGGCGCAAACTTCCAAGCTTTATCACGCCGTCCACGCTATCACACAATCCACTAGATAGATATAGTGTAAAGTATATTTTTACACTAATTAAAAATTATTTAATACATAAGCTTATGGCAATTAAAAATAGCTTCTCGTCTTTTAACTTCTAAACAGTAAATCATGTCGATTTCATGCTTAAATGTGACCTTTAAATTTTACTATCTACTGTGATAACTTGATAAGGTCTGTTCAATGACCGCGTGACGTCACGTGAACCAGGTGAGATAGTAAAAAGTTGTATTGTCTTTGTGACAGTGATATTTTTATTCAACATTATTTCAAGAATGTCACGGTATTGTGAAAAAGAACAAGCATTAATTATAAAATTATTTGTTTATTTTTAAAAGAAAGTAAAGACTCTTTTATCCTTTAACGCAGTTTACGAGGTAAGTAAATATAATAAAGCAGGAATTGCGAAGACATAAATAATAAACATGAAAAATATATGGCAATGGGAGGTTCGTGTTCAACAATCCAACGAATTAGTTTAAAGGGGATAGAGAAGGATGTAGTAGTACCGTCAAACGGGGCTAAGTGGATCGGTCGGGATAAACTGGATCAAATACGTTTTCGTACAATAATAAATGCGCATAAGCCAAATGAGTAAGCTTGAACTTACTTATGACCGGTCACCTTGCTTCAGTGGTAGTGCCGACTCATTGAGAGGTGGTTGCGGCGCAATATTCAAGGTGAGTTCCGAGAAATAAGTGGTGAAGCGGGTAACACATATTTCGCTATTTCTTAAAACTTTAAATTCGTTTGCTTCCGCACGCGACTGGGTGCACTTTATCAATTTCTTGCCACCATGGGTCAATAGCCCCATGTGTAACATAGATCTGGGCGGTAAAATTAATTGAAAATCTGTCACCAGAGTCAATCTGTGATTTTTTTTATAAATAATGTGCCATTGCGGGGTAAAGTAGATCAGCGCTTTTGACACGAGTTTATTGTGTTATTTTGGGGTTACTATACTACCTAACCTACATAAGGTGGTCATTCCCAAAATTCTGCATGATTAAGTTAAATTAACTTAAGCAATGGAAATTGAAAAATCGGGGTCTTCTTCCCAAAACGGTCTTTCCAACGAAATTGAAAGAAGCAGTCAATTAACTTGGCCCCAAATCTGAGCAAAATGCAGTTTCTGGCTTCAAAGCGTGTGGGATCGTGCCTATCAATCCGCAAGTGGTCTTGGACAAAATAGCATATCGAAAAGCACCGGCTGAAGGTGCTTATGATTCTTGGACAAGTGTGCTTGTGGCACATCTTGATGAATTAAAAACTGGGGGTAATTCTGCTCCAAAACGCGGACGGGTGATTTTTTATATCAAGGAAGAAGACGAACATATTTTAAAATAGCATTTTCTCGTTTTGTTTCGACTCTTTTTAGTTTCGTTTTGTTATTATGCAGAATTTATTTAGTTTTCTACTTTTCTTTTGACTCATTTTAGTTTCGTTATGTTATCATGCAGAATTTATTTATTTTTTAGGCGAAACGTGTGGCTGTAATAACATAAAAGTCTGAGCATAAACCTTTATTTTTTAATTCATACCGTTTATTAATTGCATGCATGACCAAAAAATTTTTTTTTTAATTTAAATTGCGATCCGCTTTTTTTTTAAAGATAAATTGTGATCCACTTTGCCCTAAACAAGTGTAAAATGGATTTTAGGTGATTTGAAAGGAGTAATCCACTTTACCCCAGAATGCAGGGAAAAGTGGATCACTATAAATGTATAAAAAAAAATAATATAAAGCTAGTTTTACATAATGTCACGATGGTATTCGAAGCCTAAAGAGTGAGAGAATCTAAATATGAAGTTTTAACCAAAAATTCAAAGCGGTTACGACGTTATTGCAAAAAAATCGATTATTTTGATCCACTTAGCCCCGTTTGACGGTAGTAAATTCATGAACATACCATATAAGAGAGCGTATTTATATTTACAACTAAATCTTAAAATCATTGATGGTGTTGAAATATCCACTGCATGGTCCATTAGCGGACTAAGTAAAATTTAAATGGCGTAAATGTACTGTATCAAACAGGACAGGCGTTTTCTAATAGAGTAACCCCATATAGCCCAAAAATGAGTAAAAAGAGAATAACGGTAACTCTTAATTTGCCTTAAAACCTATTTTTCTGGATGAAAACTGGATATACAGTAAAGAATTTTAAGCGAGGTTCATATAGTTAAAAAGAATCGTCAAAGGGTGTACCTACGTTATATTAGTTTACATGCTTCTTCAGAAAATGAATTTGTGAATAATGCAAGTTTGATTGATGAAAAGTGAAAACTTTGAGAAATGTTTGAAGACATTTTTTTTACCAAACTTGGAAGAACCGTTCCTTATTATCATGGATCATTCTGGGGTAATTGAAAAAATTCCAAATACAAGTTGGTCAAAAAGGGTTCTTATTGCATGCTTAGAACAAAGATAAATTTCGACCATTTGCAATGAAGGATGAAATTTGGATAGTAAAGCAGCATATCTTTATTTTATTTTAATAGATTGAACGAACTAGCATTGCAACATGGACATCGAGTTTTAAGACTTCCTCCATATCATTGTCACTTTAATCCTCCTTGAAATGGTTTGGTCGGAATGTAAGCGCTAATATGATGCAAAAATAAATTCTATACTTCCTGTAACAAATGACCTAGTTTTGGGTCCGCAAAAAGAAGCCATAGAAAATGTAGCAATGGAAAAATGAAAAAAATTATGTAACACAACCAATAAAATTATAGATGATGTATGGGAACGGGACAGATAATATATTGATGCGTCAGATAATCTTCCCTTATTATTATCTTGGACGAATCTGATGATCCTTGCGGAGATAATTTATTTTAATTATTAAAAAACTGTATTTTGTTGTGTTGTCATTTTTTATTATAATTTCTTCTTTATGGTTTTATAAATAAGATAAAAATATTTTTAAAAAATTTATAGACTGATGTACTAGACAAAAAATGACTTGTCCGCATGCATCCGTCTTTATGTAGATCAAGCCTAAGAAAAGTCATAACCTTTACCACCGGTAAGTCAAACTGACGGAATTAATTTACGACGTACCCCAAATATGGAGAATATGACGTAACAGTCAGCGGCCATTGAACAGACTTTATAATTTTGACAGGGAATAATGAAAAGAAGTTTACTTACCTTGCTGTTCGTGTTGAAGATATAAAGGATCAACGTTAAAGGCGTTTACCAGCCAAGAAGGATCTTTTAACCACATTGCTGAACAGTCGAAGTTGACCAACATCCATTTGTGCGGGTTGAAGTTGAAAGAATCAGCACGTTCGACTCCTTTCATTAAATATCTGAAAATTAAGTCTTAAAATTTTTTGTCTCATTTTGGAACAATTAATAAATTTTTATACACTGTGACCAGTATATAAAGTCAGCATCATATAGAATTTTTTTTATTAACAGCTTTATTCGAAATTTGACTTTGGCATCAAGTTCTGCTTTAATCGAGATGAAAATTAAGCAAAAAATAGTAGTCACGTGATTCGAATTATCTGTCAAATTTTAATTATTTCCAAAAAATAATTCAAAAGTGGGGTTATTTCTGAAAATATCAAAAAATGCAGTTTCTAGCCAACATGCAACATTCCAGCTGCATAAGATAATTTTTATTTTGTACCCATATTTTGTAAATTGCACCACTTTTAGAAAATAAGACTCAACGCAACCTACATAAAACTTCTTAGTTTTGACAATGCTTTATTTCAGATACATTTTCTTTACGCCTTATTAAAGGTGTGTTTTTCTACAAAATCAAAATTGGGCTATTAAAATTTGGTCACATGTGATTGACCCTGTATATGGTAACTTCATAAAATAATTATTTTTGAAAACGTAGTTTGTGTAAAAAATTAAAAAATAAAGTAAAGGGGTTTTAAATTAAATCGTTGAAAATAATTAAACTTTACTTTAAGTTAAACTAAAATTTATTTTCCACTTAAGAAATACTTTACTGATGACACTGTGTTCTTTCTTGTGTTAATAATGTGTATTACTTTCAGACAGAAACTACGTTTTCAACAATACTTATTTTATGAAGTTACCTTAGGTATACAGGGTCAAAAACACATGCGACCAAATTTTAATAGCCCAATTTTGATCTTGAAGAAAAACACACATTTAATAAGGCGCTAGTTTAAAGAATATGTATCTGAAATAAAGGATTGTCAAAACTAAAAAGTTGTATGTAGGTTGCGTTGAGTTTTATTTTGCAAAAGTGGTGCAATTTACAAAATATGGGTAAAAATCAAAATTATCTTATGCAGCTGAAATTTTGCATATGGGCTAGAAACTGCATTTAAAATAACTTTTTTTCAACCCCACTTTTGAATCATTTTTTTGAAAAAATTAATTAAAATTTGACAGATAATGCGAATCAAGTGACTATTATTTTTTTGCTTAATTTTCATCTCGATTAAGGCAGAACTTGATGCTAAAGTCAAATTTCGAATAAAGCTGTTAATAAAAAAAAATCCCATATGATGCGGACTTTACTGGTCATACTGTATAATATATATTTGTGTTATTTTTTTAAAATATAAATGGCTAGTAAATTGATAGTGACCCTTAAGATCGTTTTGTTTTAACGACGACAGCGACAACTTTTTTCCAAAAAAAACTGGACTGGATTTCCTGTATTTATTCCAGTTACAAACGCACACTGTATAAATCAAGATAAACAACTTTTGTTTTGTAGGTACTAATAGAAATGTAAAACATTATAAATTCAATTTTTAAGTCAAAAGTTCCGTTTTAATGGATGTGTTATTAATTGCGAAGTTGAAAAAATTAATTAATAAAAGTAATTTTTAAAGTAACTAATTAACACCTTTAATAGTAAAACCGATGGACACAGTACTGACTGAGTTTAAAACATCTGTTACACACTAATATAAAGACAAGACCAATTTTTACCTGTATTCTGGACAAACAAAAGCAGAACCAGCATAGGCAGCATCTACATGAAGCCAAACGTTATTTTCGTTGCATACTGGTCCAATATCATCTAGATGATCAAAGGTACAGGATGAGGTGGTACCTAGGGTAGCTACACACTATAAAAGAGAACAAAATTGAGAGAAAGAGCTAGTTTTCTAAGCTAAACTGTTTCTATTATGAAACCTCATAAAGGCACGAAACGACTTAATATAATAGAATTTACAAGCCGTAATTTTGCATCAGTGTTTAGGTTTTAAGGTTTAAGTACAAATTAAAATTATATAAAATTTTAAGTTTATAATATAAGTATTAAAAAAAAAAGAAAAGCACAAAGTCTTTCTCCACAAGTTTATTAGAATAACTATGCGAACCTAGAATAATTCATAATAATTCGACATCTGTCGAGTGTAGAAACACTCATCATCAGGAAAACAAAGTAAAAAGTACAATGTTAGCAATAGAGAAAATAATAAGTGGGATTCAGCCGTAATGGAACTTTCAATGGTGTACACGAGGTGTAAAAAATGAATAGTCAGAAGAACGACAAGACTTCAGCATACTGGAAAGTCAAGGGCTAGTACAAAGGCCCTGTCTTGGGCAGAAAAATGAAGAGAGCAAAAGAAAAATTAGAGAGTTTTAACAGACTTTGTGAAAATCATTTAGGTATAAGTAGTGAAAAATCTTTTAAGTTTCATTAAACTTTGTCGGAGACATGTAAAAGTAGTGAAATGAGAGGGAAAGAAAAAATTGGTTTTCGTAAAAGTCAAAGCATCATTTAGCTTGAAGTAAAATGCTGTTGGGGTACCAGGTTTGTTACGGCCCAGTTACCCCGGCAGGAGTGAAAGCATACACATTGTGTGCAAAATTAATAGATTTAAAAGATTTTTAAAGTTTTTTTAGTGTTACTAGAACATCTCAGAAAAGTAACCTTTTCTTTGTTAAAGAAATTCAACTGCAAGCAGCACTTGTCAGAAGGGAATAAAAATTCCAACTCCACTTTGAGTTGAACTACTTCTTCAAAATAAGTATTTTTGTTACGTTTTTAAAATGATACCAAGATATCGAGCCAATGTTAACGATGGTATCGCATAATTATTAATAATAATTTTAAAAACAGTGTTGATTTGATTATTATTTTTAAACGAATAGATTTTGGACCGATTTTCATTAAGTTTCAAGCCATGATCCAGATCCAGAATTCAATGCAGAAGATTATAATTTTTTATTTGGCATATACTAAACTTATTTGTTTATCATCAGCAAAAGCTAATAGCTGTTTCATGGATAAATAAAAATGTATAAATTATAAATAATAAATAATAAATGTTCTACTTTTCTTTATAGTTCTGTGAGAAATACCAAACGTATAAAAGGCAATTAAATACGCACTAATGCGAAAAAGGGCATATATTTGCATAAAAACATTATCGCAAAAGTTATAACTTTTTGTGTTATCGTGAAAAAAAATCGTTTTACGTTTCTTACATAGAATGGTATAAGACCAGCTTCTCGGTCTTCCTTTATAGCTTGTTCAACTGTTTCACCTTTCAATTTGTTGTTTTCATCGGGCTGGAGTGAACGTAATTTGACACCACCCAGTAGACCTGCGCGTTCGACCGAAGAATGACTTTGACCTAAAAGAATAAAAATTAAAACATTTAAACTAATTAACTCTTTAGTATTTTTCAAAAACCGAATTCTAGGGATCCCAGGTAGCAAGCTGCCGTAAGAATGACGTTATTTTTAGGGGATATCTGGTAATTGGACGTCATCCGACTAATTAAGTACGTAAATTTGACATAATTAAATGTCGTACTTTTGGCGGCACTAAAAAGCCGACATTTAAACGTCAAATTTTGTACATGACATAAATTTTTAAAAAAATAAGGAAATTACTACCTAAATGTAACACAAAACTGTAATAAATAATAAAAATTGGGATTGACTATTTACTCAGAAAAAATCTACGAATTTAGTGTCGCCTTGAAGTTTTGATATTTTTATATAATTTTTTTAAAACAGTGTAAATATAAACAATGATTTATTTTAGAAACCGGTTAAAAGCTAAGTAAATGTTAAATAAAATACTATACGACATTGTGAAATATGCAGAGGTAGGTACCTAATATGTGAAGGGTGCAGGCAAAGAAAGGGGAATATATATATTTTTAACTTATCAAACCATCCCATAGCAAATAAGAAAATCTATCGAGTAGTAACATCATAAAGGCGAAAAAGGGCGACCGCCCGGGGCGCCATATTAACAGGGCGCCAAAATGGTCATTAGAAATACGGGAATTTAAAAATATACTAATGCAATTACGGCTGGATTGCTTTTGACATTTGGCAACGCCGATATTTGAAGAAAAGGCGCCGCGATTCGATTGCGTCACTATGCTACGTGAATTGTGAGTTGCCACGACATAAGTCACACAAGTCCGAACAAGCAATCTTTCTTTTCACGAATGTTAAGTTCAAGTCTGTTAATCAGTGGCGGTTTCTCCATAGGAGCACAGGAGCACGTGCACCCCCATACTTCATCAAGAATTACCCCATAAGCCATAAAGAAAAAATAATGTTCATTTAAATTTATCTTCTTTATATTCTTACCGTAATATAAGTTAGAACCCTCCTATTTTAACGTACCGTCAAACAATCGAACGAAATGTGGTGTAATAGCTTTCGCCAAGCCGGTTGTCAAGAGCAACCGTATGGCGCGTAGGAATTCATAAGTCGCACACATGCGTTACGTAGGCGGGGTTTCTGCTGTTTCTCTATGCATCTTGTACTAGCAGGTGTGGTGGGGGAAAGCGCGATTCTAATAGGAAAACTCGCACAAATTAAATGTGCGCCGTTGAGTTCATTGCTGTATGAATTTATTATTTGGAGTTTACCTTTATATTTTTCTTAGTATTTTGGGGTAGTAAAGACTTATTTTAATAAAAATGAACAGTTTTAATGCCAAAACGACTATGAATGTGGAATATTTGAGAAACAACACATTACAGTTATTCCAAACTTGAATGAAGCTGTTGGATCTGTTGATAAGTTTGCTGCAAATAAAAACAGAAGAAGTGACTTTACTTTTAAACATTGTACCCACTAATGAAAAATAAATTGGCCTTTTTTATTTTTTTATCTTATTTAATTTTCAATAAAATAAGTAGGTTATCATAAATTTTTAAAATATTTACTAAAAATTATTTACCAAATTTGGGCGTGGTCTTGAAAAATTTTCGTCTGCGGCGCATTTCGCCTTCAGCGGGATTTTAGTACACCCCCAAGTTTACAAATCACGAGTCGCCACTGCTGTTACAATATTTTTTAAACTAAAATTTATAGATTTATAATTTTAGTTTTAAGATTGTCTGGTAGGGCGTAGGACTACTATTCGCCCGGGGCGCCAAAATTCCTAGCTACGTCCCTGATTAAGTTACGAATTAACCAAAGATTTCTACCCCATATGTATTAAAATTATACAATAATTGTAAAAATTTCTAATGAGTTTTCGATTTTGATATACTAATTTAATAGTTTATTACTTGTTGGACCGTTAGGTTTTAATAATGTTTATTAAACAAGTAGGCTTTGAACTTTCTTTTAAAAGACATATAGCTAATGCCAGAGAACTTGTTTCGAACCTCAGAATTAAATAATTTGGGGATGACGTAGGAAAAGCAACGTTCGTATAGAGCAGTTCGATGACGCGGTATATTAAGTTGGTCGTTGTGGCGAGTTTCGCGTTGCTCTGTTGTAGAGCGAAATGCAATGAAAAAGTAGGTAGGTACTAAATATTAAAATGGTAATGTCAAAAAAATTTCTAATTTAAAAAAATATGTTTAATTTAAATTATAATTTGTTGTAAGAAAGTCAAAGGCCGCGCTTGCTTTGTTGCAGGTACAGACTATGACTTTGACCTAAAATATAGAAATCAGCGTATACGTGGTGAATGGTGATCTGAACCAAACACTGAACAAAGGAAATATTTTACTAGTAGGTAATATGATTCATATAATTTAAAGTCCAATGGTTTTTAGGAATATTTACACGGATCAGAGTAATATGGTAAGTATACCTTGTGTGAACAACACCGAACCAGGGAAGGTAGCTAATAAGTGACAATTTTATTAACTACAAAATAATGTATGTCTTATACTTAGGTAAACTACACTTTTGTGCAAAAAAAACTGGTATCATAAAATTTGGATTAAATTTAGAGCTTTACTTATAACTTTTTTCGGCAACCGTCCGGGAAGTACCCACTTCCCGGACGCTTTTCCTTTGAGAAAGTAGCATTTCTCCGGCCTAGTCCGAGAAGTACGTGCCTACTTCGGGAAGTACGTACTTCCCGGACTAGGCCGGGAAGAATCACATCAATATTAGCAATTGCTCGAATTTTAATATAAATAAGAATTAGAATGTTTCTGTTAGTACCTATCTTCTATTCGAATTTCAATATTTAATACAAATAAGAATTAAAATGTTCGAAATTTTGTTCTACAAAGAAATATAATAAACAAATGTGTCTCATTGATTTGTTATTCTATACGGTTGCCGAAAAAATAGTGTACGCAACACGTCCGAAAACAGTTTTTTTTTAAAACCGACCAGAAAATTTACACTTTTGGCCAATTTTTTGTCTAGAAAATAACGTTTTTCCGATCGCAAGACCGGAAAAGTGACATTAGAGACCGGAAATAGTAATTTACGTTACAAGACCGGAAAGTAGTGTTTTTCAGGTCGAGACAAGCATTTCCAGGGCGAGCCATAGGCGAGTTCTGGAAGCTTGGAGAGACCTGGAAAACACTAATTTTCGGTTGCGTGACGTACAATATTTTTTTAAGACCGACACTTCGATATATTTTATAATCTACGCGAAACAAGTTTGACATAAAGAAAAAAATTAAAAATCAACGAACGGTCACTCGACAATACATCGAAATGTTGTTGTCATAATAACGAAATCAAGGTATCTTGTATTATCAAAGAGCGATTGGAAAAACAAAAAACAGGGTGACAGTGACATTAGAGACCAGAGAGAATTGTCCAGAAAGTGTAAATTTTCTGGTCGGTTTTAAAAAAAATCTTTTCCGGACTCTAATGTCACTTTTCCGGTCTCTAATGTCACTGTCACCCTGTTATTTGTTTTTCCAATCGCTCTTTGATAATACAAGATACCTTGATTTCGTTATTATGACAACAACATTTCGATGTATTGTCGAGTGACAGTTCGTTGATTTTTAATTTTTTTATTTATGTCAAATTTGTTTCGCGTAGATTATAAAATATATCGAAGTGTCGGTCTTAAAAAAAATATTGTACGTCACGCAACCGAAAATAAGTGTTTTCCAGGTCTCTCCAAGCTTCCAGGACTCGCCTATGGCTCGCCCTGGAATTGCTTGTCTCGACCTGGAAAATTAGTGTTTTCCAGGTCTCTCCAAGCTTCCAGGACTCGCCTATGGCTCGCCCTGGAATTGCTTGTCTCGATTTGAAAAATACTACTTTCCGGTCTTGTAACGTAAATTACTATTTTGGACTCGCAGACTTCCAGGACTCGCCGGCTCGTCCTAGAATTTTGTCGACTCGTCCAAAAAAACAGTATTTTCCGGACTTGTAACGTAAATTACTATTATTTGACGTTAAAAGGTAATTCTGTCAAATCAATAATTAAAAAGTTTTTAGATTAGATTTAGACTTCACGTTTCACGGGTTGTTGATGTTGCCATGGTAACTTTAAAACACGCGCGTTTTTGAAATTGGGATTTAAACAAGCTGAGGAGTACTTTAAATAAGCGAAATAGGGTATCAATAAAAAAAATCACTTAAATCGGAGTAAAAATAAAAAAGTTATAGTTAAAGCCTTAAACTTAATCCAAATTTTATGATGCCTAGTGTTGCCGCGAGACGAGACGAGACGAGAGAAGGCCTTCTCTCGTCTCGTCTTGTCAGACGAGATAAAATGGGTCTCTCGTCTCGTCGAGAGAGGGCGAGACGAGACGAGAGACGACCTTCTCTCGTCTAGTCTCGCTTCTCTCGTGATTTAAACTAAATATAGTAAAAACCAAGCAAAATTTTAACGCGTTTAGGCTAGGTTCTATAATATTTGACATAAATTGTGTGCAATAATATATGTCAAATATGACAGAACCTAACCGAAATGCGTTAAAACTTTACTTGGTATTTACTACAGGGTGGCCCATTAGTGCGACAAAGGTCAATATCTCCTGTACCACTAAGATAGCGGAAAACTTTTGACGAAGCTTATTAAGGGTTAAGACGTGCCCCTAAAAAATTATTTTTGTCTATACATGGTGCTCCAAAACACCAGCACGGTAAGAAATTTCCATTTCCAAGATATTGACTTTTAAAAAATGTCATTTTTGAGTTTCGACAGATCTAACAGTACGTCTTAGAGCAAAACGGCTCACATGTCCCTAACTTCCATTTTTATTATCTTCCCAAAAAAATCACCTTCCGGTTAAACCGGAAGAACTATATTTCCTGCTTTCGAGATACATCCGGTTTAGCCGGAAGTTTGATTGATTTGGGAAGATAGTGAAAATGGAAGATATAGACATATGCGCCGTTTTGCTCTAAGATGTACTACTGTTAGAAAGCTATATAGGCTGTCGAAACTCAAAAATATAATTTTTCAAAAGTCAATATCTTGGAAACTATTAACTATAGACTAATAATGCATGTAATAAAAGTAATTATAAATTTATGTAGAATCAACAACTTTAAAAAAAAAAATTTTGGGACACCCTGTCTATTATGAGATTTTTAAAATCTTCTTAAATTCCTCTTATCAAAAATATATCATGTCCATATTTGGACCGACGGTTTTCGAGTTATTTGACTGCAAATAATTTTATCCAGCAATAAAACGTCATAATAATATGTTATTCTGAATGGTCAGGCACGGCTAACTAGATGAAACTATTTGCAGTTAAATAACACGAAAACCGCTGGTCCAAATATGGACATTATATATTTTTGATAAGAGGAATTTAAGAACATTTAAAAAAAGTTCAAAAAAGTAACGTTTTTTGCTCGAGAGAGATCGAGAGAAATCGAGAGAGACGAGAATTTCTCGACGAGAGAGGGTACTTCTCTCGTCTCGTCTCGGAGCTTTATTCGAGAGAAAATATCTCTCTCGTCTCGTCGAGAGAGAGCCAGGCGAGACAAGAGACGAGAATCTCTCGTCTCGGCGGCAACACTAATGATGCCCGTTTTTTTTGCACGGAAGTGTACATAAAATGGAAAATACGTAAATAATTTGGGTAATTAAATGCGCGGCACAACCAAAAAGAATCTCGAAATATTACGGAATATTGCCTGAACTTGAGTTGGTTTCGTCAGCACAAAATGATTCCCCCTCTTTAACCGAGGGATCGAGTCGTCATGCGTTGGTCACATCGGCAACACTAATTGATCTGTTGTCCTTATTGTGGGCATCTAAACATATTATCTACTCTCTCATACCCACAGAAAATGACACTGTAACTTTGAGTTGGCCAAAATGTCATAAGTATGAGTACTAAAAGTTATGGTGCAATAAAAAAAATGCAGGTTTAGTTAACAGAATCCATATTATTCATTTTTGTCAAAATGCTGTTAAAGAAAAACCACAAATTTGTCCTTGTCACACCTTTTCCTTTTTCGATTCTGATTTAAAGCTTTATAAGTATAACTTTTTGGAGCTGAAACGTGTTTTTCGAGAAATATGGCAAATCAAATTTGAAAACATCGAATATCAACTTATTCTAGCTAAGCAAAAAATCTTTTAACACAAAGAATATTGCTGTAAAGAAAAACATGTTTTAATATTATTTAGCTTATTTTCGAAAACCAAGTTTATCAATAAAAAAAAAACATACTTTGGACTCACGGGTGTGGTGTACCTATAGCCCCTATTTTAATTCTTATCTTTATAAGATGTGTTCTTTTAAGAAAAAATATTGTAAAGTGTGTTCCGAATTGGAGATATGATAATATCGATAATTTTTTTAAATCACACCCCTAAAGTGCATTTTAAGTTATTTATGTGAGGACGTAAAGTCTGGAATAAATTCATTATTTAGGAAACGCTGATTGTTTTTAAAAATCGCTCGGACACGTCGACTTTATTTTTTTAATACGAATTTTTTTCAATATTTTTATTATACAGGGCGCTCTGTACTTAATGATTGCTAAAATAAACAAAGCAGACGAAAACGAATCAAGATTTTGTAAAAAGTTTATAACAAAAAGTAACCGTTCTATGTAAGTGTTGTATAATACTTTTACGTAAAAAAAGTACTATTAAATAAATAAAATACTATTTTTTAACTTACTGGAAGCGTATCCAACTAATTTGGAAATAATATCGGATTCCTTCACATCCGGGTGTTCTTTTTTGTAGTCTGCTACTGCCTTCGCTTTGGCTCCTAATAAAGCTACTAAGGTAGCTTCACTAGCTGTTCCTTGAATTACTCCACCACCTGAAAAATTACGTTTATTGTAATTATTTTTCAATTTTAAATTTTCTAATTATAATAAATCTAAAAAAAAGTACTTTTAAACATGTGGTCGAAAATGTTTTATTTTTGATATACAGAGTGTCAAAGATTTAATTTTTTCTTTTTTTTTTCACAGATTTTCCGAAATAATTATTTCCAATTTGGTACACTTACTAGTTTCTGGAATCTCTATGAGAAAATGTCAACATTGTCGGATATAGTATACAGGGTGTTATATATTTTACGCTACCGACAATTCCACTTTTTTTTTTTAATAGGAATACCCTGTATAGATACGACGTGCCCGTTCTTTTCTCATTTTTTTTTAATTAACAATTTAATTCTAACGCTACAGGACAAACTAAAAAAAACTGCTGAAAATTACCTTCTCTTGATAAACTGCAGGAATCAAAACTTCGTCTCATAGACTGGCGAACTGTCTCGAATATTCCAGGAGTATTGCGAATTATTTTATATGAAGCTGTAATTCTCATTCTTAAATCTTCCTCTCTCTGCATAGGAGTCTGATACCCCAATGATTTTAAATGAAGAATTGAAATTTGACACCCTGTATATCCAAAACAAAGCCTTTTTGAACGCATCACTCTTTTAAATATATAGGTACGTGCGTTCATTATTACCCTGTATAAATAAATAATAGTGTCAACCCAGAGTTAGCTATGGATAAATAAATATGTATACTTTTTATCCTGCTGTTTACCTTTTCCTCCTGAGCATGCTAAAAATTCATTGGGCAGTCCTAGCGCTTTTCCTAGCCAATCCAACATCACCACCTCGAGTTCTGTACATGCTGGACTTGCAATCTAAAATTACAGAAAAACATTTTCATTGTCTTTATAAAATGGGCGCTTCGGGATAATACTATAATTTTGGGACCTAGGAGAAGAGGCATGGCACGATTTTATTCCAGATTATTGGGGTGAAGGCCAAGAAGGACTTAGTTTTATGCCACAGGGTTACAGGGTACTCCAATTACATCAGTTTGATACGTTAGCAATATCCCGTATTGATCAAATACCGTGCGAGCAAAAATTATTTGCATCAAAGAGGGCTTGGATTAAGAAACGTAGAGCTTGGTTTAGATCACAATGATATGGGGACGATATATCTAACCAAATCTAGGTTAAAATTTTGTCAAATTCATATTATGACATGATAGGCCAAACTAATGAATGAGTAATAAAACAAGTCGAAAAATACAAATTTATTTTTGTTGTTTACAAAATCAACAAAGTATAAGAATATACAGAAAGAAAAAGAAAAATAATTAAATAAATTGCTGAAATTGGCTCCAAGCATAAATTCACACGTCTCTTCATATTTTCAAAAGTGTTGACCAGCATCTCTGGAGAAATGTTACCACATTCTTGGATAATCCTTTCTTGTAATTGTTTTAAATTTGCAACTCGTGTTTTAAAAATAGCGATCTTTAAATGAGGAAAAACGAAGTAATGCATAACCGTAAAACAAGGTGGTTGGTTAGGTGGTTGCACCGTCCTGTTGAAAATATTCAAAACGTAGTTCGACGTCAAGTAATTGCTCCACAAATGAATTCAAAATATTGTCTCTATACCGCTGTGCTGTAACTGTGTCATGGAAAAAAATAGGACCAACAATAATTATTCTTCTTCGATAAACAGCTAACCAGACACCAATTTTTGAAGGGGACAATAGGGATTTTCACTACTCCACATGCGTGTATTCTGAGAATTCACATAACCGGAGAGGTGGAACCAGGCTTCATCCGAAAAAATGTCAGGTATAATAAATCATTTCTTTCCAATAAATTTTGGGTAAACCATTGAGAGTAATTCCTGCGTCTTTCAAAATCTGCGGCTTGTATTTCTTGGAATACTTGCACTTTATAAGAAAATAAATTTAGCTGCTTCTTAAGAATTATAATAGTCCTGCATGTTCCATAAGATCTTTCCACCTCTTCCTCTTCCTTTTTTGTGTTGTATAAAACCTGTTTCCCTAAACACAGCCACGGTTCTTTTCAGGCAAAGATAAAAATCCTCAGCAATAAAAGCAACGTTAGGAAAATATTCGTAAAAATGGACCATGCACAAACCCGGATTGTATTGCCACTCACCATTTACTCTAACCCCGTCTCGAAAATACGTTTCAACCATGAATGTTTTGTGCTGTTCCGTAAAGCCGATTGTGTGAATTGTTCAAGAAATTGGAAAAATTAGCGGTGAATCAAATTACTTGTAACGACTGTCGAAGATGACGGAATAACTGATTGATTGTTAATTCAGGTAGTTACTGACACCCAACAGGTATTAAGCTCTTCGGCTCCCTCTTTGATGCAAATAATTTTTGTTCGCACGGTACTTAAATTATGTACCGGGTGGTCAAATAAGTGAGGACGTCGGCTTTATCTCGGAAACCATTAATCGTACAACTTTCGGAAAGATTTTTTTATGAGTAAAGTGGTCAAGTGAAATTGCTGGAAATTACTTTTAAGTTCCTCATTTCGCCGCAAGGGGGCACAATTAAAAATTGTTTTTTTAAATTCTAAATTTCTCCGAAAATTACCATATTAAGGTATAACTCTGATTACATCATTGGAAAGCTTAGACAATTCTGCATCATTTTGGTTTAAGGCTCATTGGCATACCGACCTTGATAAGAGTGGGGGAAGCTATTCAATGTGCAAATATTAAAATCGCTGTAGCTTCTAAACGACTTATCCGATTTTACTAAATTTAAGCTTGTTTGGAAGGGAAACGTAAGTATTTTCAATCGCCGTATCCAACAGTACACGATAGTGTTTAATAAAATTGCTAGAGGGCGCAATTTGTAATAATAACAGTTTTTTCGATTTTATCCCGAAAATTCAAACCATACGGTATAACTACGACATCATAATCGAAAAGTAGATGAAATTTGCAAGAAAAGATATGAAGACCGCAGTTCGATATCTTTGTTCGTTTCAGAGTTACTGCCAAAACAATAATTTTTAATATAAATTGCGTCCTCTAGTAATTTTATTAGAAACTATCTTGTACCATTGGATAGGACAATTGAAGGTACTTACCTTTTTCTTTCAAACAAGCTTAAATTTAGTAAAAATCGGTTAATTCGTTTAGAAGTTACAACGATTTTAATGTTTACACTTTCACTTGATAAGAGTGGGAGAAGCTATTAAAAGTGTAAACATTAAAATCGCTGTAACTTCTAAACAACTTATCCGATTTTACTAAATTTAAGCTTGTGGAAGTACCTTCAATTGTCGTATCTAATGGTACACGATTGTTTCTAATAAAATAGCGCTAGAGGGCGCAATTTGTATTAAAAATTATTGTTTTGGCAATAACTCTGAAACGAACAAAGATATCGAACTGCGGTCTTCACATATTTTCTTGCAAATTTCATCTACTTTTCGATTATGATGTCATAGTTATACCGTATGATTTGAATTTTCGGAATAAAATCGAAAAAACTGTTATTATTACAAATTGCGCCCTCTAGCAATTTTATTAAATACTATCGTGTACTGTTGGATACGGCAATTGAAGATGCTTATTTTCCCCTTCCAAACAAGCTTAAATTTAGTAAAATCGGATAAGTCGTTTAGAAGTTACAGCGATTTTAATGTTTACATTTTCAATAGCTTCTCCCACTCTTATTAAGGTCGGTACGCCAATGAGCCTTAAACCAAAATGATGCAGAATTGTCTAAGCTTTTCAATGATCTAATCAGAGTTATACCTTAATATGGGAAATTTCGGCGAAATTTAGAATTTAAAATAACAATTTTTAATTGTGCTCCCTTGCGGCAAAATGAGGAACTTAAAAGTACTTTCCAGCAATTTCTCTTGACCAATTTACTCATAAAAAAATCTTTCCGAAAGTTGTACGATTAATGGTTTCCGAGATAAAGCCGACGTCCTCGCTTATTTGACCACCCGGTACATAGGCACAGAATATATTTGCGTAGCTATATATTCTGTGACATAGGTTTGGAAAATAATAAAATTTGGTGTGCGAGTCTACCATACAAGAACCTTAAAAAAGTCTTATACACTTTCGATGTAAAATTAATAGGGGAGCCAAGATTTAAGGGTAGCAAAATGTACCAAGTGAGTCAACGATTGCGCGAAGTAATTTTATGCCTTGAAGGTAAGATTTATCGATAATAAGCTTTTGTAATAAGATATGGTTGGATATCTGACACATTTTAAAAATATTTTCAATTATACAGGGAGCGCCCAAAAAGTAGGGTGTCATAAAGTTACATTTTTTTTTAAATGGGACACACTATATTTAAATACATTTAATAATTCTACGTGTTATTTCATACATTTTTATTAATGGTTTAATATACGAAATAGGTACAGTTTTTAAGATAATTCGACTTATAAAGAAAATTTTCACCTCGTTGTTGTGAAGATGCTACTTTAATTTTGACACTAAGCGATTCATAATTTTTAAACTTACTAAATAAAGTCAAAAATACATAGGCACTAGTAAATATTTGACGTCTCATTTACAGAGTGTTTACTTTCTAGGACCAAAGTCAGAGAACTTCTAATTGAAAAATATCACTTTTATTAAATGGAACACCCTATATATTTTTCCGTCATCTTATAGCTCGTCATAAACTCTTCAACTTTCGTAAAAAACGTCCTATCCCTATCTCTAATAGTTTTTGAAATATTTTGATATTTCGAGATTGAATGTCCTCGTTATAGCATTTTTGTCGATGGATGAAACATTAAGAATCAGATCAATATAAAAATTAAGCCTTTTTACTGCAAAGTTTATTATCCAGTCATTTTATAAGTTGGTAGGCACTCAAAATATATTTTTCAAAAAATGAATTAATCGATATGATTTATATTTTGGGCGAGGCGGATAAAAATTGTCTTTTTGCTGAACAACTATACAGGCGTTTTCAAAATTTAATGGAAATGGTGATCCATTGACAAAAAATGCTATAACGAGGACATTAAATGTCAAAATATTTCAAAAACTATTAGAGATAGGGATAGGACATTCTTCACGAAAGTTGAAGAGTTTATGACGAGCTATAGGATGACAGAAAAATATATAAGGTGTTCCATTTAATAAAAGTGATATTTTTCAATTAGAAGTTTTCTGACTTTGGTCCTAGAAAGTAAACATAATGAATATGTATTTTTGACTTTATTTAGTAAGTATAAAAATTACGAATCGCTTAGAGTTAAAATTTAAGTAGCATTTTCACAACAACGAGATGCTTGCAAATGCAACATTTTCATTATAAGTCGAATTATCTAAAAAATGTATCGAATAACACGTAGAATTAATAAATGTATTCAAATATAGAGTGTCCCATTTAAAAAAATGTAACTTTATGACACCCTACTTTTTGGGCGCACCCTGTATAATTCAAAATATTTTTAAAATGTGCCAGATATCCAACCGTACTTTATTACAAAAGCTTATTAGCGACAAATCTTATTAAGCCTTATTAAGGCCTAAAACTACTCCGCGCAATCGTTGACTCGCCCGGTACATGGGATTTCCCATGGCCAATCTGGCGGTGCACCCGGTATAGTAAATAAAATTGTAAAAATACGTATAATGTTAACGTCATCAACAGATTCCTCCCGTCCATTGAAAATAATAATTTCATCAGCGTGACATGAAAATGATGATTTATTGATCTCGGTTAACCACTCTAACAAGAGCTGAACAATCGAGGGCTCTTCTCTTTATCCAGAGTAAAATGAAAAGCTTGTTCTTTGCCTTCAACGGCACATTTCCGATTCAGAAAGGATTTTCTCAAGCGTGCCCGCAGTCGGGAAAATGTTAAGCGGGTTAATTTACTTCTATAATAAACGATGGGGACATACTTTTAGTGTTAGTAAATTTGGTCTATTGAATAATAGACTTCCGTAGATTTAACCATATAAGTAGTATAGAAAAAAGAAAAGCACAAAGTCTTTCTCCACAAGTTTATTAGAATAGCTAGGCGAACCTAGAATAATTCATAATCATTCGACTTGTTTCGACTGTAGAAACACTCATCATCAGGAAAACAAAGTAAATAGTGCAAGGCCGATGTTGTTAGCAATAGAGAAAATAATAAGTGGGATTGAGCCGTAATGGACCTTTCAATGGTGTACACGAGGTGTAAAAAATAAATAGTCAGAAGACCGACAAGACTTCAGCATACTGGAAAGTCAAGGGCAAGTGCAAAGGCCCGGTCTTGGGCAGAATGAGAAAAGAAATGAAGAGAGCGAAAGAAAAATTAGAGAGTTTTAACAGACCTTGTGAAAATCATTTAGGTATAAAATTAGTGAAAAATCTCAAGTATGAATGAAACTACACCTATTCTAATAAACTTGTGGAGAAAGACTTTGTGCTTTTCAATTTTCTATACATTTAACTCCACTTTGAGTATGGACTACTTCTTCAACATATAAGTAGTGTTTCACTCGCGTCTTGCTTTCCCTAGTCTCGTCTCGTCTCGAGAACGATACGAGAATGGTCCAGTCTCCTACGAGACGAGACGAGAGATTTTTCTGCTGCGAGAATCTCGTGAGATGAGACAAAAATATGCGAGAACGAGAATCTCGCAAAATCGTAAGATTTTGATTTCGATTTGTGATAAACCTCGAGAAAACCTCTCTGCGAGGCGAATTTAAAAAAAAATCTCGTCTCGATTTGCATATTATGAAAGAAATAGGTATTTCTGAATTTAATAAATTTATTTTATAGTTGTGGTAATCTAGTTCCTTAGGAACTGCTCATTCATTAGGCGACTTTCCAAGCAATTTGACTCTCAACCAATTCATCTCTCTGCAATCAATTTTTATTTTAAAAATAGTCAAAGCGCTCGTGTAGTGATCGTTTCTAACTAAAACAGGTGTCTCATGAACTATTTAGTACAATCACGTTATTTTTTTATCTACCGTGCGAGCATCTAAGGACGTAATGCTTATAGCCGTAGAGCTTAATACCTGTTGGGTGTCAGTAACTACCTGAATTAACAATCAATCAGTTATTCCGTCATCTTTGACAGTCGTTACAAGTAATTTGATTCATCGCTTATTTTTCCAATTTCTTGAACAATTCATGGTCTTTACGGAACAGCACAAAACATTCATGGTTGAAGCGTATTTTCAAAACGGGGTTAGAGTAAATGGTGAGTGGCAATACAATCCGGGTTTGCGCATGGACGATTTTCACTTATGGAACATGCAGGACTATTCTTAAGGAGCAGCTAAATTTTTTTCCTTATAAAGTGCAAGTATTCCAAGAAATAAAAGCCGCAGATTTTGAAAGACGCATGAATTACTCTCAATGGTTTACCCAAAATTTATTGGAAAGAAATTATTTATTATAGACCTGACATTTTTTTCGGATGAAGTCTGGTTCCACCTCTCCGGTTATGTGAATTCTCAGAATACATGCATGTGGAGTAGTGAAAATCTCCATTTTTTGTAGTGTCCACATTGCACCCTCAAAAAATTGGTGTCTGGTTAGCCGTTTCCCGAAGAAGAATTGTTGGTCCTATTTTTTTCCATGACACAGTTACAGCAGAGCGGTATAGAGACAATATTTAGAATTCATTTGTGGAGCAATTACTTGACGACAAACTACGTTTTGGATATTTTCAACAGGACGGTGCACCCGCCCATTAACTACTTACGCAATTTTTTCGACGACAGATTGATCAGCTTTCGATCAGACATTGAATTCCCACCTAGATCACCTTGTTTAATGGTTATGGATTACTTCGTTTTTCCTCACTTAAAGAACACTATTTTTAAAACACCGGCTGCAAATTTAGGACAATTACAAAAAAGGATTATCCAAGAATGTGGTAACATTTCTCCAGAGATGCTGGTTAACACTTTCGAAAATATGACGAGACGTGTGAATTGCTTGGAGCATGGCGGTGGCCAATTTCAGCAATTTATGTATTTATTTTTCTTTTTCTTTCTGTATATTCTTACTTTGTTAATTTTGTAAACACCAAAAATAAATTTGTATTTGTCTACTTATTTTATTACTCACTAGCGTGTATCCGGCATGCGTTGCAACCCGCTGGTATAAATACAAACCCGAACAAACCCGATATATTAGTACCCGGCATGCCACTTTCTGAAATTGCACCCGTGCGAAGCCGGGGCGGGTCCTAGTTATACAGAAAACCCTTCCTCTTGAATCACTCTATCTATTTAAAAAAACCGCTTCAAAATCCGTTGCGTAGTTTAAAAAGATTTAAGCATATATAGATAGGGACGGACAGACAGCGACAGCAACTTTGTTTTATACTATGTTAAGATTAGTATGGCAAATCATGTCATAATATGAATTTGACAAAATCTTAACCTAGGTTTGGTTCCCCATATCATTGTGATCTAAACAAAGCCCTACGTTTTTTAATCCAAGCCCTCTTTGATGCA
Organism: Polydrusus pterygomalis; assembly: GCA_963969555.1. Taxonomy (NCBI): domain Eukaryota; kingdom Metazoa; phylum Arthropoda; class Insecta; order Coleoptera; family Curculionidae; genus Polydrusus; species Polydrusus pterygomalis. The sequence continues at coordinate 6,852,021 of OZ018376.1, forward strand.
AATAATTTTTGCTCGCACGGTATCTTAAGTGAGTCATTTTAATCAAATTGAAAGCTACATTTTGGTGCCCGAGCGATTATTTAGTTTACCACCAATTGACCCCTTTAAACTATACATTGTTTTCTTAACTTAGGTTTTTATAGCGACAAAAAAAAATGAAAAATTCACAGAAAACAATTAATTCCTATTTTTTGTTCAAAGTCAGCGAAATTTGTTATTTGGATATAACTTCGAATTTAAATCAACTCTTCTTAATAATATATTTTTTCTCCTCCTATAAATTCTATAAATCTTTTATCGGAGTTAAAGGTTATTGGTTTGAAGATATAACTTTTTCGAAACAAATTTAATTAGGTAATTACAATTTTAACCATAATAATATGCTGCACACTTTCTGGCGGTTACCTCGGGCTGTTATAATAATTTATTAAGAAATGATGGCGACAAAAGTATTACAACATTAAAAAAAATATATTATGATAAGTGAGGTCAATTGATTAAATAATACCGTAAAGCGGGGGTAACTTTGGCATCCGAGCTAACTTTAGCACATACGTCATTTCGAAGTTTTTTTCTTCTAGTTAGTTCATTTATTTTTTAAATTTAACTATGGGAAAGAAAAAAGACAGATACATCTGGGCAAGAGGGTCAAACACAGGAAAAAATACAATTGAAATATAATCAGGACCTATCTTTATCTGTCTATTTGCTCAAGACACTTGTCTCATTATTCAGGGCCTGTGTTAAATGCAGGCGTTGGGTTTTGTAACGATGAAAGCAAATATCCCTTCTACGGCTGCTTAAACTAAGAATAATTAAATTTCGACAGTGATGAGATAAACATTATTTGCCAACTATATTTTTAAGGTTAAAAGTTTATATTTGTAGGAGCAAATTTGGCCACATTTAGAGTTTCTTTCTGTTAAAATTTATTTTTCTATGAAGATTTCATTTTATTTTTATAGTGGTAAGTTGTTAAACATACCTATGTTTTATAATACTTATTTGAAGAAGAGCTTAGTTTAATATATTATAAATAAAAAAAAGTTTAATAAAGCTATTATCTTTGTTTTTGGTAAAAAAATTACATATAGAAGATCCAAAAACAGTGTAGAAGAAACTGGACCCGATTTTTAGATGTTTAGGTGACAAAGAAGGCACAAGATGCCGTCTACTTTAATGTTTTACGCCATAATAATCACGTGCCAAAGTAACCCCAATTATCTGTCTACTTTGGCACCCCCAAAACTAATTTTCTTCTCGGTTATCTTCTAATATTTTTTAATCAATTTTAGATTATTTATAGCCTTACGGACATTTGTTACAGTGACAAGTTTAGTTGCGAAATATGAGTAATGGTTTGAAAATTATTTGTAAAAATATTTCAAAATTTGCCAAAGTAACCCTGTTTTACGGTAATTAAAGAGTGAACTAACACTACTTAAATTTAAAGCTGTTATTAGCGAGTTTAATATTTTACTGCATATCGAAATATCCATTGTTGTTTACTATAACCATAAACTAACTAAACCTAGACATTCCACTTAAATGATCTAACGAAATGAAAGGAAAAAATAACTCTCTACTTCAGTTAAATAATATCGACAAAGAAAATTTAGTCTCTGAAACCCTGACGCGTGATCTTGCTACGGCCCACTACTGCGAACTGAGATATTTTAGGAAAAACCAGTATCAGCTGTTAAGGTCTCCATCTTAAAAGGCTTGCAGAACTCGTGACCTCAAATCCATGAATACTGTCATTAATTCTTTTCCCATTTCCAGAAAAGTGCTCTAACTCTAATTTATCACGAAAAATAACTAACAAATATGTTTGTTACAATGCTTTTGACGCTTAGTCGAAGACATTTGACAGACTAAACTTCACTAAACCATGCATTGCTTCTAACTTAATTGGCTAACCTTGGCTTTAGCGACAACTTGTGGAAGTTGAAAGTGAAAGCCATTGAAGGTGTACAAGGATTTTTTTAAAAATATCATTCTTCTAAACCGATAGATTCTACCGTCCACGATCACTATCTCAACATAGATCATACCTTAGCCTACAGTTCCTATTTAAATTATGCAACCATAAGATAGACTGCACTGAATTACTTGTTCTTCTAAAATTTCGCATCATAGCTGCAAATACAAAATTAAGAGCTTTCTTATCTGCCCACAGCAGCTAACAACTTGATGATAAGATCGCCAGTTTACAGCATGTCTGTGTAAACAATATATAAATCTTGCCTTCCAACTGGACATTTTTGCTATGAATGCCCATCAGTATTGTAATGTAACCAAGGTTGTGCTCCTTGGAGTTGCAGTATGACTTGTGATGTAATATGACTTCTAGTCGTAAATATATAAAATAGTTTAGATTTACCAAAATATTATAAATCAATAATAATGTAATAACTTTTACTTAGTATACTTTAGGATCTTAACTACGTGCGTCCTTTAAATGGAGTAAAACATGTTAGACTTATGTACTTAAATAAATAAATAAGAAAAAAAACTAATTAACGCAAATATCATGCTTTTTTTAATTTTCCAAATTGTTGCCATACTTATGTCCGATAGTGTATGTATATTTAGGATTGGTAATATTATGTGTAACGTGTTTTATGCAGTTCAGTTCAAGTTCACGGATCAAGCAGCTTTAACATTCACTTAATGGACGACGTGTAACATACGGCCATATGGTTTATACATCTATAAAGACTGTGTGTTGTATAGTTTTCCATTATGGAACAAATGATTTTGTTGTCGATTTTTACTTACCCAAGAAAATCCAATACAAGCAATGGCTCCGCTAAGGATGTCGGCAACGATGGCGGGATAAGAGTTTGCCGTAGGAAAATAGGCGTGAAATCTGGGTGAATGCCAGTGAGTTACCTGCAAATTATTGCATATTATAGTAGATTATGTTGTAATCCTGTATTTCTTGCTAATAGAACGAAGACCTATCATGAGACAAAGCTTTTTTACTATAATCAAATTTAACATATTCAGCATTGAAATTAAAACCTATTAAAAATGTATCACAATAATAATGAAAATCTTACTAGAGCATCAGAAACCTGTCCTAGAGACAACGACAACTCCTTTGATTGGAATTTTATATAAAATTAGACACTATTAACACTTCTGAAAAATATTTATTATTCTCTAATTTGTTCTAAATTGCAATATTTAATTTCAAAATTATAAAATAAAATTATTAAAAAGGCTTCCCTTTTTGGAACCCACAATAAATTTATACAAACCACTGGGATATTTAAACTAAGAAAATTTATATAAATTAAAAATATGTGTTATTATTCATTCAATAACCATTCATCAAAAAAAATTAAAAATTATATTTAAAAAAATTAATACTTTACATAATGATCATACTCGGCAGACTGAAACTCTTTTGGCAGTAAATATTAGAAGTAATTTCGGTAAACGATCATTATTATACAACGGGATTATGATCTATAATAACCTACCAAATAAATATAAAAACATTAAAAAATTAGTACTATATAAAAATCAAACTAAATTGTATTTTTTGATAAAATAAATGATTCCATTTTTTTTTTAAATTGAATAATATTTGACTTTTTTATTAATTTCGTTAATTTATGTATTTTTATAAAAAAATTTAATTTTTAAGTTTGTTATTGTTTATAATTTATTTTCCCCGTAATGGACTTTTAAAGTTCGTTGGGAATTTGTTAATAAAAAAAAATAGACACGATCTGGTGTATGTGGGACTGCTTGTTGCTTATAACAAGGAACAATGTAGTTTTTAAAACTTTTAAGTAAAAAACGATTAGGCTAGCGGTTCCTGGGCCACCAGATTGTCAGGACACTTTTAAGCAACTTGATCGCACTACTTGGTTGTTGATAATCGTCAAGCGAATGGGCTCCTTTAAAGTCAAGATTTCGGTTTATAAAAAAACTGTATTTTTTTAAAAAATTCGTTTGATAAAAGTTGCTTAAATTTTTATTAGTTACAAAACATTGGAACGTTATATTTCTATATTGTTGCTAAATTAAAAATAAATTATTTAAAATTATTATAAATGTGACATGACAAAAAAAAAGGACTTTTCAATGTTCTTTGTTTAATTTCTAAAAACTTTATTAAATACACAACATATTTTTCCTAATAAATCCATGAAAATAAATCTCGTATTTAAGCTATAAGGAGTCCCCTTAAGATTTTGTAGAAATTGAAATTACCAAAATTTAGATATTTTATACCGAAATAAAATAACTTATTTCACAAATAAAAATAAGTAACTCTTCATGATATTTCTTCATGATATAAGATTCAATGCCATTTTTACTTTTTAGAACCCATAAAAATGTATAAATAATTTGACCCAGATAAGACAAGAAGTACGAAAAAGTTGGTCAATACACTTTAAGAACAATTAGTCGACGGTGTACAATGAGATTGCAACAAATTTTTTACAAAAAAAAATAAATTCGAAAATTTTAATTAAAAATAACTGAACTGTAAATTTAAATACAAATAATATAAAATGGTGGATGTAATTTAAATAAGTTATACTTTCAATGATTACTATGATAAGCTTTATATGATAAAATTTTTTTAAATTATTGAAAAAATAAACGCAAAGACGACGTCATTAGGGTATCGCCGATTCTTTTTTTTTATCGTTAAGCATTATAATATCATCTTTTTTTCGATAACCTACTTAAGATTCTAACATCGGTTGTACTGGCAACATGCATTTAAACCATTTACTCGAAACCTCTAAACCTATGGAATTTATTTCACGATATAGGTATTTATTTAGTTTGACATAATAAAGTAATTTTTGTACAGGCGACTACCCTTCTAACGGTCGCCAAAATAAACAGTGGATCAATAGTTGCACAAGTTCGGCTGTCACCAAATATCATCAGTAAACTTTAATTAAACTGGAATAAATTTGGTATCACTGGATAAAGTCTATTCAATGACCGCTGACCGTTACGTCACGACTAGTGTAAAAGGGTAATCGAAAAATAATCTGCTACTTGAGAAACAGAGTTTAAGGATAGGTCTTCCAATATTTTTAAATTGCAGTAAATCGTAGTTATGTGAGGTGTCCGAGAAATTCGGTGAAAGCGGCGAGCAGAAATAATTGGGTTTAGTTTTGATACAATAGGTACCTACTTCATTTATAAAGGAAGAAAAAAGAAAATTTTCTACGGTTTTATTATAAAATTTTGACTTATTTATCGAGTAAAGAATTACACAAAATACGCTCTTCAATAAAAACTCGCGAATCCTGCGCCTCCCCATAACAAATTGACCAGTCGCAGGCAATAGGACTGAAGGTCGACCTGCCGGCATCTACCTGAATAAAATCTCGCGGCTAGTCTCCTATTCTTGTTTATTTAGTTATCAGAATAAAGATGACGCTATAATCAACCTTAACAGAGGCAAACTAAATAATTGAGCGGATAATGGGATTACGTGCATGTTTTCAAACTTTCTGTTTTCACGGCGTCATTTTAATTGTTTTTAGAAATATTTTTAATAGGTTCTTATGTTAAATTCGATGATATAAAAAAGCTTATTAAGCAATATTATAAAAATATAATTTTTACTTACTCCTGGCATTATAACTCTTTCGACATCCTTTAAAACGTCTTCCCATTTTTCTGGCTTTTCCGGAGCACTGTCTGGAATTAGAGGTCTTAAGTATCCAGGCTTTACTGAGGGTACAACTTGTCTAAAACAACATTTTTAATATTATAATGTTACAAGAAAGAAATCTATTAAAATTAGAAAAAACCACAGGCCACAAGATTTAAAACAGAATGGTTACCCTGAAACCTTTATAACTAATACCATCTCAAAACTTAAAAATCGCGAAGTAAAAACGAATACAGGAACGAAAGAGGAGCAAGCATTTCTAACACTACCTTATGTTAAGGGGATTTCTGAAAAAATTAGAAGGATAGCCAAAAACTATAATATCAAAACAGCCTTCAAATCCGGAAATACGCTTAGGTGCTTTATTACAAAAGTAACCCCCCCCCCCCCTAATGAAAACACAAAAAATTGTATGTATCAAATTCCTTGCGAGTGTGGCGAGTCGTACATTGGAGAAAAAAAAAGGACCTCTTCCCGTACGAGTTAAAGAACATCTGAAACATATTCAAAGAGGTGGAACTTCGAGATCAGGTATTGCGGAACGAAAATTCAAAGAAGCAGTTTTCATGAATCAAAATACCCATAAATTTAGTAAAGCATGTATACAGTGATGGGCTAAAATATGGAACAAATTCATTTAAAAATCAGGTATTAATTTTTTGAAAAAACGCTCAGACACGTCGATTATAATTCTTTCTTCCGGATTTTTTGCCTCAAAAAGAAATTATACCGGGTGTGTCAAAAAGTAGATGTAGCAAAATGTTTTTGTTTTTTAAATAGAACCCCCCTATTTTTACTTATTACCCTAATTCTACGTCAAATTCTGCGCATAATTCATGTAGCATACTCTATCCTTATCTCTAACGGTTTTAGAGAAAAATTACATCATAAAAAAAATTCTTTAAAAAAAGGTTAAAAAATTAGTTTATTAAGTGTTGAAAATGCAAACCATTAACTTCTTGACAATATGCTAATCTACTTAAAAACCCTTGTAAAACATTATTTACAGTATTTTCATTAATTTGCCTAATTTCATATCTAATTTTAAATTTTAAGTCTTCCAAATTTTGTGGTTTATCCTTATACACTTTTGATTTCAAATAACCCCAAAGAAAGAAATCCATGGGTGTAAGATCGGGAGATCTTGCAGGCCATTCTATGGGTCCTCTTCTACCTATCCATCGTTCGGGAAATACAGTATTCAAATACTCTCATACTTGTCGAGCAAAATGAGGCGGAGCACCATCCTGCTGAAACCAAATAGACGCTTCTGGTAGATGAGGCTGATTCGGATTTGGAAAATCCGCTGCTAGTGTGGGAATTAATTCATTTTGAAGAAATTGTAAATACCGGTCTCCTGTAAGATTTCCATCGAAGAAAAAATGTCCAATAATTCTATCATTTAATATCCCTGCCCAAACATTTACTTTTTGTGGGTATTGCGTGTGCTGTTCTCTCATCCAACGGGGATTATTTGTACTCCAATACCGAACATTTTGTCTGTTTACCGAACCATTTAAACAAAACGTGGCTTCATCGCTAAAAAGTATGTTGCGATGGAAAAATAGATTCAAGTTGCAAATTTCCATCATAGTTTCACAAAACTGTAGTCGGCGGTCGGGATCATCTTCGTTTAGCTCGTGCAGCAACCTAATTTTGTACGGATGGTACTTTTCTTGTTTCAATACCCGCAACACAGATCGTCGGCTAACATCATTATTAAGGGCTACTTCAGTGGATGCACTATGAGGATTATCTTCAACCTCTAACAAAATGTTCAATTGTGAGTTTTCACTAATTTTTGGACGACCTGGCCGTAGACGATCCTTTACATTCCCTGTTTCCCTGAATTTCTTCTCAATTTTACTTACTGTAGATCTTGTAATCGGCCGTTCTGAATACTTAGCGTTAAACAAGTTACAAACTTCTTCTTGACTTCTTGTTTTGTCTCCACATCCAATTAAAATTAAAATTTCGATTCTTTTTGTTTCATTTAAATTCACCATGATCACCGTTTTTCAAAATTATACCTAAACTAATTTTTGATTGACACATGACTTGCTATCGTAGTAACAATTCATTTAAATTTACCTGTTTACCTTTAAGTAGGTACATGTACCTTTTTTTAAAGATTTTTTTTTATGATGTAATTTTTTTTCTAAAACCGTTAGAGATAAGGATAGAGTATGCTACATGAATTATGTGCAGAATTTGATGTAGAATTAGGGTACCTAATAAGTAAAAATAGGGGGGTTCTATTTAAAAAACAAAAAAAATTTGCTATACGTCTACATCTACTTTTTGACACACCCGGTATAATTTCTTTTTAAGGCAAAAAATCCGGAAGAAAGAATTATAAACGACGTGTCCGAGCGTTTTTTCAAAAAATGAATACCAGATTTTTAAATGAATTTGTTTCATATTTTAGCCCATCACTGTAGATGTCCCCAATATCTGGAAACCTCTTCTTGTCCAAAACCAACAGCTCAAACTTCACACTCCAATAAGCACGTAGGCGGAGTCATCAAGCTTCATTGCACATGGAAAGTATTTAAGACAGTAGCCTTAGAATTATAATTTAGTTTACACTTGAAAATGGTTAGAGATACTAACAAACCGAAACGTTGTGTTAAGTAACAAAATAAAGACAATGGAAGTCCGACAAGGTAATTTTTTTGATATTACTTCATTATCTACCATCTTCAAACAAACACTGGAAACAATGTTATTTAAAAACCGTCGATTCGCTATAGATGATATCTCTGCCACCAGAACTGATACGTAGGTACTTTGCATTTATTTCAAATAAAAAGTAGCATATTATACTAAAGGTCACATTTCTCTAAAAACACCCACTGAAAAGAAATAATCCACTTACCGTTCCCTGATATTCTCCAGATATTCGGCCGTGTAGTCAATCATTGCTTTGCCGAACTCCCTAAACTGATTAGCCTCCATTTCTGAAACACAAGAGCACTTAAATTACTCCTTTTATTTCCTATTTACTCCCGTTCATAGCAACGGCAACGGATACGCTATTAAATGCTTGAGAAAAAGTTAAAAAGTTTAAGTCATATATACGGGAAATGTTGCAATTTAAAAACTATGTTAGAGCTGACTTAGCATATTCTTTAAGATTGGGCTTTGTAATTATGTAATAAGTACACATTCTCTTGATTTTTTTAAAATTTGGATTACCGTTGATTATGAGACGAAAATGGCCAGGTTCTTTCTCGACATAAATATTTAAAAATATATACAGTGAGGACCTAAAGTCCGTCCCCCCCCCCTCTAAGTTCTAAACCGTTCGGTATATTTTAATGAAATTTTGAACGATAATATTTGAGCAAGTCTTGCACTTTTTGACATACCAATGACAGCTTCAAATGTCAAGATGACAGCTGGGACCGCTTTTGGAATATTTTTTTAAATGGAACACTCTGTATATTTTTACATTTTTAAATTCCACATAAAATTATAATTATTTTTTATTAAATGCATTATTAGTCTATACTTCATAGTTTCCGAGATATTGACTCTCGAAAAGTGACATTTTTGAACTTTGACAGCTTATAACCTTCTAACAGTACGTCTTAGAGCAAAACGGCTTACATGTCCCTATCTTCAATTTTTATTATCTTCCCAAAAAATCAACTTCCGGTTAAAACGGATGTAACTAGAAAGCAGGAAATATAGTTGTTCCGGTTTAACCGGAAGTTGATTTTTTTTGGGAAGATAATAAAAATTGAAGATAGGGACATGTAATCCGTTTTCCTCTAAGACGTACTGTTAGAAGGTTATAAGCTGTCAAAGTTCAAAAATGTCACTTTTCGAGAGTCAATATCTCGGAAACTATGAAGTATAGACTAATAATGCATATAATAAAAAATAAATATAATTTTATGTGGAATTTAAAAATGTAAAAATATACAGGGTGTTCCATTTAAAAAAATATTCCAAAAGCGGATCCAGCTGTCATCTTGACATTTAAAGGTGTCATTAGTATGTCAAAAAGTGCTCAAATATTATCGTTCAAAATGTCATTAAAATATACCGAACGGTTTAGAAGTTAGAGGGGGGGGGACGGACTTTAGGTCCTCACTGTATAGTAATTACATACAGTCACAGTCGTGTCACAACCACCTTGAAAAGAAGCCATGAAGTGACATCGGGCAACGCCGCATCAGCTGGGAGTTGCGGATCCACAAGCTATTATTATGACGCCCGGCAACGAGCGAGTTTTTAATTCTCTCTATTTTTTGTGTTTTTTTTTTGCTCTGTTGCCACTATATTGATATTGAAAAATGTACAAAACGGTAATAAATAGTTTTGGATAACAAAATAACTGACGTAATTATTAAATAATAATAATATTACGTTGAGAAGCTGTTTTTTTTTCACTAGGAGTAGATTTATTTGATCGATCAAAAGTAATAATCTAATGTACAAATTATTATCTTCTGCGTTTAAAATACAGGATTGACTATCATCTTCTGAAGTCTCAAAATTTAGTAAGCTTAAGGCTTTGTTTAGGAAATCTACGCTTGTCTTCAGAAAGTCACCTCTACTATCTGGGTAACTTCGATACTTTCACAATGTATGAATTGGTACCGAAACAATAAGTTTTCAAGCTGAGACCACATGCTTAGTTTCATTTTAAAGGGTAAAGTCCATTTCAAATCATTGTAAGCCAATTCATTACCTTTTAAAAAAACCTTTACCTTCATATCAATGTCCACTGAAACGTGCTTAACAATATTTATACAGTCAAATCTAAACTAAAAATATATTTTTGAGTTAATTACAATTTTTTACTTCCCAAAATGTATTACTTTTTTGTGAATAATTATTACTGAGATCGTCAAACGTTTGTATAAAATCTGATTGCTAGAAAGCTTGATTAAGTAGAGAGGCACGCTCTTGTTGTTCCTCGTTTCATTCCGCTGGACTTTTTCTAGGAATGAGAACAGTTTTTGATAAGTAAGCAGGCAAATTGGGATAAAAGCACGGAACAGCTGGTAAATTTAGTCTCACTTTAGTTGGATTTTTTTTTGTGGTGCCATCAGGCAAAAGATAAATATCCTCACGAATAATGTCACTGGGGACAAAATGCTTAGCACAAACTACAGAATACTGTGTAGGCGACCAATTAGCACTTGGAAGGCTTTAAGCCAAAGAGTTTTCAGATTTTATCTTTTGGGAAGTGAAAAACTGATACACTCTCTTCACCTGCTTTTAAAACACTTTTATAGTTAGAGTTACACTCAGGACTACAGCAGCAGCTACTAAAAGAAAAAAATAGTAGGTACTTACCTAAGTACCGAGGTAGCTAGAGGTATCCTACCTACTTACGAATTATCTCTACTAGTAATATTTTTAAGCTAATTCACATATACCTTGAAGCTAAATAAACACTTTAATATTTAATAAATTAACTGTAGTCACAAAACAATAAAGTTTATACCAGAGAGCTAACGAGAATACAAAAACAAAAGTTTTAAATTAAAACAAATAAAATTCTGCTGCCAAGCTGTTCGATTTCTCACTTTATTAATGCTATTAGAGCAAACCCGCACCAAAAATGTTCACTAGTATTTTGTAGAGGTTCTTAGCAATCATGGTCACTTAAATTTTCTATTAGATATCAATCGAAAACCGGATAAAATACAAATTAATACGACACCTACACTTACTTCGCGCGTAAATGACATACTAAACCATGGATAACCTCAAAAAAGTCACGTGACCCATGGATCTTCAAACAGTGTTGTCGATGTTTCTGTTTCACAGCTTCTTTCAAGGTGGTTGTGGTCGTGTGTTTACTTTTTAAACCCATTAAATATCTCAGGAGCGGGGAGGATTTAGCCACTATTTATAAATTCCTCATAGTGGGAATTTATTATTATTTATTATTAATGGGTTATGGGGGCGGAGGGAGCTAAAGCCCCTTCTAGATCCGCCACAGCAAATGATTCTAAAGCTGACACCATTAGGTACAAATAAGAATAGGTACTTTTATATGGCGTCTTTACTATAGGGCTGGGCGATATTGAAATTCCAATATCGGTAATATCGATATTTTATTTTTTAAATATTGATAATATCGATAAATATCGTTATTCGATGTATCGATATATCGATATTTTATTTTTTGAATATCGTTATTCGATATATCGATAAAACATAAAAATATTATATTATAAATACAGTGTCACCAGTAAAGTCCGCATCATATTATTATGGGATTTTTTTTATTAATAGCTTTATTTAAAATTTGACTTTGGCATCAAGTTCTGCTTCGATCGAGATGAAAATTAAGCAAAAAAATAGTAGGCAATGCGAATCACGCCTTATCTGTCAAATTTTAATTTTTTCAAAAAAATAATTCAAATGTGGGGTTATTTCTAAAAAAATCGAAAAAAGTTATTATAAAAAGTTTTTCTAAATGCAGTTTCTAGCCCACATGCAAAATTTCAGCTGCATAAGATAATTTTGATTTTTTACCTATATTTTGTAAACTGTACCACTTTTGCAAAATAAGAGTCAACGCAACCTACATAAAACTTCTTAGTTTTGACAATGCTTTATTTCAGATACATTTTTTTTAAAGTAGCGCCATATTAAAAGTCTGTTTTTCTACAAAAACGTTATTATGGCATAGCTTAATAATAAATTATAATATAGGTTTTAAATTAAATCGTTGAAAATAGAAACATTACGTTGTTAAACTAAAATTTATTTTCCACTTAAAAAACACTTTACTGAAGACAGTGTGTTCTTTTTTGTCTTAATATTAAGGTGTATTACTTTTGGACACAAACTACGTTTTCAAAAATACTTATTTTATGAAGTTACCTTATACAGGGTTAAAAACAAATAAACTTTGCATCACATGCGACCAAATTTTAATAGCCCAATCTTGATTTTGTAAATAAAGCTATTAATAAAAAAAAAATCCCATAATATGATGCGGACTTTACTGGTGACACTGTATATCAATATCGATATATCGATATATCGAATTTTTGCCCAGGCCTAGTCTTTACAGCACAGTTGAAGCGTTATAGTAAAAGTTAGTAGGGCCGGATTTACCTAAGGTTTGCAGATTTGCGCAATCACTAAAAACAATAACAAGAAAGAAATAAAATATAATAAACAAAGAATTTTATCCAAAAATCGGCCAAATCTTTGGAGTACAATTACCGTCAGATTTGCGTCAAAAAATGTTAGATTTTGAAATTTATAATTAATTTATAAGAAATTATTAATTATTTTAAGGGGTACACACCTCGCCACTAAAAGGAGATTAAAAAATAACGTTATCCAAATAGTAGTTAAAAATTGTTTTTAGGTAACTTTAATCATGCCAAATTTTAGCTTTCTTTAAATTATCAATCTCTAAAAAAAAAGCGCTGTGATATCCAGACCCACGACAAAGTAATGGCGTTAGTGTCGGGCTTTATGCTAAAAAGCAGCTAAATTTAAAAATAATCTTGAAGACAGTTAACAGTTGCAAGCAAGGTCAATCGCATACTTACAAAATCCAATAAAATAAAACAGTGCAATAAAAATTGATGTCTGCAAGTAAAGTACCTATTCTCTTATGCAATATTCCTGCAGTTCTTGCAACTTAGTATCTGGTGATATTTAATAGCTGGACTTTGTATTGTACTTTTTAAAGGTACAAAACATGCGTGGCAGGCTATTACCATACCTTTTTTCAAAGTGCTATAAATATGCATGCATACTCTGATATCTTTAATAAAAATTATGATCTGTGTTATTTCTCACTTTGTTAGATTTTAGTCCATGCAAAGGATTTTTTTAACAATTTTTTTTTATAAAAACTACGACTACAATTTAACATTAACAAGCACAAAAACATCAATTTTATTACTAACCATCCATTGTTTTAGATTCAATCCTGTGACAACTACAAAAATGTAGAATTATATTTAGAAAAATAATATTGATTTTTAAGTTTGAGGAAAAAACTGACAAATTATTAAAAATGCAATTTTAAAATATGTATAGAAATTTGTGGGAAAATGGATGCCGAAATTTAAAAAAAATGTCATTAATAATAATGACAGTTCCGTATAACTATAAAGTCTGTTCAATGACTGCTGACCGTTAGGTTCATCATTCTCCACATTTGCGGTAGGTCTTAAATTAATTCAGTCAGTTTGACTTACCGGTGGTAAAAGTTATGATTTTTCTTAAGCTTGATCTACATAAATACGAATGCATGTGAACAAGTAAAGTACAAGCGCGTTTTTTGAAATTTTTAATTATTATTTTGATACCGTTAATTAAGTCAGAAACATAAATACCATACCATTGAGTCTCCTACAAAGCTATATATATATAACCAACACAAAACTTCTTTAAATTAATGTTCTGTAGATGTTTGAGGTCGGCATTTTGACGAAGCACACATTTAAAAAAAAAGAAATCAAAACGTAACCCATTACAACTTTGACACGTATTTTTTCATATTTCAAATCAAAGTCTTCTCGCATTTTTTTTGTTTCACTGCCCCCAATTTTACTACAATTTGTTCCATTAATGCATCCTCTATTATTTCTGTTGTAAATAATTTAAATCTACAGAATATTAATATAAAGAAGTGTTGTGTTGGTTATATAGCTTTGTAGGAGACACAATGGTGTGGTATTTATAACTTCTTGCCTACAAATACCGTATAAAAACGTAAGTTTGTTCTTATGGAGCTAATTTTTATATTATATTTTCCATATCTCTGGTTTAAAAAAATATATTGGCTTGCTGTTTTCACAAATAATCTTCTCGTTTATTCTTCTTTTGGCTAAAGTTAAAAAATATATATTATTCCGTTTAAAATATTGAGATAAATGAACAAATTGTTGACTCTGGCAAATAGCTTCCTCAACGAAATTCAAAACGACTTTGTTTTTCATTAAATTGATAAAACAAAAGAATTCCTATTTACGGAGTTCAAATTTGTCAAATTAAAGCCAAACCAAAGTTGTAAATGTTTTTGCATAGCAATATCTGTCATCTGTCCCCTCCTACCTCACTTAAACAAAAAGGTAAAGCATAAACTGAAAAAAAAATTATCCATTGAGAAAATCCCGCTTTAGTTACTCTCCCTAGCGGTCAACCTAGAAACATATAAGAATAGTTTCCAGCAATTTCCCATGGTCACTTTCTTAGATACGGCCGAGATCCACTCTTAGTGGGACACCCAGTATATGATTTTTATTAAATTCAATAAATACCTATACTTAAAATCTAAATTTACTAAAAACCTTTTTATTATAAAAATTCTTAAGTACTAAAAATATAAAAATTACTGTCGGTACATAATAAAAAAATTAAAAACCACTTGTTTTTAAAACAAAGTACTGGTACTTAAGGTATTATACATCGTTTACACATTTTAATAATTATTATTTAATTTTTAAGTTCTATCTATGAGGTTTAGTATTAGTATGGGAGCGTGAATATTTTTTTTTACTTAAAAAAAACCTAAAACTTACCTTTGATAAGTTAATAAGTAATTCCTGAAATAATACTGCTTTAGCCCGAAAATCCTGAAATATAAAAATAAACAAGATATATTTAAAACACGCTCAACAAGTAATATTACGCGTTCCACAACACCGAACCTATCGTCTGTAGCGCAGAAAGGACTATACAGCTTTTCGATGTATCCTGCCAGATTCTAACTGTCTGCAGGACGAACACCGAACACCGGTGGCAAGAAAACGAAAATACGTAAAGCCAGCAGGAAATTTGACCCGCGTTATAGTGCAGGCTCTGATTTTACTGATTTTGATTGTGTGGCGGTGAGTGGGGACCATTGATTTTAGTGGTAAAGCGCGTACATGGTAAAACCATTGATAATACTGCATTCTTCTGTGGGTATGTTTGTTGGGATTTTTTACTTTTGTGGAACCAATGACGTCAGAAGAATAACCTGACGTCTAAGGTGATTATACAACTAAATAATTAATAGAGTATTAAATATGTTTTAATTAGACATAATTAGGTAACTACTTAAATCAATATTTTGGTGAAGAAATTGAAAAACACTTTTATTAGTAGGGCAGTGGCAGTCCGTGAGGTAGTGCATGGCCATACCTTTTACTTTGTTCGCGCTCTCAAAAAGAAAGTAATTTTAATATTATGGGATACAGTAAAACAAAGTTAAACTTGTAAATTTCCACTATATTTACTAGCAAAATGACATGTTTCGCTAACACTGTAGCTTCGTCAGATGACAATGATTTAATAAAGGTGAAAAATAAAAATTGGGGTGCAATAAAATTTTAATTATTGAAGATGTAAATAAAACAGTGGAAGGGTTACAATGCCGGGAAAATCCAACAGAGGGTTTAAAAATTAAATTAAATTAGGTACAATATGGGTAATCTACAAAATCTTAAGTAGGTATATGGTCAACAGAATAAATTTAACAAAGGTGAATTATTTAAATCTAATTGATCATTAGGTAACAGGTCCGTATTTTTAAGTTTATTTATTTCCATAGATTCTAAAAAATTAAAATTTTTAGAATATATTAACACCTACACAAAAATATCAAGTTTACAACAGAACACGAAAGTGACAATTCTATCAATTTTCTTGATTTAAACATTAAGAGAGAAAATGATAGACACGTTTTCTCCGTTTTCCATAAACCATCTCATACTGATACTGTCATACACAACTCTTCTTGCCACCCTATACAACACAAATTAGCTTCTTTTTACAGTATGATCCATAGACTAGTAACTCTCCCTCTAAATAAAATCAATTTTCAAAAAGAACTAAACATTATTAAACAAATTGCAGTTATTAACGGATATAACTCAAATCTAATTGACCAAATCCTAAAAAAGAAAACTTACAGAAATATACATATACAGGGGGTGTTAATTAACGTCATGCAGATATTTCAGGGGATGATAGTACTCGTCAAAATAAGAAAAAAATGCAATTATATGCATGGTCCAAAACGCTTTATTTTCGTTATACAGGGTGGCAAAGTTTCAATTTTTTTTCTCGTTTTTTGCGTTTTCTCTCTTATATTCTGCGATAATTGTTTCAAATTTGGAACATTAACCCTTTTTTTAAATATCTACAATAAAGTATCAAAATTGCCGGTCGCAGTATACAGGGTGTTACATTTTCTTGAATCGGCTACAATTTTATCTTCCAGAACTTTTTTTTTTGGCTCCCTGTATGAATTCCGGTATGAAATTTGAACTCTATGTTCCTTTGTTTAGCGTTCTGGTCTCTTCCACTATTCGCGTATCTGTGACCGTTTTCAATTTATTTGCAAAAATATCCATCGATGAAAATTAAGTGTAGGCGAAATAACGCAATAATGAATATAAGAAAAAAATAGAGTGTCTGTCAGTCCATGAGGCGAAGACTTGATTCGTGCATTTTAGCAAGAGGCGGCCATTTTCAACAGTTTTTATAATTTTGTTTTATTTTTATTTGATTAACTAATAAATTGTTTTGATACAAAGCTTTTTACTCTGCGTTATTTCGCAGACACTCAATTTCCATCGATGGCTATTTTTGCAAATAAATCGAAAACGGTCACAGATACGAGAATAGTGCAAGAGACCAGAACGCTAAAAAAAGGAACAGAGAGTTTAAATTTCATACCGGAATTTATACAGGGAGCCAAAAAAAAAAGTTCTGAAAGATAAAATTGTAGCCGATTTAAGAAAATGTAACACCCTGTATACTGCGACCGACAATTTTGATACTTTATTGTCGAGATTTAAAAAAAGGGTTGATGTTCCAAATTTGAAACAATTATCGCAGAATATAAGAGAGAAAATGCAAAATACGAGAAAAAAATTGAAACTTTGCCACCCTACCAAAAAATGGTAGATGCTGGCCCACCCGGCATCGCCCGGTGAGATACCATTGCATCGGCTTAGGCGGCGTGAAGTTGCTCTTGAGTTATTCTTTGAGTCAACGTTTCGTCGCTGTGCCGATGTTCCCGGTTTCCAGGGTGGGAAGATAAAGCATGATGGAAGCTCCAGGACCAAAATACTCCGGAGGTAAACTCGCCCCCCGATCGGATCTCCGGGTGGGGGCTGATCCTGTGGCCTCATCAAGCGATATTAACCGAACATTCACTGTCTCCGACAATATATTGGGTTCCCCTAACAACACTCAACGGAGAAATAGTGTGGCACCTACAGTTGCTGACACACCCAAAAACAGCAGCTTCAAAATTGATTTCTGCAATATCAGAGGGCTTAATACCAACATCAATTCAGTCCACCAGCACTTACAAACATCCAAGCCCCATGTGCTCGCACTGACCGAGACAAAGGTCAGATCGTCAACGAACACCGTCAGCTATTTATATCATGGATACGATTTTCATTTCCGATTTAGACGCAACTTTGGGGTCTGTCTCTTTATCCGAGATGATCTTTGCTGCCAACGAGAGGACACACTTGAACCAGCAGAGTTTGATGTAATGTGGTTTAAAATATCAACGCAGAAAATCACCAAGTTTATCTGTTGCCTTTACCGTCCTCCAAGTGACACCCATTACAGAGCACTCTTCTCGTCACTAGCAAACACAATTGACTTCTTGCAAACCAACCATCCTAATGCCGAAGTCGCTATCTTTGGTGACTTTAACGTCCACAATATCAACAGGCTCAAATACTCAAATACCAACGATGAACAGGGTCGTGAGGCGGAATCTTTTGCGATCAGTTCTGGTCTAACTCAACTCGTGGAAGAACCAACGCGAATTCCAGACCGAGATGGAGATTTTGCTAGTCTTTTAGATCTCTTTTTGACATCCAACCCTGACCTATACACAGTCACCGTTCATCCTCCATTAGGATCTTCCGATCACAAACTTATTTCAACTCTAAGCGAGCTGCCAATTTGTTCTGAACAACCTCCTAAACCTCGTAAAATTTGGCACTACACATCAGCTAGTTGGGAAGACCTAAGGGACCATTTTCGCACTTTTCCTTGGCTGGAAGTATGCTTCTCTTCAGATGATCCATCCGCTTGTGCTCAAGAGGTCTCCGATGTCATTCTTACTGGCATGGAAGCATTTATTCCTTTCTCCAAGAAGCGCCCTTCAAATGGCAAGCCCTGGTTTAGCAAGAACTGCGAGCGTGCTGTCAGAGCTAAAAATCTAGCTTACCGACAATGGCGTAAAAATCCTACCGATGTGAATCGCACCATCTTTGTTACCGCTCGAAACCAGTGCAAGCAAACGATAGATCAAAACAAAGAGGCTCACAACATGAGGATCAAAAATAAACTTCTCGCCAGTCCTAACGGATCTAGGTCCTTTTGGTCAGTCGCTAAGGTCGTCAGTCAAAATTTTACCAAATCAAATATTCCACCGCTAACACGTTCTGACGGCACAATAGCAACCACGGCTGAAGATAAAGCGAACTTACTCGCAGAACTCTTTGCTTCACACTCCACGGTAGACTTTCAGGGAAAAACACCCCCGAACATACCAGCAGTTCGATCGGAAATGACTGATATCGTATTCCGTCAGCGTCCTGTCAAACGAATTCTGAAGGGGCTCGATGCCAAAAAAGCTTCTGGTCCAGATGAAATTCCTATTATAGTGCTCAAGAAATGCGCCGATGAACTCACACCAGTATTTTGTAGACTTTTTAACTTATCCTACAAAAAAGGAATATTTCCATCTTGCTGGAAAAAGGCGCGAGTCCAGCCTATACCAAAGAAAGGCAAGAAAACCCTGCCAAACAACTATCGACCAGTCGCATTGCTTTCAGTTATATCAAAGGTGATGGAGAAAGCTATTAACCAACAACTTATAAAATACCTGGAAGGCCTTAAAATTATCAGCGACCATCAGTATGGTTTTCGTAAGTCCAGATCAACAGGAGACCTGCCAGCCTATATCACTCATCTTTGGAGCAACGCAATCGAACATCATGGGGAGTCCCGGGCTATTGCACTGGACATCTCTAAAGCCTTTGACCGTGTCTGGCACGAGGGGCTCCTAAGCAAACTGCGTTCTTATGGTATGCCCGGTCGATTTTGTTCATGGTTGTCTAGCTTCCTCAAGGACCGCTCTCTGCAAGTGGCGATTGACGGGTTTCTCTCAGACACCTTCACCATCAATGCTGGTGTTCCTCAAGGGTCCATATTATCTCCCACTCTCTTCTTACTGTACATTAACGACCTTCTAGCGAAAACAGAAAATCCATTATATTGCTTTGCTGACGACAGCACACTTATCTCATCTTTTACTTTGAAACCTCAAACATCGGCTACTGACGCACATCTTCGCAGACAACATGAGGTATCACGCCTCAATAAAGACCTGGAAGAAATTTTGTCTTGGGGTGACAGTAACCAAGTCGAATTTAACGCTCAAAAAACCCAGGCTGCAGTTTTTCTCTAAGAAGGTCAACATTGCAGAACCCGATATCGTTATGGCAGGACACGCAATTCCACTGACTTCGTCTATTAATTTGCTGGGTGTCAACCTGGGAGGAAATATGTCTTGGCATAATCACGTAGTGGCAATCGCCAGGGCAGCTTCTCAGAAGCTCGGTATACTTTTCCGTACCAAAAAGTTGTATACACCTCAACAACTTTTGACACTTTATAAAGCCCAGATTCGACCATCACTGGAATACTGCTCTCATATCTGGAGTTCTGCACCGAAGCATACCCTTCGGTTGTTGGATTCCATCCAAAGGAGAGTCGTTCGTCTAATCGGCGACCACGAGCTGACTAAGAACCTCGACAGCTTAGAACATCGAAGACAGGTTGGTGATTTGACTCTCTTCTACAGATATTTTCATGGCAAGTGTTCGACAGATATTGCCCGCTCGATTCCACCTAGAGTAATGCATAGCAGAAACACACGACGAACCACTGCCGCCCATCCCTATGTGGTTCAACTTAGTACACCCCGAACATCATTGTTTCAGAACTCTTTCATTTGGAGGACGTCATCTTTGTGGAACGGCCTTTCTGAGACCGTGTTTCCAACCGAATATAACCTCCAACGATTCAAGAAAAACGTGAATCGCTTTCTTCGCACACGCACCGCTCCCAGAGCGCCTTAAAGGATTTTCCTATAGTGCTTGTGCTCGATCATAAAAAAAAAAAAAAAAAAAAAAAAAAAAAACCTGTATAACGAAAGTAATGCGTTTTAGACCATGCATATATTTGCATTTTTTTCTTATTTTGACGAGTACTATCACCCCCTGAAATACCTGCATGACATTAATTAACACCCTGTATATTGACTTAGTTTTTCCTAGAAGCAAAAACTCTGACCAATTTAAACTTGTCACTTTCTTGGGACAACCTAGCAAAGTAATTGTCAATTTTCTTAACAAACTTGATATAAATGTGTGTTACAAAACTAATAACTCTTTAAGTAAATTTATCAAAAACAATAAAACTAAAAGCGATAAAAACAAAAAATCAGGAGTCTATAAATTAAAATGCAAAGATTGTCCTAAAACATACATTGGCCAAACGGGTAGACATTTTGACAAAAAGATACAGGAACATTCTAGCAGTTTTCTAAAAAATAAAACCGACTTAAACTATTCTAACCATTTAGTTGATTATCAACATAATTTCGATCCTTCCTTTAAAACCTTACATACAGAAAACAAAGGCTAAAAACTAAATTTGTTAGAATCTATGGAAATAAATAAACTTTAAAATACGGACCTGTTACCTAATGATCAATTAGATTTAAATAATTCACCTTTGTTAAATTTATTCTGTTGACCATATACTTACCTAGTTAAGATTTTGTAAATTATCCATATTGTACCTAATTTAATTTAGTTTTTAAACCCTCTGTTGGATTTTCCCGCTATTGTAACCCTTCCACTGCTTCAATAATTAAAATTTAAAATTTTATTGCACCCCAATTTTTATTTTTCACCTTTATTAAATCGTTGTCATCTGACGAAGCTATACAGTGTTGGCGAAACATGTAATTTTTCTAGTAAATATAGTGGAAATTTACAAGTTCAACTTTGTTTTACTGTATCCCATAATACAATAATTATGGATTTCCAGCTCGTATCGGCAGAATCAATTAATTTTTTTAGAAAGCAATTTTCTTTCATAATTTATAATAAATAATAAGAAAGTTGAATTATTGGTAGGTTAGATTTATACTATAGTAGCAAGGTCACATTCACAAAATTCAAAAAATGCACCGTGATTTTCTACTCCCGGTCCCGCCCAGCTCTTCACCGCCTCTCTTCTACAAACGATATTGTTAACACATTTAAATAGCGTTTATGAATGACATGTGCCATCTATAGGTACCCGTTTATTGAGATTATATTATACCCATCCCAGCAGTAAATATCGACCACTTAGAGGTGTACGTAGGTTACCTACTATCGACAGCATTCACCATATTTCGATCAATTACCCACCGAAATAAGACCGAATATACCGTGCGAGCCAAAATTATTCGCTTCAAAGAGGGCTTGGATTAAAAAACGTAGGACTTGGTTAAGATCACAATGATATGGGGACGATATATCTAACCAAATCTAGGTTAAAATTTTGTCAAATTCATATTATGATATGCTGAACTAATAAGTAATAAAATAAGTAGACAAATACAAATTTATTTTTGTTGTTTACAAAATTAACAAAGTAAGAATATACAGAAAGAAAAAGAAAAATAATTACATAAATTGCTGAAATTGGCCACCGCCATGCTCCAAGCATAAATTCACACGTCTCTTCATATTTTCGAAAGTGTTGACCAGCATCTCTGGAGAAATGTTACCACATTCTCGGATGATCCTTTCTTGTAATTGTTCTAAATTTGCAATTGGTGTTTTAAAAATATTGTTCTTAAAATGAGGAAAAACGAAGTAATCCATAACCGTTAAACAAGGTTATCTAGGTGGGAATTCAATGTCTTTTCGAAAACTGATCAATCTGTGGTCGAAAAAATTGCGTAAGTAGTTAATAGTTTCGGCGGCTGTATGGGCGGTTGCACAGTCCTGTTGAAAATATCCAAAACGTAGTTCGTCGTGAAGTAATTAACCCACAAATGGAATCCAAATATTGCCTCTATACCGCTGTGCTGTAACTGTGACATGGAACAAAATAGAACCAACAATTTTTCTTCGGGAATAAACAGCTAACCAGACACCAATTTTTTAAGGGTGCAATGTGGACTCTACAAAAAAATGGGGATTTTCACTACTTCACATGCGTGCATTCTGAGAATTCACATAACCGGAGAGGTGGAACCAGACTTCATCCAAAAAAAAGTCAGGTCTAATAAATCATTTATTTTCAATGAATTTTGGGTAAACCATTGAGAGTAATTCTTGCGCCTTCAAATTACTTGTAACGACTGTCAAAGATGACTGAATAACTGATTGACTGTTAATTCAGGTAGTTACTGACACCCAATCGGTATTAAGCTCTACGGCTAAGCATTACGTCCTTAGATGCAAGGCCCTCTTTGATGCAAATAATTTTTGCTCGCACGGTAGCTCTCATAAATAAAATTACATACCTACTCTCAACATTTTAATCGCTTTATTTTTACACTTATTAGCCGAGCTCCTTTTTAGGTACTTGTAAATAGCAGAGCGGTTAAGTATGCCCCTCTGTATTTCTCTTACGATTATACGAAGTTGTTCGCTGTTTAAAAGAATCAAAAGGAAAGTACCTAATATCATTGCTCTACTATGTAGACTAATGTAGAGTAAACGCTGTATTACTTAAGGAAATAAAAAAATCATACCTTATCAAATATGTTGAAAGGTTTATAGTACCTACCTAAATTCTCACTAATCGTTTTCACAGCACAGAACTTTTAAACGGCGAAACTACAAGTAAATCGGTATCCCACGTGTACCTACGGAAGCCAACGCCTAGAAGACAAGAAGTTTTTGAAATAATTAGGTGACCTGTTTTATATATAGCTTACTCAATTAATATTACTACAAATACAGATTATTTTTTTAAATATTTATATAGTACCTACCTACCTAAATAAATTTAAGTAATTAAAGATAAGACTGATCAGTGTGATGAGATACCTCGAACTAGATAAGTTCTCGGTAGATTACATAAATAAGTGACTTACGAGTACCTGCGGCTTCCCGCCCCACATCTATAAAAAAAAGTATAATTCTTAATAGGCTGTATAAATGGCACACAAATTGTATAAGACGCCTGTCCCAAGAAGTGGGAAGATCTTATGGAACATGCAGGACTATTCTTAAGCAGCAGCTAAATTTATTTTCTTATAAAGTGCAACTATTCCAAGAAATACAAGCCGCAGATTTTGAAAGACGCAGGAATTACTTTCAATGGTTTACCCAAAATTTATTGGAAAAAAATTATTTATTAGACCTGACTTTTTTTCGGATGAAGCCTGGTTCCACCTCTCCGGTTATGTAAATTCTCAGAATACACGCATGTCGAGTGAGAGTGAGTAGTGAACATCCCCATTTTTTTGTAGGGTCCACATTGCACCCTCAAAAAATTGGTGTCTGGTTAGCTGTTTCCCGAAGAAGAATTGTTGGTCCTATTTTTTTCCATGACACATCAGTTACAGCACAGCGGTATAGAGACCATATTTTAAATCCATTTGTGGAGCAATTACTTGACGACGAACTACGTTTTGGATATTTTCAACAGGACGGTACAACCGCCCGTACAGCCGCCGAAACTATTAACTACCTACGCAATTTTCTCGACGACAGATTGATCAGTTTTCGATCAGACATTGAATTCCCACCTAGATCACCTTGTTTAACGGTTATAGATTATTTAGTTTTTCCTCATTTAAAGAACACTATTTTTAAAGCACCAGTTGCAAATTTAGAACAATTACAAGAAAGGATTATTCAAGAATGTGGTAACATTTCTCCAGAGATGCTGGTCAACACTTTTGAAAATATGAAGAGACGTGTGAATTTATGCTTGGAGCATGGCGGTGGCCAATTTCAGCAATTTATGTAATTATTTTTCTTTTTCTTTCTGTATATTCTTAATTTTGTAAACAACAAAATTAAATTTGTATTTGTCTACTTATTTTATTAGGTACTCATTAGTTTGGCATGTCATAATACGAATTTGACAAAATTATAACCTAGATTTGGTTAGATATATCGTCCCCATATCATTGTGATTTAAACCAACCCCTACGTTTTTTACTCCAAGCCCTCTTTAATGCAAATAATTTTTGCTCGCACGGTATATCGTCCCCATATCATTGTGATTTAAACCAAGCCCTACGTTCTTTAATCCAAGCCCACTTTGATGCAAATAATTTTTGCACGCACGGTATATCGTCCCCATATCATTGTGATCTAAACCAAGCCCCACGTTTTTTAATCCAAGCCCTCTTTGATGCAAATAATTTTTGCTCGCACGGTATAATATCTCTTTAGGTTGCCATCAATGCCATCCACTAATTTGAGTTGGTTGCATCAGTCCAACTGACTGTAATTTCGCAGCGATCGACGTGCACCAACTATGAAAATACATGATAATGTCATTTGGGTTTGTTGAAAGGTCAAAACAAAATGACTAATAATATCTGGACACAAACAGGCAGCTCATCAGTTTATCATAAGCCATTCTTTAATAGTAGATTCTGTAACGAGGTTGGAATGAAAATTTGATCCGAGTGGAAGATTCCGAACGCGAGCGTAGTGAGCGTGAGGAACCACGAGTATCGAATTGTCATTCTAACCGAGTAGCAGACTATATTTTCTCCACGACCATCCAGTTCCATATCTGATTCATCCGATTTTTCACTCATTTTTTGACTTGCACTAAAATTTGTCTGACTATTTAACTAGAGTGTTTTACACTGGCAAAATGTCATAGCAACGGCCGGTCTTCTACTGGCAAAATTACTACCTGCACCTACCTGGACAAAATTCACATGTGATTTTTGCCGCGGCAAAATTTTAATAAAATTAATTGCAAACTTAAGAGAAAAAGCACCAGATCAAGTAATATCATCAAATCAAAATCAATCAAATAATGCACAAACGTTTAATTATCACAACTGTAACTTTTACATCAATAAATAAGTAATTTTTTTGTTTTATTCTTAAATAAAAGTTTTCTAATTTTATTGTTCTTTGTCTTTTTTCTAGTTAAATAGTCATGTCGAATACCACTCGAGAAAAAATTGTGTAAGCAAAATTGTTCTCAAGGATTTATTTAAGTTTGTTGCTTTTAAGCAATTTCGCTCATGACATTTTCGACAAAATCACTCGCCTGACGGCTCGTGATTTTGTCAAAAATGTCATTCGCGAAATTGCCAAGCAACAAACTTTCATACCTTTCGAAAATTTTGCCGACAAAATTTTATCTCTTGTGATATTATATATGAAAATAATTTTTACAACGCGGCCATTTTTATCTAACACTGACAGTTTCGAAATTCATGGCAACCTATGTCGTTTATATCAATTACAGAATATTTATTCCGTATCTTGTTATGGAATGAAAATACACGCAAAACGCATAAGAAGCAAGTGTTTCAAAATAAATATTCCAACTCAAGAGCGAGAATTTTTACATTCTATTATCAAAAATGATTTTGGAATTATTGCATTCAGTAATGGTCGTGGAGAAATTTCTTTATGATATTATTTATAATCTTCTTAACATAGTATAAAACAAAGTCGCTGTCGCCTGTCTGTCACTATTCATATGTGCTTAAATCTTTAAAACTACGCAACGGATTTTAAAGCGTTTTTTTTTTAATAGATAGAGTGATTCAAGAGGAAGGTTTTTATGTATAACTTGCGATCCGCCCCGGCTTCGTACGGGTGCAATTTCAGAAAGTGGCATCCCGGGTACTAATATATCGGGTTTGTTCGGGTCTGTATTTATACCAGCGGGTTGCAACGCATGCCGGGTCCACGCTATTATTTTAATAAAACAATGCACCTATTGAGATTCATCATCTGTTGAAAGAGATATCCTCTGCCGCACTTTTCTCACTGTAACACAATTATGCGCTAAACGCAGTGGCGTTATTAATACCTATATTGTTTTGAAAGTTTATATACAGAGTGTCCGGAAATGATGAGCAAAAAATTTAGGGAATAATTCTAGACCGAAAATAAATGCTATCTCTTCCTATAACATTTTTTCAAAATGATTATTAACGGAGTTACAGGGTGTTAAAGTTAAATTTTATTTGCAGTTTTAAAATACATAAGTTACTATAACAATAAATTAAAGATTCAAATCAAAGGTTCAAAGTGGCGTCCTTTCTCTTCAATGCATAAATTAATTACTTTATCTACAACCATTTAATAATAGGTGCATAATACTTCTGATAATAAGAGCATTATGCTATCCATAATACAACAAGTGTAATTATCATAAAACAACAAGTGTAATTATTATATTTCCCATATGAACTCAACTTTTTTTCTGATAATAAGAGCATTATGCTATCCATAATACAACAAGTGTAATTATCATAAAACAACAAGTGTAATTATTATATTTCCAATATGAAATCAACTTTTTTTCTGATAATAAGAGCATTATGCTATCCATAATACAACAAGTGTAATTATAATAAAACAACAAGTGTAATTATTATATTTTTCATATTAACTCAACTTTTTTTCAGGCACTGTATAAATGGATGGTTTTAGATAAAGTATAGTATTTGACTCGCGTCTAATGAACAAATGCACCATAATAGACTCGGATGATTTACAACATTCGCCTTTGGCTCGTGCCGTAAACTTCATCCTCGTTTTATTATGGCCTACATTATACGCTCGTTAAATAATATACTATTAAAAACATTTCGTCGAACTCCATGGAATATTCTTTTCTTTGGTATGCTATGTTTAAGGTTGAAAATAAATTAAAATGATTTCGTATTCATCACATGCAAGCGATGTTATTTTCGCGTTTTCCTCGAAAACGGTTAGATTTATCGAAACAAAAGTAGTAGAGCTTTTTTATGTCAAATGGTTAGAAGAATAAAAATATTTAGTCAAAGTGCGCATACAGTGTAGGACAAAAAAGTTGGGACCATTCAAATTAAATTATAGACTCCTATGTGGCGCCCTCTACGAAATGCGAAAAAACGGTGAGTAAATTTGTATTCCTCATTCCGAAAATGCCCCATATACGAGATTTCGTCAAAATATTATGAGCGTGACAAAAGGTATTGCAAAAAAGACTGCAAATAAAATTTAACTTGTAACTCCCTTTAATAATCAATTTTCGAAAAAATGTTATAGGAAGAGATATATATTCATTTTCGAATAGAATTATCCCTTAAATTTTTTGCTTATCATTTCCGGACACATCACAATATACAGACTGTCCCTGGATAGGGTTTACAATAGTACAAACGGATGAAAAATTTTATTTTTCGGGAAAAAGTCATTCTTGATAAATAGGTTTGCTTGTAAAAAAAAATTAATTCACGAAGAGAAAATTTTGATTTTTTATACAGGGTTCGCAAAAACTTCAAAAACATGATTTTTTTCCAAGAGTAAACTACCTTTATTTTTCATTTTTGACCAAAATGCTAATTAGAAACCTTATTTGGAATAACGTGTGAAATTTAAATCCAAGATTTAAAATAAATCTTCGATTTTTTTCAATTTTTAGGGGTACCTAAAAGAATTTTTTTTAGCGGTCGAAATACATATCTACATTATCAATGACAGAGGAGTATCAAAAAGTTTCAAAAACTGATTTTTTGTGTTACCAGAAATATGTATTTTTAATTTCACAAATGAAATGACCCCGGAAATATAACAAAAAAATCTTAAAATAACAACAAATAATAATTTCATAATTTGCTATTCAAACACTTCCCCTCCATATTCAACACTTTTAAACGAATGTGGTCAAAACTTCTTCGAGTTTCTTCAATAGAAATTGTTTGAACAGCTTCAACAGTTCCAGTGCTGGCTGGATTTACCATTAGGCTGAGGAGGCTGGAGCCTAGGGCGGCAGATTTTAGGGGGCGGCAAATTTGGCCCAAAAATTATTTTTTTTCTTACAGAAATAAATGGTACAATCTTTATTCATGGTCGACGGGTAATATTTTTTTAAATAAACTTTATTGTTGGCCGTGTCTGTTAATGGGGATAAAAAAAGGTAGTTGGAACTTTACTGGCTTTGCAAAAAGACATTTCATTTTCAATAAAATAAGTAGGTAATCATAAATTTTTAAAATATTTACTAAAAATTATTGACCAAATTTGGGCGTGGTCTTAAAAAATTTTCTCCTGCAACGGACTTTTTCTTTCCCGAACACTTCACCTGTTTCACAACTCACCAGCCGTCACTGGTATAGGGGCGGCAAAAATTGAATAGCCTACTAGCGGCAAATTTGTAAATCCGCCACTGAACAGTTCGCTGTTTTAGAATCTGTACGTCGTTCTCAATTGGACGGGAGCACACCAGTGGCAGATCCAGGGGGGGGGGCAATGGGGCCCGGGCCCCCCTTAAAGCCCGTTGAAACATTGAAAATTCTTTTTTGTTTACCTGTTACAAAAATTTGTGTTACGTTTTTCACAATATAAAATATAAATTACTGATTTATTTTGATTTTTTGCATACGGGCCCCCCCCTTAGGAGTATTTCTGGATCCGCCACTGGAGTACACTAATTGTTTGAGGCGCCCCCAAAGATAGGCATATGAAATAGTTTAATCGGGCCACAGAACTAGACCATTTCGACCAATCCATCTGTGACCAAATGTATTATTAAACCATTCCCTCATTTCAATTGCGAAATGCGCAGGGCATTCATCTTGTTGAAAGTACATTTCGTTCCTAAAATGGAGAGGCAATTCTTCTAGGTTGTCAGAAAGGAATGTTTCCAACATTTCAAGATAACTTCTACGGTTACACATGTTTTCGAAAAAGTATGGGCCAATAATGCCATAATAAGAAAGCACACCAGAAATTTGTGTATAACCAAAATGTAAATTATTATTATAATATTCAGATTGGAAAATCGCTGAAATAAGTACCGAACTGGACATTAAACCTTTAACGTTTGATTTTTTAATAAAGCCGAAAACATAAAAATATGCTCTTAAAATAATAATTTTGTGTCAAATTAGAACATTTTATATAAATTCTGTCACAATTTCAAAAATAGTGTGCTAAAGTAAAAATTGTGCGGGAAAGTAAAATCGTGCGGAAAAGTGGTACTTTCCGCACGATAAATCGTGCCAAAAAGTAACTTTTCCCCACGATCGTAGGAAAAATCATTTCTGCCAATGTCATTCAAGTCACAGTTAAAATTGCTGGTTAGTTAATTATTATTTTTTTATATGTGCAACTGTGCAACCCGGCATTAGATTTTTAAACAGGAAACATTTTGAATGAATTTAAAAAAAAAAATAGAATATTACCATTGGACCATTGGCATGGCGTCCTATAGGCTCGAGCTTAAGCCTAATGCTGGTAGTAGTGGTGGCATCCTCTTGGTGTTGTACCCGGAACCCCCCCCCCCTTGCTACGCCGCTGACTCAACTGTACAAGCGTTCTTGTAAATCGTCAAAGTATTATTATGTTTAAAACGGATCATAGAAATTAGAAAAAACACGAGGAAAAACATAAATTTGTACATATTATTATGTAGTTTATGGTAATTTCCATTAGGTATATTATTACAAATAATTACCATTTTAGAACAAACTTTATGGATAAAACATCCTAACACAAATCTGTGCATAAAAAATCACATTATTTACGGAATCTTTTTATTGTTTCCTCTTAAACATAATACAGAAATTATTGAAATTATTTCATCATGCTGACATTGTAGAAAAAAGGATATTTTTAAAACATTTGAAAAAACATCACCCATTGGGTGCAGTATACCTAACCTACTGTTTCGCGAAATCAATATCACATGACAGGGGCGGCTTAAGGCCCGGACGATTGCCCTGAGCGTTGCGTCTAGAGGGCGCCAAAAGTTCTAACATACAGGGTGGAATTTTTAGTTGGAATAAACAGTATCAGGAAGCATCTTTATTTGCTAAAAAATACAGAACGACGGCTTATTTTTAGTTTGGCATACTTTTTTCATGAAACTTATCCCTCTTTTGGGGGTAGAAACCGCCTCCAACCTTTTTTTTTCAAATGTAAAGGTATGTACTGGGAATACGAGCCACTATTTACCCTTGCATTTCGGTAATCTAAAAAGCCATTTTAGAAACAATTTATACTACAATTTGGATTTACACATGTTATTGATAAGGGTTTACTTGATGCAGGCACGCAGTGGCGGATTTAGAGGGGGGGCACAGGGGCACGTGCCCCCCCTGTCATAATAATTTCGCACGAACCAACCTAAGCGCAATACCCAAAATTTCAAACACAGTGACAAAGCATTGTACTGTAACAACCAAATATTTTTTTGATGCCAAAACTTTACAGCATTTAGAAATGGATATTAAAAATCAGGTTTTCAACGTGGTTTGATAATTAGCGAAAAGATGGCGTAAAAGCACGTTAGATAAAAAGCATGCATTTTAGGTTTTTAGAATTTGTGTTTTGTTACAGAAAACTGTAATCTGTGGTTTTGTTTACAAAGAAAGTCTATTATTTTGGGGTAGTAAGGACTTATTTTAATAAAAATAAACATGCTAAAACGGCTATGAATGTGGAATATTTGAGAAACAATTTTAGCTCATTAAGTATTGAGCAAAAAATTGAAATTAAAATTGAGGGAAGACCTAAACCCGAAATTAACTTGACACAGATCACAAAGTGTAGATCTAGGGACTTTATTGTTATTGATAAGTTCGCTGGAAATAAAACCAGAAGACTTTTAAACAATGTACCCGCTAATGAAAAATAAATTGGCCTTTTTTTATTTTTTTTATCTTATTTCATTTTCAATAAAATAGGTAGGTAATCATACATTTTTAAAATATTTACTAAAAATTATTGACCAAATTTGGGCGTGGTCTTAAAAAATTTCGCCTGCGGCGCGTTTTGTCCGCAGCGGCCTTTTCGTGCACCCCAAGATAACAAGTAAGTGCCCCCCTGTCAATTTTTTCTGAATCCGCCACTGCATACACGCATTCCAATGGTCTCTTACTTTTCGGTTTAGAAGAAGTAAATACTTATCTGTTGTAGTATTTTATGAGGTTTAACCCGTTACTTTATATTAAGAAGCTTTTTGCTCATGTACCGCCAATTTCCCAGGGCACCATCAGCAAAATTGAAAGACGTTATCATGTGGGCCACGTCAGTGATATACCAAGAAGAAGGCAGCCTGGAGTAATGGATGAAGATTGAAGACACGCAATTAAACGTTTTACGTGGTCTTCAAGAAAATCCCATTACTTCAGTTTGGCAACTTGCAAGAGAATATAACATAAGCCATACCTACTGCAGAAAATCTTTACTGGATGCGAGAAACACGCACCCAGCTTCTGCAAAAACTTAATGTTTTGGGAGGCGTATTTGGCGACCGCGTTATTGGGCCAATATTACTTGAAGGTAACTCAAGTGGCCATACATATCTGGACTTTTTCAAGGAGAAATTATTCCAGCTTTGACTGCTTGATTTCCTATCTATGCAAAAGCAGATCTTCATGATAATCGAATATAGTTACAGCAGGATGGTGCTCCACCACATTATGCCAAAATTGTTCGACAATATTTAAGTGAAGTTTTTACAAACCGGTGGATAGGAAGAAGGGGTACCATTGAATGGCCGCTACGCTCGCCGGAACTTAATACTCTAGATTATTTCCTTTGGGGTCATCTAAAAACCAAAGTTTATCGATCTATCCTTTCATTATATGTAGACTGAAAAGTTTTCTCATCGGAAAAGATAACATTTTGCCGAAAGAAAATCATTTTCTGGTAAATATTGCATAGCAAACCGAATTCTATGTTCCTTATTATCACTATTTTTTTAAAATGTTTTGGATGCAGCTGCCCGATTTGTTTTGTCTTACTCGGCGTTGCGCAGTTCTAGATGAAGCAGGGAATCCTGTTATGTGCATAGCAGTTTCAAATGGATTTTGCCTTATATACTCCACCAAATTTCGATCTTCTTCATTTCATGATTTTTTATTATTTAAACCAGACCCCAACAGACATTTCAAGTGTTTGATGATAGCGCCATTTTTTTACAATTCCTTGGACAGTACTTCTAGGTTCTATCTATCTATCTATTTTTCCATAAGACCACCCTATTTCAACTAAACATATTATTCTTACTTTTTCAATAGGTAATACTTAAATGAGGCATTTTTAAATCAAATAAGATAATGACAATACTTTGACACATATCATGATAGCTATTAACACGTTGCAAAAGTAATTTAGGTAAAAAGTTGCATTTACAGTGTTACAGTTTAGTGTACGAAATTATCTGTCTTCAACTTTACGTTAGGTACAACATAATAAAATGTTATGATTATTTTATTGTAATTTTTTTCTAATCTTTTCTCCATCGTGTTGATTTGTGAATTTAAAAGGGGGGTGGGGCACCAATTTACTCTCTCGCCTGGGTAAAAGGTTTACCTTGAGCCGGCCCTGCCACATCCTTCCTAGTTTCTAATTACTAACCACAATAGCAATTGATAGCAATCATTTATTCATATATCTATTAAATTAGGGGATAGTGGGGAAGTGAGGTAATTTTTAAGCTATAACTTGATCTTTTAGAGTTCATCAATGATCATGTTTAGGTATTAAACGCGTCCTTATATCTAATAACGGAGTTTCTACAACGACGGGTGGATATAATGTCCACGTCGCACTTAATTAAAAATTAAACTAAAAGTTATTTACATAAAACAATTACTGAAATAAAACAATTTACTTAAATCAATCCACGGACCAACATGTTTTACACTACAGAAATGCATAGCCAACTTGCTAATGCTCTCCTCTTCATAAGGGTAGGAAACGTACGTTCGATTGATTACTGTTATTGCCAATTATTGTAAAACCTTTTTTAGCAATTAAAAATGGCTTATAGTAATAAAATAAATAATCGTTCAATTTTTAAACACAAAATCAGGTTCTTTTTACGCGAGGTAAAATAGTAAACCTACGCCTACTTTGTGTTAAAGTAAAAAAAAAGAAGGCGCGACAGAACCTAACAAATTTAAAAACGGATAAGTAAACTGGGTACTAAAAAACAAAGTGTGATTGGCCAACGTTTCAACCTCGATGATGTCATCCTCGGGGCTCTAGCAAAGGGTTTTTGGTATAAAATAAAAATATTATTACTTCTTAAATTTAAAAAGAAGAAAAATTACAGCATATAATTTGTCCACATTAATTATGTTGTACAAATTAAAAGATAAAATAAAACAAATCCCTTTGCCTAATAAAAATACAATGTTGTCAAGTTTCATTGCTAGTTGTCCTATTTAAACAGAGGTGGCACTACTATGGTACTGTGACTACTATGTTTGTAAATGTTAGCATTTAAAAGATATAAGGGTTGGGCGCCATTGCCCGCTAGGCACCATTTCTTACCTCCAGTCTCCCCTAAATTTTCCTGTTTTCAGATATATCGGATATTATCAATATTTCAATTATATCAGGTCTTTAATCCAATACTTTTTATAGTATTCAATCAATGTCCTTCATATTTTCAGTATCTCTCATCGAAAATTTCTTATAGCCCAAAGCTTTTCCCCAAAGTGGTATTTTATCAATCTAAGCTGAAAAATATACTGATCCTTCTTTTCTCTTTTCTGGAGAAATTAGAAATTCAAATAGTTTTATTCCTTATACAACAGGCGTGGGATAATAGTCCAGATCCATTTCCTTTCCAGTGATCTTCTAAGAAGGAATTAGCCTTTGAAAAATGTGTGGTGCAAAGTGTTTTATAAGAAACTCGGAGATATAGCTGAGTTCCACGATTTAATATTATTTTGGGTATAAAGGCACTAAAATACAGTATGTCTCCGTAAGTTTGCATCATATGGAAAACTTTTTTATTATTCATTTTACGAAAAAAAGTTATTCTTTATAAAAAGCTCTGCATGGTCTAAAACCTAAAATGCAACCATCAAATATCGAAATTTTCCAGTCATATACGAGGTTTGTCAAAAAATGTGAATTTTTCCCAAGAATGTAAATTTTTCCCAAGAGTAAAGTACCTTTATTTTTGACATTATGAAAAATTGTTATACAAAAAAGTTGTTCAGAACTAAAAACCACGTCTAAATATGCAATTATACGCATTTATGTTGAAAAATTATTTTATTAATTTATTATTAATTATTTAATTTTTTAATTATTTAATTAATTTAATGCGTGTTATTGCATATTTAGACGTGGTTTTTAGTTCTGATCAACTTTTTTTAATAACAATTTTTGATAATGTCAAAAATAAAGGTACTTTATTCTTGGGAAAAATTTACATTCTTGGGAAAAATTCACATTTTTTGACAAACCTCGTATATGACTGGAAAATTTCGATATTTGATGGTTGCATTTTAGGTTTTAGACCATGCAGAGCTTTTTATGAAGAATAACTTTTTTTCGTAAAATGAATAATAAAAAAGTTTTCCATATGATGCAAACTTACAGAGACATACTGTATATTAAGGTATAATTTTTTTTTTGTGAAACTTATTTTTAATCCTGAAATAATTGTGGGGCTGAGCTGTTTATCCATGATGAAAGAGTTCTGGACTTCCATTGTCTTTATTTGTTTGTTGTTTTTATTTGTTGTCAGTATACAGAAAACCCACACATACAGGTCAGTATCTCAATTTTAGATCAAATCACTCAAACAGTACGAAACATGGCATAGTTAAAACCCTCGTAGATAGAGCAATTACAATCTGTAACTCGGAAGAAGCACTTAAAAAAGAAACTGACCACATCAATACCGATCTCAACAAAAATGGCTACCCCACAAGATTAGTCGACACAATATTGGAAAATCGTAAGAATCGACCCAACGCGCAAGAAGCAAACAGAGAGGCACAACCAACACTCAATATTCCATATGTCAAAGGAGTATCTGAGAAAATAAGAAGACTAGGACAACGATATAACATCAACACCGTATTCAACTCGAGGGACACCCTAAGAAGCCACCTGACGAAGACGAAGCCCACAAGTCAAAAAGATAGGAAAAACTGCGTCTACCAGATCCCCTGCGAATGCGGCCTGAAATCCTACATAAGGAACCACACTGGAGGAAAAGAAAGTTCAAGGAAGCTGCTGCTATTCACCAGAACCCAGGCTGCTTTAGTAAACCATCCTTAGACATAAGAAATATCTGGAAACCTTTGTTAGATAGATGTAATCTTAGGATAAGATCGCGTGCCAACTGAACGCATGACTGCACCCACCTCAGTTATGCTTCAGTGCACCTAGCTAGTATAAATAGTCCTGTAGTTACTTTACTTATTTAGTATTCACCTGAAGACGACTGGAGATACTTACCAGTTGAAACGTTGTGATTTAAAATCATTCAATCAATCATTCAAGAAACATCATTGTCTCCAACCTTCAAACAGTCACTGTTTATCCATGTTTCATATAAAACATTACTTACTCCATGTTTCGTAACAGTGGCGGATTTAAGAAAGGCGAGGAGGGTAATTATTGGTTTATCAATTGCCAAACCATAATAATGGGAACGAAAAGAAAACAAAAAGGCTTCCTCCATTTTTATTATAATAAAAATTATTCTTTCACAGGTCTCTACATGTGTCCAACACCCTCATCGGGAGACAGAAAAATGGTTTGCTGATGGTGTTAGCAGAAGTACCGGGTGTACAACTAAAAAGGGACTCCGGCTGTGTCTTGGAAACCGTTTACCATACGGATTCATATAGGTAAATGAAATAAAATAAATAGTAATAAAATAAAAAAAAAATTCACTTATAATCTCCCTAGTGCTCGAATTATTTCCGGAAATTTTTCCGAAGGAACACATTTTCTAGAAAAATGCGTGACTGAGGAAGAATTTCCGGATATTAATTCAAGGACGCGGGGGATTCGGTAAGAAAATTTCACACCTAAAATTTATTTGAAAAAAAATTTAAAAATCTGACATGTTTCATTTTGAAACTTACTTTTGCAACAATGAAGTTGGCTGGTTCTTACATTTTGACGTTTATACGGTGACGCATGTTCAAGCACTTTTCGTATCCATAATTATGGGAATACTTAAACTTTCAAAAAAAAGTTTCCTCACCGTTTAGTTAAACGAAATCCAAAAAATATAAGTGAAAATTATCCTTTTTATTTATTTTTACTACATTTCATTTACTAAAACAAAGGGAAAGCATAGTATAGTCTAGTTTAGGCTAGTTATGCCAGATAAAACAATTTTTAAAATCTAGGTAGATAGTAGATACCACAGTCAAGTAGGCTTAGGCTTGTGATGATGTCAAAATCGTCTCTGCTATACGTCACGTCGACAGTTATTTCTTAAACGTGCTTCTTTAGTTCACAATAATTAAATCATGACAGTAAACAATCAAGAAACTAATTTTAAGCCCTACGGTGTTTGTAAATCTTGCTCTGAAATAGGGGAAATTAATATGTCTCATAAAAATTTAAAGTATTTGCAATGTTTAATGGAAAAAACTGAATTAAATCCCCATCAAGAAAACCTTTTCTCAGCTATCCAGAAGATTTTGGAGGAATATTTAGATATCCCATCCTTTTTAAGAAAAACCAGAATTCAGCAGAACAAAATTGCATCCAAATATTACATCTATTATATTAAACATAGACATCTGATAGAAGTGGAAAGGGAAGATAACCATTATCCTTGTTATTCTCCATTACGAAGAGAAGAGTTCGAACCAGAATTCCAAAAATATTTAGCCTTAATGAAAGAAATAGTTGGTAAATAAATATTTGTATTTATTTAGTATTATAAAATGAATAAAAACATTAAATACTATAAATAATAAAAATTTGAAGGTTGTCATTGGTAACTGTCGAAATGAAAGTGTGTGATTGGCTTAGAATGACAGGTGTGAAATTTTCAACAAAAGTAACGACTGAGAGAAATTGCTGGAAATTATTTTTAAGTTTCTAAATTGACCGCTAGGTGGCGTAACTATAGTGACCAAACAAAAAGCGGGATTTTCATAATAAACATGTATCAAAGGTACCTAGCATTTTATTAATCTAATGAAAATTCTGTTGTTTTTGCTCTGCCTTTTTGTTTAGGAGGGGGACAAATATTGTTATGCAAAAATATTCACAACTTTGGTTTGGCTTATGGGAATTTCGCAAATTTGAACTCGCTAAATAGGGATTCTTTTGTTTTATTAATTTAATAAAAAACGAAGTCGTTCAGAATTCCATTGCGACAGCTAGAGGGCGCTATTTAGTAGAATGTACAATTTCCTTATTTTTCTCA
The DNA here is from genome assembly GCA_963969555.1 of Polydrusus pterygomalis. NCBI lineage: Eukaryota > Metazoa > Arthropoda > Insecta > Coleoptera > Curculionidae > Polydrusus > Polydrusus pterygomalis. Next base: position 6,890,074 of record OZ018376.1, read on the forward strand.
AAAATTTTAAATGCAAGGATCTCACCTTTACCTATCTACCGTCCTATTACCGTCGCTCTACTTATAGTCCGTTATCCTACCTATAGGTACTTTCCATTTGTTTTTTTTTAGCAAGCAAAGCAAAATAAAAATCTTTGCTTAGCGAAGTTGTTAAAGGAGCGCTTTGCGAACAGCTTTGTATAGTTCGTATGGGAAACGGAACGCCGCTCAACTTAGCCGTTGGCTTTGCTTTGCCATTTAAAAGAAGCTTAAATGACTCTGTTTGTCTCGAAAGCTTAAAAACCACTGGATTGGGAATGACGAAATTTTGCACGTGCGTGCATGTACATGGATTAAACAGTAAGTCCGCTTAAAGCCGGTATAGTTTGGGGTTGTTATATACAGGGTGAGCTGGCTGAGTATCATAATAAAAATAATTACTTAGCTATTCCATTTATTTTGTTTTAAGTTCAATTCAATCAGTATTTTTTCTTTAATATTGTGGATAAAAATTGTAAGGTTGGTATAATGTAACGTTATATCTTGTAATCTAGGTATCAATCAAAAAACTGCGACCGACAGACCGAAAATAAAAAATTAATTCTATACCATTAGGATTTATTATCAAACTATCTATTTAAGCGACTTTACCAATTACTTATGTATATCTGTGAATAATTAATAGTAAATTTATAACTAACAACCAGCACAAGGTCGTATGTCCTAAATATCAAGACACTTATCTAGATCAGTAACCCTACAGGTAAATATAAATAGGTAAACCACTGCAACCAACATATAATATCATAAAATAGTTTTTTTTTATATTTTAGGCGCGTTTTTTCGACAGGGAATTGAAAAACAAGAAACTAAAAATGTTTAAGGTTTCTTGCCTCGCTTCTTGTCTTGCCGACAGAAATATGGTAGGTACACTGAGAAATCGATTAATTTAAATTAAATAAAATTTATTAATTGTTAAGAAATTTCATGTTTAAATATCAGCAAACAAATAAATTTGAAGAAGTAGTCCATACTTAAAGTGGAGTTGAAAATGTATAGGAAAGAAGGAAAAACTCAAAGTTTTCCTCCACAAAATTTAATAGAAATAGATTCTTTTTTTATATAGTAATATCCCTAAGAATCTATTTGGTCAATATAAATGTTCATATGTTATTGTTTTATCTATAGGTATCCTTCTACCGGCAAGTTTTGCAAGAGCCCAGCGGCCGAGCTCTTGCAAAACGTCCCAGGTAGTTAAACGGAGTCAACCATTTATTGTAAAACATACTTTACCTGATCATTGGCATCGCCAACGCCAACGTGTTCGCAGAGTTAATAAATACAGCTACCTACCGATAACCTTTATCTGTAACACAGAATATATGTCTTTTAAATTTGCCACTTTCTGATACCAGCTTTTCATACTATTAAATAATAGTATATTAACGTACACGTTTTATAAAGCATTATTTTATAGCACGCGTCCATGTTATAAAACTCGCATAGCACGCGTCCATGTTAAAAAACGAGCCGCTTGCGGCGAGTTTTATAACGGGACAAGTGCTTAAAACTGCTTTATATAACACGTACGTTATACTATTTTTTCTAATTTGTAGTTTTTTCAATAAAAAACACATATTTAAAAAGAAAATAAATCCTTCAAATTTTGTAAATTTTTATGTCTAAATTTTAAGTTGGTAATACTATTTTTTATGATAGTAGCCTATGGACAACAAAAATTTTTTTGCGAACTGTCATTTTTTGATTTATTGACCCATTTTCACCACGAGATTCTAAAGTTATTTTAGCGATATGAGATTTGAAATTGGACGAAATACGTTGTGTGATCCTTGTACATTCGGTACATATACAGAGCGTTCGGAAATTTGGGGGATTTTGCTACTTTTTTTCGAATTTCAAAAGACGTGATTTTACGTCACGGCATTGCAATTTAGTATAGGGAAGATGGAAAATTCAAATAAAGTTGAAGTAAAAATCGACATTGGAAGGTTAGTAGATTGAATTTTGGATAGGATTTGCTGGATTTGGCAGAAAATTATAGCTTGAAGCATCTACAAATGATTGATTTATCGATTTATGCAACCATACATGACTGTTATCCACACAGAATAAAAAAGTAGGTTATCAAGCTATTTTTCCTATGCGAAAAATGGGTTTTCTCGTAAATCACAAAGGCCGGGCAAGTCAATGAAATAAAACATTTAAATTGAAATAAAACATTTAAATGTTACCAACATCAAACAAAAAAAAAACGCGTATCGAAATAGCTTCATTACGATACGCAAATGCGTTTCGTAATAGATTTGTTATGATACAAAATTAGAAAAATATGTTTTGACAACAATTCATTATTTTATTAAATTTTAGCTAGGGTTGAGACTATTATCCACATGCCCTCTATCTGGAGCAGATAAGCACTTTGTCGCTAAGGCAACTGCTTACTGTTAATAGTATTTCCTTTTAATTCTAGGGTCATTTCGGGCTAATTTCTTTTTTACCATCACGTATAAAATTAATTACACTTTTGGCCTCGCTACAAGTTTACTTTGTAAAATCAGTAATGGAAATTTTATGTTCATGACAAAATATAATGTTTAGAGGGCATTAAAAAAATAACAATTTTTCGGTAGGTTAAGTTAGTATAACGATATACTTCAGTGAAAGTGAAAACAGGTTTTCAAGCGGCGACGTAGTAGGGCATTTTTGAAATTGTTTTATGTAGGGTCAACTTTTTTTAAAAACAAAGCGTTTCAACAGTTGACAGCCACATCAGACATTAACAGCTGATACTGGTTTCTTCCTAAAAGTTTGCAGTTCAGCTCACGCGTCAGGTTTCAGAGACTAAATTTTCTTGGTGTTTATTAATTAAAGTTGAACGGTGGGTAGAATGAATCAGTTTAGGTTAATTAACTCACATATTTCCAACAACAAACATTTCATTTATCATCATTTGCTCTTTATAAATTGAATGTTATTGGTTTATCCAGTTTAATTACAGTACCGGGTGAGTCAACGATTGCGCGGAGTAATTTTAGGCCTTGAAGATAAGATTTGTCGATAATGAGCTTCTGTATGAAGGTATGGTTGGATATCTGGCACATTTTAAAAATATTTTGAATTATACAGGGTGCGCCCAAAAAGTAATGTGTCATAAAGTTACGTTTTTTTAAATGGGACATCCTATATTTGAATACATTTTTTATTAATTCTACGTGTTATTTCATACATTTTTTATTAATGGTTTAATATACGAAAAAGTTATAGTTTTTTAGATAATTCAACTTATAATGAAAATTTTGCATTTGCAAGCATCTCGTTGTTGTGAAAATGCTACTTAAATTTTGACACTCAGCGATTCATAATTTTTATACTTACTAAGTAAAGTCAAAAATACATATTCACTATGAAATATTTGAGGAGCGTTTATACAAAACAAGACAGATCCACTTTTTGCATAAAATGAGATATAATATATGGATTTGGGGTATTTTTTCAAGATTTTATCGATTCGTTTCACAAAAATCGTTCTAAATCAGACCAAAACCATTTAAATTTGCATGTAAATGTTCAGCGTTCAGTCAAAATCAGACAAATCAAAAATTAAAATTATTTTTAGCGAACTGGTCAAAACTAGACATATCCAATCATACTTTGATACTGTATCTACAAGAAATAGAACAAACCAAGACATATCCATACACAAAAATTTTCATAGAAAGCTTGTATTATTTTTTGCATAATAAAAATGTTTAAAAAATATTTATATTAATATCCCGAGCGTCGAACACACAGTCTTCGAAGTTTTCAAAATTTAATGGAAATGTTTGATTCAACACGCGTGATCCCTTGACAAAAAATGCTACTAATAACGAGGACATTAAATCTCGAAATATCAAAATATTTCAAAAACTATTAGATATAGGGATAGGACGTTCTTTATGAAAGTTGAAGAGTTTATGACGAGCTATAAGATGACAGAAAAATATATAGGGTGTTCCATTTACTAAAAGAGATATTTTTCAATTAAAAGTTTTCTGACTTTGGTCCTAGAAAGTAAATACCCATTACCCTGTAAATGAGACGTCAAATATTTCATAGTGAATATGTATTTTTGACTTTACTTAGTAAGTATAAAAATTATGAATCGCTTAGTGTCAAAATTTAAGTAGCATTTTCACAACGGGCTGCTTGCAAATGCAACATTTTCATTATACCTAAGTCGATTTTCTAAAAAACTATAACTTTTTCGTTTATTAAACCATTACTAAAAATGTATGAAATAACACGTAGAATTAATGAATGTATTTAAATATAGGGTGTCCCATTTAAAAAAATGTAATTTTATGACACCCTACTTTTTGGGCGCACCCTGTATAATTCAAAATATTTTTAAAATGTGCCAGATATCCAACCATACCTTCATACAAAAGCTCATTATCGAAAAATCTTATCTTCAAGGCCTAAAATTACTCCGCGCAATCGTCGACTCACCCGGTACAATTGGTTGCCAAACCTTGTTTTCAAACATAGTTTTTGGGTCAAGTGACCTACCCTGACACTCTTTGCGGTCGGTCTTGCTTGATTCCAAATCCGAACACTATTTTTGTACCTATAGAGGAAAGGTGCCTATTATCGCATAGGTTCCTAATATCGCATAGTAAGGTATTTCTTAAACTAAGTAGCTCCATCTACCTGCAGGTGCCTGTACTAATACTACCCCAAGCTGTTTAGATTCTACAAGAATTACAGATTTCTGCAGCAAGTTTTTGTTCGCTATTTCATTTGTTTACATAATTTATGGTGCATGAAAATTTTACCGCTGCAGATTAGGGGCCAAATATTATCAGAAGGTAAGTTTTAATTAATATTCTGATATACACCAGTCGATTAAGCATATTGTAAGGATTTATTTGATATATAATTTATTAGGTTTGGTTTGTTTTGTCTTTGCTTGGAGGTTAGTAACCTTACATATTGATATATGCCCTAATATCGGACACAATCGGTTGCCCAATACCGCATATCCGATATTACGAACTAATACTTAATTGAACTTGAAGAGTCTCTAGGTAAAAAGAATAAATTAAAAGTTGTTAATAAATACCTTTTTGCCGACCCTAGCCAATCAAAGAAAACAGGAACCAAACAAAGCAAACCAAAAAAACAAAAAAAGATCAAGATTGCTTCAAATTTATCCTTTTAAGATAATGAAGATGTGGAAGTGGAGCTGATAGACACCGATGATGACATGGATAGAGATGTCTGTACTGCACCAATCTCTATTCGCAGGATACCAGAGGAGAGTTATGGATTAGATGCAACATGTGTTTTCGTTGGTGCCATGAGGAGGGCGCAGGCACTGACAAAAAGGACGCTTATATCTGCGATCTTTGCCTAGACGGGTAACTCTTTTTGACACAAAGATCTCTATAAATGAACAATTTCATTTTTATTTTATTAAAGCAGTGACTTATTATTCCAAAAATATTATGCTAGTATATGTTTTTTATTTGATTAAAAAGTATTTAAAAAAAGCTTTAACTTTACTATCATCGGTTCCAAATATCGGACATATGCGATATTGGTATCACCTCCTATCCGATATTAGGAAACCATTTTTGAAATTGTGATTTTTGCATTTCAAAATATATTTTTTTTATCTGAGAAATAATTAAGTTTGACGCTTGAAATTTCATAATATTAAAAAATATAGGTTTCGCAATGGTATACAAAAACATACCCGTGATAGGTAGCTGAAAACGATTTTTCATAGGTCAAAACAAAAAAGTATCCGATAATAGGCACCTTTCCTCTACTTATACGTAAAACCAGTCACCTCTTGTCATCTTTTACAATTGACAAAATACCTTTTTCCTACCAGCAAATTTAGTTTTTCCTTGTCAAATTTAATCCAACATGTAATTTCGCGAAAGTCAAAATCTTCAGTTTCTTTCGGAAACGTTTACTTATTTTGTAAATTTTAAATTCCATGTAACAAATAAATCACCACATTTTAAAAATTTCTCGTAAAAAAATCATAATTCGCCATGGGGATGTTTCTACCCTGTCTAGTGGCTGCCATCCTCAACGGATTCGCCATGCAAATCTTCAGGGAACCGATGAAGGTGGGAAATGGACCATTGATGGCACTGTACATGTTTATATTCACCACTTTTTTGCTGTTATGGAGTATCAAGTTGTACCCCAGTAATCTTAGAAGACTTGGAAAATTACAGTTTCTAATTGAGGTATGCGGGTAGATTTATAATTAGGTATAAGGGTCTGAGTAGAAGTTGTAGGGAGATTCCGAAACAGGGATGGCAAGTAGACAACAGCGATCCTTTTTGCCTACCCCAGCGAACAAACCCACCAATCTCATCCCCCGCCCTTTAGGCATTTCGGACTCATCCAGAACTATTTATGAAGGTGAGAATCTGGCTCTAGGCAAGGGCTGTAAGTTCTTTTGGGGAACCGCTGATTCTATGTAGTATCTAATGCCAGAGCATATATGCTTTTTCCAGGCAGAGCTTCGCTGGCATCCAGAAAGTGTAGCGGTGGTTTTAATAAGAATATTTCCACAGTATTAAAAACAACTGCCATTTGTTATCTGGCAGTGGTAGCAAAGGCGAAGGACTAACCCGATTGGTACTATCCGGCTAGACAAAATAGAGCACGGGAAAATCCGCCAATCGCGTCCTGATTTGGGGATCTGGCCAAAGCACAAACTTTGTTATGAGCCAGTAAGAGAGATATATTTATTGTGGTTTATTAATTCTCTCTCTCTTTTTCTTTCTATCTTATGCGATTAATAGCCCGGCCAGGCTGAAGAGGCAGGACGATTTTGCGTTGCCTGGGAGTTTTTGCACCGCTAGCCGTTAGACATCAACTCCTTAAATTTTAAATTATTCACAAAACGAATTCAGCGTCGGGAGACAAAATAATAACTATGAGTATGAATTGCGTAAGCAAGTCTGAACCAATGATCTCTGCACATATAAGATGAAACAATAAGTAAATTTAACATACAAATTTCGCCCCTCCAATTTGTTTGCCAAGCGGTGTTAAAAGTATCAACATGAATGCAGCAGTAAGAGATCTGTCCCAAAAATGTGACCGCCACGACATTGGTCTGAAGCCATGATAAAGTTGTTTCATTAATTTCCGTTTAAACATCGATGTTTTCGAAGCATCGAAAAAAGTTTTTTAATAAAATTAGAATTACAAAACAAATCACTAATCTAATTATTATTCTGAACTCACACCTTAACTGAAACCAAAGGTAGAAGGTATAATCAAGATCGAGGGGCAATGGCAAAATACTTTTATAACTTTTATTTACTTACTTACTCGAGAAAAGAGTAAATAATCAACAACGCCTGTTGGAAGAATCTACTGTTGCAATAATTAAATTGGAAGGCCGGATGCTTCTTTCTTTTTACTACATAGTCGCGTAAATTCTCATCTATAGTGACCATACTATGTAAGTAAATAGCTTTGCCTTACACATTTTTGTAGTTTTTAGGAGCTGAATTTGTTATGGAAGACCTTATCATTGATTTCTGGTTCCCACTAGAAAAGTGTGTAATTGAATCTCTTCCGACTCTAGCACAGACGTTAGAAGATTGGTTATCAGGTAAAATTATTACATATAAGCAGAGTACATATAGTCGGCTTCCACTTAACTAGGCGCACGTGACCTCCTGAATCAAATCAGTTGAATCAGAGGTTCAAAAATGTTTCAAAATAAAAAAACCAATACCTATGGCGGCATATGGACAGCTGACTTTCCATAAAATTGAATGTTAAGGTGGCATTGTCAACGTCATTTAATCCATTACCAACCTATAACCTATTTTGCGTTGCTTTTTTTAGTTTATTATTAGATTAACTAACATTTAAATAAAATCAATATCGTCGGTACAATATTTAGGTAATATCTGACATATAACAAAAATATCTATTCATTTTATTGCTAATTTTGGGATAATTGTATAGTGAAAGAACAATGACATAATAATGTTAAAAAAAATCTTACCCGATATTTTTCGCTATACAATTCTCCTAAAATAATTAATGAAATTCCTTGATATTTATTTATTATGTCAATTATTACCTATAAAATATGAAGACGACAATGATTTTATTTAAATTTTGTATAAAAGCTAGAAAAATTAAATAAATATACGCGAAATAGGTTATAGGTTGGCAAGCATGTTGACACTCACACCTTAATAGGTTAACAATTAATTTGAAACTATCAGTCATAAGAAAAATGACGTAATAACAGTGACGGGTCTCGTTCCAAAATTAATTTCCCAGGGGTGCGTTCGTGTTGTTGCACACGGTTGACAAAATAGTTTTATATTTCAAAAATTTAATAACTAAATTGATGGAAAATTAGATAAACAATATACCTACAGTAAAACCTCTGACTAGCGACCACCCTCGGGAATCTAATGTAGGTCCGTAAATAGGGGTGATTGTTTAATAAATAAAAATTAGAACATCAGAATTTGTCTGCATTTTACATTGTATATGATTTTGAATATTTTTGTGTACATTTATTTAAAATACCCAAGTTTAATCTAAAAAAACTGCTTTTTTAAACTTTGATTCATAATTTTCAACATATTTTTTCAGAAACTTTACTCGTTCGCTTGCAATTCTTGGTAGTTCGCACAAATATCTTCTGTTGCAGTCCTTTCTATAACGAAATCCTAAGCTTTTAATGAGCGCTGACAATGACCTGAGACCTATTTCCAAAACACCTCGTTCCTTCAAAGCATCTTTCAGATCTGAAAGCGTTATATCGACTTGTGATGCATATAAGTCGTATATAACATTCCTTACATCCATTTTTCTACCTTCCTGTAAAGTTTCAATCTCCATTTTCCTTGATCGTCGTTGCGTTTTCTTCATTGGTATATTTCTACTACTTTCATGAACAATCCTCTGTATTGATCTTAAACTTAGTTTTAGTGCTTCCGACACTTTCTCTTTAATATAGACTTGGGATTTAATAACTCGCCGGTTTCAGTAGCCTTTTTTTCTTCATTTTTAAAATAATCTATTAAATTGAGAACCATTTCTTTTGCCTGGGGATGCAGAAAACCGGCAAACCGATTTGTACTTGACATTTTATGTCACAATATTTTTAATAATGACACATTTGTCAAAACTAGGGAGCTTATTCACGACATTATATAATACGATAGTGTTCTTCAAAACATTTTGATAATTACTCAAAATTAGATGTGCTTCTCTCTCAGATTCATAAATAACCAATTGGTTTATCGCGTTTATATTACGGATATCTTTATAATGCCCTTTTAACCTTGGTTTGAGCAAGACAACACTATATAAGTTTCTGTATGATAAGTTCACAACGCGCCTAGTTATGTGGAAGCCGACTATAGTACATAATATATCGACCTTCTATCATGATGTAATGTAAGCCGCCACAGCAAAATAGAGGTAACCAACCACAGCCATGTAAGATAAGGGGACAAAACATATGCGATTCATCAAAAACGATTTGTTTTTCATACATACTGCCAAGTTTCAGATCTGTTGGAGTTGGTGGAGATGGCTTTAAAAAATGGCTTGAAAAAAATTGTAATACTGTAAGCTGTAAAAACGCGCTGTTATCCTTAAGCCGGCATTACACGGCGGGTGGAATGACGCTCCCGGCGTGTAAACTGAAGCACCACACGCCATGAGAACGGTTCGGCGCGGCGCGGCGCGACAAATTTCCCGCCGCCTGTCTGTTCCCGTCGTTGAGCGGTAAATTTTGCACACTTCAAAGGAAACGCGCCTCCCGAGAATGGAGTGACTCAGGTTTTTACAGTCACACGGCGCGTGGAGTGAGCGGGATGTTCTCGGTGATTTAGTAGTTTTTCATTACTTTTATAGTGTGACGCCATCCACCACCGCTTTTTTTATCTTTTTTTTCAAAACATCATTTTCACTCAATAAAATATAACAAGCTGCTGCGCAACTGGCCATCCGTTCTCGACGCCTCAACATTTTCAAATGAAAAGGCCCGAAGAATTGTTGGGGAAGACCTCAACTCGCAATTCGCGCAGTTGCACTAGGCGCCCCGAAACATGTCGATCTACAGGCCGTGAGACCGCACTGAGAAAATTTTTTAGTAGTTTTAACTAAAATTTTAGTTAAATTAACTAAAGATTCTTAGTAGAATAGGCCTCAGCCTAGATGTCTTGTTATTCTTACTAAAAAAATCTTGTTAAAAATATTTAGTAAAAATAACTAAAAGATTTAGTAGTTTTCCAATAGAAAAAATAAATTAAAACTTGTTAAGGGTACTAAATGGAATAGTTATTTCAGAATGTTTATCTTATTATAACTAACTATGTTATTTATTAAATATGGCAGCGGTATATTAATACTAACAAGTAAACCCCTTTATTTTTAATAATACAAATTGTTGTCATTACTAAGAAATCTTAGTAGCAAATTTGGTCCTATTAAGTGGTTATATTTAAAGTTACTAAAATATCTTAATAAAAACAACCAGAAATTTAGTTACATGCACTAAGCAACCTTAGTAAAGTACACTAAACAATCTTGTAATTCTAGCCATGCAAAATTAGTTACATGTACTAAGCAACCTTAGTAAAGTGCACTAAACAATCTTGTAATTCTAGCCATGCAAAGTTAGTTACATGCACTAAGCAACCTTAGTAAAGTACACTAAACAATCTTGTAATTCGTGCAAAGATACTCCAGTTGAATATACAGGGTGATTCAATTTGGAAGAAATGAAAAGCATTTTAAATATTGATGTGATTGTTGAAATTGTGTTCTCTCTCTCAATATATTATCATATTTTATAAGTTTTTCCTAATGCGACAAAAAATCATAAGAATTGTTCAATCAGAATCTTATACTTTTATTTACGCTATTAGGAAAAAATTAGGCTTGCATGATAACATACTGTTTGAAAATATATTCTGTAAAAACATAATCATAAATAGAAATCAATAGCAAAAATGTATTCCATTTCTTACAAAACTATACTACCAGTCAAGTTTATATTTAAACGAGTAGGTATTTGAAGTATTGGGATATTTTTTGACTTATACAAATACCTAGGTGACTACAATGGAAATAAAAGAAAAAATCATTTTCAAATAGGAACATGTATTAATTAAATTTAAAACTTTTAACAAGCAACTTTCTACAATAAAGTTGTGATATGGTAAAACAGGAACATGACTTAAATTATTAAGTTAACAAACAAACCTGTAAAAATAAAACTTTCAACGCATTACGAAAGTAAAATAAAAATAAAATTGGTATTTAGAAAATAATTTGTACTTTATATACCTACCTACCTACCCCACCCAGGAAAGTCCATAACGATAAAAAATATTTTCAAATTTTTTTTTGTTTTTAGTCATTTTGTGATATCTTAAACAATTATTTATTGATCAAAACCAAAATGACTTTCCCTCATGTAGAATGTAAAGTGAATTTAAGAGTCTAAATTGACTTTACATGGCGCAAGTTTTTGAGAAAAAAGTAATGCCGATATGGAAAAATTGTTTGGTACAACACTCTACACGAGGAAAAATCATTTTAGTTTTGATCAATAAATAATTGTTTAAGATATTACAAAATTACCAAAAACAAAATTTTTTTTCAAAAATAATCTTGAAAATATTTTCGGTCGTTATGGACTTTTCTGGGTGGGGTATATAAAGTAAAAATAATTTTATAAATATGAATTTTTTTTCTCTCGTTTAATCAGCAGAACTCTTGGCGATTCTCACTCTGGTAGAGCTGATGTAGGTATGCTCTAAACATTTAAATTTGCAATTTTAATGGGAACTTTCTTCAATAATGATATATTATGCTGTATGTAGTTAAAGTAAAAAACTTAAATTCTTATTAAATAATGGGCAGTTTTTACCAAGCACTAAAAACCCGCTAATCGATTTTTAAAACGCCAAATTTCTTCAAAGCTACACAAACAATTTGATAAATGCCTATTTTTATTTAGTGGCAAACTTCATTTTTTCTAGTAGATCAAAAATTATGTTTCATGATTTATCGAATGACAAGGTATTGTCTCTTGGAAATTCTATTAGCGGGAATTTTCTCGATGGCAAAAACTGCCCAATAAAAAAAACTTAAAATTAAAAACAACTTTTAAATCATATAACAATGAACTATGCTAGCCACGTTTTACACTATAACATTCTTTTACACACTATAACACGATTTTAACTTTTATATTTATAATCGCAAAACAAAACACTGGTAACCTGTCGACGGCGACGAATATTTTATATTATAAAGAAAAAGGATAACGTACAACGCACCTCTTAAAAGGATAAAACACAAATGAAACTAAAAATCCGGTAAAAAAAACGTGAAATCGGTAATGTGACTAGCGCCAAACCATCTGATTGGTCAGTTTAGCCGTTGTTTTAAAGTGTTTTATTAAGGTCGCATGCTATTATAAATAAGTGGTTGCCTAATATTACTAAGTTGTCCATTTAAACTGACATTCATTTCTTATTAAAACATGTATTATTAGATTCTACTAAATCGCATGCTATTTTAAATAGACATGCTAGTTAAATTAAATAGGAACATATTTTATTTTAAGAAGAACGAAATACTTAGTTAATAAAAATTCACACATTAGTGAAAACAAGTCAGAAGCTTATTAGCGGCTACTATAATATTTTAACAAGATTTCTTTATTTAGTTTTACAAGAGAAGAATTTTAAGATTACTGCGAACTGTTGTTATATTAACTTTATTTCTTGTTAAGATAACTAATATTTGTTTAACAAGATAATTTAGTAAAACAATTTTCTCAGTGCGCGTTCGTCCAGACGCGCATCAGCGCGTCACTCTGCATTCCACACGCCAAACGTGTCACTCCACACGCCGTGTAATACCGGCTTTACAGTGTATCGGCATGCATTTTTTTTAGGGTTAAAAACAGTCCACATATTTTTTAACATAACTAGGTATATACAGTGTGTGTATAAAGTCTGGAAACGGCTTAATAACATCACAATTTACTGGCCGATTTAAACCAAATTTGGTACAGTTGTGTAAGAGGATCTAACGCACCGAATGACGATATTGGCGTTGTTGCCAGCTTTTTAGTTTGTCTGGAATTCGAACGAATTTTATATTTTTAAATATAACACCCAGTATATTTTTACATTTTTAAATTCCACATAAAATTATAATAATTTTTTATTAAATGCATTATTAGTCTATACTTCATAGTTTCCGAGATATTGACTCTCGAAAAGTGACATTTTTGAACTTTGACAGCTTATAACCTTCTAACAGTACGTCTTAGAGCAAAATGGCTTACATGTCCCTATCTTCAATTTTTATTATCTTCCCAAAAAAAGCAACTTCCAGTTAAACCGGAACAACTATATTTTCCTGCTTTCGAGTTACATCCAGTTTCTAAAATTATGGTAACTGGGTTGATTAAAGGTATGCCAACCGGAATATATCGTCGCCCTCCACACACAGTGTCGTAAGTAGCATTTTATAAATTTTACAGGAGAGCGAAAAAACGAAATTTGGTCTATTATAATTAGATCAACCGACGAAACTATTTTTAGTAGCTTTTTGAGTTAAATATATAAAAATAAATAATAGTGGATCTATCGTTTCCTGCATTAAAATTATCAAAAAAGTTTTTAGTTTTTCAAATTTTCACGAAAATTGTCACTTTGTGTGATTTTTTTATTTAACTATAGAGTGGATAGGGCACTTTGAAATCAAACATTTACGTTTAATTTATTTATTTAAATTAAACTACAGTAATGTAAAAAGGAAGTTAACAATTTTATTTTATCTAATTTTCGTGAGGCAAGTTATAGTAAAAGTTTTTAAACTCCGTAAGCCGGATTACCGGAGTATCACCTTTACATAAAGAATTAAGATCATCAAATTTTTACTATAACTTATACCCGATTAACATAGATTTTTTTAGGTTATGTTTACAAATAAGTATTCAACAGTTGTTTCTCTTACGTTGCCGCTTTCTAGAGTGCCATCACGATAATATTCACAACTTCACATACGACACTAAAAATGATCGACGTATCTTAAGATACGTTGTTTGGTGTGATTCCAAAACATAATTTTGTTAGATACGGCATTTCATTTTTTCTTTATAACTTGGGTACCTTTATGGATACGGTTACGATACTTGGTGAGAAAAAAAAGGGAAGCGAACTTAGAATATGGGCGGCGTAACTCAATTTGTCGATTTTTGTCAGTTACGACACTTTGTGTGGAGGGCGACGATATGCTTTTCTTTTGTTTCAAAATTAGTCATTTGACACTTTGGTTCAATATTTCGGGACGTTTTTTTTTTCCTATTTGATTGAAAGCTATTTGGCAAAAGATACACTATTAAACAAAAAATGTGTCAAATTATTCCTAGGAAACTATCTAGAAGGTGTAAAATATCAAATTAATCACTTATCTAGCATGCTGTGCACGAAAAAACATGTGTCATTCGTGTGTCATTTAGTATGTAGCAGATTTGCGTCAAATGAGCTAGCAGTGAGTTTAAATTGTTATTATTATTAAATGAAATTTGGCATTAAATCGATCAAGGGGAGATTCAACTGCTAATTTTAAGCATGCCACGACGATGTCATGATGTTATTGCAGCAAGAGGTGGAAACACCCGTTACAAATAATTATTAGCATGTTATTTTTGTGTTTTTATGTTTTTTATATTGCAATGTTTTTGTGAATTTATTTAATAAAATTTAGCTTTAAACATGACGTTTTCAATTTTTTTTGTCCCTCTAAAACATGTAAGTATACCAGAGTATACCTATATACAATAAATTTAACTATTATTATTATTATTAAAATTTTAAAATCTATAATACTGGTCGAAATCTATTTAACCGATGTCAAGGTACAGCTTTTTACAGATTTCCCCGAAGAATTGGCACATTTTTGTTTAATAGAGTGTATCTTTTGAAAAATAGCTCTTAATCAAATAGGAGAAAAACGTCCCGAAATATTGACCCAAAGTGTCAAATGACTAATTTTAAAACAAAACAAAAGCATATAGCCCGGTTGGCATAGCTTTATAAACCCGGTTACCATAATTTTCGGAATTTTATATTTATGATTTTATCGACCCCTGTATAATAAGAAAACGACAATCTTTAAAAATCACCATTATATCACGCAAAATCTATAGGAAAAGAGCTTTCAAAATCTTAAATACTGGTCAAAATCTGTTCAACAATTGCCAAGATACAGCATTGTAAAGATTACCAAAATTTTACATATTTTTTGTTTAATAGTGTATTTATTGCCAAAAGACACTTATCAAAAAAACTGGCAAAAAGGTCTGGAGATATTGATGTCATCTTACTAACAGCACATGCCGGGAATTTCTAACTTTACCAGTTTACTCTACAGAATGTTTTAAATTTACGGCACAAAATCGTCTCTACTAATAACACCCTGTATATCAGTAAAATCGTTTTACAGATTAACGTTAGGAGCTTAAAAATGTTTGTAACACCTTAGGTTACACTGAAAAAATTAGTTCGTCAAAATCGGATGAGCGGGAACAAACTTTTGCTAGATTTTAGAGTATTCGCTAATTTTGACGAGAAGTGTATATTTAGTATATTATTTTTACTTGATAGGTACACATTACAAATGCATCCAATACAATTAATATAACCTTCGTTTTCAAACACAGGCGGTAGATTTAGGGCAATCAGGAAAACTGATCCAGCCGTAATCCAATTAGTAATTGTTTTTGAAATCCTTAAGAACCATCGCAACTGAAAATTTACTATAGCTACAAAAGCTACATACATATTACTTACCTATAATAGGTATAATATATTTTATTATTTTAATTAAATTATTTTTCAGCGGGTGATTTTACAGCCGATTCTTTAATAGAATTCCTTAAGAACGAAACCAACGGTTATGTGGTTAGTTATATCATGGCTTCATTTTTCCTTCTCGCTGCTTTACATGCTAGCAGATTTTGCGATTTGAGGACATTAACGTAAGTATACATAGTATAATATTATAGGGTAAACATACCAGTTATTGGACAGTTAAGCTTTTTTTTTAATTTCATGTCGCTGCCACTGGAGTATTTTTTAACGGACATTATTCTGCTTATGCCAGATCCTAGTACATATATCCTATTTTAACTTAACGGGTTTTAAATATTCCTAATGTTACAGTTGTTTTAAAAAATTTGAAAAAACCTGAAAAGGTTCCAAAAAGTTAGTTATTGGACAAAAAATTCAATTACTGGACACAACATTTTCAGTTAATGGACACTGGCAAAGTTATGACTAAATGCCAATAAAAAATTAAAATCAGTGTTCAAAAACTTTTATTAACTTAAAACTACATTCACTTATATTTTTTCATTTCATTTTGGTACATGCTAAATACTTTTTCGACGTCCAGGTCGTCATTTGCATTATTTTCTGACATCTGGCCCACTTTTGTTCTATAGTCTTCAAAATCTTTGTCACTTCCCATTTTTGGTTCCTCATAAATTTTGCTATCAGTTTTCAATTGATCGTCTGTATCGATTCCTTCTTCACTTTCTATTTTTCCCGGCGAGATTTCACAAATTGGGCTGTTGGTTTCATCTTGCTCATCTACTTTATAACATTCGCTACTTTCTACTTTTTTCGATTCATCGCACAATTTGCTGTCATTTCTTTTCTGTACGTTTATTTCATTACCTTTCTTATTGTCAATTTCTTTTGTTTCTTGATCAGCGTTATCTTCGTTTCTTTCTATTTCTTTCGGGTCTTCATATATTTTGAGGTTGGATTCTATTTGATAATCTGTTTCGATATCCTCTTCACTTTCTATTTCTTTAAATCTTTTACACATTCTGCGGTCGAGTTCGTTTTCATTATACATTTCGCCGTCTTCTTCACTTTCTATTTCTGAAATATCATCATCATCACTTTCCTCAGTATAAAACATGTGACACATGAATAAACCTTACAAGATCAGACTCCTCCCTTGCTGAAAGAATTGGATTTGGGCCGCATGTATCCTTATGACCAGGATTTTTTATTTTAAATTCCAGTGTTGATTTGGGTACACCGTATTTGTGTGCCGCATTTCTATATGACGTTTTGTTATTCTTGACTTTATTTATCGCAGCTTTCATCGATTCCGAATTATATTCATTTTTCTTGGGCATGACTGAAAACTAACAACATAAAAAAACTCATGTTTCAGTTATAGGACAGATTGTAACCAGTTATGGGACGGGCGTCCAATAACTGGCTACACTCTGAATAGTGACCCAAAATCGGATGTGCCGGAAACAGAGAAGACGCACTAACATTTCACACAAAAACTGTACGAGCTTTGCAAAATGCAGTTATTGGACAGGTGTCCAACAACTGAAAATAATCATATTTTAGGTCAGTTATTGGACACACTTGTAAGACATAACCTAATTTAAATATATTTATTTAAACCTTAAAAATACTTAGCTTTACTACACCAGTACCTTGTATATTTATACGGAGCACTTTGGAACAATTTCACCACTAATTATGACACTAAAATTTACTTAAGACTTCTTAATATAAAATTAAGAAAACCGTATTTCTTGTGCATGACCAAAGAATGTCACATTTGGCGCCAAAACAGAAACATCAATCAAATGTAATTTATGTCAATATTGATACTAATAGTACAATGGCGACATCCCAACAAAACTTAGCGAACTACTGAATACAGAATTCTTGTTTTATGCTGATATAATTGGGTGGCCAATAGCTCCCATGGGTCCAATAACTGGTATGTTTACCCTAATAGCCATAAAAAAATAGGACGTATTATGGAAATGACCTGCTATTATATTTAAATCGCATGAATTATTTAGGTATACTGTGTCGCTGCCGAAAAGTCTCCTAAGTAAATTCTTTTAGAAATTTGATAAGTTGATTGATAAACGAAATTATGTCTGGAATATCGTGGAGACTTCTAAAACACCTACTTTGCTAACGCGAACTTCTTGCTTGTACTTCCCTACGATATTTTAAAGCTGTCTTATAACAATACGCGCTGGTTTGAATCACGATGAAACCGCTCAAAGTAGGTATTTTATAAGATTACCTATTATTACTTTCACTTTGATATGTCGACACCTACGTAGTGAACGTGCTTACTAAAAGCAAGGCGACCTTCTTGTTTCTTGTTCGGGCCATAGATAGATAGATAGATATGTAATCGGGTGGCGTTCTTCACCTCATCCACTGCGACCTTTTCAGATCTATTGTGGTTCCCTTTTTACGCTTAGAGGACTTGCTCTAGCTTTGTCCTCTTGATTGTTCCTAGGATCCTTGTTAGCGGGTGCTTTACGTAGCTTTCCGCCTCGGGATATTCTAGTCCTGTTTGTGTGAATCTTGTCCTTACTAGTCCTTCACATTCACACAGGATATGCATGGGGGTTTCCTCTTTCTCCTGGCAGAACCGGCAAAGAGCGTCTTCTGCCAGACCCATGTTTGTCATATGTTTTCTAAGCTTACAGTGTCCGGTTAGCATGCCTACCAATGTTCTTACGGACTTCTTGTTCGGGCCATACTTGTCTCTCTTTATATGTAGTAGAAATAACTTGATGAGGACAGAGAAAGATATATGCTACGAATGAGTCATTAAATTATTTTAATTATTTTTCACCTTACCTTCCCTGTTTTGGACGCAAATGGAATCGCCCAACGACCTCGCCTTATAAAATGAAAATGGCTGACAGAGTGCAGAAACTTGATGTTTTCTATTTAATATTGTTCATGGACAAGAGCCTTTTCACTTTTCATTCTTCTAAAGGTAAGTAATTAAAACATCTTTTTGTTAACTTTGAATAATTTATTTTTGTAATTATACAACTCATCCTATATAATTCATATTACCATTAACATTAAACTTATAGCCGAAATTTGCCACCACTTGTTTAATTATATTTCTCCTAAATTTTGGTAATTTTATTAATACGCATATTTTAATTACTAAACCCTACCCTACGATAATAATTTAAATCTTGTTGATTCTTGCTTATCGACTTCTTACTATGTGTAGGGGAAGGTTGCCTATATTGAACCGCTACCTAAATTTTACCACAGTACATTTCTCCGAAACTAAACAAGTGCCATATCATCTGGCAACACTGTAACATACTTGCACCACTTGCAGAGGTTTTTTATAGCCTGAAGGCGAACCACGAACAATCGCTTTTATATCGATCGACAAGGAGAAGTCGATCGCCTTCTTGTCGAAGCGATCGAGATTTCGTACCACGGTGAATCTATTTATCGAAATCGTCTTCTGTTCGGGCGTTTCCGTTTTGTCGATAAAGACTTATTATCCATTTTAAAAATATTTCCTATAATTCCCCGTTTATGATTAAAAGCCAGTAATTAACAATAAAAAGAAGAAGAATATAGGTTATATTTTTAAATTGTTTTGGTATTTGTGTTTGTTTACTGTTTAATGTAGTCTCTAAATTTTAAGTTTTTAATCATTTTTCTTGTATATTATCTAATAAAATGTTTTTATTTCCGCCACCTTCATTTTTGTTTTATATTTTCAGTTTTGCACAGCAAGCTTTCATTTATCAGGATTTTTTCCCCTAGGCCCAACGCATTTTATTTTGTGGCTGCATCCTTCCACAACTCCAGAGATTTTTGTTTAGCATTTTGGCACACAAATTTGCCTCGATTTGTCAGGATGCACCTCTAAGATATCTAGGAGTAAATCCCAATGCCTGGAATTTACTCTCATTCTTTTTACTGCAGACTCCATTGTCTAAACACAGAAAACTTCATGTAGGTACATACTTACTGTGTTTTTCGCTTTCTCCGAAAAACCTATTAATTTGTATGAACTAAACGGATATTTAATTTTAGAAAGCTTTATAAATTAAAACTATATGTATTCTAATACACTCTATTATTTTTAAAGAAAAACAATCGAATATAATATTTCCTTCGACCAACATTATTTACATCACGAGACAAAAACAATGATATTCATACACCTATGGTAAAGAGTAATTTTAGCCAATGATCAGTATTATATAAAGGAATAACAATTTGCAACAGTTTACCGAAAAAAATTTAAGAAATATCGAAATTATGGATTTTTAAACGAAAACTAAAAATACCAAAAATTTTTAAAACTAAACTAACTTTAACGTATTATTATTATTATTATTATTATTTCGTAAATGGTTATTATATATATATATTTTTAAAATAATTTCGATGGAGTTATTAACAGTTAGGTACTAAACATGATTATTTGTGATTTTATATTATATATTTGGTGTTATATTCTCTGTAATAAACTTTTTAAGTTGGTTGAGAATAAAGATATATAATAATATTAGTATTATAATTATAAAGATATATTATTATTAAACCACCCAAATGCGAAAAACCATTTAAAACTCGAAACAAAGTAAACAAACCCGATTTCTGAGGTTAGGTTGTTCGTCGACAAGCTTTAGCGGCGTCCACTTGTCAGTCGACTTCTTTCGATGCGATAAAATCGTTAAGTTGGATAAAGCGATCGTCTGTGGTAGCTATTTATGTAGATCGACCTTGAGCCATGGCGAGACGGGGAAAGACGTAAGGGGAAATTGTCGATTACGATTGTCTGTGGTTCCACTTCTGGTAGGTATATATCATAGATACTTTGAAATAAAATTCTGCAAAAAATCCTGCAGTTGAACAACATACTAAAGTATACTAAGGTATAGCTTCAAGATCGATTTTGCGTTAGGATCTATGATAAGAAATCTTGAAATTGGTCCAATATGGGCAACCTTCCCCTACTTATTACACGACTTATTTCTTGATCTCTTTTAAACCTTTTCCTACTCGCGTGCGGTAAAGTACACTTTACAGCACTCATTTTCATGTCGTAAGTAGTACTTTACCGCACTCAGTGCGGTAAGTGCGGTAAAATTTCTTTACCGCACCCAATGCTTTGCGCCCTGGTGCCACCCCGCATAGACGTTTTTTTATACAATATAAAGCTGGAAAATGCTCACAACAATGCGTGGGCATTAACACTATCGGAAAAATGCCAGCAAATATTGCTGGATTTTTACATCTATCCAATCCAGAGATGTATACCGGGCACTGCTTTAGAAGATCATCGGCAACTATGCTTGCAGAATCTGGCAGCAACATAACAAACATTAAGAGGCACGGTGGATGGAAATCCACCTCTGTAGCAGAGTCGTACATAGAAGATTCCTTGCAAAATAAAAAAAGGATTGCTCAAAACATTCTGCAAAGCTCTAGTACCCCAAATAGAAGCACTGAGCAGTGTTCAACTTTAACATCAACGTCAGTAGCAGTGACAGAGACTTTAGAGGATGCTCCTGGTCTATCAACACGAAACAACCCAACGCCTACACCTTTAGCAATTTTCAGGTCACAACAATCTACTGTACCATGCATGGCGCAAGAAAATAACGCTTCTGTAATTTACAAAAACTGCTCAACTACATCTGATGAACAAAATCAAGCTCGCTCAGCACTTAATTTGCATTGCGCTACAAATTGTACATTTAATTTTAATATTTATCGTTAGCTATATTTTTATATTATAATGTTTGTATGTAATAAATATTTTTAAAAAATATTGTTTCTTTTTGTATTAATTTTGTAATATAATTCTTTTTTTTACCGGTGCGGTAAAGATTCTTTACCGCACTCAGTGCTGTAAAGATTCTTTACCGCACTGTATTAATTTTATTCAAAAAATGCAATTGATGTACTTGCATTCGCGCAATGCATAATATAAAAATATTTATAGCTTTTAACAATTAATATTTGTTACTTTTTATAAATTTTTTCTTTTAAATTTGATTTTTGTTCCAAATATTATTGCTCGAAGGAAAAATTGTGTACCTACCACGTGCGTAAAGTGTCTTTACCGCCCTTAACGGCTTGCCCGAACTCCGCTTCGCGTCGTTCGTGCAACTGCCGTCGCGTGCGGTAAAGGACCACTTTCCGCACTTGTTAGGTAAATAACTATTAACGATTACCTACTGAGTATGAGTAGAAATCATTTTATTTTGGCCACTATGCTGTTTTTTTTTGCATTGTGGTATTGTTGTTTTAGATAAGCAGCAGCAGCTGTTTCTTCTTACGAAGAATGTATTTTGGAGACAATATTTTGTCGCCACCTTTAGGTTGTATGTAAAAAAAAGTATTTACGCACAGGCCTTTCCATTCTTCCAGGCTGACAATAAGTACAATAGAAATAGGTATTTTCATTAAAAATACACACATTTCTGAGAAAACCTGAAGGAGAGATTGAATGAAAAACCAGTTAATAAGTAACTCGATAAGCAGATTACGAGGAATTATATAAGACATACTCAAATGGTAATTGTGATTTTTTTCTAATAAGTATTTTAATAAAATTATGACATGCATTGCTGAGTTTTATTTTTTATTTTCTGGCAGGCCAGATTAACAATAACTTAGACGATTTTATTTTAATGTGATATTTAGTCAACAAGGTTATTCAGAATTCTGCTATTTAATTTTACTGTTAAAAATCGCTTAAAAATAAAATAAAAACCAATATAATTTTTCAAAGGGGCTCGTCTTATCGCGCAAGACCAAACATGTGACAGACCTATAAAATCAACTAACGGGATTTTAAATCGTTTTGGCGTAAACTATTTTAAAATATTTCGTCCATAAAAAATATACATCTGCCTCTCGGCTTAAGTTTCTCACCAGACACGATGGCGGCGCTGTTTTTGACATTTCTTAATTTCATTTTTACTTCGACCAGTTATCTAACATACTTGTTTGTCTTCTTCCTAGTGTAAAGTATTCGTTGGTCGTAATAATCGAGATCCAATATATGGTGAGCGTCGAATTTGTAACATGATGTATTACATTGCATAATATAGATATATTTTTGCAGAAATGGCAAAAAAACATTAGAACAATAATATGCTGTAGAACAAATATATCATTTAATAATTCTGTATCAACTTTAGGCAAGAAGGTCCCAGATGTTTCGTCAGAGAAATTGTTCATAGAATGAAACTCGCAAAGCGTCGTTTCCTCCGTCAGGTGGGGTTTGGTAAGAAGAAAGTTAAAATCAACGAAAGCAAGAATACTTCCCAGAATGATGGTGACTGCAGTGGATTAACCAGCACCAGTCGAAAATCCAAGAAAGGTAAGTTATTTTAAACACTATAATGTACCTATATATAACCGGGCGGTGCCGCAAGACTGGTCATATGGGAAATCCCATCAGTGTTGCCAGAGTCTAACTTTAAGATATCGGTAGAATATAGGACTCTAAATATCGGTAGAATGGAAAAAATCGGTATTTTTTTTTTGATCTGAGTTTTAACGCAATTTTTATTACATAAAAAATATCATTTAACACGCAAGAAATAAAACATTTTTCAATACTAGAAAATGTATTTATTACAAAACCAACTGACAAAATTACAAACTTAAAGACTACAATGCATATCTAGGTATCTACATAAAAACATGAAAAATAAAATATATGTATACTGCCTTCCCTCACCAGCACTATCACTGGCACTGACGTCACTGTCACTATTGCTCATGTTCAAATCAAAAAAATCTCCAATCTCCAAATTTTAAATGTGTGTGTAAAACGACTAATCTCACAAACTTAGGTAGTTCCCCGCCTGTAACGACTCTGTATAGGTAATCCCCGTAAATGCAATTATTGAGACGACAAATACGCTTCGAGAATTCCCCGATTTTTACTCGATATCGCCAAGAAAATCGTTGATATATGCCTCATTATTGGTAGGTAAATTTTTATATAAGTATGAATTTTTTGGACAAATTTATGGGTTTTTGGATTTTGCAGGAAGGAATAAAAAAATGGGTAGAATGTTAATTAAAATCGGTATATCGGTAGATCCTAGCCGAAATCGATAGCTCTGGCATCACTGAAATTCTGTTAGGGTCATATTCAAGGTTGCCAGGTCTAGGGAAATTTCCCTAGATTTAGGGATTTTTGGATAATCTAGGGATTTAGGGAAAACTTTTGTTAAAACACTCAAATCTAGGGATTTTTAAGAGGCTTTATAGAAGCCAAAAGAAAATTTAAACTATGTTTATATTATGCTATTATACAAAATATTCATCACATCAGAGCGACCAAATATAATAACGCGGATACAGCTAAGTTACTACCGGGGGTACGTTTAAAATTGCCCAAGCCGGGGTATCCCTCGCTAATTTTTGTGTTCTGCATGCATGGGTATCTATTCTTGACGGTAATAGAATAGAACAACCAATAGAACGTGGGCGTGGTTCTCTAGGAAACATAAAAATACTATGTATTCTTAAATTGTTTGTTTTATTTACCGACCTAACCCAGGTTATGATTTTTGTTTATTTTCTACGAACACCTATCCTTCTTACATTTTTAATGTTTCATAAATGAAGGTTTTGCAAAAAGTTTAAGTTTTGTTATTCTTTGAATATGTATTACACCCCGAAACAAAATACCATTTTTTTTGGTTATCAATTGTCCCCCCCCCCCCCCCCTAAATTTTTGGAAAGTTAATATATAAAAATATCTAGAGAATTTTTTTCCGATCTAGGGATTTTTTAAACATATTTCTAGGGATTTTAATTTTTTTGACCTGGCAACCTTGTATTGGCTTCAGCAATAATTTATTATTAAAAACGTATTAGGTTTTTTGAAGGTCCTTGTACACAGCGTGTTAAAATCAATAATTTCGTGTCAGATCCATTTTTGGTTTATTCTGGAGTTCCGCAGGGTTCCCACTGTTCACCCCTTTTGTTTAACATTTTTATTAATGATATACCTAATTTTGTTGTGCATTCCAAAGGAAGTTCTTATGCCGATGACCTCAAATTATATAAGACAATACACTGCATTCAGGATAGTATGGACTTACAAAGGGATATTAATTCCCTCTGGGAGTGGTCTCAAATAAACCATATTAGCATTAATATCGACAAATGTTGTTACATTAGCTTTTATAGAAAGGTCGCAAGAATTCCAACATCTTACCATATTAATATATGTTGAACTTGAATATAAGAATACAGTAAAAGATTTGGGTGTTTACTTTGATGAACGAGTAAGTTTTAATGACCATGTGGTGAGAGTCTCTCAGAGTAGTCTGAAAATATTGGGTTTCGTTTGTAGAAGCTGTCAGGATCTATCATTGGAAGTGCTAAGGACACTCTATACGAGTCTAGTTCGTTCAAATCTTGAGTATGCAAGTGTTGTTTGGTCTCCCTACTATCAGGCATATACTGACATTATCGAACGAGTTCAAAATAAGTTTTTGCGGGCTGCAGCCTTTAAGATGGGGGTTAATTTTCTGAACTACCATAGGGCTGATATAATGCAGCGTATCAATTTGGTTACATTGGAACAAAGAAGAACGTTTTTGGATGTATGTTTTGTGTTTAAAGTGTTAACTGGCTTGTGTGACTGTGATGGTTTGCTCTCGAGAATTGGTTTGAATGTTCCTGATCGAAACCTAAGAAATTATACACTTTTTCATTTGGGTTTTCATAGAACTAACTATGGCTTAAATACACCTTTGGATAGAACTCTGCGTACTCTTAACGCTATGAGCGGGCATATGGATTTTTTTAATCTGTCGCTGGAAGCTTTTAAGCGTAAAAGTATGATATTTGTCAAGGGACTGTAAAACCGCATTTGCGGATGCTGTGATCAACTAGGGCTGTGCTAAGCATTATTTATTGAAATTATTATATTTTTTCTTTTTAAATTAAGTAGTATATGTTTATTAGAAATACAAAAATTGTAAAATGGGGTATCCCGTATGTTTAATAAATAAATAAATAAAAAATAAATAAAAACTATATAATATTTACAAAAACTTTGGTTGGACTTGTTTGGGGTTTTGATGGTCGTTGATATACGATATCTAAATACCTATACCTATACCAATATTTATTTAGACAATTATCACTTAACTATATAGATACATCCCTTATGAGACGTCTCATCCCTTGGGGCATAAAAGTTAGAAATTCACAATATACCTAGGTATATTTCTTGTTTAAAAAAAATGTATAACTTGTTTGAGCTCTTGAGCATTAGATCATCTTTTTAACCTCAAAATTATTTTATTAGGTGGCGATCCATGTGGTGGTCTTTCTTCACATGCTGGGAAGGCAATAAAAAAGATAACGAATCACAAGAAGAATGTTTTTAAGCATAGTGGATATTGTCCTTTGCACAATCCTTGCACAAAGAGTGATTGTGAGAGCAGTGTCAGTGGCTCTGATTTTGAAGATCTTGGAAATTATTCCGATTTAGAAAGTACATAAATAAATAGTGACACACACCTGTGTATTTATAACTGTATGTGTTGGTATATCTTGTGTATTGTTATGTCTTTGTTTTGTAATAAAAATAAAATAATATTGAATTTAATTTTTTCTACCTTTATTATATAGGGGGTCCAGGTCGTGACTACAGACCTACCTACAGACTCTCTTTGCCACCCTAATTATTTTTGTGACGAACTGACGAAGACGAAAGTAA
Organism: Polydrusus pterygomalis; assembly: GCA_963969555.1. Classification (NCBI taxonomy): domain Eukaryota; kingdom Metazoa; phylum Arthropoda; class Insecta; order Coleoptera; family Curculionidae; genus Polydrusus; species Polydrusus pterygomalis. The sequence continues at coordinate 6,916,705 of OZ018376.1, forward strand.
TAGGTAATAATAATAATGTAAACCCAGTCAATTTATGGCGCAATGCACAGAACAAATTAAAAGTGGCTTACCGCTTCAATTGAGTCTCGGGCGTAAGGTACGTTACCCGTCGCCATTTATTTATGGGCAACCCTGAAATAGTACTATATTAATTGGATAACAGATGGCACTGTTACATTGTACTTTATAGCTTGCAGTAACGACAGCTGTTTCTAATCTTTACTGCCATCTAATTATAAGAAGCTAAACTACCTTTTGAGATGCGTCTACCTGACAGACATGGCGATTGTCAAATACAACAAATGTGTCGTCAATCTGTCAAATGGTGGATGTGTCATAATCATAAAATTATTATTTCTATTTTTATTCGATTTCAATAGTAAAAAATAATGAAACAGAAGTTGGAGACGTGTAATAATATAAATAAACTGTTATTTGTTAATATGTTTCATTAAGTTGTGCCGTAGTGCGCCGTAATCTTTATTTTTTGACCAAAAAATATGTTTCTGTAGTTTTAAGCATATAAAAAAATGTTTGCATCATTAAAAAATAAAATTCGGGAAGAAACTGGAAGTGATTTGGGAAAATTGACTGCAAAAATAACTTCTAGTACTGTACAGAAAATAGAAAACTTAAGAGGAAGGTCACAACAAGGCTCTACGTCAAGTTTAAATTCTATAGTTTCGTCAGGTTAGTATGTTACTATGTTGATTCTCAACACCCATATGTAGTTCATAATTTGCTTTATTTACCGTCTTTCTTACCTGTTAGCACCTTTTATTACACTAACACAGCAAGGTGCAAAATTCCTCTAATAGTCATACTTACTTGCAAGGCAAACACAAAATATATTTATATGTTTTTAACATTAAATAACATACAAAATAATAATATCCAAAACTTTGACCTGAACGACATTTTCTATCATTTCAGATGGCTTTCGAGAAGAAGGTCCAATGGAACCGGATGAGTTTAAAAGAAGATTTGCCAAAATCGAGGCAGAATTCTCTAAAAGACTTGACCAAAAAGATCATGACTGGCGGGACTTAGTTAAAGATAAGGATAGGAAATTGCAGTTCCTCGAGAAGGAAAAAGATGAAGCCTATAGGCAAATTTCAAATTTAAAAGATTCATTAAAAAATGCTGAAGGTACTTTAAAATGTTCAGTCATTGACAGTAGGTATTAAGTATAAGTTTTTATATACCTATTAAATGCCACCAGTTATTATAGCTTTGATTTGTCTGTTTTTAGATCTCAAACAGAAAATTTTAGAGCACAAAGAAAATTCTGATCAGATCGAAACACTTCAATCTCAGGAATTATCTAAGGTAAAACAGTTAGTATTAGAAAAAGATAGGGAACTTTCCGAAAAAACGGCAGCACTCAAGGAAGCCACCAGCCAGTTGGAGAAATTGAGAAATGAAATAGGCAGGTTACGGAGACAAGAGGAAATGTTGAGTGATGTCCAGGTATTTATTTATTTCTTTATTGTATGTTTATACCTACTTAGATGTTTAGTTAGTTGGAGATTTGACAGGCAATAATTTTTCTAGTAGCATGGTTTCTGTTGTACATCTGTTTACAGAATAGTACTACCTTGTTATAAAACTTAGGTTCTTAAATACATTGCTCGATACATTGGTTATTTTTAAGCAATTATTTATTGTGCTAATGGCAAGCCAATGTAACTTTCTTGATTGTGACTTTTACTTATTTAAAGTTCATTCTTGGTTTTTTAATCGGTTTTTTAATTTATGTGAAATACCTACCAAATCATAGGTACCCAACTAAGTAAGTAAGTGGTTTTTATGGTTTCCATTTTCCTTGTAAAAACATTGTCTATATTAGAGCGTTAGTAATCCGGTTGCTGCAAGTATAGGTAGTTACCTACAGTACCTAGGTACTCATATTTGCTAAACTTTTTTACATACATAAGTAGTTCAAACTTCTATCCATTTCTGTAAGTATATATTAAGTTATTGACTGTGTATTAAGTGTTCAGTTTTCAATAGTTTTCATTTAATAACACGTGTTTGTAAAGCTCCTTAATATATCTACATACAATAATAGGTACCTAAGTACCTATACAATTTTATACAATGAATTTTTATCTTTTTACAGCTAAGTACATTTTCTATAATCGGCCGCTTGGTAGGTCTATTATACTTTTGGCAGTATTTTTTAATTTTATACACTTAAATATTTAAATAACTATTTGAAAAATATATTGTGAGCTAAAATTTAAAATATAATCTTAACATAGTATAAAACAAAGTCGCTGTCTGTCCGTCCCCTACCAGCTATATATGCTTAAATCTTTAAAACTAAGCAACGGATTTTGAAGCGGTTTTTTTTAGTAGATAGAGTGATTCAAGGGGAAGGTTTTTATGTATAATAGCGACCCGCCCCGGTTTCGCACGGGTGCAATTTCAGAAAGTGGCATGCCTGGTACTAATATATCGGGTTTGTTCGGGTTTTTATTTATACCAGCGGGTTGCAACGCATGCCGGATACACGCTAGTGATTTAATAAAACACAAAAATTAATGCAAATTGTAAATTGACTGGTCACTGGTCAATGAAAGAGTTTCTATACTTTTGTAATATATAATATATATAATAAAAAAATTTTTAAAAACATTAAAAATTTTTTAAATGTAAGACATATGGAAATATTATATTACGCGTTAGTTAAAACTCATTTAAATTACGGAATTTTAGGTTGGGGAGGAATAAATAGAACTTTAGTTAAAAAATTAGAAATATTACAAAAAAGGTTTCTAAAAATTATATACAATAAAGATTATCTTTATCCTTCAAAAGAATTATATTCAGAAACAAAAAAGTTGAACATTAGACAACTTTACATTTATAACATCTTAATTAATATATATATTCAAAAATAAAAACCTTATACAATTTAAAAACCATAATCATAATACACGTCATAAAAATGAAATAACCATAAAACCTAAAATAAATAAGTCCATAGGACAAAAAAACTTCAAATATTTATGTTTTTATTTAAACGATTATTTACCAACAAAAATTAAAAAATTGATTTCATTAAAAAAATTTAAAGTCGAAATAAAAACATGGATATTAAAAACAGACAATTTGAAAATATTTTTAGAAATGCTTTAATTATTTAATTAATATTGTTCTGAAAAATTTATATGAGTATTTTTTACTTAAAAATTATAAATTAATAATTTTATTATAGGTAATATATTTCTTCAAAAAAGCTGCGTTAATACTATAAATTAACATTTTTACTTTAAAAAAATTGATTTTTAATGCATATTTATGATTTATGATTTTACATACTAAAACAAAAAATAAGATTTGCCCCTAACAAGCTCAGCTTCAGGGGATTGAAGAATAAGTTTATTGAAGACAACATAAACATATTTATTATATTATTAAATTTTTGAATAAACTTATTATTATTATTATTATTATTATTATTATTATTATTATTATCTACTGGCAAATACTGTAAATACCCGTTACATAGAAATATGGTTAAAGGGGAATAAGGGGGATCGGTAGGTAGGAAGAAATCTAGACCCAGTCATATATTTTGAACACAATTTATTTTATAGGTATTTCGGACAGGTAAAAGTTTTAACATTTGTATCAAAATACACTTTATTGTTATAAGAAGTATATCTTGTTAACAAAGCTTTGGATAGTATTAAAACTGTTATGAAAATTACAATGTTCACTATATCAAGTAAGAAAAAGTAATCCAATAAATAGATAAATAAATAAATAGATAATCACACCTTATGAGACAACAAAATAGTCATGGTCAAAAGTTTACACACAAATCAATCGAAGACGCAAACGCAATTCTACAAAAAATCTGGCAAGAATATACAAGTTTTACAAAACTACAAGTGAATGCCTAGTTATCATTGTAAAATTCCTGAAGAGGTTCCTGTAGGATCTAGTAATTAGTTGTATTTTTAGTCATTGCTTAAAAATCCTGTCATCAATATCACCTGCTGATAAGCCAGTGGTTATAAATTTTGATGCTCTCATCAAGGAATTTTTGGTTGGAGTTGTTTTTGGTATAGAAAGAGGAATATGATTCACAGTAGGCATGTTATAGGAGCATAATTTTTATATTTTTCATGGATAAGGCTTCCAAGATAAAAATTCCAATTAAAGTTAAAATCTTTTCCCTGACAAATAAAAGTTTACAGTGAGTACGACAATTAACACCACACAAGTATCTTAATGCCCTCTTTTGCAAAACCAATGTGGAGCCCAATAGGCTCTTACTACTGAATCCCCAAAAAGCAATTTTAGCAAACAAGTTTAATAATAATGGAAGAAAGCCTATGGTAAATTTATATCTAAACTTTTTAGTATATTAGTTTAAATAAAACTCAACAGTGTTACTCTCCATTGTGTGTGTATTTGGCCCACTCGTTTTTATTCAAAAGTTGTACTACTATCTATTTTAGCCTTTAATCTCTAATGTGAAATAAACTATCAGTTAAATAATTAAGTATGGTATAATTAATTATTTACATACACTTTGACTAATACTGTTTTAGTATTGTAATTATTATAAAGCTTATCTTTATGACTAAGTACTTAAAAGTGCTCGCGTTGCACGTTGCCGCCGATTTCTTCACAATGTTGTTTTGAAGATTTTTGTTATTTTTACTTTTCTTCACCCCATGAAAATTAAACTGAGTTTTTATTCTCCTCTGTCACTCAATTTCTCCAAATTGGGACATACAATAATTTACATTTACCGATACCGATAATCGGCCGATACCGATATTTTAATTGCCGATACCGGATACCGATATACAGTGTGTCCCGCTTTTCATGAATACACCCTGATATCTCAGTTATTGATAATGCGATTTTCTTCAAATTTTGGTGGTGATTGTATGTTAGAAAAATGAAGTATTTGGCATAGTGAACACTTTTATGCATCATAGGCGTGCGGTCTTGGGGGGTAAAAAAGGGGTGATTTTTTGAGAAAAGTTTATTAGGGCTTACTTTAAATAAATTTTTCTATCAGATTTAGAATCAGCATCCCAAAAAAACCCTTAATTAATATTTTCAAAATCTGAAGAGCTGATTTTAGCAATAAAAAAAGTATTTTTTAATTTGGCACTGTTTTAATACCTAACTCCTTTATTTAAAACTATGATATCAAAATTACAAATTATATTATTTTAGATTTTTGTATTTTCAACATAACTACCTTCTAAAACAATACACTTTTCAACAATTCTTCTTAAACATAAATTCACTTTCATTATTACCAAATAAGCGGATAATTTCTACTTTTTCTACAATTGTAAGAACTATTCTTCGGTTTTGTGCCATCTTCCTAACAGTTAAGTAAGAGTGCTTGACTTATTGACAGTTTATAGGAATTACTAAATGCCAAACAAAAACTTTTGTTTCAAAGCACTCTGCGATTAATTTGCTCAAAAACAATACAGGCCAGCAACAGTAACACAACGCGCGTATCTTAGCAAAATTTCGAAAAAAAAACTTAATCATAGTAGTTGCGAGGATACTGAATTCAACGAAATGATATGGAGGCGTTTGAAACGTAATAGGATCAGGACATTAAAACCAAAAAGTTGGAAATAAACAACCTATTAAAAAAAAAGTGCCAAATTAAAAAATAATTTTTTTACTGCTAAAATTAGGTCTTGAGATTTTGAAAATATTAATTAAGGGGTTTTTTGGGATGCTGATTCTAAATCTGATAGAAAAAATTATCTAAAATAAGCCCTAATATACTTTTCTCAAAAAATCAACCCTTTTTTACCCCCCAAGATACCCCCTATGATGCATAAAAGTGTTCACTATGCCAAATACTTCATTTTTCTAACATACAATCACCACCAAAATTTGAAGAAAATCACATTGTTAATAACTGAGATATCAGGGTGTATTCATGAAAAGCGGGACACACTGTATATCGGTATCGGCACCACATTTTTAAAAGTTCATCTATAAGTATTCAATAAGCTTAATATAAATAAAAACTGTTAATAGTGGCAACGCCGTAAAGCACCTTTATTCTTCAAACACAGATCCAAGTTAAATACTGGCATCGACGCGGACGTCAGGCACTGTTGCCATTTCTGGGGAAATTTCCCTAAATCTGGGGAAAATCTGCAATCAGTAGGGAAAAAGGGAAATTTTGTATAATTTAGGGAATTTTTATTCTTTTTTGATTTTGTGATATGTAAATCCCAGGCCTCCGTTCGCTTGTATTTTAAGGGGAATCACACAAGAGGAACCACGCATTTTTTGAAACGAGCCGCATGGCATTCATAAATGACCTATCACTCATTGCGGCTAGTTGCTTTACGGAACTAGCGACTTTTTTTTTTTTTTTTAGAAGCGTAAAAAATATTGAAGTGAATAAAACAAAACGCTTTTTAACCCGGTTTTTTACTACTTTGCCGAATTTTTTACCTCGAATACTCGGAAGTCGATTATTAAAATAACCCGATTTTTCCCATCACTACTTTTTCTTTAAATTAAAAGATCTGGGGAAAATCTGGGGAATCTGGGGAATTTTTAAGAAATTATCTAGGGAAAAAAAATGTTGGACCTGGCAACACTGACGTCAGGTGGTAATTACCCGTTTTACGGAAAGTATCAGGGGCTGCTGCAATCGCGATGCTCACTTCTTATGTTCTTAAATCGAATTATGACATTGTGCAGTTATCTTAACCGGAACAACTATATTTCCTGCTTTCGAGTTACATCCGGCTTAACCGGAAGTTGTTTTTTTTGGGAAGATAATAAAAATTGAAGATAGGGACATGTAAGCCGTTTTGCTCTAAGACGTACAGGGTGTCCCATTTTCGACACTTTTGACGGGTATCTCCGTTATCGTTGATCCTATCAAAAAAGTAATATAGGTGTCATGTCCTCTTTTTGGGTCAAACTTAAAATGGTAAAATAAAAATTTGAAAATTTTCGCTCGCTTAAGAGATACGGGGGAAAATCTAAAAATTGACAATATCAAAATTATCCTATATTTTCTGATTTAAAAGAGATACATAAAAATATTTTATACAAAAGTTCTTTATAATGATTGCTGAATAATCTACCGGTTTCAGAATAAGTATACGGGGTCAGGTAAAAAAGTTATCGGACCTAACCTCATTTTTTTAAATGGAACACCCAGTATATTTTAATCTAAAAAGATAGCATTTCAAATTGTCTTTTCAAATATATAACACATCATGGATGATATTGGTTTCCTAGGCGATTTATTTAAACTTTATTACATAAACCACAGTAGGCCATGAAACAAAAGCTAATATCCTATAGAAACAACTATGTTGACAGTCTGGTTGTTTTTAACATTTAACGTCAATTTCATTTTTACATATTCGTTTGTGAAAATGGCTTATCAACATTACGAAAAATTTGATATGATATCAGTTTACATTGAAAGTGGAAAAAACGAAGAAATAGCGCAAAATTTATATTTTGAGCGCTATCCGGAAAGACGGCAACCATTTCAGGACATATTCCGACGACTGGAACATAATTTAAAAACATACGGCTGTTTTACGATGTCGAGATCAAAAAATTATAATAAAGAAAACAAGGAAAATGAAGAAATAAGCGTGTTAGGATTTGTCGAGGCCAATAATCAGGTAATATGTGATAGCTTAATAGCTTAACTTCTATTGAAGTGAAAACTTCTTTAGGCGCGTTTAGTTTAGTCGGGGAAAAAAGCAAGGTAATAAAATATGACCAAATGCATAGTGTATTTGCTTTTTATGGAAATATTCTATTATAGTCTTGAATTTGAGAATGTTAGATTCTGAAAGTTTAATGGATAATCTCGTCTTTGTGAGGTTTTCACTTCCGTCTTGTGGTCTTAATACACATCCTAATTTTATTCTCTACAATCTTTTTGTATTTTTAGGAACAAAAATCTACGTCCGTCAGAAACGTAGAAACTGAAACTGGAATTTCAAAATCTAAGGCGCAAAGAATTTTGACGTCCAATAAATATTTTCCCTATGTTGTTAAAATTACCCAATATTTGCAACCTGGTGATGATGTAAGACGATTGGAATTCTGTCACTGGTTTTTAAATAAATCTAACGAGGATCGTTCTTTTCATCAAAAAATTATTTGGTCAGATGAATGTCGAATTACAAGTTGCGGTATTCATAACCGACATAATGAAAGACATTGGAACTCCACAAATCCTCACATGGTACGACCTGTTCGCCAACAAGGTCGATTTGGGGTAAATATAAGTTGTTTCTTGTTCCGAAACAAACTGGTATATCGCATCTTTGAAGAAAATTTAAATGCAAACAGATATCTGGACATACTACAATTAAACCTTTTTGATATCCTTGACGATATTCCTTTAAATGAAGTAAGAGATATTTACCTTCATCAAGATGGCGCCCCTACCCATAACGCCCTTCGAATAAGAGATTATTTAAATACTCACTTTGAAAACCGTTGGATAGGAACATATGGACCTATAAGGTGGCCACCACGATCTCCGGATCTAACACCTCCTGATTTTTTTCTTTGGGGAGTGTTGGAAAATAAAATTTATAAAGAAGTTATTTTAACCCCAGAACAACTTGATCAAAGAATCCATGAGGCCTTTGCAGAAATAAGACCATTACACATCATGAATGCCTTAAAATCCGTTCGAAAAAGATGTCAAGAGTGCATTGAAAACAATGGAGGAGCTTTCGAACATTTGCGATGATTCCAGTTAGTTTTTACCTTAATCTGAATCTTCTGTTTGGTTTCAAAGTAATAAAGTTTAAATAAATCGCCTAGGAAACCAATATCATCCATGATGTGTTATATATTTGAAAAGACAATTTGAAATGCTATCTTTTTAGATTAAAATATACTGGGTGTTCCATTTAAAAAAATGAGGTTAGGTCCGATAACTTTTTTACCTGACCCCGTATACTTATTCTGAAACCGGTAGATTATTCAGCAATCATTATAAAGAAACTTTTGTATACAATATTTTTATGTATCTCTTTTAAATCAGAAAATATAGGGTAATTTTGATATTGTCAATTTTTAGATTTTCCCCCGTATCTCTTAAGCGAGCGAAAATTTTCAAATTTTTATTTTACCATTTTAAGTTTGACCCAAAAAGAGGACATGACACCTATATTACTTTTTTGATAGGATCAACGATAACGGAGATACCCGTCAAAAGTGTCGAAAATGGGACACCCTGTACTGTTAGAAGGTTATAAGCTTTCAAAGTTCGAAAATGTCACTTTTCGAAAGTCAATATCTCGGAAACTATGAAGTATAGCCTTTAGGGTGATTTTTGCATATTTCAGAATTAAAAATTGATTATAAATAATTGCACATACAGGTGTTAAGTCACTTAGGTGTAATTTTTAAATATCTGTGGTTTGTTAATTTAAGGGTTGTTCATGTAATAACTTATATGTACTTAATGCAATTTGAAATATATTTGATTTGATTTGATTTGATAGACTAATAATGCATTTAATAAAAAATAATTATAATTTTATGTGGAATTTAATTCCATCCATTAAATCCATTTAAAAAAATATCAAAGTGACCCCTAGTACTTTTGTTTGATGTTCAATTGTTTTTTGCTGAAGATATTCGAATTCGCGGGAGAAAATGACTTAAGATGGCTATTTCAGTTTTTTTTATAAAAGTACAGGAAAAGTCAAAAAATCGCCTTGTCTAGTCTTGGTTGGATAACCCTGTACATTGCTAGTTCAGTAAAAATATGACGGAAAAAAACAGTGATAATAGTCAAAGCAAAATATCTGCATTTTTTAAACCAACAGAACAAAATAGTTCACAATTATATGACGAACCTCAAATCATAATGTATGATCCTTAGTTGAATAAATTTAATTTGAATTTGAATTTGAATTACGGGATGAAGGAGTTATTTCCAAAACCCCTGGAGATTTTATTAAAACGAAAGGGAAAAAAGTCCTTTATGGGAGTTTTTTGAAAAAAATGTAAAAAATAAGTTTTTACGTACAAATAAATAAAATAGTTAATATTTAATTATGCCGATATGCCGGTACGATACCGATGCACCGATAATTATATCGGTATCGGCCGATCACTAGCTTAAATAATAATTTCCAAAGGTCTATTTAGAAAGGACTGGTTTAGAAAGATTTGTTTTTCCTTGAAAAGCGTTGCTACGTAAAAATACTTCTTGTACTCCTTTGAAAATGACCCAAAAGGGTCAAAGCACGTATCGGGAAACTAAATAAATCTGTGAAACCGTAACAAGTACTTAGTTGTTTTTACTTCCCGCCTAATGGAAATTCCGTTTTACCAAGCATGTAGCCGGACACGTATTAGTTATGCATTTTAGACAGCCTGTTTTTATCGGAATAACGTATCAAATAAAGGCTAGAGCAGTGAGTGGCATAAAGTTTTCCTTTTTTGCCTATCGTCCCTGTCATATCTGCCTTTTTTTAGAGGGTTTACATTTAAATGCTATTCTTCACCACAATATGAAGCACACAGCGCTACTGCAGACGCATGCGACTGCATGTAATTTCAAATACCATGTTGAAGTAGCAAAATACAACATAATATGTTAAGCCTGTTTATCATTTATTTATTTTTTGTAAATACACGTTTTTTTTTCATTTATGCTTGTCCTAACCTCACAATTAGTATTACTTGTCCTTCTATACTCCCAAATCGTGTCCAATGCACTCCATCTTTGTAGCACCTCACCTTTTTATATCTACTGATAACATGGCAAGCATAAATCTATAAATATAGTGGAAAAATGAACTCAAAGTCGTCTCTACAAATATACAAGATATAAATGTTTACCAAGCTGATCTTATTAGCAAAATCGCCGTATCTTATATAAAAATATACTTAATACATGTGACCAGGCTTTCATTGAAAAAAGAGCACCCAAACAAACTCTTTTTTCTGTGAAAAAAAAAATCTTATTTTAGAGTTAGAATTCAAAACGAAGATAGAGTTTGATGTATGACCTGTATTATAATGTACTGGCAAGCCTGAAGTTACAGCACACGGACTCTGATGAACAGAAAAGTCATTATCGAATCGCAAAGTAACGTTATTTTAGAAATGTGGTACTCCGATCGCTTTTTCTCTTTCGTTTCTATTGTTTTCGTCCTTCCCCTCCAGCCCCTATAGAATCGAATTGAAACGAAAATAAATAGCAGCAGAATCACATTCCGCATAATGTAAAGAAAAAAGACAACCGACTAGACAAAGATGCCCTCCGTCAGTCGCCCCGTCGCGTATTGACAGTGTGATTGACAGTATTGTATCTTAACCTTAAAAAAGAAAACAATATTTCAAACTTGTTGACGTTAGATTTTTGCGACTTATAGGTTAATAACTATTTCCGTCGACCGTGTATTTACAACCTTAATTAATGTATAAAAAATCATACATTAATGGCCCCTATTAATGCATAATTTTTTTTTTATTAATAAACGATTTTAGGCAACCAAACATACTACAAAGCACGCACTGCCGCGTACATAATGGCGTTGCCATAGTTTCTGTCGATGTCAATAAGTTTGAAATTAAAAAAATTGTTATAATATGTAGTTTGGTTCTAAATAAAAAAAAATATATAATCTATTAACAAGACAATCGACGGAAAAATATTGTAACTAACGCGTATATTAAATAGCGATTAATAATCTCAACTCAAATCAAATTGTCACTTATAATCTTCCTCAGCAGAATTATTACCGATAATTTTTTTCAAGGTCACGAATGGTGTTGATAGAAAATTATTCCGAGTCGAAGACGAGGAAAATTTTCTATCAACAGACTATCGCGATAGTCTCCCGTCGCTTTAAGCAACGCAAACAAAAAGGAGCCTTCTAATTGGTTGAAAATAAATTTATGAAATTTTCTCGATTATTAATCGCCCTTATTAATACACTAGTTTGTTAAATTACTATTAAAGTTGACATTGGCACCGATAAAAATCAAAAATCCCTAGTGTTATTAGAAAAAAGCCGAGGACTTCCGTTCTATTATTAGAATCGAAATATAGGGGTAGCGAAATGCGATTTCTAACGAACTTTTTGAAACGCTTTCAAGCGAATCGAAATTAAAAATTCTATCTATCAGAGTCTTGCTGCAGGGCTGCTTTTAATGTAAAATTTTAAAAAATCGATCATATCGCTATATGAACTATTTCGGCGGGCAGACCACATAATTTTTGCTTTTTGCTTATCTTAAAAGGTCTTTCCTATCATTTCCTCAAACCCAACCAACTCTATTTTAAGACGACAGTCCTTTACGTCATTCTAGAGACTATAAGCGTCGCTATGACCTTTATATTTTTTGTGAAAATAACTTTTATCCCTGCTCTGTCTTTACCCTGTATGTGTGTTCTTTCCTTACGTTTCGAAATCGTTGTGTAGGTGCTCAGTGTGCTCATTTTCGTACCAGATCGTGTGATAACTTTAGCAGTTGATATGTACCATCACTAGACGTGTTACGAACATGAGCATTTTGGACCGTACCATATATATATATTTATCTGTGTACACCATGATGCTTCACCAGCCAACCAGGTATGTGCTTCACGCTTTTCCCAAAAATTCCCCCTAACATAACCTCAAACCCAACCCTATTTCAGGACGACCTAGAAGCCTTACGTCATTCGTCATCCAGAGACCTAGCGCATCTAGCTACGGAGCTAGCGAAAAGCGAGCAGGAACGCAAACATTTAGCCGACTTAGTGGTGATATTGCGTGATAGTAGTAATAGTGGCAGTTCGGCGGATGAAAGAATTGCTTCGGAGAAGAGATTGCTGGAACGGAGGTTGGAGGAGACTCATCTGCATTTGGCGGACATCAAGACTTCTTGGAGTGATAAGATTGCTTCCTTGGAGACGCAGGTAAGGATTTTGCTCCTATGTTCACTGTTATGAAAATTACTTATTATATTATTTGTACCCTCCAATCCTGATAAGAAAACAATCATTTATAGGGTAAATTCTATCATATGACATGTATATAAACACATTCTTCTGAAACACTTAGGATTTATTTGATGAACAGCAATACAGCAAAGCAATAAAAGAATAAAATATTACAATGTATAAAATACAAATAAAAAAACGTAAAAGTATACAACGGTGAATTCAAATAGTTCTCTAATAAGGAGAGAGATTGTCCCTTTTTACTCACTTTAGGAAGGTGTTATTCCAGCAAGTTTATAGAAACAATTTCCACTTAATAGACAACTCTGACCAAAATAAGAATTATACAATTTACACAATAAACGATTAAATAAATTACTCAAAGAACACTTACGCAATTGGAGCAAAATAGATTGGTTCTGGTGCAGTACTTTTCATGACTTTAAAATTGGTGTTGACTTTAAACTGAGTAGACAAACGGGCAGAGGTTACCCTTACACTTAAAAAATTGTTACAACTCTCTTAGGAAATGTTCCTTCGCGTTTTTATACAGTTTTGCAACCCTTACCAACTGAAACAGGGGGTTCCGTTTGGTTACGTCAGCAATAATTTTGCACGTTAATAAAAGAGGGGATTTCCCTGGATGTACTATTAGAAGTGGAACCCTTTATCCCAACCAATTACGAACAATTATTTTTTATCAACATTCGTCTACTGACTCCTCCTAGAAATCTCCTTGTCCTTGTTCCAGACGCTATCTTTCCACTACACCTCTTCTTATCAAGCTCAACACCCACTAAGAGTCTTAGCAGCACGGCGAAGGACGAGATGAGTAATCCATCCTTAAGGATACCAATCCATTTCCAACAATATATCACGAAATTAACAACAAATTGTTCAACAAAATTAAATAACACTACAATTAACACGCGAACAAAATACCAATAGGCTTGATTGGCTTGGTGAGACTCATGTTTTTGGTTGGCGTTATTATAATTTTAAATGGATGCCATCGTTTTTTAGATCTTCTGAGGATTAAACATTCTACTTTTTTTATATGGCTGTGGGTTTCACTCGTTAGAAACCTGAGGAACATTAGTATTTTAGGTGTAGTCGGTTTGTTGTGATAAAACGATTGGGGTGTCTGTCTATCTTTGATAAAAATAATAGATAACACTATAAATATTTCGATTTTTAGGTTGGAAGACTAAGTCGTCAGGCAGCCGAAGAGGGCGCTGAACGACGCCGTGCTATAGAGGATCGAGATAAACTTCTCGACAAAATCAAACAGCTCGAGGCTGAGTTGGAGTTTAACCAAATGGAACTGACCAATAAGGAAACGAAAATAAAAAGACTGACCCAGGACGTTAACGAAATTTCGATGGAATTGAAGTCTTTGCAGCTGTCGAACGAGGAGGAAGTGCAGTTTTTAAGGACGGAACTCGTGAGTCAGGCAAAATAATGGGGGCTAAATTAGTAAAAACTGTTTTTAAGTTAATTTCCACTATTTTTTTTTGTTTTAGCACTTGTCCTTAGCTTTTTGGATGGCTGTTTTTGTTGTGTTATAATATATATTTTATTATTAGTTATAATTTATGCGATATCTGGGCTCCCATTGGCTGAAAATAGGAATCAAATGGTTCTGTGTCATAAAAGAATCTCTATAACAACAACCAAAAAAATATTTTACCAAACTAATCAGTTTATAAAATACTAATCTACTTTATATGCGATAAAGGAATCAGCTGAAAAAAATTTTAATTTTATTTTTTAAGCTAACCCTGTATATTAAATATTATATCGCATCCAAAGTACTTACAGGCTGTTATAGAAATAACATAAATTCAATACAAAAGAATCCGTCCATCCCTGGACAAAATCCAAAAAAACTGTTACTTTTTTTTTTATTTAAGGGTTTTTGTATTTCCATGATGTTACTGGTCATCTAGGAAACAAAGAAACCCAACTTTTTTTTTCAAATGCTAATGCGCAACAGTCCACACGATATCCAAGAATATGTATTGCTGTATTAGGTATTTTTTTATTACCTACATTTTTCCGTCAGCAATCGGATCCCAGATTTCTTGCCTATTCAATTCGGGTCCTATATATTTATAGGTGAATTAAAAAAATACACGGACTAATTGAACCCAAAAGTATAAATACCCGGTTTCCTATTTATTTCATTTTATTATTTACATACAGTGTCACCAGTAAAGTCCGCATCATATGGGATTTTTTTTTATTAATATCTTTATTCGAAATTTGACTTTGGCATCAAGTTCTGCTTCGATCGAGATGAAAATTAACCAAAAAAATAGTAGTCACGTGATTCGCATTATCTGTCAAATTTTAATTTTTTCCAAAAAATTATTCAAAAGTGGGGTTATTTCTGAAATATCGAAAAAAGTTATTAGAAAAAGTTTTATTAATTGCAGTTTCTAGCCCACATGCAAAATTTCAGCTGCATAGGATAATTTAGATTTTTTACCTATATTTTTTAAATTGCACCACTGTTGCAAAATAAGATTTAACCAAACCTACATAAAACCTCTTAGTTTTGACAATGCTTTATTTCAGATACATTTTCTTTAAAGTATTAAATGTGTGTTTTTCTACAAAATCAAAATTGGGCTATTAAAATTTGGTCGCATGTGATGCAAAGTTCATTTGTTTTTGACCCTGTATAAGATAACTTCATAAAATAAGTATTTTTGAAAAGGTAGTTTGTGTCTGAAAGTAATACACCTTAATATTAAGACAAAAAAGAACACAGTGTCATCAGTAAAGTGTTTATTAAGTGGAAAATAAATTTTAGCTTAACTTAACGTTAAGTTTATCTATTTTTAACGATTTAATTTAAAACCCCTTTTTTATTTTTTTTTTATTTTTTTACTTTCAGACACTATCTAGGTTTTCAAAAATACGTATTTTATGAAGTTACCTTATACAGGGTCAAAAACAAATGAACTTTGCATCACATGCGACCAAATTTTAATAGCCCAATTTTGATTTTGTAGAAAAACACACATTTAATATGACGCTACTTTAAAGAAAATGTATCGGAAATAAAGCATTGTAAAAACTAAGAAGTTTTATGTAGGTTGCGTTGAGTCTTATTTTGCAAAAGTGGTGCAATTTACAAAATATGATTAAAAAATTAAAATTACCTTATGCAGCTGAAATTTTGCATGTGGGCTAGAAACTCCATTTAAAAAAACTTTTTCTAATAACTTTTTTCGATATTTTCAAAAATAATCCCACCTTTGAATTATTTTTGAAAAAAATTAAAATTTGACAGATAATGCGAATCACGTGACTACTATTTTTTTGCTTAATTTTCATCTCGATCGAAGCAGAACTTGATGCCAAAGTCAAATTTGGAATAAAGCTATTAATAAAAAAAAATCCCATATGATGCGGATTTTACTGGTGACACTGTATATACACTATTTCGTTTTCAATATTTTTAAAATCCATTATTACTTACCTATTAAACACACAATCGAAACTTGTGGGCGCCGGTCAATGACATTATATAGTCCGGAGGTCTGCGACTGTTTAGAGTTAGTGATCCAACCAAGAGCGTATAGTTCGTGAGCGTGTGATTTATATGGTTAATATATGATCAAACAGCCGTAGTACAACTTATTGCAGCTGTTCCAGGTTCATTATAACATAAAATGAAACTCATTATAACTAAAACAGCTGCGACGAAATATCTGGCCAAAATCACCCCCGGACTATCTAATGTCATTCACGTCGCACCGCATTGCCGTTACTATGGGAACAAGATCAATACATATACCTAGGTATCTTGATTTAAACGTTAAACTGTCGCTTTGTATGTTTAATAAGTAATAAAGGATTTTAAAAATAGTGAAACTGAAATACGATGGATGGTTGTAGATAAAGCATATAGTATTAGACTCGCCTATAATGAGCCATAGTACGCTCGAATAATTATATAATCATCCTCGCTTATTATGGCCTACATTATACGCTCGTTAAATACTACACTATTTATTTTTCCGAAAATTTATTGGAAAAGCCGAGAAAATTATTCCAATTATAAATTTTATAAAAAAAACAGGTTTCAATAAATAATTTTTGTGATTTAATTTGACATGTAAGTACAAACCCGAAAAGAAAAGCTTATTGTGTAAAATATTGCAAAAATGTGATCTAACATAAAAAAAAATATTTTCAAAAATCGCTTTGCAATTAATTCTAAAAATTATTACTTATTTGAAACTTTTTTTGCTATATTACATAACTTTTCAAAAAATTGAAATAAGTTTGTAGAATTCATTGCATAATCCGACTTAATTGATTAAATTTTCCCGATTA
This sequence comes from Polydrusus pterygomalis, assembly GCA_963969555.1. Taxonomy (NCBI): domain Eukaryota; kingdom Metazoa; phylum Arthropoda; class Insecta; order Coleoptera; family Curculionidae; genus Polydrusus; species Polydrusus pterygomalis. Next base: position 6,934,010 of record OZ018376.1, read on the forward strand.
TTTACAGTAGGATGTAAAACGTATTTTGTGTACAAAAACGACTCCAATTTTTGAATATATTCATAAAACATTACAACCGTCATAAATAAAGAAATAAAGGGCGGATTATATGCACTTAAATTCAGTCACAATATGCGCATATATACGCCTTGTTTGCCTTTAAAATATGCAGTTATTTGAATTTTTTTACTAAATATGCACACTGGTATGCAATATTTCTTAATTTATTATAGTAAAATAAAGTAAAGAAACACATTGGGTTCTAAAAAATATGTTTATTAAAAAATGCAAAAAAAAACAAATAAAAGTAAACAATTTCTTAACCTAAAATTGTATAAAAGGCATTTATTACCAAATATTTTTCAAAATTTTCAACTAAAAAGGATTGTCTTCTATTAGTAAAAATATGTTTATACAAAGAGAAGCTTCTTTCAACATCTATGATGTAATCGGACAATACTGCAACTTTGGTAGCAAAATATAAGGCCAAGATACAACTTCGTGATATGGTTTACCCTCATTACTGCAGTTAAGTTTAAATCCTTCATTCTTTTTTACAGCTACATCCTATTTGTTCCTTACTCCTCCTAATTTACCGGGAATGTTGTTACATTTAGCGGAAAAAGTTTTGTTTGTTCGGTTTGTTCGGCTTTACAGAATACTTTTTCTTAACTAAACTCTGACCTCGACTCTAACCAATACCCTCTTCAGAGGGTATTGCTCTAACTCTGGGAAATTTTTAATCCACGAAGACGTTTTCGCCACCTTAGACACTCTGAACACAAATTTGAAATTACTAGTTTCACATTGAAAATACTGAAATCTTTTGACAAATACTAAAACAGAAGTATGTATTACAAATCGATATAAATAATAACGCATCGCATTATTAAGTGAAAATAAACAACCCCTAACAATATACCTGCAAACCCCGGAAACCCCCAATAAATACCTTGTATATAACCAAAATGTAAATATAATTATTATAATCTTCAGATTGGAAAATCCCTGAGTGAAATAGTACCTAGTAGTGAAATAAGTACCGAACTGGACTTTAAACCTTTAACGTTTTAAAGTTGATAAAGCCGAAAACATAAAAATATGCTCTTAAAATAATAATTTATGAAAAATATGCATTTTATCATAAAATTAACAGAATATGCAAAAAACGCATATATTCCGCTCTTTAATAATAAATTTGAGCAATAAAGAAAAATTGCAATAATCCCCTTAAAAAGCTTTCTTCCTTTATGGCAGCACATTGATATTAAAGTTGTGCTTATATTTTATTTTTAAAAGATAAGAACTATTCAGAAATCTTTGATTGTGATTGATGTTACAATCACGTTATTGTTTAAAATTTTGGAGCAACGCAAAACCCAACTTATTTCTTTTGTATGCATTTGTGCTTTATTAGTTTGATAATATGTACTATAAACGATTTCATGAAATTCTATGAAATATACTTATTTCTTAATTTTATACTTTTGTGAAATTGGTCGACGTCTATTTTAAAACCCCCTTAGTATTATTATTTTTAGTCACTAGTTTAAGAAAACTTATGTTATAATTTATTTTATTTAAATAAAGGTTATAATTTACTGTTCTTAGCTCTTTCATTTGGGTTCTCTTAATTTTCCTTTATCCTACTTTTGTGTTAACCCCCTTTTCTGCATTGGTGTTCATTTATAATTTTTGCCAGTAGATTTTTATTATGCTTGTTGGGACGCATTTTTTTAGTAGACTTTGTTGGTGTGTACCAAAATAATGCTTGTATGAAACTGAAATATTTATTATATTGAAAATGTTTAGTCCAGTAACAGTAGGCTTAAGGTTGAATTCTCAACGTCATTCAATCTATTGCCAACCTATAACCTATTTCGCGTTGATTTTTTGAGTTTATTATTTTAATAACTAACATTTAAAGAAAATCAATATCGTCGGTACATTATTTAGGTAGTATCTGATATATTACAAAAATATCAATTTATTTCATTGCTCATTTTGGGAGAATTGTATAGTGAAAGAACAATGAGTGACAATGACATAATAATGTTAAAAAAAATCTTATCCGATATTTTTCGCTATACAATTCCTAAAATAAGTTATGAAATTCCTTGATATTTTTTAAATATGTCAATTATTACCTATAGAATATCAAGTCGATGCTAATTTTCTTTAAATTTTGCATAAAAGCTACAAAACATAAATAAATCTACGCGAAATAGGTTATAGGTTGGCAAGCATGTTGATACTCCCACCTTAAGACCTCGCCAGACCATGAAGGAGGTGACTCACTATCCGATCTCAGAATCTGTAACCTATATAAAAAAAGTATAATGCAAAAGTTTTTTGGATTGGCTTATATTTTTAAAGTATACAGGGTGTCCCATATAAGAATGCACTCTACAGGGATCTCGTAAACCATAGGAGATACAGAGATGGTTAAATTAGAGAAAAGTTGCGCATAACTGAATCATGTAACGTCATGTTTTCAAATTTAAAAAATTCCGAATGCTTCCGAAGATATTTGGATAAAACCGAATATTCGCGATTTCGTTTTAATTGATTTATAATTCTATTTAAAGAGACATTTCAAAATAAATTTAACATTCTCATTGCCACTTTTTCTCCCCTACAAGATGGTTTAATTACATTTTTGATCCGACGTTTCGTTTAGTCACAACCACCATGAACTTTGTTATTTTAAATAGTAGGAAAATTTAATTGTATGCTTAATAAATTCTGCGTTTTATTCTAAATCTAACGGTGTATCACAATTATTATTTATTAGATGTTTCGATATAGAAAAACACAACATCAATGAAAATAGGCACATTAAACATTTAAACAATTGCAAATAACGTCAATCAATTTCATACCAACCCATATGATGCCCAATTTAAATGGTACGTTATGTTAGAATATTATCAGGCATTTTTAAAAATAAAAAATAATTGTTTTAATAATTAAAATTAATTATTACTTGTTGCATTTTTCAGATAAGTTTTATTAGATATTATGTTTTGTTATAAGTGTATTTAAAAAAAATGTTTTAAAATCCAACTAGTGTTTAAATACAACAATAAAAACAAAAATATTTTCGATAATGTGCCTATTTTCATTGATGATGCGTTTTTTTATATCGAAACGTCTAATAAATAATAAGTGTGATACACCGTTAGATTTAGAATAAAACGTAGAATTTATTGAGCATAAAATAAAATTTTCCTACTATTTAAAATAACAAAGTTGATGACGGTTGTGACTAAACGAAACGTCGGATCAAAAATGTAATTAAACCATCTTGTAGGGGAGAAAAAGTGGCAATGAGAATGTTAAATTTATTTTGAAATATCTCTTTAAATAGAATCATAAATCAATTAAAACGAAATCGCGAATATTCGGTTTTATCCAAATATCTTCGGAAGCATTCGGAATTTTTTAAATTTGAAAACATGACGTTACAGGATTCAGTTATGCGCAACTTTTCTCTAATTTAACCATCTCTGTATCTTTTATGGTTTACGAGATCCCAGTAGAGTGCATTCTTATCTGGGACACCCTGTATATTATTTTCGCGGCTACTACCGTGCGAGAAAAAAGTATTTACATCAAAGAGGGCCTTGCATCTAAGGACGTAATGCTTAGCCGTAGAGCTTAATACGTGTTGGGTGTCAGTAACTACCTGAATTAACAATCAATCAGTTATTCCGTCATCTTTGACAGTCGTTACAAGTAATTTGATTCATCGCTAATTTTTCCAATTTCTTGAACAATTCACACAATGGGCTTTACGGAACAGCACAAAACATTCATGGTTGAAGCGTATTTTCGAAATGGGGTTAGAGTAAATGGTGAGTGGCAATACAATCCGTATGCAATGCATAGGCCGCCGTCTTGAAGAAAGTAATTTTGAGGTTAAGCGATGCAAAGCCTGTTGTTGTAAATTAGGAACATAAGATGCTATTTATTAATATCGGTATATAGGTTTTTTTGAAACGTCACGTATGCCAAAAACCCTCCTTTTCAAAATTCTCAAAAGTTCATCACACAAAAAAACTACAAGTGTTGTGAATGTAATAAACAATTTAACAATAAACAACGTATTTCAAGGCATGAAAGGAAGCAACATAATATTATTACATACGTTAGGAATAATCAGATTTACAAGTGTACATACAACAAATATCAACATTACAGAATAGATACAATACTTGACCAAATAACAATTATTATATGTCATAATTTGAATTTAACCCTAGAAGATAAACAGTTTTAATGTTGTTACGTAACGAGAATTGTTTAAAAAAATATTTAAAAGAAAACGAAAATTGTCATGTGTTTTTTGTTTTATCAAGCAATGAGATTTCTCAATACAAAAAAAATGAAAACCAGTAAAAGTAGTAAGTACATTATTAACGTAGGTAAGTAGTAGGTTTAGTCAAATATAATGGTCACACTCGGGAAGGTTGTAACATCACGCGTCTAAAAATTCTTAAAAATATACAATTTTTTCCAATTTAAACTATCCTCTTCAAAAAACCCTCCGCATTAGGAAATATTTCCGCATACACTATTTTTCGTCTGCGAAAATCAAGGTAATTCGTTTAGTTTATTATTTTATTTCATCGATTTTTTCGCCTCAATTTAATAGGAAATAATACAATGATTTATGTGCGCATTCTAACACATTTGAATCGCTCGTTTCAAAAACAACATAAGTCACTAAAACGCAATTTTACAGGATGTGGGGCAAGAGCTACAGAAGTCGACGACTTATGATGTTTTTGCCACGAACATAGGATACGACCTTGCGTTATTTCTATTCAGTGGCGGCTCTTCCTTAAGGTCATTTGGTCAATGACCTCCCTCACTAATTCTCTTCTCATGTAACTTAACACTTATTAAGTTTACAAACATCGTTTGTTTCGTATACTATTACTATTACCTCTAAAATATCCCTCGTATTGTACCAGATTCGCGTTTATGATCGCAGCCACGCACTACAAATAACGGTACTTATCGTATGTTCCTCGTATATTCGGTCCAGGCAATGCTTGACCACCGCTGTCTGTGTATTACCAGTGATGTTTTAATGCGCAAGCGCGCAAGAAAGAAATAAACATATGCTGCTACTCGAAGGAAAGACAAAGAAAAAGAGTCCGTCCGGGCTTCAAGCCGTATCAATTTTCGATGAAGTTCCGACAAACGTCGCCATTTTGCAGAAACGTGTAGGAAGATCTTGGGAGTTACGTTGAGGTGCAGTTCGTTTATTTTAAATTTATTGGCTTAACTGATTGCTGCAGTAAGGAGGGTTGTATAATGTATATTCACTATATTCAAATATTCATTGTCAGTTTGCCATTGTTTACTTTTTTTGAATTTTTAAATTACTTACGGGGGTGCCGGTCGGGTTTAATAAATTGTTGTTTGTTATTATTTAAAGTATTTAAAGAGTCTTGTGTTAAATAATTTATTGTGTCTCTCTCAAAATAGTCAAAATGTCGGTTGTAAAAAATATTAAAGACTTAAAAAGCAGTAATAGTTTGGATTTTGATAAACGCTTAATGTTTAAAACAAATGGTCGTCCTCAACCGAATTTAATAATTACATAAACAAGTAAGGACAAAAATAAGGAAGTGCATAGAAATTTTCGTAATTGGTAATTGATCACTTTGCAGAAACTAAGGAGAGAAGAATCCACCTCAAATTCAAATCTGTTTAAAATCTAAGTAGGTATAGGTTATTTTTTGATTTTTTATCACAAAATTATAGTACTTATTAGTTTTTTTCCAGCGAAAAAATAATATAAGTAGTGTAAATAAATCAAAATTAAAATTTTAATAGGCCAAAAAAGACTTTTATGGGCGTGGCACTCAAAAAAAATTTTCGCCGCAGTGTTATTATATCCTTACAATACTAAATGACCCCCCACTTCAAATAACCACGAGCCGCCACTGTTTCTATTAGGTTAAATGGGACTTGTGTCATTTTTATTCGGAACGTGCGCCTTCTAATGTAGAGGCGTTTCGTGGTAAGTAAGTAAATTTCGTAAAAAAGTGACCTATGTCGTTTTTGAAACGACCGATTCATTTATTTTTAAGTTTCCCGCGCTTTTATTATATTATAATTAAGGCGGTTGAAAAGTCCACAGCCAGACCACAACCACCTTAAGGTGGTTGTGGCCAGACTCTAGACGCTTGTGCCTAGTCTAGAATCAGTTTTGCCGCACACACGGTCACATTTGCGCGTGTGCATTGGCTCGATGTGCAAAAGGGACAGTTTTGTATGATCGTGTAAGGAGGGGTTATTTATCACTTTGCCAAACCTGTTAAAAGACTTTAGAATTTAACACATACATTACCAGCGCTAAGTTTCTGCTGTAGAGGTGGTTCTATGGAATACAAGGTATTTTTACCTACGTCAAATGAATAGCACTTCGTGGGTGAAAAAACTTATGAGCTACATATTATAATAAAACAGATAATAAACATACTATGTGTAGTCTTAATATTTCAATAATTACACCAATTTATGTTTTAATATACAGTAAAGGCAGTAAAGGCAGAATCAATTCAATATGTTTTAATAAGTTATCATCATTAACATTTTAATGCCGCTTAACACCATATTTTTCTTTAGCAAATATTTGTTTTCATAAATTTCAAAGAATCATAAATATTGTGAGCTTTGGTTAGATTTAAAAAATAAATATTTCCTAATTAATTCTATGCGTATGGCTAGAGAGTGTTGTATTGTCAACTTTTACTATGTAGGTGTTACTTTTGGAGGATTTTTAACAAGGACTGTTCTAGTCAACGATGTCAATCTGTTGGCGGGCAGTTAATCAACAATTTAACTTTACAGCCAGAACAGTAGGTAAAGTCTGTTCAATGACCGCTGACTGTTACGTCACGACTAGTTCTTATCTTTCTAACGTTCGTGAACTAGGTAGTAGTAGTAGTAACAAGATTTATTTAGCAATGTGCTACAATTTAACAAGTTATATAAAATATTTGAACTAATTTAACAATATCATCTTTAAAAAATTTTTATCAGTCACTATTTTGTTTTTTAAATAAATAATTTTTCAATGATTTTTTAAAATTTTTTAAAGAGGTCTGTGATTTAATTAAAATATTCAAGTTATTATATTCACTTAATCCTTTATAGAAAACCGATTTATATGTCAAATGTTTTGATACCCTACCTAGACAAAAATCTTTATTATACCTGGTTGAATAGTTATGATTTTCAAAATTTTGAGTTATAAAATCTTTCAAATGAGAAGGCAGTAAGTTATGTTGTATTTTAAAAATAAACGTACAAATCAAAAGAAATATTAAATTTTTAACATTTAACCACTGAAGTTTCGTTAACATTAAATTTATTTTCGTATATTTATCCACATTTAAAATTATACGCATAGCTTTATTTTGCAAAACTTGGAGTTTATTAAAGACCCCATCATTTGCTGTGTATAAAATAGTTGAACAATATAAAAAATGAGGTAAAATTATAGTGTTATAAATTGTTTTTCGTGAAAATAAACTCAAATTTTGACTAATTCTTTTTAAATAATTAATTTTTTTTCCAATTTTAGATACCAGATTTTCAAAATGTAATTCAAATTTTAACTTAGAATCTAAAATTACTCCCAAATATTTAAAAGAGTCTATAATTTCTAATTTTTCATCATCAACAAAAATATTTATGTCTGTATTAATCACGCTATTTCCAATAACCATAAATTTTGTTTTAGAAACATTGGTGAGATAGTAAATTTACGTAAATAACGAATGTCGTATAATTTTACCAGTTAAAAAAGTGTTATTGTCATTTTTGACACTGACATTTTTAATCAACATTATTTCAAAAATTTCACGGTATTTTGAAAAAAAAAACAAGCATTAATTTTAAACTTATTTGATTATTTTCATAGGGAAAGTGATGCCGGAAAGACTTTTTTACCCTTTTTAGTTTACGATGTAAGTACTAAAGCATATAAGCAAGAACTGTGAAAACATAAATAATAAACATGAAAAATGTTCGTGTTTCCCTTAAAACCTGTTTTTCTGGATGAAACTTGGATATAAAGTGAAGGGGCTTTTAGCCGAAGTTGGCTAGATGACACTCTTCATATAGTTAAAAAAAATCGTCAGAGGGTGTATGGTATATTTTTCTACATGCTGGTTCAGAAAATGGATTTGTGAATAATACAAGTTTGATATTCAATCAAGTCTGAAATCTGGATTCGATGAACAGTGAAAACTTTGAGAAATGGTTTGAAGAAAAATTGTTACCAAACTTGGAAGAACCGTCGCTTATTATTATGGATAACGCCACCTACCATTCTGGGCTAATTGAAAAAATTCCACAGTTGGTCAAAAAGATGACTTATTGCATGGTTAGAACAAATACAAATTCTGACTTCACCATTTGCAATGAAGGATCAAATCTGGATAATAGTGAAGAAGCATATCCCACCCAAACGTTACCAGAAGCCTGGAAAGCGATATTTATAATATTTTTTAATTATTTTTATTTTATTTTAATAGGTTGGACGAACTAGCATTGCAACATGGACATCGAGTTTTAAGACCTCCTCCATATCATTGTCACTTTAATCCTATTGAAATGGTTTGGTCGGAATGTAAGCGCTTTTATGATGCAAAAATAAGTTCTATGCGTCCTGTAACCACAGGACGTAGTTTTGGGTCTGTGGATTGAAGCCATAGGAAATGTAACAGTGGAAAAATGGAAAAATTATGTAACACACACTAATAAAATTATATAAATGATGTGTGGAAACGGAAAAGATTTATCGATGCTTCAGATACTCTCCCTTATTATTAACTAGGACGAATCTGATGATGATGATCCTTGCGGAGATGATTTATTTTAATTATTAAAAAACTGTATTTTGTTGTGTGTTAATTACATTTTCTTCTTTACGATTTTATAAATAAGATGAAAGCATTTAAAACAAAATTTATAGATTGATGCACTAGAGATGCTCTAGAGAAAAAATATATGATTCAATTTTAAATTTTATAAATGAGTTTTATTTATTTTTAAGTAAATTTAAATTAATTAAAAATAAAATATAATAAAACAAAATGTTTTATCCCATGATACCTTTAACCCTAAATAAACTACTTATTTCTGACTTCATTAACAGTATAAAAATAATAATTACAAATTTGAAATAAATTTGTATTTTACTTGTTCACATGAATCCGTCTTTATGTAGATCAAGCCTAAAAAAACCATAACCTTTGTCGTGTAATAGATTTTTAATTTAGGCTTTTCTTTCAGATAAAATAATTTTTAAAGTTGGCCTATTTATACTACCACAAATTATAGCATATTTGAAAAACGAAAAGATAATCTGAAAATCTGCTACATAAGAGACCTAGGATAGGCCTTTCAATACTCTTAATTTGAAGGTAATCCTATGTGCAGTTTACATTTTTGATCATGCCCTCTTAATCTAAAGAACGCGATTCTCATTTTACCACGGCATTAAGAGCAGCTATCACTTGCCGCATTTAGGTAAAAAAGAGTGACAAACTACAATAGTTTGTTTGTTGTTGTTTTTACCTAAATGCGGCAAGTGATAACTGCTCTTAAGACGATAACGGTCCGGTGGTGTAGGCCTCTCGAATAAACCCAAAAATAATACTGCTAGAGATTAAAACTATACAAAAGAAATGTATACCAAATTATTTTGCAGGACGTAAAAAAAACGGAAATCAAAGTGGTCCAAAAAAACATCGACAACGTGGAAAGCGAGCTTGAAAAATCCGAAGACGAAACGAGTAAATTGAGATTGGCAGTGGATTCTGAACACATGACGAACAATTCGCTAAGACAGATTATTACAAAATTAGAAACGGAATTGGGCGAAGAGAAAGCGAATTCGCTAAATGTTCAAAAAACTTTGACGAGGTTAGTAAACTAGTACCCTTATTATTTTTGAAAGAAAATTTCTTTGTTCATTATTCCTTTGTCTTTCCAATACCAAAAATATAGATTAATTATTATTCAAAAATATAGTGTTAGTTTGACACTTAGAATAAAGTTAGTAAATCCAGTAAGTACAGTTTTAGATCTTGGGGAAAAATGCTTTGACACGAGTATTAACATTTTACGTTCTGGTCTTTTTTTATAAAAGAAAATATTGATACAGTACCAATTAGGGACACACTGTACCAATATTTTTTTTATAAAAAAGACCACCGCTTAAAATGTTGAAAGTACCCATATCAAAAAAATTACCTTGTCGCGACTGTTTGTTGTTGTGAACCGTTTTCAAGTGTAAACTAAATTATAATTCTAAGGCTACTGTCTTAAATACTATCCATGTGTAATGAAGCTTGATGATTCCGCCTACGTGCTTATTGGAGTGTTAAGTTTGAGCTGTTGGTTTTGGACAAGAAGAGGCTTCCAGATATTGGGGACATGTATACTTGGTTTATCAAATTTATGGGTATTTTGATTCATGAAAGCTGCTTCTTTAAATTTTCGTTTTCTCCAGTGCTGTTCCGTGTCCAAAACTTTGGCTTTTGACCACTGTATATTATGTTGGTTGGTCCATACATGTTCCGCTATACCTGATCTCGAAGTTTCACCTCTTCGAGTATGTTTCAGATGTTCTTTAACTCGTACGGGAAGAGGTCTTTTTGTTTCTCCAATGTAAGATTCGCCACACTCGCAAGGGATTTGATAGATACAATTGAAGGCCGTTTTGATATTATAGTTTTTGGTTATCCTTCTAATCTTTTCAGACATCCCCTTAATTTAAGGTATTGTAAGAAATGCTTGCTCCTCTTTCGTTTCTGTATTAGTTTTTACTTCGCGATTTTTAAGTTTTGAGGTGGTATTAGTTATGGTGGTGGTGGCTAACCTGTACCTACATGGAATGGTGTGAGTCACACGCTATTACCTACTTCGTCATCTTAGGGCCCTTTCCCCTACCGGAATGAAACAAGAAGCAAATGGAATTTTATTTTGTTCCGATACCCTGCATCAGGGTATATTTATAGCAAAATCTTATCATCATTAATATGTGTTTCAATATTCCCCACGATTCAGTTAAATTATAAGCAATTTTAACGAAACTTAGTACAAGTTAACTTTACACTATCAATAATATTGACAATACAGCTGTTACCTAATACTCATGCCAACCAGTCTCAATATTGCCCAACTTTACACCATCAATATTTTTGTAATACAATTTAAAATTAAATATTTAGGAAGTGGATTTTATTGCCCCTAGTATTATTCGAACGATTTATAATTTTAGAGTCACTTCCGAAAAAAACACTGCCTTACTCCGAAATGCCGAAATATCGCAACAGATGGAGCTAGTGAAGCAAGATATGCGGCGGCAAGAGAAGGACGTCAAAGAGCTTATGAAAAAAATGACCTCATTGGACGAGGAAAACGCCAAACTCAAGGAAAGTAGAGCTATCGAGCAGAAGTTGAATAGCAGTATTAAGGATCTCGAGGATCAACTTTCAGAGAAAAATAAGGTGAGCAATCTTGCGCTGTCGTTTTGCACCAGGTTTTGCTAATCAGTTTATTTCTTGGATAACTGTAATAATAATAATAATAAAAGTTTATTCAAATATTTTTTGACATTTAATGCTAATATATAATTTTTTTTGTATAAACTATCAATTCCGAACTCAGAAGGAAAATACTTGTTTTGAGTTAAATAATATAATATTTTTGTCAAGAATATATTTCATAATTCAGGCACAACTAGATTATAATATAAAAGGAATATGACAATATTTTATTGGTATATTTTATATCACTATAGTATACGAAGATACAATACGTTATGTATATAATATATGGCGGTCCGGCGGGAAAAGTAGTATAAGTCGAAAATTGTGTATAATAAGTTATATCTAAATCAAAATCCTTCTAAAAGTCCTCTACGCTTGGGTAAAGCAGTATAAGTCATACGAGCCATACAAAGCGAGTTATGAAATGTGACTTCTAGTATATATCTGCTTTTATACACGATCGCTTTGAGAATATGAGTATATGTAAACTTATCTAAATCTTTTTTTAAGAATTGGTACTAGAAAAAGGTGAATAGTATCATAAATACACTAATTCTGTTTGCCACCTTAATTTACATCTTAATATAAAAGGGAATAGGATAACAAGTGCACTTAATATGATTAACCATATAAAGTAAATATATAAATAATGAGAAAAGTAGAATAAATTAACTTATACTAGTGTTCCCTTCTTTTACCCTAAAAGGAAGCTGCCGTATGTAGACTTATATTACTATTCCCATTAAATCCCTATCAGGAAAACTAACCTCAAAAAGTGGTAAATTAATAACTAGTTTAGTTTGTAGTTTAGCAGTTGTCTATTGTTAAGTTTTTGTACTTTTTCTCTTACAATGTGTTCTAAAAGAACGTTGTTAATTATGAGAGAGGCAGAAAAAGTTATATCTGGTTCAAGAGCGAATCACCTTCAAGGTAAGAATACTACTTTTAAATATTAATTCCTAGTTTACAAGTATGATATTGTCAACTCTTAAACTGACAAAATATATTTATCGAATGTTGTTGTTGAATGTTAAAAGTTTGACAGTAAAAAATTATTATATATCCTTGCTCAATTTCAATATTTAATATAAAAAAGGTGATAAAAGTTAATATAATATCTTTCGTTATGACAGTTCCTTGTTCTGAGATGCATCAGGAAGGCAATCAAACATCAGAAAATGGTTATGAACATGTCAGCAAACCTTCAGCAAAAATGCTAACTGGTAAGTATAATGTGCAATACGCATACTACCTAATGCATATTGCGTACATGCATTTCAAAGCAATGTAGTTATCAATATTTTAAAAAAGGTGAAGATAAGTTTATAAGGCACATTTAATATGCATAAAATAATACTAATTCTTGTTTTATTCTTACAGTATAATAGCTATATAAAGTTTATGTGCACTTATCATTCTTTAAAATTTGATATTAATGACTTAAACTAATGACTAATGGCTTCTAAACAAATTCCGTTAAGGTCATTCTAATGTATATTTTTTTTTCAGAGCTTACGCCTGTAGTATATTCAGAGGTCGTGCCTAACACAAATAGTTCCTTACGAGAATTACCAAAAAACATATCTCTATTTGGTAAGTCTTTCTTTTTTTAATAAATGAACAATTTTCATGTTTATACTAGGTTTACACAGGTACTTCCATCCGAGATGTAAACGCATACATAATACATAGAGATACACAATATTTTAATAACTAGCCGACACATAAATTTTAATATACTCGCACGAGATACGCAATATCCTTCTATTTTCATTTATCTTAATTTTTTTCAGAAACTAAAGCTGGAGTTTATAACATCGACAACACCCTGTCAGAAGAAAAAACTATCAACAATTTAGAAAAATGTCTGCCTTCCACGCAACAAATTGTGAGTTTAGAGCAACAATACTATGATGACAGCGACGATTCAGTAAAGGATCGGGATTACATTATAAGTGACAGTAAAGAAGATAGTAACGATGAAGATGTACCCAGGAAAAAGAAAAGGAAAGTGATACAATCAATACAAAATATATTACCTGATTCACAAGAATCCAACGTTAGTCAGACAGTCCATTTAACAGCGGAGAATACGCTCGATGCAGAGAAATCCATTAACACAAAAGTAACTCCTGGAAGAACAGGTAGAAAGGCAGTTAAAGGCGAAACTCGAAAAGTCCGCGAAGAAAGAAAAAATCTAAGAAATCTTGGAGAGGCATACTTAACTCGAAAAGGAAAGAGAGTAAATGAAAAACAGTTTAGGGACCTTGAAAATTGTAGAATGAAATGCAGAGAAAGACTTGACATAACAAGAAGGGAACAAGTTTTTAAAGAGTTTTGGAACATGGGCGACTTTGATAAAAGAGTATCTTTTGTAGCAGCACTAATATCAACACAAGAAAAAAATGTTACTAAAAAAAAAATCGCGGGCAAGAAACACAAAAATCGAACAGTATCGCATTCTTACTCCATTCCAATTGACGGAGAGAAACTTATGATATACAAGAATTGGTTTTTAGTAACTTTTAATATCACAAACATGTTTGTTACGGACGTAATAAAAAATAAAGGCTCCACGATTTCTGGGATTGTTCACCCTGACTTGCGGGGAAAAGGTGAGCCGTGGAACAAAACTCCCGAAAATTATATACAGTTAGTTAAAAATCACATAGCCTCAGTTCCAACATATGAGAGCCACTATACAAGAAAAGATTCTAGTAGACAGTATTTGCCGAGCCATTATACTCTAAAAAGATTGTACGATGAATATAAATTATGGTTGCCAGAAGGTAAAAAATCTGTGTCCCAAAGAAAATATGAAACAGAATTTAGAAATCTTGGCATAAAAATTAAAAAACCAAATAAAGACACCTGCGCAACGTGTGATAAATATATAACTCTTATAAAACATGCAGTTGAAGAGGAAAAAGAAAAATTAATAGCTGAAAGAGATGCTCACCAAGCAGCAGCGGAACAAGCTTACGACACCAAAAAAACAGACAAAAAAAATGCTTCGGATGACTCCACGAAATTAGTCTATACTTTTGATTTACAACAATGCTTGCCAACCCCCGATATCCACACCTCCGTAGCCTTTTATAAAAGACAATTGTGGACTTTCAATTTTACAATGCGTAGATGTGCCGACAAGCAATGCTTCTGCTTCATGTGGCACGAAGCTATTGCTGGAAGGGGTACCAATCAGATCGCATCGTGTCTGTATAATCATTTTAATACCAATTCGTTTGATGGTATTCGAGAGATTACTCTATACTCGGACACCTGTCCTGGTCAAAATAAGAACTCGCATATTCCAATAATGTTTTTTATGGTTATGAAGGAACATCCAGAACTGCAATATATAAATCATAAATTTCAAGTGCCCGGACACACTCACATGGAGTGCGACGCTGATCACTCAACAATAGAAAAAAAAAAGTCAAAATATCCAGTTTCCATTGACCACCCTAGAGACTGGGTTCAGCTTGTTCGAACTTGCGGAAATGTAAAGCCTTTTATAGTAAAAGAAATGCAGCGTGAAGACTTTTTCGAATATTCTTCACTTTTTAAGAACTATTTTGTCCAAAAGAAAGTAAACACAGATGGGGAAAAGGTCGTTTGGAAAAACATAAAATGGTTAAGGTATACACAAGAAATTGGTGTAATAGAGTATAAAACAACCTTGTAGGAAAATAAACCTTTTAGCAGAATTAACTTTATTCGCAAAACTTTACCTGAAAATATTTTACTGCCTTTACAATATAGTGCAGCAGTTCCAATAAGCGAAGAAAAAAAAACTTAATGGAGCTGTTACCATACATCGATAAAAAAATTTCACCACTTTTATATAAATTTGCCATCTACAGGTAGTATACGAAATACGATAGAGGGAGATAGTGACGATGAATAAAATAGTTTGTAATTTTCCTGGCCAGTGCGCAAAGTGATACTTTACCGCACCCAGTGCGAATAGAAGTCTTATCCGCACTAGTACAAAAAAGTGTAACTTTGCATATGGAAATGCGTGCGCAAAGTACTACTTTACGCACGCTCGGAGGAAAAGTAAGTTTCGATTAACATCGGCACTATTCGAATAGGTACAACCTATTATTTATTTAAGTTTATTTTAAATAAAAATTTGTTTTAATTTCAATTAACTTTAAAATAAGACGAAGATATTTGGATTTATAGTAGTTTAAAATACAAGTTAAGGTATAAAAAAAAGTGTAAACTAGTTTATGTTAATTGTGACCTGTAAATAAAAGTGACAAATCGTATAAGTTGTTGTTTTTTCTTTAAATATAAAAAATCCCAATTTTTTTCAAAGTTACACAAAATGTACTATTTATTGCCTATTTCATAAAATAAATTACTTTGTACAAAAACTTGTATACTAAAAACGCTACCTTAGTAATATAAAACCTTATCTATCTCAAAACCATGTTTTATGACTTATACTACTTTTCCCGCCGGACCGCCATATATATCCATATACATATTTATTTATTTTATTCATTATTTATTAATGACGTTCTTGAATTAGATAATATCCAATTTTTAATTTTATTTTTATAATTATTTAACGATATTATTTAATTATTTTAATTGACTGTGGTAGCATATCAAAAATATATGGATTGATGTTTAAAAAATGTTTGTGTGCTATTGTCTTGTTTACTCTATTTTTATATGTAATAGTATTTTTATGACGAGTTTCATGTGTGTGATTTATATAATTTATTATATTTTTATGTTTAGAAATTTATATTAACATGTTGTAAGAAAATATTTGTTTAATATCCATTTTTTTGCTATCTCTAAATAGTAAATCATAAGAATATTGGTGGTCTTTTTCGTAAATAATTTTTTAAATAGTTTCGCTATTATTAAGATAATTCTTATTTATGCCTCCCCATCCTAGTATTCCATAATTTAAATGGGTTTTTACTAAAAAATAATAAAGTATTTCTAATTCTTTTATATTTAAAAATTGTTTAAGATGTTTAAATTTTAGTATAAGAATTCTTAGTTTTTTTTATAATGTAGTCACTATGTAAATCCCATTTTAAATGTTTATCAAAAATTATTTCTAGATATTTAATATTTTCACCTTCCATGTTAATATTATTATTGCATATTATTGAACCAATATTTGGAAGTTTATTTTTGTATGAAGTAAATGGAATGTATGTTGTTTTGTTATAATTTATAGTTAATAAGTTTTTATTAAACCAGTTCCTTATTTTTATAAAATCTTTTTCAATAGTATTTTTTTAAATATTCCAATTTAGACCTTCATAAAAAATTACCGTATCATCAGCAAAACTATGTAGTTTTCCTTGACAGTTTAAATTAAAAATATCATTTACATAAATATTTAAAAGTATTGGTCCTAGGACTGTACCTTGTGGTACTCCATAATTAAATATTTTTGGTGAACTAATATTTTCACCAATTTTAACATGATGTACTCTGTTATATAAATAGTTTTCAAATAAAGTTAATATTTGACCACGAAATCCAAGTTTTTCTAATTTGTTAATAAGAATTTTATTACTGACAGTATCCAAAGGCTTTATCTAAATCTCAAAATATGCATATACTGTTAATTTTATTATCGATTGAATTATATATTTGATTTGTTAGGTGACAAATTGCATCTTGTGTAGTTTTATTTTTTTGATATCCAAATTGTTTGTCTGATAGGATTTAATCAAGAAATTTTCTAATCTTTCTTTTAAAACTTTTTCGAAAACCTTTGCTAATGATGAAATTAATGTTACAGGTCTGTAATTTTGAAATTTAACTTTATTTCCGCTTTTATAAATTGGTTTTATTATACCTACTTTAAAAGCAGATGGATATATTCCTGTATTAAAGATGGTGTTAATTAAATGAGTTAATGGTTTACAAATGTATGAATTTATTGATATTAAAATCTAAGATGTGATACCATCAATGGAAACCTTATTTACAAAAACTTTAATCAACAAACCTAAATAAACCCGTTCCAGTGCCGACGTAATATTTTTTACATAATTAAAAAAAAAATTGGCAATTGTCGGGATTTGAACCAACGACCTCGAGTCTAAAACTCTAAGAGATCGGCTCTCCCACCCCACATCTAAGCTACCAGAAAATTATCTACGTACGTTCCCAACGAAGTTCATTCAGAAACCTTCGAAGCGTTGTCTTGCGCTTGTAAAGAGACATATTATATCTCTGTATTATGTTATCTTTTGATGCCAACTAGTATGTTACTGTCACCTTTAGTTGTTATATTTTATGATTAAAATTTTTTTTAAATTTTGGCACAAATAGATATCTTTGATTTTAGACTATAAAAATGTTACAACTAAGACTGGCCGACCTCAAGAAAACTCTCCAACAGGAACTGAGGACTCCTGGCAACCCGAATTACCACAGTGACTTACTGGACGACAGTCCCGCGGCCGTGTTGCAGCCCAGCCTCATATCTACTAAGAATTTTCCTAGCATAGTTAAAAGAGACGAAGAGGACGTTAATTTTAAGTATCTGAAGCATGTTGTGATCAAATTTTTAACTAGGTAAGGTGAAATATGAATCGTTTGTTATGTTACTGTGTTTTATAAGGTTCTTCCAAAGATCTCTTATAGAATAGACCAGATTGTTTACATTTTAAAGAAATCAACTTTCACAATTTGTCTGGTTAGCTATATGGTCCACTATACTGAACACATGTATTTCTTGAATAAAGTATCAATAAAATTTAGAGTTAGGTACTCGCGAATTAAAATACCTTGTTGTTAGTATATAATAATATTCATCAATATTTATTATTAAGAACAATGATCTGGTAACTGTAGATGACTAATGTCATTCATAACACTATTACCGTGCGAGAAAAGTTATTTGCATCAAAGAGGACCTTGCATCTAAGGACGTAATGCTTAGCCGTAGAGCTTAATACCTGTTGGGTGTCAGTAGTAACTACCTGAATTAACAATGAATCAGTTATCAGTTATTCTTTGACAGTCGTTACAAGTAATTTGATTAATCGCTAATTTTTCCAATTTCTTGAACAACTCACACAATGGGCTTTACGGAACAGCACAAAACATTCATGGTTGAAGCGTATTTTCGAAACGGGGTTAGAGTAAATGGTGAGTGGCAATACAATCCGGGTTTGTGCATGGACGATTTTTACGAACATTTTCCTAACGTTGCTTTTATTGCTGGGGATTTTTATCATTGCCTGAAAAGAACCGTGGCTGTGTTTAGGGAAACAGGTTCTATACAACACAAAAAAGGAGCAGGAAGACCATCTGTAAGAACAGAAAAACTTGTTGCAAACGTTCGTGAAATAAAGCAAAATACGCCAACAAATTGTATAAGACGCCTGTCCGAAGAAGCGGGATGGAACATGCAGGACTATTCTTAAGAAGCAGCTTAATTTATTTCCTTATAAAGTGCAAGTATTCCAAGAAATACAAGCCGCAGATTTTGAAAGACGCAGGAATTACTCTCAATGGTTTACCCAAAATTTATTGGAAAGAAATGATTTATTAGACCTGACACTTTTTTTCGGATGAAGCCTGGTTCCGCCTCTGCGGTTATGTGAATTCTCAGAATACACGCATGTGTAGTAGTGAAAACCCCCATTTTTTTGCAGAGTCCACATTGCACCCTCAAAAAATTGGTGTCTGGTTAGCTGTTTCCCGAAGAATTGTTGGTCCTATTTTTTTCCATGACACAGTTACAACACAGCGGTATAGAGACAATACTTTGAATCCATTTGTACGGTGCAACCGCCCATACAGCCGACGAAACTATTAACTACTTACGCATTTTTTTCGACGACAGATTGATCAGTTTTCGATCAGACATTGAATTCCCACCTACATCACCTTGTTTAACGGTTATGGATTACTTCGTTTTTCCTCATTTAAAGAACACTATTTTTAAAACACCAGTTGCAAATTTAGAACAATTACAAGAAAGGGTTATCCAAGAAGGTGGTAACATTTATCCAGGGATGCTGGTCAGCACTTTCGGAATTATGAAGAGACGTGTGAATTTATGCTTGGAGCATGGCGGTGGCCGATTTCAGCAATTTATGTAATTATTTTTCTTTTTCGTTCTGTATATTCTTACTTTGTTAATTTTGTAAACAACAAAAATAAATTTTTCTCCAAATGACATTAAAAGCGGTCTTTTAATGACACCTGACAGGCTCAAAAGGTGTATTTTTCTGCCTAGTCAGAAAAAGTGGACTTTTTATGCCTAGGCGGAAAAAATACACCTTTTGAGCCTGTCAGGTGTCATTAAAAATTAAAGTTTAAAATGACACAACAATTCAATAAATGTCATAAATATAAAAAATACGATTTTGCGTGAAATTGGAACAAATTTGGAGAAAAAATTATATGTTTTACTAGGCAGAAAAGCAGATTTAATGCCTTGGCTGGTTTCCTAGCCTCGGCTGCGCCTCGTCTATGAAACACCAGCCGCGGCATTAAATCTTGTGCTTTTCTGCCTAGTGAAACAAATAACTATTGTATTTGTCTACTTATTTTATTACTCATTAGTTTGGCACATCCTGTCATAATATGAATTTGTCAAAATTTTAACCTAGATTTGGTTAGATATATCGTCCACATATCATGGTGATCTAAACCAAGCCCCTACGTTTTTTAATCCAAGCCCTCTTTGATGCAAATAATTTTTGCTCGCATGGTACAAATAACCCAACATTTTATTTACTCACCTATGAACTACTGACTAAAAAGTATTTTCTTAATTTGATTACTTTGTTTTTCAGTAGGGAATACGAAGCTCAGCACCTCATAAAGGCCATTTCGACGCTCCTTAAATTCACCGCAGAAGAAGAGAAACTAATTCAAGACACGCTCGAGTGGAGAAAATCGTGGTTCGGAAGCAAACCTAAACTCGCCAGGGGACAGAGGTCAATCAATAATTTTTTCAGCTGATAGTATACGATTAGTTTTAAGGAAACGTAATGGTTTTAAAAAAAATTGGGTAATATTTTATAAGGCAAAAGTGGATACACTGGAAAGTATGAATAAGGGCAGGGCCGATCCTAGTGTGTCGGCCGCCCGCGTGCAAAGACCTATTATGCCGCCCCTCTAAAGAATTTTTCCCATTTTGAGTAATACTTAACGTTGACGTTATAAACTCATCTACATGTACATAATAAGAGTAAAAGGTTAAACATTAATAAAAATGCACACTACAAATAAAATTTTACGGGAAAGACTTTATTTTTTGGCCAGCTAATATGTTATAATTATTAGCGACACCTTTTTTCTTTTTACTTTAACAAAATAATAAACCAACAAAAATATTACTTTTGAAACAAAAATAGACATTTTATAATTAGAAATGTAAAACAACAGTATTTACCAGAAAATACAAAATAACAAAAAGTACTAAAGCATAAATCTTGCGAAACGAAAAGTATATAAATCATTTCTTCCTCGAAGACTACCTAATAATTAA
The DNA here is from genome assembly GCA_963969555.1 of Polydrusus pterygomalis. NCBI lineage: Eukaryota > Metazoa > Arthropoda > Insecta > Coleoptera > Curculionidae > Polydrusus > Polydrusus pterygomalis. The sequence continues at coordinate 6,955,094 of OZ018376.1, forward strand.
CTATAAAATAATTTTTCTGGCTTTTTAAGAAGCAAATTTGTCAATAATTGCGGTGAGATCAATTTTTTCAGAGATTTCGGATTCAATAGAGGTGATGGCCAAATCTGAAAGTCTTTCTTGTGTCATATTATTTCTCAAGTAATTTTTAATAATTTTTAATTTACTGAAACTTCTTTCACCTGAAGCCACAGAAACAAGTAAGGTTAAAAAAATCCTTATTGCTAGAGCAAAATTTGGAAAACACGGAATGAGATCATTTTTGACTAAAATTTCTAATATCTTAATTGGCTGTTTTTTACCTGGAAAAATATCTTTAAATGAAGTTATTTCATTAAAGAGTTGTATACCGTCTATATCTTTCACAACAGTTCCTTCCTCCTGTACCTGTAACTTAATATCTAAGTCCATGCAGGCTTTCATGAGGTCATCATTAGAAATGGTGTGAAACTCATACAGAAAGCAGAATATTGAATAGCACTCAGATAATAAGGTAAATCTTTCATTTATCGAAGAGATCGCGTAATCAAGAACTGCAAAATAGAAAGCAATCTTGAATTGCAGGAAGGGATTTAAAACTGGTTCATCACTGCCCTCGTACTCAAACAAACGAACTTTTTTTCTGAGCTTCGAGATGGGAAATTCGGGATCAATACCTAAATCTCTAGCAAGTGTTGTTGCTGAATCGACAAATATTTTAAAATTATCGTCAGATCTTTGGGAAACTAAATATTTTTTAACATTATCTAAGCCTTTAATGCATTCCGCGATGTTTAATTTAGGTTTTTGAAGCATTTTACTCAATACATCAATTCTTGATAATAAATCATGCCAAATTAAAATTGAGCACAAAAACTTAAATGTTTTAAGACTTTTAATAGTTTGATAAATGTCACTTTATTTTTATTTCGAGAAATTCGTAAAAAGTTTTGCTTGATTGACAGAACTATCTGCGGCCTACGGCCGCCCCTTGGTTTGGCCGCCCGCGTGCGGTGCACGCGCTGCACACTTGCTAGGATCGGCCCTGAATAAGGGAGTTTGTTTCCTGGTAATACTAAAACTGAAAGGTTTTCAAGATGAGCAGCGTAAGTCACATTTTATCTCTTTATTTTCACACAAAAGTTTACTGAAACCTTGAAAGTTTATCACCGTATTTTTTATTCTTAAACATTTTAATTACTGGTTCTGATATACAGTGTGTCCGCGGATAGAGTTTGAAAGAGGAACTATTTTATTAGTAGGTATAGAAGAAAAAGTCATTCTCTATAAAAACGTCTGCTTATGCTGAAACTTCAATTTCGAATATCAGATGTGCGATTGCTATACAGGGTTCGTCACAAATAACATTTTAACTTTTTTGGATCTTTTTTTTTCAATTCCTTGATTGGCTAAATCACCACTTTGGGAAGAAATGGATTGGAAGGTACCTATGGACCAAATCAGTTGGCACATAGGAGTCCCGCTCCCACAATTATCGACTTTTATTTATGGGGATATCTGAAGCCACATGTATATAAAACCAATTTCAATATTAATTTAGATCTCTTGAAAGAAAAAGTAAGAGTAGTTATTGCAAATATCCCAATACAGCAAGTTAGGAACTGTTATCGGGAATTCAGATGTCTAGTTGAATTATGCGCTAACTCTGTGGTACCACTTTTGAATCAAAGTTTTATAATTTATGATTGAATGAATTGAAAAAATATAATATAAATACTTCCAAAATAGGCAAATAAAAAATGGTTTTCTTACAACGAAATTGTTACTCGGCCGTTAATAGAATCATATTCGAAGTAAGAAAGCAACAATAGTTGTCTGTTTTTACGTAAATTTATTTTAAACGAAATCCAAAAAATTAAGATCGTACTTTTTTTTTAATTGGCTATTTTTTGGTATCGATTTCTTTACATTTCTATGGCACCAAAAAGGTTTTGGGAAGTTTCATTGGCCTGACTAGAAGTTCTTTCTAAGGGGGAGGGAAGCTGGCCCCTAGAAAATATGAATGTATTCACAGACATTTTACTAAGAAAAAAGTAGCCTTTATTTTAATCCTCCGGCAAGTTGTAGCTATCTCCCTTTAAAAATCCCTTCGGTATTTCAGTTTGTGAAAATCTGATGAAATATTTTTGTTTTGAATATGTAAAAAGTCCTTGTGAGCATATTTCGATAAAATTATTAATTTTACTTCATTTACCTTGTATCTGAACATATTAATGTACCTATCAAGAACTTCATTTAAACAAAAACTGCCTTTGCAAAATTTAGAAAAGTGTTTTTTAGTTACAATTCCAAACCTCCGAAATTGCGAGTTTGAGATATTTTAAGATTTGACAGCGTGCTATTTTGGGCTCCTCCAGCGTTCCACGTGTATATTTATTTGGCAATACTGCCCTTATGTCATAAAGTCAATTTTTTGAAGATATTTCTCTTCTAACATACAAATTTATTATTTGCCCAATATCAATATCTGCGATGATTAATTGGAGATAAGAAAATCTTTTGTATTCTAAATCCGTTATCAAAATGTTGCTCGAAAAATTATAGTGCAGAATTTTATGGTTTTTAACCAATTATTAATGAAAGTCGTAAAGAAATAAAATGGATGTAGTATGCTAGGTATACCTATCGCTAGATTTGTTTTTATGTTACACAAAATGCCAAAAAAAGTGCTGATTTCATTGGTATCTGGTACAACATAAAAATACAAAATCTGTAGACACAATCATTTTTTTGGGTAGCTATATTTTGATAAAGTTGACATTCCGTGCAATAAAAAAAAACAACCTGGACCTCATAAAATTTTATGTTTTTACTTAGGTTTTATTTAAATAATAGTTTAGAATAATGCTTGTAAATTATAATAGTCCAGGAGGCAACAGCAGGAAACCCTACGAACATCCGTTCCTTTGGTTTACAGTATCAATTGTATCAAAAATAAAATAAATTCCATCATTCATTTAATAATGAAGTATTCAGTATTCAAAAACGACAAAATTTTAGGATTAGTTTTAGACGAAAATTTAAATTGGAAATGCCATATCCAGTATATTTTATTATCAACTCGATATCTCCTTTGGTATCTGTTTTGTACAGAGCTAGATATTTCATTCCTTTGAAATACTTAAAAAATGTATATTTTTCATTAATATAATTTAAAATTACAATACTTAGCTTCTGCATGGGGATCTGCTTGTTTATCAAACTTAAAACCATTACAAAAATTGCAAAATAAAATTATTAAATGTTTAAATTAAATTGCCACATTTGGAACCAACTGATAATCTATATAGACCAAAAGGGTATTTACACGTTCAAAACATTTATAAATTAAAAATTTGTATTCTAATTCACTCTATTATTTTAAAAGAAAAAAATCAAACGTAATACTTCAGGAGAATAAGACATTACATGATCATAACACCAGACATTGTAGAAATTATCAAACTCTACCAGTAAAAAGTAATTTCGGAAAAAAATCGCTTTTATATGACGGAATAATAAAATATAACAATATTTCAAAAAATATCAGAAAAATTGGCAACTTTTAAAAACAATTAAAAAGATATGTACTAAATTAAATTATTTATACTATTTTTTTTTTAAATTGATTTTATTAATAAATTATTATATTAATTGATTGATTGATTGATGATTGATTTTATTATTAAAGTATTAATTAATTAAATTGGATTAACTTCCATATTATGTTATTTTTGTATGGTCATTATTTTCTATATTATGTTGTCACTTTCCATGTTATGAACTGTAAAAGTTAGACATTTTGAAAGTTAATTGTACTCTAAAACAATATCTGCCCTGCCTTGCCCTGACAAGTCGCCCCAAAGAGAGCATGGTGGTCTGCCAAGGGTAAGTCAAGGCAGACAAAGATATCCTTGGTCCGTCAGGTTGACGTCATAAAGACTTCTTGGTTCTCCAGGGGTAAGGCAATGCAGGATACACAGGTGACAGACAAGGATATCGTTGGTCCGTCAGGTTGAGGCAATGACAAAGACATCCATATCAATGCTTTCAAATCAGAAGGAAATGAGAGGATGTTTGATTACGTAGGGTTTGATGCTGTCGCCATCCGTATAAAGTATCATGCTTTTAAAGTGATTAGTTGCGAATGCAGTGCTGTATTTTCAAATAACATTTGTACATACTGTAAAGTATAATTTATTGCTATACAATTATTAATTGCGCAATTTATTTAATATTTATCTAAAATAAAGCCAAATTAAAGCTCTACACATTATTTTTATTTCGTATAATATGTAGTATACGCCATAAATGAGAATTAATAAATCGAATATTCGTGTTGTTGCAAGTATCAAGATTACTATTGAGGTTTTTACAAGTTTGTATCAGTTTCATACCTGTTGTGCTAAAATATCTTCTAGTTATATCTAGTTTTTGAGTTATGGCCTTTTACAGTTGACAATTTCTTACTTTGCGATTTTCTCCATGGCCTGGAGTTTTCACTTGTTTTTTAAAAACCATTTACTGTTTTTTCTTCTTTATTGGTGATAAATTGGGCCTTAAGTATTGTTTTACTTATTAAGAAATAAAATATGTACAGGATGTTGAATAATGTATAGACGGAACAAATAATTCATATTTAAAAAAAAAAGGCCGACGTAAAATAAATAAATTAAAAAAATATTTAAAAATGATGAAAATCAAAAAAAAAATACTAAATTGTTGTATTTTGAAAACAAACTGCTTGATTTTGTTCATATTTTAATAACTTGTAGTACCAAGGTATGGAGTCAAAAGTGGGTATAGGTTGATTGATGTAGACTATACTGCCTGGTATTTTATTTATCAAAAAAAAATCACCTGAAAACGATATTTTTTAATTTTCCCATTTTTAAGTTTTTACTTGTGTAGATCATTGTAACTGGATTACCCTGTACATATGTATTGGTACTACAAGTTTATAAATATGAACAAAATCTAGATAAAGTCAAATTATAACAATTCGCCGCATCACCTGTCATTAATGGCACCGTGTTGAAGTCTGGTATATTTTACGTTAAGCGGTTGGCCACAGAAACAGAACCGGACTAAATTATTTTACCTTCGCCTTAGTCATCTGTTAAATTTTGTAAGGAAGTCTTTATTTTGTTAATACTATTTTATTATTTACTAACGTGTACTCGGCATGCGTTGCAACCCGCTGGTATAAATACAAACCCGATATATTAGTACCCGGCGTGCCACTCTCTGAAATTGCACCCGTGCGAAGCCGGGGCGGGTCGCTAGTTATACATAAAAACCTTCCCCTTGAATCGCTCTATCTATTAAAAAAACCGCTTCAAAATCCGTTGCGTATTTTTAAAGATTTACGCACATAAGGGGACAGACGGGCGACAGCGACTTTGTTTTATGCTATGTTCAGATAAAATAAAATATTGACAGGCCTGTACCTACCAAAATAAGAAGGTAAAAAAATTATAAAAAGAAAGGAAAAGAAGAAAACATTTATTTCTTTTAGTATTTATTTATAAAATGCAAAATAGGTATTTATGTATTTATTATGCAAGGAAATAAGTAAAACATTTTTTGCGAGGTGTTTGTGGTGCACATGTAATTAAAATATCCTATTGGGAACCCTTTTGCTTACTTTTGTAGGAATTTTATATATGTATATATAGGGTGTCCCATAAATAAGCGGCTATACAGCAATACGAGATAGTGGACTTAAAAATATGTCATTTAATTTCTTATATGGTTAAAGAGACAGGTGATCCAAGTAAATATTTACTTTATAAAATTGGCAATGATTTGATGTTAAACGGATATGAATCGAATTGGGTGTAGTTATGTTTTTGAGGGCAAGAAGGAGGATTTCATAATGAGTTTTAAGATACCTCCTAGAGAACGCTAGCTACACAATATGAGTTTGATTAATTCTCGCATATGTTTTTTGTCTCTCGCATTTCTGAGCGCTTTACCTGAAATTATGGAAGAGGGCTGACGTAAAAAAGTTGTACTTCATTTTTAAACTTCATTGTCATTTTCCGTTTTTTTTTAAGTTTCGTAATAACCACAAAAATAAAACGACGCCTTAAGGTAAAAGTTTTATATTAAAATGTTTAGTAAAATATCACAATACTACGCTTTCAAAGCTAAAATATAAACTTAAAATTATAGATTCCTTTCACCACAGCACTTGTTAAATAAATATCTAAAAATAATTTTTCCTTGCAAGTTTTACGTTAAGTTATCAACCTGCTACAAAGTGGTAGATTTAGGTTTCCATACTTTTATTACTTTATCCTGACTGCCAGTGACTATAATACTTCCGTCCTTAGATATGTCTAGTGTGTGAATGCCCCCTAGAATTCATAAGGAAACTATTACTAAAAAATATGGTAGCGACATTAGTGACGCAGTCAGGGTTTGGGGGCGGGGGAGCGAAGTCCTTTTGGGGCGCCTATATTTTTAAATACATATTTTGTCATATTGTTCTTTAATACATATTCAGTAAAAAATTAATGAAAAATTGGGGCATGGTATTAAGCAACATTAAAGCCTTTTATTAAAATTGTTGATGAGAGACTAGATTTTTTCAAGAACCAAAAAGTGTTTTAAATTTCAGCTGAAAAAACATAAGATTTTAACATTGGGTAAAAAAAATACATTATATTACGTTTTTAAATTATTTTCAAGTAGCGGAATATGGTAAATGGTGATGAGCGAGAGACGACAGAATAAGTATTTAAAAAAATACCTTTTTAATTTTAAACCGGCATTTACACTGTGATTTTTTTGGTAGTTTATGGTTTGTAAAGTATTTAAGGTGGGATTAACGACGCCATTTTCTATCGTCAATTAGATTTGCCTAACTATTGCCGATTCGCATGCGCACTGCAGTGCTGTATTGATCAGAGTAGTTATTTTTATGCTTTCGGCATAGGAAGAAGAAAGACAGACATATTCTGGAGCTGGTACGGCAAGGCAGATGTTAGTCAGCCGGTCATTGTTTTGTTTACTTTCGTGTTTTGTACAATTACGGAACCTTTCCTGGTAAAACAAACACATATTCTCTTGAATTTTTAGGAGAGATTACATCTAGATAGACTAGAAAATATGGTGTTATCAGTAAAAATTGTTGTTTTTACTTCAGTTCTGAAAATCGACGTGTTTACTTTCAAGGATTTTAAGGTAAATTTTTTGCAATTTTAGTGATTTCAAAACACTGTTTTTTTTAAAGTTTCTGTGCATTTATTTAAAAAAAAACACCGACGTACTATTCTTCAATGCCTCCCTGAACAACCCTTCCAAAACTAGATGCTAATTTTTCTTTTTAATAATAATTGCAAGGTTCCCGAAGTTACCCTGCATTCAAGCCATTTATAGGTCTTTTATACATGATTGACCTTGAGAACTGTGCCCTAGGCCAGGGGGAGGGATGGCTACGCCACTGACATTCAAACGATATTATTTAAATGTGAAGGTCTGTTGTCCGAGTTTGAATGTCCCGAGCTTTTGCGAAAACCCTCGACCATACAGGCCGATTCTACATACAGAGTTGTGATAAAAGAAACGGATCATACAGAGTGGCGCTTATTTTAAAATTCGCACGGACACGACAATTTTAATTTTTTTAAACATGGTGAAACAGAAGTGCTACGGGCATCAACTTCATTATTTGTTTTTATAAAACGCAATGTATAAAAAATTATCAAACTAAACCGGTACAAAGTAATTTCGAAAAAAAAAACGCTTTTATACAGTGACCGGCAAAGAGTTCGCAACATATGGGAAAAATTTTTATTAGCGGAATATTGAAAAATCTTTTTTGGGGGATTGGATGTGCATGTCCCATAACCTTAAAATCGATTTTGACATACGTCACGTGACCAATGGTATGGCGGGAAAGTTGAAAAAACCAATATGAAATCATCATAAATCAGATAAGTTGATGAGATATCGAAAAAATTCCAAGAATAAAAAGTGTTTAGAATTCCATTAGAACCTTAAATACAATGTTTGGGATATCTACTTAAAAAAACATAAAATTGAATATTTTTGTAAATATTTTTTTACCGAATAAAAAATTTTCATATTTTTCCTTTCTTAAAGCTTCATTAAAGTAAAACTGACATCTGGTGACCACAACTAGAAATATTCTTTTGTTTTTCTGACAATTTGGAGCAATAATTCAAAAAATTCGTTTACACTTGGATACCAGCTGTTGCAATAGTCTATTTCTAATAACCTTATCGATATTTTTTATATCGAAATATTCTATTATGTTAAGAAATCCTTAAATTCATTAATCCAAAGAAAATTTTATTTATAACCGTAAAAAATAATTTTGAATTTCGCAGAAATCTTTTAAAAAATCTAAAAATTAATAAAAATTTAAATTATTTTTTACGGTTATAAATAAAATTTGCTTTGGATTAATGAATTTAAGGATTTCTTAACATAATAGAATATTTCGATATAAAAAATATCGATAAGGTTATTAGAAATAGACTATTGCAACAGCTGGTATCCAAGTGTTAACGAATTTTTTGAATTATTGCTCCAAATTGTCAGAAAAACAAAAGAATACTTCTAGTTGTGGTCACCAGATGTCAGTTTTACTTTAATGAAGCTTTAAGAAAGGAAAAATATGGAAATTTTTAATTCGGTAAAAAAATATTTACAAAAATATTCGATTTTATATTTTTTTAAGTAGATATCCCAAACATTGTATTTAAGGTTCTAATGGAATTCTAAACACTTTTTATTCTTGGAATTTTTTCGATATCTCATCTTATCTGATTTATGATGATTTCATATTGGTTTTTTCAACTTTCCCGCCATACCATTGGTCACGTGACGTATGTCAAAATCGATTTTAAGGTTATGGGACATGCACATCCAATCCCCCAAAAAAGATTATTCAATATTCCGCTAATAAAAATTTTTCCCATATGTTGCGATCTCTTTGCCGGTCACTGTATATCTAATGGAATAATGGAAAAAGAAATTACGTGGCATGTAAATACTTACCACAATGAGCTTTTAAATCAAGTAATACTTTCACTTCGAACATGTCCCACAGGGACAACACGCCGTCCTCGCAGCCTATCGCCAGCAGGTATCCTTCCCACTTTAGCGAACATATTTTTGATTTTAACGTTTTGCTAAAAACAGACATTCCTGAAACAAAAACAATTATTATTTTAAAAATTACCAAAATATACGGGGAAAGCAGGCGAGAAGACTTGGGATCCAGAAACAATATTGGGTTCATACGAGTTCTCCGCCTCAATTAAGAGACTTACGGACACAACATTGACAACCTCTGAATATTGCAAACATTTCAAAAACTACAAGAACAATCAGGTAAGTAAGTAAGTTTTGCCCTCAACGAAGTCTAGCTTTCGATTTGGACAGCATCAGATGCCATCTACAGAGCTTGCGAGGTTGGAAAAAAATCAGGGTTGGCAAATATCATGATATTTATCTAAATATCCAAATATCCGATATATACAGTGTGGCTGTTTAGTGTGCAACATGGCATTTTTTTTATTACCGATTTCTCAGAAAATTTTATTCTTGATAAAAGTTGGTGCATGTTCGATAATCATATTAGGGGCACTTGGAATGGTTGCAAGTCAAACGGCGTACAGGGTAGGCCAAAAAATATAAAACTTGTACAAGAATAAATTTTTTTAATAAACATTTAAAATAAAAATTTTGCACTTTAAATGATAGTGTTTTAATTAGCATTATCATTACCAATGTTTTATCTTGTTAAAAATAATTTTTAGGATATTTTAAAGTTGTGTTTAATATCGTTGCAACAAACATGAAGTTTGTGATTCCCCAATAAATTAAAAATTCAAGTAAATTTTACAAATATGCTTGAATTTGAACAGAGATGTGTGAAATTGATTTGATTTTGATTAATTTATGAAGGTCTTTATGGTGAATATAAAAAAAAATTTTTTGGAAATTAAAATTATTAATGTTTTTAAAAAAATATTTTTTTTTATTTTAGGAGGTCACGTTTTTGAATCTATGCATAACTTTTAATTCTAAACAACTTTTCTTAATAACATTTTGCTGAATTTTCTGAAGTAGGGATACTTTATTCTTGTACAGATTTTATATTTTTTGGCCTACCCTGTACGCCGTTTGACTTGCAACCATTCCAAGTGCACCTAATATGATTATCAAACATGCACCAACTTTTATCAAGAATAAAATTTTCTGAGAAATCGGTAATAAAAAAAATTCCCATATGTTGCACACTTAAACAACCACACTGTATATACAGGGTGTTACAAATTCGACATACCAGCATTGGAATCACGGAAACCATAGGAGTTAGAGAAACGGTTAAATGGGGGCAAAGTTGTGCAATTCAGTGCTGATTATAATGCCGCTTTAAAAGTTTTCAAATTCCGAATACTTCCGATTTTATTCGAAAAAAACCGAAATTTTGCAAAATCGTTTTTATTTTTTCCTGAGCTCATTTCACTAGCTATTTAAAAATTAATGACACTTTGTTATTACCACTTTTTCGCCTCTACAAAACGACGTTACTAAACCAAAGATCCGCCGTTTCGTCTCCGAGCGGTCGTCACCAACTTTACTTTTTTAAATACGGACCTGGATTTTTTTAAACCAAATTTTAAACCCTCCTACCCTTAAAATGTAATGGTGATATTACTTTCTCATAATGATGAATTGTCCTTACTTATTTTTTTAAATTCATATTTTTTACACTTCTTGTCAGTCCGGTCCTGGCAACAAATTACAATATTAATTAAAAATTTTATTTTATTTAAAACATTCATACATAAGTAATATAATTTATTTTATAAGAATTTTCTAGTAATTCTAAATTTACTAATTATAAATCCTAATTTTCTAAATGTCCAAATAGTCAAAATTCTTATTGGGTATTACATTTACTACTTAAATACCTAACATGAACTTTAGACAAACTTTTTCTTTAAACTTATTTGTAAACGTTTGAAATAAAATAAAGTTTTTAATTAATATTGTGATTCGTTGCCAGGACCGGACTGACAAGAAGTGTAAAAAACATGAATTTAAAAAAATAAGCAAGGACAATTCATCATTATGAGAAAGTAATATCGCCATTACATTTTGAGGGTAGGAGGGTTTAAAAATCGGTTAAAAAAATCCAGGTCCGTATTTAAAAAAGTAAAGTTGGTAATGGCCGCTCGGAGACGAAACGGCGGATTTTTAGTTTAGTAACGTCATTTTGTAGAGGAGAAAAAGTGGCAATGACAAAGTGTCATTTATTTTTAAATAGCTAGTCAAATAAGCTCAGGAAAAAATAAAAACGATTTTGCAAAATTTCTGTTTTTGGAAACTTTTAAAGGGGCATTATAATCAGCACCGAATTGCACAACTTTGCCCCCATTTAACCGTTTCTCTAACTCCTATGGTTTCCGAGATTCCAACGCTGGTATGTCGAATTTGTAACACCCTGTATATCGATATATTATATCCAAATTAGGATATTTATTTATATTTTTGATTATTTTTTAATTATTTCATTTATTTTCTGTAACGATATATTTTAAAAATTCAAAATCACTTAATTTAATATAAACATGTTATAAACCTGTAAATTTGTATTTCAATTCTATTTAGTGATAGTTGCTATCACAATAACAAGTTTTTTAGCACTCCTATGTTAGGAATGTAAAATGTAGGTAAAAAATACAAGTTTATGAATATGAACACATCATATTATATTTTTGCTTTTAACTATGGTTTAACTTAAAACCCAGAATTACTGGGCTTGTTAATTAAATCAAAATGAACCCAAACTGGAGTTTTTATTTTTGGCATTGTAAAATTTTTATTTCATAAAACAAACAGCAAAATATTGCTCCGTTCAATCAGAAATCGGCACTAAATAAAAATGCCACGCGGCAAAGAACAACAGGTGGTCAACGTCTCGGAAAGACGAGGAATCACCGCATCGTAAGCAGCATAATACGCTGTTGCCGGCTCAGCGGCAGCGGGGCCATATTTCTATACTGATGAATAGAATTTTAGAAAAAAAAATATTGATATATCAGGAAAAATATCGTCTCATAAATATCATGATATTTATCAAGATATACGTATATAAGGATATTTATCCTGCCAACCTTGGAAAAAATACTGCTCTTATTCTCTTGGATTACAGTAAAGCATTCGATACTTTGGACCACTCGACTTTGTGTACAAAGTTAAGGTACTTTGAGTTTATTGATGAAACCAACTGTTCAGTTTTTCAAAATTATTTGTCAGGTAGTCGGCAGCCTGCTATAAAGTAATTATAGCTCACGCTTAGAAGAAAATTTTTATATAAATACATGCTTAGTTTGCGTAGGTATCTACAGTTCAATTCTTGTAAAAACAGCAGTTTGTCAAAAATAGAATAATTCCAGTCCTAGGACTTGAAATAAAAAACTGTGTGACTTATTTGAAATTTTTAATTTTTTGCACGGCTTTCTTTTCCATCCTGCATAATATAAAAATGTATTGATAACGATAGACGTATCTGCAAGACATAACCGCGTTTAAATCGGTAATGTTGTTTCCGAACTATAGACAGACAGAAAGGCTTTAAAAAAAAATTTGTCGAACTTTGTGATGTTCGGTTTATGTGAATGACCCAATTTTTCAAAAAAATGTTACCACCATACCTGTATTTACATCCAAAACTTGAAAAGACCCATTTTCAGTACCAATAGCTAGTTTTTGTCCGTCCGGACTATAATCCATCGCATTGATTTTTCCCGATAAAGTGGCATATTTTTTAAATACTGTAAAATCTGTCGTTTTCCATAAGTATACTTCTCCATCTTCTGTACCAACGGCCAAGTACACATTTTCTCTAAAATAAAAAGTATGCCAAGAAGGTTAATTTTACAAAAAGGAAGTATTCCATTTAGTTTTCTTGTAAGAAGGGAAACACAACCGACACCCAGAAACATGCACTGAATGGACATCGCTCTCCCGATCACTAGGGCCCTATGGGGAGGACTTATAGACATAAAAGACATGCGTGACAAACACATCAACAAAAATCAGACAAAACTTCTACAACAAACCAAACCGGACACTTTACTTAGCAATTATAACCTCAAACAAGCAATATACACTACTGGCAAACTCCAAGTTAGAAATAGTGGCATTTTATGTGAGTATGAGAGAGTAAATAATATGTTTAGATGCCCGTAATAAGGACAACAGACAATCAGTGTTGCCGGCGTGCCTCGTGACAGCGACGTGAACACCGCATGGCGAGGCCAAAGAGGGGATCATTTATTTTCTGCCACAGAAATGCAGGAGGTATTCACTTCAGTAATTTCGTTTGGGTTGTACGTTGTACTGCGCATTTTCGAATTATTTTACACCTTAATGGAGCCTTTATGGAATTAAAAAATGATGTGTAAAAGAGACATAATATGAAGAAATTGATAAAAGTTAAAACACTAAGTATGTGAGAAGTCAGTAAATGGGGTCTAAACCAACCAAATAGACTGGGGAAGAAGAAAAACTTTTCTAAAAAGAAAAGTGTCGAAGATTGTTTAAATTTTTTATAAAACATTTTTAGGTATTTGTTAATAAGACATTGTGAGGATAAAATTAGTAGTAATTGTCAAAGTATCACAATCTGTAAAAATAGAAATTGAAATTAAAATCAAAGAATGAAGTAAAAAACTTTTTGAAGTATTTCATTAATTCATAAATTCATCCAAGATAGAAAACGGAAACATTAAACATCGCGGTAGGTGCGTCGCTATTGGAACTATTTGCTGATATGGAGCGAGAATGCAGCGAGAGTGGAACGAGGAACATAGTTGGCAACGTTGAGTCTTGACTATGGAGGGCTTTAGGAAGGAGTCCGATCGAAAATGGCGGTTCTTTAAATTTACGTCCCTGTTTAGTAGTTAGTTCGCTGTTTCCCGGTCGCGGCGCAGTGATCGTCAAGTGTTTGACTTTTTACAGGTTTTGATAGACGTCAGCGGTATTTTTATCCAATAATTAATAAAATAAGCTTTATTAGATATAATATATACATATCTCAGCCTGTAGAGGGTTTTAGTTAACTAAATTCAATAAAACAGTTGATTATCCCATAAGAAACAATGCACTTTACAGATTTAAAGGAACACATGCGCCCCTGACGGCCATTTTTAAAGCTGCTTTACCGATCCAAAACTTTGCCCGAAACCAATGTATTGCGATCGGACTCCTAACCTAAAGCCCTCCATAGTCTTGACTGATCTCTTTTTTACTCGCGCCAAGTCCATTTTGTATTTATATGTCTTTACATGAAAAACCGCTCTGTGCCAGTAACGGTATACCCCACTCAATCCTAATCAAAACCAAATTGACAATACTAACTACATGACACACACATAACTGGTGGTCTAAAGAAGCACACACGACAAACATTAAAAAGCTATACACCAACTACACATAAATAAACAATACTCTTACAACTGGCTTACTAAAAAAAGAACTACAATCGAAAACAGAAGTATTCACAATGGCCTTAGAAGTCCAGGTATAATCAAAGACCCAGCCGTAACTAACGATAAATGCCGAAAATGCAAACAATTCTCGACAATAATAATAGACCCCATAACAAGCCCACGCAAACTCCTTGCTGGGACAGAACACACACACAACACAGTAGCCAAAAAAAATTGTGTGTGCTTAAGACCACACGACAGAAGTGAAAACTTCAACAAGGTTAATTCAGTGCCCATAAAAAAGTGCTAAACGCGCCTAAAGAAGTTTTCACTTTACCTTACTTCACCCTACGTAAATATATAATTTAAAAAATGCCAGAACATACCTGAGACGCAACAAGTATCGCACACTGTTTCCACGTCGACTGATGCGGCAGCGGAGTCGAATTCGAGCGTAACACAGCCGAACCTGACGCCTGACGCGTGACGGCTCAGTTTAATTCAGTGCCCACAAAAAGTGCTAAACGCGACTAAAGAAGTTTTCACTTCAATAATCCACGAAGTACTCGCACGCTTAACTTAATCACTGAACAAACCCCCCACTACAAATACCAACTCCATAGACATAAAACTTTATTGGGACACAACTCTGCTGAACTGACAGAACTGTTGCCTGTTGCACATAACATACCAACCATCATCCTATGTAATAAAAAGGACAAAACAACGTACAGACATGGAATTACAATAGGCGTACCCCAGGGCTCCGTCTTGGGGCACATCCTTTTTTAATATGCATCAACGATCTGCCTTTAAACACATTACACACAAACCGAAATGAAAACACACCAGACGTTAAGTTTTTAGGAGCCAAGTGTCTCAAAGCTAAAGTGGGATAAACATATAGAACCGAAAAAAAACTTAAGTGGTTTGTTTGCGCTACACAGGCTGACGGGGCAGCTCTCTAGGCAGGGGGGTGTTGCTTGCACCCTACTGTTCCATTCAGTAATGGGGTATACGCACTGTTCAATTGGGGGCGTGTACCTTAATTTGATAGGGTCATTGGTCTGCAAAGGAAGTATGTCTGAGATATAGGGAGGACTGCAGACTACAGTTCTTTAAAGAGCTTAGTATCCTAACGATGCCATATCAGTATATACTTGAGAGTTTACTATAATATGCCAAGAACAACCTGAACAACTATAGGAAGCACAGTGCGGTTTAGCTATGGCACCATATTTTCAAAAAACTATGTTCCAACATCTGAAATATACAGGAACTATATACCTATCGTCATACGACATTGACTCACATATATACAAACAGCAACCAGGAGACATGCAACATAGTACGAACATTTCTTGACAATTAATTTACTGACACACCTGACTACCTTCGGTCTAATTAGTGAGAACCCGTAGGCCTAAGAATGGTCCAGGGGCAACCCTGAGCAAACAGGCTACAATAATAATACGTCTCTTTTGTAAAAAGTTACAACGGGTGAAGTTGAGGCCTCTCATTTTAAAATCGGTAGTTTATAAAAAGTTTCATGGATACTTACGGGTCAAAACAAGCACACAACACTGCCGAATTATGGTCCAGATGTTTGTAAAGACAACCGATGATAAGATCTTTAGTTTCCGCACTTAGTCCTTTCCAAACTTTGACGGAACAATCCCCACTCCCGGAGACTAACAAGTTAGATTTGTTACCAAACGATAGGCAAGTTATAGCGTCTTCGTGGGCCAAGACGTCTATGGTCACTCTTCCATAGTCCAAATCATAGATTAATCTGGAAAAATATATTATATATACCAAATTCGGCCATACGATTTATTAGCGTTCCTACTTACATTTGGTTGTCCCAACTTCCTATAACCAAAGTATTGGAATCGGGCAATTTTATACAGCTACTCAGTGGCATATTTCCGATGTTAGCACTCCTAGTCTGGCGATTTTGCGACAATGAAAACACCTTCAATTTCGAGTCATGTCCTACTGAAGTTATTTTTGTGCAGTCCTCGCTTATAAAAAGGTCGCTTATGGTGTTTTTGTGACTGTTGAAACTTGTTTGGAGCTGTAGATCTGTTAGATTTTTCCATTTGTCTAAAATTGAAGACATAATGCTATAGAGGGTGTGAAAAAAGTCTGGAATATTGTAAATATTTTAAAATATATTAAATGCTGACAATAGGAAACTTGCAAAATGTTTTGTACTTCAGTCACAACAAAAAATAACATATACAAAATATTAGGTCTTAAATATCACTCTCACTCACTCTCCCCTATTTAACCAACTTCTTTCATCGATAAAATGTCTCGTGATTTTGAAGTTAAAAGTTTTACCTTCCAATAAAGTTTCTCTTTTTTCGACTTGATACGGTTCAGTCAGGAAAGTTGGCCCGACTTTCCTTTTCGGATGAGGAACGGTAAACACTTGTTTGGGTATTTGTCCGAACTCCATTATTTGAACTTCCAGTGCGTGTCTTTCGTTTAAATCTTCTATAGAATCCAAATCCACGTATCCCTCGTAGCACAAATGATAAAATACTATAACAGGAACCGATAAAATAATAAACATACACCCATAAAATGGGGTTTGCGTGTGTGACTTTTAAAGATTGTGACGAAATAACATGTATTAAATAAATTATGTAGATTGTAGTTTTTTTTTTGAAAAAATGCTTGTACGGGTATTAACACACTTTAAGTTGGGGTCTTTTTTTATAAAAAAATATTGATCCCAAAATAGCTATACAGTGTGTCCACGGATAGAGTTTGGAAGAGGAAAAACTTTTTTATTAGTAGGTATAGAAGAAAAAGTAATTCTTTATAAAAAGTCTGCTTGTGCTGAAACTACAATTTCGAATATCAGATTTGCGATTACTACATTTCAGTTTTTGGATCTTTTTTTTCAGTTCCTTGATTTATTAAATGAAGTTTGCTAGTGTTAAAACTACAATTTCAACTATTAGATTTGCGATTACTATACAAGGTTTGTCAGAAACAACAGTTTTTGTTTTTTGGATTTTTTTCAATTCTAATTTTCAATTCCTTTTAATGATTGGCTAAATTCTCACTTTGGGAATAAATGGATTGGAAGGTACCTATGGTCCAAATCAGTTGGCACGTAGGATTCCCGATCCACGATTGTCGATTTTCATTTATGGGGATATCTGAAGCTACATGTGTATAAAACCATTTTGAATAATAACTTTGATCTCTTGAAAGAAAAAATAAGAGTAGTTGTTGCAAATATCCCAATACAGCAAGTTAGGAACTGTTATCGAGAATTCAGGTGTCGAGTTGAACTATGCGCTAACTCGGTGGTACCACGTTTGAATAAAAGTTTTATAATTTATGATTGAATGAATTGAAGAAATATGACATGTAATAATAAAAATACTTTAAAAGTAGGCAAATAAAAAATGGTTTTCTTACAACAAAATCGTTACTCGGCCAGATATAAAATCACATTTGAAGTCAGAAAGCAACAATAACTGTTTGTTTTTACGTAAATTTATTTTAAACGAAACTAAAAATGTTCTTTCTGACGAACCCTGTATAGTAATCGCAAATGTGATATTGAAATTGTAGTTTCAGCACAAGCAAAATTTACTTAATAAATCAAGGAATTGAAAATTAAAATTGAAAAAAAACCTAAAAAGTAAAAATGATGTTTTTGATTAACCCGGTATAGTATTCGCAAATCTGATATTCGAAATTGTATTTTCAGCACAAGCAGACGTTTTTACAAAGAATGACTTTATTACTTTTTCGTCAATAAATGCTCAAAATGTTATCAATTCACTATTTGGCAATATCCTAAACGCAAGTAAAATCCATTGCACAGGAAGAAAAAATAATAACTACCTGTTATGTTTCACAAATTTAATCAGTTTCCTGACACGTGTTTCGGCCCTTGCGGGCCATTGTCAAAGGAGTACAAGAATATACTAAATTCTATGTGACATTACAAAGCTATTTATATCATATTATGGTAATTATAAACATGTTATAAAATTAAAATTAGGATTAAAAGATTGGATGGTAAACTGTGGGTTTTCCTAACTTTTAAAGGTACAGATACATATTTGGTCCTAAATTAGTGTGCTATTAAGAATTAGGGAAGCGTCTGAAGGTATTTCGGTTTGATTATTAACAACATTACATTTGTTGCCTTTTAAGAATAGTCGATAAAAATAGGGTTGCCATTTAAAAAAATTATCTTTATAGTCATATCTCGAATTTGGGATACCCACTGTATCAATATTTTTTTTTATAAAAAAGGCCACAACTTAAAATGATAATACCCGTGCCAAAAAGTGTACTGGATTTACTGAATTTACAAACTCACACTGTGTTTATAACGTGAATACTTACGATTGCTTGCTTCAACTGCTTCCTCGCCCTGCTGTTTGTACCCGAATATCAAATCAATCCAGTTGTGCAAACTGCTCGATACAATATCGCTTTCCAATGCATTTCTCAATATTTCTACGAAATGTTTTGGATTTTCCGCCCAACAAGGTAACTCTACATCTCCCACTTTTAGGTTGTTATGTCTGTGACCGAAGTTTATGCCCAAACTGTTTAATAAAAACTTTCCTAAAAAAAACGACTATTGAGCATCGGTAATAACAGCGTTTGTGCAAGTGTAAAGATCGAAAATCCAAACGGTGTCAAGTTGCTTGTGCAAGTATACTTGGTTAAAAACTACGTAATAGTCACAGACATAGGGTTGTGGATTTGACCGGTCTATTTGTTTTTGGTCAATTGACTGAAATAAATTAAAATTTAAAAATGCAGTGGATGAACCTAACTATACTTGCCAAATTTCTTATTTTGTATTTTGGAAAAAATTAATTTTTTATAACAAGTTTTACTTGTTCTGAAAAGTCAATTGCCATACCTAAATTTTATACAGGGTGGTCAAATGGATGATATAGTTAGGTCCATCCAGGTACACATTCTATAAGTGTATATCTCAATAGTTGCTCCACAGTAGATACATTTCCCTTTTACTTTGTTTTCTTCTCTAATTTGGGTAAAACAATTCCAAATTTTGGTTTTGGACTTCCCCAAACTCATCGTAAATGCGACGTCGCGTCGTTAGTTCACAAAAATGCAATGCAAGTGCAAACCCTAACTCTGGCAAATACGAAATGAAAATAAATAGACTGAGAAGAAAATGTCTATGAAAATGGTATAAAAAGAGAATAAAAATAACTTCTCTATTCCTTTCCTTCATTGTGATTGAATCAGTTCCGGGAACCACTAATAAACGAGGCCGACTATCGGGATTCCCAGGATCAGGTGTTATTGTTTTCTTAAATAACGGCGCTATAACGATACACTAAACATTATCCTGGGTGGTAGGAGGTAATCTGGACAGATCACAAATGCATAAATAATAAAATAAAATTGATATATTTTGACCGAATTTGACCGGTCAAATACGTCATGGTCAATTGACCATGCCCAACTCTACACAGACATATAGCTTTAGATTGTTATCGGCCTGTCCTTTTTTAGCGATATGCTCAAAATACACTCCAGAACCGGCTCGGCGCCATTTTTGTTGTGTTTTAAGAGTTCTCTGTGGATTCCTTTTTGTTTATTGTAAGTGTTTAATATTTACGAATTTCTAGTTTTTGTGAATTGGTGTTTGTGCTTTTAGTGACTCGGATACTCTGATTGGAATATAATAATAATAATAATAATAACAATAACAATAACAATAACAATAACAATAACAATAACAATAACAATAACAATAACAATAACAATATAATAATAATAATAATAATAATAATAAAAGTTTATTTAAAATTTAATAATATAATAAATATGTTTATGTTGTCTTCTATAAACTTATCCTTCAAGCTGAGCTTGTTAGGGGCAAATCTGATTTTTTGTTTTAGTATGTAAAATCATAAATCATAAATATGCATTAAAAATCAAGTTTTAAAGTAAAAATGTTAATTTATAGTATAAACGCAGTTTTTTTTAGAAGAAATATATTACCTATAAACAATAACTAGGAACAGCCGGTGTATGATTTTATTATGGAAAATACCAGGCATTTCGTATTTTCAGTAAGTATAAGTAATGATGTATATTGATATATAACTTTATTTTATTATGATCAATTTAAACACATCCAACTAGCCCTAGGCTACACAAACAAGGTATGAAAATAAAGAGAAACACACACCAAGACAGATTATCCGGATGCATGTTTTGGTATATTTTATTTGCAGCCCTGCAATCTAATTAGGTAGGTACGCCTATTTCGCAGGAAATATATTGCTTCAAAAAGTTTAAAAGACACTTATCTCTATACTTATATTATATAAAAGAAAAAGTAAATACCTAGCTATGTTTATATTAATCCTAGGGTGAAAGTATTCTACGGGTCAAGTTCTCGGGCAAAACCTTTTTTAAATTATTAAACAAGAAATTGTGCTTGAAAATATTTTACACGTACCCAAGTTTTTGCCAAATGTAAAAATCAATACAAGTTATATACCAACTAATATTTTACTTGAGGTTAGATACGCGATAACATCGAAAATTGGTTATTTTGCCGGTTTTATTTGTTTTTTATATTCGATTTTATAAGTCTTATAGTTTAATTGACTTGTTCTCTTCCTTTTTGAACTTTTTTTAAATTTAGCGATAAATTATTTCTAAAAAAATGATTTAGCCAAATTGCAGTAATAAGCAGGGGATTGAATGAAGGAGACTACAGGACGGATTGGTTATGCTTCTTTACGTATTTTCACCGTGCCATAGAGAGGTGGGTGTGCTTGGGTTCATTGGTAAAAATATTTTACCATATTTTAGAGACATAGTGTCCTCATTTTGAAATAAAAATATTTTTAAATATTCTGTATATACTGAGCAAGGGTCTTTGGTAAGAGCGGTGAAAGAATTATTTTTTTTTTAAATCGGTAACTTTGTTTAAAAATGGAGTATGTTTTGATATAACATAATATGAATAGCGACAATTTGTAGAAAACTATTTATAAAATTTTACAAATTGACTATTCCCGTGGCAATTTTTTGTTACCTTTATCCTACCTTCTTGTTCAACATCGTAAAACTCCGGTATCAACTCTTTAAAATCGGACATGTTATTATAGCAATTCCTAAAGGCATCTGCTACAGAATTAAACATTCTATCGGCATGATCGAATCGTCCCCCTTGCATGCACAATACATAATGGGGGTACAACCTTGCCAGGTAGTACAGAACAAAACCTGGAGTGGAGTAGTGAGAGCCGTAGATAAATTTTGGAGTTGACATTTCGTTGTACCTAAAAAGAGTATAAAATAAGTTTAGAAGACTATTTGCAAAAAAAAAAATCGTCAGTACATTGTTGGAAATCTATTTTTTTAATAGCCTTAAAATATTCTTTGTTGTAACTTGCCTATCCAGCAATCTCTGAAGTCGTTCTGGATTCAATGCTCCAAGAGGTTTGGATAGATCCCTGTAATTGCTTGGATCATTCAAGTCAAGGGTTGGGCTGGTATAATTCGAAATTACCCACGGGAAGACAGGATACTGCGTTAGGTCATTCACTGTTCTATCGCCTAAACTGAAAAATAAATAGCGATCAAACGAGTCGAACTAGCACAATAAGCCTCAGATGAGGCTGAGGTATTAATAACAGAGTTTCGGTATCGCCCAATTTGGTGATTGGGAGAAAATAATTCCTAAAGATGACCTATTCATTATACAAGCATACATTAATGTATATTTAAAAAAATATTATTAGTAATAATAAATAATAAAAAAATAGAAAATAAATTCTTGTTTTGGTGATGTGCCTTTTTAATTGTTTATTGACTACCCTGATGACGTTTTTCGGGGTAATTGTACGACTCTACTAAAGTTTAATTGAGGTAAGTTTCCTTGTGCATGAAGGTTTTTTTCATTGATTCTATTTCTATACAATAAACAAGTTTTTAATCTAGGTTACATTGGTCATTTTTATTTTTACTAACTCTCAGCTGGGCTTTAGAAAACAGCGTAGCACTACCTCAGCAATAATGGAACTGGTACTTCTTCTTTTGGAAGCCATTGAGAATCGCAGCTTTGACCTAAGCAATGCTTTTGACTGTGTTTCCCATAACTTACTTTTAGAAAAGCTTAAGCTTTACAACTTTCACCCAAACAGTATTTCCTTAATAAGCAGTTACCGTGGAGGTAGGTTTCAAAGTGTGCGGGTTGACATTTGTGAGGAGTGTTAACTGTGGGGGTTCCTCAGGGGTCTGTTCTAGGACCTATTCTATTCTTGATATATATTACCGACCTTTTAAACATAGACCCCGGTACGCACTATACTATCTTTGCAGATGACACCACCTTTTCCTGTGTACATCAAGATTGTAAGGAGGAAGCTTCTGAAGAGGCGTGTGTTATTATATATATATATATAATTATCTTTAAGTTCCGCATTTCGCCACAAGGGGGCACAATTGAAAATTAATTTTTAAAATTCTAAATTTCTCCGAAAATTCCTACATTATGGTATACCTCTGGTTACATCATTAGAAATACTAGACAATGCTGCATCATTTTAGTTTATTAGGGCTCGTACCGACCTTGATAAGAGTGGGGGAAGCTATTGAAAGTGTAATCATTAAAATTGCTGTAACTTCTAAATGACTTAACCGATTTTACTAAATTTATGTTTGTTTGAACGATAGTCTCTAATAAAATTGCTAGAGGGCGCAATTTGTAATAATAACATTTTTTTTTGATTTTATCCCGAAAATTCAAATCATACGGTATAACTATGACATCATAATAGGAAAGTAGATTAAATTTGCAAGAAAAATGTGAAAACCGCAGTTTGATATATTTGTTGATTTCAGAGTTATTGCCAAAACAATAATTTTTAACACTTTTATCGAAGAAATTATTGTTTTTATAGCTTCGTGACCACTACAAAATTTTTTTTAAAACTTTATAATTATTTTATGTGTAGGTTTGTTACTCATTATTCCTTGTGTGTGTACCTTTCTCGTCCAAACAAGCTTAAATTTAGTAAAATCGGATAAGTCGTTGAGAAGTTACAGCGATTTTAATTATAACACTTTCAATAGCTTTTCCCACTCTTATGAAGGTCGGTACGCCAATGAGCCTTATACCAAAACGATGCAGAATGGTTTATTGTTTCTAATGATGTAACCAGGTATACCATAATGTAGGAATTTTCGGAGAAATTTAGAATTTTAGAAATTAATTTTCAATTTTGTCCCCTTGTGGCGAAATGCGGAACTTAAAACTAATTTCCAGAATTTTCTCATGACCACTTTAATACTAAATTTTTTTCCTAAGTCTCAAGCTAATCCAATAAGCTCAAGAATTTATTTTTTCCTAAATAATACACCGGAACTTGACTTCCTTCTAAAAATACTAATAAATAATAATAGGTACAGTTTTCTGCAGTTTATAAACTAATTTCCTATATTTTTGTTGAAAAATGTATTCCATCCATACATCCATTTTTAAATTCGCTACAAAAAGCCGGAAATGAAATATAGAACGATTTAAAAAATTCATTATGTTGTTATTTTTATTTTAACTGCAAAAATATAGCCAACGGCTATTGTACTGGTACAATGCCTTTCCCTTTGCAATTATTAGATTGTGAATAGAAAGTATGAATTCGTAAACATGATGTTGGAAATTTCTGTGTATCATAATTTTTTCCGCGAACCATCACATATTGCACAATTTCTACTTAAATTGTGTAATTACACCAACATTTTTTTAGGTTTTATATAAGTTGACCAAGAATGACTATTACAAATTAATCAATTATTTTTCGTTAGGTACAAAATTTTTATTGATGGAATATTGAAAAATCTTTTTTACCAACATTCTTCTGATTTGTTTAATAGAAACGGCCCTGTGTCTGACAACCACATTTACCATTTATAGTTTGTAAAAATATAAATTGATTTTATATACAGTGTGTCCACGGATAGAGTTTGGAAGAGGAAAAACTTTTTTATTAGTAGGTATAGAAGAATAAGACATTCTGTATAAAAACGTCTGCTTGTGCTGAAACTACAATTTCGAACATCAGCTTTGCGATTACTATTCAGAGTTTGTCACAAACAACATTTTTAGTTTTTTGGATCTTTTTTTTTTTAATTCCTTGATTTATTAAATTAATTTTGCTAATGTTGAAACTACTACTACTACTACTTTTATATAAGTTGACCAAGAATGACTATTACAAATTAATCAATTATTTTTCGTTAGGTACAAAATTTTTATTGATGGAATATTGAAAAATCTTTTTTACCAACATTCTTCTGATTTGTTTAATAGAAACGGCCCTGTGTCTGACAACCACATTTACCATTTATAGTTTGTAAAAATATAAATTGATTTTATATACAGTGTGTCCACGGATAGAGTTTGGAAGAGGAAAAACTTTTTTATTAGTAGGTATAGAAGAAAAAGACATTCTGTATAAAAACGTCTGCTTGTGCTGAAACTACAATTTCGAACATCAGCTTTGCGATTACTATTCAGAGTTTGTCACAAACAACATTTTTAGTTTTTTGGATCTTTTTTTTTTTAATTCCTTGATTTATTAAATTAATTTTGCTAATGTACTATTTCAGCTATTAGATTTGCGATTACTATACAGGGTTCGTCACCCATAACATTATTAGTTTTTTGGATCTTCTTTTTCAATTCATTGACTTATTAAATAAATTTTGCTAGTGTTAAAACCACAGTTTCAACTATTGGTTTTGCGATTACTAACAGGGTTCGTCAGAAATAACGTTTTTTGGGTTTTTTTTTCAATTCTAATTTCTAATTTCTTTTGATGATTGGCTAAATCACCACTTTGGAAATTATTGGATTGGAAGGTACCGCTGAAGTGGAACCACAGACAATCGTAATCGACAATTTCCCCTTACGTCTTTCCCCGTCTCGCCTTGGCTCAAGGTCAATCTACATAAATAGCTACCACAGACGATCGCTTTATCCAACTTAACGATTTTATCGCATCGAAAGAAGTCGACTGACAAGTGGACGCCAACTGACAAGTCGACGAACAACCTAACCTCAGAAATCGGGTTTGTTTACTTTGTTTTGAGTTTTAAATGGTTTTTCGCATTTGGGTGGTTTAATAATAATATATCTTTATAATTATAATACTAATATTATTATATATCTTTATTCTCAACCAACTTAAAAAGTTTATTACAGAGAATATAATACCAAATATATAATATAAAATCACAAATAATCATGTTTAGTACCTAACTGTTAATAACTCCATCGAAATTATTTAAAAATATATATATATATATATATAATAACCATTTACGAAATAATAATAATAATAATACGTTAAAGTTAGTTTAGTTTTAAAAATTTTTGGTATTTTTAGTTTTTGTTTAAAAATCCATAATTTCGATAATTCTTAAATTTTTTTCGGTAAACTGTTGCAAATTGTTATTCCTTTATATAATACTGATCATTGGCTAAAAGTACTCTTTACCATAGGTATATGAATATCATTGTTTTTGTCTCGTGATGTAAATAATGTTGGTCGAAGGAAATATTATATTCGATTGTTTTTCTTTAATAATAATAGAGTGTATTAGAATACATATTGTTTTAATTTATAAAGCTTTCTAAAATTAAATATCCGTTTAGTTCATACAAATTTATAGGTTTTTCGGAGAAAGCGAAAAACACAGTAAGTATGTACCTACATGAAGTTTTCTGTGTTTAGACAATGGAGTCTGCAGTAAAAAGAATGAGAGTAAATTCCAGGCATTGGGATTTACTCCTAGATATCTTAGAGGTGCATCCTGAAATGATTACAGGCAAATTTGTGTGCCAAAATGCTAAACAAAAATCTCTGGAGTTGTGGAAGGATGCAGCCACAAAATAAAATGCGTTGGGCCTACCCTGATAAATGAAAGCTTGCTGTGCAAAACTGAAAATATAAAACAAAAATGAAGGTGGCGGAAATAAAAACATTTTATTAGATAATATACAAGAAAAATGATTAAAAACTTAAAATTTAGAGACTACATTAAACAGTAAACAAACACAAATACCAAAACAATTTAAAAATATAACCTATATTCTTCTTCTTTTTATTGTTAATTACTGGCTTTTAATTATAAACGGGGAATTATAGGAAATATTTTTAAAATGGATAGTAAGTCTTTATCGACAAAACGGAAACGCCCGAACAGAAGACGATTTCGATAAATAGATTCACCGTGGTACGAAATCTCGATCGCTTCGACAAGAAGGCGATCGACTTCTCCTTGTCGATCGATATAAAAGCGATTGTTCGTGGTTCGCCTTATGGTCCAAATCGGTTGGCACGTAGGAGTCCCGATCTAACAATTATCGACTTTCATTTATGGGGATATCTAATGCCACATTATGTATACAACCAATTTCAATAATAACTTAGATATCTTGTAGAAAAATAAGTGATTATTGCAAATATCCCAATACAGCAAGTTAGGAACTGTTATTGGGAATTCAGATGTCGAGTTGAACTATGCGCTAACTCGGTGGTACCACGATTGAATAAAATTTTTATAATTTATGATTGAATAAATTGAAGAAATATGACATGTTATAATAAAAATACTTTAAAAGTAGGCAAATCAAAAATAGTTTTCTTACAACAAAATCGTTACTCGGCCAGATATAAAATCATTAAGAAAGCAACAATAGTTGTTTGTTTTTATACCTATAAATTTCTTTTAAACAAAATCCAAAAAACTAAAAATGTTGTTTCTGGCTAACCCTGTATAGAAATCGCTAATGTGATATTTGAAATTGTAAAAAGTAAAAATGTTGTTTGTGACGAACCCTGTATAATAATCGCAAATCTGATATTCGAAATTGTAGTTTCAGCACAAGCAGACGTTTTTATAAAGAATAACTTTTTCTTCTATACCTACTAATAAAAAAGCTTTTCCTCTTCCAAACTCTATCCATGGACGACACTGTATGGGTATATTTTTATTATTTGTTACAATATTATAACTGAATGTTGACATTGTTCTACGCCTTTTGGCTTTCTGAATAAAGAAACAGTCATCTATCTATCCATTCTATGCGCTTCTACAAAGATTTAGCAAAGTAAAATAGCTGCGTTTTTATTTAAAATGCGCACAATATTTTAAATACAAAACTTGAAGGATAGCGAATAATCTACAATGTAATGATACTTTTGACTCCATAGGGTGATTCAAAAAAGTAAGAAGAAAAAATTATTCTTTAAATAAAACTTTATTTTATAGAAACTTTAAATTGCAACTATCAAATCATCAAGTAGGATTTCTATAATATATGTTCCATATCTAAAATCCACTGATAACGACGTTTGAAAAATTACATTTTTGCACTTAGATATACAGCTACTTACCTACAGCTCATTTATATTAGAACTTGAAGAAAAACCACTTACATTTTCCTAACAAAATCTTTCATAAAAATGCGAATTGCTAAACTAATTGTTCTCTACTAACCTATTAATATACAGTAGGTAATCAAAATTGCTTATTACACCGTTCTGCCATTGTAGAGTAATAACATCCTGTCCCAAATTGTCCAGACATAATTCAGGCTGTTCTATGATTTTTTCATACAGGTTATCCCTGTCGACTTGGTTCCTAAATGAAAGATATATATGCGAATTTGAGCTTGTGTTATCTGACGAATAAATTTCCAAGCCCTAAAATAGAAAAACATAAAATAGTGTAACTATTTGTTTTTTATTTTATAAGAACTTTGACAAAAATTCGGTTTTTAGTAGGAAATACTTAAATCTTTCTTTATTTGTTATTAGTTAAAGGGAAAAAAATTAATGAACCAATTTATTATAGAAAATATGACAATGTGATCTACAGATACCTACCTATTATTACCTATATTGCTTATATTATGTACTTACGATATGCCTCAATAGAAAACGGCGCCTAACTATTCTCTTAATATTGTTTAGGTTTATCTTTATTACAGGATACTGAAAATAAACACATCATTAGAAAGAAGGCCTACAAACACTTAAAACATCCTACATACTTAGGTACTTATTTTGTACTAATGATGTCAAAAAAAAACTTACCATTTCTACATTATTATAAGGTTGAAAATAAAGCCTTATTGTTGACAGCACTACTCTTCCTGGATTTATAACTAAAGGACAAACCTTGTCAGCTTCAGTTTCAGCAATGATTTTCTCATAAAGATCTAGCCAGAGTGGGTCGAAACTCACTCTGGAACGTCTGGAATGTACAATAGCACCAATCTGGAAAAAATTGCAAGTATTTAGACATGTTAATATTTGTAGGTATGGTTGCAACATGATTTTATTAAGCACACTTTTTACTATGGAAAAATCCTCTTAGTTATGATGCTCCTAAAATATCATTACAAAATTCTCATGAAGAGAATCCTACCCAATAATAACTTACCATATCAGATTGTTCTGCTGAAGGAAGACTACTAGCCCTCTGCAGTTGTAAAATTTGTATCAAACACGTCGAAATATCAGCATAATTCAATAAAAAGAGAAACTGTGCAGACTCTTTAAATTGGTAAGGAGCTATTACATTTCCTTCTAACATTTCTATATATTCCCTACAGTTTACGCTGAGTACATTTTCACTATCGATAAATTTAGCACTTCCTTTCCATTGTTCAATCACAACGCAGCCTTTCAGTGGAATTTTTATAAGGGGTTTTGTCAAGTCTTTCGGATCGAACACGAGAGACTTGGAGCACATTTTTAATCTTCCCTCTTGCCTTTTAACATCGTAAGTCTTTCGAGTTGCATCTGGAGGGACAAATATTGCACTGAAGTCTTCAAAATAAATTTCTCCCGGGTCTAGGAGTAGCAATGAAAACCTAAAGAATTACCTAGGTCCTGACTATGTTAAATATTTTTACCATAAGTTTATTAATAAAAGATTACTTACCTGCCCTTATCCATTTGAAAGTTCCTTCCTTATATTATTTTTCAATTAATATAAAATTAAAATTCACATTTCATTTAATGATTCAATACTCTCGATTCACAAACGCAAAACAAATGTTTTAAAATTTATTTTGTTGACATAATTTTTAACCTAAAAACAAATATTTATAGTATGCGCCATCTAGCCATGAGTTATAGCTTTAAGGTTGAGCAGGGTTGTCCAACAACTAATTTATCATATAAAAAAATAGGCGATATTTCTGTATACAGTGCCATCTACTCGAGAATGGAGAAAGTATTTCGTACTTTAGCATAGATAAGAACCAGTGGTAGACGATACATTATTATTCTGTGGTATAGGTTAAATTTACATCGTAATTAGAGATCAGTTTATAAATTAATACATACATACAGTGTAGATTTTAGAAAAAGCAGCAATTATTCTGCAAAAGGCTACCGGTGGCGTATTTACGTCGAGGTTGTGGGGGGTAAACTCCCAGTTTTAAAATGTATTCAGAGAAAAATTGAACATTCCTGGTAAGCCTCAAACTCTGGAGGCAGAAACTCAGTGGCGTAGCCAGGATTTTGGGGCGGGGGGGCGAAGTCCTTTTGGGGCGCTTATATTTTTAAATACACATTTTGTCATATTGTTTTTTTAAATCCAGATTCAGTTAAACATTGACCAAAAAAAATTTTTCAATTTCGGGTAAAAAAATGCATTGTATGCTTTTTGTGATAGTACCTATAATTACATTATTACGTTTCTTTTCATTTAACACAGTTAAACTATTTTAATTTTAATAATACAAAAAATAAATCATTTTATAATAAAAACAACTAAGTACTAAACAATCAAAAATAAACACAAAACTAAAAATATTTTAATATTCTGACCTTACACAACTTCAATAATTTAAAAAATGTTTTTATATAACTATAAAGCTATTCGACGAGTCTTAAGGCTTTTGAAATCATCTAAAACATTAGGAAGATCTAAATTTTCGACATAATCACTTTCTATGTTTAATATAGCTATGTCATTTAATCGTTGTTCCGTCATTGTCGAGCGATTATAAGTTTTAATATTTTTTAACCGATTAAAGGACCTTTCCGCATTGGCACTGTTTGTTGCAATAGTAAGGTATACCGTGTAATGCATACTTATATTTGGGAATGAACTTTCAAGCTTATTTGAACTAAGATACGGAAATATCTCATCTGTTTTTAGGGTAATCTTTTCTTTTTTTAGTTGTTGAAACAAAGCGCAAAATGATTTATATTCATCATCGATTATTAAATTGCCATTTATTTCAGATTCTCAGTTACAGGCTTTGTGATTTTTTGGTATTTTGTTCTGTGTTAAGTTTATTAAAATTCAAATAAGACCGATTTTTTAATTTCATTTAAGTAGCAAAGGGGCGCCAAGCCAGGAGGGCGGGGGGGGGGGGGGGGGTTAACCCCCCTATGGCTACGCCACTGCACAAACTGAAGGGTACTACCAATTATGAAGGACTTGAGGGCAGCCCTCCAAACTACCAATACAAAAATGAAATAAATAAATACTACAGAACCACCATTTAAGCTTTTTATTAATTTTTTATGCAAAAAAAGACAAAATTTTACTTAACCAGAAAAATTAATATAATATAAAAATAATTATTATAAAAAAACTCCTTTTGTTTATTTTTTCGCCTTCTTTTTCTCTGCCTCCTCTTCCTTTTCTTTCTCAATTTCTGTTACATATTTTTCAATGGTATTTCCATCTAACATCACCATTGGTTGACCATGTCGCATCACTGCTATTTCCAGATTTTTCTGTCCAGATTGCACCACTTCTAGTAAGGCACGGATTGCTAGTTTAATAGTACCTAAAATTTAAAGAAAAAGGTAAATAAAATATGGTATTCCATAAGACAGAACTCTAGGCCATCTATGCTGAGCATCTGTTGAAACTTTTAAGGAAACTAATAGGATATTTTCGTGAAAGAACTTAAATTCAAAGATAATTTATCCTCGCACCTGCCGCGATGTTAAATGTTTTCGTTTTCTAGCTTGGCTGAACTTTTCAGGTAAGCGTAGATACAGTAAAATTCTGCTGCTATTTTGAAATGGTTTATTTGTAAGAACAAAAACTTACGATTTTACGAAGTCGGGGTATATACCAGCATTTTATTTGCTACTATAAGCCAATAAAAAAAAACTATTTAAAATAATTGGCTCATTTTTAAATGCAATAATAAATAATAAGTTATCAAAAAAATTACCCTGTCGGCCTTCCATTGTCTTTATTTTGTTACTTAACACAACGTTTCGGTTTTTACACTTTTTATTTATATTATCAACAACTTAACAAGTTTATTATAGATACATAAACCTTATTTCTTAATTCAATTAGTATTGCAATTACAGTATATAGTGATTTTAAAGTGAATGTAACTAACTGTTATTTTAACTTAGATTTAGATAACTGTTTTGAGTATTGTTGTATTTATGTAAGTTCATTGAATTTATATGTTTTTAATATTTATAGATCTCCTTCAAGCTGTTTTGATACTTTCTTGGAATTGCTGGAGGGTTTATTAATGGCAAAGGCCACATCTAAGCAAATAGTTTTTACAGGCGATTTTAATGTGCATTTTAACACACTTGACACCAATTGTCTAAGATTATGTGACTTGTTTAGTAGCTTTGGTTTATGTCAAACAGTTTATGAACCGACAAGGGGTCAATACTGCCTTGATAACATGTTCGTTAATTCTGATGTTGAGGTAAATCATGTGAAAGTTGTTGATGTTGGGGTGTCGGACCATAAGGGACAAATACTACAGTTTTTTTCTGATATAAAAAAGGGATTTACGCAGAATAATAAGATCTTTAGACCAATTACACAAAGGGGATTAAATGCATTTTATAACAAAATAGAGGAGGAGTCCTGGGACTTCATTGATTTGGAAATTCTAAGTGTTGAACAAAAATTTGAACATTTTATGAAAATTCTGGAGGGTGCCTATTTTTGTTGCTTTCCAGAAAAAAAATATATAGTAAGATCAGACCAAGGTAATAACATTACATGGTTTAACCAGGAACTAAGGGAAATGAGGGAGCACTTAACCTTCTTAAAAGATATGAGTGATAGTAATTACATAAGTACACAAGTGTACAAAAATTACAGCTCCCTGTATAAAAACAAAATAAAGCAGGCAAAAATAAGTGCTAATGATAACCTAATACTCAACTCCAATAACTCTGTGAAAACAATGTGGAATATAATAAATACGCAAAGAGGTAAGATAAAAAATAACTCCCTTGAAACCAATTTATCTCCAGATGACTTTAATAATTTTTTCTCTAACATTGCTGAAAATATAGTGAAGAACATTTCGCTATCTAATACCGACCATAAAAACTATTTATCATCAGTTAGTCCGCCTTCTGAGGCATTTTGTTTTTCCGAAATGACATTTAATGAGGTACGCGTAATCATAGACAGCTTAAAAAATAAGGAAAGTCGTGATTTGTTTGGTTTTAATACAAAATTGATAAAAACAATTAAAAACGTTATTCTTATACCCCTAACAAAACTTATAAATAATTGTTTCAGAGAAAAAAAATTTCCAAAGATTTTAAAAAAGGCGATCATAATTCCAGTATTCAAGAATGGTGACCCTAACTTGCCTGGAAATTATAGGCCAATTTCATTGCTTCCGATTGTTTCAAAGATATTTGAAAAATGTATAGCATTGCAACTAGTGTCTTTCTTTGAAGGGAATGGTCTTTTCTCTTCCGGTCAGTTTGGATTTCGGCAGGGAAAAAATACAACTATGGCTGTTCTGGATCTGACGTCACGCATTATAGAAGCATTTCATAATAAACAATATATGTCAGTAACTTTTTGCGACCTAAGTAAAGCATTTGATTGCGTAGACCACAACATTTTATTAAAGAAACTCAAATTTTATAACTTTGATGCCAGTAGTATCGATTTAATAGGTTCCTATCTTACAGATAGATGCCAGAGCGTGAGGTGTGATGGTGTGGCGTCGGCGGAAAGAGTGGTAAATATAGGTGTTCCACAGGGTTCAATTCTTGGACCAGTCTTGTTTTTAATCTACATCAATGACCTGCCGGCAACTGATCCTAGGGCAGGACACACTCTTTTTGCGGACGACACAACTCTCTCTTCTGCTGGCGACTCATTGGAAGATGTTTTTATGGGGTCCAGGGAATCTCTGGAATTGTCGAGTGAATGGTTCCAGGCAAATAGGCTTCTTCTCAACGAGGATAAAACCAAGCAGATGGTATTCACTCTGAGAGACTTAAGTGATAGTTCGGGTAATAATGTTTCGGAGGCAAAATTTCTGGGGGTCACTCTTGACGCAAAACTACAATGGGGTAGTCATATTAGTCAGGTGGCTAAAAAGCTAACAAAAGCTGTATTTGTAATAAGAGGACTCTCGAGTTGTGTTTCTCCAGCTATATTGAGAACAGCATATTTTGCATTATTTCAGTCCCATGTCTCATATGCTATTTTGGCTTGGGGGCACTCTGCGGAGGTTTATAGACTGTTTGCCATCCAAAGGAGAATAGTAAGAGTAATATCCAATCTTGGCTACAGAGACGATTGTAGAGGGGCGTTTGTTGCTCTTAAAATTTTAACATTGCCAGCCCTCTATATTTTACAGAATTTACTTTTTATAAAAAAGGCAGATAATTTTAAATCACACACAGACGTACATAACTATAATACACGCAACAAAAATAATTTAGTACCCTTATGGTGGCGCTTAGGAAGGTGTCAGGACCAGGGTTGGTTGAATTCGTCCAAGTGGACATAATTGGACGATTTTGTCCAATTATGTCCGTCCGGACAAAATCAATTGTTCTGGACAAAATGGACAAAATTGTACAAAATCAATTAAACACATATAAAATTAAAAAAAAACTTTATTATATTAGGATTAGGGTGTCAAACAAAACTTAAACAACAATAACGGGATACCGTCGGATCATCGTGCCGTCGGATGACGGACGCATGAAAATTCACCTTAAGGTGGGAGTATCAACATGCTTGCCAACCTATAACCTATTTCGCGTAGATTTATTTATTTTTTCTAGCATTTATACAAAATTTAAAGAAAATCAGTATCGACTTGATATTCTATAAGTAATGATTGACATATTTAATAAATATCAAGGAATTTCATAACTTATTTTAGGAGAATTGTATGGCGAAAAATATCGGGTAAGATTTTTTTAAACATTATTATGTCATTGTCACTCATTGTTCTTTCACTATACAATTCTCCCAAAATTAGCACTGAAATAAATTGATATTTTTGTAATATATCAGATACTACCTAAATAATGTACCGACGATATTGATTTTCTTTAAATGTTAGTTATTAAAATAATAAACTTCAAAAATCAACGCGAAATAGGTTATAGGTTGGCAATAGATTGAATGACGTTGAGAATTCAACCTTAAGGCCCCATAATGAAATAACAAATAGCCATTTTCTGGAATTTTCAATTTGGTATTTATTGTTTATATAATACACAATACAAACGTGTATTTTGGGTTGCCTAAATCAACAAATTTAATAAAATGTAATGAAATTTGATTTTGTCCAATATTGTCCGATTTTGTCCGTTTTTGTCCAATTTTGTCCATGTCCTGGACAAAATCAAAAAAAGTGGACAAAATCACAACCCTGGTCAGGACGGCCCGGGCTATTGGGCAATTAAATTTTTTAATGTTTTGCCGGAGAGCATAAAGAACTTGCCTTATAAGCAATTCTACAGCAAAATGAAGGAGATCTTGACTGATAATGCTTTTTATTCATATACAGAATTTTTAAATTTTAATGTATTTTAACCTGTGTTTTTTTTGTATTAGATTTACCTATGTATATTTTTGACGAGTGTAAACATTATTATGCATTAACATGAATAAAGGAATTTTGAATTTTGAATTTGAATTTTGAATAGGCTCCCGATTATCCGAAATAATGTGGACCGGACCGATTTCGGATAATCGAAATTTCGGATATTGCGGACTGCGGAGATTGAGGAAAATCATTTACTATAGGAAAAGTAACTATATCAATGTACTTTTATAGATGATACATACATACATAATAAATTCTAATACTTATGTATGTACATTAGTATGTATTCCTATTCATAAATTCAAGAAAGAGGTAACTGATGGTACTTGTTTTAATTTTGAAGTCTGTCGATTTTTGGCCGAACAACAAAACCAACAAAACATTTCTTAGAAATTTCAAATAATGCGGAGGCATGGCAAGAATCATTTCGGATAATCCGGTTCATGGGTCGTTTCGGATAATGCGGAGTTCGCATAATCGAGTTTCGGATAATCGGGAGTCTGCTGTACAGTAATTGACTAAGAAGTTCATTCCATAATTTTAATTTTTCACAGTTTAAATTATATACCTATGTCAAAATGTCTCCACAATATTTATTAAAATAAGAGCAGTCTTATAAGCAGTGCAGGAACTCACCTTTACTTTCCTCGGTGCAGGAATATAAATTATATGTGCGGATCTAGTATTGACTAAGCCTATTCTAAACGGAAGCTGTCCTAAGAACTCTTTATTATCTATTTTGTCTCTAATTATTTTATATAGGAAAATAATTCCTGCTTCTATATGCAACATTCTTAGAGAAGGGAATTTAAACAAATTACACAAAAGCCTTTGATCTGTAGCTCTTGGTGGATAAACTGAAACTGACTTGTAGTACCAAAATTTTAAAAATATAGACTGAACAGATTCCAAAAGAGCAGTTTTATTGGCATACTGAGGATCCCAAATAGTGCATGCATACTGAAGTTTTGTAACTACCAGGAACTCACCTTTACTAAACATTTTACATAAAGGTATTTTGGCGTTAACAATTTTAAAGTATTTACATTTACAAGCTCTTATCAGTAATAAATCCTAGCATTTTCAAAACGCTGGCAGTAATATTATCAATATGCCCAACAAAACTCAACTTAGGATCAAAATAGATACTGAGATTCCTGTGAAAGTCAGTTCTCTCTCTAGCTAGAGGCATATCATCGAATGCAGAAATTAAAATTAATATACATGTAACGGACATTATCGCATATTTGCCTACATTTATATTTAAATTATGTTCTCTACACCAACGCACAACCAAATTCAAATCGTTTTGTAGGGGCCTTGCATCAAGTTTATCCACAATAGTATGAAATAGCCTCGGAAATAGCTTATAATCATCAGCAAAAATTAAACCTTTGGTAAAATTAACGCTCACTCCAATTTTATTTAATAATAATAATAATAAGTTTATTTAAAATTTAATAATATAATAAATATGTTTCTGTTGTCTTCTATAAACTTATTCTTCAATCAGCTGTGCTTGTTAGGGGTAAATCTTATTTTTTTTGTTTTAGTATGTAAAATCATAAATCATAAATATGCATTAAAAATCAAGTTTTAAAGTAAAAATGTTAATTTATAGTATAAACGCAGTTTTTTTTTTGAAGAAACATATTACCTATAATAATTTTATTACTTTATAATTTTTAAGTAAAAAATATTAATTATATAAATTATTCAGAACAATATTAAGTAATTAGTAATTAAAGCATTTCTAAAAATATTTTTAAATTGTCTGTTTTTAATATCCATGTTTTTATTTCGAGTTTAAATTTTTTAAATGAAATCAATTTTTTAATTTTTGTTGGTAAATAATCGTTTATAAAAACATAAATATTTGAAATTTTTGGACTTATTTATTTTAGGTTTTATGGTTATTTCATTTTTATGACGTGTATTATATGATTATGGTTTGTAAATTGTATAAGGTTTTTATAAATGTAAAGTTGTCTTATGTTCAACGTTATTGTCTCTGAATATAATTCTTTTGAAGGATAAAGATAATCTTTATTGAATATAATTTTTAGAAACCTTTTTTTGTAATATTTCTAATTTTTTAACTAAAGTTCTATTTATTCCTCCCCAACCTAAAATTCGTTAATTTATGAGTTTTAACTAACGCGTAATATAATATTTCCATAATGTCTTATATCCTATTTAAAAATGTTTTAATGTTTTTAAAAATCGGTAGTAAACTTCTTAATTTTTTAATTAAGTATTCTAAGTGAAAATTCCATTACTGTTAAAAATAATTCCTAAATATTTTATTTTATTAACTTTAAAAATTTGAATGTCTCCATTTACTTGAATACTATTCATATTTCGTGGTAGGTTATTTAGGTTTAAGGTTGAATTCTCAACGTCATTCAATCTATTGCCAACCTATAACCTATTTCGCGTTGATTTTTTGAGTTTATTATTTTAATAACTAACATTTAAAGAAAATCAATATCGTCGGTACATTATTTAGGTAGTATCCGATATATTACAAAAATATCAATTTATTTTATTGCTAATTTTGGGAGAATTGTATAGTGAAAGAACAATGAGTGACAATGACATAATAATGTTAAAAAAAATCTTACCCGATATTTTTCGCTATACAATTCTCCTAAAATAAGTTATGAAATTCCTTGATATTTATTAAATATGTCAATTATTACCTATAGAATATCAAGTCGATACTGATTTTCTTTAAATTTTGTATAAAAGCTAGAAAACATAAATAAATCTACGCGAAATAGGTTATAGGTTGGCAAGCATGTTGATACTGCCGCCTTAAAGTAAAAGGAATATAATTTGTTTTATTAAAATTAATTATTAACAAATTGTTATGAAACCAATTTTTTATAATTTAAAAATATTTTTTAATTTTATTATTTAAGTTGAAATCGTTGAAAATAACAGCAACTTGCTGGCCGTTTTTAAAAGAATCATAAATGAATTGGGTAAAGTTTATTAAATTAGTTATACTTAGTTCAGCGCTGGGGTAAAAATCCATGTTGCTGGTTCGAAATTAAGTGTTTAACATTGTTATATTATTATATTCTATTACAAATAATTAATTCTAAAATATTTGAGCAAGCTGAAACAAGACTAACAGATCTATAGCTTTTAATGTTATTCCTACCACCACACCTTTCCATTTTGTGGGATATAAGTAATCCTTTTTTTTGGACAAATATTAAAGATATGTTTTACACTTGAAAACGGTTGGAAATACTAACTAACCGATACTTTGTGTTAAGTAACTAAATAGACAATAGAAGTCCGACACCACCTTCAAATAAAAAATTAATTAGTTAACATAAAATGAAAAATACTTAAGTACATAAAATAATTCAAAAATGCGAAAATTATTTTATAGGTAGGTACCTGTTGAGCCCCTGTTACTAACATTTTCAATTGACATTGCTATGTCAATGAATTTTAATTTTGCTGGCAAATAAATATATTATTATAAAACTGTCCCTGATATGCAATTTGAATTGGGCTAGTAAAAAAGCTTTTAGAAAAAAATGTCAATACCTGTTTCTGTAGAAACATCATCATTTGTGTAATACTTCTCCAAAAATTCTCTCACTGTCTTAGCTGATCTACCAGTGGCGTTTGCCTTCCATTCATAGTAGATGCCTGATGGCTCAGTCTGGTATAAATGGGGCACCCCATCAAAGTCGAATCCACCGATCAAGCAGGAAATACCAAATGGTCTTCTGCCATTACTCTGTGTGTATTTTTGTTTCAGACTGGCAATATATCTAATAAATCAGAGATAAATTTTATACTTAAATATACCTACATACTACTTATAACTATAACATTTTTAAATTTTAATATACATTTTAAACCTATATTATCTGTTATAGGTGGAAAAGCTTAGTTTTCCAGATATCTATTTTCATCTAAAATGCTCATTTACCATTATTCTGTTTACGTCGCCTTCTCATTGAATATATACTATACTGCTTTTTCTTACCTCTATAAACCTAGCAGAACAAGGTGCTCAAAATTGAAAATTTTTGTATGGAAAATTAGGTGCTAGTTAGGTGCCAACTTTAAAATTTAGGTGCTCCTATGATTTTTGAGAAAATAATATTTTTGTTTTGTTCTGCTAGATTAACGTTAAGCTAGCAGAACATTACTGTCAAATAAGCTAATCAAGAACAAAATGTAGTACCAAAATTAGGTGCTTATTGAATATCTAAAAAAAAATTTAATTAGTTAAGGTTTTTAAAAAATACCGCCATGGCTAATTTTAAGAGGAACAAATTCCGTCAAGAAGGTATATCGGCAACCGGTTTGTTCGTTGTTACCAGAGCATTTTTTTTTAATTCAATTTTATAACATTATTTTATAACATTTAAATACAAAAAAAATGCTCTGGGTAACAAAAACAAACCGGTTGCCGATATACCTTTTAGACAGACGTTGTTCCTCTTAAAATTAGCAGAACATGGCTGTATTTTTTAAAAACTTTAACTAATTAAATTTTTTTTTAGATATTCAATAAGCACCAAAAAAGCACCTAATTTTGGTACTACATTTTGTTCTTGATTAGCTTATTTGACAGTAATGTTCTGCTAGCTTAACGTTAATCTAGCAGAATAACACAAAAATATAATTTTCTCAAAAACCATAGGAGCACCTAAATTTTAAAGTTGGCACCTAATTAGCACCTAATTTTCCATACAAAAATTTTCAATATTGAGCACCTTGTTCTGCTAGGTTTATAGAGGTCTTTTTCTTTTAATTTGGAATAAAACTCGGTGTAAATTCAATGAGAACTCAAATAGAACTGTGGAAAATGAGCACTTCAGATGAAAATATCTGGAAAACTAAGCGTTTCCACCAAATTTCGATTTCAAATTCGTGATCTGTGTAAAGATCCAGAAAAAATCATAATGTTTGGTGTGGTGTATAGTCTAACAGATAGGTAATTACCAAAATATGTTTGAAAAGTAGCTTTAAACTAGAAGTATGTTACTAATTGCATACCTACATTTGGTGAATAGATATTTACTTGGACATTTATAACATTTTTACCTACTTACCGAGTAATATATTCCAAAGTAACTGGATCCTCTACAGTTAACTTATGACTTTGACACTCAATCTGAGCCCTATTGATCAAAATTCTGGCGTCAGCTGTTAGGCCAGCAAATGCCATAACAACATGGTCATCTAAGAGGCATATTTTTCTTACTGTGCGTTCTTCTTGTAGTTTTGCAACTGACTTTTTCTCTACACCCAAGACAACTGCATTTGCGCCTCGTACACCAACCTACGAAGAATTATTTATATTAGATACACAGGTTCGTTCAACATTGTAGGTATGTGATTATTTGGTATTTAGATACATTATACCTATTCTATCGTTGTGGTGCGTAGTTTATGATGAAAATCCTAAATTAGCAAATCAGTAAAACATCCCAAAATCCGATATTTATTGAAAGACATCGATAAATTAATATTTATCTATCCATGATGAGTATACACAAAAAAGTATTTGTATACTTACCGCTGTTGAACCTTTTCTAACAGCTTCTTGAGCATATTCTACTTGTAATAAATGCCCATCTGGTGAAAACACAGTAATTGCACGGTCATATCTGGCAGACATATTTTTAAAATTGAGTTTTTTCTCTTCAGAGCCGCAAATCAAGCAAATTAACCAAATAATCTAACCTTACAAAATTATTTGCTTCGTAACTTTCGGCGACTTGCAAGAAAATTGCATTGACAGTTGACACTCGACACTCGACAGTGACAGCTATGAAAAAATTAAAAATAAATGTCAAAACAATCTTCGTTGTCAGGTAGCTTACAGTTATCTATATACCATTTCCACAGAGGAAGGATTACTGGATTTTGCATTATATCCACTAGAGGGCGCTAAAGGTTTAACTTTTAATTATTATCTGCAATATTAGCATAGTCCTTTACAGTTTTCTATACGTAAGCCACTGTTTTTAAATGTCAAGGTTCTTAGTTAGTGGGCAAATCATATATTTATAACCAGTATATATCAGCCCTATGAAACCGAGATACAAAAAGTCGCAGCTGTCACTTGTCATTAAAGTCACTCGTTACCATGGTCACGCACTACATATGGCGTCTCTTTCAAGGAAATAAACAAGGTTGACTCAAATTAAAATACCTGATATGTCGATGGCAACCAATCACATTGCTTCATTTCTTAACCAACCTGTTTGTGTAATTTGTGTTCGTCCTTGCAGTATTTTTGATGGAGGATGGAGTGTCATGGCGGTTCGCCGATAAATTTTTTTGTAATTTTATCGGTAGTTTTTAAAATCTTGCTGCATGAGAATGAAAAAGAAAATGTAATTACATGTCTGGGTAAGTTTTGGATTAATATATTGTACATTATACCTATTTTTAAGGATCTAAAAATATTAGAGTTCCAATTTTCCATCAGGTAAAGGTCGATGACTCTAAATTTTTATTTTAAAATAATTTGTTCAATATAATCTTTTATCTCTGGCAGAAGTAATTCAATCATCTTGGAATGTAGTTATTATTATTCACTAATTAATTTAAACATTGCTATTATAATATTATGTTATATCATATCATTATAGTTTGTATCGAGAACTTTTGGCAAGTCCGGAGAGAAGACTCGAGCTTTTCAAACCTAAATGTTATATATTTTTACTTTTTGCCAATGGTTTTTGAAATTTTAGATTGGACAAGAATATTAAGACATATGGTGATCGGATTTAGTTTTTTACAACTAAAGTTATTCGGTAGCTCATCGTTGATTGACTACCTGAACAATTTTATGACTAAGAAAATAACATTTGTAGAAGTGATTTTGTTAAGTTGTGTGGTTAGCTAATTTTCCTTTAACATCTTTCTATGACCTGGTATGAAACTTTCTTAATTGATAAAATACATAACTCTTCATTCTTTTTGTTTTCAGGTGTTGATTTCTACGAATGAAAAAAACTGTAATATTATTTTATTTATATTACCTATGTACCTACATGTAAATGATTTTGTGCAATAAAAAAGTTACACAAAAGTTTGTTTTACTAAAACTAAGGCTCAAGAATTTTGATATCAAGGTAATTTAATATTTTGGAATTTAAACTTTGTTATAAATAATTTTTAACAAAAATACGTTTTTATTACAAATCGTGAAGTGCTAACTGTATTTGTTGGTAATAAAAACGTATTTTTTATAAAATTACTTACAACAAATTTTGAATTTCAAAATATTGATTTGACCTTTAAAAAATAAAAACATATGATGGCTTCCCCCTACCCCCCTTCCGCCATGATTAGTTCAAACTACA
This sequence comes from Polydrusus pterygomalis, assembly GCA_963969555.1. Taxonomy (NCBI): domain Eukaryota; kingdom Metazoa; phylum Arthropoda; class Insecta; order Coleoptera; family Curculionidae; genus Polydrusus; species Polydrusus pterygomalis. The sequence goes on from OZ018376.1 coordinate 6,997,795, forward strand.
CTACACTTGAGGGCGCCACATTCGCATCTGATGTCATTTCAAAGTCACGGCGGCATCGACCAAATAGCACGTTTATAACGTTTCTCTTTATTGGAGTTCTGTGGTATATATTGGGCAACCAAGAACCAATATTGTGAAAAAGAGGCCTTTATGCAGACCGAAACTGGGATAGTGACCATGCGCAATTTGTAGAATATAAACTAAACAACAAATGTCAATCAGCTGTTCGCTGTTTTCACTTTGATGCGGACAGAAACAGAAGTTAATTTATGTCTTGTGGTTTGCGATTTTTAAAGTGTTGTGATGTCTAGTTTATAATAGAAACACTATAAAACGCATTTATAACTTTGGTAAGTACTTAAACTGCTTTTGCTATCCTATATTATTATAAATAAACTAGTGTTTCAACAATTTAGCTTCAAAAATTATTATGATAAATTTTAAACCGACCCTGTTCTATAGTAAAATCAAAACAATTTCCGTTGCACGTCATACCTTCGAGTATCAGCAGTGTTGCCAGTTTGTAATCAAAATACCCCAGTAAGGGAATTGGAAAGTATTTTTTTTAAATAAAACAAGCCAAATTTACCTAAACAAACGCAGATTTATTTATTTTATTATAGCAAACCCGAACAAACCCGCCCGAGAGATTGGGTTACATGCATAGGCCTTTATTTATAATAAACTCACGAAAACACGAAATGAAAACAATAAACGTCAAACAAAATTCGCCAAGAAATAAACTGGCATCACCGATGCGTTGACACTTCTGTTGCCAACTGTTAGCCCAAAAAATTCAAATGATATTAATTTTTAAAAGGTTAAATTAAAAAAAAAAACATTTTCTTTAAGCGGGTTAGTATCAAAGAAGAAGTTTTTTTTACATTCAATAGGGAATTATTGAAAAGAAAATTTTTACGTCAGCACTAATAAGGTCTTAACATTATTTCTCTAAAAAATAAAACGCTTTCCTGTTTACGACAGCGTTATTTTTAACCTAATGTCTAATGACCTCCCATCCTTCAGGATTTGATAAGGGATTTTGTCCCACATATTTTCAAAATCTTATAAGGGTCAAATCGTCATTATAGGTAAACCTTAATCTGTTATAATGCAACCATCTGTTTTTTGAGGTTCGGTTTGCCGATTAAGGAAAATAAGGAAACGTTATTTTACTTACGGTAACTAGTCGTAAATAGGGGAAGGCAGTATTTTATTATGGTTCCCATATTAAATATTTTTTAGTGCGCATGCTTAGCTGCCATTTTAAGAACGACCATAATAAGGCCTTTACCTTATAGCGTTTCCAATAATTCCCTAATATCGCATAAAATTTATATATTTTTTGCCCAAATTTAATTTTCTTATGTTTCCTGACCGATTTTTAATTATCAGCTGATTGATGACGTGCAACGGAAATTGTTTGGATTTTACTATGTGACAACATGATCCACAAAATGGTGCGAACTGATAAACCCTTTATTTTTCTGTGGCAAACTGCGCGAGTCAGAGTCAGACTATACTCACACTACTTTTATTAGTGAGCAATTACAGCAATTTAGACAAGGGAAACTAATTAAAACAACAACATATTACTTTCTATAGAGTTTTATTTAAATAAAAAATTTTAAATAAAATTTTTACATACCACAGACACGTAACCTTTCTAAAAGCGAATTCTCAGAAAAAATTAAGAATTCACAAACTAGTATACCACTCAAATTTATAAACTAAAAAATGTACACGAAATGTATGATTAGGTATGAGGAGAAGCAAGAACTTTTCTGTTTAATTAAAAATAAATAGCTTTTGCTAGTAGGGTAGGAGCAGTGTAGGTAGTATATTATTGAATTATATTGAAAGTGATGCCTATAGTACAGTGGCATATAACTACAAATCTTGGGCTTCCTGTACCTTACGTGCTATTAACTCCTCAATTATACAGCGATGGCCAGAAAGTGGGAAAAACTGTTATTTTTAAATTTATTTGCATTTAACATTTCAATTTTGATTAATATTTCGTTACTTTTTCGTTTGATCTAAAAATCGTCCAATCGGAGCAAACACTATAATATAGTGACGCATTCACCATTTATTTTTCGACCCAATACCCTTCTTTAATCTACAGTTTAAAGTTTAAAAACTTATTGATAAATTATTAAGGGCACAGTTCTCAAAATCAATCATGTATAAAAGACCTATAAATGACTTGAATGCAGGGGTTACTTACGGAACCATGCAATTATCAAAAAAACAATAATTAGTATCTAATTTTGTAAGGGGTGTTCAGGGAGGCATTGACGAATAGTATGCCGGTGTTTTTTCTTAAATAAATACAATAAAACAGAAAAAAAAAACAGTTTTTTTAAACCACTAAAATTGCCACAATTTACCGTAAAATCGTTGGAAGTAAACACGTCGATTTTCAGAACTGAAGTAAAAACAACAATTTTTACTGATAACACGATATTTTTTAGTCTATCTAGATGTCATCTCTCCTAAGAATTCAAGAGAATATTTTTGTTTGTTTTAACAGGAAAGGTTCCGTAATTGCATAAAACACGAAAGTAAACAAAACTATGACCGGCTGACTAACATCTGCCTTGCTCTACCAGCTCCAGAATATGTCTGTCTTTCTTCTTCGTATGCCAAAAGGATAACAATAACTACTCTGATCAACACAGCACTGCAGTGCGCAAGCGAATCGTCAATAGTTAGGCAAATCGAATTGACGATAGAAAATGGCGTCGTTAATCCCACCTTAAAGGCTAAAAACGAAATTTGGTCAAATTTGCCCATATTTATTTTTTTAATTTATAAATCCGATCCTTTTTAAAGTAAAACTATTAGGTACCTACTTACACTCCAAAGATGGTTACTTGGCCGATTTTTTGATAAAACGAAGAAGTAACCAAATATGGATCAAAAAACGATACGGCGAAGTCATCATTACAGTATGCTCTTCAAAGTGTCCCCCATTATTCACTTTAGAAAAAAAATTGTTGAGAAAAGTTATTCTACTTTCAGTAACTTATTTTGTATACTTGTAGACAAAAATAGGAATTATTGGTGTTTGCTCTGAATGAATCGTTACCAACTGTTTTTTTATAACGGTCGAATTTAAATAAATAATTAATTAATTTATATGTAGGTACAGTAGAGTACGCATGTGTTTTAAAGTCAACAAACATATTGTATAGTAAGGTGATTAAAACATTTATCAACAGAAAAATTCAAGCTTCTTTTAAATGAAATTGTCGCGTGACTTTGCTTTAGGTGGTATGATCGAGTAGGCAGTGCAAAATAATCATAATATCTACTTAAGTAATTTTTTAAAGACTGAATAAAAATGGGTGCAAACACTTAATACTTAATTTTATTAGTTATTACACACAGCATTCAGAATTTTTATTACATTTATAAGTTAATATTGGCACGACGCATACGTCTATCTCTCTTGCATGCATTCCCTTTCTCTCTTTTTGCTTCTATTTACATACCTACAAAAATTAAAAGTTAATACAGCAATTTTTTAAAATGACTAATTATTATTGTAAAAATTAATTTTTCGGAAATTCTATACTGTATTCAGATTACATTTACGCCATGGCCATTAACAGCACCTTCCTCCTGCTGTTATTGAGGCGTTTTACCACGGAGACCGCCACCTTACAGTTTTTGGAAAAAAATATTGTCATGTCATAATTTTCAGCCTTTCCTTGGCAGTTTTTACTAACAATATTTTTTTTCTAAAGCTCTAAAGTTGACACTCTCTATGTTATATGTTCTCATATTTGGCCACCCGGTATAGTCGATTTTTATTATGATTAGATATGAAATATTTATAAGTTAAATATAAAAACCAAATGGTGAAACTGCTACCCACACTCTTAAGTAAAATAAAAAAAATGTGTATTTATATCAAATTATTTTAATATTATGTAAAAAAAAAACCTGCCACAAAATAACACGGTGAGAGTGGTGTAGTTATATATTTATTCAAAAAACTGCTGTACTTTGTTAAGTATACTATATGACTTTGGAAAAAATTATATACTTTCTAGAAGTTTTTACTAATAATAATTATTATTGGAAACTTACGCCAAATTTAAAACTTCAATGGTAAAATTGACGTCAGTCTTTTTTCACAAAAAATGGACAGAGCATAGGGTAGATTTTGTGAAATGTAAATATTAGTCACAGTTTCTAAGCAAAGAAGCTTTTATTGCTCCATCTAGCACTTTAACTTATCGAATTCGGTCTCAGTTAGGTTAGGGGAAAAAATGAGCATGTATTTGGCTAAAATTTAAAAACAACACACCGGGTCACTTGTAAATCCTTTTATTGAAATAGAATTGGCGATAGCAAATATTTCTCTAGAACATTTACAAGTACTGTTTTAAAAAACTTTTCTTACAGTTCTTTTCCCAAATGAAAAACCTCGTAAAATCTTATAAATTCAAGAAATTTGATAAGAATCTAAAGAGAATTAATGAGACCATTCAAGTCGCATAGAATTCTCCTAATGTTTTAGTAAAGTCAAAAAGAAAATCGATTGGATTTGTAATTTATTTGGATTTATGAGCAAAACAATTAATCATGAGATTATTCATATAAGTTGGTAAGTTTATGCGGAGGATTTTATATGACTGTATACTGTTGTTTTATTTGGATTTATGTCCAGAGAAGTAGCTTGTCATTTCCTAACTTCGTATTTTATAATGTGAAATAATGTTTCAATAACCGAGTAGTTCTTATGAGTTTTTCTTATAAGAATTTATGAGACATTTCCAGCAGGACTGCAGTGTCGTCAAGTTGTTCGATGTAAAAAATTGTAACTAATATTTAAACTTTATCGTAAAATACACTAAATTATGTTAAAATTTAGTACAAAAACGTTGCCCAATTCTTAATATATTTAACCTAAGTTTAGTTTAACTGAGTATCAAGTATTTTTCCTTAAAATAACCTATAAGTTATTTAACATATGGCAACATACAGTGCTTTAAATATAAAAGATGTGATTCTTTTCTTATAATGCTTCTATATACATGACATTTTCGTAATTAAAGGTTCTACACAGCCCCTCAAAAGTCGGTTAAAAATGATAATAATAATTTGTTTCTCGTAAACCAATGATTTAAATTTAAAAAGATTCTTCCACTCCAGCATGTAAAAATAATTTTTTCCAATATAAAAACAAATGAACCATAAAGCATAAACCCCACATTTACGAGAGTCATTAGTGTGTCGAAAAAATACACCCTACATTTACGCGAGTTATTAGTGTGTCGAAAAAATACCCCACCATCCTTTTAAGGAACCCCGTAGAAAGCTATATCAACAAACATTCACAGTGATTTTCTAATTCTATATTAACCTGTATTATATTAAATTTTCCTAAAAATTAGTGACTCCATTCTACTAAATAAATAAGGTAAAAATACTGGCTTACTGATAAAAGTGGATATTTTATAACAATTTCCACCTTTTTAAATAACTTAAGTGCGCGAACGAAATGATTTCTATGGTCTCTATGGTTAACAATGATTAAAATCCGTTTAGCAAGACGCTTTTAGATTTAAAATGTGGGAATTTCGGGACATGTTATAAAATTATTCTTTTCCATTATTGTTTTCTTGCAATCGAGCCGGATATTCAACATTTTATGGAAAATGTCACAAAAAATCTCTCACCAGTAAAAATTTACTTCAGTTTTTTATGAAATAATAAGGAAAGTATAGACAAAACCCGACCTGTTTTTCACCGGAAGTTGAAATGAAAGGTACGTTTAGGCTACGTCATTTAGGGTATTATAACATGGATATAAGCGTGGGTTTGTTGCAATCCTATTCAGCAAAATTGCCAAATTGCCTTTTGTTTATCATTTTCATATTTTGTATGTTCCGGAGTTTGCTTTTTCATTGTCATATCATTACCATTTATTGTTTGGCGCGCTCTTTTGTTTCTTTCACCATTTTTCTAGGTATGATCTACACTTATTTGTTTCTGTTACAATTTATCCCGATACGATGAACTTTCTGTTTTCTTCGTCATATCTTTTTTCTAGTAAAGAAGACGTTTTTGTGAAATTTTCCTTTTGCTTTAACAATTATTGGTAATAAACTCTACAATCGTAAAATGCTATTTTTTTAATAATAAGTAGGGAGATTTTTTAACGGTAAAAATTAGACAATTCCCTTTCACAGACCAGTTCGCGAAAATTCAAGAAAAATGCTAGACAGTGGAAGAGTTTTTGAGTCTTGAAACCATACAATATGTATTATTTTACAAGAAATCTAAAGAACTATCCAATTTTTTCGTTAAAAATGTCCCCAAATCGACGCGGGATGCGGGGAGGACAGTCTTATTTATAAAAACACACAACACATCTAAGCCATACCCTACATTAAAAGGAGAGGAATGTGTTCTTTTATAGTGTGTCTCGAAGAATTTAATAGTGTGTTTTTTCGTTAGTTTTTTCCTTAGAAAGGGGTTTATTTCTCAACACCGTGCTTATTCCGCTAATATAGTCCATCGTACTCTGAGCTTTAATATAGTTAGTAGTTAGTTTTTATCAGTAAATTTTGCTTTAATAAAAAAAGATTAAAATTCGGTACTATGGTGATATAATCCACCCAATTACAAATTCTATGCATTTACTTATATATCTCTTATCCCCGAAAACATTAATATCCTGAAAAAAAATCGCTTTTTATTAAAGCAAATGTTTCCATATAATCTTAACCTAGTTTTCTTTGGTAATATTCAGAAAATTGCATTTTAAAAACGGTTTACTCTTCGAGCTCAGTCTCCTCTCCGGGGGCGGCATACATATCTGCGAGTTTGTCGAAACGGGGCCCCCACGCGTCCAAGTATCCGTAGTCTTGTTGTTCGTCGTCAGTGCCTGAAAAAAATACGACCTAAAATTAAACCTTAATCAATAAATTCAAGCATTTAAATCATGACGCGGATTAAACTGCCTGATATTTCCAGCTTTTCCAGGTAGCTGAGAACCAAGATCTATAAACTAACTAGGTTGTCTCATTGATGTTGGATCCAAACCTGAGAACTCTTATAAACGAGAAGCGTCAGCAAGGCATTTTTCGTGCACCGTTTTGGTACGCGCATGTGCAAGATATGGTGATTTCGTCACCTGTCTGACCCGTCCGTCGATGTTGGTCGAAATTCTCGAAATTGTGTATAGTCCGCGAGCAAACAATATTGAGTTATCTGCCTGTCTCTGCTGCGAGCTCAAGCCATCGTTAAACCCAGCCAAGGTGATAGTTTTTGGACTTGTTCTGTGTTGTAAAATACCTAAAATTGTGCATACCGCTTTTGTTTTTTTATCTATTTCATATTTTGATTAGTACCGTATAAAAAACCAATTGTTTTGTTGGGTCTGTTTATTATATTGATATTCTTAAGATTCCTAATCATATTGGTAACAATATCATAATAATAATACAGGGTCCTGCAATAGTGCGTCAGGCTTCCATAACTCCTATACGAATGGGGTTAGGAATTTTATTAATATGCCGACTTAAACCGCATAGTACGGGGTACTTCCGGAAAATATTTTCTCATATACAGGGTGGCCCAAAAAAGTGTGGTCACATAAAGTTGTGATTTTTTAAATGGAATACCCTGTATATTATTAAATTTTCACATTCTACGTAAAATTATAATAATTTTTTTATAAATGCATTACTGGTCTATATTTAATAGTTTCCGAGATATCGATATTTGAAAAATGACATTTTTGAACTTTGACAGCTTTTAGCTTTCTAACTGTACGTCTGAGAGCAAAACGGCTTACATGTTCCTATCTTCGATTTTTATTATCTTTCCAATAGTGTCAACTTCCAGTCAAACCGAATGTAACTCGAAAGCAGGAAATATAGTACTTCCGGTTTGACCGGAAGTTAAAATTTCTGGGAAGATAACAAAAATCGAAGATAGGAACATGTAAGCCGTTTTGCTCTAAGACGTACAGTTAGAAAGCTAGAAGCTGTCAAAGTTCAAAAACGTCATTTTTCAAATATCGATATCTCGGAAACTCTTAAGTATAGACCAGTCATGCATTTATAAAAACATTATTATAATTTTATGTAGAATGTGAAAATTTAATAATATACAGCGTATTCCATTTAAAAAATCACAACTTTATGTGACCACACTTTTTTGGGCCACCCTGTATATGAGAAAATATTTTCCGGAAGTACCCCGTACTATGCGGTTTAAGTCGGCATATTAATAAAATTCCTAACCCCATTCGTATAGGAGCTATGGAAGCCTGACGCACTATTGCAGGACCCTGTATACTAGCGTATACCTTTTACCCTCATACTGCTTTTTGGGACAACCTAGTCAGTTTATAGATCTTGGCTGACTATAATTATTATTTTTAACTTTATAACAAAGACAGAGAACTCTTTGGTAGGCGTTTTCTGACAAGCATGAAGTATGGAATGAAGTAAGTGAATAAAAAGTATGAAATAAAACAAGGTGAATGAATTCATGCTCCCTAAATTTAAAAAAACAGTCTTATTATATACAAACATGCTGGGGTTTTACAGTATACACGTCTGTAGTGTCACATTAAAACAAATATTTCTGGTACAGATTGGATTGGGGTATATTTCGGAAACTTTATTGAAAAAGTCAAAAAATTACAATGACGCTTAAAATTCGGCTCTTCTTCCTGGCACTACCCTCGCTAATAAATATTTTTAGTAGTTTATAGTTTACCCTTTATCAGATAAATAAATAAATAAATAAATAAGGTCTTTATTTTCATTTCGAGATAATACATAGCAAAAAAAAATAATGATAAAGCAAGCGAGAACACAAAAAGAAAAAAAAAGTATATCCGAAATGAAAAACGCCGAAGGTCAGCTGGGAGTGAAAACCAAAAGGTAATCCGCTCCCCCTGTTCTTTACCTTAAGCAACTCACTACACCTAAAGAGAAGAAACAAAAAAAAAAATAAAGAAAACTGGTAGAGACAGAAATCAGCTACCTTTTTCCGTGCAGATAAATATAAATTAACAACCATAAATAACCTTAAATGTTCGATAAATATTGGTTAAATGTTGGTGGGGCATAAATCAATGTATTCGTATATCATTTATAAAAAGAGAAAAGAAAAAAAAAATTCATTATTTACTGATGGCTTAACAAAAAATGCTTGTAAGTAAATTTAAATTTCCTGGGATTTTTGGATTTAAATATTTCAGGAATTTCATTATAAACTTTTGAAATTTGATAAGAGAATGATTTTTTAAATTGTTCAGTTCTATGGGCGGGGGGTGTAAGTCGATTTCCAAATCTAACATTTACAGCATGAACGTCTGATCTTACTTTTATTTTTTTGCTCAAATAGGAAGGGGGTTTGGTTAGAACCACCCGATGAAATAAACAAGCTGCGTGTAGTAAACGTCTGTTACCCATATTTAGCCAGCGAAGATCTTTTAGTTTATGCGAAACATGGTTTCTTCGACGGATACCAAATATTAGGCGAAGACACGAATTTTGCAGAACTTGAATACGTCGTTTATCTGATCTGTTTATTGAAAACCCGTAAACACTATCACAGAAATTCAGTCCTGACAAAACCAAAGCCTCACACAAGAGAACCCTTATCTTTTGACATAAATAATCCTTAGAATTAAAGATCAACTTTAAATTATAATAAGCCTTTCGAATGCAATTGCTAACATGGGAACTGTATTTTAAATTAAAATCTATCGTAAGACCCAAATTTCGGCAGCTATCGACTATTGGCAGTTCGACGTTATTTATTTTAACTTTAATAAAGGGTAAGAGACTTACTCGTTTCCTAGTAGGACCAAACACCATAACCGAGCTTTTATTTGAGTTAATTAACAATGAATGATCATAAGCCTCTGAGACCAATCTGGATAGATCATCATTTATTCTTTGCAGTGAAATGTCGGTTTGGCCAGGTTCGAAAATTAGATAAATCTGCGTATCGTCCGCGTATAGGTGTACCTTACAATATTTGATCTGATTGATAAGCTGTGACGTATAAATTGAAAACAAGAGGGGACCCAAAATAGAACCTTGAGGGACACCACATGATACAGGAAGAGACACCGAACTAATACCCGCAACAACAGATCAGTAGCAGGAACTGAGATATTTTATTTATATGTGCACAAGATTACATGGTTAAACTAAATGAGAGAATAGAGGACAATAATTATAAAAATAATATTTATTTAAAAAAAACTTTGGCGTCTCATTTTTTTAATTAAAAATGCCGCAGGTCATGTTAAAAGGGTTGCCACTGATGAAAATAAAAAAGAAGCTTTATCCTGGAAAATAGCATATTGTTTTATTAGCAGTAAAAGCGATACTTTTATGACAAGTCTGAAAAGCAATACTTTTACTGCTCATAGAACGATATAATATTTAGGAAAGAAAGAAAAAACTAAAAGTCTTCCTCCACAAAATTTAATAGAATATAGAAATTCTTTAAGGGTCTTTACATGTTTCGAACGTAGAAACGTTCATCTTCAGGAGAAAGAAAAAAATTATATTGTGCTGATGGTATTAGCAGAAGAGAAAATGGTATAAAACCTTAATGGAGCTTTTATGGCATTGAAAAATGGGAATGTAGAAGTGACATTATATATAAAAAAAGGGTTGAGAAGAGTTAAAACATGCTGAGAATGTGAAAAAAGTTAGTAAAAGAAGTCTAATGTCTAAACAAGAAATAAAATGAGGAAGAAGAAAAAGGCCTTCTAAATTGAAGGTGTCGAGGATGTTTTAAATTTTTTATATACATTTTTTTTAGGTCTAAGACAGTACTTATGCAATGCCAAAATTGTTAAAGAATGGTTTTTGGGGTACTGGGGCTAAAAACCATTCATCTTTAGACATTATAACTTCTACAAATGACAATTCTCATCTTTAAACGGTCTTACAGACATACAAATTTTTTTATATAAAAATTTAAAATAATCCGACACCTCTGTAGAAGGCCTTTTCCTCCTTCCTCATTTTATTTGGTTGTTTAGACTTGTATTACTAATTTTCTTCACATGCTTAGCATGTTTTAACTCTCCTCCACCCTTTTTTATATAATATGTGACTTCTACATTTCAATTTTTCAATGCCATAAAGCTCCATTAAGGTTTTATACCATTTTCTCTCCTGTTAATACCATCAGCACTATATAAATTTTCTGTTTCCCGATGATGAACTTTTCTACGTTCGAAACATGTAGAGACCGCTAAAGAATTTCTATATTCTATTAAATTTTGTGGAGAGACTTTTAGTTTTTTCTTCCTTTCCTATACTTTCACCTCCACTTTAAGCATGAACTACTTCTTCAAATTCAAAAAAGGTATAATATTTTCCTCAAATGTCAATACAGGCGAAGATCCAGGTCAGCTGTACAGACCGTAACTATTGCCTCTGTTTGTTGTTAGGTTTCTAATCTTTATAATCTCAGGGAAGGCGCGCGTCGTCCCAGTTGCTTACTTCCTGCAGATCATTAAATAATGGTTCGCCCAATAAGGCATTGTATCTTCTTCTTGCGAGGCCAGGGCATTCACACAAGAAATGTTGAATACTTTCCTAATCTTCTTTATCTCTGTAAGTTCAGCAGAAGTCATTAGATATAGCTGGTATTGGCATACGTTCGGCCAACGGCGTATCCAGCTCATGCGTCTGGGGGGGGGGGTAATCGATCGTCTAGGCTAGGATCAGGTACTTAGCCAGGATTTCTTCTCGGGGGGGAGCATCGGGATCGCCAAAAAAAAAAGGGCCGCAGGCGAAAATTTTTTGGGTGCCACGCCCTTTTCTGAATCACGGTGCTTGGTTTTCAAGTGGAAAAAATAAAAAACACAACACAAAGTCCTCAAGAAAAGCACAAAAACAAACCCGGTAATAATTATTGAGGTGAAGAAAATATAATAGTGTAGGAAATGTTTAATGTGTTGCCTATGTTGCCGAAATCAGAGCTCGAGTTTCGGGGGAGGGCCGGGTCCCCTGTACCCCCCTAGCTACGTGCCTGGCTAGGATACTAGATAATAGCAACTTTAAGGAGTAAGGACACAAATTAAACTACGATTAAGTAATCTTGGGGGGGGGGGGGTAATTACCCCTCATTACCCCCCCCCTTGTATACGCCGGTGCGTTCGGCGTGTCTACCGAAAAGGCAATGTCCGGTGACTACAGCAGTGATATTTCTGAGGTCTTTCCGACCGCGCTGTAATAACGCTGCTGTCTTGCTGTTATCAAGGTAGGGGCCACAATTGCTTGGACATGCTACAAGTTATTTCCATCTGCTTTGCGCAAGTTGTTTAGCTATCGGATCTATCTCCTTACTTGGCTGTCTATATAGATAGCTATAGATGCTGCTTCCCTCAAGCCACGATGATTCTGCAGGCTATTGACTGCTTTATCTACTGCCAAAATTCCTGCTTAAAAAATGCCGCAGTAGCCTGGTAGTCTATACGACCTCTTATTTGCCTATGTCATATAAAAGAATTTTTCTTTTTTCTTAGAATCATCCTATAGTGTTATCGCCCTTAGCATTCAATTATGAGACACCCTGTAAATTAACGAGAAAAGTGCCAGGCAAAGGTATAATTTTTGCCAATTTTTTCAGTTTTTGTTTCAAGTAGAAATCAACCTAATTTTGTATATTTTAAGGGAGAATTTTTTAAGTTTCTGTAATTAAGAAATTAATAATTACCTATTGCACCTAAGAAAACTAAGTGTCCATTATCGACTGAGAATTACTATTTCGCTCTTTTTTTGTAGGTTTTCATTTCTAGTAAAATAGGTGCACAACCTAATTATTTTGCCAGTGTTATTGCATTAAGAGTAATTATACGCTGGAAAAAGTGATGGCAGCGCGGCCAGTCGCCAGTGTTTCGCTATTGTATCCCGTCTTTTAAACTCCATGCGGCATTAATAAGTATCAGCCATTCAAAAATTTAAGTTAATAAGTGAATCAAAATTAGAGTGAACATTTTTTTAATCCGTCAGTGATTTCTTGTCCTAAAATACCTGTAGTGTTAGCAGGCTGTAAATAATAAATTTTGGCTAGAAATATGCATTTTGTTGATCGATGTCAAAAAGGCAAGACGATATACTGTGAGATATATAAAGTGGATTTCACCTTAGTTTTTAATGGCCGCCGCTGACACATGTCATTTATAACATTTCTTTTTACAGAACTTAAGGATTGGCCAGGGCCGGACTTAATAATTATGTGTGAACATGGGTCAATATATTTGTAGTTGTAATTATGGATGGAAACGAGAATTACCTAAGCAATTTTTAAGATATTTTAAAGAAAACACTGAAGGGTAATGGAAATAGGATAGAATATCAGAAAAACAATTTCATTTAATTTTTATTCATAATATAATAAAGTGCTGTTATTTTGGTAAAAACACACTCTTAATTTAGTACAATAAAAAATATACAAGGGGCAGTCGTGAATCTAGTATCATCAATAATTAACTACGTTTTTTAATAAAAAATTATTTTGTTTTTTAATTTGATTTTAGACCATGTAGTGTTAAGTTGAAAAAATCTATATATTATATTTAATAGCTTATTGTTTACTTTTTTATTTTCTTATTCACGGGTAGATATTTTTTTCTTTAGACTAGGTTCTAAAGAGTTTGAAGTTTACAATAGGTCTAACTTTTCGTTGGTTTATAATAAAACAACAAAAGTTTGTAATGTTATCGAATTAGGTATTTTTTTTTAATGAATAAAGAAAAAATAATGTAAGTAGATACTACAAAAAAAGATTTTTGTCCATGCGTTTCCAGAACAGATACCTCAAGCACTCTTCAATACAACTGCATGTAAAACTTATTTTAGTATAATGGTTCACTGTGGTTTTCAAATTTAATTTTGTTGCAAGTTCCCTATTATTTTTGGTCTTCATCTGACAAGCTGTCGATGTCGTCGTCACCGTCCGAGACATTAATAATTATTTACTTACTTTTGCATAAAAAGAAACACGTCACAGATACACACAGTCCGGCAGTTTAAAACCAAAAAGTCTAATACGCACAAAATATAAGCAAAATGCTGTCTGAAAAATACCAAAAACAATAACACGAACGATCAAGAATTAACAGCAGAATGCACGCGGGCACGCGGTGCATGGTGTGTCCCAATGCGGCTCTGTGATATTTAAAGAACGCGACGAGACAATCGAATTAATAAAGTACGAAAAGAGATATGCGAGAGCAAATGTGTAAGACAAAGATGCACATACTAACGGCATATACGAGCGATGCTGTGCTTTTGACGAGTTTGAGCTCATTGAAGGGCAACGTATTGAACTGTGTAGTGTGCATCTTCGTCATGTACATGTAACTATACGGTCAGTTATATATCTATCTCTTGTTAATCTCGCCAATGCCCGTGCCTGAAAGCCGTTTATAGAATTAGGGATTTTAAAATCACGTGTTGGCTAATATGTTTGACAAGAGAGACGTCAAAGCGTTAAAAACTAAGGTGAAATCCACTATACTTTATATTATTCGAAATATGGGATACGCGACTTTAATCGCATATTACAAATTAATAACAGTCGAATTGCGCAAGCGAAACCTCAGGTGCCTGCTACGAAATAATCAGAAAAATGCGGGCGACCGGCTTGCGATGTCTTTTTTTCAGCGAATGATTATCCTTAAAAGAAATAAAATGAAATATAACATAAGAATATTTATTTAAAAAATAATAACTCAGAAATAAATAAGCGAGAAGCATTTTTCTATCAACGTACTTGCATTTTTAGGCCGAATAACTGCAGTCTGTTAATTTTTAATAAAAAATTTTAGTATCATTTTTAAATGCAAATATTAGTAAAATAAAATCGAAATAAAAATAATCTGCTAACAAACAGAAAAACAAATAAAATAAAAATATTGCAATATCAAAAATATGTAAATATAATTTATTTAGCAGTACTATTATAAATTATTAATAACAAACATTTACTTAGAATGCAAGAAGAAACATTAAAAATCTTTTGCAGATTTAAAAAATAATTAACTATATAACATACTTATATATTTTATCAAAAATTAGGAGGTTATTCTACAGTATGACCAGTAAAGTCTGCATCATATGGGATTTTTTTTTATTAATAGCTTTATTCGAAATTTGACTTTGGCATCAAGTTCTACTTCGATCGAGATGAAAATTAGGCAAAAGAATAGTAGTCACGTGATTCGCATTATCTGTCAAATTTAAATTTTTTCCAAAAAATAGCCTAGTTTCTAATTTTTTTTCAAAAAATAATGCAAAAGTGGGGTTATTTCTGAAAGTATCGAAAAAAGTTATTCGAAAAAGTTTTTTTAAATGCAGTTTCTAGCCCACATGCAAAATTTCAGCTGGATAAGATAAATTTGAGTTTTTACCTATATTTTATAAATTGCACCACTTTTGCAAAATAAGACTTAACGCAACCTACATAAAACTTCTTAGTTTTGACAATGCTTTATTTTAGATACATTTTCTTTAAAGTAGCGCCATAGTAAATGTGTGTTTTTCTACAAAATCAAAACTGGGCTATTAAAATTTGGTCGCATGTGATGCAAAGTTTATTTGTCTTTGACCCTGTATAAGGTAACTTCATAAAATAAGTATTTTTGAAAACGTAGTTTGTGTCTGAAAGTAATGCACCTTAATATTAAGACAAAAAAGAACACAGTGCCATCAGTAAAGTGTTCATTAAGTGGAAAATAAATTTTTGTGGTGGGTAAAAAATCAAAATTATCTTATGCAGCTGACATTTTGCATGTGGGCTAGAAACTGCATTTAAAAAACTTTTCCTAATAACTTTTTTTCGATATTTTCAGAAATAACCCCACTTTTGCATTATTTTTTGAAAAAAAATTAGAAATTGACAGATAATACGAATCACGTGACTACTATTTTTTGCTTAATTTTCATCTCGGTCGAAGCAGAACTTGATGCCAAAGTCAAATTTTGAATAAAGTTACTAATAAAAATAAATCACATATGATGCGGACTGGCCACACTGTATATATTAGACATGCGTATAAGCTATTTCCCCTTTAATCCTCTCCCCCTCCCTTGAACGGCATAGTGTCCGGGTCAGCTGATCAGAACTAGCAAAAATTATTTTTGTTCGGTAATACAAATTTTCAATTCTTAAATGGATACATTATGACAATATTTCTGGATTTTAGAGGGGGGGGATTCAGAACACCAACAACCTCCCCATTGGCTACGACCCTAGATAGACGATATAGCAAGAAAACTAAAAATGTTTTTACATTTTCTTATGCTTGAATAGCATAAAAAAAATGAAGAGCTAGAAATAATCCTTAATGCGAAATTAATTAAGCTGTTTAAAATGTTTTTTTTTATTATTTTTATATTTTTATTTATTATTGGGTCATAAACGGTTAAAGCCTGCTGAGTCAGTGTTAAATAGCGTAATTTAAAAATCAACTGATATTTTGCTTTGCTTTCCGGCTATACAATAATTGGTTTGAATCTTTAATAGCCTAGTAGTAGAATGCTGTGACGACCTACGTAGTCTACGAGTTAAACGTCAAAATTTCACGTGCTTTTTTTAATGAACCTGAGTGTGTTTCACTCACTCCTCCTTAAATCCCAGAAGGTCTGGGAGGGATGTACACCAAAATAAGAGAAACAACCCTAAAAGTACCAACCTTAAGTAAACTTACCGGAAGCAAGGGAGCTGAGCGACCCAGCAGTGCTGCCACCGCCTTCGTAGGCGTAGTTCCTGAGATCGTCGAAGGGTGGCGCGTTGAGATCGCTGTCGGCTCGCTTTTTGTGCTCTTCAATGAACGTGCCAACGTTGGGTTCTTGGCCGGGAACCAGCATAGTGACTGCAAATAACAATGTTCGAATATTAATGGTTGGAAAAACGTCCAACAAAATAAAAGCATGGAGTTAACATGGCAATGTCACCAAAAAATTAATTAAATCAAATAACGGCAATCGTTTTTGCTTTAAGTTGAACTAAAAATTGTCAGCATCTGTCATTCAGTATCTGTGAAAAATAATTTTTTTTTAATAAAATGCTAACAAATGGCATTTCTTTACGAAATTTCTGAAAATGATACTAGAAAATGTGGTTTCTAGTATAATTTTAGGCCTATGTAGGTACAAAGGTTAGGATCCGTTCCCCACTACCATACTACAATAACCATACCGTCACGCGCATCGCGGTGCCTGGATTGCCTTGCACTGGCATAATATATCGTCGGCTTAGTGCAAAAAGTCATTAAGTCAAAATTGAGAGTTTTGAGTAAAACCCAGTTTTAAGAAATGGCGGGGTTTAAAGTGATTTATTAAAAAAATGTGCAATAATGTTATGCCTGTGAATGTAATTATATAATATATAACATCTATTATGTATTTATATTAGAAAATTAATTTTAGTTTTTTCACAAACATAACGTTTAATTAGACCCTAAGTCGTTGAGTTTTTAAAATTTATTTTTATAGCTTATCGTAAAACTTGATTTCACATAAGTACCTACACCTATCCTAGATTTAAGTAGCTTACATTTATTTTCCTACCTATAGTATAGTCTACACCTAAAAATGTCCCTATTTTTAATTGCTTTCTAGCCTATACTTTTGACGTTCCAACCAACGTTAATTACCTACATGAAAACATATTGACTGCCATGTTTTCTATTTCTAACAGAATTAAATAACGACTCTCACTATTCAATACATACCTAGGTTACAACGTATATGATGGGTAAAATATGAATGATGTGCGGTTTGTATAACTTAGTTTTTATTTGCAATTATTACTACTTTTCAAAATGGTTAAAATAAGTAGGTTTTACTTTCTTACTTAAGAAACATCCAGTTTGTTTGTATTAGTGTATTACGTATTTTGCTATTTTTCGACGAAATAAAACCTATTTTAGTTATACTTGCTGTCGCTTTTTATCTACTTCTATTTGTTTAACATTTAACACCTAATGCAACGGTAAAATCATTGTGAAAATCGGTCCAATTACCCAGGAGTAATCAGCGTACATATTATTCTCAAAAACATACATTCGACTGGAATTGAGAACCTCCTATTTGTTTGTCTGTTAAAAATGCTTAAATCCTTAAAAAAATTCCAATAAAATACGATAAGCGGCAACACCACGACATCACATTAGTGAATTTGAGACATCTGTTGCCGAGGCGCTGCATTTATAACTATAGATTTACGATCAACTCCACAATGGCTGCCAAACCGTTGTCAAGTTTTCTCGAAGATCCGCTATTAAATTCTTATAGTTTGATATTCAATGCCGATAGGTACCGGAATGACAGATGTTTACAGTTAAATACATAATTTTTAGTCTAATTTGAAGCTAAAACGATTGCTGTTATTTATTTGAACAAATCTTGTTAATAAAAAATGTTCCAGATGGTGAGACTGTATACTTACATCCAATTTTGTTGGGATCAATATCAAGATTAGGTCCATTGATGGGGATCTGCAACGGCGTGATGTCAAAGGCAGTCATATCGTCTTCGCCGCCCCCTTCGTCGTCATAGTTGATGATATTTTCTCTGACGTCATCGTCTGGCCCGGGGTACTTAATGTGAGCTTCCCTGCGCCGGTTGTAGACGACAAAGACCAGAACCAAAACTATACCAAAAAAAAATTAATATATTATTTAGTTTCTTAAATTTTTAAAACATCTATATTAGATGAAATAAAAGTTAACATATTATATAACATGCATAGCTTCTAAAAACTACTAATAGGTTTATGAAATACATGCTTTACATATAACCATTCGATAAGTTTTGTTGCTATCTTAACGGTGAAACGAAAGACAGCTTTTTTTTTGTCAAGGTTGGCCTTGTTTTTGATCGTTACTTAACTTTGACAGTTCGTTTAACCAATACGATTTGATAAATCAAATTAATGGGTATATCTTTGGAAGCGTATAAAGGACATAAACACAACCTACAATTTTACCGGTGCTTTGAAGATTTGCAATTAATTTGTTTTGCACTTCTAATGGTCTGTTTACATTAAGTGCAAGTGCAAGTATGCGCTTTGATAACTTTTTAATCAGCTGCAATACAATGCAGGTCAGAAATTAAGTTTTTATATGCTCTGTAATATCCTCTATACAGTGTCACCAGTAAAGTCCGCATTATAAGGGATTTTTTTTTATTAATGGCTTTATTCAAAATTTGACTTTGGCATCAAGTTCTGCTTTGATCGAGATGAAAATTAAGCAAAAAAATAGTAGTCACGTGATTCGCATTATCTGTCAAATTTTAATTTTTTCCAAAAAATTATTCAAAAGTGGGGTTATTTCTGAAAATATCGAAAAAAGTTATTAGAAAAAGTTTTTTTAAATGCAGTTTCTAGTCCATATGCAAAATTTCAGCTAGATAAGATAATTTTGATTTTTTACCTATATTTTGTAAATTGCACCACTTTTGCAAAATAAGACTCAACGCAACCTACATAAAATTTCTTAGTTTTGACAATGCTTTATTTCAGATACATTTTCTTTAAAGTAGCGCCATATTAAATGTGTGATTTTCTACAAAATCAAAATTGGGCTATTAAAATTTGGTCGCATGTGATGCAAAGTTCATTTGTTTTTGACCCTGTATAAGGTAACTTCATAAAATAAGTATTTTTGAAAACGTAGTTTGTGTCTGAAAGTAATACACCTTAATATTAAGACAAAAAAGAACACAGTGTCATCAGTAAAGTGTTCATTAAGTGAAAAATAAATTTTAGTTTAACTTAATGTAAAGTTTATTTATTTTCAACGATTTAATTTAAATCCCCTTTATTTTATTTTTTATTTTTTTTTACTTTCAGACATAAACTACGTTTTCAAAAATACTTATTTTATGAAGTTACCTTATGCAGGGTCAAAAACAAATGAACTTTGCATCACATGCAACCAAATTTTAATAGCCCAATTTTGATTTTGTAGAAAAACACACATTTAATATGGCGCTCCTTTAAAGAAAATGTATCCGAATCAAAGCATTGTCAAAACTAAGAAGTTTTATGTAGGTTTCGTTGAGTCTTATTTTGCAAAAGTGGTGCAATTTACAAAATATAGGTAAAAAATCAAAATTATTTTATCCAGCTGAAATTTTGCATGTGGGCTAGAAACTGCATTTTAAAATAACTTTTTTCGATACTTTCAGAAATAACCCCACTATTGAATTATTTTTTGGAAAAAATTAAAATTTTACAGATAATGCGAATCACGGGACTACTTACTATTTATTTGCTTAATTTTCATCTCGATCGAAGCAGAACTTGATGCC
The DNA here is from genome assembly GCA_963969555.1 of Polydrusus pterygomalis. NCBI lineage: Eukaryota > Metazoa > Arthropoda > Insecta > Coleoptera > Curculionidae > Polydrusus > Polydrusus pterygomalis. The sequence goes on from OZ018376.1 coordinate 7,018,131, forward strand.
AAAGTGAAATTTCGAATAAAGCTATTAATAAAAAAAATTCCATATGATGCGGACTTTACTGGTGACACTGTATATAAATTTTGTAACAATTTTTTTGTAGTTACCATGGTAACAGCGGGGTAACGACTAAAAGTACTTAAAAGACTGTAACTTCGGTCTGCGTTATCCGAATTTAACAAACTATGGCTTATTTTAATGAACGTTGTATCCTATTTGAACGTTTATATAATTATTAAAACTAATGCGTGAGGTTGATAATAGAGGGCACTTTTAAAAAAATATATTTATAGCTTCAATTTCTTAATAAATTTGAATGCAACCACCCAACCATTTTAACTCTATTCCATAGCTAACTAGTTAGTAAAGAGAACTGCAAAAACAGCAAGTCGTTTCCTCTTCTCTCTTTAAAAGTTATCGCAAAAATAGTGGAAGAGTGTAATGCTATTTCGGCTTTTATCAAAATTTTACAATTTTCCTTTTATTAAAACGCTGAAATTCTACAGGAATAGCTTTTTAACTATATTTATTAATTTAAGGCTTTTTAAAAAATGTAATTATGATATTTTGTTAATGTCTTAACTATTTATCTAAAAAAATGCAATAACAATCCAAATGTTACATCTATTACCAAGGCGGCAGTGGACAATTACGAAATAAAACAAAAGAACAACCCTCTTGTCGTTTCACCTATAATAATATCTGACAGTTACTGTTACGGTCGTGATCATTAAGTAATTTTGTGAATTAAGTAATATTTAAAAAAAAACCTATTACGCATAATATAATAAAATATATATCAATTGCTTGAAAACGCAGTTTTGGCTTCAAGATAATACGCTATGCATTATCCTCATAGAGTTAACAATTCCAGAATTTTTTTTCGTGATTTTAATTCCCTAAATTATTTATTTATTCCTTTTACTAAAAAAATAGAGTAAAAACCAATAATGCATGTTCTTGCATTTTTTTGATAAATAACAATAACAAAATATCATAATTTATTTTTTTAAAACACCTAAGATTAATAAATATAGCCAAAAAAGCTATTCCTGTAGGATTTCAATGATTTAATAAAAGGAAAATTGCAAAACATTGCTAAAAGCCTATATCAAATTACCCTCTTCCACTATTTTTGCGAAAACTTTTAACAGACAAGACGAAACCACTTGCGGTTTTTGCAGTTCTGTTTACTAACTAGTTCGCTATAGAATAGAGTTAAAATGGTTTGACGGTTGCATTTAATTTTTTTAAAATCTAAGCTACAAATATATATTTTCAAAAGTGCCCTCTATTATTAACGTCACGAACTATGTTTAATAATATTTATACAAACGTGTAAACAGGATAAAACGCTGGCGCTAGCGACTACGCACCCTAGCGGTAAAATTAGGAATCTAAAAATTATTTCCAGTGATTTTTTTGCTCATATTTCATAATGAATTTTTACCCCAAAGTCGTAGCATGTACATATTATTATATGGTTTTGTAGATACAGCAGTTCGCCACCCGTCGTGAATCACCCTGTATATATAGTACGATCAGATAATACATCCGGTACTTCAATCGCTATCTATTGATTTTAGCCGAGAACAAAAGGTCATTCCTCTATTTGCCAGTCACTAACTTGGCGCTTCCATCATTATGTTATTTTTGACGAAACAATGTATTTTTGATTGCCAGAAACCTGATTATATTAAAAGTTATTATTGGATTTAAAACGACAAAGTCGTGATAGATGCACTTAGAACGCACAAACAGCTTCGAAGTCTGTTTATTTAACCCTACCTAGGACAATGTTTATGAAATATATTCCTGCTATTCTCTGTATACTTGCATCTTCCTGACAAACTTTCCTAATACATTTACTGCTTATTTTGACGTAAAATTATTACAAAGTAGATACAATCAGAACTTTGTTTCGTGAAACTTCACTAAAAGTTGTATATTTCCTGCTTAAATCTTAATCAATTCCAAATAAATATTTACTTGGTTTTCAGGCATTTATCTGTGTAACAAACAAGTTCAGTAAATAAAATAAAACTTCGCTATACCTTGTAAGTATAACCAATGCTTTAATTGTTTTTTTAAAAGAAATGCTAACATTTTCTTCGTTTTATTGTTTCAACCTCAGTTATAGCTATTACATTATTTATCAGATAGAATGCCGTGTAGATAGGAATTTTTATCTTGCGTCTTTGCACCAGCGCGGTGTATCTCTTTCCTTCCCGTCTGTCTATTATCCCTTCATTCGCTAACTTCGGAAACTCGCAGAGCCGTCACATTCTGATTTTGATTTATCAAGTTTATATCAAAGTTTGTTTTTAGGAATCTTTTTGTGCATAGCAGGGACGCAATCATGAAGGGAGACAAGTATTCCCAATAAGTTAATGATAATTTTGTAGAAAAATAAAAACTGATAGAAGTCCTAACACGAATTATTATTAAAAATAAAGACAGACAAATTTTTTTATTAGTAGGTATAGAAGAAAAAGTAATTCTTTATAAAAAGTCTGCTTGTGCTGAAGCTACAATTTTAAATTTCAAATTTGCGATTACTAGGTATACAGGGTTTGTCACAAACAACATTTTTCGTTTTTTGGACTTTTTTTACTCCTTGATTTATTAAATGAATTTTGCTTGTGTTAAAACTACAATTTCAAACATTAGATTTGCCATTACTATACAGGGTTCTTCAGAAACAACAGTTTTTGTTTCGTGGATTTTTTTTTCAATTCCAATTTTCAATTCCTTTTGATGATTGGCTAAATCAACACTTTGGGAACAAATGGATTGAAAGGTACCTATGGTCCAAATTAGTTGACACGTAGGAGTCCCGGTCTCACAATTATCGACTTTCATTTGTGGATATATCTGAAGCCATATGTGTATAAAACCGATTACAATAATAACTTGAAAGAAAACATAAGAGTAGTTATTGCAAATATTCCAATACAGCGTGCGCCAACTCGGTGGTACCACGTTTGAATAAAAGTTTTATAATTTATGATTGAATGAATTGGAGAAATATGACATGTAGGTAGACAATAATAAAATACTTCAACAGTAGGCAAATAAAAAATTGTTTTCTTACAACAAAATCGTTATTCAAATTCACATTCAAAGTAAGAAAGCAACAATACAATAGTTGTTTGTTTTTACGTAAATTTATTTTAAACGAAATCGAAAAAACTAAAAATGTTGTTTGCGATGAACCCTCTATAGTAATCGCAAATTTAATGGTTAAAATTGTAGTTTCAACACTTACAAAATTCATTTAATAACTCAAGGAATTGAAAAAAAAGATCCAAAAAACTAAAAATGTTGTTTGTGACGAACCCTGTATAGCAATGGCAAATCTGATATTCGAAATTGTAGTTTCAGCACAAGCCGACGTTTTTATAAAGAATGACTTTTTCTTCTATACCTACTAATAAAAAAGTGTTTCCTCTTCTAAACTCTATCCGTGGATACACTGTATATTAAACGATCTCACGAATTTTGCGGCTGTCCAAATCACTGTATTTCTTAGAACGTTTCGATGTAAAGATGTGTATATTAGGGCGACATTTGGCAATGCCATTATCAAATAATTATTATGAAATTGCGGGCTACCTATACAGGTACCTACGTTACCTGGTACCTTTATGGTCATCATAATGGTCGGTGTACAAAACGAGAAGCCGAAAGTGGATTAATTTATTCGCTGTACCAATCAAGAATGTTTCAGGTAAATTTTTAAAGTGTACGAAACTTATAAAATTACTTTTTAAAATATAAAATTGGAGAATTGCAGATTTTTGCATTTTTATTATTCCTTATTTGTTGGGCCTCGACAACTTCATTTAAAACTTGTAAATCTATTTTCGAGCAAGTCCAAGCCGGGAAGCTTTAAAAGCTCGGAATTAAATACTAAACTAGTTGAGTTAACTCGAGTTTGATAAGGTTATAATTATATTTTTATTAAGTTCGGATTGGCAATTAGCCTAAATTTGGCCCTACCATAACTAAACTTTGCTAATATAATTGTAGTTTGAAACAGAAGATTTAGAAACTTTATAGTAAGCAGTATTTTCTTCGTAATTTTTAACATCGTTTATAAAATGTTTATTTCAATACGTAAGGGTAATATTGAATGTGCAATTTTCGAACACCCCTTTTGTTAAAAATCGTAGGTTCTTATCCTATTTTCAAGGGTGCCATCGTTGACGAAGTTTAAAAAAATGTATGAATTTAGTTCTATAACTTGATAGGAACAGAGTATCTCTACTTTATTGTCACGTGTACAGGGTCATTGGGTATATTTTGACCGCCCCCTTAACTTTTTTAATATTAAAGATAGGAAATTTAATTTGGTTACCACGTTGTAGGTACTAAAGTGTATTTTATTTTCTTTAATCAGAAACATTATACAGGGTGTCTCAAAAAGTGGTTATAATAAACCAAATTTGTATTTTTTTTAAAGGAATGACCAATTTATTTTTACGTCATTTTAAAGAGGATTAAATGAGCTCTTCAAAAGTATCCCATATGTTATCTTATGGTTATCTTTCATGGTTTTCTAATTATTTGCCAAAATTTTATTATTCCTGGATGGCACCTTCATGTTAGCATGTTAATAATTGACAAATTAAAATTCCTTTTTTAGAATTTTCGAAATTTTGATCAAAAATGGCTATATGGAGGTCAGAGAACCATTTTCAGTTTAAACACGTTTCCCTACATACTTCTCTTCGGAAGTTCTTACCAAATGGGAAACTTTTTAATTATTAACTCTAATTAAAAAAAAATATTTTCAATTGTGCCCCCTTGCGGGGAAATGAGGAACTTAAGGATTTCCAGAATTTTCTCATGACCGCTTTAATCATAATTTTTTTCCCCAAGTATAAATGTTCTTGTGCAAATTTATTTTCTCACCAAGCAGGACTTTTTAGGAAGAGGCACTTTTTTTCGTAGAGTTAATAATTAAAAAGTTTCCCATTTGGTAAGAACTTCCGAAGATACGCTGTATAAAGACAAGTTTCCTTCTCTAAAAATGGCATTTTGATTTCCTTAAGTGACAGGCAACTTAGTAGTTGCTGGTTTCCATGTCAAAAACCATACAGGTGCCATTAAGAAAAGATTAATAGTAATTTAACAAACTAGTGTATTAATCGCTATTTAATATACGCGTTAGTTACAATATTTTTCCGTCGATTGTCTTGTTAATAGATTATATTTTTTTTTATTTAGAACCAAACTACATATTATAACAAATTTTTGAATTTCAAACTTATTGACATCGACAGAAACTATGGCAGTGCGCGCTTTGTAGTATGTTTGGTTGCCTAAAATCGTTTATTAATAAAAAAAATCATGCATTCATAGGGGCCATTAATGTATGATTTTTTATACATTAATTAAGGTTGTAAATACACGGTCGAAGGAAAAATACTTTTAAAAGGACATTTTGTACAACAAGTGTTTGGATAGCCGTAGGTAGAGTTAGTTAGGTTAAGTACCTATTGCTATGTTAATCAGTAAAATGTTTCCGCATAAACTGTTTATTGTATATAGTGGATGCTTCTTTGGAACTTCTAGTTCTGTCTGCATCCCAAATGTAATAATAAATAAATAAATAAAATCTATATTAATTAACCCTTTCCACAACTTTAAAACAAATGTTTGCTTTTCGTACTTCATCACCTTCTTTCCTAATGGTTTAATAGCTATTTATACAATAAGTTGCGAAATGAGTGTCTTTTAGGCACGCGACGTGAAATTGTCCAACGAAGCAAAGCCGAGTTGGACAACACGTCAAAGTGACTAAAAGACATTGTTTCGTAACGAATTGTATACAATATTTTTTCCACTGAGGTTTTATAATAAGAAACTTAATTTTACTAACATTTTATTACCTATGTTTCATTGACACTTGCCAAAAAATATTAAATTATACCTAGTCTGTGGCTACGTTTTAATTGTAAATAATTACCTGCGTTACTTTTAAGCACGGTGCTCCTGGTAACGTGCTTAAAAGTTTTTTAAACACGCTGCGCTTAAAAGGAGGTTATTAAAAAACCATAATGACAATCGAAAAGAGGTTATTATAAAACGTCAGTAGAAAAATATTATTTATACGCATAATATTTATAAATTAAATTATGTAATTTGCGCAGTACTATGGAGTGATGCTTTCCTGAAGTTTTACCAAGAAGCCTGGTACTAATCCCATTATTTTTTTCTACATGGAATAAAATTCTAAATCTGTATTATTTTCTTGTGCTCTATCATCGACTATATTATTATTTTGCCTTAAGTAGTTGCATTTATTCATTATTGTACCATTACTCTCAAAATAACGAAAAATATTCAGGACTATTGTTTGGCTTGGAATGGGTCTGTCAGGGAACATTTCGGATACTCTCCGAAAACTAATTTAGTAGTACTACTAAATCATTGTTATTTTTCTTAAATACCGTAAACGTATTGAAACCAATAAAAAAAAATAAAACGTCTAGTAACATGATCATAGTTATTACTCTGGTGATTTCATTGATTGGCTTATATTAGATAATAATAAAATTTAGTATGCGATTCCATCATACAAGGATCTTCAAAAAAGTCTAATACAATTTTGCCGTCAAATTAATAGGCGAGAAAATATTTGAAGGTAAGAAAATTTATATCGGATTTTCCATAATAGCCAAAAAATTTGATTTAACACAATCAATTTATAATTGATTAAAGTTGGGTTGCATAAAGATTTTAAACAATAACGAACTAATCAGTCAAGTTTGACTGTGACAAAGATGACATTGGCAGGCATTAGTGTAGCACAGTCAAAGTTGCTGGATTAGTGAAACAAGAATGCCATTTACGTCACAGTCAAGACATAATACATACAATACTACAAATACGTACCCATTAACGTCAATAGACACACAACCACGGCCAAAATAAAGTCCTTTGAAGGCATGATAGCTCCGGCAGAGGCTAACTCCAGCTCGCAGTGCCCCCCGGTATATGCGAACGGGCATATACACTCGTACCTGATAGGGGGATCGTAATCCACGCATTTCCCCCCGTTTATACAAGGATTCCATAGGCACTCGTTTAAATTTATACAGGTCGGATCATGAAGGGTCGGTGCCTTGTAACCCTGGTGACAGCTGGAAGAGGGGCAAGGAGGTGCATTAGTACTTACCAAATTGATGCGTTAAGGCCCTTTTGGAAGTTGCGTTGACACTGAGTATGTGTAAATGGTTGTTATTGGTAAGCAAGAAATGGAACGTTTATTGGTCGTGTAATATCTATACGTGCAAATAACTAATCTAAGTTTTTATGGTACCTATACCGATGGACGATAAATCTCGTTAACAAAAAACTGTAAATACAAAAGTTGTAGCATCTCATATTATGCACCTTTTAAAAATAATTTTAAATATAAAGGATGTTTCAAACATGGAGGGTCAACCAAACTGATTTTTTCGTATGTATTAAAGCATTTTTCCTGACAAATGCGACGTTGCCTCAGGTGGTTGTGTTAGTGCTCAGCCCTGTTAGCAAGATAAGGATTTTTAAAGATACTTTTACATAAGTACAATCACTAATATTATAGATAAGGTTTAACATGTTTAGCGATAGATATTTTATATATTTTTTGATTTTGGTTATGCAAATTGAGGTCGTGCAGTATTTGGATTCTTAGATTAAGGTTATGTATGCGATAATATCCAAATATTTGGTGCATGCGTGTATGATTGTGTGGGACATCCGTACCGCACGAAAGGATAGATGCCCTGGGGGCGATTTCTGTTCGGGACAAAATGTAAACAATTTTGTCTCCTTCTATTACGCGTCTGTGGTTTAAACTTACTCTTAGCCACATCACGTGAATTTTGTTTAAATTTAGGTAATTACAGCAAAGTAAACATGTAAGTGTATCTAAGACACACTTAAGAACAAGAGCTTGTTACCGAGACTCACAATTTGGGTACACTAAAGTAAAGTTTCTGTTGACGCTAATTGAAAGTTTCAAACAACGCAATGTAAGTTAATCTAAGTAAGTTTTCTATGGAACTTTCCTTAACAAGCTTTCAGCTAGCTTTCGATGTTTAGTTTTTATTGCTGAACGTAAAATAAAAATATATACATTTTCCAGATGGCAAATATACGTGTATTGATTTGAGTACACGTAAATGATTTACCTATATTGTTTTTAAAATATTAGAAAAAATAATAATGACCAAATTATACAATTTATCAGAAATTAAAAATTTATTTTTTGCTAATTAGTTTGGCTTTCGATCTATAAGGATACAGAAATAGCTGTGGAAGGTATTGAAGGAAGTGTTGACAGCAATACAAATTCTGTTTGAGTAGTAAAGATGATATGCCCTGAGCCAAGTGTTCACTGGCTTCTGTGCAGGCGTGTGTCATTGTTTTAGAGCTGTTTTGGACAGTTTTTTGCTGTCTTTAAGCTGTTTAGTTTACCAGTCACGATTTCCCACTGAGCGCCGTTCCCATAGTAAAATGCCGTGTCCTTGTCCTTCATGTCACAGTCAAACATCCGGTTTGTTAATCATTCTTAAAAATACTGCTTCAACCCTAAATATATGTTGGTTTAGACCGAGAAATTCAATAATAAAGTTTTTAAGCAGCAGAAACTAAACTTGTTTAAAAATTAGTATAGGTATAGAAATTTAAAATTAAATTGTGTTTATTGTGTTATGTAGGTTAGCTAGCTATTGTTTATCCAGTAAAGTTCCAAAATAGAGTGTTTCAGACATTTTCTTTTTAGAATATAGGTTAGTTTATTTGAAAACCTTGGCAAAACTTTCGGCTTTTAGAATGTTAATAAGTATTAAACTGGGTCTGTTCAGTTAACTGTTTGGAACATACTGAAAATTATAGGGTGTAAGAAGTATTACTTTAAAAATAAAACTTTTAAATTTACTTTATTGTGTCGAATAATGCCTTGATTGTTATACTTTAAATTTCTTTTCAAAAGTCGTTTTCGAGGTAATTTTTTTATTATGCTGATAGTTCTGGGGAAAGCCTCGCCCAATGAATATTTAGTCAACTTGGCAACATTGCATGTATCTGCAAGTTGTCTGCAATGTTGCCATATCCATTTTTTGCGGAAGATCTACCGTTTTGATGTACGAACTGAAGTTCTACCGCTGAGGTACCATTACCAATTTCTACCGCTAAACATAACACTCGATTTAATTTACGCTTTTAAAATAATTATGTTAATAAACATTACATATTTTCTTTTAAATTAATTTCTAATTTAAAATGCTACAAAATGCATGGCGATATTGGAGCGACTTCATATTGCCGGCAGACAACATTTATACATTATTGACTACTGGTTGAAGTGTAAAGAAGCAGACCGCGGCTTTGCTGACTGCTTTGCTCGAGAACAAAATGGCGTACGCGAGACTGCAGTATTGTTCACCAGTTTAACCGAAAACTACGTTATTATGAAGATAATAATATATTTTATGTGCAGTGGCAGCCGTATAACCATAAGAAAATAAAATGGCTTTTTTAAAAATATTTTTTATAAATTTATGAATTTACTTATTTGTAGTACATATTATTTACATTTAAGTGGGTATTTAATTCGACACTATACCCCAAACCCAAAATAATAGGCAGTGACGTAGCTGTCATAACCATGAAAATTGGAAAGCCAAAATACTGTATTGTCATTGGTGGTTTGCATTGGTTTCCATGGTTATGATAGCTACGTCACTGCCTATTATTTTGGGTTTGGGATATAGGTTATTGGCTTTTATTCAAATATTAGGTAAGTTGTCAAATAAATTTTAGTTTTTTAAATTAACAGACTTTAAGATACAAAGATACATTTTATTATTTATTTAAAGTGAAATTTACCATTGGCATTAGAGGAATTCGTGGGCATTACGAGGCATTTGTAAAGAAATTAGGGGTATTAGTTAATTAAAATAAGGAATTGGAGGCATTAGTTTACAAGAATGTTGACCGCGGTTTACCCCTCGGTTTGATCCGTAAGTAAAGATATGGGGGGGGGGGAATGCAGCGAGAGCGGAATGTGAATCGTGCTCGAATAGAAGTAGACATTTGGCAACGTCGAGTCTTTTAAAGTCGTGCCAATTCCATTTTGTATTAATTTCTTTACATTAATAGCCTAAAGTTCATGCTGGCCAATACTGTATTTAACCAGTTGGAAACCATTCTATAGCCGCTTTTTGACTTGTAAATTACAAAAACTTACATAAACTTTACTGTTTTTAACTTCCTCATTAAAATAATAACAGTGCTATATTTCCCTGATGATCTTTCTGTAGACTTGTTAAACAAAACTTATATTTTAAACAATAGAATGCAACTAAAAACAACTTTTCAATTTACGAAAACATTTCGGGTTGTTAGAAAGCTAGTAACAAATTAAATTTTAACTGTTTTTAATGTATAATTGTTTTGATACAAGTTGTTTTCTCTACTTGGAAAGTTTCAGGCAAGCGTGTTCTAAATTACATTTGAAAGTTTCGTATTTACTTACTCCTAACTTGCTTTTAACACATCGTAAACCTAGTTTAAGTAAAATATTTACCCTCAAATTTACTAAAAGGTTTACGACTTAGACCCGTTTCAGCTGTCATAGAAATTAAAACTTTTAGTTTGCGAGTGAGAGATTTCGTAAACATATTTGTTGACGTCTATTTTTTACTTCTTTCAAAACACGAGCAACTTTTAACTTTGTCTCTTTAACTCCCTAATTTCCAATTTTTGTTCTAAAGATATTGTTTAAAATGGATTGTGCGTTAGTTTTAAATGATACAAAGTTAGAAAGAAATAGAAAATTACTTTGTTTACGAAAGCGAACCAACAACTAAACCGCGTCACCGCGTGACATAAGATATTAAGGGAGCTGGCGCGCGTTCGCGTGCAACAAGTGACTGAAATATTTCCGTGGGTTGGGGCCTCGCCCGTCATTGCCCAATTTTCATATATTTTTATTTAATGTCCTTTCGGCTATACAGGGTGATTCGCGTTAAGTTGCCTATAAGAAGATCTCGGAAAGTAGTAAAGTTATCATTTTTTAAATTTTATAGCAGGCGTAATTATCTTTGAACATTTAAAATAATATATTTTTACGTTTAAATCACTTCCGGTTATTCCGGAAATTATGGCCAACTCCTGTATTTCAAAAAGAAAACTCTGTATATTTTAGCTTTTTTGGATACCTTATTAAATCTAAGTAATTTTTGTTAATAATACTCTACAGTGTGACCAGTAAAGTCCGCATCATATATGGGATTTTTTTATTTATATCTTTATTCGAAATTTGACTTTGGCATCAAGTTCTGCTTCAATAGAGATGAAAATTAAGCAAAAAATAGTAGTCACGTGATTCGCATTATCTGTCAAATTTTAATTTTTTCCAAAAATAATTCAAAAGTGGGGTATTTCTCAAAATATCGAAAATATAGAAAAAGTTGTTTTAAATGCAGTTTCTGGCCCACATGCAAAATTTTAGCTGCATAAGGTAATTTTGATTTTTTACCCATATTTTGTAAATAATTGCACCACTTTTGCAAAATAAGACCCGACGCAACCTACATAAAACTTCTTAGTTTTGACAATGCTTTATTTCAGATACATTTTCTTTAAAGTAGCTCCATTGTAAATGTGTGGTTTTCTACAAAATCAAAATTGGGCTATTAAAATTTGGTCGCATGTGATGAAAAGTTTATTTGTTTTTGACCCTGTATAGGGTAACTTCATAAAATAAGTATTTTTGAAAACGTAGTTTGTGTCTGAAAGTAATGCACCTGAATATTAGGACAAAAAATAACACAGTGTCATCAGTAAAATGTTCATTAAGTGGAAAACAAATTTTAAAGGTGGGTAAAATATCAAAATTATCTTATGCAGCTGAAATTTTGCATGTTGGCTAGAAACTGCATTTAAAAAAACGTTTCTAATAACTTCTTTCGATGTTTTCAGAAATAACGACACTTTTGAATTATTTTTCGAAAAAATTAAAATTTGACAGATAATGCGAATCACGTGACTACTATTTTTTTGCCTAATTTTCATCTCGATCGAAGCAGAACTTGATGCCAAAGTCAAATTTCGAATAAAGCTATTAATAAAAAAAATACCATATGATGCGGACTTTACTGATCACATTGTATTTAAGCTTTTTTGGATACCTTATTAAATCTAAGTAATTTTTGTTAATATTACTCTATCTCTAACCGTATTTGAGATATGAATTATAAAATTAATTTTTTATGTAAAAACATACTTAGAAGAAAGGTCTGTAACTTTGAAACCAATAAGGCTACCTAATAATTTAAAATTTGGATAGCTTTTAACTAAAGTATGTAAGTTTACATTCCATAACTTAGGTTTTACGTTTTCCATACAGGAGATTTTTAAAATTTGTTTAAATAGCCATAAACATGGCTGGTGCGCGGGAATAGTAGCATATAAGTCAAAATTCGTTGTTTTGAGTTATTAGCTAATAAAGTAAAAATACTGTTCTGAAATAGACGAAATAACTTTTTTTTGTTAATTTTATAAAATATTATAGCTTGTTAGGTAAAATAGAAAATATATTTGTTTTTATTATCTTAACAGAAAAAAAACGACGTATACTATTTTCCCCAAGAAAAATGCTAAACGTGGCATACTTATACTATCTGGCACTAACTAAAGATAGTAAACAAAAACTTACTTTTATTAAAAAAAAAACTGTGGGTTTGAACTAAACGATCCGAAAATCATTGAAGGCGACGGAAAAAAAACCTGTGTAAACTAGTATAAGTTGAAGCATAATTTCTACCGGGTGACTGTGAAAATTAATAACTCGAACTTATACTATTTATCACAAACAACTTTTTTGTGTAAAGTAGCATAAGTGTACTTATTCCTCTTTTCCCTACCGACTCTTACACCTTTTTTGACATAAACCAATGGAACATTTTTTTTCGACAAATTAAAACTAGGATGGACATATACTAGTATTCCCACTTGAAGCAGAGTACCGTTTTAATACCAATTCTGAACGAATCCCATTTTTCACAAAAATCGACTTATGCTACTATTCCCGCGCACCAGCCACATATTTTATCTTACTAACGAGTAGAGAATCAAATTTCCTATCTAATACGCCACAATCGATTTCCGTTTTATTAAATTTCATTTTATTATACTAGTAATGTAAAACTTTATATTTTTAAAGAAATTAATTATGTTTTTTCGAATGATTCACCTTGTCATTAGAACGAAAGTCATATTCCTCCTGAATATGATTGATTAAATTTGCTGCGGCACGGTATGAGAACGATAATGGTAGCTGGCTATATTGCAAATTTCTGTTGAAATTGAGAAGCCACATATTGGAAATATTTGTTATTAATGACACCTGCGAACAATAATACGTGATGGTATATATATTTGAAGGATACCTATATAGGACGCGAAGATTTTGATTTATCGTTAATTATGTTTTGATGCTTGGCAAACGTAAAAAAATAGAGATGGCGCTGTGCGTTATCCTTTGGATACATTCTTGTTGAGGGACTAGCATAGACAATTTACCTTTAGATACGTACAGCTTATCTCCTGCGCAAACAAAAGTTACATTTTATAGGTGAAAAAATAGGTCCGAGCGCATGACTCGCCGGTCAGCTACCTTCCCTCTGGGCACCATCGAGCATGCGCACAAACCTCGTGTTATCGGCCTGTCCTTCTTTAGCGACATGCTCCGAATACACTCCAGAACCGGCTCGGCTGCCATTTTTGTTGTTGTGTTTTAAGGTTTCTTTGTGGATTCCTTGTTCCTCTTGGCTATTGTGGATTGTGGGTGTTTAATATTTACGAATTTCTAGTTTTTGTGTAGTTTCGTGAATTGTATGTGTGCCTTTAGAGATTCGAATTGGAATATAAACAATGACTAGTAGCAGCCGTTGTATAATTTTATTATGCCCAAATAGGGGTAAAATACCCGGTATTTCGTATTGTATCTCGTGATGTATCTTAATATACAGTGAGGACCTAAAGTCCCCCCCCCCCTCTAACTTCTAAACCGTTAGGTATATTTTAATGAAATTTTGAACGATAATATTTGAGCAAGTCTTGCACTTTTTGACATACCAATGACAGCTTTAAATGTCAAGATGACAGCTGGGTCCGCTTTTGGAATATTTTTTTAAATGGAACACCCTGTATATTTTTACATTTTTAAATTCCACATAAAATTATAATTATTTTTTATTAAATGCATTATTAGTCTATACTTCATAGTTTCCGAGATATTGACTCTAATAAGATAATAAAAATTGAAGATAGGGACATGTAAGCCGTTTTGCTCTAAGACGTACTGTTAGAAGGTTATAAGCTGTCAAATTTCAAAAATGTCACTTTTCGAGAGTAAAAATATACAAAGTGTTCCATTTAAAAAAATATTCCAAAAGCGGACCCAGCTGTCATCTTGACATTTAAAGCTGTCATTGGTATGTCAAAAAGTGCAAGACTTGCTCAAATATTATCGTTCAAAATTTCATTAAAATATACCGAACGGTTTAGAAGTTAGAGGGGGGGGGGGGGGACGGACTTTAGGTCCTCACTGTATAACTTTATTTTATTATGATCAATTTAAACACATCAAACTAGGCCTAGGCTACACAAACAAGGTATGAAAATAAAGAGAAACACACACCAAGACAGATTTTCCCGATGCATATTTTGGTATACTTAGTTTATTTGCAATCCTGCAATCTAATTTGGTACGCAACTTTTCGGGCAATATATCGCTTCAAAAAGTTTAAAAGATACTTTTCTCTATACTTATATTATATAAAAGAAAAAAGTAAATACCTAGGAACCTAGGTAGGTTTATATTAATCCAAGGATGAAGTATTCCACAGGTCAAGTTCTCGGGCCCAAACTTTTTCAAATTCTTAAACAAGAAATTGGGTTTAAAAATGTTTTACACGTACCCAAGTTTTTACCAAATTGTAAAAATCAATACAAGTTATATACCAACTAATATTTGACTTGAGGTTAGGTACGCGATAACACCGTAGATTCGTTATTTTGCTGGTTTTGTTTGTTTTTATATTCGATTTTATAAGACTAGTTTAATTCACTTGTTCTTGTTCTCTTCCTTTTCGAACTAAAAACACGACGACGAATCATTTTTAAACAAATTTTAAAAACAAAACCTTAAAAACAATTTTCTATCCTTAAAATATGATAGGTTTTCTACTATACTAAAAATGCCAGAAATCACTACCTATTTTCCCAACTTGATCAAAAATTCAGAAGAAATTCCAAGTTTTTGGCAAGAATTTAAATTTTAAAGCCCGGACCTGTCTATTGTCCCATTTGTCAAACGATAATTTTGCAGTGCGCATGTCTAATGGTATCTAGCTTTGTTTACATGCGCGAGGCCATAAAACTGCCACTTTCGTGATTATTGTTTGCTTATCTAAAGGTAAATTGTCTATGGGGACTAGTCGAGGTTATTTTATCGAAGGTAAGAAAGTTGAGATAATTGTAAGTACTTAAATCCGTTACATAACCCCTAATAGTGCCCATACAGACCTCCATGGCTCGAGTCTGGTGGCTCGGCGATGTAAAATAACACTTTCCGTTCTTAAAACGTAAATAAGTTTACTGAAAATTTGTCTAACCACCAAACCAATAGTATTAAATAATGCACTAAATTTAAATTAAACATTGGATTTTTAAATTAAAATCCCCAGTGAGCTGGAACGGTTGGTAAACTGAAAGGTTTAAATTGCTCTTTGTTTTTAATTTTGTATCGACAGTCTGTCGTTTACCCAGCGAAACAAATAGACGCAGATGTTTTAACTAAATAAAACTGTTTCCAGATTTAAGGTGGATAAATATAAAATTTAAAAAAAGAAGCTCTTCACATTACGTATTACCTGAATAATGAAATATTGATACGTCGCGGTTGAGGAGTAAGTAAGTTCCATTTAATTTCCGTGGTTTTAAAATAATTTTAAGGGGGATTGTACAGGGTGTCCCAAATTCGATGCTCACCATTGGGACCTTGAAAAATATAAAAGTTATGTTAAATTAAAGCAAAGTTGGATTATTTAGAGCTTAACTTAATGCCGGTGAGAAATCAAGAAAATGCCGATTACTTCCGGGAGGCATTCTCCATTAAAATAATAAAATTATTCATTTTCGTGTAGCTCACCATAAATTGTAAAATATTTCAAAAAGTAAAAGGTTTAGGTGCAGACATATTTAACAAAAAATAAAGGCATTAAAAAAATACACCTTATCTTTAAAAAAATACATTTTTAAAAAAATTGAAATATTGCATATTTAAATTGGCGAGGTTTGCCAAGACGGGTACGAACACCCTGCATAATAAATAGATCAACTAGTTATATATATGTACTTTAGGGTACTTATGGTAAAAATTTTATTGATTCCATAGGCAACTATGATTGTTTTAAAAACTCCCATAATTTTTTTAAAATACTAGGAGAAAATAATTAATTACTTGGCAACGTCGTAATGAAATTCAAAAAAGTAAATATGACTGTAGAGCTTTTTTCTAGCGGAACCAGAAAGAGAAAAAATATATAGGGTGTTTCATTTACAAAAAAAAATTATGTAGTAATCCTATAACTTTTATATAACACTTTTTTATAAATCTCTTATAGTTTAGGCACTATCGAAGGCGAACACCTTGTTGACACACCCTGTAGACGATTTCTTTAGACGATACCGTTAGGCCAAACTAAATTGTCGGTATATCAAAAAAATAGAGGGGGGTCATCATCATACCGTGAGAGCAAAAATTATTTGCATCATATGGGGACGATATATCTAAGCAAATCTAGGTTAAAATTTTGTCAAATTCATATTATGATATGATATGCCAAACTAATGCGTAAAAAAATAAGTGGACAAATACAAATTTATTTTTGTTGTTTACAAAATTAACAAAGTAAGAATATACAGAAAGAAAAAAAAAAGAATTACATAAATTGCTGAAATTCACACGTCTTACAGATGGTCTTCCTGCTCCTTTTTTGTGTTGTATAGAACCTGTTTCCCTAAACACAGCCACGGTTCTTTTCAGGCAATAATAAAAATATCCAGGAATAAAAGCAACATTAGGAAAATGTTCGTGAAAATCGTCCATGCACAAACCCGGATTGTATTGCCACTCACCATTTACTCTAACCCCGTTTCGAAAATACGCTTGAACCATGAATGTTTTGTGCTGTTCCGTAAAGCCCATTGTGTGAATTGTTCAAGAAATTGGCAAAATTAGCGATGAATCAAATTACTTGTAACGACTATCAAAGATGACGGAATAACTGATTGATTGTTAATTCAGGAAGTTACTGACACCCAACAGGTATTAAGCTCTACGGCTAATCATTACGTCCTTAGATGCAAGGCCCTCTTTGATGCAAATAATTTTTGCTCGCACGGTACATGATGATATTAAAGATATTTAGGGTTTAGAGAGACTTTTATTCATACCATTAAAAACTTTAACCACCAACTGAATAAACAAATCGTAATGCATATCTATCTTTTAATCAGTAAATGAAGTCCCTCCGTTTACCACCTCATTGGATCCCCACAATTCCTTTTTCACTTCTCTCGGGTTAAAATGTGAATGAGTTTACACGTAAATACCGATTGCAAAAAAAGCAGTAAAACCAAAAGGCAAGACAGACGTCTAAAGTAGTTTAGCCGACGTGGCATCCATTTTTCTTTTTTAAAATTGCATTGCTCACGTGCACATTTTACAAAATCTCTTCCTCAATTTATGTACTTGTTTACGCCATATTTTCAGCTTTTTCGCAGAAGAGACATAGGGCGGAATTTACTTTACGTCGCGAAATGAAATATTAGTCGTAGGTGACACGTTTCGTCTTGTCGCGACTGAATTTTTTAACAAATCGAAAAAATGAAGGGGTCAGAAGGCACTTGTACTGGTGAAGTACATCTTTCAACATGAAAATGTGCGCGAAAAGTGATTCTACCGTGCGAGCAAAAATTATTTGCATTAAAGAGGGCCTTGCATCTAAGGACGTAATGCTTAGCCGTAGAGCTTAATACCTGTTGGGTGTCAGTAACTACCTGAATTAACAATCAATCAATTATTCCGTCATCTTTGACAGTCGTTACAAGTAATTTGATTCATCGCTAATTTTTCCAATTTCTTGAACAATTCACACAATGGGCTTTACGGAATAGCACAAAACATTCATGGTTGAAGCGTATTTTCGAAACGGGGTTAGAGTAAATGGTGAGTGGCAATATAATCCGGGTTTGTGCATGGACGATTTTCACGAACAACACAACAACAACGTTCGTGAAATAATGCAAAATACGCCAACAAAATGTATAAGACGCCTGTCCCAAGAAGTGGGAAGATCGTATGGAACATGCAGGGCTATTCTTAAGAAGCAGCTAAATTTATTTCCATATAAAGTGCAAGTATTCCAAGAAATACAAGCCGCAGGAATTACTCTTAATGGTTTACCCAAAATTTATTGGAAATAAATGATTTATTAGACCTGACATTTTTTTCGGAAGAAGCCTGGTACCACCTCTCCGGTTATGTGAATTCTCAGAATACACGCATGTAGAGTAAGTAGTGAAAATCCCCATTTTTTTGTAGAGTCCACATTGCACCCTCAAGAAATTGGTGTCTGGTTAGCTGTTTCCCGAAGAAGAATTGTTGGTCCTATTTTTTTCCATGACACAGTAACAGCACAGCGGTATAGAGACAATATTTTGAATCCATTTGTGGAGCAATTACTTGACGACGAACTACGTTTTGGATATTTTCAACAGGACGGTGCATCCGCCCATACAGTCGCCGAAACTATTAGCTACTTACCTACGCAATTTTTTCGATGACAGATTGATCAGTTTTCGATCAGACATTGAATTCCCACGTAGATCACCTTGTTTAACGGTTATGGATTACTTCGTTTTTCCTCATTTAAAGAACACTATTTTTAAAACACCAGTTGCAAATTTAGAACAATTACAAGAAAGGATTATCCAAGAATGTGGTAACATTTCTCCAGAGATGCTGGTCAACACTTTCGAAATTATGAAGAGACGTATGAATTTATGCTTAGAGCATGGCGGTGACCAATTTCAGCAATTTATGTAATTATTTTTCTTTTTCTTTCTGTGTATTCTTACTTTGTTAATTTTGAAAACAACAAAAAAAATTTGTATTTGTCTACTTATTTTATTACTGATTAGTTTGGATAATCATGTTATAATATGAATTTGAGAAAATTTTAACTTAGATTTGGTTAGATATATCGTCCCCATATCATTGTGATCTAAACCAAGCCCCACGTTTTTTAATCCAAGTCCTCTTTGATGCAAATAATCTTTGCTCGCACGGTACCTTTTACCTTTGGATGCTCGGACACGTCAATTTTATTTAATTGTCTTTTATCTTCTAAGATTTCTGAAATATATACAGGGTGCTTCAAGAAAGCTTAACTTCTTTTTTTTTAATGGAATACCCTGTATATTATTGCATTTTTAAATTCCACATAAAATTATAATTATTTTTTATTAAATACATTATTAGTCTATACTGTATAGTTTCCGAGATATTGACTCTTGAAAAGTGACATTTTTGAACTTTGACAGCTTCTAACTTTCTAACAGTACGTCTTAGAGCAAAACGTTACATGTCCCTATCTTCAATTTTTATTATCTTCCCAAAAAAATCAACTTCCGGTTAAACCGGATGTTACTCGAAAGCAGGAAATAGGTATAGTTGGTCCGGTTTAACTGAAAGTTGGTTTTTTGGGAAGATAATAAAAATTGAAGATAGGGATATGTAAGCCGTTTGGCTCTAAGACGTACTGTTAGAAAGTTAGAAGCTGTCAAAGTTTAAAAATGTCACTTTTCAAGAGTCAATATCTCGGAAACCATAAAGTATAGACTAATCATGTATTTAATAAAAAATAATTATAATTTAATGTGGAATTTAAAAATGCAATAATATACAGGGTATTCCATTAAAAAAAAAGAAGTTAATAGCGGCCCAGCTTTCTTGAAGCACTCTGTATATATTTCAGAAATCTTGGAAGATAAAAGACAATTAAATAAAATCGACTTGTCCGAGCGTTTTTTATTCAGGTGCTTCGTTTACTTGCAAAAGGTAGTTTTCCAGACTTTATGTCCTCACTGTATGTTGAGTTAGGTACTTCAGAACGGAATACGATTTTGTCAATGGGTTCTTTTGTTATTATTTCATCTCTAGGTACCAGATCATTGATGTTACCCGTCTTTTGAATACGATAAATGACAACATTTATAGAACTATATTATGATGTTCGCCATAGATAATATTTGCGACCGCATTATGGCAAATTTATGCGCAATTTGAGTTCCGGAATATTCGATATATATTTATATTCGTTATACTTAGATAGGTTGGCCTAGAATATTCCATTTATAGGTTATGGGAAAAATTCAGTGAGCGCTCGCAGAGCTATAATGTAATCATCTGTTTTGTCTTTGTACATGTACATTTAGTCGTATTTTATGGGTGATTCCGAATGGAAATTGTCATTGGCGTAACTAAATATATTTGATTATTGTCCGATTTATTAACGCAATAATTTTAAGGATCGATTCGAGACTCCTTTCAGTAATTTCAAAATTTGACTTTGGCTTCAAGTTCTGCTTCGATCGAGATGAAAATTAAGCAAAAAAATAGTAGTCACGTGATTCGCATTATCTGTCAAATTTTATTTTTTTGCAAGAAATAATTCAAAAGTGAAGTTATTTCTGAAAATATCGAAAAAAGTTATTAGAAAAAGTTTTTTTTTAAATGCAGTTTCTAGCCCACATGAAAAATTTCAGCTGCATAAGATAATTTTGATTTTTTACCCATATTTTGTAAATTGCACCACTTTTGCAAAATAAGACTTAACGCAACCTACATAAAACTTCTCAGTTTTGACAAGGCTTTATTTCAGATACATATTCTTTAAAGTAGAGCCATATAAAATGTGTGTTTTTCTACAAAATCAAAATTGGGCTATTAAAATTTGGTCGCATGTGATGCAAAGTTAATTTGTTTTTGACCCTGTATAAGGTAACTTCATAAAATAAGTATTTTTGAAAACGTAGTTTGTGGCTGAAAGTAAAAAAATAAAAAATGAAGTAAAGGGGTTTTAAATTAAATCGTTGAAAATAGATAACCTTTACGTTAAGTTCAACTACAAATTTATTTTCCACTTAATGAACACTTTACTGATGCCACTGTGTTCTTTTTTGTCTTACTATTAAGGTGTATTACTTTCAGACACAAACTGCGGTTTTAAAAATACTTATTTTATGGAGTTACCTTATACAGGGTCAAAAACAAATAAACTTTGCATCACATGCGACCAAATTTTAATAGCTCAATTTTGATTTTGTAGAAAAACACATATGGCGCTACTTTAAAGAAAATGTATCTGAAATAAAGCATTGTCAAAACTAAGAAGTTTTATGTAGGTTGCGTTGAGT
Source organism: Polydrusus pterygomalis (assembly GCA_963969555.1). NCBI lineage: Eukaryota > Metazoa > Arthropoda > Insecta > Coleoptera > Curculionidae > Polydrusus > Polydrusus pterygomalis. The sequence continues at coordinate 7,039,680 of OZ018376.1, forward strand.
CTTATTTTGCAAAAGTGGTGCAATTTAGAAAATATAGGTAAAAAATCAAAATTATCTTATGCAGCTGAAATTTTGCATGTGTGCTAAAAATTGTATTTAAAAAAACTTTTTCTCATAACTTTTTTCAATATTTTCAGAAATAACCCCACTTTTGAATTATTTTTTGTAAAAAATTTAAATTTGACAGATAATGCAAATCACGTGACTACTATTTTTTTGCTTAATTTTCATTTCGATCGAAGCAGAACTTGATGCCAAAGTCAAATTTTGAATAAAGCTATTAATAAAAAAAAATTCCATATGATGCGGACTTTACTGGTGACACTGTATATACTTATACCATCAAAAATATTTAAGTTTTTTGCCGTGATTATAAAAAATACTTGGGCGCCCTTATCTTTTAAATAGTAAATTATACATCGAAGGTTATACAGACGCTTATTTGTTTTACCTTTAGCAATATCTTGCGCCCCTTGGACATTGCGCCCCCGGCGCCTGCCCGGGTTGCCCGGGCGGCATATACAGTAACAACACGCGGGCTAGAAAATCCGACTTTCCGAAGTCCTGGCTAGTAACGACACTCGCGCTAGCAGCAGTTACAGTAATAGCACGCGAGGTATAAAAAGGTATATCGGCAATCGGTTTGTTCGTTGTTAGCAGAGCATTTTTTTTTAATCCAATTCATTTCATAATATTTCATAAAATATTAATTAAATTTAAAAAAAATGCTCTGCTAACAACGAACAAACCGACTGCCGATATACCTTTTTATACCTCTACGTGGTATTACTGTAACTGCTGCTAGCGCGAGTGTCGTTACTAGCCACCACTTGAGGAAGGCAGATTTTCTAGCCCGCGTGCTGTTACGCATTCTGCTGTCTAGCACACGTGCCATTACTGATTATGATTTTGGCGGTCCGAGCTTAAACGAAGTTTCTAGCTCGCGTGCTGTTACTGTATATGCGCCCGGGCGCTGGAACCGGGCCTGACTGTATGTATGTGTGTAAATACCAATATCTGTTTCAATATTTCGTATTTTACTTTGTATATAAGTTTTTTTTTTAACTTTGCATGTCAGATGAAGCAATAGAATATTCTTATTTCGCACAACCCATCATTAGTATTGGACTTATAATCTATGGAAGAATTTTGCGATTTCAGTAAACCATGTTGCATAATAGATAATCATAGTATGCATGTTAAACGACACGAGCAATATAACACTAGAAGCTATTTCATTTTTTGAGAACTACATTACTGATTTTTAGTGGTAAGTGTATGCTTTATTAACCGTAGCAAGTAAATATTATTATGATTAATGTCAAGTTTCATTACAACTGCCAGTCGGAACTAATACAGTATATAAAACCAGATAGCACCCCCAATAGAACTTGATAATTACTGTGTGGCTGTAAACCATTATACGGTAGCATTAACTCCTATTTTCTATTCGTTAAATTATCGTGATATTATCAGTAAATAAAGGTCTAGCAATTTTCGTTGTCTTACAGTAGGAAAGCGCGTTGCTGTCACATATAATATTAAACAGTTTTATAAAGAGTATGTAAATTCTTATAAGATATAAAAGGGTTTTTTCTCAGTGTAGCTAAAAAGTAAATAAATGGCATAGGTAGGTATGACTATTATGAATTTAGATGTTCATTGAAAGTATTCAATAAGATAAGAAAGCATAATGCAGCAATCTATGAAATATTGATCATGGATGCGTCAAACTTTAAGTTATAAACCTATTGTACGTAATACTTTTAAAATTATAATAGGGAAAAACAAATCACTTACTTAAGCCTTCCTACGACCTGGTTATGTTAAAAAATACTAAAAAACGCTTATAGAAATTTTTTCTTTTGAGACTTAAGCTTATATAAAGAGACACCGTTACACGCTATAAATCATACTTTCTTGTGACTGAGACATAAAGTAAATTCTTAACGTCTCTTTTGCGAAAAATATGACGTTAACAGGTACATAAATTAGAAAAGAGATTCTGGAGAAAATGTATTACGTTAAGGTGCAATTTTAACTAAGATATATTCTACATCGAATAAATTTCATTATTTAGGAATAGGGAACTTGCATAAAAAATTTTTATTGCATAAATATGTTCACACTAAGGAAAATGATCTAATATAACAAAATGCTAAGAGATGGTTTGTATTGATAGCTTATTTTGTGTAAACCAATCATATTAAAATAAATTGGTAGTGTATCAAACCCGCTTTAGTGTTATATCAATACCAGATTTGCTAGAATAGTGTTTTTATTGATAGTAATCAGTTTCATTAGCATCACAGTCTTGCTGAATATACGTCGTTTAAGACAGCAATTTTGTTAAGAAATAAATTGTATCTCAATGCGAAGCATTTGGTTCACAGTAAAGCGCTTTCTCTACAATTAAGAAAGCAGATCAGCGTCCCCGAAAACGAAGAACCTATAATCCACAAGACTTTGGTGGGGGTTCGTAGCGATCGGCAATCGCCGTGCGCCGTAGTATTAGTTTTAACGTATTTGTTGCGCCGGTCACATCGTTGTTCGGAGTCTTCTAGCTGTCCTGTCTAAATTTGAATTTTATTGATCGTACCAATACCTGTTTTAATTAATTTATTTTTACTTTGTATTTAAGTTTTACCATCTCAGTAAACCATGTTGCATTATAGATAATCATAATAATATGCGATGTTAAACGACAAAACAACATCAGAAGCTATTTACATTTTTGAGACATACACTACTGATTTTTAGTGGTAAGTATATGCTTTATTAACTGTAGCAAGCAAATATTATTATGATTAATGTTAAGTTTTATTACAACTGCCAGTCGGAACTAATACAGTATCTATACAGTGTGTGTATAAAGTCTGGAAACGGCTTAATAACATCACAATTTACTGGCCGATTTAAACCAAATTTGGTACAGTTGTGTAAGAGGATCTAACGCACCGAATGACGATATTGGCGTTGTTGCCAGCTTTTTAGTTTGTCTCGAATTCGAACGAATTTTATATTTTTAAATATAACACCCAGTATATTTTTACATTTTTAAATTCCACATAAAATTATAATTATTTTTTATTAAATGCATTATTAGTGTATACTTCATAGTTTCCGAGATATTGACTCTCGAAAAGTGACATTTTTGAACTTTGACAGCTTATAACTTTCTAACTGTACGTCTTAGAGCAAAACGGCTTACATGTCCCTATCTTCAATTTTTATTATCTTCCCAAAAAAAATCAACTTCCAGTTAAACCGGAACAACTATATTTCCTGCTTTCGAGTTACATCCGGTTTAACCGGATGTTGATTTTTGTGGGAAGATAATAAAAATTGAAGATAGGGACATGTAAGCCGTTTTGCTCTAAGACGTACTGTTAGAAAGTTATAACCTGTCAAAGTTCAAAAATGTCACTTTTCGAGAGTCAATATCTCGGAAACTATGAAGTATAGACTAATAATGCATTTAATAAAAAATAATTATATATTTATGTGGAATTTAAAAATGTAAAAATATACTGGGTGTTATATTTAAAAATATAAAATTCGTTCGAATTCCAGACAAACTAAAAAGCTGGCAATAACGCCAATATCGTCATTCGGTGCGTTAGATCCTCTTACACAACTGTACCAAATTTGGTTTAAATCGGCCAGTAAATTGTGATGTTATTAAGCCGTTTCCAGACTTTATACACACACTGTATAAAACCAGATTACACCCTCAATAGAACTTGATAATTATTGTGAGTATTCAATGCAATAATGGCTATAAACCATTACATGCAGTGGCGGCTCGTGACTAGCAAGTCAGGGGGGGCGCTGACTTTAAATAATGCGGATAACTATAATTAAATCGTTTATTTTTGTTAAACATACGCAAATGAAAAAACTCTCTAACATAACTAATAAATTAGTCAAAACACGAAACGCGAACAGCTGTTGTTCGGGCGGAGAATTTGGAGCCCAGCGTGCAGCCGTAGTCATAGCAACCGACCGAGTAGTCGCGTTGAAGCGATATATTGATATATCTGTATAATACCTTGCCCGTTGGAATATGGCTATGTTTGGTTTGAATTATTTTAATTGATTGCTTACATAAAATGCTTAAATAAAGTATTTTTGGATTTTGTTTGAAATAATTGCAGGAAGGGCGGCGTTGCAGAGCCCTTCAGTACGAGCCGCCACTGATTATATGGTAGCATTAACTACTATTTCCCATTGCCTAAATTACCGGACTATTGAAGGCGTTTTTCTTAGTGCAGCCACCCAAAAAATAACATAAACAAATTATTATGTCTTAAATATGACTTCTTAGTTTTTTTATAAATACTTCAAGTTCGCCGTGTGCCATGTATTATAGTTCGCCTTGACGTCACAAGAAAACTTTAATCGCTTCTATTTAATCAAAATTATTACAAAAAACATTTATTTGTAAACTGGGGGTCTTTTGATGATATTAGCTTACGCTTAAGAGCATTATTTTTCTAATTTAATTTTCATGCAAGTTCCCCATTTATAGCGGTAGATTTTTAAAATGTAAAATATCGACGTATTTCAAAAGTTTTAGAATTTTGTACATAGTACAGGGTGTCCAGTTTTCGTGTGTTTTCATATACCAGCTCCCTTATTATAAAAGATAGAAAGATGGGGTTTGCGGCTTACTGTTCTATTTTTTATGAAACTTTCATTACCGTAAACGAAATTTTCATAGCCCTCTCAGGTTCTGACATACAGGGCCATTTTCAAATTTTGTCATTTATGACGCTCCCCTGTATCTCGATTATTTGATAACTTATCAATAAGGTAAAAATGGATTTTCATATAGTTTTTTATTTTGAATTCAGTGGCGTAGTTAGTTTTTTTCTAAAAAGTTTTGTTTATGAGTTATGACCCAAACTTATATTTTTTTTAATGGGACACCCTATATATTAGTTATTTTTCTTGTTCCTCTTTTTAAGAGCTTTTCAAAAATATATAATACTCCATATTTTTTTCTTTTAAAAAGGGACAATCATTTTTCGAATATGCCCGCAAATAAAAAAAAATTGTGTGTGCTTAAGACCACACGACAGAAGTGAAAACTTCAACAAGGTTAATTCAGTGCCCACAAAAAAGTGCTAAACGCGCCTAAAGAAGTTTTCACTTCAAAAATAACATAAACTTGGAATACGGGATAATTTTACTGCATACGAAAAAAGATATTTCCTAAAATTGAACAACCCTTGAATTTTTACATCTTCAACAGAAGTCAGAAATCATAATAAATTAGGTCCACGGAATAAGCAATTACGGTAAACCTTACTTCACCCTACGTAAATATATAATTTAAAAAATGCCAGAACATACCTGAGACGCAGACGAGTGTCTAGACAACGCACACTGACTGTTTCCACGTCGATACGTCGATACTGAATGCGACCGATGGCGGCATGCTCTTTCATATAACGTTCATTCGGGTCAGGGTCAGTTCGGATTGAATATAGCAGTTGAATTCGAGCGTAGCACACCCGAGTCTGACGCGTGACGGCGACGCGTGACGGCTCAGTTTAATTCAGTGCCCACAAAAAGTGCTAAACGCGCCTAAAGAAGTTTTCACTTCAAAAATTACCAACATTATTTTTATTAAACATAACTTTAAACCAACAATTAAGCAATTATATTAAAAACAAAGAAGCGCTTCGTGTCTGTGAAAATTAAAATAAATTGCCACGAACTTTTCACTCAAATTTCAAATAAACTAACAAAATCAAACAAATAGTATAATATTTGACAATAATCTGTAATGGCGCATTTACAAAACTTTGTTTTCTGTCATGTATATCCATGATTGATCATGGCCTTCTGGATTCTAGATGAAAAATGATTAATTTTACAAAAAAAGTTAAAATTGTCCCTTTTTAAAAGAAAAAAATATGGAGTATTATATATTTTTGAAAAGCTCTTAAAAAAAGGAACAAGAAAAATAAATAATATATAGGGTGTCCCATTAAAAAAAATATAAGTTTGGGTCATAACTCAGAAACAAAACTTTTTAGAATGAAACTAACTACGCCACTGAATTCAACATAAAAAACTATATAGCAATCCATTTTTACCTTATTGATAAGTTATCAAATAATTGAGATACAGGGGAGCGTCAAAAATGACAAAATTTGAAAATGGCCCTGTATGTCAGAACCTGAGAGGGCTATGAAAATTTCGTTTACGACAATGAAAGTTTCATAAAAAAATAGAACAGTAAGCCGCAAACCCCATCTTTCTATCTTTTATAATAAGGGAGCTGGTATATGTATACACACGAAAACTGGACACCCTGTACAGCCAAAGAGAAACACACGTTTAAAACAATTACTACCAATCTATTTCCGTATTAAAAAAATTTAGAATTGTTGACCTTTGACTTATGGGAAAACTAATGGGTTCAAAATAAATTCGAACAATCAAACAAGTTATGTTGTTTGATTTTATTTTGTTTTTCAAACAAGATAACGTTTCGTCAATTGCAATTGATGAAAACTTTTTAGGCCCATCTAAACTGGGAATTAGAGATGATAATAATGAATCGAAATTTATATCGCGCAATTTAAAAGACACTTTTCTGTATACTTATACAGTGACCGGCAGAAAGTGCGCAGCATATGGGAAAGTTTTTTATCTTTAAGGTTAAAAAACTAATTTTATTTTAGATAGGTTCTGCATGTTCTCAAACCAACATAACACCCATTAAATCCGGTAAAAGTCTTATGGTATACGAGGTAGGATCAAAAATTTGAAATTCCGCTAAGAGTAAAGTACCTCCTACTTTCATTTTAGAATATTTTTTACTAGGAATTATTGTTTTAATTTCAAAGTTATACCTAAAATCCAAATTTCGCTTATTTTGGACAAAAAAATTGATTTAATCGTGTTTTCTGAATAACCCTGTATAAAAAATTAATGGCAACCGAACAGTACGAAAATAAGATTTTCTGCAGACTTTATTAGAGATAACCGTCGATCATAAGTCCGATTAGTTTGTTTTCATAATATTATGGCCATTTAAAATAAAAACATAAAAATATTAAATATTTTTGCTGCACACCGTATTTTATTTTCTGAGGGAACAAGTTAATTTCATCTAATTAATATTTTTTGATTTACATTGACTTAAAGCATCTCCTAAATAGTTTTTTATACATTGAAGTATGCATAGAAAGTTTCCTTTTGATTTATAAAGAAAAAAATTTAAATTAAAAATATATTTTGAACGGATTTTCTTCGTCACGCAAAATAAGGATCAATAATATATTTTTAATTTAAATTTTTTTCTTTATAAATCAAAAGGAAACTTTCTATGCATACTTCAATGTATAAAAAAACTATTTAGGAGATGCTTTAAGTCAATGTAAATCAAGAAATATCAGTTAGATGATATTAACTTGTTCCCTCAGAAAATAAAATACGGTGTGCAGCAAAAATATTAAATATTTTTATGTTTTTATTTTAAAAGGCCATAATATTATGAAAACAAACTAATCGGGCTTATGATCGACGGTTATCCCTAACAAAGTCTGCTGAAAATCTTATTTTTGTACTGTTCGGTTGCCATTAATTTTTTATACAGGGTTATTCAGAAAACACGATTAAATCCATTTTTTTGTCCAAAATAAGCGAAATTTGGAATTTAGGTATAACTTTGAAATTAAAACAATAATTCCTAGTAAAAAAATATTCTAAAATGAAAGTAGGAGGTACTTTACTCTTAGCGGAATTTTAAATTTTCGATCCTACCTCGTATACCATAGGACTTTTACCGGATTTAATGGGTGTTATTTTGGTTTGAGAACATGCAGAACCTATCTAAAATAAAATTAATTTTCTAAACTTAAAGACAAAAAACTTTCCCATATGCTGCGCACTTTCTGCCGGTCACTGTATAAAAGAAAAAAGTAAATACCTAGGTATGTTTATATTAATACAAGGGTGAAAGTATTCCACGGGTCAAGTTCTCGGGCCAAAATTTTTTCAAATTCTTGAACAAGAAATTGTGCCTACAATGTTTTACACGTACCCAAGTTTTTGCGAAATTGTAAAAGTCAATACAAATTTTATACCAATTAATATTTGACTTGAGGTTAGGTACGCGATAACATCGAAGATTGATTATTTTGCTGGTTTTGTTTGTTTTTTATATACGATTTTATAAGACTAGTTTAATTGACTCGTTATCTTCCTTTTTGATCTAGAAATACGACGACGAATCATTTTTAAACAAATTTTAGAAACAGAACCTTAACAACAATTTTCTAACCTCAAAATCTGATAGGTTTGCAACTACCAAAAATGCCAGAAATCACTACCTTATTTCCCAACTTGATCAAAAATTGAGAAGAAATTCCAATTTTTTGGCAAGAATTTGGGGCAAATTGTAGCTGTTTACACGTAAAAATAAATTGAAGGTCAACTTTAACAATTTTTTGAGCAAGAACTTGAATATTAAAGCCCGGACCTGTCTATTTTCCCATTCGTCAAATGATAATGTTGCAGTGCGCATGCCTAATCTGGTGTAGCTTTGTTTAAATGCGCGAGGACATATATTTGCCACTTTCGTGATTATTGTTTGCTTATCTAACGGTAAACGTCTATGGTTACCACTCATCAACTTATGACGAGCAATATAGATTCTAAAATCAGCTATTATCCAAATACAAGAATGTATAAAAGTTTGCGAAAAATTCACTTAAATTGGCCGTTCTCAACTGTAACCTCCCCCTTCTCTTCATTTGTTTTCTTGTTTCTGCGTCTCGCTCTAGTTTCTAATATCAAAGATAGCCTCGTCTCACTCTATCACATAAAATATGCCTCGGAAAAGAAACAAATTAACAATTTTCAAAACAATGTACCAATCCTATCTTATTTGCCAACGGCAACCTCTGCCATACGTAATACAATCGTAATGTTTTGTTTTTAAAGTCCCACGTTCACGTACAATTATTCCAACCGCGTTTTCTGAACGGAAATAAAACAAAATCTCGGGATTGCGATGCTTTTCAAATGTCAGCAAATAATGTAGAGTTGAGGGTGAATGCGCATAAAATGCCTATAAACTTTTTGCTGGGGTTTTGTGCGGATTAGTACTGTGGGTATGCATTGATTATTAAAAAGGTGGTTTATTCTTTTACCTGAGGACCGTTCGTTGTTGTTTATAACATCATCGAAAGTCAAAATTCAGTTTGTTAGAAAAGGACTGTTGTAGGGCGAAAATCTTGCCCTTTCTTTTTATACGGACGGGATTAGTAATTTCTTTAAAATATACACATTTACATATGTTATAAAAACATTAACCACCCTATTGTCAAATAGGGTTTGAAGTTGACCATAAAATTAACACCTTACGTTCGCTACTCCTTTCTATTTTGTAAATTATAGTAGTTATTATTTATTTCAATTAATGTAGAATAGATTGTGCAACAATCATGCTTGTTTTCATGCAACATCGACCCATGCCTTAACCTAAATCGGTGCGAAACTAGCATACAATATACAAGGTGTCTCTATTAGAGTAATTGTAGAAGTAAAGTAGTAGGTGGTAGTAAAAGTCTATAATTTTAATATAAATTGTTTTCGGTTTAATCGTTGACACAATAATTATTGTGCCATTCTAGAATAGTAAATTTAATTAAAAACCTTAAACCTTAGTTCCAAGTAGAAAAAAACACCAAATTGTTTTATCTTGACAAACATTATTTTTGGCCTTTGACTATACCTAACATCCTATTTTGAACGAGTTTTTCTGTCAGTCAGCTCATATTCGACCAAAACACCACCTACTACTCCCTAAAACATCAAACATTTGATGCTCACTCAATATGATCAGCAGGCACACCAAAATGGCGGCCAGCGCTCCCATGGACAACTTCAAGGTCTGCCCCTCCTGGATGAGCTCGCAGTTCTCCCCCCAGAACCCGTCCAGGCAGTTACAGCGGTATCGCAGGTCGGGTTCTAGATTCACGCAGGAGCCCCCGTTGAGGCACGGGAGATCTAAACATTCGTCCTTGTCGGTACAGTCCTTGGAGTCGGCGGACATAATGCGGCCCTCACCGCAACTATGGACGGGGAGATATTTTCATTTTCACACTTTTTTTTGATATATTTGGGTTTTTTTCGGGTAACTTAGAGTTTCTTTATTATTTCTGAAGTAAACTTACTCTTTTGGCGAGATATTTACATAGACATATACCTTTGGACCCCTTCTTTCCGCTGCCGTCGCTTCTTTAGCGACCTTCTCCTGAATAAGCTTCAGGACTGTATCGAAGCCATTATTGTTGTCACGGTTTATTTTATACTTTTGCTGTTGTGCGTATTTAATATTTACTGATTTTTAGTTAAAACAATAATAAATAGTGGGTTTTACTCCATTTCATATGCCTTTTCCAATACATACATTTTTGAAAAAAAAAAGTTGGCGGTGGTATTAACCCGCAAAAGGGGATTTTAAGAAGACACGAAGAAAGTATACTAAAAATAATAAATGAAACGCAGCCATAGTTCTGTATTTTTTCAGCAAATAAAGAGGCTTTCTAATACTGAATTTATTCCAGTTAAAAATTCCACCCTGTATATTTAAAAAAATAAATAATTTAATTCGTTGAGGCCTTTACTTGATTATAACTCAATGAAAGACAATTTATTTTGTCAAATTTCCACTTTTATGGAAAAACTTGTACAGGGTGGCCAACTAAGCGAGGTAAGCGGCTGTATCTCAGGAACCGTTAATCGTACAGCTCTCGGAAAAAAAATTATATAAGTAAAGCGATCATGAGAAAATTCTGGAAATTACTGTCAAGTTGCTCATTTCGCCGCAAGGGGGCACAATTAAAAATTATTTTTTTTAATTTTAAATTTATCCTAAAATTCCCATATTAAGGTATAACTCTGATTACATCATTGGAAAGCTTAGACAATTCTGCATCATTTTTCTTTAAGGCTCTTTGGCGTACCGACCTTGATAAGAGTGGGGGAAGCTATTGAATGTGTAAACATTAAAATCGCTGTAACTTCTAAACGCCTTATGCGATTTTACTAAATTAAAGCTTGTTTGGAAGGGAAAGGTAAGTACTTTCAATCATCGTATCGAATGGTAAACGATAGTTTCTAATAAAATTGCTAGAGGGCGCAATTTGTAATAATAACAGTTTTTTTGATTTTATCCCGAAAATTCAAATCATACGGTATAACTATGACATCATATTCGGAAAGTAGATTAAATTTGCAAGAAAAAATGTAAAGACCGCAGTTCGATATTGTTGTTCGTTTCAGAATTATTGCCAAAACAATAATTTTTAATTCAAATTGCGCCCTCTAGCAATTTTATTAGAAACTATTGTGTACCATTGGATATGACAATTAAAGGTACTTACCTTTCTCTTCCAAACGACCTTAAATTTAGTAAAATCGGATAAGTCGTTTAGAAGTTACAGCGATTTAAATGTTTACACTTTCACTTGATAAGAGTGGAAGAAGCTATTGAAAGTGTAAACATTAAAATCGCTGTAGCTTCTAAACGACTTATCCGATTTTACTAAATTTAAGGTCGTTTGGAAGAGAAAGGTAAGTACCTTTAATTGTCATATCCATTGTTCCACAATAGTTTCTAATAAAATTGCTAGAGGGCGCAATTTGAATTAAAAATTATTGTTTTGGCAATAATTCTGAAACGAACAACAATATCGAACTGCGGTCTTTACATTTTTTCTTAAAAATTTAATCTACTTTCCGAATATGATGTCATAGGTATACCATATGATTTGAATTTTCGGGATAAAATCAAAAAAACTGTTATTATTACAAATTGCGCCTTCTAGCAATTTTATTAGAAACTATCGTATACCATTGGATACGACGATTGAAGGTACTAACCTTTGCCTTCTAAAAAAGCTTAAATTTAGTAAAATCGTATAAGTCGTTTAGAAGTTACAACGATTTTAATGTTTACACATTCAATAGCTTCCCCCACTCTTATCAAGGTCGGTACGCCAACGAGCCTTAAACCAAAATGATGCAGAATTATCTAAGCTTTCCAATAATGTAATCAGAGTTATACCTTAATATGGGAATTTTCGGAGAAATTTAAAATTAAAAAAAAATAATTTTTAATTGTGTCCCCTTGCGGCGAAATGAGGAACTTAAAAGTAATTTCCAGAATTTTCTCATGATCGCTTTACTTATATAATTTTTTTTCCGAAAGCTGTACGATTAACGGTTCCTGAGATACAGCCGCTTACCTCGCTTAGTTGGCCACCCTGTACAAAACATTGTAGCTTCTTCGGCTGTACAGTGCTAACTAATTTTATTTCGGTACAACAACAAAATGGTCTAGATACTTAATTATTACTCAATTCAGGTATACACATTACAAGCTTAATTATTTAATTATATTTTCTTAACATTGTTTAGGTATTGTAAACTTAAATATTATTGTCGGTATAATATATCTTAAGGGAAATCCAAAGAACCCTATTTAGATTATTGACACAGATTTAGCAAAGGGGAATTATTTAGTTCTAATTGGTCGTTTAATAATGCACCGGAATTTTTCAATCGATGATTAGAATTCTAATCATCTTTTACAAGAACAACATAATTTTGATAACAATTTTAAAATATTACATATTGAAAACAAGGATCAAAAACTTAATCTTTTGGAAAGTTTGGAAATAGATCGATTGAAAAATTCCGGTGCATTATTAAACGACCAATTAGAACTAAATAGTTCCCCTATGCTAAATCTGTGTCAATAATCTAAATAGGGTTTGTAAGCTTGTAATGTGTATACCTGAATTAAGTAATTAAGTATCTAGACCATTTTGTTATTGTACTGAAGAAAAAGTAGTTAGCACTATACACCCGAAGAAGCTACAATGTAACGAAACGAGTCGTGTAAAGAAAGAGTTTTTCGATAAAAGTGGAAATTTGACAAAATAAATTGTCTTTCATTGAGAAAAATAAATATGTTTATAATATTCTAAGCGTAAACCAATAATATTATTTGATTAGTTTAGAAGTCTTTATGGATTAAAATCATACCTAAGAATTGTAATCAGCCTAGAAAGGTTACCGAGAGTCATAGACGTAGTTAGACGGTCAACACTGGGGGTGCTGAAGTCCAGTGGCGGCTCGTGACATGTTAACGTAGGGGTGCACAAAAAGCCGGCCGAAAATTTTTTTTAAGACCACGCCTATATTTGGTCAATAATTTTTAGTAAATATTTTAATGTGATGTTAATAGCAGGTTTACGTTTTTCAATGTTCTTGACAATCACTTTCTCCTCCAACGGTAACTTGCTAAAAGATTTTTTCAAAAATTCCACGGTGTATTTTATATCCGACGACGCACTCATTGTTTTTCGTGTTTATTTAACTTTAAACTTTAACTGAATTCAATAAAACCATATTAAACCTTAATAAACAAAAAAAATAGTCAAAATACCGGCTAAAAATTTCCGCGAATTTGAACGACTACGACTGGTTAAATTTAAATTATCAAATTAATGCAGAATTGCAGAACATGACATACAGAAGCTATTATGCCGCTCTCGTATTTTACGAGATTTTTATGATCATACCCGCTCTGACAAGTAAACTGGGCGTGAACTACACGGTAGACGGAGAGAAATTTTGAACAGAATCCGCAACTACCTAAATATACTTGAATTTGTACCAGAATTCGAATGCTTGAAATATTAATATGAAAAATTCATTACATATAATGTATATTATAAAAATGGGTTAGTTCTAAAATTAGCCTATATATTGTAAATTTTTTTTGGGGGTGCTAATTTAGATTTCGGGGGTGCTTAGCACCCCCAAGTACCCCCCTAACTACGCCTATGCTGAGAGTGGAAGGAAGCGTCATCAAAACAGACTTTATTTTATAGAGTTGTATATCGTAAACTCGAATTTCATATTATTCGATTCGTGTTTGAAAAGCACACTTTGGTCCATAATATTTTAATGGAAGCCTTCAACGACTCTGCATACCAGCCCTATAGTAAGATGTCCATTTCATATTTTAAAGCCCAGACCTGTATATTTTTTCATTTCTTCAATGATAATTTCGCAGTGCGCATGCTCACGTATGTTAGGCTTTGTTTACATGCGCAAGGCCGTAAATTTGTCACTTTCGTGATTATTGTTTGTTGATCTAAAGGTTTATGTCTATGGAAATCTAGAGGATTGAAGTTTTCGTAGAGAATGGATAAGAATCTTGTTTTAATTAATATATTTTAAGTTTAATGAGTAATTTAAATAATATGTCTAAGAACTGTAGGAAAATCCATGCAAAAACCTAATATTTATATAAAATTAAATAGTATGTTCTGTTAGGTATACAGGATTATGTAAGTATGATGCGTTACGGGGTAAAAAAAAAGAGGAAATAAAAGTGCACACAAGAAAACAAACACAAAAAAAGGAGAGAAGACACAAATACTGAAAACAATACTAAATAAAGTATCACACATTTATAAAAATTCTTGATTTAAGTATATTGGTAATGGTAATTTAAAACATACAGTGTGTCCACGGATAGAGTTTATAAGAGGAAAAACTTTTTTAATAGTAGGTGTAGAAGAAAAAATCATTCTTTATAAAAACGTCTGCTTGTGCTGAAACTAAAATTTCGAATATCAGATTTGCGATTACCACACAGGGTTCGTCAAAAACAACATTTTAATTTTTTTGGATCTTTTTTTTTGCAATTCCTTGATTTATTAAATGAATTTTGCTAGTGTTAAAACTACAATTTCAACTATTAGATTAGCGATTACTGTGCAGGGTTTGTCAGAAACAATAATTTTGTTTTTTGTTTTTTTTTTTCAATTTCTTTTGATTATTGGCTAAATCATCACTTCAAGAACAAATGGATTGGAAGGTCCAAATCAGTTGGCATGTAGGAGTCCCGATCTCACAATTATCGACTTTCATTTATGGGGATATCTGAAGCCACATGTATGTGAATAAAACCATTTCGAATAATAACTTAGATCTCTTGAAAGAAAAAATAAGAGTAGTTATGGCAAATATCCCAATACATCAAGTTAGGAACTGTTATCGGGATTTCAGATGTCGAGTTAAACTATGCGCTAACTCGGTGGTACCACATATTTGAATAAAAGTTTTATAATTCATGATTAAATGAATTGAAGAAATATGACATGTAAAATAATAAAAATACTTTAAAAGTAGACAAATAAAAAATGGCTTTCTTACAACAAAATCGTTACTCGGCCAGATATAAAATCATATTCGAAGTAAGAAAGCAACAATAGTTGTTTGTTTTTACGTAAATTTAATTTAAACGAATTCCAAAAAACTAAAAATGTTGTTTCTGACGAACGTAATATTTGAAATTGTAGTTTCAGCACAAGCAAAATTCATTTAATAAAATCAAGGAATTAAAAATTAGAATTGATAAAAAAAATCCTAAAAAGTAAAAATGTTGTTTTTGACGAACCCTGTATAGTAATCGCAAATCTGATATTCAAAATTGTAGTTTCAGCATAAACAGACGTTTTTATAAAGAATGACTTTTTCTTCTAGACCTACTAATAAAAGAGTTTTTTCTCTCCCAAACTATATCCGTGGACACACTGTATATTTGGAGAATTACAATTTATAATATCATTATGTTTATGGTTGCCCGTAGAGTCCTAGCAAGGACGAAACGGCCGTCGTGGTCTACCCCCCACCCCAGGGTATCCATTGTGCTTGGATCACTGGGTATTCCAATATAAAAAACAGTTACACACTTGTCCGATATGCCACAATTATTATTCGCTTTTAATTATTTAATAACGTTCAAACATTTTAAATCGTAGCAACGGCATCGGTTTCAAGCTGAACAAAATGCAATTACACGGTGCTTGTTTGCAGAATTCCTCATTTTACATTTCTTTTGATTCATTAGTGGAAAAAGTTTATTTTGTTTTTACCGAGGACAAAAGTGATTTGCATTCTGATTGGTTTAATTATAATAAATAAACAAGGGCACCAACTTATAAAAACTTGAGACATATTATTATGACGGAACAAGTTACCAGTGAAGGTAAAGTATGAATAAAATTTAATCGTTACTTTTTACTTTCAAAAAGTTGCTTTTGACGGATTAGATGTCGGCGTTCTAGGGTCCCTAGATCAAGAAAAACACGTTTCCCAAAAACGACTTGATTTTGATTTAAAAAAATGACAAAATGTTGAATTTAGATTAGGTATTACAGATGCATAAAACTGGGTGTAGTTTGACTTTTGGTATAATAATATTATACAGGATGTTCCTTAACTAAGGAGTCATAAAGCAACAGGAGATAGTAGACTTGAAAACGGGTAATTTTTGTTTAATTTCATAAATATGATAAAATATCAACGGTTAAAGATAGGGTGATCGAGCTGAAAATTTGTTTTAGAAATGACGATGATTTGAAAATATATAGTTAAGCGGACATTGATCAATTTTGTTGTTACGATTTTGAGGGCAATTAAAACGATTTTATAATTAGTTTTAAGATATCTCCTAGAAAACTCTAGTTACACTATAATATGAATTTGGGAAATTGTCGCTTATTAAATCTAAAAAGATGTAAATATTTAAATCGATAAGCCATATTTTTAAAGTTTTAAAATGATCTATATATTTACCAAAAATGATTTAACATGTAATAATTATTTATGATATTATTGTTTAAAGTACGTTTTTGTACAACTAATAAAAAAAACTGATATTCTTTTGTTGCTATGGCAGCACAAAACGTAAAAAATGTTTACAGTTAGAAAAATGTAGTGCTGTTTTCACATAATCATTTGTTCCAAAACATTTTTTATTAACATTTTTTTATAATCAAAGTAAATCAAATTAATATTTTCGATTTTTCCCCCAAATAACACACAACAAATAATTTTTTTTAAACCGATCAGAAAATATACAATTTCTGGACAATTTTTCGACCAGAAAATAACGTTTTGTCGATATAGACCTGAAAATGGACGTGAGGGACCGGCAGAAGATTTTTCCGGTCTCTGTTTTTTCATTTTTCTAATCGCTCTTTGATAATACAATCTACCTTGATTTCGTTACTATGATAACAACATTTCAATGTATTGTCAAGTGATAGTTGGTTGATTTTTAATTTGTTGTTTATGTCAAACTTGTTTCGCGAGTGCGCAAATTTAAAAATATTAATCAGATTTTGAATTATCCGACACGGAAAATGAGATTCCAGAAGAAATTTTGGAAGTAGCAAGGAAAGCGACTTACGATATATTGCCAGTAAAATCAAAAGCCCGTTACGAGAAGTCATAAATAATAATTTAATAATATAATAATATCTAATAATTTAAATTAATAATAAACTTGCAGCCGGTACCCGCGACTGCACTGGCTCAATTCAATTGTTATAAATTCGCTATCGAAACAAACCAGCGGTACCATACGTACTACTTAATAGAAAAGAATAGGTAGGTACCAATATTTTTTTTTGAAACAAAAATTTCTTTGGTGCTTTCTTGCATTATTACTTATTTTAATTTTAATGTTTACTGTAAAATTCCTTTATTACCAAAATATTACGTAATAAATATCTTTATTTTTGTTAGAGTGTCAAATAATTTTAAGTTACAATGATTGATTTTCGGTTCAAAACGGTAAAATTTTGCCAATATGTTATTGGTTTATGTTTTGGGGGAACTAAATACTTCAGACAGTAATATTTAATTTTCACGTCCGTATTTAAAAATTTTGATCTGAAGGTGATATCTGAAAGCCGAAACGCCCGTTTATAAATTAGAAACTATCATTAAATGCGTCGTAAAAAGGTCCTGTAGAAAGTTCTTTCCATTTTTCAATATGTTTATAAATAACGTCACAAAAAAGCAAAAACAGAAAATGAAATTTTCGGTTTTTTGCAGATATCTCCGGAAGTAGTCGGAATTTTCTTGATTTCTCACCAGCATTAACTTAAGCTACAAATTCTCCAACTTTGCCATAATTTAACATATGCTGTATCTTTTATAGTCTCCGAGATCCCAATGGTATGCATCGAATTTGGGACACCCTATACGTAATCGTATAAAAAAACTCTTGCCCTTTTATTACTGTCTAGATGCTATTGTGTTATTTTAGTTGCATTATGCTTACATAAGCAAATAAGCTTTGTAATTGCGTTTGTGACAGAATACGGCTTTGTTGGTTTTATTTAATTAGGGACTTTTCTCAATTCGCTGGTTTCAGAAATGACAAAGAAAAGGCGCATAACAAAGAAATATAAAATTATTCGCAGTGAAAAATATGTCCATCATTGTACATGTTTCCTTTTGATTTCTGTTTGCCCCTGGGTGTCTGTCGGAATTCGGTTTGGGACATTCTAAATGCATGTTATAGTGACCTGACCTGAAGAATTCACAATCAAAAGGTAGGAAGATACACTGTTCACACATACACTGGCATGTTCTACTCAGTTCAAATCAAATATTAGTAGTTACATTGAATATCAAACTATATTGAGGCCATATGAGCCGATTTCCTAAATCTGCTACGTCAAATTCATAGATGGCACAATGAGTTCACCAACAAGTATTAGTGTATTACGTATTTTGCTATTTTTCGACGAAATAAAACCTATTTTAGTTATACTTGCTGTCGCTTTTTATCTACTTTTATTTGTTTAACATTTAACACCTAATGCAACGGTAAAATCATTATGAAAGTCGGTCCGATTACCCCGGAGTAATCAGCGTACATATTATTATCAAAAACATATAGTCGGCTGGAATTGAGAACCTCCTATTTTATTGTCTGTTAAAAATGCTTGAATTCTTAAAAATTCCAATAAAATACGATATGCGGCAACACCACGACATCACATCAGTGAATTTGAGACATCTGTTGCCGAGGCGCTGCATTATAACGACAGACAGGCGACAGATTTAAGGTTAGAGTTACGATCAGCTCCACAATGGCGGTCAAACCAGCTCCAATACGTCAAAAAATGAGTTGTCAACTTTTCTCGGACATCCGTCATTCTTATACAGTTTAATATTCAATGGTAGTTATAGATAGAGGATTCTGCGCCAGATTCCACCACGCCATCATGCATCAGTAGTGTGCAGGTGCAAAGCTATTTATTGGTCGTTCAAATCTGTTCAATAAAGCTGTTCAAGGTTAATGAACAGCTTTAAACGACTAATGAACAGCTTTGAACCTGCACACTGCTGATGCATGATGGCGTGGTGAAATCTGGCGCAGAAGCCCCCATCTATACCTACTAATAATATTGATGGGGAAGGCCAGGTTGGTGGTGTTTAGCGACTTCTCAAAGGCATTTCATAAGATTAATCATGGGACTATACTGGCATAAGTTGTTTGTATTTACAGATTACTTTCTACCTTTCTTTAAGTCGTATTGATTAGACCGAACTCAGTACGTCCAATACAATGGATATACCAGAGTATTTAAGTACAAATACGGAGTTAACGTAGACAAAAACGATACTGCGAACTATGACTTCTTTCGCTTATGACTTCGTGGAACGGATTCGTTTCGGCTATGTTTTTTATTAGTATTAATACAAATAAATAAAAAACGGAAAAGTTTTAAATTTCAATTTTCCAAATATGAATATCAGCATGAGGATAAGCGGCAATACGAATTTAAACATATTATCATATCCAATTGTTTTGGTAGTTTATACGCGACTTTCTCTGACATTTGTAAAAGGACCAGCTTTAGAAAAAACTACCCTGGCACCGATCAGTTAGCCCTCCAAAACATAATTATGGATCTAAATGAATAATAAAATAATGAGATTCGGTTACTTTTGCATTCGAGTACTAAGTACTTGGATATGTACTTGATTCTTTAAAGTTCTTGAGTACTAAGTACTCGATTTTAAAAAGCGCCACTAAAAAAACGTGTTATTGCGAAAAATTATAACATTTCCTACTAATGCAAAAAAGTCTTCGGATAATAATTTCTCGAAAATCTTGGATATAATCGAAACTTTACTGATTGGTCAGTAATAGGCCTTTTCACTGTAACCGAATTCATCATATTCATCAAAAATATCCTAAATTAGAACCTATTGAAAACATACCCTAATAATAAAAATCTTATTAGAGGTCACAAATCTTCAATTAAAAACACGCCGCGAAATCAAAAAGTTTGAAAACATGAAATCCTTATTACGTCATCGCATTATCCGCGCAATTCTTTTATTCGTCAGCCTTGACGGATTATATTGCTATCTTTGTTTTGATAAACTAAATAGATAAGAACAGCTTAAAAATAGAAAACAACCCGCTTGATATTCAGGTAGATTCAGTTTATAGTTCGACGTTCGACCTTTAGCTGAATAACTCGGTCCCATATAGGTCAGTGGGGTCAGTGAGTTTATTTTCGTGTTTTTATTAAATACCCTATCTTGTTTATTTATTTTCTCAGTAAATAATTGAAAACTTTAAAGACTGAAACCGTAGAAAATAGAAAATTTTATTTTTCTTTCTCTATGCGATAGGATAGAAATCGAAATTTAACAAAGCCCATTTGAAACGTCTTCTTAACGCTATTACAAATTGGTGCTACTATAGGAGTCTTCCAGTCGACCTTTCAACTTTAAAAAAAATAATTAAAAATTAACGTTACATTATAAATAGTGCAGTAAAAATAAATTATGACCTGGGCAAAATTGCAACACAAATGATTCTTTTTGCATTCTATTGTGAAAAGTGTATATTTTAACATATTCAAAATCTCCATTAATCCTGGCCCCGGAAATCAGTCAAAATCCAAGATGGCGGCTGAATTTTGTATTTTATTACAAAATTTACAGCTTTGTTTTTATAAGGTGTAACTTGGCAAAAACGTTTAAAATAGAAAGATAAAAGTATCAAATAGGTATTGAATAGGTAAGATTGATATTGAGTCACTCAAATTGCCTATTATACATTAGAGAAAACTTTATACAGTAGAACTCCAATTATCCGAATTAATGGGGACCGGGACCCATTCGGATAATCAAATATTCGGATAATCGGATTTTTTTTAAAAAAATTGCCATTGGAGAGAATAAAAGCTACGTTTTGATATTGCACTATTTTTTTTTTGAATTATGTACTAAATGAAATTTTCACATGTTTTAAATAGTATAAATAAAATGTACTTATGTACAAGTTTAGAAATAAAAATCATTGTTTTTTAAACATCTCCGTCAATGTAAGCTGTTTTGCGGTCTTCAACCGTTTTCGGGCAGCCAGGTCACGCATTCGCTTGACGGTGAGCAGTTGTTTGTGATTCGGATAATCGGCGATTCGGATAGCCGGAGTTCGGATAATTGGAGTTCTACTGTACCACATTAGACTTACAAAAAAAAAACATTATTTCAATGAACAAAAATTAAAATGATTGGGCTGTTTTTTGACAATTCTTCAGAATCTTTATCTGTACTTTCCATTTCTTCATCTTCTAGTCGCTGGGGACTATTTTCACAATTTGTTTCTTGACACTGACTACATGAACTGGTACATTCCAAACCATTCTCTCGGCCACTACATTTCATGGCACCACAGCCGGTTTTGCAGTTACATCTTACTATGCGTAATATACTTTCAGGAGCTGGTGGCTAATCCATTGCCTTTTTGCATTTGTTTCCATATACAAATATGCACGGAAGCTATGGTACTTAACAGCTGATTCCGTTGGGGGAAGGTTCTGTGGCTGAACGAAACATTTTGCCTTCGATACTTTATCAATAATAGTTCTATACCTAAGGTATTTAGTGTATCACCTGGATTTTCACCAAAAATACATACCATTATTTTCTTTCCAAATTCTTCAACCTGACTGGGATTAAGGTTTGTTGAGCTGAACGATAGTATTTTAAACATTTTTGCCAAGTTACGCCTTATAAATACAAAGTTATAAATTTTGTAATTAAAAATACAAAATTCAGCCGCCATCTTGGATTTTGACTAATTTCCGGGGCCAGGATTAATGGGGATTTTGAATATGTTAAAATATACACTTTACACAATAAAATGCAAAAAGGATCATTTGTGTTGCAATTTTGCCCAGGTCAAGGGAATTTTTACACTATATTGACTGCACTAAAGAAGCTTAGCGCATTATTAAATAAAAATTGAAATCAATTTATCTGATCACGCGCCTTTTTTAAACCCCAATGGCTGCAGAGCCTTCAAGACCTTATTTTCTTAAAAAAAAAAACTTTGAAAATCTGAGTTGTTCGAAACATAACTTGGATTAAACTGATATCTCACTGGAAGAAAAACAACCCGAATGAACTCAAAGAATGACTAAAGGTCGATGGAATAAATCTAAGGCCTTCTATTTTTGTGAAAATGTGGGTAAATAAATAAAAATTAACTTCTTTATACAACAACACAAGTTACGGATTTCGGAGAATTTAAATAGTGGAATTATATCAAGGAATATTTGAGACATACTGACAATAATATGTTTTACAGGATGTCCGGGTACTTAACCCCTCCTATTTTTAATATTTAACAATTGTTTTTCTCAAAAGATGTAACTCCTTATGATAATGCAATATGCAATGTACTAAGGTTGAAATTTATATCTTATTAAATACTCGAATTATTCAAAAAAATAAGTTTTTAATTTTAACCTTTATTGAACATAAGGATCAAATAGCATTATAAAAATCATATTATTTTCGCTCAAGGAATATGTGGTTAACGGATGATTGCTATGAAAGTTTGTTGCTTGAGCGAAATTGCCAAAAACAACAAACTTGAATAAACCAGAAGAATGATTTTGCAGACAAAATTTTTTTCGAACGAGAATAAATGATTTTATTTTAAAGGAGACTTTTTTTAATGCCAAAAAATTGTCGCTGAAATACTAAGTTGGTTTATTTTGTCGACGACCAGTAAGGTACTTGTATTGTCAGGTGAATATCGATTTTATTGCACGTGTAATACTCTAGGGAAATAGTCTTTTAAATCATTGTTTCCAAATTTTCGCCTCCTCTACTTTTTCCAAATTTTTCCACGATTTTATAAGCAAAGAATATTAACTTCATAACTTGTTTTAAAGGTATTTTTTAAAAAGTTTAGTAAAACGTTTTTAAATTTTTACTTTTAAACTCGTATTTTAGTTTTATATTATTTTTTCTACTCTTAATTGAAGAAGATTTTTAAAGTTTACATTTAACAAAAAACAGCAAACGTCAAGACGCGTTGTTTAACTTATTACCTAGCCAGTTTCCTTTATTTCTACAAAGATAGAGGAATGAGCAAAGAAAGCGGGATATCTCGTGAAATAATTGTACGTAAGACAAACAAATAAGGTAAAAATAATAATTAAAGGGATTATAAACAAAGAATACTCAGTGCCTCGGCAACTAAAAAAGGTGTTTAAAATACATATACAAATTAATGGTTTTGTGTTATATGTAATTGTATATTTGTATATGTGTTTACTGTTATAAAATTAGCAAATTACACCTAAAAATTAACAATAAAATGTTGATTTAAAAAAAATAAAAGGACTCGGCTATTTTTAAGCTTGACTTAATTATATTAATTAACAAAAATGGATTTTTTTTGCAATTAATTTTTTTTTGAAATCAACATTTAATAATAAAACTATTATACAATGAAAACCAAGCCAAATCAAACAAAACAGCATGTTCATTTTGTCAACAAGGGGAAAAATATGTATTTTAATTTTATTGTTCATAAAGGTTTATGATTAAAAACCGAGAATTATATTTGAACAAAAAATGTCAATACAATTTCTGGTATTTTGTTGAGCTTTAATTTGGCTTGTTTAAAATAAAAGTGCGACGTTTATATTGCGCCTATTTTTTTGTAGGACTGTTTTTTAGTCATTATTTAAAAAAAATGTTTTTTCGATTTCTATAATGCTTGTTACTTATAGAGCTCCCTATCGAGCCGTTAAAATTGCGTTTTTATTGTGGAAACACGTACACGAGTTTAATTCAACTGAGAAATTACCATACCAGATTTTTTTTTGGCTTTGGCAGGTCTGCCATTCAGCCAGCCATACCAGATTAATTAGCTTCGAAAGACAAATTAGAAACCTAAATGATGCCCGCAAAATGCCCTAGTCTTAGGATTTTCAAAAAAAAAAATTCATATTAGTAAAGTTGGCCATAAAACGGACACAAACTACGTTTTCAAAAATACTTATTTAATAAAGTTACCTTATACAGGGTCAAAAACAAATAAACTTTGCCTCACACGCGACCAAATTTTAATAGCCCAATTTTGATTTTGCAGAAAAACACACATTTAATATGGCGCTACTTTAAAGAAAATGTATCTGAAATAAAGCATTGTAAAAACTAAGAAGTTTTATGCAGGTTGCATTTAGTCTTATTTTGCAAAAGTGCACCACTTTTTTACAAAATATGGGTAAAAAATCAAAATTATCTTATGCAGCTAAACGTTGCATGTGGGCTGCATTAAAAAAAACTTTTTCTAAAAAAATTCTTCGATACTTTCAGAAATAACTCCACTTGAAGGATTTTTGAGAAAATCGCGCATTTTAATTGGTAAATAAAGCTACCTACGCTCCCTAGCGGTTAACCCAGTAACTTAAAAATAATTTTCAGCAGTTTTTGTAATGAATATCTTTTCCGCAAGCTATTTTTAGTTGATCACCCGGTACATCTTTATAATTTTTTGAAAAAATAAGATCAGAGCATCTTGCGGGAATTTAGGTTTTTAATTTTTCTTTCAAAACTAATTAATCTGGTGCAATAATTCCTTAATTGAATGAAACGCTGGTACGTGTTTTCACGATAAAAACTCAGTTTTAACGGCTCAATGGGGAGCTCTTAAATAATAATTATACTTTTAACGAATTTTACTTTTTAGAGCTTCGATTTTAAAAGCAGCTCTAATTTATAATAAAATTTGCATTTTTTATAATTTAAGTTTAAACAAGATATCTTCCTAAATATAGAAAACGCCGTTTTAACATTTGAATGCATAGACATATACCTTTGAACCCGCGCGTAAAGCTTATTTCGTGCCCAAACAAAACTTAAGTTTTATGGGTTAAAAATAGGTTTGTACCGTTATATTTTTAGACGTCCAATAACGATGGGAATGGGCATGCGCACAACCCTCTTCCTTTTTGTTATCGGCATGTCCTTCTTTAGCGACATAATCTAAGTACCGGGTGAGTCAACGATTGCGTGGAGTAATTTTAGGCCTTGAAGATAAGATTTGTCGATAATGAGCTTTTGTATGAAGGTATGGTTGGATATCTGGCACATTTTAAAAATATTTTGAATTATACAGGGTGCGCCCAAAAAGTAGGGTGTCATAAAATTATATTTTATTTAAATGGGATACCCTATATTTGAATACATTTATTAATTCTACGTGTTATTTCATACATTTTTATTAATGGTTTAATATACGAAAAAGTTAGAGTTTTTTAGATAATTCGACTTATAATGAAAATTTTGCATTTGCAAGCATCTCGTTGTTGTGAAAATGCTACTTAAATTTTGTAAGCGATTCATAATTTTTAAACTTACTAAATAAAGTGAAAAATAGATATTCACTATGAAATATTTGACGTCTCATTTAAAAATAATTAAAAAATATCAGTTTTATTAAATGGAACACCCTATATATTTTTTTGTTATCTTATAGCTCGTCATAAACTCCTTAACTTGCGTAAAGAACGTCCTACCCCTATCTCTAATAGTTTTTGAAATAATTTGATATTTCGAGATTTAATGTCCTCGTTATAGTATTTTTTGTCAATGGATCACGCCTGTTGAATCAAACATTTCCATTAAATTTTGAAAACTTTGAGGACTGGGTATTCGCAGCTCGGGATATTTCATCCTGTATAGTTGTTCAGCAAAAAGACACTTTTTATGCGCCTCGCCCAAAACATAAATCATATCGATTAATTAATTTTTTGAAAAATTGATTTTGAGTACCAACTTATAAAATGAGTGGACAATAAACTTTCCAGTAAAAAGGCTTAATTTTTAGATTGATCTGATTCTTATTGTGTCATCCACCGCCATTATTTTCATTTATTTTCCATGGCTATTGTGATCCATTGACAAAAAATGCTATAACGAGGACATTAAATCTCGAAACATCAAAATGTTTCAAAAACTATTAGAGATAGGAGATAGGGATAGGACGTTCTTCACGAAAGTTGAAGAGTTTATGTTTATGACGAGCTATAAGATGACAGAGAAATATATAGGGTGTTCCATTTAATAAAAGTGATATTTTTCAATTAGAAGTTTTCTGACTTTGGTCCTAGAAAGTAAACGATAAATAAGACGTCAAATATTTCATAGTGAATATGTATTTTTGACTTTATTTAGTAAGCATAAAAATTATGAATCGCTTAGTGTCAAAATTAAAGTAGCATTTTCACAACAACGAGATGCTTGCAAATGAAAAATTTTCATTATAAGTCGAATTATCTTAAAAACTATACCTTTTTCATATATTAAACCATTAATAAAAATAAATGAAATAACACGTAGAATTAATAAATGTATTCAAATATAGTGTGTCCCATTTAAAAAAATGTAACTTTATAAGACCCTACTTTTTGGGCGCACCCTGTATAATTGAAAATATTTTTAAAATGTGCCAGATATCCAACCATACCTTCATACAAAAGCTCATTATCGACAAATCTTATCTTCAAGGCATAAAATTACTCCGCGCAATTGATGACTCACCCGGTACACTTCAGAACTGGCTCTTCGCCATTTTTGTTGTTACGGTTTATTTCTTATTGTGGATTGTAGGTGTGTTTATTACGACCAATTTAAACACATCTAATGCCTAATAGCCTAGAAGATTGTAATTGCAGCACTGCAATGATTCTAATTAGGTACACATTTTCCTTGCAGTATATTGCCTCAAAAAGCTTAAAAGATACTTTTCTCTATACTTATATTTATAAGAAAAAACTAAGTACCCATGTTTATATGAAGTGTGAACCAATTATTTTATTTAAAATGATTAGTTTGTAGGTCTTTAGGCATTAAAATTGTACATCAGTATAATTTTAATTGGCCTAGAAACGTTGGATCGGGTGGGGCAGAGCCAGGCTTTCTTTTATAAAGTTGTGGGTATATTATAAGTTAAACTTTAAAGCCCGGACCTGTCTATCTTCCCAATCGCTAAATGAGAATTTGCAGTGCCCATGCGTACTGGGCTTTATTTACATGATCCAAAGGTATATGTCTATGTTTGAATGCCATGACTATTAATTCAGTGGCCGTTTTGCGTACAATGCAAATAACAAACAGTAAACAATAATAAAAAGAATAACTTACGTGCACTCGTAGTCATTCCACAAATCCACGCACTCGAATGGTTCCGGACAGATAACGTTGGCGCATGGCTTGTTCGATGCGCAGCCGCGTTCCAAGTTCCGTGCCATGGTCGCCTGGCCCCACTGGGTACCGTTCATGGCGGGTGGCAGGGGAAGGTGCTTGCCTTCGAGTCGGATATCGTCGAGGCATCCTAAAATATCAACCGTCATTAGTCACTTAAGGGCGGATTATATGCACTTAAATTCAGCTAAAATATGCGCATATGCGCCTTGAAAATATGCAGCTATTTGCATTTTTTAATTACCATATATGTATACTGGTATGCAATATTTCTTAATTTATTATAGTAAAATGAGGTAAAGAAACACATTGAATTCTAAAAAATATAAAAAATATAAAATAATGCAAAAAAAAAAACAAAGAAAAATAAAAGTAAAAAACTTTTTAACCTAAAATTGTATAAAAGGCATTTATTACTAAATATTTTTCAAAATTTTCAACAATCTGCAACACAATTCAACATCTGCTGATGTAATCGGACAATACTGTAACTTAGGTAGCAAAATATAAGGCCAAGATACAACTTCGTTGGATAGTTTACCCTCATAAATGCTTTTTACTGCAGTAAAGTATTTAAATCCTTCATTCTTGTTTACAGTTACATCCAATTTGTTTCTTACTTGACCTCCTACTTTACCGGAAATGTTGTTACATTTAGCGAAAAAAGTTTCAACAATACTAAATTTCTTCTCTCCAACTCAAATAAAACTGAAATTAACCTTAATAAAAACAAGATCCTTAGCTACACTTGCACTTTTTAACAACTCTTTACTTTGCACATCACACTGCGAATCGTCATCTAAATCCAAAATTAGTTCTTTAATGGCTTCGAAATGATCTGCGTAGAATAACGCCTTAATCCATGTTCCCCACCGGGTAATTACAAGTTCTGGAGGTAAACTTACTCCTGGTAATCTCTCCTTATACAACTTCACTCTTAGCTGTGCTTTTAGAAACACTTTTTTTACATTTCAAATTAACTTATTTTAATTTAAATACAGTTCGTTAGGCAGGTAATAATGATGCATTATTAAGTGACAATAAACAACCCCTATTGTCCCCCTACGTTGAAACGTCCTGTTTCGTGGGCCAGCGCACTCTAACAAGTTAAAATAGTATATGGGGATTCAAGCAATCAGATTTTATTGTTTGAATATTGGAGCAGTTGAATTAAAGTATGTTTCACAATAAATGGTTGACTCCGTTTAACTACCTGGGACGTTTTGCAAGAGCCCGGCGGCCGAGCTCTTGCAAAACATCCCAGGTAGTTAAACGGAGTCAACCATTTATTGTAAAACATACTTTACATGCATTGTTTGAGAATATAATTAAAGTATTTTTCATCCTAAATGGTATCGACTTATTCACTGCAATAAAACTACCGGTTTAATCCCATTACACTACAGGGTAGGACTTTAGATATTTAATTCGTTATTAATAATATACTATTTAATAACATCAAATATCCTAAATAAGATAGTTAAATATTACCTGCTATAATTACAAATTAAAATCCTGTCCTGACCGACAGTTTATTTGCATTTTTATGGCCGAGCTCTTGCAAAACGTCCCAGGTAGTTAAACGGAGTCAACCATTTATTGTGAAAAATACTTTACGACCGTCGTGACCGGTGAATACTATTTCTCTAAGAATGAAACTAGCATGAAAAATAAATAAAAATCATATTATGTATAAATAATAAATAATATAATTTTTATCTTGTTGATAAAACCACCGTTGCGGTTGGAGATATTTAACTACTTATCCATTACCCCTATTCTTATGCAGACAAAAAACTAATAACAAATGGTTTTAATATCATTTAGATATTATTCCGATTAAGTGGACTTTCTATTCTTCTCTTTGTAATGATGAAAGTCACAATGTGACCAGACAAGAGGTTTTAAATTTAATACCATTACTGCGGAGAATCGAAAAATACTGATTTTAAAGTTATTCCAATTTTCCATTCTCCATCTTCTGCCTTATCGCATGATGTATTTCATTATTTAATCAATACGAGACGCAGTACAAAGCCTCAATATGAAAAAAACAGGATTTAAATAATCGCCTTGATGTTTCAAATATGTTTATATCTTTATAGTTTGTAAATGTTGCTATGGCTATTCAGACCAAGGTACATAATAGTGTCTAATGGCCTACTTACACTTATCAAAATAACTTAAAGGGTTATGGTTTGATCATTAAGTAGAACCCATGCCTCCTGCAGATAGCTTTATCTCTTTCTGACTTGTCATATACAATTAATTTTATCGGTTTTATATTCAGGATTGAACCTCAGGCCAAGACAGAACATTACTCCGTCAAAATTAAATTTTGTGCCCCGGGCGTTGAAAATTTGTTTCGTGTCGTGAAACTATTAGTCTTGCCATTCTTCCTAAAAAGGTTTTTGTTACCTGAGGGAGTGCTGTCTATTCTTCACAGGACACGTTGGCAGATATATTATCATTTTGCTACGGACCTTCGTCAATGTCACTGGATTATTTAATATAACACATTTTATTACTTGAATTCCATTTTTTTAGAAAGATAACGGCGTTATATACCGGGTGTTATGGAAATTACTTAAAATATTAAGTGGGTGACTCCTTGGGTATCCGAGAGAAATATCCCATTTTTTTTTATTCTACAGTTATTAGCCCCCCATACACCAGCGGATAACTTAACGAATTTGATATGGCACGAGCCAAATACGCCGATAAAACTTTACGTGTATGTGGCGAGCCGAGCTTCATCGGACCCTGTAATATCTGCCATGGATGAAATCAGCCTGTTTTAACCCGTCAGTAGATTCGCTAGGTTAATTTGGGACGCGTATCAAGTCGTCCAACTTGGTTTGAGGTTAAATTAAAATAATAATTACAAATAACGTCTGCCGATTTACATTACTTGTCAAAAGAAATGTACTTTCACCATACTTAACAAATGTCTGAAAGTATCATTATCCATCCTTAAATTGTAACGGAAATCATGTGGCTTGTCTTGTTGAAGTTCTTTCAAGAGTAACATATGACCCACTTGCTCCGTTTTTGAAGTGAAAACTTCTTTAGGCGCGTTTAGCACTTTTTGTGGGCACTGAATTAAACTGAGCCGTCACGCTTGGATGTGTAACGCGCGAATTCAACTGCTATATTCAATCCGAACTGACCCTGACCCGAATGAACGGCCGCCATCGGTCGCATTCAGTATCGACGTATCGACTTGTAAACAGTTAGTGGTGCGTTGTCTAGACGCTCGTCTGCGCCGAACAATTGTATTTGATATTATTCATTTTACCTTGTTGAAGTTTTCACTTCTGTCGTGTGGTCTTAAGCACACACAATTTTTTTTATTTTTGTTTATTGGCAATAAATACATACGCTATGGCACAAGCTATAGCGCGTCTTCTACGATTGCTATTCATTTTTAAAACTCACCGAGTACAAATAAATCCCAGTCGATCTAAAACCACTGGTTGAATCTTTCAGGAAATCCAAAAGATCGCGAGCCAAGCCAAAACTGTTATAAAACGTAGAGTTTTGTCCCATTAACGAGAATATTTAATCAGGCGAATCTAATCGGGTTATTAAGTCGGCGAGCCAAATTCGGCTCCCCAAAAATGACGAGAGTTTTGGTAGGTGCCGAGCCTAGCTTGCAGACCAAATCCGAACGGATCAAATCGGTCCAACTTATATGTTGGTGTATAGGGGGCTAGTGAGTTGGGTTTGTTCAGACTAGAGAGTCCTCGGGGAATATTACTTCATTCTCCCACTGTTCCTTATTAGGTATCGTGAGAGTGTACTTCCTGTTCAGCCTTAGAGAGTGATTGACAGAGGTCGCTTTGAAGGAAAGTATTGGAACTTTTCTCTCGGCTATGCCTGCGATCCTCGTATATCTTATGTCACCCACACCTTTCCAGCACGTGGCACAGCGCATTCTGAAAAATGCTGCCATCGCCTCCTTCTCCTCCAACGCTTGTTGAGTATACGAAACAATTTGCTAGAAGATGAACTACAACCGTACCACTGTACCATTTTTTATCATACCCTTGTTGTTTTTCCATTTTATTTAGCTTGGTTTTATACCTATTAAATCTGCATAACAAATTTCAATCTTGGAAACGTTGTTTTATTTATCTTGAACCACTCTAGTGGAAATGCAGTAATTTCGTTTTTCTGGTAAATTATTAATTATATTGGTCAACTATTTGGTATTATTGAAAAAACCATACAGTTTTTCTACAAAATATAAGAAATATCTGGAAACCTTTGTAAAATAATACTGCGCACGAATTAAACGTAGGACTGCAGCCATCTCAGTTATGCTCCAGTGCACCTAGCTAGTATAAGTAAAGCTGCAGTTACTCTGCTTATCTAGTATTAACCTGAAGATGGCTGGAGATACATACCAGTCGAAACATTGTGATTTAAAACAAATAAAGACAAAGCAAACCCAAAATTCTCTGTCATTCAAGAAATATCATTGTCTCCAATCTTTATTTATGAAAAAAAATGCAAATTATAACTTTATAAACATTATAAAATTTTAAAATTTTAGTTTAAAAGGCTAACAAAGAAATCGCGTTCCTTTGATAATCATGAAAAAAATACAGGAGAAATAAATGTTTAATCTTTCGGATATTAAAACTTATTTTCCGAAAATGAAAAGACACCGTTTAGTGACATAAGAGTAATTTCCTGGGTCGAAGGGATCAAATTTAATTCTGCTAGAGTAATATCGTTGTTACTGGCCCCGGGGTTGATATCGGACGCCTAAACCCGACGAGAGGAATAGAATATGCCGTTACCTGGCGAACTAAATTACTAAAACCAGTGATGCTACCTGAGGGTGGAGCTATAGTCTAAGTTCCTTAGCTCTTAGATTCAGAAATATTGTTATTGATTTAATTGATTAAATAAAATTAAAAAGAACTTAATCGAAAGTTTGTATCTGGCAAAAATACTTTTATTTGTTTGAAGATGGTAGACAATGAAGCTTGATGAATCCCTACATGCTTATTGGAGTGTGAAGTTTGAGCTGTTGGTTTTGGACAAGAAGAGGTTTCCGGATATTGGGGATATCCATACTTGGTTTACTAAATATATGGGTATTTTGATTCATGAAAGCTGCTTCTTTGAATTTTCGTTTTTTCCGGTGCTTTTCCGTGTCTAAAACCTTGGCTTATGACCACTGTATATTATGTTCGTTGCTCCATACATGTTCCGCTATACCTGATCTTGAAGTTTCACCTCTTCGAGTATGTTTCAGATGTTTTTAAATTCGTACGGGAAGAGGTCTTTTTGTTTCTCCAATGTTCGATTCGCCCCACTCGCAAGGGATTTGATAGATACAATTTTTTGTGTTTTCATTACGGGGTGGTTTTACTTTTGTAAGAAAGCTTCTAAGCGTATTTTCAGATTTAAAGGCTGTTTTGATATTGTAGTTTTTGGTTATCCTAATTTTTTCAGAAATCCCCTTAACATAAGGTATTGTAGGAAATGCTTGCTCCTCTTTCGTTTCTGTATTAGTTTTTACTTCGCGATTTTTAAGTTTTGAGATGGTATTAGTTACAAAGGTTTCAGGGTAACCATTTTGTTTTAAATCTTTTTTGATATTTGAAGCTTTAATATTAAGGCTTCCGGATTGTTGCAAACGTAAGTGCTCTGTGATAAAGAGTTTGAATTATGCCCTCTTTTATGGAGTTTGAATGATTTCGATCTGTGATTAACCCTCGTATGAGTGGGTTTCCTCTACACTGAAGTTTATTTAGATGAATTATAATTTAGTTTACACTTGAAAACGGTTATCTAACCAAAACGTGTTAAGTGAAGACAGAATAAAGACAATGGAAATCCGACAATTAATAAATACTTTCACAAAAGTTAATAAAATTCAAGTAAATTCCAATCCATTAATACGAAACTAGGCGAATATAATAATTATTCTATTTTATCTTGACAAATAAAACCCCCGGTTAATTTGCATTTATCTTCAGATAACAAGCCCGCTTTCTGGTAACGTTCTGAAAAGGGTTTAGCGATGAAATATAATTCGTTAAATATTTCTCTGACGTTGACAAAGGTCCGTCGAAAAACATACCTTGAAAAGTGGCTCCGTGAAAAATCTACAACAGTCTCACAGGTAAGAAAAACTTTTTACCGAGAAAGAAAAAAGTAATAATTCTACGACACGAGGCAAATTGTCAGTGTCGGATGTATGAAATTTGATTAACATGGAACTTTGCGTTGTTTTTGAGTCAAAAGTTACGTTTTATGGGCTAAACAAATTTTTATCGAAGTACAGTTGTATTAATAAAAAAAGCGTAGATACAAGAATTAGAATGAGAGGTAAGTTTTGTCATATTTGCGTAAAACAGGCTTATCTATAAATGACTGCTTATTGGAGGTTATCACACGTCATAGACTATCAAAATTGTAAAGCATTGGCGTCAGTGTAATTAATTTTGAAATTGAATGGTGGTAACGTTTGATAAACTTTGACCGAAGATCATAAAAATGCCTCGTCAGTTGTCTGAAGTTGAAGAGGCTCAAATTGTATCAAGAATCGAAGAAGGATGATCAATCCGTGCTGTAGCGCAGTTGTATAATAAAAACAGAAAAACTATACCGGGTGTCCACAGAAGGTGGCTCGCCCCTCTAACTTTTTTGTTTTTCAAGATAATGAAATAAAATTCGGGGGATTTGTATACGACATAAAACTGCATTTTTTGACAGGTGACAGGACTCAACATTATGGAACTTCCAATTTAACCGGAAGTGACATAAACTTTCGATTTTTAAATAGGACACCTGGTATATTTTTACTATTTTTGACTCCATATGACATTCTAAATACAACGATGTGTCACTTGTCACTTTTTGTCACCAAGAAAATACTTTTTTTTCCAAATTTATTGTTTTATCTAGAGGGCTATGAATACCTTATAATCACTTATTTCAGTTCTTTAATCCTGGGAAAAATACAATTTTACTATTTTTGGTCCAATGCTATGTGCTATGTAAAATTTACTCTTTAAAGTTGTATAACTCGTTTTTTTTAAATGGCAACATGGTGGCTCGTCGGGTTAAGAAAAAAGAGGATTTTATTACGATTATTTTGATAACATACACTATATTAGGTTTTAGAAAAGCTGCCATTAAAAAACTTTAAAAAGTTAACTTAGAACTTTCCTAAAATGAAGCAACTTTTGAGAATAAATTTAGATTTAAATGCATCAAGTAGCCTGTGACCAGCAAAACTGATAAAACAAAATCATGCCTTGAAGAAAATTGAAATGCCAACAGCTTCTGCCAAAGTAAATTAGTTTGTTGTTTAAAAAGCATGGAAAATAATACTTTTACAAGGAGTGAAAAATTTGGTTATGTTATTAGTGTTTGCAGAATGTAGAAATAATTCAATCGATGCTGCACTTGGCATTTCAATTTTCTTCAAGGCATGATTTTGTTTTATCAGTCTTGCTGGTCACAGGCTACTTGATGCATTTAAATCTAAATTTATTCTCAAAAGATGCTTCATTTTAGGAAAGTTCTAAGTTAACATTTTAAAGTTTTTTAATGGCAGCTTTTCTAAAACCTAATAGTGTATGGTATCAAAATAATCGTAATAAAATCCTCTCTTTTCTTAACCCGACGAGCCACCATGTTGCCATTAAAAAAAATGAGTTATACAACTTTAAAAAGTAAATTTTACATAGCACATAGCATTGGACCAAAAATAGTAAAATTGTATTTTTCCCAAGATTAAAGAACTGAAATAAGTGATTTTAAGGTAGTCATAGCCCTCTAGATAAAACAATAAATTTGGAAAAAAAATATTTTCTTGGTGACAAAAAGTGACAACTGACACATCGTTGTATTTAGAATGTCATATGGAGTCAAAAATAGTAAAAATATACCAGGTGTCCCATTTAAAACTCGAAAGTTTATGTCACTTCCGGTTAAACCGGAAGTTCCATAATGTTGAGTCACCTGTCAAAAAATGCAGTTTTATGTCGTAAACAAATCCTCCGAATTTTATTTCATTATCTTGAAAAGCAAAAAAGTTAGAGTGGCGAGCCACCTTCCGTGGACACCCGGTATGTAAAATTAAGCAACGCTGGGAACAAAAAGAATCCCTAAAGAGGAAAATTGGTTCAGATTGTCCAAAATGTTCCAACCCTGAACAGGATCCTGCTTTTTTGGGATATTTAAGAAATAATCCCAACCTACCGCAAGCAGAAGAGTCAAGAAATATAAACTAAAATGTCGCCCAGCTGCGAAAAAAATGTTTCATACCGAAGAATAGCGACAATCAAGGACTATTTTTGCTTTAAATTATATATACCGCAATCCTCAATTTTGGAACAGGGTTATTTTTACTGATGAAAAGACGTTCCAGTCGACTTAAAACGGACAAATATGTGTGTGACGTCTAAACAATACCAGGTTTGAAGAGCGATATACTAACCACCTCACTTCTAGACATGGGCGTTTCTCTGTGAATGTTTGAGGCTGGATAAGTGTTCATGGACCCGGTGTTTGCTGGCGAATAGAGGGAAGATTTAATGCCGGAAATTACATTAACATTTTAGAAAACATATTGTAACCATCTGCTGAGCAAATATATACCAATAATACATTAATATTTCAACAAGCTAATTGTCCAGTCCACACTGCCAATGCTGTAACCCACTGGTTTCAAACCCTTAATGTGCCCCAAAGTGCTGCCTTGGGTCCCTTATAGTCCCGATATCGATCCAATTGAAAATATTTGGGGTATAATCATAAAAAAAATATATAATCGAAATTTTAGGCCACAAAATTCAGAATATTTATCGGAAATAATACATGCGTGATGGGAAGAGCTTGATTCAAATATTTTATCAAATATAATTCAGTCAATTCCGAATAGACCATCTCAAGTATTAAAAAAACAGGGATATATGACCAAATATTAGATTTTATTTATTCTTGTTAAACGTTTTTTGTTTCTATTGAAATTTTTATAAAACTGTTAAGATATATTATAAAATAAAAAATTATTTTTGTTATTCTATTGAACTAACGCCCAACGCCAATGCTTTGCATTTTTAATTACCTTTAACATGCGATAAGCCGGTTTTACGCAAATATGGTTAAGGTTTCCTCTCATTCTCGTTAAATACAAAGAAAAATAAATTAATTAAAACAGGTATTGATACGATCAATAAAGTTCAAATTCAGACAGGACAGCTATAGAAAACTCCGAGCAACGATGTGACCTGCGCAATAAATACGTTAAAACTAATACTAAGGCGCGCGGCGATTGCCGATCGTTACAAACCCCCACCCACCAACGTCTTGTGGATTATAGGTGCTGACGAATACAATTCGTTTTTGGGGACGCTGTTTTGCTTTCTTAATTGTAGAGAAAGCGCTTTACTGGAAACAAAATGCGTCGCATTAAGAATATATACAATTTATTTCTTAACAAAATTGTTGTATTAACAGTAGTTCATTATTCAACAAGACTATGCTGCGAATGGCCACCAATAAAAACACTGTTCTAACAAATCTGGAACTGATATAACACTAAAGTGGGTTTGATACGCTAGCAATTTATTTAATATGTGTTAATAAAAAATATGCTATCAGAACAAACTATATCTTAGGAAACCTGATGGATTAGATCATTTTTCTCAGTGTACATTGTATAAAACGTTGATCAGTTTCTTAATCACAACCCGGTATCCTAGCGATGATCGTGGAGGGTTCTGTTCTTACTTTTAGCAAATAAAATAAAAGTAAATTAACAGGCTCATTTTACTTTATCATTTCGAGGCTTTAAGCATCAACGAAGATATAAATTTCATATAAAGCGTTCTGGAAGTCGTCTCCTAGGTAGCAAAAATCTTTTTATCCGAGCATAAAATAAAGAGACAATAGTTTGAACGTACTTTAAAGTAAAAAGTTTAATCTTGTTTAAAATCCGGTGTAACACCGTGTCAGCGCGTTATATCGAAACGAAACACAATGAAAACTTTAAAAGCATTTTATTTTAAATATTCAATTTTAAAGAAAAGTAGGTTATGATTTCCTTCTAGTTTAATAAACGAAAGAATTATAAAGAAATTTTAGTTAGAAAGCGGCTTTTTTGGTGGCAGGTAAATTTTAGTGTTTGAAAAGACACTTCGTTCTTATTTTGTATTTAACCTTTGCATAAAGAAGGGAAAATCACTGAAAAATGTATTTTGATTCGTAGCTTCAAAACAAAAAACACTAGAAAAAAAATTTTCAGAGAAAATTTGTAGGTAAGGCATTTAAATGTGAATAAAAAAATTTATAACAATTTTTACGATATCTCTAATAGTTGCGGCCATAAACTGAATTTTGAGGATTTATCGGCATCTTCGGAACTTCACGTAGTCATAAAATTTTCAATTTGGCAACACTGTATTATCATTCAGCATAGAGCCCTGCACGGGCCAGAATTTTGCCCGACCCGGCCCGGCAACCAAGACATTGACGCGGCCCGAAGAAATTATTAACTAAGAGCAAAAAGCCCGGTCGGCCCGAAACGCCCGGTCGGCTCGAAAAATCGAATAATTGAACAAATTTACCTTGACATTTATGACATCTAAACAATAGACTAAACGTTACACGTTTTTCAAGTGACGTTTAATCTATTGTTTAACTGGTTAAGTGACATACTATAACAGGAAACATAATGCCTAAACTATCAGAATCTATGATGTATTGTCTTCGGCCTATCAGCTGTTGCGTATTACCTACGTATAAAACGTAAAAAGCCCGGCCAGCCCGAAAAGCCCGAAAAGCCCGAAAACATTTATTAGGGCCCGACGGCCCGATGATTAAGTGACCCGGCCCGAACCCGAGAGTCGGGCCGGGCCGCGTAGAGGCCCGAGATGAAAACCCGGCCCGTGCAGGGCTCTAATTCAGCATATAAAAACCCGAATATGTAAAATCCCGCACTTACGCTGTAACTCTACTCCAAGAACGACAGTTATGTCCTATCGACATGACCACCCCCGACCGAAAAAATGGTTTTTGAACTTTGTGAAACTCTTGTGACTTAGCGATTGTTGATAAGAAAAAAGTTGTAATACCTAACCTTTCTTATCCAAAATTGAATGCTCTACAACAATTATAAAAAAGTTTTTTCTAAATTTTCTTAATAAGTTATTATTCCTTTTTAAAGTTCAGTTGGATACAGAACAAAACGTTCTCGATTTGTTGGGCCATATCCCTAATTAATTTTCACAAATACGAAATCAGTGATTTTTGTTCCATGTCCAAAACTTAAATTGGATATATTTCTTCTATCATTGAGACTTAATTGGATTTAGTTATGTACTTAAAATAATGTATAATATTATTAATTAATAATTGAATAATGTAAATGCGATTTCCCAGAGTTGCGATTTCAGAATATAGCACAAAATAATTCTAGGGTGACGATATAATGCAAAATTTATCTATACAGAACGAGAACGGAATTTGTTGATCGATGTGGTGGCTGTATAATCGATTTCAATACGTAAAATAGGTTTTTCCCGCACAGTAATATTTTATTTCAATTAAAACGTTGATCAAATATTTTTAAGGCCAGTAGTGAAACTGTCGGGATTCTGTGACAATTTCAATTTAACTTGACCGCGGGAGCGAAAAAAATAAGGCCACCGTATTTTGGCACAGATAAGGTTTCTGATTGGTAAGGTTAACAATTGGCCTTTTAACTATAACCAAATTCATCATAGCAGCTGTGAAATTTTGAATTATGACCCATTCAAAATGAACCTAACAATAACA
This sequence comes from Polydrusus pterygomalis, assembly GCA_963969555.1. NCBI lineage: Eukaryota > Metazoa > Arthropoda > Insecta > Coleoptera > Curculionidae > Polydrusus > Polydrusus pterygomalis. The sequence goes on from OZ018376.1 coordinate 7,078,926, forward strand.
ACCCCTTCTAGAGTATCACAAAACGTTTCTACAAATATTTAAAAATATGTCACGGCAGCATTAAATTTGAACATAAACAAACCTACGTCATGCCATTACCAGGAATTTTTTTATTTGTCAGTCGCGATTTCGATTATAATGCCATCTATGTTTCGATAGAATAAATAGAAGGGAACACTGTCTAGTTCATTCAGGTAAAAGCGTCAGTGTTTTCGCCTGTTTCAATTAACGAGAGTCTTTTGTTTAATTTACGTTCCCGGTAAATAATTTAAAAACTAAAACTGTAGAAAATATGATTTTTTTCTTCCTCTATGCAGTAACATCAAAATCAAAATTTAGTGAAAGAGCCCATTGGTCTTCTTAGCCTTTCGACAGCGTCGCATAGTCTGTTTCTTGTCTATACCATAGACATTTACGTACCGGGTGTTCCACCTAAGGAGGTAATCGGCTATATCTCAGAAAGTAATAACACTAGGACTTTGGGAAAAATATATATCGATAAAAGCGGCCAAGAGAAATTGCTGGAAATTATTTTCAAGTTCGAAAAATGACCGCTATAGGGCGTAAGAGAACTTTCAAAATAGAAATGTCGATTTTCTCTTGATTTTTCCTAATAAAAATATGTTAAAATATAATTTGTATTGTATTTTTCATAAAATTATTCAACTTTATGTTAGGAATCGTTTTTTTTTCTATTTTCAATAATAAGGTGGTGGGAGAAGGTCAAACCTTTTTTCTTTCAAAGGCTGATATCTCTGCTTTGGATAAACCGATTTTATTCAACTTGGTCTTGAAAAAAAGCCCTTTTTTTCCTCCACGCGTTGATCTATTAACTATACCATATTGATACTGATGGTGGCCACTAGATGGTCTAGATGGCGTATTTCCGTAATTCGTCAATGAATAAGGACTTTCTCAAAAAAATCAAATGTTATGATATGACTTTTTCATCATATTTTATTTTAGGCTTATAAAGGCTATTAAATAGTGGAATAAAAAATCCAAGTCCATATTTAAAATAAAAAAGTTGATGATGGTCGCTCGAATCCGAAACGTCGGATTAAAAAACTAACCCCATCAGCTTGTAGAGGAGGAAAAGTTACTATAAGGAACTGAAAACCGCAACGTGATATCTTTTGTCAATCTAGAGAAATTAGGCCCACTTGACCAAAACATGTCACTGTGATGTAACAGTTAAAAAACATTGTTTAATGTTTTATCACTGAGCTAAGCACACAGATGTCACAGAGATGCTCCTAACTTGCACTAATGTCGCCACAACCAAGGATTTAAGCTTTATCACAGAGACAAAACGCAAATCTATGTCAGTGACAAACCATGTTCCATTTTTAATCTTTTGGCTTGACAGATGAAATCTGTTATTGTTTCATCCCTGTGATATCTTTGTTTTATATATCTTATGTCAAATAAATCCATGCGGTTTGACAGATGTAATATATTGTAGTTACATCTTGGAGATAAAACTAGATTGGAACAAATAATAATAATAATAATAACAATAATACTTTTATTGGAAAAATTTTAAAACAATTTTATTTAATTAATTTTTCGTCACGTCCCAATCTTTGTTTGCCTTGACGCACCCAGTCACTAGTGACTTCTTCAAAAAGTTTTTCCCGTGCAATCTGGCCCATATTGACAATATCTGCAATAATGTAGAATATATTAGTTTGTCTCCGTTGGAACCATATTATGGAAAACTTTTTTATTATTAATTTTACCAAAAAAGTTCTGCATGGTCTACATTCTAAAATGCAACAATCATATATTAAATTTTTTCATGCGTATACCTATGAGCTTTGTCAAAAAATATGAATTTTGCCCAACTTCCAAGGAACCACGATTCATAAAATTAATTTTAGTATTGTTAGTATCTACTAAATAATAAATTAAACCAGTGCTGCTGAAAGTAGAGGTCTGCTCTTCAGGTGAGTCATCAGATTCTGTCTTAGGCTCAAGTTCTCGAAGTCTACTACGACTACTATACATACCTAAAGTTTTAGCACTACGGGCTACGGGTGACATTTTCTTTAGGTACTATGTAGGGCATGTCCGAGGTCTGCTGATGGACTGTAACAGAGCTTACAGATTCTGGATTGGATTCATTAAAGTTTTCCCAAAATAATTTTGCTCTCCTTTGTTGCTGCCTCAAGAAGGAGCCACAAATACTTTTTTCGTGCGTCTGCTGTGTTCCATATAGACAATTTAAAAAACCAATAACTTTCAGTATACTTTACACATGCTAATAAATAAACAACTTACCACGCAATCACAATTCAAAAAGTAGAAGTAGAAACACACTATTTGCTCTCCAAACAATAAACACTCTCGAAACGAAAGGCATCTGGAGTGAAAAAGACGCCAAATTGACAGACTAAATTGACGTATATTAACGTCAAACTTGTTTCTCTTTATTGCAACAACAGTTTTAGCACTGAGTTGTCACAAAGATAAAACACTGCTGCAAAGCAATGTTCTTGGTTATAGTGCTATTACAACATATATGTTTGTTTTGTCACTGCTATAGAACCGTGTGATAAAACGGTGCTCTTTAATTGAGCTCTATATGAGATATCACAATCTTGTCACGTTCTATGTTTGGTCAAGTGGGGGGATAATAATAATTAATATGGAAAAATAGAGGCCATTTTTTAAAACATTCAGTTGGCAACTACTAAAAATGCCCGAAATCACTACCTTATTTCCGGACTTGATCAAAAATTGAGAAGAAATTCCAATTTTTTGGCAATAATTAGGGGCAAATTAAAATAAATTGAAGGTCAACTTATACAATTTCTAGAACAAGAACTTAAATTTTAAAGCCCGGACCTGTCTATTTTCCCATTCGTCAAATGATAATGTTGCAGGGCGCATGTCTAATTGTGTGAAGCTTTGTTTACATGCGCAAGGTCATAGATTTGCCCCTTTCGTGATTATTGTTGCCTTATCTAAAGGTAAATAAAATATCTATAGTCTATACCGAGTATTAATATAACAAAAAAAGACAATGCAAGTCTGAAAAATTCAGTTTTTTGATACTACAACATTGTCTATTTCTTCCAGTAAACGTTCGTATTTGAAGCCTAAAGCAATTTTGCTTCTTAATGCAAGTTCAATTACCCCAATCCGACCATCATCCCTCTTGGTCCTTTGTGTCGATCATACCCTTTATTCGGTAACTATTTTCTGGTAGTATTTATCGCGTCAGTTCAGCGCCAGGTCAGAGCGCAAATTACTTCGGATAAAATTAAATTTCATACTTCCGGTTAAGGGCTGTTGTCAAGAAACTATTAATCCGTTCCAGTTTTCAAAGGTTTTCGGTCCGTTTTTGTTGAGTTTCCTGTTATTGTTTGTAATCTGTTCTTGTTGGTGATTCGAGGAAAAAAATTATGTCATAAAATAGTCATTATTAGGCAATTTTCAGAACTAATACGTTAGTAAATTATTTTTTAGTATGTTCGGGTTGTGCCTATTTATTTTTTATTATTTTGTTTTTGTTTAAATGGCATTTGGCTAAATAGCCATGCAGCCAGTCGCAATGTAAAAAAAGAACAGTATTATTCAAAACATATAAACAGGGATACACGCTTCACGCCACTAGGGCTGTTAAGGCCGAATTTATTTTAAGACACACAGGAAATGAAAATCACTAAACAAATTATACAATAAAAAATAGGGAAGGTTTTTTTTTAAATTGATTGATACTTACAATTTTAAATTGACCTTGAACCAGTATATTAAAGATTTTTCTATTTCCTAGTGATAAACGGTATAAGACATTAAATGAACACTCGACTTTACATCCTTAAATCAATTGTTCGAAGAGACTATTAACTTTTTGTCGTACTTTTTACACTCCAAGAATAGGTGCTCCAAAGCACACCTTTGTCAGAAGGGATAACACGTATTTTATTTATGTGAACTGGATAACAAGAATGTCCCAATTTTAGTCGAATAATGGTTGTAATGTGTCTTGGAACTATTATATCCTTATGTCAGTGCTTGTTAGGAATATTTTTAACAAAATGTGGTACAATAGGTTTTCCATCTTATGTTTCATTTCATGTTCAATCTCCCGGGTCCAGTACGAACAGGTTAATATTGGAAAGCTGGTTTCTCTTCAAAACCTATTCCTTCCCCCACTTTGTCTTTTTATGGCTAATGCCGCAGTAAGATAGCTCGAATTAACCTATTTTCACGTCAGTAGCCATTAGGTACACCTATTTTCTGAACACCCTATATATATTCATCCTTATAACTAACAATGCTAAAATATACACATAGTAGTATAATAATTAAAGACGTCAATGGAACAGCCTCCCTTCTATTCTAAATTTTATTGGCCCAATTTCTAATTTATCCCTTTTAAATAACAAAGATCCCTTTTCCTAGTTCTATTTATTACCGGAATTCACAGGGAAATTTGAACACTGGGTCAAACCGCAAAATGCGAGGGATAAAATTAGTTGAACGAAATTCGCCAGTCATCGGGCTTCTATTAGTCTCTTCGTAGACCTGTTTTTGTTCTTCGAACAACGTTTAGTAGCACAAGCTGTTCGAAATAATATTTCTGTCTAAAAAATTATTCCTTTTTATTAAATTTTGATATAAAAATTAATATGTTTAAAGCAATAAACGCAACAAAACATAAACGATGTTTTTCAATTTTTATATTGTACTGTAAATGTACTTGTTTTGCGGACGACATTTCATTTATTACCTCCGACGAGGACGTTCTGAGCAAACCGCGGAGCATGTCATCTTTAGAATCTAAAGTCTACGATTGGTTTACAAATAATGACCTACAGCTTAATCTCGAAAAAAGACAGCGTATAGACTGCTCGAAATTCATAAAAACAAGAATAGATTTTCCTTAAATTCTAATTTTTATAACTACTTAACTAGAGGTTCTGACTTAATTAGACCTAAAAAAATTTGCTACAAGACGGCCAAGGATAATTCTATTAATATATAATTGTATAATGCACTGTCTGAAAATGTAAAGCTGCTTAGTTATTCAAAATTCAAATCTATGATTAAAAAAGCTTTCCGCCGTCACTGTTTTTAATTCACTAACCTTTTTTTTAAGGGCACAGTTCTCAAGGTCAATCATATATAAAAGACCCATAAATGGCTTGAATGCAGAGGTAACTTCCGGAACCTTGCAATTATTAAAAAAAAAAAATTAGTATCTAATTTTGGAAGGCCTGTTCAGAATGGCATTGACGAATAGTATGCCGGTGTTTTTCTTTTTAATAAATGCACAGAAACCTTTGGAAAAGCAGTTTTTTGAAAGCACTAAAATTGCCACAGTTTACCTTAAAATACTTGAAAGTAAACACGTCGATTTTCAGAACTGAAGTAAAAACAACAATTTTTACTGGTAACACGATATTTTCTAGTCTATCTAGATGTTATCTCTCCTAAGAATTCAAGAGAATATAATTTTATTTTAACAGGAAAGGTTCCGTAATTGCACAAAACACGAAAGTAAACAAAACTATGACCGGCTGACTAACATCTGCCTTGCTCTACCAGCTCCAGAAAATGTCTGGCTTTCTTCTTCGTATGCCAAAAGCATAAAAATTACTACTCTGATTATCACAGCACTGCAGTGCTCATGCGAATCGTCAACAGTTCGGAAAATCGAATTGACGATATAAAATGGCGTCATTAATCCCACCTTAACTATTTTTTTTATTACTGTTTGTATATAACGTTTGTGTATATTATGTTCTTATACAATTGTTTTATTATAATATTTAATTTAGTTAAATATATGCGTCCAGGAATGCTTAATATTTTATATGACTTGCTACAATTTGTAATTTACAAAAATGTGGTCAAATAAATCAGTCTATATCCATGTCTATATTGGAAAAAATAAGTTTGGTCCGAATTTCTTACAACTCAGCATAAATAATACGAATGAAACACTTATTTTTTTTTTTGAAGGTCGCGTGTCGGTCTGCAAAGGGATGAAAAGTAGTTACAAAAATGTATATCAAAAAAATATTTATACGTAATACAGTTTCTTTGTAGTTCCCATGGTAACAGCGCGATCAATGGTAACAATTAAAAGTTCTTAAAAGGCTGTAACTTCGGTCTGCGTCAACCGAATTTAACAAACAATCGCTTGTTTTAAAGAACGTTTTAGCCTGATTGAACCTTTATATAAATATTATCAAAATTAATGCAAGCGGTTAATAAAAGAGGGCCTTTTTAAAAAATATATTGGTAGCTTCGATTTCTTAAAAAAATTGAAAGCAACCATTCAACCATTTTAATTCTATTCTATGGCTAACTCTAACTTCAGGCAATGTTTGTTTTACCGACGGATGCGACTTCACATTAAACAATAAACCATTTTTTTTTTGGACTTTGACAGAATCAAATTGGGATTTGAATGAAGATAGTTGGTTTCAAATAGACAGTTGCTTACGCACAATGGAGGAAAAGTAGGTACCACAGGTTTAAATATAACATAGTTGGTTTCAAATAGACAGTTGCTTACGCACAATGGAGGAAAAGTAGGTACCACAGGTTTAAATATAACATGTACTTTCCATAACACTATGTATACTATTTTTTGGACTATTCTATTAACATCAAAATTCCCGCACCTAATCAAAAGATTACATTAACAAAATTCGTTTTATATTCGCAATTCAATTTAACAAAATCGCAATGTTGTTGAAGGCTTAATTAAAATCATGTTTCAGAGCAAAGAGGCTTTATATTGCGCATATTCACGATAAAATCTCAGATTTATGTTATAATTTAACAATATTTTAGCAGAGAATTTTACCCACGATGAATAGATGAATAATTAAATAAAATATTTTAATATGCCTCTGTAAACATAGCATATATAATTTGTTAAAATTAAAACTTAATGTGTTTCCAAAATATAATATTTAAATTTTTTATTTGCATACTGAAATAAAGTACGAGGAGATGTTCGATTACAAGTTAATTTATTTGAAGAAAATTTTTTATACCGTTAAAAATTCTATATTTCTATATTTTTTTATTTGTTTCCGCAGAAATCTAAATATAAGAATTGCGAATACATACCTTTCTGATAATCAGCATAAACCTCGAACGTCCTCACTCCAGTATACTCTGCCTTTCCTCCCGCGTAAACGCCTTCCTGCTTATCAACCAACAACCACTGATGACCGATAAAATCAAACGTTTCGTTATACCGTCGTCCCTCGCCACCGTCAAGCTCCAGCGTTGCCGCACTTCCGTACCGTGACACTCTGGCGACGTGCCATTGACCGTCGTCCACCGGGACCGCACTTAACCAGATATCTTTCTCTTCTGTCCTGAGGGAATTAAGGTTATACCGGAAATAGAGTCGGGAATCCTTGATTTCCAAAATGCCGTACTCGCGGTTGTGCTGATCGGATACTCGGAATAATTCGCCGTGTTCCTCGCGGGTTCGGAACCGAAGCTGAACTTGGGTCGAAAACCGATCGGGTTCGAAACTTAGCGCGTACTTGACGTAGGATTGCGGTTTGAAGCTAGTAGGAATGGTGGAAATAGCGCAGGATGGTCCTGTCCAGCCGGGATGGCATTGGCACTTGGCTTCGTTCATACTGCCAATGCAGTTACCATGTTCCCAACACCTTAAAAATAGTTTATGCATATAATTTTTAAGAGTAACGATTTTTTTAAAATTTAAAGACAACAGAGACTAAAAGTACACATAAGAATTTACCTTGACGTAGTGTCCGACCTATGACACACCTCCTCAGTTTGCGGACACCCGGCCATACTATGCCTGGACAACCCAGGATGCGCCAAATCGTACAACTTCGAGTTATGGAACAAGTTCCTAATACAACCATCGAAACTCTTGCCCACGGGCATGTATTGCCAGTGGTAGTGAGTGGGGTCAAACTGTTCCACATATAGACCGCCCAGTTGTAGGGGAGCGTTGACGTTCAGGTACTCGTTAAAGGGAGGAATGGTACCTTGAGCTTGACAGCTTGAGTCGTCGAATTCTGGCGGAGTACCGTCCTCTAATTCAGCTGTATAAAGTTATTCAGGTAGAACATTAATAGCACAATTAAAAATATATAGGTATAATTATTATTATTCATCGCCTGTATTGTTTTTTTTGTTGTTGTTTTAAAGCGTACAATTTTAAATGTACAGTGACTGAAACTTACCAACCAAAAAGCCAAATTGGGATTATGATACAGATTATAAACCTTAGTTAAAAGGATACTAATCATATCCCGTCAACTTCTTTAAGTGACGGTTATCAAAACATTAACGTCAACGATAACAACCTCAATGGAATTATTTATTTTTATCTCCTTAGCTACTTTGTAGTAACTATTGAAAACTAGTATTGTTCCGATGTTAAGACTTAAACTGATCTTTTTTTTAAACCTTCATTATAATTGATTCCAACTAATTTCCTGTCAATAATTAAAAAAAAGTAAAAGTGCAATAAATAGACAACCATAGAAAGTTCTGTTGCAGCTTCTTTAAACAGATTAACACACTTCCCAGTATCAATAAAATGGGAAATACAGCTGATATATAAATATAAATTATTTGAACTGTCCTTCCTAGTCGGCAGACTTGCAATAATCAACCACCATTCTAACATTTTCGGTATCCCAAATATATCCACTCTATGCCACTCTCCGTCATCTAAAGTTTTCTTCGTCTTGACTCTAAGTTCCAAGGTTCCAGATCCAAAATCTAACAGCAGTCTAGGATAGCCTCTCCTCTAGCTCTACCGCAATGTAATCAGATACCATTATTTCGTCCTTTTCCGGTGGTACAATTGGTCCATTATAGAGCAGCAGGCCGTCTGGCTTTCTGGTAATGAATTCAAAATGTAGATGGCTCTTGTCGCACATTTCCAGGGCTGGGTACCACGCCCACCCGTTACCACGGAAACTTCGGGAGGTTTGTTGGCATCGCGGACCATTATATCTAGACAAACGTAGATGTTAAGTTAAAGTTTGTGTCAAGTAAGAATTAATAAGTTAAGGTATATGGGTATTCAGAGTAAGTCCTAACCCCTTCGACAATGCCTCATAAAGACTTTTTAAAAAAACATAACTAGAACGAAGTAGGTTATTGAAATGATAGTTCCTAAGTTCTTGCTCCACGATAAGTTATACGTAGGCAACCGGGAAAACCTCTTGAAAGCCCAAAAAGAAGAAAATTCCCTATTACCGTTTTTAAAAAGATTTTTTAATTGAAAATATATTTTTTCTACTACTTACTTGAGAATCGTCATTATTTACTTCATTCCTATATCGAGAAGTAACATTTCTTCACCTAGGTTAATAATAATAATAAAAAATTTCCTAGGTCAATAATGAAAAACAGCCTGTTCAATGAGGTTGTTGCAGACAATTTTATAACTTAACTCACCGTTTCTTTAACATATTATTGATTTTGAGCCTTTTTTGACCATTTTAAACAAAGAAATTCTGGAAAACAGGATTTAATTATCAATAAAATAGGACTTTTTATTATAATTTTATTGGAAGATACTTTCAGGAATGGTTCGTGACCGGCTTTTTTTCTTACACACCAGTCCATTAATTGCGCGTATGCATTCAAGTATAGTTTCTTAGATTTCTCTGGTAACAGATCGCACTGTGCGCTATTTGCCGCATCTCTAAGCTCGGGTGGGGTACAAATTTCCAATTCTTCACTCTCAATTTCAGACATTTTATAATTTTAACTTTATATTATTATCTAACCCGAATATTTTCTACATACTGACAGATGATCGCATTTGACAAGTAAAATCCTAAGTGACTTGATTTTCAAATTTTTTTTAAAATTAGGTGAAAATGGGTAACAAAGATTTAAACGAATTAAAATATGTAATATTTTATTGTTAGTAGTAGAAAAAATTGTATATATACCGCAGTTGAGAAGGCTATTATATACCTCGCACATTATATCCCTCGGCGCTTCGCGCCTCAGTATATAAAAGCGCTCGCTATATAATAGCTCACTTCTCAACCTAAGTATATAATGTACTATTGTTTACTAAGAAACTTACCCTGCCGGGCATGAACATGTCAAGGAAAATCTAGTTTCACTGCAACGCCCGCCATTATAGCATGGCGTATTTTTACAATTTTCCTCTTTGGAGAAGTTTCTTGCGCCGCATGTGCACTCTGCTAGGACATCTACTCGTACGCCAACTAGGGCTGTTTTGTTCGCATTTACCTGAAACAATGTATTATTATTTAATACACAATTTATGCTATTGATTATAACACGAATTTTTCGCAACAGTATGATAAGTAGCTATTTTGAAGCCTTTATATAAGGTGCACTCTACTTCCTTCAAATCCCGACGCTTTTATTTCAGAAAATGTCGATGGAAACTCGTAACGATACATTTGACATGCTCGGATGAATTTCATACCGACATCGACATCGAAATATAAATCAAAGCCGCGATTGGCATATGGTGTGATTTGATTTGTCGGGTCTAGAAAGGGGTAAAATATTTCTCCATAAGTAATCCAATCTGACGGAATTTATACCATTTTGAACATAGTCTAGATTAATTTTTGGTAAATTTGTGAAAGTAATTTTAATAACCATTCATAATATAGTTTCTAAAAGTTCCTACGATAAAACAATCGATACGCAATTAAGCTTGTAACATACATAAGATGTTTGTATAATTTTTACGTCAGTAATAAACTGGTATTCAGAGATTTGATCATTAAAAGATCAGTAAATAGTAATATTTCCAAATATACTTGCATACAGTTCTGGTAAGCTTAAACTACACTACACTTTTAATGTAAAGAAAGGAATACAAAATGGACTTGCCGCATGGTAAAAAGAGATTGATCAAGATTGCCAAGTGCAAAAGTGTAGCTACAAGCCAATCAAGCGGTGCGCATGCGCATGTTTCGCGTTCAATGCTGCGCTGCCATATTATAATTTAGGTTCGTGGCGTAGTACAAAGCCGTCAAAATGCCCTGTGTTTTCAAATACAAACAGCTGGATTTGTTCTCAGTAAGCGCAAGGTTTTGCAACTGATTGTACCGTAAGTAAAACGGATAAACTACTAATATTAAATTTATAATAGCATATTATGATAAATAAAATGTTTGTTATTAGAAATAGGAGAGTTAATTAACCTAAACTGATTTATTCTAATCACCGTTTAACCCCAATAATTACCAAGAAAATTTAGTCTCTGAAACCTGACGCGTGAGCTTGCTACGGCCCATTACTAAACAGGGGACTTTTAGAAAGAAGCCAGTATCAGTTGTTAATGTCACATGTGGGTGTCAACTATTGGGACTAAAATAGTTTACTCTAATAGCGATGTCAATCGTCTACATTAAGACTAACCTATTCTAAGCGTATGTAAAATGTGCCCACATGAAATGCTAGTGGCGCAGGAGTTAATGGAAGATGACCCAGATACTAGGGTAGGGTATAGTTCAGATGTTCTTCCAACAAGACCTATAGACCTAATCACATATAAAAAATATTCCCTCATTTAAACCATAATATTTCTCTTTTCCAATAATACAAAGTAATCCATTTGCTTCTTTTTTTTTCCTTTCTTTACCCAATGCGGGAAATGCAATCGCCTCATAAGCATAAAAGGCGTTTTTTCAGGAAATTTCATAAAATACACGATACTCGTAGATTTCCACTGACAATGGAAAATATTCATAATTTAAAATATCAAAAAATACCTTTAGAAAGGAAACAAGTTTACTTTTTTGAATAAGAAAAAGTCCCCACAAAAGAGTCAAATCGGTTAAATTTATCAGAGCAAACTTTTATTTCAGGGTTTTTGTTACCGCTTTTATTCATTGCTGTTTTCTTTGCCCGTGGGAAATCTATTGGTGAATACAGAGGTTTATTTGTACCAAAACTTTACTTCTGTAATATGATGATACGCTTTTAAAGGATTAAAATGTTTGTATTGCCATTATTTATTACATATATTATACGTTTTGAACGCTTATACTGCGAGTATAAACTTTAATCAAATAATATTAGGACCTAAGAAAATTGAATGCTTATGTTTATCAGTTAGTTTAATTTTTTAGGCTGCGACACAATTTCTTCATCCTGGATCCTCAATCCTGCAAAATTAGTTTGCTCTATAGCATCCCGTGTTATTTGGAATGGGTTCTCCTGTAAATATTGGATCAAGGCGTTATCTTCGAATTTCGTTAAACTTCTTGTTTTTCCCGCTGCCTTCTTTTTTTCTAAAGTCCCATCTCTTTCCCACTTGTGTTTCATCTTTAATATCGTGTTTTGCTTGTATGCATTATGTAAGCAATGTTTCTAATAGGTACACCATCTTGTATATAAGCAATAGTTTTTGCTTTCTAAGTTAAATTCATTTAAGGCATAATGGTTTCTATTAGTACTTCGAAAGATAGTCAATGTCAATAAAAAACGTTAACCTATTTTAAGAAATCTGATTTACAAGTTGTTAGAGTCGGTGTACAATAATTCATTGAACATAACTGTTCATATTTAAATCTGCTTTTAGATCAACTTATAAATCACTCGTATTCAACATTAATATTAAGTTTTAATAAATTTTAAAGATGATATTCCAATAAACTTAAAATTACATTCCGTAAGAGATAATACCTATATTAATCGCAATCATTCACAAAATGTTAATAGAAGTCTATATTTGATGTTTCGCAACGCGCCAGAATATGACAGGCCATTACTTAAAGAATTATTAATCGATAACCTACTTATCATATTTATATTAAGGCACCTGTTGCTAGAACCTATATTATTGAGCCAAATAACTCAGAAATTGAATTATATTTAAAATACTTTCAAACTTTTTGAAAGAGTATATTACGTAACGAGGTGGAAAGTGTTTCATTACCGTCGAGAGATTTATATGGTAAACTGAGGCGCAGAGCGCCTAGGTTAACTAAAAAATCTCGAGACAGGAATGAAATTTCCTACAGAGGTTTGTATACGATTTTATTTACAATCATTAACATTGTGTCAAAGTAATAAAATTTACGTTTTTAAAATTTGAAAATTGCACTGGTTAGTTTTTAAAACATTTAAATGGTTGCTATGAGATGAACAATTCGAGCATAGTTTTAGGTGTTGGGATAGGTTGGCCGGGCTACAACTACTTTACAAATATAAAACACCCAACCACTTCCCCACTCTTAGTCTTCGCATTACATAAAATTATTTAAAGTTTTTGTCCTTGCGATTAAACCATTTCAAAATACCAGCAGAATATTTCACCGTATCTACGCTTACCTGAGAAATTCAGCCAAGATAGAAACCGAAAACATTAAACATCGCGGTAGGTGCTTCGCTATCGGAACGTATTTGCTGCTATGGAGGGGGAATGGGAATTTGAATCGCGCTCGAACAGAAATTAGCAACCTTGAGTCTTTATAGATTAGTTAGTAACTCGCGCCAAGTCCTTTTGTATTCATTTTTTGCATTAAAAGCCTTCAGGCTTGCCAGTACCACATGGTTGTACCTAAACCTACACAGATAATTATTTAATATTATACAACTCTTATAAAAAATCATAATAACCCAATTAGTTTTCAATAATCTTTGTTAAAAATGTCAACTTTTTGTAGTTTCTAGACGTTTATTGTCAAGTGTTAATGGTTGTCGGATATCTAATGTATGGGACTCCGGGTTTTAGACCATTTGGGGTCAGATAGTATGTCTGACCATTGCTTAAAAGTTAAAAGTTCTTTATAGATGATAATTTACACTTACCATATACGGCAAGGCACTTATGTCTAGAGTATTGGTACAGGAACCTTCACACATCTGGTTTTCGTAGAGACATTCGTCAATACCGACCTGAAACAAAAAAGTGAAATAAATTAAAAATTTCTTATTCAATTCGACCATGCATAGCCGATTTAAATGGAGTGAGTGAGACAACATTCCGAGCCAATTCATTTCGGCACTTTCACTAGGGGAGGTTTAGGGCGAGAGGGGTTACCGGATAGTGGTTAGCTTCATGTCAGAGGCCATGGGTTTCACTAAATAATTTGAAGTTCGTTTTGTTTGTCATATCATGATGATATGGCAAACTATTTTTAAAAATCAACTACGAATTTGATTTGCTTCTCGCCGATACACAGTAAAAAATTCAATTGATTAACAGGAATGAATGTCTAATTTAATTTATTTAATTATATTTGCTGCTGTAAATAGTATGAGTGACAGAGTCCTATTTAAAATTACTTTTTACATAATTAGTAGATATTTTCGAGGTTTGGATAATTATAATGTAATATATTATACTTTTTAACTCTATTTTAACACTTCTCTTCTGATCTTTAATAAAAACTCATGCTTATTATTACCTTGAAATATAATATTTATAAAACTAAATTTTCAGAATAAATTATTATAATTATCATCATTGTGTGGAAATAGTAAGCGGTAGAACCGATAAGGACTATTGCATCAATTGTTTTAGAAGTTATCAGATGTATAATTTTCCGGTCCGGTCCTGAATTCATACCAACTTATAAAAATTAACATTAAGTAACTAATATCTGACAATCATTATTTCGTTTATCTTTAGCTTCCTCCAAACCTAAACTTTAGCTTAGATAATATGTTGATGATACCTTTATTATATAACATATTATTAGTACAAGACAATCCATTAGATTCACCATGGAAACAGAATAACATTCTACTCTACTACCTTTTCTCCATATTCTTGTCAAGCGAGTTACTGAACACATAAAAATTTAAGTGAACAGGAACCCAACTCATACGGGGCAATACCTTAATAATGGATCCAATCATTCAAACTCCATAAAATAGGGAATAGTTCAAGCTTTTTATCACAGAGCATCTAACATTTGCAATAATCTGGAATATCTTAATATTGAAATTTCCAATATCAAAAAAGATTTAAAACAGAATCCCTGAATCCCAAAAACCCTGAAACCTCTGTAACTAATACCATCTGAAAACCTAAAAATCGCGAAGCCAAAACTAGTACAGAAACGAACGAGAAGCAAGCATTTCTTACAATACCTTACATTATAGGGATTTTTGACAAGATTAAAAGGATAACCAAAAACTATATCTAAACAGCCTTTAATTCCGGAAATACGCTTAAAAGCTTTCTTACAAAAGTAAAAACCTCCCGTAATGAAAACACAAAAAATTGCATCTTCCAGATTCCTTGCGAGTGTGGCGAATTGTACATTGGAGAAATAAAAAGACCTCTTCCCGTACGAATTAAAGAACATCTGAAACATACTCAAAGAGGTAAAACTTCGCGATCAGGTATAGCGGAACATGCGTATGGACCAACCAACATATTATACACTATACAGTAATACAGTGGTCAGAGGCCAAGGCACGTAGGCGGGGTCATCAAGCTTCATTACACATGGATAGTATTTAACCCATTAGCGCCCAGCGTCCTATTTATAGATCACTTTACAATTCACGTCGTTCTGCCGTCTACGATGCATCAAACGAATACATACCCAGTTTTATTATCAGTTAGGACCACCTTATAATAACAAATCTTTGTGATTAGTTTATACAGACTTGTTGAATTGAGTAGTGCAGCTATTTATTTCTGCTATTTTTAGTTCTTGTGCGCCCCTAGCTATTTTGTGGTATATCTTTGAGTTGCTTGCAGGTAGGTAATTTTTTTTTCTTATTTAGTTGTAAAAATAACAAATAAAGACTACCATAAAGTAATATTGACAAAATTTTAAATACATTTTTTTTATACTTGAGAAAAATTAGCGATCTATCAATAGATCATTGGGCTTTCCAGGTATAAAATTTTTAAATAGTTATAAAAATGTTCTAAAATATTTGTTCTTTTTTTTTAGAATTATTGCAATGGATAGAAATAAAAATGTTTTTAAAAACTTGGAAGATGCTGTTGACTATCTATAATCAGAACAAATTGACGCAGATATACTAGCGTTGTCTCCTGAAGTTGAGGAACTCACGGATGAGGAAGTTATCAATGATGAAGATACTGGTACTCCTACGGTAAAGGATGTTGCTGGCTTTACAGAAGTACTTCCACATTACATTGTAGAAGATAGCGATGAAGATGATAATCTACCGTTAGAACGTTTACTGCCGCATTTACAGAAAAAGCGCAAATTAGAAGAACCGGAAAAACTTATTGCAAATTGGACTAAAATGGACCCTACATACGATGCTTTTGCGCTTTTGCGGTCAAACCACTAGCATCAGCTCCACGATAGAATCAAGAACAAAAAGCTCGAGTTCCAGTTCCTCAGCCACGATTGATTCAAAACTATAATAAATTTATGGGAGGAGTGGATCATCACGATTGGCTGTTGGAGAAGCACAGTATTGCAATTCGGGCCAAGAAGTGGTACTGGTGTTTATTTACGAGAATAATAGATATGGTACCATATCTGAAACTAGGTCATGGAAGAAATGTTTCCAAAGGTCGACCATTCAGTTTTCCTTCAACCTCTAAAACACTAGTTTTAGATAATGTACGACTAGACGAAATAGGCCATTTTCTCAAAAAAAGAGAAAATCAAAGACGCTGCCAGTATCCATCTTGTAAAAGTCGGCCGCTTACATTTTGCAACAAATATAATGACTATGTACTAAATGTTTTTCGAATTTTCATAAAAAATAGTTTTTATCTAGAAATAAAATTCATTTAAAAATATATAAAATGATATTATTTTTTGCCCAGCGATCTATTTATAGATCAGCCCTTTTTTCAAAAACCACCAATCACTTAAACTTTTGAAGGTGTAATCTAACTAACGATTATCAGTTGAAACTAAAAAATTCATATTTCATAATATTTTTCAAAAAAAAAATTATTTGGGCGTTAATGGGTTAAGACAGTAGCCTTAGAATTATAATTTAGTTTACACTTAAAAACGGTTAGAGATACTTTTACTAACCTGTGTTAAGGAACAAAATAAACACAATCCTTAAGGTAATTTTTTTTCTGATAAAAAAATTATTTGATAAATGTGATTAAATTTGCGCATATTTATCTTTCTTCTTTTATTAATTTATATAAATCCAAACTTTTTTAACGTAAAATCCAAATATGGGTATGTGGCCGATTTTGGGATAAAACGAAGAAGTAAAGAAATATTGATCAAAAACGAAATGGCAAATGCGTCATTAGTGTTTCCTTTTTAAAAAACCTTTAATGAACGTTGCATTTTCGTAATAAATTGCAGGGGTGAGTACTAGAACAGTCTGGGGTGGCCATGGCTTACCCGCCCCCTCTAAATTATTAATTACCCCAATATGCATACCATGTTAATAATTGGGTACATTTTTTGCCACATCGTCGAAACTTCTAAAATAAAATTTTACGTGGCAGCTACATTTTATCATGTGAAATAATATTGTGGTTATATTTCGTGCCGGAAAGGACAAAAAAGGGTTATAAATGCTTTTTGGCCAGTAATAAATGAAGAGAATTAAGAAAAAAGTTAGGAAAAAGGTATATCGTTAAAACGTACCCTGCCCTTTTTAGTTGCCCCCATAACTTCTTGTATTTAGCAGTAGAAAAATGCCTTTCTTGCCTCAAGTGTAAAACAGGTAATGGTAAGCGAACAATTTCTCTAATAGTCAGTAGACCCATAATCGTTACGTTATTGGTATTGGAGCTTTATTTTCTTAAAACAAAGCGTTTCGACATTAACAGCTGATCTGGTTTCGTCGTTAAGATTCCAGATCAGCAGTGGGCCGTAACAAGCTCACGCATATTCTTCCGGTTTTGATTTTTTTTAAGTGGCTGTTTTTTGTGTAGTGTGTGTTTTAAACATTTTACTTTTGGATTTTATATATTTCAGAGACAGATTTTCTTGGTGTTTATTATTTCAGTTTAATGGTTGGGAGTACAAACACCTAAAGTGCCTAGTTAAACCATTGTTTGCAAAGGTTGTAATATTCCCGATAACTTATCCGATCCTAATGATATAAGTAAATTTTTTGGTAGGTATTTGAAAACTGCTTCTGACTGCAGCCCTAAGGAGAATTTTTACAATAGTAGAATATTTAATAATGAACTAACTATCTCTTTTAGAATGGCTGAAATACCAGATATTCACAAAATAATTCACTCCATCACTTCCAATGCATCAAATCAAATCAAATCAAAAATGTCTTTATTTCATATTAACAAAATGAATAAAACAAAATAATAATATCGGGCGGCGGTATCCAACATGGTTGCTCATATACAACCACCCAAAACTAAAATATTTAAATATTTATTTAAAATAAATAAACAAATCTAAATCAAACTCCTAGCTAAGACAAAGAGCGAAAATGAAAGAAAAAAAAATTATACTATAATAGTATTAAAAATTTAAAAAGAAAAAAGAAAATAGCATTTGTTAAGAACCTTTCCTTAAAAACCTGTAGGAACATAAGGATCTCTTCTATTCATAATATATACCTTCAATGCTCGGTTAAACGCTGCCGGGCTGGGTGCAATCTTCACGTCGATGGGCAGGCGGTTGTAAATTAGGGCGGCGTTATAGCTAAAAGATCGTTGAAATAAAGATAAGTGATGCCTTGGAACATTAAAAAGTTCTCTATTCCGGGTTTCGCGATTGTGCACATCAGTGCCTTTGGTTAAAAGATCGCTTAAATAAATTGGGATACCAGACGAATTAATACGAAAAACTAACCTAGCCAAATGTAGCTCAAAGCGCTCTTTAATGTTAAGCCAGCCAGAGTCGATAAGACTGGGAGTGATGTGATCAAATTTTCTTAATTTGTACACAAATCTCAAACAGGCGTTTTGAATTTTTTGTAGACTGTTTTTATCTTTTTGTAATAAAGCGGGCCAATAAACTACGTCACAATAGGTCAGGTTAGATAAAACAAGCGAGTCGGTTAACATTAGCTTTAGTTTAGTGCTTAAGATATCTCGGTGCATATAGAGAAGTCGCAATTTGTAAAATGACTTTTTAATTAAAATGGAAACTTGACCGCTAAATAGAAGATCAGAATCAATGAGTACACCCAGGTTTTTGCACTCGTTAACAGGTTTGAGAATATTATTGTTAATTTTTATTTGAAACAGCGAGTTATTTATTAAAGCTTCTCTATTTGCACCGAATAACATTAGCTGGGTTTTAAACTCATTGAGAACCAACCCGTGCGCTCTTGAAACCTGTACAATAGTTTCAAGGTCATGATTCATTTTGTTAATAGCTAATAGAAATAAACTATTCAGAAAGAAGAAATAAATTTGGGTGTCATCGGCATACTGGTGCGATCTACAATATTTCAAAAAAAGCCCAAAGTCCGCAGTATAAATAGAGAACAGCAGAGGACCAAGAATGCTGCCCTGAGCAACACCCTGATTAATTGTAATCAGATCCGATGTATCACCTTTTAAAACAACGCGCTGCTTACGATCTTTAAAATAACTATCAAAAAATTTAATATAGGAGTTACCAAATCCGAAATATTCTAGTTTCTTTGTTAAAATATTATGTACCATAGTGTCAAAGGCTTTGCTATAGCCTAGAAGTATCTGGTGCAGATGGTATGTCTCTAACGATGTTAAAATATTGCAGTCCCCACGTAGATCAGTATGTCACACATATTATCAACTGTTGTCTAGAGGCTAACTATTTTCCAGATCAATGGAAAATTTCTGTTGGTAAACCACTGCCCAAAATTAATAATCCTTTAACTTTTAATGATCTTCGAATCATAAGTATATTGCCGCTGCTTTCCAAAATTTTTGAAAAAGTTTTGTATGGTCAATTATTTCAATACTGTGTCATTGACAAAATAATTCCGGATAGTCAATGTGGCTTTAGAGAGGACGTTAATACGGCTGTCGCACTGGTTAAGATTACAGATGATATAATGGCAGCAATTGATAAGAAATTAAATAGTGCGTTAGTTCTTCTCGATTTTTCAAAAGCCTTTGATACCCTTAATCATTCACTTTTGCTGGCAAAATTAAAAGATTATGGCTTTAAAGAATCATCCTTAAATCTTATTAGGTCATACTTCAATAACAGGTGCCAAAAAATTTTCAATAAAAACAATTATTCAGAAGAAATTCAAATTTTGTCTGGTGTACCTCAAGGATCTATCCTTGGACCTCTTCTATTTATTATCTATACCTCAGATATTTTAAAATCTTTAAAGCACTGTAAGGTTCAGGCATATGCAGATGATACGCAAATTTACCTTCATTTCGACTGCCAAGACTATATAAACGCATCGAATTTGCTTAACGAAAATTTAAGCATGCTAAGTCAACTTTCTCTAGATCACAATCTAAGATTAAATCCATTGAAGTCATCCTTAATGCTTTTTGGGAATAAGAACAAAATTGACTTTTTGAATGATAATATCAATATAGTTATTGATGGTGTTAGGCTCCCCGTAGTTAAAGCAGCTAAAAATCGGGGTATAATCCTGGATACTGAACTAAGGTTCAGGGAGTATGTCAAAAAACTAATTCAAAAGTCAAATATGTCTTTAAGAGTATTATACAACAACCGTCATGTCCTAAATTTTAAATTAACTAAAATGCTGTGTGAGAGTCTCGTTTTATCTAGCTTTAACTACTGTGACTTCATTTATGGGCCTTGCCTTGATGTAGCAGATATGAATAGGATACAAAGGGTACATAATACATGCTCACGCCTTATTTTTGAAAATTTGATCATATTTCTCATACGTTTAAAAATCTCAAGTGGCTAGTAATCAACAACCGTAGAACTTTACATTTGGGGAATTTTTTGGTTAAAATTCTAAATAATCCGGCTCTGCCTCTTTCTCTAAAAAGTAGGTTTGTATTTCGTGAAAATGAGATTTCCTAATAGGTTGACGGTGCCTCAGCATCAGAGTGCCATGTTTCAGAGATCATTTACCTACAACTCTGTTAAATTGTACAACTCCTTACCTAATGAACTGGTTTTCCTTGATAGTAACAAATTTAAATTGGAATATAAAAAATATCTACTCAGTTTTCAAAATGAACAACTTCGTTAATTATTTTTGGTTAAATATTATTTTTATCAATGTTTTGCAGGTCATTATTCGAATCATGTAATTGTCGTCTTCTCCATCAGGTTAGAATGTAGCGTTTTTTTCTAATTATAGAATGTTACCTATTTGAGCCAATTTTTTTTAAAATTTCTAATTTCTTATGATATTTATATAACATCTGTACATTCATAATTCTTTATATTATATTTTTTTTATTATTATTTTAGCAAGCACAGCGGGGTTCAGTAGAGTAGCCTTTGTGGCTATACTGCGCCCCGCTTTTGCTTGTCTTCCTATTATTATTAGTCTTTGTAATTGTTTTTTTTGTTTATCATAATAAAAATACGTTTTTTATTATTAATATTATTTACTTATCGTTATATATATACAGAATATCTCATAACTAAAGGGCAAATACAGCAACAGGAGATAGTAGACTTGAACATAATATGTCATTTATGCTTAAGAAACGCATGGTTAATTTTCAATAAATATGTTTCGTTATGAAAGGTGTTTATTCTCTCTATATCTTGCCATCTATCATTTAAACGCAATTATCGCAAAAACTAATTGAAATATCGAGATTGATGTACAACTTTTTTACGTATAAAAGATCACTCTTTTATAATTTGATGTAAAGCGGTAAGAAATGTGAGAGCCGAAAATTATATGCTAGAATTTATTAAACTTCTATTGCGCAGCTAGCGTTCTCTAGGCGCTCAAAAACGCAACTACACCAAATTTGATTCATATCTGCTTAACATCAAATCATCGCCAATTTTATAAAGTAAATATTTGGTTTACTGTATATCTTTAACCGTAAGAAATGAAATTAAATGACATATTTTCAAGTCCACTATCTCCTGTTGCTGTATAGCCTTGGTTACGGGACACCCTAAATATATCCATATATAAAATTCCCACGAAAGCATTATACCAAAAGGGATCCCAATATGGTGATTTAGTTAGACGTGCACCACAAAGCAAAAAATGTATTACTTTTTTCCTTGTACAATAAATACTTAAATACCAATTTTTGCTTTTTATAAATAAATGTTGTTTTCTTCTTTTTCTTTAGTTTTATAATGTTTTCACATACTTATTTTGGTAGGTACGGGTCTTATTTCATAAATAATAAAATTAGTATCTACGCTATATCTTTACAATATATTTAAGACTCACAATTGATTTTTATTTTATGGAGAAGGGGACTTAAGTCTTAAGTAGTAAATAATAAAGTTTCGAATTTGATAGATGAGGAAAATATTAAGATATAATACTTCACGATGGTTCCAGTGAAGCTGTAAAAAACAGAAGTACATTTTCTGATAAAATATAAATTCAACTTATAAAGATTTCTATGAAAAGTTTCAAATACAAAGTTGCTGAAAACTTCCTGGCGTTATTTAATTGCTTCTGTTGAAGTTTAAAACTTAAAACTGACTTTGCTTTTAAAATAGGATTTATGATATTGCTTCGAAACACTTTACGACTTTTAGTTTTTGTTTCAATTTTGTTTTCATTAAATTAATACGATATTAATAATTTAGAAACAATAATGGGTCTGCTTCTTGCTATTATAAACTTTATATAGATGTTTGTATAATAATCATAATCATAATCATAATCATAAATTTTATTTGACTACGTTTTGTACATGTTAAAAATACAATTGTAGCAGGTCAGTATATCAATAATCAAAGTCTATATGCTACTAGATTATAAATATCACAATACAATAAGGTAATAGCAAAAATACTTCTCATGAACAAACAATTTTAAAAAACAATTAATTTAAAAAAATAAAACAGCAATGTTTCAACGTACTATGTCAATATTTTCGGATGATGAATTTATATTTTCCAAATATTCCTTGATAGAATAAAAAGCAGATTTACTAAGAATGTTTTTCATGGTATATTTAAATTTTTTTGGCTGAAGGCCTTTGATTGAATCTGGCAGAGCATTAAAGAGATTAATTTTTGGTGAGTTCTTTATTGATTTTTCTAGTCTATATTTGGGTTTTCTAATCAGGACTGCCGATCTAGTGCTGTAGTTATGAAAGTTAGAATTTAGCTTGAAGTAATCTATGTTACTGTGTATTTCAATCAGCTGATGCAAGATAAATAGAGACAGTAAGGTCAATATTCCCAGACGTATAAAATGAGGTTTGCAGTGGTCTCGATGCCCTGCACCCACAATTGCTCGAACAGCCCTCTTTTGCAATTTAAACACAATATGCGAATCCGCAGTTACCCCACAGTTGTATATGTAACGTGGGCATGAAAAAGTGAGTAATAAACAGTCATAACAGAATCCAGTCCAATTAATGGTTTAAGCTTTCTTATTACGAAAATAGAGGAGGATAGCCTGCCCCGCAATGATCGAATGTGGGGCCCCCAATTTAAATCACTATCCAATGTAACACCAAGCATTTTAGCCCCTGAACCATTCACCACACTACGACTTGTCGAGAAAACGACTTCCTGGGTCTTATCCATATTCAGTTTCAGATTATTCTGAGAAAACCATTCATTTGCTTTTTGTTTTAGATCACTACATTTGTTTTTTAGTTCATTAATGTTGTCACAGCTGCACAACATGTGTCGTCCGCAAAACAAATGCACCCGTACGGGGACAGATGTAAGAATAAGTCATTCATATAAATTATAAAGAGGAGCGGACCTAGAACAGATCCTTGGGGTACCCCACTCTCTACCAGTACACGGCGCGACACTCCATCCTGAAGAGAGACATACTGTATTCGGGAAGTCAAGTAAGAGATCAACAAGCTCAGAGGCAGACCCCGAATTCCATATCGAGAAAGCTTTTCGATCAGAAGCTCGTGAGAAACGCAGTCAAAGGCCTTGCTAAGGTCACAAAGAGTAAGACCCACATGCTCTCCCCTCTCAAGGCCCTCCACTACGCCACTCACAATCCTCGACACTGCCTGGATCGCCGAGCGACCATCCCTGAAACCAAACTGTGAGTAGTGCAATTTTGATTTAATATACTGACTTATGTTTTTTTTGATGATTATTTCGAAAACCTTTCCAAACAGAGGGATTATGCAAATTGGTCGATAATTATCCGCGGAGTCGATGTCTCCCTTCTTAAAAATTGGGACCACCCTAGCCACCTTAAAACAGTCCGGAAATTTTCCCTGCTCTATACAAGCATTAAAGAGAAATGTTAGTTAATACTATTTTATTAATAAATAACCACAACCACACTAAGGAAAATGATCTAATACAACAGGTTTGCTAAGACATAGTTTGTATTGATAGCTTACTTTGTATCAACCCATATTAAATAAATTGCTAGTGAATCAAACCCGCCGCTGTAGTGTTATATAAATTTTCAGATTTGCTAGAACAGTGTTGTTATTGGTAGTAATCAGTTCCATTAGTAGCACAGTCTTGTTGAATAATGAACTACATTTAATACAGCAATTTTGTTTAGAAATAAATTGAATCTTCTCAATGTGAATATCTAAGAGTATTATAGAAATTATATGGCTTTACATCCAACAAATATGAGTGATAGGCGATTTTTTGTGTCTTATCGCAATGGAAAATGCTATAAGCAAACTGCCGAATGCCAAGGAATTCACGGGATATTGTTTTCGAAAAACATCGGCCACATTGCTTGTAGATGCGGGAACAGACATAACTTCTCTAAAACGGCATGGAGGCTGGAAGTCTTCTGGAGTAGCCGAGGGCTACATAGATGATTCCTTCTTTAAGCAATAAGTTAGAGCTGACCAAGAAAATATTCAACATTCCACAGTCTGAACTGCAATCAGTACCGACTCAGGTATCGCAATCCGTCTTCCAATCAAGTTCAACATTGGAGAATAATATCATAACGGAGAACAAAAATAATAACACATCCTCAAAATCAAATTTACAGCACCCTGTTCTAATTGTACATTTAATATAAATATTGTAAATAATTGAAAAAAAATAGACAATTTGTTAAAAAAATGTTAGCGTCCGAAAAATATTTTTCGGCCTGGGACGAAAAGTGTTACCTAGCTACCAGCGCAATAGACAATACCTTATTGAAACGGTTACCTTTTTTTTTACAAATATCTGATTTATAAAACATCATTTTTTAACACAATTTTATAGGACAATACACAATAAAATAATTTATGATTTATTATGCGTCATCATTGTCGTCGATAAAAACACTCATCGCTGTCATGTCACTAAAGAGCTATTGATGTATATCACTTTTTTGTTTTTAAATACAAACTGATTTCTGGTTTCAAATATTTCTATTTTTACGTATTTTTCATGCGAAAAATATCCAGAAGTAGAAGAATAAGCAACTTTTATTGTGTTTTGCCTAAGCTAAAAATTAACTATGTCTTTATCAAACTCCTTATTACGCTGAAATGTCTTCCCAAAGCGATGTTACAATGTCAGTTAATGATATCATTAGCTACGGTCATTTATTTTCACGAGAGGCAGAGATAAGTGAGTGAAAATTTTATATTTTATAGTTGATGATTTTTTACTTTTATAAATAACATAGTTGTTAAAATTTTATAAGTTCAGGAAGTAAGTAGTAAGCATATTTTTAACGATATTATATTCTTCCTATTTAAAAGTAGAACGTATTTTATATGCTTTTAAAGAAGATATTTTTAAAATATAAGGATTTATTTTGTCTTTTAGCGTTATTTTTAATAATAAAGTATACAAAGAAATAGAAGTTAAGAGTCAAAGTCAAAGTCAAATACAGCTTTATTATCACAAGAACATACTCTCATTGACAAAGCATGGTTTAAAATTTAAGGTAAAATTATAATTAAATAATCTTTAATTAATTCGGTACAAACATTTTTAAAATCAGGACACAACTACAGTTAAGTACAATTCTTCAATATAGCAGATGGAAGCTGGCCACTTAGTTTCAAGCAGCACCACATAACACACACAGAATAGTCGACATAATCCAGTTAAAAACACCGTACAAATATAACAGAGCATATAGGTACCTACTTTAAGTTAGTGGTACCTCGAAAAATTCAGTTATCGAATCGAATGCTTCCTCCATTAATAACTTTTTTAGCTCTCTCCGAAACTTCTTGTCACAAATAATATTCCGTAAACGAAGGGGCAGATGAATAAAAATAATTTCTTGCTGTTATTTAAGAGAGATTTTTTGGTTAAAGTAAAAGAAGGAGAGCTATGATATGCTTGCTTCTTGTGGCAGTTGCTGATGGAGTTTAAATTTCAGATCTAAACTTTCTATGCATAAGTACGAAGGCGTAGAAGGGCCACACAAATTTATTTTTTAAATATTCTGACTTTAAACTCGGAATTTAACTAAATTCTGACTAAACTCGGAATATTACTAAATTCCGACTTTAAACTCGGAATATTACTAAATTCCGACTTTAAACTCGGAATATTACTAAATTCCGACTTTAAACTCGGAATTTAACTAAATTCCTACTTTAAACTCGGAATATTATTGTGAATTATATTATTTATATTGTAATAATGTGTTTTATATTTCTTTTCTCAGATAATTTCTAAAAACTCAACAAATACCGTAGGGCACTAATTGACTAACTCTACTTTAACTGAAAACGCCATTTCTTTATTTCACGTTTTTGGGGCAAAAAATTAAAGCGTAAACTCTCTAGGTTTTAATAACATTAAAAAGGGTGTGGCACCAACATTTTTTGTGTGCGATACATTTTTTGTGAAAGAAAAAAAAGAAAGAAAGGAAGTAGGGTTTAAGTTAAGCCCCCAAAAAAATGTCAGGCTAGTGGTGCCTTTGCTGGCATGTGGCATCTATAAACAAGCGAAAATATGTAAACAAATAAAGTTACATGGTTATTCATTTTACACTTTATCGTCTATACAGGTACGCTATTATATTATAGCAATGAAATCTTTCACAATACGAAAAATACAATGTTATTAAATTCCGAGTTTAAAGACGGAATTTAGTAATATTCCGAGTTTAAACTAGGAATTTAGTTAAATTCCGAGTTTAAAGTCGGAAATTAGTTAAATTCCTAGTTTAAAGCCGGAATTTAGTAATATTCCGAGTTTAAACTAGGAATTTAGTTAAATTCCGAGTTTAAACTAGGAATTTAGTTAAATTCCGAGTTTAAACTAGGAATTTAGTTAAATCCGAGTTTAAACTAGGAATTTAGTTAAATTCCGAGTTTGAAGTCGGAAATTAGTTAAATTTCTAATTTAAAGTCGGAATTTAGTAATATTCGGAGTTTAAAGTCAGAATTTGATTAAATTCCGAGTTTAAAGTAGGAATTTAGTAATATTCCGAGTTTAAAGTCGGAATTTAGTGAAATAAAAATAAAATTTATGTGGCCCTTCTACGCCCTCGTACATGACATGCTGTTTCGAGAATAAAAATAGAAGCCAAGGTTAAAATGTTTAAATTTATAAAATGCGGTCACAGGACGTTCTGCGACCCACATGACAAATGCACCTTATTGCTCTTCTCTGCAAAATAAATACCGATTTGAAAAGGTGCTAAGAGCAAGGTCCCCAGAAACACAACCCGTGTCGAAGGTGGCTCTCTATAGGGCAAAATACACATTCCTCGCAATAAACCCTCCCAACTCTCGAGATACAACCCTTAAAGCGTAGCATCCACTAGATATTCTGGCATTTAGGCTAATTATGTGACGTTCAAACTTTAATTTATCGTCGATATAAAGCCCCAGAAATTTGCTTATTGATGAATTATCCACCGTATAAGACTCCAGTCCAACATTATAAATTTGACACCTAAAAAAAAATAAGTTCGTTTTAGAAATATTGCGATCGTCACAGACGGTTCAAAAATGGACATCGGAGTGGCTGGTATATTCTCTGAGATCATGCAAATACAGAGGTCGTATAGACTCCCACACTACTGCAGCATTTTTTAAGCAGAAATTTTGGCAGTAGATAAAGCAGTCAATATCCTGCAGGATTATCCTGGCCTGAGAGGTGCTGAGTCTATAGCTAGCTATATAAACAGTCAAGCAGCGTTAAATCAAAATTTGTAAGGCGCTGTCGCCACAATCTCTGCACACTTGGTGCTCAGCATCGAGTCATCTTGTATTAGGTTCCTGGCCATTGCAATATAGATGGATGGATGACTCGCCAGGATATTGTGGCTAGACCACTGGGATCAGTCAAAGAGGAGATGGATCGGATAGATAAGCAACTTGCGCAAAGCAGATGGACAGAACTAACAACCTGTAGCATCTCCAAGCAATTGTGGGCACTACTTGATAACAGGAAAACCGCAGCGTTATTAAAGCACAGTCGGAAAGTCCTAAGAAATATCACTGCCGTAGTCACCGGACATATTGCCTTTTCGGAAAACACGCCGAAAGTATGCAGATACCAGCTAACGACTACGGCTGAAGTTGCAGAGATGAAAAAAAGGAGGAAAGTATTCAGCATTTTTTGTGTGAATGCCTTGGCCTCGCCAGAAGAAGGTTCAATGCCTTGGGCGAACCATTCTTGATTCATCTGAGGGAGAGAGAGAGCAACTTACAATTTTTAACACAGCACTCGTCAGGATCGATACCCCAAGATATTGTACCGGGTGATTCAATAAGAAAGGCAGCCTGCTATATCTCGGAAACTACTAAACGTAGAAACTTGGGATAAAAAAAATTATGATTAAAGCGGTCATAAGAAAATTCTGGAAATAATTTTTAAGTTCCGCATTTTACATAACTCCGAAAATTCCACATTAAGGTATATGTTTGATAACACCATTTTAAAGCTTGGACAATTATGCATCATTTTGGTCTTATGCTCATTGGCGTACCGACTTTAATAAGAGTGGGGGAAGCTGTTGAAAGTGTAAATATTTAAATCGCTGTAACTTCTAAACGACTTATCCGATTTTAACAAACTAAAGACTGTTTGGAAGAGAAAAGTATGCACTTTCACCAATCGTATTTAGTTGTCCATAATAGTTCTCAATAAAATTGCTAGAGGGCGCAATTTGTAATAATATTAGTTTTTTTGATTTTATCCCGAAAATTCAAATCATACGGTATAATTATGATACCATAATCGAAAAATAGATAAAATTTGCTAAAACAAATATAAAAACCGCAGCTCGATATCTTTGTTCGTTTCAGAGTTATTGCCAAAACATTAATTTTTAATACAAATTGCGCCCTCTAGCAATTTTATTTGAAACTATTGTGTACCATTGGAGAAGGCAATTAAAGGTACTTACCTTTCTCTTCCAAACAAGCTTAAATTGAGTGAAATCGGATAAGTCATTTAGAAGTTACAGCGATTTTAATGTTTACACTTGCAATAGCTTCTCCCACTCTTATCAAGTGAAAGTGTAAACATTAAAATCGCTGTAACTTCTAAACGACTTATCCGATTTCACTCAATTTAAGCTTGTTTGGAAGAGAAAGGTAAGTACATTTAATTTATCATATTCGCTGGTACACAATAGTTTCAAATAAAATTGCTAGAGGGCGCAATTTGTATTAAAAATTAATGTTTTGGCAATAACTCTGAAACGAACAAAGATATCGAGCTGCGGTTTTTATATTTGTTCTAGCAAATTTCATCTACTTTTCGATTATGGTATCATAATTATACCGTATGATTTGAATTTTCGTGATAAAATCAAAAAAAAACTATTATTATTACAAATTGCGCCCTCTAGCAATTTTATTGAGAACTATTATGGACAACTAAATACGATTGGTGAAAGTGCATACATTTCTCTTCCAAACAGTCTTTAGTTTGCTAAAATCGGATAAGTCGTTTAGAAGTTACAGCGATTTAAATGTTTACACTTTCAACAGCTTCCCCCACTCTTATTTAAGTCAGTACGCCAATGAGCATAAGACCAAAATGATGCATAATTGTCCAAGCTTTAAAATGGTGTTATCAAACATATACCTTAATGTGGAATTTTCGTTATGTAAAATTTTAAAATTTACTTTTCAATTATGCCCTGCCCTCTTGCGGCAAAATGCGGAACTTAAAAATTATTTCCAGAATTTTCTCAGGACCGCTTTAATGATATTTTTTTTTATCCCAAGTTTCTACGTTTAGTAGTTTCCGAGATATAGCCGGCTGCCTTTCTTATTGAATCACCCGGTACATTGTTGATTAACTAGTCGGTGAAGACTATCTTTTCACTTCCTTTAGGACCTATAGATACAGATTAAGAGTACTTTGCTTTATTATTTTTTTTTCTCTAAGAAGCATTAACCTTTCACAAGAAATAATTATTTTACCGCTTTACATTTTGCTTCGTTTATATTTTACTTTTTATTAAGGAAGTAAGCCGTCTATCATCTCTATTATTCCAGAACTTTTATGCAATGTTTTAAAGTAAATCCTCAACGAGAAACATTAGATGAAACTAAACATCACATTTGAAACGATACTGCATAATGTCTCAGTATATGATTTCAACTTTGTAACGTCGCAATACGGAGAATACATTTTTGCTAGATTCGTTGAACAGTGCAGTGTTTTTCAATTTTTTTGCGCAAATTTTATTATATTAGGGTCAAAAATAATAAATCATAATGGGAAAATACTTAATAGTAGTTTGTATAATAAGAGTAGATATGATGTACATATCGTAAGAGGAAACAAAGTGAAAATGGTTAAGCGAATATGTTTGTGAGGGTAAGAAAGAAGATTTTGTTATTAGTTTTAAGATACCTCCTAGAGGATGCTACACGCTATACAATATGAGTTTGGTAAAATGTCACGATATTTGCATCTGAATGCTAGATCGCAAGAAACATTTAAATAAACACGTTTCCTAACGAAACATAATTTATTAAAGATTAACGGTGGATATTTTATCATAAGAAATTAAGTAAAAATCATATATTTTTAAGTATACTATTTCGTGTTGATGTGTGTAAATAAACTGACACAAAAGAGGAATAAAAAAGCGACGATAAGTTGAATTTGTAAAAAAATTAAAAATAAATTACATTAACTTTTTAAACAAAATTTTGGATATAGACTATAATATGATGAGAAGCAATATTTTCTTATAACTTTTTTTCGTATCTCTAAAAAAATGACACTTTCGCCAGTTTGAACCTTTTAAATGACATTTGACTGGTGTAAAGTACGTCACAAGTGAAAAGTTTTAAGCTTTTGTTTTGTTTTGGGTGATGCAGAAACCTAATGCCAAAAACAGATTTGCAAAAAAAAGCGCATAAAAAAGTTTTCCATATGATGCAGACGTCTCCGCGGACACTATATATATATATATATGTCATCAAATACATACATTTAATAAACTTTAATTCTTAACCTTCCTTTTAACCATTAAAGAAGGAGGAACAATTCCAGAAACATTTAGATTTTGTTATAAACGTAAGTCCTAAAACGGTATTTAAATAAATAATATGTACTTATGCAATTTGTAATATTTAATTTGCAGTAAATACATTATAGCAAATAAATTTTACAAAAATATCGGTCGTAGAGGAAATCATGTTTGTAATTCGAGCGGAAAGTGATATTGCCGCTCTCGCAAAATAGCGGCAATGCATCTTCTGCGCTCTCGTGATTGTCGAAACAATGAAACAATATACAGGGTTCCCCATTTAAAACGAAACAGGCTAAATATCTCTCTTGTCATATTGTGATGTTGTTTACTGGCCTGCATTGACTGTTAGGGAAAAGAATACCCTACAAAAATTACAAAATGCTTGCTTAAAGTTCTCGTACAATTTTCGAAAATATGATCATGTGACTCCACTATTTGATGCTTCAGGGTGGCTGAATTTAGAAAAGCGATTTTCTTTGCATTTAGCCACTTTGGTGCACAAAATTGTTTTAACTAATAATCCAGAATATCTCTTTAAAAAACTAATTCGTGGGAGTGGTATCCACGATAGATTTACACGTCACTGCCAAAGATTCAGTGTTCCAAGGCACAGAACCGCACAGTTCCAGCATTCTTTTACTTATAATGCCGTAAAAATTTATAATTCTCTGCAACCAGGTGTAAAGTCGCTTACCGCGGTGGCGAGCTTCAAGAAGGCCGTCAAAAGGTCCTTATAGTATTCTCTCTGCTCCTATTACTATAAATTGTATGCTTATAACTTCCTTTCCTTAAAATACATAGGATTGTTATTTTTTTTTTTTTTTTATCTATTTAAAAATTTCCTTTATTTGTTTGCCTTTTTGTTAATTACATATTGTCACATTTCTCACTTATTCACATTTTGTTCTAACTAATTGTTTACTAGCTAGGACATGCGCACTGACAATGTCAGTATGGGGCTGGTCTTACCCTAGTAAAGAATTAATGACTTTTAATTTTCATTTTTTATTTTTTTTTATGATTGTTATTTTATTTTTATATTTACTTTAATATTTATTTTAAGACGGTTAGATGAATAGCAGTGCTAGATCTCGCCGTAATCTAACATTTTTTTTTGATTGTCTGTTGAATTTAATAAAGGCTTTATTTATTTATTTATTTATTTATATCTGGTTCCACGTTAATTAAAAAAAAAAAAACGCTCGGACCCGTCGATTTTTATTTCGAGGGGGACATCTTTTGCGTATATTGTCAATCTTGTTACTTCAAGCCCCTAGGAGGGAGGGGGGGTAAGATCTAAATCTTAATTGATACCCCTATTTTATATAATTTTTTGGATTCTGCATAAAATTCTGAACATTTTTTAATAAAAGCATTATTAGTCTATACTAAACAGTTTCCGAGATATTGACTCTTGAAAAATGAGATTTTTGAACTTTGACAGCGTCTAGCTTTCTAACTGTACGTCTTAGAGTAAAACGGCTTACATGTCGCAATAGTGTCAACTTCCGGTTAAACCGGTTGTAAGAAATATATTACTTCCGGTTAAACCGGAAGTTGACACTATTGCAAAGATAATAAAAATCGAAGATAGGGACACGTAAGCCGTTTTACTCTAAGACGTACAGTTAGAAAGCTAGACGCTGTCAAAGTTCAAAAATCTCATTTTTCAAGAGTCAATATTTCGGAAACTGTTTAGTATAGACTAATAATGCATTTATTAAAAACTGTTCAGAATTTTATGCAGAATCCAAAAAAATTATATAAAATAGGGGTATCTATTTAAGATTTAGATCTTACCCCCCCCCCCCCCCCCCTCCCTCCTAGGGGATTGAAGTGACAAGATTGACAATATACGCAAAAGATGTCCCCTCGAAAGAAAAATCGACGGGTCCGAGCGTTTTTTTTTTAATTAACGTGGAACCAGATATTTATCCCGTTTCGTTTTAAATGGGGAACCCTGTATAGTCTTAGGTATTAAGAAAAGTACGCTGCAATAAATCTATTTAGTTGTTTCGGAGATCTTCTAATAGGCTTAGTAGTTATTTAAATATTACTAGAAAATGTAAAAATATTAAGACTAACGGTTCACCATTCTAAAAAATTATTTTACAGCAACCCCGCAAAGGAAATGCATATGTAAGCGCTGCTTATTTTCTCAGTATCCGCGTTAAAACAACTGCTAAATCACCCTCTTTGTCAGGGTCATTAATTCTTGGCTACATCCCAAAACGTACAAAAAAACACATTTTAAATAAATATTTTAGTTGTTCACTTCACAAGATCAACGTTCTCGTTACGTCTCGTAAGTCAAAATTGTTCGAAGTGGCAAAGAAATTTAACGAAGCAGATTTTTTTGAGTAAAGAAACTTGTTTTCAGTGAGGAGAGGTCTTCTTTAAGCGTGTCTTTTTTAAATGCATCTGCATCTTATTCTGAGTCCTTTTTTGTTATCATAGACTGTGAAACTTAAATGATCTGTTCATTAAGAACGCTTTGCCTCAGTATATTATTGTAGTGTACGTCTCAAAGTATATCGTCTTGACTTTTGCTTCCTGTCATTTATTTTAATAAAACCTCATGGTTGTGTACCTGAAAAGTCTACAGGGTGACATATTTAGAATTTTAATAATGTCACTGGTTTATCATTATTTTGCATAGAAATGTTGACCTTGTTATCAAGAGCAGGTAGGTCCTAGTATTCGATGAGTTTATGGCGTTTGCACATGCTATTAAGGGTATGCATCCAGGGCCAGGATCGGGCCTGGTGCAATTAGAATATACAGGGTTAGTGAAATAACCGGAAGGGCTATTTTTCTTCAAAACTACCAAGGCTAAATCAATGAATTTTGGTACAGGTGGTCAACTTAAAAAAAATTAATTGAAAATTGACAATTGCGACGTTGCCAGATTTTTAGTTTTTCTGTAACTCAAGGAATGTTTTTTTTTTTCCAACGTAACACTACTCTTTTTTTTTATTGAATTCGATTCCTCTCATCAACATTACCATTTACTGATAGTATCAAATTTTTATCTCAAATAGTTCTATGGGAAAAAAAGTTAATTAGTTACAAATCTAAGTCTAAAAAAATCCAATCTATTTCCATTTAAAAACGTTTCAAATAATGTGAAAGGAAGGTTGGTAGACATAATGTACCTAATAGTATCGATAACGATAATAACAACAAACAACTAAAGGGTTTTCCAATAAGAACGAGATGATTTCAAAATGAAATAAAATTAAAATAATTTCAGATACAACAAAACGTTTTATATTATCTTAAAGTATAGTTGATAACATTTATGTTTTGAATAACACATCGTTTAAATGTCCTCCTTGACTTCGTATACACGAGCGAATTCGACGAACCCAATTTTCGATGACTTTATGCAATAAATCGGGCGTGATCTGACGAATGCAGGGTTCAATGTTCAACCTTAATGCATCAAGTGTTTGTGGCCTGTTTTCATAAACCTTAGATTTCAAATAGCCCCACAAGAAGTAATCTAAAGGAGTTAAATCACAGCTTCTTGGAGGCCACTGAACAGTAGCATTCCTTGAAATTATCCTTTCGTCAAACTTTTCTTGCAGTATATCGATAGTTTCATAAGCAGTGTGACATGTGGCACCGTCTTGCTGGAACCACATATCCTCCAAATTAAATGCATCTAAATTTGGCCACAAAAAATGTCGTTCACCGTAACTGCATCTCTTGCCTCATTTTGGAAAAAAAATGGTCCGATGATGCCACCATACCATAAACCACATCATACAGTTACCTTTAGCGGATACAAAGGCGTCTCATGAATCTGTTGTGGATTGTTTTCACACCAAAAACGGCAATTTTGCTTGTTAACGTATCCACTTAACCAAAAATGAGCTTCATCTGAAAAGATAATTTTTTTGGCAAAATTAGGATCCCTTTCAAGTTGTTCTAAACTCCAAGCAGAAAATTCTCTGCGCCGACGATGGTCCAGTAGCTTAAGTTCTTGGGTCAAAACAATCTTATACGGGTGTAAATTCAAGTCTTCTTTCAAAATACGCCAAGTTGTCGTTTTTTTAATCCTTAACTCTTGAGCACGACGAAGAATTGATAAATTTGGATCCACTGCAACACTAGCTTTTACAGCAGCAATATTCTCAACAGTTCTTGCGTTTCGATGTCTTCTTGGTGTTTTTACATCGTGAAGAGTAAAATTATTTTCAAATTTCTCAACGATGCGATGAATGGCAAGCAAAGGAGGACGATTATTTATACCAAAGTTTTCGCGAAGTGCGCGATAAGTGTTCACAAAAGATCGTCTATTTTCGTAAAATTTTTGGATAATAACCAAACGTTCTTGAAGCGCGTATTTAGCCATAATAAATTGTTATAGTTTACTGACAATAACTGACAACTGGTGACAGGTATAACTTTATTACCATGGTTACCATATCGTTTCAAAATCATATCGTTCTTATTGAAAAACCCTTTACTAACAATAACATAGCTAGTAAAAATTACTTACATATTATAGTACACTACATTAGTTTGATTATGAAACCGTTCCAGTTATTTCAACTAACCCTGTATAATCAGTCTTATGGAAGCCTGTGTATTGTGCGTTTGAGAAATTTGTTGAAGTGTTGATTCTGTGATGCATAAAAATATTAGTGTTCAACCAGTTTTTTATTATGTGACACCCGTGGGAGAAATATCGCTCTACATCTACTACAAGATAACGAAGTCACTTATCATTGGAGGCAAAACAAATTGTTATGATTGTTTGTGAATTATCAATAAATAGAGGATTCATCAAAAAATTATTTAAAATTTTTCTTTTTAGGAGAATTCACCGCCTACTAAATTAATTCCAAGGCCTTGTTAATCAAGTTTTTAGGCATAAAAATCATTTTAAATGGCTAACATTATTTTTTTGTGAAAAAATAAGGTGATTTGGAAATAACTCGAAAACAAGTATATCAAACATATCAAAACGCGGCTTTTTTAGGTGTTTTTATCCTTTTTAAAAATATTATACAAAAGGCTTTCGTTAATTTTTTTAAAAAAGCAGCAGAAAAAAAAAACCTTTAATTCATCGTCTATGCCAATTTTAAATACTCTTCCCTCCTCACACTTATGTTGCTGATTCACTAATTTGTGACTTTTCAGTTACTCTTCGTTTTATAATAAAAACTTTTTACAACTTCCACTACTCCAATTTTAAGTATTCTTCAATCCTCACACTTATGGTGCTGTCTCACTAATATGACACATAACTTACTGCTATGATAACTTTATAACTTAGTTTCTACCAATACTTCACGAATAGCCCCTCGTTAAGTCTATCATTACGTTGGACGTTTCTCCAAATACTTTACTTGTTCTTTCCATCATCCGGTAGCTCCGTTTGGATTGTTCGCACCTATTTTATTTCTTATATTCCTTGTTCTATTATCCTGAGGATGAATGTATATACATTCGAAACATGTAGAGAATTTACCCTTCAATAAAACTTAAAACCTATTTTAATATATCAGTGGAGGAAGACTTAAAGTGCCTTATTTCTTTCCCTTTTAAACATACTTAAAGTATGGACTATTTCTTCAAGTTAGAACCATAATTGAACAAAGACAACACCAAAGTATCACACAACAAATTTCCAAGTTTAACATCAAAACAATGTCGATTTGCATAGAGAAGCTTCAGGGATAGATATGCACGTGGAAGTAGATCATTTATATGCTGAGTAAACTGCAGTTTCTGATCTAAAACCAATCCCAAACTTCTGGAACTTGCAAGACGTTATTATTAATAGTGATATTAAAATAAAGGAGCAAATTATTGCTATTAATGGGGCTATTTTTAAAATAATGTGAATTTTGTATTTTGTCCCGACAGTTACGTCCTTTAGCGACAATCGTACGACTTTAAAAATTAATTCCAGTGTTTTCTTTTTGCTGGTTTACTTATAAAAAAAGTTACGTGATAATATACAGGGTGTTCCTTAATGACGTGCTAATATTTTAGGGTGTGATTCCCCAAGTCATTTTATGAAGAAAAGTTCAAATAAACCACCTAAACGGCTTAAATTTTTTGCAACAGGGTGTTGAATTTTTTCTTTTTTAATGCGTTTTTTGTAATATCTCCGAAAGTACTTTAGATAAAATTTTTAATTTTGGCTTGTCATAATAGGACATAGAACCACATGTTTTAGTTATAAAAGTTATTTTTTTTCCCACCAGTGGCCTCCCTGCAAACATGTCCTCTGATATTTTTTAGGAAAAAAGTGGTACACCACTGACATTTTTCCATGTGGATATTATTTCTGATTAGCCTGGTCAATTCTACATAAAAATTGTCTTTTGAGTTTTTCTCCTCAGGCACACCGTTCTTAATTAAAATAATTAAATTAAATTAGCTTTACTGTTTATTATTATTAACATTGATAATGCAAAATTTTGTTTTATAAAAAATGTTCGAAATGACCACCTTCACTTAATAGGCATGCTTCGAATAGCGCACTCGTTCAAATATTCCAGGCGAATTCCGTATTGTTTCACAGAAGGCAATTATTGGCTCCCTTAAAGTGTTAATGTAAGTTTTATACACTAGAGTTTTAAGATGACCCACAAGAAAAAATCCAAACTATTGAGATCAGGGGATCTTGCTGGCCATTGTTGAGCTCCTCCGCGACCTATCCAACGATTCGGATAAACTGCATCTAAATGGTTGCGAACAATTACACTGAAATGAGCAGGTGCTTCATCATGCATGTACCACATTTGATTCCTTAACGCATATGGTACATCTTCAAGTAACACAGATAGTTCCTCTTGGAGGAAATGCAGATAAGACTGCCGTTGAGGCGTTAATTATGTTTTTAAGAACGTCCTTGTTCCAGGATAGCTATATTTAAAAATTATTCGTCAATACTGCAAAATGAAGCTAATTTAATTTAATTATTTTAATTAAGAACAGTGTGCCTAAGGAGAAAAACGCAAGATACCATTTTTATGTAGAATTGATCAGGCTAATCAGAAATAATATCCACATGGAAAAATGTCAGTGGTGTACCACTTTTTTTCTAAAAAATATCATAGGACATGTTTGCAGGGACGCCACTGGTGGGACAAAAAATAACTTTTATAACAAAAACATGTGGTTTTATGTCCTATTAGCACATGCCAAAATTAAAAATATTATCTAAAGTACTTTCGGAGATATTACAAAAAACGCATTAAAAAAGAAAAAATTCAACACCCTGTAGCAAAAAATTTAAGCCGTTTAGGACATATGTTTATTTCAACTTTTCTTCATAAAATTACTTGAGGAATCACACCCTTAAATATTAGCACGTCATTAAGGAACACCCTGTATAACCAATACTTTCCGAGATATAGCTGCCGACCTTAACGGGACATCCGGTATAGCAAAACCAAACTATACTCAGTTAAAAGCAGACACGCACGTGTTTTGTATCCAGAAAAACTCGTGTCATTGTTAAAAATAACTAACTTAAAAAGTTAACTATTAATAGAGTTTGCAGAAAAAAATTATTTAAAATGTATGTCAAATTAAAAATATTTTTTGTATCACAATAAAAACTTTTTTTAATCAAGTTTTCTTTAATAAAAAGTTTTAAATCCGTTTGTTTTTATGTCCAATTCATATTTTTATTTTTAAAAAAGGTTTAACATGTAAAATAAACAGAGATAAATGTTTCTAACGTGTTTATGGAACCGTTTAAAATATTTTTTTTTTGGTTTTATGAGCAACAGTATAAAAAAATATTTTGTTCTTAGGTACGTAAAATAATAAAAATATATGAATGAATAATAAAATATTTTTTTTAAGAGCAAAGTCATATCAACATCTATAAAAAAAATAATATCCTTATATTTCCCTGGAAAGCGCATGAAGCATATTATAGAAACCACCTTCACCCGGCCCCTTGAATGCGCCTGATTTAACTTTCAAAATATAACGAAAAAAAAATGGGGGGGGGGGGATTTAGAAACCTACGAACTGCGCACTAAAGGTCGCGGGATGGTGGGACTGTTTATCCAAAATACTTTTATTCACGTTTTCAATATTTTTTATAAGAATTATGACGCTGGAACCATAGACATTTACTGTTAGATACGTACAGCTTATCTCGTGCGCAAACAAAAGTTTTCTCTGTGGATTATTTGTTGTATAGTTTTCGTGTAGTTTGGTGAATTGCGTTTGTGCTATTAGTGACTCAGATACTCGGATTGGAATATAAATAATGACTAGTAAAAACCGTTTTATATGCCCAAATAGGGGTAAAATTTTAATTTTAGTGTCTTAATTACCGAGGGCAAAGAGGGACAGCAATTGATCAAGGTAATTAAGACTATTATAATTCCCGTGATACATAGATAGTTTTATTTCTGACCGATTTAAATTTTTGTTAATTTTTAAACCGGAATAAATGTTTCAATTTATTACCTTTCCGGTATATTTGAATCAGGTGCCGTCAATAATGACATTGACGTCGTAATAACATGAATAAAAAATAGTTATTTTAGCATTTCTTGTTTTATTTTACCTGTAAAAGGTAGAGGGAATTAGAGAATCTTTAATATCCCAAGGGAGTTATAACCCTCTTTATTGATAGCGTAACCATGATGATATAAAATTATAATATCCCGGTCAGAAGTAATAGTACATTATACACCTAGGGACTAAAGTGGTATTTTAAATCCCGAGACAAAAAGTTTATAGCCCGACCAACGGGAGGGCTATAATTTGTCAAGGGATTTAAAAACACTTTGGTCCAATTAATGCCACTAAACGGTAGGTACTCTATTTCTAAAAAATCATCGAAGCGGCTGATGTTACCATATCAACGACCAAATGACAAGTTATGACAAGTAACTAAGTAAAACAAAAGTCACTCGATAAATATTAGTCAAACACGCTACATCCACTGAAGAAGAAGATCACTAAAGCTAAGTGACGTCAGCCGCGGCTATGATTTGGATGGGTGATCGCTTTGGAATGACGGGTGTCAGAATGGATGGGACGTCTTCTAAATTGTTAGAAAAAAAAAGTAATCATCCTGTATACATACATACATATATATTTATTGCCCATTGTGATTGTATCTCATATTATTCTGATAAATCACCCGTCGTCTTATGATTACGTTTACACAAAAAATATTTTAGCTAGTTCGGAGTGTTTTCAAATGAATTATACGACAAAGAAGAGCTTATGATAGCGCTTAAGTATGAT
The DNA here is from genome assembly GCA_963969555.1 of Polydrusus pterygomalis. Lineage (NCBI taxonomy): Eukaryota > Metazoa > Arthropoda > Insecta > Coleoptera > Curculionidae > Polydrusus > Polydrusus pterygomalis. The sequence goes on from OZ018376.1 coordinate 7,119,549, forward strand.
CGATCGCTTCCATATTTCTTACCTTAGCCGATAGATAATAGAAATATACGCAAAGAAAATTAACACTGGAGTTTTTTTTACGTAGTCACAGAAAACTGTTTTATAAGTGGAATTGCGTTATTTGCTACTTTGTTTATCGTTTAATCGTCAGTAGAGTTAGTATAATGATTTCTTACACTGCTGTCCACATATTAATTAAAAAAAAAGTTAATTCATATTGTTGTAATTTTTAAAACATATGACATCGTAGCATGTGTAATGTGGGGTGGGCTGTCATACCATACCTAAAGGTCGTAACTACAAAAACACGCGAACATTTATCGGCCCGTTATCGTTGTGTTTAATAAATTTTAATGTTCTCGAGTTTCATTACAAAATAATAAGGATACAGATTTAGGTACCTTTGAAGTGTTTATTTTTGCCATGCGACTGGGTTTGTTCAAATAATAATAATAATAATAATAAGAAAGTTTATTTAAAATTTTTTTTTCTTTATTTTACGTCGGCCTATTTCCGCAACGAGGCCAATCATCGACGCCAGGGAATTTGTCACACACTGTCTGGTAATTTTGCCGAATCCCTCTTTGTCGAGGGTAGGGTTCTTTAACGTGTGCCAACATCCATGACACGGGACCCACAGTTTAACGTCTCTTCCGAAAGACCTCTTAAACCAAATTCCAAATTTAACATCGACGTTGCCGGCACCGGGGATCGAACCCGGGACCTCGATCTGTGAGGCCGCTGCACTGACCACTAGACCACAACGCCGATATTTAAAATTTAATAATATAATAAATATGTTTATGTTGTCTTCTATAAACGTATTCTTCAATCCCCTGAAGCTGAGCTTGTTAGGGCCAGATCTTATTTTTTGTTTTAGTATGTAAAATCATAAATATGTATTAAAAATCAAGTTATAAAGTAAAAATGTTAATTTATAGTATAAACGCAGATTTTTTTGAAGAAATATGTTACCTATTATAAAATTATTAATTTATAATTTTTAAGTAAAAAATATTACTTATATAAATTATTCAGAACAATATCCTAAATTAATTAAAGCATTTCTAAATATATTTTCAAATTGTCTGTTTTTAATATTCATGTTTTTATTTCGACTTTAAATTTTTTTAATAAAATTAATTTTTTAATTTTTGTTGGTAAATAATCGTTTAAGGTAGGGTGGGTGAGTATCAACATGCTTGCCAACCTATAACCTATTTCCCGTAGATTTATTTGTGTTTTCTAGCTTTTATACAAAATTTAAAGAAAATCAGTATCGACTTGATATTCTACAGGTAATAATTGACATATTTAATAAATATCAAGGAATTTCATAACTTATTTTAGGAGAATTGTATAGCGAAAAATATCGGGTAAGATTTTTTTTAATATTATTATGTCATTGTCACTCATTGTTCTTTCACTATACAATTCTCCCAAAATTAGCAATGAAATAAATTGATATTTTTATAATATATCAGATACTACCTAAATAATGTAACGACGATATTGATTTTCTTTAAATGGTAGTTATTAAAATAATAAACTCAAAAAATCAACGCGAAATAGGTTATAGGTTGGCAATAGATTGAATGACGTTGAGAATTCAACCATAAATAAAAACATAAGTATTTGAAATTTTTTGTTCTATGGACCTATTTATTTTAGGTTTTATGGTTATTTCATTTTTATGGCGTGTATTGTGATTATGGTTTTTAAATTGTATAAGGTTTTTATTTTTAAATATAATAATATTAAGATGTTATAAATGACGATGTAATTGTCTTATGTTCAACGTTTTTGTCTCTGAATATAATTCTTTTGAAGGATAAAGATAATCTTTATTAAATATAATTTTTAGAAACCTTTTTTGTACTATTTCTAACTTTTTAACTAAAGTTCTATTTATTCCTTCCCAACCTAAAATTCCGTAATTTAAATAAGTTTTAACTAACGCGTAATATAATATTTCCATATGTCTTACATTTAAAAATGTTCTAATGTTTTTAAAAATCGGTAGTAAACTTCTTAATTTTTTAATTAAGTATTCTAAGCGAAAATCCCAATTTAATTTACTATCAAAAATAATTCCTAAATATTTTATTTTATTAACTTAAAAAATTTGAATGTCTTAATTTATTTCAATACTATTCATATTTCGTGGTAGATTATTTAGGTTTAAAGTAAAAGGAATATAATATTTTTTTATTAAAATTAATTGTTAACAAATTGTTATCAAACCATTTTTTTATAATTTTAAAATCTTTTTTAATTTTATTTTTAAGTTTTCCCAATTTGTATCAGTATAAAAAATTGTAGTATCATCTGCAAAACTATAAATTTATCCATCGCAATTTATACTTAATAAGTCGTTAATATAAATATTAAAAAATAATGGTCCTAAAATTGTTCCTCGAGGAACACCATACTTAAATACTTTTGGATAGCTTCTTTCTTAATAAATCTGTATATTCCGGGTGTAACAGGATCATGGTACACCCCCCCGTATCTCCGTCCGTTTTAAAGGTAATTGATTAAAATTTGGGATATGCCATATACATAATAAGCGGCACTTTTTGACCTGCAAATGATTTTTTTTCACTTCCGGTTTCGCCAAATGGAACCATATTGGTACCGTGGTACCATTTCTTAGTACCTACTATTAATAAGGCATTTATTCATACCTGGTAATAACATGTGCGATAAATACAATAATTATTTTGTTCTAATTTAATGCTAAGAAGTTACTAAGGTGGCTTTGAAAACAATTCAGCTTGTCAAATAAGTATTCGGTGGTGTATCGGTGTTTTTATTGTGTATTGGAAAGTCTTTACATTTGTTGTTATTTTTGTTCACCTTAGTAACTTCTTAGCATTAAATTAGAACAAAATAATTGTATTTTCTTTTAGCTATAATTTTGATTGTATTTATCGCACATGTTATTACCAGGTATGAATAAATTCCTTATTAATAGTACTAAGAAATGATACCACGGTACCAATATGGTTCCATTTGGAAATATCGAGTTTTACCCCAAAAACGATTACGATGAATTTTATTTGCTTATAAAAAAGGCAATTTAGTATTTTTGACAGGACTTCGATTTTCTAGCATTAGACGGATCAATTGGAATAAATCGGAACCGTCATGGCACACTTAAATGGAAAATTAAAAATTAAATAATAAATATTTCTTACGCTTGAAATGTCACTTTTGTGGTATCATTGGATTCAGAAAATCATGCAGAATTCAAAAATGTAATAATATACAGGGTGTTCCATTTAAGAATCGAAAGTTGGTGTCACTTCCGGCGAAACCGGAAGTGAAAAAAAAATCATTTGTAGGTCAAAAAGTGCCGTTTATTATGTATATGGGATATCCCAAATTTCAATCAATTACCTTTAAAACTTACGGAGATACGGGGGGTGTACTATGATCCTGTTACACCCAGTATATCTGTGGGAAAATTTTTAAATCATCTAATTCCTTTAATTTTCCTAATATCTACTTACCATGGTAATATTAATTCCCACAGCCCTCTCGATTTCTTCACGATGCATCAACACCATTCCGTTCAACCTCACAGGCTTGTAGTAAGGAGAGCCTCCGTGAGCGGAAAACCTTACGTCAGTGACGGGCGGATGTTTTCTCCGCAGTTGAACGCTGAAAACGTCAACGTTCTCCCGGTCGATGTTGAGAAGTTCTGATATTTTGTCCCTGAATTTTTCGGCCATGGATTTCGGAAGGTCCTGGAAGAAAAAGTTTGCATTGTAGTTGTGTACTTAGTACCTTATATAAAAATTATGAGATTACTGTTATGAAATGAAAAACGTTGCCCGAATATAGTGTGACCAGTAAAGTCCGCATCATATGGGATTTTTTTTTTATTATTAGCTTTATTCGAAATTTGACTTTGGCAACAAGTTCTGCTTCGATCGCGATGAAAATTAAGCAAAAAAAAAATCTAGTCACGTGATTCGCATTATCTGTAAATTTTAATATTTTTCAAAAAATAATTCAAAAGTGGGGTTATTTCTGAAAATATTGAAAAAACTTATTAAAAATGCACATGCAAAATTGCAGCTGTATAAGATAATTTTTACCCACCACTAAAATTTATTTTCCACTTAATGAACACTTTACTGATGACACCGTGTTCTTTTTGGTCTTAATATTAAGGTGTATTACTTTCAGACACAAACTACGTTTTCAAAAATACTTATTTTATGAAGTTAGGTACCTTATACAGGGTCAAAAACAAATAAACTTTGCATCAAATGCGACCAAATTTTAATAGCCCAATTTTGATTTTGTAGAAAAACACACATTTAATATGGCGCTACTTTAAAGAAAAGGTATCTGAAATAAAGCATTGTCAAAATTAAAGAGTTTTATGTAGGTTGCGTTGAGTCTTATTTTGCAAAAGTGGTGCAATTTACAAAGTATTGGTAAAAAATTAAAATCTTATGCAGCTGAAATTTTCCATGTGGGCTAGAAAGTGCATGTAAAAAAACTTTTTCTAATAACTTTTTTTGATACTTTCAGAAATAACCCCACCCCACTTTTGAATAATTTTTTGGAAAAAATTAAAATTTGACAGATAATGCGAATCACGTGACTACTATTTTTTTGCTTAATTTTCATCTCGATCGAAGCTCGAAGCAGAACTTGATGCCAAAGCCAAAGTCATATTTTGAATAAAGCTATTAATAAAAAAAAAATACCACTATTGATACGGACTTTACTGGTCAGACTGTAGGTATATTTTAAATAATAATACGACTTACATGCAATTTATAGTCCCAAACTCGTATGAACTGCTCATCGGTTATTCCTGCTATTCTGACAGATCCAGAATTAACAACGGCCTCATGAGGGATTTCCTTCACGGTTACCGACACGTTTGCCGGCACGTCAGTTTGCGTATGCTTTCTATCGTAAACCTGAAAAATAAAAATAGCTTATTAAATACCGCAATCTAAAAATTGTATTGAAGAGAGACCTTACGATTTATTCTTTCTTTGAATGTAATCTTACCTTAAACCTCAAATGATAAACCCCGTCTCCGGTCCCCTGTTTCATGGATATCATTCCGGTGTCCTCGTTCAATTTGAACCTGGCATGTTCGACGCTATCCCAATAGAATTTCTTATCGGGCAGGTCCCAGTCGTCCAAGTCGTCGACGTACACGCGGCCTATCTCGGTTTCTGGAGCCTGACCTGGAACAACAACAATTCGCACTACAATGTTGGGGGACGAAATTGACGAGTAATACAAACAATAATAATTCCAATATGATGTTTAATTATTCTGTTGGAAATATGATTCAATAAAAAGTTTATTGAACCATGAAAATGATATATTATACCGCTACTAACTGATTACGGATAAATATTTTCAATAGACGAATTGTCTCGAGTCGTTGGATTCTATTTGATATCCCGGAAAATAGGCTCGTTGCATCCTCTACAAATACCCTAAATTTCAAATTAAATTTTATTAACTTTCGGTCTATGTTTGACTTTTAACCATATCAAATATTAACTCGTTATGTCAAACAGTCTATGAAAAAGAGGTTAAAATGGACATGGACAACGAGACCGATCGATAGACATTTTTTGTTAATTCTTAAAAATAATATTTATAAAATTCTTACCTTGGTAATTATAGACGAAAATATTCTTCGAACCCGGCTGCATCTTGTTGTCGTTTACATCTCCGACCACAACTGTGAGCGTACTGGTACCAGTCATGGCCGGATTACCATGATCCTTTATCACAATCGGAATGTGGAATTCCTTTTGCTGTTCTCTGTCAAAGGATCGAAGTGAGGTTACTATGGCCATACCATCACCATTTGCACCCTCTAAAAGTAAAGAAAAATACGAATTTAGCAATTCTGATGAAAATTACATAAATTTATTTTCAACCACTTAGAAGGCTCCTTTTTGTTTACGTTGTTTATAGCAACAGAAGATTATCCCGATAATTTTTTTAGTTCCTATTAACTTAATGAAATTAATAAGTGAACATTTTTCTGTCAAAAATGAAGTGCTATCTATTGGTAAAAGTCACTCAGAATAAAATCAAAATACATTTTGTTGCTAACTTATAATTTTTATTGATACTAACCAATTGGCTTTACATATCGAACACCGGGGCTAAAAGAGACACATTAAAAATTTAACTAAACTCATCGGAAATATGTTTTTTAAGTTTCATTTAAAACTATGTAGACATGTTGTTTCAGATGTTATGGTTGAAAACGAATTAATGTTTTTAATGTTTCTGAAATTTTAGTAATAAACCTTAGTTAGTAACAAGTGAAATTAACTTCTATTGTAAAAATACAGTGCGTCATATTAAACTAAACTCATCGGAAATATGTTTTTTAAAGTTTTATTTGAATTTAAAATTATAAAGACATTGGATTTCAGATAACAAATTTGTTATTTAATGTTTCTCACATTTTAGTAATAAAAATGGGTTACTAACGGCTAAAATGAAGTTAATTTCTAAAACTCTAATTAGTTACAATTAACTAAAGCCGCTGGAAATATGTTTTTGTAGCATTTTGGCAAAAAAATAAAAACTCAAATTTATGAAATTTTCTTACCGAATCTCCCACGCAGCCGAATTAATTCCCGATAATTTTTTTCTCGTGTTCACTCATGTTTTTGTTGATTGAAAATTTCCCTCGTCTTCGACTCGGGATAATTTTCTATCAACATTCGTTACCTTGAAAAAAATTATCCGGAAAAATTCTGCACTATAGGGAGATTATAAGTGATAATCATTTATTAATTTTAGTTTAGTGTTTCAAAGTTATTTTAGCAGAATGGTGTCAAAGCTTCTAATTTATATTTTCATCGAATTTTCATATACCGTTTATTAAGTATCGTATGGATGCAGCTTTAAAAATAACAATATACTACTCCAAATGGAAAGAACAAATAGTGCTAAAGGTACTACACTACTTACTTTGATCCTGTTCAACTCTAAAACTGGCTCGTACGAGATCACTAGCACTCGGATCAAGTCTAAATTGGAACGGAGGACCATTACTTTTTGATCTGTCATCATCATCTGTAGCTAGAATTTCAACAACCTGCAAAGAAAAGTAACTTTACCGTAATGATGAAATTATTAACATATTGTATTGTCGCTATAATAATATGTTGACAGTTCGACTAGCTAGATGTATGGTTTTTTTTATCACTTATAAAGTAGGTAAGTGGGCAACGTCGTGCTATTTGGTCGAAAGTATCCACACATAGCGCGTTGGTATAGATTTATTTGGTACACCAAAAATAAATTACATTTACGAATTTTAGTTTGGTTTTTTAAAGGAAGTTACCTTCTTCGGTGCAACATGTTCAGTAATAACAGGCCTGTAGTCTTTTAAGAACGTCGGGGCATTATCGTTAATGTCCTGCACGATAACTGTCAAAGTAGCAGTGGCGGTTTTGGGGGGAATACCGTCATCGATGGCCAAGATCTTGACCTGGTGTCTCGGGGTATCTTCTCTATCTAAGGAACGTTGAATGCTGACTGTGCCTTCTTGATTGATGGAGAATTGTCGTTTCCTATCTGAGCTTCTGTCTATCGTGTACGATACCTGAAAGCAAGATTAATATTTTAAATTAAGTTGAATTCGAGGTTTATTGAAAATGTGTCCCATACATAGTCCAAATTTTTAAAAATTTTATGACCATTTTTTTCTCCATTTTAAATACCAAATCAAACTGACCTTACTCTTTCCTCCCTGATCGGGATCAGTCGCCTTAAACGTCTCCAAGCTCTTCCCTACTTCCGCATTCTCCGGAACACTCACTTCGATATTCGGCCTCTCGAAGATCGGCTTGTTGTCGTTAATATCCCGAAGTTTGACGACTACCCACGAGTATGCCACGTGGTACTTATCGTTATCGTTGTCCTCGCCTTTATCGTTTACCTGAATACGGAAACGGAAACCGTTGCTTTGAAGGAGGTCCTCGAAGTCTAGCGGTTGGACGATTTTGAGGGAGCCGGTGCCGTCGTTGTTGCGAACCATGGTGAATTTGTCTGCGCCGTAACCGCTGTTTTCGATGACCTGGGGAAAAAAGTAAAGTTAGAAGAAAGTTACTTTAAAACAAATATTTAAAAAAAATTGAAATTTACTATATTTGGAGTTCTAAATTTCTCATCCAGTACCGAAAAATACCGATTAGGCGATACAATAGAATATATAATTTTTTTCGCACCTCATTATTAATAAACTTTGCCGCTTTACTTTATAGTGGGTCGATTAGAAGCGCGGCGTTGTCATACAGTAGGGGCGCCTAACATAAATCGGCTGATTACATTTAAAATAAGCCAGGTAATTACAATGACCTGTACTACGATTAACGATTATTAGCGTAAATATAATAAATGTATCATAGCGTTAACCACATGTATGTATTTTGTAAATTTGTGAATTAAGTAAGTGTTTATGGACATATCATATGATATAATGTCATTTATAAACAGTCACATATCGGACGGCGGAAAAGTACGTTTATGAAGTAGATGCGTGGTTCTATCTTTGTTTTATCGTCGTTGGGTCTACCTTGGAAATAAATAGACTTTACTAAGTTATAGGTGATTCAACTAGAAATTGAAATTACAAGCAAAATAATAAAAAATATAGGCTAGCAGTAGGTACGTTTTATTTTTGTAGCCCTTGTAACAATTCTTCTCCTTCAAACGATGCGATGTTACGATGCGATAGACCAAGTGGCGTCTCTTTGTACTAACTTATTTAAATAAGCAAAATTTATACCCCAGAAAACTAAGTTTCAACAAAATGTCAATGGTTGAATGTTACGAAGTAAAAAGCTGGTGTCTACGTTTTTCTTAAAAACTATAAATTACATTTTGTTGCTCTTAAAGGAAACAAAACGTCTCCTGCCGGAGATAAAATCTGGCCTAACAATTTTACTTGCTCAAACTTTCTTTATAAATTAATGTCTCTAAATTTTAAAACAAGTGCTAAACGTAAAAGTTCAAGGTTCTTTAAAAATCTATAGTATACCAGGTGACCTGACCGAACGGCCCTCGTCTATATCATAGAGACCGTTAAACGTACTGGCCGTCTGTTAGGGAACCGGAACCAATGAAGACAGAAAATTAAAACAGATATATTACATAATGACTGTTGATAACTTGTCAATTATTTGATACTGTTATAGATTTCAAAATGATTCCCGTCGTGTAAGATTAAACCAATATATATACCAATGTTATTTTGCGCAGCAAATTCAAATAACTAGGATGTTTTAAAGCCGAGTTTGTTTGTAATTTTAGGTCTCAATTTTTACACAAGTCATTATCTATTAAAAGAACTGTTCAAGGGCATTCCAAAATTACGTAATATTGGGTACTTAAATCTTTTCTTTTTTGAACAAGTATAGAATATTAATTCTTATAGAAATATTCCAAGAATGTTCTACTCATGCACTATGAAAGTACATTAATTTTCAATACTCATAGAACATTTTAGCACATAAATAGAATATTCCAATCTAAATATTCCAAGAATATTCCACGGGAGCGTACACTAAGAATATTCTATTTGTGCACCATGAAAGTACATTCATTTTGAATACTCTCAGAACATTCTAGCACATATACAGAATATTCCAAGAATATTCTTCAATAACGTATTCCAAGAACATTATACTTGTGTACTATAAAAGTACATTTATTTTGAACACTCATGGAACATTCTAGCACATACATAGAATATTCCAATGCAAATATTCCAAGAATATTCCGCAAGGGTGTATACCAAGAATATTCTATTTGCGTACCAGGAAAGTACACTTATTTTGAACACTCTTAAAACATTCTAGTACATATACAGAATATTACAATAAAAATATTCCAAGAATATTATATAAGAACATTTTCAAGAATATTCTATTTATATACTACGAAAGCAGATTTATTTTGAACATTCCTAGAACATTCCAAGAATATTATCTTATGTACCTACTTAGAATATGTATATATATGTTTGTCATTTTCAGGACTTATAGAGAACATTCTTAGAATGTCAATGTTCTATTTGTGTTTAGTGGGATAAAAGGTTGATTCGTTTCTTGAGCTATCATAATGCTGTATAAATAGCTATATTTAGCTAAATGCTAAAAAAATTATTTAGATTTTTACATTGTGTCTAAAACTGCTAAAATATACAGGGTGATCTATTAATTTTAAAATACTAAATATTACAGTAACATCTGATAAAACTAGAAGCAATAGAAAAGTCAAAATATAAGATTTTTTAAAGTTTAAAGTCAGTCAATTCTGCCTTTTACCAAATTTTTAAAAAGTTAACTCTACTCATTTCCAAAATCTTCTTTTAATAAGCCACTCAAAGTAAATTACTCTGTATATGATGACAAATGATAATAATAATTTTTTTTTTTTTATTTTACGTCGGCCTTTTTCCGCAACGAGGCCAATCACCGACGCCAGGGAATTTGTCACACCCTATCTGGTAATTTTGCCGAATCCCTCTTTGTCGAGGGTAGGGTTCTTTAACGTGCCAACATCCATGACACGGGACCCACAGTTTAACGTCTCTTCCGAAAGACGGCGCAGCTCTTAAACCAAATTCCAAATTTAACATCGACGGTTTTCTTTGCCGGCACCGGGGAACGAACCGGGGCCTTCGATCTGAGAGGCCGCTGCACTGACCACCAGACCACAACGCCGATATAATAATAATACTAATAATAATAGTACCTACTAAAACAGCAGCGTTTTTTAATTCCACAGGCTTACCTTATACTGGAACTTGTTCGTCTCATCCTCATCGTGCACAGTGACAGTCAAAATCGGCATTTCCGGCAACGAACTACCGTCGGTCTCGTCCACTTCCGTGAACCACTCGTCTTTAGTGAACGCGGGCGGCATGTCGTTAATATCCTTCACTCGTATGCTAGCTGTCCCAGTTCCCTTCAACCCACCGCCGTCCATCGCGACAACCTGTATGGAATAGTCGGGAGTGCGTTCGCGATCGAGACAACAAACCGCGGTTTTGATCACTCCCGTCTCGGGTTCGATTTCGAAGATCGGAGAGCCGGTTTCTTCTTCGATTACGTTCTTCTCGATGGAGTAGACGAGTCTTGCATTCGTCCCTGTAACAAAAGGTAGGAATAGTCGGATTTGTATGAGCTTATTTAATTCAAAAACAAAAACGTTTGCCGATGACACACGCCAGTGCGATCGTCCGATGCATCAGTATCTATCAGACCGAATTTTCGGCAAAATTTCAACATACTTATGAGTTTCAGATAGCTTGTCGGATTTCTAGTCGCCTATTAAATTTTATTTTTGTTACAATATTTTTTTAAGATAGTTATTGTTATAGTTGAAATGTAATTCAATGCCTTGGTATTAATATGTACTGTTTTGAGGTCTGAAATAAATACATAATAAAAAAAATACCGTTGGTGTATGACGCATTCAGTCTGATATTAGGTGTCCCACCTTTGTAGCTGGCAAATTAAAAAAAGTGTTGAGTGCTTCTCTCTAGAATACTCTGTATATTTATATACAGGGTGTTCATTTGAAAACTTCCCACCACGGATTTTCCTGCTTTAAAATGAAAATGTGGAAAATCGCTCGGACCAGTCGATTTTTATTTCGAGGGGGACACCTTTTGCGTATATTGTCAATCTTGTTACTTTAAGCCCCTAGGAGGGAGGGGGGTAAGATCTAAATCTTAAATAAATACCCATTGTTTATATATTTTTTTTGGATTCTGCATAAGATTCTAAACATTTTTTAATAAAAGCATTATTAGTCTATACTTAACAGTTTCCAAGATATTGACTCTTGAAAAATGAGATTTTTGAACTTTGACAGCGTCTATAGTTTTCTAACTGTACGTCTTAGAGCAAAACGGCTTACATGTCCCTATCTTCGATTTTTATTATCTGTCCAATAGTGTCAACTTCCGGTTAGCCGTTTTGCTCTAAGACGTACAGTTAGAAAGCTATAGACGCTGTCAAAGTTTACAAATCTCATTTTTCAAGAGTCAATATCTCGGAAACTGTTTAGTATAGACTAATAATGCTTTTATTAAAAAATGTTCAGAATTTTATGCAGAATCCAAAAAAATTATATAAAATAGGGGTATCCATTTTAGATTTAGATCTCCTAGGGGCTTAAAGTAACAAGATTGACAATATACGCAAAAGATGTCCCCCTCGAAAGAAAAATCGACGGGTCCGAGCAATTTTCCACATTTTCATTTTAAAGCAGGAAAATCCGTGGTGGGAAGTTTTCAAATGAACACCCTGTATATTATAGTTATGTGCCATAATCGCCTATCAGCAAATCTCAATTGAAAATTTTTGAAAAGAGCGTTTCTTTACAGAGATCTTAAAGGGATTTACTGGATATTAGAAAATACCTTATATTGAAAATTCTAAATATATTCACAGCTGAAGGTGAATCGAACGTATTGCACGTTCGCAGCGATCAAATTAAAATTTACACGACTGCAATTTGGAATGATTGCTATTAACTTCAAAGAGGTTCCTCTATTCGGTTGATTTTAATTAAAATTAAAGTAAAATACATAATAATTAAAAAATTAAATAGAATAATAATCTACACTAAAAACGACTAACAACTATTATATAAATGTTTTTAAGCTTCCTATTGTCAACCGCGTTATATGTTAGCAGCTTTCTGTGTGTGTCTTTAAAATTGTAATTTTTAAATGATTCAAATAAAATATGAACGAAAAATGGAGAAACATAAAAGTCATCGAATTTTTAAAAATAAATGACTCCGAGTGAAAATCATCGTTACGTGATAGTTGGCAGAAATTTCCAACCGAACTAATGCCTACTCCTACTTTTTTTCCATAGTTCAATTTCAACTTCTAGATACAATAAAAAAAACTTAAAGTTACATGAAATCAGATAAGTAAAAGTAAAAAGAAACTGAAATTTTATCAATAACGATCAGTAAAGTAAATGATTTTCTAAAAACCTTTTAAATTATAGGTTGTGCTTTGTGTAGTAAAGAAAATTATATCTACTATAGGAGCAAGGAAATTCGCTAGTAAATTTTCAATTCAATATAGGAAATGCCGTTTTAGCGAATATTGAAAATCGTTTTATCAGAAATCCTAAATCTGTGCACTAGCTAGAGTACATAAAAGTTGTATATTTACACTAACCGAAAATTAAATTAGAGTTTAAGTTAACCTTATTTTATATTATTTTCTTACTTATATATGTCGCGACCCAAACTGATGAATAGGTAGGTGTAAAACAACATTTTCAAGCACAATTTTTTGATTAGGCGTTTGAAAATGTTTTGGTACCAGTCATTGTTTAAATAGCACAATTTACCTAACTACACAGTACCTACAGAAGAACTGGAAATCCGAAATATTAACCACCCACAATCCACAATAACCGAGTTCCTTTTGATTGCTTTTAAATAGCGAAGACAACGGCTAAGTTGAGCGTTTCTTTTAAAAATTTAACTCAGCTCAGCAAATATTTTTCCTCCTCTCTTGCCGCGGTTAATTATGCCAATTGTAGTGCCATATCCAGCCAGTGTGTCCAAGAAAGTATGCAACATATGGTAAAGTTTTTTATCACCGATTTGTCAGAAAATTTTATTCTTTATAAAAGTTGGTGCATGCCTTAAAACTATAAATCCATATTTCATATTTCACCTGCGGTTAATAGTAATGGAGTAAATGCCATATTTTTGATATTGCCTTAAGAGTAAAGTACCTTAATTATTAGAAATACAGCAAAATTTTACATGGAAATATTCTTGCAAATTAGTAAGTTAGTCCAAATACGAAATTTGAGTTAGGTGTCACAATCTTTAATTTTTTTTGGTTAATCTCTATTTTCCCCTAAACGGTTCACCTCTGGTCGATTTTTTGTTTATGCAATTTTCATATGTTTATTAAATAACTTAAACGTGGGTTTATAATAAAAATTGATTAAGTAGTTGCAAACTTTTTAAAACCTTTCAATGTTACGAGTTGGTTCAGATATTCAGATATTAGCGTGTTGCACGCCTACTTAAAAACATTTTGGCCAACTTATGTTCTAAACAAATGATAGAATCCAGAACGCTGAAGTCCAAAAACCTATTTTAAAGAAATGCATATAAAAAAAATTAAAAATTGACACACCTAACTCAAATTTCGTACTTGGACTAAGTTTTTAATTTGCAAAAACATTTCCATATAAAATTTTGCTGTATTTCTAATAATTAAGGTACTTTATTCTTAAGGCAATTTCGAAAAAATGGCATTTGCTCCCCTACTATTAGACGTAGGTGAAATATGAAATATGCATTTATATTTTTTATCGTATCATTGAAGATTAAGTCATTTTTATATGATATCTTTATTAAAAATTATTAACATCATAATAGCTATTTATGTATCAAGGGCGTTACGGGGACTATAATGCCCTGAAGGTAGAAATAGCCCGAGGGCCTCTGGCCCGAGGGATAGGTTTCTGCCTGATGGGCATTATAGTCCAGTAAAGCCCGTGGTGCATACAATGCTTTATGTTTTACCTAAAAAAGAGTTTTTCAATGACTAATTACATTATTTATTCGCAATATAAAAAATAAGTTGCACCTGTACCTGTATACGTAAGTAGATAATGACTGGTGTTAAGTTTGACTTTGATGTTTCTGTCAGTTAGTCAGTTGGCATTTTTTATTTAACGATTTGCTCAAAATGGAAGAAATTCCACAAAATATAAGAGAAAAGGTCATAAAAGCGACCGAAAATCTTTTGCCAGTTAAATCAAGGCAACAGTATGATCGGGAGTATGGCATATTTGGTATTTGGAAAGATACGAACACAATTCTTCAAATAACCGAAAATGTTTTAATGGCATATTTCCAGGAACTGGTAAGTTATTGATTTTATTTTAATACATATGTTTAACAAACTTTATTATTTTTAGTCGGAAAAATACAGTCCGAACTCTCTCTGGACCAAGTATTCTACAAGCGGGCATTATCATAATGCCCGCTTATAATGCCCTAGGTGTGATAGCAGGTATTATTGCTATCATAACATATTCCGTTTCTAAGGTATTATAGATCAATAATAGATAGGTAAAACATAATAGCTATTTATGTTTTACCTATCTATTATTGATCTATAATACCTTAGAAACGGAATATGTTATGATAGCAATAATACCTGCTATCACACCTAGGGCATTATAAGCGGGCATTATGATAATGCCCGCTTGTAGAATACTTGGTCCAGAGAGAGTTCGGACTGTATTTTTCCGACTAAAAATAATAAAGTTTGTTAAACATATGTATTAAAATAAAATCAATAACTTACCAGTTCCTGGAAATATGCCATTAAAACATTTTCGGTTATTTGAAGAATTGTGTTCGTATCTTTCCAAATACCAAATATGCCATACTCCCGATCATACTGTTGCCTTGATTTAACTGGCAAAAGATTTTCGGTCGCTTTTATGACCTTTTCTCTTATATTTTGTGGAATTTCTTCCATTTTGAGCAAATCGTTAAATAAAAAATGCCAACTGACTAACTGACAGAAACATCAAAGTCAAACTTAACACCAGTCATTATCTACTTACGTATACAGGTACAGGTGCAACTTATTTTTTATATTGCGAATAAATAATGTAATTAGTCATTGAAAAACTCTTTTTTAGGTAAAACATAAAGCATTGTATGCACCACGGGCTTTACTGGACTATAATGCCCATCAGGCAGAAACCTATCCCTCGGGCCAGAGGCCCTCGGGCTATTTCTACCTTCAGGGCATTATAGTCCCCGTAACGCCCTTGATACATAATAGCTATTTATGTATCAAGGGCGTTACGGGGACTATAATGCCCTGAAGGTAGAAATAGCCCGAGGGCCTCTGGCCCGAGGGATAGGTTTCTGCCTGATGGGCATTATAGTCCAGTAAAGCCCGTGGTGCATACAATGCTTTATGTTTTACCTAAAAAAGAGTTTTTCAATGACTAATTACATTATTTATTCGCAATATAAAAAATAAGTTGCACCTGTACCTGTATACGTAAGTAGATAATGACTGGTGTTAAGTTTGACTTTGATGTTTCTGTCAGTTAGTCAGTTGGCATTTTTTATTTAACGATTTGCTCAAAATGGAAGAAATTCCACAAAATATAAGAGAAAAGGTCATAAAAGCGACCGAAAATCTTTTGCCAGTTAAATCAAGGCAACAGTATGATCGGGAGTATGGCATATTTGGTATTTGGAAAGATACGAACACAATTCTTCAAATAACCGAAAATGTTTTAATGGCATATTTCCAGGAACTGGTAAGTTATTGATTTTATTTTAATACATATGTTTAACAAACTTTATTATTTTTAGTCGGAAAAATACAGTCCGAACTCTCTCTGGACCAAGTATTCTACAAGCGGGCATTATCATAATGCCCGCTTATAATGCCCTAGGTGTGATAGCAGGTATTATTGCTATCATAACATATTCCGTTTCTAAGGTATTATAGATCAATAATAGATAGGTAAAACATAAACATACTAAAACCTACATAAAACCTTAGTTACTCATAATACATTAGTTACCATAATTTAATATGTTAGTTACGAAAGCATAATACGTTAGATACCAAATAATATTAGAACTATTTTTCATAAACATTTAAAACAATATTTTGACAGTTTTCAAATTTGATGGATACACTTTTGTCTTTAACGTCCACGATCTTAGGTATGCCCTCTGAAGACTGATTAATGACCGAGAAAGCACTCCTTTCGATTTCGTGCGGTTCCCCAGTACCTAATCCACTGCTGGAAACATCGCCGATTTGAATTTTGCGAGCAATGGAAACTTTCTTGGTCACACTTTCTTCTAAATGCCCTCTAGCAACCTTCGACGATTCCCATCCACCAAGTTCTTGTAGTTGTAATATATCTCCTCCAGCATTAACAAGAAAATTTGCCGAAGATCTTCTAACGCAGTGACCAGTATACAAATTAGGATTTTCCAGTGAGAGATACTCAGCTATTTTTTGAGGTATTTTAGAGAAGAAATGAATGCCGCAGGGCTGTACCGTACATTTCCCTTTTCTATATGATACAAACAATCTTTGGTGAGTGACATGGTCTGGCCTTAACATTGCGTACTTTTTAAATAAAAGCACAGGATTGACTTCGCCGTCAAATATCACAGCGAAAATACGTTTCTTGTGGGTTTTTGAGTCGGGAATAGTAACAATCAGCTTGTCCTCTAAAACGTCAACATCTTCCGTGGTCATCTTCGCTAATTCATTAGTTCGACAGCCTCCTCCAATTCCAATTAAAAAAGCCACTTTCATCATTAAAAACTTCTCGTCTGAGGCGGAACACACAAATTCGTTGACTTGTTCTCTTGTAAATACTTTCGATTTTTTTGCTCTATATCCAACATTTTTCTTCTTGATGAAACGTATTAAGGCGCCGTATTTGTCGATTTCCACTCTTTCCTTCAGTTCTAAAGTCGCTCGTAACATGGAATATTTCGGCCATAAGGACGAAGCAGAGTATTCCTCAGAGAGTTTTGAGAAATACGCCAGCAATACCGTTTCTTCTGCACCTTGAACATGTACTTTGTTTCGCCACTCACAAAACTGCCGATATTCTTTTTCATAATGGATTTTAGATTTGTCCGGAAGCAAGTTCACCTTATAATGTTGGCTGCAGCTAATATATCGTCAGGAATATCAAAATCTTGCATGATTTTAATGATGACTTTTTGAAATGTCAAAAACCTTGTTTTTATTTTCGCATCGCCGTTGTCAATGATACGATAAAGCTTTGAATATAACTCGATTATTAGCGATTTAACACCGTCTCGGACATTGCGGGTGACTCGGCTGTCGCCTCGTCACCTAGCAATGTCCTCGACTATTATAAATCGTATAATAATCTCGTTATATTAATAGCTATAAGGAATGCACCAACTTTTATACAGAATAAAATTTTTTGAGAAATCGGTGATAAAAAACTTTCCCATATGTTGCATACTTTTTTGGACACACTGTAGGTTAGGCCTACTGTAGGTATAGTATATTTCTCAAACGTATATACGATTTGTTCCTTTAATAACTTAGCCAAGTAAAGATATTTACTTAGCTATGCTGTTTAAAAGAAGAAAAAGGAAAGTACCTACCTAATAGTAAAGCATACAAGGCATCCACAGAGAAAACGTAACAAAAAAAATGGCGCCGGCCGAACCAGTTCTGGAGTGTATTTATATAATGTCGATAAAGAGGGAAAACCTAATGCGTGTATGTGAATGCTCCCAGCTGATGCGGCGTTGCCCGATGTCACTTCATGGATGGCTTGATGTCAAGGGGGTTGTGGGTGGACATAATACTTTCTTTAACATTTTAATGATGAAAAATTATTTTTTTGGACCAAAGAAAAATTAAATAATCCCAACAAAAATCATTTTATAACACTCATTTAAATTAGGTACGGGATCAAAGTAAGCGATGAGAATTGTTTTCGTGTACAGCTTCATGAGAAATTAAAATCAAGCGTAACAAAACCGGAATAAAGCTTTACCTTTTATCCTTATTTTACCTTTTCTCCCTCTCTTTCCCATATGTCTTATGGAATATAATTAATTCCATAGCCGTTGAAGTAATGAGAATTTCTAAAGATATGGGATTACGTTCAGCACGCTTCCTAAAATTCGGCATTAATTTAACAAATACCTTTAAAATGTTGATTCTGTAGGAAATTTTACTGGATATTGTTTCCTAAAAACGTTTAAAGTAGGTAATTATACACACCCTGCCAATAAAAAATGAACTTTTAGGAATATATTAAGCTCGAAAAACACACCATAGAGTTTGGAAGAGAAAAACTTTTTTATTAGTAGGTAGGTATAGAAGAAAAAGTCATTATTTATAAAAACGTCTGCTTGTGCTGAAACTACAATTTCAATTATCCCATTTGGGATTACCTACTATACAGGGTTCGTCAGAAAATACATTTTTAGTTTTTTGAATTTCGTTTAAAATAAATTTACGTAAAAACAAACAACTATTATTGCTTTCTTACTTCGAATATGATTTAATATCTAGCCGAGTAACGATTTTTTTGTAAGAAAACCATTTTCTATTTGCGTTGCCTACTTTTGAAGTATTTTTATTATTACATGTCATATTTCTTTAATTCATTCAATCATAAATTATAAAACTTTTATTCAAACGTGGTACCACCGAGTTAGCGCATAGTTCAACTCGACATATGAATTTCCGATAACAGTTTCTATAGAACATAGGTACCTTCCAATCCATTTTTTCCCAAAGTGATGATTTAGCCAATCATCAAATAGAATTGAAAATTAGAATTGAAAAAAAAAATTCAAAAAACAAAAACTGTTATTTCTGACGAGCCTTGTATAATAATCGCAAATCTAATAGTTGAAATTGTAGTTTCAACACTAGCAAAACTCATTTAATAAATCAATTAATTAAAAAAAAATCCAAAAAACTGAATATGTTGTTTGTGACGAACCCTGTATAGTATTCGAAAAACTTATATTCGAAATTGTAGTTTCAGCACAAGCAGACGTTTTTATAAGGAATGACTTTTTCTTCTAAACCTGCTAATAAAAAAGTTTTTCCACTTCCAAACCTATCCGTGGACACATTGTATGTAAAGGGGCTCTCACGGTGATCCTGCAAAGTTGGATAATGGGGTTTTCAATATAAGGTTTCTTCAAATGAAGTAACTGCGGCCATATGCGACTTTCGGTTATACCGGAAATTGTCTCAAACTTGCTTAGTTTAAATAGGGCACCCTGTATAATATATTGTCGTAAAGACGCGTGTCATTGTGAGTTATAATTAAATTTTATTTATTATCGCCTTCTTGCCAAAAATCAGTAAGGCTGTTGGAAAAATAAAAAATTAGAACCATGTCTTTGTACCCCCTACCGCGAATTAAACAAAGTTAACAGATGATAACTTACCTTCAGATGGGTCATCATAATCAACAGCCGTCATAGTCATAACAACCATTCCGGCCGTCCCATTTTCAGTGACGTTACCAAAGTAGACCCCCTGAGGGAAAATGGGAGCGTTATCGTTGATGTCCTTTAGATTCACTTGTACGTCGGCGTATCCCACCAGACCTTCTCCACCTTCATCCTGAGCAAATACGGTGAAACGCCACTGGGGTCTACCATTCGGTTGGTCCCTGTCCAACGGCTGAAACAATAAAGATTAATTATATTATATAATATATATTATATAACTGCTAAACACATAATGTTAATTTAGGTGGTATGGAAATATAAGTTATAATAAAATCTAAAAATGTAGTTTCAAATCGGTCAAATCGGTAACTGTATTTTGTACTTGGAATACACTGGGATCCAAGCATAAGGGGAGAGTAGACAACGACGGCCGTTTCGCACTTATTAGAACTCGGGAAGCCATAACCCAATGACGCAACTCTACAGAAAACGGAACCACGCTGTTACAACTGCTTCAATTTTTTTATACATGCCCTACTACAAACGTTGTCATTTTAATAGAGCTAATTAATGACAAGTGCCATCTATAGGTACCAGATCATTGACTTTTCACTTATAATGTCCCTAGCAGCAGAATTATCGGGAATTAATTCTGCTGCGTGGGAGATTCGGTAAGAAAATTTCATAAATTGTAATTTTTTTTGCTAAAATGCTACAAAAACATATTTCCGGCGGCTTTAGTTAATTGGAGTTTTAGAAATGAAGTTCATTTTAGCCGTTGGTAACTCATTTTTATTACTAAAATGTGAGAAACATTAAATAACAAATTTTGTTATCTAAAATCCAATGTCTTTTATAGTTTGAAATTCAAATAAAACTTTAAAAAACATATTTCCGATGAGTTTATTTTATTATGACGCACTGTATTTTTACAATAGAAGTTGATTTAACTTGTTATTAACTAAGGTTTATTACTAAAATTTCAGGAACATTAAAAACATTAATTCGTTTTCAACCATAACATCTGATATAACATGTCTACATAGTTTCAAATTAAAATTAAAAAAACATATTTCCGATAAGTTTAGTTAATTTTTTGATGTGTCTCTTTTAGCCCCGGTGTTCGATATGTAAAGCAAATTGGTTAGTATCAATAAAAATTAAAAGTTGGCAACAAAATGTATTTTGATTTTATTCTGAGTGACTTTCGCCAATAGATATAAAGCACTTTTGACAGAAAAATTATCACTTATTAATTTCATTAAGTTAATAGGAACTAACAAAATTATCGCGATAATCTTCCGTTGCTCTAAGCAATGCAAACAAAAAGAAGCCTTCTAATTGGTTGAAAATAAATTTATGTAATTTTCACTATAACCGAATTTATCATATTCACTGATTTCCTAAATAAGAACCTATCAAAAATTCATCCCAAGAATCAAAATTTTCCCAATGTGTCACACACCGTTCCCAGAAACAGTTAAGAAGACTCCGCGAATGCATAAGGTTTGTATTTGTAAACATAAGATCAGATACTACTTAGTACGTCATGGCATTATCCCGCTCAATTGTTTTATTTACCGGTAGTGTGACCGATTATAATGATATATTTGTTTCGATAAGTTAAATAGAACAGAACAGAAGACATATACGAGATAATATTCGGGTGACGTAGATAGCTGGTTCAGCGAGTGTTTACGAGAGTGTATTTTGATTAATAATTTTTTTGGATAAAACTCATAATTTAGTGAAAACAGTCATTCTGCATTAAAACACTCTGATGCATTCTAGATTACAATTCGGAAACCGGTTAGCAATAACCCGTCCGCCATTTCTATTTTATTTTAAATCCGCCATCGGGCAGATGGAACTGTAAGAACGCCTCCTGAATGCTAAATCCATGAAATCATGACTTGAAATAATGCGGGCCCATTGGATTCGCAACTGCTTGCCATACATGTCAAATCAGAGCAATGTTTTTAAATTTTATTTTGATTATTTGGCGCTAAATTGATTTTTGGCTTACAAAACCTGATGCTTAGATAGTATTGTATGCAATATATACATAAATATTATTAGCCAAGGTTTAGACGAGTGCGCGTGCCTATTCCTATATGACTGTATTTACATGCGCAAGGCGATAAATTTGCCACTTTTGTGATTATTGTTTACTGATGTAAAGGTAAATGTCTATAATTTAAATGTAAATATCTCAAAAACTTACTCTAACAGTATTTGGATATTTGTACTCTATAAGAGTGTATTCGGCCCATTTCTTTTTTTATTAGATAATTAATAGATATACCGGGTGTCCACGGAAGGTGGTTCGCCCCTCTAACTTTTTTGTTTTTCAAGATAATGGAATAAAATTTGGGGGATTTGTATACGACATAACACTGCATTTTGTGACAGGTGACTTAACATTATGGAACTTTCGGTTTAACCGAAAGTGACATAAACTTTCGATTTTTAAGTGGGACACCTGGTATATTTTCCCTTTTTTTGACTCCATATGACATTCTAAATACATGTGTCACTTGTCAATCACGCCTTGAAGAAAATTGACATGCCAACAGCTTCTGCCAAACTAAATTCGTTTGTTGTTTAAAAAACATGGAAAATAATAGTTTTACAAGGAGTGAAAAAATTGATATGTTATTAGTGTTTGGAGAATGTAGAAATAATTCAACCGATGCTGCACGACTTTACGCAAAGATATTGTAATCGGCGTCATCCACCCTGGCACTATTAGGTACCCAAAATTGGTTCCGAAAATGCGAAATAAGCCTGACAATAATAACATATCAACTTTTTCACTCCTTGTAAAACTAGTATTTTCCATGTTTTTTAAACAACAAACTAATATACTTTGGCAGAAGCTGTTGGCATGTCAATTTTCTTCAAGGCATAACTTTGTTTTATCAATTTTGCTGGTCACAGGCTACTTGATGCATTTAAATCTAAATGTATTCTCAATAGATGCTTCATTCTAGAAAAGTTCTAAGTTAGCTTTTTAAAGTTTTTTAATGGCAGCTTTTCTAAAACCTAATAGTGTATGGTATCAAAAAAATCGTAATAAAATCCTCTTTTTTCTTAACCCGACGAGCCACCATGTTGCCGTTTAAAAAAATGAGTTATACAACTTTAAAGATTAAATTTTACATAGCACATAGCATTGGCCAAAAAATAGTAAAATTGTATTTTTCCCAAAATTAAAGAACTGAAATAAGTGATTTTAAGGTATTTATAGCCATCTAAATAAAACAATAAATTTGGAAAAGAAATATTTTCTTGGTGACAAAAAGTGACAAGTGTCACTTCCGGTTAAACCGGAAGTTCTATAATGTTGAGTCACCTGTCAAAAAATGCAGTTTAATGTCGCGTATACAAATCCCTCAAATTTTATTCCAATATCTTGAAAAACAAAAAAGTTAGAGGGGCGAACCACCCTCCATGGACACCCGGTATAGCGGGTAGAAGCCTTTATAACTTGGTCGTGTTTGCAAAAAAAATGCTGTATTTTTTAAAAATATCTTATTTTTCCTGTAATACGATTGGACTCCGTTTTATCTGATGTTTGTAAGAGATCCTAAAACTAGACAAAACTGAAATACCTTTCCTTAAAAGATTAATTTGATTTTAGACTCAAAATAAACTGATTAAATACTTTTCCGAAGGAAGCTTCAAATCAAATAAAGTGTTTTGCCGAAAGTCCCGTTTCGAGTTGATTTATCTTCCTTGCAGTATTGTTTGACATTTAGTGTCCGTAATAAATGAGGACCCCGAGGGAATAATTTTACAAACGGACAAAAAATTGGTTTTATTTACACAAGGGAGAAAACATCGCTTGATTTCGAAAATTTTAAATAAGTAGTTGCGACTTTTCTGACTTAAGGGTCCACAACCGCAGTCGCAGGTATAGGGCATAATTTATAAAAAAATATCTAGATTGAGTTATAGAATGTAAAAATGTAAAAATATACAATATGTTTTATTAAAAAAATGTAAGTTGATACACGTAGCATTTTTATGATTCACCCTGTATAATGCTTATTATTTAAAAAAAAATTTGACGGGGTTAAGCGATTCTTGTTTAAGTGGGCGATATTCTATTCTGTGTGACCAGTAAAATCTGCATCATAATATGGGATTTTTCTTTATTAATAGCTTTATTCAAAATTTGACTTTGGCATCAAGTTCTGCTTCGTTCGAGATGAAAATTAAGCAAAAAAATAGTAGTCACGTGATTCGCATTATCTGTCAAATTTTAATTTTTTCCAAAAAATAATTCAAAAGTGGGGTTATTTCTGAAAATATCGAAAAAAGTTATTAGAAAAAGTTTTTTTAAATGCAGTTTCTAGCCCACATGCAAAATTTAAGCTACATAAGATAATTTTGATTTTTTACCAACCATTAAAATTTATTTTCCACTTAATGAACACTTTACTGATGACACTGTATTCTTTTTGTCTTAATATGTGTATTACTTTCAGACACAAACTACGTTTTCAAAAATTCTTATTTTATGAAGTTACCTTATACAGGGTCAAAAACAAATAAACTTTGCATCACATGCGACTAAATTTTAATAGCCCAATTTTGATTTTGTAGAAAAACACACATTTTATATGGCTCTACTTTAGAGAAAATGTATCTAAAATAAAGCATTGTCAAAACTAAGAAGTTTTATGTAGGTTGCGTTGAGCCTTATTTTGCAAAAGTTTAATTTACAAAATATGGGTTAAAATCATTATCTTATGCAGCTAAAATTTTACATGTGGGCTAACAACTGCATTAAAAAAAACCTTTTCTAATAACGTTTTTCGATACTTTCATTTTGGACTATTTTTTGGAAAAAATTAAAATTTGACAGATAATGCAAATCACGTGACTACTATTTTTTTGCTTAATTTTCATCTCCATCGAAGCAGAACTTGATGCCAAAGTAAAATTTTGAATAAAGCTATTAATTAAAAAAAATCCCATATGATGCGAACTTTACTGGACACACTGTATAAAAAGCTGATCCATTTCTTGATCATAATCCTGCAACAAAAACTCCCTGGCGCCGTGCCGAAAAAATTCCATATACCTACTTGGCCAGAGTGGTCAGGCTGTCGCATAAAACACCGAGAGATATAAATATCTCTCTCTTTTACTGGCTCATAGGGATTTTGTGTAGCCGACTAGTACCAATCGATTTAGTTCTTCATTTTCGATATCACTACCAGATACCAGATAGTAGCTGTTATTATGCAAAAAAAACGAACCTTTAATGTAATTTTTGCTACAAAAACCCTGCTATTCACCCACCCACCGCTTTTGACCTAAAATTTCAAGAATTTAAAATTCAATTTAAATAATTAAAAGTCACTTCACTCTGATTCGCATTCCGTTCCGAAAAGTCCGTATTTCAGATTCCAATTTAAATCGGTCAGAAACAAAGCGTCAACTTTTTCTTTTTTCAAATACCTCAGTTTTAACAGTGTGCGATGCTCCACAGTTAAAACCCTGAAATATAGGAAATATTTAGTAGAATGGAGAGCACTTGGCCTAAATATAGAATGAATGCCGTATGTATGTATCTATGTACCGTGCGAGCAAAAAATATTTGCATCAAAGAGGGCCTTGCATCTAAGGACGTAATGCTTAGCCGTAGAGTTTAATACCTGTTGGGTGTTAGTAATTACCTGAATTAACAATCAATCAGTTATTCCGTCATCTTTGACAGTCGTTACAAGTAATTTGATTCATCGCTAATTTTTCCAATTTCTTGAACAATTCACACAATGGGCTTTACGGAACAGTAGTGGTGAGTGGTAATGCAATCCGGGTTTGTGCATGGACGATTTTCACGAACCTTTTCCTAACGTTGCTTTTATTGCTGGGGATTTTTATCATTGCCTGAAAAGAACCGTGGCTGTGTTTAGGGAAACAGGTTCTATACAACACAAAAAAGGAGCAGTAAGACCATCTGTAAGAACAGAAGAACTTGTTGCAAACGTTCGTGAAATTGTATAAGACGCCTGTCCCAAGAAGTGGGAAGATCTTATGAAACATGCAGGACTATTCTCACTAAGCAGCTAAATTTATTTCCCTATAAAGTGCAAGTATTCCAAGAAATACAAGCCGCAGATTTTGAAAGACGCAGGAATTACTCTCAATGGTTTACCCAAAATTTATTGGAAAGAAATGATTTATTAGACCTGACATTTTTTTCGGATAAAGCCTGGTTTTACCTCTCCGGTTATGTGAATTCTCAGAATACACGCATGTGGAGTAGTGAAAATCTCCATTTTTTTCTAGAGGCCTGCACATTGCACCCTCAAAAAATTGATGTCTGGTTAGCTGTTTCCCGAAGAAGAATTGTTGGTCCTATTTTTTTCCATGACACAGTTACAGCACAGCGGTATAGAGACAATATTTTGAATCCATTTGTGGAGCAATTACTTGACGACGAACTACCTACGTTTTGGATATTTTCAACAGGACGGTGCAACCGCCCATATAGCCGCCGAAACTAGTAACTACCTATGCAATTTTTTCGACGACAGATTGATCAGTTTTCGATCAGACATTGAATTCCCACCTAGATCACCTTGTTTAACAATTATGGATTACTTCGTTTTTACGTTTTTCCTCATTTAAAGAACACTATTTTTAAAACACCAGTTGCAAATTTAGAACAATTACAAGAAAGGATTATCCAAGAATGTGGTAACATTTCTCCAGAGATGCTGGATAACACTTTCGAAAATATGAAGAGACGTTTTAATTTATGCTTGGAGCATGGCGGTGGCCAATTTTAGCAATTTATGTAATTATTTTTCTTTTTCTTTCTGTATATATTCTTACTTTGTTAATTTTGTAAACAACAAAAATAAATTTTTCTCATTTGGTATCATAACAACTCTTTTACTATACGCATTTGCGTATCGTAATGAAGCTATTTCGATACGCGTTTTTTCTTTATTTGATGTTGGTAACATTTAAATGTTTTATTTCATTGACTTGCACGGCCTTTGTGATTTACGAAAAAACCCATTTTTCGCAGAGGAAAAATAGCTTGATAACCTACTTTTTTATTCTGTGTGGATAACAGTCATGTATGTTGGTTGCATAAATCTATAAATCAATCTTTTGTAGATGCTTCAAACTATCATTTTCTGCCAAATCCTATCCAAAATTCAATCTACTAACCTTCCAATGTCGATTTTAACTTCAACTTTATTTGAATTTTCCATCTTCCCTATACTAAATTGCAATGCCGTGACATAAAATCACGTCTTTTGAAATTCGAAAAAAGTAGCAAAATCGCCCGTATTTCCGAACGCTCCTGTATATGTACCGAATGTACAAGGATCACACAACGTATTCCGTCCAATTTCAAATCTCATATCGCTAAAATAACTTTAGAATCTCGTGGTGAAAATGGGTCAATAAATCAAAAAATGACAGTTCGCAAAATAATTTTTGTTGTCCAGAGGCTACTATGATAAAAAATAGTATTACCAACATAAAATTTAGACATAAAAATTTACAAAATTTGAAGGATTTATTTTCTTTTTAAATATGTGTTTTTTATTGAAAAAACTACAAATTAGAAAAATAGTATAACGTACGTGTTATATAAAGCAGTTTTAAGCACTTGTCCCGTTATAAAACTCGCCGCAAGCGGCTCGTTTTTTAACATGGACGCGTGCTATAAAATGATGCTTTATAAAACGTGTACATTAATATACTATTGTATTTGTCTACTTATTTTATTACTCATTAGTTTGGCATATCATGTCATAATATGAATTTGACAAAATTTTAACCTACATTTGGTTAGATATATCGTCCCCATATCATTGTGATCTAAACCAAGCCCCACGTTTTTTAATCCAAGCCCTCTTTGATGCAAATAATTTTTGCTCGCACGGTACTATTTAGGTATAAAATGAACATTAATATCGAATATTATTAACCGATTTGCAGGATCAAAAAGAAGAATAGATTTTATAAGTAGTTTTTTGTATCTTTTTATAAAGTTTTAGACAATGATTCAAATTTCCCACATCATGTTAATACTTAACAGCGTAAGTTGGGCAATCAGAGTGGAGGGGCAAAATTTGTATGTTGATTTACATCAGAATGAAATATATAGATACAAGATCATTGATTCTAAATAAGTGCGGGGATTCACCGCTTTCAGGAAAGAGCTAGTTTTTCGTTGGCCGTCTATCAATTTGCAACTTGCAAAAGCTAAAACCGTTTCGCAACATTCCCTTATTAATCCCACTTTTATTTTATCACAGGATATACTAGGCCCCTTTCTATTAGCTAAGCCTAAACTATTGTTTCTTGCAAATGAATAAGATTTATCAGCTTAACGAATAATCGTAGTGGTCAGGTTAGGCTGACTCCTGTCTAATCGTGGTTTAGTGGAAGGGTTTATCCCTAGGGGGAATTCCCCCTATGTTATCACTCTAACTTTTATCCTAGATATAAGACAGGTATTACGCTGTTACGGGTGATTTAAGTTAAATCTGAATTTCAAGTTTGAGGGAAAAATGCCTTCGATAAATAATTTTTATAGAAAGCGATAGGACAAGATGCTGGCCGTCGTAGCTTCTGGCTTCATTACGATTGAAAATGTGACGTCTGCTGTGTGCATAAATTGACATCTGCACTAATTGTTACTGTACGCCAATGCACTATATTGCTAATCATCAAATTGAATCAAGTATAATACGTATGGACGTATGTTACATCCACACTGTTAGTTTTTTGTGAACTGAACCCATGAAACTTTTTTTGGGATTTTCGACAAGAAATGTAATAAAAAGTTTTCCGAGAAACAGTCTGGCTTGACACACAACTAATCATTTAGAAATGGATTGCAAAATACAGCTTATATAGGTTTAAAAGAGGGTCTAAGTATATTAGTCTTCACTAACGGTATAAGTATAACATTAAAATCTCTATATTTAAAATAAATAAAACCATTAATTTTGGTTAGTTCGCTTCACTAATTTGACAGCAGAAAGGTGCGCCACCCCATAATGTTTCCCCCGTTACAAGATATTTAAATAAAAAATATAATACGTGGATTGGAAGAAACGGACCAATGATGTGGCCGGCAAACAGACCTGATTTGGTTTTGCTGGATATTTTTCTTTGGGGCTATTTAAAAAACATAATGTATGACAATACGCCAGAAAACATTCAAGCTTTGGAACAAAGAATTCAACGAGACATTTTTGTGCTAAATAGGGATTATCCAGAGTCCATTATGAACGCAATTAATCATAAGTCATTAAAAAACATTCCAAAAAGGAAAATAAATGAAGGGGGGTTATGTTGAAAATCAATAATTTTCCATGTTCTTGTAATTTTTGTTTTATTTTGTATCGTTAATATCTTAAATACGGTTGGAGTTATTATAGGCAAACATTGTATTTTTGGAATCAGGAAAAAAGGATCTATAGTTTTAATAAAATAGATATAGGTTGTTCCATTTAAAAAACGTAACTTTTTGCTAAGATTCTCATTACTCAGTAAAAATTCTAAAACCTTTATATTTAAAGTTTTTTCTATCTCTTATTGTTCTCGCTTTAAAAAGCGGTCTAAATGTAAAAGAAAACCCTGTACTCTCTTAGGTTCATCTGCTATTAAAAAATTTCCATATCTTTTAGCCGTTATAAGGTTTAGATTTGTTTCAATTTGGAAAAATTCAGTGACAAAAAAGGGCAAAAAATAGATGTATTCTACATACTGTGATAAACTTTTTTATTTTTGTAGTTAACAATTTGGTACCAAACTACAAAATAATTATAAATAGAAAATTTTGGGGTCCTGCCCTTTGTTAAACTGGTCATCATTAAATTGATTCAAGCCAACCGATACAAGCCGCTGAATAACTTTTTTCGTTAAGTATACCCAAAAACCTTCTTTTAAGGAGTTTCACGACAAAAAATTCAAAACGCCTGCTTTTAAAAAGTCTTCCTTGACATCCAACTAATCATTCAGAAACGTATTACAAAATACGGCTTTACTAAGTATATGTTGCCCTTTTCTGGCAGTAATAGGAAAGTGATGTGAAGTTTGGTTTTTGTTATCGATTTTCAGCAGGAAATACGGATACAATTTATTACAGACTAAACGCCAAACAACACTGTTTGGAAGATAAATCAGCTTGCAATGGGATTTTCAGCAAAACACTTTATTTTATTTGATGCCCCGTTCAAAGTATAGGACTTAATCAGCGTGTTTTACGTACGTAAGAGATAAACAAAAGTCGGCAAAAGAAAAAGATATCTGATCTTTGTTTGTTGCTCCTTAAACATTTCCGGGTAAATTTGAAGTATTTATTGTAGGCTGTGACAAAATGCAATTCTTAACCTATTTATCTATCTATATCTATACATACTTACTGCCATCCTGACATTGTGGAATAATGGAATTTTGCATAAAGAAGTTTGTAAGATCCTCGGCAATAAGTTTTTCCATGAGTTTACAGTAATTAGTTAACGACATAAAAATACTAATAGCTTGGGTAAAATACAGGTATAACATACAACACCAACGAAATTCCAAATATTACTGAATTACTGAACCTTCTGCATTTCTGTATAGCAGAAAATAGATAATCCCCTCTCTATAGCCTCGCCATGCATTGTTCACTCCGGCAACACTGATTGATTTGTTGCCTCTATTGAGGGCATCTAAACATATTATTTACTCCCTCATACTCACATGAAATGCCACAGTAACTTGGAGTTTGCCAGTAGTGTACCGTGCGAACAAAAATTATTTGCATCAAAAAGGGCTTGAATTAAAAAACGTAGGTTTTGGTTTAGATCACAATGATATGGGGACGATATATCTAACCAAATCTAGGTTAAAATTTTGTCAAGTTCATATTATGACATGATATGCCAAACTAATGAGTAATAAAATAAGTAGACAAATACAAATTTATTTTTGTTGTTTACAAAAATTAACAAAGTAAGAATATACAGAAAGAAAAAAAAAATAATTACATAAATTGCTGAAATTGGCCACTGCCATGCTCCAAGCATAAATTCACACGTCTCTTCATATTTTCGAAAGTGTTGACCAACATCTCTGGAGAAATGTTACCACATTCTTGGATAATCCTTTCTTGTAATTGTTCTAAATTTGCAACTGGTGTTTTAAAAATAGTGTTCTTTAAATGAGGAAAAACGAAGTAATCCATAACCGTTAAACAAGGTGATCTAAGTGGGAATTCAATGTCCGATCGAAAACTGATCAATCTGTCATCGAAAAAATTGCGTAAGTAGTTAATAGTTTCGGCGACTGTATGGGCGGTTGCACCGTCCTGTTGAAAATATCCAAAACGTAGTTCGTCGTCAAGTTATTGCTCCACAAATGGATTCAAAATATTGTCTCTATACCGCTGTGCTGTAACTGTGCATGAAAAAAAATAGGACCAACAATTTTTCTTCGGGAAATAGCTAACCAGATACCAATTCTTTGAGGGTGCAATGTGGACTCTACAAAAAAAATGGGGATTTTCATACTCCACATGCGTGTATTCTGAGAATTCACATAACCGGAGAGGTAGAACCAGGCTTCATCCAAAAAAAGGCAGGTCTAATAAAGCATTTCTTTCCAATAAATTTTGGGTAAACCACTGAGAGCTCGATTGAGAGTAATTCGTGCGTCTTTCAAAATCTGCGGCTTGTATTTCTTGGGATACTTGCACTTTATAAGGAAATAAATTTAGCTGCTTCTTAAGAATAGCCCTGCATGTTCAATAAGATCTTCCCAGTTCTTGGGACAGGCGTCTTATATAATTTGTTGGCGTATTTTGCATTATTCCACGAACGTTTGCAACAAGTTTTTCTGCTCTTACAGATGGTCTTCCTGCTTCTTTTTGTGTTGTATAGAACCTGTTTCCCTAAACACAGCCACGGTTCTTTCCAGGCAACGATAAAAATCCCCAGCAATAAAAGCAACGTTAGGAAAATGTTCGTGAAAATCGTCCATGCACAAAACCCGGATTGTATTGCCACTCACCATTTACTCTAACCCCGTTTCGAAAATACGCTTCAACCATGAATGTTTTGTGCTGTTCCGTAAAGCCCATTGTGCGAATTGTTCAAGAAATTGAAAAAATTAGCGATGAATCAAATTACTTGTAACGACTGTCATAGAGGACGGAATAACTGATTGATTGTTAATTCAGGTAGTTACTGACACAAAACAGTTATTAAGCTCTACGGCTAAGCATTACGTCCTCAGATGCAAGGCTCTCTTTGATGCAAATAATTTTTGCTCGCACGGTATATACAGCTGAATGTAACAACTGGGTTTATTCCTGATGTCAAATTCAAATTTTCCACATATCTAGATTATGCTACCAAAATGTAGGAAAAAATTTAAAATTTCAAAATTTTTAACCACGAATCTAGTTATATAGAAGTTAGAAAATGCAATACCACCTATATTTCTTAATAAAATTGTGGAGTCAAAGGACGACGCGCCGTCTCACGACGGCAGCGAAGGCCGGCAATAAAGCCACACATTATATTTCTTTATATATTTTCTAATCGCTGATACGCCATGCGGACAGCTCTGTCATTTTTCACGCTCAAAAGTAGAACTAAAAAAAAACACGTCAGGCCTCGAATACCAAAAAGTTTTCAAGAGCAATTAATCTTTTTTTAGACAAAAATCCCGATTTTAACCCGCGGAGAGATAAAAAGTACGCGATGGGGGCGCTAATAAATCATTTGAATTTAAAACCTCGAACCGCCCGAGAGCTATTTTAAATTGGTCAGAAATCACAGGCAATGTTTTCTTTTTTCCAATCACGTTGTGTTCGGTTTCGATTTTTATTAATGAAAATACCAGACAAGTTTGTCATTAGTATTTAAATAATATTTACAAAAGCATGCGTGCCCAAGTTTCATAAAGTGCAGCACCGGCGTATACAAGGGGGGGGGGGGAGTAATAGGGGTAATTACCCCCCCCCCCAAGATTACTTAAGCGTTGTTTAATTTTTGTCCTTACTCCTTAAATCTGCTATTATCTAGTATCCTAGCCAGGCACGTAGCTAGGGGGGAGGGTACAGGGGGCCTGAACCCCCTCCGAAACTCGAGCTCTGATTTCGGCAACATAGGCAATACATTAAACATTTCCTACACTATTACATTTTCTTCACCTCAATTATTACCAGGTTTGTTTTTGAGATTTTCTTGAGTATTTTGTGTTGTGTTTTTTATTTTTCCCACTTGAAAACCAAGCACCATGATTCAAAAAAGGGCGTAGCACCCAAAAAATGTTCGCCTGCGGCGCTTCTTTTTTGCGCCTTCGGCGCGATCCCAATAGCCCCCCCCTCAAAAGAAATCCTGATGGCTACGTGCCTGATCCTAGCCGATCGATTACTCCCCCCAGACGCATGAGCTGGATACGCCGGTGAAGTGCAGAGACGGCGTTACCTAAAGTAGCCCATAGACTGCGACTTTGTTAATTGCTTGGCTCGACGATCCCCTCGACCAACATTCTATTATTCGAACCAAAAAGACGTACAGTGTTAATATAGGTAGCAGTCTCAGCAGTAGTGCATTGGCAGCCTATTCGGGCATAATAAAATCATACAACGGCTGTTACTAGTCATTGTTTATATTCCAATCCTAGTCACTAAAAGCACAAACACAATTCACTAAACTACACTAGAAATCCGCAAATATTAAACACCCACGATAAACAACAAGGAATCCATAGAGAAAACTTAAAACTTTGAATCGTTGAGGCCTTTACTTAATGGAAATTCATTATAACTCAATGAAAGACAATTTATTTTGTCAAATTTCCACTTTTATTGAAAAAAATTTTCTTTACACGACGCGTTTCGCTACATTGTAGCTTCTTCGGGTGTATGGTGCTATATAACTAATTTTATTTCAGTACAATAACAAAATGGTCTAGAACTTAATTACTCAATTCAGGTATACTCATTACAAGTTTAAATATTTAATTATATGTTCTTAACACTGTTTAGGTATTGTAAACTTAAATATTATTGTCGGTATAATATATTTTAATCTTATGTGAAATTCAAAGAACCCTATTTAGATTATGGACACAGATTTAGCAAAATAGAACTGTTTGGTTCTAATTGGTCGTTTAATAATACACCAGAATTTTTCAATCGATTTATTTCTAAACTTTCCAAAATATTAAGTTTTTGACCATTGTTTTCAATATGTAAAATATTAAATTGAAAAAACAAAACAGGAACAACATAATTTTGATAACAAATTATTCGTTTTTCCTTATTTAAAGAACACTATTTTTAAAACAGCAGTTGCAAATTTAGAACAGTTACAAGAAAGTAGTATCCAAGAATGTGGTAACATTTTTCTCCAGAACAACACTTTCGAAAATATGAAGAGACGTGTGAATTTATGCTTGGAGCCTTGGAGCATGGCGGTGGCCAATTTATGTAATTATTTTTCTTTTTCTTTCTGTATATTCTTACTTTGTTAATTTTGTAAACAACAAAAATAAATTTGTATTTGTCTACTTATTTTATTACTCATAAGTTTGGCATATCATGTCATAATATGAATTTGACAAAATTTTAACCTCGATTTGGTTAGATATATCGTCCCCATATCATTGTTAACTAAACCAAGCCCCACGTTTTTTAATCCAAGCCCTCTTTGATACAAATAATTTTTGCTCGAACGGTAGATACCTACTGCTTTCAGTTTCGTTAATTTTGATTCTGTAAAACAAGTTCATCGTCCTAATTAAATATAACCTTTTTTCAGAAACAAATAAGAAGCAATACGTTTAGCCACCTTCATTTCGCTAATAATCCCCAGTGATTTATACTTGATTAAAAGAAAAGAAAGAGACGCCCAAGTTTATTTTAATGGGGAAATTTTGCTCATTAAGAAAAAAACCCACACAATGGGGCCCCAACTTTTCTGTTATTTGTTAAAGGGTGAGATAATTAAGAAATGAAGATAACACCGGAAAAGCGAACCGGCGGAATTTGGCGTCTTATAAGAGGGATTAAAAGATTGGGCGAATATAACTGTGTCAGACTTAAACTGTAGCCAAGTTAACGGTATTTTAAAATAAGTATTTTCGTTCAATGTCGCACCAGTAATCGTATATACATGGTGTCCGGAAATGATGAGCAAAAAATTTACGGGATAATTCTAGACCGAAAATAAATGCTATCTCTTCCTAGAACATGTTTTCGAAAATTGATTATTAACGGAATAACAGGGTGTTAAAGTTAAATTTTATTTGCAGTTTTAAAATACATAAGTTACTAGAACAATAAATTAAACATTCAAATTAAAGGTTCCACGTGACGTCCGTCCCAGCGGCGCACCCAGGATTTTATGTTAGGGGGGGCCCGCCAACCAGTGCTGGAAGCAAATTTT
This sequence comes from Polydrusus pterygomalis, assembly GCA_963969555.1. Classification (NCBI taxonomy): domain Eukaryota; kingdom Metazoa; phylum Arthropoda; class Insecta; order Coleoptera; family Curculionidae; genus Polydrusus; species Polydrusus pterygomalis. The sequence continues at coordinate 7,155,032 of OZ018376.1, forward strand.
TTAATAAACTTTTAAGTTACGCATTTTTCTAGAACTTTGGAGCTTTTTTAACAGGTACTCTTGCAGGGAAGATCGCAATAGCCTAGTCATGGGAGTCGTTAAATGGTTTCTTAAGGGGGGGGGGGGCATTGGCGGCTTGTGACTTGTTAACTTGGGGGTGTACTAAAAGCCTGCTGTAGGCGAAATGCGCCGCAGGCGAAATTTTTTAAGACCACGCCCAAATTTGGTCAATAATTATTATAGTAAATATTTTTAAAATTTATGATTACCTTCTTATTCTATTGAAAATGAAATAAGATAAAAAATAGAAAGGCTAATTTATTTTTCATTAGTGGGTATATTGTTTAAAAGTAAAGTTCATTCATCTGTTTTTATTTGCAGCAAACTTATCAATAACAATAAAGTTCCTAGATTTACACTTTGTGGTATATGTATCAAGTTAATTTCGAGAGTTTAGGTCTTCCCTTAATTTTAATTTCAATTTTTTGCTCAATACTTAATGAGCTAAAATTGTTTCTCAAACATTCATAGTCGTTTTGGCATTAAAACTGTTTATTTTTATTAAAATAAGTCTTTACTACCCCAAAATAATAACAAAAATATAAAGGAAAACTCGAAATAATAAATTCTTAAATTCAATCAAACCATATTAAACCTCAATAAGTCAACTTTTGTCAATAAGTCAACTTCCAGGGGAGGGGGGCAAATGCTCCACCTGGCCCCCCTCAAACGAGGCCCGTGAGGTAAATCGAAGAAAATTGACTTCTTAAAATACTTATCCACTTTCATAATTTTTATTTCATTGGGGGTTTTGGGGGGGGGCCAAGGCCCCCTTGGCCCCCCCTCTGGGTGCGCCACTGGTCCGTCCTCTTCAATGCATAAATTAATTCTTCTTAAAAAATTAAATTAATTAAATTAAAAAATAATAATTTAAAATGATGTCTTATTCATCACATGCAAGCAATGTTATTTTAGCGTTTTTCTCGAAAACAGTTAGATTTATCGGCTCAAAAGTAGTATACCTTTTTTTGTCAAAAGGTTGGGAGAATAAAAATATTCTGTCAAAACGCGCATACAGTGTAAAACAAAAAAGTTGGGACCATTCAAATTAAAGTATAGGCTCCTATGTTAGGTCATCTATAAAATGCGAAAAAACGGTGGGCAAATTTGTATTTCTCATCCCGAAAAAGCCCCATATACGAGATTTCGTCAAAATATTATCAGCGTGGCAAAAGTTATTGCAAAAAAAACTGCAAATAAAATTTAACTTTAACAGCCTGTACCTCCGTTAATAATCAATTTTCGAAACCATCAGAAAGTAGAGATTTCAACGAACAAAAAGCTCACCAACTTTTTTAAAAAAGCAGATATTTTGACGTGAGAATTTTCGATTGAAAATTAGGTTGCTTTTTCGATATTAAGTCAAAATAAGGTTAAAAAATAGATATTTTAAATCAAAAAAATTAAAGTGTATTTGGGACATAAAAAGGAAAGTTTTCACCAAATTTCGTGTATAAAAAAAATTTTTTGTAACAGATAAAAATAAAAAACCAAAAACTTGGTTATTTGAATTTTTCACATAAATTTTGAGGTTATGTGAAAAAAGTGCAAATACAAAAGTTGTAAATCTTTTTATTACCCACAACTTTGCCATTTAACGTTTTTCCATAGGACTTGTAGTTTTGCCGAAAATCGAGATAAATCGTTTTCTACCCTTAAACCCCCCCCCCCCCCCCCCCCTTCCGACCTCGGATCGCCCGTAATTTATTTTTCCTATCATTTTTGTTATATTCTCTTCCTTTTCCAATGGGTTTCATCCTACTATTATTTTTTTTCACTTTTTACCATTTTTAAAGGCTTCAGCCCTGGTCTAGTAAGGTCGAATACTGATGAAAAATACTCAACAGCAATAATGGATCCTTATAACTTTAGCGAAAAACAAGTAACTATAACACAGATTTTTCAATATAAAACTCAAGGTTAATATAAAAACAGTAGGTAACGCTATCGAAAATTGATTTTGCTTTATTCGACATAAACTTTGTAGTCTCTTCTTAAAAATCTTGAGTGCTCACAAAACTTTATAGCCAATCCGTTCGATTTACCTTCATAAAGTTTATGGTAGAAAAATGATTGGAGTCAGTAAAAACAAAATTTAATTCCAAATCAAAAGAACATTTTGATGGAACTTAAAAAATATTGCCTTGTTGTTGGAGACATAAAATGACTTTTATGAGTAATATTTTTTTTTTAATAATAAAACTAAAACTGATTTTAAATCAAGATGTATTTTCGGTGTTTTTTTTTGTTTAATAAATTATCGTGACTTCTCTTTGTCTCCATAAGGTTTGGGTTTCTTCGGAACCTAGGGCGGATATTGGGATTTGGTCTGGGGGGAGAAAGAAATTCTTAAATTACATATTAACCAAAAAAAGTCTTGCGCGGACAGTAGGAAGGGATAGATATACGGTTATTAGTGATGTAACGAAAGCTCCACCAATTTATATGTACCTAATAAGTAAATATTATGGCGCTATCATCAAACACTTGAAAGGTATGAAGAAAATCATCAAATGAAGAAGACCGAAATTTGGTGGGCTATTTAAGGCAAAATCCATTTGAAACTGCAGTATCCGCTATGCACATAACAGGATTCCCTGCTTCATCTAGAACTGCGCAACGCCGGTCGCCGAGTAAGATAATGTTCCGAATTAAGAAATCGAGCAGCTGCATCCAAACCGTTATTAAAAAATGGTTATAAGGAACAAAGAATTGGGTTTGCTATGCAATATTTACCATTATTTTTTTTGGCAAAATGTTATCTTTTCCGAGAGAAAACTTTTCAGTCTACATATAATGGAAGGATTTGAGTATATAGACCACCAAAGTCCCGATATATTGAGAAATATACTCAAAAAAAGCAAACCAGTGGAAGTTTCTCCGTTAATGTGTGGACATGGATAAGTGTTTATGGTGCAGGTGTATGCTGGAATATATTGGTGGAACACTAAACAGTAATATACAGGGTGTCTCAAAACTCAGTATCAAGATTTTAGGGGCGTATTTGCCAGGTCAAAATAAGCCTTTTTTTTCCTATAAGCATGTGTCCGCAAACGCTTCGTCACCGATCTACAGAGTGTTAAATTTTCAAAAAAATTTTATTTTTTCCTTCATAGCTCTTTTAGTTTTTGAGATATTAAGATAAAATTTAAAACATAGATTACGCTTTAGGGCTTACATCATCTAGTATACCGAGTGATTGTAAGAATCTACAGGGAGATATTTTTTCAGGGGTCATGCTCCCTTTTCTCCGCATAAACTTTTTTATAGTGCGCTGCTGGCGGATTCTGAAATATGCAGTACATTCTTTGTTTTGTTTATAAACTTTTTTATCTCTTATAATTTTTATGCATCTAAGATCGTTATCGAGAAAAAAATTTATACAAATTTTTGTAATTCGCCATATTTAACTGAAATTTTTCAATGAAACAATAAAAAAAAAACAAGTGGGCTTTGACTGCTATTTTCATTTTGACGTTTACGCTTATTTTGAAGCATTTGACATTATTTAAAAGTTGGTTTATGCATTTGACATTATTTAAAAGTTGGTTTATAACTTATCGTATATTTTTTGATTTGTTTAACATTAAAATGGAAAATGGACCATATTCATTTGAACATCTGGCTGACATCCATTTCGTTTATGGTCTGGCTAATGGTAACGGGCTAAATGCTCAGAGGTTGTACGCGCTAAGATTTCCTAATCGCCGGCTTCCCAACTACAGAACTTTTATAAATTCCCATCAACACCTTCGGGAATACGGCAGATTTCAGACTCCAATGCACGATACTGGTAGACCAAGACAAGCACGCAACCCAGCAGTTGATGACGTTATCGACGAAAACCCTGGTATGAGTACTCGACAAATAGCACGGCATTTGGATGTTTCCCGTTCAACTGTCTGGAGGGTTTTACACGAAAACATGCTATACCCATATCATATTCAGCGCGTCCAAGGTTTGCTTCCTCGAGACTTTCCACAGCGCTTGCAGTTCTCCAGATGGATACTGCGCAAGTGTACTGTGGATCCTGAATTTTTATCTCGTATCCTTTTTACCGACGAGGCTCAATTTACACGCGACGGAGTAGTGAATTACCACAATGTTCATATTTGGGCACTAGAAAATCCACACATGATCAGAGAATCTCGACACCAGGAACAGTTTAGCGTAAACATATGGGCAGGAATAGTAGGAGATACTTTAATTGGTCCTTTTATTTTACCGCGAATTTTAAATGGTGACACATATTTAAACTTCCTACAGAATGAATTGCCTGCATTAATGGAGGATGTGCCTTTACACGTTCGTCAACAAATGTGGTTTATGCACGATGGGGCACCCCCTCATTTTCGAGTCACCGTCCGCGATTATTTAGACACAGTGTTTCCCAATCGGTGGATTGGCAGAGCAGGTCCAATTGCTTGGCCCCCACGGTCCCCAGATTGCAACTCGCTGGACTTCTTTTTATGGGGGCATGTAAAGAGTCTAGTTTATGATGCAGGACCAGTGCCTTCCATCGAAGTTCTAACTGGACGAATTATGGATGCCTTTCAAACGGTAAGAAACAATCCCGGAATATTAGAACGCGTACGGCAGTCTATGACAAGAAGAGTAGAGGGTTGTATCGCAGAAAGAGGAGGGCATTTCCAGCATCTTTTATAAAAAGTCAAAGTTGATTAAGTTTCTTATTTTTGAGGTAATGTTTAAATAATCTTATAACAAATAAGTATAGCGTCTTTTGTTTTCATTGTGGTATTAAATTTATTCCCCCCTGTTGTTATAAATGTTAATTAAATGTAGCTAATTACAAAAATTTGTTTAAATTTTTTTCTCGATAACGATCTTAGATGCATAAAAATTATAAGGGATAAAAAAGTTTATAAACAAAACAAAGAATGTACTGCATATTTCAGAATCCGCCAGCAGCGCACTATAAAAAAGTTTATGCGGAGAAAAGGGAGCATGACCCCTGAAAAAATATCTCCCTGTAGATTCTTACAATCACTCGGTATACTAGATGATGTAAGCCCTAAAGCGTAATCTATGTTTTAAATTTTATCTTAATATCTCAAAAACTAAAAGAGCTATGAAGGAAAAAATAAAATTTTTTTGAAAATTTAACACTCTGTAGATCGGTGACGAAGCGTTTGCGGACACATGCTTATAGGAAAAAAAAGGCTTATTTTGACCTGGCAAATACGCCCCTAAAATCTTGATACTGAGTTTTGAGACACCCTGTATATATCTTCAGATTTTGGAAAATGTTTTTCTTCCTTCTGCCACGATAGTTTTTAAAGGAAATAACTTTACATTTTAGAAGGATAACTGCCCTGTGCATACTGCAAGAAATATATGAAACTGGTTTAGACAAAACAACGTAATGTCTGCCTTGGTGCTCAAGAAGTCCTGATTTAAATCCAATTGAAGATGTTTGGGGATTGATGGTAAAAAAAATTTACCTACTAAAACAAACTAAAAAACTAAAAAAAAAAAAACAGAATTAAATAAAGTTATTTGATAAAATAGAAGAAATTTGGGAAGGGCTAACTCCGGATTACACCAGAAGTATTATTTTGTCAATGCCAAGAAGATTACGATTAGTGTTAGAATTCAGTGGTACAGCAATGAAATATTAGTCTTTTTTTGTTGTTTGTTAATAAATTTACCCTTTTTGGCTTTATACATTTGTAGTTTTCCTGGTATTATTTTATAATGTTCTTATTTCGCGGCTGTAATTGAAACACAAAAATATTTAGAGATAACCATTATTACTTACGGTTAAAAATCGTACATACAATAATTTACAGCTGGAGTTATATCCAGGCATAAGCAGCAAGGTGAGAAACCGTTTTACCCAGTTTTGTTGTAATTAAGTTATGTATGGGTGGAGTGTACAAATTTATATGTCGTCAACTGTATATTTTTAAGACCGTGTAAATTAAAATGAGAGTTAACATTTTTTTAATTCGTTACTGATTTCTTCTCCTAAAATACCTGTTAGCCTTTTGTAAATAATAAATTTTGGCTAGCAATTTGCATTTCGTTAATTGGTATCAAAAAGTCAAGACGATATACTTTGAGATATACTTTACCACCCTGTATATTTATACAGGGTGTCCGGAAATGACGATGAAAAATTTTAAGGTATGATTCTACATAAAAATATATGAAAAAAAGTTCATATTAACATAGGTCCGGAAATGCTTCCAGAGGGAGCTACAGGCCCTTGAAGATGGTGTCATAAAAGTGGTTTTTATTTAATATATTAGGATCTACTTACAATACAGGAATTACCTTCTACGTATAAGTTAGAGTGATTGGAGGTCACTTTTTGAAAATATCAGGTGACCCATAATTGCAACCAGTGGCGTGGGAACAAAGGGGTGGTTAGTTATTTATATTTATATTTTTTCGCCGAGTGTATTTTCGCTATTTTTTAAATAAATTATTCTTTAAACATTTTTACGTAAAAAAGGTTCCCTTGGTATAAAGTCGTATAGTCGACCGTTTTCGAGATAAACGGACTTAAAAGGACGACTGCAGTGCGTAAATACAGTAAAGAGGCTATGTAATAAGAATACGAAGATGCTTGAATACTATTTTAAAATGTAGTTATTCTTTTACACCCATTGCCAAAAAGAAAAACGAATTTACTGGTACCCTACTACATTGGGTACATTTTTAAATTCACCTGTGGATTCCACCAAAAACTTTATTTAAAAATGTAACGCATAGGATATCAATACTGCAGTCGTCCTTTTAAGTCCGTTTATCTCGAAAACGGTCGAATATACGACTTTATACCAAGGGAACCTTTTTTACGTAAAAATGTTCATCATCATAATTTAGTTAAAAGCGAAATACACTCGGCGAAAAAATATAACCCTAAATAACTATACACCCCTTTGTTCCCACGCCACTGGTTGCAATTATAGGTCACCTGATATTTGCAAAAAGTGACCTCCAATCACTCTAACTTATACGTAGAAGTTAATTCCTGTATTGTAAGTAGATCCTAATAAATTAAATAAAAACCTCTTTTATGACACCATCGTCAAGGGCCTGTAGCTCCCTCTGGAAGCATTTCCGGACCTATGTTAATATGAACTTTTTCTCATCTCTTTTTATGTATACCTTAAAAATTTTCATCGTCATTTTCGGACACCCTGTATAGCCGAATAAATATTTATTTACATTTTATTTACTATTGAGACCGTGGGATTAATTTTCCAACGTCAATTTTATTCGAGCAAATTAAATGAGCAGTCATAAAAGTTTGTTATGGCCTTAAACTTTTAAAGGACAAACTAAATCGGTAGGATAAAAAGACACTAAATTTTTAATTGTACTAGTTTTACTGACAAGGAAGTTTGTTACAAAGATTAGTTGACAACAGTTTGTAACATTATTGATCTTTAAGGAATTATGAAAAATAGTTTTGAGATTTTTGAGGGTCCTAAAGCAATTATAGACCAAAAAAGTCCAATACAATAAAACCGAATGGACATAAACTCCAGTCGTCTCCGACATTGCGACGGGGCAAGCTATTAAAAAGTCAATAAAACGAAACAAAATCTGAGAAAAATAAACAACTCGTAAAAAGGCAATACAGTAGAAGTAATGTCTCCAAAAAAAATACTTTAATGAATACATTAAATATTATTACACTTATCCTTTTTTTAAATTAATTTTTTGTTTCTCTTCGTGTAGAAATTGGAGTCTTCGGGTTCGACTATTCCAATGCAACTAACTAAAGTCCACGACCGTTTTTAATTTCAAACTTCGACGCCCTGTATACCAAACATGAGGGTCAAAAATGAAAAATGGCATGATGAAAGCAAATTATTTTTGCTCCAGGAATATATTATAGTTAACGGATTGACCTCCTTTTTCCGACACCCCGTATAATTTATATGGAACGTGGAACGAAGAGATTTTTTTTTGTGTTCACCGCCCGGGGCCTCGCCCCGGCTGTAGAGACAGCCTATCAACATTAATTTTTCTAGTGCTCCCTGTAAAAAGTTCCATAGTAATAATTATAATTTATCCAAAGTCAGTGTGATGACATTCCAATCATTCCATACGGCATACAACCGGCGGTAAACAGTCTCAAAGAGACCGACCTCACAACCAGGGTTGTCAGATCTTTCTTCTTCAATTCTTTAAGTTTTTTTTATTAAAAATGTTTCTTTTATATCAGTATTCAATTGTTAGTCAGTAACTTTCTTTGAAAGCTAGTTTGCAAATATACTTTAAACCGAGGAGTTTTGAGTGTGACAGAAAAAAATAACAAGCCATTCATTGTTATAATAATACATTCTTTAGTCCTTAAGAAACAATATAACTGAAATCAAGACAAAAAGTGTTTTCAGTGTTTAAAAACATTTAATTAACAAACCCTTGTTTCTCGTATATACTTACATTGTGCTTAGAAATCCGAAAATTTTGAAGAATTGGCAACAGCATATAATTTGTTGCGGTTGCCAAGGGATACAAGCGCCAGTTAAAGCGGCTGGTATAAGCTGAAGCGGTCTCCAGCCCGTTCAACGATCGATTCTGTCAGACAGAGATAGGCCAGTGACCGCCGATGGCGTGAAAGAGACGAAGATAAAATATACGTAATTTGGAACTTGTGGACGGGCTGGACAATGGTCCGAGAATGAAGTTCTGGTAAAAAAATCAAAGCATTTTCTGAGCAGTGTCGTGCCGTGTCAGGTTTATTTTTCTGATTTTAGTTTTGTGTATAGAATTTTTGAGTTACCTTATATTTATTATTTTAATATAATATTATTATATATACAGTGGGTTTATAAAGTGTAGTATGTACAAACACCTAATGTAAAACAAACTTATAAGTGTGTATACGCATTTTAATTATTTGTTTGGGACGCCTATGGTTAGGAAATTCATACTGTTTTATGTCACTAAATTGACCTAAGAAACACTATACTATGGAACATTTTTCATTTTTGACCCTCATTTTCGATATACAAAGTTTGAAATTAAAAACTAATTTTTTTTTTAATAATTCGAGTATTTCATAAAATATTAATTTTAAATTGCGTACTATATGCTTCAGCATAAACAGTTACATCTTTAAAAAAAAACAACAATTATTGTAATAATTAGAGATTTTATTTGGCAAAAAAAATATATGATTAAGAAAACAAAGTTATTAAAAATCGGCCATATATTAAATAGATTTTATCCATCTATGGCGGAAACAGAAAAAAAGTAATTTACGAGAACCGAGCCAGACTTTTGTTTTCAACGAATTTATTGTTTCTCGAGAATTAACAAATCTCCAAGCCCATAAAAAATTAAACGGATTATCTGATTTTCATCCTCAATGGTCTAATCGAAGCTGTGGAAACGAATTGATACGTTTTGGCTGTTCGCTTCAAAGAAAAAAAATACCATAAATAACGTTGAGATAAAACAAACTGAATAAGCTTCGACTTTAGTGGACACGACAAAAATGAGACTTTTAACCTCTATAGTTTTCGTGTTCAAAACAATCGTTAACAAACGTCATCACCGCTAAAAAAGTGAGATAAAAAAAACGTCCTTAAAGTATGCCAAGGTATCGATCTCGTAATTTAAAGCGTTCATAATGAAAATCTTCGACGTCCATCTTTATAATGTGTAACGTACCGTGAGAGCAAAAATTATTTACATCAAAGAGGGCCTTGCATCTAAAGACGTAATGCTTAGCCGTAGAGCTTAATGCCTGTTCGGTGTCAGTAACTACCTGAATTAACAATCAATCAGTTATTCCGTCATCTTTGACTGTCGTTACAAGTAATTTGATTCATCGCTAATTTTTCCAATTTCTTGAACAATTTACACAATGGGCTTTACGGAACAGCACAAAACATTCATGGTTGAAGCGTATTTTCGAAACGGGGTTAGAGTAAGAAGCAGCTAAATTTATTTCCTTGTAAAGTGTAAGTATTCCAAGAAATACAAGCCGCAGATTTTAAAAGACGCAGGAATTACTCTCAATGGTTTACCCAAAATTTATTGGAAAGAAATAATTTACTAGACCTGACATTTCTTTCGGATGAAGCCTGGTTCCACCTCTCCGGCTATGTAAATTCTCAGAATACACGCATGTGGAGTAGTGAAAATCCCCATTTTTTTGTAGAGTCCACGTTGCACCCTCAAAAAATTGGTGTCTGGTTAGCTGTTTCCCGAAGAAGAATTGTTGGTCCTATTTTTTTCCATGACACAGTTACAGCACAGCGGTATAGAGACAATATTTTGAATCCATTTGTGAAGCAATTACTTGAAGACGAACTACGTTTTGGATATTTTCAACAGGACGGTGCAACCGCCCATACAGCCGCCGAAACTATTAACTACTTACGCAATTTTTTCGACGACAGATTGATCATTTTCGATCAGACACCTAGATCGCCTTGTTTAACGGTTATGGATGACTTCATTTTTCCTCATTTAAAGAACACTATTTTTAAAACACCAGTTGCAAATTGAGAACAATTACGAGAAACGATTATCCAAGAAGGTGTTAACATTTCTCCAGAGATGCTGGTCAACACTTTCGAAAATATGAAGAGACGTGTGTATTTATGCTTGGAGCATGGCGGTGGCCAATATCAGCAACTTATGTAATTATTTTTCTTTTTCTTTCTGTATATTCTGACTTTGTTAATTTTGCAAACAACAAAAATAAATTTGTATTTGTCTACTTATTTTATTACTCATTACTTTAACATATCATGTCATAATATGAATTTGACAAAATTTTAGGCTAGATTTGGTTAGATATATCGTCCCCATATCATTGTGATCTAAACCAAGCCCTACGTTTTTTAATCCAAGCCCTCTTTGATGCAAATAATTTTTGCTCGCACGGTAGCTCATAGATTACGGCTTTGTTGGCAGTTTTGCCGGACGAGCCTCTCGCGAAAGCGAGACTGCACTTTTGTGAAAATAATAACGTCGGCAAAGGAATAGCTTTTGAAGAGAAACCAATTTTCCCATATTAACCTTAAATGAGCTGAAACTGGACCCAGAAGATTATTTGCGAATGGATTACTAAACCTATTGTACTCTTATAAAATTAGTAACCCCTGCTATCATCAAACAATACACGAAGTTAAGACAAGCTATTACACCACATAAGCAACTTGCGGTAACGTTAAGATTCCTTACTACAGGCACAAGTTACGAAAGTTTAAAATTTTCGGTTATCATCTCACCTCAAGCTTTGCGTAAGATTATATCAGAAACCTGTAACACAACATATTGTGTTTTATTTAAAGAAGGTGTATTTAAAGGTAAAGACAAAAATTACCATTTAAATTGTTTAAGGGCACAGTTCTTAAGGTCAATCATGTATAAAACACATATAAATGGCTTGAATGCAGGGGTAACTTCAGGGAATTTGCAATTATTAAAAAAAAATATTAGTACCTATCTAATTTTGGAAGGGCTGTTCGGGGAGGCATTGACGAATAGTATGCCGGGTTTTTTTTTCAGCACCACTAAAATTGCCACAATTTACCTTAAAATCCTTGAAAGTAAACACGTCGATTTTCAGAACTGAAGTAAAAACAACAATTCGCCCGAAGAAGCTGTAATGTAGCGAAACGCGTCGCGTAAACAAGAAGTTTCTCAATAAAAGTGGAAATTTGTCAAAATAAATTGTCTTTCATTGAGTTATAATGAATTTCCATCAAGTAAAGGCCTCAACGATTCAAAGTTTAGTCTATATCTCACGGACACGGCGTACACCCCCTCCCACACCACCCTGAAGACGCTAAGGATGAGATATTGTATGACGTCGTTGCATCAGTTCTACTTCTACAATACCATTGAATATCAAACTATATAAGAATGACGAATGTCCGAGAAAAGTTGACAACCCAGTTTTAGACGTCTTGGAGGTGGTTTGGCCGCCATTATGGAGTTGATCGTAACTCTAACCTTAAATCAGTCGTTATAATGCAGCGCCTCGGCAACAGATGTCTCAAATTCACGGATGTGATGTCGTGGTGTTGCCGCATATCGTATTTTATTGGAATTTTTAATGATATAAACATTTTTAACAGGCAATAAAATAGGAGGTTCTCAATTCCAGCCGAATTATTGTTAATAATATGTACGCTGATTACTCCGGGGTAATTGGACCGATTTTCACAATGATTTTACCGTTGCACTGGGTGTTAAATGCTAAACTAATAAAAGTAGATAAAAAGCGACAGCAAGTATAACTAAAATAGGTTTTATTTCGTCGAAAAATAGCAAAATACGTAATACACTAATACAAACAAACTGGATGTTTCTTAAGTAAGAAAGTAAAACATACTGCTGCAGTGTAAGAAGCTTGGGCCACACGTCGAACCCGACCCCCGCCTTTAACCAACCAACCAACCAAACAAAACATACTTATTTTAACCATTTTGAAAAGTAGTAATAAATGCAAATTAAAACCAAGTTATACAAACAAACCGCACATCATTCATATTTTACCCAACATATACGTATATATATTTTATAGTAAAACACTTATAGCTTTTTAATGTTTCATTTAATATAGAATTGCTCTACATAATAATATGTTTCGCCTTTCTAGGGCTTTTTCAAGAGTACTTATGTGTACTAAAGTTAAATTCTACAAATTTATATTTTTCTACCACTATTGTAAAATATTGAAAAGAATAATTTAAGTTACCTGGGAGCTATTCTTATTGTTTATTGGGCCTATCATTGGGAATTCCGGGGTTAGTCGACAAAATACACCTATCTAGAATTGGGGTATTTTGGAACATTTGTTGTTCATTAGTGGTCAGGGTTTTATTATTATGTAAGGATTTCTTTATTTCTAATTGTTCTAAAAGGTCCAATATTTTACCTTTATTTTCAGCATGGATCAATTGTAAACTTTTTGGGTCTATAAAATGGTTGTTAACATATACGTTGTAGCCTAGGTATGTATTGAATAGTAAGAGTCGTCATTTAATTCTGTTAGGAATAGAATGCATGGCGGTCAATATTTTTTCATGTAATTAACGTTGGGACGTCAAAAGGTTGAAACATATGCTACAAAGCAATTAAAAATAGGGACATTTTTAAATCTAGACTATACTATAGGTAGGAAAATAAATGTAAGCTACTTAAATCTAGGATAGGTGTAGGTATAGCTATAAAAATAAATTTAAAAAAAACTTATGCAGCAACTCAAACAGTGTTTTACTTTAGCAGTAAAAAGGCTAGTCGCTTTCTTGTTGGTGAACTCATTGTGCCATCTATGAATTTAACGTAGCAGATTTAGGAAATCGGCTCATATGGCCTTCTTATAGTTTGATATTCAATGACAATATCTAACCCTCTCCTTCTAATTCTGTCTCCGCTTGACGTCGACAGCTTTGTTGCGGTTAAAATGTACTGTTGATCCAACATCAACAACGATCAAACGATTGCTTTAAATTTAATCCGATCCCATTACGCCAAAACTGTCTTGTCTGCCTCGCAAGAGATACGCTGCGGATTTTCAACCAAAATAAAGAAATACAGCTCAGCTATAAGCTCAGCTATCTAGCTGTAGTGTAAAGGACCAAAACTAATTATCTGAAAATGGATTTGGAAATGTGGCTTAGCACTATATTGGTTTCCACTGGCAGTAATAGGGAAGTGATGTGAAATTCGGTTTTGTTATCGATTCGGCAGGGGAAATACAGTGGCGATTTATTGCATGTCTGAGGGAAAAACGTACGTACAGGATATGAAATCGACGATATTAATTCTCGCAATCGAAATAAAACGTAGAGGATTTTCTTTTCTACGGCCATCAGGAATTTCCTTACAAATTTTAATATAAGCGGGCGAAATTATTATTTATTTATTTATTTATTTGCACAAATAAGATGCCAACAGGCCAATGGCCCAGGCTTGGCACCCATGGTTTACAATGTTGTGTACAGACTTATACCTATTACTAAGATTGTAATATTATCATTAGTTCATCAATTAAAATTAAGAACATCAATAGCATGATCTCTCAGCCTTTTTTTAAATGTTGATAGAGGTGAATTAAACAAATCAATATTGTGGTATAAAGTATTATAAAGTGTGGTTAAGCGATTTATGGGAGAATGTTTACCTGAATTTGTTCTATAAAAACAGTTTGCAAATAGATTATTATGACGAAAGTTTTGTGAAGGAATATTAAAACCTATACTGAAAAGCAAATTTGGATCATCGATATAGTTGTTGATAATTTTAAATAAAAAGCGAATATCAGCTTGAGTACGCTGACACTCAAGGGGCAATAACTGAAAAGTCCGTTGAAGTTCTAATAAGTTGGCGTGAGGGTCGAAAATGCCGGTGATTTTAAAGTTTAAAAATCTGAGAAACTTGTTTTGAATACTTTCCAATCTGTTTTTATATACAGCATACTGAGGTATCCAGACGACAGAGGCAAAACTTAGTCTGCTATAAACATAGGCAAAGTACAGAACTTTTAAAGAGTGTACGGAAGACAGAAACTTGCACGACCTAAATATGAAACCTAACATACGATAACATTTGTTAGCAACATAACTAATGTGCTCGTTAAAAATCATTTTTTTATCATAAATGACACCAAGATCCTTTATCTTATCTACTTTTTTAAGTAAAATTCCATTAAAGTTGTAACCATAAGAAAAAATATTTACATTTCTTGAGAACGAAATAAATATACATTTATCTAAGTTCAAAGAGAGTTTATTTAAAATACAATATTGGAAAAACAAATCCAATTCACTTGGTAGCAGTAAACAATCCCCAATACTTCCTATTGTAAAAAAGATTTTCATATCATCCGCGTAAAGCAAAATTTTACAAAAGTTAAAACATTTTTTCACATCGTTTAAATATATAATAAAAAATAAAGGCCCCAAGGGGGAACCTTGGGGCACACCAGAAGTTACATTGTAAACAGGAGACTGGTGACCGTTCACTGCCACAAATTGTGATCGGTTAAATATATAGGACATTATCCACCTCAGAAGGTCTCCATATATACCAATCTCACTCAGTTTTGCTACTAAAATATTGTGATTAATCTTATCAAATGCTTTCCTGAAATCGGTATATATGGAATCCATCTGAATTTGACAATCCATGGAAGAGAAAATGTACTCTGAGTACGATACTAGATTCGATTCAATAGATCGTTTAGGAAAAAATCCGTGTTGTTCATCAATAATAAGAGGTTTAATGGAATTAAGAACTAACTTACGCACAATAGATTCTAAAACTTTTCCAAAGATGTAAAGTTTGCTTATGGGTCTGTAATTTGTAACACTTTCTCTCATTCCGCATTTGAAAATAGGGATAACACTAGCCAGTTTCCATTTTTTAGGAAATTCGCACATTTCAAACGACATATTAAAAATAATTGTGAGTGGAACATAGAGAGACGAGGCGCACTTTTTTATAAAATATGAAGGGATTTTATCGGGTCCTCCCCCCTTATTTTCATCCAAGTCGGTCAGGGCTTTCAGAACCTCCTGAGGTTGAACTCGAATCTTTGAAAGAAGGCATGTATTGTTGACATTGAGTGAAGGACAATATTTTTGTTCGTAAGGCTGATAAACTTTCCAAAAGAATTCTGAGAACAGAGTGCTTACCTCAGACCACTGAGCTTGTTTTCCTTTAAAGTTCATTACATTAGAAATACCTGTACGCTTATTTTTAATGGACACAAGTTGCCAGAAACGTTTTGAATTATTGGGAATATCATCTTCTATTGATTTTATATACGATATTATATTGTAAATCAAGCTCGGAATAATACTTATTTCCCATGAGCGAACAGAGCTAGTATAGAGTCCTCCCCCCCCCCCCCCCAACCCACCCCCCTCCTGCCAACTAGAAATGGCTTAAGACATACTATTTAAATTCGATCAGCCATTCATCTAAGAAACTAGTAATCGTCGATAGTGTTTCCTGAAACGAGAAAACTCGCACTCTTTAAAAAACTCTCGCAAATCGAGACGAGATTTTTCTCCTCTCGTCTCGCGGGAGTCTCGTTCTCGCAATATAAGGTAAAAAAAAAGTTCTGCTAAAGCTCCAAGTAGATTCGGGTTTTTATTATTACCATTAGGTACCGTGTGAGTAATATAAACGTAACCTTTTGAAACGATTTTTGAAAGTGTTTCTAAAGTTAAAATCTGGCAGTTTTGGCACAGTGTTGCTAACACTCAACTCACACATGACCGACATAATAGTACTTTTATATTACCTAACAAATACGCATGCATTACTGGAACCGAATTCAAACGAAAACGAACGACTACGGTGCCCTTCGCGGGTCGCACCGTTGTCTTTAAATTTGAATCATGTTTTTAGGGTTGCATATACGTACACCTACAAAAATAAGTAAGTAAGATCATTGAATATCAAACTATAAAAAGGCCATATAAGCAGATTTCCTAAATCTGCTACGTTAAATTCATAGATGGCACAATGAGTTCACCAACAATAAAGCGTGTTGATGCAGCCACTAACGACAAGCCTTTTCACTGCTAAATTAAAACATTGTTGCCGCCTGTCTGTTTGACTTGCTGCATGATCCTCTCCCCACTACCATAACCGTCACGCGCATCGCGGTGCCTGGATTGCCTTGCACTGGCATAATATATCATCGGCTTAGTGCAAAAATTAATAAAGTCAAAATTGACAGTTTTCAGTAAAACCCAGTTTTAAGAAAGAAATGACGGAGTTTAAAATGATTTATTAAAAAAATGTGCAATAATGTTATGCCGACGAAGTTGTCATGTGTATATTTTATGTACAAACTTTTTTCAATATATTTTTACAAAATTGTATTTATTATATTATGGATAATTCATTAAGTGACTTAGTGAGTTTTCGACCCAACTACAAATAGCTAAACTAACTTAGTTTGATTTTTATATTGGTATTTTATTATTTTATTAAATGGTTATAATAATAGTAGGTTTTACTTTCTTACTTAAGAAACATCCAGTTTATTTGTATTAGTGTATATTACGTATTTTGCTATTTTTCGACGAAATAAAACCTATTTTAGATATACTTGCTGTCGCTTTTTATCTACTTTTATTTGTATAACATTTAACACCTAATGCAACGGTAAAATCATTATGAAAATCGGTCCAATTACCCCGGAGTAATCAGCGTACTAATTATTATCAAAAACATACATTCGGCTGGAATTGAGAACCTCCTATTTTATTGTCTGTTAAAAATGCTTAAATCCTTCAAAATTCGGAGAATTTCGATCGCTATTTACGAGGAAATTTAAAAGTCTAAACTTGTTTAAGTGATGAAGAATAAAAATAAACTTAGTTTTCGTGAAATTCGCCACTCCAATATAACTATTTCATTTTATGAGCGTGAAACGTCCCTGATTTTGTTGAAATTGATGATCCTTAAAATTTAAAACTGTTTCTTCGGCAAAGTCTAATATTTTCGCCTTTGCCATTGTCCGCCACAGCTATCATCATCATCAAAAAATAGATAGTTTATAGATGGCACAATTTCTGGCAGTTGCAGCAAAAGTCATTTTTATTATACTATTGTTGGTTTTAAACTCATTTGCTAATGTTAAATGTTCACAAAATTTGTAAGTTACACTGAAAAAAAGCCTTCTATTCTTAATAAGAATTCAGAAGCTCTTTATACAACTGTTTAATACTATATGTGACAGAAATGCGCTTTCCTACTGTAAGACAACGATAATTGCTAGACTGTTGTGTAGTGATATCACGGTAATTCAGCCAATAGAAAATGGGAGTTATCGCTACTATAGAATGGTTTATAGCTATTATTGCTTAGAGTACTAGCAGTAATTATCAAGTTCTATTGGGGGTGTAATCTGGTTTTATATACTGTATTAATTCCGACTGGCATGGCAGTTTAAATAAAACTTGACATTATTCATAATAATATTTGCTTGCTACGGTTAATAATGCATATACTTACCACTAAAAATTAGTTCTGTAGTTCTCAAAAATTTAAATAGCTTCTAGTGTAATATTGTTCTTTTCATTTAACATTGCATAGGATTATCTATTATGCGACAAGGTTTACGATGGTAAAATTCATCCATAGCTTATAAAGTGTAATACTAATGATGGGTTGGGCGAAATAAGAATATTCTATTGCCTTATCTAACATGCAAAGTTTTAAAAAATTTAAACACAAAGTAAAAATAAATTAATTGAAACAGGAATTGGGTACAATCAATAACATTAAAATTCAGACAGGACAGCTAAAAGACTCCGAAGAACGATGTGAGCTGCACAACAAATACGTTAAAACTAATACTAGGGCGCGCGGGATAGCCGATCTCTACGAACCACGTTTTTGTGGATTATAGGTTCTAACAGCGCGAGAAAGCGCTTTACTGGAAACAAAATGCGTCGCATTGAGAAGATTCAATTTATTTCTTAACAAAATTGCTGTATTAAAAGTGGTTCATCATTCAACAAGACTGCTGCTAATGGAACTGATTACTACCAATAAAAACCCAGTTCTAGCAAATCTGGAAATTAGATCATTTTCCTAAGTATAGAAAATAAAAGTCTAAGGAGTCTAAGCCATCAAGATCGTTTGGTAAATATTAATGCGTCTGAATCCTCCTTCTTTGCTCTGGTTTCATCTGCAAGGTAAAAACTGAACTCGACAACGGACGTTAATCTTAACCTTTTATTTTCTGAAAACTTTATTTTTTTTCTTTCAAATATTCAATTTTAGGGACGAGGGCTAACCTAAAAATGCCACCTCCCAGATACGCGTCTGTGTGCAGTCTCTCAGGGCATTGTCTAAAAGAAAGATCCACAATAAAAATAAAACTAGCTGCAAGTTTCCTAATTTTAAACTAGTCAGGTGGAAATAAATATATTTTCCGATAAACTTTAGACATTCTAAAGTCTGCTGTCCAGAGTTAAACCCCTTAACTTGTTCGACGTACAACTTCTTACTAGTTCCCGAACTATAAGGTTATACACCTTCACTTCAGGAGAACAAAAAGAGTTGGTTGGAAATAAACTGCCTAACATAAATTTTCTTAGGATGATCGGGAAAAAATGGGATCGCCGATTACTTTTTATATTTTACCCAAAAAAGGTATTATCTCCTCTTATAGTACTGAACCCTTTTTTAAGCGGGTGTTAGCAGAATCTTATAGACGCAAAAAATGCTAAAGGTACAATATTTTTTGCACATTTCGATGTTCTGTTTTTAATATATAACCAGTATATTGTCAATGGCATGTTACAAGATTGTGACTCCTATGGAAGACTAGGCGGGATACAGAGTTTGTGCAGTTCACATCATTTTGTGGATCACTGAACACTAAACATGGCTGGCTTAAAATAGATTATAAACACTATTTTTTGGGTGTAAAATTTTTAAGTATGCCTCGACGACTTCAAAAAGTCATTAATAATAATGGTTCTATGACTAAATATTAAAGTAAATAAAATAATATATGTATTTAATGGTCTTTTTGTTATTTTTGATATCTTCTCGACAAAAATATGTCACATAATTAAGTAAACTGTTTAGTTACATACTTTATACGTTGTTTTACTTTAGAGCAGTGGCGGATTTAGAGGGGGGCACAGGGGCACGTGCCCCCCCCCCCCCCTGTCATAATAATTTCGCACGAACCAACCTAAGCGCAACACCCAAAATTTCAAACACAGTGACAAAGCATTGTACTGTAACAACCAAATATTTGATGCCAAAACTTTACAGCATTTAGAAATGGATATTAAAAATCAGGTTTTCAACGTGGTTTGATAATAAGCGAAAAGATGGCGTAAAAGCACGTTAGATAAAAAGCATACATTTT
Organism: Polydrusus pterygomalis; assembly: GCA_963969555.1. Lineage (NCBI taxonomy): Eukaryota > Metazoa > Arthropoda > Insecta > Coleoptera > Curculionidae > Polydrusus > Polydrusus pterygomalis. The sequence continues at coordinate 7,174,950 of OZ018376.1, forward strand.
AGGATTTTAGAATTTGTGTTTTGTTACAGAAAACTGTAATCTGTGGTTTTGTTTACAAAGAAAGTGTAGTATTTGGGGGTAGTAAGGACTTATTTTAATAAAAATAATCATGCCAAAACGGCTATGAATGTGGAATATTTGAGAAACAATTTTAGCTCATTAAGTATTGAGCAAAAAATTGAAATTAAAATTGAGGGAAGACCTAAACCCAAAATTAACTTGACACAGATCACAAAGTGTAGATCTAGGCACTTTATTGTTATTGATAAGTTTGCTGGAAATAAAACCAGAAGATTGAACTTTACTTTTAAACAATATACCCGCTAATGAAAAATAAATTGGCCTTTTTTTATTTTTTTAATCTTATTTCATTTTCAATAAAATAAGTAGGTAATCATACATTTTTAAAATATTTACTAAAAATTATTGACCAAATTTTGGCGTGGTCTTAAAAATTTTTCGCCTGCGGCGCGTTTCTTCCGCAGCGGGCTTTTCGTGCACCCCAAGATAACAAGTAGGTGCCCCCCCTGTCAATTTTTTCTGAATCCGCCACTGCTTTAGAGGATAACTATCTGAAAACTAAGTCGAAAAAGTTATATTATTTATTTTCTAATACCGGGAAATCACCTATTTAATTATTAAGGTAAAATTCTCACAATAATAAAATGAACACGAATATATTAATTTCCACGGCAGCGGTAATATGTGTTTAAGTTTTAATTATTATAGTCCAAGATCTAGAATATAAAGAAAATTTTGTTGTCCCAGTTTTTTTTTGGGCACAATGGTACGTAGTGAAAATACGATCTAATGATTTGTTGTATCGCTTTTTTAAACGTATGTTTAACGTACGTGTCTTTTCTGAGAAGGCTCAGAAGAATCTCAGGATTATTACATCCAAGTACGTCCTAATTGAGGCTATGAGTGCAATAACGGACTAACCCACAAAAATTCAAAAAACGTTTTATTGCAGAATCTTATTCGGAATATCGACTTTTATCAACTCCAAAGTGGACCAACCGACCTTTTTCTTCTCGCTCCTAGCTGGAAGCACTAACCTAGTTTTGGCATTTTATATTCGTTGGGAATACAGAGAAGCAAAGTGGACCAAGCGCAGTAGTTGGTCCACTTTGCTGCTATAAGTTAGCTGTCTGTGCATTGTTGCTGGGCCTAAAATTAGTTTGAGCGGAAAAAAAACATACAGGTCGTTTTTCTTGATTTGTTAATATGAAAAAACGTCGGAAAATAGCAGATGTCAATCTGCCAAAATTTGACACCCGCCAAATGTCACTTTTTTATTTGAAGAGTTAAAAAAAATTGATTTGGGATTCTTGCAGCTACTATCCTAGATGAAAAAAGCAGAAAGAAATTTGTCACGTCTTAACTTTTTTAATTGAAGATTAAAAAGATTTTTGATTTAGGATTCTTTCTTTTTTTATTTTATAATAATAAAGTTGTCATGAAGTATCGAGTAATAATTTAAGATAATACACCAAAGAACTAAAAATATTCTAAATCCACATTCAAAAGTAGAAAATAAGTATCTAGTTAAAATTTTGTAAAAAAAATATTAGATATAAATGATCTTAAACCCACTTTAGTTGATTTAATTCGGAATTTAATAACCATTTTTTCAAACCTATTTTCCTACATTTATTAATATTGGGGTTAGTTCGATATTGCGCTTATAGCCTCAATTTTCCTTTACTAGTCGGCAATAGACAGACCACTCTGGTTCCGATTTAACCTTTGATATATCATCACCTATCATTTGCGATATCATCATGATTAAGATAGAGTTTGTAACACCTGGATTTCTTTACCCAAACACTTGACGAATATTAGAGTAGATATATTTTTTACTAGTAATGTAGCAATAAAACCTTTTATTTCTTTCTTTGTCCCTAATACCCTTAACATTATTTTCCCATTTCTTTATTCTATCTCTTCGAACTGCTATCGAATAGCCTGTAATACCATAATCCTATGAGCCCTTTTTCAAATATCTACCGGCTATTAAGTTCTATAGACGAATTATGTCAATATTTATTAGCGCAGGAAAGCTACGGGGAAGAAGAAAATTTATCGGTTTTAAATAATAAATGTTACCATTTTTTCCTTTGGGAACAATTTGTCTGTTTAGACGTCGTTAGATGGCGACAACGAAGTGCTGTAATTTGCGTATTAGGAAACACTAGTCCGATAATGCAATATCTTTAATAAAACAACCATTTAAAAAATACAGAAATATCAAAAATAAAAATATTATCTCTCACAGCGATGCTCAGTGGCGGTTTTTGCAGATGGTCATTTATTTTGTTCAATGACCTCCCAAATATATGTCAGGTAATATTATCTCTATTAAAAAGCAAATATTGTGGCATATCGGACAAGTGTGTAACCGTTTTTTTATATTGGAATACACAGGGATCCAATCACAATGGATGCCTTGGGGCGGGTAGACCACGACGGCCGTTTAACGGCCATGTTAGGACTCTACGGGCAGCCATAATCAAAGCAATTCCCACAGCATATGCCACAATATTCGCTTTTTAATTATTTTTGCGGACACTCTATTATCTGTTTGAAGGTGGTAGACAGTGAAGTAATATCAAAAAAAAAAAAAAAAATTACCTTCAATTAAACCCGGGCATTGCGCTGGCGTCCGAAATTGACCTCGTGGGTTTAGAGCTAGGCGGAAGTACCCGAAGAATGCACAGCGACCGAGCGGTAGCCGAACGTTAAAGCAAATTGGATTTATCAGCGCGGGTCGTGTCATCAGCAACAGCACTCCGCAGCCAACGTAGAAATAGTTCAGAGGCTGGTTGAAGGTCGATGGTATTGTTTTGATTTTAGTTTCGTTTATTTTCATTGATCAAAATCGATTTTATTTACTATTGTTTCTAATAATTTCTTGTTTAAATTTAATTAAAATGTCGGTAATGCAGAAAATGAAGCAACTAAAAAGTGTTAACGAACTTGAATTTGCGAAATTAATTAAATTCAAGGCAACTGGCGCGTCGTAGGTAGTAACGTAGGTGCCGTAGGTATCGAGAAATGTCTATAAAAGGATTATGCAGTTTCAACGAACATGTCATTCAGCAGTTTTCCAATTATAACGAAACGAGGGATCGACCTGAAGTTCAAGAGTATTTAAAGCTTCAATTAAAGGTAACATATTAATTTGTTTTATAAATTTACTACTGACCTCCCAACAAATAAAAGTGGCATAAAGTACACCTCGGAGTTACCTCCGCACGAAGGGTAATGACCTCATATTTTAGGGTCCAAACAGGCAAGTATCACACAAGAGGTAAGAAAATTAAATAAAGTAATAAATGATTTTGTAAAAAAAAATAATAGGCGTCAATTACTGTTCTTATCGTTAAAAATGTAAATATTTCCTTGACCAAATTTCTTTTCAGACACTGATTGATCTATCGTCTTTATTGCGAACATCTAAACATATCCATTCTCTCAAAATATGCTCTATAATAAATACTCGCGAAACGAACTATCTACGTTCTACGTCACATTAAATTGACCAGTCGCAGGGATACGGTGAAGGTCGACCCGCCGGAATCTACCTGAATGTTCTGTCGAGTCGGGTATTCTGTTGTTTTCTATTTAAATTGTCGCTCTACTAGCACATAAAATAATTCCATAATGGGATGACGTACCTATTAATTATAATATGATCTCATGTTTTTAAACTTCTGCTATCGCGGCGTCTTTTGTTATAGGAAGAGATGGCATTTATTTTCGGTCTAGAATTATTCCCTACATTTTTTGCTCATCATTTCCGGGCATCCTGTATAGGTTCTAGTTTAAGATGCGAATACTGCGCTGCGCATACGACATGAAAGTTCGAGGTGGCCAAAACGATAGAGAAGGAAACGAAATCATATAATAGTTATTTATGGTACTAGTGTGCTATGTTGAAAATAAGTCACGCGAGAAAGATTTATACCACGAGGCCGTCAGGCCGAGTGGTATAAATTCTTAAGTGACTTACGAAACATAACACACGAGTGGCATACAATGTTTTATCCAACAAGTGGAAGAAATCGTTTTTTTATGAGATAATTAATAATCAAAATAATCAAAATAAAAATAATCAAAGCTACTTGCGTCTCAAGCCTATAAATGTCAGAATGACTTGACAGTGACTTTTATAATAAATTTTAATAAATTTAATTTAAATATTTTTTTTTAATAAACCGTTAGCGTTTTCCTTTAATTTCAATATCAATGTGAATTCTGCTTGTAATTGTAATATAAATAAATAGAATACTACTTTAAATATGAACGTGAGTTATTTGATAGTTTACTTGTCTAAAATGACATTGATAATGATAGTCATAACTGTCATGTGTAGGATAAATAGTATTTTTAATGTCTAGTACCAATACAACATGCTTAAACGTTAATTGATTTAACTAGTTAGATACCCAGACCCAGAACCAAAAAAAAATATTAGAAAACTAGTTGGGTAAATATTAAGTTTCTATAGGCTCAATACAGCTTAGAAAGTTCAACGCTAAGTTTTAACCTTCTTGACAAATTTAGGAAAAATATTTTTGATGAATTAAGACAGCGCGGCTGAAATATTTTTTCTGATATTTCACGTAGTAATTAAATTCGGAAAGAAATTTTTTTTATAGTCTTTGATGAATTGTGTTTTTTTTGTATGGATCCTGCCAAACCGGGATTATTTCTCCACGTTCGTTTCACCTTTTATATAATCTTAATAACTTCTCTATCAAGAAAAGGGGATTTTATTTTAGTACGGGCTTTTTTCATTAATATGAAATTAAGTAATAAATCAATTTTAACACTGGCATTGTTTTGAATAGACCATCCTTGGAACTTTTCGCCATATCACGGCTTATCGGCAAAGCTAAGATCACTAGGATTCGATGATAGGGAGAAAAGTAGTGTACTTACTATACCGGGTGCCATTTTGTCACTTTTTTAACTTTAAACTGTAGGTATATACAGGGTGTTCGGAAATGATGAAAAAAAATTTAAGGAATAATTCTAGACCGAAAATAAATGCTATCTCTTTCTAAAACATTTTTTCGAAAATTGAATATTAACGGAGTTACAGGTTGTTAAAGTTACGTTTTATTTGCAGTTTTAAAATACATAAGTTACTAGAACAATAAATTAAATATTCAAATCAAAGGTTCAAAGTGACGTCTTTCCTTTTCAATGCATAAATTAATTCTTCCTAAAAAATTCCGACGAACTCTATGGAATATTCCTTCCTTCGCTATAGGTACTTTGTTTAAGGTTGAAAATGAATTTAAATGATTTCGTATTCATCACATGCAAGCAATATGTACAGTGTGGTTTTTTAAGTGGGCAACATATGGGAATTTTTTTTATTAACGATTTCTCAGAAAATTTTATTCTTGATAAAAGTTGGTGCATGTTCGATAATCATATTAGGTGCACTTGGAATGGTTGCAAGTCAAACGGTGTACAGGGTAGGCCAAAAAATATAAAACTTGTACAAGAATAAAGTACCCCTATTTCAAAAAATGCAGCAAAATTTTATTAAAAAAAGTTGTTTAGAATTAAAAGTTATGCATAGCTTCACAAACGTGACCTCCTAAAATAAAAAAAATATATTTTTTTAAAAAACATTAATAATTTCCCAAAAAAATTTTTTTTTAATATTCACCATAAAGACCTTCATAAATTAATCAAAATCAAATCAATTTCGCATATTTTTGTTCAAGTTCAAGCATATTTGTAAAAGTTACTTGAATTTTTAATTTATTTAGGAACCACAAACTTCATGTTTGTTGCAACGATATTAAACACAACTTTAAAATATCCTAAAAATTAGTTTTAACAAGATAAAGCATTAGTAATGATAATATGCTAATTAAAAAACCATCATTTAAAGTGCAAAATTTTTATTTTAAATGTTTATTAAAAATTTTTATTCTTGTAAAAGTTTTATATTTTTTGGCCTACCCTGTACGCCGTTTGACTTGCAACCATTCCAAGTGCACCTAATATGATTATAGAATATGCACCAACTTTTATCAAGAATAAAATTTTCTGAGAAATCGGTAATAAAAAAAATTCCCATATGTTGCACACTTAAAAAACCACTGTATTATTTTAGCGTTTTTTTCGACGCAACGGTTAGATTTATCGAAATAAAAGTAGTATACTTTTTTATGTCAAAATGTTAGAAGAATAAAAATAATTAGTCAAAATGCGCATACGTTGTTAGACAAAAAAGTTGGGACCATTCAAGTTTAAGTATAGGCTCCTATGTGACGCCCTCTACCAAATGCAAAGAAACGGTGGGCAAATTTGTATTCCTCATTCCGAAAAAGCCCCATATACAAGATTTCGTCCAAATATTATGAGCGTGGCGAAAGGTATTGTAAAAAAAACTGCAAATAAAATTTAACTTTAACACCCTGTAAGTCCGTTAATAATCAATTTTCGAAAAAATGTTGTAGGAAGAGATAGCATTTATTTTCGGTCAATACTCAAGAGTATTTGGCCGCTTTTTTAGGAAAACAAAAAATAAACGGATTATTGATAAGAAAATTTAGTGGCGAATGCGTTACTAGTATTCGCTCTTAAATAAATGCTTCAAAAAAAATTATAGTAATTATTGTGGTCATTTTTTTTTTTCGTTTATAAGTGATAAAGTAGGAGTAATCAAATTATTGACCAAATTTAGCAACATGTGGCGTGGTCTAAAAATTCTTTCGCCTGGCCTTTGTGGTACCTGTCTACCCTCCCCAAGACAAAATCCTAGCTACGCCAGTGTCCTGAAACACCCTGTAGGTGGCTTCGGCACACGAAATGTGTGCCACAAGGAATTGAAAAAGAGCGACTTCAGTTAAAATTTTTATGAAGAGAAGGACTTAGCTAAGTGTCTGCGACAGGCGTCCCATTTCAGTTAAATAGTCAAATGACAGATACGACTTGCTAACGAGAACATTAAATCTCGAAATATCAAAATATTTCAAAAACTATTAGAGATAGGGCTAAGACGTTTTTCACGAAAGTTGAAGAGCTTGTGACGAGCTATAGGATGACAGAAAAATATATAGGCTGTTCCATTTAATAAAAGTGACATTTTTCAATTAGAAGTGTTCTGACTTTGGTCCTAGAAAGTAAACACCTTGTAAACGAGACGTCAAATATTTCATAGTGAATATGTATTTTTGACTTTATTTAGTAAGTATAAAAATTATAAATCGCTTAGTGTCAAAATTTAAGTAGCATTTTCACAACGAGATGATTGCAAATGCAAAATTTTCATTATAAGTCGAATTATCTGAAAAACTAGAACTTTTTCGTATATTAAGCCATTAATAAAAATGTATAAAATAACACGTAGAATTAATAAATGTATTCAAATATAGGGTGTCCCATTTAAAAAAATTTAACTTTATGACACCCCACTTTTTGGGCGCACCCTGTATAATTTAAAATATTTTTAAAATATGCCAGATATCCAACCATATCTTCATACAAAAGCTTATGATCGAAAAATCTTATCTTCAAGGCCTAAAACTACTCCGCGCAATCGTTGACTCACCCCATTATACATTTTTTAAATATTTTTTACTAGCGTGTACCCGGCCTGCGTTGCAGCCCGGCATTATACGACGTCGCTTTCTCTGAGATAATTAGGCGAGTTCACCATCACGTCAAGATTTATAAATACAAACCCGAACAAACCTCTAAATTTATCAGTGTTTCTCTACAATATAATGCATAAAAACCTACCTCTTGAATCACTCTATCTATTAAAAAAAACCGTTGCGTAGTTTTAAAGATTTAAGCACCTATAGGGACAGACGGGCGACAGCGACTTTGTTTTATACTATGTTAAGAAAGATAAGAAGATGTAGAACGTCCCCTTGAAATGCACGGTGGGTACTTTCTGGACACCCTTATAAAAGTCGCCACTGTTCCAAATCCATTTGGAAATATACAAACGATTCCATCCAATATCGCTATGAACTTCAAATTAATTTACTACAGGAAAGGCACAACTAGGCTTTTTCACGTCCCCTTGTCACTGCGTAGGGTTTTGTGACAAAATAATAAATTTCCCAGCGTTGTTGTTTTAAAGAATCGAAATCCAAATGTCCGTTAAACGAATTTCGAACACGGCTATTGACAGATTATAAACCCCAAAAATACGAGCTGGAATTAAACTCTGGATAAATAATAAAAATGGGATTTTCCGGGAAACTAGACCGAGCCTCCCGCATCTATGGATTTGTGGGGGAGAATAATTAGTTGTCAAAGCTGATGGTGATAAACAATGTGGTAGTTATTTATTTCATGTGATTGCCGAATTAGGTGCAGGATCAGCACAAGCCCTTTCTATTTCAAAATGTATAATAATAAAATTATAATGCTTAACTTCTAGAGTCGATTCACTCAGTAAACCTGCAAGATGGCCGACATGTCATATGACAAAAGTCATATTCCAACTAAATAAAATAAATTTTTGCATTTTCAATGACTTGTCATATGACATGTCGGCCATCTTGCAGGTTTACTGAGTGAATCGACTTTAGTCGTTTTATTTCGACGCCATTCTATGGGCAGGAATACATGGAATACAGTGTTCCTATACTCCTAAGGATGACTGAACGTGAACACACTACTATGATTGCGGTGGTTCAATATTTCGTTTGGCTAATGTCCGAGGGGGAATAGAATTTAGATAATTTATTTTTACCCTCGCAATGAAACAAAAGACGTACGATTTTAAAAAAAAAATCTATATGTAATTAACAACAAGAACTCTGATGAGTAAAGGGCGGAATCTATGCAAAATGCATGTATATATGCATTTTTTGCATATTTTGTCAATTTTGTAATAAAATATTTTTCATAAATTATTATTTTAAGAGAATATCTTTATGTTCTTGGCTTTATCAAAACATTAATAACGTTAAAGGTTTAATGTCTAGTTCGGTGCTTATTTCAGGGATTTTCCAATCCGAAGATTATAATAATTATATTTACATTTGGGTTATACCCAAGGTAATTATTGGGGGTTTCCGGGGTTTGCAGGTATATTGTTAGAAGTTGTTTATTGTCATCTAATAATATGTTATTATTACCTGCTTAACAAACTGTATTTATATCGATTTGTAATACATAGGTACTTCTGTTTTAGTTTTTGTCGAAAGATTTCAATATTTTCGTGGATTAAAAATTTCAAAAAGTTAGAGTTTAGTGGAGAAAAAGTCTTGTGTAAAGCTTGTACAACAATTATGGTTTGTGAAAATAAGTTCCAAATCGATTAACATTTGAAAACACCGCTGCTGCATAAGTCAAAGTTACAAAAAATGAAGTCTGAGCCACTTCAGCTCAATGTAACAAACGCATTTCAAAACAAAATGACTCAATTAGTATTGTTAAAACTTTTTCCGCTAAATGTAATAACATTCCCGGTAAATTAGGAGGTCAAGTAAGGAACACATTGGATGTAACTGTAAAAAATAATGAAGGATTTAAATACTTAACTGCAGTAAAAAGCATTTATGAGGGTAAACCATCCAACGAAGTTGTATCTTTGCCTTAAATTTTGCTATCTAAGTTGCAGTATTGTCCGATTACATCAGTAGATGTTGAAAGAAGCTTCTCTTTGCATAAACATATTTTTACTAATAAGAGAAATTCCTTTTTAGTTGAAAATTTTGAAAAATATTTAGTAATAAATGCCTTTTATATAATTTTAGGTTAAAAAATTGTTTACTTTTATTTTTTTTTGTTTTTTTCTACATTTAAAAAAAAATAAACATATTTTTTAGAACCCAATGTGTTTCGTTACCTCATTTAACTATAATAAATTAAGAAGTATTGTATACCAAGATGCATATTGGGCAAAAAACTGCATATTTTAAAGGCAAACAAGGCATATATATGCACATATTTTGGCTGAATTTAAGTGCATATAATTCGCCCTTTACTGATGAGTCATGATATGGCGAAATGCGACTCAATGGATGTGATAACATAAAAGAAAACCACGTGTAGATGCAGATGATTCTTAAAGTGACTTGGTTTTGGAAGTTACGGCCCCCTTGGTGTCCCAACACTATTTTCACTAAAAAATGTAATGATAGGGTGGTATTATTGATTTCAGCGTCTTATACAGGGTGTCCGATAAAAGGGAAAAATAATATGACTTTTAAAAGGCCATTTATAATTTTTGACAATAATGGTTTATACAAAGTTTGAAATTAAAAACTGATTTTTTCGAATAATTCAATTTTATTTTTTTTATTTATTTATTTTTTATTTCAAAATTACATTGAATTAACAAAGTAAAAAGAAATGTCGTCACAAAAGAAATGTAGTACTTATAACCTATATGTATTTACAAATTCTTAGCCCTCTAAATAATCATTAATGATATATGGTTCTGGATCAACAAGAAATTTTTTTAGGCTTTTTTTAAACAAACGGTCATTTGGGACCTCCCTAATTCTATCGTCCAGCCCGTTATACATTCTAATACACATATAATAAGAATTTCTTTCTGATAGTGCTAAATATGTATTGGATAATTAATGTCTTTTGTTCGTGTATTATATGTATGACAAGCAAGAGTGTTAAATTTATCTCTATGTTTATAAAAAAATAATATCGTTTCGTTATTAATGTACAATGCATAGACAGTTAATATGTTTTTTGACTTAAACATACCCCTACATGATTGTAAATATGACAGTTTATACAATATTCGCAAGACACGTTTTTGAATGAGAAAAAATTTTTCAAGTTTAGCATTTGTTCCCCAAAAAATAATTCCAAACCTCGCTGTGGCATCAAAATTACCAAAATACAGTGTTCTTTTTGCTGTTTCATTTAAATATTTGGTTATTATGCGTAGGCCAAAACAAATTTTATTTAATTTTTTACTGATGATCAATATGATGTGACCAATCTAGAATAGAAATTCGTCAATGTGAATGCCTAGAAATTTTATGTTTTTCTCTACCGGTAACTGATTTTGATCAAGTTCCACAGATGCCGGTCGTTCTTTTCTGCTAAGTTTAGTTTTAAAAATAACTATATTAGTTTTTTCTCTGTTTAATAGCAGTTTGTTTTTTTGAAACCACACTTTGGTATCCTGGAAAACCGTTGTTGCGTTAGTTACTAATTCCGCAAGATCCATACCACTTACCAATTTATTAGTGTTATCGGCATACTCTGTAAGACTTGACGATGGAACTGAATTTTTAATCTCAAAACTTAAATTTAAATTATTTATAAATATAATGAACAGTATTGGCCCTAATATACTTCCTTGTGGTACTCCCAATGTGTTTTGCAAAATGTCAGACTTATACATATAATTTTCGTTCTCCAAAACTACTCTCTGTGTGCGGTTATCCAAATATTATGATGAGATCGATTTTAAAGCGCTGCCCCTAATACCATATAATTCTAGTTTCTTTAAAAGCATATTTCTATCTAAACAGTCATAGGCCCTTGAAAGATCCAGCAATACCCCCCATAGCCATCCTACCCTGCTCAAGGTTCTCCAGAATTAAACGAGTGAATTGAAAAAGGGCTGTTTGAGTTGATCTTCCCTTAAGGTATCCATGTTGGTTCCCCGAGAAAATACCACACTCATTCATAAAATTCATCAAGTATTTAAATAATAAATTTGGTACATTGCTTCCAGATAAAAAAAATTAACATCTTTTGAGAGCAACAAAAAAAACAATTGTCAAATATTAAAAATAGGGGGGGGGGGGTCCAGTACCCGCTGATTCCCCTTATTTTTTAGTACGTGCGCCAGTGACTTCCGACCTATATTTTTTCAGATAATCATTTGGTTTTGATTATTTTTCTACTCCGATTAAATTTCGATAAAATGATGCGTCAAAGTTAAATCTGTGATTGGCTGCCAGCCAACATCTATAGTGGTGGCGACACTTCTTATAATGGGTTTTTTTTACTAAATTAAAATTTTTATTCAACCTCATAGAGAAAGAAAAAATAATACTGTCTACGGTTTCAGTTTTTAAAATTTTAACTTATTTACTGATAAAATAAATAAACAAGGTACGCTCTCTAAGAAAAACACGCGAAAAAACTGACTGACTCGACCAGTAGTGAAGGGATTCGGACTAAAAGTCGACCACCGAATCTACCTGTATAATAAGACTTGATTCCAAGTTTTAAGCCGTTCTTTTCTATTTAGGTTACCGCAACAAAGACAACGATATAATCGACCGCAAAAGTGACAAATAAAAGCATTGCGCGGGGATAATGGAAGGACGTACTGCGTATCTGGATCTCATCTTTCCAAACGTGACTATCGCGGCGTCTTAGCAAAGGTTTGTGACAGCTTGGAAGGTTTTGATTATTGAGATGTATTAATTGTCAATAGGTTCTATTTCAGAATGTCAGTCCTGAATATGATGAATTCGGTTATAGTAAAAATGCCTATTAGTGTTTTAGTAGCTGCACCCTAGCGCCATACAATAACAACAAATGAAATAAGCGGATAGTCTCTGCGTATTTTCGACACGATGATTGTCCTCGAGCACTTAACATTTTCCAGTAAAAATTGCAGCCTATAGGCTTCTTTTTTCGATATCAGATACTTATTCCGTATTATTTTCCATGAAATTCGACTCTCAACAAAAAAAATCGTTGTTTTCAACCATCCAGTGTATATTTCACTTTCGTTTTGGCTTTTTTGTCAGGAATTTGGTCGGGATGAAATAAATTTTCCGACGCGTTGTTTTCCCAAAGAATCGAAATCCGAATTCGCGTTTAACGAATTGGAATAGGATAACTGACAGGACTAAACCTCTAAAACGCGGAGCCAAATTACTGCCCGAATAAATAAAAACGAAAAAATTTGTAAAGAAGTTTACTGAGAAGATATTTGAATTTAAATTGTGAACATATAAATACGAAGGATCACACTTTTTAACCCATTTAAGCCAAATAAAGCATTTATTTGTCATTTAATCACAATAATAACATAAGAAAATACACGAAGAAAAGCACAAACAATCACCTACTAAAAATATTGGTTGATTCATTCAGAAGTGGTTGGGTTGTAAACAACATTTTTCATTTTAGTTTAAATATCATTTTTTCTTTTATCATTGCCTGACTCACTGACATATTTTCAAGTCCACTATCTCCTGTTGCTGTATAGCCTCTTAGGTACGGGACACCCTAATTAATATATCAATATATAAAATTCCTACAAAAGTAAAAATACCAAAATGGTTCCTAATATGGTGTTTTAATTAGACGTGCACCACAAAGCTTACACCTCGCAAAATATGTATTACTTTTTTCCTTGCATAATAAATACCTATTTTTGCTTTTTGTAAATAAATACTAATACAAATAAATGTTTTTTTTTGTTTTATAGTGTTTTCACATACTTATTTTGGTAGGTACGGGTCTGTCAATATTATATTTTATAAATAAAAAAGTAAGTGCTTTACAAAATATTAAGACTCCCTTGCAAAATTTTAGCGAAGGCGAACGTAAAAGAACCAGTCCGGCTCTGTTTCTGTAGCCAACCGCTTACCGTAAAATATACCAGACTTCAACAAGGTACCATAAAGGACAAGTAATGCAGCGAGTTCTCAGATTAATTTGCTAGCTATTTAATAAAAGCTGCTAACTAGGAAAGACTTGTTGAGGAATAAATTAAATACCTATATAACAAGTCTGGATATATTTATCCGTATTTTTTTGCCATGAAAAACTCATTACGTCAATAAACGGTCATAACAAAAAACGCGAGAAACCCGAACCATAGAAGTTAAGAAAAAAACTGTTAATTGATTTTCTTTCTAATTGGTTTTCTTTCGAAATGTTTTAATGTCAACAGTCTTTTCCGAACTTGTTCAAACCTTTTTGTCATTAGGAATTACTTGTGAAGAAGTCGCTTAATCCAAAAAAAGAGGTTCAAAGTTTTATCCTGGATTAAAAGTTTCATCTTCTATATACAGTGACTGGCAGAGAGTGCGCAGCACATAGGAAAATTTTTAATTTTTGATTTTAGTAAATTTATTTTATTTTAAGAAAGTTTTTCATATTCTCCAATCAAAATAACACCCCTCAAATTTGATAAAACTCTTATACAACAAACATTTAAAGCCTTAGGGACCTTTAATTTGGAGAAAATGACCTATTTAAGCAAAAAACAGTCTATTTTTTACTTCCAAATCGGCTTTTTGGACGTCAACGAGAATAACTGTTTGGTCAAAAGAAATTGATTCGAACTTATTATTACGTCTTCAAAGTAGGAAAATATAAGAGGCCCAAGAGATGTTCCAAAATAGTAGATATTTACCTTGTTAATCGACTTGATAGGTCTAAAGAAACTCGTAATGAACGCCAAAGCAGGTTTTTTTTTGGCTTATATAGATTGGGCCTTAAAGTCCAAAAATCTATTAGGCCCATAAATGAAGAATAAATTACTTCGTTTTGGCTTTAAAATATCTTCATCGTCAGGTTACAATGTGAACATTTTCTGAGGTAATTTATAGGTACTATATATAACTCCTACATTTTGTACTTAAAGTCCAGAAGGCTTTAAAGTATAAAATAGATTAATGGTAATGACTGAAATAGTTTCTTTATAGCCAAACAGTCCTCTTCTTTTGGAATTCATGATTTTAGAAAACATATTAGTGACACCAAAACAAAAACAAATATATTAAAAAATCCGAGCACCTAAACCAGCTAACTTACTCGTCCAAGCCCAAAATATTGGCTATATTTTATTTTAAATTGTTGAATTTTGAATTTTAATTTACCTTGTTTTTTTTAATTAAATGCCTTTTTTCGTAGGCGCGGTTAGTTTTTCAAGGCAAAATTGAAGTCTATACGAAATTTTTTTAACGTGTACCTAATTTTTCACCTCACATCGATGAAAATAAATTTTATAAGTATCTATATTATAGTACCACTCCATTTTACAAATCAATAGCGTCTGACATGCCATAGGTATTCTGATTTAAGAAAACTCCTACCTCCTGCGCTTTGATAAAAAAAAAAACATAATAGTTTCAACTTTTTCTAAAATTGTGGTTATGGTTTTCTATAACCATAGCACATAACAGGTCCAACATAGGCCCACAGAGATTAAATACAGGTAAAAAACACCTTTACTACCACGAAGAACTTGACCTTGTCTATGAAGCCCAATTCTCCCAATGACAGGTGTTTTTACCAGTTTATTACCTTGGTTTTCTTCCCCACTAGGTGGTTAAGTGGTTTACATTATTCACTTGAGGCGTCTAGTTTCAAAACCGGACAGATCCAATTTTTAAAATTTCGCGGCTTTTGGTGGCGCTGCGATCGTACTAAACTTGCCTACCAACCCGTATAGGAATGAAAAACATAAATGGATTAATCCCATTAAAAATGTACACTAAAGTTTTAGGTGAGTTTCAAAACCGGACAAATCCTGATGACAATCATAACATAACAGGACAGATCCAGTTGTGACCAAAAGCGGACAAATCGTTGGGTGATTAGTAGGCGATTAATTTCATATACGGACAAATCCGCTCAACGTTTTAATACGGCGTTTGTGGTCCTTTTGTTATTCATTAGCGCTTGGGATCTTGAGTAGTAAAGACGGTACTGCAAAAACAAATAATGCTCTAAAAATGAACAATCCTATCGAAACCCTTCCGAGTGCAAGCAGAAAACGTATTAGACAGCCAAAAAAATTAATTTTAAGCTTAAAAAACCATAAATAACTGAGTTTTTAAAGGTTTTACAACTTTATAATGTACTTTTTTATTTTTTAAAAAACATTTTACAGAATTAAAGAAATAATTTACAGTTTATTCTATAAAATGATTAATAATTAGTTGTTAATAACTGTCAAAACCGGACAGATCCTTGTTGGTAAATTTCAAAACAGGACAAATCCATCTAATTTTTTTCAAAATAAGGGTTGTTTATTAAAATTTAAGAATGAAATTTTACAAATTGGTAGCTATCATATTTTCCAAATTATCATAAAAATAGTAGACCATTCCGCTTCTTTTTTGAGAAATGACGGTTTTTGCAATTAACGCATTTCCACTTAAAGCGGATCTGTCCGGTTTTGAAACTAGACGCGTCACTTCTGACTAAGTAAAGCGGCCTGTCGGGCAAAACCTTAGGTAAAAGTCACCATTTTTAGACTATAATTATTGTTTGTTGGGATACTTGTCAAAAAAAAATATTGCCGTCGGCTTATTATTGCCAATTTTGTTGCTATTCAATCAGCGCCCCAGATAAAAATACGAAAAACATTGAAACTTGAATATCCGTATTTTGTATTTGTAATAAAGTATATTATTATAATTTGTATAATATTTCATGAAATAATAAGTAACGTTGATTCTTATTAGATTTTGTCCAAATTATTATGGAGTTTCGTAAATATATCTTTGTCTGACATTCAGTAAATACAGAAATAATATACCTACCTTATTTCATAAAAATTGGAATAATCGGTAATAACTGGTTGTTAACAAGTGCTCGTCAAATAATAAATATTAAATTATGACCAGGGGTGACTTAAGGCCCGGGCGGGCGACTGCCCAGTGGGCGTCTAGGGGGGCGCCGAAAGTCCAAACATAAATATAAAATAATGTTTTCTTTCTAACGATTAATACGAAATAAAATTTTTGCAAAATGTTATTGGTTACGTTTAGGGGGTAGAAAGTAATATTTAAATTTCAGGTTCGTATTTAAAAATGTTGATCTGATGGTGATATTGAAAACCGAAACGTCCGTTTATAAATAGAAGCTATGTTCTAATGCGTCGTAAAAATTCTTTCCGTTTTCGAATATATTTATAAATGACGCCACAAAAAACAAAAACGGAAAATGAAGTAGATGTAAGAAGGTGTAAAGTAGGGTGGAGCGAAAAATTGATTTTATTTTTTTTTCAAAATTTTGATATTGGCTAGGAGCCAAAATATTCTATCTATAAACACTATTTCCTGCGCAAAATTTCAACTTCCTACTCATTTTTTTTGAGGGGTCACACAATCCTTAAAGTTATAGCAATTTAGGTATATTATTTTCTTTTTGATATCGGTCAAATTATTTCGAACTTTCGCTAGTTCATGGTATATTTTAAAAGAAAAAAATGCAATAAACTACCCAGAACTCACCAAGTGGAGGTATCCGACCTAGAGTCCCTCCCCCCTCCCACCCTTATATTCTCAAATCAGTTAAATTCTCTCGGAGGTCGGATACCTCCACGTGGTGAGTTCTGGGTAGTTCATTGCATTTTTTTCTTTTAAAATATACCATGAACTAGCGAAAGTCCGACATAATTTAACCGATATCAAAAAAAAAAATAATATACCTAAATTGCTATAATTTTAGGATTGTGTGACCCCTCAAAACAAATGAGTAGGAAGTTAAAATTTTGCGCAGGAAATAGTGTTTATAGATAGAACATTTTGGCTCCTAGCCAATATCAAAATTTTGAAAATCAATTTTTCGCTCCACCCTAGTGTAAAGGTTGTTGCCTCACTTCCAAATTTAACTTAAAAAAGAGAAAGGGGCCCGGGCCCGGGATTTTGCTACGGCGCTGCCCTGAGCCGGCCCTGATTATGACGACTCTTATTGAATTCCATCTTAATTAAACATATTGATATAACAATGAGGAGGTAAGGGTACAACTTCAAAAAAACTTTAGCTGGCAGTTAAAAAGATTTGTAAACCCCAAAGTTTTGCTGCATTATTTATATAAACTAACTCCTGTTTCGTAGTAGTGGCGCTACACAAAGCAATTTATAAGCTTTCCAAAATCCCTGGGGATGCAGCAAGCTTAGACCGAATTTTTCCTGGAAAATCCCGTTTTTACTATTTGTCCGACGACTAATTCTATAGACCGAACTCGGAGGTTGAAAATCTGTCACTAACCCTGTTCCGATTCGTTAAACGCGCGTTTAGTTTTCGATCCTGTAAAAAAACAAAGCGTTTCGGTAGTAAATATGTTTTGTCTAACAGTTTTGAAAAAGAAACCGGAAAGGAATTAAATTAACACTTTGATATACAGTGTGACCAGTGAAGTCCGCATCATATGGGATTTTTTTTTATTAATAACTTTATTCGAAATTTGACTTTGGCATCAAGTTCTGCTTCGATCGAGATGAAAATTAAGCAAAAAAATAGTAGTCACGTGATTCACATTAAGTATCTGTCAAATTTTAATTTTTTCCAAAAAATAATTCAAAAGTGGGGTTATTTCTGAAAATATTGAAAAAAGATAATAGAAAAATTTTTTTTAAATGCAGTTCCTAGCCCATATGCAAAATATTAGCTGCATAAGATAATTTTGATTTTTTTCCCATATTTTGTAAATTGCACCTTTTGCAAAATAAGAATTAATGCAACCTACATAAAACTTCTTAGTTTTGACAATGCTTTATTTCAGATAAATTTTCTTTAAAGTAGCGTCATATTAAATGTGTGTTTTTCTACAAAATCAAAATTTGACTATTAAAATTTGGTCTCATGTGATGCAAAGTTTATCTGCTTTTGACCCTGTATAAGGTAACTTCATAAGATAAGTATTTTTGAAAACGTAGTTTGTGTTTGAAAGTAACACACCTTAATATTAGGACAAAAAATAACACAGTGTCATCAGTAAAGTTTTCATCAAGTGAAAACTAAATTTTAGTGGTGGGTTAAAACAATAAGAAACAAGAATGTAAAACGTGTATCTAAGCTTTTTGTTAACCTAAAATAAATCAAAAACCTCCAGGCGGGGGTCAGACAGACAGGCCCAGGCCATCTCATTTTTGCCTTTTCCCAAAAACGTCCAAATTTACATAAAAGCTCAGTGCAAGGGCAGTCGGAAGTACTAAATAAATCTCTGCTTGTACGTAAACATCAAAAAATTAAATAAGTAGGGCTGTGTGCCCGGTTGAAACGTGAAAAGGTAAAGGTAAAGGTTCTTTAAATCTACATAAAGCAAGTGAGCAAACCGTGAAAATTTAAAGGAGAATTATGTATACTGGACGCAGTCAATTGCAGCGGCGGCTCGTACTGTAGGTCCACAGTGCCTACATACTTATGTCGCGCCGCCACTGTGTTAAATTAATTTCTTAATCTTAAATTAATTTAATGTTCTAGCAATCTAACTTCTCTTCAAGAATGGTTTACTAAAAGCCTATTTAAAGGAAGCGTTTTGTAGTGGCTGCGACAGATTACTATTGATTTGAGGGTTCGTCAAATAATTGACACATCTCATTTATGATACAACTTCAGGTGGAATTCTCAACGTCATTCTATATATTGCCAACCTATAATCTATTTCGCCTTGTTTCTTTTTAGTTTATTATTTAATTAACTAACATTTATAAAATCAATATCGTCGGCACATTATTTAGGTAATATCTGACCTATTACAAAAATATCAATTAATTCCATTGCTAATTTTGGAAGAATTTTAAGTATAGTGAAAAAATAATGACATAATAATGTTAAAGAAATCTCACCCGATATTTTTCGTTATACAATTCTCCTTAAATAATTTATGAAATTCCTATATATTTATTTAATATTTCAATTTTATTATTACCTATAGAATATACAGTCTACAATTTCTTTTATTGAAGCTTTGTGAAAAAGCAAAAAAAAAAAAAATCTACGGGGAAATAGGTTATAGGTTGGCAAAACATGATACTCCCACCTTAAGGCCGATCCACACTTATGCATTTTCACCCATATTGGTGCAGTTTGACAGAATACAAATTCGGTTGTTTTTCTTAGAGATCTACAAGTGCAATTACGGAGTCTGCTTCAGATAAATCGTCCCCAAATCCAAAAAGCAGCAGAAAAACGCGATTACAACAACATATGGTTAAAACAAAACTGACAGCTGTCTTGTTTATTTTTCTGTCAAATGAGCGAAGTTATAAATAATCAATTTCACCAACAGAAATTTCTATGGAATTTTGACAAAATCACATGGGGGTGTTCATATAATTAAAAATTGTTCTATTTCAAACGTAAAAAACGCTGCAACTTTCACTCACGTTAAAATGCATAAATGTGAATCCCAAATTACATGCAATGTTGATGCAGCGATTTTTAAGAGAAAAAAAAGCTACTATTGCTTATTAGTCCCATATATCTTATTTTTCATTCTTTATTTAAAAATACCAACAGTGTACAGAGCTGAAGTACAAGACGGACAACTTAATAGAAGCGGGTCTGAGTCGACCATCTACTCTTAAAGTACCTTGGTCATCAAGGAAGGGTGAACGTTTACTAAAAACTTTACGAAGGGG
The DNA here is from genome assembly GCA_963969555.1 of Polydrusus pterygomalis. NCBI lineage: Eukaryota > Metazoa > Arthropoda > Insecta > Coleoptera > Curculionidae > Polydrusus > Polydrusus pterygomalis. The sequence continues at coordinate 7,195,268 of OZ018376.1, forward strand.
TTTCCCTTGGCGGACAGCCTGAATTTCAAGGGTAGTAAAGGAGCTTGTAAGGGGGGAATGTATTATTTATTATATTATAGCTGGTCCCCGGCCATATATCAAAAACAGCCTACGCTACAGCTTTGAGAAGAAAATATTTTTAGTAAAAAGAGTCATGGAAAATATTTTTAAGTTTGTAATAGCAGTTCTTTATCTGAATCACTTGACAGCTTGTCAAAGACTGGCACTTAAACGCAATGCGTCACGTCAAACCCTTCGATATGACGTCACACGTAATTTTTATCTCCGCTAATTTATATCGAAAATTGGAGGCAATTTTCCTAACGAGATAAAAACACGAGACCTTTTTTTTTTAAACTTCGTTATTGCCATTACTTAAATATTTAATTCATAATTTTAAGGGTCGCTATTTATGTCGTACCAGTAAATCTTCCTTTATGATTTTAATTCTTTAAAAATATAATACAAAAAATTTATTGACTGAAAGAAGAAGAGGGAATTAAATAATATGCTCTGGGTCATAAAGCATAAATGATTTACTTGGGCCCTGTAAACTCTTTAATTAACTCGGGACTGGTTGGTTTGTACTTAATTTAGATTTAAAATAAAGGGAGCAATAAAATTCCTAATTAAATTTTGATTTGTCGTTCCGTTAAACTGCATTTTACAGTAAAATTGTTATCACAAAAATAAATATAATAAGGAAAATGTTAATTATTAAACTGAGTTGTCTTTTTTATTGGGTCGTAAAGTTATACATTTATACAATTATACCTTATTACCAAATTTCAAATTTTTATTCGTGCTATTAATAAGATATTAAACAAACAAAAATTAATTCAATTGAAAAACGAAAAAAAAAAATTACATTAGCGATTTGTCATTGAATATTGAGACAATCGTAATTTTCTTCGCTGACGATACGAAGTTATTATGTAATCCATTGTTGCAAAAGAAATGCTTAGATAGAGATCTGAGGCGTATTGAGTCATGGACAAGCCAGTGGTGCATGAAGCTTAATGTATCAAAATGTACAGTATTGCATATTGGTGTAATAGAACGCAAAAATCTATCTTTTTATTTTAAATTATTTTTATTTAAAGTGCGTTCTCAGTCAAAACAAGAAAGATGTTTCCTTTTAAAATTCAAAGAAGGGCTCTAAAAACTTATAAGTAATATATAAGTAAATATAATAATAAAACCAAACTTAGCCAACTATTTTAAACCAACGGTTTTTCTTAAACAAATAACCAATGCCCAAGTTATACAAAACTATCGTTATGTCGTAAAGTTTATTTTTCTATATCCTAAAAGCGGGCTGTTAGCAAAAACTCATCCATAATATTAAATATTATCTAGAATCTTTAGTACAGCACGTATTGTCAAAGCTAACATAAACTTACTAAAATCTAAAACAGATGGGAATAATAAATAAGGGGACCTCCGTGGGTGGTCCATTATAATGAGATAATATGAACCATATATTGAGAAAAAAATGGAAAATATAGGTAGCAAACTGGATTTGTATTTTGACCGTTCCATGTACCTATGTGAAAGTCGAATCAGATTTATTCTTTATTTTCCCTGTGTATCAGCTTAAAAGGTTTTTTTTTAAGTAAATCTGATTGCTGTACTTTAAATTTAAAGTATACTATGTATTGTTTATCTATAGATATGATTTTTAAGTTGAAATGTCCATAAAGGGGGAAAAAGTTTTAATTAAATATCGAGAGGGTATAACTAGAGCCACCTAGCGGCAATCTCTACAGGCATATATTCATTCTGCCTATTTTTATGACTTAAGGTGGGGTTTTAGAGAGAAATGACCCCTGCTTGGTTGCATAGAATAAACTGTTTACCCAGTAAGACGTGGTACCGAGGGGTGATACTGATTTTAGTACGTTCTATAGGGTGGAATATCTAAATATTTTAAGTAGCATAATTTAAGGGGGTGTATTTAAAAGTTAGATGCGTAATCAGGGAATTTCACAATTCAGTTCCTAAAGTTCTGTTATCGGTTTCGGTTTAGCAGTTCCTAAGTTTCTGTTATCGGGTTCGGTTCACCAAGTTTCGGACACATTTCTCTTTTTGATATACCTCTTGTGTAGTGAATCCTTTGTTTCTTAAAAGTGTAAAGTTAAATATTTGTGGGTCTAAGTATGATTGTTGTTTTTACCTATAAGCTTCAGGGTTTTAGTGTTTTTATAAGACTTTTCAGTTTTCGGGGATTATCATAAATTAATCTTTGGGTGATTAACTTACAGGGTTGTATTAAATTAAAAATAGTAATTTTATCTGCTTACAGGGTTTTAAATATTAAATGGGTAATTTTCTGAATCGTACAGTAAACGCATGTCAATAGAAAAATCTCTCTTTATTATTTAGCATAATACCTACATATTTTGTATTAGTTTTAGAGTATGTCTTTTTCATGTTCAGTAACTTTTCGTTCTACCTTACTTTATAATGTTGTTAATAGATTTATCAGTTGTTGTTTAAACTTGGTGTTGTTTTATTGTAACAATCAATATAAACGGTTTCATTAACAAAGGTTAAACGGTTCGCTCCCGCGCCATAAAGACGCGACGCTGCGTCGTTATTGTTAACATCATCACCCGGATATTGCTGTGTGTAGACATGGGTAAGTCGTTTGGTATTAACAGTAGATACAACTAACAGAACAAAACGACGTCGACGTTATCATGAAGAACTCCATTATCGCCAAGAGTGCTCTTGCTATAAAATTGTCTTAGTTATTTATACTCGTAATTCTAACCTTATGTGAAGGGAAAGGTTTGGTATTCTCGGTCACTCGGTCAGAAACGCTACCATTGATAATGAATAATGTTTGTTATAGTCAGAACGCTACCAAGTGTATTTGTAATTAATTAGTGACATACCAGATCAATCCTGTCACATTGGCCCAAATAACCTTTGTGAAACATATTTGCTAAATAATCTTCAACTTATTAGTGTTACAGAATAGCACATATTATTAAAATGGTAAAGAAAGCCAATAGTTTTATTTTCATGGTGCAAAAGCCTTTTAAAAATCACTCTTGTAATAGAACGCAAAAATCTATGTTTTTATTTTAAGTTATTTTTATTTAAAGTGCGTTCTCAGGCAAAACAATATGTTTCCTATTTTAAAATTCAAAGAAGGGCTCTAAAAGCTTTTATTCCAAACATAAATATGATAATATAACCCAAATGTAGTATAACTATTTTAAACAAGTATCAACGGTTTTTCTTAAACAAATAACCATTGCCCAAGTTATCCTAAAGATTTGTTAAGTCATAAAGTTTATTTTTCTATAATACCCTAAAAGCTGGTTGTTAGCAAAAACTCAAATAAATAATAGAATCTATAGAAGAGCACGTTTTGTCAAAGATAATGTAAACTTTATAAGAATCTATACTAACCCCAGATGGGAATAATAAATAAAGGGACTTTCGTGGGTGGTCCATTATAATGAGCTAATGAACCATATTATTGAGAAAAAAATGGAAAATATAGGAAGAACCTGGAATTTGTATTTTGACCATTCTATGTATGTAAAAGTCGGATCAGATTTATTCTTTTATTTTCCCTGGAACAGCTTAAAAGGGTTTTTTTTAAGTAAATCTGATTGCTGTACTTTAAATTTAAGGTTATTTAGGAATGTTATTTGTAAGACCGTTTTTACGGTTATTTTATAAGTATGGAATGTATTGTTTAGCTATAGATATGATTTTTAAGGTAAAATGTCCATAAAGAGAGAAAAGGTTTTAATTAAATATCGAGAGGGTATAACTAGAGTCACCTAGCGGTAATGTCTACAATCATATATTGGGACGACCCTGTTTTATGATCTAAGGCAGAGTCTTAGAGAGAAATGACCTCTGATTGGTTGGATAGAATAAACTATCACTTGGTACCGAGGGATGATATTGATTTTAGTACTTTCTATAGGTTCAAATAGCTAAATATTTGAATAAGCATAATTTAAGGGGTGTCTTTAGAAACTTAGTAAACCGAACACGATAAAAGAACTTTAGGAACTGAATTGTGAATCTCCCTGATTAAGCATCTAACTTCTAAAGACACCCCTTAAATTATGCTTATTCAAATATTTAGCTATTTGAACCTATAGAAAGTACTAAAATCAATATCATCCCTCGGTACCAAGTGATAGTTTATTCTATCCAACCAATCAGAGGTCATTTCTCTCTAAGACTCTGCCTTAGATCATAAAACAGGGTCGTCCCAATATATGATTGTAGACATTACCGCTAGGTGACTCTAGTTATACCCTCTCGATATTTAATTAAAACCTTTTCTCTCTTTATGGACATTTTACCTTAAAAATCATATCTATAGCTAAACAATACATTCCATACTTATAAAATAACCGTAAAAACGGTCTTACAAATAACATTCCTAAATAACCTTAAATTTAAAGTACAGCAATCAGATTTACTTAAAAAAAACCCTTTTAAGCTGTTCCAGGGAAAATAAAAGAATAAATCTGATCCGACTTTTACATACATAGAATGGTCAAAATACAAATTCCAGGTTCTTCCTATATTTTCCATTTTTTTCTCAATAATATGGTTCATTAGCTCATTATAATGGACCACCCACGAAAGTCCCTTTATTTATTATTCCCATCTGGGGTTAGTATAGATTCTTATAAAGTTTACATTATCTTTGACAAAACGTGCTCTTCTATAGATTCTATTATTTATTTGAGTTTTTGCTAACAACCAGCTTTTAGGGTATTATAGAAAAATAAACTTTATGACTTAACAAATCTTTAGGATAACTTGGGCAATGGTTATTTGTTTAAGAAAAACCGTTGATACTTGTTTAAAATAGTTATACTACATTTGGGTTATATTATCATATTTATGTTTGGAATAAAAGCTTTTAGAGCCCTTCTTTGAATTTTAAAATAGGAAACATATTGTTTTGCCTGAGAACGCACTTTAAATAAAAATAACTTAAAATAAAAACATAGATTTTTGCGTTCTATTACATTGCCCCCACCTTAGAATGAATCATATATTGACTAAAAAAAAATAGGAAAATAATATCTACGCCACTGGTTTGCATCTTGTACATTCGAAACTCAACACAATATCTACCAATTAAAAAAAAACTAAATCAAAATTACTATCAACAAAGCACTGATAACCATTCTGCTAAATGCAGTCTTTACGGGGCGATTCTCACACTTACCGACACGAACCCACAAATGTTTAGTACACACTCCTGTTCTTCCGCGATTTATTAGTTCCGATTCTGTCCAAATTCGTTACACTAAGTCTATAATTAACCTTTTTTTGACTTCTTACTTCTGTTCTGTCTTGCCACTACAATTGGCTGCCTTACATGCCGCTTCCTGGTCTGGGATGTTTTGGGTATCTCATTCCCAATGGTACAATGGGCTCCACCATCGCTCAATTCAGCTCTACATCTTCATTTGATGGGATTATCTCACCTCTAGTGAGTTGCCAATTCGTCTTATACAGGTTGGTATGGGCTAGGTTGTTTCATCAGCTTGCTTCCTTAACTATATAGTAGTTATCAACAGCTCAACAAATAACTAACTATGCAAGCTTATCCATCTTGGACAAAAAGCCTGATACCTCCTCCGCTGCAGAGTGTGCCATGCTGGAAATTCGTGTTGGGAGAATCAATTGGGCATATACTAGGAGTCGGCGTTGTCAATGCCACTATCATCCTGGTAACCTGGATAGTTACTGCTTCCTAGTGTCGGGTATAACAGTGTCTGTTGAACTCTATACATGTCTTCCTGCGTATATATTCCATTGGAACTTATTGGGGAAATGGACAGTCGGCGCATTGAAATTCTGTCTTCCTCCTCATTGGCGTCTAATTCAAAGACATCAGTGGTCCCTCTCCACTTTTGGCTAACTTCCATCCAATAGTTAGCTGGGACTAGTGGTTGCCATTCCACTTCTGTTCCACGTTCCACCAATATATGTGTAATAGCGGTACGGAACAGATTTCAGTTTTGTATAGCACTTTACAGTGTAGAGTACTTCTTCCAATACTCCACTCACGTAACCTGAAGTCTGCTTTACAAGGTTTCGTACGACATCTGGCGATTGTTTGTCTAACGCTAATCTATTTTTAGGAATCTTTTCTCTCAGTTGGCATCTCTTCATGATGGACATAACCTCCTGGTACTGTGCTACGATGGCTGTCCAATGTCCAATTGCTTGATCATCATTTACTTGGTACGTAAAGTCATGTTCCGGTACGTACTGTCTCTTCTGGTCTACTTCTAGTCTTTGGTATGATCTCCATATAGCTTCACGGGTCCTGGCAAGGTTTCTCGGACAATAGGGACACCTTTTTTTTTAGCTCTCTGGTCTTGTCCGCACAATCATACGCTATTACTTCTGGTTAAAACATATGGGCTAAGGATTCTAATAAAAAGATTCATGGCATCATAGTTACTTTCCTTCTAAAACCTCAAGACATTACTTTTGCTCACAACGGGTTATATACACAGTACAACATAAAAAAAAACAGTAATAAAAAAAAAACTTTTTATTTAACTTCTCTTACAAACTAGACTTATACTATATACTATGCTACACTCTTAAGTAATAAAACCTTATATTTCCATTGACTGTACGAGAAGTCAATAGGCTGTACTTCCTCTTCTATATTACACTTTCCTGGCTGGGTTTGCTCTAAAAAAAATAATTAAAGTTATAAAACAATTTCCCCTTGAAATACGTTCAACTATTAATTTCAATAAACTTCTTCAATCGTTCACTTACCCCTTTTCCAAACTAGTTCACGATTTTTTAATCGTTCCTTTAAAACTTCTTCCATTTTATCTTACCTATTTTTTACTCTAGACTCACGATTTTTTAAAACTGATACCTAAAAATCTCTTCCCATTTTTGTCTTACCCAAACCAAATTTACCATTTTCTATATCCTTTTTCTTTAACATTTCTTCTATTCCTATCTACAGTTCTTCTTGTAGAACACAAGGAATTTAGTAAAATATTCGACAAGGAATTTGATAAAGAATTCGACAAGGTGCTTTCGTGTTCGGCGCATGCTCTGAAAATCCGTAACAACTTTTACATTTCTACCCATAGGCCTATTTCTTCTTGAAAAAAAAGATATCTCGGTAACTTCCCAAAACTACAAAAACTCTTGGTATTCTTACGGAATCCTAAATTTCTGCTATGTTCACTACCGAGTCTCCTGATGTTTTCCTGCTACGTTCACTGAAGAGCCTCCTAATATACTTACTACAGAACATACTGATTTTTCCTGCTATGCTCGCTATAAAGCTTCTTGATACTTTCCTGTTACGATACTTTCCTAGTATGATACTTTCCTGAAATTATACCTTTCTGATATGATACTTTACAGCTTCCCTGCTATTGTCTCCTTGTTATGAACGCAACATCTCCTCCTGCTACTATCTTTTTAGGCTCGCTACAACTCCTTCGGCTACTACTCTCCTGCTACAACTTCTTATTATGCACGCTATTACTTCTCCTGCTACTATCTCCTCACTATACACACTATTACTTCTCCTGCTACTACTCTGTTATACTCGCTACGCCTCCTCCTGCTACTACTTCTTAGGCTCCTCCTGCTACTATCTTCTTCCGGGATCTTGCAATTGGCTTTAAATTTATTCTATGCTCACCGCGGAGCCCAACATCATTTACTTTTCCAACACAGAACTGTGGAGAGAATCTGTCCTATCCAAACTATCTACATTACCAATTTTAAGAGGGGTGGGGGGTTATTTATGGTCTGAGGTGAGGCAGAATATAGAAATCGGACAACAGTGTTCTATTTTGTTTGTTTGTGGTTTTCAATGCCTACTATTTCGGTCGCCATACAAATGCCGACACACGTGTGATTTGTTGACTCGCAAATCATAGTACGTACGTCTACGAAACTAAGAAATTGCAGCCGTGAAAAAACCGGTACTTTTAAGTCTTCATGCAGTCTTGTTACTAGGGGTGATCAGTCCTTAGGGTTCGACTGTTGAAGTTTAATACTATTGTTAATCAGGTTGTTGTCCTTTTCTTCTGGTCTATTATTCATCTGGAAAAATCTTCTGTGCATCATCGGGACTCCATCCTTAAGTTTTACAGCAAGATTTTTATTACTATTTATTGGTGAACCAACAGAACTAGACATGCATGCTTCATATTCAAGGTTAGGTACCATCTCCCCGGCACAACTTGAACTATGTATCTCTCTTACAAGCTCCTATGCGCCCAGCACTCTCCTGAGCTATGTATCCCTTGTACACGCTCCGTGCTCCCTGGCCATATGCCAGTAAATTCAATTTCATTCTTCTCGCTTGTCGATCCCTTGAAGTGTCTCGCCTGCACTTCTGAAGCATACAGATAACACTCGCCTATCTGTGTAAATACGCTAGTTCCATCGCATCGTTGATGTGATTTTCAACGAGGTAGAGTCGTTCTGGATAACCATTTGCAATATCAAGTTATATCAACACAGCACCATTCTTTTATTCTTCTAGTCTTTTATAGACTTAAATTGATCCATAAAGCTCATTTGTTCTTCCATCTTTATCCGTGACTCACTGATATGTCTTTGTAATATTTCTAAATGGAACTCAGTCGTTTCATTGTCAACACCACAATTATCAAAGTATTTATCAACTAAGTATTCGTGAATGGATCTGTGTTTTCTGGATATATCTTCTTTTCTCCGGGAATACTCAACTATCCGCCAATTTTTGACGTAAGACAGCACATTACCAACACTTTTTTTAGTGAACACTTCACTAAATTCTCTCACTTTACAAAATTCCACAAAGCAACCTTTACCGAATATTCCTTAAAATAACAATACGTAGACGAAAGGTAACAAACCACCTTTAAAAAAACAATAATAATAAAAAAAAATCATACCTTACATGACTTAATCCGGATGTTAATTCATTGTTAAAGAAAAAAATAGCATTTTACCGGAAAGGTGATTCTCGTACGCGTTAAATAATAAACCTTTTTTTTAATCGCAAACACCTTTCAAAATACCGATCGGAATACCGATCGATCGTAAAACTATTATTATGCAAATGTAGCACCAGACCCCAGACTATCATATTTTGTGACGCGCCAGTTTAAAAGAAATTATTAACTATACAATATCATCAGTCGGTTACATCCGTAACCCCAAACAATAAAGATAGGGTAGGTACCCTTTAATCATAAACACCTTGATGGGCTACTACGTTCGCATAATAAAATACCTTGTGCAAATTAATTTTATTTAAATGAGGGTATAGAGTACTGATTCTCAAAAATCTACTTTCAATGCAACTACAATATAATGCAAATAAATATTTCCATGCCTCTTACCTTTGTACCACAAAGTTTTTATACCCTTTTCAAAAAAACGAAATCGAAAAATTATATCCACAAAACCAAATTCCAATTAAACAACAAACAAAAACAATAACAATAACCTTATTAATATGTTCAATGTAGGTCCTGAAAGAAAAAAAAAAATACCTGAAAAGAAAAATGTACCTAAATAAAATACGCTGCACTGCATTCATAATATTGAAAATTCGCTGCTATTCCGTCATCAATATCAGATCAGAACTGATTACAATCGGACCTGTGAAAAAATAATTTATAACTGTATGTAAATTGTAATATCGCAATTTAAACGATGGACAGTCGTACTACCATAATAGTACTGGTCACTTTCCAAGAGACTGAAATAAAATCAATAAATAATTATCAAAAATCATAATGGAACGCTACTACTTTACACTGCTCAAAAGAACTTTTTCATTAAGACACGGATGGTTCGTTTACGAGTTTATAACAGTTTATACCTTCTAGGTAACAAAAGATTACGCTGAAATAGAAACAGATTGGTTTGTCAATTAAACAAAATTATGTATACAACAAAATTTCCATATTTATAATAACATGGCCGGTTACTAGAAAAAACACCGCCAACATTATTATATTAATTATAATATACCACAGAATGAAATAAATAAACGCAGCTGTTCTGAATAATATCAACCTCAATAAGAGCTGTTGTACAGCTTCACTCAGTAAATACGTTTTCTTATATTTACAAGAATCGCAAAAGGGTTGAATTTAACTAACTAAACAATAGATGATTTCTACACCTCATTTAAACAAAAAATACGATGACATATATTTGCACCATACATGTCAAAGGAGCGCCAAAGTTCTATTAGTATTCAACTACTCCACAAACAGTCAAAAATATGTTGTGTTTTATCTTACTATACAAACCGAAAAAACTTAATACTGATGGAATCTCTTATCTTTGTCATTACACGTCAAACTACGTATTCTTTTACATTTTACTTTTAATCCTTAAATCGGTTATGCTCTAAAACCGCATATTGAATAAACAACTTATACTTTAACACAACACATTATGACCCAATTTAGTAAACATGCAATCCTTCTTCTTGTTGGATTCTTGCTGCTGTGCCCTTACTATTTCCTGAAAATCCCTATCTCTACATCTCACATCAACCCGCTAAAATCGAGATTAAAAACACTTTAATTATTGAGAAAATTAATCTTTAACTTTTCATAGACTGTTAATTTTGAACCATATACCTTTAAAAAAAAAAATACGCGCTTTACCTTTACCTAATGATCAGTAATTTCCGTTAATTTACTATTATTGCGATAACATGCAATTTCTGCGACAACCGAAAAACAAAATAGTCACAAGAAAAGCAATTTACTATTACAGATATATTTTATTCCAGTGAATAAAATAAATGTAAGAAAAAGTTACATTTTACATGTGTTGCATACTCGATATATAGTAACATGACAGATTGATTAAAATTAGAACATATCAACGATGAAATACGCTAAAATTCACAGTTTATACGATTTTATTGTGACTTTTAATCAATTAAATACAATTATTACTTAAACAAACAGATCAAAGACTAATACATACCACAAAACAAATAAATTTCTCTTAAAATTCATTCATATTCCAATATGTAGGTCCATTTTTAGCTAATATGTTCCAATTACCACAATCAACTCGATATTTAAAACAATACTATGCTTTTTGACTCAAAAGCAATTACTTTCCCTGGTAAAATTTACTTCATTTACCTAATCAAATATTCCGTCAAACAAAGAAAAACTGAATGAACAGAGAATGGGTTCTCTGGTTTTTGACAAAGAATTATATTATACGCATTTTATGATCATCGTTATTTAGGGCTATTAAAACCATTCTAGCTGGCGTAAGGTCCTCTATCTTTGTTGCTCAGCTTACATCAATTACAATCATATTATTACTGATAACAAAAACATTGTTACATTATCCTTTTGACAACAAAAAAATTTCTTCAGAAAGAATACACAGCGTACAGGTATTAACTATTTCTTTATGAAAAATCATTGAAATTTTTCAAAAAGAAATTCGATACGCTGACAACAAGCAAAAGAGAAAAGTAGTGGTCACTTTTTATGTGAAAAAAAAAACATTTTAATTCAGCAAAAGAAATTCCCTAGTTGACCAACAATTTTTTTATCAAAGATTGTAAGCTAGCAAAAAGACATTCACTAAGCTGCCACCAATTTTATGTGAAAGGACCAGGTCTGGTATTCTCGGTCAGAAACGCTACCATTGAAAATTAATAATGTTTATTATAGTCAGAACGCTACCACGTAATTAACTAGTAATTAGTGATATACCAGATCAATCCTGTCACACTCTCTATATATTGTAAAGTAATTGTACACCTCCTATATTAAACCAAAAATTGAATACGGATACAATATTTGGAACCCCTACTACATCAAAGATATTCAAATTCATTTGAATTAAGAGGACTACCTTATCCCGAAAAACTTAAAATATTTGGGCTAACAGCTCTAAAGCAAAGAAGAACTAGAGTGATATAATAGAAACTATTGAAATACTAACGGACTACTATTCTTGTAACTTGAGAAATTTGTTTCATTTAAATCAGAATCAACAGCTTCGGAGGCATTAAAAAAAAAACAAGCAAAGAAAAATCCGCGACATTGCCAAGAAAGAACTTCCTCATCAATCTGGAACTCGCTTGAAGAAAGTACAGTCTGCGCAAATAGTGTAAACTCCTTTAAAAAACAATTTGATCGTAATTTTAAACAGTTAACTCAAAACTTTGTGCATTACTGTGCTTGATGATATTCGTTTTTAAATATCTAATGATATTTGTGCGTTCAAAATATTCACACTCTCCTCTGTGGCGCAATTCGTAGAGCGTTCGACTGGTGATCGAGAGGTTCTGGGTTCAAATCCCAGCGGAGGCGTAAACCTTTTTCAATTTTGAAATTAGTCAGCACGCCGCTAAATATTTTTCAGTTTTATATTTAAAACACTAACATCCTTCGTTTGAAAAAAAATTCTATTCATCTTTGATACTTTTTAGTCAAAATATGCTTAAAATATTGTCTATTCACTATTTGCTAATATCCTAAACGCAAGTAAAACTCGTTTTGAAAATTTCTAATTACTTCGGGAAAAAATTAACCTCCACTCATGTCTTATTCGTGCTTTTAACTCCTTAACATTTGACAAGAAATAAAAATTTATTATTAAAAAATTCGTTTTTCGATTATACAGGGTGAGTCGGGAGGAATGGGCCAAACTCTAAGGGTATAATCTATGCATCAAAATAACTCAAATGTTGTTATCCAATATTCATTGAGTTTTATCTTATTATTTTGATTTCCAGAGGTTTGGATTGGTCGCGGTGGTCCTATTAGTTGGCCTCCTAGATCGCCAGACCCCACAACGTTGGACTATAATTTATAGGGTTGGTTAAAAAAGTAGGTATACAAAGTAAAAGTAGATACTAGGGATGCATGAATTAGACCATTAGAAATGCTGCACTCAATATTAAAGAAAGGCACGAATTAATTAGAAGAGCCACGCGCGCCCTTCGTTAACGAATCAGGATATGTTTGGAAGTCAATGGCGGTATTTTTGAAAATTTATTAAACCAATAGTTTATTTAAAACAATGGTAATGCTGCATATTTTGGTTTAACAATATTATTATTTTATTTAATGCTGTAATTTGAAAACAAATAATTATTGGATAACAACATTTTAGTTTTTTCTTATTATTTTGATGCTTAGAGTTTGGCCCATTCCCCCAGACTCACCCTGTATTATTTCACATGTTCCTTCAAAAGTATTTTTTATCTAAAGATAGACAGGCAAATAGAAATTAGAGAACAGACCCATTTTCTAAAATAATTTGGAACAAGTCAGCTGGCAAAAACAGTCGGGGAACTCCTCTATAAATCAGAGTTGGCTTTAAAACACGGTCTGTAAACATCATAACATTACATAAGTAGAATCGGGAGCCCCAGTTGGAAAGTCCTTTTTATCCAAAACATGGAACGGGTAATAAATCTCCATAAAAACAAGTGCAGCAATCCATGAAAATGTAAAAGGGAACGAGGCGATAGGTTTTTTTATACTGGCTGCGATTAAATTAGATATTTAAATATGTGGTTATTAATAGGCGGACGTGGTGAAAAAATAACGTTATAGAAAGAGCGCAAAGCTGCCGAGAAAGTACTGTAATCGAGAAAAAAAACTGTTTGAAATATTATCAGATGACGACTTGTTAGGGTCTTTATTATAACAGATCACAGAAAAACATGTTTCCATTTACGTCTGTCTGTCAGTTGGCTCAAAAGCTTAAAAACTACTGGACAAATCTAATAAAAAATGAAATAAAGGACCTCAGAAAAAGGTAATTTGGTAGTAGCTATATTGAGAAAAAAACCATCTATTTCCTATATAAGAATTCACATATTCTTTATTTAACTGTTTAATACTATATGTGACAGCAACGCGCTTTTCTACTGTCAGACAACGAAAATTGCTAGACCGTTATGTAGTGATAATATCACGGTAATTTAGCAAATAGGAAATAGGAGTTAATGCTACCATTATAGCCATTATTGCTCTGAATACTTACAGTAATTATCAAGGCCTATTAAGCGTGTAATCTGGTTTTATATGCTGTATTAGTTCCGACTGGCAGTTGTAATGAAACTTGATATTAATCCTAATAACATTTGCTTTCTAGGGTTAATAAAGCATAATACTTACCACTAAAAATCAGTACTATAGTTCTCAAAAATTTTAATAGCTTCTATTGTAATATTGTTTTTGTCGTTTAAATTGCATATGATTATCTATTATGCAACATAGTTTACTGAGTATACTGAGATAGTAAAATTCGTCCATAGACTATTAAGTCCAATACTGATGATGGGTTGTGCGAAATAAGACCCTTCTATTGCTTTATCTGTATAGGTAAAAATAAATGCGTGACCTGCGCAACAAATACTACGGCGCGCGGCGATTGTTGATCGCTACGAACCCCCACCAGCGTCGTGTAGATTATAGGTTCTAACGGATACAATTCGTTTTTGGGGACTCTGTTTTGCTTTCATAATTGTAGAGAAAGCGCTTTGCTGCGAACAAAATGTGTCTATCTTAACAAAATTGCTATATTAAAAGTAGTTCATTATTCAACAACACTGTGCTGCTAATGAAACTGATTACTACCAATAAAAACACTGTTTTAGCAAATCTGGAATTGATATAACACTAAAACGGGTTTGATACACTAGCAATTTATTTAATAAGGGTTAATAAAAAATAAGCTATTAATACAAACTATGTCTTAGCAAACCTGTTGTATAAGATCATTTTTCTCAGAGTAAGTAAGTGATAAAAAAAATATTTTTTTTATAGCTGGAAGACATTTTTTAAGATTAAAAAGTAATATTTTTGAACTACATGACCTCAATTAATTACAAACTCACATTTTTTTATAAATAAAAGATATTGTTCACCACTGCATCATATAATATTTTAGGTCAATAGAGTTGTCTTTTAGCAGCAAAAAAATATTTAAAAAACCACCTTATTAAGGTTCAAAAAATGAACCTAGTAGCAACAACAGAGTTGTTTTTTCGGCGCCTATTTAATGCAGATTTTTTGCTACTATCTACTAATAAATTTCTGGCTGCGGCAAATAGAGTTTTCTTTCAGTGTATGTGAATTCTGTCCGAATCGGAAAACAAATTCGGAAACCGAATACGGAAAACGAATGTATGTATGTATATGGGAAAACATGGAGAAAACCGATTGCACATTTCTATTTTGGTTTTATATTTTTTATTAAAAAATTGTTTTAAACTTATAACACTAAGCGGTCAATTTCAAAAATAATTTTTTTTGGCTTTAAAATGTTCTTGAAACCATTTACAGAAAATTTGCATCTCATATTGACATTTTAAGACAATTTTGTGTTCAAGGCTTTTTGAGCTCACCTTTAAAAATGAGCAAAAAGTTTGATGTAGGTATATAAGTTTTTAAAGTTATGATGTGGATGTTAAACTTTAAAATCCCCAGAAAATTGAAATATAAATATGTTTACCAGCAAATTTTGTTGCAAAGTAATATTCCCAACTTGAAAATTTTAAAGTGAAATTAGATTTATCAGAAAATTTGTTCCGAAACACTATTCAAGAGTTTCAAAGCGGAGCTGGCCAACAAAAAACATTTTGAGCTTGCATGAAGTCTGGGTTTGTTCGAAATACGAGGGGAGTGGGGCGCACATTATGTACGCATTGTATATGACAGTTTTTCCATTACTAACCGATAAAACGGCCAAAATTGACATGGTTTAATAATCAAAACAATCTATTTGAAAGCAGATACCTTGATTTTTTGATACGGCAACAATAACATGAAAGGTGATTAACCCATATTAAATAAATTGCTAGTGTATCTATTTATTTATTTATTTATTTATTCATTTATTGCCATATAAATTTACAAAGTAAACAATGACACTGTCACAAGAAAAAAGAAGTTTTTAGGTTTTAAATTATAATGTCATAAAAATGACGAACATCATAAAAGTTATTTTCAAGAAGGTAGCACTTCACCTTGTTCTTGAATTTTTTTAGTTTCGAGATGCTTCTGATAGTCTCTGGAAGTGCATTATAGAGGGAGCTACAGAAGCAAAATGGACTCTTACGATATGATGATGTTTTGTAGCCGGATATATAAATTTTATTTGAATTTCTAGTGTCACGGTCGTGAATTACTGAGGTGCAAGGAAATTTTGAATTGTGTTTTTTTACAAACATGACTGCACTAAGAATTAAAATACTAGGTAGCGTAAGAATTTTATAGCGCCGAAAAGTTTCTTTGCAAGATTCAAGTGGGCCTAACGAGTAAATTTTTCGAATTATCCTTTTCTGCAAAACAAATAATCTTTGTAGTTCTGTTGATTGAGCCCAGTAAATCACTAGATAGCTTAGATGACTGTAGGCTAAGGCATAGTAAATATTTAGTAACTGCTTGCAATCCATAATATTTTTTAAGTTTACTATTGCAAAGTATGCCGAGTTAAGTTTACTGGCAACAAAATCAACATGAGCTGTCCACTTTAATTGTGAGTCTACATAAAGGCCAAGAAATTTGCATTGCTCAACTCTCTGAATAGTATTGTCATTTAGTTTGAGATGTAGATCAGGAACCCAACGCTTTTTATAGAAAACCATATAGTGAGTTTTATTTATGTTGATTATTAGGCGATTTTTTTTGCACCATAAAGAAAATTTAAGTAAAATATGATTAGCTATTTTAGCTAGTATATCTAATGTGCAAGCAGATATAATCACAGTTGTATCATCCGCGTATAGAATTAGTTTTGCAGATAAACCTTTAGATATTAAAAAGATTTCAAGTTCATTTATATAAAGTGCAAAAAGCAATGGAGACATTACACCTCCTTGGGGCACACCATAATTGACAGCAAATTGATCAGAAAACGAATTCTGAACCTTAATCCTAATATGGCGATTAGAAAGAAAAGATTGTAACCATCGAGCAATGTTGCCACGAATGCCTAAAGCATTTAGTTTTTTTAATAAAAAGATACCATCTACACAATCAAAAGCTCGAGTTAGATCTAAGAATAGGGCTAATGTGTAATGATTTGAATCTATACTTTTGTGCACGTATTCAAGCAAGTCAAATGCAGCTGTGCTTGTAGAGTAATTTTTTCGAAAACCATGCTGTGAAGTACTCATCAACTTCTCTCTAGTCAGGAAAGACTCAATACGTTGCGTAATGATTGTCTCAAAAAGTTTTGAAAAAGAAGTTAGGCCAGTTATAGCTCGATAGTTTTCAACAGACTCTGGATCACCCTTTTTGAGTAGTGGAATTGTTTCACCAAGTTTGAGAGCATCAGGAAAAATACCTGCAGTAATAGAAAGATTAAAAATATAAGAGAGGGGATATTTAAGGTAGTCCCAGATGGCAATTATTGCAAAAATAGGAATATCGTCTGTGCTACAACAGGCTTTTTTATTTTTAAAAGTGTGCAGTACTGAAAAAATCTCATCTGTATCAATTGCTTGCATGTACATTGAGTTTAAATGTACATCAGTAGTGGTGCAATCATCAGCTTTGTGTAGATCGGGATAAGTCTGATTAATTCGTTTTTCTAAACTGCACACAAAAAATGAGCCAAAGTGATTACTAATTTCTTTGGGATTAGTTATGTAGCTGTCATGTATATTTAAGTGTTTGACGTTATGTTTTTTTACGCGACCTAGATTATTATTTACGACTTGCCATATTGTTTTTGTATTAAAGGAAGAGTTTATTAACTTTTGTTTAAAGAAATTACTTTTTTCTAGCTTAATTTTTTCTGTAAATAATTTCTTAGCATGCTTGTATTGTTCCCGAGTCTCATTTGTTTTTAATGTTTTATGGAGCCAATGCAAATTTCTTAAGTTTTCACTTTCATTTAGTATGTCTGTTTTAACCCAATTCATATTTTTGGGATTAGTTTTGGTCTTAAATTGATTAATTGGACATGTAAGATCTAGACAGTATTTGAAATTATGCCAGAAGTAGTTCCAGGCGTCGTTTACATCATTCTTGGTATAGAGATCACTTAGGTCCAAAACGGCAAGCTGTAAGTTAAGATTAAATAAATTGGTTGCTGAAAATGACCGTTTATAAATAAAAGAGTCTTTCATTTTGGTGGCAAATCCGCTTTAGTGTTACATCAATTCCAGACTTGCTAGAACAGTGTTTTTATTGGTAGTTATCAGTTCCATTAGCAGCACAGTCTTGTTGAATAATGAACTACATTTAATACAGCAATTTTGTTAAGAAATAAATTGTACCTATTTTGTTAATGCGACGCAATTTGATCCCAGTTACAATTAAGCAGCAGAACAGCGTCCCCAAAAAACAAATTGTATCCGTTAGAACCTATACTCCACAAGATGGTGGGAGTTCTTAGCGATCGGCTATCGTCGCGCCCCGTATTATTAGTTTTATCGTTTTTGTTGCGTATAGGCACATCGTTGTTCGAAGTCTTTTAGCTGTCCTGTCTGAAATGGAATTTTATTAATCGTACCAATACCTGTTTCAATTAATTTATTTGTTACTTTGTATTTAAGTTTTTTAAACTTTCCCTGTCAGATAAAGCAATAGAAGATTCTTATTTCGCACGCCCCATCATTAGTATTGGACTTTATATTCTATGGACGAATTTGACCATCTCAGTAAACCATGTTGCATAATATTATTATATAATCATATGCAATGTTAAACGATAAGAACAATATCACACTAGAAGTTATAAAAAATTTTGGGAACTACAGTACTGATTTTTAGTGTTAAGTATATGCTTTATTACCCGTAGCAAACAAATAGTATTAGGATTAATGTCAACTTTCATTACAACTGTCAGTCGTAACTAATACAGTATATAAAACCAGATTACACTCCCAATAGAACTTGATAATTACTGTGAGTATTCAGAGCAATAATAGCTATAAACCATTCTATGGCATCATTAACTCCTATTTCCTATTGGCTAAATTACCGATATTATCACTACATAACGGTCTAGCAATTTTCGTTGTTTTACAGTAGAAAAGCGCGTTGCTGTCACATATAGTATTAAACAGTTGTATAAAGAATATGTGATTACTTATAAGAAATAGAAGGCTTTTTTCTCAGTGTAGTGTAAAAAAATATTAGGAGCAGTAACCCCCTTTACCACAATGAAAATTGCCGAACGTTTTGCTGGTCAAACGAAAAGAAAAAATAAAAATTAATATTTAGAAAATAAATTCTAATTTAAATACCCCATCCAGAAAAGTAAATGACGATCGAAAATATTCCCAAAATTTTTTTTAGAAATTTTTTTTATTTTTAGTAATTTTGTTATATCTTAAACAATTCTTTATTGGTCAAAAGCAAAATAACTTTCCCGGATGTAGAATGTTCTACCAAACAATTTTTCTTGAAGCCATTTTTCAATATCGGCCTTACTTTTTCTCAAAAACTTTGGGCGCGTAAACCCACTTTACACGGTTAAATTCACTTTAGGCGCCCAAAGTTTTTGAGAAAAAAGTAAGGCCGATATTGAAAAATGGCTTTAAGAAAAATTGTTTGGTACAACGTTTTACACCCGGGAAAGTCATTTTGCTTTTGACCAATAAAGAATTGTTTAAGATATTACAAAATTACTAAAAATAAAAAAATTTCTAAAAAAAATTTTGGGAATATTTTCGATCGTCATTTACTTTTCTGGATGGGGTATTTAAAGTAGAATTTATTTTTTAAAAACCAATTTTTATTTTTTCTTTTCGTTTGACCAGCAAAACGTTCGGCAATTTTCATTGTGGTAAAAGGGGTTACTTCCTCTTAAACCTTGGTTAATAATATACTATTATTTTAGCTACCTGTCTTGGACGCAGATGGTTCTATGTGAATGCATTTTTACTACTGGTTACCTAGATAATAGGTACCTACTGCAAGAATGTGAAAAATAAAATCGAGATGTAACTTAAACAAAAAATCGTATATACAACAGTCTGGTCTTACACTGACGATTTGTTAAAAATATTGTTTGCCACTTCATATTAAATTTACGCTCTATAGGACTTTCCGACTTTTTCTGATTGAAAACTTGAAAACTTTATAAAAGTAGACGAAAGCTTAAAGTATATAACAAGTTTTGCGAAGCTTATAACGGACGGACTCGGGACGCGAGAATCCACAGAGAATTGAAAATAAAGTTACTCACTCTAAAATTTGCTTGCAGTCTAATTTGCTTAGCTTAAAGTTTGTGGTTGTTGTGAAATTACTAGAATCTTTTTATGGTAATTTTCTTATGGAAATATCAATTAAAGTTTATTGAAAATAAACTTATACAGAGTGTCCCATAACTAAACGACCATACAGAATACAGCAACAAGAGTTAGTAGCTTAAAAATAGGTAATTTAGGCTTAATTTCTTATAATAAAATATTCCCGGTTCTTTTTCAATAAATTATGTTTCAAAAGGGAACGAAATAAGGCACTTTAAGTCTTCCTCCACTGGTAGATTAAGATAAGTTTTAATTAAGGGTAAATTATCTACCTGTTTCGACTATATAAACAGTCATTATCAGGAGAAGAGTATAAGGAAAATAAGAAATAACAGGTGCAAACAGTGCAAACGGAGCTAAAAGATGATTGAAAGGACAAATAAAGTAATTGGAAAAACGTCCACCGTAATGGTATACCTAGCAAGAGGTCATTCGTGGAGAATGCAAAAACCAAGATAAGCTAAGTGTCATATTAACATACACTTAAGGTATGGACTATTTCTTCCAATTATGTTTCGTTGACAAAAGTGTTTATTTAACTGTTTCTTGCCATCTAGGATTTAAACACAAATATCTTAAACTAATAATTGAAATATCGAAATTAATGACGTACAACCTTTTTACGTATAAAATATAAATAATCTGTTTTTTTAGTAGAAATTATTTTATGAATAAAATAATTTAAATGAATTTTACGTCTAAACTCAAGTGTCATAATATTACGTTGTCCATAGGTTGGAGTAATATGGTCGCCTTTTTGGAAGGCTACTCGAAAATCTTATAAAATTATTTTGTAATAATTGTAACTTTTGTTTGTTTTATAGTTTACATATTTATGATATTTGTGATATATAATATCACCACAATCTAAACCACTTGAAATAATAGAATTTACAAGCCTTAATTTGGTATTACTGTTTAAGTACAATTTAAAATTATATAAAGTTTATAATAAGCATTTTTATTATATTTTCTATATGAGCTTTAACGGTCAAATATTGATCAAAAAGGATACCAAGATTTCTAGCGGATGTTACCAACGGTATCGCATAATTATTATTAATAATAATAATAATCAGTGTTGACTGACCGATTAAAACTTGTTTCGTTTTCATTAAGTTCCAAGCCATAATATTTTATTATTGTAGACACATTAAAAGGATCCTACTTTATCAATGAAATCCAATCCAATGCTGAAGATTATCATATTGGTTTATTATCAGCAAAGCTAATGCATTACCACATTTCATGGATAAATAAAAATGATATGTATACATTATAAAGGACCCAGTACAGATTCTTGAGGAACTCCTATTAATTCTTTCGATGAATTTGAATCATCGTAAAGAAATTAGTTTAAAATTCTTGTAATTTGAGATCTATTTGATAAATAATTTGCAAACTATTTACAAAATAATGTGTTTACTAAATTCTATATTTTTAAATTTTGTAAGTAGTAATTCATGATTTAGAGAATGAAAAGCCTTGGCCAGATCAAGAAAAACGATAGTAATAAGAAAATGTAAATCCTAATTTTCCAAAATATCATTTTAAGTTAATTTTAAATTTATATAATAATGTGGTTGTGTTATAATTACCTCTGGAACCACAAAGTTTTCCAAATAATTAAATAAAGATTATTTGAAATTGAATGTTTAAATATGTATGTTTAAGAGCATTTTCATGCAATTATTGTCTTTACAGAGTTGTAACATTCTCAAGGTTACACCATCGATTCGACAAGAATCTGTTTTGATATTAGATATAATTTTCATATTATAATTTGAGATATGCTTTAAATTTAAGAATACATCATCACTTATTATAGGGGATTGAAGGGGAATAAAAGGAAATTAAATTTTTACTAGGTAAAATATCGCTTGCTGAATTTAGGAAGTAAGTATTCAAATCTTGTGCACTAGGATAGCAACTTATTGATTTTGATTATTAAATTTCATATTAAATTTTTTTCGATTTGACCAATTTTTTTTTTGGATCGCCCTAAGTTATATTATATTTTATAAAGGCTTGTTTATATTTTTTAATTGCTTTGGAAATATAATTTCTTAAATTTACGTATAAAATTTATCATCTTTTTTATTAGTTTTTGATATTTTTTTAATGCTGTTTTAATAATAAAAATATATTACCTACCTTTAACACAAAAATTTCACCGGTAGTCCTGTTGATGTCAAACTTGCTATTGGCTGGATTGTCTGGATCGATTCCTTGTCCAGTCAAAAAGTAGACAATATTTTGAGGTCTATCTTTGTCTCCGTCAGTTGCAGTTACCTATGGGTTGAAATATGATTAGCGAAAAATAACGGAAAACATAAAAAAATTAGGCTAAATTATATAAAAACTAAACAGCCATTCTCATTCCTTAGTGACGCATTAGCCATTTTTTTGTTTGATCAATATTTTTTTTTTAGTTTAACCAAAAAGTGGCCAAATATTCGATGGTAATCCGCCCACATGTTTTATTTGAAAGTCGTGCGATCGATTATAATGTTACCGAATAGCTTAGAAGCAGGAGCGAGACTAGAAGGGCCACAATAATAGAAAACAATACATCTAAATTCTGAGTTGTAAAACGAAATTCTGAGTTTTAACAAGAAATTCTTAGTTGTAACACGGAATTCCGCGTTGTACCTATCTCGGGATAACACATGTTTCAATGGTTGTTGTGGCTTGACCTTTGTTTAGTACTTATCCATTGAAAGAATAACAACACAAACTCTACGTCAACATATAAACACATGATACCAATACGATATAAAACTAGAATTTCCGTGTTACAATTCGGAACTACATGTTACAACTATTTTGTTTAATTCTTTTTACGATAAATAATTCAAAATTTGATTGATTTTTAAATAAAACGAGAAAGTAACGAAATATCGATAAAGAGCGGAACAACGACATGACCAAAGCGACACTATCCCTTAAGTAGCCCATACAATGCGGCTTTGTTGACTGCTTTGCTCGACGAGTCGCTCGACGAACATTCTATTGAAACAAAAAAGATTCACAATGCTAGCCCACATACTGCAGATTTCAATAAGGTGGCATGTTAATCGACATCATATTAATATCAATACGTACGTAAAATGCAACCTTATTGCATAAGGATTTTTCAGGTGGTTAGAAAAAAAAAAGAAAAAAAAATGTTCTCGTATAATATTTCCTTTAAGATTCCTTGATTGTAAATTTTCGGTTACATTTGTTTTTTTGACAATTTGAGCGTTATGATTTTTTTTATCACAGTCTGATACAAAAAAAGACAATTTAACAAATTAAAAAAAAAAAACAGTACATTTTTACTTAGGTACTAATATTAAAGGCACTTTGCCAATTAGCGATATGTCACCTAGCCGAAACCTGCAGTCTAGGGGCTACTATACGCTACTGCTACCTATACTGTAAAAGATGAGTCGTGCGTTTTTTTCTTGTTAGAATAGAATATTCGTCGAGCAAAACAGCCAGTAAAGACGCAGTCTATGGGCTTCCTAAGTTTAAATTTAACAATTTTTATGGTATACCGTGCATTAACAAAAAACAGCTTCAACCTAAAAAAAAGCTAGGCTCTAATTTTATACGTTATACAGACAGCACATCAGGTAACTACAATAATATTATCCAGTAGATATTATAACTTATTTATTGTAAAAATATGCTATGTACTTTTAAAAATTTTTTTTTTGTCTATTTCCCATTTAAGGTTTTTTTTCCACAATATTACGAGGGTAACTAGAAAAACGTTTCCCTAACAACGAAACAAAAATGTAACGTAAAATAAAACCATTGGTCAATAATAAATAAATGCAATCCCAATTATTGCTTTCTACTTTGACGTAACTTAAGACGAATACAAATTGTCATAAAGTGCGACAAAAAAACTATGTGAAACGTTGTGCAACATATTTTAAAGTGCTCTTTTATACTTACCCATTTAATTAAATATTTAAATTAGACTTTATCCGATCATTGGCTAAAGTTATCTGCGTTTCGCCGCGCTGTACAGAGGACAATCAAAAAAAGAACGGGCGCTGATTAAAAAAAATTACAATGTCGCGTAAAGGTTTTGGAAACATTCCTTAGACGACATATAACTATATATACGCTAATAAGGAGTCACACGGATTACAACTGAAGTCTCATGTTTTTTTATTAATTAAAGTTAAATTTAAAAAAGAATGCTATACCGGTAAGATGTTATATGATTTATTTCGATTTTTTAGTGAGTAGGTATACCATAAATAATATGGTACCTAGGTATACTATAAATAGTAAAAAAATAATCATTTTAAGTAATTTTTGAAGACCAAAGTCTAGGCCTAGGTCTATTAATGTAATTTTAAAAGATTTGACAAGTAAAAAAATATAAGAAAATAATTTTAACATTTAAAAAATTATAGTGTCCGCGAAAATAATTAAAAAGCTAATATTGTGGCCTATCGGATAAGTGTGTAACTGTTTTTTATATTGGAATACACAGGGATCCAAGCACAATGGATCCCTGGGGCGGGTAGACAACGACGGCCGTTTCGTCCTTGTTAGGACTGTACGGCCAGCCATAAGCCAAGCAATCCCGACACTATAATTATTATCTTCTAAACATTTTTATGGCTTTTCTTAAACGGATTGCGAGCATTCTAGTGAGTGCCAGCGTTGATCTTTGATCTGTTTCTAGTCTGCAAAATGGCAGATGTTCCGGTGAAAATGCAAATAGCGTTCCCTATACTGGATTGTGATGCACTTCGTGGTTTATTTAGTTGTGTACCTTTCGATTATTACCAGTGTGACTGCCTTTTATATTGGAGTTAATTCCGCTGGGATGGCGCTACGGTGTATTAATGGCCGCTTTGCTTTTGTAAAAGGCTTTTAATACATCTTACCGCTGTTATTGGGATTGCTTGGGTTATGGCTGCCCGTAGAGTCCTAGCAAGGACGAAACGGCTGTCGTGGTCTACTCGCTCCAGGGTATCCATTGTGCTTGGATCCCTGTGTATTTCAATAAAAACAGTTACACACTTGTTCCATATGCCACAATATTCGCTTTTAAACTTTTATTAGTTTTGAACTTTTAATTAAAATATTTTATTTATCCACATGATTGCTCAGGTGCCTAAATTTAGCTTTTACTAAGCCTGCTATATATTATATAGTTATATAATAATACTCACTACTCTGTCAGTTTTTTATAAAAACATTAATGAATCTTTTTAATATAAAATTTGCTTGTGCTTGAAAATCTCTTATTTTAATTAATAAATTAGTACTATTTCAGCACAAAATTCATTTGCAAAACTTAGCAAACTCATGAATATAAAATTATTATGAGGTTTTTGTAATTATAATCTTAAAAGTCTTGAAACGACTTCCTAAAGTAATAAAAAGTAAGATTTAAAATTTACGGGCGATATTAAATTCCGAAATTTTTATTTTAGTAACATTGTAGTATAAAATATTTGTGTATGGCGACATTTTTAAAACTATCCTTCTATTTCCTTTATTGTTTGACTGTTCTAGAGATTCTTGGCATTAAAAAAGTCATGTTATTTTTGCTCAAGGAATATACGGTTAACGGATTGATCTCCTTTTTTTCCGGACACCCTGTATATTACCTATTTTATTTTGAATAGCTTATACCGTGCGAGTAAAAATTATTGGCATCAAAGAGGGTCTTGCATGTAAGGACGTAATGCTTAGCCGTAGAGCTTAATACCGGTTGGGCGTCAGTAACTAACTGAATTAACAATCAATCAGTTATTCCGTCATCTTTGGCAGTCGTTACAAGTAATTTGATTCATTGCTAATTTTTCCAATTTCACAGCACATTCATGGTTGAAGCGTATTTTCGAAACGGGGTTAGAGTAAATGGTGTTGCCACTCACAATCCGGGTTTGTGCATGGACGATTTTCACGAACATTTTCCTAACGTTGCTTTTATTGCTGGGGATTTTTATCATTGCCTGAAAAAAACCGTGGCTGTGTTTAGGGAAACAGGTTCTATAGTGCACAAAAAAGGAGCAGGAAGACCATCTGTAAGAACAGAAGAACTTGTTGCAAACGTTCGTGAAATAAAGCAAAATACGCCAACAAATGGTATAAGACGCCTGTCCCAAGAAGTGGGAAGATCAAATTTAGAACAATAACAAGAAAGGATTATCCAAGAATGTGGTAACATTTCTCCAGAGATGCTGGTCAACACTTACCACAAAAAATGAAGAGACGTGTGAATTTATGCTTGGAGCATGGCGGTGACCAATTTCAGCAATTTATGTAATTATTTTTCTTTTTCTTTCTGTATATTTTTACTTTTGTTAATTTTGTAAACAACAAAAATAAATTTGTATTTGTCTACTTATTTTATTACTCATTAGTTTGGCATATATCATGTCATAATATGAATTTGACAAAATGTTAACCTAGATTTGGTTAGATATATCGTCCCCATATCATTGTGATCTAAACCAAGCCCTACTTTTTTTAATCCAAGCCCTCTTTGATGCAAATAATTTTTGCTCGCACGGTATACCCATTTCTTAATTGGTTCATTGTAGGGCTGCCAGATTTAAAATATTAAAAAGCGGGAGGTAGGGTCCTAGCCTGTGGCGGCTTGTGACTTATTAACTTGGGGGTGCACTAAAAGCCCGCTGCAGGCGAAATGCGCCGCAGGCGATTTTTTTTTAAGACCACGCTCGAATTTAGTCAAGAATTTTTAATAAATATTTTAAAAATTTATGATTACCTACCTACTCATTTTATTGAAAATGAAATAAGATAAAAAAAATAAAAAAGGTCAATTTATTTTTCATTAGTGGGTACATTGTTTAAAAGTAAAGTTCATTCTTCTGTTTTTATTTGCAGCAAACTTAACAACAACACTAAATTCCCTAGATTTACACTTTGTGGCCTGTGTCAAGTTAATTTCGAGTTTAGGTCTTCCCTCAATTTTAATTTCAATTTTTTGCTCAATACTTAATGAGCTAAAATTGTTTCTTAAATATTCCACATTCATAGTCGTTTTGGCATTAAAACTGTTAATTTTTTATTAAAATAAGTCTTAACTACCCCAAAATAGTAACAAAAATATAAAGGAAAACTCCAAATAATAAATTCATACATTGAATCAAACCATTCAAACCATATTAACCCTACTAACCCTGCAAAATACCGGCTAAAAATTTCCGCGAATTTGAACGACTGGTTAAATTATCAAATTAATGCAGAATATAACATACACTCATTCATACACAAGCTATGCCGCTCTACCAACACCTCCTCTACTACACAGATCAGCAAAACATATAAAAAAACAATCGCAACCCAATGACATTTTCTGTCTCAAAAACCATCCGAAAACGCCGATTTGAGAGAACTAAAACTAAATGTATCGATATTTGATACTTAGAACATAATTATTCGCCTTTAGTAATGCCCACATATTTTATATTGTTTTAGAGTAGAGTGCGTTTTTTTAAGCCTTTTCACATTTCATTAAATTTATAATGAATGCGGGAGGTTAAAAAGTAAATCGGGAGTTTGATGACTTGGTTTAAGAGGCGGGAGGGTCCATAAAAAAATTGTGTGTGCTTAAGACCACACGACAGAAGTGAAAACTTCAACAAGGTGAAATTAATAATATCGAATAAATATATTTCCTAAAATTGAACAACCCTTGAAAAAAATGCCAGAACATACCTGAGACGCAACAAGTGTCTATCATGTGATCTTAAACACACAAACAACGCACACTGTTTCCACGTCGATACTAAATGCGACTGATGCGGCATGCTCTTTCATATAACGTTCATTCGGGTCAGTTCGGATTGAATATAGGAGTCGAATTCGAGCGTAACACAGCCGCGTTACGTGTGACGGGTGTACGCGTAACGGCTCAGTTTAATTCAGTGCCCACAAAAAGTGCTAAACGCGCCTAAAGAAGTTTTCACTTCAAAAATCGGGAGGCTCCCGCCTAAATCGGGAGGTCTGACAGCCATAGTTCATTGTAACTGTGAAATGGTGTAAAATAAAATCCACTTGATAAGACGTGAGTTACAAGCGGTCAAGACAGGCTAAAAAGTAAACTCCGTATACGCAACAACATAATAAATAAACTTCGACACACAACTTGTCAGCAAGTAGAAAGTTCCAGCCTGTTTCTTTAGCGCAATAATCCTAAAACTTTGAATTAACTTCCCAAAGTAAACTTCATTTTAGATTTGATGTATAATTCATGGTCGTTGCGAAGTTGCCTAATGTTTAACTTTATCCTTTACAGAAGGATGAGTGTGAAATTTCGAATTAGCTTTTGTTTTAATTATAAAAATGTAATATAAATTCCTTTCAGGATATTGAAGAAACTTGTTTACTCGATGACTGTTGCTTTATATAAGATCCTGCGGTTTCGGTTAAGGAACTTTATATACTTATTAAAAATAAGTTTATTAATATTAATGTTGGGATCACTCGAGTGAAAAATAACCTATCATTCGGTTTTTTCAATCACTTAAATTATTCGATTATCTTCGGAAATAATTCGAGTCACGAACGTACGGTTTTTATTTTCCAACGCGTCTCCAAAGTTGCTGCCCGCATGTCAATCACTCACTGCGGCCAGAGCCATCTCCTAGCGAGCGGCTACACCGAGTGGTTTTGGTTATTATTGGCGATATAATTCAAATTAAATACTGCATTACGGCATTACGGGTTGCCGTAGGATAATAGGATTTATTATTTTATTTAGATTTAAATCTTCGGCGTCTACTGAAAACTTAATGTTTAGTGGTGAGTATTCAGTATTCATAAATATCATGAGTTATGCAATATCGTGACATCTCAAGGTCAAGTAGTCAAGTTGTTAAATTGTGAGATCTGGGATAAAAAAAAATCCAAAAATATATCCGCCACATTTAATAATCCGCAAAAAATCAATCGATTAACAATATCGGTTATTAAAATAAGTCGGTTTTTCCCAACACTAATTAATATCGTCTGCCGTATGATCATAGTTGTTTACCGACCTTGAAAGTCCGTAGGCTAGGAGTATTTTCTAAAGGGGCGGGAGGATGGGGGAGGATGGGAACAAACCCCAAGACACGGTAAATGACTTATTCAGCAGCACAATAATTTGTAATTTTTATCAAAAAAACTAGATATTTTTGCTCTTAGGAATTTTTAACTGGAATAA
This sequence comes from Polydrusus pterygomalis, assembly GCA_963969555.1. NCBI lineage: Eukaryota > Metazoa > Arthropoda > Insecta > Coleoptera > Curculionidae > Polydrusus > Polydrusus pterygomalis. The sequence continues at coordinate 7,224,727 of OZ018376.1, forward strand.
ATTCAGTCTTAGCCCCTTTATTTGCTGAAAAAAAAAAACCAACGACCTTTCCCTTAACATTTGACATAATAAAATTTATGTTTAGAGGTAGGTACTGATATATTTTAAAGGTATCAAAAATTGACGCTAGATGTCACTATGCCTTGCATCTTCTCAGCTATTTACGATCTTTACTACTTTTAAGTGGTACAGGGTCTTCCAACAAGGACTGAACAGGGGCTCATTTTTGAGCTTTCTTATATTTAAAGAAACATCCAAAATAGCCAATCGATGTATTTTTTCCTGCAGAATTCAAAAATGAAACCAAAAATTTATTTGAACCAGAAACAAAAGAGTTACGCTATGGATAAGGTGTTTTTTAAAGGGGACATAGCTTTTTTTATACGATTTTTGGAACGAGTGATTTTTTTTTGTCCGTTCTGATTAAAATATTTAATATTGTGACAGCTATTTTTATTAAATTTTAATGTTTTATCCAGTATAATTTATCTTTAACCTGTTTGAAACATAATTTATTACTGTTTCCGGTACTAGTTGAGTCACTGACTCAAATTTTGGACTCGGAGTATGGAAAAAATCTTGTGTCGGAAACGATTGACGAAAAAATAAATATTTTTAACAAGATTTGAAACATTTTGGAAACTTTTATTCACCTCCAATTGTCGCAGTAAATTTGGACTGAAACAGTTTCAGAAGAATCATTAAAAATGCATACTTAATTCACAAAGTTTCAAGAGATCATGAATTAACCATTCATGTAAAACCAAAAACCACTTTAAAAACTTTACTTAAAACTTAAGAAAGTGTCGTTGTACTAGAGCCGACTAAACGAGATATTTTTACTGTTTTAAAACTTGTATTATCTGAAGTTACGAGTTTGTTATAACTTATAACATAACTGTTTGGGCAAATAAGATAAATTTTCTCCTTTTTGAAAATGACTCTGTTCACTGTTCTATAATGTATTTTTTTTATTGTAATACGTGGCAATCATCAAGTATGAACGTGTGTAGGAGCGAATCCACCTTGCGTTGTAAGTGTTCCGTGCGCTGCTGATAATATTTTTAATATAGACAGCAGTTTTCAAGTACAAGATTTTCTTAATAATAGACATTAATCAGTTTTGTTTAAAGAAATTGTCTGGCTTTTATTCTCAAGTTTTCTTTAAGAAGGGTTAGACCTTCTCTCTACAACCAGGCCTCAAATCCACAGATGAGGTCTGCACAATAATGGCGAAAAAGCCAAGGATGCAGACAGGCTAAGGATTTTATAATAGGAGCAGATTCTTTTAGTTGCTCCTGAACAGGAAATGGCGGGCCCTCAATCCATTAATAGGGATTCCGATAGGGCACTGTTGGCTGAGGATACATATGACGCTAATTGACGTGAAGGAGGACTCAAGTTGTCCTGGGTGACAGAAAGACGAGGAGTCACCGATGCACTTTCTGGGACGTGAGACTAAGAGAGGAAGTCATTGCCCTCGCCTGGAAACATCCTGACTTTCATACCTGGATTAGGGTAGTTAGGGAAAGATTCAAGGATAGGCAAAACAGATCGTCCTGATTTACTTGCAAATTTGCCGAGCCTTTCCTTAACTACTACTACTACGAAGTCATTGGGCACTATATAGATAACTTTGTTAATTTGAAGAAGTTGTCCATAAATGGAGTGGTAAGTTAAATAAAAATTAATAAGACACTCCAAGTCTTTCTTCACTAATAAATAGGGAAGTCACTACATGTTTTGGATTCAGTACCATCCTTCTTCAGTAAAACAACGAAGTTTACTTGCTGGAATAGCTCACCTCGTATTTAATTTTTAAATTGTAACTACAAATCTGGACTTACTTTCTTAGAAGTATTTCGAATTCTACTCGGTAAATAAATAAAATTTTATGTTACATGGTGTCTTTCGTTATTAGGAAGGGTGACGAAATCAACATCACCCCTTTCTCCTTTCAACGAAATTACTCATATTTAATTACAAAGTTGAAAAATCAGTCCTGTCGTTATAATTCCGCCCGTACCGAACTTCCCCAATAACAATCTTGAAAGTCTTAGAATATCCTTTTGGAAGTAATTTAATGTCAGGTCGCGAATTCCAGGAAAATTCATAATCTTTTTAAGCAACTTCATTTTGGACTTTTATTGAAAAACGAATACAACAAAAAAAACATATTTTACTGTTTGAAATTTAATATAAAATCTTCCTACTAATCGACAATCGCTTTTACTCGCGAGATGCATTTATACCATTTACTCGAAACCCTGTAAACCTATCGAATTTATTTCAAGATATATTTGTTTATTTAGAAATAATACAGTAATTTTTGTACAATTGACTTCTATACTATTTACGATAGCCAAGATAAATATTTCAAAAATAGTTGCAGCTGTTCGGCTGTCGCCAAATATCATCAGTAAAATTTAATTAAACAGGACTAAATTTGGTATCACTGGACATCTAAAGGTTCAATCGTTGTCTTTCTTGTAATAGATTTTTAATTTTTTTAAAGTTGGCCTATTATTTTTTTTATTATGTGATTCACGGTGGATGGAACGTTATACAGGGTGTTATTTAAGTACGGGACCAAACTCCAAGGGGTGATTCTTTAAGTGATTTTAAGAAGAAAAGTTCCTATAAAACGGGGGGTACGAAAATGCATAGTTTTTACGATACAGGGTGTCAAACTTTTAAAAAAAAATTGGATGTTCGTAAATATCTCAATACTCTTTTATTCGATTTTGTTGAAATTTGGCAATTCTGTTTGTAATAACAAGAGGATAATGTAGCCGCAATTATATTAAAATTATTAAGTCCAGTGGCGTCACGGAAGACAGTCTAACTAATATTTTTGACAAAAAAAATGCGCGCCACTGACTTTTTTTAAAATTATGTATTTTTCTAGGATTAAGCAACTACAAATACAACTCTTTTATCTCTTGAGTTTTTTTCATATCTGGCTTTGTTTTCGAGAAAAAAAATAAAAACCACTTGATTGCTTGTCCCCGGGAAAATAAGCGTAAAAAATTTAAACTACTTACCAAACTATTAACCAATTAAAATTACACGAGTCCTCTTTTGAAATTTTTTTGCACAGAATAAAACTGGGTTCGATAAAAGAAATAAACATAAACAACTGCCTAACGGTATTTATGACTGCGATGTTTACTTATGTATTTAACAGAAAATAAGACGAAACCTATAATAGTTGCTGAAAATGCCCTCCTTCAACTTCAATGCAAGCATTGGCTCGTCTTAACATTGATTTCCGAACTCGTCGAAATATTCGCGGCGTATGTCTTATCTGACCACATGAATCCCGTATCCTTTGGGTTAGTTATTCTTCAGTGTTGACTGGAGTTTTGTAAACGAGAGACTTTAAATGCCCCCAAAGGAAAAAATCTAAAGGATTTAAATCCGGTGATCTGGGTGGCCATGCCTGTGGACCTGCGCGACCTATCCAGTTTTCTCCATAAGTTGCATCAAGAAATTGTCTTGCTACTATGCTAAAGTGGGGTGGAGCCCCATCGTGCATAAACCACATTGCTCTTCTTACTACCAGTGGGACATATTGTAAAAGTCCAGGTAAAATAAATTCCAAAAAATTACGATACTCTTGACTATTTAATCTCGGGGGTAAAAAATGAGGTCCAATGAGAAAATCACATACAAACCCAAACATTCACGGAAAACTGGTGTTGATAATTAGTTTCTGTAACCGCATGGGGATTTTCTTCTGCCCAGACATGATTATTATGAAAGTTCATAATGGAATTTCGGGAAAAACACGCTTCATCGGTAAACAAAATACACGATAGAAATCTCGGAGATGCTACACGTTGTTGCAAAAGCCAAGTACAATAAACAACTCGTTGGAGATAATCGGCAGGTAATAACGCTTGAACACGTTGTATGTGATAAGGATACAGTTGATTTTCCCTTAAAATCTGCCATACAGTAAAGTGGGAAATGTTTAATTGTTCTGCAATTTTGCGTGTACTTGTATCAGGGCTACGTTCAACTTCATGTAGAACTGCTTCCTCCATCTCCACTGTTCTTATTGTGGCAGGTCTCCCAACTACAGCAGTCGACCTTTGAAAGGTGCCTGATTCGCAGAGCATTTCTTGTATCTCACAAATGTTTTTCTATTTGGTACAATACGATGTGCCTACAAACAGAATTGCCAAATTTCAACAAAATCGAATAAAAGAGTATTGAGATATTTACAAACATCCAATTTTTTCTTAAAAGTTTGACACCCTGTATCGTAAAAACTATGCATTTTCGTACCCATGTTTATATGAACTTTTCTTCTTAAAATCACTTAAAGAAGCACCCCTTGGAGTTTGGCCCCGTACTTAAATAACACCCTGTATAGAAGTTTCTGACGAACCAGTAAAGAAATCGTTCTGAAAATTTGGTCGCGAACATAAACGGACATGCTATACCAACCTATGATATTTTTGATAATACAGTGATGCCGCTTCCACACAAAAATAAGAGTAACTTCGATTTTTTAAACGGAACACCATATATTTTATTTTCAAAACCCCCATTACTTTCCTTACAATTTTTGTTAGCTCTACTCTATACTAATCTCTTACCGTTTCTAAAATATAAATTAATTTCCATTTTTTTTTGTCCGAAAACATCACTTTTAAAAATGCTGATAATTTTGAACTTTAAAACACTAAAACCCTGAAATTTGGTAAATAGTTAACTAATACCATAGGGCTCTTTGGTCCGAAATCTTAGTTCCAATATACAGGGTGGTTGAAAAATACACTTACACATGCTCTACCACTTGTCCGTTTATGTACGCGACCAAATTTTCAGAACGATTCTTTTACTGGTTCGTCAGAAACGTCTAATGTTCCATCCACCGTGAATCACCCTGTATATTAGTATATTTTAAAAACAAAAGAATAATCGAAAAATCTGCTACAAGAGAGACACAGTTTAGGGATAGGTCGCTCAATATTTTTAATTGAAGTAAATCGTAGGGACAGTTTCGGAGTTCTACTCGAGATCTGAATTTCCGATAAAATTCCCAACTTGCTGTATTGGGATATTGGGATATTTGCAATAAGTACTCTTATGTTTTCTTTCAAAATATCTAAGTTATTATTGAAATTGGTGGCTTCAGATATCCCCATAAATGGAAGTCAATAACTGTGAGATCGGGACCCCTACGTATCAACTGATTTGGACCAACCCATTTGTTCCCAAAGTGATAATTTAGCCAATCATCAAAAGGAATTGAAAATTAAAATTGAAAAAAAAATCCAAAAAATAAAAACTGTTTTTTCTGACGAACTATGTATAGTAATCGCAAATCTAATAGTTGAAATTGTTGTTTCAACACTAGCAAAATTCATTTGATAAATCAAGGAATTGAAAAAAAAAAAAATACAAAAAACTAAAAATGTTGTTTTTGACGAAGCCTGTATAGTAATCGCAAATCTGATATTCGAAATTGTAGTTTCAGCACAAGCAGACGTTTTTATAAATAATGATTTTTTCTTCTATACCTGCTAATAAAAAAGTTTTTCTTTCCTCTTCCAAACTCTATCCGTGGACACACTCAAACACACTGTATATATGTCGTAGGCTGATAGTGAAATCCGTCATTTCATGAAAAGCCTAGTCACTTCATGAAGCGTCGGCAGATTGTGTAAAAACATGAAATTACACGATCTGCCGCGTCACTTCATGAAGAGACCTTGACGTTTCGGCGTATTATGTATAACACAATCTGCCTAATTTTAAATATCGTCACTTCATGAAATGCCATAAAAACAAGGCATATTGTGTAATTCCGTCTAAAAGGTATATTGGCAACTGGTTTGTTCGGGTTTGTCAGAGCATTTTTTTTATTTTTATAAAATAATATTAGTTGAAAAAATTTAATTAAAAAAAAATGCTCTGTGGAACAACGAACAAACCAGTTGCCAATATACCTTTTAGACGGAATTACACAATCTGCCGACTGACATGACATCGTTAGGTACTACATGAAGTGACGATATTTAAAATTAGGCAGATTGCATTATACATAATACGCCGAAACGTCAAGGTCTCTTCATGAAGTGACGCGGCAGATAGTATAATTTCATGTTTTTACACAATCTGCCGACGCTTCATGAAGTGACTAGGCTTCTCATGAAATGACGGATTTCACTATCAGCCTACGACATATTATACAAGTTAACAGAAAACGGGGGTATGCGGAGTAACAAGGGTAAAAATTTGTTTGTTGCTTTATTTGCATCATTGTAGTACAAGTGGCCAGCTGCAAATTTGTACAATTAAATACAATGTAAAATGAAAATAAATCTTTTTATCATTTAGGTCTGCTACTTATAAAAGCGCGTTTTTTTTTAAACTATAATACCAGAGAACTTAAGAACGTCTCCAATACTTGAAAATATCGGATGAATAAAAAATACCAAAGAACAAGAATAATTAATAAATAATTCAAGCCCTTCAAAGAATTTCTTGTTTTAAGTCCTATTTTATTGGAAAATGAATAAAACTAAACGACAAGTGTAAAATTTTAAATTTGTTCCTGTCTCAGCTCTTAAAACCCAATATAAATTCTTGCTGGCAAATTGGAAGCTAATAAAATTTCCAAAGACTTCGTTTTTAGCGAACTCGTTTTATTGATTGAGCTTCTTTGATTTTATTTTATGGTGTTATTAAATGTTAACGTTACGTTAAGAATTCTTGAGATACATTTACTGTTTTCTTTAAACTGTACCGGGTGGCCAGATCAGTGGCTTTACTAAGTAAGTTGTCAAAATTATGTTGTTCCTGTAAATCAATAACAAATTTAAAATTTTATATATTGAAAACAAGGGGTTAAAAACTTAATCTTTTGGAAAGTTTAGAAATAAATCGATTGAAAAATTCCGGTGCATTATTAAACGACCAATTATAACTAAATAGTTCCCCTTTGCTAAATCTGTGGCAATAATCTAAATAGGGTTCTTTGGATTTCCCATAAGATTAAGATATATTATACCGACAATAATATTTAAGTTTACAATACCTAAACAGTGTTAAGAACATATAAATAAATAATTAAGCTTGTAATAATATGTATACCTGAATTTTATTGAGTAATTAAGTATCTAGACCATTTTGTTATTGTACTGAAATAAAAGTAGTTAGCACCATACACCCGAAGAAGCTACAATATAGCGTAACGCGTGGTGTAAAGAAAAACTTTTTCAATAAAAGTGGAAATTTAACAAAAATAAATTGTCTTTCATTGAGAAGAAAATATTACTTTTTATAAAGTAGGATGTGAAACAAAAACATAAAAATCTATTACCAAAAAAAAAAATTAAACCCTCTGCTAAAGGAATTCGTTGTGTAAAATTACTTGACAGTATTAACAATTTTTTTAGCTTTTTTTGCACAATTATTATGATAATTCTGCTGAAGCATTTGATATGCTAACAGTATAATTTGCTGCAAAATTATTTCGAGTGGTAAATTGAGATATGAGCAATAATTATAAATTAGTTTAGTTAAACCTTTTAAGATCATTTGTGTTGCTAACCTTGCAAAACCTATTTTTTTAAATGCTGGTTCCTTGCAGCCGATTTGATAATATTTATTTTTCCTGTAGTAATAGTAAGTAGTTGAGGGGTGGGGGGGGGGGGGTCAATCATGTAGGGCATTAAAAATATATATATATATATATATTTTCCCCCACCACACCTGCTAGTACAAGATGCATAGAGAAACAGCAGAAGGGTTTCTGCCTGCGCGCATGTGTGCGACTTATGAATTCCTACGCGCCATACGGTTGCTCTTGGCAACCGGCTTGGCAAGAGCTATTACACCACGTTTCGTTCGATTGTTTGACGGTACGTTAAAATAGGAGGGTTCTAACTTATATTACGGTAGGTAAGAATATAAAGAAGATAAATTGAAATAAACATTATTTTTTCTTTATGGGGTAATTCTTTATGGAGTATGGGGTGCACGTGCTCCTATGGAGAAACCGCCACTGATTAACTGATTAAAGTACATTTTTAAATTCCCGTATTTCTCATGACCATTTTGGCGCCCTGTTAATATGGCGCCCCGGGCGGTCGCCCTATTCGCCCCCCCCCTTGCTACGTCACTGAATGTCTTATAAGGAAGCTTTAGCCATCCAAGATAACCTCCAAAGACTAGCTCTTATATTATGCTTGAGGCACCGGTGTTCGTGTTAGCACACGAACTAATATATTAATAAATGCTAATTTTTTTATTTATTAAAGTAAGGGTCAAATTTAGGCAGTGACGTTCCTAGGGGGGACCTATAAGTATACTTATTTTTATTTTTTTTATATGACACATTTTTAGAATCAGTAATTTTTTTAGACAGTAAAGGTATTCCTGTAAAAAATAATATCATCTAACTTGTGACACAGATACAGCTAACGCCGTCAGAGCAAGATAAACATCGCAAGACGTGGCAAAGTCTGCCTCCTAGCGGCAGCAAGTGAAAATAAGAGAGGTTACTCATTCATTTTTACATTTTTCTGTTACCGTTACCATTACTGTTGGCCAAAAGATATAATTTTCGTCACGAGGAAATATTATAGAACGCGAACAAAACAGCTTTAAAAACTCCTGCATGACCGTTTTTTTTATTAACATTTTTCGGACATAAGAAATTTGTTATCCCATCCTAAATTCTAAAAATAAAGCGAATTAAATTACTTATTAAAGAATATTTTTTAGCATTAATATCGAAAAAAATATCTGGGACGGTCGCTTTATTATCAAATTTATATTATTTCTACTTCCGAAAAAAATTAAGCACGAAAAAATAATAATTCTCCGAGCTCCGACCTTTAGCCGCAATATTAAAAACGGTTTGGGATGTTCCCCAGGGTACCGAGTATTTTTACTTAATTCTTTTTTATAGAAAAAAATTTGTATTATTTTGGATAAAGCGAGGTGCTAAATTGCGTAGGCGTAACAGAAAAAAAAGGCGCGTGTTACACCTTTAAATTTATCAGTACCTATTTTCCGAGAAAAATAAAGAATTAGTCCAGGGTTTTAGCATGACTTGAAACTAAAAGGAAATTATATTTTATTATAAAGGGTTTTCCAATAAGAACGATATGATTTCAAAATGAAATAAAATTAAAATAATTTCAGATACAACAAAACGTTCTATATTATCTTAAAGTATAGTCGATAACATTTATGTTTTGAATAACACATCGTTTAAAAAATGTCCTCCGCGACTTCGTGAACACGAGCGAATTCGACGAACCCAATTTTCGATGACTTTATGCAATAAATTGGGCGTGATCTGACGAATGCAGAGTTCCATGTTCAACCTTAATGCATCAAGTGTTTGTGGTATGTTTTCATAAACCGTAGATTTCAAATAGCCCCACAAGAAGTAATCTAAAGGAGTTAAATCACAGCTTCTTGGAGGCCCCTGAACAGTAGCATTCCTTGAAATTATCCTTTCGTCAAACTTTTCTTGCACTATATCGATAGTTTCATGAGCAGTGTGACATGTGGCACCGTCTTGCTGGAACCACATATCCTCCAAATCAAGTGCATCTAAATTTGGCCACAAAAAATTTCTTAACATCTGTCGATATCGTTCACCATTCACTGTAACTGCATCTCCTGCCTCATTTTGGAAAAAAAATGGTTCGATGATGCCACCATACCATAAACCACACCATACAGTTACCTTTAGCGGATACAAAGGCTTCTCAAGAATCTGTTGTGGATTGTTTTCACACCAAAAACGGCAATTTTGCTTGTTAACGTATCCACTTAACCAAAAATGAGCTTCATCTGAAAAGATAATTTTTTTGGCAAAATTAGGATCCCTTTCAAGTTGTTCTAAACTCCAAGCAGAAAATTCTCTGCGCCGACGATGGTCCAGTGGCTTAAGTTCTTGGGTCAAAACAATCTTATACGGGTGTAAATTCAAGTCTTCTTTCAAAATACGCCAAGTTGTCGTTTTTTTAATCCTTAACTCTTAAGCACGACGAGTAATTGATAAATTTGGATCCACTGCAACACTAGCTCTTACAGCAGCAATATTCTCAACAGTTTTTGCGTTTCGATGTATTTTTGGTGTTTTTACATCGTAAAGAGTAAAATTATTTTCAAATTTCTCAACGATGCGACGAATGGCAAGCAAAGGAGGACGATTATTTACACCAAAGTTTTCGCGAAGTGCGCGATAAGTGTTCACAATAGATCGTCTATTTTCGTAAAATTTTTGGATAATAACCAAACGTTCTTGAAGCGCGTATTTAGCCATAATAAATTGTTATAGTTTATTGACAATAACTGACAACTGGTGACAGGTATAACTTTATTACCATGGTTACCATCTCGTTTCAAAATCATATCGTTCTTATTGGAAAACCCTTTATTACAATAATAATTATCTTTAATTTATATAAAAAAAATCCTTTTCCTAGTGTGTTATTTATTTCTTAGAAAATTTTACACTTATAATTTTAAGCCAATAAGCAGCTTTCCTTTCAGCTCGTTACTATAACAACCACAAAACTTTCCGGAAGTTCTTCCTTCTAGGTACCCGGGCTGTGAGTACAGCGATAGTTTTTCTGTCAAACGTACATACAGTCATCTATTTGTAGAATAACTGTGTGTTTAATATTAATTATAATTATCACAATAATGAGAAAACAATATTGATAATAGAAAAAATAAAAGCACAAAGTCTTTCTCCACAAGTTTATTAGAATAATTCATAATAATTCGACCTGTTTCGAGTGTAGAAACACTCATCGTCAGAAAATCAAAGTAAATAGTAGAATGCTGATGTTGTTAGCAATAGAGAAAATAATAAGTGAGATTGAGCCGTAAGGGAGCTTTCAATAGTGTACACGAGGTGTAAAAAATTAATAGTCAGAAGACCGACAAGACTTCAGCATAATGGAAAGTCAAGGGCTAGTAAAAAGGCCCTGTCTTGGGCAGAAAAATGAAGAGAGCAAAAGAAATATTAGATAGTTTTAACAGACTTTGTGAAATCATTTAGGTATAAGTGGTGAAAAATCTTAAGTTCAGTATACAGGGTTTCCATAACTAAGGCGTTATAGGACTATATATTAAAAATGGGTAATTTATGCTTAATTTCGTAATATCAACGTTTCGCAAGAAATGTGTTTATTTCAATGTTTCTTGCCATCTAGCATTTAAACGCACATAGGTATCTCAAAAACTAATTGAAATATCGAGATTATTGAAATACAACTTATTGACGTATAATTTGAAAATTTGAGATAAAGCGGTCAGAAATGTGAGATACGTAAATATATTCTAAAATTTATCAAATTCATAGTGTGCAACTAGCGTTATCTAGGGGGCATCTTAAAACTAATTATAAAATCGTTTTGTTTGTCCTCAAAAGCACAACTAAACCAAATTGGATTTATATCCGCTTTAAAATCATCGAAAATTTTCCCAAAAAAAATTACTTGGGTCACCCTGTATATTTGTAATATGGCATTCTTTAATTAGAATTCTTCTTACTTTGGATCTAGAAAAAATGCATCAATAAGATATTAATAATTTTATAGTCGATGCATTCCTTTGATTTGCATTGCTTGCAAATGCTAAATTTTGAATAGCAATCAAAATCAATTAATTGTCAAAGTATCTTAAAAACCACAAGTTTTTCGTATATTAAACCCATGATAAACAAGTTATGAAATTACACATAGAGTTCAAAAATCCTCTAAAATACTGGGTGACCTATTAAAAAACCTTCATGACACCCCACTTTTTGAACGTACCCTGTATAGTTCACAATATTTTAAACAGAACGTCAAACAATATAATAGCACAAATAATTAACGACAAATATTATCTTCAGGACATAAAATTATTTCGCGCAATTATTGAGTCACGCGGAAATAATAAAAATTGCTGAGTCAATAAAATATCAACTACTTTTTACTTGGGGATGATTTAGCAAATTTCATCGTCGTCGTCGCGATCATTATAGAAACTTAAACTATTTCAATATTTTGGCTCAAAAATATAAAACAACAAAAAGTTATCTACCTGCATTAGTATCATGGGATAATGTCCAGGTAATTCTTCCTTAATTATTCTATCGTACGAGCTACAGTTGAACTTAGGTGGGAGATCGTTCACATCCTTAATGTGTATCACTACAGTGGTGTAATTCTCGTTAAGGCTATCTGAGGCTACCAGGGTTAGCTCATACTAGGCATGCCAAACCAAAAACAAACAAAAATCAAACTAAAATGATGAGTATGGACAAAGCAAAATATTTCCGTTAAGTTACGAAACGATTGATGATAGTAGTAAGCAACTGTCAATTTACTGACGTCATAGAGTAGAAAAACCTTCAGAGCCTAGTAAGGTATTAATATAAAAAAAACTATAAATTTGATGTAAAAATTTCAAATATTCACATCAACTAAACAGCAATTTCTATTGATGGTTTTCTACTTCTAACAGTGATTTTTCATGCACTCGATGACGTAACTAAATTTGCCGTGTCCGCCGAGACTACCAATATTTTCCTCTGTCTGTACGTAAAAATAAGAACAAACCAGACAAATAAAACATTCTATGTGCAATAAATTCGAAATAAAATCATAAATAATATGATACGGTTCGAAAGTTTAGCCATGATAAAGTTTGGAAGCGACCGGCTGTAAAATCGGTGATTTATTCGTTTCGAAAGGAGGCGATTTGTGTCCCTCCTGTTTATGAGTAATTTTTAGTTCTGATCTTTCCTTCTTCCCTAACATTATTTTGTTTTCCTGAGTTGAAAGGTATGGTTGTATCGACTAGACTGTATTTTCAGAGGCCTTAAATGATCATACAGTGTGTATAAGCCAAATGAAATAAATTCAATAATAAATACATGGGGGCGGGTCCGAAAAAAACGCTCTGACACGTCCATTAGTATTTCTAATTGCGCATTTTTTTATGTACAATTTTGAGCTATTTATTAAAATTTATACTTTAATTACTCGAAAAATGTAAGATTCCATGTTACATTGATAAACAAAAAAATTACAAATCCATAAAACATACCTGAAGATCGCCAAAAATATGCGAAAATAGTTGTTCTAAATATAATTAAAGGTTGGATTTAAAGGGGATTTCATCACATTTACCATAGTAATATATATATATATTTTTTACACCATCAGAAAGTAGAGATTTCAACAAACAAAAAGCCCACCAACTTTTTTAAAAAAGCAGATATTTTGACGTGACAATTTTCGATTGAAAATTAGGGTGCTTTTTCGATATTAAGTCAAAATAAGGTTATAAAATAAATATTTTAAATCTAAAATACTACAGTGTGTTTGGGACATAAAAAGGTAAGTTTTCACCAAATTTCGTGTATAAAAAAATTTTTTTGTAAAAGATAAAAATAAAAACCTAAAAACTTGGTTATTTCAATTTTTCATATAAATTTTGAGGTTATGTAAAGAAAGTGCAAATATAAAAGTTGTAGACCTTTTTATTACCTACAACTTTGCCATTTAACGTTTTTCCATAGGACTTGTAGTTTTGCCGAAAATCGAGATAAATCGTTTTCTAACCTTACAAACTCACCGCCCCTCACTTCCCGACCTCGGATCGCCCGTAATTTATTTTTCCTTTCATTTTTGTAATATTCTCTTCCTTTTCCAATGGGTTTCATTCTACTATTATTTTTTTTACTTTTTACCATTTGCAAAGGCTTCAGCCCTGGTCTATGATACATACCGTAAAGAGGATTTAGATATTACGGGTATTAACACATTAAGTTGTGTTCTTTTTTTTTTATTTTGATACAGTGTCTCCCAAATTAGAGATATGACGATATAGATAGATGTTTTAAATAGCAACTCTAGTTTCTTATTAACGATTTTTGAAGCGCATATTAAGTTATGCCTCAGTATCATGTTTTAAATTTTTATTTCTTGTACGAAACCGGCAAATGTTGAGGAGTTAAAAGCACGAATAAGACTGTGAGTGTAGGTTAATTTCTCCCGAAGTAATTGGATTTAAAATGAGATTTGCTTGCGTTTAGTATATTGTCAATTAGTGCATGGACAATATTTTGAGCATTTATGACGAAAATCTATTAAAGATGGATAGTTTTTTCTTATTTTTAAATTAAATTAATTTTTGTTTGTTTAATATCTTATAAATAACAAGGAATAAAAAACGAAGTTTGGTTCTTATGTATCTATAATTTAATATGCACATTAAAAATCGCCAATAAAAAACAAAGCTTTGATTTAAAAAAATTTGGGACATACTGTATCAATATTTTTTTTAGAAAAAAGAAAAGCACAAAGTCTTTCTCTTCAAGTTTATTAGAAAACTAGGCGAACCTAGAGTAATTCATAATAATTAAACATGTTTCAAGTGTAGAAACACTCATCATCAGGAAATCAAAGTAAATAGTACAATGCTGATGTTGTTAGCAATATAGAAAATAATAGGTGGGATTGAGCCGTAATGGAGCTTTCAATGATGTACACGAGGTGTAAAAAATAAATAGAAGACCGACAAGACTTCAGCATACTGGAAAGTCAAGCGCTAGTGCAAAGGCACTGTCTTAGGCAGAACAATGACGAGAGCAAAAGAAAACTTAGATAGTTTTAACAGACTTTGTGAAAATCATTTAGGTATAAGTAGTGAAATATCTTAAGTTTAAATTATTTTCACAAAGTCTGTTAAAACTATCTAATTTTTCTTTTGCTCTCTTCATTTTTCTGCCCAAGACAGGGCCTTTGCACTAGCCCTTGACTATCCAGTATGCTGAAGTCTTGTCGGTCTTCTAACTATTAATATTTTACACCTTGTGTTCACCATTGAAAGCTCCATTACGGCTCAATCCCACTTATTGTTTTCTCTATTGCTAACAACATCAGCATTGTAATATTTACTTTGATTTCCTGATGATGAGTGTTTCTACACTTGATACATGTTTAATTATTATGAATTACTCTAGGTTCGCCTAGTTTTCTAATAAACTTGTGGAGAAAGACTTTGTGCTTTTCTTTTTTCTATACATTTAACTCCACTTTGAGTATGGACTACTTCTTCAATATTTTTTTTATAAAAAGACCACAACTTAAAATGTTACTTTTTCCAAAAAAAAAATGTGCTGGATTTACTGAATTCATTCCAAGTTACAAACTCACACTGTATGTGTTCTTATGGAAGCTAAAAAGTGACAAAGCAAATTCAATAGTAGAAATTTTACATTAAAAACAACATTCTTTTTTTTTTCGATTTTGATATGTATGGCTTTTTTGTTATAAGTAAACTAACAGAAGCGATTTTGGAAAAGTCAAATTCAATTTTGAAAGGTTTGTGGGCTTACCATAAAAATACACATTATATGACGTATATATATGTATTCTTCGAACTTGGAGAAATTCCACTTCAAATGTAAATACTATCAAAAATTGATATCCTTGTTTACCCAGAACTTTCTATATTCCAAGTGAATCAGGAAAAATAACAGAAAAATAGGACAAAACCGACGAAAATCCGCTTTTTCAACTTTATAAGCGCCAACTTTCGACCGTCATGCAAAATACGACTTCGCAAGTGAAAACTGGACCAAAATTGGGATGATGCGCTGCAAAACAATGGAAAACTAGCAGTAAATCAACAGGGAAATAATAAAAACGGCAATGGGGAGCGGTTGTCATGAATACGGTATTAGTTTAAATGGAGGATGAATATAAATAAGTTTTAACGTGGTTTGAATGTAGAATCGAATTAATATATGAAATTAAAAACCGATTTCGTATTTTGTGGCATTGGCGTTGACTGTAAAGAGCGGTTGTTAATGACCATGCCCCTGAGACCATCTCGACCAGGGGCGGACGGGGTGACCCGATGGTTCACGTGAATGTGGTTTAGGTGGGTCATATTATGAATATTATGAATATTTTTAATAGCTTCTAGCTTAAAGTTTTATAACATCATTGATCATTTAATATTATAAGTTATAATTATATAAGACAAAGTATTGTATGGCCCCAGCCCGACACAGATCTCGGCAACCTACCCTACTCATTGCAAAAGAATTATCAAAATCAGTTAAAACACCCAGACAACATTTATGCAACGTGAAAAAAAAACCTCTATAAACCTAGCAGAACAAGGTGCTTAAAATTTAAAATTTTTGTATGGAAAATTAGGTGCTAGTTAGGTGCTAATTAGGTGCCAACTTTAAAATTTAGGTGCTCCTATGGTTTTTGAGAAAATTATATTTTTGTGTTGTTCTGCTAGATTAACGTTAAGCTAGCAGAACATTACTGTCAAATAAGCTAATCAAGAACAAAATGTAATACCAAAATCAGGTGCTTTTTTGGTGTTTATTGAATATCTAAAAAAAATTTTAATTAGTTAAGGTTTTTAAAAAATACCGCCATGTTCTGCTAATTTTAAGAGGAACAAATTCCGTCTAAAAGGTATATCGGCAACCGGTTTGTTCGTTGTTACCCAGAGCATTTTTTTGTATTTAAATTTTATAAAATAATATTAGTTGAAAAAATTGAATTAAAGAAAAATGCTCTGCTAACAACGAACAAACCGGTTGCCGATATACCTTTTAGACGGAATTTGTTCCTCTTAAAATAAGCAGAACATTTATTTTAATATATATTTAATAAGCACCTAAAAAGCACCTAATTTTGATACTACATTTTGTTCTTGACTAGCTTATTTGACAGTAATATTCTGCTAGCTTAACGTTAATCTAGCAGAACAACACAAAAATATAATTTTCTCAAAAATCAGGAGCACCTAAATTTTAAAATTGGCACCTAATTAGCACCTAACTAGCACCTAATTTTCCATACAAAAATTTTCAATTTTGAGAACCTTGTTCTGCTAGGTTTATAGAAGTAAAAAAAATCGTCCTCCTCTTCCTTCGTCGCGTGTCGGTTAGATTGCCATTTACCAATTCAAAAGAGGTCATTCCATCGGAGCCACTATGTCTCTGGTGCTTCAGCCAGACATAATATATGACTCTATTTCACTGCTGTAATAAAATATATCCGTCGAGTAAAATTTATACCCGTCCTATTTTTCCTAATAAAACCAATACCGTATTTCACACAACCCCTCGCTAAACACGTTTTAAACTGAAAAGGTCAAAGTATAAAAAAAATTTACTCTGCAAAAAAACTCAAAAAACAATTTCAATCCATGCGAGTCTGGGACAATATTGCTCAACGGGGCCGCTAACAATCAACAGTTTGGTTTTGAAGTAAATCGATATTTCTTACAGGGACGGGCGAGAGTTTGACACCGACTTAATATTATTAATTGGTAAGAGGTAATTTTACATTTAGTGGATATTAGCAGATTGGTTATTTATTCAGAACTCGGCTCTTCGGCTCGGCTTTTTATAATATTATTAACAATTAATAATGATAAAACTGCAACTTCAAAAAGCATGAAAAAAAAATTGCTTCTAAGTACCTATTGCATGGCGCAAACACCGACCAGTATTATTACACGGTCAAGTGTCAGTGCTCAAGGGCACTTTTTCTTTCTTACCTTTTTATTCTTGAAGCAAAATTGTCAACGTTTTGTTTCATTGAAAACAATAATCCAATAAATTAATATGCACATTTGAACGGTCAATTATTGCAAGTAAGAGGTTACGATGACATACTTTAAATTATATGGAAAACATTATTTTAAATTCCATGACTAAAGGCCTCTTTTACACTATCAGGTTCGCCGGTCAGGTTTTAAACCGGACAGAATCCTGAAGTAAAAATAAAAATATTCGGACTCGATCAGGTTTTCATCAGGTCCGGTATTGTCCTTCTTAATAAACTTT
This sequence comes from Polydrusus pterygomalis, assembly GCA_963969555.1. Lineage (NCBI taxonomy): Eukaryota > Metazoa > Arthropoda > Insecta > Coleoptera > Curculionidae > Polydrusus > Polydrusus pterygomalis. Next base: position 7,242,590 of record OZ018376.1, read on the forward strand.
AGTCCGCGTTTCGATGATGGATCGTAATGCTGTTATAGCTTTGTGGTATTTGTATAGAAAGCGTAAAAAACAAAGAAATGAAAAGGGGACTTTGGGTACACCCTCTACTTCAAACACGTGACGAGATTGGTGCTTTTCAAATTTTGTATGAGGAATTAAGAAGTGACGAAAAAGTTTTTTTTAATTACTTTAGAATGTCTGTTTCGTCTTTTGAAGAACTACATACTAAATTACACAGCCAGTTTTACAGCGTCAAAATACAAAAATGAGGAATTGCTTCAGTCCAAAAGAAATGCTTAGCTTAACTATCAGGTAAGCCTTCGCACCTTTATCGCCATAGTTAAAACAAATAATAAACTACCAGACTAAACCTGAAGACCATAACCGGACAAGTGTGAACGCGCACTTAAGCTGCAATACCCCACCATCACTTTGTCCGGCGTCAGGGAACCGGATGCTCCAGTCGACCCATCCGGCTGCAACTAGGCAGGAGTGTGAAGAGCTATATTTAAGGAGTACACGCATTGAATCGACTCGGACCTGTCGACTCGGAAAAGAGCAGTCGGAAATTTTTGATATTCATGTAATTAAATTAGACCCCGCGCACTGCGTCGGACCGGTCGACTCGGATCGGTCGACTCGACCCCATGATGTTTGATATTCCGACTGCTCTTTTCCGAGTCGACCGGTCCGAGTCGATTCAATGCGCGTCGTCCTTTAAACGAATGGTCCATTACTTATCCGGTTTGCTTCAGGTTTTAAACCGGACCGCCTAAACCTGATAGTGTGAAAGAGGCCTAATGGTTAAACTTCTTACACCCGAATGCAGCGTTTGTGGTTTGTAATCCCAGTTCCCCGATCCAGTTTTTGTAATCTGTTATCCGTAGCTATGCGTCGTTAGATTATCTAATCCGGATTAGAAATCTGACAACGACGGAATCGCACAATTTGTTGATGATGTCGAGGATATCTAGGTCATCATCAATGAATATTTCATCCTGTATAAACTCCATTTTATCCCGAAATAATGAAAAAAATTGCAAAAAAATCCAACACTTACAAAAAAATAGTGCCAAAATTTGACTTTGAAGTTAGATGTCGATCGCTAATCCAGGGCAATCCACGCTTCGTTGACCGATTAGATAAGCTGAAGCTTAAACCACATTTTTCTTGCGGCGCATGTAAACATTTAACCTAATCCTGGATTACCTAACTAATCCGCAAAATTTGCTTCGGGTGTAAACATCCAAAGCCAAATATTAATTTGTTTACTAGTAACGTTCTCTTTATGGGCTCATCCAGTTCTCAAATTTTTTTAGAACTTTGTGATTGCGTAAACGCTATTATTGGTAATAAATCTGCCAATCTGGCAATATATACACACCAAAATGGTTTAAATTTAAATAGGTACTCCGAGACTTCGAGAGATATCCAGTCGGTTTCAAATATCTGCCCAATCCTGTATTGTACGAAGTTTTTTTAGTTGTTTTTTGTAATTCGTTGTTTGCCGTATACGCTTTAAAAAAATATTATGGAAATCTTTAAAAAGCCTAAAGCTATTGAGGTAAAATGTAAAAGTCGGATTTGTTTTACCGGTAAAGATTTCTTGTGCGACAATTTAAGGTAATATTTTTCAGAAAACTCATCTAAAGAAAATAATTGTTTTGACACTGAACATGAAAACGATCTTGGGTACATAAATAACAAATGTCCCTACGTCACTTAATAAATCCCTGCGAGGAAAACATATTATGTTAATTTTTTTAGAGTGCATACACATGCTTAGATGTTAAGTAATTTAATAGAATCTACATAATTTCTAACGTTGTTCATTGAAGCGTTTTAAATGTAAAAACAAAGATATTTTTCGTGTAGTACCTTAATGAATTTATAGGAAAAGTTTTATGTAATTTATATATGACGATGATATCGTTAGGATACAACTGGTCGACTATTGAATTCGACAGCTAACAATTTTTTTTTGCTAAATGCAGAGATTGAAAGTTTAGCGACCCCACTAGATACAATATAAACTCCAGAATATCTGTCAAAAATTGACACTCGCCCTCAAAACAGATTTCGGCAGGTTTCGGTCGTCCTCTTCAGTAATCTGCGTTCTGTACGTAGGCCGTTCAAATACAGGAGGATTGTCGTTCACGTCCTTTACATGAATAACCACTGTGGTGTAGTTTTCTTTCAAGTTGTCCGAAGCTGCTAATCTCAATTCGTACTGTACGGAGAGATTTGGTTAAATGAAAATGTTGTTTTTAAAGGAATGTACTAGTATACTATTTGAAATAAAATATTTATGTCACTATAAATTGGAATAAACAAACACACTACGTATATTCCTTTAATTTATTTCAGTTATAGTATATACAGGGTGTTAATTAAGTATATGACTAAACTTGAGGGTGTTATTCCTTAATAAATTTTAAGACAAAAAGTTTATATAAGTATAGGTAGTAAACGGCTTGGTTTTTATTAGACAGGGTGTTGAAATATTTAAAAAAAAAATGTTTATTTTTAAATAACTAGAAGATGTAGATTATTGTGACGTCAAAATTTGGTAACAAAGCAAAGCCGTTAAGGACCTATGATTATATAAACTTTTTGCCTTAAAATTGTTTAAGAAATAATATTCTCAAGTGTGGCCACATAGGTACGTAAAAGGAATTTTAAACTATATTTATGTTAAGCCATGAACCAAGTATCATATAATAATATATCAATATCATGGTACGTTATTAGTATAATTCAATATTTCCTTTTATTTGTATTTTAAGATTTGCAAGAGATGAAAATAAAAAGCTAATAACTAATTCACTAAATGACCACAGTGCTATAGTCGTTTAATATTCATTAAAGCTACTAATCCGTCTTCTAGGAAGAGCATTTATTCAGACAATACCCTTTTCGTATTAAAGAGAGGTGTAGTTACTTCCTATTAATTTACATAATTAAAGTATGTTATATTCATGTACAAAGAAATTATGACAAAGGTCTTATAATTCATCAACCCAGTTTGAAGCACCACGACATGTAATTATGATATTTCAATATTCCTATTATTATTTTAATATTTGAAATTTTCTAGAGACAACAAGCAAATAGGAAAGGATTAAACCGACTTGGAACAGATAATAAAGTTAATAGATTTTAAACGCATTTGTTACTTTTTTTGATAAAATAAAACATATTAAACCAAAAATTAAATATTAAATGAACAGCAACAAGATTATAAATTGGTAACTTCTTTCTTTCTCTACAGTCGTGGAAGCGCGTAGACAAACAACTTTTCCTGGGTCTGTAGGGTATACAGTAAGACGCAGCGCCGGCACCGCCATCGTAGGAGAAATATCTAATTTAAGGAATCGTGCTGCTGTTAAGAAATTATATCTAACTACAGTCAACAAAGGGCAGAGGGTAGGATACATTTTTATACCGTCCGACGTGGTTTCTCAACACTTTTGGCCGTCCTGCATGTGTGGTTAAAAGGTACAGTAATACTGAGCTCGTATGCAGCATACTAATCAGTATAAAATTGCTTTTTAAAGCGTCTCACGCTTTTAAGTTATTTTAGCTTTTTAAGTAGTTTTAGGAAAAAGTATAGCTTGTAACAATCATTTCGACATGGAAGTCATAGGGAAATCCGTGATATGTTTAATAAAAAATACAAATCCGCCAGTGCCGCGAGGACTCTCAATTTTAAAACACATTTTTTTGGCTTATTCAGGTATAGCAAAGGGACATTTTTTGGCCATTTGTTTTAATATTGTCATTTCCAACATCTTATATATATATGGGTAAAGTTCGTTAAAATAAATCTTAGAAACGTTGTCTGTCGGAAAACATTTTTCAATAAAAATTTAGAATTTTTGTGTGATCTCCAACATTTCTTACCTCTACTATATGTAGAAGCAAGAATTCAAGTATTTTACGAACTGTTTTTGACAAAATATACAAAAGTATAAGCACTTCACCCGATTCCACCATTAGTAATCACAATACTTTGGTAAATGGCCGAGGTTTACTAGCCAAAGTACAAAAATTTATGTATTTTCTTTTTAACATCGCCATAAAAGCAAATTTATGTGTATCTCGTAAAAAGAAAATGATACACGGCCTGTATGTCAGGCCATTGCAAGACCTTCTTATGCATATGCACATTCTCATGGAGTTTTATGCAGTTTGATAAAAATAAAATGGACATAATGTGTTTTACGACCAAAACAAACTGATATTGCCCTAACTTGGGTTAATATCGAGATTAGGAATATTTTATAAACAACAGCGTGCTTAAAAATACAAATAATAAATTTGACAAACTTTAAATGCTGCATCCTTTCAATTCATAGGAAGACAAGAGCTAATTTCACCAAAACATTGACAAGCCGTGAGATTTTTCTGAAATTTACTGACAAAACATGAAACCTAAAAATTGTATTACACTTTTATTTTTAGTACTTCTTCACACCTTAAATAACAGTCTTGTTTGTCACCCGGATAAGTCTAACTATACTAACAAACTTTTTATTTGCATTTTAGGAGAACGTCCTTTATATGAAGTTTGCTGACAATAAAAACACGGAAGCCAAAATTTCTAAATAACTTAAAATTAATATGGAAATGAGGGCAGGTAACAAAACGACTCAACATCATAACATACTATGGAATTATAAAACTAGTAAATGTTAATGTAGCAGCGTGGAAGCTGACTTCAAAATTGTATAGCACCGATTAAATAAAAACTGTTATGGATGATCAGCGTCTTCATCGATCAACAGTACCTATTGGTACAATAAAAAGAGTTTGTGAGGGGAAAGTTCTACTGATGTGGTAACTCCAGCGAATATTAGCAGTAGGACAATTATTAATATTCGAAGAAAGGATGTTACAGTTGTAAGTTCTCTTTGGGTTCTTTGTGATTTAGCCGAGGATCAGAAGACATACCAAGTAAATTGGTGGAAATAAAGACCTACGAACAGGGTACTGGTAGCAATAGTATTGTAACTGGCGATATAGCATGGCTACAATATTACTATACCTTCCCTCTTAAAGTGAAAGCAAAGTATGGCTAATCTAGGATGAATTTTTCAACGACCCAAGGTTTAGGATAAAAAATCATCACTGCAGTATTTTTACTAGTGTCGTTTTAGAAAGCCGAAGTAATTTTACTTTACGTACATAGTTACTACTTCCTGATACCCAAGTTATTGTTATGAACTAAGACTAAATTAAAGTCTCGTACATGACATGACAAAACAACTAAATTTTTTGAAACATTCAGGTCTCACAGTCTTAGATCATGTATTGTCCATACAGTCCCAATTTTGCGCCATGTTACCTCGGTGTGCCATTGTCCATTAAAGATCTATTCAAAAGACGAAATTTTTTTGATGATAAAGAACTTTTATCTGTATGAGAACTGAGATCCAAAAATAAACGTTTTTCTTCCTTCATCTTATTAATTTGACAATATCCAAAATAAACTCAAATGAATAATTCATACAATTAATAATAAATTTTTAAGGAGCCTAATTTACTATTGGATACGGTTTTATATATGCATATTTTCTGTGGATTAAGCCAATAACAATACAGGATTAATTAAATTTTTATCAAAAAAAAATCACATCAAGTTCTAATTAAAATCCAGTTACAATTTAAGTTAACGCACCCTTTTTCTTAACTGGCATCACTTGCATGTGGCGTGTGTAGCTGCAAGCAGCTCAGTATAATTAAGCTAATTTATTTTAATGGCCACTGCTACATCAGTAAAGTTCTACACTACTTTATAGTTCCCTCGTGTCCCATATGATCGTATAAGAAGCAAGTGCCTCAGGACAAGCCATACATTTCAAACTAATTGCTCCTAAACTGGTCTATTGAGCACACTTAACGTACAAGGGTTGTCAGTGGTCAGCATTTATTGTCCCTTGCATAGGAGGCGTTGACTGACAAATGTGCGTCGAAGAGACGTCATTTATTGAAAGCAAAGGGCTCTGTGCCACAGCCCACTTTGAGATGCATGGGTTGCAGGGATTCTGGAAATCGTGTAGGGTGTTTGCCTGTTAAGACTTTACCACAAGTTGGGTGATTTATAACTGGGGGCTGCAATAATATATAATAGTAAATGGTTTTTATGAGATTTACGTTGGAAGACGATGTGATCGTAAAGCCTATATTAGTAAAAATTGTAGTAATAAAACGATACAGTGCGTACCAAGATGGACCTAAATATTTCCCAATATATAGTTACACATTCTCTCGAGTAGACGAAAACATACTCTCCATATAAATAAGTTAAAGTTTAAGAGCCAATTTGTAATTTGACTTTTACATTACCTTAATAAGACAGTGTTGTAATTCATATAAAAAGCTTATTACATTAAAAGGGAAAGAAATAAGACTAAGTCTTCCTCCAGTGGTATATTAAAATAAGATTTAAGTTTTATTGAAGGGTAATTTCTCCACATGTTTCGAATGTGATGAATTCATCATCAGGATAATAGAATCAGGAATACAAGAAATACAATAGGTGCGAACAGTCCAACCGGAGCTACAAGATGATGGAAAAAACAAGTAAAGTATTTGGAAAAACGTCCAACGAGAGGCCATTCGTGAAGTATTGACAGAAACTAAGTTATAAAGTTATCATAGCAGTAAGCTATGTGTCATATTAGTGAGACAGCACCATAAGTATGAGGAGAGAAGAATATTTAAAATTGGAATGGTAGATGTTGTAAAATGTTTTTTTACATATATAAATAAATACTTTATTTCAAATCGTAGTACAAAGTACACAAAAGAAATGACGTCACAAATCAGGAATAACTGAAAAGTCACATATTAGTGAACCAGTAACGTAAGTGTGAGGAGAAAAGAATATTTAAAATTGGAATAGTAGCAGTTGTAAAAAGTTTTTTTATTGGAAAATGAAGAGTAACTGAAAAGTTATATATTAGTGAATCAGCAACGTAAATGTAAGGAGGGAAGAGTATTTAAAAATTGGAATAGAAGATAATTGTTTAGGAGTAGAAGTATTAGAAGTTATTACAATATTTTGTTTAGACATCAGCTAAGTATTCATATGTGTCAGATTTGTGCCTGTTGGTTTCTTATTGTAGTTTTATAAATTGAACTTGTAGTAGTTATTTGTACACAAATTATGGAACACGTTGAAAATTGTCAATAAATAGTAATAAGCCCTTTGTAGCCGTAAAATAGGCCCAGTTAATAAAAATATAAAACTACTTACAAAAGCTAAAATAATCCCGTTATATCAAAACCGCCATCTTAACTACTTTTTAATGGCTGTTGCTGGTTTAGGGGTCAGTATCTAATTATTAGGCGGTCAATTTTCAACAGAGAATTGACCGTCAAAAACACCGACACCGAAGGAGCCCATTTAAATATAATACACTATTACACACTGTATATAAACTGATCCTAAAAGTTCTAAAAATTGTCTTGCAAATCTTAAAATACAAAATAACCAAATTCGTAAACACTCTTATCTTATTCATATATTATTATGTTTTATTTTCAGACTTACCCTCTTTCGTGTTTCGTAATCCAGAGCGCCTGCTACGTAGATTGCCCCTGTCATATTTTTGACAGCAAAAGCGCCTCCTATGTTACCGCTTGTGATCTCGTATCGAATACGAGAGGCTGAAAAAGAAAAGAAAACGTTACAACACTTAAAGATATATAATATAATGTAAAGTTGTGTAAGACATGGAGGGTCCTCCTGGATGAAATGTTAAAAAAGACAGAATTTTTAACCATGGATACGTTATTATAAGAGTAGTTCTAACAAAAATGAGAGAGAGAGAGAGAGAGAGAGAGAGAGAGAGAGAGGTGTTTAAACTGCTGTCGCACATCCTCAATATCTTTAAATTTTTTCTTCACTATCCATATAATATGTTATACCGTGCGAGAAAAAATTATTTGCATCAAAGAAGGCCTTGCATCTAAGGACGTAATACTTAGCCTTAGAGCTTAATACCTGTTGGGTGTCAGTAACTACCTGAATTAACAATCAATCAGTTGCTGGGGATTTTTATCATTACCTGAAAAAAAACGTGGCTGTGTTTAGGGAAACATGTTCTATACAACACAAAAAAGGAGCAGGAAGACCATCTGTAAGAACAGAACAACTTGTTGCAAACGTTCGTGAAATAATGCAAAATACGCCAAAGAAGTCCTAACAAGTGGGAAGATCTTATGGAACATGCAGGACTATTCTTAAAAAGCAGCCAAATTTATTTCCTTATAAAGTGCAAGTATTCCAAGAAATACAATATGTGGTAACATTTATCCAGAGATGCTGGTCAACACTTTCGAAAATATGAAGAGACGTGTGAATTTATGCTTGGAGCATTGCGGTGACCAATTTCAGCAATTTATGTAATTATTTTTCTTTTTCTTTCTGTATATTCTTACTTTGTTAATTTTGGAAACAACAAAAATAAATTTGTATTTGTCTACTTATTTTATTACTCATTAGTTTGGCATATCATGTCATAATATGAATTTGACAAAATTTTAACCTACATTATGTTGGTCGTCCCCATATCATTGACCAAACCAAGCCCTACGTTATTTAATCCAAGCCCTCTTTGATGCAAATAATTTTTGCTCGCACGGTATTAACTTCCGATTCCATAAAAGCTCCATTAAGGTTTTATACCTTTTACTCTCTTCTGCTCAAACCATCAGCAATAGCTGCCCATACACCAGCATTCTTTCCCGTCATTCTTTCCTTCCACATTCTTTCCTTTTAATAAATTGAAATGAAACAAAACTTTTTCTATACCTAAATGAAGCGTAAGGCCGTCATCTCTTACTCCACTAACGATCGATAATATTAAAAGGAAAGAACGTGGAAGGAAAAAACGTCGGGAATGAATGCTGGTGTATGCTAGGCTAGTTGAATATTTTTATTTTAATAAATTTTGTGGAGGAAGACTTTTAGTTATTCTTCAGTTCCTATAAATTTGATATGTTTAGAGGATTTAAAGTAAATGATATAAATGCCATGGTGACAATAATAACTTAGTAACTACTACGACATTATAATGTCCTTTCTGTGTGTACCGGATATAATTAAACGAATAGTTTCAATTTATATGTTAAAAGCACCATGTTAGCAGCTTTCTTTATTTTCATTTAATTTCGTTGTAAACTTGTTAAAACATGTCGAATTTCTGTAAAACATTTCGGTTGTCGAAAAAGTAAAATTTAAAGCATTTAAATTAACTAAAACGGACATAATTGTGTGTGGGGGTACAGAAATAATAAATTGTTCACGTAGTTAATTGAAATGAACCGGATACAAACATGTGCTATTTAATATTTATGTTGCCACAAAATTTTTAAAACGGTATATATTTATAAATTAAAATGATAGAGAGGCAATTTATTTAATATTACATTATTATGAAATTAAGGAAATTTATGGAATGTAGAGTTTGGTAAAATGAAATGTTAATCAGGTTCTGTTATTACTGTGAATACGCAGGGCCGTAGCCAGGGGGGGGGGGGGGGTTAGGGGGGTTAACCCCCCCCCGAAATGTTAACAAAATCAAAATAATAATTACTACTGTCTCGCTTAATACTTAAAACGTATTAATAAATATTTGAACACCAAACTATACCAATTATTACAGTAAAACATCCAATATTCCAAAGTTAACACCAAACAATTTTATTCCCCGGCAACTCTGGCAAGTTAAACTAATTTTTAACAATATTTTTGAAGTTCGAACAATTTTTTTTTTTTACATTGACTTGACTACCTTAAATTAATTACTGGTTCATAACAAACATAGACGTAAACAAAATCATAATTATTTTCTCTTCTAAGAACAGAAAACTTGATTTTGTAATTTAGTACAAAGTAAGTAGGTAGGTACTTCAGATATTTTTTTGTTCTTATTGCTTATTTTTCGTTTTCATTCTTATTTTGTTTTTGATCTTATTATTACATAATATAATTTATTATAATTAATTATGACTTAATATAAGAGACATGTTAATTAGTAAAATAAATAGTTTAATATTTATTTTGTCGACCGACCTTTCAAATTTCAAATTTCTTTTAAATAAAAAGAGTGTTTTTAAGTCTGGCATATTGCCGCAGATTATGCTTTACGGTTATGTTACCCAAAAAAGGGCGTGGCACCAAAAAAATTTTGCGCAAAAGAGCGCCTTCGGCACAGTTCCCTTTCGCCCCCCCCCTAGAACAAATTCTAAATCCGCCACTGGAACACCCCCCCCCCAAATTATTTTTTAAAGATTAAATTTTACATAGCACATAGTATTGGACCAAAAATAGTAAAATTGTATTTTTCCCAGGATTAAAGAACTGAAATAAGTGATTCACAGCCCTATAGATAAAACAATAAATTTGGAAAAAAAATATTTTCTTGGCGATAAAAAGTGACAAATGACACATCGTTGTATTTAGAATGTCATATGAAATAAAAAAAGGTAAAAATATACCAGGTGTCCCATTTAAAAATCGAAAGTTTGTGTCACTTCCGGTTAAACCGAAAGTTCCATAAGGTTGAGTCACCTGTCAAAAAATACAGTCGTTTGTCGTATATAAATCCCCCCAATTTTATTTCATTATTTTGAAAAACAAAAAAATTAGAGTGGCGAGCCACCTTCCGTGGACACCCGGTATAGATGATTGCCGTTTTATGATGTTATATTATTTGAAATTGTCATTATGCCTTATTTGCGTCATGTTTTGTGTTAGGTAGGTTGTGGTTGAGTTTGGTAGAATTTTGATGAAATGTCCGGTACGTAGTCAAAAATGTATGGTGTTTGTGTAGCCTGGTGTAGATGACGAATTGGTGCATATATATTTTCCTTTAAAACTTGTCTTAATAGTTTATTTTGTAGCCTTTGTATTTTTCTCAAATGCCAATCCGTCATACTACACCAGACTGGTGCAGCGTAAGTCAAAAAAAATATACATTGTTGTCATAGTGCTCGCACCAATTTTAATATAATATTAATTATAAATATTTTATTCGCATTTATTTATCTCACTAAGGTACTTACTCCTCCGCCCGTAACAAACCCTGTTTACATATTTTTTCCCATATAAAATAATACCAATGGTTTAAAGTAAATTCACAAGAGTGGATTTAAAGAAATCTTGATAAAACCGATAATTTTGTTAAATCTGCCAACCCAGCTATATTCACGGTATCGGGCTTGTCCATATCGTGTGCTAAGTTCTCCCGGTTACTATTCTGTCTCTTCCCATTATTTTATAATAGGTACGGTGTGTAGAACTATATTAAGGTCGCAGGAAAATATATTTTGATACGATTTTGGGTTTTGGTATCTTTAGTTAAAAAAGTAATCACTGAATATTATGAAAAGTAAATAATGTGGTCACTGGGAATAACTGCGTTTTATAGTTTTCAACAAAATATGCAATATTTTATAAAAGATAAATTTAGTTTCCCCACTTATCATGCAAATTTGTTTGCATGGAATCACTGTGACCGGCAAATGTTGATAATACAAATAATTTTTGCAAATTATAAATATTTGAAATGCAGTACAGTATAATAATTTGTCTTTTGTAAATCACCGCGCAAAATATTTTTTAATAAATAATTATTACCCGTCGAAAAACGTTTCTGAAAATGTGTTTTGGTAAATTCAAAAATTTATTAGATCCTAGAAGGCGAGTTTGTAACGTGGAATAAATTTAGTAAATCCGGTTCAGCTTTTGTTTTCTTTGTTTTGTTGTTGTTTTTATGAAAAAAACAATGATACAGGATGGAATTTTTTTAAATGGTAATCCTAGTTTCTTATCAACTAGTTTTAAAGTGCATATTATTAACTTATACCACAGAATATGTAGTTACGCAACAGAACGCGGCTGACGTGGCAGCATATCAAAGCCGACAGAGGAAGTCGGCTGCTTCCCGCCGGCTTCATGGTTTTTAAACGACTTTTGTTAATCTTCTACCGTGCAGATGTCGCTCGCGCTTGTTCATAGTTACCAAACATAACGTCGCGTCAGTAGAGACTAAGAACTACTGCTGCTACTGCTCCCGCAGAATTTTCGTTTCGGATGTCTCAGAAGGTATTCGACATAATATAAAAAAATTTATAAAATAATAATTCCCAAAACAAACAAATCATCTTCGTCTCTCTTGGCGTTTTCAAGATCCATAGAGCATAATTTATAACCGTTTCACAAACGTGCATATAGAATATTATGAGTGTCATACATATAATATATACTTATAAATCTCATATTATTTTTAGCTCGTTATTTTAATATACAGCATTGGCAAGCTAGAAGTTATAGGGTGGCCCTTAATGTAAATAAATAAATACAAAATGGACTTGGCGCGGCTTAAAAGGAGATCGATCAAGATTTAACGTTGCCGACTTCTGTTTGAGGGCGATTCATTCCCATTCTACTCACGCTGCATTCCCCCTCCATAGCAGCAAATACGTTCCGATAGCGAAGCACCAACCGCGATATTTATTGTTTTCTATTTTGACTAAATTTCTCAGGTAACCGAACGCATGCGTCACTGGAACCGAATTTAAACGAAAACGACCGGCTACGGTGCCCTTCGCGGCTTGCGCCGTTGCTCTTCAATATGATTTTAGGGTTGCATGTTATACAGTGTCCACAAGAAAGTTCGCATCAAATGGGATTTTTTTAAATTATTAGGTATAGGTAAAAATTGAAAAAGCAGTTAGTTTTTGCTTACCTAAAAACCAAAAATGACGTATACTAAAGCAGCTGCACGACTTGCGATACCTATCAAATTTGACATTTTTAATAAAATAGGTTCAAAAATGCCATTATTTATCAAAATATCGAAGAACTGTATTCGAGAAAGTTGTTCATTTAGGCATTTTTAGCCTCTGTACTAAATTTTGACAGTCTGATACAATTTTTATTTTTTGCCAGATTCTTGAAAATTTTGATCAACCCTTGTAGATTAACTTTTATACATCGATGTAAAACCATTTGCCTTTACTTCATTTGTAATCTTAATTTTTGTTTCCAATTATTTATTTTGCTTCAAAAACTGATATTGTTATTGATCAGTATGTAATGTTTGATGCAAAGTTTATCTTAATCTTAACTTAATTAATATTAAATTAAATTAATTATATTAAATTATATTTTTGTTAAATAACAGGTTTCGAGCGATTAATATTTATTCTATTGATCCAATATTATGTAATTAAAATTTTTACGAAAGCTTCCTAATATTTTCTTTTTGTACATCTGTTTACGAACTTAAGAAAAATGAGAAACGTCGGTTTTGGCAAAACTGATGTAATTAGATAAACTTTGCATCAAACATTACATACTGATCAATAACAATTTCAGTTTTTGAAGCAAAATAAATAATTGGAAACAAAAATTTTACACAAAATTGCATTAAGATTACAAATAAAGTGAAGGCAAATGGTTTTACATCTATGCATAAACGTTAATCTACGAGGGTTGATCAAAATTTTCAAGAACCTGGCAAAAATAAAAATCGTATTAGACTGTCAAAATTTCGTACAGAGGTTAAAAATGCATAAATAAACAACTTTCTCGAATAAAGTTTTTCGATATTTTGATAAAAAATGGCAATTTTGAATCTATTTTATTAAAAATGTCAAATTTGACAAGTAACGCAAGTCGTGCAGCTGCTTCAGTATACGTCATTTTTGGTTTTTAGGTAAGCAAAAACTAACTGCTTTTTCAATTTTTACCTATACCTAATAATAAAAAAAAATTCCATTTGATGCGAACTTTCTTGCGGACAATACAAAAATAGAATTTTAGAATATTTAAAGTATTGATTGACCCTTTTTGAGTATTCAAGGCACGTGGCGGAACAGAATGCACGCAAGTGCAAAAGTAGTTTAGTTACCAGAGTCAGACTTCTAAAAACACGTGCCTATTGTGTTGATCTGTCTTTTTTTGGTAAAAATGTGTGTAATATGTTTTAAATATAGTGTAAATTATAGATTAATGTTGTTTTAACTAAATAATAAATTAACCGGGACGTTTCATTGTATGTTTTTTATAAACCATTGCGGAAATTTGAGTTTTTATTACTCGTTGCAATATTCATTTCGTATTTGTGTGTGTAATCACGTAACAGCAAAAAAAACAATGCCGGTTTTATAATATTGTACTTTACGGATAAAATTATTGTCTATATGTAAATAGTGAAAATGAAGTTGATTGACAACGGCAAAGTTTTAAAATAATCATACCGAAAACAAAACTTGCAGCGTGCTAGGGTGCAAATCAAACTATTATAGCTCCTTAAAACAATGTTGAAACTTTATTTATCTTAAAATTTCCGGCTAGTTATGATTTGTAGAAAAAAAAAATGAATAAAACTTGTTTTTCGGCAACGTGAAAGTTTACGGAAATCCTAATCAAAATCAAAATCTCGGACATAATACGCTTTAAATTACTTTTTTTTTTGGTTTTTCTGAAATTTCTTGATAACCTGCCAATTAAATTTAATGATTTTCGGTATTTGGTATTTGTAACACTTTTTTGGGGGGATTCCCAAGGGCTCTTGGTGGCACGCATAGAAAAACGACGAAAATAAAGAATGTAACTTTAACTATTCAGAAATGAATGCTACATAAGTTACTTCTTTGCCCCACCATGCCCCATCTTAATACGCCACAGAAATCAAATTTGTAAACAGTGCACTATATTTTAATTTAATTTACTTGTTAAAAAAAAACAGTAATTTTATGTCCAGTCGAGCACAGAAGCGGAGGCAGAAGTAAACATACAACTAGGAGTTTCCAGCTATTCACACTTTTATGTATATTTTAAATCAGACTCCTTTTATGCCTTCATAACCGTACATTTTGTTTGTTTCTCCATTAAACAGAAAAATTGTAGGTTTTCGTCCCCGGAAAATGTTCGTTTCAGCAATTAAAAAAAAAACTGCGAGCAGCAAGATTTGCTTTATTGTTGCATATGCAAAACAAGTATTATTTTTATGTAGGTACCCATACTGCATGTTTATTGCATAATTTACTGTAATTATTAATGGTTTTTAATTTTAGTATGTACAAGGTTTTAAAGCCAAGGTTTAATTAAATTTAATGACCTTTTTTACTGCTGTTTAAATTTTATGTTTATGCTCTTCATAAACTGGATAGTTTAAAGTAGTTTAAACCAAATGTGAACACCTTAATATTTTAGCTGTATTCGGTATTCGCAACAAGGTTTTAATTTTAACACCGTCCTAATTTAACAGTTGTAGGTTTAAAATGACAAGTTTTACAAATATGTCAGCTAACTTTTGTACTGTAATTTTTTTTCTTTTAATTTATAAAAAGTTTGCCATGTAATTTCAGAACGCTATTATATACTTTTACAGTGATTCACAGCGTATCGAATAGATTGTTCAAAGAGAAAGAAATAATACAATAACTACATAGTGTTCTAGAAAATATTTTAAACCTTCTTACATTTACTGCTCTATATTAATTTATGATGTCAAAAATTATCATATTACATTTTTTTTTATCTTAAATTTAGGTACCGTGTTGGAACTAGTTTTTCAACAAAATCAGTTAATTTACAGACCTGGCACTGTCTTGAAATATTGTTTTTTATAATGTTTACATTACACATAAGATCGTTCAAATTTCATTACTATTTTCACAATAACCTAACATTTCTTTTAACTATTCTAATGTCAAAATTTAAAAAGTGTTATATATGTTTTTTTTATTTTCAATTGCGACCGCTAGGAGGCTGACGTTACCACGTATTGCGGACTCACCAGTGTGAAATATGTCGAATACCTAACCTACTGTTTGAAGGTGGTAGACGATGAAGTATTATAAAAAAAATTACCTTGTCGGACAATCCTATTGAAATTTCAAATATCAAAAAAAATTTAAAACTGAATGGTTACGCTGAAATCTTTGTAGCTAATACTATCTTAAAACTTTAAAATCGCGAAGTAAAAACTAGTAGAGAAACGAAAGAGGAGCAGGCATTTCTTACAATACCTCATGTTAAAGGGATTTCTGAAAATATTATGATAACCAAAAACTATAATATCAAAACAGCCTCCAAAGCCGGAATACTCTTAGATGCTTTCTTACAAAAGTAAAACCCATCCGTAATGAAAACACAAAAATATCAATGGAAACCCTTGCGAGTGTGGCAAAAAAAATACTTCTTTCCAGACGAGTCAAAGAACATCTGAAACATACCCCAAGAGGTGAAACTTCAAGAGCAGGTATAGCGGAACATGTATGGACCAACCAACATGATATACAGTAGTGAGAAGCCAAGTTAGCCAAGAGTTTGGACAAGGAACAGGACTGACGAAAAAGCAAATTCAAAGAAGCAGCTTTTATGAATCAAATTCCCGTATATTTAGTAAACCATGTATAGATATTCCCAATATCTGGAAGCCTTTGCTGTCCAAAACAAACAGCTCAAACTTCACGCTCCAATAAGCACTTAGGTCGAGTCATCAAGCTTCACTGCACATGGTTAGTATTTAAGACAGTAGCCTTAGAATTATAATTTAGTTTACACTTAAAAACAGTTAGATAAACGAACTTACCAAAACGTTGTGTTAAGTAACAGAAGAAAGACAATTCAAAATAGACAAGATAACGAAGTTATGGCTGCTCTCTAGAAGGGTCATTGTTAAGATAGTTTTAAAGGTTGTTGGGGAAGAAAAGTCTTCTTACATAATATATAATATTGCAATTGCGTTTTGGCTTTTATAAGCCATCATAGAGGTATGAAAAATCACATATAGAGCCACATAGTGAGACGCACCCAGTCAACACATAAACAAATAACATCAAAAAACAATAAAAAAGTTACCCATTATGATTTTAAAAAAATATGTAGTATAGGGGTGTATTCTGTAGCACTTCCGTTAAATTTTAGAGGTCGTCAAAATTTTGGCGGCCGTTATAAATTTGTTTATATTCTGTATCTTTCTAATATGTCAAGATCATAACCTATTCTTCTAAAACTACCGGCTAAAGTAATAATTTTTAGAGGGCTATTAAAAATATCCTTTGATTTTTAGCAGTCCGTTAAAACTAGTTTTCTTAGGTTAGCTTTTAATATTATATTTTTTGGTTTGATACTTTATTAGTAATTTGGGATTATTGACGAAGATAGTATTTATTCGTTTAAACAATGGCATTTTCTGATGTTTATATCGAGGCCTTGATTAAGGAATTAATTGACAACCATGAAAGGTGAATATATTTTTTTTATTCAGTGTTTTCACACAATTTAAAATTACCGAAAGCATAAATGTCTGAAACACTGATTTGACCAGGATTTATATCTTCTGGCAAATACTTTCTACAACTTTTTTTGAGCTAAGGGCTGTTAATTTTTGTAAAGCTGAATTCAGATTCCATTAAAGGGTACTCCGAGACAACAGCGATCCTTTCCAGCTACCTAATACCACGTTCAAGAAAACATTTCGATGCAATAAGGACGTAGCAAGAATCAAAATCGATTTAATTAGCCCGCATATGCAAGAAGGACAAAGAATTTCAGCAATTCCTAGAAAACTAAAAATTCTTGCAACCTTAAACTTTTATGGTATGGATAGCTATCAATTATCCACTAGACAATGATACAATTTTGCTTTAAGTCAACCCAGCATGAGTCGTTGCATTCATAAAGTTACTGAAATAATCTATTATAACTTAATGCCGAATTGGATAATATTTCCCAATAATGAGAACAAGAGAAATACAGTTATGAATGGTTTCAGAAATAACTATAATTTTCCACAATTCTTGGGAGCTGTAGATTGTATATACTTTCATAGCAATTATATCACCACCAGAAGATTATCCAGCACTTCCCTACTTTTGTAGAAAAGGATATTATAGTATTAATTGCCCAATAATTGTCGACAGTGACTACAATATATTGAATATGAATGCTCGTTTTCCTGGATCAACCCACGATGCGGCTATTTGGCAAGCTTCCAATATTAAAATTATTATGCAAGATCTATATATTTATTGTGCTTATTATTTTCTTATAGGAGGCTCTGGGTACCCTTTACAACCGTTTTTTACTAACCCCCTTTGAGAACCCTGCGGTAAATACGCCCGAAAGTAGTTATAATTATCACTTTGGAAGTATAAAAATAATTGAAAAGTTGAATAGAACACTAAAATCAAGATTTCGATGCTTATTAAAGCATAGTACTTTAAATTACGATCCTATTAAGGCAGGAAAAATTATTTATAGTGGTGGTATATTGCACAATATATCACGGTTTTACAAAGATGATCTTCCAGAAGAAATTTTAGATTTAGATAATGACGGTGCTTTCAATGATATTGAAAATATGCCTGATGAAAATTGGCACAGAAGAATAGAATAAATGAGAACTGGATTCATTTTTCCTCCTAGCAGTTTTTGGTTTTCTCCTTTCTGGCATTTTGTAGTCCTCGGAGCGCGAGACATTTTAAAATCAATGAACTAAATCGTATAATTCCACAATAAAAGTGTCATAATAATGTCAAATTTCGGCGACGGTAGTTCAAACAACTCAAAGTGTGACGTTGCCCTATTTCTAAACACACATTTTAACGGACTCCTCTAAAATTTATATTTTTTAACCAAACTCTAAAATTTGCCTTTACAGAATATCAATTTTACCAAACATTTTTAGAGGGCTGTTAAAATTTAAATTTTTAATGGCCTCTAAAATTTAGCGGCTTGTTTACAGAATAGACCCCATAGTATGTTAAACATGTAGAGCAACAACCTTTTAAACTATCTTAGACAAGATAATTTCTTTGACGGAATCTACTGTTCTCACTGTAAAGTTAAATGTTTAATTGGCAGCCAGCCAACGAGTTTTCTCGAAACCGATACAAATTGAGTCAATTTAAGCTACAATAAAACCCTAAAAGAGTAAAAATTGGCGTTTTCACGTGGTTTAATTGTGAAACTCGTAAGAAACCTCTGTGGATCTTTGCATTTGACATCGTCGTTGGACGGTTGAGTGGTAGGTAATTTAGAGTAGTGGTAGCGTTCTCGAATCATCTATTTTCAACCGCGTTGATATATCTGGATATTGCATGTAATTTCGGAACGCTGTCATATTCCTCGCGTCGTTCAAGGTCCGCGATTGCAATTTATAAAGATAAATCCCTTAACTTAATAAAAATATCCCAAAACAAATTAGAAACCCTACAGGTTTCAAACGGTATAAAATATTGACCTTTTGTGGCCTTAAATTAAAGCAAACGCGCGCTTCAACGTTATTAACTCGACTTTAGATCTTGTAGATTAAACTATAAATTTTAAAATTATGGTCAGATCGAATAAAAAAGTTGTTCCAAGTGGAACGGCACGGCGGCGGGTTCGGAGTTAATTTCTGTTTTGCCGCTAGGAAGCAATTTAGGGCCGAGTACACCGATGATTGGAAAAGTGAGAGGGAAAACAAAACAGCTCGCGAAAATTGGAGTAATATTACTAAGTACAAGCTACAAACAGTGTGCCTGGTGGTTTTAAATGAAACAAGACAAGGTCTATAATAGCTAAAGCGGTAATTTTATACTGAAATTGATGAAGTTTGTTAATTAAAGGTCTACCATTGCTTATGTGTAATACCCACTCATGCACCAGGCCCGTAGCTAGGATTTTGTTTTGGAGAGGGGTGACAAGAAAAAAATGTAGCACCAAAACTTCTTTAATATAATTGTTCAGTCAAAATATTGCTTTAATTTTCTCCACTACCATTACTGAATGCAATAATTCCAAAATCATTTTTGATAATAGAATGCAAAAATTCTTGCTCTTGAGTGGGAATATTTATTCTGAAACACTTGCTTCTTATGCGTTTTGCGTGAATTTTCATTCCATAACAAGATACAAAATGAATATTCTGTAATTGATATAAACGACATAGGTTGCCATGAATTTCGAAACTGTCAGTGTCAGATAAAAATGGCCGCGTTGTAATAATTATTTTCAGACAAATTTTAGTGCAAGTCAAAAAATGAGTGAAAAATTGGATGAATCAGATATGGAATTGGATGGTCGTGGAGAATAGTAGATTCTAACCGAGTAGCAGACTATATTTTCTCCACGACCATCCAGTTCCATATCTGATTCATCCGATTTTTCACTCATTTTTTGACTTGCACTAAAATTTGTCTGAAAATAATTATTACAACGCGGCCATTTTTATCTGACACTGACAGTTTCGAAATTCATGGCAACCTATGTCGTTTATATCAATTACAGAATATTCATTCCGTATCTTGTTATGGAATGAAAATACACGCAAAACGCATAAGAAGCAAGTGTTTCAGAATAAATATTCCAACTCAAGAGCGAGAATTTTTACATTCTATTATCAAAAATGATTTTAGAATTATTGCATTCAGTTATGGTCGTGAAGAAAATATAGTCTGCTACTCGGTTAGAATGAAAATTCGATACTCGTGGTTCCTCACGCTCGCTACGCTCGCGTTCGGAATCTTCCACTCGGATCGAATTTTCATTCCAACCTCGTTACAGAATCTACTATTCTTAAATTTTGTTAAGGGCAAATAATCTACAACATTCAAATTAGCTTGTTTTACACAATTTGTGGCTGAAGCCTTTAAGCATATAAGCATTATAAGCACGTAGGCGGAGTCATCAAGCTTCATTGCACATGGAAAGTATTTAAGACAGTAGCCTTAGAATTATAATTTGATTTACACTTGAAAGCGGTTAGAGATACTAACTAACCGAAACGCTGTATTAAGTAACAAAATAAAGACAATGCAAGTCCGAAAAGGTAATTTTTTTGATTTTACTTCATTATCTACCACCTTTAAACAAAAAACTTATTATTGTTCGCTCTACTTTTAGTGGATCGAGTGAAAGCACGGCGTTGTCTCATATCGGGAACGAAGATATGGTGACATTGTAAAGAAACGTACACTACTTTTATTAAAAACATCAATCAGCTGATCACATTTAAAATAGCAAGGTAATTCTAATGAACATGTGCTACGATTCTTAGCGCGAATAAAATAAATGTAGCGTTAAGCACATTATATCGGTTGACTTCGAGAACATTACTATTTTAATTTATTGTTTTATTGTGAATTCTTGACACAGACACAGACACAGATATTCTTCTTATTTATTCTTATTTTTGTCAAAGTTAACAAAGATATAGGTACCGTTGCATTTAAAATTTTTGAGAAAAATGAAGAAATTGTTGATTGTACTAAATAGCGGCCTCTAGCTGTCTGATGACGTAGTTTTTTATAAAATGGATAGAACAAAAGATTCCCTATTAAGCGACATCAATTTTGTCAAATTCCGATGGACCAAACCAAAGTTGTGAATATTTTTGCATAGCAATATTTGCCCCCTCTCCTTAAATAAAAAGATGGAGCAAAAACTTAAATACAAAAATTATTGGTTTTTGGTTTACAGGATTTTTGATTACATCGAAAAAATGCTACTTTTCATACATGTTTACTACAAGGATTTTTGAAAAATCCCGTTTTTTGTTTAGCCCCTATATTTACGCCCCCTAGCGGTCGACCTGGAAACTTAAATTGATGATTTCCAGTAAGTTCTCCCATTCACTTTTGTACACACAAATCGTACGGTAAACGGTTTCTAAGATACAGCCCGCGTCCCTTTTCAGTTGTACCCCCGGTCTGCATACCAAAAAATGTCCTTCCAGCTGGAAAACTGCAAATATTATACCCATTCCCAAAATTAATAACCCAATAAATCTCAATAATTTTAGACCAATTAATATTTTGCCGGTTTTTTCCAAAATATTAGAAAAAATCATTTTTAAACAACTGACTGACTACTTGTTGGAATGTGATGTGATACCGATTACACAGTCCGGATTTCGTCCACAACACAGTACTACCACAGCTTTACTCAAGGTGACTGATGATTTCCTAAGGGCATCAGATGAAGGAATGAATGGTTGTTTGCTCCTTCTGGACTACAGTAAGGCCTTCGATACTCTTGATCATGCCATTCTTTGTGATAAACTCAGTCATTTTGGTCTAGGTCCTGAGTAGGTTGAATTGATTAGAAGCTACTTGAGTGGTAGGTATCAGAGGACTTCACTGGGTGGAGTTACTTCGTCGTTTATGGAGGTTAATCGGGGTGTTCCTCAGGGTAGTATCCTGGGACCTTTGTTATTTTCTGTTTACACTGCTGATTTTAGTACATACTTAAAATACCTTAACTCACACCAATTTGCTGATGATACTCAACTTTATTACTTCTTTAAAAGCTGCGAAGCACTGGTAGCGCAGGAACGTATAAATAATGATCTTGGCACAATTCGTGACATTTCCAAGGCTCATGGCCTTATACTTAATGAAGCTAAAACGCAACTGCTCGTGTTTGGACAGAGAAGTCTTGACGATGTTCTTAATATTAAAATAAATAATGTAAGGATCAATGATGTTGATTCTGCTAAAAACTTGGGAGTATATTTTGATAAAAAAATCAGATTTCATGATCACGTGTCTTATATTTTACAGAAAAGCTATGGTAAATTAAAAACTTTATACCTATATAAAGACATTTTAAGTCGAAACATTAAATGGAAACTTTGTGAATCTCTCATCTTGTCTCTTGTTTCTTATTGTGATGTATTATTTTGGCCTGCCTTGACAGCCAGCGATAGGAGTAGTTTACAAAGGTTGCAAAATGGTTGTCTTCGATTTTCTTGCGGAGTTAGGAAGTTTGACCATATCTCCTCTAGTTACCTGGAGTCAGGTTGGGTAAGATTAGACTCTAGATATTTTTTGCATATGTGTACTTTGGTTTTCAAGGTCGGTATGTTTCAGCAGCCTGAGTACCTCTTACAGAAGCTTACGCAGGGATTAGATACGCATCAACTAACAACACGATATAATTTTCTATATACTGTTCCAAGGCACAGAACTGCTTTATTTCAGCATTCATTTTCCTATAATGCTACCAAATGTTACAATTCTTTGCCTTTGGAGGTAAAAGCGAGTTCGACGGTTCCGGTGTTCAAGAGGCGCATCAAAGAGTTTATCAAAAGTAAATAAATCCTTCATGTTTGGTAAAAATTATATTACGCTTACTATTTAGAATCTTATATCCGTATATTTTGATGTTAGGCCAAGCTATGTTGTTTTTTTTTCCTTATTATAAAACTATTTAAAAAATCGTCTTATATATACTGTTTTATCTGTTTTCTCTGAATTGTCTTTTTCCTTTAATCTAAGTTAATTTACTTTATCGATAACACTCTTTTCTGTAATAATTATTAAGTTCATTATATGTGTTAAATTAATATTTTATTACTATGTAGTACCTAGTAGTTACCTATATTTTAAGTTTTTTTTCTTGTTATTGGTAGGTGGTTAGATGAGTAGCGATTACGCTAGATCCCGCCACCTTTTAGAAACATTTTATAAACTGTTTACTTTCAAGTTATATATAATAAAGGCATTTATTATTATTATTATTATTATATCTCGTTTTACAGTTGTTTTTTAAAGTATTATTGATGAAATGGGTAGATCTATAATAAGTTTAGCCTCCAAATAGAACTCAAACGTATCCAAAACAAATAATTTGAATTCCCCAAAATTGTTTAAATGTTATTAATTCGACCTTTTGTACGGGAGGCCGGCGGCAAAATTGAATTTGTTAAAATCTAATCGAAATTCATAAACAATAGTTAATAGTTGGGTAAAGTAAACTTTTAAATTAGCTCGGGTTAGTTTATATTGCAGATCGATAAAGATCATTTGTTGGGGTTAAGGTACAGAGTGTGCCAAATTCAAGATATATAAACGGTTTTAAACACAAAAATAAAACTAGGAATAACAAAATTTGAAAAACGAAGAAAAATTAAAAAATTGACAATGGGATTTTATTATTTATATTTACCATTTATTATTTTGAGATCAAATTTGACCAATTTAACTTAAAACAGGCAAGGTAGTGTCGGGGTCGCGTCTTTCAGATAAATACTGCTACTTGTCACTTCGATTTATTTTTAATTGAATTAACCATATTTTTATTTATTTAATGATGAAGCCAGGAAAAGGTTGGTTCTTTCCACAGATATGTAATATATAAGGATACCAAATTGTTTACATTTTGTCCCCATCAGAAATCGTTTTTAACAAAAATTAATGATGACAAATTTCTGCTGATTGCCCTAGATCCACCGCCTGTGTTTAAAAATGAATATTATGTTAATATTAGATGCATTGTGATGTGTACTTATTAAGTAAAAATAATATACCAAATATATGTGTATTTTTAAAATTTTCTACTAGGCAAATTATTATTATAGTTTTGTAATGATATCAAATATAATGCTTTTGGGAAATCATAAGGCAAACGCTGTACAGACGTTTTCACTACATGTGAAGCCGAATTTTTGATATTCATTCATTATCTAACGTTACATTGTTGGTGAGCTGTGTTTGAAATGAATTGCGTTTTTTGATCAATATTTATTATTTTTTCGAAATAGAATTATTCAGTGCTATTTGTGATTATTTACAATGGTTCGTCAGTGCGTGGTGTGTAAGAGGTAAGAAAACCGACTATTTTAAGCCTTGACAAATATTTCGGCTGTAAATGAGTGCATTCAGTTTATGTGTTTTTAAACTTAAAAGCGACGGTGTAAATAGCTCTTTATTTTAGGCAAAATATATGGATTGTTTTTGATTAAAAAAAAACTACATGCCAATGAATTGTGAGGATAACAGCGAGTTTTTACAGTTTACAGTGTTGCCGTTTTTAACTTATCTAAAAATTTGGAAGTTTGTATGATTGTAAACAAATCGTTATTGATGAATGAAATGTTTTGTCTCCTTATATTATATATCTGTGGGATAATTAAACAGAGGGTTAACACAATATTATAATATAATACTGGTCTGATTATTTTTAATATCATACAAATCCTCCGAGTCAGTTATTGACATTTACTGGTGCTGTTGTTATTAAATTTCAGAACTGTATTATTTTTTAATTTAGCCACTAGACTTAAATTTTTCTAAATAATCCTAAATAAATCCCGTTACACCTTTATATAGGGGAAGGTTGCCTATATTGAACCGCTACCTAAATTGGACCACAGTACATTTCTCCGAAACTAAACAAGTGCCATATCATCTGGCAACACTGTAACATACTTCGAACCAGAACCTTTGATCGGCAACAAACTCAACTAGTTGGCCGTTAGTGCTTGGCGTGTACAGAGCAAAACGTAATTTACACAATTTTAATGTAATATTTTTAGGATTTACCTAAGAATTTGCCTTAGAACCATAAAACTTTGAGCAAAATCTTTTTTATGGAAGTTATCAAGTAAGTTTTTTTCTTTCTATTTCTCCTATTACTATGCCATATTTGTTTTTTCTTGTTTCTTTCCTGGGTGGTTTTGTAAAACACGTGTTAGTTGCTTAAATTGGACCACTGGGTGATTGTCAAAATTGAACCGGTCCAATTTAGGCAATTTTTCCAAATTGTGCAAAAACAATTTTTCTCTTTAAATAAGTTAGTGTCATGAACTAACACCATTTCAATATTGCTACAATCTTTTTTCTTTGAGTTAAAAAATAAAACTATGACTGGTCCAATATAGGAAACTAAAGGTACTTTTATGCATCAGGATGTCTTCTACCGAAATTTTGATTGTAAATTTGATGTTTTTTTGAAATATAAGTATAACACTTCCTATACCAACAATTTTATTTTTTATTTATTTATTTAACACCTAAGCTTCCGATTTAAATCATGTGGTCCAATTTTGGAAACCCCAGGTGCAATTTAGGCAACCGGTTTCCTATATTGAACCACTTGCAGAGGTTTTTTTTATAGCCTGGTATATCATAGATACTTTGATATAAAATTCTGCAAAAAATCCTGCAGTTGAACAACATACTAAAGTATACTAAGGTATAGCTTCAAGATCGATTTTGCGTTATTATCAGGATCTATGATAAGAAATCTGGAAATTGGTCCAATATGGGCAACCTTCCCCCTACAGTGTGTTCCACCGGGAACCGCTTCAATCTATTTCTATATAATATGGAAAACTATACATAGCAAAATTTTAAATACAGTAGATTGATATATAATAGATACAATATGTTGACGGGGGCAATCCGGCTAAAGTAATTTCAATATGGTTGCACTTGCGGTTATACCGGAAGTAGGTGTTAACTTGCTTATTTTAAATAAAACACCATATTATTACATTTTTGGATTCTTTGCAAGATTTTAGGTTTCATATATCATGTCCTATACCCAAGTAAAAGCGTTTTTGATATATTTAAGTATCGTATGTTTTTATGTCAAAAATGACGTTTGCAGGCCGAAAAATAATTATCAATTTCTCCTATAAGGAAGCTTTTATTATTGATTTGGATTCGCATCTCCGTTGAAAAGGACCGGCTTTAATAGATATTTATATTTTGATAACTATTAATACAGGGTGTTCAAACAATAAGATTAAATATTCAATTAAAAAGACTGCAAAACTCTACATTTTCAAATGGAAACCTCAAATTTCATAATTATTTGTTATTTAGTATTAAAAATAAGGGTAGGTAAGTTTGTGAAAAGTTGTCTATTTCAAAAAATTTAAGTTTTTAAAATATTGTCAATTTAATATACCTACTTATCACTTTCATAATAGCTCCTCACCCCTTTTGGGTTTTATTTGAAATTCAATTGACTCAATTTGTGCCGTTTTCAACAAAAGCTGTTGGCTGGCTGTTATTTCCGAAATGTAACTTTACAGTCAGAACAGTAGGAATATTATCCAGGATAATCCACACTGGTATACAGTCCACAGGACATGGCAATGTCTGCCTCCTAGTGGTAGCAATTAAAGATAAGAAAATGAAATACATAGAACACATTTTAAATTCTGACATTAAAATATTTTTAAATTTTTTTTAGGTTATTGTGAAAATAGTAATAAAATTTGAACGATCCTTTATGTTATGTAAACATTATCATAAACAATATAATATGACAGTGCCAGGTCTGTAAAGTAACTGATTTCGATGGAAAACTAGTTCCAACACAGTGCCAAAATTTCTGCGTCATCGCATTTTAGCAACGTAATATGCTTTTGCTTCCTGAGGAGCTCACGGTAGACTCTCACGCACCTGAAAACGTAGCGCCTTAATAACCGATATTGTTTAAATTAATCACGTGATCCAAAACACGTCATCATATGTTTGTGCAGTAAAAAAGTCAGCTCACTCGAAAAAGTTTAAATGAGATGGTCTATCTTTGCTAAATTGTCGTCGAATTTTATAATGATACATCTAGCTCCTATATTTAGGACACCCCATATAAAACGGCTCCAATGAGCGGAAAGGGAGCAAAGGAACGTTTTAAGCCCCGTGTGTATTTTACCATATGCCCCAGGTCACGGTGCCTGTTTTTGACGGTAATTAATTTTAAATGAAATTCCTTTGTCGAGTTCTGTTTTCTTTGGGAAATATTTGCTTTGTTATTTTGCCACTCTAAGTAGCTATCAAAAGGATATATTTAAACTGTATTATTGAATGGGGTGGGGTAATGACGAATATTATTTATGAAGATTAAATTTGTGATAGGGGGTACAGAGGAGCTTGCGAACTTTAAGTCATATAATTTTCCTCCGTGATATTTCTATAGCGGAACTTAAAACTAATCTTAGAAATACAATTTTTTGGGATAAACAGTGGTAAAGTAGAGGGGACAGTATGTCCCATCCCCCACGACCTTCACGTCCCTAACGTTTTGCGCCATACAATTATTATTTTTAGTTTAGTAGCAGTCAAGAATAGTATATTAAAATACACGTTTTATAAAGCATAATTTTATAGCACGCGTCCATGTTAAAAAACGAGCCGCTTGCGGCGAGTTTTATAACGGGACAAGTGCTTAAAACTGCTTTATATAACACGTACTTTATACTATTTTTTCTAATTTGTAGTTTTTTCAATAGAAAACACATATTTAAAAAGAAAATAAATCCTTCAAATTTTATAAATTTTTATGTCTAAATGTTATGTTGGTAATACTATTTTTTATCATAGTAGCCTATGGACAATAAAAATTATTTTGCGAACTGTCATTTTTTGATTTATTCACCCATTTTCATCACGACATTCTAAAGTTATTTTAGTGATATGAGATTTGAAATTGGACGGAATACGTTGTGTGATCCTTGTACATTCGGTACATATACAGAGCGTTCGGAAATTCGGGCGATTTTGCTAATTTTTTTTGAATTTCAAAAGACGTGATTTTACGTCAATTTTTCAATTTTTCAATTTCAATGTTACCAAAATCAAATAAAGAAAAAACGCGTATCGCGTATCGCGTATCATTATGAACTTCATTTCAAGTTCATAATGAACCTATTATGAACGTCAAATAGAAAAAAATATTTAAAATATTTAAAAGCGCATATTACACTGTACCAGCAGAGAAGCACAGGCATTTTGTTCAAACTATGTCAACCCCAAAAACTCTTGAGTACTATAGAAATCATTCTGCAATAATAATTTTCTAATTCAGTTATTAAAAGGTATTTCAGGAAATTTTTTTATATGCATGGGATAGCAGTTGTAATATTTAGGCCATCTAAACGATGGTAGTTTATTATTATTTCGTTTCCCCGTTTAGTTGGTTAGTTGTGACAGAGCCGGTTCATATTAAACTGTTACCTGTGTTTATAGCAATAAATTAGACAATCATATACAGGGTGGCCCTTTAGTGTGGCAAAGTACAATAGCTCCGTTACTATTTCAAATACATTACAAAAGTATAATAATCGCGTAGCGGTATATAGCGTAGATTTGATGTACGCACTTCACAGTTACCCAGTCACCAACAGGTCGCTATTATTTGAATCTCGGCATTGTACCGTAGCCGTTGCGTAGTGCTGGTGTGTGAGCTGCCTTAAAAATGAGACTCATTTCGACCGTCGTCGCCTATCGCTAATCGTTACGCCGCCATCGCATTGGTGTATACTTTTATACGCTATAGCTATAATGAAACACAGATCAGTGCTCAAAAGCTCTAATTTACATAATAATTATTAAAACAGTTTTGCCAAATGGGAAAATCCTAAACACGCATGTATATAATTGTTGCTAGTTAAAATTATTAATAACTTTTGACATATAACGTTGTTATAGCTTTAAATGTGGCCTAATTAAAATTATATTATATTAAATAGTTGACCACATTTGAGAACACTTTTTATTGATGGCTGGATGTTGAATATTGTACAAACAACATTGATGACGAAACCCGATTAGTTCACGATAGCTGAGTGAGTACGTTTACACCCTATAACGACAATGATAATTTTTTCAGTTAGCGAGGTGTTGGACACTAAAATAGTAATTTACGTTACAAGT
This sequence comes from Polydrusus pterygomalis, assembly GCA_963969555.1. Lineage (NCBI taxonomy): Eukaryota > Metazoa > Arthropoda > Insecta > Coleoptera > Curculionidae > Polydrusus > Polydrusus pterygomalis. The sequence continues at coordinate 7,272,053 of OZ018376.1, forward strand.
CCGGAAAATACTGTTGTTTTGGACGAGTCGACAAAATTCTAGGACGAGCCGTAGGCGAGTCCTGGAAGTCTGCGAGTCCAAAAAACTGTTTTCGGACCTGTTGCGTACACTATTTTTTCGGCAACTGTGTAGAATAACAAATCAATGAGACATTTCTTTATTATATTTCTTTGTAGAACAAAATTTCGAACATTTAAATTCTTATTTGTATTAAATATTGAAATTCGAACAGAAGATAGGTACTAACAGAAACATTCTAATTCTTATTTATATTAATATTTATATTAAAATTCGAGCAATTGCTAATCTTGATGTGAAGTACGTACTTCCCGGACTAGGCACGTACTTCCCGGACTAGGCCGGAGAAATTCTACTTTCTGACAGGTAAAGCGTCCGGGAAGTGGGTGCTTTCCGGACGGTTGCCGAAAAAACAATTTTTTCTCAAAATGTTTTAATAATGATCAAAAAGAAACCTAACCCTAATTTTTTTATGCTAATTAAAACTTATAATTTTATTCTTCTGATTTTAACCTAGAAAGCGCAAGTTCAAATACCTACATACTCTAAAAAACGTATACAATATGTAGGTACATCGTTTTTTAAAAAGCAGAAACCTCGAATCTCTGACTGTTGTTTCTGAAAAATTTAAACATATTGTAACATACAAGTATTTAATAACGTAATCAATTTATTGGGTAAATATCGCATTAATAATAATGCCACCAGTGGCGTTTCGTATAAATAAAAATCGCGACAGGATACAAAAAGTTAAAAGTTAAAATACCTTACTTAAGTTTAGGACTAAATTTTTAATTGCGACATTTTTCTTTTCTTCCCTTCATTTTTTCTTTAAAAATTATTTCACTTGCAATTTAAAACAAATGGTACTTTCTTACTATAGGGAGTACAAGGTGTCCAAAAAAATAATAAAAACGGAAAATTAAAGTTTTGGTTTATTTCCTATATCTCCGAAAAGTGGTCGGAATTTGCTTAATTTTTCACTGGCATTAAGTTAAGCTCAAAATTATCCAACTTTGCCCCGATTTAACCCTAACCCTATATTGTATGGTTTCCGATGTCCCAATGATGAGCATCGAATTTGGGACAACCTGTACTATTAAAACCAACTTAACAAATAAAAGATCAATAAAAAAAAGTATTTTTTACTTTTTTAGACAAGGCGTTTTTTTCCAACACACAAATTTGTAATGTAAACGTTCTTTTTACCCTTAATGTATGTATCTCCTCTCCACTAAAACAATATATTATCCCGTACCATCTTGGAAAATCTTTTCGCTCACTTTTAAAAATTATGAGCTAAACGTCAGCAAAGTTTAACCACGACATGATCTATAGAAATTACGCTGCGCTTTTACAGAATTAAATTATTACTCTGGAAAAATGCCAATAACTCGGTGGTGGCTTTTTATAAAATAAAATTTCTATTAAGACGCGATCGGGGTTAATAAGTTTTTAATAATCCCCAACCAAGGATCATAAAGAAATAATTATTAGAAAATAATTTAGTGTCCGCGAAAATAATTAAAACCGAATAATTGTGGCATAACGGACAAGTGTGTAACTGTTTTTTTTATATTGGAATAAGTACACAGGGATCCAAGCACAATGGATACCCTGGGGCGGGTAGACCACGACGACCGTTTCGTCCTTGTTAGGACTCTACGGGCAGCCATAACCCAAGCAGTCCCGACAACGGTCGTAAGATGTATTAATAGACAGTTTTCGTTGTCTTTTAAAAGCAATTCCGATAGCCGCTATTTGACCACTTTGACATTTGAGCTGTCACTTATCGTTATCGTTACGGATAAGTGGCGGGAGCTAACGGACGGAAGACAAAGCCATAGCGAAAACGGAACGCATGTGTAATGACCATTTTTAATGACCAAATCGGAAATAAAGTTTGCATTCAGCATTATTATAGTTTTCTAAATTGAAATTTCCATACAACTGTGCTTGATACTGAATGTCCTGGCGATCAAGCACCTCCAAGAGAAGGGCATCATCCAAATCCGAATCACTGGATGAGTCCAATAAAAGCAACCTTTCGTCTATCATGATGTTTTAGAATTTTGGGTAGATACTAGGAAATTAAAACCAAGCAAGAAAGATAGCACAAAACGTATATGAAAATATGAACACAAACCATTAAAGATAGGTTATGTTGTATTTGTTATGTTTATTGTCGAATTCGACTTAACGTTAAGCGAATTAAACGAAAACTATTTTTACGATCTGTCAAATAGCGGCTTCGTATTCGTATTCGTTATGGTTAACCGTTTGAATTTGCCAATACAACGAAAACTCTCTAATGTCTTTTTGCAAAAGCAAAGCGGCCATCAATACACCGTATCGACATTCAGTGCTGGATTTACCATTAGGCTGAGTAGGCTGGAGCCTAGGGCGGCAGATTTTAGGGGGCGGCAAATTTGGCCCAAAATTTTTTTTTATCTTACAGAAATAAATGGTACAATCTTTATTCATGGTCGACGGGTAGTATTTTTTTAAATAAACTTTATTGTTGGCCGTGTCTGTTAATGGGGATAAAAAAAGGTAGTTGGAACTTTACTGGCTTTGCAGAAAGAAATTTCATTTTCAATAAAATAAGTAGGTAATCATAAATTTTTAAAATATTTACTAAAAATGACTGACCAAATTTGGGCGTGGTCTTAAAAAATTTTCGCCTGCAGCGGGCTTTTTATTTCCCGAACACTTCACCTGTTTCACAACTCACGAGCCGTCACTGGTATAGGGGCGGCAAAAATTGTATAGCCTACTAGCGGCAAATTTGTAAATCCGCCACTGGCGACATTTTAGCGGAATTAACTCCAATATATAAGGCAGTCACACTGGTAATAATCGAAAGGGATTATCCTCTGAACATGGTAACGACACGCTGTTGTTTATTTACGTAGCAGCTAGCTGGTACTTACGGTTTTACTAGTGTTAATTATAGTATATAGTGTTAAAATCTAGACATTGCACAATGTAGGTACACAATGCGAAGGTTAGATTAGGTTAGAGTGGCAGACCTCTGGCATTGTCCAAACAGTCACAGGTAGTCCTATAAGGACCGTTGTGATACCACACATGTTCCGTGGAACCCATCCGCATCAGCTTCCTGATGGTTAACGCGACGTAGACCGTAGAAGAATCTTGACAGCTCATTCAAACCGGCCGCTGCTGTTAATAAACTTCGTGAGTCGACCCAGTTGCAGGCTGCTCACTTCCTCCAGATCATTAAAGAATGGTTCGCCCAGGGCATTGAACCTTCTTCTAGCGAGGCCGGGGCATTCACACAAGAAATGCTGAATACTTTCCTCCTCTTGTTCATCTCTGCAACTTCTACAGAAGTCGTTACTTGGTATATGCATACGTTCAGCGTGTATTTGTGTCTACCGAACGGGCAATGTCCGGTGGTTACAGCAATGATGTTTCTTAGGTCCTTCCGACTGTGCTATAATAGCGCTGCGGTTTTAATGCCATCAAGTAGGGGCCACAATTGCCTGGAGATGCTACAGGTTGTCAGCACTGTTCATCTGCTTTGCGCAAGTTGTTCAGCTGTCGGTGCTATCTCCTCTTTGACTGATCCCAGTGGCCTAGCCACAGTATTCTCTGCTAGTTCGACAGGCATGCTTGCGCCCTCCCTGGCGAGCGCATCAGAAGTCTCGTTGCAAATCTTAAATATTTTTTCTAGAAATCACCATAATTCCTATAAAACATTACTGCTTGAAAATTGATTATAAGTTTATTAGTTTTGCCCGACATTTTACAAAAATTAATAGCTCCTAAAAGTAGTCTTCATCAGCTATAAAATACGAGAAGTGGCGTAATATCATAAAACTTTTATACCTCTCTCTATTCTCCATTAATCCGTGTTTATGGGATTATTAACTATATTAAGTTATCCTATCTTAATAAAAATTTTATTTTATTAACAGCCACCGTAAACCGAGACCTGGCGACATATTAATTTCCGTCATTTAAGCAAGCTTAATTGACTGTGGACACTGAATTTATAACTATAGCGTAGCTATATAGTCTACGCTGTGGATATCCTGTGGAAAACACTAGGATTTTACTTTGATCCGCTTCCCTTCAGGACCATCGTCATCGTCATCGTCATATAGGAAAGCTACTTTGGGACTTTTTCAATCAATAATAAGGTCTTAGGTAAACCTTAACGCCCGCTTATTTTCCCATTGACCTCTAAACAGCGCGACACAACGCAGACGACTGCCACATGCATATGCGTGTGTGACGTTGCGTTTTAGCTAAAACCGAAACGAGCGTTTAACAAGTCGCGTTATAAAGCAAATTCTGAAATAACATTTTTTTAAAACCGACCAGAAAATATACACTTTCTGGACAATTTTTTGTCTAGAAAATAACCTTTTTTCGATCGCAAGACCGGAAAAGTGACCTTAGAGACCGGAATAGTAGATTCTGTTACGAGGTTGGAATGAAAATTCGTTCCGAGTGGAAGATTCCGAACGCGAGCGTAGCGGTCTCTAATGTCACTGTCACCCTGTTTTTTGTTTTTCCAATCGCTCTTTAAAAATACAAGATACCTTGATTTCGTTATTATGACAACAACATTTCGATGTATTGTCGAGTGACAGTTCGTTGATTTTTAATTTTGTTCTTTATGTCAAACTTGTTTCGCGTGGATTATAAAATATATCGAAGTGTTGGTCTTAAAAAAAAAAATATTGTACGTCACACAACCGAAAATTAGTGTTTTCCGGTCTTGTAACGTAAATTACTATTCCGGTCCCTGTTTTTTGTTTTTCCAATCGCTCTTTGATAATACAAGCTACCTTGATTTCGTTACTATGACAACAACATTTCGATGTATTGTCGAGTGACAGTTCGTTGATTTTTAATTTGTTGTTTATGTCAAACTTGTTTCGCGAGTTTGCAAATTTAACAATATGAATTCAGATTTTGAATTATCCGACACGGAAAATGAGATTTCAGAAGAAATTTTTAAAGCAGCAAGGAAAGCGACTTACGATATATTGCCAGTAAAATCAAAAGCCCGTTACGAGAAGTCATACGACGCATTTAAAAACAATATAAAATAATTTAATGTAAGTATATCGAAGTGTCGGTTTTAAAAAAAATATTGTACGTCACGCAACCGAAAATTAGTGTTTTCCAGGTCTCTCCAAGCTTCCAGGACTCGCCTACGGCTCGCTTGTCTCGACCTGAAAAACACTACTTTCTGGTCTTGTAACGTAAATTACTATTCTGAAAAATGTTCCGGCAAAAAAACGAAAACCCAGCCCGATAATACTAAGAAACACTTCTCTTGAGCTTCTTTAGAGTCTAATATTTTATGTAGAATAAGCATTTTGTCAACAGAATAATTTTTGGGAAAACATTCCTTATACACACAAACAAAACCAGCCTTTTATATGTCAAGGGAGAGTAAGCCTTTAAAAGATCATTATAAATTATAGGTACCTACCTACATTTTGCGGCGATAAAATTTATTTGAACATTAAGGGGTCACAAACCCCATCATGCATGGAAAGATTGTTTTTCCCGGCTTTTTCTCCGCTAAAGTACAGATTTTTAATAGTATATTTATCAAATAGACTCAGATTTTGAAGGAATTGAAAGAAATTGAATGAAAGTAATTTTAAAAATTAATTTTTATTTTTCCTAACTTTAATTAAGAAGAAATTGTGAAATAAATTAGACTTCTTCGTTGCCACTTTTTCTCCTCTATAAAATGGCGTTATCAGATTTGTAATCCGACGTATAATAAAAAAATATTTTTAAGAAACACGAATATGTATAATGAAACCGAATTACTTAACACACCTTTTTACGTTACGTCTCACAGGTCCCTGGTTTCTAATTCATTTAGTTCGTGAATAGAATATTTAATTTGTTGGTTATTTCCCGTCCATTGTGAGAAGGAGTGCCGTCTTGTTGCCATCATAACTACCGAAAAGTATTAAGAGGCTCATATACGAGATGCTCAAAAATATAATCTAACACACACTTAAGTTTTTTAACTATCTCTTACTAGACTTCCGAGCACTAGTGACGAACGATTTTTTTTCTATCAATAATGTGCAGTTCGCCAAATCAGCAGTGTTCCCTTCTTTTAGGGAAACAACGAACTCTGGTCGTGAATCTTAGTTCTGCTGACTTGATGACTTGACAACCATTGATAGATCGGGAAGCGCGGATAATATTTCATCATTGCAACTTTTCGAATTTGTTTAATGAATTTAATACAGGTTTAATGTTACCTATGAATAACCTATATTTAATGTGACCTATAGAAATGCATTGTAAAAACATCACTTTAATTTTGCCGATTATTTATGGCGAAATGAGGCGGAGCACCATACTGCTGTAACCATATTCGATTATCATGAAGATAGGCTTCTGCATGGTAAGAAAATAAAGCAGTCAAAGCTGGAATAAGTTCTTCTTGCAAGAATGGATATCAAATTTGAGGGTTTACTGCCAGAAGGGCGTATCCACAAAATTGCGATTTTGGGCTTGTAACCTAAATATGATGCTTATGGTCATATGTTTGTCATGCCAAAAGGTTGTATTCATCAGACTGCTGGTTACGTAACTACTTCCCTATTTCTTTAGACGTATCAACAGTTATCGTCAAGTTAAACTTACCAGAAAGTTGTATGTACATACGTCCTTTTGAAACGACAAACGTATATTATTTGTAAGGTCGTATGACCATCCGATGGCCAATGGCCAAGAAACGAGGATTGCCGTATAAAGTAATTCGCTTGACATACAATGACTTTCTGGATTTCAAAAGTTCTAAAACTTCGCAAATGCCTAATGTTCACAAGGCTACTGATTTAACCATTTTAAATTGAAAAGGTGTTAGATGTTTACTCTTTAGCAAAGATTTTCCGAATTCAATGTTTGTCAAGTGCGAATACTGGAATCAATATAAAGAAATCCATGCCAATTTAAAGAAAGGGAGACGTTCCTTAATTATTTTGCAACCAACAAAGCCTATATACAAAAAATCTCGATAGCTAAAAAAAGTATGAAGATTTTATGGCATTATGCAAAGACAATACTATTATAGCAGAATACCACGATTTTTATAAAAATCTCCCAGTCATTCAAAATGCAACTACCAATGACAATACAGATGACGAAGACGAGATGAGTTTACAAGCAATGAGACATATGATTTTGTCAAATCGGCGAAAATAGAGAGTGCCAATATTGAAACGTTTTCGGTACATCGATACTAAATGTTTAAGTCGGCAACTTTGTAATTGTCTTTTTGCTTAGTTTTTCTTACCGATAGAGTTTGTTTTTCTTTTTTTTTTTAATAAACTTGTTCTTAGTTTTGCCTATAAGCCTTTGAGTTTTCCTATATGCGCCAATAAATTATCGAACCAGAAGGTTGTATAACCAAATTTTGATTTTTACGGTTTGTTTTTACCAAATTCGTCAAGTAAATAGTAGTATCCAAAACATATGCTTACTTACGTGTACATTTATTATTGAAGGTAAACAATATGTAAAAATTTTCCGCCGATTTTTAAAATGTTTTTATTGAATCCCCTAAACTCTAAAACCATGTTTTGGTTGATACGACCTTTTGGCAGGAAACCCTCGAAATCTGATAATGCTTTTCTAAAGGAGAAAAAGTGGCAATGAAAAAGTTCAATTTATTTCAAAATTTCTTATTAAATAAAATCAGGAAAAAATAAAAACAAATTTTTAAAATTTCAAATTTGTGAAGTACTAGGAATTTCCTAAATTTTTATAAACCATTTGATTGAGCATTAGATTGTACAACTTTGCCCTAACTTAAACGTGTTCGTATCTCTTATAGTTTTCGAGATTACAATGGTCTCCCTCGAAGTTGGGACACCCTGTACATTACTGTACAAGCGAATTATTTTCTAGTTACACCAGAATAAAACAAGTAATTTTACAAAATAATTTTATGTCGATATAATTCACTAAATAGTTTTAACTTCAGTCCATCAAAATATTTAGTTACAATAAACAATACATTTTTTTATTGTTCTTTTCCAGAAATAGAAAAAAATCGTCTTGATGATGACCTTTCACAGAAATTGTCAAGAAAAACAAACATAAATAACTCCTCTCGTCGATTTAGAATTCAATCGGACATAACTCTTGTTGACACTATGCTTTTATTTTATAAATGAAGAACCATAAAAGTCTATCGAGGCTTTTCGAACTTTCTGAATGTTTTAGCCAAGCGAATCGGTGATGTATTGTCTAACTTTTGTGTTCAATCGAAAATGGTCTTAGAACTTACTTTGTATACAGTCGAATGACTGACATAATTTTCTCAAAGTAAATAAGTATCTTGATTTAAAAAAAAATAGAATATAAAGAACATTCTTAATTAAAGCTACTGTTAAAAACTCAATAACTTATTTGACTGAAATAACAATTCAAAGTGCGAATCCAGAAAATACCCACCTCAAGGACCAACCAACCAAGGCCAGCTTTCAGCAAAAAGGCTTATCTGCAAGCGGCTTGCAATAAATTGGCGATATAAATGAGAAAAAAATCACCCTTCAATGTAGCTTCGAAGGTAAGGGCGATTTGCACCAGTAGTCAACACAGCTTACACGCGTATATAATAATAAAATCAGTTACAGTAGTTAATAATAAAAAAAAAATAATGAATAGGGTAAAACAAAGATCAGCATAAACCTGTCACAAGAAAACTCATCTTATTTTAGAAAAAACCTGTTTAGAATCATCGTACAATTGAATTGATCTTGAGGGGCCTAAATATGCGCTAGTTTAAAATTTTGCTTTCACTACAAACCTATAAAACTGCAATTATTAACCTTTAAAAGTTTTCTCGACCTTGCCAATTATTAGTGACCATGGTCATTGAATATCAAACTATAATAAGGCCATATAAGCAGATTTCCTAAATCTGCTACTTTAAATTCATAGATGGCACAATGAATCACCAACAATAAAGCGTGTTGATGCAGCCACTAACGACAAGCCTTTTCACTGCTAAATTAAAACATTGTTGCCGCCTGTCTATTTGACTGGCATAATATATTATATTTATTTTTGATTGAAAAGGATTAGACTGAGTAACGCGATATGGCTGGCAAGAAGTGTGCTTATTTTCAATGTGGGATCATTTCGTTTTCCGTTAGAAGAAGAGAGGCAGATGCAATGGATCGTAAATAGTGGTGTGCAATTACGGGATATATTAGCAGGTCAAAAATAAATAGAATTTTCATTTTAATACCTTTTTCTGTGTCCTATTGTATTTCTTTCTGTATTTACCTACCGGATAGGAAATATTTAAAATTAAAGTTTGTTATATAAAAAAATTAGATCAAATACGACGTGACCTGATATTTAATAAAAAAAAGTTAGTACTTACTTATTGATTTAAAGAAACACGACGTTATAGACTTATTTTAACGCTAATGGAAAAATTTGCAAACTAACAAGTCGATTTTTTAAAAGAAAATTACCCTGAATAATTGTCTACATAACTGTTTACCAGGGAAGAGACGCAATGAAATATTTCCATTACAGGGGCCCCGTAATAATATGTATAGATGTTTACAGAAGAAAAGGTTTTTATTTGACAAAATCACTCGATAGGAAATACAGTAAGGAGTTGTGTAGGGTTTGTTTTTTTATAGCTTATCGTGAAACTTGATGTTTATCTGAACAAAAATAATCACAGGTGTAACTTGAAACTTATATGGAGTTGAAAGCGCCAAACCTTACTTAACAATAATATCTTAGAAAACAATAAAAATAAAGTGTATTCTACTTAATACTCTCCGATTTATATTTTTAACGTTAAATATTACATTACCTATCTGTCTTTAATTATTTGTTATTATCGTAACTAACCCAGAAACGATTAATTTTTGAGGAAAGAAAATCTTGCTGCCGTGGTTATGTACTTTTATTTGTTTAACATTTAACACCTAATGCAACGGTAAAATCATTATGGAAATCGGTCCAATTACCCCGGAGTAATCAGCGTACATTATTATCAAAAACATACATTCGGCTGGAATTGAGAACCTCCTATTTTATTGTCTGTTAAAAATGCTTAAAACCTTAAAAATTCCAATAAAATACAATATGCGGCAACACCACGACATCACATTAGTGAATTTGAAACATCTGTTGCCGAGGCGCTACATTTATAACAATACATTTACTGTCAACTCCACAATGTCGGCAAAAACCGTCTCCAATACAGTCTAAAACAGTGTTGTCAAGTTTTCTCGAAGATCCGCTATTCTTATAGTTTGATATTCAATGCCATGGTTAATAATGAAAACGATCTATTTGAAAGCAGGTAACTTGATTTAACGATTTTGCAACAAAAACATTTATTTCCGAGGAAACATCTATTTTGACATCCGCTATTTCCAAGCGGTCACCCATCCAAATTATAGTAGGCCCTTTGGCTGACTCGATGACACCTTTATAAATTCATAATAATTTATATAAGATAAATTGTATTATTTTTTCACGTAAGCCTTGTTATAAATCGTTTAAAATTTGTATTCCTCGGGTTTTTCACGAGACAAATATAACGCAATTTAAAATTTTTTGAGATGTACCCGCTCGGGAAAGCTTTACATTTTGATTGATGCGCCAACTCGTCTAGAATTTAAAATATTTTTATTAAATGTTTTATTATAAATCGGGTTAAATTGTGTTTGCCAGGGAAAACATGAAGAAAACTAGACAAATTTGCGGGTAACAAGAGATCTGTAAGTAAATAGATATAATAAGTTTACATCCCCAGATTGGCACACAGTGACGGCTCGTTAATGAAGGGCTCTGGGGCGCCGCCCTCCCTGCAATTATTTTAAATAGAATCCAAAAATACTTTACTTAAAAAAACAATAAAGCAATCTATGTAAGCAATCCATTAAAATAATTCAAACCAAACATAGCCCTATTCCAGCGGGTAGGTTATACTAAGCGCGGGCATAAATTCAAACCAAACATAGCCCTATTCCAACGGGCAGGTTATACTCATAGACAAGCGAGTTGCGCGCTCTCAATGTTTTTTATACTAAGCGCGGGCGGGCGACCGATTATCCGTCCCGATTCAACGCGGCTTCTCGATGAGTTGCCATGACGACCGAGGCGTGACGTCACCTACACATCGCACAACGAGCGGCCACGATGAGCTCCAATTTTCCGCGCCCAACAACAGCTGTTCGCGATGCCACGGTAGAATAATCAATATATTATGTACTCTGGCGAGGCGACCTGTCGATGCCGCTAGGCGCTAACGTTTTGTTTATTTGTTTTGATTTGATTTATTAGTTACGTTGTTGTTGCTGGAAAATGTCGTGTAATATGAAGGTCAGTGATTTACAGAAGCTTGTGTTTAGTTCTCTGAGCTTAAGTGAAAAATTGATTTAAAAAATGCAGGGCGGCCACTACCAATATTGAGCATAGTACAAGTGCAATCAAAATGTAAAAGTAAGGCACAGTTTACGCGTAAGTTTGACAAAGAAATATATAATAAAAAATTCTGGGTATGCGGTTGTGAGGACAAAAATAATTTTTTTTTGTTTCGTGTGTCTTCTTTTTGACGGGGATGATAATTGGACTATAAATGGGGTGCAGGACTTAAAACATCTTTCAGAAGAAATAAAAAAACATGAAAATAGTGCAAAACATCGTCATAATGTGGTAAGTTTTAAGATGTTAGGACAAACTAATATTTTAACTTGTTTTAGTAGTGCTTATGCTGATGAAATTAAAATTCACAACGAGAAAGTTAGAAAAAACAGACACGTACTTTTAAAAATATTAGACATTTTAAATTTTTTTTATTTAAAGCCAGCGCCCCCCTGACTCGCTAGTCACGAGCCGCCACTATTGGCACAGATTAGAAGTGGACTGTAATGAGCCCATACAACAATTTATAAATTGTGTTTTTGTGCTTTTTGTTACATTTTGTGCCTTTTATTTTTACTTTCATTTGATTTACTTAATAGACGAAAAACGTCATTATAATTTACTGTAGGAACTTTCAAAACCGTAAAAGAATTATTTAATATCATAATAATTGAGAAATTTAAGGGTAAGAAAATTGTTAGCAAATTTATGCTTCACTGAGGAAAATCATTAAATACACAAGTTTATTTTTTTTTAAATATATGGGTTACGACAAAAAGAAATCTTTAATCCCTAAAATATTTCGTTTAGACACACACGAGGTCGTTTTTTTTGAAAATTTCACACCTGTCATTCTAAGCCAATCACACACTTTCATTTCGACAGTTACCAATGACAACCTTCAAATTTTTCGGAAATTTTTCTCCTCCTGCCAAGCTAGGCGAACAAAATTAATAAGTGGAAATTTTTTCTTGACAGCTATCCGAATATCAGTAGTCAGGGTCAAATTTTGGTATTTAATGTTTTTAATTATTTTATAATACTAAATAAATACAAATATTTATTTACCAAATATTTATTTCATTAAGGCTAAATATTTTTGGAATTCTGGTTCGAACTCTTCTCTTCGTAATGGAGAATAACAAGGATAATGGTTATCTTCCCTTTCCACTTCTATCAGATGTCTATGTTTAATATAATAGATGTAATATTTGGATGCAATTTTGTTCTGCTGAATTCTGGTTTTTCTTAAAAAGGATGGGATATCTTCCTCCAAAATCTTCTGGATAGCTGAGAAAAGGTTTTCTTGATGGGGATTTAATTCAGTTTTTTCAATTAAACATTGCAAATACTTTAAATTTTTATGAGACATATTAATGTCCCCTATTTCAGAGCAAGATTTACAAACACCGTAGGGCTTAAAATTAGTTTCTTGATTGTTTACTGCCATGATTTAATTATTGTGAACTAAAGAAGCACGTTTAAGAAATAACTGTCGACGTGACGTATAGCAGAGACGATTTTGACATCACAAGCCTAAGCCTACTTGACTGTGGTATCTACTATCTACCTAGATTTTAAAAATTGTTTTATCTGGCATAACTAGCCTAAACTAGACTATACTATGCTTTCCCTTTGTTTTAGTAAATGAAATGTAGTAAAAATAAATAAAAAGGATAATTTTCACTTATATTTTTTGCATTTCGTTTAACTAAACGGTAAGGAAACTTTTTTTTGAAAGTTTAAGTATTCCCATAATTATGGATAATTTCAATAAAATAATTCAAATACATTTTAGGTGTGAAATTTTCTTACCGAATCCCCCGCGTCCTTGAATTAATATCCGGAAATTCTTCCTCAGTCACGCATTTTTCTGGAAAATTTTCCCTCGTCTACGACTCGGGAAAATTTTCAAAAAATGCGTTCCTTCGGAAAAATTTCTGGAAATAATTCGAGCACTAGGGAGATTATAAGTGACAATATATTTTTGCGCCTATTCAATATTTTTTTCCGGTAACAAAATACCGTTTAACCATTAAATGTATGGAATAAAATATTTTTAATAATGATTTTTTAAGTCCTACAAGATTATCCAACTATCACAAAAAATAAACCCTCTTTTTATAACTAAAATGTATTTTTAGGAACTAAATACCTAGTTCCTTTTTTAAAATAGGCTGCTGCTGCTGTTGAAATCGTTTAGATAACTTTCAGCGAGCTCTATAATATAGTCTATCCCTTGCTACAACGGAACAGAGAGGGACTAACTAACTTAAAACGATAATCTGTCGTTGCTCCGCGTGGTTTAAGTTGAAACATATAATTTAATTGCCGTTGTTGGTGGGTGATTGATGTCTGATGGTATGGTGTACTTTTAGTGTAAGTGCGAGGTGCATGACTACAAACCTAATTTTGTGTTCCGTGATATAAGTGTTCTGTAGATGTGTCCTTATATTCCAGGTTTATTTGTGTTTATTTTCGCCTTAATCATAAACTTGATTCCCTGTTGTTATTAACATACTTTATAATAAATAAAAATTAATTTTGTTTGCTTTTCCGAGGTTGTAAAAATAAGTGTTTTCATATAAAAAACATTGTCGTTAATTTATGTGTTTTATTAAGTCTTATCCCGACTGATATGTTTCTTTAGGTAAGAACTTCGACGCCATTTTATTTTTTATTATGATTCCCTTACTTTATTTTCTCAAAATAAACATCATTGGCGATAGTCTGGGCCAAAATACCTATAGATTAAAAAGTATCTTAACATAGTATAAAACAAAGTCGCTATCGTCCGCCTGTCCCTATATCCCTATATGTGCTTAAATCTTTAAAACTACGCAACGGATTTTGAAGCGGTTTTTTTTAATAGATAGACTGATTCAAGAGGAAGGTTTTTATGTATAATTAGCGACCCGCCCCGGCTTCGCACGGGTGCAATTTCAAAAAGTGGCATGCCGGGTACTAATATATCGGGTTTGTTCGGGTTTGTATTTATACCAGCGGGTTGCAACGCATGCCGGGTACACGCTAGTTATATATAAAATAAAGCCATCAACTGACCATATTAATTTTCCTTTTATTCTTTAAAACGAGGTACCTATACCTAAGTAACTAGCTCAAAACGTCTCTGTCACTACTGATATTTAAAAAAATAAGAAAAGTAAAAAAATCTAATAAAAAATGAAATAACATAGCGAATACATCACTAAGGGGCCAATCCTAAAAAAAAGAAACTTAGAAAAAGGTAATTTAGTAGTAGCTAGGTCATTTATCAATGATAAAAATGATTTTTTATAGCTGGCAGAAAACTTTTAGGATTAAAAAGCAAAACTTTTTTCAACTACATGACCTCAATTAATCACAAAATCATATTTTTTATATAAAAGATATTTTTTAACACTACATCATATATTTTTTTAGGGCAATAGAGTTGTCTTTTAGCAGCAAAAAAATAATATTTAAAAAACGACCGTATTGAGGTTAAAAAGTAATTTCAAAATAATGACGCTAGTAGCTACAAAGGAGTTATTTTTTTCAGTGCCTATTTAATGCAGATTTTTTGCTATGGCTAATAAAGTGTTCTCTAGAATGACGAAATGCCCTAAAAATTACAAAAAAACGGCATTTGTGAAATCATTTTAAAAGCAATATTAAGAGCTGCTAATTATAATAAAATAATGAGTATTTGTACAAAACAATGAACATTGGCTGGTTTCGAAAAATTGCCTATTTCTAGCTAGATTTACCTGCGAAGTTACATCATTTGAAAATTTGTTATAAAGTAAAGCCTATAAGATACCACTTTTATTTTATTCTCTAGTAAAAGAAACCCTTAGGTATTTTTGTCTAGTTTTTTAACAGGAATAATAAACTCCTATGTGCGTCGTAAATTTTTCAATAAAACAATTTCAATAGTAGTGTTTAATGCGCCATTAAACATTTAATAAATCAATATAATACAACCATTGTTTTCATGTTACACAACTGGCTAACTAACTAAACATGAAATGAATATAGCACATAACCGTGACACCCTTCACTAAAATGTTTATTAACGCTAACTTGGACTGACATTTATTACTCTTACTATTAATAGATAAAACTTTTGTTCTATTAAATTCAGTTTAAACAAAAGGTTATTCATATCAAAAGTTCTTCGTGTACCAGTAAACATATTCCTTATATCCTAATCAGCAGCGGAGCTAGATTTTTAAGGTAGAGGGGCAGACTATAATTCAGTGCGCAGTGGCGTGCGGTGAAATATCGATGTGGGAAAGCGCTAAAAAAAAATGATAATTTTTTGCGAGTTTGTTTGTGAATAAAAAAGTCCTTGATAATGTCATTGTGTGTAAAATTTATTTCCTGATTTTTTTTACTTTAAATTACAAATCGATGGATGGTATTACCCTACCTGAAGTAATGCTGCAATAATCTCACTTTTTGTGCAAAACTTTAACTAGCAAATTTTTTTTCGAAGGTAGTAGACAATAAAGTGTTATCACTTATAATCTCCGTAGCAGCAGAATTATTACCGATAATTTTTTCAAGGTCACGAATGGTTTCACATGTGAAACCGAGAAAAAAATTATCGGGAATTAATTCTGCTGCGTGGGAGATTCGGTAAGAAAATTTCATAAATTGGAGTTTCTTTTAATATGATATGATGAGACCTATTCTCAATAAAAATTATAAGTTAGCAACAAAATGTATTTCGATTTTATTCTGAGTGACGTTTGCCATATTAAATAAAGCACTTCATTTTTGACAGAAAAATTATCACTTATTAATTTTATTAGGTTAATAGGCTATAGACTATCGCGAAAATTTCATAAATTTATTTTCAACCAATTAGAAGGCTCCTTTTTGCTTGCGTCGCTTATAGCGACGATAGACAATCGCGATAGTCTATAAACCTAATAAAATTAATAAGTGATAATTTTTCTGTCAAAAATGAAGTGCTTTATATCTATTGGCAAACGTCACTCAGAATAAAATCAAAATACATTTTCTTGCCAACTTATAATTTTTATTGAGAGTAGGTCGTAGGTCTCATCATATGAAAATAAACTCCAATTTATGAAATTTTCTTACCGAATCTCCCACGCAGCAGAATTAATTCCCGATAATTCTGCTGCTAGGGAGATTATAAGTGATAGTCTCCCGTCGCTATAAGCAACGCAAACAAAAAGGAGCCTTCTAATTGGTTGAAAATAAATTTATGAAATTTTCAAAGAAATACCCTTGTCGGACTTCCATTGTCTTTATTTTGTTACTTAACATAACGTTTCGGTTAGTTAGTATCTCTAACCGCATGATACAAAGAAAGAAAGATATGATCGATCGTATTCCCAATTCGGTCCGGTCCGCGCAATGACGTCATGTGGTGCTAACGAGATTTAAAATTACATAGGATTAACGTTAAAAATAGAAATTTTACTGCATATTTTGCAATTTTTGATTTTGAAGATTTAAGTGCATATTATTTTAAGTACTTTAAGGATAGAGGTTCATAAATCAGAACGTATTTCATGATGTTCTTGGGTTAAATGTTAAAAGTTAGCATATATTTGGTATCAATGAAAATAATTTTCTGCTTATGCTGACATACATTTTATCTTTTAAATGATTACAATAATTGTAATTTACTTATTTATTTTTACAAAATCATAAAAAAATACCCTATATTTTTTGGTCCTTCCACCTTAAGCAATAAATTGTTTGAAAAAAAAAATAGGTACAAATGTGCAGTCTTAAACATTTTTAGAAAACAGTTTCGAGCCTTAAATGACCAAAATCAATTAATTTGCTTATTAAGATTTTTTATGCTATATGAAACGATAATATTTTTGGAGATGTCTGTTTATAAATTTATATTGTTAACATTTGACCAGTGGAGGACTGGAATCATTTGGCCCCGGTGGCTACATGACCTCTATGGCCCCAACCCTCATTAAGAAAATTTTTTGAAAAAAAAAAATGGTTGTTTAAATGTTTGGACCAATTGGCCCCTAAAGACCTTCTGGCCCCGGTGGCGATGGCCACCCGCTCCAGTCAGCCACTGCATTTGACTATAATTTGACCAAGGATAAGGATGTAAAAAACTCATTCAGACATTAAAAAAAATATATACTAGGACTGGTAATTATCATAATAGTAATAAGAGGTACATATTAACAATTATTAAAAAATAAGGCACACATATAACAGTTTATTATTTTAAACCAATTTCGTCAAATTAAACTTTTTTATCTCACCTATGTACGAGGAAGAGAACAATTTTTTTAAGCTAAAATTTTAAATATTTTACATAGATTTGTATCATAAATATGTAGGTATATACTTTTTGCAGATAATTATAACAAATAAAAGCTGTCATATTATCACTTATGCATAACGCCACTGCACAGCGCATATTAACAACTAATTGTCAATAACAAACAACAATAATAATCCAAAAAAACACTAAAAACCTCTTTCTGTATAACAAATAATAACAATAGTACATAAAACCAAACGTAGATTATACGAAGCCCGCCAGAAAATTATCACCACATGACGTAAGCAGCTGTCGATTTGGCTCCGCCCACATGCGCAATGTCATATCTCTTCTTTCTTTGTATCATGCTCTAACCGTTTTCAAGCGTAAACTAAATTATAATTCTAAGGCTACTGTCTTAAATACTATCCATGTGCAATGAAGCTTGATGACTCCCTATACGTGCTTATTGGAGTGTGAAGTTTGAGCTGTTGGTTTTGGACAAGGAGACGTTTGCAACAATCCAGAAGACCTTAATATAGAAATTTCAAACATCAAAAAAGATTTAAAACATAATGGTTACCCTGAAACCTTTGTAACTAATACCATCTCAAAACTTAAAAATCGCGAAGTAAAAACTAATACAGAAACGAAAGAGGAGCCATTTCTTACAATACGTTATCTTACGGGGATTTCTGAATGGATTAGAAGGATAACCAAAAATTATCATATCAAAATAGCCTTCAAATCCGGAAATACGCTTAGAAGCTTTCTTACAAAAGTATAACCCCCCCCCCCCCCCTAATGAAAACACAAAAAATTGTATCTATCAAATCCCTTGCGAGTGTGGCGAATCGTACATTAGAGAAACAAAAAGACCTCTTCCCGTACGAGTCAAAGAACATCAGAAACATACTTAAAGAGGTGAAACTTCGAGATCAGATATAGAGGAACATGTATGAACCAACCAACATAATATACAGTGGTCAGAAACCAAGGTTTTGGACACGGAACAGCACACAATAAATTTATTAAATTAAAAATAAATTTCGGTGACTACTACATACATGAGACAATGTTAATAATGTTACCCGGTATATAAAACGTAATGGAAATAAAGCCACCTGGCATGAAAAATGTTCCAAATTTGTTTACGATTATAATACGTCTGTTGCTTGATGCCCCTTTCCAGCAAGCACGAACGTTTAAGCGTAAAAACCCTTAAATTAAAAATAAATTTAAGAGGATAATTTATTTAAATTACTCTTCTGTGCAGGAAATTTACTTAAGCAAAATTTATTGGGATCGTTCGTCAGAAATTTTAATATAAAGATAAAACTTCATTAGAAATCAATTAAGGATAAATCGACTTAAGTGCCCCGTAAGTGGGAGAGGCTCAATATTCGATTTTAAGATTAATTGGGTAATTTTTTATGGTTTCTGTTGTGTGTTGGTCGGTAACATTTTTTAACAATATATTGACCGGCAAAAATACATTTTTACTTTCCTTGCAGGAATAGTATTGTAGTACCGTGCGAGCAAAAATTATTTGCATCAAAGAGGGCCTTGCATCTAAGGACGTAATGCTTAGCCGTAGAGCTTAATACCTGTTGGGTGTCAGTAACTACTTGAATTAACAATCAATCAGTTATTCCGTCATCTGTGACAGTCGTTACAAGTAATTTGATTCATCGCTAATTTTTCCAATTTCTTGAACAATTCACACAAATGGGCTTTACGGAACAGCACAAAACATTCATGGTTGAAGCGTTAGAGTAAATGTTGAGCAGCAATACAATCCGGGTTTGTGCATGGACGATTTTCACGAACATTTTCCTAACGTTTTGCTTTTACTGCCGGGGATTTTTATCACTGCCTGAAAAGAACCGTGGCTGTGTTTAGGGAAACAGCTTCTATACAACAAAGAAGCAGGAAGGCCATATGTAAGAACAGAAGAACTTGTTGCAAACGTTCCTGAAATAATGCAACATACGCCAACAAATTGTATAATACGCCTGTCCCAAGAAGTGGGAAGATCTTATGGGACATGCAGGACTATTCTTAAGGAGTAGCTAAATTTATTTCCTTATAAAGTGCAAGCATGAATTGTGTAAATACAAATTTAGAACAATAACAAGAATGTGTTAACATATCTCCAGAGATGCCGGTCAACACTTTCGAAAATATAAAGAGACGTGTATTCTTACTTTGTTAATTTTGTAAACAACAAAAATAAATTTGCATTTGTCCACTTATTTTATTACTCATTCTCATAAGTTTGGCATATCATGTCATATTATGAATTTGACAAAATTTTAACCTAGATTTGGTTAGATATATTATCGTCCCCATATCATTGTTCTAAACCAAGCCCTACGTGTTTCAATCCAAGCCCCCTTTGATGCAAATAATTTTTGCTCGCACGGTGTATCTTGAAAACGAAAGGGAAATTGGAAAATCGGCTGCTGACTGCAACTGACTGTATTAACAGCAACGCGCTTTCCTACCGTCAGACAACGAAAATTGCTAGACCGTTGTGTAGTGATAAATCACGGTAATTTAGTCAATAGGAAATAGGAGTTAATGCTACCTTAGAATGGTTCATAGCCATTATTGCTTTGAATATTCACAGAAATGATCAAGTTCTATTGGGGGTGTAATCTAGTTTTATATGCTGTGTTAGTTCCGACTGGCAGTGGTAATGAAACTTGACATTCTTCATAATAATATTTGCTTGCTACGGTTAATAAGGGCACTGAAATAAGTACTGTAGTTCTTAAAAATTAAAATAGCTTCTAGTGTGATATTTGTTTAAAGCTGAATTAGACGCGGAGCATATTGTTTTTGTTTAACATTGCATATGATTATCAACTTAGCTTCTGCATGGGGATCTGCTTGCTTATCAAACTTAAAACCAATACAAAAATTACAAAATAAAGTTATTAAATGTATACACAAATTACCACATTTAGAACCAACTGTTAATCTATATAGACCGAAAGGGTATTTACACGTTCAAAACATTTATAAATTAAAAATTTATATTCTAATTCACTCTATTATTTTAAAAGAAAAAAAATCAAACATATCACTTCAGGAGAATAAGACATTACATGATCATAACACCAGACATTGTATAAATTATCAAACTATACCAGTAAAAAGTAATTTCGGAAAAAAATCGCTTTTATATGACGGAATAATAAAATATAACAATCTTCCACAAAATATCAGAAAAATTAAAAAATTGGCAACTTTTAAAAACAATTAAAGAAATATTTACTAAACTAAATTATTTATACTATTTTTTTTTACATTGATTTTATTAATGAATTAAATTGGATTAACTTCCATTTTTTTTTTTTGTTATTTTTTTTATGGTTATTATTTTCTATATTATGTTGTCACTTTCCATGTAATGAACTGTAAAAGTTAGTTTGGAATAAAGACATTTTAAAGTAAACATGGTTTACTGAGATGGTAAAATTCGTCCATAGATTATAAAGTCCAATACCAATGATGGGTTGTGCGAAATAAGAATCTTCTATAAAAAAGTTTTAAAAAACTTATACAGTGACCGGCAGAAAGTGCGCAGCATATGGGAAAGTTTTTTACCTTTAAGTTTAGAAAATTAATTTTATTTTAGATAGGTTCTGCATGTTCTCAAACCAAAAGAACACCGATTAAATCCGGTAAAAGTCTTATGGTATACGAGGTAGGATCAAAAATTTGAAATTCCGCTAAGAGTAAAGTACCTCCATCTTTAATTTTAGAATATTTTTTTACTACGAATTGTTGTTTTAATTTGAAAGTTATACCCAAATTCCCAATTTCGCTTATTTTGGACAAAAAAATGGATTTAATCGTGTTTTCTGAATAACCCTGTATAAAAAATAAATGGCAACCGAACAGTACGAAAATAAGATTTTCTGCAGACTTTGTTAGAGATTACCGTCGATCATAAGTACGATTAGTTTGTTTTCATAATATTATGGCTTTTTAAAATAAAAACATAAAAATATTAAATATTTTTGCTGCACACCGTATTTTATTTTCTGAGGGAACAAGTTAATTTTATCTAACTGATATTTTTTGATTTACATTGACTTAAAACATCTCCTAAATAGTTTTTTATTCATTGAAGTATGCATAGAAAGTTTCCTTATTTTGCGTGACGAATAAAATCCGTTCAAAATATATTTTTAATTCAAATTTTTTTCTTTATAAATCAAAAGGAAACTTTTTATTTTTATTCAATGTATAAAAAACTATTTAGGAGATGTGTTAAGTCAATGTAAATCCAAAAATATCAGTTAGATAAAATTAACTTGTTCCCTCAGAAAATAAAATACGGTGTGCAGCAAAAATATTTAATATTTTTATGTTTTTATTTTAAAAGGCTATAATATTATGAAAACAAACTAATCGGACTTATGATCGACGGTAATCTCTAACAAAGTCTGTAGAAAATCTTATTTTCGTACTGTTCGGTTGCCATTTATTTTTTATACAGGGTTATTCAGAAAACACGATTAAATCCATTTTTTTGTCCAAAATAAGCGAAATTTGGAATTTGGGTATAACTTTGAAATTAAAACAATAATTCTTAGTAAAAAATATTCTAAAATTAAAGATGGAGGTACTTTACTCTTAGCGGAATTTCAAATTTTTGATCCTACCTCGTATACCATAAGACTTTTACTGGATTTAATGGGTGTCATTTTGGTTTGAGAACATGCAGAACCTATCTAAAATAAAATTAATTTTCTAAACTTAAAGATAAAAAAACTTTCCCATATGCTGCGCACTTTCTGCCGGTCACTGTATATACAAAGTAAAAAAAATTAATTGTAACAGGTATTGGTACGATCAATAGAATTCAAATTCAGACAGGACGGCTTGAAGACTCCGAACAACGACGTGACCTGCGCAATAAAGATGTTAAAACTAATACTAAGGCGCGCGGCGATTGCCGATCGCTACGATCCCCCACCAACGTCTTGTGGAATATAGGTTCTAACGGATACAATTCGTGATTGAGGCACTGTCCATATTTTAGGGTGATTTGAAAATATGAAATTAAATTATGTAAATATTACATTCTCACGGTTCAGTATCACAAAATGCAGACTTGCGTGCATATTAGAGTAATTATTCTATTTAAAGTCTATTTATCTTACACATAGACTAAACCAAAACAATAAAAAAACAATGCTAGACGCGTGATCACCGATCTGCAGGTGGCTAGCGCAGTCCTTATTGGTTAGCTGGGTGGAGACGGCTCGAGCTCGGCGCTACCGAAATTTGACAGGGTTGCATTTAGTCGTAACATACGAATTGTTAGATTGTTGCATTTCGAACGTTTATTTACATGATTTTGACTTTTTTATCTGTTGGTATTTATTTGTGGTTGGCTATTGTTGTTACCGTACTATAGGTTAATCGAATTTATCGGTATTATTTTGTTGTTTCACTAAAACGATTTAAGGTTTAAACCGTCTTAATTTGACAAAAGTCAACTAATTTTTGTACTGTAACAACATTTTTTGCGTTTTCTTTTAATTTGTAAAGAAAAGGGTGTTTACGTACGCGCTGTTGTCGTTAATAGAACCAAACATGTTTTTGTAATTAGATCCCGGTGAATATTGATATGTTAAATAAATTAAGACCAAAAATATGAAATAAAACTGAAAACGTTATACAGCATAAACAAAATGACAATTATAAGAACATAATTGGTCGACTAGAAGATCTAAATATTTTAATGGCCTAAATTTAAACCTCCTTAGTAAATAAGGCGGTAAAACATTAAACAACCAATAATTACGCGACGCCTAATATAGGAACTAGTAAAGTAAGGGCTACAAGTATAAGATTATGGTTTACATTTTGATTCGGCCAGTGGTATAGTCGCTTCCTTTGTTATATTTTTTTGTTCGAATTTTTATATAGAGAACAGAAATGTCAACAATAATCATAACTATAAACATAACATCATAACAATAATCTATAAACTTTATATACTGTATATTTGGATTTTATTACATCTGTATTATGAAGTCAATTTAACAACTACCTAATTATTTTAAATATCTTGTGATACTTAAATTATTGTCCATTAGGTATTGTACCTTTAAATACAGCCCTGTTCACTGTTTCAAATTTCGACAATCACATGCATAATGCGTGATTGTATTTACGTTTAGTCTATATGTGAAATAAATTGACTTTAGGTACTTTACGCAACAGTGGAAAAAGTTAAATTTTATACACTTTCAGTAGCGTAAATTTAGTATTTTACACACGGTAGTAGAAAAATGTTTTATTGGGATTAAAATGTTTAATATGTTAGTTATTGCATGATTCTTTATATTTGATAAATCTGCGTCTACTCGCACAACTAAAAATAAATATATTTGCCAGGAAAGTGTCACAGGTATTTGCCAATTTTTAAAATTGAAAAAAGTGTTAGGTCCCCGCCGGATTTTTTCATCCAATCAACCAAGAAACTCAAAATCTTTGTAAGAAAAAAATAGATAATTCCCCAGGGCTGGAGTAAAGTTCTAAATCCTTTAAAAAAATAATTAAATGAATTGTTTTTCAAATCATACGGTAAGATATCGAATGTACCGAAAGCAGCTAAAAATAAATATATTTAAAACTCGATAAAAATTTATATTTTCGACTTTTTTCCCATCGAGACGAATATAATTTACAATATCCCATGAGATCCATTTAAAATGGAAAATTGACAGGGATTGATGTGAAACACAGACACGAATATTTAATGGATTGATAAAGAATTCCACTAAAAATTAATTTGGAGTGATAATGTGTTTATATTAAAATGAAGAATATCGAACGGCAGGGAGGAGGAACAATGCAGGAAATAAAAAATAAATTAATATTTAAAAGTTTTAATTTCCATCGCTTATTGGTACATAGATAATAGCTCTTGCCCTCCCTGTTAATATTTAGAGAAAATATTTTTTAAATATTTATCTTGGCGTTGAGAAAAAATTTAAATACCAAAAATAACTTCAGTATTTCTTAATAAATGAATATATCTACTCTCACGGTGACCATACATTAGAATATTTTGGAAAATAATGTGATTTGAATCCTGCAAGTTTAGATGAAGGGGTTTTCGGAGACACTGTCTTTAAATGAAATAACAACAACCATATGCAACTTCCGGTTATACCGGAAATTGTCTTAAAAATGCTTATAATAAATAAAGTACCCTGTAAACCGAAACGTTTACGATTCAAGTATTTATCCTTTAAACCTATCATTACATTTAACCTACCTTTTAGGAAAAAGTCTAATATTTGCTAATATTTTAGTTCACGCCATCTAGCGGCGACGGCTCGCGGATACAAAAACAAAAGCTTGGTTTGTAGGTTAACTAAAGCTTTCTCAAATGAGGGTAAGTTTTTTAAAGTCGGTTATGCCAAACCGGAGTTATCGTAATTATTTTAAAAACACTTAGGTACTTTTAGGAAATTAAATAAAACACAGACATTTTCTATATCTCTATATATATATATAAATATATTGGTTACCATAAAAAGAAATCCTTTAATCTCTAAAATATTTCGTTTAAACACACACGAGGTTCTTTTTTTGACAACATATTTTTGCGCCTATTCGATATTTTTTTCCGGTAACAAAATACCGTTTAACCATTAAAATATGTATCGAATAAAATATTTTTAATGATGATTTTTAATTCCTACAAGGTTATCTAATTATAACAAAAAATAAACCCTCTTTTTATAACTAAACAGTCCTTTTTTTAAAATATGGAGGAATCGTTTAGGTAACTTTCAGCGAGCGCTATGTAGTCTATCCCTTACTACAACGGAACAGAAAGGGACGAAGTAACTTAAAAGAATGATCTGTGATTGCTCTGCGTGGTTTAAGTTGAGCAGATTAATTGGAAATATATCGTTTAATTGCCGTTGCTGATAAATTATTGATGTCTGATGGTATGGTGTACTTTTAATGCAAGTTCAAGGTGCTACAAGCCGAATTTTGTGTTTCGTGATATAATATTCAAGGTTTATTTGTGCTTATTTTTTCCTTACTCATAAACTTGATTCCCTGTTGTTATTAACATACTTTAAAATAAATAAAAACGAATCTTATTTGATTTTACGTGGTTGTAAAAATAAATGTTTTCAAATAAAAAAACATTGTCGTTAATTTTTGTGTTTTATTAAGCCTTATCCCAATAATTGATAATATGTTCCTTTAGGTAAGAACTTTTACGCCATTTTATTTTTTATGATGATTTCCTTACTTTATTTTCTCAAAATAAACATCACTGGTGATAGTCTGGGGCAAAATACCGTATTGCAAAATAGAAATACCATTTTTTCTTCACATTATGGCATTTCGATACACAAATTTTTAATTCCATAAAAGCTCCATTAAGGTTTTATACCAATTATATTTTTCTCTTCTGCTAAAACCATCAGCAAGTTTAAAACATCTAGAGACCTCTAGGCAAAAAAAATTTTGTTCTATAATAAATTTTGTGGAGGAAGACTTTTATTTTTTTATTTCCTTTCCAAAATTATGAATGACCCAATTTGGGTTTCGTTTGCTCCCTAAGATCCTTAAACAATAAAACCACCTACTTAAAAAGCAATACTTTTTTAACTACATGACCTTAATCACAAAATTATGTTTTTTATAAATAAAAGATATTTTTTGCCACTGCCTCATATATTTTTTAGGGAAATAGAGTAGTCTTTTAGCCGCAAAAAAATAATATTTAAAAAACGACCATATTGAGGATAAAAAGTCATTTAAAAAAAATTAACCTAGTAGCTACAACAGAGTTGTTTTATCGGCGCCTATTAAATGCAGATTTCTTGCTACTTACTAATCGATTTCTACACTGTTAGAAATCCTGGACGTGAGAATCAAAAAAATTTATAATCAATCAAAATAAATTAAATTTAACTTAAAATGTATAGTTATTTTAACTCTTTTGTGTTTAGTAAAAATCAGATTTTAAGAACTAACTTTTCTGGAAGTCGTTTTAACATAACAGCTAACTAAAATTAACATGCAATTCTTTTACGGTTCAAATAAATCAAATACTAGTAACTTTGATAAAGTTTATAATCATTATCAATATCTTTTTTAGTTAAAATTTTAAAAGAAGTTAATACTAACATAAAAAATGTGTCAAATTAACTAATTAAGTTGTAATTTTTACTGCACAATAAAATCAGATTAATGTCAAAATAGTAATAACATATTTTATGAGTTATTGATTGACTGAAGCGGTTTTAGTTAAATTGACAAAAAAACGGGAGTGGACTTTCTGGGACATAAAAAAAAATTAAATTTGATTCTTTTCTTTTAACAGTGTAGCTACGGCTCATATAGATTTCTCTCAGTGTATGATTACTAGTTTCTGAGATATAGCTGGCGGTTGATCACCCGATACATTACCAATTTACCTACATTATTTTCTAAACAAAATAATCTATTTTTCAGTTATGTAACTTGTATGTGTATACAAATTACTAAACTGTGATTATGCAGGTCTAGTAATGGTTTCTGATCTTGCCAAAACATTTATTTTTATTAATAGACGTGAGAAAGCAATTTGCCATTTCCGGCAAGTAATAAATTTCCCAAAAGTGCAACGTAATTTCTCTACATTAATATGAAATGTTCTAAAATATCATTACAACATTTTTGTGCCGGACTTTTGTGAGTGGCACAGTATCAAACATTTAATCAACTTTTTGTCCGATGACGAAGTTACATTTCAAGCGGTTGAATCAATTGATTCGGGCAATTGTCTACTTAGCTCCGATAAAGCCCGAACTTGCACAACAATTTGCCAAATCCGTCTAAAAGATTTGTAAGCTATGCATTATGTATCTCGCGTTCAACAGGGGTCGCATGGCCTAGAATTCTAAAGGGCGGGAGAAATATCTCCCAATATTTTAAAGGTCGACTGAATTTATAACAAAAAGGCGGTAGATGGAAGACATTTTTGTCACCATATATTTTAATATTCGCGTGTATAAATCTGTCCAAAAAACAAAAAAATAGCGGGGAAGCAAGGACGAAGTCGGTGTTGAATTGTGAAATATAAAAATATTACATTTTTTATTTGCTTTACGTATAAAAATATAAATTCTTTCGGTATAAAATTGTACCGGGTGAACAACTAAGAATGGTCGTCGGGTATATCTCGGAAACTACTAAACGTAGAAACTTGGGATAAAAAAAATTATGATTAAAGCGGTCATGAAAAAATTCTGGAAATAATTTCTAATTTCCGCATTTTGCCGCAAGAGGGCGTAATTGAAAAGTAAATTTTAAAATTTGACATAACTCCGAAAATTCCACATTAAGGTATATGTTTGATAACACCATTTTAAAGCTTGGATAATTATGCATCATTTTTGTCTTATGCTCATTGGCGTACCGACTTTAATAAGAGTGGGGAAAGCTGTTCAAAGTGAAAACATTTAAATCGCTGTAACTTCTAAACGACTTATCCAATTTCAGCAAACTAAAGACTGTTTGGAAGAGAAATATATGCACTTTCACCAGTCGTATTTATTTGTCCATAATAGTTCTCAATCAAATTGCTAAAGGGCGCAATTTGTAATAATAATAGTTTTTTTGATTTTATCCCGAAAATTCAAATCATACGGTATAATTATAATACCATAATCGAAAAGAAGATGAAATTTTCTAGAAAAAATATTAAACCCGCAGCTAGATATCTTTGTTCGTTTCAGAGTTATCGCCAAAACATTAATTTTTAATACAAATTGCGCCCTCTAGCAATTTTATTTGAAACTATTGTGTACCATTGGATAAGACAATTAAAGGTACTTACGTTTCTTTTCCAAACAAGCTTAAATTGAGTGAAATCGGATAAGTCGTTTAGAAGTTACAGCGATTTTAATGTTTTCACTTTCACTTGATAAGAGTGGGAGAAGCTATTGAAAGTGACTATTAAAAAACGACTTATCCGATTTCACTCAATTTAAGCTTGTTTGGAAGAGAAAGGTAAGTACCTTTAATTGTCTTATCCAATGGTACACAATAGTTTCAAATAAAATTGCTAGAGGGCGCAATTTGTATTAAAAATTAATGTTTTGGCAATAACTCTGAAACGAACAAATATATCAAGCTGCGGTTTTAATATTTTTTCTAGAAAATTTCATCTTCTTTTCGATTATGGTATCATTATTATACCGTATGATTTGAATTTTCGGGATAAAATCAAAAAAACTATTATTATTACAAATTGCGCCCTCTAGCAATTTTAT
Organism: Polydrusus pterygomalis; assembly: GCA_963969555.1. NCBI lineage: Eukaryota > Metazoa > Arthropoda > Insecta > Coleoptera > Curculionidae > Polydrusus > Polydrusus pterygomalis. Next base: position 7,301,066 of record OZ018376.1, read on the forward strand.
TGAGAATTATTATGGACAACTAAATACGACTGGTGAAAGTGCATATATTTTTTTTCCAAACAGTCTTTAGTTTGCTGAAATCGGGTAAGCCGTTTAGAAGTTACAGCGATTTAAATGTTTTCACTTTGAACAGCTTCCCCCACTCTTATTAAAGTCGGTACGCCAATGAGCATAAGACAAAAATGATGCATAATTATCCAAGCTTTAAAATGGTGTTATCAAACATATACCTTAATGTGGAATTTTCGGAGTTATGTAAAATTTTAAAATTTACTTTTCAATTACGCCCTCTTGCGGCAAAATGCGGAACTTAAAAATTATTTCCAGAATTTTTTCATGACCGCTTTAATCATAATTTTTTTTATCCCAAGTTTCTACGTTTAGTAGTTTCCGAGATATACCCGACGACCATTCTTAGTTGTTCACCCGGTACATTTACAATGAAAATTCGGCCGCTCATTGGCTGAATCACTGCATTGTTGTCAATATGTGTTTTATACATACATATTGTATACTTGGACGAAAACAAAGTTAAAAAATTTAAAAACACTGTCACAGTGTTTACTATGTACGGAAAAAAAAGACGAGGAAAAGAGGAAGAGGAGGAATTTTAATACCGATTTTTAATTTTTTAACACTTTTTTAACTTTGTTTTCGTCCAAGTATACAATATTATGTTCTTATCCTTTTCATGTTTTTAATATTTGTTTACATTCCTCGTGAAAGTGGCACTTGGGCCCTTCGGTGCTGATGATGGTACTTTCTAATACCGAAACATGTACACCACATTAATTTTACCCTTTTTTTGAATATATTTGTGGAGACGACTGTGGGTTTTTTTCCCTATACATCTATTTTTGTTGTTTTCAGTGCCCGCGGTGATAGAACTCAATATTTCAATCAATAAATGTTTATTTAATCCTGATAAGGTCTAAACTCGTAGACTTTAGAAAAATCTGTCCAAAAGATTTGTTAGCTTTGAATAATGTATTTCGCGTTCCTCGTAAATTCCGCTTCGCGGCCTGAAATTTGAAATATAAGGTCGAAGAAATATCTTCCAATATTTTAGAGGTCGAGTGAATTTATAACAAAAAAGGGCGTAGATGGGACATTTTTGTCACAATATATTTTAATATCGGGTAAATAAATCTGTCTGGTAACAAAAAAATATTAGGGAAGGAACGCCTATACATATTTTGGGCCGTTTATAATTTTTAAATGTTTGAAAATGTAAGGTTTTGTAATAAATATGGTATACTAGAATCAGATATAGATTACATAGGACGCATCAGAAGCAAATGATTTTTTTCAGGCAATAGCTTTTGTCTAGGGGCTGTTCGCTATCTGTTTGGGTGAATGACTTGTGATACTATCGAGGTCGAAGAAGCAGTCCATTACTCCAATCGACCTGATTTTATCACCAGAAAAACAAACAGCACCGAGACCAAGTCGCAGTCTCATCCAACTTTTTTACGTTTATTATAGCTATTAATATAACGAGATTATTATACGATTTATAATAGTCGAGGACATTGCTAGGTGACGAGGCGGCAGTCGAGTCACCCGCAATGTCCGAGATGGTGTTAAATCGCTAATAATCGAGTTATATTCAAAGCTTTATCGTATCATTGACAACGGCGATGCGAAAATAAAAACAAGGTTTTGACATTTCATTTTGGCATTTAAAAAGTCATCATTAAAATCATGCAAGATTTTGATATTCCTGACGATATATTAGCTGCAGCCAACATTATAAGGTTGAACTTGCTTCCGTACAAATTTAAAATCCATTATGAAAAAGAATATCGGCAGTTTTGTGAGTGGCGAAACAAAGTACATGTTTAAGGTGCAGAAGAAACGGTATTGCTGGCGTATTTCTCAAAACTCTCTGAGGAATACTCTGCTTCGTCCTTATGGCCGAAATATTCCATGTTACGAGCGACTTTAGAACTGAAGGAAAGAGTGGAAATCGACAAATACGGCGCCTTAATACGTTTCATCAAGAAGAAAAATGTTGGATATAAAGCAAAAAAATCGAAAGTATTTACAAGAGAACAAGTCAACGAATTTGTGTGTTCTGCCTCAGACGAGAAGTTTTTAATGATGAAAGTGGCTTTTTTAATTGGAATTGGAGGAGCCTGTCGAACTAATGAATTAGCGAAGATGACCACGGAAGATGTTGACGTTTTAGAGGACAAGCTGATTGTTACTATTCCCGACTCAAAAACCCACAAGAATCGTATTTTCGCTGTGATATTTGACGGCGAAGTCAATCCTGTGCTTTTATTTAAAAAGTACGCAATGTTAAGGCCAGACCATGTCACTCACCGAAGATTGTTTGTATCATATAGAAAAGGGAAATGTACGGTACAGCCCTGCGGCATTCATTTTTTCTCTAAAATACCTCAAAAAATAGCTGAGTGTCTCTCACTTAAAAATCCTAATTTGTATACTGGTCACTGCGTTAGAAGATCTTCGACAAAATTTCTTGTTAATGCTGGAGGAGATATATTAGAACTACAAGAACTTGGTGGATGGGAATCGTCAAAGGTTGCTAGAGGGTATTTAGAAGAAAGTGTGACCAAGAAAGTTTCCATTGCTCGCAAAATTCAAATCGGCGATGTTTCCGGCAGTGGATTAGGTACTGGGGAACCGCACGAAATCGAAAGGAGTGCTTTCTCGGTCATTAATCAGTCTTCAGAGGGCATACCTAAGATCGTGGACGTTAAAGACAAAGGTGTATCCATCAAATTTGAAAACTGTCAAAATATTGTTTTCAATGTTCATGAAAAATAGTTCTAATATTATTTGGTATCTAACGTATTATGCTTTCGTAACTAACATATTAAATTATGGTAATTAATGTATTATGAGTAACTAAGGTTTTATGTAGGTTTTAGTATGTTTATGATGTTAATAATTAATAATAAAGATATCATATAAAAATGACTTAATCTTCAATGATACGATAAAGTATATAAACTTAAAGGTTACATCAGACCAAATATCCAAATCAAAATAATCAAAAATTAAAAAAAAAACGTAACAAACATTATACAGGGTGATTCATGGTGGATGGTGGATGGTGGATGGTACATTAGACGTAGGTATATGACGAGCCCAGCTAACGCATCGATCTGAAAATTTGATCATTTACATAACCAGACATGCTCTATTTATCTAAAATATATTCGATATTTTAAATGGAACACCTTACATTTTATTTAGTTTTTCAACCCCTAATTAAGTTTCTAACAACTTTCTTTAATACAATATTATCATATACTCTCTTACCATTTCGAAAATAATAATTAAATTCCAATTTTTTTTACCGTAAACGTTAAAAAAATTATATTTTTTAACTCTGAAATATTGAGACCCTGAAATTTGGTGAACAATTAAATAATACCAAGGGGCTTTTAACCCTATGTCCAAATCTTAGTTGCGATATACAGGGTGGTTTAAAATGCAGTTAATTTGGTTACTTGAAAAGGTGACCATATAAGAGCAAAGTGAAGCTTATACCTGGATAGCAAGAAACCCTAAATAATGTACCTTTAATTTGGCGAAAAAAAATATCAAAATCGTTCCAAGATTTAAGAAGTTATTGCAAATTAAAATGTACTAATATTTTTCTTGTACAGTTTTTTATGACCGGGAGTGTATTAAATTTTATATTATTATAGGGCCAAACTGGAAATATGTACTTCTACTTCTTCTAAGGTAATTACAATTTTCCCAAAAAATAGAATAATACGTAGGTAGTATATTTTGTCTTGAATGATGAAAGAGTTTTGGACTTCCATTGTATTTATTTGTTTTAAATCACTGTGATGTGATGGAAGTCCAAAACTCTTTCATCATTCAAGAAACATCATTGTCTCCAACCTTCAAACAGTCATATTTTTTCTTCTAATATGATTTTTAATAAATTATCACAAAGAAATACTCTTAAAAAATGATCTTAAGACGATTTTTGACTAAATAACTTTTTTACTGTTACATAAATGCAATATTTTGTATCTTTCTAAGAAATTAATTAAGAAATATTGATTACAAATAACATAATCAAAAACACACTGAAACGTATTCATATCGGTTTATACGTAGTAGCTCTCATATTGCAATTATTGTGAAGTATGGGTATCTGTTTCAAACATTATGAATAGATCCTTCCAAAAGGTGTTTAATTGACAACATACAACACCGACATGTGTTGTAATTATTGATGCAGTGTTATTTTAAGGTAAAATTATCTTAATCAAGCTTCTATTATGGGTCCAAAATCATAAGCCGAAGGCCAATGGTTGCTCCACCTTAAATATACAGGATGGGGGGCAGTGCTGAATTTACCATTAGGCTGAGTAGGCTGGAGCCTAGGGCGGCAGATTTTAGGGGGCGGCAAATTTGGCCCAAAATTTTTTTTTTATATTACAGAAATAAATGGTACAATCTTTATTCATGGTCGACGGGTAGTATTTTTTTAAATAAACTTTATTGTTGGCCGTGTTTGTTAATGGGGATAAAAAAAGGTAGTTGGAACTTTACTGGCTTTGCAGAAAGATATTTAATTTTCAATAAAATAAGTAGGTAATCATAAATTTTTAAAATATTTACTAAAAATTATTGACCAAATTTGGGCGTGGTCTTAAAAATTTTTCGCCTGCGGCGCATTTCGCCTGCAGCGGGCTTTTTCTTTCCCGAACACTTCACCTGTTTCACAACTCACCAGCCGTCACTGGTATAGGGGCGGCAAAAATTGAATAGCCTACTAGCGGCAAATTTGTAAATCCGCCACTGATGGGGGGAGGGGGGATTCATTAATTGTATTATAAATTTCCGAATTGTCCGAATAAAAGTTCCGTTGTTTGTTAGATGTACAGGATGATTCATGTTGAGTGGCCTATTAGAAGAATACGAATGAAGTTACCTTTTTCAAACTTTAGTAGCAAATATGTTTATTGACATTGAGCTTATAAGTTATTTTATTTCCACGTTTGAATGAATTGCGTTTATACCGGAAGTTATGGCAGACTTTGTTATTTCAAACAGAACACCCAATATTATTATATTTTATCCATTTTTTGATACCTTTTTAAAACCTATATACCTTTTGTTAATAATAATTTATACTTTATAAAAAAATTATGTTATAATTCATATCTCAAAAACGGTTAGACATAGGTATAGAGTATTATTAACAAAAGTTACTAACGTTTTAATAAGGTATCCAAAATGGCTGAAATATACAGGGTATTCCATTTAAAATAATAAGGTAGGCCATAACTCTGGTATAACCGGAATTGATTCACATAACATAGTATAAAACAAAGTCGCTATCGCCCGTCTGTCCCTATATCCCTATATGTGCTTAAATCTTTAAAACTACGCAACGGATTTTGAAGCGTTTTTTTTTAATAGATAGAGTGATTCAAGAGGAAGGTTTTTATGTATAATTAGCGACCCGCCCCGGCTTCGCACGGGTGCAATTTCAGAAAGTGGCATGCCGGGTACTAATATATCGGGTTTGTATTTATACCAGCGGGTTGCAACGCATGCCGGGTACACGCTAGTTATATAAAAGTGTACCAAAGTCTACCAAATTTTAACAAAGATAACTTATTACTCGATTCTGATATCTTTTAATAGGTCACTCAACGGGAATCACCCTGTATAAGAATTGTAGTAAGTATATTTAAATTCGATGTAGGACTCCTACTCATACGACCGAATGGGAGATGAGAATAGGAGCAGAAAATTTTCTTTGGATCATAGCAAACAGAAGAAGCGGTGGTTTCATCGCTTCCATGGATCGCACGCCACTGGTATGGCAAAATTTTATTATACAGTATGTCCGCGAATAAAGAACACAAAAGAACAAATAGACCAAAAATGTGTGGGAAGCTTTTGCTTCTTAAAAAATTATGTAGATTTTTGTTAGTTTTCCTTGAATAAATTGGTCTATATTGTAAAAAACAGAGATTCTATAATAGAAATTAAGCAAAAAAAATGCTTACAAAATAAATAGAATACTTAGAGCAAGCTATCTCCGAGCATTATGAAGTCCTAAGCGGGGTACCCCAAGGGTCTGTACTGGGGTCCCTTCTGTTCATAGTCTATATCTGGTCTGTCTCGGGTGATAAATTCGTCCAAAGTCATTTTTTGCAGACGATTCAAAGTTCTTCTCCAATACGCTAGTGGAAGACCAACTATCATTCGAAGTATGGACTGAATCACGGCATGACCTTAAAAACATAAATGCTCGCTTGGTCCACTATCTTTGAATTTTGAAACATGTGTGTGATTGACTGCCTGTATCTATGTCATCTGTAATATACTGTGATAGTCTGTTGTGTTTACTGTAATCTATCAGTCGTTAATTTATTGTGATAACGTGCCATCTGCGTGCTATGATAGCGTATCGTATAAAGAGAAAATAAATACATGGACTTATTTTGCTTAAATTATATAAAGAAAACACTCACGCCTAGACATATTGGGCAAAAAGCAGTTTCATCGGACTTCCGCCTACTGCTTTACCCCTAATAATAATAATAACTAATATTAATATTAATAATAATAAAATCATTAACCTAATTTCAATATTTGATTTTGAATTAATCATCTAAAATTTGAGTTGTTGCAAACAGCGAAATTTAAAGCCACAAATCTAGCAAACGTGTATCATAAAATTTTTAATCAGGGGCGTAGTGCACCACTAATAGAATATATATTGGCAATAATGTATCCGATTCCCACAATTTGTTACCATTCCGGTAGGCTCAGCAATATAATGATCCTATAAAATGTGATATATGCTTCGACGTTCGCAAATATTTGAAATTTATTTCTTATACACCCGAAATAGTCCATAAAATAGTTGAAGTGATTTTGGCAAAAACCACGCGAAATTATACTTTTTATTACGTTTTAGTTGATGACGCCACCACTGGTTTGTTAACACCTGACTAATAAACAATGGAAATCCCTTGTAGGTGCATTACTTGTACGAAAAGAATCCCTCTGCCATGGTAAAAAATTATTCTTTACAATGGTGTAGCGGATTCCATTTCTGTACCGCAAGAATAACTAATAAACTATATATTTATTTACTTTACAAATATTGTTTTAGGCAAATATTTATATATATATATATATATATATTTATTTATTCACGGGCACTGCCCAATTTCACAAAAAAATAAATAATCTTAATCCTAACGCAGATTTAACATACTATACTACTTAATTTATTATTTATTTTTTATTTATTATTAATATTACTTAAGTTTTTTAAGTTTTTTAAGTAAACCGTAAAATTCAGCAGATGTGATAAATATAGAAAGATATCACATTATAGTATGCAGTTTTCCTTACCTTACCACAGAACGCTTTTTCGTTACCTTAGAAAACGTTTCATACTTTAGAAGGAATCTCTTCGTTTCTTCACAAAATAGTACCTTCTCTAATGTTACCCTTCAAAATATCTTCTTTGTTACCTGACCTTCTTTGTTACGTCAGAACTGCTAACTTTATTGCCTTGGAAGATTTTATATTCACTGCCTCAGAGTTAGCACCATACACCCGAAGAAGCTACAATGTAGCGAAACGCGTCGTGTAAAGAAGAAGTTTTTCAATAAAAGTGGAAATTTGACAAAATAAATTGTCTTTCATTAAGTTATAATGAATTTCCATCAACTAAAGGCCTCAACGATAAAGTAAGTGTAAATGGATGTTTGCTTTTCTGAAATGGAGTTATGATGATACCGAGCCATATTGTTCCTCTGGATGCCACGCAGTTTGAGCACTTTGAGCTTTCTTCCATAACAGGCCAGTTTATTCCATTTTTATCTATATATTGCTAACTAACCTACCTAATTATCTCCATAAAAAATAATAGACTATAATTAATTATTGGCCAATTATTTCCTTTTAGACTTTTTTTTAGAAAATAATATCATTCACGCCTTATGTTTATGTGAAACGTTTCCGATTAGTTATTATTGAAGTATTCGTGTGTTGCGTCCTGTAAAGAAATATGTAACCTATTTTTTTAACGTTTGATTAATCAATCAAGACACGGGGTGTAATGACTTACGTTCTATATTCTACGGGATATATTTATAGGTAAATCGCCCATTGATTGGTTTAAAGGAATCAGAAATAGTTAATTTTGAAGTTTTCTATTAATTATAAGTAAAAGAGCTTTTAAAGGCAACAGCCTAAAACTGCTATATTTAAAAAAATTGATTTTTCATAAATCTGCATAATTTTAATATTCTTTCTAATTGTATTTTTATTTTTCCACTCATTTCTCTAAGAGGTCGTTTCCTAGTTTAAACATCTTATTCTTAAATAAAGTATAAAAAAATACATAGTATTAGGTGGGGCCCTATTAGAAAAGCGATACACATTTCTAACCGATGACCTAGGAACTGCTCACCGATGAACAGCTGGAACGTTTTTTTTTGTTTTTATTAATAATACTAATTAATTAGCACAATAAATATAAGACGTGACTCACACACACACACAGACTCGTCAGGCACACTCTAGTTTAATTAATAAAGCAAAAAAACTGTTAATATTTTTTTTAAATAAATTTTCGTTACAAATCTGCCCCAGTAAATCTAAACGGTACAAAATATTGAATTTCTACGCCTAATCCTTTATCTGGAATTCCAGTCTACGAAGTCCCCTGTTGAACGCAAAATACATAATTCAGAAGATACGATTTCGGACAGATTTGTCGAATAGTTTCGAACCATTTTAGGATTATTAGGGTCAACGTAACATCTTGTTAATTTATATTCCGAATTAAAGCGACCGTCATTTATTTCTTTATCTGTTGTGAAACGTTTGTCACACATTTACCAGTTGAAGCAGAAAAAATAAATCGTATAGAGGGTGTTATAAAAGTGACTTATTTTAGTTCCATAGTCATTTTAGTCGGCATCAACTAAAATAAAAGATGTAGTAATTGGAAAAAATTATTTTCAGCTAAAGCAGAGGCCTTCCTATTATGTAATGTTTGTCTAACATAATGCACATGTGTACTCTGAACAAAAGTCTGTAAGCAGTTTAAAACAGTTTTTTTATTTCTCTGAACCGACCCTTCGCATGAATGAGTGACCTTTTAGTTGTGTGTCAGTGTTAGTGTTGTTTTAAATTGGAATCGTTGGTTAGATTTATGTTTTTATTAAGGTGTACAGGATGTCCAGTTTTCGACACTTTTGACGGGTATTTCAGTTATTAGTACAGATAGAATGATGCGGTTTTCGCAAACCTGTATCACTTTTTTTGTGAAACAAACGATGCCCTTAACGGATTTATCATGGCCATCTTGGTTTTTGAGATACAGGGCGAAATTGAAAACGGTGCATTTTCAGACACCCCTTGTATTTTAGTTATCTTATACCTTATCGAAAATATAAGAACGGGGTGTTATACAGTTTTTTACGTAGAATCCAGTGGCGTAGTTAGTATTTTTCCAGGTGTCCCCATTTTTGAGAAATATACCAAAGTTATGTTTTTTTAAATGGAACGCCCTGTATATTTTTTCATATTTGCATTCTGCTTACTGAGAGCTTTCCAAAAATATATAATAGTTGGCACTTTCTTTTAAGAGAAGGTTAAAATTTATATTTTTTAAATAACAAGCTTTAAGTTGACAGTAGGCCGTGTATTTTATTTTAATAAAAATAAATTAACGATACACTACACTACACCATCAATATTACTTTATAGTTTAATTTCAAATTTTTAAGTTTTTTAATACGATAGTAAAAAGTCATTATTTTCTCTTATTGTTACGTAGGTATATTATCGAAATAAACAAAAACATCTAGTAGGCCTTGACTTATCCAGGCTATAAAACAAAATTTTCATAATGGCGTTTAGCTCTTGTCAGAATAATTTGATTTAGGTATTTAAGGTTGAAAAGTTACTTATAATTTATTTATGATATTGTTCAATTTCAACGATGGCCCAAAAGTATGAAAATTATGAAAAATACGATATTATGCTGGTATGCTTTATACAAAGCCATAAAAACTCCCATGAAGCTGCCGATTTATATTTCAATAAGTAGGCATATTATTATTTTTACAACGACCATTTTTAAAGTTATATACGGAGTGTTTGTTTAATTAGCGTCTTATATTGAAAGAAGGCAGCCATTTATAGATAGATTTTCCCTACTAAAGAAAAATTTAATTGAACATGGAACCTTTACACAGCCTCCACCTAAAACATACAATAAGGAAAATAGAGAAAAAGATGAATATAAAATATATTACATAATCATAAATAAGTTATGAGTAACTTTTCAACCTTAAATACCTAAATACAATTCTGACAAGAGCTAAACGCCATTATGAAAATTTTGTTGTATAGCCTGGATAAGTCAAGGCCTACTAGATGTTTTTGTTTATTCCGATAATATACCTACGTAACAGTAAGAGAAAATGACTTTTTACTATCGTAAGTATTAAAAAACTTAAAGTTTGAAATTAAACTTTAAAGTAATATTAATAGTGTAGTGTATCGTCAATTTATTTTTATTAAAATAAAATACACGGCCTACTGTCAACTTAAAGCTTGTTATTTAAAAAATATAAATTTTAACCTTCTCTTAAAACAAAGTGCCAACTATTATATATTTTTGAAAAGTTCTTAGTAAGCAGAATGCAAATATGAAAAAATATACAGGCCGTTCCATTTAAAAAAACATAACTTTGGTATATTTCTCAAAAATGGGGACACCTGGAAAAATACTAACTACGCCACTGGATTCTACGTAAAAAACTGTATAACACCCCCTTCTTATATTTTCGATGAGGTATAAGATAACAAAAATACAAGGGGTGTCTGAAAATGCACCGTTTTCAATTTCGACCTGTATCTCAAAAACCAAGATGGCCATGATAAATCTGTTAAGGGCTTCGTTTGTTTCACAAAAAAGTGACACAGGTTTGCGAAAACCGCATCATTATATCTGTACTAATAACTGAGATACCCGTCAAAAGTGTCGAAAACTGGACACCCTGTACATTGGTCCAATAGAGGAAGTTTTACAAAACGATTTTTTGGATGATAGTGACAACAATCATTAGGTACATAATATTATCGAAATGTTTACGGTAGCATCATCGGACTTGGGGTCAAATTTTTTTCGGAAGACGAGTTTTGTTAAAAAAGTACTCTGGCGCTTTCAGCAAAGACCGGCAGTAAAGCCATGGGGCTGTCTCGAGTCGTTGTACCACGAAAGTGCATCCCGGCGAAGCAGGCGTCACGACGCGACCGAAATTGTTTCGGCCAATTAAAGCCTAAAAGTACTTAATGGCTAAAAAATATGTTCATAAAGCGAATAAAAGAAGTTTATTGAAACCTCTGCTTATAAAATCCGGAAGTTTTATAGGAAGTAAGTAAAAGCATAATATAAGAGAATAATGCTATTACTAAGGTGCAGCGTAGTTTCTATCGATCACCTGTGGAGAAATAAAAGTTATCCAGACTTGTAGACGCCGCATAGAAGAAAAATGCATCGTTAAAGCTTAAAACACTGTTGGCGAATTATGCTATTATTGATCATCTTTGTACGACCAAAATAAATTCTAAAGTGTTTTAAGTTTTAGAGTATAAATTCGAAATTACCATTGCGTTTTTAGTGGAAAAGCGGGAAGAAATAATAAAATATATATATGAAAGTTGAACCAGGTTTAAGATTTTTCACTGTGGGTTCTAGAAACAGCATTACACAGCGATTATTTAACCACTTCCAGTATTTTTTAATGTAATTTTTGATACATAAAAAAAACTGAACACCCTTTCAACATTTTACAAAAAGAGGCAAAGCCAAATTATTAAGCCAAAAAATACGAAGTTACTGATCAGTTAGTCGATGAAGCCTAAGAGCTAATTTTGATTATGATTTTAATCTTGTTGGTTCGAGAAGTAGTTCTCAAACGCAAAGAACAAAGTTTGTTCATTTTACCAAAGACACAAAGGCTGTGCCAGTGTTCGGTATCTGCGGAGTGACTTTTGTCTTTTGTGCTATGCACTTTTGACTTGGTCTTTACTTAAAACGTTCTGTAAAAATAAATTTGTATTTGTCTACTTATTTTATTACTCATTAGTTTGGCATAATATCATGTCATAATATGAATATGACAAAATTTTAACCTAGATTTGGTTAGATATAATATCGCCCCCATATCATTGAGATCTAAACCAAGCCCTCTTTGATGCAAATAATTTTTGCTCGCACGGTAGCAAATTCTAATCAAAATCGTAGATTTTTCGAGATTTCTCGTTCTCGCAGATTTTTGTCTCGTTTCACGAGATCCTCGCAGAGAAATCATCTCTCGTCTCGTCTAACACTCTCATCTCGTTCTCGTCTCGCGAGAGAACGTGTTGTTATGGTGACCTGTCAAAATAACTCATCTTGATTGGTTAAGAAGTACTGGTGTGGAATTTTCGAAACAATAATTTATTTCTATGCTAGTGACAGGAGTTTATGGGAATGGGAAGGAGAATTAAAATCCCAATATAAAAGGCGACATCTACCTGGTAATAAAAAAAAATGTAAAACAAACTTTTCACCCTTTCGCACCGGCATCGTTGGATCCAATACATGATATACCTCTTAAGGTATCATCCGAACTTTGTCACTGAACCTGCTTCCACGAAAATGATATTACCTAATTTATGTAAAGCTACTTGAAATTTACTTAGAGCCTCTTTTGCCCCTCCCGTCATCATTAATTTACATAAGTCCTTGTTTAGGGTAAACCTAATTGTGTGGAAGCGGTTGTAAAGAAGCTTATAATTTTATAATAATGTCAAGAACAAAAATATTTTGTAATTTAGGGGACTTTTCACCCAAATCGTTAATTAGCTGAGATTAACGAAGAACTTATTTAAGAGTATTTTTCATGAGTTAATATTTTACAATGAGTTATTTAAAGATCACGTTCAGTATTTATATCTAAAGAGCGGGTATTAGGTAGTAAAAGGGCCATTAAACCAGAGTTGATATGAGAACTAATTGGAAAGTATTATTTAATATTATTAAATACTAACATTTTACAGACAACTATAGTACTTAATACAAAGTGGATACATACCACATATCCAGTATATTGCTAGGATTTGCTAAAACAGTGTTTTTATTGGTGGTAATCAGTTCCATTAATAGCACAGTCTTGTTGAATAATGAACTACTTTTAATACAGCAATTGCGTTAAGAAATAAATTGTATCTTTTTAATGCGACGCATTTTGTTCCCAGTAAAGCGCTTTCTCTATAATTTAAAAAGCAGAACAGCGTCCCCAAAAACGAATTGTATCCGTTAGAACCTATAGTCCACAAAATGTTGGTGGCCGCGTATTAGTTTCAACGTATTTGTTGCGCAGGTCACATCGTTGTCCAGAGTCTTCTAGCTGTCCTGTCTGAATTTGAACTCTATTGATCGTACCAATAGCTGTTCAAATTAATTTATTTTTACTTAGTATTTAAGTTTTTCTAAACTTTGCATGTCAGATAAAGCAATAGACGATTCTTATTTCGCCCACACAGAGGGAAATCGACTAACTAAACAGAATTGTTAAAAATTATCTTATATCAGTAGCAAAATTTTTAATAATTACTATTAAACAATCTTTAACTACAACAAACAAATTACCTAACAAACAACATATAGAATTGCTAACTCGTTATTTATACGTACAATAAGACAGAATAATACTACATATTAGCCAGTTATTGTAAGAATGTGTTTCAGTAAAATATTCTTATTGGAAATAAAAAATTGTTTTTAGGATTATACCAACGATAAAACGCTTTATTTAGGGTATTATTTAAAATAGTGGCTCATATTAAACATTTATTAACAGGTATGTAACACACTTCTATTTCGCGATGAGTGGGGGAAACTTCAAACATTTACGGTAGCCATTTGCTTTGTTTCCCGGGCTCCGCGGATTGTGTGTTTAGTGGCTGAACTTTTTCTGTATGTATTGTATAAAATAATAAAATATGGATAACATATCCAATTGTACATAATCATGTTATAGTTTGCAAAACTCAAACCCAACCCATTTTAAGGGGGTAAGTCCTATTATTACTTATTTGTGGTTGGTTTATCTTAAAATTCACAAACATTAGCTTTGGCATTGCTTTCGTATAATATGACTGATGACTGATATCTATAGAAAATAAGATTGTCAGTCTTATAGATATATAGTTTATAACGATTAATCAAAAGATCTTTTAATTTTGTAAAATTGTCAACCTAAATGTTTATATAAATGTATTTTTAAGTCTCAAATAACTGAGTTTTAATGATTTGAAAAATCTATAACTGTCGATTCATTTTTAATATTTTTTATTATAAAATGCCGTAAACAATAAAATAATTTAGACTATTATAATAACTTACAATTAATTCTAATCCTACAATTTCAAATCAGTAGCTATTTTATTTTATTTTTCTTTGCAAAATATATAATATGAATACAACTAAAATAAAATTGGACGAAACGGAATAATTCCATACGTATGCCTTAGTTACTTTTTGTTAATTTTGAGATAAACTAGCTCATAAGAATAACTCACTTATATTTGGTTTGGGTCTTAGTTTTGTAACGCCTGTATTTATCAATTTGTAAGCGACATAATAAAGTGTAAACATTTTTAGTATTTTTGGTAACCTAAAAGCTGTATTTATGATTTCAGATTTTTTGTTGTTCCTTAGTATTTGTAAGCGTTAAGGAAAAATGGCCTTATTTGTGTTGTTTTTGTTCAAGTTTAATAAAGACCTTTGTAATGTTTACCTATTTTTTTTGTAATCCTTTCAAATATATATACTACCCCTAGGGGGAAAAATTTTAAAAACCAAAAAATAGTATAAAACCGTTTTGTATTAGCAACTAAACAGTTTTATAAAAGGTATAAAACTGTTTAGTTGGTATAAACTGTTTTGTATTAGCAACTAAACAGTTTTATACCCATTATAAAACTGGATTATACTCATTTTCAACTAATGTATAATGGGTATAAGCACGTTGTATATTCGCTATGGAACAAACCTTTAGGGTTACAATCCATGTCATATAAACAGTATAACATAGCTATTTACTCTTATGCACTGGTCTTAACTATATCTGGTGTATATATGCTATTAGCACGTATTGCTGTCCCAAATAGTATTAAATATTCTTATGATGTTTATAAGAATTCTCATAAGGGTTATAATGCATTTCTCTCAGTGCAGCCATCATTAGTATTAGACTTTATAATCTATGGACGAATATTACCATCTCAGTAAACCTTGTTGCATAGTAGATAATCATATGCAATGTTAAACGACAAGAACAATATCACACTAGAAGCCATTTAAATTTTTGAGAACTGCAGTACTGACTCTTAGTGGTAAGTATATGCTTTATTTACCGTAGCAAGCAAATATTATTATGATTAACGTCAATTTTCGTTACAACTGAGAGTCGGAACTAATATACAGTATATAAAACCAGATTACACCCCCAATAGAACTTGATAATTACTGTGCGTAATTAAAGCAATAATGGCAATATATGGTAGCAATAACTTCTATTTCCTATTGGCTAAATTACCGTGATATTATCACTGCCAATTTTCGTTGTCTTACAATAGGAAAGCGCGTCGCTGTCACATATAATATATAGTATTAAACAGTTGTATAAAGGGTATGTGAATTCTTATAAGGAATAGAATGTTTTTTTCTCCGTGTAGATAAAGCATAGTATTTGACTCGCGTATATATACTTATATCCATAATACACTCTGGTTATAATCCTCTTTCATTATTGCCTATATTAAAGGCTTATTAAGTAATATACTATATAATTCAATATGATTTGCTTCTTAAGATACTACTCGCGTACACTCCACGCCGCATCACGCTCCGCTGGTGCAAAACTTTGTTAGAACTTAATTTCTATACGTTATATTATGAATTCAGGTATTGCTGAATCCATCTTCTTTGAGTAGGTACATGTTTTAAATATTAAGTGTTATCAGATTTATTGCATTTCAGCGTTTCTAAACTGATATAAAATGTAAAAAAAAGGTTTGTTTACCTTTGTTTAAAACTATTGATCTTAGTCTGCATGACAGTAGTTGTCAGTGTTATAGTCGTCTGAATTTCGGTAACTGCATATCAGAAAAATGGTTTATTTAACAGAAATGCACAAAATAACAATTCTACAGATGATTGGTTATGAAGATAAAACACAGACACAAATGGAAATAGAAAAGCAGTTTCGCCAGCTTGGACATGTAAAGCTGATAAGAAAAAACTAGCTGCCAATGCAATAAGTGATGATACCAAATTAGATATTATGCTTGAGTTTGAGGAAAATCCACATACTTCTAGTCGAAAAACAACCCCAATGTTCGATGTTAGCCCTTCATCGATTATTCGAACATTACAAGAAAACAAAATATGTCCCTGTAAAATGATACCTACTCATGAGCTCATGGAACACGATTTTGATAGGAGAACGTATTTTTTTAAACAAATGATGGCAATGTTAGATAACAATGTGATCCAATTAGAACATGTTTTGAATATATTAGATTTTGAGTTCGTTTTTTCGGCAGGCCCCCATGTATTTCTTATCGAATTTATTCCATTTCCATTTTTTTGATAGATGTAAGAATATATATGTCGTAGGCTGATAGTGAAATCCGTCATTTCATGAAAAGCCTAGTCATATCATGCTGCACGCTAAAAGGTATACTTGCAACTGGTTTGTTCGTTGTTACCCAGAGCATCTTTTTCAATTTTTTTTAAATTTAATTTAAATTTTATTTTTATAAAATAATATTAGTTGAAAAAATTGAAAAAAATGCTCTGGGGAACAACGAGCAAACCAGTTGCAATATACCTTTTAGCCACGTTTCATGAAATGACGGATTTCACTATCAGCCTACGACATATACCAGAAGTATATTTTTCACCGTAGCCTAAAAAAAAAAAATTTTTTAAATAATTGTTGTGCATTTTTCTAAGCAATAATTATTGTTAATTAAAGCACAATGCAAACGAAGCTCCACATCTTACGCAAACGCCTAAACGGTTAAATTATCAATCGGTGGCGCGTGCGTAGTGCACCCGTAAAAATTACACAGGCCTGCGTGAAATTTGTGATGACGTGATTTTTGTTTGTTGAGCTTAGTTTTTATATGGAAATAACTAATTAAAATACAATGGGTCTCTATCACCCACAGATATTTTTTTGCAAAAAAAAAAAGAAAAATTATAAAAAAAACTTATAATAGGCGTTTTAATACATTTTAAAATGAATGTAGTACTTCAAATTCTAAATGATTGATGAATAAAAAATGATTTTCTGTGGTGCTACACACCTTCCGACTGGAGACTTTTTATCGACTACAAAAAGGAGCTTTAAAGGTGTTCTTTTACATAATGACAATGTTTTTGATTCTGTTTCGGTCGGCCATACAGTTAAGTTAAATAAAAAGAAAACTATGAAAATTTAGAGGAATTACTTTTAAGAATATAATATGAAAATCACAACTGGGAAGTGTGTGAAGATCTAAACATTTTAAGTCTTCTCTTAGGTCAGCAGTCTGAATTTACTAAATTTCCATGTTTCCTGTGCGAGTGGTCTAGCTAGCGAGAACAGCATTGGATAAAAAGAGACTGGTCACAAAGAGAGACTTTAAAACCTGGAAACAAAAATGTAATTCGCGAAAGTCTTATTGACCCTCAAAAAGTTTTACTTTCACCACTTCACATAAAACTTGGATGTATGAAACAATTTGTTAAGGCATTAAACAAAGAAGGAAATTGTTTTAAATATTTGTGTAAAACATTTCCGGCTCTGTCAGAGGCAAAATTAAAGGAGAGAATCTTTGTAGGGCCGCAGATTAGCAGCTTGATGAAAGATATAGAATTTGAAAAGGTAATGGAAGATAAGGAAAAACATGCATGGAATGCTTTTAAAGAAGTTGAACATAAATTACTACTATGTTGAGATCGTTGAAATATGCTGGAAAATTTCAGAATATGAGCATAAAAATTCACTTTATACATTCCCATTTGTACTAATTCCCGGAAAATCTTGGGGACGTGGGTGAAGAGCAAGGTGAAAGATTTCATCAATATAATAAAAAATTGAAAAAAAGATACCAGGGGCGCTGGGACACAAAAATGATGTCCGATTTCTGTTGGACATTGAGAAGAGATCTTCCTTTAGCTGAAACAGAAAAACAACCAAAAGAAGCTTTTCTGAAAAAATAAAACATTTTTTGAAGAAGCGTAACGAATAAATAACCATTTATAATAGTTTATATGTGTATATTTTGTATATGTTTGTATTTTTTTCCTTAATATATTAAAAAACTAGCTTATAAATGAAATAAATCGTGTTTTTTCTATATTTTTGGATTTTACCGGTTTGAAGAATAACCTAACGTGATATAAAAAAACTGAAAGCAGATTTGAAATCAGCGCTACCCAATTACTAGAAAACAGTTAAAATTTTTAAATCAACTTTCAAAGTGTTAAAAAACGCAGGCTTGTGTTATCGACTACTTATCGTTACATCGACCTAATAAAAAATTAGCTACATAGGTCGTTATTGATCTGAAAAATCGTGAAAATTTTTTTATTTTAAAATTTTGACCCGAAGTATTATCGAAATGGTTACGGTAGCATCATCGGGCCTGGGGTCAATTTGTTAAGGGTATCTTTTGGCAGCATCCTTCCTGCCTACTCTTAAAAATTCTGAAAAATATCGTGCGGCCTAAACCGGTTTTAAACTTACTGACAAAACTGGAAAAAAGAGACTTTAAAAGACTGTTTAATTTTAAAGTGGAGCTCTATGAAAAGTACTTTTGGCTGTGCGGTTTGTTTTGTTTTCCATGCTTGTACCTACATGAATATTGTTTGCTCGAGAAAAAATAGGAAAGGTGCTCGATAAAAAGTAAAAATAGGTATTGTGAATCTACAACGATATTATTGTATATATTTTTTATATTATTCTTTTAAAACACTCCCAATTTTGTATAATTGTTGAGCTCCCAGGTTTTTCATCACGATCAGCCCGTACCTAGCATTATTAATAATTATTATTGGAGGATCCACAATCAGTATTACCAATAGTTGCGTTTATTGGGTTAAAAATTGTTAAATCTGGCAAGCCTGTAACCAATATAACCAAACACCCAAATTTTGTAGAATTTTTTAGGAAGTCATATTGCGAGAACGAGAAATTGCGAGACTGTCATGAGACGAGACGAGAAAACATTTAGCAAGATGTTAGCGAGGCGAGATTTGGAAAAAATCTCATCTCGATTTGCAAGACGAGACGAGAGTTTTTAAAAAGTGCGAGATTTCTCGTCTCGTGAAACACTAATTTTAATTAATAAATACTATTACTTCCATGGACGGGTTTGTCAACGTAATTATAAATATTCCATTACAAGCTGTTATTAAATTTAATTAATATAATTTAATTTATTTGCTAGACAAAACAGAATTAAACAAATTTAAATTAAATCATTAACCTTGATAATTTTTATTTTTCCAATTAGTCCTAAAATGTTAATTTCGACCTCAATGCTGTGAAATTAATTTATAATGGTAATTGTAACAACAGTATCATTGTTAGTGATTTTATAAACCAAATTCAAATTAATAATTTTAATAAGATCCTTTAATTAAGGTTTTCTTTATCGCCCGTTTCACAATCATGACGATAAGTAAATAATCAAATTTATTTTAGAAGCGGACAAAAAGTTCTCAACAAAACAACCTTATTTGCCCTACTTTCCGCCCTCTAAGTACATTTCCTCAAAACACCGCCTGCAGTATAAATACATTTGTTCCCCCATACTTCCTCCTTATAAATGATCAAGTAAAGGAGCAAAAATTCCCAGACCCTCTTGTAACCTATCTGAAATCAACCTCTTTCTTGTCCCATATACCGTTATCTCTTTCAATAAAAAACAGAGATCCCCCTTCGCGCTTTTTTCTTTTAAACCTTCGCCATTTTTTCTGCGTAGCAGGCGGAGAACCGCGAAATTATGCACGATACTGAAAATGATCATTTATAAAAATCATTTATCCCCAGTTTGTTAAGCCTATTTAACTAATGATTTAGCCGGGAATTTTTTTAATAAATTGGAGATTAAAGTATAAAAAGGATTATCGAGTTGACTGCGTTTTTTACTTTGTTCGTTTTTACATTTATCAGGTTTATGCCTGGTCTTTTATTATAAATAGTTAAAAGTTCATGCCGTGTTTAAAATTAATTAAAAAAAAACACAATAATATATACCGTGCGAGCAAAAATTATTTGCATCAAAGAGGGCAACATTATCATTTAACGAATGGGAAAATAAGGTCCGGGCTTTCAAATTTAAGTTCTTGCTCAAGAAATTGTAAAAGTTGACTTTCAATTTATTTTTACGTTTAAACTGCTAAAAATTTGCTCCAAATTCTTGCAAAAAAAAAGAAATTTCTTCTCAATTTTTGATCAAGTTGGGAAATAAGGTAGTTCTTTCTGGCATTTTTAGTAACTGCAAACCTTTCAGATTTTGAGGATAGAAAATTGTTTTGAAGGTTTTGTTACCAAAATTTGTTTTAAAATGATTCGTCGTTGTGTTTTTAGTTCGAAAAGGAAGATAACAAGTCAATTAAACTAGTCCTATAAAATCCAATATAAAAAACAAACAAAACCAGCAAAATAACCAATCTTCGATGTTATCGCGTATCTAACCTAAAGTCAAATATTTGTTGTTATATAACTTGTATTAATTTTTACAATTTGGAAAAAACCTTGGGTATGTGTAAAACATTTTCAAGCACAATTTCTTGTTCACGAATTTAAAAGTTTTTGCCCGAGACTTTCACCCTTGGATTAATATAAACATACCGAGATATTTACTTTTTTCTTTTATATAATATAAGTATAAAGAAAAGAGTCTTTTAAACTTTTTGAAGCAATATATTGCCCGAAAAATAGGCGTACCTAATTAGATTGCAGATTGGTGTGTTTCTCTTTATTTTCATACCTTGTTTGTGTAGCCTAGGCCTATAATGTTTTTTTTATTTATTTATTTATTTACTTATAAATACATTATACGAGTTGATACATATTAAATTTATATTCTAACCACTACATTTATAAGTGAAATAGTTATCTTAATTATTAATTCAATTTAAATGCATATATATTATAAGTAGCACCTAAGTGATTAAACACTTGTGTTGTGCAATACCTTAGTAAGAAGGCCATTACTAAACTAAATCTAAGAGTGAAATAATAAACTAACTAAAAGAAAATTATAAAGATAAATTATATACCTATACATATCTAATAAATGAAACGGTCAATTTTCTATTATTTTAACAAATTCACGGTAATTTTCAAAGATAAATTTTTTTGACAGTCTTGAGAATACTTTTAGGTTATTTATCTGTTTAATACATAATGGTAAGGCAGGATTTAGGTTAAGTGTAATTTATAAATCTATGGCCAATATTCCTGTTAAATCTAAGAGTAGGTAAAAGCCTAAGTTTATTACTACGTGTGTCGTATGAGGAAAGTGTATAATTTTGGAAACAATTGTTTTTAAAGGCGTATATATGTCGTAGGCTGATAGTGAAATCCGTCATTTCATAAAAAGCCTAGTCACTTCATGAAGCGTCGGCAGATTGTGTAAAAACATGAAATTACACGATCTGCCGCGTCACTTCATGAAGAGACCTTGACGTTTCGGCGTATTATGTATAACACAATCTGCCTAATTTTAAATATCGTCACTTCATGTAGTACCTAACGATGTCATGTCAGTCGGCAGATTGTGTAATTCCGTCTAAAAGGTATATTGGCAACTGGTTTGTTCGTTCTTCCCCAGAGCATTTTTTTTTTAATTACATTTTTTCAACTAATATTATTTTATAAAAATAAAAAAAAAGCTCTGACAAACCCGAACAAACCAGTTGCCAATATACCTTTTAGACGGAATTACACAATATGCCTTGTTTTTGTGGCATTTCATGAAGTGACGATATTTAAAATTAGGCAGATTGTGTTATACATAATACGCCGAAGCGTCAAGGTATCTTCATGAAGTGACGCGGCAGATCGTGTAATTTCATGTTTTTACACAATCTGCCGACGCTTCATGAAGTGACTAGGCTTTTCATAAAATGACGGATTTCACTATCAGCCTACGACATATACAAATGCTATGAAAGTACAATGTTCTTATATTACAAATTTCTTCTGTATACAGTAGGTTAGTAGGGAACAGCCTAGTCTTTTTAAATATTATTTTTAATATGTAATTTTGCGTAATATTTAATTTTTGTAATGAGTTCTTATACATTCCCCCCCATATTAGAATACCATAGCGGAAGAGTGATTCGGCTAGAGTTTTGTATATAGTTACTAATAATTTTCGAGACAGTGTTTGACGCAGTTGATAAAATTTGTAAATAAGTTTTCGTACTTTCTTTGTTAAATGATTTATATGATTACCCCCTTTTAAGTTTTCGTCAATAATTACGCCCAGGTATTTTATTTCATTTGTTTCTTTGATTTCATCAACCATATTTTAATACTAGCAAAGTAAGGTTTGTTAATTCGTGTTAAGGTAAAGGATATATAATGAGTTTTACTTGCATTCAAGGAGAGCTGATACATATCTAGCCAATTTTTTATCTTTTCCATACCCTGTTGGCAGGCAATTTTTGTTTCATTCCAGGAGTTTTCGCAAAATATTGCTACTGTATCATCAGCATATTATGACACAATTTTCGCCCGGGCCTTTATAGATAAAAGTGAGTTTATATAAGCTAGAAAAAGTATCGGGCCAAGGACAGTTCCCTGAGGAACCCCGATTTTTACTAATCTGGGTTTGCTGAGTGTACCATTGATTTTTACCCGTTGTTCCCTATTTGCTAAGTAGCTTTCAAAGATATCTAAAACCCTTCCACGAACTCCACACCGTTCCAAGACGGCAAGGAGTTTTTTGTGGTTAACAGTGTCGAACGCCTTGGCAAGGTCTAAGAAAACTCCAAGGCATTTATTGTTTGAATCCAAGCCTTCCGTAATATTCTTAATTACTGTATACATGGCATCAGTTGTCGCCTTACCAGCCCGGAAACCAAATTGGTACTCGTGTAAAATATCATTTTGCTTAAAAAATTCTACTAGTCGAGTTTTTAAGCATTTTTCGAATATCTTTCCGAAGTTATTAATAACACTGATTGGTCTATAATTGTGTATTTTTGATTTATCCCCAGCTTTATGAATTGGCGTGACAATGGACGTTTTAAACTGAGAAGAAATAAGTTTATTTTCAAAAATTAAATTAATTATGTGCTTTAGAGGTTTTAGAAGGTGCAAGTGACTTTGTTTTATCATTTGGGCAGATATTCCGTCTATGCCGGGAGAACTATTATTTTTTAATGTAGATATGTGCTCTATCAATTCGTTTTCTGTTACATTAATTAATATATACATTAATATACATAGAATTAGAATTTATAGGTATATTTTCACTAAATGGTACTGCGGTATTTAAATTGATCATAATGAAATAAAGTTATATATCAAGATACATCACTACTCCATACTTACTGAAAATACGAATTACCCGGTATTTTACCCCTATTTGGGCATAACAAAATAATACAACGGCTGTTAAACACAATTCATTAAACTATACAAAAACTAGAAACCCGTAAATATTAAATACCCACAATAAATAACAATAACAGTCCACATCACATTTACTAATTCAGTCAGTGTCTCGTGCGCATCGTATGAGGTAAAGTTTTTAATAATTTTAATAAAATATTTTTGAAATTTTAACTATATTCCACTGCTGGTTATATTTTTTATCTAATCTCTACCTGTTCGTTATTAAAAAAACTATTTTTCTTAAACCCTCTATTACTAACCTATGCTTTCATCGGTTAATTAATTTTTCAAATTGCCCTTGAAAAATCTACGAAATCATATAAAAAAAAACACTTAAATGTCGGTTGTTCCTGCTTTATACGCCTCTTAACGTCTTAACCATAAACGTCGAAAAGCGGTTTGCCATAATTAACTTCACCTTAAACAAGAAACTATGCAAATTAATGAGAAACGGGCCTAAGAAGCTTTGTGTTAATGTTAAGTGGCTTTACATACATTAAGTAATAATTTATTCGTACAACGAAGCTTATAAAATAAATCATCAAAAACGCTCTATATCGAAATTTGAATTCCATTTGGTTTATTGTGAAATATACACTGAGAGAAAACTCTATTAGCCGCAGCTAAAAATCCATTAGTAGTAGCAAAAAATCTGCATTAAATAGGCGCCGAAAAAACAACTCTGTTGTACTTACTAGGTTCAATAGCCTTAATATGGTCGTTTTTTAAATATTATTTTTTGGTGCTTAAAGACTATTGCCAAAAAAAAATATATGATGCAGTGGTAAAAAATATTTTAAGAAAATATGATTTTGTGATTAATTGTGGGCATGTAGTTAAAAAAGTATTGCCTTTAAGGCTCCTTTTATACTGGGATTCTGAATCTCGGAAACAGAATCGCGATTCTAAATTTCTAAATCGCAGTAATTTCAGCCGCACGGCTACGGGATTCGAATCGGCGACAGGTCTAGCATTTGGTTTATATGTAAGCCTTTTCACTGCGGTTGTTCTCGTTCAGTAGCCTCTTGCCAGCTCCGTATTAAGGGTCGTTTCTGTTAGGTTTACGAATAAAAAATTCAATATGGATGTTTTAAAAACTCTTTTCGACACTGACAAGTTCATATCATCAATACAGGCACGTCCAAGCTTTAGGGATACTTCGCCAAAAGAGTATTCGAATAAAACAATAAAACAGGCACACTGGGTGGAAGTGGCTAAATAAATTTTGTCTTTTAAGATATTGTGTAGCTCGTCAAAAGACCGAATTGACATTCTGAAACAGTTAAAAAAATTCTCAGAGTGTTCTCTTAAATTTTTATACAGTAAAACGTATCCTCTTACGTTCGCTGATCATTGGACGTTCTACGTTTCCTGCGTTTTTTATTTTTTTTACATACGATCTGATAATAATATAGCAATAGCGCTTCTTCTACTGCTTTCATTTTAACACTAAACAGAAGCGTGCGGCCCTGGAATTAATCGCCTCTCCACAAAATTGCCGAAACCGCGCAAGATTAGAAAAGTATGCATTCCGAATCTCGTTAGAATTCACGTGAGATTCTGACTCCCAGATACTGAATTTCGCTTTCAGAATTCCAGTATAAAAGGAGCCTTTAGTCTAAAAATTGTCCGCCAGTTATAAAAATAGTTATTTACATTACTAGATGCGAAAGTTAATTTTTTGGTGTGAGGAGGTTTTTGAATTGCCGAGGCAAAGCCGAGGTGATTTAATACCTCCGACCACCAAAAAAGGCTTCCGAATGAAAAATAGTTATTTACATTACTAGATGCGAAAGTTAATTTTTTGGTGTGAGGAGGTTTTTGAATTGCCGAGGCAAAGCCGAGGTGATTTAATACCTCCGACCACCAAAAAAGGCTTTCGAATGAAAAATAGTTATTTACATTACTAGATGCGAAAGTTAATATTTTGGTGTGAGGAGGTTTTTGAATTTCCGAGGCAAAGCCGAGGTGATTTAATACCTCCGACCACCAAAAAAGGCTTTCGAATCGTGTAATGTATTAAATTTTTTTCTACTACTGTTCTCTGATCAATATATTATTAAGTAATAAACTTTGATTTATTCAAATTAAAATGGTAAAATGAATTTTTTTTTCACCTATAAAATAATCCATGACAACTAGTTATTAGAGTATTGTTGACAACTAGTTATTTGAGTACTGTCAGAGTCTGTCAGTTCGATTTTTTTGTCCTGGCACCGAAAGTATTACTTTCGTAGCTAGCAACCTACCTTCGTAGCTAGCAACCTACCTTCGTAGCTAGCAACGGATAATATTCAGGTAACTCAAATGTTTACTTTCGTTTTCTTTCGTGTTGCTAGGGCCCGAAAGTTAATTTATTTATACAGTAGTAGAAAAAATAATTCTTCTACGACTATATAGATAAGTTAACTTTCGGGCCCTAGCAACACGACAGATAACGAAAGTAAACATTCGAGTTACCTGAATATTATACGTTGCTAGCTATGTAACGTAGCGTTTAGCTATGTTAAGTATTACTTTTGGTGCCAGGACAAAAAAATCGAACTGACAGTACTCAAATAACTAGTTGTCAACAATACTCAAATAACTAGTTGTCATGGATTATTTTACAGGTGGAAAAAAAAACTTATTTTATCATTTTAATTTGCATAAAATCAAAGTTTATTACTTAATAATATATTGACCAGAGAATAGTAGTAGAAAACATTTAATACATTACACGATGCGAAAGCCTTTTTTGGTGGTCGGAGGTATTAAATCACCTCGGCTTTGCCTCGGCAATTTAAAAACCTCCTCACACCAAAAAATTAACTTTCGCATCTAGTAATGTAAATAACTATTTTTCATTCGAAAGCCTTTTTTGGTGGTCGGAGGTATTAAATCACCTCGGCTTTGCCTCGGCAATTCAAAAACCTCCTCACACCAAAAAATTAACTTTCGCATCTAGTAATGTAAATAACTATTTTTCATTCGAAAGCCTTTTTTGGTGGTCGGAGGTATTAAATCACCTCGGCTTTGCCTCGGCAATTCAAAAACCTCCTCACACCAAAAAATTAACTTTCGCATCTAGAAATGTAAATAAGTATTTTTCATTCAAAAGCCTTTTTTGGTGGTCGGAGGTATTAAATCACCCCGGCTTTGCCTCGGCAATTCAAAAACCTCCTCACACCAAAAAATTAACTTTCGCATCTAGTAATGTAAATAACTATTTTTCATTCGAAAGCCTTTTTTGGTGGTCGGAGGTATTAAATCACCTCGGCTTTGCCTCGGCAATTCAAAAACCTCCTCACACCAAAAAATTAACTTTCGCATCTAGTAATGTAAATAACTATTTTTCATTCGAAAGCCTTTTTTGGTGGTCGGAGGTATTAAATCACCCCGGCTTTGCCTCGGCAATTCAAAAACCTCCTCACACCAAAAAATTAACTTTCGCATCTAGTAATGTAAATAACTATTTTTCATTCGAAAGCCTTTTTTGGTGGTCGGAGGTATTAAATCACCTCGGCTTTGCCTCGGCAATTCAAAAACCTCCTCACACCAAAAAATTAACTTTCGCATCTAGTAATGTAAATAACTATTTTTCATTCGAAAGCCTTTTTTGGTGGTCGGAGGTATTAAATCACCTCGGCTTTGCCTCGGCAATTCAAAAACCTCCTCACACCAAAAAATTAACTTTCGCATCTAGTAATGTAAATAACTATTTTTCATTCGAAAGCCTTTTTTGGTGGTCGGAGGTATTAAATCATCTCGGCTTTGCCTCGGCAATTCAAAAACCTCCTCACACCAAAAAATTAACTTTCGCATCTAGTAATGTAAATAACTATTTTTCATTCGAAAGCCTTTTTTGGTGGTCGGAGGTATTAAATCACCTCGGCTTTGCCTCGGCAATTCAAAAACCTCCTCACACCAAAAAATTAACTTTCGCATCTAGTAATGTAAATAACTATTTTTCATTCGAAAGCCTTTTTTGGTGGTCGGAGGTATTAAATCACCCTGGCTTTGCCTCGGCAATTCAAAAACCTCCTCACACCAAAAAATTAACTTTCGCATCTAGTAATGTAAATAACTATTTTTCATTCGAAAGCCTTTTTTGGTGGTCGGAGGTATTAAATCACCTCGGCTTTGCCTCGGCAATTCAAAAACCTCCTCACACCAAAAAATTAACTTTCGCATCTAGTAATGTAAATAACTATTTTTCATTCGAAAGCGTTTTTTGGTGGTCGGAGGTATTAAATCACCTCGGCTTTGCCTCGGCAATTCAAAAACCTCCTCACACCAAAAAATTAACTTTCGCAACTAGTAATGTAAATAACTATTTTTCATTCGAAAGCCTTTTTTGGTGGTCGGAGGTATTAAATCACCTCGGCTTTGTTTCGGCAATTCAAAAAACCTCCTCACACCAAAAAATTAACTTTCGCAACTAGTAATGTAAATAACTATTTTTCATTCGAAAGCCTTTTTTGGTGGTCGGAGGTATTAAATCACCTCGGCTTTGCCTCGGCAATTCAAAAACCTCCTCACACCAAAAAATTAACTTTCGCATCTAGTAATGTAAATAACTATTTTTCATTCGAAAGCCTTTTTTGGTGGTCGGAGGTATTTAATCACCTCTGCTTTGCCTCGGCAATTCAAAAACCTCCTCACACCAAAAAATTAACTTTCGCATCTAGTAATGTAAATAACTATTTTTTCATTGGTAGTCTACCTAGCTACTACCAAATTACCTTTCTCTGAGCTCTTTTTTTTTAAGATTGGCCCTCAGTGACGTATTCGCCATTTTATTTAATTTTTTATTAGATTTCTTTACTTTTCTTTAGCCAAATTCTCTGTAATGACAGTGACGTTTTAAGCCAGTTACACAGGTATAGGGTACCTAGTTTTAAAGAGTAAAAGGAAAAATTAATACGACCAGTCGATGGCCTTATTTTCTAATAATACTTTTAAATCTATTAGTATTTTGCCCCATTGCCATTTTGAGAAAATTAAATAAGGAAATCATAATAAAAAGGAAAATGGCATAAAAGTTCTTCCGTACAGAAACGTATCAGTTGGAATAATGCTTAATAAAATAGCAAAATTAACGACAATTATATAAAAATATTTACGTAAAACCAAATAAGATGATTGATGTTTGGCACTCCTGTTGTATGACGACGCTGCGCTTCCAGTCGACCCACTGTCAAAGTAGAACGGCAAAGTTTATTAATAATTATGATTCATGTGGGCAGGACCGTCTCTAGACACTTACGATGGGGGGGAAGAGAACTGTCATGTAAATTCCAACTCATATTGATGGGTACCATTTTTGAGTGTTGATCAAATTTGGTAAATTTTGGCCCTCCCCTAGAGGCGTCCCTAGGAACAACAATTTTATTGTGCCACCTGATAGTTAGTGTTTCTGGACGAGTCACTGACAAACATTTTGGATTAAATGATATATCGGTACCTATAATACATATATCATGTTTTGTAAAATCTATAACAAAAACAACTTCTTATGATTACAGATAAAGGGGAAGATAAACACAACCACAACCAACAAAACCGGAGCAATTCTCATAGAAATCTATTTTAAAGAATAGCATTAGGTTCATAAAGTCTTTCTTATTAAACCATTCATTTTGTTGCACCCCATTTCCAAGAAATAATCGTAAAAAGCATCGGAGGAAGAAAAATCTAAAAGCCTCAGTAAAGAGTTCTAACCTATCAGGTATAAGCACTTTCTGCTTTTATGCTTAGTATAATAGAATCCATTTACTGTCTTTTGTTAAAATATAGCGGATTTTCTCGGGTGGTTTTTTAAAGCAAATTTATAATAGGATCACATACGTATTATACTATTACTATCTGTTCGAAATTCCCAATAAATAACAACAGCAACGATTTATTAAAACGAAGCAAGGTTTTAGACAGAGAAATGATGCTCAGTTTAGGACTTTTTTGTTGTAAAGTTTCCAAAAATGCAATTAAATTTGAAATTCGTGAATTATCTCATTTTGACCACATAGTTTGTATTGATAGCTTATTTTGTATTAACCCATATTAAATATATTGCTAGTGTATCAAACCCGCTTTAGTGTTATTAATTTGTTATCAATTCCAGATTTGCTAGAATAGTATTTTTATTGGTACCTAGTAATCAGTTCTATTAGCAGCACAGTCTTGTTGAATAATAAACTACTTTTAATAAAACCATTAATTTTTGTTAAGAAATAAATTGTATCTTCTCAATTTGACTCATTTTGTGTTCAGAAAAGCTCTTTCTCTACAATGAGGAAATCAGAACAGCGTCACCAAAAACGAATTGTATCCGTTAGAACCTATAAGCCACAAGACGTTGGTGGGAGTTCGTAGGGATCGGCAATCGCCGCGCGCCCTATTATTAGTTTTAACGTATTTCCTGCGCAGGTCATATCGTTGTTCGGTGTGTTCTAGCTATCTATCCTGTCTAAATTTAAATGTTATTGATCGTGCCAATACCTGTTTTAATTAATTTATTTTTACTTAGTAAAGTTTTTTTAAACTTTGCATGTCAGATAAAGCAAATATTCTTATTTCGCACAAGCCATCGTTAGTATTGGGCTTTATAATATATGGACTAAGAACTACACTACTGACTTTTAGTGGTAAGTGTATGCTTTGATAACCGTCGCAAGCAAATAATATTATGATTAATGTCAAGTTTCAGTAAAACTGCCAGTCGGAACTAATACAGTATATAAATCCCGATTACACCCTCAATAGAACTTGATAATTACTGCGTATTTAAAGCAATAATGGCTATAAACCATTCTATGGTAGCAATAACTCCTATTTCTTATTGGCTAAATTATCGTGATATTATCCCTACATAACGGTCAAGCAATTTTCGTCGTCTTACAGTAGAAAAGCGCGTTGCTGTCACATATAGTATTAAACAGTTGTATAAAAAGTATGTAAATTCTTATAAAATATAGAATAATTTTTTCTTAGTGTGATTGCCATTATAATTATCAAAGGTAAGTGTTGAAATTGAAGGGCTCCATTGACATAAATTTGACAAGAATAATTTCGGTTTTCAAGTTTTTTTTATAATGAATATCAATCATAATTATGATCCATAATAGATCAATAAAAGGGATTAGATATAGTCAAAGGGTAGTAAAGGCTGTGTACACCTTTTAAGAAAAAATGGATGAAGGAAACTTGTGTATTACGTGTAAAGTTTATATATCAATAGCAGATCGCTTTCGGTCTATCGAACATCCTCAGTGCCTCTTGCAAAGCAATAAATGAACTTAGAAACGTATGAAAATAAAAATTATTAGTGAAAGTAAGTAAAATGGTTCATTACTTTCTTTATAAAGAGTTGTTAAGAGGAAGAAAAAGAGAACAGATTGATCAGGTCAATAGGATAACAAACTGTCGACAAAAAAAGCAAAACCCGAAAGACTAAGACCTTCGAAGAGGAAGACATTCCAAAAGATGGTTTGAGAGTTGGGTCTCAGCATTTTATAGGAATGAAAATATTGGAATTACATTTGGTTCCCAGTGATATACCAAAAGTTTCATTGCGAACCACGATCTTCGAGAAAAAGTTACGGTTTTGACGAAAATTGAAAAAACACCTTAGGTGATTTTGCAGACGATAACCAACTTCTATTCAATGAAACATCCTTTTTAAAACCATTTATCTCGTAAAAACGCCAAAGGATTTTAAAAATTATGAGCTATAGCTCGGCAAAATGTATTCTATCGTTGATTTATGGGAAATACGCTGCACTTTTTAAGTATTGGCAAGTCGTCTGGAAAAATGCCAATAACTAGCCCGGGTCTCTTTAATAAAATGAAACGGACGACGGTCGATGCCATTAGGCTTAAGGCGTATTCTACGACACGTGGTGCAAGTCCGTTTTCAAATTGAATAGGTCATATACGAACAACGTTTTTTATTTAAATTTTAATTAATTCGTAAATCAGTAGTATGATTTATTTACATGTTATTCATGTCCTAAAAAGTATGGTTAATAATTTGGGATTAAATAAATTGGTTAAGAATTAATTAAGTTATGTCCTATTCTACGTACTACTAGTAGCCCTTGAAGGGAGTACTCTAAAGATGGTTTTTCCTAATTATTTTCGAACCCTTTGTAGATACAAATTTAAAATTTAGATATTTTGGTAAATTTTGTACGCTGAATAGAACTGCGGTCTTAAAAAGTCGATATTTAAGAAATGTGGCGAGTTATAGGGGATAGTGTGGTAAAAATAGACATAACCTTTCTTCACGCTAACATTTATACTTTTTTATGTCCAATTAGAAAACCTGATATATTTACGAAAAAAAGGTACAATAGGGAACTTGACAAAAATTTTAAATGGGGAAAAAATTCTATAAATCATAAGTACATATTGTCATAAAACATATGGCAGCAAAAAAAAACAACATATTTCGTCCCAAAAGACCGCTAGAAAATTTTAAAAATGCCCCAAAATTCAAATTATTCCAAGCGGGTAAAAACGCGCTGCTAGTAGTCGTGACGTCAAGGGGTATCATTTGTCAGATTTGTGTGTGACATCCACGGAATAGGTTATAGGTTTTCAATAAATTTGATGATTTGTCAGATTTGACATCCACGCGTCAAGCGACACGACCT
This sequence comes from Polydrusus pterygomalis, assembly GCA_963969555.1. NCBI lineage: Eukaryota > Metazoa > Arthropoda > Insecta > Coleoptera > Curculionidae > Polydrusus > Polydrusus pterygomalis. The sequence goes on from OZ018376.1 coordinate 7,333,428, forward strand.
TAAAACAACAATACAATAACAATAACACACGGCAATCCAAATGCAAATTGGGTCGCTCGGCACCTGTCAGGAGTGTCAGGATGACGGATGACCAAAAGTCACACCCCCTGACGTCATCGGGCTTCGCGCGCTTTAAAGATCGTTTGAAATGCTTTCGACAAAGAATTTTTACCAAGTTATTTTTGATTTTTAAGGAGTAATAATTGGGGAATACTTTTTTCAGGCCTAACTAAATCATATTATTGAAAAAAAAATTGGAAAAATCCCTATTGGTAAGACATGATTGGATGTGGCGTTTTCTATACAGGGTGTCCGGAAATGATAAGCAAAAAATTGAGGGGATAATTCTGGAGCGAAAATAAAAGCTATCTCTTCCTATAACATTTTATAAAAAAATGATTATTGACGGAGTTACAGGGTGTTACAGTTAAATTTTATTTGCAGTTTGAAAATACGTCTGTTACTAGAACAATAAAATAAACATTCAAATTAAAGGTTCAAAGTGACGTCCTTCCTCTTCAATGCATAAATTAATTCTTCTTAAAAAATTCCGACGAACTCCATGGAATATTCCTTCCTTTGCTATGTTATGTTTAAGGTTGAAAATAAATTAAAGTGATTTCGTATTCATCACATGCAAGCAATGTTATTTTAGCGTTTTTCTCGAAAAGTGTTAGATTTATCAAAACAAAGGTAGAATGCCTTTTTTATGTCAAAAGGTTAGAAAAATAAAAATAGTCAGTCAAAATGCGCATACATTGTAGGACAAAAAAGTTGGGACAATTCAAATTAAAGTATAAGCTCCTATGTAGCGCCCTCTACAAAATGCGAAAAACGGTGGGCAAATTTGTATTCTTCATCCCGAAAAAGCCCCATATACGAGATTTTGTCAAAATACTATGAGCGTGGCAAAAGGTATTGCAAAAAAAGTGCAAATAAAATTAAACTTTAACACCCTACAATTCCGTTAATAATCAATTTTGGAAAAAATATTATAGGAAGAGAGCATTTATTTTCGGTCTAGAGTTATCCTCTAAATTTTTTGCTCATCATTTCCGGACACCCTGCATAAATTTACTTAAAAATTGTCTTGCATTTGAAAAAATTGCCAATTTATATTATTTACTAGTATTAACAAATATCTTATTTTTATTTCCCCGCGGTTTTGTAGTGTAGAAAATATAGCCATTGTTAGTTTCCAAAAAGTCACCCTGTATACAGGGTGATTCACGGTGGATGGAACGTTAGACGTTTCTGACGAACCAGTAAAGGAATCGTTCTAAAAATTTGGTCGTTTACATAAAGGGACACGCTCTACCAATCTAAAATATTTTTAACAATACAGTGTTGCCGCTTCCACACAAAAATAATAGCCACTTCGATATTTTAAAAGGAACACCCTATATATTATTAAATTTTTAAATTCTACATAAACTTATAATTATTTTTTAGTAAAAGCATTATTAGTCTATGATTAATGGTTTCCGAGATATTGTCTCTTGAAAAATGACATTTTTGAACTTTGACAGTTTCTAGCTTTTTAACTGTACGTCTGAGAGCAAAACGGCTTACACGTCCCTATCTTCGATTTTTATTATCTTTCCAAAAGTGTCAATTTCCGGTTAAACCGGATGTAGGAAATATGATACTTCCGGTTTGGCCGGAAGTTATTTCTTTTGGAAAGATAATAAAAATCGAAGATAGGGACATGTAAGCCGTTTCGCTCTCAGACGTACAGTTAAAAAGCTAGAAGCTGTCAAAGTTTAAAAATTTCATTTTTCAAGAGACAATATCTCGGTAACCATTCTTCATAGACTAATAATGCTTTTATTAAAAAATAATTATAATTTTATGTAGAATTAAAAAATTTGATAATATATAGGGTGTTCCATTTAAAATATCGAAATGGATATTATTTTTGTGTGGAAGCGGCAACACTGTATTGTTAAAAATATTTTAGATAGGTAGAGCGTGTCCGTTTATGTAAACGACCAAATTTTCAGAACGATTCCTTTACTGGTTCGTCAGGAACGTCTAACGTTCCATCCACCGTGAATCACCCTGTATAGAACAAACGGAACAATTTGTTTTTATATGCCTTCTACATATTTTCATCGATATTCAATTTCATTTGAAAATCTACCCACATGATTATTATTTAAATTCAGTGCGAATAAATTGAAAAAAATTGTACTTACATTCATCGTGATCTTTGGCGGTGACGGTGAGGACGGTGTGTTGAATGTCTTCATTCTCGTCGACTTCCGCTTCATAAAGGGCCTTGTCGAAATACGGCGGGTTGTCATTCTTGTCGGCAATTCCAATACGTATGAACTTGGTTACTGAAAGAAGAATAATAATTATAAATTAATAAAGATATAATGTGATTTTTTAGAGGCTGCGTGAGTTTTATTAAGGGAGGTAGTGCAACTGTTACTACGTTAAAAAGTGACTATATACAGGGTGTCTCACGGTGACCGTTCATTAGAATATTTTGAAAATTAATGCAATTTAAACCCTGCAAATTTGCAAGTTTTCTAGATTTTTGACAATTTTTGTACTCTTTAGTGTGGGGTATAACAAAACATGACTTAGGTATCTAAAATCAAATTAAATGAGAAAAAATCGTCACTTATAATACAATAAACATCCTCTCACCCTGTAACCCGTCTTTAAAAGAATCACACCACTTTTTGTCACCAACTGCCTGTATTATTAATATGATAAAAATATTTTATTTGAAGTTTATGAACAGAAAGGAAAACAATGATAAATCACATCTATGTGACACAAAGTAAGTAACATAAGACAAAGACAAAAAGGTTTTCTGCTTAGTTGTATTTGGGGCAAACTGGAAAAAGGGAATTTTTTGTTGACAATTTTTTTATGCTTATTTCGAGACAAACGTTTTAAATTAAAATGTTTATTTAGTTCGAATTTTTTCAACAGAATATACATATATGTATTTAAATGAATGCCGTATGTATTTAAAAAATAAGAAACAATTGACTTTGATGGGCTGTGAATGGGCAAATATTAAGATTTAGATTTCTTATTACGTGACTTACTACCTTTTTTTTGCGACAGTGGCTGATCCAGGAAAGCGCGCCCCCCCCCCCCCCTTAAGATTATTAAAGTTGTCAAAGCAAAACCAAACCTTGTCGTAAATAATAGGAAAAATAAGCACATCTCTCAACAATGAAACAATTTCAATTACAGTTTTAATTGCCTTTTTTTTGCGCCCCCCCCCCCCTGATGAAAATCCTGCGCGCCGGTTTAGCGAACACGCTGTATATTGCTCAAAAATACATTTAGGATAGCAATTTGTTTTGAAATAAGGCAACAAAAGTAATTTTTTTTTAAATATGCACATTTAATCTTTTTAAATCTAAAATTAATCAAATAAAAAAAATTATGTAAGGATAAAGACTTGACAAAAAAACGAAACCGAACATTTAATATTAAAATCACAGTAAATAAGATATATTTTAGTTTCGACTTTCGTTGTCAATAATTTTTTTTTATTTAGGACGGCCCATCGGGATTCGTCCCTGTATCCCCTGTTGTGCATTTTTTCCCCACAATATTGCCTTATACGAAATATGGGAATTAAAAAAGCCGAAGTAAAGCGATTTTAAAACGTCCAAAGTCAAACACACAGCAAATTTCTAAGAAGAAAAATGTAAATTACTGGGTATCATTCTGATGGGCCTGGATAGTTCCATATTCTGGGAAGCCCACATAACTGAACTGGGACGAAAAATGTTAAGTACGAAATTTCTTCTTAGACATTTGCGTAAAGTGTTTGACTTCAAACGTTTGAAATCGCTTTCCTTCGGACTTTTTTATTCCCATATTTTGTATGGGGCAATATTGTGAGGAAACAGTGCAGATGCACAACAGATCTTTCGACTCGAAAAGAGAGCTGTAAGACGCAGGATATAGGGATCATTGTCAGCCTCTATTAAAAAAATTTGGCATAATGCTGCTGCCCTGTTATTTTTCAAACTGTGCTGGAGGTACATTCCCGCAGATAAACTCAGTAGGCATTCAGATATTCACAGCTACAACACTCGAGGTTCCGATAGGATAGGGGCTCAGCGATTCAGACTTACTAAATCTAAAAACAATTCACTTAACTGCAATTTATATAATACTAGCGTGTATCCGGCATGCGTTGCAACCCGCTGGTATAAATACAAACCCGAACAAACCCGATATATTAGTACCCGGCATGCCACTTTCTGAAATTGCACCCGTGCGAAGCCGGGGCGGGTCGCTAATTACACATAAAAACCTTCCTCTTGAATCACTCTATCTATTAAAAAAAACCGCTTCAAAATCCGTTGCGTAGTTTTAAAGATTTAAGCATATATAGCTGGTAGGGACGGACAGACAGCGACAGCGACTTTGTTTTATACTATGTTAAGAAGATCCCGGGACGGTATCGAGCCGTCAATGATGTCCTGTTCCAAAAATATGTTCAAAAGTGTTTACTAGACCATTGCTTTTATACCTTGAACGAGTTGGCGTACTAACTGGTAATCACTGCCCGGATGCTGTGCATTGGTTGTTGGTGGTATTTTAATGTTTGTGCATTGTTTGCTTTTATACACTTATTTATAGTTATTTATCTACATTTGTACATGTTAATAGTACATTACGTATTAAGTTTAGAAAAGTGGAACTTTACTTGACGAGTATGGTTAGTTTAAATCCGAGCGAAGCAATGATTTAATTTCCATACGAGGCAAGTAAAATCACTTTTTTGACGAGGTGAGTATACTATTTTTTCGCATTTTGTGAGTAATTAATTACTTTGCATTTCATATGAAAATCTAAAAAGAATAGTTACTGAAGAAAATCTACAAAAACTTAGTAGTATGACTTCTCGGTAACTTAGCAATATAAACAAGATGTTTTTTTGTGTTTGACGACTATTGACAGCATCCAAATAAAATCATATTTGAAGAGTGAATTTCACAAGAACTATGGAAATGGCTAATGAAAACGACTTGGAAGATATCCTGAATGCGGCCCGCGAAGCATCTTCAAGTTTGCTTCCAGTAAAATCCAAGGAAATATACGAGAAAGCAATAATATGTAAAATTGTGTTTTAAATGACATTGACGTTTTATGCTGTAATGGTTACTATGCTGTAAAGTGACCCATTACTGTACGATTCTGAAGTCATTAATCTAGTGCATTACTGTATAAAATGCGAAAAATTATATTTACCTACATATATTATTATCTATGACATGCTATAAACAATTTAGGTAAGTAGCACATAAAACTTTGACTTTGACTTTAAGTCAATGAACAGGACAACCAGTACATCGAAAGAAAATTTGTATAAAAGTAAAAAATAACAAAAGCGCCACGAAAAAGTAAAATGATAACAGTCAATAAATAACATTCACTCGAAAACCTTACACTTGATTTGAACTCCGTTCAGCGATATTATAAAAAATGATTATAACAAAAAGGAATAAAGGAAAGAAAATGGAAAATGTAAGAAGGGCACGTACTTTACGTTTCTGGTTGTGACTTCTGGTTTGACATGGGTAATTTGGGTGAAAACGCCAAAAGTATTGTCGGAACGATTTTTCGGGGAATTTCTTTGTGATTTGAGATTTAAGAGGCTTAATTTAAAATCATTGAAGCGCGAAACTAGGCTTCGGCTTTACATCGAAAAAAACATTTATACAAAAATCCGCCGAATAAATTTTGCGGGTATTGATTTAAGCGAAATGGCACGCTTCTTTAATGGTAATTTTGTAAACCGGAAAACTATCCAGGGTCAGTTTCGCTTCATATTAACACTCGGCTCCATCGAAAAAGTAAGCTAACAGGATGCAACTGTTAACAAATAATCCTAGATACATATTTTATTTTATTATAATTTCTGGGTATTATTTTAGCGTAAAAATGTCATTCATAAAGTGGTGAGTAGTGTTTCACTCTAGCTTTTTCTCGCAAGACGAGACGAGAATGAAACGAGAGTGTTTCGGACTCCTGCAAGACGAGACGAGAGTATTTTCTGCAAGAATCTCGTGACGAGACAAAAATATGCGAGAACGAAAAATCTAGTAAATCATTAAGATTTTCGTTAGGCAGTTAGTATCAAAAAGCTAGGTGGCCAGGAAAAAATCGGGACACGTTGCCGAAAAACAATAGAAATAAGGACCATAAGAAAAACCTTTTTTTTTATAACGTTTATAGTTTTTGTCGAAATGTTTGATACAGAGAACCGTTTGATAATCGAAAATGGATTTCGCGAATTAAGTACAATATTATACCACTTTTAGCAAAATGTATAGGGAGTGAACTACATACTATTTTGATGGTGTCAGTTGTCTCTGGGAATAGCTTTTAACCCTTTTTTTCTATAAATCATAAATGGCCGGAAATTTTAAGGTAGATAAAGTGTCTTATCTTTTTTTAAGGAGCTATGGTAATTTGATTTGTATCCTGAAACACTGCAAGTGTTTTTTTCAGCTATAATAACCCTAGGACATTGATAATGGACGAGATAATTTTAGTCGAAAGCACGTTGCCTGGTAACAACCCGACGCTGAAGGCGGAGGGTTGTTACCTTGGTTACGTGCTTGAGATAAAATTATGAGGCATTGGTCAATGTCCGAGGGATATTCGGTCAGAAAATTTTTTGATAAATTTTTGATAAAAAAATAAAATTTCTCCCAACCAAACAATTATTTATTTATTAAAAGTACAATTTGTAAAGGTGCAGTTATTAAAATTTAACGTAACATTTGATTCGCTATTTTTTTCTACTATAGAAGATCCATTACCACGCATAGTATTAATAATCTTATTGTGGTGTTCTTGGTCGATGTTTAAGTATGGTTTTATAGAAGTTGGATTGTTATGACCAGTGATTTTCAGCAATTGTTGTTCTTGCACACCTTTTTTGCCAATTCGCTAACAGCAGTTGAACTGCTTGAATGGTTTGTTATTTTTTTGTCCTTTACATTCAGGCCGATAGCTTCAGCAGACGATTTTGTCCATCCATTAATAGTATTTTTTCCAACAGGAACATTATCGTACCAACTATCGGTTTCCATTTTCCAGTGTCGAATTGCTTTTAAGAACAGCCCTGGTGAGGTTATATGTACGCCTCGTTTTGATATCAATTTATGAAACAGGCGTACAGGGCATCTTTGACTTTCACTATTGACAATCAACCATTTACTACTTGTACAGCTTTTTGAACCGCCTTGGCAAGTTTTACTGAACACTGGATTATATTCAATACGATTTGTTGGAGAACCATCGTTATTTTTTTCGATTTGAAAAAAATCCAGGAGATATGCAACTGCTTCGCCTCCTCTCCACGCTGATTCTACTGCAGCAATATGGTAGAATTTACGCATAAGACCTTCAGGGGTCTTTTCATTCCAGAACAATATTATTTGGTTTACTTCAGATAGACTTAACGAAACTGAACTGGTCTTACGTTTACATGGATCTGCTTGTAATTTCTTTCTGGTTGCATCGCGGGCATCTCGGGCTGGTTTAAATACTATGCTGTTAAACGGGTCAATCATAATCTTATATTCATTATAGTACTTTTCTTGTAAAATTTTGCACGAAACGTTCCTCATAGTCTTTACCGTTGCTTCTTTGAATTCAGTCCCATCTTTTTTTCTCATATTAACCGCCCAATCTTTCACTATCATTGCCAGCTCTTCTACGCTTCTATATGTTTATTTAACTTGTATTTGCGTTCACAGCAAAACTCTATAAATATTCTCCACGTGTATTTGTGACTATTTCTGGTATTTTTTGGGATTGTTTCATTAACTAGCGCGTTAATGCAATGAAAATTTGCATTGCCAAAACGTGACATTTTGAAATTTATATAGTTGGAATATGAACTGTCAAAGTATTGGTGTCATAATAAATGATGCCTGGGTGTCATAGTGATTGAAAACTACCCGCCGGGTAGTTTTCACTTAAATGTTGATATGATTGGGTGATTTATGTAAGATGATAAAGAATAACAAAATTTAATTGGCTGTTGTCAAAAAATTTTCGCTATAACTATTTTAAAATAATACCGTTGTCAATCAAAACAATTTAGCTTCATTTTCACTATGTACATACAGACAATAATAATATCGCAAACTACAATACTATAATACAGACATTACTTTTATACGAAACGAATATAACAACGAGCAATAAAAACTTAAATTTCCACAATGGTTTCCACAGGGAAACGTCCCGGTTTATTAATTATCCAGTTAAAAAAACATTAAACTACTATTTACACTATATTTAAATTAAAACATATTACAAAAATTGTTTACCCAAAAAAGATAAATAAACAAAACAGACACATGTTTTTAGAAGTATGACGCAGGTGACTGACCTATTTTTGCACTTGCGTGCTTTCTGTTCCGCCCCGTGCAGACAACCAGCGTTTCCGTTTTGTGCATTGAATACTCAAAAAGGTTCTAGCTTACCTTTAATATTCTAAAATTCTATTTTTGTATATTTATGCAACCCTAAAAACATGATTCAAATTTAAAAGTAACGGCACGAACCGCGAAAGACACCGTAGTCGTTCGTTCTCGTTTGATTTCGGTTCCAGTGACGCATGCGCTTTTATTAGGTAATATAAGAACTATTATTTTGGTCATGTGTGAGTTGAGTGTTAATAACACTGTGCCAAAACTACCAGATTTTAACTTAAGAGACACTTTTGACAATCGTATTCGATCTTTCCATAACTTCAAAACAAAAGTTTGCTGTTTGTATTTTATCACATTCCCTCAGTTCCTGACGTTTTTGATATATTAAAATTATGTAATTTACGAAATACTGTGGATTGATGCTTTCCTACAGTTTTTTACCTGATTCTAATTTCATTACTTCTTCTACATGGAGTAAAAATTCTAAATCTGCATTATTTTCTTGAACTCTACCATCGAGTACCTCATTATATTGCTTTAAGTAGTTGCATTTATTCATAATTGTACCATTACTCTCAAAATTACGAAGAACATTCAGGACTATTATTTTGCTTTGAATGGGTCTGTCGGGAAATATTGCAAAGAGCATTTCAGATACTGTCCGAGAAGTATTTTCCAGCTATGTATCGGGTTTTCCAATAAGAACGATATGATTTCAAAATGAAATAAAATTAAAATAATTTCAGATACAACAAAACGTTTTATATTATCTTAAAGTATAGTCGATAACATTTATGTTTTGAATAACACATCGTTTAAATGTCCTCCGCGACTTCGTGTACACGAGCGAATTCGACGAACCCAATTTTCGATGACTTTATGCAATAAATCGGGCGTGATCTGACGAATGCAGGGTTCAATGTTCAACCTTAATGCATAAAGTGTTTGTGGTCTGTTTTCATAAATCTTAGATTTCAAATAGCCCCACAAGAAGTAATCTAAAGGAGTTAAATTACAGCTTCTTGGAGGCCACTGAACAGTAGCATTCCTTTCACTGTAACTGCATCTCCTGCCTCATTTTGGAAAAAAATGGTCTGATGATGCCACCATACCATAAACCACACCATACAGTTACCTTTAGCGGATACAAAGGCTTCTCATGAATCTGTTGTGGATTGTTTTCACACCAAAAACGGCAATTTTGCTTGTTAACGTATCCACTTAACCAAAAATGAGCTTCATCTGAAAAGATAATTTTTTGGGCAAAATTAGGATCCCTTTAAAGTTGTTCTAAACGCCAAGCAGAAAATTCTCTGCGCCGACGATGGTCCAGTGGCTTAAGTTCTTGGGTCAAAACAATCTTATACGGGTGTAAATTCAAGTCTTCTTTCAAAATACGCCAAGGTGTCGTTTTTTTAATCCTTAACTCTTGAGCACGACGAGGAATTGATAAATTTGGATCCACTGCAACACTAACTCTTATAGCAGCAATATTCTCAACAGTTCTTGCGTTTCGATGTCTTCTTGGTGTTTTTACATCGTGAAGAGTAAAATTATTTTCAAATTTCTTAACGATGCAACGAATGACAAGCAAAGGAGGACGATTATTTACACCAAAGTTTTCGCGAAGTGCGCGATAAGTGTTCACAAAAGATCGTCTATTTTCGTAAAATTTTTGGATATAATAATAACCAAACGTTCTTGAAGCGCGTATTTAGCCATAATAAATTGTTATAGTTTACTGACAGTCACTGACAACTGGTGACAGGTATAACTTTATTACCATGGTTACCATATCGTTTCAAAATCATATCGTTCTTATTGGAAAACCCTTTGGTTCCACTCAGTAATTATTGTAATTTTTCTTGAATACTATAAAATATGATAAAACTAATAAAAATTAAACGTCTATAAACATTTAATATTAAAATAATTATTACTGGTGGTTGCATTGAGGTACGTATCAGAGAAGAATTTAATTTTTAAAATTTATGAAGGGTTTTTTCTAATAACTTTTAATTAGCTTATGACAAAATAATAAAATGTTGCTTGCGAGTCCATCATAAAACGACCTTTAACACATTCGCTGTCAAGCCAAATTTGTAAAAATGGCCTCCCAGGCCAAGGTTGAATCCTATACGATACGGAAATTCTAAGACTATTGGGTATAGAAGTTTTTTTTTGATGTATTGTTTGCCTGTTTTTTTTTAAATAAAACCTAAACAGACACCGGTGTCTGACATGGCGTGGTGAAACCATTTTCCCATAACGCGCCACAGAAGACACTCTGAGAAGACATTTTTCTTACATGGTTACGCCACAGCGGACACCTTAGCGGACACGACGTAGATAGCGGACACATCAAATCCGCCCATCGTATAGAGCTATAGCCTTACTGTAAGGAGTGTAAGGAGACTTCAGTTGGAAGTAAGATAACGTTGTGTCTACTGTTAGTTCTGCGTTGCAAATTTAGGCCGATTTACGTGATTTATTTTATTACATTCTATTTTTGTGCAAAAATGAATAACAGAACCGGAAGAATTATGTATTTTGTGACCAATGAAGAACCAGGGAGTGATTTCTTTATATCTGTTTATTATAATACAACACCTGATATAATGTGTTAACATTTTGATTACATTTCTTAAAAGAAAATAATAAATACAAAACGCGCTTTAAATTTTTATTGAATATTGGGTGTCTGCCCTGGCGTGTTTGGAAATTAATTAAAAAAATTAAGTCTGCTCGCCATAGCGGACACAATAGCAGACACGTGTTATAAAATCTATTTACATTGTCCAATCAAAAAACCAAGATAAATGTACTGTGCCGCAGCGCCAATACAGACACCTGATATGAAAACTTTTATAGAAAAGTGTCCGTTGGGCAGTGTGGTTGAATAACTATAGCGGACACGGGTGTCTGACGTGGCGTGGTAAAATCATAGCTGATCAGACACCGGTGTCCGCAATGGCAGCGAATGTGTTAAAAAGTATCATACAATGTTTATGTAAAATTAACAGGGGAGCAAATATTTAAGGGTAGCAAAGCAAGATTTTCCATTGCCATGTTGGCCGCGCGGCGGTACTTTACTCGCGATATAGTCGGTCGTTTATAAAAAAAAATAGGGCTTAATTGTCATAAATAGTATTAATAGTCGTCAGCTAACATTAAAAAAGCCTTTTTGACTTTTTTAGGACTTTAAAAGCTTTCATAACAGCCAGCAAACCCAACGTGTGATTTAAATTTTTTTTTTCAAAGGGACAATATGGCCTATGAGCGATGATGGAAACGTAGTAGTCAGCCTGCTGGCGTGGCACATTACAAACAGAGAATTGCCTTTTACCGAGCTCTACTCTATATTAAAAGCAATAAACTTTTTTTAGTGACTAAACTGCTGAGCGCTTGAGCTATGAGCTACCGGGATGTTTTCCTTAAATTAAAATTATTGTTATGAAAATTTTACACCTATAATTTTTAGCCAATTGGAATTTTTCATTTCAGCTCGTTACTATAGCAACCTCAAAACGTCCCGGAAGTTTTTTCCTCCTGGGTACCCTGAGTGTGAATATAGCAGATAGTTTTTCTGTCAAACGCACTGCGATCTATTGTTTAAAATAACTCTGTGTTTAACATTAATATTAATTATCACAATAATGAAAACAATATTAATAATAATTAGTTAATTATTTTAATATGAGCTTTGATCTTAATGTAGCTCAATAAATACTTTCAAAACCTGTTTATATAATGCTGTCTCTTTGTTGCCCTTTTTTTTGTAAAGTATATAGATAAGCATATTTTGTAAAGGATTCGTTATAGATATTTATGGCATAAGTGGAACATCTTCCTTAATTTTAAATACACGAAATAATTAAAGACAAATTAACAGAACCATAAGCAATCCATTTTGATTTAAGTTTTGCTACTAAAATTTACCAAAAATATATTTTTATATATATCAATCTTCATGACAGGGCCAGTTTTTTATTTGATAATAATTATATCGAGTCTCTATATATACCCAAAAAATGGGTTCCTAGGATTTTAGTAGTGTGAAAAAAATATTTGTTCGCCAAAAATAAGGTATTCTATTAGCTATCAACAAATCTGTATTACTACAATGAACGGATGGCTGTATTACGTTGGTCAGGTGTCTATATTTTGCAACGATGTCGTTAGATATTTATCTGTTGACAGACACAAAGCCTACTTGGTAGTTTTAGTTTCCTTCTGAAATTTCATGCAATAATTTTTTATATTATTTTGGTGTGGAATGTTCTTACCGAATCGCCTACGTTCTTAAATTAATAACAGGAAATATCTCCTCGAGCATGAATTTTCTTAAAAATTTCGGAAATAATTTAAATAATTTTTTAACTGTATAATAATTATAATATAACACTAAAATTGAATAAAGTTATTTTGCCGAAGTAGGTGTGTCTCCGTAGAGCAATTGGTAGAGCGCTCGGCTGATAATCGAGAGGATCTGGGTTACAATTCCAGCGGAAAACTTTTTAATTTTAAAAATTTTGTCTGCACGTCGATTAACATTTTAACACTTTTTAGTTAAGTATTTATATTTATTATCACACTAGTGATGTAATGAGGTCATTAAACTCATTTTTTACTCGAATTGTCAAAATTAGAATTTGTAGGGTCAATATAATAAGATTTTTACTTTTTTCGCAAGAGAGGAAGTATTGTTAAGTTGTTTTTTAATTTTAAAATCAAATTAAAATAGAATTATTTACTACTTTAATGGTGGTGGCAGATAAAATGTAGATTACCAATGCACTATTTCAATTAGCTTTTAAAGGACTGTACACAAATGCGAAAAATACACTGTCCCCACACCTTTTTTAACCAAGATGATTTTTTTAGATTCTTAATAGGTACCTACTTTATAACAGTGTCCAAAAAATCCTGTTTCAACAATTATCATAAAATATGTATTATCATAAGTAGTGCATCTACTTTTTCAGAAAAAAAAATCGAAAAATCATGTTGCTAAGTATAATTTTTAACAAGTTGCATGAGTACTGGTCGTGGCAACTTCGAGGCGAAAGCAGAAATATTTTAAGAGAAAATGGTTTAGTGTCGTTTCCTGATATCCTAGGCCACCACCTCTTTCTTATTTTCAGGTAATATTATCAGTGGTATATTAAAACTCCTGACATGAGCGGTCAAGACTACTTTTGATACAAAAACAGTCAATTGTATTTGGTCGAATATGAAAACGAAGGAAATTGTCGTAAAAAAAATAATATGACTATTGACTAACACTTTACTGACCAATTAGCCGCTCTTGTTTTAATCCTTCTACTTATTTGAAATAAATCTGGCCACCGTAAGTCCTGCAATGCAAAAACATGTATTTTCACTTATCCTATTTGTGGAGACTGTTATTTTACGGTAAGTGCTAGTCGTTTAAGTAAATAAGTCCTCTTAAGCAAAAAAAAAACATTGAGTAAGGTACACACAAAAAGTTTTCTCTTCAACAGTGAAACAAAATATATTTCTGGTAATTTTATTTATAATGACGTTTTTGTACTTTTTCAAAATTGTTTTTATTAATAAAACAATTCTTTAACAAAAAGCTTTTCAAAGCAGGTATATTTTAGATAATATAGTTTGTCTACTTGAGTAGGAACACATGAAAAAAAATTTCATTATTAATTTTAAGTAAAAAAGTTATTCTTAATAAAAAGTTCTGCATGGCCCAAAACCTAAAATAAAAATCAGAGATAGCAAATTTTTGTAATAGTGTACGAGGTTGCTGGAAAAATATGAATTTTGCTCATGAGTAAAGTACCTTTATTTTTGAAATTTTTACAAAAAAAGTTGATCAAAATTAAAAGCTACACAAAGATAAATATCATTTTAAAAATAGAATCAATGTATAAAAGAATTTCTAAATATAACAAATCCTGATTTTTTGTGGTAGCTGAATAGGATTTTATACGTAAATGTAGTTTCAATTCCAACTTTTTTCAATGTGGAGTTTGCTAAGACGTAGTTTGTGTTGATAGCTTATTTATTATTAACCTAGTTCCACTAGAAGCACAGTCTTGTTGAAGAGTGATCTATACTTTTAAAATTGAAGAAATTAATTGTATCTTCTCAATGCGACGCATTTTGTTCCCAGTAAAGCGCTATCTCTACAATTAAGAAAGCAGAACCTCGTCTCCAAAAATCAAATTGTATCCGTTAGAACCTATAATCCACAAGACGTTGGTGAGGGTTCGTAGCGATCGGCATTCGCCGCATGCCGTAGTATTAGTTTTGACGTGTTTGTTGCGCAGGTCACATCGTTGTTCGGACTCTTCCAGTTGTACTGTCTGAATTAAAATTTTCTTGACCGTACCAATACCTGTTTCAATTAATTTATTTTTACTTTTTGTTAAGGTTTTTAAACTTTGCATGTCAGATAAAGCAATAGAACATTCTTATTTCGCACAACCCATCCTTATTATTGGACTTTATAAGTTATGGACAAATTTTATTATGATTAATGTCAAGTTTCATTAAAAGTGCCAGTAGGAACTAATACAGTATATAAAACCAGAATACACCCCCAATAGAACTTGATAATAACTGTGAGTATTTAGAGCCATAATGGCTATAAATGATTCTATGATAGCATTAACTCTTATTTCCTATTGGCTAAATTACCGTGATATTATCACTACACAACGATCTTGCAATTTTCGTTGTCTTGCAGTAGGAAAGCACGTTGCTGTCTCTTATAGTATTAAACAGTTGTTGTGTGTTGTTCCTTGTTTATCTATTTTTATTTTTTTATTTTTTTTTCATACATATTATGGCCGACAATGGTTAAATGCAAGAATAGCTGATCCAGTAGCAAAAAATAGCAAAATTGACGAATAAAAGACCACTTTTTATTATATTATTATTATATAGCCAAAAATGAAGTTACTTTAGTAGTATGTCTAAGTTGGAGAAACTGTATGACAGCGAAGGTCAAAATGTGGGTACATTTTTCATGCCGTATTGAGTCCTTAGAATATTTTTGCAATTTATTTAAGCATTTAAAGCGTTTGCCTGTAAAATTTGTAATAATAATGCACCTAGAATGGGTTTTAAGGACACAAAATACAAAACAAAATGGATTTTCTACTGGGGAGTATTTAGTCGCCCCTTGGCACTGTCCTAAACAAGAAATCCTTCTCATCTTTAAGTAAAAATACATGTTTTCCTTATCGTTATGGCTCTTTGTTAGAGTTTTCACAACTCAGTATATTTAAATAAGTACGCTCTTCTAAATACATTTATAAAGCCCCAAAGTGGTATATATTTTCTAATTTTATACTCACACCATCAGTTTCAACAAAGCAATGGTTCGCGGAAAATAGAACGTAAAACATTATTAAAGATTTTTCTACTCTCATATGTATATTTTTTATTTTCTTAACACTTTACACTGAGAGAAAAGTCTATAAGCCAAAGCCAGAAATCCATTTGTACTAGCAAAAATCTGCATTAAATGGGACCCGAAAAAACAACTCGGTTGTCGCTATAAGATTAGGTTTTATTTATTATAAAGCATGCTAATAACAACAGGGGATTAAATTTATGGTTAAGGGGAAAATAAACCATGAATATTAAAACACACCGACAGAACAGTTGTATCACGGTACACAAAACTAGGTATGCAGTCATGCACTTGTACCAAAAGTACACTATCAGGCATCAATACCCCACCATGAAATACACTATCTCTAATTCATTGGTCAAACGCCGAGTAAAGAAATCATAACATTTTGACTCAATTTAACTTAAACCACCCTAAAAAATTACAGATCACTGTTATAAATCAATTTGTCCATCTCTGTCACGCTTTGCACTTTAGAAGAAATTATAGTAAGGAATACAGGGTGTCCGGAAACGATAATAACATTTTTTCGAAAATTCATTATTAATGGAGTTACAGTACATTACGTTAAAGATACATTTTATTTGCAGTTTTTTTTGCACTACCTTTTGCCACGCTCATAATATTGTGACGAAATCTCGTATATTGGGATTTTTCGGGATGAGGAATACAAATTTGCCCACCGTTTTTTCGCATTTTGTAGAGGGCGCCACATAGAAGCCTATAGTTTAATTTGAATAGTTTTTTTTTTTTTTTTTTTTTTTTTTTTTTTTTTTATTTATTTATTTTACGTCGGCCTTTTTCCGCAACAAGGCCAATCACCGACGCCAGGGAATTTGTCACACACTATCTGGTAATTTTGCCGAATCCCTCTTTGTCGAGGGTAGGGTTCTTTAACGTGCCAACATCCATGACACGGGGCCCACAGTTTAACGTCTCTTCCGAAAGACGGCGCCACCTCTTAAACCAAATTCCAAATTTAACATCGACGTTGCCGGCACCGGGAATGGAACTCGGGCCTACGATCTGTGAGGCTGCTGCGCTAACCACTAGACCACAACGTCGACTATGAATAGTCCTAACTTTTTTGTCCTACACTATATGCTCATTTTCACTGAATATTTTTATTCTCCTAACCTTTTGACATAAAAAAGGTATACTACTTTTGTTTGGATAAATCCAACAGATTTCCAGAAAAACGCTAAAATAACGTTGCTTGCATGTAATGAAGATGAAATAATTTTAATTTATTTTCCACCTTAAACATAGCATAGCGAAGAAGGGAATATTCCATGGAGTTCGTTGGAATTTTTTTATGCATTGAAGAGGAAGGACGTCCCTTTGATTTGAATGTTTAATTTATTGTTCTAGTAACTTATGTATTTTAAAACTGCAAATAAAATTTAACTTTAATACCCTGTATCTCCGTTAATAATCAATTTTCGAAAAAATGTCATAGGAAGAGATAGCATTTATTTTCGGTCTAGAATGATTCCCTAAATTTTTTGCTCATCATTTCCGGATACCCTGTATTGCGCTTGCTGAAATTTACCTAAACGATTTCACCATATTTTAAAAAAGGAACTATTTAGTTCCTAAAATGTATATTTCAGTTATAAAAAGTTGGTTTACTTTTATTTTATTTTTTGGAGTTAAGAGATAACCTTGTAGGAAATAAAAAATAACTTTTTCAAAATATTTTATTCAATACATAATTTTACGGTTACATTCTGTTACCGGAAAAAAGTACCGGATAGGCGCAAATATAAATGACGTCAAAAAAACGACCTAGTTTGTGTCGACGAAATTTTTTTAGAAATAAACGTTTTTTTTTTCTGTGATAACTTATATAATAATATATAATAGTTAAAGAATAACTTGTATTGAATGAATTTCAGGTAAAGAAAGAAATATAATTTCATATCCACCCTTGTTAGGATATAGAACTGACTAATTACCAACCAAATAGCTCTCTCTCCTATTCATTTGCTACTTACATGATAGACAGCCTGTACACTGAGAAAATGAAGTTTCCTAATTTATGGGGCTGGACAAATTTAGCAGCTGTTACTAAATAAACCGCTATATTAGTTAAAATATTGTTTAAAGGTGACATGATGATCTTGTAGTCGTTGCAGTATATATTTTGCTGGGTTTTAGAATTCTTATAGTGCTGTTATTACAACATATTTGTTAACTGTTGCTATATTATTATGTCTATACCAGCTAAATAATTTTATAAAGAAATAAACTTAAACGGCTAAGTAATTATTGCTATCTGAATTAGCACTCCTAGCGTTACAATTGTTAATCGTAACCCTAATGCACTTTGCCAGGTACTTAAAGCCATGATAGCTCGATCGCGGTTCTACTAGAGCAAAACGGTTTATTAAGATTCGTTATTTGGATGTAGGAAAGGGTAAATTCGGTTGAACCTTAGCCAATAAGAAAGCGCTTGCTCTGCCACTCGGACATCAGGAAAATCAAAAGTCCAATCTGTAATCGTATCTTCCGCGAGATAGTTGTGTGACGCGATAAGCATTACGCGCATTATTTTTCAGTTCTGTATGCCTGTGCTGTACCTACCTAAAGTATTCGTTGTTTTTTTATGTGATTTTGTACCTCCTGTTTACTTTTGTTCTAATAAAAAATTAGAAAAAAAAATTAGATGGGGCATAATTTAAGAGTAAATTTTTTTAGCTATAAGCTTTAATCAGTTTTAAATAATATAAGTATGTCTTTTTTGTAATAAATACAATTTATTAGAATAAAAATCTGAATAATTTCTTTAATTTCATTGAAGTTTGTCGCTAAAAACATGTTAACGTTAAGTATAAAATGTCCTCAGTTTAAAACATGCACACCAACTTTTTTTTAAACTTTTTATTACAATACAAGTTAACAGAGGGGGTGCAAAATTAATTATGTAAATCCTTATGGCCCGCGTTTAAAAAAACTTACCATAGGTATATAAAACTTTCGTTTGAACAGCACATATTTATGGAACGCCCTGTATAACTACTTGCTAAACAAAGAAGCAGTGATTACAAAACAATCATGCTGCGATAAATAAACAATTATGCTGTGATTACTAAACAATCATGCTGTGATTACTAAACAAGTATGCTCCTTTACTAAACGACAATACAATAATTACCACACGAGTATATTGCTATTACACGATCATGCAACAGTTACTAAATAAACTGGCTAGGACTATTCAATATGTGTTCCTTACTAATATTCAATTTTGCTAAAGCAGCCAAATTTTCTAGTAAGAGCAGGTTTTCATGGATCATATTGTTACTAAAATATGTAGTATTGATTACTAAATAGAGTCTGCTTAATATATTTGGCAGTCACAACACGATGTTAGGGCTGGCGCTATATTTACTCTAATATTTAGGCATAGTTGCTTTATATAAAGCTAAATAATTTTCTCAGTGTATAGTTTCGTACTATTTCCAGCGTTTGAAAAGTAATTGTTCTGTCATAATCATATATACCATACAGCCTTAATTGATACGTCACCCTATTTATCATAAACCCAGTTCACCATTGTAACCACGACTGCATATTTAATATCAAAAAAGGAATAGATAAAGTAAAAACACCGCTTTTGTTGAAAACCCCGATACTTTTTCTTGCACAAGTGTGTCTGGTGATAAAAGAATGGAAACGTTCTATATGAAGTGGAAAGAGAAGAGAGTGAAAAAGATAATAAATCACATGTGTGTGACATGAAGTCCTTCACACAAAACGTTTATCATAAAAAGTTTATCAGCCAATGGTTATTTGATGTTTGGGGCCGGTTTAAGTTGACAGTAACTTTAACTTTTCGGTTCTTTATTGGCAAAAGAGCTAATGAATCGATAAAAGGTATATGAAGTAATTTTTCTATTTCACGTTCATAATGAGTTCAGTACGACCCTCATTTGCGGATCGTAATGAAGCTATTTCGATACGCGTTTTTTCTTTATTTGATGTTGGTAACATTTAAATGTTTTATTTTATTGACTTGCGCGGCCTTTGTGATTTACGAGAAAACCCATTTTTCGCAGAGGAAAACTAGCTTGATAACTTACTTTTTTATTCTGTGTGGATAACAGTCATGTATGTTGGTTACATAAATCTATAAATCAATCTTTTGTAGATGCTTCAAGCTATCATTTTCTGCCAAATCCTATCCAAAATTCAATCTACTAACCTTCTAATGTCGATTTTAACTTCAACTTTATTTGAATTTTCCATCTTCCCTATACTAAATTGCAATGCCGTGACGTAAAATCACGTCTTTTGAAATTCGAAAAAAAGTAGTAAAATCGCCCGAATTTCCGAACGCTCTGTATATGTACCGAATGTACAAGGATCACACAACGTATTCCGTCCAATTTCAAATCTCATATCGCTAAAATAACTTTAGAATCTCGTGGTGAAAATGGGTCAATAAATCAAAAAATGACAGTTTGCAAAATAATTTTTGTTGTCCAGAGGCTCTTATGATAAAAAATAGTATTACCAACATAACATTTAGACATAAAAATTTACAAAATTTGAAGGATTTATTTTCTTTTTAAAATGTATTTTTCTTGATTATAAAAGGTGAAATAGAAAAAAATGTATAAAGCACATGTTTCATAAGGCGTTTTAGCGCCCGTGTCAATAAAAATTAGACGCGGGCGCTAAAACCGCTTCTTATGAAACTCGTACTTTAATATACTATTATACTAACCGCTGGCTGTAAAGAAAAGTAAAAGTGCATAGGCACATGAAACACTATAATATAAGAAAGAGCTCTTCCTATCAATGAAGAAAAATAATATTGAATTAAGAGTTCATTAGCGCACACTGAGAGAAAAAAATGCTATTACCTGCATTAAATAGGCGCCGAAAAAACAACTCTGATGTAGGTATATGTGTTAAATAAATGGTAACAAAAAAAAATTATAATTTTACACTTTCAACAGATTTTTATTTTGACTCGAGTTAGTACTTAAAATTGGTATTTTATAACTTTTAAAATAACATTTTTAAGTACTCCTTTGAAGACGAAACATGTCGAGTCAAAATAAAAATCTGTGGAAAGTGTAATTTTTTAAATTTTTTTACCATTTTTAACACAATTAATAATGGATTTCCACCAAGTAAAAGCCGAATCAATTCTCTGATGTAGGTACATCAACACACAAGTTCATTTTTTTGAAATGACTTTTCAACCTCAATATAGTAATTTTTTAGATATTATTTTTTTGCTGCTGAAAGAAAACTCTTTTGCCCTAAAAAATAACATGATGCAGTGGTAAAAAATATCTCTAATCTATAACGTGTAGCATGTGTAGTTAGAAAATACTTTATTTTTATCATTGGTAGTCCACCTAGCTACTAGTAAATTACTTTATTTGAGCTCCCTCGCCAAAATGGTGGGGTTGCTCCACCATTTATGTTTGATTTTTTTACGATTGGCCTTCAGTGGCGTATTTACCATTTAATTTGAATAGATTTCTTTACTTTTCTTTACACAAATTAAACCTGTTGTGCTGGGGCAGCTATCTAGACACGTAGTTTTAAAGAATAAAAGGCAAAATTAGTAAGGTCATAAGTACCTAGTCCACATTTTATATAATTACCTACAATACTTTTTAATTACTAGGTAATTTTGCCGATCGCTACGAACCCCCACCAACGTCTTGTGGAATATAGGTTCTAACGGATACAATTCGTTTTTGGGGAAGCTGTTCTGCTTTCTTAATTGTAGAGAAAGCGCTTTACTGGGAACAAAATGCGTTGCATTCAGAAGATAAAATGTATTTCTTAACAAACTTGCTGTATTAAAAGTAGTTTATTATTTATCTGTGACTGTACTGCCAATAAAAACACTGTTCCAGCAAATCTGGAATTTATATTACCCTAAATTTATTTAATGTGAGTTAATAAAAAAAGAGCTATCAATATAAACTATGTCTTAGCAAACCTGTTATATCATTTTCCTCACTGTATAAATTTTGAGTTGTTCAATATACAGGGGGATCCTTAAGTACATCAAGAAAATCTAGGATATGATTCCTGGCATCAATTTAAGATGAAAAGTTCATATTGACTTATGCCCTAAAATGCTCACCCTCTAAGATACAGGGTATTAAAATATTTTAAAAAAATATTTATTCTAGTTAAATTTCGAAAATCCTTCAAGATACGGTATTGAAAATTCGTGCTTATCTATTTTGGATCAAACTACACCTTTTCATTAAAAAAGGTTTTGCTTCCTTCCACCAGTGGCGTGCGTACCAGATACCATCAATATTGTTTTGGTGAAAATGTTTGATACGCCACTGATTTTTTTAACTCTGATGCATTTTTATGCATTATTGATACAAGCTGAACAAGAGTTGTCTCTACTATGTTTTTTAAAAAAGCAGTAGATTTAAAGAAAAATGGAAAAAAAAGTCGAATAAGCTATGACAAAGTTTTTTATTATAAATATACTGTTTTTTAAAAAACATAGTAGAGACAACTCTTGTTCAGCTTGTATCAATAATGCATAAAAATGCATCAGCATTTTCACCAAAACAGTATTGATGATATCTGGTACGCACGCCACTGGTGGAAGGAAGCAAAACCTTTTTTAATGAAAAGAAGTAGTTTGATCCAAAATAGATAAGCACGAATTTTCAATACCGTATCTTTAAGGATTTTCGAAATTTAACTAAAATAACTATTTTTTTAAAATACTTTAACACCCTGTATCTTAGAGGGTAAGCATTTTTGGGCATAAGTCCATATAAACTTTTCAACTTAAATTGATGCCAGGAATCATATCCTAGATTTTCTTGATGTACTTAAGGATCACCCTGTATATCGAACACATTTATCATAAAGCAATAACTAAAATACTAAGCCTAAAACATTTTAAACCAAAAGATATTATTATTATTATTATTATTTTTATTTTGACCGTTAGTATATACGTTGCATATTATAGTAACATTCTCTACCAACCGTTTCTTTTGTTTTTCAATCTGAACCACCGTCTACGTTATTTTAAAATTCTTAGTGTGGCTATGTACTTTTAGAAATGATTTATAAAACATTACTTTTGAAATGCAAAATAAGAAAGCCAACACCTTTAGTATAGTTACTTCTACCCGAAGACACACTGTATATAGGTTAGAGTTTCAAAGTGACAAGAATATTCATTTCCTAAGCTGGATTTTAAAGGCACCGGCTGCTGAGAAAATCTACCTAACAATATATTAGCAGGAAATTAGGTTTAAAATATCCCACTAGCTAAAACATAATATATAACTTAGAAAAGTGGCACTCAACTTTGCAGGTATAAACGGTACAACAAAAGGGCGTAATGGCAGAATAAAACACGTATTTTTACTTAAAAATACAGCGCCAACTTTTATTTACCAGAAAAGTTTTGTCCTGTTCCAGTTTTTAGTGAAATACGTACGTTTTCAATTTTAAAATAAATTCGAAAGTTTTTATTTTCGTTTGTGTTTTTGTCACAGCTATTTTTTTTTCTGTAAGTATATTACCTATTCGTTCTAATGGGTGAACTTAAATGAAATGTCCTTAAAATTCGAATGAAAAGCGGGTGTTTCAATAGAGCTCCATTATTCAGTGCCGTCGCTAGGGGAGGTGACGACCTATGGCAAATAGTGACTCTACCGCCCAAATTTTGCTAAATAACTAAAGTACTAGTCAATATTTCGTTCAACACTTCATTTCTTACTTTTAAGTCGAAGTTGAATGATTTCGATATCCTTTTCCCAGGTAGCAGGATGACGTCTTTATGACGTCGAATATTGGGGATTTTTAGTCAGTTGACGTCTTTTGGTCGCGAGATGACGTCAAAATAACGTAGTTTTTAACACGTGTCTTATACGCCATAATTTTACGTAATAAACACGTCGATTTTTAGTCATTTTATTGAATTGTACGTATCATTAAAAAGTAAAAGTGACCAAGTTTTTTGAAAATATAGCGGGACCGGCTTTAAATAAGTAAAACGCCTAAGAATCGCTTTTTCTTATAGTTAAAGGCACGTACGTATCATTAAACTTTTAATATCTATATTATCTTGTTACGTTTTTATGTTTAAATACCAATGTAAAAAAACTTTTAAAATATTTTAATTTCAAATTAACCATTTATGTATGTAAAATTTGCAAAAGCAAATATTTTGTCATTAAAAGTCTGCGAATATCAAATTTAAATTACCCGCGCTCCGTTTTATGACATTGGCAGTCTGACAGAAGGTAGAACGCATTGGTATTTTGTTGTTGGTGCTAGCAGTCAGGCAGTCGACCATTCGGCAAAAGTGAAAGTGAAAAGTTTATGGTGATTTAGTTTCTATCATGGTTTCTATATATTTTGTGTTATAAACGATTATAAATGTACCAGATTATCGAGTTCGAGACAAATAACGGCGGGGGAGTAGGCAAACTGGGTGACGATGACGCCCCGAAAAAAAGAAGTATTTTGGCCGTCATTAAAGGATTCCTTAGCATTTTTTCAATTCTGCACACACATGAAAGTTGTAATATTTAATTTATTATCATTAAAAGGATTTTGTACATAAAATATTTATATGTATTTTTTTACCCCTATTATGTATTATTTTAAGAACTTTTTAGTAAATGTTCGTTATATTGATACAGGATGTTTAAAAAATCATAAAAAGTTAGGACATAATTTAAGGATATAGTAAGGTGTTAAAAATTTCCGCATATCAGTTTTTAAAAACATATATTAGCAGTTTCGTTAAATATTTTAATTATTTTCTGGAAAACGGAGTGCTTATTTTACACCCAAATCAGTTCGGAATATTTGCAGTTTTGAATACAGCTGAAAAAAAATTATGACGTTTATTGACGTTTTCTACACCTAAAAAGACGTCTTAATATGACGTATTTTTTACGTCAAAAAAGACGTTATTGGTCTGTGACTTAAGCACGTCTTTTTAACGTTTCATTTACGTAATTTATGACGTCGCTGATGACCAATATTCGACGTCTTAAATACGTCACCTTGCTACCTGGGTTATTGTAAGAAATGTTTGTATTTGTAATATATTGAAATTTCTCTAAGAACACGCATAGTGACCAAGTCACCTGGCATTTATGACAACCTATTAAAGTCTGGTTTATTTTACGTCAAGATGTTGGCGACAGGACTGGGCTAAGTTACTGTTCTTTTACCATCGCATTCGCCATATTTTAAACTTGTACTAGAGTGTAGTCTCAATAGTTTATTAGCGTAATTGCTGGCAATATACAGCATTAATTTTATTTACAATTAAAACATCGAACTCAACGTGCGATAGATTAAAAAGTCATTGGTAAAACATAGAAATACATTTGACATGCACAAAACCTATCAATGGACAACGCTATGAACAACCCTAGCAAGATACAAGAGTTTCGCCGCCCAAATATTGCAGCTATAAGCCAATCAAGCGGCAAGCGATGCATCTGCGCATGTTTCGCGTTTATTGCTGCGTTACCATATTATAATTTACGTTCTCGGCGTAGTACAAAGCCGCCAAAATGTGTGTGTTTAAACAGAAACAGCTGAATTAATTCTCAGTGAGCGCAAGGTTTGGCATCCTATTGTACGGTAATTAAGATGGATAAACTAATAATAAATTTATAACAGCAAATGATGATAAATGAGATATTTGTTATGGGAAATAGGAGTTAATTAACCTAAACTGGTTTATTCTACTCGCCGTTCAACTTAAATAATAAACACCAAGAAAATGTAGTCTCTGAAACCTGACGCCTGAGCTTGCTTCGGCCCACTACTGAACTGGACAGTGGAAACTTTTAGAATGAAACCAGTATAAGATGTTAATATTATATGTGTTAACTGTCGAAACGTTTTGTTTTTAGAAAAAGTTAACTCTAGAAACAATAGTCAGTCAAGTTAATAATTATGGCATTGGATATTAAAGTTGCGCTGCGACCAATAAACCTTTAATGGCTCACAATCAGAACAGAATCATAAGACTACTAGCAGACTTAATATTTCGACCTGGAAACCCGTCTTAAAGACAGCTGCCATCTGGTATCGGGTAGCGGTAGCGAAGATGGACTAACCCGATTGGTACTAACCAGTTAGACAAAATAAAGCCTGCAAAAATCCGCCAATCACGGCTCGATTTAGATATCTGGCCATAGCATAAAATTCGTTATGAGCCAATAAGAAAGATATATTTAGTGCAGTTTATTATATTTTATAAGATTATTAGCCTGGCTAGGCCTAGTTCTTGCACTGTTAAGCATCAACGTCTTAAATTCACAAAAATAATTATTATGAGTACAGCACTGTGGTTCTACTGCACAAGCCGCTACAATACGGAATTACGGAACGAAACTACTGACAGTTGTTTTTTAACGGCCCTTTGCTGTCGCAGCCTCGGCTGCCCCCCGACGTTAGAGACGGCCCTGCCTTTATAGGTAGAGCGAGATAAAAAACGAAATAGAGCTGTTACAAAATAATTATTAAATAATTCCAGTTCGCCCTTATCGCCATGATGTCAATTTAGAAGTACTTTTATCACGTTTAATTATATTAATTTAAATTTAAGCGCGAATAAACTAAAAATATGGTGGAATGTGCCTTTATCGTTAATGTTAAGGTCCTTTTGTGTATAAGTGGGTTGTTATTGTGAGGGTCCTCCAATTCCATATTTTAAATTTAATTGTATTTATACAATTATTATTTGTATGATTAAATAAAAATATTAATTGATTTTCATTGTTTAATTTTATTATAGGAAAGATAACGAAGTGCATTATTACACTAAAAAATTTATTCCGTGAAAGAAATGAAAACGATTTTAATCCAAAGACGTCGCGCTTTTAAATATGTCGAAATGCTACTTCCCTTGGTCAAAGGCAGGAATTTTTATAAATTTTCTATATCTTCTTGAGATAAATGATTAATCTCTTGTTGAAAGACCGCTACGTAGAGATACTCTTGACACGCAACCAAATCACATTTCTTTTCAGGCAAAGGAAGTTTTTATCTCTAAAAAGTTGGTAATTTTATTTTAAAGAGAAATGTTAAATTGTTTTAGTTAAAACCGTGGTAAATGTAAAATATGTTTACTTGTGTAAACATTATAACAAAACAATATTGTCAGACAAAGTAATAGTATTGTATAACTTATTATAAAACTCAACGTTTCGACAGTTGACAAATACAGATAACATTAACAGCCCAACAGCTGGTTCCTTCAAAAAGTTCCCAATTCAATGATGGGCCGTAGCAAGCTCACAGGTCGGGTTGCGTCATATTATTTATCTTCAGTTTTGATATTTTTATTTTTTTTAAGTTAAACGGTAGGTACTGCTATTTTATTGAATGTGCTTCAGTAGTTAAGTAATAAATTTTTCCTACTCGCGTGCGGTAAAGTACACTTTACAGCACTCATTTTCATGTCGTAAGTAGTACTTTACCGCACTCAGTGCGGTAAGTGCGGTAAAATTTCTTTACCGCACCCAATGCTGTAAAATTTCTTTACCGCACTCTTGTAAATTTTATTATATGCGTAATATGTTCTATTTAATTTACTACATTATGATGCTAACCACAACTAACGGCGATAAGTATCACATCATTACGAATATTTTTACTAGGTACCTATTTTTGGTCTCATACTTTTATACGTTTCTTCTCTACTTATATAATGAAACACCCTGTGTGCTCAGCACTTAATTTGCATTGCGCTACAAATTGTACATTTAATTTTAATATTTATCGTTAGCTATATTTTTATATTATAATGTTTGTATGTAATAAATATTTTTAAAAAATATTGTTTCTTTTTGTATTAATTTTGTAATATAATTCTTTTTTTTACCGGTGCGGTAAAGATTCTTTACCGCACTCAGTGCTGTAAAGATTCTTTACCGCACTGTATTAATTTTATTCAAAAAATGCAATTGATGTACTTGCATTCGCGCAATGCATAATATAAAAATATTTATAGCTTTTAACAATTAATATTTGTTACTTTTTATAAATTTTTTCTTTTAAATTTGATTTTTGTTCCAAATATTATTGCTCGAAGGAAAAATTGTGTACCTACCACGTGCGTAAAGTGTCTTTACCGCCCTTAACGGCTTGCCCGAACTCCGCTTCGCGTCGTTCGTGCAACTGCCGTCGCGTGCGGTAAAGGACCACTTTCCGCACTTGTTAGGTAAATAACTAAAAAAGTAAAAAAAAAGTTTCGCAGTCCTGGAAAAAAAATCAAAAAAACAATTTAAAAGCATTTTTTTAAGTAAGGCACAGTGGCGGCTGGTTAATGAAGGGCTCTGGGGCGCCGCCCTCCCTGCAATTATATCAAACAGAATCCAAAAATGCTTTACTTAAAAAACCAATAACGCAATGTATGTAAGCAATAATAATTAAAACCAAACATAGCCCTATTCCAACGGACAGGCTATACTCATAGATAAGCGAGTTGCGCGCTCTCAAGGTTACTAAGCGCGGGCTATCGATTATCCCGTCCCGATTCAACGCGACTACGGAGGCCTGACGTCACCTACACATCGCACAACGAGCGGCCACGGACGAGCTCCAATTTTCCGCGCCCAACAGCTGTTCGCGAATCGCGATGCGACCTGTCGATGCCGTTGACGTTTTGTTTATTTGTCTTGAGTTATATTAGTTACATTATAAAGTTGGAAAATTTCGTCTAATATGAAGGTCATTGATTTACAGAAGCTTGTGTTTAGTAGTTCTCTGAGCTTAATTGAAAAACTTGATTTAAAAAATACAGGGCGGCCACTCCACTACCAATATGGAATGCCTATAGTACCTACAAGTGCAATCAAAATGTAAAAGTAAGGCACAGTTTACGCGTAAGTTTGACAAATAAATATATAATAAAAAATCCTGGATATGCGGTTGTGAGAACAAAAAATCTTTTTTTTTTTTGTTTCGTGTGTCTTCTTTTTGACGGGGATGATAATTGGACTATAAATGGGGTGCAGGACTTAAAACATCTTTCAGAAAAAATAAAAAACATGAAAATAGTGCAAAACATCGTTATAATGTGATAAGTTTTGAGATGTTAGGACAAAGTAATATTTTAACTTGTTTAAGTAGTGCTTATGTTGATGAAATTAAAATTCACAACGAGAAAGTTAGAAAAAACAGACACGTACTTTCGAAAATAATAGACATGTTAATTTTTTTTAATTTAAAGCCAGCGCCCCCCCTCTGACTCACTAGTCACGAGCCGCCACTGGTAAGGAATTGTGAGAAATTAGTGGCAAGGGGTCAAGAGATAATATAAAATACATAAATTTTATCTATTTTGTACAGGATGTTAAAAATTAAGTTTCAAAAATTACACATTTAACTGCATATTATTTTTACTGTTTGATGAAGAATTTTAAAACAAACAATTCTTGCATTTGCAATTTATCTAAAGTTCTAAACCGTGTTCAAAATATTTATCAAAAATCACAAATATCGCTATCCATAATGAAGATTTATTTATTTAAAAAACTTGAGAAAAATTAATTTAAAGGGTGTCATTTTTGAACCCTTATTTTAAACACCCTGTAGAAAATAAGTAAAAGCTGTTTAATTCATAGCATCTCTGCACCCCTTGATATTAATCTTACACAATGTCATAAATAAAAAAATGCTTTTAGATTGTTTATTTGATTTTCTTTTCGTGAGTAATAATGGTTTCTTCAATTTCACTAACCCGGAACAAAACTTTATTTACTCTTACAATATGAATGCTTGTAGCTTGTATCGCAAAGCTTGTAATACACTCCCCGACAATAAATTCCGGACAAGAAAAATTAAAGTCATTTTGATAGTTCTGTAACTTTTTTAATTCTTTTCCGATTTTATTGAAATTTTGAGCGAAGTATAGCCCTATGTTTTGACAAGTTAGCCTAAATTTTAGATTTAAAAAAATACTATTGGCTCGACCAATATATAGGGAAAAACAAAAGTTACTTTTTTACCTCTATTTTCTTAACGCCCTGTGGAAAAATTGAGTGGTGAAATGTAGCTTTGTTACGTTTTGTTTTAAAGTGTGACCCTTTTTTGACAGAATGTTTTTTGGTTCACCCTAATATCTGCTTTTTGAGAAAAGATACAGATTTTTAAAAAAAGTGGTGCAATTTTTAAAATTTTATTTACATTTATAACGTTATCTAGTCGCCTCGCTTTTTTTGCGTAGTAACGTTATAAGTATTGTCAGTAAACTGCCATTGCAGAAGACATTATTTAAAGTTTTTTGTTGTAAACAAAAAGATGTGGCACGTGCTGTTGCACTGAATGATGATGGCCGCAATATACTGTATACTATTGCGGAATTCTTAGGCAAACCTAAAAGTACTATACAAGACGCGATTAGCCGGTTTCGCCAAACTGGTGAGTACACCCGACGTAGAGGCTTAGGGAGACCACGCACTACTAATCAACGTGATAACCAATTTCTAAACTTAACTGCCTTACGTGATCGTAATGTACCATCTACTGTAATTAGTCGCAGACTTCAAGACGTACGTGGTACCACAATCTGTGCAAGTCCAGAAGACCCGTTACATGTCTCAAATTACTCCCAGCTGACCGTACACAACGGTTACATTTTGCACAAGAACATGAAAACTAGGGACTAGAAGAGTGGTTGTAGGTACTATTTACAGATGAATCGCGGTTTTGTCTGCGCTCACCTGAAGGACGTGAACGGGTTTGGAGGAGACCAGGTGAACGATACGCCCAATGTTGCATAACTCCAAGAATACCGTTTGGAGGCGGTAGTGTCATGGTGTGCGCTGGGGTATCACAACATGCTCGTACAGAGCTAGTGTTGGTTAAAAATGGTTCCATAACTGCTGATAGATACATCAACCAATGCTTGGCAGAACACGTGGTACCCTACGCCGAGTTCGTTGGGCCAAATTTTATATTAATGCAAGACAATGCAAGGCACGGGTTGTAACGGAATATTTAGATCAGGTTAACAACGTCAACGACTTCAATTGGCCCCCGCATAGCCCAGATTTAAACGCAATTGAGCATGTGTGGGATATGCTAGGTAGACGTGTTCGAAATCGAAATTTAGAAACACCAGATCTGCGAGCAGCTCTTCTTGAAGAATGGCAAAACATTCCTCAAGAAGTCATTCAAAACTGCGTTGCAAGCATGCCACGTCGCATGAGAGAAGTTATAACGGCACGAGGTGGCAACACGCGCTATTTAATTTTAGGCTTTTTAAGCTAGTCTATAAAATAATGTAACGTTATAAATGTAAATAAAATTTAAAAAATTGCACCACTTTTTTTAAAAATCTGTATCTTTTCTCAAAAAGCAGATATTAGGGTGAACCAAAAAACATTCTGTCAAAAAAGGGTCACACTTTAAAACAAAATGTAACAAAGCTACATTTCACCGCTCAATTTTTCCACAGGGCGTTAAGAAAATAGAGGTTAAAAAGTAACTTTTGTTTTTCCCTATATATTGGTCGAGCCATCAATATTTTTTTAAATCTAAAATTTAGGCTAACTTGTCAAAACATAGGGCTACACTTTGCTCAAAATTTTAATAAAATCGGAAAAGAAATAAAAAAGTTACAGGACTATCAAAATTACTTTAATTTTTCTTGTCCGGAATTTATTGTCGGGGAGTGTAGTTATTTTTGGTTCAACAATGTACACAATTACAGCACACATTGTAATTGTATAAAACTACTAACTGAGATTTGCTAATACGTCTCGAGGGGATTTAACTAGATAAGCATTAATTGATATCGCCAGAGAAGCAACTGAAACTTGTATAAATGCAGTTTCAGCCATATTTAGATTTTACTTTAGTTTTCATATCAACTGAGACCTGTAAGTGTAATAAATCCGGTGTTTAAAAACTTAAGGGAAACTAGAACTAGCAAGTTCTAAACTCGAGTTTCAGCATTAATTTATGGTTTAAATGAATGTGTAATTTATCTTTGAAACTAACCTCGTTACACACACGCTGTATTTATCTTGTGCGAAATTCGGCTATTAGATCTCTATTCAAGAGCATGCTCCTTTCCTTAAGAGTACATCACCGCTATTAAGATAAACCACATTTTTACCGTCCGCTGTCACCGAATTTAAAACCGCGATACGATTTACTTACTTTAATTTAAAAATATTGAAAGAACTATTCCTAAATGCTGTTCCTCATGTAGCAGATTATCCGATTACCTTCTCGTTTTCAAAACGTACTATAATTTGTGTTACTATAAATAGGCCAACTTTAAAAAAAAATCTCCAAACGAAAGGCCTCAATTCAAAATCTGTTATTCAGTTTAAATCACTATTACTGGTTTGACCCTCATACATTTGTCTTATTGGGCCGTATTCTTAAAAAAAAAAGGTTATGCTTATACTTGCAGAATATGAAGGAAATCCTTCAGCTCGCATTCATAATATTCCAAATAAAACCTTATACTTATAGAGTATGAGCATATCCTTCCCAAAAAAGTATTTGGTTCTTCATAAACGACAATAAACGTTACCTTTTACTCTAAATAAAAAGGATATCCTTCAATAATTTTGAGTGTGGTAAGTAGCAGACCTAAGTCTTGTAGTGATCAGTTGTAGCGATGGCAGATGTTGTGGAACTGAGAGAGATTAAACACTACAAGCAGCGTTTATCAACACTTCTTCGTGATTACAAAAAATTATGCCGGTTTGAAGAGGAAAATGTGCAATGGCTTGCCAACACATTTTCGGGAATAAATGCTGAAACTCGAGGGTGCGTTATCATCCGTCCAAAAAATGAAGATATGTTCTCGGTGACTCTGGGTATGAGAAAGGCATTGGTCAAGAACTGGGTGTAAGTCAACCTACAGTATCTCGTACAGTGACTGCGGTAATTGACAGCATAGTTGCGCAATTAAATTACTGCATAAAGTTTCCGTCGACTAACAAGGAACTGAATGCGAAACAGTTATGGCAAAGCAAGTATAGATTTCCGACAGCAATTGGTGTAGTTGACTGTACCCACATAGGAATACTGAAACCAAATCGCCACGGTGATGAGTATGTCAACCGAAAAGGTCATCCTACACTGAATGTGCTAGCCACTTGTGATGCAAGAGAAATGTTCCTTAGTATGGACGTTAGTTGGCCTGGATCGGTCCACGATTCAAGAATATGGAGAAATTTACAAATAAGGGTTCATTTACAAAATAAAAACAATGTCGTGCTACTTGCTGATGATGTATATGGAATAGAGCCGTGGCTCATGACTCCATTCAGAAATCCCGCTCGAGGTCCTGAACTAAATTGTAATAAACTTTTGAAAAAAGAGAGAGTGATAATTGAACGTTGTTTTGGTCAACTGAAACGTCGATTTCCTATTTTGCAATACGTTTGCCGAGTGAAATTGGAGAATGTGCCAAAAATAATTGTTGCCTGTATTGTGCTTCATAACGTGGCAAAAACTTTGAAATACATCGATTTTGAAGCACCTGAAGAAGAAGTGCCAGAAGAAGTTGACAATGATAATGACGAATTTTATCTACCTTTTCGCCAGCAAGGACAAGAAAACTTTGATAATTAAATGTAGGTATAAAACTGTATAAAATAAAAGATCAAATTTAATTTAGTTTTATTATTTACGCGATAAAAATATCAAATCATTTTATTTTTTAAAAAACAAAATTCGAATAATTATAATAGGTTTATTCACATACCCTTTACTTATTCTTGGAGAATATCCTTGCAAGTATAAGGTAATCATTATGAATACAAAAAAGAGGAAATGCTTATACTTCCACCTTTTTCTTCAATTCAAAACCTTATACTTTTACCTTATCCTTACAAGGATATCCTTCCGTTTTATGAATACGGCTCAATGTGTCTTGTTTAAAATCCTCCGTGTATACTAGTGTATAATAGTCTTTGTTTAAATATTTATTGTTTTATGTGGCGTATAAAAACTATATGGGTCGCATTATATAATACTAAACCTGTAAATTGTGATGCAAACTAAACAGATTGTTTTTAAAATCGTGCATGCAGCCGTAAGAGCACTATAAGCGCTTGAATGCGACCCTGTTCAGATCGAGAGTCCATGTGTATTTGTTTATATTTTCTGCCAGTTCTGTATAAGATCGCTGCAGAGGACCCACAATCAATAACTAACAAGCAAACATATTTTAGATTGTATTTTGAACTCGAAATGTTCATAACTTTTTCTGATTTACTTTCTGTCTCTTGTGCATCATCTCCAGTATCTCATAGGAATTTGATCTAGTCATTCCGATCCCGTTTACAGCCGTTTTATTGTCAAAAGTTCCACAAATTCTGACCCCTTTTATGGCTCAACTCATATAAAATCCCGCTTAATCAGAAATTTCGGCGATATATGCCGGACAGTTCGTTTTTTAGATTGCCCTTTAAGAAGCGAGAAACGTGTATAGTATAATGTTATCGTGATAGAATGGGATTTTAATGCTCATACTTTTCTAAACATAAATATTTGCGTTAACAGACCCAGAAGTAATAATAATTGCTGTTACAATGAGGAAAATAATCTAATACAACAGGATTGCTAAAACGCAGTTTGTATTTGTAGCTTATTTTTTATTAACCCATGTTAAATAAATTGCTAGTGTATCGAACCCGCTTTAGTGTCAATTCCAGATTTGCTAGAACAGTGTTTTTATTAGCAGTAATTAGT
Source organism: Polydrusus pterygomalis (assembly GCA_963969555.1). Taxonomy (NCBI): domain Eukaryota; kingdom Metazoa; phylum Arthropoda; class Insecta; order Coleoptera; family Curculionidae; genus Polydrusus; species Polydrusus pterygomalis. The sequence continues at coordinate 7,367,979 of OZ018376.1, forward strand.
TTTATTAGCAGCACAGTCTTGTTGAATAATGAACTACTTTTAATATAGCAATTTTGTTAAGAAAGACACATGTTGTTCGCAGTAAAGCGCTTTCTCTACAATTATGAAAGTAAAACAGAGTCCCCCAAAACGAATTGTATCCGTTAGAACCTATAATCTACACGACGCTGGTGGGGGTTCGTAGCGATCGGCAATTGCCGCGCGCCCTAGTATTAGTTTTAACGTATTTGTTGCGTAGGTCTTCTAGCTGTCCTGTCCAAATTTAAATTTTAGTGATCGTACCAATACCTGCTTCAATTAATTTATTTTTACTATGTATTTAGGTTTTTTTAAACTTTGCATGTCAGATAAAGCAATAGAATATTCTTATTTCGCACCACATAATATTACAGCAAACCAGAAGCGACAGCTCGGCGTTTTGCGTGTCCTGTTTTGGTAGGCGCATGTGGCCAATAGGTTGTGTATCGCTCGCTAAAAACCATGTGCTCGTCTAAAGCCGGGCTCCCATTCTCGTGTATTTGGCGAAATATTTGTCAATTGCCCATATTTGCCAAGTAGTGGAAGTGGTATACTCTGTGAATATTTGGACAATTATTGGCCACTGGCGAAGTCCTGGCGGTTGTCGGTAAAAATTACGCGGGTAAAAGTGATTACAATTATTTGCGTATTTGACGATACTTGTTGATGCACTCTCACCACTTGCCTGCTTGTCCTGCAAATATTTCGGCAGTTGTTTTATTCTGCTTTTGGTCGATCGGGATACTGGTATTAACTTACCTGTCTCGACTTTTGTTCAAAGAGGTCATCCACCACCTTCTTCTTTTTGCTTTCTGCACTTCTTTCCTCCTCATCACAATATAACTGCCAGCTACTACCACAAACGCTGCATCTGCAGCGGCAACGCGACTATCCATATCGAAATAAAATGAACACTGAATGATGGAGAAAATGCTATAATTGCCAAGTACACAAGTATTGGCGTAGTTGTCAAATACAGGAGTAGTGAGAGCGCTGCACTTGTCAAATTGACTTCGGAACTTGGTGTACTTGCCAAGTATGCCCAAGTACGCAAATATTTGCGTACTTGCCAAATACACGATAATGGGAGCCCGGTTTTAGTTGCGTTTAGTCCGCGAGCTGACGTTGCGCCTAGCTAATTGTGATATTATTTTGTTTTCGTTCTGTTGCATTTGCATCTGTACTAAAAAGTAAGGTCGCTCAGTGTAGAAAATAAGCAAGTTTTCTCGGAGTATCAAGCTGTGGATCGACCGTTATCGTTGTGTGAAGGTCACTGAAAAACGACCAGTCGATATCAAAGGTACCGACAAGTAGTGTCGCTTCTTGTTGGCTTTGAGTACTCTGTTTCGCACAACCCATCATTAGTATTGGACTTTATAATCTATGGACGAATTTTACCATCTCAGTAAACCATGTTGCATAATAGATAATTATGTAATGTTAAACGACAAGAATAGTATCACACTGCTTAGAAGCTGTTTTTGAGAACTACAGTATTAATTTTTAGTGGTAAGTATATTATGCTTTATTAACCATAGGAAGCCAATAATATTATGATTAATGTCAAGTTTCATTACAACTGCCGGTCGGAACTAATACAGTATATTATTATAAAACCAGATTTCACCCCCAAGATAACTTGATAATTACTGTGAGTATTCAGAGCAATAATGGCTATAAACAATTCTATGGTAGCATTAACTCCTATTTCCTATTCGCTAAATTACCGTGATGTTATCACTACACAACGGTCTACCAATTTTCGTTGTCTTACCAAGCGCGTTGTTGTCACATATAGTATTAAAGAGTTGTTGTATAAAGAGTATGTGAATTCTTATAAGGAAATTTCTTAGTGTAGGTAGTTTCCACTTGCTTGCTTATTAAAATACCCTTAAGGGTATTAGATTCGTCTTTATTCCATAATTTTTTTTTCTGCGCGACGCATAACAAAGCCGATATTTCTGTTCTCTCTTCCCCAATTCTATTTATTAGTGGGAATTAGATCTTTTTATTCTCTTTTCTCTTTCCCTTATTTGTATTCGTTAGTGGGAATGATATCTTTCTATTCTCTTTCCCCTATTTGTACTCGTTAGTGGGAAAGAGATGTATGTTTGAAACCAAAATTGTAGCTCGTTTGAAATTTTACCATACCTATTTAACAGGTTGATACCATAGAGTCGAATAGCGCTAATTTGTCAAAAATTGCAAAAATGTAATTTAAACTAAAAAGTATCAATATTATTAATTGCAGCAATTTAATTCATATTTTATGTTATTTCTGTTATACACACAGAAAACCTTCTAATGCCATCATAACGCCATAAATTAAATATATATTAAGGTCTCTGTAAATAACGGTTAGTTTCGAACTGTCTATCTACAAATTAACTCAGCCACAACCTCTAAAGATCTGAGATAGATTGTCTCCTTCGGGAAAATTACAAGCGGCGAAAAGATAATTATTGTAATATTCGAAATATTGTTCTCGGATCTGGAATGTTGTTGTCTAACAAGAAATATTATCACTACCGAGGCTTTTAAAACTAATTCCATTGTGTGCTTTCCTAAAGGGATCTATACATTTTTTTCTTACAAAAAAAGGCGTCTGATTATGTTTTACAAAAATAAAATGGCTTGATTAAAAACACACAAAGTAAATTTTTAATTTAATTAATCTTGTTATAAAGAAAATAAAATTATGGTTTATGATATCAAGGGAATAAAAATACATTGTAAAGTCTTGGGTTTATGACCTCGTCGTTTCGTTACAGCAACTAAATGATAGAAATCTACATTATACGTTTGACGATTTTGAAAAACATGAACGTCACTTTTTACACAAATAAGTTTTAGACTTTTTGCGACTAATGTACTACAATGGAACTGACAAAAATCAATTTAAACATCCACCCCAACTAGGGGAAGGGCTGCCTATATTGTACCGCCTTCTAAATGGGGAACAACGTGGTAATCCCTAAATAGACCGATGTACCGTTGTACCTCCTTAACTTAACAGTCAGTACTAGAAAATTCTAGAGACTAGTAAGCTTTATCAGCGGGTTGATTTTCTTCATTTTATTATATATTTTTTAATATTTCCATAAGCATCTCCGGACAACCATCAATGATAATTGAAACAGCAGTACTGCTCTTGGTTGATTATCCCATAGCTTTGTCGGCTACGTCGGCCAACTGTATCCAAACTGTGCCTCTGGAATGTTATTCTAGAGTTTTTATTCTTTTTTTTTTAGTCTTGAATGGATTAGTTTTTCCCCTATTTTACTTATTGTTCCTACTTAGTAATGCTATGGGTCTGTATGATTCTGGTTTTTTGCCTGTTTCCCTGGTTGTAGTACTGGAATTACTAGTACAGTTTTCCATCTTCTGATCATTATGTTGTAACAGAAACAAAGCGTTTATTAAGTACATAAAGATAAAACGTCTTGACATCGTCAAAACATTTGACATTATCACAATTATTAGTATAGTGGTTTCAGTGAAGTATGTATTTATACAGGGTGTCCCAAAAGTAATGGGACATAGAGCAACAGCAGACTCCTTAAGGCGAAATATTGCGATTTATTTAAACTTGCCTTATCCCAAAATTCATAACAACTAAGATACAGAGTGTCAAAGTTTTAATTTTGTTTTCGTTTTTTAATTGGCTTATTAGAAAATAATAAAATTTGGTATGCGAGTCTATCATACAAGGACCTTCAAAAAAGTCTAATACAATTTTGATGTAAAATTAATGGGGGAGCCATTATTTGAGGGTAGCAAAATTTACATGGGACCATGCATGGCCAGTCTGGCGGTACAACCACCCGGTATATTAAAAAAGAAAGAAAATGCTCAAAAAAATATTGGAAGTGTTAATTAGGTGTAATTCTGAAATCGCTTTAAAGCCGTTTCTACAATCCACAGCGAGAAAACTCAAAAATGGTCCAATCTGGGCAACGTTCCCCTATATTTTTATCGAATATACGTAGTTTTTCGTGGAATAACAACTGGTCCTTTACAGTTCAAACTTCAAACAATATACGTTCAATAACATTCCTGTGTAAACTTTCTCAAGGAATACAAATTTTCAAATTTATATCATAATCATCAATGGAGAATTTCTTACAGATTGAATAAAAAAATAAAAATAAAGGGCGAAATCACGTATTTCGAAAATAAAATGTGTTTTCAATATTCGAACAAGACCATTACAGACATAAAAACTCCATTTTCAAATTGCTTTTGCACATGAATGGATTATTTATCTTTTTTCTTGTTACCCAAGAAAAAGTTATATACGTACCTTGAAAAAGTCTCTTTGATAAACTTCTTGTCCTCCCCTTTTTTCCCTTATATTAAGGGAGAAAGCAAAGGATGTGCTTATTTTTAGTGTCTTTATAGGTAACTTTTCGATCGTTTTGCGAGAAATGGCGAATAAGGTTACTGAAGAAAAAAGGGGTTAATATTGATTAGAAATATTTTTGTAACGTTATCTTTTATAATCAGAAATTAAAACAGAGATAAATGGCCAACTTTTTAGCATTTGTGACAAATATAGGAAAATTTTAGTGGAAAGGCCCAATATATTGCACTGGCGATACAAATATATTAATGCCATGAGAAAATATAAGGAAGAAGGCCGCAATATCATTTTTTAATTTTTTTTTTCGCAAAACGATTGAAATCGAAAAACCATCAATCATTTATGGAGCTGTTTTTTAAAACTTAATTAAAATAATTATTTTTAAATATAAAATGCAATTATTATTCTAGAATAATTCCATTTTTTTGTTAAATTTAAATAAATCGCTGCCGCACGTCCATGACTGAGCCATTTTTAAAGGATTGTGCTTTCCCCTTACCGATACGTCGTAGACATAGACTGGTGTGTCGAGCTGTATACAGGGTGTCCGGAAATGATGAGCAAAAAATGTAGAGAATCATTCTAGACACCAAAAATAAAGGCTACCCCTTCCTATAACATTTTTTTCGAAAATTGATTATTAACGGAGATACAGGGTGTTAAAGTTAAATTTTATTTGCAGTTTTAAAATACATAAGTTACTAGAACAATTAATTAAACATTCAAATCAAAGGTTCAAAGTGACGTCCTTCCTCTTCAATGCATATATTAATTATTCTTAAAAAATTCCGACGAACTCCATGAAATATTCCTTCCTTTTATATGCTATGTTTAAGGTTGTAAATAAATTGAAATGATTTTGTATTCATCACATGCAAGCAATGTTATTTTAGCGATTTTCTCAAGAACTGTTAAATTTATCGAAATAAAAGTAGTATATCTTTTTTATGTCAAAAGGTTAGGAGAATAAAAATATTTAGTCAAAATGCGCATACAGCAAAGGACAAAAAAGTTGGGACCATTCAAATAAAAGTATAGGCTACTATGTGGCGCCCTCTACAAAATGCGAGAAAACGGTGTGCAAATTTGTATTCCTCATCCCGAAAATGCCGCATATATACCAGATTTCGTCAAAATATTATGAGCATGACAAAAGTTATTGCAAAAAAACTGCAAATAAAATTTAACACCCTGTAACTCGGTTAATAATTAATTTTCAAAAAAATGTTATAGGAAGAGATAGTAATTATTTTCTGTCTAAAATTATCTCCTAAATGATGATAATTTTTAAGTCCTGCCTTACAAATCCATTCCTTCCTTAGCTGAAAATACCTTTGACAAATGTCATAAAATTTCTAAACAACATTTTCCCAAAAGGTTTCCCCAATTAACTTCACCAAGACATCCGGGTCGGAAATAGTCCTCAGTAAAATAACAAGAGAGGAAATTCTAATAATTGTCAGATTTGTAATGTTGTAACGGGATACCATAGAATTCGAAGGGATATTGTTAGTAGACCTTTCATTGTCCCCTTGTCCTATTTATAAGATACAGGATAATTTCCGGCTTAGTAAAATGTATAGGTACATTAAGGTGGCACTAGATGTCGCCGCATTCAATGTATATTATCAATATTAGCAATATATTATAGCTATTTATGCTTTTTACTACGTAAATATTATTATAGTTATTCTAGTTCATCTTAATCTACGATTTAAAAATAAAAGTTTGGCCTGCATTCAATACTTTAAATAGGCGCAACACAAAAATAAAGGTTTGTTCGGAGGAATAAAAAGTGGTTTTAAACTACTTACAGCCCTTTATTCGGAGTGCGCCTGTTCTGTAGAAATCTTTGTTTTTCTCGACCCGAAACAATAATAATGTTATAAGGCCATACTTTTCACTAAAACTCCTTACAAAAGATAAAATAATTAAATAAAATAAACTCAAATTTCGTATTTAGATTAAGTTTTTAATTTTCAAAAACATTTCCATTTAACATTGTGCTGTATTTTTAATAATTAAGGTACTTTACTCTTAAGGCAATTTTGAAAAAATTGTATTTGCTCCCCCACTATTAGCCGCAGGTGAAATATGAAATATGCATTTATAGTTTTAAGGAATGCACCAACTTTTATAAAGAATAAAATTTTCTGAGAAATCGGTGATAAAAAACTTTCCCATATGTTGCATAGTTTTTGGACACACTGTATACACTATTATTTCAACTCTAGTGCGCCGCAATTGGTCTGGTTTCGGGGACCTTACCCAAGTTTTTCTAGGTTTACCCACAAGGAGTCAGTATGATCGGTATCCATGCCGTTTAACTCCAAATACATTGAAAATTTAGGCCAATTATAGGGAGGTACCTAACTTGTTAAGGTTGAATTCTCAACGTCATTTAATCTATTGCCAACCTATAACCTATTTCGCGTTGATTTTTTGAGTTTATTATTCTAACAACTAACATTTAAAGAAAATCAATATCGTCGGTACATTATTTAGGTAGTATCTGATATAATACAAAAATATCAATTTATTTCATTGCTAATTTTGGGAGAATTGTATAGTGAAAGAACAATGAGTGACAATGACATAATAATTAAGGCCCGGATTTCGGAACGAGCTCGTTCCCTCGATATTTTTTGTATTTATTGAAATCAAGGGCGTGCGTAAAAATATGAGTTAAACTGAAATAAATGTGTAATAAGAACATTAAGTATACCGTGCGAGCAAAAATTATTTGCATCAAAGGGGGCTTAGATTAAAAAACGTGGGGCTTGGTTTAGATCACAATGATATGGGGATGACATATCTAACCAAATCTAGATTAAAATTTTGTCAAATTCATTTTCTGACATGATATGGCAAACTAATGAGTAATAAAATAGGTAGACAAATACAATACAAATAAGTGTTGACCAGCATCTCTGGAGAAATGTTACCACATTCTTGGATAATCCTTTCTTGTAATTGTTCTAAATTTGCAATTGATGTTTTAAAAATAGTGTTCTTTAAATGAGGAAAAACGAAGTAATCCATAAACGTTAAACAAGGTGATCTAGGTGGGAATTCAATGTCTGATCGAAAACTGATCAATCTGTCGTCGAAAAATTGCGTAAGTAGTTAATAGTTTCGGCGGCTGTATGGGCGGTTGCACCGTCCTGTTGAAAATATCCAAAACTAAGTTCGTCGTCAAATAATTGCTCCACAAATGGATTCAAAATATTGTCTCTATACCGCTGTGCTGTAACTGTGTAATACATCATTTATTTCCAATAAATTTTCGGTAAACCATTGAGAGTAATTCCTGCATCTTTCAAAATCTGCGGCTTGTATTTCTTGGAATACTTGCACTTTATAAGGAAATAAATTTTGCTGCTTCTTAAGAATAGTCCTGCATGTTCCATAAGATCTTCCCACTTCTTGGAACAGGCGTCTTATACAATTTATTGGCGTATTTTGCATTATTTCACGAACGTTTGCAACACGTTCTTCTCTTCTTACAGATGGTCTTCCTGCTCCTTTTTTTGTGTTGTATAGAACCTGTTTCCCTAAACACAGCCACGGTTCTTTTCAGGCAATGATAAAAATCCCCAGCAATAAAAGCAACGTTAGGAAAATGTTCGTGAAAATCGTCCATGCACAAACCCGGATTGTATTGCCACTCACCATTTACTCTAATCCCGTTTCGAAAATACGCTTCAACCATTAATGTTTTGTGCTCTTCCGAAAGCCCGGTCATTGTGTGAATTGTTCAAGAAATTGGAAAAATTAGCGATGAATCACAATTGTCACTAAACTCACTTTCTAAACTGACAAAACACGAATGGAAGTCATCAATTACAATTTAAATACGACTCGCATCTTTTACTCTAGTTAAAGCATGTCGAATTTTTTTCCGTTTGGCGACGTCACTGATTTTTCTCACCTACCTCGGAACTAGCCAGATGTTTAATAATTGCACCAGCGGTTAATTACTACCTTTTGTTAATACCTTGGTTAACTACAGAAAATGGCTCTAACAAAGTTTAAATTAAATATTTCTGCAATAGAAAAGTATAACATAATTTAATAAATAAAAAACTGTATTTTAAATTGCTTTTAATGTACTTAATATTGACAAAAATAATGTTTCTCCTATGGTAAACCATTGGCGCAAATCTCTAAATTCGTTTGCCTACTACTTCGTGCCTTACGTTTTTTTGGGGGCTAGATTAAAGAATATGACTGCTTAATTATTTACATTGTTTTCAATATAAATATCTAATGGATGCAAACATCCAATGTTTAGACAATTTTGTGGAGTTTTTTGCCGCCGTCCGGGCTTTAATAATAATGTTAAAAAAATCTTACCCGATATTTTTCGCTATACAATTCTCCTAAAATAAGTTATGAAATTCCTTGATATTTATAAAATATGTCAATTATTACCTATAGAATATCAAGTCGATACTGATTTTCTTTAAATTTTGTATAAAAGCTAGAAAAGGTAAATAAATCTACGCGAAATAGGTTATAGGTTGGCAAGCATGTTGATACTCCCACCTTAAGAGCCAGGCTCCCAAGGCTTTCCACCAATGGAAATTTTTTAATCAGCTGCTGTAGGAATGGCCGCGTGCCTGCCACGCGGTGGCGAGATTCAGTTGTTGGTTCGTATGAATAACAACGTTACTAAAATATCACGAGCCGCCACTGTTTCCATGTATTTTTTCAGTTTAGATATTTTAAAAAAGCTAAAACCAAAAATTACATCTGTAATGTGTTAACTTTAGCGCATTGTAACATTATTTTGCAGATTTTTATTGTCAGCGATAGAGGTAAACAACGTCGTGCAACCTCATCAAAATATGTAGCTTCAATGAAAAAAAACACTTTACGCACATTTTCATTTTGCCCAATGTAAAAGCTTTAGGGGATATTTGCATTTCAGCTCTAAAAAAACGAAGTCAGGATTTAAAAGTTTTCATATTCGTTAAAACGTAATTACAATTTTAAATTTTGCTTAGCACTCTTTTAATACATATATTATTTTTTTTAGAAAGGAAAATATGACGCAATTAAACTTTGCGCGGTAGAATTTTTTTATTTACATACTTTTATTTTCTCAAAAGTTTTGTAAAATTCATAAAAAAAAGCTTTAAAATTATGAAAATAATTATTCAGGGTATGAAAAGTCATATTTCATTTCTAAAATGATTCTATTAATTTTTTTGTTGCTACTCGGACTCGACTCGGAACGGACAAAACACTAAAAACACAGCATATTACACAAAACCAATAAACTGAAGAAAATTTTAGACCTGTCAAAGAAGCACCAAACGAAATAGGGATGTTCGATATACCGGGTGTCAACGAGATTATTGTACATAGCACCACAGTGTTATGTTAAGAGATATTTTAATCAAATTTGGGTTACTGTAATGGTTGAAAGGGATCTTTATTTTTACCTAGAAACCAACTGGATTTCACTTCCGGTTTAACCGGAACTACGCCATTTATGTTTTTTTTAAATGACAACCTGTATATTATATTGCACAGTCAAATTCTCCTCAAAATTATCTTTTCAACGACCTACAACAAGTTGACATTTACTTTCAAAATGGCGGCGTAGGACTCATTTTACCAAAAACAAAATGGTGTCTATAAAACAACGTATGCAATTGATACGGAAAAAATAGTGATAAAATCTTTTAAATTGGTCCCTTTTGTAATTCTTTAAGCACTGACATTTAGATTTTCTTCTTTTGTTTTTAAAGGAAGGTATTTTTTTATTGTTTAAAAAAATCTTAACGTTAACCCTATTTTACTGAGTTTTTTTAAATGTTATCATATACTTTTTATTAATTAGTATGAAAGTCTAAAGTATCCTTAAGCACCTAGAGATATTTTCGAAATCAGAATGCGTTTTGCATCAATAATAAAAATTTAATTGTTAAATAATTAACATGTTAATTAATTAATTTGTTCTTCTCTTGTAAACTTAACCATTTTATTCTTATTTAACGAAATATGAATCAGACCCACGACCAAAAGCACAATACACTACAAAATTTTCATTACAAACTAATAGTCTGATAATGGCGTTGACAAATACCAATTTTGTTATCCAAAGCCAACTTAGGTGGAACTAAGTTATTCAGTTTTTATTGAAAAATGCACGGTTTTTTTTTCTTGTTTAAAACTGAAGCAAAACGCATTCTGATTTCGAAAATATTCCTAGGTGCTTAAGGATACTTTATACTTTTATACTAAATAATCAAAAGTATATGATAACATTTAAAAAAACTCTGTAAAATAGGGTTAAAGTTAAGATTTTTTTTAAACAATAAAAAAATACCTTCCTTTAAAAACAAAAAAAAAAATCTAAATGTCAGTGCTTAAAGAATTACAAAAGGGACCAATTTAAAAGATTTTATCACTATTTTTCCCGTATCAATTTTGTACGTTGTTTTATAGACACCATTTTGTTTTTGGTAAAATGAGTCCTACGCCGCCATTTTGAAAGTAAATGTCAACTTGTTGTATGTCGTTGAAAAGAGAATTTTGAGGAGAATTTGACTGTGCAATATTATATACAGGTTGTCATTTAAAAAAAACATAAATGGCGTACTTAGTTCCGGGTAAACCGGAAGTGAAATTCAGTTGGTTTCTAGGTCAAAATAAAGATACCTTTCAAACATTACAGTAACCCAAATTTTATTAAAATAGCTCTTAACATAACACTGTGGTGCTATGTACAATAATCTCGTTGACACCCGGTATATTGACGCATCGAAAACATCGATATTTTCAATTCGATACGTCGATCGTTTTTAATAGTTTGCATCGATGTAATTTAATTGATTTATTAGGCCTTCATTTTATTCGTAAAATAATTATTTTGCCGTTGCCTCTCGATCTTGATTATACCTCTTACCTTTGGTTTTAGTTAAGGTGTGAGCTTAGAATAATTAGATTTATGATTTGTTTCGTAATTCTAATTCTATTAATAATATAATTATTATAATTTCCCACATCATGTTAATAATAAATAAGCGTAATCAAATTAAATAAAAACAGCGTAAGTTGGGCCAACAGAGTGGAGGGGCGACATTTGTATGTTGATTTACGACAAAATGGAATAAGAATTTGTCAATATACAGCTTGTCCAGAAACCATCTTAACATATGGGAATCTTTTTTATTTTTTACTTTACGAAAAAAAAGTACTCTTCATAAAAAGTTCTGCTTGTTGATAAAATAACATCCAAATCAAACATTTTGAGCCCGCATATACGGGGTGTCAAGAAAGTAAAAAGTATTAATACCGTAGGTGGAAAACTATAATAATTTTAATTACAAAGTACAAAAATGAATAATACACTAAATTTCAAAATTACCACCACTTTTTCCATACAAACGGTTGTACGTCGTGAAAATTCCATTAAGTACTGCATTTCTAACCATCTGAGGGGAAATTTCTTGGAGACATTCTCTGATAACTCTCTCTACTAGGGGTGTTACAGTGGAACTGGACCTGTTCATTTGGAATAGGTATCATCTGCCTATTCCGCGTACCTATTACCTATTACCAGGTACCTATTCCAGGTCCGTTGGCACTGTCACATGTTTGATTCTCTGGTTTCATTGTTATTCCTTTTTCAAGTTGTCAGGTACAGGTACGATATAGGGAATGGAACGGCTACAGGTTTTGCTTTAAATTCATATAATATGTTTATAATATGGCGAATTTGCAGTTGAGAATTTTAAACGTTGCCGTTACAATCACATTGCAATAATTAAAATAATCTCACTAAATAAAGATAACGGGAAATAGTAATAAATATTAAATATTTCTAAAAATATTGTAATAATTTATTGGGCAATAAAATATAGCGTATTTAATGTAGGATATGTAACCAGCAATGAGGAATTAATTAAAAAGGCAACATATATGGTGGATGTACCTATGCCTATTCTTCATGTTTCTTTAAATAATAGGCCTCCGTTACAATGAAATCTTCCAAAAAAGTCTAGTGCGAAAAATATTAATCTGACAACAATCGGAAACTGCTGGCCACGCTGGAGTTCTAGCGGCCTTCTTTAAAAATTCTTGTCGGCCATGCAGCCGGAATAGCGCCAATCGGCGGAGCGGCGTAAGTTTGACCTGGAATAGTTTGGACCTGTAATAGGTATTTGGAATAGGTTCGGGTTTGGAATAGGTACAGGTCCAACTAGGTACGAGAAAAAGCTATTTCGCAACATCCCTACTCTCTACGTGGTCTATGGTTTCAAAAGGTCTGTGGGTATAAACATAAAAAATATCCAAAGGTGTTAGATCTGGTGGCCGTGCGTCCAATCCACCTATGTTAAAATGTTCGGTGTAAGAATTCTGTTACTCTTGCCAAGCTGTGACATGGAGCACCGTCATGTTGGAACCAAAGTGTGTGTCTTATATTCAGTGGTAGTGCATGAAAAAAGTCAAATAATTCAATATCCAAAAAGTTCAAATAAATTTCGCCAGTAACATTTTCTCGAAAAAAGTACGGCCCTACATTTTCGTTCTTAAAAACACCGCACCAAACATTTTTGTCTTGACAGAATATTGGTCACGACAGTCAATTACAAAGTGGGGATTCTCATCACTCCACCACCTACAGTTTTGAGAACACACTACTCCATTATTTGAGGTAAACATCGCATCATCTGAAAATAATATTTTTCTTGCGAAAAATGGGTCTTCTTCTACCTCACCTTGATATCAAGAGCAAAACAAAAATCGTAAATCAAAATCTCTAGTATGTAGTTTGTGAAGAAATTTTGGTTTGTATTTTTTTCCTTAAAATAACTTGAACAGTGGACTTTGTAACAGGTCGTGGAACAGTTTGTGAAATATTTCTCAATTAAATTCCGCGACATTGCAAAACCTCTAATTGGATATCTTCGTCCGTACGCCAAACCTGTAAAATTTATTACTTACAGACCCGGTATTTTTAAATTTATTATTTATTAAAAATATCTCCAACCGTCACATGGCTAATCATTTTATTTGGATATTTTGCATTAAAAATTTGATCAGCCTCTCTGTACGTATTGTAGTGGTCCCCGATAATTAATACTATTTCAACTTTTTCCTCCATTGTAAATTTAAGCACCATATTATTTAATAAAAAGGAAACCAATCTGTCCGCCTTGACAATTATACTAATTAGTTGTCATAGTTTCATTTGGTTTTATTTTCCAAGGTGTGCTAGACCTACTAGGTAAACGAGAATGAATACCGCTTTTTAAAATCTGGCCCGCCTTTTCTGAAAAACTCTGCGAGCTAATTAGAGAAACTATGGAACCAAAAAAATACTTTACGCCACAGTTCCTTTCTTTTAAGCTAAGTGGCCTTTCGAATGGCAACTTTGGACCCTTTATTTCATTATTGTACTTTGTAATTAAAATTATTAAAAATATAGTTTTCCACCTACGGTATTAATATTTTTTACTTTCTTAACACCCCGTATATGCTGGCTCAAAATTTTTGATTTGGGTGTTATTTTATCAACAAGCAGAACTTTTTATGAAGGGTAAATTTTTTTCGTAAAGTCAAAAATAAAAAAGTTTCCCATATTATTATGTTAAGATGGTTTCTGGACACGCTGTAGGTTAATTTTTGTTTGGTGGTGAACCTCACCCCTCGGAGACCCCCCCCCCCCCCCGTCAAAGTGCCTTTATAAAGAGGCTATAGCCTAATATGCTGTCTCACACACTTTTTTAAAATCGAGATGGTTGGTTATACAAATGTGAACTGATTAATAGTGGACTGTATTTCCGTATACAACGAATCCCCTTATCGCGAATTATCTATACTTCGTCGAGTAAATTCTTAAAAAAAGGCGATCCGGACTTTAACTTACCAAAGGTCGATAAGCTGCTGGCATTATTATTTCTATCTCCAGAACAGCTTGCTTCATCTTGTTGCCACACGTTGTAAAAAATAATAAATGTTCTTCTTCGACGCAACATGCCGCCGGCCTTGAAATGCTTCATTTCAACAATAAACAATAACAAAAAATGTCAAACACTAATCCTATACAGGGTGTTTCAGAATAAGATGCTGATCCTTAACGGTGTGAATCCTTAGGTGATTTTAAGAAGAAAAGTTCATATTAATATATATCCTTAACCTATCAACTTTCGAACTACAGGGCGTTAAAGTTTTAAGAAAAAAATCGTTTTTCTATCATAACTTTAAAAACTTTCTAGCTATTTTTAGGAATTTTTCACACATGCCCTCTAAGCACCAATAGCCATTTTTTGGTGTAGAAAAATTTTAAAATTTTTTAACCAGTGGCGTCCTGAAAGGGTTCGGACTAGACATTTTGGAAAAATATTATGTACGCCTCTGCTTTTTCTCAAGATAAAAATTATTTTTAAAATACTCATTCATTTTAGGCCAAATTTAATATCTTGCCTTTTTATCGTTCGACAAACAGTTTTCGACAAAAAAAATAAAAACATTAAATGCGCATTCGCTATGTGCCTATGGTTTGTTTTGACACTATCAGGAATACTCCAGGAATTTTTCAAAGTGTACGAGACTCAATGAAGAGAAGAGCTGAGGCATGCATTCTTGCAAGTGGTGGCCACTTTCAATAGCTAATCTAAATTATTTTCGTTTTTGTTCACACGTTATTTAAAGTTAGCTGTTTTAATTTATTGTTAAAAAATAAACCATAGGCACATAGCAAATGCGCATTTAATGCTTTTTATTTTTTTTTGTCGGAAACTGTTTATCGGACGATAAAAAGGCAAGATATTAAATTTGGCCTAAAATGAATGAGTATTTTAAAAATAATTTTTATCTTGAGAAAAAGCAGTGGCGTACATAATATTTTTCCAAAATGTCTAGTCCAAACCCTTTCAGGACGCCACTGGTTAAAAAATTAAAAAATTTTAAAATTTTTCTATACACCAAAAAATGGCTATTGATGCTTAGAGAGCATGTGTGAAAAATTCCTAAAAATAGCTAGAAAGTTTTTAAAGTTATGATAGAAAAACAATTTTTTTCTTAAAACTTTAACGCCCTGTAGTTCGAAAGTTGATAGGTTAAGAATATATTAATATGAACTTTTCTTCTTAAAATCACCTAAGGATTCACACCGTTAAGGATCAGCATCTTATTCTAAAACACCCTGTATATTGTACTTTCCAATTAAAAGTCTGTTGAAGGACACATATTTTACTTATTGCGCGTTTAATAAACGTTTTATTTGGTAGTTTAATTGTAACTACTCGCGTAACATTGTCTTCCCCAGGATGAGTAGCGTAAACGCGTCCAATCTTCCATTTAAATGGTAAAAGTTTGCCTTCCTTAATAATAACCATGTCGTCAATTTTAATTGCGGTATGTCCACCTTGACGCCACTTAGTGCGTTGCTGGAGTTTTGAAATATACTCTTTATTCCATCTTGACCAATAAAATTGAATAATAACAATAATATACCATATTGTTTACACAGACATTTAGCGATTTTGGAGCCATAAACGATGTTATCAGTTGAAGTACATCAGCAGAAATCCAATCAAAATAACGACGACTTTTAAAAATTCAATTCGCCAGTAGGTTTTTTCCTATTCAAATAAATTAAAAGCTCGTAACGACCGTCACTATTTTGAATTATTATTGCTTTTAAATGGACATAAACGCTTTGGGAGCATAAAACCATTTTTAAGGTCTAATGCGGAAATCCGGTTAGCGTTGGACATGGCAGATAGGTATACAAAAAAATGTTGCATGCTGCGCTTTTGTGTAAAAAGCTTTGGAATTGTTTTAATGCGCGGATTGCAGATCATTTATTGGGGTCCTATGTTTATTTAAACGGTACACCGGAAGAAAATTAGCGTCGAATTACACATATATATATATATATATCATAGACCAGTACAGATATCCTCTCTACGTGGTTATACGGGTTATATGATTAAATATAAAAAAAAATATTTCTTATTTTCCCTCAGTCAAAACTAGTACAGAAACGAAAGAGGAGCAGGCGTATTTTACAAATCCGGAAATACGCTTAAAAGCTTTCTTACAAATGTAAACCCCCCCGTCATAAAACCTCAAAAAATTGCATCTATCGAATCCCTTGCGAGTGTGGCGAATCGTACATTGGAGAAACAAAAAGACCTCTTTCCGTACGAGTTAAAGAACATCTGAAACATACTTAAAGAGGTGAAACTTCGAGATCAGGTATAGCGGAACATCTATGGACCAACCAACATAAACAGCTCAAACTTCACACTTCAATATGCCCGTAGGCGAAAACATCAAGCTTTAAGCCACATGTATAGTATTTAAGACAGTAGCCTTAGAGTTATAATTTAGTTAACACTTGAAAACGGTTAGAGATACTAACTAACCAAAACGTTGTGTTAAGTAACAAAATAAAGACAATAAAAGCCCGACAAGGTAATTTTTTTGATATCTACCACCTTCAAATAGTAAAAATATGTTTCTTAAAACACTACATAACTTCCCTGAAATTAAACTAATCTACTGCTTAGTCTTCTTAAAATAATTTCAGCATTTAATTAAGCATGCCTACCATCAGCATTAAAACCCAGCTTAAATGTAATTTATTGTTATTATATGTAAAACCACCTTTGGGTGCAACCTCGTTATTTATACTTATACGTACGGTCGCAGTATTTTCGGTAAACTTTGGTTTTAAGTTAAGCCTAATTTATCGAAAGAAGAATGACTGATACTTGAAAGAAAAAAAAAACAATCAGCAATTATTATGATTTAAAATCTATTGGATGTGCCTTGGGATTTTTTTTACCTCAAGAAGCTCACAGATTGCGGCTTTGCTAGCTAATTGACCAGCAGATCAACGAGTACTATATTTGAACAAAAACAACAAACGGTGCATGTTTTAGGTAAAGTCAAATTAATCTAAGTACTCGCCGCATCTCCTGTCATTAATGGCACCCTGTTGAAGTCTGGTATATTTTACGTTACGCGGTTGGCTACCGTAACAGAACCGAACTAAGTTCTTTTACCTTCGCCTCCGCTATCTGTTAAATTTTGTGAGGGAGTTTTAATATTTTGTAAAGATATAGCGTACATAGTAAATTTATTATTTATAGAATAAAATATTGACAGACCCGTACCTACCAAAATAAGAATGTGAAAACATTATAAAACTGAAGGAAAAGAAGACAACAAAATTTATTTTTTTTAGTATTTATTTATAAAAAGCAAAACAGGTATTATACAAGGAAAAAAGTAATACATTTTTTGCGAGGTGTAAGCTTTGTGCTAATTAAAACACCATATTGGGAACCCCTTTGGTATTGTTACTTATGTGGAATTTTATATAAATATGGGGTGTCCTGTAACTTGAAACGTCATTTAATTTAATTTCTTATAGGGTTAAAGAGATACAGGGTGATCCAAGTAAATATTTACTTTACAAAATTGGCGAATTTGATGTTAAGCGGATATGAATCAAATTGGGTGTATCTAGTTATGTTTTTGAAGGCAAGAAGAAGGATTCCATAATGAGTTTTAAGATTTTTCCTAGAGAACGCTAGCTACACATGATACTAAAACAGACAAGATAAGATCACTCGCCGAACGAATTTCGAACCGGCTCGCGCATGACGTCACTGCGTGACAAAAGTTGACAGCGGTTATGCAGGGAAGATAGCTTTTAAATGTATTTTTGTATTAAAATGATCTACTGAAATTTATTTTTAACTTGTTTTGGGTATTATTTAAAGAGACAAAATAAAAAACAAGTCAATGTATACAATGTTATTATTTTTTCTTTGATAGTGGTAAAATACATAATAATAAAGGTCATATAAAATATCTTGTATACATTTATTCATATTATTATCTCAATACACTTTGGTTTTGAATTAAATAAACCAGATAAATAGAGAAAATAGACCCCGAATATAATAATAAATTTTATTTAAAATATTAATACACAGGATACATACAGTGTGTCCCCGAATGGAGTTGACAAGAGGAAAAAGATCTTAATTATTGATTTTACGACGAAAAGTTATTCTTTATAAAAAATTCTGCTTGTCGAGAAAATGAATTTATTATATAAAAATTTTAGATCAGATGTACAGGGTGTTTATAAATTAAGAAAACATGAAAATGCTTTAAGATAAAAGTACCATTATTTATTATTTTAGACAAAATGTTTATGAAACAAAGTTGTTTATAAACCAAAATAAAGCCTAAATACAAAATTTGAAATCTGAATTCTAAATATTTTTTAATATAAAATTAAATAACACCCTGAAATTTAACTTGTAACTATCTCCGTTTACACTTGAAAACGGTTAGAGATACTAACTTACCGAAACGTTGTGTTAAGTAACAAAATTAAGACAATGGAAGTCTGACAAGGTAATTTTTTTGATACTTATTACTTCATTGTCTACCACCTTCAAACAAAGTTGAACTTGTAAAATTATAGTGGAAATTTACAAGTTCAACTGTTTTATTGTATCCCAAAATACTATAATTATGGATTTTCACCAAGTATCGACTGAATCAATTAATTCACTACTATCTTCTTTCTTGCTTCTTTCTCCTTGTCTTCTTATTAATTTATTTTACCTCAGCTATTATAATAGCTGGTTTTTCGGACGCTTATAATATACCCTCATTCTTTCTGCATCTTCTGATGATGATTATAATCCACTAATCCTCTTAGTTTTTCGTTGGGATGTGTTCTTGCTTTCTCAAATACTTTGACCGCTTTTCTTTTCATAAAGGTCGTACCTAATAGATTCCCATTCTAGGTCTCTACGTTTTTGCTCATTCCTTACAAACCATTCCGCTGATACAGCTTACAGATAGGTAGGTAGCTGTTTTCAGTGGCTTCTAGCCGTTCCATATTCCTTTTACACAAAAATCATCATCCCCAAAATGCTTGGAACATATTCTAGCATTTTTAATGTTAAAACCATGCTTTTGATAACATTTTTGCACCCATAAATTGCAAATCTCTTTAGCAGTTGGAAAACTAAAGTATCGGTAAGAACTACACGAACTGTTTTTACTTTTTTTATTGTTGTTACTAGCACAACCCAACACTGCACAGTAAACCATTGTTTATACAAAATAGACACACCAAAGTTCAATAGAAATACACAAAATAACGTATTCGAGCCGAATAATAGATCAAAAAACAAAGTAAAATGCAAGCAATTAGGCCATATAACCTATAAAGCACGCGGAATTTTGTCACACTATGACGTCAGCAGAGAAAGAGAGACAGAACATAACCTGCGCGTGATCTTATCTTTAGGTTGTAGTATCATGCTAGCTACACAATATAAGTTTGATAAATTCTCGCATACATTTTTTGTTCCTCACATTTCTGACCGCTTTACCTCTAATTATGGAAGAGGGATCTTTTATACGTAAAAAAGTTATACTTTATTAATCTCGGTATTTCAATTAGTTTTTGAGATAATTGCGTTTAAATGCTAGATGGCAAAAAACATTTAAATAAACATCTTTCCCAACGAAACTGAAATTTAACCGTGCGCTCTTAAGCATAGTAGACATATTTTCAAGTCTAATATCTCCTGTTGCTGTATTTGCCCCGTAATAATGAGATATCCTGTATATAACGATAAGTAAACTGTTTAACTAGGCACTTTATTGATTTCATAATAGATGAGTTAACCAATATGATGTATGTACTCACTACTAAACTTAATAAACACCAAGAAAATCTGTCTCTGAAATATATAAAACTTTATACAAAAAACAGCCACAGAAATACTTAAAAAACACCAAAATCGGAAGAAAATAATATAACGCAACATGACGCGTGAGCTTGCTACGGCCCATTGCTGATCTGGGAACTTTAACGAGGAAACCAGATCAGCTGTTAATGTCAAATGTCGTTGTCTTCTGTCGAATCGCATTGTTTTAAGAAAGAATTAAGTCTAGCAGGCGTGGTAGCTCCGATTGCACTTTAAAAAAA
The DNA here is from genome assembly GCA_963969555.1 of Polydrusus pterygomalis. NCBI lineage: Eukaryota > Metazoa > Arthropoda > Insecta > Coleoptera > Curculionidae > Polydrusus > Polydrusus pterygomalis. The sequence goes on from OZ018376.1 coordinate 7,388,357, forward strand.
AGAAGTAAAATATAGAACTTGCGGTCGTGTGTTTTACGAAGTACTTATAATGTACTCTCTTATCTTTTGCGACTATCAGTTGTAAAGTAAAGAATGCTGAGCCTCTACATTCTCCCTTACTCCGTTTTATTTTCGTGTAATTTGAAAATTTTAAAAAATCCGATTAAAATTATAATTATTACAAAAGCTTTGAGAACGTAATCCGGATTCTTACAGAATTAATTTTGATTGCATGCTACGTAGAAATCCAGTTACTATTTTTTTATTAGCTTATAAAAATGTAAACTAGTTTGCTCGGTATTACAAGCGTATAATGAAAATTTTTAATTATTATTTGTTTAGGAGTTAAAAAAAAATCCTTTGTTTTCCCATGGCCTAAACTAATAGTAACCTTGCTTAAATAACACAAAGATAATTTAGAGCAATAGAAAAAATGTAAAATACCTATTATTCTTGTTTTAAATTATTAGGTTGTTAAAATTTTAAATATTTTTTATGTTTGAAGTCTTGATTTAGTTTCTTTAGTGCGTATGTACCTGAGAAATTACAATAAATTTAACTCTCTTTTTAATAGCTGTCTAAAATATGTATAACGTTACGATAAAGAAACAAATCAGCTTTTATATACAGTGTGTCCCCAGATTGACGCATTAAACGGTGAAAAAAGACTGGAACTTTTTGAGTTAAAACTTCATCTTTTGGGGTTTAGCCCAGCTTCGATATAAACTAATTTGTATCATAATTTTAGTTTCCTAAAATCAATGTCAATTTACAAATTATTTTTTCCGCTAGAAAAGTGCTTTTTCTCTAGAAGATACGAAAAAACGAGTTCTTAATTTTCTAACTAAATTATGTAAATTTGCAAAATTTCAACACGATCGGTTTATTTTAATCTGTCAATACTGTAAAATATCGAAGTAGGTATTTTTAAAATTTTTCATCTTTTCTTAATAACAGTTTTTCGTATTTCCTTGAAAAAGGCACTTTTCTAGTGGAAAAAAGTTATTTATGCAACAAGTCTGTAAATTAGGTATTATTTTACGAATGCAAATATCAAAAAAAAAGTGTGTTTTCGGCATTGTTTTGCATAAAAGAAAAATCGAATAAAATAAATAAAGCAGAGGACCAAGGACGAATCCCTGCGGAGCCCCATATCCGTTCCTGGCAGTATTGCTATTATTTTTATTCTGTTTAACATACCGACTTAGACCTACCGACAAGATATTATGTTCTTATAAGATTAAGAATTGTCCTCCTGAACCTTATACTTTCCAGCTCCTTCAGCAACAATCAATATAAAAAGCTGATAGGTACGTTATGATCCGATAAGCTTTCCTATAATAATTGTAACTAAAGACAAAAGTTCCCTAAAGATTTTCAGTGTCCATACTTTTGTACACTGAGTTTGTTTAATCCTTCCTCATAAAAGATGATTAAATTGTTTTGTATATCAACAAATATTTGTTTAGGCCCAAATATTTCGCAACAAGCTTATGTTTCTAAATTAATTCTGCTTTTTATTGTTAGTGGGCGTTTTGGATAAACGGTAAAATTTTGAAAATGATTAGTTTTGTTTATTTGGTAATTTGAATTTAGATTGGTAGCGTTTAATGCTGCTTGTACGCTAATTAGGTTAGTTTATTTGGGATATAAATAATTTTGGTGTTGTTGGTTTAGAGGGATTGAATTATTTTATGGGTGGTGTTAGTCGGGTGATTAATTTTGTAATGATTTTAATAAATATATAAGGTGATCTGCAAATCGCAGTTATTTTCAAGGGTATCCAGTTATTTTAAACTGTGAAAGAACCAATAAATCAAATAAATAATCTAAAAACAATTTTTTATTTACGGCAAGGGATTCTATAAATTTAATAGATTTTTATGTATTCTATACAGGGTGTTTAAAATAAGGTTTTAAAAATGACACACTTTAAAGTAAGTAAAAGTCTTTTGAATGGAATACCCTGTCTAATATTTTACTATTTGATAAAGGATTTCACACACACAATTTTTGTAATTTATTTAAAATCCAAACTATTTATCAAAAAACATAAATGCTATGCTACACATAATGAAGTTTTATAAACAAAATAGCTAGGCGGCCTTGAAAAAACAAGCATGTTTAACAGTTAAATACATTTTGACATTATTTTTCAGAAATAAGTTTAAGCACCTAAAAAGATAGATAATTTTTTTGTGGAAAATTGGTTTAAAATGTGTTATTTTTGAAACCTGATTTGGAACACCCTGTATAAAATTGATAAAATATATTTAATTTATAGTATTTTTGACTCCTTGCCACTAATTTAACTAAACTAACTAACTAAATTTAAAAAAATGCTTTTTGGATTTTTTTTCCAGGGCTGCAAAACTTGTTTTTTAGTTTTTAATTTATTACTTCGAAACCACTAAAGCAAATTCAATAAAATTATAAATAATTATAAACGATGCTCATACAAATAATAAAAAAATACAGGGTGACCCATTAAAAAAAAAAAATTGTGTGTGCTCAAGACCACACGACAGAAGTGAAAACTTCAACAAGGTGAAATTAACAATATCAAATACAATTTTTCAATTTTGTTTCTTTTAGGTTAGGTTCGTAAGCAATCATAAAAATAACATAAACTTGGAATACGGGATAATTTTACTGCATACGAAAAAATATATTTCCTAAAATTGAACAACCCTTGAATTTTTACATCTTCAACAGAAGTCAGAAATCATAATAAATTAGGTCCACGGAATAAGCAATTACGGTAAACCTTACTTACCCACGTAAATATATAATTTAAAAAATGCCAGAACATACCTGAGACGCAGACGAGTGTCTATACAACGCACACTGTTTGCGGCATGCTCTTTCATATAACGTTCATTCGGGTCAGGGTCAGTTCGGATTGAATATAGCAGTTGAATTCGAGCGTAACACAGCCGAGTTTGACGCCTGACGCCTGACGCCTGACGGCGACGCGTGACGGCTCAGTTTAATTCAGTGCCCACAAAAGTGCTAAACGCGCCTAAAGAAGTTTTCACTTAAAAAATACAGCTTTATGTTATCACATGACCCTGTTCACTAATGAGCCGTAGCAAGCTCATGCGTCAGGTTTCAGTGACTAAATTTTATTGGTGATTATTATTTTAAGGTAAACGGTAGGTAGAATCAATCAGTTTTTCCAATAACAAACATTTCATTTATCATAATTTACTGTTAATATTTTTTTCATTTTAATTACAGTGCAATAGGTTGCCAAACCTTACGCTCCCTGAGAACTGCCAAACCTTACGCTTCCTGATAACTGTACTACACCGCGAACGTTAATTATAATATTGCAACGCAGCATTGAACGCAAAACATGCGCAGGCGAACAGCTTGCCGCTCGATTGGCTAACTGGGTAACTAAAATATTTGGGCGGCCAAACTATTGCATGTTGTCAAAGTTGTTCATCATAGTGTTTTCCATTAGTACGTTTAGTGCATGTCAAATGTATTTCTATGTTTTACCAATGAAAAACGCCATAACTTTTAATCGCTCCTACGGCCAGTTCGATGCTTCAATTGTAAATAAAATTGACGATGTATTTTTGCAAGCCATTATGCTAATAAACCATTAAGACACCCGTACGTTTAAAATATGGTGAATGCGATGGTAAAATAAGTTAGTCCAGTCCTGTCTCTGTCGCCAACATCTTAACGTAAAATAGACCAGAAAAACATAGAAAAAATTGACTTTAGGAGTTATGAAAGTCTGACGCACTGTTGCATGCAGAACCCTGTATAGAAAAATTGCACCAAGCCCTCCTAAGCAGAATAATAGGGGAGAGGGAGGCAAGAGTGAACACTTAAGCTTTGACTTTTTTTTTTATTATAAGGCAGAACTTGAAATAAACTTGCTTAGCATAGAACAATCTTTGGTAAACCAGTAACAAAAATATATGTATAAATGCTTTAAACCATGAAAAAGTAATAATACAAAAATATTTTGAAGACAGCAAAAGTTTACTCTTGCCCCTCTGGTATGAGGCAAGAGCAAACAACAAGAAAATCCTAGGTAGGACGACAAAAATTACAAATAAAAAGTCATCAAAAGGTTCAACGTCTGTACAGGGTATTCCAACGAGGACTGAATAGGGGCTCATTTTTGAGCTTTCTTGTATTTAAAGAAAAATCCAAAATAGCCAATCGATGTACTTTTTCCTGCAGAATTCAAAAATGAAACCAAAAATTTATTTGAACCAGAAACAAAAGAGTTACGATATGGATAAGGTGTTTTTTAAATGGAACATAGCTTTTTTTATACGATTTTTGGAACGAGTGATGTTTTTTTTGTCCCTTCTGATTAAAATATTTAATATTGTGACAGCAATTTTTATTAAATTTTAATGTTTTATCCAGTATACTTTAACTTTAACCTGTTTAAAACATACACTAGGTAATAAAGGTATAATCACCTTTGAATCCTTCAAAGTCATTTCGGCAATATTATAGTAAATTTGTCAAATTTTTTGACTTTGAAGGATTCAAAGGTGATTATACCTTTATTACCGAGTGTATGTTTCAAACAGGTTAAAGTTAAATTATACTGGATAAAACATTAAAACTTAACAAAAATAGCTGTCACAATATTAAATATTTTAATCAGAACGGACAAAAAAAAATCACTCGTTCCAAAAATCGTATAAAAAAAGCTATGTTCCATTTAAAAAACACCTTATCCATAGCGTAACTCTTTTGTTTCTGGTTCAAATAAATTTTTGGTTTCATTTTTGAATTCTGCAGGAAAAAGTACATCGATTGGCTATTTTGGATTTTTCTTTAAATACAAGGAAGCTCAAAAATGAGTCCCTGTTCAGTCCTCGTTGGAAGACCCTGTACAGTCTTCATAAGACCATTAACCACAGGTGGCACACCGAGTCCAATTCTCATTTGACTGACTATATTTACCGCTACAATAAATACATTCGGAATAATCCTCTTTATCATTTATTTTTATTTTCTTTACTACTTTCTTTTTTGTTTTTATACCAGAAATACCAGCTGCTTTTCCATTACATATATTTATTTCATCCTTTGTATCACTTATTATTTGTTTGTTAACCATTTTATTTTTTGTTTTTATATCCGTTATTAAAGGGCACATGTCCTATTCTGTGATTCGTTCTGCATGGTTTGTCATCCAAATGTCCATGTCGGAATTTAAATAGGACTTAAAAGGACCAAACACTGTAAGGTCAAGCGGGGCAAGAGTGAACACATGTGTTCGCTTTTGCCCCAAAAAAATTATTTTTTATATGCCAGCCCTTTTAACAACGCGCCACTGGCGACATTATATACCAATGTGAATTTATAGGTTAGGTTTTAAAGATTTCGTAAAAAAATGGTAGGAAGTAAAAATGAACTACCACAAGCGATTAAACGATCTAAATTATCAAATAATTGTTACATGGTATACTATTAAAAATAAATTTACCTTATTTTCGGCTTATTTTCTTGGTAAATTCAAACCAAAGTTGCACAGGGAACTGAAAGCACATGGTTTGCACTACTGTGACCATTGGCAGCGAAAAAATTATTAATTAGAAATGTTATTGCATTGTCTACTCTTGCCCACCTGTTTACTCTTGCCTCCCTCTCCCCTATAACATATTATGTGGTTACGTTTAGTGATTTAGTGTGGTGTTGTAAAGTTTTTTAATGTTTAATGAATTCAGAAGTGGTATTAAATTTTACATCCTATAGTCGATACCGATACTCATAACAGAAAATAGCTATTTACCTAACAAGTGCGGAAAATAAATTTTCCCGCACGAGTCTGCCGTTCACCGAACGACGCGTAGCGGAGTTCGGTGAAGCAGCCGAGTGCAGGGAAAACATTTTCCGCACGTGTAAGGGACAATAGTTTTTCTACAGACGTGTAAATAAGTAACACATATTTCAAGAAAAAATTTTATAATTTTTATTAACTATAACAATCACATACATATGTAACAGTAACTAATTCTGAGAAGAAGAAAAGTAATAACTACAAGTTATAATTGATATATTATTGACATTGATTTAGTGTGGAAAAACCAATTTTCCGCACAGATTTTTGACATAATCGTGCCGAAAAATGTTTCCGCACTAGTGTGGAAAAATATATTTAGCAAAGAACCGCCATTTTGTTTTTCAGGCATTTGCTTCTTCGAAGAAGTAGGTAGGTACTTAAAAATGGTATTTTAAAAGTTATAACTTAGGTGTAACAATAAAATTGCAGGTAATTTTCAAGATGTTAAAATTGTTCGAAAAACCAATAATAATGTTTACAGACTAACTAAAGAGATTCAAAAGAGGTGATCCGTTTAAATCCAACTTATCATTAAGAAGAGTATTGTTATTTTTAAGCCTATTTATTTCTAAAGATTCAAGCAAATTTAATTTTGTACTTTTGTTTTCACTGTGCAAGATCGGCATCTTAGTTATGATTAAATGTATGATTTGCTTCTAACACATGGTTAGAATAATTAGAAACTGTTTTGTTTTTTATAAAACTAGCATGATGTTCATTCATTCGTTTTTCGAAGTTTCGACCTGTTTGTCCGATAATATAAATAAAATCTGTGGAAAGTGTAAAATTATAATTTTATTTTTTTACCATTTATTTAACACAATTAATAATGAATTTTCACCAAGTAAAAGCCGAATCAATTCTATCTAATAAATTTAATTGAAATGGTTTGAGTTCTGAGATAAACATACCTACTTGAAGCTTTTTGCTCCCTTGACACACAATGAAAGGAAAATTCAAAATTAAGTTTTGTATTCTCTCCATGAATGACTGCTTACATCACTAATTCGACAAGATATATTTTACTGGACGAGTCTCACCCAAGGAACAGTCCCAAAATCCTTATCTATCAGACCTAAAATAATGTAAAGACGTCTAATGTTTTCCTTGCCCTAAAACAATTTCATTGGAACAAAAAATAAAGGGTCCGCATCAGAATGTATTTACTTTCGTCCCTTTAGGACTGGCTAGGAGTGCTAGGTCTTATTTAACCATCTCAAGTTCAGTTTCATTAAACGAAACATTTACAACTTTCCTCGTAATTGTAAGGAACGAGAATTCAAACTTCTTGTTAGAAAGGACATACCCTGCATGGGTTCAGCTAGTATCATTTAACTTTGTAATAATTAAAATACTTTTTCTACGAGCCTGCGGAAAGAATTAATTTTTAACGCAGATTTTAGTGGAGAAAATTTGTTTGGAGTCAAGCCATAATCAAAAGCAACTCCACAGAAAACGGCGCGTAGAAGTTATTTGAAAAACGACGATTTAAACACGCAGGGATTGTTTCGGTGGTGAGGAATCAGCCTTTAAATGAAGCTGGCCTATCGGGGTCCAGACCACCTAGGACCCCATCCTAAATACGTCACTGTAAACACGTTCTAGTATTAATTATTTATATATTATTATTAATTAGTTATTTATATAGGATGAGACACAAAAGGAGGTACACCGATCTGTTGAAATGGCTTTGAAAGGCAAACCTCCGTCGCGTAGATTGAATTACTGACAGCTGATTGTTACAGGGATAATTTCTCTGGCCCCACGAACAAACAGATAAGTCGACTTTATAAAATTTTTCAGGAGAGAAACAATATTAATTTAGTTGAGGTAAATTGCCTAAAAGGTATTATGGAATCTTTTACTAATTTTTACAACTAAAATAGGGAATGTATAAGTTAGAATATTATTTTAAGCAATGAAACGATCTTAAGTGTATTTTGAGCGACTTATCCGGATATTCACAATTATAGTTTAAGATGCATTATAGGATAACTTGAGATATGTATTTCAAAATACATACTTAGGAAGACTTATTCAATATTATATTAAAGGTAATATTTATCATTATTTATTTTGCAATAGTAAAAACGTATTAAGCACAACAACACGACCAAAAAAATAATACTAATAAATTGGGCTACTATTGCTCGTCGGGATCGATCTCCACTAAATCTGCATCTACGTCAGAAACATCAGCTACCAAAAACTTTCGTAGAAAGGTCAAAACTCCATGTCAATAAGGGGCAAAAGTTCCATAAGGTTCTTCTTCTTGCCTTTGTTATTTGCAACGGGTCCATTATGTAGCTTTGACAGACTGAGTGTTGCAGCGTTGCTGCTTGTTTTCGTCCCAATTTTAAATAATAATATAAATTGATATAATATTCTATTTAGGTACTGGATAATTATTATAACCTCAGGAGCAACCACCTGCTGAGAGAACAAACAGATAACTTAGCAAGTTTTTAGCGTGGCGGAGGATATATTATTTGAATATAATTGTAACACCGCCGCCTTGAACAACAAGATAAGTTTACTTATCTGCTTATTACTAAAAACTAATATTAGCAAGAAGTAGAATAACTCAATGTATCATATTTAGAGGATACATTTTTGTTATATTCGAAAAATCACATGTTCACAGAATACGTAAGATGAGTGATATCCGACTTATTTGCTTATTCACAAAAAAGGTAATGGTTGGTTCTACAATCATATGTAAATATCTCATTTTTGCAAATTTGGTGACTTGTTTGTTTATCCACGGGGGCCAGAGATTTGTTGTCGCACAAAACAACCAATTAAATAAACAAATGAAAATAAATTATCGGTCTAAAATAAATAAGGGAGCCAATTATGTCGCCACCTCCAATTTGACAAGCGATTTCCGATGTTGCGCCAGCGAATGCATCACCCTGTATATAAGGATTACTATATAAAAACATTTCCCTGTATTTCAGATAATTTCTATGCTACGCAAATATAAAATGTTTATTTTGTTCGTTAGAAATACATGGATAATAAAAAATGATTATCATTTGATCCAATAAGAGCACATTCTCGAATTATATTTCCTCTACAGCACCCTGAAATTGCTAATTTACACACCAGACTCATTCACGGGTAATTCTATAATATAAACAAACAAGAAAATCTAGATTTTCCAATTTCTAATGCAAACATTATTTATTCAATTCCATACTATTGTAATTAGTGGTTCGTATGTTAATCAAGCAAATATCTAAAATGTTTAGTTTTGTTTAGTTGCCTATTTAATTTTAAACCGGATGCAATTAAGCCAAATTGCGGCAGTTTGGTAAATAAACTATAAACTCTAAATTAGTTCGCTGTAACTGCGTGATTTGAGTTGGGCGATAAGACCATGTAAAATGTATAGAGCAATAATTGGAAACTATAATATACTGTATTTTTTTAATTTCACTCATTTTTCTCGACAATAACTTGACATCTGAGCTTTGTAAGGGAAATTTCATACCAACATTTTCTAGCCAATCAAAATCTGTTATTTTAGAACGTAACCGTAACAACGAATTTCTTTGGTACACTGAAACAAAACTCTAAAAGCCGTAGCTAGAAATCCATTAGTAGTAGCAAAAAATCTGCATTAAATAGGCGCCAAAAAAACCACTGTTGTACCTAGCTACTAGGTAAATTTTTTCAATTTAAATCTCTGTAGTGATAGTGACATTTTGAGCCAGTTACCTAGGCATTTTGAAGGAATAAAAGGAAAATCTAATATGGTCAGTTCATGACCTTACATTTTAATATTATATAATAGTTTATAATCTATAGGTATTTTGCCCCAAATTATCAGTAGCGATATTTACTTTAAGAAAATAAAGTAAGGGAATCATAATAAAAAATAAAATGGTGTAGAAGTTCTTACCGACAGAAACAATCAGTTGGGATAAGGCTTAATAAGACACAAAAATAAACGACAATGTTTTTTGATATGAAAACATTTATTTTTACAACCACGTAAAACCAAATAGGATTAGTTTTTATTTATTATAAAGTATGTTAATAACAACAGAGGACAAGTTTACGGTTACTGAAAAAAAACACAAATAAACCTTCAACATAAGGACAAATCTGCACAACACTTATATCACGGAATACAAGATTAGGTTTGTAGTCATGCATCTGAGCACTAAAAGCACACCATACCATCAGACATCAATCACCCACCAAAAACAGCAATCAAATGATATGTTTTGAATTACTCCGATCAACTTAATCTACGCGGAGCAACGACAGATCATTGTTTTAAGTTAGTTCGTCCCTCTCTGTTCCGCTGTAGCAAGGGATAGACTATAATACGGCTCGCTGAAAGTTACCTTCACGAATTCTCCATATTTTAAATATAGGACTGTTTAGTTCCTAAATAGAATATTTTTGTTGTAAAAAGAGAGTTTATTTTTTGTTATAATTAGATAACCTTGTAGGGATTAAAAAAATCATCTATTAAGAATATTTTATTCGATTCATATTTTAATGGATAAACGGTATTTTGTTACCGGAAAAATATATCGAATAGGCGCAAAAATATGAAAAAAACCACCTCGTGTGTGTCTAAACGAAATATTTGAGCGATTACAGGATTTCTTTTTGTGGTAACCCATATACTTAAACAAAAACTTGCATTTCATGATCTTTCTCAGTGTAGGTACCCTGGGTACCTAATGTATATTTTTTTACGTTTTAATGACATGATTTAATGACGTAAATGTAATTTAAAACTACCATTTATACAATTATTATTATTATTTATTGCATGTTTACCAGTTTTAGTACATTAAAGACGTTGAAAATTGATCAATTGTTCTGCAACCATATTATTTCTTATTATTTGATTTAACTAATATCGATAAATCTGTAATTTATTTAACTTAATAGCCGTATTCGATTGGGAAAACGATTTGGATCGATTTGATCTTAAAGATCAGTTCAGTGATCCGAGGTGAAACACGGATTTTTATGTTAGTTGTTCGTTTGGGTTTCGATTTTGACTTAACCCCATTTCATGTTCAAAAATTAGTCCAAGAGTAGCGTACTAGTATTTTAAAAAGCGGGGGACTAAAGTAAAACAACATTAACATATTTTATTTCCACTCTTCTCATTCACGTACAGGAAATATTATTTACCTAGATGAGTTCAATAAGACATAATTCATCCATTTCTACATCCACATCACAGTTAATTTTCTATTCATCTAAAGCAGCGGTTCCCAAACTTATTTTGTCTACTGCCCACTTTGAGAATAAATTATTTTTTAGCGCCCCCATTTTTTTACCTACTTAAAAACCACTATAACTTCAAATTAAATTAATTAATTATTGTGAGCTATATTAGCGGAGATTAAACATTCATTATAAACGAGACTTTTACTATAACCCGCAAGAGTTAACTTGAGACCTGAGCGCAGTAGGTAGTACACAACGGCGCTTAGGTCTCAAGTTAACTCTTACGGGCTACACCTGCCAATGAGAATGATTATTGAAACGCAACTTTATAGTATTCAGACAGTATCTTTTATTTAAAATAAAATAAACATAATCGATTCTTATATAAAAACTAATGTAAAGGATGAATCTGATGCTGTTTAATAAGTTTGTTGATATCAGGTTCCAATTTACTTAAGAACAGCCGCAAGTCGCCACGTTCGGTAATATGCAAACGATTTCTCTTTTTAGTAAGCAGCGTTGCCACAGCACTAAATCCACGTTCACACAAATATAAGGATGGGAATCCTATCAAGAATCGGTGAACGATTGACCACAATATAGGGTACAATTGCGGGATCGGTTTTTGGAGCCAAAATTCTTGGTAGCCATTTTTGAACTTGATTTTTATTTCCTCGTTTGTTGTCAATTCTATAAGTTCTTCTTCCAGCTAAGGTGACATTGCTGTGTTGACATTTGAAAACGGATCCAACACCCAGTCTGGTATTTCCAAGTTCAAAATGTCCTGATATCGTTCGGTGAAGTCAATGTGGAGGTTTTCCAATTGTTGGCAGTAGGCAAACAAGTCGTCGTTACTGCAGGATACTGATAAATTCGGAAAATTGTGAAACTCACGTCTGCCCATATTCTTTTTGTGTAGAAGCAGTTTGGCTGCGAAAGCAGCAACGACATTTTTTGTTTTAATTAAATTTAGTTCATCGCCTTGCAGTTGGAGATTCATGTCGTTGAACAATTTATACAGGTCTGTCATGTAAGCTATATCATTCTTTGATGTAATGAGTTTGAGCAATCTCTTAATTAATATTAGTTGATGTTCACAAGTTGTAGTCGAGTGTCGAGAGCTCAGTCGGTGTCTAAGAGTCTTCCTAGCTAGGTGAAATTACAAATCGCCCCCCAAGCCTCTATACACAACGCCCCCATTTTTTTTCTGGGTCTCTTATCGCCCCCCTTTAGGCCTGCAGCGCCCACAAGGGGGCGTTATCGCCCACTTTGGGAAATACTGATATAAAGTGACAGAATGGAACTATAACCTCCAAAACCAAACAAAACAAACAACTGATCTGATTTTGGTGATTCTGCAATTCCCTATAGATTTACTTTGACGGTAGTGGGGGAACAGTGATAATTTGCGATCTCCCCCCCCCCCTTTTGGTACCGTTACTGATCACAACTTTTAAGACCTTTATTAACCGCTTCATTAAAGTTAGGAATTTCAAAAATAAATAATTAAAGTTGGCCTACTCGATGTCAATTTGCATAACACAAAGTTTAAAGGGGATTAATTACTTTTGAAAATGAAAGCTTTTGTTGCGATTAAACGAAATGTACTTTGTTTGAAATTTATTATTATTATATTTATTAAGTTGGGGCGCGCGTTGCTTTAAATAAAAGCCTTTTGTAAACTAACCAAATTACCGTTTATTTGGATCTCTGCTTAAAGTTAATAACTGTAAATTGTAAGCAGTGACGGACCAAGACTGGGAGAATATAATATAAGTAACCCTTTGATTACTTAACACTGTGAATACGGTCGTGGGTTGTAACTAAATGGTACGTTGCGTAATGAAAATGTAACACTTTTAACTATTTTTTTTTGCTACTTGTTACCGCTCGGTTTTGTTTTATTCTGTTTAATTGTTTATTCGGTTATACGTTTAATCTTTTAAAGTTTCTATCACTGTTGTGTTCTAATGTATGTATACAGGGTGGTGCATCCATCCACGCAACATAGAAAATCCCATGCAAATTTTGAGATGGTGAAATATTGGCTCCCCAATTTATTTTAGAGCAAAAGTTTATCTAAACTTTTTAAAGAATTCAATAAACTAAACTCAGTTGCAAAATTTTAATAATTTTCATGCAGTCTATCCAAAGTTATTTGAAAAATAATATTATCTTTTATTATCCTAAAATGGATAATACGGGTCTGAATTTTAATGACGATATTTTGATTGATTATGTCAGTGTCAAATTCAAACAAAGTTTGACAATTTTTTTAACCATAAATATTATTTCGTTATGAACTATTCTACATCTGAAAAGATTGCTACAGTTAAGTGGTGTTATGCGGGAAACAGCAGCAGAAATGTATCCGATATGTTTGCAGTACATTATCCAGAGAGGCCAATTCCAGCAATATCCACCGTAATCAGAATAATTATCAAATTTGAAAATAGTAGAACGCTTCTCAATAAATGTAAATGCGAAAGAGAAGACGAAGGTAATAATATAATCATGCAGATAATGATAAAGATTTAAATATTTTGTTAAGTGTGGAAGAAAATAAGGGAATTATAAGTACTAGGCATATTGGAGACGAAGCGGGGAAACATCATACAACCGTTTTACGAGTATTACATAAACATAAATATTATCCGTATAAATACCATAGAGTTCAAGAATTAAGAGATGGGGACATGATTCGAAGGGCTGATTTTTGTTTTAATATGATGGAGAGGGCAAACAATGACAGGAAATTCTTGCAAAATAATTGTTTCACCGACGAATGTACTTTTACCTTGAATAACGAACCTAATGTACAAAATTTACGATACGGAGCTAAAAAAATGAATTTCGGTTTATTGAAACAAGGACGCAGTATCCCCAAAAAGTTAACGTATGGGCTGGCATTTTGGGACATTATTGGACTACTCTGTTTAAACCAAAATTTAACTGCACAATATTTTCTTGAACTGCTTCAAAATGAAATTACGCCTGCATTGCATGAAGTTGTTCGAAAAAATCAAGAAATTTGGATTCAGATGGATGGGCACCCAGCTCATAACTCCGCAGTAGTTAGGGAGTATTTAGAAGGGAGGAGCTAGCTAGGTCTCCCGATCTTTCGCCGAATGACTTTTTCTTATGGGGACACCTAAAAACAATTATCTACAAAAATTTTTAATACAAGACGCTGGAGGATTAAAAAAATGTTATAACTTTAGAGTGTGAAAGTCTATCCGTGTATCAATTAAGAAATGTTCGAAATGAATTTTATGATCGTCTCGGGTATTGTCTAGCAGCAAATGGGGGTTGTTTGAACATCTTATTAAATAATTAGTTAAGTATGTAATTTATTTGTTTTAATATGCATTGAAAGTCAAAGTCTCGAAAAATAAAGTACTTTTTGTTTACCAAAACTGTTTTATTGATTTATCTCCAGTATATTTTTGTATGTATATCGGAGAGACAAACCAAATTATATTAAAAATATTAAACCTTGAAGCTTTTAACCTATTTTACCCGAATACAAATGTATTGTCATAATACATCCTTCTTGCCAGTTACTGACATTTACTGGTGTTTTTATTATAAAGCTTTAGAATCGTATTTGTTAATTTTTGCCAATTATAGATTGACGTTTTTTTAAATAAGCCCTTAATTACTTAATAAATCGCGCTAAAATTTCGTCAGTTAGTTCGTCAAAGTATTCCCTTTAATAAAGTTAAATAAACTTTTGCTCTAAAATAAATTGGGGAGCCAATATTTGACCATCTCAAAATTTGCATGGGATTTCCTATGTTGCGTGGATCGATGCACCACCCTGTATACAGTTGTATTTCTAAAAAAAGCGTACACGAATTAGAATGAGAGGAAACCTTAACCATATTTGCGTAAAACCGGCTTATCGCATGTTAAAGGTTATTAAAAATGCAAAGCATCGGCTTTGGGCGTTAGTTCAATAGAATAACAAAAATTATTTTTTTTTATTTTATAATATATCTCAACAGTTTTATAAAAATTACAATAGAAACAAAAAACGTTTAACACGAATAAATAAAATCTAATTTATCTATTTGGTCATATATACCTGTTTTTCCATTACTTGAGCCAGTCTATTCGGAATTGACTGAATTATATTTGATACAGTATTTAGATCAAGCTCTTCCCAGCATGCATATATTATTTCCCATAAATCTTTTGAATTTTGTGGCCTAAAATTTCGAGTATATATTTTTTTTACGATTATACCCCAAATATTTTCAATTGGATTGATTGGACTATAAGCGTCCCAAGGCAGCACTTCCACATTATGGGTTTGAAACCAGTGGGTTACAGCATTGGCAGTGTGGACTGGACAATTATCTTGTTGAAATATGAAAGTATTATTGTGATATAATTTGTTTAGCAGAACATGGTAACAATGTTTTCTAAAATGTTAATGTAATTTCCGGCATTAAATCTTCCATATATTTGCCAGCAAACACCAGGTCCATGAACACTTATCCAGTCCCATACATTTACAGAGAAACGCCCATATCTAGAAGTGAGGGGGTTAGTATATCGCCCTTCAAATCGGGTATTGTTTGGACGATACACACGAATCTGTCCGTTATAAGTCGACTGGAAAGTATTTTTATCCATAAAAATGACCCCGCTTCAAAATTGAGGATTTCGGTATTATATAATTTAAAGCAAAAATAATCCTTGATTGTCGCTGTTCTTCGGTAGGAAATATTTTTTTCGCAGCTGGGCGACATTTTAGTAGCTGCTAGCGGTAGGTTGGGAGGCAGGAAATGCATCAATAACAGCATTCCTTGCAGTTGCAAATGAATAATTTCTTAAATATCCCCAAAAAGCAGCATTCTGTTTAGGGTTAGAACGTTTGAGACGACCTAAACCAATTTTCCTCTTTAGGGATTCTTCTTGTTTCCAGCGTTAATTTTCAATATAGTTTTTTTTATTTCGATTATACAACTGGGCTACAGCACGTATTGACCATCCTTCTTCGATTCTTAATACAATTTGAGCCTTTCAACTTCAGACAACTGACGAGGCATTTTTCTGTTCTTCTGTCAAAGTTTCGCAAACGTTACCACCATGCAGTTTCAAAATTAATTACACCGACGCCAATGCATTTTTGATAATCTATGACGCGTGACAACCTCCAATAAACAATCATTTAGACAAGCCGGTTTTACGCAAATACGACAAAACTTACCTTTTATTCTAATTCTTGTACGCCTTTTTTATGAATACAACTGTATCTATACTAATATATAACATTTTAAAGTTAATGACTGACTGACTGACTGATAAACTCCTCATCCTAGAATCATGAAATTTCGAGGAAGTTTTCTCCTTATAACGTAGACATCCACTAAGAAGTGATTTTTCGAAAATCAACTCCTAAAGGGGTAAAAGAAGGTATTGAAATACATTTTATAGATATTTCTGTATCTCTAAAACTGGTGGAGGTAAGTTCCTTCAATAAGATAAAAATATAGGTACCTATGTGGTTCCTCATTTTTTTCAAAATTCACTTAGAGGTTAAAAAAGAAGGTGTGTCCTGTTTTGCTGGGGAACTGTGTATAACTGTCTATAATTTTATTATTGCTGATATAATTGGAACTAAGCTTACGCTGTCAAAAAAAAGCAAGTACGTGAAAATATTCCTTTAGGGGGTAGTAGGTTTCCCACGCATCACTAGAGAAAAAGATATAAAAAAATTCAAATTCTCTCTTGGCATTTACAAAAATATAAAATAGGGGGTGAAAAAAAAGAAGTATAACATTTTATATTAGAAAAAATATTTTTAGTCCGTTTTTATTGAAACTCAGCCCTTTAAAGGAATGAAAAGAGGTTAGAAATATTTATATTGAAAAATTTATTTTTTATACAAATGAAAGCCATTAACCCATAATAAGCTCTTGTTTTTTTTAAACCATAAAAGATTCAAACCTGTTTATAAATCTAAGTAGATACATAAAATTAAATTCAATTCTTAAACAATATAGGATACCAAACCGACCATGTAGAAACATTTAAATCATCGTCATAGATTTATACAGCTTTGCGAAGTTTTCAGGCTGATCGCAGACGCATTCGCTGCCAGTTTATTTTTGCAGATCAAAATGGCTCAGATAATCTGCTTATTGAACTGTGATTCGGATTACTAAATGGCTCACAAATCGGGAATAATTTTAAACAAGAAAAAATATTTTGTAATACAGGAACGGTTTGCTTAACTTAATTTCACGTTTTGGTTTCGAGTAAATCATCTGATGAATAGAGAGAACATTAAAAGCCAGACAAGCATCAAGTCCTGTATAAGTATAAAAAGAAGTTATGCACAAACAATTAAAATAAAATAAAAACTAGGAGAAACCAGGAGGTTAACAGGTACTTATTCAAGAGGTAAAAGCAGTGGTCTAATAAATACTTTTCAATATACCTTTTGAATCGGACGTTATCGAGGGCTCGGTACCATCCTAAGATCTTATAATATAAATGACAGTCAAGAGAGTTATCTCGTCTCATCCAAATCGCTGAGTCACTATCCTATCTAAGCCTCGTGTGTTGTAGTTGTGAAAATTTCATAAATTTATTTTCAACCAATTAGAAGGCTCCTTTTTATTTACGTTGCTTATAGCCTATTAACCTAATGAAATTAATAAGTGATAATTTTTCTTAGGAATACTACTACGACTATTTAATTTTAATTCAAATGTCAAGTCATTTCGAAATGACAGGTGAGACAAACCAGCAAGTAATAATCAGTTTTTTAGTCGTACCCGTGATATTTATTGTTACAATAATATTGTGTAAAAAATAATTCGTTTTGGTAATGAATCAGAAAGTTCGATTGCTAAAGAAATTGAGCAATTTGTAATTCACTTTTATTATTAAAATGTGAGAAACATTAAATAACAAATTTGTTATCTGAAATCCAATGTCTTTATAGTTTTAAATTCAAATAAAACTTTAAAAAATATATTTCCGATGAGTTTAGTTTAATATGACGTAGGTACTCTATTTTTAAAATAGAAGTTGATTTTACTTGTTAGTAACTAAGGTTTATTACTAAAATTTCAGGAACATTAAAAGAAACTCCAATTCATGAAATTTTCTTACCAAATCTCCCACGCAGCCGAATTAATTCCCGATAATTTTTTTCTCGGTTTCACTCATGTTTTTGTTAATAGAAAATTTTCTATCAACAAAACCATTCGTGATCTTAAAAAAAATATCGGTAATAATTCTGCTGCTAGGGAGATTATAAGTGAAAATTTGAATGCTAGCAAGGTGGATACGATGTCCATATCGCATAAGAAAGTAATTACTTTCGAGCGCAATCCATTCGTATTGTACAGTATTGAAAGAAACAACTTACTAACCTTACAATAAATTATTAAAGATATCTAAATTTCCTTACAAATGATCTGGATCCAGCTCTTGCCACTCTATTTCCAGATAATAATGATCCTAATTTACCAAGTTTAACCTTATGGTAAATACAATTTTTCAGGGGCGGTGGATAGTGGATAGGTAGACAAGGGCTAATAAAGTGGCCACCCAGATCGCCTGATCTTAGCCTACTGAACTTTTTTTTATGGGGCTCCGTCTAAATTTAGTATATAAATCTAAACCCAACTCGATAATTAAAGAGTCCATTCAACGGGTAATACAATAAATTTATCCACAAGCAGGGCAAAATGTACAAAGTTTTGTAATTTTTTATTTTTTATTTAATTCCTTCTTGACGTTGGCGACACTTAAAATCCCTCTCACAAAAAACTCCTCAATTAACAAAACAAGCCGTCTCCCCAATCAAAGATTTTCCATTTGACATTAGGGACAAGCTAAGAATCTAATATATATTCACATCGTCCCCTTACCATGTCTCAGGATTAAGAAAGGGGCGCAAAATGAAACTTTCGACATAAACTCCATTAACAAGGGCCTGAAAAGGTTCATTGAATAAGAAACTAACAGCTCTATTCAATTTAGTGCTTTGTAGACCGGTTTATTTTTTTTCTTGGGCCTTTATTACGCAAAGCATTTCGTAATATAACGATTTTTGATGTGTAGAGAAGTACGTGCTGATTCAAAGAATGTGGAAATTATAGAACGATAAATAGCTCTCGAATTTATATATCCCCGTTTTATTATGGTCTAAGGATTTCCAAAAAAAAACTTATGAAAATTTGTCAACAAATAATCTATCCAAACCAAGTTAAAATTATTGCGCTTAAATATCAGATTTAATTTGATAAAAGGTAAGTTATTTGGCGATCTTATAAACAGTGTGACCAGTAAAGTCCGCATCATATGGGATTTTTTTTTTAATAACTTTATTCGAAATTTGACGTTGGCATCAAGTTCTGCTTCGATCGAGATGAAAATTAAGCAAAAAAATAGTAGTCACGTGATTCCCATTATCTGTCACATTTTAATTATTTCCAAAAAATAATTCAAAAGTGGGGTTATTTCTGAATATTGATTTTTTAGAGAGAGACTCAACGCAACCTACACAAAATTTCTTAGTTTTGACAATGCTTTATTTCAAATAGGTACATCTTCTTTAAAGTAGCGCCATATTAAATGTGTGTTTTTCTACAAAATCAAAATTGGGCTATTAAAATTTGGTCGCATGTGATGCAAAATTTACTTGTTTTTGACCCTGTATAAGGTAACTTTATAAAATAAGTATTTTTGAAAACGTAGTTTGTGTCTGAAAGTAATACACCTTATTGTTAAGACAAAAAAGAATACAGTTTTATCAGTAAAGTGTTCAATACGTGGAAAATAAATTTTAGTGGTGGGTAAAAAATCAGAATTATCTTGCAGCTGAAAATTGAATTTTTCAGGTAAGCGTACGACGAATTAACTGTTTTAAAATGTTTATCAAACCTCACCAGATAAACTGCTCCGTGGTAAATATATTTTCTTAATGAACCAGGGTGTTCATAAATTGTCCTTTAATCAACATGTAATGAATGTCCGTGAATCTTCTATAAAATGATAGGGTTTCTCATTCGCACATGTAAAAACTTTAATAATATTCAGTCGATAAAAATACTCTATTACTCATATTATGTACGCTCTAGATTGGAATATGGCGCAGTGATATGGAATCCACATTACAATGAATATGTGAAGATCATTAATGTTGTACAGAGAAAATTTTTAAAATATCTTCCCTTTGTAACCGACAGATTCTATCCTCCACGAGGTACTAAAACAAGATCAAGAGACCTATTTATCTGCCCACAGGAGTTAACAACTTAATGGTAAGATCGCCAGTTTACAACATGTGTAAACAGTATAATAATATTGCCTTCCAACTGGACATTTTTGCTATGAATGCCCATTAGTTTTCTAATGTAACAAAGGCTGTGCTCCTTGGAATTGCAATATTGTGATATAATATGACTTCTAGTCTTAATATATAAAATATTAATTCATAGTTGTTTTGGCATTAAAACTGTCCATTTTTATTAAAAAAAAGGCTTTACTACCCCAAAATAATAACAAAAGTATAAATGAAAACTCCAAATAATAAATGCATACATTCAGTCAAACCATTCAAACCCTCAATAAACAAGAAAAATAGTCGAAATACCGGCTAAAAATTTCCGCGAATTTAAACGACTGGTTAAATTATCAAATTAATGCATAATATAACATACACAAGCTAAGGCGCTCTACCAACACCTCCTCTACTACACGGATTAGCAAAACATATAAAACGATCGCAACTGAATAACATCTTCTGTCTCAAAAACAATCCGAAAACAAGGCGCCGGCCCGGCGGCACAGCAAGAGAGTGCCGATTTGAGAGGAATGAAAGCCCATTTATAGCCGTTCGCTAAAAAGAGATAGAAACGACAAGGTGCCTTTATTACGGGAAGCGAACGGGTCGATATCAAGTAGCGATAGCCACGGGCACATTTTTCCTGCCAAAAGCATTCGGGATTAGAGACCTGCTACAAAATATTTACTTAGCGAAACGATTATTGGTTAGGGAGTTTATAACATCATGTTAGAATAATTGCTTTGTAACAGACATTGTACTGTAAACTAAATATATAATGAATAAGGAATATTAGTCGATGTGGGGCTGAAATCTTAGGGAGGCACGTACTCAAGTGCTCCTATATAAGAGCCGCCACTGGTATGCGCTATATCAAACCAAAAAAGAATAACTTATGTTAACTGTGTATTTAATTGTAATTCGAAAGTGAAACACCAACTCCTCTAAATCATTATTTTCTATGGATAATGTTTGTTATTAAAATAAAGTAAAGACGGAGAGCTTAAGTAGGTATGGTATACACGCACAGTTATAATGGTTCATTAGAAATAGATGATCATTCTATTTACCCGCGTTTAAATAAAATCCTACTATATATTTATTAGTCACTGTGCCCGTCCCTGGAGATTAAGAAAGGGATTTAACAAAAACTTTAAATACACGCTTCGTTACCAAAGGTCACAAAAAGGTTTGCTCATAGGTGATTAGACCTTTCTATATACCCCTAATGTGATGTTTAGAAAGGCCGGAGTATTGCTAAAGTTAATAATGTTTTATGGAATATTTAGTCCTAAAAACTTCAAAGCACTAAACATAATACAATTTTGTAATCTCGTAGGAAAGTGAGTAAAGTGTTACCAGTCCCACAGAGTGACGTAGGTAAATTCGTGCTTACCTATGGTGCAGTATGATAAACCGGGTATCGAAGCACAGTAAATTACTTATGTTTTCGCGCCGGCACGGTTTAAAATAAAAACGATATTTTCGGTTAGACACTTTTTTATTTAAAAACAGAAAGATGTTTGTCATTTATTTTGTATTTAAATTAATAAAAATAAGTTTTTAGAGCTCAGGAACAGTAGGTAGGACCATAGAACTTTCACTTTATCCGAGGAATAGCCAGAAGATATAAAGAAAATCGACGATTAAAGCAATAAAGCTCATGGTAACAAGTGTTTATGTCGTAGGCGAATTACAAAATCAGTCGTTTTATAAAACGCCTAGTCGTTTCATAAATGACTAGGCATATTGTAAAATGAAGAATATATACTGAATTTTTACAATTCGACTGAACTTTTTAGGCGTTTCATATAACGCCGAAATGCTTTCAGGCTTATTGTAAACGGTTCTTCAATCTCGTTCGTTTTAGGATATGACTGATTATAACTAGTCGTTTTGTAAAAGACTGGAAAGTACTTAGGCATTTTATAAAACACCGATTTATATTGGTGCTTCATCGTATAATATTTCGAACAAATAAATAGTAAGTTGGACACTTTATTTTTGTTATAACATCATAAAAGAACTTAATGGGTAACTCTTACAACACAATAATACATGTTCCGACATTCCTTAGGTAAATTTAGGTATACAGGGTGTTCATTTGAAAACTTCCCACCACCGATTTTCCTGCTTTAAAATGAAAATGTGGAAAATCGCTCGGACCCGTCGATTTTTATTTCGAGGGGGACATCTTTTGCGTATATTGTCAATCTTGTTATTTCAAGCCCCTAGGAGGGAGGGGGGGGGGAAGATCTAAATCTTAAATGGATACCCCTATTTTATATTAGTTTTTTGGATTCTGCATAAAATTCTGAACATTTTTTAATAAAAGCATTAAGGTTGTAAGAAATATAGTACTTCCGGTTTAACCGGAAGTTGACACTATTGGAAAGATAATAAAAATCGAAGATAGGGACATGTAGGCCGTTTTGCTCTAAGACGTACAGTTAGAAAGCTAGACGCTGTCAAAGTTCAAAAATCTCATTTTTCAAGAGTCAATATCTCGGAAACTGTTTAGTATAGAATAATAATGCTTTTATTAAAAATCGTTCAGAATTTTATGCAGAATCCAAAAAAATTATATAAAATAGGGGAATCTATATTTAAGATTTAGATCTTACCCCCCCCTCCCTCCTAGGGGCTTGAAATAACAAGATTGATAATATACGCAAAAGATGTCCCCCTCGAAATAAAAATCGACGGGTCCGAGCGATTTTCCACATTTTCATTTTAAAGCAGGAAAATCCGTGGTGGGAAGTTTTCAAATGAACACCCTTGTATACCTAAATTTACCTAGGGAATGTCGGAACATGTATTTTTGTTGTAAGAGTTACCCATTAAGTTCTTTTACGATGTTATAACAAAAATAAAGTGTCCAACTTACTATTTATTTGTTCGAAATATTATACGATGAAGCAACAATATAAATCGGTGTTTTATAAAATGCCTAAGTACTTTCCAGTCTTTTACAAAACGACTAGTAATAATCAGTCATATCCTAAAACGAACGAGATTGAAGAACCGTTTACAATAAGCCTGAAAGCAATTCGGCGTTTTATGAAACGCCTAAAAAGTTCAATCGAATTGTAAAAATTCAGTATATATTCTTCATTTTACAATATGCCTAGTCATTTCTGAAACGACTAGGCGTTTTATAAAACGACTGATTTTGTAATTCGCCTACGACATTTACACTGTGATTGACTATTCAAATAAATAGGATTTGGCAGAAATTTGAATTTTCTTGCGTGTTTTGTATTTAAAAAGGACCTAATCTGATATTGTTTCATTAAACAGGGCTTTGGGCAACGAATAATGAACGTTATCTATGCCGTTTATGCTTTTGTAGCCTTGGTTTAACAGTAAACTGCAAGTAATTCCAAAGAGTTGTAAATTTTATTTCCTGTAATATAATAAATTAGAAATAGCATTTAAATTACACCATTAATATTAAAGATAGGATATACATATTGACTCTAACGGTATAAATCGGATACCCAACTAATTCGCATTGAAAATTAGAATATATTTAAACATAAATAAAACTATTAAGAATAATTATTATTAGTCTATAATTTAAATGTGAGTAAACGTGGGTGTATCTCTTTTACATTGAATCGTAATATTATTGCCTATGACTATTCCTTAAATGGAACCAATTTGCAGCGGGTGAGTCAACATAAGGACATCGGTGTGGTCTTTGCAGGCGCGGATACAGGGGGGGGCGATGGGGGCAATTGCCCCCCTCCCCCCCTGAGCAAGCAAAAACTTTTCGGGGCACCCTTGTCAGTGTGGTTAGGCGAAAAGCCCGAACATTTTTTTTAACTATACGTCCAAATTTTAACAAATTTGGTCAATAATTTAGAGCAAAATTTTTAAAATCGACTATGTATTGAGATTGTTCACTACTCTCCGTTTTTTTTCCCAAACAATGTTCTTATATCCATGATTTCTAAAAATAAAATACTAACATTTTAGTAGGTATGTCCCACTTTAAGGAATAATAAAAAAATATGATTTCATAAAATTGTATAGAAATTAAATAAATGTGTTTTGTATTTTATATTTTTTTTGGACAACAAATTAAAATTTTATGAAATTTTTATTTAGAACGAATTCTCTGGAAGGTAAAATCACAAAAATTAACCCCCTCCTAAATACACCGGGTTGTTTTTGTAATTTTGTTTCGTATTTTTTATTTTTCCCACTTGAAAACCAAGCACCATAATTTAAAAAAGGGCGTGGCACCCAAAAAAATTTCGCTACTTTCTTTTTGCCCCCCCCCCCCCCCCGGGCCAAATCCTAGATCCGTGCCTGGACCTTTGACCCAACACTGTCTTTCTCCAGCCATATAACATTTTAAATTGATAGTGCACAAAAAATAGCATGTTTTATCGTTAGAAACACCCTCAGTGGTCTGAGGGAACACCAAAGACTTTAGCATTGATGTTAGCTGGCATCTTTTCGATAGCCTAGTGTTGCCTGTTTTATAATACGGAAGCATAATTTGGTCCCCCCGGTATAACGTGTGGGTTACACTCTCAGACCAAGCACTAGTGCTTTGTCTGAGGTTACACTCATTGAAAGAGTGCAGAGAAAGTTTATTAAGTGTATGTATTATAGGAAATACGGTATATTATATCCTCAGAAAGGGTGTGATAACCGAATGCCGTTTGGGTGTCTTTGGCAGGCTTTCATTGAATAAAAGAAGAATTCAAATTTTACTATGCACTTTGTTTAGAATTTTAAAAGGTGAAATTGACTGCCCCGGTATTCTTGGCAAACTACCTTTTGTTGTCAATAGCGAGCCTCAAATTTTTTTTATCTAAGCTATCCTCGAACAAACCTATACAAAAATTCTCCAATTTACAAAATGTGTCCCTTTTTTAATCTCTATGCATCTGATATTGATGTAGATACAACTAGTCTTGGTCAGTTCAAGGATTTGGTCGAGAGAAAACTGAGAACAACCAATTAACAGACTAAAGATTTGATTGCAAAAGCTTGTAAGTAAATCTATGCTTAATTGTGATCATGGTAGATCGCCCTGTATCTCTTTAATCGTGGATATTTTATCATAAGAAATTAAACATAAATGACCTATTTTTCAAGTCGACTCTTGTTGCTGTTGAGTTAAAAAGAGATCAATCAAGAATCAACGTTGCTAAGTGCTAACTTCTGTTCGAGCACGATTCAAACTCCTCCTCCATAGCACATACATACGTTCGGACTGAATTTTTCAGGTAAGCGTACGGTAAAAAATCTGCTGGTGTTTTAAAGTGCTTCATTTATTCATTACATTTTAAAAACAAATAACAACACTTTTATAACCTGGAATAATTTAAAAACAAAGCGTATCATGCAGCGGCTGTACAACGTGTTATATAAAATATATAAAACACAAGTATATAGCTGGAGGCGAGCTGAAAGAGCTTTTGTCTAGAAAATGGACTGTAAAATGATACAAATATGTCACGCTATAGAAAATGGAATATTTAATGGGGACTGCTTATGGCGCAACGGTTCTGTGGTGAAATTGAGAGACAATTTACATTCATTGTTAGTGATGCAGCATTTTGGCTAAATTAGTCGTATATTATTATGTAAGTAGTATTAAAAGTTTCAGAAGCGTAACAAATTAAAATTTAGGCCATAAAATTTTGACGTGTGCTCTAAAAATATTAAAATATTACTCGGAAATATTAAAATGAACCACATATTAACTCCTTATTCGTTGACGTAATTAATAATTTCTTTATCGATAATACAGGGTGTCCCAAATTCGATGCTTACCATTGGGATCTCAGAAACTACCTTTACCTTGTCTCTGTCAGCTCCATTTTACCTCGACCAAGAATTATGTCCAGAACAAAGATTTTAAATTATTACCATTCCTACTCCTAATTTAAGGATACCCACATGACGTAAATTTACACAAATTTTATTTTTTCTGATATCTTAAAATTATTTTTTACTTTTCAGATAAAAAACTTAAACCAAAAATTTTTTTATGTCAATTTAAATACTCCGCACATTCATGTTGCTGATTCACTAATTGGTGACTTCAGTTACTTTTCATTTTATTAAAACTTTTTACTACTCCACTGTTAAATTTTCTTCTCCTTACACCTAAGTTACTATAGTTCACTATTATGTAACTTTTCAGCTACTCCTCATCTGATTTTAATTAAAGTTTTTACATCATCTACCCTTCCAATGTCAAATATTTTTCTCCCCTCACACCTATGGTGGTATCTCATTAATGACACTTAAGTTACTGCCATGCTACCTTACTTATTCTCTGCCAATATTTCACGAATGGCATCCCGTAGCTCCGTTAGGACTGTTTGCACCTATTATATTTCTAAATTCTTTATTCTATTATCCTGATTATGAATGCTTATGCGTCCGAAACATGTAGAGAATTACCCTGTATTAAACCTTTAAATTTATTTTTTAATATACCAGTGGAGGAAGACTTAAAGTGTCTTATTTTTTTCCCTTTATTATAATTTATGTTAATCACCAGCTAATTAAAAAATGTCATGGTAATTTTTAAAACGAACAGAGATATACTATAAAATGCTAATACCTGTAGCGAAGAGAGACTTATTGTTAAAAAAAGTCGTCTGCAAGTAACAAGCATTTTCTGTACTCTATGTCTGTTTTCTGTCTACTTATAAGGCGGCTTAAATATGTTTCAGCATCAAAACATACTTAAATTTAAAAAAAAAAAGATTTTGCTTCGTATTTTAAATCAATCGATTGCTTTTTATTTGTAAGGAAAGAAGCACTTCATGTTTCCTTTCATTTTACAAACGAAATATAATAACCGACAAACATAGCATTGCTTTATTATATTTCACAAAGCTATTTGACCAACAAACAAAGCTATATGTATAATAAAAGCCTTACATTTTAAAAAGTTAATTTAAAAAGACATACTACTTCAAAAAACCTTTCATCCTGTAAATTGTAAATGATGAACCCACTTTCCATTTAAACCCACAATACGCCCTTAATAAACTTTTTAATACAAGTGTATTGTGTGGAAAAACCTGACCAATTTTCTTTAACGGCCCTTGGAAAAAAATGAAGGTGCTGAACCGGCAAAAAAACTTTTCTTGTTAAGAGGTCTGTAGTGGTGTTTTATCCAGACGAAATACCGAGTGACTATAAGAAATGTTAAGGGGCCTCTTTTTTGGTGTTGGGTTATATGGACTATAAAAGTAAATAAAATCACATAAAACCGAAATCCTAGACAGATTTATAATATATATACAGGGTGGCGACAATTTTAATTGTCTACTATAAACGGTCAAGTTGATTAATTTAAAGGCGATGTGCCATATTTTAAGCTTTTTCATGATCCAGTAGTAACCGGATTACCATCCGTCCTTATTTATGAGATACAGGCTGATTTTTTAAAAACGTCTAATTTTTTTTTTAACTCCTGTGACCAGTCGTTAGTCATCCTCTTAGCTACATAATGCATGCCTATATGACCACCATCGTGATACTTTTTGTCAATGTATTTTGTGTATAAAATACGATTGACGAATCCTACTCCTGATGTTACTAATTAATAGAAAAAAAAAACGGAATTGTATATATCCCAGCACCTAATGCCTGAGTCTTCCTAGCGCCTCACAGGTGCCCAGCAAAATGCAGCGTGGTCTCTTCCTCCTCCAGGCAGCCAGCACAGATTGGGTCCTCTTCGACACCAATCAGTGATAGGTGCTTCCTCATCTGTGTCCTGTCAGTATATCAATTAAGGGGTTTAGAAATATTTTATGACATCTTCTTCTGTTTAAAATCCATTCTAGCTTAGCCTTGCTCGGCCAAGCTAAGTCCTTAGCTTGTCTGCACCCTTGAACCATGCACCATTGCGCGTCTGCTTTTTAGTTATTCCTATAGCCGGCTATGGTCCCATTGATGGGGTCTCAGCTCCACGTCTGGCAAGTTCATCCGCCGTCTCGTTGCCCTGAACGCCCTGGTGTCCGGGGACCCAGACCAATTTTATCTCTTTCCTCCTCAAGCAGAGTATCTCCAAGGCATTCACGCATTCGCTGACAAGAGAGAGGTTTGTTCCTACAGCGATCAGAAACAGTCCTTGACAGTCAGGATTCTGCGCAGTAAATATAAAAGTAATCCCACAAAGATTTTGGACAGTTTGAAAACCCAAAGTCGCTGTTCCTACACGTTTCTCTGATAGTTTGCCAACTGTCAGAGCAGTTTGCGAATCTTTTGCCAGTAAAATGTCCGGAGCATGCGCGGTTAAACGCTAGCATAACATATTCTGACATAACCTATTTTTGCTAGACGTGTTTTTGCGGTTTTTGCTTTTGTATAAGACTTTTTCTATTATTAAATTGAGAAATGAGCGACATTGCGTCACCTGATGAAGATTCAGAAATGTCTGCTGTTAGGTTGGTGTTTAATATTTTATTTACTTCTTGAGCTAAAACTTTCCATAGTCTCTTAATACTTTTGATTTGAAAAGTGCCAATCTTTGGAGGAGATATTAACATTTTTACAACATATTATTTAATATAAGTTACTTATTTTGTTTAAGTTTATTTATTGGGCCGAGCCACACGAGTTTAATTAACGAAATAATAATAAACAATTTTGAGGTTATGTCCATCGTTTAAAATTTCTTCAATTTTAAACACCGAGCCGAAGTTAGTTGATTTTGAACGCCTGTTCCTACAAGAGTTTTAAACCAGTCATCAGAAATCAGACTTGCGCCGTAAAGTTGGTTTGAAAATTGTCATGAAGTTGTCGGGGATTCGCTGTAGGAACAAACCTAAGGTTGGTTGCGACTCTTGGTTTAGAGATGGCTTTGAAGGCAGCTTGACTGTCGGAGCATACGCATAATATATAGCGCGCCTCTTGCAGTCCCTGACTTCTGCCATACTGGCCACCATTAAGATGGCAAAAAACCTCTGATTCAAATACTGTCGTGAGCCGTCCTAATGTATAGCTTTCACAGGTGTCAGTCTTTTCAATGTATACTCCGGCCCCTGAGGACTCCGTTCCGGCAATGCGCGACCCATCAGTAGTATCCCAGGGCATCCTCTGGGAATAGTACATTTTCTTTCCCATTGCTCCTCAGAAATTAAAGAATTTTTGGTGACTGTTTGAAGGTTGGAGACAATGATGTTTCTTAAATGATGAAAGAGTTTTGGACTTCCATTGTCTTTATTTGTTTTTTTAAATCACAATGTTTCAACTGGTAAGTATCTCCAGTCGTCTTTAGGTGAATACTGTACTTACAGATACTTACCAGTTGAAACGTTGTGATTTAAAACAAATAAAGACAATGGAAGTCCAAAACTGTTTCATCATTAAAGAATTTTTGTTGTTTTTATTATATTTTCTTTCTTTTTTGTTGTATTTTTTGGGGATTATGCAAACTTGCACAACTGACACACTATATTCTGTAATCTTCGAGACGGTGATCGTTGAACGATGAATGAAAAAAAAAACACGTTTTCTATAACCAATTGTTTTCGAGATTGATCTTTTAAATAACATTTTTAACTTAAATTTTTTGATTCTCCCTCTAAGTCTAAGCATACTGCTTAACTATTCCGATTCGGCCAAATTCCATTTAAAAAACATGTTGCGTTCTTATAAACCGGGTTTAGGATGTTTTTATTCTCCATTTTTCGTGAAACTCGTTTAAAAAATGTTTCTCAGAAACGTTGTTTTTCGGTTGTTTTCCTTAAGGAAGTTTTAAAATGGGGTTTTAGGGTTTTCAAAGGGAAAGTTTGACAACAGTCAGTAATCTCCTTTGTGTTGGCTTCAATTTAAAAGAAATTTGATTACACGGAATAATGAGCACTGGTGCCTTCAATAAATATGATAAACTCAGATTTTCGAGTGGGTATAATTTCAAAAGGAAAATGTTGTTTTAATTAAATTATAAACTGAAGTTTACAGGTCGTTTTTTGTTATTTTTAAGATCGAGTGAAAAGTGCGCTAGTATAACGTCGTTTTAGACAGATCAGTAGGCTCTGATCTCCAATAGTGCTTTGAAAAGTTGGTCTTCTGAGCATTCAATTTAAGGCCCATTCTAGACTACACTGTAGCTATTTTTTGTAACAGAACTCTACTGTGGAAAATTATCTAATACAACATAGTTTGTAATGATAGCTTATTTTCTATTAACCCATATTAAATAAACTGTTAGTGTATCAAGCCCGCTTTAGTGTTATATTAATCCCAGATTTGCTAGAACAGTGTTTTTATTGGTAGTAATCAGTTCCATTAGCAGCACAGTCTTGTTGATTAATGAACTACTACCTTTAATACAGCAATTTTGTTAAGAAATAAATTGTATCTTCTCAATGCGACGCATTTTGTTCCCAAAAAAAGCACTTTCTCTACAATTAAGAAAGCAGAACAGCTTCCCCAAAAACGAATTGTATCCGTTGGAACCTATATTCCACAAGAGGCTATCGCCTCGCCCATTGGAAAAATTACGTTTTTCTTATCTACAAAGATGGGCAACCAGTGGTTGCAGAGATTGATGATGGACAAATTTAAAAAAAATAGTTTTAGAACAGAAATATCGTCGAAAAACTAAATTTGTAATCCCTGCATGTATAAGTGACAGATTGCCCCTATCCAAGATCCTTATCTTGTATAGCCTGAAGTTTTAAAACCTAATTAAATTTTACGTCTTATCGGGGAGCCCAAAAACCTTTAAAATTGAGTTTTATAGGAGCCTTGTACGAGCAAATAATCAAATTAGAAAGCTAATAAGAACGAATAGGATTCCGTATTTATGTTTTGACCTAGTTTTTAATTGATGCGCATGAAATTTATGTTTCAATAAAATGCAATTTTTTACCTTTCAGGAATTTTTTTTAGATTTGTTTATTTGTATTATATGAAGAGTTTTAAAAAGTTGCAGTAATCACAAGTTATTTGTGCTGTGCAGAGCTTATAGCGAAAAACCTAGTCCTGTTGGTTGCTAAAATAGGAGCGTTCATTCAAAACAAGACATGTCCACATAAACTAATTTCGAGAAAAACGCAAAAAACTTTTAGCTCTTAGGGCCTTTAAAGGAAAATTTTCTAATAGTGTTTTCTATTATTGCTCTCAGAGCACTCTAGAGCAATCTGAAATTGCCCTGCCAGAGATTTGCGTGTTCCATTTACTGCTCGCTCTCGGAGTACCTGTTCTATTATCTGAAACGGGGTGCTCCGCGAGCGCTCTCAGTTGATCTGTGAAATTTCTCGGAGCAAGCAAGAGGTAAACAAGAAAGGCAACATAACCCTACTGTTTACTGTTTGTACTTTTGTGGTTTGTACTTTGTTCGGGTAAGAATGATTAGAAATAGAAAACGTCGGCTGCTACAAGTATTTCTGAGCTCTTCAGATTCTTCTGAAAATTATATTTTGTGCGTAAAACACAACATTAAGGTTATGTTGAAAATGTAACTTGACGCGTGTTCCATTTTGATCTCGGGGCGGTCACTCTTGGCCGAATTC
Organism: Polydrusus pterygomalis; assembly: GCA_963969555.1. Classification (NCBI taxonomy): domain Eukaryota; kingdom Metazoa; phylum Arthropoda; class Insecta; order Coleoptera; family Curculionidae; genus Polydrusus; species Polydrusus pterygomalis. The sequence continues at coordinate 7,420,212 of OZ018376.1, forward strand.
AGAGTGCTCTGGGGCAGATCGTTGACGTCATAGATCGCTCTCGGAGCGATCTGAGGGCAAGATAATAGAAAACACTATAAATTATTAAATATTATAGAGCATCGGATGATAAGTGTTTTGCACATACTCATATTTAAAAAAAATATATGCAAGTGTAGAAAACTAAAAAAATTTAATGGAGATGTCTGCTTTTGTCTGAACGCAAGGTGGATATATCTCGTTTTGCGATCACGGTATGATTTCTTATGTTATTCGGCGTTTTTATTAAAAAACGTACTTTTACTGTAAAGAAGTAATATTATTAATTTGTCAATACATCCGACAAAATATTTTTTAAACATTTTTATTATACAAAAAATAATATAAGCTTTCTATGAAAATTTTTGTGTATGGATATGTCTTGGTTTGTTCTATTTCTTGTAGATACAGTATCAAAGTATGATTGGATATGTCTACGTTTGACCAGTTCGCTAAAAAATATTTTAATTTTGGATTTGTCTGATTTTGACTGAACGCTGCACATTTACATGCAAATTTAAATGGTTTTGGTCTGATTTAGAACGATTTTTATGAAACGAATCGATAAAATCTTGGAAAAAGACCCTAAATCCATAAAAATCTCATTTTATGCAAAAAGTGGATCTGTCTTGTTTTGAATGAACGCTCCTCAGGTGTAAAGGCAGGTCTGCACAATGGTTGCTCACCCTGCAATGTTATATTATGGTTTACTTGAACTGTAAGAACTAATGACCGGATTTCCATAGCTCATGACGCAAATTCCAAGGGCGAATTTTTCACGACGTTTATAAGTATGGACCGTCAAATACAGTGCGAGCAAAAATTATTTGCAATGCTTCGCCGTAGAGCTTAATACCTGTTGGCTGTCAGTAACTACCTGAATTAACAATCAATCAATCTCTTCCGTCACCTTTGACAGTCGTTACAAGTAATTTGATTCATCGCTAATTTTTCCAATTTCTTGAACAATTCACACAATGGGCTTTACGGAACAGCACAAAACATTCATGGTTGAAGCGTATTTTCGAAACGGGGTTAGAGTAAATGGTGAGTGACAATACAATCCGGGTTTGTGCATGGACGATTGTCACGAACATTTTCCTAATGTTGCTTTTATTGCTAGGGATTTTTATCATTGCCTGAAAAGAACCGTGGCTGTGTTTACGGAAACAGGTTCTCTACAACACAAAAAAGGAGCAGGAAGACCATCTGTAAGAACAGAAGACTTGTTGCAAACCAGTGGCGGCTCGAGGTTGTAAAAAATGGTGAAGAGCTTAGTAGCAGTTTGTGCTCAGAAGCATAAAGCCCGCCACCGGCGATTGCGCCGCAGGCGAAAATTTTTTCGGACCACGCCCAAATTTGGTCAATAATTTATTACTTATAAACGAAAAAAAAATTACCAAAATAATAATTAATATAATTTTTTAGACCTACAAAACAATTTTTGTATGGCAGCACTACTACATAGCCAATTATACTCTGAAAACCAGCAACACTTAAAATTAATCTTATAGGATCTGCCACTTTTTTTCAATTCTTTTTTTAAATCTACGTTTAAGATTCCGGTAGGTCGCCCGTGTACTAAAACGTCTCTCTTATCCTCATCTGTCCCACGTCCCACGACTGAATCGAGTTTCTAACAAATTACAAACTATGTCATTAATTGGGTTTATTTTTAAAACGCACAATAAAAATTAAACTAAGTACTTAGGTCTACTGAATTAACTGAAAAATAAAAACAAAACTTTCTAATCACACAATAAATCACGTAAAAAGGATATCTATAGCCGTAAGTTTCGCGAAGCCTCAAAATAAATACCCGAACCAATACTTAAAACAATAGTACATATGACTGATCTATTTTTAGATGCACTTCAATCACCAGGCAAATAATCTTACATGCTGTCGCGTACCTGACGTCACGTAACCATAGCGACGGTGGAAATCAAAGCCAATTGACTGTACGTTCAGTATGTTGGGTTTTCGCCGCTCTTCACTTGCTGCTTTGACCTTTCGATGCGACGGCGACGGACGCGGTCGGCTGGGGCGCGCCAAAATGCCGGAGTGTTTATAATAAAATTATTGTCCATCGGAGTTAACCGTGGTCCAGGGCCGTTTCTGAGTGGTGTGCTGGGAGTGCCCCCGCACAAGGGCGGCCAAAGTTATAGGGCGGCGAAAGCCGCCTGCAGTTTCACAGAAAAAAATGTTAGACGTAAAAAAAATTCTAGGAGTTTTCATAAATATGAAGGGTCAAATAAGAATGGTAAATTCAGTTTTCAAAAAAAAATTATGCAGTAGCTGTCAAGAATGAGGCAGCCGCCCTTTGTGGTAATTAGAGATTTCTTTTTAGATAGATAAGTATCGGAAAAATAAAAAGAATTCTCAACGGAGGTGGCCGCTCTGCAACCCGCGTGAATTACATTTTGTCTTAGGTTTACTCAAAAAATTAAAACTAATTGATATTATTTGAATAATTATGTAGGTATAGTTGAATTTACATAAACTTTTAATGCCGTGACATTTCAGTTCTGTCATACTTGTCAAATACTGCAGCAACTCATAAAATATAAATTTCTAATGGCTAAATTTAAAAAGTTTAATTGTACTGCACACAAAGTATGTCTATCTTGTATTATTTTATACGATTAAAAAGAGATAGAAATAAAAAGAGTTGGCCGAACAATTCCAGAAAAGAAAAAGAAAAACACTGACCAATCTCAGCTGTATAAGAAATTTAGTAAGTTGGTGAAATCTAAAGTAACTAGACAATGACAAGTTTTGACATTTGGCATTAAAACTTTATGTGAATTTAACTATAGGTCTTATTAATTTGGTAGTAGGGTAGGTGGGGGCACAAATACTCACAGGGCAAAAGAACGTAACCTATTTAAATTTGCCGCCGATGTCCGGTTTCAAATGCTGTTACAAATAACTTTTCCGACGCCGAAAAAAAGTACCCAGACATTTTGATTACGAATTAAAAGATGACCCCATCGTCGAGGCCAAACAGAGTTTCAATGTGAATTTTTATTTTTCGATTTTGGAATTTTTTTTTTTTGCCAGGTAGGAAACCCTTTATGGGCACCGGTTACTTGCTCTTTGGATATTGCGATAGAATCAATTAAGGAGAGATTCGTTTCACTTAATAAGTGTAATGAAACTTTTGGGTTTTTGTCGAACTTCTATGAAGCTAATGCCATAAGTGACGAGAAATTGTTAAAATCCTGCAAAGATCTCGATATAGCGCTTCAATAGCAAGGAACTCCCACAAACAAAGATATTGATCGCTCAGAGCTCGACCAGGAAATTTTGTCGTTCCGAGAAATTCTTCCAATAAAACGTACAAAATAATAATTGTAGATACGCTAAAATTCATAGCTGAAAAAGATTTAATCTCATCATTTCCAAATCTTTGTGTTGCGCTGAGAATTTTTATTACTCTGCCAGTTACTGTTGCATCTATCGAACGTAGTTTTTCAAAGTTAAAATTAATTAAAAATTACTTGCGGTCAATTATGTCCCAAGAAAGGATTAGTGGCTTGGCCCTTATCGCCATTGAAAGCCAAATTGCTGAGCCCCTCTGTAGGTAAGTATAAATAAAAGAAAAATATTAAAAATAGACACCTATTAAAGATTTATTTTTCTGACAATTGCTTTGCGCCATAATTTCAGGTAGGTAATTGTAAAATAGTAACTGATTTGATTTAAAGGGCAGCCAGTTCATATGTCGCACAAGGGCGGCCAACAGGCCAGAAACGGCCCTGCCGTGGTCCTATTAGGCATAGCTACATTCGGATTAAATTAATATTATTAATTCAAACATAATTATTTTTTAAGGTAGCTGTATTGGTACATTTAATATTGAAGAAAAAATTTCCTGCTGGTTTTATTTTTATTGGTGAAGGGCCCCTTCACCTACTTCACCTGACGAGCCGCCACTGTTGCAAACGTTCGTGAAATAATGCAACATACGCCAACAAATTGTATAAGACGCCTGTCCCAACCAGTGGGAAGATCTTATGGAACATGCAGGAGTATTCTTAGGAAGCAGCTAAATTTATTTCCTTATAAAGTGCAAGTATTCCAAGAAATACAAGCCGCAGATTTTGAAAGACGCAGGAATTACTCTCAATGGTTTACCCAAAATTTATTGGAAATAAATTATTACTATGAATTTATGCTTTTCAGCAATTTATGTAATTATTTTTCTTTTTCTTTCTGTATATTCTTACTTTGTTTAATTTTCTAAACAACAAAATTAATTTGTATTTGTCTACTTATTTTATTACTCATTAGTTTGGCAGATCATGTCATAATATAAATTTGACAAAATTTTAACCTAGATTTGGTTAGATATATCGTCCCCATATCATTGTGATCCAAACCAAGGCTACGTTTTTGAATCCAAGCCCTCTTTGATGCAAATAATTTTTGGTCGCACGGTACTAAAGAGTTCATGAAATAATCCAGAGTCGGCATGACGACTACCTACCTACTTGGAAAATATTATTTGTTATTATTTTGCAGACATTTATAGTACTTTACCACAAAGTGGATACATATCTCAAAAACAGTAACTCCCAGGCATGCCTACGGTCTGCACCCACCCAGACTCAATGTCCACAAGCCGCCACTGTTTTATAGGTACTAGTATGTACTAGTTTCCTAATCAAGGCATTTAGATGCATCAGTTACCCGACAAATAATGTAAATTAGCAAAATACTTTTTAACATCTAAATAAAAATTAAAAGGTTTAAAATGAATAGCATGTCAAAGAAAGTTTCCCCATAAAATTGGTAAAAGAGTTTTTAAATGTAAATTGGTTTTTAATCGAACAAAAAAGGTCAAACCCATTTTAAACGTAATTAAAATCTCGTTTTTGAAAATTAAGTTGTAATTAAAGGTCTACACAAAAAAAGAGCCATGGAATATAAAAAACTATATCAATAAAGTATTTTTACCCAGTTAAAGTGCAAGATGCACGACATGTCACGTGACAAAAATCATATTCTTGCTGTTTAATTTTTAGTAGAAACAATATTTTCTTTCAATAAAATAGTCGTTTTTTATCCCATGAAAATAATATCGAAAGCATAGATTCATGATCATTATTAAAAAATATATCTATTATTTCCTTTTGTCCGGTAAATCAACTTACCATGTACTCATTTGCGGCCGGTAAGTGGAACATTACAGTATCAGGTACTGTAATGTATTGCCTAGCAACCATCTTTTGTTTTTAGAAATAATGACTTTTTACTTTGGATTTTTGACAAGTTGTCACTTAAAATTATAGGAAACAAAATGTTCCAGTACACATATTGAGCATTATGAGCATTCCCTTTTTTTAGACAAATATTAAAAATATTGAAATACGTCAAGAAATCTGTCAAAAAATATTTTTTCCAATATGTGCCAAAATATAAAACATAATTTTAAAAATTATAAAATTTAACAACTAAAAATAACTATTGGTGACAGTAACATACTAGTTGGCACAAAAAGGTAACAATTAATCAGTCTTCCAACCGGACCCTAAGATAATGTTTTTAAAAGCCGAATAGTTTAGTTTTTGTAATTTCAGATTCTACATTGTTATATATTATTAAACTATTATTTTTTTTTTTTATGATCGAGCACAAGCACTATAGGAAAAATCCTTTAAGGCGCTCTGGGAGCGGTGGGTGTGCGAAGAAAGCGATTCACGTTTTTCTTGAATCGTTGGAGGTTATATTCGGTTGGAAACACGGTCTTAGAAAGGCCGTTCCACAAAGATGACGTCCTCCAAATGAAGGAGATCTGAAACAATGATGTTCGGGGTGTACTAAGTTGAACCACATAGGGATGGGCGGCAGTGGTTCGTAGTGTGTTTCTGCTATGCATTACTCTATATTTAAAAGAAGCTTTATATTTTTTTTGTGATTTATTGGCATTTTCAAATTATATTCATTTTTAGTGTACATGTTGTGGTTAATTCTAACTTGAATTTTTTCGTTTATACTCACATAATGAGAATTTTGTGTTAAGGTTCACATAGAAAAAAAAAGTGGAAGAATATGTAAGTAATACTCTCATTATTCTCCAGCTATTTTCTCGGAAAACCAAAGAAAACTGGGGGAAGAATTTCTGCAAAAAAATATTGTTTATAAGCATACCTTCTTCGACGAAATTTAAATGAAATGAGAATGAATTAAAAAAAGTTTTCATTTTTCCAGCTTGCTTATAAATTTATGGTAATTAACATAAAAACAAAATTTTTGCCTGCAGTGTTGTATGCTACTCAACTTTTAAAAGCAGCACTGGAATTAGTCACGGACAAATAACATTACTTTTAATTTTGCGGTCCCGTCAACCAATTGAAATAACGGGTTTAAAAAAATAAATAGTCTTGTGTTTTCAACGTCAAGGTGTAATTTAATTTTATTATTGTAGCACTGGACACACCCGGTATATAAACAAAAAAAACACTATTTTATTATATGCATAAAAAGGGCACGGACGGAAAATCCCAAAATGGTGGTGAAAAGTTTAGTATGCCATTAATGTCAAAGTGTTTTTTCTTGAATACAATAGGAGCCATTAAACTGTATGGGGGCAAGAAGTCGGTCTAGTCAAGCTTTGTCAGCAATTTCATTGGTTTCTGTTCAGTTGTTTTTTATGTTTATTTTTAATGTTTTAGCCAACATCATTTAATATTGGTTCATTCGACAGAAACAATTTTAAAGGAAATGCAGTGCTGGAGACAACAATACGGTTTAATTACGAAGGTGTTTCAATTTTTAAAACAATAGGTACTCAGAGTTCAAAATGCAACGCAAGTACCGGATACAGTAGCCGTCCAATCGTTACATTAATCATAAATAATAAACTTTGTCGCTCCACTTTATATTGAAACAGCTGAAAGGGCGGCGTTGTCTTACATCTGAAGCACCAAACATCAATCAACTGACATTTAAAATGTAATTATAATGAACATGTGCTACGATCCTCTACAATTCTTTCACCTGGAAAACGCAGAATGTCGCAAATGTTTTAGAAAACCGATTTTATTCATTTTAAAACGCGATAAATGATTAAAACAAACTGATCAGTATAAACAATCCAACCTAACCTTACTAACCTACAGCAATAAATAAATTATGATAGAAATGTACTTTAAAGTTAATATCTCGCCAGGTAAATGGTATTAAAAACAGCTGCCATCTAGTATCTGGATTGGTATTGGCCGGCTAGACAAAATAAACGTGAAAATAAAAGAGTAAGAGAGGAATATATATTTATTGTGGTTTATCTCTCTCTTACATATATATTTAAATGCGATTAACAGTCCGGCCAAATGGAATTCTTTCCAGCGCAGCGCCACACCAGGCGCACGAGGCGCCAGGGAATTTTTGCACCATTTTGTCCTTTTAAGAAATCAACGTTTTGAATTTTAAATTATTCACGAAAGAATTAGGCGTGGAGAGACAAAGTAATAATTATGACTGTTATTGCGAATAAATAGCTTGGTAGGTATACCTATAGGCATTAAATATCAAACTATAAGAATAGCGGATCTTCGACAAAACTTGACAACCCCATTTTAGACTGTGTTGGAGATGGTTGGCCGCCATTGTGGAGTTGATCGTAAATCTATAGTTATCAGCGGTTTTTGGGATATTGAGGATACGAGTGAAAGTTTGTGAAGTGGGTTATTTTTAAGCCGACACGCTGTAATGTAATACAACCTTTATTTTTACCGAATTTTTATGTAAGATTAAGTTAAATCGATTAGCGGCGAAAGTGATTTTGTTAATATAAAAAACTTTTCGTTAAAATAAGTCTATAACGTCGTGTTTTTTTTTTAAATCAATAAGTAGCAACTTTTTTTTATTAAACAGGTCACGTCATATTTGATCTAAATTTTTTATATGACAAACTTTAATTTTAAATGTTTCCTACCCTGTGAGTAAATACAGAAAGAAATACAATAGGACACAGAAAAAGGTATTAAAATGAAAATTCCATATTTATTTATTTTTGACCTGCTAATAGACCACATAATTGCATACCACTATTTACGATCCATTGCATCTGTCTTTCTTCTTTTACCGGAAAACGAAATAATCTTAATTCCCACTATGAAAATAAGCATACTTGTTGCCAGCCATATCGCGTCAATCAGTCGGATCCTTTTTCAATCAAAAATAAATATAATATATTATGCCAGTGCAAGGCAATCTAGGCACCGCACCGATGCGCGTGACGGTATGGTAGTGGGGAGAGGATCATGAATCAAGTCAAACAGACAGGCGGCAACAATGTTTTAATTTAGCAGTGAAAAGGCTTGTCGTTAGTGGCTGCATCAACACGCTTTATTGTTGGTGAACTAATTGTGCCATCTATGAATTTAACGTAGCAGATTTAGGAAATCTACTTATATGACCTTCTTATAGTTTGATATTCAATGCTACAGGTAAGTAGGGCCATATTAATGCGGCCAAACGAGCCGCCGCTGCCTTCCACAAAGAATAATGCGGATTATGTGTTCCTTAAACAATTTTTTTTTTTTACCTTTTTGTTTTGTTTCCTTTTTACCTGGATTTATGTATAAAAAATGTCGGATTGTAATTAGTTCGCGTTCTTGTACCCACTAGAGATGAAACAACGGCCAATTAAAAAATCTTTAAGCTTGACTTCTTTTTACGTCCCCTATTTAAATTTGAAATTTGTTTTGTTAATCTTTACTTCTTTATTGAAAGTTGGTGTTGATGGTTAACATTTTAAAGCGGATTATTTCGTAAAGCAAAAGTTTAAAATCCATCAACTTTTTGTATTGAAATAAAACAAAGAATTGTTTGAAAGCATATTTCAGTAATTAGCGTCCGCTTGGTTGTTTTTAAACGTTCATTCATTCAATGCAGTTATCATTTATTCCAAAGTTAAAATCCTAAAAGTTCCATTTTAAAGTCCTAATTTTAATTAAACTTTGGGTAACGAGATTTTAATCGAGATTAAGCTATGTTTGTTTCTTATGTAATTTCGAACTAATTTACTTTATTTTTGGGGCTTTTCTTGTCCAACTTCAAAGTTTTGCGTTTAGTACAAATTAAACTTTTTGGCTCCTTAAGCAAATTAGACTAAAATAATTATTTTAAAAGGAATTACTTATATAAGCTGTAGAAAATCCTACGCAGCAAAGAAAGTTTATCGGAAAATGGCTTTTATGGTAAGTACAAATTTTTTTTTTCTGCAAACAAGAGCGCAAAGTGGCGCCTTGTTTAAAAATTTGGTATTAAAGCCAAATTTTGAAAAAGAACGCACCGCCTCGTGGCCATATCATTTGTCATTGATGGCGCCCTATTGAGTCTGGCCTATTTTAAATTAAGAGGTTGGCTATAGAGACAGGACCGGACTAAGTTTTTTTTTATCTTCGTCAATCAGTTATTCCGTCATCTTTGACAGTCGTTACAAGTAATTTGATTCATCACTAATTTTTCCAATTTCTTGAACAATTCACACAATGGGCTTTACGGAACAGCACAAAACATTCATGGTTGAAGCGTATTTTCGAAACGGGGTTAGAGTAAATGGTGACAATACAATCCGGGTTTGTGCATGGACGATTGTCACGAACATTTTCCTAACGTTGCTTTTATTGCTGGGGATTTTTATCATTGCCTGAAAAGAACCGTGGCTGTGTTTAGGGAAACAGGTTCTATACAACACAAAAAAGGAGCAGAAAGACCATCTGTAAGAACAGAAGAACTTATTGCAAACGTTCGTGAAATAATGCAAAATACGCCAACAAATTGTATAAGACGCCTGTCCCAAGAAGTGGGAAGATCTTATGGAACATGCAGGACTATTCTTAAGAAGCAGCTAAATTTATTTCCTTATAAAGTGCAAGTATTCCAAGAAATACAAGCCGCAGATTTTGAAAGACGCAGGAATTACTCTCAATGGTTTACTCAAAATTTATTGGAAAGAAATGATTTATTAGACCTGACATTTTTTTCGGATGAAGCCTCCCTTACCTCTCCGGTTATGTGAATTCTCAAAATACACGCATGTAAAGTAGTGAAAATCCCCATTTTTTTTTGTAGAGTCAACATTGCACCCTCAAAAAATTGGTGTCTGGTTAGCTGTTTCCCGAAGGAGAATTGTTGGTCCTATTTTTTTTCATGACACAGTTACAGCACAGCGGTATAGAGACAATATTTTGAATCCATTTGTGGAGCAATTACTTGACGACGAACTACGTTTTGGATATTTTTAACAGGACGGTGCAACCACCCATACAGCCGCCGAAACTATTAACTACTTACGCAATTTTTTCGACGACAGATTGATCAGCTTTCGATCAGACATTAAATTCCAACCTAGATCACCCTGTTTAACGGTTATGGATTACTTCGGTTTTCCTCATTTAAAGAACACTATTTTTAAAACACCAGTTGGAAATGAGATACGTACACCTCCAGACATGCAAGAAGCTGCAAAAATTTCAAGTTTAAACCTATCAACACAAAAATCCAAACAGCTCTATACAATCTTTTATTGGGTTGAAACAAAGCTCATATTCACTCTTACAAATTACTATTATCACGTTTAAGAAATCGACACGCTTCTGGCCCCCATCTAATAAATTCTTGCTGGGCTTACTTAACTTATTTAAACTATCGACCCTTCTATATAAAGGATGCTTTTACATTTATGGAGGAGAAATACATAAGACATTCTCGTTGGTTCTTTAGATTGTCCCGAAATTAGAGCGCCAAAGAAAATCGAATTATTTTAGAAGCAGAAGCCAACTAACGACGCTACTTACAATAAAAGACACAAAAGTGGGGAAAATTTATTATTAAATTTATTACAGTTATTATGTCAAAAGAATCGTTTACTAAAGAAAACGAGGGAAGGTTAGAAATAATACCCCAGGGAGAAATATATTAGATTAACCGTCGTTTGATAAAGATGAGATAAAATGACGCTCATAATTCCCCCGTTGTTTTTCTTTGTTTATTTTGTGATAATATTTTTGGGGCATTACAAAAATAGGCCGCCATAGATTCACTGAAGACACTGTTATTATTGTGTGTGTTGTGTGTATTAATAACTCTGTTTCTACTTTTTGTATTTGTTTCGTTTGTTGCCGTTACTTAAATCGTCAATCTGGGGGAAATGTTTTGTAGTTTTATCCTACAGATTATATTTAACTTGGGATTCCCCGAAATCAGTTGCAACGCCGATGGTTACACTTCAATTAACTTTGGACAATATACGTCGACAAGCGAGTTTGTGTCTACAACGTGTCTGAAAAGGAAAAAGCGCGGAAGCACAATCTTTTAAAACACGACTCAGTCATGGGCGTGCTACACGGATATATTTTAAATGCACACCCGCATTCTACATTTATCCTTTTTTATTTTAGCCTTGAAAAAGTTTCATGACAAGGCGAAGAAATTCTGAGAAACACTCTCTCCTGCTAATATATTTTCTATAGGAATTTGTATGCACTTGTTTTCTTTCCTATACCTTGATATTTCCGCAGGTGGATATTTTTGTATAGCTACGGCCAAGGGCGCCCGCAGGCTATCCCTGAGATTGTGCAATTAATATTTAATTTTTATTATAAATGTCAGCCCGTACCAAAAATTCAACTAGTATCAAGAAATATTATATAAACCAAGTATTAACTTAATGATATAGGTAATCAAAGTTCTATTAGTTATTGCAGCCTTGAAATAGTAAGCGATGTGCTGTACCCCCTGCGCAGTGTATTTTATATGTTATTATAAATAATATCATTAAAATTATATTTTTTACCCAAACTCAAAATTCGTCGGAATAAAACCGACAACCGTTTCTTTACTATTAAAAATTAAGTAGTTAGAAAAGAAAAAAAGAACTGTGTAATGTTTGTCTAAAGATTGGAGACAATAATGTTTCTTGAATGAAACTCTTTTATCATTTAAGAGTTGTGTAAGTAAACTAAATATTTCCTATTTTAAATGATACCTACGAAGTATGAATTTTTCGCGAACTTTTAAACATAATTTTCTTAATAGACAAACCAATGTTAATGTCTTATCAGGTTGACTTTGATTAACGAACCCCTCATCCCCCTAACCACCCCGCTAATACCATTTACCATGGGCTTATGTCGTTGTCTCCACGTCACGTACATCGTAGACGGCCATGATATTTGCTTTTTTTGACGTTTTGGTCTTAGTTTTTAGGTGAAACCTCTTATTATCTTTTTTCATATAAAGTCCATAGTGCCACATACCCTAGGGAATACCACTGTTCACAAAGATATACGCTGAATATACATTATCAATAATTAAGGTATAGTTCTGTATAAAATTGATATTTAATTTACAAATCAAAATTTCAGGGAAACTTTATCTTTGCCTTGCAGAAATATTACCCTAAAAATATCCTTATCCATTCCATTTTTCTTGACTGCACTAGATCACACACTCTTTACCCTCATGGAAAAAGATTTCCAACAGAATCTGAAAGTATCCATATTTCCGTCTCCCGGATATCTGAAAAAGTGCTTATCCCGCGTTAAAGGCTGAGTTACTTATTCAAAAAGGCAGATTTAACGGGTAACTCTCTAAGAACTGATTGTTTTATTTCTACACAAATATTTTTAGTTTTAAATTTTTATATCTATATATTATATTAAAAATGGTAATATGCAATTAAAATATAAATTCGATAATATTGGTGCCAGGTGTCGTGATTTATTTCCAGAAGAAAAAATATATTTTTTAGTTGAAATATATAGTATTTAATTTGAAGAAGTAGTCCATACTTAAAGTGGAGATGAAAATGTAGGGAAGAAAGAAAAACAAAAAGTCTTCCTCCACAAAATTTAATAGAAATAATTTCTTCATGGGTCTCTACATGTTTCGAACGTAGAAACGTTCATCTTCAGGAGACAGAAAAAAATTATATTGTGCTGATGGTATTAGCAGAAGAGAAAATGGTATAAACCTTAATGGAGCTTATGGCATTGAAATGTTGAAATTTAGAAGTGACGTATATAAGAAAAGTTGAAGAGAGTTAAAAAATGCTGAGCATGTGAAGAAAGTTAGGGGTAGTACCCCAAAAACCATTTTCAAATAATCTGATATTATGAATTCTACCTTGGATTCTTATCTTTATACTGCCCTACAAACAGATTATCAATGATTTTACAAAAAATTTTACATAAATGATTTAAAAATCTTTGACATCTTCTCTTTAGAAGGCCTATTTTTTCTTCCTCTTTTTGTATGGTTGTTATACTTCCTTTACTAACTTTCTTTACATGCTCAGCATTTTTTAACTCTCTTCAACTTTTCTTATATACGTCACTTCTAAATTTCAACGTTTCAATGCCATAAGCTCCATATAGATACCATTTTCTCTTCTGCTAATACCATCAGCACAATATACATTTTTTCTGTCTCCTGAAGATGAACGTTTCTACGTTCGAAACATGTAGAGACCCACAAACAATTTATTTCTATTACATTTTGTGGAGGAAGACTTTTTGTTTTTCTTTCTTTCCGATATAGTATTTATCATATTATGTAAAATATATTTGCCAACATTTAATTTAACAGTCCCTCATTCAAACACAAACAACCATTGCGTTGATGAGAGATCGATGGATGTATAAATGCCTTTATATTTACAGATAAACGACGAAGATACATATTTCGCATCTAATCCTTTTAGCCGGAAAACGTCAACAGGTGCACCTCAAATAGAATACCGTGTAGATAAGTATATTTTTCTTAAACCTTTCTATTATTTATTCAATCGGTAACCTCGGAAACTCGCAGAGCCGTCACATTCCGATTTTGATTTATTAAGTTTAAATTAAAGTTTGTTTTTGGGAATATTTTTGTGCATTTCAGTGTTTTCGGAATGGGTTTTGTCATTATTTTGATTGTTGTGGGTTTACGATATATTATGGTAGCATATTGCTGGAATTTGTGTATCTGTAAAGGGTTTATAATTCTTGGGAAGTAAGTAAACATATTTTGTTTTTTAATAGTTACTGTCTATTACACAAACTTTAGCCCAAATTAATTAGTATTCTAGGAATTACAATACTAAACGAGTTATTTTCTACTGTAAACGCTTATAGTTTTTAAAATATTTTTGAATTCATTTTTTTTGAGTTTGTATAATATTCATTTTGTTGTAGTTTTGCGATCGTCCCTTCTTATTCTGACATAGATTCATATGCTTTAAGATGACTTTTAGGTCTTTAACTACACTTTAAATCTCCCAAATACGAAGCTAATGCAATTGTATAAAGCACCTCAGACGCGTAAAAAAATAATGCAAATTGTTCTATAAATTTTGATTGTATTCAGCATACTCAAGTTTGTAATTTACGCCTCAAATTATATCATTCCAGAAAAAATCATTACTTTTGATTTGGTCTGGTGTATTTGCTATTATGTATGCCTTTCGACGATGATGACCTATTAATAAGTACAAAATTTTTTTTGGAATAATAATTGCGCACCTTTGACAAGCGCTGACATAGACAGATGATAGGGGACCAGAAGGGGGGAGGGATATCACCCCTCATTTCCCCCTCCTAGCTACGCCAATGTTTTCAGGCATCACAGTCTTTGATTATTCTCCGATCCTGTACCATGTTACTTTGGTTTGTTTCCCTGTGTTGACGATCATTTAAAAGGATGGAATATTTTTATCAAAGACAACCTACGTACACATCAGTTCCAGTTCAAATAATTTCTAAAAAACGTATTTTAAATGGACGGTCCGAAAATGTTAACATCTTAAAAATAACCCGAATTTTTGTACTTCTCCCCCTAATTGCCTGTCCCAAAGAAAAACCTATTTTACCGTTCTTTTCGGGAAGTTCCTTTAAAGGTCGCAAAGATAAACGAACCGTGGTGCGTAAAGATTGGAAAAATATAAACCCAAAGTCAAAAACGGAAAAGTTATTCCAGAATATAGAAACTAGGAATAGGTAAACGGCATGTTATGTTGATGTTCAATAAATATTTATCGATAAATAAATAAACAAGAGAGGGATGATACATTGCAAATTCAAAATATCATTAAATAGTTTACGTCGGGTTCTTCTTGGAGTATTATGTGCAGTGACTGCTAATAATAACTTTTTGGAAAGGGCATAAAAAAGGGAATATTACGACTATTTTCTTTTGCATTTCGGCAATGTAGATGCAATTTGTTTTATTGTAAAAATTATTGGAAATGTTTTTTTTTGCTTGACAAATCCCTAATCTAAAGTAAAATTTATAAGAGCAGTCATCACTTGCCGCATTTAGGTAAAATGTGTGACAAACTACAAGAAAACTATTGGATAGAATTGGTTAAAATTTGGAATTTAGCTCCGAAATTTGATACTACATGACTATATCGCCTTCAATCTTTTTAAATTGAAAAAAAAAATTCAAAATGAATTATTTTTTTCAAAATTGATAAAATGAAGGTGATACAGTCATGTAGTACCAAATTTCGAAGCTAAATTTCAAATTTTAACCAATTCTATCCAATAGTCGTCTTGTAGTTTGTCACACCTTTTTACCTAAATGCGGCAAGTGCTAGCTGCTCTTAAAATCCATTATTATTTTGTTAAATAAATGGTAAAAAAAATATAATTTTACACTTTCCACAGATTTTTATTTTGACTCGACATGTTTCGCAACACAGTTGCATGTTCAAAGGAGTACTTAAAAATGGTATTTTAAAAGTTATAACTTAGGTGTACCAATAAAATTGCAGGTAATTTGCAGGTTGTTTAAATTGTTGGAAAAACCAATAATAATGTTTACAGACTAATTAAAGAGATTCAAAAGGGGTGATCCGTTTAAATCCAATTGATCATTAAGAAGAGTATTATTATTTCTAAACCTATTTGTTTCTAAGGATTCAAGCAAATTTAATATTGTACTTTTGTTTTCAATGTGCAAGATATCGTAGTTATGATTAAATGTATGATTTGCTTCCAACAGATGGTGAGAATAATTCCAATCTGTTTTGTTTTTTATAAAACTAGCAGGATGTTCATTCATTCGTTTTTCGAAGTTTTGACCTGTTTGTCCGATATAAACTTTAGAGCAATCATTACATTTTAATTTGTAAACACCAGATTTATTTCCTTTGTTCAATTTACTTTTATTATTTTTAAAGAAAAACATTAAAACTAATAAAAGTAAATTGAACAAAGGAAATAAATCTGGTGTTTACAAATTTAATGTAATGATTGCTCTAAAGTTTATATCGGACAAACAGGTCGAAACTTCGAAAAACGAATGAATGAACATCATGCTAGTTTTATAAAAAAACAAAACAGATTCTAATTATTCTAACCATCTGTTAGAAGCAAACCATGCATATAATCATAACTACGATATCTTGCACATTGAAAACAAAAGTACAAAATTAAATTTTTTGCTTGAATCCTTAGAAATAAATAGGCTTAAAAATAAGAATACTCTTTTTAATGATCAATTGGATTTAAACGGATCACCCCTTTTGAATATCCCTAATTAGTCTGTAAACATTATTATTGGTTTTTCCAATAATTTAAACAACCTGAAAATTACCTGCAATTTTATTGTTACACGTAAGTTATAACTTTTAAAATACCATTTTTAAGTACTCCTTTGAAGAAACTGTGTTGCGAAACATGTGGAGTCAAAATAAAAATGTGTGGAAAGTGTAAAATTATAATTTTTAAATTTTTTTTACCATTTATTTAACACAATTAAAGTAAA
The DNA here is from genome assembly GCA_963969555.1 of Polydrusus pterygomalis. Classification (NCBI taxonomy): domain Eukaryota; kingdom Metazoa; phylum Arthropoda; class Insecta; order Coleoptera; family Curculionidae; genus Polydrusus; species Polydrusus pterygomalis. The sequence goes on from OZ018376.1 coordinate 7,436,997, forward strand.
ATTTATTCTTGACATTATGTATCAGATCCCGGGATATTTGGCGAATATATATGTCGTTGCCTGAGTTATTCCAAATTTTCTGGTTTTGTTACGTAAACTTTGGTTTTCAGGTGACCCCAAAGGAAATGATCTAGAGAATTAAGGTTTTACAATAGATAAATGTGCACTTCTTCTACACCGAAAATAAAGTGACCATTGGAATGCGGCATCAAATAAACAAACAGCCTTATCAATAATATCTTTCCTTTTTTTTTCTAAACAGTCTGCGCTTTCAAAACCCAACTTGTACTATTGATTGTTGCTAAAATGGCCAGTTTTTTCTCTGGCTTTCTAGATTACCGAAATGTAAAAGTAAATAATGTGTCGTATTCCCTTCACAATACATACCTTAACATTAAAAAAAAAAGTTGGGGGCGCAAAAGAGGGGTAAATTTCATGAAGACACGAAAAAGTAAGCCAAACTAAAAATAAACTCAACCTTAGTTCTGCATTTTTTTAGCATATAGGTAAAAAGGCTTCCTAATACCTACTAAACTGTTTTCAGTTAAAAATTCCTCCCTGTATAACAATTTAATTGAGCAAGCGAAGCCGCGGGTTTCCATTAGTATTAGTATTATATATTTAGTCACGGAGCCGCTGGTTTCTTTGTCCTTTTTTTGGCAAGAAAGAAAGGTAACAACAATACCCAAAATAAAGCAAATAAATAATGAAGATTCCTATACAATAGAGTCATTATTTTGTTCCGACGCGACGGTAACGCCCCCACGAAGTCACTTTTAAAAAAAAAAGAATGATAGATGAATAAAAAAGACGCGTTAAAATAAAACTTTGATATATAATAGGCAACAAAAGGTTAAGGTAAGAAAGAACGGACAAACTTACTTCTCTAACTTATTAGCCCCCCATACACCAACATATAAGTTGGACCGATTTGATCCGTTCGGTTTGGTCTGCGAACTAGGCCCGGCACGTACTTAAACTCTCGTCATTTTTGGGCAGCCGAATTTGGCTCGTCGACTTTAAAAAATTACTTTGACTTTCAGACATTTGTTAAGTATGGTTATATGCCTTATTTTTCAAATTTTTGTTCGTGTAAGCTTTGCATTTTACTTGCCACAAACATGGATAACTTTGGTAAATGTTAATAAATTCCGTTATAAAACTCTTTTGATAAGTAACGTGAATCGGCAGACATTATTTGTTATTATTATTATTATTATTATTTTAATTTAACCTCAAATCAAGTTGGATGACTTTTTATGATGATGACAAATTAACCTAGCTAATCTATTGACGGGTTAAAGCCGGCTGATTTCATCCGTGGCAGATATTACACGGCCCGAGGAAGCTCGGCTCGCCACATACATGTAAAGTGTTATCGGCGTATTTGGCTCGTGCCATATCAAATTCGTTACGTTATCCGCTGGTGTATGGGGGGCTAATAATGAGTTATAGTATAGGAATTACTCAGGGCATTGCAGGACTAATTTTATTTGTAATTTTTCTCAACGACCTGAATTCCATAAAATCTTCTCAAACCGAGAAAGTAACGTGCTTTGCTGATAATACAAATCTTATTGCTGGGGGGGAAAATCTTTTTGAATTAATGACAATGAGAACATCACTATTTAATAAAGTCAATAATAATTGGTTTTTAGAAAATAAATTAATTTTGAACAAGTATAAAACACATGCTCTTCTATTTAGAACGAAACTGTCAAAAGTTGTGAAACCACAAAACATATATTTAGGGGATTCCGATGTAGAACTCGTAGAACAAACTAATCACATCAATTTACTAATAAATAGGCTAAACTCCATCTGCTATGGAATTAGGGTTGTTGCAAGATACATGAATGAAAAAAGCTTGAAATTAATATGTTATGCAAACTTTGAATTGATCATGAAGTATCGAATGAATTATTTTTTGGGGTAGCAATAGTTCAATAAAAAAATACCTATTTGTAGCACAAAAGCGATCACTAAGAATAATAAAACAAATGGCGTTTTCTGAAACTTGCAGAAATGTATTTAAAACATGTGGCATTTTAACAGTATTTGGTTTGTACATGTACATCTATGAGTGTTTGATATTCTTCTTTAAAAACAGATGCGATTTTGAGCTGTAAGCTTGTCATGATTACAATACTAGAACTCTTAATGTAAATTACCCTATTCATGGGCTAACATCAACAGAAAAACATCCAGGTTATATGTGTTTAAAATTCTTTAACAAGTTGCCAAATGACATCAAAAGTGTTAATAGTTTTAAAATTTTTAAAGTTAAGGTCAAGAAAATGTTAATTGACTTAGAACCTAACTCAACGCATTATTATTATTATTATTGATTCTTGTACTAAATTAATGATTTAGCAAATGTAATGTGAAAGACAGAAAAAGGAAAAATAAGAATTATGTTTCAGAACTTAATTTCTTGTTCTACTTGTAAAGTCTGTTCAATGACCGCTGACCGTTACGTCACGACTAGTGCTTACCTTTCTAGCATTAGTGAACTAGGTGAAATAGGAAATTTGGGTCAATAATAAATGAAATAGGAAATTTGGGTCAATACTGAATGTCGTATAATTTTACCAGTCAAAAAAGTTTTTTTGCCATTTATGACAGTGACATTTTTAATCAACATTATTTCAAAAATGACACGGTATTGTGAAAAAGAACAAGCATTAATTTAAAAATTATTTGATTATTTTCAAAGAGAAAGTGATGCCGGAAAGACCCTTTTACCCTTTAATGATCCTTTATTACCTCGGAAACATTAGAAAGATCCTCATTTATCAATCGGTGTCGGTATTTCTAATATTTAATCTGAATAAGAAATGTTTAATCTGAATAAGAAATGTTTACTCTGAATAAATTGAATAGACTGTAAGCAGTTTAAAACAAGTATTTATTCCCCCGAAAAAATGTTTAGTTTCATGACCGTGCATGTTTAAAGTGTCAAATTTGGAAAAATTTTAAGTTTAAATCGTAGATTAGATTTATAATTATTTTTATATTTATTAAGTTGCACATTTTGTGCAATCTTGGAGTTTTAGTGTGGGTTTAATTTGCATTTACTTTAGGCCAGCGGCGGGCAGTTTTATTTTGTTTCGCACTTCGTTTATCTGGACGATTTGGACCATGTATATATTTTTTTCTAATTTTGTATCATAACAAATCTATTACGATACGCATTTGCGTATCGTAATGAAGCTATTTCGATACGCGTTTTTCTTTATTTGATGTTGGTAACATTTAAATGTTTTATTTCATTGACTTGCGCCGCTTGCGCGGCCTTTGTGACTTACGAGAAAACCCATTTTTCGCAGAGGAAAAATAGCTTGATAGCCTACTTTTTTATTTTGTGTGGATAACAGTCATGTATGTTGGTTGCATAATTCTATAAATTAATCTTTTGTAGATGCTTTAAGCTATCATTTTCTGCCAAATCCTATCCAAAATTCAATCTACTAACCTTCCAATGCCGATTTTAACTTCAACTTTATTTGAATTTTCCATCTTTTCTATACTAAATTGCAATGCCGTGACGTAAAATCACGTCTTTTGAAATTCGAAAAAAAGTAGCAAAATCGCCCAAATTTCCGAACGCCTGTATATGTACCGAATGTACAAGGATCACACAACGTATTCCGTCCAATTTCAAATTTCATAACTTTAGAATCTCGTGGTGAAAATGGGTCAATAAATCAAAAAATTAGAGTTTGTAAAATAATTTTTGTTGTCCAGAGGCTACTATGATAAAAAATAGTATTACCAATATAAAATTTAGACATAAAAATTTACAAAATTTGAAGGATTTATTTTCTTTTTAAATATGTGTTTTTATTGAAAAAACTTCAAATTAAAAAAAATAGTATAACGTACGAGTTATATAAAGCAGTTTTAAGCACTTGTCCCGTTATAAAACTTGCCGCAAGCGGCTCGTTTTTTAACATAAACGCGTGCCATAAAATGATGCTTTATAAAACGTGTACTTTAATATACTATTAATTAGGCTTAAAAATATTATTTCTATAATTTTATGTTGCCGTTTTGGCATTTGTAAAATTAATGCAATAACTTTTTTAAATGTAAACATAACCTAATTATAAGAAGAAAAAAAACAATTTTTTATCGTCCTTTTCCAATTACAGGCAGTCCCAAAGTTTACGCGGGAATAAAAGATAAAAAAAGAGAAGGAGAATGTGGAAAAACTCCGTTATAATGGATGGCTGTTTTTGAGTTGTTGTTTTTAATAAAATTATTGGTTCAATAGATTATTTTACTGACAGAAGGTCCAAGTTATAAGTTAATAAATAAATAAAGTTTATATTAGGTATAAAGAAAATTATTAAATTTAATTAAAATAAAGTTTTAAAAGTTCATTAGCACATTATGTAAAATAAATGCCAACGATTCGTGAGGGGAGGCTGTATAACCCACGTACTACAAAAAATGTATAAACGATTGATGTTTTGTGGTCCTGATTTAAGACAATAACCGCGCTTTTAGCCGGCCGACTATACTTATTTCTGATGCAAGATGCGAAAATAATAAATTTTTTGTGCTGCCTAATCGTTACTACTTTCGGTACTAGAAGAGTCACTAGACAGTTTTCGTTGTATTGGCAAATTCAAACGGTTAACCATAACGAATACGAATACGAAGCCGCTATTTGACAGATCGTAAAAATAGTTTTCGTTCAATTCGCTTAACGTTAACGTTAAGTCGAATTCGACAGTAAACATAACCTATCTTTAATGGTTTGTGTTCATATTTATACGTTTTGTGCTATCTTTTTTGCTTGGGTTAAATTTCCTAGTACCCAAAATTCTAAAACATCATGATAGACGAAAGGTTGCTTTTATTGGACTCATCCTGTGATTCAGATTTAGATGATGCCCTTCTCTTGGAGAAGCTTGATCGCCAGGACATTCAGTATTGAGCTAATCGAGCACAGTTGTAGGGAAATTTTAATTTAGATTCAAAAAAATGGTCAATACGCATGCGTTCCGTTTTCGCTATGGCTTTGTCTTCCGTCCGTTAGCTCCCGCCACTTATCCGTAACGATAACGATAAATGACAGCTCAAATGTCAAAGTTGTCAAATAGCGGCTATCGGAATCGCTGAATAGGTACCTTTTAAAAAGGTACCTATTCACGTTCAGTCGGCCGTCAGTCCGTGGACTGTCCGTCCTGGCCGGCCGGCCATTATCGAAAGTCAAACTACACGTACAGTTTTATTCACCGATTACGGCCGGAGGATTTCTGCCGGATTTGATAGCGGCCTTCAGTTTTTGTTATTTCACTATACACGCGCAGTTATTTCGACAGGTCAAACATGTCGCAAGAACAGTGCGCAGCGGCAACTGTTGTTATTTTACACCAACAAAGAAAAACAATTTGGATGAGACTGGCTAAAAAGACGTTGCACTTTCTCCCACATGAAGCTTGTACGAAAACTGAGGCAATTGAGTGCAAGTGATTTAAAAAACTTTATTAGGATGAATGATAATTGTTTCGAGTATTTATTAAAACCGTATATTACAAGAAAGGACACCGTAATGCCTTTTTCAGTTCTTTTCTGAACGCACTTTTCATATTATTTATCTTATGTTTCACCGAGTCTTTAAGTAGCTTCGACATCTACTGTTTTATATAGTAAAAGTAATTCTTCATATTATGCTTTAATTCGCAAAGTCCTATTAGCATATGAAGAGTCTTTTATTTTCCACAAATATTTATATGTTTGCGGTACAACTCAATAAAATTCTTGATGAAGTTAGGATGGTTTGCGATTTTGTTCGGCGTTACTGAATAAAAACTATAAAATTTTAGAAAGGAGAGAAATAAGACACTTGAAGTCTTCCTCTACTGGTATATTAAAATAAAGTTTTAATGAATGGTAAATTATCTACATGTTTCGAATGTATATACATTTGTAAATCTTGACTCTCGACATTACTTAATTAGAAATTAAAGTTTAAAAAGTTTTAAATGTGAACTGGAGCTGACAGTTCTGAAAAGACAAGGTTAAATGGATGTCTACATGACATGACATGACATGACATGACATGACATGGCCTGCAGTCCAATGCCGGCCGGTAAACTACTACACACGTTAAGTTTTAACAGTCGACAGGCCGCCGGCAGAACGCGACTCGTCATTTAACTGCGTGTGTGTAGTGAGTACCTGCCGCCCGGCCATTATCTCTCCGGCAAAATACGGCCGGCCGACTGAACGTGAATGGGTCAAAAGGTTCCTATTCACGTTCAGTCGGCCGTCAGTCCGTGGACTGTCCGTCCTGGCCGGCCGGCCGTTATCGAAAGTCAAACTACACCTACAGTTTTATTCACCGATTACGGCCGGAGGATTTCTGCCGGATTCGATAGCGGCCTTCAGTTTTTGTTAGTTCACTATACACGCGCAGTTATTTCGACAGGTCAAACATGTCGCAAGAACAGTGCGCAGTGGCAATTGTTGTTATTTTACACGAACAAAGAAAAAGGAAAATAAAAACAATTTGGATGAAAGACTGGCTAAAAAGACGTTGCACTTTCTCCCACATGAAGCCTGTACGAGAACTGAGGCAATCGAGTGCAAGTGATTTAAAAAACTTTATTAGGATGAATGATCATTGTTTCGAGTATTTATTAAAACCGTATATTATAAGAAAGACACCGTAATGCCTTTTTCAGTTCTTTTCTGAACGCACTTTTCATATTATTTATCTTATGTTCACCGGCTCTAAAGTAGCTTCGACATCTACTGTTTTATATAGTAAAAGTAATTCTTTATAGGTATTATGCTTTAATTCGCAAAGCCCTATTAGCATATGAAGAGTCTTTTATTTTCCACAAATATTTATGTTTGCGGTACAACTCAATAAAATTAAAGGGACTAATAATTTTGTGTGAGATCACATATTAGTGAAAAAGCACCGTAAGCGTAAGGAGAGAAAATTGTATATAAAATTTGAAAAGCAGTAGATATAAAAAATGTTTGTTTAAGATTAGAAGTAATAATAGTTTAAAATCTTGGCTTTCGACATTACTTAATTAGAAATTAAAGTTTAAAAAGTTTTAAATGTGAACTGGAGCTGACAGTTCTGAAAAGACAAGGTAAAATGGATGTCTACATGACATGACATGACATGACATGGCCTGCAGTCCAATGCCGGCCGGTAAACTACTACACACGTAAAGGCACCCATTCACGTTCAGTCGGCCGGCCGTATTTTGCCGGAGGGATAATGGCCGGGCTGCCGGTACTCACTACACACACGCAGTTAAATGACGAGCCGCGTTCTGCCGGCGGCCTGTCGTCTGTTAAAACTTATCGTGTGTAGTAGTTTACCGGCCGGCATTGGACTGCAGGCCATGTCATGTCATGTAGACATCCATTTAACCTTTTTTTTTCAGAACTGTCAGCTCCAGTTCACATTTAAAACTTTTTAAACTTTAATTTCTAATTAAGTAATGTCGAGAGCCAAGATTTACAAATGTATATACATTCGAAACATGTAGATAATTTACCATTCATTAAAACTTTATTTTAATATACCAGTAGAGGAAAATTTTAAGTGTGTTATTTCTCTCCTTTCTAAAATGTTATAGTTTTTATTCAGTAACGCCGAACAAAATCGCAAACCAACCCACCTTCATCAAGAATTTTATTGAGTTGAGTTGTACCGCAAACATAAATATTTGTGGAAAATGAAAGACTCTTCATATGCTAATAGGGCTTTGCGATTTAAAGCATAATATGAAGAATTACTTTTACTATATAAAACATTAGATGTCGAAGCAACTTTAGACTCGATGAAACATAAGATAAATAATATGAAAAGTGCGTTCAGAAAAAAACTGAAAAAGGCATTAGGGTGTCCTTTCTTGTAATATACGGTTTCAATAAATACTCGAAACAATGATCATTTATCCTAATAAAGTTTTTAAATCACTTGCACTCGATTGCCTCAGTCCTCGTACAAGTTTCATGTGGGAGAAAGTGCAACGTCTTTTTAGCCAGTCTTTCATCCAAATTGTTTTTCTTTTCCTTTTTCTTAGTTCGTGTGAAATAACAACAATTGCCGCTGCGCACTGTTTTTGCGACATGTTTGACCTGTCGAAATAACTGCGCGTGTATGGTGAAATAACAAAAACTGAAGGCCGCTATCGAATCCGGCAGAAATCCTCCGGCCGTAATCGGTGAATAAAACTGTACGTGTAGTTTGACTTTCGATAACGGCCGGCCGGTCAGGACGGACAGTCCACGGACTGAAGGCCGACTGAACGTGAATAGGTACCATGCGAGGCACCCATTCACGTTCAGTCGGCCGGCCGTATTTTGCCGGAGAGATAATGGCCGGGCTGCCGGTACTCACTACACACACGCAGTTAAATGACGAGCCGCGTTCTGCCGGCGGCCTGTCGTCTGTTAAAACTTAACGTGTGTAGTAGTTTACCGGCCGGCATTGGACTGCAGGTCATGTCATGTCATGTAGACATCCATTTAACCTTTTTTTTTCAGAACTGTCAGCTCCAGTTCACATTTAAAACTTTTTAAACTTTAATTTCTAATTAAGTAATGTCGAGAGCCAAGATTTACAAATGTATATACATTCGAAACATGTAGATAATTTACCATTCATTAAAACTTTATTTTAATATACCAGTAGAGGAAAATTTTAAGTGTGTTATTTCTCTCCTTTCTAAAATGGTATAGTTTTTATTCAGTAACGCCGAACAAAACCGCAAACCAACCCACCTTCATCAAGAATTTTATTGAGTTGAGTTGTACCGCAAACATAAATATTTGTGGAAAATGAAAGACTCTTCATATGCTAATAGGGCTTTGCGATTTAAAGCATAATATGAAGAATTACTTTTACTATATAAAACATTAGATGTCGAAGCAACTTTAGACTCGATGAAACATAAGATAAATAATATGAAAAGTGCGTTCAGAAAAAAACTGAAAAAGGCATTAGGGTGTCCTTTCTTGTAATATACGGTTTCAATAAATACTCGAAACAATGATCATTTATCCTAATAAAGTTTTTAAATCACTTGCACTCGATTGCCTCAGTTCTCGTACAAGCTTCATGTGGGAGAAAGTGCAACGTCTTTTTAGCCAGTCTTTCATCCAAATTGTTTTTCTTTTCCTTTTTCTTAGTTCGTGTGAAATAACAACAATTGCCGCTGCGCACTGTTTTTGCGACATGTTTGACCTGTCGAAATAACTGCGCGTGTATGGTGAAATAACAAAAACTGAAGGCCGCTATCGAATCCGGCAGAAATCCTCCGGCCGTAATCGGTGAATAAAACTGTACGTGTAGTTTGACTTTCGATAACGGCCGGCCGGTCAGGACGGACAGTCCACGGACTGAAGGCCGACTGAACGTGAATAGGTACCTTAAGTTTTAACAGACGACAGGCCGCCGGCAGACTGCGACTCGTCATTTAACTGCGTGTGTGTAGTGAGTACCGGCAGCCCGGCCATTATCTCTCCGGCAAAATACGGCCGGCCGACTGAACGTGAATGGGTACTTTTAAAGAGACAACGAAAACTGTCTAATGACAATTTTGAATACAGAGTGTAGAACGGAGCATTTATTTTCTGTACGTACGCCAGTGATCATAAATATGAGTTTTTGACAATAAGTAATTTCGTAATGCTCCGAATATTACATTTAATAATTTGAAAAGCAAGTATTTTATTTCAAATGATAATTATAATTTTAGGAAACATAACGGTATTAAATTACATGGCATTGGAGAGAATGTAACTTTGTAATTTGGGAGTTGAATAGCGCTCAAGATCAAACAAATTTTAATTTATAACTGCGTTGTGACTGTGCTAGTATTGCTTTTAAAATTAATATAGTATCTAATATCTGCAGTGTGGATCAAAAAGTTCTATCCCTTTATTAAAACTTACATTTATTTTAAACTTTTCTTGTTTTTACAACACAAGAAAACTAAAAATGAAAATAATTGAAAAGAGTTTGTCTTTTCAATTAATATCTGTGGTCCGGCACTTTACCGGTTTTGAGAGCGCTCTTGCAAAATTTTCTGTTTTTACAGAATAAGCCCTTTACGACTGACCTTTTCTAAGGTACCGTACTGGGACGCAAGATGTCGCACCGGGTTCTATAATTCCCGTCGATAAAAATGAAAAATTATAGATTTTAACAGTTATATTATATTGCATTTTGTTCATTGTGTTTTATACTATAATTTTCTTTAAATTTTATTTTTAAACTTTATTTTTGATTGCAAGAGATTCCTTTGATATAATAATAATGGTAATAAACTTATTCAAAATTTTTGCAGACTCTAAAGTCGGGAAACGAAATTATCATTCTTTTGTGTTTCCTTACTTTTAAAATAATTTAATTTCTTGAATTTTAATTTTATACGATTTTAGAAAGCATGACTGGTGGGTGCCATTTTAAAAGTTAAATGGATTTTATTGGAAAAAAACATTTGAACAAAAACAATATGAATAATTTACTTTTTTATAATATCGCTGTATTTTAAAAATATTAATGACTGCAGTTTCGCAGTACTACTACATTATCAAACTAAATACCTTAAAACTACGGTATTCCCTTATATTTATAGCAATATAATGCAGATAATTATTCCTTAATTTAGTTATTTATCCTTAAGTATTGTGAATAGCGGGGTATTCCACAGGTCTGTTTAATCATTTAGTAGGTTTATGGTAGGGTTTTTATTATGTTTGTTAATTTCAATTGATTTTTACTTTTTGGAACATTATACTAAATTTTTAAATTATTAATATCTGGGAATCAATGACCTGCCTCCTGATTAGGTAATTATTGTTAAAAACCTATGTGCAATCCAACATAAGTGTCTCCAAAATGGCAGCTTCCTGTGATATCGCTTTTTAATATTGGTAAAAAATTAGGAGCAGCTCCCCCCTGGGAAAAGGGGCGGCCGTCAATGTTTCTATTCACTTTGTGGTAAGTACTATAATTAACCGTAAAATTTTAATATCTAAAAATAATTATTGTCCAATTAGTCCTCATGCCGGCTCTGGTTTGTAGGTCCTTTCACTACCTAATATTCGCTCTCTAGTAATGACAGTGAGTGCATACTAGCATATTCCACCATTGCACAGGAAGAAAAAATAATAACTACTTGTTATGTTTCACAAATTTAATCAGTTTCCTGACACGTGTTTCGGCCCTTGCGGGCCATTGTCAAAGGAGTACAAGAAGATACTAAATTCTACGTGACATTACAAAGGTATTTATATCATATTATGGTAATTATAAACATGTCATAAAATTAAAATTAGAATTAGAAGATTAAATGGTCAACTGTGGGTTTTCCTAACTTTTAAAGCTACAAATACATATATGGTCTTAAATTAGTGTGCTATTAAGAATTAGGGAAGCGCCTGAAGGTATTTCAGTTTGATTATTGACAACATTACATTTGTTTTTTTATGGCTTTTTTGATATCTATTGTTTCTAGTAAATTTAGTTTTCTGCTTTTATTGTGTATGTATATGGGTTTTATGTTGTTAGAGATTGAGTGATTGTTTGAAATGCAGTGATCAGCTAAATCTGTTTTATTTTGTTTTTTTAAAATATATGTTTTGTGTTCTTTAAGCCTGGTGTCAAAATTTCTACCTGTTTGTCCAATGTAGATAGCCTCGCAGTTGTCACATCCTATTTGGTAGACTCCACTTTGTAAAAGTTTTTTTTTAGTTTCTATTTTAGTATTGGATATGTATTTGTGTAACTTGTTTTTATTGCCTTGTATAGGAATGATATTAAGGTTTTTTTTAAAGTTTTTTGGCGACTTTTTGGCTTGTGTTCCCTGTATATCTTATTGATCAGTATTTTTCCTTAATTAGACTGGGATGTTCTTTGTAGAGAAGTTTTTGTGTGTTTTGTTTTTGTTTTTTCTTTATTATTTGGTGTATGATTTTTGTTGGATAAACGTTGTTTGCGGCTATTGTTTTTATGATATCTAATTCCTTTTGTATTGGATGTCTAAGAGAGGAATGTTAACTAGTCGATGTATCATACTATTGAATGCAGCTAGTTTTGTTTGTTGGGGGTGCTTTGAATCTGCGGGTATGACTATATCTCTGGTAGTTGGTTTTCTATAAATTTGGTAGGTAAATTGATTTTGTTGGTTTTTCATTATTGTGAGGTCTAGGAAATTAATTGAGTTGTCAGTCTCTTTTTCTATGGTAAATTATTATTATTTTTTCTTCCTGTGCAATGGACCAACAGTTTAACCAAGCATGTAGCCCAACACAAATTAATTATACTCCACCATTTTCAGATTTTCAATACTTTACTTCCCATTATGTATCTTTGCCTCAATAGTAATTGATGTTGACATCAATTAGAGGGATTTAAGCAAATACGTTAACTACTGAATTGTTAAATAATCTCGTCATCCAAATAACCGCCTAGTAGATGTATACAAATAAAACTATTTTCAGTAGATTCCCTTCAGTTTGCGCCACTATTTATTTACATGAAACAAACAGCTCAGTGCCAATTTCGTAAACAAGTTATTTAATGAACATTTCTATTGCCGATGTCGTCAGAAATATTAAACAGCATAAAACACTTCTGCTAAGGAAGTATTATTAAAACAAGAAATAGTCTGTACTTAAGAAACTACGTTGTTCGAGAAACTCATTTATATAGCAATAACAAAATCCCTTAGTTTTAATCATAGCCAGTTAGTCAACGGTAAATAGCAAACGTTCCATGTAGGGCCTGTTCAAAAAAGCGATTTTTTTTTTAATCTAAAACCTGGTGATAACGAGATACTTACTGATATTAGAAGAACTACATTTTGTGAAATAACAATTGAGTTCAGATATTCACGAACAAATTGTCCAAAAAATTTGTTTTTCAGATGAAGCAACGTTTTCTTTAAATGGTCAGGTTAATAGACAAACAGAAACTGGGCACAGGAAAATCTCCACTGGTTCATAGAAAACCATTCCCAGAAAAGGTCTAAGCAGATATTGTTGAAAATAGGCTAATCGGACCATTTTCCTTTGACGAAAGCTTCAAAAGATATCTAAATTTTCTTCTAAATGGTCTGGTTCCAGCTCTTGCCGCTTAATTGATAATGATCCTAATTTATCAAGTTTAACCTTATGGATTCAACAGGATGCTGCTTAAATACAATTTTTCAGGGGGGTAGCCACCCAGATCGCCCCATCTTAACCCTCTGGATTTCTTTTGGCTTCATCAAAAATTTAGTTTATAAATCTCAACCCAACCTGATAGATACGCTTCGAGGAGTCCAATCGATGAGTAATACGAGAAATTTCTCAGCAGGTTTTACAAAATGTACAACCGGAATTTTTAGATCGGTTAATCTACTGCAGAACAGTTGGTGTAAGACATTTTCAACAACTTACGAAATAGTTTATTTTCATACTATGTCGTTTGTCTATTTTGTTTCAAAAGGTAATATTTCGTAAACGGTTGAGCATAGGTGTGGGGCATGATTTCTCAAAAATGTTTAAAATTGATTGTAAAATGTAAAAATGCAAAAATATACAATATGTTTTATTAAAAAAATTTAAGTTGATACACATGGGAAACAGTAATGAAACTAAAATATATATTTAAAAAAAAAATGCTTAAAAGAAATTAATTTGACGTGTCCGAGCGATTCTTGATCAAGTGGCTGACATTCTATATAAGGGGCTGATCCGTTTCTTTATAGTAATAAAGGGTGGAATATAATATGCACATTGCATATATATGCATTTTTTGCATATTTTGTCAATTTCATAATAAAATGCATATTTTTCATAAATCATTATTTTAAGAGCATATTTTTATGTTTTCGGCTTTATCAAAAAATCTAAAATGTTAAAGGTTTAATGTCCAGTTCGGTACTTATTTCAGGGATTTCCCAATCTGAAGATTATAATAATTATATTTACATTTTGGTTATACTATACACAAGGTATTTATTGGGAGTTTCCGGGGTTTGGAGGTATATTGTCAGGAGTTGTTTATTGTCACTTAATAATGCGTTATTATTACCTGCTTAACGCTTAATGTAACAACATTCCCGGTAAAGTAGGGGGTCAAGTAAGAAGCAAATTGGATGTAACTGAAAAAAGAATGAAAGATTTAAATACTTAACTGCAGAACAAAGCATTTATGAGGGTAAACCATAAAACGAAGTTGTATCTTGGCCTTATATTTTGCTACCTAAGTTGCAATATTCTCCGATTACATCAGTAGAAGTTGAAAGAAGCTTCTCTTTGTATAAACATATTTTTACTAACAAAAGACGATGCTTTTTAGTTGAAAATTTTGAAAAATATTTAGTAAATAAATGCCTTTTATACAATTTTAGGTTAAAATATTGTTTACTTTTATCTTTCTTTGTTTTTGCATTTTTTTTTAAATAAACATATTTTTTAAAACCAAATGTGTTTCTTTACCTCATTTCACTATAATGAATTAAGAAATATTGCATGCCAGTATATTTGGTAAAAAAATGCAAATATCCGCATATTTTAAAGGCAAACAAGGCGCATATTTTGGCTGGATTGAAGTGCATAATAATCAGCCCTCTAATCATAATTGTATGTTAATAAGTTATGTTTTAACGATTTTAATAATATAAACTGTTGTTTACAACTTTAATTTTTGTAAATAATGTTTGAGTTGAGTTTAATTATTTTATAGCTATAATTTTACTTACATAAGAGACTGTAATGGTCTTTCAGTTTATAGTTACGAGAAATATAAATAAACCCATCTTCTGAGAAATGCTAGGACAGAAAATATATTTCTACGTTTACAACCCATATAAACGAATCGATTTATATTATTACGAAAGCGAAAATATAACAAAAATGTAAAATATTACGTAATATTTCTATATAATAGTTGGCCGGAATAAAGAAAAATAACTACAATTATTTAAGAATACAAAGCCCGGCGGGACTTAGTTTTACGATTCTAGACAGTCTAAATGGCCAATCGTATATACGTCCGATATAACAAAAGATATATGGCCCTCTATTCGAGGAATACGTCTCAATTTGGGAAGATAAATAAAAATGTAAATATGAACATAAACGGAACAAAATTATTGTACGTCCATAGTTATAAAATAATAAACTGCTCCTCACAAAGTTCGATAAATTGTTTTTTTAACACTTTTATTACACTTTACATACCGTGCGAGCAAAAATTATTTGCATCAAAGAGGGTCTTGCATCTAAGGACGTAATTCTTAGCCGTAGAGCTTAATACCTGTTGGGTGTCAGTAACTACCTGAATTAACAATCAATCAGTTATTCCGTCATCTTTGACAGTCGTTACAAGAAATTTGATTCATCGCTAATTTTTCCAATTTCTTGAACAATTCACACAATGGGCTTTACGGAACAGCACAAAACATTTATGGTTAAAGCTTATTTTCGAAACAGGGTTAGAGTAAATGGTGAGTGGCAATACAATCCGGGTTTGTGTATGGACGATTTTCACGAACATTTTCCTAACGTTGCTTTTATTGCTGGGGATTTTTATCATTGCCTGAAAAGAACCGTGGCTGTGTTTAGGGAAACAGGTTCTATACAACACAAAAAAGGAGCAGAAAGACCATCTGTAAGAACAGAAGAACTGCGTTTGTTGCAAACGTTCGTGAAATAATGCAAAATACGCCAACAAATTGTATAAGACGCCTGTCCCAAGAAGTGGGAAGATCTTATGGAACATGCAGGACTATTCTTAAGAAGCCGCTAAATTTATTTCCTTTTAAAGTGCAAGTATTCCAAGAAATACAAACCGCAGATTTTGAAAGACGCAGGAATTACTGCAGGAATTTATGCTTGGAGCAATTTATGTAATCATTTTTCTTTTTCTTTCTGTATATTTTTACCTTGTTAATTTTGTAAACAACAAAAATAAATTTGTATTTGCCTATTTATTTTAATACTCATTAGTTTGGCATAATATCATGTCATAATATGAATTTGACAAAATTTTAACCTAGATTTGGTTAGATATATCGTCCCCATATTATTGTGATCTAAACCAAGCCCTACGTTTTTTAGTCCAAGCCCTCTTTGATGCAAATAATTTTTGCTCGCTCGGTACTTTAGTCGGTCTCTTGAAAAGGTTTTGGCAGTTTTTTATTTCAAGTCCTAGGACTGTAATTATTCTAATTTTTTTGACTAGCAGCTGTTTTTAAAACAAAAATTGAAACGCATGCACTTAAGCAAACTAAACATATAATCATATCAAATGTGTCTTCTTATAGGACCGTGATACCAGAAGCTGTCTCAAACTCGCTTATTATAAATGGAGCACCCTGTATACCACACACTTTTTTGTGTTCCTTCCTTCATTTCCAATAACTTTCGTTAAAAGTTTTTGTATTCTACTTTATTCGTTTCGAAGAAAAAAATTGTTTTTCTCAAATTTTTACCTTTAACAGGACGTCGCCTACAATTGAATTATATTTTCAAAGATAAAAGGGCGAAACTCGAATTTCCGGTTGTAGATTAGATATTATGGTGTTCGATAATGAATTGTCGAAAAATGGAATTTTACATACAGAGAAGTGAAAAAGTAAGAATTTTTCTATTCTACAATGTGTACCACAGAAAGTTGCAAGAGACCTTTTCAACTAACCTAACTTAATACACGTTGAATTATATTTTCAAAGATAAAAGGGCGAAACTCGAATTTCCGGTTGTAGATTAGATATTATGGTGTTCGATAATGAATTGTCAAAAATGGAATTTTAAATACAGAGAAGTGAAAAAGTAAGAATATTTCTATTCTACAATGTGTACCACAGAAAGTTGCAAGAGACCTTTTCAACTAACCTAACTTAATACACGTTAACAGGAATAAGCTGCCTTAAAGAAAAGGAAAACAAGCTTCTATACGCAAAGAAAGCTGGTATTGCTTTGCTTGTGAAGAGAACAGGGTCGCTGATATGAGGTTGTGTTTCACATGCGCTTGTGGCAGGCAGTTGTGGCCCTTACTTACCTAGACGACAGAAAAACCGCAGCGCTACTACAGCACACTCGGAAGGACCTAAGAAACATCACTGCCGAAGTCACCGGACATTGCTTGTTCGGTAGACCTGCTGAATGTATGCAAATACCAACTAACGACTTCTGTAGAAGTTGCAGAGATGAAAAAGAGGAGAAAAGTATTCAGCATTTTTTGTGTGAATGCCCCGGCCTTGCGAGAAGAAGGCCCTGTGCGAACCATTCTTTAATGATCTGGAGGAAGTGAGTAGCCTACAACTGGGTCGACTCACTAAGTGTTTTAACAGTAGTGGCTGCTTTGAATGAGCTGTCAAGATTCTTCTACGTCGCGTTAACCATCAGGAAGCTGATGCGGATAGGTTCCGAGGAACATGTGTATCACAACGGTCCTTATAAGACTACGTGTGACTGTTTGGACAATGCCAGAGGTCTGCCACTCTTACCTAACCTAACCTAACCTAACCTTCATATGCGCTTGTTGGGTTTTCCAGGAATGTGTAGACGGACTAAGCAAGTTAGATGATCTAATACTATTAATCACAATTGCAAATAATTACTAAACGCTTTTAATCGAAAAATTAAATAAAAACATTTTTATTGAAGCTTAAGCCTACCCTGGTGTGCTTGTATTATTAATGGCTTGCCTACAAACTGCAATAAATAATGTTAATTACTAATATGAGGAAAAGTTTCCAATTTCTATATTTTATTAAAACCACAATATTATGAAAAGCTACTGCAGCCAGTTATGTAGCATGTAAACATTAAAACCAAATAACTTGGATATATACTTCACAATATTAAATTCGTTGCTTTATGGCCAAACTGGCTGCTATACTTACATACGTCTTGTCGTTTCTACAACGTATCTTTACTTACATTACAAGCACTTCGGTATAATAGATCTTTCAAAGACCATTTATTAAAATAACGAAAATATAAAGGTATTTTATGTATATAAATATTAGGGTTTGTAATCCCGGCTCCTCCTTAAAAATGCAATCCCGAAAAATCCCGGTTTTGGGCACTGAAATCACGGGAAAAATAAATCATAAATTATGTTAAGAAAACATTATTAATAATAATACTATTTCTAACTAGGGCTGGGCAAAAATTCGATATATCGATATATCGAATAACGATATTAAAAAAATAAAATATTATATCGATATTATCGATATATTATATCCGATCACATCGATAATATAAATTTTTCGATTTTTTGATGTTGGTGTAAGAATGTCGCCTAAATATTTGGATGAATATCATTGATAATAAAAGGAGGGAAGAATGCGATAATCATTATTGCTTTTATCCTTTATTTACGCCTTTACCAGATTTGTTTAGTGGTTAATGTAATTTTTGACTGTTACTAATGAATTTTTATACATGTCATTGTGTCTTCTGAGGAAAGATTTGAAATACTTTAAGAATGATATTTTAAAAATTTGTTAACTTGTAGCATATTATTGCTTAATAATTCTTGTAATCTAATAATACAAGTGAAATTATAACATATTGCTATTTAAAAATGTTAAAGAATGTAGGCCGCCCGGCCACTATTTTAAAGCTTAATTAATATGATGAAGTTTTTTTTTTATACAAAAAGGTATTCGTGTAAAAAATTATTGGGCTAATAGTTTAGGAACAAAAGGATTTATTTAAATCATTTCATAAACTATAATTGGTATGTTAAATCAAAAACACTCGGACGGTCATAGCTTCCTTATAACACCTTTAAGGACCAATATTTAATTGAATATTTTTTCTTCATGTTTTCATAATTAAAGTCTCCTCTTGAAATGAAGGTACGGAGTTTCACAGGGCACATAAGAAAATATTGATATATTTATAATAAAAATAATATTTTTATGTTTAATCGATAACGTATATAATATTATCGATATATCGACTATATCGATTTTTTTTTATATCGATATTAGATAATGGAATTTCAATATCGCGCAGCTCTATTTCTAACATCAGCCATTAGGGTAAAAATACTTTTATCAATTCCAAATTATCACCATATTACTAACCTGTGCTATTACGGTAGAAAAAAAAAAAAAACTACAAAACACAAAATTATTTAAAATTGATAAACTAAACACCTACATTCTATGGCAAAATCATACAAGGGTTAATATTAATTTTAAACCCATGTTAAAGATAATAAAATTAAAACTTATTAATGTGGCAACAAGATCGAAAGAATAATAGCGATAAAATCAAAACAATAATATAATCAATAAAAATAAAATAAATTAATTTTAGGATACCGGTCCACTGTGCGATACCGGTAGAAATAATCAAACCTACTCCACTAGTGAGTAATAATTAATGCATCTGGTTATTTATTGTATCAAAGTCAGTAAATCGATAACATTTAAGAAGTTTCTTACAACATAAATAGAAATAATTTACCTTTATTAGTGTTACAATTTTTCGGGATCAATCCCGGGATTTAGTCTCTTCGATACCGAAAAGAATGGGATCCAAACATACGTCCTGGATTGTAAGCCCTAATAAATATACATAGTCATGCATTCATTTTTAAACGTCGCAACCTGTTATAACTTGTTTGCGCTAATAAGTTTGTATTAGATTGTGTGTAAAATGAAATTTAAATTCTGAATAGGTAAATTTGCTTCAAGAAATTATGATCGATGGCGTCACTTGGGAAATGAAAAGACGGATGACTGGCATAATAAAAGTACGCCGAGAAAATATTTATATTAATAAAATAGTAATTCCTGTCGTTTTTTCTTGTTCATTGAATGTTGCGTCAAAAATAACCAGGACGTGTTTTGGACGATGGTAAGCAACCCTAGGCTACGTCACTGCCAGGTTAAAACAGTATAGGGCAACAGATAATCCATCTTTTCATTAAGGTGGGAGTATCAACATGCTTGCCAACCTAGGTATAACCTATTTCGCGTAGATTTATTTATGTTTTCTAGCTTTTACACAAAATTTAAATAAAGTCATTATCTACTTTATATTCTATAGGTAATAATTGCCATATTTAATAAGTATCAAGGAAGTTCATAACTTATTTTAGGACAATTGTATAGCGAAGAACACCTGTGTTGACAATTCTCTGTCTTTTCTTTTCTTTTTGACGTTGCAAAGGTTATTTATTCATTTTCAACAAGAATCTAACCCTCTAAAATTAGCCAGATAATAGGTACTTACTTTCCTTTTGCTTCTTTTAAACAGCACAGTTAAAATCTTTGCTTAGCTAAGTTGTTAAAGGAACGCTTTGAGAACAACTTTGTATAATCGTATGAGAAATATAGACGGGCATACTTAACCGCTGCAAGGAGGGAGAAAAAAATATTTTCTGATCTAAGTTAAATTTTTTTTTTAAAAGGAACGCTCACCTTATCCGCTGGCTTTGCTTTGCTGTTTAGAAATAACTTAAAGGAACTCGGCTATTATTTACCTTTGCCTTTTTAAGCGGTTTCGTTAAAATAAACTTTTACGACGAAAAAATCAGGTTTGCAAGGTATAGCGATTCTTTTAAATTTGCATAATTTTACCTAAAAATGTTTAAATTTGTACACACAAACTTTATTTTAACACACACAATCCGTTCTTAATTATACTACATTTTCTTCCATCTGATATAGTTTGAAACTCTCAATTTGTTTGCTAATTTCCTTTCGGTATTGCTCAATTCGTTTCGTACAAACATTAATTCTGAAAGTTCCGAATTAGATACAACATTGTTGACAAATCGGCTAAAAAGCCTGCATAATGATATCCATTAAACTTCATTTTGTACGAATGTGCGGAAACAAATGTTACCAGGTTATTTTGTTTGCTAGGAATTGCTAGTTTGGAAACACCCGTATTTTAAACCCTTATTATAGGTAGAAACCACAATTTAAACGGCAGGCATGTGAATATTAAGTACACAGGCAAGGCCTATTTTATCATTAGGCTGCGGCTTGAAGCCCAATATCAAGTAGAGGCCAGAAATAAACATAATGAGCAAAATTAAAAAAAAAATACTTGTTTACATTATTTTACATATTTTCCACACGTATGAAGGTTTGCGGTACAAGCAAAGGTATAGCGCTTAGTGCTATATTTTTCGTATATCGAGCACACTACGCTTTTTTCACAATAATACTAATGTTTATCGTTCATTATTATATAAACAATTTCAAGAATTATTTTAAACTATATTTATTTTGCGCTTTTTAGTTCGATTAATTATTATTAAAGCGTGTCTTTTAGTTTTTTTAAACTATATTTATTTTTCATTTTTTAGTTTCAGTTAGGATGGTTAAGAAAAAAAAAATTTTGAGGTAGATTGAGCTAGATTATTGTATTGTCAGCGGTTCTTGATAAGTCTACAAAATTTAAATTAAATCTGACCGTTTAAAGTGGGCCAAAATCGGGTTCAAAGAAGTCGGTTACAAACAAACATACCTACAAAGCCGAAAAAACCTGATCGTCTATGCGGAATTATAAGAAAAAGAAGATATTTGCAAATTTTGTAAAAAGTTTAATTTTCCGACATTTTCCATACATATTTTTAAAAAAAAATTGTCAAAATATTATTTTGACGGGTAGAATTTTTTTTATAAATTTTTTCTCTATTCTTAGCGACAATATCTATACCACCCCACGTTTGTTTCATTACTATCGGTTATTGTAATAATTCTGACATATTGACAGGTGTCAAATTTTAGAAAGAGAATTTTTTGCGTATTTTTTCAACTTTTCACCGTCAATATACATACGACCTTATGGTTTTTTCATTAATATCATTTTTTTAAACGATTTGACATATACAGCTGTCAAATTTTGACAGAAGAATTTTTTGCTTATTTTTCCCGAAGTCTCCGCATCGAATACTATACGACCCCATAATTTCAAAAAAAAAAATTTCCTTGTCGGACTTCCATTGTCTTTATCAGTCAGTTTACACTTGAAAACGGTTAGAGATACTAACTAACAGAAACGTTGTGTTAAGTAACAAAATAAAGACAATGAAAGTCCGACAAGGTAATTTTTTTGATATTACTTCATTGTCTACCACCTTCAAAAAAAGACCCCATAATTTGTTTCGTCAAAATCGGATCTTCGTTTTATACCTGACAGCTGTCAAAATTTGACAGGAGAATTTTCTTGCGTATAGATTATTTTATTGTCAGCGGTTCTTGATAATTTAACTTAAATCTGACCGTTTAAAGTGGGTCAAAATCGGGTTCAAAGAAGTCGGTTACAAACAAACAAACAAACATACATACATACATACAAAGATACATACAAAATACAGGTGAAGCTAATAAAAGCGACTTATTTGAAATGTTTGGTAGTGCCTGGCGGCTTGCATTTTTGACTTGACATTTAAACCTTTTTTACATTTAGTGGGGTAATGCTTTCGCGTATTACCGTTTTATTTTCTCATTCATTGGGAGGGGGGTAATTACCAGTGAATTGACCCTTGGAGAAAAGGGCCGTGCAATATTATTTATCGATTTTATTTATATTATGTAATAAGATATAATTATTAAATTATTAAGTAGGTAGTTGTAAGATTATTAAATTACGCTCTTTTAAGTAGCCGATTAATCAAGGGCCAATTCCGAAAACGGCGCAGCACATTTCAAGACGAAATTATTGAAAATTTTACCTAAAGACATAAATTACCATTGATTTACGCATCCCCCTTTTTTCAATTTTAACCGGAAGAAAGAAAAAGGGCAATTTTAAACGTGACGCTGTTTAAAAATCGTTTCTTTTTCTCGAATCCCTTCTTTTCTTGTATCTAATATACGTAAATTTCATTAAAACTGGTACTGTGATATACATTAAATATGTACAGGGTTTGTCAAAAGTCCGGAATAAAATTAATATATTTTTATAGGAGTTATTATTTCGAAAAACCGCTGAAACACGGGAATTTATTTAAATTGTTGTTTACCTTTCTGTAATATTTTAACCCCCTCCCTGCACCCCCTAACGTCTAGCTGCCCTAACTTTTTTTCCAAATGGCAACCTAGGTCCTAGGTCGTGAAACAATCTTAAAACCGGACATGCAAACAAAGTAGCCATGCAATGTTTTTATCGGAATTTTGTTTCTTATCACTAGAGCGCGAAAAGTTTACGACATTCCAGTGACGTGTTGTTATTGGAAAAAACGGGATTGCCGAGTTCAGTCCGGTTTACCTGCGTCATTGAATATGAAACTATATAAGAATGACGGATGTCCGAGAAAAGTTGACAACCCATTTTTTGACGTATTGGAGCTGGTTTGGCCGCCATTGTGGAGTTGATCGTAACTCTAACCTTAAATCTGTCGCCTGTCTGTCGTTATAATGCAGCGCCTCGGCAACAGATGCCTGAAATTCACTGATGTGATGTCGTGGTGTTGCCGCATATCGTACTTTATTGATATTTTTAAGGATTCAAACATTTTTAACAGACAATAAAATAGGAGGTTCTCAATTCCAGCCGATTGTATGTTTTTGATAATAATATGTACGCTGATTACTCCGGGGTAATTGAACCGACTTTCATAATGATTTTGTTGCATTAGGTGTTAAATGTTAAACAAATAAAAGTAGATAAAAAGCGACAGCAAGTATAACTAAAATAGGTTTTATTTCTTCGAAAAATAGCAAAATACGTAATGCACTAATACAAACAAACTGGATGTTTCTTAAGTAAGAAAGTAAAACCTATTTATTTTAGCCATTTTGAAAAGTAGTATCTAATAATTGAAAATTTAAACCAAGTTATACAAACAAACCGCACATCATTCATATTTTACCCAACATATACGTTGTAGGTAGCCTATAGGTAGGTATTGAATAGTGAGAGTCGTCATTTAATTCTGTTAGAAATAGAATACATGGCGGTTAATATGTTTTCATGTAATTAACGTTGAGAAGTCAAAAGGTTGAAAATATTATAAGCTACAAAGCAATTAAAAATAGGGACATTTTTAAGTCTAGACTATACTATAGGTAGGAAAATAAATGTAAGCTACTTAAATCTAGGATAGGTGTAGGTACTTATGTAAAATCAAGTTTTACGATAAGCTATAAAAATAAATTTAAAAAACTCATGCAGCAAGTCAAACAGACAGGCGGCAACAATGCTTTAATTTAGCAGTGAAAAGGTTAGTCGCTTTCTTGTTGGTGAACTCATTGTGCCATCTATGAATTTAACGTAGCAGATTTAGGAAATCGGCTCATATGGCCTTCTTATAGTTTGATATTCAATGCCTGCGTTAATGCGTTGGCCCAAAATTTAGATAGGTGAGTTCAGTCCCAGTGCAAATAGGGTGGATCAGGAGGAGGCGATAACTAGAGAAACAAATTCCGTCTAAAAGGTATATCGGCAACCGGTTTGTTCCTTGTTACCCAGAGCATTTTTTTTTAAATTCAATTCAAAGAGCCGGACTGAATTGGGCTATAGTTAGGACTGAACTGGGCTGTCACTAGCGTGGGATTATAGACCCGGGACTGAACTCGACTATGCCTGGAAAAAATTACTTTTTAAGCTACTTAATGATTATGTACACAGATATAATATATTGCCTAATTTTCAGTCACGTTTTAGAACAAGACATAGTACAATTACAGCTCTTTCCAGAATAACTGACGATATTATTGGCAATACAGACAAAAAAAGAGTTACAGTTTTGGTATAGTAGTTATGAAGTTTTAATATCAAAACTTAAATACTACATATTTTCCCTTGATGCAATTTCTATTATAACATCTTACCTTCACCAAAGAACTAAAAAAACATCATTTAATTTCCAGTATTCTACCTTGTCCGCAGTTTTATCAGGCATTCCCCAGGGATCTGTTTTGGGTCCACTACTTTTTTCAATATGCACAGCAGATATTGTAGACAGCGTAAACTATTCAAACATCGGACCGTTTGCAGACGATATTAATTTATTTATTAAATTTGATCCAATGCATTTTTGTGATGTCGGCGACATTTGGTTTCAGCAAGACGGAGCGACGGCATACACAGCGCGCGAAGCAATAGCTTTATTGAAGAAATCAGTTTGGTGAGCAGATAATTTCGCGTTTTGGACCTGTCAACTGGCCGCCTAGATCGTGTGATATTACACCCTTGGACTTTTTTCTTTGGGGTTATGTCAAATCAAAAGTCTTCGTCGGTAAGCCAGCTACGATTCAGGAGTTAGAAGCCAACATTACTTGCGTAATTCAGCAGATACCGGTCGCAATGCCAGAAAGCGTGATCGAAAATTGAACCTTCCGAATGGACCACGTACAGCGTAGTCGCGGCCAGAAGTTAATTGAAATTATATTCAAAAAATAAATGTCAAAGATTGTTCTTTCAGCTCATAATAAAGATTCCACAATTCAATTCCATTTTATATGTTTTATTTAGAATTTAAAAAAAAAGGTCAAAATGAATCACCCTATACAAAGAGAAGCTTATTTCAACATCTACTGATGTAATCGAACAAAACTGCAACTTTGGTAGCAAAATATAAGGCCAAGATACAACTTCGTTGGGTGGTTTACCCTCATACATGATTTTTACTGCAGTTTCACAAACAGTTACACAAGTTTCTGCGCTCTATACAAATAATGGCCAAAATACCCTCGGCGAAAAATGCAACCTTAAATATTTCACTACTACCTTGTTCCCACGCCACTGATTGCATACTGGGTCACCTGATATTTTCAAAAAGTGACCTACGATAATACCTGTTTATACCTAAAAGTTCATTTTTAGATGATTGCGTACAACAGCATTTTGGAGTAAATGTACGAAGATACTTAAACGACATTTTTCGAAAGAATGGCCAAAGGTCTCTGAACCTTAAGCCGTTGAATTTCTTTCTATGCGGGCTCTTCTTCCCAGGCTGGTATAGAAAAATTGTAACAACTTAGCAGTCTATTTTCTTTTAAATAAATAAAATGTTTACACAATCTAAAAATAGAGAAAATAACTAGAAAATTCACGATGCTAGAACTTTACTATTTGAAATAAAAGGCAGTGAAAGCACCTTCCTTAATCTATTCTAATGAAGGTAAATAGCAACTTTATTTTAGCCAACAGAAAACTTTAGTTCTGTTGTTGGTGCAACATTCCAAATACTTTATTTTAGTCGAGTAAGATAAATGAATATTTAAATTTCAGTCGAAATCAGTTCAGCTTTAAAAAAAATTTTGATGGGTTAAAAAGCATTGTCTCGTCTAAATTTTGTACGCAAAGGTTGTCAAAGTGTGTATTTTCAAAATGAGAACAGCGGCCTTTTTAAATAAGAGAAAATAAATATAAGATGTGGTACATGGATTTAAAAACTTTAAAAAAATTAAATGTAAGTCCATATTTTAAAATTTAAAGTTCATGATGGATCTAAGGAAAGATTCTATTAAATTTTAAAAAGCCCGCCTGGGGAGGAGGTGAAATTCTAGCTTTAATAATCCTGTGAGTCGATTAAGTCCAAAAACAAATATTTCAAATTTTTTTCAAAAATTACATCGACTTTGCAACAGGTTTGCTAAAACATATATGTATTAATAGCTTATTTTTAATTATATATTAAATAAATTGCTAGTGTATCAAACCCGCTTTAGTGTTATATCAACTCCAGATTTGCTAGAACAGTGTTTTTATTGGTAGTAACCAATTCCTTTAGCAGCACAATCTTGAATAATGAACTACTTTTAATAGGTACATCAATTTTGTTAAGAAATAAAATGTATCTTCTCAATGCGACGCATTTTGTTCCCAGTAAAGCGCTGTCTCTACTTTAACAAATTTTTACGAACGATATATCTCTTATATTCTATATTTATATGGAAAACATATTACGGCCTATATCCTGTAATGATAAATGCATTAAAAATATGACATTTTAAGGAATACTAAAATATAATAAATAGTTCAACAAACTTTACCTATATAAGTGCTGTTCGTCAATACCCAGAAAACTTTAAATGGGTCAACCATCACCCAAAATAATTCCAAAAATATATCACATTGCATATCACACTTATCACTATTTTAGTTATCACCTCCACTTTATATCACACAAAATCCTACACTTTGTAATTCATAAAGTTATTAAGTTTTTGTGATAAATTTACTTATTTAAAGTTCATATCTAGATACTCTGCAAACGATGAAAGCAAATTTAATTAATAAAGTATTAAAAAAAATAAATGTATATTGGTGATCTATTTCTTAAAAACGTAAAAATATCGTGTACTTAGTGTATTTTCTAACTTTATGGCATCAAAAAGGTCCAATGTCTTTTGGGAAAATGCATCGAATGGTTGAAGGTTCTTTTTATTACATAAGTAACAAAAAGAAAACATATATTACGTAAGTAACAAAAAGATTTAGGAAGTTTAAGTATTTAAAGTTAGGTTATAAATTAATAAACTATTTCCTCGGTGAAGTACTTGAGGCGACCTATAGTAGTACATGTTATCACACTGTTTTGGGCACTGTATACAGACTGCCCGCGGATAGGGTTTAAATGGATAAAAAATTTCATTTTTCGGGAAAAAGTCATTCTTGATAAAAAGTTTTGCTTGTAAAAAAAATGCCATTCACGAAGAGAAAATTTTGATTTTTTATACAAGGTTCGCAAAAACTTCAATAACATGTTTTTTCTCCAAAATGCCAATTAGAAAACTTATTTAGAATAACGTTTGTAATTTAAATCCGAGATTTAAAATAAATCTTCGATTTTTTTAGTTTTTTTAATTTTTAGAGGTAAATGGAAATTTTGCTGCTCAATAAAAATATTAATATAAAATTTTATTAGACTCTATTTTCATAATGGGTGGTGTGTATCTTATTTTAAAATTTTAAATGCATTCCTACCATCTTCGCATATTAGATACTGGAGCGAAATAATCCCCGTTTTAGAATTCCTGCAAGAAGACAATATTACAAAAAAGTAAATGTCTGGTGTGCGATTTCTTATTATGGCATTATTGGCCCATAATTTTTCGAAAACACGTGTAACCGTAGGAGTTACCTTGAAATGTTGGAAACATTCTTTTCTGACAACCTAGAAGAATAATTCATTTATTGCCTCTCCAATTTAGGAACGAAATGTACTTTCAACAAGATGCCCTGCGCATTTCGCAATTGAAGTGAGGGAATGGCTTAATAATACATTTGGCCACAGGTGGATTGGTCGGAGTGGTCCGGTTCTGTGGCCCCCAAGAAGTCCCGATTTAACTATTTCGGATGCCTATCTTTGGGGGCGCCTCAACCAATTAGTGTACTCCCGTATAATTGAGAACGACGTACAGCTTCCAAAACAGCTAATTGTTGAAGCTGTTCATACAATTTCCATTAAAGAAATTCGAAGAAGTTTTGACCATATTCGTTTACAGCTGGAAAAATGTGTTGAATATGGAGGGGGAGTGTTTGAATAGCAAATTATAAAATTATTATTTGTTGTTATTTTAAGATTTTTTTGTGTTATTTCCGGGGTCATTTCATTTGTGAAATTAAAAATACATATTTCTGGTAACAGCAAAAATTAGTTTTTGAAACTTTTTGATACCCCTCTGTCGTTGATAACGTATGTATTTCGACCGCTAATGCTGCTATCCAAAAAAAAATTCTTTTACTTCTAAAAATTAAAAAAACTAAAAAAATCGAAGAGATATTTTAAATCTCGTATTTAAATTACAAACGTTATTCTAAATAAGTTATCTAATTGGCATTTTGGTCAAAAATGAAAAATAAAGGTAGTTTACTCTTGGAGAAAAATCATGTTTTTGAAGTTTTTGCGAACCCTGTATAAAAAATCAAAATTTTCTCTTCGTGAATTGCATTTTTTTTACAAGCAAAACTTTTTATCAGGAATGACTTTTTCCCGAAAAATGAAATTTTTCAGCCATTTGTGCTATTGTAAACCCTATCCGCGGACAGTCTGTATATGCGATATTTTTTCCTAAAATACATCCCGAGGAGCAATGGAAAAATGATGCCCTATTGCAGGATTCTGTAAATAAATATATATATATTATACAGACACTAAAAAAACTTCATTTTTCCATTAATATCATGCAGCTTCGAATTATCGATTTTTACCATTTAGTTGTCAGCCAAGGAGTAAAGAAAGCTTGTAAAATTTTCAATACAACCTTCATAAAAGCACAAGCATATTAAAATTTATGTTTTAAATTATTATTTACTAACTGGATATTTGATTATCGATATTGTTTGTTCTATATATGTACGTAACCAGTTCGTAAATAAAACGTAAAATATGTTTCTTCTTATGTTACTAAATTTAGGACTGGAATTTTCTAGCATTTCCTAAGGGAATGAGGTAAAAGCTTTACCCAATTTGTCCCAAATTGCAGTGTAAGCAGCGAGATAAAAGAAATGTTAATAATACTAGAATTTTAGAGAAAATACATATTTCTTTATTAGCGAAGACATGAAATTCTTCGTACTTTAAAAGGTTTTATTTTAAATGTAGTAGGTAGTTATATAAAGAGGAATGAGGAAAAAGCTACTCTTATGAAAAAGGTTTAATTTTTTTTTTGTTTTGTAATGACTTTAATTTAAGTCTTTTTGTTGCAAAGTCGAGCCATAACTTGCAGTGGCTTTAAAAGAGATGATAACTTATCTCAAATTTTATCTTTTTACTCCGGATGCAATCAAATTTTTTATTTGTAAAAATAGCACAAGAGCAGAAAGAAGTATGTAGCGTTATAATTAGCGGTATAAATGTAATGCGCCAGTAAAATATGTATTTAGTTTAAGTCCGACAAATGGGTTTAAAAGGAGCCCACCAAGTGTGGCTTTTGCTGCTACTTTACTCGACGAACCGCTCGACGAACATTATATTCGCACAAAAACAACGCACGGTGCACCATTCACAGGTAGCAGTAGCGTAGTAGCCCACAGACTGCAGGAGATGGCATATCGGCAACCGAGGGTGCCTCTAATATAGGTACCTACCTAAAAATTAACGGAATTTTTTTTTAATTTTAGATTTTTTTGTTGTCATTCTTTGTACCACTTCTGCGAACTGTGATTAGGATACATATTATCACTCATGTGGTATAATAGCTTGTATTAACTGCGTGTTTTTTTTTTGCTAAGGGGGGTTAGTAATTTTGAAATCGTAGGTTCAATAGATGTCGTCACCCATTCATCTTAATCTTAACATAGTATAAAACAAAGTCGCTGCCGCTGTCTGTCCGTCCCTACCTATATGCTTAAATCTTTAAAACTACGCAACGGATTTTGAAGCGGTTTTTTTTAATAGATATAGTGATTCAAGGGGAAGGTTTTTGTGTATAACTAGCGACCCGCCCCGTTTTCGCATGTGTGCAATTTCAGAAAGTGGCATGTCGGGTACTAATATATCGGGTTTGTTCGGGTTTGTATTTATACCAGCGGGTTGCAACGCATGCCGGGTACACGCTAGTAAATAAATAAACCAATCTCCCGGTTCTAGTGTCAGCTTTTTGAATAGCATAAGAAAATCTGTTTCTCTTCAAAAGCTATTCCTTTACCTACTTTGTTCTTTTCTTTATTGTTTTGATGGCTTATGTTACCACCACTGCACACAAATACATTATCTTCAGAATTATAGTACGCCTTACGAACTGTGGCTATGACGCCTGAGAAAACGGGGTGATAAAAGGCGTACACTTATAATCAAATAAGAGACTCAGTTATTTTGGCAATTTGTGGGATATGTTTCGTAATGACACTCTACAGACAATAAAAAAATGAAAGCTTAAAAACATGACAAAAATCAGTCAATTTTTGAGTAGTTACTAATAGGTACAGTGTGTCCGGAAAAAGAAGGTCAATCCGTTAACCATATATTCTTTGAGCAAAAATAATATGACTTTTATTATGTATTTTTTTTTTTCATTTTTGACCCCCCATGTTCGATATACAGGGCATCAAAGTGTGAAATTAAAAACTGCTTTTTTTAATTAATTCGGGTGTATAAGATATTAAGTTTAAATATGTTATATTGCTTCAACATAAATAGTTACATCACAGCAATAGTAAGTTCTTAGTATGGCAATAAAATTATTTCATTTTACTGGTTTAGTACCTACTAAAGGTTTTTATCTGTACGCCACTGTCCTTACATTATTTTTGACAGGTCCTTTGCGTTCAGTATTGTCACCTATTGCAAAGTTTCTCTTATTTATTACTTGTATCGATGGTATTGTCACAATGGTTGACTTGGTTTAGTATTTGAAAATTACAAGATTACATTTCGCATTATTTAAAGGTCCATACTTTTCATCTCTAAAGCGCATCATTTTATCGAAATTCTTTATAAATTAAAAAATAATCAAAAACAAATGGTTTACCTAAAAAAATATAGTGCGTAAGTCACTGGCTCACGTACTAAAAAATTGGAGGGGTCAGGGGATACTGTACCCCTATTTTGAATATTTGACAATTGTTTTTTTGTTTTCTTTTATCAAAACATATATCTCTTTACGTTAAAGCAAAACACCAAATTTGAAATTAATATCTTATTAAATAAATAC
Organism: Polydrusus pterygomalis; assembly: GCA_963969555.1. NCBI lineage: Eukaryota > Metazoa > Arthropoda > Insecta > Coleoptera > Curculionidae > Polydrusus > Polydrusus pterygomalis. The sequence continues at coordinate 7,468,565 of OZ018376.1, forward strand.
TGGAATTTTTCAAAAAAATTAGTTTTTAATTTCAAAGGTCAATATCAAACATGAGGGTCAAAAATAAAAAAAACGGTATTATAAAAGTCATATTATGTTTGCTCAACGGATTGACCTGCTTTTTACGGACGCTTTGTATAAGATGCAACACCTCCGGTACCGATTAGCATACCTTCTTGTTTAAACCTACAGTTTGTGGACAAATACGCTAACGCTACTACTACCAATTCTATTTTATTGGCTGCTTTGCAAACAACTAAACTAGTTTCTTAATAAGTCCCTTCTTCAACTTATAACGTAAATACTGTAGTTAAATATTTATAAATAGAATTAGTCCTCCAAAGTACACGCTTTTGCTTAAACCAGTGTATTGTAAAAATATTAATGTTTTTGTTATTAGGAAGTTATAAACAAACATTTGAACATTTTATTTTATACGTAGAGTAAATTGAATTTTCCAAAGTAAACACTGGCACAAGCTTTTCTTGGTATGCTTCTTACTACTTTTTTCTGGCCAGTTATTTCTCAAAGTCGGAGTAACAGGTTTTCTTGTTACTTATTCATTTTAAGGACAATGACTTAAAAGGAATTTAAGAACTATATTTTAGGGCTACATCGATAATGTGATCCACTGAGTTCTTACTGCCACAAATAGCTTTGTTATGATGTTTTTCACGATAATTCAAAAAACTTTTTTGTGCAATACGAAATCCCCCATGCAGTTGACCTACATTTAGCATTTTTTCAGTTTAATATGCACTAAACAAATACACTAAAACGTATAAGCATTGGAAAACGTATGCTTCAAACACGACCATTAATTTTTCAAGCCTTTAATCTTTCGACGGGCAGATGTAATGTGCTAGACTCAACCATCGGTAGAAATAAATAAATTTTGTCACTTAATTTTTTTTGAATAGGTTAAATTTATAGCTAAGAGAAAAATATAATACTTAGTAGTAAAAGTTAAATAATGGATAGTAGATCGGTTTGTCCCGTTTTTGGCACTTGACACGAAAATTTTAAACTTTAAATCCACTTTTAATTTATCTTACATTAATGATTTTAACCGACATAGTAGAAATGCTGCACCTACACCGAGAAAAATGATCTAATATAACAGGTTTGCTAAGACATAGTTTGTATTGATGGCTTATTTTTTATTAACCCATATTAAATAAATTGCTAGTGTATGAAACCCGCTTTAGTGTTATACTGTTATATCAATTCCAGATTTGCTAAAACAGTGTTCTTATTGGTAGTAATCAGCGCCATTAGCAGCACAGTCTTGTTGAATAATGAACTACTTTTAATACAGCAATTTTGTTAAGAAATAAATTGTATCTTCTCAATGCGATGCATTTTGTTGCCAGTAAAGCGCTTTTTCCATAATTAAGAAAGCAGAACAGCGTCCCCAAAGATGAATTGTATCCGTTAGAACCTACAATCCACAAGACGATGGGGGGTTTGTAGCGATCGGGAATCGCAGCGCCTCGTAGTATTAGTTTTAACGTATTTATTGCGCAGGTCACATCGTTGTTCGGAGTCTTCTAGCTATCCTGTCTAAATTGATCGTACCTGTACCTGTTTCAATTAATTTATTTTTACTTTGTATTGAAGTTTTTTTAAACTTTGCATGTCAGATAAAGCAATAAAAGATTCTTATTTCGCACAACCCATTATTAGTATGGGACTTTATAATCTATGGACGAATTTTACCATCTCAGTCAAATATGTTGCATAATAGATAATCATATGCAATGTTAAACGATAAGAACAATATCACACTAGAAGCTATTTAAATTTTTGATAACTACAGTACTGATTTTTAGTGGTAAGTATATTATTATGCTTTATTACAGGTAGCAAGCAAATATTATAATGATTCATGCCAAGTTTCATTTCAACTGCCAGTCGGAACTAATAAGGTATATAAAACCAGATTATACCGCCAATAGAACTTGATAATTACTGTGAGTATTCGGAGCTACTAGTACTAGAACTTTAAAATACTTTATATTACATTTATTTGGTATTATTATTATGATATATACAGGGTGTCCGGAAAAAGGAGGACAATCCAATAACCATATACTTCTTAAGCAAAAATAATATGATATTTTTAATGCCGTTTTTCATTATTGACCCTGATGTTCAAAGTTTAAATAAAAAACTGATTTTATTGAATAATTCGAGTAACTAATAAGATATAAATTTAAAAGTTGGTACATTGCGTCACCATAAAGAGAAGAACAAAACAATAAACAATTATCAAATATTCAAAATAGGGAGAGTCCAGTACCCGCTGACCCCCTATTTTTTAGTACGTGCGCCAGTGACTTCCAAACTATATTTTTACAGGTAATGGTTTCTTTTTGATTATTTTTTGACTCGTATAGAATTTCAATAAAATGATGCGTTTTGGTGATAATTTGAAAAGTATGGGTCATTAACTGATGCAAACGCGGCTTACGGTAATCTCACAATTTTCAAATTTTAAATCAATTCAGCCGTTGTGTCATTACCATGGATACAAGATTAATGGAATGACCTCCTTTTTCCGAATATCTTGTGTAATAATTAAAAAAATTGGTTAGGTCCATGTTTATGAAGAAAATACTGTAAATACAATAAAACCACAGAGTTTATTGCTAATTCTTTAGGTTCAGTTTCCTAAAAGTTAAATTTTTGAACTTTTTCTAAATGAGAAATTTAAATAAATACATGTGTGGGTGCCTATAGAACTCATTTAAGTTGTATTTATAAATCTGCTTTGGCTTATATAATTAAATATGAGCTAATAAAATATTTGTAACAGATTAAACAGCCAAAAGCTTTTAAAATTGCTGAATTATAAATTGTATAGTTGTGGGATTTAATGTTAAGTAACATTTAGGTTGGGATTAAATATTTAAGTACTTATTGTTTTCTGGAGGAACAAAAATAACATAACATTATAAATTTATAGGTATTTTACCATTTTTTGAAAAATTAGATGAAAGAAAAATGTATATTAAACGAAAAGTTGGGAACCAAATTCTAGGAACATTGCGTTATGTTATGAGGAAAAAAAACACTGAAAAAATGTTCAATAATACCTTAATTTTGTAAAAAAATAGTATTTTGTTTCCACAACTAGTTAATAATAGGCACATATAATAATACTCGTGATGGTAAGAGCATTATGTTATACTACACAATACAACTAAGATAAATATAACTTCTCATAAAACCACGTATTGGCTGCAACTATATTTAAACCAAAATTGCCATAGCGAATTGTGATTTATAGTGTTCTGCACCTCACCTCCCGTCTTTTATTTCACTTATTAATTAAGTTAGGATTATAATATTTTGCAGACTACCTAAGTATTCTAGGGAGCATTTATCATATATAATATCACAAGAGATAAAATTTTGTCGGCAAAATTTTCGAAAGGTATGAAAGTTTGTTGCTTGGCAATTTCGCGAATGACATTTTTGACAAAATCACGAGCCGTCAGGCGAGTGATTTTGTCGAAAATGTCATGAGCGAAATTGCTTAAAAGCACCAAACTTAAATAAATCCTTGAGAACAATTTTGCTTACACAATTTTTTCTCGAGTGGTATTCGACATGACTATTTAACTAGAAAAAAGACAAAATTTTGCCGCGGCAAAAATCACATGTGAATTTTGTCCAGGTAGGTGCAGGTAGTAATTTTGCCAGTAGAAGACCGGCCGTTGCTATGACATTTTGCCAGCTCTAGTTAAATAGTCAGGATAATATTTTTGTTTATACAGGGTGTCAAAAAATGTAAAAAAGTTATTATAAAGATGTTTCACAGGGAACCTACCGAGAAATCATTGAGTCTGTTAATCATTTATATAATTCATTTTTACCCGAATCTATAAACCCAAACTTTAATACAAAGATTATTGAAAAAAAAAAATGCAAAAAACATAACCTAACATTGTTAGGCAGCATTGTTTAGCAAAATTTAAAAAATAATCGCTTTGAACCTTGAAAATGAAATTCTAAAAATTATATATATTTTTATTTGGAACATTTTAATTTAAATTGAATCACATTGGAATCATTTTATAATGAATTTCTTTGTCATTTTCCTGTCGTTTTATTAAATTTTTTTATTAAATTTTCCAAATTATTTTAAGTGTAATATAAAACATATTTGGCGTACAAATGTTACCCTCTGTTATAGTCGATATACATTTAGAAAATATAAATATAAAAAAATGCATCAATCTCCTTAAGATAATAGTTAAAGAAAACTGAACAACATGAATTGCAAAATCATCCTGATTCGCGGAGCGAAACGAAAAAAATACATTTATGGGTTTTCAAATTTTAGGAATCAAACAATGCAAAATTGTTATGAAGTACTGTGAAAGCTGTCAAATCGGCAAAAAATTTTAACTGTTAAAATCTCGAATCTCGAAAATGGATTTAAAGACTATTTACAAACCATTTTATTTTATCGTCTCGCTTTTTTCAGATATCTTATATACAGGGTGTCAATTTTAAAACTTTCCATCCTTAATATCTCGCTTTCAATAAATATTATTAAAAATCGGAAAGATACATCAATGTTATTTTGATGGGGAACACCTTTAAAGAATATTTACAACCTTCGATGGTTTAACCTACTAAAAAGGTTTGTTCCAAATGTTACCCTTAAAATCTTAAAAAGGAAGGGGGCACATCATTTTAAAGGTCGTTTAATTCTTTTTCCTACTACTGTATAGATAAGTTAACTTTCGGGCCCTAGCAATACGACAGATAACGAAAGTAAACATTCAAGTTACCTGAATATTATACGTTGCTAGCTATGTAAAGTAGCGTTGCTAGCTATGTTAAGTATTACTTTCGGTGCCAGGACAAAAAATCGAACTGACAGACTCTGACAGTACTCAATTAACTAGTTGTCAACAATATTCAAATAACTAGGTGTCATGGATTATTTTACAGGTGGAAAAAAAACTTATTTTATCATTTTAATTTGAATAAAATCAAAGTTTATTACTTAATAATATATTGACCAGAGAGCAGTAGTAGAAAAAATTTAATACATTACACGATGCGAAAGCCTTTTTTGGTGGTCGGAGGTATTAAATCACCTCGGCTTTGCCTCGGCAATTCAAAATCCTCCTCACACCAAAAAATTTACTTTCGCATCTAGTAATGTAAATAACAATTTTCTACTACTGTATAGATAAGTTAACTTGCGGGCTCTAGCAACACGACAGATAACGAAAGTAAACATTCGAGTTACCTCAATATTATACGTTGCTAGCTATGGAAAGTAGCGTTGCTAGCTATGTTAAGTATTACTTTCGGTGCCAGGACAAAAAAATCGAACTGACAGACTCTGACAGTACTTAAATAACTAGTTGTCAACAATACTCAAATAACTAGTTGTCATGGATTATTTTACAGGTGAAAAAAGAAACTTACTTTATCATTTTAATTTGAATAACTTTCGCATCTAATAATGTAAATAACTCTTTTTAACAATAATTAAGTTAAGTTAATTCAGTTTAAACTTGCTGAGCTATTAAGTAATAATTTTAATTAATTGAATAAACTGTAAGAATGGTTTACAATCGTCAAGAAAAAATTAAAATAATTTTTTTATCTATGAAGAGGTTGGTAGTGCGCACGGAGGGATGCATTTTTCATTTTAGCGAAAGAAATCTAAATCGTGATGTAGGGGACGAAGGGCAAAATGGATAAGGCGGGCAAACAGATTATTGCGTCGTTTGAAACTGCTACGAGTGCGCGGGAGATGAACTATAGCAACAGGTTTTGATTAAAACTACCTGTATTTGTAGTTTGCAGTTTGATGTAACTTTTTGTACCGATCGGGCAAAACGGAGCCGGGCAAAATGAACGGTGTCCATTTAGCCGAAAACTTGAAGCTACCTCAGCAAAAAGAAATAAAATTCGAGAGAGAGATAAAAGTATTGCGTGGTCATCAGGTTTTAAGAAAAAAAAACATTTTTCACAAAACAAAATATTACAAAATACCAAAACAATTGAAATCAGAGATTATCATTGCACAATGTGCACTGAGAAATACGTAAATTCACCTACAGAAGATTGAATACAACGCTTCACCTGTTAAGAATAAACTCATGAGGGTTGTTCGTCTTACTCTAGACATACTTTTGTGATCTGTGAGATTACTAACTTTTTTTGCCCTCTCAAGGAATTCGTCTTGCCCACCCTAGCCGAACAGAAAGGAAAAAGTACATTTGTTTTAATTTTTCTTTTTTTAATGTAAAGAACCGTTACTTTTGTTGTTTTTTTAATAAATAGTATGAGTTAATAATTAAAGTTTTTGATATTTGGACCTAAACATATTCTGACGATCTTAACTCCCATTTTTAAAGCTTACTATATCCATCTTGCCAGTCCTTCTCCTAAGTAGGTTATTGATTTGGTGGCAAAGTTTTTAGAAGCTGGTTTGGTGAAACATACAAATAAAAATTTTAGTACTAAATTAAGAAGCTGACATTGAGGTTGTTGGAACATTTGTTGCAGTACAGTTAAGTTTATGAGCTCTATTTTTGGAACGCCATTTCTTGGAAACCAGTACTTAAAAATAATAAATTAAGGGTATTATTAGAAAAAAAATAAAACAACCTTTAAAATGATGTGCCAATTGACCCCTCTCCCATTAAATATTTTAAGGTAACCCCCCCTAGGGGGTTGAACCACGAAATGTACTAAAAACTGTCCCCCTTCAAAATAAAATCTTTCCCATTTTTAATATTATTTACTGGAAGGTAAAATTGACTCATTGTATAGACAAATCGATATTTTTATTTTGACATTGTAAGACACTAACTTGTAGTTCTTTATTTTTACATTACATTACAGACGTATTTTTCTGCACTGAACAACCACCCTGTATAAAAGTTTCTTTAATTTTGTTATATTTAATACGACATCGTATACTATTTGGTGATTGTGTGGTGACGAAAGTTAAGTTCTAATAATGACAAAACCTTATACATAAATATATTATTTTTTTAATTTAAGTAAAAAGAAAATTACTTTAGAAAATTATTTATCTTATGCTACTAGTAAATTAAACTTATCAATTTTTCACATAATATTTTTTTCAATCAACAAGGACCGATTTTTAATTTTAACCATTAATAATTATCAATGGCACTATTAATTTAAAGATACTTTAAATCTTTATATTTCTTGAACAATTTCTTTTATAAAATCGTAAAACCGTTAAATTATATTTTTTCTGCCAACCAATCAACGTAAGACAATTTTTAATGACGGTGCATAAAATAATCAAAAAATAAATAAGTGTGTATCATGCATCAATAAGTTAGTATCGGATAAACAAATGTAAATCATAACGTTAAAAATAGTGTTAATAAAAAAATTAATAAAAGTGAACCATCCAAAACAAACTAATCGCACTGAGAATAATAATTTAACAAAGGACAAAATACCGTAAGTCACCGGTATGGTTAACCGATTACCGTAAGCTTGAATTGTCGGAACGACATACAGACTCGTGACGCGGAGATGGGAGCTACACGAACGCGTAAGCTACACTGACAAATTATAGCTCCTGTGGGAAGAGGTCGGGCGCAGTTACAGAGTTGCCGAATTAAGCAACTTTCACGAAATAAGAGGGATAAATACGGTTTTGTTTTGAATCGAAGATATTTAGGTGATATGAATGGGAATTTTTTTCGCTCATCGAGCCATGAGAGGCAACAAAAGGGATTGAACTGGACTACTACGTTAATAAATGTAAATCTGCGATAGAACAGAATACTTGTTATCTTAATGGTAGGTACATTCGATAATAGTACATTTTTAAAATACTACTTACCATTAGTTACTTATTCTATTAAGCTGCCCTACTACATGGAGTTAGATGTCCTTACCTGAAATATAAAAAAAAAGAGTTAAGAGATATTATATGACACAAATATAAGTTTCAACAAAAAATTACTCTGCTAATGAAGAGTCATTTTAAGCGAATTTTATTTTAGCAATTGTATATACAGACTGTCCACGGATATGGTTCACAATAGCACAAATGGATGAAAAATTTCATTTTTCGGGAAAAAGTCATTCTTGATAAAAAGTTTTGCCTGTAAAAAAAATGCAATTCATGAAGAGAAAATTTTGATTTTTATACAGGGTTCGCAAAAACTTCAAAAACATGATTTATGTTATTATAAAATTATTATTTGTTGTTATTTTAAGATTTTTTTGTGTTGTTTTCGGGGTCATTTTATTTGTGAAATTAAATTTCTGGTAACATCAAAAATCAGTTTTTTGAAACTTTTTGATACCCCTCTGTCATTGATAATGTATGTATTTCGACCGCTAATGCTGCTATCCAAAAGAAAAATTCTTTTACCTCGAAAAATTAAAAAAACTAAAAAAAATCGAAGATTTATTTTAAATCTCTGATTTAAATTACAAACGTTATTCTAAATAAGTTTTCTAATTGGCATTTTGGTCAAAAATGAAAAATAAAGGTAGTTTACTCTTGGAGAAAAATCATGTTTTTGAAGTTTTTGCGAACCCTGTATAAAAAATCAGAATTTTCTCCTCGTGAATTGCATTTTTTTATAAGCAAAACTTTTTATCAGGAATGATTTTTTCCCGAAAAATTAAATTTTTCATCCATTTGTGCTATTAACCCTATCCGCGGACAGTCTGTATATTATACGTGCTAGTGCTTTTGCCACGTGATTAGTCCAATTAACGTTAACTCAATCTAATCAATGCTTTTACCGTTGTAAATAACAATACGATAAGTTCCTGCTAACATATTCCAAATTAAATACAATCTTATACCAAATCTGTTAATCAGGATGGAAAGTACAATGCCTATGTCTAATAAAATGTTTTGAATATTTCTACTATTCATTTGACAAACGTCTCTATTATTATTCGGGGCACGTCGTTAAGTTCTGTTTAACGAGTCAGATTGTAAGCAAAGAAGAAAAAATAATACATTTTGATTACAAAATAAAAACTTTTCTTTGTCACCCTAAAAACTCTCTAACGAAGAACAAAGACAATTAATTTAATTTTTTATTGAGGTTATAACTCTTAATTTAAAATCATATTTCTTAAAAGGCGTAATGAAAAAATGGGCCATATATTTTAACGGCCGAAATTAAGGACAATATTTTAAAAGCTCTTCTTTTTAAAAAGTTTCATTATAATTTTATTCTTTTTAATTTATTTTATGGTTCGTTTATATAACTAATTTAATAAGAAATATATAGGATATAGGTATGTAATATCTATATAATCTATAATTTATTAATAATAATAATAATATGTTTATTGTCATAAAAATGCAAAAAGAAGTTGAAAATTGCCAACGTCAATATGATTTCTGAGAATTTAGCTTTAAAATCCAATATATAATTCAATAGAATATCGCATATCTGTGATATGTTTGAGAGTACTATTCACGAGGCAAAGAGAAAGACTGTCCAATATCTGTTGTTGATTATTATTATTTTTCCCAATTTTTACAATGTCAAAATAAATATTATTAACCATTACTTATACAATATCTTTATTTTTAATAAGGCTTATAACCATATTTTTTGGTATTACTTTTTCCTACCATCACTGAAAATAAGAAAAAAAGACGGTTGATTGGTCTAGAATAGTAGATTCTGTAACGAGGTTGGAATGAAAATTCGATCCGAGTGAAAGATTCCGAACGCGAGCGTAGCGAGCGTGAGGAACCACGAGTATCAAATTTTCATTCTAACCGAGTAGCAGACTATATTTTCTCCACGACCATCCAGTTCCATATCTGATTCATCCGATTTTTCACTTATTTTTTGACTTGCACTAAAGTTTGTCTGAAAATAATTATTACAACGCGGCCATTTTTATCTGACACTGACAGTTTCGAAATTCATGGCAACCTATGTCGTTTATATCAATTACAGAATATTCATTCCGTATCTTGTTATGGAATGAAAATACACGCAAAACGCATAAGAAGCAAGTGTTTCAGAATAAATATTCCAACTCAAGAGCGAGAATTTTTACATTCTATTATCAAAAATGATTTTGGAATTATTGCATTCAATAATGGTCGTGGAGAAAGTGCTTTATATCGCACGAGTATTGAAAATTTTTTTTTCAATACGTGTGTTGAAATGAAAACAGCTGACGGCTGACGAATTTGATAGTAAAACTATTTAAAAAATAACAATCATACGGAAACTTTGGAGCGAATTGCGAACTGGTTTTTTCCGGTAATTTTGGGAGCCATTAGGAGTTTTTATGATACGACAACTGAGTTGAGCCACAGAAAAAAAGGTTTTAGCTAAAAATGGAATACCGATTTATAATTTAAGTTCGGTTTTTACAATTATCTTATCTAAAATAGAATATACTCATACAATATTTAAGGATACGGAACAAGTGAATGTGCTTTATGTAAGTAAATTTATTTTTCCAACGACCACCAATGAAAATGAGAAATAAAGCACGCCTAACTTGGCTAGAAAGTCCTTTATATCAGACGCGTGTTGAAATATTTTCTTTCAATACGTATGTTGAAATATAAAACAGCTGATGGCCGACGAATTTGACAGCTAAACTATTTAAAAAAATAACAACGGGACCCGTGGAGTGAATTGGGGTGCTGGGTGGGGTAAAATACACTAGGGCATTACTGCAAATAAAAAACTACTTTTTTTCGTTATTTTTGGGAACCTAAGAGTATTTATGATAAAAATAATAATAGGGGAAGGTTGCCCATATTGGACCAATTTCCAGATTTCTTATCATAGATCCTGATAATAACGTAAAATCGATCTTGAAGCTATACCATAGTATACTTTAGTATGTTGTTCAACTGCAGGATTTTTTGCAGAATTTTATTTCAAAGTATCGCAGAGAATTTTCTGCTTGGAGTTTAGAAGAACTTGAAAGGGATCCTAATTTTGCCAAAAAAATTATCTTTTCAGATGAAGCTCATTTTTGGTTAAGTGGATACGTTAACAAGCAAAATTGCCGTTTTTGGTGTAAAAACAATCCACAACAGATTCATGAGAAGCTTTTGTATCTGCTAAAGGTAACTGTATGGTGTGGTTTATGGTATGGTGGCATCATCGGACCATTTTTTTTCCAAAATGAGGCAGGAGATGCAGTTACAGTGAATGGTGAACGATATCGACAGATGTTAAGAAATTTTTTGTGGCCAAATTTAGATGCACTTGATTTGGAGGATATGTGGTTCCAGCAAGACGGTGCCACTTGTCACACTGCTCATGAAACTATCGATATACTGCAAGAAAAGTTTGACGAAAGGATAATTTCAAGGAATGCTACTGTTCAGTGGCCTCCAAGAAGCTGTGATTTAACTCCTTTAGATTACTTCTTGTGGGGCTATTTGAAATCTAAGGTTTATGAAAACAGACCACAAACACTTGATTAAAGTTGAACATTGAGCCCTGCATTCGTCAGATCACGCCCGATTTATTGCATAAAGTCATCGAAAATTGGGTTCGTTGAATTCGCTCGTGTACACGAAGTCGGGAGGACATTTAAACGATGTGTTACTCAAAACATAAATGTTATCGACTATACTTAAGATAATATAAAACGTTTTGTTGTATCTGAAATTATTTTAATTTTATTTCATTTTGAAATCATATCGTTCTTATTGGAAAACCCTTTAGTTAACAATGTATTGCTTAATCCTAAAAATTGTCTGTCATCTATAAAAAAACTATTTTTATCATTAGTTGTCTACCTAGAAACTACTAAACTTTTTTCAGGATTGGCTCTTAGTGGCGTACCTATTCGCCATCTTATTTAATTTTTATTAGATTTCTTTATTTTTCTTTAGCCAAATTAAATATTTGTAGTCACAGTGACGTTTTGAGCCAGGCGGGGAGGTACCGGCACTTTCTTTACTTGAGTGCGAAATTACAAACGTATGTTTAAACGTACGTATTAAAACAGAAAAGAGAAAAACCTTATAAAACTTGTACTTTAATATACTATTTTTACAAAACCAATAAAACAATGTGTTAAAAAAGAGTTTAGTGTGTTGATAATATTTGCTAACTGTTTCACTTATCGGTGTATTGATTGGACTATTTTCGCGTCGTTTAACTTGTCAAATATTGATTAATTTTATTAATGGATTAAATTGTGTATCTATGTAGATACAAGCTATATTTTTTATTAAATTAAAAAATTCTTTTCATATTAAAATACTGATATTTTTGTTATAAAAAGTCCCTGCTAAAGATAAATAAATAACAAACCATTTTATTATTAAAAGTTAAAACATAAATTTTAATAATGGTGTCATTTATTACACTCAGTTTTGAGTTTTCAAAACAAATTTTGATATCGGTCGTGATTTATATTCTAAAGTTTTTATTTTATGTTTGAATAACATCGATCCTTTGATTTTACAGCGTATGATGTCGAAAATATTCAAATCAAATTTATTATTGATGCGCTTTTTGCTCATAAAGAGTCATTTTAAGGAGATGCGAAGGGGTTGGTATTATTTCAAAACCTGACGACGAGATAAAATAATAAATAAATATTAAGAATCTAGGTTAATTTCTTTTTTATTCAGACAAAACAGTAATATCAATATATTTGTGCCGTTAAGGGAATATGTATTACGGCCGGCCCTAATACAAATCTAAAAGCCATTAAAGGTTTTTTTTTTATTTCGAAACTAATTGGACGTTTTACCATCTAAACTTCCAGTCAAAAGTTGCTAAAAAATATACTAAAATCTATTATTGTTTTTGCACCTTACATCAATTATAATTTTTTTTTTAGTAAATAAAAAATAGTTCAGGGAACAATGTTACTAAAGCTCCAACAGCAACTTGTGTATAGCTAATTTATAAAACAAATCGACTAAATAAAAACTAAAAATGTAAATTTCAATAATTTTTTAATTATTTATATATAACAATTTTACTTACTAGAGAAGAAAAATAGGAAAGAAAATACAATAATATCCTATTATTTGGTATTACCTCATTTTCAAATTGTATTTGAAACGTAAAGAAAATAATTTAAAATAATAAGAAATATTAGGCCTAGCAAAGATTCAATATAACAAATGTTAATACAGTAGAGCTTGCTGAGCCCTACCAAAAATACACAAAAATTATCAAAAGCAGGAATTAGGTACAATCAGATGAATACATTACAATTTCAGCTTGATCTCATGGATATGGAATGGTTGCCAAATGATTCAGACATCGACGATTTAGCTAGAAATGTGACACAAAATATACATATATGTCCAAACGTCGTAGCGCCAGTGCAACAGAAAGTTCTTCACAGTGAATGGGAAAATAAAATGTGGTGGACTCAAGACATAGACAGAGAAATAAAGCAACGAGACTTATTGTATAAAAGAGCCATAATAACAAGAGAACAACAGGACTGGAAAAACTATACACAACAAAGAAATAGAGTAGTGACATTAATAAGAAACCAGAAACGAAGCTACTACAATGAAAGGATTGATATGGTGAAGGAAGACCCCAAAGAAATGTGGAAAACACTAAAAAAGCTAATAAAACCCAATTGTTCAAGTACTCCTAGTGGTATAGAATTCAACAACAGAATTTATACTGACGATAATGAAATCTGCTAGAGATTTAACACTTTTTTTGTAGAAAGTATAGAAAAAAAAGTAAGAAATATAAATAATAATATAAACTATGAACAAGCTGCCAATAACATGGAGCAGTCAAATTGTAAATTGGAGAAGTTTACACTATTAGACATGTCGAGACTAAAAAGTATTGTACATAATATGACAAACAAGGTAAGCAATGTGGATGGTATCAATACAAAAATATTGAAATTGTCATTTGAGGTGGTTGGAAATCGATTTCTTGATCTCATAAATACCAGTTTGGAAGCTGGTTCATTCCCCAAAGAATGGAAATCTTTAACTATAATTTCCATAGAAAAAAAAACCAACACAATAATGTGCCAGGAATTTCGACCCATAAATATGGTGCCCCCATATGAAAAACTATTGGAGCTGGCTGTCAATCAACAGATAGTAGAATATATTGAAACTAATATACTTTTAAGTGTGTACCAGGCTGGATTTAGGGAGAAAAACTCATGTGAAACTGCTTTAAAAACAGTGTTGTCTAGTTGGAAAAAATCCCTAGACGACAAACAAATTATAGGTGTGGTGTTCTTGGACTTCAGACGTGCCTTCGAGATAATCGACCGAAGACTACTATTGTTAAAGCTTAAAAAATATGGTTTTGATTGTAGAGTTTTGAAATGGTTCAGTGAATATCTCTCTGACCGCGAACAGGAAACAAAATATAACAACTGTACCTCGTCAAAGAAAGTTATGGTGTTCCGCAGGGGACAGTTTTGAGGCCTACTCTCTTTGTTTTATACCTAAATGACATTGTAAATAGATTATTTAAGTGTAAAATTCAACTATTCGCCGATGAAACATTAATTTATGTAGTGGGCTACAACATCAATGAAATAATTAATACCTTCAATTCTGAACTTAAAATTTTACTTGACTGGTTAACTGTAAATAGTTTGGCAATTAATACAGATGAAACAAAAATGATGATTATTAAGAGTAAATATAATACCACGGATATAGCACCTAATGACAAAGTCGTAAAAATTAATAATGTACAGATAGAACAGGTAGTAAAACTAAAATACCTTGGTGTGATTATTGACCAGAATTTGTGCTTTTTAGACCATCACTTATATATCTGCAATAAAGTTGCCAAAAAGGTGAACCTTTTAAGAAGAATAAATCAAGATCTAAGTTCATGGACAATAAAAACTATATATCAGAGTATGATTGCTCCTCATTTTAACTTTTGCTCCTCCATACTTTTTTTACTGAGCAATTCAGAAATTAATACTTTACAGAAAAACCAAAATCAAGCCATGCGCATCATTTTAAAGTGCAATCGTTATACCAGAATTAAGGATATGGTGTTAAGCCATAATATTTAATACAATGGTTTTTATTTTTAAGATGTTGCATGATCTACTTCCAAAACATTTAATTGACAATTTTATTGTATACACTTCCGTGATATCCACAACCATAATACTCGAATAAGAGATAACTTTTATATTCAATCAGTAGCAACAAATTTTGGTCAAAACAACCTTTTTCATAAGGGTTAGAGGTGTGACGATATAACTGTCACGGTTAAAAGTAACCGGTTATTAAGAAATAACAGTCGCTATCGGTGATCAAATATGATCTGAAGCAGTTACCAGTTATTCAATATACCAAGCGCTCGCACATCGCACTGCCGACTGAGTTCGCCGGCTCACGGCAGCCTTCTTTCGCTGCACGCTGTTATTTTCGAAATAACTGGATAAAAAATAACATGGTTATTTTAGTAACAGGATGTGAAGCAACTACTAGTGATTCATATACCAACCGATCGCACAGCACTCCGCTGCTTAAGTCGCCGGCTCATGCAGCCTTCTCTCGCTGTTAAATAACTGGATATTAAAAAATAACATGGTTATTATTAGTAATCGGATAATTTTCATATCACTTTGTGGGCGGTAACGGTAAGGTATAATTAATTTCCAATGAACGTTATTTCTCTGATATTTGATAGTCCTGGTTTGCAGGATGCTTATGCTTAAAGGAAAGGTGTTAAATAGTTACAAGATAATTTCACGTCTTCACTACTCTTCACGTTTAAAATTGCGAGGGAAATAGTGGATTGGTTGGCAATTGTATATTCTGTAATTCCCCGAAGCGCGTTGTGGCGTTGTAGCGTTGTATTTAATGTATTTTCTATTTATGTGTGTGTATGTCGTGAGTCGTGACCGTCGTATTGTGTGTATTTACTTAGTATATGATACTACATAGACTTTATTTTTATTGGTGATCTAACTGGAGACTAGGATGTGTGGTATGTGATGGGTACAGTAACATAATATGCTGAAAATTATTATTATTCAAAATAACAGCTATTTTAATTTGGCGCCAATAAAATATTTAAAAAGAGAAAAAGTCGATTATTTAAATTGACACCTTCACCTTAGTAAATCTCATTTTTTGAAAATAACTGGTAACTGTTTAAAATAACAGTTAATTTAAAATAACAGTCACCGGTATACCGGTGATTCAAAAATAACTCTTAAGCCCATCTCTAATAAGGGTTTAAAGCAATACAACGAATTACCCGCGAATGTAAAGGGCTATGAAAATGTAAATAGGTTCAAAATTGAATTTAAAAAATATATTAAATGTAAGATTGGTCATTGAGTGTTATAATTTATTTGGGGTGTTGTAATTTATTTAAGATTGTAATTTATTTAAGATATTATAATTTATTTAATTTATTATTTTTACTTATATTATACTTGATATAGGGTTAGAGGTTAACTTTTTAGGTAACTAAGGGTTTTTTTTAACTGTAAATTTTTGTATTATGCTAGCAGTTTCTGCTATTATTATAAGATTAGCCTCGTGATTAGCAAAAGAAAAAGGACATATTAATATATAAAATTAATACCATATTAGGAAAACCTATGTTCCTATATACCTTGTTGCATGCATAATATACCCACAATAACAATTAATTATCATATGATTGTTTTTACAATCAAAACGTCATTATTTATTACCAACTGTAATTTAAAATGTCTTTTAATGATTACTTCTAATATTTTTTCTAACCATGTATATAGCTTAGTACCAAGATAAGGAAAAGAGTATCTTGTTACTGCTCTAGTAGTCCTATTGACCTCCATTACTGCAGAATAATTATGTTTCTTTTTATGTACAGGGTGTCCCAAATTCGATGCTTACCATTAAAAATTTCAATGCTAGAATATGATTATAATAAGACAATTGACTGCACTATTGCATAATAGACCATTTATTTATATTGTGTTGCGACATGATATTTCGAAGTAATAAAAATGTATACATGGTTTATCTTACTTGGTCTGTAATTTCTATGATGTGTTTCTTTCAGGAAAGTCAGTTGTTAATCAAAATCCCTAGGTATTTCGCATATGTGCAATACTCAGAGAATTTCATCTTCACGGACGACAACGCCCGGCCACATCGCAAGAACGGTTCATGAGGTACTTGAACAAGGACATATTACCCGACAAGATTGGCCAGCTAACTCGCCGGATATGAATCCGATTGAAAACATGTGGGATTTTGTCTCTAGAGCAGTTCACAATCGCATTAAGTCATCCCAAAATGCGAAAGAGTTAGTTGCAGCGGCAGTAGAGGAATGGAACAATATTCCTCAAGAAACGATCAACCGCTTGATTGTTTCAATGCATACTCGTGTCAATATGCTACTCAAAAAAAAAGGAGGTCATACTGACTATTGATTGATGTTAATTTTGGATAAAAAAAAATGTTTTGTCAATTTTCGTTGCAATAAATTTACTTAAAAATTGCAATATTTTTTTGTTATGCTGTTTCAATAATTCCTTAAATTTTTTAAAAATATTGTTATTGTAAAAAATACCTTCAGAAATAAACATACTTTAAAAAACATTCACTATTTTATTTAAAAAGAAACTAAATTATAAAATACCGGTGGGGTCCAAGACTTTTGATGTTGTGTGTATATTGTTTAAAACTTTTAATAACTTTAACAGAAACTTTCTCCAATTAATAAACTTTGACGCTCTACATTATAGTGGGCCAACCGAAAGCGGGGCGATGTCTTACATCAGGAACGTACCACATCAATCAGCTGATTACCATTATTATTTAAAAAAACAACCTTAAAAGCTATAGTAACTAGCGGAACGAAAGCTACACCCTGCCATCCCACTGCCCTTTAAACACCCCCCACCCCCCTTAAAGAAGCAACTTGCCACTGAAAAAATGATAACAAAGTTTTGAATGGTGTTCGCACTCACAGACGCTTAGAGTGTAAAACTGTACAACAATTTTCCGGCCCAGTGAAAAGTCCTGGAAAACTCTGAAAACGGACCCGAATAAATAGTTCCGAAGCTCTTTCGAGGTCTAAGTTTTCTTTTCGGTTCACAGTTCACTGACAAGACATTCTTTTAGTTCAGTTAGTTTCCTTGAAACGGTTTCTGTATGTGAGAGCCTGGCGTGTATAAAGTTAAACTTTTTAAAGATTTCTTTTAGACTATTTATTATCGTATTATAGTAGCGCACCCAGAAATTTTCTTTAAAAATAAAAATAAATTGACTTATGCACATTTATCTAAATGGCAAGATTGGTACAGTTTTAAAAACGTGAAACCTAAGTTATGAAATCTAAAGATCTATATTTTTGTCAAAACTTCAAATATTTAGCAAAAGTTAAGTAGTTTTTAATAAGGTATTCAAAATTGCTAAAATATACAGGGCATTTTGTTTGAAATAGGCAAACGTAACAAGATAATACTCTAAAAGTATTTTATGCTGGCCACCAAATTTTAATAAAGATAACTTTACTCGTTTCCGAGATATTTTAATAGGCCACTTACCGTGAATGACCCTGTATATTACCAATATTCTCAGATTGTACACTGGTTTTCGAAAAAGGTACTCTACAGAGACAGCCATTCAATGTGTCATTGAGACGTGGAAGAGAGCCATTGATAAAGGGGAAATTTTATAGCTGTATTTTTGGGGAATAATTTAAATTGTCAAAATATAAATGTTGTAATTGATTGTGAAAAATTGGAATTAGTAAACAGTTTTAAATATTTAGGGATAATTATTGATTCAGAATTAAAATTTCTTAATTATTTTGAAAGTATCATATCGAAGATTGCCGGAAAAGTAGGTTATTTTAAAAGAATCAGTTCTAATTTAAGTTTGTTTTCTAAAAAAACTGTATTTAATACTATTATATTACCACATTTTCTTTATTGTTTTTCCATATTATATTGTGCTAGTGAGGAAATATTTGATAAATTACAAAAATTTTACAAAATAAGGCAATGCGGAATATTTTAAATTGTGACAAATATACAAAAATAAATTTTATGTAAAATTTAGATTGGTTGAATGTTAGATATTTATTTTTTATTTAGTATGTATCTTTATACATAAAATTAAAAATAACTTATTGCCTGATTGTTTAAACTTTTTTTGTTCTTTTAATTATGACCATCATAATTATAAAACAAGAACTAATTAACATTTTTATGTGGATAGAGTGTCTAAAACATTAGCTTATAAGTATATTTTTCATAAAGGTTTGATAGAATATAGTAATTTGGAAAATTCTATTAAATCTCAAAAAACTATTTTTAAAAAAACTTTAACTTAAAAATTACATTTAATTAAAAAACAAAATGATACGTAATATTTGATACAATTTGCAAAATGTCTAACTTTTCTATCTGTTTTTGTTAAAAGAAGGTTGCGTTTTAAAATTAAAAAATAAATCTATAAAAACGTGTTAAAAAATATGTAATTGTAGCTTTTTGCTAAATAAAACGTTACTTACTACACTTTACAGCCGTTGTAAATCAAATTTTAGAACATCTTAAGTCTTGAAATGTCCGCCTTTAGAAATCGGGACCAATTAAATTCTAATCAACCACATACGAAAATAACAAAACAATGACGGGCCTGACCTGTTTCTTGGTTGTAAGGTCCAAAACCTGTTTCCATTTATAAATTAACATTTACTTTAAACTAAGTTCCCATAGATTTAGGCAAAATATATTTGGCCAGTAACGTATGTTATAAAGGGGCAATTATTTATACAGAATAAAATAATATGTAGCTAACAATAATTATAGATACTTATGGAATTTAAAAATAGTTGCATAATAAACGCGGTATCCCGACGATACAATATTCATTTATTTATAAAAAAAATGCATGAATTATTAAAAAAAGTATTTCGCCCCGTACTATAGCTGAATGTGAGCAAGGTGCCTTAATGCCTTAATTTACCAAAAAGTGAAATACCCAGTATTTTACCCAAGAAAGAGCAAATAGATGAGGGCTAAAAATTAAACTGGAGTATCTATGAGGAAATTTTGACGTGAATATCGCACTTCTAAGGACACAGTTTCGAGAGAATTGAGCAGAAATGGTCTAAAATATCGAAAAAGAAAAAATGTCCAAAATATACCGCAAACTAGTTGGCAAGGATACCACGATGTTTTTTGGCCATAAGGCGGATCCATTTTGCACGAGAGAACTATTGTTATGGACGATGAAAAGTTCTTCACTTTCTTTCATTTCTATGTAGTTCATTAACAATTTTAATTTTTTTAGGGCTAGGATTCATAGTATCTTGTCCAAAGACTTACTCCACACTAATTTATGCAACTAATTGTAATACTTAATATTTCCTTCTTCTCGGAGTTCCTCAATAATTGACATAATTTCATTATCATGTCCTGTATGTCCGGCTAGTTTTGAACTCCACAATAAGCGTAATCGATCCACCAATTCACTGGGTTTATTCCAATAGACATATTGATATTTCTTCGATGATAATGTCTTCTTCACTGGCAACCGAATTTTAACTATCTTTTGACGCACTCCAGTTCCAAGTTTAGTTCCCTCCATTAATGGTTTTATTATTTGCCTATATTTTGCTACTATTTTTATCAACTTGTAACATCCAGAATATCTTGGTAAGCTTGAAGAGTGTCTATATTCAATTCATCTTCGTTGTCCAGGATTTGTGGTGATTTTAGAAAAATCAGATCATAAAGATCAATATTACCATTAAATCTAGCAATATTTCGTTCGTTTTTATATATGTGACATGATGCTTTCTATAGCGACAACATAGACGATTGCCCAGACAAAGTAAAATATAAAGAAAAGGCAAAATTCGCAGACAAAATTTTATTTTGGTGAGCGATATCTACTGCAGTAATATCCAGGCATTACATGGGACAGGTAAGGGATGAAGCACTAGGTAGTCGCTCAAAATAAACCCCCCTAACCTGCCACAGGCTCGTCCAATTAAAGATTTTTGGCACTTTTGTCTAGAAAGGTTTACGATGGAGGATGGGAAGCTGAAAATGAAGAGCAGTTAAGGCGAGGGATCTACAGGAAAATTCGAGAGATATATTTAGCAGCCGTTCAAAATCTAATGGGGGATATCCGCAGAAAATTACGCCTTGTTGAGGAGCACGGACCCATTCATATAATTTAATTTATTAATTTTGTTATAAATTAAATTATTAAACTTTTGAGACATACGTTACTACAGAACAGAATAGAAACAACGTTTTCACACTCGTATTCTAGTTTTCAATTTATTTCGGTTTGATTTTCAAACCAGTTATACCGGTTTCACTCCCTCCTATCAATTTTTTGGATACACCACTGGATTGGGTTTCCTAATTTCATATAGCTTCTCAATGGGAACATTATCGAGCAGGTATTTCATTTCCATGTAAGGTATTTTAGATCATCCGATTTATTTTGGCTATTGCCAATATATTTGTTCAGGATGGGATGCGATAATTCAATCTATTGTATTGTTAATTTAAAGGACAAACAAAGACAATAATATATTGATTTACTGGATTATAAGACAATATTTACCTTTTGTTAAAATAATACAACAACTAGGAAATACGAGTGAAACGTTTTACGTTATGCTGATTTTATTTACATGGATGAAAAGGTAAATGTCGAAGCAATGGACAAAAAGTCTTGTTTTATTACGTCACAAAGCCTATTCCTAATTCCTAAGGTCGTCCATTTAAAAATGAATTGATTAGAAACAGATTTTTACCAAGTTTATACTTTTCCCATTCAATAAACCTTTGTATGTAGTAAACGAGATCTAATGAAAGGCATTACTCACTATATTGTATGATGTAATGTTCCCGAATTCAATCGGACAAAGTCACCCTTCAATAAATGGCCACCGTCAATAGCTCTATTACCAACAAGGTATCAATGCTCATCAAAAGGATAATTGAATTGGAGTTTGTGTTATACTATTCGGTAATAGTGGCGTTACACAGGACAATAAAGAGTATTAATAGTTATTTTAATTTTATGGAGATCTTAAAATTTCAAGTGACATCGACAGGATGATTATTTAAACAGAGTATTCGGGTTAAAAAGATAATAGGGCTCGTTATGTCAAAAAGATGATGGTGTAACGAGAGTTGCATAAATATTAATTTCAATTGACTCAGGGAAGATGATGAAGGTGGGATAAACTACTTTATCTATATAAGAAAATTCCATGTCTCATACATACATTTTATTTACTTCTTGGAATAATTAACAAAATCTAATTACTATTATGATTTATACAGCACTGGTTAAGCTCCTGCTGAGCCACGGATTATCTCTTAGGGGAGGAATATACAGCAGCCACATAGAGCAGTTGAAGGTTGCCCAAAATTAAATAGGTGAGATTTGGTTCATTTTATATGTCTTAATAAAATTAACTTATGAAATCATAAAATTACACTCATAGCCTTAAATCAGCTGTATATCTTAAGAAATGAATAATAACTCAAAATAGTCTTATTCTAAAACTAAATTCAAAGGACGTTATCAGTACATGCAACCTGTTAGAGTCAGATAACTGTACCAGCTTATAACGTCTTTATAGGCTACTGTCAGTGCGTATAAATATACCGGGTGTTTCAATAAAAACTCCCAGTCCAATTATTTCGAAAACTAAAAGTGACATGTAAATTCTGTAAACGCCAGTTTTTAGCCTCTATGATTGGCTTCACAACTGTGTAAAAAAGTCTTTGAATAATACAAGATGTAGGTGGCGCCACGGTGTAAATATTTTTATCGATAAAAGGAACTTTTAAATGTTGTGGTTCTTAAAGGTAATTAATTTTTGATCAAATTATGCCCCATAAAAAATTTTGATAAATCCAACATGAACCCAGATATTTGGGGTTAAATTTTTTTTAAAAATAATTTTAACGAGTATTTTAATTATAAATATTTTTAATATCCTTTAGCAGATTTTAATTTAATTTTGATAATGATAATTTTAGTGATAAAACGCTCGTGTAGCGCTAAATTATTACGTTCAGTGACGTCTCAGAGGGCGCCCTAACAAATAATATTGGCAAAAAATAGGGCGCCACTGAGTTTTTGGTAATTTTTATTTTTTTTTCGGATTAAGCAACTAAAAATACCCTTTTCTTGTCTGTTAAAATGTTTTCATATCTTGCTTCGATTTCGAGAAACAAAAATATCGATTTGCTATGTGTGAGTATGAAAACGGCAATAATTTTGAACACCTCATTCGACCCCATTAGTTAGTTTTTGGTATTATTCTAATATTCATTAATAAGTTTGTATAATTTCTCATCAGTTCTTTCATAAAATTTAAAACATCTTTTAATTTTATTTTATTATGCCTTAATGTTTTAACTTTGCTTTTAAACAACAAAAAATACAACGAATTAATTATTTAATGATTTTTGTTTTCCTGAGATATGCAATAAGGTTGTTTTTCTAATTTTGACATATAAAGTGACACTTTTTAAAACTGATTGACATTATGAAACGTCTTACCTTTTGTAACTAGTTGCATAAAGTAAAATTTTATGCAATTGGTGACGAAAAATGTATTTCAAAATTAGTGACAAAAAGAATTATTCTATTTATTAAACTGTTATAATACAAGTTAAAACATAAATTATAAATTAATTAATTATTATAAATATTGATAACACAATTATTGCAATTATTCAAATTAATTCCCGACGACATATTTTTTTCATTGCTCGAACTTGCTGTTATTTGGGAAGCGACGCACATTGCATTAGATGTTTCACCAAATATTTCTTGAGCTATAAGTTTTTTATTATTCATGGAGTTTTCAACATATCCCTCCGCAACAGAACTAGATTTCCAACCTCCGTGCCTCTTTAATTTTAAAAGATCAGCGCCACTGTCTGCTAGGAAAGTGGCAAAGCTTCTTCTGAAGCAGTGGCCAGTATATAGAACAGGATTTGAAAGACCAAGAAATTGTGCAATAACTTTTGGCAGACTGCTAAATGTGTTAATTCCCACAGGATTTCTGGTACATTTTCCATTCGCATATTTTACAAAAAATCTGTTGTGTTTAAGAATCTGGGGACGCAACTTAAAATATTTTCTTAATATTTCAACAAGATTCGTATTTTCAATGTCTCCAGTGGTAATTGCACACTGCCGTATAACTTTTGTTTTTGAAGGTGGGATATCAACACGAAAATGGCTTCCTTCGTCTATAACATTTTCAACTGGAAGAAAAGTTAATTCTGCTTTTCTGCATGCTCCTGTCATTCCAATTATCATTGCAACCTTAGCCATTAAGTATTCTTTGTCATCAGCTTCCAATAAAAATTTGGCAAAATCTTTTTTAATAAAAACTTTTGACTTTTTAGCACTGTACCCGTCCGCTTGCCTTTTAATATATGCTACCAAATTTGTATATTTTTTAATATCAATATTGTTAAAGCGCCCCCTGAGACGTCACTGGACGTAATAATTTAGCGCTACACGAGCGTTTTATCACTAAAATTATCATTATCAAAATTAAATTAAAATCTGCTAAAGGATATTAAAAATATTTATAATTAAAATACTCGTTAAAATTATTTAAAAAAACAAACTTAGCCCCAAATATCTCCGTTCATGTTGGATTTATCAAAAATTTTAATGAGACATAATTTGATCAAAAATTAATTATCTTTAAGAACCATAACATTTAAAAGTCCCTATCATCGAAAAAATTCTTTGCACCGTGGCGCCACCTACATCTTGTATTATTCAAACATATTTTTTACACAGTTGCGAAGCCAATCATAGAGGCTAAAAACTGGCGTTTACAAAATTTACATGTCACTTTTAGTTTGGCCTGGGAGTTTTTATTGAAACACCCTGTATAAACTGTAAGAGTAAAAAAAAATTGTAGCTAATGTTAAATCTATACAGTTTACAGTAGCGATGTGATTGTTCTGTCACATATCGCGTTACCGTATTTTAAGTGCAAAAAAAGCAGAATATGAGAATTTTTTAGTTAGCGTTTTTAACAATAAGCCCTCGCTAGGTGCATTACAATAATTATTGAAGATGATTAAGTATGATAATATATTTATTGTATAATTAAAAACACATGGTATGTAACTACAATATTAAATAAACGAACTAATTTTATAAAATACCTAAATGCTATTACCAAATAGATAAAAAAAAATAAGACTAGAAATTATTTTATTAAAACCCGTTTCGTCTTGTCTAGTTTTTGTAAGCTTTAAAAAAATACACAGACGGAGAAATGCAGTAAAATGGCAAATTTAAATTAATCTTCTTTTTAGTTTCCACCGAATTTTTGCAATATTATTATTTTTCTTAAACTTTAAAAGAAATCCCAGTTTTGCATTTTTAAAATTAAATATTCAACTACGAGCAATTATATTCTTTTATATGCGTTATTTTACAATATTATGGAAATTTAGTATTGTCAATTGATAGCTTTATTAAGCTCTTTTTGGTAACGAGAAAACAATACTGTATTCTGTACAGAAAAATAAAACTTTATTAAATATGGACATAAAAACTTTTATTAATTGGTAAAATTTACATCGTTCGATCTTGTTTGGGACACCCTTTATTAAAAACCAGAACAAAGCTATTTAGGCGTATGAATAATTAAGAATTTTAAAAACAAACATTCAAGCGGGATAAAATTATGACAATAAAAAGAAAAAAATTGCCTTAAAACCTGGTATACCGAATTACCCTTAAACCCCTTTGCTGTCGCACAACAAAGTCAATTATTTTTTTATGACCGCTATAACTCTAAATGATGTCATAACTCCTGCGAAAACGGTTAATAAAAAAGGGCTGCTTCACGATTTTTATTAAATTGAAGGCACATTATTTTTTTTGGGGCGTTATTTAAATCAAAAAAGTGTCAACTTAGCAGTATCCGCGCACTTGGTCGTAAAATTTACTTTATATCTTGCGGTTGATGGTTTTAGAATTAGGCCTATATAAATCGAAACATACTTTAGGCGAATAGTTTGTTTTCGGAAAATGTTCTGAGAATCAAATTCAGTAGCTGAATAAATTGTGCACACACACATGGCATATAGGTACACAACATATTTTATTCTTTGTAGAATGTAAACATTTTATAACCAGGTATCTTCCGCTGGTGATGCGTGATAGCTACCGCTGCGCTAGGCTGCTACCTCAAGCTTCATTTAAGTTTGTTGTAAAAGATTCATGTGCTGGTTTAAAGCAGTTTTTTAACTATAAAATTTTTTGATGAAGTAAGTCTGTATCTATCTGTAAGGAGATCGTTAGTATCTATTGTCTTATAATTGGGATTGTAAGTTATTAGCTTTTTTGTTACAAAAAAGTTCAATACATATTTTTGTGTTTTCTGTATAACTTATATTTGACATAACTTCATTTTTACAAAGGTACATTTTGCAGGTTTTTCTAAAGGTTTGTTGCCGCCGATTTTAATAAAACAAGTCTTTATCTTATTAAAAGAAGATCTATTTTCATTTTATTCAATCATCTAACGGGGCATCTTTTTATTCATAACATCATTTTATTATAAAATTCCATTCAAAAGAGCTATTGCTGCCTTTGCAAGGGTAACTTTGGATTGAATTTCTCTCTCATGAGTCCCTGAGCGGTCGAATGTAATTTTCCAATATTTGTATTCCATTCATGGAAAAATCTTTTTAGCATTGTAAATATACGAGTAATGTTAAATTATCCTTATAGGTATACATATTTTTTACTTTACTCCAAGGTGTTCACGAAAAGTTTTCCTCCTGGCAATAAAAAAGGGGGTCATTTTATTTTCAAACATACTCATAATCTCCCTTGCCTTTAATACAACTATTGTCCACCACTTTATTACTTGGCGACATTTTTTTTTTCGGTCTTTAAAGTAGATATAAAAATCCTCTTTAAATTGGCTACCGCCTTCAAAAGGATGTCCGCGTGAAAGACAATGAGACTTGGGTACGTTACTGAAAACCGAAAACCAAATTAGAGTCTATGCAACAGCGAAATAAAGATTATCCGTTTTAATAAAAGACCCACACTTCTGGAAAGCGCATGATCACCGTCTTTTGGAAGAAAGCAGAAGTTACTCTTGTTGAATAAGTATCGAAGAGCACTGCAATAACAACAGTTACCCACGTCTAATAGTTATTTATGTATCAAGGGTACTAAGTTGATGATTATGCCCTGAGGGTGACAGTCTTACAAAGCCGAGGGCCTCTGGCCCTCGGGTTCGTAAGTCGCCCGAGGGTATATATCTATTAGTACCCGTGGTGCATACAAAATTTTATGTCATACCACACTACAAATTTTTTTTTTTAATTTAATTTGATTTACCAATTTTTTATTTTTACCCGCGACATTACCTTGACATTATTAAAATGTTTAATGTGTCAAAGTAAAAAATCAAAAATGGAACAAGATGCACATTTAATGCAACACTTAATGCCCGCGCGGGCCATAATGTGTACATTATGCCCGCACGGGCATAAAGTAATCCATTATGTAGATGGTATCTAAGGTATAAAAACACAATAATGTACTGGTATGACATAAAAATTAGTTGGCCCTTTTAGAAATTTAAAAGGATTACTAGGAATCATTAGGAAATAATATGTTGACAGGTAAAATTATCAAAGTAATCGTCATTTTTGTGAGATACCACTTCTCTGAAACCGCTTGTAATTAAACATATAATAATTTTTTACGCAACTGAGTTTATAAATCCTTATGGCCAACAATCTACGCCTATTAAACGCAGAAGAACATGAAAATGGGAGAAATATAAAACCGTTCCAGTAATCCTCTAGCATAACTACTAGCTCATAATCCGTTCTTCGGTAACTTATCTAATAAGCAAATTATTTGGTTAAACTGTCGTCACTAACAAATATGAAATGTCATCATTGCCCTATTTAGGAAAATACGCCCAAATCATAAATATCCAGATTTCTACGCAATTTATTATTGAATATATCATCGACAAAGTTAGACAATTGTAGTCGCTTTGAAAGTGTAATTATTGAATGCATATTTGTACCGAATTCGGCAATGCAGGTTACATAGAAACCGATGGAGAATGAAAATGGCCCGTTTAGCATTTTGCCGAGTCACAATGTTTACATTCCTTTATCAGGTTTTGGCATAGCAGAGAACTAATCAGCAAGTGAAATGGGCAAATTTAAAATTAATAAACGTAATGGATAAAAATAGGATAATTCTTCCTGCAATAAAATATTCATGTTTCAGTCACATAACATTTAAAAAAAATACCGTAAACCGTATTCGGTTGTCCCTTGTCAGTTGTTATTTTTTACCTACCTACCCAGCGAATTGGCATTAGTTACAATGCCCCTTTTCTTTTTGCAGAAACCTTCCTCGGTGTGCATAAACTCACTCATAAATCCCACCAAAGATTCGTTGTAATCGGATGAATACGAGACAAAGAAATAAACAAACATCCATTTTTTTATACAGTGTCACCAGTAAAGTCCGCATCATATGGATTTTTTTTATTAATAGCTTTATTGTTCGAAATTTGACTTGACATTTATATTATGTATTTTTAAAAACGTAGTTTGTGTCTGAAAGTAATACACGTTAACGTTATTATGACATAGCTTAATAATAAATTATAATATAGGGGTTTTAAATTAAATCGTTGTCTTAATATTAAGATGTATTACTTTCAGACACAAACTACGTTTTCAAAAATACTTATTTTATGTAGTTACCTTATACAGGGTCAAAAACAAATAAACTTTGCATCACATGCGACCAAATTTTAATAGCCCAATTTTGATTTTGTAGAAAAACACACTAAAGAAAATGTATCTGAAATAAAGCATTGTCAAAACTAAGAAGTTTTATGTAGGTTGTGTTGAGTCTTATTTTCCAAAAGTGGTGCAATTTACAAAATATGGGTAAAAAATCAAAATTATCTTATGCAGCTGAAA
The DNA here is from genome assembly GCA_963969555.1 of Polydrusus pterygomalis. Lineage (NCBI taxonomy): Eukaryota > Metazoa > Arthropoda > Insecta > Coleoptera > Curculionidae > Polydrusus > Polydrusus pterygomalis. Next base: position 7,497,545 of record OZ018376.1, read on the forward strand.
TTTTTCATGTGGGCTAGAAACTGCATTTAAAAAAACTTTTTCAATATTTTCAAAAATAACCCCACTTTTGAATTATTTTTAGGAAAAAATTAAAATTTGACAGATAATGCGAATCACGTGACTACTATTTTTTTGCGTAATTTTCATCTCGATCGAAGCAGAACTTGATGCCAAAGTCAAATTTCAAATAAAGCTATTAATAAAAATATATCCCACATGATGCGGACTTTACTGCGGTCACACTGTATATGGATACGAATATAAAAATATTTTAAACATAAAACTGCAGATACCTAATAGCTAACCAAAAACGGGTATTTGACGCTCCTTGCGTAAAATAGAGAAGGAACGACCTAAAGAGAAAAATAGCGCTTGAGACAAATGTTTTCCTACAATTTTCATGATTAGAGTTAATAAAACCGAAAACCCAATCCCTAGGAAAGCGCCTAATAATAAGAATTATTCTTATTTGCAAGTTTTATTTGAAGATTTTCGTTGAAAGCCGAATTTCATGAAATCCTTTAGATAAATATTACCAGCAAGCAGACTACGTTTGTTTGGATTAATTTTGTCCTTTTTTACCGATTTTTTTTAACCTTATCCCAACAAAATCAAACAAAGGTTTAATAGAATGAAAGATAATAGAAAATTACCGTTTACCCACACAGGTATTTATTTTTAGAAATAAATAATACCCTTAAGGCAAAAACAATACCTCGTGCCTGTACAGGGTGTTTCTAATTCGTTGCTCACCATTGGGATTTCGGAAACTATAAAAGATACAGCAAAGGTTGAAGTGGGGCAAAGTTGGATAATTTGGAATTTAAGTTATTGCCAGTAAGAAATTAAGAAAATTACTACTATTTTCGGAGATATCGGGAAAAAACCAAAACGTCATTTCCGTTTTTTAAAATTTTTTTTTAGGTTTACAGAGTTTTGAGAAAATGGTATAAATGCATGTCATAAATAAAAGCGATGGTAGACTCTTAAGGCAAACCAATGTTCATATTTACTTTGTTAGTTAACGGTTGGTTAGCTAAAAATGATCGTCTTGTTACATTATAGTAATATTGGTAATTGTATCTATAATTCGTCACTGACTGAAACGACCAAATTGCTGTTTGATATTCTCTATACGACCTAATGAAACCAATATTCCCCAATTTGGTACAATCGCCAATTCGATTATCGTCGCTGGCTGCTTGCAATTATTGTGTCCTACTTTATCGTTCATATATTGAATATGTTGCGTTCGCTACTAGAAGAGTTCTAAAGGCGGCTATAGACGATCCGGCAGACCTGTTACCTGTTAGTAGTTGAGACTGACCTGTCCGAGGGAATGATGGTCGCCGGATGGGCTGTCATACCTCCACGCGTTCAAATGAATCTACAAGACCTCTTAGTCTTAACCAGCCATGCATTTATAATAATAATAAATAAAGCGAGGATTATATTTACTTAAATTCAGCCAAAATATGCGCATATATATGCCTTGCTTTCCTTGAAAATATGCAGATATTTGCATTTTTTTTACCAAATATGAATACTGATATGCAATATTTCTTAATTTATTATAGTAAAATGCGGTAGAAGAAACACATTGGGTTCTAAAAAATATGTTTATTTGCAATAAAGCAAAAAAAAAAAACAAGAAAAATAAAGTAAAGAATTTTTTAACCTAAAATTGTATAAAATGCATTTATTACTTAATATTTTTTAAAATTTTCAACTAAAGAGGGTTGTCTCCTATTAGTAAAAAACGTTTATACTAAGAGAAGCTTCTTTTAACATCGACTGATTTAATCGGACAATACTGCAACTTAGGTAGCAAAATATAACGCCAAGATACAACTTCGTTGGATGGTTTACCCTCATAAATGCTTTTATTGCCGTTAAGTATTTAAATCCTTCATTCTTTTTTACATTTACATCCAATTTGTTCCTTACTTGATTTCCTACTTTACCGGAAATGTTGTTACATTTAGCGGAAAAAGTTTCAACAATACTAATTGAGTCTCTTAAACTTAAATTTCTTCTCTTCAACGAGGATATTATATCCGGTATAAAACTGAAATTAACCTTAATAAAAACAAGATACTTAACTACATTTGCACTTTTTAACAACCCTTTACTTTGCACAACACACTGGGAATCGTCATCTAAATCCAAAATTAGTTCTTTAATGGCTTCGAAATGCTCTGCGTAGAATATTGCGGCCTTAATCAATGTTCCCCACCGGGTAATTACAGGTTCTGGAGGTAAACTAACTCCTGGTAATCTCTCCTTATACAACTGCACTCTTAGAGGTGCTTTTAGAAACACTTTTTTAACATTTGAAATTAATTTATTTTAATTTAAATATAGTTTGTTAAGCAGGTAATAATACCGCATTATTAAGTGACAATAATCAACCCCTAACAATATACCTGCAAACGCCGGAAACCCCAATAAATACCTTGTGTATACCCAAAATGTAAATAAAATTATTATAATCTTCAGATTGGAAAATCCCTGAAATAAGTACCTTTAACGTTTTAAATTTTTTGATAAAGTAAAAAACATAAAAATATGCTCTTAAAATAATAATTTATAAAAAAATATGCATTTTATTATAAAATTGACAAAATATGCATTCTGTATATAATAATATATTATGCATTTTGCATATATTCCGCCCTTTAATAATAATTAATGACGACGCACCACCGCCTTTTCAACTAGTAATTATTGCTTTGAATTAAAAAAATAAGAAAAAAAGGGAAGGTGTATAAAGAGTTACTAAAAAAACACGTATTCCCATGTAAATTTGCTAAGGTCCATTGGGACTATACTAATCCGTCGAAGAACAATGGATCGCATAATATTGCAGGAGGAAGAGCTATATATAATATTTCTCTGTATAACTTGTAATAAATAAATTTGTAGCCTTACCAACCTGTCCCAACACGCAAAACTATCTTAAATATTTTTCACCGTTTTAAGAAGTCGTTGTATATACCAGCATTTTATTTTCCAAAATAAGCTAATAAAAAAAAAACATTTAAAATAATTGTGGTTTTTTTATTTAATAATTAATATAATAGTATATTAAAGTACACGTTTCATAAGAAGCGGTTTTAGCGCACGCGTCTGTTTTTTTATTGACACAAGCGCTAAAACGCCTTACGAAACATATACTTTATACATTTTTTTCTATTTCACCTTTTATAATCAAGAAAAATACATTTTAAAAAGAAAATAAATCCTTCAAATTTTGTAAATTTTTATGTCTAAATTTTATGTTGGTAATACTATTTTTTATCATAGTAGCCTCTGGACAACAAAAATTATTTTGCGAACTGTCATTTTTTAATTTATTGACCCATTTTCACCACGAGATTCTAAAGTTAATTTAGCGATATGAGATTTGAAATTGGACAGAATACGTTGTGTGATCCTTGTACATTCGGTATATATACAGAGCGTTCGGAAATTCGGGCGATTTTACTACTTTTTTTCGAATTTCAAAAGACGTGATTTTACGTCACGGCATTGCAATTTAGTATAGGAAAGATGGAAAATTCAAATAAAGTTAAAGTTAAAATCGACATTGGAAGGTTAGTAGATTGAATTTTGGATAGGATTTGGCAGAAAAGGATAGCTTGAAGCATCTACAAAAGATTGATTTATAGATTTATGCAACCAACACACATGACTGTTATCCACACAGAATAAAAAAGTAAGTTATCAAGCTATTTTTCCTCTGCGAAAAATGGGTTTTCTCGTAAATCACAAAGGCCGCGCAAGTCAATGAAATAAAACATTTAAATGTTACCAACATCAAATAAAGAAAAAACGCGTATCGAAATAGCTTCATAACGATACGCAAATGCGTATTGTACTGAGCTTATTATGAACGTGAAATTGAAAAAGTATTTTTCACCCTAAATGGTATCGACTTATTGACTGCAATAAAACCAGTGGCGTATTTAGAATATTGCCACGGGGGGGGGGGGTCTATACCTTTCGTTTTATCTTTCTTTCTTTCTTTTTTTTCTTTCTTAAAAAAAGCGCCGCAGGCGAAAAATTTTTCGGTGCCACGCCCTATTTTGAACTATCAAAATTTATAATTTCTATGTTTTGATAGCTGAACCCAAAAAAGGAAGAAATTAAGAAATTTTTAAATATAAACGCAATAATGGAAATATATATTTTTTTAAATATTTATGTTTAAAAATATATATTTCTACATAATATGACCGATTCCGAAAATGATTGGTTTTCAAGGTATTTTTGCCATTTTTTTTGCCAAGTTTGGCCATGTTGTTTTGTTATCTGTGACACAGTTACTTCATTATTTGTAAAAACAAAGTGTTGCTAATAGTTCTAGTTTGCAAAAAAATTACAAAACTAAGTGAACATCATTTAAATTTTTTAATAATTTTATTTAATAATAATAATAATAATAATAATAATAATAATAATAATAATAATAATAATAAAGGTCTTTATTCAAAAATTGTAAAATAGAAAATTATTACATTTTGTTATCGGGCGAGGTTCAGTTCACCCTGTCTACATTAAATGCAACAAGGCATCTGATCCGTTCTGAGTTTTTTTTAATGTTGAGCCCACGGGGGAGGGTCCAGACCCCTCGGACCCCCCCCCCTGAATACGCCACTGAATAAAACTACCGGTTTCATCCCATTGCTTTACACAATCAACAAGCAAATACACTACAGGGTAGGACTTTAGATATTTAATTCGTTATTAATAATATATTTTTTATAAATAGTTATATTAGCACAAGATAGTTAAATATTACCTGCTATAATTACAAATTATAATCCGACCCTGACCGACAGTTTATTTGCATTTTTATGGCCGAGCTCTTGCAAAACGTCCCAGGTAGTTAAACGGATTCAACCATTTATTGTGAAAAATACTTTAACTGAAGTAAATACCTTCTACATTTCTGTAGCAGAAAATAAATGATTCCCTCTCAGGCCTCGCCATGTTGTTCACTCCGCAAGCCGGCAACACTGATTGATCTGTTGTCCTTATTGCGGACATCTAAACATCATATTTACTCTCTCATACTCACATAAAATGCCACTGCAACTTGGCGTTTGTCAGTACGGTATACACAATTAATTTCAAATTTTAATTTAGATTTAATTCGACACACGACGGCCATATTAATTTAATCCTGCATGCAATATATTTATAACAACCGATGCGGGATAAATAAATATATATTATTTAACAAAACATTAAATAAAATTAATTTAAATTTAATTTTCAACACCGACTACAAGCTACATTTATCTATAATTATAATCTTTTAGCATCTATTAATCAACTAGTAAAATGGCAGCTTCACAATAGCACAGGATAATGTATAGCTTGGCTAGGATGTAAATGATCTTCTGGATATCTGATTTTAAGCCTTACTTAGTCATTTCTGGATGTGAAAACACCAATTTAACTTTAGTGCATGCTGTTAAGTGTTTTGCACTTTCGTGTGGTTGTTTACTACTAACTGTGATTTTACAGCAAATATATAAAAAGTACATAGGGAGTTTGGTGTCATCTCAGGCGTGGTCACTTTCCAATCCCTATCCTGCGTTGGGTCCAGCGATTTGGGTGTATTGTTTGACAGTAAACTATCTTTTGTTCCCCACATAAATGACCTTGTTGCCTCCTGTCATAGATCCCTAGGTTTTATAATAAGACATTTTCGTGTCGCCGATGAAAGAAACTCTCAAAAATTGTACGGCTTTATTGCAGTAATGTACGTTGTTTTTAAAGCAGTACAAGCCGTTCAGCTGATTTAGCTTCAAGAGAAGTGTATTGTAACTTTTTATGCATGAAAAGGCAAAACTGACCTTAAAAAGGGTCAGCCTGTGCAACGGAATGTTGTAATAATGTGACCTGGTATCGTATTCATGTTGTGGTAAATAATTCAAAAACAATTACTTTTATATAAAAAAATCACACACTCATAGGTATGTAAGTCTACAAGTTGTGTCTTATAAATACTTCCCTACAGACTCTAGTCCACCCATGTCCAGAAATATGAGCAACGCCTTCTTCTTTACAAGGAAAATTCTCCATGCTCCCATACACTACTTTCTCAGAACATGGCCCTATAACGGAGGACAGAAACAAAGTTTGCGTGGTAAGTTGTTAGCATGGCATTGGCGTCCATATAACTTCTCAGAACCCAAAGCAAGTAGCAGCATCCATTTAGCTTTCCACAGATGTATTCAATTTCCTTTTCCCAGCCATGATGGCAGTAGTAGTAGCAAGTAGATTATTATAACAAGGCCTTCATAAAAGTGCTACATTGCCTAAAAATTCGTAATCAGAATTTTAAGATTATTGAAAAACTTTGATCAAACAATGCTTCTATGAATATTTGATAAAACTTAAGTCGCCCATTATCTAAAATTTACTTGCATCTCGAACAAACATAATGTAAAAGCCGTAGCCAAAATTGGTGTCTTTGTTTCACGCACAAAGCCCATTGTAACCGACAATTTCAGATTCCTGTAGATAAACTGCACTTTCTTTACCTTCATTACACAGCTACATAGCAATATGCGCCCAACAATGCGCCAGACAAGGACGACACGATCGATTCTCATTCGGGCTTTATTCTATCCATTATTCTATGTTAAACAAGAAGATCGTTAGGTTGCAGAAATTCAATGGTAAACAACTAATTGAATTTGCTTGTGGCCGGATAGCAGTGGAAAATTTAACACCCTATACAAGCGATAACGTTCATTATGGAAGTTAATCAGCGACTTTGTGAAGGTTGAATGGAGGTGACAAGTTATTGCATTGTTAGACGATGACTAATTGGCGCAAAAAGATCGAAAGCAACAGTTGAGCCATATAAGAACAAAAAATCATCTATCGTTGATGTTGAAAAGGAACAGAAAGCATCAACGAAATTTGCACAGAATTTCATAGTATTTGAGTTTACAAAAATTGACAAAAAACCAAAAACTATCAAGCAAATGACAAATCTAGTATTTCACGAGATGAGAACTCTCGCACTTTTTAAGGCAAGGCGAGATTTTTTCCCGTCTCGTCTCGCGAGAGTCTCGCAATTTCTCGTTGTCGCAATATAATGTAATAAAAAAAATTCTAAGAAGCTCCAAGTGCATACGAGTTTTTATTATTACCATTACCATTTGAGTATTATAGACGCATCTTCATCCGTCTGAAACGATTTTGAAAAATGTTTCTAAAGTTAAAATCTGGCAGATCAGTTACAGTGTTGCTAACAATTAACTCACACATGACCAAAATGATACTAATACTACGTAACAATTACGCATGTGTCACCGGATCCATTGAATATCAAAAACCATAAGAATAGCAGATCTTCGAGTTATAAATGCAGCGTCTCGGCAACAGATGTCTCAAATTCACTGTGATGTCGTGGTGTTGCCGCATATCGTATTTTATTGGAATTTTTAAGTATTCAAGCATTTTTAACCGACAATAAAATAGGAGGTTCTCAATTCCAGCCGAATGTATGTTTTTGATAATAATATGTACGCTGATTACTCCGGGGTAATTGGACCGATTTTCATAATGATTTTACCGTTGCATTAGTTTATTAAACAGGTCACGTCGTATTTGATCTAAATTTTTTATATAACAAACTTTAGTTTTAAATGTTTCCTACCCTGTAGGTAAATACAGAAAGAAATACAATAGGACACAGAAAAAGGTATTAAAATGAAAATTCCATATTTATTTATTTTTGACCTGTTAATAGACCACATAATTTCATACCACTATTTACGATCCATTGCATCTGCCTCCCTTCTTCTACCGGAAAACGAAATAATCTTAAGGAAGGAAGGCACGAGGCGACTTCCCACATTGAAAATAAGCACACTTGTTGTCAGTCTGATCCTGATCCTTTTTCAATCAAAAATAATATAATGTCAGTGCAAGGCAATCCAGGCACCGCAACGATGCGCGTGACGGTATAGTAATGGGGAGAGGATCATGCAGCAAGTTAAATAGACAGGCGGCAACAATGTTTTAATTTAGCAGTGAAAAGGCTTGTCGTTAGTGGCTGCATCAACACGCTTTATTGTTGGTAAGTTCATTGTGCCATCTATGAATTTAACGTAGCAGATTTGGGAAATCTGCTTATATAGCCTTCTTATAGTTTGATATTCAATGCCGGATCCGAATACGAACGACTACGGTGCCCTTCGCGGTTCGCGCCTTTGCCTTTAAATTTAAATCATATGTTTTTAGGGTTGCATACGTATACAAAAATAGAATTTAATATTATTAAAAGTAATATAGACCCTTTTTGAGTATTCAAGGTACAAGACTGTTTACCTGCAGGATCATATGGCGGAACAGAATGAACAAAAGTGCAAAAATAGATCAGTTATCGGCGTCAGACTTATAAAAACACGTACGTCTGTTTTGTTTATCTTTTTTTGGTTAAAAAATGTGTGTAATATATAATAATATTATTATCTGTATATAAACAGTAAAAATTAAGCTGGATTGTTTTGATTGACAACGGCATTATTTTAAAATAATGAGGACAAAAACATAACTTGCAGTGTTCCAGGGTGCAAATTAAATTACCATAGCTCCGTAAAACAAGGTAAGAAACTTCATCTACCTTAAAATATCCGGCCTGTTATGATTTATAGAAAAAATGCTTAAAAGCAATTCCCAGAAACAACTGGACACCACCAAAATAGTGAGCAGTTTACTCCTTACACTATGCTGAACCTGGCATAATATTATACCTAATTCGCGAAGACGATTATCGTTTATCAAATGGTTCTCTGTATTAAAAATTTCGATAAAAACGTTATAAAAAATAGGTTCATTTAATAAGGCTCATCTCTGGATTGAAACCAACCCAAACATGCAGAGAAATATACAAAAAACACAAAATCCTCACAGTCACTTGAATATACATCCTTAAGTGCTCTACATATGCATACAAGGACAAGAACGAATTCCAATAAACAGAAACAATCACAACTATATATAATACTAGCGTGTACCCGGCCTGCGTTGCAACCCGCTGGTATAAATACAAACCCGAACAAACCCGATATATTAGTACCCGGCATGCCACTTTTTGAAATTGCACCCGTGCGAAGCCGGGGCGGGTCGCTAATTATACATAAAAACCTTCCTCTTGAATCACTCTATCTATTAAAAAAAACCGCTTCAAAATCCGTTGCGTAGTTTTAAGATTTAAGCACATAAGACAGGATAGCGACTTTGTTTTATACTATGTTAAGATTAAGATTATAGTCCCTAGACACACTATGAACACACACGATATGAAAAATCTCCCCCCCATACCTGCATCAAAATTTTTAATAAACCACCAGAAGAAATTAAACAATCTATAACAAGAGGTATAATTGCAAAAGAAAACTAAAGGGCTTTCTTATAAAAATGCATTTTACACACTAAAAGACTTTTTGAATTCCTAAGCGATGTCATATTTGCGTAAAAGGTTTTGACCTTCTAGATTTTTCTCGTACATTTAATGTTTGTAGTCTGAAATGTAAGGTAGACTGCCTCCTAAGTTAGTTAATTCTATAGTATATATGACGAACCTCAAATCTTTATGTATGATTCTTAGTAGAATAAATTTAATTTGAATTTGAATTTGAACTAGTGCTACTACTTACTAGGGGTCCTTCCTTATCTAACTTTTACAGGTAGATCGATTAAAAGCGAAAGCAGTTTTCTAGAATATACAAGGAGTCATCCATTCAAACATATTAACCCAACATTTCAAAACTTACAAGGGAAGGGGATAGAGTTTTTAGCCACACCGTATAGCCTCCCGTCATAGACCTTCCTGCTATTTTGATTTTTATTTGCAATACTAGACATAAAAGAAAAACAATTTTCTCAAATGTAGTGAATGAAACGCAATTTCTTTTCAACACGATAATGGAAAAGATGCAGAGAGGCATTTTAATTTACAACGAATATTGAAATCGTGCAAAATGTTGCATGCAATGCCATGGACGCCGGGTAGAATTTTTTCCATGTGCGCGAAAAAACAGCAGGTTACATGAGCGATTTTTTAATAAAATTTATAAAAATTACTTAAGAAATAATGGAACGATCAGTTTCTGCTCTTCAATTTAACAGACCATTTTTTTATAACCGCAAGTGCATGGCAAGTACCTATGTTTATTATGTCAAAATGTCCCCTTCGTGTTGTACCGTGCGAGCAAAAATTATTTGCATCAAAGAGGGCCTTGCATCTAAGGACGTAATACTTAGCCATAGAGCTTAATACCTGTTGGATGTCAGTAACTACCTGAATTAACAATCAATCAGTTATTCCGTAATCTTTGACTCGTTAGAAGCAATTTGATTCATCGCTAATTTTTCCAATTTCTTGAACACTTCACACGGAACTTTACGGAACATCACAAAACATTCATGGTTGAAGCGTATTTTCGAAACAAGGTTAGAGTAAATGGTGAGTGGCAATACAATCCGGGTTTGTGCATGGACGATTTTCACGAACATTTTCCTACCGTTGCTTTTATTGCTGGGGATTTTTAGCATTGCCTGAAAAGAACCGTGGCTGTGTTTAGGGAAACAGGTTCTATAAAACACAAAAAAGGAGCAGGAAGACCATCTGTAAGAACAGAAAAACTGTTGCAAACGTTCGTGAAATAATGCAAAATACGCCAACAAATTGTATAAGACGCCTGTCCCATTTTCATTTATTTTATTTTTCTTTTTCTTTCTGTATATTCTTACTTTGTTAATTTTGTAAACAACAAAAATAAATTTGTATTTGTCTACTTATTTTCTTACTCATTTAGTTTGGCATATCATGTCATAATATGAATTTGACAAAATTTTAACCTAGATTTGGTTAGATATATCGTCCCCATATCATTGTGACCTAAACCAAGCTCTACATTTTTTAATCCAAGCCCTCTTTGATGCAAATAATTTTTGCTCGCACGGTACTAGACACGGATTGCATTATAAGTATTTAACGTTGGAGTGGATCGCTTAAGTCGTTTTACTTCGGATTTATAAACCTTGAAGATAATTAATTATTATTAAGTTTAAAAACTTACAAAAACAAACGTTACAAAGGCGACCGCACTTGCCATAGTAGCACAACGTGAGCGAATCAATTAATTTTTGTTCAAAAACTAAACAAAGTGTGCAAGTTTCACTGTAACCTAACGGCGCTTTATGTACGATAAGTTGGAATTACACGATTTGCCTTAAGTATACTGTATAAATAGAACTTTATTGCGGTGGCGAAGAGTTTAGAAACCTGCGGTAAAGCCGCCACTAATGCCGTAAAAAACAGTATCAATATCAAAGAATTACACCAGTTAGTCCTCATGACTACTGAATCCATGGCAGAGCTTCGAGTATGGTATTTTACAGTACCTTACACTTTCTTTTTAACAATTTTCATTAACTCCTCGTAAGACTGTTAAAAGACTGTTAATATGGCAATGCAAAAAATATTGTCTTTATCAATTTTGTTTTCTAAGATCCAGGGTTCCAGTGCACCCCTATTATCCTCCGTCCATGTGCAATGCCCTCGGTACAAATTCATTAAGTATGAACATTTTTAGATGTTCAAATGCATTTAGATTCAGTTAAATGAACAGAAATGTTCATTTTGTAGGTATGTATAAAATATATGTAGCATGAAACGGGCTTCTATCGTATTCTGCAGATTTGGACACAATTCCAAACGGTTTTATTACAGCTAGAGTTTTAAGGTATTTGTATTATTTTATGCAATTTGCCAATTTTGTTTCATGCGCTCACGTTCAACATAAATTTAATACTGAACATACACACAAAAAAAATAATATTTAGATCGAAAAACAAAAGGTCTTCGTCCGTAGTTTCATTATTCTTTAAGAGTCTTTAATACAACAGGTTTGCTAAGACATAGTTTATATTGATAGCTTATTTTGTATTAACAAATATTAAATAAATTGCTAGTGTATCAAACCCAGATTTGCTAGAACAGTGTTTTTATTGGTAGTACTAGTAATCAGTTCAATTAGCAGCACAGTCTTGTTGAATAATGAACTACTTTTTAATACAGCAATTTTGTTAAGAAATAAATTGTATCTTCTCAATGCGACGCATTTCGTTCCCAGTAAAGCGCTTTCTCTACAAATAAGAAAGCGGAATAGCGTCCCCAAAAACTAATTGTATCTGTTAGAACCCATAATCCACAATAGTGGGGGTTCGTACCAATCGGCAATCGCTGCGCGCCGTATTATTAGTTTTAAAGTATTTGTTGCGCAGGTCACTTACTTCTTTGGAGTCTTCTAGCTGTCCTCTCTGAATTTAAATTTTATTGATCATACCAATACCTGTTTCAATTAATTTATTTTTACTTTGTATTTAAGTTTTTTTAAACTTTGCATATCAGATAAAGCAATATATTATATAATATAATACAATATAATATATTATTTCGCACAACCCATCATTAGTTTTGGACTTATTATAGGCAAATTTTACCATCTTTATAAAGCATTTTGCATAATAGATAATCATAATGCAATGTTGAACGACAAGAACCACACTAGAAGCTATTTAAATTTTTGAGAACTACAGTACTGATTTTTAGTGGTAAGTATATGCTTTATTAAGGTTGAATTCTCAACGTCATTCAATCTATTGCCAACCTATAACCTATTTCTCGATGATTTTCTAAGTTTATTATTTTAATAACTAACATTTAAAGAAAATCAATATCGTCGGTACATTATTTAGGTAGTGTCTGATATATTACAAAAATATCAATTTATTTCATTGCTAATTTTGGGAGAATTGTATAGTGAAAGAACAATGAGTGACAATGACATAATAGTGTTAAAAAAAATCTTACCCGATATTTTTCGCTATACAATTCTCCTAAAATAAGTTATAAAATTCCTTGATATTTATTAAATATGTCAATTATTACCTATAGAATATCAAGTCGATACTGATTTTCTTTAAATTTTGTATAAAAGCTAGAAAACATAAATAAATCTACGCGAAATAGCTTATAGGTTGGCAAGCATGTTGATACTCCCACCTTAACCATCTTAAGCTAATATTATTATGATTAATGTCCAGTTTAATTACAACTGCCAGTAGGAACCAATACAGTACCTATATAAAACTAGATTACACCCCCAATAGAACTTGATAATTACTGTGAGTATCCAAAACAATAATGGCTATAAACCATTTTATGGTAGCGATAACTCCTATTTCCTATTGGCTAAATTACCGTAATATTATCACTTCTCAACGGTCTAGCAACTTTTGTTGCCTTACAGTAGGAAAGCGCGTTGCTGTCACATATAGTAGTAAACAGTTTTAAAAAGAGTATGTAAATTCTTATTAGGAATAGAAGGCTATTTCCTTAGTACAGGACTAACCATGAGACATAAAAAGCTTTCCTGATGGTGTTAGCAAAAGAGGTAAATTGTTTATGTGCAGAAAAAATGATCAGTTATAAGTTTGTAGAAAAAGTATTCAAAACATTTGATTAAAAAAAGTCTAAACCAACTAAATGGAAGAGGAAGTACAATAAAATTCATAAAAAAAGATTTTGAAAACGGAAAGTCGATAACGCTTTGTAAAACATTACTTTTAGAAAATTGAGTGGGGGATGAAGTTAGTAGTATCAGAGTACAAATATTCTACGGTGGTAGTATGTATGGAGCCCGCTGCTTTGTTTCAATAGCAAATTTATAGATATTAACAAAATTAAAACTACTACTGATAATATTTTTATTTTATTTATAACTTCCAGTTGCAATTAACACAAAAATCATATTTATTACTTACAACATCGAAAACAATATGCAGTAAATAATAAAATAAATATTAGGAATAAAATTAAAAGCTATTATTTATTTAAAATTTATAGAAATAATTTTGTTCGGATATTTAAAAAAAAAATTGATATTACACTTAACAACAATATTTAGAAAATATTGTGGCAAACAAGTTTTTTGCCATAGCCAATCGCCATTAATATTTTTGTGCGATACACTGAGCGAAAAGTATGTTTACAGCTAACAAACGGATTTATTTGGGTAAGTTTTCTTTGGAATAAAGTGATCAGATTATCACCTAATAGGGCCGCTTGAATATGAAGGTATCTATTTGTTATTATTAAACAATCTGTTTGTTAACCATATTCATTTTAATAGTTAAGAAATATGTTTAAGAATTAAATCCGTTGTTGCATATTAATACCAGCGCTTAACGGTTTTAGCAGTTACGATATTATTTTATATTAACAGCGCCGAACGAATCATCGTTAACGCGACGCTAGACAAGATACCGATCTGTCTGCCCCACCACCTTGCTAATGCGTCACCAGTTTGCATTTTCGGTTCTGTTCGTCCAAGGTCTCCGATCAATCTGCAAGTTATGCGTGCGTAGTGCTGCTGTGCAGTGATTTATTTTATAGGTATTATAATTCGGTGATAATAAAAGAAGGTAGAAAAAAACTATTATATTTATACTTAGCTTTAAAATATGTAATAAAAAGTAGATATACCTATTGAATAGATTCTGCCTTTACTAGGTGAAATTCCATAGTAAACTATATGAAGAAAACATTAGTGTTTTCTAAATAAACCTATTATATTGTTTTCGTTGATATTTCAAACCTGTTTTTACACTAGGAATGGCCGCGGCCGACGAACTGAAAACAATTCTGTATGATACAGGGCTTGATTTTGCAGGTACCATATAAAATATACATCTATTATTTTTATACTAACCTATTTATTACCTATACCTATTCTATATTAGAAAAATATACCATAAATTCTAGCTTGATATTTTATGCGAACAGGGCAAAAGTAATAAGTCTAGGTAGGTAGGTATAACTGATTTCTTTTTATTAACATTTATTTCTTAACTGTTAACAAATCATTACCTTCCTTGCAAATTACGTTCTTAACATTTAATTAGCAAAATTTAATGGAAACTGGCCGATGTTTTACATAAAATGGTTTCAATGCATGTTATTGTATATGTATATATGTATATATTTTGTTTATAACTAAGGAATTAAGTTATTGCTTATTATATGTTTAAAATTGCCTAAATATTAAAGTTGTCAACAATTCTTATATATAACTTAGTAATAATTCTTATACTTATAACTTACTAATTATTGTGAACCCCTTAACTCTATTCTCTATTGTTAAACTGTTAAACGTAATTAGAGTTCTTTAAAATTTTGTATCTATAATAATACAAAAAAAAGGTTCTATATAGTTTCAAGCTTTTATTTAACGAAAAAGGTTTGTAGTTAGTTATATTTTCGACTTCTTTTATGCCAATGATTTTAACAATCAGTTCGGAGTTGGTCGTCTGCTCACATACTTATTTAATGTATCAATGAGCATGAGTACGATTTCGACTGACTGATTAAACCCTATGCATTTGTTGTATTTAAAGCTAAGCTATATTTGCAAATTACTTTTAATAAAACATTTCTGAAAATAAGTTTGTTTTATTTACAAAATCCCCGCCTTCCCACCTAAAGTATTACATTTGAAGACAATCAGAATATTAATTTTTAGTCAAGAAATAGATAATATTTTTAGTTTAATTTATTATTTCAGGTTTAAAAAGTACATAATATAATTTTCTTTATTTCAGACGGCTATATACCTAGTAAAATTGAAGGTCTTATTGCTCAAATATTGGCACTTCCAAGATAAGTTTAAGGGAATTGACCAAAAATAATATTTCCCGAGAAAGAGGAGGAAAGTTTTTCTGGAACAAATCCGGAATCCGGGAGACAATAAAATGCGAGTGATAAGATTTACCGTCAATTCTCTTAAATTTTGCTGTTATGTGCCACGACACTAAAACTCTACGGTATATAATTTAATCGATGGTATCGCCTCATTTTACAGTTAAAGTAGTATTTTTAATTTAAATAAATATTTCTTAAGGGTCAAAAAATATTTAGTAAGCATTATATCGCGTTTTTTATAGTTAAAGTAGTGGTTTTAGTGTAAATAAATATTTCTTAATAATTAAAAAATATTTAGTAAGCATTATATCGCATCATTTTATAGTCAAAGTAGTATTTTTAATTTAAATAAATATTTCTTAATAATCAAAAAATATTTAGTAGGCATTATATCAAAAGTTTACAGTTAACTATAAATTTCTTTATTATCAAGTGGTGCCAATTTATTATTAATTGATGATATTTACTTGAAAAATATTGTAATTAGCAATCAACAAATATTAGGTCCAGTTAAATGTTATGATTATAACAACAAACTAATATATCTTAACAATTAATACAACTTATTAATTGTATTGATAACTCGTAACTTTATTATAAGGCGGGAAAAAATTATTTGTTATTATTAAAGAAATATTTATTTACCTATTTATAAGAAATTACTTCTTAGAAATAAAGTAATATTTGTTTGCTGATATTTAAACATGGAATTTGTTAACGGCAAAGAGATTTTATTAAATGCAAATAAATCGTTTTCTCAGTGTATAGTTACATATTTCCGTACTTATTTAGATGCTTCTTATAGTTACTGATGAGTCATGAAAATCGAAATTAAAGGAAACATTTTTTAATTGTTAATACACTACGCCCATTAATTATCGAATATTCAAATATGCACGCTCAAATTAATAAGCTGTAATTTCGTTAATAATGAACCAATTTTTTTATTTTTTTTTAAATTATAGATATCAGATTCTCGTGTTTAGCGCAGAGTAGTTTGCGTCCTGACACGTCTTATTGTACGGGGTAGCGCATAAACTCTAGATGCATGTAAATTTCCTTAAATTTAAAACTGACATATCTTACATAAAAATTGAATTTAATTTATTTTTTAAACGAAAGCAATTAGACATCTATCTGCGCTAGAAACTGGCCAAAAAGTTTCGCCATGCCACTAGAGGCAAAGAAAAAAATACAAAAATGTTTCGTAAATAATCAATGAGTCATTTTATCACTTTTGGCTTTTAAATTTGGAATAAAAAACATGTCAACAAATAAAGTCTATAATACAGAGTGCTACGGAAATATCTAACCATTTAATTAAATTGCTTAAAATTAAAAATACAAAAATAATAATACAAATACAAATTCAGGGATACATTCTGCGAACGAATTAAATGGATAAGTTTTTGCCTGCCACCCTGTATTATAGACTTTATTTGTTGACATGCTTTTTATTCTAAATTTAAAAGCCAAAAGTGATAAAATGACTCATTGATTATTTACGAAAAAATTTTTCGGCAACAGAATTTATTTCGAAGAAATGGTATTTTTTTCTTTGCCTCTAGTGCAGGCATGGCGAAACTTTTTGGCCAGTTTCAAGCGCAGATAGATGTCTAATTGCTTTCGTTTAAAAAATAATTTAAATTCAATTTTTATGTAAGATATGGCACTTTTAAATTTAAGGAAATTTACATGCATCTAGAGTTTATGCGCTACCCCCTACAATAAGACGTGTCAGGACGCAAACTACTCTGCGCTAAACACGAGAATCTTATATCTATAATTTAAAAAAAAAGTTCAAAATTGGTTCATTATTAACGAAATTACAGCTTATTAATTTGGGGGTGCATTTTTCAATATTCGATAATTATTAATGGGCGTAGTGTAGTTCATGTCGAAATTTTTGATACATTTTTTTGATATTTTATTGATAATCATCGTCGCGAATTAAGTATAATATTCTGTCAGTTTCAGCAAAGGGTTTACAATAGCACAAATGGATGAAAAATTTCATTTTTCGGGAAAAAGTCATTCTTGATAAAAAGTTTTGCTTGTAAAAAAAATGCAATTCACGAAGAGAAAATTTTGATTTTTTATACAAGATTCGCAAAAAATTCAAAAACATGATTTTTCTCCAGGAGTAAACTAAACTTTTAATTTTTGACGAAAATACCAATTAGAAAACTTATTTAGAATACGTTTGTAATTTAAATCCAAGATTTCAAATAAATATTCGATTTTTTTAGTTTTTTTAATTCTTAGAGGTAAAAGAATTATTTTTTTTTGGATAGCGTTCGAAATACATACATTATCAATGACAGAGGGGTATTAAAAAGTTTCAAAAACTCATTTTTGGTGTTACCAGAAATATGTGTTTTTAATTGCACAAATGAAATCACCCCGGAAATCAGACAAAAAAATCTTAAAATAACAACAAATAATAATTTCATAATTTGCTATTCAAACACTCCCCCTCCATATTCAACATATTTTTCCAGCTGTAAACGAATGTGGTCAAAACACAGATGGATTGGTCGGAATGCTCCGGTTCTGTGGCCCCCAAGACGTCCCGATATAACCATTTCAGATGCCAATCTTTGATGACGCCTCAAACAATTAGTGTACTCCTGTCCAATTGAGAACGACGTACAGCTTCTAAAACAGCGAATTGTTGAAGCTGTTAAAACAATTTCCATTGAAGAAATTCGAAGAAGTTTTGACCACATTCGTTTACAGCTGGAAAAATGTGTTGACTATGGAGGGGGAGTGTTTGAATAGCAAATAATAAAATTATTATTTGTTGTTATTTTAAGATTTTTTTGTGTTATTTCCGGGGTCATTTCATTTGTGAAATTAAAAATACATATTTCTGGTAACACAACAAATCAGTTTTTGAAACTTTTTGATACCCCTCTGTCATTGATAATGTATGTATTTCGACCGCTAATGCTGCTATAAAAAAAATTCTTTTACCTCTAAAAATCAAGAAAAAATAAAAAAATCGAGGATTTATTTTAAATTTCGGATTTAAATTACGAACGTTATTCTAAATAAGTTTTCTAATTAGCATTTTGGTTTAAAATGGTATTTTCGTCAAAAATTCAAAATAAATGTAAACTGGTCAACAAAAAGATCGTACCATTCAATTTTTAGACCTATTTTCAAATTGCTGTAACTTTTTTAAAAATTTATATTTTTAAATGTAGTTTCCAAATTTGGAAAGCACGATTTTTCTACTTTAACCTGTATTTTATTTATTTTTGGTAAAATCAATATTATTATGATACACAGGGCGATCAATAGAGCGCTGCAAAAAATCACAAAATTTTACTGTGTGCCATTTCAGTGGTGATTTTTTTTTGGTCGTTACAATATGGGTTTTTAGCAAGGTAGGATCAATATCTCTAGACGTTTTTGCCAGTTTTTGGATTGAGGACCTCTGGCTTTAGATAGGCCAATAAACGTCAAATTTTGGTAATCATATTGCTTTACAACGCTATAACTGGAAAACGGATTAATGGATTTCAACGAGTTTTTCACATTCAGAAAGCCCATTTTATTAAGATGTTCTATGACTTACGTATTTTACGAAACGTGAGAATTTTATTAATATACAGGGTAATCAACAAAGTCATTAAAAAAAATTAAATGTTTATTTGCGCGCCATTTGGATAGAACATGTATGGAGTTGGATAAAATTATGATTGAATGACGGAGAGCATAATTTTAACATCTTGAACGAATTGGCAAATGCAATAAGAGAGGAATGGAACGCTATTCCCCAGTACTTCCTTGCAAACTTGGTGAGTAGCATGCCAAGAAGAGTAATGGAAGTTCTAAGGGTTCACGGTGGACCTACTCACTATTAATTTTATTTGTTATTATTTATTTTTGTTAAAATTTAATCAATTTTATTTGCTACCATTAATGTTGTTAATATTGTTTATAAGTGAAACACTTTGCTGGCCAAATGGCCAGCAAATAAACATTTAATTTTTTTAATGACTTTGTTGATTACCCCGGATATTAATAAAATTCTTACCTTTCGTAAAATACGTAGATCATAGAACATCTCCATGAAATGGGCCTTTTGAATGTGAAAAACTCGTTAAAATTCATTAATCTGTTTTCCAGTTATAGCGTTTTAAAGCAATGATTACCAAAATTTGACGTTTATTGGCCTATCTAAAGCCAGAGGTCCTCAATCCAAAAACTGGCAAAAACGTCTAGAGATATTGATCCTACCTTGGTAAAAACCCATATTGTAACGACCAAAAAAAATCACCACTAAAATGGCACACACTAAAATTTTGTGATTTTTTGCACCGCTCTATTGATCGCCCTGTGTATCATAATAATATTGATTCTACCAAAAATAAATGAAATACAGGTTAAAGTAGAAAAATCGCGCTTTCCAAATTTGGAAACTACAATCAAAAATGTAAATTTTTAAAAAAGTTACAGCAATTTGAAAATAGGTCCAAAAATTGAATGGTACGATCTTTTTGTTGACCAGTTTAGTTTACTCTTGGAGAAAAATCATGTTTTTGAAGTTTTTGTGAACCCTGTATAAAAAATCAAAATTTCCTCTTCGTGAATTGCATTTTTTTTACAAGCAAAACTTTTTATCAGGAATGACTTTTTCCCGAAAAATGAAATTTTTCATCCATTTGTGCTATTGTGAACCCTATCCGCGGACAGTCTGTATAGTATATGTATTTAAATACAAATAGCTGGATTCGTTCTCAGTAAGTGCAAGGATTGGCAAAACTTATTGTACAGTAATTAAAATGAATTAACTAATAATATGACATTAATAATAGCAAATTGTGATAAATGAACTGTTTGTTATTGAAAATAGGAGAGTTAATTAACCTAAACTGGTTTATTCTACTCACCGTTCAACTAATAGTATATTACGTTACAAGACCGGAAAGTACTATTTTACAGGACGAAGCAGGCAATTTCCAGGGCGAGCCGCCAGGCGAGTCCTGTTAACGTACTTTTCGGTTGAGTGACGTACAATATTTTTTTTACAATCGACACAAGACACCAGTGGCGTGCGAGAAAACGTTAATAATAGCTTACTATATGGGTATAGTTTTAGCAGAAAACTCTAATAGTTGGGAAAATTATGTTTAATAATAAATACAATTTGGTACAAATGTTCTTAATTCTATTTTATCTATTAATATCTATTTGTTAATTGTTATATTGAAAGTACAATTTTGTGGTGTATTAAATTGTAGACATGACGGGAAATTTTTTGATTCATCTTTATAGGATGTTTGTGAAGTTATATCCACTTTTGATCCTCCGGCTTCCTGAATTCTACTGGCTATATCAATCTTATTTTGTAGAGACTGTTCAATGTAGCCTTCGGCAACTTGGGATGATTTCCAGCCGCCATGTCGTTTTAAATTAAGGATATCGCCTCCACCTTCAACTAACAGTGTCGCCGAACTACGTCGAAAACAGTGCCCTGTAAATTGCTCTGGGTTTGGTAATCCCAAATAGGATGCTATTTTTGATGGCGCTTTTCCTACTGAATGCAAACCTACTGGTTGAATAGTGCATTTTCCTTTATTATAGAAAAGAAATAGCCTGCGATGTGGAACACTAGGCGGACGTAAAGAAATATATTTTCTATATATATTTAGGTTTCGTTCCCCAACAACTATAAATGACCTGGGTTGGTATGTTTTTGTATTTGGAATTTTTACCGCCAACATCGATTCGTTATCTTTAACATCGTCAATTGTCATATTGGTCAATTCTTCACGGCGACACGCTCCAGCCGAACCCATTATTAGTAAAAGCTAAAAAAAATAAGAAATAGTTTAAATATATTTTTTTTAAACACAATATAAGAAAAGAAGAACTTTAAGAAAACTCGTATTATGTATTTAAGTACTTACTTTGATTAAAAGATAATCATTATCAGGGGCTTCCAGCAAAAATTTGTCAATGTCTTCTCTGGTAAGTACGTTCGATTTTTGGGGAATGTATCCAACAGATTTTCTCTTTATGAATGCTATCAGTTTATAATATTTGCTTATATCAATGTTTTCTTTTAAATTTAACATAGATTTGATCATTGAGTACAAGCTCCACAGTGTAGATGATTTTAATTTTTCGGATTTTTCAGCAAAATAAGCTAACAAAACATCCTCAGAAACATTTCTGACATTTTTTTCTCTACACCAATTTTTAAAGACGCTAAACGTTTTTTCATACCGCACTCTGGACTTATGCGGCAACAAATCGTCTGTAGCTCTAGCAGCTGCCTCTGTTATTTCAACTGGAACGTCATTTTCTTCCCAATCCAAATTAAGTTCCATATCTAAAGTCTTCCACACAATTTTATAAAGCCACAAAAGTTTATTTATCAAAGTCAATATCGTACCTGACAGTTCGTTACTATGGAAGCAAGAAAACATAAACATGTCAAAGCCTACTTATAAATGAGTTTGGTTAATTTTTTTAAATTGGGAGCGGAACGCAACAAAAATTGACCGGTAAAGTACTTTACCGGTCAATTTTTCATTACTTTCCGGTCTAGACCAGCAAAGTGATATTTTCCGATCAAAAAATTGTCTAGAAAGTGCTTGCTTTCCGGTCGATTGAAAAAAAAATAATAAACACCACGAAAATTTACTGACTGCGTGGACTTGCTACGGCCCACTGCTGAACTGGGAACTCTTAGGAAGAACCCGGTACCGCTATCAATGTCACATGTGGGTGTCAACTGTCGAAACGATTTGTTTTTAGAAAAAGTTGACTCTAACATTAACGATATAAGTATTGACAATTCAGCTGTCAATACTCGAGACAACCAGTCTCAATATTGCGTTAGCTTACACGATAAAAAAATACGTGTATGTTTTGCTTTGATTAAAATCAGAAGGCCACAGTTGCGCGGTCTCCTTGTATAAATTATCGTAAAATATTTTACTTAAATTTAATTATAAACAAACCCAATCTAAACCTGGGTCGCAATCCACATAACATACCATAAACAACATAGGAGATATAATACCTTGCAAGGGGCGTCATCATCCCCGTAGCTTTCCTACTTGGAGACGAGGAGAATTAGCATTCTGGCAAAATAGCTCGCGGAGCAACTTCAAAGGAATTTAGTTTACAAAGGGCCTTGTGTCGCTAGTGCTAAAATACAGTTTTGATTACTATCAACATGAGTTTATTAATGGTAAAAATAGCACAGTGGATGTGGAAATAATTCTCGAGATTAAGAAGAAGATTACGGAGAACTAGAGACTTGGGACTTTTTCAGACGAGAAGATATGATTGCGATGTAATATTTCGTACCGCAGCGCGGTGCGATTAGGGGTCAAAACCGTTTCTTTATTACAAACCTGTATGTTAAAAATGAACTGACTACCTGACTGAAAATGGACTTACGTCTAAGTCTCAAAACTTCTTTGTTAATTTGAGGGCAAATGTTTGAGTTTTAAAAACGTTTTAAGTCTAGCACCCTCGTTTCCTAAATACCGGATCCATCCCTGTACTAATCCGTAATAATATAAACGGACAGTTGACCATTCCTAACAGTAGTAGTAAAAATGTTAATTTAAAATTTATTCTTTATTTAGCTCCACAAATTTATACTGCTCTTCCACTAAAAATAAGAAATATTTCAAACAGCAAAAAGTTTTAAAAAAATTTAGGATTTTTATAAGTAGCAATTTAAATAAATTTAGTGTATTATTTTAAAAATTAATCCTTGTCGCGTATTTTGATAATAAGGCACCCAAGTGTATAAAATATACTACTTTACTCTTGTTCTTATATTATTATTATTACTCTATAAAAAACTTATATTTAAGATAGAATAGTATACTAGCTTTTAATTAAACCTTTATAAGATTACCGTATTATTAATTAGAATTAAATTTTGCACATACAGAGATTAAGTTCTCTAGGTTCTAAACGAAAAAATCCTATAAGAATATAAAAACTTTTATATACCTATATATATATATATATAATACTAGCGTGTACCTGGCATGCGTTGCAACCCGCTGGTATAAATACAAACCCGAACAAAAACGATACCCGGCACGCCACTTTCTGAAATTGCACCCGTGCGAAGCCGGCGGGTCGCTAGTTATACATAAAAACCTTCCTCTTGAATCACTCTATCTATTAAAAAAAACCGCTTCAAAATCCGTTGCGTAGTTTTAAAGATTTAAGCACACAGACAGCGACAGCGACTTTATATATTATATGTTAAGAAGATAACGCATGTAGACATTTATTTATTTACCTTCCTCTCGAATCACTCTATCTATTTAAAAAAAAACGCTTTAAAATCCGTTGCGTAGTTTTAAAGATTTAAGCACACGCCACACAGACAGCGACAGCGACTTTATAAACACGTAGGGAAAATGTTTGTCCGCCCATCTCTTAGTAATAAGTTAGAATAGTACAAATATAAAGTATCGCAAAGTAAACAGAAATAGGTGGATTATGTTTCCCCCACTTCATCGCATCGGATCTGGCTGGCTCGATGCGTTTTGCTTGATCCTGATGCTTTCATTCAGGCGGCAACGTACGAAAGGATGAATATTTATTTGATATTAATAGAATCGAAGCGGCGCAGCGTGCCACCAGCGAGTGCATGAGCGAGATGCAATACGATGGAGCGGGGGAAACATAATCTACCTACCTCTGTTTGCTTTGCGATACTTCATATTTGTACTATTCTAACTTATTACTAAGAGATGGGCGGACAAACATTTTCCCTACGTGTATATGTTAAGAAGATAACGCATGTAGACATTTATTTTCAGCAATTTATGTACCTAATATTATTATTATATTATAATTAAATGGCAATAATAAACTCTTCCTTTTAACTTCTGTAGCCAATAACTGAACTATAAACCGTCTCCTAACCACAGCCAACAGTATGTTGTCATATTATATTGTTTGTTAAGGTCTTAGCTCCTTGTGGCACCGCATTCCTAATAAGCGTTCCAGCATTTCTATATGCTCCAGAAAAGCCGTAACCACCAAGATCCCTAATTTCTGGAATTCCACGCAAATTGTAAGTAGGGAATAGACAAAAGGGGCATAAGTTTTCTTATAAAACCGCTGGAACAAGTTAAAACATATTGTACGGTCAGTGGCGTCGGAACAGAATAGGTAGGCTTTCTTCCACTACGCCAGGGGCTTGCATTACATAAAAAAATCGTTCCGGCGCTACTGGTCCGGCTATAATAGCATTGAAAAGAGTCAAAACAATAAAAAGCAACATTTGTACTACAAATTTATTTAAAAAGTGCAGTGAACCATTCATCCAGGAAAATGTTACAGCTGTATTTTTGGATTTTAAGCGGGCATTAAAAACAATTGACAGGGCCAGTAGCGCCGGAACTTTGGAATTGCTCTGGGGGCTTGAAGCCCGGATCTCAACTAGGGTTGCCAGATATGTTGAAAAAAAACGGACAAAAGGATTTGCGCCGAAGGCGCAATTCTTCCTGCCCCGAAGGCGCTCTTTTGCGGGTGCCACGCCCTTTTTTGGGTAAAATAACCGTAAAGCTTGATGCGCAGATCTGACATCACGGCTGCCAACGTGTAGAAAATATAGATCGAGCGGATAATTAAAAATAGCCGTGTTTTTGAAAAAAATATTTTTAAAATATTGCATTTTTGTATTGTATTTAAGACGACTTTGTCTTATTTCCTACAAAATCCGAAAAATCACTAAAACTGGGGTATTTAACGAAAGTTTTCACTAAATCACTTTGGATTGGTTTCGAAATCATTAAATCTAGTGAAATTTCACCAGACCTGGCAACCTTGAGACCAGGGACTTTCCAAATTCTCTACGTGCTCTCAGCAAAGTAGCAGACCAGGGTTGCCAGATCTAGCAAAATTTAATTTTCAAAGACAAAATAATTTTTTCCTAAATATGAACCTGCTAAATTAAAAAAGGAAACGACAACTGCAGATAAATTTTATAGAAAAAAATTAAATTATCAAATCTCAAGTAACGCACGTTCGCAAACGAATTGCTATTAGTATCATTATTATGTAAACGTAATGTGGGGGTTAGGCTATGGGGGCTACACCCCCAGAGCCCCCACGAAATCGGCGCCTATGGACAGGGCTAGACCATTGAGAAAATTGTATTAGTAAGATATAAGCGGAAACGTCTATAAATGGTTTAAATTATTTAAGTCACAAAGAACAAATATATCAAAAACGATAATATAGGAGTTCCTCAAGGACGTATACTAGGTCCAAAATTATTTATTTTATACATTAACGATATGCCTTTAGTTTTAAAAATGTGTAAGTTACAAATGTTTGCTAATGACATCTTAATTAACATTAATATATTAAAAATTTTTGATGGTTTGACTAAATACTCTAAATTCAGAGATAAATATATTATTAAATTGGCTGAAAGTGCAAAAATTAAAATTAAATATATGGTTATGAGTAGTAATTTAAATAGCCAAAATATAAATGTTATGATTGATGGCGAAAAATTGGAATTTAATTAATTTGTCTTTTAAAATTTTTGCAAAATAAGGCAATGCGGATAATTTTAAATTGTGACAAATATACAAAAATAAGTTTTATGTTAAAAAACTTAGATTGGTTGATTGTCAGAAATTTAATTTTTTATTTAGCATACCTATAGGTATATTATACATAAAATAATTTATTGCCTGGTCGTTTACAATTTTGTTGTTCTTTTAATTATGACCATTATAATTGTAAAACAAGAACTGATCAACATTTTTATGTAGTTAAACTGTCTAAAACATTAACCTATAAATCTATTTTCCATTAGGGTTTTATAGAATATAATAATTTGGAAAATTGTATTAAAACTCCAACATCTTTAAAACTGTTTAAAAAAAGTTAAAAATTTATTTAATTAAACAACAAAATTAGTATTACTTCATACAATTTGCAAATTATTTAACTTGTTGTTTAAGTTGCGTTATAAAATTTAAAAATTAAACTCTAAAAATTTGATAAAAAAAAATTATTGTAGCTTTTTGCTCAATAAAACATGTTCTACTATTACTAGTGAGCTGTCATTATGGCTGTTGCACGTTTTCCGTTGTTTAAACAAATTATTAAACTAAATTAAAATTAATTACAATAACTTTTTAAGAGCTAACGAACTTACACGGAAAAACATAAGGATTCGTACGAATCTTACATTAGTTTAAATGACGCAGAAAACCAAAAAGTAATCATCAAATAAATATTTCCTACTTTTTCCCATATACATAATCCAGTCGTCATTGATTTTAGCCAAATTAACGTTCTCTTTTTGCTCCCAACGCCAGCCAATTAGAAGTCAAATTAGTCCAATTATATTGCACCACTATCGCAATCTATACGTAAATAGGTCTAATTATTGGAAATGTGATTTCAATTATTCCTCAATTTACAATTAAATCGGATTAAATATTGTAAAATCCAATAAGTCAATATATTAAAGAATCGAGGAAAATAAAAGAAAAATATCAGCGAATTTTAAATGCTCTGAAAAACTTGAAATAATATCGCCAGATCGCCAGGCGACGTCATGTCTTCTGCCCTCCTCACTCGTACCCCTTACCTAAATGCCGATCAATGAGACAACCTTGTTAGTTTATAGAACTTGGGTAATGGGTACTCAAAGATAAGTATTTGGCCGTTTATTAAATAAATTAGTATAGTAAGTATATTATATATTAAGTGTTGAAAGTGGTACCCATTAAACGAGGAGGTATGTATCACGAGGCGCAAGCCGAGTGCGGAAATTTTCCGAGTTTGAGAAAATCAACGCTATATAGTTACGCTATAGAGTTGAAAAAGGGTAAACAAATTTCTAGGCGGATTCCAACAGAAGAGTCTATATTAAAATAAAACAAAAAAAGACAGTGCTAATATTCTAGCTTAGCTTTTTTTTTCCGTTGCGCAACTCAGTTGTTGTTTGAAGGTGGTAGACAATGAAGTAATATCAAAAGAATTAACGTGAATCGCGAGTCGTACCTTGGAGAAACAAGAAGACCTCTTCCCGTACGAGTTAAAGAACATCTGAAATATACTCAAAGAGGTGAAACTTCTAGATCAGGTATAGCGGAACATACAGGGTGGTCCAACGAAAACTTAACACTTCGATTTACCTGCTTTAAAATGAAAATGTGGAAAATCGCTCGGACCCGTCGATTTTTATTTCGAGGGGGACATCTTTTGCGTATATTGCCAATCTTGTTACTTCAAGCCCCTAGGAGGGAGGGGGCTAAGATCCAAGTCCTAAATGGATACCCCTATTTTATATAATATTTTTGGATTCTGCAT
The DNA here is from genome assembly GCA_963969555.1 of Polydrusus pterygomalis. Classification (NCBI taxonomy): domain Eukaryota; kingdom Metazoa; phylum Arthropoda; class Insecta; order Coleoptera; family Curculionidae; genus Polydrusus; species Polydrusus pterygomalis. Next base: position 7,525,683 of record OZ018376.1, read on the forward strand.
AAAATTCTGAACATTTTTTAATAAAAGCATTATTAGTCTATACTTAACAGTTTCCGAAATATTGACTCTTGAAAAATTACATTTTTCAACTTTGACAGCGTCTAGCTTTCTAACTGTACGTCTTAGAGCAAAACGGCTTACATGTCCCTATCTTCGATTTTTATTATCTTTTCAATAGTGTCCCCCTCGAAATAAAAATCGACGGGTCCGAGCGATTTTCCACATTTTCATTTTAAAGCAGGAAAATCGAGGTGTTAAGTTTTCGTTGGACCACCCTGTATGGACCAACCAGCATAATATACAGTGGTCAGAAGCCAAAGTTTTGGATACGGAACAGCACTGGAGAAAACGAAAGTTTAAAGAAGCAGCTTTCATGAATCAAAATACCCATATATTTAGTAAACCAAGTATAATATCCCCAATATCTGGAAGCCTCTTCTGGTCCAAAACCAACAGCTGAAACTTCACACTCCAATAAGCACGTAGGCGGAGTCATCAAGCTTCATTGCACATGGATAGTATTTAAGGCAGTAGCCTTACAATTATAATTTAGTTCACACTTGAAAAGGGTTGGAGATACTTACTAACGAAAACGTTGTGTTAAGTAACAAAATAAAGATAATGGAAGTCCGAAAAGGTAATTTTTTTGTCAGTTGACATATTTAGTAAGTGAGCGAGCGCATCTCCCTTTTCTATGCTTAGTGGGTTGCCTAACCTATTTTATCATAAAAACTTTGAAAAAAAAACTCCTAATGGTTCCCAAAATTAACGAAAAAAAAGAGCTTTTTTATTGGCAGCCCTAGTGTACTTTACCCCAACCAGCACCCCAATTCGCTCCAAGGGTCCCATAAGTTTGTTCTTTTTTAAATAGTTTTGCTGCTTAATTCGTCAGACATCGCTGTTTTTCATTTCAACACACGTACTAAAAAAAAAATGCCAACACGCCTGTGATATACAGCCCTTTCTAGCAAATTTAGCGATACTTTTTTTCTTATTTTAGATCAAACAATAAAAGGGAGAATGCGTAACAACCTTAATTAGATAATTTCTTTCTTTATTTTCCTTTGTAATGAAAAGAATACGTTATATTTGCCATTACCATACCAAACAGTAGTGCTCTTTCTTATCTTTGTTTTGTTATATTTTATGTGTGTGTGTTTTATACCTTAAATGAGCATGAAATTCGAGAAACTAGGGCACTTTCGGTAAAATTCTCAAGAGAATGGAAATATTAGAACCCATATAATGAAAACACTGCACTGAAAGTTCATGCAGGAGAAATAAAATAATATGGCAGCAGGATGGTGCATGTGTAAACCGAGATGTAAAATTATGTCGGGTGATTTTGTTTGATGTGTTTCCTTTAAATTGTTACAAGAATAATTCTTAACTATTGGGTTGTTTGGTAAGAACAGAAACAACAATAATTATATTTCTATACAAAGAGGCACGTTTCTCATAACATGCCTTTCTGCTTTTTTGCATGTTACAGCTTGTAGATTTATACTGTCAAGTAATTTTTTTTCGATTTAAATTAAATAGAGTGGAATATACTTTTTTTTTTCATAATTGATTCGATATTAGAGTCCTATATTTATAATAGAATTTAGCGTTTTGATAGCCACCTCAGCAGCTGAAAAAGTTCCCAGTTCGGTAGTAATTAAACAAAAGACACACTCGCGCAACCAGCAACCAACCAACGTCCCAACACAAATAAACTAATCGCAAGGATTGAGGCTGATGGTCGACCCTCCGGCATATACCTGAATGATATCTCGAGTCTGTCTCCTAATATTTTCTATTTAACTTATCAAAACAAGGATACCATTATAATAATTGGTGGCGACTGTCAAATAAAAGAATTGCGCGAATATGGGATAACATTACTAAGTATCTGTTGATATTTTTAAACTTTATGCTTTCGCGGAGTCTTTTTAATTATTGTTTCTAGAAATTTTTTTTATTATTGGGATGTATTACCAATAGGGTGGGCAAAATAATCGATTATTCGATTATAATTAAAAGAAAAAGAAAATATAGTGGCATATCGGACAAGTGTGTAACTATTTTTTATATTGGAATACACAGGGATCCAAGTTCAATGGATACCCTGGGGCGGGTGGTAAAAGTAATAACTTTACGTAAAAACAACTATTGTTGCTTTCTTACTTCGAATATGATTTTATTAATGACCGTGTCCGTGTAACGATTTCGTTGTCAGAAAACCATTTTTTATTTGCCCATTTTTAAAGTATTTTTATTATTATATATTATATTTTTTCAATTCATTAGATCATAAGATCATAAATTATAAAACTTTTATTCAAACTATGCGCTAACTCAATGGTACCACACTATTGGGTTAGCGCATAGTTCAACTCGACATCTGAATTATCAATAAGAGTCCTAACTTGCTGTATTGAGATATTTGCAATAACTACTCTTATTTTTTCTTTCAAGAGATCTAAGTTAATATTGAAATTGGATTTATACACATCTGACTTCAGATATCCCTATAAATGAAAGTCGATAATTGCGAGATCGGGACTCCTACGTGCCAACTGATTTGAACCATAGGTACCTTCTAATCTGTTTGTTCCCAAAGTGATGATTTAGGCAATCATCAAAAGGAATTGAAAATTAGAATTGAAAAAAAAATCCAAAAAACAAAAACTGTTGTTTCTGACTATCCTTGTATAGTAATCGCAAATTTAATAGTTGAAATTGTAGTTTCAACAATAGCCAAATTGATATAATAAATCAAGGAATTGAAAATAAGGATCCAAAAATGTAAAAATGTTGTGTTTGATGAACCCTGTTAAGTAATCGTAAACTGGTAATCGAAATTGTAGTTTCATCACAAGCAGACGTTTTTTTTTTATAAAGAATGACTTTTCCTTCTATACGTACTAATTAAAAAGTTCTTCCTCTTCCAACTTCTATCTGTGGACACACTGTACCGGGTGGTCAAATAAGCGAGGACGTCGGCTATATCTCGGAAACCATTAATCGTACAACTTTCGGAAAGATTTTTTTATGAGTAAAGTGGTCAAGAGAAATTGCTGGAAATTACTTTTAAGTTCCTCATTTCGCCGCAAGGGGGCACAATTAAAAATTGTTTTTTTAAATTCTGAATTTCTCCGAAAATTCCCATATTAAGGTATAACTCTGAATACATCATTGGAAAGCTTAGATAATTCTGCATCATTTTGGTTTAAGGCTCATTGGCGTACCGACCTTGATAAGAGTGGGAGAAGCTATTGAAAGTGTAAACATTAAAATCGCTGTAACTTCTAAACGACTTATCCGATTTTACTAAATTTAAGCTTGTTTGGAAAGGGAAAGTAAGCATCTTCAATTGTCGTATCCAACAGTACACGATAGTGTTTAATAAAATTGCTAGAGGGCGCAATTTGTAATAATAACAGTTTTTTCAATTTTATCCCGAAAATTCAAATCATACGGTATAACTATGACACCATAATCGAAAAGTAGATAAAATTTGCAGAAAAGATGTGAAGATCGCAGTTCGATATCTTTATTCGTTTCAGAGTTATTGCCAAAACGATAATTTTTAATACAAATTGCGCCCTCTAGCAATTTTATTAGAAACTATCGTGTACCATTAGATACGACAATTGGAGGTACTTCCAAACAAGCTTAAATTTAGTAAAATCGGATAAGTCGTTTAGAAGTTACAGCGATTTTAATGTTTACACTTTCAATAGCTTCTCCCACTGTTATCAAGTGAAAGTGTAAACATTAAAATCGCCGTAACTTCTAAACGACTTAACCGATTTTACTAATTTTAAGCTTGTTTGGAAGAAAAAGGTAAGTACCTTCTATTGCCGTATCGAATGGTACAAGATAGTTTCTAATAAAATTGCTAGCTAAACAACTTGCACAAAGCAGATGGACAGGGCTGGCAACTTGTAGCATCTCCAGGCAATTGTGGCGCCTACTTGACGACAGGAAAACCGCAGTGCTATTACAACACGGTCGGAAGGACCTAAGAAACATCACTGCCGTAGTCACCGGACATTGCCTGTTCGGTAGACACGCTGAACGTATGCAAGTACCAACTAACGATTTCTGTAGAAGTTGCAGAGATGAAGAGGAGGAGGAAAGTATTCAGCATTTCTTGTGTGAATGCCCCGGCCTCGCTAGAAGAAGGTTCAATGCCCTGGGCGAACCATTCTTTAATGATCTGGAGGAAGTGAGCAGCCTGCAACTGGGTCGACTTACGAAGTTTATTAACAGCAGTGGCTGGTTTGAATGAGCTGTCAAGATTCTTCTACGATCTACGTCACGTCGCGTTAACCATCAGGAGGCTGATGCGGATAGGTTCCGCGGAACACGTGTAGTACCACAACGGTCCTACAGGACTACGTGTGACTGTTTGGTCAATGCCAGAGGTCTGCCACTCTAACCTAACCTAACCTAATAAAATTGCTAGAAGGCGCAATTTGTATTAAAAATTATTGTTTCGGCAATAACTCTGAAACGAACAAAGATATCGAACTGCGGTCTTCAATCTTTGCTTGCAAATTTCATCTACTTTTCGATTATGATGTCATAGTTATACCCCATGATTTGAATTTTCGGGATAAAATCGAAAAAACTGTTATTATTACAAATTGCGCCCTCTAGCAATTTTATTAAACACTATCGTGTACTGTTGGATACGGCAATTAAAGATACTTATTTTCCTCTTCCAAACAAGCTTAAATTTAGTAAAATCGGATAAGTCGTTTAGAAGTTACAGCGATTTAAATGTTTACACTTTCAATAGCTTCTCCCACTCTTATCAAGGTCGGTACTCCAATGAGCCTTAAACCAAAATGATGCAGAATTGTCTAAGCTTTCCAATGATGTAATTAGATTTATACCTTAATATGGGAATCTTCGGAGAAATTTAGAATTTAAAAAAACAATTTTTAATTGTGCCCCCTTGCGGCGAAATAAGGAACTTCGTAATTTCCAGCAATTTCTCTTGACCACTTTACATATAAAAAAATCTTTCCGAAAGTTGTACCATTAATGGTTTCCGAGATAAAGCCGACGTCCTCGCTTATTTGACCACCCGTTACATGTACCTACCGTATATTGTAATTAAAAAAGATGGTTTCATGAAGTCGTGTTCTTTTTGTCAACCTCAGATATGAGCTCCATTTGATACGTATAAAAACAAAACCACGAAAATTATTAAAGAACGACGAGGAGCCTACTGACTTGCAACTTGCTCTACAAGCAGTCCGAAGTTGAACGACCCGGTTGCCGACGTCCGTTCACGCAGCAACCGTCTGACAATCTGTGTAAATAGTTTTTATCGCAACCCGATCTGGTAAATTATATATTCGCTCGGCAACCACTGTTGCCATTGCTGGGAAAATTTCCCTAAATCTGGGGAAAATCTGCAATCAGTAAGGAAAAAGGGAAATTTTCTATAATTTGGGGAATTTTTATTCTTTTTTGATTTTGTGATATTTGTAAAAAATATAATAAGTAATCACTTAAAAAATTATTATTAATCGATTGACCCATGGCAAAAACGCTATCTTTTCTAAGTCCGATTTACTACTAGCAACTCAGAATCTTAGGCAGGTCGAATTTACTAGAAAACTTACTCTGAAGATATAAACAACAAGAAACTCGGTAAATCCCAGGACTGCGTTCGCTGGTATTTTAAGGGGCATTCATAAATGACCAATCACTCATTGCAGCCACACAAAGTAGTTGCTTTACGGAACTGGCGCCCTTTTTTTTTTTTTAGAAGCGTACAAAATATTGAAGTGAATAAAAAAAAAAACGCTTTTTAACCCGGTTTTTTTTACTACTTTGCCGAATTTTTAACTCGAATACTGGGAAGTCCATTATTAACACTACTTTTTTCTTCAAATTAAAAGATCTGGGGAAAATGTGGGGAATTTTTAAGAAATTATGTAGGGAAAAAAAAATTTTGGACCTGGTGTGATAATCGTAGCCTCGTAAGGGTGGTTCGAACTCATGTTACATGGGGGGAAACAGGAAAAACGGTGTTGCTTGCTTTGGGTGTTTCTTTATTTTCTATCTATTGTACATTCAATATTTCAAAGACCCATTCTGACCTGGGTTGCCCCCGTTGGTCAGCACAAATATATTATTGCTTATCTATTATTAATTACTATAACAATTAACTTAAAATATAAACTTATGGTGAAATGCTGAGTTGGATACTTTTGTAATGTCCGGCTTTATGAATAAATTAAAAATACAGGATGTGCCGAAAGTATCCATCACACTGGCAACACTGTCGGCAACCGAAATATCGCACTCAATTTGATTGACATCGCCCACTAACAAAGCGATCTTATGGAAATTCGATTGAAAGCGACTAGATTGCCAGTCTGGGTTGGCCCCTTTACCCTCTATTTTTTAATGTCAAAGCATAAATAATTATGTTAAAGAAGTAGAAAAATATTAGTTAAAGTGCTGTAAAGGTAGGTATAAACCGCTCGTTATATACAGCTGTGCATATGAATGTATCAGCAATTTTAAATACATTTTGGTTTTGTTATCCAAAAGAGAACAGCGATTTTATTTGAATTTATATTACAAAACCAGGAAAATTACCGGGAAGCGGGTAAACCTGCTAAATAAACATGAAAATGTAGACTTGGCTTGGCTTAATATTTTTTGTAGGCATATATTGTTAGGTAAAATTCGGAGATTCAGTTTTAAATATTTATAAAATACGGTATCTCAAACAATTAAAAATTTTAGGTACAATAACTATATTTTTATAACACATGTTTTTCAATATCTTTATTTCTGGGAATATTTATTACCGCTAAATTTCAATTTATTGGGAATTGGATGGAAAACAGACAACATAAAAATTTAAGTATTGTGGAAACTTTCATAAATTTTCGGATCATTGTTTAATCAAAAGAAAAGAAATTTAAGGAATATAGTTTTTATATTACAAGCGAACAATTGTGGCATAACGGATAAGTGTGTAACTGTTTTTTATATTGGAAATTGGAATACCCGTTTCGTCCTTGTCGCTTTTAATTATTTTCGCGAACACTATATTATCTTCTAAATAGTTTTTATATATTTTTGCCTTCTTTTTTAAAATTAATTCCTTAGAATAGAATCACCTCGTGAACCTACTATGTGATAATATGCAGAAATAATAATCATCTAGACCAATTATGCTAATTATAACAAAGATGTTAAGCAAGCATAAAAAACGTTATCGACACATGTCAAATTGGTATTCTCCTTTTACTGAAAGGCTGTTAAAAGTATAGATTTTTTTTAACTGACGTTTAAAACACATTCGCTGCCAAGCCAAATTTGTAAAAATTGTCCGGCACGCCAAGGCAAATAAGATATGACTATTTTAAGACTATTGGGTATAGCAGTTTTTTTTTTGGATGTATTGTTTGCCTGTTTTTTTTTAAATATAAATTTGGTGATGTGATAAGGTATTAAACTTAATTTATTAATTAATTATTAAAATTAAGTTAAATAATGGAAATAAAAAATATGAAACTCCACTACAGTACCAGAGATCATACTATAGTATCATAAATATAGTTGGTGCTAAGAAGCAAAATTTCAAATAAACAAACAAAAAAACGCAGGTAATAGATGATAGATAGAGATGTCGATGTTTTAGGGTTTCCAGATCATGAGATACTTCTAAAGATTCAAATGCTGAAGTAAATTTTTTTAATATTATAACTTGTATTATATAACCATAATAACATATAAAGCCATAGCTACTTATAACTGTCTTGCTCTATCGATACACCAATAAATTTCCATTCTGTCATTTGTGAATTTCACTCATATTTCTGTAATTTCCTTTTGCGTTGGGTTATTACCCACAACCACTGTAAGTCATATGGTTGACACTGTAACGAATCTACATACGTAAATTATTTATCTCTATTGTTACACTGCAAAAAACGTATGTCTAATAGGTTCAATTACAAGAGCTTTGAGTTTTACCGCGTAAATTTCGCGTAGGTGGTTTCTCGAAAACTTTCACTTCTAAAATGTTCGAGATTTAATAATTTGACGATAAATGCCCGAGAACAACAGTCGTGTCATTGCGTATTGTTTCAGTTCACTCATAGACAAGCGAGTTGCGCGCTCTCAAGGATAGATAGGCAACTTAACATACTAAATTGGTTCCCTGATAGCGCCACATGCGACCGGTGGAAAAACTAAATATAGTCGTGGTGGGGGTAGGCGCCAAGCATAAAAATTTAAATTTTATTATTACTTTGAATTCAAATATTCGCGCTTCCAACTTAACGGAAAAGTTTAAAGTGCGAAACATCTGATTCAAGTTAAAATAATTTGGGAGAACGAAAGGAAATTATAACAATGATATGGCGACAAGATTTATTAATATTAGATATTTACATAAATATGGTTTACATAAAAAAAACAGCTTACATTATTATATTATTATTTTCTGTAGATTTTTCTAACAATTCCGTGTTATTTTCAAAGTTTTTATTTAATAAACTAGTTATTGTACCTTGTAGTTCATTAAGTTGTGAAGTAAAGTTTTTTTCTATATCTTTAATAGCTTTCGCTGTACTTTCCAATCGTTGGGCGACATTAATGAAGTCTTCAGGAGGTTCCACGCTCTTGTTAATTGCCTTGGTTTTTCTTCCCGATTTCTTTGGTCGCGACATATTAAATATATACCTATTTACGATTCTCAAACTCAACTACCGACTGCGCCATGTTAAGTTTATAAATTATATATGAATAAGTATTTAATAATAACTTTATTTTTTATATATTTTACAAATCAATCATAAAATGACAATGACAATCTATCACCAGTCCAGGTAAGACTTCAGGATCTGTCACAACAAGCCATATTTTTATCTTTCTCGCACATGCAGGTACAGAGCGAGAGAGAGGTACAGAATGTTGGCCATGCTCATTCTAAATGAATATTCTGTTCCTACCAACGTTAGGAGATGAACAACCTTATAAAACAAAATTCCTACAATAGCGCCACTAGCGACCGGGGGGCTAAATTAAACGAACAGGGGACGACCTTTACCATTTAAGTTATCCTAGCCTGAGTTGACTGTAATTTCCGTATCCATGGTAATCTAGTATACTTGATGCTGCATGCTGCGGGGGGTGGTCTTACTTGGTTTGCTAAAAATACGAGTGTTTTGGTTCATAAAAGCTGCTGCTTCAAATTTACGTTGTCGTCAGTAGGGGAGACCGGGGCAGGTTGTAACACGGGGTAAGGTGTAACACACCAAATATTTTCCTAATTTAAAAGCTGGCAACCCCGAACCCTATGTAGGCTTCTGGAGAACACTGTGAAGCTCAGTTATGCCTAGACAGTCGAGCAACAGACATTGTGGTTAAGGTTATTTCCGATATTGTTTATGTTGTGGCATGTAAAGTAAAATCGATATCATAATTTTATTTTAAAATAAATGTTACAAGCTGCCTGCTGAGTTTTTTTTTTGTCATAAATGAATCATTGCAGTCTAGGTTATTATATTGACAAAGATATGCATTATTATATATTTACTTTTTTTTCTGCAAAGACAAAACGAAAATATTCGATCCGGGGGCAAATTGTCACAATATAATTGGGGCAAAATGTAACATGTTACAATTTACCCCAATGTGATAAATTATGTATTAACAACAGCACCTTATTCTGAAATAGCTGAACTCGAACCCGTTGCTTCAACGTCAGGATTAAATTGACGTTACTTCCCAAATGGAAGGCAAGATTACATTCTCTCCAGAGTTTGTTCGTCCACTTCCTAAAGCTGATCAGCGAAAGACAACCCTTAAGGGTTGAAAAAAAAGAAAATCAGCGGTACTAACTGACACACCAGAGAAGGATGCACTGGAAGAAGAACAAAATGGTCGAAAGGCCAAAAAGTCCAAAATTATTAAGTCGAAAGTGAAAAAAAAAGTTTACGTAGAATCGGACGATTCTTCAGAAGAAAATTACTTTTGTTTATTTGCACTCATCATATGGGCGTAGCAAACCTAACGAAAAATGGATTAGTTGCCACAAGTGTAAAAAGTGGTCACACATGACACTTGCACCGACTTGAAGTTCTCATCATTGCGATTCGGATAGTGAATAGATAACCAAAAATAGCTACTTCACGTTAAATAATGTTTATTTATGTTTGTTTAAAATGTTTTTTATGTTCACGTTCATGTTTTTTATGTTCACGTTTCTATTTAAGTAAATATACCAATAAAAAAATATGCGTTACCACTTACCCCGCTTACTGTTACTTTTTACCCCGAGACGGGGCAATTTGTAACAAAGGTTCGGACCTATTTTAAAAAAAGCTGACAGTTTAATTTTTGAAAATATTGTCATATATATTTAATCAATTTGTTCACAACATATGTAAGTAAGACATTCATGACAAAAAAAAATTGATTAGTGAAAACAGCTCCAAGAAAAAAAATTTCAAATATTTTTCGTTACAACCTGCTCTGGTCTCCCCTACTGTTTCTTGTCCAATACATTGGCTTCTGACCACTGCATATGATGCTGTTTGGTTCAAACATGTTCCGATATACCTGATATCGAAGTTTCATCTCTTTGGGTATGTTTAAAAATGTCCTTTAACTCGTAAGGGAAGGGGTTTTTTTGTTTCTCCAATGTACGATTTGCCCTACTTGTAAGGGCTTAGATTGATGCAAATGTTGTGTTAAGTAACAAAATAAAAACAATGGAAGTCCCACAAAGTAATTATTTTGATAATACTCTATTTCAATTAACGCTAAGAATTTTTCGCAAAAACAATGTGGTCATCAAACGGCAAGTAACGGGATTTAAAAACAAACGTCGGGTTGCATAAAGATTTAAAAAAATTATTAACGAACCAGCAACTTTGACTGTGACATAAATCACATTCGCAAAAAAAACTTTTTTTAAAACCGACCAGAAAATTTACACTTTCTGGACAATTTTTCGTCTAGAAAATAACGTTTTTCCGGTCGCAAGACCGGAAAAGTGACATTAGACACCGGAAAAATCTTTTCCGGACTCTAATGTCACTTTTCCGGTCTTTAATGTCACTGTCACCCTGTTTTTGTTTTTCCAATCGCTCTTTGATAATACAAGATACCTTGATTTCGTTATTATGACAACAACATTTCAATGTATTGTCGAGTGACAGTTCGTTGATTTTTAATTTTGTTCTTTATGTCAAACTTGTTTCGCGTAGATTATAAAATATAGTGTCGGTCTTAAAAAAATATTGTACGTCACGCAACCGAAAATTAGTGTTTTCCAGGTCTCTCCAATGCTTGTCTCGACCTGTAAAACACTACTTTCCGGTCTTGTAACGTACATTACTATTCTTACAAATCAGAGAGGACCGGTTAGCTTAATTTCTGATTTACTAATCACGTCACTTTGGTTATAAGTAAATTATATATGCCAATCTCATTTATGTCATAGTCAAAGTTGCTTGGTTAGTTATTTAGTGTTAAAAACCGTTGTGCAACAAAACAAAAATCTAACAATATTAGTATTTCCCACATATCTCAATGTTGTAGAAAAATTTCAAAAGTACAGTTAAAATTAGTTTTAAATATTAAAATACTTCATCCCTCCAATTATAGTAACCATCGAGAACCCAATGGTGGATTAGAAGTTTGAATATATGCTTAACTGTGTCTAGGGACTATGGGAAAAGCTTTTTAAATTGTGGGTGGAGGGAAAATAGTTTTTTACTGTGTGTATGTATATTCAAACCAGACCAGTGTATCTCTCGAATGCTTGACACTGTCGGATCTATCTAGACTATTAATCTATCTGCGTCACTGTGACCTACAATGGCCGGGTGATGCCGATGCTGATTACAAAATAATACCGATTGAAGAGACGCAACAGCTGTAAAATATATGGTAAACCGTATCGGATCACAATGAACTCGTTATAAGGAAATGTACTCCATTAGTGGTGTCACTAAATCAGGTCGCAGAAATTACGAGAAAGCAGGAGAATACAAAAATATCCAATTACAACTCTTACAAACTTACAAATATTTATCGAAGGGCTCTAGTTGAGCTATTTTCAACATGAATTAATTTTAAAATAGTAGATAATATTAAAAACAATAAAATATTAAAAACATACACTTAACGTGGCATATATTATTTTGTCTAAAATTTTAAAATTTATGGCCTACCAAAAGGGCCACCAAATAATTTCTTGAGGACTGAGATAAATTCGGGTTTACGTAATTAATCTAGTACCTACTGAACTGACTATTTAGGGGTAAATAGAAGGAGAACTATAGTTTTTTTTTCAACTTATTATTGTAAATTACAGAATTGAATTATTAGAAACAGCTATAATTGCAAATAATAAAAAAATTTACTCCAGGACAGTTATGGTTAGACCCGGAAAAAAGTTTTACAGTAAAGCTGAGACTAGTGCCATTTAATAGCATTTCCTATTTAATAGACTGAATAAAATCTTGAATAAAAAAAAAATTTTAACAGCTAAAAAAGTATTACAAATAAGTAAAAATAGAAAAACTTATTGTTAAAGATAATATCGTGCGAGCAAAAATTATTTGCATCGAAGAGGGCCTTGCATCTAAGGACGTAATGCTTAGCAGTAGAGCTTAATACCTGTTGGGTGTCAGTAACTACCTGAATTAACAATCAATCAGTTATTCCGTCATCTTTGACAGTCGTTACAAGTAATTTTATTCATCGCTAATTTTTCAAATTTCTTGAACAATAATTCACACCATGGGCCTTACGAAACAGCACAAAACATTCATGGTTGAAGCGTATTTTCGGAACGGGGTTAGACTAATTGGTGAGTGGCAATACAATCCGGGTTTGTGTATGGACGATTTTCACGAACATTTTCCTAGCGTTGCTTTTATTGCTGGGGATTTTTATCATTGTCTGAAAAGAATCGTGGCTGTGTTTAGTGAAACAGATTCTATACAATACAAAAAAGGAGCAGGAAGACCATCTATAAGAACAGAAGAACTTTTTGCAAACGTTCGTAAAATAACGCAAAATACGCCAACAAATTGTATTTTTAAAACACCAGTTGCAAATTTAGGACAATTACAAGACAGGATTATCCAAGAATGTGGTAACATTTCTCCAGAGATGCTGGTCAACACTTTCGTAAATATGAAGAGACGTGTGAATTTATGCTTGGAGCATGGCGGTGGCCAATTTCAGCAATTTATGTAATTATTTTTCCTTTTCTTTTTGTATATTCTTACATTGTTAATTTTGTAAACAACAAAAATAAATTCGTAATGGTCTACCTTTTTTATTACTTATTAGTTTGGCATATCATGTCATAATATGAATTTGACAAAATTTTAAGCTAGATTTGGTTAGATATATCGTTCCCGCATATCATTGTAATTTAAACCAAGCCCTACGTTTTTTAATCCAAGCCCTCTTTGATGCAAATAATTTTTGCTCGCACGGTACTTTAATAATTAATAAAGTTATATGACATCAAATTGTAGGGAGGGACAAATCAAATAAAGTCTTTAATATTACTAGTATTATAAAAACGTAATTTCTGACTATATACAAAAAACCTACCTACGATTATTGTAGATTATTTTATTATTTATTTAGTTATTGTCTCTGGACGAGCCTATAGGGTAAAGGCACCTGTTTTGGCCACCCCCTCGGTTTTGGCCACTTTTACACTTTTTCGCAATTATTAAGACTTTTTACCAATCAACATGGCAACAGCGGCATAATATATTGCGCGCCATTTATAGCGTATCATAACGTTATTTTGCATCATAGTAAGTTGTTTCCATTTCAGTTAAACGCAAGTGAGTATAAGGCAGTGCTAAAACATCCTCCAATTCGTCACTATTCTGTCCTAAACAACATTGGCATGTATTAGCATTTTTTGAGTTAAATAATTAAGTTATACTGACACGAACTATTTTATATTATAAATATAGGTAATAAAGAGTAACAAAAAATCCATAAAAAAGCTAGGTTATGTCACGTTTTTGCTAATTTTAAGCCTGGCCAAAACGTAATTCATTAAAAATGATTATTTCGGTTTTGGCTCTTAAACAGTTTTGGCCATTTGCATTTTGTATCGTGGTTTCACTGACCTAGGTACTTTTTTTATGTATTGGATATGGATAAATACGATAAAGAGCAACTTATCTAAAGGCAGTGAGAGAATATGGAATGCCTGTGGCATCTGCCAGTAAAACCTATAATATTCCAAAGACCACTCCAAGGCATAAATTGGGTGGGACATAAATAAGGTGGGGTGCTCGATATACGAAAAATATAGCACAAAGCGACCCACGCTTTTTTCACAATAATACTAATGTTTATCGTTCATTGTTATTTTCTGCCTATATTAAGAATTTCAAGAATTATTTTAAACTATATTTATTTTCCGCTTTTTAGTTTGATTAATTATTAAAGCGTGTTTTTTAGTTTTTTTAAATTATATTTATTTTTCATTTTTTAGTTTGAGTTATTGTTAAGAAAAAAATTTTTGAGTAGATTGAGCTAGATTAGTAGATTATTGTATTGTCAGCGGTTCTTGATAAGTCTACAAAATTTAAATTAAATCTGACCGTTTAAAGTGGTTCAAAATCGGGTTCAAAGAAGTCGGTTACAAACAAACAAACATACAGGTGAAGCTAATAAAAGCGTGATAAAAATAGACATTATGTTTAATTAAAAGAATTTTGTTCTCATTTTTTATAATACCTATAAGTACCTACTATATGTTTCTTAAATTACTAATAGATTTAAGTTTTGTTCTCATTTTTTAATAAACATTTTTATCTAAATTCTGCGTACCTATAATTTGCTATGGCCAAAACTGCATAATTTAATGACCAAAACTATCTCTCAGCTGGCCAAAACCGGCGAATCTTGTACATCGGCATTAAATTTGGTTAGGTACACGTGACCCTGAGTTTCTTTCTCATTCTAACTAAAGAGTTTAAATCTATAAATATATAGCTATCCCACTAAGCAAAGAGTATACTCATAATAATTTATTAAATATTAAATACAAGCCTCTAAAGATGATGTTTTGCTAAAGTGGCGAAAACCAGTGCCCTTACCCTACTGTGTAGTGAAATTTAACTAAGTTAAATTTCAGTTTTTCTTTCCAACCCATAATGCCCATTTTATATTTTTATAAAACTAAAAGTAAGCAAACTATATAAATAAACCCCAACAAAACGGTGCTTTGTCACAATATATAACATATTTTGCGGAGACAGATGTCGCCACATATTCTTATTAACCGTTCCAGCGTTTCTATCTCCCCGAGCTATTTATCCCACGAAGTGTCCTAATTTCTCGAATTTCATGCACATTTTAAGTTTACAATACACAAAATACACAAAATGAAGCAAAACACAAACACGACCAAACTTGGAACAAATGAAAACAAACATTGAAGCGGTCATGATATTTTCTACGTCAAGATAAATACAGCATTAAAAGTTTGCAATTATAGCATGTAATATCTTTTGTTTGAAGTTGAACGAAAATGATTGAGCAGTAAATTTATTGCGGGTAGTATTTTTTTTTGTATGGCCGTTACGCTTTCCATAAATTTGGCTTACCAAACTGCTCTGCATTTAAGGGAAATGTATATTTTTCTGGCAACTGTTGATGAGTGTACACTGTACACATTAAGAGGAAGTAACCCCTTTACCACAATGAAAATTGCCGAACGTTTTGCTGGTCAAACGAAAAGAAAAAATAAAAATTGGTATTTAGAAAATAAATTCTACTTTAAATACCCCATCCAGAAAAGTAAATGACGATCGAAAATATTCCCAAAATTTTTTTTAGATTTTTTTTATTTTTAGTAGTTTTGTAATATTTTAAACAATTCTTTATTGGTCAAAAGCAAAATGACTTTCCCGGGTGTAGAATGTTGTACCAAACAATTTTTCTTAAAGCCATTTTTCAATATCGGCCTTACTTTTTCTCAAAAACTTTGGGCGCGTAAAGTGAATTTAAGCGTGTAAAGTGGGTTTACGCGCCCAAAGTTTTTGAGAAAAAAGTAAGGCCGATATTGAAAAATGGCTTTAAGAAAAATTGTTTGGTACAACATTCTACACCCGGAAAAGTCATTTTGCTTTTGACCAATAAAGAATTGTTTAAGATATTACAAAATTACTAAAAATAAAAAAAAATTCTAAAAAAAATTTTGGGAATATTTTCGATCGTCATTTACTTTTCTGGATGGGGTATTTAAAGTAGAATTTATTTTCTAAATATCAATTTTTCTTTTTTCTTTTTGTTTGACTAGCAAAATGTTCGGCAATTTTCATTGTGGTAAAGGGGGTTACTGCTCTTAAGGAAAATAATCTAATACAAAAGGTTTGCTAAGACATAGTTTGTATTGATAGCTTATTTTTTATTAATCCATATTGAATATATTGCTAGTATATCAAACCCACTTTAGTGTTATATCAATTCCAGCTTTGCCAGAACAGTGTTTTTATTAATAGTAATCAGTTTAATTAGCAGCACAGTCTTGTTGAATAATATGAACTCTTTTAACACAGCACATTTGTTAGGAAATAAATTGTATCATCACAATGCGACGTATTTTGTTTCCAGTAAAGCGCTTTCTCTACACTCGAGAAAGCATAACAGCGTCCCCAAAATTGAATCGTATCCGTTTGAATTTATAATACACAAGACGTTGGTGGGGGCTCGTAGCGATCGGCAATCGCCGCTCGCCTTAGTATTAGTTTTAACGTATTTGTTGCGCAGGTCGCATCGTTGTTCGGAGTCTTCTAGCTGTCCTGTCTGAATTTAAACTTTATTGATCGTACCAACACCTGTATCAATTAATTTATTTTTTCTTTGCATTTAAGTGTTTTTTAACTTCGCATGTCAGAAAAAGCAATAAAATATTCTTATTTCGCACAACCCATCATTAGCATTGGACTTTATAATCTATGGACGAATTTAGCTAACTCAATAAACCATGTTGCAAAATAGATAATCATATGCAATGTTAAACAACAAGAACAAATCACACTAGAAGCTATTTAACTTTTTTAGAACCACATTACTGATTTTTAGTGGTAAGTATAATATGCTTTATTAACCGTTGCAAGCAAATATTATGATTAATGCCAAGTATCATTACAACTGCCAGCCGGAACTAATACGGTATAGAAAACCAGATTACACTCTCTAATAGAACTTGATAATTGTGCATATTCGGAGCAATGATGACTATTAACCATTCTATGGTAGCATTAACGCCTAATTCCTATTGGCTACATTACCGTGATATTATCACTACACAACGGTCTAGCCATTTTCGTTGTCTTACAGTAGGAAAGCGCGTTGCTGCCACATATAGTATTAAACAGTTTGTTGTATAAAGAGTATGTGAATTCTTATAAGGAATAGAAGACTTTCAGACAAATCACACTAGAAGCTATTTAACTTTTTTAGAACCACATTACTGATTTTTAGTGGTAAGTATAATATGCTTTATTAACCGTTGCAAGCAAATATTATGATTAATGCCAAGTATCATTACAACTGCCAGCCGGAACTAATACGGTATAGAAAACCAGATTACACTCTCTAATAGAACTTGATAATTGTGCATATTCGGAGCAATGATGACTATTAACCATTCTATGGTAGCATTAACGCCTAATTCCTATTGGCTAAATTACCGTGATATTATCACTACACAACGGTCTAGCCATTTTCGTTGTCTTACAGTAGGAAAGCGCGTTGCTGCCACATATAGTATTAAACAGTTTGTTGTATAAAGAGTATGTGAATTCTTATAAGGAATAGAAGACTTTTTCTCAGTGCAGGACTAATCAGGAGACATAAAAAGATTTCCTGATGGTGTTAGCAAAAGAGAAAATGGTTGGTGGTATAACACAGGAATAGTGAAGAACAAATGCGTACTAAGTTTGTAGAAAAATAATTGTAGAATAGTAGATTCTGTAACGAGGTTGGAATGAAAATTCGATCCGAGTGGAAGATTCCGAACGCGAGCGTGAGCTACCACGAGTATCGAATTTTTATTCTAACCGAGTAGCAGACTATATTTTCTCCACGACCATCCAGTTCCATATCTGATTCATCCGATTTTTCACTCATTTTTTGACTTGCACTAAAATTTGTCTGAAAATAATTATTACAACGCGGCCATTTTTATCTGACACTGACAGTTTCGAAATTCATGGCAACCTATGTCGTTTATATCAATTACAGAATATTCATTCCGTATCTTATTATGGAATGAAAATACACGCAAAACGCATAAGAAGCAAGTGTTTCAGAATAAATATTCCAACTAAAGAGCGAGAATTTTTACATTCTATTATCAAAAATGATTTTGGAATTATTGCATTCAGTAATGGTCTTGGAGAAAAATTATTCACATAATAATATAGTATTAAACAGTTAAGTATAAAGCTTATGTGAGTTCTTATAAGGAATATAAGGCTTTTTTTTTAGTCTAGAGGTAAAAATTATCAATACTTAACAAATCAGCGATATTTTTACAAACAATGAGAATTAATTAAAACCAAGAGCGATCGCTTTACTTGTACTGTCTGTTTAGCGTATTTCAACTGAACTAACAAGCGGATTCAAGCGGATTAATAGATATACAACCACAGCCTTATGTTACAGGTTCATGTGGTGCTGTTAGCCGGATTCAGATTTAGACGGAACTAACACCGCGGACCTTGTAATATTCCACTAATGAGCTTAAATAATTCATTTAATAGATAGTCAGAGTATTTGTAACAGTTAATTTAGGACATTTTTTTTTTTAAATTAACTTCACTTCTTCGTTTTATTGGGTGGGCGGTGCTTTATAGTGTTCATGTAATGTTAAGCTTCAGGAACAGAATATTATGATATAGCGAAGTATTCTGTGCTTTAGGTCTAGTTACACGAATTCGCCATTCTATTTAGTTAGAGCTGTAGTTTTTACAATAACAAACATTTTCTTGACTGCCATTTTTTAAAATATTTATTTTGTAAATTCGACCTTTACTCTTTTACCATTACTATTCATTTGAGGGGGTTAATATATTCTTTTTCACCATCCTGTATGAGCGTCTGACTAACACTGACAACTTTCAGTGGCGGCTCGTGACATTTTTAGAACCATGCCCAAATTTGATAAATAATTCATAATAAATACCACTAATGCTAGTTACTTATTGGTCTAAAATAAGGTCCTCATTTGTTGCTGTTTTTCAACTGGAATTGCCTAGATAGGGGGGCCTACTGTCGAGCAACCAGATTGACAGTTTAATCGTTTCGATCGAATTTCCAAACAAAAAATTGCCCCGTTAGTGAGCGATTTCAGTCTAATATACCAGACGAATTAAAAGCAGTTTACACAGATTGTCAGTAGGTTGCTGTGTGAATGGACGTCGACAGCCGAGCCGGGTCGTTCAACTTCCTTGAAACTTTGAGTACCTATGTGTGTGCAAGGTGCAAGTCAGTAGGTTCCTCGGTTGTATTACATTACGCGTCGTCTTAACAATAACCAACTCCACAAACTTTCACTCGTATCCTCAATATCCCAAAAACCGCTGATAATGGGTTTCAAATACCTATGTTTATGTTAACAATAATATCTTAGAAAACAATAAAAATAAAGTGTATTTCACTTAATACTCTCCCATTTATATTTTTAACGTTAAATATTACATTAGGTACCTATCCTATATAATGTCCTTAATTATTTGTTATTATCTTAACTAACCCAGAAACGATTTTTGACGAAAAAAATCTTGCTGTCGCTTTTTCTCTACTTTTATTTGTTTAACATTTAACACCCAATGCAACGGTAAAATCATTATGAAAATCGGTCCAATTACCCCAGAATAATCAGCGCACATATTATTATCAATAACATACATTCGGTTGGAATTGAGAACCTCCTATTTTATTGTCTGTTAAAAATGCTTAGATCCTTAAAAATTCCAATAAAATACGATATGCGGCAACACCACGACAACATATCAGTGAATTTGAGACATCTGTTGCCGAGGCGCTGCATTTATAACTATAGATTTACGATCAACTCAATGGCGGCCAAACCATCTCCAACACAGTATAAAACAGGGTTGTCAAGTTTTCCCGAAGATCCGCTATTCTTATAGTTTTTGATATTCAATGATTGTACTAAATAATTCACGAAATCATCTTTTTTAATTAGAAACGATCCCTACACGAACGCTCTGAGTATTTTTACAATAAAAACAGGTTAAAGAGAGATGAACTGGTTGGACAGTTTCTGAGCAATCAGCTTGCCAAGAAATTTTTAAGCAATTTGACCGTACAAATGTGTTGCTCGTAATACGATTTAATTTAATTCAAATAAAAACGTCTTTTTTAAAATCTTTAAAGGCGAAGTCAGTACAGATTACCTTGCTATATTATTAAGTTATTAAATCAACTTAACTATTAATTATTCAGTGTATCTAATAATTTACTATAATTAAGTTAAATTTAAATTTAAAGACTAATAATGTCAAAATCATCATGTTCTCTATTTTTTCTTTAAATAGCATATATTTTGTCTCATCTATATTTATTTTCAATTTATTGCCATACAGCAAACACATGTAAGTAGGATTTAAGATCGTCATTAACAACTTGATTTAATTCTATTATGTTTGACCCTGGGTAAACTAATGCAATATCGTCCGCAAAGGTAAAATACCGTACTACAAGTCCGGCTGTCCGGCAATCATAATTTAGAACATTAGAGGACCAAGGACGGATCTCTGCGGAACCCTATATATCGGTTCGTGTCCTGGTAGTATTGTTGTTATTTTTATTCAGTTTGACATACTGATCCCGACTGTCATACTATGTTCTTATAAGATTAAGCATTATCCCCTGAATACTCTCCAGCTTCTTCAGCAACAAATCGTGACTCACTCTTATAATATAGGGTTATAAGTATATCTTACTATTATTTTAAAGTTTGCAACGCTAAGCTCTTCGAATTAGTTCGTTCTTAAGATAAAAATTTTAATTTTTCAAAACAATAATATGTGCGTTAAGTCGAACAAGTAAACCCTCCAAATCTTGGACATCGGTAATTACTCGTTCTTAAGCTCGTATTTTCTTGGATTAAACATAAGTCTTAAACAGGTATTTTGAACTTTTTGAATTCTATTTTTTTTAATGACATCAATGCAGAGATCAAAATAAGCACATGGGTCTGCATGAGTCCCTAGACGAAAACACAGAATATACGTAGCTAAATAATATTCTGTATTAAGAATTATAAAGTTTAAAAAAAATTCTAACAAACAATAATCCAATGTTTCGTTCCTATATTGTCAAATTTATCACGAAGTTTGAAATTTTCACCAGTACGTTTTATATTGAAATTAAACTCTACGCAAGCTATATATTCTGTGATTGTAGCTTATTTGTAGCTCCCTCTATGCGCAGAACTTGGACCAACAATCATATAAAATCAATGACAAAAACAGGACCCTACAATATTGAATAGCGTAAAATCAATGACGACAACAACGCAGGCTAGATACAAAATAAAGAGTGGTCTGTAAATCGATAATTAAACTCTTCACTGTTGCTGTAGTTATGGAGGACCCCATAGTTGTAGTAAACCTTAAGAGTATCGATCAATAGAAAGCGCCATCGTGCGGGAAATCTTTTAAAGTTTAAATCAGTGCGAATGTGGTTGTATGTTGTAGAGATGGCGCTGTAGTCGGGTGAAACTAGTGTGGGCTTATATTGGATAGTGGAGACAAGTATTAGATAATTATTTATCTACGTATGTTTTCAAAGCGAAAAGGTGTTACAAGGAAAAAAAAGTATAACTTTTAAACTAGTGGAAATTAATGTCCATCGAGTGTCCTATATAAATATATATAAATAATAATTATTTTAGGAGGGCTGTTTTAACTTTCCTCGCATAAAAAGTATTGTATTGGCCAAAAAAAATTTTAGTGGACGAATCAGGTTTCGTTGGTTTGTTTGTGCTCAAGCTACGAATGATGAAATTTTCTATTATGGAGTATTAACCCTACTCATAACCACAAAACTGCACCATACATTTTTTTAGGGCAATAGAGTTGTCTTTTAGCAGCAAAAGAATAATATTTAAAACACGACCATATTGAGGTTAAAAGGTCATTTCAAAAAAATAAACTTAATAGCTACAACAGAGTTGTTTTCTCAGCGCCTATTTAATGCAGGTTTTTTTGCTACTATTAATGGATTTAAGGATTTTCTAAGATATAAACATCCTCAGCGTTTATTCGAAATTCATTAAAAAACACAATTCTTATCTGTACTGACTACTCCGTCGTTCCCTGTTAACTGCAGTCCGAATAGGCCCACAATGGACGATCCCCGTCGTTATTGTTGCTCATGGCGCATAAGCGTGTAGCCGCTTGTTTACGCTCTCAGTGGACGACCGACCTTAGGATGAATTTATTGTGAAATTTGTAAACGGAGAATATAAATGATACCTCATTTTTTTTTAACTTTAATTTTATTTTATGATCCTAAATATCAATTTGCATAACCTTTATTCCAGAAACCTAGCTCATTTTTCCTTGCTTTGTTCTACGGCTAAATCTGTGAATTTTTTTCCCTTTCGGAAAAAATATTATTATCTACTATATCCACCATACACCTTATAATATATGGGTATGCCGACGAGCATAAATTATCTCTCTCACATTGCCACGTCACGTGAGGAAGTCCAGCGCGGGGGATTCAAACAATAAGACTTGAATATTGGAGCAGTTTAAAATCCATAAAAAATATGGTAAATGCATTGTTGTAGAAAACAATTACGACCAGTGAACATTATAACTCAAAGAATGTGCTTTAAATGACCTAAAAATTAAGCGACAAATATTGTTGTGTGCTAATTAACATTCTCCGTTTGAAAAATCAATAATTGTAATAAAATCTTCTAATGCATAATCTTATTGTTATGTAAATGTAATAATACTGTTTTATTATTGTAAAAAATTGATCCCCAATTTAAAAGCACAGCAGAACCAGCTTTTTGCTACTTGCCTCGACTTCTGTCCTACACAATATACTAAATAAAGTCTGTTCAATGACCGCTGACCGTTACGTCACGACCAGTGCTTATCTTTCAAACATTCGTGAACTAGGTGAGATAGGAAATTTGCGTCAATAATAAATATCGTATGATTTTACTAGTCAAAAAAGTTTTATTGTCATTCTTGACAGTGATATTTTTAATCAACATTATTTCAAAAATGTTATGGTGTGAAAAAGAACAAGCATTAATTATTTTAAAATTATTTGATTATATTTAAAGAGAAAGTAATGCCGGAAAGACTGTTTTATGCAGTTGACGAGAAATTGTGAAAACATAAATAATAAACATAAAAAATACATGGCAATTTTAATTATTAAAAAAATATATTTTGTGTCTGGTCGATTTTTATTATATTTTCTTCTTTGTGATTTTATAAATAAGACGAAAATATTTTAAACAGCATTTATAGACTGATGCACTAGAAATGCACTGGACAAAAAAATATATGCCTTAATTTTAAATTTTATTAATGAGTTTTATTTATTTTTCAGTAAATTTAAATTGATTAAATATTTTCAAAACCAAAACGTTTCATCCCATGATACCTTTTACCCTAAAGAAACTACTTGTTTCTGACTTCATTAACAGTATAAAACTAACTTTAAAAAATTGGAAAAAAGGCGCTTGTATTTTACTTGTTCACGTGCATCGCGCATAAAGACGGATTTATGTAGATCAAGGTTAAGAGAGAGAAAAATTATAACTTTTACCGCCGGTAAGTCAAACTGACTAAATTAATTTACGACGTACAGCAAATATGGAGAATATGACGTATTTTGAATAATTTCATATGAATCAGCGATGTATAAAAAATCTAATTTTCCCATTCAATTTTAATTTAAATATAGAATTAATATAAATAAAGGGGCCGAAATCGAACCTTGCGAAACACCACAATTAATAATAAGAAATTTGCTATATTTATTTTTGATACGAACTTTTTGTATCCGCTGTATATCGAGTCCTAATTATATTGCATCGAAAATAATTATTGTTGTACCAGCTTCGTTTATGACCTTAACATCGCATGACATAAATAATGTATATTTCATAGGAAACGATGTGAATCAAAAACGCCCTTTGTTGATCGAGCTAACGTCCTATTTAATAAAAAATATCATTTTCAAAAACGTCTACAAACTTAAGAATAAAGGCCTTTTTATTTCAAACGATCTCTGTCGGAAGGATCGTGAAATAAACAAAGTGCTGGTATCGCATTTGAAGGAGGCAAGAGAAAGGAAATTGACTGCTCACATAAAACACAACAAATTATACATCGGCGATGAAATATACACTTATGAGCAGTTAGTGGGAAAAAGGAAGGAACCAGGTTATACTGCCGCGACGGAAACTGAAGATGACGTCTTTGGTCCACCGCCGCTAAGGCTATCTACTAGTGCTCCAGGCACCCCTACATTTGATTTTACTGATATCTTATCGCAGCCGGCCAACCAGATCACTTCCCCAAATACTGGGCATCAAACTATTACGGCAGTGAAGGGAGGGGCGACGAATCCTGCTGGGCCTACTGATAATCCATCATCGCCAAAATCTAAGGTATCGCACATTCAACCCCAGCATACCAAGACTTTACGTTCAAGAGTGGACACAATTAAGAATAAATCCAGCGGAACTAGTACCGGCAGCACTCCTAAAGGCGGAGCTAATAAAACCGGTGATAGACTAATCACACGCTCACAAAATAAATAACTCAGTTTTCTCTTTTTGGGACAATTGCGATTGATGCGGAATATTTTGCACTGGACTACTGAGCGCATAGATGTGTTTATTGTTTTTTGGATCTTTACTTTAGTGCTATTATTTTTTCAGGCTTTATTCGGAGTCTATAGACAATATATTTTAAACCTATTGTCACTCGTTCGTGGTTAGAATATTAATACAAATGGACTAAACCAGAGTGATTATTATTAGTATTCTTTTTGCAAATCTAACATTTTTGTTATTTTCGTAATTTTATATATTTAAATCATATCGTGCCGATAGGTTCTTAAGTACTGTTTAATAATTATATATTTTTTTTTTGTATATATTTAAATGTATATTTTTGGGCTTAAGATATAGGTAATTGTTGTTATTTGTAACATCCAGTTCTTATGTATTATTGATTCTTCTTTTTTATGCACCTGCTATTTTTGATTTTTTGGTTTTCATTTATAACGTAATTAAGAGGAGACAATATGAGGAAACTGAAGCTTGGTCATTTAAATGTGAGATCTCTGTTGAATAAGTTTAATGATTTCAGGTCTTTGGTTACACAACAGCAGTTTCATGTCATAGGCATCACTGAGACTTGGCTTAGATCTGATGTTGAAAACAACGCGATCACATTGCCTGGGTTTAACATTTTTAGGTCTGATAGGGAAACCAGAGGGGGCGGTGTGGGGATTTATGTCAGTTCACAACTAAAACCTAAATTAATTAAAATACAAGTTCCGGGCAACTTACTGGAGTATATTTGGATATCCTTTAAGCTTGATGGGAGAAGTTATGCGGTTGGTATTTTTTATCGCCCTCCTAAGTCCAATATTACTGAGTGCATAGAGTGTGTTGATAACCATTTATCCTATATAACCCCTTTATATGATGAGGTATTTTGTCTGGGTGATTTTAATATTAACTTATTTAACTCCAATAATCCATTATCTCAATGTTTTGACTCGTACGAATTTTGTGAGGTTGTTAATGAAGCTACAAGAATCTCCTTTCAGGGCACCGCTACTCTTCTTGATCCCATTTTTATCTCCAATAAAGATTTAGTTGCCACCTCTGGAGTTATTAATACTGATCACATATCAGATCATTCTTGTGTTTTTTGCGAGATTAAAGTTGAAAAATTTAAATTTAAGCAAAAACTGGTTACTTACAGAAATTTCAAAAACTTTGACCTTCCTAACTTTTTAACTGATTTGCACCAGACCCCCTTCCATGATATTTTTAGAGTGCCCAACTTAGATGAAAAAGTTCAGCTCTTTAACGAATATTTAATAAATTTATTTAACGATCATGCTCCAATAGTAACGGTACGCGTAAGTAGACCAAAATGCCCTTGGCTATCTGAGGATACTAAGGTAATCATGAGGCGACGAGACTGGGCTTTATCTCAATACAAACGCACTAGGGACAACAATGACCTTGTAGTATATAAGAGACTACGTAATTCGACTTTAACATTGATTCGTCGAGACAAAAAAACATACATGCAAAACATTTGTAGGTCTGGCGATTCTAAGGTAATTTGGAAAACACTTAAGGATTTTAATGTAAAAAAATGTGACAATACTGAAATACCCATCAGCGTTGGTAATGCTACTGATATTAACAATTTTTTTGTATCAGCATTCAAAGAGGGTGCTGATAATAATTTGGTAAGCTTCTACAATAGCAGTACGTTTGGGCCGTCTTCCTTTAATTTTACTATGGCCACTGTTCAAGAGATTTCAGAACTTATTGCGAACTTTCGAACTAATGCTTCCGGTATTGATAGTATCTCTCCGCTGATGCTTCAGTACTCTAGTCCATTTCTTGATTCCTATATTACCCACATAATAAATTCATGTATTGAAAAAGGATATTTTCCTAGCAACTGGAAAACCAGTATTATTATACCAATACCAAAA
This sequence comes from Polydrusus pterygomalis, assembly GCA_963969555.1. Taxonomy (NCBI): domain Eukaryota; kingdom Metazoa; phylum Arthropoda; class Insecta; order Coleoptera; family Curculionidae; genus Polydrusus; species Polydrusus pterygomalis. The sequence continues at coordinate 7,552,476 of OZ018376.1, forward strand.
AAAAACACTGTAGAATCGGTTTCTGATCTAAGACCAATTAGCATCCTTCCGGCCCTTTCTAAGTTATTGGAAAAGGTACTTTTTAAGCAACTTAATGATTATGTACAAAGATATAATATATTGCCTCCTTATCAGTCAGGTTTTAGAAAGGGACATAGTACAGTAACAGCTCTCTCCAGAATAACTGACGATATTACTTGCAATACTGACAAAAAGAAAGTTACAGCCTTGGTGTCGCTTGACTTTTCTAAGGCTTTCGATACTATAAGTCATAAAGTTTTAATATCCAAACTAAAATACTACGGATTTTCTCTTGATGCAATCTCTATTTTAACATCTTACCTCCTCCAAAGAACTCAAAAAGTGTCATTTAATTCCCAGTATTCTCCCTTGTCTGCAGTTCTATCAGGTGTTCCCCAGGGATCTGTGTTGGGTCCCTTACTTTTTTCAATTTACACTGCAGATATTGTGGACAGCGTAAATTACTCAAACATCCAAGCGTTTGCAGACGATATTAATTTATTTATTGGATTTGATCCAGGTGGTGCCATCACTGCTTGTGCTCAATTAAATGCTGACTTGGAAACCCTTAGAATCCTATCGTTACGACACAACTTGAAACTTAATCCTACGAAGTGCAACTTAATCCTTTTTAATAGCAATAATTTGCTCGTTGATTTTAATATTGCTATTGATAATAATGTCTTACAACCACAAATAAGTTCCGGAAGTTTGGGATTGGTTTTGGATCAGAAACTGCAGTTTACTCAGCATATAAATGGTCTACTTCCGCGTGCATATCTTTCCCTGAAGCTTCTATATGCAAATAGACATTGTTTTGATGTAAAGCTTAGAAAATTGTTGTGTGATACCTTGGTGTTGTCTCTGTTCAATTATGGTTCTGTTGTGTACGGCAACTATTTAAACGCTTTTAACAAATATCGTATACAAAAAGTTCAGAATGCTTGCTGTAGATATATTTTTGGTCTTCGCAAATTTGATCATGTTTCGCCGTACATAGCACAACTTGATTGGCTTAATATGGAGAATCGGAGAAAAATGCTGTTCTTAACGTTTGTGCATCAAATAATAAAATCAAACAATCCACCTTATCTTAGTAGTAGACTTTCTAGACGACGGGATTGCCACACTGTTAACGTTAGATCCCGCTCTTTGTTTCACATTCCTCGACATCGGACTGCTATGTTTCAGAGATGCTTTTCGTATTGTTCAGTAAATCTCTACAACAAACTTACATTTGTTTCAAACAATTTAAGTATTGAATCGTTCAAGAAGAAATTGAAACGTGAATTATTACTGACTCAGTCTTGACTGCTAGCCTCCTAATTTGGGCCTAATATGTATATTTGTTGTGTTCACTTTAAATTATGTTAATGCGTATTATTATATGATATTATATATATCTATATGTGTGTGTGCCCGCTTTTATATTATGGTTAACACACTGTTATTAGAAATTTATATTGCCATAGATTTATATTGATGTTTTTGATTTTTTGATTATTACTAGGAAAAGGTTAAGTGTAAGAATAGCAGATTCCCATGGTCTCTGCTAAACTTCGCCTTACTATACTACAATATTTATTGTATCCCTTACTATCTTTAATAAAGTCGATTATTATTATTATTATATTGTTTTAACGATTATTATGACTGAATAGACTGAAGTATATATTTTACGCCCTGCAATAAATTAATATCTTTGAAACTGTGATAAAAATGTTGGCACCGTTTTATCAAGCAATTAATGAGCTTTTTTTTTAATTAAACTACAAGATAGCTGCTTATAATTAACACCATCTTTAATAATCTTTACTAAAAATGGTATTTTCACGAAACTCCGTTCAAGAAAATTAATTTTGTCGTGAAGACAAATTTTTAGCGACGTCTTAAAATTAATATTGGTCATTTTACAAAGGACAGGAAAAAAATTAGTTGGAAAGAAGAGACGCGACGTAGCGCTTAGAAATTAAACAAAAGTGTTTTTAAAATTAATTTCAAAAAGTCATGCTAACTTATAAGCTTTTTACAAAAAGCGCAAAAACTTCAGTATAAGGGGATCGCTACATTATTTTTGTATGTAGTAAAAAATTTAGGTCTTTATATTGACAATGAATTAAGGTTTACAACTCATGTAAATAGATGCATCCAGAGAGTTTATTGTAATTTAAGCTATTTATCAGCATCGACAAGGTCTGTATAGAATTGTAAAGTCAATGTTATGTGACTCGCTTGTCCTTTTCCACTTTAATTACTGCGATGGCGTTTATGGGACATGTTTGATTGATCTGGATGCGCGACGTATTCAAAAAGTCAAAAAGCCTGCGACTTATTTTTGGCATTGAAGAACGGGAACATATCAGCCACAAAATCAGGGAAAATAGTTGGTTAAACTTGCATCAGAGACGCCATTTGCATATTACATGTCACTAACGTGATATATTACAATGCCAATGTCCGGTGTATCTGTGAAAAAGTAAGTTTCGCACAGATTAATATTAGATTTTTGGGGTAAGCTAACAATACCACAACATAGAACACAATTTTTAAACGATGTTTTTCTTATAATATTGTGAAGATTATTAATGCATATCCCGATGATATCTTCAATATATCAGGACTAGGTTTTTAAATGATTTGTTTGTTCGGGTCTGTTCGTTTTGCCCACAAATGTCAATGTCATACCGAGCAATCAAGTTGTGCAATGAAATTGCTTAAAATTTTCCTAGCAATCAATAATTCATCTCTCTGCCATCAGTTTTTATTTCAAAAAATAGTCAAAGAGCTCGTGTAGTTATCTTTTCTAATTAAAAAAAAAATGGTTTTACGAAATCTTTAGTAGTACGTAATACATATTCAGAATTACCTATAGCTATTTTAAATATAATAAACTAATATGTAATGATAAATTGTTAATCTGTTGGCTCGAAGGAAAGTGGCAAAGTTTATTAATTATGATTAACGTAAGGTGCGAAAAAATTATTAAAAGTTTACGAGATAATACAACAGAAAGTTATATTTTTATCAAGAAAGTAAAGCTTAGTAAGTTTACAAGCCCTCATGTCTATTTGTTTTGGGATGAAATTTACTTTCCTACAAATTTTTAAAGTGGTTTAAGGTTTTGTGTTTCTAATAACGCCACCATAAAATTCTGCGGGACACGAAGTTCCAAGAGACCTTTTAATTTACATATATCAGGACTAAATAGCTACAAAGAAAAAAATAGCGATATAATGAGAACTGAGTCGCAAGCGCAGCTATACAGGGTTAGGAAAAATTACCAGAACGGTCGATTATTTCAAAATATACAGGGGTTATCAAAAAACGTCTTATATAAAAAATGTAGGGCTGTTAGAAATCTGCATATCGGTGATAAATTGAAATATACAGGGTCGCCCACAAAGTTGTGGAGAATAATAATTATATTTTTTTAAATGGAACACCCTGTATATTTTTACATTTTTAAGTTCCACATAAAATTATAATTATTTTTTATTAAATGCATTATTGGTCTATACTTCATAGTTTCCGAGATATGGACTCTCGAAAAGTGACATTTTTGAACTTTGACAGCTTCTAACTTTCTAACAGTACGTCTTAGAGCAAAACGGCTTACATGTCCCTATCTTCAATTTTTAGTATCTTTCCAAAAAATCAACTTCCAGTTAAACCGAAACAAATATATTTCCTGCTTTTGAGTTACATCCGGTTTAACCGCAAGTTGATTTTTTTGGGAAGATAATAAAAATTGAAGATAGGGACATGTAAGCCGTTTTGCTCTAAGACGTACTGTTAGAAAGTTAGAAGCTGTCAAAGTTCAAAAATGTCACTTTTCGAGAGTCAATATCTCGGAAACTATGAAGTATAGACCAATGCAATTAATAAAAAATAATTATAATTTTATGTGGAACTTAAACATGTAAAAATATACAGGGTGTTCCATTAAAAAAATATAACTATAAGTCTCCACAACTTTGTGGGCGATCCTGTATATTTCAATTTATCATTGATATGTAGATTTTTAGCAGCCCTACATTTTTTATGTAAGATGTTTTTTGATAACCCCTGTATATTTTGAAATAATCGACCGTTTTGGTAATTTTTCCTAACCCTGTATATTCTGTAGTACCAGCCTTTGAAGAAATTGATTTAGTGCTAGGATTTGCATTTTAAAACTAGATCATCTTATGTATATGATGGTAATTTGATCAAATGTCTTCATTAAGGTATGAGGAGGACAAAACTATTTTTATGAATAAAGCAATTTATCTATCCTGCTTCATAGTTGTTGGATGGTACCTCTATTTCCCTCTATATCCCGAAGAATAAGACTAACCTGGGCAGCATTCGGCAGACTCGGCTATACTCTAAAATCTCAAACAATTCCAATCAACCTTAAAAGGAAAGTGTATGAAGCTGGTATTCTCCCTTTCGCAACATATGGACTAGAGACTCTCTAACAAAGAGGAGTGCAGATAGGCTCCGAACAACTTAAAGAGCCATGGAGCGAGCCATGCTGGGAATCAGCCTCAGAAATCACGTAAGAAATGATGAGATTCGAAGAAGAACAGGGGTTACAGACATCTTAAGAAGTATGGCGAAACTTAAATGGCGATGGGCGGGTCACGTTGCCAGACAAGACCAATCCAGATGGTCAAACAAAATATTACAGTGGCACCCGAGGATAACAAAGAGAAAGGCCGGAATACCACCGACACGATGGCGAGACGACATACGAAGAACAGCAGGGAGAAACTGGGTTCGTGGCTTTAAATAGAAAACCATGGAAACGACTGGAAGAGGCCTACATTCAGGTGTGGATGAACATGGGCTAGGAAAGAAGAAGAAGACCTCTATTTATCTACCTTTTTTCAAAATGGTACATGTGGTAACATTTTTGGTCAAGGATGAAAATTTCGCTTTATTTTAATGGTAAATACCTATGTATGTAAATATTTACTAAATAAAGTGACATGACACAAAGGATTATAAATCACGTCATCATTACACTTCATTCTATAGGGCACAAAAGTTTCATCTCTCGTTAGCATAAAGTTTTGCTTACCCGTGTTGTATTCTGGGTATATATTTTGAGGAATTATTTTACACAAGATGTCAAAATTCAAGTTATGTAGTTCAAACTTTAATGCACATATTTGCATCATCAAGAACTCTAAGCACGATTATACTCGTTCTCGAAATGAATATAAATTAAAACGTTACTTTTCAGGTAGAAAAAGTACAAGTTTAGCACAGGATAATGCCAGAAATAGATATTTTTGTTAATTGATGAATAACTGGGACATTCTTAGTTACGTCTGAAGTGAAGTGGTGCACGGACTGCGGCATTGGCAGTTTTTTTTTTGGAAAAATGCTTAGGCGCGGGTATTAACATTCTAAGTTGTGGTATTTTTTTTAAAAGAATGTTGAAACAGTTTGTCAATAAGTGTGTAAAGATAGATAATGACGATATTGATAATTTCTTTAAATGGAAACCCTATTTTTTATTGACTATTTTTCGCGTGCATATTAAGTTATACAGTGTGACCAGTACAGTCCGCATCATATGGGATTTTTTTTATTAATAGCTTTATTCGAAATTTGACTTTGGCATCAAGTTCTGCTTCCATCGAGATGAAAATAGTAGCCACGTGACTCGCATTATCTGTCAAACTATAATTTTTTCCAAAAAATAATTCAAAAGTGGGGTTATTTCTGAAAATATCGAAAACACTTATTAGAAAAAGTACTTTTAAATGCAGTTTCTAGCCCACATGCAAAATTTCAACTGGATAAGATAAATTTATTTTCCACTTAATAAACACTTTACTGATGACACTGTGTTCTTTTTTTTGTCTTAATATTAAGGTGTATTACTTTCAGACACAAACTACGTTTTCAAAAATATTTATTTTATGAAGTTACCTAATACAGGGTCAAAAAGAAATAAACTTTGCATCACATGCGACCAAGTTTTAATAGCCCAATTTTGATTTTGTAGAAAAACACACATTTAATATGGCGCTACTTTAAAGCAAAAAATGTATCTGAAATAAAGCAAAACTAAGAAGTTTTATTTTAATGAGTTTTATTTTGCAAAAGTGGTGCAATTTACAGTATATGGGAAAAAATAAATTATCTTATGCAGCTAAAATTTTGCATGTGCGCTAGAAACTGCTAAAAAAACTTTTTCTAATAAGTTTTTTCGATACATTCAGAAATAACTCCACTTTTGAAATATTTTTTGGAAAAAATTAAAATTTGACAGACAATGCGAATCTTGTGACTACTACTTTTTTTGCTTAATTTTCATCTCGATCGCAGCAGAACTTGATGCCAAAGTCAAATTTCGAATAAAGCTATTAATAAAAAAAAATTCCATATGATGCGGACGTTGCTGGTCACACTGTACATAAATACCAAATTTCAAATTTTTGTTGCTAACCGTTGACCTTAAAAAAAAAGAATGGATTGGACAGAATACCCAAGGAATCTTCCATTAAAATATAATAAGTAATTTCCATTAATTTTCTGTATACTGAGACACAACAAGAAGATTCAAGGATGGGTCAGACCATCACCAAGGTAAGGCTGAATTTAAAATATTTTATAAAATATACATTTTTTAAACTAGGTACATGTTTTTAAACGAGAACATTGTACTTACGTGTCTGATGTAGATTGATATTTTACAATCTTGGGGCAAAGAACTCACCTGAAAAAGAAAATAAAAAGTTACCTTACAAATACTACTTTTAAACTCAAATTAAATATGTTTGTGAAAATAGTGGCGTCAATATACACTACTGGCCAATCCCAAGTTTCAGTGGCATTTGATGTGAGTATGAGAAAATAAACAATATGTTTAGATGCCCGCAATAAGGACAACCGATCAATCAGTGTTGCCAGCGAGCGGCGTGAGTAACGCATGGCGAGGCCAGAGAGGGGATAATTTATTTTCTGCTACAGAAATGCAGGAGGTATTTACTTCAGTAATGCAACTAACTAATTAATATATTTCATTTAAAAATGCCGTACAATAGATATTTTGTAAATGGAACAATATTCTGGCCGTTGCAGCAAAATTAATTTTTATAGCCCTATTTTTAGTTTTTAACTTATTTATTAATGTTTAATGTTTACAATATTTGTAGGTTAGCAAATAAAAGTCTAAACCATCAAGATCGTTTGGTAAAAATCAACGCGTCTAAATCCTCCATTGTCACATGATCTATCCTTGCTCTGGTCACATCTGTGAGAAAAAAATTCACAGATCTTGCATCTTACGCAAGTATCATAGGCGTATTGAAAATACCTACCACATACAGTGGCGAGAAGGAAACCATTATGTCACAGCACAGATTACTCCTATCTGTGAGTATGTAACGTGCCGCTATCACTCGTTATTATGACGGCATGGATGCTCCGATTTAGTTTGAAATGATAATTAAATTATTATACTTAGAAATGTGTAAATTATACTTAGAAATGTGTAAATTTGACTGTTTTGTTAAAATAAAAAATATAGGATAATCTGTATATTAGTACATATTGAAGAGAGCTCAAAACCACCTTTTTAAAAATAGCGACAAAATTATTTCTTCAGCTATACACACTAATACATAGCCATTTACCTGCTGGTCCTTGTACTCTTTGTTCATGAAATGTCTAAATCTTAAGTCGCCTATGAAATGTATTGGATTGGTATATCCATTCTCCCCCGACTTTCTGTGTAATACGCCAAGACCGCCGCGCTATTTCGCTTTGTTTCAGCGACATTCACTGTTTATTTTTTTCCAATTTTATCGAAATTGAAACAATCAAAAATTCGGTTACTATGATATCGACTAATATGGACACCTGAAAATTTTAAAAATTACGAAAACGTTATCTGATATCAATGAAATTTAGACGAATAAAATCTATTTGCACTGTCGTAGAATAAATTTTGAATGATACACGTTCGATATGAACTTTGTTAATGAAGCTTGTGCAGTTAAACCACTCGGCTGACGCCTCGTGGTTTAACGTTACACACGTTTCATTATAGTGTTCATCGAACTAGTAGAGTATCATTAATAACTATCTACTAACTGTTCTCATACTTCTACTGTTCTCTCTCCCGGCCATATTATCTTAATATCAACAAATATAATAATAAATGCCGAAACCCAAAACAAAACAATATTAATACTCAGCAGATGATGTCATCGATCCTGTGCTGCTCGGATGTTTGTTTAGACTTCACCGCAGTGTTATTTATGTGCATGTCGCATGTCGCGTTCATTTTTCATGAAATATACCCGTATATACGCACCCAGTAGTATTTTCAATACTAAAAACGAACTCAACATGCAGGTATGCGAACATGGCGCATGAGACCAATATCTTGTTACCAGAGAAACTTAAAAATAAATAAAGAGAACTGTTAAACCAGAAAACATTGTTCATGCCGAATACGTAAAGAAAGAAGAAACAATTTTAAAGAAGTCACGGAACATGAACATTTTCTCGGATAATTAACGGTATTTTCTCTACAAATGGAATGGTCTCGTCAGCACGCCCGACTAACCCCAGGGTTTGCATCAATGTATGCAAGGACAAAATTATTTTTATCTTTAAAATTCTGATTTTATTTTTATCACCAAACTTCTGATTTTCTGGGTATTTCCAGATCCGCTTTTAGAATTCGTCTAACAATGGACGCTAAAATATTTATAGGTTAACCACCCGAATATGCAGCTGTAGCTTCTTCGTCAATATAAATTCATGTCCAGTGTTTGAGTTATGGCGAAAAACGATAAATATACTGGGTGTCTCTAGAAGGTGCGGAAAACTGGTACCAAAAATTCCTGACGCTTTAATATGACGATGTAATCCAACTTACCTTAGTTCAAACGTGGATGATTTCGGAGACACAGAGTGTCAAAAGTTCAATTTGGTTTCAGGTTTTCATAAATAATTTTTTTAATAATTGGCGTACCTATTGTCACAATATTTTGCTAGAGAGGGTTTTGTAGGGTGAAAAAATTAAAATCTACTCTCATTTTTATTGTAAAATTTAGAGGGCGCCCTCTGCGATACAAACAGCAGCAGTCCTGCATAAATTCGATAAAAAATTAGGGATGCATTTTTCGGAAAAATGCTTGAACACGTAAATTTTTATTTTCATATTCATTTATATTTTTCGATTTTTTAATTCTAATAAATATTCTAAACATATCTGATATAGCATATACTACGCCTAAAGTAAAAGATTATCGAGAAATTTTCGATTGAATAAAAAAAACTAAGTTATAAAAATATTTACTATATCAAAGATAAAAATATTAAAAACTACTCTAATTATTAATCTAAATGTTCGAACTGTGCTCCATTGATTTCCTGGCACTAAGCAAGCCGCAATTCAAACTCTTCAAAAATGTTATGTATCATTTTACGGGTTATTAATTGAATTTTATATCTAATATTATTTTTTAATTCTTCAATACTGTTGGGTTTGTTCGTATCGTCTACCTACACTTTATGTTTAAGATAGTCCCATATAGAAAAGTCCATTGGAGTTAGGTCTGGCGACCTAGCAGGCCACTCTATTTGCCCCCTTCGCCTTATCCAATGACCCGGAAATACGTCATTTAAATATTCGCGCACTGCCCTACTAAAGTGTGAAGACGCGCCCATCTTGTTAAAACCAAATAAAATCTCCAGGGTTGTTCGCATTTGAAAACAAACGGCATAAGGCGGGGATCAATTCCTTCCTTCAAATCACCAAGTAACGTTCACCTATTAGCGTACCATCGAAGAAATACGGTCCTATGACTCCGTCGCCCACTGGATCATCTTATCATATGGATGATATTTCTCTATTTTTAAAATTCTTTTTACAGATGATTTTCCAATTTCGTTATCCAATGCTAGGTCTTGAGTGGGTTTATGTGGATTTTTTTCAATGGATAGATCAATGTTTAATTTTTTATCTTCTGAAATTGAAGGGCGACCGGACCTAGGAAGATTTCGTACCTGTCCCGTTTCTCTAAATCTCTTCTCGATTAAGACGTCTTATTGTCTGAGTTTCAGTCAATTTAACAATTTTCTTTTGTTAATATTCAATTTTATTTAGTTAAGTAGTACGAAATGCTGCACGAGATAAGATTAAAGGTTACTTCATAGCTGTCAGCTATAAACTGACAACTACTTAATGACAACAAATTTGAGGGACCGCTTTATACCTATTTAAATAATAAAACCTAAGGTGACATTAAAAAGACTACTATTCAATCCAAAATATCTCGATAATTTTTTACTTTAGGCGTAGGATATGCTTTATCAGATGTTTAGAATGTATATTAGAGTTAAAAAATCGAAAAATATACGGGGTGTTCCATAGGAAAAAATACCGAATTATGTCATATCTTTAACATGAGTCATCCTGTATACTAAACTCTCACGTCAAAAGATGCGTAAATGAAAATAAAAATTTACGTGTTCAAGCATTTTTCCAAAAAAATGCATCCCTAATTTTTTATCGAATTTATGCAAGACTTCTGGTCCTCACTGTATATTTTTTAATATATTTCTTTTTGTAAAATTTATAATTTATTTTTCGAATTGTAAATGAAAAATTAGTTTTTCTGGCCTTTCAGGGGAGGTTCAGAACCCCTGGACCCTAAATGCGTTACTGGTTGGTATATAATGCAACAATCTCTTTCTTCAATAACAGCATGTTTAAAACCTTGTTTCCTATATTTTAATAAAAGGGTACTGCCAGCATGTTCGGTCCTTTTACAAGATAAAAAGGTTTATAAAATTTATTTAACTCATTCTCTAAGGAGACCTTTAAAAGAGGAGCGCACATTGTTTTAAAAATAAGCCTTTAAATATTAATTGGGATACTTTCAGACCTTGGGGTGATAAATTATTAAGGCCCGAAACTCTTGCTTTCCAGCCTTGTTGAAAGAATGGAAGGGGGTGTCCTGAAAAATTTACTAACAAGGGATAAGACGAACTAAACGATGTTTTTGAGACGGTGGAAATTTGACGACATTTACACGTTTACCTGTTAAATCATTAAATAGTTTTGTGAAAAAAAAAGAGAAAAAGTGGTAATATCGTACTTTATGCCACAATTGGATATAATATTGCCAAATACAAATTTTACAATTTTTACGGACACTATATATAATGAATATCACGTCGATATTGATTTTATACACTGAGGAAAATGACCTGATACAACAGGTTTTCCAAGCGTCTCCAAAAACGAATTGTATCCGTTAGAACCTAAAATCTACGAAGACGTTAGTGGGGGTTCGTAGTCATCGGCAATCGCCGCGCACTCTAGTATTAGTTTTAACGTATTTGTTACGCAGATCACGTTGTTGTTCGGAGCCTTCTAGCTGTCTTATCTGAATTTGAATTTTATTGATTGTACCCAATGCATGATTCAATTAATTTATTTTTACTTTGTATTTAAGTTTTTTTAAACTTTGCATGTTAAATAAAGCAATTGAAGATTCTTATTTCGCACAACCCATCATTAGTATTGGGCTTTATAATCTATGAACGAATTTGATCATCTCAGTAAACCATGTTGCATAATAGATAATTATACGCAATGTTAAACGACAAGGGTAATATCACAATAGAAGCTAAGCAAACATTATTATGAATAATGTCAAGTTTTATTACAACTGCCAGTCGAAACTAATACAGAATATAAAACCAGATTACATCCCCCATAGAACTTAATAATTACTGTACGTATTCAGAGCAATAATGGCTATAAACCATTCTATGGTAGCATTAACTCCTATTTCCTATTGGCTAAATTACCGTGATATTATCACTACACAACGGTCTAGCAATTTTCGTTCTTACAGTCGAAAAGCGCGTTGCTGTCACATATAGTATTAAACAGTTGTATAAAGAGTAAGTATGTGAATAATGTATACTTAGAAGGCTTGTTTCTAAGTGTGTGACTGGCAAATATAAAGTAAGAAAAAAATACTGCCTGTCATCCTGATGTTGTGTTCGTCTGGACGGTTCCAGGGTGGCACAAAAGAGGCAAAACAGGAGAAGACTTAAACAAAGGGCCCGACCGATCATCAGCACTGATCATCGGTCATTTGGGTAACGGCACTAAAGCCACCCCAGGAGGAATTTTTTAGTTGATAGAAGTCAGACACACCATATAAGAACAAACAACCGGTCAGTAATTTTTTTACCTCAAAAATATAATATTGTTGACCAAAAATCGCCCAAACAATAATTTTTGTAAAATACTTTTATTTTAATTTACAGGGTATGCTGTATGCTTTTATTTTGTTCGAGCAATTTTTTTCTACTTTAAATTTCTTCTAAAGAGTTCTTAAATACCGACCACCACGCCCCCATTTTCCATTCTTAGTTACTATAAATCTACCCCGGCTAAAACGCCAGTACACTAAAAACCTTTTTGTCGGAAGATAGTGTTCTCACTCCTATTTTCTCAGGATTAATTGGAAAAAACTTTAAAAGTTTTTATTTTTACGACTTTCCCAGTTCGTGGACTCGCTACTTTGGACAAAAGAAAAATTTATTACTGCCGCAGAAATCGCCATGGAAATAGAAGAAAAAATCGTTCTATCTTAGAAGGTTTATTGTTATATATTAAATATTTATCATGCAAATAAGTAGTATTAATAAACATTGATTTTAATTTGGCCTTTACAAAGCTGTAAAGCGGACCTTTAAAATAAATAATGAATTAAATTCAAAAAAAATATTGTTTTAAGATTTATTGCTGGTATTAATTGGGTTAATAATGATCAAATTACCATGTAAAGAAAATGACTTATTATAATATTATTATATTAATTTAAACCCGTGAATCCAGGCATGAAAACACGTTACACGTTTTTTTAAGAATTTATCACCGCATGTAAAATAAACCCAATTTTTGATCTCCGCTGTAATCGAATTTCTTCGAAACCACACATACGCTTTACTTCAATTTAAAAATACTGAAAGAACTATCCTTAAACTCTGTTTCTCATGTAACAAATTTTTCGATCACCCCTTCGTTTTTAAAATATACTATAAGTTGTGTTAGTATAAATAGGCCAAATTTAAAAATTGTTTTCTCTCAAAAAAAGGTCTAAATTAAAAATCTGTTGCAAGATAAACAACGTTTAAACCTTTAGCTACCCAGTGATACCAAATTTATACCTGTTTCATTATACTTTACGGGTGATATTAAGTGACAGCCGAACGCCTGCAACTATTTTTGAAATATTTATTTTTACGATCGTTTATATCAGAGAACTGAAATGTACAAATAATACTTTATTATTTCTAAATAAACAAATTTATCTTAAAATCAAATTCGATAGGTTTAGAGGGTTTCGAGTAAATGGTATAAATCGCGACTAAAAACAATGGTAGACTCTTATACAGTGTGTATCAGCTAAATGGAATAAATTCGATAATAAATACATAGGTCATGTCCGAAAAAATGCTCGGACATGTCGATTGGTATTTCTAGTTGACCATTGTTTCAATAAAGACATTTTATACAGGGCGTGTCATGTAATAGTGGCCAATACCATATACCTATATTTTTCAATTTTTTGGATTCTTCAGAATATTTTAGACATATTTCATGTACAATATCCTATACCTATCTTCAACTGTTTCGGAAATATTAAGTGCTTTCAGATTTATTGCATTTCAGCGTTTCTTTTTACTATGATATGAAATTAAAAAAAAGGTATAATAAACAGTTTTGTTTACTTTTGTTTAAAAATCATGACCTTAGCAAATTGTTATCTGTCTGCATGACAGTAGTTGTCAGTGTTATAGTCGTTTGAATTTCGTTAACTGCATATCAGAAAAATGGCTTATTTAACAGAAATGCGCACAAAATAACAATTCTACAGATTATTGGTTATGGAGATATAACGCGGACACAAATGGAAGTTGTTCGCTTATTTCATGAAAAATTTCCAAATTTGCCGCCTATAACTCAAGGGAAAATTAGTAAAATAGAAAAGCAGTTTCGCCAGCTTGGACATGTAAAGCAGATTAAAAAAAGTAGCTGCCAATGCAATAAGTGATGATACCAAATTAGATAATATGCTTGAGTTTGAAGAAAACCCACATACTTGTAGTCGAAAAACAGCCTCAACGTTCGATGTTAGCCATTCATCGATTATTCGAACATTACAAGAAAGTAAAATGTATCCCTATAAAATGATACCTACTCATGAGCTCTTGGAAGACGATTTTGATAGAAAAACGTATTTTCGTAAACAAATTATGGCAATGTTAGATGACAATGTGATCCAATTAGAATATGTTTTGTTTTCTGATTAGTGTACCTGTACACTTCACGGTCATGTTAATCGTCAGAATTGCCGCCATTGGTCTAGGGAAAATAATGTAATGTAATAATGTTGGACTGTACAAAAGTTACAATAATTAACTAACCAGCAGCTTTGACTGTAACATAACTGACATTGGTAAACATAATTTATTGACAATCAAAGTTGCAAATCAAGAATGAAGCTAACCGGGCCACAATTGTACAGTAATTAAATTGGATAAACTAAATAATATTAAATTTATTAAGCAAATGATGATGAATGAAATGATTGTTATTGGAAATAGGAGAGTTAATTAACTTAAACTGGTTCATTCTACTCAACGTTCAACTTAAATAATAAACACCAAGAAAATTTTGTCTCTGAAACCTGACGCGTGAACTTGCTACCCTGGTAACTTTTAGGAAGAAACCAGTATCAGCAGTTTATCTCACATGTGGGTGACAACTGTCGAAGTAGGTAAGTCATTACCATAACACCCTGTATAAATCCGTTTTTTTTATTCAAGGCAAAATAAGACAAACCGACGCGACGTGTATTTACTGCGCTCAATTTCGACTTTTAATAAAGCCAGTATATCAAGAATACTTTAATTAAAACGTCCATGTTCCACTGTACGTTTAATGTACTTTTCCCGGGGTTTCGCGTAAAAAGCAATAAAGCCTGCATTGCCACATGAGCATAAACTAGTAGGTACCAACAAAAATAAAAATAACACCAGAAAAGTGCCTCATGCATGGACGCAGTTACGAAAATCGTCATCACTCCTAGTCCAAAAGGTATTGGCAAAACCAACCTTATTGTTATATGGATAATAAATATAGTGTCCGCGAAAATAATTAAAAGCGAATAATGGTGGCATATCGGACAAGTATGTACCTAACTGTTTTTTTTATATTGGAATACACAGGGATCCAAGCACAATGGATACCCTGAGGCGGGTAGACCACGACGGCTGTTTCGTCCTTGTTAGAACTCTACGGGTAGCCATAACCCAAGCAATCACGACAAAGCCTTTTTACAAAAGCAACGCGGCCATCAATACATCGTAGCGCCATCCCAGCGGAATTAACTCCAATATAAAAGGCAGTCACACTGGTAATAATCAAAAGGTAGACAACTAGGCCAATATTCGCTCTCTAGTCACCAATAATGTGTTCGATTTCATAACCAACAATACCAACGGTCAAAAAATGTGATAAGTTTTTCGGAATAGACTGCGGAATTGAATTAATGGATAAATATTTGCTACTACGATATCTTTGTTTGCATACATTTGGTAATATCGCGAAAAACTAAAAAAAATATTTTGTAAATACAGAAACTTCAGATTTTTTTAATGTATCATAAAGTTTCTCTTTATGGCAACGCATGATTTACATTTACAGTTCAAACTGAAATCATAAAACATTAACAACAAAGTCGAGATATATCAAAAACAACTGCTTGGATCTTCGCTCACGTACAGCATCAAATTTATACGAGGCGAATTGTTTCTTGAAAGTATGTGTTTTAGAAAAATGTTTCGTACATAAAAGCATTGAGAAGGTAATAAAAAGATGACTTGTTCATGAGGCGTTCATTTAATAGTAAGAAGTATATTATATAGAACGAACGTGTAATTTAGGCTATAAGAAACGAGTATATTTATATTATTATAAAGTGCCACGAATTTTAAATTCTGACAAAGAAAACACCAATACTTACCTACCTTATTTTGACATTTTATATTTTAAATATCCACACTTCATTTGATGTCAAGTCATGCTTCTTAAAAACCTTTAGAATTAATAATATGAACAGGCTAGGATAACTTAAATGGTGAAGGTCGTCCCCTGTTCGTTTAATTTAGCCTTCGGTCGCTAGAGGCGCTATTGTAGGAATTTTGTTTTATAAGGTTGTTCATCTCCTAACGTTGGTAGGAACAGAATATTCATTTAGAATGAGCATGGCCAACATTCTGTACCTCTCTCTCTCTCTGTATTAAACTGTACCAGCATATGTGCGAGAAAGATAAAAATATGGCTTATTGTGACAGATCCTGAAGTCTTACCTGGACTGGTGAAAGATTGTCATTGTCATTTTATGATTAATTTGTAAAATATATAAAAAATAAAGTTATTATTAAATAATTATTCATATATAGTTTATAAACTTAACATGGCGCAGTCGGTAGTTTGAGAATCATATATATTTAATATGTCGCGACCAAAGAAATCGGGAAGAAAAGCCAAGGCAATTAACAAAAGCGTGGAACCTCCTGAAGACTTCATTAATGTCGCCCAACGATTGGAAAGTACAGAGAAAGCTATTAAAGATATAGAAAGAAACTTTACTTCACAACTTAATGAACTACAAGGTACAATAACTAGTTTATTAAATAAAAACTTTGAAAATAACACGGAATGGTTAGAAAAATCTACAGAAAATAATAATATAATAATATAAGCTGTTTTTTTATTTAAAACCTATTTATGTAAATATCTAATTATTAATAAATCTTGTCGCCATATCAGAAACGTTGTTATAATTTCCTTTCGTTCTCCCAAATTATTTTAACTTGAATCAGATGTTTCGCGCTTCAAACTTTTCCGTTAAGTTAGAAGCGCGAAAATTTAAATTCAAAGTAGTTAACAATAAAATTTAAATTTTTATGCTTGGCGCCTACCCCCACCACGACTATATTTAGTTTCGCCTTCGGTCGCGGGTGGCGCTATCAGTGAACCAATTTAGTATGTTAAGTTGCCTATCTATCCTTGAGAGTGCGCAACTCGCTTGTCTATGAATACGAATAATCGGTGTTGTGGTCTAGTGGTCAGTGCAGCGGCCTCACACATTAAGGTCCCGGGTTCGATCCCCGGTGCCGGCAACGTCGACTTTAAATTTGGAATTTGGTTTAAGAGCTGCGCCGTATTTCGGAAGAGACGTTAAACTGTGGGTCCCGTATCATGGATGTTGGCACGTTAAAGAACCCTACCCTCGACAAAGAGGGATTCGGCAAAATTACCAGATAGTGTGTGACAAATTCCCTGGCGTCGGTGATTGGCCTCGTTGCGGAAATAGGCCGACGTAAAATAAAGAAAAAAAAATACGAATATAACTTACATACACCTATTTTCCCCTATTTTTGATGAAACTAAAATGTATAGAACATATAACCCAATTTTGTGCAACATTTTCATTCGAAAGGTTATATTACTTTAGAGATTGAAGTCGAAATACCCCATTTAAGCCTTTTTTTTAACAGGGCAAATTTCAATAATTTCAATCATAAAATTAATGTTCAATGACCGCTGACCGTTACGTCACCACTGGTGCTTATCTTTCTAACATTCGTGAACTAGGTGAGATAGTAAATTTGCGTTAATAATAAATGTCGTATAATTTTACCAGTGAAAATAGTTTTAATGTCATTTTGGACAGGGCTATTTTTAATTAACATTATTTCAAAATTGTCGCGGTATTAGGAAAAAGAACAGAATTACACTACATACACACTATAAGAGAGCATATTTATAGAACGTATAGAGCAGCTAAACACGTTACTATTCGCTCAATACAACTACATCTTAAAATCATTGATGGTGTTGAAATAATCATCTGGTTCATTAGCGGACTGTTTCAAAAAATTTAAATTTAAATGACCTAAATGTACTCTATCAGACAGGCGTTTTTTAATAGAGCAACCCCATATAGCCCAAAAACGAGCCGAATTTTTAAGAGAATTTAAGATTAACCTCAACTGTAAATTTCCCTTAAACCCTGTT
This sequence comes from Polydrusus pterygomalis, assembly GCA_963969555.1. Classification (NCBI taxonomy): domain Eukaryota; kingdom Metazoa; phylum Arthropoda; class Insecta; order Coleoptera; family Curculionidae; genus Polydrusus; species Polydrusus pterygomalis. The sequence goes on from OZ018376.1 coordinate 7,570,624, forward strand.
TTGGATGAAACTTGAATATTTAGTAAAGGGGCTCAACTCTTCATACAGTTAAAAAAATCGTCATAGGGTATAAGGCATATTATTCTACATGCTGGTTCAGAAACTGAATTTGTGAATAATGCAAGTTTGTTATTTAAGTCAGGCCTGAACTCTGATGATAATTATGATTCGATGAATATTGAAAACTTTGAGAAATGGTTTGAAGAAAAATTGTTACAAACTTAGACCCGTCGCTTATTATTATTGGATAACGCAACCTATCATTCTGGGCAAATTGAAAAAAATCCAAATACAAGTAGGTCAAAAAGATTACTTATTGCATGGTTAGAACAAAAACAAATTCTGGTTTTACCATTAGCAATAAAGAATTAGATTCGGATAATAGTAAAGCAGCATATTCTATCCAAACGTTACTATAGTAATCTGGAAAGCGCTATTTATTTTATTTTTTAATTATTTTAATAACTAGCATTGCAACATGGACATCGAGTTTTAAGACTTCGTTCATATCACCACCACTTTAATCCTATTTTAATGGGTTGGTCGGAATGTAAGCGCTATTATGATGCAAGAATAAGTTCTATGCATCCTGTAACAAATGACGTAGTTTTGGGTCTGTGGAATGAAGCCATAAGAAAGTTAACACTGGAAAAATTAAAAAACACACACTAATAAAATTTAAAATGATGTGTGGGAACGGGAAGGATTTATCGATACTCCAGATACCCTTTCCCTTATTATTAACTCTGATGAATCTGATGATGATCTTTGCGGAATCGAAGGATACATTTCAGTTTTTACTCAGCCACTTAGGTCTATTTTTGTTGAGAACATTAGCAGAACAGACCTTAAACTGCAATTGTGTGATTTGCAGTCAGATCCTTTTTTCCAGGGAAAACCCGAAATATGATTGGACTTTTTTAGGTTACTCTCTGGAGAACGTTACCCCTACTTGCGAAACTTGGGCTTGCTGGGAAGCACGTATCTATGCGAAAACAGCTTTCGAACATGAAAGTTGTAAAGTCAAAAATGTATGTGTTTCCTGTCTGATAAGTCACTTACTCAGTTGCTTCGTTCCTCAACAACAAATATAAATGGTAATTAAAGGAGAATAATTGTGGCACATCGGACAAGCGTGTAACTGTTTTTTTATATTAGAATACACAGGGATCCAAGCACAATGGATACCCTGGGGCGGGTAGACCACGACGGCCGTTTCGTCCTTGTTAGGGGCAGCCATAACCCAAGCAATCCCAATAACAGCGGTAAGATGTATTAAAAGCCTTTTACAAAAGCAAAACGGCCATCAATATACCGTAGCGCCATCCCAGCGAAATTAACTTCAATAAAAAAGGCAGTCACACTGGTAATAATCGAAAGGTAGACAACTAAATAAACCAAGAAGTGCATCACAACCCAGTATAGGGAACGCTATTTGCGTTTTCACCGGAACATCTGCCGTTCTGCAGATTAGAAACAGATCAACGCACACTAGAATGCGCGCAATCCGTTTAAGAAAAGCGTGTATATTCCAATATAAAAAAAAGGTTACACACTTGTCCGATATGCCACAATTATTCTCTTTTAATTATTTTCGCGGACACTATATTATCTTCTAAACATTAATGTTATTATTGATACCAACACTGGGTTAGTTAAAACCAACATCCCCAACCTTCCCACTAATTTGTTATTTTTTGTACGTTCTGACCATCCGGAAATTGATTTTACCAAACAGCTATTAATAATTCTATGGTGTCTGGCCCACATTGGGCCGTTTGACGGTAGAAACGGCGCGACAAAATTTTACGCTTGGTAGTTCTTTTATTTCTTCGTTCTCGATGTGATCGCTGACAGATTTCAAACCACATGACTGACCCTGACCCGATCTAATATCGGAGGGTATTGCAGAACATAGCTATTTAATGGATGTTAGATATTTATAAAAATGGCATAATATAATAATAATAAAACAATAACACACCTAGCACGCAAATATACTTAAAACAGGTCTAAAGTCTTCATAGACTCATGCCAAATTATCCTTCATGTATTTAGCGTATCAATATAAATCATTCACCCAAATTATGTACTTACCATAAAGTAAAAATAAAATTATGTTTTTTATTGGCTCTTATCCGATACACAGACAATGTAGACAGTACAGATAACATTTTACATACTTTCTTAAAAAAAAAATTAATATTCTTAGTTCTGCTGGAATAACATAATATATTCTAAGGTCCAGGAAATAGTAACTTTTTTTTATTATAATTTTTGTTGTTTTGGGTACCTACTGTTAATATGTCAGTCTGTTGTCGCTTGTTTTAATCGTGGTCCACAGAAAGAAAACAATTCCTATTGGCATGCTGCTTAACCAAAATTGACAGACAGGAATGTTTTAACCGAATTGTAGGGTACAGCCTGGAAAAAATCATGAACGTTTCTAACAATCCTTTTTCCGGGATCTATAACAATATATATTGTTATGCATATGCATTTGGAAAATAAGTTGGGTTAGTTTCCATCTTGATGAAGAGTAAATTTTTTCACGGAATGAATGTAATCTTCGCTACCCAGTTTATTCCAGTTAAAAGTTTTACCCTGTATATATACACCTTACAAATAACTGTCGGGAGTTCTATTTTAACTTTCTGTGTTAAAATTAAAAAACTTTCCCCATGTTCTCGACGTTAATATGCAATATTTTATATTAGTATTACTAGTCATAAAGCGTTCATTAAAAATAAAAACATTATGAAAAACACATGATAAGTTTTAACATGCAAAACATTTTTCAGTCATTTTAGATTAAAATTCATACCCAACAAGAATTTAAATGGATATTTTAGAAATTTAAAATTCATACGGCCTAGTGGAATAGAATTTATTAGATTTCTTTTGGCACGGAGACGCATATGCACATATATTTTACTGGAAACGTGAAAAACTGTGTACTGCATTTTATCCAACGAATGATAACGAGTAATTTACTTTTGAAATTCAAGGACGCGACGAGTAAACAATAAAATTATTAAAGCATGCCAAAATAATTACCTGGCCATTCCATTGTATTTTTTTTGTGTTAAATACAGTTGCTTCCTCAAAGGAGTACTTAAAAATGGTATTTTAAAAGTTATAACTTAGGTTGTAACACTAAAATTGCAGGTATTTTAAAAGTTATAACTTAGGTTGTAACACTAAAATTGCAGGTAATTTTCAGGTTGTTTAAATTGTTGGAAAAACCAATAATAATGTTTACAGAGTAGTAATGAAAGAGATTCGAAAAAGGTGATCCGTTTAAATCCAATCCAGAAGAGTATTGTTATAGTCGGATCAGGTCTTATCGTGCGGGTCATACGATTCAAGAAAGACATACTCTCAGTTTTTGTTTTTTTTACTTGCGTTTAATTTTACCCTCTAAATAAAATGCGTAAGATAAATGAGACAGACTTATTCCATTTTGACATGAAAGAAAAGGATATGTATTTACTTTCCAGCGATTCTAAAAAAGCTTATAATAGCACCAGCTACGTTTTATTTTAAATATGCCAGTTTTGTGACTTTGACAGTTTGTGACAAAATGAAACAATTTTCTGGGTTTTTGCATCCCCAATCAAAAAAAATGGTACTTAATCTGATAAACTATTTCGAAAATGAGAGAAAAAGTGGAAATTCGCCAACCAGTATTCAGGAAACAGTACCCAAAGCACTGGGAATTAGTTTAAGGACTGTGCAGAAAATTGTGCATGACACAAAACATAACATAATACCCAAGAATACTAAAAAGTGTAAACGAAAAAAGCCAAAGACTAAGGATTTAAAGCGAAAATATTAAAATGGGAGTTAGTAATGTGATTTACGATTTATACAAATCAAAAACCAGTGTAACTCTTCCAGTTTTACAAAAAACATTAAAAATTCGGGGTGTTTTGGAAATTTGACTTGAAGCGTTATCAAAATTAATAAAAAATTTAGGTTTTCGCTATAAAAAAGACTGTAACCGAAGATTTTTATGTGAGCAGCCACAGATAGTGAGTCAGCGTGTTCAGTTTTTAAAAAATATACGGACCATTACAAATCGAAATTTAGAAAAGTGGTACTTATTTTTAGAAGAAACGTGGATATTTTCGAATGGAAGTGGTTCAAAATCTTGGCAAGATGAGTCTGTAAAAACTGTTAAAAGGAAAAAGGGGTGCGGTACGGGAAAGCGTTTTATTATTTTGCATGCCGGTTCTGCAACAGGATATGTTGCAGGTGCGAGTTTAATTTTTTCTTCAACATCAAAAAGTGCTGACGATCATGATAATATGAATTGCGAAATGTTTGAAAAATGGTTGAAAGTTCAATTGATACCAAATTGGGATGCTCCGTCTTTAATTGTATTAGATAATGCATCATATTCAAGTATTTTAAATAAACAGCCTACTTCATCTTGGAGGAAAAGTGATATTTATGAGTGGCTGGAAAAACACAACCAAAATCCTTTACCAAATATGCTTAAATCGGAACTCCTATCAATAGCAAAGTCTCTTAAAAAACCCAAAATATCCGCGGTAGATGAAATACTGCATGAATATGGTCATGAGGTTCTACGACTGCCGCCATATCATTGCCAGTTTAACGCAATAGAAAAAAACCAGATGTTACTGAAACTATTTTTTTCTTTAAAGTCGCAATATGTTAAATCAAACTAATTATAGTATAAGAAAACGAGTTTTATGCTAAATTTAACTCACAGAAGCACGTGCTAACTTTTACCTTAGTATAGTATTCTGAAAGTAAAAAAAGTGTCGCTATCTATTAAATAAATGCTCAGCTACCAATCTAGCCCGAAATTTGAATGTGCCTTTTCAAAGGACGGCAGTAATGTCTGGGTTTATAGGCTGGTGCAAAGTCTTATTATGAAAAACATGTAGGTGATGGTCTTAAATCCGACCAAGTACAAATAGTTTGGCAAGATTCGTTAGATCATATTACACAAGAGTACTGGAAGAAATCGGTGGGACATACAAAAATATTAATAAGGGATTGGTGGGATCGAGAACAAGTACTAGATGTCGAAGTAGCGTCAATAATAATTGCTCCATTCGAAGACGACTCAGACGACGAGGACTTTTCAGATTTTATAAGTGACGATGAGAGTTTTTAGGCTATAAATATAAACAGTGTTTTTCGTTTACATTTTTTAGTATTCTTGGGTATTATATTATGCTTTATTTTCATGCACATTATTCTGCATAGTCCTTAAACTAATTCCCAGTGTTTTCATTACGGTTTCCTGCATATTGGTTTGCGAATTTCCACTTTTTCTTTCATTATCGAAATAGTTTATCAGACTAAATGCCATTGTATTTTTAGGTTTTAGTAGTAAAATTGTTAAAATAAATTGCACTGTTTATTATTGTCGTTTTTAATTAAAGGGTACAGTAGGTATATAATTAACGATTATATAATTTTTTTGTAACTTTTTCAACTCCCCTGTACATAATTTTTACAAAACTAATAATATTAGGTATATGTGGCTATCTTCGCGATAGCTAAAATAATGAAACTATTTTTCCTTCCTTCGATATATTTGTAAATAATCTCACAACATTTTGATAGCCTCTGGGTTGTCTGATTTGACGCATATGATCAGTGACCTTTGGACCCGCACGTTAAGACCAGATCTGACTTTATTTTTAAGCCTATTTATTTCTAAGGATTCAAGCAAATTTTAAGTACTCCTTTGAAGAAGCAACTGTGTTGGGAAACATGTCGAATCAAAATAAAAATCTGTGGAAAGTGTAAAATTATAATTTTTAAAAAATTTTTACCATTTATTTAACACAATTAATAATGGATTTCCACTAAATAAAAGCCGAATCAATTCTCTTGTATTTTTTTTTGTTACTTACTTAACACAACGTTTCGGTTAGTAGTTGTTTGTTTTGGACAAGGGGAGGCTTCCAGATTTTGGGGATATCTATACTTGGTTTACTAAATATAATATGGGTATTTGATTCATAAAAGCTGCTTCTTTACATATTTGTTTTCGCCAGTGATGTTCCGTGTTCAAAACCTTATATTGGTCGGTTCATACCTACATGTTCCGCTAGACCTGATCTTGAAGTTTCACCTCTTTGGGTATGTTTAAAATGTTCTTTAACTTGAATGGGAAGAGGTATTTTTGTTTCTCCAATGTACAATTCGCCACACTCGCAAGGGATTTTATAGATGCAATTTTTTGTATTTTCATAATTCATACTTTATAACTTAAAATATTTAAAACAGAATGGTTACCCTGAAACCGTTGTAACTAATACCATCTCAAAACGTAAAAATCGCGGTGTCAAGACTAGTACAGAAACCAAAAAAGAGCAAGTATTTCTTACAATACCTTAAGTTAAGGGGATTTCTGAAAAGATTAGAAGAATACCCAAAAACTAAAAAATCAAAATAATCTCCAACTCCAGAAATATGCTTAGAAGCTTTCTTACAAAAGTAAAACCCCCCCGTAATGAAAACACAAAAAAATTTTGCTTTTAAATTCCTTGCGAGTGTGGCGAATTGTACATTGGAGAAACAAAAAACCTCTTCCCGTACGAGTTAAAGAATATTTGAAATAAACCAAAAGAGGTGAAACTTTGAGATCAGGTACAGCGGAACGTGTATGGACCAACCAACATAATTAATATACAGTGGTTAGAAGTCAAGGTTTTAGACACGGAACAGCACTGGCGAAAACGAAAGTTTTTAGAAGCAGCTTTTAATAATCCAACCACCCATATACAGGGTGGGGACTTTAACTGAAATAAATTCGATATTATTAAAACCAGTGAAGTTGCGCCTACAAAATTAGGTATGTAGGGGTTTTGGACCATGCGAAATTAAAAAATGATATCGGCGCTGTTGCCAGATTTCCCATCTTTGCGCTACACGTAGTAATTTTGTTATTTTAAATGGAGTGCCCAACTTATTTTTATTGCAGTAAATTAGGCTTGTCAAATTTAGTAAGATCCCAAATTTACAAAATTCTATTTTCATTAGTTGCTGAGCTATGGCAACACTGTAGTTCCATTAAAAAGAATAAGAACGCTTTTCTACCTTTAGAACCGTTAAAGTTCCGCTTACAAAATTTACTATCTGGGAGTTTCTGGGCATGCAGAAATTAACAATGATATCGGCAATGTTGTCAGATTTCTCAGCTGTGTGCTACAGGCGGTAATTTAACTCGAGCAAATTTGACAAAAAAATTACAAAAACACGAAACTATTTCTATCGATTTATTATTTCAAAAGTTGTTTAAAATGCGCTTCATTGACTTCTTGGTAAAAAGCCAATCGGTTATAAAACTCATTTTGTAGGCTGCGTAAAACCTGAGGTGGTATAGATCTGATTTCTAGTCTAATCCGATATTTTAGATCTTCAATATTTGTAGGTTTTATAACATACACTTTATGTTTCAAATCACCCAATAAATAAAAATCTAAGGGTGTTAAATCAGGCGACCTTGCTGGCCATTCAATAGCTCCCCGTCGTCCAATCCACCTGCCAGGAAAGGTGGTATTCACGTAATTCCGCACGTTAGTCGCATAGTGCGAAGGCGCCACTAAAATGTCTTGCAAAAATACCAAATATCCTTCACCTGTTACGTTGGTGGTCCCCGAAACCAATCATCATGAGAATTTCTATTTTTAAGCCATTTTGACACGACAAGAACTTTTCTTGAAGCTTGTCAATAACTTAGTAACTGTGGAGATGTTACCAAGGTAACGCTACTTTAAGGTAAATAAGCCTCCTGGTTCTTTTTAATGGAAATACAGTGTTGCCATAGCTTAGCAACTAGTGAAGATAGAATTTTGTAAATTTGGGATTGTACTAAATTTGATAGGCCCAATTTACTGCAATAAAAATAAATTGGGCATTCTATTTAAAATAACAAAATTACTACGAGTAGCGCAAAACTGGGAAATCTGGCGACAGCGCCGATATCACTTTTTAATTCCGCATGGTCCAAAACATACACAAACCAAATTTTGTAGGAGCAACTTCAGCGGTTTTAATAATATCGAATTTATTCCAGTTAAAGTCCCCACCTCGCAGTGTGAGAAGACTCCAGGATTATTTTTTTAAAATAACGTAACCTAAATTAATCTCTTTTCAAACTTGTATTTTAATATTCCACTAAAACACCCTTTAAATAAGTACCTTATAAAATCTCCAGTAGTCAACTCATAATGTTGCTAAATTAATGGACATGGTTCATGTACTCCAGAGCGAAATGCTCTTATCAATTAAGCTGCAGTATGGGTGAATGTAAAGTGGAATTTAATAGAGGCCGAGAGACAGAGAGCCCGTTTAATCTTTCGGGCGTTAAATGTAATTGTTTCTGTGTTGAAAATCTGAAAATGGGGGCTAATAATTATTACCAATTTACATTGAAGTATTGAAGTAGCTAACAGTATTATGAGTTAGGTCAGTAGTTAGTCAGAGGTACTCTGTAAAGACATTGAATATCAAACTATAAGAATAAAGGATCTTCGAGAAAACTTGACAATCCTGTTTTAGACTGTATTGGAGACGGTTTAGCCGCCATTGTGGAGTTGATCGTAAATCTATAGTTATAAATGCAGGGCCTCGGCAACGGACGTCTCAAATTCACTGATGTGATGTCGTGATGTTGCGGCATATCGTATTTTATTGGAATTTTTAAGCATTATTTAAGTAAGCATTTTTAACAGACAATTAAATAGGAGGTTCTCAATTCCAGAAAAAAGTATGTTTTTGATAATAATATTATGTACTCCGGGGTAATTGGACAGATTTTCATAATGATTTTACCGTTAGGTTAGGTGTTAAATGTTATACAAATAAAAGTAGATACAAAGAGATAGCAAGTATAACTAAAATAAGTTTTATTTCGTCGAAAAATAGCAAAATACATAAAACACTAATACAAACAAACTGGATGTTTCTTAAGTAAGAAAGCAAAACCTACTTATTTGAACCATTTTGAAAAGTAGTAATAATTGCAAATAAAAACCAAGTTATACAAACCGCACATCATTCATATTTTACCCATCATATTAGGTTGTAGCCTAGGTATGTATTAAATAGTGGGAGTCGTAATTTAATTCTGTTAGAAATAGAAAACATAGCAGTCAATATGTTTTCATGTAATTAACGTTGGAACGTCAAAAGGTTGAAAATATTATAATATTATGCTACAAAGCAATTAAAAATAGGGACATTTTTAGGTCTACACTATAAGGTAGGAAACTAATTGTAAGCTACTTAAGATTACTTTACTAGGATTGGGTCAAAAACAAATAAACTTTGCATTACATGCGACCAAATTTTAATAGCCCAATTTTGATTTTGTAGAAAAACACACATTTAATATGGCACTACTTTAAAGAAAATGTTTCTGAAACAAAGCATTGTCAAAACTGAGAAGTTTTTTGTAGGTTGCGTTGAGTCTTATTTTGCAAAAGTGGTGCAATTTACAAAATATAGGTAAAAAATTAAAATTATCTTATGCAGCTGAAATTTTGCATGGGGGCTAGAAACAGCATTTCATAAAACATTTTCTGATAACTTTTTTCGATACTTTCAGAAATAACCCCACTTTTGAATTATTTTTTCTAAAAAATTTAAATTTGAACGATAATGCGAATCACGTGACTATTTACTATTTTTTTGCTTAATTTTCATCTCGATCGAAGCAGAACTTGATGTCAAAGTCAAATTTTGAATAAAGCTATTAATAAAAAAAATCCCATATGATGCGGACTTTACTGGTGACACTGTATATTTAAACGATGTGAACAAATGTTTTAACTTTTATAAAATGTTGCTTTACGCGGATGATATGAAAACCTTTTTTACAATAGGAAGTATTGGGGATGGTTTACTGCTACAGAGTGAATTGGATTTGTTTTTCCAATATTGTATTTTAAATAAACTCTCTTTGAACTTAGATAAATGTATATTTATTTCGTTCTCAAGAAATGTAAATATTTTTTCTTATGGTTACAACTTTAATGGAATTTTACTTAAAAAAGTAGATAAGATAAAGGATCTTGGTGTCATTTATAATAAAAAAATGATTTTTAACGAGCACATTATAGTTATGTCGCTAACAAATAATGTAATCGCATGTTAGGTTTCATATTTAGGTCGTGCACGTTTCTGTCTTCCGTACACTCCTTAAAAGTTTTGTACTTTGCCTATGTTTAAAGTAGACTAAGTTTTGCCTTTGTCGTCTGGATACCTCAATATGCGGTATATAAAAATAGATTGGAAAGTATTCAAACCAAGTTTCTCAGATTTTTAAACTTTAAAAGCACCGGCATTTTCTACCCTCACGCCAATTTATCAGAACTTCAACGCACTTTTCAGTTATTGCCCCTTGAGTGTCAGCGTACTCAAGCTGATATTCGGGTTTGTTCGGGTTTGTTACTTAGAAATTATGAAATTGTTCTTAATTTTAATTGATGAACTAATAATAATATTACAATCTTAGTGATAGGTATAAATCTGTATACAACCTAGTAAACCGTGAATGCCAAGCCTGAGCCATTGGCCTGTTAGCATCTTATTTGTGCAAATAAATAAGTAAATAAATAAATTTAAACACAAAAATTAAAATAATAACAACACGTAACTAACCCAAGAGTTTACGGTAGGGTCAGGACTTGGTGGTGATTTGGTGAGAACAGATCATATACGTTCTAAAGTCCTGAATAAAAATCATAAAGAAGAAGTCAAAATTGTTGCACTGTTTACATTAAAAAAGCGGGAAAAAAATGTGGTTAAAAATATATTTACGTATTAATTGTTTATATTATTAAAACTGAAATAGGGCGCGAAATTGAAAACGTCGTTAACACAGGTAAGAATAAAAATCTTTTTTGATCTAGTAATCTCAAGTTTTTCATTCATTATTGACGCAAATTTACTATCTCACCTAGTTCACGATTGTTAGAAAGATAAGCACTAGTCGTATTGTAACGGTCAGCGGTCATTGAACCGACTTAACATTTTTAAAATGTTTTTTAATATTTGTTACTGACAATACCTGACAATATCCCATGCTTACATTGTCAGTCCAGGGGAAATAATATAATATTATTATTCATGTTTTTTATTATAAATATTTTATATTACATATTATGTTTATTCTACAATAAGTAAGTCAATTTATAAAAAAATATTTACGAATATAATATGTTTTTCCACCTGCAAAGACATATTGAAAAACGGGAAAACATACATTTCCACAACCCTAGCGCCCTTTTTTCTTTACGATTCCCACTTGTCCTATTCATGTAAGCTATTTAAAGCACTCCTAACCGGCCAATAAAAAACATTCAGAAAAATGTAAGAGCACCTAAAAACACACATTATATTCCGCCCAGGCTCGTATTTTTCCTTTTCTCTTTAAGTACACCCACTTAGATTATCGTTTTTCCTAATTTTCCTTATTCAGGATTTTCCCTGAACTACGTAAACCCTTACCTAGGGATAAAAGATGGGGGTTCATTATTTGTGGTCCTGTGAGCACTTTTTTTGACCTGACGAAGGATCAGTTAGATTTATATATTATAGTAATTCAATAATAAAATTGTTTTTTAGTAATACTGTTTTATCCCATTTATTAAAAAAATCTGTAATCTGTTTCGGCGTATAATGTATAACACAATCTGCCTAATTTTAAATATCGTCACTTCATGAAATGCCACAAAAACAAGGCATATTGTGTAATTCCGTCTAAAAGGTATATTGGCAACTGGTTTGTTCGGGTTTGTCAGAGCATTTTTTTTATTTTTATAAAATAATATTAGTTAAAAAAATTTAATTAAAAAAAAATGCTCTGGGGAACAACGAACAAACCAGTTGCCAATATACCTTTTAGACGGAATTACACAATCTGCCGACTGATATGACATCGTTATATAGGTACTACATGAAGTGACGATATTTAAAATTAGGCAGATTGTGTTATACATAATACGCCGAAACGTCAAGGTATCTTCATATAGTGACGCGGCAGATCGTGTAATTTCATGTTTTTACACAATCTGCCGACGCTTCATGAAGTGACTAGGCTTTTCATGAAATGACGGATTTCACTATCAGCCTACGACATATATAAATAATGTACTCACAAGTGTAAAACAAGTAAGAAAATCACTTGGAGTTTAACGTTGACAATTTAAATAGTTACATATATGGAACTAGCACTGAAAACAATATAACACAACTTTAAATCACAAAGAACTAAGATTCTGTTTATTTTACTATGTTGAAATTAGGTTTAAAATGTATATTACAGAAATATGGACTTTTAACAAGTTATTTTTACAAAATTATATAAAAGGTTATAAAAAACTGGCCTGGTAACTTCGGTGAAGAAGAGTTTCGTACTTATCCATCAACTTAATTGGTATCCTTGATCCTTAAAGTTGTACTATGTATATCTATGCACATTATCTTCCCTTTCGCAGAGGAGTTAGTTACCTACCCTCTTCAATTAATGAATGACGATGACGTGGAAAGAAAATTAAAACTTTGGACCTTCAAACAACAGACTTCAAACTTTAATCCATAAAAATATTTAACCTATATAAATAAATCAGTAAACCATAGAGATAGATAAAAACCCCAATGACTGCCGGTGTTGGCATTCCAAACAACATGCGTCTGCTCTTCATTTACAGGCATTACCGGCATAATTCAAACGCTTTATTACAGAGCATCTAACGTTTGTAACAATCCGGACGACCTTAATATTGAAATTTCAAATATCAAAAAGATTTAAAACAGAATGGTTACACTGGAACATTTGTACTAATACCATCTCAAAACTTAAAATTCGCAAAATAAAAACTAATACAGAAACGAACGAGGAGCAAGCATTTCTTACAATACCTTATGTTAAGGTGATTTGTGAAAAGATTAGAAGGATAACCAAAAACAGCCTTCAAATTCGGAAATACACTTAGAAGCTTTGTTACAAAAGTAAACCCCCCCCCCTGTAATGAAAACACAAAAAATTTTATCTTTTAAATTCCTTGCGAGTGTGGCGAATTGTACATTGGAGAAACAAAAAACCTCTTCCCGTACGAGTTAAAGAACATCTGAAACCTACTCAAAGAGGTACAACTTCGAGATCAGGTATAGCGGAACAGATATGGACCAATCAACATATATAATATACAGTGGTAAGAAGCCAAGGTTTTGGACACGGAACAGCACTGGAGAAAACGAAAATTTAAAGAAGCAGCTCTTAGAAATCAAAAAAACCATATATTTAGTAAACCAAGTATAGATATCCCCCAATATATGAAAACCTCTTCTTGTCCAAAACCAATAGCTCAAACTTCATACTCTAATAGGAACGTAGGCGGAATCATCAAGCTTTATTGCACATGGATAGTATTTAAGACAGTAGCCTTAGAATTATAATTTAGTTTACACGGTTAGAAATACTAATTAACCGAGACGTTGTGTTAAGTAAGAAACTAAAGACAATGGAAATCCGACAAGGTAATTTCTTTGAGGGAAAGAGATGGATTTTTTTCACAATCAGAGTGGCCCGGCTAGTTTCATTCTTGATTTACCAAACTTACCTATTCTTTTAGTTAGTGAATACGGCTGTGCTTATTTTTAATCCAAGCTTTTATCTTTCACATGTTTCCTTCCTTGGCGATGACGCGATGGCGTCAACCAACAAATTTAGTGCAAGAAATTCTCAACCAAGGTTCGCATGATTTAATATTTAATAATTTAAAATTAATGAAATTCGTCGACTAGAAAAAGTAATAATCCTCGTAAATGCTTCTGTTCTAGCGAATAAATACGCCCAATTTGCTTGAAATGCTACAATTATAAAACGTTAGCTAATAGAAACTTATATAAAACTAAAATTGCCCGCTTAAAAGATTTACAGTGAATAGCGAGCCAAATTGCACGAAAAATTGTTAAATGAGCTAAATTGGACAATTATTTTGGGAAAAACTACAATTTAGAGTATTTTAAACCTTACTTTTAAAATGTACGTTACTATATTATGTAGAAAGCAGTGTAGTTAGATGCCCATTTTTTATATTGTTATTTGTAAGGGGCCATAAAATTTCAAGGAAATAACCAAAGTTGCTTACTTACTTACTGATGGCAAGAAGAATGAAGATCTGAAACTAGGATCTCAATGGACAAAACGACTTATACCCGAATTGGAACCCTAGATTACAAGAACACACGGAGAAGTTGGATATTTCCTCACCCAATTTATCTCTGGACATGGACGGTTTAAAACGTACCTTCATCGGATGACACTGACGGAAAACGACCGATGTGCGTATTGCAATGAACAAGATACTCCTGAACACATCATATTAGTATGCCCAAGATGGACAAACGTAAGGCAAGAACTAACACACCATTTCGAAGAACACAAAACACCCGACAATATTATTCGACAAATGCTTAAGAACGAAACCAACAGGACAATTATTGAACGAGTTATAACCCAAATCCTAAAAGCAAAAGAGGAGAAAGAAAAAGGAAGATAATTCAGGAACAGCGCAATAGGAACATTGAAGGACCAAGACCAATAAAATAATAACAGATTAAAGACTTACACACTATTATAATACTGTATAACAGAAATTGGAAAAGACTAAAAAACTCATATAAAAAGAGATTGATGAAACTAGCAACAACTCCATAATAGAGATGAAATCATTAAAATAATAATCAAAAATAAAGAGGACATCACCTGCAAAAATAATTTCATGTCTTATACCTAATAATAATTATTGTGACAAGAAAAATTTACGAGCGAATTTGATTTTAGGTTTAAGAAAGCCAAAAAAACATCGAATGGTTGTATGATTGTACTTTTCTCCTTTTTTTTTTTGTAAAACGTCTAAACTTCACTTGCAAAGAAAATAATACATTAGGAAAACTGCGGGATCCTCGGAAAGCAAACATTCTTTTGACCCTAGGCATTTATTTTTCTTTTGCACACAAGAGCAGCCGTCTAAGATTTGTTCCTAATTTTTCTTATTCGGCTAGTTTCCTTGGATAAGGGAAACCTTACCTGCTGAACCGGACATAACTTAAGATAAAAGGTTTATTACTACTTCCTCTTTGACCCTTTAAACAAGTTATTTAAAGACAGATGGGGGTTCAATTTTAGGAGAAATTAAAATTGGGGATTTTGCTACGCAACTACTAATCGCTTTAAAATAGAGAGCAGCGGGTTGTGTGACGCCAGGAAAAATATTTCCAGCCAGGTGAATCTTGAAATTCTAATGGCAGTTATTAAAAATTGCCGAGACTTTTTAATTCGGTACCGCGTGATGTAAACCGGGTGGTGCACCCCCAGACTGAAATTTTGCTACCCTCAAATATTGGTTTCCCTATTAATTTTACATTAAAATTTTTGTTTCAGTTTTGTTTTTGTTTTTTTAAGTTCCAGAAAACACAAACACAATATAAACTCAACTGTCCGTTTAGTGGAAAACCGGCATAAGATTTAAAAATAATTATTTTCTTTCTTAGAATCTTCAAATAATAATAATTATTATTATTAAATGAAATAGGATATAAAATAAAACATTTTTAAGAAAATATTTGAAAAGTGGTCAAGCTAAGTGATCTATGTGCCAAAATTCAAAAAAATTTTTTTTTCTATTTATATGATCTATGTACCTATGCCAATGTCCTACTAAAAGATCTATGTGCCAATTTCATCCTATTCGTTATAAAAAGCATTCATAGATGGCGAGAATCTGAATCCCAGATACTGTATCTCGCATACAGAATCCCAGTATAAAAGGAGCCTTAGACCTTTTCTATATTTTTTTGTTCAATTTATGTACAAACGTTTTTTCGATTAACTGATATTAAAATGTTCTCCTAAATGTTTTTGTGTATGTTTATTAACACAATATCAATAAAAAAAATACTATTTTATTATTCTTAGCTTTAAAACAGTTTTTTACATTTTCTGGTAGTTTTCGATTATGGCACTTCGCTTGACCACTCTTCATTTATATTATGAAATACTTTTTTATAAAATCAATTGATACTGCACAAAAAATAACTGCGGCGAACTAAAGGTTCTATTTTTTATAAACAACTTTTTTTGTAAATAATCTAGTTTTCCCGGTATCTAACTTATATAAATGAAGCGTCCAAACAAAATTTTAAAGTTTACCTAAAAATCGACCCGTAAATAAGTTGGAACTTCTCCAGAGCTTGTTAAAACGAAAATCAAGTTATTCAAACTTTGTCTGCTTAATTTGTATTATGAAAAGACCCTTTGTTGTTCGAGAACTTTCATGCAAGTAACTATCAAAATGTCAGAAAGTTTCTACATAAGGGATATTGTAACTTTCTTAAGCTATTAATTAAGTAACTTTAATTATAAAAAAGTTTTGAAGTGTAGAAAAAAGCGCCAGTCTAAAGTGGAAGCAACCGTATACTTATTATTAATATTAATTAAGTAAAGCCTTAAAAAAACACACGATACAGGGCAAAAGCGCAGCCCATGAGGTCTTTAAATTTATAGTAGTTTGTACAACAAGAGTGAATATGATGTCTATATCGCACTAGGAAGTAAATGAAAACGACGCCGGCGCCGCCTGTAGGTGGAATGCTCAAACTGCAATATGGACTTTGGATGTCTCACAAGTTGCAGAGCATTTTTTTTTCTACAGCCCAACTTACAAACCTTATACACTAGTTAAAAATTATACTATGCTACGTTATTTAGATAATAGTACCGTGCGAGCAATATTTATTTGCATCAAAGAGGGCCTTGCATCTAGGACGTAATGCTTAGCCGTAGAGCTTAATACTTGTTGGGTGTCAGTAACTACCTGAATTAACAATGAATCAGTTATTCCGTAATTTTTGACAGTCGTTACAAGTAATTTGATTCATCGCAAATTTTTCCAATTTCTTGAACAATTCACACAATGGGCTTTACGCAGCAGCACAAAACATTCATGGTTGAAGCGTATTTTCGAAACGGGGTCAGCAATTTATGTAATTATTTTGCTTTTTCTTTGATTGAAAAAACCGAGTGATCTCAACTCTATAAATAACATTGGCAAACATAATTTATTTACAATCATAATAATATAGTTGTATATAGATATATTTAGAAAAATACTAAAAATAATGCAATATATTATATTCCTTGAAGATATTAGATGTTAGTCCAGTACGAACTTTGTTTCTTCCGAACCTGCTAACCCAAAAGTTTATTGTTGTCAATGGGATATATTTTTTAATAATACCGAGCACACACATAGTATTTTATTTTTCAGGCACCCTATATAATGTCTGCAAATTAGATTTTCCCGTTACAGTTTCCGCTGTTTACGTACAGACTATATATATTTCTCAAAAACAAATATTTGTTTCCTATCATTGCCAATTCTGGAATCCATCAATATTCACAAACGTAAGGTTTCTCTAAAATAAGGCTAGTTAGTTTCAATTTGTTTGACAGAATAAAACCTCATTCTTGGGGATTTTCCGAATAACGAATATTATTATTTACCGTACTTTTACCAAATCCGACACTATGTCTCATCTAATGGAATACTATTTTTCGCGAGATTTCGCTATTGACGTGCTATATATCTATAGGACGGTAAACTTGAGAACATAGTTGACTTTATGATAATTACTTTGGTTTCACAGACATGTAATATACAGTGTCACCAGTAAAATCCGCATCATACGAAATATTTTTTATTAATAGCTTTATTCAAAATTTGAATTTGGCATCAAGTTCTGCTTCGATGAAAATTAAGCAAAAACATAGTAGTCATGCGATTCGCATTATCTGTCAAATTTTAATTTTTTCCAAAAAATAATTGAAAAGTTGGGTTATTTCTGAAAATATCGATAAAAGTTTGCATACAGTTTCTAGCCCATATACAAAATTTCAGCTGCATAAGATAATTTTGATTTTTTACCTATATTTTGTAAAATAAGACTCAACGCAACCTACATAAAACTTCTTAGTTTTGACAATGCTTTATTTCAGATACACTTTCTTTAAAGTAGCGCCATACTAAATGTGTGTTTTTCTACAAAATCAAAATTGGCTATTAAAATTTGGTCGCATGTGACGCAAAGTTTATTTGTTTTTGACCCTGAATAAGGTAACTTCATAAAATAAATATGTTTGAAAACGTAGTTTGCATCTAAAAGTAATATACCTTAATATTAAGACAAAAAAGAACACAGTGTCATCAGTAAAGTGTTCATTAAGTGGAAAATAAATTTTAGTGGTGGGTAAAAAATCAAAATTACCTTTAGCAGCTGAAATTTTGCATGTGGGCTAAAAACTGTATTTAAAAATACTTTTTTTAATAACTTTTTTCGATATTGTCAAAAATAACCCCACTTTTAAATTATTTTTTGAAAAAAATTAAAATTTGACAGATAATGCGAATCACGTGACTAGGTACTATTTTTTTGCTTAATTTTCATCTCGATCGAAGCAGAACTTGATGCCAAAGTCAAATTTCGAAAAATATTAATAAAAAAAAAATCCCATCTGATGCGGACTTTACTGGTCACACTGTATAGTTATTGTTTATATTTATATTCCACACCGACTCAATAAATAATTAATTTAAAGGACAAACTTAACTACACAGAAACTAGAAATCCGTAAATATTAAACACCCCGTAATCGACAATAATAAAGAAACTGTAACAACAAAGATGGCGACGAGTTGCCACTGTCAGCCAAAAATTCTTTAACTAAACGTCGACTTTTTGACCAACGGCTACCGAGTTAGTGAAACGTAATCCGATTGCGTGACGTCAAAAAGTGCACTTTTTGAATTAGGAGTTTTCAACGCAGTTTCAAGTATCGAACCTCTGCCCCTGGTGCTAAATTTTACTGTTAGGGATATTTTATTATCTAAGTATGATTTTAAAAGTGCACCCCTGCATAAATCCATTCTTTTGTAAATTGATCCAAATATAAAGAGAATTCTTCGAAATAAATTATGTATACCTACACACAATGCATGCACTTTCTGTAAACTTCTTATTTGCTCATATAAAATGCAGCGTCTTGTCTAAATTTGTGATAAGACAGGAAAACAATTTGTATAAATGAAAGAAAAAGTTTATATATACCGGGTGGAGTACCGTCAGACTGGTAATAGGAAATCCCATATAAACGTTGCTACTCAAAAATATTGGCTGCCCTATTAGCCTAAGCGTATGCTTTTAGTTTCAATACCGATTTCTTCTTTAAGTTGTAAGGTGTTCTTATAATATTATATTTTATACCTTCCCATATAACTCTTTGCGTGTCAGGAGCTTAACCTACTATTATCTTAAATTTAATTTTATTACGTTCTTTCCTTTATTACTAAATCTGACAAAAAATCAACTCCAAGCCAATCAACTCCGAGTCTTAATGATAGCTTCGGAGGTGATGAAGAGCGTCGAAGTTGATTGTAAGGATTACTTAAAGCTCTATATTGCTTAAAAACTGAATTAATTTATATTTTTTTTGTTAGTTAAAACAAAAGGTGAATAAAAGTAAATGTCAGAAGAGGAACAACAAAAAAACTGAATTGCAGTGCTTAAGCATCAAAATAAAGAATGATCCAGCTGCACATGAGCAAATTAAAGCGAGAAAACGAGAAATATTATCAAAAAGTGAAAAAGTTTCTGGGATGCGATACATAAAGTCGTCAATGCCTTGCAAAAAAATTATACAATTACTAGACGAAGAATTAAGAAACAAAAACGACTTCTTAACAATTTTTAAAATTTTTACATAAAGTATAATGATTAAAAATAATTTAATTGGAAGAAATAGTCCATACTTAAAGTGGAGTTGAAAGTATGAATAGGAAAGAAAATCACAAAGTCTTCCTCCACAAAGTTTAATAGAATAAAAAATTCTTAGTTAAAGGTATTTACATGTTTCGAACGCAGAAACGTTAATCATCAGGAGACAGAAAAATATATTTCTGATGTTTTTAGCAAAAGAGAAAATGATAAGTGGTAGGCATAAAACCTTAATGGAGCTTTTATGGCATCAAAATTGGATTATTAAAAATTACATTATTATTACAAATCTGGTGTTTATATTATAAGCTGCTCAATTGAGGGTTGTACAGCGACCTATATTGGCCAAACAGGACGTAAATTTTCTACTCGCATCAAAGAACACTGTAAAGAAATAGAGAAGGCTCACAATCAAAATATTTCCCTTTCAAAGGTTAAATCTAATTTTTCTAGAAATATTGTTTCAAAGAACCATGATTCTCATACAAAATTTTTACACCTTTGCAGCAAAGGAAACAAGCTAGATCTTTTGCAAATTCTTGAAAGTAATAAGACTTTAAACACAATAACAATTGCCTAAATGGTCAAATTCAACATAGTTCTACACACTTCTTTAACGCTCTTAACTTTAATGATTAAAAAATTTTTTACCTTTCCCTTCTCTTATTCCATTGTTCTTTGACTTTCCTTTGTAATCACATATTTCAAAAATAACTCGATTCATGTTTCCACTTACCCAATAACACTAAAACTATCACCTCCTTCATATAGACAGTACACAACTAACCTTTATTATCGACAAATGATACTTTTGTTTTACGTTCATAGATGGCATAACGTATATTGCAGAATTCTTCCATAAAAATGTTTTGGTCACTTTGCTATTTAACTTTTCATTATTCATATATCTTTTCACTTACAAATCCTTCAAATTTTACATTCTATCTTATTTCTTTTCACTTTACTCAAACTGCATCAACATTTTTTTTTATTGTAACAGGTATTTATTACTACTTTCATCATTCAATCAACAGAGGTCACCACATAAAAATTTTTTAGGACACCTATTCTTTAACCATCTAAATAATTTTCCCCAACATAAATTATTTAATTTCTTATCTTAACGTTTTAATATTTATTCTAGGTTGTTAGTTTATATTATTATATTAACACAACCTTAATCGAGCTTTTCCTCTCTAAATGTTTTCCTCTCGTTCATTTATTTGATTTAAATTTACCGCCATATTATCTGTCTTGTAAACTGTCAATCCATTTTCATCTTGCACGTGAAGAGTTGAACAGTCCTTTAATTTTCTATTTTTCATAAAATGTTTAAAAATGAAGCTGGCTTGCTTAATTTGAAATTAAGATTTGGTGGGGTTACTGAACCCTAAAATTCAGTGCCCCAAACTACTTTTTCGAAAAAATATTCTGTAAGTACTTTCTTTTTTCAATTACAAAAAAAATCTTATATTTCAATCTTCTTTTTATTTTTACAGATTTTAATACATGATGCCTACAATGCCTAATTTCTATACATGAAATAATTTTACTTTGTCTTTAAGACATGTTTTTATTAAGTAAACATTTTTGACATCTTCTTTTTAGAAGTGTTTTTCTACCTCCACGTCTCCTTTTTTTGGTTGTTATACACTCTTCCAACTGACGTTTCCACATACTACGTATGTACATTTCTAATGTCTTCACATAATGTAATTTTTATGCCATAAAAGCTCCATTAAGGTTTTATGCCTACCACTTATCGTTTTCTCTTTTGCTGAAAATATCAGCAATATATTTTTCTGTCTCCTGATGATGAACGTTTCTGCGTTCGAAACATGGAAATACCTTTAACTAAGAATTTTTATTCTATTAAACTTTGTGGAGGAAGACTTTGTGTCTTTCTTTCCTATTCATAATTTATTTTTGTTTATATTTATATTAGGTTTACTTTCGTGACGTAAGTTTTACCTAACCGATAATATTTTCTTTTACTAATTTGACAGTTTTGCTACTAACTTGACACTATTGTCTTTTTGACGTATCGCCATCAGCTAGTTGCAATAATGTAATTATTTTGGGCTTCCCGTTTACATAAAACCCTAATGTCTCCGTGATAAAATAAATCTCATCGGAATAAATGTCTCTAATTGACACGATAAAGAAAAGGGTAGGCGAAATTAATTGTAAATGTTGTGGAATAATAAATTTTCTTAACGTTCAATGAAGGTTAGAGGTGAATTTACATACTATTTGTCTTCGCGGCAAACTACTATATTATCACCGTAGTTGGCAAATTATTACATCTCCCTTATATTTCTTAACTGTCTAATAAAAGACACATTATTCTACTAGTCTTTTTCCTTTCAGAAGATTTATTATTTTAACAAAATTAAACTGACAATATGACTGTTAAATTTTTTTGGCAATAATTGCCAATTTTTAGGCTTTATCTCTAATCGGTTTAGTTAATAAACCGAACCTTACTCTTTTTAGTCATCGCAAGAAATGTTTGTCACATATTAATGAGTAGAGCTAGACAATTCCCTTTTATATTGTATAGTATATTTTAATTGCATGCAATTGGAAGATGGGACAGGTCAAAGCTGCTCTCCTAAACTCATACATCTCTAGTTTCGACACTAGTGTTCAGTGATTCACGTCGTCATATGTACGACCAATCGCAAAACAACACCGCCGCAGCCTCACCAGAATAAAGGGAGACATACAGATGACAAGAAACCCAAAAACAGCGTCACTCGTACCTATAGAAGCCTGAAAACCAAATCCATGTACGCTCAAGAGCTAACTTTTAAAAAAAATAAAGTTTTGACAGTTGACAACCGCATGTCATATTAACGGCTGATACTGGTTTCTTCTTAAAAGTTTCCAGTTCAGTAGTGGGCCGTAGCAAGCTCACGCGTCACGTTTCAGAGACTAAATTTTCCTGTTGTTTATTATTTAAGTTAAACGGTGTAGAATAAACCAGTTAAGGTTAATTAACTCTCACATTTTCAATAACAAATATTACATTTATTATATATAAATTTATAATTTGCTATTATAAATTTAATATTATTATTTTATCCATTTTAATTATGGTTCGCTCATTGAAAGCAAATCCAGCTGTTTATATTTAAAAACACATGGTATTTTGGCTGCTCTGTATCAAGCCGTGAACGTAAATTATACGGCAACGCAGCATTGAACGCAAAAAATGCGCAGGCGCATCGCTTATCGCTTGATTGGCTCGTAACTACAATTTTTGGGCAGTAAAACTCTTGTATGTTGCCAAGGTGGTTTATAGCGTTTTTCATTGGTAAGTGTAGTGCATATCAAATATCTTTATTTAATCAATTAATAATGCCATAACAGGTGACTTAACCACAATGCAGCGTATTCTTAGAGAAATTTGACTTTACCACTTTTGTAATTTGGGACAACCGCGGGTTTTTCAGCAATAATTTGCAAAACATTTATTCGTTGCGTCAGGTTTGTTTGGATTGATGATGTCTTAAATCTTTTATAATAACTATTTTCTTCAGGTTATTATTACTGTACTATATCTGATACCCATACTTTGAACCTAATGATTTTCTGAATGAATGAATTGTTACGTATGACTTGCCATATTTTTCGCTTCACGAGGCTCCCAGACTTTCCATTTTGCTCAGAAGCTTAAAAAAATCTCCATCTAAAGCAAGGCATTATTTAATGCAAGCATGTTCTATAAAGAAGTAAAAATATTTCTTTAAACAAGTTTTTGTATAAATTGGCCTACTAGTGTCGAATTTTGAAAGAAAATCAAAATATTTTTAGTTTGATATTGATGATCCTTATCTGGAGTCAGTTGGTACTCTGAACAAATTGGACAACCTATATATTAATTGATACATCTTAATATGAGTATATATATTAAGTACATTCACTTCGTAATTTCTTATACAGTGTGACCAGGAAAGTCCGCATCATATGGGATTTTTTTTAAATTAAATTACTTTATTCAAAATTTCACTTTAACATCAAGTTCTGCTTCGATCAAGATGAAAATTAAGCAAAAAAAAATAGTAGTCACGTGATTCGCATTATCTGTCAAATTTTAATTTTTTCCAAAAAATAATTCAAAAGTGGGGTTATTTCAGAAAATATCGAAAAAAGTTATTGGAAAAAGTTTTTTTAAATGCAGTTTCTAGCCCACATGCGAACATTTCAGCTGCATAAGATAATTTTGATTTTTTACCCACCACTAAAATTTATTTTCCACTTAATGAATACTTTACTGATGACACTATGCTCTCTTTTGTCTTAATTTAAAGTGTATTACTTTCAGACACAAACTACGTTTTTAAAAATACCTATTTTATTAAGTTACCTTATACAGGATCAAAAACAAATAAACTTTGCATTACATGCGACCAAATTTTAATAGCCCAATTTTGATTTTGTAGAAAAACACACATTTAATATGGCGCTACTTAAAAAAAAAAATATCTAAAAATAAAGCCTTATCAAAACTAAGAAGTTTTATGTAGGTTGCGTTGAGTTTTATTTTGCAAAAGTGGTGCAATTTACAAAATATGGGTAAAAAAATCAAAATTATCTTATGCAGCTAAAATTTTGCAGTGGGATAGAAACTGCATTTAAATAAACTTTTTCGTTTAACTTCTTTCGATACTTTCAGAAATAACCCTACTTTTGTATTATTTTTTGGAAAAAATTTAAATTTGACAGATAATGCGAATCACGTGACTACTATTTTTTGCTTAATTTTCATCTCGATCGAAGCAGAACTTGATGCCAAAGTCAAATTTTACATAAAGTAATTTAATTTAAAAAAATCCCATATGATGCGGACTTTACTGGTCACACTATAATGTATTTGCGTATAATAGAAATTAAATTTTTACTTAGTTTGGGAATTTCTTCGTACTCTTGTAGGTTTTACATCACGAATTACTGATAATTACCCTTTTATTACTGAGCACGTATTGTAACTAACTACCCTTGTATTACTCGTACACACAAACCACTTAGAAGTACTTGAAACCATCGCAGGATGTACATTTTAAATCCCGACAGGGGATAATACTTCAAGATAGTTTCGGTGTATTTGTCACCACGCATTAAACTGCTCTTTTACTTTTCTCAAGTATTTTTCTTTCAAATCTCTTGTGTAAGATGTCGTATTTTCTACTTGTAGAAATTGATTGGAGTATAAAACGTCCATAGAATTTTTATATGTGGATTTTAAACGGAACATGGAGTAATAAAAAACACCGTATATATCATACATACAGTGAGGACGTAAAGTCTGGAATAAATTCATTATTTAGGAAACGCTGAATGTTTTTAAAAATCGCTCGGACACGTCGATTTTGTTTTTTTATTACGAATTTTTTTCAATATTTTTTTATTATACAGGGTGTCTCCGAAAGCACTCTGCTTGGACCAACTTTAATTTTTTAAATGGGAACCCTTATTTTTTTTTTAATTTTAGGATTCTGTGCATAATTGTGAACATTTTTTATCTGACATGTCATTATGATTTATCGACAGTTAAAGTTCGAAAATAAATATGTATGTACAACAATTAATTATTTATCATTTTAATAAATGTTGAAAATGTTGCCCAAAGGTTAATTGGCAGTAACCTAGACGATCGAAAAATTCTTTCTACGCATTTCTGACAACTTCCAGACAGATTGACCGTATTTCTTGAACAATTCGATTCTTTAAGTCCTCCATGTCCATTGGCTTAGTTTGGAAAACTTTACCTTTAAGGTAACCCCACAGAAAAAAATCAAGGGGGGTTAAGTCGGGAGACCTCGGCGGCCATTCAATAGCTCCCCTTCTTCCAATCCATCTATTTTTTTAACTATTACTTAATAAACTTCAAAAATTAGAAAAACGTTAGAGTAAAAATATTCTATCTTGAAAATAATGACACAATATTACGATATTTTGACACGAAGCATAAAACTGTCTAATTTGACCAAATGTAACAATGTGACAAGTAATTATTCACTGAGTTATGCTGATACTGATTTAATTGTTGTATTTATTTTTGAACTTTAACTGTCGATAAATCATAATGACATGTTAGATAAAAAATGTTCACAATTATGCACAGAATCCTAAAATTAAAAAAAAAATGTGGGTTCCCATTTAAAAAATTAAAGTTGGTCCAAGCAGAGTGCTTTCGGAGACACCCTGTATAATAAAAAATATAGAAAAAAATTCGAAATGAAAAAACAAAATCGACGTGTCCGAGCGATTTTTAAAAACATTCAGCGTTTCCTAAATAAAGAATTTATTCCAGACTTTACGTCCTCACTGTATACTGCGTTTCCCAATTTTTTTCTAGTACCTATCAATGTTTAGGGTACCCACTTCCAGAACAGTCTGTATTTTGTTTCACTTACTACTCCTTAATTCCCAGAAGGTCTTGTATGAAACAATTAAACCACAGAATACGCCATAGCTACGCAGCTATATACTCTGTGCTAAAACACACGTTTTCATACGAACCAAGAGAAGCAACTTTGTTTATCTGGAATGAGTTAATCTTATTTAGGAAAAGTGAGGTGCATAGCTGAACGGATTTAAAGCCGACTATGAATGTGCCTTAGAAAAGGAGTTAGAATGTAAGCTGCTTAGTTTCTGAGTCATAATTTTATCTTTTGAGAATCTAAGCTGCTTATTTTGTAAGTGATAATTTTATCCGGATATAAATCAGTCGTGAGGAATGTTAAATAGACAATAATTGTAGAGAGAAGATTAATAAAAAAGATTAATCAACGAAGTTTATTTTTCAGATGATAAAGTGGTTTAAGGTGGGAGTATCAACATGCTTTCCAACCTATAACCTATTTCGCGTAGATTTATTTATTTTTTATTATTATATTCTATAGGTAATAATTAACATGTTAAATAAATATCAAGGAATTTCATAAGTTATTTAAGGAGAATTGTATATCGAAAAATATCGGTTAAGATTTTTTTTACCATTATTATGTCATTGTTCTTTCACTATGCAATTATAAAAAAAATAAGCAATGAAATAAATTGATATTTTTGTAATATATCAGATAAATATTACCTAAATAATGTGCAGACGATATTATTGATTTTATTTAAATTTTAGTCAATAAAATAATAAACTAAGAAAAACAAGGCGAAAAAGGTTATAGGTTGGCAATAAATTGAATGACGTTGATAATTCCACCTTAATACAATAATTAGACGTTAATAAACATGATACTACATGCATGGCATCTGGTGATCTTAAGGGTGCATTCTTACATATTACAAATTCAAACAAACGCAATTACATTGTTTTTGTAAACAAAACTGCAGTATGATGTTCGCTATTTTGTTGCCAAAACAGTCAGTCAAGCAAACAGGTACGATATGCCTTAAAAGTTAAAATAATTTGCATAATATATAATAAATTGCATCATTTATGGTATTTCTTTCAGTTTAAATTTTATTTTTACCTGTTCACAAGTTATTTTGAAACTACAAGCCCGCTACAATCATTGTTTCAAACATACCCATCATCAAAAGAAATATTGGCTTCTTTGAGCCTTTCGTGCGGAAAATAATATGATGGGAGAAAGGCGAAACAAATAAAGCACAGAATAATGTTTTCTTATGATGTATATTTTGCAGTTTTAAAATACGACCTTCTTTATATGGTGGCAACCTCTATTCGCGTGGGTCTGTCTCTTTACGAATAATTATTTTAAAAAGCTTTTATTGTAGAGTATATAAGTTCGTTAGGAGCACGTTTATTATGAATAAAGGCGCAATATATGCAAAATGCATATATATGCCTTTTTTTACATATTTTGTCAATTTTATAATAGAATGCTTGTTTTATATAAATTATTATTTTAAGAGCATATTTTTATAAAAAAATTTAAAACATTAAAGGTTTAATGTAAAATGTGTCAATACTTATTTACGGGATTTTCCAATCTGAAGATTATAATAAATATATTTACATTTTGGTATTTATTGGGGGTTTCCGGGGTTTGCAGGTATATTGTTACGGGTTGTTTATTATCACTTATATCGATTTGTAATACATACTTCTGTTTTAGTTTGTCGAAAGATTTCAGTATTTTCAGTGTGAAACTAGCAATTTCAAATTTGTGTTCAGAATGTCTAAGGTGGCGAAAACGAAAATCTTAGGTTAAAAAATTATGTTTCTTTGTCTTTTTTGCATTTTTTCAAAAATAAACATATTTTTTAGTTTTTTAGAACCCAATGTGTCTTTTTACCTCATTTTACTATACTAAAAATTAGAAGTATTGCATACCAGTATGCATATTTGGTAAAAAAATGCAAATAACTGCATATTTTAAAGGCAAACAAGGCATATAATAATATATGCGCATATTTTGGCTGAATTTAAGCGCATATAATCCGCCCTTTTATTGTGAATTATAGTGGGTGATTCCAAAAATGTTACACACCAAATTTGTAAAAATTTAAATGGATTACCCTGTATATTATTACATATTTCGATAGCACGGAGTAAATAAACTTATGTTATAATACCTATAACTAAGTCGTGACGTTTCTGAGTTAATTACCTTTTTTGAAAATGTAGATCTTAATCAAATTCAAGAAGAATACTTGCCGTGCATATTGGAGGTGGTTGTTTCAAATTACATACTTTAAAAATATCAGATTACATTCTCAAATCGAAACCACTTCAGAAAAGTGTGCAGGGTGTGTAAAATGTACTTTTAAATTTTTTAACGTTCATATTTTAAATGGAACACCCTGTATTTATTATCGTAATTTGATTCTAATTCTAATAACCCTTTAAACCGTAAATAATAAAAAGGTTAACAAAGGTCTTTATTGGTTACATAATTATTACATGCCAAATATCTTACAGGTATTATACAATTTATATGTATATGATTCACCTGGCTTTGGGACTGTTGTGTCCAACCATCCGTAACCTAGGACTGATGTTAATCCTAGGATATATTCTTTGACGTATAGGTGCACTTTAATTGGTCAGTTCCGTAGTCCTTTACTGACTTACTGATAGATTTTATTTGCTTTTGCTTGAAGATTTTTGTTGTGATTGTTCCTAATTTATAAGATTTTTGATTATTGATTTACTGGATATTGGTTTGAAAAAGCCAGCTTGAATATATAATAATACACAGGGTAATCCATTTAAATTTTACAGTTTTGGTCTATAACGTGTTTTTAGTCACCCTGTATAATTCAAATTAATTTTAAAACATGCTCCTGACAGACTTATATACCCTAAAATAAAAACTTTAAAATAGTTGTATGGCTTTTCGTAGATTCGTAGATTAAGAGTAAAATTGAAGACTTGAAATAAAAACTGGGCTAAGTGCCAAAAATTCAAAAATTGTGTTAGAACTTAAAAACAGTGCTAAATGACATCGCCAACAACCTATAAAACGTGCTATGTGCCAGGATTATCGTAAATATTTTTTCTATTCGTTGAAAGATGGCGCGCTGTGTATGTCCAGCCGAATTAAATAGAAAACATCGATTATCTCAAAACTACAATTTTGGCACTTGGCCCGGTTATTATTTCAAGTCTTCAATTAATTTGGTATTCTATTTCCTTTAAAATTATAGTGCTAATTTCTTTGACAGTGTTATAATAAAATAAGCAAGGTGTATATTGAAGATTATTGTACAATCTGCTTACCAGAGATTATCTTATTATTAAAATATAGTGAAAAAATATCATGGTAAAGTCGTTTCTGTGTTTAACTGACTCCGAAACTTCGTTAAGTTTTAATAACTTATTTAACTTTGCGGCACTGTAGCGATCACGGCACGGTCCATATTAGGAATACCCCCCATGCCAAGAAACTTAATCCGCCTTTGGTCCTATGGACATCGCCGCTACTGAGGGTATATATTAGTCAAATTTCACGATTCGCTTTTTAGGGATTACAGGGCACTGCACGAACATAAACCTTATTAAAGGTTTTATTTTATATTTGTACTTTCAAATCAGTCCCCGAACTTTTATTATTCAGTCGAGCTGCATCTGCTTGTTAGTGCCATCTCCTAACTTTCCCCTTAATTTATCCCGAATTTCTGGAATAAGATATTTTGAAATAAAATATACGATTGTGAGCAGGAATATTTGGGGCAAGAAAAGTGAAGTATGGTTTTAATGAAACAGCGCGCAGCGCGCAACATCGTACTTATATGATAAATGTAATCGCCGAAACAATGAAATTGTAAATAAATCAGCTTCGACATAAAAAGACTTGGGAGACCATTTCTCAATATAAATATAGTATAATTCGTATCTAGCATACAACGAACTTTTAGAGGACATTTAAACCAGAAATTTATAATAAACAGATGTAATGGGAAATCCCATGTAAATTTTGCTACGCTAAAATATCCGCTCTCCTATTAATATTACATCAAAATTGTATTAGACTTTTTTGAAGGTCCTTATATGGTGGACTAGCACACCAAATTTTGTTATTTTCTAATAAGCCAATCAAAAGTTATTTAGAAAAACTCGTCTTAAAATTCCTAAAAATTAAATATGACTGTGATTCATACCTCCATGAAACCAACAGTAATAATTATGATAATGTCACATGTTATTGGACTTTTTTTTAATTTGTTTTAACATATTTTACAGTATTCAAGAAAAAATTACAATAATTAAGTGGTACTTACTACATGGAAAATAGTTCTCGGAGAGTTTCCGAAATATTCTTTGCGATGTTGACACATTCCAAGAAAAAGAACAGTCCCGAATATTGGTACTGTAATTGATAAATGCAATTGTTTAGGGCAAAATAATGATGTGTACTAGATGGTAGAGTACAAGAAAATGATGCAGGTTCAGAATTTTTACTTCATGTAGAATAATGGAATTTTTTTTTTTAAATTTTATTTATGAACAAATTCCCAACGAACTTTAAAAGTCCATTAAAGGGAATATAAATCATAAACAATAACAAACTTAAAAATTAACAATTTTTATAAAAATACATTTGTTTAACAAAATTAATAAAAAAGTCAAATATTATTCAATTAAAAAAAAATGGAATCATTTATTTTGTTAAAAAATACAATTTAGTTTGATTTTTAAATAGTACTAATTTTTTTATGTTTTTATATTTATTTGGTAGGTTATTATATCATAATCCCATTGTATAATAATTATCGTTTACCGAAATTACTTCTAATATTTACTGCCAAAGGAGTTTCAGTTTGCCGGGTATGATGATTATGTAAAGTATTAATTTTTTTAAATATGATTTTTGATTTTTTTTGATTAATGGTTATTGAATGAATAATAATACATGTTTTTAATTTATATAAATTTTTTAAGTTTAAATATCCCAATGGTTTGTATAAATTTATTGTGGGTTCCAAAAGTTCTTGGCGAAGCTGTAGGAAAGCATTATAAATATCAAAAGTATGAGGAATTTAGGAAAGGTGATGAAATACGAAAAACAAACTTTTGTCTTGAAGGTATGGAAGGGGTAAATAACGGTTGTTTATTTGTCCTTAATAGGGCGGAATATATGCACAATGCATATATGTATATATGCATTTTTTTTGCATATTTTGTCAATTTTATAATAAAAATGCATTATTATTATTTTAAGAGCATATTTTTATGTTTTCGGCTTTATCAAAACATTTAAAACATTAAATGTTTAATGTCCAGTTCGGTACTTATTTTAGGGATTTTCCAATCTGAAGATTATAATAATTATATTTACATTTTGGTTATACACAAGGTATTTATTGGGGGTTTTCGGGGTTTACAGGCATATCGCTAGGGATTGTTTATTGTCACTCAATAATGCGTTATTATTACCTGATTAACAAACTATATTTATATCGATTTGTAATACATACTGCTCTTTTAGTTTGTCCAAAGATTTAAGCATTTATGAGAGTAAACCATTCAACGAAGTTGTATCTTGGCCTTATATTTTGCTACCTAAGTTGCAGTATTGTCCGATTACATCAGTAGATGTTAAAAGAAGCTTCTCTTTGTATAAACATATTTTTACTAATAGAAGACAATCCTTTTTAGTTGAAAATTCTGAAAATACTTAGTAATAAATGCCTTTTATACAATTTTAGGTTAAAAAATTGTTTACTTTTATTTTTCTTTGTTTTTCTTTGAATTTTTTTAAAAATAAACATATTTTTTAGAACCCAATGTGTTTCTTTACCTCATTTTACTATAATAAATTAAGAAATATTGCATATCAGTATGCATATTTGGTAAAAAAATGCAAATAACTGCATATTTTAAAGGCAAACAAGGCATATATATGCGCATATTTTGGATGAATTTAAGTGCATATAATCCGCCCTTTAGTAATTAACATTAATTAATGAACTAAAAACCAAATGTCAAAATTGTAGATATTGGAGTAGGTACTAAAATTGAACACAGACTTTTGTAAAGATTCAATTCCCTCAGAAGGTAAATTTTGGGTGGGTACTGGGAAATTTCGGAATATTGAATCGGATTTTTAGGAACTTTACAAAATTAAATAAAACCTACATTAGAAGAAGTTGTTCCTGAAAATAAATATATTTGGTTTTAAATGGACGGTTGTCCTGGGCACAATGCACGAGAAATAAGAGAATTTAAAGTCCAAAACGTTTTCGATCAACGCACAATAGTATTAAATTACACCATAAATTGGCCAGCTAGGTCCCCTGATCTTTTACCAAGCGACTTTTTCCTGTGTAGTCACATTAAAAGTGTTATTTAAAAAAATATGCGTTATCATAGTTGGAAGATTGCGATTTTAGGTTTATGCAATCAAATCTCCGCGTATCATCTTAAAAATGTAACTTAATATGGCCGGGGCGATGCCCCTCCCTTTCCCTTTAAAAATTAAACAAATAAATTATTGGCAAGTTGGCTGTTACACCTAGCGCGTTGGATAATATGTGTAAATTAAAAAAAAAATTGAAATTTCAAAAACATATTTTTTTAAAACTTATTAAAATTAATTATTCCCGAAATAAACGGGTTTCCCAGAGAATCAGGTTATTTTGAAATAATTATACCTACCCTATTTAGATTTTATTTACAATTAGTTTAGTATGTTATACCTTTGCCCGGGCCTATACGCGCTAATATAATTAATGAAGGGTTTAACTTTTAGCAAATTGAGGATCTTCTGTTGAATGAACGTTCGTTTTAAGTTAAATAAATGACTTGTTTAACTTATTTTTATTGGTACCAAATAATTTTTATTTGTCTGATACAAATATTGTTTGTATTAAATAAATAGGCTTATTTGAATTTACTATGAAACTTTTTTGGTTTTAATTATTTACTTTAAATAATAAATAATTGAGGATCTTCTGTTGAATGAACGTTCGTTTTAAGTTAAATAAATGATTTGTTTAACTTATTTTTATTGGTACCAGATAATTTTTATTTGTCTGATACAATTATTGTTTGTATTAAATAAATAGGCTTATTTGAATTTACTATGAAACTTTTTTGGTTTTAATTATTTACGTTAAATAAAATTTTATTTGCTAGCCACCACTTTTGAAACTTTATCAATTTTTATTATCTCAAATAAATATTTATTTGTTGGAATAATTTATTTATTTGACTGTCGGTTCTTTTTGATTGCGCGAAATTAAGACCAAAGGGAAGGGTTTCAGACCTTGTCGCGATTGGCCCGCCATACCATCCTGACCAATCAGAGGTTCCAGTGGAGTAATTTATCTTTGTTGGAGGTGGAAAAAACTACAGAGTTGGTTATTATAGTGCAAGTTTAAAATTGGCTTTTAAACCACAATCTTGGCCGCCCGTGGCCTTCATTTGACGTTAAGATAATTATTTGTTATATTTAATAATAAAACAATTAATCAAAAACCGACAGAACAGGAAGAAGGTGAATTTAGGTAAAAATTTAAATTGCGTTAAAACTATATTTATGTAGAATAAAACTTAAATAATATTATAATTTAGTAAACTTTTACATTCTTCATGTAAAATGTAAAATCATAGTAAATAATAATAACCATAAGTACTTATATGCTTATGTTTTCCCTGTGTCTGCATATTGTACAACGAACAAAATGGCCTGATATTTTGATTAACTGCTGCTGAATTTATTACAACAAATATTTACTTGCCTTAAGGTGGAATTTTCAATGTCATTCAATCTATTGCCAACTTATAACCTATTTTGCGTTGTTTTTTTAGTTTATTATTTTATTTACTAACTTTTAAATAAAATCAATATCGTCGGCCTATTATCTAGGTAATATCTGATATATTACAAAAGTATCAATTTATTTCATTGCTAATTTTGGGAGAATTGTATAGTGAAAGAATATGACATGACAATGACATAATAATATTTTTAAAAATCTTACTCAATATTTTTCGTTACACAATTCTTCTAAAATAATTTATGAAATTCCTTGATATTTATTTAATATGTCAATTATTACCTATAGAATATGCAGTCGATATTGATTTTATTTAAATTTTGTGTAAAAGCTAGAAAATTAAATAAAATCTGCGTAAAATAGGTTATAGGTTGTTAAGCATGTTGATACTCCCACCTTAAATAAATGGACATTTGAGACAAACATTTATTTATTTTTGACAAATTTTTGTTTATTTATGATATACTGAACTTATTTTAGTCAAATAAAATATTATTTTAATCGTCCTGTACAGAACGTAGAATTTTATAATATTTTATAGGTTTACAGAAGCGATTTGAAAAGCCGAGGAAGAAGCAATAATTTTTAAAATATTTTAACACTGTCAGTACGCAACCTGATGTAAAATTTGTAACATCATGATAAAGCAGCAATTTAAAATTTTTACCTATTTTCGCTTTTGTGGCCAATATAAAAGCCGATAACATAAATCAACGTTACAATAATTGCATATACCCGAAAAATGACAAACACAAAAGCTAAAAAAAACCGGGCGCTTTACACCATGTCACAACTTTTTGACAAGTTAAACCTCGTTTTTACGTCGCAGGTATAGCGGAAAGAGTTCTTGAGCGTCTGCCACATGATAGTCACGATTTTACCCGTTGCCAAGTTTATTTAAAAATACTTTTAATAGGGGTAAGTTATTTTAATAGGTGAATTTATCAACTATTGCGGGCAACACTAAAGCGGGTTTGATTTATACTAGCAATTTATTTAATATGGGTTGATACAAAGTAAGCTATCAATACAAACTATGTCTTAGCAAACGTGTTGTATTAGATCATTTTCCTCAGTGTATACTGAGTTAGCACAAAAAGGTAGGGTTTTGATTAATAATTAATCAGTCTTTCAATCCGACCTTAAGTTAGATTTTTAAAATTACTTTTAAAAGTCAAATAATTTAGTTTTTTATATCAGATTCTATATTGTTATATATTATTGACTATTATATTTAAAAGAAGTTTTATATTTTCCTTTATAATGCTTTGGTAATGCCAAAGTATTTCCATTTCTAGTGTTCATGTTGTGGTTAATTCCAAATTGAATTTTTCATATAAAAAATCTGATTTTTTAGTAAAAATTATTTTATGACTGAAACAATTTAACTGAATTTTGCGTCTAAACTTAAGTTTTATAATATTACGTTGTCTGTAGGTTGGAGTAACATAATCTTATTTTTAAAGGCTAGTCGAAAATCTTATACAATCGTTTTCTAATATTTGTAACTTTTGTTTGTTTTTATAATATATATTTTTATGATATACATCACCATAATCTAAACCACATCAAATAATGGAATTTACAAGCCCTAATTTTGTATTAATGTTTAGGTACAATTTGAAATTATATAAAATTTTAAGTATATAATAAATATTTTTATATTATAGTTTTTAATGAGCTTTAAAGGTCAAATATTGATCAAAAATTAAACCAAAATTTAAAAATGTTACTTGCGAATAATAATTTAAAAATCAGTGTTAATTATTTTTTTTTAATGAATTAGGTATAAGTGTAAATGTGAACAAATAACTTGGTTTTAATGTTATTTATTTATTTATTTCAAATAAAATCCCAAAAACATCTGTTCATGCGGGATTATCTACTAATAACAACATCAAAAATATAATAATTGTTAAATATAACTAATTAAAATACAAGGCAAGTCAAAATAATACTTAAAATGTTATAATTCAATAAAAAAATTAAAAAATTTAAATATGTATAAAATTATTAAAATATTATTTCTTTTAATAAAATAATATAACTAATAATATCGTTTAGATATAATTTATAAATCATTTTAAAAAGAATAATCATAAAATAAGTGCAAGTTTAAATATTTTTTAGTTTAAAATTTAGCTTTCCCTTTTTTAAGTATTTTCTTATTTATCATTTTGAAGCGTTTTATAGGTAGGTATTTAAAAATTTTAATTCTTGGGGTATTTCGTTGTAAAATTTTATACCTTGATAATAAATAGAGTTCTGACCTGCCCTAGTGTGTATTAAAGGTAAATCAATATTGAAAACAGTTCTAGTTAAATGATGATGAATGTTTATTTTTTGATATAATTTGGTGAACAAAAACAATATTTTGCATTAAGTGAATATCCTTAATTGACATAATATTAAAATTTTTATATAAAAGTTTAGTTGAATATTGTCTATCCAAGCAATATAAAATATATTTTTAATTGCTTTATTTTGTAAAACTTGTAGAGGGTTAAGCAAATTTTGAAAAGTTGGTCCCCATATTAAAGTTAAATAATGTAAATGAGAATGAATAATAGCAAAATAAATAGGACGTAACATATAATTTGGAGTCAAAAAACTGAGTTTTTTTTAAATCCCCACTGGTGCAACTATTTTCTGTTTAATGTATTCAAGGTGTTCACTCCAATTAATAGCTTCATCTATTATTAACTCAAAAAATTTAATTTTATTTGATTGTTTTAAATGCCCGACTTTTAATTTTAAATCACTAAATTATAATAATAATAATAATAATACCTGCTAACAGGTACTGCATTAAAATTGAAATATGAAATTACTTAATTTTTTTTTAATTCCTTTATTTCACGTAGCCAACTGTAATAGAAGCAAGGTGGCAACGTAGCACAGCCCCTATCATTATAATAAAACTTGTGACTGTCAACCCTTAGAGAATAATGGAGCATTGAGTCCGCTCTGAAAATTCCAGAGACTGGAATGGTGCCAAGCCGGTGGAGTTGCAGCAAACGGTTTCGTAAATTACTTAATTTACATAACTATTATTCAGGAAGGTTATTAGTCATAAAACTACGCTTCAAGGGCCTTACTTTACATTAATTTTCGTGAAATAAATGCCTGGACTCCTGGACAAGTTTACCGGAGAATTTAGATCGTGGCCCTCGCGAACAGATGAGTCATCATGAGTCTGTAGTCTGTAGTGGATAATAAATAAGTTATACACATACAGTATCATCATATGAAATTTTTTTTATTAAAGCATTCTCAACGTCATTTAATCCATTACCAACCTATAACCTATTTCTCGTTATTTTTTAAGTTTATTACTTTATTTTTATTAACTAACATTTAATTAAAATCAATATGGTCTGCACATTATTTAGATCATATCTAACCTATTACCAAAATATTATAGCATTTTATTGTTATTTTGGGAAGAAACGTGTGTGAAAGAATAATGACACTAAAGTTAAAAAAAATCTTACCAGATATTTTTCGCTACACGATTCTCCTAAAATAATTTATGAAATTCCTTGGTATTTATTTAAATTTTGGGCAAAAGCTATTAAAAATAAATAAATCTACGCAAAATAGGTTATAGGTTGGCAAGCATGTTGATACTCCCACCTTAATAAATATAAGAACATTTTGATTTTTTTGACAGTTTAAGCTATAAAAGTAATGCCAAATAAAAAATGTGTAACAAATTAGGTTATTTTACAAAATGTTGAAAATGATATATAAAAAAAAAACTATGAACAGTTTCGTTTAAACTTAAGTATTTGCACGTTTTCGCTATATCTCTTAAACCACACATGATATGAATTTATGACTTTGATAATCTTTAAGTTCCTAATTATACCGCTAGGGAGCATATTATAGTCGCTATGCTATGATACATCTACATACATTTCTACTTATAACTTTAATACAATTTAGGTCAGAAACAAAGTTGTTATAATCTTAGTAATATCATTTATAAATTATGCAATAAAATTTTTTTTGTAGTTATGGAGAAGGATAACAACTAAAAATACTTAAAAGGCGGTAACTTTGGTCTCCGTTAACCGAATTTAACAAACTATGGCTTATTTTAAAGGACGCTTTACCCTGATTGAACGTTTATATAAATAATATTAAAATTATTTCAAAAATAATATAATTTGTTCTTAAGAAATGCCTAAAATTATTAAAGATAGTCAAAAAACCTATTCTTGTAGGATTTCAACATTTTAATAAAAGGAATTACACTCTCCCACTATTTTTGCGACAACTTTTAAAACAAAAGAGGACACGACATGCGGTTTTTGCCGTTCTCTTTACTAACTAGTTAGGTAAAAAATAGAGTTAAAATAGTTAAATGGTTGCTTTTAAATTTTTCAAAAAATCTAAGAAATATATTTTTTTAAAAGTGCCCTCTTTTATTAACCGCATGGATTAATTTTTATATTATTTATATAAATCCATTAAGGGTGAGGCCTCCTTTAAAATAAGCTATAGCTTGTTTAAATTCGGTAAACGCAGGCCCAAGTTACAGCCTTTTAAATACTTTTAATTGTTATCCTTCTTCACACCGTTATAATGGGAACTACAAAAAAATTGTTACCCTCCCCCCCCCCCCCCCCCCCCAAACTGACAGCTGAATACGCGCCTGCTATTTCGTGTTGATTTTTTGAGTTTATTATTTTAATAACTAACATTTACATAAAATTAATATCGTCGGCACTTTCTTTAGGTATAATATTTGAAAGTACAAAAATATCAGTTTATGTCATTATTAATTTTGGAAGAATTGTATATTGAAAGAACAATGACATAAAAATGTTAAAAAAATCTCACCCTATATGTTTTATGCATTCCCCTAAAATAATTTATGAAATTCCTTAATATTTATTTAGCGTGGAATTTTTAACGGGAATAAATTCAGGATTAGAAAGCCTCTTTATTTGCAGAGAAAATACAGAAACAAGGCGGCGTTTATTTTTAGTTTGGCATACTTTTTTCGTGTCTCAAATTTAATAATAATAATAATAATAATAATAATAATAATAATAAAAAATAAAGGCCTTTATTCAAAACTCTATTACCAATGTCCATAAATTCTATTGTAAAAAATAAAAAAACAAAAATTAAAATTCAGATTTAAAATTTTGTATTTAGGCTTTATTTTGGATTATAAACAACTTTGTTTCATAAACATTTTGTGTAAAATAATAAATAATGGTACTTCTCTCTTAAAGCATTTTCATGTTTTCTTAATTTATCAACACTCTGTACATCTGACCTAAAAATTTTATATGGTAATTTAATTTTCTCGACAAGCAGAATTTTTTATAAAGAATAACTTTTCGTCGTAAAATCAATAATAAAGATCGTTTTTCTCTTGTCAACTCCATCCGGGACACACTGTATGTAAAACTGAGTTGTTACTAGAAATATTTAGAAAATGACTATACAAAAGTTGAAGCATAGTAAATGGCCTTTAACGTAAAATTAAATTTTATTTTATAGCATTTTTATATATACAGGGTGTCCGGAAATGAAGAGAAAATAATTTAGGTGATGATTCTAGATCGAAAATAAATGCTATATTTTTCTAGAACAGTTTCATTACAGCATAGGCTCCTATGTGACGCCCTCAACAAAATGCGAAAAAACTGTTGGCAAATTTGTATTCCTCCTCCCAAAAAAGCCCCATATACGAGATTTCGTCAAAATATTATGA
The DNA here is from genome assembly GCA_963969555.1 of Polydrusus pterygomalis. Lineage (NCBI taxonomy): Eukaryota > Metazoa > Arthropoda > Insecta > Coleoptera > Curculionidae > Polydrusus > Polydrusus pterygomalis. Next base: position 7,610,405 of record OZ018376.1, read on the forward strand.
GCGTGGCAAAAGGTTTGCCACGTTTGTTTGAAAAAAAAACTGCAACTTAACTTTAACACCCTGTAACTCCCTTAATAATCAATTTTCGAAAAAATTTTATAGGAAGAGATAGCATTTAATTTTGTTCTAGAATTATCCCCTCAATTTTTTTCTCATCATTTCCGGACACCCTGTATCAATATGCTCCAATGAGCAAATAATTTAAAATTGCTTATAAAGTAGAATATACTATTAATATTGGCAACAGCGCCCGTTATCGATGGTGAGGAAGCATTCCTATTATACGACACCCTTTCCCTTCCCCTAGTTACGCCAAGGAGCGCATGTATGTAGGTATCACAAAAATAGAGTTTTTGTTCATAATAAACACTAACAACATAAGTAATGAACATTTAAAAACGTTGTTATTAATCGTTATGAACACATAAAAACCTACATAATTTAGAAACAACTTTTAAAAGAATTGAAATTTTCTGGTCTGCCTTTCCTTAAATTTCTAAAAATACGTAACGTAGCGTTTTCTGTTTTTTTTTTCTCTCAAAGGCCAGGAACACCAAGCCAGTCCCTAAAACTCCATTGACATACGCTGAGGACGATTTATTGCCGTTCACGTCGAAAACGAAGATTTGCGGACTAATGTACTGCATCCAAAAGTTACACCGGCAGCAAAAAGCACATAGAGTTAGTAGACCTGACGATATGAAGCGAAATGATTTATTTAAAAAATTTTGCACCTAATCCATGTAATACGTCCTGGCTAGAGCCTTGGCGCTACCAGAGTACATAATATATCGACCATTCTATTGTGGCGCTACTATTCAAAAGTGAATTTTACATTGTCAGTGAAGAAGAATACCTACTTAGGTTGGATTGCGCAAAAATTCAAAGTATAATTTTAAACTAACCAGATCAATGGAATTGGAAGAAATAATTTGCTTGCTATCAAAGTGGTCCGGCTAGATTAATAGTTTGCCACTTATCCTCGTTCATACATCATGGATCTCGAGTGTGCGATAAGGCGCGAGGAGCTTTGGTTAGTTCCTGATGACGTTTCTCCTGATGACGTTTCGTTGACTGTCGCTATCGTATCCTTAGTTTACAGAGTATTCCAGCGTTTTTGTATTTCAATTTGACAATAAAAAAGTTCTGTGCCGAAAAACGCGCTAATTTATCAAGTAATTACATAGCGAACGAAAAATTCTTGTATCCATGTTCTGATTATTTTAATTCCTAGTCAAATTTTAACAAATTGTTGTTTAGGTCTTTTATATTTTGACAGTCCAATAAACAAAACATAAAAAAAAACACATCCAGAAGGCAAAAGAATTATCGTATTTCTAGCATTATGTAAAATACATGCTGACAAACGTAGTTTGCTAGACGTATTGTTTTAATTCTAAACGTCCTCTGAACGCGTCTAGAAGACTTGTCTGCCAGACGCCAAGAACAAAAAAACGGGCGCAGATAATACTAGAGAAATGGTTAAAAGATATGTTGTTAAACTTCGCTTCATGAGTTCTACTTAAAATTAATTTTCGTGAAATAAACGCTTGCATTTCTGGACAAGTTTACTGAGAATTTAGAGCCTGGAAAACAGTCTCTAGTGTATAATAAACAAATAACCTGTTCTACATAATGGCAAACTTTACGAAGAACATTTAGGCACTGACGGGATAACATGACCGAGGACCATTTTCACAAGTGCTTAACTACTTTTCCTTTTGAAAACTGTGTGCGAATACAACCTAATAGAAATTTCATTCAAAATGAAAAGTTCAAAGCAAAGAAAAGGACGTGAAATTTACCTGTGACAAAACTATAACAAACAACAAACTTTTTTAATTTAGGTATACTTAAGGGCATAGTTCTCAAGGTCAATCATGTATAAAAGACGTATAAATGGCTTAAATGCAGGGGTGACTTCCGGAACCTTGAAATTATTTAAAACAAATTATTAGTAAAATATAGAATTTATGAATTAATTTTCTAATATTGTTTGTCAAATAACTGATATGTGCTCCCCACTTAAGATGTTTATCAATAGTAATTCCTAAATATTTTGTTGAGGATACCTCACAGATAACTTCTTCAAGATTTTCAATTTGTATGTTGTTAAAATTGGGACGACTGGAAGAAGTAAGAGAGAATGCTATGAAATTAGTTTTGGAAGTATTCAAGGTTAATTTAAAGAAATCCAGCCAGATTTTAATTTTTTTCATACCATCCATAGCCGACTCTTTTACTTGAGTCCAAGTTTCACCTTCGAATACCACAACTGTGTCGTCTGCATATGATATGACTATTCCGTTATTAATACTTAAATTAGCTAAGAAATTTATATAGGTAATAAATAAAATTGGTCCTAAGACAGTCCCCTGAGGTATTCCAATTTTTACGATTAGCGGATCACTGTGTATATGATCGATTTTCACTACTTGTTGACGATCCTTAAGGTAGCTCTCAAAGACATTTAACACGGTGCCCCTTACGCCATATGAATGTAACACATTTAAGAGCAGATCATGTGGCACCGTATCAAATGCCTTTGCTAGATCAAGAAATACGGCAATGCTCTTTTTATTATTATCTAATTGTTTGGTTATTTGGCTAGTCAATTCATATATGGCATTTTCAGTACTTAACCCACTTGTAAACACATATTGATTACGAGAAAGAATGTTGTTGTTTTAAAGAAAATTAATCAGTCTTTCTTTAAGACATTTTTCAAAAATGTTTGAAAAGTTATTTATTACACTTATTGGCCGATAATTATTTATACTAGCTTTATCGCCGGCTTTATAGATAGGTGTAACAACAGATGTCTTTAAATGTTCTGGTACTTTACCAGTTTTAAAAATTAAGTTTATGATATGGGTTAAGGGTTCCAATAAATATTGATGACATGACTTTTTTACACAATAGCCTAGTATACCTAGGTAATCCTTATTGGGAATAACTCATAAAAGATTTTACTTTCCTCTAACACCACCTCGAATACGTTTCGTATGATTTGTTAACTTCTAGGTACTTAAGGGCATCGTTTGGTAATCTTAGAAGATATATTCAGATCCTTTCGCATATATTAGTCATAAAACTATGATTTAGAGGCCTTACTTTCCATTAATTTGCCGGAAATAAACGCTAGAACTTTCCGACAAATTTAACTAACAGGGAATTTAGGCACAACATTAGCACACAGAAAGGCTTCAACTTGATAAAAAAGGTTGTGTATGTATATTGCCCGTTAACAATAATTCATTTTCGTATACAAACTGATTTTTCTTAGATATGCACCCTGAAAAAAAATACGATTAAATTTTAAATCAAAATGAACTCGGTACTGATCAAATACAGATCCACACCAGATTGATTAAAAAAAATTAACGCTACCCACTGCTTAAAGAAAGGGGTCCGTGATAAATTTAAAAAGCTTATGTATGTACAGGGTTTTTCCGTATATTTTGGAGCACCCCTGGAGCTTTTATTTAAAGACCTAGAAAAAACTTTAAATTACCAAAGTTCCATGATTTCTCCTGAACTGTCAGAATTTGTTATCGGACAAAACAAATGAACATCGTAAATTTGTTAAATAATGCCAATGTCGATAAAATGGAACACCCTGTATATTAATTTTTTTAACTCCTCACTCTTTTCTGATTCCAAATATGTATATATGTTATATGTTTACTTTAGTCGTTTAGGCAAAATTTCATTTCAAAATATTGCGGATTAGAAAATCTAGATTGCCCTGAGAAACAATTTGGTTGTTATTAATCGCTTATGGCAACTGACTTATGTCTTAAAAATAATATTTCATACCTTGAATGGTCTTGTCTTGGTATAATGGGTTACTCTAAAGATGAAAAATTCAATAATTATTAATAAATCGCAATATTTTGAAATGAAATTTTGCCTAAATGACTCAAGTAAACATATAACATATATACATATTTGAATCAGAAAAGAGTGAGGAGTTAAAAAAAAAATTAATATACAGGGTGTTTCATTTAAAAAAATCGACATTGGCATTATTAAACAAATTTACGATGTTCATTTGTTTTGTCCGATAAGAAATTCTGGCAGTTTAGGAGAAATCATGCAACTTTGGTAATTTAAAGTTTTTTCTAGGTCTTCAAATAAAAGCTCCAGGGGTGCTCCAAAATATACGGAAAAACCCTGTACAATATTGGTTTCTTAACCTATACTTTTGTATAGGTCAAACTAGCATAAACTAGGCGATGCCTGTCGAATTTGAAGGAACTAATCTGCAAAGCGTACAAAATAGCTTCTCTCAAAAATGTCGGATTAGAATGTCAGTTTTCATGAATGCTAGAAAGATAAAAACATTATCAGAAACAAATACGTTTTTATATCGTTGTAACATTAGACTATGTTGATGGCTTGCCAAAAAAAAAAGGAAGCTTCACCTGATAGAGTATCGTTTTGTTAAAATCATTTTATTAGACAAAACCGGTGAGCGGGTAGCTTTAGAAACACATGAAGGCAAGGGCAACACAAAAACAGAACAAACCCAACGCGCTTTCTTACTGTAAGACAACGAAAATTGCTAGACCGTTGTGTACTGAAAATATCATGATAATTTAGCCAACAGGAAATAGTAGTCATTGCTACCATAGAATGGTTTAAAGCCATTATTGCTCTGAATACTCACAGTAATTATCAAGTTCTATTGGGAGTGTAACCTGAGTTTATATACTATATTAGTTCCGAATGGGAGTTGTAATGAAACTTGATATTAATCATAATTCATAATTGCTTGCTACGGTTAATAAAGCATAATATATTTACCACTAAAAATCAGTACTGTAGTTCTTAAAAATTTATATACAGGGTTGGGCAAATGTTCCGGAACGGCTTAATTACAGGCGAACGAAAAGTGATATCGGATCCGGGTTTTGGGCAATCTATAGGACTAAAATTTTACTATTTGACTATTATACCATATGTCAGTAATGTCACCAATTGTCAAGTGTTGACGTTATTTATTTTTTTAAATGGAACACCCCATATTTTTACATTTTTAAATTCCACATAAAATTATAATTATTTTTTATTAAATGCACGATTAGTCTATACTTCATAGTTTCCGAGATATTGACTCTAGAAGTAAATATTAGGTGCTAAATATTAGCAGCTAATTTTAAAGCTCGTAGCATTTAGCAATATACCGAATCAAATAGCAGTTTAAAAAAAGCAGGCTGCTATTTCGCAACCCATCTCTAAATTGAACCTGAAAAAAACTTATTATTTATGAAGCATACAGAATAACCCACTATCATCGCTATGCCTGATTTGTTAGCAGCGATCCCGATCTATTTCATCTATCAAGCCAAAAGTTGCCTAAAAAGCCAAAACTCTGCACGTGTATTTTTTTTACCAAATCATTTATATACCAGCAAAATAAAAAAACAAACAAAACCTATCAGTTTCCATTACATCTATGGCAAAGTGCACAATTTTGCGAAAAAAATACCGTGTACCTACTATGAAACGCATTATTTGCAGCGAAGTTTGAAGCATGATGTAATAAATTCATGACGGATAAGTACACAAAATGCTTAATTGGGGAAAAGTTGAACAATTTTGAGGCAAACAGAAAAGCTTTATGAACATAAATATATAGTTTTAATTTGATTGTTCATGGATTTAGTTTTTGGTTTTAAATGTGTAGAATTTATTACCTACTTTAATAGTCTCACTATCTTTGCAGTTGTAATTAGGTATACCATAAACAGGGCAGCAACTAGGAAAAAAGCGCCGAAGGCGCTCTTCATACCTAAGAAAAGTACAACAAGACATAACAAATACTAAAGTAAATTAAAAAAAAGCTAAATTTTAATAACCAAGAATTAACTTTTTTGTAACTATAATATTCTTATAGATACAACCATTATATGATAAGCACATAATACTTTTGATAGGTAGAGCACTATGCTAAGCCTAATACAAGTGTACACTGAGGAAAATGATCTTATTTATTTTGTATTCATGGCTTATTTTGTATTAACCCATATTAAATAAATTGCTAGTGTACCAAACCCGCTTTAGTGTTATATCAATTCCGGACTTGCTAGAACAGCGTTTTTATTGGTAGTAATCAGTTCCTTTAGCAGCGCAGTTTTGTTGAATAATGAACTACTTTTAATATAGCAATTTTGTTAAGAAATAAATGCGACGCGTCTTGTTCCCAATAAAGCGCTTTCTCTACAATTAAGAATGCAGAACAGCGTCCCCAAAAACGAATTGTATCCGTTAGAACCTATAATCCACAAGACGTTGGTGCGTAGCGATCGGAAGTCGCCGCAAAAAATTGCCAATTTTCAAAGGGCGCGATTCCTCTTTCCTCCACACGCCATGAAAAGGAATGAAAATTTTTGGAGGAGAGAATAAAAAATTCTATAATAATTAACATAATCAAATTTACCATTTCGAAAAATAATTTGGGTAATTAAAGCAACAAAATAAAATATTTAAAATAAAGTTATTTAATTAAGGAGATTAAATTTATTTCTGGAAACGTAATTAAAAAAGTTTTTTCAATTTTCTTTTGGACTTATTAATTTAAATTATAATGGTGTAAAGGACCGATAATACGTATTAACGTTGCGTTCATTTAACTTTACAGCTGAGCGTAATAAGTATATTACAGAACTTCTGTAATTATAGTAAATATGCTAGACACTGAACCGATAAAATAAACCCGAATACAGACGTATAAGTGCAATTTAAATTATAAGCTAGAATGGGATGCACAAGCTCACCTTACGCGAGAAACGTCATGTGGTTCTCGTTCTAGCCGGTAAAATTTTTCGTCTACGTAAGCGTAAGCTTATGGAGCTCACAGACTGCGGCTTTGCTGGCTGCTTTGCTCAGCGATCATTTTATTTTAACAAAAACAACGCATGGTGCATGTTTTACAGTATAGGTGGCAGTAGCGACCTAACAAATAACTGTTTTTTTTTTAAATGTATTTATTTTTATTGTCTTTTTTTGTATTACGCTCAAATAACAGTTTTTAATACAATGTTAAGGACTTTAAGATGATTCCAACACAATAATATCGACTGTTTTATTGCTAGGTACATAAAATTTTTAGTTTTCCTTTAAATAAAATTGTTTTAACCATATAGAAACCGTAGAAAACGAAGCTAAAATGTACTATTTACCAGCTACACCATACACCGAACCCATATTGTATTTAAACTAAGTCAGCAGAGTTGAATGTGCTGCTTCTTCGTTTGGTCAGGATAAAGCAATATGTTATTAATATTATAGACATTTAAAGAGAATATTGTGACATATCGGTCAAGTGTGTAACTATTTTTTTTATATTGGAATACATAGGGATCCAAGTTTAATGGATACCCTGAGGCAGGTAGACCACGACGGCCGTGTCGTACTTGTTAAGATACTACGGGCAGCCATAACCCAAGCAATTCCAAGAACGACGGTAAAATGTACTAAAAGCCTCTTTGCAAAATCAAAGCCGCCATCAATACACCGTAGCGCCATCCCAGCGGAACTAACTCCAATATAAAAGGCAGTCACACTGGTAATAATCGAAAGGTAGACAACTAAATAAACCACGAAGTGCATCACAATCCAGTATAGGGAACGATATTTGCGTTTTCACCGAAAACGTCTGCCATTTTGCAGACCAGAAAACAGGTCAACGCCGCGCCGGTACCTACTAGAATGCGCGCAATCCGTTTAAGTTTTGAGCCATAAAAATGTTTAGAACATAATATAGTGTCCGCGAAAATAATAATTAAAAGAGAATATTGTGGCATATCGGACAAGTGTGTAACTATTTTTTATATTGAAATACACAGGGATCCAAGTTTAATGGATACCCTGGGCGGGTAGACCACGATGGCTGTTTCTTCCTTGTTAGGATACTACGGGCAGCCATAACCCAAGCAATTCCAAGAACGACGGTAAAATGTACTAAACTTATTTATTTTTTATATTGGAGTTAATTCCGCTGGGATGGCACTACGGTGTATTGATGGCCGCTTTGATTTTGCAAAGAGGCTTTTAGTACATTTTACCGTCGTTCTTGGAATCGCTTCGGTTATGTCTGCCCGTAGAGTCCTAACAAGGACGAAACGGCCGTCGTGGTCTACCCGCCCCAGGGTATCCATTAAACTTGGATCCCTATGTATTCCAATATAGAAAATAGTTACACACTTGTCCGATATGGCACAATATTCTCTTTTAATTATTTTCGCGGACACAATATTATCTTCTAAATTATAGACATTTTTAAAACTGTTTAAATATCGCATTTACGCCCTTTCAGTTAATAACAACGAGAGCCATGATGGTGGTTCAAGTGAAGGAAAGAAGCATATATATTGCCTAGCGGGCCAAAATATCAAATAAAAATGTATAAATAAAAACGTCTTACCGAATAATTAGAGGAAAACGGCCTGGATACGGGTCATACGGAGCTAAGCACATGAGAACTACGTTACTAAATCACCGATTTACGCTTAATCGCTTTGATAAAGTTTTAAAAATCTTTTGCTAATAGCTTTAAATATAAGTAAATTGTAGGTAATAGGACAGGTCAGGTAGGGCTATATGACTGCACCGCAAGTTAGTGTACAAATCATGAAGTATATAATATAATCTCTCAAACGTATTTTGTATTTGAATCATTAAACTAGAACTACCTAGATGTTATCAGAGGGTTAATATTTAAGATTCCGTTGAGTCGGGGCCAATTATACTTAAACAAGGGTTTTAGGTGTCATACGTTCCGAAGTCTTAATTGGACACGCCAGAATCATAGCCAATCGCAAAAAGGATCCAAATAGAACCGATAACGACTGATTGAATCTGCCACGACCAATTTAGGGTCCCATTTTTGGGACCGACATATTTTGGATCGTGTTAGAAACAATAATAAAGATTTGAGGATAATTTTCAGGGAAAAGATTTTGTGGATGTGAGGCCTTCAAATGGAAGTTTCGTAAAGGGTGAAATGGCGCAAGCGAAACATCGACTTTGTTTTAAAACTGACACAGCTTATTACATGTTTTTTTAAAAATATTAGGACCACAAACATATTAATTAAAAATATATCACTTTCACATACTTCACCGCCACGAAATTATACACTTTCACAGAATATCTAGCTACGTTCTGTGACATATACAGAAACGCAACTTCTACAAGAAAATAACTAGCGCTATTGAAAAACAGATTCCAGAACCAATCATTAACACTGAAGGAATTGTTTTGTTCGCAAAATAACAAGTGCAAGGTAATTTAGCGCTTAGACATTTAGAGAAAAAAATATGCTAGGAAGCACAAAAGTTAAAATTGGTATATTTGCAAGCGTCTATATACGTCCATTTTCCAGGCTTTTAACGCCCCTTAAGAAAAAAAAAATTGATCATAATGTTTTTGAGTCTGGAAGTCAAAAACAACTTCGATAATAGTTACAATTTCTAAATATTATCGGTACCTATAGTAAGGTCGAAAGGGGTATGAAAAAACATTACCCTCATGATTTGATGGTATTAGAATATGCGATAAATCGCCAAACTAATAAAGATGCGGGCATGTTTTTAGAAGAAAAATAATAATAACTTAATTATAAAAAAAAATCGTGTTCCACATACAGAAAAGCTTGTTACGTTAGAATCTTATTTAGTGTAAAGAAAAGCCATTTTAAGAGCAAACGGGCCCATTCACTTGGCGATTACGGAGTCGTTCGATCTCCGATCAAATTGTTTAAAAATTTCCAGGCAATTTGGTTCACTGGTGGAAAAAATTATTTCTATACTTACCCAAAGTTTAGGCCTTGTCTAGAGAGGTTTTTTTAAAACACACGTAAATATTTATTTCATATAAGTACCGACGAATTCTAGGGCAGGGGATCCCGAGAGTAGTTTCTGTGATGGCTAATTACTGTCGTGAAAACACAGCAACGATTTTTCCCCCCTTGCCGCGGTTAAGTATGCCCCTCTATATTTCTCGTACGATAATACCATGCGAGCAAAAATTATTTGCATCAAAGAGGGCCTTACATCTATGGACGTAATGCTTAGCCGTAGAGCTTAATACCTGTTGGGTGTCAGTAACTACCTGAATTAACAATCAATCAGTTATTCCGTCATCTTTGACAGTCGTTACAAGTAATTTGATTCATCGCTAATTTTTTCCAATTTCTTGAACAATTCACACAATGGGCTTTACGGAACAGCACAAAACATTCATGGTTGAAGCGTATTTTCGAAACGGGGTTAGAGTGGCAATACAATCCGGGTTTGTGCATGAACGATTTTCAAGAACATTTTCCTAACGTTGCTTTTATTGCTGGAGATTTTTATCATTGCCTGCCATCGTGGCTGTGTTTACGGAAACAGGTTCTATACAACACAAAAAAGAAGCAGGAAGACCATCTGTAAGAACAGAAGAACTTGTTGCAAACGTTCGTGAAATAATGCAAAATACGTCAACAAATTGTATAAGACGCATGTCCCAAAAAGTGGGAAGATCTTATGGAACATGCAGGACTATTCTATTTTGTCATATTTCACGTTTTGGATATTTTCAACAGGACGGTGCAACCGCCCATACAGCTGCCGAAACTACTTACGCAATTTTTTCGACGACATTTAAAGAACACTATTTTTAAAACACCAGTTGCAAATTTAGAACAATTGTAAGAAAGGACTATCCAAGAATGTGGTAACATTTCTCCAGAGATGCTGGTCAACACTTTCGAAAATATGAAGAGAAGTGTGAATTTATGCTTGGAGCATGGCGGTGGCCAATTTCAGCAATTTATGTAATTATTTTTTTTTTCTTTCTGTATATTCTTACTTTGTTAATTTTGTAAACAACAAAAATATATTTGTATTTGTCTTCTTATTTTATTACTCATTAGTTTGGCATAGCATGTCATAATATGAATTTGACCAAATTTTAATCTAGATTTGGTTAGATATATCGTCCCCATTTCATTGTGATCTAAACCAAGCCCTACGTTTTTGAATCCAAGCCCTCTTTGATGCAAATAATTTTTGCTGGCACGGTATGATTTGTTCACGAAGCGTTCCTTTACCAACTTAGCTAAGCAAAGATTTTTACTTTGCGATGCTGTTTAAAAGAAGCAAAAAGAAAGTACCAAATAGCAATGAATACAATAAATCCACATGGAAAACGTCACAACAAAAATCGCGCCGAGTCGGTTCTGGAGTGTATTCATATTATGTCGAAAAAGGAAAAAACGTATTTTTTTTTCCTCATAAGACTTAACTGTTGTGCACGAGATAAACTGTACGGATCTAAAGGTACATGTCTATGGTGGACACTTAATTTGGTTAATCCTGTATGCAGTGACAACAGAAGGAAAAATGAGGTAAACTCAACTTTCCTAAGGTGGAATCCGCTTCTACAACTCTAATTATAACTGACAAGGCATGATGCTACATAAATTTTAAAGCTGATAAACAGAGTTATATTTATTTTCTCGTCCAAGCATAATCTGAAATACAAGTTATCAAATATAGAGCACACGCACGCAGGTGTTAGAAAAACCGGCGTGAAATGATTTACCAAGTGAAGGTGATAAATTACAAATTTAATCTTGCCGGACAGTCTGGGTGATGAATTACCAATAGATAGAGATAGAGCAAAATTGAGGATAATAGAGTTAAAAAAAAAAGTTTAGTTGGACGGGCGGTTAGGCTACGTGTTTTTGTCTTTGTAATGGAACATTGGACATTGTTTATTTCATTTTATTTCGGGTACGGTGTCCTCGATAAATTTGAAGTCGGATGCCGGATTTTTTAACACGAATGGATATGCAGGTCTTTGTTATAATTTAATCAGGAGGCGTGTGATACTTTTTACGTCGGCAGTAAGCTAATTGTAGTTTCACGCTCTGTGATCAATTGAAGCACTTAATGAATAAATTACCAGCATGGAAGTTTTTGTTAAAGCTTAAAGGAGCCCTACACTGAGAGAAAGCTCTATTAGCCGTAGCTAGAGAACCATTTGTAGTAGCAAAAAATCTGCATTAAATAGGCGCCGAAAAAACAACTATGTTATAGTTATCAGGTTAGTTTTTTAAAAGGACTTTTTAACCTCAATATGGTCGTTTTTTAAATATTATTTTTTTGCTGCCAAAAGAAAAGTCTATTGCCCTAAAAAAATATATGTGCAGTGGTAAAAAATATCTTCTATTTATAAGAAAATATGATTATGTGATTACTTGAGATCATGTAGTTAAATAAAGCATTGCTTTTTAATCCCAAAAATTGTCTGCCAGCTATAAAAAAAATAATTTTTATCATTGCAAATTTGTTATATGAAATATGTTTTTTAAAGTTTTATTTGAATTTAAAACTATAAAGACATTGGATTTCAGATAAAAAATTTGTTGTTCTCACATTTTAGTAATAAAAATGAGTTACTAACGTCTAAAATGAACTTCATCTCTAAAACTCTAATTAGTTACAATTAACTAAAGCCGCCGGAAATATGTTTTTGTAGCATTTTAGCAAAAAAACTACATTAAGAAAAAACTCCAATTCATTCACCAACAACGCTAATCAAATGATATGTTTTGAATTACTCCGTTCAACTTAAACCACGCGGAGCAACGACAGATCATTGTTTTAAGTTAGTTCGTCTCTCTCTGTTCCGTTGTAGTAAGGGATAGACTATATAGCTCGCTGAAAGTTACCTAGACGATTTCTTCATATTTAAAAAAAAAGAAGTATTTAGTTCCTAAAAAGTATATTTGTAAGAAAAAGGTTTATTTTTAGTTTATTTTTTGTGATAATTAGATAACCTTGTAGCCTGGCCAGGCTACTAATTGCATAAAATAGAGAGAGAAAGACATAATAAACTGCAATAAATACCACCCTCTCTTACTAGCTTATAAGAAATTATGTGGCATGATCACATCGCCAAATCAGGACGCGATTGGCGGATTTCCACGTGCCTTATTTTGTCTAGCCGGTTAGCACCAATCGGGTTAGTCCTTGCTACCGCTACCAGATGGCAGCGCTTCTTCCTGTCGAAATATTAACTTTAAAATTTATTTCTACCTTAAGGTTGAATTCTCAACATCATTCAATCTATTGCCAACCTATAACCTATTTCGCGTTGATTTTTTGAGTTTATTATTTTAATAACTAACATTTAAAGAAAATCAATATCGTCGGTACATTATTTAGGTAGTATCCGATATAATACAAAAATATCAATTTATTTCATTGCTAATTTTGGGAGAATTGTATAGTGAAAGAACAATGAGTGACAATGACATAATAATGTTAAAAAAAATCTTACCCGATATTTTACGCTATACAATTCTCCTAAAATAAGTTATGAAATTCCTTGATATTTATTAAATATGTCAATTATTACCTATAGAATATCAAGTCGATACTGATTTTCTTTAAATTTTGTATAAAAGCTAGAAAACATAAATAAATCTACGCGAAATAGGTTATAGGTTGGCAAGCATGTTGATACTGCCGCCTTAATTTAATCAATGTTGTAGGTTCGGTGTTAGGTTAGGTCGGTTTGTAATCCGGGATTGTTGATCAGTTTGTTCTAATCCTTGATCGCGTTTCAAAATGAATAAAATCAATTTTTTAAATCATACTTTCAAGCTGTACGAAAATGCTGCTTCTTTGTCCGAAACAATGTGAAATAACGCTTACTTTATACTTACTATAATATTTAATGAGTTTAAGGTTTGATTTTTATTAGGAATCTTAATTTTTTTAAACTTTTTTGACTAGTTTTTCCCATATAAGTACCATTAAATTTTGCGTTTACATTTTTTAGCCTATTTTAGTTCAATAGCTTTCATTTAAAATATATGAGCAAGAAGAATATGTAAAACAAACACCGAATTCTAATGAAAATTCGATAATCTAATCAAAATGCGAGCGTGAAGGCAGCTCTTGCATGCCTGCTTGCTACCTAATCATATAATTTGCTGTTTCAGTGCAGGCGTAATGTTGACGATAATATGAAAAAGGCGTAGCCACATAATATGAGATTTATTTTAGAAACTAACAGTGCATTTTATTGACACTTCGTAGACATTAAACAAGTAGAATACTAATCAAGGGAGTTATTTATAATATATTATTATGGTATGCTTGGTGCACGAGCTGCAGGCCCTTGCCTGGTTCCAGTGGAGGGTCTTTCGCATCAACTGAATGCATTTCAAAACGCTAACAAACTTAACAGCTTGACCATTTCTGGTAGGGGAAATGAGGGTAATTCGGAATAGTACTTTCAAAGAAAGCAAAAAATTTAAATGTTGGATATTTTGATTAAAATAATAAACATGTTTTAGGTCTAGATAATGTACTACGCCATACGAGAATTTCAAAGTATTTAAATTAATTTAAAAGTATTTGTTCACTAATGAAAAATAAAGTGTCAAAAATCTCTGTCTACGTAACATGCAGTTAATTTGGGATACCACCAATTTGGAATATTCTAAAATGGCAGCACATGCTTTTTTATTAAAAAGGTAAATGAAACATTGTTGAAGTAGTAACCAAACATTTATTAAAAGGGAAAATTAGGTACCTAGATTATTAACAGAAGTCGCACACATATTTTGTTCCGGCGTCATATCCGGCACAAGCAAAGTGCACCCATGAGTCACATATGAGGCACTGAACCCACTGCTCTCCCCTTGCATCTTCGCTAAATTTCCCATCGCAGAAAAACATACTGTCTCCTGATCTTCTGGCTCTCTATCTAAATCAAATTTCGGGGCAAGTTCTTCTAAGGAAGTGGAAATATTGAAGCTTGCGTTAGTCACGCTATCTGTTTCTATGTCCTCTGATTTTTGCTTTCTTTTTCCTTTTCCTATTTTTTCTACTTGTTTAACTTTCTTCATAGTCTTACTCAAAGTTAATTTGACCACCTTATTTGGTGGTTTTTTCTTTGCAGCCTCCTCAAGTTCTCTTTTGTATGGAGAACTAGAGACTATTGTTGATTGATGAATATAATTTGGAATATTCCAAATTTGCTTCATATGTAGTATTCCAAATTAGCAACATGAAGATTTGCGCCATAATGCGTCGCAAAAAATAAATGCTTTAACATACCGAAAATATATAATTAACAACTTAAAATTTAAGCCTTTACTTACCTGAGGAACCAATAAAAGTTAATTTAAAAACAAAAATGGATGCGATGATTGCCGATTTAATTTCCACTTAAAAAGTTTTAGTCACGCCACAATAAATTTTTCACATCTGTTTGCACTCTAACATCAATCAAAGTACCTAGAAAAGCAGTTGTCCACTAAACGTATGCTAAGCTAGTGGTTTATGCCATATTTAACGAGATGGCGCCACGCATTTCATCAATAATTAAGTATTCCAAATTACCAACAGTATTCCGAATTACCCTCATTTCCTCTATAGTTTATACTGTGTCATAAATATTAATATTAATTATCAATCTCAAAATTAATTTTAATTTTAAGACTCCTATTCCAATAGTACATAATTATGTAGCTACACTGAGAAAAATCATTTAATACAAGTTTTTTTTTTAATATACCGGGTGTCCCAGATATGAATGCATATTCATACAAAAAAACAGTGTAGTTAATTTCTATGTTTTATAAAACCTTATTCCAGCTGCATTTTTTTGCGTAAAAACTTGTTCGCCATTTTTTATTATGATTTCCTTACTTTATTTTCCCAGAATAAACATCACTGGCGATGGTTTACAGATTAAAAAGTATTGTAATTATATAAAATGTGGCCTACTGATCACCTTAGTAATTCTTTAGAACTATATACCTAGATAACTGACTCAGAACGTCAGGAATTATTATTTAGGTAAAGAAAAGTAAAGAAATCTAAATAAATAAAATGGGGAATATTATGTCACTGAAGGCCAATTTAAAAAAAATCAAACATAAATGGTAAAGGAACCACACTATTTTGGCAGAAAAGGTAATTTAGTAGTTAGTAGTTAGTATGGACTACCAATAATAAAAATAAATTGTTTTCCAACTATACGACCTCAATTAATTACAAAATCATTTTTTTCATAGATAAAAAAATATTTTTTACTGCTTCAAGTATTTTTTTAGGGCAATAGAGTTCTCTTTTAGCAGCAAAAAAATAATATTTAAAAAATGACGATATTAAAGTTAAAAAGTCACTTCAAAAAAATGAACCTAGTAGAGTTGTTTTTCCGCACCTACTTAATGCAAATTTTTTGCTACTAATAATGGATTTCAGGCTACGATTAATAGAGCATTCTCTCAGTGTAGGTCAAATATATATAGAAATGTATGTATTTTAAAATTATAATAATTATTCTAATTTCAATAGCAAAAAAGCTACTTTATTGTACTAGTACAACGGAGTACCACTATAAGTTGAATTTAAAAAGTAAAATCTATATAAGGGTTTACACGGTTAGTTAATCCAGAATTAACTAACCACACAACTTTGACTGAGACATAAACGTCATCGTCAGGAATTATTTTCTCAAAATTACCCTTGTTCTTGATTATTATTAACCAGGTTAATTTCATTGTGAGTATATAATTTTTACACGCCCATCAAAGTTGTCTGCACGCATGGTTAATTATTATTGTTTAAAAGCTCTGCGTAACTGTAACAATAGTTATATTATTACAAATATATTTAAGTCAGAGTTATAGTATGATATATTGTTATACTGTTACAAATATGTATATTTTAACCGGTGTCATAAGCTAATATATTGTAATGAATATGTTTACGTAAGCGCTACCACATATTTTTCAGTCTATTCTATTCAGTTTTACGTCTATTATAATATGTTTTTTAACGGAATTTTTTTTCAAAATATTTATTTTGTTAAAATGCTAGCGGATTTTGGCGACGCTAAAAAATATTTTTAATTTGTCCTATAAAATAAGCTTAAATAAGTATCGGTATAGCACTTTGGCATATTTTTGTTTAGTTGTTTTGATTATGTTGGGTTGTGGAGATAAAAGTAGAAGTCATAGGGAAGTCTGTGATATGTTCAATGAAAATTACCCAAATTGCCCGCCTATTAGCCAATCGACAGTGTCTGGGGTAGCAATTACGTGGAGAACTTTCCATAACTGTTAACGTAATCGTACTGGTATACCTGAGGAGAAAAAAATTATCACAACCGGAAAATTCTCATAGCTCAAGCACACAACTTGGGCGTGACTACGATACTCACCAAACCACCGTATTTTAAAAAAGAGAAGTTTTATCCCTACAAACCAGTAATTGCACAAGAGTTATTGAAAGATGATTCCGATGGGCGAGATCAATTTTGTGATGAAATAATGATTAAGCAAACAGACGAATTGTCCAAATTTGTTTTTTAGATGAAGCTATGTTTTTTAAATGGTCAGGTTAACAGACAAAACTACATATATCGGACACAGGAAAGTCCTCACTTGTAAATGTCTGGGCGGGCAAAACACTACAATCAAAATTTACAGTATTGCTACTGCTACTTATTTGGCTTCTAGATGCATTATTGTTGGGTAAAGGGTATAACTTATTATAGTAGGTACTACTTATTATTTATTATTCTCTAGGAAACTTTCCCGCAAAATATAGAATCTCAACATTTCTCTTGGCGCAAACAAATAGATACATTCAAATCGGCCCTTTTGGCCTTTTTGAAATTAAGCCATTTATAATTCGATTTCGTGTAACTGGGGACTCGCCTTTCTTCGGCCGGGCGAGGAAGCAAACCCTATACATGCGAACGTCCATAAATTTTAAATATTATCCTTTTTTACAGAACGTTTTATCAAACGTCAGGTTTTACCAAAACAGTTACATACATCATTTATTTTTTCTTTTATTCGGTTTCCTTTATAATATTACAGCTGAGTAAGCAGGAGATATTTATTACATATTCAGGAAAAAACATTAATTCAAAAGTAATAAATTATTAGGGATGTTTTAAAAGACAGCCCGATATGGGTATATTTTAGTGTTTATAAATTTTTTTACGTAAGCATGGTTTCTTGGAATTATTTATTTTTTTCGGACATAAAGGGTGAATCTTTTTTACTGGAATAAATTGGGTAGCATGGAGGCCATCCATTCCTTGAAAAAAATTTGAAAACCCAAGCCCATTTTTTGATTTAATAGTTTTTTTTTGGCATTTCCATGAATTTTATCAGGAATGAAACTCGAGACTTCTCATAGGATAGACTATATTGTTTACTTTTAAAGAAAGCAAAGATTTCAGCGTTCACAATTTGCCTGGTTAGCTGTATGGTCCACTATATTTAACACGTGCATCAAAAGAGGCGGTGTTATCAAAATTACTGTTAAGTCACATATTAGATTCATAAAATTAATAAAATAAACGTTTTCAAGTATAATTCAGATAGATAAATTACAATTTTGAATAAGATACTATAAGTAGAACAAGTTTTTGTTTTGTTGGTTTAAATAAAATAAATATGATTATTTTTAGGTTTTTGTATTTAGTACCTACTTATTTTAGTTCCATGGTGATAAAATCTAGAATGACAGCGGCAACCTCGCTTTCCTTTTTCATGCGTCGGCCATTCACAGGTAGCAACAACAACAAGTGTAGTAATCGAACAAACCCTTCTTTTCTTCTGTGAGTAATCGTAGTATTTGTTTTTGCGATGTCGTAGTTAGCCGTCGAAATATTCGTATTTGTACATGTTGTGTGAAGTTTTATTTGTGCATTTTGTTTTGAGTTTTTGTAAAGGAGTTTGCATTTTATTGTGATTTGTAGAAAATTAGATTCTTTTCATCCGGCATTATCTTTTTACAGGTAAGGTAATAATCTGTATTATTTGCCCATTCAGTTGTGTAGTAATCAGGAAAAGAGTAAATAAAAATAATTCTTGTTAACATTTTTATCTGTGAGATAGGTTCTAAGGAGATAATAGTTCCATGACGGTTTATTACAACCATTATATGACTGAAATTGGACCATGCTTGTTATCCAGCCCACCTAAATAAAATAGGTATTTTCCCTTCTGACAAATGTAATTTGTGCAATGTCAGGTGTGACTTGGACCATCTATTCTTAAGGAGTACACGCATTGGATCGACTCGGACCGGTCGACTCGGAAAAGAGCAGTCGGAAAAGAGCAGTCGGAATATCAACGCGCATTGAATCGACTCGGACCGGTCGACTCGGAAAAGAGCTGTCGGAATGACAACATCAGCCGCGAAATGAATTCGCTTTGCCGGCAGTCGTCCACTATAGTCGAGTAGAGGAGCAGGAGAAGTAATATTTCGTTAACTTAACTATGAAAAATACTAGGGTTTGTAGTGACATTAAGTAGTAGATGTAAAAATAATTAAAAGAAATATTTTTACGGAGTGCATGAAAAATCCTTTAATATTTATAATGTTCATAAAAATAAATTAAATTTTTTTGTAAGCTGTAAATTTAAATTGTATGCCTTAATTTTCCATAACTTTCCTAAAATTTACTTATATAAAGTTGTTTATTCATTACTGTTGAAAATATCTTGTTTTATTGTAAAATTAAAATAAAATTTAATATTACAAAAACATTAATGTATCCTTATATCTACCACATGAAAGTATGTGTAAAATTTTTTTTTTTAAGGAACTATCATGTAAAATTCAACCCACTTTTTACAGTGTGCAATAAAAAAGTTACACTCAAGTTTGTTACTAAAACTAAGGCTCGAGAATTTCGATATCAAGGTAAATTAATATGTTGACATTTAAACTTTTTTTTAAAGTCACGGCGGCATCGATCAAATAGCACAATTATAACGTTTCTCTTTATTGGTGTTTTTCCGCTACACTAAATTTCATACAAAAATCGTAGTTCGCCGTCAGAGCATTCGGCCGTTTTTGCCCCTGCAAGCAATTCCGGGTCGAGTCGACCGACCCGAGTCGACCGGTCCGACTCAGTGCGCGGGGTCTAATTTAATTACATGAATATCAAAAATTTCCTACTGCTCTTTTCCGAGTCGACCGGTCCGAGTCGATTCAATGCGTGTACTCCTTTAGAGTGTAAAAAATATGAAAATGAAGTTAATAGCCTCTTCAAGCAATTGATTCAAGAATGTAAAGTCGAGTGCCCTTTTAATATCCTATACCTTTTATCACTAGGAAATATAAAAATATTTAATATTCTTGTAACATATTATAGTTCTGTGTATATCCTGGCAAGTCAGCAAATTATTTTTTTTTTCAACATTTAAATTAGTTTACCTATTACTGCAATGTACCATCACATTATCACAGAGCAGCTAATAAACATATTCTCTGTTACATGACTTAAACACAACCCATTTTCGACTTTAAATTATTAAAATAAAATTATAAAGTAAGAAAGTTATAGATAGGTACCTCCTTAGGCTCTATAAATAATGAAATAAAAATAGTACCAAAACGCTTTTACCTCTATGAAACCTGTTCCCAAGACAAAATCCTAGCTACGCCACTGCCTATATTGAATCGATATTATACCAGCATCGATATAGTCCCATTTTAAACGGCTTTCTAATTAAAAAGGTTTATAATATATTATTATTCCTTTATTGCAATTGCCAGTTTATTTTAGTACAGCGATTTCTGAGGAAAATATATGGTAAAACGAATCTTCGCCCGATAAACATTGAATCTTTATGAAAATTCGATAATCCAATCTTGACTGCGGGCGTTTCGCCGTTCTTGTATACGGTATTCTTTAATAATATGATTTGTTGCTTTGGCGCAAGTATTGTGTGTACAATATGTCGGAAAGTAAACCGGATATTGGGATTTATTTTTATGTATTTCCCCGAACAAGGATATAGAAAATTGAATATTCGTTAACTATGTATCGTATGTTTCTTTAAAGAAACATTTTTTTACGCATATATCACACAAGATCAAGATATACCGGGTGTCCCACTTTAGTAAAAGTAGCCATGGGGAAATGCTGAAATTTTTTAAGTTTCCAGGTTGGTCGCTAGGGGTCGTAACTATAGTGACCAAACAAAAATGAAGATTTTCTCAGAAATTCTTATGGTAAACATGTATGGTATCAAGTGTAGCATTTTTTAATGTAATAAAAATTCTGAATGACTTTTGTATTGGAATTTTTGCCCTACCTTTTTGTTTAAGGGGGGTAGGAGAGGACAAAGATTGCTATGCACAAAATATTTACAACTTTAGTTTGGCTTATCGTAATTTAATAAATTTGAACTCGCTAAACAGAAATTCGTTTGTTTTATCAATTTAAAAAAAATTAAAGTCGTTCTGAAATCCGTTGCGACAGCTAGAGGGCGCTGTTTAGCAGGATCAACAATTTCTTCATTTTCCTCAATAATTTTGAATGGAATGATATATAGGTATACTTTTTAACTTAAGCAAAATGCTGCAGTTTGTTTCTTTAATGCAACCATCCTCTATTATTTTTGTTATAAATAATTTAAATTTACAGAACATTAATTTAAAGAAGTATTGTGCTGAATTTTTATTTTTTAGTAAAAAATGGTATGATATTGGTAGCTTATTTCCTACAAATGCCGCATTAAAACGACACTTTATTCTTATGGAGCTCATTTTTATATGTTTTGTGACACACCCATTCCAAGCTAAACAACAGGCCTGCATATTGTTCGTGATTTTGAGAGTAAAGGTACTGTTTGGTTAGGTAGGTTAGAGTGGCAGACCTCTGGCATTGACCCAACAGTCCTACGTAGTCTTATAAAAGGACCGTTGTGGTACCTCACATGATCCGCGGAACCTATTTGAATCAGCTTCCTGATGGTTAACGCGAGGTAGATCGTAGAAGAATCTTGACAGCTCATTCAAACCAGCCACTGCTGTTAATAAAATTAGTGAGTCGACCCGATTGCAGGCTGCTCACTTCCTCCGGATCATTAAAGAATGGTTCGCCCACTTCCCATCGACAGGCCGGGGCATTCACACAAGAGTTCAATACTTTCATCGTCTACCGAAAAGACAATGTCCGGTGACTACGGCAGTAATATTTCTTAAGTCCTGCTGACTGTGCTGTAATAACGTTGCGGTTTTCCTGCCAACAAGTGGAGGCCACAAATGCCTGGAGATGCTATAGGTTGTCAGCCCTGTCCATCTACTTTGCGCAAGTTGTTTAGCTATTGAATTTAATAAATGTAGATAACTGCTTAATTAAAAATATTACTGGAAATGAAAAACAAATAACAAAAATGACATTTATTAACTAAGAAAAATTATTAAAGGAACTTATTTTGTACAATTGGAACTATACTATTACAGATGTCAATATTATATTTGAAAACCTAATAACCAATGTACAGATTGCAATTATTAAAGTAAGAGAAGAAAAAACTATATTTCTAAAAAAACATCCAACACCTTGGTTTAATAAAAAAATTATGGACATTAGACAAAAAAGAGATAATGCATACAAGAAATTTTCAATTTCAAAAAGTGAAGAGGATTGAAATGTTTATAAGAAAAATCGAAACATTTGTGTGTCAGTATTAAGAGAAAAAAAAACAAGTTATTATGAAAAACAAATAGATAATAATAAAAAAAAGAGTAAGAAAATGTGGAAAACCTTAAGGAATTTATGAAAAGGAAAGAAAAACACAACATTTTTTAACTTTTGGTTTCAAATTAACCGTTCGCGGGGTTACTGAGGTTTAATCCTCAGTACCCCAAAAACTTTACGTTTACCTAACAACATTATTGTGCTACTGCACTTCTATCCTCATAATGTGTTACTTATGCTGGATATAAATTTCAAGAATTAAAACTAAATAATTTCAGACACCTTTTAAGAAAGTTTTTTTCCCGGGTTTTTTCTTTTCTCTTCTTCTCCATTTAGTTTGGTTGGTTTAAGCCTACTCTAACAACGTTTTTGAATGCTGAGTGTTCAACCATTGTCAATTTTTTCAAGCCATGTTTCTTCTACATTTAAAATGTTTTTCTAAAAAAATTTTACGTCCATAAAAGCTCCATTAAGGTTCTAATTTTCTCTTTTGCTAACAACATCCGCATAAAATAGATTTCTGTCTCCTGATGATGAACGTTTCTACGTTCGAAACATGTAGAGACCTTTCTAACTAGAATTTTATTCTATTAAATTTTGTGGAGGAATACTTTGTGTTTTTCTTTCCTTTTCATACTTTCAACTCCACTTTAAGTATGGACTATTTCTTCAAATTAAGGAATTTAGTTAAACCAACTGCAAAAATAGATATTAAAGAAATAATATTTGAAGAAGGTAAAATATCAAACAAGAATATCATTGCTGAATAGATAATGATGCGTACCTACTCGATGGAAGAGCACAAGAAAATAATGCAATTTTAGAACTTTTACTCCATGTAGAAGAAAATAATGGAATTAACATCATGCTTCTTGGCAAAGCTGTAGCAAAACATCACTTCACAATACTGCGCCAATTACCTAAGTATGAACACAACCCTCGTAATTTTTGGTTAAACACAACCCATAAAAAAAAACATACTGTATGCAACATTCTTTGAACCTATTTATCCGTACCACGGGGAAGCCCCATTCCATAAATTCTATACTTTATCTTTTCTTCGAGCAAATTTTAAAAGGATATTTTACCGCATATAGGTAAAAATAAATCCTTATATCCATTTTACGCCTCGCGCGTATCATCTACACTACACCTGCACCAAGCAGCACATCATGTGATTCGAACGGTTTTATTATTATGGAACTTTCATTAGAACGTAGTGTTGAGAATTTTTCTTTTTTCGTGTATATAATTAGAAGCATAATAGATAATTAGCAAAAGGTTGCTGACGTCCCATAACGGGAATACTACGAAGAACCTATTAACTTGCACCGTGCGCTACAAGCAGTCACATATACATTATATACGCATACTAAAATATCCAAGAAAGGTTGCGGACGTACATTCATACAGCGATAGGTAGGTACTAGTACAATCTTTTTAGCTATCTGTGTAAATTACCTTTAATTCCAACCCGATTGACTTTCCTTGTATAATGTTGTTGAATTCGGAAGTCAAAAACAACTTCGATACTCTTGACAATGATTTATAAATATTACCAGTAGTAAAATAGCTTTGGGGGGCTATGAAAACCACATGACCCTCATGCTTTGATGGCGGCATTAGAATAAGCAATGAATCGCAGAACTAAAGATCCGAGCTTGTTTTTAGAAGAAAAACAATAATAACTTATTGCTTAGTATGTTTTCCTTACCAATATACCCATTTGAAAAAAAAACGTATTCACCATACAGAAAAGTTCTATATTATGTCAGAATCTTAAGCGACCTGGTTGCCTACGTTCCATCATACAGCAACCTTCTGGTAATGTGTGGAAATTGCTTTTAATTGCAACCCGATTAATCTTTCGTCTAATAAATTAAATAATCGCTCAGCAACCACAATATCGCTTTCAATTAAATCGAAATCACGCACTATTTTGGAAATTCCATCTGGTAGCTCGATAATAAATTTAGGTTGAATATTGTGTATTCCTTCTTCTTTCCCTGTATACCCTTCATAACCCTCTTTTTTGCCAGCAAAAATGTTCTCTTAAGTACGTCTAATATTCGTGTCATCTATTATCTAGACTACACCTGCACTAAGGGGCAAATCATATGATTAAAGACCATTTCATGCTAGAGCGACTATACGTCGGGGATGTGATTGGATTATCGAATTTTCATTAGCATTCAGTGCTTATTTTACATATTTTTTCTTGTTCTACTTAGATTTTAAATTGTAGCCATTGAGGCGAACTGGGTTAAAAGGGGGGAATGAAACAAACGCTGTAAAAAGTTTACAAAGTATAGGCTATGCACAATGTATTACGTATAATAGTGCGACAAAATATATTTTTTGTCAGAGTATTTAACACGAAATTTCAAAACATTTTATTTTCAGAATGCACAAAAATAGTATACTTAGTATCATTTATTTGGTAGCTTATTATTTATGTAGCTTGTCAAGTTGATACGAGCGGATACCGTACCGGCAAACTCCAAGTTACAGTGGTGAGTATGAGGGAGTAAATAATTTGTCTATAAGGACAACAGATCAATTAGTGTTGCCGGCGTGGCAACTTTATAAAATTTTAAAATACGTTATTAAGCGTACCACTTTAATATGTCAAAAAAATACCATGATTAAAAATATACCTAGTATTCGGCAAAATGCTGAAACCAACATAAATGCGACGGTATTCATGGATAGGGCGGATTATATGCACTTAAATTCAGCCAAAATATGCGCATATACAGGGTGGCCCTTTATTGTGGCAAAGTACAATAGCTCCGTTATTATTTCAAATACATTAAAAATATTAATACAAAAGTTGAAGGGCAGTAAGTGACTTATAACGTAAAATTATTTTTAAATCTATAGGGTGGCTCAAAAAAGCGGAACAATAAAAAATGTACTTTTTTCAAATGGAACACCCTGTATATTTTTTCATTTTTAAATTCCACATAAAATTATAATTATTTTTTAATAAATACATTATTAGTCTCTACTTTATAGTTTCTGAGATATTGACTCTTGAAAAGTGACATTTTTGAACTTTGACAGCTTTTAACTTTCTAACAGTACGTCTTAGAGCAAAACGGCTTACATATCCCTACCTTCAATTTTTATTATCTTCCAAAAAAAATCAACTTCCGGTTAAACCGGATGTTACTCGAAAGCAGGAAATATAGTTGTT
This sequence comes from Polydrusus pterygomalis, assembly GCA_963969555.1. Classification (NCBI taxonomy): domain Eukaryota; kingdom Metazoa; phylum Arthropoda; class Insecta; order Coleoptera; family Curculionidae; genus Polydrusus; species Polydrusus pterygomalis. The sequence goes on from OZ018376.1 coordinate 7,636,140, forward strand.
CCGGTTTAACTGGAAGTTGATTTTTTTGGGAAGATAATAAAAATTGAAGATAGGGACATGTATGCCGTTTTGCTCTAAGACGTACTGTTAGAAAGTTAGAAGCTGTCAAAGTTCAAAAATGTCACTTTTCGAGAGTCAATATCTCGGAAACTATAAAATATAGACTAATAATGTATTTAATAAAACATAATTGTAATTTTATGTGGAATGTAAAAATGTAAAAATATACAGGGTGTTCCATTTGAAAAAAGTACAATTTTTCTTGTTCCGCTTTTTTGAGCCGCCCTATAGAGTTAAAAATAATTTTACGTTATAAGTCACTTACTGCCCTTCAACTTTTGTATTAATATTTTTAATGTATTTGAAATAGTAACGGAGCTATTGTACTTTGCCACACTAAAGGGCCACCCGGTATATATGCCTTGTTGGCCTTTAGAATATGCAGTTATTTGGAATTCTTTTTACCAATTATGCATACTGGTATGCAATTTTTCTTCATTTATTATAGTAAAATGAGGTAAAATAACACATTGGGTTCTTTAAAATGCAAAAAAAAACAAAGAAAAATAAAAGTAAACAATTTTTTTACCTAAAATTGTATAAAAGGCATTTATTACTAAATATTTTTTTAAATATTCAACTATAAAGGATTGTCTTCTATTAGTAAAAATATGTTTATACAATGAGAAGCTTCTTTTAACATCTACTGATGTAATCGGACAATACTGCAACTTAGGTAGCAAAATATAAGGCCAAGATACAAATTCGTTGGATGGTTTACCCTCATAAATGCTTTTTACTGCAGTTAAGTATTTAAATCCTTTATTGTTTTTTACAGTCATATCCAATTTGTTCCTTACTTGATCTCCTACTTTACCAGGAATGTTGTTACATTCAACGGAAAAATAAATCTTTCGACAAACTAAAACAGAAGTATTTTTTACAAATCGAACAAACCCGAACAAACCCCAGAAACCCCCAATAAATACCTTGTGTATAACCAAAATGTGAATATAAATTATTATAATTTTCAGATTGGAAAATCCTTAAAATAAGTACCGAACTGGACATTAAACCTTTAACGTTTTAAATTTTTTGATAAAGCCAAAAACATTAAAATATGCTCTTAAAATAATAATTTATGAAAAATATGCATTTTATTATAAAATTGACAAAATATGCAAAAAATATATATGCAGTTTGCATAATATATTCCGCTCTTTATATGGAAACTAACCGTTTATTAAAATATGTTTAAATAGTTTACTATCACAATTTGTTTAATTAAACACCTAGATCTTAGAAAATATAGCCCATGGAGTGGAACAATGAATGGCTCATATTAAAACAATAAATAAGCAAAAGTCTTGTATATTTTACAAATATCAAGGTTTAAGAATTGTTATAAAATTTTAAAACGTCAAAACACAGATGAATTGTTATTTTATATCCACTCGACCCAAATTTCACTCCATGGAGTGGAATTATTTAAGCCATTACGTTTTTTTTTAAAGAAAAATAATAAATATATTTAAACGAATTGATTATTTATTAGTAGAAAAAACTTTTCTTTTGCATGCATTGCAAAAAAGTTTTTAACAGTTTTTCTGCTGACATGGAGTGAAATAAAAATACTTATTTTAATTTAACCATGTTTTGGTAATTCATTACAGAAAATATAAAGCCTCAAACTGAAAGGAATGCGTTGATACACGTACAATACTGACGATGTTGCCAGTTAGAGAGTTCATGACAATCGAAAATAATTACAGCCATAAACATTGACACATAGGCAGAGTTTTGGGTAAAACAGCGAGAATCTTTTATACAGTGGGTTTATGTATATTTCTGCACTAAATATACTGTATTTATTGTTAAAGTATTGATAAAATATTATCAAAATCAAGCAGGATAATACCTTACTCAAGTGGGTTACAGTCCACCGAGCAGACTTTTGGGTTGTAAAATAGCATTTAAAAAAAAATTCTTAAATAGGCCTTACTAATAAAGATGAGTTTGTTTAAATGTATGCCAGACCAAGTATATTTATAAACATATTATTTTATTTTAACTTTAAGGTTACAGACCGTTGCCAAGTCGTGAAACATATCAATGGTGCATACCAGCATTAAAGTGTTAATATTTCGAACACGTTTAAAGATAGGTATCGGCACGATTAATGATGGCAAATATCTGGAATTAATTGTTTAATGTCAAAATGTAAAACATTTTCTTATTTCGAAGCAAAACAAAAGTGCACAATAATTCTTTCTTTGTATATTAAAAAGTAATTTCTCATTCCAGTTAAAATAAGTGGAACATCCACACTAAATTGAAGCAGTCCAAATTCCCATAACTCAAAATAAGCAAAAAGTAATTAAAATTTGATGGGTAATTTATCTCGTAACCGAATTTAGTATAACTTTAAACCGAGAAACTTTTTCTGACAAGTGCGGAACACTCGGCTCGGTAAAAGTAAGGAAACTCAACTAGCTTATTTAAGTTAAACCCGAAATTTAAATGACTTGGAATATTTAGTTAAAAAATGTAAATTTATGTTTAACTTAAGCTCGTGTTCGTTAAAATTGTAATTCCGTTATAAAGTTTCACTTCCTGGTCTTTTCACTACTTTGATTTTTCGTTATATTTCTAAGAAAAAGGTACTTTTGCAAACCCCCGGACAAAAATTACCGAAATCCTGGAATTCTTGCTAAGTTCGATATTTCATAATTTATTTTGAAATTCGATTTTTACAGTTTTCTTACCATTTTATTAACTGGGCTTTGCTAGCGCAATTGAGCGTGTTGTATTTTTTCCAAAATAAACTTGTAAACAGCCTTTTCACTCCTTTAGGGACCGACTTTCGAATAAGAAATATGTGTTTTATTAATTTTATATTAATTTTACGAAAGTAGTCCATTATCTCAGAGTGGAGCCGTGAAGATATGGGGAAAAACACACAGTCGTCTCCACAAATAATTTATAAGAAGTCAGTTTATACAGGTGGACATGTTTCGGCACTAGAAAGTGCCATCATCAGCACCGAAGGGCCCAAGTGCCACTTACACGAATGAATGTAAACAAAATTTAAAAACATGAAAAGGACAAGAACATGTTGTATAATTGGACGAAAACAAAGTTAAAATATTTAAAAAGTGTTAAAAAAAAATTAAAAATCGATTTTAAAAAACCGAAAGGAGTTTCCTCCTCTTTTCTTTCCCTTACATAGCAAACAACTTGATTAAAAAACCCTTACATAGCAAACAACTTGATTAAAAAACCCTTTTTTAATCATGTTTTTAAATTTTGTTTACATTCATTCGTGTAAGTGGCACTTGGGCCCTTCGGTGCTGATGATGGCACTTTCTAGTGCCGAAACATGTCCACCTGTATAAACTGACTTCTTATAAATTATTTGTGGAGACGACTGTGTGTTTTTTCCCCATAATTTTATATTAGATTTTCAAAAAAGTCCGACAAAAAATATGTTTTCCAATATAAGTTCCAAGAATAGTATACATATACATAAATATACACTTTCTGGACAATTTTTCGTCTAGAAAATAACCTTTTTCCGATCGCAAGACCGGAAAAGTGACGTTAGAGACCGGAAAAGGTTTTTTTTTAAACCGACCGGAAAATGTACACTTTCTGGACAATTTTTCGTCTAGAAAATAACGTTTTTCCGATCGCAAGACCGGAAAAGTGACATTAGAGACAGGAAAAATCTTTTCCGGACTTTAATGTCACTTTTCCGGTCTCTAATGTCACTGTCACCCTGTTTTTTGTTTTTCCAATCGCTCTTTGATAATACAAGATACCTTGATTTCGTTATTATGACAACAACATTTCGATGTATTGTCGAGTGACAGTTGGTTGATTTTTAATTTTGTTCTTTATGTCAAACTTGTTTCGATAGATTATAAAATATATCGAAGTGTCGGTCTTAAAAAAAAATATTGTACCGAAACCGAAAATTAGTGTTTTCCGGTCTTGTAACGTAAATTACTATTCCGGTCACTGTTTTTTGTTTTTCCAGTCGCTCTTTGATAATACAAGCTACCTTGATTTCGTTACTATGACAACAACATTTCGATGTATTGTCGAGTGACAGTTCGTTGATTTTTAATTTGTTGTTTATGTCAAACTTGTTTCGCGAGTTCGCAAATTTAACAATATAAATTCAGATTTTGAATTATCCGACACGGAAAATGAGATTTCAGAAGAAATTTTGGAAGCAGCAAGGAAAGCGACTTACGATATTGCCAGTAAAATCAAATGCCCGTTACGAGAAGTCATACGACGCATTTAAAAATAATATAAAATAATTTAATGAAAGTATATGGAAGTGTCGGTCTTAAAAAAAATATTGTACAGGGTTTTTCCGTATATTTTGGAGCACCCCTGCAGCTTTTATTTGAAGACCTAGAAAAAACTTTAAATTACCAAAGTTGCATTATTTCTCCTGAACTGCCAGAATTTGTTATCGGACAAAACAAATGAACATTGTAAATTTGTTTAATAATGCCAATGTCGATTTTTTTAAATGGAACACCCTGTATATTAATTTTTTTTTTAACTCCTCACTCTTTTCTGATTCCAAATATCTATATATGTTATATGTTTGTTTCATAAATTATTATCATTATTTATATTAATTATTGTTACTGAATAAGCATTATGTTCTATCATGTTTTCCTCACACCAATATAGATTTTCTAATCCGCAATATTTTGAAATGCAATTTTGCCTAAACGACTAAAGTAAACATATAACATATATACATATTTGGAATCAGAAAAGAGCGAGGAGTTAAAAAAAAATTAATATATAGGGTGTTCCATTTAAAAAAATCAACATTGGCATTATTAAACAAATTTACGATGTTCATTTGCTTTGTCCGATAACAAATTCTGGCAGTTTAGGAGAAATTATGCAACTTTGGTAATTTAAAGTTTTTTCTAGGTCTTCAAATAAAAGCTCCAGGGGTGCTCCAAAATATACGGAAAAACCCTGTACGTCACGCAACCAAAAATTAGTGTTTTCCAGGTCTCTCCAAGCTTCCAGGACTCGTCTACGGCTCGCCCTGGAAATGCTTGTCTCGACCTGAAAAACACTATACTTTCCGGTCTTGTAACGTAAATTACTATTACGTTACAAGACCGGAAAGTAGTGTATCCCGTTATTGTTGTTTAAGTTTTGTTTGACACCCTAATCCTAATATAATAAAGTTTTTTTAATGTTATATGTGTATAATTGATTTTGTACAATTTTGTCCATTTTGTCCAGAACAATTGATTTTGTCCGGACGGACATAATTGGACAAAATCGTCCAATTATGTCCACTTGGACGAATTCAACCAACCCTGGTTGTCATAGTAACGAAATCAAAGTAGATTGTATTATCAAAGAGCGATTGGAAAAATGAAAGAACAGGGACCGGAAAAATCTTTTGCCGATCCCTCACGTCCATTTTCCGGTCTTGATCGACAAAACGTTATTTTCTGGACGAAAAATATGTCTAACTAAAATTCCTTTTTAAGCATATCGTTTACTGGACTCATCAGCAAGCCACAAAACCTATGACACGGTGACATATAGACTGTAAGATCGTCCTTCGGACTTGTAGTATTACCAGAGCAACGTGTTTTGTGCCAGATAAAAACTTTATCGGTAATCACAAAACATTCAAGTCATGTCGTTTTTGGAGAACTTGACCTTTTAAAGTGTTCTTTTTGAAGTGAAAACTTCTTTAGGCGCGTTTAGCATTTTTTGTGGGCACTGAATTAAACTGAGCCGTCACGCGTCGTCGTCACGCGTCAGACTCGGGTGCGCTACGCTCGAATTCAACTGCTATATTCAATCCGAACTGACCCTGACCCGAATGAACGTTATATGAAAGAGCATGCCGCCATCGGTCGCATTCAGTATCGACGTGTCGACGTGGAAACAATCAGTGTGCGTTGTCTAGACACTCGTCTGCGTCTCAGGTATGTTCTGGCATTTTTTTAATTATATATTTACGTAGGGTGAAGTAAGGTTTACCGTAATTGCTTATTCCGTGGACCTAATTTATTATGATTTCTGACTTCTGTTGAAGATGTAAAAATTCAAGGGTTGTTCAATTTTAGGAAATATCTTTTTTCGTATGCAGTAAAATTATCCCGTATTCCAAGTTTATGTTATTTTTGAAGTGAAAACTTCTTTAGGCGCGTTCAGCACTTTTTTGTGGGAAGTGAATTAACCTTGTTGAAGTTTTCACTTCTGTCGTGTGGTCTTAAGCACACACAATGTTTTTTTTATTTCTTTATTATTTTTTATCATCAAATATCTAATTCGTTTTAATAGTGAAGTATTTAATGACGGATTTAGTAAATATATAATTTTGTAATGAAAATGCTTTTCCATTTAGCGCAGCTAATAAACTGATTGCAAATTATGATGGTGAATTAATATAGTATATAGGTTCGTGACTTCGTGAGTGCTTGAAATTATTAATAAATATTATATTTGAAGCCCTGTTATGTTTGGTGTAAAATACTTTAAATATGGCGAACTTACAGATAGTGAAAGGGGTAAATAAAATGTTTAGCTTCAAAAATTTCAATAATACATTTTACCGGAATTGTTTCCCCCGATGTCACATAACTCGCTGCTTTCCATATAAAAGTGATAAGGTATTAGCAGAAATATTGGACTTATCTATACTTATATATAAAATAATAAAGTGACTGACTCACTGACTGATTCGAAGATATCTTCTCCCTATAGCGCAGGCATCCACTAAGAAGGCATTTTTCGAAAATCAACCCCTAAGGGGTTGCAGTGCTGTGTTAATCAAACTAGTTATTTTTATGCTTTTGGCATATGAAGAAGAAATACAGACATACTCTGGAGCTGGTAGAGCAATTATGATACCTTTCCTGTTAAAACAAACAGATATTCTCTAGAATTCTTAGGAGAGAGAAGACATCTAGACAGACTAAAAAATATCGTGTTACCAGTGAAAATTGTTATTTTTAATTCAGTTCTGAAATCGACGTGTTTACTTTCAAGGATTTTAAGGTAAATTGTGGCATTTTAGTGGTTTCAAAAAACTGCTTTGTTAAAAGTTTCTGTGCTTTTATTTAAAAAAACACCGGCACACTATTCGTCACTGCCTTCCTGAACAGTCCTTTCACTATTAGATACTAATTATTTTTTTTAATAATTGCAAGGTTCCGGAAGTTACCCCTGCATTCAAGCTATTTATAGGTCTTCTTATATCTGATTGACCTTGAGAAATGGGCCCTTAAAGGGGTGAAAATAGGGTTGAAAAGTTTCTGTTGTAAAAGTATTTTTTGTCAAAATGGTTTGAAACTCATAAATACTCTAATATACAATTAGTAAAATAAGTATTTAATTATTTTTATTTAAAATCTGTCCCCTAAGGTGTTGTGATTATGGCGGTTTTAATAGTATATTAAAGTTTCATAATTCATTCATATCAAGCGGTTTTAGCGCACGCGTCTATTTTAAAAAACGAGCCACAAAGTGGCGAGTTTTTTATTGACACGTGCGCTAAAACGCCTTATGAAACATGTGCTTTATACATTTTTTTCTATTTCACCTTTTATAATCAAGAAAAATACATTTTAAAAAGAAAATAAATCCTTCAAATTTTGTAAAATTTTATGTCTAAACTTTATGTTGGTAATACTATTTTTTATCAAAGGAGCCTCTGGACAACAAAAATTATTTTGCAAACTGTCATTTTTTGATTTATTGACCCATTTTCACCACGAGATTCTAAAGTTATCTTAGCGATATGAGATTTGAAATTGGACGGAATACGTTGTGTGATCCTTGTACATTCGGTACATATACAGAGCGTTCGGAAATTCGGGCGATTTTACTACATTTTTTCGAATTTTAAAAGACGTGATTTTATGTCACGGCATTGCAATTTAGTATAGGGAAGATGGAAAATTCAAATAAAGTTGAAGTTAAAATCGACATTGGTAGGTTAGTATATTGAATTTTGGATAGGATTTGGCAGATAATGATAGCTTGAAGCATCTACAAAAGATTGATTTATATATTTATGCAACCAGCATACATGACTGTTATCCACACAGAATAAAAAAGTAGGTTATCAAGCTATTTTTCCTCTGCGAAAAATGGGTTTTCTCGTAAATCACAAAGGCCGCGCAAGTCAATGAAATAAAACATTTAAATGTTACCAACATCAAATAAAGAAAAAACGCGTATCGAAATAGCTTCATTACGATACGCAAATGCGTATCGTACTGAGCTTATTATGAACGTGAAATAGAAAAAGGTATTTTCTTTGTTGCTTGTTTATTTTTGTTCCTCGCGCTAGGCAAAATCGATTTATTTACAAGGAAACTAACAAATGGGGTTCTAATCGTTTGAGATAACAGCGATTTAATAAAAATATGTAAAAAAGTGTGTTTTCTGCTTACATAGTCAATGATCATTGGTAGAAATAAAAATCATGTGTAGAATAATATTGAAAATTTCAAACAAAAATTTAATTTATTTCCCAACGGCCACAAAAATGGTCCAGTTGATGATTTTCTTTTTATTTGTTAGCTTTAATTAAATACTGTTAACGTTTCATGGTTACCGATGAATAAATTTGAAATGGCCAGGATTACCCGTTTTATTTTTATTTTAATTTTCAACCAAATGATTGCCAATCATTGATCTTTCATGCGAATAGTTAGAAACCGTATTATTGTAATGCATTTTAACGCTGTAACAAACTACAAATGTTAAGTGTTTATATTGTTTGTTATAGGACAGTCCATATTATAGGGCATAGGGTATCCAACGTAACTTCAAATATGCAGCAAGTGTATTATCAAAGAGCGATTGGAAAAACAAAAAACAGGGTGACAGTGACATTAGAGACCGGAAAAGTGACATTAGAGTCGGTCTTGCGATCGGAAAAACGTTATTTTCTAGACGAAAAATTGTCCAGAAAGTGTAAATTTTCTGGTCGGTTTTAAAAAAAATATTTTCCGGACTCTAATGTCACTTTTCCGGTCTCTAATGTCACTGTCACCCTGTTTTTTGTTTTTCCAATCGCTCTTTGATAATACAAAATACCTTGATTTCGTTATTATGACAACATTTCGATGTATTGTCGAGTGACAGTTCGTTGATTTTTATTTTTGTTCTTTATGTCAAACTTGTTTTGCGTAGATTATAAAATATATCGAAGTGTCGGTCTTAAAAAAAATATTGTACGTCACGCAACCGAAAATTAGTGTTTTCCAGGTCTCTCCAAGCTTCCAGGTCTCGCCTATGGCTCGCCCTGAAAATGCTTGTCTCGACCTGAAATACACTACTTTCCGGTCTTGTAACGTAAATAACTATTTACAACCTGGTACAACAAATTATCATTCTAACTCGCCTTTGAATCGTTGCTGTAAATCGTACAATACACTTTCAAATTTGGTTCAACTGGATATTTGTTTTCTTTCCCTGATGGCTCTAACCAGTGCAATCAAAAAGTTTTATTTGGATCATATTGCATAGGAAGTATCTTATGAATTCAATTTTAGTATAATAACACTGATCTGTTAATATTTTAATTAAAAACATATTTTTATATACCTTCATTTTTTTATGTAAGTAAAACTGCTATAATGTTAGAACTATATACTGTTTTATTTAGTGAATACTGTTCCTGGATTCGTCCCGTCTGTATACCTTACTGTAAAATAAATAAAGCTGTATTTACATTAATAACGTTATTGTTGTCTACATATTGTGAACATATTTATTTATAAAATAAGATATTTTAATTTTATAGCAGGAGGCAGTTACCTTCCCTGACGGGCTGCCTGTGTTCATTTCATCATTTAGTTAAATGGATTTATTGCATTATGCTCTACAAGTGACTGCCTAATCAACAATGCACAATGGCTATAAAATGCTGCTTATTTTAAAAACTGTGCACAACAAACCCAAAATTTAAAAATGCTCATCAATCTATAAGGCCCTTTTTTATGGCTTTACGACCTTTTACTTATTTCTTATCGATATATGATTCCTTCCCCTAATACAAACCATAACCAATCAAATATAGTATACGGGCGTTATCGTGTCCAGATCGCGACATTAGAGTGATTAAATAGTGACCCAAAATACTTTAAAAAGTAACATAAACCCTTTTTATAGCCTATTGAAGTTTCCGTTTGAAAAAATCCGAGTTAAATCTACACGTACGTGTATACGGCTAAACGTAAAAACCCATTTAAGCAGGATTTTCCAAAGCTTTGCCCAAAGATAAAAGAACCTGGCTTTGGAGATAACGCAGGAAAGAGTGCTAAGGCCCCTTTGGGCTTAGGGAATTAGAATTTAATACTGGCGAATTGTATGTGTGTTACTATACACGGAGAATGTGATTTCGACAAAATTCCATGGATATCGCCGCATGAAGTTAAAAATAAAACACAAAAGCAGAAGAGAGAGGATTTATATACAGTTTTATTTCCTCCTGTGTGGCTCCAGTGTATGGTAAGTTCGTTTTTAAGTGTACACTAGAGGACATTAAAAGTGAGATAAGTGTTCCTTTCGTAAGGTTAAATCCAAGAGTTCCCGATGAATCAGTGAAATGAACTTTCAATCAAATGGACCGCGTTATGTAATTACGAATTAAGGGACATTTAACGGTTTCGAGATATTTAAATCAAAAGGTTTTTAATTTTGTTGAGTTGCCCCAAAGTCGTACCAAATACCTTAGAACCTTGTTTTTTTTTAAGTAGGTCCAAAATGTAGTATACTTTATACCTATGTTTTAAAATTGCGAATATTCCCCAATTTATGACCACTATATACCAAATGGTCGCTTAATTCGATATAACTATTAAAGTTAAGTATTAGGGCTCGGAATTTTTAAAATATAAGTATTCGAATAGTCGTTTGGTATGTTATTCGAATAGTGGAATAATTCGAATAGTCAAATATACCTAGTCGAATAATCGAATAGATACTTGAATGGTCGAATAGTCAAATATTCGAATTTCGAATAGTCAAATATTTGAATAGTCGAATATTCGAATAGTCGTCTATTTAAATATCGAAATACAGTCGTTTAATCACGGTAGAAGTGGTTTAACTGCTTAAACATAACAAAGGAACATTTTTAAGTATTAGTCATTTTTAATATCTAAATTATCGAATAATAATAATGTGCTTTTTGTCGAATAAAGTAAGATGACAAATAAATAATTCTGTTAAATTATTTCACGATATGAGAACTTGAGAACTCTGTAATAAATAAAAAAAACTCTTAAACAAAATAATCCAACATTTTACACAACGAAAATAAAATTATAAAAATAAACCCGGTGTTTTATTTAACATAAAACAGAAACAACAAAAACTGGAACAAGAAGTTCAACAAATTCATATAATAATCAAATTTTGAATAGTCGAATATTTGAATAGTCGAATATTTAAATAGTCGAATATTCGAATAATCGAATTTTTTAACTAACAAAAAATTCGAATTTAGAATAGTCGAATATTCGAATACAATTCCGAGCCCTATTAAGTATAGTTTTAAATCTTCATACAGAATTAACCGACATGTATGACGCTTAATTCTTTATAACAAAACTAAAAAAAATAAAACTACACTGGTTTAGTATGAAAATGATCGCGGATTAAGTTCAGCCAATTGGCCCTTAATTTCATATTACAGAAATAAATATAATAAAATTGTATTTTGTAATATCGTTTTGGCGAATAATTCGTTATTACAAAACGTTAGTTATAGTATTAACTTTGACAAAAAAAAATACAGGTGCCTATAAAAGGGGTAAATAGGACATTTAAGTAAAAAAAGTTATCTCTTTCTTTTTGAACTAAAAACACGACGGCGAATCATTTTTAAACAAATTTTAGAAACAAACCCTTAAAAAAATTTTCTATCCTCAAAATCTGATAGGTTTGCAACTACAAAAAATGCCAGAAATTATTAACTTATTTCCCAACTTGATCAAAAATTGAGAAGAAATTACAATTTGTTGGCAAATTTTAGGCATCTTTACGTAAAAATAAATTGAAGATCGACTTTTACAATTTCTTGAGCAAAAATTTAAATTTTAAAGCCCGGAACTGCCTATTTTCCCATGCGTTAAATGATAATGTTGCAGTGCACATGTCTAATCGTGTGTAGCTTTGTTTACATGCGCAAGGCCATAAATTTGCCACTTTCGTGATTATTGTTTGCTTATTTAAAGGTAAATATTTATGAGAAATACTAATAGTTGATAATTAACTCGGATACCAAATTTAATTATTTTATAAGCCAAGTAAGTAAATGTTATTAAAAAAGTCTTCGTAAAATTGGTAAAAATTAAATCTTACGGATGTGATATATAAAATGTCAATGACACCACCACTAATATTGTTAAAGCCAATATTTGGTCCATTAGTTATGGTAACATGGTATTATGATCTCCGTTATTGAATACTAAACGAACTAATATTTTTGGTTGTATTAAATAAATGTTAAAAAAAATTAAAAAATAATAATTTTACACTTTCCACAGATTTTTATTTTAACTCGACATGTTTCGCAACACAGTTGCTTCTTCAAAGGAGTACTTAAAAATTGTATCTTAAAAGGTATAGCTTAGGTGTAACAATAAAATTACTATAGGTTAGGTATAACAAGAAAATTACCTGCAATTTTATTGTTACACCTAAGCTATACCTTTTAAGATACCATTTTTAAGTACTCAACGCAACTGTGTTGCGAAACATGTCGAGTTAAAATAAAAATCTGTGTAAAGTGTAAAATTATAATTTTTTTACCATTTATTTAATACAATTAATAATGGATTTCCACCAAGTAAAAGCCGAATCAATTCTAATTCTATAATATTTTTGGTATCGAAAATAATTTTTTTCCTTTTGTTTATTAAAACTATAATTAAAGTTATTACCAAAAAACAAACAATTTAATGATCCCCTTACTAAATTAAATAAAATAATAAGTACTTGAAATAATAAAATTTAATTTAAGCTTAATAATATTATTGTATTTAATTTAAAATATGAATTGTAGCGTCGGTATATTTTAAAATTTAACTGAAAATTGAATTTTTAATGCAATGTTCGCGAGAAATGTCTGGTTTAATAATTTTATGTTTAAATGGCAAATTCTATTTTAAAAGTTTCCCGGAAATCGCTAAACAAAGAAACAATTAAACAATAACAAAGCGAGCCGCCAAAAACCGGTAAATTCAATTTTGGAAATTGTATTGGCTACCAACAAATTAGTTTTTAGTCATTTTAAAGAAATGGGAAGAGGGTTGTGGAAGAACCAATGAGTAATTAAAAAAACAAAATTTGGTTCAAGTGCTCGTTATAGATAATAGAGAGATTTTGGAACTCTTATTTTAGCCTGTCATTATCGTTATTCTGAGCATGCGCAATACTAAAACGAGGCAACGATTCCTTTATTAACGATAACGAACTTCGTTAATTACGGAGATATAAGGAAGGCTATCGTTATGGTTATTCTTATTTTGCTTAATTTGCCATGTTGCCAATACCTACCTATATAGTTTAATAAGAATATATTTCGGACGCGATATCATTTTTCGGAAAACACTTAAAAAAATTGAAATAACTTTATAACTGTAGTTCAGATAAAACCGAACACAAAAAGTTTTTTTTTGTTTATACATAATTCAAAATTTTACTGTAAATCATAAAATTACGCTGCGGTAAGAAATATAATTATATTTTTTTGTAAAAGACTTAAAGGAATCCAATATAACCTTACATTTTTGTACCATTTCCATTGTTGATTGTTTTGTGATTTCCATAAATAAATGAAAGTGGTGTAAAAATACCGTAATTTGTTTAATTTATAAATGGAGGTCCAGAATATAGTTAAAAAACGACTGAGATTTTGGGATGAGGATGACTTGTCTTTATTACGGGAAGTGGCAGATCAAAATCCATTCGAAAATCCAGATTTATGGAATGTAGCTACAAATCCTGATCTTGTCCTGAACTGATCAGGAATTCTTAACGCCCTCGCTAATCGGGGAATGTCTACTTTTTTAAATCCAAAGTTAAGTTTAGCATACTTTGGTTCCATGTGTTTCAAGTTTCAAGTCAATACCACGTTCCACTGCATTTACTGGCTCTTGAAAAATATCGTGAAAAATTATCGCCCTTATTAAGTTGCCGTGAACTCTGGGAATTAGGCTTCTAATAACATTTTCTATTTGATCATTCATTTTGAATTCAAAACATAAACAAATAATTAAGGAAATAAAATAAGGTTATGTTTGCACCTGTCAAATTATTTATTTTTAAGGCGTTCAAAACCTATTCTTGTAATTGTCACCGTAATCGTTATCGTTAATAAAATTAACCATAACACTTTGTTTTTTCAAAACTAAAAAAATCCTAAAATGTATTTTTCTATTTCACGTTCATAACAAGCTCAGGACGATACGCATTTGCGTATGCGTATCGTAATGAAGCTATTTCGATACGCGTTTTTTCTTTATTTGATGTTGGTAACATTTAAATGTTTTATTTTATTGACTTGCTTGGCCTTTGTAATTTACGAGAAAACCCATATTTCGCAGAGGAAAAATAGCTTGATAACTTACTTTTTGAAGTGAAAACTTCTTTAGGCGCGTTTAGCACTTTTTGTGGGCACTGAATTAAACTGAGCCGTCACGCGTACACCCGTCACGCGTAACGCTCGAATTCGACTCCTATATGCCGCATCAGTCGCATTCAGTATCGACGTGGAAACAGTGTGCGTTGTTTGTGGTTTAAGATCACAAGATAGACACTTGTTGCGTCTCAGGTATGTTCTGGCATTTTTTTCAAGGGTTGTTAAATTTTAGGAAATATATTTATTCGATATTATTAATTTCACCTTGTTGAAGTTTTCACTTCTGTCGTGTGGTCTTAAGCACACACATTTTTTTTTATTCTGTGTGGATAACAGTCATGTATGTTGGTTGCATAAATCTATGAATCAATCTTTTGTAGATGCTTCAAGCTATCATTTTCTGTCAAATCCTATCCAAAATTCAATCTACTAACCTTCCAATGTCGATTTTAACTTCCAACTTTATTTGAATTTTCCTCTTCCCTATACTAAATTGCAATGCCGTGACGTAAAATCACGTCTTTTAAAATTCGAAAAATAGTAGCAAAATCTCCCGAATTTCGGAACGCTCTGTATATGTACCGAATGTACAAGGATCACACAATGTATTCCGTCCAATTTCAAATCTCATATCGCTAAAATAACTTTAGAATCTCGTGGTGAAAATGGGTCAATAAATCAAAAAATTATAGTTTGCAAAATACTTTTTGTTGTCCAGAGGCTACTATGATAAAAAATAGTATTACCAACATAAAATTTAGACATAAAAATTTACAAAATTTGAAGGATTTATTTTCTTTTCAAAATGTTTTTTTCTTGATTATAAAAGGTGAAATAGAAAAAAATGTATAAAGCACATGTTTCATAAGGCGTTTTAGCGCACGTGTCAATAAAAAAACTCGCCACTTTGTGGCTTCTTTTTTAAAATAGACCCGTGCGCTAAAACCGCTTCTTATGAAACGTGTACTTTAATATACTATTTATTTGCTAAATTAAAATACCTATAGACAGTTAAAAAAAAATACGTGTTACTTATTTTTATTTTCCACATTTACACAAATTTTTAATAATACGAAGGCAAACCAGAGGTTTCTTGTTAATAATTTTTATTTAAATCTTATTTCCACTAACAATTTTATTACGATAGAAAACCCTTCCCAAAGTAGTTCTTTATTAACTATAAACGTAAAAACATTCTTTTACTCACAAACTTACCTTGGAATTCTAGGATTTTGTAAGTTTCCTTAATAAAATTTTTTAATACTAGATAATAAAACTACGTCTTCCTCACTGTTTTCATCTGAAATTTGAGCAATAAAATTTTTGGTTTGACTTTTAAAAGAACGATGGAAATTTAAAACCGTTACATTTTGTGCGAGATCTGAATTATTTTCGTAAAATTTAAACATATTATTATAAAATAATTCTAAGGAAGATTTAAATAGGTTAAAAAAACTTTTAGCCTCTCAAGATAAATTAGGTATTAGTAAACATACAAGGTATAAAATAAAATGCATAAAGTTGATTTTTCCGCACCGTAAACGTCAAAATTTTACCTAGGCTCATTGATTATTAAAAAAAATGTTTCTATCATTTTGGCAAAGGATTAACCAGTGTTACCAGGGGAGCCCATAGGCTGCGGCTTTGGTGTTTTTGTTTTACACTATAGGTAGCAGTAGAGAAGTAGCTCACAGACTGCAAGTTTAAACTAGATGGTATGGTAACCATAATTATACAGGGTGTCCGGAAATAATGAGCAACAAAATTAGGGGATAATGCTAGACCGAAAATAAATGCTATCTCTTCCTATTAAATTAAACATTAAAATCAAAAGTTCAAAGTGACGTCCTTTCTCTTCAAGGCATAAATTAATTATTCTTAAAAAATTCCGAAGAACTCCATGGAATATTCCTTCCTTTGCTATGCTATGTCTAAAGTTGAAAATAAATTCAAACGATTTCGTATTCATCACATCCACGCAATGTTATTTTAGCGCTTTTCTCGAGAACGGTTAGATTTATCCAAATAATTTTTTTTATGTCAAAAGGTTAGGAGAATAAAAATATTCAGTCAAAATGCGCATACAAAATAGGACAAAAAGTTGGGACCATTCAAATTAAAGTATAGGCTCGTATGTGGCGCCCTCTACAAAATGCGAAATAAAGATGGGCAAATTTGTATTCCTCATCCCGAAAAAGCCTCATATACGAGATTTCGTCACAATATTATGAGCATGGCACAAGGTATTGCAAAAAAAACTACAAATAAAATTTAACTTTAACACCATTGTAACTCTGTTAATAATCAATTTTCGAAAAAATGTTATAGGAAGAGATAGCATTTATTTTCGGTCTAGAATTATCTTTTACATTTTTTGCTTATCATTTCCGGACACCCTATATGTATAAATATCATAGCGCTTTTAACCTATCAGACTATCTTCAGTGCCTCCTGCAAAGCAATAATTGAACATTGAACTTAGAAAAGTATGAAAATAAAAAACTTTAAAAATTCTTTGTGAAAGTAAGTAAAACGGTTCATTACTTACTTTGTCAGGAGTTGTACATAAGGTCTTTCAACGTCAAGTAAAAAGGTAACGGTGCAAAGCAATTATTACAAACGCACAAAATAAGTTTAAACAATTTTTGAAAACGTCTTGAAAAATATATATTTAATAAACATCCTAGTGTGGGGGAAAAAAACTTTAACCTATGGAGAGAGCAGTTAGGTTAGAGCGGAAAAATTCAAAACAAAACAATTTGTGCACAAAAAAAAAATCCAAAAAAAAAACTGTTGATTCTGACAGACCCTGTCTAGTGATAATCTGATATTAATAATTGTAGTTTCAGCACAAGCAGACGTTTTTATAAAGAATGACTTTTTCTTCTATACCTACTAATAAAAAAAATGTCCTCTTCCAAACTCTATCCGTGGACACACGTGTATGTTTACCACATTAGTCCTTAAATGGCTGACTTAATGTCTTATTTATTAACCTATGTATTTTATTTAAAATTTGACTAATGTAATTCAAACCTATTGACCAAACCTGATGTTGATAATAAATTCCCAAACAAATCACTATTGGACTTTAAAATAATGCACACCGCATTGTACCATAAAATCAAATTATTTTAATTAAAATGTTCATGGTTCCAGCGACAACAATTTGAAGTTTTAACTAATAATCAAATATATTTTGCATAAACCACAGGGAATAGTTTGTTTCGCATTTTTTTATTTTTTTATGTAAAATTTTATTAATTGCTTTTCGGGATTATATTATGTGCATCAAAGGATTTGTTTTGTCATCAAAATACCCGCTATTTACTAAAAAAAAAAATTGAAATTTTTGTGTATAACTGAAAAATATGGGAAAGCAAACAGCAAACAGAATATTTATATTTATACAGTGTGTCCCCGGATCGACACATATTGATACGTGAAAAAGACTGATACACGTGGACTTTCAACCTGAACAGGGTCGTATTCAAACCCTTATATTACTTTTAGGGCTGCACGCATTTAAAAGCAATCTGGTAGTTTTGCATCATAATTTACAGGTTTAGTATACCATAATGCGACCCATATAGTTTTTATACACCACATAAAACAAAAAACTATTGTTTATTTTATTTTATTACCTGTTTTCTTGATATTTCTACCTCAGATTAAAGTCGTATTACACCTAAGGATTATTCTACGCTAACAATTACAGCACTATTATGCAAAACCAAAATGCTAAACTCTAAATGATTTTTAAAATAATAGAACAGTATGTTAGGCAAAATACAACTAGGTACAATATAATCACAGCGAATGCAAAACCTGAATGGAGTCCTGTACCGATTGTATTGAGCGATTCGTAGTTATTGTTTACTGTCCCTGACAGTTGAAAATAAATAGACTTTAGGTGATACAAAAAAATGTTATTAGACAGAAAAATCGCGAAAGAAAACAAAATTTTAAAATCCTATGCCTTTTTGATTTTTTGCATTTTGACACGACAAGAACCTTTCTTGAAGCTTGTCAATAACTTAGTAACTATGGAGATGTTAACAAGGTAACGCTACTTTAAGGTAGATAAGCGTCCCGGTACTTTTTAATGGAAATACAGTGTTGCCATAGCTCAGCAACTAGTGAAGATAGAATTTTGTAAATTTGGGATCTTACTAAATTTGACACGCCCAATTTACTGCAATAAAAATAAATTGGGCATTCCATTTAAAATAACAAAATTACTACGTGTAGCTCAAAACTGGGAAATCTGGCAACAGCGCCGATATCATTTCTTAATTCCAAATGGTCCAAAACCCTCAAATTCCAAATTTTGTAGGCGCATCTTCAGAGGTTTTAGTCCCCACCCTGTATATACATTATACAGAGTCCTGCAATAGTGCGTCGGGCTTCCATAGCTTCTCTATAAGAGTTAAGTTAAGAATTTTATTCATATGATGACTTATCCTGTGATACGGAATGTATTTTAGCATAATATACAGGGTGGCCCAACAAGTGTGACAATATAAAGCTGTATTTTTTAAATGGCGCACCCTGTATTTTTTGTATTTTTAAGGTGATATTAGTGTATTTTACAAAAAATGTTTATAATTTCATTAAATTTGCTTTAGTAGTTTAGGAGTAATAAATTAAAAACTAAAAAAAAAGTCCGTGAAAAAAAAAGGTATACCTACAATCGAAAAGCATTTTTTACTTACGGCATTGTGTGAGATTATTAAATGTCAAGGGACCCAAAGAAACTATAAATGAAATAGATTTTATCTATCGTCATTTCTATTAATCTTTCGTTAAAAAGCATGAATTTTAAAAAATTTTCTTACTCTGGAATGGCTCAAAATATTAAGTAATTCTTTTACGTTTTTGTCAGTTTCTAAATCAAAACATAATAACAGTTTTTGTCCAACAGGAATTTAGGTTTTGTAAGCTTAGTTTACAGACTATAGAGCTACGCATGCTGTACCTATTTAAATCAAATACTGGAACGATGTGGAACCTTTAAATATAAACTATATACGAAAAAAAAATCCTTCTTGACTCCTGCCGGAGTAACTGGGCCGTAACAAGCCTGGTACCTCAACAGTATTTTATTTCAAGCTAAATGGTTAGCCAATCTACCTCATTTTATTACATTTCATTTATTACATTCCCTTTTTTTATCTTTTACAGAAAGCATCTGCATGACTTTTACGGAAAACAATTTTTTCTTTTTTCTTTCCCTCTTATTTTACCACTTTCACATGTCTCCGACATAGTTGAATTAAACTAAATATATATACAAAATATGTATATTTTATTGAGTGTGAGTGTTATTGGCTCTGCTTTCTACTCGATTTTTCAGTGGTCATAGTTGATAGAAAATTTTGGTTTTTTCACTAGTTATGTATTACTCTGCATACTACCAGCTGGATTAATATTACAAGTTAAAGTGTTGTGGATTCTTAAATAGCTTACATTTAAGTGCAAACAATAGCCCAACAAAAATAATAAACACTGTATTTTTTGCATGTAAACTAAAGCAGCTTATCTTGATATAAATCTAGTCCAGCAAAATAAGAATTTGATATTTTGCATTTAATAGGAAGACCATTAAATTGTGACTTCTAGTCCAGCTGAATAAGGATTTGCAAAAATGACTAAATGCAGAACATGTGATGCGGAGGAAGTAGGTAGTTATTTTCACGCCAAATGTGATACTTGTAACACATACCTTTGTGTTAACTGCTCCTCATTGTCAGCCTCAGAACAGAAGGGAGTAACCGTAAAAAATAGGTCACCTTGTGTTAGATACAACTGCAAGGATTGTGTTAAACAAAAAACAGGAATTGCAAATGCTGATATGAAAATTATCCTTGCCAATATTGAAGACATAAAATCACTATGCTCTAGGAATGATAATAAAATTGAAAAGGCATTTAAATTGGTGGAAAGCAATACCAAATCCATCACTAACATAATATCTGAAATTTCCCCTCTGAAGCCAACTTGTGATAAAACAAATGATCTGATTAATGGTTTGAAAAGTAGCATCAAAACTAACATCGAAAAAGGGTTTTTAGATTGTGGGAAAAACTTTAAGAATATTCAAGACGGAATGGAATTCCACAAACTCAAAATGCAGGAAGTTCAGGATGGAATAGAGGCTCAAAAACTAGGAGTTCAAAGTCTTATTGACCTAAATAAAGAAATCAAGGACGATATGAGAAGTGGTTTGGATCAGGGCAATAGAGAAAACTGTACACATTCAGAAATTTTGTTAAAAAAATTACGGGATCATGAAGATAAAATCATACTTTTGCAACAGGAAATTGAACATCTAAAAAAAAGCTTTAAAGAGTATGGCAATAAGGAGGTAAATAAAATTATATCAAAGGATAAGGAAGATACCTGTACTACATTGAAAACCAAGCCTTTGATTACACAGAACTCACAACCCAACCGTGATAGAACCAACAATACTATACTAGTTGCAGGAAAGCCCGAAAATAATACCAAACCAATATACATAGGAAATCTTGATGTTACTATGACCAATAATGATGTTCAAAATTACCTAAGTACTAAATTTATTGGGATGGAGTACAATGTTCAGAAATTAAATACCAGGTCAACAGATTATGCTAGTTTTAAGGTAGATGTCCCTCAAGGCAGATTTGCAGAAGTACTAGATAGCGCCAATTGGCCCAAAGATGTTGTTATAAAAAGGTTTTTTCCAAGAAGCTACAACGGTAGTTTTAGAAACAACCAGGGCTACTACCGAAGACATTAGCTTTGATGAGTCAACGGCGGATGGTTTGGGCTCTTCTTCCTATGGCACATCGGATACTAATCATCAGTACACTATATATTACCAAAATATGAGGGGAATAAAAAGCAAACTGGCAGAACTTAAAGCATCAATACATGTATCAGATTATGATTTTATCGCTGCCACGGAAACCTGGTTAAATCCGTCTGTTTTTACAAGTGAATTTTGCGAAAATTTTAATTTATTTCGGAAAGATCGAAATGCATTGGTTACCGGTAAATCTCAAGGTGGAGGTGTTTTCCTAGCGGTGGCTAAACATATAAAGGCAAGACAAATAGATATGTTTGATGATCCAACTATGGATGCTATTTGTGTTCAAATATCTGGAAGTATGGGGACATTTTGTATCATTGTAGTGTATATACCTCCTGGGAACAATTTAGATCAATTAAACGCTTTTTATGAAAACTGTGAAGAGAAATTATTTAGCAAAAAGTGTGTTATGGTCGGTGATTTTAATATTCCCGAGTACAATATCAATTCAATAGGAGGTAGTGATCGACTAAGGCATTTAAATAATTTTCTGGACTTTAATGCATACTCTCAATTTAGTTCAGTTAAAAATAGTCAAGACCGCACGTTAGATCTAGTGATTAGTAATTTTTCTATGATACATGTTAGTAAAGACAGCATGTCACTTTTACCAGAAGACAACCATCATCCCTCTTTGCGTGTTGAATTGGAATTAGATGTAGGTAACAGTCAGTCGCGAAATCACTTTAATGATAAAATTCAATATAACTTTAAGAAGGGTAATTTTGAAGTATTATATTCAGAGTTAATAGATGTTGATTGGTCCGAAGTATTTAACCAGAATAATGTTAATGTAGCAGTAAATAAGTTTTATAGTAATCTTTATACGATATTTGATGTTTGCATTCCCTTAACCAGACATTCTAAAAGAAAATACCCAGTTTGGTATAATTATGAGATTATTAAGAATATTAAAAAGAAAGATAGGTTTAGGAAAAAATTTAGAAAAACTGGTCAACAAAAATGGGAGTTAAGGTATAAAGAGTATCGGCAATTGGTAAAAACCCAAAGCACAACTGCATATGTTTTGTACCAGGAAAGGGTGCAGAATGAAATCAAATCAAATCCTAAAGCATTTTGGCAGTTTATAAGACATCAGAAAAATAATTCCGACATTCCAGATAATATGGTTATCAATCAAAACGAGATTAACGGGGCTCAAAGTGTTGCAAATGCTTTTGCTGAATATTTTAGTTCTGTTTATAATAATAACAATCAACCTTACACCAATAATTTTAACACCTGTTGCAGTTTTGCTTTTGAAGAAATTACCGAGGTCGAAATTAGGGAAGCAATTAAAAAATTAAAAGTCAACAGGTCCGTAGCAACAGATAATTTACCTGCATATGTTCTTAAAGGTTGTGTTGATTCTTTTGTAAAGCCGCTAAAACATATTTTTAACCTCTGTCTGAAAAAAGGAATATATCCCACAAAATGGAAAGAAAGTAAGGTTATTCCGATATTTAAGTGTGGTGATAGGAATGACATTAAAAACTATAGATCTGTTAGTCTTGTTTCAGCTTGCTCAAAGGTTTTAGAATTAATTATTTGTAATAGAATATATAACGATGTTAAACACATAATTTCGGACCAGCAACATGGATTTTTACCCCAGCGCTCAACTATAACTAACTTAATAAATTTTACACAATTCATTCATAATTCTTTTAAAAACGGCCAACAAGTTGATGTTATTTTCAACGATTTGGAAAAAGCATTTGACAAGGTGGACTTTGGCGAGATAATTACAGCTCTTCAAGACTTCTCAGTGGACGAAAACATTATCTCATTATTATCATCATATTTGCATAAAAGATCATTATTCGTTGAACTTAAGGGCTACACTTCAAAAATATATTCACCCACATCAGGGGTGCCCCAGGGTTCAAATCTTGGACCACTTCTGTTCTTACTAGTTATCAATAAAATTGGAGTGAGCGTTCATTTCACCAAAGGTCTTATTTTTGCCGATGATTATAAGTTATTTCATACTATTGTGGATGAACGTGATGCAAGGACCCTACAAAACGATTTGAATTTAGTTGTGCGTTGGTGTAGAGAACATAATTTAAATATAAATGTAGGTAAATGTGCGATAATGTCCTTTACATGTAGAACTCAAAATATTAATTTTAATTACTGCATTGATAATGTGCCTCTAAAGAGAACGGATTTTCACAGAGATCTTGGTGTCTATTTTGATCCTAAGTTAAGTTTTGTTGGGCATATTGATAATATTACTGCCAGTGCTTTAAAAATGCTAGGATTTATTATAAGAACTTGTAAATACTTTAAAAATGTCAACGCCATAATAACTTTGTATAAATCCCTGGTAGTTACAAAACTTCAGTATGCATGCACTATTTGGGATCCTCAGTATGCCAATAAGATTACTCTCTTGGAATCTGTTCAGCGTAAATTTTTAAAATTTTTGTACTATAAGTCATTTTCAGTTTATCCGCCAAGAGGTACAGATCAAAGGCTCTTGTGTAATTTGTTTAATTTCCCTTCTCTACGACTATTGCGTCTAGAAGCAGGAATTATTTTCCTATATAAAATAATTACAGACAAAATAGATAATAAAGAGTTCTTAGGACAGCTTCCATTTAGAATAGGTTTAGTCAATACTAGATCCGCACATATATTTTATGTTCCTGCACCAAGGACAAATTTATACAAAAACTCACCACTTATAAGACTGTGCTCCTATTTTAATAAATATTGTGGAGACATTGACATATATAATGTAAACTGTGAAAAATTCAAATTAAAATTAAGGAATGAACTGCTTAGGCAATTACTGTAATTGTAATGCTAATTGAATTAGTATTATAGCTTAGGTATAAGTTTTTAGAAATAGGTTATGTATCTATAATTAACTTTTTAAGTTGTTGATACTATCAATAAATAAATAAATAAATATTTTTCATCGCTACACTTAAAAATGATTTTTACAAAGTCTTTTTAAAACTCCCAAATTTTTTTTTTCTTTATTTCCCACCCAAGACAGTGGCTTTGCACTGGTCCTTGACTTTTCAGTGTGCTGAAATCTTTTCTGTCTTTTAACTAGTCAATTTTTTTCACTCCTTGTATGTACCATTGAAAGCTCCATTACGGCTTAGTCTCACTTGTTATTTTCTCTACTGCTAAAAGTCCGTCCGGCGAGTGAATTCACATTTGCCATAAACCGATTATGGTCAAAATTAGTCTACAATAAAATAGACAGCGGTCCTCAAACAATTTTAACTACTTTTAGCTACATGGGCCGTAATTAAAATTTCCATTGCAATTATTTATTTATTTTGTAGTTATTGAATTATGTAATATTTTTATAATAAGGTAGGTGAAGGGAATACGCCCATGTTGGTTATATGCCCAACCGCTGTATTTTTAGGTAGTTTGAATTTTCGACGACAGATGGCTGACATGGTGCTTACGATAACCTTTACGGCCAAAGTTACGTGAATCCGATGTCAGTTGCATTCAAACAGTCGTGAGTTTCGCATGGTGTTTGATTAGAAGGTATCTGTTATTAAACAGGGTCAGTTTAAATCGCTTGATAATGTGCTATAATCTAATATTTATATTCAGATAAATATATAAATGGAAATCTTGTTTCTTTATGATTCTTTTGACATATATTTGTCTTAAAAATAATTTGATATTATACCAAAAATTAACAAAAATGTTGTTCACGTACCATATAGGTAATATGCCCATACCCAAGTGAAGTTAATATGCCCCCTGGGCGTATTACCTGTACTTATTTTTACTTGGTTATTTCAGATGTTTATTACATAATTATATGATATTATTATGTGTCTTTGATTTTTATTTAATAAGTAAAAAAGATTAAAGCAACCTTGATACGTTTCTCTTACTTTACAGAGCTGCGCATATTACCAACACCCCATGGGCATTTTACCAACATGGGTTGCTAATATGCCCAGTTTGATTGTTTTTAAAAAAGTTGTAAAAAGGGTAAAAAACAAAAAAAAAATTAAGAATTATTTCCAAAAACTGTTACAATAGCAGAAAATTAATTTATCTGTCCTAGAATAAAAACAACATGTATTTTTTCTATTTTTTATTAATGAAAGCGCTTAAAAGGGGCATATTAACCTCACCTACCTTAATAATAATAATAATAATAATAATATTTTTATTACATAGTAGGTAGGTACATTTATTTTTTAAATTTATTTATTTCTAATTTTCCTGTCTGACAGAATGTAAATTGTATAGGAATGCTTGACAAATCAATACTTATAAACTAGAACTTAAATCTAGGCATCTATAGACATATATTTATTCAATCTATAATAACATTTAGAAATCAAAAATAGCTGGAGCTGGCTCTTAAACATTTTCAAACCTACAACATTTGGCAATTTATATATTATTTTGCGTCCTATAGGGGGTTATCAATCATCAATATATTCACTATCACTATAATCACTGTTGTCACTGTCACTATTAGAAGTTATAATAATTGGCCCTCTTTCATCAATCAGAATCAAAAGTATCTTGAATCAATTTTTCCACGTGGTCAATACATTTTGACTAAGTCTCTGGTTTAATCTGTTTTAAAGCTTCATTTCATAAATTTAAAATGTTTTCTTCATTAGTCGTTTGACATGCATGCTTGTCATAGTAGTTTTTGCAAATTCCCCACACTAATTCAATAGCATTAAAATCACAATGGTATGGAGGCAAACGTAACACCTCGTGACAGTATTTTCCCGCTAGGGAGTCCACTATGTATGACCTATCCTTACCAGCAGTGTGTATCTTAATTACACCTAATAAATACATTTAATTACACCTCATAAATACTTATCGAGTATATTTATTTGAATTACCCAAAATGAAGTGTTCCATTTTCTTTGAAGACAAAGCGACAAATAAAATACAAAAAAATCCCCTGTCCCAGTCACTACCTGTACATTATGCATTTAATTGATATAATAGATTTCTTATTGAGGGTTACTGGAATTTGCAGGTGCCAGGGGTTATTTAATTTATGCAACCTTAATCCGATATGTGAATTCATTCGCTGGACGGACTTTAACAACATCAGCATTGTACCATTTACATCGTTTTCCTGATGATAAGTGTTTCTACACTCGAAACATGTCGATTTAATTTATTTTGAATCATTCTAGGGCCTAGTTATTCGAATAAAAAATTGTGAAGTGGGACTTTGTGCTTTTCTTTTTTCTATAATAAATATTTGTTATGTTTCACGTTACATTCAAATGTACAACCAAAGAACAAAGCCATTTTATCAACGTGAAGTTACGTTTAATTACCACGGCAGATGCCACATTTTATCATCGTTTTGTTAAATGTAAGGCTATTAGCCATTTTGAATATAATTTCGACTAGAATGCGTATGTCATTAGAATTTACGAGAGACAATGTAAAGTATATTCTAGGAACTAAAGCAACTTAGTTTTGCAACATTTAATTTAATTTATTTCATATGAAATAAAATGTTTTATGACTCTATGTTGTAGTTTGCAGTGAATATATACCTATTACTCTAGTTTATAAGTATAATATAGAATATCCAAATAGTTGTTATTATGTATGTAGTATGTTACTTAGATTAAATATTTTCATGAAGAAAAGGAACGTTCTTTTTTATACCGACGAATTTTTATTATAGTGTTTCGGGGTGAGCATAATATATTTTATGTTGTAGTATTTTTATAAAATGACTAATAAAAGCTTGATTTACATTTAATGGGGTAAAAATAATGAGGAGGGGTTTATCTACAACGCCGTACTATATATCCATAAAATATTTTACAGACAATTCGCGAATAAGATTCATTCGTATTCATATTCGTGCCGCCAATAGCATTTGTTGATAAACAAATCAATGTCCTTTCCGCCGTGTTATAAGTATTGGGATAACCTATTTCATGTATTTTTGATTAGGATTATTATTATTACTGTTGTGAGTTTCATGAAAACAATCACAGCACATGTGAACAACAGATTTTCGCATTAAATGATGTTCAAACTCGAGGTATGAGCACAAAATATGCCCTAACGTTAGAGCTTACGGTAGCAAGGCTCTGTCGCAACAATCTGTATACTTGGTGCTCAGAATCCAGTCACTTAGTGTTGGGTTCCTGGCCATGATAATATAGATTACAACGAGGCTGCTGCAGAACTAGCAAAGAATACTGTAGCTAGACCACTCGGATCGTTCAAAGAAAAGGTACAACTTGCACAAAGTAGATGGACAGGGCTAACAACCTGTAGCCTCTCCATCTTCAACAGGAAAACCGAAGCGTTATTACAACACAGTCGGAAAGACCTAAGAAATAGACTGCCGTAGGAAATTTTCGGTAGACAGGCCGAACGTATGCAAATATCAGCTAATCACTTCTGCCAGAGATGAAGAAGAAGAGAATAGTATAAATTATTTTTAATTAGTTCAAAATTTCTCATGTGTATGCCCAGGCTTCACGAGAGGAAGGTGCGATGCCTTGGGCGAGCCATTCTTTACTTATCTGAAGGAAGTAAGCAACTTACAACTGGATCGACTTAGTAAGTTTATTAACAGTGTATCGATCGTTGGTTGAATCGGTGCTGAAGTATGGTATTTATATTGGTTTAGGGGGGGGGGGGGGGGGGGGGGATTATATTCAAACAGTCGAAACTAAACATAATTCAAAACTATATTTTAAAAATAATTTTAAAGAAAAATAATAGATACCCTACCAGACTACTATACGAAAACAAAATGTGTAGTGGGAAAGAAAGAAAAAACAAAAAGTCTTCCTCCACAAAATTTAATAGAATAATTCTCAAGGGTCTCTACATGTTTCGAACGTAGAAACGTTCATATGTTTATATATTTATGTGGTTTTCGTAAGTATTGACTTTGTATCCAAAAAAAAGTTTTAAAAAAAGTTTTTGACTTCATTCTTTATTTCTAATTTAATTTCTATTTTTACAGATCACCTGTGTGATAACTACTACAAATTTTCTCCACCTAAGTCTTTTTGACAAAAACTTTAAAATGTTTACTAAAATTAAATAATTTTTATACTTTCTTTTTAGAAAGATCCTTCTTCTTCCTCAGTTTTTATCTATCTTAGACCACTTATACTGACTTCTCACATACTGAATATGGTTTAAATTTCATTAATTTCTCCATTTTATGGCTCTTTTACACATCAAAAATATTTTTTCGATTCCATGAAAGCTCCATTAAGGTCCTTTACCATTTTCTCTTCTGCTAAAACCATCAGCACTTTTTAATTACATTTTCTGTCTCCTGATGATGAACGTTTCTACGTTCGAAACATGTAGAGACCCTTGAGAATTATTCTATTAAATTTTGTGGAGGAAGACTTTTTGTTTTTTCTTTCTTTCCCATACTTTTAACTCCACTTTAAGCATGGACTACTTCTTCAAATTAAAATGTGTAGTGTCAGATCTCTGTATTTCCATACACTTGCACTTTATATGTATAAACATATTACTTTTAGAAATTATTAAGTATAGCAAATAGAATGTTGAAATGCCCACAGATTAATTTTAATTGCAGTAAGAGATTTGTCACTTTTCTTGGACCAAAGGGTTGTAATTTATTTACAAGTCTCAAAAAATTCTCACGCATGAGTAAGGAGTTTGTTAATGAAAATTATAACCTATTTCTTCGTCTGATAATTGATTAATAATTCTTTGCATTTCATTACTTTCTTATATTAGCAAATGGTATACCTAATTGACTAAATAACACATTATTTTTATCAACATTTCCACGCACAGACAAGTGTTAACTCACTTAGGTGCATCTTTTTAGTAAATATTAAAATTAACATAGAACTAAGTAATATAATTAAGTACAGTTCGTGCTATTTTAATTATGTCTATTCATTATAATATGTATATGATATTTTATGAACTGTTATAGTTTGATTGTATTACCTTAAAATAGTATTATTAACTTTGTAATGTTAGACTAAATAAATTTAAAAAAAAACAGCAGTGGCTGGCTTGAATGGCTGCCAAGATTCTTTTGTGTTCAATTTTGCGCTGGCCATCTGGAAGCTGATGCAGATAGGTTCCGCTGAACACGTGTGGTATCACCACAGTCCTCATCTCAAAGGACTAAGTGAGACTGTTTGGACAGTGCCAGCAGTCTGCCATTCTAACCTAATCTAACCTAGTGATTAGGGTCCTTCGTAGCAAATAATAATTGTATCTTAGATATTTAGATAATTAGCTAATATATAATAAGTTATCCAGTTTGATAATGTAGTACCTAGGACTACGAAACTTTAATGTAGTCACTAATCTTTAATTAAAGTGATATTACAGACAAAGTAATTGTTCTCATTGTTACTGTTTACGTTTTTGTTTTAATCCAACAGCAATTGAAATGTTTAATATTAGTTTTCATTGTCTTTTTAGCTCTCCAAGGCATGTAGAGCTGTATAAATAACTAGTATAATCACTATCATTATAATACTTTATATTACTTACGTGATTAAAGTGTCGAGTTTGCTATTTTTCATGTGCATTGGAACTTACCTGAAAATTAAAAAAAATAATTAAAACTATGGTCGGAAGCAAAAGTTCAGAGAAGCAGCTTTCATAAACGAAAACTATCATTTTTAATTAATTCAGTATTGATATTTTAACATCTGGAAATTTCGCCGTACTCAAAAAAAGAACTGTAAAATCTTAATAAGTCAGTAACAGAATTAAGTTATTGCAAGTCCGACGAAATCAGTCTTCTAATAATGTAACATTATACTGTCCATATCTTTCAAACAAATAGCCTTCTTATTATGACTAAATGAAATGTAAAAATACATCCTGGGTCCCTAATTTTTTACTTTCGTTCCCTTCAAACCCATTCAATTAATTCTATATACTATACCGATAAATTATCAAAATTACTAAAGTTCCAGGTCATTTTTACCAGCATCCCGCCACAAGGTTTATTTAATTTAGATTAAACATCCAGCAATATTTTAGGGTGTTTCGATTTGTGTCATCGACACAGGGTCATAAAACATATTTTGGTATTTTGATATTTGATATACGGCGGTTTTTGGCTCTAGAAAAGCGATTATTTATTTGTTAATCGATAAACTATGGAGTATCGATATAGGATCTCTTGGCCAAAAATCCAATAGGATTTCCCATGCAAGAGTCACATTTTTACCGGTGGAAAGATAAATTAGTCATAGGTTACTGTCAAATGATAAGAAAGGTAAAGTGAGGCGCACAACAGGCTTGGTCAAAGACAAAGAGGAACGAAGGGGAATAGTCTATTCAAATGGATCACCATCAAAGAAGGCCTTGGTTACTGTAGGATCAGTTTATTTGAACGCAATAAAGCGCAGGTATACGCATCACTTCACATAATAGATTATATATTTTAAACTAATTATGAAATCATCTTTCTTGTTCTCCAAAACAACTATACCAAATTGCATTTATATCATATAGTTATGGAACATCCTGGATAGTTTTTGTAGAAATGAAGCTATAAATAACGGAACAATACATCAATACCAACTTACCGACAAGAAGCCTTAGAAGCGACGCCAGCAGGTGCACATTGTAGTCAGAGAAACCCATAGGAATCGCCATATTCACCAAAATGACCGCCGTCTAATGTCACCTCTTGGTTTCTTCATTTTTGATCAATAGTTTATTTAATTTCAATAACGGAAACAAATATTCTGGTTTATTTTATGCAGCGGTAACGATTTAAAATTATTTGTTATTGTTTTTAACAACTAATTATACAGTTTTTCAACAATAATTTTAGTTTATTCGTTTTCCATAAAATAGTTTATAAAAAGAATCTTCTATAACTCTTCTTAACTCCTATTTTGATAAGGAAACTTGAGTGTTTAGTAATACGTGTTGTAGTAAACGTGCGAAGTAAACAAAGGCGCCCTGTGAATCTGTTATCATAAATTCATATATCAGGTGCTTAATTAAGGTGGGGGGACAGCCACAGAGCCCCCCTAAATTCATTACTATATCTTCTGACAAATGTGTAATTGATTCGATCGTTACTTGATGAAGATCCATAATAAATAAATACGTAAATGAAACAACATTAAGGTTTCAAATCTTCACAAAAATTACTTTATTTTTATATTAAAAATAAAAATAAAAACATGACATGTTTCGTAGCACTGCTACTTCGTCAGATGTCGAGATGGAAATGACAAACAAAGTTGTAGGCGTAGAGGCATTTACCTGCTAAGTACTAATTATCTAAATATTCCTTATCTTACGGGTTTTGGAAAAAAACCAAGTAATAAAGTATACTTATAAATACTGAACAATAGGAATAAAAATGGTTGGAAAGTACAATATTTCAAAACAAATTTAATAATGGTGAATTGTTAACATCTAATTGATCGTTTAAAATTTTGCCTGCTTTTTTAATTTTGTTAATTTCTAGAGATTCCAATAAAGACAACTTTTTGCTTTTATTTTCGACATGTAAAATTTTAAAATTATCCTGAAAAGTATGGTTTTCTGATAGTAGATGAGTTGCGTACGCTGAATTTTGTTTTTTATTTAGAAAGTCCCTTCTATGTTCCTGTAGTCTAACTTTAAAAGTGCGTCCTGTTTGTCCTATATAACTTTTTTGACAAGAACCACAGTCTAATTGATAAACTCCGCATTTTTGTTCTTTGTCAGTCTTGTCTTTATTGTTTTTGATGTATTTACTTATATTGTTGTTTGTTTTAAAAGCTATATTAATGTTTTGTCTCTTTAAAATGTTGCTAACCTTGTCTGAAGTGTTTCCTATATAAGTCATTGTTTTATATGTTTTATGTGTGTCTTTTACCCTAGGATAAAATAAATTAATATAGCTTTTAAAACAAACAACAATATAAGTAAATACATCAAAAACAATAAAGACAAGACTGACAAAGAACAAAAATGCGGAGTTTATCAATTAGACTGTGGTTCTTGTCAAAAAAGTTATATAGGACAAACAGGACGCACTTTTAAAGTTAGACTACAGGAACATAGAAGGGACTTTCTAAATAAAAAACAAAATTCAGCGTACGCAACTCATCTACTATCAGAAAACCATACTTTTCAGGATAATTTTAAAATTTTACATGTCGAAAATAAAAGCAAAAAGTTGTCTTTATTGGAATCTCTAGAAATTAACAAAATTAAAAAAGCAGGCAAAATTTTAAACGATCAATTAGATGTTAACAATTCACCATTATTAAATTTGTTTTGAAATATTGTAGTTTCCAACCATTTTTATTCCTATTGTTCAGTATTTATAAGTATACTTTATTACTTGGTTTTTTTCCAAAACCCGTAAGATAAGGAATATTTAGATAATTAGTACTTAGCAGGTAAATGCCTCTACACCTACAACTTTGTTTGTCATTTCCATCTCGACATCTGACGAAGTAGCAGTGCTACGAAACATGTCATGTTTTTATTTTTATTTTTAATATAAAAATAAAGTAATTTTTGTGAAGATGTGAAACCTTAATGTTGTTTCATTTACGTATTTATATATCTTCTGAGGTAATAAGGATGCGATACTAATTGTGTAAGGTCTCAATCCACGAGGATCAACTTAAATAGATAAATGATTTCATTCATAAATTTGCGGCGAGGGCATTCAATCAACTGACATGTCAATGAATACTTACTATAGGAAATAAATAACCGTAATTCTAAATACTTCACAGACCTGGTACCCTTTTATGATGTTATTTTGTTTTAATGTTAGCTCAAGACGTAAAATTGTCACAATAATTTCACAACATTTCTGCGATAGTAGTGTCCAAAAGTTCTTGTGTTTTTGGTTGCCTGCTTTAACTACAAGACGTAATAAGGATTTGTCATTGGAAATATTAGCGTTAACAGCGTTGCCACGTTTTGTATATACTCAAGCGATTGTTCAAATTTTCATTAGCCAACTTGCAACTATTCAGGTTAATAAAAAAATTACCTCAAAAATGACTGTAGAAAAGAAATTTAAAGTAGGTATAACAATCAAGGCATTATTCAACACAAATAAAGTTAATTTATTGCTGAAATAAAGTCTTATTTTTAAAGTAATACCTCTAACACCATGGTTAATTTATCTAATGCCTTGACTAATTCCTCCAATACCTCGACTAATTTCTCTAATGCCTTGACTAATTCCTCAAATACCTCGACTAATTCCTCCAATGCCTGGACTAATTTTTAATGCCTTGACTAATTCCTCCAATACCTCGATAATTCCTCCAATACCTCGACTAATTCCTCCAATGCCTGGACTAATTTCTCTAATGCCTTGACTAATTCCTCCAATACCTTGACTAATTCCTCCAATACCTGGACTAATTTCTCTAATGCCTTGACTAATTCCTCCAATACCTCGACTAATTCCTTCAATGCCTGGACTAATTTCTCTAATGCCTTGACTAATTCCTCCAATACCTCGACTAATTCTTCCAATGCCTGGACTAATTTCTCTAATACCTGGACTAATTCCTCGACTAATTCCTGTAATGCCTACTAATCCCTTTAGTAATGCCACCAATTCCCAAAATTTGTATACCAAAATTCCTCCACAGTTTACCCCTCGAATTGCAATAAAGATTTTTTTTTAATTTTACTGATAACAAAAAAAAACACAAACCCAATAAAGGATAACGGCGGTAATGGTGTATTACTCTAGCGTAAAACACTAACTCATGAGAAACCCATTGGACGTTGGCATTATCGGTCTTGTCGGCTAGTTGTAATAAAGAGAATGCAATGCCTATCTTTGCTTGATCGTCATTGGTCCCAATAGTATATACATGGATGAAAGAAAATAGGGGAAGAAAGAAAAAACTAAAGGTCTTCCTCCACAATATTTAATAGAATAAAAAATTATTCAAGGGTCGTAAAAAACGTTCATCATCAGGAGACAGAAAAATTTATTTTATGCTGATGGTGTTAGCAAAGGAGAAAATTAGAACCATAATGGTGCTTTTTAGGACTGACTGAAGTGTGGAAGAGACATCGCACCTTTAAAATTAAAGTGACACAATCCAAAAAATAGAGTTTTGCAGAAAACAGGAAAAACTGTAAAATGTATTGGACCCCTCTAACTCTTTTGTCTCCTAAGCCCAAGTAATAAATTAAATTAAATGTTAAATTTGGGGAGACATTAGCTAAATGGTTTTACTAGAAGACAATTATTTAAATTTGATATTAAAACCTACCCTTAATAGTAAAAAAAATAAAAATAAAAAATAAAACGCAAGTTAGGTCTTTTTACTGCCAATTTTTTTTTAACAACGAACGAATTATTTGGAGTTATGCCATTTTAAATTTAAAATTGTCGTTGTACTCAGCGAGTCATTTTAGAATAAGTCCTTTTTTTATTAAATACCAGTTACTTTTTTGTAAAATGTTTAGAATCAAGTCAGTTTAGACTTAAAGCAGTGTCAATTTTCCGTCGCATGCGACATTATACTGAAATGATACTCTTTAGTATTAAAAAGAGGCGCGAATAACGTTAATATGAGAAAGGTTCCTCTAATTGGGGAGAAGCGATTTGGTATTAGGTCCAGTGGCAGCTGATAGAGGGCGGTATTTAGTGCCATTTTATTATTAAACCTAGAAATATACAATTTTCGAGTTGTGTCACTTTACTTTTAAAGGTGCGACATGATATGAAAAAAATTGATAAAGTTTAAACCATAATGAGTATGTGAAAAAGTTATTAATGGGGGTCAAAACGAACCAAACAAACTGGGGAAGAAGGAAAAACCTTTTTAAGAAGGTGTCGAAGATTAATTAGGTTTTTTCTTCTTCCCCAGTTTGTTTGGTTGGTTTAGATCCCCATTAGTAACTTTTTCACATACTCAGTATGGTTTAACCTTTATCAATTTTCTTCATATCATGTCTCTTCTACATTTCAATTTTTTAAGTCCTGAAAAGCTCCATTAAGGTTCTAATTTTCTCTTTTGCTAACACCATCAGCATAAAATAAATTTTTCTGTCTCCTGATGATGAACGTTTCTACGTTCGAAACACGTAGAGACCCTTCAATACTTTTTTATTCTATTAAAGTTTGTGGAGAAAGACTTTTAGTTTTTTCTTTCTTTCCCATACTTTAACTCCACTTTAAGCATGGACTTCAAATTAAAAGAAAATAGCATAAATTTGATTGATATCAACAAACGATCGAAAAATAACAAATCATATTTCTTAAATGTTCGGTCTGTCTTTCGGTAAAAAATAAATTACCACAACCATCCCAAATTTCAGCTCTCAATGTCAGACGCTGCGCCGAAATAATTCCATATTAAGTGTTCCGTTTTTCCAATTTCGTTACGGAACATTAAATATAATAAATGTGGGTAATTTTAACTTTTACAAACCTTTTGAATTCAATTTTTCTAAAGCACTAGCTTTTAGCGTAAAAATGAAATAACTGAAAAAAATTTCAGTGAAAAATGGGGCGGTTAAAAAATTCGAGCATACTTTCCGGAATGGTTTAGCCCTCGCCAGCAAGCAAAACGCATTATATTTTCAAAACTAATGAAGATTTACGAGCACACGTGTTCAACCGATCCGAATAATATTTTGTTTATTAACTTTTTTTCTGGTGCGTTTGCTTATTGAAAGTTTTTATTACTCCCACGACACGACGTAACTGGGAAGGGGCCGGGTGGGGCGTGTCCATCTCAAACTGTTCTAGTTTCCACCACTGCAATATGTAATAAAAATGCAACGCTCAACAAAATTATTTAAGTAGATACTAAAATTTTAAAGAGGTTTTGGTATATTTCTAAAAATTGTAAATCGAGAAACTACATGATTTTAAACATTACACAGTATTATTAATAATTTTTGAAGGGGACAAATATTTCTATGCAAAAATATTTACAACTTTGGTTTGGCTTATCGGAATTTGACTAACTTGAACCCGCTAAATAGGGATTCTTTTGTTTCATCGATTTAAAAAAAAACGAAGTCGTTCTGGTATCCGTAGCGATTCCTCGGTTAAAGAGAGGGAATCATCAAGTTTGTGCTTTTTTTCTCGTTTTTTTTTCTACAGTAGAGATGCAAAACATGACTACGCTCGGTAACATTCATATGCTAATGCTAACAACCTAAGCAATGTAATAAACATTTTCGACTCGAAAAAATGTTTACCTGTTTTGGTGAAAATAGTGGTGAAAATATGAAGTATTTATATGTTAAAACATTATACCAAAACATAAGTGTAAGACACTACCAAATTTGTAAAGTAATTTCCTTAGGATCTCGATAAGTATTATTCATTCTATGTCATAGACATGTCATACTTTACGATCTCTATTAAACAGTAAATTATAGACGCGGTGCCAAATTTCGTTTATGAATGAAAAAACCTGGTATGATTAATATATTTTTCTTAAAGGATTTTTCTGGCATTCGGCTTTTTTATTTTTACGGCTACAGGCAGCAATTTCAGCGATGGTTTACTAACAAGAAAATACTATTAAAATTCTCTTTTACTTATTTTTTCTCTTAAAAACATCTGCATCGAAGAAAGTTTTTAAATAGAATTTAAAAGCTTTCAAAAACGTAAATTTAATTTGAACAAAGCAAAGGGTTTAAAGTGTTTTTATTTTTAAGTTTGTTTATGGCGTAAACCATTAAAGATTTTTTCCTTCTTTACAGCAATAATACAGGAGTAATACTAGAAAAAGATTTAAATTTCCAGAATACATTTTTAAAAATCGGCAAATAACTTCACTAGGAACAATTTTTATTTGTATTCTGTAATAGACTCAGGTATTTCAAACATATTGAACAATTCAATCAATACGAAAGTAATCTGATTGAATTTATAGATCTTATTTTAAGAAATATGGATAATCGGAAGCAGGTCGACGTTGTGTACACGGACTTCAGTAGGGCGTTTGACAAAATTTCCATACTTATTAAGCGCCTTGCGGAGATCGGTGTGCACAGAGGTTTGCTGAAATGGATTTGGTCTTATCTCAGTAATAGACGACAGATGGTTTCCTCTAAGTCTTTTAACGTGCCGTCTGGTGTGACTCAGGGCAGTCACCTCGGTCCCTTGCTTTTTATTATATATGTCGTAGGCTGATAGTGAAATCCGTCATTTCATGAAAAGCCTAGTCATATCATGCTGCACGCTAAAAGGTATATTGGCAACTGGTTTGTTCGTTGTTCCCCAGAGCATTTTTTTGCATTTTTTTTTAATTTAATTTAAATTTTATTTTTATAAAATAATATTAGTTGAAAAAATTGAAAAAAATATTCTGGGGAACAACGAACAAACCAGTTGCAATATAATACCTTTTAGCCACGCTTCATGATATGACTAGGCTTTTTATGAAATGACGGATTTCACTATCAGCCTACGACATATACATTAATAACATTAAAAACAATGCTTTAAATTTTCTAAATTTTTGATGTACGTATACCGGAGGATTGCAATGGGCTGCGGGACGATATTAATGCCTTGGTAAGATTCTGTGAAAGTCAGAGTTTATTTCTTAATCTAGACAAGTATGTATCAACATCGTTTACCCAAAACAAAAATGTACATAATTTCTGTTATACTATTAATAATTAGTGATATTAAATCGGTTACTAAAATATGCGATTTAGGTGTTATAATGGACAGTGAGTTAACTTTTAGCTCTCACATTGAACAGGTTGTCAATAACTGTAATCGATTTTTAAGATTCGTTATAAGAAATAGTTTAAATTTTAATAATCCTCAAATAGTTCTAAACTTGAATTGAATACAGTATTCACCTGAAGACGACTGGAGATACTTACCAGTTGAAAAGTTGTGATTTAAAATAAATAAAGACAATGGAAGTCCAAAACTATTTCATCATTCAAACATCACTGTCTCCAACCTTCAAACAGTTCTAAACTTGTATTACGCGGTTATATTTAGTAAACTTATTTTTGCATCAGATGTTTAAAACCCTCAGTACGTGGTTTACCAGCGAAGGTTGGAAAGTATTCAAAATAAATTTTTACAATTCTTATTACGTAAGACAGACATAGCTATAGTCAATAGCAATTATAAACTTATTATGAAAAAAATAATGACACTTACTGAAAGATGGGTGGTTTCCGATCCTATTATGATTTATAAATTGGTAAACTGTCATGTTGATTCACCACCACTTAGATCAAAGCTAAGCTTTAATGTACCGATTAGGGACTTAAGGCTTCAAAATACTTTTAATATTCCACTTGGAAATACTAATTCTGGAAAGAATTCTTCTCTCAGTAGAGCGACTTGTGCCTGTAATAGACTGTCTTTTGGCATGGACATGTTCGATATATCTATAATTAGATTTAAAAAATATGTAAAATCACTGCTGTGCTTTTTTTACAATTTTTATGTTAACATAAATATATTTACGTACTTAATTTACAAATTATTAATTCCCACTAGTTAATACCGCAATGTGGATGCTATATTGGGCTCGGTGTCTGTTGTATCCCCTATTTGTAAATAAATAAATATTATTATATTAAAGTACACGTTTCATAAGAAGCGGTTTTAGCGCACGCGAATTATATCACCCTTAACCATAGGATAATATTGCATTTCCCAAGAAAATGCTGAGTTGCTGAATAAGCATCAACAGACTTTACCGAAGCCAAGATCTTCATGGGAATTAATATTCAGTCGGGTTTTTATTGTCACGCTAACAATACATATACTATATTTTGTAAAATTAATTTCTAAGTTGAAAATAAATATTTTTAAAAATACAAATCTCGTGTTCGAAGATTTAATTGGCGCAGTCGTGCAGATTTTCGGAGTCGATCGTATCGAACGGGCGATTTTCGTGTCAACGATTTACCGAAAAATCGAACCTGTTAGTGACTTTGTTGCGCGGAGGTGTTTAGTGGAGTGACGTCATCATCCATCAAGGATCCGTCGTCCAATCTATCGCAGACCATTGGACCCACCTAGGCAAGCCACTATCGAAAGTTGGAACACAAATTGTCCAATTTTGCGAGAATCGAAGTTTTGGGAAGGACCACATCGCCTACCTACTACGAGGTTCTTATAGAAGATAATGAAGGCCAGTTTCATCGTTGCGATATTTATGTAAGTGCAATTTAATGTCAGTCGAAAATTTAGCTGATTTTCTGAAAAATTTGAAAATTGACAATAACCCTTCAACCGGCTCTCAAGTTTTACCAGAAAATCAAGTACC
Source organism: Polydrusus pterygomalis (assembly GCA_963969555.1). Taxonomy (NCBI): domain Eukaryota; kingdom Metazoa; phylum Arthropoda; class Insecta; order Coleoptera; family Curculionidae; genus Polydrusus; species Polydrusus pterygomalis. Next base: position 7,675,900 of record OZ018376.1, read on the forward strand.
TTTAACTATAGAATCTGTTAGTCATTCGATAAAAAATATCCAACAACAAATTTCAGAACATTTAAATCAGCAAGTTTCAATTCAGTTACCTGAAAATACTGATAAAATGTCCCGTTTTAATCCTGAATATTTAAAGTGCGTTCCGGAATTTAACGGAAATCCCAATGATCTTAATAGATATATATCTGTGTGTGAAGCCTTGATAAGCGAATTTTACGAGGCAAATAATCCAACAGGTTTTCAAAATGTCTATTTACTTAACTCTTTGATTTCAAAATTATCTGGAAATGCAAAAGTAGTTGTTAATATTCAAAATGTAAGTTCATGGCAAGATGTGCGTAACACACTTACACGCAATTTTGCAGATCAAAGAGATGAGTCATGTTTAAACAGAGATTTGGTTATGTTGCGACAAAATACATTAGAAAAACCGCAGCAATATTATGATAGAGTTTTAAATATTTTGAACCTTTTGTGTGCTTATGTAGATTTACACGAAACGAAAGACGAAAATAAAGTTTTAAAACGCGACCTGTATCAAGATTTGGCTTTAAAAACATTTTTGTCAGGCCTACGCGAACCTTTAGGCACAACAATCAGATGTATGAAACCAAAAGATCTTAGTGAGGCATTGCAAATCGTCCTCCGAGAAGACAATGTACATTATTTTCAAAATTCCAATAACAAAATTTCGATCAGACCAGGGCCCAGCCAAATAAGACCCGATCAAATACAAAAAACAGTGCACAGCACACCCATTAATTTTAATTCAAACACGCCAAACAATTTCTTTAGAAATCAAATGCCAAATAGATTTCCATCACAGCCTATACCCATTCAACCCCGATTTAATTATCAACCCCAAAGATATTTTACAAATTCGCAAGTCTTTAAACAACGACCGCAACAAAATCAAAATGTCTTTAAACCAAACCCACAGAAAACATTTCCTAAACCTACACCTATGACCATATCTACTCGAAATACAAATTTTGGACAGAACCGTCCATTCAACTCGTTTCAACCCCCTCAGCAAAACGAATGCATTGCTGAAGAATTGTTTTATACCCAAACAAACGAAATACAATCTGATCACCCATACTATGACCTAGGACAACCCAGTCAGTATTATGAGGATCATGATCAACACTTGTATTACTATGACAACACTGTTAACCCATCTAATAATTATTATTTTATTGAAGAACCAAATGAGCACCCAACTAATGTTTATAATAATTATAATGGAAACAATTATAATCAAAATGAAAATTCAGTTAACCCCTACGAAAGACAACCAAACAAAACATGTCAAGTATCACCAACGATAATTTCTCTTAATACCACAAATAATTCGAGCGAACTTTCCTATATAATCTTTCCCGAATACAATATTAAATTTTTGATAGATTCCGGGTCAACAAAATCGTTTATCGACCCACAAATTGCATTTAAATATTTTCCAAACTTAATCCAAGAAGACCCATTTATTGTTTCAACGGTCTTTCAAACATCAGCTCAAAAATACAGTGCTTTTATTCCAGCTTCAAAAATTTTTAATCTACCAAAAGTTACAACCCTTAAATTCTTTTTATTTAATTTTCACAATATTTTTCAAGGACTTTTAGGACTCGATAACCTAAAAATTTTACAGGCAAATTTAGATTTTAACAAAAGCCTTTTAGTAACACCCTTCGCTACCATTGAATTAAGTTATTATAAAACCAAAAGTGATCTTAATTTAACGACAATTACACCTCGTCCCGAACATGTTAAAAAAATAAAAACTTCGATAGAAAACGGCGAGATTGTTATTCAACATTGTGAAAAACCGGAATCAATGACAATCGCAAAAAATGGCAAAGCCAATACGACTATTTTAAATAACCCAATAACTTTAAATTCCTCAGTACCGATATCAGTAGAAAAATTCGACGATAACGACGATTCACCTAAACAAAAAATTGATTTTTCTAAATTTCGTACAGATACACATTCGCGTATCGAGATACATACAAAAGAAATAAATTCGGATTATATCGACATAGAAAACTTAATCTCAGACAATAACGATAATCAAAACCAAAATATTGACATTGATCAATTAGATCAGATTGACCAACTTCTCGGACAAACGTCAAATAATCAAGACAAAGACAACAACGATAATGTATCGCTTATTGTACAAACAGATGACGAACAAAACATTGAGGACGCCAATGTCGACCATGACCTACCTGACGACGAAAATGCAACAGTGCATTCTAACGCGGAGCAAAACCCTATAGTTGGAATCCCCATAACTGATGACCCAGTTAATTACGGCAACAACCAGATATTCGTCACCTCTGTCTTACATTCTCCCGCGAAAACTAAGATAACAATTTTATTCGAAAAGAAAAAACGCCTTACAGTACAATTATCCGAGAACAATTTTGAACACGACGTTATCAATTTTATTAAAGATTATATTTCTCCCGACATACAATACCATGTTTATTTCCTAGACGCAAAACTATACGAACCGTTCTCAACAACCTTGCAGACATATTTTAAATGGCCATCTATAAAATTTAAACGCTGTATGAAAAAATTAATTGACGTTACACACAAAGACGATATAGTAGCAGTAATAAAAAACTACCATGAAAGTAAAACCAACCACCGCGGCATAGACGAAACTTATCTTAAAATTAAAGAAAAATATTATTGGCCGAACACAAAAAATTCTATACAGACATATATTAACGAGTGCGAGATCTGTCAACAAAGCAAATATGAACGTAACCCTGTAAAAATAAAAATGAACATCACGCCCACTGCTTCCAAGCCTTTTGAAATCGTTCACATTGACACATTCACTTTTGAACAGTCAAAATTCTTGACACTTGTCGACAGTTTTTCAAAATATGCTCAAGCGTACCCCATAAATTCGGCAAGCGGTACAGAAATTGCGGATAATTTAATTAGATACTTTTCGCACCACCGTATTCCATGCCAAATAATTTGCGATAACGGAACGGAATTCAAAAACTCTCTAATAACCGAACTTTTAGGCCTGCATAAAATCAAAATTCATTTCATTTCACCAAACCACCCTCAGTCAAACGGTGTAATCGAACGCTTTCACTCTACAATAACAGAGCACGTACGACTTTTAAATACACAAGGCTTTTCCAAAACACCAATGAATATGAAAATGTTATACGCTATTCTAGCCTATAATAATTCTTTACACTCTGTTACCAAAATGAAGCCTATAGATGTTATAAACGGTCACATTTCATCAAACGACCCATTTAATTTAGAAATAGACAAAATATTACTTAATGACTATGTCAACGAACACAAAGAAAAGGCAAAACTTATTTATTCAAAATTAAACTCTGACTTAATACAAAATAAAGAACAAATTATAGAAAAACGGAACGAAAACCGAGATAACCCCGAAATTTTCCAACCAGATGATCAAGTATTTATTAGAAAACACACGCGGCAGAAAAACGCAAATAAATTTCAAAAATCTTCTAAATTAACAAATACTAATCCCCAAAGAAAAACAGTTTCCACCGAGAACCAACCAAAAATACATATGGACAATCTAAGACGACCGCTTAGAAAGACCTACTCTTTTGATAATTAAAATTAAATTTCCTTTTCAGATTTTCTGGAACCCTCGGATTCCAAGGAACAATTTCCATTCGGAAATTAGACAACAACCCTGGACTTATCCCTCTTAAATTAGGAACTACGAAAGTAGAACATTATTCACACAAGCTTATACATTTCTATGACTTAAACCCGATATTGATAGAAATCAATAAATTAAATAATCAATCAAATACCCTATTTAATCTAATTCACAAGAACGAAGACTACTTCTATGACACTTCTAATTACAGGAAGATATTAAGTTTCATTAGAGATAAAGTAGACATAAAAATACGCGAAATATTACCGAAACCTTTTCGATCAAAACGTGGCCTTATAAACGGCTTAGGTTCAATCTTCAAATCAATTTCAGGAAACTTAGATTATGCGGACGGAGAAAAATATGATAAATTAATTCAAGAGTTGCAAAATAACCAAATGAATTTAGCTAATAATATTAAAAGGCAAAATACTCTATCAGTTGCCCTAATTGATAAATTCAATAATACCATTCAACAAATTAGACATAATGAAAAATTATTGGAATCACGCATATACCAAATTTCTTTAATTATAAAGAATCAAACACACCGTGAGAACGCTATGTTTATCAAGGATCTCATGAACCAGATTATCAACATGTATGAAATTCTAAACTCTGTACTGCAAGACATTGAAAATTCTATTTCTTTCTCACAGCTGCAAATTATGCATCCTAGCATAATTAAAACTGCTGATTTATTAAGCGAATTAAAAACTCTTAAACAATACTTAAATAAGGAACAATTTCCAGTCGAATTAACTTTAGAAAATATACCCCTGTTTTCAAAATTTATAAAAGTTAATAGTTTTATTTTAAACAATAAAATACATTACATTTTACATGTTCCAATTACGTATCCTGAGACCTTTAATTATTTTCATTTATTTTCGACACCTATATTTTTTGAGAGTCAGTTTAAGGCGATAATACCGCGAAACAAATTCTTGGTAAAAAATGAATTGCACTATGCATTTGCAAGCAACCCCTGCGATGAAATATCCCCACAACGATTCATCTGCCTTAAAATGGACATCAAGGACATCAAAGAAGACAACCCTTGTGAAGTTCAGCTTCTTGACGTCAAAAACACCTCCGCCTGCGAAAAAACACTAATTAAGATATCGAAATCGATCATCAAACGGTTAAGCGACTCTAGCCAATGGATTGCGATGTTGCCACAACAAGAAACTCTTCAACTAAAATGCGAGAAACAAGAAGAAATACAAAAACCAATGGCCGGCACATATCTAATTAACCTGCCCATTGGATGCCGTATATCCACCCAAAATGAAATAATCATTAATGAAAAACAATCCACGAATTTAAACCAGCCCATATTATTTCCTGACCTGGATACAAATTTGGCCCAACAAGCTATCAGTAATGCGACACTTCGATTGGAAGAAATCGAACTCGATGATCTGAAATCAATAAGAAGCCATATAATCGAAAACCAGCCTAAGCTAGTCTACGATACTATCTCTAATACCCCAAGTATTTGGACCTTGGCGATCTATGTACTTTTAATTTTGGGAATCATATACCTTGCCTATAAGAAGATATACCCCAAATTATGCACCCTTAAAAGAACCGCCCAGAAGGAAAAAGAAGCTATCGACTTCGCCGACGTCCAACTTCCTCGCTAGCCCTTAAAGTTGGATTTTAGGGGGGAGGAATTACATCACCCTTAACCATAGGATAATATTGCATTTCCCAAGAAAATGCTGAGTTGCTGAATAAGCATCAACAGACTTTACCGAAGCCAAGATCTTCATGGGAATTAATATTCAGTCGGGTTTTTATTGTCACGCTAACAATACATATACTATATTTTGTAAAATTAATTTCTAAGTTGAAAATAAATATTTTTAAAAATACAAATCTCGTGTTCGAAGATTTAATTCGCGTCTATTTTAAAAAACGAGCCACACAGTGGCGAGTTTTTTTATTGACACGTGCGCTAAAACGCCTTATGAAACATGTGCTTTATACATTTTTTTCTATTTCACCTTTTATAATCAAGAAAAATACATTTTAAAAAGAAAATAAATCCTTCAAATTTTGTAAATTTTTCTGTATTAATTTTATGTTGGTAATACTATTTTTTATCATAGTAGCCTCTGGACAACAAAAATTATTTTGCAAACTGTCATTTTTTGATTTATTGACCCATTTTCACCACGAGATTCTAAAGTTATTTTAGCGATATAGGATTTGAAATTGGACGGAATACGTTGTGTGATCCTTGTACATTCGGAAATTCGGGAGATTTTGCTACTTTTTTTCGAATTTCAAAAGACGTGATTTTACATCACGGCATTGCAATTTAGTATAGGGAAGATGGAAAATTCAAATAAAGTTGAAGTTAAAATCGACATTGGAAGGTTAGTAGATTGAATTTTGGATAGGATTTGGCAGAAAATGATAGCTTGAAGCATCTACAAAAGATTGATTTATAGATTTATGCAACCAACATACATGACTGTTATCCACACAGAATAAAAAAGTAGGTTATCAAGCTATTTTTCCTCTGCGAAAAATGGGTTTTATCGTAAATCACAAAGGCCGCGCAAGTCAATGAAATAAAACATTTAAATGTTACCAACATCAAATAAAGAAAAAACGCGTATCGAAATAGCTTCATTACGATACGCAAATGCGTATCGTACTGAGCTTATTATGAACGTGAAATAGAAAAATACCTTAAGAGGCTTCTGTAGCTACCAGCTTTTCTTTTCGAGCTGGCCGGTGTTGCGTCTCCGAGAGTTTCGTTCGCCACTGATGTTAAAGGCTATTTACATTAGGTGCGATTACTGCACGCTAGTTCATGCGATGTAATTAACTGATCGTTTTTAAATGAGTAAAATTGCATCAGCCGTCAAAGTAATTAAAGTGCACTTGCAGTTAATGTAAACAGGACCATTAAAAGGAGAGAGAATTAGTCAGTGACTGAGATGGATTATTTGATTTAGAAATACATAGAGGTAGGGAAATATTTTTTTAAAGACTGCATCATGAACTTTAGAAACATTATTATTAGCGTTTCACTAGCAAATTCGACATTATCCGAGTACACAAAACATTGTATAATTCCACTGAATCACTTTAAATACCAAATTTTCGTAAACACATACAGTTGACATCAAGAATAGGTAGAACAACATCAGGTTTGTACGGTCAACAGATTCATAGGCATTGCTTCTATTATTCCCTTTATAATTTTCTTTTAAGAATGAAAGATGTTAAAAAATTCTACTTTATTACAATTTGACAAGTGTTAAAAAGGAACGGCATATGCTTTAGTACGGTATTAAATCAAACTTTTTTTTAATATTGTAACCCTCAATATTACAGCCCTTTAGTACTTTGTTAAACCCATTTCCCGCAAAATATATTCCATTTCACGTACACACACACACATTTAATCTGAACTTCGCTGAGGTTTCGGGGGAAAAAGTTTGCATTTCATTTTAAACGTTTCTTAATGTCCCATGTGACTTTTAGAGTTTCCTTTTTGGGGTTTCCTGCAGGAAATAAAATACTTTTAACGGAGTGGTCTGGATCGTTTTTATGATTTGGTGGGTAAATAAAATAAATATAATGTGATGAAATGAAAAGGGATTTATTTATTAAAGCATAAGATTTATTTTGGTAGGTGTATTTTTTAAATATCATTAACACGGTGTTACGAGTATGTTAATAATTTTAAAGATTTTCATTAAGCGCGTAAATTAATACTACAATTACAAAAACATAAACGCAATGTAGACATGTAAATTTTCAATTATTAACTGATACCACAAGGTGGGTCTCGGTTAGCTCAACCAAGTAACAGACATAGAGAATATTATATAATAGGAAAATTTTAAATAAAAGTAGGCCTAAAACTGATCCTTGTGGTACCCCACAATTAACTGAGATAATTTGATTCTACTAAAGGACCGGCACTGTCTGCAATAGATAAGTTCAAGGCTTAGTAAGAAACACTAACAAATATTTAAAATATCCTCAAGACATTCTCTTCCCCCTTAGGGTTGTGTTTACTTAAAGCAAGTTCAGATATGGGTAATTTTGAAATAAACTCTGCACCACCAACGTAACAACGTTAGAGGGCCAACCCAAGTTGCCTGCTATATCCAGGATAAGGCGTATTTTTGGCTAAGGGTAGTTTATATATAACCATACCATGTATAAACAATAAACACGAAGGCATAAGCGTAAACTAACAAACAGTAAAATGATCGTATATATAGGGTGTAAAAAAAGTTTGAAATATTAGCAAATATTTGAAAGACTACTGAGTAGATATTTCTTTAAATTGGCACAGAATATAATATGTAGTTAAAACGATCCGCCTAGTTAGGACGAAAACTGGTTACTTTTCAAAAGCTTCTCCCACTTTGTCCTTTTTTTTGTGGTTTTATGGCTCAAGCCACCGCCGTTGCACACAAATATAATATTATCCTTATAATTATAGTTTGCCTTACGAGTCTGTGGCTAGAACGCCTGAGGGGTGATAAAAGGTGTAAACAAGTCAATTATCAACAAAACAAGAGACATGTTTTACGTAGATACTAATAATAGAGGCACCCTCGAATGCCCATCAGGGCAGTTTAAACCTGCATGCAGTCTGTGGGCTAATACATTACTGCATACCGCAATACTATAAAATCAATAATAATAACACTCTACTCTACACCAACAATTTTAATACCTTTTGCAGTTTTTCTTTTGAAGCAATTAAAAAATTTCAAGTTAACAGGTCCGTAGCAACATATAATTTACCTGCATATTATTATGTTCATAAAGGTTGTGTTGATTCTCTTGTAAAGCCTCTAAAAAATATTTTCAACTTTTGTTTAAAAAAAGAAATATATCCCACAAAATGGAAAGAAAGTAAAGTTATTCCGATATTTAAGTGTGGTGAAAGGAATGACATTAAAAACTATAGATCTGTTAGTCTTGTTTCGGCTTGCTCAAAGGTTTAAGAATTAATTATTTGTAATAGAATATATAACGATGTTAAACACATAATTTCGGACCAGCAACATGGATTTTTACCCTAGCGCTCAATTATAACTAATTTAATAAATTTTACACAATTCATTCATCATTATTTTAAAAAAAGATCCGCATGCACATGTATTTTGTATCCCTGCACCGAGGACAAATCTGTACAAGAACTCACCGCTTATAAGACTGTGCTCTTATTTTAATAAATGTTATGGAGACATTGACATATAATTTAAACTGTGAAAAATTCAAATTAAAATTGAACTGAACTGCTCAGTCAATTACTGTAATTGCAATACTATTGAATTATTTTTATAGCTTAGGTATAAGCTCTTAGAAATAAGGTTTATGTATCTATAATTAACTTGTTTAATTGTTGGTACTATAAATAAATAAAACACTGTGCGTCTTTTTTGTTCGAATATAATGTTCGTCGAGCGGTTCGCCGAGCAAAGCTGCCAAAAAAACCGCAGCCTGTACTTAAAATACTCACAACTACTTAGAACACACCGAAACCAACTTAATAATCCAGTAGATTTGTATAAAGTTAAAGAAAAATATCCGAACTTCGCGTAGTAAATTAGCTGTTTTTTAACCTTAACAGCCAACCAGCAGTAAACACAAGAGATAATTTAAAAGTTTATTAAGAAACTTAAACAAGCAAATATTTGCAACAGCCAAACACTCGAGATATTCGCTTCTCCGTTAAGGGTAATGTTTATTTGGAGCAAACTACCACTTCAAATATGGGTAATTTCGAAATAACTATCAGTGACGTTAGTGGCCAGATGTTTATCGATGGAAAATGCATTTTATATTTAGCGTGGAACGTGTTTTCGAGAAAAGCAAATTTGGAATGGCTTAAAAACATAAATGTTGAATAATAATTTATTAAAAAAAGTCATATAACCGAATACCTAAAAAAGGTAACCACCTATTTGTTTCGAGAAAAAAGTTTACAATCGACACCGGTCTAGGGCAGATACTTCAAGGGTCGGCCATCGCTGTTATTCGTGACATGCATTCACACCATTTACTCAAAACCCTCTAAACCTATCGAATTTATTTCAAGACATATTATGTTTATGTAGAAATAATAAAGTGAGTTTTGTACATTTGACACCTATACTCTTAACGATCGACTAGATAAATGTTTTAAAAAATAATTCGGTTATCACTAAATATCACCAATAAAATTAAGAAAGTTCATTTGTGGTTTGTGTTGTAATATATAGATTCTCAATTTACGCCTTTCTTTGGAAGAAAATAATTTTTAAAGGTCACTTTATACTAAAACAAATTATAGTACATTTTGAAAACAAAACGGTAATCCGAAAATCTGCTACATGAGAAACAGAGTTTATAGACCAGGGCTGAAGCCTTTGCAAATGGTAAAAAGTAAAAAAAAATAATAGTAGAATGAAACTCATTGGAAAAGGAAGAGATTATAACAAAAATGAAAGGAAAAATAAATTACGGGCGATCCGAGGTGGTGAGTTTTTAAGGTTAGAAAACGATTTATCTCGATTTTCGGCAAAACTACTTCCTATGGAAAAACGTTAAATGGCAAAGTTGTATGTAATAAAAAGATCTACAACTTTTGTATTTACACTTTTTTCACATAACCTCAAAATTTATGTGAAAAATTCAAATAACCAAGTTTTTGGTTTTTTATTTTTATCTTTTACAAAAAAATTTTTTATACACGAAATTTGGTAAAAACTTATCTTTTTATGTCCTAAACACACTGTAATTTTTTTGATTTAAAATATTTATTTTTTAACTATATTTTGACTTAATATCGAAAAAGCACCCTATTATCTGCTTTTTTAGAAAAATTGGTGGGCTTTTTGTTCGTTGAAATCTCTACTTTCTGATGGTGTAAAAAAATATACATTACTATGGTAAATGTGATGAAATCCCCTTTAAATCCTACCTTTAATTATATTTAGAATAACTATTTTCGCATATTTTTTGCGATCTTTATATTTTATAGATTTGTAATTTTTTTGTTTATCAACGTAACATGAAATCTTACGTTTTTCGAGTAATTAAAGTATTAAATTTTAATAAATAGCTCAAAATTGTATATAATGATTAAAAAAAAAATTTCGGATTCGATTTTTTTTCGTTTCTTTGCATTTTTTGAGAATATTAACATAGTAATGTATATTTTTTTACACCATCAGAAAGTAGAGATTTCAAGAAATAAAAAGCCCACCGACTTTTTTAAAAAAGCAGATATTTTGACGTATGATTTTTCGATTGAAAATTAGGGTGCTTTTTCGATATTAAGTCAAAATAAGGATAAAAAATAAATATTTTAAATCAAAAAAATTACAGTGTATTTGGGACATAAAAAGGTAAGTTTTTACCAAATTTTGTGTATAAAAAAAAATTTTTGTAAAAGATAAAAATAAAAAACCAAAAACTTGGTTATTTGAATTTTTCACATAAATTTTGAGGTTATGTGAAAAAAGTGCAAATAAAAAAGTTGTAGATCTTTTTATTACCTACAACTTTGTCATTTAACGTTTTTCCATAGGACTTGTAGTTTTGCCGAAAATCGAGATAAATCGTTTTATAACCTTAAAAACTCACCGCCCCCCACTTCCCTACCTCGGATCGCCCGTAACTTATTTTTCTTTTCATTTTTGTTATATTCTCTTCCTTTTTCAATGGGTTTCATCCTACTATTATTTTTTTTTTGTTTCAAAATTATCGACCCTGGTCTATTAAGGATAGGTGTTTCTATATTTTTAAATTGATATATGTGCGATTTTGGAGCAATTGGTAACAGCGGAGGGAAAAAATTGGGTTTATTTTAAAGGCGGTGCTTAAATTATTATTAAGAAACACAAACACTGACAAGTATCGCTTCCCCTAGAGAAACACACCTAACTTTGTATATTCGAAAGTCTAAAAAGTTGGGTAAACAATCCTAAAATAAGACAAAATTTGCCGCACGCCCATGGGAAAAGCATTAACGACGATCGGATCGTCATGGAAAAGCATAACATTCGCGAGAGAGTGCGACAGGAAAATAGCCGAATGAGAGAGACGGGAAAAGCAACATCAATTTTTATCCTAACCTACCCTAACACATGGTCGGTTCCGGAAAAGGTAGTTTAGTATTAGTAGTAAAAAGCTAGGTTTACAATCGGGTTCGTTAATTTTATTAAATAAAATAGAAAATACGAAGAATAATATGTATAATTTAAGTCAAAACATTCACAGCGATGAAGGATTTAACAAAGAATTTTCAATGTCGGGTTTGGTTGCGATAATGACTTGTTATTGTTAGTGATGTGATAATTTGTAGTTTATTTTGAATCGGGGAAAACTTTAAGACGTAGATAGGATTAACAACAATTTGTTTATTTTTATTATGGTTGTACATTTTGTAATAGTCTTGGATTTTTGACGAAGTTTTAATTTTATTTTGTATTAGTATTAACTGGGAACATAACATGCGTTAAATTGAAATTTCAAATATTAAACCAGTAGCGGCACAGCACGCCAAGAACTTTATTATAGCAAATTGACCTTTAAAAATATTTTTCTACAAAGTGATTTCATATCAGTATTTACGGTGTTGTTGTATATTAAGTCAATTCGGTTACAACCGGGGTATTTATGTGCAGTAAATTGAAAGATCAGATAAAATGGATAATGTCGGAACAAGCTCGCCATAAATTCAGTACGTCAATGCTTCCCATTATATAAGTTTCCTAGACTAAAACACATTTTTTGTATAAACAGAAAATTTAGCGTGATTGAATGAAATGTAACATCAGAAGACATCAATGGTATACAATGTATATTTACCAAAATATGCTACTACAGTCAATAGGGAAAAATCTGTGCATTTTTGGAGAAAACTCTAAATTCAAATAACATATTGTGGGGTATATCGAGACTAATTTAAAATTCGATTTGCGGGACTGAAAGTAGGGTGAAATGGTTTTACCTTTATATTCCAAATTCTATCAACGTTATGTAAAAACTATAAGAGTAACTTTTACACGGAAAAAATTTCTTATTTCAAGGATAAAAATATCCTTGTCAATATTTACTAAGTTTAGTAACACTTACCCGACTTCATTTAACTAAATTATTTTAAAACAATTTATTAACATTATTTAAGAGAACAAGCAAATTTTTGAAATAAGTTAGATTTTGCAGTCATAAGTATTTCTGTTAAATAAATGTATAAAATGCTTGAAAAAGTAGCTCTTAAGTAGTTTAGATTTAGCCAGATGGTATTTATTTTAATAATATTAGGTAGGTACCTACTTAAATCAAATATTTCTTTTTTATAATATATATTAGCAGAAATTATTACTTAATACGGTCTTATAGTGCGAGTATATATTATTTATGTACATTCTTAATTAATGCTAATATGCCTCTGCCTCTGCGTATATACAAATCACATTTTTACTTAAGCCGGGTTTATAATCATTCAAAAACTAATTTTAGTTGGTAGTGATAACTTTAGTGCATAAGCTTAAGATTTAAATCACAGGATCTTATAAATCAGTTTATAAGGATTTGTAATGCATAAAACATAACTTTATTGGCTAACATGCGACCTTGAAAGATGCTTAACTTTCAACTTTTAACGTTAGAGACTAAAAATTATGAAAGACAGATGAAATAACCTAACTCCAAATTTTCATTTGAATGTCAATGAAAGTTCACCAAATCTTCTCACTCTTCGTTGCTTATTGGCAACTATATAGCGGTCACCATGGTTAAGTAAACTGGCACTACGGCCAAGGCAGTAGCAAGTTTATTTCTTATTTTCATTTCTTCTAAACTAGTAAAAATTTCAGCACAACGAAGTGAATACCAAGTTGACGTTAGTCTACTGATGAGTGTCAGTTTATAATTTAAAATTGTTAAAAATTAAAAATCATTATAAACTATACGTGTGTCTTACGTATTACGTTACGTTAAGTTTGCGTTTATTAACTATGCATTAAAGTTATGAATAGTTATAAACCCGGCTTTAGTTTAAAAATTTCTGCAATCGCGCAAGTATTATTTTTTCCGTATAGTCGCAAATAAAAAGAAACACACTTTTCTTATTTATTAACAAATGCGATGCAAAAATTAGGAATAGTTTTTCTTTGATGGCCGATTCTTCGCGTACATTTGATTTCACGGAAAATATATATTAGTTACTTTTTTTTAGAGCAGTATTCGACAAGAAAGAGTGTAATATATTTACCATTTGAATAATAGATTTGGATACGACAGCGCTCCAAGACCAGGTATGTCCAGACTCCAGCCCTGCGTGTTTATTTATATTTTTAATTCGCATCATCCTTTGCCTACCAAGGCATATAAATTTGGGATTATCTGTCATGTATATTGTTAAATTTTTGAATATGTTATAGATCGATCTTTGACCTGTCGATAAATAAATAAAATAAATAAATAAATAAAGACTTTATTAAATATTAACCAACTTATAAAACAATTATGTTCAAATTACGGCGAGATCTAGCAATGCTATTCATCCAACCGTTGTAGCAGGAATAAATAATTAAGTAAATTAACACAGAGGAAGTTGTGAAAATAAAGATATACCTATAAAATATATCGTGATCCGAGCAAAGAGAACTTTCAAATATTATAAAAAATTTTGACAGCTTTCTTAAAGCTCACAACTGAAGTTAGCGACTTAACTTCTGGTTGTGGAGAATTATAAATTTTAACAGCATTATAATAATATATGCTGGAACAGTGCGGTCCTGTGCTTTGGAACATTAAACCTATATCAGTGACGTGTGGGTTATTCGATAAAACAGTTTTGTGTACCAATGTGGCTAAATGTAAAGAAAATCGGCTTTCTAAATTCAGCCATTCTGACGTGTGACGTGATCAAACTTTCAAAAGTTGTAACAAAATTTGAAGCAATTTTTGTAAAGTATTTTTTACCTAATAGTCAATGCAGGCCAGTAAACAACATAGGATAGCAGTGACAAAATAAGTGAATTAAAAAGCCTTAACTTGATTTTAGTGGTTAGAGCATCTCTGTGCATATACAGAACTTTAAATTTGTAATAAGATTTTTTTATCAACTCAGAAACGTGGTTTTCAAATCCTAACTTTGTATCAAAAACGAGACCCAAATTTTTGTAACTTTTAAAGGGAAGTAGTGCTACATTATCAATACTTATATTAAAAGCATCCCCAGTGGAAAGTTCTTCGCTATCCAGATCTGTGAAAACAGCAGTTTGTTAAGTTGTGTAGTAAAATTTGTGGACAACGATAAAAAGCAATAGAAGAATCTAAGCGGAATGACTTCGTAACCATCGTCGCTGAGGACCCCCCTTTTATAACTTTCATAACTTAAAGGGCAATAAATAATATTAAACCAATGTTTTATGGCCAATATTTTAAAACATGACCCTCTTTCCACCTAATATACGAAGGAATTACAGAACTGACATGATAAATATTACAGTTGTTTTTCAATTACACATTCATGCTAATTAGAGAGCTCTGGCTTTTAGCGCATCACAAAAAGCTCATATGCAACATATTAACTGGATGAGCTATACAAATGTGTATAACTCGTTTGTCTTCATTATATACGAAAATATAACGCATTCCGCTCGCGAACGTTAAACCATTATGAAAAATGTGCTCGTATTTTTTAACAACCTGTTTTTTTAGTTGTGTTTTTTCGGCGTTGTTTGTTGTCCGTAATTTAATTTTGATGAGAAAATTTGTAGGTTTTTCGAAATTATTATCTCTAATTAGATAAAAACCATTCGCGATACATTACGTATAATTTAAGAAGGTGAATTAGAAAGGTAAAAATGTATTTTTTATTTTAAATTTCAATTAAAAATGAAAGAGACAGGATCTATCTAGTAATGATGAAAAAAGGTTGATTGGGATAATATCTTTCAACATCAAAAATTATCAGATAATTTTATGATAAGGTTGATTGGTTTAATATCTCTTATGATCAAATATTATCAGAATAATTCATTAGAGAATTTCCAGATAAGATTCATCGATATAAGATTCTCTATTATCAAAAGACTTTATAAGAGAATTTCAAACACTACTTAATTTCTAAAATACCAGTAATATCAGCTCCACCAGCTTATTATCTTGATCGAAAATCTTAACTTCTATGTTATTTTAATAACCATGTTTAATAGGGAAAAAAATCTTTAGGTTTACCTATAAATTATTGGTTGTTTGAATTGTGATGTTATTTTAAAACAGTCTATAATATCGGTGTCATACATTCCTACTATCATTCCTTCTGTTTTATTGCAATGAATGTTTATAGTTTCTACGGGATATAATTTTCTTGGTCTATTTAACACCTCATTTGATAAATTAAATGTATTTGTTACTTCATTTAATTCTATATCTTTAACCACCTTCTTAAGATCGTTAAATGTGTATTGTCCTTGTGGAATAGTTATATCACCAATATTATTATTTTCTTCAGTAAAATTAGGAATCAAATATGTGCTATAAAATGCAACGAGACCAATTTGAAATCCATTATTCGGACGATGATGTTCAAAATTATGATATAATGTTGATTTGTTACTATTAGTTTTATAATCATTTATATAAAAAAAATATTATTAAATGGATATTTTTGGAAGAGTTGAATGTTGTTCCTAACAATCTGAAGTAAAAAACTCTGGAGCAAATCATGATGAGCTTAATAAAAAAATTAATAACTTGGTTGGGAAGAGCGACATAGAAAAATTGAAAATTAATTTCTTATGAAGAATTGCAAAATTAAAAAATAATGAAATTGAAAAGTTAAACAGCACACTCAATCGACTTAATATTATAAAAAGAATAAATGACCTAGAGGAAATGATCTTGTAACAAAATCTCAGTTAGTTAAAACCATTCAGAATAGTAAACCTAAACGAGCCATTGATGATGATACGATTCAAAACAAAATTAAAGAAATCGAAGACAAATTAAATGTTTTTACTAATAAAAATAATTCTATTTTTGTAAATACTAAAGTAATTGTTGATGTAAATAATGGCATAGATTCGAATTATACTACCATAATTAAACAATCATTCTTATTATTAGATATGTTACTACTATTACCCAAAACTGGTTCAGAAAATGCGAAATGAGCCTTAAAATAATAAAAACGATGTCTTTCTTGTGAATGAAGAAAAAGAAATAAATGTTCTGTCATACATACAATGCGTCACTAAAAGAGATCGCGCCAGAATGTGACATTTGTTAGTCTTCGGCAGAAAAAATTCTAAATAAACATAAATACCACTCATATAAGGGCACCTTAATGATTTTGTTTTATCAGTTTTGTTGGTCACAGGCTACTTGATGCATTTAAACCTTATTTTATTCTCAAGAGATGCTTCATTTTAGGAAAGTTCCAAGTTAACTTTTTAATGGAAGGTTTTCTAAAACCTAATAGTGTGTAGTATCAAAATAATCGTACTGAAATCCTCTTATTTCTTAACCAGACGAGCAACCGAGTTGCCGTTTAAAAAAAGAAAATAGAAATACAACTTTAAAGATTAAATTTTATAAATCAGATAGCATTGGACCGAATATAGTAAAATTGTATTTTTCCCAAGATTAAACCACTAAAATAAGTGATTTAAAGGTCTTCATAGCCCTCTAAAATCCTAAAATGCAGTTTTATGTCGTATACAAATCCTCCAAATTTTATTCCATTATCTTGAAAAACAAAAAAGTTAGAGGGTCGAACCACCTTCCTCGGTCACCACAATGGAGCCAGGGTTTTGGTCAATTACTTTCCAATAAGACAAAACACCCCGATGGACGTATTAGACCATCTTTATTTTTTACAGTTCCTTTTATAAAAGATCCTTTTTTGTAGTAAGTTTTTTTTATTGTAAGATTACTCTGGCATAACAGAAGATTACTTAGAAAAAGCCTCAGAAAACGGAGCCTCGTATTGTAGAATGAAACACAATAAGATTACCCGCTA
This sequence comes from Polydrusus pterygomalis, assembly GCA_963969555.1. NCBI lineage: Eukaryota > Metazoa > Arthropoda > Insecta > Coleoptera > Curculionidae > Polydrusus > Polydrusus pterygomalis. The sequence continues at coordinate 7,693,602 of OZ018376.1, forward strand.
AATAACACTTCCTTGTCTGAAATGTCTGCAAAAAAACTTTAAAGCTTCGGTCGTCTTAAGAGCTATATAAAAGTTTTGTCGAGGTATTAAGGCAGCATTAATATTTAAATAAGTATGCTAAAAGTTTAATTTGGCTCAAATCTCGAAGGAAAATATACTTGGTAGACTTTTAATATTAATTACAAAGTTTAAACAGGTAAACGTACAATTTAAATACCTAATAGTTAATTTATTTTGGCGGTTTATCAGAAAGTTCATAAGCGAAATCATTTTAAATTCTTTTAACCTAACACTAATACAGTGATGGGCTAAAATATGGAACAAATTCATTTAAAAATCAGGTATTCATTTTTTGAAAAAACGCTCGGACACGTCGATTATAATTCTTTCTTCCGGATTTTTTGCCTCAAAAAGAAACTATACCGGGTGTGTCAAAAAGTAGATGTAGAAAAAATTTTTTGTTTTTTAAATAGAACCCCCCTATTTTTACTTATTATCCTAATTCTACGTCAAATTCTGCGCATAATTTATGTAGCATGCTCTATCCTTATCTCTAACGGTTTTAGAGAAAAATTACATCATAAAAAAAAATTCTTTAAAAAAGGTTAAAAAATTTGTTTATTAAGTGTTGAAAATGCAAACCATTAACAATATGCTAATATACTTAAAAACCCTTCTAAAACATTATTTACAGTATTTTCATTAATTTGCCTAATTTCATATCTAATTTAAAATTTTAAGTCTTATACACTTTTGATTTCAAATAACCCCAAAGAAAGAAATCCATGGGTGTAAGATCGGGAGATCTTGCAGGCCATTCTATGGGTCCTCTTCTACCTATCCATCGTTCGGGAAATACAATATTCAAATACTCTCGTACTTGTCGAGTAAAATGAGGCGGAGCACCATCCTGCTGAAACCAAATAGACGCTTCTGGTAGATGAGGCTGATTCGGATTTGGAAAATCCGCTGCTAGTGTGGGAATTAATTCATTTTGAAGAAATTGTAAATACCGGTCTCCTGTAAGATTTCCGTCGAAGAAAAAAGGTCCAATAATTCTATCATTTAATATCCCTGCCCAAACATTTACTTTTTGTGGGTATTGCGTGTGCTGTTCTCTCATCCAACGGGGATTATTTGTACTCCAATACCGAAAATTTTGTCTGTTTACCGAACCATTCAAACAAAACGTGGCTTCATCGCTAAAAAGTATGTTGCGATGGAAAAATAGATTTAAGTTGCAAATTTCCATCATAGTTTCACAAAACTGTAGTCGGCGGTCGGGATCATCTTCGTTTAGCTTGTGCAGCAACCTAATTTTGTACGGATGGTACTTTTCTTGTTTCAATACCCGCAACACAGATCGTCGGCTAACATCATTATTAAGGGCTACTTCAGTGGATGCACTATGAGGATTATCTTCAACCTCTAACAAAATGTTCAATTGTGAGTTTTCACTAATTTTTGGACGACCTGGCCGTAGACGATCCTTTACATTCCCTGTTTCCCTGAATTTCTTCTCAATTTTACTTACTGTAGATCTTGTAATCGGCCGTTCTGGATACTTAGCGTTAAACAAGTTACAAACTTCTTCTTGACTTCTTGTTTTGTCTCCACATCCAATTAAAATTAAAATTTCGATTCTTTGTGTTTCATTTAAATGCACCTTGATCACCGTTTTTCAAAATTATACCTAAACTAATTTTTTATTGACACATAACTTGCTATCGTAGTAACAATTCATTTAAATTTACCTGTTTACCTTTAAGTAGGTACATGTACCTTTTTTTAAAGTTTTTTTTTATGATGTAATTTTTCGCTAAAACCGTTAGAGATAAGGATAGAGTATGCTACATGAATTATGCGCAGAATTTGACGTAGAATTTAATAAGTAAAAATAGGCGGGTTCTATTTAAAAAACAAAAAAATTTTGCTACATCTACTTTTTGACACACCCGGTATAATTTCTTTTTGAGGCAAAAAATCCGGAAGAAAGAATTATAATCGACGTGTCCGAGCGTTTTTTCAAAAAATGAATACCTGATTTTTAAATGAATTTGTTCCATATTTTAATCACTGTCATTATAGGCTCTTATTGTTTTAGATAGATAGTACAATGAAGCCATTTTATTTAAAATAAGGACCGGTAATAAGACTTGGGTACCAACATTTCAAGGACACAACTTCTTAAGAAAAGTAATACTTACTGTTAATTTTTAAAGAAAAAAATATTCTTCTCACCTTCTTTCAATCAATTGTTTTACGTATAAGAGATTTTTATTTATTTGATGTTGATGTAACTACATAACAGTAGACATTGTATCGTTTTCCTATATGATAAATCAATGAAAATACAACAAAACATCCCAATAATACTTATTTAGTATTCGATATTTACGAGCAGATGCGAAAAAATTGAAAAAGGTCACATAACTTACCGTTTCGATAGCTTTTTTATTATTATGTTCATATTATATTTTTCAATTTTATTATAAAAATCACATAAAGAAGCTACAAAATCTTTTTCGATTTAAGCCTATACGCCGTGACCTTCGTTTCTAACATTTTGAGGAAAATTTCTTGCCTGTCCTTACTTTACTTTTTTTTCTTTTATTTAATCTGGTAAAATAAAAAAAAAAGGTAGCCTTCCTGAGTAAAGGTTTTTAAAGAGTGGTTCCATTACTTTTATATATCATTATTAGGGATAGCTTTATTCTAAAATACGCCAACATGACTTAAAATTTAAAACAAATAATAAATCTGACACAATTTGTTAAAAGAAAAGATATAATTATGGCATGTTAAAAGCTTTAACGAAGTCAGTAAAAAATCTTCGAATCTTCAAATGATACGTTATGTGTTTCTACAAATAGTTGGCCAACTTGTGAGGTTAAAATGTCGATGACATGAACCGACAACCGTACAAATCAAAGAATATAAATTTAGACTTACGTTCTTAGGAAAAAATATATTGAGAGGTTCTAAACAGGGTAGTTTTTGTAGAGTTTTTAAGGAATGGTCATAGTCAAAAATATTGTGGCGTTTTTAAGAAAATGTATATCATAGTCAGAAATATTGTGGCGTTTTTAAGGAAACGTATATCATAGTCAGAAATATGTTTTTACGAAATAGTATACAAAAGTCAAAAGTATTGTTGCGTTTGTAAGGAAAGGTATATTATATATTAAAAATATATTGGTGTACCAAAGTAAAAAATATTGTTTTAAAGGACAGGTATATCACAGTCAGTCAGAAATATTGTGGCGTTTATAAGAAAACGCTTATCACATCCCAAAGCATTGTGGCGTTCTATTATTAGAACAGCTTCGTTAAAAATCCATTGTTAAACACAAAAAACGTTGCTTTCCCAAATATAGAAACCATCGCTGATTTAAATAATGATTTAAGGCATGTTACAATTTTAAGTGATTTACTTACGGTTATAAAATGGTCTACTTTACAGTTATAAAAAGGCATATTTTTGTGAGATGGTTTTTGGTTACTTCACCAAAAGATAAATTATTCTCAAACCTTTCGCCTTAACTATTATTGTGATACATTCAATGGACATCCAGTAGCGATATTGTTTTAGGGATTTTCGATTAAATTATAATAATAATACTTGTACCTAAAACCATTACTTTAAATTGGACAACAAGGAAACCTATTTCCTCTAAAGGACCTCTCAAATGTCGCCATTTTTTATCCTCGATGGAGATTAAAATTAAAAACAGAAGCCAAATTCAATTTCAAACAACAATTTTGTCGCTTCGGAATTCTAATAGTCCCGTAAATGGTTTACAAAAGCGTTTTTAATGAGACAGGCGTAATATTTTAGGCCCCTTCTAATAGAATTTTCAAAATATCCGGCTAACCCTGCGTAATAAAATTTTAGGGGGTGCCGTTTTACAATTCGCCTTGCTACCTTTTGTGTCTTTTTGTATTTCAAACGGCTTTGCAGGTTATTTGGTGACAGAAGTTAAGTGAGTGTTACGTGCAAATGAAATTTTTGATGCCATAAGAATAAACTGTTTTCCGGAAAATTATAATTTTAAAACAATGTTTATTTGTGCAGCTAGTCCTGGGAAAGAGTCTTTGACCTGAGGCATAAAAGACATTTCACATTTATTTTTAAACCAACTTCAAATAAACGTTTTAAGTTCGAGCAGTAGGTATTTATACACATGGTGTCAGGAAAAAGGTCATTTCGTTTACCATATATTTCTTAAGCAAAAATAATATGACTTTTATAATGCCGTTTTTTTTATTTTTGACCCTCCTCTTTTATATACAGGGCGTCAAAGGTGAAAACTGATTTTCTTAAATAATTCCAGTATTTAATAACATATTAATTTGGAAATATTAAAGAGTTACATCTTCTGAGAGAACAAAACAAACAAAAATCGTGTTCGTGCGCCAGTGACTTCCAAACAATATTTTTTAGGTAATGATTTATTTTTGATTATTTTTTGTCTCTTATAAAATTTCGATATCTCGGGCTTACATTCAGATATCAGCATGTGGTTTCCACCAGTTTTTTTCATTTTTAATTTATTTTGTAGGTACCTAAATAAATATGTATACAGGTGTGGTTGCTTAAAAGTGTGCAACATATGGGCATTTTTTTTTTATTACCGATTTCTCAGAAAATTCTGTTCTTGATAAAAGTTGGTGCATATTCGATAATTATATTAGGTGCACTTGGAATGGTTTCAAGTCAAACGGCGTACTGGGTAGGCCAAAAAATATAAAACTTGTACAAGAATAAAGTTTTTGGATAAATATTTAAAATAAAAATTTTGCACTTTAAATGAGAGGTTTTTAATTTGCATATTATCATTACTAATGTTTTATCTCTTTAAAAAGAATTTGTAGGATTTTTTAAATTTGTATTTAATATCGTTGCAACAAACATGAAGTTTGTGATTCCTTAATAAATTAAAAATGCAAGTAAATTTTACAAATATGCTTGAATTTGAACAAAGATATGTAAAATTGATTTGATTTTGATTAATTTATGAAGGTCTTTAGGGTGAATATAAACAAAAAAATTTTTTGTTAAATTATTAATGTTTTAAAAAAATATATATTTTTTTATTTTAGGAGGTCATGTTTTTGAATCTGCATAACTTTTAATTCTAATCAACTTTTTTTAATAACATTTTGCTGAATTCTCTGAAATATGGGTACTTTATTCTTGTACAAGTTTTATAATTTTTGGCCTACCCTGTACGCCGTTTGACTTGCAACCATTCCAAGTGCACCAAATATGACTATCGAACATGCACCAACTTTTATCAAGAATAAAATTTTCTGAGAAATCGGTAATAAAAGAAACACCCATATGTTGCACACTTAAACAACCACACTGTATATGGTTACATTTGAAATTTTTGAATAAAATTGAAAAATCTTATGATTGCGCACATAGCCCCTCTAGCGGCGACAGATGTAAAAAAAAGTAGTCATACAAAATTTTAAATGTTACTATTTATAGCATAAATTCTTTGAAACGAGACTAGATCTGTCAAATTTGGTTAAGGCAAACCATAGTTATGAGTATTTCTTTACAAAGAGGTTCCCTCTCCACCCCTCAGTCCATTTAGCGAGTTAGAGCAAAACGTAGTAAATCAAAGCTGTACCGTATATTTTAGAGTATACCACACTTAATTTTTGATATAACTTTATTTGCATATTATCGATAGAAATCCGATAATGTTTTTAGTCAAAGGTTGAATGCCCTCTAGTGGTAAATTTGAGAACTTAAAAAATAATTTCCAACAATTTCCCTTTGTCGATGAATTGCGACGAACGGTTCTTGAGCTATGGTCGGCGTCCATTCTTACTTGGCCACCCGATACAGATTATATAAACGACTGATTCTGCAAGTTTACTCTTAAATCGTGCTAGAAAACCAGACCAACACAACTTTAAAAAAACATGCCGCCTCTCCACCACTTCCTACGACCTAATATATTATTCCTTGTCCTACGTCAAAAAAGGATCGTAAAATTTCTTTATTTATATTCCCGCGGCAAGAAAACAATAAACTTAAAAGTTAATGCACAGCTGAATTATGAAGTATGGTCGCCTGATCCCAGTAATGAGCTACGTGCCCGCGCCGTCAATATGAAAGATTTAAAACCTCGAACTAAAATATATACGTATTTCTCTACTTTTAAAGAATAAAGCGAAAAGAAGGAAGTTTAGAGTTTTTGTGAGTAGGGTAATATTTAAACCGAACACAATTTTACAGTGATTTAAAATATTCAAGACCTAACAAAATGCCACAATCTATTAAAAACATGTGCACGAATTTAGAGACCATTCTCTAAATTTAATATGACATTTTTAGGTAAAAGCCTTAAAGTTTTGCAATACCTAATAGGAAAATGTTCCTTAAAAGTAAGCTACTGAAACGTTGCCAGGAATTGCTAGTCGCTAAACTTAACTCATCATTTACTAGACGTTACTAGCGGGTATCCGCAGCTTCGTTTGCGCTTAAATATGTGTTAAATTTGTTATTGAAACAAAGCAACAAGTACCATACATACTACCCAATAGGATCTTTAATAGGTGCCCATATTATTTTTAAAAAGAAATGTTAGTGGTGCTCTATTACATTATTTCATCTTTCAATAAAATGTAATTTATCTCGTACCTTTGTTCATGAAGATAATAACAAAACTATAGATTAATCATCATTATTAAAAATACATCTATGTAGGTATTTTATTACAGATCGTTAATGACGCCTCACATACTTTGCATTTATAAACACCTTAGGTGTGGAATATAAAAAAAAAGTTTGTTCAATGATCGTTACGTCACGACTAGTGCTTATCTTTCTAACATACGTGAACTAGGTGAGTGTGTGTCAATAAACCATTTTTGACAGTGGTATTTTTAATCAACATTGTTTCAAAAATATCATGGTATTGTGAAAAGAACAAGCATTAATTATAAAATTATTTGATTTTTTTAAAGAGAAAGTGCTATTGGAAATACTCTATTACCCTTTAACGCAGTTTACGAGGTAAGTAGATATAATAAAGCAGAAATTGTGAAAACAAATACACTGCGCGGCATATTTAACGCATAACGAAAAAATTGCCTCAATTTTGATGTTATATATTTTCCAAATTTGTGATTCGTTTTTAATGATTTTTTTTCTAATTGTAGGTTTTTTCCTTAAGCATATCACTGCCTTTGTTGTTTTGCTTAAAATAGTAACTTTGGATTATACCGGGTAATAAAACTGTTATGTTTTTTTTACGGAAATTCAAAACACCCTGTGGGATTTACTAGTCATTGCAAGTTATCGCAATTACAGCAAAATGAAAGTCCCATGTTTCCTTTACATTTTCTTTTTTGATTCATTGGTTTATCTCTGTTTTTTCATGAAATATTCAATTTTAAGTTCAACGTGATTTTCATAAAAAAATGTTTAGTTAAAAAATACAAAATGAACGAAATGCTTTGATTAATGCAACAGCAAGAAAAAACAAATTATAAAGTAAATAAAGAATCAGTATCTGGTATTAATTAATTTTATTGAATTCACAAAACAGGGCAAAAAAATACAGGGAAAGATATTGTAATTTCTAAAGCATAATGAGGATCATGAGGATCAAGGATAAAAAAAATAACCTTTACCACCGGTAAAGTCTAACTGACTGAATTAATTTACGACGTACCGCAAATATGGAGAATATGACGTAAAGGTCAGTGGTCATTGAACAGACTTTATTGAAACATTGAAAAAGCCAAAAAATATTTTTTCCAATATAAAATTGAATACCATTTTTTCAGCCCTTTAAGGACAGATTTTCAAAAAAATAAGAAATTTTAATAATTGTATATTACAGTATGCTTATGCTGAATTTCAAGAAATTAGGACCAAAGACATTTTTTCCACTATAAACTTTTATACCTCCTTTTCACCCCTTTAAGGTTCGATTAAAAAAAAAATAAGCACAACATGTTCTATTAATTATATATTAGAGTATTTATGGTAGGTTTCAAAAAGCATGAAGTCGTTTTTACCCCTTTAGGGGTTGATTTTCCAAAAAACCCTTCTTAGCGGATTACAATTCTTTATAAAAGTATAGATTGTGTCTACAAATAGGTTTATTTGTTCCTAATAATAAACTGTTATTATTTCTTCGTTTGAACTCGTCATTAAAACAAAACACGATCTAGTTAAATGGTTCGATTCTTATCACAAAATATAAAACGTCACAATATATTTGACTATGATACAATAATACTCCTTAAGAATAACATAATAGCCGAGTTCCTTTTACGTTACTTTTAAATAGCAAAGCTCCCCCCCCCCCCCTCCTTGCTGCGGTCAAACATGCCCCTCTATATTTCTCATGCGATTATAGTAACAGTTGTTTGAGAAGCGTTACTTTTACAACTTCGCTCAGCAACCATATTTACTTTGCTTAGATGTTTAAAAGAAGCAAATGAAAAGTAAATTATATTGCTGATCAACTAATAGTACGTAAAATTTAAAGAACGCCCAAGTTTTACAGGGCACATAAATTGATATTTTAATACTTACCCACCTCTTGTTATTTACTTATTAATGTCTGGAGAGAGTCATGTTGTATAGGTGTATGTATATCTATTAAGTTATTCGATAATTTAGTGAAAAAAGATAATAAGCTTCGTTAAGTCAAAAAGAAGAAATCAAAATATCAAATCATTTATAGAAATGTTATGACAAAAATAAGAACTAAATAATAAAGGGTTTAAAAACTAGGAGGCTCATTTTTTTTTAAATTGACATAAAAATAAATTAATTTTATTTAAAATAAGTTTAATAATATCGACATTTAAGACAATAGTCCCATGTAGCCCATAAATATTGCCATCGAATATGTATAACAAAAAAACTATCTTCAGTGTATACAATAGTATGCATGTATACTCAAAAGTTAAGATTATCGTTATATCAAATAAATGAGAACCAGTTGTGTTTCATTACCACGTGACAATAAACATTTAGTTGAACATACGAAATGAAAACATTACCCCAAGATTTACACTCAGTCTATCCACGACTGTTATATCAACTAATGCCGAAATCTTGGAGATAATTCGTCAGCATTTGAAATCCTGAATCACTGCTAAAGGCAGTGGCACAACAATAATGTTTTGTTTATGGTATGGGGACAAATTGCTTTGATGCAATAGCCGTTCTTTAATATTTTTTTTAAAGCAAAGCAAGATTAAATAAAAATTATAATGTATAGACAGGCGTTTCTGGATTTTGGAATCTGACCACTTCCTTTTTTTTGTCCAATCCATCGTTAACACCACTTTTTATTTCCATGGTTACTAGACACGTTTCAGTAATAAATTCAAAACCCATCCATTCCCGTGTCGTAAAATGATCATATTATGCATTTGCAGTAATGGCACCACTGGATTAAGTAAACCCTAACACCATCCTGCATTGCTTGTGTTGTAAGCACACTATATTAATTGATGAACGGGTTGAGGAGGGGCGAGAGGACGGCAAAGCCTCAGGAAATGGAGTATTGTGGACTTAATACAATGGCATTACTGTCTAAATAGCGGTTTCCTGCATGTTGGTGAGCCGATAAGAAAAACTTGGGACTTCTTAAAGTTGAGGGAGTTTCATTAGGATAGACCTGGCGTGAGTTACTAGTTTAATCTTAGGATTTGTTAAACCATTTGATGTATATTTAAGGATGTACAGAGTTATGTAAATTATTTAAAGTCCTTTAAAATTGTTTTTAAATATTGATTTAATTTTTACTTAGTTTTTAGAAAATGTACCAAATGTCTGTGGTCTTAAAAGTGTCATAGGTTTTTTTTGTTATTAATTTTTGTTTTAAATGAACTAAAGTTTATGTTCTATTTGTTTAAAAACCAATAGTTAAATACCATTTTAAATGTTTTGTTGAACATATTCACAACATTAAACGACTAAACCATATAAATTGTCCAGTTTTACTATTTTAGGAGGTAATGAGAGTTCGAATTGAGAAGAGTATTGTTTTGGAAAATTGGCTTTCAGTTGCTGCCATTGGAAATGTATATGGATTTTGCTATAAATTAAAAACAAAACGAGGTATTAACTTCCGGTTTTTATATCTTTTTATTTGTCAAAGCTGTAGCCTAAGTGGTTTTTGATATATGCCCAGTGGTCATCCATAATAATAGGACACCCAGTTATTTAATATTAAATTAGAAATAATAAAACTATTACTATGTAGGTAATCGTAAAAAAAACGAATTCCACTGAAAACTAAATTCCTATTTTATTCAATATCCCCAAATTCATAAATATTTCAGAGCGCGCCTATTCGGATATCTTCTACTTTCAACACCCGTACTTTAGAAAAAGCGTCCTTATATTGATGGAAAAACAGAACTTCTCCAAAAACTTTCAGATAATCGGATAAGAATAGTTTCAGGAAGTTGATTTATTAAAGCCATTTGGCAACTTCCTGCAGACGAATATTGGCGCAGTTTTCAACAGATTTGTTACCAACCGTTTATAACTTTGTAGATCTATGGGTTTTACGGTGATTGCAATCTCTGTGTAAACAACCGTCTGATTGTTTTAGTCATATAAAAGATTTATACCAGCTGTTTTTATTTTTCCGTTTCAAAAATGGAATTGGGCAGAAGTACATTTGTCTTTGTAGATAGTTGTCTTTTATATGAATGTTAAAATGTTATCAGCAGCTAGGAAAAATAGTTAGAAGGAAAATAGTTTGATATTTCATATAGATTAAGCGGTCTTGAACTTTTGGAAATTTATTACTCCCACAACTCACGTGATATTATGTCAAAAACGAAATTGTCTAGATGGTTGGCACAATGAATTATTGTGGTAATTTAAATGTCAACCAACACAGCTTTCTAAATTTTATAAATCAATATGAATCACAAATCTTAATTCAGAATAATTGCCTTTAACTAAACTTTCATTCCTAAATAAATCCATGTTTATAAAAACATGATGTCAAATATTTTAATAAATTATTATTACTATTGTCATTTATATCATAATTGAAGTAGAAACTGTGGTCTGTCCATTATATTTTGGGAAAGATAAACGAATCATAGCGGTTTTTAAAGTGGTTGATTGTATCGGCAGTCACACAATAATTATTGGGCAGATTATTCCCTTCTCTGTTTACTCTGTTGAATATACTGTCTACATTTCTAAAGAGTTCTCGAACCAACTTGCAAGTATGTCCTCTCAGTCTTTAGTCAGTGTTTAAAGTACAGACGTTTAAGTCTACCGAATAATGCCCATGAAGTATTTTAAAAGTTTCTATTGCATCACCTCTAAGTCTTCTTTGTTCCAGTGATGTTAAGTTAAGGATTTTTAATCTTTCTGGATATGACATATGTATTATATAGTGGGAAAGAGCCTGGTGATTCGTCTCTGTGTTTGCGCTAGTGCGTGAATGTATTTGGTAAAGTATGGATTCCACACTGGGGCTGCATCCAAGATAGGTCTTATGTAAATTTTGTATATTTTTTCAAGCAGGTCCGGAGAGAGGTTTTTAAAAGTTCGTGACACCATTGTATGAAATGGAGTTTGATTTTTTAATGATGTTTCCCACGTGGACTGCCCATTTGAGGTATTTGGTTATTGTTACCCCTAGGTCTTTTTGACTTTTTACAGATTCTATTATTTTTCCCTTAAGTGTATAGGTTCGTTCAGGGTTGTTGAAGTCGACGTGAAGGACACAGCATTTGCTTCCATTTAAATGTAAATTGCACTTGGTGCACCACTGTTCTATTTTAATCAGGTATCTGCTGAGTGATTCATAGTGTGAGGAGGGGTTCATATATAATTTGGTGTCGTCGGCAAACATGGACATTGGTGAATTGACGCCGGTTGGTAGGTCGCAGGTATATAGATTAAATAATATTGGGGCTAAGACTGAACCTTGGGCACAGCTGTGGTGTTCTAAAACCTTTATGCTGTCACGCCCTCAACTCTAAGAACACTGGTTCTATAAGTTAAAAATGCCTCGATCCAGCTTAAAAGATTTCCACCAATGCCATTGTGTTTTAGTTTCAGAACCAATTTGTCATGAGGTACGAGGTCAAAAGCACTTTTGAAATCTAGGTACAATATATCTATAGGTTATTTTTTTATCTAACGAGTTTGTCCATGCGTTTACACATGTATCGCACGTTAAGTTCGATGTTTTAATTGGAAATAAAATTAACGCTGTATTTTTGCAAACCATTATGTTAATAAACCATTAAGACCCACGTACAAGTTTAAAATATGGTAAATGCGATGGCAAAAGAACTTAGCCCAGTCCTGTCGCCAACATCTTAACGTATAATAGACCAGACTTTAACAGGGTGGGTGCCATAAATGACAGGTGACTTAGCCACGATGCGGCGTGTTCTTGGAGAAATTTGACTTTAGAAGGGGTGCGAAAAGCAGATGCGAATGAAAATCAATAATTTACCTTAAATCTACTGTATAAGTAGATTTTTGCTGCGGCAGCAAGAAATTTAAGAAGTAATTTTTAGGTTTTTTCTTATTTCTCATTTGGTGTATTTTTAGGGTTTGTGCAAACCTGTAACCTGCAAACATGAGGTAAAGCCGTCACTGTATTTATGACAATATTATTTATGCCAACGTGTTGTATGACCTAAATATATAAACTTAATTTTAATAACAAATTGGAGAGCGGGAACAATCCAACATGTTCTTTCCCAAATGCTTATCTTATTAAATTCGAACACGACACACCGCCTATTACCTTAAGCAGATCAATTCAACGGCAATACTTCGTCCCTCGGTATTTAATATCGGATTGAACTATCAACTTGATACATTATTCAGCAAAATTGAAATGCAGACGACCCATTTCGGTTGCGGTCTTATTTTAATATAGGAAATGGGAGGTATTTGTTTATACTGGGTATCTCAAAATAATTCCGCACTTTTTGATTTCTTGAATGATGATAATATAAGGAATCCAAGAGTTTGTTTCGAATGAGGAAATTTAAATTTGATAGAGGTACACAGGTCGGGTCATCCTTCTGAAGCGGTGACTCTAGCAAACATTTGCAAAAAGTTACTAGCTACTACGTCACAAATCACATAACCTAACTTTCGATAAGGGGACAAACAAACAGTTTTTACATTGATTTATGTACTATTTTATTTGATTTAACCAGCAAAATCACAACAAATTATAGTAGTTTCTTGTTTTAGACGTGTTGAAGCATCCCTGGGTGGGTTCGGTATTTACATTGAAGAGCAGAGCGAGCAGAGTTAGAGTGGAGCCAGAGTAGTAATCGTGCGATCCGAGGAACATCGCTCATTTCTAAAAACGAACGGGCACAGAAATCAGCTGCTGCTAACAGTTAATTTTTGAATTTGTATGAAAATAAAAAAAAACGTAATTATTATGGAAAAATCTAGCGATTTTTCAAATAATTAATATACATTTTGATAATTTCCAATTCATCTGAAGTGGCATCGCATAATTCACACGCATAAACGTTTATTTCTTCCATGGTAATTTACAACGAGAATACTTTACACACCATAAATCGCAGAATTAAAATTCACAAAAATCAAATAGAAAAAGTTAGGTTAGTTTAACACCCAGAACACCTTGATCGTAATAAAAGAACGTGGTCGAGTAAATGGAGCTTGTGTGATTACATAAACGAACGCAGCCCCTGTAGATAACAAAAACGGTTCAAAGTGATTTAAAATTGTTAAAATTATCGTGTAATAATAAGCTTATAAGTTTGTGTTGTATGGATTCCTAGAAGTTGCAAGTTGGTGTTTTTTTTTACTAGTAGTTTTTTGATATTATTAGTATTAAAAAATATCCACTTTCTCTAGTTTTTCAAAGATTGTAAAGTTTAAACTAAAAGCAAGGTTACTGGCATTTTTTCTTATTGTCTTTGAGGATGCTTAATTATAAATGTTATTCTTTTAAATTTGTTACATAACTCAATGTTAACATTGTTCTACGCCCTTTGGCTTTTTGAATAAATAAAGAAACAGTTATCTATCTATAATGATGTATGCATTAAATAACAATGCTAAATACGTAGGTATTAAATTTATACTAATAGTGCGTAATTTACTTCGCTCATAAATTCTAGGATAAATGTTTACGATAATTATTTCAATTATTTGAACATCTCATTCACCCAATGCAAAAGTAAATTCAAAATTCTCCATAAATGTTAAAACGTTATCTGCTATTGCGATGCCGGTACTAACATATGGCTGTCAAAAGCGAGTTGCTTCTCGTATATTATTTTTTTTTGTCGTCTAACTACATAATAATATTGTCTCTCTTTTCCCGTTTTATTGCAAACAATCAACGTGGTCACATTTTATTCGAAAAACAACGCACTGTGAAAAGAAAACAACGTGTTCCTCTTCCAAAGCTATTCCATCGCCCACTTTGCCTTTTTCGTTGTTATTTTTATGGCTTATGCCGCTGCCACTGCACACAAATATATTTGTCGTGATAATTATAGTCCGCCTTAAAAGTCTGTGGCTACAACGCATAAGGAGACGGGGTGAAAAAAGTCGTAAACTAGTCAATTATCATCAAACTAGGGACGCTGTTATTTTGACAATTTGAGCGATCTAGGCTAGGCATTGATCGGGAATATGATATTCTACGCGACCAACTAAGAATTTGACAGTTCGGAATTAACATTCCCGCTCTTGACATTGAATACTATTCTGTCACAAGGTTACTCTCTTATGCTCGTAGTTCCTCACGCTCGCTTTCATCTTGCGTTAAGAACTTTTCACTAGCATTGATCTTTCATTCGGAGTAGCAGAATAATAATTTATATCACAGTAACTACAATTAAATTGGGTAAACTACTCAATATTTCAGATCTTGTCACTACGATGACAGTTAAGGCTAACGTTATTATTTCTACACCCATGTGAGAAAATGTTTCTAATCACAAGAGAGTAGAATGTAAAACATTAAAATTGCATAGGGTCAGACGAGTTGTAGAATATATTTTCTCCACGACCATTACTGAATGCAATAATTCCAAAATCATTTTTGATAATAGAATGTAAAAATTCTCGCTCTTGAGTTGGAATATTTATTCTGAAACACTTGCTTCTGCGTATATTTTCATTCCATAACAAGATACGGAATGAATATTCTGTAATTAATATAAACGACATAGGTTGCCATGAATTTCGAAACTATCAGTGTCAGATAAAAATGGCCGCGTTGTAATAATTATTTTCAGATAAATTTTAGTGCAAGTCAAAAAATGAGTGAAAAATCGGATGAATCAGATATGGAACTGGATGGTCGTGGAGAAAATATAGTCTGCTACTCGGTTAGAATGAAAATTCGATACTCGTGGTTCCTCACGCTCGCTACGCTCGCGTTCGGAATCTTCCACTCGGGTCGAATTTTCATTCCAACCTCGTTACAGAATCTACTAATCCTCTAGTACTGTTATATGGTTATATGGTGAGTTTTTTAAAGTGTTACAAGGCTATATCTCGAAAACGGTTCAAAATATTTTCTTGAAATTTTAGTGATGGAATGGGGAGATGGGGGGACATATTTAAACATATTTTTGATGTATACCCCCTTTCCCCATTTTGAGGGGTGGGGGGTAAGTTTGGAATTTTAAATGAGACAATGTACTCTTTTTTGGTAAATACGAACCTACGTAAAAAAACTACGTACCTATACAAAAAATTTTTGATTTGCTCCCCTGATTACGAAATTATGATTTATTAGGTTATAAAACAAAAAAAAATACTTTACTATTTAATTTCAACTTATTTATCGTCTGTCACGCTTCAGAAGATGTTCAAAATGTCTCCCTTCAACTTCCAAACACTTTGTCACTTTTTTTCAGAATAAATATCGTACCCGTTGTAACATTTTAAGTCTCACTAATAAGCATGCAACGCGGATTCGGTATTTCATATCATCTAAAGTTGTAGGTGTAGCCGCCATAACTTTATCTTTTATAAAATAAAAAATAAATCAAGGAAAAAGTCAAGGGGGGTCAAATCCGGGGACCTAGCAGGCCGTTTACCGAACCAGCTCGACTTATCCACCTGTTTTCAAACAATTCGTTCAACTCATTACGGGCCTGTATCACATAATGCGGAGGAGCTTCGTCCTATTGAAACCACATGTCAGAACTTATGTTTTGGTTTAATAATTGGGGTAATTCATTTTTAAAAGAATTTCGTAACCAGGGAAGCAAATAAAAAAAATATTATTTGTATATGTACGTAGTTTTTTACGTAGGTTCGTATTTACCAAAAAAAAAGTACATTGTCTTATTTAAAATTCCAAAGTTACCCCCCCACCCCCCAAAATGGGGAAGGGGGGCAGACGTCAAAAATATGTTTAAATATGTCCCCTATATTCTTATTCTCTCACTAAAATTTTAAGAAAATATTTTATACCGTTTTCGAGATATCGCCTTGTAACACTTTAAAAAACTCACCCTGTATATATCATTAGTTAGCCAAGGTTGAATAATGACTTTTGTGGCGTGAAAACACGCAAGTTGTTTGATTTAAATAATATTTAACAACATTTTTAATTAGTGTAAAGTTCGTAAGTTTGGTTGCAAAATACTGTATAACTTAATTTTGTAGATCGGCAGGTAAGGTAATTTGGCCACTACACAATCATCTCCACTACACCTGTCGGTAAAGATAATACTATAAGTCTGATAGACCTTTGTAACACAAAATAGCCCTTTCTGAACCCCTTATCTTCTCAGAACAGGACACACCGTCTATTCGTTAAGCAGATCAAGTCGATTCGGGTGCTTCGACTGTCGGTATTTCATATCGAGTTGAATTACCACGGGATTCATGCATTATTCAGCAAGTCTGGAGGCAAGCAGACGACCCATTTTAGTTTTTGTCTTATTTTAGTTCCGGAAGTTGTGGTGTGTATTAGTATGGGCCAATTATTTTTTTTATTAAATAATTTATTATAAGTGCTTTACTCACTAACGAGGATTAAATTTAACACCGTCCAGTCTGGTGTAAAATTAAGTGCAGTATGTTTGTATTGTAAATCAATATCTTTGGTTTGCTAGCTCGGTGCAGAAAGCATAGTTTATCTAATCAACTACTAATGTTTGTTAAAATATTCTTGACACTTTTATTTTTATATTCCAAAAAGGAAAAGAAGTAAATAATTGTAAAGGTAAAAAAAAATATAAGGGAGCCCTTATTTTACACTTGAATATTTCAAAATCCATAGAAAATTACTGAAAAATACGCATAAGGTCCAAATTATTAACATCCTGCTTGAATCCACATAACTATACCTAACTACTATGACAACAATAATTGTTCCAATAATTGTATCCTTAGAAGTTATCTCACAGATAAATATGTTAACAAGTATTATTTTTATTTACTCTTTTCCTGATTACTACACCACTGAATGGGCCAGTAACACAGATTATAACCTTACCTGTGAAAAGTTAACTCCGGATTAATAGAATCTAATTTTTCACAAATCTGACACTGACTCACCATTTTATTGAGTACTTATAACAATAAAACGAAAAATCCTTTACAAAATGCTAAAAACAAACCACAAATCTTTACAAAACACGTACAAATACGAGTATTCCGATGACTAACCACGACATCGCAAAACAAATACTACGATTACTCACAGAAAAAAAGATGGGTTTGTTCGATTACTACACTTGTTTTTGTTGCTACTCGTGAATAAGTAGGTACTAAATTAATACAAAGACCTGAAATAATCATATTTATTTTATTAAAACCAACAAAACAAAAACTTGTTCTTCGTATATTATTATCTACTACTAACAGCCTATGGATGTTTTGATGGTGGGTTTTTACAGATATCCTATTATTTGATTAATATTGTCAATTTTAATGCATATACACTAGTTACTATTGTGGCTGCATTTGAAGGCATTTCAAGCAATGACAATATGACATTTTTCTTTATTGTCTTTTTAATGAATAGTGGTTCAGGTACGTTAATTGTTTTATTTTACTTGATATTGTATAGTTTTCTTGGGTGCAGTTGTTGGATATCCTGGTACAGTTTTGCCTTTTTAAGATTAAGTTACTATGCTCTTTTTCCCTCGTTTTAAAATGTCTTTCCGTCTGACCATTATAAATTGCATGACATTTAGATTGATTGATTTGATAAACCCAACTTGCTGCTGGTTCGTCTTTTGTCTCTATTTTCGCATTTATCATGTGTCTTGTGTCTACCTATATTATTGTTATTTACTTGTATTGCGGTAATGTTTTTTAACTTTTTAATATATTTTTTGACTTGTATGTCCCGTGTGTTTAATTGCACCGTATTTGTTTGGTGTTTTATCAGGTTGTGTATTCTAGAGTCACTTTTGTATTTTGTTATTCTTTAAAATTTTATTGACAATATTGACAGAATAGACATTATTTATTGCCATTGTCTTAATTATGTTCAGTTCTTTTTCATATTCTGATTTGGAGAGGGGAATGTAAATTAATATATCTATCACGCTATTGAAGGCTGCTCGTTTAGATTGTTGAGGGTTGTTTGGAGTCTGGTAGTGTGACTGTATCTGTTGTGGTTGGTTTTCTATATAGTTGATATAGGTAATAATTGACTATTGTTTTTTTTTTTAATTATGAGATCTAGAAAATTAATAGTTGTAGAGAGTTGCAGAAAAGCTTGGAGTATTGGGAAAATTTTGTTTTCGCGGATGAAGTACCTTTACTGAACTGTAAATACAAGATTTAAAAAAAAATACCCAAAAAAGGTTAAAACAAGCGGTAGATTTTCAGTTAATGTATGACCTTCCGAAGGCTTGGGTTTTGTTATCAAATTAGATGTATAGTTCCAGCAAAAGTGTATATGGATATATTAAAAAATATTATGCAGCATTCAGTAAATAATATTTTCCTTTTAAGAAATTTTATTTATCAACGTGAAAACTGCTCTGTTCACAGCGCTGAAAGAAGTTTGTATTCGGAGCAGGAAAACAATATGCATTTACTACTGTGGCCTTCAAAAAGACCGGATGTAAATTCCATTAAAAACGTTTGGGGCTACACTGTAAAAAAAATAAATAAAACTGATTTTCAACAACAGAAAATACTCGTAAAGCAAAATGGGATATAATAGGGAATATCTGTAATGCGCATCATATTCCAACGCTGGTGGCATCTATGCCCAAACGGTTAAAATTAACAATTTAAAAAAAAATTGCACATTTAATTGCACAATATTTTCTACTGTTTGTAATAAATTTTGAAAGAAAATATAAGTAAATACAAACTAATTATTTTTTAATCAATGAAAATTAAAACTGTATTGATTTATTTGCTTATTCAAATTTAATCATCAAAATCCGAGTTGCCATAAAGAAAAAAAACAGATTTTTATAATCTAAAAGAAGATGTTCCGGGATTTTTCGTCTGCAACTACAGGTTCATTACATACAAAAAAGTACAACGAAACTTTTTCATTAAAATACTTCTACGAAATCCTGTCTAGGCAAATAGTTACTTTTTTTGCAGTAAAACAGGACCCTTACCCAAATGGGTCTTCAAAAGCCTCCAACACTCGCTGAATAATGCATAAAACGGTGTAATCCAGGGACTCAATCCAATATTAAATACCGAGAGCGGGGAGATGAAGCATTGTCGTCGACTTTGTATACCCTTAAGTGAATAGGCGACGTGTCCGGTCCAGCTTTAATAACGTACAGTTTAATAAATAAATTATTTACAAAACAATCACCGTTCACCACGAACAGGTACATGAATAAAAAATATCAATCAAAGGGTAAATTAATTAAACGCTAGGGCAGTTCTTTAGTTTTCACCGACCTCAAAAAATTATAGTATTATGGGATACAGTAAAACAAAGTTGAACTTGTAAATTTCCACTATATTAACTCGAAAAATGACATGTTTCGCTAACACTGTAGCTTCATCAGATGACAATGATTTAATAAAGGTGAAAATTAAAAATTGGGGTTCAATACAATTAAATTATTGAAGATGTAAATAAAACAGTGAAAGGTTACAATAGCGGGGAAATCCAACAGAAGGTTTACAACACAAATTAGCTTCTTTCCACAGTATGATCCATAGACTAGTAATTCGCCCTCTAAATAAAATCAATTTTCAAAAAGAACTAAACATTATTAAACAAATTGCAGTTAATAACGGATATAACTCAAATCTAATTGACCAAATCCTAAAAAAGAAAACTTACAAAAAAGCTATTGACTTAGTTTTTCCTAGAAGCAAAACTCTTCTGACCAATTTAAACTTGTCACTTTCTTTGGACAACCTAGCAAAGTAATTGGCAATTTTCTTAACAAACTTGATATAAATGTGTGTTACAAAACTAATAAATTTATCAAAAAAATAAAACTAAAAGCTATAAAAACAAAAAATCAGGCGTCTATAAATTAAAATGCAAAGATTGTCTTAAAACATACATTGGCCAAACGGGTAGACATTTTGACAAAAGAATACAGGAACATTATAACAGTTTTCTAAAAAATAAAATAGACTTAAACTATGCTAACCATTTACTTGATTATCAACATAAGTTGCTTATTATTTGACCAGTTGTCTTGGCTGAGCTAACTAAAAGAAATTTCTTGACTAAATTGCAAATAAAACAACCATTGACAAGTTGACAGTGTTGACACATAAATCAGCCAAAAGGATCTCAGTCACAAATCCGGTAACCTTAGCGTAGGTAAGGGGGGAGGAAATTTGACTGAGATAATCTGACTTACTTGGTCAAATAAAACGGCAAGGTAGTCAGTTTAGGTCAGCTCAGCCAAGACAAGTGGTCAAATAATAAGCAACTATAATTTCGATCCTTCCTTTAAAATCGTACATACAGAAAACAAAGGCTTAAAACTAAATTTGTTAGAATCCATGGAAATAAAAAAAAATACTGACCTGTTACTTAATGATCAACTAGATTTAAATAATTCACCTTTGTTAAGTTTATTCTGTTGACCATACTTAAGATTTTATAAATTATCCATATTGTACCTAATTTAATTTAATTTTAAACCTTCTGTTGGATTTTCCCGCTATTGTAACCCTTCCACTGTTTTATTTACATCTTTAATAATTTAATTTTATTGCACCCCAATTTTAAATTTTCACCTTTATTAAATCATTGTCATCTGACGAAGCTACAGTGTTAGCGAAACATGTCATTTTTCTCTGTAATATAGTGGAAATTTACAGTTGAACTTTATTTTACTGTATCCCATAATACTATAATTATGGATTTCCACCTAGTATCGGCTGAATCATATAATTTGACCTCAAAAAAACATGGCTGAAATGATTTTATCAATCACCTTAATTATTGATTAACTAATCAGAAAATATATGAGAACACTACAGCTAACGTAAAACTACAGGTGAACACCAACAAATTCAAAATAAACAAGGAAATATAACCGGGTGATACCATATCGCCGAAACTATTTACGAACCTACTCGAATATATGTTTAAATCTATCTATAAACCTAGATAATCTAGGTATTAACCAAGACGGTGAAAACCTTACATACTAAAAATTTGCAGATAACATAGTCCTAATAGTAGACTGCTTCGAACGTGCTGTAAGAATGTTACAAATATTAAATTATCCTTCCAATAACGTCGGATTGAAAATAAAAAAAACCCAGCTGATGATCAACCATGTCCTCAGCGAAGGTGTATATAGATGGCATCCAGATTGAGAAAATTACTTCGTACAAGTATCATGGCCATGAAATTTGTTTAAATATGGACAATCAAACACATGAACTATTGAAGACGAATAGGATTGACATACGCCGCGTTTGGAAATCTGAAATATATATTCGAGTTAAATATACCAATATGTTTAAAAGGAAAGGTTTTTCATTAATGTATTCTTCCTGTCCTAACTTATGGTGCTGAAACCTTAACACTAACCAAAAACGCTGTTCAAAAAATCAGAGTGACACAGCGCGCAATGGAAAGGTATTATACTTTAATTTTTTTAATGAAACATAATGAACATATTTACATTTAGGTATGGGCATGATGTATGAAAAATATCTAGAATTTGTAGAATGTAAAAATGTAAAAATATACAATATATTTCATTAAAAAATTAAAGTTTATACCCGTCACATTTTTATGATTCATTCTGTATAGTATGTTTAAAAAAAAATGCAATTTAAAAAAATTTATTTGAGTCTTGATTAAGCGGGCGATATTCACCAATAATCTCCCTAGCAGCAGAATTATCGGGAATTAATTCTGCTGCGTGGGATGTTCGGTAAGAAAATTTCATAAATTGGAGTTATTTCTTATTGTAATTTTTTTGCTAAAATGCTACAAAAACATATTTCCGGCGGCTTTAGTTAATTGTAACTAATTAGAGTTTTAGAAATGAAGTTTATTTTAGCCGTTAGTAACTCATTTTTATTACTAAAATGTGAGAAACATTAAATAACATATTTGTTATCTGAAATCCAATGCCTTTAAAATTTTAAATTCAAATAAAACTTAAAAAAACATATTTCCGATGAGTTTAGTTTCATATGACGCACTGTATTTTTACAATAGAAGTGGATTTCACTTGTTAGTAACTAAGGTTTATTACTAAAATTTCAGGAACATTAAAAACATTAATTCGTTTTCAACCATAACATCTGAAATTACATGTCTACATAGTTTCAAATAAAACGTAAAAAAAAAAACATATTTCCGATGAGTGTAGTTAATTTTTGATGTTTCTCTTTTAGCCCTGGTGTTCGATAGGTAAAGCAAATTGGTTAGTATCAATAAAAATTATAAGTTAGCAACAAAATGTATTTTGATTTTATTCTGAGTGACTTTTGCCAATAAATATAAAGCACTTCATTTTTGACGGAAAAATTATCACTTATTAATTTCATTAAGTTAATAGGAAGTAACAAAATTATCGCGATATAGTCTCCCGTTGCTATGAGCAACGTAAACAAAAAGAAGCCTTCTAATTGGTTGAAAATAAATTTATGAAATTTTCTAAATAATTGCCTTATCCGCTAGAGAGTCTCATTTAAAAATACAAAGTTGGGCTTATTTTGTGAAATAACTTATTAAACTCATTCATTTAAAAAAAGTAATACATTGCCATTTGGATGATTTTTAACGCAAATAAGACAATCTCGGGGAAACAAACACGGCTTCTTTTCGTCGACGAAACAGCGGACAACGCTCCTAATTTATTATTCAATAATTTTACAAGCAAGGGTTTTAAAGGCAAGCAAAGGAAACGATACAATAGAAAAACACAAAAAGACAATTAATATTCAACAGGCTTTGTAATTGTTTTGAACCAATTATGAACGGACAAGAATAATTAATCACTAACCTCCGCTTGGATTTTTCTTCCTTAATGTATAAAGAACATTATTTAGCGCAAACAATCTTATAAACACCGACTCTTTTTCTAAAGAAATAAGTTTAGGAGAGACGAAACAAAATTTTTATTTAACCAGCCAGATAATATAATTTATTATTATTATTATTATCATCAACAATAACAATAACAAAAAGCTAGGAAATGATGATGAAACAATATGCATATCATGGACAAAAGCGTCTGTGTGAATACACATTGGGTTCATCAATAAAAGTTTACAATATTTAACCTATAGCTTATAACATACGACACTAAAAAAAAAAAACAAAAAAAAACAAACAAAATAATGACACGTAATACCAAAAAAAGGTAAAAAAAAGGAGTGGAAACAATGAATAAAAGAAGAAAAATATAAATCTACTGTAGTTTAATGACGCGTTTAATGGTATTTGTATTCTTTCTAATCCATACTTGCAACTGTTTCTTAATGCTACTATATTTGTTAGTTTTAAATTGTTCCGGTAACATGTTAAATAATTTAGGTGCTATATAAGTAATACATCTTTGAGTTGCACTATAATGCGTGTTGGGTAATACAATGTTATGATTTGTATTAGCTCTTGTCTGAATGCCATGATTGATAAAATTTTGAAAGTTGTTGGTGGAAATTAAAAACCTAAGGACACGTTTAAAATATAATTCAGCAACAGTAAAAACGCCAGACTCCATGAATAATAGGTCAGATGGGAATTGCTTATGTTTAAACAAAATAAGCTTTAATATATATTTCTGCACAATGATAATGTTCTTCAAGGTGGCATTGTAAGCAGAACCCCAGCAGATAATGCCATAGCTCAAGCAAGATTCAGCTAAAGCTCTGTATACTTTTATGATTGTATTTCTATTTAGAACATTACGTAATTCGTAAAACTTAAAAATAAGTTTTTTAAATTTATTTAATTTTATTGCTGATTTGAATTCATATCCATCCAAGCCCGAACACTGCACATTGCACTTTCAGCCTTCGAGAAGGTTTCGTCCCAACAAACCCCTTTACACAAAAGAACCGTCTCATCCGCAAAACATACCACTTTTACTTCAGGAATTACATGTGGGAGACTATTGATATAAATTAAGAACAGAATAGGTCCCAGCACTGTACCCTGTGGAACACCGCACCCGATATCCATAAATGAACTAGAAACCGTATCCAGATTAACTCCCTGAGTCCTATTTGTTAGATACGACTCAAACAGCCCAAGCACTATTCCTCGTATACCAATATTGTATAACTTATTCAATAAGGTGCGATGGTCCACAGTGTCGAACGCCTTGGTAAGGTCCAGAAAATTTCTGACCGCTTCACACTGGTTCCTTTCATACGACATAAATCAAAAAGTCATTTTACAACCTGCATGAATGAAATCATTGCTCTTTTATTACTCTTCTATGTTTGATCTACATAACAGTATACATTACACTGAGGAAAATGATCTAATACAACAGGTTTGTTAAAACATAGTTTGTATTGATAGCCTATTTTTTAATAACCCATATTAAATAAATTGCTAGTGTATCAAACCTGTTTTAGTGTTATATTAATTCCAGATTTGCTAGAACAGTGTTTTTATTGGTAGTAATCAGGTCCATGAGCAACACAGTCTTGTTGAATAATGAATCTAGTTTTAATACAGCAATTTTGTTAAGAAATAAATTGTATCTTCTCAATGCGACGCATTTGTTCCCAGTAAAGTGCTTTCTCTACAATTAAGAAAGCGTCCTCAAAAACGAATTCTATCCGTTAGAACCTATAATCCACAAGACGTCGTTGGGGGTTCGTATAGAGATCGGCAATCGCCACGCGCCGTGGTATTAGTTTAAACGTATTTGTTGCGCAGGTCGCATCGTTGTTCGGAGTCTTCTAACTGTCCTGCCTGAATTTGAACTTTATTGATTGTACCAATACCTGTTTCAATTAATTTATTTTAACTTTGTATTTAAGTTTTTTTAAACTTTGCTTGTCAGATAAAGCAATAGAATATTCTTATTTCGCACAACTCATCTCAGTAAACCATGCTGCATAGATAATAATATGTAATATTAAATAACGAGAACAATATCACACTAGAAGCTATTTAAATTTGTGAGAACTACAGTACTGATTTTTAGTGGTAAGTACTATATGCTTTATTAACCGTAGCAAGCAAATATTATTATGATTAATATGAAGTAGTTTCATTGCAACTGCCAGTCGGAACTAATTCGTTATATAAAATCAAAATAGAACTTGATAATTACTGTGAGTATTCAGAGCAACAATGACTATAAACCATTCTATGGTAGCAATAACTCCTTTTTCCTATTGGCTAAATTACCATAATATTATCACTATACAACGGTCTAGCAATTTTCGTTGTATTCTTATAAGGAATAGAAGGCTTTTCTCTCAATGTAAATGTACTTTTTTAAGTACTTATATTCTCGTTTCGGCATCGAGAGTGTTTATACTTGATTACTTCTAGATTTTTGGTAAATTCTCGATGATTTTCAAGTGCTAAATCTTTTATACACAATTAAATCAAACGTTCTTTTTGGTCATCCACTCAAATTTGAGCTTCGATTTTGAGTAATTTGGTGTCTTTGTAACATTTTCCTAAGGAATGTGATTATTTAGGCTTTTGGTTAAACTTTGTTCCACATAATTTTGTTTTTGTGTTTATACAATATTATTTTATTACAGATTCGAACAGAGAATGCATATTTACACGCATGTTCGTTTTTAATATTTGGATGCAATATGGCTGCAAGACATTGACCCTTACCCAGTGGCGGTTCGTAAATTGTTAACTTAGGGGTGCATTAAAAGGCCGCTGCAGACGAAATGTGCCGCAGGCGAAAAAATTTTAAGACCACTCCCAAATTTAGTCAATAATTTTTAGTAAATATTTTAAAAATTTATGATTAGGTACCTACTTATTTAAATTAATTGTTTCAGCCGATACTAGGTGGAAATCCAAAATTATAGTATTATGGGAGACAGTAAAACAAAGTTGAACTTGTAAATTTCCACTATATTAACTCGAAAAATGACGTTTCGCTAACACTGTAGCTTCGTCAGATGACAATAATTTTCATAGTCGTTTTGGCATTAAAACTGTTCATTTTTATTAAAATAATTCTTTACTACCCAAAAATAATAACAAAAATATAAAGGAAAACTCCAAATAACACAGCAATGAACTAAACGGCACACATTTAAATCGTGCAAGTTTTCCTATTAGAGTCGCGCTTTCCCCCACCACACCTGCTAGTACAAGATGCATAGAGAGACTGCAGAAACCCCGCCTACTTTAACGCACGTGCGACTAGAATTCCTACGCGCCACATCGTCGCTCTTGACAACCGGCTTGGCGAGAGCTATTACATCACCTTTCGTTCGCTTGTTTAACGGTACGTTAAAATAGGAGGGTTCTAACTTATATTACGGTATCATAATATATAAGAAAATAAATTTAAATGAACATTATTTTTTCTTTATGGGGTAATTCTTTATGGAATATGGGGGTGCACGTGCTCCTGTGGAGAAACCGCCACTGCCCTTACCTTGCCCGGCTTGCCTTACCCCGCCCTTAGTTTTTAGGATATTTGTAAGAGAAAATAACGATTCTTCACTCACAAATATTTGTTAAATAATGTATTTAATGATTTAATAAATTTTATGTTTTACTGTTAGAATAATGTACATTTTCACATAGGCATATTCTATGTATAGTATTTTAACAATTTACATTATTGTAAATTTTGTGACTTTTTTTTTAAATTTACAAACAAAATAAAAACCCTACCATTAAGCTACTAAGTGATCAAACAGAACTGTGGAATTTCCCGCTATTGACAATAGTTAAAGATAAATAACTAAATTAAGGAACAATTATTTGTATTGTTCCAAATTAGTGTAGCCAAGACGGCCCAGTCCCCAGCTATTATTTAAAAAATCGACAGATCGGACCAGTTATTCACAGTGCGTGGCTGCGCAAGTTTACAATACATTCTATTAATAGCTCTACTGCTTTGGCTGTAAATTACTAGCGTATTCAGCAAAAGTCAAACAACTACGTAAAAAAATATTCAAACTTTATTTCCGGTTTAAAGTGGGTTATAAAAGTTTCAAACTTTGAGAATATTATATACTTTGCCAAATTGGAATCTCGAAAAAGATTATAAACATTTCAATTTATCATTTATTATGGTTTAAAACTTTTTGACAATTTGACAGCAAACTTATAACTTCTGCTTCATTGTGAGGCTTATTTTTTAAATTTTTTAGAGGGGTTGAAAAGTCAAAAAGATATAGATATACTTACTTAAAATAAGTTAATAATATTAATTTATTATAAAATTATTTTAAAACTGTCTTCTTACAAAAATCGATTTAAAGAATTATTCAAACCTTTTTTTAAGTCACTATACAACGGGTATTATAAATATTCCGTATTTTAAATATATACCTGATGATGGTACCCGAAAAAAGAAACGTCAGAACCAATAGATGACAGGGACATGTTATAGAAAAAAAAATATCTGTAAATAAGGCTAGGAAACAATAAAAACCGAAAGAGATATTTCGGTTTATTCCGAATATTTTCGGATGTACTCGAAGTTTCTCAGATTAAAACCCTGTAATACAGCGAGAAAATCATAATTGCATGATTCGTAGTGTCAATTCAATTATAAACAACGTTCGAGCACACTTGTCTTATAAAATAATTAATTAAAAATGGAATTTAAATTAAAAACAAAGTGACAATAAAAAAACGCACTCCAATGATTCGTGAAAAATTGTTTACGTCCATTTTTAATTAAAAAGAAAGTCAATTAAAAAGTTTCTTGAAAAATAATTGACTAAATACGTTTTAGCTTTGTTTCTCGACATGAAATTTTTATAGCACAGGCAGCACGTGCAGCTTTATTTTATTTTACTCTGTTGAACACGTTTCTTTAAAAAAAACGTCAAGTATGGGAGAATTCGGAAAATAATAATTGTGCAAATACTTTTCATCGATGAGTCAATAGAAAGTTGGGTTGTTTGTAGGTTAGGTTTACCTTATAGTAGGAAGGTCACATTAAAGGGTAAATGCAGCGTAATCCCTACTCCCGGCCCCACCCTGCTCTTCATTGCCTCTCTCCTATAAACGATGTTGTCAACACATTTTAATAACGTTTCTGAATGACATAATATGCCATCTATCGGTACCAGAATATTGTTTCATTATTTGTTACGCCAGTGGCTAGGCAAGGATTTTGCTATTTTAAGGGAATATTTAATCGTATTCCCCCTTTTTGCACCAAAAAGTGAAAAATTATAGTATGATCATAATGTAATAGATAAAGGATGAGATGATTATTTTAAGGGCCAGCAAAGTAACAAAAGATAATGTTCAAAAATGTATATTTTTTTCATTGTTTCTGAAAAAACTTGTTCTAACACTTCTTGTACTTTGACTCCTCAATTGTTATTTAAAGCAAGATAATATATAATACGGCCTATTTAGTTCTTGCTATTTGTCTCATTTGTTTTCTTGTTTTCCTTCGGGACAGAGAAATTTATTGGTAATTAAGAGGAGAATCCCCTCGAAGGTTTTGAAACATCAAGGTTTATATTCAGCGCCGCATAGCATGTTGTAAAAAAGTGGTTTTAAGTAAAACCTGAACCAACAACTACCAAAAAATTTGTATAAATATAATTTATATGATTGTAACGAATTATGTAGTTTTTTTTCGAGGAGAATCTTCGAAAGACTGGCACCCTATGAGGCAAAGTAGTGTTGGATCCAACCCTGATGGGGCTGCCTACCGACTAAACTCCCCGTGTTCCTGCGGTTTCCGCGCTATAGGCGTATAAATCTTCAGACCATTCGCTTAGTATTTCCGCTCTGCACGCCTAGTGTTTGCTTTGGTATTAAAGGTACTTTTAAAAAACGCGTGCAAATTTGACGATGAACCATGACCATATAAATACAAAACTTATTCTTTCTAAAAATGTTTGTACGGTGGACCAATAGAATAAGTTGCTTCTGAGAATGAAGATATTTGGTTTCGAATGGACGGTTTTTCTGCGCACAATGCACGAGACGGGTCTCCTGATCTTTTACCAAACGAATTTTTTCTGTAGGGTTACATTAAAAATGTGCTTTATCAAAAATGGGAAAAACTTACGGGGTATACACAGTAAAAAATTCAACTGATTAACAGGAAGGAATGTCGGATTTAATATACCGTGCGAGCAAAAATTATTTGCATCAAAGAGGGCTTGGATTAAAAAACGTAGGGCTTGGTTTAGATCACAATGATATGGGGACGATACATCTAACCAAATCTAGGTTACAATTTTGTCACATTCACATTATGACATGACATGCCAAACTAATGAGTAATAAAATAAGTAGACAAATACAAATTTATTTTTGTTGTTTACAAAATTAACAAAGTAAGAATATACAGAAAGAAAAAGAAAAATAATTACATAAATTGCCATGCTCCAAGCATAAATTCACACGTCTCTTCATATTTTCGAAAGTGTTGACCAGCATCTCTCGAGAAATGTTACCACATTCTTGGATAATCCTTTCTTGTAATTGTTCTAAATTTGCAACAAGTTCTTCTGTTCTTACAGATGCTCCTTTTTTTTGTTGCATAGAACCTGTTTCCCTAAACACAGCCACGGTTCTTTTCAGGCAATGATAAACATCCCCAGCAATAAAAGCAACGCTAGGAAAATGTTCGTGAAAATCGCCCATGCACAAACCAGGATTGTATTTCCACTCACCATTTACTCTAACCACGTTTCGAAAATACGCTTCAACTATGAATGTTTTGTTCTGTTCCGTAAAGCCCATTGTGTGAATTGTTCAAGAAAATGGAAAAATTAGCGATGAATCAAATTATGTACTTGTAACGACTGTCAAAGATGACGGAATAACTGATTGATTGTTAATTCAGGTAGTTACTGACACCCAACAGGCATTAAGCTCTACGGCTAAGCATTACGTCCTTAGGAGCAAGGCCCTCTTTGATGCAAATAATTTTTGCTCGCACGGTACTTGATGAGATATATTGTTTTATTGAAATTTTAACCAATTTGTAAATCAGTTGTATGATTTATACTGTTATTTACACAAAATATTCATATTGGATTATTTTAAATCGATACTGATCAATTGTATAAAATATGTAACATATTAACCATAGTTTTCCTGTGGAACGTCAACAGGTGGCAGTCAATCGTTGGTTTTAAACGTTCCTTATAGTTCAGATGGTGTCTGGGGCGTCTTAAAATATCTCTCACTATTAGCCATAATATGCTTCTTAAATTTAATCAAAAATAATTTAAGATTAAATAGAAAATGATTAAATGATTACACATCGAAGCAAATTTTGTCATTATCAATTAAAGTATTTCATATAAATTAATTAAAATATTATCAGCTATGATTCTTACATTAATCAGTTTTGAATAAGATGGCTGACACTGACTTTTGATGTAATCAGTTGGCAGAGTTAATTTTTTTAACTAATCCATTGTAGACCTGGACTTAATCAGTCCTGACCAATTTGATTTAAAATTTCGTATGCAAGTTCCTGTAAATTTTCTGGGTTTTTTACGTAAACTTTGGTTTTTAGACCCCAAAGGAAATAATCAATAGGATTAAGATACTATAACAGAAAGGTATTGACTTCTTCTAAACCGAAAATAAAGTGACCATTGGAATGCGGCATCAAGTAAACAAATAACCTTATCAATAACATGTTTTCTTTTTTTTTAAGCAGTCTGGGCTGGCAAAACCCAAATTTCTATTATCCATTATATTTCAATGTCAATTGTTAAAATGGCCAGTTTTTTTTTCTGGCTTTCTAGATTACCGAAATGCAAAAGTAAATAGTGGGTCGTATTCCCTTTTTTATGCCCTTTCCAAAACATACCTTTACATATGAAAAAACAAAGTTGGGCGGCGGTTTCTACCCCAAAAAGAGGGGTAAATTTCATAAAGACACGAGAAAAATAAGCCAAACTAAAAATAAACGCAGTCGTAGTTCTGTATTTTTTCAGCAAATAAAGAGGCTTCCTAATACTAAATTTATTTCAGGTAAAAATCCACCCTAGATAAAAAGTTAAGTTATAGGCCTAATATTTTAATTTTTAAAAGATAACTACTCCGGGATTTATTTTCTACTGGGCCACTCAACGTTAATCACCCTGTATAATTCAAAACTATTTAACAAATAATATAAAGATTCGTTTTCGTTAAAGAAGGTATTCAGCACTGCTAAAGCTAAAAAGTTTTCAGTACTATTTGTAATAGACAACAAAAAATACTGACAATACTGTATATTATTGGAAAATTTCTAGACTATTTAGGTCTTTTATATCTATTCAAAGACGCCGCAGCGGGGTTTAATTAAGCGTAAAACTGGAACAGTATCTCTTCCGATCGCAGAAATAATGAGTTTCGGAAGCATTAGCTCGATTCCGTCGTCACCGTCACACTGTGGAGAGATACTCTGAAAAAATGTATATAAATGAATTTGTCACTCCGTATTTAGCTAAAAAAAACTTAACTTAATACCTTAATTCCCTGGATTAAAATTATTTTTTCTACTCCCACATGTATATTTTGTGTTTCTTATTAGGAGATATAGCCGACCAATCACAGTTTGTGCCAGTAGCGATCCCTGAAGTAGGGTGACAGTGCTATGGCCCTGTCCTACCACCTACAATTTATATTCCTATTTTGTTAGCAATTAGCAAAGCCAAAGCATATTTGAAACTGGAATGCAGTCGGTCGCACTTTATCAAAGCGATTACGCGTAGATCGGTAACGTAGTTCTCGTGAGCCTAGCTCAGGATGACCTATATCTATGCCGTTTTCGTCCAATTACAGTGGCCCATACTAGCGAGGTACCTAAATTTTTAAGAGCCAGGCGCCGCGCGCCGAGGGCTCCAACCAATGGACATCTTTTAGTCAGTTGTAGGCATGCCGTCACGTGCCTACGTATCGGCCAGCACTCAGCTACGTGGTGGCGAGATTCAGGTGTTGGTTTGTACGTCGCAAATGCGTGTTGTTTTACTTTGTTCGCGCTCATAAACAAAGTAATTTTCTGTCTAACGTCTTTTCATAATTTAAAACATTTGTATTTTTATGGGCAATTACTTTTTTTTTTAATGTATAGGCAGTTATTACCCGATTTTAAAATGGAAAAGCGGGCGGACAAAAAGCATGTGAGGAAATTTATTAAATTTTTCATAAAATAGTTGGGTGTTGTGGGTGTGATGTATTTAATAGACTATTTTGTTTTATGTGTGTTTTATTTGGAGGGGAGGACATTAGCTATATCTGGGAAAAATGAAACACATATTTACTTTCTGTGTGCTTGGAAAAATTAATATTCAAACGAAGTAAAATTTTGCATATTTATATGCAACATCATATTTTATTATAATATAATCATTTTTTTGAAATCGGAATAAAGCTGACGTCTAGTTCTCATTTTTTTATCAAGAATTTTAACATTTGTTCCACTGCGAGTTGCGGTGTGTAATAAACTTTTCTAAGAATGCAAGAGGCTTTTAAGGTATTTTATTCTACGATAGATTCACTTGAAAAAGCTTTATTTTAAAATATGTAGTCTGATAAAGGATTTTAAATGGATTTGAATAAGTCGCTGTGATAAGGATTTGACCGCATTCCGCTACAGATAAAGAAAATTACGGGTTTTATTTATCTTCTGGTCAGAAAATTATTAGCGTAGTTAAAGCTGGTCCTCTCGCCAAAAATTGAGATAGGTATAACAGTCCATTTAGATTATCTTTAAAAAATGTAGGGACTTGCAAGATGGTCGTAAAGATACTGAAAAATATACACCAAATAAATAACTTTTGATAGCCTTCATCAAAACTATTAATTATTGCAAGTGAGTTTGGCTTCTTTTTAAAAAACTTAGATACACACTAGTGTAGATCATTGACGTATATCTTCAATACTAGTCTATTAGTCAGTAGAAAAATATGTTATAACTCATATGTTTACTTCCTTAGAAAATAAACTGTATACTCCGTTGAATACCAGAAAACTATTATTTAAACCACCGACGCCGACGATCAAGCAGAATAATCATTTGATTCATGAACGTTTGCGCCGAGCTAACATCTCCCTGTTTATAGAGGACATTCTATGGTATTACTCGTACTTGTAAAATGAAAATTGTGGCACTAAATCATGTACTTTCAAGACCTGGTACTGTCTAACATTGTTAACTTAATAATAATTTTATCACTATTTTCACAATAACTTAATTTATGTCCAATTTCATTATCATATTTTATTATCACTTGCTACCGCTGGGAAGTAGACGTTGTCACGTTCTAGACCAGTGAGGAATATTTTGAATAAAATACCTACAGTTCTAAGGGTAAAGTTAAATTTTTGATTGGCTGCCGGGCAACAGCTTTTATTAAAACCGGGGCATCATGCGCCGCCTTAGCACCGGTAAATTCTCAATAGTTACACATTGCGTAATTGTAAACCTAAATAAAACCGAAAAGGAGGGATTCTTAGGAGTCTTCGGTAATAGCGTATTATTCTAAAGTAAAAATTGGTGTTCATTTTCATGTGGATTCATTGTGGAACTGGCGAGGACCCTGGTGTGGACCTTTGCATTAGACGTCTTGTCGGCTTGTTATGATAAAGAGAATGAGACGTATATCTTGCTCTCTTGTCGTTGATTTAAGCTTATCCTATTATCAACAAAACAGGCTTTTAGAAAAAAGACCAAAAAAATATAGCTGTAAGCAAAATCAAAGTTAACAAAACACATAACTTTGATTTAATCAGTGTATTTTTTGTTAGTATGGAACTTTATTGCTTTAATCTAATTAATAGTCGAAACGAAAGAAGTTCATTATTTTTCTGAACAGACAAGACTGTCCTAGTTTTTCGCTTTTAATTAAAAAAAGCTGATGCCACGCAGACGATAAAAATAAGACAATAAAACTGTTTTAAGTTTTAAAAAAATCGGCGATAAACTACATACTTCCATAGTTTCCCCAGTCATATCTCAATCATTTAGTAGTCGAAACACTATCTTTTTGCAATTTTTAAAATCATAGAATCATTTATCGAAACAATCGATGATGAACAAGATATAGTTTGGTGGTAATCAAATACATAAATTCATTCAATTTAATATGTATGTTTATTATTTTTTAAAAAGTAAATATTACTGACAGCAGTAAAGACCTTTTATGTAAGTATACCGACTAGTTTTTATATGCATGGCATCAACAAAGTCTAAAATATTGCAAATATAAATATGTAAGTACTTATAATATTTTTTTTAAAGCGGAAAATCGAGATTATGGCTAAAAAAATGACACACCGATGACAGACAAAACCATTTCTGTAATTGTGCAAAATGAAGTAGGAAATCAATTTTTAAATAAATTAATAAGAACATTTAAATAGCAAATACGTATAAATTAAACAAAAGCTAGACTGTGCTGCTAATGGAACTGATTACTACCAATAAAAACAATGTTTTAGCAAATCCGGAATTAATATAACACTAGGTTTGATACACTAGCAATTTATTTATTATGTGTTAATACAAAATAAGCTATGTCTTAACAAACCTGTTCTATTAGATCATTTTCCTCAGTGTAGTTGGTGCCAGGGTGGCGAAATCAGCCCATGTGCCCCTTGCTTTGCATTTCAGCAATATATCGTATATTACGACCATTATCGTTTAGTGCAACAGCTTGTCTTCTGGCCGCATTTTTTTGTAATTCTGAGATTTAATAATAGCAGTATAATACTGATAATATAATATACAATAACCTTAAAGTTGCTACGCAATATACTATTATTATTATCAGAAGACAAATGGATAAGGGAACAAAATTTAAAAAAAAATTTCGAAAATCTGTATCTTATTTTAGAAAAGAAAATTTAAGAACACAACTAATTTAAACATTATCCATCCTACTAGCCAATTTCCTCACAGGGTGTTTCAAATTTAGTGCTTACAATTTTCTGTTCTTTCTTGTACAAAAGGAAGGTGATGTTTATTGTACGATAAGCAGAATACAGCAAGAAAACCTAATTAATGTGCCTTAAATTTGCAAAAAAACTCATCCAAATCGCTACAAGATCTAAAAAGTTATTGCAAAGTTAGGTTAGAGTGGCAGATCTCTGGCATTGTCCAAACAGACACACATAGTCCTATAAAGACCGTTGTGGTGCCACACATGTTCCGCGGAACCCATCCGTATCAGCTCCCTGATGGTTAAGGCGACGTATATCGTAGAAGAATATTGACAGCTCATTCAAACCAGCCACGGCTGTTAATAAACTTAGTAAGTCGATCTAGTTGCAGGCTGCTCACTTCCTCCAGATCATTAAAGAATGGTTTGCCCAGGGCATTGAACCTTCTTCTAGCGATGGCGGGGCATTCACAAAAGAAATGCTGAATACTTTCCTCCTCTTCTTCATCTCTGCAACTTCTATAGAAGTCGTTAGTTGGTATTTGCATATGTTCAGCGTGTCTACCGAACAGGCAATGTCCGGTGACTAAGCAGTGATATTTCTTAGGTCCTTCCGACTGTGCTATAATAGCGCTGCGGTTTTCCAGCCATCAAGTAGGGGCCACAATTGCCTAAAGATGCTTGTCAGCTTAGTCCATCTGCTTTGCGCAAGTTCTTTAGCTATCCGATTTGTCTCCTCTTTGACTGATCCCAGTGGTCTCGCCACAGTATTCTCTGCTAGTTCGACAGACATACTTGCGCCCTCCCTGGAGAGCTCATCAGCAGTCTCGTTGCTATATATATTGCTGTGTCCAGGAACTCAACACAAGGTGATTAGATGTTGAGCACCAAGTGAGCAGAGATTGTTGCGACATCGCTTACTAATTAGTACTGCTTGAGCAAATTGCCTCTATAGCTGCTTGACTGTCTATAGACGCAGCTCCTCTCAAGCCAGGGTGATCCCGCAGGGTATTGACTGCTTTGTCCACGATTGCATTGCATTGAAAAGTAAAATGTACAAATATTTTTCTTGTCAAGCTTTTTATCTGGGACTGTATAATAGTAAATCTGTGGTCGATAGGGAACCCTAATGGCGAAAAGCAAAAGTTTCTTGGGCATTGTTATTTTGGTCAATTTTTTTGCTTCTTTATTAGCTGACTCGCTGAAGTTTTATGCTTTTGATTTAATAAAATTACGCCTACCAAAAATACACAAAAAAGCGCGTAAGGGTAATTTATCATTCACCCACATTTTAAATTGGTCGAGAACAATTTAGTAAGCTTTGGGAATATTAATTTATTTTCTTTCGGGTTTTCTTTTGGCATTCTTCTTTTACCGATTATTTTAAAAGTTTTTTAATTTAAAATGCGATACAAGCATAATATGATAATCGACTTGTCATATGCAAAAATAAATCCGATGACAAACTAAAATAATGGGTTTCATAATATCGTTCTAAATGTTTGTTTGAAGGTGATAGATAATAAAGTAATATCAAAAAAATTACCTTGTCGGACTTCCATTGTCTTTATTTTGTTACTTAACACAACGTTTCGGTTAGTTAGTATCTCTAACCGTTTTCAAGTGTAAACAATAATTATAATTCTAAGGCTACTGTCTTAAATACTATGCATGTGCAATGAAGCTTGATGACTCCGCCTGCGTGCTTATTGGAGTGTGAAGTTTGAGCTATTGGTTTTGGACAAGAAGAGGTTTCCAGATATTGGAGACATCTATACTTGGTTTACTGAATATATGGGTATAACTTAAAATATTTAAAACAGAATGGTTACCCTGAAACCCTTGTAACTAATACCATCTCAAAACGTAAAAATCGCGGTGTCAAAACTAGTACAGAAACCAAAGAAGAGCAAGTATTTCTTACAATACCTTAAGTTAAAGGGATTTCTGAAAAGATTAGAAGAATACCCAAAAACTATAATATCAAAACAGCCTTCAAATCGGGAAATACGCTTAGAAGCTTTCTTACAAAAGTAAAACCCCCCGTAATGAAAACACAAAAAATTATATCTATCAAATCCCTTGTGAGTGTGGCGAATCGGACATTGAAAAAACAAAAAGACCTCTTCCCGTACGAGTTAAAAAACATCTCAAATATACTCAAAAACGTGAAACTTCGAGATCAGGTATAGCGGAACATGTATGGACCAACCAACATAATATACAGTGGTCAGAAGCCAAGGTTTCATGAATCAAAATACATATACAGTGTGTGTATAAAGTCTGGAAACGGCTTAATAACATTACAATTTACTGGCCGATTTAAACCAAATTTGGTACAGTTGTGTAAGAGGATCTAACGCACCGAATGACGATATTGGCGTTGTTGCCAGCTTTTTAGTTTGTCTGGAATTCGAACGAATTTTTTATTTTTAAATATAACACCCAGTATATTTTTACATTTTTAAATTTCACATAAAATTATAATTATTTTTTATTAAATGCATTATTAGTCTATACTTCATAGTTTCCGAGATATTGACTCTCGAAAAGTGACATTTTTGAACTTTGACAGCTTATAACTTTCTAACAGTACGTCTTAGAGCAAAACGGCTTACATGTCCCTATCTTCAATTTTTATTATCTTCCCAAAAAAATCAACTTCCAGTTAAACCGGAACAACTATATTTCCTGCTTTCGAGTTACATCCGGTTTAACCGGAAGTTGATTTTTTTGGGAAGATAATAAAAATTGAAGATAGGGACATGTAAGCCGTTTTGCTCTAAGACGTACTGTTAGAAAGTTATAAGCTGTCAAAGTTCAAAAATGTCACTTTTCGAGAGTCAATATCTCGGAAACTATGAAGTATAGACTAATAATGCATTTAATAAAAAATAATTATAATTTTATGTGAAATTTAAAAATGTAAAAATATACTGGGTGTTATATTTAAAAATATAAAATTCGTTCGAATTCCAGACAAACTAAAAAGCTGGCAACAACGCCAATATCGTCATTCGGTGCGTTAGATCCTCTTACATAACTGTACCAAATTTGGTTTAAATCGGCCAGTAAATTGTGATATTATTAAGCCGTTTCCAGACTTTATACACACACTGTATTTAGTAAAGCAAGTATAGTTATCTCCAATATCTGGAAGCCTCTTCTTGTCCAAAACCAACAGCTCAAACTTCACACTCCAATAAGCACGTAGTCGGAGTCAAGCTTCATTGCACATAGATAGTATTTAAGACAGAAAAAAGCCTTAGAATTATAATTTAGTTTACACTTGAAAACGGTTAGAGATACTAACTAACCGAAACGTTGTGTTAAGGATCAAAATAAAGATAATGGAAGTCCGACAAGGTCATTTTTTTGATCATTCTAAATAATTTGAACAATGGAATGGAAAAGCTGTAAAATCAACTTGCTACGGCCCACTGCTGATCTGGGAACTTTAACGACGGAACCAGATCAGCTGTTAATGTCAAATCTCGTTGTCTTCTGTCGAAACGATTTGTTTATTTTTTAAAGGTTTGTTTACATTTATCTGTTTTAAATCACCTTAGCCACCATTTTACATTATTTGTTGTAACATATCAAATATTTCTGTGGATTCCTCTTATTTTAGGTTCTGTAAGTCGATTTTATTTTAGCTTTTATTAGCTTTTGTTTTGCATTATTTCCGATATACAATCGAAACAGTGTTAAAAATGGTTAAGAAAAAATTAGGGTTTCTATTTAAAAAAATGTATCGATATCGTCAATTTCTAATTTGGGAAACATTGTATCAATATTTTTTTTATAAAAAATTTCACAACTTAAAAAATGTTATAACCTGGGTTAAAGCATTTTGCCAAAAAATAAACTGTGCTGGAATTACTCAATTTATTTTAGTACACAATATTCAACTACATTTTTATATAAAAATTTTAATATTATGTCAATTAATGCAAAATATTGTTTTTGTTCACCAAATTATATCAAAAATAAACAATCAAATATAAAGTTCAATCACAGACGTAACGTATATTATTATGATCATTTAAGGTTGAATTCTCAACGTCATTCAATCTATTGCCAACCTATAACCTATTTCGCGTTGATTTTTTGAGTTTATTATTTTAATAACTAACATCTAAAGAAAATCAATATCGTCGGTACATTATTTAGGTAGTATCTGATATATTACAAAAATATCAATTTATTTCATTGCTAATTTTGGGAGAATTGTATAGTGAAAGAACAATGAGTGACAATGACATAATAATGTTAAAAAAAATCTTACCCGATATTTTTCGCTATACAATTCTCCTAAAATAAGTTATGAAATTCCTTGATATTTATTAAATATGTCAATTATTACCTATAGAATATCAAGTCGGTACTGATTTTCTTTAAATTTTGTATAAAAGCTAGAAAACATGAATAAATCTACGCGAAATAGGTTATAGGTTGGCAAGCATGTTGATACTCCCACCTTAACTACAATTGTTTTTAATATTGACTTACCTTTAATACACATTAGGGCAGGTAAGAACTCCTTTTATTATCAAGGTATGAAATTTTACAACGAAATTCCCAAGAATTAAAATTTTTAAATACAAAACGTTTTAAAATGATAATTAAGAAAATACTTAAAAAAGGGGAAGCTACATTTTAAGCTAAAAAATATTTAGACATGCACTTTTTTATGAATAATTATTCTTTTCAAAATTATTTAAAAATGATATCTTAACGATATTATTAGTTTTATTATTTCATTAAAAGAAATAATAATCGAATAATTTCATACATATTTAAATATTTCTATTTTTTTTTATTGAATATTAACATTTTTTTAAGTATTATTTTAGTTTTAAATACCTTTTGATTTTTATTGACTTACCTTGTATTTTTAATTAGTTATATTTAACAATTAAATTATTTTAGATGTTGGAATGAGTAGAGAATCTCTTATCAACAAATGTTTTTTGGAATAAATAAATAAAATAAATAAATATACAGTATAATAATATCTCGCTTATTATGGATTATA
The DNA here is from genome assembly GCA_963969555.1 of Polydrusus pterygomalis. NCBI lineage: Eukaryota > Metazoa > Arthropoda > Insecta > Coleoptera > Curculionidae > Polydrusus > Polydrusus pterygomalis. The sequence continues at coordinate 7,734,098 of OZ018376.1, forward strand.
CATCATCCCCTCGATAAACAATACACTATAAATTACCAATATTTAGAAATCTCTTTAACACAAGATCTAAAATATCTCCGTTCAAAATAATGTTGTGTGATATCTAATCTACCCCCCATTTTCCAATTATAAAAATTAATCTAGTTTTCCCAATATCGCCGCCAAAATATCTCGGGAAAATTCCTTGTTGTTTTTTATTCAAAAGGCGCCGCTGCGTCGTTTAATTAACAGCATAAAACTGGCACAGTGTCTTTGCTGTTCGGAAAAATAATGAGCTTCCGCCGACCTAATTCCCGTCTTACAATTTAGTTCCCACAGTTGGGGCGTAATAAACTTCTCTAGGAATGCAGGGAAACCTTGAGGGTCCCGAAAAAGTAATATGTCTTATGGGCAATCGAAACTAGAAGACTTTGCTTGTGTTTTTTTTTGTAAAAGGAATTGTGTATGTTAATTAATGGCAACTTTGATGTTTACTCTATTATATTTTCGCAGAGAAGTATTGTAGTAACCTAGTAACCTGTATTTAAAATTGCACGTCTTGGCAGTTTTCCACATAGAAATATATTACATATTGAGTTATAAATATAGAAATATATTATATTGTATTGGGTTATAAATTATTACCCTGTATTTTTTGTACTAAAAAGTACCTAATCTATACCAAGTTATCATTTTCTATAGGGTTTTACATTTGCACCTAGAGAACTAAATCCCCGTATGCGCAAAATAAAAAAATATTATATATTCTATAATATTTAATGTATTAATTACATTTGATTTTTTAGGAACTGGTTTATTATGTAAATACACTTATCCTAAAATAATTGCACTAAAAGTTGCAAAATATATGGATCGCTTATGATCCTGAAAAAACCACCTGCCAATGCACTGTAAGGATAACAGCAAGCTTACAGTTTTGCCATTTTTTTACTATACTACTGAATGGGCAAATAATATATAGTAAAATCAAAACAATTTCCGTTGCACGTCATACCTTCGAGTATCAGCAGTGTTGCCAGTTTGTAATTAAAATACCCCAGTAAGGGAATTGCAAAGTATTTTTTTTAAATAAAAACAAGCCAAATTTATTTATTTTATTTTAAAAATCTTCCATGACAATATAAACACATTTTATTAGAATATTATAATAATATATTATTAGATATATTATTATTAGACCCTAAACTTTAAACTTACTTCTCTAACTGCTGTCAAGGGTAATATTGGACCAATGTTTTTACGTTCTTCATCAAAATAGCTTATTAGAGAAGCTATATTAGCTCTTTGCACCGGCTATTTAAATGCTTCGGCATTTTTCAATAAAGGTAAACAACGTAATCAACAGAAATGTGTATGTATCCCTTTGTTGTTCTTAAAAGAACAGTTTTTAATCCTATTTATAAAAGGATTTGCAGTTTTAGTTAAAAACGACTTAAATAAACTCACGAAATGAAAACAATAAACGTCAATCAAAATTACGATATCAAAATTCGCCAAGAAATAAACTGGCATCACCGATGCGTTGACATTTCTGTTGCCAACTGTTAGCCCAAAAAATTCAAATGATATTGATTTTTAAAGGGTTAAATTAAAAAAAAACATTTCCTTTAAGCGGCTTAGTATCAAAGAAGAATACATTAAGTTTCTTTTACATTCAATATCGCATGAAATGTATATATTTTTTGCCCAAATTTAATTTTCTTATGTTTCCTGACCGATTTTAAATTATTAGCTGATTGATGACGTGCAACGGAAATTGTTTTGATTTTATTATAGATTATAACCATACCTGTGAAAATATAATTTTGGATAAAAATAATCTAATGTTCCACAAATCTGCCATTGAGGCACCATTTTGTTGTTTGTACTTATAACAATAAAATGAAAAATCCTTTACAAAAAAATTTAAAAAACGCACAAAACCTCACAAAACACGTACAAATACGAGTATTCCGACTACTAACCACTACATCGCAAAAACAAATACTATATACGATTACTCACAGAAAATAAAAGAGTTTGTTCGATTACTACATTTGTTTTTGTTGCTACCCGTAAATGGCCGACGCGTCATAAATGAAAGCGAGGTTGCCGCTATCGTTCTAGATTTTGTCATCATGGAACTAAAATAAATAGGTACTAAATACAAAGACCTCAAATAATCCAATATATTTTATTTAGACCGACAAAAGAAAAACTTGTTCTACCTATAGTATCTTATTAACGTTTGTAATTTATATGAATTATATTTGATGATGTGTATTTTAATTTTATTAATTTTATGAATCAAATATGTGACTTAACAGTAAGTTTGATAACAGCGCTTCTTTTAATGCACGTGTTAAGTACAGTGGACCATACGTGGACCATACAGCTAACCAGACAAATTGTGAACGCTGGAATCTCTGATTTATTTAAAACGTAAACAATGTAGTCTATTCTATGGAAATTCTATAGTCGTAAAATTTATGGTTAATAACAATAAAATTAAGTGAAGAGCTTACACGTTTGCGTTATTATTTCCATAGTTTTTAAATGAATCTTCAGCAGGTATCGGCTATTTCAATCAATTTTCTTTTTCAATTTTAACAAAGTTTATTGTTGCTTGTTGTCCAATATTATCAATTTAGCCACAACAATAGAAAATAAAAAAACTTGATATTGATTTACCTGATTGAATTCGCAATAGATCGCCATATATCTCGATAAATGGGTAACTACAACTTCTGGCACAAACGTTCGGTCAGTCCTAATTCCACTGTATGATTTATAGACTGCGACCGTAAAATCGGGAATTGACCATTACACAGTGGTTCAAAAGGGAAAATACTATTCAAGTGTAAGTCAGACCAACACGTGCGCTTTAAGGACTCTGCTCTTTTCATGGCTCTATTACAACGACGGTATATCATTATCAAGCAAGGGAAACAAAAGAACGCATTTATTTTTACATTTTATGTTAAAAATTTGTTGTCTTAAATTCGAATTTGTCGGCAGAAGATCGACTACAGAATTAAAACCGCCACAACGTAAGTAGAAGGACCTGCCTTCGTATGGCGACATTTTCCCATAAGAAATAACATGGGGGCGAAAACCTGCAAAGAGTGGCACATTTTAAGGCGTGGTTACTTTGCAGTTGGCTATAAACAGCTAATGAAGGGCTATAAAAGACAAACGGCTAGAAAACTGGGAAGGAAGGAATAAATTGTGTTTTTTAAATTTTATTTCCATTGTATTTTTTTGGGTCGCGCAAACCTCCAATTCTAAAGGAAAGCTGACGAAACATGAAACTTCTTAAGACGATCGAGGGACACAAACAACGTCTGTCGAAAACAATTAATAAACTGGCGCCCAATTTGTTCCACAACATTATGAATATTCACACCACTGTTCGATTCAACTAATGACTTATCGAAATTGGAAGGGCTTGTTCTATCTGCATCCATCTCGGGGATAAATGGCGTCATCGTTCATATTAGATATCTCTGCACAGGCTTAATGCGGACCTAAGTAAAATTTAGGGGCCCGTTAAAGTGATTGAAATTAGACAATAGAATGGGATGCGAATTAGACTCTGCTTGGGGCATGTTGTCTAATTTTGAAGACAGGATGTCGCATGAAACATCATTCGATGATTATACGAAATTTTAAAAGATATAATATGCGAAAAATATTACGTCCTACCCATTTTAACTATTCTATCGTGGATTACTAAAAATATCTTTTTTTAGCACCCTCGCAGGGTATACAGGGTATTTATTAAGTAAAGGGTTTTCCAATAAGAACGATATGATTTTAAAATGAAATAAAATTAAAATAATTTCAGATACAACAAAAGTTTTATATTATCTTAAAGTATAGTCAATAACATTTTTGTTTTGAATAACACATCGTTTAAATGTCCTCCGCGACTTCGTGTACACGAGCGAACTCGACGAACCCAATTTTCGTTGACTTTATGCAATAAATCGGGCGTGATCTGACGAATGCAGGGTTTAATGTTCAACCTTAATGCATCAAGTGTTTGTGGTCTGTTTTCATTAACCTTAGATTTCAAATAGCCCCACAAGAAGTAATCTAAAGGAGTTAAATCAAAGCTTCTTGGAGGCCACTGAACAGTAGCATTCCTTGAAATTATCCTTTCGTCAAACTTTTCTTGCGGTATATCGATAGTTTCATGAGCAGTGTGACATGTGGCACCGTCTTGCTGGAACCACATATCCTCCAAATCAAGTGCATCTAAATTTGGCCACAAAAAATTTCTTAACATCTGTCGATATCGTTCACCATTCACTGTAACTGCATCTCCTGCCTCATTTTGGAAAAAAAATGGTCCGATAATGCCACCGTACCATAAACCACACCATACAGTTACCTTTAGCGGATACAAAGGCTTCTCATGAATCTATTGTGGATTGTTTTCACACCAAAAACGGCAATTTTGCTTGTTAAAGTATCCACTTAACCAAAAATGAGCTTCATCTGAAAAGATAATTTTTTTGGCAAAATTAGGATCCCTTTTAAGTTGTTCTAAACTCCAAGCAGAAAATTCTCTGCGCCGACAATGGTCCAGTGGCTTAAGTTCTTGGGTCAAAACAACCTTATACGGGTGTAAATTCAAGTCTTCTTTCAAAATACGCCAAGTTGTCGTTTTTTTAATCCTTAACTTTTGAGCACGAAGAGGAATTGATAAATTTGGATCCACTGCAACACTAGCTCTTACAGCAGCAATATTCTCAACAGTTCTTGCGTTTCGATATCTTTTGGTGTTTTTACATCGTGAAGAGTAAAATTATTTTCAAATTTCTCAACGATGCGATGAATGGCAAGCAAAGGAGGACGATTATTTACACCAAAGTTTTCGCGAAGTGCGCGATAAGTGTTCACAAAAGATCGTCTATTTTCGTAAAATTTTTGGATAATAACCAAACGTTCTTGAAGCGCGTATTTAGCCATAATAAATTGTTATGGTTTACTGACAATAACTGACAACTGGTGACAGGTATAACTTTATTACCATGGTTACCATATCGTTTCAAAATCATATCGTTCTTATTGGAAAACCCTTTACTTGTACAAACATTAAATGGTCAAGTTTAAGACAAAAAGTTTTCCGACAGGGTACCAACTTAAAGATTTCTATTAGAAAAATAACCAAACTACCACTACCAGAAGCAGTTAGACAACCTGGAAATGACAATGAAAGTTTTTGTTGCTTCTGTCCTCGTCGAAAGAATAGAAAAGTAAAAAAAATGCAGAACTTGCCAGCAACCCATTTGTCCCGAACACACAATGTTGTCATGTCGAAAACTGTGCCTTGGAGATCGAGCCTGATAAATATGTATAAACATATTATTTTTCTGTAGAATATAACAACAATAATAGATGGCTTTTCAATTTAAAATAAAAACTTGTATGCAAAAAAAAAGGCATTTTATGCATTAAATTTTTTTACATGAGAGAATTTCTCACGCGCGGCTTACAATGGGATTTTATAACTAGCGACTAATGCTGAGTGAACTCTAGAACATATTAGAGCAGAAATAATACAATATAATAATAAAGTTTTACCTTGTCCCTATGTGAGCGATCCCCACACTTAGTAACTGAACAAAACTCACCATTTTGAAAATCAACTAAAATAGTAGAAAAAGAACAACAATAACCTTGCTTTTAGTCCACACTTTACAGTCTTTGAAAAACTAGAGAAAGTTGGTACTTTTTAAAACTAATAATATTAAAAAACTAACAAAAAATAGTAAAAAACACGGAAATAAATGTAAAAATCGGTTGTTTGTCCCCCCCCCCCCCCATCGAAAGTGAGGTTATGTAACTTGTGACGTAGTAGCTAGTGCCTAATTGTTGAAAATTACTATCGCCTACTGCAACGCATGCATAAATTCACCTAAACATTAATTGACGAACTATTTCGAATCCCATACATGGTCTTTGATTTAAAATGGCACGCGATTCAAATATCCTAGCTGTTTCTAAGGTCTTGTTCATTTTGGATTGGAGGTTTGTAAACTAGTGACTTCAAGTGACCCCACAGAAATAATCCAAAGGATTGAGGTCTGGTGATCTGGGAGACCGGGCTTGCGATTCCGCTTTCCCTATCCAAAGGGTAATTCCAAAACGGCTGCTTTCAACCACAAATACTAAGAGTACCTTTTGTATGTTAAATTAAATAGAGAACAGGCCTGTCTAGTTAAAAATGAAAAAAAAATCCAACTTCATTTAAATTTATGGTTATTTCACAACCACCTATACTACGCCTCCATATACATAAATACATACATTCGTCTAAAAATACAAATGTACATTTTATATCACCACAAAACCCACAACAAGAATTTGTCATTTCCAAAACTAATACCCTTTATATACAAAAGACGAGACTTACGGAAATTGTAACACTGTCGTTGGCGGGCCCCAGTTTTTTCCGCTCTCGTACGAGAAATAAAGAAATATTTTCGCCGGGGAGTTACAATTTACGTAACTTTTTGTTTATATGGGTTATTCTATCTAAACTGGGACAGGGAATATTTAAAGTATTTTAGACTGAATTAAATAAAAAAATAGTTTTAATCTGTCTTGAGTCTGGAACCATTAGTGTCGGTTGAAGTAGATTCTTAACTATAAATGGTAAAGTGTATTTTGCACATCCGAAATAGTCTAAGTGTTTTTTTATCTTGTCCAGTTTTTTTTGTTTATTAATAATAATAATAATAATAATAATAATAATAATAATAATAATAATAATAATAATAATAATAATAATAATAATAATAATAATAATAATAAATAATAACGACTTAAATTTTTATTATACCCAAAACGTAGGGCTTGGTTTCGATCACAATGATATGGGGACGATATATCTAACCAAATCTAGGTTAAAATTTTGTCAAATTCATATTGACATGATATGCCAAACTAATGAGTAATAAAATAAGTAGACAAATACAAATTTATTTTTGTTGTTTACAAAATAACCGAAAGGAGAATATACAGAAAGAAAAAGAAAAATTAAATTAATTTCTTCTTAAGAATAGTACTGCATGTTCCATAAGATCTTCCCACTTCTTGGGATAGGCGTCTTATACAATTTGTTGGCGTATTTTGCATTATTTCACGAACGTTTGCAACAAGTTCTTCTGTTCTTACAGATGGTCTTCTTGCTCCTTTTTGTGTTGAATAGAACCTGTTTCCCCAAACACAGCCACGGTTCTTTTCAGGCAATGATAAAATCCCCTGCAATAAAAGCAACGTTAGGAAAATGTTCGCGAAAATCGTCCATGCACAAACCGGGATTGTATTGCCACTCACCATTTACTCTAACCCCGTTTCGAAAATACGCTTCAACCATGAATGTTTTGTGCTGTTCCGTAAAGCCCATTGTGTGAATTGTTCAAGAAATTAGAAAAATTGGCGATGAATCAAATTACTTGTAACGACTGTTAAAGATGACGGAATAACTGATTAATTGTTAATTCAGGTAGTTACTGACACCCAACAGGTATTAAGCTCTACGGCTAAGCATTACGTCCTTAGATGCAAGGCCCTCTTTGATGCAAATAATTTTTTTTCGCACGGTATGAAGTGCAAAACTGATCAATAAAAAAAAATGAACTTAAAACAGAAAAAACACATTAATCGAGAACGGTTTTATTCCCTGCTTCGGAAGATTGACCCTTCTCGTACGGAAAATAAAGAAATATTTTCACCGGGGAGCTACAATTTACGTTATATTTTTTGCTTATGCCTCTTTGGGGATTGTTCTCTCGTATTTTGTAATTTACACGTCTGAGAGACGGAAATGCTAAATTTTTGTAATGCAGATGTCTGTGTTAAAGGGTAGCACATGCACGGCGAAAAAATATAGACAAAGGGATTTTATAAAACTGCAGTATATCCTTGAATGAGGAGGCGGCACCACTGAACTTTGATTTTAATTTCGGTAAAGATTAAAATTGAAAAAAGTACGAGTCTGTTATTCTTATTATATAGGGTTGCCCATATTGGACCAATTTCCAGATTTCTTATCATAGATCCTGATAATAACGCAAAATCGAGCTTAAAGCTTTACCTTAGTATACTCTAGTATGTTGTTCAACTGCAGGATTTTTTGCAGAATTTTATTTCAAAGTATCAATGATATACCAGGCTATAAAAAACCGCTGCAAGTGGTTCAATTTAGGAAACCGGTTGCCTAAATTGCACCTAGGGGTTCCAAAATTGGACCACATGATTTAAATCGGAAGCTTAAGTTAAATAAATAAATAAAAATAAAATTGTTGGTATAGGAAGTTTTATACTTATATTTCAAAAAAACATCCTAACATCCAGACATCCTAATGCAAAAAAAAGTACCTATTAGTTTCCTAAATTGGACCAGTCATAGTTTCATTTTTTAACTCATAGAAAAAAGATTTTAGCAATATTGAAATGGTGCTAGTTCATTAAAATTTAAAAAGAAAAATTATTTTTGCACAATTTGGAAAAATTGCCTAAATTGGACCGGTTCAATTTTGGCAATCACCAAGTGGTCCAATTTAAGCAACTACCACGTGTTTTACAAACCCACCCAGGAAATAAACAAGATAAAACAAATATGGCATGGTAATAGGAGAAATAGAAAGAGAAAAACTTACTTGATAACTTCCATAAAAAATAATTTGCTTACAGTTTTATGGTTCTAAGGTAAATTCTTAGGAAAATCCTAAAAATATTACATTAAAGTTGTGTAAATTACGTTTTGCTCTGTACACGCCAAGCACTAACGGCCAACTAGTTGAGTTTGTTGCCGATCAAAGGTTCTGGGTGAAAATATGTTACAGTGTTGCCAGATGATATGGCACTTGCTTAGTTTCGGAGAAATGTACTGTGGTCCAATTTAGGTAGCGGTTCAATATAGGCAACCTTCCCCTATATCCTGTGAGAACTGTATAATTTATTTACGAAAATTCGTAATAAGAAAATGCAACTTAACGATCATAGGAGAAATATTATAGTCCATTAGTCAATCTTACATTACAAAAAAAAATTGCGGTTCGACGGCTTAAACAAGCAAGTATTTGTAATTACCATTTTATTTAAGCTAAAACGGTTATTTTAAATTAAATTCTAAAAAACAAGAAAAAATTCAAAATCAAGATATTTTAAAAACCACGAAAATTTAATGGAGCCCATTCCCTTCGCTAAGTGTCGTTAATACAACAGATCCAAAAAAATAGGTAAAATATTTTTTCCCTATTAGGCACTAGCTATAACCTAATTTTTTTTTCTCTAGAAAAAAGTTGTTGAGTTTGGTCGATTTGGTATACGATTTGTTGCTGTGTCTACTTAAGGTTGAATTCTCAACGTCATTCAATCTATTGCCAACCTATAACCTATTTCGCGTTGATTTTTTGAGTTTATTATTTTAATAACTAACTTTTAAAGAAAATCAATATCGTCGGTACATTATTTAGGTAGTATCTGGTATATTACAAAAATATCAATTTATTTCATTGCTAATTGTGGGAGAATTGTATAATAAAAGAACAATGAGTGACAATGACATAATAATGTTAAAAAAAATCTTACCCGATATTTTTCGCTATACAATTTTCCTAAAATAAGTTATGAAATTCCTTGATATTTATTAAATATGTCAATTATTACCTATAGAATATCAAGTCGATACTGATTTTCTTTAAATTTTGTATAAAAGCTAGAAAACACAAATAAATCTACGCGAAATAGGTTTAAGGTTGGCAAGCATGTTGATACTCCCACCTTAAGTTAGAGCTATATGGAAAACATTTGATCATTAATTTTAAGAAAAAAGTTATTTTCGTTATAAAAAGTTCTGGTTCGCCTAAAATCTAAAATGAAACAATCAGATATCAAATTTTTGCAGTAGTATACAAAGTTTGTCAAAAAATACTAATTTTGCTCAAGAGTAAAGTACTTTTATTTTTGACAATTTCGAAAATTATTGTAAAAAAATCATCAGAATTGAAAACTATATTCAAATATGAAATAATATTTATTTGCTCTAAAAAAACTAGATTTTTATTTTATAATGTTTTCACTAGTACTACCACAAGAGGTTAATAATAAACCTCGCACGGTATACGGTAAGAAAATAATTAATAAATTTAAAAAAAAATATTTTATTTTAAACATAATTTGGTGTGGAACCTTTACCTATACGATTGCTACTAATAATTGTAGTTACACATAAATACAATTTTAGGTCTTAGCATAGTATATTTTTTTATTTTACGTAATTTTGGTTTACAACGTTTGGTAGAAAGTGTTTTTTTTTTATTTTTCTAAAGTGCGGCTAAACGCCTTGTAATGCTATAATAATAAGTAGAAATTAAAAGCCATATTTTTTTTAATATCGATTGTACTTGCACAAAAATATGATTTAAATATTTACCATAGCTCCTTATTTCATAGTTTTACTACAATTGGCAGAAAAATAAAATTTTATTGGTTTTTCATATCGATAGGTACATGAAGAGATTTAGTTTGCTCCGCAGCTTCGATTTGCTTTCGGTAGTAATAACATTATATTGATTTCGGCTTATTGTAGTTACACGGAAATAAAATTTTAAGATTTAAAATAGTATATTTTTGAATTTAACATAAATTTTAAGCTACTAAAAGTGGTAAAAATTGTTTTTTTAAAGTTTAATTTAATTTTTTTTACTTACATTTTATGGAACCGGTCCTCAGGGGATATGTTCATTATATTTTGACAGTACAAACTGTCCAACAAAATTCGTGTTTTGCGATAAACAGCATATTTTGCAGTCAAAAACAAACAATACTTTTTTATTTTAATATGAATCGTTTTGAAAATCATGCTGTATGCAATTTATGCAAACAATTGTCCGAAGTTACGATCAATCATCGTACTATGTCATATTTTGCCAAACTAATAAAATATTACGGTTGTAAATATTTGAAGAAAGAAAATTTGTTTCGAATTGTTTAGGACAATTTGCTTCTAATTTAATTCAAAATTGAAACTATATTATGGAAAAATGGTAAATAAAATGGTGTCTAAATATTATATAATATATTTTATCAGGCATAGATATTTTATTAATAAAGCGATATGTTAGATTTGAAGTTCAGCTTTTTCGCCTTTAAGAAGAATACCAAAAACATCTTAATTATGTCAGGGAAATCTATAAAAAATTTAACTTATAAAAATTAAGACCTAATATTGTTCAACCGCGTTTTTGCGAAGTGTAAACACGTTTAAATAAAAAAAAATTGTGTGTGCTTCAGACCACACGACATAAGTGAAAACTTCAACAAGGTTAATTAAGTGCCCACAAAAAAGTGCTAAACGCGCCTAAAGAAGTTTTCACTTCAAAAATAACATAAACTTGAAATACGGGATAATTTTACTGCATACGAAAAAAGATATTTCCTAAAATTGAACAACCCTTGAATTTTTACATCTTCAACAGAAGTCAGAAATCATAATAAATTAGGTCCATGGAATAAGCAATTACGGTAAAACGAATTACCTTACTTTACCCTACGTAAATATATAATTTAAAAAATGCCAGAACATACCTGAGTGCTCTTTCATATAACGTTTACGAATAAACAGACCGGAAGGTAAGGGTCAGTTCGGATTGAATATAGGAGTCGAATTCGAGCGTAACACAGCCGAACCTGACGCCTGACGCTGACGCGTCACGGCTCAGTTTAATTCAGTGCCCACAAAAAGTGCTAAACGCGCCGACAGAAGTGAAAACTTCAACAAGGTTAATTCAGTGCCCACAAAAAAGTGCTAAACGCGCCTAAAGAAGTTTTCACTTCAAAAATAACATAAACTTGGAATACATGATAATTTTACTGCGTACGAAAAAAGATATTTCCTAAAATTGAACAACCCTTGAATTTTTACATCTTCAACAGAAGTCAGAAATCATAATAAATTAAGTCCACGGAATAAGCAATTACGGTAAAACTAATTACCTTACTTCACCCTACGTAAATGTATAATTTAAAAAAATGCCAGAACATACCTGAGTGCTCTTTCATATAACGTTTACGAATAAACAGACCGGAAGGTCAGGGTCAGTTCGGATTGAATATAGGAGTCGAATTCGAGCGTAACACAGCCGAACCTGACGCCTGACGCTGACGCGTGACGGCTCAGTTTAATTCAGTAACCACAAAAAGTGCTAAACGCGCCTAAAGAAGTTTTCACTTCAAAAATTGAAACTAACTTTAGGTCAAACAAAATTACTATGTGATTATAATAAAAAATGTACACTATAATTCGCTGTTGGTTAACCACATGCTTTCAATATTATGAGCCTAATGAATAAAAATTAAGCAATTACTTGAAGCTATTACTTTTTAGTAAAAACAATTGCTTGACTAGCAAATGCTATAAGTAAAAGCAATTGCTAGATCTGGATAGGAATAAAATTTTGAAGCAATTGCTGCTTTTCTTACGACTCTGTAGCAAATGCTTATTCAACACAAGTTCAGACGTGGCTTATCCACTTGTTCAGATTATAGATATCATGTTCAGTTTGGTGTCTAATTTGCAAAAGAGTTGACGTAAATACAACAACGTTGGTTTATTTATTTAGTACAATAGTAATCTGTTACGTCTTTGTGGAAAATAGGAAACTTATATTTGTGATATGGCAGATTTCAGTGAAAGTGAGGAAAGTGATAGTAGTGATAAAGAAATTAAAGACAAGCAATTGATATTCGTTCACAAATTAAAGAAACATAAATAAATCTCTCTGAACACAACCGTTTAGCTTGTACAAAAGCGTCAGCACTTGTAGGAAATTTAATAAAAATATTGGCCTTCTCCAAAACTGCATCAATTACAGAAGTGTATGTCTTACAGACAGTAGTTTGGTGATTACCGAGTTCTTCACCTACAGAATTTTGAAAGCCCGGATCCGACAATTTCCGCAGAAAGACTTTAATCTTATTTAAAGGTGACAGTGCATCCCCTCGCCTTTTACCAGTATCAGTCAAAAAATAATTTGCCAACCACTCAACATTTTCGCAGTGAAATCGATATAACTTTCTCAAAATCATCATAATATCTGCAATTTTTACGTACACTGTAGATTTTTCTTTTACGGACGTCCATATACTCAGCCATAATTAAAGACACAATTTAAGAGCAACGCAAGTGTATGCCGCGGAGAACTAAAGTTGACTTCTACCAAGCAAATGATGCAGGGTTCGACCTACCTTAAAAAGTTGAAATCAATTGCTACACTAAAAAAAGCAATTCCTTAATTTATTCATAACATTTTAAGCAAACGATAGCGATTGCTTCTACTTTTTAAGAAAAAACATTGACTAGAAGCAATTCCTGCGCTTTTAAGCAATCGCTGGACGCAAAAGCAATTATTGCTTTAGTTTTTATTCATTGGCTTTCAAGAAATTACTTAGATTTTATAAGAAAAAGCTATTGCTACATTTTTATTCATTAGGCTCAGTGTGTTATTTAAAATAAATTAAACCGTTTACCCCAATTTAAAGAAATTCAGTGAGAGCAAGGGGCAAAAAATGCAGGAGTTTATTTTATAGGAATGCGGTAATAAACTGTTTAGAATAACTCTCAGAATGACGTATACTTAAATATCCCAATAAACTTAAATTAATACAAACTTAAGTTTTCTATACGTGTATTTCCTGCTATTTATTTTCCGCAAATATAACTTCAGGAATAAAATATACGATACTTAAATCAACTCCAACGACTACCTGGGGAATTTTTCCGCCGATTTAAAATTGCTTCGAAAGAAATAGGACGAAATTCTTGGAGTGCCTCTAACGATCAATTTATTAAGGGAAAATAAATAGTGAAATATGATCATTTAGGATTTAATTATTTAGAGTAAATGTTCCCGAGAGATTTCGAATTTTGCTTCGGGATAATGAAGCTGGAAACATGATATTTATTTAGAGCTTGTGTTTAATTGTTTGGACAATTTTGCGAAATAAAAGCGATTAAAAAAATTATTTGCATCAAAGAGGGCGTTATTTGCATCTAAGGAGGTAATGCTTAGCCGTAGAGCTTAACACCTGTTGGGTATCAGTAACTACCTGAATTAACAATCAATCAGTTATTCCGTCATCTTTGACAGTCGTTACAAGTAATTTGATTCATAGCTAATTTTTCCCATTTCTTAAACAATTCACACAATGGGCTTTACGGAACAGCACAAAACATTCATGGTTGAAGCGTATTTTCGAAACGGGGTTAGAGTAAATGGTGAGTGGCAATACAATCCGGGTTTGTGCATGGACGATTTTCACGAACATTTTCCTAACGTTGCTTTTATTGCTGGGATTTTTATCATAGCCTGAAAATAACCGTGGCTGTGTTTAGGGAAACAGGTTCTATCCAACACAAAAAATGAACAGGAAGACCATCTGTAAGAACAGAAGAACTTGTTGCAAACGTTCGTGAAATAATGGCTAAATACGCCAACAAATTGTATAAGAGGCCTGTCTCAAGAAATGGGAAAATCTTATTGGAACAGTATTCCAAGAAATATAAGCCGCAGATTTTGAAAGACGCAGGAATTACTCTCTATGGTTTACCCAAAATTTATTGGAAATAAATGATTTATTAGACCTGATATTTTTTTCGGATGAAGCCTGGTTCCACCTATCCGGTTATGTGACTTCTCAGAATACACGCATGTGGAGTAGTGAAAATCCCCATTTTTTTGTAGAGTCCACATTGCACCCTGAAAAAATTGGTGTCTGGTTAGCTGTTTCCCGAAGAAGAATTGTTGGTCTTATTTTTTATCATGACACAGCGATATAGAGACAATATTTTGAATCCATTTGTGGACCAATTACTTGACGACGAACTACGTTTTGGATATTTTCAACAGGACGGTGCAACCGCCCATACAGCCGCCGAAACTATTAACTACATACGCAATTTTTTCGGCGACAGATTGATCAGTTTTCGATCAGACATTGAATTCCCACCTAGATCACCTTTCACCTTGTTTAACGGTTATGGATTACTTCGTTTTTCCTCATTTAGAACATTATTTTCAAAACACCAGTTGCAATTACACGAAAGGATTATCCAAGAATATGGTAACATTTCTCCAGAGATGCTGGTCAACACTTTCGAAAATATGAAGAGACGTGTGAATTTATGCTTGGAGCATGGCGGTGGCCAATTTCAGCAATTTATGTAATTATTTTACTTTTTTTTCTGTATATTCTTACTTTGTTAATTTTGTAAACAAAAAAAATAAATTTGTATTTGTCTACTTATTTTATTACTCATTAGTTTGGCATATCATGTCATAATATGAATTTGACAATATTTTAACCTAGATTTGGTTAGATATATCGTCCCCATATCATTGTGATCTAAACCAAGCCCTACGTTTTTTAATCCAAGCCCTCTTTGATGCAAATAATTTTTGCTCGCACGGTACTATAGGACGCGGCGGTTGCCGATAGAACCCCCACCAACGTGTTGTAGGTTATGGATTCTAACGGATACAATTCGTTTTTGAGGACAATGTTCTGCTTTCTTAATTGTAGAGACAGCGTTTTACTAGGAACAAAATGCGTCACATTGAGAAAATACATTTTATTTCTTGACAAAATTGCTGTATTAAAAGTAGTTCATTATTCAACAAGACTGTTCTAGCAAATCTGGAATTGATATAACACTAAAGCGTGTTGATACACTAGCAATTTATTTAATATAAGTTAATAAAAAATTAGCTATTAATACAAACTATGCCTTAGCAAACCTGTTGTATTAGATCATTTTATCATCAACGCATTGACATACCTGTATGTACTAGCGGTGCAACGCGATGTGCGTTGAGCGATGCGTGGTGAAGCAACAAAGGTCCTGTGGTCCTGACAATGATTTAAAACGCTTAGAGTTCGCTCTATGTTTACTCACGTATAAAGACCATTGCTTGAAAACGTTTTCCCATCGGTCGCCAGTATACATACAGCCATATGCTGGCAGCAATTTAATTCATCATACAAATTGGGGTTTTAAAAAGGCCGATTTATTCCATCTATTGCCCTTTTATTTTCTATAAAAAATAGTTTGAAATATTCAATCAATCACTTATTGAAAGAAATATGGGCTGGATATAACGTCGGATCGAAATAGTTTTAAACTAAGGCTAATTTCGGCACAAAGAGAAAACTAATTTAGTTTGAAATTGCAACTTGTTATTGTTCTAAAACCAATTTGGCAGCATATTGAGTAAGCTGATCTAATTTTACAAATATTATACAGGATGGCCATCGTCGTAAAGTTTCAATAATGTCCAAGGTATAAAATAATAACGTCTAAGTTTGTTTTGTTACTTTGTAGCGTTTAAAATTTTAACGCCACTCTTTTAATTATTTTTAACCAATCTTAGATTCTTATTATATTTTCCTAGCGCTTTCACCACTTCGTACTACATTCAAGTACGATGACGTTTATACCTTTCGTTTTACGAGACGTCGATAGCAGGATCGCTGGTGCGATCAGGTCTTTAGTTTTGGGTGCTATTTTAAGTACTAATTTTTATAGTATTTTTTAAATTATTTGATATATCAAGTAAACTATATGCCGTATATAAAGTCGCCACAGTGGTTCTTTTCCCGTGCGTCATCACTTTTACGTCATCAAAATCGTATGAATCAAATCAAAATTACGAGACGAAAAAAGTCAAAACCAAGTTAAGTTTATAAAATGGACGTGCCTGCCTACCGTTTGACGTAGAACCTACATAATATCCCGAAAAATTATTATTTATTTTAAGTTTTGCCCGGCATTCTCTATTATCTAAAAGAAATTGGCAAACAAATGTTAATACATTTAATACTATTTTTAAAGCTTAAAATCTAGAAAAGTTTGGTGTTTTATTGACTATTAAAATCGCAAAAGTCAAATTTTGAACTTCCTTTCGTTTAAGGGAATTTTGCCACTGCCGTAAACTTTTCAAAGAACTTTCACGGTTAGAATATTTAAAATAAATAAATTAGGTATTATAAAAATCCATAAATACTTACCGCCAAAACAGATGGTGGGTATAATTAGCTCTAAAAAGAACTATTTTTAGAAAAAGGAACAGTTTTAAGGCACACAGATTTACAAAATACGAATTAGATTGGCAGATCAAACTAAACAAATAAAAAAAGTAATTAATTGACGTTTATAGTTTTATTCTTGTCTAGCACATTATATTATTGCGGAATCTTGGAGACGTTCTTCTATGCTTTTATTTAAACTTGTTACTGTAATAAACAAGGATGCAGTGTTATTAACCACGTTGAGTCCTGATCGTTGATTGATGACGCACGGGCAAATATCCACTGTGGCGACTTTACCTCCTATTCGTGTTGTGGGATAAGTTTCAACCTGTATGTGCCATGATGCATAATCTGGTGAATTCCCTCAAGCTAGAGGTAAGCTAAAATTGTTTTCCTGGGTTTTAAGTTGCTGCATTTTTCCTTGACTATCAGACCGTGCTATTATCTTCATCACTTTTGGACCCAGGCCGCCATTTTCCGTTGCTGAGGCTACATGGTTGCCTGCCCGATGATCCAATTCACCTAAACTTAGCAGTTGGGTATTTTTAATACTATCAAGACATCCCATTGGATGTTCCAGATTTTCTGGATATATTCCATTTTATTTTTCAATGATAGTGCTCTTCTTAACATTTTTATTAATTAACTTTTTTTTTTTTTTTATTTATTTATTTTACGTCGGCCTTTTTCCGCAACGAGGCCAATCACCGACGCCAGGGAGTTTGTCACACACTATCTGGTAATTTTGCCGAATCCCTCTTTGTTGAGGGTAGGGTTCTTTAACGTGCCAACATCCATGACACGGGGCCCACAGTTTAACGTCTCTTCCGAAAGACGGCGCCATCTCTTAAACCAAATTCCAAATTTAACATCGACGTTGCCGGCACCGGGAATGGAACTCGGGCCTACGATCTGTGAGGCTGCTGCGCTAACCACTAGACCACAAAATTAACTTAAACAATAATTTTAAACATTTCACTTATAAAACAGTTAATAAGGTTACATAACTATTTACAGTTTTGTCACATTTTTTATTATATTATTGTAAGCGAGTTTTCTGATGTTGCAGGTTTTTTGTAATTTCATTAGCACGGCAACGTACAGTAAAAATTCTGTGTATATAAATGTTTATGGCAGGGGGTATATCTTTGGCCAAAGAAAGTCATGTATACATTATTTCGGTAAAGTAAACAAAAGAACATAGGTTTTGTAGCATAAAAGTTTCATTTTATTGATTGAATTATCAGAAATCGAGCAGATTTAAACATAATATTATAATGTTTTCTACTTTTTCATTCATTTAATCATGCTTTTTTATTTATAACTATAACCCTATTTATTTTACAATTATATTATTAGTTTTACATTAAACAGATCAAAACTTATCTTAGGCTCAATTTTTTTTTTCGTATTTTCCATCTTTTATTGGTAAAGGGAGCTTGACCTCTCGGTTGAAAACCTCTATAAACTAAAAAAGGAATAGTAACTGAGTGGCGCCTTATAAGCATAAGCATTACTGGCCTGTGACCATCTATTCTACCGACGAAAAGCTATCGTAAGCAAGTGAGTGTCTTTTTAACGAAAATATCATTCTCCCCTAAAGGGTAGGCCACAACTTTCCGGCCGAAGATCAAAAGAATTTTTTAATTACCCTGTCCAATGTCCATCCATTTTATTGGCATATCAAGTACCAAATTTACTAGTATTTTACAATGCAGGTGAGTTTAATTAAATTTTGATTATTCTTATACATATTTTAATAAAAGTTAAAATAAATTATATTTCAATTTTCTACACTGAATATTTTAATAAAATTATTCTACCACCAACTACAAATCTGCATAGAAATAACTACCGAACTAGATTTAACAGCAAGTAAGTTTTATTCAAACTAATTCTATAAAATAATACATTCCCAATTTTTTTTTATATAAAAAAATAAATGTTTTATTAAATTGTTAAGCTGTATGTTTTATGCTTGGAGAAGAGATCCATACTTAAAACCTCCCTATTCAAAAAGTGGCTATGGCCAAACAGAAGACATTTGACAAAACGGGTCTTCGGGAGCCATATCATTAAAGCTCGTGCCGCTTTCGGATGCCATTATCCAATTATTCATTTTTTATAAACAGTTCTAATAATAAAATTATGATTTTACTATTCTACAATGCTGTCGGAAATAATTTTTAATTAGTTTCTATTTTTCTTCTCGTTTAATTAAAAGTTTAAAATAAATTGAATTTTAATTTGCTTAAATTTGGTTTTTAATTAAAATTGTTTTATTAGTAAAGTAATGAAAAAATATACACGAAAATAAATTCGAAAATTATTTTAACAAGTAATAATGTTATCAACAACCAGTTTATGATAGGCGCATAATACTTCTGGAAATAAAAGCATTATTCTATGTAGAATCAGTATGGTTTTCGCAAATCTAGAGATACTAAAGTTGCAGGTATGGATGTTATTACTAACATTCAATTAAAACTAGATTCCAAAAAAAAAAATGCGGCATTTTATCTCTAGACTTGTGTAATCCCTTTGATAGTGTAAACTAGTATCAACCATAATATAATATTATTTAAATTATTATATATGCATAAGAGAAAAAAATGTTCATTGGTTTGAAAGTTATATAAAAAATAGAAAACAATGCGATAAAATAGGAAGTAATATTAGTTTCTATCAAACAATAACATGTGGTGTACCACAAGGTTCAATTCTAGGAGCCACATTATTTCTTTATTCTTATTTATATCAATTATTCTATTTCAAAATTAAAATAATATGGATAAATTAAACTTTTTGTTGACGACACAACAATTATTTATTATGCTAAAAGTATTACGGACATCCAATTAAAAATCAAAAAAAATTTAAAAATTATACTTGACTGGTTAGAGTCGTATAAATTAACGTTAAGGTTCTCAACGTCATATCAAGTCGATAATAATTTTATTTAAATATTGTGTAAAAGCTAGAAAACATAAATAAATCTACGCGGAATAGGTTATAGGTTGGCAAGCATGTTGATACACCCACCTTAAATTTTAATAAATCTTCATTTATATACATTGCTAAACAAATACTAGCTGATGTGAAGAATTAATCAATAATATTTAATGGGGAAAATATTAATTATTAAGAAGATAGCATAACATTTTAAGGTTTATATATTGATCAAAATTTAAGCTGGAGAAAACACGTAGAACATATTCGAACTTACATTTCTTCGTTAATTGGGATATTCTTTAAAATTCGTCATTGTATATATTTTTAAATTATTTAAAAAATATTTATCATATATTAGTAAATTCAAAAATTCAGTATCTTATTTTTATTTGGGGTTCAGCCAATTCGAGAGTACTAAAACCTTTAAAGAAATTGTAAAATAAAATTATTAAATGTATTCATAGAGTTCCGCACTTAGAAACAACAACAAATTTATATAAACCTAGTTAAAAATAATTTATACAATTTAAAAATTTGCATATTATTTACTCATTCTTTACTTTTAAAACAAAAAACTTCTAACATAACGTTTACAAAAAATCATGATCTTCACAGACATGATACTAGACAAACTAATTTTTTACAAATTATTAACATAAAGAGCAACTTTGATATACGTTCATTGTTTAGTTTTCATAAAAAATTAAAAGCTCTCAATCTTCAATCAACTATTTAGTATACATAAATATAAAAGTATCATTTATTTTTTTTTAATACAGTTTTGTTTCATTTCATATATTTATTTTAAAGCTGGTAATTTCACCAGTTATTATTTCAGTTTTATTGTCTGAACTGACAAAGGAACTTTACTTGCGAGAATTTCTTTTGTTTTTCTATGGAGGCCATAAAATACCTTTTAGAGGGATTAAGAGTATTTTAAATCCCTGAGAGTTTAAAAGTAAACGAACATAAAAATTGGATAAGTTATGTGGCCGAAGTTAGACGGGAAAAATTCAGAGCCTCCGCGGCGCAGAAGATTAGTATTCGGCGATATCTTGGAGGAAACGAAAGAGTATCCAAATTACAATAAAAAAATGAAATGGCGAACCGGTGGTCGATCGCAAATAGGATTTTTCAGGTAGTGTGTAATAATAACAGTAGTTGCACAACAACAGTGTATATTATGATGCCCATATCAGATGAGAAAATAAATTGAGTACGACGTTAAAATTAGGAATTTAACGGTAGGAAATGAGTAAAACACGATAATAATTAAGAACCATATATCTATTTCTAAATCAACAAATTGCAAAAACCTCAAACGTTGCATTTGGCAAGCTCACACACACCATCTGGGTTAGATGACGCAGAGTGGGTGGGAGAAATTGCTTATGTATAAAGGAATATAAAAATATTAACTTTAAGTTTTTATCCAATTTTAAAATAACAAATAAATACAACAAAGAAACATACAAACAGTTTAATACATAAATTGTTAATTTAATTGTTCTTTAAAAATTTCTTGTCAATCCATGTCTTTAAACGCACTGCGCTGTGAAACTATCCTCGTCATTTAAAGCACTAAGCAACGGCGTATACAAGGGGGGGGGGGGGGGGGTAATCGGGGTAATTACCCCCCCCCAAGATACCTTAAGCGTTGTTTAATTTTTGTCCTTACTCCTTAAAGTTGCTATTATCTAGTATCCTAGCCAGGCACGTAGCTAGGGGGGGGGGGGGTATAGGGGGCCCGCCCCCCCCCCGAAACTCGAGCTCTGATTTCGGCAACATAGGCATCACATTAAACATTTCCTACAGTATTACATTTTCTTCACCTCAATTATTACCGGGTTTGTTTTTGTGCTTCTCTTGAGGATTTTGTGTTGTGTTTTTTATTTTTCCCACTTGAAAACCAAGCACCATGATTCAAAAAAGGGCGTGGCGCTCAAAAAATTTTCGCCTGCGGCGCATTTTTTTTTGCGCCTTTGGCGCGGTTCCGATGGACCCCCCCGAGAGGAAATCCTGGCTACGTGCCTGATCCTAGCCGATCGATTACCCCCCCCCCCCAGACGCATGAGCTAGATACGCCGTTGGCACTAAGCAGCCTGAATTGAGCTTAAAATGTCGGCATCATCAAGCATATAAAAAATAGCTTACGTCATAGACCTAGGTGGGTATCTATTATACCACGTGCATCATCTCTCCCGAAGATTAAGGGATAGGATGCAGCTGTTTTATTTTAAAATGAAATGAGTAAACACTCGTCGTCAAATAAATGTTTGTTTAAGGTGGGAGTCTCAACATGCTTGCCAACCTATAACCTATTTCGCGTAGATTTATTTAGGTTTTCTAGCTTTTATACAAAATTTAAAGAAAATCAGTATCGACTTGATATTCTATAGGTAATATTTGACATATTTAACAAATATCAAGGAATTTCATAACTTATTTTAGGAGAATTGTATAGCGAAAAATATCGGGTAAGATTTTTTTTAACATTATTATGTCATTGTTACTCATTGTTCTTTCACTATACAATTCTCCCAAAATTAGAAATGAAATAAATTGATATTTTTGTAGGATATCAGATACTGCCTAAATAATGTACCGACGATATTGATTTTCTTTAAATGTTAGTTATTAAAATAATAAACTCAAAAAATCAACGCGAAATAGGTTATAGGTTGGCAATAGATTGAATGACGTTGAGAATTCAACCTTAAAATAACGTCACTTTATCAACGACAACGAGTTTTTGAATATTTAATCACGGTTGTGCCAAAAAAACTTTTAACCTAGTTTAGTCACAAACTTTGTGGTACTTTCCAAAAAAATAACAAATTTTATTTTATTTCCTAATTATTTTGACTAAATTACACTTTAAACGGGTTAACGGCTAATCGCTGTCAATTAACCTTCAGGAATAATAATTTGTTGGCTAGATTTTCACCGGTTTTTAGGCAGTGCGTCGTCTGCCTCTCTGCGTCATCTCTTAGAACTTTACCCTACGTGCTGCTCTTATTTTTTTTTATTAAATCGAGCATATCTTCAATTGGTATTTTGTTGATAAAACCCTTTAGGTGACCCCATAGAAAAAAAAAATTAAACCAAAATTTTTTTTTCGTTTTTTTCCAAAGGGTATTTGGAACAATTACAATTTTTTTTATCCCGATTGTTATGCTCCAAAGAGGCAAGTTTTTCCCAATTTAATCATTTTTATATTGTCAAAATCTCCATTTACGCACACGAGTTTTAAGCACCCTGTCCTGTACCTATATATACTATAATGTGGAGTAGAAAAAAACTTTTTAAATTTACTGAATACAACAATAATATAACAGGGTTTTCTTTCAAATATAAGTGAATTGTTTTTATGCTACATGAACCCATTAGTCAAAAAGATAAGCACAAAAAAGCGGAAACAGAAACATTTCGTCAGATTCACAAACAAGAGGAAAACAAATTTTCCTAACAGTTTTATCTTGCCTATAATATGTTAAGGGTCTTACTTGTTTAGATATAATAGTCCAGAGTCGTATCAGCAAAATTTCTAGCAAATTAAATGTTTGTATAATTAATTAATATTGATTTAACATAATATACATAATATTATACAGAATGCATGAAATTGGGGTTGACAGTATTGCGATCTCGAAAACTATAAGAGATAAAAAGACGATTAAATGGGAAAAGTTTTAGGCAATTATGTTAGCAGATCGATTCTGGTTTTTTTGGTTTTTGAGATAGTTTGAATAAACCAAAATGTTGCATTTCTTAGATCGGATTTTTTTAATCTGATTTTTATAGCAAATTTTTATATAGAATATGCCTATTTGGTAATATTTTAGTTACAACGTTTTGGTTTCCTGGAACCATCATCAATTTTTTTTCTTATGCCCGTCATATTGGATTTTTTATTTATCGAAAAATACTTAATTTTTCTTATGATATGATAGTAAACACTATAATAAATTAAAAACTTATAACCTAAAAATAACTAAAAATAATATTTTTAGAGATAATACGGACATATTTGGCAACACCGACATATCGGATGATCCTTTTACTTAAGAATAAAGTTACCTTAATAACAACATCCGTTTATTTTGCCTAAACATGTTATTTTTAGTTATTTTGAGTTCAGAAATTTTTAATTTATAATAGTGTTTAGTGTCATATTATTATAGGAAAAATTAAGTGCTTTTCGATAAATAAAAAATCCAATATGGCGGTCATAAAAAAAGAAAATTGATGATGGTTCCAGGAAATCAAAACGTTGTAAATAAAATATCACCAAGTATGCATATTCCATGTAAATATTTACATAAGTTACAGTAAAAGTAAAAAATGAAATCATACTTTTCTTATCAATGCACTCAGCATAACTAACTAAAATACCTATTTTGTTCGGTAAATAATACCTAGCCCAGTTTTACAACAAGAAAATAATTGAAAAGGTTTCCGTTTTACGAGGAGGGCGCGATCTGACTTTAGTTTGTTTTATTCCTTGTTTTCTTCCGCTATTGTTGCATTTGTGGTGGGGTTGCATGCTTTTAATTCATTTGTAGATAAAAGACTCACAGTCGGTTTAATGAAAAATTTATGAAAGCAAAATTGCAAAGAAAAGACGAATAGAAATGGCTTTTCTTAACCCCCTTTAAAGGTTCACACGGAATGATTCAAAGTTCTAACACTTAGTTACAAAACATAAACCAAGCGCTCTTTTTCCACAATGAAGTAGCAAATAAAATATGCGTGTCTTTCTAATGACGTAATGCTTAGCCGTAGGGCTTAATACCTGTTGGGTGTCAGGAACTACCTGAATTAACAATCAATCAGTTATTTCGTCGTCTTTAACAGTCATTACAAGTAATTTGATTCATCACTAATTTTTCCAATTTCTTGAACAATTCATACAATGGGCTTTACGAAACAGTACAAAACATTCATGGTTAAAGCGTATTTTCGAAACGGGGTTAGAGTAAATAATGAGTGGCAATACAATCCGGGTTTGTGCATGGACGATTTTCACGAACATTTTCCTAACGCTATTTTTATTGCTGGTGATTTTTATCATTGCCTGAAAAGAACCGTGGCTGTGTTTAGGGAAATAGGTTCTATACAACACAAAAAAGGAGCAGGAAGACCATCTGTAAGAACGGGAGAACTTTTTTTTTGATGCTGGTCAACACTTTCGAAAATATTTAGAGATGTGTGAATTTATGCTAGGACTTGGCGGTGGCCAATTTCAGGAATGTATGTAATTATTTTTCTTTTTCTTTCTGTATATTCTTACTTTGTTAATTTTGTAAATAACAAAAATAAATTTGTATTTGTCTACTTATTTTATTACTCATTAGTTTGGCATATTATCATGTCATAATATGAATTTGACAAAATTTTAACCTATACTTGGTGTGATCTAAACCAAGCCCCACGTTTTTTAATCCAAGCCCTCTTTGATGCAAATAATTTTTGCTCGCACGGTACTTCCACATTTTCTGTTATCTTTTCAATCTACTGAATGAATAAATAGGCTATTTTGGTTTATATAACTGGAAATTGCAGTTATATAACTGAACGGATATAATATTATTTTCACCCTGGTTAGGATATAAACTGACCAATCGCAGTTTGCCCTTTGGACCTAAGTTGCCATTCGTTTTCTAAGAACACGCCACATCGTGGCTAAGTCACCTGTCATTTATAATACCCTATTGAAGCCTGGTCTATTTTACGTTAAGGTGGGATTAACGATGCCATTTTGTATCGTCAATTTGATTTGCCTAACTATTGACGATTTGCATGCGCACTGCAGTGCTGTGTTGATCAGAGTAGTTATTTTTGTACTTTTCGCATACGAAGAAGAAAGACAGACATATTCTGGAGCTGGTAGAGCAAGGTAGATGTTAGTCAGCAGGTCATAGTTTTGTTTAATTTTGTGTTTTATGCAATTATGGAACCTTTCCTGTTAAAACAAACATATTCTCTAGAATTCTTAGGAGAGATGACTTCCAGATAGACTAGAAAATATCGTGTTACCCATAAATATAAAATTGTTGTTTTACTCAGTTTTGAAAATCGACGTTTTTCTTTTCAAGGATTTTAAGGTAAAGTGTGGCAATTTTAGTGGTTTAAAAAACTGCTTTTTTTAAAGTTTCTGTGCATTTATTTAAAAAAAAAAAACACCGGCATACTATTCGTCAATGCCTCCCTGAACAGCTCTTCCAAAATTAGATACTAATTATTTTTTTTTAATAATTGCAAGGTTCCGAAAGTTACCCCTGCATTCAAGCCATTTACAGGTCTTCTATAGTACATGATTGACTTTGAGAACTGTGCCCTTAAGATGTTGGAGGGAGAGAGAAAGGACCGAGTTTGTTTCACGGCTATCTAGATTTATTTTTTAAAACATCATTATGTCTAAATTAGAAGTTTTCCATGATTATGTGATTAATTCTAAAGTACATAGTTTTTCGACCATTATAATAATGAGTAACAAACCAACACATAAAATAATTATATATTTTTTTTGTCGTGGCCACGAAGCTATAAAAACAATAATTTCTTCGATAAAAGTGTTAAAAATTATTGCTTTGGCAATAACTAGGAAACCAACAAAGATCTCGAACTGCGGTCTTCACATTTTTCTTGCAAATTTAATCTACTTTCCGATTATGATGTCATAGTTATACCGTATGATTTGAATTTTCGGGATAAAATCGAAAAAACCGTTATTATTACAAATTACGCCCTCTAGCAATTTTATTAGAAACTATCGTGTATATACCGTTGTATACGACAGTTAAAAGTACTTACCTTTCTCTTCCAAACAAGCTTAAATTTAGTAAAATCGGATAGGTCATTTAGAAGTTACAGCGATTTTAATGTTTACACAATCAATAGCTTCCCCCACTCTTATCAAGGTTGATACGCCAATGAGCCTTAAACTAAAATGATGCAAAATTGTCCAAGCTTTAAAATGGTGTTATCAAACATATACCTTAATGTGGAATTTTCGGAGTTATGTAAAATTTTAAAATTTACTTTTCAAAAAGGCGGAACTTAAAACTAATTTCCAGAATTTTCTCATGACCGCTTTAATCATAATTTTTCTTCCCCAAGTTTCAATGCTTAGTAGTTTCCGAGATATGGCCGGTGGCCACCCTTAATGAAACACCCTGTATATATTTTCAAATTATTACAAGAGCACAGCACGTATAAATATGATAGGACATAAAAACGAATAGGATAATTTTCTTTTAAATCATTTCAAGCCAATATTCTTTTGGCAGTAGCATTTTAATGATAAGATTATTTATTTTTGGTCAAAGGTTTGATTCAGGTTTTGTTTTGTAAAAAGATAAGTAAAGGACAAGATAGGGCAGACGGCCGTGTAATTATTTCTAAAAAAAAAAAAATTCTGTGATCTTTTCATCTTCTTTTTATTTTCTATTCGTATGACCAGCTATCCGTCGATCGGTCTGTATATTTCCTAAATCCTCGTCACTGACAAACAGAGCTTTGGATTCTTAGTTTAATGTAATTGTTGTTTATAAATCAAAATCGTTTTCTTCCTGTGATTCCAAGTAATTACTGGCATTTTTAGTAGTTGCAAACATATCCGATTTTGCGGATAGAGAATTGTTTTTAAGTAAAAGAAAGAAAATATTGTGGCATATCGGACAAGTGTGTAACTATTTTTTATATTGGAATACATAGGGATCCAAGTTTAATGGATATGCCATATGTCCGATATGCCACAATATTTTCTTTCTTTTAATTATTTTCGCGGACATTATATCATTTTCTAAACATTTTTATGGCTCAAAACTCAAACGGATTGCGCGCGTTCTGGTGGGTGCCAGCGTTGATCTGTTTTCTGGTCTGCAAAATGGCAGGTTTTCGGTGAAAACGCAAATAGCGTTCCCTATACTGGATTGTGATGCACTTCGTAGTTTATTTAGTTGTCTACCTTTCTATTATTACCAGTGTAACTATTTTTTATATTGGAGTTGATTCCGCTGGGATGGCGCTACGGTGTATTGATGGCCGCCTTGATTCTGCAAGGAGGCTTTCAGTACATTTTTCCGTCGTTCTTGGAATTGCTTGGGTTATGGCTGCCCGTCGAGTCCCAACAAGGACGAAACGGCCGTCGTGGTCTACCCGCCCAAGAGTATCCATTAAACTTAGATCCCTGTGTATTCCAATATTAAAAATAGTTACACACTTGTCCGATATGCCACAATATTTTTTTTGTTTTAATTATTTTCTCGGACATTATATCATCTTTTAAATTGTTTTTAAGGTTTTGTTTCTAAAATTTGTTTAGAAATGATTCGTCGTCGTGTTTTTAGTTCGAAAAGGAAGAGAACAAGGCAATTAAACTAGTCTTATAAAATCAAATTTAAAAAACAAATAAAAACAGCAAAATAACCAATCTTCGATATTATCGCGTACCTACCTAACAGCAGTCAAATATTAGTTGGTATAAACTTTTATTGATTTTTAGAATTTGGCAAAAACTTGGGTACGTGTAAAACATTTTTAAGCACAATTTCTTGTTGAAAAATTTGAAAAAGTTTTTCTCGAGAACTTGACCCATGGAATTCATTCACCCTTGGATTAATATAAACATACCTAGGTACTTGCTATTTCCTTGCTAATATCTATAGTCTATACTATTATACAGGATGTCCCACCAGGAACTGCTCCGATCTATATTAGGAAAACTACCATAGGGGAATTTTGAAAATTTGACAGTATATATGGTGGCACTTCAGTTTATACCGGAAGTGGGTGTCAACTTGCTTATTTTAAATAGTACACCCTATATATTATTACATTTTTGATTCTATGCAAGATTCCGTATAACATGTCCTATACCTAAGTCTAAACGTTTTTGACAATATGTAAGTTTTATGTCAAGAATGACGTTTGCAGGCCCTCAAATAATTACAAATATTTCCTATAAGGAAGCCTTTATTATTTATAATTTGGATTGGATTTCTTGTTGAAAAGAAGCCGCTTTAATAGATTTTTATAATATTTTGATAACTAATACACCCTGTATTAGTTATCAAAATATTATTAAAGACCCTGTTTAAACAGTAAGAATAAAAATTAAATTAAAAAAAACTGCAAAAGATCTCCATTTACCTCTGAATCAGACAAAAAGATTCAGCATGACTGAACCATGAGAACCTGCCTTAAAATGAGAAAAGGCAATATTAAATCTTAAAAATCCTTGTAAGGTTCTAATTTATATGGTTTCGGAGGGACTTTAAATAAAGCTTAAAGAAAGTTTTAATTTGAAATTAAATTTTCTAAATAAGGCATGGCAAAGTATTTAAAATGATCTTTCTTAAATTCTATTAAAATATTGTAAATACATACTGTTGAAATTATATAAAGGCAGCACGTAAACAGTTTAATATAACGGAAGTAAATAAAATCGAGCTCAGGCGAAGCACCTGTTGTCAAAGTTAATTAAAGTCCGCTGTTTGCGGTTTTCAGAAATTAATTACTGCTCATATTCCACCTAAAGTTCTGAAAGCAAACCGCCGATTGGTTGCTTGCTGGTAAAATATTCGACTATAATATTTACAAATGTAAAATATCGCTGAATTATAATATATAATTTAGGAATTAGGAAAATTGAATGAAAAAAAAAATTATAAAAAAATAAAACCTATTTTAGGAACGGTCTAAATAGTATCGAATAGACTAATTACTTTAATAAGAATTATAACAGATTCTTAGGACTTACACTCAGCTTGTTAAGGAGCCCACAGATTGCGGCTGCTAATAGCATAAAATAAAGAGAGATACACCTTATCGTACTAGCTTATAAGAAATTTTCTATCTAGGCCAGATCCCCAAAGTAGGCCGCTATTGGCGGATTTTTACGTGATGTGTTTTGTCTAACTGGCTAGTACCAATCAAGTAACTCCATCTTCGCTACCGCTACCCGACACCAGATGGCAGCTGTCTTTAAGACGGGTTTCCCGGTCGAAATATTAACTTTAAAATATATTTCCATAATAATTTAATTATTTTTGTAGGTTAGGTGTTCGGTTAGATCAGTGGATTATCCGGGTTTAGATTGATGAGTTTGTTTTAATCCTTGTCGCATTTCAAAATGACAAAATTTTTAGGATTAGTTTTAGATGAAAATTTAAATTGGAAATGCCATATCCAGTATATTATCAACTCGATATCTCCTTTGGTATCTGTTTTGTACAGAGCTAGATATTTTATTTCTTTGAAATATTTAAAAAATATATATTTTTCATTAATATATTCAAAATTACAATACTTAGCTTCTGCATGGGGATCTGCTTGTTTATCAAACTTAAAACCATTGCAAAAATTGCAAAATAAGGTTATTAAATGTATACACAAATTACCACATTTAGAACCAACTGTTAATCTATATAGACCGAAAGGGTATTCACACGTTCAAAACATTTATAAATTAAAAATTTGTATTCTAATTCACTCTATTATTTTAAAAGAAAAAAAATCAAACATAACACTTCAGGAAAATAAAACATTACATGATCATAACACAAGACATTGTATAAATTATCAAACTATACCAGTAAAAAGTAATTTTGGAAAAAAATCGCTTTTATATGACGGAATAATAAAATATAACAATCTTCCAAAAAATATCAGAAAAATTAAAAAATTGGCAATTTTTAAAAAACAATTAAAGAGATATTTACTAAATTAAATTATTTATACTATTTTTTTTTTTTTTAAATTGATTTTAATAATAAATTAAATTGGATTAACTTCCATTTTTTTTATTGTTATTTTTTTTATGGTTATTATTTTCTATATTATATTGTCACTTTCCATGTAATGAACTGTAGAAGTTAGTTTGGAATAAAGACATTTTAAAAGTAAAAAAAAATCGGTTTTCTGAAAGATTCGCGACTTCGTCGCTCTTTTTTGGAAGAAAAAATACAGGTGAAAAAATTGTGTCGTCCCTTGCCCGATTAACAAACACTTAAAGTGGGCAGGATAGGGATGATTATTCTATCTACACTCCCTGACAAAACATGCGGGATAAAAAAAATACTAGTAAATTATAATAAGCGATAACTTTTTAAATCTTTAACCGATTTGGATGAGTTTTTTTGCAAATTTAAGGCACATTATTCAAGTTTTTTTTGCTGCATTCCAGTTATCGTAAAATAAGGTTACATTTTTGACACTAAATTTTTAACAATCTGTGGGAAAATTTGGTAGTAGGATAACGTTTAACTTAGCTTAAGTTTTATAATTTTTTAACGTTATATTAATATTGATTTATCTCAATATTTCTTTTCTAAAAAAAGTACATTTTTTTTTAATTCTGCAATTTTACAAATTTAATTTAAAAACAGACAAAAAATAATGCCATTGTAATCTTCCAATATTTAATTCGTTTAAATATTCTGTAACCATTGGAGCGACGTGAGGCATTATCATGCATTAGCAATAACGCATCCAATAAATGGAGAGAAAGGTATAATCTGCTAAACACTCCTAGCGGTTAAAGCACCATTTTCGAGTAATACAAGGTCAGTACGGGCATTTATTGTCACTCCCGCCAACACCATAATCTTGGAGATATGGAGCACTAAGAAAATATCTGACCGGGTCTTCTCCAAATACGTTTCAGTCCGTCTGGCGAACGCAAACAAAAATGCGGTTCCTCAGTAAAAAAAATTGTTCTCCTCTCCAATTTACGTCGTTTTTGGCAAAGTTTAATATTTGTGTCTTCTTGATGTCAGTTCGACATCATGTAATCTGCGACGGATTGCCTTAACAGAAACTTTTGTGTCTCGGACATTTGATTTTTAATACTCGTTGATGGTAAACCGCGGTCTCGTAAAACACTTAATATAATAAAACGATTATAACCAGGGCCATGCCTACCCGGGGGTGCAAGTGGCGCAAGAAACCAGGGCGCCAATGCTCGAGGGGGGCTGATAAAACGTTAATTTTCTTGGCCAAACCTGAACATATTTTAGGATATATTTTAAAAAATAATTTTGGTAGTACAGTTCCTAATACAACCATAGCTTTAAGAATTATGCTAACATTGTCTGTTACTGTGGCAAGTGGTAAGTGGTGAACGTTATTTTTCAAGCTTAAAGTTTATTAAGAACTATTTACGTACTACGATGACACAGGAACGACTGAATAATTTGGCTATAATTTCGATAGAAAGCGACATGTGAATCCTTAAATAGTCAAGACATCATTAAAGATTTTGCAAGTATTAAAGCGCGATATATTAACATTTTTTAGTTTTAATATAATTATTATTAACATTATACTTAAACCTTTAAAAGTCTTTTAATTTAACAGCAGTTATAGAGGTGCCGGACGTTTGAGTGTACCTTATCTTGTTGTTTATTTTATTATGTATTGTGTATTTCAATGTTATGTTATGGATAAATGTTTATTTAATGTTGTTTTCGTTTAAGTATTGATGAAGATCATAATGTACTATTTTTATATTTCTGTCGAATACATTTTCAAAAGCAGCATCCTTAATTTTCTAAATTTTAATTTAATGCGTTTGACCTTGAAAAATACAACATTTTCATTATTTGGGGCGGCAAATATCAGCTTGCACCAGGGCGCCAACTGCTCCAGGAACGGCCCTGATTTATAACACTTCTTTATAATCCGTAATTTACCTAATCCTAGACAAACTTTATATTTACCAATATAGCGAAATCGGCTTATGGCATCTTGTATGGTGCTTTTTGCTTTCCTAACATTACAGCTATATATATATCGTATATTACGATCATCATCGTTCAGAGCAACAGCAGGTGCTATGTCTTCTGGTCGAATTTTTTTTAAATATAATTAGAGCAGTTTACTGACAGTGTAACATATAATGAGCTCAAAATTGTTATGCAACCTACTAGCATTGTTGTTACCTTAAGGCGCAGAATATATAGCTATGCGTAGCTATATATTCTGTGCTTAAGGCTAAGAAATTAATTAGAGAACAAAATGAAAGTTTTTTTTCAAAAATCTGTATTTTTTTAGAAAAATAAATATAATGTTACAAAATGATTAAACTTAAGAACCAAGCTAATTTAAACATTATCCCACAACCGAATTTCCCCACAGAGTGTTTAAAATTTAGTGTTAAAAATTTGACTTTTATTCTTTCTTGTATAAGAGCTAAGTGAAGCCTATTTTACGATAACTGGAAAACACCAAGAAACCCCAAATAATGTGCCTTTAATTTGCAAAAAAAATATCCAAATCGCTCCAAGATTTAAGAAGTTATTGAAAATTAAAATGTGCTAATATTTTTCTTGTCTGGTTTCTTTTGACTGGAACTGTGTTTTTCTTTGGAATATCAAGAAAAATACACACTTTATTTTATGCGTGTTGTGATGAGACACTGTCCTTATTATGCTGCATTTAATTATTCGGTAAGTTTTTGTAATATAACATGTTATATTTTTTAATAACAACGTTATATTTTGGTACAAAAAATACGAAACAAATACGAGCGAATGAAAATTTACATTATAAATACCAACAAAGCCACCAAAATCGGTAAAACTGTTTGAACAAAAAACCAATATTTTTAAATTCTGCGTTACAAGCGCTGATTTTATTTACCAGCTATGCCTTGCGGTATAAAATTCGGGGCTGTGGTGTTTTTAGTTCGATGCGTTTCATCGAATTCAAGTTTTAATGCTATAAACTGCAATTTATTGATATTGAAAAAAGCGCGACAACAATGAAAAGCATTGCTGAAAATTTTTTTAAAAGTTGACTTTTTGAGAAATACTAATTGTCGTTGATTAGGTCCGTGCTCATTACTAGCTGTGCGTATAAAATCACAATGAATAACCGAAATTAAGAAGCCAGAAAATAGGAAATTATGCAATACTTATTTTATGAGTTCATAATCGTATATTAAATAAGTATTATCACTGAATTTTTTCAAATTGGAACACACAAGTTTAGATACTTAGTATACTATTTAACAAGGGTATATTGTAGGCCATAATAAATTTAAACTATCTTTTTTTCTAGTCGCCGCACTGAGAAAAAAGCCTTCTATTTCTTATAATAATTCATATACTCTCAAGGACGTCCATAGGGGGGGGGGGGCAAAACGGGCACTTCCCCCCCCCCCCCTACGCGCCCACATTACTATTTTATTTCATAATTCAGTATAAATATTGAATAGTTTAGTGGTGAGTTAGTAAACCAACAAATCACTAAACTGAACAATTACATAATAAAAACATATCAATAAATTAATACATTAGGCATAAGTTAAATAAATAGTCTTATACAGTGTCACCAGTAAAGTCCGCATCATATTTTTTTTTATTAATATCTTTATTCAAAATTTGACTTTGGCATCAAGTTTAAATGCAGTTTCTAGCCCACATGCAAAATTTCAGCTGTATAAGATAATTTTGATTTTTTACCTATATTTTGTAAATTGCACCACTTTTGCAAAATAAGACTCAACGCAACCTATACATAAAATTTCTTAGTTTTGGCAATGCTTTATTTCAGGTACATTTTCTTTAAACTAGCGTCATATTAAATGTGTGTTTTACTACAAAATCAAAATTGGGCTATTAAAATTTGGTCGCATGTGATGCAAAGTTCATTTGTTTTTGACCCTGTATCAGATAACTTCGTAAAATACGTATTTTTGAAAACGTAGTTTGTGACTGAAAGTAAAAAAATAAAAAATAAAATAAAGAGATTTTAAATTAAATCGTTGAAAATAGATAAACTTTCCGTTGGGTTAAGCAAAAATTTATTTTCCACTTAATGAACACTTTACTGATGACACTGTGTTCTTTTTTGTCTTAATATTAAGGTGTATTACTTTCAGACACAAACTATGCTTTCAAAAATACTTATTTTATGAAGTTACCTTATACAGGGTCAATAACCAATGAACTTTGCATCAAATGCGACCAAATTTTAATAGTCCAATTTTGATTTCGTAGAAAAACACACATTTAATATA
Source organism: Polydrusus pterygomalis (assembly GCA_963969555.1). Lineage (NCBI taxonomy): Eukaryota > Metazoa > Arthropoda > Insecta > Coleoptera > Curculionidae > Polydrusus > Polydrusus pterygomalis. Next base: position 7,769,163 of record OZ018376.1, read on the forward strand.
ACGCTACTTTAAAATTTTTTTATCTGAAATAAAGCATTGTCAAAACTGAGAAGTTTTATGTAGGTTACGTTGAGTGTTATTTTGCAAAAGTGGTGCAATTTACAAAATATGGGTAAAAAATAAAAATTATCTTATTCAGCTGAAATTTTGCATGTAGGCTAGAAACTGCATTTAAAAAAACTTTTTCCTATAACTTTTTTGATATTTTCAGAAATAACCCCACTTTTGAATTATTTTTTGAAAAAAATTAAAATTTGACAGATAATGCAAATCACGTGACTACTATTTTTTGCTTAATTTTCATCTCGATCGAAGCAGAACTTGATTCCAAAGTTAAATTTCGAATAAAACTATTAATAAAAAAAAATCCCATATGATGCGGACTTTACTGGTCACACTGTATATTTAATGGGTAAATTCCCAATATTTAGCCATTGACTCAATTTAAGTTGAAATAAAACCCAAGAGTAAGTTTTTGGGATCTTTGGTAACAACGTATTAATCTACAGTAAAAATTGGTATATTTTCATGTGAAACTCACTGATGTCTGCGGAGTTATTTTATGCTTGATTGCCTGTAACATTTGTTTATTAATGTACATTTTTTCAGCTATGTATACAGACACATTTTTAGCTTTTACTGTAGGCTTTGCAACACCCCGTTGAAAATTGTGCCCATCCCTGGTTATCCCTGGTTAAGCTATTAATAAAATAAAATCCCATATGATGCGGACTTTACTGGTGACATTGTATATAAAAAAGTATTGTTTAAGTTTTTGCCCCCCCCCCCTGAAAAACGCTATATGGACGCCCTTGTATACTCTCTTTCTTCAACCATTTAATACTATGTGATAGCAACGCACTTTCCTACTGTAAGACAACGAAAATCGCTAGACCGTTGTTTAGTGATAATATCACGATAATTTAGCCAATAGGAAAAAGGAGTTATTGCTATCACAGAATGGTTTATAGCCGTTATTGCTCTGAATACTTACAGTAATTATCAAGTTCTATTGGGGGTGTAATCTGCTTTTATATACTGTATTAGTTCTGACTGGCAGTTGTAATGAAACTTGACCTAAATCAGAATAATATTTGCTTGCTACGGCTAATAAGGCATTTATACCCACCACTAAAAATTTAAATAGCTTTGCTTTGCTCAGGTATTGGTACGATCAAGAAAATTCAATTTCAGACAGGACAGCTAGAAGACTCCGAACAACGATGTGACCTGCGCAACAAATACGTTGAAACTAATACTACGGCGCGCGGCGATTGCATTGCCGATAGCTATGAACCCCCACCAACTTCTTGTGGACTACCTATAGGTTGTAATGGATACAATTCGTTTTTGGGGATGCTGTCCTGCTTTCTTAATTGCAGAGAAGCGCATTGCTGGGAACAAAATCGTCGCATTGAGAAGATACAATTTATTTCTTAACAACATTGCTGTATTAAAAGTAGTACATTATTCGACAAGACTGTGCTGCTAATGGAACTGATAACTATTAATAAAAACACTTATGTACAAAAGTGGCGACTGCTGCATCATTGGTATATTTACAAAAAGTATTTTTAAATTAAGTGGTTCTGGCTGCCCAAGTCTCACTTTATTGTTTTTTGAATCTGGCAAGTTTTGGCCGAGAATTTGTTTAATCGGCCTCCTTGGATAATAGTTATTTTTATACGCCCGATGCTATATTCAAATAATCTAGAATAATGGGCAGTTAAGAGAATTCCTACAAATTTTCTAGAATCCTTAACTTTATGGTTTAATTAAATTTGACAACAGATGCTACGGACGTAGCTTTTAGTTGGGGATGGTAACATTTTACTGTTATATAAACCCTTGTAACTATTCACACCGATAGTTTAAGTAAGTTTCCGTAACTATTTTATTAATACTAATTAATACTAAAGTGGCCGGTTTTGTAGTACATTTTCTCCTTTGCTTTTATAAAGTTTACTTTATCCTACAGTTAGTTATATAAACGGAATGTTTATCCTTTTACCACTGAAACTTTTTTTCCATTGTACAACGAACGGCAACGAAGGGCCTTTTTAAATTATGCTGGCTTGATAATATATTATAATATTCTTTTAATATGGCAACATGCAGCTGCTAATGATACATTTTTTGATAAAGGTTTGATAGATCTCTTTCGTGTAGACTTTAGGCATAAAAAGTATCGATTTAAAAAAAATTACAAATTGCCTTGCACTTTCCTGGCGGGCAATTTAAAAGTACTTTGGCAATTGTACAACACGTTAAAATTATGTTAGAATACGCAGTATTTGCCAAGAATAGAAACAACTAAATAACCCAATAAACACCTAAACCAACATCACTGGATTGGTGATTTAATTTATTTGATCATTTTTGTTTATGTCAATTTTAATCAATTGTAAGATTTGTACTGTCATTTACACAACATAATCGTATGGGATTACTTTAAATATACCGATCAATTGTATAAGACATGCCAAGCTCTTAAATCATGATCATGATTTGGGGGATTTTAAAACGCCTTGAAAGTTGCTGACGTATACGTAACACCACGCAACAATTTAATCAGTCGGTAGTACCACCACATAATTTTGCTGTGGTAGGTCAACAGGTGGCGGTGAGTCGTTACGTGTCGTTCGTATGGTGCCGGTTCATTTTGTCCTTGTTTGTGACATAACCAAGTAGGTTGTAAAAACACTAAAGGCGAGTTTTACAGTACTGATACTGTAAAAAATAATCCGGATCTTTATTTAAAATTTATATGTTTATGTGTTGCCTTTGTCTTTGAGTGTTTTGAAAACTTTCCGCTTACCCATTGTCTAATAACAGAATTTTGACATAAAAATTGCTCTATAAGGTAAAGTTTTCATTTTTAACAAGCTATCAGCAACCTACTCTTATCGTACAACAAAATAAAAACGATTTAATATTTTTTATAATGTTTTCTCTTAATAGCGTCCATTAAAACTGAAACACTAATCAGACATTTTGGAGAGAAGCTATTTTGAGTGTTATATAGATTAGTGCCTTTAAATTGTACCGACAGCGCATTTAAAACTAATTTTTATTTTTATTTTACTTACTTACTCCCAAGCAAATTTACAAGAATTAGTTTTTCTAGTATCATGACTATGAATATCATGAACTTTTGTAAATGTTATGTTAGAATTTTTTTGTTTTAAAAGTAAAGAATAAATAAACATGCAAATTTTTAAATTATACAAATTATTCATATCTAGGTACTTATTCGGTTTATATAAATAATTTGTTATTGGTTCTAAGTGCGGTAGTGTATAAATACATTTAATAACTTTATTTTCTAATTACTTTAAAGGTTTTAGTACTATTGAATTGGCTGAACCCCAAATAGAAATAAGATACTGAATTTTTTAATGTACTAATGCATGATAAATATTTTTTAAACAATTTAAATATATACAATGACGAATTTTAAAGAATATCACAATTAACGGAGAAATGTAAGTTCGAATATGTTCTACGTGTTTTCTCGAGCTTAAATTTTGATCAATATATTATGTATAATCCTAAAAATTTTATGTTACCTTTGTAATTAATATTTTCCCCATTAAATATTATTGGTTGCTTTTCCATATCTAGTCTTTGTTTGAAATAAAGATTTATTAAAATTTTAAGTTAATTTATAAGATTGCAACCAGTCAAATATAATTTTTAAATCTTTTTTGATATTTAATAGGATGTCCATACTATTTTTAGCATAATACAACATATCGTTTTAATTTTGAAATAGAATTGATATAAATAAAAAACAAAGTGGGTCCTACAATAGAACCTTGTAGTACTTCACATCTAATTGTTTGATAGAAACTAATATTACTTTCTATTTTAACGCACTGTTTTCTATTTTTTATATAACTTTCAAACCAACGATAAATTTTTCCTCTATGCCTATATCAAATCATTTTACTAATAATATATCATGGTTTACAGTATCAAAGGCTTTACACAAGTCTAGAGATAAAATGCCGCATTTTTTTTTGGTATCTAGATTTAATTGAATGTTAGTAATAACATCCATAGCTGCAACTTCAGTATCTCTAGATTTGCGAAACCCATACTGATTCTCGAAAAGTAAATTTTGTCTTTCTAAAAAATTCCTTAATTTTTTATAGTTATAAGTTTTTTCAACCTACAACCATGCATCGTAAGAAACCAATTACGAGCGTCTTAAAATCTTAAATTTAATCAAAAATTATTCAATAATAACATAATAATTTTTACATTAATTTGATCAGTTTTGAAAAATCATGTACTCTTTGATAATCTCGATTTAATCAGTATATAATACTATCTTAAATCATTTTGACTTAAAACTTATATATTTTTTTAGTTTATTTTTGTTATGTAAAATGTATATAGAATTTATGTTTGCTAACAGTTGCGTTTTTAATTTTTACAATATATCTACATCACATAAAGGAAAATTGAAAATTGGAAAAGCGAAGATAAAAACTGTTAGCGCTCAACCATAATCACCTGGCTTTGTTTTATCCATTGGATATGTCAAGAATGAAGCATGCAAAATAATTTTTTGGGAAACCGCCAACGCAGTAAACTTAATGATGTGTAAAAAAGACAAACACTTATTCGAACAGAGTTTTTATAATTCATTATCGGTATCGAAAAGAGATAAAATTGATTAAATAGACCTATTTCATACATTTCTATCCTTCGAAAGAATGGCAGTTTCCAATTTCATTTTATTTAATTTCGAATGAAATTCGATCCAATTCCAATTATTTTTTAATGATGGTAATTATACAGTGTGTGTATAAAGTCTGGAAACGGCTTAATAACATCACAATTTACTGGCCGATTTAAACCAAATTTGGTACAGCTGTGTAAGAGGATCTAACGCACCGAATGACGATATTGGCGTTGTTGCCAGCTTTTTAGTTTGTCTGGAATTCGAACGAATTTTATATTTTTAAATATACCACCCAGTATATTTTTACATTTTTAAATTCCACATAAAATTATAATTATTTTTTATTAAATGCATTATTAGTCTATACTTCATAGTTTCCGAGATATTGACTCTCGAAAAGTGACATTTTTGAACTTTGACAGCTTATAGCTTTCTAACAGTACGTCATAGAGCAAAACGGCTTACATGTCCCTATCTTCAATTTTTATTATCTTCCCAAAAAAATCAACTTCCAGTTAAACCGGGACAACTATATTTCCTGCTTTCGAGTTACATCCGGTTTAACCGGAAGTTGATTTTTTGGGAAGATAATAAAAATTGAAGAGGGACGTGTAAGCCGTTTTGCTCTAAGACGTACTGTTAGAAAGTTATAAGCTGTCAAAGTTCAAAAATGTCACTTTTCGAGAGTCAATATCTCGGAAACTATGAAGTATAGACTAATAATGCATTTAATAAAAAATAATTATAATTTTATGTGGAATTTAAAAATGTAAAAATATACTGGGTGTTATATTTAAAAATATAAAATTCGTTCGAATTCCAGACAAACTAAAAAGCTGGCAACAACGCCAATATCGTCATTCGGTGCGTTAGATCCTCTTACACAACTGTACCAAATTTGGTTTAAATCGGCCAGTAAATTGTGATGTTATTAAGCCGTTTCCAGACTTTATACACACACTGTATAAATATATTTTGGGTTGTTCATTGATTTTTTGTCATTACTTAAAGAAAAAGAAAAGAAGTACAAAGCGTAGTTGAAATAATTGCAAAAAGCATTGATACAGAAGAAGACTTTTCCTTTCAATTCACCAGATCCATCCTTAGACGTATTTTGCTATATCACGGCTCATCGGTAGGCTAGAAATCTGTCGAAATAAACCCAATAATTTTTCAAAAGTAATAATACGGCAAGTAGCAGAGAAGATGTAGCGTGTAGCGACATCTAGGGTCGTTTGTAGACACTCTTAAAGCATGTCAACACCTCTAAACATAAATTTATCAGATGTAAAGAAAATCACTGTCCAGTGTCATAATAGGCTTTTTCAATAAATTTTATTTTTTTATCCTGTGGCATAGAAAAAAAAAAAGAAATTTTCTACGGTTTCAGTTTTTGAAATTTTAATTTATTTACTGACTGAGAAAATAAATAAGCAAGACACCCTCTTTAGTAAAATCACGGGAATAAACTCACTGACGTCACATCTGCCTCGACCCATGGGACCGAGTTATTCAGCTGAAGATCGAACGCAGCATCTGCCTGAATATCTGAACGGGTTCTTTCCTATTTTTAAGCTATTCTTGTCTATTTAGTTTATCAAAACAATTGTTTGGATAATGAGAGGATATATAATAAGGTTTTGATCTCATGTTTTCAAACTTTAGAAAAGGTTTGTGACCTTCTAGGAAGATTTTTATTATTGGGATGTATTTTTAATAGGTAGGTTCTAATATAATAAGAAAAAGCTTTTTAAATGCAGCTTCTAGCCCACATGCAAAATGTCAGCTGGATAAGATAATTTTGATTTTTTACCCACCACTAAAATTTATTTTCCACTTAATGAACACTTTACTGATGACACTGTGTTTTTTTGTCTTCATATTAAGGTGTATTACATTCAGACACAAACTACGTTTTCAAAAATACTTATTATATGAAGTTACGATATACAGTGTCAAAAACAAATAAACTTTGCATCACATGCGAGCAAATTTTAATAGCCCAAATGTAGAAAAACACAGATAATATAATATGGCGCTACTTTAAAGAAAATGTATCTGAAATAAAGCATTGTCAAAACTAAGAAGTTTTATGTAGGTTGCGTTGAGTCTTATTTTGCAAAAGTGGTGCAATTTACAAAATATGGGTAAAAAATCAAAATCATCTTATTCAGCTGAAATTTTGCATGTGGGCTAGAAACTACATTTAAAAAAACTTTTTCTAATAACTTTTTTCGATATTTTCAGAAATAACCCCACTTTTGAATTATTTTTTGGAAATAATTAAAATTTGACAGATAATGCGAATCACGTGACTACTATTTTTTTGCTTAATTTTCATCTCGATCGAAGGAGATCTTGATGCCAAAGTCAAATTTCGAATAAAGCTATTAATAAAAAAAATCCCATATGATGCGGACTTTACTGGTCACACTAAATAAAATTTTAAGTTTATAATACCTAAGCATTTTTTATTGTGTTAGTTATATGAGCTTCAATGATCAAATATTGATCAAAATTGATACCACGATTTATATCCGCATATTACCCACGGTATCGCATAATTATTAATAATAATTTTAAAATCAGTGTTGATAATTATTTTTGAATGAATAGATTTTGGAACAATTAAAAGTAAACTTGTTTTGTTTTTATTAAGTTTCAACTCAGGATCCTTTATTACTTTGGAAACATTAGAAATATCCTCATTTATCAATGAAATCCACTGAAGGTTGTCATTTTTTATTTTGTTATATATTTGTTTATCATCAGCAAAAGCTAATAGACAGGCGCAACTCGCAGAGCCGTCACAATATATTGATTGAAGTTTAAATCAAAGTTGGTTTTTATGAATATGCATTTTCAGTGTTTTCAGAAAGTGTTGTGATCCACTGGGTTTAAAAAAGATAAACTTTGCCGTCAAGATAGGTCTGGATTCTGACATTAGTATAACTTAAATTTAACAATATGCAATAACAATTAATTTGACTAATTTGACGTTTATCTCACCGACATGACACATAACAATTTTATTTTTTTCATCAGAATATGGCTTGTCGTATTTGTGTAGTAAGTAATCGTAGCTTCGAATTAGTAAAATCAATATTTGCCAGAAATTCGTGAGGGAATTCCTAATTTTAAAGAAAAAGAAACGTAATAAGCACAAACAAGAGTTGATAATAATATTTTAAGGCATTAAGTTCAATTTTTGGGGCAACGCAAATATTTGTTAACGTTTTATTAGCTAAATTAATTAAGAGTTTATTAAAATTACTAAAGGAGCGATTCTGTAACAATAAGTTTCTGAGACGTATGAAGTGACACCTATAGCTGGCGCACCTATTTTATATAATTATCTCTCTAGCTCCCGTGAATAAGCAGATAAGTAGACTTTATAAACATTTTCAGGACAGACAAAACAATATTAGTTAAGGAAAGGTAAATTGCTGAAAAATTATTATTGGGCATTGACAAGTAGGTAGGTGATGTAAACGTAAATACGGCATTTTCCAAATTTATTATTTATTTTTGAATCGTTGAGGCCTTTACTTGATGGAAATTCATTATAACTCAATGAAAGACAATTTATTTTGTCAAATTTCCACTTTTATTGAAAAACTTTCTTTTTACACGACGCGTTTCGCTACATTGTAGCTTCTTCGGGTGTATGGTGCTAACTATTTGGAAAGTTCAGAAATAAATCGATTGAAAAATTCCGGTGCATTGTTAAACGACCAATTGAACTAAATTAGAACTAAATAGTTCCCCTTTGCTAAATCTGTGTCAATAATCTAAATAGGGTTCTTTGGATTTCCCATAAGATTAAGATATAGGTATTATACCGACAATAATATTTAAGTTTACAATACCTAAACAGTGTTAATTACATATAAGTAAATAATTAAGTTGTAATGTGTATACCTTAATTGTATAATTAAGTATTTAGACCATTTTGTTATTGTACTGAAATAAAATTAGTTAGCACCATACACCCGAAGAAGCTACAATGTAGCGAAATGCGTCGTGTAAACAAAAAGTTTTTCAATAAAAGTGGAAATTTGACAAAATAAATTGTCTTTCATTGAATTATTGTTTATGTCACTAATTATCGTTTTTTCAGTTTAGTTAATAAACGAACAATGGACCAATAACAAATCCAGAAAGTAATAAAATGCCAATAATATCTATTATAAGACTAACTCGTGGTTCGGCAATACTAAAAAACAACGACCCCGAGCATTAAAGTTAAATATTTAGGAGTTATTATCGACAAAAATTTAAAATTTCATGATCATATGAATTATATTTGTAAAAAAAATTCAAAAAAAATAGGAGTACTAAATAGATTAAGCTGATACTTAAGCATTTATAGTAAAAAAATGATTTTCAATTGTATTATTTTACCTCATTGTGTTTTTTGTAGTTCAATATTATATATATGTTCACAACAAGATAAAAACAGATTACAGATTTTACAAAATAGAGCCATGAGAATAATATTGGGATGTAATAAATACACTAAAATAGCGGAAATGCTAAATGATGAGTATAGAAAATTTTTTATTATTTCGTATTTTGATTTTTATTCATAAAATAAATTTAAATATAACAGCACCATATTATGAAAATTTCTTGACAAAATTTAATGAAGTTCATATTCATGAAACAAGAGGAAAAAATAATTTTATTTTGGATCATACAAAAAATTTGAAATCGACTCAAAAATCAATATTTTTTAGTGGTGCTATAGAATATAACAAGTTAGGAAATGAAATTAAAAGGTGTAATTTAAAACTATTTGTAAAAAAATTAAAGAATCAATTTTTATGTAAAAAAGTTTAATAAAATAGTCTTTCTAGATTGTAATTATCTATCAGGAGGGAAGAAAAAATTTACACTTTGAAATGTACTTAAATAGTTCAATGAACTAATAAAAATTTGTTATTATTATTAATTATTGATAAAATATTTCTCTTCATAAAATAGCTATTATTTGCTTATAAAATTTGGAAAAAAGTGATATTAACTTTACTATATACTACTACTAAAAATAAAATATAATAAATATACTAATAATTTTGATATATAATAATAATAATGAATTTCATAATGTTCATTTGTGATAAATTTGGATACATTTCATTAAATTTTCTACACGTTCTGCCTATAATGTTATCACAATGTCCATGTAGAATAAATAAATTCCTTATAACTATAAAAACAAGTAACAATAACCAAAGAGTCCCTGGCCCTACCGTAAACTCTGATATATAAAATCTATTATAGAATGGCATCATAATATCGAGTAGAAATAAAGAATTAACTAACCAGATAACTTAGACTGTAACTACATCATTTCTGTCAGTAATTGATGTCACTCACAATCAATCAAAGTTGTATTCGTGTAAGTTAATTGTTGTTTAAAAACTTGAATTTAGTTGTGAGTTGGTGCAGAGAACATAATTTAAATGTAAATGTAGGCAAATGTGCGATAATGTCCTTTACATGTAGAATTGTAGAACTCAAAATATTAATTTTAATTACTGCATTGATAATGTGCCTCTAAAGAGAACTGAGTTTCACAAAGATCTTGGTGTCTGCTTTGATCCTAAGTTGAGTTTTGTTGGGCATATTGATAATATTACTGCCAGCGCTTTAAAAATGCTAGGATTTATTATAAGAACTTGTAAATACTTTAAAAATGTTAACCTCATAATAACTTTATATAAATCGCTGGTAGTTACAAAACTTTAGTATGCATGCACTATTTGAGATCCTCAGTGTGCCAATGTGGTCTTTTGGAATCTGTTCAGCGTAAATTTTTAAAATTTTTGTACCACAAGTCATTTTCAAGAGGTACAGATCAAGGGCTTTTTATGTTATTTGTTTAATTTCTTTTCTTTAGGACTATAGCGTATAGAAGTAGGAATTATTTGACTATATAAAATAGTTAGAGACAAAATAGATAATAAAGAGTTCTTAGGACAGCTTCCGAATTATTTACAGCTTAGGTATACGCTTTTAGAAATAAGGTTTATGTATCTATAATTAACTTATTAAGTTGTTGATAGTATAAATAAACAAATAAATTAAAAACAGCAAATTTTTTGTTTGGGAGAGAAAAATTTCAAGGGCTTCAGTAGATTGACTAACAACAATAAAATTTCATTTTTGCCACTCCAATATATTTATGATTTATTGCTCATTGATGCTTGGTTCTCATTTTAAACAAGGCCGATGGTAAAAATCATTTAAAATTTCCACTTTTCATATTTATATTTTATAAAAGTGCTTTAACAAAAAACGGGATGTAAATAATTGTATACAATTTTATTACATTCGTTAATAAATTTGGTAAATAAAATAAAGTTATTTAAAACAACGATTCTATAAAACAGAACAGATTTAATTGTTAAAATATTATTAGACCAATTTATTTTGCTGGAGTTTTTGAATAAATATATACAGGATGTTTCAGGAGAAACGCTAACCCCTATAACTTTTTTATTGTTTAAAGTTTAAATTACAGCAATCCAATTTGATATTATTTTGCATTTGCTGACATGACGGTTGTCATTTTGTTACTACCGGTTTAACCAGAAATTATCTTAACTTTAGTTTATTTTTGGCTATATTGATTTAAAACTTTTATTCAATCGAAAATAGACATCTTATGAATTATAAATCTTCCAGAAGTATTCACTAAATTTATGATCTAAATTTAAAACCTGTCCTTGTCTGCTTATAAGCATCCTAGGGGACCATGCTTCTATCATTTCTAAAGTAGTAATTTTCGATTATAAAATCTTTTCGGCTGCCATCACGGCAGTTATATTATCACAACCATATTTAATTTTCCTAATAATCAAACGTTCAGAACTTGACAGTTCTATTTTTTATTCACCTTTATCGATTGCCAAAGTTATACGTTTCAAGGGTGATAAGTTATGCGGGATCAAATGCACATAAAAATACGTATTTTTTTTTATCTTCCGACACCTTGTTTATCATTTTCTATCAAATCAAAGTTTTACATTAACTTCTAAGCCAAAACACAAGATTTGATTTAAATATTTTATACAAGGCTATTGACGTAGGACGCAGCACGTAGCACGTTTGTAAGAAAATTTTTAATTTGGCAAAATTTCATCGATATAAAACTGCTGCAAGTCTAAATAATATATTTGGTAATATAATATAATGGTGGCACTTCCAGAAATACTGGAAATCGTTTTCCAAAGAAAAACAGGTGTTGCTTAAGTATAAAGTATGGAGTAGTGATGTATCTATCTTGATATATAACTTTATTTTATTATGATCTATTTAAACACATCTAACTAGATTTTACGGAAATAGTTCATTATCTCAGAGTGGAGCTGTGTAGATATGGAAAAAAAAACTCACAGTCATCTTCACAAATAATATTATATAAAAAGTCAATTTATTGGGGTGTACTAGAAAGTACCATCATCAGCACCAAAGGGCCCAAGTGCCACTTACACGAAGGAATGTAAACAAATTTTACTTGTTTACTATGTACGGGAAGGAAAAGAGGAGGAACCTCCTTTCGATTTTTAATTTTTAACGCTTTTTTAAATATTAACTTTGTTTTCGTCCAATTATACAATATGTTCTTGTCCTTTTCATGTTTTAAAATTTGTTTACATTCCTTCGTGTAAGTGGCACTTGGGCCCTTTGGTGCTGATGATGGTACTTTCTAGTACCGAAACATGTACACCCCAATAAATTGACATTTTATATATTATTTGTGGAGATGACTGTGAGTTAGGCCTAGGCTATACAAATAAGGTATAAAAATAAAGAGAAACATACTCCAAGACAGATTATCCCGATGCATGTTTTGGTATATTTTATTTGCAGCCCTCCAATCTAATTAGGAGCGCCTCTTTTTCGGGCAATAAATTGATTCAAAAAGTTTAAAAGACACTTTTCTCTATACTTGTATTATACTAGCGTGTACCCGGCATGCGTTGCAACCCGCTGGTATAAATACAAACCCGAACAAACCCGATATATTAGTACCCGGCATGCCACTTTCTGAAATAGCACCCGTGCGAAGCCGGGGCGGGTCGTTAATTATACATAAAAACCTTCCTCTTGAATCACTCTATCTATTTAAAAAAACCGCTTCAAAATCCGTTGCGTAGTTTTAAAGATTTAAGCATAGGGAGAGACGGGCGATAGCGACTTTGTTTTATAAGTACTACTAGCGTGTACCCGGCCTGCGTTGCAACCCGCTGGTATAAATACAAACCCGAACAAACCCGATATATTAGTTCCCGGCATGCCACTTTCTGAAATTGCACCCGTGCGAAGCCGGGGCGGGTCGCTAATTATACATAAAAACCTTCCTCTTGAATCACTCTATCTATTAAAAAAAACCGCTTCAAAATCCGTTGCGTAGTTTTAAAGATTTAAGCATAGGGAGAGACGGGCGATAGCGACTTTGTTTTATAAGTAGTACTATGTTAAGATAAAAGAAAAAAGTAAATATGTAGGTATGTTTATATTAACCCAAGGGTTAAGGTATTCCGCGGGTCAAGTTCTCGGGGGGCAAAAACTTTTTCAAATTCTTGAACAGGAAATTGTGCTTGAAAATGTTTTACACGTATCCAAGTTTTTGCCAAACTGTAGAAATCAATACAAGTTACCAACTAATATTTGACTTGAGGTTAGGTACGCGATAACATCGCAGATTAATTATTTTGCTGGTTTTGTTTATTTTTTAGATTCGTTTTTATAAGACAAGTTTAATTGACTTGTTACAACTACTAAAATTGCCAGAAATCACTACTACCTTTTTCCCCAACTTGATCAAAAAATGTTTGGCAAGAATTTGGGCTAGAGTTGTGTAGTTCGCGAACGAACTAGTTCAAAAGATCGAATCTGCCAACTGAACTAAAAGATTCAATCAGTAATTACTGAGAGATTGAAACAAGGCGAACTAAAGTCTAAACGGAATGTACTACGCAAGCGAGAGCGAGACGACCGAGATTATAGGTTTTGTCACGACCGACCGATGGCATGCGGCGATATGCCAGTATAAATCAGTGAACTAAATGAACTAAACGAACTAGTCTTTTGAACTATTCACTTTATTGAACGAGAACGAAAGATTGAAATCGGCGAAGTGAACTAAACTTCCCAGCACTAATTTGGGCCAAATTTTAGTTAATGCAAAAAAGTTTTGTCTGTTTCCTTCCGCCAAACTCATTCCCACACGCGTTTCGCCGTTTACGGCTCATCAGTGAGGCTCAGTTTGGCAGAAGGAAACAGGGCTCGAAGACAAATCACTTGTCAGGATCGATTATCGACGGGAATGATAGAACCCGGTGCGACATCTTGCGTCCCAGTACGGTACCTTAGAAAAGGTCAGTCGTAAAGGGGTTATTCTGTTTTACAGAATAATACCGTACTGGGACGCAAGATGTCGCACCGGGTTCTATAATTCCCGTCGACAAATTTTAGTTGTTTACACGTAAAAATAAATTGAAGGTCGACTAATATAATTTCTACAGCAACGCCTAAAATTTTAAAGCCCGGACCTGTTTATTTTCCCATCCGTAAAATAATAATGTTGCAATGCGCATGCCTATTCCTTTGTGATTTTGTTAACATGCACAAGGCCATAAATTTGCCACTTTCGGGATTATTGTTTGCTTATCTAAAGGAATAAACCCCTGCATCCATGATTTTTTCAAGAAATATGGCACATTATTATGTTAACAACTATTACAGAATGGTGCAGCAGTTGCAGCAGTCGATTATGGCCGACTAATAAACCTTATATCGATGAGATATCGCAAAAAATTACAAACCAATCAGCCATGTGGTTAAAAAGACGTCACGAGACCGAAATACGTATTTTTAAGGATTTTCCAGATTCAGAGAAAAATTCACCAAACATCCTAATCGTTACAGAATCATTTACAAAAAAACTGTTCACAATAAGATTTTTTTAAACCCAAATAATAAAGTGTTTGTTTGGTTGTATAAATGAATAAATTTAATCAAAATAATGCAAAGTAATAAGGAAAATTTAGGGTTATCTACTTAATATGCGTTATGTTCGTTTAAATGAAATGAAACGGAAATTTACGATGTAGATAACGGGGAATTGCGTTTCAGTCATTACCCAGCCAGGTCATTTAAAGGATCTGGCAAAAAAAGATCCTTCTCAACGTTTACTGCTGAACCTTATTTTTTGCAACAGTCAGTGGTGTAATTAAAATTGCTTTAATTAAAATCATTCCAGGAAAACTACATATCTTTAAGTGTTTAGTACGAACAAATGAACAGATTTACTTGTTAAATAAAAATTGGGGTGCTAAATCATTTACTATACAGATCTGGTACTATCTTTGACGGGTCCGAGCGATTCTTGATGAAGGGGTGGATATTCTATATAAAAGGCTGATCCGTTCCTTTATCATAACCCTGTATCAATATTGTCGGATATGAATTGGTACCCTTAAGGATGGATTACTCATCGCGTACTTCGCTATGGTGCTAAGACTCTAATTTAGGGGTGTTGATAAGAAGAGGTGTAGTGGAAAGATAGTGTATAGAACAAGGACAAGGACATTCTCAGTTTCGTAGGAGGAGTCGGTAGACGAATGTTGATAAAAAATAATTATTTGTAATTGATTGGGATAAAGGGTTCCATATGGAATAATACATCCAGGGAAATCCCCTCCTTTATTAACAAAATTATTGCTGACATAGCAAAACGGAACCCCTTCTTCCAGTTGGTAAGGGTTTTATAACTGTATAAAAACTCAAAGGAACACTTACTTAGGTTGTAACAATAGATTAAGTGTAAGGGTAACCTCTTCCCGTTTGTCTACTCGGTTTAAAGTTCAGAACATTTTGAAGTCATGAAGAGTACTGCACCAGAAAGAATCTATTTTGCTCCAATTGCGTAAGTGTTCTTTAAGTAATTTATTTAACTGTTCATTGTGTAAAATTGTATAATTCTTATTTTGGTCAGAGTTGTCCATTAAGTGGAAATTTTTTCTTTAAACTTGCTGGAATAATACCTTCCTAAAGTGAGTAAAAATCTCTCTCCTTATTAGAGAACTATTTAAACTCACCGTTTATACTCTTAAGTCGTTAATTTGTATTTTATTCACACTATTTATTGTAACCTTTCATTCTTTCATGGCTTTGCTGTTCATCAAATAAATCTCTTAAAAAATCCTTAGTGTTTCAGTGATTAGATAGCGCACCATAAGGGTGCAGTAAATAATAAAGAATCACTCCCAGTAGAAAATAAAAACATAAATCAAAACCATCTAAGCTACACAACCCAGTCGCCTACCGATCTGATACGCGACACTTTTAACACAACATTTAAATTCTTCTTGACAATATATACATTTCCAATTATTTCTATAGCGCTTTCGTCAAAGTTAAAGTCCCAAGATTTAATCTCCAAATATAGAAAAGTAAACCAAATAGAATGAAAGTACTTGGCCAATGTGACCACATCTTAGTGCCGCCATCGCTGTCGCCATCATTACATCGTTAGAAAAAAAAATAATTATTTATTTTTTAGGAACAAACAATAACGACATTTTTAGAAACATCATAGTGATCCGATGAAAACACACCTGGGAACCTATAAGTTTTAAATTTCTTGATGAACCAAAGCTAAACCGAATTTTGTCAATATCAAGGGTTAGAGATTGGCAAAGCGAATAATCTATATACAATATAAGCATGGAACTTCTGTAGGCTTTTGTTTATTCCAAATATGTTCAGCGAATAATAATTTTATAATCTAGCCCATTCAGTCTTGAAGTAGGGCTCATATTTATTTATAAGTCCTCTTTATGACCCGGATAAGTCCTTATTAATAGATTCCAAGTCTGATTAATGAAACTTTCGAGTTATTTAATCTGCCTTTGGCGTGTGTTCTGTGTGGGGTAAGAGGATTTAGCTTCCTAGAGATAAATGTTCCCTTGTGAGTAATTATGTACGTATCATTCTATAAACAATAATATCAAATTATTTCCCTTTCAAAATTTGCTTGAGTGATTTGGAATATCTTGGGGTGGGCGACAGTTGGGAAGTCTGTGGATATATATAGTTATTTACTATGTCTTTATAATGAACCAACGCTTATAGACCCTCCACCATCAGTATAATGAGTCAAGGGAATAATTCAATTATGGAGAAAAAAGAAATTCGTGCTGCGATCACTTTTATTTTATTCGGAGATAAAACCACGACACAATTCAAGTCTATATTAGATCCATAATCTGTCCGTGTTATCTTGAAGATGACAGAAAAAACAATTAAACCAGAATTCACCACATAATTTTCTTTATACCATAAAACGCATGACCTCCCTTAAATATTCTCTTCTGATGTAACTTAATCTTTATTAAGTATTTTACTAGAATTTTATAATCACAACCACGCTCTGCTAAGTAAACTACACGTAACGGTAACGTATCGTACACAGTATATTCGGTCCATGCGAGCCTTGAGCACGGGCCATGGCTCTCTGTTTCTTTTACTAGACAAATTTTAGTGCGCAAGCGTTCAAGAGAGAAATATACGCATGCCACTACTGAAAGAAAAGACAATGAAAAATAATCTGTTGGAATTACCGTGCGAGTAAAAATTATTTGCATCAAAGAGATGGATTGGATTAAAAAACGTAGGGTTGGGTTTAGATCACAATGATATGGGGACGATATATCTAACCAAATCTAGGTTAAAATTTTGTCAAATTCATATTATGACATGATATGCCAAACTAATGAGAATAAAATAAGTAGACAAATACAAAATTTATTTTTGTTGTTTATAAAATTAACAAAGTAAGAATATACAGAAAGAACAAGAAAAATAATTACATAAATTGCTGAAATTGGCCACCGCCATGCTCCAAGCATAAATTTACACGTCTCTTCATATTTTCGAAAGTGTTAACCAGCATCTCTGGAGAAATGTTACCACATTCTTGGATATTCCTTTCTTGTAATTGTTTTAAATCTGCTGTTTTAAAAATAGTGTTTTTAAAATGAGGAAAAACGAAGTAATCCATAACCGTTAAACAAGGTGATCTAGGTGGGAATTCAATGTCTGATCGAAGGCTGATTAATCTGTAGTCGAAAAAATTGCGTAAGTAGTTAATAGTTTCGGCGGTTGCACCGTCCTGTTGAAAATATCCAAAACGTAGTTCGTCCTCAAGTAATTGCTCCACAAATGGATTCAAAATATTGTCTCTTTACCGCTGTGCTGTAACTGTGTCATGGAAAAAATAGGACCAACAATTCTTCTTCGGGAAGCAGCTAAGCAGACACCAATTTTTTGAGAGTGCAATGTGGACTTTACAAAAAAATGGGGATTTTCACTACTCCACATGCGTAAATTCTGAGAATTCACATAACCGGAGAGGTGGAACCAGGCTTCATCCGGAAAAAATGTCAGGTCTAATAAATCATTTATTTCCAATAAATTTTGGGTAAACCATTGAGAGTAATTCCTGCGGCTTTTATTTCTTGGAATACTTGCACTTTATAAAGAAATACATTTAGCTGCTTCCTAAGAATAGTCCTGCATGTTCCATAAGATCTTCCCACTTCTTGGGACAGGCGTCTTATACAATTTGTTAGCGTATTTAACATTATTTCACGAACGTTTGCAACAAATTTTTCTGTTCTTACAGATGGTCTTCCTGCTCCTTTTTATATGTTGTATAGAACCTGTTTCCCTAAACACAGCCACGGTTCTTTTCAGGCAATGATAAAAATCCCCAGCAATAAAAGCAACGTTAGGAAAATGTTCGTGAAAATCGCCCATACACAATCCCGGATTGTATTGCCACTCACCATTTACTCTAACTCCGTTTCGAAAATACGCTTCAACCATGAATGTTTTGTGCTGTTCCGTAAAGCCCATTGTGGGAATTGTTCAAGAAATTGGAAAAATTAGCGATAAATCAAATTACTTGTAACGACTATAGAAACGAACAATTTTTGCTCGCACGGTAGAAGCCAAATAAAATTTCGATGAGGTTCCGACAAACGTTGCCATTTTGCAGAAACGTGTAGGAAGAAGAGCGAAGTTACATTGCTGAAGCAGTTCTTAGTATATTTCCTAGGTAAATTTGTTGGCTCAAGTGCTCAACCGATTTCTGCTGTAAGAAGGATTGTAAAATGTATATTTAAATATTCATTGTCAGTTTGTAATTGTTACATTTAATTTTTGGATTAGAAGATAAGAGAAGTCACGCCACGTAAGCGACTTAGAGCAACTTTAAGATTCCTTGCTACAATTTGTTGAAAGTTAGGACGCGACTTTTTAAATAGCGTGACACAAAGCGACAGAAATAAATAATTATTATGATGTGTCCAAATTTTTGCGTTTCGTGCTTTGAAGTTGGCCATTATTGAAAACTAAATCCACTTTCTAGTGAGATACACATAATGGCACCATATAAAGGATTTGTTAACAAAATTGTTCGTTGTTGTGAGTTGATGTAATTTCATTTAAAAACAAAAATTAAATATTTTCTGTTATATTTTGACAATTTTAAACGATATTTCTCTTAATTACAGTCCGCAGAAGTGTGACACAAAGAAAGATAATAAAAAATTCAAGACAATTTTCAGGTTGTTACTAATATTTGAGGCAAGGGTGCAAATTAAATCCTGGAGTTTGTGGGCTACTATACTAAGAAAAAATACTTTTATTCCTTATAAGAAATCACATACGTTATAAAACTGTTTAATACTATATGCGAGAGCAAGCACTAAAAATCAGTACTGTAGTTCTCAAAAATTTAAATAATTTTAGTGTGATATTGTTCTTGTGGTTTAATATTGCATATGATTATCTATTATGCAACATGGTTTACTGAGATGGTAAAATTCGTCCATAGATTATAAAGTCCAATACTATATATAATAATGGGTTGTGCGAAATTAGAATCTTCTATTGCGTTATCTGACATGCAAATTGAATATAAATCAATTAAAACAGGTATTGGTACGATCAATAAAATTCAAATTCAGATAGGACAGCTAGAAGACTACGAACAATGATGTGACTGCGCAACAAATACGTTAAAACTAATAATACGGCGTGCGGCGATTGCCGATCGCTATGAACCCACACCAACGTCTTGTGGATTATAGGTATATAATTCGTTTTTGGGAACGCTGTTCTGCTTTTTAATTGTAGATAAACCGCATTACTGGGAACAAAATGCGTCGCATTGAGAAGATACAATTTATTTCTTAATAAAATTGCTTTATTAAAAGTAGACTGTGCTGCCAATGGAACTGATTACTACCAATAAAAACATTGTTCTGGCAAATCTGGAATTGATATAACACTAAAGCGGGTTTGATACACTAGCAATTTATTTAATATGGGTTAATAAAAAATAAGCTATCAATACAAACTATGTCTCAGCAAACCTGTTGTATTAGATCATTTTCCTCAGTGTGCGCTCCTGCTATTTAAACACATTGCGTGTTTTTTGTTCGAGTAGAATGTTCTGTGGGTCGTGGAAAGTCTGTGGGTTCCTTTACGTTCCCTTCAAAATCGATAGTATTATATGGGGATTGGTAACACATAAACTAACGACACCGATTAAACAATTAAACCTGCAAATCCATGCCAGCCACCATCGATATTTTGTTTCAAATAAAGAAAAAAGTTACTAGCATTTTAACCTTTTGTAACTATATTATCATTTTGAATAGCGAATATACCAAAATGGAAAAAACATTTTTAGTAACTTTATGTCGGTTTCATATTAAAGTTATTAGTTTTTGTTTCATTTAACGTTTAATTCACCATTAAGGAGCTTTAAAAACACAGATTGCTGCATTAATTTTATTGGAATAAAATGAATAATATCTTTTACCTAGCTGAACACAAACTGTTTTTCGTTAGTTTATTTAAACCATTATTGTATTTCCGGACGTTGTGTTGTTCTGATTTAATAGTCCAGTAAACGATACGCTTAAAATTGCGTTTTATTTCAAAAATTGCTCTTTTGAAGAAGGATAGATATACTTTATCAGGTGAAAGAACACTTCAGTACCATTTTATGTCTAGCCCTTGCACAAGAGTTACATCAACGACATTAAAAATATATTTTTAAGCTATAACTCTTAAACGAAAAATAATAGCATTCTTGATTTTAAAGAAGTAAGTGAGATAGAATATTATACCGTGCGAGCAAAAATTATTTGCATCAAAGAGGGCCTTGCATCTAAGGACGTAATGCTTAACCGTAGAGCTTAATACCTGTTGGGTGTCAGTAACTACCCGTATTTACAATCAATCAGTTATTCCGTCATCTTTGACAGTCGTTACAAGTAATTTGATGCATCGCTAATTTTTCCAGTTTCTTGAACAATTCACACAATTGGCTTTACGGAACAGCACAAAACATTCATGGTTGAAGCGTATTTTCGAAATGGGGTTTAAAGTAAATTGTGAGTGGCAATACAATCCGGGTTTGTGCATGGATGATTTTCACGAACATTTTCCTAACGTTGCTTTTATTCATGGGGATTTTTATCATTGCCTGAAAAGAACCGTGGCTGTGTTTAGGGAAACAGGTTCTATTCAACACAAAAAAGGAGCAGGAAGACCATCTGTAAGAACAGAAAAATTTGTTGCAAACGTTCGTGAAATAATGCAAAATACGCCAACCAATTGTATAAGACGCCTGTCCCAAGAAGTGGGAAGATCTTATGGAACATGCAGGACTATTCTTAAGAAGCAGCTAAATTTATTTCCTTATAAAGTGCAAGTATTCCAAAAAAAAAACAAGCCGCAGAATTTGAAAGACGCAGGAATTACTCTCAATGGTTTACCCATACGCGGTGGCCAATTTCAGCAATTTATGTAATTATTTTTCTTTTTCTTTCTGTATATTCTTACTTTGTTAATTTTGTAAACAACAAAAATAAATTTGTATTTGTCTACTTATTTTATTATTCATTAGTTTGGCATATCATGGCATAATATGAATTTGACATCATTTTAACCTAGATTTGGTTAGATATATCGTCCCCATATCATTGTGATCTAAATCAAGCCCTACGTTTTTTTAATCCAAGCCCTCTTTGATGCAAATAATTTTTGCTCGCACGGTACTAGCTTCTTTAAAAAGGCATACAGGACGGATCCAAATGGAGGTGGGTGTCTCCGAGGGATGAGGTCCACCACAGACGAAGTCTTAAAGTCAGTGGCAAGAAGTGTAACTAAATAATTTGATATGGGGAAAATGATGAATTGATATAATGGACTACTTCCGTAAAATTAAATAATTTAAAGTTAGTTTTATAACAGGATGTTGACATTGGTACATTTTCAGGTTAGTTTGTTTGTCAGATCATGACAAGACGTCATAATATAACTGTCATTCTGGTTTGCTTCTCGGCTATACAATTGGTTTAAATCTCTACTAGCCCAGTAGTAGAAGGCTGTGACCTACGTAGCCCACGAATCAAACCTCAAAAGTTCATCTGTTTTTTTTTAATGAACAGGCATGTATTCGGTTTCACTTACTTCTCCTTAAATCCCAGAAGCTTTGGGTTATGACATATTATGCCGACTTAGGTAGAGCATGATAATATTCACGGCTAGTATCATAATGATTGTTATTATGATCCTTATCACATAAATAGCTATTTTAGGCGTTTCGTTTATTGGACTATAGAGGGGTAAAGCGCAGAGGAATGCTGGTGTACAAATCTTGGGAATTAGTGGCATTACTAAAGGCATTAGTAGGCATTACAGGAATTAGTCGAGGCATTGGAGAAATTTGTAGAGGCATTAGAGGAATTAGTCGAGGTATTAGAGGAATTAGTTGAGGCATTGGAGGAATTCGTCAAGGCATTAGAGAAATTTATCACGCTGTTAGAGGTATTACTTTGAAAATAAAGTTTAAATTTACTGTATTGTGTTGAATAATGCCTTGATTGTTATACTTTCAATTTCTTTTCAAAAGTCATTTTCAAGGTATTTTTTTTTATTAAGCTAAATAGTTTTGGTGAAAGCTTCGCCCAATGAATATT
Organism: Polydrusus pterygomalis; assembly: GCA_963969555.1. Lineage (NCBI taxonomy): Eukaryota > Metazoa > Arthropoda > Insecta > Coleoptera > Curculionidae > Polydrusus > Polydrusus pterygomalis. The sequence goes on from OZ018376.1 coordinate 7,791,933, forward strand.
TAAAGTAGGCAACATTACATGAATCTGCAAGTTGTCTCAAATGTTGTCATATCCAGTTTTTGCGGAAGATCTACCATTTTGATTTATGAACCACCGTTCTACCGCTGAGGTGCCAATTACCAATTTCTACCGCTAAACATTACACTCGATTCTCGATTTAATTTACGCTATTAAAATTATTATGTTAATAAACATTAAATATTTTCTTTTAAATTAATTCCTAATATAAAATACAACAAAAGGCATGGCGATATTGGAGCGACATTATATTGCCGGTAGGCAAAATTTATACATTATTGACTACTGGTTAAAGTGTAAAGGAGCAGAGCGCGACTTTGCTGGCTGCTTTGCTCGGCGAACAAAACGGCGTACGCGAGACTGCAGTAATGTTCACCAGTTTAACCGAAAACTACGTTATTATGAAGACAATACATTTTATGTGCAGTGGCAGTCGCATAACCATAAGAAAATGAATTGGCTTTTTTCTAAATATATTTTTATAAATTTATGAATTAACGTTTTTAAGTAGGTTTAATTAGAAACTCGGTTATTGACTTCTATTCAAATATTATTTAAGTGGTCAAATAAATTTCCATTTTTAAATTTAAAGACTAAGATACAAAGATACATTTTATTATTTATTTAAAGTGAAATTTACCATTGGCATTAGTGGGCATTAGTTGGCATTAGTAGGCATTACTGTGCATTTGTAAAGAAATTGTGGGTATTAGTTAATTAAAATAAGGAATTGGAGGTGGAGGCATTAGTAGGCGTTAATGTACAAGATTTTCGACCGCGGTTTACCCCTCGGGGACTATAAAAAATGTAGATTTCCTTTTCCAGGTTCATATTTTTAATAAATTGAAACTAATATCTTTATGTACGATATTTTTAATAAATAAAATGCAACGTATTCATAATAATAGGATGCGTTTATCACGGCATTGTTAAAAATCGCAGGCCCGATATGTCGCCTATTCAACATGTTATTTTTATATTTTGTTAAATATTTTATTTTGAAGCTTTACATGAATATTTTTTACATGAGTACACAATTCGGCAATATATATAGCTATTAATATTTATGTCCAATTTTTGTTTAGCTATTCTGTTATTAATTGGAAATTTCCATGGTCTATATACAAGGGGTTTAGGGAAGTTATAGCTGCTATACAGAAGGGTCATTGTTAAGATATTTTTAGGTTAGTCGGTGAAGAAAAGTCCTTTCTATCTTTAACCTTTGTGGGCCAATGTTGGGGCCTGTTTTGGGCTATGAAGTTAGTAGAAAACCATAACCACAATTTTGGAAAAAGATAAAAATATTATAGAAGATGATATAATGTCCGCGAAAATAATTAAAGAAAGATAATATTGTGGCATATCGGACAAGTGTATATTGCAGTTGGTTCCGTGGGATGGCGCTAAGGTGTATTGAGGACCGCCTTGATTCTACAGGGAGGCTTTTAGTACATTTTTCCGTCGTTCTTGGAATTGCTTGGGTTATGGCTGCCCGTCGAGTCCTAACAAGGACGAAACGGCCGTCGTGGTCTACCCGCCCCAGGGTATCCATTGAACTTGGATCCCTGTGTATTCCAATTCCAATATAAGTCATGTCAGACGGTATTGATTTTTAAAATGAATAATGATGAAAATGGTAATGAATAAATAATTATAAAATCACGATTTCATCGATGTGAGGTGAAAAATTTTTCGTATAGATTTTAATTTTACCTTAAAAAACTAACCGCGCTCCCGAAAAAAAGTCATTTAATTTAAAAAAAAAACAAGGTAAATTAAAATTGAAAATACAAAATTTTTTAAATATAGCAGATATTTGGTGCTTGGACGAATAAGTTAGCTCGTTTATGTGCTCGGTTTTTTTTATATATTTGTTTTGTTTTGTTTAGTAATTTAAGATAATACACAATGTTACAAAATGTAAGAGTAATATAGAGTATTATTATCTCAGAAAATGTTCACATTGTAACCGGACTATGAAGATATATTAAAGACATAACGAAGTAATTTATTCTTCGTTTATGGGCGGCTTTATTGGGAACAAAATGCGTCGCATTGGAAAGATACAATTTATTTATTAACAAAATTGCTATAATATTCATAGTTCATTATTTAACAAGAATGTGCTGCTAATGGCCACCAATAAAAACACTGTTTTAGCAAATCTGGAACTGATATATATATATATATATATACCACTAAAATGGGTTTGATACGCTAGCAGATTAATATGGGTTAATAAAAAATAAAGCTTTCAATACAAACTATGTCTAAAGCCGGCCACACACGCTCCGGAAATCCTCAGAGGAAAAACTGCGCAGTTTTTCCTTGAGGATTTTACTGATGAGCAGCCCGGATGGCGGTAAAAAACTCCACAAAATTGTCTAAACATTGGATGTTTGCATCCAGTAGATATTTATATTGAAAACAATGTAAATAATAAAGCAATCATATTCTTTGATCTAGCCCCCAAAACAACGAAAGGCACCAAGTAGTAGACAAACGAATTTAGTGATTTGCACCAATGGTTTACAATAGGAGAAACATTATTTTTGTCAATCGTAAGTTCATTTACAGCAATTTAAAATACATTTTTTTATTAATTAAATTATTTTATACTTTTCTATTGCAGAAATATTTAATTTAAACTTTGTTAGAGCCATTTTCTGTAGTTAACCAAGGTATTAACATAAGGTAGTAATTGACCGCTGGTGCAGTTATCAAACATCTGACTAGTTCCGAGGTACGTGAGAAAAATCGGTGCCGTCGCCAAACGGAAAAAAATTCGACATGCTTCAACTAGAGTAAAAGATGAGAGTCGTGTTTAATAATTGTAATAATTGATTACTTCCATTCGTGTGTTTCCAGTTTAGAAAGTGAGTTAAACTAGTAAGAATGAGTATAAGTAAAAGAATAAAATTGGAATGGCTACTTCCATATTAGTCAGCAGTCACCTGCTCGAATTCAAAGAGATGTGTCTCAATATCGCATTACCTCCACCTTCACAACCTGTTATTACACGGTGGGGAACATGGCTATCAGCCGTTACATATTACCACAGGAATTACAACGTGTTAAAAGTGTTATTGACAGTTTAAAAAAGTATTCTTTGAGTGTGAAGGAAAGTAAAGAACTTATAAATGCACCGAATCTTATACCTGATTTAGAATTTATTTCTGAAAATTTTGGGGAACTTCCTGACGTAATTAAACAGTTGAAAACACAAAATTTCCTGCTAGTCACTTCTCTCACTGTATTTCGAAGAACTAGGTATAGACAAGCTCAAAGTTATTCCAAACGATATTGGTGCTAAATTAAGATTTAATATACCTACCAAAAATGTTGGAAAGAAATCCAGGATTCTTAGAACTAACAAATATTGTCGGAAGTACTAAAAAATGAAGATACTGAGTGGTACAATCATTTTCGTTTCGCTCCAATTACAAGATGTGATGTTTTTAAGGCTTAGAGATGTTCTAAATTATAAAAGAACCAGTTTTACTGAAAGTAACTTCCAAAAATTGTTACTCATATCATGTAACGCAAATAAATTGTAATACCTATAATCTTTTCATACCGTGCAAGCAAAAATTATTTGCATCAAAGAGGGCCTTGCATCTAAGGACGTAATGCTTAGCCGTAGAGCTTAATACCTGTTGGGTGTCAGTAACTATCAGAATTAACAATCAATCAGTTATTCCGTCATCTTTGACAGTCGTTACAAGTAATTTGATTCATCGCTAATTTTTCCAATTTCTTGAACAATTCACACAATGGGCTTTACGAAACAGCACAAAACATTCATGGTTAAAGCGTATTTTCGAAACGGGGTTAGAGTAAATGGTAAGTGGCAATACAATCCGGGTTTGTGCATGGACGATTTTCACGAACATTTTCCTAACGTTGCTTTTATTGCTGGGGATTTTTATCATTGCCTAAAAAGAACCGTGCCTGTGTTTAGGGAAACAGGTTCTATACAACACAGAAAATGAGCAGGAAGACCATATGTAAGAACAAAAGAACTTATTGTAAACGTTCGTGAAATAATGCAAAATACGCCAACAAATTGTATAAGACGCATGTCCCAAGAAGTGGGAAGATCTTATGGAACATACAGGACTATTCTTAAGAAGCAGCTAAATGTATTTCCTTATAAAGTGCAAGTATTCCAAGAAATACAAGTCGCAGATTTTGAAAGACGCAAGAATTAATCTCAATGGTTTACCCAAAATTTATTGGAAATAAATGATTTATTAGACCTGACATTTTTTTCTGTATATTCTTACTTGATTAATTTTGTAAACACCAAAAATAAAATTGTATTTGTTTATACTTATTTTATTACTCAATAGTTTGGCATATCATGTCATTATATGAATTTGACAAAATTTTAACCTAGTTGTTCTTATTACAGATTTATTTCAATTTAACTAATATTTTTACGCACGCCCTTGATTTCAATAAATACAAATTCTTTTTTATTCCGGCGACCAGTACAGTCCAAAAAAACGTAGGCCTTAGGTGTCCACTCACACTCCGGAAATCCTTAAGGCCAGGACTGTGCAGTTTTTCCTCTGAGGATTTCCGGAGCGTGTGTGGCCGGCTTTAGCAAACCTGGTATATTAGATCATTTTCCTCAATGACTGGCTACTGTCGACAACCTATTTTACTAAAAAAAAAAACTAAAGGTTCATCATATTTACCTTCTAGTGCGTGAAGTTCGTACGAAATAAATAAAGGAAAGTATTTCCAACCTAATATGCAAAAAAATATAAAAACAAGCATAAAACTCGATACGTGTTTATTGGCAAATAAAAAAATATATTTACCTACATTCTCTGCATTTTTACGAATATACGAAAAAAGCTAAAAGAAAATTTGTCTCTCCCTTTGTTTACTAATGTGATATTTTGTTTCGATTTTCTCATTTTCTTTGTTTTCCTCAAACCAACAAGATTTAACCAATGGAATTACTTTGATTAAGTTGAATAGTCAAAATTTATATCGCTCGACGTTTATAAACGATCTAAATAACAAACTTTTCCTATCGGAAAGCTTTTGTTGAGGAAAAATGATTTCTTATGTAATATCAATTGAATACAATAGCACTAAAAAGAATTGTTAGTTCCGTAATAAAAGGCATTTGAAAAAGTATTCGGTATTTTGTGTAATAATACTCTTATTTGCCACAGTCACAGGGATGGGAAAAGTAATATATTTAAAACGATAACTTACGAGTAGAATTGGTCAATGTTTAGTTACAAATGTTACAATGCACCTATAAATATGAAGTTTTTGAATGACGATATTTTCGAAAGTTAATATCACAACTAATGCTTTTTTCGTCTATGTATATTCTAAATTTAAAATTTTTTTGTTTTTGTTTTTTGTTGTAAAAATTTTAAAAAAATATAGAAATTTACCTTTTGTTCGGAAAATATAAGAGATACGGCTACCGTGTTCATAATTATAAAGTGGCGTATTAGTAGGGTCTACAAAATAGCTTCTCACGAATTTTTTGTATCTCTTATAGTTTTTGAAATATCTACTGAAATGCGGTTTTTATATTTTTGCCAATATCTCGGAATTGTTATAACTTAGAAAAATATATTTTAAATAAAAAAGTTGTGTTTTTAAATTATCCATCAAAACTATTACATTTACTTTTACTTTAAAGTTAAAGATAAATGAGATTTTTTTTTTGAAAATTTAAAAAATGTCCTAAAAATTTATAATTTTCGAATTTTTTTTTTAATTTGTAAAAACGCTATTTTGTCTATTATCCTCGATCATATGGGGTTTTAAGTTATATTTGAGTCATAGTATGTAATTAAAAAATAGTCGTATATTAAAGTTTCATCATGTTTTTAAATTTTCGAAAAATTTTTATGCGGTCATGAAAATAAACTCCATAGAATACCATTTTTCTCGGAAAGTATATGAGATACGGCAACAATGTATACAACCATAAAATAATTGTATCTCAATGAGATATAAACTGTTACTTTCGCCACTAGATGGCGCTTAGCGCTGCCACTTTTCGACGGTCCTCGCCGTAAATTCATTAAGTTTGAACTTTGTGATTGGTTATAACCGAATCTCTGGTCCAGCGACAAACGCCGACCTATGTTTTGTTTGTGCCCCATCAACATTGTCAGTTTTGCCACAGAGAAATATTAAGTCGGCAATGTCAAAATTTTCGTATTTGCTTTGACTTGCGACTCTCCTTTGCAAATTTTATGCTGGTAAATAGCGCTCGTGAATAATAAATATAAGTAATATTAGAGACTTTTTGCACCACTTAAATTAATATCAGTTTTTAGCTCCGTTATGGTTTACTTTATTAAACATAACGAGTAGCGCCACTGTTAAAACCAGAGATTTTGCAGCGCCTACGTTCTGTCTGTAGTTATTAATTTGGCGCCGGCGCACCTAAACAAAATAAAATACCTAACCAAGCCAGGCTTTTATTAAAAGGTCTACATGATCTTTTCATGATTTGATTAAAAAGTCTTTATGGCATAAAATAAATAAATTTTCTTTGATATCTGCCCACACAGCTGTGTTTTGCCCTGCAACTTCTCGGAGGAGATTTAAATCAATCTTCTTCAGTAAAACGAAGTCTTCGTTTTATAGGCATAAGGATATTTCTGGGTAGTGGTATTTGCATACTTAAAATGAATAAGCTGAGAAAGACACACCCTAAAAAAAAACAGAACAAAGACCACCCTTCACTCTCGGTACAATAATTCAAAGAACAAAAAAGTATAAGCATTAATTTGATGAAAAACAGTGCCATTTCATTTCGTAAACAATAAAAAAAGTAAGGTTAGGTTGCACCAAAAGCAGGTGTGCCAGATTGAGTCAAGTGTATAAATCCGTAAATATATATAAAAAAAGAAAAATCTACCCAGTACACCTACGTCCATTTGATTTCTTTTAAAAGAATCCATTTTTCTTGTTATCATCGTTTATTGTCATGTAAAGCTACTATTTGCTTTGGATTTTAATTAATTGCTTATCACAATTTTGATTCATAGCAATGATGCTTCATAACTTTTGTATGTTCCGGCAACCATGCAGTTTAAGCATAACCATAAGGATAACAATAAGCTCTTCCTTATACTTCCGTAACTAACGGAGTCGGTTATGGTTATTACCCATAGCGGATCACCTTTCTGACATTGCGCATGCTCAGAATAACCATAACCACAAAAGAATGACGAATTAAGAGGTGCAAAAAGTCTCTATTATCTCAAAAAATCTCGAAATGTGACTAACGAGTACCTATAGATCACGGTTTTGCTGTATGTTTCAAACGTCAGTGAAACTTCTGTCTTATACAAATTACTTCTTTTTACTGCTTATTGTAAAACATAATACAAGCACACACAATAATGTCTCCACCGTGACTACACGTCTGAACTTTTCAATGAAATAAGGTAATTGAATGTGAAATTTCATGAAATACTTCTGAGGAATTGTAACCGAATTTCTCTAAGATAAATGAAAAGTTATATTCTTAAAACTTGTTCGAGCTTACGCGCGAAATTTAAAAGATTGTGTTGGAGCGATGTTGTTAATCATAAGAAAACGGCGTTTTACGGTAAAACGTCTTTGTTTCGACATAGTTGTCGCACAGGGAGAAAAGTAGGGTTGTAAATTTAATTTCTAAAATAATTTCAAATCTGTTAATTGGTATATAAATAAAGGTTACTATATTTTTAATGAAGATGATACACTTAAGGCTAAATAAAGATTTTGATAAAGACGATGTTAAAAACAAGGCCTGCCTTGACAAAAACGTTATGTTGATAACCATGACCAACTAGTCAGCCTTACTAGAATTCGTCAATATAAATTCGGATTAATTGATTCAGCCGATACTAGGTGGAAATTCATAAATATAGTATTATATAGTATTATGGGTTTGTTTTTACGTACATTTTTTTCCGTCTGAAAGAACTAAAAGTTATATTCTGTTGTAAAATAAATAACATTTCATACGAAATACACCAAAGAATGTTTAATATTATTTGAATCCAAGCTGGAGGCGTGACACTTAAAGAAAGATGAATGAGATGATGCGATTTCGATTCGTTAAAAAAATGAATGTGTCGCAGACACGAGCTCTGAGATTTCTGTTTTCGTTTTGCGAATTCGGAAATCAAATACGGAAAACGAATATGTGCGGTCGGCCTTATAAAAGGCTGGTCGTATAACAACTCCGAGCAGATAAAGAAAAAAGGGTATACCTGCGTGTATTATCTTTTTTGTATTAACTTTTAAAATGGACATTCAGGGAGCGTGGTGGAAACATGTAAATCATATGTTTGTGCTTTTGTATGATTATGTCCTTTATGTAGGGAGAAACATATTACAAACAACCATAGAAAAAAACACAAAAATGTTACGTATTTATTTAAAATTACCCTGTTACTTTTAAGTACCTAATTCTACCTAATCGAGACAATGAGAAAAATATTTTTGTGTTAATAGTAATAGTGAACCTAATTAATAAAAATGTAGCGATTGCTTTTTCTTATAAAATCGAAGTAATTTCTTGAAAGCCAATGAATAAAAACTAAAGTAATTGCGTTTGCGTCCAGCAATTGCTGAAAAGTGCAGGAATCGCTTCTAGTCAATGCTTTTTTTTTTTTAAATAGAAGCAATTTCTATCGTTTGCTTGATGAATAAATTAAGGAATTGCTTTTTCTAGTGTAGCGATTGCTTTCAACTTTTTAAGGTAGGTCGACCCCTGCATCATTTGCTTGGTAGCAGACAACTTTAGTTCTCCACGGCATACACGTGCGTTGCTCTTAATTTGTGTCTTTAATTATGGATGAATATATGAACGTCCGAAAAAGAAAAATCTACAGTGTACGTAAAAATTGCAGATATGATGATTTCAGAAAGTTATATCGATTTGACTGCGAAAATGTTGAGTGGTTGGCAAGCTATTTTTTGACCGATACTGGTAAAAAGCGAGGGGGTGCACTGTCGCCTTTTAATAGGATTGAAGTCTTTCTGCAGAAATTGTCGGATCCGGGGTTTCAAAAATCTGTAAGTGAAAAACTCGGTGTTCACCAAACTGTAAATCTGTAAGACATACACTTCTGTTATGGATGCAGTTTTGGAGAAGGCCAATATTTTTATTAAATTTCCTACAAGTGCTGAAGCTTTTGTGGAAGCTAAACGGTTGTGGTCATAGAGATTTATTTATGTTCCTTCAATTTGTGAACGAATATCAATTGCTTGTCTTTCTTCATCACTACTATCACTTTCCTCATTTTCATTGAAATCTGCCATATCACAAATATAAGTTTCCTATTTTCCACAAAAACGTAACAGATTACTATTGTACTAAATAAATAGACTAACGTTGTTGTATTTACGTCAACTCTTTTCCAAATTAGGCACCAAACTGAGCATGAAATCTATAATCTGAGCAAGTGGATGAGACACGTCTAAACTTGTGCTGAATAAGCATTTGCAACGGAGGTGTAAGAAAAACAGGAATTGTTTTAAAATTTTATTCATATCCAGATCAAGCAATTGCTTTTACTAAAAAGTAATTGCTTCAAGGAATTGCTTCAAGGAATTGCTTCAAGGAATTGCTTAATTTTTATTCATTAGGCTCAGTGATATCCAGTCCCTGGATCACGAGTCACGAAGTTTCCAATTCCTGTCGGTATGTTTGTCTGTTGGTTAGACGGTTAAAAAACTACTTGAAGTGGAATGATGAAATATTGCATATGGGTTACGTATTTCTAAGCCTGCGACACTTACACGATAAGTATCAGCAAAAATTCGTTTTCATTTGGTTTAAGTTTTATTTTAGTAGTATTACTTAGGTCGACAATATTGTAGCTTTATACGTTGGGTATTTTGAACGGACCCATTTATACTGGATGGTTATTTATATAATTTAGTATTAAAAAATGTTCATACAAATGTTAAAGGGCAGCAAATCGTCTACAACGCACAATCATTACAGTGTGGCAGTGTGCACAGACTGGGCCTTTAACATGCGAAAACAAAACGGCGATAAATACAAGGAACATACAATTAAAACTATTTGGAATGTTATTGCCAAAATGATAATGGAAAAATTTCATGATGAATTTGGAATTACTTTTAATTCATTTTTAGATACTATTATTCATTTATTTATTCATTTATTGTATTAAAAGGAACTAAAATCCTTATTACAAGGGTTGGTTGCTTACACTTACAATAATTATTAAGCACATAAATATTATTTTGAAACAAAATGCTAACCAAATCCGAACTCTTAACCCACTAAAAAAAAGTATAACCAAAAGTATACGTTTAATAACATGATGATAATTAATAATAAATCACCTAAATTCAAATTAAATTAGAAAGAAATCAAAGGCTACCTATTCATTTCGTAGAAATGATCGCACCCTCATTGCGCCAATAACAAAATTATAAATTGCAGATAGTTTTTGGAAAGAGTTTGAATCAATTGCACAGACCAGACCATGCATGCTGTTTATATTATTGCTTTCTAGAAAAGTTTCACGTAAAAATGATAATAAAAGGGGCACTCAAAAAATAAATGATAGACATCTTCTTTGCGCAGTAAATTGCAGTTGGAGCAGATTTGATCAGTGTGAATTATGTAAGAATTTTTTTGACAAGTAATTTTTATTGCATGTTGTAATCTGTGCAACTACTCTCGTCAAGTGTATTGGAGCTCTCACAGACAAATACTTTGGTAGATTTATGTAAGATAAATATGGGGCAAACAACAGGAAAGATGAGCGAGACAGAATGTCTGCGTCCCTCTGAATGAGGAAGGTTTTGTACCTCACTGTTAACTCACTTATGGTTTTTTTTGGATGTGCTGTCCCATTAAGACAGTTTTCAAAAATATTTACGCACCCTAACTGTTCAAAATAGTTTTTTAGTTGAAGAAGCCAGTTTTATTTTTCGCAGGTATTGTGGATTAAGGCCTTTAATCGTAAAAAGATAATTTTTGGGAGTCTATCGTCAGGCATTGAGATTAATTTAAACAGCCAAGACAGTGCCGCCTTAAAAATTAGTAAAGATAATTTAACTGAATCCGTTTCAAGACGTACCAAAACCATTTTTAGATACTAAAAGACTACTTAAGACCGCACGTGAAGCAAAAAATTCAAAACGAAAACAACTTCAGGAAAAACCCGAAAAAAGGAAAGAAAGTTCAGTTGCTTTAAAATACAATGAATTGAAAATGCTGGTAAATAACTGCAATAACGAGAATCCGCATGGACTACAAAAAAAAATTTCTTATATCATTTTATGAGTTAGCATGGAGAGGCGGTGAGGGAAGTACATGCCTTATGACCTATTTGGGCAAACCTGGGAGAATATAATACACCCCGTTATTTACTAGAACCACATATGGGGGTTCAAATCCCTGCGCAACTTCAAAAGGGCTAATTAAAAACTAAGCAGCTCCAGATTTGAGCCAAGTACGTTTGTATTTGAAATATCAACAGAAACGTCTTGAAATTAAAAATGACCGTCCATTTTTAACAGCAAATTATTTTTGGAAATGTAGCGGCAAGTGGTACAAGACTATTCCTGTCGGAAAAAACGAGTTACATAAATGGACAAACCGGGAAGCTAAAAAAGCTGGACTGGACAGAGCAACAAAAAAATTACTAATCATTCTCTGCAAGCCACATCGGTTTCCGAATTAGCTAAAAGCGGAGTTGGCGAACAACAGTTAATTCAAATAAATTACCGGCCATTCAAATACAAAATCTACTTCATCTTGTCTTCAAATGGATGAAAACCACCATGAAAACATAGTTGCGAAGACAATTTTGAAGAATCTTCTCAGCTACAGCAGCCGCAAACTTCTTCACCGATGTCTATGATAAAAAACCTCGGCCACATCAAAACAAAATCACATTGTTAACAATTGTACTTTTAGCGGAAACGCATTTTAATTTTAATTATATTTTTCAAAAATTTGTTGTTTGTTGTACCAGGTCAGTCAATGATTGCGTAGAGTAATGTTATACCTTGAAGATAAGATTTCTCGATAATGAGCTTTTGTAATAAGGTATGCTTGGATATCTGGCACATTCTAAAAATATTTTGAATTATACAGGGTGCGCCCAAAAAGTAAGGTGTCATAAAGTTACATTTTTTAAAATGGGACACCCTATATTTGAATACATTTATTAATTTTACGTGTTATTTTATAAATCTTTATTAATGGTTTAATATACGAAAGAGTTATGGTTTTTAAGATAATTCGATTTATAATGAAAATTTTGCATTTGCAAGTATTTCGTTGTTGTGAAAACGCTACTTTGACACTAAGCGCTTCATGATTTTTATACTCACTAAATAAAGCCAAAATACATATTTACTATTTTACAGGGTGTTTACTTTCTAGGACCAAAGTCAGAAAACTTCTAATTGAAAAATATCACTTTTATTAAATGGAACACCCTATATATTTTTCTGTCATCTTACAGCTCGTCATAAACTCTTTAACTTTCGTGAAGAACGTCCTATCTCTAATAGTTTTTGAAATATTTTGATGTTTCGAGATTTAATGTCCTCGTTATAGCATTTTTGTCAATGAATGACAGAAAAATATATTGGATGTTCCATTTAATAAAAGTGATATTTTTCAATTAGAAGTTTTCTGACTTTGGTCCTAGAAAGTAAAGACCCTGTAAATGAGACGTCTTATATTTTATTGTGAATATACATTTTTGACTTTATTTAGTAAGTATAACAACTATGAATCGCTTAGTGTCAAAATTTAAGTAGCATTTTCACAACAACGAGATGCTTGCAAATGCAAAATTTTCATTATAAGTCGAATTATCTTAAAAACTATAACTTGTTCGTATATTAAACCATCAATAAAAATGTATGAAATAACACGAAGAATTAATAAATGTATTCAAATATAGGGTGTCCTATTTAAAAAAATGTAACTTTATGACACCCTACTTTTTGGACGCACCCTGTATAATTCAAAATATTTTTAAAATGTGCCAGATATCCAACCATATCTTCGTACAAAAGCTTATTATCAACAAATCTTATCTTCAAGGCCTAAAATTACTCCGCGCAATCGTTGACTCACCCTGTACAATGATGTTTTTTGTATAAATTAATATGAAATACAATTTTTCGGGAAACATTCCACCGACTACCACTCGTGCATCAAAAATAACCAGATAATTCTTCTTTTAAGCGTGTTGTAGTATTGTAACTGCATTCGGTTGTTTTCATGTTAATTTTGAAAATCCCTCCTTCTTCGAAGTTGGGATCTTTCGGATTTAATCAAAAGTAAAAATAAACTCAAGCAGTTATACAACATGCTTTAAAGCAGAAGTATCGGTAATTTTGAGAACCTAGTGGTATCATACCCGACAATATTTGGTAAATAACTGAATTCTTCTTTAAAAAAAATGTAGTCTGAAATAAACAAGAAAGCCAATATTTTTCCACCTTAAATCTTGCATAGATTATATTTTTGTAGTAAATATTCAGGATAAAGTGTTGCATACATACATATAAATAATACACAAAAATGTCCGGTTTTACATATTAAAACTAGCTAAACCTCAAACCGTTTCGACCCCAAAGATCATCATCAGGAGAGGAAATCGGTAAAGAAAAACAAAGCCATACGAAATAGCGCATCACAACGTCCGAAAGGTACAATTATTATTGTGGTTGTGGAAGACAGGTAGGTACAGTTATTCATTCCATAAAATTGAAAAATAAAAATTACATAATATACTTAACGACAAAGTGATGGCACATAAATTATCAACGTCAACATACTACAAAAAAAGGGGGCCAAACAAGATTTTATATTTTATACCATACTAAACACTATCACGTAGCAATTCACATTTAAAACTCTTTCAAAATGTTTAAAAAACCAAAAAAACATAAAACCGGCACACGCTAAAACATTTTACCACTTTGGCCGGTATCAGAATCTGTACTGGTGTCTATATTTTTATGCCTTAAAATTACGGTACAACCAAAATAAACACCATGAACAAGAAAAAATTAAAACATTCAAAAAACTTGTAAACAGCTATTGCATTTGGAAATAGATCCGTTTATGTAATTATCAATTGAAAAGTTTTACTATATGAGCTGCTTCTTAAAAATGGCTACGTATTGGGTCATTAACACATGTAATACTGTTGTCAGTCGACACCATAGCTACTTCCAAAGATTTCAGTGTATTCAGTCGCCTGCCCTTGGAGTCATTACGTAACCTTTTAAATTTTTTATTAATATCGAAGCTGTGAATGAAATCAGAATAAAGAACATATTAATTCTGCAAAATCCTCGAATGATAACAGATCCGCTTTTGGGGTTCACTTGGGAGAAAACCTTCACGTATTGAGGTTTAGATAGTTTCAATATATAAAGTGAAACCAGAAATTTCTGCGTTTTATCTATAATCTTGCCTAGATTTCCATGTTGAAACAGCAACAAAAATTGACGGGGGCTAAATTTGATCTTAGTACAGAAATATTGTCAAAATCGTTAGATCGTGGGCATGTAAGTGGTAGAATTCCCCTAATTAAACCACAAAAATATCCTATGCATTGTTATTCCATTATTCATTATTAAATAAATTAAAAACGCCATTTTCCAAGATATTGGAAATTACAGCACACCGCATACTAAACACTCAAGCCTTTTAAATCCTCTGAAGATAAATAAAAAATTCCTCGGCACCAACCACTAACCACAAAAATTTCAAATTTTCACCCTCGAAAACTCGGAAACTTTTACGTTAAACCCAAACTTTATTTTCCACGAATCACGCCACGTTGGAAAATTCAACGCCGACTGGATGAGAATGCTCGGATTCTGTTTTAAAGGTTGAATCGGGATAGATCCCGACTGCTCCCGAATGACAAGTGCGATTTTGGTTAAAGGACATAGAAATGTTGGGAACCTAACACTTTTCAGGATAAAAAGGTCTTGAAATGTCCTTTTGACCCTTTCAAATCGTAGAAAAAAGATTTATCTTGGGGGGACTTTTTTTAGACTGATATGAATGTAGAAGAAATTTGCATAGGGATATGGGAAAATGTAATAAACTAAGCCTGAAGTGGAGAAAGATACGACTGGAAAGTAAAAATGAAATTTGATGTAAAAAAAAGTCTACAGAATGTGTAGACGATCGACTTGACGCAAAATTTTTTAAAGTGCAAAAGTGATTTCGCCTGAAATATTAAATACCGATTAAATCAACCATTTATTGGTTTTTAAAATTATAGTGCAGCTCACCAACCATTCAGTGTTGTCGCCCAGTCATATTAATGTTAGTATCATATTATAGGCAAAAACCTCGCCGCAAGCAAAAATTTTTTTGGTCAAGCTAAATTAGTAGTTAGTAGTAGTAACACGTTTTATTTAGCAAAAAGCTACAATTAAATATTTTTTAATACTTTTTTTAACAAATCTTTATAGATTTATTTTTAAATTTTAAAACGCTACCTTCTTTTAACGAAAACAGACAGGAAAGTTAAACTTTTTGCAAATTGTATCAAATATTACGTATTATTTTGTTTTTTTAATCAAATGTAATTTTGAAGTTTTTTTAATAGCTTTAATGATATTTGAGATTTAATAGAATTTTCCAAATTCTTATATTCATTCTATCAAACCTATACGAAAAATACACTTATAGGCTAATGTTTTAGACGCTCTATTTACTTAAAAATTTTAATTAGTTGTTGTTTTATAATAATGATGATCATAATTAAAAGAGTAATTTTTTTTTAAACAATCAGGCAATAAATAATTTTTAATTAAAGATACATACTAAATAAAAAATTAAATTTCTGACAACCGATCTAAATTTTTTAACATAAAATTTATTTTTGTATATTTATCACAATTTAAAATAATCCGCATTGCCTTATTTTGTAAAATTTGTAATTTATCAACTACTTTCTCACTAGCACAATATCAAATAGAAGAACAATAAAGAAAATGTGGTAATACAATAGTTTTGAATACAGTTTTTTCAGAAAACAAACGTAAATGAGAACTGATTCTTTTAAAATAACCTACTTTTCCGGCAATCTTCGATATAATACTTTCAAAATAATTAAAAAACTTTAATTTTGAATCAATATTTATACCTAAATATTTAAAACTGTTTACTAATTCCAATTTTTCAATATCAATCAGAACATTTTTGAAATATTTAATTTTAATTTATTTACTTTTGGCCAATTTAATAATATATTTATCTTAGAATTTAGAGTATTTAGACCATTAAAAATATTTAAAACATTAATGTAAATTAAAGTGTCATTAGCGAACATTTGATCCACACACACATTTTTAAAACTAGAGGCATATTATTATCGTTATTGTATAAAATAAATAATATTGGACCTAGTATACTTCCTTGAGAAACTCCTATATTTTTTATTTGAATATGTTTTTGATATCTTTGTTTTTTGTGACCTTTTTTTATAAAATAATATATAATAATTTATAGTATATAATATACTAGTAAGCAGTTCACCATGGAAGTCCTCACTCCGGTAAATGCAACCCTTCATGAATCATACGAACAAACCCGAATATTATTACTTACAGTATCTGCAATGGTTTCAGTTTACATCCGCACATTGCCCGCAATTTGTGTTAGAAAGAATATAAAGAAACTTCTGCTTTTACTAAAAATTAACAAACCCGTTTTCACAAGCAGAAAACACAAGTAAGTAAGACTTTATTACGATAATTTTCTAAATATTTTAATACACGTGTCCAAGCATTTTTCCAAAAAGCCAAAGGCTTTTTGTTACGAATTCCGTGACGCTTAAAGATTTGTTCTTTTTAAGCATCGGCGTCGATGTAAATTAAAATATCATTTTTATTGTTATGATATGCACTTATTAATTGTGGATCACAATTTTTGTGACTTTGATATACGTTTTATTGTACACGTCACAGTCAATTAAAAGTTATTCAGAAAAACTCGTCTTAAAAATTATGAAACTATAAAACTACCAGTAACAATTATTATGATAATGTCATACTAGACTAACTAGACGTTTTATTTTTTCTTAGTTTCAACGTATTGTACAGTATTTAAGAAAACATAATTATTGTGCTAATGTAATAAACGCAAGTACATAAGACGAAATAATGAGAACTTTATTTATTCTAACATTTGAAGACCAGTGGAAAAACAACACTTTAAAAAGGTACCTACTATGACAATACGGCCATATTTAAGAAAAAATACCAATGATTTAAGTGGTACTACTATCAAAAATAGTTCTCAGGGAGTACCCGAAATGTTCTCTGCGATGTTTCTTAAAATACCCATTTCAGGCAAAACAACAGTGGAATATTGTTCGCAGTTTTGAGAGTAAATGTACTGTAATTATTAATAAATGCTTAAACCTGGATTGCAATTTCAGGGGTATGAAATCAAATCTCTGCGTATCGACCGAAATAAATAGAGTTCTCATTATTTCGTTTTAAGTATGTGCATTTATTAATCTTCATCACTAGTATTTCTTAAATACTTGTAACTAATAAAAAAATAAAACGCCTAATAACATTTGACATTATTAATATAATAATATATAAATATATATATATTTGAGAACTACTGAGATATTTTCATATATTCATATTTTTTAAATTGTGAAATATAACAATGTTGGGAATATATTTTGTATATTCATAAAAAAATATATAAATTACATATCCAAGCTGTAAGTAGTATTAGTAAGAAGTGGAAATCTGAATGGATTTTCTTGACACAGAGATGCTTCCCTTAAAAACACAACATGTCCATCCATGTCTTCTAAAAGCTTATCGATCCAGTAAAGATTATATTTGTCTTTTTGTCCATATTTATACTTGGCAATAAGCGCCAAGTGGGTAACTGTGTGGTGGCATTGAGATATGTACCACATTCTTACGTCATTTCTAAGAATTTTATGAATAAGCATTTCTAAATAATATCTTTT
Source organism: Polydrusus pterygomalis (assembly GCA_963969555.1). Classification (NCBI taxonomy): domain Eukaryota; kingdom Metazoa; phylum Arthropoda; class Insecta; order Coleoptera; family Curculionidae; genus Polydrusus; species Polydrusus pterygomalis. The sequence continues at coordinate 7,809,974 of OZ018376.1, forward strand.
AATATATTGTTATTAGGTGACATGTTAACACCAAAAACTGATTAATTTAATGACTTGGTTACGGAAGTAGCTTACAACTTGTAAAGTTATCCGAAATTTTAAAAGCATTGTTATAAAATGTTGTTAAAATTGCTTTTGCTCATACTTTGCTCATATCATTACAAGAATCAGTTCCTGTCTTCTCTAACTTCTTTTAATTTTTGATTTCTTATAACAGGATTATACTAATAGGAATCCACTTCACTAAATATTACAAAACGATTAATTAACACTGTACTGTATTAAAACGCGTTTTTGTGAGAAAAAAAATTAAATTTATATTAAGAATGTGCCGCAAAAAACATTAATAAATAAATAAAAATTATATTTCTTCAAGAATGAATCTACAGTCGTTTCTAATCGGGTTTGCTTTATTTTCCGTTACCCTAATTAGCGTCTAATTAACCAGTCAGCTAAGAAAAAGCTATTTAAAAATCAGTCAATTTTCCTAACAAAATTGTCTATTTAAATTAGAGTTGAATAATTTCCTCAGGTTCGAAAATAATTTTTCTTAGCGTTTCAAGACATTTAAATTTAAACAGCGCTTTCCAAACAAAAAATAATGGTATGAGATTTATTACAGAGAATAAGGTCAATTAAAAAAAGAACTGCTTTTCAAGATAGTTACAAGTGTTACTAAGATTTTAAGTAAAGAATAACGTGCCGATTGATTTATTGTTAATTTATTTCTTGAAGTTTCATTTTGTTTTTTTGTTTTCGACTTTCAAACTCAAACAGACCAACGTCATGCCAACAAAATTTTAGTTTCCTTTCAAGCTGGTTTTCGAAAAGGGTACTCGACAGAGATAGCCATTTAATGTGCGATTGAGACGTGAAAGCGAACCATTGATCAAGGGGAAAATGTTATAGCTGTATTTTTGGATTTTAAGCGGCCATTCGAAACAATTGACAGGGGCAGCTTATTGAGTAAATTGTATCAGTATAGTATTTGCGGAAATGTGTATAAATGATTTACTAATTATTTAAGTAACAGGTCACAAAAAACAAAAATATCGAAAACATATTCAAATAAAAGAATAAATAATATAGGAGTTCCTCAAGGAAGTATACTAGGTCCAATATTTTTTATTTTATACATCAACGAAATGCCTTTAGTTTTAAAAATGTGTAAGTTACAAATGTTTGCTGATGAAACCTTAATTTACATTAATGTTTTAAATATTTTTGATGGTGTAAATACTTTAAATTCTGAGATAAATGTATTATTAAATTGGCTAAAAGTAAATAAATTAAAATTAAATATTTCAAAAACTAAATGTATGGTTATGGGTAATAATTTAAGTTGTCAAAATATGAATATTATAATTGATGGTGAAAAATTCCAATTAGTAAACAGTTTTAAATAGTTAGGGATAATTATTGATTCAAAATGAAAAATTTTTAGTTATTTTGAAAGTATTATATTAGCGAAGATTGCCGGAAAAGTAGGTTATTTTAAAAGAATCAGTTCTAATTTAAATTTGTTTCCTAAAAAAACTGTATTAAATACTACTATATTACCACCTTTTATATTGTTCTTCCATTTTATATTGTGCTAGTGAGGAAATATTTGATAAATTACATTTTTTATTTAACATATTTTAAATTGTGACAAAATAAATATACAAAAATAAATTTTATGTTAAAAAATTTAGATTGGTTGAATGTTAGAAATTTTATTTTTTTTATTTAGTATGTATCTTTAATAATAACTTATAAGTTTATTTTTCATAAAGGTTTGATAGAAAATAATAATTTGGAAAATTCTATTAAATCTCAAATATCATTAAAACTATTTAGAAAAACGTTAAAAGTTATATTTAATTAAAAAACAAAATCATACGTAATATTTTATACAATTTAGAAAATGCTTAACTTTTCTGTCTGTTTTTATTAAAAGAAGGTTGCGTCTTAAAAGTTAAAAATAAATCTATAAATATGTATTGAAAAAATGTATTAAAAAATATTTAATTGTAGCTTTTTGCTAAATAAAACATGTTACTACTATATTAAATTCACATAAAGTTTTAATGCCAAATGTCAAGACTTGTCATTGTCTAGTTACTTTAGATTTCACCAACTTACTAAATTTCTTATACAGCTGAGATTGGTCAGTGTTTTTCCTTTTTCTTTTCTGGAATTGTTCGGCCAACTCTTTTTATTTCTATCTCTTTTTAATCGTATGAAATAATACAAGATAGACATACTTTGTGTGCAGTACAATTATACTAATTATATTTTGCCATTAGAAATTTATATTTTATGAGTTGCTGCAGTATTTGACAAGTATGACAGAACTGAAATGTCACGGCGTTAAAAGTTTATGTGAATTTAACTATACTACTACTACTACTACTACTATTACCCACAGTTACTTTATGTGGATCAGTATTATTGCATATTTTCATTTTGTGTAATTATTTACTCAAAAATCACAGAAATTTTTATCCGGTAGTCTCAAAATCAAAAAGAAATAAAAGTTATATTCTGTTGTAAAATACTTAATATTTTATCTTTTTTAATTTATTAATAGGAGGGCAAACGAACCTTTTTTATACACATTTGTTCATAACAAGGTTGATTAATTTGAAATTTATTTTTATACATTGTAAAAAAGTCGATATCTAATAACATAGATAAATAATTTAATTATTATCTATCAATAAACACACCTAATAATAATTATACCCAAATTAGGTTTTTCTAATTATTACTATACATGCACTATGACAAACAAATATAAAATTGGAAACCTATAATAGCCTGGTCATTTCCCATGTATTTTAGTTACTGAATAAAACGTATCTATCTATTTCCCAACATTAAATTATATTAATATGAATAGGAACTGGACAACATTCAAACATAGAGATTTTAAATATTAATAAATTACCATATTTAAATTTTGGTAAACATTTATTTTACTGTTTTTGTATATTATACATAATTACAGAGAAATGTGCCAGCGGAATTTAGTTTTTGTAAAATTATTTTATCGGCATGAAAGAGAGATGGTCAGTGGCATGTATAGAAAAATGAGCAAAGAAAAAGGTAATCCATCAAAATGTACTTATATTTTAAATTTACACTTAGTAATATTGTTAACTATAATTGGTAAATCATGTTGGTTTTAAAATAACAACTATTTCGTTATTTGCTCCTTTTTCCCAATTTTGCCTAACGTAAAATAAACTAAAAGACGATTGGTATCTCTTCCAAAAATATACGAATTTTCATTTGGATAGTATTATGGGATACAGTAAAACAAAGTTGAACTTGTAAATTTCCACTATATTTACTAGAAAAATGACATGTTTCGCTAACACTGTACCTTCGTCAGATGACAATGATTATTTAATAAAGGTGAAAAATAAAAATTGGAGTGCAATAAAATTTTAATTATTGAAGATGTAATTAAAGCAGTGGAAGGGTTACAATACCGGGAAAATTTAACAGAGGGTTTAAAAATTAAATTAAATTAAGTACAATATGGGTAATTTACAAAATCTTAAGTAGGTATATGGTTAACAGAATAAATTTAACAAAGGTGAATTATTTAAATCTAATTGATCATTAAGTAACAGGTCCGCATTTTTAAGTTTATTTATTTCCATAGATTCTAACAAATTTAGTTTTAAGCCTTTGTTTTCTGTATGTAAGATTTTAAAGGAAGGATCGAAATTATGTTGATTATCAAGTAAATGGTTAGCATAGTTTGAGTCTGTTTTATTTTTTAGAAAACTGTTATAATGTTCCTGTATTCTTTTGTCAAAATGTATACCCGTTTGGCCAATGTATGTTTTAGGACAATCTTTGCATTTTAATTTATAGACGCCTGATTTTTTGTTTTTATCGCTTTTAGTTTTATTGTTTTTTATAAATTTACTTAAAGAGTTATTAGTTTTGTAACACATATTTATATCAAGTTTGTTAAGAAAATTGCCAATTACTTTGCTAGGTTGTCCTAAGAAAGTGACAACTTTTATTGTACCTAATTTAATTTAATTTTTAAACCCTCTGTTGGATTTTCCCGCTATTGTAACCCTTCCACTGTTTTATTGACATCTTCAATAATTAAAATTTTATTGCATCCCAATTTTTATTTTTCACCTTTATTAATCATTGTCATCTGACGAAGCTACAGTATTAGCGAAACATGTTATTTTTCTAGTAAATATAGTGGAAATTTACAAGTTCAACTTTGTTTTACTGTATCCCATAATACTGTAATTATGGATTTCCACCTAGTATCGGCTAAATCAATTAATTTTATCATTTAGATGCTCCCAGAAAATATTAATGGGTTTTAAATGTGACGCCTAGCTTCATCTTTTCACAAACGCGCAACAAAACCATATTGAGTAGCCAGACATTCCGTACGTACATGTTAAGAGGAGATTTTACAAATAAAAACATAAAAAAAAGTTTATAAAAGAATTCTCAATATTCAAAATTAGAATTCATTTTACTTACAAGTAAGTAAAGTTTCTAACAACCATTTTAGACATTATGTCAACCGACTTATATTAAAAAGTCCCCTTTCGTTATTGATGCGCCACTGGAGTGATGTTTTAATTAGTGTATTATTATAGTGTATACTTTTTGATTTAAATTGAAAATTTAATTCAATTTTTTTACAGGATTTATTTTATTAAAATATTAAATGATACTAATAAAAACATATTTATACTGATATTTATCAGTTTTAGGACCGGTTTAACGAAAAAATAGTGTTAAGAGCAAACACGGGTGGCGCCTTCGCCATTTCGCTTTTTGATCAATATTTCGTTTACTTTTCGTTTTCTTCAAAAAGCGGCCAACTATGCGTCTTTCAGTAGCAATTACCAACAGTCTTTAATTAATAAAAAATTAATTGATAAATTAAATGAAGCAAAACACGAAATTTGGTAAAATTTTCCTATACAGTGTGACCAGTAAAGTCCGCATCATATGGGATTTTTTTTTTTAATAGCTTTATTCAAAATTTGACATTGGCATCAAGTTCTGCTTCGATCGAGATAAAAATAAAGCAAAAAGATAGTAGTCACGTGATTCGCATTATATGTCAAATTTTAATTTTTTTCAAAAAATAATTCAAAAGTGGAGTTATTTCTGAAAATATCGAAAAAAGTTATTAGAAAAAGTTTTTTTTAATCAAGTTTCTAGCCCACGTGCAAAATTTAAGCTGCATAAGAAAATTTTGATTTTTTATCCACCGCTAAAATTTATTTTCCACTTAATGAACACTTTAGTGATGACACTGTGTTCTTTTTTGTCTTAATATTAAGATGTATTACTTTCAGACACAAACTACGTTTTCAAAAATACTTATTTTGTGAAGTTACCATACAGGGTCAAATACAAATAAACTTTGCATCACATGCGACCAAATTTTAATAGCCCAATTTTGATTTTGTAGAAAAATACACATTAAATATGGCGCCACTTTAAAGAAAATGTATCTGAAATAAAGCATTGTAATAAACTATGAAGTTTTATGTAGCTTGCGTTGAGTCTTATTTTGCAAAAGTGGTGCAATTTACAAAATATGGGTAAAAAATCAAAAAAAAACCTTATGCAGCTGAAATTTTGCATGTAGGCTAGAAACTACATTTAAAAAAACTTTTTCTAATAACTATTTTCGATACTTTCAAAAATAACCCCACTTTTGAATTATTTTTTGAAAAAAATTAAAATTTGAAAGATAATGCGAATCACGTGAACACAACAAGAAGAGTATTTGGCCGATTTTTGGATAAAACGAAGAAGTAGCGAAACATTTATCAAAAAAAAAAAAATATGACGAAGGCACCACTAGTGTCCGCTCTTACTTAACCACTGTCTGCAAATGCTGGAAATTTAATGAAACTAGGCACTTCCGGTTATGTTTTCTTAAAACGAATTTTTCCGCCCCCGGCAAATATGCACGAACCAAACAAAACTGTTAATTTTCCTAACTAAAAGGTCAACGATCGAAATCTGGGACGACCCATTTTCCGATATCCCTGTCCAATTTAAAGCAATATCAATGATTGTAATTATTATTAAGTTCGGTTTTGGCCAATTTCGCCCAATCCCAAAACTAATCGCATAACCAACTAGACAACTCGAATTTAAGCACATTCGTAACGAAATGGCCCAAAATTAAAGTGGCTTTGATCGGGTTAAGACCTACAAAAGACACAATTTCGATCCCCAATTACTTTTAAACCATAATTCTAACTCCTCTTAGCCGGGCTCGGGAACTTTAACAAGGGTACTTAAAGTGTAGAGGAGCGCCGATCGCTTTTCAATTTTACGGTTATGGCGAAACGATATAGAGTGGTGTTTATTATTAAATGTGGCGAAATATAATAAAGCTTGCGGTCTCCTATAGTCTAAAAGCTATAGCGACATTTGGATTATCGATTTTAGGAAATAAATATCCTAACTATGGCAGAGGTTTAAATTCGAACGACGAAGCGTTCGTTCTTGTGTGTCAGTTCAAAGTTGTTGATCGTGGTCGGGTACTCACAGAAGAAGGTCTGAATGCATTGATTATAATCGCAGTGGTTTTAAAATTATCGATATATTTTTAAAAATATTCCTCATTATGGATTTAGTATTTGTACATAAATATTTCCTGCTTGTTCTTCTGCTTCAAGAAGAAGAACAAGCAGGTTTTAGAGCAGGAAGATCCACAGTGGACCACCTCTTCTGCCTAACCCAAGTAATAGAAAAGAAAACATCATTTCAACAAGAAACACACCTACTTTTTGTTGATTTAAAAAAGGCATACGATAATATCCCCCAAAGCAAACTATGGGAAGCTCTAGAAAGAACAAATATTAACGTCAACTTAATTAAAGCCATACAGAATCTATATAAGAACAACAAAACAAAGATAAAAATTGGAAAAAAGGTCTCGAAAGGATTTAGAACGGATAAGGGATTGAAACAAGGATGCTGCATTTCACCAACACTATTTAAGATCTACTTGGAACAAGCGCTAAAAACATGGAAACGAAAGTGCAGAAATATGGGCATTCCACTAAATGACACAACTCTGTATACTCTGAGCTTTGCAGACGACCAAGTGATCCTAGCTCAGGACTACGAGGACCTAGAATATATGACTCGCAAACTAATCGAAGAATATGCTAAGTGGGGCCTAGAGGTTAACATTGATAAAACTGAATATATGTGCATAGGTGGAATACAACAAGACCTCATCCTTGAGGATACACAGCAAAGGATCAAACACAACAATAAGTATAGGTACCTGGGGATGGAAATTACAGACGATGGCACGACGGATAAAGCAATAAAAGAACGAATAATCCAGGGGCGCAAGGCCATAAATATGCTGAACACGGTACTGTGGGACAGGAACATATCGAAAACCAATAAACATCGGATATACAACAGTATTATCAAAAGCATAGTTACATATAGCAGTGAGATATGGCAACTAAAACAACGATCAGAAAATGCACTAAAGGCAACAGAAATGGACTTCTGGAGAAGAGCGGCGGGAAGATCGAGGTTGGAAAGGATCAGAAACGAGAGGATACAGGAAATCATGGGAGTCAAACACACAATAGTAGAGGACATCAGGGTGGCACAACTAAAGTGGTATGGGCACGTTCAGAGAATGAATGAGGATCGACTACCCAAACAAATCCTGGACTGGACTCCTCAAGGAAAAAGAAAAAGAGGACGACCCAGAAAAAGCTGGAAAGAGGGTATTGACAAAGAAATCCGAGAAAAAGGCCTAGAACAAGATCTGTGGATGGACAGAGATCAATGGCGACTGGAGATCGGAAGACGTCGGAGAACGTTATGAACCGATATATATATATATACATAAATATTTCTTAATTTATATCGAATAAATAATACAGGGTGTTAATTATTAATGTCATGCAGATATTTCAGAAGGTGATAGTACTCGTCAAAATAAGAAAAAAATGCAAATATATGCATGGTCTAAAACGCGTTATTTTCGTTATACAGGGTGGCAAAGTTTCAATTCTTTTTCTAGTATTTTGCGGTTTCTCCCTTATATTCTGCGATAAATGTTTCAAATTTGGAACATCAACCCTTTTTTTAGCGATGAAGCAAAAAGCTGTTAGAAGAGGTACCAATTCTTGTCGTGCAGAAACCAAATGTGGTTTATGCACGATGGTGCACCACCGCACTTCAGCATAGAGATGAGAAACTTTCTCAATCTAATTTTTAACAACCGTTAGATAGGTCGAGGGGGACCTCAGGAATGGTCCCCTAGATCCCCAGACCTAAATAGCCTGGATTTATTTTTCTGGGGACACCTGAAAGCAAAACATTAGTGTATCAGACCCCAGTCCAGATAGTGGAGGATTTAGGATCAGAATAATAGCTTCATGCGACATCATTCGCAATACTTCTGGAATATTTGGCAGAATTTGTCAGTCCATGAGGCGAAGACTTGATTCGTGCATTTTAGCAAGAGGCGGACATTTTCAACAGTTATTATAGTTTTGTTTTATTTTTATTTGATTAACTAATAAATTGTTTTGTTACACAGCTTTTTAGTTTGCGTTATTTCGCCTACACTTAATTTCCATCGATCACAGATACGTAAATAGTGCCAGAGACCAGAACGCTAAGCAAAGGAACAGAGAGTTCAAATTTCACACCGGAATTCATACAGGGAGCCAAAAAAAAAGTTCTGAAAGATATATAAGATAATTGTAGCCGATTCAAGAAAATGTAACACCTTTTATACTGCGACCGACAATTTAGATACTTTATTGTAGAGATTTAAAAAAAGGGTTTTATTGTTATTATAATATATTATCGCAGAATATAACAGAGAAAACGCAAAATACGAGAAAAAAAAATTGAAAATTTGCCACCCTGTATAACGAAAATAACGCGTTGTATACCTTACATATATTTGCATTTTTTTTCTTATTTTGACAAGAACCCCTGAATTACCTGCTTGACATTAATTGACACCCTGTATATTGGTCTTTAACAAATACCTGTTAAAGAATAGACAAAACCATCCATTCAGGATAGCTTCTTTGTTTGCATCAAACATTCGTAAGTGTCAAACAAAGACAAAAGAGAGAAAGAGCGTTAAAATTCCGACTACGCGCGGTATTGCAATGGTCAAGGCTTCCGAACAATGAGTCAGTAGCGTAGAGTGTGACAAGGATTTTAATACATTGAATAATTGAAAAGGATTTCATTAAAGTATTAGTGAATTTTTACTTACTGAAGATTAAAAGAAGTCTTCGAAAACAGCCTAGCCTGTAAATATATAGTAACATTTTTAATGAATTAAATTAATCTATGCAAGGGACAATAAGAAATATGTGTTTTAATTTTTAATCATACCACGTATATAATATAACAACGTAAAGGATATTGGTATGCTGTGTGCTGCTGTTATCTTCTAATTTATTATTAATATCTCAAAACAAGCATGGTTTAACATTGTTTACATCATGAACCATCCACCAGGACAATAATAATAGGCGTTGGTTTACCGACTGATGATGGTCATTTTTCTATTTTTAATGGTTGTGTAATGATTTGTGTCTACCACGAAACAACCAGAGAGTAAGAATGTTATTTGTGTTTTTTATATATATTTACTAGACTGAAAAAAAACTCTGACTTACTGTTTTGGAGAAGCAGCTTGAATTTGGTAAATGTGAATCTTACCTGGAAAAAAATATATTGGTTAATTTTTTTATTTAAAGGACAGAGAACAGTAATAAACTTAACATATTACTACACTAAATTTATACTTCTTTTAAACAAAATACTGTAACAATAAAGCGGATGATACACAACTGTATTCATTTCTTGACCTCTGAGACTCAATGAGAAGATCAATGATGATCTTAAACGATTGCACTCGACCTCCAACAAACATTTACTTAAACTTAATTCGAACAAATCGTTAACTATTATATTTTGCAGTGATCCGTCAAGAATTAATATTATGAACAGAGCATTTTCTAACTGCGTCGCACCCTTAATTCTAATGTTAAGGCCGACTATGCGAATCTTACTCACTGTCACTGCTTAATTTTTGTGATAATATGTACACTGTACAATGTACAGGCCTTGCTTGGATACTTTGGACATTTAAATAATTCCAGCTTTAGGTGTAAAATCGACTCTTCTTGATATTCCCTTACATAATAAAGAACTATTTAAGCGATCTTTCTCGTATTACGCTGCCAATTTAATGAACACCAATACCCCAACCAACCTTTCGTTGAGCTGCCTTACAAAAAAACTCAAATTATTGTTATCTGCTCAGGTGTGATTTTTGATCATGTCTTTTGAGAGTTACCTGTTTTTTCTTTTAATGTTATTCATATGTTATTATTCTAATTGTTAATCTTAGTTATTTTATAATTTTAGGTATACAGAAGCCGCAACAGCCGCCGACAACCTGTTGGAATAGCTGACACAACGGCCTAGGAGTCCGTATGATTTACATTACATTAAATTTTTTTTTCTATTTACATATGAATTGTGTAACTTTTGTGTACTATAAAAAGGATTAATAAACTTTTAATTATTATTATTATAATATATTAGTCCGCGCTGCAACGATGGGAAGAAGAAATGTATCAAACCCCCAGTATACTGCACCCAAAAAATCATTCCTCAACAATTTTTACATTATGACTTCTACAAATGACAATTCTTATCTTTATACTGTCTTACAGACATATCAATAATTTTACAAAAAGTTTAAAAAATCCTCGACACCTTCTCTTTAGAAGGCCTTTTTCTTCTTTCACATTTTATTTGGTTGTGACTTCCTTTACTAACTTTCTTCGCATGCTCAGCATGTTTTAACTCTCCTCAACCTTTTTTTTTAACTATGTCACTTCTACATTTTAATTTTTCAATGCCATAAAAGCTTCATTAAGGTTTTATACCATTTACTCTTCTGCCAATACCATCAGCATTATATAAATTTTCTGTCTCCTGATGATGGACGTTTCTACGTTCGAAACATGTAGTGACCCCTAAAAAATTTCTATATTCTATTAAATTTTGTGGAGGAAGACTTTTAGTTTTTTCTTTCTTTCCTATCCTTTCAACTCCGCTTTAAGCATGGACTACTTCTTTAAATTAAATGTATCAGAGGATAATAAACCAAATATCGTATTAGCAATCTTGCAAGCAATTATTATTTTACAAAAGATCTCTACCTAATTAATACATAAGATATCTTTCTTTTCTCTTTTAAGCTTGAGACATTTCGTTTAACTCCACCGGTTATTTCCTTTTTAAAGTAAATAAGCTTTCCTAAACAGTTGCCGCCATACTGGTTTTTAATAATCTATCAAATTTGATGCGCGACGTAAAGTGTATATAAACGATTATGTATTAAAAAGCTATCAATATATTTTGACGTAAAATTTATATTGTTCTTACACGCCACAGACTTGGTGTAAATAATAAAAACCCGATATATCAAATTTGTTTAAAAATATTTAATATCGGCAGTATGCTTTTTAGAAATATTAAAAATTAGTTTACTCGTAGGTGGAAGATAGGAGAAGTAATAGCAAGCAATAACTATTCAGGGTGTTTATTAAGTACTTGTACAAACTTTTAAGGGTTAATCTTTGACCAAAGATAAAAAGGTCATATGAACATGGCTCCGCAAAGGCTTGGTTCTTACGATACAGGCGTCCAAAAAAAGTTGTTTTATTTCGTATTTGATTATATTTTTGTTTAAATAACATGGCAATTTTACGAAATTCAGGATACTGGGAGTACCTACAGTACTCCCAGTATCCCAAATTTGGTAAAATATAAAAATATAATCAATATACCAAATAAAAGAAATGGGGACCCATGTTCATATGACCTTTTTATCTTAAAATTAGTCAAAGATTAACCCTGTAAAGTTTTTACAAGTGCTTAATGAACACCATTTGTATATTATGTGCTTATATCGTTCTTAAATAATAATGTGGCTTGATCCCGTAGTAGCCAACAAAAGTAAAAATAATCAGTATATTTATCGATTCCAAGTAGATACGTTAGCGGGATACTACGACAGAAAGAGAAAAACATAGCATAACATCAATACAAATTAGTACAATAATAATTATCCTTTGCTGAAAGAATTGAAGTAATAATTGTAAGATCTGCATTTTTGTTGACTTTCATTACAAGAACTGCTAAAATAAAAGAAAAATTGCAAAACTTTGGTAAACGCCGAAAACACCCTTTTACTATTATTGAGGTTTAAAAGTTAAGAAGAACAAACCCGACCTGCGGTTTGTATTGGCATTTTTTAAGAAATCGAAGCTAAAAATATATTTTTTAAAAGCGTTCTCTTTTATTTACCGCAAGACTTTCCTATAGTGTGGTTTGTATTGGCATTTTTTAAGAAATCGAAGCTAAAAATATATTTTTTAAAAGCGTTCTCTTTTATTTACCGCAAGACTTTCCTATAGTGCTTGTGCTCGATCATAAAAAAAAAAAAAAAAAAAAAAAAAGAATTCCTTTTAATAATCATTATATAAACGTCAAGGATACAAAGTTCTTTAAAATAAGTCATGGTCTGTTAAATTCGGTTAACGTAGGCCAAAGTTACAGCCTAGTATTTTTAGTTATTACCCTTCTCCACACCGTTACCATGGTCACTACGAAAAACTTGTAATTACATAATTTATATAGGATATTACTGAGATTATAACGTTACTTCTAACCTACATTGTATTGTATAGTTATTAGTATTGGTATCATAGTATAGTGATTGCGCCCCCTAGCGGAAGAATTTGGAACATAGATATTATTTTCATACTTTTTTTTACCTCAAAGTCCATGTATCTGTCCAACGATCTATGGTTTTGGAGATACAGCCGCTTGTCATACTTAGTGAATCACCCTGTATATGAACTCCCCGAGAAAACATCTAGCAACTTACATTTTTTGCTTAATTCTTTATATTTTTGTTTTCGATCCGATTTTTACAGTTCTTTTACCATTTTTAAATAATTTTACGAGGAATGTGCTGTAAGTTTAAACATCCTGTGGTCAAATTGGGGATGATATTTTTCTACTAACTATAATAATTTCTAAATAAAATAATAGTTAATGGCTGTAAAATTAGCTTATTTAAATTTAAGGTGTAGTTAGCAATAAACTTATAAATTCAATGAAAGAAAACCAATACCCGATAAACAAGTTTTAAATGTCAAAGTTTTGCTTTGTTTCTCATTCAAAGAAGATTTATAACCTGTGAAAAGATAACATTTCTAATCAAATTTGTCCTTCTTAAGGTTTTAAGACATAAACACTATTTATTATATAAAGGGTGTTATGGAGTTTAGGATAAAAATCGATATTGCTTTTCTCGTCTCTTTCACTCCAAAGGTGATCGGATTTTTCCATCGCTCTTACTCGAGAACGTTATGCTTTTTTATTAGGATCCAATCGCTGTTGATTCGGCGCGCGGTAAATTCGGTCTGATAAAACCCCAACTTTTAAGACGGTCGGATAAAAAAAAGTATGGATTGTTTCTTTATGACACTCAAGGACTTACCCAATCCATCCACCTGTATTATAAACAATTTATATCTGTCAAATGTCAAAGCTTTGCTTTGTCAGCATTATTGTCTCGTATTTCAATTAAAAGAACCTAAAATCCTGTAATCTCAAAGTAAAAGAACCGTATTTACAAATTTTCCAATAATTAAAGATGCCAACAACTGCTTTAGGACAATAATTTCCTCTGCTTGATTTACCGACAAAAGCTCTCGATCCGAAATAGATTTTATTTTCGAAATCTTGGTTTAAATTAAAAAGTCTTTCTTCCTTTTAAAATTAGATTATAATCTGATCCTCTGAAGTACACCTCCAAATTTATTCATTAGAAAACTTTACCCACTTCTGATTTTCTTTTATTTGGTTCAATAGGATTGACGTAAAGGACGGTTGAAACGGATGAATAAAATAACTAATAAATAATGTTTTTTACATATTAAGGTATTGCGTATCGAGAGGATTGTAGAGGGTCTTTTAGAGAATTGGGAATACTCACTTTACCTTGTCTGTATGTTATGGAGAATCTTCTGTTTGTTAAGCGCAACCAAGGATCATTTAGAATGCATAGGGATCTTCATGACTATGAAACCCGATCCAGTAACGATCTGGTGCCTTCTTATAGACGGTTGGGGAGGTGTCAGGATGGCCCAGGGTTTTGGTCAATAAATTTTTTTAATGTATTACCTCCCGACATAAGAAACCTTCCTTATAACAATTTTAAGGCTAAAATCAAACACTTATTACTTGAGAATACTTTTTATTCGATCCAGGAATATCTGAACTTTCAATTTTAACAGACTGTGACTGTGTGTTCAAATGTAGGGTATATAGTCTTGTTTATATGTACTAGAATAGGATTTTTACTTGATATTTTATGATGTTTAACTGTTAACTGTATAGTGTAATTTTAAAGATTGTTGTTAAGTCCATTTTCATTTGACGTGTGTAAACTATATTGTGTAATGACATGAAATAAATATTGATTGATTGATTGATTGATACTAATGATTATTTTTTTGATCATCATTCTTTCAAAGGAGGGCAGAAATAATATTATCCGAGATTTGTAACTTTGCAACTCTGCGAGCGATCAAATAAATTATAGCAATAGTAAACTCCTATAGGTATACTGAATTTCTATTACTTTAAACCCCGCCCCGAAGATGTTTGGTGCAAAAAAGTCTACCCATTTCTGTATTAACTAATTTTTAACCATTAATATTAAAACATTAATACTACTTCTATACAAAATGCAACCTAATACTTGAAAGTTCAGGTATATGTTACGTTATTAAAGTACCTCTATCCAAGGTAAAGTGATTCCTTGGAGTAAAATATCAGAGGACTAAACTTTTAAAACTTAATCTTCTTTAGTTAGTTAAATGAGATTAAGCCAAGGGATACGACTGGTATTGAATTACGGACAACTTTGAAAATCTTCAAAACTTTGCTTTCATTGGGTTAATTAAATTTTATATAAAGAATAAAATGTGATTGATTTGACAAAGGAGTGTCTGTAACTTTTGTGTCTTAAGTTATCAACATAATACTTTTGTAACTAAAAATAAAACAAGAAATATATATATTTTTTAGCGGCGACTCTATTGTATACTTATCGTTAAGTTTTTAGTTAATTTATTTACCATTTGGAGTAGTTTTAGAGATTGAAAAGTGGCATTTACGACTTATTTACTTGATTTTGTTTAGCAAAATTTATTTTATTGAACTTTTATTCGACATATATTTTTATGTTTGGGGAATCCTCATTTGCTAAGAGGGTATCAGCTTTTTCACGATTTTTGTTTACGATGGACACCAGAAAAGCTTTTTCCCTAACAAGACAATACAAGATGATGTTTCTAATAGTTTAGTTTTTTAACATATTAACTAACTTCATCTGTACTGTACCATCACGAAAAAATGATTCTTGTTTGCCCTATAAATGGGCATCAATATTCTAATTGTTTACTCAGTGCTATAGGACGTCCCCGAATGTTTTTCAATTTTTGAATAAAAAGAAACCAGATGGAGACAAATCTGTACTAAAAGACGGGTCTTTAAGCTCAAGAAAGTTACACTCGCGGATGATGATGGTTGGATTTTGGGTGCTTTTAGAACTTGCGCATTGTACTAACAAGTATGTTTTTAGTTCACAGCCGTACGTAGCTTTGTTAACGGATTACATTATGTACGATGCATATATAATGTTACACATTTAACAAAAATAACTTCTGCTGGATCCCAAAAGACGGTGGCCAGGAGCTATTCCTTTGAAGATTTTTGGAAACAGCAACCCGTACTACCCACATTATGCTTGCTGAATGCTCACCCTGCAATATTGAATCATGGTTGATCTACTAATTTTATGATTTTTTAACGTATAATATGTATCAAAATTGCTGCATTGTCGACATTTATGTGTTTCTTTATTTGCCATTTTTTTTGGTAACTTTTTATTATAATATTGATGCAATTTGACGTAGTGAAATAAGTGTAAGTACCGACTGGATATTCACAGTTGACAGTGCAGTGTCTAACTTTTTAAAACCAGCGCATTTATGGTCAAGTTTGTTGCTTATGAAAAAATATGGATGCAAAAGAACTCTATTATTATTTTCAATTGTATGTTGCATTGTAAAAACGTTAAAACCACCGCCTAATTTACAAGCTGATAAACCGATTAAAACTGACGGGTATTTTGTTATTTTTTTTGTCAAATGACAACTTAAGGTTATATTATAATAATTATAATTTAATTCCACCATCAATAGAGAAAATTTTGCATGTCCATGCAAATATTTAAAACTTCTTTAATTCTACAGTAAAAAAACGTTGCAACTATTACACGCTGACATGTATAATTGTGAATGCGGACATGTCTGCAATAATTTTAATGCATGGTTAAAAATGCACAGTCTAATTGCATAGGTACGGATCGGCCTTTATAGACTAAATTCTAGTGATAAACCCAATGATTATCAAGCATTATTTAATTTATAAACGTACATTTGCACCACGCCTAAAACTCTTACTGTATACACTAAGGAAAATCATTCAATACAAGCTTTTTTTTAAATATATATGGGTTACCACAAAAAGAAATCCTTTAATCTCTAAAATATTTTGTTTGGACAAACACCAGGTCGTTGTTTTGACAATATATTTTTGCGCCTATTCGATATTTTTTTTCGGTATAATTTTTAATTCCTACAAGGTTATCTGATTATCACAAAAAATAAACTAAAAATAAACCCTCTTTAAATATACTTTTTAGGAAAGAAATAGTTCCTTTTTTAAAATATAGAGAAATAGTTTAGGTAACTTTCAGCGAGCGCTATATAGTCTATTCCTTACTACAACGAAACAGAGAGGGGCGAACTAACTTAAAACAAAGATCAGTCGGCACATGTGTATGTTTAATTTGCTTGATCCTTACCAGTGGCGTATTTAGAGGAGTCCATCTCAACCTCCTCCTCCTTCATTTACTGAAATCATTCGTTTGTTATGATTTTAAGAACCATTCACACCGAATCTCATCAACGTTATGAAAGAGCTCGCTAATTATTTGGAAAATTGCAAATTTACCTAATTTGAAAATTGAAAATTGTGCAAAAGCTCCCCTTTAAAATCCCCAGAGTTTAATTAAGACCCTTATTGATTTAGTTTAAAACTATTTAAAATTGCAAATTTCGACTTAATACGTATTGGACCAACCGCCGAATTTACGCCTTGGAAGATACTAAGCGTTTTATCTTGTTTACGAGTTTTATTGAGCTTTTATATTTATAATGTATATTTAAAAATCCATTAGAATTATGGTAAAGCCTCACATAAAAAGATGCTGTGGAGTTAATGTTCGTTTTTGGTAGGAATTCTACAGGTTAACATAAGGGGTGCATTAGCATTCCTGCATAAAAAACATATTTCCTTAATCATGTTTACAATGTTCCGGCCCACGTTTTTTTTACACTGTCACTTATAAAGAGATGTTTAGTTAAACGTTAACAAACGCACAAATAATAAAGAAACTAAAATAATAAAATATTAATAAATATAAAACATAAAATAAAGAATTATTATGATAAATAAAAAATTACCAGAAGAACAACAAAAAAAGAAGTAAAAGGGGAAAGTAGAGTAAGACAAACTAGACTACGAAAGAAAGGAAATAAGCGGAGAAAAAGGGTATATAATTTACTTACTACCGCTATAGTACCTCTTTACAAGAATTTTTTAAATTGAATGTATATTGTACTCACTGGGCGATTATCTAGCAACCAAGTCGTTCAATCAAATTACTTAAAAGTTTTCTGGCAATTTAGTTTCTCAGAGACTGCCGATTTCTTAGGCGACCTTCCAAGCAATTTGGCTCATGTCTCTTTAATCAGTTTTTATTTTAAAAATAGTTAGCGATTTTTATTAAAAAAGATAGTTTCGTTAACCTTCGTTATAACCATTACAAACCGTTATAATTATTCCTTGTCAAAAATAGGGGAGTCACTGCATATCATCAAGCAAAAGTTACGACCCAACCCTTTTAGAACGCACTAGTTGGATGGAGTGATGGAACTATTGGAGTGTTCTCTACGTAATTCCTACTTTCAATTAAAAGATAGGTTCTATGCCCAATATGACGGTCTTCCAATGGATTCATCTCCCTCTTCGGTGGTGTCTAATCTGTACATGGAACGGTTCGAGTCACACGCTATTAACAGTGCCAAGATTAAACCTAAACTTTGGCTTAGATATGTTAATGATACCTTTATTATATGGACAGACAGCAACGAAGAGCTGATACGGTTTTTGGAACATATTAATAGTATAAGAAAATCCATTTAATTTACCATGGAAACAGAAAAACATTCCACTCTATCTTTTCTCGATATTCTTGTCAAACGAAGTGCTGATAACATAAAAACTTCAGTATACAGGAAACCCACTCACACCGGGCAATACCTTAATCACGGATCGAATCATTCAAACTCCATAAAATAGGGCATAATTCAAACTCTTTATCACAGAGCATCTAACGTTTGCAACAATCCGGAAGACCTAAATATTAAAATTTCAAACAACAAAAAAGATCTAAAACAAACTGGTTACCCTGAAACCTGTAATTAATATCATCTCAAAACTTAAAAATAGGGAAGTAAAAACTAATACAGAAACGAAAGAGGAGCAAGCATTTCTTATGGAAGCTTATGAAGCTTATATCAAGGGGATTTCTGAAAAGATTAGAAGGATAACCGAAAACTATAATATCAAAACAGCCTTCAAATCCGGAAATACGCTTAAAAGCTTTCTTACAAAAGTGAAACCCCCCAGTAATAAAAACACAAAAAATTGTATTTATCAAATCCCTTGTGAGTGTGGCGATGGCGAATCGTACATTGGAGAAACTAAAAGACCTTTTCCGGTACGAGTTCAAAAACATCTGAAACATACTCAAAGAGGTGAAACTTTGAGATCAGGTATAGCGGAACATGTATGGACCAACCAACATAATATACAGTTGTCAGAAGCCAAGGTTTTGGACACAGAACAGCACTGGAGAAAACGAAAGTACAAGAAAGCAGCTTTCATGAATCAAATTACCCATATATTTAGTAAACCAAGTATAGATATCCCCAATATATGGAAAGCCTCTTCTTATCCAAAACCAACAGCTCAAACTTCACAAATAAGTACGTAGGCGGAGTCATCAAGCTTCATTGCACATGGATAGTATTTAAGACAGTAGCCTTAGAATTATAATTTAGTTTACACTTGAAAACGGTTAGAGATACTAACTAACCAAAACGTTATGTTACGTAACAAAATAAAGACAATGAAAGTCCGACAAGGTAATTTTTTAGAGATAAAAGTAATTTTACAGTAAGATATTTATTTAACTGAGCTTTGAATAATATTTATTATTTATAAATATTTTAAATGCTCCGACTAGGAAACAATTAGAATCCACTTAATAAAATATTTTTCCCGTGTATCTACGAAATGTTGTACTTTGTTTTTCTTCTCCCATACAGCAAGTACTGTTGTTTCGTTTTAAAATTGATAAAATATGCAAACCGTTTTCATTTAGCCAAATTTCAACCCCATCTTAATGTTACCCATTTAATACTAAGCACTATTTGAAACCAGCTTTGCTTTGGCCTGTATCTAATAAAGAAGGTCTATCCCTTAGTATTTCCATTTACCCCAAACTGTGACCTTACCCAATCATAAACATAAACGCGCCCCAAAACATTCTTAAAACTGTCTAAAGTTCTAAACAAAGCATTTAAAAGGCGTAGGAAATAACGGCCTGATTTTCCTTAAAACTGGTAAAGGCAAAAAGTGCTCCCTCAAGAACCATTTTCAAGTAACTGCTTTGATTTAATCGAACTTCGGGGTTTTCTATATAAAGAGATAAGAATCGGACGCCAAGATTTATTGACAATTATCTTTCAGGGTTTGGGTTTAGTAGTATTGTGTGCGCCGCTGACGATTATAGTTAATAGCCGGTACGGGATTTTATTTGGTTTGTTGAGGATAATGCTGGTGTTTTATGGAAATCCTGGTAATAAAATTTAAATTTTAGTTTTTTTGCTTAATTTT
This sequence comes from Polydrusus pterygomalis, assembly GCA_963969555.1. Taxonomy (NCBI): domain Eukaryota; kingdom Metazoa; phylum Arthropoda; class Insecta; order Coleoptera; family Curculionidae; genus Polydrusus; species Polydrusus pterygomalis. The sequence continues at coordinate 7,830,170 of OZ018376.1, forward strand.
CAATTATTTTGACAACGTATTCGGTTGGGAACAATGAACAGATGTTTAAGCTCCTACCACCGCACTGTGTTAAAAATGGGCTTTAAGTTTTACCGTACTAGGAAGCTCCAAGTTAGAGTGGCAGTTTATGTGGGAATGAGAGAGTAAATGATATGTTTAGATGCTCGCAATAAGGACAACGGATCGATCAGTGTTGCCGGCGTGAACAAATACGAATAGTGTTTCATTCTGGTCTCGCTTTTTCTCGTCTCGTTCCTACGAGACGAAACGAGAACGAGACGAGAGTGGTCCGGTCTCCTGTGAGACGAAACTAGAATCTCGTGAGACGAGACAAAAATATGCGAGGACGAGAAATCTTGCAAAAACGTAAGATTTGGATTAGGATTTGCGATAAACGTTAAGGTGGGATTAACGACGCCATTTTTTATCGTCAATTCGATTTGCCGAACTGTTGACGATTCGCATGCGCACTGCAGTGCTGTGTTGATCAGAGTAGTTATTTTTATGCTTTAAGCCTACAAAGAAGAAAGACAGACATAGTCTGGAGCTGGTAGAGCATGATAGATGTTATTCAGCCGGTCATAGTTTTGTTTACTTTCGTGTTTTGGGCAGTTACGGAACCTTTCCTGTTAAACAAACACATATTCTCTTGAATTCTTAGGAGATATGACATCTAGATAGATTAAAAAATATCGTGTTACCAGTAAAAAAGGTTGTTTTACTCTGTTCTAAAAATCGACGTTGACTTTCAAGGATTTTAAGGTAAATTGTTGCAATTTTAATGGTTTCACAAAACTGCTTTTTTTAAAGTTTCTGTCGAGGTTTCTGTGCATTTATTAAAAAAAAACACCGGCATACTATTCGTCAATGCCTCCCTGAACAGCCCTTTCAAAATTAGATACTAATTATTTTTTTTTTAATAATTGCAAGGTTCCGGAAGTTACCCCTGCATTCAAGTCATTTATAGGTCTCTTATACATGATTGACTCGTGCCCTTAAAAATAATCCAGTTAATATCATAACACTGGTCTTCCGGCTTTCGTTCCGGTGAAAATAAACTGCAATGCGTGGTTTCCAGATGTATCTGTTTGTGGTAGATAAGATAAAAAAGGCTGTGGCAACCTTTGAAAATATGTTGATGTAATTTGGAGTAGTCCATGCCCAAAGTGGAGTTGTAAGTATACGAAAGAAAGAAAAAAGCTAAAAATCTTCCTCAACAAAATTTAATAGAATATAGAAGATCTTTAGTGGGTATCTACATGTTTCGAACGTAGAAACGCTTATCATTAGGAGACAGAAAATTTATATAGTGCTGATGGTATTAGCCAAAGAGAAAACGGTAAAAAACCATAATGGAGCTTTTATGGCATTAAAAATTTGAGATGTAAAAGTTACCAATATAAAAAAGTTGAGGAGAGTTAAAACATGCTAAACATGTGATAAAGGATGTCCAAACAACCAAATGAAATGAGGAAGAAGAAATATACTTTCTTAAGAGAAGGAAGGAACTTAAGAGAAAAATTCCTATTTTAATTTTCTGAGATGCATGATTGTATTACCAATTTCGACAATTTTAAATTAACCTCTCGAGGGGTTACTGGGCTTTAACCCAGGATTGGATTTTTTTTTAAATTAATAGCTTTATTCAAAATTTGACTTTGGCATTAAGTTCTGCTTCGATCGAGATGAAAATTAAGCAAAAAAATAGTAGTCACGTGATTCGCATTATCTGTCAAATTTTAATTTTGTCCAAAAAATAATTTAAAACTGGGATTATTTCTGAAAATATCGAAAAAAGTTATAAGAAAAAGTTTTTTTAAATGCAGTTTCTAGTCCACATGCAAAATTTCAGCTGCATAAGATAATTTTTATTTTTTACCTATATTTTGTAAATTGCACCACTTTTGCAAAATAAGACTCAACGCAACCTACGTTAAACTTCTCAGTTTTGGCAAGGCTTTATTTCAGATACATTTTCTTTAAAGTAGCGCCATATAAAAGGTGTGTTTTTCTACAAAAACAAAATTGGGCTATTAAAATTTGGTCGCATGTGATGCAAAGTTCATTTGTTTTTGACCCTGTATAAGGTAACTTCATAAAATAAGTATTTTTGAAAACGTAGTTTGTGTCTGAAAGTAATACACGTTAACGTTATTATGACATAGCTTAATAATAAATTATAATATAGGGGGTTTTAAATGAAATCGTTGAAAATAGATAAACTTTACGTTGTTAAACTAAAATTTATTTTCCACTTAAAAAATACTTTACCGAAGACACTGTGTTTTTTTTGTCTTAATATTAAGGTGTATTACTTTCAGACACAAACTACGTTTTCAAAAATACTTATTTTATGAAGTTACCTTATACAGGGTCAAAAACAAATAAACTTTGCATCACATGCGACCAAATTTTAATAGCCGAATTTTGATTTTAAAGAAAAACACACATTTATTATGGCGCTACTTTAAAGAAAATGTATCTAAAATAAAGCATTGTCAAAACTAAGAAGTTTTATGTGGGTTGCGTTGAGTTTTATTTTGCAAAAGTGGTGCAATTTACAAAATATAGGTAAAAAATCAAAATTATCTTATGCAGCTGATGCACGTGGACTAGAAACTGCATTTAAAAAAACTTTTTCTAATAACTTTTTTCGATATTTTCAGAAATAACCCCACTTTTGAATTATTTATTGGAAAAAATTTAAATTTGACAGATAATGCGAATCACGTGACTACTATTTTTTTACTTAATTTTCATCTCGATCGAAGCAGAACTTGATGCCAAAGCCAAATTTCGAATAAAGTGATTAATAAAAAAAAATCCCATATGATGCGGACTTTACTGGCGACACTGTATAATACGTAATGTCTGAGTATATGAATAGACCAATCGATAAATATATTAAGTTAACATAATCGTCAATCGGACGATACTGAGGGTTGAGGGTGTCACCCAGATAAATCCTTAGCTAAATAAAAAAGAAGATATGGGATAATATTATGAGAAAAACAATATAAAATAACATTTATTTTCGCTGAAGAATCTTGGAAAAGGCACAACAACTTAATGATGAAAAATTACACCCTTTTTCTTACGTTGACCTTTTGGGAAATGTGAAAATTGTGCGGTGTGACGATTAACAGGTTTATGGATGGCAGTTATTGCTTTACTGCTTCAAAAATGGGTTGGGTGATTATATGGCCGCAATAATATCTACAGGATGGCTTTATTACGTTTCGCGATTGAACGTAACCAAAATGTCAGAAGTTTATAAATACCTATAATTTAAAGGAAATAGGAGACGTGTATTTTTCTTTTTTACGATAAAATGAAAATAAGTTATTGACGGCAACAAAATTTGCCTTGCATTACTTTTGATAAGTGACAATTCGTTGATAAATATTTTTTCACTTGTCAGTCAACACCTCCCATGTCAAGGAACAATATATTATCACAATAATAAATCATATTATACGTCGTACACTTTTATTTTATGTTCTGACGAGACCATCAGTTTAATACCTTGTAGCTGGAACCTTGTTACATAAACAGGGTGTCCCGAAATTAGCTGACAATATTTTAAGGAGATAAAGTACATCCAAAAATAAGACTAATACCCTCTATTAATATACCTTTAAAAACGCTTCGTTATGGGGCTAGAGCCCCCCGAATTGGAGCCATGATAAGCAGTTTTTTTACAATATCTCAAAAACCGATTAGGGTATCGAAACAAAAGTTGATACATGTTTTACCCATGACAAGACGCAATAAACGATTTAATTAGCTTAACTTTATTTCTTCCAGTGGCGTCCCACTGGGTAGGTAGTTGGGAGAATATTGCCCTAGGTTTTTTATTTTTAGGATTTTTTAACTTCAGGTACAATTTTTAGAAGCCTTGAAGTATTTTGTTGAAAAAAGGTACTCTTGTTTCATTAAGGTAGGATTCACCAGTTTCCAGTAAAATCGATTTTAAAATTTTCGGTTTTTTGAAATCCGGTGAAAAGGCTAAGGTTTTTTTTTGCATATCTCAGCAAACACTTACTATTAAAACATGAAATTTATTAGAACTTCTACTAGCGATAAGGCATATGTATTAAAGGATGTTACTTTAAAATATTTTTCCAGTGACGTCGCACGGGGTGGAGCCTTAAGTAAATATAACTATTATTTATTTTTTTAATTTTAAATTTTTTGTTAATAAAACCTTCCATTATTGTATTTTGACAGAATGTAACGTTTTTAAATTAAACATATTTTTAGATTCCTTTGTTTTTTAAATATTTATTTTCATGGAGATTTTAAGAGAGTTTTAAAATAAAACAAAAAAGGATAACAAATTTCAAATCAAATTTGATTGTGAACCACTCGGGAAACTAATTCTTAAGCAAGTACCAGTCATGTGCCCCCAAAAATAATAATCAAGGGGATTTAAATCAAGAAGTAATCTTGGTGGCCAGGCTATGGCTACCAAACCACCTGGCAATTTTCTTCAAGCCAATTCCTCATTTGACGTCCGTAGTGAGCTGGTGCCCCATCATGTTAAAAGAAGTGCCCTAAACGTAAACCCAGTGGCACATTATCTAATAAATCCCCAAGTTGATTATGTATTATTATTATTATTTGTCGCTAGTAGAACTTCTAATAAATTTCATGCTTTAATATCAAGTGTTTGCTGAGCTATGAAAAAAAAAACCTTAGCCTTTCACTGGATTTCAAAAAACCGAAAATTTAAAAATCGATTTTACTGGAAAATGGTGAATCCTACCGCAATAAAACAAGAGTACCTTTTTTCAACAAAATACTTCAGCAGGGCTTCTAAAAATTTCACCTAAAGTTAAAAAATCCTACAAATAAAAAACTTAGGGCAATATTCTCCCAACTACCTACCCAGTGGGACGCCACTGGAAGAAATACAGTTATGCTAATTAAACCATTTATTGCGTCTAGCTATGGGTAAAACATGTATCAAATTTTGTTTGGATACCCGAAACGGTTTCTGAGATATTTTAAAAAAACTGCTTGTCATAGCTCTAATCCGGGGGTTCTAGCCCCATAGCGAAGCGTTTTTGAAGGTATATTAATAGACGATTTTAGTCTTATTTTTGAATGTACTTTATCCCCTTAAAATATTGTCAGCTAATTTCGGGACACCCTGAATAACAATTTTGGAATTAGTTAAATTTTACTTTTGAAATATACATTGTTGTCAAAGTTCAAATTTCAATAAAATCTTAATTATAAATAGTTTATTCATATTTATTTATCTCACTAAGGTACAGAATAACATACGCTGTTTATATTTTTTCACATATAAAATAATAACAATCGCTTAAAGTATTCACGCAGCGATACACCTCATAGTATATTTAAAACCAATGATTTTGTTAAATCTGGCAACCCAGCTGTATTTACGGTATCGGGCTTGTCTATATCATGCGCTAAGTTGTCCTGGTTACCTACTATTATGTCCCTTTTTATTACGTATACCTACTATTTAATAATATGTCACGTTGATCGTTGATACGAACACACCAATAAATCTTGAGTCGCCAATGTCGGAGTAACATGATTTTATGTTTTATGGTGATTTATACTATGGACTGGGTAGGTTGATAAAACCGGGTACCGCCTAGTTCTGCCAAATGTCTGTTGCCATCTATACGTACCTTACATAAAGTGAAATTATTATTAGATATTACTATCATTATTGTTTGTATATGGTAATAAAATAAAGTTTTTAACATTATGTTAGCCTACATACAAGTTTAGAAATGTAACCGTATCAATAAAAAACAAATTCCATAAAAACCACTTTTGGGTCTACGTACCTTACGTAAGTCATATATGGGGATTTCCTTGAAAGTAAATGTAATATCTGACTGAATTGAACTCAAAAAAATCAGAAAAAAAATTCTGTTGTAAATATGAGTGACAGAGTCTAATGAAAAGTTGCGTTTCATTTAATTTAGTATTTTTAAGGTTTGGATAATTATAATATTATATAGTTTTTAAATCTATTTTGACACTTTATCTTTAAGCCATATAAAAAAACTCATGATTATTATTATTTGGCAATACTAAAGCGGTAGAACCGACGAGACTATTGCATTAATTGTTTTAGAAGGTGTCACATGTATAATTTTTTAAGTCCAGTCCTGGAATTCATGTTAACTTATAAAAATTTAATAGACCAGAATTATCAGAGTCACGTGACTTGAAATCCATCTTGCGAGAGGATTTAAAATTTTTACTATACCTGTCCTAATGCAATATTGATATTCTTCAAGAAATAGAACTCGTTAATTCTAATAAAGATGCAAGGTTCACTGGAACTAATACATCGAGTCGTTGTCGACGCAAAGAGCCGTCGACACGAAATTTATCACATTAGAAAGACAGGAAACGCTATAAGATTTTCTGTGTGCGTATCAAAGAGGTAGAGCAAATGACAAAAAATATTAATTTGCATTAAGAAAACTAAAAATAAATAAAAATTTAGTTTTCGCATCGATCTGTTAATACAAGTATAATAAAAGTAAAATAATAACTTAAATTTTGGTTTTGAATTTTTTTAAAGGTTTATTCCTACTACAGATTTTTTTTTAAATTGGCGACATTGGACTAAATGTTATAAAAACAGATTTTTTACAAGAACGCTTATTGTGGAAAATATTGCAGAAGATAACACAATCTTTGAGTGTTCGGTTAGCCGGCTGTATCTTGGAAACGTTTACCCGCACGGCTTGCCGAAATAGTATATTCAAGTACACGTTTTATAAAGCATAATTTTATAACATGCGTCCATGTTAAAAAACGAGCCGCTTGCGGCGAGTTTTTTAACGGGAAAAGTGCTTAAAACTGCTTTATATAACACGTACTTTCTACTATTTTTTCTAATTCGTAGTTTTTTCAATAAAAAATACATAATAATATTTAAAAATAAAATAAACCCTTCACATTTTGCAAATTTGTATCTCTAAATTTTACGCTGGTAATACTATAAATTTACTATCATAGTAGGCTTGAAAATAAATTAATATTTTCGTTGTGTCCGCCATATTGTCAGTATTGTCATGACATTTGTGTTTTAATATTACAAGTTTTATAGTTATGTGTAAATAAAGTTAGTATTATCTGTTTTTTATAACTAAATTAATAAATGTATTAAAGTAATAACTATAATATATAGATTTCCGCAACTAAACATACATGCTAGGCCACGCCCTCGGCTACGCCCGACGCCAGACGTCAACAGAATAAAACATTTGAATTATACCAACTTTTAAAAAATAAAAAAAAGGTATCGTAATAGACTTGTTTCGATACTGAAAACGGTATCGTAATAGATTTCTTATGAAACAAAATTAGAAAAATATTTATTACAAAAGAAATTACCAAGAGAAATTGGTGGAAATGATTTTTAAGTTTCTAGGTTGGCCGCTAGGGGGCGTAACTATAGTTACCAAACGAAAAGAGGAATTTTCTCAAAAAGCCTAATAGTAAACATGTATTGAAGGTAGCATTTTTTCAATCCAACGAAAATTCTGGATTACTTTTGTATTTGAGATTTTCTCTACCTTTTTGTAAAAGGGGGACAAATATTGCTATGTTATGACTTATCCGAACTTATCAAATTTTCTTTCTTTTGTTTTGTCAATTTAATAAAAAATGAAGCCGTTCTGAATTCTGTTGCGACAGCTACAGGGCGCTATTTAGCAGAATCAACGATTTATTCATTTTTATCAAAAATTTTAATGATATATCTTTTTATAAACAGGAGATGTGAAAAATATAATATGAAAATGAGCTCCATAGGAATAAACTGACGTTTTAATACGGTATTTGTAGGTAAGAAGTTACAAATACCATACCATTATGTCTCCTACTACAAAGCTATATTTAACACAATACATTTAAAATTGATTGCTCTATAAATTTAAATTATTTACAAGAAAAATAATAGAGGATGGTTGGATTAATGAAACAAATTGCAGTAAAAAGTGAGCAGTAAAACCAAATAAAAAGAGAAGAAGAAGGCATTGATTTAAAATATGAAATAGTAGGTGTCAAGTTTAAATAGGTTAAATTTTGATTTATTTCCGTAAAATTTTAAGCATGTCAAACATCATTTCAATTGAGGTCCGTATTTGGACGCAGCACATTCTCAATTTAGCGAGTCCAAAATTTGTCAAATTCCTATAAGCCAAACCAAAATAGTGGTGATTATTAGTTTCCTTCTACCCCCTCCCCCTCTAAACAAAAAGGTAGAGCAAAAACTCTCAGCGAAAGTTATCCAGAATTTTCATTAGATTGAAAAAAATTTCCGATTTATCTATTGAATGGGGTGAAACATATTTACCGTGTGACCATATTTTTAAAATATTCTAAAAACTAAGCATACAATTCGTACATAACTTAAGTTACCACCTTGCTTGTAAAAACAGCAAAGAGCAAAAATTAAACAATTCCTTTATTACCACAAAATGGTAGCGTGTACAATAGTAGGTCAAAGAAGAAAATTACGTATATCACAAAACAGGCCATTCTTTTCTCATTTTCCTCTTTTTATCTGTTCTCTATTTAAAATACGGGCGTGCATACAAAATAGTAAAGCCTACTCTCAAAGGCTTTGAAATTAGATATTCTCTAGTTATTTTGCAAGAAAATATTCGACATACCCGTTCATATATTTTTTAATTAAAATTTTAGAGGAGATTTTGTATTTTAACTTGCAATAATATTAATATATTATACAGGTTTATGATAAAAAAAAAAAACCGATCCTTTTATATAGGATACCGTCAAACTAATCAAAACTCGCTATATGGAACCCTTTAAATTAATTTTTTTACAAAAACGGTATTATACAGAGTGAATCATATAAATGCTACGTGTTGTCAACTTTAATTTCTTTAATGAAACATATTATATATTTTTACATATTTACTTTCTACAATCATTAATGCATATGTTTCATAAATCGTGCCCTACACCTACACCGTTTACGAAATCTTAACTTTTCAAACGAAATAGAAAAAGACAACCGTTCTGCAGTAGATAGATCAATCAAAACCGAAAAAATGTGGAGAATTACTAGTCGAATGAATTAATTAAAAGTATCTATCGAGCTGGGTTTAGATTTACAAAATAGACTCCAGTCCACCCATATCCAGAATTTATGCGCAATGCCCTCTTCTACACAATGAAAATTCTCTTGCTGCCACACTGCTTTCCCGAAACATAACCCCATAACGAAGGACATAAACCAAGTTTGCGAAGTAAGTTGTAAGCAGGGCATTAGCGTCCACATAGCCTCTTAGAACCCCAAGCAAGAAGCAGCAGCCATTCAGCTTTCAAGAGATATACTCAATTTCCTTTTCCCAGCCAAGATGACAGTCCAAGTAGATTACCAAGAACCCCGACACGACGGCCAGATCCGGAGAGACAGCAGCCGTATCTGGTATTTGCCTAGTTCTGAGAAAATAAGGTTAGTCTTGCTCGTATTAAGCGCAAGCCTATTATCATTGACCCATCGAACGCACCTTGTCTACAGAACCAAGTGTTTACTTGTCATTTCATCGAATGCAGCTGTATTTATAATCCATCAGTAGTGGCGGGTTGTAATTTTCAAAAAAGAAAACAGTGAATTTTCCCGTTTATTATAGCAAAGCGACATTTAATAGTATTTTTTATATCAGGATTTTCGGGTTACAATATAATAAATAAGTCATTTTCATAAAACCATATAACATGCAAAAATACTATTGGGTATGTGTTTAATAAAGCAATGAAGGATATGTAAGCAAATATCTTAAAGACTTCCTGTTGGGTAGGATAACCAGAGAAATCATTTGTTTGGATAGGCTTAAATTCGTGCTTCGGTTGTGGATATTTGCACAATTGATTAAATAGTTTAGGAAACTACCCTGAATGTTTACTGTAATATTATTATACCTTCAGGAGTGTAGTTGTTAGTTGTAGTATTAAAGGGTTGATTGCATCACTTAAAATCCCTTTCTCGTATCTCTTCTTAAACTTTTGAAACGAAAACCCAACGTGATATTTACTTCTAACTTGCTTCTTCTGATGTCATAAAATGACGCGTAAAAATATGACCGGTGTAAAATGGGTTTTATCATCTTTCGTAAGGAGCTAGCTCTCAGGAGGGTTGACTAAAAAGAATACTAGTTTTAAAAAAATTATCCACCGCATTTGCTCCTCATGTGGTGCCAGTTTTTTGAACCACTCTATTAACTTACCTCTATTTTTTTTTGTTTATTTTGCTTTAGACCCTTTATTAAATCCGTATAATTGAGTAAAAAACTGGGTACTTATTGTAGAAATTGATAGAATAGAATGGCTAGAAAATTAAAATCAAATACCTTTAACAGCACAACTATACTCGCTGCTTGCAAGCGAAATACTGCCGATATGGCACGCCTATTTCGAGTTCAAGCCCGATCGGCCAATAAAAATATAAGCTGATGGAAGTTCAAGATTATGGCTTGTCTATGACGCGTAGGATTAATATTTACATCGATCTACCTTGGAAATACAAATACTCTAGACACTTCAAGTGTCACTTCACCCACAATTCTTCTTGTTCTCCTAAACCTCACCTGATAGCAAACTACATTAATATTTCCACAGTATCTAAAAACGATTTTCTCGATCAATAGCTTGGGAAACTCTAATTCCCAGCAAAACCAAAAGACATTTTCTCAGAGATCTGCGATGCAGCTGACACGTTTCCTTTTACACCATAAATCTGTCCCTTTCAAGCAAATTTTCTCCGCTCGCTGCAACCTCAGAATTATTTGCTCTCCTCATGTTTATGCAAGCAAACATTGTGTTGTGTCCTTCATAACTTTCGGTAGGGCGCTGATTTGTGGGGAACTTAATTTTGCACATAAATTATCTGCCTTTGACCTATATAAAGGCCATAATTTAAGTTTTACGACCGAACGACAAGGTGAAGCAAAAAACAGCCCAAAGACGTTTTCTGAAATTAAACTTATAAATACCTATCTAAAACATAATAATTGACTGACTAAAGAGTTTTGAACTTGCATTGTCTTTATTTGTTTTAAATCACAACGTTTTAACTACCGTGCGAGCAAAAATTATTTCCTTTAAAGAGGACTTGGATTAAAAAACATAGGGCTTGGTTTAGATCACAATGACATGGAGACGATATATCTAACCAAATCTAGGTTAAAATATTCTCAAATTCATATTATGACATGATATGCCAAACTAATGAGTAATAAAATAAGTAGACAAATACAAATTTATTTTTGTTGTTTACAAAATTAACAAAGTAAGAATATACAGAAAAGAAAATAATTACATAAATTGCTGAAATTGGCCACCGCTATACTCCAAACATAAATTCACACGTCTCTACATATTTTCGAAAGTGTTGACCAGCATCTATGAAGAAATACCACATTTTTTGGATAATTCTTTCTTGTAATTGTTCTAAATTTGCAACTGGTGTTTTAAAAATAGTGTTCTTTAAATGAGGAAAAACGAAGTAATCCATGACCGTTCAACAAGGTGATCTAGGTGGGAATTCAATGTCTGATCGAAAACTGATCAATCTGTCGTCGAAAAAATTGCGTTAGTAATTAGTAGTTTCGGCGGCTGTATGGGCGGTTGCATAGTCCTGTTGAAAATATCCAAAACGTAGTTCGTCGTCAAGTAATTGCTTAACAAATGGATTCAAAATATTGTCTCTATACGGCTGTGCTGTAACTGTGTCATAAAAAAAAATTGTTCTTCGGGAAACAGCTAACCAGATACAAATTTTTTGAGGGTGTATGTGGACTATACAAAAAAATGGGGATTTTCACTACCCCACATGCGTGTACTCTGAGAATTCACAAAACCGGAGAGGTGGAACCAGACTTCATCCGAAAAAAATGTCAGGTCTAATAAATCATTTATTTCCAATAAATTTGGGGTAAACCATTGAGAGTAATTCCTGCGTCTTTCAAAATCTGCTGCTTGTATTTCTTGGAATACTTGCCCATTATAAGGAAATAAAATTAGCTGCTTCTTAAGAATAGTCCTGCATGTTCCATAAGATCTTCTCACTTCTTGGGACAGGCGTCTTATACAATTTGTTGGTGTATTTTGCATTATTTCACGAACGTTTGCAACAAGTTCTTCTGTTCTTACAGATGGTCTTCCTGCTCCTTTTTTGTGCTGTATAGAACCTGTTTCCCTAAACACAGCCACGGTTCTTTTCAGGCAATGATAAAAATCCCCAGCAATAACAGCAACGTTAGGAAAATGTTCGTGAAAATCGTCCATGCACCATTTCCTCTAACCCTGTTTTGAAAATACGCGTTAACCATGAATGTTTTGTGCTGTTCCGTAAAGCACATTGTGTGAATTGTTCAAGAAATTGGAGAAATTAGCGATAGCGACAGGTATTAAGCTCTACGGCTAAGCATTACGTCCTTAGATGCAAGGCCCTCTTTGATGCAAATAATTTTTGCTCGCACGGTAGTATCTTTAGTCGTCTACAGGTGAATACTAACTAAGCAAAGTAGCTATAGCTCTATCTATTTTAGCTAGGTGCACTGGAGCATATCTCAGATGTGTGCTGTCAGGCATTTAATTCGTCCGCAGTATTATTCTTAGATCATCTACATCTGTCTCACAAAGGTTTCCAGATGTTTATGTTATATACAACTTTTCATACCGCCGCGCCGTTAGTGTTTCATCAATATAAAATTAACCGCACTCGCACGGGCTCCGGTAAACACAGTTTTTTCTGTCTTTTTGGTTTTGTCTTCATAAAGTTTAGTGGCTTCTTAGGTTGTTCTCGAGATGAAAACTGTATTAATGTTATATGCTATTATAAACTAATTTATAATTGTAACAATATGTTGATTTTATTTAGTCATGCATTTGAGAATAATATTATTTTATTGGCGCAATTATATCAGATTGTAAGAAATAAAACAATATGTTTTAGAAATAATGTATTATTGTGCTAAAATAATATAAATAAATTGTAACAATAAAATAGTTTATAGATCCATTTAAAACACTAAAGGTATTTTTTAAAATTAATTCATAATTGTTACAATATATACGTAAAATTAATAATAAAAAAGTTTTGTTACAATATATACGTAAAATTAATAATAAAAAAGTTTCCCATATGGGTCCAACTTTTTGCCGGACACTGTGTAAGGAATAAACATTTCGGACAGCGGTTTTCACCAGTAACTGTAATATTTTGATGCTCTTCTTCCTAGAGAAAAATAAAAATAGCATTTCAAATGTTCGAGAAAATCATAAAAATTTGCGACCTTGTCATAAAGCGCCACCTATACTGACACGAAAAATAACTGAACTCAAAACGTTATTATTCTAGTAGAGCGCCCATAAAAGTGCTTTAAAATTAAAAAAAGTTATTTGAAATCGGTTATTCCAAAAAAAAGTTATTGACTTTTTTTCAAACCAACGTTTACCCCTTCCCCACCCTTTATTTGACAAGGTAGGGAAAAACGTAAATACAAAAAAGTTGTGATATTTTCAGTAGGTTACAAAAGAAAAATTTCAATATAGGTTCACTTGAAACAATTTTGATTAAAACAATATTTTCTGCTCCAAGGTTGGATTTACGCCCTCTAGCGATGGACTTTGCTGATTTACCAATAATTTTTTTTTCACAGGGTCGTCCGATTAACGGATCCTGAGATACCTATAGCCGACGTCCCTTATTAATGAGCCACCCTGTATATTCTATACGTAAAATTATATTTATTTTTTAATAAAAATGCATATTATTATAGTATATTTACTTAATAGTTTCCGAGATATTGACCCGTTTTCTATAATCTTCTAACGTTCCATTTACCGTAAAACACCCTGTATAATGCACTTACTTAAATTACTATGTGCATATTTATTTTATTTTTACCATTTTCTGATTAATTGGTTAAAAAATTAAATTTTAAATAATCGTCAAGTTTAAAACAATTATTATCATATTTATTTTGGCTGTCATATTTTATATACAATTATTTAAAACAGGATTTCTCAAACTACTTAGGTACTTATTAAAAATAATCTGGTTCATCAAACTACTAAAACTAAATAAATTCCATTGAATATTTATAAATGCAATAATAAATGTTATTTGTAGAAAAATTGGTACGGTTATACAGCGTGCGCATTGGAAAATTTAGTCAAATTGTTGGATTTTCGTAGCGCAATTCGCAACACATACATATAATAATTTACGCCATCTTCCCGGCGCGGCGCGGCACTTCTAGAACCATATACCTACCTAGTAGATAACAACTAAAATATTAGATAATAAAATAGGTATAATTGATGACTTACCGACAAACACAGGTACTAACATGGGTAACCCCCAGGTTTTTAATATTTCCTCTATTTCATCCATAACTATATTATTATAATTGGACCACTTGAAGACAAACAAAAGAAAATGTCGACACCCGACACCAACCCGCGCGCTTCGAATTAAATACTTCGCGTCGCGGTCGTCTTCACGCCGAGACTCGAGCCGTAATTCTGGGAATCACCAACTAACTTGCCTACAGTAAAATTTAGTTCGCGGAACTCTGGCAAAATACATTTATTTTGGAATATCTGTTTTATTTGCAGTATTAAATTATAATCTCTAGATTTCTTATAGCATACTATGCTAACAAATATCTAAATTCCTTGAATAAAATATTTATTAAGAAAATTGAAAAGAAAACGAACAAAGATATCGAACTGCGGTCTTCACATCTTTTCTTGCAAATTTCATCTACTTTTCGATTATGATGTCATAGTTATACCGTATGATTTGAATTTTCGGGATAAAATCGAAAAAAACTGTTATTATTACAAATTGCGCCGCTTTCCAATGATGTAATCAAAGTTATACCTTAATATGGGAATTTTCGGAGAAACTTAGAATTTAAAAAATCAATTTTTAATTGTGCCCCCTTGCGGCGAAATGAGGAACTTAAATGTAATTTCCAGCAATTTCTCTTAACCACTTTACTCATAAAAAAATCTTTCCAAAAGTTGTACGATTAATGGTTTCCGAGATAAAGCCGACGTCCTCGCTTACTTGACCACCCGGTACAAAACTCTTATGTTTAGGTAAAAAAATGCCTTCAAACTTTTTTAGTCCATTGTGTCTTACAGAGGACACAAAAATCTATTTACTAAGAACAAACATTTAAGCTTAATTTCCGAACCATTCAAACCAAAAGCCCCTAAGCCGTAAAAGGGATTACGCGCGCGAATTATGGCTGCATATGAAACTCAAACATCGCAAAAGCAATTAACGGGTAATGTCAGAAATTAACGGAACAACTGCGGCCAGTTAAATCAGGATAAATTTGATGACAATAGTTTTAATCGAAGCCGGGTTGGTCAACTGCCCTTCATTTTTTTTTAGACCTGATTTAGTGGATGTTCTATTAAAGCATAAAAAAGAGCTATTTGGCAATTTGCGGCTAGGCGCTTTTGTGATGAACCAGTGAGCACGTAAAATATTAAAGACTTTTTGCAAACATGCAATGAAATTACTCAACAAAAATTTACCTAAAATTAACTAGCTAAAAGTCTTTTAACCCTAATGTGCCACCTAAATAAGGTAGGGTGATGCCATAAAACGATGGATTAAGAATGCACACAAAATCTACTGGGACAATGAACAGTGATTAAACCATAGCAAATCTTTCAGCGGGGTTCTGACTCGAAACTAGCGATACAGCTACTTCTGATGAGCAGAAACTAGCTGAGAATCAGCACTGTATAGTGTACCCAACGAAAGATTGCATGAGACGAAAGGGGGAATTTTGGCATAAAAACGGCTTTAAACTAGATTTACTGGTCAAGCCATAGGCGTCCACAAAAACTATGATCTATGAACAAAAATACGTTTTTATTAATTAATAAATTATTTTTGCACAAATATTGCAGGCAAACAAATCTACAATCTAATTTCAAATAAAAATAGTTTAAAAAACCTGAATAACATGCTTGAAAAAACCCAATTACAAAATCAGAAAAAACTCATTTTCTGTGATACTATTAGATCAGTAATTTTTTATTTCAATACCAAAAATGAAATGCATAAATGAAATATGTAAAAGTATTCTAAAATTAAATTTTTTTTTGGCTTCATGATATATTCAAGGTACTTATATTTTTAGTATGTCAACATATATTTATTTTTTGGCACAAATTGTATGCTCCCTTTAAAAAAATTCCTTTCGTATTACTGAAATTAATACAATGAACACGAAATTAATTACGATCTAAAAATTTCTTATTTGATTATTTTAATGAAACTCTTAATTTACCTATACTACTTATATTGCTGATAACCCAAAAACCTCCTCCCTTTGCCAACATTTCTTAAAAGTAAGGTCATTATCGATCCAAGTTTCATCTAAGTATATAATATGGCGTTGTTCTTTTCGATATTTCTCTATATTTGTATTTTAAATATAGAATATATTATAGGGCTTTTCAATTTCAACTAAGATTTTTCGTTAAACTGATATTTTCGCCTGTAAAATCCATTTGCTCTTAAAATTTTCTCAACGAATACTTGCGATAAGAAAAATCTATCTCACTTTCATTTAACCAGCAATTTATTGCATGTAGGAACAAAATGATATTCACAGTAAAATTTTTTCTAAAGCTAATTGAGATGTCTCCGATTCAATTTTTTGAATTATAGAGGGGCGGGGACTTTTTATGCCAGGCGAAGATAAGGGTTTTTCCGGGCTATTTTTTGTCTTTCTTCGTTCTCCTTCCTTATTTTACACACTGTTCTTTGGCTAACCCCAGTATACAAAGAAGCCTGAGCAGTACTTGATGTAACTGACAACATTTATTTTTAGCCTTCTCATCGCAATCACTTTCAACTTTCAGCACTTGCCACTATTTCTCTTGCTTCACTTATAATCGTTTTTCCGCCTTTACTTGCCATCGCGTACCACTACTGATGTCTCGTTGTCCGCGAGAATTGGACAGAATACAGCGAGTCGCCGATGTTTTTAACAATGATAATATATTGATTTACTCCGATCCTTTGCGCTGGTCCACTATTAGTCTCGGCAGATTACGCGATGTTGCGCGATCGTCAAGCGATCTGACTTGTGAGACATGTGTTATTGTTTTAAATTGAAAGGGATTAATAAATTAATGTCGTAATAAGATCGGTTTAAATCGGCAATGCGTAAAAACAACTCCAGGTTTGTTGCAGGCTAAAATTCCTGAACATATAAGCCATTGATAAAAATGTTATTGCAGAGGGGTAATATATTGCGCAACAGTGTAAATACTTGACCACATTCTTTGAGGATGCATTCTTTTAATGGTCGAACTATAATTCTGACTGGACATGCACATGGATGTTAAGAAGCACCTGCATCAGGCACCAAATACGTGGGCAACAAAGAAAAACGTCGGTGACCCCGTACTTTAAAACAAGAAATTCACCATCAATCAGCTGTAGTACCTATACACATGTCAATGCCGAGTCACCCACATTAACACTGGAACACCCTGTGTCGCGATGCACAGTGTTTACGATTTCTACATTTTAAACAATCTATTAGCGGGTTTTAAAAAGTCCCTATTACTAAAAACTGCGACCCGTTAAATCAAGATAAATTTGAGGACAATAATTTTAATCGAACCCTGGTTTGTCAACTGTCCTTTGGGGTTTTTGCGGTCAGCTTTTGTAGATGTTTTAGTTTCATTTAAATATAGGTTTTCGTAATGAACGATGCAGGTGATAAACCAGCGCCAGCGGGTTAGTAAAACATTGTAAATTGTCTTTTTTACTTCTGAGATATTACCAGATGTTAACGTTAAAAACTGAATTTTTAATCGAAAAAGCAACACGCACTGGCATTCTCAATGGCAAAAACACTGTAGTTGTAAGGCTAGAGAAGCAGATGAACAAGCCAGAGCCGGATTTGCTCAAAATTACAGAGGCCCTGAACCTACCCTTGAAATATCAAAACAACTAAAACAACATTAGACAGTACGGCGCAAAAATAATATTTTTCTCGATGGAACGATACACCTGTTGTACCACACGGTACACAATTGAAGAAAACACCTTCAACAAATAGGAATTTACAATAAACCCATTGACTGCACACTTTGTGGTGAAAAAGACAAACCTACCTGTGGTTGCGAGCAACTAGAACCTGGTCAGCCGGCTGGAGCCGTTGAAATTTAAGTAAAAGAAGAAAAAAAATTTCTTTTATATGCAAGTAGATAGAAATACATACATTGTCATTCATTAACGGAATTTACAATTATGATTGACTGCCTTCTATTCTCGTCTTCTCTAAGTGTTCAGTGTGAACAGTATCGTATATTCCTGGTATATGCCGATCCCGGCTTACTTTTAGTAAAAAACTTTGAAACTTTTATTTTAAAATACAAATACCTATTGTTCAAAAACTCTATTTCTATGCTATAGGTGAACGTATACCCTTAAGCATAGCCGTTTTTAAATATTAGAAATTATCAGAACATCTGCGACCGGCAAAATAATAAATTTAAAGTTAACAGTCTAAATCGAACTGGTGCATGTTTTGTAACGACCCTTTGGGGGGTATCTGGATGGGTGACTTTGCAGAAATTATTGTTTTATAATTAAACCTGGGACCGTGTAAACATTGTGCTAAAATCGACCAAATTGCACAATATTTGTTAATAAGCGAGTATGTGAAATCCGCATGCATACATGTACTGTCATTGTTACAAATAGGTAATTAACTTCGTTGCCATATTTAATATATAAATTAAACCATTGAACTTAATTAAAATAGTGGAGGGTAAGAAGAAGCAAGAATACAAACTTTTAATAAATAAAAATTAACTGATGATGGTACTGATTAAATCCCGGTCTACACCAGTTTGATATAAAAACCAACTTTGCCAACTAATTACATCAAAGAGTCAGTGATGAAAACGTCTTATTCAAAACTGATTAATGTAAGAATCATTACCGATTATAGTTTAATATTTACAAATTTGTAGTTTTTGTGTCGTTAAGTGAATCGTGTTTGTGTTTCTTTGAATTGGGTACTTATTGATTCGGTTTGAAATATAAATATAAACAATGAGTATATCACCAAAAGTTGTATGATTTTATTTTGCCCAAATTAGGGTGAAATATCGGGTGTTTTGTGTTTTCTGTAAGTATGGGGTATAGTGATAGACCACCATACTAACGCCGCATATGTAATCACTAGCCTGATAATTTGCTTGTAAATTAGCAATTTATTGGAGGGGATAAGCAGGAACGGCAGGAGAGTAAGGAATAGAAGTTGTGCATTGCATCAAACGCTTTCTTTAGATTGTGTGAGGTGTTAGGTGCTAGGAATTTTAGCCATTATTACTCCTAAATACTTAATTTTATTGTTTGTGTATTTTTTTTAGCAGCATTAGGCATTCGCATTTACTTTCGTTTATTCTATTTCCCTTTTTATACCAAGGTAAGAGGGTGTGAAGGTGGTTGCTAAGGTGGGACACATTTGCGTAGAAAGAGCTAGCACATAGTAGAATATCGTTCGCAAATAAGGCTGCGGTGTAGCAGTTGAATAATTTAGGAGAAAGGGCAGTTTGAGGGACACCGGAGTGGATACACTGGGGTTCAGAAATGCTTCCCTCTACTTTGACTTGAAATGTTCGTCCTGTTATACAGGAGTGCAGCAGGGTGTCAAGGAATAACGGGAAGTTATGAAATGTTATCAGTTTATAGAAAATCTTGCTCCTTACCGTTTCAGCTAATCGTCCTTGCCAGGAATTGCAGTAAATATACTTCAGTTACGTGTACGAAGGAGGCGGTGCGTAGACTTCAAGACAACAGGCAACGCTGTACGTGTACTCATTGGGCTGTCTTCGACCTCTTATAGTTTGATGGCGACTGTATCTGGTGTTGTGCTAAAGTATGTTTTGTAAATAAGCGCCCCGGAGATTACCCCTAGTTATGCCAATGATCGTGAATAATAACTACCTAGGTATATCATTTTATTATCTCGCGACCATAGAGAACATCGCTCTTTTATTTTGACAAAAGTATCAATGTATACGAGAAAAATTACATAAATTCTATATCTCTTCTCTCGACAACATCTGGCAATACAAAAAACTTCAAAACAACTTTATAAAATCATGTTCGAAATGTCGATGGCACCCTTTTGTTTTGTTTTTTGATGATTTACGACGTCGGGTCGTCCGGGGTCTCGTCGCTCATATAAATTTAGTTTAGACAAAAGAAGGTGTGGACGGGTCTGGACGGGTCCCCGATGTGAGAAAGTTGTTCATAAATAAATAGGTGAGTGCAGAGTGTGGGGGCGCAAACAAAAAGACGGTATTTTTTTTCTTGATAGAGTGCCGAATGGACACTGACAAGAACTTTGATGTATATGTTTTGGGATCTTAAATAGAAATATTCTCGTGGGTGTAAAAAGTAATTTATATTTTGACAGGGTAAAATTTCAAATAAAGTAAGTAAACTTTTTCTTAAAATAAAGCGGCACCTTGTTTGAGAGTTTATCATGGTATACTTACTAAAAATCGAATAGACATTAAATTGTGTCTACCTATTACCTATACCGTAATTAAAATGGATAAACTAATAATGTTAATTTGAAGAAATAGTCCATGCTTAAAGTGGAGTTGAAAGTATAGGAAAGAAAGAAAAACTCAAAGTCTTCCTCCACAAAGTTTAATGGAATAAAAATATTCAATACAAGTCTCTACATGTTTAGAACGTAGAAACGTTCATCATCAGGAGACAGAAATTATATTTGGTGCTGATGGTTTTAGCAAAAGAGAAAATGGTGTCGAACCTTAATGGAGCTTTTATTTAATAAAACATAATGTTTTAAGTAGACATGATATAAAGAAAATTGAAGAAAGTTTAACCATAGTGAGTATGTGAGAAGTCAGCAAATGGGGTCTAGACCAACCAAATAAACTGGGAAAGAAAAAACCTTTTCTAAAAAGGTGTCGAAAGTTATTTTTTAAAAAAAATTGTTACTTTATAAAAAAGGGACATTTAGAGGGTATATGTCTGTATGACATTGTGGGGAATTTTTTTTTTTTGAAGCAAGTTAGGTGATAAATGGAAGAACCATAAGGTGTAGGTTAGTGGGGTACTGAGTTTTCAGGCTCAGTAACCCCGTACGGTTTTTAAATTAAAACCCACAGGTGTAGGTTAGTGGGGTACTGAGTTTTCAGGCTCAGTAACCCCGTACGGTTTTTAAATTAAAACCCACACGGGGTTACTGAGCCTGAAAACTCAGTACCCCACTAACCTACACCTTATGGTTCTTCCATTTATCACCTAACTTGCTTAAAAAAAAATTTTCCCCACAATGTCATACAGACATATACCCACTAAATGTCCCTTTTTTATAAAGTAACAATTTTTTTTTAAAAATAACTTTCGACACCTTTTTAGAAAAGGTTTTTTCTTTCCCAGTTTATTTGGTTGGTCCAGACCCCATTTGCTGACTTCTCACATACTCAGTATGGTTAAACTTTCTTCACGTTTCTTTATATCATGTCTACTTAAAACATTAAGTTTTATTAAATAAAAGCTCCATTAAGGTTCGACACCATTTTCTCTTTTGCTAAAACCATCAGCACCAAATATAATTTCTGTCTCCTGATGATGAACGTTTCTACGTTCGAAACATGTAGAGACTTGTATTGAATATTTTTATTCTATTAAACTTTGTGGAGGAAGACTTTGAGTTTTTCTTTCTTTCCTATAATAATGTTAAGTTTATAACAACAAATGACGATAAATGAAATGTTTGTTATTGGAAATAAGGAGAGTTAACTAACCTAAACTGGTGGGTGAACAACAAAATAACTCTAATATGGATACCGGGACACATGGGCCTGGAGGGTAATGAGGCTGCCGATAAGCTCGCCAAGAGAGGTGCAGCACTAAAATTCACAGGACCCGAGCCGGTAATAAGTATATCTCATGCTACGGCCAGGAAAACAATACTAGCTGAAGCAAAAAGCAAATGGGGTCAAATCTACCAGGTCTAACACACTCAAAAGCATTTATAAACAGCCATATAAACCAACAACAAACTGACAAACTACTAGTGCTCAACAGGACATGCCTTAAAGCACTAGTGGGATTGTACACCGGCCACTGCAGATTGCGACATCATAATATGCATAAAATTGGAATAGCACCAACTAATAAATGCCGGCTTTGCATGGAAGATGCAGAAACAGCAGAACACGTAATGTCCGCTTGCACCGCAGCAGGAAGAATCAGATTCGCCCTATTCGGCGAGGTGACTCTGCTGCCGGATGACATGAAAATTGTCTCTCCCAATACCATTATTAACTTAATTAAAAAGTTAAACCTATTGGGGAAAATATAAACAAGGTGTGAGCCATAATAGATCGCATGGTCGCAGTGAAGGGTTAGCTGTAACCCACTTACTTTTAACCTAACCTAACCTAACCTAAATTGGTTTATCCTACTCGCCGTTCAAATTAAATTATAAACACCAAGCAAATTTAGTCTTTGACACCTGAGGCGTGAGCTTGCTACGGCCCACCACTGAACTGGGAACTTTTAGAAAGAAACCAGTATCAGCTGTTAATATCACATGTGGGTATCAACTGTCAAAACGCTTTGTTTTTAGAATAAGTTGACTTTAATAGCTCTCGTGTCTTAAATCCCTCGTCGCCCCGTTCCGCGTGATTTAAATTGGACGTTCGAGCAATAATAGTAGTGTAGTAAACCTTGGATTATAATATACTATTATTTTGACCATACTGTGATATGTTTTTCAGTTTTTCCCGTATGTTTAACATTTGTACTAAATCAAACAGTAACGACGCATGCATATATAAAAATAATAAAATTTCCCCAACGCCTTGCGAAGGATGCAGCTGAGATATAATGGGTTTAAAATTTTACTGTGCAGCGTCGGAAGTAAGAATCGAATAAACTAACCCTTTCCGGTTCGGGTCATTGGGTTTTACGACCTGTGCTCGTTTCGAAACAATAAACCGCTTCACCTGTACTTTCAGGTGTGTTTTGCATCGGTAATGTTATTATGCGAATATTGTTTTTATTTCATCCATTACTGTTACTTTGTAGCACCGCTGTTTATTTTATATACAGCGTTACCTTCCACTTAAGCAAGAATCGCTCGGAACAGTCAATTTTCTTTTAGAATAAAAATATTATACAGGGTGAATATTCAAAATGCTACGTGTAGATATAACTTAAATGTTTTAATGTTGTATATTTTTACATTTTACATTTTATAATACCCCCCCCCCCATCATTTAAAAAATATTAATAGTTAGTAACTAAATATATAAAAAAAACAATTTAATAACAGTAATTTTTCTAGATATTCCTGTATTAAATCATGTCCTATACGTATTATCTTCAACCGTTGATGAAATATTAAAAAATAAAATAGACAAACGACAAAGTATGAAGAAGAACAGTTTGAATAAATAAATAAATAAATAAAACAAATTAAAAAGGACAGTTAGGTACCCTTTTCTATATTAAAATAAGTGTATGTACTTTTTATATGACAAAAATGATTATTTAATATAACAAAGATTTAATATACCAAAGATTTCAAATACGTATATTTAGCAGTAGCAGTAAACAAATTACATAATGTTACAGTAAAATAATAATAGTGGTAACTAGGAACACGATGAATTTAGGAAATTTGTGTGTGCCCCTAGCTAACCCTAACCTAAATATAGAATAAACTGTCTATAATTTATAAAAAAGGTCTAAACTATGTCAGTCAGGCTGCACGAAGCCAGCAACCGCATCAAAATCGCAAGAGGCGTAAGGCAAGGAGACACCATGTCTCCTAAATTATTTATCACAATGCTAGAACACGCTTTCAAAAAGCTTGATTGGGATACAAAAGGAATAAACATAGATGGTCAGAAACTTTGTCACCTCCGTTTCGCAGACGATATCATCCTAACAACCGACGACTTGGGGGAGGCGAAACAAATGCTCTATGAATTAGAAGAGGCATGCTGCAGGGTCGGTCTGAAAATGAACCTTTCCAAAACAAAGATCATGAAAAACCTTGTCATGAGTGAAGGTATAAACATCGATAACACCGAAATCGAATGGGTTGAAAAATACACATACCTGGGCCATGAGATTAGAATATCCAGAGATAATCAGACATGCGAGATACAAAAGGAATAAACATAGATGGTCAGAAACTTTGTCACCTCCGTTTTGCAGACGATATCATCCTAACAACCGACGACTTGGGGGAGGCGAAACAAATGCTCTATGAATTAGAAGAGACATGCTGCAGGGTCGGTCTAAAAATGAACCTTTCCAAAACAAAGATCATGAAAAACCTTGTCATGAGTGAAGGTATAAACATCGATAACACCGAAATCGAATGGGTTGAAAAATACACATACCTGGGCCATGAGATTAGAATATCCAGAGATAATCAGACATGCGAGTTGCACAGAAGGATCAGCCTCGGATGGGCGGCCTACGGAAAGTTAAAGCACGTCTTCAAGAGTGAACTCCCCATCTGTCAAAAAAGAAAAGTATTCGATCAATGCGTCCTACCAGTACTTACATACGGCGCGGAAACACTCACCCTAACGATGACATCCGCGAAAAAACTAAAAGTAGCACAACGAAAAATGGAAAGGTCAATGACTGGATTGAGTTTGAGAGACCACGTCACAAACCAAAATCTGCGGAAAGAAACCGGCGTATCATCGAGCGAATAACCACGTTGAAATGAAATTGGTCAGGACATGTGGCCAGAATGAGCGGTGACAGATGGACTAAGAGGTTGTTAGAATGGAGACCACGTACCAATAAACGAAGTAGAGCAAGACCACCTACACGATGGACCGACGATCTGAAAAGAATTGTAAACAACTGGATCCAAACGGGTCAAAACAAAACCAGGTGGCAAGCCATGAGGGAGGCCTATGTCCAGCAGTGGACCTTTTAAGGGCTGGTTGATGATGATGATGATGAATTTATAAAAATGTAACTTAGCGGTTTACCGAATCCAGACTATTATATTCATTATACTTTTGTAATTATGTTTTACCTAATCTTTTATTTTCTTTTCATTTGATTTATTTAATGATCTGTTTCTGAGATTTATTGGTAAAAGATTGAGCAATCGTGGTCCAATAAAGTAAATATTTCTTTGTGTAGACGAAAAGCACTGAATGGAAGTACAATAATTTAAATTGGTGACAGCCCTTGTTTGAACTGGTTGAGTCACAATGAATTTAAACATTTTTTGTTGAAGGGAGAATTGAATAATTCGTATACAATATAATTGTCGCATGCTAAGGCATCCTGATTCAGAGAATGGTAATTCGGTAGGATACATCTTTGGCTTAAACAATAGTGTTTTAAAACATTTTTTTGAGCTATTTTTAAAGGTAACAATACGAAGTCGCATGCGAAACCCCAGTACCATAATACCATAATTTAGAATTGATTCAGAGTAAACTATTGTTGTTAATGTTAATGGTAAAATAAATATGTCTTATCTGTGAGAACCTCTATACAAGTTTTCTAATTTTTTTGCTAACATAATCAACATCAACATCCCATTTGATGAGTTTGTCAAAAAAAAACGCCTAGGTATTTAATATAGTTGCAAGATCGAATTTTTAAATTGCAATTGCAAGGCAAAGATGTATCGCATGTCGAATTATGTAGCGTTAAGAAATCCTTATTTGCCATTCCGCGCTTAGTCATAGAAAACGAGACAAAGTTAGTTTTATCAGTATTTAAAGTTAACTGATTTCAGTTCAACCAATAATTAATTTTGTGCAGGTCCAATTCCGCTTTCCTGAATGCCTCATTCCCCGAATTTTCAGTGACCAGTATTTACCAAAATTAAGCTTTATAATGTGCTTCTTACAGGGCCTAAACAAAAAAAAAATTAAAGATGTAATTAAAATTTTCTTGAATCCTACGCTTTCTGCTCAGTGGTTGAATACTTCACGAACATTAATATTTAACTTGTAAATCTTTTTTGTTATTACTTTTTTTTATAACGTTTGTGTATGTTATGTATAATTAGTACATTAATTCAACTGTTTTAACATATCGATGGTTGAAAGGCAAAAGGTCATAAGCGACAGTTTAATAACTTCGCAGTAGAACGATTTAAAGTTTTTTTTAACTTTAAATTATTTATATTTTTATTTTCAGGCGCATTTTTTTAATATCAAAATTGCTACAATAAAATCTAAGACGTTTTTGTTGTAATGATTATAAATACACCACAACATAGCCTTATACCTATAACAAAATTGCTGTCGATTAATCAATTTAGTGACCAAATTACATTTGGGTAAAAGGTCTTAACAAACTATACATTAAATGTTAGCATTTTGGTAAAACGTTTTAACCTCCTTAGATATATATATATGATTTAGTAAAACGTTTTAACCACCTTAGTTTTAGATACAAATAATTAGGTTAAACGTTTTATCATCTTACTTTTAAATACAAATGATTAGTTAAAACGTTTTAACCACCAGATTACTAAATATAGGCTAATAGGTTTAAATGTTTTAAGATTCTCGTAAAAGAGCTCAAGCGACAATACTTGCTTTTTTTTTTTTTTTTTTTTTTTTTATGATCGAGCACAAGCACTATAGGAAAATCCTTTAAGGCGCTCTGGGAGCGGTGCGTGTGCGAAGAAAGCGATTCACGTTTTTCTTGAATCGTTGGAGGTTATATTCGGTTGGAAACACGGTCTCAGAAAGGCCGTTCCACAAAGATGACGTCCTCCAAATGAAAGAGTTCTGAAACAATGATGTTCGGGGTGTACTAAGTTGAACCACATAGGGATGGGCGGCAGTGGTTCGTCGTGTGTTTCTGCTATGCATTACTCTAGGTGGAATCGAGCGGGCAATATCTGTCGAACACTTGCCATGAAAATATCTGTAGAAGAGAGTCAAATCACCAACCTGTCTTCGATGTTCTAAGCTGTCGAGGTTCTTAGTCAGCTCGTGGTCGCCGATTAGACGAACGGCTCTCCTTTGGATGGAATCCAACAACTGAAGGGTATGCTTCGGTGCAGAACTCCAGATATGAGAGCAGTATTCCAGTGATGGTCGAATCTGGGCTTTATAAAGTGTCAAAAGTTGTTGAGGTGTATACAACTTTTTTGTACGGAAAAGTATACCGAGCTTCTGAGAAGCTGCCCTGGCGATTGCCACTACGTGATTATGCCAAGACATATTTCCTCCCAGGTTGACACCCAGCAAATTAATAGACGAAGTCAGTGGAATTGCGTGTCCTGCCATAACGATATCGGGTTCTGCAATGTTGACCTTTGCTTGTTTTATTTTGTAGCAAAACAGGATAACGACCAATATTAAAAATAAACTAAATAGCAAATTGGTTTAAATAAGTTTTAATTGTTTTCCCAAATAATCTAAACGACAGTTGTTGTTTCAAATTATCCTTTATTTTGGCGCTTGGTAGGAAAAAGTGGCTTGCAATTTATTATTTTTCGGTTGACTCAAGCGACAAAAATATCATAGTAGAAAGCTAAAACCTCGCTTATTCAACGCGGAAAAACAAAAAAACTTTAGTGACGTTTAAATATAAATTTCAGGAAATTTGTCGCTTAAGACCTTTTGCCTTTTAAGCATCGATATATTTTAATTTAGTAGTTATTAAAATACATGAGTCCGGAATGATTTATTATTTAGATGACTTGCTACCACTTGTAATTTACAAAAATGTGGTCAAATAAAAATATATCAATGTCTATGTCACAAGCTAATCGGCTCCGAATCTATACACTTTGTGTTCCTAGCAAAATGCTCTATCCTTTACGCCATCGCATGATCCGTTGAATTTTCGGCAATAATATGGTAGGTACATGATTGACAATTAACAAGTACAAGTATCCTGTAAAGAAAAAAGTATGATGGAAGTAAAGTAGGACTCAATATTTTTGTGAGAATGTCGTCAAATGAAATAAAAGATTAACAACAACAATAACAGAAATAATAGATTTCAGAAAATTTAAATACCGGAATGACATAAAGGAATATTGGAGACAAACTGGCAATAATATTTTGTTACGACGATATTTTTAGAGTGATGACGTCAATTTACCAAAGACCATATAAACTATAGACCTAATGTTTTATTCATAAAATTCCTAAAAAGCCGATACGCTATTATTTGAAATGTTATAGAAAATCAGTAATGGGTGGATGAGAGAACTCCTTGGTTTTATTCTGCATGGCAATACCGTTCAACAATTGACGTTTGTTGCCAGACTCGCATATAGGAATGGGCACGTAGAACGAGAACATCAATGATATTGCAAAAACATTTGTCGAAAATCATTTGTTAGGCTGGTTGCCCACAGGACGGCAACGGCACCATTTGTCGCGCGCGGTATATCGCGCCGCATCCGCTGAGCGCTCGCCCACTACACGGTATTTCGTGCGAAACTTGTTTAGATTAATATTCCGTGTTGCCAGATCAATTCTGGTCAGTTGTTGCTATGAGCTTAAAAGTGAAGGATTGAAGAAAAGTAATTTTATTAGCGATGGTTTCACGTAGGCGCCGAAGAAGGCTATCAAAAGACAAAGGCAATATTGGGTCCATCCCATTTTGAGGCTCAGATTTGTGGAAGGGGCGTTTAATACATTATTTGCAAAAATTAGAGAGTGCTCTTCGGTGGCATATTTTTGATGCAAACACAACCTGTACTTTTATAGACTGCACTCACTGAATGACAACACAGCACTAAAAATATCGTTGGTAATATCGTCGTGTGGGCTAGAAATCATTTAATCCTATTGGCGTTCAAAAGTCAGGCGACACAAATTCGCGCGTTTTTTGACCGCCAAATCGCGAGTTTGTGCGGCAACGTCCTGCCGCGACGGTATTAGATATTTTCGCGGCCAGTGGGCGAACACCATATTTAATTGTATGACAAATTTGTGAATTTTGGTCGTTGCGATATCGCGTACGATTTATCGCGCGCGACAAATCGTGCCGTTACCGTCCTGTTGGCCACCAGCCTTAGTGTAGAAAAACATCAATGATTGTCTGTATTTTTTTCATATACACAGTTCGCAGGTTTTAGATTTATTTTGATGTTTGCAATGTATACAATAAACATCAATGGTATCATAAAATAATCAAAAATATAACATCGATGCATCGATGTTGGAGATGGAGATAATAGATCGAGTTTCAAAGCATCGATAATTTTTACCCATCCTTAGACTCGCCGGCATGAATATTAAAAGATAACCATACTTGCTGATGAAAAATAAATTAATATTTATTTTATTCACTTTTTGCATACTACACATGCAAACATGACGGTTTATTTCTGAACGACATCAATTACAAAAAACACACAAAAATGACCCAAAATAGCCACTAGAGCTTAAATTGTGTTGGACTAATTTAGCAACCTTGCAACGTTAATTCCATTAATTTAAAAATTCATATAGTAAGCGATACCCGTAAAATAAAATGCATGTTGCCAGAGTACAAGATACGATTACAATAGAAATATTTTTAAAATTTGATTATTGTCGTTTTGCCAAGTAGTAGAATAATTATCGATGGATACATTTATTATAAATATGAGGAATATAATTACTTTTTTATTAAAGCAGTTTGTAGAGCTATTGAAATTGCCAAATTAGTATGTTGAGCCTAATGAATAAACATGTAACAATTGCTTTTTCTTATAAAATCGAAGTAATTTCTTGTAAGCCAATAAATAAAAACTAAAGTAATTGACTTTGCTTCCAGCGATTGCTTAAAAGTGCAGGAATTGCTACTACTCAATGTTTTTCTTAAAAAATAAAGTAATTACTATCGTTTGCTTAAAATGTGATGAATAAATTAAGGAATTGCTTTTTCTAGTGTAGAAATTGCTTTCAACTTTTTAAGGTAAGTCGACTCCTGCATGATTTGCCTGGTAGCAGTCAACTTTAGTTCTCCGCGGCATACACGTGCGTCGCTCTTAATTTGTGTCTTCAATTATGGCTGAATATATATACGTCCGTAAAAGAAAAATCAACAGTGTACGTAAAAATTGCAGATATGATGGTTTCAGAAAGTTATATCGATTTGACTGCGAAAATGTTGTGGTTGGCAAATTATTTTTGACATACTGGTAAAAGACGAGGGGGGTACACTGTCGTCTTTAAATAAGATTAAAGTCTTTCTGCGGAAATTGTCGGATCCGGGCTTTCAAAAAAAAGGTGAAGAACTCGGTGTTCACCGAACTACTGTCTGTAAAACATACACTTCTGTAATGGATGCAGTTTTGGAGAAGGCCAATATTTGTATTAAATTTCCTAGAAGTGCTGATGCTGTTGTGGAAGCTAAACGGTTGTGGTCAGAGAGATTTATTTATGTTCCTTCAATTTGCGACCGAATATCAATTGCTTGTCTTTAATTTCTTCATCACTACTATCACTTACCTCATTTTCACTGAAATCTGCCACACAAATATAAGTTTCTTATTTTCCACAAAAACGTAACAGATTACTATTGCACTAAATAAATAGACCAACGTTGTTGTATTTACGTCAACTCTTTTGCAAATTAGGCACCAAACTGAACATGAAATCTATAATCTGAACAAGTGGATAAGCCACGTCTGAACTTGTGTTAAATAAGCATTTGCTACAGAGGTGTAAGAAAAACAGCGATCGCTTCAAAATTTTATTCATATCCAGATCTAGCAATTGCTTTTACTTATAGCATTTGCTAGTCAAGAAATTGCTTTTACTAAAAAGTAATTGCTGCAAGTAATTGCTGCAAGTAATTGCTGCAAGTAATTGCTTAATTTTTATTCATTAGGCTCATTGTTGGGGAGGTTTTGCAAGGTTTTCTCGACAAATACGTAAATCTGACTAAGGCGCGATGAAATAGAAGAAAAGGACGGATTGAGCGGAAATGAGCGATTGGGTAAACTGTAACTCACGTGTTGTATACTTTTTCTTCTTATGGAAATAATCCAGCGCATAAAAAACAAAACAAACGTTTTATGTAATATAAATTTAAAATCATACACCTTTTATGATTTAATGCCCAAAATAAAACATGTGCTTTTTTCAGGCGACTTTTTATATTTTCATATTTGCTTTTTCCGTGTTTTTATATAATTCTCCCCAGAGAAAACCTTTTAACTTTAACGTTCCCTATTTAACAATGCCCAAATACAAATCATAATATGTAAACTCTTGTAGGTATACGGTAAAAGGTAGAACGGTAAAAAATGGTCACAATAACATAAATATAAGGTGCTAAAAGAAATACAAAAATATAAAAATTTGTAAGTTAGTTGATAAAACTTTTAAATGTATTTATTGAATTGAATTTTCCGAGTGTGATTAAGAACATTTAAATATTTTTTAAAGTGGCGGGAGATCTTGGGGCCATCGAGTCATTCCATACTACCATCTATTTGGGAGAAGCCTTCCTAAAAACACTCTCACTTCGTAAAACCGATTAGGAGGAGTTCGATCTTGTTGGAAATA
The DNA here is from genome assembly GCA_963969555.1 of Polydrusus pterygomalis. Taxonomy (NCBI): domain Eukaryota; kingdom Metazoa; phylum Arthropoda; class Insecta; order Coleoptera; family Curculionidae; genus Polydrusus; species Polydrusus pterygomalis. The sequence goes on from OZ018376.1 coordinate 7,861,781, forward strand.
AATTTTCCTTAGAAGAATAAGGCTTGTTTTTTTGGTTAAACATTTCTTTATTTGAAAATTTAACTTCATCAGTCTACAGAATCTATCTTAGAAAGTTAAAATTTTGCCTACACATATTATTATATACTATCAATAATTGACAAAAGATTAGACTCCTCTCGGTGTTACCGGGTACTAATATTTGTGCCGGTCGGTACTTAAAGGGTACTAATTTATATTTTTTATAAATTCTTCAAATCGCACATAATTTTAAACCAGTCTCCTTTGCTAAAACTCAAGATGAATTATTTTTGTAAGCTTCAAAATATGCTATCACATTTACTTCTTCATTTATAATAAATTGTTTTTCACTTCTAGGTTTGACAAATACTCTTTCATTACTCCTAAATTTTCTGTACAATTTTAATAAATACCTTTCGTCTGGTTGATTACGTTCAGGATACATTTGACCATAACGTTCCAGTACTCGGAAACTATATTTCCTCGACACAAAATGCGTCTCTAATATATTGCATTTTTCTAAATGAGTGAACACCATTATTTAATATTAATAACTTTACCAACTGACGTTGCTTGCTTTTTTGACATAAGATTACTTTATAATGCCAAAACAAACCCTTTACAGTCGACTAAATGCCCTTTTATATTTGGTAGGTGAGTTGGAAATGATAGAGTACAAAATATACATTAAAAATATTACATTTTGCTAATTTATTTTTGAACGCATCATTCAATAGAGTTTCTATTTGTCCCATTTTAATCTATTTGTCACATCTTAATGAGCGGAAAAAATGCTACTAGTAATATAACCAACTCTGTATCTGCCACAATAAAAAACTCAGCAATAGTGTGCACCTAATTTGAAACACCCCCGTATATAAATATTTAATACACATTATTTTCGTCTCTTTGTCGTCTCCATAAATGCAAAAATCTAAAATAATTATTTAAAACTATTAAAGTAGTAGAAAATAACGTGAAACAATTTTGACTTTACCTTGTGAAAATGACTATAAATCAACTTGAAAGTTATTAAAAACGTTAGTCCAAGTGTCGAACAAATATTAAACTTTCGAAACAAGTTTACTTAAAAGTTTGTCTTCCAAAAGAGCAGAAATTCGCTGCAAACAAGAAAGTTAGTCGATTTAAATGTGTTTTTATAAATTTACACCGGTAATGCAGAATTGGGACTTACAAATAATTAATTTACAGAGAGCGGCTTTAAAATTATTCGAAGTTTTAATTGAAAACCTAAAAACGAAATATGTATTAAAAGGGAATTAAATTTAATTAAAGTGTTTTGTGTTCTGTACTAACAACCGAAAAAATTGAACACTTACAAAATCACCTCTGTATTTTTGTCTGTCTGCCTTTTTCCTTAGCCACAGCTTGATCAAAAATCGCTTGGATCATCCTTCAAAATTTTTTTTTGCATTTTTTTTTTTTTAGAAAAAAAAGGGTGGATCATACAACGCTACATGTATCAACTTTAATTATTTTAATGAATCATTGTATATGGTATATTTTACATGTTTACGTTCTCCAATCAATTATTTTTTTCATAAATCATGATTAATCAATTCCCTATACCTAACTTCAACCATTTACAAAATATTAACTTTTAAAACAACATAAACGAAAAATGGGGAAAAAAACTATTTTATAAGATGTTGAAAATGTCCTCCACCACTGTTCTGCAGTAGACCAATCAATCTAAAAATTCCTGTTGTACATTTTGTACTACTTGTGGAGAAATTTCCTCCTCCTTAAGCGAATCTATTGAGTTGGGTTCAAATTTATAAACTACATGTTTGACGTAGCCCCACAAAAAAAGTCCAAAGGGTTAAGATAGGGCTATCTGGGTGGCCACCCTATTGACCCTTCCTCTACCTATCTACCGCCCCCCGAAAAAACTGTATTTAAGTACTCCCTTACTTGACCAGAATAATGCGGGGAAGCACCATTATTTTAAAGGTTAAACGTGGTAAATCAGGATGACTATCATTTGAATTGCTGGAACCAGATCATTTTGAAGAAAATGTATGTAATTATTTTTTTATTTGTGTCTAAACCAAATATTTTGCAATAATATATCTCCTGGAGCTGTTCGATTATATTTCAACAACCGAAACACGAGAACAGATGTTATTGGTGAGCGGGTTTCAGGCCTTATATTGTCGCTGAAACCCGCCCGTATAACTACTTATGGGTCGTCGACAACTTCGTTATGTATTTGCTATTTGTATTCTTTTAACTTTCTATGTAGCATACATATTTTTAATTCGCTCTTATTTTTCCATATATGAAGTAAATTTAAAATACGGCCAAACTCAGAGCAATTACAGGAATTGGTGCTTCGGTTTGCTTGGCTCAATTCTTTATTGGGGAGTTTTTGCATGAAACTTGCATTTTATTAACAGTTATTTTTTTTTTTTTTTTTTTTTTTTTTAATTTTGTAGGTTATTCTTCACCTGACCTTATGGACTTGTCGCGCCTGCCAAGCAAGACATATTTTAGCATTCTACGCCGTTATGATCGAAAAACGGATTAGCCTTTTATATAGAACAACGCGCAAGAATCGTTCGAACCCGTCAAATTAATTTTTTTTAAAGGCATTTTTCTTTGGAAAAAAGATACGTCATATTACATACATTACACAGGGTGGATCATAAAAATGCTACGTGCACAATACACAATGTATTTGCATAAAGTTTTATTATCAATTTATAACGGCGCGCGCATTGGCGGCGGCGGAAAGGGAAGAGGGGCTAAGTCAAGTAAGCCCACCTCTAGAGTAAAATAACCCAACAAACATTTAAAGTCTTAGCGACCCCTAATTTAGAGAAAATTACCCATTAATTTTTTCTTATTATTCGACTTTTTGGACAAAACGGCCAAAGACTCTAACTGTTTGGTTAAAAGAAAGTGATTCGAACTTGTTATTATGTTTTCAAAGTCGAAATATATAAGAGGCCCAAAAGGTGGTCCAAAATAGTAGATATTTACCTTGTAAATTGACTTGATAGTTAGGTCTAAGAAAAGTCAGTAGTATTATAACCTTAGATTGGACGTTAAATCCCAAAATTCTTTTAGGCCAATAAATAAAAAATAAATTACTTCGTTTGGTCTTTAATGTATCTTCATGGTTAGGTTACAATGTCAACATTTTCTGAGGTGATGTATACTCTATATTACTATTACATTTTGTACTTAAAGCCCAGAAGACTTTAAATAATTATAAAATAAGTTATAGTAATGACTGAAATAGTTTCTTTATAGCCAAACAGTCATCTTCTTTTCGAAATCATGACCTTTAGGAAAAATATTTTACTGATTCCATTAACATGGTGTATTATCTTAAATTAATTTTGTTAAATTACTTGTAACACTAAAACAAATACATTTAAAAAAACCGAGCACATAACTACTTCGTCCAAGCACAAAATATTGGCTATAATTTAAATTTTCAATTTTATTTATCTTGTTTTTTTTTAACTAAATATCTTTTTTTCGGGGTCTTTGGCTTTTCAAGGTAAAATTGAAATCTATGTGAAAATTTTTTACGCGCACCTAATTTTTCACCTGACACCGATGAAATAGTGATTTTATAAGTATCTATATACTAGCAGTCCATTATTTTTTTTTTTTTTTTTTTTTATGATCGAGCACAAGCACTATAGGAAAAATCCTTTAAGGCGCTCTGGGAGCGGTGCGTGTGCGAAGAAAGCGATTCACGTTTTTCTTGAATCGTTGGAGGTTATATTCGGTTGGAAACACGGTCTCAGAAAGGCCGTTCCACAAAGATGACGTCCTCCAAATGAAAGAGTTCTGAAACAATGATGTTCGGGGTGTACTAATTTGAACCACATAGGGATGGGTGGCAGTGGTTCGTCGTGTGTTTCTGCTATGCATTACTCTAGGTGGCATCGAGCGGGCAATATCTGTCGAACACTTGCCATGAAAATATCTGTAGAAGAGAGTCAAATCACCAACCTGTCTTCGATGTTTTAAGCTGTCGAGGTTCTTAGTCAGCTCGTGGTCGCCGATTAGACGAACGGCTCTCCTTTGGATGGAATCCAACAACCGAAGGGTATGCTTCGGTGCAGAACTCCAGATATGAGAGCAGTATTCCAGTGATGGTCGAATCTGGGCTTTATAGAGTGTCAAAAGTTGTTGAGGTGTATACAACTTTTTGGTACGGAAAAGTATACCGAGCTTCTGAGAAGCTGCCCTGGCGATTGCCACTACGTGATTATGCCAAGACATATTTCCTCCCAGGTTGACACCCAGCAAATTAATAGACGAAGTCAGTGGAATTGCGTGTCCTGCCATAACGATATCGGGTTCTGCAATGTTGACCTTCTTAGAGAAAACTGCAGCCTGGGTTTTTTGAGCGTTAAATTCGACTTGGTTACTGTCACCCCAAGACAAAATTTCTTCCAGGTCTTTATTGAGGCGTGATACCTCATGTTGTCTGCGAAGATGTGCGTCAGCAGCCGATGTTTGAGATTTCAAAGTAAAAGATGAGATAAGTGTGCTGTCGTAAGCAAAGCAATATATAAGAATCAATAGCGTCTGACATGAGATAGGTATTCTGATTTAAGAAAACTCCTGCCTCCTGCGCTTTGTTAAAAATAAAAACAAATAATAGTTTCATCTTTTTCTAAAATTGTGGTTATGGTTTTCTATATATAAACTTCATAGCCCAACATAGACCCACAAAGGTTAAATACATGTCAAAAACACCTCTTTACTACCACGAGGAAGGCTACTTGGCCTTGTCTATGAAGCCTCATGACAGATGTTTTTTACCAGTTTATTACCTTGGTTTTATTCCCCACTAGGCGATTAAGGTAGGAGTATCAACATGCTTGCCAACCTATAACCAATTTCGCGTAGATTTATTTATGTTTTCTAGATTTTATACAAAATTTAAAGAAAATCAGTATCGACTTGATATTCTATAGGTAATAATTGACATATTTAATAAATATCAATGAATTTCATAACTTATTTTAGGAGAATTGTATGGCGAAAAATATCGGGTAAGATTTTTTTTAACATTATTATGTCATTGTCACTCATTGTTCTTTCACTATACAATTCTCCCAAAATTAGCAATGAAATAAATTGATATTTTTGTAATATATTAGATACTCCCTAAATAATATACCGACGATATTGATTTTCTTTAAATGTTAGTTATTAAAATAATAAACTAAAAAAATCAACGCGAAATAGGTTATAGGTTGGCAGTAGATTGAATGACGTTGAGAATTCAACCTTAAGTGGTTTATATTACTCGCTTCTGACTATGTAAAGCGTCCTGTCGGGCTGCCAGACATTTGACATTTTATGTATAATTTATCATATTTTTGAAGGAAAAAAATAGGGGCTCTTTTTTTAAATAAAAAGGTTTCTTCAAAGGAGATGTATCTTCTCCTTCAATGCTGCCGAATTTTTGTAAATTGCGAAATCAAAAGAATACTGTACTTTTCTTTGAACATATTGTCTTTTATTCGATAAATTGCTATTTTTTTAACATACGTACCTATTTTACCTAAATATATATTCACAAACGAGGTATGTGCAAAGAAAAACCATAATAAGGTCATGTTATTTTAGAATATAATAGTCCTGTAAAAGAATACTTTTTCCCTTGTCTGACCCTAGCAAAACTGCCTGGCGGACTATCACTAATCACTTTATACATTTTCACTTTTGAAATACTTATTTCAAATATTTTTTTAGTGTCTGTATTAAATATACAGGGTGTCCCAGATAAAAATGCACTCTACAGGGATCTCGTAAACAGTAGAAAATACAGAGATAGGTAAATTAAAAAAAAAAGTTGCGCCCTACTAAATTCTGTAATGTTGTGTTTTCAAATTTAAAAAATTCCGAATCCTTTCCAAGATATTTGGGCAAAACCAAATTTTTGCGATTTCGTTTTAATTTTTCCCTGACTCTATTTGAAAAGATATGTCAAAATAAAGGTTGCATTCTCATTGCCATTTTTTTCCTTCAAGTTGGTGTAATTAGCTTGTCAACCTGACGATTCGTTTTCTCATAACCACGATAAACTTTGTTTTTTTAAATAGTCGAAAAATTTTATTTTAACATTGATACTAAGCGATCATTAGATATAAGAAATATCTGAAAACCATTGTGAAATAGATGTTATTTATTTATTTATTTAAGCTACATAGGTCTTTCAGGTTTTACCCCATTTATAAGACTTACATCATCAAAATTATAAAGTATATAGTATATAAGTAAGTTATTGTAATAATTTTTATATGTTATATTTTATTTAATATAAAATATTTTATATATTAAGACTAGAAGTTATATTATTACATCACACTATTGCAATTCCAAGGAGCACAGCCTTGGTTACACTAGAATACCGATGGGCATTCATAGCAAAAATGTCCAGTTGGAAGGCAATCATATTGTTCATACAATGACATGTTGTAAACTGGCTATTCTATCATTAAGTTGTTAGCTGCTGTGGCCAGATAAAATAGGTCTCTTGATCTTCTATTAGCAGCTAGAATGCGAAATTTATGATCTCCGTTCAGATAGTGATGGAAATTGAAACCTTTGAGGTAGTGCTGGATGGTCAGTACCTCGTGGAGGATAGAATCCATCGGTTACAAAAGAAAGATATTTTTTAAATTTTCTCTGTACAATATTAATGTTCTTCACATATTCATTGTAAAGTGGATTCCATATCAGTGTGCCATATTCCAATCTAGAGCGTACAGGGTGTCCAGTTTTCGACACTTTTGACGGGTATCTCAGTTATTAGTACAGATAGAATGATGCGGTTTTCGCAAACCTGTGTCACTTTTTTGTGAAACAAACGATGCCCTTAACGGATTTATCATGGCCATCTTGGTTTTTGAGATACAGGGCGAAATTGAAAACGGTGCATTTTCAGACACTCCTTGTATTTTAATTATCTTATACCTTATTGAAAATATAAGAACGGGGTGTTATACAGTTTTTTACGTAGAATCCAGTGGCGTAGTTAGTATTTTTCCAGGTGTTCCCATTTTTGAGAAATATACCAAAGTTTTGTTTTTTTAAATGGAACGCCCTGTATATTTTTTTATATTTTCATTCTGCTTACTGAGAGCTTTCCAAAAATATATAATAGTTGGCACTTTGTTTTAACAGGAAGGTTAAAATTCATATTTTTAAAAAAATTGGGAGCAGGCCTTGGATTTTGTTTCACTAGAACAATTAAATTGTGGATTAAAATGCATACTTTTTATTTATAAATATTGTTAAAAATGGTTGCCATTCTCCCTAATACAACGCTGACACATTTCGGTAATAAGTCTCAAGGCGTTTAAAATTATTATAGGCCTGTGGTTTTGTAGAAATTGAAATGCTAAATGGGTAGCCTGTCGAAGTTCCTCTACAGTTCTGTGCCTGGTATTGTATATCTTGCTCTGCAAAAAACCCCAAAGAAAGAAGTCCAACACCGATAGATCGGGCGATCGCGGTGGCCATCTTACAGCTCCATTTGTGCCTATCCATTTTTGTTGAAAATAATTTTCTAGAAAATGCCTTACTACGTGAGAGTTATGACTCGGTGCACCGTCTTGCTGGAAATGTATAGCATTTAGCTGGGCAAGGGGAACGATTTCTAATACCTCGGGTATATAACCTCTTCCAAGATTTCCACATACATATTTGCCGTAAGGCCTCCCTCATAAATACGGTAAATTATTTGATTACCTAATATGAAGCAAGAAACACCAAATCCAAAGCGCCTTGCTGCTTCCTTTCGTAAATAACATATGATTTTCTTCAGACCAATGCCTTGTATTATGCCGGTTAAAAATTCCAGCACTAGAAATATGGTTCTCATCGGACCAGATTACTAATCTTCCAAAATTGGCATTGGCCCGGATTTGTTCTGTATACCAACGACAGAAGATTAATCGCCGATCTGCATCTCCAGGATGTAAATTTTGCACAATTTTAAATTTGTATGGATGGTATTTATATTTTCTTAGAAATGGCATCCATTTTCAACAATATTTATAAATAAAAAGGATGCATTTTAATCCACAATTTAATTGTTCTAGTGAAACAAATTCCAAGGCCTGCTCCCAATTTTTAAAAAAATATGAATTTTGACCTTCCTGTTAAAACAAAGTGCTAACTATTATATATTTTTGGAAAGCTCTCAGTAAGCAGAATGCAAATATGAAAAAATATACAGGGCGTTCCATTAAAAAAACATAACTTTGGTATATTTCTCAAAAATGGAAACACCTGGAAAAATACTAACTACGCCACTGGATTCTACGTAAAAAACTGTATAACACTCCGTTCTTATATTTTCGATAAGGTATAAGATAACTAAAATACAAGGGGTGTCTGAAAATGCACCGTTTTCAATTTCGCCCTGTATCTCAAAAACCAAGATGGCCATGATAAATCCGTTAAGGGCATCATTTGTTTCACAAAAAAGTGATACAGGTTTGCGAAAACCGCATCATTCTATCTGTACTAATAACTGAGATACCCGTCAAAAATGTCGAAAACTGGACACCCTGTACATCTGAGTAATTGAGGACTGAATATTATTAAAGTTTTTACATGTACGAATGAGAAATTCTAGCATTTTAATAATCTTAGAATAATACCGCGCATGAATTAAACACATGACTGCACCCATTATTAATTTTATATCTCCCCCTACAAACAAACTCTGACTAAGCCACTGCTATGCAAGTAATGGTAGTTTATAATATAATATATAATATATAAATTTGATTATTGTCGATATTTTGGAATCGTAATTAAAATGCTTTTAATCTTATAATAAAATGTCAACTTTCAGACTACTACCTAATTGAAAGTTTCTATATATTTGATGGGACTTTTAAACTTTACCATTTAAGGCTCCGATTTACTTCTAAATACAACAAAATGTTTTTCCAATTGGAAAAGTCGAAATATTGTCGCTGGCAGCGCAAAATCAAGGATTTCCGGTTCCCTGGTGAAAGGCAAAAAGTTTTGTTAAGTTGTTATAAAAGTTAAATGTAGTCGGACGTTTAGAGTAACCTTGTCCATAACGTCGTTGTATTACTTGTATTTGCATAAAACTCGACAGAGTAGATTAGTCGTTGAAAAACTATATTATAATATAGTAAATATTTCGCAAAGTTACTTTTCCATAATATTTATAATACAATATTTCCATCAGTGGCTCATTGCTTTCATATCATAAGAAGCGTTTTGTGCGATGTCACGAAAAACAATTCCAGTGAGGTAAATTGTCAAATTCTAATGGCAATTATTAAAAATTGTCGAGAAACAATTTTTGATTTTGTACCGCGTATACTGTATATTACAGGGTATCAAAAAAAAAAACTTGTCGGACTTTCGTTGTCTTTATTTTGTTACTTAACACAACGTTTTGATTAGTTAGTATCTCTAACCGTTTTCAAGTGTAAACTAAATTATAATTCTAAGGCAACTGTCTTAAATACTATCCATGTGCAATGAAGCTTGATGACTCCGCCTACGTGCTTATTTGAGTGTGTTGCTCCTGTCTGTGTATGTAACGTGCCGCTATCACGCGGTATTATGACGGCATGGATGCTCCGATTTAGTTTGAAATAATAATTAAATTATTATACTTAGAAATGTGTAAATTATACTTAGAAATGTGTAAATTTGACTGTTTTGTTAAAATAAAAAATATAGGATAATCTGTATATTAGTACATATTGAAGAGAGCTCAAACCACCTTTTCAAAAATAGCGACAAAATTATTTCTTAAGCTATACACAGCCATTTACCTGCTGGTCCTTGTACTCTTTGTTCATGAAATGTATTAATCTTAAGTCGGTTATGAAATGTTTTGGATTGGTATATCCATTCTCCCCCGACTTTCTGTGTAATACGCCAAGACCGCCGTGCTATTTCGCTTTGTTTCAGCGACATTTACTGTTTATTTTTTTCCAATTTTATCGAAATTGAAACAATTAAAAATGCGGTTACCATGATATCGACTAATATGGACACCGGAAAGTTTTAAAAATTACGAAAACGTTATCTGATATCAATGAAATTGAGACGAATAAAATGTATTTGCACTATCGTAGATTAAATTTTGAATGATACACGTTCGATATGAACTTTGTTAATGAAACTTGTACAATTTAACCACTCGGCTGACGCCTCGTTGTTTAACGTTGCACACGTTTCATTATAGTGTTCATCGAACTAGTTAATCATTAATAACTATCTACTAACTGTTCTCTCTCCCGGCCATATTATCTTAATATCAACAAATATAATAATAAATGCGGAAACCCAAAACAAAACAATATTAATACTCAGCAGATGATGTCATCGATCCTGTGCTGCTCGGATGTTTGTTTAGAGTTCACCGCCGTGTTATATATGTGCATGTCGCATGTCGCGTTCATTTTTTATGAAATAGACCCGTATATACGCACCCAGTTGTATTTTCAATACTCATACTAACTAACCGACAAGGTAATTTTTTTTGATACTACTTCATTGTCTACCATCTTCAAACAAACGTATATAGGGTACTTACATAATATTATATTTATAGCATGTACCTAACTTCAGGTGATACGATCTAGCCTACTTTCCTATAACATTATTTGTGAATCAAACAGAAGCATCAATAGATTTTTGTTTAACGAAACTTAACCAGCAGTGTTTAATAAATTAATAATACCGTTGACTAAAAATTTTATCGTTGTAAAAATCTACAAAACGGCAGCTTCAACCAACAAGGACAGAACAAGATAGATATCTCATTATCATAACAAGCAAACAAAACGTCGAAAACAAGCTCCTAAGGCTACAACAGCGACGAGCTAATTAAATTATTACGTCCCTTCTTATAGGGCACAGTTTATAATTATTCTTACCAAGAAATAAACGATCGATCTAAAATGTTGTCTTAACCAACAAAAAACTCTGACAAAATCCGGTTATTGTGAAGTCAACGTTTATCGAATCTCAGCCGAATAAAACCAACATTAGTTTTGGTTGAATGGGTTCTAATCTACCATTATTTACCCTCAAATAACAACTTTACACAGTTTTTTTTTGCTTAGCCTTATAACATCAATTCTCCTTATTTACAAACATTTTTTGGAAAACTTCCTTAAGTTGTTTATCATAATTTCATTCCAATTGTTGTATATCAAAACGAAAAAATAAGTACATTTTTGTTCTCGAAGCTTAACAGTATTATTTAACAATTTTGAAGCAAAAAGTTTTCCGAAACTCCTCATGAAAGAAAGTTCCTGCATACTTTGTATATGCGAAACAACGCTACATAAATATTCGCAAATGACAATAAGATGGCGGTGTTTTTTCTTACCTTGTGTGGAAAGTTTTAAGTAATTTCTTGAGTTTAAGGATACCCGGGACAAAATAATTTCTCTTAGCAGTAATTCTTTTAATTTAAAGAAATGGCCCAGGCTTAAAGTTGTGGAGTTGAAATTATAGAAACAGAAGAAAAACTAAAAATCTTCATCCACTATCCACTAAATTTCAGTGCATCCGATACGTAGGTGAAATGCGAGACCTAGAGAACAGCACCAAGTGACACTATGAAGCATTAAGTTCCAATCCATTCAATTTACACCAGTTCATTAGGATGATCAAATCTAACTGTAATTATTCATATTCTTGGAAAGATACGAAAAAACAATTTAAGGTCGTCGACAAATAAAAGATAGTTGGGAAATTTAAATCATTTATGAATATCATTAATGAATAGGTTACAAAGTAAGGAATCCACATGAGAGCCCTGGGAAACCCCTGAAGTAACCTCAACTACTCTCGAAGCGAACCTTAACAATCTGAGTTCGATTATGTAGATAGCTTTCAAACCATTTTAGCAGAGGGCCATGAATACCAAGAGCCTCAAGCTTGGCCAAAAGTATCCGATGACTGATTCTGTCAAAGGCCTTGGATAAATCTGTGTAGATAGCATGAACCGTTCCTCCAAGCTGCAAGGTCTCCGACAGGTGTTAGTGGATAACTGGGCAACTTTTTTGTTATTGATTTCTTCACCAAATATTCTTCTTTACAATACGTATTGCTTTCTTTCTAATAACTTAACTAACAGGCTTGTCGATAATTTACACTTTTGAAAATAGGAATTTTCTCGAACCTTTATATTATTAAATCATCTGATAAAATAATTGCCGAGAAAAATATTATTATATTTAACAGCATTTTTATTTGTAAGAAAACCAAATTTAATAACAATTTTTGTTGAAAACTCGTAATTAAAATTTATATTGAGTTTCATATTGTGATATTATATTTTCCTTTGGGTGTTTTAATTAAAAGTTTACATCATTATTAAGCTGAAATTATAAGTTCATTATTTTAATGCTTTAATTTACTTTTAAAAAATGTTTTACCTGATAAAGAAAAATAATTTTTTTTTAAGTTTAACTTATTAGTTTTCCAATTATTTATTTATAGGCTCGGTCAGTGACTCATCTAATATCGAAAACTAATTATTTGGACACAATAAATTTTTTCATTGTTTTCGCACCTGACATCAATCATAATTAAGAAACTTTGTCACTCTGCTTTATAACGGGTCGACTGAAAGTTGTCTTACGCCAGGAATGCAAAATATCAATCAGCTGTTTACATTTAAAATAGTAAGGTAGTTCTAATGAATCGCTGCTTCGACTATGTCAATTCATTGTTTTATTATAGTATTGCCTATTAACTTTAAACATGAATAATATGAAATATGATGGATATGAAAGTTTTATTTTGTATTATACAGGGTGTTTCAAAAGAACGGCACGGAACTTAAGGGGGTGATTTGTTATAATATTTTTTATATATAAAGTGTGTCCACCGATAGAGTTTGGAAGAGGAAAAACTTTTTTATTAGCAGGTTTAGAAGAAAAAGTCATTCTGCATAAAAATTTCTGCTTGTGCTGGAACTACAATTTCGAATACCAGATTTGCGATTACTATACAGGGTTCGTCACAACCAACATTTTTAATTTTTTAGTCCCTTTCTTTTGTAATTCCTTTATTTCCTAAATGAATTTTCCTAGTGTTGAAACTATAATTTCAACTATTAGATTTGCAATTATTATACAGGGTTCATCAGAAGCAACAGTTTTTGTTTTTTGGATTTTTTTTTCAATTCTAATTTTCAATTCCCTTAAGCTAAATCATCACTTTGGGAACAAATGGATTTGAAGGTATCTATGGTCGAAACCAGTTGACACGTAGGAGTTCCAATCTTACAATTATCGACTTTTATTGTTATCGGAATATCAGATATCGAGTTGAACTATGCGCACTTGGTGGTACCACGTTTGAATAAAAGTTTTATAATTTATGATTGAATGAATTAAAGAAATATGACATGTAATATTAAAAATACTTTAAAAGTAGGCAAATAAAATGGGTTTCTTACAACAAAATCGTTACTTGACCAGATATAAAATCATATTCGAAGTAAGAAAGCAACAATAGTTGTTTGTTCTTACGTAAATTTATTTTAAGCGAATTCCAAAAAACTAAAAATGTTCTTTCTGACTAGCCCTGTGTAGTTATCGTAAATCTGATATTCCAAATTGTAGTTTCAGCACAAGCAGACGTTTTTATATTAGCTTTTATTGCTGTGGATTTTTATCATTGATTGAAAAGAACCGTGGCTGTGTTTAGGGAAACAGGTTCTATACAACACAAAAAAGGAGCAGGAAGACCATGTGTAACAACAGAAGAACTTGTTGCAAACGTTCATGAAATAATGCAAAATACGCCAACAAATTGTATAAGACGGCTGCCCAAGAAGTGGGAAGATCTTATGGAACATGCAGGACTATTCTTAAGAAGCAGCTAAATTTATTTCCTTATAAAGTGCAAGTATTCCAAGAAATACAAGCCGCAGATTTTGAAAGACGCAGGAATAATTACTCTCAATGGTTTTCCCAAAATTTATTGGAAAGAAATGATTTATTAGACCTCACATTTTTTTCAGATGAAGCCTGGTTCCACCTCTCCGGTTATGTGAATTCTCAGAATACATGTAATTATTTTTCTTTTTCTTTGTATATTCTTACTTTGTTAATTTTGTAAATAACAAAAATAAATTTGTATTTGTCTACTTATTTTATTACTCATTAGTTTAGCATATCATGTCATAAAATGAATTTGACAAAATTTTAACCTAGATTTGGTGAGATATATCTTCCCCATATCATTGTGATCTAAACCAAGACCCACGTTTTTTAATCCAAGCCCTCTTTGATGCAAATAATTTTTGCTCGCACGGTATAAAATATTGACTAAATTTAGCAATATTTGGCTTTGCATTGTAATTTTTGCCCTACCTTACTAAAATGTCACGAGCCGCCACTGATTAACTAACTAAGAGTGATTTCTTAAGGGTCAAACTATGTAGTATGTGGTTACGGGTTAGAGAAATGGAAGCATTGACGTTATTGACATATTAAATAGTTAGCTGATTTGCTGAGTTCGTAATTAATATTAATAAACTTTCGATCAAAGCGATGTAGCTGGCCTGGCATGTGGAGCTAAGTTCGGATGATTGAAACATTTATTCGCATATTGGTTAAAATCGGTTTAGTTCAAGAATAATGCAAATAGAATGCATAATACTTACGTATTTTGGCAGCAGTAGCGAAAGTAGGTATTTACGGAATAACAAATTACAGTGATTTGTTCCCTACGCACTGAGAAAAAAACCTTCTATTCCTTATGGGAATTCACATACTCTTTATACAACTGTTCAATACTATATTATATAACAGCAACGCGCTTTCCTACTGGAAGACAATGAAAATTGCTAGATCGTTCTGTAGTGATATTATGGTAATTTAGCCAATAGGAAATATGAATTATTACTACCACAGAATGGTTTATAGACAATATTGCTCTGAATACTCACAGTAATTATCACGTTTTATTGGGGGTGCAATCTGGTTTTGTATTAGTTCCGACTGGCAGTTTTAATGAAATTTAACATTATTCATAATATTATTTGCTTGCTACGGTTAATAAAGCATAGATTTGCCACTAAAAATCAGTACTGTAGTTCTCAAAAATTTAAATAGCTTCTAGTGTGATATTGTTCTTGTTCTTTTTGCTTATGATTATCTATTAGGAAACATGGTTTACTGAGATAGTTAAATTCCTCCATAGATTACCAATATTAAAATAAGAATCGTCTATTGCTTCATCTGACATGCAAAGTTTAAAAAAAACTTAAATACACAGTAAAAGTAAATTAATTGAAACAGGAATTGGGTACGATCAATAAAATTCAAATTTAGACAGGACAGCTAGAAGACTCCGAACAATGATATGACCTGCGCAACAAATACGTTAAAACTAATACTACGGCGCGCGGCAATTGCCGATCGCTACGAACCCCCACCTAATAGTCTTGTAGATTATGGGTTCTGACGGATACATTTCGTTTTCGGGGACTTTGGTCTGCTTTCTTAATTGTAGAGAAAGGGCGTTACTGGAAACAAAATGCGTCGCATTGAGAAGATACAATTTATTTCTT
This sequence comes from Polydrusus pterygomalis, assembly GCA_963969555.1. Taxonomy (NCBI): domain Eukaryota; kingdom Metazoa; phylum Arthropoda; class Insecta; order Coleoptera; family Curculionidae; genus Polydrusus; species Polydrusus pterygomalis. Next base: position 7,877,382 of record OZ018376.1, read on the forward strand.
AACAAAATTGATGTATTAAATGTATTTCATTATTCAACAAGACTGTGCTGCTAATGAAACTGATTACTACGAATAAAAACACTGTTCTAGCAAATTTGGAATTGATATTACAATAAAGCGGATTTGATGCACTAGTAATTTATTTAATATGGGTTAATAAAAAATAAGCTATCAATATAAACTGTGTAAATGTCTTAACAAACCTGTTGTATTAGATTTTCCCCAGTACAGTTTTAATTTGAACGTTTTATAAAAAAATGTTAAAGGGAAGAAAAAAACTTTTTGTCAAATTTGCCATATTTCGTGGGACATCGCCAGACTTCATGGAAAATCGCATGTAAATTTTGCTACCCAAAAATAATGGCTTACCCATTAATTTTACATCAAAATAGGGAACTTTCCAATTTTTTTTTTCAATAATATGATTTAGTTAGGCCTGAAAAAAGTATTTCCCAATTATTACTCCTTAAAAATCAAAAATAACTTGGTAAAAACTCTTTAAAGTTTCGCGCGTGTCGAAAGCATTTCAAACGATCTCTAAAGCGCGCGAAGCCCGATGACGTTAGGGGGTATGACGTTTGGTCATCCGTCATCCTGACAAATCATCAAATTTATTGAAAACCTATAACCTATTTCGTGGATATGTCACACACAAATCTGACAAATGATACCCTTTGACGTCACGACTACTAGCAGCGCGTTTTTACCCGCTTGGAATAATTTGAATTTTGGCGCATTTTTAAATCTTTCTAGCGGTCTTTTGGGACGAAATATTTTGTTTTTTTTGCTGCCATATGTTTTATGACAATATGTACTTATGATTTATAGAATTTTTTCCCAATTTAAAATTTTTGTCAAGTTTCCTATTGTATAAGACTTTTTTGAAGGTCCTTACGATGGACTCAAACACCAAATTTTATTATGTTCCAATAAGCCAACTACAGTTTATTTGGAAAAAACTCTTTATAAAATAATTTAAAATTAAATACGGCTGTGAAATCATCCGTAATAATTACAATTATTATGATAACGCCAAAAAAAAATAACAATGATTAACTGGTACTACATGGAAAATAGTTCTCGAAGAGTATCAGAAAGAAATGTTCTCTGTGATGTTTCCTGACAGACCCATTCCAAGCAAAGCAGTCCTAAATATTGATCGTAATTTGGGCAGTAAAGGTACTGTAATGAATAAAAATGCAACTGCTTAGAGCAAAATAATGATGTACTCAATGGTAGAGCACAAAAAAATAATGCAAATTTAGAAGTTTTACTTCATATCAAAGAAAAAATTGAATTAGCCGTGCTTTTTGGCAAAACTGTAGAAGAGCATTACTTCACAGTACGGCGCAAATTACAAGCAGCAAACGTTTGTTAAAGTTATGGTAAGGGTAAATAACGATAGAAAATTCTTACGAATGCACCTTTACAATAAACCAAATGTTCAAAATGATAGATATCGGAGTACAGAAAATTAATACAGAATACAGATGGGTACAAACAAGGACTCAAATGTGGAAAAGAAAATTTTCTGGAACTTTTACAAAATCAAATTGGATCTTTATTACAGGTCGCCCCTGCGAATAAAGATATTTGATTTCAAATTGACGGTTGTCCTGATCACAATGCACGAGAAACGATAAGTAAATGAATATGTCCAAAAGGTTTTCAATGAATGCACAATAGGATTAAATTACACCTGGCCAGCTAGGTGTCCTGATTTTTTTCCAAACGAATTTTTTCTGTAAGGTCATATTAAAGTATTATTTATAAAAATGGCATTATCTAAATTTAAACGAACTAAATATTGCAATTTCAGGGGTATGCAATCGAACAATCGAGTCTCTGCGTATCAAATTAATAATGTAAGAACTGAATTTCATGATCGCTTAGGATATTGCTTAGCAGTAAACGAAGGAGTGTTTAAGCATCTAATGAAAGAATATTAAGCATCTAATTAAAGAATATTAAGTTTGCATAGCTAGGTAATAGTGCCTCAGCCACGTTTTTCACAGCCCAATTTTTGGACAGAACGAAAAGTGACATAGTATTTTTCTTAAAACGAAATAGCGAATGCCGCACAATTCCAAACTTTCGCCTAATAAACAGTGTTTAAACTTCTTAGATAAAACATAATATGAGAAAAATACAAACATCAAAACCTCATTGTTTTTGCCAAATTTCATCCTTTTATTTAATTCACGTCAGAAAAAGTTTCTAAAAATCCAAATTACTAGTTTCAAAACTTCAGTTTAACTCCGTGAAAACACCGGTAAAACAACTTCCAACTTGGAAGTTATTAAAAAGGTTACTTTAAATGTCAAACGGATCCCAACTTTCAAAACAATTTTACTTAAAAGTTTCGTTCCGAAAGGGTGGAGTTGGTTGGGATTGATACGGCGAATCAGTTTTTTGAAATTTGGTTTTAACGAAGAACATTGCTTTTGAAATAGGATTTATGACATACAATTTATTTAAAATAAATTGGTATTTTCTGTAGGGGTTATTAATAAAGGAGAATCATTATAATAAACATGGAAAAAGGGAGCCCTGTCCAAAGATAGGAAATAACCTAACCATGTCAGCTTACAATCAAATATATTTTTATATATTATCTTTTAACTAAGAAAGACAGGAAGTTTACATTGAACAAGAAGTTTATAAAAGACATTTTTCAACAATGTAAAAATATATTGGCTAATGAACTGTTGACATATTGGCGTATGTGCTATTTCGTTTTTCACCAGTCGATACCTATTCTTTAAATTATTTATCCACACTTATTGAAGTAGTATCAGTAGTAACGCTAGCGGGATCCATGGCCTATAGGTCAACGAGTTTCTATTTACAGTATTTCGGATACCTATTAATCAATTAATAAAAAGTATTTGGCGGATTAAATATATTAACATTATTCTTCATAGGGTCGCACATATTTGTTCTATTTTATTTTTCAAGATAAAATACATAACAAACTAGCGAATAAAGTTATATTATGAGATTTTACTTTGAAACTAGAAAAATTTATTTAATTGCATTTTAAAAGTATTTTATTGCAAAACTATGAAAAACTTACCAAGCTTTCTTTAATACGATACGGAAAAAACTTTTAGCGAAGCTGTGTGCACAAAACAAATTTGTATAAATATTCGCAAATGGGAAAAAGATTACTATACTTTGCGAAAAGTTTAAAATTATTTCTTCTTTCTAATTTGAATTTTTTTTTAAAACATCGAATCCTAAAACGAATATAGTGTGTGTAGTATATTATTATGTATAAATACAGTTTTCTACGATCACCTATGAAATAAAATAAATTTATGTATGTATCAGAGACGTAACGTTTATAAATTTAAAAAAAAAACTTGGGGGCGGTTTCTACCACCAAAAGAGGGGTAAATTTCATGAAGACAGGAAAAAAGAATCGCAAACTAAAAATAAACGCAGCAGTAGTTCAGAATTTTTTTTTAGCAAATAAAGATACTAAATTTATTCCAGGTAAAAATTCCACCCCTGTATACAGTAAATCGTATAAAAAAATTTTTAATTTATTTTTATATTGAACCAGTTAAGTAAGATACAGATTATTATTTTGAAAAGTACCCCTTATATAATATGTCTTTCTGTAACTGACAATGATTTATAATCTCTGTGTTGTTTTTAGTTACAATTTTCCCCCTTTGCTTGCTTATAATATACTACAGATTATGATCGTCGCAAGCATTAACCATTAGTTATAGTATTTTTTGTATTGTGAATTCGTAAATATTGTTTCTAATGTTGATGGTCGCTTAGTCACAGTCGCGAGTTCACATTTCACGCAAACGTTGTATAAAATATTGCTTTCAAAACTGTCAAAATTTTTTTAAATCGGCTAAGAAAGGAGCACTTTTGAGACCATAGTTCTGGCAGAAAATCGCATTTTCAGTGGGCACCACTCTTAAAGTAATTAAAAACATGAATACTTTTATTTTGGACAAAAAATAATTATTAACACAGGTATGTGCCCCTAAAATAAAATTTTTGCTATGCCACTGATTATTACCTATTTTAAAAAACGTTTATCAAAGATCATCCATAAACTTAATATACTTAAAGAGGTCAGGAAGTACGAATTCATTTACCATGCATGTCCAAAGTAATTTTAATTATTTTGAAAGTATCATATCGAAGATTGCCGGAAAAGTAGGTTATTTTAAAAGAATCATTTCTAATTTAAGTTTGTTTTAAAAAAAAACGGTATTTAATACTATTTTATTACCATATTTTCTTTATTGTTCTTCTATTTTATATTGTGCCAGTGAGGAATTATTCGATAAATTACAAATTTTACAAAATAAGGCAATGCGGATTATTTTAAATTGTGACAAATATAAAAAAATAAATTTTGTATTAAAAAATTTAGATTGGTTGAATGTCAGACATGTAATTTTTTATTTAGTATGTATCATTATACATAAAATTAAAAATAATTTATTGCCTGATTGTTTAAAAAATTTCTTCTTTTAATTATGACCATCATTATTATAAAACAAGAACTAATTAAAATTTTTATGTGGATAGAAGGTCTAAGACATTAGCCAATAGGTCTATTTTTTATAAAGGTTGGATAGAATATAATAATTTGGGAAATTTTATTAAATCTCAAATATCATTAAAACTTTTTAAAAAAACTTTAGAATTACATTTAATTAAAAAAACAAAATTATACATATTATTTGATACAATTTGCAAAATGTTTAACTTTTCTGTTTTTTTTTGTTGCGTTCTAAAATTTAAATATACCTAAATCTGTAAAAATTTGTTAAAAAAATATATTAAAAAATATTTAATTGTTCCTTTTTGCTAAATAAAACATGTTACTACTACTACCACTAACTATTGTCAAACTAAATGGAACTGTCTGACACCCGAGTGATGATTATATTGATATTTCCAGTTTTCTTTGCACACTTAAGAAGAACTCTTCATCCTGGAATAACCTCGTTTTCTTGGCTTAACCCACTAAAGCAAAAGCAACTCCGAGAAACAACCGTCACATCGTCATATATGTCAACTGTCAAAACGCTTTGTTTTTAGAAAAAGTTGACTCTAGCAGACGAAAAACTAACGATTGAAACCAAATCCGTGTCGCCGAAATATATTAAATTATCTGCACATCCCCAAAATCCCTGACACTTTTTTTATCTGCCAAACTTTTGGGTTTAATTTTACGGAACAAGCGTAATGCCATTTTTGTGTAACAAACCCCGAAAGCCCTAATTAATTATAAAACAAACTTTTATCCCAAAAAGCCATTCAGCACATCTGTTCGCCCCAGACGACCTCTAAAAACTCCTTTAAATACTAAAACATTATTTTTTCCATTAGCGAATGGGATCGTGGAAACATGGCGATATTACATTAGCGCATTCCTGAATTATTTCCATTCTACTTACTCGGCGTAATTAGTGATATTAATTAAAACCGCAGTTAAATTAGACTATAGTTACACAAACGCAAATTAACCAATAAATTCGTCAAACGAATTACATATTTCCGAATACCAGCTGAGAAATTCGGGGAAACCGATCGGTCTATGAATTTTGCGTTGGAAATCTGTTATGGGGCGATATCGTTTTGTTCATTATACCAATTTGAGGGTTATACTGTGTTTACCAACGTGTTTCTAGTGTATCTATTGAGTGACAAATTGATTGTAGGCAGGTCCGGATTTGGGGAGTACGGCGGGTCATGCAGAATAGGAACGGAGGAAAGTTTGTTATTTAAAAAATAATCCAAAGTATCCAAGATCAGGGTTTGCCATGTTGAATAAATGTTTAGTTTGTTACGGAGTTAAATACAGTGCGAGCAAAAATTATTTGCATCAAAGAGGGCCTTGCATCTAAGGGCGTAATGCTTAGCCGTAGAGCTTAATACCTGTGGGGTGTCAGTAACTACCTGAATTAACAATCAATCAGTTATTCCGTCATCTTTGACGGTCGTTACAATTTAATTCGTCGCTAATTTTTCCAATTTCTTGAACAATTCACACAATAGGCTTTACGGAACAGCACAAAATATTCATGGTTGAAGCGTATTTTCGAAACGGGGTTAGAGTAAATTGTGAGTGGCAATATAATCCGGGTTTGTGCATGGACGATTTTCACGAACATTATCCTAACGTTGCTTTTATTGCTGAGGATTTTTATCATTGCCTGAAAAGAACCGTGGCTGTGTTTAGGGAAACAGGTTCTATACAACACAAAAAAGGAGCAGGAAGACCATCTGTAAGAACAGAAGAACTTGTTGCAAACGTTCGTGAAATAATGCAAAATACGCCAACAAATTGTATAAGACGCCTGTCCCAAGAAGTGGGAAGATCTTATGAAACATGCAGGACTATTCTTAAGAAGCAGCTAAATTTATTTCCTTATAAAGTGCAAGTATTCCAAGAAATACAAGCCGCAGATTATGAAAGACGCAGGAATTACTCTCAATAGTTTACCCAAAATGTATTGGAAAGAAATGATTTATTAGACCTGACATTTTTTTCGGATGAAGCCTGGTTCCACCTCTCCGGTTATGTGAATTCTCAGAATACACGCATGTGGAGTAGGTAGTGAAAATCCCCATTTTTTTGTAGAAGAATTTTTTTTCATGACACAGTTACAGCACAGCGGTATAGAGACAATATTTTGAATCCATTTGTGGAGAAATTACTTGACAAGGAACTACGTTTTGGATATTTTGAACAGGACGGTGCAACCGCCCATACAGCCGCCGAAACTATTAACTACTTACGCAATTTTTTCTACGACAGATTGATCAGTTTTCGATCAGACATTGAATTCCCACCCCGATCATCTTGTTTAACGGTTGTGGATTACTTCGTTTTTCCTCATTTAAAGAACACTATTTTTAAAACACCAGTTGCAAATTTAAAACAATTACAAGAAAGGATTATCCAAGAATGTGGTAACATTTCTCCAGAGATGCTGGTCAACACTTTCGAAAATATGAAGAGACGTGTGAATTTATGCTTGTAGCTTGGCGGTGGCCAATTTCAGCAATTTATGTAATTATTTTTCTTTTTCTTTCTGTATATTCTCACTTTGTTAATTTTGTAAACAACAAAAATAAATTTGTATTTGTCTACTTATTTTATTACTCATTGTTTGGCATATCATATCATAATATAAATTTGACAAAATTTTAACCTAGATTTGATTAGATATATATCGTCCCCATATTATTATGATCTAAACCAAGCCACACGTTTTTTAATCCAAGCCCTCTTTAATGCAAATAATTTTTGCTCGCACGGATTATTAGTTGAATTGAATTAAACGAAACTCTAAGTAGGCTTTTTTTTCGTCGTCGTTCTTTTTTATGTGGATGTGGTTTCATTTAAACCGCAGTTAAATTAGACTCAATTACATAAACGCAAATAAACCACTGTCACATGAATAACATATTTTCAGTAAGCATCTGGTAAATTCGTATTTGAAATTTGCGGAATGCTGTTTGAGAACTTTGCGTTGTGAAACGTGTCAGAACTTTATGTTGTGTTGATTATCTTATTTCAAAGGCTTTAAGGCTACGAAGGACGTATTTTTACGGAATAGTCTATATTAATGTGTGCGCATTCATTGAAGCCTGAACGATACGCTGTGAAAATAAGTTTAATTCGCGGAATTCGTTCAGATGTAGGAATCTTGCGTTGAGGACATATAATAATATGTAGGGCGATGTTTCGTTTGTTGATGTTGCTCTTTTGAGGACTATATTATTGAGTTTACTACTGTGTTTTGATTAAGATAGGATTGTTACTTAGCCTGTAACTTAATCGCAATTTCGGTAAATGGTTGTACCTGTCAAACCGATAATCTTACATTCTTCTGATTTTCAATTAATCAGCCCTCTATGATACTTTCACAACTGTTCTATTAACGCAACCCGTTACAAAATCTTGTTTTTATTTCACTCCCAATATATCGCAACCCGATAAGTATGATTTCTTGTTGTGGACTCTTTTAATATTACGAGTTAACCATTTATATTATTTTGTTCCTATCTTCCTTTTTCATTAAAGATCATCCTTTTTGCCGTATGTTTGTAATCCTTCGCTGATATCATGCTGACTTCTGGTGATCCTACACATCATACATAACAAACATGTTATTTTTTACAGGAACAAAATAAGTCACTTCAAAAGATCAAGTTTATTTTGAACACTTACGACCTCCTTCAATTTGAAGAGAACTGACAAATAGGAATAAATTTCGTGAGCCGTCACTTCTTGACAGACGACGTGTCATATGTTCAGGTCGGGTCGATCGTGATTTGTTTCTGTAGAAACTTTATTGAAAAAGGTCTAGTTAATGAAAAACCATCCAATGTTGCCACATATTGCAACGATGTATTAAGGTTAATTTCAGTTTTATACCGGACATAATATCCTCGTTGGAGAGTAGAAATTTGAGTTTAAGAAACTCACTGCGTATTGTTGAAACTTTTTCCGCTAAATGTAACAACATTCCCGGTAAAGTAGGAGGTCAAGTAAGAAACAAATTGGATGTAACTGTAAAAAAAAAAAGAATGAAGGATTTAAATACCTAACTGCGGTAAAAACCATTTATGAGGGTAAACCTTCCAACGAAGTTGTATCTTGGCATTTATATTTTGCTACCTACGTTGCAGTATTGTCCGATTACCTTAGTAGATGTTGAAAGAAGCTTCTCTTTGTATAAACAATTTTTACTAATAGAAGACAATCCTTTCTAGTTGAAAAATATTTAGTAATAAAAAATGCCTTTTATACAATTTTAGGTTAAAAAATTGTTTACTTCACTTGTTAAAAAAATGCAAATAACTACAAACAAGGCAAATATATGCGCATATTTTGGCTGAATTAAAGTGCATATAATCCGCCCTTAACTGATATTAATTCAAATCACTTTTAACAGCAAACACTAGTGACGTATTCGCGATTTCGTTGCTCTTAAATATAGATTAACGCAACTAAAACTACTAGTGCCCTATAAAAAACTGACAGAATTTTTATCTAGCGTTATAAATATTGCGATATTTTTCTTCAAATGAAATGAGCTTTAATTTTCGAACAAATAACTTTAAAACCGTGACATAAACCAAACTACCGTGCCAACTGCCATCAAAAGAAAACCACCGTTTCCATTTCCTGCCACTACTGGTATATCAACTTTAGCAACATAAGGAAAACTAGTTACAACTACAAATGCTCTTAAATCCCGATGGAACGGTATTTTTATTATATTTTATTACCCCATGTAGCGGCGTTTTGTGCCTCAGCCATACAGTTTTAATTTTCTTTCTGCCATTTTCACAATTTAATGCTGTCAAGCTGTCTGGAGAACGAGAGACGAAAATTATTATTATAAAGTGATGGAAAATAAAACAGGTTTAAAGGGATTTTAATGGAATTTAATAGCATATGTAGTAAAGTGGAGTGAGGAGAAATTATTTTTGATAATTTAAGAAATTTAAGGGATAAAGTCTGTTCAATGACCGGTGACTGGTACGTCACGACTAGTGCTTATCTTTCTATCATTCGTGAACTAGGTGAGATAGTAAATTTGCGTCAATAATAAATGTCGTGTAATTTTACCAGTCAAAAATTTTATTGTTATTTTTAACATTGACATTTTTAATCAACAATATTTCAAAAATGTAACGGTATTGTGAAAAAGAACAAGCATTAATTTTAAAATTATTTGATTATTTTCAAAGAGAAAGTGATGCCGAAAAGACTCTTTTACATTTTAACTCAGTTTACGAGGTATGTAGACATAATAAAGCAGCAGGAATTGTGAAAACATAAATAATAATGGCAATGTTTTTATAAATACCTATCTGTTTAAGCGAGTTTCTGATGCTTTGGGAGTTTCGTGTTTAACAATCCAACGAATTAAGGCAAAGGGGATAGAGAAGGATGTAGATTTTAAGAATCGCAATAATGTAGCTATTTTTTCATCCCATGGTCAACAACTTTACGAAATTCATAATCATACCATAAGAGAGCGTATTTATGAGATGAATAGAGCAGGTAGACACGGTACCATTCGCTCAATACAACTAAACCATAAAATCATTGATGGTGTTGAAATATCCACTGGTTCATTAGCGGACTTTTTAAAAAAATTAAAATTTAAATGGCGTAAATGTACTGTATCAAACAGGCGTTTCTTAAGAGAGCAACCCCATATAGCCCAGAAACGAGTAGAATTTTTAAGAGAATTTAAAAATAACGGCAACTCTTAATTTTCCTTAAAACCTGTTTATCTGGATGAAAAAGGACTAACTCAAGTAACAGAAAATTACGATCAAGCATCAGTTAAATTTTATATAAGAAAAGTGGAATAACAGTTTTGAAAATTTTGTCGTTGTAAAAGACCTTATTTTTCGCTTCATCAAAAGTCAATAAAACAATAAAACAGTAGTGGCAAACATAGGAGCACTTGCGTGCATTCTGTTTCGCCACGTGCAGGCAATCAGCGTTACCGTTTTGTGACTTGAATACTCAAAAAGGGTCTATCTTACGTATAATATTCTAAAATTCTATTTTTATATACATATGCAACCCTAAAATTATGATTCAAATTTAAAGGCAACGGCGCGAACCGCGAGGAGCACCGTAGTCGTTCATTTTCGTTTGAATTCGGTTCCAGTGACGCATGCGTATTTGTTAGGTAATAGGTAAGTAACTATGTAATGGTATGTACCTACTTGAAGCTTTTGCAAAACATTTTTTATGACGTCATACTGCGAGAACGAGCAATTGCGAGATGTTGGCACTAAACGAGAATGCCAGTATAAATATTATTATACCGTGCGAGCAAAAATTATTTGCATGAAAGAGGGTTTGGATTAAAAAACGTTGGGCTTAGTTTAGATCACAATGATATGGGGACGATATATCTAACCAAATCTAGGTTAAAACTTTGTCAAATTCATATTATGACATGATATGCCAAACTAATGAGTAATAAAATAAGTAGACAAATACAAATTTATTTTTGTTGTTTACAAAATAACAAAGTAATTCCTGCATCTTTCAAAATCTGCGGCTTGTATTTCTTGGAATACTCGCACTTTATAAGGAAATAAATTTAGCTGCTTCTTAAGAATAATAGTCCTGCATGTTCCATAAGATCTTCCCACTTCTTGGGACAGGCGTCTTATACAATTTGTTGGCGTATTTTGCATTATTTCACGAACGTTTGCAACAAGTTCTTCTGTTCTTACAGATGGTCTTCCTGTTCCTTTTTTGTGTTGTATAGAACCTGTTCCCTAAACACAACCATGGTTCTTTTCAGGCAATGATAAAAATCCCCAGCAATAAAAGCAACGTTAGGAAAATGTTCGTGAAAATCGTCCATGCACAAACCCAGATTGTATTGCCACTCACTATTTACTCTAACCCCGTTTCGAAAATACGCTTCAACCATGAATGTTTTGTGCTGTTCCGTAAAGCCCATTAAGTGAATTGTTCAAGAAATTGGAAAAATTAGCGATGAATCAAATTTCTTGTAACGACTGTCAAAGATGACGGAATAACTGACTGATTGTTAATTCAGGTAGTTACTGACACCCAACAGGTATTAAGCTCTACGGCTAAGCATTATGTCCTTAGCTGCAAGGCCTTCTTTGATGCAAATAATTTTTGCTCGCACGGTAGAAATATCCTTTTATCTACAACTATTTAATAATAGGTGCATAATACTTCTGATAATAAGAGCATTATGCTATCCATAATACAACAAGTGTAATTATCATAAAACAAAAAGTGTAAATTATTATATTTCCCATATGAACTCAACTTTTTTTCTGATAATAAGAGCATTATGCTATCCATAATACAACAAGTGTAATTATCATTAAACAACAAGTGTAATTATTATATTTCCCATATGAACATAACTTTTTTTCAGGCACTGTATAAATGGATGGTTTTAGATCAAGTATAGTATTTGACTCGCGTCTAATGAACCATAATACACTCGGATGATTTACAACACTCGCCTTTGGCTCGTGCCGTAAACTTCATCCTCGTTTTATTATGGCCTACATTATACGCTCGTTAAATAATATACTATTATAGTGCTAGTTTTATAATGATAATTATTAAACGACTAGGGTACAAAGATTTATTTAATACACACCATAAAAAAAGATAAAAATATAAAATAATGTCCTTGTGGTACGTAGGTATATTAGAACTTTTAGATCAGAAAAATGTTAGAATTTTCTTTCCGATCTAGATGTGAACTCATCCAGGCTTAAACACACGTTTTTCAACTCGATCCAATAAAACACAGACCGTCAGCTTTTCCCAAAGAGGGCATTAAGAAAAATTACTTCCTGCTCGCGAGTTCGCTGGCGATTGATCTGCAAATGCGCTTCGTCAGACAGATGGCGCAACGAACGGAGCCACGTTTCGTGAATACTCAATTGAGATGCCGCGGGAAATGGGTGTAATTACCTCGGATTCTTGAATATGCATGACGTAGGGAGTAAATGAGGGGTTTCCCTATTGTAGAATTTGTTTTTTATATGTTTTAAGAGGGCATATAACGGCCTGCGGAATGTTTCTTACGCCTAATTTGTCAAGCGCAGCGGTTTGGTAAATTATGATTAACTTCATTTAGGAAATAATAAAAGTCTAGGGGAATATCGCCTATTTTTACAACCTAATATATTTTTTAGTTCAAAGGTTTTAACCCATTTAACCATGTTAAAATATTTGTTACTACTTAAATATTCATTATATACCTTTAAAAATATACAAAAACTATTTTTTTGGGAAAAAAAATCGAGAAGAAAAAATCACCAAGTATGCCATCATAGACAACTGCATTGACTATGATGGCATACTTCAGTAAAATGCAAAAATCTGAAGGACGCATACATGTAAAAGTAATATTTTTGTTACAGATTGCACATTTTTATTGTTAAAAAAATTCAAGCACATAAAACTGTTTAAAAAAACTAAATAAATTTTATGTTAAAGAATTTAGATTGGTTGAATGTCAGAAATTTGTTTTTTTATTTATCTTTTTACATAAAATTAAAAATATTTTATTGCCTGATTTAAGTTTAATTACGACCATCCTAATTATAAAACAAGAACTAATCAAAATTTTGTATGTGGGTAGAGTGTCTAAAACATTAACTTATAAGCCTATTTTTCATAAAGGTGTGATAGAATATAATAATTTGGAAAATTCAATTAAATCTCAAATATCATTAAAACTATTTAAAAAAACTTTAAAATTATATTTAATTAAAAAACAAACTGATGCGTAATATTTGGTATAATTTGCAAATGGTGTAAATTTTCTGTCTTTTTTTGTTAGAAAAAGGTTGCGTTTTAAAATTTAAAAGTAAATCTATAAAAATTTGTTAAAAAAATGTATTAAAAAAATATGTAATTGTAGCTTTCTGCTAAATACGTAACTACTACTAGTATTATTATAGGGGCATAATTTTTCAGAATTTGTCAGCTACCTAACTGCATGATTTATACGTTAAAGCGATTTCATCTGCCTTAAAGCTTGTACTCATGTCAGTAACGAAACACTGTTCGTTTTTTTCTATCAAAATACTCGAATAAACAAATTTCAATCTGCAAGTCGTCGCCCCTGTTCGAAAAGCGATTTTTCTCTATCTATTGTAATTGATTCACCGTTTTGGCTCTAACAAAGATAAATTTGTACGTGAAACCAACGGAATTCGTTCTTTAAGTTTCTTAAGTAAAACCTATATTTATGAGAAAACTTTGGTGAAGAGCCGTTATTAAATTTGCCAAAGTCATATTATTTAACCTCTTATTGAAAAGTTAAGTGGAATTTTTATCGTGAAAGTTTGCTCAAAGAGGAAGTTTTTACCCATTTTATTGATTTTTAATGGCCCGGTTTTACGATTGGTCGGAGGAGGATATTTCAAATCGGTATTTCACGTTGGTAAACAATTGTTTTCAGATTCTTATCGTTACCCTTCTTTTATTGCGTTTTTAGTTGTAAAAGATTCCAATATTTGCAGGCCAATAATTATTTTATTTATTTAATTTCGTTTTTGAACAATGTAATTTCTTAATCAGCAAACGATGAACTTTTGTATAAGACAGTTGATTTTAATTATTTGTTTTAATTTTGTTCGAATCTAAAAGTTGAGATATCCTAAAACATTATTTTCTTTTTTTTCGATGATAAAGATGATAATATTATAGATAAATGTGTGGTAGTGACGTTATGCTGTCGTTATCTGTCAATAATTGACAATACACAACAAGAAACGACGCCTCTTTTGTTCACCGTAAAAAATATTATTTTTTCACGGTTAGAAAAATGTATTGATGTTTTCGTATAAATTCAAAAATTAATTTCCAAAACATTTTTTATTAAGATTTTTTATAATCAAAGTAAATCAAATTAGCCAATATGAGCATAATAATTTACTGTAAAGTTATGGGGAGCAAGTCCCTATATAAATTCCAGTAGGCGATGTTGCGTATTGTTGGTCGGAAACGCAAGAACTATATATTTTAGATTTTTCCTCCAAATAATACAGAAAAATATTTTCTGATACGGTTTTTATATTTCTTTATGCTACACCATTCATAAAACCGAATGTACACTTCCTCATATTGTATTTTTGATTTAGCGGGCAAAAGATTTGATACAACGATCATCGTCGCTTCAGTTATTTCTTAAGGTGTCTCACTATCGCTAGCAGATATTATGGTACTGGACAGACTTGAGCAAAACATTGTAAATTCATGAAACACGAAAAACGATAGATTTGACAAACAATAAATTTTAAACAATTCCAGGTTTTCATGGTAATAAGAACATGTGTAAGAAAAAATACAAGTAGAATATACAGACAGAATACTTGCACTTTAAAGGAAATAAATTTAGCTGCTTCTTAAGAATAGTCCTACATAGTTCCATAAGATCTTCCCACTTCTGGGGACAGGCGTCTTATACAATTTGTTGGCGTATTTTGCATTATTTCACGAACGTTTGCAACAAGTTCTTTTGTTCTTACAGATGGTCTTCCTGCTCCTTTTTTGTGTTGTATAGAACCTGTTTCCCTAAACACAGCCACGGTTCTTTTCAGGCAATGATAAAAATCCCCAGCAATAAAAGCAACGTTAGGAAAATGTCCGTGAAAATCGTCCATACACAAATCCGGATTGTATTGCCACTCACCATTTACTCTAACCCCGTTTCGAAAATAGGCTTTAACCATGAATGTTTTGTGCTGTTCCGTAAAGTCCATTGTGTAAATTGTTCAAGAAATTGGAAAAATTAGCGATGAATCAAATTACTTGTAACGACTGTCAAAGATGACAGAATAACTGATTGATTGTTAATTCAGGTAGTTATTAACACCCAACAGGTATTAAGCTCTACGGCTAAGCATTACGTTCATAGATGCAATGCCCTCTTTGATGCAAATAATTTTTGCTCGCACGGTACAATTAGTTAATTGTAACCTGTGATTTGGTTATTAGCAGCAACGGAAACTGTTAGTCCATACTGAACATCCTGCGTAGAAATGGTACCGTTTTTAGTACTGAAATTTGGCATTTCGCCAGATATTTTTGCGGTAATTTTAACCTGAGAATCTGTCGACTTGTCGACATACCCTTCCGCTACGGTAGAAGATTTCTACCACCCTAATCTCTTCAACTGGAGAATGTCACCACCGTTAAATAACCGATCGATTTGTTCCCAAAGTGATGAATTAGCCAATCATCAAAAGAAATTGAAAATTAGAATTGAAAAAAAAATCCAAAAAACTGAAAATGTTGTTTCTGACGAACCCTGTATAGTAATCGCAAATCTGATGTTTGATATTGTAGTTTCAGCATAAGCAGACGCTTTTATAATGAATGACTTTTTCTTCTATATTTTTATTCTATATCTACTAATAAAAAAGTTTTTCCTCTTCCAAACTCTATCCGTGGATGCACTGTATATTTCTTGCCGAGAAAACTACTGTGCAATGATATTTGTCGATTTTCTTTTGAACAGAAAGAAAGGTTACTTGCTCAGGCTATACTTGAAAATCCTTAAAAAGTCTAATAAAATTGAGGAATCCATTATTTCGTGCAGTTTAATTTGTTCAAATAGATGCTTAACAAAGCATTTTCCGCATCTAAGATTTTATTCGCTTAAAAATATAAACTAAAATATTTTTTTTAAATCGGGCAAATGATGAACAAAATAGCTCGTTTAGAAAAGCGCCAGAGTTTCTTATATTTCATTTAAAGTATTCAAGGAGATTAAGCTTTGAAATTGCATGTCTTACTGGAATGGAAATATAAGTAAAGGAGAGCTGAGTTCACTGTAATTGAGTAAAAACATAAAATAGATTTATTTTACGGGCCTACGCCGGATCTAATTTAAAAAGATCAGGCCTGATGCTTTGAACTCGACTAATGTATACAAGACGTTTCATCAACTGAAGTTAATTTTTTTTTCATTGCTGTGTAACTAATACTTTTTTTTAATTACTCTAATGATTAAATGTTTTGATCAACCAGCGCCAAAATTCTTTATTTTCGAAAGTATTACAAGGACGCGTGAAGAACGATGATTAATCCAAATACGATTCCTATAGCAATATGTTTCCGTAGATTACGGATATTATACGGTAAGAAAGTGAAAGTATTGAAATCACGAAAAACATGTTTCTTCCGTCGGTTTTACTGTTTATACAGTGTGTCCCTAAATCGCCGCTTAAATAGGTGAAAAAACTGAAATCATCATCTAGGATTCAGCCCCGCTTCGATACTACAAAACTAATTTGTGTCATAATTTTAGTTTCGCAAAATCAAATATGTCTTGGAAATTAACAAAAAGCTTACTTTTCCCACTAGTAGAGTGCTTTTTCCGAGGCTTCTTCTTTAGGTGATACGAAAACTGTTATTAAATGTTCAGAAAGAAAAACAATGAAAGAAAACAAAATTTTAAAATCCTTTGCCTATTTGATATTTTGCATTATTTTTATTTCACCTTCCCTGTTGAAGATTTAAAAAAATTTCGTTAAGAAAAGTTGTTCAAAATAACAAATTATGTATATTTGCAAAATTTCAACACGATCGGTTTATTTTCGTCCGTCTCTTAGACATTTAGATAATTATAAGAAATGTTCATGTTTTTTAAACATCTTTTTGTAATAACATGCCTTTATATTATGTTCTATAGAAAACGCACTTTACTAGTGGAAAAAAAAGGTTTTTTTGTAAATTTGATAGACATACTTGATTTTCTTTACTATAGTTTCTACCCTAGCAGGGCTGGTAATAGCTGGTGTAGCCAGTAATAATTAATGTCAAATGTTATTAGACGTTTTATTTTTCATTAGTTTTAACATGTTTTACAGTATTCAAGAAAAAACAATCAATGTACTAATTTAATAAATACAAGTACACAAAACGAACTTTTTTTTTTTAATTTCAATATTGGAAAAACAACAAAAAGGATGTATACTTTCGTTAAAAACGGAGAAGTAAGAAGAAGGGGGATTGAAAAAAAAAATTAACATGTAAAAATGAACCATGTCTTGTATAAAGAAATAAATAAAATACAGATTAATAATTTATATTAATGAACCTGAATAATACAGGGTGTCCGGTAAAGGAGGTCAATCCGTTAACCATATATTCATTGAGCAAAAATAATATGACTTTAATTATGCCATTTTTCATTTTTGATTCTCATGTTCGATTCTCGATTCGATCGAAGTATTTAATAAGATATGAATATCAAATTTAGTTTATTGCTTCAGCATTAAGAGTTACATCTTCTGAAAACAACAAAACAAACAACAATAGTCAAATAATTAAAATAGCGTGGGTCCGGTACCGGCTGACCCCCCCCCCCCCCCTCTTTTTTATTACGTGAGCCAGTAACTTATGAACTATATTTTTTCAGATACTTAATCATTTGTTGTCGATTATTTTTCGATAAAATTTTTGGAGATAATTTGAAAAGTATGGATCCTTAAGAGCAGTAACCCCCTTTACCACATGAAAATTGCCGAACGTTTTGCTGGTCAAACGAAAAGAAAAAATAAAAATTGATATTTAGAAAATAAATTCTACTTTAAATACCCCATCCAAAAAAGTAAATGACGATCGAAAATATTCCCAAAATTTTTTTTAGAAATTTTTTTTATTTTTAGTAATTTTGTAATATATAAAACAATTCTTTATTGGTCAAAAGCAAAATGACTTTCCCGGGTGTAGAATGTTGTATCAAAAAATTTTTCTTAAAGCCATTTTTCAATATCGGCCTTACTTTTTTCTCAAAAACTTTGGGCGCGTAAACCCACTTTACACGCTTAAATTCACTTTACGCGCCCAAAGTTTTTGAGAAAAAAGTAAGGCCGATATTGAAAAATGGCTTTAAGAAAAATTGTGTGGTACAACATTCTACATCCGGGAAAGTCATTTTGCTTTTGACCAATAAAGAATTGTTTAAAATATTACAAAATTACTTTACACGCTTAAATTCACTTTACGCGCCCAAAGTTTTTGAGAAAAAAGTAAGGCCGATATTGAAAAATGGCTTTAAGAAAAATTGTTTGGTACAACATTCTACACCCGGGAAAGTCATTTTGCTTTTGACCAATAAAGAATTGTTTAAAATATTAGAAAATTACTAAAAATAAAAAAAAATTCTAAAAAAAATTTTGGGAATATTTTCGATCGTCATTTACTTTTCTGGATGGGGTATTTAAAATAGAATTTATTTTCTAAATACCAATTTTTATTTTTTCTTTTCGTTTGACCAGCAAAACGTTCGGCAATTTTCATTGTGGTAAAAGGGGTTACTTCCTCTTAACTGATACTAACACGACTTATCATTTTCAAATGCTAAACCAAGTAAGCTGTTGTGACATTATTATGAATACAAGATATAATTAAGTAAAACATTACATTGGTTAGTACTAAACTAGTCAGATATTTATTTTGTTTTTATTGCCCAACAAGTATCCATTTACAGAGATACCTAGAGAAAAGAAAATTAAAACAAAAATGCATTAATATCAATTTGTATAAAACATATTACCTATAATATAAAAAGAAACTATAAAAAAGGCAACAATAATAATAATAAAAGCAGATGTTGCCATCACCGTACTAAATTAGCACAGAAAAAGAACCTAATAAATAAAAAAAAAATACTCTAAAAAGTTTTAAATAGTTTTTGCCACAGCTTTTAATTCATGCTGGTTTTACGTAAAAATATCACAATGATTGCATATTTTATTAAAGTTAGAGCACATAAAATTAATTGGCGATTTAAGCATTTCATTTGTCCTGGCCCTTTCGCATAAGAATGTTACACTATGTCTACTGTTGATTCTTGGAATTAAAAAGTTAATTTGACATAGCAGATCCGGCCAGTCAACACCACCGTGAATCAATTTAAATAAAAAAAAACAGTGAGGTAAATACCCGTCTCTTCGTTAAACTGTCAAAGCTGTATCTCTCTAAGGCCCAATTGTATAGGTGTCGGTAAAACTTAGGTTTAACCTTTAGTTCAACTTTAGGTTTAACAGCAAGTTTAAACCAAACATAATTAAAATACCAATTGTATACCTTTTAGTTATTTATATTTACGGCTAACTTCTGGCGAGTTGAAAAGTCAATACTTATTTGTTTATTATTATAATGGAAATGAATTAAAAAGTAGTTCAGGAATCTCCAGTCTGTATTCCCATCTCTCTTGTCTAGGAGTTCAGAGAAAGAGAAATGCTAAACGTGTGCCAAACCTAGGTTTGTATATTTTGTAAACAAAAAAGTTAACCGTACTTAATTTTCAAATGTTCATTAGTTTGATTTGTTGTATTATTGTTAAAATTTTGAAATAGTATAGTATCAGCCAGCCTATCACCATAATAAATGGAGGCTATAATAGAGAACAAGCGTTCTGTGAACTTTAATACAGAAGAAATTAAATTGCTCATTGAGCTTGTTAAAAAATATAAAATGGTGATAGAATCAAAGAAGAGCGTTGCTGTGACCTGGCGCGAAAAGGAGGCAGCGTGGGGACAACTTGCAGTGGAATTCAATGGAAGTGGTATCGTAAAAGAATTACGGACGGTAAAAGCGGTAAAAGGAAAATTAAAAAAAAAAACACAAAAAAAATATGCGGTGACTTTTTCACCGCAGGAGATCTTTAAAACAGGGGGTGGCCAAAATCAAAAATATCAATTTTCTCTACACAATTCTACAATCCCAACCTCGATAATTATTTTGAATTTCGGATTTTTTGTGGTTATGTCGGTTTCAGTTAAATTGACATTTTGCATGCATTTAACCATCAGTTGAAGTTTAACTGGTGCCTCCTCCACCAGTTGATAGTTAAACTGTAGTTTGATGGTCAACGTAACCTATACAAACGGTTTTTTGAATAAACTCTAGTTTAAACCCAGCGTTCTAGTTAAACCGAACCTATACAATTGGGCCTAATAGCATGTCATCAACTAAGAAGTTACCGACAAAGAAGTTATTATTGCTAATATTCTTCACATAATAGTAAAACGCCACTGTTATCACTCGTTCAACGCAACAATCTATTATTACCTACTTATTAAATAAATTTGAAACATCATAACAACATAATAAATATTCAATATATTTTACATATAGTTTCATAATAGTATATTAAAGTACACGTTTCATAAGAAGCGGTTTTAGCGCACACGTCTATTCTAAAAAACGAGCCACGAAGTGGCGAGTTTTTTAATTGACACGTGCGCTAAAACGCCTTATGAACCACGTGCTTTATACTATTTTTTCTATTTGTAGTTTTTTCAATAAAAAAATAAATTTAAAAAGAAAATAAATCCTTTAAATTTTTATGTCTAAATTTTATGTTGGTAATACTATTTTTTATCATAGTAACCTCTGGACAACAAAAATTATTTTGCGAACTGTCATTTTTTGATTTATTGACCCATTTTCACCACGATATTCTAAAGTTATTTTAGCGATATGAGATTTGAAATTGGACGGAATACATTGTGTGATCCTTGTACATTCGGTACATATACAGAGCGTTCGGAAATTCGGGCGATTTTGCTAATTTTTTTTGAATTTCAAAAGACGTGATTTTACGTCAATTTTTCAATTTTTCAATTTCAATGTTACCAACATCAAATTAAAAAAAATGCGTATCGAAATAGCTTCATTATGAACTTCATTTCAAGTTCATAATGAACTTATTATGAACGTCAAATAGAAAAAATTATGAATTAACAAAAAAAATATTCTAAAAAAATTGCTCGATATGACCTCCATCTTGGTGAATTTACATGCGAGCTCTCTTTATTAAAGATAATCGTAGTCAGAAAGGGTCCAACACAGTACCCTCCCCCTCCCCCCCTCCCTTCTTCTGCACGTACCTGTAGCTTTTCCCAATACATAATTTTTCTTGTTTCCTTGTATGTAAGTTGTAATAAAAAATTGATATATTTTTAACTGTTTCGGAGATACAAAAACAGACAATGGTTTTTGGCAAATTTGGATTAAAGTTTATTCAAGAGACGATTAAAAATATAGATAGGTATCCAAGTTCAGACCGGGCGAGCGCCATCGCGGGGCCGCCTTGTACAACGTAGCCTCGTCCAGTGCGAAAGTGTCTACAAGCCTGCCACATGTAAATTTTATATATTTTTAAAATAATGAATTAAATTTAACAGACATAAGAAATAATAATATTTGTATTTAAAGTAACAACTTTAATATGGATTAGAGTCTATTTGAATGTAAATAAATTGAATTTTACACGACATTTCGACATGCTTTTAGCTCGCAAAAAGAAGCCAGTTTCGCTTGCCTGGCCGATTTTCTATTAGAGCTGACTTCCACTCGGCTAGAATTTAATTCGCATTTAGCAAAACTTTCGTCAGGACAACAAAACTAATTTTGCGAAATGTCACCAACTGTTTCGATTCGCAGCTATATCACGGCATTTAATTTTGT
Source organism: Polydrusus pterygomalis (assembly GCA_963969555.1). Classification (NCBI taxonomy): domain Eukaryota; kingdom Metazoa; phylum Arthropoda; class Insecta; order Coleoptera; family Curculionidae; genus Polydrusus; species Polydrusus pterygomalis. Next base: position 7,899,409 of record OZ018376.1, read on the forward strand.
TAAAATATTTAATGTGGAGTTTAATTTTGATTTTTTTTTATACATTAAATTCGATAGTTTATGAAATTTTCTTTGGTGTCGCCTTCTCTCTGGGTACCATGTTGTTGATTACAGTCAGGTGTCTATATTTTGTAAAGAATTCGTTAGATAGTTACCTGTTGACAGGCACCGAGCCTACTTGGTAGTTTTAGTTTTCTACTGGAATCGTTTTCTACTTACATTTATTTTTTTTTTGGTGTGAATTTTTTTTTATCGAATCTCCTACGTTCTTGGGAAATTATCTCCTCGAGCATGAATTTGCCTAAAAAAATATTCAATTTTGTAAAAATTCATGCTCTAGGAAATATTTCCGGCAGTAATTTAAGTACTAGGGAGATTACTAGTAAGAAATTTTATTACATTTCCTGTCAAGTCCACCCTTTATCTTATTTTTCTTTAACAAAAAATCACTAACATTGGTTTCTCTGGCCTCATTAACCTTACAAACAAGACCACTTAATATTTCTGATAAAATAACTCTGAAAATGACATATCATTTAACGTTTTCATAAGTTTGTGTGTTTTATTCCCCTCTTTACCGCCTACGCTTTTTCAATCAAATCAAAAAACTGTTGGAACTTCCTATAACAGAAATATAATCTTTGAAAATAATATAGGTCCGTTTAAATTAATTTTGCAATTTCAAACAATATACGGGATTTTTATTTCGGAATTTATACTCGTATTAGTATATTACATAACAAGTAGTGTTGAAAGTGGTACTCCCCGAACGAGGAGAAACTCTCCGCAAAAAACGACCTCGAGTGTGTGCAAAGAAAATATTTTAGGGATTTAAGGATTTCTTTTTGTGGTAACATATATTCAAAAAAAAACTTGTATTGAATGATTTTCCTCAGTGTGGTTAGCGAAAACCTACATGTCTAAACTTACCACTACTTTTTTTGTACGTTTGTTATTTTTTGAAATAAATACAAATAATTATACAAACAAACAAGTTTTTGTAGCTATTATGAATCACTGATAGAGTTGCATACGAAGCATTTTATGATGCGGCCCTCACAACCGCAATTATATTTACTTGGGCCTCTTGAAGTTGGTTTATGTCATTTATTTTTAACACGTTTTTATTAACTTCGCCTGTATGTTTGTTTGTATGTATGTTTGTAACCGACTTCTTTGAACGCGATTTTGACCCACTTTAAACGGTCAGATTTAATTTAAATTTTGTAGACTTATCAAGAACCGCTGACAATACAATAATCTACACGCAAATAATTCTCCTGTCAAATTTTGACAGCTGTCAGTTATAAAACGAAGAAGCGATTTTGACGAAACAAATTATGGGGTCGTATAGTATTCAATGCGGAGACTTCGGGAAAAATAAGCAAAAAATTCTCCTGTCAAAATTTGACAGCTGTCAATATCAAATGGGTTTGTTCGGGTTTGTATGCATGTTTGTTTGTAACCGATTTCTTTGAACCCGATTTTTACCCCCTTTAAACGGTCAGATTTAATTTAAATTTTGTAGACTTATCAAGAACCGCTGACGATACAATAATCTACTAATCTAGCTCAATCTACTCAAAAAAAAAATTCTCTTAACAATAACTTAAACTAAAAAATAAAAAATAAATATAGTTTAAAAAAACTAAAAAACACGCTTTAATAATTAATCAAACTCAAAAGCGGAAAATAAATATAGTCTTAACATAGTGTAAAACAATGTCGCTGTCGCCCGTCTGTCCCCTTTCATATGTGCTTACATCTTTAAAACTACGCAACGGATTTTGAAGCGGTTTTTTTTAATAGATAGAGTGATTCAAGAGGAAGGTTTTTATGTATAATACATGCATAATATTGTAGAGAAACACTGATAAATTTAGAGGTTTGTTCGGGTTTGTATTTATAAATCTTGACGTGATGGTGAACTCGCCTTATTATCTCAGAGAAAGCGCTGCAACGCAGGCCGGGTACACGCTAGTTTAAAATAATTCTTGAAATTCTTAATATTACAGGCAGAAAATAATAATGAACGATAAACATTAGTGCACATTAGCACTTTTTAGCTTTCCTGTGTGAGGTGCGAGTTGTGTGTGCTAATTTTGTCTTTTTATTTTAACTATTTAGTTTGCTTAGTTAAACTATTTTTTAAGTATAATGTGGCATCCTTGGACTCATGCTGATGGTGCAACTAGTAGTGTCTCTTTACAAAGAAAGCATTTATCACCCGATGCGAAAGAAATAGTCAAAAATGTATATTCATCTTTACTAAGAGGAGGTTTGAATAAAAATGCTGCTTTAGCAGAAACTAGTGCTTTAGCTAAAATTCCGTTAACTTCGATAAAGGACATAACAATGAAACCTATTAATTAGTATTAATGCAAGAAAACAACGAAACGACGTTGGCAAATTAAGAAGTATCGACGAAAGTGATAAGAGCCTAATAAGAAGAAAAATGTATGCTATGTATGTAACCGAAACTCCCTTGAGCACACTATAAACACACTTATTACTTAACTTATCTCTTACGCTAAGCTACTACGTTTTTGAAATAAGAGAATATGTATACACATAAAAACAAAATCCACCCCTGCGCCTATTCATTGTAGTTTAAAGATGTTGGAACCAACACAATGCAGTTCAATCAGGTAGTTAATTTATGGCAGTAAAAGCCAACGGTATATTTTGAACATTTCTTTACTTCGCTGTGGTGCTAAGACTCTTAGTGGGTGTTGAGCTTGATAAGATGAGGTGTAGTGGAAAGATAGTGTATAGAACAAGGACAAGGACATTTCTAGTTTCGTAGGAGGAATCGGTAGACAAATGTTAATAAGAAATAATTGTTTGTAATTGGTTGGGATAAAGGGTTCCACTTCGAATAGTACATCCAGGGAAATCCCCTCTTTTATTAACGTGCCAAATTATTGCTGACAGCAAACCGGAACCCCTTCTTCCAGTTGGTAAGGGTTGCAAACCTGTATAAAAACTCGAAGGAACATTTACTCAGAGAGTTGTAACAATTATTGTTCGAGTGTAAGGGTCTGCCCGTTAGTCTACTCACTTTAAAGTCAAGAACAATAATTTTGAAGTCATGAAGAGTACTGCACCAGAACCAATCTATGGTTGCAATTGCGCGTAAGTGTTCTTTGAGTAATTTATTTAACTGCTTATTGTGTAAAATTGGTAATTTTGTTCAGAGTTATCCATTAAGTGAAAATTGCTTCTTTAAACTTGCTGGAATAATACCTTCCTAAAGTGAGTAAAAAGGGACAATCTGCTTATTAGGGCACTTTTTAAATTCACCGTTTTATACTTTTAAGTCGTTAATTTGTATTTTATTCGCATTATTTATTGTAATCTTTCATTCTTTTACTGCTTTGCTGTTCATCAAATAAATCTCTAAAAAATCCCTAGTGTATGTAGTAGTGTGTATGTAGTAGTATGTATTAGATAGCGCACCACAAGGGCACGGTAAGAACAAAGAATCACTCTCTCAAAAAATAAAAACATAAATCATAACCATCTAAGCTACACAACCCAGTCGATTACCATTCTGAAACGCGACATTACCACCAGTAAAATTTAGTTAAACAGGAATAAATTGGATATCCCTGGATAGATAAAGGTTCAAACGTTGTTTGCCTTGTAACATATTTTTAATTTAGGCCTTTCTTTTGATGAAAACATTTTTTAAAGTTAAAGGCCTATGTAGACTAATACAAATTATTTTATATTTTGAAAACTACGAAAGGGTAATCGGAAAGTCTGCCACATGAAAAACAGAGTTTACGGATAGGTTCGATTCGATTCGATTTCAAAGTTCTTTATTGTTCTGTTATTTTACATGTCAATTCATCTACAGTTACATAGTATAGTATGCATGGATTCTCTCTGGGATACCCCGGAAACACACTGGCAACGCCGGTGGGGTGGATGTTAACCCTTGGTAGATTATACTGACGTATAGCTACGCTTTAGTCGGACGGTTCCGTAACCCTCTACCGCCATGAAAGAATTTATTTTCTATTTTAAAACTTGAAGTGATTTTGTTGAAATGTTTGGATGTGAAAGCTTATGGTTTGCGTTTACTGGAAAATAAGTTAAAAACCAGCTTAACTTTGTCAGGTAAAAGGTAGCGAAACTGTTTTGTCTTTCGGCTAGAATGGTTTTAGTGGTCGTGTCCCCTCTCTTTTGGGGCGGGTTTAGATTTTCGTTGCATTTTGTGTTTGGTGCACTTATTTTTGGTTTTGTATGATTTTAGTTTAATGGAATGGATTTACTGGAAATAAATCGGCAGTCTGGCCGGATAGGTACCGTGCGAGCAAAAATTATTTGCATCAAAGAGGGCTTGAATTAAAAAACGTAGGGCTTGGTTTAGATCACAATGATATAGGGCGATATTATCTAACCAAATCTAGGTTAAAATTTTGTCAAATTCATATTATGACATGATATGCCAAACTAATGAATATTAATATAAGTAGACAAATACAAATTTTATTTTTGTTGTTTACAAAATTAACAAAGTAAGAATACTTGCACTTTATAAGGAAATAAATTTCGCTGCTTTTTAAGAATAGTCCTGCATGTTCCATAAGATCTTCCCACTTCTTGGGACATTCGTCTTATACAATTTGTTGGCGTATTTTGCATTATTTCACGAATGTTTGCAACAAGTTCTTCTGTTCTTACAGATGGTCTTCCTGCTCCTTTTTTGTGTTGTATAGAACCTGTTTCCCTAAACACAGCCACGGTTCTTTTCAGGCAATGATAAAAATCCCCAGCAATAAAAGCAACGTAAGGAAAATGTTCGTGAAAATGATCCATGCACAAACCCGGATTGTATTGCCACTCATCATTTACTCTAACCCCGTTTCGAAAATACGCTTCAACCATGAATGTTTTGTGCTGTTCCGTAAAGCCCATTGTGTCAATTGTTCACGAAATTGGAAACATTAGCGATGAATCAAATTAGTTGTAACGACTGTCAAAGATGACGGAATAACTGATTGATTGTTAATTCAGGTAGTTACTGACACCCAACAGGTATTAAGCTCTACGGCTAAGCATTACGTCCTGAGATGCAAGGCCCTCTTTGATGCAAATAATTTTGGCTCGTACGGTATTGTTTTCAAATTAAAGTAAATCGTATGTTTGTGCGGTTTCGGAGAAATTCGGTGACACCGTGGGGCACAAAATGAATTTATTTTACATGCGGCGTTAAACTTTAAAGACAAATCTTACCACAATCGACATAATTAAAGAGAAATTAGGAAAATTAGGGACTAAATGAAAAGAAGAAAACTCATTCAATTTCGTTAAAAAAACGAATCTGGCCGTAATTAAATTTTTGGGTGAAATGCCATTCGCTTTTATGGTAAATAAAATCGTATTTTTAAACGTTTGCAGAAAAGTTTCCGGGACATGTGTCAACAAATAATTTTAATATCGAACAAGCAATGACACTAAAATATTTTTTGTTTTATTGTGGTTCAGTAAGTAGTAAAAATGCAAAATGCATGCACAGAAGGAAAACTATCGTCGGTGTACAAATGTCAACCGAGTAAGGTCACTCACCAAAAAAACCAATGCTTTTTATTGTAATAGTGCAATAATCTAGGTCATATGGCACTTGGCTTCATGCTGACTGTTCTTCGGTATCTCAGCCAGAAGGCCTGGATTCGTGTGAATAGACCTTGATCGATATTACCCGCCCGTGATCAATTTTAGCCTCAATGCTTTTTATTATACCGTGCAAGCAAAAATTATTTGCATCAAAGAGGGCCTCGCATCTAAGAACGTAATGCTTAGCCGTAAAGCTTAATACCTGTTGGGTGTTAGTAACTACCTGAATTAACAATGAATCAGTTATTGCGTCATCTTTGACAGTCGTTACAAGTAATTTGATTTATTGCTAATTTTTCCAATTTCTTGAACAATTCACACAATGGGCTTTACGGAACAGCACAAAACATTCATGGTTGAAGCGTATTTTCGAAACGGGGTTAGAGTAAATTGTGAGTGGCAATACAATCCGGGTTTGTGCATGGACGATTTTCATGAAGATTTTCCTAACGTTGCTTTTATTGCTGCATGGGAATTTTTATCATTGCTTGAAAAGAACCGTGGCTGTGTTTAGGGAAACAGGTTCTATACAACACAAAAACAAGAGCAGGAAGATCATCTGTAAGAACAGAAGAACTTGTTGCAAACGTTCGTGAAATAATGCAAAATACGATAACAAATTGTATAAGACTCATGTCCCAAGAAGTGGTAAGATCTTATGAAACATGCAGGACTATTCTTAATAAGCAACTAGATTTATTTCCTTATAAAGTGCAAGTAATCCAAGAAATACAAGTCGCAGATTTTGAAAGACGCAGGAATTACTCTCAATGGTTTACCCAAAATTTATTGGAAATAAATGATTTATTAGACTTAACTTTTTTTCGGATGAAGCCTGGTTCCACCTCTCCGGTTATGTGAATTCTCAGAATACATTGTAATTATTTTTCTTTTCTTTCTGTATATTCTTACTTTGTTAATTTTGTAAACAACAAAAATAAATTTGTATTTGTCTACTTATTTTATTACTCATTAGTTTGGCATATTATGTCATAATATGAATTTGACAAAATTTTAACCTAGATTTGGTTAGATATATCGTCCCCATATCATTGTGATCTAAACCAAGCCCGACGTTTTTTAATCTAAGCCCTCTTTGATGCAAATAATTTTTGCTCGCACGGTAATAGTGTAGATCATGTGGCACTTAGCTTCATGCTGCTTACTTTCTCATGATAAAATAGGAGGTACAGGGTGATCCAAGTAAACATTTATTTTACAAAATTGGTGATTATTTGAAAACGGTTAAGCAGCTATAAATGAAATTTGTGGTAGCGTTTTTAAGGGGGAGAAAGACGATTTCATAATTAGTTTTAAGATACCTTCCAGAGAACGCAATAATATGTGTTTAATAAATTCTCGCCTAATTTTTTTGTCTCCCAAATTTTTGACCGCTTCGTCTCAAATTATGAAAGGGCGGTCCTTCATGAGTAAAAAAGTAGTACTTTATTAATCTCGATATTTCACTTAGTCCTTGATATTTGCGTTTAAATGCTGGTTGGCAAGAAACTAAAAAAAATTAAATAGACGCTTTTCTTTAATTTTTTATTGAAAATTAATCGTGAATCATAAGAAATTGCTGGAGTCCTTTGAATCAGTCTTGTTGTACTATTTATTAAAAAATATCATGATATGTAAAGGGCGAAATATATGCAAAATGCATATAGGCACACTACAGTATGTCCCCGGATGGAGTTGACAAGAGGAAAAAGATCTTTATTATTGATTTTACGACGAAAAGTTACCGTATAAAAACCGTATAAAAATTTTAGATCAGATTTGATAAATTAAGAAAACATGAAAATGCTTTAAGAGAGAAGCACCATTATTTACTATTTTAGACCAAATGTTTATAAAACAAAGTTGTTTATAATCCAAAATAAAGTCTAAATACAAAATTTAAAATCTAAATTCTAATTTTTGTTTTTTATTTTTAACCATACAATTTCAACATTCAAAATGAAAACCTGAGAGTTCTGATCTATTTATTTAATTTATTTCTAATTTGAAGAAATGTGTGCAGGTTGGAGGAGGATAATATGTAGAATAATAACATTTTCCACAATAATTGTACATTCTGAATGTTCATAAATTCTATTGTAAAGAATAATGGCCTTATATTTTGCTATCTAAGTTGCAGTATTGACATCATTAGATATTGAAAGAAGCTTTTCTTCGTATAAACATATTTTTACTAATAGAAGACGATCCTTTTTAGTTGAAAATTTTGAAAAATATTTATTAATGCCTTTTATACAATTTTAGGTTAAAAAATGGTTTCCTTTTATTTTTCTTTGTTTTTTTTTGCATTTTTTTAAATAAACTTTTTTTTAGGACCCAATTTGGTTCTTTACCTTATTTTACTATAATAAATTAAGAAATATTGCATATTAGTATGCATATTTGGTAAATAATATTTTAGTCTAGGTATGTATATATTAATCCCAGAGTGAAAGTATTCCACGGGTCAAGTTTTCGGGCAAAAACTTTTTTTAATTCTTGAACAAGAAATTGTGCTTGAAAAGGTTTTACACGTACCCAAGTTTTTGCCAAATTGTAAGAACCAATACAAGTTATATACCAACTAATATTTGACTTAAGGTTAGGTACGCGATAACATCGAAGATTAGTTATTTTGCTGGTTTCGTTTGTTTTTTATATTGGACGTTAATTGACTTGTTCTCTTCCATTTCGAACTAAAAACACGACGATAAATCATTTTTAAACAAATTTTAGAAACAAAACCTTAAATACAATTTTCTATCCTCAAAATCAGATGTTTTTGCAACTAGTAGAAATACCAGAAATTGCTACCTTTTTTCCCAACTTGATCAAAAATTGAGAAGAAATTCCAATTTTTTGGCAAGAATACTATAACTAATAATACTGATACTAATTGAGGACGTCAGTGTTTAACTTTTGGTTAAAAAAATATATTTCAAATATAATATCCGAAACTTACCAGTCTACATAGCTACAAAATAGTACATACCTGAAACAAAAAGGAAAATCGATTAAGATTTATAAACTGTGCAAGCAAAATAACTACAACAAAAATTTGAGTGAGATATATTTAAGGTTTTTTTGAATCGTTTCATGGGTAGAAAAAAGAGGATTTGGCCAATAGCACTATAAGTTCGGCAATTAAAAGATCTGGAAATATCAAGGTATGCTCCATTCCAACTACAATTTGTATTTTTTTAAGCGACATCCAGACAACGGTACCTACCTATATCGTTAAAAGTTATCACACCGAAGACTTCCGTGATATCAAGCAGTTGTCACAAGATCTAAGAATTTTATCTATAAAATCCGGTGATTCACGATATAATGTAGAATGGACTGTGTATGACCGTAGAAGTATATATTATATACATATACATATATTTTGGCTGAATTTAGGTGCATATAATCAGCCATTTAATGATATGTTATCCAATATTCCTAGCTTATTTTAGATTACTGACTTAGTAAATTGTTAATCTTCCCATTGACCATATTATATTGCCATTTTTCACATACATGCAAAGCTTTTTCAAACAACAAAATGTACATTCCTTTGTAACGTAATTTTCATTTTAAATGCTCCGCTTTTTGTCCGGTTACATAATTAACGGGTTGTTGTTTGTTTCATGTTAATACGCAGATGGTTGCCGATGTTATATTAACATATTTATGCACGGAGAAATGCGTATTTGATTTATCCCGTTTTAATATTTTAATGGTAAATGCGGACAATTCGCCCGCCACGATAAACACTGACGCATATATTGCATGACAGGAATTTTAAAAGGACGCTATTTTATATACATTTTATAAATATTCAGGTATTTATGGTTCTGTAGAATTCAAGGTAGAATTTTTCGAAAGAAAAACTTTTTATATTTCTGGTTTAGATACACTTTCTATTTTTCCATTTAAAAATGTACCCACTGAGAGAATGGACTACTTTTTGAACCTTACTTTTTTCATGTCTTTTATAAGCCTAAAAACAAATTTACATATTTTTCATGTTAAACACAGTGTGATTCATGGTGGATGGTACGCTAGATGTATATGACGAACCAACCAACGAATCAATCTAAAAAGTTGGTCATTGACGTCCACAGATATGCTCTATTTATTTAAAATATATTTGACGATACAGTGTTGTCATTTCTACCAAAAAATAGTAACAACTTCGATATTTTAAATAAAACTTATTTTCGAAACCCCCATTAAGTTCTTAACAACTTTCTTTAACATTATCCTATACCTATCTTTTACCATATCTAAAATAATAATTTAATTCCAATTTTAATATTTTTTAATTCTGAAATATTAAAAAATAAAATTGTAAAGTTTTTGAAAAATGAAATTACTCTAATTTTATTTTACTTAACTAAATTATCTTTAAAAACAGGTATTTTTCCAAATGAAAATTGCTAAAGTAACTCCAGTATTTAAAACTAATAAAAAATGTAAATGCAGCAATTATCGCCCAATATCTGTTTTACCAATCTTTTCAAAAATCTTAGAAAAAATAGTAAATTATTCGACTTTCTAGAAAGCCGAAATTTACTTTTTGCTAACCAGTACGGTTTTCGCAGATCTAAGGATACAGAAATAGCTGTAGGAGATTTCATAACAAATATTCAAGCTAATGTCGACAGCAGTAAAAAATGCTGTCTACTATCCTTAAATCTGTGTAAGGCTTTTGACACCGTAAACCATAATATTTTATTAACAACATTATACTTTATTGGGATGAGGGGAAATACACACAAACCACTTCAAAGTTATTTAAGCTATCGTAAACAATTTGTTCAAATTGGGGAAAGAAAATGTTCGAAAAAAAAAATAATATGTGGAGTTCCACAAGGATCAATATTAGGTCCGTTATTAGTATTCTTAATATACATTAATTCCGTTTCCAAATTGAACTTAAAGGGCAATATAAAGCTATTTGCAGATGATACAACAATTATTTATTTTGCTGAAACTATTGCAGAAATGTATTTTGATATTAATAATGATTTAAAAATACTTCTTTCTTGGCTTCAATCAAATAAACTTATGTTAAATTTTACAAAATCTTCTTTTATGTTTATAACTAAAAATAAAATAAATTCCATCATTAACCCCTTAACATTTAATAATAAAAATATTCAATATTGAAAAAACGACAAAATTTTTAGGATTAGTTTTAGACGAAAATTTAAATTGGAAAGGCCATATCCAGTATATTATCAACTCGATATCTCCTTTGGTATCTGTTTGTACAGAACTAGATATTTCATTCCTTTGAAATACCTAAAAAATATATATTTTTCATTAATATATTCAAAATTACAATACTTAGCTTCTGCATGGGGATCTGCTTGTTTATCAAACTTAAAACCATTACAAAAATTACAAAATAAAGTTATTAAATGTATACACAAATTACCATATTTAGAACCAACTGTTAATCTATATAGACCGAAAGGAATTTACACGTTCAAAACATTTATAAATTAAAAATTTGTATTCTAATTCACTCTATTATTTTAAAAGAAAAAAAATCAAACATAACACTTCAGGAGAATAAGACATTACATTCATGATCATAACACCAGACGTTGTATAAATTATCAAACTATACCAGTAAAAAGTAATTTCGGAAAAAAATCGCTTTTATATGACGGAATAATAAAATATAACAATCTTCCAAAAAATATCAGAAAAATTTAAAAAATTGGCAACTTTTAAAAAAGAATGAAAGAGATATTTACTAAATTAAATTATTTATACTATTTTTTTTTTAATTGAAATTGATTTTGTTAATGAATTAAATTGGATTAACTTCCATTTTTTTTAATGGTTATTATTTTCTATATTATGATGTCACTTTCCATGTTATGAACTGTAAAAATTAGTTTGGAATAAAGACATTTGGAAAGGTTAATAATAAGACCCTGAAATTGGGTGGACAGTTAAATAAGACAAGGGGGCTTTTAGCCCTATACCAAAATCTTAGTTGCGATATACAGGGCGTTTATAAATACAGTTAATTTGGTAACTGGAAAAGTGATGAGTGATATTTTATTAAATGTACTCACGCTGAAATGCATAAATGTGAATCCCAAATTGCATGCAATTTTGATACAGGGTTAAAAAAAGGCAGGGTGAAAATGCATAGGTATGGATCGGCCTTTAGAACTTTCATCTTTAGAACTACAAACGTTCCATGTTTTATAAAAGTTTAACGCGAACGGAATGGAGATATAAGCCATAAAAATTGAAATAAATGTAGAAAGTAAAATTGTCGTTTTTGTTTCAGGACTTTCACCCATTAATATCAATATAGATATATTGATATTATATTAATATAGATAGGTGTACCGTAGGGGTCCCCATCATAATGGCGTCCCCATCTAAACATAAAGAAAAAGTTTAATTATAGCTGAAAAATGTTTTTTTTTAATTTGAAACAGTTTTATGCCTCCGCCAAGAATCGAATACTTAATTATTTACATAATATGATACTGAACAATATAATTTAAAAATGTATAACCTTAAAATAACTAAAAATAACATTTTTGGAAAAAATTCGAACATATTTGGCTACTTAGACCATTCCATGTCGCCAACACCTTAACGTAAAATACTTAACATGGTGCCATTAATGCCAGGTGACTTAGCCACGATGCAGCGTGTTCTTAGATAAATTTTACTTTATATAGCTTATAATTAATTGAGTATGATTTTGTTTTCGTTATAAATGCTGCTAAAAATTACGATAACTATATCCTACTAATTAGCGTCCAATCTGCTTTATCTCTCAACCGTTAAATTATTCTCTAATGATAAGCTGTAGCCTACAGCCACCTTTTTAATTCTATCAGCGAAATGTAAAAAAAAAGTTGTTTACTGTTCGACCGGAAATTCGAGTTCAGCAAGCTGGAAAATTGAGTTAACTTCGACTAAAGTCATAATAATATGAAAATAAACAGTGTAATCCGTTAATTATTTTGTTAAAAAAAAACTGTTGATTATATACACTCAGTAGCGAGTTTGCTAAATGAAAATAAAAGTAAAAATAAAAGAATATGACAAAATCTAAAAAGAAAATCATTTCGCTGTTTATGTGTCTCAGAGTGACCATAATTCAATCAACGTCAAGCAATGATCTGGTATAGATGAACCAATAACAAATGAACCTGTTGACAAACTCTTCTTGCATGCTGGAATAAAGCAATATACAAATTTCACCACTCCATGTTGTTTGAAAAACTTACATTGTTATTAATATGATGTGAGAAATTTAAATCTTTGTCTAAAACCTTATAAAAAGTATGCAGTATGGCAACTTGTTAAATTATAGCATATTGTTAAATAATCTTGAAACGTGTTACTACTACCACAGAATGTATAGCTACGCGTGGCTATGAGTAGCTATATTCTGTGCTACTACTACCACAAAAATAATTTGAATCATTTTATTTCAGATACGCACCCTGTATATAAAAAACCCATATTATACCTGGTTTTGAGCAGGGTTAATAAATACCTAATCCATATACAAAATTTCGTCATTGCCCGTCAAGTAGCTGTTAAGCTTGATAATATCTCAATTTTTTTTACATAATTTATAAAAATTCGTGTAGCGTTTTACAGAAATTGCGAAAAAAATGTTTTATTTTAAAATTCGCATTTTATTGTCGACACTGACAAACTTTTCAGTTTGCCAACTACGTCGTTCTACTAAAAAGAAAATAAAGAAATATAACAATCTGTAGAGTTTTATTAAAAAAAATCCCACTATATTTATTATTCCTTCCGCAAGAAATCATTTGGACAAAAAGCCTATTAGTCCCCAAACCAAAAAGCACAAAGCTCATTATTTAACGGAAAAACTTATTCCCAGTAAATTCGCTCACTAGAGGAAAGCAGCATATTACGAGACAAGTTGGTATATTCGGGCAATCATTTTGGGGACCATGTGGGCTTGATTAAACATCAGAAATATTTCAACAACATAAAAGATCATTGAGACTGCTCATAGACCTTTAGCAAACAATAATCAGGAAAGCAGCATATTACGAGACAAGTTGGTATATTCGGGCAATCATTTTGGGGACCATGTGGGCTTGATTAAACATCAGAAATATTTCAACAACATAAAAGATCATTGAGACTGATCATAGACCTTTAGCAAACAATAATCAGGAAAGCAGCATATTACGAGACAAATTGGTATATTCGGGCAATCATTTTGGGGACCATGTGGGCTTGATTAAACATCAGAAATATTTCAACAACATAAAAGATCATTGAGACTGATCATAGACCTTTAGCAAACAATAATCAGGAAAGCAGCATATTACGAGACAAGTTGGTATATTCGGGCAATCATTTTGGGGACCATGTGGGCTTGATTAAACATCAGAAATATTTCAACAACATAAAAGATCATTGATACTGATCATAGACCTTTAGCAAACAATAATCAGGAAAGCAGCATATTACGAGACAAGTTGGTATATTCGGGCAATCATTTTGGGGACCATGTGGGCTTGATTAAACATCAGAAATATTTCAACAACATAGATCATTGAGACTGATCATAGACCTTTAGCAAACAATAATCAGGAAAGTGGCAGATTTATGGCCTCGCGCATGTAAACAATGCACACAGGAATAAGCATGCGTACTGCCAAATTATCATTAAAGGAATGGGGAAAATAGACAGGTCTGGGCTTACATATCTTGTTTGCATAGGACTAGCTAGATGTGTTTAAATTGATCATAATAAAGTAAAATTACATATCAAGAACTACTATACCACTACATAAATATTGAAAAAACGAAATACCCGGTATTTTACCCCTAATTGAGCATAATAAAATCATACAACGGTCTTTACTAGTCATTGTAGCCGAGTCACGAAAGGCACAAACACAATTCACTAAACTACACAATAATTAGAAATCCACAAATATTAAACACCCACAATCCACAACAGGCAAAAACAAGAAATCATATATTGTGTGAAATTAGCAACTTTTATGCAGCAACAACATTTTTTTTGGGAGTACGTATCAATTCCGCCTGTAGCGTTTGAGATTGAAATTCTATCATTTGGATTTATCGTCTTAAATGTGACCAGCAAATAAAACATTTTGTCCATGGTAATATTATAATTTATTTATATTCTAGTCGAGCCAGACGATAAATATCATAAAAGGAGAAGCAATACTATGCTCGCATGGTGAGGAAGTCAATTCCATGGAATTCACGACCATGAGCTTAATGAATAAAAATTAAGCAATTACTTGAAGCAATTACTTTTTAGTAAAAGCAATTGCTTGACTAGTAAATGCTATAAGTAAAAGCAATTACTAGATCTGGAAATGAATGAATTTTTGAAGCAATTGCTGTTTTTCTTACACCTCTGTAGCAAATGCTTATTCACTACAAGTTCAGACGTGGCGTATCCGCTTGTTCAGATTATAGATTTCATGTTCAGTTTGGTGCCTAATTTGCAAAAGAGTTGACGTAAATACAACAACGTTGGTCTATTTATTTAGTACAATAATAGTAATCTGGTTTTTGTGGAAAATAGGAAACTTATATTTGTGATATGGCAGATTTCAGTGAAAATGAGGAAAGTGATAGCAGTGATGAAGAAATTAAAGACAAGCAATTATTGATGTTCGTTTACAAATTGAAAGAACATAAATAAATCTCTCTGACCACTACCGTTTAGCTTCCACGACAGCTTCAGCACTTGTAGGAAACTTAATAAAAATATTGGCCTTCTCCAAAACGGCATCCATTACAGAAGTGTATGTCTTACAGACAGTAGTTTGGTGAACACCGAGTACTTCACCTACAGAATTTTGAAAGCCCGGATCCGACAATTTTCGCAGAAAGACATCTTATTTAAAGGCGACAGTGCACCCCCTCGCCTTTTACCGTTATCAGTCAAAATAATTTGCCAACCATTTAACATTTTCGTAGTCAAATCGATATAACTTTCTGAAATCATCATATTATCTGCAATATTTACGGACACTGTAGATTTTTCTTTTACGGACGTTCATATATTCAGCCATAATTGAAGACACAAATTAAGAGCAAAAAAAATAGGGATTTTACACTTTGTCCTATTTTACGCTACTATTCACTATATCGGCGGCATGAGGCAAAAACAAAATTCCTCTTCGTTCGAGCTATATTCAGAGGAATGCCGTTATAGACAAAATGAAATTTGGAATAAGGGATATTAGGGATTGGGGCGCCATTGCTCCGTACTATTGTGAAAACTAGCTAGATTTTACATTAAATCGTGCAGCTTGCGCAAATCGACATGATAGGTTCGCGAATTTAATAAAATATATCAGTTTCAGAATCTTATAAACTTGTCGATAGAAAAATATAAAGAGAAAAATCCGTCTTGTAAATGTACACGATTTTATTTTAATTGACGCGTCATTTATTTTATTACTAGAAAGAAAAGTTCTTGTGTTTAGTAATTTTAGAATGTAAAAAAAATACGAAATCTTTTTTAAGTAGAAACGTCTTACATACGTTCTATATTTACCTCCCTAATCCAAAAATCAGTGAATGCCTTTCCTTCCCATGCACACCTCGTTAATATCTAAATTTTTAGCGGTTCACTCCGAACTCATTGATGCCAACAAAATTTTAGTTTCCGTTCAAGCTGGTTTTCGAAAAGGGTACTCGACCGAGACAGCCATTCAATGTGTGATTGAGAAGGGGAAAATCTTATAGCTGTACTTTTGGATTTTAAGCGGGCATTCGAAACAATTGACAGGGCTAGATTAGTGAGTAAATTGTATCAGTATGGAATTCGCGGAAACGTTTATAAATGGTTTAAAAATTATTTAAATAACAGGTCACAAAAAACAAAAATATCAAAAACATATTCAAATAAAAAAAAATAAATAATATAGGAGTTCCTCAAGGAAGTATAGTAGGTCCAATATTATCTATTTTATACATCAACGATATGCCTTTAGTTTTAAAAGTGTGTAAGTTACAAATGTTTGCTAATAACACTTTAATTTACATTCATATTTTAGATGTTTTTGATGGTCTAAATATTAAGTAATATACAGGGTGTCCCAACAGTAATGGGACACAGAGCAACAGCCGACTCCTTAAGGCGAAATAATGGGATTTATTTAAACTTGCCTTACCCCAAAATTGATAACAACAAAGATACAGGGTGTCAAAGTTTTAATTTTGTTTTCGTTTTTTGCGATTATTTCTTAACGAAACGACATAGCAGCACAAAATTAAGGGTTTTGGGGTTATTTGAGGTGAGGAATTCAAAATTATCCATAGTTTTGGTGTAACCAGTAGAGGGCGCTGCCTACGGCATAGCTCACTCTTTTGAGCTGGCCTAACTTTGTTTGAGCTTCTTATATCGATCCAACTATTAAAAAAATAAGTTACTTTACTTCTTTTACATCAAAAACGTATAACTTATTGAAGTCGCTAGGAGCAACCATTTTCGAGATAATCGCATTCGATATTTTTAATGCAAGAATGCTAAAATATTTAAAATAATTGTGTATTCGTATTAGTATTATTTATCACAGCTGGCCTTGATTAAAAACAACGACGTATCTAAGGCAACAACATGTTACACAAAGAAGTATCATCTGTCAAAGTTAATAACATTTTTAATTAGAATAAAATTAATAATTCCTTATAAGAAAAAGCGTTTTTATTAGAAAAAAAAATAGTCAACCTTAAGTATTTACATTACCTTAAACACTTAGCAAATGTAGCTGATTTACAATAGTTTTAAGTTAGAAATCCACCGTTGCTCGATTTTCCGTTGTTTTTGAACCACGTACTTGTTGCATTGGCATATAAAATGCGATTATCTCGAAAATGGTTGCTCCTAGCGACTTCAATGAGCTATACGTTTTTGATGTAAAAAAAGTAAAGTAACTTATTTTTTTAATAGTCGGATCGATATAAGAAGCCTAAAAAAAGTTATGCCACCTAAAAGGAGTGGCCATGCCGTAGGCAGCGCCCTCTACTGGTTACACAAAAACTATGGATAATTTTGAATTTCTCACCTCAAAAAACTCCAAAACCCTTAATTTTGTGCTGCTATGTCGTTTCGTTAAGAAATAATCGCAAAAAAACGAAAACAAAATTAAAATTTGACACCCTGTATCTTTGTTGTCATCAATTTTGGGATTAGGCAAGTTTAAATAAAACGCATTATTTCGACTTAAGGAGTCTGCTGTTG
Source organism: Polydrusus pterygomalis (assembly GCA_963969555.1). Classification (NCBI taxonomy): domain Eukaryota; kingdom Metazoa; phylum Arthropoda; class Insecta; order Coleoptera; family Curculionidae; genus Polydrusus; species Polydrusus pterygomalis. The sequence goes on from OZ018376.1 coordinate 7,917,290, forward strand.
CTCTGTGTCCCATTACTTTTGGGACACCCTGTATATTATTAAATTGGCTAAAAGTAAATAAATTGAAATTAAATATTTCAAAAACTAAATGTATGGTTTTGGGTAATAGTTTAAATTGTCAAATTGATGACTTATTGGAGTGTGAAGTTTGACCTGTTGGTTTTGGACAAGAAGAGAACACGTATGGACCAACCAACATAATATACAGTGATCAGAAGCAAAGGTTTTGGACACGGAACCGCACTGGAGAAAACGAAAATTCAAAGAAACAGCTTTTATGAATCAAAATACCCATATATTTAGTAAACGAAGTATATACAGTATGTCTCCGTAAGTTTGCACCATATGGAAAACTTTTTTATTATTCATTTTACGAAAAAAAGTTATTCTTCATAAAAAGCTCTGCATGGTCTAAAACCTAAAATGCAACCATCAAATAGTCATATGCTAGGTTTGTCAAAAAATGTGAATTTTTCCCAAGAGTAAAGTACCTTTATTTTTGACATTATCAAAAATTGTTATTAAAAAAAGTTGATCAGAACTAAAAACCACGTCTAAATATGCAATAACACGCATTAAATTAATTAAATAATTAAAAAATTAAACGATTAATAATAAATTAATAAAATAATTTTTCAACATAAATGCGTATAATTGCACATTTGGACGTGGTTTTTAGTTCTGATCAACTTTTTTTAATAACAATTTTTGATAATGTCAAAGATAAAGGTACTTTACTCTTGGGAAAAATTCACATTTTTTAACCAACCTCGTGTATGACTGAAAAATTTCGATATTTGATGGTTGCATTTTAGGTTTTAGACCATGCAGAGCTTTTTATTAAGAATTTTCGTAATAATAAAAAAGTTTTCCATATGGTGCAAACTTACGGAGACATACTGTATATCCCCAATATCTAGAATTCTCTTCTTGTCCAAAACCAACAGATCAAACTTCACACTCCAATAAGCACGTATAGGCGGAGTCACCAAGCTGCATTCATTTAAGACAGTAGCCTTAAAATTATAATTTAGTTTACACTTGAAAACGGTTAGAGATACTAACTAACCGAAACGTTGTGTTAAGTAACAAAATAAAGACAATGGAAGTCCGACAAGGTAATTTCTTTGAAAAAAAATATGTTGTTTTAATTTGACAGGGATACTTTTCCTGCGATAAAAATAAATTAATTAAATCTTTAATATTATTGGTCGTTACTTGGTGGAAATCCATAATAATATTGTTTTATTACTGTAAGTAAAACACTTTTTTACTTAAATTCCACTTTTTATTGACAATACGACATGTTTCACTGCACTGCAGCTTCGTCAGGTAATGTACATTTAATTTTAAAGATACGCTATATATAGATGCCTGTATAATAACAAAGAAATTTTATTGTAAAAGGTGGTATAAACGATGGGATTTCCTAATATTTTGTATAATTTATTATAGGATGACAAACAATTTAGTCCTAAGAACAGATCAAAGGTTTGGGGTTTTCCTATCTTAATTTTATTTACAAAATTTATGAAATTGGGAGTTATATTGACTGACAAGAATATTAAAATAAGTTCAATAAAGGTGAATTGTTTAGGTCTAATTGATTATTTAACAACACATTTGCATTTTTAAGCTTGTTTATTTCCAGTGATTCGAGATGGTTTAATTTTGATCCTTTATTTTCTATATGAAGTATTTTAAATTCTTCTTTAAAAGAGTGGTTGGATTCAATAAGATGATTCGCGTAATTGGAATCATTTTTGCTATTTACAAAACTATTAAAATGTTCTTTGATTCTTTTTGAAAAACTTCTACCTGTTTGACCTATATAGGTTTTTGGACAATCACCGCAAGTTAATTTATATACTCCTGATTTTTCTTTTTTATGGGTTTTAGTTTTACTATTTTTTATTAGTTTTCCTATGGTATTTTGAGTTTTGAAGGCTGTGTTTATATTAAGATTTCTCATAAATTTACTAATTTTTGTGCTGATGTTTCCTATATATGTAATTGTCTGGTAGTAACTAGGTTTTTCTTTTTCTGTCGGATATATCATTGATAGGGATTTTTTATACATTTTTTGTTTTAGTATTTTATCTATAATTTCGGGTTGGTATCCATTGTTTACTGCGATTTGTTTAATAAGGTCTAGTTCTTTTTGAAAATCTGTTGGTTGGAGGGGAATTGAAATTAATCTATGGACCATGCTGTAAAAAGCTGCCCTCTTGTGTTGGATAGGATGGCATGAGGTGTTGTGTATTGTTGTGTCGGTATGTGTAGGTTTATGAAAAATTGAAAAAATATGTTTGTTGTTTTCTTTCTTTATAGTAAGATCTAAAAAATTGATGGAGTTGTCTACTTCTTTTTCTATGGTAAATTTAATGTTTGGGTGAATATTATTGATATGTTCTATAAATTGATTTAGTTGTCTCTCAGTACCGACAAAACATGTTAAAACATCATCCACATACCTGTACCAATAAAGAAATTTCTTAAAGAGGGGATGACTACTAATTGTTGACTCTAATGAATCCATAAATATTTCCGCTAAGATGGGGCTAAGCGGGTTTCCCATAATTAATCCTTCTTTGCTGCTGTAAAATTTATTGTCAAATTCAAAATAGTTTTGATTTAAACATAAGGTGAGGGTATTTAATATTTCTTGTTTTTTAATTATGTTTATTTGTTTTTTATCCAGAAGTTTTTCAACAAGAATCAAAACATCTTTTACGGGTATGCTAGGAAATAAGTTAGTAATGTCAAATGAAATTAGTTTGGCATTCTTCGGTAGAATAATACTTTCTTATTGAATCCAACCACTCTTTTAAAGAAGAATTTAAAATACTTCATATAGAAAATAAAGGATCAAAATTAAACCATCTCGAATCACTGGAAATAAACAAGCTTAAAAATGCAAATGTGTTGTTAAATAATCAATTAGACCTAAACAATTCACCTTTATTGAACTTATTTTAATATTCTTGTCAGTCAATATAACTCCCAATTTCATAAATTTTGTAAATAAAATTAAGATAGGAAAACCCCAAACCTTTGATCTGTTCTTAGGACTAAATTGTTTGTCATCCTAGAATAAATTATACAAAATATTAGGAAATCCCATCGCTTATACCACCCTTTACAATAAAATTTCTTTTGTTATTATACAGGTATCTTTAAAATTAAATGTACATTACCTGACGAAGCTGCAGTGCAGTGAAACATGTCGTATTGTCAATAAAAAGTGGAATTTAAGTAAAAAAGTTACTTACAGTAGTAAAACAATATAATTAATTAAATCGTTAAATTTTCTTTTATAATTAGGTATGTACTAATTACTTAATAATATCGCAAACTCTCCGACAATTAAAAAATCGTTCTCTTTTATTTACGTATCATTAATAATTTTACTCCAGGCGAACTCGGTAATTAAAAGATAACTCCCTGTTGTCTTGTCACCATAAAAATTTATCTGTCCCTTGACGTGTGAGATAATTTTTAATTTATAAGATCGTTTTTCCGGTCCTGTTCTAAAACTCTTTACATGTACAGTTTGTACAGAGATAATGCTTATAGCTTTTTTACAGACAACGTAAACAATGAGGGCTTTCAAGTATTATTGCCTTGTCATTCTGCGGCTTGCAGAGTGAGAGAGGGCAATAAAACCGGGAAAAATATGCGAAGTTAAGTAATTAAATCTCATAAGCGACATTGCTAGTTAAAAAAAATTGATGTTTTAACGCCGTTGTAACAAGCTAAAATCGATGTTTCGGGCGGGACATTTTGGGCATTTAAAAAAAAATGTATATTTAACAATTGAACCATTTTCTTTACTTCATGTAATAACCACTCAGATCCAAATTTGTATGGGAGGTAGCGCTGCAGATGACCGTTCATATGCGTGACTGATGAATAATCCCCTCTCTTAAATACAGTTGACTCTTATTTTTTTTTATTAAGAATGATCCAAAACATCATCTTATTTAATTTTGGCACGGTATGAAAATACTCGTAGCATATTTTTTTAAACAACTTTAACATGCTGCATGCACCTTAGCTCCACCGCGGGTGCGGCAACTGACGCTCATTTTGCTGTATCTTAAATTTGATGGAATTGATTGATCTGACACTGCCAAGATTAAACCTAAAGTTTGGCTTAGATATGTGTATGATAATTACCTTTATTATCTGGGCAGACAGTAACGAAGAGCGGATACGGTTTTTGGAACATATTAATAGTATAAGACATTCCATTTGATTCACCATGGAAACAGAACAACATTCTACTCTACCTTTTCCCGATGTTCCCGTCAAACGAAGTTGTGAAAGATAAAAACTTCAGTATACAGGAAATCCACTCACACGGGGCAATACATTAATCACGGATCGAATCATTCAAACTCCATGAAACATGACATAATTCAAACTCTCAACCACAGAGCATCTAACATTTGCAATTATCCGGATGATCTTAATATTGAAATTTCAAATATTAAGTTAAAACTAGCACAGAAACGATAGAGGAGCAAGCATTTCTTACAACACCTAATATTAAGGTGATTTCTGAAAAGATCAGAAGGATAACCAAAAACTATAATATCGGAACAATCCGGAAATACGCTTTCTTACAAAAGTAACCCCTCTAATAAAAACACAAAAAATTGCATCTATCAAACCCCTTGCAAGTGTGCGAATCATATGAGTTTTAGAATATGTGAAAAGTAACTAAAAAGGTAATCTTCGAGATTAGGTATAGCAAAACATGTTATACAGTGGTTAGAAACCCATGCCCATATATAACCCATATATTTAGTAAAGCAAATATAGATATCCAAAATATTTGGAAGCCTTTCATTGCCAAAACAAACAGCTTAAAGTGAACACTTCAATATGCACCGCTGTTCAAGAAAATATAGAAGAAAACGATGGTTGCTTCGATCCATCTAAGGATGTAGATGAAGCAGCCCATGATGAAAATTCCCGACTGTTGCTGAGGGGAACATAGAATATTCGGTGGAAAATAACAATTCCATTGCCTGCTTACAGTAAAAACAAATACAGCAGATGATGCCTCAACGTATGCGGTTATTTCTGCGCTATCGTTCTCAACTACGAAGCGTGGTAAAACGCGAAGGAATTTATTTTTCAAGTTGTTTAATATGTAATAATATTAATGTTAATAAGTAAAATAAAAATGGTATTTTTGACGTTTGCTTTCGTTGCCTTAAAGTAACTAGTTTAACCGCAACTCAACATTTCTTGGAGCCTAATATCAGAAATATTGTTGTGTATTTTTGCTTGCCAGTGATTGTGGAAAAATTATACTTCAAGAAAGAAAATGATCTGTCTATTGGATAGGCATTACAGTACACAGGGACGATAAAATAATGGTTTGCCTGGGGACTGGTAGAAGATCAAATCAGTTAAAGGGAAAATTTATTATGTCAGATCTTCCAAGATTCATTCTGGAACCAACTGGAACTATTAATTCCCCTCGCTTCCTCAGACATTATAACACACTGACGGACTATACACTACCATACAGCCCAGGAAGTTTCCTATAATAAACAGCCACTAACACTAAGTAATAAATAATGTTGCAAAAGGAACTTTCCGCGTAAAGTTCTACATAGCTAATAAATTATAATATAGACACATCAATAACTTATTATACAAAAGACGCAAGGTAAGCGGAATACTCATCCAAAGTTTTCCTTGTGTGTCTCCTCAAGTTAACCCACTACCTTAATGAAACTTATTAAGTAATTTGGCATGTTATAAACCATTGACTGTTCTAATTTATCACAGTTGCTAAACTTACTTCCGTGATAAATTTATCACACCATTGTTCATGTCTCGAAGATGAAATACACAACAGCGAATACTGCGAATAGATGCGGTTTCAGCGTGAGGCGTCACGAGGCGGTGGAAAATTGCGGGTCTTAAGAAGTTTCAAAACTTATTGTTGTTTATTGGAAAATAAGGAATTGGTGCAAGTTTTGTAAAAACAACTCGAACTGTGAGTTATCCAGTCACTTACAATCAGCAGATTATTAAATGGTAAATTTGCTGTTTGCTGATAACTATGGCATTGTAGCCGCAAGATACACCCAATAAGCGGCCTTACATACAGTTAAAATTATTTCATAAATTGGATGGTGTTATGCAATAATGAGTCAACGCACAATCTTAAAATAAAGTTATACTATTCTGTCTACTGCCGATATACTTAACAGTAAGCAAAAATGGTTCAAGCCTCAACTGGCCTACGCAGCGATCTTTTAACATTTATTTTAACCCACATGCGCCGAAAGATGAATTGTTCATTTGGCAAGAATACGTTCTTTCCATTTGCTTCTTTTAAACAGCTAAGAACCCAACAAGTCATGGAAGGCGATTGGTTGAAATGGAAACAAAAATAAACCAGGCGCAGAAGTCTTTGGAGGACAACGATTCTGAGCCATTGCAGTCTTTTGGTATAGTGGTAACCTTATCATCAGCAGAAACCGAAAAATTTCAAGATCATATTGAGGGTTTTGGAACGTCTTTTGACTTTGAAAGACAGATGATCAAATGAACAAGAGCCTGGAGCTGTTACAGAAGACAAATTAAAAACCTTATTATTATTATTGCTATTTTGTACACTGAGAAAAGGCCTTCTATTCCTTATAAGAGTTGACATACTCTTTATACAATTACTGTCTAATACGACATTTGACAGCAACGCGCTTTCCTACTGTAAGACAACGAAAATTGCTAGACCGTTGTGAGGTGATAATATCACTGTAATTTAGCCAATAGGAAATAGGAGTTAATGAATGCTACCGTAGAATGGTTTATAGCTATTATTGCTCTTTTGCAGGTGTCGGAATAAGATACAGGTGTCATTGTTGAGTTTAATCTTAACATTATTTTTAACAAAGTCGGTCTGGGCTTGATTGTCAAAAATTATTACGGTTGACTTGTTGGGATTAAGTTTAAATAAATGATCCGAAGCAACTTCATAAAATCGATGTAAGTCAGAGTTTATACAGTTTTGTGCCTCTTCTGCTTGTTGCTCTAAAAAGGATAAATATAGCTGAGTGTAATCCGCGTAAAAGTGACAGAATATTTAAGATACTTATAGAAACAGGATGTATATATCATATATAAGAGCGGGCCCAAAACCCTTCCCTGTGGTCCTGTGGCACGCTAACAGTTACATTTAAAGAGTCAGAACGCTCTCCATTGTAAACCACTTGCTGGGTGCGATCAGATAAAAAGGAGAGAATAAAGTTTCGGGCACCATCGCTGAAACCCACATAATGAAGGATAGAGTAAAGAATTTATTTTTTTGTTTTCATTACTTTATCAGTCCAACCATTTTTAACAAAAAAAATGGGTAAGTAATTGAATTTATACGTTTGGCAGATTATTGGATAAAAGAAACAAGTAACGAAATATTAATCTAAAACCGAAATAGCAAATACGCCACTAGTGTTTGCCCTTAATGTTCATTAAATTTTCTAAAAGCCTTGATAAAGACTTTGGCTTTGACTATTATTTGCAACAAAAAATTTGTTATTTTATGACACTGCGTGAGTAGCACTGTATATGCACAAAAATTTAAAAGCAATAAAAGCGATGCTGTAAGCAAGTAATAGGTCTTTCAAGACATTCCTATGGTTTATTGGCTGCTCTAAAAACTACCGTCATAAAACTTCATTGTTACATCAGTACTTTAGATAAAACTGGACATAATTTTATGTTTTAAGCATTAAAACTTACAACATAAACCCCATTTATTAACTTAGCCCTTTTCGTCCCACAAAATTTCGTCGCATTAGAATGAGACTGATCGTCTGGATGTGTATTTAACAGGAAAACGTTTTGAGACTCAATTTTCTCATCCTTATTTAGATACCCATGACGCCATAATGCTAACAAATAAACGTACAAAAGTAGTTATAGATGGGATGTTAGCTGAACAGCTTTGAACAGCTAATGAACATCTTCGATCCTGTACACTGTTGGCACATGCGCAGAAGGGATTGGCACAATCTGATGATGAACACCCCATCTATAACTACTCACAAATTTAAAATCCATCGTTTAGTCGAAATTTGACTTTGGCATCAAGTTCTGCTTTGATCGAGATGAAAATTAAGCAAAAAAATAGTAGTTTTTTTTTTAATTTTTTCCAAAAAATAATTCAAAAGTTTCTGAAAATATCGAAAAAAGTTATTAGAGAAAGTGTTTTTAAATACAGTCTCTAGCCCACGTGCACATTTCAGCTGCATAAGATAATTTTGATTTTTTTACCCATATTTTGTAAATTGCACCACTTTTACAAAATAAGACTCAACGCATAAAACTTCTTAGTTTTGACAATCCTTTATTTCAGATACATTTTCTTTAAAGCGCCATATTAAATGTGCGTTTTTCTACAAAATCAATTGGGCTATTAAAATTTGTGGTCGCATGAGATGCAAAGATTATTTGTGTTTTGACCCTGTATAAGGTTTATAAAATACTTTCTAAAATAGGAATTTTGAAAACGTAGTTTCTGAAAGTAAAACACGTTAACGTTAAGAAAATAGTTTAATGAAAAGAGTCAATAATAATAATTGTTCTAATAAAAAATCATATAAAAATTAATTTTAATAAATTTTGATTTTGTAGAAAAACACACATTTAATATGGCGCTACTTTAAAGAAAATGTATCTGAAATAAAGCATTGTCAAAACTGAGAAGTTTTATGTAGGTTGCGTTGAGTCTTATTTTGCAAAAGTGGTGCAATTTACAAAATATGAGTAAAAAATCAAAATTATCTTATGCAGCTGAAATTTTGCATCTGGGCTAGAAAATTTATTTAAAAAAAACTTTTTCTAATAACTTTTTTCGGTATTTTCAGAAATAACCCTCCTTTTGAAATATTTTTTGGAAAAAATTAAAACTTCACAGATAATGCGAATCACGTGACTGTTATTTTTTTTGCTTAATTTTCATCTCGATCGAAGCAGAACTTGATACCAAAATCAAATGTCGAATAAAGCTATTAATAAAAAAATCCCATATGATGCGGACTTTACTGGTCACACTGAATTTTTTGTCATGAATTGGTATTTTTAATAAGTTATATCTCTGTTTTTTAACTCGACATAAAGGTGTGTGATATCAAATAATTGAAAAAAAAACAGGCCTATCTTTTTGCCCGAGTGAGTCAATATGTTACCATTTGAAAAAATTTAGTTCTCTAGATAAAAGCGATTTTAAAGTTAAAAAATTTAAAACATAATTAAATTTGAAAATTGCATTTTTATCAAGATTTTGGCTTAGAACTAAACCATTTTAGAGAGTTCATAGCAATCTAGAAGAAAAAATAAAAAGAAAAATAATTAAAAAAAGGGGTGAGCGTTCCTCCTGAAACATCCGGTATAGCTGAACTATTTCTAACATGTAATAAGACATTTTTAAACTAGCGCATGCAATGGGTATCCTTAATAATATTTTCGCGTTGAAGGTATATTGTATATTCTATTAATAAGTCGCGCAAGTGATGTCGGGTTCAGCAAAATTATATTGAAAAGACCACACGACAGAAGTGAAAACTTCAACAAGGTGAAATTAACAATATCAAATACAATTTTTTAATTTTGTTTCTTTTAGGTTAGGTTCGTAAGCAATCATAAAAATAACATAAACTTGGAATACGGGATAATTTTACTGCATACGAAAAAATATATTTCCTAAAATTGAACAACCCTTGAATTTTTACATCTTCAACAGAAGTCAGAAATCATAATAAATTAGGTCCACGGAATAAGCAATTACGGTAAACCTTACTTCACCCTACGTAAATATATAATTTAAAAAATGCCAGAACATACCTGAGACGCAGACGAGTGTCTATACAACGCACACTGTTTGCGGCATGCTCTTGCATATAACGTTCATTCGGGTCAGGGTCAGTTCGGATTGAATATAGCAGTTGAATTCGAGCGTTACACAGCCGAGTGTGACGCGTGACGGCTCAGTTTAATTCAGTGCCCACAAAAAGTGCTAAACGCGCCTAAAGAAGTTTTCACTTCAAAAAATATTTCTTCCATTTTTAGGGAAAATTTGTTTCTAATCACCTCGTACTAGTAACTATTGTACCTAATAATATCAATTACTGTGAACTCTATAGGGGTCCATTTCTAGCTATTTGAATTTCCTTACTTTCGTTTGCACAAGATACGTGGCAAAATGATTCGTGCGTACATGGTATAAGACGTGACAGATAAGATATGTCTAGTTTTAAAGAAAAGCACTTATTTTTAAAGTTTTAGACGTAAAGAAGTTAGTGCTTTTTAATAAGGTTTAACGTTCGAAATCTTAAAAGCAAAGTTTTAACTTTTTTAAAACCCATTATTTTATTTTAAACTTTAAAAAAATTTAATTCTAAGTATTTGAAATGTAATAGATCTTATAGTAAATTACTAAGAGAGTAGAAATTGGCGTTTCTTGGATATCACAGATAATTATTTTATTTAGGCATACTACAAACTGTTCTTCACATCAACATCACATCACAATAATGTGTTTCATAGCTTCAATACGTTCTATGCCGCAAAAATATCATTTCAAAAGAAAATAATGGTTTTTATCAGCCGTCAATTTCTAAATAAGAAGAAGTCAGATGGACCTTATTGTTACCCTGTATGCCTTATAGATCAGCTCTTGCAGAGCATGGGTTCAACTTTCGGACGATTTGGTATCAATAGCAGTATTATATTTAATCTTGTTACCGTATTGTGTTACGTATACCTAGTGTTCTTGTGGTATCTATCAATTTACATGCACATCGCCATAATGTGGTGCTAAGTTGTTTGCGGGCTTTTTTCGAGATTTTCCAATGATGGTACCCGTATTATTTTTTCCAGTACTAAACTACAAAACGGCCATTATTGACCGTTTATTAACCTTAATTGTTTTTCTCCACCTTGCCAATTATTATTGACCATGGATAATAATGAAAACAATCGATTTGAAAGAAGGCAACTAGAAGCGGTCACCAATCCTAGAGATTGTCAACATCATCACAAAAATAAATCCTTTAAACCTTTAAACCCTATAATATTTCGTTTAGGCCCAATTGTATAGGTGTCGGTAAAACTTAGGTTTAACCTTTAGTTTAACTTTAGGTTTAACAGCAAGTTTAAACCAAACATCATTAAAATACCGATTGTATACCTTTTGGTTATTTATATCTACGGCTAACTTCTGGCGAGTTGAAAAGTCAATACTTCTTTCTTTATTATTATAATGGAAATGGAAATGAATTAAAAAGTAGTTCAGAATCTCCAGTCTGTATTCCCATCTCTCTTGTCTAGGAGTCCAGAGAAAGAGAAATGCTAAACGTGTGCCAAACCTAGGTTTGTATATTTTGTAGACAAAAAAGTTAACCTTACTTAATTTTCAAATGTTCATTAGTTTGATTTGTTGTATTATTGTTAAAATTTTGAAATAGTATAGTATCAGCCAGCCTATCACCATAATAAATGGAGGCTATAATAGAGAACAAGCGTGCTGTGAACTTTAATACAGAAGAAATTAAATTGCTCATTGAGCTTGTTAAAAAATATAAAATGGTGATAGAATCAAAGAAGAGCGATGCTGTGGCCTGGACAACTTGCAGTGGAATTATTGGTATTTTGTAACTCTTCGTTTGTCGTTGGCATTTTTATGTAAATGCGTGACAAAGAAGCAATAGCTTGGGATACATTTTGAACTACACGACTAGCTGTTCCTGTAATAATGCCTCCAAAATCCCCAACAACCACAAGCATACTTCCACAGGCAAAAAAACGAAGAGTTACAAGTAACTGTGTCTGTCAGTGGAATTAAAGCATGATTCCTAAAATAAAAACAGGTTGTAGCAGGTCTACCACACAAATGCTGAGTGAGGGTAGGTATGTACCTAATATAATAGGTTCCCCAAATGAAACTGACCGAAACTAATTATTATTCATAAGTTCCGTAAAATAAGTTAAAAAAATTTTAAAAATTCATATACCTACCTATATTTAACACCTTAATATTTGACAAAAAAAACTTACAAGTGTTAAAAAACTTTGAGTGTCACTAGTTTAATTACAGGCAATTCTTTGTAATGTTCCTTCGATTTGTGGAAGTATAGTCTCGACAAATCGTTTTGATATTCTAAAACGTTGGATAAATTATTTATCTCTCCACCGATCCATATTGGTTATTCGCGGTCTGAATATTCGGGGCCGCCTTGGATTTTCAATAATGTTAATAATATTATTTAACTCCTCATCATCATCTGACAACAAATCCTCAAATAAATCAAAAAAATTCATTTTCTCTACACAATTCTACAATCCCAACCTCGATTGTTATTTTGAATTTCGGATTTTTTGTGGTTATGTCGGTTTCAGTTAAATTGACATTTTGCATGCATTTAACAATCAGTTGAAGTTTAACTGGTGCCTTCTCCACCAGTTGATAGTTAAACTGTAGTTTGATCGTCAACGTAACCTATACAAACGGTTTTTTGAATAAACTCTAGTTTAAACCCAGCGTTCTAGTTAAACCGAACCTATACCATTGGGCCTGTGACACACAAGAGGTGGATTTTTGACATATTTTTGCGCCTATTCGATATTTTTTTCTGGCAACAAAATACCTTTAAATCATTAAAATGTGTATCGAATAAAACATTTTCAATAGATGAATTTTTTAATTCCTTCAAGGTTATCTAATTGTCCCAAAAAATAAACTAAAAATAAACCCTGGATAACTAAAATATACTTTTTAGAAACTAAATAGTTTTTTTTTTAATATGGAAAAATCGTTTAAGTAACTTTCAGCGAGCGCTATAAAGTCTATCCCTTATTACATCGTACCAGAGAGGGACGAACTAACTTAAAACAATGATTTGTCGTTACTGCCCGTGGTTTCAGTTGAACGAAGTAATTCAAAACATTTCATTTGATTGCCGTTGCTGGTGGGTGATTTTGATCTGACGGTGATATCTGAAAACCGAAACGTCGTTTTTAAAATTAGAAACTATCTTTAAATGCGTCGTAATAATGTGCCTGCTTTCTATTATTCGATATGAAATAACGTCACAAAAAAAACAAAACGGAAAATGAAGGTTTCGGTTTTTTCCGATATTTCCGGAAGTAGTAGGAATCTTCTTAATTTTCCACTGGCATTAACTCACGCTTCGAATTATCCAACTTTAGTAGTGTTGGGATCGCTCGAGTGAAAAACCGCTCGAGTACTCGATTATTGAAATAACCGACATCACTCGGTTATTGACACGACTACTCGAGTTATAATTTCAAGCGAAAATCGTCGCTTAACAAGCAGTCAAGCACTAACCACTGAGCGAAAGTTCGTTCATTCGATATCCGCTCGGCCATCGTCGCTTGACGGCTTTCAAGTTAATGCTCCGAAGTCTCACACGACATACGTCTTTGTTAACGGCACATAAACATAAAAGAGAAGGCGCTATCGCGACATGCGTTTCGTTAAATAGAATCACCTGTAAACGTAAACATCTGCGGGGAGCGACGCCTGGCCTGGCCTTCAAAAAGCAATCGGTGGTGATCGCTTGCCCTCGGCGTCATTCGCTATCGAATCGAATCGAGCGGCAAGCGATCAACCACTCGCTCAATGCGCTATTCATTGAATTCATTCACTACTTGATACTTGAACCGAAATTTCGAGTGATAAATCGCTCGAGCGATCGCTCGATTATTGAAATCGCTCGAGTAGTGACTACTCGATTATTAAAATCATCGGTTTTTCCCAACACTAAACTTTAGCCCAATTGAACCTTGGCTGTATCTTTTATAGTTTCCGAGACCCCAAGGGTGAGCATCGGATTTGGGACACCTTGTACTTAAATTTCCTTTATTCCCATTTTTTTTACTAAGCAGATTAAATTCTATGCTATAATTTACGTCTATTGATCAGCAAATTATCCCCCATATTTAATCCCCTTCAACTTTGTCTACGATGCACAATTTGTGGCAAATCCGTGCCACATTGCGACACAGTAAATAATGGCTTTTAGTCAGCTCGAAGAAATTCAACTTGTCGAGAACAACTTAACATAAGACGGTGTTGCAAGTCGATTTGTGTGTGGAAATTGTGCATTATGGATGTTGAAAGATTTGCAGTTTTTGCCGTTTTCAATCGATCAGGAAGTGTGTTTATGTAAAAGTATTTTATAGACTAAGAGAGAGAGAGCGCATTCTGCCAGGTTATATAAATAGGAGTACAGTGAGGACCTAAAGTCCGCCCCCCCCCCCCTTTAACTTCTAAACCGTTCTGTATATTTTAATGAAATTTTGAACGATAATATTTGAGCAAGTCCTGCACTTTTTGACATACCAATGACAGCTTTAAATGTCAAGATGACAGCTGGGTCCGCTTTTGGAATATTTTTTTAAATGGAAGGGGGTTCCAATGGTACCTCATTTTAAAGGTATTTTAATGCTTAAAACATTCTCCAATTTAAAAAACATTTGGTTCAGTATTTTCTAAACAGGAATCAATAATATCGGTTTCTACATTATGACTACCACTGTTTATAACACACTTTTTTTACCTATAGTTGTCTATTGATTGTTGCTGTCATACTGTTTTTAAATGTCTGATTGACAGAAAATATTTTTACCTCGAAATTGTCTTAAATGGCTCGTTCTTTAGAAGATAAATTTGAAGCGATTATTATTTTTGGCGAAGCTAACCGAAATTCCATGCTGCTGTTCGTACGTTCAATGAACGATATCCGGAACGCCAAATATGCAGAAAATTTTTGCGAAAACTAATCTTAAAATTTCAAGAAACTGGTTCGGTTAAAGACGCACCAAGGTCTGAAAGGCCAAAAATCGTGGAAGATGTGAAAGTCCAAGTTTTAGCTGAAATGGTTGTTACTCCCCAACAGCCAACGAAACACGTGGCTGAGGCATGTAATGTTTCTCGTAGTTCTGTCAAAAGAATTTTGAAAACCCATAAATTTCACCCATATAAAATGAAAATTATACACGAACTAACAGAAGATGATCCAGATAGACGACTAGAATGTTGCGAAATTATGTCAGAAAAAATGGTAAGGAATAATAACTATTTGCGGAATATCTGTTTTAGCGACGAAAGTACTTTTTTCTTACATGGACGAGTTAATACCCAAAACTGTAGGTACTGGAGTGATGAAAACCCTCATGTTTTTCGAGAGGGACACACATAGTTTCCCCAGAAAATAAATGTTTGGGCAGGCATTTTGGGTAATCACATTATGGGTCCCATTTTTCTGGAATATAATCTTAATGGCCCCAGGTACCTGGATATGTTGCAACATACAATTACTCCACTTATTAATGATGTTGTTGCCCAAAACCCACATGAGTTTCAAGAGGTTGTATTTCAACAAGATGGTGCCCCGCCACACTATTTTAGGCAAGTCAGAAATTACCTAGACGAATCTTATGAAAATAGGTGGATTGGTCGTCGAGGTCCGACAGAATGGCCAGCTAGATCGCCAGACCTAATGCCTCTAGATTTTTTTCTTTGGGGATACGTTAAAACTGAGGTTTATAAAACGGCTCCAGGCTCATTAGAAGAACTTAGGCAACGAATTACAGATGTTTGTTCAAGGATAACGCCACAGGTGCTTTACAATGTCCAAGAGGAATTTACTAATAAAATATTTATTTGCCAAGAGGTCCATGGCGGTCATTTTCAACAATTGTTGAAGTAACCACTGTTTTGTAGATGTGTCCCTTTATCTTTTGTTTAAAATACTTATAATTAATAAATTTCATTTCATACTAAACCAAATGTTTTTTAAATTGAAGAATGTTTTAAACATTAAAAGAACTTCAAAATGAGGTACCATTGGAACCCCCTTTCCATTTAAAAAAATATTCCAAAAGCGGACCCAGCTGTCATCTTGACATTTAAAGCTGTCATTGGTATGTCAAAAAGTGCAAGACTTGCTCAAATATTATCGTTCAAAATTTCATTAAAATATACCGAACGGTTTAGAAGTTAGAGGGGGGAGGGCGGACTTTAGGTCCTCACTGTATAATAAATATAATTGTTTCTTGGAAGATTAAATTATATTTTTTAAAAAGTGCAATATCCGTCTATAAAGTATTGCAAAACAAACAAAAATAAGTAAATTCCTATCTGGCTAATCGTTCTCCTGGTATCACGCCTCCCGCTTCGAAAATATAGTCTGCTACTCGGTTAGAATGAAAATTCGGTACTCCTGGTTCCTCACGCTCGCTACGCTCGCGTTCGGAATCTTCCACTCGGATCGAATTTTCATTCCAACCTCGTTACAGAATCTACTATTCTCAGTGCACCAAACCGATATACTCATATGGTGTCCTACCTCCATTTATATAAATTTTATCAAATTAAAATATAGCTACGCTTATTTATCTGCTTTTAAATTCCAATAAGATTCCATTTAAATTAAAATAAATATTTTGTTGCCTTGTCTCGTCTTGTCTTAAATAAATCTTACAATTACTATTCTAAAACTTTGAAGATAGTTGAAATAAAAGTACACGGATTAAGACCGACATTTCCGAGCTTAAAGTAAAACATTCGGCTTAAAGTCGAATTAGAACAATGTATTTTGTCAAGTAGTTTTCGACAAGTTAAATTTTGCGGAAGAGCCTAAAAGCTCTTTGCCGTTTCGTGAAGCTTCACCCGGAGATTGCGTAATCATACCTAATAACTTTTTAAAAGCAGTAAAGTACCGTTTCACCGATAAACTTTTTAATGAAGCATCAAATATTACGGTAGTTTGTGCTTTTCTGTTTGTTGTACTTATTAAGGAAAGGAGAAATATTTCATCTATAATAAGTTTCCACTGGTTTTATTAAGACTGCAAAAAGCAATGTAGGTGTTATAATATTGTAGTTTGCGGTAATATTATTGTCTGTATGTATATTGTGATAATAAAGCTGTGTTGTTTTGATTGACAACGATATTATTTTAAAATAATTATACCAAAAACAAATCTTGCAGTCTTCCAGGGTGCAAATCAAATTACCATAGCTCTTTAAAATAAGGTAAGAAAGTTTGTCTACAAAAAAATTTTCGCCCAATTATGATTTATAGAAAAAAAAATAATTAAAAGCTATTCTCCATAGATAACTGGACACCATCAAAATAGTATGTAGTTTACTCCCAGCATTTTGTAGAAAGTGGCATAATATTATACGTAATTCGCGAAGACGATTATCGTTTGTTAAACGATTCCATGTACAGGGTGTCTCAAATTCGAGCCTCATCATGGGGATCTCGGAAACTATAAGAGATACAGCATCGGTTAAATTGTGGCAAAGTTGCGCAATTTCGTACTGAGCAATATCGCAAAAAAATATCTGAGTTATCTTTTTTAGTTTTTGAAATTTTTGCAAAAAACTAAAATTTTGAGTTCTTGTTTTTTTAAATTGCTCGACTTATTTTATCCGCTACAGAAAAACAAGCACAACATTGTTAAGGCAACTTTTTACGCTCCATATTGTGACGTTTTTAAAATTTCGTTACAACGTTTCGTTTTTGTGGAACTATTATCAACTTTAATTTTTTAAATACGGACCTGCATTTTTTAATTTATTTTTTGATAGCCCTTTAAGCCCTAAATTCAACCATGTGTTCAGGAATGTGATCATTATTTTTAAATACGGCCCTGGTGTATATTTGACTCTTGGTTTATTAAAACCACCATACTGGGCTAAATTAGTATCAAGCGTAGCAAATTAACTATAATGAGGCTGCAAGCGTTCAGGATAGTCCTGAAATAACGGTCACAAGAAATTTTGTGAATTCCTATTGGAAGAATAATAAACTCGTAACATGTCGCGCTTTTCTAAAGCAGAAAACATAATTTTGCTGAAATATTCAGTATAAATGGTGACTGCAGTTGTCAAGATAATTAAGGTGGAAGTATCAACATGCTTGCCAACCTATAACCTATTTCGCGTTTATTTATTTAATTTTTCTAGCTTTTAAATAAAATCATTATCGTCTTCATATTTTATAGGTAATAATTGACATATTAAATAAATATCAAGGAATTTCATTAAATATTTTAGGAGAATTTTATAGCGAAAAATGTCCGGTAAGATTTTTTTAAACATTATTATGTCATTCTTCTTTCACTATACAATTCTCCCAAAATTAGCAATGAAATAAATTGATATTTTTGTAATAATATGTCAGCTATTACCTAAATATTGTACCGACGATATTGATTTTATTTAAATGTTGGTTAATCAAATAATAAACTAAAAAAAGCAGCGCGAAATAGGTTATAAGTTGGCAATAGATGAAATGACGTTGAGAATTCCACCTTAAGCCAAACAATCAAGTAAAAGTTCTTGTCATAGCAACCTTTGTTTTGTTTGGTTTTACTTTTACTTTGTTACAATTTAAATAAAAACTTAAATATAGTAAATTTTTTGTAAAAAATTTCGGATCCATTTACATGTTGTATGTGGTAAAAAGATTAAGTAACTAACACCAGGGCCGTATTTAAAAATAATTATCACATTCCTGAAGATGTAATAATGTCATCAAAACGCCTAAATATAATTAAGTGTGGTACATGGTTGAATTCAGGGCTTAATGGGCTATCAAAAAATTTAATAAAAAATGCAGGTCCGTATTTAAAAAATTAAAGTTGATAATAGTTCCATAAAAACGAAACGTTGTAACGAAATTTTAAAAACGTCACAATTTGGAGGGTAAAAAGTTACCTTAACAATGTTGCGCTTGTTTTTCTGTGGCGGATAAAATAAGTCAAGCAGTTTAAAAAAACAAAAACTCAAAATTTTAGTTTTTTGCAAAAAATTCAAAAACTAAAAAAGATAGCTCAGATATTTTTTTGCGATATTGCTCAGTACGAAATTGCGCAACTTTACCACAATTTAACCGATGCTGTATCTCTTATAGTTTCCGAGATCCCCATGATGAGGCTCGAATTTGGGACACCCTGTACCTATCAAACATTTCGACAAAAACTATACACGTTATAAAAAAGGTAAATTATTTGTTTTGGTCCTTTTTTTTATTGTTTTTCGGCAACGTGGCCCGATGTTTTCCTGGCCACGTTACAATATCGGTACTAAAGATAGCTTTTTTTTTGAGTGATACTAACTTTCTTTTAATGTTCTTTTTAAAGTTTCTCGCAAACCTTAATTAAAATCTTGCGAGATTTCTCGTTCTTGCACATTTTTTTCTCGTCTCGCAGAAGACCGGACCACTTTCGTCTCGTCTTGTCTCGCGAGAATGAAATAAGACGAGAAAAAGCAAGAAAGAGTGAAACACTATGCAGTGTTTAATTTTATACTTTAAATTTTTCTTCGTTAATTTCCATGCATAATATCACAAAATGGTTACATAACCAACAATTTTTGAAATTTTAGTTTTGCTAATAACACAAATTTTAACATTTTGACGTTATATCATGCTTGAGGTTTTTAATTTAAACTATAATCCTGGAAGTGAGATGTTGTTGTAGAAGCGCTGATGCGATTCGCCTTCTGCCGGCGCAAAACAACCAATTTCATACCATTTTTTAAAATTTATTCTAAATTTTTCAGTACAATAATTTTTTTCCCGACAATGGAATTTTCCAACTGTCTAAGTCTAAAGCAATACCATTTTGTAAGTCTATTAAAAATTCTTGGACGCCACTGACACTGTGTCGGTTTTAAAAAAAATACTGTACGTTACACAAGATTTGGTAGGTATTTCATTTTACGTAATTTTGGTTGATTGATAACATTTTGTAGAAAATTTTCAAAATTGAGAGCCATCTTTTTTTTTAACATTGATTGTAGTGGAAAAATATTATCTCAATATTTAATATAGCTCATTATTTCATATTATGTGAGTTTTGTTTTACAATTGGTAGAAAATTAAAATTTTCTTGGTTTTTCATATAGGTACATGAAGAGATTTAGATTGCTCCGCAGCTTATGCTTAAAAAATTTGAAATTTCAGATTTTTTCCTACAAATTGGAAGCATTATCTGTGTTTTATTTGGTAAAAATATTACTTCTTATTGACGGGAGACTAACATTAAATATTTTGTGCGAATAAGCATTATTTTTCATATAACTTTGTGTCTGATGTCCCCGGTTTTAAAATAACCAAAAACCGCACGGTTAGCAACTTTCACAAAGCGCAACTGGAAGACCACAGTTAAACAGCAACTTCGTTCCAACGTCAAGGAGTTGTCGACATGTGGAATTTCTTAAAGCTGTGTTAAAGCCATTTGTCGTTCAGCAAGGCTTCGCCAAAAGCGTATATGACAAAGTTTTCAATATTCGAAAATTTTAAATGTTGGTCTAAATAAATAGTTTATTAAAAAAATTACATGTAACAAAGAAAAATAAAAGTAAACAATTTTTTAACCTAAAATTGTATAATAGCTATTTACCTAACAAGTGCGGAAAATGAATTTTTCTGCACGAGTCTGCCGTTCGCCGAACGACGCGTAGCGGAGTTCGGTTAAGCAGCCGAGTGCGGGGAAAACATTTTCCGCACGTGTCAGGTAAAATAGTTTTTCTACAGACGTGTGGAAATAAGTAACACATATTTCAAAGAAATTTGATGATCTTTAATTAACTATAACAATCACATACATATGTAACAGTAACTAATTCTGAGAAAAAAAGTAATAACTACAAGTGATAATTGATATATTATTGATTTTGACATAATCGTGCCGAAAAATTTTTCTGCACGGATTTTTGACATAATCGTGCCGAAATTTTTTTCCGCACTAGTGTGGAAAACCCAATTTTCCGCACGGATATCAATGCGGAAAATTGATTTTTCCACACGTCTGTAGGAAAAAGACATTTATTACTAAATATTTTTCAAAATTTTCAACTAAAAAGAAAGATTGTCTTCTATTAGTAAAAATATGCTTCTTCTTTCAACATCTACTAATGTAATCGGACAATACTGCAACTTAGGTAGCAAAATATAAAGCCAAGATACAACTTCGTTGGATGGTTTACCATAAATGCTTTTTACTGCCATTTAGCGGAAAAAAGTTTCAATAATACTAATTAAGTCTCTTAAACTTAAATTTCAAATCGATATAAATACAGTTTGTTAATCAGATAATAATAACGCATTATTAAATGACAATGAACGACCCCTAACAATATACATGCAAACCCAAGAAACCCCCAATAAAAATACCTTGTGAATAACCAAAATGTGAATATAATTATTTTAATCTCCAGATTGGAAAATCTCTGAAATAAGTACCGAACTGGACATTAAACCTTTAATGTTTTAGTTTTTTTGATAAAGCCGAAAACATAAAAATATGCTCTTGATATAATAATTTATGAAAAATATGCATTTTATTATGAAATTGACAAAATATGCAAAAAATGCATATACAGTGTGTCCCGCTTTTCATGAATACACCCTGATATCTCAGTTATTAATAATGCGATTTTTTTCAAATTTTGGTGGTCATTGTATGTTAGAAAAATTAAGTATTTGGCACAGTGAACACTTTTATGCATCATAGGCGTGCGGTCTTTGGGGGTAAAAAAGGGTTGATTTTTTGAGAAAAGTATATTAGGACTTATTTTAAATAATTTTTTCTATCAGATTTAGAATCAGCATCCTAAAAACCCCTTAATTAATATTTTCAAAATCTCAAGAGCTGATTTTATTTAGCAGTAAAATTTAAAAAAAACTTAATCATAGTAGTTGCGAGGATACTGAATTCAATGAAATGATATGGAGGCGTTTGAAACGTAATAGGATCAGGACATTAAAACCAAAAAGTTAGAAATAAACAACCTATTAAAAAAAAAAAGTGCCAAATAAAAAAAAAAATTTACTGCTAAATAAAATCAGCTCTTGAGATTTTGAAAATATTAATTAAGGGGTTTTTTGGGATGCTGGTTCTAAATCTGATAGAAAAAATTATTTAAAATAAGCCCTAATATACTTTTCTCAAAAAATCAACCTTTTTTTACCCCCCAAGATGCATAAAAGTGTTCACTATGCCAAATACTTCATTTTTCTAACATACAATCACCACCAAAATTTGAAGAAAATCGCATTATTAATAACTGAGATATCAGGGTGTATTCATGAAAAGCGGGACACACTGTATATGCATTTTGCATATATTCCGCCCTTTATTCATAATATATCACGATAAACGTTCAACTAGTAACTCTAACAATCTTATAAAATAAAGGAATTTTCGAATGTGGCAGACACCTTTATTTTTCTCTAATTTCAAATTATTTAAATATACCTAAGCTGCGGATAGAATAAAATATGCTAATCTAAAACTACTTTTGCTCCGATTTTTAATCAAAACAAACCGGAGTATCTGCGAAAATCTCCACCACGTGTGTCTTTAATAGAAAAATTGAATATTCATAAACCAACCTGTGTATCCCAATCTCCATATTCAAATTTTTCCAGGCTGTGGTTTACCAGGAACGCAATCTGTCTATCTCGAACATAAACAAAGAAAAATTGCAAAATTTCATGTTTTAGTTGAAAAAAATTAATTGGATTGAGTTTCGCGGTATTTACAACGGGACACATCTACGCAAATAAACCTTGCGGAGAACTACTAGGTGATATCAATTGATTTAAATAATGTGTTGTTCTTTTGTAGGAAAAAACACATGTCTTACATTTGATCTGCTTTTTATGTCCAAGCTGGCGAATCTGCTTATCTATTTTGGTAATTTTCCCTTGAGTTATAGGCGGCAAATTTGGAAATTTTTCATGATATAAGCGAGCAACCTCCATTTGTGTCCGTGTTTTATCTTCATAACCAATCATCTGTAGAATTGTTATTTTGTGCATTTCTGTTAAATAAACCATTTTTTCCGTCGACCGTGTATTTGCAACCTTAATTAATGTATAAAAAATCATACATTAACGGCCCCTATTAATGCATGATTTTTTTTTTATTAATAAACGATTTTAGGCAACCATACATACTACAAAGCACGCACTGCCGCGTACATAATGGCGTTGCCATAGTTTCTGTCGATGTCAATAAGTTTGAAATTCAAAAATTTGTTCTAATATGTAGTTTGGTTCTAAATTTAAAAAAATATATAATCTATTAACAAGACAATCGACGGAAAAATATTGTAACTAACGCGTATATTAAATAGCGATTAATAATACACTAGTTTGTTAAATTACTATTCTGATATACAGTTAACGAAATTCAAACGACTATAACACTGACAGCTACTGTCATGCAGATAGACAACAACTTGCTAAGGTCAGGAGTTTTATACAAAACTATTTATTTCTGACCGGAATATTATATAAGTTTATATCATCATGGCTACGCTATCAATAAAGAGGGTTATAACTCCCTTGGGATAGTAAAGATTCTCTAATTTCCTCTACCTTTTACAGGTAAAATAAAACAAGAAATGTGCTAAAATAACTCTTTTTTATTCATGTCATTACAACGTCAATGTCATTATTGACGGCACCTGATTCAAATATAACGGAAAGGTAATAAATTGAAACATTTATTCCGGTTTAAAAATGAACAAAAATTTAAATCGGTCAGAAATAAAATTATCTATGTACCACGGGAATTATAAGAGTCTCAATTACCTCGGTCAATTGCTTTGCCCTCGGTAATTAAGACCCTTATAATTCCCTTGATACATAAATAACTATTATACCTTTTTTTATGTCATATCAGTAAAAAGAAACGCTGAAATGCAATAAATCTGAAAACACTTAATATTCCCGAAACAGTTGACGATAGGTATAGGATATTGCACATAAAATATGTCTAACATTTCTGAGGAATCCAAAAATTAAATAATATACAGGGTGTTGCATTTAAAATAAGAAAGTTGGTATTGGCCACTGTTACATGACACACCCTGTATAAAAAGTTTTTATTGAAGTGAAAACTTCTTTAGGCGCGTTTAGCACTTTTTGTGGGCACTGAATTAAACTGAGCCGTCACGCGTCAGGTTCGGCTGTGTTACGCTCGAATTCGACTCCGCTGCCGCATCAGTCGACGTGGAAACAGTGTGCGACACTTGTTGCGTCTCAGGTATGTTCTGGCATTTTTTAAATTATATATTTACGTAGGGTGAAGTAAGGTAATTAGTTTTACCGTAATTGCTTATTCCGTGGACCTAATTTATTATGATTTCTGACTTCTGTTGAAGATGTAAAAATTCAAGGGTTGTTCAATTTTAGGAAATATATCTTTTCGTATGCAGTAAAATTATCCCGTATTCCAAGTTTATGTTTTTATTGAAGTGAAAACTTCTTTAGGCGCGTTTAGCACTTTTTGTGGGCACTAATAACTTGTTGAAGTTTTCACTTCTGTCGTGTGGTCTTAAGCACACACAATTTTTTGACAAAACTGCGCAACTAGAAATACCAATCGACGTGTCCGAGTGTTTTTTCCCACACGCCCCCATGTAATTATTATCGAATTTATTCCATTTGGCTGATACATACTGTAGGGTGAAGTAAGGTAATTTCGTGGCATAGGTATGTACTTAACTGAAAAGTAGGCCTATGAAATTTATATCAATTATAGTATTTTAGATTAAGAGTCTTTTAGTCAAATCCGATTAACAAATTCTGGCTTAGTTTTGCCGTAATTGCTTATTCCGTGGAGCTAATTTCTTATGATTTCTGACTTCTATTGAAAGTGTGAAAATTCAAGGGTTGTTCAATTATAAATATATTTTATATATTCCAAGTTTATGTTATTTTTATCATTGCTTACTAACAAACCCGAACCTAACCCAAAAAAAACGTAATTGAACATATCACGAACTTACCTGGTATCACGAAGTTGCCTATTGTTGTTTTTAATTTCAGCTTTAAAATGCAAGCAAACAAAAGAAAATATCGCAGTTATGAAATATCTGAATTAATAGAAGCTGGTAGGTGACTCAGAATAAGATTTGACGCATAAAATATTACCATGTAACCGATAATAAAACCTTACGTAACAATTTTTAGCATTAACCCTTAACCGCCGTCGTGACTATTTGATACATAATCGACGTCGTGTGGTCCCTGGGACCTCAATGTTATTATAATTTTTTTCACCCAGATTTTTATTAGGATGATATTTAATTATTATATAAGTCCATAAAATGATGCTTTTTTTATTGTTTAGTAAATAAAAAAACAAATTTAAACTTGCAGATTTTTTTTTATTAAAAAATCAGAAATAAACATTTTTTCAGCAAAATTTAACATGGCTGTATTCTAACATGAAAAAAAAATAAACAGAAAAGAAAAAATACCTTTTTTTATCATATAATATTATCTATAACATTGAAAAGTAATGATAATAACCAATATTTATTAAATAAATTTCACCACGAAAAAACGTGCAACTGTGACGTGAGGTCCCTCGGACCGGTCGATCAAAATATCGCAAAGAGAAAAAAACTTAGAGACGCGACTACAGCGTTTAAGTGTTTGTTAAGTACTAACAGGAAGGTACTGGGACGGGCAGAAGCCTAGGCGGAAGATAAGTGGGAGAAATTTGGTATCAAATTATGTTCGCGGTCCGACGGACGCACGACGGCGGTTAAGGGTTAATGGTTGTCTCACGAATATACCTAGACCATATCACGAAATTAGATATCCTATCACGAAATTACCTTCCCTTGACTAGGGCTACTTTAAATGTTTATTTTTGTAGTGTTTCTGAGTTCTCTTTAAAGAAAATAACAAAATCTAAAAGCAAAATGTTAGGTCTTAGTTTCCCGTTTCCCGACAATTATTGCAACCACCGCATGCCATTTATATTACTTTGCGATGAAAAAATACATTTATCACGAACATACCTTGCTTCACCCTATATCCAATTGCCTTAAATATTAATGATAATAACAATAGCACAACAGGCACAGATGTTATATGTGTAAAAACGTAACCGACAGTCTCGGTCCGAGACCCTTTATAATTTAGTTTAAGCTAAGCCAGTAAACAGAAATACTTGAAAAATGAAAATTCTATTTCAGGCGACAGGAATAGAAAATTGATTCATACCTCTATCACCTTTGAACTATATCCTTCGTCTTTCTTGTTGGTAAAATGTTTATGAGCCACGTTTGTTATTTTTCAACGCAAACATTTTACTAAAAATCCGTCATAATAAATAACGTGGGCCTGACGTAAATTTTCACGCTATATTAATTTATCAGCTTTATAAAAAATGACCTAACTAATGGATTTTTTTCATTATAAAAAAAGCATTAGCTTTTAATGAATAAACAGATCCTTATGAAATATTTTGGTTTTACAATTAGTCAAAGTTCTTTCACAGAACCGATATTAAATAAAATATTTAAATAAAAAGCCTCATAAATTACACTGGAAAAGAAATTTAAACTTTTTGTCAGTATTTTTCATTATAATAAAAACTACCCGTTTGTATAGAAACTGTGGTGTTAACCACGAAAACAACAATGCAATTTTAAAGTTAGTTACGGTTTCTAAGATATTTTATATTCTAGATATTTCATTACTACGTATATTTGTATATATTGCGGATGGTATCTTTCGACTTTCTTAAAATACACATAAGAGGCTAAAAGTTTATGTAGTACGGGGGCCTTTCATTATAACTGAAGTTAACTTTTTCTCAAAACAAAGGGCACAGACAGAAGACAACGGCATTTGACATAAACAGCAGATCTGGTTTCACATTTAAAGTTCCCAGTTCAGTAGTAGGCCGTAGCAAGCACACGCAAGTAGAGGGACCTGGTGCGTTCTGCGCCACTTTACTCACACCCCCGCTGCACATGCGCCAGCAGTGCGCAGGCGTGCGTCATATGTCAGCTGTCAAACGTGACATTGTTGGGCGTTAACTACTTTGGGCCTTAGCTATTTGGGTGTAAGCTACATTGAGCTTTAGCTACTTGGGCGGTAGGTACTATAATATTTAATATAGGCCACGTGTGTGCAAGTTCACGCGTCAGGTTGCGTAATATTATTTTCTTCCGATTTTGGTGTTTTTTTAGTGTTTTTGTGGCTGTTTTGTGGGTAATGTGTAAATATTTTACTTTTGGATTTTATATACAGTGAGGACCTAAAGTCCGTCCCCCCCCCTCTAACTTCTAAACCGTTCGGTATATTTTAATGAAATTTTGAACGATAATATTTGAGCAAGTCTTGCACTTTTTGACATACCAATGACATCTTTAAATGTCAAGATGACAGCTGGGTCCGCTTTTGGAATATTTTTTTAAATGGAACACCCTGTATATTTTTACATTTTTAAATTCCACATAAAATTATAATTATTTTTTATTAAATGCATTATTGGTCTATACTTCATAGTTTCCGAGATATTGACTCTCGAAAAGTGACTTTTTTGAACTTTGACAGCTTATAACCTTCTAACAGTACGTCTTAGAGCAAAACGGCTTACATGTCCCTATCTTTAATTTTTATTATCTTCCCAAAAAATCAACTTCCAGTTAAACCGGAACAACTATATTTCCTGCTTTCGAGTTACATCCGGTTTACCCGGAAGTTATTTCTTTTAGGAAGATAATAAAAATTGAAGATAGGGACACGTAAGCCGTTTTGCTCTAAGACGTACTGTTAGAAGGTTATAAGCTGTCAAAGTTCAAAAATGTCACTTTTCGAGAGTCAATATCTCGGAAACTATGAAGTATAGACTAATAATGCATTTAATAAAAAATAATTATAATTTTATGTGAAATTTAAAAATGTAAAAATATACAGGGTGTTCCATTTAAAAAAATATTCCAAAAGCGGACCCAGCTGTCATCTTGACATTTAAAGCTGTCATTAGTATGTCAAAAAGTGCAAGACTTGCTCAAATATTATCGTTCAAAATTTCATTAAAATATACCGAACGGTTTAGAAGTTAGAGGGGGGGGGGACGGACTTTAGGTCCTTACTGTATATATATTTCAGAGACAGATTTTCCTAGTGTTTATTATTAAAGTTTAATAGTGAGTACAAACACCATTTTGGTTAACTCATCTATTATGAAATTAATAAAGTGCCTAATTAAACCATTTATTTATCGTTATATACAGGATGTCTCATAACTAATGAGCAAATACAGCTACACGAGATGGTAGACTTGAAAATATCTCATTTGTGCATAAGAGCGCACGGTTAATTTTCAATAAATATGTTTTGTTAAGAAACGTGATTATTTAAATGTTTCTTGTCATTTAACATTTTAAACGCAATTATCTCAAAAACTAATTGAAATGTCAAGGTTCAACTTTTTTTAAAAGGTCCCTTTTCATTAATTTGAGGTAAAGCGGTCAGAAATGTGGAAGCCAAAAAATATATTCGAGAAATTATCAAACTTATATTGTGTAGCTAGCGTTCTCTAGGAGATATCTTAAAACTTATTATGGAATTCTTCTTCTTGACCTCAAAAACTACCCCCAATTTGATTCATATCCGCTTAACATCAAATCATCGCCACTTTTAAAACATAAATATTTACTTGGATCACCCTGTATATCTTTAACCGTATAAGAAAAACTATGAAATTTCTGACATTCAACGAATCTATTATCAGTTATTTCTAACTGTAGGTTTAACTAAATTTTGAAGGTTCTCCACAGTTCGACGAGCCGCAAAACAAGTATGTGGGTTACTTTAGCAAGGCAAAGTTACTTATTTTTATAATCAAAGTTGTCCCAGTATTAAATTTGACATTAAATATAAAACGTAAAATAAACACAAAAGATTGTCTGCAAAGAGAGAAATTCGATTTTTCGAAATAAAGAAACTTTATTTGTAGCATGGCTTAGGGGCCCTTACAAAAACTTCCATGTACCGAGAAATTTTATTGGATATTTTCTATTTAGGAGCGAGAACTATTCGACACAATATAAAAGACCTTTTAGTGAGAAATAAAAAGGCTTGTGTAGTACATTTTCGGACAAAATGCTTTGAACATGCAATTGAGGCATTAAAGAAAGGTATCAAAAGGATTTTTAAACGCAATTTTTTTTAGCAGAATCGATTTAAAAAAGGTTTATACTAGGTATTTAATATTTTTGGATTTCGTGGGAGGGAGGTATTAATATGCATAGAGTGTCCATTGGCGTAACAAGAAGGGGGGGGGGGCAATGCACATAGGACTATTTATGTTAAAAAACTAGACACAATTATCTATAGGTACCAAACATGTCAACGAGTTGACTCAGAGAAAAAAAGGGTTCAGCTAGAACATAAATGGAAGACCGATTAATTTAAGTTCGATTTTTACAATAATTATCTTATCAGGGATAGAATTCCCATACAATGTTTAAGGATACGGAACAAGTAAATGTACTTTATGTTAGTAAATATATTTTATTAATAATATTTTAAATCAAATATAGGATACGATACGCAGCAACTAAATTTACACTTTTTGAAGTAAAATATGTCTTTGCAGAAAAGAAAAGAAAAATAACGGACGATCATCGAGTTTATAATGACCGTTGGGAATCAGTCTATTTAATCATAATCAACAATAAAATATTGAGTGCATTGTTTTTGTGTGTGACATAAGCAAGTGGGTGGTTGTAAAAACACTATAGGCGAGCTTTCTAGTACTGCTACTACAGAAACCTTCCTGATCTTCATCTTAAATTTGTATGTTTATGTGTTGCATTTGATTTCCAGTATTTTTAAAACTACCCCCTTGACCATTTTTTTTCCTTTTTCTTAGAGCCCATCAGCAACATACTCTTTATCTTAGAACAAAATCTAATAAATTTGTTTCCTATAATGTTGTCCTCTTCCCAGTGTTCATCAAAACTGACACCCTAATCAGACATTTCGGAGAGAAGCCATTTTGTGTGCTATGCAGATTAGTTCCTTCAAATTCGACAGACAGTGTCTTGAAAACTAGTTTATCCTCGTTCAAACTATACAAAAGTATGGATTGAAAAACACTTTTGGGGGCTTCTTAAAATATCTCTGAATATTGTCCACGAGCTTTTTAAATAAAATTAAATAAAAAATGATTATTAAATTTAAACTATTTAATATAAATTGATTAAAATATAATAAGTAATAAACGTGTCCACGGAAGGTGATTCGCCCCTCTAACTTTTTTGTTTTTTAGGATAATTGAATAAAATTCGGGGGATTTGTATACGACATAAAACTGCATTTTCTGACAGGTGACTCATCATTATGGAACTTCCGGTTTAACCAGCTGCGACATAAACTTTCGATTTTTAAATGGGACACCTGGTATATTTTTTCTTTTTTTTTTTCCATATGACATTCTAATTACAACGAAGTATTACTTGTCACTTTTTGTCACCAAGAAAATATTTTTTCCAAATTTATTGTTTTATCTAGAAGGGCTATGAACACCTTAAAATCACTTATTTCAGTTCTTTAATCTTGGGAAAAATACAATTTTACTATTTTTGGTTCAATGCTATGTGCTGTGTACAATTGTACATGGTGACTCGTCGGGTTAAGAAAAAAGAGGATTTTATTACTAATATTTTGATACCATACACTATTAGGTTTTAGAAAAGCTGCCATTCAAAAACTTTAAAAAGTTAACTTGGAATTTTTCTAAAATAAAGCATCCTTTGAGAATAAATTTAGATTTAAATATATCAAGTAGCCTGAGACCAGCAAAACTGATAAAACAAAATCATGCCTTGAAGAAAATTGACATGCCGACAGCTTATGCCAAAGTAAATTAGTTTGTTCTTTAAAAAACATGAAAAATAATAGTTTTACAAGGAGTGAAAAGGTTGATGTGTTATTAGTGTTTGGGAAATGTAGAAAGAATTCAACCGATTCTGCATGACTGCTTCCGAAAATGCGAAATAAGCCTAATCGCAATAAAATCCTCTTTTTTCTTAACTCGTTTAAACTTTAAAGATTAAATTTAACACAGCACATAGTATTGGACCAAAAACAGTAAAATTGTATTTTGCCAAGAATAAAAAACTGAAATAAGTGATTTTAAAGTGTTCCTAACCCTCTAGATAAAACAATAAATTTGGAGAAAAACATTTTCTTGCTGACAAACAGTAACAAGTGATACATCGTTGTATTTAGAATGTCATATGGAGTCCAAAAAAGGAAAAATATACCAGGTGTCCCATTTAAAAATCAAAAGGTTATGTCACTTCCGGTCAAACCAGAAGTTCCATAATATTGAGTTACCTGTCAAAAAAAACAGTTTTATGTCGTATACAAATCCCCCAAATTTTATTCCATTATCTTGAAAAACAAAAAAGTTAGAGGGGCGAACCACCTTCCGTGGACACCCGGTATTTTTTGTTCTTTTTTAGAATAAATAAAAATAATAATATAGAAACAAACAAGTTTTTTTAGCTATTATGAATCATTGATAGAGTTGCATACGAAGCATTTATGATGCAATTTCATTTACAATGACCCTTGGGCCACTTTAAGTTGGACAGCCATGTTTTCAATGATACCAACATTGCTACCTAAATCAATAAGATCACCTACAATATTTAAGGCGAAAGTTCGGTGCAAAAGAGCTTGTAGACATAGCATTTGACAATCAACCAACGTATTATTTGTTTTACATTCTTATTTTCACAAAACACATCTCGTTTTATGAAGTTTAAGAAATCCTGTCGCATCTTTCGGAATATGTACACATGTTACCCTTTTCCAAAACCACTACTAAAAATAAGAAGATCACAAGCACTTCTCAACGCAAACTAAACAAATCCAAGAAAATACAAAGCCAAACAAGACGAGCAAAAGGCCAAAGTTTAAACAGTCCGTTGTCTCCTCTTGTTTTCGTGGTTTTCCGAGTTTTCTTTCTACGAGTTTCTGCCAGCTTAAGGCATGTAGCGGGAGCCACAAAAAAATTATTGTTATCCGATTGTAATCGTTTTCTTTATCGGTTACATTTATTTATTATTTTTTGAGCGGTATAAAACCCGAATCAAGTACAGATGCTTACGAGAAATTCCGAAAACATTATTGTTACTTGAATTTTACTGAAATGTTGTCATGGAGTAATATTAAATAATGTAAGTGGAAGAAAGATGCTATCAAATCAACAAGTATAAAGGTATCTTTTTTGGAAAAACAATCTATTTCGAACAGCCGCACATAGGAATTTTTACACGAGAAATCCAGACAAAAGTATAATAACAGGATCCATCGTAGCCTGACAAGAAAAAGTAGCCCATAGACAAAGAAAAGTACAAAGTGGGCGAAGGAAGAGTTTTTAAAGAAAACCAGTTTTCTGACATTAAAAATTAAAAGAGCTGAAACTGAAACCGGGAGATTGGTTTATATAATTACGAACTGATTACAATAAATATTGCACTCTGATAAACGTTAGTAACGTCTCCTATAATTAATCAAACAAGACACGCAGTTTAGACAAGCTATTACACCACATGAGCGACTTGTAGCAACTATAAGATTCCTTGTTGGCATAAGGTATATTTTGTCAGCTGTTATTTTGACAATTTGAGTGATATGTTTATCGCAGTCCGCAGGAATGTGATACAAAGAATGAAAATAAAGAAAATTTTTAAAATCAAAAATAAAATAAAAATAATTTAATTTTTAGGTAGATACTAGTTTAGAGGCATCCTTCGACGCCGATTAGCTTTATGTTACCTAATTTACACCTGCAGACTGTGGGCTACTACGCTACTGCTACATAATATACTGTAAAACATGCACCGTGCATTCTCTTGGTTTGTTTTAAACAAAATATAATAAATAATTACTTTTTATTGGATAAAAATTAAAACTGAATGGATATATTTGTTTTTTTCCTGTGTATCAGTCTATTTACGTAGTTTTGTAAATAATTATGACGGAAAACGTTAACCTCCGTATCCGGATATAGCAAAGAAAAATAACAAACGTTGCAAAACCATTCATTAGCATGTATATAAATTCATTTTCCGCAAAATGCGGGAAGCACTCTTAGGTTAAAAATACTAGAATAATGTTTGTGTTTTCTTTTAGTTAGTAGTAAACATTTTAAAGCAAGAAAAATACTAGAAAATAAGTGAGTTATTTTCGCATTAACTCAATCCAATTTATTATTTACTACTGTTTACTATCGACGGAAGTACATAAACCGGAAGGAGACAAGTATCATAAATCGAAAATGCCAAACTTTAAGGCAATTTGCAAAAACAAGTCGATTGTGCTTCTCTATCTTAAACAACTTGATGATAAAAGGCTGGACTATCGAATATTACTACATACTACGTACTGTCCCCCAGTACCTCCCCTTCTTATCTAGGTGCCTGTATGAAGCCACGAAGAATACAACTTAAAGATTAGAACAACATAGATAATTAATTGGTTCCTACTTAACGGAACCCTATTTTATTTTTTTTTTCACCTTTTCAAATTTATGATGTTACTACCTGCTACTATTTGATTGCTTTTCCTATATTTGTTTCTTGTTTTTCTATTTATTATATTATCTCATTATTTGAGTTGTTTGTATTTCTGTTTTTAATGTCGTTTTTTTTTGTTACTTTAATTGAATTGAGTGTCGATTTTTTTGTACCTATATAAAAGATTTAAAAAATAATAGGTTTTGCTTTCGTTGGTCCAGTAAAGTAAATATATCTTTTTTGTGTTCAGGAAAATACTGAATGAAAGTAGAATAATTTAAGTTGGTGACAGGGTGCGTAACAAGAGAATCAAACTTTGTTTTTTGAAGAGAGAATTAAATAACTCTTTTAGTTTTAACAAGGTGTATAATAGTCAACTGATTTGAGCCCAACCAATATTTTATTTCGTCCAGGTCCAACTTTGTTTTCCTGAATGCCTCATCCCACGAATTTCAAGTGATCAGTATAGCGCGGTGTCATCCGCATAACATACTATTCGACTACTTACTGTAATCTTTAACAGGCTATTAATATAAATTGAATACAGATTTGGCCCCAAACAATGTACGCTGTGGTACTCCCACCTATAAATATATATTATTTATCTTAACTCTCTGTACTCTATATATGTTTCAGGTATGATTCAAATAGATTATATTATACACCACCCCCGTGATGTCAATATTAAGTGTATAAAATGCACATTTTAAATTTAAAAGGTTTCAATTAGGGACCTTCAGGGGCCATAAAATATAAAACCAATAATATGAGAAAATTGAAATTGGCTGCAAATTTATTTAAGCGACTTTTAAACTCTATTACACCATGATGCTTGTTTGTGTGAATGTAAAACATTTGCCAGCTAAATTAAAAAAATATTTAGAACCTAAATCATTTTCGAAACCCACGTTTCCTCTACTGGCAGCAAACCAATTTCCTGATTTATAACGAAACAGCATCGAGCTGTTTTATGCTTGTTCGGCATGATTTAAGTGTGTTACTACTGTAGATATACAGGACTGTTTAACCTATTTTAGTTTATCTATCGGATTGGATAGTATAAAATATATTGTCCTATACTAACTAGGTTTAGTTAGTTTGTCAGAGAACATTAATCAACTGATTAGGCATATTTTTTTTAAACTTATAATTTAAAAACAACTTATTACATTACATTAGTTATCGATGGATAATGAATAAATATACATGTGTTGCCACAGTTGTTTTTAAGCTTAAAAATCAACAAACAGATTTTCAGTATTAGAACTTTAAATTACAATGTCATCCTTAATTTCATTGGATTAATCCCTATACCCGACTTTTTAATATTCAGCACTAACATTCTGAATTTAAACCTATTGCTAATACACCCCCGTAATAAAAATCTTCCTAGTGTGTCACAGACCTTTTCTAGAAATAATTAGAAAAAGGCCGCGAAAGCAGAAAGTCTTGAATGATAATATCAATATAGTTATTGATGGTTTTAGGCTCCCCGTAGTTAAAACAGCTAAAAATCTGGGTATAATCCTGGATACTGAACTAAGGTTTAGGGAGTATGTCAAAAAACGAATTTAAAAGTAATATATGTTTTTAAGAGTATTACTCAAACAACAACAGTCATGTCCTAAATTTTAAATTGCGTAAAATGCTCTGTGGGAGTCTCATTTTATGCAGCTTTAACTACTGTGATTTCATTTATGGGCCATGCTTTGATGTCGCAGATAGGAATAGGATACAAAGGGTGCAGAATACACCTTATTTTTGAACTTCAAAAGTTTGATATTTCTTATACGTTTAAACATCTCAAGTGGCTAGTAATGAACAACCGTAAAACTTTAGATTTGGGGAATTTATTGGTTAAAACTAAATAATCCGACTCTGCCTCTTTCTTTAAAAAGTAGATTTGTGTTTCGTGAAAATGTACATTCCCGTGACATGAGATTTCCTAATAGCTTGACGGTGTCTCAGCATCAGAGTGCCATGTTTCAGAGATCGTTTACCTACAACTCTGTTAAATTGTACAACTCCTTACCTAATGAAATGGTTATCCTTGACAGTTACAAATTTAAATTGCAATATAAAAAATATCTACTCAGTTTTCGAAATGAACAACTTCGTTAATTATTTACATTATGTACTTAAAATAATAAAAGGTGACGTTCCGTACAGTGTGTGATTGCAACTCCTCGCTAACAAAACTAAGCACAAAATCAAATTGATCCTGATTTAGCCTTTTCGCAAATATTCCTCACGAATGTATTATGAACGTTCGTTCACCTGTACGTGATTTGTGTTTTTTTTACGTTGCTAATAATAAGTAATAATAATAAATCATCATCATCATCATCTCATTCCTCGTCTAATACGTGCAATATCTCAACATTATTACTATAAAAATATACCTCCAACCAAGGAAAGTCGCAAAACAACTAATAATAAACCAAAGTTTGGGATAAACCAATGATGGGTCCTTAACAGTTAAAAATGAAAAGTGACGGAATACTTTGATAAAATTGGCCCCTGAAAATAATGTTTATGGAAAAGGAAATCTTATATGTCCCAGACCTTTGACCCAAAATTACCATAGGTATAATAGGACTATATAATTTGTCAGAAAGCTGGACCGGGTTAACAGATAAGGAAACTTTCACATACGCGTTTCAATCATAAAGTATTAATTCTCGGTCTAGAGCCAGAGACACTTTGAATGTAATTAACAATAGAATAATTTACACAGAGACTTACTAGTGTGATCCACAACGAATAATTAGAAATACATTACTATAAAGTGTAAAACTAGGTACAAGTAGTTCTAAATTAAAAGTAAATTTGACTGCGTATTTTTAACATTTACACAATGTTGTTTACAGAATAGCATAGTGTATAATTTATCCAAAGTCAGTGTGATGACATTCTAATCATTCCATACGGCATACAAACGGCGCGCCGCGGTAAACAGTCTCAAAGAGACCGACCTCACAACCAGGGTTGTCAGATCTTTCTCTTTCAATTCTTTAAGTTTTTTTATTAAAAATGTTTCTTTTATATTAGTATTCAATTGTTAGTAAGTAACTTCCTTTGAAAGCTAGTTTGCAAATATACTTTAAACCGAGGAGTTTTAAGTGTGACAGAAAAAAATAACAAGCTATTCATTGTTATAATAATACATTCTTTAGTCCTTAAAGAACAATATAACTGAAATCAAGACAAAAAGTGTTTTCAGTGTTTAAAAACAACTAATTAACAAACCCTTGTTTCTCGTATATACTTACATTGTGCTTAGAAATCCGAAAATTTTGAAGAATTGGCAACAGCATATAATTTGTTGCGGTTGCCAAGGGATACTAGCGCTAGTTAAAGCGGCTGGTATAAGCTGAAGCGGTCTCCAGCCCGTTCAACGATCGATTCTGTCAGACAGAGATAGGCCAGTGACCGCCGATGGCGTGGAAGAGACGAAGATATAATATACGTAATTTGGAACTTGTGGACGGGCTGGACAATGGTCCGAGAATGGAGTTCTGGTAAAAAAATTAAAGCATTTTCTGAGCAGTGTCGTGCTGTGTCAGTTACCTTATATTTATTATTTTAATATAATATTATTATATATACAGTGGGTTTAAAAAGTGTAGTATGTACAAACACCTAATGTTAAACAAACTTATAAGTGTGTATACGCATTTTAATTATTTGTTTGGGACGCCTATGGTTAGGAGTTTCATCTGTTTTATGTCATTAAATTGACCTAAGAAACACTATACCCAGCCAAAGTAAAACAGTGACGGCGAAACAAAATGTTTTTATTATCAATTAGAATCTCTAATCAAATTTTAAGTAAAGTCTGTTGTTATAGTGAAGCTGTTAGCGCACTTTTGGTCATTATTTCATAAATGAGACATAATACTTAAGTATACTTAAATAAAAACTTTAATAAAATGTATTTGATACTCGCTAAGCGTCCTACTCCAATATTCCCTTACCGAGGTGAAACGATAAATCTATCCGGCATTAATAAAGCATTCCACCTGACCCTTGGCACTAATTGGAAACCACCAGTGCTGCATTTACAGCCAAAGATAAATAATAAATGCTCTTTAATGCCGTTGATTTAGGGGAAGTTCACTTAAGACCGGACTTCATCTAGCACAAGGCATTTATACGCACAATTATGTTTCATGGAATTTCTTCGTCATTCTGGAACTTCTTATTACAAAAATGTGGACCTATATTAGCCGAACTTGCTCCTGAGCGAGATATAACGTTAACGAAGTGGTTATCCGGTCGCGTAGAAAGTCTACTAATAAGATAGGAAGGATTATTTGACTTTATTATTTGGTGTAAAAATTTTCCAGGATCAAAAATATATCTGCAGCAAGCATTCTGAAGTTATGGTAAGTATATGAAACTTATTTAAAACGTTCAAATAGTTTACGTACACAATAGCACCATAATTAAATAAGGACAAAACCAAAGTATTATACAACAATTATTGTCCTAGCTTTACGTCGAAACAATGCCTATTTGCATATTATACAGTGTCACCAGTAAAGTCCGCATCATATGGGATTTTTTTTATTAATAGCTTTATTCAAAATTTGACTTTGGCATCAAGTTCTACTTCGATCGAGATGAAAATTAAGAAAAAAATAGTAGTCATGTGATTCGCATTATCTGTCAAATTTAAATTTAATATTTTCCAAAAAATAATTCAAAAGTGGGGTTATTTCTGAAAATATCGAAAAAAGTTATTAGAATTTTGTTTTTTAATTTCAGCAATTTATGTAATTATTTTTCTCCACGACCATTACTGAATGCAATAATTCCAAAATAATTTTTGATAATAGAATGTAAAAATTCTCGCTCTTGAGTTGGAATATTTATTCTGAAACACTTGCCTCTTATGCGTTTTGCGTGTATTTTCATTCCATAACAAGATACGGAATGAATATTCGGTAATTGATATACATAAACGACATAGGTTGCCATGAATTTCGAAACTGTCAGTGTCAGATAAGAATGGCCGCGTTTTATTAATTATTTTCACTTATAATATCACAAGAGCTTAAATTATTTCCGGAAATTTTCTTGAGGGCACGAATATTTTGAAAAGTATCAAGAGTCGCGAAGCGACGAGGGATAATTTTCTTGAAATATTCGTGCCCGAAAGAAAATTTCCAGGAATAATTTAAGCTCGCGTGGGATTCGGTAAGAAAATTTCACACCACTTCACACCATAATTTGGAAAAAAAAATATTAATCAAACTTGACATTTTAAACTAATTTCACTGCTTGTCAAGTTGGCCTTGACATAATATGTTGAATTGTCATTTTTGTTTAACCGGTTCTGTCACAAAGCTTAATAATAATTACTAGGTATATAGTTTAAATCGTATGTACGTTGAGTGTTGAGTTTAATAAGTGTATAGCGAAATGTCGCGATTTGGTAAAGAAAATCAACAATTAATTAGACAAGAAATTCAAAATATAACACCAGATAACACCCGAAAATCAAAATCAAGTGTATGGAAACAGTTTGTTGAATTTTGTGACGAAAAGTTGTATAATATTCATGAGTGCATAAGTGTAGTACAGGTGGCTACTATACTGGAGGACTACGCATTTAATATAAAAAAGCAAAATTTTGAAGATTATAAGGAAAGTGTGGTTAAAGTGATGTGAAATGTTACATAATTCAGATATTATGCATTATTATATTATATGCACAGGTATATGTACATTATTTAATGGTTGTAGATCATATGTTTACCTTTTCAACTGTCAAAAAATTTCCACTTAAATATCGTGGCGCCTCGAAAAAAATTTCCGGAAATTCTTTTAGTTGCCATGGTAACTAGTCATAATAAAGGTATCTTATTGGTTAAAAAGTACAGGTGTGAAATTTTCAGACAAATTTTAGTGCAAGTCAAAAAATGAGGGAAAAATCGGATGAATCAGATATGGAACTGGATGGTCGTAGAGAAAATATAGTCCGCTACTCAGTTAGAATGAACATTCGATACTCGTGGTTCCTCACGCTCGCTACGCTCGCGTTCGGAATCTTCCACTCGGATCGAATTTTCATTCCAACCTCGTTACAGAATCTACTATTCTTTTTCTTTCTGTATATTCTTGCTTTGTTAATTTTGTAAACAACAAAAATAAATTTGTATTTGTCTACTTATTTTATTACTCATTAGTTTGGCATATCATGTCATAATATGAATTTGACAAAATGTTAACCTAGATTTGGTTAGATATATCGTCCCCATATTATTGTGATCTAAACCAAGCCCTACGTTTTTTAATCCAAGCCCTCTTTGATGCAAATAATTTTTGCTCGCACAGTAGTAATAATAAATACTGGAATAACATCTAGGGATGGGAGTGAAAATAATGGATTTTCGACTTCGCAACAGAATCATATTAGATAATATACATAATAGATTACCCAATGTATCCTTACTAGGACAACTTCCCCTACTACTAAACCACATTTCATTTTGACAATTTAATCCTCTACTTCGAATAAATTTTGTCCCACGTCACGTTCATTTTCCGCAAAAACTCTTATTATTTTTACGTATTCTTATTTTTATTTGGCCACAGCTCAGCAAAATATCGCCCGAAATTTTAAGCCGCTTAAGAGCGTTTATAAGATAAAAAAAAATAAAATGATTTATTTTAATAGAAGCGGGGCGACGCAATGGCCAGTTCAATATGATAACAAATACAGAAAAATTTTATTATTTTACCACAAACGCGTATTTTCTTTCAGCTTCTTCGGTATCACGTTTAAATAAAATTCACGCAATATCTCAATCGTTGGCCGTAGATTCGGCTCTATGGGTAATGTTTGCCGACGTCGCTCGTGAGTCATTTTACAGGGTGTCCCAATAGTGCGACAATGTACGATAACTCTCTTAGGGTGTTATACTTTAATTTTTTACCAATTTTTGATAGTAGGAATATTTCCCCTCAAAAAACAGTACATTTCGATATATATATGCTTAAAAAAATTATAAAAGTGATATACTTAACATAATATAATAACATTAAAAAAAAATTGAGAGTTTTGTACACGTTCTGTACAAAATGAAATACCCACGAAAAATTAGAAAATTGGACCATATTATAAATTCTACAATGACAAAATAAATTTCTTATTGCAATTTAGCGCACATACAGCCCAGCCCCATGAATCATAACAATATTGACATAAAATTAGCCATAAATTCTAAAGTAAAGTACCCTGTATAGATTAATGAAACAATGATTTTACATTTGTCTATACAGTGTGTGTATAAAGTCTGGAAACGGCTTAATAACATCACAATTTACTGGCCGATTTAAACCAAATTTGGTACAGTTGTGTAAGAGGATCTAACGCACCGAATGACGATATTGGCGCGTTTTTGCCAGTTTTTTAGTTTGTCTGGAATTCGAACGAATTTTATATTTTTAAATATAACACCCAGTATATTTTTACATTTTTAAATTCCACATAAAATTATAATTATTTTTTAATAAATGGATTATTAGTCTATACTTCAGTTTCCGAGATATTGACTCTCGAAAAGTGACATTTTTGAACTTTGACAGCTTATAACTTTCTAACAGTACGTCTTAGAGCAAAACGGCTTACATGTCCCTATCTTTAATTTTTATTATCTTCCCAAAAAAATCAACTTCCAGTTAAACCGGAACAACTATATTTCCTGCTTTCGAGTTACATCCGGTTTAACCGGAAGTTGATTTTTTTGGGAAGATAATAAAAATTGAAGATAGAGACATGTAAGCCGTTTTGCTCTAAGACGTACTGTGAGAAAGTTATAAGCTGTCAAAGGTCAAAAATGTCACTTTTCGAGAGTCAATATCTCGGAAACTATGAAGTATAGACTAATAATCCATTTATTAAAAAATAATTATAATTTTATGTGAAATTTAAAAATGTAAAAATATACTGGGTGTTATATTGAAAAATATAAAATTCGTTCGAATTCCAGACAAACTAAAAAGCTGGCAACAACGCCAATATTGTCATTCGGTGCGTTAGATCCTCTTACACAACTGTACCAAATTTGGTTTAAATCGGCCAGTAAATTGTGATGTTATTAAGCCGTTTCCAGACTTTATACACACACTGTATTTAAAGGTAGTTGATTGTCGATAACACAACTGGTTGAGCTGGTCAAGATCATTTTGCAAACAATCGCAATCGGGAGAGGAACGAATAATCCTGAAAATCTTAACAGAAGTAAAAGGCTCTCGATGAATCTAGGTAAGTCATTAATAAAAAGCGAAAACAGTAATGGAGCCAGGGTACTACCCTGTGGTGCACCACTTGTGACGATGAATTCAATATATGGATCTTCTTCTTCGTCGGTCTTATCCGCTCCGGATGTTGACTATCATCATGGCTATTCGCGCTTTGTTGGCTGCGGCGCGAAACAGCTCAATGGAAGTGACGCCAAACCACTTCCGTAAGTTAGCGAGCCAGAAAATTCTCCTTCTACCTGGTCCCCTTCTTCCTTCCACTTTACCCTGCAGGAACAGTTGTAGTAGACGATATTTGACAGGGTTTCTAATGACATGGCCCAAATACTCAAGTTTGCGTTGTTTTATGGTGTTCATGAGAGTTAGTTGGCAGTTTATTCTTCTGAGGACCTCTTCGTTGGTAACTCGGTCAACCCAGAAAAGTATTAGCAGTCTTCGATAAATCCATAGTTCAAAACTCTTGATCCTTTTTTCTGTTGATTCGGACAACGTCCAAGCCTCGACACCAAACAACAATACTGAGAAAACATAGCATTTTATAATTTTCTTCTTGAGCGTCATGCTGAGATCTCGACAGCAGAGAAAATGCTTCATTTCTGTGAACATTGTTCTGGCCTTTTCTATTCTACAC
Source organism: Polydrusus pterygomalis (assembly GCA_963969555.1). Lineage (NCBI taxonomy): Eukaryota > Metazoa > Arthropoda > Insecta > Coleoptera > Curculionidae > Polydrusus > Polydrusus pterygomalis. The sequence continues at coordinate 7,959,609 of OZ018376.1, forward strand.
TTTATTTCTTTGGAGTGGTCCCACGATGCATTGATGTTACAACCAAGGTAAGTGAAACTGCCCACTCTCTCGATAGCTTCGTTTTTGCAATACAGCACACCTCGTTGATTAGGGGACTTACTTATAACCATGTGTTTAGTCTTCTTAATATTCAATTCCAACCCGTATTGTTCGCTGGTGTGTGTAACTCTGTTGGTAAGTTCTTGTAGCCATTCCAAGCTAGCAGCCAACAAAACCGTGTCATATAGGCATATATGGCTAGATAGGAAATATTGTCGCCTATCCATTGAATGAACCAGTAACGTAACATTCGGACAATTTGAATCATCCAAAGTATCTTTGAAAATATATTCAATTTTAGGCGACACCCTGTTAAAGCTCAAAATTTGAGAAAAACAGATTTTTTCTTAGAAACGGATAAATTACGATACAACAACTTTCAATAAAAGTTATCGGAAATATATAAAGAAAGGAATACAAAAAATATATTATCCAAAATAAGCAAGTTTGAGGCAAGTCGCATATGGTAGCTGTTATTTTACTTGAGGAGAACGTCGCCGAAACCCCCATTATCTATATTTACAGGATGCACAATTTCCGAAATATTCTAATGTACGTTCACTGTAAGAAATCCTATATGAATATTAATTTATTGTTAATGTTTTAATAAAACAAAAACTAAAATAAAAGTTGAAGCAATATTTCGAACGAACAAGTTGCAAAATATTTGTTTTATTTTCACAACGTGGCATTTATTTCATGGGTGTTTTTAAAACTTTAGAAATTTATAGTGGCTTAATTTTAATTATGCTGTTCCATGTGGCTGAACTCATTAATTATATTTGTGAAAATTTATGAGTTTTCTAATCACGATTTATGCATTCATAACTAGATACTTGTTTTTACTTGTGTACATTAAAAAATGAACCCTCCTTTTAACTGAGAATAAATATAGTAATTACTAATGATCTGGTACCTATAGATGAAATGATAACAAATTAACCTATCGACAAAATCGTATTTCATTCTAAAGTAGGAAAATCAGCATGCAAATTGCGAATTGCGAAACTTTATGTACCGGGTGATTCAATAAGAAAGGCAGCCGGCTATATCTCGGAAACTACTAAACGTAGAAACTTGGGATAAAAAAAATTATGATTAAAGCGGTCCTGAGAAAATTCTGGAAATAATTTTTAAGTTCCGCATTTTGCCGCAAGAGGGCGTAATTGAAAAGTAAATTTTAAAATTTTACATAACTCCGAAAATTCCACATTAAGGTATATGTTTGATAACACTATTTTAAAGCTTGGACAATTATGCATCATTTTGGTCTTACGCTCATTGGCGTACCGACTTTAATAAGAGTGGGGGAAGCTGTTGAAAGTGTAAACATTGAAATCGCTGTAACTTCTAAACGACTTAACCGATTTCACTCAATTTAAGCTTGTTTGAAAGAGAAAGGTAATTACATTTAATTGTCATATTCGATGGTACACAATAGTTTCAAATAAAATTGCTAGAGGGCGCAATTTGTATTAAAAATTAATGTTTTGGCAATAACTCTGAAACGAACAAAGATATCGAGCTGCGATTTTTATATTTTTTCTAGCAAATTTCATCTTCTTTTTGATTATGGTATAATTATATCGTATGATTTGAATTTTCGGGATAAAATCAAAAAAACTATTATTATTACAAATTGCGCCCTCTAACAATTTTATTGAGAACTATTATGGACAACTAAATACGATTGGTGAAAGTGCATACATTTCTCTTCCAAACAAGCTTAAATTGAGTGAAATCGGATAAGTCGTTTAGAAGTTACAGCGATTTAAATGTTTACACTTTCAACAGCTTCCCCCACTCTTATTAAAGTCGGTACGCCAATGAGCATAAGACCAAAGTGATGTATAATTGTCCAAGCTTTAAAATGGTGTTATCAAACATATACCTTAATGTGGAATTTTCGGAGTTATGTAAAATTTTAAAATTTACTTTTCAATTACGCCCTCTTGCGGCAAAATGCGGAACTTAAAAATGATTTCCAGAATTTTCTCAGGACCGCTTTAATCATAATTTTTTTATCCCAAGTTTAGTAGTTTCCGAGATATAGCCGGCTGCCTTTCTTATTGAATCACCCGGTATGTCAATCATAAAAATCGTACAAGACTAAAGTAAAGTGTATACGATCTTAGTTGAGGCAGACAAAAAAACTAAAAAAAAATTGATGACAGAACTGTCAAGTCCACGTGGACTATCTTCGAACATCTGTATAGGGAGCGATCAATACAAATTTTGTTATATTTGTATATTGTAGTTTCAGTGTGTGATGCAGTAAATTGATCGTACCCCCAATATTAACGTTGTCTCAACTGACTTCGTATGAAGTGATATGCTTGCCAAAATATAACCTATTTCGCGTAGTTTTTTTTTCTAGCTTTTATACAAAATTTAAATAAAATTAATATCGACTGCATGCATATTCTACGGTATTATAGGAGTTTCATAACTTATTTTAGGAGAATGGCGAAAAATATCGGGTGAGATTTTTTTAAATATGTAAGATATTACCTAAATAATGTGCAGACTATATTGATTTTATTTTAATGTTATTTAATGAAATAATGGACTAAAAAAACAACGCGAAATAGGTTTAAGTTTAGTAATAGATTGAACGATATTGAGAATCCCCTCAAATAAAGCTCATTTCAACTCTTCTTTCAAAAAGTTTGATTTCTATTCCAATTTTATGGTTGTGCAAGTATATTTGATAAAAATATTTCAAATATAAATCAGATTAGATACGAAATATTCTTTCGAAATTCAAAATGGCAAGTGCATTTGCAACAAATGATTACCTGAAAAAATACAGTTCGGAAGTCACTGGGGCACGTACCAATAAGCAGGGAGTCAGAGAGTACTGGACCCTCCTATATTTTAAATAATAATAATAATAATAATAATAATAATAATAATAATAATAATAATAATAATAATAATAATAATAATAATAATAATAATAATAATAATAAAAAGTTTATTCAAAATTTTTTTTTACAGTTAATGTTAATATATATTTTTTTTGTATAAATTTAATTCCGAAACTCAGAAGTAAAATACTTGTATTAATTTAAATATAATAATAAGTTAAATATAAATTTAAAGTTAAATAATTATATAATATTTATTGTAAAGAATATATTTCATAATTCAGACACAACTATATTATAACATAAAACGAACATGACAATATTTTATTTGTATTTTTTATCATTATAATATACGAAGATACAATACGTTATGTATATAATATATATATATTTTTTTTTAATTTTATTTTTTTATTTATTAATGACGTTCTTGAATATATCTCTTGGATTAGATAATATCCAATTTTTTATTTTATTTATATAATTACTTAACGATTTAATTATTTTAATTGACTGTGGTAGCATATCAAAAATATATGGAATGATGTTCAAAAAATGTTTGTGTGCTATTGTTTTGTTTACTCTATTTTTATATGTAATAGTATTTTTATGACGAGTTTCATGTGTGTGATTAATATAATTTATTATATTTTTATGTTTAAAAATATATATTAACATGTTGTAAGAAAATATTTGTTTAATATCAATTTTTTTGTTATCTTTAAATAGTAAATGGTGGTCTTTTTCGTAAATAATTTTTAAAATGTATTTTTGAATAGTTTCAATATTATTAAGATAATTCTTATTTATGCCTCCCCATCCTAGTATTCCATAATTTAAATGTGTTTGTACTAAAAAATAATAAAGTAGTTTTAATTCTTTTATATTTAAAAATTGTTTAAGATGTTTAAATTTTGGTATAAGAATTCTTAGTTTTTTAAAATGTAGTCACTATGTAAATCCCATTTTAAATGTTTATCAAAAATTATTCTTTCTTCACCTGAAGACGACTGGAGATACTTACCAGTTGAAACGTTGTGATTTAAAAACAAGTAAAGACAATGGAAGTCCAAAACTCTTTCATCATTCAAGAAACATCATTGTCCCGAACCTTCAAACAGTCACTTGTTTTGTTATAATTTATAGTTAATAAGTTTTTATTAAACAAGGTGCTTATTTTTATAAAATCTTTTTTAATAGTATTTTTTAAAATATTCCAATTTATACCTTCATAAAAAATTACAGTATCATTAGCAAAACTATGTAGTTTTCCTTGACAATTTAAATTAAAAATATCATTTAGATAAATATTAAAAAGTATTGGTCCTAGGACTGTACCTTGTGGTACTGCATAATTAAATATTTTTGGTGAACTAATATTTTCACCTATTTTAACATAATGTACTCTGTTATATAAATAGTTTTTAAATAAAGTTAATATTTGACCACGAAATCCAAGTTTTTCTAATGTGTTAATAAGAATTTTATGACTGACAGTATCGAAGGATTTAGCTAAATCCAAAAATATGCATATACCTACTGTTCATTTTATTATCAATTGAAATATATATTTGATTTGTTAGGTGACAAATTACATCTTGTGTAGATTTATTTTTTTGAAATCCAAATTGTTTGTCTGATAGGATTTTATTTTTGTTTAAGAAATTTTCTAATCTTTCTTTTAAAACTTTTTCGAAAACTTTTGCTAATGATGAAATTAATGTTGCAGGTCTGTAATTTTGAAATTCAACTTTATTTCCGCTTTTATAAATTGGTTTTATTATACCTATTTTAAAAGCAGATGGATATATTCCTGTATTAAAGATGGTGTTAATTAAATGAGTTAATGGTTTACAAATGTATGAATTTATTGATATTAAATATTAGTTAATCATTTTCTGTTTTGTTTTTGTTAAAAGATGTAACTCTTCATGCTGTTTGTATGTGCCAAAGTTGAAATTATTATCTTATTTAATACTCGAATTATCAAAAAAAAATTGTTTTTAATTTCAAACTTTGACGCCGTGTATAAATATCGAACATGACGGTCAAAAATAAAAATTAGCATTATAAAAGTCCTTTTTTTTATGCTCCAGGAAGATATGGTTAACGGTAACGGTAGATTTTCTTTAAAAAAAATTTAAAATGATAAATTTTCAAATAAACTTATACTCTCTTGTAGCATGTTCAGTGTTCTGTTTACCACTCTGAAATTTATCCGAGACCGGTCCATGCCACAAATGCCGTCACAATCAGCTTGAGTATAAAATAACGTATGATTAGATATAAAAACTTGCCCGGAAAATAAGTTTAACCTTAAAATCGAACAAACAGTTAAAAGAATTCGTTATTAAAATCAAACAAACATATAACTTGATATTCAAAGTATCCAAAGAACAAAACACGTTATCACAAAAAAACACCGTTAACCCAGTGATTCTGTTAACATTTTCTGATCGAAGAACAGTTCTCGCTACCGGATTTGTAAGCCATTAGATCTGTGTGTAAATAGAGCATACAACTTCAAGCGAAATCACTGGGTTTTGACAATTAAACACACAACTCTCCCGAAGAGCACTCTCAGAATGTCCACACAGTAAACTGGAAATGCTAATAACTTTTATCGATAAAAATATATATATCAATCGATATGCCTCTAGTTTTAAAAATGTGTTAGTTACAAAAAATGTTTACTGATGATACCTTAATTTACATGAATGTTTTAAATATTTTTGATGGTCTAAATACTCTAAATTCTGAGATAAATATATTATTAAATTGGCAAAAGGTAAATAAATTAAAATTAAATATTTAAAAAACTAAATGTATGGTTATGGGTAATAATTTAAATTGTCAAAATATAAATGTTGTAATTGATGTTAAAAAATTGGAATTAGTGAACAGTTTTAAATATTTGGGGATAATTATTGATTCAAAATTAAAATTTTTTAATTATTTTGAAAGTATTATATCGAAGATTGCCGAAAAAGTAGGTTATTTTAAAAGAATCAGTTCTAATTTAAGTTTGCTTGTTAAAAAACTGTATTTAATACTATTATATTACCACATTTCCTTTATTGTTCTTCCATTTTATATTGTGCTAGTGAGGAAATATTTGATAAATTACAAATTTTACAAAATAAGGCAATGCGGATTATTTTAAATTGTGACAAATAAATATACAAAAATTAATTTTATGTTGAAAAATTTGGATTGGTTGAATGTGAGAAATTTTATTTTTTATTTAGTATGTATCTTTATACATAAAACTAAAAATAATTTATTGCCTGATTGCTTAAAAATTTTTTGTTCTTTTAATTAAGACCATCATAATTATAAACCAAGAACTAATCAATATTTTTATGTGGATAGAGTATGTAAAACATTAGCTCATAAATCTATTTTTATAAAGGTTTGATAGAATATAATAATTTGGAAAATTCTATTAAATCTTAAAAATCATTAAAACTGTTTAAAAAAACTTAAAATTACATTTAATTAAAAAACAAAATAACACGTAATATTTGATATAATTTGCAAAATGTTTAACTTTTCTGTCTGTTTTTGTTGAAAGAAGGTCGCGTTTTAAAATTTAAAAATAAATCTATAAAAATGTGTTAAAAAAATGTATTAAAAAATATTTAATTGTAGCTTTTTGCTAAATAAAACATGTTACTACTAATACCTTGTTTATAGAATTTCACCTGTACTTCATTTAGAAAATCATGCAGGGAATATTTTGCAGCTTTTGCAGATCAATCGATATGGTTTTTTAGCTGCAAATATGTTTAATGAAATAACTTAAAACTCTGGAAAGGTACTAATAATATTAATGTACTAATATATCATAAACTACTCGAAAAAAATAATGTACAAAAAATGTATTATCTGAAATAGGCTTTACAACACTGTTGCCTCTTGTCAAATAATAATATGAGTTATTGGTTTCCTAACTCGCAAAAAGCAACAGCGGGAAATCATGAAATATGCGGGACATTTCCCCCATTCCTGTGTCAGCTGACCGCTCTCGGTGCAAACAGAGAAAGAAAATGTTTTATATCCCAAAAATGTTTTTATATTATTATTTTTCGCAATCCCAAATACGATTTTATTAAGAGAAATTTACAACAACTTTATCAAACTTCCGTTCTATCAATTATTGCGGTAGGAAATACGAAATAGTATATTACATAACAAGTGTTGAAAGTGGTACTTTCCAAATGAGGAGGTATTTAGTACGAGGCGTCAGCCGAGTGCGGAAATTCTCCGAGTGTGAGAAAATCACTTTCACACGAGTAATGTACACAATTTTTCCTACGACCATACAATATAATCAAAAAGAGTATGATTTGTTTTTAATAGTTTGTAGGTATCACCATTGTGTTAATCAAATTGAAAAAAAACAAAAACAATGCCCACTTACACATTTTAACTTACCTAGATTTAAATAAAAAGAATAACTTTTTCTTCTATTTGCTTACGCACATCATACCTACTATCTATGTACAGTGAATAAATTTCGTTTCTGATCTTTTAGTTGCTTGCATTCTTTAACCAATAAGGAACCGGTTATGCATTAAACCTATAAGAATAATAATCAGTGGCGGCTTGTGACAAGCGAATCAGGGGGGCGCTGGCTTTAAATAAAAAAAATTTTAAATGTATATTATTTTCAAAAGTACGTCTCTGTTTTTTCTAACTTTCTCGTTGTGAATTTTAATTTCATCAGCATAAGCACTACTTAAACAAGTTAAAATGTTAGTCCTAATATCTCAAAACTTACCACATTATGACGATGTTTTGCACTATTTTCATGTTTTTTTATTTTCTCTGAAAGATGTTTTAAGTCCTGCACCCCATTTATAGTCCAATTATCATCCCCGTCAAAAAGAAGACAAACGAAACAAGAAAAAAAATTTTTTGTCCTCACAACCGCATACCTATTCAGGATTTTTTATTATATATTTCTTTGTCAAACTTACGCATAAACTGTGCTTTATTGGTTTTTTAAGTAAAGTATTTTTGGATTCTGTTTAAAATAATTGCAGGGAGGGCGGCGCCCCAGAGCCCTTCATTAACGAGCCGCCACTGATAATAATTCGTTTTGAGTTTTTTGTTACCCATAAAGTTAGTTATGGATTTAAACCAATTTAGTAACTTTTTGAAAATTTCTTTTATATTGGCAAAACTTTTCCAGTAAAAGTCTACTTACTTATTTCAGTTTACATAATAAAAGACAAACAATCAATATTTGCCAAAGTAAAGCCGAAAATTTGAAACCCAACATTTTCTCCAATTTACGTTGCAAAAACTTTTTTAGCTTTAGGCAATGCACTTAAAACTATGGATCTACTTGCAAATTTCATAAAACTTTATAAAAATATAAAAACGGGATTCTTTTAAAAACTTTGGAAAACATGCTTACTTGATTTAGTTTACTATTCAAAAAACTTTGTGGAAAATGTTCGCATATGAATTTTAAAAAGTAACAAAATTTACGTAGATAATTTAAAAAAATATTTTTATTTATAATCTTTAATAAAAGACTGCGATATTGTCAAGTTTAACGGGCGACCGCCGACAACCAAGTCGTCCGCTCATTATTTATTAGACGACTTTTTATGCAATTTGGTTTTCAACCAATTCATCTCTCTGTAATCCGTTTTTATTTTACAAATAGTCAAAGCGCTTTTGTAATGATCGTTTCTAATTAAAAAATATAGTTCCGTGAACTCTTTAGTACAACCGCGTTTTTTCTTTTCCATCTTCGTTCCATTTGACACGTATACAAATAAATCCACCAAAAGTATTAAAACACGACGAGGCACCTACTGACTTGAACCCATAGACAATTTACCTTTAGATAAACAAACAATAATCACGAATGTGGCAGTTTTATGGCCTCGCGCATGTAAACAAAACTGGGAACTATTAGACATGCGCACTGCAACATTATCGTTTGACGAATGGGAAAATAGACAGGTCCGGGCTTTAAAATTTAAATTCTTGCTCATATGCCACCATAGAGGGTTTATTTTACCCCTATTTGGGCATAATACAATTATACAACGGCTGCAACTAGTACTAGTCATTGTTTATATTACAATCCGAGTCACTAAAAGCACAAACACAATTCACTAACTAAACTACACAAAAACCAGAAATCCATAAATATTAAACACCAGTCCCACAATCCACGATAGCCGATCCGATAGCTGAAAACTTTAGAAAACTACAAGGAATCCGCAGAGAAGAGAAACCTTAAAACACAACAACAAAAATGGCGGCCGAGCCGGTTCTGGAGAGTATTTTTGAGCGCGTCGATTATTGTCGATAAAGTAGGACGGCCGATAACACGAGGTTTGTGCGCATGCACGAAGGTTCCCCGAATGAAGACAGCTGACCGACGAGTCATGCGCTCGGACGTATTTTTTCACCCATAAAACGTAACTTTTGTTTGCGCAGGAGATAAGCTGTACGTATCTAAAGGTAAATTGTCTATGCTTGAACCCTGCACGCCAACAGTCACACATACTAAAAATGTCAAAGAAGATTAGAGACCCGCTTACCAACGACCATCTGGCAGTCGAGTAAATTGCTTTCAATCGAAACCCCATTCATTTTCCGTTTGGTAAATTAAATAATAATAATAATAATAAGTTTATTTAAAATTTAAAATATATAATAAATATGATTTAGTATGTTCTATAAACTTATTCTTAAGTAGTTTAAAACTTAATAATTTGTTGACAGACGATTGAAAATATTCGGATTAATAATAATAATAATAATAATAATAATAATAATAATAATAATAATAATAAGTTTATTTAAAATTTAATAATATAATAAACATGTTTTTGTTGTCTTCTATAAACTTATTCTTCATCCCCTGAAGCTGAGCTTGTTAGGGGCAAATCTTATTTTTTTGTTTTAGTATGTAATATCATAAATCATAAATATGCATTAAAAATCAAGTTTTAAAGTAAAAATGTTAATTTACAATATAAACGCAGTTTTCTTTAAAGAAATATATTACCTATAATAAAAATTATTAATTTATAATTTTTAAGTAAAAAATAATTAATTTATAATTTTTAAGTAAAAAATATTACTTATATAAATTATTCAGAACAATATTAATAATTAATTAAAGCATTTCTAAAAATATTTTCAAATTGTCTAATTTTAATATCCATGTCTTTATTCGACTTTAAATTTTTTTAATGAAATCAATTTTTTAATTTTTGTTGGTAAATAATCGTTTAAATAAAAACAAAAATATTTGAAATTTTTTTGTCCTATAAACTTATTATTTTCGGTTTTATGGTTATTTCATTTTTATGACGTGTATTATGATTATGGTTTTTAAATTGTATAAAGTTTTATTTTTAAATCTATATATTAAGATGTTATAAATGTAAAGTCGTCTTATGTTCAAATTTTTTGTTTCTGAATATAATTCTTTTGAAGGATAAAGATAATCTTTATAAAATATAATTTTTTGAAACCTTTTTTGCAATATTTCTAATTTTTAAAGTTCTATTTATTCCTCCCCAACCTAAAATTCCGTAATTTAAATGAGTTTTAACTAACGCGTAATATAATATTTCCATATGTCTTACATTTACATTTTTTTAATCTTTTAAAAAATTGCTAGTAAACTTCTTAATTTTTTAATTAAGTATTCTAAGTGAAAATTCCAATTTAATTTAATGTCACAAATAATTCCTAAATATTTTATTTTATTAACTTAAAAAATTTGAATGTTTTCATTTATTTGAATACTATTCATATTTCGTGGTAGGTTATTTAGGTTTAGAGTAAAAGGAATATAATTTGTTTTATTAAAATTAATTGTTAAAAAATTGTTATCAAACCAATTTTTTATAATTTTAAAATATTTTTTAATTTTATTATTTAAGTTGTCCCAATTTGTATATAGTTATATAGTCACACGGCAACCAAATTATCGCTTGCTATTTGATTGTACATCGCCCACACGGGACAACCTTTTGGAAATTTGATCGCACGCGACTAGGTTGTTAATCTGGTTATTCGATCATCGCCTATAGTGCCTAGTGAACGGACTCCCTTTAAAACTAGTAAGAAAGAGTAGAAAAAGACGCAACTAATCTCACGTAAAACTGCACCTGCTCAAGAAGACGAAGCGAAAAAAGAAGACATCCCGTATAACAACGTTCTTGTTGCGTGACATATAGAACGTCAGAAATATTGACACTATAAACATATTATGACTACATTATATTATTGTGCGCTTACCTGAATTGGGTTCGTTGTCGCTGTTCGGCCTGGCTGACGGTGCTCCATCCCGAGCCTCCACCTCGAGGGCGTATGCTCCCTGCTTTTCCCTGTCGAAGACGATCTTGGTGAAGACTTCACCAGTTTCTTTGTTGATTTCGAAAAAGTCCTTGCCTTCGTTTCTTGGAGAGTCGACAATGTAATAATAAACCTGAAAAAAATTACAACTGTCCATGAGTCGGAAAATACAACAAATATTTATAAATTGCCAACAATACATTACTAAATTGTACGGGCGGTAAGGAATTGTGAATCATGTTTTACTAAATTGTACAGTATATAGCGTGCTACACATTGGTGTGCGTTCATGGGGGATCTCAAAAACGGCAAGGTTAAATCGTAGTTTAAAACTTAATAATTTGTTGACAGACGATTGAAAATATTCGGATTAATAATAATAATAATAATAATAATAATAATAATAAGTTTATTTAAAATTTAATAATATAATAAACATGTTTATGTTGTCTTCTATAAACTTATTCTTCATCCCCTAAAGTTAAGCTTGTTAGGGGCAAATCTTGTTTTTTGTTTTAGTTTGTAAAATCAAAAATCATATACAGGGTGTCCGGTAACTTATGGGCCATAGAGCAACTGGAGATAGTAGATATAGAAATATGTCTTTTGAGCCAAATTTGCCCAACTAAAATGTTGGAGGTTAAAGAGATACAGGGTGAAAGTGAAAATTAATTTTCGAAAAATGATGATAATTTTGAAACTGTTTAAGATATCGAATTCAAAATCGGTATAACTAGGGTTTCGAGAGTGAGAAATTTGAATTTGGTGTTAATTTTAAGATACTCCCTAGAGGGCGCTTGCTACATGCTTCATGTTGAACTAATTCATCCATCTTTTTTTTTAACCGTGCAGTTACTAGTATTTATACTTTAAACTATAAAAGAACCTACCTTTTTACGTAAAAAAGGTACTCTTGGTCGATCTCGATATCTCAAGTCGTTACCCAGATTCTAGGACTTGATGATAAAAAGGCAGAAAAAAAAACAAAATGAAAATATTGGAAACTATTAAAAATTTGTTTTAATTCGCTTTAGTAAATATTGAAAGTGTCCACCGTTTACTTCAATACATTTTCTTAAGCTTTTTAACAAATTACGTCTCACATTCAGGAAGATATTTTGATTATCTCCTATAACAATGGCGGCTTCTTGAATTTTTTGTTCAAGTTCTTCCCGTGTATTGGATTTATCACCATATACCAAATCCTTCATGTGACCCCACAGATAAAAATCTAACCGATTAATATCTGGGCTACGCGGTGGCCAAGGAAACGTAAATCACGGTTAGAAAACTTATTAAGCCTGGGCATTTTTATTTGAAAAGATTACAGTACTTGGATATTGCAAAAACTTTTTATTTACGTACCTTTGACGGGAAAAAGTAGAAAATAATGACAGTTTTCACCGCAACAAATTTTGTCAAAATGCAAGGCACACTTTGTGAATTAAATATTTCTCAGCAATCAACAGAATGTGCAATGGAACGAACATTCAGACGCTAAAATCTGGGTAACCGCTTGAGATATCGAAATCGACCAAGAGTACCTTTTTTACGTAAAAAGGTAGGTTCATTTATAGTTTAAAGTATAAATACTCGTAACTGCACAGTTAAAAAAAATATGGATGAATTAGTTCAACATGAAGCACGTAGCAAGCGCCCTCTAGGGAGTATCTTGAAATTAACACCAAATTCGAATTTCTCACTCTCGAAAACCTAGTTATACCGATTTTGAATTCGATATCTTAAACCGTTTCAAAATTATCCTCATTTTTCGAAAATTAATTTTCACTTTCAACACCCTGTATCTCTTTAACCTCTAACATTTTACTTGGGCAAATTTGTCTCAAAATACATATTTTTATATCTACTATCTCCAGTTGCTCTATGGCCCATAAGTTACCGGACACCCTGTATATGCATTAAAAATCAAGTTTTAAAGTAAAAATGATAATTTATAGTATAAACGCAGTTTTTTTTGAAGAAATATATTACCTATAATAAAATTATTAATTTATAATTTTTAAGTAAAAAATATTACTTACATAAATTATTAAGAACAATATTAATTTATAAAAGCATTTATAAAAATATTTTCAAATTGTCTGTTTTTAATATCCATGTTTTTATTTCGACTTTACATTTTTTTAATGAAATCAATTTTTTAATTTTTGTTGGTAAATAATCGTTTAAATAAAAAACGAATGCATTTTAGGTTTTATGGTTATTTCATTTTTATGACGTATATTATGATTATGGTTTTTATTTTTAAATATATATATTAAGATGTTATAAATGTTAAGTTGTCTAATGTTGAATTTTTTTGTTTCTGAATATAATTATTTTAAAGGATAAAGATAATCTTTATTGAATATAATTTTTAGAAACCTGTTTTGTAATATTTATAATTTTTTAACTAAAGTTCTATTTATTCCTCCCCAACCTAAAATTCCGTAATTTAAATGAGTTTTAACTAACGCGTAATATAATATTTCCATATGTCTTACATTTAACAAATTTTTAATGTTTTTAAAAATCGGTAGTAAACTTCTTAATTTTTTAATTAAGTATTCTAAGTGAAAATTCCAATTTTATTTAATGTCAAAAATAATTCCTAAATATTTTATTTTATTAACTTAAAAAATTTGAATGTCTTCATTTATTTGAGTACTATTCATATTTCGTGATAGGTTATTTAGGTTTACAGTAAAAGGAATATAATTTGTCTTATTAAAATTAATTGTTAACAAATTGTTATCAAACCAATTATTCATTTCTCTGCTCATTTTTTATTTCAAAAATAGTAAAAAGAGCAACCAGATTGCCAGGAAATGTTTAAACAATTTGATTGGACGACTTGGTTGCTAGGTAATCGCCCAGTACGACCCTTAACGGGCCAATCAAAACTAGATTGTCAGTTTGGTTGTTTGACAATCGCCTGGTGAATGGGCCGCTAATAGAACATTTAACATAGAAAGAAAACTCAGTAAGTTCCTTGTAAAATATTAAGTACACCAAAGTAAGTAGCACTAAAAACACTAAGTTATAATAAATTTTAATGTGTAATATAGTCTTAAGATGTAACTTAATCATGTTAAAATTTCAACGAGCGTGCTACAAAAGATAATAACAATTTAATGCTCTTATGTCCTGAAAGTTTTGAAATTAAAATTTAACGATATTTTAACAAGTACTTATGTTTATCTTAGTTCGGAAAGGATTAAATAGAAAATTATCTTTAAGGGGTGTTTATAGAAGATTACAGTATAAGGAGTAAGTAGCTTTTTATTTTGTTTTTTAAAATGTTTAATAAGTTTTTAAACTAGAGCTAAGGTAATAACGAAGAAAAGCAGCAGTTAATATGCCAAGAAATAAGGATTAGAAAGCCGGAAAAAAAAATTAAAAAGTAATTTCAATTCTTAGAAAAACTATAATAAAAACAAATGATAAGATTTATTGTTTTGAAAATTAATAATAATAATAATAAAAGTTTATTCAAATATTTTTTTGACATTTAAGTAATGCTAATATATAATTTTTTTGTAAGTATAAACTATCAATTCCGAACTCAGAAGTGAAATACTTGTTTTGAGTTAAATAATATAATATTTATTGTCAAGAGTATATTTCATAATTCAGGCACGACTAGATTACAATATAAAACGAATATGACAATATTTTATTGGTATATTTTAAATCACTACAGTACATACAATACGTCATGTATATAATATATATAAATATTTTTTTAGTTTATTGATTATAGCTTGGTATATTTATTATTTATTAATAACGTTCTTGAATATATCTCTTGAATTGGATAATATCCAATTTTTAATTTTATTTTTATAATTATTTAATGATTTAATTATTTTAATTGACTGTGATAGCATATCAAAAATATATGGATTGATGTTTAAAAAATGTTTGTGTGCTATTGTTTTGTTTACTCTATTTTTATATGTAATAGTATTTTTATGACGAGTTTCATGTGTGTGATTAATATAATTTATTTTATTTTTATGTTTAAAAATATACATTAACATGTTGTAAGAAAATATTTCTTTAATATCCATTTTTTGCTATCTTTTTGAACAAACGTTTTACAAATTTCTTTATTGTACTCTTATATACACATAAAGAAGTTACGATTTTAATATAATGATTATTTTAAACCTTACTTAAAATACTTAGCATAATTATTATATATTATAAAATTTAAATGGTAACCGACATTGCCTCTTCCAGAAAACCCGGAAACTCTTATATGATTCTTTGGTATTGTCACAGTTTGACCACTGTAGTGGAGTTTACATGCCTTGCCTGGATGCTGCGGACCGTTCTTGGATTCAAAAAGTTCAGCATTCGTGTTTGTGAAGTTGTGTTTATACAATTTTACTTTACTTAATAAAATTACTTTTTGAACACATGTCCATAACTTGGCTCTGCGCAGAAAGCATCTTCTTACAATCCCCCGCCATCGCAAATAAAGTTTTAAAATACCCTTTACGTATAACATGGCCTTTACAGTTAACGCCATTGATTGTTTTAATACAGATAAGTCTACATTATCATTAAAAAACAATGTAAAAAAACGCCTACTATTGTCACAGTAATGAGTGGCTTTATTTTCTGCATTGATATCACATTATTAGTTTATTCCCCCTCTCTTTCCTTTCCCATGCCTTTTCCCTTTCAACAAGCAATATATTTTTTTATAATATTAATTCAACTATTAGCGCTTCTCAAATTTAAATTATTTAACTAGTTTTAGTTAGATTTTAAATTATTCAATATAAATTAGGGCCTGATTAGTACCTGGATTTAATCTAGATAGCTGTCATACTAAGACCTATTGTTGTACACTCAATTTGTAATATTTCCTACATAATTGTAACAATGCAATAATCTTAAAGAATGGACTATAAAAATAAATATATATTACTATTATTATTATTATTAATTTTCAAGACATGGCTCTACTAGTAATGTCATCAACCCGCTCGACGTTTGCTATAGTAACCTAACCATAAACGACCCACTAATCAAGGACGACTGGACAGTGGACACAACTAATATCCGTTCATTCTGCAAGTGCAAGTTTAAACAGCTTACAAACAAGGGTTTTGCAAACTTGCACCAACTATTTATTATGTTAACTTTTGAAACTAAGTATTATAAAAGTTTAATGAAAATGTCCTTATGTGCGACTTCATCCGTAAAGTTACTGGAAGTAAACATTTGTGCAGCATAAAAACCTACAGAAGAAGATGACTAGTGAACTTAGTGAAAATGGAATTTGTAGAAGCTAGCCTAGCAGGCAAGCGTGTAACTAAATGTTGAATGAAGTACACAGGGATCAAATGATAAGAACATAATGCATACCATGATGCCTGGTAGACAATGACGGCCGTTTCGTCCTTATTAGGAGTTTAGCATTCTACGGAAATCCATAACCTGATACAACTCTACAGTAGTCCACAGAAAACGAAACTATGTGTTTAAAACTACTTGATGAAAGCCTAGTAGTACTGAATACCCGGTAACGCCATCTAGTAGAATCAACTCCAACATAAAAGCCAGTTCCTTTTACAATTTAAAAACATACGGTTACCCTTACATTTTTATATAGAAAGTCACAGTATCCTTCAGTACATTTTTATATAGAAAGTCACAGTACCCTTCTGATTTTTTACTTACCATTACTTATTCTTATTTAGAAAAAGTTTGGGTTACAAGGATTTGGAGCGAGAGTAAACGGCGGGAGTAAGTATGACCGTCTTAATAGAAGCTTTAACACGATTGCCAGTTACGCGATTACGTTTTTTATATAATATAAAAAAAAGTCCCTATCCTTCTGACTTTTTAGTTTAAGTTATATTCTTATTTATACAAACATACTTCAATACTTAACTTTAGATGAAAAATTTAAATATGCATAATAACACTGCAGCTAAGAAGTCATAACCTCAATAATGGTAGATAGATAGAGATGGAGTTAAATATCGATAGCTTGTTAATTATGAAAGTCCTATATTTGATTTGTTTTGAACAATTCTCACATTATTATTAAAATAAAATTAATTACATAAAGCACATTTGCATCCTTAAACATTGTATGGGTATTCTATTCTAAATAAGATAATTGTAAAAATCGAACTTAAATTATAAATCGGCATTCCATTTCTGTTCTAGCTAAACCCTTTCTTCTGTGGCTCAACTCAGTTGACATATTTAGTGGGGGAGAGTGCGCACCTTCCTTGTCTATGTTTAGTGGGTTACCTGACCTATTTTCCCTATTTTTATTTTTTATCATAAAAACTCCTAATGGTTCACAAAATTAACGAAAAAAATAGTTTTTTTTATTTGCAGTAATGCCCTAGTGTACTTTACCCCACCCAGTACCCCAATTTGCTCCAAGGGTCCCGTAAGTTTGTTATTTTTTAAATAGTTTTGCTGTCAAATTCGTCATCCATCAACTGTTTTTTATTCTAAAACACATATTGAGCAAAAATATTTCAACACGCGTGTGATATAAAGCAGTTTCTAGCCAAGTTAAACCTGATATTTTTCTCATTTTCATAGGTAGTCGTAGAAAAACACCTTAATAGAAATTTACAATGGACCCATTGAATGCAGACTTTGCGGTGAAGAGGACGACACCGCCTCTCATGTCATATCCAGCGAAGCACTAACCCGCATAAGATTCAAAATCTTAGGGACTATCTCAAGGAGGTGACAAACTTGGTAGGAAACTATTGGATCTTGTAGAAGGAAGAAACCTTTTCTAACAAGACTGGGGCGCACAATAAGCCAGAAGGCTGCAGTGTAAGAAGCTTGGGCCAACCGACCAAAGGTCTACGACGAAAATCATATTTTTCTGATGATGATTTTCTGTTGTTGAGGCAACCTCAAAGAAGATCACATTAAATAGTCTAAGGCTATACATACTTTTTAAACTATATTAAGAGGAAATGTACAAAGTATAAACACGTATTTAAAAGTGCCTACTTAAATAAGTTAGCAAAGTTTCTACTTAAAACAGAAAAATAGACAAAAGCAAGACAGTTTACCCACTAAAACAATAAACCTCTGACGAAAACCCGTCCGCAAACTTTCCATTTTCCAGTTTAAAACATGTGGCTGTTTTTGTGTTAAACCAGATTGAATTTAGTAAAGTTTCCGGTAAAAATAATTCCGCTTAATTAACTAGGTTTACTACCCCAAAGAGTCTAGCCGGAAGCCCAATAACAAAGTCTAGCGGCTCCAATTTTCCTTCGCGAGCATAAAGTATCTTCTGTGCGGAGTGTAAAATTAAATCCGACCCTTAAATTAACACCGCTCCCGCTTCATAAAGAAAAACACGAGGACTTTCTTAATTTTGGGTCGCCCAATGCGGTGCATAGCGTGGAAAAGAATGAGAAAAATTTGTAAAAACTTTTTAAATTGGGACTAAACAGTCTGTTTTAAGATATAAAATTAAAAAATAATAATACGGGAAATAAAAAAAATAAAAACTTGAAAGAAAAAATGTTTTAGAACCATTAACAAACTGGTTACATTACTTACAGGTTTAAAAAAAATTTAGTCCGCTGGACACGTACGAGGTACTTAACTGGTAAACAATATTTAGATTTAAAAATTAAAACATTAAAGCGTTGGTATGCAACTGAGAAATAAGAAGGGACATAGAAATGATAAATAGTGAAGCGTCTTATCTCCTTAAAAAATTACCAATTAACTGGCATAACTTTTAAAGAGAATTGAGGTAGGCTCGTTGAGGTTCGTGGTAAAGGAATTGGATTGGGAAATTGCTATCTCTAAGTTTTCCGAAACATTTAATTTATAATCTTTATTATGAGTTTGAAGAACTGTAAAATTAGATGCAGGATCAAAAGAGTGAATTCTGGTTTTTAGATGTGTTTCAAAACTAGATTTATTATCATGGGTTTGTTCGGGTTTGTCTTGTGATCTAAGATTTTCTTTAATTCGTTTTTCAATAATAAAGAAGGCGCACTTATTGGCTTCTCGTTCAGTTCATAATGACCCTTCTGGAGAGTAGATATGATTTTGTAATGCAATATAATCATTATAAGTTTTCAATCTCAGATCTCCAAATTTTCTACTTTGGCGGCGTCTTTTAATTCTTTCTAGGAAATGTTTGTGACCCTCTAGGAAGATTTTTATTATTGGGATGTATTATCATAGGATTTAATACGTAATATGATCAATTCAGTTATAATAAAAAGGCCCATTATATAAGACTAACACGCAAAAAATTCAAAATATTCAGGAATATACAACGCGGCGACATCCTCCCACATGACAAACTGGTAGGAAACTATTGGTCCTTATAAATGAAACTAACTGAGTGGGGAGTACAATAAAGCCCTGCAAGGCTGCATTGGACAAAGCTTGAACCACACACCTAACCCCCGCCTTGAACCAACCAACCATGTATGTCTTGCTACTAACTGTTGCTGCCGCGTTGGCCGCTGCCTCGATAGAAAACGCTATAAAAACGCTGTGTTTTTTATCGCCTTGATATTTAAATATCATCTACGAAACATCATTCGACACTGTGACAAACAACAGAAAACTACCCGTTTGTGCCTGGCAAAGGTTCGGAGAAATAAAAAACTGCTTTCAAGTGCCCACAGTTCTTTCTTCAGAGTACACATTTTTGTTAAAATATTCATCGCTCCAAGAAGCTTTTATTGACAGCTATAGTTGACATATAATTAGCAACGGTGTACATCAAATGTAAAAATTTAATATAATAATATAATAAACTTCATAAAACCCTGTATACGTAATTAATAGAACTATTCTATAGTAGCATCAAATGCAGTCTGCTTTCTGGAATTTAGATTATTCGATATGTTAATAGTTTTAAATAAACCAAATTCTAAGCAAATAAAGTTGTTTTGCTAGTTTATATATAGCATTTTCG
This sequence comes from Polydrusus pterygomalis, assembly GCA_963969555.1. Lineage (NCBI taxonomy): Eukaryota > Metazoa > Arthropoda > Insecta > Coleoptera > Curculionidae > Polydrusus > Polydrusus pterygomalis. The sequence goes on from OZ018376.1 coordinate 7,979,829, forward strand.
CCACTGGGTTACCGCCTTATTAAGTCGGAGCTATTTAATACTTGACTTTTTAACGTATTTCGTCATGAATTTTAAGCAATCTGGGAACAGCAATTCATTTGAATGAAAGGTAGGTACCTTCCCTATATTAATAAAATTCTAACCTTGAACTGAGCCCTTAAGAAATCCAATTATTCTAAATCATGCAAATTTTCTATTTAGGAAAAATCTGCGCTTAGAGTGAATACCATGAAATATTTCATTTATTAAATTATTCTTAAGGAAATCCAATGTCTATATTATATTGAACGGCATTTTTCTCTTTATTCTTAAGGAGCCCATTCACTGGGAGATTACCAAGCAACCAAGTCTTGCGAACAACCCAATTAGCATTTTTCTGACTTACGACTAAATTTGTACCTATAAGGACGTAATTTTTGGTAATGTTTCAAGTCACTGCTTGACTTATTTCTTAATGAACAGTTATGGACCTAAAGTTAACGTAAAACGAACGTTAATATATGACGTCCTCTAAGCCGACGTCGCATATAGTGGTCGAAGCGTGTATAGTTATTTTATGGTAAAGAATTTGACGTCCGATTAACGTCAAAGACTTTTTTTATTTGAAAAAGTGTAGTTTTATGGAATTTGCGAACCACGTTTCGACGTCGCCCCGTCCACCTACCAAACTTGATACAAAAAACATCACTTCTTTTTTCGTCAGTCGCAGCCAGTTAAAATAAAAAGACGAAATTTGTCGGAAATAACCTCTTGTTTGGGTTCTGTGAAAATAACCTTACTTATTTGTTTATGTTGGATTATTTTTTAGAAAATCGGTTCTTTTATTGCAAGCAAGTAGACCGCAAGCAATATGAGCATGTCCTTAAATAAAGGAAAAAGAACCTACCGCCATACTAATACTTTTTATAGAAAAAAAGCTAAATTGATAGCATTACAAGCTCATGTTAGTCTCCAGTTAGTCAGCAGCAGCTGTTGCAAATTCAAAAGCCGCAAAACCCTGAGCTTTAACTTTGCAGTTTTTGTATCGTTTCCATGTTTCTTTATAGGGTGAACTTTTAATATTACTTGTAAAAGTCTAATTTCTTTCTGACGTTGGGAAAACCAAACTATGCCACTTTCCTCCCATTTCCCGGAACAACTTAAAACAGCAGTTTTAAAACCTCTCTATTGAAAAAGGGAGATCCAGAGGAATTCGATAACTACAGGCCGATCAGCCTTCTTCCAGGTTTTTCAAAACTGTTTGAGTTGGTTGCATGAAGCCGCCTTGTGTCTTTCATGGGACAGTGCAGTTTGCTCTCGGGTAACCAGCATGGCTACATGAGGGGCAGGTCAACTCAGACAGCAACGTTTCAATTCACTCATGGCATTCTTGAGCAACTGGAGGAGGGTGGAGTGGCTGTTGGAGTATTTCTGGATCTCTCAAAAGCATACGACTGTCTTGATCGAGAAATTTTGTTAAACAAACTTGATTTGTATGGAATAAGGGGTAATGCGTTAAAATGGTTTAAGTCATACTTGAATAATAGAATACAAGGTAGTAGTTAATAAAGATAAGGTAAGCTATGTCTGAAAGTGTGAATAATAATGTAGGAATCCCCCAGGGCAGCATTTTGGGACCAATTTTATTTATTTTTTTTACTAATGACCTAAATTTGGAAATAAGGAACTCAAATGCTATTCTTGCATCCTATGCTGATGATACCATTCTCTTAATAAAAATTAATGATCCAACTGAACTCACTAACGAGACTGCAGATATATTTTTGCAAATTTGCTCTTGGTTTGAAAAAAATAGACTTTATATATAGTCAATGAGAACAAAACAAATATCTTATTATTTAGAACAAAATTAAATAGAATGGAAAAACCAGAAAATATTCAAATCAATAACAAAGATTTTAAGCTTGAGTCCCAAACAAAATTTCTGGGAATTTATATAGATGAATTTTTAGACTGGACAGAGTAAATAGAATCACTTGGTAAAAAACTTAACAGTATATGCTATGGTATCAGGGTGATTTCGAAGTATGTTTCAACAGCAGCCCTGCGGACCCTGTATTTTGCAAACTTTGAGGCTACGGCAAGGTATGGGATAATTTTTTGAGGTGGAAAATCAAAGATACAGGATATTTTTATTATACAGAAACGTTTACTAAGAATAATGTATAAAATGTCATTTAGAGAGACTTGTAGGAATGTTTTTAGAAATAATTTTTTATTGACAATTTATTTATTTATTTATCCTTTATTGTTAAGAAGACTCTTACAAGCATTAACAATGTCTTAAATATAAATCTATATAGTTAGTATAAAAATTGGTTATCAAATTTAAAAACATTCAGTAGCACAAAGTATAGTAACAAAATCTATAAACAAACTTACACGAGACAAAATTTAAAATATTATTGGTGGACACCCCAATGTAGAAGTACAAATATTAACCACCAAGATATTCATTAATAGTATAGAATGAGTGTTCAAGAAGATAGCACCTAAGATACTTTTTAAAAGTACGAAAAGAGGGTTCTGATTTAATATTATTTGGGAGTTTATTAAAAATATAACTACTAAAGCAATGCGGACTTTTCTTGTAGGTGGATAGTTTATAGTTAGTAATTAGAATGTCTTCATTTTGTCTTGTCTCATTCATCACAATTTATGGTTTATACATTTTTGATACCATTATGTTCTTTTATAAGAATAGACAGGGTCTTTATGCTGAGAGGAATCATAAGTATAGTACTCGTTCTGTGGATGTAAATTATCCAGCACATCATCTGTCTATTTTTGAAAGTGGACCCTATTATGTGGGTGTTCGATGTGTTCGGTGTGAAGGTATTTAAAATAAAGTTAAAGGAACATTTAGTACAGATGGAACCATACTGTTTAAAGGACTACATGGAGAGTTAATGCTCTCCCTTTGCTGACGCCATTTCCTTTTATGTGAATTGTATAGTTTATTTAATCAGAAATAAAGAAATTTATTATGAAAAATTGAAAAACCTTTTATTGGGGTTAACGGTTAAATATACGATTAAAAAATAATGACATATGACATTTCTGTTTGTTAATTTTTATCTACAGAAATTGACGTTTACTTTTAACGTCCTTTGGTCGTCAATTTAAGTAGTTCAAATGTCTTAAGGTTAAAACCTGGTTGTGGTTTGGAATTCTAATCATCCGACGTTGGTGTGTCGTTTGCGGGTGGTAGTTTAAGTTAAGTTTGGATAAAGTTTTGGATATAAAGTAACCTTTGGTGGTATTTGAGTAAATTTAGGTACATTAGCTAACTCCGCCATTTTTATGCTGATGAGCGTTGTAGCGTCCCGTCGGCCATTGAAACACAGTACGTTTATTTTTGAAATTTCGAAAATAAATACCATTTCAAATGGCAACTATATGAATAAAATTTAATTTCCTTATAGCTTTATTTAGATGGAGTTGGAAATCAAGCCAATATATGATTTTTTTTCTGGTCATTCATAAAAACATATATTAAAAATTATTAAATATTTGTTTATTTTGAGGCGAACACATATTTTTCGATCTATTTTGTTCACATTTATCAGTAAAGTACCCTTCGCAAGCAACTTTTATTCTCGAGAAACCCTATAATCTCATTTTATTTACGTCTATAACAAACATCGTTTAACAATCAGAAAACTGTTTGATATTTTAATTTCTGGTCTTGTTCTTTCTACAGATCAACAACAAATTAGGTTATATTTTGTTTACACCACATTATACGGGAGCAACATATAGGTACTTCCACATGACCAAATAAAACTTTTAGTACACATTTTTGGTTATCAAAAGTTAACGTTAAATAGCGTAAAATTTGGTTAAAAGAGTGTACTTCAATAGTAAAGTTACCGACGTCTAAACAACTCAAATTTGTCTGCTCCATTTTAGTGCAAAAACGGGTCCACACGTAGTCGTTTCGACGTCAGTTACCGACGTCGGGTTGTCTATAGCGACGTTGGTTAGACGTCTAAATGCTATTTGGGAAATTGCTTAAAAAACTTCCTGGCTATCTGGTTGCTCAGGAACTTTCCATTCGTTAGGCGACTTTCCAAGCAATTTGGTTGTCAACCTGTGCAATCATCACGTTGAGCGACCCGGTTGCCAACGTCCATTCCCACACTAAGCCAAACTGTGTAAATTGCTCTTAATATCAAGTCGATTCACCTTCGGTCTGATAAATTAAATAATCGCTCGGCAGCCAGAATATCGCTTGCAATTTGATTGCGACCTAATTTTTGAAGATTAATTCGATCGCAAGCGACTAGATTGTCAATCTGGTTGCTTGGTATTCACCCAGTTAATAGGTCCAATGGGTTAAAGGTACTTAGCTCGAGTTAATTATAATTTGATTTGTGCTGGATTTAAAAAAACAATCTTATATAGCATTTACCGAATACTGTTCCAACATCGACATCGAACAAAATAAGGGTAAAGTCTTAATATAACTAATTACAAAAGGAATTTGGATTAAAAAATAATCTATAACCCTAACCGGTAGGATGAATTTGATTGATAAAATGTAGTATGAGATAAAGTTGGTTGGTTTATATAAGGCTAACCTAAAACTAACCTGGTTGTTAGGAAACGTCCCGTCCTTATCTATGGCATTGACCTGCGTAACTTTTGTTCCTATGGGTTCGCCTTCCAACACAGTTTCCTGTTCTCTTTCTGTGAAAAGGGGAATTTCATCATTCACATCTTCAAGTTGGATATAGACTGTTGCCTCTGAAGCCAGTTGTTGAGCTCCATTATTCTAAAAAGAAAAAAGATATATTGAAAAAAATAAAGTACTTATTTATTGACATGTTCTGCTGCCTTGTTCCAAAGGGGTTTGTTGTGTGTTCAATCTATGTAACTTGTTACTACAAGGGGGTTTACACCTTAACGACGTTAAGCATGTTTCTGGAGGGGGTAAAACTAGGAGGATGGTGAGCTGTGTTATAAGTGTCGGAAACAACAAGGAGGGATGATGGCAAATCCTTGTCAAAGGTGCCAAAGCCCACTTGGAAAAATGCTGTGCCAGTATAGGATCGTGTTTTCATTTACAGATATTACTAATGTGCAATAAACAGGATCTGAACTATATTCTAGGACATTCCCTATTATCCCAATCTATAGTTGATAATATAAATTATAACAATTGTATTTACCATAACTTTTAAACTATTGAATTACTGACCTCTACTCGAATTGTTAAATTGTACTCCTTGATAGTTTCATAATCCAAAGGATGATTGACCTTGATGTCGGCCCAAGTAAAACCATTATCGGGTCTTTGTTGAAGATAGAAGGTATGGAATTTGTTGGTTTGGGCAGTAGATCCGGGCATCAGTCGGTAGAATACTGTCGGGTTGTTTTCAATTCCAGAGCTAAACGGAAAAATATATTGAAGAAGTTTTTGTTTTTAATAAATTCGGGCAGCTTTAATTGATCAAAATAAAGGAAACGTTCTTAAATTAATTACAATTTTTGTCAAATTGAAAAATGATAAAATATATATAAATAGATGGGTAACTATATAATATGAGAGTCAATTAACTTAACATGTACCCTTAAAAATCGGACCTAATACGCCTCTGGCCAGTATTTACTTCTTCCCAAGTGTATTTCATCCTATGAGGCTGTGTTTATAATCCCATCAGTAGCGGCGGGTCAAATTGTAAAGAATGTAATAAAATACGATAGGAATATTATTATGTAAAACCCAGTAGCTTTTGTAATGTTGATATTTAAAAACAACTCTACGAATAAATATTACTTTATATTATGAAATGACTGAAATTTCTTGTATAAAAATAGGTACAGTGTCACAATCAAACTCCTCACCATGTGGAATATTTTTTTATTAATAAGGGTTGTTCTAATCAAATACTGGAAATCGTTTTTGTTTTTAAAATCTCGTTAAAAAAATCCCATTTTCAGCATTTTATTTTTTGTTTTATTATTAAAAAAATGTAATCCTTGACAAGTACTGAATGACAGATGATGACAGTTGAATACATAATTTTTTATAGTCTAACTTGAAGCATAACCTCATTTAAAAGTAAAAAGTTAATAGAGGTAACTTTTCTGGAAAACTTGAGCTTAAGTAGCAATATTTGTCAATAATTTTAAACATTTATCTGTTTTCCAATATTTTGCAAAAAAAAAAAAAGCTGCCCACAGAAAAATGACGCTTACAAAAATCTATCGCTTTCACAAACGATCAAAAAGCAGCGCCCAAAAATTCATGGCCGACAAAAATTTATAGCCACATGCAAAAATTGTTTTAAATTTTGTAAAAAACCCACAAAATTGGCAAAAAAAAACATTTGGTTTTTACTACGGTCACAACTGCTTCAAAATATAACAGAAAAATTTGTAAATGCGACAAAACAAAACTTATTGTTTTATTTAAAAGAAATGTAGGTTTTTTACAAAAAAAAAACGACATGCAAAAAATATACTATGTATCTAAGGACACTGGCATCCGATTTTTACAAATTATTTCAAAAACATAGTTTTAAAAAAATAAATGACATTTCTAAATCGTCTACTCTCACAGACAGATAAAAATTCATGCAAAAATATTTAGAACAAAAAACTGTTTTATGTTTTCGGGATGCCAATTACCTCATCATAAAAGTGTTTTCGACGTTAGTAAAAAATTGATCCATTTTATTAAGAAAAAAATTGTTTAAAAAACTCTTGAAACCCGTTGAGTAAAAAAAAATAGGTTTTTAAGTTGGTAGCGACATCTGTATCTGGAATGAAAAACTAAACGATATTGACAAGGGAAAATCGATAATGTCGCTGGAAATAATGTGGGAAATAGGAAATAATAGAAAATTGCCTGATTTTCACATGGTTCACCATAATGTAAACAAACTAATCTATTTTGCTTCCATTTTTGTATGAAAGTTCTTAATTTTTATTTACTTTTTTGGTACCTACTTGAACTACACATCTATTGTAAATATTATAAAACAAGACCAACGCGCTGGGTAGGGGAAGGTTGCCCATATTGGACCAATTTCCAGATTTCTTATCATAGATCCTGATAATAACGCAAAATCGATCTTGAAGCTATACCTTAGTATACTTTAGTATGTTGTTCAACTGCAGGATTTTTTGCAGAATTTTATTTTAAAGTATCTATGATATACCAGGCTATAAAAAAACCTCTGCAAGCGGTTCAATATAGGAAACTGGTTACCTAAATTGCACCTGGGGGTTCTAAAATTGGACCACATGATTTAAATCGGAAGCTTAGGTGTTAAATAAATAAATAAAAAATAAAATTGTTGGTATAGGAAGTTTTATACTTATTTTTCAAAAAAAAAACATCAAATTTACAATCAAAATTTCGGTAGAAGACATCCTAATGCAAAAAAGTACCTATTAGTTTCCTATATTGGACCAGTCATAATTTCATTTTTTAACTCAAAGAAAAAATATTTTAGCAATATTGAAATGGTGTTAGTTCATGACATTAACTTATTTAAAGAGAAAAATTATTTTTGCACAATTTGGAAAAATTGCTTAAATTTTTTTGGCAATCACCCAGTGGTCCAATTTAAGCAACTACCATGTGTTTTGCAAAACCACCCAGGAAAGAAACAAGAAAAAACAAATATGGCATGGTTATAGGGGAAATAGAAAAACTTACTTGAAAACTTCCATAAAAAAGATATTGCTTAGAGTTTTATGGTTCTAAGGTAAATTCTTAGGAAAATCCTAAAAATATTACATTAGAATTGTGTAAATTACGTTTTGCTCTGTACACGCCAAGCACTAACGGCCAACTAGTTGAGTTTGTTGCCGTTGCCGATCAAAGGTTCTAGGTGGAAGTATGTTACAGTGTTGCCAGATGATGTGGCACTTGTTTAGTTTCGGAGAAATGTACTGTGGTCCAATTTAGGTAGTGGTTCAATATAGGCAACATTCCCCTACATTAAAACTGTGGTACATATATAATTGTATATTAATTTTTTTTAGTATTTCTGAATGCTGTTGCCAATACTTTTGTGCCCATGGTCCCCTCTTAGGAAGCAATGTGTGTTAATTTTTGCGTGAAGTGCAATATTAACAGCATTCAGCATTTTTTTTTCTTGTGGACACAATAATAAATATGAAAAACCTAAATAGTATTAACATCCTGAATTGCATTGTACTAAGTGTAATGATTTTTTGTTTTTGATCTAAAACGTTCCAAGTTTATTTAACGCAGAGGGTATTTTTTGCAATATTAATATATTAAGTTGTAAAAGCAGTGGCGGATATAAAGTGCGCGCAGTGAGCCCCCCATACCTTTCCCCTTAGCAAATGCGTGAACTTTTTTAATTTTACAAGAATTATCGCGCCTGAAGCGCATATTTTTCTCATTTACAAGACTTTTTATCAGCTTGTCCAAAAACCCCATTATCCAATTACATTACTTTTCGAAATATTAAGCTGTCACCGTGAGACACCCTAGCTATATACAATATGTTTGTTGGAACCGTATGTAAAACTTTTTTATTAATAATTTTACGAAAAAAAGTTTTTTTTTTATAAAAAGTTCTGCATGGTCTAAATCCTATAATGCAACTATCAGATATTAAATTTTATTATTCTAGGCGTATACGAGGTTTGTTAAAAAATATGAATTTTGCCCAAAAGCAAAGTACCTTTATTTTTGATAATATCGAAAATTGTTATTAAAAAAAGTTGATCAGAACTAAAGACCCCGTTCAAATATGTAATTACACCCATTAACGATGAAAAAATAGGTTTTGTTATTTTTTAATAATTTTTCGGCATTAATAATTAATTATGAATGAACATTTATCTCTTGTAATTATTAAAAAATATTATAACCTTTTCGTTTCTTACTTTTATCTAACAATGTTGCAGTTTAAACACGTTCGTAATGAATGCATATTATGCTTTTTATATTGCACATCAGAAAACACATACAAATAATAAATTGTTTAACTAATACAATAATAATACTAGAAATAAATAGAAATTTTATTTTCACTCATTCCACTAATGCCTCGACATATCCACCCTCTTGTTCAATACATTTCATCGTTCTATGGGCAAATTTCCTTAATACTTTTCTTATTATTTCTGGAGAAATTTCCCGGCATGATTGTGTAATTATCCTCTCCACCATGATTAACATCATGAAAAGGCCATTGCTGGTAAACTTTTTGTTTTAAGTAGCCCATGAGAAGTAATCTAGAGGGGCTAGGTCAGGAGATCTAGCAGGCCACACAATATCTGAATATCTGTGCATGACTTTTCCATTGAACAAATAATGTTCAAGATATGCCATTACATTTAATGTACTGTGGCATGTTGCACCGTCTTGTTGGAATCAAATACATTGACGTTCTTGTAAAGGTAGTTCGTTCATGAAGTCACTAATATGATTTTGCAAAAATTGTACCTAAATAACGTTCGGCATTCATAGATTGGTGAAAAAAATACGGTCCTATATTAATCTGTCCTTGTAAATACCACACAACACGTTCGTTTTAAATGAATATTGGTCACGAGACTTTATTGTAAAATTGGGATTTTCCTCAGACCACTAACGACAATGTTGTGACGAGACAGAGTTCGGTTTAAAGAAAATGTTGCCTCATCGGAAAAAATGTAACTGGGTGTAATTACATATTTGAACGTGGTTTTTAGTTCTGATCAACTTTTTTTAATAACAATTTTCGATATTGTCAAAAATAAAGGTAGGTACTTTGCTCTTGGGAAAAACTCATATTTTTTGACAAACCTCGTATACGCCTAAAAGAATTTAATATCTAATAGTTGCATTTTAGGTTGTAGACCATGCAGAACTTTTTATAAAGAATAACTTTTTTTCGTAAAATTAATAATAAAAAATGGTTCCAACTTACGGAGACATACTGCACATATTTTAAAATCATTTATTTATTAATTAAGCAACAATATGTTGATTTTGAAATATTCTGTAATAGGGAACTTGCACAATTTTTTTTATTGCATAAATATATTCAGCCACGCCAAAAAATATCATATACAGGATACTACGTCTTAAATATCAATCCTTAATTTTTTTATAAATAATTAAAGTTCGCCGTGTGACGTTACATAGTATGAATACCCCGCTCTTACGCTATGTATTGTAGTAGTACGCTTTGACGTCACAAACAAACTTTAATCGCGTCTATTTAATCTAGAGGATTAAGAAAACATTTCTTTTTGAACTGTGCGTCTTTTGATGATATTAGCTTACGCTTAAGAGCATTATTTTTCATATAAACCGAAATCTTAACTTTGATTCTAATTAGCCTAATAATAATTAATAATTGAAAATGAGAAACACTGTAAATGAGATGGCTTTTAAATTATATTGTTTGCAATAAGCTTTTTCCTAAAAATCTGTCTTTGTACTTTATTTAATGAAAAATTAAATTGTGTAAATAATGTAGGTAAATGAGTTATTTTTTTTAAATAGTTTTTGTGAAAATTGGAATAATCTTTTTAAATTTATTACTTTTTTGGCTTTTCCAAAAACCAAATCGTTTTATTTGATATAAAACATATTTTGTGTAGAAATACCAACCCTGTATTCAATTTTTGAAAATATTACTAATATGAGCACAATAGTTGTAAAAATACTGCTCACCTTAATGTCAATATTACAACACATATTCGGTCATATGTACGGTGTTAAATAAACTTGAAAATAACTAAAAACCAAAAGAAAACGAAAAATAACAAGTCTGCAAGGTTTCTTTCGACTTGTATAAAAGAGCTCGTGCTGGCCCAAAATATATATTTATATAAACTTAAGTATTTTTGTAAATATAAGCGTGCAGATTACGTCTCCACCCACTACGCGGCGCTGCGTGCTGCCGCAGTGGTTTAACATTGACACCATTGTATTGATTATCTCGGATAGATGAAAATTATGTAAACTGTATATTATCGGCTTTTCTACAAATCAAGCAATAATAGAATTTATAAATAACTGAACTAAGACTGTAAAATACCATTTTATAGCTTCCATAACAGCGGTTGATAGATAGCTTGCTTTTGGTATAAACGACGAAAGATGGCGCTTGAAACTGATGAAAAATGCTTGGAATATAAAAATTATTTATAAGTAGTAGGTAGGCTAACGGGATCCGATGACAGATATACCCTATTTTCCACCACAACACAGTAAGATAATTTTCTATTGACAGTTTGAAAGGTGTAACTTATATGGTGGCAATGCATTCTGATCAGATATCGCAATTTATGAAATAATGTTAAATTATATACAGTTTACATTTTTTCAAAGAGCACGGTCCAAAGAAAAACCTTTTTATAGTTTTTATTGCTTCATATAGTCATGAATAAAATTGAAAAAACTAACGTTAGCAAGAATAACTTCGCGGTACATTAAAGCTTATTTTACCCAAACTACAGATTACAAGTAATTTATTTTGTAAAAAACATTATCGGTTTTAGCATTTATGACAAATACACATTTCTTACTTAATTATATTTTGTTCTGAAAAAACGAATGAATAGATGCAATTTATTTATACTCTAGTGCAAAGTATTATTATATTGCCGTAGTTACTTAAATAGGTAGTATGTTAAAAAATCACACATATTACTTGTTTAGTTTATTACATAAATTAAGTTTCTCCACGACCATTACTGAATGCAATAATTTCAAAATCATTTTTGATAATAGAATGTAAAAATTTTCGCTCTTGAGTTGGAATATTTATTCTGAAACACTTGCTTCTTATGCGTTTTGCGTGTATTTTCATTCCATAACAAGATACGGAATGAATATTCTGTAATTGATATAAACGACATAGGTTGCCATGAATTTCGAAACTGTCAGTGTCAGATAAAAATGGCCGCGTTGTAATAATTGCTTTCAGACAAATTTTAGTGCAAGTCAAAAATAGAGTGAAAAATTGGATGAATCAGATATGGAACTGGATGGTCGTGGAGAAAATATAGTCTGCTACTCGGTTAGAATGAAAATTCGATACTCGTGGTTCCTCACGCTCACTACGCTCGCGTTCGGAATCTTCCACTCGGATCGAATTTTCATTCCAACCTCGTTACAGAATCTACTATTAAACAACCAGATCTAGGCAGCTGCAACCCATACTTGGTAACTAAGGGCAAAAAAACCCTAACTAGTTAATCTATCATATCTAGTCAGTGTTGTAATTTGACCCCGTATATAGTAGCGACTTTTTGCTATCTTGGGCCTAAATAGCTTCTTTAATTTTACAGCTTGCTTGATCTAAGTAAATTTAAATAACTTCTGGCTGCTTAAATATAATCACGATTAGAGTAATGATAAAAGTAGAAGCACGAAACAAAAGATTTTTCTTTAGACAATCAATATCCATTTTCTCTTCCCCCTTGGACAGACCTGGCTTTGACCGAGACCACCTTTGCGCCGACCGGGAAGTTCTCCCGGATGAAGATCGGCCCGTAGACCACGTGGTCCCACACGGGAGGGTTGTTGGCCCGATCGACAACGTCGATTTGCACCTCTACTGACCGAGAAAGGGGAGGGTACCCCTTGTCCTGTGCGGTGGCTTCGAGGCGGTACGTCTCACGCTGTGCGTACCCGTCGATTTGAAAAAAGAGCAAGAGCCAAGAACGGCGTTAGATTGGTTGGAAAAAAGGTAGTTTTGGGAAATAACAACATTTATAGGATTAAGGAATGGAACAGTATAGTTAGGTTTTGCTAGTTCATTGACATTTATCGATACGTCAAACGTCGAACCAGAAAAAATATTTAAAAAGTAACAGCACGCGTCTTTTTATCTTATATGTATGTAAAGCCATTGAATGTTTAAAAAATGTATTTTTTTCAGCAAATTAAAAAAATGCAAGTAGCCCTATTTATGTAAAAATATGTATAGTGGCGCTTTGGGCTATTTTTGTAGACTACTAGTTCAATTTAAGCAGTTTTATTTCTATACCCTTTAATGATAAGTTTGTTAGAGCTGGGCATATTTGCATATTTGCCACATAGTCACATTATACCAGTATAGAGTAAGAATAGCGTAAGACAACTCGAACGTAGTCATATGTCTATACTAGCAAATCCTGAACTACACGGTGAAGAAATATCAAATATAAATATTAAGTAAAATATACCTTTAAAATAAAGGTATCTTAATTAATATTAATATTTAATAAATTACCAAGTGGTTAAAAATTAGGGCACACCTTAGATTATTAGATAATAAAAAAAATATTGCAATTACACTTAAAATTATTGTAAAAATATTATTGGTTAAAAAACTACCTTGTATAAAAAAATGGATCATATTACTTTCTTAATACGGTGTTAAATAAATATGGTTATTAGCCTCAAAAAAATATTAGCCATAACCCATATTCAAAAGTTATATTGTTAAGCTCCAAAACATATATATTTTTTATAACAAGATTTTAAAAAATTATATAGGTTTGGAGCCAAACAACACAAATTAGGGCTATTCCATGTTCAGAGAACGAATTTATACCTTTAAACTGCTTATAGCACATCTTTAAAACAAGCGTGGAAAAAAATTAATACAAATCAGTACTTGACCCAATACCAATAGGTTGATGTTGGTTCCACTTTAAGTAACAAACGGTCAAATTTTTAAAAACGTTATTATTGAAACAATAATAACTTATTTGTTAAAGGATCTTATTTCACTACATATTGTTGTTATTTATTTTTTTAATTGGAGTATATTGCTTTATTAAAGTTTATAACCGGTCAGATATATCATCTGAGGTTTATATTCGTTTTTGTGAGTGAACCTTTAATTTGTTCGCTTTGATTTTAATTAACTAGGTAAATAAAATTATGAAGTAAACTTTGTCACAGTCATAACTAGTGTATAGGTACGGTGCGAACAACGTATTTTTAGCCAAGTTAGCAACGAGTGGAAACTTTGCGAATAGAAAGGCAAAAATTCGGCACCCAGTTTCGTCTATAATGTAGGACTTTACATCATCATTTTAATCGTAAGCACAAAAAATTAATAAATTCGTTCTATAGAACACTAGAAACCCACAATCCAAACCTTCTCCTGATGGTCGTATACAAACCTGGCCTTGACCGAAGTCAGCACGGTCCCCACTGTGACATTTTCTTTTATGTGGATGGGGCTTAAGGTATCTCTGTCCCATAGCGGAGGCTTGTTGTTTCTGTCTACCACATCGAGTTCGATGTCGACATCGGCGAACGATGGCGGAACTCCCCGATCGGATGCGCGCACGCGCAACCTGTATTTGTCTTTCTGCGAGAGGGAAATAGACAAACGGCACGTTCATGAGTGGGCGGGGAAAATAACCAAACATAATTTCGTATGGTTTTAACGGAAAGATAAAATTGTTTGCATGTCTATCAGTCTCTATGTGAAGCTGAACTATCATACTATCCAACTTATTTATTTTTTATAGTCCTATTGTAACGCAAATAACACTATTGGATTAAGTAACATAAATAAAATGTATGGATACTTCAGATGTTTCAGAGAAGTCAATTATAAAATTCTAACATATTATTTACTTTCTTTAGACTGACTTGGGAGAAGAGTTTTTTATTTTAATTTTTATCTTTCTTGGTACGTAAATGATGAACACACATTATTATTAGCATTTTACTAGCTTATTATCTTTAATGAATGTAACAAAGCAAAATTAATGTGAGAGGCCGGAATAAAACAAATTCAATTATATCTCATATAGGTACCATCCATTTTGAATCGTTTAAAATATAAATACCTAAAAATGCCTTTTAAACCGCTAAAAGAATGGAACATTTTGAATCCGTAAACTATCATGATTATTGTTTTACTTATACAATATAAAACCAAATTCAGATACAAAATGTGATAATAATTTATTTAAATAATATAAATATCAGGTATTAATTTGTTCAGTTGAAGTTTCTAGTGCTTACAAGAAAATGATACAATTACATGAGATATTTAACTAATTTTTTAACATAATACTTAAATTTACATTTGTGTTAGACAAAATCTCCAATATGCTGCGTAAATACGTTTTTTATCCAGAAAATTATTGCTGAAAAGTAAACCAAATAAAAATGAGTAACTAATTTGCAGTATAATATATTAAGGAGATTTTTTATTAAATACTAATCAATTTTTTCAACTCAGTTAACTTTATATAAGTAACCTATGAAAATAGAAAAAGGTAATTAATTATATACATTTCATTGGATATAATAGCATTAATTTGAAGAAGTAGTCCATGCTTAAAGTGGAGTTAAAAGTATGGGAAAGAAAGAAAAAACAAAAAGTCTTCCTCCACAAAATTTAATAGAATAATTCTTAAGGGTCTCTACATGTTTCGAACGTAGAAACGTTCATCATCAGGAGACAGAAAATGTAATTAAAAAGTGCTGATGGTTTTAGCAGAAGAGAAAATGGTAAAGGACCTTAATGGAGCTTTCATGGGATCGAAAAAATATTTTTGATGTGTAAAAGAGCCATAAAATGGAGAAATTAATGAAATTTAAACCATATTCAGTATGTGAGAAGTCAGTATAAGTGGTCTAAGATAGATAAAAACTGAGGAAGAAGAAGGATCTTTCTAAAAAGAAAGTATAAAAATTATTTATTTTTAGTAAACATTTTAAAGTTTTTGTCAAAAAGACTTAGGTGGAGAAAATTTGTAGTGGTTATCACACAGGTGATGAAAACCACATAAAAAAGACTGGTGGGGTACTGAGGCTTAAGGCTCAGTAACCCCTCCAAAGGTTAATTTAAACTATTTCTACTAAAACCCTTAAGAATTATTCTATTAAATTTTGTGGAGGAAGACTTTTTGTTTTTTCTTTCTTTCCCATAATAGCATTAGCCTAAACGTGGTTCATCAATTTATTTATATATTTTATTTGAATATTTTCTTTTAAAAGAGACTGATACACACCAAACGACAAACAAAAATAAACTAAATCAATATAATAATCAAGTAATCAACGAATACGTAATAAGTCAACTCAATCACACAACTGAACTTAAACATAAATGGGAGATGATAAGGCCGATATAATTTTGGCTTTGTGATAAGCAGACTGTGTTTTGGCTGTAAATTTGCAGAAATATGAAATTTTATAGAATAACAATGAATAATAAAATTCAAATAGGACCTTTTTGCAAATGATCGACTATTAAATTTCCTTTAAATCTCTAATATTGTTTTTGTTACAAACCTGCACCATTACATTGGTATTAAATGGTGGCATTTTGATAATTAATAAAGGTAGTAGTTTGTTATATTAAATTCATCACTAAACCACGATTTTGAACTTTTATAACTTGTTTCTAGCGTGAGCTATCATAAAAGAAAATGGTACTGGGAGTATATAGGAGTATACTTGAACATTTCAAAAAGAGCACTTTTATGTCGTACCTATACTTTTAACTAACTCTGTAGACGTTGGCCAAAAGACGCCGTTTTGCAAAATAAGGACTTTTTGGATGACAAATGCTGCAATAATTGCAAATGATTTTATTCATATTATTATACTTAATTTAAGTAATAATTTCCAAAACCATTTATGCTACGACTTTGAACAAAAAAACACTTATAAAATATGACTAAAAGAAACTATGCTCTGATATAAAGTTCTTTATTTGTATCTAATAACTTCAATACAATGCAGATCAAAAAATAAATTTTTACAATAGCAGTAAAATCTTCTATAAATTTTGTAATGACAATTTTTCCGTAGTTTATGGTAACGGTGAGGAGAAGGATAACAATTATTAGTAATACTTAAAAGGCTGTGACTTCGATCTGCGTTAATCGTTAATCTATGCTAAAAAATTAAAATTATTGCATTTATATTTTTTAAGAAATCGAAGGGGGCAATATATTTTTTTAAAAGTCCCCTCTTTTATTAATCGCACGAATTAATCTTAATAATTTTTATAGAAACGTTCATCCAGGATAAAACGTACTTTAAAATAAGCCACAGTTTGTTAAACTTGGAACGCAGGCCTAAGTGACAGTCTTTAAAGTATTTTTAATTGTCACCCTTCTCCACACCGTACTTACTAAAAAATTGCTATTGTAAACTCTGTAGAGCCTTAGATTCTGATTTACATATTGAAGTTATTAGTGTAAAAATTAAGGAATTTGTATCACAGTATAGCGACTATGCTCCTTAGCGGTAAAATTACTTAAATTATATCTGTAGTGACTCTTTTTGGTTTTATTTCATAAAACATGTTTTACCCTAAACTTGTAGTATGTCTGGTCTTTAAGACGCAGCGGCTAGCAACCCTTAGTGGATCACCATCTTCAGAAAAACATATCTAACCGGTCATGACCCTTACTTTAGCCTTATTAAATATGCCAAGTAAAACACAATGCACAAGTGAAAATCATCGAATGTTTATAAATTGAATGCATAGTGTTTTAAGAATAGAGTTTTAAAAAGTTGTCTAATTTATAAGTGTACTTTCAAAAAATGCATTTTTTGAAGGTTTCAAACATATTGGCTTTCTGGTTCTTATACATGAGGTTACTTGGTAAATGGGTTCTTTTACTTTTCAATGCAGTCTGTCAAATTCTACCAGTTTGAAGGTAAACAACAAAATTGTTAAATATTATTAACCTGGCACTTTATCTAAAGATTCACAAAGAAAGGAGCAGTTAGGTCATTATCCTGCTTTAATGTCATAAATCAGAAGTATAAATATTATTTTGTATCAGAAAATTGTGTTGCTAGTGTTGCTACCGAGGACATTTATCTATCTATCTCTTCCATTCAATGTATTTTTCCTAAAAATGTACCAATCTGTAAAAATGTGTTGAGGCGCTGCTAATCTTGGCTTTGACGTAATAAGATTATGTTACTTACCTTAGCATTAATAACGATAACTATACATAAATTACATTAAAAACGTTTATTTGTTGTATAGTATTTACATTACTATACAACAGATTAAGAACATAATATAGTTTCAAAACTCTAAATACAGTAGGAAATAATAAAGTAAGTTAATTTATGAATTTTGTATCTAGTGAAATAAACTTTTAGTTATGTATTAGGTAATAAATTATAATAGGTCATTGTATTATAATTGTAAAAATGGAAAACGTTAACCCATTTTTAAGAATAAAGTATTAACAGTAATTATTTAATTTCTTCAAACATTAAGGATCATTTATTTAAAAAAAACATAATTTACAAGATTTTATTTGCCAAAAGGCTTACCGATAAACTAGGCAATTAAGGTATACTTCTAAAATGATAATCAACATCAAACCGATACCTATCAATCTTACAGTCTTAAATAAGAAAAAATATTTCTGACAATTACGAAATTTTGTTTATTTAAGGATGAAAAAGTCAGATATTGTTGTCCACAGACTGCTGCTTTGCTAGCTGCTTTGCTAGCTACTTTGCTCAACGAACAGTGTGTTCAAACAATAACGACACAAAGTGTTTTCTAGTACAGGTAGCAATAGCGTACTAGCCTACAAACTCCAGGTTTAAACTAGATGGCATATTAATGCTAATATTAGTAACTATGTAAAATTTACCTGAAATTTTGTTTTTATCACACTCCTGCGAACTGTCATTGGGAAATTGTCGAAATAACAACGCCTCTTGTTTGCAGATAATTGACTTGTTTACGCTTTTTATCACTCCGTCGTCAACGCCGAGAAATATGACGTTTGACAGTTGTCAGATGAAGTATAACATATGATTGTTAACACATTATTGATGCAGAACCCCTGATCTATCCCTACGGTTGTAGCCACAAATTCGTAAAATAACAAAAAATTTTTTAAATTTTTGTGTAAGTAGGCACCCTTGGGTGCCGATTGGCGATAGGCCACTTACTTTAAAACTGTAGTATTTAGGCTACTACGCTAGTGCGAAATATGGTGCAGCGACATGGCCTGTCAAGTTTATTTGACGCCAATGTTGCAGTATTTAAAGTATAATAATTTGTGGCAGATCTCGTCCAAGAGATAATAAAGTTACCATACATTTCATTTAGAACTTTTAATAGTTTTTGGACGGCTATAATAGCTCCCCTATAGCTCATTTAAGAACCTACATTCATAAAAACTTTTTTTAATGTTTTTATATATAAAATATCTCCTTAAAATATACGTACCGAATTTTCGGACACCCTGTCTATTTAAATTAATATCTAGATTCGTTTGGTAAAAACAGCAGAATAACAAATTTTCACAAATTGAAATACATATTTCGTGACTTTGGATAACGGCACCACCGCTCGTCGCCATCGCATGCCCATAAATCATTTGTACAAGACATACTAAAAGAATTTTGATGGAATTTTTACTAAAAGGCAGGATTAAAATAAAAGCTACTTTTATCTCGGTAAACTTTCTGTCAATACATTTACAACGTTAGTCCTTTTTTTATTGTTAGGGAGCACATTTTTTTACTGCCTCTCGTGTGACACTTAATATATAATATTAATCGTTGGCATGCGATAGTATTAATATTTTTTCTGGAATATGCAGACAGGCAGCAGATATTAACTTTATTAGGGTTATCCTGGCCTTATCAGACATAGACTCCATACAGTACATCTCTATTAGCACAGGCAGTTTCTTTGCAATAGTATTTCTAACAGAATTTTGCCCCAGATCGTTTTTCAAACATGAAGTATTAAATATTTAATTGAGAAAGCCAATGGGCATCTAAAAATTACAATAACATCTACGCCAGTACCGTTGTATCTGCTGAAATTAATATATTTCCTAATATATTTAGAGCATGTCTATATTCATCACAACCATATTATCGTACTCATAAACCTGAAATTTAAATCATTAATCAATTTATTTTTATTTTCAAAAATCACCAATAGTAATCATAAAATATATACACCAATATACACACAATTTGGAATCATATTCAAGCATGTAAATACTATTCAACAAATAAACGTAAAAGAAAAATAAACCAAAAAGGTGCAGATAAAATAAAATAAATATTTTGTATATTATGACAGATGGGTACCACCTAAAAAATGGCAGAAATATAACAAAAAAAAAATCACAAGAACCATGTTTATAGACCTGTATTCGATAATAAAAAAGTATTTCGCAAAAATTTAATCCAAAACACAGTCTTCAAGCAAAATTGGTGGCCATTGTTAAAAAACTTTAATTTTTAAAACTTCACCAAAAATTCGTCCACCATGTTGGGTAAAATTCTATGAAGCAATAATACCGTGAGGCTAGCCAATAAGGACTCATAGCGCTTCTACGGTACTTTGCACATTACTTACGGGGTAACATCCCTGTTATCCATCGGTCGGTGGTTTTTTTTAGTGAACAACAGAAAAAGTGCAGTTAAATAAAATAAATAATAGTATGTAACAGTGTGCATATCTGACATAAGGAAACCGTTTTTAGGCATTTTTTTTTTAAATCCGGACAGATGTTTTGCAACTTTCTTATAATGTAAAAAGATAAGATAAAGTCAATTAATTTCAGTATTGGAGCGTGCAAGCTGTTTAAAACGTTTTTTTTTTTCCTCCGAACCGAAGTAATTAGAAATGTTGAAAATGAGTTCTACTTACTTGAGGGTATTGCAAAATAGTAAATGGGCACTATTTTGAGCATTTATTGACGAAAAAGTATTAAAGATAGATAAAAAGTTTTTTTTTATTTTTCAATTAAATTAATTTTTGTTTGATTATTATCTTATAACTGACAAATCACAAATTAAAATGTTATTACCAGCGTCCAAGCATTTTTTTAAAAACTGTACTCCAAGTTACAAACTCACATTGTAGATATAACAAATAACTATTTATATCTATATTTAGCTCGCTGATCTTCTTTGTCGTAGAGTTAGCAAAGTAATTCTAAAGAAATGGTCATTTATTTAAATTTTAGCAAGCCCTTTTCTATCTTGTGTAAAGTAAGGATTTTCATAATATATCTATTCATTATTGAAATATAATATGAAAATATTTATTTATTTCTTAATTTTTCTTAGATAAATAATTGTTTATGGTTATTTTCTTACACTTTTCTATATTTTTAAGCCTCAATAACAGATATTTGGTGATACGGGCAATTATTAAAACAACGGTAGCATATTAGAAATAGCGAGTCGTATCCACTTGAGTGGTAATGATGAACTGGAATAGTAAAACTTAATAGCAGTAGCCAGAAAATCAATATGTTAAAGTAAATCAACAATTAATCATAATCATCACCATTAATTATTGTGTTAAATAAAAGGTAAAAAAATATAAAATAATAATTTTACACTTTCCACAGATTGTTATTTTAACTCGACATGTTTTGCAACACAGTTGCTTCTTCAAAGGAGTATCTACTTTAAAATGGTATTTTAAGAGTTACATTTAGGTATAACAATAAAATTTCAGGTAATTTTCAGGTTGGAAAAACCAATAATAATGTTTACAGACTAATTAAAGAGATTTAAAAGAGGTGATCCGTTTAAATCCAATTGATCATTAAGAAGAGTATTGTTATTTTTAAGCCTATTTATTTCTAAGGATTCAAGCAAATTTAATTTTGTACTTTTGTTTTCAATGTGCAAGATATCGCAGTTATGATTAAATGTCTGATTTGCTACTAACAGATGGTTAAAATAATTATAATCTGTTTTGTTTTTTATAAAACTACCATGAGGTTCATTCATTCGTTTTTCGAAGTTTTGACCTGTTTGACCGATATAAACTTTAGAGCAATCATTACATTTTAATAATTGTAAACACCAGATTTATTTTCTTTGTTCAATTTACTTTTATTTTTTTTAATGTGTTTTCCTAGAGTTTTGTTAGTTTTGAAAGCAATATTAATATTCAAGTTTTTTAAAAAGTTTTTCATTTTAGTGCTAATATGACCTATGTAAGAAATAATTTTATAATTTTTTTTTATGATCGAGCACAAGCACTATAGGAAAAATCCTTTAAGGCGCTCTGGGAGCGGTGCGTGTGCGAAGATATATATTATTGTTTGCTGTTAAAAAAACCAAGTTTATTATTTGCTTGAATCCTTAGAAATAAATAGGCTTAAAAATAACAATACCAATTACCTGCAACTTTATTGTTATACCAAAATGTAACTTTTAAAATGCCATTTTTAAGTACTCCTTTGAAGAAGCAACTGTATTGCGAAACATGTCGAGTTAAAATAAAAATCTGTGGAAAGTGTAAAATTATAATTTTTTAAATTTTTTTACCTTTTATTTAACACAATTAATAATGGATTTTCACCAAGTAAAAGCCGAATTAACTCTATCATAACAATTTTTTAGATATTAATTAGTAATTCGTTGGGATTCGGAGGTACGAATAGTAACAAATTTGTCCTAATGTTTTAGAAAAAAGTATTATCAAAAAAATTACATGTTGAGCTGACGGACGTGGGAAAGTTGAAACCTTTTACATTAATGGAAGACAGATGCAAAATATCATTATCTAAAATATTTAATGTTTAACAGTTGCTTCATACCACGCAAAACCTCGTATCCTTGCTTGTGTCACATCCCAACCGTATTAAGAGTCTACGGTTGGATTGGATAAAATACGGGTAGAACCTTTCTTTACCTGATTAATTTTCCGTAACACTTATGACAGATTGCACACAGATAATAATATAACCAAAAGAAAATCAGTAAGCAGGCAAAAATCGCATGCAGAGATCAAATAAACAAAAGAATAAAACTTGAGGGCGGGTCGGGAGCAAGGACGTGCATCAAAAAGTTTTTCCTCTTCGTTAAACGACCTTCAAAAACCGGGTAGACGTTTAAGTTCGTTAAGTTTCGTTAGTTTTCGGTTTGTATCGCCGCCCCATACACAATACAAAAATGTCACAATGTTAAAGGGGGTTATTTTGACATATTATTCCATTGTTTTGCGGAAACTTCGATCCGGTTAATTCGATAGCTATGTAAAAGTTATTGTTTTCTAGAAAGTGTAAACGTATAGAAAAAACTAACCGACACATAAGGTGTTAATCGAATCAACCGGCTCATAGCTTCCGAAGAATGTCTAATATAGTCAAATGCCAACCTGACAATAAGGTATATTATAAAAAATATTTTTTTAGTTCTGATATTAGGTATTTACATTTTGTTGAAAATTGGGCAATGAATTTTTCACTTATATACAGCTTTGAAATATTTTAATTTTGAAGCCAACAGAAGGAAGTTTTAAGACATTATTATTATTATTTCAAAATCAAAATTATCTTATGCAGCTAAAATTTTGCATGTGGGCTAGAAACTGCATTTAAAAAAAAATTTCTAATAACTTTATTCGATACTTTCAAAAATAACCCTACTTTTGAATTATTTTTTGGAAAAAATTTAAATTTGACACATAATGCGAATCACGTGACTACTATTTTTTTGCTTAATTTTCATTTCGATCGAAGCAAAACTTGATGCTAAAGTCAAATTTCGAAAAAAGTTATTACTAAAAAAAAATCTCATATGATGCGGACTTTACTGGTCACACTGTAGATACGAAATGTTCTCGCCTATCCATTGATTAAACTAGGAACGCATCGTATTTAATTATAAAGTTTTTAAAATTATGATAAATATCGAAAAGTTATTTTTCCACCATGTATTTAAAATTTAATTTTCCGACATTATTGAGTACAATAATATCTAATTCCACAACCGCAATTTTTAGTTTCACTTTTATAGTTTAGGATACGAAAACTTTTATTAGTTATTGGAAATGACACAAAAAAAATATTAGTCTTTTATTTAAAAAAGGCAAGTTTGAGACAACTTCCGGTATAACCGGAAGTCGCATATGGTCGCTGTTACTTCATTTGAAGTCTCCGAAAAGCCCATTATCCAAATTTGCAGGATTCAAATAGCATTACTTTCCGAAACATTCTAATGGATGGTCACCGTGAGACACCCTGTATCATGACATTGAAACCCATTTATTCATATTTTTAGAAAAAAATAACGTGTCATATGTTTTGAAATATTTATTAGCGGCTCCAAAAAATAAAATATTATTTTTGAGAAAGTCATCATTTTGATTTATTATAATACTGGAAGATTTAAATAATTTTAAAATTCTTAAAATTAAAATTTTTTTATAATATACTATTTTCTTTTTGTCATTGGCACCCCCTTTAAGAAAGTAGGAGTACACCAAAATGGCGTTCAAAAATAAATACCTCCTACCATCTTGTTAGTTATTTATAAAAATGCTATAAATATAAAAATAGATATGTCTAGCCGTGGCACCTGCAAAAATCACTCTCAAAAATCACAAAAATCACACAATCAAAAAAGTATACTTCAATCATTGCATCTAGGGAAGTTGTCAAATTTTAAAATTTCAATGGAACGATTTTAGGACAATAAATGTTTCTAAATCTTTAAAAATATTTTAGTGGCGTGAAAATAATTTTAATCCATTTACTTTTTAAAAATTAAAAATTAAAACCAAAATGGCACTTTTTAGCTATGGAGCGTTAAAGTCCTTTTTAGTTTACAAAAATAATTTTTGATTTGTATTATTAAATCACAATAATATAAGACGCAATTCCATTATTCCAAATTGAATATTTAAAGGCAATAAAGATATTGGCAAAAATTAAGAATTAACATCAAGCCTATAATATGTTCCATCAAACTAAAATCTGGCAATTTTCCTAGCTACGTTTTTCATTGACTGAAGTATGTAAAAAATCCAAGTGGCGGCCAAAAATTGTAGGTAGCACCTGGCAATACAAAACAAAAAAGGACAGCGCTCCTTGCTACTCCAAAATATACAGAAAAGGGTAACTGAGTTGAGGTTTGGCAGATGACAGAGCGAACATCTACCGTTACGTGCCGATATTAGATTTTTATACTCTTATAGTCACATCTCTCTTTACCTTAAATGATAGAACAGTTTTGGTCTTGCATTGTGTTTATTTGTTTTAAATCACAACGCTTCAACTGGTATGCACCTTCAGTAGTCTTCAGGTGTATACACATTCCAGTTGAAACGTTGTAATATTTAAAACAAATAAAGACAACGCTAGTCTAAAATTGTGCTATCACTCAAGAAACATCATTGTCTCCTTCAACTTTTAGACAGTGTATTTATTTTTTTGTTATTAAACATATTTTATTTCGTAGAATGTAAAGGCGAGAGTAGCAGGTGTTCATCTTTGAAGAAAACAACTATTTATTGACTTTTTCTAAACATCTAAGAGAGGAAAACAACTTTATTCCTTCTCCGAACATGGGCAACTAGATCCCATAGAGATTGATTGTGAGATTTATTAAAACAAAATTTTAAGAACAACGGTAAATCATATCTCAACATATGATGTTAAGATATCTTGGAAATAATAATTGCATATCATACTTGTGGAAATTGTGATAAACAATATTTCCTTTTAAATGGTGGTGTTGATAAGAGGGCAACTTTTTATAACATACTAGTTTACTGACAGCTGGGACCAATCACAAATGACCGACGTAAAATGTCAACGTCTCACTTAAAACTACACAATAATTGGTCACATAATCTGCAATTAAAAAAACAAGCAGAAATAGAAAATTGCCTACTGCGAAAGCGGGTATTAGACCTAATATCCAGCAACAACTGGGTAGTATTCGACCGTCAGTCTGCCAGTGTACAACTTGACCAAAAAATCAAAAAACAAAAAAGTACGAAAAAAAATCGATGAAAGTACTAGTAACTTTGTAAATGTATGCAAGGTGTGCCGTATAAACCAACTTATTGAATAAAACGACAAAAATAGAACGGTGCAATTGGCCGTGACCCCAAGACAGTCGCCGGACCAATTTGAGCAACTCAAAGATAAGGTGCGCTGTAAACTTATTACAAAAAAGCTGCTAAAGAACATTCCAAATTGGTTTTTGTCTATTAGCATATAAAAAATACAAGCAAACGTTTTCAAGTTCTATAAGTTCAAAGTTTTGTCGGTTTTTATTGACGGTGAGAAATTTAGAAACCATTTAATCGATTTTTTTGTTTTCAGGAAAATCTTGAAAGAAAATAAAAACGATGAATACAGTGTGAAAAAAACTGTACCGGATTTACTAAATTTATTTCTAGTTACAAACTCACACTGTATACACTTGCATTATAATAAAATTAGCAGTCAACATAATTTGATAATTTAATGTGAGTAAACCACCAATTGTGATGACTTAAGGATAGCGACGACAATTGAATAACAAAAAATATTTGGATAATTAGCAAATAAACCAATTTATAAAATTTTGCATTTATATTCTATGTTCTAGTGTTCTAGAATTATAATATTTACCCAATAGGTTGGTACTGCTCTTATATTAAAGTCAAAGACGAAAATAAGTAAAGTAAATTAATATGGGAACTTCAGAAAAGCATTGTTTGCATTTTTTATATGTGTTTATTTAATATTTTATTTTGAATCGAATTTCTGCCAAGTAGACATTACCAATGGAATAGACTTTACGAAGTATGTCCACTCGTACCTATCAGTGTTCCGGACATTTTTGGTATTTTAGGCCCCCTACAGATTTTTTTCCTGGAACTTTCAGTCACTCCCTCTCACTCGCACGCAAAATTTTGTTAGTAAATGAAAAGAGATAAAATATTATTTCTAAATTATTATAGGGTTCTAGACGTCGGAAAGTTTTGAGATTTAAGAAATACGCTTTAGAGCCAAGGCAATGAAAGTTAGTCTTCAAGTTATTTTAACGGTTACCTAAGTATATTCCTAAACCGCAATGCATTGTTTATTTTTATATTGTTTAAGTTTGAATAATAGACAGTGACCGCCAGAATGCGTGCTGCATATCGAAAAAATTGTTATTATTGATTAATAAAATTACTTTATATCAAAAAAGTTTTGCATATCTTCAAACTAAGAGTAATAATCTTCAAATGACGTAAAAGTTTTATGAGGAAGAGAAAGAAATTGGGAATTACTTTATGAGTAAAGTACTACCTCCGTTTTTCACTTTCGAACATTTTTTTATTAAGATCAACCACTAGAGTAGACGGATTCGATATTTCATTTTCTTTACAATATTTCTTTATTTTTCGTTTTCTTAAAAAAGCTGGTTTGGTAGCAATTATATACCTCCAGTTTTAATTAAAACAAAATTTATTTATAAATTAATAAAAGCAAAAAACAAAATTCGATCAATTCGGTTTATATTTCTTTTTCTGCTTTTATTAATTTATAAATCCAACTTTTTTAACGTAAAACTGTAGGTAATGGTACTCCAAAGAGGAATATTTGACCCGCTTTTGGATAAAACGAAGAAGTAAAGAAATATTGCTGAAAAGATGAAATGGCTAACGCGTTTCTAGTGTTTGCTCTTAAAAATAAAAACAATTTTTTTTAAATATTTTTGCTGCACAGTGCCCAACTGTGTTTTATTTTGAAGTAACTGAAATTTTATATTACGCTTTAACGAAAACTATCTTTCAAACGGTACATTTATTTCTTAAATTACAAAATGTAATCCTCACAAAAAAAAACTGAAAAATTTACAGAAAATGATTAATTCTTGTCCAAATCAAGTTTTTATTTGGGTATAATTTTGAACTAAAAACAACTTTTCTTTTTAACATTTTTTCGACAGCTGTGGCTACTTTACTATTAAAACAATGTCAAATTTCTTACTCTTTCTGGTATACCATGATCCTCTCACCGGATTTGATGGGTATAATTTTGGATTGAAGATAATATGCAGAACTTTATCGAAATAAAATAAATTTAGTAAATTCAGAAATAAAAATTGTTTCTATATACCTACTGCACAGTTTTTGGCAGTCACTGTATAATAAAAAAAGTAAAATAAGCTAGTTGCTAGAAACACAACTGTATTTTTTCAATGTTAGGAATATACTTGAAAGCATTATCTGTTAATATAAATATTTTTCAACAAATTATCAAATAATACTTTTTCAGCAAAATTTTGCAAATAAGGAACAGTTCTCAGTGACATTATTACATTTTTTTATACAGTGTTGCGATATATAAAGGGATCAGCCTTTTATGCAGAGTACCGCTTATTTGCACAAGGATCGGTAGAACACGTCAATTTAATTTTTTTAGAATTTTTTTTTAAAGGAAAAAAAAGTGCTATGTGCGTCACCTTCATTATTTTTAAGGAAACCTCGTATATTTTTATATTTTCAGATTCTGCAATAAACTGGACATTTCCTATAAAGTATGTCCTATAATATACCGTTTAACTGTTTTCAAAATGTCAACATTTTAGATTTTAAAAAAATCTAACGGCGTCTACAATTAATGTTTCTAATTTTGAAAGTATTAATCAAGCAGTAAATCAATCAAATCTATGCCATAAGATTGTTAACTAAATTTCAATTTTTCTCTACTCCTATAACATCAAATATGCATCTTCCAACCCGATGAATCTTTTTTGTTGCGCTACGTTGAAAATTTAGTTTAAAAATTTAACCCCGACTCGGTATTTGACAAGTGATATAAAAAATCTTTGTACTAATGGTACAAAATATACTACAGAAATGTTCAGATCGATTAATCTATTGCAGGGCAGTTAGTGCAAGCCATTTTTAATATTTTATAAACGAGGTGTTGTTCGCCTAATTTGTTTTAAAAGTTAAAAAAGCTAATATTTTGAAAATAGTTAAAGATAGGTTATAAAAAAATGTTCATTTCTGATCGCAGAATGTAAAAATTAAAAATATACAGTGTGTCCACGGATAGAGTTTGGAAGAGGAAAAACTTTTTTATTAGTAGGTATGGAAGAAGAACTCATTCTTTATAAAAACGTCTGTTTGTGCTAAAACTGCAATTTTGAATATCAGATTTGCGATTACTCTGCAGGGTTCGTCACAAACAACATTTTCAGTTGTTTGGATCTTTTTCCTTCAATTCCTTGATTTATTAAATGAATTTTGCTAGTGTTGAAACAACAATTTCAACTATTAGATTTGCGATTACTATACATGGTTCGTTACAAACAACAGTTTTCGTTTTTCGGATTTTTTTTCAATTCTAATTTTCCATTCCTTTTGATGATTTGCTATTGGCTAAATCATCACTTTGGGAACAAATAGATTAGAAGGTACCTATGGTCCAAATTAGTTCTCATGTATGAGTCCCGATCTCGCAGTTATCGACTTTTATTTATGGGGATATCTGAAGGCACATGTGTATAAAACCAATTTTAATAATAACTTAGATCTTTTAAAAGAAAAAAATAATAGTAGTTATTGCAAATATCCCAATACAAGAAGTTAGGAACTGTTATCGGGAATTCAGATGTAGAGTTGAACTATGCGCTAACTCGGTGGTACCACGTTTGAATAAAAGTTTTATAATTTATGATTGAATTGAAAAAATATGACATGTAATAATAAAAATACTTCAAAAGTAGGCAAATAAAAAATGGATTTTTTACAACAAAATCGTTATTCGGCCAAATATAAAATAATATTCGAAGTAAGAAAGCAGCAATAGTTTTACTTTATTTTAAACGAAATCCAATAAACTAAAAATGTTGTTTCTCACGAACCTTGTATAGTAATCGCAAATGTGATATTTGAAATTGCAGTTTTAGCACAAGCAAAATTTATTTAATAAATCAAGGAATTGAAAAAAAATCCTAAAAAGTAAAAATGTGGTTTTTGACGAACCCCATAAAGTAACCGCAAATCTGATATTCGAAATTGTAGTTTCAGCACAAGCAGACGTTTTTATCAAGAATGACTTTTTCTTCTATACCTACTAATAAAAAAGTTTTTCCTCTTCCAAACTCTATCCGTGGACACACTATATACCTACAATGTGTCTTATTAAAAACAAATTAAGTGGACGCACGTAGCCCTATTTAGTTTCATTCTATAGCTATATACAAGTAAGAGATACTCTGTATAAAAGGCTGCTCCGATTCTTTATCACAACCCCGTAATATTTTGATAATATATTTACAGATAACCCAGCTTTCTACCTAACGATAATATTATAATTAAGAGCTAGGAAATGGGCGCTTTCGCCATTTCATTTTTTGATCAATATTTCGTTTTGTTTTAAAAATTGTCTTTAGTTTAAGGAGTAAAAAATGTCGATTGACAAATTAATAAAATTATAACTCCAATCAATTTAAACTTTTAACTATAGAAAATTGTACTTCTATGATAAGCTGTTAATTTTAAATAAACGTAGTAAAGTAACGAAATACTGATTAAAAAAAACGAAATGGCTAACACATTCACTAGCTCTTCATTTATTATAGGTAGGCATAAAATCATTAAAGTGTAAAATATTTTCTACTATATAATATGCTGATATATTTTTAAATTATTCTAGTCTATAGTAACTATATAAAATAGGATAAATCAATCCAACCTCATAATACTTACGTCCAAAGGCTTCCTAAGAATGATCCAGCCACTCTCGGCTTGGATCTCGAAATACTCAAGGTCCAATGGGTTTGAACCGGCGTTTAAAGTGTATATTATGGCACCGTTGTTGTCGGCGTCCTCGTCAGAGGCCGACACACGAAGGATGTTGGTGCCGATGCTGGCGTCTTGCTTCACATTTTCGACGTATTTCTTAAAATAAAATTAACATTTCATATCGGTAAATTACTACTTATACAGGATAAAAATATGGCTGATGAATAATATTAATCGGATGAAATATTATATTCGATTGTTTTTCTTTAATAATAATTAGAGTGTATTAGAATGTATAGTTTTAATTTATAAAGCTTTTCTAAATTTAAATATCCGTTTGGTTTATACAAATTTATAGTTGGTTCTAAAAAAGGAAGTTTATGTATGCATTTAATTATTTTGTTTTGTAGTTTTTTTAATTGGTGTTAAATTCGCTGATCCCCAAATTGAAATCATATACTGCAATTTTGAATAAACGAAAGAATAATGTAAGTATATTTTTATATATTTCAATGATATATAATTTTTAGCTTTAAACAAAATGAAAATTATTGGAATATGTTTTTTCCAATGTAAATTTTTATCAATATATTTATAAACTGACAATTTTAATTGTATCAGTATTATTTAATTATATGATTATTAAAAGATAATGAAGACATATTATTATTTTTTAATTTTGATTTACTGACAAATATAAAAGATGATTTATTAAAATTTAATGATAAGTTATTAATTTCAAGCCATCTACAGTGTCACCAGTAAAATCCGCATCATATGAGATGTTTTTTATTAATAGCTTTATTCGAAATTTGACTTTGGCATAAAGTTCTGCTTCGATCGAGATGAAAATTAAGCAAAGAAATAGTAGTCACGTGATTCGCATTATCTGTCAACTTCTAATTTTTTCCAAAAAATAATTCAAAAGTGGGGTTATTCCTGAAAATATCAAAAAAAGTTATAAGAAAAAGTTTTTTTTAAATGCAGTTTCCAGCCCACACGCAAAATTTCAGCTGGATAAGATAATTATGATTTTTCCCTACTATATTTTGTAAATTGCACCACTTTTGCAAAATAAGACTCAACGCAACCTACATAAAACTTCTTAGTTTTGACAATGCTTTATTTCAGATACATTTTCTTTAAAGTAGCGCCATATTAAATGTGTGTTTTTCTACAAAATCAAAATTGGGCTATTAAAACTTGGTCGCATGTGATGCAAAGTTTATGTGTTTTTGACCCTGTATAGGGTAACATCATAAAATAAGTATTTTTGAAAACGTAATTTAAATTATTTTTTGGAAAAAATTAAAATTTGACAGATAATGCAAATTACGTGACTACTATTTTTTTGTTTGAAGGTGGTAGACAATGAAGTAATATCAAAAAAATTACCTTGTCGGACTTCCATTGTCTTTATTTTGTTACTTAACACAACGTTTCGATTAGTTAGTATCTCTAATCGTTTTCAATTGTAAACTGTTTTTTTTTATACTATTTTTTTGTTTAATTTTCATCTCAATCGAAGCAGACCTTGATGCCAAAGTAAAATTTTGAATAAAGCTATTAATAAAAAAAATCCCATATGATGCGGACTTTACTGGTCACACTGTATATATTATATTTAGGTCGTGGTTAATGTTATTATGAATTTGAGCATAGTCTTCATGAAAATATACATAATCATAAGCAAACAATAAATTTAATTTTGCTACAGAATTAATGTAGATTGTATATTAAAAGAAAGTAGGTCCTAAGGTTGATCCTTGCGGAACACCACAAGTTAAGTTTTTTTGTGAACTTTTAACATTTTCCACTTGAACAAGCTTTTTTTCTATTATGTAAGTAATTTTTAAACATCTATGTGTATCTAAAATGTGATTGACTGTATCAAATGCTTTACATAAATCTAGGGACAGTAGGCAGCATTTTTGGTTGCTATCAACGTTTTGTTGAATATCTTTGATAATATCTGCAGCTGCAACTTCAATATCTCTAAATTTATGAAAACCATATTTAAATGGAGGGAGTATTTTTTTTTGTTCTGAAAAATTTACTATTCTATTATTTAAAAAGCTTTGAAAATGTGGGTAAAACAGAAATTGGGCGATAGTTACTAATACTACTCAATTATGCGTAGTTCAAAATTATATTTTAAAAGTAATTAATAAGAAAAAAAAGAGATATCCGACACATTTACTATATTCTGAAAACATTTTTAACGTTCGCAACTTGTATATTTTATTTACCTGTATCCATATTCATAAAACAACCAAATTAAAAAATTATATAAACCATTCTTATGAAACAAGAAGTAGAAATAACAAGCACCTACAAATACCAAAAAAAAATAGAAATTTAAGTCACAGATTTATAGATTATTTAGCACCTAAATTCTATAACATTATTTCAACTGAGGTAAAAACGGCTACAAATATTAAACAATTCAGCAAAAACTGTCGAAATTTTATTTATAAAAATGGGATAAAGTTCTCCTTCTTTTTAACATAAGTAAATATTAGTATGTAATAACTATTGCCAGATAATGTAATTTTATAGTTTTAGATCTATTGTTCTCTATTTTAATTATTATTTTATATTAATATTATGATAAGAATTTATAGATAGAATTAAGTAGTAATATCTGTATACTTCCTAATTAAAAATAGCGCACAGACAGGTATTTACTTACCTAGGTGTGCAATTAAAAAATAGCATTGAACCATAAAAATATTTTAGATAAATGCACAATTATATTTTAAAAAATTGTAAACAATTTAAGTAATATATATTATTATTATTATTATTATTATTATTATTATTACTAACATATTTTTCTGCATTTTTTAAAACTGCTGAAACTTTTGCTATTTTAAGCTGGAAATAAATAAGTACATAAATAATCGCTGTCGCTTCTTCCCGAAGACGATAGAATAAGATATTTTTTTATCCATAAAACTTAACTTTTATTTGCGTACGAGATAAGCTGTACGTATCTAAAGGTACATGTCTATGGTCTCGACTGCCTGTTACAGCATCTGTCACTCACCGCTCTAGCCCATAAGAGCAGCCCCTAGCACCAGATCCCAGATATACCGTGCGAGCAAAAATTATTTGCATCAAAGAGGGCTTGGATTAAGAAACGTAGGGCTTGGTTTAGATCACATGATCACAATGATATGAGGACGATATATCTAACCAAATCTAGGTTAAAAAATTGTCAAATTCATATGTATGCCAAACTAATGAGTAGGTACTAAAATAAGTAGACAAATACAAATTTATTTTTGTTGTTTACAACATTAACAAAGTAAGAATATACAGAAAGAAAAAGAAAAATAATTACATAAATTGCTGAAATTGGCCACCGCCATGCTCCAAGCATTCCATTCCATTCCATTCTTTAAACTTCTTGGGACATGCGTCTTATACAATTTGTTGACATATTTTGCATTATTTCACGAACGTTTGCAACAAGTTCTTCTGTTCTTACAGATGGTCTTCCTGCTCCTTTTTTGTGTTGGATAGAACCTGTTTCCCTACACAGCCACGGTTCTTTTCAGGCAATGATAAAAATCCATAATAAAAGCAACATTAGGAAAATGTTCGTGAAAATCGTCCATGCACAAACCCGGATTGTATTGCCACTCACCATTTACTCTAACCCCGCTTCGAAAATACGCTTCAACCCTGAATGTTTTGTGCTGTTCCGTAAAGCCGATTGTGTGAATTTGTTCAAGAAATTGGAAAAATTAGCGACGAATCAAATTACTTGTAACGACTGTCAAAGATGACGGAATAACTGATTGATTGTTAATTCAGGTAGTTACTGACACCCAACAGGTATTAAGCTCTACGGCTAAGCATTACGTCCTTAGATGCAAGTCCCTCTTTGATGCAAATAATTTTTGCTCGCACGGTAGGTATAATGTAATGTATGTATAAATAGTGTGTTATTTTAAAAATGGATTGTAGTTTGTAGTTGTTTTTTGAAAGCCTATCTACCTTTATTTGCCTCTCGCAAAGTACCCCGTATTAGTCCTATACGTGACATTTGTTGGAGGCACAGTATTCTACGTGACAATATTTCAACAATTATTTCTATTTTTGCCTCTATTTATAAAAATTTAATTTTATTTCAGTTTTATTTAATTTTAAACTTGAATATAAAACCACGCTTAATGCTTTAGGTATTTTGGCTTATCTAACAAATAAAATTACAAAAGAGAAATAAAGATATCCTTTTTATTACTAAACCGTACATTTCTCGCTAGTATAAAACGGTTATGTTACTAGTGGTATTAAATATCCTTTATATCTACGCGATTTACCGTGAAATATAGATTTTCCATGTAAATGAGTGTGAGACAGGTAGTCGTTTATTGTTTTCAATTTTATAGTTACGCTTATACGATTGGTAATGTACAGGGCCACCACTTGAGTCCGCGCAATATGAAACTTTATTTTTATTCACTGATTCAAATTCAATAACGGCAATCGTTTTTGTTTTAAAGTAGACTAAAAATTATGTATTAAACTGTCAGCATCTGTAATTCGGGACCTGTTAAAGATTACATTATTTTTAAAAAATCCTGAGAAGTAACATTTCTTTACCGAATTGCTAAAACGTTATTACAAAAAATTGTTTCTAGTGTAATAATTTTAAGCAAAGTTTCAGATGTCTAGGAGAAAGTTGAATTTTTTGCTATATTTTCAAATTAAGTTTTTTTCATAATTTATGTTGATTTTATGGATATTATAGACTATTCGTTCATACTATACTCTATAATTCATTTAGTTTTCATGATTATTTTTATACTGCTATGTCCCTTTTTTTAGAAATATAAAATTTGAGGCAAAAAAATTTGACACGGATGGTGCAAAGTTATCATAATTTAACAAGTTTACCCGAAGACGTCACATGTTTCACTTTTTAAATACTAAATACATTTGAAAAAGTCAAAAGATTCATAATAAAATATCCAGAGAAATTGTTAGTTTAAAGCTAAAAATTATATATCATTCAAATTTTTAAAAAATATATATTATTCTTTAGTTTATTCAAAATTACGCTATATGATTTCAATTTGGGGATCAGCGAATTTCCCTACAATACAGCCATTAAAAAAACTACAACACAAAATAATTAAATGCATACATAAACTTCCATTTTTAGAACCAACTTTAAACTTGTATGAACCAAGCGAATTTTTAAATTTAGAAAAGCCTTATAAATTTAAACTATGCATTCTAATACACTCCGTTATTATTAAAGAGAAACAATCGAATATAATATTTCATCCGGCCAAAATTATACACAACACCAGACAAAACCATCATATTCAAACACCTATGGTAAAGAGTACTTTTGGCCAAAAATCAATATTATATAAAGGAATAACAATTTACAACAGTTTGCCGAAAAAAATTAAAAGAAATAGCAAAATTATGGACTTTTAAAAAAACACTAAAAAAATATTTTTTAATTAAATGTTAGTTTATTACTATTTTTTAGCCCAATTTTGATTTTGTAGAAAAACACACATTTAATATGGCGCTACTTTAAAGAAAATGTATCTGAAATAAAGCATTGTCAAAACTAAGAAGTTTTATGTAGGTTGCGTTGAGTCTTATTTTGCAAAAGTGCAATTTACAAAGTATAGGTAAAAAATCAAAATTATCTTATGCAGCTGAAATTCTGCATGTGAGCTAGAAACTGCATTTAAAAAAAAATTTCTAATGACTTTTTTCGATATTTTCAGAAATAACCCCACTTTTGATTTATTTTTTGGAAAAAATTAAAATTTGAGAGATAATGCGAATCACGTGACTACTATTTTTTTGCTTAATTTTCATCTCGATCGAAGCAGAACTTGAGGCCAAAGTCAAATTTTGAATAAAGCTATTTATAAAAAAAAATACAATATGATGCGGACTTACTGGTGACACTGTTTATATTTTCTTTTAATAATTTCCATGGAATTATTTATATTTACAAAACATAATTTTTATTGTTTGTAAGTTTATATTTTGTATATTTAATGTTATATTCTCTATAATGAACTTTTTCAGTTGATTGAGAATAAAGATATATTAATTAAAAACAATTTAAATGGCTACGAAAAACTAAAATGGTCAATAACACTTAAACAAACATTAAGTTGTGGTTCTTCATCGTGCTTACTTGCTGTGTGAGGTTTTTTATTTTGTAGGTACTTTACATCTTTAGTTTAAAACTTTGCGGAATAAAAAACTTTAATTCCGATTATATTTTCCCTTACCTGTCGATCAAATAACGGTGGATTATCATTAACATCCGTTATCTCCACTGTAAACGAACACACTCCCTCCAAACTCGGTTCTCCTTGATCGGTAGCTTTGACTGTGACCGACACGAATTTGCCATCGTCGCCTTCCCTGTCAAAAACTTTATTGGTCGAAACTTCACCTGTTTCCTCATCTACAGTAAACTTGGTTCCTTTCTGATTGGGCTGTTGAACGATGGAGTACTTTACTTGGCCGTTGACGCCTTTATCTTCGTCTGTTGCATGAACCTAAAGAGAAAAACAATATAATATTATGAAGTTAAAAGTGAGTTGGTACTTATATGATGTTCCTTAGGCGTTTAAGGTGGGAGTATCAACATGCTTGCCAACCTATAACCTATTTCGCGTAGATTTATTTATTTTTTCTAACTTTTACACAAAATTTAAATAAAATCAATATCGTCTTCATATTCTATAGGTAATAATTAACATGATAAACAAATATCAAGGAATTTATATCGAAAAATATCGGTTAAGATTTTTTTTAACATTATTATGTCATTGTTCTTTCACTATACAATTCTCCCAAAATAAGCAATGAAATAAATTGATATTTTTGTAATATATCAGATATTACCTAAATAATGTGCAGACGATATTGATTTTATTTAAATCTTAGTCAATAAAATAATAAACTAAGAAAAACAAGGCGAAATAGGTTACAGGTTGGCAATAAATTGAATGACGTTGAAAATTTCATAAATTTATTTTCAACCAATTAAGGCTCCTTTTTGTTTGCGTTGCTTATAGCGACGGGAGAC
The DNA here is from genome assembly GCA_963969555.1 of Polydrusus pterygomalis. Taxonomy (NCBI): domain Eukaryota; kingdom Metazoa; phylum Arthropoda; class Insecta; order Coleoptera; family Curculionidae; genus Polydrusus; species Polydrusus pterygomalis. The sequence goes on from OZ018376.1 coordinate 8,017,362, forward strand.
TATCGCGATAGTCTATTAACCTAATAAAATTAATAAGTGATAATTTTTCTGTCAAAATTGAAGTTCTTTATATCTATTGGCAAACGTCAGAATAAAATCAAAATACATTTTGTTGCTAACTTATAATTTTTATTGAGAATAGGTCGTAGGTCTCATCATCTCATCATATTAAAAGAAACTCCAATTTGTGGAATTTTCTTACCGAATCTCCCACGCAGCAGAATTAATTCCAGATAATTTTTTTCTCGGTTTCATTTATGTTTTTGTTGATAGAAAATTTTCCTCGTCTTCGACTCGGGATACTTTTCTATAAACAAAACCATTCGTGACCTTAAAAAAAATTAACGGTAATAATTCTGCTGCTAGGGAGATTATAAGTGATAATTCCACCTTAACTAAATAATTTAAGGTTGTTTTGTGTGTCAAATCATGACAAGACGTTTACATCGGTATATTTTCAGGTTAGTTTTGTTTATCAAATCATGACGATACGTCAAAATATCAAAAATCAACTACCATTTTGCTTTGCTTCTCGGCTATATATACAATAGGTTTGTACCTATATCTTTAGTAAAGAGTTGTGGCCGAAGACTGCCCGAAGTTAATCGTCAAATACTCAATTGTTTTTTTATGAAAAGGCCTGTATTGTCCCACTTACTCCTCCTTAATACTCACAATAATATTATACTGGATTAAAGTTTTGTTAAGATGGGATTACCGACGCCATTTTCTATCCTCAATTCGATTTGCCTAACTATTCACGATTCGCATGCGCACTGCAGTGCTGTGTTGATTGGAGTAGTTATTTTTATGCTTTAAGCATACGAAGAAAAAGGGCAGACATAATCTGGAGCTGGTAGAGCAAGGCAGATGTTAGTCAGCCGGTCATAGTTTTGTTTACTTTCGTGTTTTGTGTAATTACGACCCTTTTCCTGTTAAAACAGACACATATTCTCTAGAATTCTTAGGAGAGATTACATCTAGATAGACTAAAAAATATCGTGTTACCAGTAAAAATTGTTGTTTTTACTTCAGTTCTGAAAATCGACGTGTTTACTTTCAAGGATTTTAAGGTTAATCGTCGCAATTCTAGTGGTTTCAAAAACCTGTTTTTTTTTAAAGTTTGTGCATTTATTAAAAAAAAACCGGCATACTATTCGTCAATGCCTCCCTAAACAGCCCTTCCAAAATTAGATACTAATTATTTTTTCTAATTTTTGCAAGGTTCCGGAAGTTACTTCTGCATCCAAGCCATTTATAAGTCTTTAAGGTCGACTCGCACTATGCTCACCTTGCCATTTTAACTCATATATGGTTGCATCAGCTGAGTTAATGTTTTTTTAACCCACTTACTCACAACTGCTGATACGTCTCCATTTTTATGAGTTTCTCTATTTGCCATTTTGTTTTCGGTAATTTTTTCTTATTTACATATGGGTGCCATTTGACATAATGTAGTATATGTATCGACTGCATATTCACACTTGACAGTGCAGTGTTTTTTTTTGAGAATACTTAATTGCCATGATTTAATTAAAAGCTTTTGTAACAGTCCTTTTGAAAAAAACATTAAGCAATAAATAAACGACTTCTTTAGGGCGCCTTGCCTTTTCCTGCAACCTTACGAACAATCAAAAACATATAATAGAAATACGATATTAAATTGTTTATCAAATGTACTCTGAAGCAATAAAGGCGAAAACGTGACCCTTTAATCTCAAGTATCATAAAATAAGGAATAAAAACAAAAATGCTATCGATAACAATAAAAAGATACATTTTCAATATTGCTTCATCAAAGTTCGGAAAAAAACGCTGGGTTCAACGAACTACAGCCCACAATTTATCTGGAAAACAAAAATGGAAAAACAAACAAAAAGTATGTCGTTAATTTTAGAAATCGCCAGAAAAACTATAGTAAATCAATCTAGTATCTAGTATAGGTAATATTAAAATTTAGATTGGCATTTTCCTAGTTTTCAAAACTGACATTAAGGTATTATTGGAGTTTCGATTTCACGCGTCGTTAAGTTTTGCCCTTGCACTTTGAGCCCTTCGGTAGGGTTAGGTAGGTTTTGATATCGGTTTATAATTTGTGGAGAAATACTGAAACATAACAATATTAATAAAAATAATCGTACAGATTATGGAGGTAGAAGAACAGACAAAAATAAGACACGTTTAGAAAGAAACATGTTGCGTTTTGACGAGAGAGCCAAATCCTTTGGTTCTATGTTCAACACAACATGCTTTTATAGGCTTCATGTATTAGGTACTTCCTAACATTGTAAGGACATTTACAACTCACTTTTTACCCATTTCTAATTGTCGTATCGATTTTAATTATTACACACTTAAGCAATTCTTGCCATCTCCAGAATTTGTGATTGGTCCCAGCATGCAACTAACAATTGCCGATTCTAAAGCAGCTTTAAGAAATAATGAATTCGGATTCGTGATAGGAAAAAAGGAACCAAAGAATCGTTAGTCGTACTTAAATCGATGTTGATTCGATTAAGCTCTAAGCTTATTAAGTAAACTGTATAGGTAATAAACGGTGAATACTCTTATAATTATAAGCAGTTATACTATAGAATAAGAACCTTACAAACCTTGATAACAGGCGATCCATTCGGCGCCCCTTCTTCTACTTTGGGATAATAAGTCCCGCAATCTTTGAACATGGGCTTGTTGTCATTAACGTCAGTAATAAACACAACGACAACCGCAGTGCTGGTATGAATGGTCAGATCACCGTTGACACAACACGCCCCGTCGTCCATCGCAGTCACATTCAGTTCGTACTTGTCCCGGTCCAAGGAGATCGGTTTGGAATGTAAGCGTATAACGCCGGTTATTTCTTCTATTACAAACTGACCTGAACTTGTCCCGCCACCTAAAGTAAACAATATGTCAATGATGAATGAAATTTGAAAAAAATTTGAAAGCTGGTTTTACCTATGACCTCTTATAGAATAGTTGGTCTATTCATTCATTCTTTCATGCATAGTCTGTTTGTTTGCATCAAATATTCGTATGTGTGCAATAAAGACAGAAGAGACAGAGAGCGCTAAAATTTCCGACTCCGTGCGGAATTTTAATGGCTCAAGGATTCTGAGCGATTAGTCAACACCAGCGGCGTAGGGAGTGGCAAGGATTTTTAATACAATGAATAAGTAGTAATTCAAGAAGTTTTTATTAATAAAGTATTAATAAAATTCTATGTAAGATTAAAAGACGCCTTTGAAAAAAGCATAGGCGGTAAATATAGTGTTATTGTAAATTAATGAAGCTTTAGGAGAGGAACAATAAGAAAAATTTCATTTTTTATATTTAATCATGAACTGTATAACCATGTAGAGGATATTTGTATCTATACTGTGGTTTGTTGTGTGCAGTAATAGTTAAAACTACTTTAATTCAAAGAATTTTTGACTCGTCCGTTACTTTGTTACAATATATTTTAACTATGTAAAATGAAACGCATATATACATTAGTTTTGGCGTCATAAAGATGTAGTTGTACTACAAGACGGCCATAACGCCAAAACTTTTTTTAAATATAGTGACAAATAACAAAGTAAACTCCATTCCACAATAATTCGTTGATTTCTCGACGACAATAAAATTTAAATGACAACCCTCAGTCGTAATCCCAGCCATAAATAAGTTGCCTGACAAATATCTATCGTGTAGGTACCGGACCTTTTGAAAGGGTACAGGTCCTAATTACCTACTAATTTCAATAGTTTAGGTTAGCTATTTTCAACAAAACAACAAATATAAAATAATAGGTAAAATAAGTACCTATCTTTATTTAAATAGCTATTAATATTTATACAAAAATGCTAATCTACAATATTACAATAATACAATATTTAACTTAACCTACTCTATATTTAGCTCTATTTCACTATTACTATCGTCTTCATCTATGCCTAAACCAATTATTAAGGGCCTTGCGTTACAATTAATTATGCTATAGGAATCTTCGACTTGGATCACGTGTCTCAGAATTTTTCCAACTTTCTACTGGGATATTATTTACACATTTTTAATTAAATTCTATAACAGAACTACTTAGCGTGGGGGATGAGTTTTCTCTTCTAATCATCGTCTTTAACTGGCTCCATATTATGTTCTATTGGGTTAAAAATATAGTGATACGGAGGGAGGCGTAAAACTGTGTGACCATTAGCACTTGCGCGATTGTCACAGATATATTCTTTTTAAATATTGAATGTTTTTAAAACATTTAAAAGGTCCTATTTTTGTATAAATATTAATAGCTATTTAATTACATGATTAAAATAAAGATACTTATTTTACCTATTATTTTATATTTGTTGTTTTGTTGAAAATAGCTAACCTAAACTATTGAAATTAGTAGGTAATCAGGACCTGCACCCTTTCAAAAGGCAACTTATTTATGACTGGGTTTAAATTTAATGGCGATCGAGAAATCAACGAATTATTGTGGAATGGAGTATATACAGTGATGTGTCCACGGATAGAGTTTGGAACAGGAAAAACTTTTTTATTTAGTCATTGACGACTAATGAACAGCTTTGAAGGACTTTGAACGACTAATGAACAGCTTTGATCCTGTACACTGCTGACGCATGCGCAGAAGGGATTGGCGCAATTGATGCAGAACTCTCCATCTATCACTACTTATATAATTTTTTTCTTAATATTTTTGGAACCATTAAATATATACACTCCAAATTAAATTGACAGAGAGGATGTAGCGAGTAGCGACATCTCGTGTCGTTTTTCGATACTCTTAAAGTATACCAGCAGCTCTAAACATAAACTTATCGAAATAAGCATCAGACGCAAGAGAAAATCACTTGCAAAGACCAGTCTCATAATTACAAGAGTCAGGCTGACGTCTGACGATGGATCTGACTACTTTAAAGGAAACATCTTCTGTTTTGACTTCAAATTTAGGAAAAAGAGACGTAACTTTTTTTAATATTAACTTTTACATTTTAAGCTCCTGTTTTACTTTTTCAAGGACAGAGGGGCGGGTTTGACATAATTGAATTTTTTGTAGAATTTTTATGTCTTTCTTTAAATAGAAATGTTAAAAAACTTACCGACAAATCCAAATCGGACATTATCACCATCCTTGTCTGAAGCAACAACAGTAGTCACCAAAGTATTTGGTCCGGCATTTTCGTCTACATTTGGAGTGTAGACTTGTTGTGAAAACTTGGGTTCTTCGTCGTTTTTGTTTTTAGTGTAGATTCGAACCTATATAATATACAAAAAAAAACGTTTCTTATTTTTGATTCATTGGCCTGCCTCGTATATTTTGATGGGCATTTGTGCTTAAGTATGTTGGCTTTAATAATTTTCATTTTCTTAAGCAAATCAAGCTTTTTACCTTTAGCACATTGATGTAATAATATGACGTATTCAGGTGTAGAGGAGAAACTGTGTCCCGATGTAAGCAAATGAGTGGGAAAAGCTGACCTAGTTTCCGTTATGTCTAAATCTTTATATTTGTCAAAGGTAGATATCCGTCTTCTCGATTGACCGACGTACACGGCGGACAGTCGTCACAACACAATGAATAAACTTCCGAATTAAACAAAAAATGATTAGCCTTATCCTTAGTTTTTACCAAGTGTTTCTTCAGTGTGTTGAAAGTTTTAAACGCAATTGAGCCATTAAGTTTTTTTAGAAATTTTGCAATTCTATGGATTTAATATTTCTTATAAATAAGAAATTCAGGAAACGAAATTTACCATCGCTCTCCCTCTATAGATAATGTAAAAGTAAATTTGTTATGTTATGACTATGAGTTAACAAACTTCAAAAAATCAGTTAAGTCATATTCACTGTCGTCCCATACCATCCACGTATCTTTTATATGCTGTTAAAAAACTGGCAAAGTGACTACTGAAGATTTTCTGTTCGAAGTTTTATGAACAACTTCACTAAGAAAAGGTGAAAGACAAGAACCCATAGCTAAACCTGCCTGAAAAGAGTTCTTCGTCGCGTATGTACTCGGAAACTCAGTTACATGTCTGAGAACGTTATTTAAACACGAGGAGATATTATAGCATGGGAAGTTAAAAATAGTTTTTATCTACGACTATTTAATAATACAAGCATAATGTGTTTGTTAGTACATATATAATGTGGTTCATATTACCATAGTTACTCATAATCTACATCCGTGGATTATGAGATTTTATAATCCACGACCCAACAATGAAGGTTATATTGCGGATTCAAAAAAAACTAAAATAGACGCTGCTAATAAAATTTTTAAACAAATAAACTAAAATTTATGCCTATCTACATCTACCACTGTAAATAGTGTTAGCTCCGAAACTTTTTCCATTACTAATAAAAACGATATGAATATAAGTAATATTCCTGCTCCCATTCATTTTCATAATTGCTCTAATGTGACAATCGCAATTTCATGAAAAATTAGAAATAAGTAATTGCATTTTGTTTAATTATTGTTAACATTGTTGAATTGTATTTTTTAGTTAAGAAATACCATTAATAATATTACCTTGTTATGTAAAAATATCCTATTGTAATAAAATGTGTTGCTTTGAATGCATTTTCAATTTTTTTGAATACTGAATAGTCGTAGATAAAGTATAGTATTTGACTCGCGTATAATGGCTAAATTACACTTGGATTCTTGGAATCTCGTATAATATAGGCTAGGTACATTATGCGCTGGTTAAATAATATACTATTACTTTACACTTTGAAATATAGGCGAATTGTTTCTAACTCAAACTGTATTATTTCGTTTGTGAAAAAATATACTGTTCGTTACTTACAGTTGCTGTACCAGTTTTTGGTGGTTCCCCTTTGTCTTTGGCTGTCACAACAAATTCATAGTAGGCGTTGTTGTTATCAGCGTCCAACTGCTTGTTGTTGCTAATGATGCCACTTGGATCGACGCTGAAATGATCGTCCGATACCAAGTAGTCTATTTCGGCGTTAGTGCCGGAGTCGGCGTCCATGGCTTTGACTTTTAGAATTGAGGTTCCTAAAAAACAAGGAACGCGATTGTTTTAAAAAGATTACTAATTTTCTAGGGTTAAACGTTAAAAAAAAACTATCGATTTTTACATAAAATAGAAAGATAGATAAAGAAAGATATTTTATAGTTATTTTTATAATTATTACTATTATGTTTTTGTTGCCCCTCACGCCCCTAAATGTACCTACGTAAAATACATATAACAGTCAAATTCCAAACCATTACCAACCTGGCGGTATGTCTTCGTCTACATTATGCGCCTGATAATCTGGAAGTTCAAACTTAGGGGCATTGTCGTTGACGTCTGTTACCCTGATTGTTAGCTAAAAAATTAAAAATAAATATTAGTAGGTACCGAGGTAGGTACTTATAGAAAGAAGATAATATGGTGTCCACGAAAATAATTTAAAAGCGAATAGGCTGTGGCATATCGGAAGAGTGTGTAACTGTTTTTTATATTGGAATACACAGGGATCCAAGTACAATGGATACCCTGGGGCGGGTAGACCTAGACCACGACGGCCGTTTCGTCCCTGTTAGAACTCCACGGACAGCCATTATTGCTTGGGTTATGGCAGTTTAAAGTCAATACTAAATTGAACAATTTTGAAGTCATGAAGAGTACTGCACCAAAACCAATATATTTTGCCCGAATTGCGTAAGTGTTCTTTGAGTAATTTATTTAACTGTTTATTGTGTAAAATTCTCATTTTGGTCAGAGTTATCTATTAAGTGAAAAGTGTTTTTTTATACTTGCTGGAATAACACCTTCCTAAAGTAAGTCCTTATTAGAGAACTATTTAAATTCACCGTTTTATACTCTTAAGTCGTTAATTTGTATTTTATTCGCACTATTTATTGTAATATTTCATTCTTTTATTGCTTTGCTGTATTGCTGGTAATGAAACAAATCTCTTAAAAAATCCTAAGTGTAGTAGTAGTAATTAGATAGCGCTCCATAAGGGCACAGTAAAATAATAAAGAATCACTCTCAGTAGAAAATAAAAACATACCTAAGTTAAAAGCCATCTAAGCTACACAACCCAGTCGCCTACTATTCTGATACGCGACAATATTCCCAGTCATATTTAATTCTATAATAATATTATATTAATAATAAGTTAAAGCCGGTTTTCAGAAAATAATTTCAAAAGAAGTATCACTGCTAGTATTTTATATCAAAGGATGGAGTATATTTACGAAAGCACTGGATACTAATAGAGCAAGTTTTCAATTTACCAAAATATATTCCTTTCTAAAATAAACACCAATTTCACATCTAATAAATCTTGAAATGTGACGAAGGACACAAAATCGATAACACAAACATTTACTCGAAGTCCCCTCTTACAAATACAAATACATCTTCCAAAATTGTTTTTCTAATCCTAGAGTTATCGATTCCATTCCTCTAATGGCATTCCTATTGATCTCGGTGGTCGAAATGTAACAGTTCCTATATAATTGAGCTTGTAGTAGACACAGTCTAACGGCCTGATTGTGGTTAGAAGCGTTGTGACGGCAAAAGGATTCATAAATCCTTAAGGACATGTTTTGCCCACATAACTTAATCTAGGCCAGAATATAAATGGATATAGAATGGATTCGTAGATAAAACAATGTTGACTATGAAAAGTATCCAATAGATGGTGAGCGAGTTATTTAAATTTGTTTGCATCATCAAGTAGACTGGTGTTTCAGTTGTCTTACCAAAAAATCAAAATGCTCTGTCATTTATAGTTCGTCCAGGGCCGATCCTAGGGTGTCGGCCGCCCGCGTGCAAAGACCTATTATGCCGCGCCTCTAAAGACTTTTTCCTATTTTGAGTAATACTTAACGTTGACGTTATATACTCATCTACATGTACATAAGAGTAAAAAGTTAAACATTAATAAAAATGCAAACTACAAATAAAATTTAACGGGAGACTTTATTTTTGGGCCAGCTAATATGTTATATTAGCGACACCTTTTTTTCTTTTTACTTTAACAAAATAATAAACCAACAAAAATATTACTTTTGAAACAAAAATAGACATTTTATAAATAGAAATGTAAAACAACAGTATTTACCAGAAAATATAAAATAACAAAAAGTACTAAAGCATAAATCTCGCGAAACAAAAAGTATATAAATCAGTCCTTCCTCGAAGACTACCTAATAATTAACTATAAAATAATTTTTCTGGCTTTCTGAGAAGCAAATTTGTCAATAATTGCGGTGAGATAAATTTTTTCAGAGATTTCGGATTCAATAGAGATGATGGCCAAATCTTTCTTGTGTCATATTATTTCTCAAGTAATTTTTAATTTACTGAAACTTCTTTCACCTGAAGCCACAGAAACAGGTAAGGTTAAAAAAATCCTTATTGCTAGAGCAAAATTTGAAAAACAGGGAATAAGATCATTTTTGACTAAAATTTCTAATATCTTAATTGGCTGTTTTTTACCTGGAAAAATATCTTTAAATGAAGTTATTTAAGTAAGTTATTACATTAAAGAGTTGTATACCGTCTATATCTTTCACAATAGTTCCTTCCTCCTGTACCTGTAACTTAATATCTAAGTCCATGCAGGCTTTCATGAGGTCATCACTAGAAATGGTGTGAAACTCATACAGAAAGCAGAATATTGAATAGCACTCAGATAATAGGGTAAATCTTTCATTTATCAAAGAGATCGCGTAATCAAGAACTGCAAAATAGAAAGCAATCTTGAATTGCAGGAAGGGATTTTAATCTGGTTCATCACTGCCCTCGTAATCAAATAAACGAACTTTTTTCTGAGCTTCGAGATGGGAAATTCGGGATTAATACCTAAATATCTAGCAAGTGTTGTTGCTGAATCGACAAATATTTTAAAATTATCGTCTTATTATTAAGTTATTATCTTTGGGAAAATAAATATTTTTTAAGATTATCTAAGTCTTTATTGCAGTCCGCGATGTTTAATTTAGGATTTTGAAGCATTTTACTCAATACATCAATTCTTGATAATAAATCATGCCAAATTAAAATTGAACACAAAAACTTAAATGCTTCAAGACTTTTAATTATTAATTTAGCACCTATTTTTGTTTTCGTGTCTCTGGTGGTATCTTCAATTAAGGCCTTTAATGCGGTAATAATGTTTTTTAGCTCTAATTTTAGAGGTCTAATAGCATTGATACGACTTTCCCATCTTGTTTCACTTAACGGTTTTAAAGTAAGACTTTTCACGGGTTTTTTAGTAAATCCCATCGATATGGGGAGGCAGAAAATTAATTATATACCTCTTGTACCACATCAAAAAAAACTAGAAATTTCACCACTGGCGCTGGCAGCTATCTGGCCGCCCCTTGTTTTGGCCGCCCGCGTGCGGTGCACGCGCTGCACACCTGCTAGGATCGGCCCTGAGTTCGTCGCTCGGTTTTTCTAATGCTTAAGACGATTGGTCCCAGAATTGAGCAATGGGGACAAACCAATATTTACGTACTTCTTCCATATAGCTACGCAGCAATAATGAAAAAAAGCGATGAATAGCTGTCCAGGTTCAAGACGTTCCTCTGACCCATGCTTATTAGTATTAATTAGACCACGGTCGCTGTTTGACACCTTTTTGTTTATTTGGTTGAAGAAGAATATTTTATTTTATCTGTAGTAGTTTAAGTTAGAGTGACCGACTTATGGTAATGCCAAACAGTCACACGTAGTCCTACTACGCTACATGTAGTCCTGTCTACGCTACATGTAGCGCAGAAGGATCTTGACAGCTCATTCAAATCAGCCACTACTACTGATAAGCTTTGTAAGTCCACCCAGTTGTAAGTCGCTCACTTCCTCCATTGTGCCTTCTTCTTGCAAAACCACGACATTCAGACAAGAAATGTTATAATTAGCTGTCTTTTTGGATTTTAAGCGGGCATTCGAAACAATTGACAGGGCTAAATTATTGAGTAAATTGTATCAGTATGGAATTCGCGGAAACGTTTATAAATCGTTTAAAAATTATTTAAGTAACAGGTCACAAGAAACAAAAATATCAAAAACATATTCAAATAAAAAAATAAATAATATAGGAGTTCCTCAAGGAAGTATACTAGGTCCAATATTATTTATTTTATACATCAACGATATGCCTTTAGTTTTAAAAATGTGTAGGTTACAAATGTTTGCTAATAACACCTTAATTTACATTAATGTTTTAAATATTTTTGATGGTCTAAATATTCTAAATTCTGAAATAAATATATTATTAAATTGGCTTAAAGTAATAGTTATTTATGTATCAAGGGTACTAAGTAGCTGATTATGCCCTGAGGGCGACTTACAAAGCCGAGGGCCTCTGGCCCGAGGGTTCGTAAGTCGCACGAGGGTATATATCTATTAGTACCCGTGGTACATACAAAATTTTAGGTCATATTTGTTCGTCTTGAATAATAAATATTTTTTTTAATTTAATTTGATTTACCAATTTTTTATTTTTACCTGCGACATTACTTTTTTTTTTGACACATTAAAATGTTTAATGTGTCAAAGTCACAAATCAAAAATGGAACAAGATGCACACTTAATGCCCGTGCGGGCCATAATGTGTACCTTATGCCCGCACGTGCATAAAGTAATCCATTATGTAGATGGTATATAAGGTATAAAAACACAATAATGTACTGGTATGACATAAATTAAAATTAAATATTTCAAAAACTAAATGTTGGGTCCTTATGGGTAATAATTTAAATTGTTATTTAAATTGTCAAAATATAAATGTTATAATTGATGGTGGAAAATTGGAATTAGTAAACAATTCTAAATATTTAGGGATAATCATTGATTCAAAATTAAAATTTTTTAATTATTTTGAAAATATCATATCGAAGATTGCCGGAAAAGTAGGTTATTTAAAAAGAATCAGTTCTAATTTAAGTTTGTTTTCTAAAAAAACTGTATTCAATAGATACTATTATATTACCATATTTTCTTTATTATTCTTCCATTTTATATTGTGCTAGTGAGGAAATATTTGATAAATTACAAATTTTACAAAATAAGGCAACGCGGATTATTTTAAATTGGGACAAATAAACAAAAATTAATTTTATGTTAAAAAAATATAGATTGGTTTAATGTCAGAAATTTAATTTTTTATTTAGTATGTAGATTTATACAAAAAATTAAAAATAATTTATTGCCTGATTGTTTAAAAAAATTTTGTTCTTTTAATTATGACCATCATAATTATAAAACAAGAACTACTTAATCAAAATTTGGATAGAGTGTCTAAAACATTAGCTTAAAAGGCTATTTTTCATAAAGGTTTGATAGAATATAATAATTTGGTAAATTCTATTAAATCTCAAATATCATTAAAACTATTAATTTAAAAAAAACTTTAAAATTACATTTAATTAAAAAACAAAATGATACGTAATATTTGATACAATTTGCAAAATGTTTAACTTTTCTGTCTGTTTTTGTTAAAAGAAGCTTGCGTTTTAAAATTTAAAAATAAATCTATAAATATGTGTTAAAAAAAGTATTAAAAAATATTTAATTGTAGCTTTTTGCTAAATAAAACACAAGTACCATACAAGGACCATCAAAAAAAACTAATACTATTTTGATGTAAAATGAATAGAGGGGCAAATGTTTGAGGGTAGCAAAATTTACATGATCAGTCAGGCTGTCTGATAAATATAAAAAAATATGAAAAATACTTTTTTAAATTTAATAAATACTAATAAATTTCTAGCATTTCCCTGCATTTTTAAATCTTTATAATTTGCTTTGCCCCAGTTTATATTATACTTGTTATTTTTTATTATAAATCTACCAAAACGTTTTCACTTGACACAACCGTTTTTCTGTTTGTATTTTTCCTCATAAATCTGAGTTAAGAAACTGCTGAGTATAATAAATTTTTGCTATTTATTGCTGATATTTTTCTAGGAGATTGTAGCTTTATGAATTATGTAGAAAGTTTATTTCAAAATTTATGGTTGGTCATAACGTAACTAGCAAACTTAGAATACTTACACTTGTATCTTTGTTAAACAAAAGGAATTATGATTAAAACCATTTAGAAAAAAAAGGTCGTCTTAATTATTATTAATTCGCCAATTTACTGCGCGATTATCGAGCCACCTGTCATTTATAACACCCGGTTGATGTCTGGTTTATTTTACGTTAAGATGTTGGCGACAGAGACAGTAGAATAGAATAGAATAGAATAGAATAGAATAGAATAGAATAGAATAGAATAGAATAGAATAGAATAGAATAGAATAGAATAGAATAGAATAGAATAGAATAGAATAGAATAGAATAGAATAGAATAGAATAGAATAGAATAGAATAGAATAGAATAGAATAGAATAGAATAGAATAGAATAGAATAGAATAGAATAGAATAGAAAAATCAATATTTCAAATTACGTTAATCAATACAAATGTACAAACAAACATAAATGAAATGGCGTCAACGAAAAAAAATCTAAGTTTAAATACCTAAATGCAATTCCTGATCCTGTACTCTTTTTTCATCTCCAAAAAATCACTAATGCTGTATGGCTCGAAATTTATAAGCAATTCCTTCAATCTTACTCTAAACAATTTCTCTGAGGGTGCATTTTTAATATCATTATTTAGTTTATTATAAAATTTAACACCCATGTATTAGGGGCTTTTCTCAGATAAAGTCAGTCGGTGAATGGGGTAATTTATATCATTAGTTCGTGTGTTATAACAATGTTGATAACGCGTACCAAATGTGTTTCTGTTTTTATAGAAAAACATAGTTGTATCAAAAATGTACAACGCATAAATTGTAAGTATGTATTCGTTTTGCTTTAAACAGGACTCTACATGATTTTAAATATGCCATTTTATACAGAATTCTTCAGACTCATTTTTGAATTACAAAATTTGATTGGCTTTGTGAGTTTGCTCCCCAAAAAACAATACCAAACCTGGCCGTACATTCAAAATTTGCAAAATACAGTGTTCTTTTGGCAGTGTCGCAGTATTGTGCTAAGTTCTTTTACCATCGCATTTACCATATTTTAAACTTGTACGGGGGTCTTAATGGTTTATTAGCATAATGGCTTGCAAATATATACAGCGTTAACTTTATTTTGAATTAAAACATCGAACTCAACGTGCGATCGATTAAAAGTTATAGCGTTATTCATCGGTGAAACATAGAAATACATTTGACATGCACCAAACTTACCAATGGAAAACGCTATGAACAACCCTGACAGAGGTTCGCCGCCCAAATATTGTAGTTACGAGCCAATCGAGCGGTGCGCCTGCGCATATTTCGCGTTCAATGCTGCGTTACCATATTAGAATGTACGTTCGCGGATTAGTTCGCAGTGACCGCAAGGTTTGGCAACATATTGTAGTTAAAATAGACAAACTAATAACATTAAATGTATAATAGCAAATGATGATAAATGAAATGTTTGTTATTGGAAATATGAGAGATACTTAACCTAAACTGGTTTATTCATAATTCATAATAAACACCAAGAAAATCTAGTCTCTGAAACCTAACGCGTGAGCTTGCTACGGCCCACTACTGAACTGTGAACTTTTAGGAAAAAACCAGTATCAGCTGTTAATGTCACATGTGGATGTCAACTGTCGAAATGCTTTGTTTTTACGAAAAGTTGACTCACGTGACTTTAGAGTTGTTCTTGCATACGCTAGAGTACGTTTTTGTTCTAATATGTAGTACTTTAAATATATATAAAATTCCAGTAGACAATAAAAATGTAAATAAACACTGGCGACTTACTTCAACGGATGTAGAAAATCCTCCGGAATCCTCAGTGGCAGTAACAACCAAAGAGTAAACGTGAGGTTGTCGCAGATCCTCAAAATCCAGCTCCTTTGCCAGTTTAACGATTCCAGATGTGGGGCCTATGTTGAAGGTTCCAGCTCCCTGTCCTTGCGCCTTGAGTGTATAGCGAATTTCACGGTCGGCAAAAGATTTAGCTTTTACGGAAATGATGCTAAAAATATTAATAAAAAAATTAAAAGTAGATAAATATAGGTTTTTTTTTGAGAATTTTTAAAGTTAAAGTAAAATAGGACTAATATTAAAAACAAGTGAATGATATACTCTGTATACAAGGTCATTCACTGTGAGTGGCATATTAAAAGATCATATCTGTATTAAAATTTGATAGCAAGCATAATAATTGACTTAGAACTTTTGAAGTGTTATATTGTCACGTACTTTTGTTATCAATGATCTATACCTATCTCTAACCGTTTTCGAGATATGAATTATGAAATTAATTTTTTATGTAAAAACATACCGAAAAGAAAGTTCAGTAACTTTGAAACTATTAAAGCAACGGGAAAGAAAGAAAAACCTAAAAGTCTTCCTCTACAAAATTTAATAGAATAAAAATTCTTTATGGGTCTCTACGTGTTTCGAACGTAGAAACGTTCATCATCAGGAGACAGAAATTATTTAATGCTGATGGTTTTAGCAGAAGAGAAAATGGTGTAGAATCTTAATGGAACTTTTATGGAATTAAAAAATTGATGTGTGAAGTGACATAAATACGAAGAAAATTAAGAAAAGTTAAAACATACTAAGTATGTGAAAAAGCCAGTAAAGGGGGTCTAAACAGGCCAAATAAACTGGGGAAGAAGAAAAACCCTTCTAAAAAGGAGGTGTCGAGGGAAATTTAAAATTTTAAAAAACCTTTTAAGCATGTCTGTACTACATTATAAGAATAAAATTAGTCATAGTATTATGAAGATATCACAATAAAATACTATCCAAAAAGTGTTTTGTGGGATACTGAAGGTTAAAGCCCAGTAACCCCATAAGCGGTTAATTTAAATTTTTTAATTCCATAAAAGCTCCATAAAGGTTCTACACCATTTTCTCTTCTGCTAAAACCATCAGCATTAAATAAATTTTTCTGTCTCCTGATGATGAACGTTTCTGCGTTCGAAACATGTAGAGACCCCTCAAGAATTTTTATTCTACTAAATTTTGTGGAGGAAGACTTGTAGTTTTTTCTTTCCCATAATTTCAACTCCACTTTAAGCATGGACTATTTCTTCAAATTAATAAAGCAAATGTTTAAAATCTTATAAAACTTACTCTGAGTCCTTTTTCTGATTCTCCGGGATCTCAGCTTCATAACTGGGCATGTAAAACTGCGGCGCTCGTTTACCACCGACGATGGATAGCCGTTCTTCCGGCGTGCTCTGGAACCTTCTGTCGTCCAGTCTTCCGTTTTGGTCTTCCGCTTTGACGTACAGGACGTATTCCATGTCCAGTTGAAAAAGATCGGTTCCGCGGGTGCGGACAACGCCAGATCTAAAAATAAAAAAGTTCTTATTGTCGGCAAGTGTATTATGATATAAGTATATTTGGATGATTTTAACAATTTGTCAGCGCAGTCGCATTTCGACATGCAATGCTCGTGTTAAAGTATTTTTTGAGAATAAGATTTAAGATTAAAAACAATCAATTCTTAAAATGGAATTATTGCTATTTAAACGCATCAGTTTATATCAAATATTAACAGCGCATTACGAACATGAAGATGGGATCCCTAGGTTTTATAATAAGACATTCTCGTGATTTTTTAAATTGTCATACACTAAAAACACTTTTTTATGCATTTGTAAGAGCTAAATTGGAGTACGCCTCGGTTGTATGTACTCCATCAAGTGCACCTTGATCGCATTGAGAGGGTCCAACGACGTTTTCTAAAATATCGAAGTTTTAAAATTGATGGTCAGTATCCTAAAATCGGTATTCTAGAAGAAACGACACAGGTACAATAACGGTAATTTACAAAATCTTAGGTATATAGTCAACAGAATAAATTTAACAAAGGTGAATTATTTAAATCTAATTGAATAAGTAACAGGTCCGTATTTTTAAGTTTATTTATTTCCATAGATTCTAACAAATTTAGTTTTAAGTCTTTGTTTTCTGTGTGTAAAATTTTAAAGGAAGGATGGAAGTTATCTTGATTATCAAGTAAATGGTTAGCATAGTCTGAGTCTTTAAATGTGTAAGAGTTTTTGCTTCTAGGAGAGATTTAAATAATTCACCTTTGTTAAATTTATTCTGCTGGCCACATAGAGATTTTGTCAACTACCCTTATTGTACCTAATTTATTTTTTTTTAAGCCCTCTGTTGGATTTTCCGGCTATTGTACCCCTTTCACTGTTTTATTTACATATAATTTAATTTTATTGCACTCTCTTTACTGTATCCTATAATACTTTACTTTATTAACCTCGATAGATCAATTAGTTTTTGAAATATTTGCGTTTGAATGCTACGAAATATTTAATGAAAATAAAGAGTGGTTAATGTGTCATAAATTAAGCATAAATAACCTATTTTCAATCTCCTATTGCTGCATGGCCCAGTATATTATTTTTATTAACATCGGATATAACTAGAACAATTACGATTCCTTTTAAAAATCCTGCAAACTTAAACCTATTTTCAAAAGTAAAAATCCGCTTAAAAATATCTTATAAAAATTTAATTCTGAAAAAATAATATCGTAAAACTAAAATAGTTGTTTATGTCTTTATTTCGCTGCATCAGAAGAATGAACCAATAAACCTCAAAAGTTTTACAGCTTATTTAATGTAATAATCCTTTAGAATCGTAAAATTTTAAATTATATCATAGTTAGAATAAAAATGTTATTACGATCGTATTTCATCATCAGCTTTGACTTTACGTGATCTAAGAATATCTTCATTATAATTCAAAATCCTGATTAAAATTTTACGCCGCTCGTAATTTTAAAACAATCTAATCTGACAATCGTAAAATTATCTGAAATTAGAAAAAAATTAGTTTCCATTTAATTTTAACGCCATTACGTATGTAAATTGAAAGATAAGTATCGGAGAGGTCTTCCCCCTGGCATTTTTTAAACAGCAGTCAAGTCAATGGTAATTGTGGGCGATGCCAACTAGATAAAACAGTTCACACCCCATTGCTTTTGATCCTTTGTTTATATGACTATACAGGGTGACTTTTTGAACACTTACAATGGCTACATTTTTTACACTAAAGACAAAAAAAAACAAAAAATACTATTTCTACAAAAACGCGATGGAATAGAATAAGGTATTTTGGCGTACGTAAAATAAATGGTAAAAATTTATCCGAAGCTCAAATTAAAACACTATTTTTATCTAAAAATCTCTATTTTTTTGCAATAACGCAAATACTACTTTTTGCTCTTTTTTTTAAATTCTTCAATAAAATGTGCATCTATTAATTTTTTTTTAAATTTAACGTGTTTGGCTTGGCTATTGTGACTATTTTTTCTTCGAACCTAATTTAATTCGAAAATAAGGTTCATTCTATAAAAAAACTAGTAAAAATGATATTTATTTATGGTGCTCAGGTTATGTGTTATATTGGAGAACTGCAATTACTTTTAATGAAAGACAGAACGTCAGCCACGCCCACATAAGAAATTTGGTTTCAAAATTTCAAGGAACTGGATCCGATGGAAATAGAAAAGACAACAACCTAGAGTTTTCGGTAAAGATATGCAATGCAGATGTCAAATCTCTTTAAATCCAAAGGTGTCAATGTGTCATTTAGCAAAAATTATCAGCGTATCCAAAGATTTTGTTACGAAAGTATCTACTGAAAGTGCATAAATTTTACCATTGTAAACTGAAAATTTTGCAACAACTTGGCGACGATAATCCGAACAGAAGAATTCAGTTTTGTGAAACTATGACAGGTAGAAATATGGCAACACCCGAACCTTTAAAAGAACGTTTGCTTCAGTGATAAATGTTCTTTTTTCCTAAATGTTCATGTGAATAAACAGAACTGTCCCTACTGAAGTGAAGTTAATCCTCATCTTTTTACAGAGGGACTGAGGGACACACTCAATATCCCAAAAAAAATCAATGTTTGGCAAGGAATACTGAGAGACAGTGACATAGGTCCTTTTTTATTGAAGGAAATTTAACGGCCCAAGTTTATTCTGAAATGCTCAACCACACCATACTATAGAGCCCTCGATTGTTCATGAGCTCGAAAACAAAATAGACTTACACGGCAATTTTAATATGCTGCTATAGCAAGAGAATGGTTGGACTAAAATTTTCCAAACCAGTGAAGAGGTACAATCGCGTGGCCGCCAAAATCACCTGATCTTACCCTTATGGACTTATTTTTATGGGGTTATATTAATCCACTAGTTTACAAAACCCAGCCGGTTTCTCTGGAAGAATTGCGTCAGAAGATAATTGATGCTTGTCAAAGTATTCCAAGAGACATTTTTCGAAAAGTTGAGGAGGAAATTGAAAATAGACTTTATTTCTGTTTAGAACAAAATGATATTTCAGCACCTAATAAAGTATTTGAAAAAAAAGCGAAAAACAGGTATTTGTGTTATTACGAAAAAATAGATAATTTTAGCACTACCATGCGTAGTAGTTTAATTTAGGCTTGGGATCATTTTCCTTATTTACGTTTATTTTTTAATTTTAATTTGAAAATCATCCCCCCTTTTAAAAAAAGCAAAAGCCTATTCATTTGTGTTAAACTGAACTATATTTTAATTGGTCATTAATCTATATATAAAAATGAATGTTTGTCGGTCTGTCTGTCTGTATGTCCGGTATGCGTTCCTATACCATTTATTCGATTACGATGAAAATTTGGTGAGTTGTTGTGTGCAGGCCGAGGAAAATTTTGGCATAAAAAAAGTGGCACTTTAACAACGCATGCCGGGCAATAATATATTATATATATAGCTGAGTCTGGAATTAATTTTAGAGAAAAAAAAAACAGGTATATTTTCTTTTGTTTTTAACATGAAAAAAAGTTTAAAAAAAGTATATGTCAATCTGTCAAAATTTGACAGCTGTCACATAAAATCACGTGTAACTTTCTTATTTGAAGAGTTAACAAATTTTTGATTTCGGATTAATTTAGATACTAACCTGGGTGAAAAAATGGCCGTTACAAATTTGACATTGACAGCTATCAAAATTTGACAGGAGTGATTTCAACTTCTTTTAATTGAAATATTTCATTTGGCAATATTGTAGCTACCATCCCGGACAAGAAAAAAATGAAAAAAAATTTAACACTTACCTGTCAAAATTTGACAGATCAAGTATAAATTGTGTTTTTTTTTCATATTTTTGATATCGGATTCTTGCAGCTACGATCTTGGACAAAAAAGAAATGTAAAAAAATTTGACATATTAGACCTCTCAAAATGTGACAGCAGTGATTTAAAGTCTTATTATTTAAATTTTTAACCTCGCAATCTTGCAGCTATGATCTAGGAGAAGAAAAAATTTTTTAAAAATTTTACACCTACCTGTCAAAATTTGACAGTTCAAGTATAACTTTTTTTTTCTTACTTTTGATATCGCATTCTTGCAGCTACGATACTCGACAATAAAAAAATGGAAAAAAATTTGACACATACCTGTCAAAATTTGACAGCTCAGGTATAAAATTTCGTTATTTAGGTACTGAAAATTTCTTTAATTTCGTTTTTTTAAGCGATAATCATGGATACCAGAAAAACGAAATGGATTTGTGAAAAAATTACACAACACATCAAACAGTGTTATTAGGCAAGGTAAAGATTTTGTATTGGCAATGTTGGCTTCATGATGGCAAAATGTTGCCAATACATTATTCTTAAATTTGCAACAAATGGCAAACATGCATGATTCCTCAATAAAAAATATGCATTGGTCCATCATTTCAAAAAAGGTAATCCTAACTTTTTTAACTTGCCAATGAATTTAAATTAAATTTTTTTTACAGAAATGCCAATATTATTTAACATCAGGCAGCCCGTTAATGTCCCATTACATTTTCTTTGATAATGCATGTGTGAATGCGTTTAACTATTCTAGGATTAAAAATTAAATGATAAATTATTTCTAACGTCTTAAATGTATTTACATTGTGTATTTCCGCCTATGAATTTCTAATAGCAGGCAACCAGTAAATGCCCATTTCCGATATCGCGACAAAGAATGAGTAAATGCATTTTGTTAGCCTCAATATGGCCTAAAAATGTTAATCTTTTTCTTAATTTATAAATCCCGCGCTTTAACTGTGTCACATGATGATATCATTGGTCCCACGTTAATCTGCATTGGTAGATGATTGGTCGCGAAGCGGGATTATGGGAATGGGGTTAGAAATATCTTTAGTTTGTTTGTAGTATTCTTGTTTTCAGTTTCGGCCGATTTCACGGTAAATTTCCTAATCATTATATTATTATAAGTTTATCTCTCCGATTTCCTACAACCTAAGTATACCTATACAATAAATAAAAAGCGAACTTTGAATTAAAACCAGATACAATAATATTAATATTATCATAAAGTCTTTTACCAACACAGACAGTTAAAGCTTTACCTATGGTTAAAACCACGTTAAAACGCAGACGCCATTTCTCGACGGGGGATTTAGCCCGTTTTGTGCTTTAGTTGCTTACTGCCTTTTTTTCTGCAGAAGAATGACGGATACGTGAGAGTGGAATAATAAATCGTTAAAGTAAGTATTTTTTTATACTTATTGGAAACAGTTATAATATGATATAGGTACCTTTAAAATAATACACAAAACATGTTTAAAACTACCAGTAAATCCACAAAAAAATGGTATGGCCATGAAGCTTAAAATATTAATTCTATGATTTTTTTTTTCAGGTAAATGTTCTGAAACTTCAGGGGGGCGAAGACTCCACAGACACAACTAGGAGGGTTATGACCAAGTGAAATGGACACGACTTTGCCTTGGTAATAAATTAATCGGGAAGAAATAATAAGCCGCCATTTTATTCCTTTATACCTACATTGAATATCACTATTTTACCTACACATAAAAGATGTAATTTAACAGGTATTGCATATGTAAATATTTTTGAATACATATTATGTACAGAAACGCTGGTGCTTTATTTTTACCATTTAACATGTAAAGGCTAAATAATAATTTGCCTTGATTTGCCCAGCAAGGCAAAGTGCCTGGCGGCCTACTGACGGCCAGCGGGTCAAAAATATACATTTGCGGTAATGGCTGCCAATACTGTGCCAATGAACAAGGAGGGCAATGCCAATACATTAAAAGCGTTTTGCCTGCCTGGCATGTTTGCTGGGAATGTTTTAAAGCAACCTTTGGTTGTGAAAAAATTATTATAAGACGATCTTGGGTTATGAAAAAACTAAAACTATTGTGAAAAAACTACAGATACCGGAACAGTGCCTTGCCCGAAGGGTTCGGCACAATATTATTGTCTCAAATACATCATGGATTGCGGATAAATTGACACATACCCAAACAGTGCCGTGCCCAAAGGATTCCGTATAATAGTATTGTCACAAGTGTATAACGATCTTAGGTTGTAGAAAAAATGACACACACCCGAACAGTGTCGTGTACCTATATATATATAAAAATGAATGTTTGTCTGTCTGTCTGTATGTCCCGTATGCGTTCCTATACCATTCATCCGATTGCGATGAAACCTTGGTGAGTTGTTGTGTGCAGGCCGAGGAAGGTTTCAGCATTAAAAAAAGTGGCATTGTAACAGCGCATGCCGGGTACTAATATATAGAATAATTCGGGTTTGTTCGGGTTTGTATCTATAAATCTGTAAAGTATTACTTGACATGATGGTGAACTCGCCTTATTATGGCATCTCAGAGAAAGCGACCATACCAAGACGTATACCAGGGCGTATACCGGTAGGTATACTGGGGCGAATGCCGGGCATTGCAACGCATGCCGGGTACACGCTAGTAAATTAATAAAAACAATTGCTGCTTACCTCTCATCCACCTCAAACCTTCCTCCAGTCCTATCTCTCACAATGAAATAATGAATATTGTGGTCGGTATCGGGATCCCTGGCCTGGAGGGTAAATACGGGAGTGTTTGGGGGAGCATTCAACTGTACCACTGCTTGCATGGGGAGGGGGCGATTGATGAAGTACGGGGGTTCGTCGTTCACATCGCGGACGTGGATGATGACGCGTTGGTTATCGGTATCTGGAAAGAAAAAATAATGATTAACTAACGTTAACAAGTTTAGTCCAGTAGTGTGCCCTGGAGGAAAAAAGTCAAGGGAGCGAGGCAATGAACACAAAGAACTTGATTTAATTACAAAAAAATTAAATAAACGCTTGAAAATCGCGTTATCTAAATAACGACACACCTCTAAACAGTATAAATGCATAATATTTTTTTTATGCAGTGTGACCAGTAAAGTCCGCATCATATGGGTTTTTTTTATTAATAGCTTTATTCGAAATTTGACTTTGGCGTCAAGTTCTGCTTCGATCGAGATGAAAATTAAGCATAAAAATGGTAGTCACGTGATTTGCATTATCTGTCAAATTTTAATTTTTTCCAATAAATAATTCAAAAGTGGGGTTATTTCTAAAAGTATCATAAAAAGTTATTAGAAAAAGTTTTTTTAAATGCAGTTTCTAGCCCACATGCAAAATTTTAGCTGCATAAAACAATTTTGATTTTTTACCCATATTTTGTAAATTGCACCACTTTTGCAAAATGAGACTTAATGCAACCTACATAAAACTTCTTAGTTTTGACAATGTTTTATTTCAGATACATTTTCTTTAAAGTAGCGCCATATTAAATCTGTGTTTTCCTACAAAATCAAAATTGGGCTATTAAAATTTGGTCGCATGTGATGCAAAGTTTATTTGTTTTTGACCCTGTATAAGGTAACTTCATTAAATAGGTATTTTTGGAAAAGTAGTTTGTGTCTGAAAGTAATACACCTTAATATTAAGACAGAAAAGAACACAGTGTCATCAGTAAAGGGTTCATTAAGTGGAAAATAAATTTTAATGGTGGGTAAAAAATTAAAATTATCTTATGCAGCTAAAATTTTGCATGTGGGCTATAAACTGCATTTAAAAAAACTTTTCCTAATATCTTTTTTCGATGTTTTCAGAAATAACCCCAGTTTTGAATTATTTTTTGAAAAAAATTAAAATTTGACAGATAATGCGAATCACGTGACTACTATTTTTTTTGCTTAAGGTGGGAGTATCAACATGCTTGCCAACCTATAACCTATTTCGCGTAGATTTATTTATGTTTTCTAGGTTTTATACAAAATTTAAAGAAAATCAGTATCGACTTGATATTCTACAGGTAATAATTGACATATTTAATAAATATCAAGGAATTTCATAAATTATTTTAGGAGAATTGTATAGTGAAAAATATCGGATAAGATTTTTTTTAACATTATTCTGTCATTGTCACTCATTGTTCTTTAACTATACAATTCTTTCAAAATTAGCAATGAAATAAATTGATATTTTTGTAATATATCAGATACTACCAAAATAATGTACCGATGATATTGATTTTCTTTAAATGTTAGTTATTAAAATAATAAACTCAAAAAATCAACGCGAAATAGGTTATAGGTTGGCAATAGATTGAATGACGTTGAGAATTCAACCTTAATATTCATCTCGATCGAGGCAGAACTTGATGCCAAAGTCAAATTTCGAATAAAGCTATTAATAAAAAAAAATCACATATGATGCGGATTTTACTGGTCACACTGTATACGTTTCCAATACCTTTTATTAAAAGTTTTTGTATTCTACTTTATCCGTTTCTGAGAAAAAAAATTGTTTTTCTCAAATTTTCACCATTAACAGGTACGAAATTTTATTTGGCCTGTAGCCGCAACCATTTTTTTCCCTTGTCTCTCCTTTCAGTAGTGCATGGCATACATTTATTTCTCTGTAGCACGCTTGCACATTAAAATTTGTCTGGTAAAGGAAACAGGGAGCCGTGGTCAAGGCTCGTTTGGAACGAATATACTGTTGTATTTGTTCTGATTTTATAGCCTAATAAATATAACTTTTAATACCATAAATGTTATAAACCCTTATTTTTCTAAAAAAAAGTCAATTATTTATGGCAGTGATTCTTATCTTAAATGTATTTTTTATGTTTAAAGAGCATTCGAATTTTTCAAAAGAAATTAAGTGCCTTCAGTAATGTGACGCCTCCCCCCCTGCCCCCCTAGTCACGGCAAGTCACAGTTGAAGTTGTTTGATGAAATTTATGTTTAAAATCATGACAATCCTTATCGAAGGACCCAACGTTGGTAAAATATTAATTTTTTAAAAACATTTACTCTCTTATACAAAAACACTTTTAAATTCATGTTTACAGACTCTTTTAACGGTCTTAACTGGTTTCGACTCTCAATAATGAAGCCATACGTTTCCGGTCTTTTTTATTAAGGGTCAATGTGGGTTAAAAGGTGGCCTCGAATTAGTTAAATAGGGGTAGAAATCAGAACAAAGGGCCGTTGAATAAAAAGGCTGAGAAATAAAGCACGTGCCAGGTAGAAAAACGTTTCTGGCTTATGGTTTATTTTGATTTAATAATAAAGAAAGGGTTTTAATTGTGTGAGTAATTAATGAATAAATGATCTACTGATTGTGTCTTAAATAACCAACTATTAATTAGAAAGGGTATAGCAATAAATGGATTAATACAATATAATGAGGGCAATCCGCTATGGGGCTGCTTTTACATGATTCATTCTTGTTTCGTACACCGAATAAATTAACCTATTTTCTG
This sequence comes from Polydrusus pterygomalis, assembly GCA_963969555.1. NCBI lineage: Eukaryota > Metazoa > Arthropoda > Insecta > Coleoptera > Curculionidae > Polydrusus > Polydrusus pterygomalis. The sequence continues at coordinate 8,043,017 of OZ018376.1, forward strand.
GTTACCTGGTAACGAAGTTAATATGAAAATATTTATGAATTTAGTTGACTATATACTCACATTTTGACGTTATTCGTTTGTTTTTTATACACGTTTGTCAAACATAATGACGACATCGATGTTTTTTTTAATGGAAACATACAGCTTGTGATACATCATTTAAAAGCTAATATCTCGTACAGTATGCTTATAAATTTTGGCACGATTCTATCAAGCTAATTCAAAATGGCGACTGTTAAAAGTTTTTAAAAAATCTCTATTTAAATAAGCGGAAATGATAAATCATTGATGTTTTTGTGATGCCCTTAACTGTGCCATGTTCATCAAATTTGTGGACTATTTTACTAACAGTGCCATGTGAAATTTGATTATCCAGGCATTAAATAAAGTGCACACTTCAATTTGACTTCTTATTTTATCTCCACATCCTAACAATATCAAGACTTCCATACGCTGTCTTTCCGACAAAACCATTTTTGTTTAGAAAATTGTAAAGTAATACTTCGAAAATACCTAAATTTATTTTACACGTACAAAATGTCAGAACGTGAAACAATGAAGATTTCTTACCTTTAAAGATAAAAAAACATCAATGGTTTATCATTTCCGCGTATTTAAATAGAGATTTTTTTAAAAACGTTTAACACTCGCCATTTTGAAATAGCTTGACAGAATCGCGCCAAAATTTATGAGCATACTGTACGAGATATTAGCTGTCAAATGATGTATCGCAAGCTGTATGTTTCCATTTACAAAAAAGATCGATGTCGTCATATCTTTGGCAAATAATGTCTATAGAAAACAAACGAATAACGTCAAAATGTGAGCATATAAAACTAAATTGGCGTATCTGAGCGTTTCCTTCCGGTAAGTATATGGCATACCTATGGAGGGCTTTAGGTTAGGAGTCCGATCGCAATACATTGGTTTCGGGCAAAGTTTTGGATCGGTAAAGCAGCTTTAAAAATGACCGTCAGGGGCGCATGTGTTCCTTTAAATCTGTAAAATGCATGGGTTCTTATGGGATAATCAACTGTTTTATTGAATTTAGTTAACTAAAACCGTCTACAGGCTGAGATATGTATATATTATATCTAATAAAGCTTATTTTATTAATTATTGGATAAAAATACCGCTGACGTCTATCAAAACCTGTAAAAAGTCAAACACTTGACGATCACTGCGCCGCGACCAGGAAACAGCAAACTAACTACTAAACAGGGACGTAAATTTAAAGAACAGCCATTTTCGATCGGACTCCTTCCTAAAGCCCTCCATAGGCATACCCTCGATAGCGTATTATAGGTGAGGTCAAAATAACTATACTTTGTGATATAAAAAGAAACCTAAAGTGTCCCTTAACGGAGATACAAGGCCCCAAAGAGGTACCCAGCGACTTACCTTTTCGGCACTTTTACTTTTGAACCGACACGTATAATTTAATGAAATTTTAGTATTTTGTGTAGGGCCATAGAGACTCATAAAACCGTACTACATTAGATGTTTCACATCGTCGGGGAACTTAGGAACGGACTTGCCACCACACGCGTTGGGCCAACATTTTGACAGGTAACATTTTACAGAGCTAAAAACTGATTTTTAAATACTTTAGAAAATTTTTATTTAAAAAAAAGTACTCTACATTTGTCTCGATGGAATTAGCGGTTTTCGAGAAAAATAAGATTTTTGTATATCACGTTTAAGCATTGATTCGAAATTTATTTAATAATCAAATAACTTTAAGAATAATACCGCGCAAACTAATTAAATAAATTATTACATCCCATTAATGCTCACATGCATCTAGCTTTGTCTGTAATTGTGTGGAGGCAAGAAGAATTTATTCTGATACATTTCTAAATCGGCGTTTACCGCATCGAAAAACTTTTGAAAGGGTCGATCGTAGCTTAAGAGAAACAGGTAAAAAGTTAAGTAAAATTTAAAAAAAATGCTAAAAGTAACTAATCTTCTACCAATCCATTTTAGGAAGCTTTTATGAGTCTCTATGGTCTACACAAGTCGCTGGGTGCCTCTTCGGGGTCCTGTATCTCCGTTAAGGGGCACTTAAGGTTTTTTTTATACCACAAAGTAAATATATTTTGACTTTCCCTATACGCTCCCCATGGTATGCCATATACTTACCGGACACCCTGTATTTCATAAAAATCCATTTATTTCTAAACCCCATCTTATTTTCTGTTATAGGGATATAAAACACCAAGCTATTTTCGGTTTTGCAACAACTGCCTAATTAACAATTACTTCTCGTGTGCCCTTTTTAATTATCTCAAATAGAGTGAATGCAGCTAGCCAATGTACAAAACACAGGTAGGTAAACTGCAGTACATCGAGTGAGTTATTTTAATTAAACACGGTTCAGTATAAAGGGTGACCGACAAAAAAATTAAAAAAAAAATATAAGGGATGTTTATATGACGGGGTTGTGCCTGCATAGACGGAATTCTCACCTCGTGTAAAGTTATTAAGGTAGGGTAGATACAATGGAACGTGCAACGAATTTTCATGGACGGGTTAACTAAACTGTAAGATAAATAATTATTATAATAACCGGTAAATTTTTTGGACTAGCTTTTCTTTTAAAAATTAATTTTGAAATGATCTATTTCAATCAACCCAATTTTAGTTTACACGGGGTGAGTCAACGATTGGGCGGAGTAATTTTAGGCCTTGAAGATAAGATTTGTCGATAATGAGCTTTTGTATGATGGTATGGTTGGATATCTGATACATTTTAAAAATATTTTGAATTATACAGGGTGCGCCCAAAAAGTAGGGTGTCATAAAGTTACATTTTTTTAAATGGAACACCCTGTATTTAAATACATTTATTATTTTTACGTGTTATTTCATACATTATTATTAATGGTTCAATATACGAAACAGTTATAGTTTTTTAGATAATTCAACTTTTAATAATCTTGCATTTGCAAGCATTTCGTTGTTGTGAAAATGCTACTTAAATTTCGACACTAAGCGATTCATAATTTTTATACTTATCTACTAAATAAAGTCAAAAATTCACTATGAAATATTTGACGTCTCATTTACAGGGTGTTTACTTTCTAGGACCAAAGTCAGAAAACTTCTAATTAAAAAATATAAATTTTATTAAATGGAACACACTATATATTTTTCTGTCATCTTATAGCTCGTCATAAACTCTTCAACCTTCGTGAAGAACGTCCTATCCCTAACTCTAATAGTTTTTGAAACATTTTGGTATTTCGAGATTTAATGTCCTCGTTATAGCATTTTTTGTCAATGGATCACAATCGCCATGGAAAATAAATGAAAATAATGGCAGTGGATGACACATTAAGAATCAGATCAATGTAAAAATTAAGCTTTTTTACTGCAAAGTTTATTGTCCAGTCATTTTATAAGTTGGTAGGTACTCAAAATGAATTTTTCAAAAAATGAATAAATCGATATGATTTATGTTTTGGGCGAGGCGGATAAAAAGTTTTTTTTTGCTGAACAACTATACAGGATGAAATATCCCAAGCGGCGGACACCCAGTCCGTAAACTTTTCAAAATTTAATGGAAATGGGCGTGATCCATTGACATAAAATGGTATTAAAGAGGACATTAATACTCGAAATACCAAAATATTTCAAAAACTATTAGAGATAGGGATAGGACGTTCTTCACGAACGCTGAAAAGTTTATGACGAGCTATAAGATGACAGAAAAATATATAGGGTGTTCCATCTAATAAAAGTGATATTTTTTAATTATTTGTAAATGAGACGTCAAATATTTCATAGTGAATATCTTTTTTTCACTTTATTTAGTAAGTTTAAAAATTATGAATCGCTTAGTGTCATAACTTAAGTAGCATTTTCACGACAACGAGATTCTTGCAAATGCAAAATTTTCATTAAAAGTTGAATTATCTAAAAAACTATAACTATTTCGTATATTGAACCATTAATAATATTGTATGAAATAACACGTAGAATTAATAAATGTGTTCAAATATAGGGTGTCCCATTTAAAAAAATGTAACTTTATGACATCCTACTTTTTGGGCGCACACTGTATAATTCAAAATATTTTTAAAATGTGCCAGATATCCAACCATACCTCTTTACAAAAGCTCATTATCGACAAATCTTATCTTCAAGGCATAAATTTACACCGCACAATCGTTGACTCACCCGGTACAATGTGAGTTTGTAACTTCACTAAATCCACTACAGTTCTTTTTTGAAAAATGCCTTAACACGTCACGCAAGTCGTAACTAGGGACATTGTAATTAAGCGGTTAAGAAAGAAAGCCCTATCTTCCTTCTTAAATGTATTCAAAATAAGGCAGTGCCTATACGTTTCAGCCAAATAGGCCATCATCAGGACAGCTGTAAGAAACATGAAACAAGTTGTACGATATGAAAATAATAACAAAACTAAAAACTTACAGGTAGTAAGGTCCAAAAATACAGGGACAAAGTAGGATGCACTTTCGTCAAATAGAATAAAGTAAATAAAACTAATTATCCAACATAAAACACAAATAATACATACCTTATATCGAACATCGAGACCAGCCAACAAAAAATGCATGTATATCCACGAAAAAACATTATAAGTCAAGATTTAAGATGTTCTTTTATTCTTGTATTAAAAAAACGACGTGTCCTATGTATTCAGCTGGACATGAATCACACAAAAATAATAAGACCCCCCATTTGTCTATACTGGGTGATAACGAAATTATTTCCCAGCTTGTTACGTCTTTCTAAAACCAAATATCATTACGAAGTTCTGGTAGGGTATATGGTTGTACTGTGCACACATTTTTAATATTGTAACGTCTTACTGTTACTTCCGGTTAATTCGACAGTGCAGACAAATTTATTATTTTAAATAGAATACCCTGTATATTTTTCAACATGTGCATTCTACGAAGAATTCCGAGCATAAAACGAGTATCATGTCTTATACCTATCTAATAAAAGAGTTTCCGAGAAAATGGCGTTGGAAAGCATAAATAAAAACTATTTGGAAAAGTAAGACAACTTTGAAAATTAGATTTAAAAGGGGGAGTGCCATTAAAATTAATAAAGACATTTGTGCTTGAATGTTAAATTTTGCAGCACTTTCGGTTAAACCGGAAGTGAAATAGTGGTGAATCATTCATACGGAATCCCTAAAAAGGAGTAAAAAATAATATTAAATATTTCACTTATTCATTATTTGTTTTTTGTGTGGTTAATTTGATAATTTCCAACGCCATTTTCTCAGAAACTCTTTTAGATTGGTATGGGATATGATACATATCTTTTATGCTTAGAACTCTTCGTAGAATGTATATTTTAAAAAATATACAGAGTGTTCTATTTTAAAATAACAAAGTTGTGTGCACTTCCGGTTTAACCGGAAGTGACTGTAAGACATTTAAATTCTGGAAATATGCGCACAGTGCGACCATATTATAACCTACCGAAATTTCATAATAATGTTTTATTTTACAAGGATGTGACAAGCTGGGAAGTAATTTCGTTCCCACCCGGTATAGAGATCGGTATCTAGGAACAGTCTAACATTTTTTCTAAACTTAAAGATAAAATACCAGCTTTAGGTGTGGTTGTCCCTGATGACATAATGTTGTCTTTTTGATTGTTGTCAGTCTATTTTTTATAGTCTGTGTTTTATGTTGAATTATTAAATTTATTTACTTTATTTTATTTGACAAAAGTGCGTCCTACTTTGTCCCTGTGTGTTTTGTTATTATTTTCATATTGTACAACTTGTTTCATGTTTCGTGTAGTAGTACTGATGATATGGTCCATTTGGCCGAAACGCATAGGCACTGATTTTATTTTGAATACATTTAAGAGGGAAGATGGGACTTTTTTTCCCAACCCGTAAATTAACTTTTTAAGTTGTGGTATTTTTTATAAAAAAAATATTAATAAAGTGTGTCCTAAATTAGAGATATGACGATATCGATGATTATTCTTAAAGTGTATAATAAAAGTTATACATAAGTACCAAATTTTTATTCCTTGTAATTTATACGATATTAAACAAACAAAAATAATTTAATTAATTGAAAAATTTTAAAAAAACATTCTGTCCCTCTTTAATAGTTTTTCGACAATAAATGCTTAGAATGTTCACAATCTATTCGGCAATATCCTAAATTCCTAAACGCAAGTACAACTCGTTTTAAACATTTCGAACTAACGAGAGAAATTAACCCACACTCATGGAGGTTAAAATTTGGTTCTTATATGAGGGGTATATATTCAAAGTGTACAATCTCCATGTTTCATTAACAACGAGATAGATGTCGTTTTACATAGTTATTGTAGCCCTAAATCGAAATAACTCATAATTTATTGTCAAAAAGGGCAAGCTCCAACGGATTTCGATGACAGAAAATTGGGATTAAATTCAAAATGTAAAAAGCTCCATTGACATTTAAGTTTCGAGCCGTACAATCTCCAGTTCAATTTTAAAAATCAAAGTGTACAATCTCCAATGGGTTGTTTTGCTGTTAGTTTCGAATTATTTCAAAGCGTGCAAAATCCTTCACAGCCATTCCGAGAAAACTTATATATACTGATATTTTTAAAAATGTTAAGGAAAAAAATTGTTTTTTTTAGCCTAAGATGTGCCATAAATACAATACGAAAGAAAAACTATCGTAATTGTTTGTATTTAATAAATTATAAGTTTTTTCGTCTACTGATAATTTAGGAAACATGGAGATTGTACACTTTGAATCCATACCCCTTATATTCTATAATTTAATTATGTTAGTTGATTTAGCGTCCTTAATAATTTAATTCTTTCAAAGTAGTAGTAGTAGAAATAAAGGCTTAAAAAATATTGTCAGTAAAGCTATAATTTTTTCATTATTATTTTCATTTAGCTAGAATGAAAGCAAAATAGAAACTAGTTAAAACCTTATTTTATTTAAAATGTTGCCAAACTTAATCTAAGTATAACTACACATACATCCAACATTAACATACTTACATTTGAGTCCTGAGGGAGCAATGAAAAAGAAAGAAAAAACAACATTAGTCTGACACTCCTGTGAATTATGACGGTTATATGTAAAAAATTAAAAATTCCCGGGCATTCGGTTACATTACGAAATATAAATGTTATAACAAAATGGAAAATAAAAAGCTTTTAAAATATGTGGGCTTTTTATTTTTAATGTGTTTCCTTGTGTAAAACATCAATTACATAAATAATTAGTTACATAAATAGGAAGTAAAAATATGAAAACAAACGTTTGATAGATATTTTAACGGGAACGACATGTTTTAAGCTTGCGGGGTTGTACGCAGCGGCGGGCTAAGGGAAGGGGAGGGTGCCAAATAAGCTAGGGGTGTTATTAGAAAAGAATAGTGTTTCCAGTTCTCACAATAAATTGTGAGCTTTAACAATAGAACTTACCAACTTTGCGACGGAATATTGTCCGCAAATTAGGCTGCAGCCTAAGGGACTATAAATAAAATTGTTCATGAAAATTTCTCATTTCCAATGAAAACAACTTTTTATGATAAATTATTGTAAAATGTTATAAAGCGTCATTATATCATATCCAGGGTAATCCACGACGGGTGGCAAGCAGATGTATCTCCAAAACCATACATGGGACGACTTTGGGGTAAAAAATTCATTATTAAATACCGGGTGTTTCAATAAAAACTCCCAGGCCAATTATTTCGAAAACTAAAATGACAGGAATTTTTAAATGTTGTGATTCTTAAAGATAAATAATTTTGGATCAAATTATGTCTCATAAAAATTTTTGATAAATCCAACATGAAGGGAGATATTTGGGGTTAAGTTTTTTTTTTAAATAATTTTAACGAGTATTTTAATTATAAATATTTTTAATATCCTTTAGCAGATTTTAATTTAATTTTGGTAATGATAATTTTACTGATAAAACGCTCTAACAGCGCTAAATTATTACGTCCAGTGACGTCTCAACCTTAACAAATAATATTGGCAAAAAATAAGACGCCACTGAGTTTTTAGTAATTTTTATATTTTTTTCGGATTAAGAAATTAAAAATATCCTTTTCTTGTCTGTCTGTCATTCCACTATTTTTGCGATAATAGGTGGGGAGTCTGTTATATATAGCCGCCTACGGTGTCATCCCTTTTCCCGCCACTGGTTATGTCCTCCGTCAACACTGTCTTTGCATACATTTCATGGTGAATACATAATTAATAATTTTAAAATAAAATGTTACAAATATTTTCTAAGTTTTGTATATAAAACAGTTGCGTGCACATAATAATAACTTAAAATACAAGAAAAATTATTTCAAATACAAAGAAGTGCCTATTACTGGCATACTGACATGGAAATATTAAACAAAGGAAGTAATATTTCTTTCGTTTGTATGTGTAATTATGCTGAAATTTTTTCAGAATAGCGTAAATATTTATTTCACATTCTTCTTAGCTTCTAGCGCGACAGCAGCGGTTTGAATTGTGACAATTTTATTACTAAAAACTAAACTTTATACATAATATATTACGTATCTGTATCTAAGAGGTTAGGACCGAGCTGCTGGTGACATTTACAATGTTGCCAAGTTTACAGTTTTTCAAGAATTTATATATAAAAAAAATTAAGTTATTCAATATTAAGTAAGTACCTAATGTCCAAGTGGTTTAGAATTCTTTGAAGCATCATCTTCTTAAATAATATACAGGGCAACCCATTTAAACTTTTTTATTTATTTTATTTTTACATCAATTTGTGAAAAACTGTCAACTTGTCAACATTGTCACTAGCAGCTCCGCCATAAGCTCTTACATACATAACACCTAATTTTCACTAAATCAAAGATACAGAGTAATTTAAGATATTTTCAATCATTCCAGACAGGGCCGTCTTTAGCGCTGGGACGGCGGATAGCAAAGGCCCTTAAAAAAACTAAGCCATTAAAAATTTAACTATTAATGTTAATTAATTCATAGTTTCCTCTAAGATAGCTAGGAAGAAAGTAAGGATCAAATTAAATGACGATAACATCGTAAGACAACAAGCAAACAGATCTGCTGGGATCCATAGCTACCTTAGAGAAAACTATGAATAATCAATGAACATCAACTGTTATTGCTTGTTGGATAATGTAACTAAATTTTTAATTGCTTATATCTTAAAAACTAATAAGTTTAGATAATATATAGGGAAGCATTAATAAAAAATATTTGTGTTTAAATGTTAAATTTTTCAGCACTTCCAGTTAAACCGGAAGTGAAATATTTGTGACTCATTGATACGAAATACCTAAAACTTTATTCATTTGTTTTCGGTAAAAACAATAAAATGTGTGGGTAATCTGACAATTTCCAACGTCATTTTCTCGGAAACTGTCTTAGATAGGTATAGGATATGATACCTACATGTTTTATGCTTAGAATTTTTCGTGAAATGCATATTTTTAAAAATACACAGAGTGTTCCATTTAATAACAAAACTATCTGCACTTTCGGATCAACCGGAAGTGACAGTCAGCCATTTGAATACTAAAAAGGTGCGCACAGTCCAACCATAACCTTCCAAAATCTTATAATAATGTTTTATTTTATAAGGAAATGACTAGCTGGGTAGTAATTTCGTTATCACACGGTATATTAAAAGAAATTTTACTTTCCTATATAAAGTATACCATTGTAACTATAGTATAGGATCTATATTTTACCAACATGATTGTCTAACTTTAACAATTGAAACAAAAAAGTATCCCATCAAAACCCAATAAATTTTGTAACTTTCCTACGCGAACGTGAATATTTTCTATGCTGATAGTTGATGGAAAGAAAACATACATGTATATCATCTCCTTGCCAATTCTTTTCACGTGAAAATAGTCTGAAAACTTTCGAAGTTAATTTCGGGCGTAAAGGTTTATGAGTTTTCCACGAAGTTCGGTTCGCTTCTTTTCCACTCAAGACAATTTTCTTTTATTTGTTGCGAGATTAAAGTTCCTTACCGCACCCTTGTAGTTTCATTCGGACAACTCCAAAGTTTATCTGGAAGGATTTGGTTTATATTTTTGGATCCCTTGTTGCATTTCAGGGGGATGTAATTAGATTTCATTTTTGAGGGGGCCGGCAGAAGATAAATGGAAAATAAGCGCATTCACCATTTTTGTAAAACTGATGTTTTTGAGCTTTTGGACAAAGTTCCTAATTAGGTCAAGGATAAGAAATAAAAATTAACATTCGCGCCATATTCAAATTTTGTCCGGTAATTATAATTTTCTTACATCGAACACGGTCGAAATACAAGACAATCTGGACATCTTTCAACAATAGTGAGCAAATAATTTCATTTGATCGTTTCAACATAACAAAAAGTTAAGTTAACGAAGAAAAAATACTGTCGTGCTTTTTCACTAAATTATGATTTTTATCCTATAGAGGGACAAAAAATAAAATTTTCTACGGTTTTAGTTTTTAAAATTTTGAAATATTTACTGCTAAAATAATTAATTAATTATTATTATTATTTTTATTATTATTATAATTACTATGACTACCGGCAAATACCGTGCGAGCAAAAATTATTTACATCAAAGAGGGCCTTGCATCTAAGGACGTAATGCTTAGCCGTAGAGCTTAATACCTGTTGGGAGTCAGTAACTACCTGAATTAACAATCAATCAGTTATTCCGTCATCTTTGACAGTCGTTACAAGTAATTTGATTCATCGCTAATTTTTCTAATTTCTTGAATAATTCACACAATGATGGGATTTACGGAACAGCACAAGACATTCATGGTTGAAGCGTATTTTCGAAACGGGGTTAGAGTAAATGGTGAGTGGTCATACAATCCGGGTTTGTGCATGGACAATTTTCACGAACATTTTCCTAACGTTGCTTTTATTGCTCGGGACTTTTATCATTGCCTGAAAAGAACCGTAGCTGTGTTTAGGGAAACAGGTTCTATACAACACAAAAAAGGAGCAGGAAGACCATCTGTAAGAACAGAAGAACTTGTTGCAAACGTTCGTGAAATAATGCAAAATACACCAAAAAATTGTATAAGACGCCTGTCCCAAGAAGTAGGAAGATCTTATGGAACATGCAGGACTATTCTTAAGAAGCAAGCTAAATTTATTTCCTTATAAAGTGCAAGTATTTCACGAAATACAAGCTGCAGATTTTGAAAGACGCAGGAATTACTCTCAATGGTTTACCCAAAATTTATTGGAAACAAATGATTTATTAGACCTGGTTCCACCTCTCCGGTCATGTAAATTCTCAGAATACACGCATGAGGAGTAGTGAAAATCCCAATTATTCTTACTTTGTTAATTTTGTAAACAACAAAAATAAATTTGTATTTGTCTACTTACTTTATTACTCATTAGTTTAGCATATCATGCCATAATATGAATTTGACAAATTTTTAAACTAGATTTGGTTAGATATATCGTCCCCATATCATTGTGATCTAAACCAAGCCCTACGTTTTTTATTCCAAGCCTTCTTTGATGTAAATAATTTTTGCTCGCATGGTATAAAAGAATTGGATAACGGGATGACGTACAAAAAAATTCTATCGGCACTTGGAAAATTTTACTATGGAAACTATGAACTATGTTTCCAATAGTACACTCTATTATAGAAATACGAAATTAAAAAAAAATAATGACAGCAACGGTGTTTTTTTTGCAAAAGTCCATTAACGCGCGTTAATCTATTCCTATATTTTTTCTAGTATTATTGACGTATTTCATTCGGCTCTTCCGTTGGTGCGATAAGTGTTCATTCGTATAAGCCCACTGACAGGACGGGGCTAATGTTTTTCATAAATAAAAAATAACATAACTTTTAAAACATTTTATTTTTGGTTTTCACGAATTTCAACTTTGTTGCCATTTAAAAACAAACAGTCCATCGGCACTTGGAAAATTTTTCTATGCAAACTATGTTTCCAATAGTATACTCTATAGATATCCGAAATTAAAAAAAAAATGACAGCAACGGTGTTTTTTTTCTAAATGTTCATAGACGCGCGCTAATTTGTATTACTCTAGTTTTCCTAGTACGGCCCTTATTAATATAGTATTTTTGTCGGCTTCCGTATATTTGCAAAAATTGATTGATTTAGTTTAAGCTCCCTAATTAATGTCTTTCTTTAAGAAAAAAACGTAAATTTATATTTTTTTAATGAATTTCAAATGGAGTGATTGTCAAAACTTTGTGGCGATTGAAAAAAGAATTCCATCAGTAATTGGAAAATTTTACTGAAACTATGTTTCCAATAGTATACTCTATAAATAAACGAAATTTTAAACTAATTAAATGACAGCAGTGGTATTGCATCTTGTGTAAGAAAAATTGAGAAATATGTACATGATTCAGTGTCAAGAATGTGCCATGTGAGTGCACGCTGTCTGTAGCAATGTAAGCCCCCTTAGCAAACTTAATTTATTTTAATTAGATGGATATGAATAGATTTTTATTTTCCATGTAAAACAAAAAAGTGGTCCAGTTCCAGCAACCTTCCCCTACACTATGGCTATTAGGTATAGTTACGTTATTAACTTATTAATAAAGGCAACAAGTCTTTTTAACAATAAGTCAGGCTGAATTTGCTGCGGTTGCTTCTAAATAAAACAAACCTATTTACGCTTCCGGAGAAAACAGAAACCTTTTAAAACTCTAGCGTCGCAATCAATATAAAACACCTTAATACGAAGCTATATTCGACTTACAAAAACCCTTACATTATAGGAAAACCACAAATAAAAACACTTACCCTTGAAAAGAATTTCAAAACATGAAATTCAGAACTTTTATGAATTTGTTCTGTTCTTTTTACTTTCGAATTAAGTCGACATTTCGGTTAAGGCTTGAGCCATGCTAACAAAAAGGTTTTAATGTTCGGGAAACCTTTAAAAGTTATTTTTATAAGCTTCCTACAATAAAGGCGAACGACGCGCAAGAAAAAAAAATAATGCCTTTTAATGGGGTTGTAACAGCGAGGAAAAGGTAATTTTTATTAAGCAAAGCGCAGGAAGGATATTGAGATTATTTTCAATTTTATCGCAACCTATAATTTTAGTTTTAGTGGCTTGGATTTGCGATATCGTTGTATAGACGTGTGGTTCTGGTGGAGGGGGAACCTGGCTATACACTGTCATAAACCATAATATTAATTAAAGTAAAGGTCTCTACATGTCTCGAACGTAGAAACGTTCCTCATCAGGAGACAGACACAGCTTTGCTAATGGTGTTAGCAGAAGAGAAAATGGTAGAAAGTATCCAACCTTAATGCACTTTTTATGGAATATAAAAAGTGGTGTTGATATGAATAATGAAGAAAAAACTAACTAACAAACTGAGGTAGAACATGAAACTAAACCCGACGCATGTTATGGTATATTTTATTTGCAGTCCTGCAATCTAATTAGGTACGTCAATTTTTCGGGCAATAAGACACTTTTCTCTATACCATATACCTACTTATATTATATTAAAGAAAAAGTAAGTACCTAAGTTCTTTATATTAATCCACGGGTCAAGTTCTCGGGCAAAACCTTATTCAAATTCTTAAACAAGAAATTGTGCTTGAAAATGTTTTACACGTACCTACCCAAGCTTTTGCAAAATTGTAAAAATCAATACAAGTTTTATATTATCAACCAATATTTGACTTGAGATTACGTACGCGATAACATGGAAGAATGGTTATTTTGCTGGTTTGGTTTGTTTTTCATATTCGATTTTAAGAGAATAATAAGGTATGCTTAATAAAAATTATAAAACCACTAATTATCTTTATAAAAGTGAAATAAAATATAGTTTGTTCCATTTTAAAAAATTGAAAAAATGATAGTTTTGACTTTTGCCCTACCCTGTACATGTAGACGACAAATTCAAATGCTCGCTAAAAATTATAAAATTAGACCATATTATAAATCTTATAATGACGAACTAAATTTCTTATTGCAATTTACCACAAATATACAGTCCCATGAAATCATAACAATTTGGATATGAAATTGGCCATAAAATCTAAAGGACCCTGTATAGATTAATGAAACAGTATATAAAAATACTCGGAGAGGTAAGCGGAATTTAATTTTGGAATAATTTTAAAAATTTAAACCCTGTATATTGTAATTTATATTTTTAAATGTGCTTCTTAGGATCTTGTGCAATTCTATTAAAAAAAATTGTTAAAATCTGCCACAATAAGAGAGTAATCTACTTTGTCGCAGTATTGGAACACCCTGTATACAAATTGCATTAAACCAGTACAATTGGTCGAACACCTTACCCTAAGTTTTAAACACCCTGTAGATAAATTGGGGCTGACATTTTTCATACGAAAAATTTCTTGATACAATTCCCATGCATTGCAAACATTTTGCTTTTCTACATTTTTATGTCGTCATTATAATATATAAAGCGTTCTTTGCCAAAGTTTATGTTAAATTTGCATAAATCCACAATACCGTTGTTCTAACAAGCCATTTACCATATCAAAACATTAAAAAAACACCCTCAAATCTCTATATTAAATTATAAAGTTTAGAACGACGAAAATATTTAAATATTAAATATAAACTTTATATTTGGGCAGAGTACAAGCAACAACTCCTACACACATAGGAGTTATTGGTACAAGGCGTTCATAAATATTCATCAGCTGAAACGGGGATGATTTCTCAGATGAGTGAATTTTCCGAGTATGCACCGTATTGATGTTTTGGGGAAACACGACAAAGAGGAATTTTAAAATTCAAAAAATTAATAAAATCATTAAATAAATTGATTTTATTATCTATCAACAAAAAATAAACTTGTAATTTAAAATTGGATTTAATTTAAAGTGAATGCACATTTGAGTTACGAACAGTAGTGTATTACATTTTCTAAAAAAAATTATATGTTTTATATACTATATTCAGATTTCATCTATGCAGTAGTGAATACGCCTTGGTCAATAACAGCATGAAAGAATTTAAGGCTTGTGCTCTTTTTGGCAAAAGCGCTTTTACCATAGACATTTACTTTTAGATAAGCAAACAATAATCACGAAAGTGCATGTAAACAAAGCTACAGCGGATTAGGCATGATCACTTCAACATTTTAATTTGACGAATGGGAAGATAGACAGGTCCATGCTATAAAATTTAAGTTCTTGCGCACGAAATTGTAAAAGTTGACCTTTAATTTATTTTTAGTGTAAACAGCTAAAATTTGCCCCAAATTCATGCCAAAAAATTGGAATTTCTTCGCAATTTTTGATCAAGTTAGGAAAACAGGTACTGATTTTGAGAATAGAATTTTTTTTAAAGTTTTGTTTCTAAAATTCAATTCAAAACAAGTCAATTAAACGAGTCAAACAACACCAGCAAAGTAACCAATCTTCGATGTTAGCGCGTACCTAACCTCAAGTCAAATATTAGTTGGTATATAACTTATTGAGTTTTGCAATGGGGTAAACTTGGGTACGTGTAAAACATTTTCCAGCACTATTTCTTGTTCAAGAATTTGAAAAAGTATTTGCCCGAGAACTTGGAACAACATAAATGGCGGCAAGTCGGTTCTTGCATGTCGCTAAAGAAGGACAGTTCGATAACAATAGGTTTGTGCGCATGCCCAATCCTGCTGGGCGGGAAGGCATCTGATCGGCGAGCCGTGCGCTCAGACGTATTTTTTCACTAATAAAACTTAACTTTTGTTTGCGCACGAGATACGCTGTATATACATATCAAAAGGTAAATGTCTATGGCGTAATTGAAATCTCAATATAGGTAGTATAGAAATCTGCAAAATCTATTTTAAAAAATAAACATATCGTTTGGATTTCAAAATTTTTTTATTACAATACAAGAAATTTCCTAAATTCTCACATTACCATTAACTTCCTTGAACAATTTATTCCTGTTCTGCACTTTCCAACGTTGGACGTGATGAAAAATTAAAAATTAATCTGTAAGGAACAGTCTTCCTTTGGCAAGAATTGATTTTTAAAATTTCATATCAATTGTGAAAAATGGATGTAATAAAACTACTTCAAGGAAATGGAATCATTAAAAATACGGTAGGTTACAAGAAACAAGAAGGATTATTATAATAATGAGTATAATATGGTTGATTATAAGCAAGTCAAATACTATAATTTATCTACAACCATTCCCTAGAATGCCATGAATTTTAAATTCTGACCAAGAAAAAAACAATTTTTGCTTTATTTTGAGATTTATATTTTAAATATCAGCTGACGCTTTATTTGATGTCAAGGTGTGTTATTTAAAAACAGGTAATAAATTGCAGATCATTTTTAAAATTGAAAACAGGAGTATAAATTACATATTACATTTTTTTCAAATTTTGGTGGGAAGGTTTATATAATTTTAAAAACTCATTATACGAATTACCCCATTTTAGACTTTTTTGGTACCGCAAATTTAAAAAATTTCTCGGATTATTACGAATTCATAATAATTTATACTTATTGTTTTATAAAAAGTAGTAATTGTCCTAGGTGTGTTCTGAATAGGATAATGCTCTTACTATCAGACAGAAGTATTATGCGTCTATCATTAAATCGTTGATACATTTGTGTTTCACTACTAACCTATAAAACGGCTATTATTGACCGATTATTGACCTTACCAATCGTTTTTCTCTACCATGTCAATTATTATTGATCATGGTTAATAATGAAAACAATCTATTATTTTGAAAGCAGGTAACTTGACGTGTGATCTGTGGCATAATAAGAGACATACGTTATTGTATTCATTTTGCTATTATTTTTATAGACAAACAAGGGATAAGACAGGTACTATAGACAACGAACGCTTGCTGTTGTAAAATTTGGCGATTTTACGAGAGAGCTGATTATTTGGGTGTTGCGGTAAGAACTTAATTTTACCGTGATTTAACCAATCAGTTTTGAAAAGTGAGGGTATTCGGACAATGGGTAGTTGAGTAAAAGCAACAGTGCCAATCAACGTGAACTTTCAGAGTGGTATTTTAGTATTTTTATGTTGTTGCCTTCTGTAGTTGGTAAATAGTTGTGTTAACTTGCGTAACTCATTTATATTAGAAATGGTATGTTAATAGTTCTGTTTGGTAGTTTTAACTTTGTCTGTAGAACTTTTGACTTTTTTGTTTTATACCGTGCAATTATAGCAAATATCTGGAGACCTTTTCAGTCTTTAGAACAGTCCAAATTTGGCAACCATTTAGTGACAATTAAACTTTGGAGACCGTTTATTTGTCCCCGTGCCAGTGATGTAATTCAACACATCGTTCACCAACTTATACTCAAAATACATCTACCTCGCTAGGTCAGACCTTTCCTTATTCGGAAAATAAACCAAAAAGAATTACACTACACAGTTAATAGGACTTACATTAAATTGGGTCATTTTTATATTTTTTTTTTGTCATAATTCTTAAAGAGAGTACAGTGAAGTTTAAACATAGGTATTTAGAGGTCTATATTATTGATTTGTTGCCAAATATTGATTAGTGAAAGTAACAATCTTCTTTACTTACCTACTTTTCGTCATAGGGAAAAAGAATTAGTGGTATAATTACATTATTTACCATAACTATCAAACAATATGTGTTTTCACCATTTTACAGCAAATAAAATAAATTATTCATAAATATACTGAACACACTCCTGTGCAAAATTTGCAGGTGGCATTATCGGCATCTTCATTATATTTTTTGCATGATTTTTTTTGTGAGGAAGACTTTTTGCGTTTATATTGTACGTACTTTACTTTAATAAACAGAGAGTTATTGGCGGCCGAGCGCAAAAGTTATATTATGATTTATATACTTTGTCTACGTTATTTGTTTGTCGCGGTCGTTGTCAATACCCTATTATAAGTACCTACAAAGTTTCTATAGCTGTTATTAACTTTCATACACGAAATAACGCAATTAAAACCATGTGGCGCTATACCCGCCCGCAGTTATTATGCTGGTCAGATAATTTTATAAATAGAAAGGGCCTAAGTAGAATATGTAGGGAATATTAGAATTTATGAGTCATTAAGAACGTACAATTAGACTGTGAGAAGTAAAGAAAACATTTTAAAATAATAATAAAATAGGTATGGACGAAAACAGAGATATCCCACAGGACTAAATCGATAATAGTTATTTTCCTAACAAGTGCGCAAAGTGATACTTTTCCGCACGCAAGTACAGTTGGACGAACGACGCGAAGCGGAGTTCGGATAAGTTCTTGCGTGCGGAAAAGCACTTTGCGCACTTGTTAGGAACAACATTTTTCCTACGAGCTTCATATCAGATAACAACAAAAATAAAAATATGATAATTTATTTAATAATTTTTAATTCGACTTTAAAGAAAGAACTATAATATACTTACAACTAAAAATTACATAACAAAAAAAAATAATAGAAAATTAAAAAATTACATACCAATAAAAAAAATAATAGGAAACTAAATTATTTGTTTATAACATTTATAACAAAAGAGCAATTACTCACATTCTGCAAAGTGATAGCCGATCCAGTAAGCTCATTCATTTTTGAATAGTTTTACTTTTCCGCACCCAGTGCGGATAAAAGTCTTATCCGCACTAGTGCGGAAAAGTGTAACTTTGCACACAAAAATGCGTGCGCAAAGTACTTTGCGCACGCTCGTAGGAAAAATTTTAATTAGTAAGTTTCATGTATAACAATTTTGTGCCTTATTAAAATATCCGTTACCAGGTTCACATACCGTACTGGCAAGCCTGAAGTTACAGAACGGCTTTTAATGTAAAGAAATGAATACAAAATGGATTTGGCGCGAGTTAAAAAGAGATCGATAGTTAACTTTGCCAGCTTCTGTACGAGCGCGATTCAAATTCCTATTCCACTCTCGCTGCATTCCCCCTCCATAGCAGCAAATACTTTCCGATAGCGAAGCACCTATCGCGATGTTTAATGTTTAATGTTTTCGTTTTCTAGCTTGGCTGATTTTTAAATGCAATAATTATTTAACGACATGCAATGAAAAATACGTACTTAAAATATTTCGAAAATGCGCGGTACAACGTATAACCCAAGCGAAATTCCAAATAATATTATTGAATTACTGAAGTGAATACCTTCTGCATTTCTGAAGCAGAAAATAAATTAAAACAGCTTAACACGGCTCAAAAACGGCCCAAAAACGGTTTAGAAACAGTAAGAACGGCTTAAAAACTATAAAAAACGGTTCAGAGAGAGCAAAAAAGTCGCGAAAATAGGCAAAAAGGATTAGAAACACCAAAAACGGCTCAGAAACAGAAAAAACAACTTAGCACTGCTGAAGGATGTGTGGAAGTCAGGGAGGAGGAGAAGTGGCGTAGAACCACCCATCTAGGTACTACTACCCACCTATCCCTATCGTGATAATGATACCAATATGTAGGCAAAAATTTAAAATTCCAAAATGTTTAACCATGGTCTTTCTTACAGAAGTAAGAAAATGCGATATATTTCTTGACAATGGCGATGGAATTGTCAAGGGGTGGTCGGCAGCCAAGCCAAGCAACAAGAACCATCTCGAGTCGAGAGTATATTATAAAAGTGCGTCCAGAAAAATATAAAATGACAGCTTGTTTTTCCTAAGCTATCTAATAAAAAATGCATAAAATCTCTCGACGCGATGCAATGTTTAAAATGTCTTTGAAGTCAAACTGCAGACACTCGAAAAATCTGGCGTTTTCGTGCAGACGAAAATTTCCATTCGCACCAGCAGCGGAAAACGGAAAATTCTTTTCGTGACTGGAGAACATGTCTACATGCTGTTTTAGCCTTTTTAGTCTGGTAAGTTTTTAAAAGTCATTGACGTGTTATTAGCGTTAAAGAAATGTGAAATAAAGATATTATTGTACCTCTATAAATCGATTTTGTAAAGTAAGTGTAGTTATAGTAACTAGCTAGGACCGTGCGGAGCAGTGGCGCAGCGACGGGGGGGTTTTAGGGGTTAACCCCCCCCCCCAGACGCCCAGACTACGATGTTTTTTTACGGTTTAGACCAGGGCTGAAGCTTTTGAAAATGGTAAAAAGTGAAAAAAAATAATAGTTGGATGAAACCCATTGGAAAAGGAAGAGAGTATAACAAAAATGAAAGGAAAAATAATTTACGGGCGATCCGAGGTCGGGAAGTGGAAGGGGGTGAGTTTTTAAGGGTAGAAAACGATTTATCTCGATTTCCGGCAAAACTACAAGTCCTATGGAAAAACGTTAAATGGCAAAGTTGTAGGTAATAAAAAGAAAGAAAGAACTTTTGTATTTTCACTTTTTTCACATAAACTTAAAATTTATGTGAAAAATTCAAATAACCAAGTTTTTGGTTTTTTATTTTTATCTTTTACAAAAAAAAAATTTTTTTACGAAATTTGGTGAAAACTTACCTTTTTATGTCCCAAACATACTGTATTTTTTTTGATTTAAAATATTTATTTTTTCACCTTATAATATCGAAAAAGCACCCTAATTTTCAATCGAAAATTCTCACGTCAAAATATCAGCTTTTTTAAAAAAGTCGGTGGGCCTTTTGTTCGTTAAAATCTCTACTTTCTGATGGTGTAAAAAAATATACATTACTATGGTAAATGTGATGAAATCTCCTTTAAATCCTACTTTTAATAATTATATTTAGAAGAACTATTTTCGCATATGTTTTGCGATCTTTATGTTTTATGGATTTGTAATTTTTTTGTTTATCAATGTAACATGGAATCTTACGTTTTTCGAGTAATTAAAGTATAAATTTTAATAAATAGCTCAAAATTGTACATAATAATTTTTAAAAAAATTGGGATTCGAGTTTTTTTCGTTTCTTTGCATTTTTTGAGAACATTTACCATAGTAATGTATAATTTTTTTACACCATCAGAAAGCAGAGATTTCAACGAACAAAAAGCTCACCGACTTTTTTAAAAAAGCAGATATTTTGACGTGAGAATTTTTGATTGAAAATTAGGGTGCACTTTCGATATTAAGTCAAAATAAGGTGAAAAAATAAATATTTTAAATCAAAAAAAATGCAGTGTGCTTGGGACATAAAAAGGTAAATTTTCACCAAATTTCGTAAAAAAAAATTTTTTTTTGTAAAAGATAATAATAAAAAACCAAAAACTTGGTTATTTGAATTTTTCACATAAATTTTGAGGTTATGTGAAAAAAGTGTAAATACAAAAGTTGTAAATCTTTTTATTACCTACAACTTTGCAATTTAACGTTTTTCCATAGGACTTTTAGTTTTGCCGGAAATCGAGATAAATCGTTTTCTACCCTTAAAAACTCACCCCCTTCCACTTCCCGACCTCGAATCGCCCATAAATTATTTTTCCTTTCATTTTTGTTATATTCTCTTCCTTTTCTAATAGGTTTTATCCTACTATTATTTTTTTTGGTTTCAAAAATTATCGAGCCTGCATATTATTATTTAGTTTTTAAAATTTTGAAATCCTGTTCTTTTTTTTGAAAACCCCCCTAATACTAAATTCTGGCTGCGCCACTGGTGCGGAGGGCGTATATTTCAAAATGGCGTCATGCTTACGATCGCAAATATCATCTTTTCCTGGGAATAAACGTTCCTAGCCACGGCACCGATCTTCAGAAAACTAGAATCATTTCTAAAAGGATGAAACAGACAGACAGACAGTATGCCGGTGTTATTTTTAAATTAATGTACAGAAACTTTAAAAAAAGCAGTTTTTGAAACCACTAAAAGTGCCACAATTTACCTTAAAATCCTTGAAAGTAAACGCGTCGAGTTTCAGAACTGAAGTAAAAACAACAATTTTTACTGACAACATGATATTTTCTAGCCTATCTAGATGTCATCTCTCCTAAGAATTCTAGAGAATATGTGTTTGTTTTAACAGGAAAGGTTGAGTAATTGCACAAAACACGAAAGTAAACAAAACTATGACCAGCTGACTAACATCTGCCTTGCTCTGCCAGCTCCAGAATATGTCTGTCTTTCTTCTTCCTATGCCGAAAGCATAAAAATAACTACTCTGATCAATACAGCACTGCAGTGCGCATGCGAACCGTCAATAGTTAGGCAAATCCCACCTTATAGATTTTACTAAGTATATTACCAAAAATATAGGCAGTGACGTAGCTCTCATAACCATGGAAACGACCAAAATACTGTATGGTCATTGGCGGTTCGCATTAGTTTCCATGGTTTCTAATAATTCGTCACTGCCTATAATATTGGGTTTTGAGTATAGTTGAAACTAACTTCCTAATAAAGCCCGTATAAAGTTCTTGATCCAGAAATTGTAAAAATTTACCTTCAATTTATTTTCACGTGTAAACAGATAAAATTTGCCTCCAATTCTTGCCACAATTTATTGTCGAGTATCTGGAACCAATTCTAATTTTTTAACCAAGTTGGTTGAAAGGTAGTAAGTTCTGGTGTCGTAAGTGGCTGCCAACCTATCAAAATCGATTTTAATGTTTTGTATCTAAAATTTGTTTAAAAATTATTCGTCGTCGTGTTTTTAGTTCGAAAAGCAAGAGAACAAGTCAATTAAATTTACCGTTTCAAATCAAAAATAGAAAATAAAAAACAAACAAAACAGCAATCTTCGATGTTATCGCGTATCTAACTCAAGTCAAATAATAATTAGTAACATTGAATAATTTGCTAAAAACTTGGGTTCGGCCGGCACAATTTCTTGTTCATGAATTAGAAAAAATTAAAAGTATCTTTATGCTTTATAACAAGAAATCAAATTATTTTCTCAAATAAATAGTAGACCCATTGATCGTGGGTATATGAAATGTTTCATGGGATTTTCTATGGTCAGTTCCACATACTAGACTGTATGCAAAAATGCTTGTTAATATTTATCGGTGGTAGCAGTTTAACTATAACAACGCGGTAAGCTTAAAACTTTCCTTTAATTAAGGGCTGGCAATAAATCTTGCCGACGGCGGCGTCTCCGCTCCAAAGCGGTATATTGCTCTATAAATATTAAATCGTTTCAAAACTTACCTTAGCTCATAATCTACGATTATTATGTTTATCATTAAGGGTATTGCATGTGCTATTTCAAAAATATTTTCCTGCATGTCAGAAATTTACAGCAAACGCAGTCAAGCTATAGTATTAAATATGACATCGCGCAGTAACCACGCACAGTATACCGTGCGAGCAAAAATTATTTGCATCAAAGAGGGCCTTGCATCTAAGGACGTAATGCTTAGCCGTAGAGCTTAATACCTGTTGGGTGTCAGTAACTACCTGAATTAACAATCAATCAGTTATTCCGTTATCTTTGACAGTCGTTACAAGTAATTTGATTCATCGCTAATTTTTCCAATTTCTTGAACAATTCACACTTTGAGCTTTACGGAACAGCACAAAACATTCATGGTTGAAGCGTATTTTCGAAACGGGGTTAGAGTAAATTGTGAGTGGCAATACAATTCGGGTTTTTGCATGGACGATTTTCACGAACATTTTCCTAACGTTGCTTTTATTGCTGGGGATTTTTATCATTGCCTGAAAAGCACAGTGGCTATGTTTAGGGAAACAGGTTCTATATCTGCAACACAAAAAATTAGCAGGAAGACCATCTGTAAGAACAGAAGAACTTGTTGCAAACGTTCGTAAAATACGCCAACAAATTGTATAAGACGCCTGTCCCAAGAAGTGGGAAGATCTTGTTGAACATGCAGGACTATTCTTAAGAAGCAGCTAAATTTATTTCCTTATAAAGTGCAAGTATTCCAAGAAATACAAGCCGCAGATTTTGAAAGACGCAGGAATTACTCTCAATGGTTTACCCAAAATTTATTGGAAATAAATGATTTATTATACCTGACTTTTTTTCGGATGAAGCCTGGTTCCACCTCTCCGGTTATGTGAATTCTCAGAATACACGCATGTGGAGTAGTAAAAATCTTCATTTTTTTGTAGAGTCCACATTGCACCCTCAAAAAATTGGTGTCTGGTTAGCTGTTTATTATATTTTGAATCCATTTGTGGAGCAATTACTTGACGACGAACTACGTTTTGGATATTTTCAACAGGACGTTGCAACCGTCCATACAGCCGCCGAAACTATTAACTACTTACGCAATTTTTCGACGACAGATTGATCAGTTTTCGATCAGACATTGAATTTCCATCTAGATCACCTTGTTTAACGGTTATGGATTACTTCGTTTTTCCTCATTTAAAGAACACTATGTTTAAAACACCAGTTGCAAATTTGGAACAATTACAAGAAAGGATTATCCAAGAATGTGGTAACATTTCTGCAGAGATGCTGGTCAACACTTTCGAAAATATGAAGAGACGTGTGAATTTATGCTTGGAGCATGGCGGTGGCCAATTTCAGCAATTTATATAATTATCTTTTTCTTTCTGTATATTCTTACTTTGTTAATTTTAAAAACAACAAAAATAAATTTGTATTTGTCTACTTATTTTATTACTCATTGGTTTGGCATACGTCATGTCATAATATGAATTTGACAAAATTTTAACCTTGATTTGGTTAGATATATCGTCCCCATATCATTGTGATCTAAACCAAGCCCCACGTTTTTTAATCCAAGCCCTCTTTGATGTAAATAATTTTTGCTCGCACGGTATAACTGGTCTGATCTATCCAACGGCTATAGAGCAAGATAGACATCTCTTTCTCTTTTTAAATCTTTTTGGCTAGCAATTGCGTTGGAAACTTCCTCCCTCCATTTCTACCCACTAGAGGCATAATTTCCAAAAACATTAAAACACGTAAAGTCTATAAGAAGTCTGTGAACAGCAAGGAACTTGGGGTACGGTCAAAATACTAGGGCTCTGCATTGAAATAAAAATCAGAATTCTTATTGACTGTTCCTCGTAGGGAGTCCACGTTGGACTTGATGAGTTTGCCACGAAAATATGTGGGCCTAATACATTTGATTTGTCGCTGCCGAAATTTATTGGGTAAAGGGTTTGTTTCAAAATAAGGAGCATTTAAATTATTTAATTTTTTTTAGAAAGTCAGTGCTGTGCTGCATGGTGTTAGTGTTTTGACAAGTTTGTGCTTTGTACTTTTTGTTGTCGCGTGTAACTTTGTTTTTATTATTTAAGTTTGTTGTTGTTGCGTTTGACTTTGTTTTTATTATTTAACTTTGTTGTTATTACTCTAGGCAAGACGTTAAATATTTAGTTAATCAAAATGGCGCTCTGGATACCTTTTGATATTTCTTAGACGGATAATAAAACCAATGCGGATGTGGAGCCGTTGAAATTTTACAATAAAGACTTACAATCCAAACACAGAGAATTCTATTAAATATCCTTAATTGCTTAAAATGTGAATGTCAGGGTGCTTTAGGAAATGTAATTCTAAAAAGAATTTGTGAGTTAACTACACTCCTCGCTCTACAATTTATAAATTAATTCAGGTAAGCGGAAATGAGCTAATTAAAAATGTTAAAGAAATGATAATGCTTCCAAAGAAGGTATACGCCAAGTAGTATATCAATTTTACAGGAGAACACAAAGACCCGTCATTAGAAATGATTCGGGATAAATTACAAAATTACCCGGATTATGAATATAATTCTCTCGACAGGTTTTAATTACAAAAAACTAGATAAAAGAATGGTTATAAATCATGGAAGAGCATCGCTTAGTAGCGCACCTGCAAGAATATTTACGCAAAATTTAAGAATACCGCCAAGCAAAAAGGGAGATATCTTATTTAGACGAAACTTGGTTTGATACACACGATGTTGTGGAGTATGGTTGTATGGTGTATACCAAAAAATATGATATTGTCAAATTCATGGAGGGCAACAATATGAATATTCCTCAAAAGGTCACAAAAAAGGTGTTATTGGAAGACATAAAAATAATTCTAAGAGGGAATATGTCACCGACAAATTATGTAAAGCACATGGTCATACTATTTTACGGATTCCTCCCTATTACTACGTATTTAATCCGATCGAGATGATGTGGGCTGTAATCCAGCAGAAATTTAGAAAATAGAATCAATCGCCAACTAATAGAGGTTTCGTACTATAGGAAATAAAGGGACAGTTGTGGATGAAGTAAACGCTAATGGGATTTGGATGAAATGTGTCCGGCATGTTATAGAAAAGGAGGCCGAATATTGTATTTTGTCGTCCATTGACCCAATAATTATTATAACGCCAAATTTAAATTCCAGCTCTAAAGATTCATTGATTATATTCATTTTATTATTTGCTCCCTCCCATAAGTGATCAAATTCTGATATTCACCATGATTTTCTTTTAAAATAAGTGTTGACCCCAAGCAAATCAGGATTTCATTTAGCAATTATACATAGTTTTTCTGAAAGCGGTTTATGTGTCATAATAATAGAAATGAGTAGGTACAATTTACAAAATTATTTGGAAAAATAATAAATGTTTCATTATTTCAAATAAATATTAAAATTTATTTAATAAAAATGCATCCAATTGTTTCGTTTTAATATCGCAAGCTTGCTGACAACTAAATATTTACTTGAAAAAAATAAATATGTTGCCGCTAGAAATAAGTAATTATTTGCTATAATATAAACTTGTTCACTCAATCAAACAAACATGTATTTAAATAAAAGACCATATACTGTCAAACTTAATAAATAATTTATTTATATGAATTAATATTTGTTTAAATATAATAAATTTTACTCAATCGTCAAATAATTTTAGACATAATTTCAGGTAAATATGTATTTGTTTCCGACAAACTCCATTTTTATTTGGATTAAATAAATTATTTTTTGGGTAAAGTAGTAAGCACGTCCCTGTTCAGTTTGTATTTCCCAAAAGCAAATACCAAATTAAAATTTACGATGTTAATTTATTAAAATGGACCCGTTTAATTGCATTTGGCGGGCACAACGGTTTTCCCAGGGACACTATGAATTATCTTGAGTTGCGTTACGGCCAAACTGTAACGACACGTGTCTTTATTATTCTGCGTGGTAGAAAGAGAAGCAGGGTTTATTGTTACTTACACAAATACAGAATAGGGTGGAAGTAAATTTACTAATTTTCATTACGATGTCACATAATGATATTATGAGGTTTACTAGCAGTGCAGTGATCTAATTGACTATACTACCGTGCGAGCAAAAATTATTTGCATCAAAGAGGGCTTGGATTAAAAAACGTAGGGCTTGGTTTAGATCACAATGATATGGGGACGATATATCTAACCAAATCTAGGTTAAAATTCTGTCACATTCATATTATGACATGATATGCCAAACTAATGAGTAATAAAATAAGTAGACAAATACAAATTTTGTTTTTTACAAAATAAACAAATTAAAAGAATATACAGAGAGAAAAGGAAAAATAATGACATTGTTTAATAATTGCTTCTTAAGAATAGTCCTGCATGTTCCTTAAGATCTTCCCACTTCTTGGGAGAGGCGTCTTATACAATTTGTTGGCGAATTTTGCATTATTTCACGAACGTTTGCAACAAGTTCTTCTGTTCTTACAGATGATCTTCCTGCTCTATTTTTGTGTTGTATAGAACTACCCTAAACACAGCCACGGTTCTTTTCAGGCAATGATAAAAATCCCCAGCAATAAAAGCAACATTAGGAAAACGTTCGTGAAAATCGTCCATGCACAAACCCGGATTGTATTGCCACTCACAATTTACTCTAACCCGGTTTCGAAAATACGCTTCAACCATGAATGTTTTGGGCATCCTGTTCCGTAAAGCCAATTGTGTGGAAAAATTAGCGATGAATCAAATTACTTGTAACGACTGTCAAAGATGACGGAATAACTGATTGATTGTTAATTCAGGTAGTTACTGACACCCAACAGGTATTAAGCTCTACAGCTAAGCATTAAGTCCTTAGATGCAAGGCCCTCTTTGATGCAAATAAGTTTTGCTTGCACGGTATTTACAGGTCTGTCCAAGCGAAGGCTGTTTAAAATCAAAAGTAAATACCGGTGCGTCCAGGCGAGGATTGGTATTAACTGAAACGTCATCATTTGACGAACAAGTACGTCACCGATTAAACCGCCCCCTAACCGTGCTAGGGAGCTTGGTATTTACGGTTAACAATTGACAGGCTTGGTGATTCCGGTAATTTCGCCTTTTTGGTTACTTGTGTTAACCATAGCCTTCCCAATTTTAAAGAACTAGACAGAGACGACCAAGGGCGTCCATAGGGGGGGGGGAGCAAAACGGGCACTTGCCTCCCCCCCCCCTAGGCGCCCACATTACTATTTTATTTCATAATTCAGTATAAATATTGAATAGTACAGTGGTTAGTTAGTAGACCAGCAAATCACTAAACTGAACAATTACATAATAAAAACATATCAATAAATGAATACATTAGGCATAAGTCAAATAAATAGTCTTATACAGTGTCACCAGTAAAGTCTGCATCATATGGGATTTTTTTATTAATATATCTTTATCTTTATTCAAAATTTGACTTTGGCATCAAGTTCTGCATCGATCGAGATGAAAATTGGGCAAATAAATAGTAGTCACGTGATTCGCATTATCTGTCAAATTTTAATTTTTTTTTCAAAAAATAATTCAAATTCTGAAAATATCAAAAAAAGTTATAATTTTTTTTAAATGCAGTTTCTAGCCCACATTCAAAATTTCAGCTGGATAAGATAATTTTGATTTTTTACCTATATTTTGTAAATTGCACCACTTTTGCAAAATAAGACTCAACGCAACCTACATACAACTTCTTAGTTTTGACAATGCTTTATTTCAGATACATTTTCTTTAAAGTAGCGCCATATTAAATGTGTGTTTTTCTACAAAATCAAAATTGGGCTATTAAAATTTGGTCGCATGTGATGCAAAGTTCATTTGTTTTTTGACCCTGTATAAGGTAACTTCATAAAATACGTATTTTGAAAACGTAGTTTGTGACTGAAAGTAAAAAAATAAAAAATAAAATAAAGAGATTTTAAATTAAATCGTTGAAAATAGATAAACTTTCCGTTGGGTTAAGCAAAAATTTATTTTCCACTTAATGAACACTTTACTGATGACACTGTGTTCTTTTTTGTCTTAATATTAAGGTGTATTACTTTCAGACACAAACTATGTTTTCAAAAATACTTATTTTATGAGGTTACCTTATACAGGGTCAATAACAAATGAACTTTGCATCACATGCGACCAAATTTTAATAGCCCAATTTTGATTTCGTAGAAAAACACACATTTAATATAACGCTACTTTAAAAAAAATGTATCTGAAATAAAGCATTGTCAAAACTAAGAAGTTTTATGTAGGTTACGTTGAGTGTTATTTTGCAAAAGTGGTGCAATTTACAAAAGATGGGTAAAAAATAAAAGTTATCTTATCCAGCTAAAATTTTGCATGTGGGCTAGAAACTGCATGTAAAAAAACTTTTCCCTATAACGTTTTTTTGATATTTTCAGAAATAACCCCACTTTTGAATTATTTTTTGAAAAAAAATTTAAATTTGACAGATAATGCGAATCACGTTACTACTATTTTTTTGCTTAATTTTCATCTCGATCGAAGCAGAACTTGATGCCAAAGTCAAATTTCGAATAAAGCTATTAATAAAAAAAATCCCATATGATGCGGACTTTACTGGTGATACTGTATATAAAAAGTATTGTTTAAGTTTTTGCCCCCCTGAAAAACGCTCTATGGACGCCCTTGGAGACGACATCGTTTTATTCACTTTTCCTTAAATCTCATAAGGCCTTGGTGAGGTGGTAACAACATCGGAAGTTCCTAAGCCCCAAAACACTGCATAACATAATATCATACTCTCTTTTTGCCGGTAGGATTTAATTGACTCTTAATTGCATTTATAAGAATTCTATTCCTTCTATTGACTTTAGATCCTTCTGCGTTTTAACGTAGTCGTCCAGAGTGGAGATATATTTATAGATAATACAGTCGTGTGCGAACAAACGAACTGTTGAGTCGATATCCTCCGCCAGAGCTTTAATAAAAACTAAAAATGTCCGTGGACCCATAACGCTGCCCTGAGGAACTCCGACGTCACGGAGACTTTATCAGACAAAGAATCGCCTACCATTCCCCTCTAAACCAATAGCCAGGAAGATAGCTATCCAATTCACAACTCTTATAGTTAAATCAATAGAATTCCCGTTGCACGTCATCAATCAGCTGATAATTGAAAATCGGCCAGGAAACATAAAAAAATTAAATTTGGGCAAAAAATATATAAATTTCATGCGATATTGAATGTAAAAGAAACTTAATGTATTCTTCTTTGATACTAAGCCGCTTAAAGGAGATGTTTTTTAAATTTAACCTTTTAAAAATTAATATTATTTGAATTTTTTGGGCTGACAGTTGGCAATAGAAGTGTCAACGCATCGGTGATGCCAGTTTATTTCTTGGCGAATTTTGATTGACGTTTATTGTTTTCATTTCTTGTTTTCGTGAGTTTATTTAAGTCGTTTTTAACTAAAACTGCAAATCCTTTTATAAATAGGATTAAAAACTGATCGTTTAAGAACAACAAAGGGATTCATACATATTTCTGTTAATTACGTTGTTTACCTTTATTGAAAAATGCCGAAGCATTTCCTTACTGGGGTATTTTGATTACAAACTGGCAACACTGCTGATACTCGAAGGTATGACGTGCAACGGAAATTCTTTTGATTTAACTTTACATCTAACCGTCTCAGAACCCTAAGTTTAACCCTTTAACTCCCAGATGGAACAAAAAAAATGTAGCCCTTTAACTACCACCGGTACTTGCGAGTACCGGCAGAATTGCCTGCGGTTAAAATTAAAACGATGCTATTTTAATCCACTTTTGCCACGTCTATGTCCCACTCAGGGTTGCCACAGCTACCGAAATTTCGGTAGATCTACCGAATTCGGCATTAGTCTACCGAAATACCGATTTTTACCCCAATTCTACCGAAAAAAAAAATAGTAGAAAATGTCCATAAATAATTGACTGATATAACTCAAAGCGATCAAGTTTTATTTAATATACAGGGTGTTCATTTGAAAACTTCCCACTTCGATTTTTCTGCTTTAAATTGAAAATGTGGAAAATCGCTCGGACCCGTCGATTTTTATTTCGAGGGGGACATCTTTTGCATATATTGTCAATCTTGTTACTTCAAGCCCCTAGGAGGGAGGGGGGGTAAGATCTAAATCTTAAATGGGTACCCCTATTTTATATAATTTTTCTGGATTCTGCATAAAATTCTGAACATTTTTTAATAAAAGCATTATTAGTCTATACCTAACAGTTTCCGAGATATTGACTCTTGAAAAATGACATTTTTGAACTTTGACAGCGTCTAGCTTTCTAACTGTACGTCTTAGAGCAAAACGGCTTACATGTCCCTATCTTTGATTTTTATTGTCTTTCCAATAGTGTTAACTTCCGGTCAAACCGGAAGTACTACATTTCTTACATCCGGTTTAACCGAAAGTTCACACTATTGAAAAGATAATAAAAATCGAAGATAGGGATATGTAAGCCGTTTTGCTCTAAGACGTACAGTTAGAAAGCTAGACGCTGTTAAAGTTAAAAAATGTCATATTTCAAGAGTCAATATCTCGGAAACTGTTAAGTATAGACTAATAATGCTTTTATTAAAAAATGTTCAGGATTTTATGCAGAATCCAAAAAAATTATATAAAATAGGGGTATCCATTTAAGATTTAGATCTTACCCCCCCTCCCTCCTAGGGGCTTGAAGTAACAAGATTGACAATATACGCAAAAGATGTTCCCCTCAAAATAAAGGGTCCGAGCGATTTTCCACATTTTCATTTTAAAGCAGGAAAATCGAGGTGGGAAGTTTTCAAATAAACACCCTGTATGGTTTAGTCGTTCAAATTTATTTTTAAACAAAAACGAAAAAATCCGTAAATTGTATAGAAAATAGTCACATTCTTCTAAAAAGGTCGCCAGTTCCCTAAATGCAATTTGTGTGATACTTTTATTTTCGAATTTCTATTCCTAGATATCCTAGGCAATTTAAAAATTATTTTATATTATTATTAGTTTATCCCAAAAATATGATTCATTTTACCTAAAAGAGAAATCTACCGAAAATTTATGAAATCTACCGAAAAGTCCGGAGCGTTTCTACCGAAATATGAGGCGTAAGCAGTGGCAACCCTGGTCCCACTCATGACTACTTGCTATGGAGGACTTGAGGTAGGAGGCCGAACGCAATGCATTGGATTCGGTCCCAAATTAGCATCGGTAATTCAGCTTTACGAGTTGCCATAAGATGGCGCTCGTGTTCGAAGTGGGCTATCAAATAAATGGTTTCTTATGGACCCAATAACTATTTTTATTTAAATTAGTTCTTTAAGGAACAAATAAGGACTTTTATATAAATTTACAATCACTTTGTTATACTTATTAGTAAACTCGGCCTGTATAAAGTTCCAACCGTTTTTAAAATACAGGAACATTCTAGCTAGAGGGTTGTACCTTTGGAGCTAGAAAGACTTATTTGGCTGCGTTTCATCTCTGAAGAAGATCCTGTTTTACACCCCGACACAAAGCAAAACTCTACTTTTATAAATTGTACCATTATTCATTATAAATATGGAAATTAATTACAATACAGCGTTATTTGTCTTGTCTTGCCTTCAAACGTTATTTGTTATTTCGAAAAATAAAATGTCAATTGTCAAAAGTAAAAGTTAAAAACTATGGAGGATCTAGTTTTCCATATTAAAAACGAAGAAGAAGAAGACTACATCAGCCCACTTCGGACGCGAGAGCCATCTATCGGCCAATAGCGAACTAACCAAAAACCGGGACAGAAATTGAAAATGCTGCCATTGTCGATCGGCCTCCTACCCTCTAGTTCTCCATACTACTTGCACAACACAATAAATCCTTTCCATCTACACGCACTGGTGTGAACTAAGCATAATAATATTGACAGTCGCTGCATTTAGATGTTAAAACTTTTCTTGTGCCTATTGAGACTGGTATTTCAATGTATTTTTAATGTTTTTGATCCCGTTTTTTTATATGAAAAAATATAATTATAATTTTTTCGTGGTTTTCCCGACAATTATGACAGTACATTGATTCTAAAACTACAACAAAAATATTTAATTTTATAAGGAATGGTGTTATGGGATTTGAGGAGGGTACGGTATTGCCACCTAATCGGTATTTTTAGATTCTAGATGGGTCACTGACAGAAATTTTAGACACTGAGGATACATTTTTTTTAACTTGGATTGTTGATTTTTAATGTTACGAAATTTTGTGTAGAGGGCTACAAAAATACAGCCCTTTTTCGTTATTAAAAAATTAATGAAACTTTTATTTCAACATGATGCTAAAATAAAAATAAAAGTACTTATTCCAACAGAAAAAATCCTAAAAGCCACATATCAACATCAACCAAAAAATATGTAAAAAGACGCTAATATAACCCGAAATAATTGGCTCATCCGATCTGTTATTATTCTAAAAGCTTTTCCCGTTTTTTTTTCAACGGAAAATTTTGCATTTTTAATTCCGAAAATGGTCAGCAAATAATGGTATTAAGGCCCCATGCATACTTATTGCGATCCCTGGGGGTAGATTAGAACCCCAGGCAGCTTATACATTTTATGTTCTCGTCAAATTAACAGACTGAACCATTTGTCATCGATGATCCCCTTTGCCTACGGTGGTTTGGAAAATTATCATTTTAATGGGGGCAGTATTTCATTTGTTATTCGCTTAATCATGGATAGTTGAATAAGATTGGGTGAAGGATTCGATTTTTAATGACGATATATACTATCCATAAACAACATCGATCAATCCTGACAATCAATCAATCAATCATTTACTTTTCCTACGACCACCTACGAAAATGACAATAACAACACGGTTAACTTGGCTAGAAAGTGCCAAATATCACACGCGTGTTGTAAAAAAATATTTCAACACGAGTGTGGAAATACCAAGCACACTAAGATATTAAATTTAAACAGGTGTCAATTTGCCGACAAAACTATTTATTAAACATAACAAACTTACGGGACACGTGGAGTGAATTGGGGTGCTGGGTGGGGTAAAGTACACTAGGGCATTACTGCAAATTTTTCGTTATTTTTGGGAACCGAAGAGTACTTATTTATGATAAAAATAATATTATCAAAAAGGGAAAATAATAATATGTCAGGCAACCCACCAACTGTCATGTTTCATGTTTACATGTCAACTCACAGAAAAGTTCTGTTCTGTTCTGTTCGAGGATTGCGATGGCCTCTAGCTTTTCAGCCTCCAGCCAATTTTTATACTCACAGAAAAATAAAGGGTTTATGTCAACTGAGTTGAACCACAGAAAAAAAAAGGGGCAGCTATAGAGCAGAAATCGAATACCCTAGGAAATACCGATTTA
Source organism: Polydrusus pterygomalis (assembly GCA_963969555.1). Taxonomy (NCBI): domain Eukaryota; kingdom Metazoa; phylum Arthropoda; class Insecta; order Coleoptera; family Curculionidae; genus Polydrusus; species Polydrusus pterygomalis. The sequence continues at coordinate 8,077,419 of OZ018376.1, forward strand.
TAATTTTGCCATTATCTCGGATGTTTAATTATATTGGTGTAAGTGAAAGTGCTTTATGTAAGTAAATTTATTTTAGCAATATTCAAAACAAATCGAATATAGACAGAACTTTTATAATTAGCAAGCTATCGATATTTAACTCCATCTCTATCTTTCAATAATGTTGAGGTTTAATAATGCGGTACATTAATTATCATAAAATAAAACTATAATAAAAAAAAAAAAATAAATAAATAAGTTAGTGAAGTGTCTAGTTAGGTTCTACTCAGTAAATGATTGTACTGTCTACTAACCCCTAAATCCCTTCTTTTTAGTAAATGTCACTCCTATCCTATGTTGTAATTGTCAATACTAAACCCTTGACCCTTAAAATAGCATCTAAGAAAAGGTCAAATACACAAATCCAGAGACTCTTATTAAGCAGTCCAAACCGCATTGTACGCAAAGAAGAAAAGTCAGTGGTCGTGATATGGTACAGACCAGACAACATCACGATCACCCCTAATGTGCTGGCAAATTGCCCCCAGGGAGCAGAGCCATTAAGAACAAGACAATGTTAAGGTTATGTTTTGTGTTTGTGTTTTGTTTTTGTATGTATGTTTTATTGAAAGAATGCAAGCAGCTAAAAAATCAGAAACGAAATTTATTCACTGTACATAGATACTAGGTATGATGTGCGTAAGCAAATAGGAGAAAAAGTTATTATTTTTATTTAAATCTAGGTAAGTTAAAATTTGTAAGTAGGCATTGTTTTTATTTTGATTTAATATAATATACGCTTCTGTTGGAATCCGCCTTGAAATTTGTTTTGCATTTATTGCGTTTGTACTTTGTCAATTTTTTTTAACACAATGGTGTACAAACTATTAAAAACCAAACAAACTCTTTTTGATTATTTTGTATGGTCGTAGGAAAAATTGTGTACATTACTCGTATGAAAGTGATTTTCTCACACTCGGAGGATTTCCGCACTCGGCTGACGCCTCGTGCTAAATATCTCCTCGTTTGAAAATTGCTACTTTCAACACTTGTTATGTAATATACTATTACAGATCTGGTACTTTTATGACGTTTACAGGACACAGAAAATAGTTATTTACACTACAAGGGAGGCAGGTGATACTGACCAGTCGAGGACATAGTTTGCGCCCGAGCGACAGCGAGGGCTTGCAAAATAGTCCGAGAGTGGTCAAGAATACTGCCTCCCGAGTTTTGTAATATATTTTTTCTACTCCAGTTCCCTCAAATTTAAAAAAAAAAGTTTTTAAATTTTATAATTTGAGCTATCCAACTGAAATACCCTGTATATATGACAGGTTTCCTAGTGTTGACACGTTGATTGCTATGGAATTCATAATATTCATAATCAAACAAACGTTCTGTAGTTCTGTCAGTGTCAGTTCTTTTAAGAAATCGAGAAAATTGATATCGATGCAGTTGCGAATGCAGCTTGCGCTGCTCTATTACCTCAGAAATCGAAGGAACGGTACAATCGGTGTTACAAGGACTTCAAGGATTGGTGCAATATTAATGCAAGTGATGAAAGAGTCACCGAGAATTCTATGCTGGCGTACTTTGTACTTCCCTAGGGAGGTACAACGTACTTACCTCACTCAAATCAGTATCAAAATGAAGTACTTACCGAGTAAGGAGTAGAAACACATTATTATTCCCAAGGAATACTTACGCTAACGCGGCTAGAAAGTAGCATTCTGGAGGAATAATAACCATTATTGTGAGTAACTTATAAATTTGAGATTTTGAATACTTTATTTGTCAATAATGCTAAAATTAGTAATAGTACAATTAATAAACTGAGTTGGTCGTGAACTATCACTAATTTTGGAAGAGTTTTCTATAAAAATATTTGTGATTTCGATTGCTCCATTACTATATACCTATATCTGTTTAGCAATAGTATTTGCTGTAGGTGTCTAATTGGGTTTATTGTCGTGTGCTGATGAGCTCTTAAAATATTCGAACGGAAAAAACGACTGTTATTTTCCGCTTGTATTGTAAGGATGAAAAAATAAATTTTTTAAAACTTTTAAATTGTATTTTTGTGTAGGCGTTACTTTAATTAAGTCCAAAAAATATTTGATATTTAAAATTTCCAAATTTCCTTTATTCTTAACAGCTTTGTCCTTTTTAAATCAATGTAACCATTTTGTTTTGTTTTACGTAACTGTAAAGTTGATAAGTTTCAAAGGGTTTCCATTATGCTCGTTCTTCTATTTGAAATTCAAATAAAACTTTTTAAAAAGAATATCAACTTTACAGAATTCATTACAATCTCGTAAGTGTAATACGGCGTAAAAAAATTTGTAATTTAAAAGTTAGTAGAAAGATGATACGAAAAAGAAAGCTTTTTAACTTTTAAAATGGTCGTCGTGTCGAGTATTTGACGACAAAAATTTCCAAGCATTTTTTTTTTGTTTTTAGCATTCAGGTTTTACAGTTTTATGTTCTATGAATAAATATGACTTTAAGAGTCTACCATCGATTTAAGGAGAATATTATTATATCTCATCAATCAACCCACAAATTAATATACACACAAAAATTGTTTTTAAGTTTGCTTTTTAAAAGATCTACAGACTGGAGATTTGATGTGCTCGCAAGTAAAGGGTTTTCCAATAAGAACGATATGATTTCAAAATGAAATAAAATTAAAATAATTTCAGATACAACAAAACGTTTTATATTATCTTAAAGTATAGTCCATAACATTTATGTTTTGAATAACACATCGTGACTTCGTGTACACGAGCGAATTCGATGAACCCAATTTTCGATGACTTTATGCAATAAATCGGGCTTGATCTGACGAATGCAGGGTTCAATGTTCAACCTTAATGCATCAAGTATTTGTGGTCTGTTTTCATAAACCTTAGATTTCAAATAGCCCCACAAGAAGTAATCTAAAGGAGTTAAATCACAGCTTCTTGGAGGCCACTGAACAGTAGCATTCCTTGAAATTATCCTTTCGTCAAACTTTTCTTGCAGTATATCGATAGTTTCATGAGCAGTGTGACATGTGGCACTGTCTTGCTGGAACCACATATCCTTCAAATCAAGTGCATCTAAATTTGGCCACAAAAAAATTCTTAACATCTGTCGATATCGTTCACCATTCACTGTAACTGCATCTCCTGCCTCATTTTGGAAAAAAAAGGTCCGATGATGCCACCATACCATAAACCACACCATACAGTTACCTTTAGCGGATACAAAGGCTTCTCATGAATCTGCTTTGGATTGTTTTCACACCAAAAACGGCAATTTTGCTTGTTAACGTATCCACTTAACCAAAAATGAGCTTCATCTGAAAAGATAATTTTTTTGGCAAAATTAGGATCCCTTTCAAGTTGTTCTAAACTCCAAGCAGAAAATTCTCTGCGCCGACGATGGTCCAGTGGCTTAAGTTCTTGGGTCAAAACAATCTTATACGGGTGTAAAGTTGTCGTTTTTTTAATCCTTAACTCTTGAGCATGACGAGGAATTGATAAATTTGGATCCACTGCAACACTAGCTCTTACAGCAGCAATATTCTCAACAGTTCTTGCGTTTCGATGTCTTTTTGGTGTTTTCACATCGTGAAGAGTAAAATTATTTTCAAATTTCTCAACGATGCGACGAATGGCAAGCAAAGGAGGACGATTATTTACACCAAAGTTTTCGCGAAGTGCGCGATAAGTGTTCACAAAAGATCGTCTATTTTCGTAAAATTTTTGGATAATAACCAAACGTTCTTGAAGCACGTATTTAGCCATAATAAATTGTTATAGTTTACTGACAATAACTGACAACTGGTGACAGGTATAACTTTATTACCATGGTTACCATATCGTTTCAAAATCATATCGTTCTTATTGGAAAACCCTTTACAATGGTTCGCTGCATTGTTATTTAGAATATGATTTATATATTAACGTTCGCCAAGATAAATATTCCAAAAATTGTGGCTGAAAATGAAAGGGGAACCACAAAATAACGAAAACGAAACCGTTTTTAACAGCTTGTCGGTTGTCATATTAAAGAAGCAATGTTGTCAAATTTAGTTTCACATTTTACCTTAACAGTGACTTCACATACAGCTGCTCTAATTTGACCTAATTTCTTGCCACAATCTATTCTAAAGAAATTGGAACTTGTTCTAACTTTTAATCAAGGTGGGTGAAAAAGTATTTTTGGTATTTTTAGTGGCTGCGAACCCATCACACTTTGAGGTTAGAAAATCGATTTTAATGTTTTGTGTGTAAAATTTGTTTAATAAAATGATTCATTGTCATGTTTATAGTTCGAAAAGAACAAGAATAAGTCAAACTTACCGTATCAAATCGAAAAAAAAACAGCAATCTTCGATACTGTTGCGTATCTAACCTCAAGTCAAATATTAGTACCTACCGTGCGAGCAAAAATTATGTGCATCAAAGAGAGCCTTGCATCTAAGGACGTAATGCTTAGCCGTAGAGCTTAATACCTGTTGGGTGTCAGTAACTACCTGAATTAACAATCAATCAGTTACTCCGTCATCTTTGACAATCGTTACAACGATTCAACAACATGGTTGAAGAGTATTTTCGAAACGGGGTTAGGGTAAATGGTGAGTGGCAATACAATCCGGGTTTGTGCATGGACGATTTTCACGAACATTTTCCTAACGTTGCTTTTATTGCTGGGGATTTTTATCATTGCCTGAAAAGAACCGTGGCTGTGTTTAGGGAAACAGGTTCTATAAAACACAAAAAAAGAGCCCAAAGACTAAAGTAAGAACAAAGGAACTTGTTGCAAACGTTCGTGAAATAATGCAAAATACGCCAACAAATTGTATATAAGACGCCTGTCCCAAGAAGTGGGAAGATCTTATGAAACATGCAGGACTATAAGAAGCAGCTGAATTTATTTCCTTATAAAGTGCAAGTATTCCAAGAAATACAAGCCGTAGATTTTGAAAGACACAGGAATTACTGCAGAAATTTATGCTTGGAGCATGGGGGTGGCCAATTTCAGCAATTTATGTAATTATTTTTCTTTTTCTTTCTGTATATGCTTAGGTACTTTGTTAATTTTGTAAACAACAAAAAAATTTATTACTTATTAGTTTGGCATATCATGTCATAATATGAATTTGACAAAATTTTAACCTAGATTTGGTTAGATATATCATATATCGTCATTGTGATCTAAATCAAGCCCTACGTTTTTTAATCCAAGCCCTCTTTGATGCAAATAATTTTTGCTCGCACGGTATTAGTTGGTAACATTGTATTGATCTTTTAGCAATTTGCCAAAAACTTGAGTTTGTTCGGGTTGTTTCTTGTTCAAGAAGTTAAAAAACATTTGAGCAAGAACTTTACTCGTAGACTACGGATTTAACAAATAAGCGCCATTCAACTCTATCTCTTTCTGTGTGTGTGAATACGGACATCGTAATCGATAAAAGAAAAATGGTAATAAATATAACAGCCGAAATTATTTATGTGTTGCTTTCCAATACAAATATTAAGCGGGTAGTTATTATTATTTTATAATTCCTTCAGATACCGCAGGTAACCCTTACCCTATGTTTACGTGTAATCAAAAAATAATAGCTCTAAAAGCAACACCCAATCCTTCGTGTCGATAACCTATAATTTTGCTGAAATGCCTTTCTTTCAATAATACCTCTGGCAAATATACGTCCAGTGTTTGTTTGGCTGATCTGAGTAACGACATGCATTGGATTAGGGTTTGCAAATACGGGGATTTTAAACAATATCCATAGTGGCGGCTCGTGACATTATGAATAGGTGATGCAGCATCGCGTGAGAAGCGCCGCAGGCGAAAATTTTTGGGGACCACGCCCAAATTTCGTTTTTGTCTACTATTTTCTAATATTTGCAGTGAACACGTGTATGATAAATTATTCAATTTCATAACATACCTATAAAATTGCGGGGGGGGGGGGGGCATGACTCCTCCCATAACCCGCCCCGGGATCCGCGCTTGCCCCCTACCTAATACTTAAATTTGGATCGTATACATACATACATAAAATAATATTGCAATATGTTAATAATATGAATTTTCTACCAAAAACTTACCTAAATTCGGTAACATCAGGGAAATTAGGAAGGTAACACGACTAATTTAGAAATATTTTACTGTTTGAATGTGAGGTAAATTCTTCTGTCCTTTAAATTTGCAAACCTATTTATAATGCCCTCGTAAAATGGCTGTGCAAGTATAAGTTCATTTAATAGTTCTTTTTCGATCGAAATTTTTGATAAGTTTGTCAGCCTCAAACATTGTGAAATATAAAACTAAATACCGCAAAGAAACAATACCCGGCACGCGACATAAACGCAGGTGAAAAATTTGCATCACTTGTCGCCGGCCGAATCGAGACCGCGCGTCGTGTTGTCATGGCAACCGCCGCATCCCTCGTGTCTGACGTGAGCCAGCGGAAGCGTCATCAAGACTCTGCTTCACAGCGCGAAGCAGCGCGTTTTACAGGTTGCCGAATGGTTTTTCCAGTGTGTTATAAAATCAAATCTGTAGAATTCTGTTAATTGAATAAAACGCATAATAATATATGTAAATAATATCAGAAAACAAAGTTTTATAGAAGCGAATGAATTTTTAAATAATTATTTAGTCAGTCTGGAAATAATATGAGGTAGGTGAAAAGGTAGGTGAAGCAGCGCTTCACCTGCGTCATCGGGCGAGCCGCCACTGGTTGGTGGCCTCGCTCCTCGCTTTTCCCTAAAATATGTACCAAATTCAGAATACATTATTTTAAACATCAAACATTCCTCATCGGCCTAACTAAGTGTCGTCTCTAGGGTAGGTGGATCCAGTCCCAGTGGCGGCTAGTGATAATTGAAACAGGTAGGGGGCCAAAACAGAGGCCTATACATTTCTTTTAAAGAGCTGTGGGCTAAAAATATCAAATAAAAACGCAAATAATTAAATGTATAGCCTAAAAACGCGATAAAGGATTAAAACAAATTTATCAACTTAAACCCGAATAACACACCGACCTAACCTAACTTTTAACCTACAAAAATAACTAAATTATGAAATATATTTAACTAGCGTGTACCCGGCATGCGTTGCAACCCGCTGGTATAAATACAAACCCGAACAAACCCGATATATTAGTACCCGGCATGCCACTTTCTGAAATTGCACCCGTGCGAAGCCGGGGCGGGTCGCTAATTATACACAAAAACCTTCCTCTTGAATCACTCAATCTATTAAAAAAAACCACTTCAAAATCCGTTGCGAAGTTTTGAAGATTTAAGCATATATAGGTAGGGACGGACAGACAGCGACTTTGTTTGATACTATGTTAAGATATTGCGACAAGGAAAACCGTATTAAAAACAACTGCCATATCTGGTATCTGGTAGCAGTAGACAAAATAAAGCATGTGAAAATCCGCCAATCGCGGCGTGATTTGGGATCTGGCCAAGGCACAAAATTCCCTATGAGCCAGTAAGAGAGGGTGATATATTTATCTCTCTGTGTCTTATGCGACAGCCCAGGCCTAGGCCTATGGAAGCAGGGCCATGATACTGTGGCCCGTGGCGAACAGTGACTATACCTCCCACTGCAGATTTAACTAGACTGGGTACATATCGCTAATCGTCAGCGGAGGTGCATCTAATATTAGTACTAAAAATTTTAATTAAATTTTTTTTTTCTTAATTCCTTTTTTTTCCATTTACTTTTGCTTTTTGCGAAGGGGAAACATATCGCCAAGTTGTCATATTATAACAACTGACCAAAACTAGAAGATGGTGCAAAGTTCCATTTTCTCGTATAGATAGGTAGTTTTTGGAGACGGCATCGTATAGTGCTCGACGTCCTATTTCCAATGCAGTTTCGCTGGATTTGCTACGACTTTTCGTCAGTGAAATATATTATTTAATATTATGGCATTGATATTGACATTGAACCTGTCAGCACCGGCTCTTTAAAATTGCACAGCAAAGGTGTGCAATGTGGAATATATACTTTCCAAGTTTGTCCTATAAAAATATTTATTCAATCAATTTAAACATAAGGAAAGAAACTATTCTTACATTGATAGCTGATAAATTGGTAAAAATGTGTACGAGTTCGTTTATTTTAATTTCATAATTTTTATGAAACCATTTGTTAGCAACCTCTAATTATTGTAAAGCATTTCAATTCGCGATAAAAAATAAATTTAGTTTCTTCACAACCCAAGTTCGTTTTGTTCGTACCGAGGATTGTCGCTGTAACAATCCGAAATTTAAAAGATTTTCAGTAGGCCCTATTACCTAAATAACGAAATATTAAAAAAATTAAAAGACGAGCCCGGAATTGAACCCGGGATCATCGTGACCACAAGTCGTGACCTATTATATACCACTAGGTCACCGACCACTTTGAAACTAAATTATAATACAGAATATTGTCGGATTAAAGATGAAGAGACAAAAAAATTACTTTTTATTTTAGTTTGACGAGCTGTTTCGGTAAGGTATATAACATTTCGATCCAAAGTTGTTTTCCGTATGAAAAAACATAAAAACCGTAAAAAAATCGTGTCTTAAATAGTAATTTTCCAATTTGCTGGTTGTGGATCCGTTTTTAACGTGTTCGGGTTTGTTCGTTAGTTAGAAACCATGCATGCGCAAAAAAAAAATTGTAAATCGGTTGACAATTTGCTTGTAGGAACGAAGCAATTACAGTAACTTTACTTGTTCTATTTAAAAAAATTATATTATAATATATTTTTTGTCCGCTTTTTTAAGTTATCCTGTAGATTTAAAAATAATTTTACGGGGGTTGAATTGCTCCCCTTTCCGGCGAATTTGCACTCGATATCCAATATCGATTGTTTAATTAAAATTTAAAATTGAATTAACGTCTTCGTATTAATTTTCCTGGTTATTCACGATTAAAAAATTACTTTCCAATTTTTCATAATATTTTAAGCGTCAAAAGGAAATTGACTGTCTTAGAAAAAGGAACAAAGGATGAGAAATTAATTATTGGATTTTTAAGAAAAGCGTAGAGAATTTAACTTTAAAAAAATGGACAGGATTTTTTTCCGATTAAACGCTATTCGGCAATGGATATAAAGGAGCCCACAGACTAAGTACTTGTTGGCAGCTTTGCACGATGAGTGGCATATCGTGCGGGTTGACCAACGAAATGGCGACGCGAGACAGCAGTTTTGTTCACTAGTTCAACATAAAACTACGTATTTATAGAAGCCAATTACCGATAATTATGCCATCTAGTTTAAACTACTGGCATGTTGACTTCGGGTTTTGTCCCGTTTAGTATTTAAAATAAATTTGTTATTTCTCGTTTCCTGTTTTCCGAACATCAAGTTTTATTTATGCAACCAACCTGCACTGCTAACAAAACCCAAAGCAGGTTAGTTTTAAGAATAATTCAATAATCTGTATTAAAGTTAATAAATTTATGTAAAACTAGCGTCTACCCGGCCTGCGTTGCAGCCCGACATTATACGACGTGAGATAATAAGGCGAACAAACCTCAAACTCAACCGTTTGCCGGCCCGTCCACAATTCACATCCATGCATAAAACATAGTCTGTCTTCGTCTATTCCGGCTTCGGTGCTTCGGATCGATCGTTGAACGAGCCGGGGACCGGTTAGGTTGGGTCGTTCGTTCTTCCTACTCTAATTTATCAGTGTTTATCAGTGTTTTTCTATAATATTATGCATGTATTATACATAAAAACCTTCCTCTTGAATCACTCTATCTATTTAAAAAAACCGCTTCAAAATCCGTTGCCTAGTTTTAAAGATTTAAGCACATATAGGGACAGGACGGGCAATAGCAAATTTGTTTTATACTATGCCCATACAAAGGACTAATAGTGCAGAAGATAATGGAAAATGACCCACGCCTCACTTATCAGAAAACAGTAATTCCGAATTTGCTAGAACAGTGTTTTTATTGGTAGTAATCAGTTACATTAGCAGCACAGTCTTGTTAAATAATGTTTGATACAGCAATTTTGTTAAGAAAATAAATAAATTGTATCTTCTCAATGCGACGCAGTTTGTTCCCAGTAAAGCGGATTCTCTACAATTAAGAAAGCTGAACAGTGTCCCCAAAAACGAATTGTACCCGTTAGAACCTATAAATAATTCACCAAGACGTTAGTGGGGGTTCGTAGCGATCGGCAATCGCCAATCGCCGCGCGCCGTAGTATTAGTTTCAACGCAGGTCACATTATTGTTCGGAGTCTTCTAACTGTCCTGTCTGATTTTGAATTTTATTGATCGTACCAATACTTATTTCAATTTATCAATTTATTTATTTTTACTTTATATTTAAGTTTTTTTTAAACTTTGCATGTCAGATAAAGCAATAGAAGATTCCTATTTCGCACAACCCATCATTAATATGGGACTTTATAATCGGACGGACGGACGAATTTAACTATCTCTGGAAATTATGTTGCATAATGGATAATCATATGCAATGTTAAACAACAAGAACAATATCACACTAAAAGCTATTTAATTTTTTGAGAACAACAGTACTATTTTTTAGTGGTAAGCTTTATTAACCGAGGCAAGCAAATATTATTATGAATAATGTCAAGTTTCGTTACAACTGCCAGTCGGAGTATATAAAACCAGATTACACCCCCAACAGAACTTAATAATTACTGTGAGTATTCAGGACAATAATGGCTATAAATCATTCTGTGGTAGCATTAACGCGTATTTCCTATTGGTTAAATTACCGTGATATTATCATTACACAACGGTCTAGCAATTTTTTTTGTCTTCCAGCAGGAAGGCGCGTTGCTAACAAGAATATTAAAGAGTTATATAAAGAGTATGAGAATTCTTAGAAGGAATAGCAGGTTTTTTTTCACAGTGTATATTCCATTTTTTATGCCCTGTTTGGATTTCTTTAAGGGATGGATGTATTCTTTGTTACCGAATTTATTTCACTTAAAAAATTTACCCTGTCTAAATAAAGAAATTTAACTATAATATAGAGAAAAGTGGTTCGTTCAAGTTTATATCGAGCTAGTATCTTCTGTTAGGTAAGAGAACACTCGTAGAATAAGAATTTTGTGGAAGATTGCAAACAAAATTTGTCGATCTAGCCTCATAGTCATAACGTAGATAAACATTCCCGATCCAAAATTACTAACATAACCGCTTGTATTACAGGTAATCCAATATAGATGCTATCTCACATCGGCAAGAAAGGACAACGTAACTGCTAGGGATTTTACCGAAACCCAAAATTTATTTAGGAAAATCGTTCCAAGCAAGGGGGATTTTAGTTAGGGCACCTTGTTCGTAAATCATATATTGAAATAAAGGTTTGCTTCTAACAGTGGCGGCTGGTTAATAAAGGGCTTTGGGGCGCCGCCCTCCCTGCAATTATTTCAAACAGAATCCAAAAATACTTTACTTAAAAAACAAAGAACGAAATGTATGTAAGCAATCAATTAAAATAATTCAAACCAAACATAGCCCTATTCCAGCGGGTAGGTTATACTAAGCGCGGGCATAATAATTCAAACCAAACAGAGCCCTATTCCAACTGGCAGGTTATACTCATAGACAAGCGAGTTGCGCGCTCTCAAGGTTACTAAGCGCGGGCTATCGATTATCCCGTCCCGATTCAATGCGACTACGGAGGCCTGACGTAACCTACACATCGCACAACGAGCGGCCACGGACGAGCTCCAATTTTCCGTGCCCAACAGCTGTTCGCGAATCGCGATGCGACCTGTCGATGCCGTTGACGTTTTGTTGACGTTGAGTTATTTATAAGTTACATTATATAAAGTTGGAAAATTTCGTCTAATATGAAGGTCATTGATTTACAGAAGCTTGTGTTTAGTAGTTCTCTGAGCTTAATTGAAAAACTTGATTTAAAAAATACAGGGCGGCCAACCAACTTTGAATACCAATATTGAATACCTATAGTACCTACCTACAAGTGCAATCAAAATGTAAAAGTAAGGCACAGTTTACGCGTAAGTTTGACAAATAAATATATAATAACAAATCCTGGATATGCGGTTGTGAGGACAAAATTTTTTTTTTTGTTTCGTGTGTCTTCTTTTTGACGGGGATGATAATTGGACTATAAATGGGGTGCAGGACTTAAAACATCTTTCAGAGAAAATAAAAAACATGAAAATAGTGCAAAACATCGTTATAATGTGATAAGTTTTGAGATGTTAGGACAAAGTAATATTTTAACTTGTTTAAGTAGTGCTTATGTTGATGAAATTAAAATTCACAACGAGAAAGTTAGAAAAAACAGACACGTACTTTCGAAAATAATAGACATGTTAATTTTTTTTAATTTAAAGCCTGACTCACTAGTCACGAGCCGCCACTGGTTTCTAAGTACATGCCTGTACCGGCGTGCATTCAGGCGAAAGGAGGACGGGGGGGGGGGGGAGGTGGTTTTGCCCTTCCCCTAAGCCCTAATCATATTAATTTCATGCATATACAAACTGAGAAAAAGCCTTCTATTCCTTATACATACTACCATACCACATACTCTTTATACAACTGTTTAATACTAAAGGGTTTTCCAATAAGAACGATATGATTTTGAAACGATATGGTAACCATGGTAATAAAGTTATACCTGTCACCAGTTGTCAGTTATTGTCAGTAAACTATAACAATTTATTATGGCTAATTACGCGCTTCAAGAACGTTTGGTTATTATCCAAAAATTTTACGAAAATAGACGATCTTTTGTGAACACTTATCGCGCACTTCGCGAAAACTTTGGTGTAAATAATCGTCCTCCTTTGCTTGCCATTCGTCGCATCGTTGAAAAATTTGAAAATAATTTTACTTTTCACGATGTAAAAACACCAAGAAGACATCGACACGCAAAAACTGTTGAGAATATTGCTGCTGTAAGAGCTATAGTGTTGCAGTGGATCCAAATTTATCAATTCCTCGTCGTGCTCAAGAGTTAAGGATTAAAAAAACGACAACTTGGCGTATTTTGAAAGAAGATTTGAATTTACACCCGCGGGTGTAACTATACGCGTATAAGATTGTTTTGACCCAAGAACTTAAGCCACTGGGACCATCGTCGGCGCAGAGAATTTTCTACTTGGAGTTTAGAACAACTTGAAAGGGATCCTAATTTTGCCAAAAAAATTATCTTTTCAGATGAAGCTCATTTTTGGTTAAGTGGATGCGTTAACAAGCAAAATTGCCGTTTTTGGTGTGAAAACAATCCACAACAGATTCATAAGAAGCCTTTGTATCCGCTAAAGGTAACTGTATGGTGTGGTTTATGGTATGGTGGCATCAACGGACCATTTTTTTCCAAAATGAAGCAGGAGATGCAGTTACAGTGAATGGTGAACGATATCGACAGATGTTAAGAAATTTTTTGTGGCCAAATTTAGATGCACTTGATTTGGAGGATATGTGGTTCCAGCAAGACGGTGCCCCATGTCACACTGCTCATGAAACTATCGATATACTGCAAGAAAAGTTTGACGAAAGGATAATTTCAAGGAATGCTACTGTTCAGTGGCCTCCAAGAAGCTGTGATTTAACTCCTTTAGATTACTTCTTGTGGGGCTATTTGAAATCTAAGGTTTATGAAAACAGACCACAAACACTTGATGCATTAAGGTTGAACATTGAACCCTGCATTCGTCAGATCACGCCCGATTTATTGCATAAAGTCATCGAAAATTGGGTTTGTCGAATTCGCTCGTGTACACGAAGTCGCGGAGAACATTTAAACGATGTGTTATTCAAAACATAAATGTTATCGACTATACTTTAAGATAATAAAAAACGTTTTGTTGTATCTGAAATTATTTTAATTTTATTTCATTTTGAAATCATATCGTTCTTATTGGAAACCCCTTTTTATGTGACAGCAACGCGCTTTCCAACTGTAAGGCAACGAAAATTGCTAGACCGTTGTGTATAGTAATTATCAAGTTCTATTGGTGGAATAATCTGATTTTATATTACACGTATTAGTTCCAACTGGCAGTTGTAATGAAACTTGTAATTATTTATAATAATATTAATTGCTTGCTACGGTTAATAGCCCTACCTATTCACCTAATGTGAATGTAAAGAAATGAAAATAACAATTGAATATATTTGGAATTTTGCTACTTCTTTTGCTTGTTTTAATAAAATAGTCCTCTGTCATAGTCATAGAGGCCCCATTATCCTAAAGTGCCCAGGGCCTCCAATAAGTTAGAGACGGCCCTGAACACACCATAATTCATGCAGAAAACAGTAGACTACTATATCTTGTCTCAATTTTTCAAATTTAATTTAAATCATAAAACTTTAATAAACCCATCAGAAAACCGTAATATTGAGTCCGAATACAGCAGCTTTTGGAAAAAAGTTAAATCATTAATATAAAGATTTAGTAGATTAGCTACATCATCCTAATAAATGCGTTCGCTGGATACATAAAAGACTTTAAATCTGCAAAAAGAAAATTGATAAATGGAAGAGAATTACCTTCCACACACCAACGTTTTTTTGTAGACAAAATGTTACTAAAAAGTGTAATCCATTTATCTTAGGATTTAGAAAATTCAGGAATATTAACGTAACTATATCTGGAGATTTTGTATAATAGATCATAAGATGAACTGGATAGTTTTAAAGATATGGGCATAAAGTTAAAGGCAAAATAAGCTTTATGATAACAAACATAATAAACATATTATACATCATACAAATAAATACCAAACTATAAAATAAAAACACTTCAACAATCATTCCTCCCTTCCTTAAAATGAGCACACCTATAGATTGCGCGATATAATATTATACATTAGGTATGTAAAAAATAAATGTATTACTTGTCTTTAATCGAGTCTTTAATCTTGCTAGGCTGTATAGTAGCATTTTGAAGAAGCTGCTAAGAAAGACGATTTTATAATAATTAGTTTTAAGACGTAGTTGCACAATTGATTCAGCCGATACTAGGTGAAAATCCATATCTATTATGTAGTATTATGGGATACAGGAAAACAAAGTTGAACTTGTAAATTTCCACTATATTATGGGTATAATATGAGTTTAGTAAATTTTCGCATTTCTTCACATTTCTGACCTCAAATTATGAAAGTGGGGTTTTTTTTATACGTAAAAAAGTTATATTTCATGAATAGCGATATTTTAATTAGTTTTTGAAATATTTGCGATTAAATGCTATATACAGGGTGTACGGAAATGATGAGCAAAAAATTTAGGTGAAAATTTCACACCTGTCATTCTAAGCCAATCACACACTTTCATTTCGACAGTTACCAATGACAACCTTCAAATTAGAAATTTTAGAATAGAAAATTTTCAAAAAATGCGTTTCTTCGAAAAAATTTCCGGAAATAATTCGAGCACTAGGGAGATTATTAGTGATAATTCTAGACCAAAATTAAATGCTCTCTTCCTATAACATTTTTTCCAAAATTGATTATTAACAGAGTTACCGGGTGTTAAAGTTAAATTTTACTTGCAGTTCTAAAATATATAAGTTACTAGAACAATAAATCATTTAAATCAAAGGCTCAAAGTGACGTCCTTCCTCTCCAATTCATAAATTAATTCTTTTTAAAAAATTCCGACGCACTCTATGGAATATTCCTTCTTTTGCTATGCTGTGTTTAAGGTTGAAAATAATTTCATATTCATCACATGCAAGCAATGTTATTTTAGCGTTTTTCCCGGAAACGGTAGATTTATCGAAACGACAGAAGTATACCTGTTTTATGTCAAAAGGTTAGGAGAATAAAATTTTTCAATCAAAATGCGCATACAGTGTAGGACAAAAAAGTTGGTACCATTCAAATTAAAGTATAGGCTCCTATGTGATGCCCTCTACAAAATGCGGAAAAACGGTGGGCAAATTTTTTTCAATATTATTATTATTATTATTATTATTATTATTATTATTATTATTATTATTATTATTATTATTATTATTATTATTATTATTATTATTATTATTATTATTATTATTATTATTATTATTATTATTATTATTATTATTATTATTATTATTATTATTATTATTATTATTATTATTATTATTAGCGTAAATCATAATATAAGGGTTTCTGAATAATACTTTTTGGGGTCCCCTTGTTGTACCGACACGGCGACGCGACCTTAAAAATTCACCAACTAATTTTGTGTCGAACGAAGTTCGATTTAAATTCACGTTGAGCTTGTTTGACTGTTAAAATTTGCTTTTTCCATCCCGGGTCCTTTTTCCATTAACTATGCACCTTTTTTCCTTTCATGAATAAATTCAATATTACAGTAACGAGGTTTTTGTGAAAGTTTTCGATTTTTAATTTTTATTCCCGATGTTTTACAGGTTTGAAAAGGAGAGCATTTATTAATTATTACAGTTTTAGGAAAAATTAGTTGAAAGGGACCAGAATTGACTAAAAGAAAAAATGGTATTATCCTTCCAGGTACGTCTTCAAAAATTTTAAAAAATTGAAATATTCCCCACTTTCATATTATTGTTAAACTTTTAACTTCCTTCTTAAAATTAGAAAAAAGCAATAGCTCTTGAAATAAATTGGTTTTTCAGAGAATCAGGTAATTTTAAAATAAGTTTACCTACACTGAAGAAAATCATTCAATACATTTTTTTTTTTCAATTATTTATGGGTTACCACAAAAAGAAATCCTTTAATCCCTAAAATTTGCGTCTATTCTATATTTTTTTGCGGTAAAAAAATACCATTTAACCCTTAAAATATATAGCGAATAAAATATTTTAACAGATAATTTTTTAATTCCTACAAAGTTATCTAATTATCACAAAAAATAAACACTTTTTTTTATAACTAAAATGTACTTTTTAGGAACTAAATTGTTCCTTTTTTAAAATATGGAGAAATCGTTTGGGTGACTTTCAGCGAGCGCTAAATATAGTCTATCCCTTACTGCAACGGAACAGAAAGAGACGAACTAACTTAAAACAAAGATCTGTCGTGGCTCCGCGTGGTTTAAGTGGAACGGAGTAATTCAAAACATATCATTTTGATTGCCGTTGTTGATGGGTGATTGATGTCTGATGGCATGGGGTACTTTTAATGCAAGTGCGAGGTGCATGACTGTAAACCTAATTTTGTGTTCCGTGATATATATCCTTATATTCAAGATTTATTTGTGTTTATTTTCCCTTTAACCATAAACTTGATCCTCTGTTGTTATTAACCTACTTTATAATAAACAAAAACTAATCTTATTTGATTTTACGTGGTTGTAAGAATAAATGTTTTCATGTAAAAAACACTGTCGTTAATTTTTGTGTTTTATTAAGCCTAATCCCAACCAATATGTTTCTTTAGATAAGAACTTCTACGCCATTTTATTTTTTAATATGATTTCCTTACTTTATTTTCTCAAAATAAACATCACTAGTGATAGTTTGGGGCAAAATACCTATAGATTAGCTGGGAACCCAAAACGTTCAATCTATTACAGTATAAACAACTAAAAATATTGTGCCGTGCAAAGGTAGATTGTTTTTTACTTGGGGTAAAGCCCCTCCCCTTTCCCATCTTGGGACTCCGGACCCCATGCTTTCGCCCTGGGCCTCTGATATAGCACATGCATCAAACGACCCATAATATTGGATCCACGAGTTTCATCCTTAAATCATGTTTAATGCTGTTAATCACTCTTACTTGATGTTACAAAGCTTACAAATATATATATACGATATTGACAATAAATTCTGATAACATTAACAATTTTTCACATTTTTACCCCAATTAATTATCATAATCTAATCTAAATTCATTTGTTATTGACGCGTAGCTCGTAGTATTTTGAATAATGCGTGCCGGACCTCAAAATGACCACAATGGCCCAACAGCCATACCAACGCAGAATGTGGTCAGGGTTCATCCCCGAAAAGATTAATGACTGTATCAATTATTATGTTATTAGTATGGGCCATCTATTTTAAAGCCCCTGTTTTGGCATATGAGGGCTTTGTGACTTTAAAAATTAAAAACGTAAATGCAATGAGGTAGAGCCGACTTTTATTTTGCATTAAAAATGTAGTGGTATCTTGTTTAAATTAAAAAGGGTTGTCAAAAAAGTCTGAAATATTGCAAATTTTCAAAACTTACTGACAATAATTTTTTGGAAATTGGCACATCCATACAAGTAATAATAAATGGAGAGTTCTGCATCACTCCTCCTCCCTGGCTCGCCGGTCAGATGCCTTTCCTACCAGCAGGATTAGGCATAATTTCGATCCTTCCTTTAAAATCTTACATACAGAAAACAAAGACTTAAAACTAAATTTGTTAGAATCTATGAAAATAAATAAACTTAAAAATACGGAACTGTTACTTAATGATCAATTAGATTTAAATAATTCACCTTTGTTAAATTTATTCTGTTGATCATATACTTAAGATTTTGTAAATTGCCCATATTATACCTTATTTAATTGTTTAATCCCTATGTTTTATATATTATTGCACCCCCTTTTTATTTTCAACTTTTATTAAACCATTGTCATCTGACGAAGCTACAGTGTTAGCGAAACATGTCATTTTCTGTCTAATATAGTGGAAATTTACAAGTTCAACTTTGTTTTACTGTATCCCATAATACTATAATTATGGATTTCCACCTAGTATCGGCTGAATCAATTAATTGAAAATGTAAATACCTAGGTACGTTTATGTTAATCCAAGGGTAAAAGTATTCCACGGGTCAAGTTCTCGGGCAAAAACTTTTTCAAATTCTTGAACAAGGAATTGTGCTTGAAAATGTTTTTTCTACAGACGTGTGGAAAAATTTTTCGGCACGATTATGTCAAAAATCCGTGTGGAAAATTGGTTTTTCCACACTAGTGCCGAAAATTTTTTCGGCACGATTATGTCAAAATCAATAATATATTAATTATTATAACTTGTAGTTATTACTTTTTTTCTCAGAATTAGTTACTGTTACATATGTGTGTGATTGTTATAGTTAATTAAAAATTATTAAATTTCTTTGAAATATGTGTTACTTATTTCCACACGTCTGTAGAAACTGTATTGTACCTGACACGCGCGGAAAAATTAATTTTCCGCACTTGTTAGGTAAATAGCTATTACACGTACCCAAGTTTTTGCCAAAAGGTAAAAATAATTGCAAGTTGGATACCAACTAATTTTTGACTTGACGTTAGGTATGCGATAATATCGAATATTCGTTATTTTGCTTTCGATGAAATGTGTAGTGTTTTTTTAAAAAATTCGTATCTCTTGAAATGAGAAAGCGACACGATTACACTTCGCAAAAAAGGTTCCTCATAAGAGTTAAGATTGCAAAATTACTCTATACAGGGTGTTATAAACTTGAGGGAAAAAAACAAACATTTTTTTCCTGTATATTTCTACAAGTATACAGCTTTTTAAAAAATTGAAAAATGGCAATCTTAACATAGTATAAAACAAAGTCGCTATCGCCCGTCCTGTCCCTATATGTGCTTAAATCTTTAAAACTAAGCAACGGATTTTGAAGCGGTTTTTTTTAATAGATAGAGTGATTCAAGAGGAAGGTTTTTATGTATAATACATGCATAATATTATAAAGAAACACTGATAAATTAGAGTAGGGAGAACGAACGACCCAATCTAACCGGTCCCCGGCCCGTTCAACGATCGATCCGAAGCACCGAAGCCGGAATAGACGAAGACAGACTATGTTTTATGCATGGATGTGAATTGTGGACGGGCCGGCAAACGGTTGAGTTTGAGGTTTGTCGGGTTTGTTCGCCTTATTATCTCGCGTCGTATAATGCCGGGCTGCAACGCAGGTCGGGTACACGCTAGTTAACACTAAACATTTATCTACAATAATTTTAAAAAATATATTTTAAATCGAACTACGTTTCTGACACGCTGTATTATTATTGTGGGTGAGGGTAGGATGTTTCCTTTAACGCAAAATAATAGTTGATTTATATATCCATTTTTCCGCAGATTAGGAATATCATGCTGCCACTTACTTTTAATGATTTTTAATTTATTTAAAAAACACATTTTCTTGCAGATAATCTAACCCCCAACGAGAAGTAAATGATAGTGTCTCTACTGATGATATATTATGATGTGACAACACAAAACCGACAAATAACAACGTAAAAAAATGATAAAGCCAGCAGAACTAAAGTTCACGGAACATGCGCACGACTGCTTTCCATTTGTCTTCACCCCCGTATTCGTTAAAAGATCAAGAAATATCCCTTCTGAATTTTTTATGTTCCTCCGAGATTTTTTCTGAACAACAGGCTTTTAAGGGTATTTACTGTCGGGTGAAGGTGACAGCTTTCGGATATTTGATTTAAATTAGAAAAAGACAATTTGTAACGGTAATTGTAAGGGTTCCGTTTTCCTGACTTCATCCCAGCTTCGAATGAGATTTAACAAAACTTTAATTATTATTTTAAAGTGTTTTATTAAGATAAGGGGTGAACGGGAATAAATTTAAAAACAAAGAATCTGTCCATTCCGTGAAAAAATAGAAAATCAAAATATGTTGCTTCTAGACTAAGGTGACCATTCGTACTGATTTTACCAGTACAGTACTGGTTTTCAGGGCATAAGTCCTGGTTAGTCATTAAACAAAACCAGTACACAAAAAGTACTGGTTTTAGATACACCACAGATGAGAAACTTGGACATTGGAAACAAAATTGTGTTTCGGTATCATCGGAATTCTATGGAAACATTCAGGAAAACGAAAATTTGTTAAAAGCAATTAATTCATCAGAAAAATATAAAAAATCAAACGAAATTAAAGAACTACTTATGTATTATTGTTATTATTATTATTATGACTTATATTATCATGTTATACCTATTATGTTTTATTTTTATATTGTAAAATAATTTTTTGATTTTTACTAGTGTCCGACCGAAACAAGATTTTCAGCCGAAACGGAAACCGAATCTTCGGCCTTGGTCTCAGTTTCGGCCAAAACCGAAACTTATTTATACACGTTAAAAATTTTATTGTATACTGAAATCTAATTTATTTTATACAGGGTGTCCGGAAAATACGTGTACAATGTTTGACGACAAACTCCTGCCGTCAAAATAGGTCGATCTAAGCCGACTTAGTTATATCCAAAATTGTCTCGTTTAGCCGGTAGAGGGCGTCAAAAATTTGTAAAAATATTGGTTTTTCCTAAATTACGTGAAAACCTGCTAATCGATTTTAATGATTTTTAGTATTTAGACTAATACTATAAAATGACGTTTTCTAGTAGTATAGTCACCGGCTGTAAATAAGTGGAAGTGTTATAAAAGTGATATAATACGTCAACATTTCTCCTTATTTTTTATATGAACGGCGTCATGACAACCCAGATATTTTTGTTTTGATTCCAAAAATTGTTCTTGTTCATTAATATTTCAATCTAAAGAAACTTAAGAGTACACATGGACATATACGTTCACTAATAGTGATAATATTATCAGCATTGACAATACAGCTGTCCAATCCTCCTGCTAACCTGTGCAGTGTCAATATTGCCCTACCTTATACAATCAATATTATTGTAATATAATATGAAATCCTTTCAGAAGTATTTTTAAAATTTGTTTTCGCTTATCAGGTAACAGAAATTCAAAAGTGAATTTATGTTCCATTTTTTATGCCCTCTTCCGGGATCTATAACAATACATAAATTTGCATAAAAAAAGGTCAATTGAAGGAAATGCAACAAAAAAATGGTACCTCTTTATTATTCCTATTAAAAGATTTACCCTGTATGAGTGGAGGCGCTAGAGAAGGATTCTCGCTAATAAAGAAACTATATAGGCATTTGAGAAGTAAACCTTGTCTTTTGCTTCGTCATACTCGTACATTAAATCCTTTATTTTATTTCCTACTTGTAATCCTGAAAACAACAAAAATAATAGCAGCGATTAAAATCCAATTTTTGAACAACAAACGCGATGATACAGAAGTTTGTTGTCGGCACATGTTACAATACTGTGATTATTAAATAGATTTACATTTCAGGCAGACATTGTGGTTATTTTTATACTTTCAATTTTTGTATGTTTACACTGAATTATGGGATGGATATTGGCGAATATGGGTAAGTATAAAAAACATGTTTTAACCCTTAAATAAGCAAAAACCTGGATTAAGGACAAACCGAGAATATTTTCTAAAATAACTAGGTATAACCGATAATTTTTGAACGAAATCCTTATTGTATGTTATGGAGAATGTATCTATACACTTTACAGTTTTTACACCAAAGTATAAAATAGTTATTTTCCTAACAAGTGCGCAAAGTGATACTTTTCCGCACGCAAGTACAGTTGGACGAACGACGCGAAGCGGAGTTCGGATAAGTTCTTGCGTGCGGAAAAGCACTTTGCGCACTTGTTAGGAACAACATTTTTCCTACGAGCTTCATATCAGATAACAACAAAAATAAAAATATGATAATTTATTTAATAATTTTTAATTCGACTTTAAAGAAAGAACTATAATATACTTACAACTAAAAATTACATAACAAAAAAAAATAATAGAAAATTAAAAAATTACATAACAATAAAAAAAATAATAGGAAACTAAATTATTTGTTTATAACATTTATAACAAAAGAGCAATTACAATTACATGTACATTTATTGTTGCTTGGCAATATTATAATCATTTATCACTATACTTTTCCGCACCCAGTGCGGATAAAAGTCTTATCCGCACTAGTGCGGAAAAGTGTAACTTTGCACACAAAAATGCGTGCGCAAAGTACTACTTTGCGCACGCTCGTAGGAAAAGTTTTTTTTTCAAATGTATGTTATAATGCTATTTAAATTAAGTGAAATAATGAAGTAATAGATTCAGGTATTTCACTATATTATTGAAAGATATTTTCGTGTATATGTCACGGTAATTAGGATTAATGCCTTTGTTTTCTCGAGTAAGTTCTCTGTTTTTATTCTTCATTTCCATAATACATCAAATCAAGATTTGTCAGTAAAAAGAAAAAGGTGTGTTTTGAATATTAACATCAGGGAAAGTCTGTTGTATATCTCAAGGAAAACTTTATCTTAAGGAGCAAACACTATAGTTACGCATTCGCCAATTCATTTTCTTATCAATATTTAGGTTTTTTTTTCGTTTTCCCCAAAAAGCACTATAGATGCTAAAGTGACGATAGCTAAATTTTTAACCTTTAATTTACAACAGAAAGAGCAATAAAAAGCTTCACTTTTTTTTCACACATTTTTCACGTTTTAGAACCTTTTGAAACTCAGAAAATAGGTTAGTTGGTGTCTTAGGTAAAGTAAAATGAATATTTTAAGGTTTAAAAGGCCCACATGCATTAAAAACTTATTAAAAATTAAGTTAAATAAAATAAAACCCTTTTCAGCAAAACATAAATAACAAAAAATAAGTATGTAGGTGAAACAAAACCTAATCTGAGTGTAATGCATTATTAATTGCTGTTAAAAGGGTAAATTTATTTTTGACTGTGACCGAGGGAGTGTGCTTTATAATACAATTTACCAGAAAAACCCGTTTTGAAGTTTAATAGCGTTTTCGGTTTACTGCTCTGGCCAATCTCCCCGAGATTTACGTGTTCGGCTGTCAAAATAGAGTAATTGTTATTTGACATTGCATACGATTACCTATTATGCAACATGGTTTACTTTATAAAGTCCAATACTACTGTCACTACTGATGGGTTGTGCGAAATAAGAATCTTTTAGTGCTTTTTCTGATATGCAAAGAAACAGGTATTGATACGATCAATAAAGTTCAATTTCAGACAGGACAGCTAGAAGACTCCGAACAACGAGGTGACCTGCGCAACAAAGACGTTGAAACTAATACTACGGCGCGCGGCGATTGCCGATTGCTACGAACCCCCACCAACGTCTTATGGATTATAGGTTCTAACGGATACAATTCGTTTTTGGCGACGCTGTTCTACTTTCTTAATTGTAGAGAAAGCGCTTTACTGGGAACAAAATGCGTCGCATTGAAAAGATACAATTTATGTCTTAACAAAATTGCTGTATTAAAAGTAGTTCATTATTCAACAAGACTGTGCTGCTAACGGAACATGAGTACTACCAATAAAAACACTGTTCTAGCAAATCTGGAATTCCTATAACAGTAAAGCGGGTTTGATATACTATCAATTTATTTAACACGAGTTAATAAAAAATAAGCTATCAATACAAACCATGTCTTAAAAAACCTGTTATACAGTGACCGGCAAAGAGTTCGCAACATATGGGAAAAATTTTTATTAGCGGAATATTGAAAAATCTTTTTTGGGGGATTGGATGTGCATGTCCCATAACCTTAAAATCGATTTTGACATACGTCACGTGACCAATGGTATGGCGGGAAAGTTGAAAAAACCAATATTAAATCATCATAAATCAGATAAGTTGATGAGATATCGAAAAAATTCCAAGAATAAAAAGTTTTTAGAATTCCATTAGAACCTTAAATACAATGTTTGGGATATCTACTTAAAAAAATATAAAATCGAATATTTTTGTAAATATTTTTTTACCGAATTAAAAATTTCCATATTTTTCCTTTCTTAAAGCTTCATTAAAGTGAAACTGACATTTGGTGACTACAACTAGAAATATTCTTTTGTTTTTCTGACAATTTGGAGCAATAATTTAAAAAATTCGTTTACACTTGGATACCAGCTGTTGCAATAGTCTATTTCTAATAACCTTATCGATATTTTTTATATTGAAATATTCTATTATGTTAAGAAATCCTTAAATTCATTAATCCAAAGCAAATTTTATTTATAATTGTAAAAAATAATTTAAATTTTTATTAATTTTTAGATTTTTTTAAAGATTTCTGCGAAATTCAAAATAATTGTTTACGGTTATAAATAAAATTTTCTTTGGATTAATGAATTTAAGGATTTCTTAACATAATAGAATATTTCGATATAAAAAATATCGATAAGGTTATTAGAAATAGACCATTGCAACAGCTGGTATCCAAGTGTAAACGAATTTTTTGAATTATTGCTCCAAATTGTCAGAAAAACAAAAGAATATTTCTAATTGTGGTCACCAGATGTCAGTTTTACTTTAATGAAGCTTTAAGAAAGGAAAAATATGGAAATTTTTAATTCGGTAAAAAAGTATTTACAAAAATATTCGATTTTATGTTTTTTTAAGTAGATATCCCAAACATTGTATTTAAGGTTCTAATGGAATTCTAAACACTTTTTATTCTTGGAATTTTTTCGATATCTCATCAACTTATCTGATTTATGATGATTTCATATTGGTTTTTTCAATTTTCCCGCCATACCATTGGTCACGTGACGTATGTCAAAATCGATTTTAAGGTTATGGGACATGCACATCCAATCCCCCAAAAGCGACTTTTCAATATTCCGCTAATAAAAATGTTTCCCATATGTTGCGAACTCTTTGCCGGTCGCATATACAGTAACAGCACGCGGGCTAGAAACTTCGTTTAAGCTTGGATCGCCGAAATCATAATCAGTAATGGCACGTGTGCTAGACAGCAGAATGCGTAACAGCACGCGGGCTAGAAAATCCAACTTTCCGAAGTCCTGGCTAGTAACGACACTCGCGCTAGCAGCAGTTACAGTAATAGCACGCGAGGTATAAAAAGGTATGTATATCGGCAATCGGTTTGTTCGTTGTTAGCAGAGCATTTTTTTAAAATTTAATTAATATGTTATGAAATATTATGAAATGAATTGGATTAAAAAAAAAATGCTCTGCTAACAACGAACAAACCGATTGCCGATATACCTTTTTATACCTCGCGTGCTATTACTGTAACTGCTACTAGCGCGAGTGTCGTTACTAGCCAGGACTTCGGAAAGTCGGATTTTCTAGCCCGCGTGCTGTTACTGTATATGCTTGCCGGTCACTGTATAAGATAATTTTCCTCAGTGTATATGATAACCTTTCCTTATTATCACTTTTTCACATCAGAATCTATGTCCCGTGGAAATTCCTCTTTTACTAAGAAACTTACACCGACGCTCGATCAAAAATTAACTTCCACTTTCTAAGGGCTGAGACAAAACCGTGCTAAAGACCCTTTCTATGTGCTTACTCTCATATCCCTTGGCAACGAGGACGGGCTTTAACTCTCTACCTATTATTTATCAAACAATTTCGTACTACCCAACGAAGGGAAAATGTGTCTGAGTGGTTACAGCGTAATGAGCGAAGTTGTCAGTTGTTTTCTAAAATAAAAACAGTCGACACGGTTTCAATACAATTTCGGAAAACGTACAAATAATGTACACGTTAATAAAGCATCATTTTATACCAGTTTTCAGTTTGTATAGTATAATAGTGCTAAAATTGGCCACCGCAATGCTCCAAGCATAAATTCACACGTCTCTTCATATTTCATTCTTCTGTTCTTACAGATGGTCTTCCTGCTCCCTTTTTGTGTTGTATAGAACCTGTTTCCCTAAACACAGCCACGGTTCTGTTCAGGCAATGATAAAAATCCCCGGCGATAAAAGCAACGTTAGGAAAATGTTAGTGAAAATCGTCAATGCACAAACCCGGATTGTATTGCCACTCACCATTTACTCTAACCCCGTTTCGAAAATACGCTTTAACCATGAATATTTTGTGCTGTTCCGTAATGCCCATTGTGTGAATTGTTCCAGAAATTGGAAAAATTAGCGATTAATCAAATTAGTGTTGTAACGACTGTCAAAGATGACGGAATAACTGATTGATTGTTAATTCAGGTAGTTACTGACACCCAATAGGTATTAAGCTCTACGGCTAAGCATTACGTCCTTATATGCAAGGCCCTCTTTGATGCAAATAATTTTTGCTCGCACGGTATTAGATCATTTTTCTGAATGCAGGACTCAGGATGGAATTAAATGGAATAACAATAATGCCTTTATGCACCATTATGACTTAATCAGGTTTTGTTATTTTTCTATCGCTTATCATCGGAAACACCCTGTATAACCTTGATAATTATTATATATATTTGGAAGCACATGATAAGCGACAAGTAGTACATAAAGAAATATCTACAAATTTTTTTTCAAAATTAATTTCAAAAAATATTAACTTTTTTGAGTTACCCTGTATTAATATAAATAATATAAATTCTAATAGCTTTCTCCAAGCTAATGTCATCAACAGTACTACTTTGTTAACATTCCGAAAATACAATGATTTAACAAAACATATTAAATAATTTTCGTCACTCACCCGGTATATAATAAAATTTTTTTAACTCTTTTTATAGTATTCTATCCTATCTACGAAAGGGCCAACAAAAATTTAGAAAAACAAAACGAATTAATATTATAAACTACGAAAATATAATGTATTGAGAATTCATATTTTGCAACTTGGACACCCTGTATCTCAAAAACTGGTCGGCAGATATTGTTGTGGCCATGAACACTTTTAATCAGAATGGCATTCTCTACAACATACTAAAAATTTAGAAAATTTAACCGAGGGCCATTTTCCATAAGAGGAGTGCGGGGTTCTTTATATAAGTGAAAATTGTTCGTTATATTCATTTGGAAACGTGATACTGTAAGAAGGTAAAATTACGCAGTCACAAATATTTAAGGCTCTTTATTAAAATAACCGCAAAGTATTAAAAATGACCGCACGCTTTTCCAAGCACGTGTTATACAATACTATTATAACGAAGCTATGACACGGGAATAGTGCACTCACGATTATGGTTTTTAAAGCCGGGGTTTTACGTTACCCTCTAGTTACTATAATATGCGATATTATACCCTAGATCAAGTCGATTGTTACGGCATGACTATAATGGTAACCGATACCATGGAATGTAATAATATCTACCATACCACCCAAGGAGGAAGCCAAAGGAAGCAGACCGAATATAATATATAATGTTAGCAGATCTGTTACTGTTACGTGTTAAATAAATTTGGATGCTTGTCATGGAAATCTACGTTATTTGACGTATATAATCAACCAACTACTAGCCTAGCTAGGATTTTTTTTTGCCCCGAGAGGGCACCCAATGTTTAACTCTCGCATGCACTGAAAAAAAGTTCGTTTTAAGTTAAATACCTAAATGATTTGTTTGCTTACTATTATTGGGACTAAATACTTTTTATTTCTCTGACACAAATATTGTTTGAATTAATAATTTATGTATAATTTGGTTTTTAATTATTTACGTTAAATAAAATTTATTTGCCAGCCACCCCTTTTAAAACTTAAACAGTCTTTTGCTATCCCAAATAAATATTTATTTGTGGTAATAATTTATTTATTTGACCACCGGTTCTTTATGATTCTGCGAAATTAAGACAAAGGGAAGAGTTTCAGCCTCAGTCGCTATTTACCCGCCATGCCATCCTGACCAGTCGACCTGGTTCCCAGTTATCTTTGTTGGTGGTGAAAAGATCTACAGGTTTGGTGATTATAGTGTAATGGAAGTTCAAAAGTGGCTTTTAAACCACCATCTTGGCCATCTGTGGCCTTCAATTGACGGTACGATATTTTTTTTTATATTTAATATCAAAATACTAAATCAAAACCGATATAGGTAAGGTGAATAGAAGTGAATTTAGGCAAAAAGTTGGGTTAAATTGCATTATTGCATGCATCGCATTGCGATATTATGTAGAATTAAACTTAAATAATATTAAAATTTAATAAACGAAAAAAGTAAATACCTAAACATGCTTATATTCTTATGTTTGATTTTTTCACTATTTCTGCTTCTTTCTGTTGTAGAATGTACAAACTGCTACCGAATTTATTAAAACAAATATTAACTTGGCTTAAGTAAGTGGACATTTGAGCCAAATATTTATTTATTTTGGACACATTTTTCTTTATTTGTGATAAATTGAATTTATTTTAGTCAAATAAAATGTTATTCAATGTAAACATTTAGTTATTACAGGTAATTAAAAAGTTATGACTGCCGAAACCCCATAGTTCCCAAGTTGGATTTTCCGTCATTTGATTTGACATATAATTCTGTCATACCTATGTGTTATTTGTTTTTTCATAATAAAGACAGAACTTTTAGCATACTTTTTATTTGCTCCCTCCCATAAATCAAATTCTGATACTTATCATGATTTACTTTTAAATTAAGTGATGACCCTAAGCACATCAGGATTTCATAGCAATGGGCCTTTTCACTATTCATAAATTTGATACATTTGGCATTTGAATTGTTTAGTCGGTGCTATAATAAGTGTTTTTCATCAATAAAACTATTGCTAGGTCATAACATTAATTTATTTCAGCACAGTAAAAGCCGGGTAAAATTCAACCAATTTGAAAATCTCAAAACAGGCGCGACTCATGACGTAGATATGTTTAAAGCTTGCTAGAGCGCATGCGTTTAACCTCGCACACGCGTAAATGCTGATCTGTCGAACTGCCATCGGCTAATTAAGCCGCTGTTGCCATATGTAGAAAGTTTTATAATCTTAATAATATACTTTCTTCTTAGAACTTTATTTGGATACTTTAAATAAATATAAACATAATACTGGTAAAATAATTCATTCCGCAGCTATTGAATGGAAAACTGGTATGTTATAATTTCAAATAATTGCTAGTCAATTACCATTACACTGGTACTATAAACTATAATAAATGATTTTTGAGAGTATCGGCAACACTGTCAAGCTGCTGATTTTGTGAATTCTTGATATTTTAAGCCAGCGACTCGGCTATTCCTATCATTCCTCTGTGCATCAACCTTCCGGCGCGATGACGTAGGTATGTTTAAGTCCGTGTTTTTATTCAAGGAGTTTTTTTATTTATTTATTTTCTCGGTTATCGCTTGAAAGTATGGAAAAGTAAAAACACAGAAAATTTTATTTTTTGTTCCTTTATACACTACTACCAAAATCAAAATTTAGTGAAAAGGCCCATTATACATAGTTTTTATGAGAGCGGATTATGTGTCATAATAATAGAAATCAGTACAATTTACAAAATTATTTGGAAATTTATTTAATAAATATAATATAAATATGAATTATAGGAAACAACCCTTTGTTTGGTTTAAATATTGCAAGCTTGCGGACAACTAAATATTTATTTGAAAAAAAAATATGTTGCCGAAGAAATAACTAATTATTGGCTATATAAAATTGTTTACTTTATCAAACAAACATTTATTTTAATAAAATTACACATACTGTCAGGCTTAATAAATGGTTTATTTAAATCAATTAATATTTGTTTAAATATAATAAATTTTACAATTTACAATCGTCAAATAATTTTAGACCTATTTTCAAATAAATATTTGTTTCGGCAAACTCCATTTTTATTTAGATTAAATAAATTCGTTTTTTAGTGCGAGGGCAGAGAATCACCAGGTATATAGAGCATTATATAGGGAGTGTTAAACTAAAATAATTCGTTAAAACAATAATTATCTTGCAATTTATGAAATTTAACAAATTTACTATGAATAAAAAGACGAAAAATAAAATTTTTCTACAACCATATTAAATAATAGGCGCATAATACTTCTGATAGTAAGAGCAATATGCTATACATAATACACCTAGGGCAATTTTAACTTATTATAAAACACCCAGCGTAAATTATTATGAATTCGTAATTCAATCACTCCTACTTAAATCCCAGACGGCCTTGATCCGAGATCTCGATGAAAATTTGAGCTGTCCAATAAAGGCCAAAATGGGGTATTCCGACTTTAGTTTCTTAAGTTATACACTCACCGACATTAAATTCGGGACATCCAAAATTTAGATCAAATTTAATGTTTCTTCCGTAGTCCGATTTCAACCTTTTTTTTACAAAATGTAGATAATTGTTTCGGATT
Organism: Polydrusus pterygomalis; assembly: GCA_963969555.1. Taxonomy (NCBI): domain Eukaryota; kingdom Metazoa; phylum Arthropoda; class Insecta; order Coleoptera; family Curculionidae; genus Polydrusus; species Polydrusus pterygomalis. Next base: position 8,108,306 of record OZ018376.1, read on the forward strand.
TAATTAATTTTATTCAATTTTCAAAAATACAGTTTACAGGTTGAAATATACAGGAAAATAAAAAGTATGTTTTTTCCCTTTAAGTTTGTAACACTCTGTAGAGTAATTTTGCAATATAAACTACACTGGATATGATTTTCTGCACAGTTTGATTCATTTTTAACATTTTGCTGTTTTATTCTTCTCTGTATTAATATCGGTTTAAGAGATATGAATTTTTGAAATAAACATTGCACTTTCAGATTAAGCCTATTTTTAATTAAAACATAAAAAGTAGGAGTTTTAAAAGTTAGTACCTCGTGTTACCTTCCCTACCCTTTCGCTAAAATTACATTGGGCGAATCTCTCCCCTTGTCGTCTCCATACTCTTTCTCGTTCGTCAGGAGACCTCAGGCAAAATCTGGACTCGTCTGAAAATAGAACTTGCCTCCACTCTTGAAGGTTCCAGTTAATGAGTTCTTGCGAAAAAATCAACTCGATGCTATCTGAGGAGCTCTGGTCCAGTTGCCGGTCTTCTGGCCCGTAAATTGACTTCATGAAGTCTTCTTCTTACTGTAATTTCATTGACAGCAACTTGACGAACCCTTTGGAGTTCATTTCTTATCACTACTGCACTGGTATGTCAATCTCTTAAAACTGAGACTCTTATAAAGCGGTCATCAAGGGCGGAAGTAGCACGATTTCTTCCAGATCCAGATCTTCTACCATAACTTCCAGTCTCACGAAACCTTGCAGCGGCTCTTTCCACGCTAGAATTTGTAAAACCTAGCATATTCGCCACTTCTCTATAGGAATAACCAACATCATGAAGAGCAACGGCTCTAGCTGAATCTTTAGATGACAAAGGCATCGTAAAATAAAAAATAAATTTAGAATTCACTCACGAAACGTTTTAAATTCTCGAAATGTCTGACAAAACTGATTGACAAATGCAGAATACGTTTCCAAGAAAACCTAAACATTCCAAAAAAAAATCCAGAGTGTTTTCAATAATTGTTGTAAAAAGTGTATTGTTCATTTATAAAATTCATATCTCTTAAACCGATAACGATACAGAGAAGAATAAAACAGCAAAATGTTAAAAATGAATCAAACTCTCCAGAAAAGCATATCCAGTGTAGTTTATGTTGCAAAATTACTCTACAGAGTGTTACAAACTTAAAGGGAAAAAACATACTTTTTTATTTTTCTGTATATTTCAACATGTAAACTGTATTTTTGAAAATTGAATAAAATTAATTAAATCCGAAACAATTATCTACATTTTGTAAAAAAAAAGGTGGAAATCGGACCATGGAAGAAAAAGTTATAATACATTAATTTTGATCTAAATTTTGGTTGTCCCGAATTTAATGTCGGTGAGTGTATAAACTTTCCGAACGAAAACGTTGAACGAAATGGGTTATTTGAGTTCTCTACATTTTAGTTTGATCAAAAATAAGGGAAAATATACGTAACTTTATATTCATATTTTCAATTTTAAACATAGTCTGCAATTTTCGGGTTTCGGGGAAATTATCTGTTTTTAAATAGCATGCCTTAACACACAGACAAATACGAAGGCGTAGAAGGTCCATGTTAAAAACACCGCAGCATGGGAGGAGGAAATAGTATATTATGTATGTTATGCACAAGTGTTGAAAGTGGTACTTCCTAAACGAGGAGGTATTTAGCACGAGGCGGTAGCCGAGTGCGGAAATTCTCCGAGTGTGAGAAAATCACTTTTACACGAGTAATGTTCCCAATTTTTCCTACGACCATACAAAATAATCAAAAAAAAAATTGATTTGTTTTCAATAGTTTGTAGGTCACCATTGTGTTACACAAATTTTTTCAACTCTAGAGTTGAAAAAATAAAAACAATGTCCACTTACACATTTTAACTTACCTAGATTTAAATAAAAAGAATAACTTTTTCTCCTATTTGCTTACGCACATCATACCTACTATCTATGTAGGTACAGTGAATAAATTCCGTTTCTGATTTTTTAGCTGCTTGCATTCTTTCAATAAAACAATAATATACCTAAATATGCATACAAAAACAACAAAACACAAAACTAAAACATAATCTCTACATTATAGAAAGATAGAGATGGAGTTAAATATCGATAGCTTGTTAATTATAAAAGTTCTATCTATATTCGATTTGTTTTGAATATTGCTAAAATAAATTTACTTTCTTTAAAACATATTCACTTGCCCCATATCCTTAAACATTGTATGGATATTTTTATCCGAGATAATTGTAAAATTATAAATCGGCTTTTCCTAGGGTATTCTATTTCTGCTCTATAGCTGTCACTTTTTTTCTGTGGTTCAACTCAGTTGACAATGTTGACAGGTTTGATGGGTTGCCTAACATATTTCCCCTTTTTAATATATTATTATTTTTATCATAAATACTCTTAGGTTCCCAAAAATAACGAAAAAAAAAGAATTTTTTATAATTTCAGTAATGCCCTAGTGTACTTTACCCCACCCAGCGCCCCAATTCGCTCCATGGGTCCCGTAAGTTTGTTATTTTTTTAAATAGTTTTGCTGGCAAATTCGTCGGCCATCAGCTGTTTTATATTTCAACACACGTATTGAAAGAAAATATTTCAACACGCGTGTGATATAAAGGACTATCTAGCCAAGTTAGGCGTGCTTTATTTCTTATTTTCATAGGTGGTCGTAGAAAAATAGATAAAGCATAATACACTCGTATATTGTGGCCCACAAAATAATATACCTTTAAAACCACCTCTTATTTAAAAGTCTATGAATAAAACTGTATTCGACGGTGTGTAAAAACTCGCAAAAAGAAAAATCCAAGTAAATTTAAAGCCATTTAGCCAAGAAGATTGATGCGCCATCAGATTATTTTTATTTTCTCCGGTTCTTTCAGGTGAGCCTTGTCCAAGGAAATGTATTCTGCTTCGAACAAAAAGGAAAAATCTAGAAAATACCAGGGCGAAAAGCTATAAAGCTAAACAAGATGAATTTAAAGAAGAAGCTGAGCCTTTCTGACGTGCTATTAATGTCAGCAGACTAACTGGTAGTGCGAACAATTTGTTTCGTTACTTACTGTAAATTGATAAGACTGTGACATGATGATATTGAGAATGACTTGACAAAAAGTAAAACAAATATTATTTTTCGAATATCTTCCAGTTCCACTTTTAAAAATTCACAGATCTTGCATCTTAGGCAAGTATCATAGGCGTATTGAAAATACCTACCACATACAGTGGCGAGAAGGAAACATTGACTTTACACGTTCCGCGTTGTAAAGTCAATGGAAGAAAACCATTATGTCACAGCACAGATTACTCTTATCTGTGAGTATGTCACGTGCCGCTATCACGCATTATTATGACGGCATGGATGCTCCGATTTAGTTTGAAATAATAATTAAATTATTATACTTAGAAATGTGTAGATTATACTTAGAAATGTGTACCTAAATTTGACTGTTTTGTTAAAATAAAAAATATAGGATAATCTGTATATTAGTACATATTGAAGAGAGCTCAAAACCACCTTTTCAAAAATAGCGACAAAATTATTTCTTTAGCTATACACAGCCATTTACCTGCTGGTCCCTGTACTTCTTTGTTCATGAAATGTCTAAATCTTAAGTGAGCTATAAAATGTTTTGGATTGGTATATCCATTCTCCCCCGACTTTCTGTGTAATACGCCAAGACCGCCGCGCTATTTCGCTTTGTTTCAGCGACATTCACTGTTTATTTTTTTTCAATTTTATCGAAATTGAAACAATCAAAAATGCGATTACCATGATATCGACTAATATGGGCACCTGAAAATTTTAAAAATTTCGAAAACGTTATCTGATATCAATGAAATTTAGACGAATAAAATCTATTTGCACTGTCGTAGATTAAATTTTGAATGATACACGTTCGATATGAACTTTGTTAATGAAACTTGCGCAATTAAACCACTCGGCTGACGCCTCGTGATTTAACGTTGCCCACGTTTCATTATAGTGTTCATCGAACTAGTATCATTAATAACTATCTACTAACTGTTCTCAGACTTCTACTGTTCTCTCTCCCGGCCATAATATCCTAATATCAACAAATTTAATATAATAATAAATGCCGAAACCCAAAACAAAACAATATTAATACTCAGCAGATGATGTCATCGATCCTGTGCTGCTCGGATGTTTGTTTAGACTTTACCGCCGTGTTATTAATTTGCATGTCGCATGTCGCGTTAATTTTTCATGAAATATACATTTATATACGCACCCAGTAGTATTTTCAATACTAAAAACACGAATCCCTAATGATACGACATGTTGCATGATATTAAGAATGGCTTGATAATTAGTCAATTAATAAGAGTATATTATTTATCGGATATGTTCTAGTTCCATTTTAGAACACTAATCACCTAACTCCTACCTAGAAAGGGTTGTAATTAACTTTATGGAATTATTATATCAAATCAAAATGAGGTTTTAACCTAACCCGGGAAAAGTTTGTTCTCCTACTAAACTTCCTTAAACTTTTAAGTGTTTTCAAACGAAATTACTCTGGATTATTTTCAAGATGTGGCCTGGAAACCAGATATCGAGTTACGTTGTGGACTGGGGATTATTGGAAAAAATACGTGATCGTTTAATAAAATTGAAATAGAAAATTTTAAAAAATTGATATTTTTGCTACAGGTGGAGAAAATCAAAGGAATATTCTCTACCGAAGAAACTTTTTAATTACAATTTAAAAATATTTATTTATTTACGAAATTTCAACAAGCAATCGTTTTATTTCGATAACGTAAATAGAAAAGAAAGAAGTAAACGTTCCATACCATTCTTTTGACGATAATACATCTCTCATATTTAATGAAGAAAATAGTAAAATCCTTATTTATAAAGTCAATACTGCTATAAAGGTCCTAGATCTATATTTTTCAGAGAATGATCTGTCAGTGTGCTTTTTGTTCGTTAAAATTTCTACTTTCTCGTGGTGTAAAAAAAATATACATTACTATGGTAAATGTGATGAAATCCCCTTTAAATCCTACCTTTAATTATATTTAGAACAACTATTTTCGCATATTTTTTGCGATCTTTATGTTTTATGGATTTGTAATTTTTTTGTTTATCAATGTAACATGGAATCTTACGATTTTCAAATAATTAAAGTATAAATTTTAATAAATAGCTGAAAATTGTACATAATAATTTAAAAAAAAATTTCGGATTCTAGTTTTTTTCGTTTCTTTGCATTTTTTGAGAACATTTACCATAGTAAAGTATATTTTTCTACACCATCAGAAAGTAGAGATTTCAACGAACAAAACGCCCACTGACTTTTTTTAAAAAGCAGATATTTTGACGTGAGCATTTTCGATTGAAAATTAGGGTGCTTTTTCGATATTAAGTCAAAATAAATATTTTAAATCAAAAAAATTACAGTGTGTTTGGGACATAAAAAGGTAAGTTTTCACCAAATTTCGTGTAAAAGATAAAAATAAAAAACCAAAAACTTGGTTATTTGAATTTTTCACATACATTTTGAGGTTATGTGAAAAAAGTGTAAATACAAAAGTTATAGGTAGATCTTTTTATTACCTACAACTTTGCTATTTAACGTTTTTCCATACGACTTGTAGTTTTGCCGGAAATCGAGATAAATCGTTTTCTACCCTTAAGGTGGGAGTATCAACATGCTTGCCAACCTATAGCCTATTTCGCGTAGATTTATTTATGTTTTCTAGCTTTTATACAAAATTTAAAGAAAATCAGTATCGACTTGATATTCTATAGGTAATAATTGACATATTTAATAAATATCAAGGAATTTCATAACTTATTTTAGGAGAATTGTATAGCGAAAAATATCGGCTAAGATTTTTTTTAACATTATTATGTCATTGTCACTCATTGTTCTTTCACTATACAATTCTCCCAAAATTAGCAATGAAATAAATTGATATTTTTGTAATATATCAGATACTACCTAAATAATTTACCGACGATATTGATTTTCTTTAAATGTTAGTTATTAAAATAATAAACTCAAAAAATCAACGCGAAATAGGTTATAGGTTGGCAATAGGTTGAATGACGTTGAGAATTCAACCTTAAAAACTCACCCCCTTCCACTTCCCGACCTCGGATCGCCCGTAAATTATTTTTCCTTTCATTTTTATTATATTCTCTTTCTTTTCCAATGGGTTTCATCCTACTATTATTTTTTTTGATTTCAAAAATTATCGACCCTGGTCTATATCTATAGTAGGTACAGATCTATAATATCGACCGCCATCGATCGAATATTCCGGCATTGTTTAAAATCAGTCTCGTATAAGGAATTTTGTTGGTAGATTTCAACCCGGTTCCACCAATTTATTTAACTTCTTCTCATAGGGGTACTTAATAAATTTTAATGTTAAGTACTTCCTTCCGATTTTTAAATTTATTAACTGTCGCGACGGTTAGCAGATGGATGGTGTTAACCGTGTTATTTGGCGCGAACTTTTATTATGACATAATTTTTTAAATATTACACACAAGCTTATTGACGTTGACCTTATGGCTCATTATATTTAATTTGCAGCAATTAATATTGAAAAATTTTAAAATAGAGATAAAGGGGAACAAGGCAGGATGACCATAAAACCAAACAATTATTAGAAATCAGTAAGTTATGTAATTATTATTATTATTCTTATTATTCTTATTATTATTATTATTATTAAAATAATTATTATAGGTTTAGACAGTAGGCGGAAGTCCGGTAGACTGTCGCATTTTATAATTGCGCGGGTAAGTCTCTATGTCTCTAAGTCAGTATATTATATTTAAAAAAAAACTGAGTCTTTTCGATACAGCGTGAAAAACTAAAAGTTTATATATTAGAGAAGAAAAATGTAGGCAAAAGGTATAAGCCGATTTTCATTACATTTCAATGTTTTAAAAATAAAAGCCAGTCTATAAGACACCGAACGACAAAGGGCACAAACTTGGCATTATAAACAGAAGAAAAATAAGAAATAAAGTCGAAAGAAGTAAAATGTGAAAAACAAAGAGAGAAAACTGAAAGATTTAAAGACGCTAGAAGATAAAGTAACAAAAACGAAATACTGTGCAAGTTTTGAAATTGAGCCAAAATGCGCGCTAGATATGCAGAAAAGCTTTTGAGGAATATAAATTACACTCGTCGTTCTCTGTCTAGTTGCAGAGTTATCATTTGCGACGAATAAAGAGGACTAATGGCAATCTTATTAGAGTTCTATGTGTGCTGATGTCGCAGTGATAGTTTATTTCTGTAAATTTAGGGAAACGCCAAAAAGTGCAGATAAGATGATTATAGTTTGACGTAAGTTCGTACAAAGTGTAAACAAGCGAAATCAAAGACCTTGTAAATTATAGACTCAATGAGCCTAATGAATAAAAATGTTGCAATTGTTTTTTCTTATAAAATCGAAGTAATTTCTTGAAAGCCAATGAATAAAAACTAAAGTAATTGCTTTTGCGTCCGGCAATTGGTTAAAAGTGCATGAATTGCTTCTAGTTAATGCCATTTCTTAAAAAATAGAAGCAATCGCTATCGTTTGCTTAAAATGTGATGAATAAATTAAGGAATTGCTTTTTCTAGTGTAGCGATCGCTTTCAACTTTTTAAGGTAGGTCGACCCCTGCATCATTTGCTTGGTAGCAGTCAACTTTAGTTCTCCTCGGCCTACACGTGCGTTGCTCTTAATTTGATGGCTGAATATATGAACGTGCGTAAAAGAAAAATCTACAGCGTACGTAAAAATTGCAGATATGATAATTTCAGTTATATTGATTTGACTGAGAAAATGTTGAGTGGTTGGCAAATTATAATTTTTTGACTGATACTGGTAAAAGGCGAGGGGTGCACTGTCGACTTTACTCGGTGTTCACCAAACTACTGTCTGTAAGACATACACTTCTGTAATGGATGCAGTTTTGGAGAATGCCAATATTTTTATTTAATTTCCTACAAGTGCTGAAGCTGTTGTGGAAGCTAAACGGTTGTGGTCAGAGAGATTTATTTATGTCCCTTCAATTTGTGAACGAATATCAATTGCTTGTCTTTTATTTCTTCATCACTATTATCACTTTCCTCATTTTCACTGAAATCTGCCATCACAAATATAAGTTTCCTATTTTCCACAAAAACGTAATAGATTACTATTGTACTAAATAAAATAGAACAGCGTTGTTGTATTTACGTCAACTCTTTTGCAAATTAGGCAGCAAACTTAACATGAAATCTATAATCTAAACAAGTGGATAAGCCACGTCTGAACTTGTATTAAATAAGCATTTGCTACAGAGGTGTAAGAAAAACAGCAATTGCTTCAAAATTTTACTCATATCCAGATCTAGCAATTGCTTTTACTTATAGCATTTGCTAGTCAAGCAATTGCTTTTACTAAAAAGTAATTGCTTGACTAAAGACAGCTTTACTTCTCAGTTGAAAAGCTCCAGAAACTAAAAATTATATTAACTGAGTGGCGCCTTATAGATTAGCATAGCATCACTTTGTTGCGACCATCTGTTCTACCGACGAAAAGCTGCCAACGTATTTACGTATTATACAAAATATGATATCCAAATTTTATTTTTCTAGTGCAAAACCCAAAACAATTATAGAGCCGACCCACTTTTGTAAATCACCCTGTATAAAACCAAAATTTGATTTGATACTCAGTAAATGTCAGTAATATTACCAACAAAGTTAAAGATAAATGAGAACGCTTTACGACAGATGCAGGTCTACTGGAGAGCGAAAACTTGGATTTTTAAGTGGAGCACTTCAAACTGTCGCTTGCAATAATAATCTTTGTAATGACTTTTCGACCATCCGACCTATTTTATTTGTCTGTGTCTTGTTAATTTATAATGACAAACTCATTTTGTCAGATATTTTGTAACATCCCTAAATTCTGATTATTGTAAAGGACGGAATATATGCAAAATGCATACATGCATTTTTTGTCAATTTTATAATAAAATGCATATTTTTCATAAATTATTTTTTTAAGAGCATATTTTTATGTTTTCTGCTTTATCAAAAAATTTAAAACGTTTTTAATGTCCAGTTCGGTACTTATTTCAGGATTTGGATTGGATTTAGATTCGCAGTGTGTTGTGCAAAGTAAAGAGTTGTTAAAAAGTGCAAGTGTAGCTAAAGATCTTGTTTTTATTAGGGTTAATTTCAGTTTTACACCGGACATAATATCCTCGTTGGAGCGTACAAATTTAAGTTTAAGAGGCTTAATTAGTACTATTGTTGAAACTTTTTCCGCTAAATGTAACAACATTCCCGGTAACAGTGGGTCATGCAAGGAACCAAATTGGATGTAACTATAAAAAAGAATAAAGGATTTAAATTGGATGTAACTGTAAAAAAAATAAATGATTTAAATAACTGCAGTAAAAAGCATTTATGAAAGTAAACCATATAACGAAGTTTTATCATGGCCTTATATTTTGCTACCTAAATTGCAGTATTGTCCGCGTGCATCAATAGAAGTTGAAAGAAGCTTCTCTTTGTATAAACATTTTTTTTGCTATTTGAAGACAGTCCATTTTAGTTAAAAGTTTTTTTTGAAATAAACATATTTTTTAGAACCCAATGTGTTTCTTTACCTCATTTTACTATAATAGATTAAGAAATATTGCATAACAGTATGCATACTTGGAAAAAAAATTGCAAATAACTGCATATTTTAAAAGCAAACAAGGCATGCGCATATTTTGGCTGAATTTAAGTGCATATAATCCGCCCTTTAATTTTAACCATTAAAATGTGTTCTTTCATTCCAATCTACTTAAAAAAATCTCTTACCTATTGTAATTAACAGTTTTTGTACATTCTGGTACAACCATGCACAAAAATTGTTCAAACTTGTACAAACGATAACCGAGCGACTCAGATTGTGAGAAAATCGTTTTTGCCAATGTCAAGTTAAAGTTGCTGGTTAATTATTTTTTCAAATCTTCGGGCCACCGGACATTCCTTCTATAGGTACCTAAAAGGGGCGAATGTTGAAGTACTAGGTGCTACTGAAGGAATGAAAATATTTTCTCAAAATTAGCTCCATAATCTGTGTGGGTTACAGCAAACGGCGTTTATCATTGAAAAATCCAGGTGTCGAAAGTAAACAATGAACTTTTTACATCTGTTGAGATTATGGGCCTATAATAGGGGTAAACTTAAAGTAGGGAAATATTTTATAGCGTTCATATTCATAAATAGTGCAGAACATTGCTAGACCACAAAACAAATACCCATACGATCATAATAATATAATTTTATAGCGTCAAAACACACATCGCTCACGTATTCAGGGTTCAGCATATTATAGCAAAAAAAGCATCTGCACTCTTTTACCATCAGATATTCCTCCAAAATAATACCTGCATGCAATCGTTGTGCTTAATTCGAAAAAAATAAATAATTTAAAAAAAAGTCAGTGGCGAGCAAGTTTTTTGTCAAAAATATTAGTTGGACTGTCTTCCGGGACGCCATTGGACTTAATAATTTTAATCTAATTGAGGCTAAATTATTCTCTTATTATTACAAACAGAATGGCCAAATTTCAACAAAATCGAATAAAAGAGTATCGGATATTTACGAACATCCAATTTTTTTTTAAAAGGCTGACACCCTTTATCGTAAAAACTATGCATTTTCGGACCCATGTTTATATGAACGTTTCTTTCTAAAATCACTCAAAGAAGCACCCCTTGGAGTTTGGCCGCATACTTAAATAACACCCTGTATGCTGTATGTACGGATCTACGGTATGTCTATGTGTAACTGTCATGCTTATGATAAATCTTCGAACTTGCAATTGTGGGGGGAGGGAGGAGGAGGACATTGTCGGCGACATAGCGTATAAGGACAAACCTTAAATCCTTAAAAAATAGTCTTTAAACTTTTTATCGAAGCATATAAATAAGCTTAAAGAATCCATTAATTTTATTATTCACCATAACGTTTAAAAGTCAATTTTGCACGCTCCCTATTAAAACGATTTATGGGGAAGATGGCGCAATATGTCAATATGCCCCGAAATAAATTCCCGAATTTTCGAATTTTATGTGGGAGACGGGACGCGTCGATGAATAAAGCCACGAGCCCGGCATATTAAATCGGCGTTTTATTGGATATCATTTTAGTTTCGGGTGCGGAGACGAAATAAGACGAGAAACGATGGGCGTTTGAGGAAGAATGATAAATATTAGGGATGTTTTGGCTAATGGATGAAAATTACACCTATACAGTTACAGTGTGCGCATATTTAGTTGCGGTAATAATTAATATTGTTATGATAAGTAGCTACTAGGGATCAGTGGCGGCCCGTGAGTTAGAGTCACAGTGCTATGGTCCCTATCCTTCCATCTACAGCTTAACTTTTTATGTTTAAAAGCGATTATGCGTAAATCAATATCGTAGTTCTCGTGAGCCTAGCTCAGCTATGACCTATATCCATGCAGTTTTCCTGCAATTATATATACATAGATCGGTTTCAAAACGTCTTTCGCCGTTGTCCGATGCCTAACTTCCAAGAGTTTTTGTCATCCCATTGGCCATCTCTCAGATCTCTTAAGCTCATTGCTCTGCCTACACCTTCTTTCCAGGTCTTTCTAGGTCTTCCGCATTTTTTCCGATTTGGTGGTATCCATTGCATAACTTTTCTGGACAGTCTAGATTCATCCATTCGTTGGACGCGACCCGTACCATATTAATTGTTTTCGCTCGATATCAGTTGTCAATGATACCTCTACTCCCATTCTTCGTCGGACCTCCTCACTTCGAATTTTTTCTCTTCTGGATATTCCTAGTGATTGTCTGAAAACATCCATTTCGGTTGCTTCAAGTTTTCTTCGGTTATTTTACGTGATTCTCCACGTCTCTGTCCCGTATAGTAGAGGACTTTTAATTAAGGTTTCATATATATTATGTTGTCGCTTTTTCCCTATGTGCCATTCAAGCACCCAATCAGTCTTCTGGCCTGAGTTATTAGTTTTTTAATTTCTCTATCATCTCGTCCGGTGGTGTCAAATTCAACTCCCAGGTATGTGTAGTCATTGCACTATGTGATTTCTTCAGTGTCAGGTTGGATATTTGACATTTCTGCTCCTATTGGAAGGTACTTTGTTTTTTGTGTATTCAGTTCCAAGACCCACTGTTTATACTCTTCTTGTATTTTCCTGGCCATATACTCTGAGTCATCTTTATCGTTAGCAATAATAACTTGGTCATTTAGAGCTTTTGCTGTACATATTTTAAATAGTGTTGGTGAAATACAACAGCCTTGCCGTCGACCGTTATTGACAAAAAACCTCTGTGATAGTCTGTTACCCAATTTTATTCTCGATGTAGAACGGTCATACTAATATAAGTTTTGGAGAACCTTTATTATGGTGTGATTAATGTTAGATTCATGTAATACTTTACAGAGATTCTTTATAGGCACCGTATCATACGCTTTATGGAGATCGATAAACATGTGTATCTTGATTGGTACCAGACCTCTTTTCTATTATTTGTTTCAGACAGAAAACGTTGTCATTACAAGTTCTTCCAGCCCTAAAACTGGATTGCTCTGCTTCCTTTTGATTCTTATATTCCGATTCAATTATGTTTCGAAGTATTCTTCCATATAGGCGGTTTAGCGTGCTAGTCACTGATATTCCTCTGTAATTTGCGCACTCCAGTTTATCGCCTTTTTTGTGAATAGATGAAATGTGGGCATCTTTCCATTGTTCTGGTATAGATGCTCCATTTAGAAATTTGTTAAAGCACCAGGTCAATCCTTGAAATAATTTTTTTGTACGACACTTAATCAATTCAGCTGAAATTCCCTCTGGGCCTGGGACCCTTCCATTTTTTAGACCGCGTACAGCTTTTTCCAGTGTGACCGTTTCGATGATAACTTCTTCGCCTTCTATTATCACTTCTGTTGGTGACATGGTTTTGTATTTATCTCTGTCTTCTGTCAACAGCTGTTCGTAGTGGCTTATCCATTTTCTTATTGGTATTAGTTGAATATTTGCACCCTTTCTCTCCTTAGGCCTGACTTTTTTGACAAACTTTCATGCCTCTGAAGATCTTGCTCCTCCTAGGTATGTGTTAATTTCGGTGCATTTTTTGTCCCACATTTGCCTTTTTGCTGCTGACATTGTTCGTCTTGTTGTCCTTTTTAATTCCAGGTAGTTATCCGATTTTCTGTTCCTTCAATTACCGTGGCAAATCCTAGGCAAGTACCTGATTAATTGTTTTAATCAAAATTCTACGTTTTTGTTCCAACTAGTATGTTACTGTCACCGATAGTTATTTTTAGTTATTATATTTTATAATTTTTAAAAATTTATTTTCTATCTTGGCACATATTATTATTATTACCTAACTTTTTAAGAGCCAGGCGCCCCATGTTCATACCAATGAAAATCTTTCAGTCAGTTGCCGTACGCGGTGGCGCTATTCAGTTGTTGGATCGTATCTGATTCGTTCTGGAGAGTCAGATGCATATTTTCATTCCTACAAAAACTATACCTATTACTACGTACCCGTAGTAATAAGTAAAAATACTATTACTACATTAAATACTTTATTACCAGTTGGTGCCGGTAACAGATATCAGAATAAAATCCAAAGTTTGTAAAGTTAAATACTAGGTTGAAGCAGTGTAACAGGTTAATTTCAAATATTGTAGCTGTTATTGACTGGTCCACACTCACACCTGTTATCTGTTATCAAATACCTATGACACGTATTTTGTAACATCCCCAATTACAATTAATTTTATATTACGTAGCACAAAGGGCAATACCATATTTTTAACAACCACAACCAACAACAATCATTTAAAAGTAGATTTTTTTCCTTGCGACTCCAACTTTATAAACAGAAAGTAATTTAGTTTGAAAATTTCCTGAACTTTTCTGCTGCATGTCCGAATCTTTTGTCAGCCCGGCTCGAACGCCTGCAGGACCTTAAAGCCCCTGCGAAACTTTGAGGTTTTATTTATTGATCTGCACCCCGAAATTCGGGAAAATTGCGGATTTTCGTCGAAGGCTTAAAGGTATTATCGAGAAATAGTTTAACATTTTTATTTGGCGATTCTCAAAGCACCTCCACAATATAAAAAGGCAATGTTTATCTGAAAATAATCACCCACTTTTAGATGCATCTTAAAAATATGCTGTTCTGACCATTTCATGGGAAATCTCATGTAAATTTTACTACCCTCAAATATTGAGCCTAATGAATAAAAATGTAGCGATTGCTTTTTCTTATAAAGTAATTTCTTAAAAGCCAATGAATAGCAGCAATTGCTTAAAAGTGCAGAAATTGCTTCTAGTCAATGTTTTTTCTTAAAAAATAGAAGGAATCGCTATCGTTTGCTTAAAATGTGATGAATAAATTAAGGAATTTTTTTTCTAGTGTAGCGATCGCTTTTAACTTTTTAAGGTAGGTCGACCCCTGCATTATTTGCTTGGTAGCAGTCAATTTTATTTCTCCGCGGCATACACGTGCGTTGCTCTTAATTTGTGTCTTCAATTATGGCTGAATATAATATGAACGTCCATAAAAGAAAAATGTACAGTGTACGTAAAAATTGCGAAAATGTCAAGTGGTTGGCAAATTATTTTTTGACTGATACGGGTAAAAGGCGAGGTGGTGCACTGTCGCCTTTAAATAAGATAAAAGTCTTTCTGCGGAAATTGTCGGATCCGGGCTTTCAAAATTCTGTAGGTGAAGAACTCGGTGTTCACCACACTACTGTCTGTAAGACATACACTTCTGTAATGGATGCAGTTTTGGAGAAGGCCAATATTTTATATTGTTGTGGAAGCTAAACGGTTCTGGTCAAAAAGATTTATTTATGTGCCTTCAATTTGTGAACGAATATCAATTGCTTGTCTTTTATTTCTTCATCACTATTATCACTCTCCTCATTTTCACTGAAATCTGCCATATCACAAATATAAGTTTCCTATTTTTCACAAAAACGTAACAGATTACTATTGTACTAAATAAATAGACCAACGTTGTTGTATTTACGACAACTCTTTTGCAAATTAGGCACCAAACTGAACATGAAATCTATAAACTGAACAAGTGGATAAGCCACGTCTGAACTTGTGTCTGTGTCTGAACTGAATAAGCATTTGCTACAAAGGTGTAAGAAAAACAGCAATCGCTTCAAAATTTTATTCATATCCAGTTCTAGCAATTAAGCTTCCTAAATTTATTACAAATGTAACTAAGAGAAATTGCCGGAAATTATTTTTAAGTTTCTAGGTTGGCCGCTAGGGGGGCGTAACTATAGTAACCAATCAAACAGCGGGATTTTCTCAAAAATCCTTTTAGTAAATGTGTATCAAAGGTGGCATATTTTTAATCTAATAAAAATTCTTGATAACTTTCGTTTTTTGAGTTTTTGGTTTAACTTTTTCGTTTAAGAGGGGTAGGAGGGGATAAATATTGATATGCAAAAATAATTACAACTTTGGTTTGGCTTATCGAAATTTGACAAATTTGAACTCGCTAAATAGGGATTGTTTTGTTTTATCAACTTATTAAAGGACGAAGTGGTTTTGAATTTCGTTGCGACAGCTAGAGATTTAGCAGAAATAGCAATTTCTTAATTTTTCTTAAAAGTTTTAAATGCAACGATATATACAGTGTCACCAGTAAAGTCCGCATCATACGGGATTTTTTTTTTATTAATAGCTTTATTCAAAATTTGACTTTGGCATCAAGTTCTGCTTCGATCGAGATGAAAATTAAGCAAAAAAATAGTAGTCACGTGATTCGCATTATTTATCAAATTTTAATTTTTTCCAAAAAATTATTGAAAAGTGGATTTATTTCTGAAAATATCGAAAAAAGTTATTAGAAAACGTTTTTTAAAATGCAGTTTCTAGCCCACATGCAAAATTTCAGCTGCATAAGATAATATTGATTTTTTACCTATATTTTGTGAATTACACTACTTTTGCAAAATAAGACTCAACGCAACCTACATAAAACTTCTCAGTTTTGACAAGGCTTTATTTCAGATACATTTTCCTTAAAGTAGCGCCATATTAAATGTGTGTTTTTCTACAAAATCAAAATTGGGCTATTAAAATTTGGTCGCATGTGATGTAAAGTTTATTTGTTTTTGAACCTATATAAGGTAACTTCATAAAATAAGTATTTTTAAAAACGTAGTTTGTGTCTGAAAGTAATACACCTTAATATTAAGACAAAAAAGAACATAGTGTCTTCAGTTACTTTCAGACACAAACTACGTTTTCAAAAATACTTATTTTATGAAGTTACCTTATACAGGATCAAAAACAAATTTTAATAGCCCAATTTTGATTTTGTAGAAAAACACACATTTAATATGGCGCTACTTTAAAGAAAATGTATCTAAAATAAAGCCTTGTCAAAACTGAGAAGTTTTATGGGTAAAAAATCAAAATTATCCTATGCAGCTGAAACTGTGCATGTGGGCTAGAAACTACATTTAAAAAAACTTTTTCTCATAACTTTTTTCGATATTTTCAGAAATACCCCACTTTTGAATTATTTTTTGGAAAAAATTAAAATTTTACAGATAATGCGAATCACGTAACTACTATTTTTTTTGCTTAATTTTCATCTCGATCGAAGCAGAACTTGATGCCAAAGTCAAATTTCGAATAAAGCTATTAATAAAAAAAAACCCATATGATGCGGACTTTACTGGTGACACTGTATTTTTTAACCGAGTTACTCAAGAACAGCTTAGACGCCAAAGAAATTTGCGTAAACAATTGGTGCATGCCATCCCGCTTCTCGTATTGGAAAATCATTTTTCAGGCAAATATACCGCATAATCCAAATTCAATATCGAATTTTTCTTTCAGCGGAAAAGAGCTTCTCGAGAATAAACCTGTTAAAATCGCGATCTTTTGCCAAGAGATATTATATATCAAGAATGCATAGGCGTTGTAGGTGTGACCGAAAACAAAATATGCGAAGTAGGAATATTATTATGGGATGGGGAGTTTACATTAGGTGCAACTATCGGTCGTTTTTAAATGAGTAAATTTGCATCCGCTGATAAAAAGTCATCAAAACGCGTGCTTACCATAGTGGGGGATTTTTGTGGGGCGGGTACGCCCCATCCCCCCAAAGGTTTACATAGATTAAGAAATAATAATGGTATCAATTTTAAAATATTTGTCATGTAACAGTATATTTTACAACTGTGACGGCTTTAGGAAGGAGAAGGGTGGGTGGGTCTAATATCTTTGTTAACCTATTTACACATTTTTTTATTGGACTGTTCATTAATCCATCTGTTTTCTGGTCTGCAAAATGGCAGATGTTTTCGGTGAAAATGCAAATAGCGTTCCCTATACTGGATTGTGATGCACTTCGTGGTTTATTTAGTTGTCTACCTTTCGAAAATTGCCAGTGTGACTGCCTTTTAAATTGGAGTTAATTCCGCTGGGATGGCGCTACGGTGCATTAATGGCCGTTTTGCTTTTGTAAAAAGGCTTTTAATACATCTTACCGCTGTTGTTGGGATTGCTTGGGTTATGGCTGCCCGTAGAGTCCTAACAAGGACAAAACGGCCGTCGTGGTCTACCCGCCCCAGGGTATCCATTGTGCTTAGATCCCTGTGTATTCCAATATAAAAAACAGTCACACACTTGTTCGATATGCCAAAATATTCACTTTTTAATTATTTTCGCGGATACTCTATTATCTTCTAGTTATTGAGTTATGTTTTAAGGAAACAAAAACTTTAGAAAGTAATATTTAAATTTCAGACAGGTATTTAAAAATGTTGATCTGATGGTGGTATCTGAAAACCGAAACGAATATTTATAAATTAGCAACTGGTAGTAGTGCCGGTAGAAAATTCTTTCGGTTTTTCAATATATTTGTAAATAACCTCACAAGGAAACAAAAACGGAAAATGAGGTTTTCGGTTTTTGTCTGATATCTCTGGAAGTACTCAGAACTTTCTTGATGTCTCACCGATTAAGTGACGCTCCAAATTATCAAACTTTGCCTTAATTTAACCTTTGCTTGTATCTTTTATAGTTGCCGAGATCCCAATGGTGTGCATCGAATTTGGGACACCCTGTACATGTCAAAAGATATAATGTACTCTATAAACAGTGAGTTGTTTGTAGGCTCGGCGCAAAAGTATACAAATTAATTGATTTAGCCGATACTAAACCGAACCGAACAAACCCGAACAAAATTATTTTGAGTTTAACGACAAAATTATTTTGAGTTTAACGACAAAATATACAATAGTAAAAATGGTCTTATTATGGGTTACCCTCTTAAGTCCTTTATTGGCCGAAATATTTATGGATTTTTTAGAAGCTAAAATAAGCAATCATCCTCTTTTCAAACAGTTTCTCTATTGGCATTGGTATGTTGATGAGGTATTAATTTGTTTTCTTGATAGACAGTTAAAAGTATTTTTAGAATATATTAACAGCCTACATAATAACATCAAGTTTACAATAGAACACGAAAGTGACAATTCTATAAATTTTCTTGATTTAAATATTAAAAGAGAAAATAATAGACACATTGTCTCAGTTTTCCATAAATCATCTCATAGTGATACTGTCATAAACAACTCTTCGTGCCACCCTATACAACACAAATTAGCTTCTTTTCACAGTATGATCCATAGACTAGTAACTCTCCCGCTAAATAAAATTAATTTTCAAAAAGAACTAAACATTATAAAAAAAATTGCAGTTAATAACGGTTATAACTGAAATCTAATTGACCAAATCCTAAAAAAGAAAACTTACAAAAAGGCTATTGACTTAGTTTTTCCTAGAAGCAAAAACTCTGACCAACTTAATATAAATTTGTGTTCCAAAACTAATAACTCTTTAAGTAAATTTATCAAAACCAATAAAACTAAAAGAGATAAAAACAAAAAAATTAGGCGTCTATAAATTAAAATGTAAAGATTGTTCTAAAACATACATTGGCTACAGGCAGACATTTTAACAAAAGAATACAGGAACATTATAACAGTTTTCTAAAAAATAAAGCAGACTCAAATTATGCTAACCATTTACTTGATTATCAACATAATTTTGATCCTTCCTTTTAAATCTTACATACAGATAACAAAGGCTTAAAATTTAGTTTGTTAGAATCTATGGAAATAAATAAACTTAAAAATACGGACCTGTTACTTAATGATCAATTAGATTTAAATAATTCACCTTTGCTAAATTTATTCTGTTGGCCATAACTTAAGATTTTGTAAATTACTCATATTGTACCTTATTTAATTTAATTTTTAAACCCCTTTGTTGGATTTCCCCGCTATTGTAACCCTTCCACTGTTTTATTTACATCTTTAATAATTTTATTGCACCAACCTTTTATTAAATCATTGTCATCTGACGAAGCTACAGTGTTAGCGAGACATTTCATTTTTCTTTTTTTCAACTTTGTTTTACTGTATCCCATAATACTGCAAGAGTATACCTTTATAAGTGAGATGCGTGGCGATCTTTGCTTGATCGTCGATGAGAATGCTGTTTTTTTATAAACGAACACCCATTACTAAGATGAAACAAAAGGTCACGACAAATTTAAAATAAACCTGTACTTTACAGCTATTAAAATTAATTACTAGTTACGATTGTTGTTTCACCAGTTGCTTCGTTTCACCCTTTACCAAATTATAAAATAATTACCATAATTATATCTTTAATTTCACCTTTAAGGTCGTGCTACCTGGCAATTACCTGTAATATAGTAATTTTATTCAAATATTAACATCTAAAAAGGAAGAATATAATTAACATTTACGTGTGCATGTTGCCCTTTGGCTCGGTTGAGCGCATGCCAATACATAGGGCCATATTCTGGTGGAAAAAAGTTTACTTTCTTGAAAACTATTACAAGATAAAATGCGAAACCTCAAAATCCAAGAAAAAAAAATTTTCACACAGGGTGACTTTTTGAAAACTTACAAGGGCTATATTTTCTAAACTAAAGAAGGTTAGTATATGAAAAAATCAAAAATACCATTTCTAGTGCGTGGGAATAAAAATAAGGTATTTTGCGAACCATCCTCCCACAACCCTGAAGCACTACCCTCATTCTCTTTAAAATCTTAAACGAAAATTTAGGAAAATTTTGAAAAAGTACTTTAAACCTGGCTGTTGCGAAATTTGGCAGCAAAAATTAGAAACTAAGCCTAAATGATAAAAAATTATCCCCAGCCTAAACTAAAACACTATTGTAGTGCTATAACTCTCTCTTATTTTGTTGCAATAACACAAATACGTGTTTTTTGCTCTTTGGTGTTGCCGTTATTCTCCCTGTATGGTTTCACAAAACTGAATTCTGTCTTTCCGGATCCATTGTCGCAAACTTTTCATTTTGTAAGCGTGAAATTTATGCATTTTCAGTACTTTTTTAATGGAATATATCTCTTATAGATACTGAGAAAGAGAGAACTGTTGCTTAATGACGCATTGACACCTTTGGATTTATAGAAATTTGACCAATAACCTCAATCTGCACATCTTCATCCAAAACTGTAGGTTGTTTGTTGTTTGGTTTTTACATAGTGGGCATGTGAGTTCCCATTATTATTGGGTACTTGATGCTTTTGATTGACTTTGTTGGATGTCACTACTTATATCCTCCGTCTTGACTTGTCAGTACAATCAGTTTGCTATTTGTTTACGATGTACGGATAGAAAAAGAAAAGTAATTCCTTTCGAATTTATTACCACTTTTTAATCTGTATCCGTCTAAGCACACAAAATGTCCTCGTCCCATTCATGGTTTTTATTTTACATTATTTAGTATAAGGATGGCACTTGGGCCCTTCGGTGCTGATGATGATACTTTCTAGTACCGAAACATGTACACCCCATTAATTTGACGTTTTAATATTTTTCTGAAGACGACTGTGGGTTTAAGAATTAAAAAAATATGATTCAATTTACAATTTTATAAGAGTTTTATTTCTTTTTGCAGTAAATTTAAATTAATTAAAAATTTCATGCTGATTTTCAAAAACAATGTTTCATCCCATGATACCTTTAACCTTAAATAAACTACTTATTTCCGACTTTATTAACAGTATAAAAATAATATATAACAATTAAAAGCCTAAGAAATCATAACCATTACCACTGGTAAGTTAAACTGAAATCATTTACAACGTACCGCAAACATGGAAAATATGACATTACCGTCAGCGATCATTGAATAAACTTTATCTTCGCTTTCGTATCAGTATAAATGTCAAATTTAAAAAAAATTGCGATGGCAGACCCTTAATAAACTATTTTTTTAGCCACAAGTACCAAGTACCCTGCAAACAAAAATTATTTGCATCAAAGAGGGCTTGGATTAAAAAACGTAGGGCTTGGTTTAGATCACAATGATATGGGGACGATATATCTAACCACATCTAGGTTAAAATTTTGTCAAATTCATATTATGACATGATATGCCAAACTAATCAGTAATAAAATAAGTTGACAAATACAAATTTATTTTTGTTGTTTACAAAATTAACAAAGTAAGAATATGCTTCTTAAGAATAGTCCAGCATGTTCCATAAGATCTTCCCACTTCTTGGGATAGGCGTCTTATATACAATTTGTTGGCGTATTTTGCAATATTTCACAAACGTTTGCAACAAGTTCTTAGAGATGGTCTTTCTGCTTCTTTTTTGTGTTGTATAGAACCTTTTTCCCTAAACACAGCCACGGTTCTTTTCAGGCAATGATAAAAATCCACAGCAATAAAAGCAAAGTTAGGAAAATGTTCGTGAAAATCGTCCCTGCACAAACCCGGATTGTATTGCCACTCACCATTTACTCTAACACCGTTTCGAAAATACGCTTCAACCATGAGTGTTTTGTGCTGTTCAGTAAAGCCCATGCATTGTGTCAATTGTTTAAGAAATTGGAAAAATTAGCGATGAATCAAATTACTTGTCACGACTGTCAAAGATGACGGAATAACTGATTGATTGTTAATTCAGGTAGTTACTGACACCCAACAGGTATTAAGCTCTACGGCTAAGCATTACGTCCTTAGATGCAAGGCCCTCTTTGAAGCAAATAATTTTTGCTCGCACGGTATTAAGTACTTGTATTTCAAAGACTGACCTACTTATTAGTATTACATTGTTCATCTCGTAGAAGAAGTGATATTAAATGTCTGGTGCAACAGCTTTCTTTCAACTTCGGAATCATTGAAAAGTGTAACCAAATATCTGCCTTCTATCATACAAACCCGGAAGGTTATTTGATATTTTCCAGCGATATCTTAAGTAGGATTCTAATTTCTTCCAGTTCACGCTCTTAATGGAATCTCTTTAGAGTCTAGAGCTTCACACAAATATAATTAAGGTTTATATTGCTGCGAATCAGTTAACTTACCAACCGCAATTTACCTTCATCGCAAAAACGAATGTGGTTATCACATTTCTAAGGGGGCCTATTCACTAGGCAATGCTCGAGTAACCAGATTGACAATAAAGTCGGATGCGATCGAATTTGCCCGTAAATTGGCGATATCAATCAAATTGCAAGCAATATTTTGGTTGCCGAGCGAATATTTTATTTACCAGGCAAAAGGTGAATCGGGTTGCGTTTAAAAACAATTTACACAGATTGTCAGAAGGTTGCTGTGTGCAGCTTCCTTGAAATTTTGTGTGTGTGTGTGTATGTGACGGCATGCAGTGCTAAAGTCAAATTTCTCTAAAAACACGCCGCATCCTGGCTAAGTCACCTGTCATTTATGGCACCCTGTTGAAGTCTGGTCTATTTTACCTTAAGATGTTGGCGACAAAAACAGGACTGGGTAAGTTCTTTTACCATTGCATTTACCATATTTTAAACCAGTACGGGGGTCTTAATGGTTTATTAGCATAATGGCTTGCAAAAAGACAGCGTTAATTTTATTTACAATTGAAACATCTAACTCAACGTGCGATAGATTAAAAGTTATGGCGTTATTCATTGGTAAAACATAGAAATATATTTGACGTGCACTAAACTTACGCCAATGGAAAACTCTATAAACAACCTTCACAACATACAAGAGTTTCGCCGCCCAAATATTGTAGTTACGAGCCAATCAAGCAGCGAGCGGTGCGCCTGCGCTTGTTTCGCGTTCAATGCTGCATTGCCATATTAGAATTTACGTTAGCGGCCGGGGCGTAGGATAAAGCCGCCAAAATACCATGAATGTTTAACTACAAACAGCTGGATTAGCGCAAGGTTTGGCAACCTATTGTACTGTAAATAAAATTGATTGACGCGTGAGCTTGCTACGGCCCACTACTTAACTGGGAACTTTTAGGAAGAAACCGTTATCAGCTGTTAATGTGGGTCTGTTACATTAGCCCCCCCCCCCCCCCCCGGTGCCCATAACTGCGTAAAATTTTATCACCCTATAGACCATACCTAGTACTACCTAGCACCCAAATTATAGAGCTAGCACCATAGTCGTTACGGAGTTATTAAGCACTTTTCCCGGGGGGGGGGGGGGGGGGGGGCTAATGTAACGCTGCCCCCCCCCGGTGTCCATAACTGCGTAAAATTTTAGCACCATATAGACCATACCTAGCACTACCTAGCACCCAAATTCTAGAGCTAGCACCATAGTCGTTACGGAGTTATTAACCTAATTTAAGAATGGCATCGATAACGTTGCCGCTAAGCAATTTGATAATGAATTGGAAGATTTTCAGATAGCATAAGCTGCGTGCGCAACCGGAATATCGCCAACGTACCAAATGCGATGTTGTCACGTTAAGTAGGGTAGAAAATAATAGTTTTTTTTGCCATAAGGATGACAGTAAATACTTTTAGAATAACTTCTTGTATAGTAAACGGCACGAATTTTCTCGTTTTAAAACAGATGACAGCAGTTATTTGTCATCAATCAGCGGACATATGGAAATCAAAACATCTCAGATTCATAGTGAGCCGTAATTAGCCTGTCACGTTCGGAATTGTGTTTTTAAGTGTTTGTGTTGCTTTTTATTACTTTTTAAAAGTGTTTAGTGGTTTTAGTGGATTTTATTTTGAGTTTTACATTTATTAACTTTTGTGTTTACGGTAAAGCCCATGTAAGTACAATTCACCAAACAAAAAATTTGTAGGCTATAGTTTTATTATTCTTTTCTCAGACCTTAAATCATGATGCATCTGTGCTTGTAAATCAACAATGAAATATATAATATGTACTCTTCTCGTTAGTTTTAATAATAGTACTAAAATCTATTTGTTCCTATGTTTTATCTAACAATATAACATTTTTACAGATTTAATATAAAAAAAATTTGCTGTCTATTAAGTAAGGTAATATGTAGCCTTCATTTCGGTTTTGATTGGGCAAAAGTGCTGGACAAGCTAATAAGATGTTTTTACACAAAGTAAGTTATTTTTTATCAGGAGCATAGCTCTTTATAAGCATGCCAAATTTAATCTTTTTAACCATTATAGTTTTGAATCTAATATTTCCATATGACAGACGGACGATTTGTTGAGAATGAAGTTTTAAGAATACATAATATGGAATGCTAAAAGTAAGCAAATGTGTTCCTGGTACCAGCTAGTACCTGTAACATAAATATAATAACTGTAATTTAGATAACCAGAAAAAAATTTTCTTATATTAATTTAATATTATATCCTGTGATCAAAAAATAAAAAGGTGAATGCGCCACTAACTTTTCCTAGCATAAAAGTGTTGATGAAGTACCTAGGTACTTGTATTTTATATTTTCGTATAAATAAAAACAAAGAAGTAAGGTTGTGTGTTTTATTTATTGGTAGTTTTTAACTCTGTTTTGAGGCTTTATCGTCTAACCATAAAAACTTATGTTTATTATTACTTAAAATATTATACTATTTACAAAATAAAATTTTTAAAATATATACAAAATTTTCAAGTCTGGTTCTGGAATTCATACCATTCATCAACTATCAAAATTAAATAGACCAAAATTGTTGTCACGTGACTTTGCCTCCATCTTGCGAGACTATTTAAAATATTTACTATATTAACCAACTGGTTAAAAAAAGGTGTTGTATATGTTAACTGTTTTGTAGATAAAAATAATAATTTTCATATAATTTAGTGCAGGTCGGCAACATCGCGGTAAGATCACAGCCATACTACTACTACAGTGCGTAAATTCTTGTACTGTAAATATAAAAGTGTTTTTATTGCCAACTGTAAATAGCTTTGTCTCTGGCAATTGGTCTGAGGCGGCAACGTTGTTGATGTCATTTTTAAATTAGGTTGATAACTCCGTAACGACTATGGTGCTAGCTCTATAATTTGGGTGCTAGGGATGATCTATATGGTGCTAAAATTTTACGCAGTTATGGGCACCGGGAGGGGGGGGGGGCTAGCGTTACATTAGCCCCCCCCCCCCCGGTAAAAGTGCTTAATAACTCCGTAACGACTATGGTGCTAGCTCTATAATTTGGGTGCTAGGTAGTGCTAGGTATGGTCTATATGGTGCTAAAATTTTAAGCAGTTATGGGCACCGGGGGGGGGGGGGGGGCTAGCGTTACATTAGCCCCCCCCCCCCCCCCCCGGGTAAATGTGCTTAATAACTCAGTAACGTCTATGGTGCTAGCTCTATAAATTGGGTGCTAGGTAGTGCTAGGTATGGTCTATATGGTGCTAAAATTTTAAGCAGTTATGGGCACCGGGGGGGGGCTAGCGTTACATTAGCCCCCCCCCGGTAAATGTGCTTAATAACTCAGTAACGTCTATGGTGCTAGCTGTATAAATTGGGTGCTAGGTAGTGCTAGGTATGGTCTATACGGTGCTAAAATTTTACGCAGTTATGGGTATCGGGGGGGGGGGGGGGGCTAATGTAACGGACCCCTGTTAATGTCACATGTGGGTGTCAACTGTCGAAACGCTTTGTTTTTAGAAAAAGTTAACTCTATTATCTGTGATATTATGTACGAAAATATTTTAATTTTCCAATTTGGCTGAATTTTTTCTTTATTTTCCCTTTTCTATGGAATGAAATTTGTTGGTGTGTATGTTAGGAGCCTAACCATTTAGTACAGGTACCCTAAATGCACTACTAGGTACACCGGCGTGCGTATGCGTAGATGTAATCAAACAAATGGTTTTTACAAAAAACAATGAGTTGCTTAATAATATAATTTATAGGAAAATCTAATAATAAAGTGCAATATAGCACAGGGAAAACGGCACGTTCAAGCTCAATTACCAAAGGGCCATAAATCATTTCTTGCAGAATGTAAAGCAAAAAGGAAAGAGACTATAATACCAAAACTAGTTCTTGGTGCAAAACTGCAATTATCTGGCAGGGAGTTCCAGGTTAATAAACTATTATTAAAACCGCCGTAATTATTGGATAAATTGTTCCAGAAAAGATAAAACCAATGGCAAAATATCCCGTTTAAAATGAAAAGTTTGTACCTTTGCATACCAGCAAAAATTTATTAAATCTAAAATGTGTTTAACGAAATATGGAGTATACCGGGGCTGTTCAACATCAGGCCAAAAAATATAGAAATATGCCTAAAACCGAAAATATACAGAAGCGAGTCATTCCTATGCCAATGATAAAATAAAATAACACATAGGTACAGTAAGTATGGTAACCCTTCTACTGTTCTATTTACATCTTCAATAATTAAAATTTTATTGCACACCAATTTTTATTTTTCACCTTTATTAAATACATTGTCATCTGACGAAGCTACAGTGTTAGCGAAACATGTAATTTTTCTAGTTAATATAGTGGAAATTTACAAGTTCAACTTTGTTTTACTGTATCCCATAATACTATAATTATGGAGTTCCACCAAGTATCGGCTGGTTCAATTAAAACTATATCTGATAATAACTCCCATCCCTCTAAAAGTGTCGAAAATGGGACACCCTGTACATGTACATAGACCACGCATATATATTTCCCAAGTTGTAAGTTGTAAATTTTCCCAAAAATTAAAGTTCCAACGGTTGAGCGGTAAAAGCTATTGTTAGAAGGTTATTAATGTCCGAATGTGTGCTTGCTTTTACTGAACGTTTTAACTGATAATTATTGCTGTTTAATAATAATTTATTAGCCGTAACGCCCTATTAAATTATTGCAATTGCACTGCAAACTAGTTTTCGTGTTGTGGTTTCTTTCTTTTTTGTTCGACATTATCCCGGAATGAATTGCGGTTTTCGGGAAAATGGAACGAAATGAATTGCTTGTTCTATGGGTTAGTTCGTGCCAAATGCTTCTCTGATGATTTACTTTTGCTTCAATTTCAACCTAATCCTTTGAATTTTGCTAATAAAATGTTGGATTCAGAAATTTTAATAATAATAAAGAAAATTACATAAATTTATTTTCAACCAATTAGCTCCATTTGTTTACGTTGCTTCTAGCAACGGGAGATTATCGCGATAATTTTGTTAGTTCCTATTAACTTAATGAAATTAATATATAAGTGATAATTTTTCTGTCAAAAATGAAGTGCTTTATAGCTATTGGATAAAGTCACTCAGAATAAAATCAAAATACATTTTGTGGCTAACATATAATTTTTATTGATACTAACCAATTTGCTTTACTTATCGAACACCGGGGCTAAAAGAGACACATCAAAAAATTAACTAAACTCATCGGAAATATGTTCTTTTAGGTTTCATTTGAAACTATGTAGACATGTAATTTCAGATGTTATTGTTGAAAACGAATTAATGTTTTTAATGTTCCTGAAATTTTAGTAATAAACCTTAGTTACTAACAAGTAAAATCAACTTCTATTGTAAAAATACAGTGCGTCTTATTAAACTAAACTTATCGGAAATATGTTTTTTAAAGTTTTATTTGAATTTAAAACTATAAAGACATTGGATTTCAGATAACAAATTTGTTATTTAATGTTTCTCACATTTTAGTAATAAAAATTAGTTACTAACGGCTAAAATGAACTTCTTTTATAAAACTCTAATTAGTTACAATTAACTAAAGCCGCCGGAAATATGTTTTTGTAGCATTTTAGCAAACAAATTACAATAAGAAAAAACTCCAATTTATGAAATTTTCCTAGCGAATCTCCCACGCAGCAGAATTAATTCCCGATCATTTTTTTCTCGGTTTCACTCATGTTTTTGTTGATAGAAAATTTCCCTCGTCTTCGACTCGGGATAATTTTCTATATTTAGAAAATTATCGGTAATAATTCTGCTGCTAGGGAGATTATAAGTGAAAATTATAAAAATTACGAAATACTTATAACAACAAAAACTAACTATTTTTGACAGTAACATACTAGTTGGCACAAAAAGGGCTAACCAGCCTCCCAGGGCCTGGTAAAAGAATATGGTATTTTGGTACATTTTTATGAAATTGATGACACACACATTAGAAGGAAAAACACACTTTGAAATTAATTGTTAAAAAACTCTGTACCAAAACCGAAAAGTGCCATTAAGGCTGTTATGTAATAACTTATTTCCATTAATGATTAACCTGTAATAATGGCTACCCTACCTGTAACAACATGTACATGTAAAAGGTAATTTTCTTCACTAAAGCTACTAAAGAGAAGAAATTCTACTGGCGAAGACAGCGCAAAAGCATTGTTGTGTTACTTAAAACACTGTACAGTTCAGCTTGTTTCGACTTCTGTTCGTCATCTTCAGTCAAGGAAATTACCTGGAGACAAGTAGTATAGTAGATTTTTCTTCTGAGAAGTTGAAAACACTTCTCACTTCTCAGAAGAAAATCTACTATATATACTACTTGTCTCCAGGTAATATCCTTGACTGAAGATGACGATCAGAAGTCGAAACAAGCTAAACTGTACAGTATTTTAAGTAACACAAGAATGCTTTTGCTTTGCGGTGAAAAAAGCGAATTTGGAGATGACAATCGAAAAGCAGAATTTTGCGAAATTTCTAGATCTAGTCAAAGTTTCCGTTGCTGAAATCTTTGCTGCAGACAAACTGGGCTACAAATCGGGCCTACTATCCGAGAGAACATCGCAAAGGATGTTGTAATAATTCATACCATTTTAGCTTTCGACCTTTCCGGGTCTCATCAGTTGTGCGAAGAAGCCTAAGAGCTGGTCATTTATCATAAGATTTGATATTTTAGTATTTCAAAAAGTGATTCTACAAAGGAGAGAACAAAGCTTGTTCAAATTTTCCAAAAGGCACAAAGTCTGTGACAGTGTCTGGATTTCCTGTAGTTTCAGTTTCATAAATTCTAGAAGAGACATCGATTCAAACTGCAAATTTGAAGATGACAATCGAAACGAAGAATTTTGCAAATTCTCGATTTTTGTCGAAATTTTCCATTGCTGATTGCTGATGCTTTCTCTTTTTTTAGTACTTTCCTGTATTATTAAATAGCCTACGTTTCACGTTTCGAATAGCTCGAAGTTTATAAATTTGGTACGACCAAAAATTCAGAAAATTGCGTTTTTAACACGCTTTTATTAGCTGTATGTTTGTAGTATGTATGTTTGTTTGTAACTGACTTCTTTAAACCCGATTTTGACCCACAGTAAACGTTCAGATTTAATTTAAATTTTGTAGACTTATCAAGAACTGCTGAGAATACAATAATTTGATAAGTTTATCTCATTATCCTGATCAGGATCGCCGGAATTAAATCATTTCCTTACAGATCCTCTGAATGAGTGTGAGAAAGAGATAGAGCTCACCGTATGCGCATGCGCACTATCTACCTACTTTCCTGCTCGAGCGCTCGGCTTAATAGTGTTGGTACATTATTTCGCTATCAGTTGGTCCGTTGGCCGAGCGGGTTTGTGGATCCAATGCTTTGAATCTAGCCATTTAAAAAAAATGGATCCACTGCTTTAAGGGAACATTATCCACGTGCTTTTCACCACACATCATGTGATCACAGACGTCATCACAAAATACTTTAATAAAACTTAATAAGACGGCGCCACCGTTCCGATTTGCAATATATTTTTACTTGCCTAAAATATTGAATGGAGTTGTAAAATATAGTAAAATTCTATGATCTCATTTAAGGCTACTTCTCCAATAATAGCAGTGCTGTGTGATTTTCCTTACAAAGCTAGGATGTTGCCAAACCTTGCGCTTATTATGAATTTAATCAGCGGTTTGTAATACATGGCGCTGTACCGAGCCGCGAACGTAATTTATAATGGCAACATAGCGCTAGCCATTTCAAAAAGTCATTGTTAAATTAGTGATAGTATTCCATCTCTACTCCGGACCTCTATATGACTATCTCTACTCAAAAAAATATTTTTTTCTTAACAATAACTCAAACTAAAAAATGAAAAATAAATATAGTTTAAAAAAACTAAAAAACACGCCTTAAATTAATCAAACTAAAAAGCGGAAAACAAATATAGTTTAAAATAATTCTTGAAATTCTTAATATAGGCAAAAAATAATAATAAACGATAAACATTAGTATTATTGTTTTAAAAACGTAGGGCGCTTTGTGCTATATTTTTCGTATATCGAGCACCCCACGCTTTTTTCACAATAATACTAATGTTTATCGTTTATTATTATTTTCTGCCCATATTAAGAATTTCAAGAATTATTTTAAACTATATTTATTTTCCGCTTTTTAGTTTGATTAATTATTAAAGCGTGTTTTTTAGTTTTTTTAAACTATATTTATTTAAACGTAACTTCTGTACAAAAGATTTTATCTGAGATCTGGGATTGTTCGGGATTGTTTGATGTATCAGCGCCCTTCAAGCAAGAGGGACATTCTTGGTACCCTACTGTACTGGACTCTTTCGAAATAGGCATTTTCCAATACAGAACATAAAGTTTCTTTTAGGTACATAGATCTATTAATACCCACATGCGTGCTATTTAACTATCCACTAAAATTTACAGTAGGTACCCCTTAATTTTCTCTTTGTTCCGTTCAGAAGGCCGAGATAAATAACAAGAACTTCACATTTATCTAAATGTCAAGTGAAATATCTCTTTTTTTAACGACTTTAATTAATTTCTATTTGTCCTGTGAACGCTGAAGCAAAGTTTATTCCCCTTTCACACTTATTAAGACTAATTAAAAGAATGAAAAGAAATGAAGAATAAGCGAAGATTAGGCTGTATTGTCTCAATTCTAGGTCATTAGTTAAGTTTCTTGGTTAATTCCGATAAATAATGGTGGTAGGATAATTGGTATGTATGAATAGCATTTAATATCCTTATCACCTGCTGAATTAGTCAACTGGCCCAAAGAGAAGATTTAATTTTATATATTTACAGCTGAACTTTTTTAGGTGTTTATGCCATTTTTTGCGCTTAGATTGCTCGTTATTTAGTCCAAGCCAAAACTCGCCCAGCGTCAAAGAATTATTACTTGTAAATTTTTACAAATTATCAATAGTAAAATACCAACTGCAATAAAAGTTACGAATAATTTTCGGGAAATTTGCTTGAACGCATTTAAAAGGTATAAGCGCAAATTTGTCAAAAATTACCGAGTAATTTTTATTGCATTGTATTTTATTACAGAATTTCATGAATCAAATTTTAAAATTATTTAAAACCTAACTTTTATAAATACGTCAATTCCATGCAAAATAAGGTGACCACTGTTAATTATTATGTCAAAAAAAAACATCCGTTTGGCAGTTATTGTCGTTTCTGTGACAGGGTAAATAACTCAGCTACAGACACTAAAAATACCATATAATACCAATATCAAAGAGGGCCTGGATTAAAAAACGTAGGGCTTGGTTTAGATCACAATGATATGGGGACGATATATCTAACCAAATCTAGGTTAAAATTTTCTCAAATTCATATTATGACATGATATGCCAAACTAATGAGTAATAAAATAAGTAGACAAATACAAATTTATTTTTGTTGTTTATAAAATTAACAAAGTAAGAATATACAGAAACAAAAAGAAAAATAATTACATGTATTCTGAGAATTCACATAACCGGAGAGGTGGAACCAGGCTTCATCCGAAAAAAATGTCAGGTCTAATAAAACATTTCTTTCCAATACATTTTGGGTAAACCGTTGCGAGTAATTCCTGCGTCTTTCAAAATCTGCGGCTTGTATTTCTTGGAATACTTGCAGTACTTGCACTTTATAAGGAAATAATGAAATAAATTTAGCTGCTTCTAGCAACGTTAGGAAAATGTTTGTGAAAATCATCCATGCACAAACCCGGATTGTATTACCACTCACCATTTACTCTTACCCCGTTTCGAAAATATGCATCAACCATGAATGTTTTGTGCTGTTCCGTAAAGACCATTGTGTAAATTGTTCAAGAAATTGGAAAAATTAGCGATGAATCAAATTACTTGTGACGACTGTCAAAGATGACGGAATAACTGATTGATTGTTAATTGAGGTAGTTACTGACACCCAACAGGTATTAAGCTCTACGGCTAAGCATTACGTCCTTAGATGCAAGGCCCTCTTTGATGCAAATAACTTTTGCTCGCACGGTAGAAGTGCGACCACTAAAAAAAAGTAGGTTTTTCTATTTTTATATTTTTAATCAATAACTTTAAATTATTTTAATTTCCCCATATCAAGGGGCGCGTACAAAATACTAGACATGCATTAATGAAACTAATCTACTGTCATTTAATAATATAATGTTCAATTAATATTTCTGTATAGGTAATATTATAGACCACCGTCAGGTAACCAATCAAGAACAAAATCTGATAAACCTGAGGATAAACCTATTCATAAAAAAATTATATCATTTTATAAGCTAAGTATCCCAACTACAATGACTATTCTTTTGTAAGCATAATCCCAGTATCTCATACATCGTTAATAAGATTGGTCGCATAATGATAAAAGCTGATGTATGAGAGGTCTAGAGTGTTTTTTTTATGAA
This sequence comes from Polydrusus pterygomalis, assembly GCA_963969555.1. NCBI lineage: Eukaryota > Metazoa > Arthropoda > Insecta > Coleoptera > Curculionidae > Polydrusus > Polydrusus pterygomalis. The sequence continues at coordinate 8,141,232 of OZ018376.1, forward strand.
AGAAACTTCACGTAACGTCCTTTGAAAAGCTCGTTTCGTCCAGAAACGTTGGACGTTGATGGATGGTTTTTGTAGTAAAAATGTATTCTTTAAAATCAAAATTTAACCATATTCATATGCATGTAAAGATGGTATTATGGGCACTCCTAGCCTTCAGAAGCTTTAAGCATAAAACTACATTGAATTTTAAAATCTGCGCATCCTTAAAAGATGAAGGATATATTATTACATTTACATTACAATTATATTTTTTTTCCAATTTTATCGAAATTGAAACAAAAATGCGGTTACCATGATATCGACTAATATGGACACCTGAAAATTTTAAAAATTACGAAAACGTTATCTGATATCAATGAAATTTAGACGAATAAAATCTATTTGCACTGTCGTAGATTAAATTTTGAATGATACACGTTCGATATGAACTTTGTTAATGAAACTTGTGCAATTAAACCACTCGGCTGACGCCTCGTGGTTTAACGTTGCACACGTTTCATTATAGTGTTCATCGAACTTGTATCATTAATAACTATCTACTAACTGTTCTCAGACTTCTACTGTTTTCTCTCCCGGCCATATTATCTTAATATCAACAAATATAATAATAAATGCCAAAACCCAAAACAAAACGATATTAATACTCAGTAGATGATATCATCGATCCTGTGCTGCTCGGATGTTTGTTTAAACTTCACCGCCGTGTCGCCACAGTGGTTCTTTTCCCGTGCGTTACGAGACGAAAAAAGTCAAAACTAAGTTAAGTTCATAAAATGGACGTGCCTGCCTACCGTTTGACGTACCTACATAATATCCAGAAAAATTATTATTTATTTTAAGTTTTGCCCGGCATTCTCTATTATCTAAAAGAAATTGACAAACAAATGTTAATACATTTAATACTATTTTTAAAGCTTAAAATCTAGAAAAGTTTGGTGTTTTATTGACTATTAAAATCGCAAAAGTCAAATTTTTAACATCCTTTCATTTAAGGGAATTTAGCCACTGCCGTAAACTTTTCAAAGAACTTTCACGGTTAGAATATTTAAAATAAATAAATTAGGTATTATAAAAATCCATAAATACTTACCGCCAAAATAGATGGTGGGTATAATTAGCTCTAAAAAGAACTATTTTTAGAAAAAGGAACAGTTTTAAGGCACACAGATTTACAAAATACGAATTAGATTGGCAGATCAAAATAAGGTTGACAATGACGTTCTAAAATACAACGGTTGTCAACTAAACAAATAAAAAAAGTAATTAATTGATGTTTATAGTTTTGTTCTTGTCTAGCACGTTATATTATTGCGGAATCTTGGAGACGTTCTTTTATGCTTTTATTCAAACTTGTTACTGTAATAAACAAGGATGCAGAGTTATTAACCACGTTGAGCCCTGATCGTTGATTGATGACGCACAGGCAAAGATCCACTGTGGCGACTTTATGTGCATGTCGCATGTCGCGTTCATTTTTCATGAAATATACCCGTATATACGCACCCAGTAGTATTTTCAATACTAATATATGAAATGACCCCGGAAATGACTCTACCTCATATCATACTCTTACCTCTATAGCTATAAGTATATTATGAAATATCGTTGGTTTTAAACAGTATAAAACGCTGCCTTAGGACAGATTTTAAGATGTTAATCTTATCTTTAACTCAATGTAGAAGCCATCAGTACCTGAATTACCCTGCCTGATAAATATTAGAGATATGAAGGTCCAATTAAAGAAGAGGAAGGAAGAAAGTCATTCAGATTAAAAAGCAGGGATATTGTTAATATAATAGGGACAATATGCAATTTTTTTGCAAACGAATAAAGCTTAAATTACCAGCTGTTTTTTTTTACGATTACTATAAGCAATGTGTTTAGTTGTGCGTTGGTGTAGAGAACATAATTTAATTAATGCAAATGTAGGCAAATGTGCGATAATGTCCTTTACATGTAGAACTCAAAATATTAATTTTAATTACTGCATTGATAATGTGCCTCTAAAGAGAACTAATTTTCACAGAGATCCTGGTGTCTATTTTGATCGTAAGTTGAGTGTTGTTGGGCATATTGATAATATTACTGCCAGCGCTTTAAAAATGCTAGGATTTATTATAAGAACTTGTAAATACTTTAAAAATGTTAACGCCATTATATTGTTATATAAATCCCTGGTAGTTACAAAACTTCAGTATGCATGCACTATTTGGGATACTCAGTACGCCAATAAGATTGTTTTTTTGAATCTGTTCAGCGTAAATTTTTAAAATTTTTGTACTACAAGTCATTTTCAGTTTATCCGCCAAGAGGTATAGATCAAAGGCTTTTGTGTAATTTGTTTAATTTCCCTTTTTTAAAACTATTGCGTATAGAAGCAGGAATTACTTTCCTTTATAAAATAATTAGAGACAAAATAGATAATAAAGAGTTCTTAGGACAGCTTCCGTTTAGAATAGGCTTAGTCAATACTAGATCCGAACATGTATTTTATATTCTTGCACCGAGGACAAATATGTACAAGAACTCACCGCTTATAAGACTGTGCTCTTATTTTAATAAATATTGTGGAGACATTGACATTATACAGTGTCACCAGTAAAGTCCGCATCATATGGGATTTTTTTAATTAATAGCTTTAATCAAAATTTTACTTTGGCATCAAGTTCTGCTTCGATCGTGATGTAAATTAAGCAAAAAATAGTAGTCACGTATTTCGCATTATCTATCAAATTTTAATTTTTTCCAAAAAATAATTCAAAAGTAGGGTTATTTCTGAAAATATCGAAAAAAAGTTATTAGAAAAACTTTTTTTAAATGCAGTTTCTAGCCCACATGCAAAATTTCAGCTGGATAAGATAATTTTAATTTTTTACCTATATATTGTTAATTGCACCACTTTTGCAAAATAAGACTCAACGCAACCTACATACAACTTCTTAGTTTTGACAATGCTTTATTTCAGATACATTTTCTTTAAAGTAGCGCCATATTAAATGTGTGTTTTTCTACAAAATCAAAATTGGGCCATTAAAATTTGGTCGCATGTGATGCAAAGTTCATGTGTTTTTGACCCTGTATATGGTAACTTTATTAAATAAGTATTTTTGAAAACGTAGTTTGTGTCTGAAAGTAAAAAAGTAAAAAATAAAATAAATGATGACACTATATTATTATGTTCTTTTTTGTATTAATATTAAGGTACCTATATTACTTTCAGACACAAACTACGTTTTCAAATAGTATATTCTATAACAAGTATGGAATGGATATATTCCGCACGAGCGAAAAGTTTGTAGGCCGAGCCGCAGGCGAGGTCTACGGTTTCGCGAGTGCAGGAATGCCATTCCATACTTGTTATAGACTATACTTTATCTAACACTATTTTAGAAAAACGAAATAAGACTACATTAATAAATTAATTTATTAAAAAAATTTTAATTATTTAAAATCAACCGCCGTCAAAGTGAAACTTGACATGACAGTGTCAAAATAATCGAAACAAAGCTGTCTTGATTTTTAAAATTTGTTGGTTTTCCCGTGCAGTTTAGATGTTAAAATCGAAAATCTAGTTAGAAAATTAAAATTAAAATTAAAATTAAAATTAAAATTAAGGAATGAACTGCTTTGAATTTGAATTATTATTATTATTATTATTATAGTTTAGGTATAAGCTTTTAGAAATAGGGTTTATGTATATATAATTAACTTGTTAAGTTGTTAATACTATAAATAAATAAATAAATATTGTGTTTATCGTATTTAATTTAACCAAAACAGGGAAGACGGAAGGAATGTTCATTCCTGTATCAACTACTTAGTTGTTTTTATAAAAGTATCGTCGATGAAGGTAATCTAAGTAAACCACAAATATTATATTCCTTTGCGAGAAAAGCGCCGGGTAAACGACTTTGCCAATTTATTGAAGCATCGATATATTTATTCTCCCCTCTATGTCTCTAAATTCGTTGCAGATTCATAAATCGCGACAAAATAGCACTTCGAATACGGACTCCCTTAATTTTGGTAACAATCGCGACTTGGCAGCACGAGCATTGTGCCGGGGTGGGTCTCACCCCAACGGCACGTTGCACCCCTGTCTGGCTCCGAAAGGGCGTTTCGGACATGCAATGATTAAGCAAGTTCGCCGGAAGAGAGCACTATTCTTGCGATTGTGGTAAATAAAAAGGACGGCGTTTTATTGTAAATATTCAGTCTAATTTCATCAACGTCCTATAGAAATTGTAAATTATTGACACCTCAATATACAATATAACCCTTATATTTATTAAGGGCTTACTTACACGTCTAGAATTAGTGTTTTACATTCAAAGAAGTAGTCGATTTCTCAAAGAGACCAGTTTCTATTATATAAACAAATCAAGAAAAAATAGTCTATGCTTAAAGTGCATGGAGTTGAAAGTATAGAAACAAAAAAAAAACCTAACAGTCTTCCTCCACAAGTTACGTAGAATAAAAATATTCAATTGAGGTATTTACATGTTTCGAACGCAGAAACGTTCATCATCAGGAGACAGAAAAATATTTGCTGAATGGTAAGGAAAAAAATTGGAAAAAATGTAAGTGATACTGAATACGTAGAAAAGTAATGTAGTAAAATAACTACGACGTTATTAACAAAAACAATATAATTAATTTGATTTTTATCACTTTATTTTCAAAAAAAATTTGGCGACTGCAGTTTCGTACTACTACTGCTAGTGTCCGACCGAAACAAGATTTTCAGCCGACACCGAATCTTCGGCCTTGGTCTCAGTTTCGGCCGAAACCGAAACTTATTTATACATGTTAAAAATTTTATTGTATAGGTACTGAGATCTAATTTATTTTACATAGCTTAGGAACGGATTGAACTCTTTCCCACCTAAAAAAAAAAGGTCGACAGAGAAAAATTATAGGATGAGATCCCCAAAGTTAGCCGAACGGTGCGCGACAATTCACGGCGCAGCCGATGGTTTGGCCGAAACCGAAACTGTCACCGAAACTAGCCGAAACCGAATCTTCGGTCGGTCTCTAACTACTACATTATCAAACTGAATACCTTAAAAACTACGGTGTACCCTTATAAATAGATTTAACAAATAATGTTTATAGTTTTTTTCTTTAATTAAGTTATTTATCCTTAAGTATTGTGAATAGCGGAGAATTCCACAGGTTGGTTTTCTCATTTAGTAGGTTTTTATTATGTTTGTAAATTTCAATTGATTCTAAGATATTAAGTTTCTTACTTTTTGGGACATTATACAAAATTTTTAAATTATGAATATCTGGGAAACAATGACCTGTCTCCAAACAATGTTTTGCAAAATTAGAGTTTTCTTTGTTTAACAAATAAGATGCCGTATGTTCATCAAATCTAGTATTAAAATTTCTTCCTGTTTGACCTAAGTATATACGAGCTATTGCATTCGGTACAGCTTAACCTGTAAACACCTAATTTTCTAAGGGGGGGGGGGGGGGGGTATTTTTTGTTTGGCATTGAAGAATAATTGAGAAATTTTTGGTGCGGTGTAAACATTTTCAAGAATATTTAGAATTATTTTAGAAATCACATGTTTCTTCCTTTTTCTTGCTTATCAGGTAACAAAAAATCAAAGTAAATAGTGGGTTATATTCAATTTTCCCGAGAGCTATCACAAAATATTGTATTTGTAATTATTTTCAAATTGGGTTGGTTTCAAAAGAAAAGATATACCCGTATTTTTGAAATTTTTGATAAATAGAGTCTTTGTTACCGAACTTAGTCCAGTAAAAATATTCACTACTATAAAAACAACAACTTCTCTAAATATACAAACTCACTGATCATCATATTGTGTGAAGCATCAATGCCATGTCATAGTTAAATATTGTGCACGGTCACGGTGTATGATTGACCTACGGCTTTTGTACATTCTAATGATCAATCGGAAGTTTAAAATTGATGATCAAACTGCCGTTTTCTGATTATACAGTGTTAAAATAATTAGTAGATTATAATTACCAGGATGTCCCTATCATTTTACAGAGAATTGATTTTTTAAACGCTTCTAATTAAAAATATGCATTTTTTAAAAGGTACTATATTATATAGTCAGTGGCGCACCCAACCCTCTAGAATACCATCTTTGACAGTGGCTGAACAAACCCAAACCACGGCAAGCCAATCAAGCAATTGTTATTAATTTCTTCGCGTGTTTGTTGTGGTGTTTATTAATTTTGTTTAAACAATTTCTTATTATTTTTGTGATATTTATTTCTTTAAAAACAATAGGTATTAACAATGCCACTCTATTTAGTGCATAATTGATTTAATAGTGAGAAAAGTGCTGCAGAGGATATCTCTCTCAACAGGCAATGAATCTCAATAGGTGATTTGTTTTATTAAAATTTACTATATATAAATACCATAAAGAAATTTTTTAAATTGTTTATGATAAACAGTTGCTGTTGTGCTGCTTGGTAATGTCCAGATATTATTAGCATTTTTTTTACCTTTCAACAAACCCAAATAGCATAACCCTGTATTTTCAAAGTTGGCGCGCGTCGGTCGCTACGAAGGTACAGTGAGATAATGTTGGTCGGACTACAAAAATGCAAGACAGACAGCTACTTCCCAAGTAGCATTTTTAGACACATTTTGGTAAATGTATCGAAACCTATGTTTCTGTTTCCAACACAAAAAGGAAACTGTTGGCTACAAATTTGGAAACATTTTCGAAACGTACACATTTTAAATGGCGCTATTGCACGTGTTTCCGAGTGGTTGGTACTAGCTGTGACATTCGCTGTTTCGACGCATAATCGAAACTTTTATCGACAATGTGTCGAAAATGTTTCGAAAATGTTTCGAAAATGTTATATGAAATGTGTTTATTCTCAATCTCAGAGGGCGCTATTTGATTATGTCAAAATGGACACAATAAGGAGACAAATAATTCAAATTACCTGCAGGTTATGGAACAGAAGGAAAACAATATGACGAATAATTTCGCCATAATGTATTTGTGAGAAGTGAAATTTCATGATTAATTATTATTTCCATTAGTAATTGAAACAGAGAAACAAAAAGCATTGTCGAAATAAATTTTATCATGTAATTTAGTAATTTAGCTTTATATTTTTAACGCGCTCTTAATTTATTTGTATTTAAAGAAAAAATAATTTTTTGCAAAAAATAAAATTGAAAATATTTTTAAAATTTCACTTATTTCTTTTTTAAATCGAATTGGCTAGTAAGATGGAAATAATGTAACAACTTTACGGCTTTTCAAAAGATGCAGAAATTTAATTAAAACCAATTTTAACAAGATAAAAGTTCATTTGTCAAAATGGCCTCCAGAACGCGAGTTATTATTCTAGTTCAAAATGGAGTCGAGACACAATTTCTAGTATTGAGTTTCCATAATGTTTCGAATATTATGTACCTATAATTAACAGATACATTATGGAAACAGAAACACTGTTTCGATAACGTATCGAAAATAATGCGAAACAAACATAGCTAAATTAAAATTGACTTAAGTACACGGTACCGGCACTTTATAAACTCCATTTCTTTTGTTATAACCTGTCATGTCAATATTCAATTTGTTCCGATTTCCGATCGATGAGCAGGTAGTAAGTGCCAGTGTATGTTGCTGAAAGTTTCGAAAATTATTGTCTTCATATGTTTTGTAAATGAATGGATACCATTGTTTGGTAAATATTTCGAAGCAGAAAAATACCAATCTGTTTCGATTCACTTAAATCGAAAATATATCGCTACAATTTGGAAACGCATGTGTCGATTCAGAACTTCACAATTTTATCTAAAAATGTTTCGAAAAATATTCATTCCTCCGTGTGTTAAATGTGTCGACACTATGGTTTGTAAAATGTTTCGAAACAAATAGTTCAAAAATGTTTGAAGTAACAGAATTCGAAAATGTGTCGAAAAAGTTTCGGAACACATGCGTCACGACACAATTTTATTCTTTGTATCGAAAATGTTTCGAAACGTTTCTCAGCAAAGAATTTGTGGCCAATTTGTGTCTAAAAATGCTACTTGGGTTCTTCTCCAATCTCAGCCTTCGCGTTACATAAAATAATTTTAAGTTTTTGTTCTTGCGAATAAAGCAAAGTACCAGCAGTACATCACCGTAGGTACACTTACACTTACCTGAAAAATTCAGCCAAGATAGAAAACGAATACATTAGAGATCGCGGTAGGTGCTCCGCCATCGGAACGTATTTGCTGCTACGGACGGGGAATGCAGTGAGAGTGGAATGGGGTCGTTTTATGAATGAAACATTGGCCCTAGAGTTTATAAGGTCTTGGTTTTATCCTTGTGTAACAATTACCTATAGTTTAAAGTTTAAAACATTTTGGTTGTTAAATAATGAGAAAACGATATTTTATTTAATTCACCCATATTTCTTTTCCTGCATTGTGTATAGAAAACGGCACGAATACTCTCGTTTTAAAACAGATGACAGCAGAAATTTGTCATCGATCAGCTGATATTGGGACATAATAATATCCCTAGATTTGTATTGGACCGTAATGAGCCCAAACACCGAGTTATGAGTTGCGTTTTTGTGCTTTTTGTTACATTTAATTACGTTTTCAAAATATTTTGTAGTTATGGTGCCGTTTATTTTTACTTTCATTGAATTTTAATTACTTTTGTGTGGACGGTAGGTACCTACAATTATTATTCATTTGACCAAAAATTTACAGGTTAAAATTTTTTAATTATTTTTCATTAGGGATCATAATTATTAATGTGTGCCTTGCTCGTTAGTTGATTTCATCGATAAGTAATAAGTTTTATTTCATCTGAACGCCGTTATTGTCGAAAAGTTAGTTTGTGAAATTTTTGATCTTAAAATGTTTGCTCGTAGGTTAGGTTTCTAATGTATAATTTTTGCATTTTGCATTATCTAGGTATCCTTTTCTGTTTCTAGAAAAATAAGTAGAAAGTATTTCTCTGACTTAGGTACGTAGGGGAGAGTTGGACAAAACCGGGTATCGCCTAGTTCTGCCAAATGCCAAAACAGCTTTCCATATCATTTAAAAATCAGCGATTTGATTTCGAAGGAATTATTTTTATTATTGTTATTATTTTTATTACCTATTGTTTGGCAATAGTAAGGTTGAAATATAGTATATTACATACCAAAGAGGAAAGTGTTTCATTACTGTAGAGAGATTAGTTAGTTATGCGAGACGCGAAGCGTCGAGGTTAACTTTAATCTCGTGACAGTAATGAAAACTTTTCTCTGAGGTTTGTATACAATTTTATTTACCACCACACCGTTAATTAAAAATTAAATAATATTTGATTTTTTCGAAAAATGTAGTAAAAATGTCAAAATATGACATTTATTGTTTTGACGCCAAACAAAAATATGCTGGTTGAATGACAAGAATGAGGGAAATGAGTGAGGGAAATGGGTGAGGGAAATGGGTGAGGGAAGTGGGTGAGGGAAGTGGAAGAGGGAAGTAGACGTAGGTAATGTGACACTTTCAAACTTTTAAAAATGTTGTAATGTCAACATTACATGTACGGTTGTAAATAAAACTATTTAACATTATGTTAGCCTATATAGTAGTTTAAATAGCTGTCACGTGACTTTGCCTCCATCTTGCGAGAGTATTCAAAATTTCTACTATAAACACAAACCTCTAACGAAATATTAATGAAAAATCGAATAAGTACTTGCGTCTCTATAGCTATAACTCTTAAACAGAATAATACAATCTATTATACGATAGTAGTAAGAGAGCGTTTCTTTTTGTGTAAAAACTATTAATGTTACACCACTGAAAGTGAAAGAGATTACAAAGCAAAACCCCCTTTTCCTTCGAAATGCCACGGGTAACTCCCTTCACGTCAGTGCTCGAAAACAGCGCTCAACAATACTTCCTGAACTTATCTGATAAATCACATTTGATTTATGCCTGAAAATTGATTTAGTTTTGTAGATATCGGTGGCTTTCCGACAAGCATGCAATTGTTTTTTTATTTAAACGAACAGTTTATTGAAATTTAATGTTAGATATTTTCACTAGCCTAGTACTTGAATTACTGCCGGATATATTTCCGAGAGCATGAATTTAAAAAAAAAAATCTAAAATATATATGCTCCAGGAGATATTTCCGGTTATTAAGTCAAGAACGTGAAAAATGTTAGTATCATTGTATCGCTTAAAAAAGGTAGATATAAACTGGGAGTCTACTGACGCCATAAATTTAAAAAGCTTCTTTAAATGTACAATTTTATCGAAACAACGATTCCTTGGGAGCATTGCACACCTTTACAAATGGAAGAGATAGGTACCAAAGCAGGAGTTCCAGAACCAGAATATCCGCTCTTTTCTCGAAGTGAAGCTTCATTTGCAATCTAAACTTGGTTAAATGATCCGTCATTCTGCTGTTTAAATTGGATGTGATGTAACCACTAACAGCTAAATCAACTTCGGAGTTACGTTACTTAACGCAAGATAAACACGAAGTGACAGTAAGTTCTGTTAGTATTATAATGTTCTGACAACAAGAAATGGCCTTCCTTCCTATTGGCTGAAGCTGATAGAGCAGCATAATATCATTCGATTTTTAAATTGTTCAGACGGAACAATATAATATTGAGTTTAGACTGAAAGAACGGCACATAATATATCAGCAAAAGTCTATTCATATAGAACAATATGTCTCCAAATATAGCTGGATTCTCTATTTAACATATTTCCCGCCAAAAGTGTTGATAAAACATTATAACACTTGACCAGCGACCTGACACACAAAAATTATAAATATACAGCCTTCCGTTTACTATAGTAACACAGATTTGTTGATATCTAATAGAATACATTATTTTTGACGAACAAATTAAATGTTTGTTTCATACTACTAAAATGCTAAGAACATATTGTTTGGGTATAAAGTCCGCATCATATGGGATTTTTTTGTTATTAACAGCTTTATTCAAAATTTGACTTTGGCATCAAGTTTTGCTTCGACTGAGATGAAAATTAAACAAAAAAAAAGTAGTCCCGTGATTCGCATTAACTGTCAAATTTTAATTTTTTCAAAAAAATAATTCAAAAGTGGGGTTATTTCCGAAAATATCGAAAAAAGTTATTGGAAAAAGTTTTTTTTTAATGCAGTTTCTAGCCCACATGCAAAAATTTCGGTTGCATCAGATAACTTTGATTTTTTACCTATATTTTGTAAATTGTTTAGTCTTATTTTGCAAAAGTGGTGCAATTTACAAAATATAGGTAAAAAATCAAAATTATCTTATGCAGCTGAAATTTTGCATGTGGGCTAGAAACTGCATTTAAAAAAAATTTTTCTAATAACTTTTTTCGATATTTTCAAAAGTAACCCCACTTTTGAATTATTTTTTGGAAAAAATTAAAATTTGACTGATAATGTGGATCAAGTGACTACTGTTTTTTTTTGCTTAATTTTCATCTCGATCGAAGCAGAACTTGATGCCAAAGTCAAAATTTGAATAAAGCTATTAATAAAAAAAAATCCATATGATGCGGACTTTACTGGTGACACTGTATAGAGACTCGATATAATAATTATTATAAAATGAAAAAATTGCCCTGTCATGAAGATTATTTGTAAAAAATATATTTTCGGTAAATTTTAGTAGCAAAACTTAAAGATGTTGTATGCAATATTTAACGAATTTTTTGCAAAATATAGATATCTAAATGCTTAAAAAAAATGGGAAAACGAGAGCACGAAAAATATTTGTTTTTAACATTTTATAGCAAATAAATTATTAATGAATAAGTACCTATACTGAATACACTCCTGTGTAATATTAACAGGTGGCATTTTCGGCACCTTTATTATATTTTTTACATGATGTTTTTCCGAGAGACTTTTTCGTTAACAAATAAAGAATACAATAATTTTGCGTTTATATTGTATACTTTACTTCTTTTTTTAACCGGTTTGTAAAATTTTACATGACATCTCATAAAACTCCTCAAATTGTTTTATATTTTTCACATTACGGCAACGCTATAGAAGTCTCTACAAACAAAAAAGCATCAATGAAAACCACTCTGGAAAGCTACACATCGAGAATATAAGCCGGTATGTTGTTAAACATAAAATTTATGAATTTATGAACAGTCTGAGAATTTTGTATCCAGGCCAAAAATCCCCAGCGAATCAGATGACAAATATATCCAAACTTTTTAAATAATTTATTACCGAGTTATGAAACTTTATGGTGTAATACGGGAAGGGGAAATTGAGGCAAGGAAAACAAAATATTAAGGAAATACGTTAAAAAATAGAATATGCGAAGAAGCAGAGATAGAAAAGCTTTGAAAATAAGTTGCGTTTCCAATGTTTTGTAAAAATATATGGTTATTTCAGATACATTTTCTTTAAAGTAGCGCCATATTAAATGTGCGTTTTTCTACAAAATCAAAATTGGGCTATTAAAATTTGGTCGCATATGATGCAAAGTTTATTTGTTTTTGACCCTGTATAAGGCAACTTCATAAAATAAGTATTTTTGAAAACGTAGTTTGTGTCTGAAAGTAATACACCTTAATATTGAGACAAAAAAAGAACACAGTGTCATCAGTAAAGTGTTCATAAAGTGGAAAATAAATTTTAGTTTAACTTAACGTAAAGTTTATTTATTTTCAACGATTTAATTTAAAACCCCTTTACTTTATTTTTTATTTTTTTACTGACACTGTATACGTCACAGGTAAATATTTTTTATAAACATTATTAAGAGGTAAAGAAAACTGCCTATGTCCCTTGCTTACTTAAGGGACCACCACTGCACTATACTAGAAAAAACGCCAAAACAGAAGCTGCATTATATAAACCAAAAGGCTCTTTGAATATACAAAAACGACCATATTGTTCAAGTCCCTGGCAACATCGATACATTTATACACAGAGTGCAACTGAACAGTTCCGGTGTTTGTTTTTATTTTGATTTTGTTTAAAACAGTGCACAACGAGCAAAATACCAATGGTATTTCCGATTATAACCGACCGACATGCGAAGCGTGCATTAGCCGTCGGGTTTTTCTAAATAATAAATTTGTGGTAAGTAAGCCCGGCAAAAAGTCCTTTGTATAATAGTTAATGGCACAGGCTGGAGTTGCTATTCTCGAATCACTAGAGAATATCCCATTCAATACTACTGACTTTCTAATTTGCGAATTCGTTAAAAAAACGTTTAGTTTATAATTTTATTTTCTAATTTTGACGTACCTACACGTAAACCTTTTTTCCAACTGATTATACAGCGAGTTCAGGTAAGAATGATCATCCGGTATACGAAGGAATAACAAAAATACACAGCTTCATTGGAAATATTTGAATAAACTTACGAATTTTACAGAAAAAATTTTTTTACAGATTTTTTGGTTATAAGTACATACATATAAGTCGAGGGGTAAACCGTGGTCAAAATTCTTGTGCACTAATGCCATAGACAATTTACCTTTAGATAAACAAGCAATAATCACGAATGTGGCAGTTCTATGGTCTCGCGCATGTAAACAAAACTGGGAACTATTAGACATGCGCACTGCAACATTATCGTTTGACGAATGGGAAAATAGACAGGTCCGGGCTTTAAAATTTAAATTCTTGCTCATATGCCACCATAGAGGGTTTATTTTACCCCTATTTGGGCATAATACAATTATACAACGGCTGCAACTAGTACTAGTCATTGTTTATATTACAATCCGAGTCACTAAAAGCACAAACACAATTCACTAACTAAACTACACAAAAACCAGAAATCCATAAATATTAAACACCAGTCCCACAACCCACGATAGCCGATCCGATAGCTGAAAACTTTAGAAAACTACAAGGAATCCGCAGAGAAGAGAAACCTTAATACACAACAACAAAAATGGCGGCCGAGCCGGTTCTGGAGAGTATTTTTGAGCGCCTCGATTATTGTCGATAAAGTAGGACGGCCGATAACACGAGGTTTGTGCGCATGCACGAAGGTTCCCCGAATGAAGACAGCTGACCGACGAGGCATGCGCTCGGACGTATTTTTTCACCCATAAAACGTAACTTTTGTTTGCGCAGGAGATAAGCTGTAGGTATCTAAAGGTAAATTGTCTATGACTAATGCCTACCAATGCCTCCAATTCCTAATTTTAATTAACTAATACCCTTAATTTCTTTACATTACAAATGCCCAGTAATGCCCACTAATGCCCATCAATACCAACTAATACCCACTAATTCTTCTAATGCCAATAGTAAATTTTACTTTAAATAAATAATAAAATGTATCTTTGTATCTTAAAGTCTGTAAATTTAAAAAATGGAAATTTATTTGACAACTTACCTAATATTTGAATAAAAGCCAATAACCGAGTGTCCAATTAAATACCTACTTAAATGTAAATATGTAAATTCATAAATTTATAAAAATATATTTAGAAAAAAGCCATTTTATTTTCTTATGGTTATGCGGCCGCCACTGCCCATAAAATATATTGTCTTCATAATAACGTAGTTTTTGGTTAAACTGGTGAACATTACTGCAGTCTCGCGTACGCCATTTTGTTCGCCGAGCAAAGCAGCCAGCAAAGCCGCTGTCTGCTCCTTTACACTTCAACCAGTAGTCAATAATGTATAAATTTTGCCTGCCGGCAATATAATGTCGCTCCAATATCGCCCTGCATTTTGTTGTATTTTAAATTAGGAATTAATTTAAAAGAAAATATTTAATTATAAAATAAAGTTAGGTAAGTATAATAGCGCCCTTACTAGTAGATTTGAATGAGATTCCCGCTATACTTAATCAATTATAAAATAAAATTGTTAATGATCCAATAGACTTTTATTTTAAAAATTATAAAACCACCTACCTACATGAAAATATTTAATGTTTATTAACATAATTATTTTAAAAGCGTGAATTAAATCGAGTGTGTGATGTTTAGCGGTAGAAATTGGTAATTGGTACAGCGGTAAAACGGCGGTCCATGCATCAAAACGGCAGATCTTCCGCAAAAACTGGATATGGCAACATTGCAGGTAAATGCAATGTTGCCAACTTGACTGGGCGAAGCTTTCCCCAAAACAATTCAGCTTAATAAAAAAATTACCTCGAAAATGACTTTAAAAAAGAAATTTAAAGTATAACAATAATTAAGGCATTATTCAACACAAGAAAGTAATTTTAATACCAAAATAAAGTTACATTTTTAAAGTAATACTACTAAAACCGTGGTTAATTTTTCTAATGCCCAGAATAATTCCTCTAATGCCTCTACAAATTCCTTCAATGCCTTGACGAATTCCTGTAATGCCTACTAATTCCCAAGATTTATACACCAAAATTCCTCCGCGGTTTACCCCTCGATATAAGTTTTCATAACGATCTTTTTCTTAGAGATTGTTTGACACAGGGAAAGGAAACTTGGCATGGTTACTTAGCTTTTGCGATTTTTTAACAAATTCGAGAATAGAATTCCTACTAATTTTATATCAACTTAAAAATTTCCTGGCAATTGAGAAGCTAATTCTAGTAAATTATTCTAAAAAAAACAGAGATGATAATAATAGCCCTTACTTACTTACTTCAACACATTTTATGGCGCTATATAATCAGAAGGCGGTCGTAAATACAGCCCTTGTGTAGGAAAATAATGTTTTAACGAAAATTATTAATATTTTAAGGTACCATCGGAAAAAACATTTATTTCTTTTTTTCTTATAAGTTTCATGACACTAGTAACTATTAACAATAATATTGTCTCCTTTTTAAAGCTGAAATATTGCCTGAAAGGCAGTAAATTACTTACGAAATAAATACGAATAATAAGCAGCATTCTATAATGGGCGCCTAATTGAAAAATGAATTTATTGCAGGCCTTAGACGATGTTCAAAGCAAGTTGGTCCTGAGTTCCTTTCCGCTAGATTACGGCTTTCTCAGATTTCTTTGTGCAATCGTAATTTTTTTCTTCTTCTTTAAATGGAAATTAACGTTTTTAATAGAAATTTAGGTAATTTATAGTTTGTGAAGCGATATATAGTGTTGGAAGTGGACACTAACACCTGTACCTACTCACTAAAGAGTTTTAAATTTGTCTTCCCCAGTTTTGTTTTTACCGTTTTAATCCGTAATTCGCCATAATATGAGGTTCTCCCGGTAAATTGATTTTTCCCAACGAATAGAAGTTGTTTTTGTTCGAAATGAAGAATTTAGCTTCAGTGTTGTTTGTGTCTTACTGCAATTTGTTCCATTAATGAAACCCTCCTCTATTATTTTTGTTGTAAATAAATGTAACTAACAGAACATTAATTTAAAGAACCATTGTGTTGATTATGGCTTTGTATATAGAATGATATTTGTAACATCTCACCTACAAATACCGTATTAAAATATCAGTTTCTTTTTATAGAGCTCATTTTTATATTATATTTTTCATATGTCTTGTTTAAGTTGGGATTAACGACGCCATTTTCTATCGTCAACTCGATTTGCCTAACTATTGATAATTCGCATGCGCACTGCAGTGCTATGTTGATCAGAGTAGTTATTTTTATGCTTTTGGCATACGAAGAAGAAAGACAGACATATTATGGAGCTGGTAGAGCAGGGCAGATGTTAGTCAGCCGGTCATAGTTTTGTTTACTTTCATGTTTTGTGTAATTACGGAACCTTTTCTGCTAAAACAAACACAAATTATCTTAAATTCCTAGGAGATATGACATCTAGATAGACTAGAAAATATCGTGTTAGTTTTTGTCGCACGAGCCTCTGACGTTTCGCACAAAACATCATTTTGAACTACTTCTTCAGATGAAGGAAACAAAGCAAACACCACAAATTAGTGCCAAAGTTAACACAAATTACCGTGTCCATTCTTCTTAAATATATTTACGTATATGAAATTTAAAAATTAATATGTAAATTTTCTTGCACCTCGCCTTTTATAGCACTGATGCTGCTTTTAGAGATTCATTTAAGTCAGCGATATCATGTTTATACCTAACAATTAGTGGGGCCCAGTCAAGAATTTCAATTGATTGGTCTACAAGTGTGGTTAGTATTGTCGATATACAGTATATATTAGGTATGTCATGCACGTTCAATTGGAGAGTAGGTATACAATTAATGTATGTTCTCTGATTGTGGATTAATAATAATTACAGTCATTATTCATTGAAACGTAAATTTTCTTAAACAAATAATAATCAATAGGTATGGTACGTAATTTCAATGGCGTAGACTGAAAATAATACTAAAGATTTATGCAGTAGAGGCAAAGGAAAGGTAGTTGCCATAATACGTGTTAGTTTATTCCCAAAAAAATCTAGAGTAAAGGTGGGGAATGCCGGCCATAAAGGTAATACCGGCCACTAGATTTTTCTATTGTAAACTTAGCCTTAGCCGCTCATACCGGCTGCGCCACCTGTTAAAGCAATTTTGTATGTGTAATTCAAATTTACCGACTCTAAACGTCTTAAGTGCCTTGTTGCGTGACTAAACGACTTTTGGCGGTCTTTGTTGTAAGGAGAAGAAATTTTTAATGATAAGTAGAACAAATAATTTTAACTATTTGCTGAAGGCATATGAAATTATCTTGTGACAATATCATGTACTATTATGTAAATAAAATATATTGACGTAATAATAGCCGATGAGAGTGAATACAGGGTCAAACTTTTATAGGTTAAAAATTTTACGAAAGTAATCCATTATCTCAGAGTGGAGCCGTGAAGATATGGGAAAAAAAAACACACAGTCGTCTCTAAAATAAATTGAGAATAGAAAAAGAATGACAAATCAGATCAATGTATGTACTTACCCCAAGTGCCACTTACACGAATGAATGTAAACAAAATTTAAAAACATGAAAAGGACAAGAACATGTTGTATAATTTGACGAAAACAAAGTTAAAAAGTGTTAAAAAATTAAAAATCGATTTTAAAAAACCGAAAGGAGTTTCCTCCTCTTTTCTTTCCCGTACATTTTTTTATAGGTTAGTTTCGGGTAATGCCGGCCTCTGCTGTGCGGGATATGCCGGCCGGCCGCCATTACCCGCCCATAATATAAGATGTGGGCGAAGACATAATATGTATTATATGCGGTGACGTTGGGAATCATAGGGGACTGTGGCTACAATGTTGCAAGTGTGGTCAATGGGCTCATTGTGCCGACACCGAACGTGGATATTTTGTGTGTGATTTTTGTTTGTAGTTCCATGGCGGGTAATGGCGGCCATGGCCGCCATTACCTTTTCATAGCTGGTAATTCCGGCCACTGCAGAAGATTTTCTAATATTATATAATTTTTTTATGTGTTCGTTTTTTTTACTTTTGTAATATACATTTCACTCAATAGTCTAGAGACCTATTTTGCTCCAATTTCTGAATTTCTATTATAAATAATAATGATAAAGTTAATTAAATTGGCATTCCCCACCTTTACCCTAAAATTCTTTCAGAAAAATTAGTCTGCCGGATGAGAAAATAGATATATTAGATGCCCGCGTTTCAGACAACAGTGTTGTCGGCGGGAACAAAGCATGGTGAGACCATCACTTGGTTGAAGAGGGGACCATTTGTACTGGCGACGTTGCCTCGCTTTAGCATTTATTTCATATAGTAAACTAGTCAATTATTCTTTGCATCTCCGTTCTTTTGCATCACGTCGTATATAATCCTGGTCCCCAATGAGGACTGTAAAAACCCAACACTTGCTGATTTCCTGTGGAAGATCCAACGTGTTGGAATATTAATGTTAATGTACTGAGTGTAAAAATTTACACAATATTGTTTCATTGAATCATTTCAAAATCTCACAGTTTAAAGAATCACTGTATAATGATCTGAATGATTTACCTAAAAATGTAGAAAATATCCTGCAACTTAAAGGCTTATGTGAATTACTATCTGTTATACTTTCCTTGACATCCCCCATTCTTAAAAATAATATTAAATTCTTGGCCACGGGCCATATTTTACAGACATTTTTTATGTCAAACCGATACTGCTTCTGTTTCTTTTGTTTCAGAGAATGCTGTCAGAATTACCTGATGGTTTATGGATGTTTTAGTACTTAACCATGTAGGTACCTGTGTCATTGCAGCCTGTGCTCGTGTTTTCTCCTGTATTTGTGTTATGGTACTTTCCATTAATTTATTTTAAACAGTTAAGCAAAGTAAATACATTTCTGAGCTAAGTTGTTAAAGAAACGCTGCGAGAACAACTTCGTATAATCGCATAAGAAATATAGAGGGGCATACTTAACCGCGGGAAGGGGGAAGAAAAAAAATCTTTGTTATGCTTTGTTGTTCTAAACAGTTATTTTTTGTTATGGTAGTCCCTGCAGCTTTTATTTTTATAAGTAAACTTATTTACTCAGTGGCGTATTTAGGGGGGGGTCCGAGGGGTCTGGACCCCCCCCCGTGGGCTCAACATTAAAAAAAACTCAGAACAGATCAGATGCCTTGTTGCATTTAATGTAGACAGGGTGAACTGAACCTCGCCCGATAACAAAATGTAATAATTTTCTATTTTACAATTTTTGAATAAAGACCTTTATTATTATTATTATTATTATTATTATTAAATAAAATTATTCATCATTAAATTTTTTTCTTGTTTTTTACCTGCGTGTCTAATTTATTTAATTTAAAAAAATTGAAATGATGTTCACTTAGTTTTGTAATTTTTTTGCAAACTAGAACTATTAGCAATATTTTGTTTTTACAAATAATTAAGTAACTGTATCACAGATAACAAAACAACATGGCCAAACTTGGCAAAAAAAAATGGCAAAAATAACTTGAAAACCAATCATTTTCGGAATCGGTCATATTATGTAGAAATATATATTTTTAAACATAAATATTTAAAAAAAGATATATTCCCATTATTGCGTTTATATTTAAAAATTTCTTAATTTCTTCCTTTTTTGGGTTCAGCTATCAAAACATAGAAATTATAAATTTTGATAGTTCGGCACCGAAAATTTTTTCGCCTGCGGCGCTTTTTTAAAAAAAGAAAGAAAGATAAGACGAAAGGTATAGACCCCCCCCGTGGCAATATTCTAAATACGCCACTGTATTTACTACAAGTGTTTCCTTATTTGTTTTCCAAATATTGGTTGATATAAAAAATTCCATTATGTATAAAGCTTTTGTGTGTCTTTTTATATTGCTTTAATATTTTTAAATCGCGATTTAACAAGTTGGCAACGTTGAGTTTTGATAGATCTCTTTTTAACTTACGTTAAGTACATTTTGTATCCATTTCTTTACATAAAAAGCTTTGGCTAGGCAGCTTAAAGGCTTGGCAATAGTGTATAGAGAAAAAGAGCTTGCACATTCCTATCTTCGTGTTTTATTCCTCATTAAAAAGTGACAACCTTTAAATTTAAACAAAAATACAAAGCAGTCGATTTCAAAATAATAATTATTTTTTGGGGTTTAAAACGTATCTTTCGGTTTATTATTTTAGTTATTGCATTATCTTTTGAATTAAAAACCCTGTGTCTATTCGAAACAAGATGAACCCATGAAAAATTGTATATTAATGAGGAAATACCGGGCAAAATTATTTGTCGATTTTTTCTTTATTTATAGGGGAAAATTGGTAAACCACACACCAAACGAAATATTAAACATTAATAAATAATAAAAATAGTAGGATTCTAGTATTTTAAAAGGCCAAGCACCGACACGTTTCATAGTTCATGAATTTTACAAAAAATAATCAAGGCCTATTACTGCTTCGGTTCCCCAATGTACAATTTTCTTACGGGATTACTGATAGATAGTGCCCTTTTACTAGATATATTTATTGATTTGGGCTCGATATGAATCATATATTACTTTGTCTCCATAGGGAATGGGACATTCTACACAAATGCTACTAGATAAAGAACACAAATTCTATAAAATAAATAATGTAGAAATAATTAAACAGCTCTAGCGGCAAAGGATATAACAACAAGTTTTGCAGTTTTCTCATAAAACCAATTTATTACAGTAAGTAAGTACGTAAAAACTGAAAAAGTAATGCATTTTATTATCTACCCTATAATATTATATGTATATAAAATTAAGTATTAGCCGATGTAGGTATATCAAAATATATGTTTACATGCATCACTGTGTCCACGGATGGAATTATATTTATATTTGTTACTATCAGTGTTTGGAAAAAAGTCATTCATCATCATTTCTTTTGCTTGTTATATAAATACGATTCATATTAAAAAATTATGATTTTGTTGGTGCGCAAAAATTATAAGAATTTGGATTTGCCAAATTAAACACATTTCAATCAACCTTTTTGAAGCATTAGAATGAAAGAGCTTAAAAGAGAAAATCAAAAAGCCAAATAAACCTTTATCACAAACGATGTATTCATGATTATATGAAATTATTCACCGCCATGCTCCAAGCATAAATTCACACGTCTCTTCATATTTTCGAAAGTGTTGACCAGCATCTCGGAAAAAATATTACCACAATAATTTCTTGTAATTGTTTTAAATTTGCAACTGGTGTTTTAAAAATAGTGTTCAAATGAGGAAAAACGAAGTAATCCATAACCGTTAAACAAGGTGATCTCTGTGAGAATTCAATGTCTGATCGAAAACTGATCAATCTGTCGTCGAAAAAATTTTGTAAGTAGTTAATAGTTTCGGCGGCTGTATGGGCGGTTGTACCGTCCTGTTAAAAATATCCAAAACGTAGTTCGTCGTCAAGTAATTGTTCCACAAATGGATTCAAAATATTGTCTCTATACCGCTGTGCTGTAACTGTGTCATGGAAAAAAATAGGACACAACAATTCTTCTTCGGGAAACAGCTAACCAGACACCAATTTTTTGAGGGTGCAATGTGGACTCTACAAAAAAATGGGGATTTTCACTACTCCACATGCGTGTATTCTGAGAATTCACATAAATTCACATAATATATTCACATAAACGAAGCCATTCTAATTTTGTTTTTTTATATAACGAAAAAATTGAATAATCTTATATTCTTATCGGAATTATTTTTCTGGTTATCTACATCACAACCAAACATTGCACGCCTCATACTATATAAAGTATAAATACAAAATACACAAATATTTAGCCCTAAAATACTGTTTCTTTCAAAACACTTAAAATCATAATATGACAAACAGTGGATAAACGTCGAAATTTCGCTCCCGATGACGTCGCTCTCATTAAAAAAATACAGTAATTAATACCTTATATTCAGTTATTGATAACTTATAGTAAGTAGTAGAAAAAAAGACCACGAAAATTTTACATAAAAAAATTAACGTTGTAAAATTTTTAAAAAATATTTATTTATTTTAGGGGAATAGCCCATTGAGCAACTCCTATAGGTCTTATTTTGCCCTTTTATCGAAAATTACTTCATTTATTAGGTTGGTTTGGGCTGCATCTGTGGAATTTTCCAGAAAACGTTGGAAAAATAACACTGCAGGAGCAGGATGTTAGTCGATGGGGAACTAGATAATGTAATTTGCTCTGCTGGATGCTGTTATTGAGGAAAAAGTAATTATTGTAAAGTTATAATAAGCAATTTAAAAAAGGAAATAAAAAATTTGATGTCTGGTAAATAACAGACCTTAGAGGTCAAGGAGATCGACAGAACTGGCTGATTGTAAAGAAACTTGTACAAATAGAAAAATCAGGAAATAATGGACTTTTTTCGAATTTTTTTAGCTACCGTTATATTAAGAAATCTGCTCAGTTATTGATTACTTTACTCTCAATTGACAGACCAATGCTATTTTTGAACATTCAAGTTTTGAAATAAAATATATAGTATGCAGGCGTTCGTCTGTCACAAAATAATATACAGGGTGTTATGCCAATGATCCGAAAATAAAAAATATAATGCAAACAAATTGCAGAAAAATGTTTTTAAACGTCCCTTTGCTACCTAAGAGGGCCTTGCATCTAAGGATGTAATGCTTAGCCGGACGTAATACTTTTGGGTGTCAGTAACTACCTGAATTAACAACCAATCAGTTATTCCGTCATCTTTGACAGTCGTTACAAGTAATTTGATTCATCGCTAATTTTCCCAATTTCTTGAACAATTCACACAGTGTGCTTTACGGAACAGCACAAAACATTCATGGTTCAAGCGTATTTTCGAAACGGGGTTAGAGTAAATTGTGAGTGGCAATACAATCCGGGTTTATGCATAACAACCAACCAAACCAAGCCCTACGTTTTTTAATCCAAGCCCTCTTTGATGCAAATAATTTTTGCTCGCACGGTATAATTAAAAGCTTCGCCAATCTTTTGAAATTTACGGTCAGCCGCTACGTGTTTGAGAGTTGAATAAAAATTTAACCCACAAATAAAGACTCACAAAATGTACGTAAATCTTAATAAATAAAATAATCGTTATGAATCTTTGATTAAAACTCTTGTCTGCATACGACACTTTAAACATGCACGACACCGAACTGAACGTTTATTTTGAGGAATAAATAATGTTTTAGGCCTTTATCGGGAATAGACATTTTCTGTTATAAGTTATTTATTAAAGTTATTAAAGGAGTAGAGGTAAAAATAAATAGGCTAAGTGTAGGGAAGAGTAAGACAAAATGACATATATTGTGTATATAAAAATATATTTTCTATCTGGCAATACCGAGGGGTGTCTCACTGTGGCAGTAGGTGTACAAATGTTAAGGCAGGACTTAGCAGGACCGTGGCAGGACTGACAGGACTGTAGAAGGACCTGTCAGGACTGTGACAGGACCCGGCAGGACTGTAGCAGGACCTGGCAGGACTGTAGCAGGGCCTGGCAGGACTGTAGCAGGGCCTGGCAGGACTGTAGCAGGACCTGGAAGGACGGTGGCAGGATCGAAGCTGGACAGGCAGTACCTTTCAGATCCAATCAGATTTCTCCAATAGCTTTAGGACTAGGGATAAATAGCGGGAAGCAAAAAATGCTTTTGTTTGCTTTTTTTGTTTATTAATTGAAAGTGAAATGGAAGTGCGTGTAACAGACGTCGCAGTTTTTAAAGTTCTCGGCGCGCGTCGCCGCATAACATTCCTGTTTGAGTTCCGTTGTAAACACCGGTGAATCACAACAGTCAACTAGTCGAGTTTGCAGTCTCATTTATTATGTTCATGCAAGTTATTGATAAAATATATTGTTTATTTCCGAGTTTATTTCTTTGTTAAGAAAGAAGATAAATATTTAGAAGTTGTGTGTCCGTGGTAGGACAGTAACAGGACCGTGGCAGGACAAGCAGGACCGTGGCAGGACAAGGGCAAAAACGACAAGTCCTGCCAAATTTGGCAGTAGGTGTACAAATTTTGACTAGTGAGACACCCCTCGGGCAATACCTACTGTCACTATTAGTTAGAGAAGTTGAAACTGATTTCCGTCGTTGTTGTCTGCGAAGACATAAGTGGATAAAGGTGTCATGTCACATTTTTAAACTTCGAAGTTATTCAATAAAACGCGTTATGACTTAGAACTTTTTTACTTATTATTTAATTTTATTTACTAACACCGCATAAATTAGGTAAAACTAACCAATTTTATTTGTTGCACTTTAATAATAAAAGCAAATTCATAGTTTTTTTCAAAGTATCATCTAACAAAATTGTAACATGACACCTTTATTCACTACGACATGCTAGATGTTTGTGTGACTTAACACCTTTATCCTTAAAAAAAATCTTTTATTATGAGGAAAGCTGCATTTAAGGTTTACTAATAGTAAGATCTATACCAGGGATGCTCAAATAGTAGAAAAAGTAGTTTTCAAAAAAAAATGCGACATAACACCTTTATCCACTAATGTCTTCACTTATTATTGTGTACCTTTCTATAAACGTTACATACGACCACCTGGTTAAACATTCTAACCTATAAATTGACATAATTGTGTCTGCAAAACATAATATAGTTGGATCTGGTCTTATCGTGCGGGTCATACGATTTAAGAAAGACATACTCTCAGTTTTTGTTTTCTTTACTTGCGTTTAATTTTACCCTCTAAATAAAATACGTAAGATAAATGAGACAGACTTATTCCATGTTGACATGAAAAAAAAGGATATGTATTTACTTTCCAGCGATTCTAAAAAAGCTTATGATAGCACCAGCTACGTTTTATTTTAAATATGCCAGTTTTGTGACTTTGACAGTTTGTGACAAAATGAAACAATTTTCTGGGTTTTTGCATCCCCAATCAAAAAAAATGGTACTTAATCTGATAAACTATTTCGAAAATGAAAGAAAAAGTGGAAATTCGCCAACCAATATTCAGGAAACAGTAGCCAAAGCACTGGGAATTAGTTTAAGGACTGTGCAGAAAATTGTGCATGAAACAAAACATAACATACCCAAGAATACTAAAAAGTGTAAACGAAGAAAGCCAAAGACTGAGGATTTAAGCGAAAATATTAAAATGGGAGTTCGAAATGTGATTTACGATTTATACAAATCAAAAACCAATGTAACTCTTCCAGTTTTACAAAAAACATTAAAAATTCGGGGTGTTTTGGAAATTGGACTTGAAGCGTTATCAAAATTAATAAAAAATTTAGGTTTTCGCTATAAAAAAGACTGTAACCGAAGATTTTTATGTGAGCAGCCACAGATAGTGAGTCAGCGTGTTCAGTTTTTAAAAAAATATACGGACAATTACAAATCGAAATTTAGAAAAGTGGTATTTTTAGACGAAACGTGGATATTTTCGAATGGAAGTGGTTCAAAATCTTGGCAAGACGAGTCTGTAAAAAGTGTTAAAAGGAAAAAGGAGTGCGGTACGGGAAAGCATTTTATTATTTTGCATGTCGGTTCTGCAACAGGATATGTTGCAGGTGCGAGTTTAATTTTTTCTTCAACATCAAAAAGTGCTGACTATCATGATAATATGAATTGCAAAATGTTTGAAAAATGGTTAAAAGTTCAATTGATACCAAATTTGGATGCTCCGTCTTTAATTGTATTATATAATGCATCATATCATTCAAGAATTTTAAATAAACAGCCTACTTCATCTTGGAGGGAAAGTGATATTTATGAGTGGCTGGAAAAACACAACCAAAATCCTTTACCAAATATGCTTAAATCGGAACTCCTATCAATAGCAAAGTCTCTTAAAAACCCCAAAATATACGCGGTAGATGAAATACTGCGTGAATATGGTCATAAGGTTCTACGACTGCCGCCATATCATTGCCAGTTTAACGCAATAGAATTAATATGGGCTGGTGCAAAGTCTCATTATGAAAAACATGTAGGTGATGGTCTTAAATCCGACCAAGTACAAATAGTTTGGCAAGATTCGTTAGATCATATTACACAAGCGTACTGGAAGAAATCGGTGGAACATACAGAAATATTAATAAGGGATTGGTGGGATCGAGAACAAGTACTAGATGTCGAAGTAGCGCCAATGATAATTGCTCCATTTGAAGACGACGAGGACTTTTCAGATTTTATAAGTGACGATGAGAGTTTTTAGGCTATAATTATAAACGGTGTTTTTCGTTTACATTTTTTAGTATTCTTGGGTATTATATTATGCTTTTTTTTCATGCACATTATTCTGCATAGTCCTTAAACTAATTCCCAGTGTTTTCATTATTGTTTCCTGCATATTGGTTTGCGAATTTCCACTTTTTCTTTCATTATCGAAATAGTTTATCAGACTAAATGCCATTGTATTTTTAGGTTTTAGTAGTAAAATTGTTAAAATAAATTGCACTGTTTATTATTGTCGTTTTTAATTAAAGGGTACAGTAGGTATATAATTAACGATTATATAATTTTCTTGTAACTTTTTCAACTCCCCTGTACCTAATTTTTACAAAACTAATAATATTAGGTATATGTGGCTATCTTCGCGATAGCTAAAATAATGAAACTATTTTTCCTTCCTTCGGTATATTTGTAAATAATCTCACAACATTTTGATAGCCTCTGTGTTGTCTGATTTGACGCATATGATCAGTGATCTTTGGACCCGCACGTTAAGACCAGATCTGACTATATTATGCTTATGCTTATATTGCTTACTATAATAGGTAGGCTACATTCTGCAATACGATATTTTTTTCGATCTGCGTTACCAGAGTTAGTATAGTCAAATTGGAAAAAAATTTAAAATATGCTAGTATAGGTTGTTAAGCTGTTCGGCGAAGAAATGGCGCGAAAATTTTACTCTTGACCGTTTTTTAATTATTTTGTGCTAGATGTGATCGCTGACAGCTCCTACTGAGGGTATCTAAAAAGACTGAACGGTTCATTTATTTTGTGAAGCGTGCCAGGACTAGTGTTTTAATAAATAAAAATAATAATATAAATGAAATGAGTGTGTCATTTTGCCCACCATGTTAGGCAAAACGACAGAATTGGCATTTTTTATTTTTGTAAAATTTTACAATTTAAAATCAGTTTTTTTTTGTAAGTTAAAAGATTTACTTTGTTTACTAAATAAATAAAGCATTAGAAAAACCCAGAGTGGTATTTTTAATGAAATCTAAAGTAAGTATTTAGGCGCGATTTTTACAAAGTATGTCATTTTGCCCTACTCTCCCCTAAGAACTTAGAAAATTGCAAAAATCCTTAATAGAATAATATTTCGCTTTTTTTAGTCGTTTTCCCCTTTTTATTTATATACGAAGTATGATGTATGTATGTATGAATTTAAATCCATTGTGATAACAGTAATCCAGAGATTTCTGCCTAACCGCGAAATTAATTATTATTCCACATTCATGTCGGTATTTAGGATATGTAGGTTAACCATGTCGGTTTCATGTTTAACCTACGACTTCTTGTTACCCTGTTTGAATAAAATTATAGGTGTTTTTGTATCCTGTATTATTAGGTTAGCACCTTCATTCCTGTAAATATATCCATAACAAACACGCATAACGTATTTTCACATAATACAAATCATATGTCTCGTTGCGAATAAATAAAATTGATTTGGTCCTTCTCTTCTGTTTAATTTTTTTTGAAGTGAAAATTTCTTTAGGCGCGTTTAGCACTTTTTGTGGGCACTAAATTAACCTAAGCCGTCACGCGTGTCTGTCACGCGTAACGCTCGGTCGGCTGTGTTACGCTCGAATTA
Source organism: Polydrusus pterygomalis (assembly GCA_963969555.1). Lineage (NCBI taxonomy): Eukaryota > Metazoa > Arthropoda > Insecta > Coleoptera > Curculionidae > Polydrusus > Polydrusus pterygomalis. Next base: position 8,169,354 of record OZ018376.1, read on the forward strand.
GACTACTATATTCAATCCGAACTGACCCGAATGAACGTTATATGAAAGAGCATGCCGTATCAGCAGTGTTGCCAATCGGCGGGCTTTAGTCCGATTTTCGGACTTTTGAAGTGAAAACTTCTTTAGGCGCGTTTAGCACTTTTTGTGGGCACTGAATTAAACCGAGACGTCACGCGTCGCCGTCACGCGTCAGGCGTCAGACTCGGGTGTGCTACGCTCGAATTGAACTGCTATATTCAATCCGAACTGACCCTGACCCGAATGAACGTTATATGAAAGAGCATGCCGCCATCGGTCGCATTCAGTATCGACGTATCGACGTGGAAATAGTCAGTGTGTGTTGTCTAGACACTCGTCTGCGTCTCAGGTATGTTCTGGCATTTTTTAAATTATTAAATTATATATTTACGTAGGGTGAAGTAAGGTTTACCGTAATAGCTTATTCCGTGGACCCAATTTATTATGATTTCTGACTTCTGTTGAAGATGTAAAAATTCAAGGGTTGTTCAATTTTAGGAAATATCTTTTTTCGTATGCAGTAAAATTATCCCGTATTCCAAGTTTATGTTATTTTTGAAGTGAAAACCTCTTTAGGCGCGTTTAGCACTTTTTTGTGGGCACTGAATTAACCTTGTTGAAGTTTTCACTTCTGTCGTGTGGTCTTAAGCGCACACAATTTTTTTTTAAGGCTATGGACTTTTGTCGGACTTTGAAACTATTTCGGACTTTTCGGACTTCTTGATACCTGACGAAAATATGCTAAATGCACAAATTTGGTAATAAAATCGGCAGTAACTTATTGTTTATTTACCAAGTGTTGGGTTGTCTTATTACTTATTACATTAACTTTTTTATTATTGTTTTTTTTAGTTATTAAAAAGTAAATGTTTATAGAGTTATCAGTGTTTTTCATTAATATACCCCAACAGTAAAAAATAAATATCACTTATGGCGAATGCGCCAGACGAAGCATTACCATTTCGACGCGGACTAAATCGGACTTTTTCATGCCACTGGGCGGACCTTTTCACCTAATGTCATTGGCAACACTGCTTATCATTCAGTATCGACGTGGAAACAGTGTGCGTTGTTTGTGTGTTTAAGATCACAAGATAGACACTTGTTGCGTCTCAGGTATGTTCTGGCATTTTTTTCAAGGGTTGTTCAATTTTAGGAAATATATTTATTCGATATTATTAATTTCGCCTTGTTGAAGTTTTCACTTCTGTCGTGTGGTCTTAAGCACACACAATTTTATTTTTATAAGCACCCCTCGAGCACCCCCCTAAGCAATTAATCCATATGATATGTAAATGAGACTGGTCTAGAACAAAGTAAAAAATGCGTAAATTGTTTAAATCCAATATGCCTTTTATATACTTAAACATGTATAGTAAAGATTTTATTTTTTTGTGAGGAATTATGTCTGATAATCCCATTTTATGTGGTTATCTATTACTCCTAACTAATAATTTATACAATTGGCTCACTGAATTGACCAGCTGTTAGTGTGTCTAAAGGGTAGTGATATGTTAATTGTTCTGTTTAAAGGAAGACCGGAAGAGTTATTGGAGAATGTGAGATATTTAGTTTTCTGTAAGTTAACCGTCAAAGAATTAATATCCATCCCCCTAACAATTTTTTTGAGACTTTCTATTATTTTGTCTTCAACGTCCTGCCATGAACACCTTTCTCCACCAGAAAGATATTGGGATAGTAGATTATTTACATATAATATATTAAATAAGATAGGGCCGAAGACTGTCCCCTGAGGTACACCCTATTCTATATTTTAACAAGTAGGTAGGTACTATAAATATTTCGAATGTGTACCGTTTGTAAGCGTTTATCGAGGTAGCTACGTAAAAGGGACAGTACTGGCCCTCGAATGCCAATGCCTTTAAGCTTTGACCAAAGAACCCGATAATCCACAGTATCAAATGCATGTGCCGAATCTATGAAAACAGCAGCACGAGGACAGCGAGTATCTAAACATTCATAGACCTTGTTTGTTAGAAATGCAATCGTATCAGTGGTAGATTTATTTTTTTTAAATGCAAACTGTATATGTAGAAAGTGCCCAGACTATGTTTATGATACAATTAACTGATTTACATAACATTGATGTATGTTATAAACTCATTATTACCCCACCTATTTACAGAACTAATTATTTTCAAAGAACTTCATTTAATATTTCAAAATTGTATAATAAAGTTAAACCAGAAGTAAAACTGTTAACAGGTTATAAGTTTAGGCAACTTATTAAAGCTTCGCTACGCCGCTGAGTTAGTGATCCAGGATCCAGCTCAGGAAAGTTACTACTTAATATACAGTGTCCATAAGCTTTCTATCTAAATATTTTGTGCAGGCCTGTTTCTGGGGGTAAAGAACTTTTATGGACTTATTGACAGGGGTGTAGCAGAGCGTTTTTAGAGTGTATCAGAACCTAATATGTTATTGAGGATATTATTTGATATTTTATATTTTTCATCATAGATATTTACTTTTAGATACGTACAGCTTCAGCTTGTCTTGTGCGCTAACAAAAGTTATATTTTATGTGTAAAAATATAAGTCCGAGCACACGGCTCGCCGGTCAGCTGCCCTCCCTCCGAGCAGGATTGTGCTTACGCACAAACCTCTTGTTATCGGCCTCTCCTTCTTTGGCGACATGCTCAAAATACACTCCAGAACCGGCTCGGCGCTATTTTTGTTGTGTTTTAAGTTTTCTCTGTGGATTCCTTGTTGTTTTCTTTGCTATTGTAGATTGTGGGTGTTTAATATTACTTTACAGATTTATAGTTTTTGTGTAGTTTAGTGAATTGTGTTTGTGCTTTTGGGGACTCGGATTTGAATATAAACAATGACTAGTAAAAACCAAATAGGGGTAAAATACAGGGTATTTCGTTTTTTCAGTAAGTATGGAGTAGGTAGTGATTTATCTTGATATATTATTATACCAAGACAGATTATCCCGATGCATGTTTTGGTATATTTTATTTGCAGGCCTGCAATGTAATTACGCCTATTTTTTGGGTCATATTATATTGTTTCAAAACGTTTAAAATACACTTTTTTCTATACTTATATTATACAGTGACCGGCAAAGAGTTCGCAACATATGGGAAAAATGTTTATTAGCGGAATATTGAAAAATCTTTTTTGGGGTATTGGATGTGCATGTCCCATAACCTTAAAATCGATTTTGACATACGTCACGTGACCAATGGTATGGCGGGAAAGTTGAAAAAACCAATATAAAATCATAGTCATTCATTCATCATAATGAAGCTTTAAGAAAGGAAAAATATGGAAATTTTTAATTCGGTAAAAAAATATTTACAAAAATATTTGATTTTATGTTTTTTTAAGTAGATATCCCAAACATTGTATTTAAGGTTCTAATGGAATTCTAAACACTTTTTATTCTTGAAATTTTTTCGATATCTCATCAACTTATCCGATTTATGATGATTTTATATTGGTTTTTTCAACTTTCCCGCCATACCATTGGTCACGTGACGTATGTCAAAATCGATTTTAAGGTTATGGGACATGCACATCCAGTCCCCCAAAAAAGATTTTTCAATATTCCGCTAATAAAAATTTTTCCCATATGTTGCGAACTCTTTGCCGGTCACTGTATAAAAGAAAAAAGTAAATACCTATGTATGTTTATATTAATCCAAGGGTGAAAGTATTCCACCGTTCAAGTTTTCGGGCAAAAACTTTTTCAAATTCTTGAACAAATTGTGATTGACAATGTTTTACATGTACCCAAGTTTTTGCCAAATAATGGTAAAAATCACTACAAGTTATATACCAACTAATATTTGACTTGAGGTTAGATACGCGATAACATCGAAGATTCGTTATTTTGCTGGTTTTGTTTCTTTTTTATATTCGATTTTATAAGAACTAGTTTAATTGACTTGTTCTCTTCCGTTTTGACATTTTTAAACATATTTTAGAAACAAAACCTTAAAAACAAAATTTTATCTTCAAAATCTGATAGATTTGCATTTGCAACTACCAAAAATGCCAGAAATCACTACCTTTTTCCCCCCAACTTAATAAGAGATTCCAATTTTTTGGCAAGAATTTGGAGCAAATTTTAGCTGTTTACTCATAAAAATAAATTGAAGGTCAACTTTTACAATTTCTTGAGCAAGAACTTTAATTTTAAAGTCCGGACCTGTCTATTTTTCCATTCGTCAAATGATAATGTTGCAGTGCGCATGCCTAATCCGGTGTAGCTTTGTTTACATGCGCAAGGCCATAAATTTGTCACTTTCGTTATTATTGTTCGCTTATCTACTAAAGGTAAATGTCTATGGCCGTTGTGTGTTTTTATTTGAAATTTAGAGCCCGCCGCCTTTGGTAGAATATAAATACATCAGCATGGGATGAGATCACAAAAAAAAGCACGTGGTTGTGTCGAGGTGAATATTCCTCCTAAAATTTTAGAGGGTGTTGGTTAAATACCCACAATTACAGTGGCGCAACCAGGGGGGGGGGCTGCAGCCCCCCCCCCCCCCCCCGAGCTTAGAAACTTAGCCTATTCGTTTAATTGCAAACCAATTTTTCATGTCACGCGAACTATTTTCGCATGTTTTTTGCGCTCTCAATGTTTTATGGATTTGTAATTTTTTTATTTATCAATGTAACATGGAATCTTACGTTTTTCGAGTAATTAAAGTATAAATTTTAATAAATAGCTCAAAATTGTACATAATGATTAAAAAAATAAATTCGGATTCGAGTTTTTTCCGTTTCTTTGCATTTTTTGAGAACATTTACCATGGTAATGTATATATTTTTTACACCATCAGAAAGTGGAGATTTCAACGAACAAAAAGCCCACCGACTTTTTTAAAACAGCAGATATTTTGACGTGAGAATTTTCGATTGAAAATAATGGTGCTTTTTCGATATTAAGTCAAAATAAGGTGAAAAAATAAATATTTTAAATCAAAATAATTACAGTGTGTTTGGAACATAAAAAGGTAAGTTATCACCAAATTTCGTGAAAACATAATTTTTTTTGTAAAAGATAAAAATAAAAAAACAAAAACTTGGTTATTTGAATTTTTCACATAAATTTTGAGGCAACGCGAAAAAAGTGTTAATACAAAAGTTGTAGTTGTACAACTTTGCCATTTAACGTTTTTCCATAGGACTTGTAGTTTTCCCGGAAATCGAGATAAATCGTTTTCTAGCCTAAAAACTCAGCCCCTTCCACTTCCCGACCTCGGATCGCCCGTAAATTATTTTTTCTTTCATTTTTGTTATATTCTCTTTCTTTTCCAATGGGTTTTATCCTACTATTCTTTTTTTGTTTCAAAAATTATCGACCCTGGTCTACCTATTTATGCGAACCACGATATTGATATTACCGTGGAAGAAATTCTGGACGAAATGGCAAAAACAAAACGAAGAATTTTACTTTAATATTAGTATTATTAGTGATTACTTACAACTTATTGTATAAGGTTTTTGTTTTGTTTTAGTATAAGTATGCTTAATATATGCGTTACTTATTTTAAATACATTTTTACTAATTAAAATAAAATCTCTAAATTTTTTTTTCATAAATATTTCGTTAGGGCTAGCGGCATATTATTGCAGAAGTTTTAGGGGGCTGTCGCTCTCGTCAATCATACGTATTTTACCCAAAAAAGGGCGTGGCACCCAAAAAAATTTTCGCCTGCGGAGCAAAAGAGGGCCTTCAACGCAAGGAATTAAAGCCCCCCCCCCCCCCCCCCGAACAAAACTTCTGGTTGCGCCACTGCACAATTACATACATACGACTATTTATACGACGAGACTAGTTTTAGAAATAAATTGAATAAATATACATACTACACCTACGTCACTCACCACACAGGCACGTGCATCTAAAAACTAATATCGATACATTTATATTGTTCCTTTCCATTAAAACAATTTCCAACTCATTAAACTTACGAGGTTTTAATATCCATTAAAAAAGACAATAGAAAACCCTTTAATAGCTTACCTTCGATCTTTTTGTACTTTCGGATATATAGATATACCGCTTAACATCGAGTTAGAGTGTGATAAATGATGGAAATGACAAAGAGGTTCTAAATAGGTTGAAAAACGAAGAATTTCACATTAATCAAGTGGTTATTTGTTATTGGGGATCTTCGGTACAAACGATAACCGTTAACGTCCTTGTACCGTAAAAATATTAGACTCTACCATATCGCTTTTGGGAATTTTCCTTTAGGCTGAAGCTATATCGAATTAATTTTAGGAAATTTAATATACAGTGTGACCAGTAAAGTTCGCATCATATATGGGATTTTCTTTTAATTAATAGCTTTATTCGAAATTTGTCTTTGGCATCAAGTTCTGCTTCGATCGAGATGAAAATTAAGCAAAAAACTAGTAGTCACGTAATTCGCAATATCTGTCAAATTTAAATTTTTTCCAAAAAATAATTCAAAAATACTTCTGAAAATATCGAAAAAAGTTATTAGAAAAAGTTTTTTTAAATGCAGTTTCTAGTCCACATACAAAATTTCAGCTGCATAAGATAAGTTTGATTTTTTACCCACCACTAAAATTTATTAACTTAAATGAACACTTTACTTTTCCATTTAATAAAAGTGATATTTTTCAATTAGAAGTTTTCTGACTAAGTAAACACCCTGTAAATAAGACGTCAAATATTTCATAGTGAATATATATTTTTGACTTTATTTAGTAAGTATAAAAATTATGAATAGCTTAATGTCAAAATTTAAGTAGCATTTTCACAACAACGAGATGCTTGCAAATGCAAAATTTTCATTATAAGTCGAATTATCTAAAAAACTCTAACTTTTTCGTATATTAAACCATTAATAAAAATGTATGAAATAACATGTAGAATTTATAAATGTATTCAAATACAGGGTGATTGATAGTGGATGGCCTATTAGACGTTTTGGACGAACTAACCAACGGATCACTTTGAAAATTTGGATACATGCATAAGTGGACGTGCTCTCTCCTTTAAAAATATTTTTAACTATGCAGTGTTGCCGGTTCTACTAAAAAGTACTAGCTACTTTGATATTTTAAATGGAACACCCTATATATTATTAAATTTCTAAATTCTACATAAAATAATAATTATTTTTTAATAAAAGCAATATTAGTCTATGCTTAATGGTTTCCGAGATATTGTCTCTTGAAAAATGACATTTTTGAACATTGACAGCTTCTAGCTTTTTAACTGTACGTCTGAGAGCAAAACGGCTTACATGTCCCTATCTTCGATTTTTTTTATCTTTCCAAAAGTAACAACTTCCGGTCAAACAGGAAGTATTATATTTCCTACATCCGGTTTAACCGGAAGTTGACAATTTTGGAAAGATAAAAAAATTGAAGATAGGGACATGTAAGCCGTTTTGCTCTCAGACGTACAGTTAAACAGCTAGAAGCTGTCAAAGTTCAAAAATGTAATTTTTCAAGAGACAATATCTCGGAAACCATTAAGCATAGACTAATAATGCTTTTATTAAAAAATAATTATAATTTTATGTGGAATTTAAAAATTTAATAATATATAGGGTATTCCATTTAAAATATCAAAGTAGCTAGTACTTTATAGTAGAACCAACAACACTGCATAGTTAGAAATATTTTTGAAGGAGAGAGCACGTCCACTTATGTATGTAACCAAATTGTCAAAGTGATCCGTTGGTTAGTTCGTCCAAAACGTCTAATAGGCCATCGACTATCAATCACCCTGTATAGGGTGTCCCATTTAAAAAAATGTAACTTTATGACACCCTACTTTTTGGACGCACCCAGTATAATTAAAAATATTTATAGATATCTAACCATACCTTCATACAAAAGCTCATTATCGACAAATCTTATCTTCAAGGCATAAATTTACTCCGCGCAATCGTTGACTCACCCGGTACAATGTACAACAACCCAAGCGAAATTCCAAATATTACTGAATTACTGAAATAAATACCTCCTGCATTTTTGTAGCAGAAAATAAATTATGCCCTCTCTGGCCTCGCCATACGTTGTTCACGCCGCACACCGGCAACACCTATTTGATCTGTGGTCGTTATTGCGGGCATCTAAACATAATATTTTCTCTCTCATACTCGCATAAAATACAACTGTAACTTGGAGTTTGCCAGTAGTGTATATTTAAAAGCGATGTGGTAGCTCCTTGGTAGAGCTACCACACCGCCGATTTTAAGCTGCCGAAGGACTGGGGGCAAAAAATATACACTGTTGTCGTAGTGCTCAGTTCAAATTGCAATATCATATTAATTATACGTAGTTTATTCCCATTTATTTCTACAACCCCCCCCCCCTTAATCCGGGGATGATCTCACTAAGGTACGTAATATACTCCACCCGTAATATACCTTGTTTATTTTTACATATTAAATAATATCAATCCTTTAAAGTAAAATCACGAGGCGATAGACCTAATAATAGTATATTTAAAGTAATCTTGATAACACCGATAATTTTGTTAAATCTGGCAACCCAGCTATATTCACAGTATCGGGCTTGTCCATATCGTGCGCTAAGTTCTCCCGGTTACTATTCTGGCTCTTTTTATCACATATATATTTAATAATATGTCAGCTTGATCGTTAATACGAACACACCAATAAATCTTGAGTAGCCTGTCTACCAGTGTTGGAGTAACATGATTTTATGATTTATGGTGATTTATGTCACGGACGATTTTTTAATTTACATAATTTAAGACTGAAAATATAAGAGGGCGCTCGCTCACGCTGTCATTGCTAAAACCTGACTATTTTTCTGCCCCTTCAAACGTCGCAGCCCAAAAACGGTTTGTATAACTATAAATGGTATGTCTCAATTTGGAGAAATGCAGTGACAGCGTTACAAGCGGTGATGTTTTTGTTTTTGAATATAGTATCCCATTATAGAGCGGTCTCTCTTGGTAACAAGTCACGCTTAAAGTCCAAACCATTAAAACGATGTAACTACATATTTTACCAAGTAAATCCTGATGTGCAATGATTTAAAAGATCCAGTACGAATGTATGTTTGTGTAATATGGTCTCTCCATATCTTATTGTAACGGTATTTCGACAACAAATCTCTAATAGAAGAACAAGAGCAGTATTCCATTAATCAAGGCACAACTAAAGTAACAGCAGGTACACTTTATTGACAAATGGCTAATAAAAGAAATTAAGGAGCATCGATAAAGTAATAAGTTATTGATCATCCCGCTATTTCCTTTGATTTGACAGCTAAAATTTTAAAAGGTATTTCTTTCCTTCTCTCAAAGTAACTGACAGAGGTGGTCGTAGCCGATAATATTGGAATTTGGCAACATATTATAGATGTCCCACTAAGCTCGACGAGGTACGATAGACAGAGTGTTCGAAAAGGTATGGTCAATAATTTGGGATTGAGTAGATTGGTTAAAAATAAAGTAAGAACTTCATATAAAATTGTGTCTTACTACGAAGCTAGAAAGAGCCTCCTAAATGGATACTACTCTGAAGATGGTTTTTTTGATACACTTTGTAAGCTGAATAGAACTGTAGTTTTTAAAATGCGATATTTAAGAAAATTACCCAGAAATATGGGATGTGGGGTAAAAATAGACATAACTTTTTTTCGGTAACATTTATACCTATAGTCGGATCCGGTCTTATCGTGCGGGTATTACGATTTAACAAAGACATACTTTCAATTTTTCTTTTCTTTTATTGCGTTTAATCATACCTACTATCCAAATAAAATCCGGAAGACAAATATGACAGACTAATGCAATTTTTACATGAAAGAAAAGGATATGTATTTTATTTTGAGCGATTCACAAAAGCGTGTACCTTCCACCTTCGTCTTAATTTAAAGATGTCAGTTTTGTGACTGTGACAATATGAACGATAATAAGCAATTTTCTGGTTTTTTGCATCCCCAAGCAAAAAAACATGGTGCTTAATTTATTCGAGAATGAAAGAAAAAGTGAAAATTCGCCAACCAATATGCAGGAAACCGTAGCAAAAGCACTGGGAATTAGTTTAAGGACTGTGCAGAAAATTGTGCATGAAACAAAACATAACATAATACCCAAGAATACTAAAAAATGTAAACGAAGAAAGCCAAAGACTGAAGACTTGAGCGAAAATATTAAAATAGGAGTTCAGGACGTGATTTATGATTTATACCTACAGATCAAAAACCAATGCGACTCTTCCAGTTTTAAAAATTCGAGGTGTTTGGGAAATTGGACTTGAATCGTTATCAAAAATTAAATTTAATTAAGAAAAAGTTAGATTTTGGCTATAAAAAAGACTGTAATCGGAGATTTTTCAGTTTAAGAAAAAAAACATATGGAAAATTACAAATCAAAATTTAGAAAAGTAGTATTTTTAGACGAAACATTCAAATGGAAGTGGTTCAAAATCTTGGCAAGATGATTCTGTGAAAAGCGTGAAAAGAAAAAAAGGGGCACTGGAAAGCAAGCTTAATTTTTTCTTCAACATCAAAAAGTGCTGACCATTATGAAAATATGAATTGCGAAATATTGGAAAAATGACTAAAAGCTCAATTAATTCCAAATTTAGATGAGTTGTCTTTAATTGTATTAGACAATACGAGTACGTCATATAATTCAAGAATTTTAAATAAACAACTTCATCTAGGCGAAAAAGTGATATTTATGAATGGCGCTTGAAAAGCACAACGAAAATCCTTTACCAAATATATTAAAATCCGAACTCCCATCAATGGCAAAGTCTCGCAAATCACACAAAAATATACGCTGTAGATAAAATATTGCGTGAATATGGCCATGAGGATCTACGACTGCCGCCATATCATTGCCAGTTTAATGCGATAAAATTAATATGGGATGGGGTAAAATCTATATATGAAAAACATGTAGGTGATGGTCTTAAATCCTCGCAAGTAGAGATGGTTTGGCAAGATTCGTTGGATCATATTACGCAGGAGTACTGGAAGCAATCGGTGGAATATACAGAAAAATTAATAAGGAATTGGTGGGATCGAGAATAGTATTAGATGTCGAAGTAGCGCCGATGATCATTGCTCCATTCGAGGACGACTCAGATCACGAGAACTTTTCAGAATTTCTAAGTGGTGATGACAGTTTTTAAGTTTTTAGTCTATAAATTATAAACGGTTTTCTTTGTTTACATTTTTTAATATTCTTCGGTATTATATTATGCTTTCTTTCATGGAGAATTTTCTGTACAATCCTTAAATTAATTACTAGTGCTTTTGCTACTGTTTTCTACTTATTGGTTGGCAAATTACCATTTTTCTTTTTATTTCTTAAAATAGTTAATCGGATTAAATTCCATTGTATTTTTAGGTTAGGTAATTTTATTGCTAAAATAAATTACACTGTTTATTATAGTCGTTTTTATTAAATAGATTTAGTAGATATACTATTTACAGGGACGGCGAATGGCCAACTAAGCGAGGTAAGCGGCTGTATCTCAGGAACCGTTAATCGTACAGCTTTCGGAAAAAAAATTATATAAGTAAAGCGATCATGAGAAAATTATGGAAATTACTTTCAAGTTCCTCATTTCGCCGCAAGGGGGCACATTTGAAAATTATTTTTTTAAATTTTAAATTTCTCCGAAAATTTCCATATTAAGGTATAACTCTGATTACATCATTGGAAAGCTTAGACAGTTCTGCATCATTTTGATTTAAGGCTCGTTGACGTACCGACCTTGATAAGAGTGGGGGAAGCTATTGAATGTGTAAACATTAAAATCGCTGTAACTTCTAAACGCCTTATGCGATTTTACTAAATTTAAGCTTGTTTGAAAGGGAAAGGTAAGTACTTTCAATCATCGTATCCAATGGTATACGATAGTTTCTAATAAAATTGCTAGAGGGCGCAATTTGTAATAATAACAGTTTTTTTGATTTTATCCCGAAAATTCAAATCATACGGTATAACTATGACATATCAATAGCTTCTCCCACTCTTATTAAGTGAAAGTGTAAACATTAAAATCGCTGTAACTTCTAAACGACTTACCCAATTTTACTAAATTTAAGGTCGTTTGGAAGAGAAAGGTAAGTACCTTTAACTATCGTATCCAATGGTACACAATAGTTTCTAATAAAATTGCTAGAGGGCGCAATTTGAATTAAAAATTATTGTTTTGGCAATAACCCTGGAACGAACAACAATATCGAACTGCGGTTTTTACATTTTTTCTTGCAAATTCAATCTACTTTCCGAATATGATGAGTTATACCGTATGATTTGAATTTTCGGGATAAAATCAAAAAAACTGTTATTATTACAAATTGCGCCCTCTAGCAATTTTATTAGAAACTATCGTGTACCATTGGATACGATGATTGAAAGTACTTACCTTTCCCTTTCAAACAAGCTTAAATTTAGTAAAATCGCATAAGGCGTTTAGAAGTTACAGCGATTTTAATGTTTACACATTCAATAGCTTCCCCCACTCTTATCAAGGTCGGTACGCCAACGAGCCTTAAACCAAAATGATGCAGAATTGTCTAAGCTTTCCAATGATGTAATCAGAGCTATACCTTAATATGGAAATTTTCGGAGAAATTTAAAATTAAAAAAAATAATTTTCAATTGTGCCCCCTTGCGGCGAAATGAGAAACTTGAAAGTAATTTCCAGAATTTTCTCATGATCGCTTTACTTATATAATTTTTTTTCCGAAAGCTGTACGATTAACGGTTCCTGAGATACAGATGCTTACCTCGCTTAGTTGGCCACCCTGTACATAATTTTTGCAAAAATAATAATATTTTATGTGGCTATCTTCACGACAGTTAAAATAATAAAACTATGTTTCTTTTCTCCGGGTATATTGATACCTACATAATCTCACAACATTTTGATACGCTCTGGAATTTTCGAATTGATCCATATGATTGGTGACCTTTGGACCCGCATGATAATACCAGATTTGACTATAGCATAACGTAGTTTGCCACAATATTATTGTCTGTATGTAAATAGTGAAAATTACTGAAAATGAAGGTAGCTTGTTTTGATTGACAACGGCATTATTTTAAAATAATCAAAAAAACAAAACTTGCAGTGTTCCAGGGTGCAAATCAAATTACCAAATTACAAGGTAAGAAACTTAATTTATCGTAAAACTTCCAGTCAGTTAGGATTCATAGAACAAAAATGATAAAAGCAATTCCCAGAGACAACTGGACACCATCAAAATAGTATGTAGTTTACTCCCTACATTTTGCTGAAAGTGGCATTGTTTTATACTTTATTCGAGAAGACGATTATCGTTTATCAAATGGTTCTCTGTATCAATTATTTCGACAAAAACTATTAACGTTATAAATAAAATATTCACAGATCTTGCATCACGCAAGTATCATAGGCGTATTAAAAATACCTACCACATACAGTGGCGAGAAGGAAACCATTATGTCACAGCACAGATTACTCCTATCTGTGAGTATGTAACGTGCCGCTATCACGCGTTATTATGACTGCATGGATGCTCCGTTTTAGTTTGAAATAATAATTAAATTATTATACTTAGAAATGTGTAAATTTGACTGTTTTGTTAAAATAAAAAATATAGGATAATCTGTATATTAGTTAGTACATATTGAAGAGAGCTCAAAACCACCTTTTCAAAAATAGCGACAAAATTATTTCTTTAGCTATACACAGCCATTTACCTGCTGGTCCTTGTACTCTTTGTTCATAAAATGTCTAAATCTTAGGTCGGCTATGAAATGTTTTGGATTGGTATATCCATTCTCCCCCGACTTTCTGTGTAATACGCCAAGACCGCCGCGCTATTTCGCTTTGTTTCAGCGACATTCACTGTTTATTTTTTTCCAATTTTATCGAAATTGAAACAATCAAAAATACGGTTACCATGATATCGACTAATATGGACACCTGAAAATTTTTAAAATTACGAAAACGTTATCTGATATCAATGAAATTTAGACGAATAAAATCTATTTGCACTGTCGTAGATTAAATTTTGAATGATACACGTTCGATATGAACTTTGTTAATGAAACTTGTGCAATTAACGTTGCACACGTTTCATTATAGTGTTCACTAGTATCATTAATAACTATCTACTAACTGTTCTCTCTCCCGGCCATATTATCTTAATATCAACAAATATAATAATAAATGCCGAAACCCAAAACAAAACAATATCAATACTCAGCAGATGATGTCATCGATCCTGTGCTGCTCGGATGTTTGTTTAGAGTTCACCGCCGTGTTATTTATGTGCATGTCGCATGTCGCGTTCATTTTTCATGAAATAGACACGTATATAAGCACCCAGTAGTATTTTCAATACAAAAAGGTTCATTTTTTCTTTTGGTCCTTTTTTCTATTGTTTTTCGGCATCGTGTCCCGATTTTTTCCTGGCCACCTTGGAATATCGTTAATAAAGATAGCTTTTTTATCGAGTGATACTAACTGGATTCGTTTTAAAGTTTATCGTAAATCCTAATCAAAATCTTATGATTGACAAAAATGTCAAAACGCTAACCCCTAATAATAAATAAGTGTTAATCTTTCAATTTGAGAATTGCTTTCTTCATAAAAAACTCCTTTTAACTAATTTATGATTTCAATATAAACTTCAATAATAATGTATTTGTAAATTTATGTACAAACTTAACAGAATTTAATAATTTATAGAGTGAACCTTCCAGCTTCCAGTTAACACAAACAAGATTTTCCCGAGTTTGCTTTTCCAATTAAAGAAGTTTAGGAAAACCGGAAAGTTTTTGTTTGAAAATTTAAAGTTATTAATTAAAAAGTAAAAATATATTTATTAAATTTAACATTCATGGAAAGAACACATTTAAAAACTTTAAAGATAAAACGCTTGACAAAGCATAAAATAATATATTTTGTTTTCTTTTGAATCTACTAAACCTAAATTATCAGATAAATAGGCTGTAACTTTCTATCCATCCTTGTTGGGATACGAAACTGGCCTATCACAGTTTGTGATTACTATAGGGTAAAGTACGGATAGTTGCCCCGGTGGGATAGTTGCCCCACTTCTCAGAACTCCATGACGAAATTAAGTGCCGCGGTAACAACAACTGGCAACCTGTAGTGCTCAAACGTCCTGCGCGTCTCAGTATCAAAGCGACCTTGGCGAAGCATGCATGCCCGTTTAAACAGCGTTTTTAGAACTACGTTGTGTAAAAATCAGTGAAAAAGTTTTTTACAGTTCGAAGATTCTGCTAGATTATGAAAAAACTTTTAGATGAGTTAATGTTTTTCGATTTTTTTGATGAAATACCTTTCAAATTTGTGCAGTACATCATTATTTAAACGTAATTCTCTAAGAGGTTATAAAACCGAAGTGAGGCATCTATCCGTACCAAAAAGTATAGTTGCCCCAGTTCAGCGCCCGGATAGATGCCCATAGAGGATAGATGCTCAAATAGTTGCTGGGTGGGCGATAGTTCGGAGGATGATTAGTTAGTTTATAAAACATTACAATAGCCAAAAAAAGCCAAAGAAATTGTTTTTTGTTATTCAGAAAAAAATATATTTCTTAAGACATCATATTTAATGGAAGAATGTGAGCCTTTTGACTTTTTTCTTCACCCTACTTGGCTTGTCCAGCTCTGCTTGTCACGTTGTTGTTAAGCATCATTTCTAGTGATTGCAAACGACGTGGTGACGGACAGCACGACAACAATAGTGCTACGAGTCAGATCTTAGTACTGGCATCTATCCGTACTTAGTAAGACATCTATCCCACCCCATCAGGATAGTTGCCCAATTGTAACATCTTCACAATCTTGGTGATAGTTGTTCACTCATCACCCGTATGAAACTAAATTGTTGGTAGAATGAACATGAAAGGCAACGTAACCATATGCATTTGAAAGGACCTGTCTATTTTTAACAATAAAAATTTAATTCGATTTTTTTCAAAAGTAGGGCATCTATCCGTACTTTACCCTACATCGTTTTTAAATTTTGTTGGGTTATGTTTGGTACTTAAGTAGACGTTAGTTTACTATTTTATGTCGCATAAAAGCGTGGAATGAACCTGGTTATTTAAAAGTTAAAATAATGCCGAGGCTACTTCGGAGATCGCGGAAATCAAGTTCAAAAATAGGTGGTAAAGTCAAGTTTTTCCAAAAATATAGCGATTCGACAGTTGACACCCACATATTATGACATTAACAGCTGATACTGGTTTCTTTCTAAAAGTTCCCAGTTCCGTAGTGGGCCGTAGTAAAGTTCACACGCAACGGCGGTCCTGGAACGTCTTTCTCGGGGGGGTACTTTTAAGGATTTGCGCTGGAGGCGCAATCTTTCATGCGCCGCAGGCGCTCTTTTGCACCGCAGGCGAAAATTTTTTGGGTACCACGCCCTTTTTTGGGTCAAATAACCGTAAAGCCTAATCTGCGGCGATATACCAGACTTTAAAACACACTTTTAATTTAAAAGAATTTTGAAAGGGCGACAAAATAAACAAGTTTTAAAAGCTTCGAGGGCATTATCCGTGACAGATGAACTTTGTTTATACAATAAAATTGTACTATACATATCTGGGGGGGGGGGGGGGGGGCGAGCCCCCTCGTAAATACGGTACTGATGTAGTATGTTTTAATATTGTAACATTAGTATGTTTTAATATTGTAATGTATGTAAGTCAAAACACTAAAATAAAACAAAACTTAAATGTATAATAAAGAAATCAGAACATGAAAATAAAGCTAAAAAAAATACAATTGTTTTTTAATATATTTTACATTGGATGCCGCTGCTTTTAACATTTTTTTTAAGTCATTAGAAAACCGGACATTCTTCGGTCCGGTTTACCAGCATTTTCGCGATATTATATCGACTTATCGACGGACTATAATAGAATATATCTTATATTATTAAGATGTTGATATTTTTATATAAAAAATGTTTTTTCAAATTTATTGGTTTTGTTTTTTATTTAAAAATAATAAATATTTATAGTTTTTTGGACATATTATTTTTAGTTTTTGCGTCCTCAACCTGGTCTCTGGGGGGGGGGGTAATTACCCCCAGTACACCCCCCCCCCCCCCGTAGGACCGCCCTTGTTCACACGTCAGTTTTCAGAGACTAAATTTTCTTAGTGTTTAATATTTAAGTTGAACGGTGACTAGAATAAACCAGTTTAGGTTAATTAACTATTCTATTTTCAATACCAAACATTATATTTATCATCGTTTGCTATTATATATTTAATATTATTAGTTTATCTACTTTAATTACGGTACAATAGGTTGCCAAACCTTGCGCAAACTGAGAACTAATCCAACTATTTGTGTTTAACTATGCATGGCATTTTGACGGCTTTGTACTACGCCCTACGCCAGGAACGTTAATTATAGTATGGTAACGCAGCATTGAACGCGAAACATGCGCAGGCGCACCGCTTACCGCTTGATTGGCTCGTAGCTACAATAATTGGGCGGCGAAACTCTTGAACCATTAAGAACCCTGCTTAAGTTTAAAATATGGTAAATGCAAAAGAACTTTGCCCAGTCCTGTCTCCGTCTCCAACATTTTAACGTAAAATAGAGCAGACTTCAATAGGGTGCGGCGTGTTCTTAGAGAAATTTGACTTTAGGGAAATAGACATAGGCGTAGTTAGACGCTCAACACTGGGGGTGCTGAAGTCCAGTGGCGGCTCGTGACATGTTAACGTTAATGTTAAAAAAATTTTAAGACCACGCCCAAATTTGGTCAATAATTTTTAGTAAATATTTTAATGTGATGTTAATGGCAGGTTTAGATCTTTCAATGTTCTTGACAATCACTTTCTCCTCCAACGGTAACTTGCTAAAAAAATTTTCAAAAATTCCACGGTGTATTTTATATCCGACGACGCATTCATTGTTTTTTCATGTTTATTTAGCTTTAAACTTTAACTGAATTCAATAATAAAACCATATTAAACCTTTATAAACAAAAAAAATAGTCAAAATACCGGCTAAAAATTTCCTCGAATTTGAACGACTACGACTGGTTAAATTTAAATTCTCAAATTAATGCAGAATTGCAGAACATGACATACACAAGCTATTATGCCGCTCTCGTATTTTACGAGATTTTTATGATCATAGACCCGCTCTGACAAGTAAACTGGGCGTGAACTACACACGGAGAGAAAGTTTGAACAGAATCCGCAACTACTTGAATTTGTACCAGAATTCGAATGCTTGAAATATTAATATGAAAAATTCATTACATTACTATATTATAAAAATAGGTTAGTTCTAAAACTAGCCTATATATTGTAAATTTTTTTTGGGGGTGCTAATTTAGATTTCGGGGGTGCTTAGCACCCCAAGTACCCCCCTAACTACGCCTATGGAAATAGAGAATGCAAGAGCGCCGTTCCTTTTCAGAAACGTGTCTAAACAGTTTTATTTGGTTGTTCGTGTAGTTAGGAGCGTTAAGAGGAAGCAACTTCGTCTCCACGAGTGATTTTATTACGAAGCCATTTTTGGGGCTTTTTTAAAATAGGAAAAGGTAATTGGCGCACAGCCAGAACTACTTAATTATGATGTGGGAGAACTTTTTCTTTTTTATTTCTAAACCTATATTTTGTTTGAAGAAATAGTCCATACTTTAAGTGTGTGATTCAGTGGAGGAAGACTTAAAGTGTCTTATCTCCTTTCCTATACTATATTTTGTTGCCATTTTGAAAAAATTTGGAATTTAATGCTAATATTTTTTTAAAGAGGTCCATTTTGAGGGGTAACTTTGGATATGGTTAGATCATAGAAAAGGCAGTTGGGGAGTCGCCCCTATCGAAAGTATTCAGAAGATAAGTGAGCAAGGGCTGTAGAAGCTGTTAAGCAAACGCAAAATGTCAATTAGAAACGCATCTAAGATGATGGTTTTAACTGTAGCTCAATAAATCCTATATTATGTGATGTGGAATAAAAAAAGGAGTGTTCCAGTATAAAAAAATGTATGTTTGATATGACCTCGATATAACGCAGTATAGTTTTAAAATGTGCTATTTAGAATCCTGTAAAAACTTTTTTTTCCTATCCAACACCATAAGAGAATTTTTCTAGTTTGTGGCACTATTAGGACACGCAGTAGATGGGAACAGTCGCGTCAAAAATAGTTTACTTTTTCGTAACAATTACATTAAAAAGTAAACGTTTTAAGCCACGACCATCGTACACATACAAAATCCCGTTGTCATTATTTTTATGGTATCTTACCTAACGTCAAACGGCTGAAACCTAAAAATTCTGGCAACTAAAGTTGGTAAACCTAAAACTCATAAATATTAAGGACTAGAAACTCGCTAATCGTCTGTTATTCTCCCCGACTTAAAATTCGCCATTATTAATCTGATGCCAAGAATTTGATTAACAGGTCAATTATTATCTTACGGAAAAATGATTCATTTTATAAAGATAATTTATCAAACCTATGGAATAAACTGAAAGTCTGGCAACACCGCTACTACACTACTCCACTCCAAAATCAAGTTATAGCATCCAGACTTTCGCGAGTAATTCTCCTACCCAGCGTTGCCAAAGGGTCGATACAAATTTCCTGGCGAGACTTTGTTAAAGTGCTGGCATTACCTAGCAGTGTACAAATGTTACTTTATTAGCAATTTTACTTTTATTCTGAATTTAATTACTAATTTATATTTTGTTATGGATTAAATGTTGTATAAAAATTCTTACAAAAATAAAGAAATTTGAAATCATGAAGCCGCTATAGAGATAGACTGGCAATGATTGCTAGAGTTATAGTAATAGCTGTATTGGAAATAATTGAGTAAGCTGAAGATTACCGGCACGGCTCGACACCTGCTTCCGGTAAATTTCAGTAATTATTTTCAAGTTGGCAACCTTGCCCACTCCGCCGTCTTCACGGCTCTATTGATTTTTCCAGCGAATTGTATCCAACCACGCCTGTATCCACCGCCCCCCCGCCGCCCGGCAATTTTCTATGAGACGTCACGAGCACAACGGCCGTCGTCATAAAAGGAAAATAAGGTAGAGAGGGATGAAAGAAGAGATAGAGATGATGGCACGAGTGCGAGGTTGTCGGATTGCTGGGAAATGGGGGTTATTTGAGTATTTTTGCACCTATTGAGATTTATTGGTTGCAAGTGTCTGGGAACTAATGGTCTGCAACGAAATGGATTTATTACTTTGTCATGTTACAGCTGTATTTTGGACATTGATTTTGCTAATGTCTTAGCACAGAATATACAGCTACGCAAAGCTATACAATGTAAGTTTGTAACTTGGAATATTTTCAGTACAATTTTTTTTTTGGAAAAAACGCTTGGACACGGGTTATTAGCATTTTAATTAGTTATTTTTATCATTACATTTAATACGTAAACTATAGTAAACTTTTATTGGGTTTTTGGTCTATTTTTGATTGAAATTATTTTTATTTGTTAACGTTTCGGTTTATTTGGCAACCATTTTCAGAACTACAAAAAGAGCTAATGTCAGTTTTATTGAGAATATTTTTGTAAAAGTTATTAATAAATTCATTATTTTTAACAAAAAATTCACAGATCTTGCATCTTACGCAAGTATCATAGGCGTATTGAAAATACCTACCACATACAGTGGTGAGTTGACACAATGGAGCCGCTATCACGCGTTATTATGACGGCATGGATGCTCCGATTTAGTTTGAAATAATAATTAAATTATTATATTTAGAAATGTGTAAATTATACTTAGAAATGTGTAAATTTGACTGTTTTGTTAAAATAAAAAATATAGGATAATTTGTATATTAGTACATATTGAAGAGAGCTCAAAACCACCTTTTCAACAATAGCGACAAAATTTAGCTATACACAGCCATTTACCTGCTGGTCATTGTACTCTTTGTTCATGAAATGTCTAAATCTTAAGTCGGCTATGAAATGTTTTGGATTGGTATATCCATTCTACCCAGACTTTCTGTGTAATACGCCAAGGCCGCCGCGCTATTTCGCTTTGTTTCAGCGACATTCACTGTTTATTTTTTTCTAATTTTATCGAAATTGAAACAATCAAAAATACGGTTACCATGATATCGACTAATATGGACACCTGAAAATTTTTAAAATTACGAAAACGTTATCTGATATCAATGAAATTTAGACGAATAAAATCTATTTGCACTGTCGTAGATTAAATTTTGAATGATACACGTTCGATATGAACTTTGTTAATGAAACTTGTGCAATTAAACCACTCGGCTGACGCCTCGTGGTTTAACGTTGCACACCGTGCACGTTTCATTATAGTGTTATTCATATCAAACTAGTATCATTAATAACTAAGTATGTAATGTAAGAATATAGAACAATATTAAAGATAATCTACTTTTAATTATGTCCAAATAAAGTTATATTCAAAATTCAAACACACAGTATAATATTTAAATAGTAATAATATTTGGTTTAATTAAACATCCTGATAAAGCCGACGCCGCTTGTGTGCAGCTGTGACTTTTGGGAGATCCTGTAACATAAAAGTAGGTACTGGACTGGCCGATTCAATACTAACTACTAACTGTTCTCTCTCCTGGCCATATTATCTTAATATCAACAAATATAATAATAAATGCCGAAACCCAAAACAAAACGATATTAATACTCAGCAGATGATGTCATCGATCCTGTGCTGCTCGGATGTTTGTTTAGACTTCACCGCCGTGTTATTTATGTGCATGTCGCATGTCGCGTTCATTTTTCATGAAATAGACCCGTATATACGCACCCAGTAGTATTTTCAATTTATAAAAACAACATACCTATTGATTACTCAGTAGCACTATACTATTTTTACGACTAACATGTTTTTGCAAAAGTGAATTGACAATACTAAAAAATATATTTAATTGTGTCGGTATAATATATAACAACCTAATAACACAATAAAATGCAAATTTCCACACCCAGCCCCAATATATTTTCAAAATAATTAACAAATTAATAAATTTGTTTGTACATTATTGTCAATTCATTTTTGTAAAAACATGTTAGTCGTTAGAAGAAAAAATTGTGTAGTGCTATTAACTGAGTAGTCAATAGGCATGTTTTGTTTTTGTTAAAAACAATATACATATTTAGCAATAATTTTTTTTTTAATTTTTTTTTAATAAAACTTACATTAGCTCTCAACGAGACTGCTGATGCGCTCGCCAGGGAGGGCGCAAGCATGTCTGCCGAACCAGCAGAGAATACTGTGGCTGGACCACTGGGATCAGTCAAAGAGGATATTAGATCGGATAGCTAAACAACTTGCACAAAGCAGATTGTCAGGGCTGGCAACTTGTAGCATCTCCAGGCAATTGTGGCCCCTACTTGACGGCAAGAAAGCCGCAGTGCCACTACAACAGAGTCGGAAGGACCTAAGAAACATCACTGCCGTAGTCATCGGATATTGCCTGTTCGGTAGACACGCTGAACGTATGCAAATACCAACTAACGACTTCTGTAGAAGTTGCAGAGATGAAGAAGAGGAGGAAAGTATTCAGCATTTCTTGTGTGAATGCCCCGGCCTCGCTAGAAGAAGGTTCAATGCCCTGGGCGAACCATTCTTTAATGATCTGGAGGAAGTGAGCAGCCTGCAACTGGGTCGACTCACGAAGTTTATTAACAGCAGTGGCTGGTAGAGTTGTGTAGTTCGCGAACGAACTAGTTCAAAACATCGAGTCTGACAACTGAACTAAAAGATTCAATCAGTAATTACTGAGAGATTGAAACAAGGCGAACTAAAGTCTAAACGGAATGAACTATGCAAGCGAGAGCGAGACGACCGAGATTATAGGTTTTGTCACCTGACCGACCGATTCATGCCGCGATGATTTCGGACTATTTCGGTATGGAAATGAATAAAAAATATTGTCGGTGTTTACTGTATTTTTTGTTAATTTAATATATAATTTAAATTTTAAAATATTTCTTTTACTTCACTATGCCAGTATAAATCAGTGAACTAAATGAACTAAACGAACTAGTCTTTTGAACTATTCACTTTATTGAACGAGAACGAAAGATTGAAATCGGCAAAATGAACTAAACTTCCCAGCACTAGTGGCTGGTTTGAATGAGCCGTCAAGATTCTTCTACGATCTACGTCACGTCGCGTTAACCATCAGGAAGCTGATGCGGATAGGTTCCGCGGAACACGTGTGGTACCACAACGGTCCTACAGGACTACGTGTGACTGTTTGGTCAATGCCAGAGGTCTGCCACTCTAACCTAACCTAACCTACATTAGCTCTCTGTGTAGTTCTGAAGTTGAATGTAAGATAAACCGAAACGAGTAAAAATATTTTTAATCAAAAATTGACCTAAAACCCGGGAAAAATTTCCTATAGTTAACATTTTAAGTTGTGGTATTTTTTTATAAAAAAAATATTGATGCAATAGGTATGTCCCAAATCAAAGATATTACGCAATCGATCATTTTTTTAAATGACTAATACTAGACTAGTGTTTTGAATTGGCTATTTTGAAAGTGCCTATTAAGTTAAATACAAGTATCGAATTTTTATTTCATGTATAAAACCGGCAAATATTGAGAAGTTGAAAGCACGAATAAGACATGAGTGTACGTTAATTTCTCCCGAAGTAATTAGAAATGTTCAAAGCGAGTTTTACTTGTGCTTAGGATATTGTAAAATATGGAATGGACAACATTTTTAGCAGTTATTGACGAAAACATATTAAATATGAATAGGTAGATGTTTTTTTTTTTAATTAACTTAATTGGTTGTTTAATATCTCATAAATGACAAGGAATAAAAATTTGAAATTTGGTACTTTGTATAACTTAATAACACTTATAAACACTGTAAAAATAGGACAAAAGCTAGGCTCGCCTTTAAAAAAATTATCGATATCGTTATATCTCTAATTTGGGACACACTGTACCAATATTTTTTTTATAAAAAAAGACCAGAACTGAAAATGTTAATACCCCTGCCCAAACATTTTTCCAGAAAAGAAACTGTACTGGATTTACTGAATTTGTTCCCAGTTACAAACTCACAATGTATATTCTGTTACAGGAGATAAAATGCAATACTTTTATATTATAAGAAATTAAGGAGGTTAAAACAATCGGAGGACAATAGCTGAATTCGTAATTTTAAAACTGTTTTTTGACAAAAAAAGACAGAAAATGTGGACTTCTTTTTAAAAAGCTCTACAAAATCTTGTTTCGACTGACTCTCAATAAGCTGATAATCTCGTTATCGAGAAAATGTGTTATTCTATTGCACGTTATACTAATTTAAGTTAAGCGCTGTTACCCAATTATATTAAAATATTTATTATACCTAAATTCTAACAATTTTAGAAAATGTTATACCTACATAATTTTAAATACAAATAATCTATACATAAGAATCCTAATGTGTAAAACTCACGAGAGGGCCGGAATAGAAAAGATAACTTGTGCTTAGTTACAAAAAGTCAATCTAGGTATTTTCAAAATTAAATATTAATAATAAAATTTTTGATTTTTCTCACTTATAAAAATTTGTGAGAAATAATATTTAACAAATGCTATAAATTCCAAGGCTACTATTAAACCATCCTTCCATCCAGTACTATTAACACTCGAGATCCCAAAATCAATAAATTTGAAACACATTATATTATACAGTCTGACCAGTAAAGTCCGCATCATATGGGATTTTTTTTTATTAATAGCTTTATTCGAAATTTTACTTTGGCATCAAGTTCTGCTTCGATCGAGATGAAAAATAAGGAAAAAAATAGTAGTCACGTGATTCGCATTATCCTCGGCATTATCTGTCAAATTCTATTTTTTTCCAAAAAATAATTCAAAAGTGGGGTTATTTCTGAAAATATCGAAAAAAGTTATTCGAAAAAGTTTTTTTTAATGCAGTTTCTAGCTCACATGCAAAATTTCAGCTGCATAAGATAATTTTGATTTTTTACTCATATTTTGTAAACTGCACTACTTTTGGAAAATAAGACTCAACGCAACCTACATAAAACTTTTTGTTTTGAAAATGCTTTGCTTCAGATACATTTTCTTTAAAGTAGCGCCATATTAAATGTGTTTTCTACAAAATCAAATTGGGCTATTAAAATTTGGTCGCATGTGATACAAAGTGTATTTGTTTTTGACCCTGTATAAGGTAACTTCATAAGATAGGATTTTTGAAAACCTAGTTTGTGTCTGAAAGTAATACACCTTAATATTAAGACAAAAAAGAACACAGTGTCATCAGTAAATTGTTCATTAAGTGGAAAATTTTAGTGGTGGGTAAAAAATCAAAATTATCTTATGCAGCATGTGGACTGGAAACTGCATTTAAAAAAACTTTTTCTAATAACTTTTTTCGATATATTCAGAAATAACCCCAGTTCTGAATTATTTTTTGGAAAAAATTAAAATTTGACAGATAAAGCGAATCACGTGACTACTATTTGTTTGCTTAATTTTCATCTCGATCGAAGCAGAACTTGATGCCAAAGTCAAATTTCGAATAAAGCTATTAATAAAAAAAAATCCCATATGATGCGGACTTTACTGGTCGTAAAGAAGTTGTATTTAGTTAATCTCGATATGTCATTAGTTTTTAAGATATTTGCGTTTAAATGCTAAATAGCGACGATAATTTAAATAAACACCTTTCTTAACGAAACATAATTTATTGAAAATTAACCGTGGATATTTTATCAAAAGAAATTAAGTCTACTATCTTCCGCTGCTGTATGTCCTTTTAGTTATAAAACACCCTGTATTACTATATCCTATTTTTAACCATCCGTTGTCTCGTTTGTTTTATTTTCAATTATTAAACTTTAAAAACCACAGTTTTTATAGCGATCGTAAATGGGCACCGAAAGATGTTTGTCGTCAAGATAATCCTTCAAGTGCCTATGTTCTGGTGTTTGGTGTCTGTTTGAGATTTATTTGCTTCTGTCAATTCGACAACTCTTCGGCTGATAGCGATAGAATTTATTTGTATGTTTTACATTAGAACTTAAAACGCAAAAGAGGTGAGTATCCAATGAAAAAATCAAAATGTATACTTAATTTAAATCTCGGTTTAAAGATTGTTTCTTGTAATAATGGCGGAGAAGAGCATCGGCGTTCTTTAAAAAAGTGTGTGTACAAGGATGGAATCACGGGGGGGAATTATTATTTTAGTGAGAACATAAATATATCCTAAACATGGCCTACGACATATTATTATGGACCGCGTTATGTAATTACGAATTAGGCGACAAAAATTTAAAAACGAGTTAACGGTGCCATCGTTTAGTAGGTAATCATTAAAACCTATGTAACAAAAACTTGTTTTACTTAAATTTCCTATTTTACCCTTTTTACAGGCAACTTTATTAAGTGACATTTTCATATTTGTCAAAGTTAATACTATAACTAACGTTTTGTAATAACGAATTATTCGCCAACACGATATTACAAAATATAATTTTATTATATTTATTTTTGTAATATGAAATTAAGCGCCAATTGGCTGAACTTAATCAGCGGTCATTTTCATACTAAACCAGTGTAGTTTTATTTTTTTTAGTTTTGTTATAAAGAATTAAGCGTCATACATGTCGGTTAATTCTTTATGAAGATTTAAAACTATACTTACCTTTAATAGTTATATCGAAGTAAGCGACCATAGTGGTCATAAATTGGGAAATATTCGCAACTTTAAAACTTAGGTATATTATAGTATAAGTACTACATTTCGGACCTGCTTAAAAAAAACAAGGTTCTAAGGTATTTGGTACGACTTTGGGGCAACTCAACAAAATTAAAAACCTGTTGATTTAAATATCTCGAAACCGTTAAATGTCCCTTAATTCGTAATTACATTACGCGGTCCATATTATGTAAAGGTAAGGACAGAAGAAAGATTGAAAGCATATTGAAACTATAAAATTTAGGTTAGGTTGCCCCTCCCTAAAGTGGGCACTGATGGTACTTGATACTCGCTACTGTTTTTTACTTGTATCGTATTTGATATCGAGTACTCAAGTATCGGGTATCGATACTTACTCGGTATCGAAAGTATCGTTCGAACCCTAGCGACATGCAGTTAGTAGTTAATGAGTATACATAACATGATTCAAGCATTAGTAGGTATCTACACTAGTGGCTCCCATTGCCCGCTGGCTCCCAATACCCCCACGCTCCCCTACTAGCATAATATGTTATTGTATAATATTTCGAAAATTAAAGTTAAGCATAACCGTTACATGAAAAACATTGTTTAAGGATAAATATTTCAATATCTTTAAACTAAAGTAAACCGTAGGTCCCAATTTGGAGTGATGTAGCAGGCGCGTATTTGAGGTGGGAGGGGGGTAATGGGAGTAGTTACACCCCCCCCCCCCCCATAATCCATTTTTTTTTGCTTAAAATTTTTTTAAATTGAACAGGTGGAAATCTGTAAACTGTATCATTAAAAAAATGTTCATAACCCTCCAAAGATCAACTCCAGATACGCGCCTGTCCGCCTGTGATGTAGGGTAAAGTTGGTAGAGATGCCCCACTTTTTCTTAACCTGGCCTAAATTTTATAAAAATAAATAATAAAAAAAATGAGCATGCTTTTCAGTAATTGAAACTTTATTCAGTTACGATATTTATAATAAGATGCAAAAAAAACAAGTTTTATTTCACAATAATGCATAAAGAAAAATTTTTGTAATTGGCCATCTCTCCCTTAGGGGTTGGGTAAGATGCCCCACGCAGGGTGGTAGTGATGGCCTATGTACGCGGATACAAAATAAGTTAGGTCTTCTTTTTAGTAAAGTCGATTCGCTCAGTAAACCTGCAAGATGGCCGACATGTCATATGACAAAAGTCATTGAAAATGCAAAAATTCACTTTATTTAGCTGGAATATGACTTTTGTCATATGACATGTCGGCCATCTTGCAGGTTTACTGAGTGAATCGACTCTAGCTACTCTTCCACAGGGATAGCAAAAAATAACAAATTTGCTGCATCCATCGTGATACCATTGCTCGCAGTGTATACATTTTACCCAGTCATCTTTTCTGGTGGTTTAGGAATATTTCTCTCCACATCCCGCAATATTAACAGGCCATCTCTACCCACTTTGACTAGGGCATCTATACCAAAAGATGGTATAAGATGCCTCACCATGTATTTTGTATAAATATACAGGTACATGTGTTTTGAGGTTAGAATATTGTAGCACATGCATTCCACAATTGTTTGACCAAATTGCAAATTAAATAAAAACATATAGCGTAATCATGTATAAAAATTTGCACCTACCTCAAAAAAACGATCACAAAACTTTGTCAAAACCAGACAATTGTGAGCAGCTACACCACTTTTCAGGCTTTAGCATAAACAACTGATTGGGTTTGGACAAACCAAACGATCGTATATGTAAATGTTTTCGAGTTATAAAGGTAGGCCATCTCTACCACTGGGGCATCTCTACCAACTTTACCCTAGTGATATCGGAGAGCAAGAAATAAAAAATATATTTACACACAATGAATTTACCTACTACACAATTTAAACTTTGCCCGGCGATTCTGCAGAACGGACAAGGATAACAAACGAAATAATGAAACAATTCTAAGATCAATACAAATGTAGGATGCCAGCATTAATGACCAAAACCACAAGAGATCGTCATGAAAACATATTTATGTGCCTTTTTGCGATGAGCCCAACAACAACAGCCTATTCGCTTTTTAATGATGATGGCATGTTCTCGTACTCGTGGGAAAACAAGAAGTGAACACCGAAACCAGATGGTATGTATATATATGTACATAAACGTAAATAACTGATTTATCGCGGAAAGTATAAATGGAGCGCTTTAATACCTATTATTTTAATGTATGTTAGCAATGTAAACGTATTCATACTATATTAGATACCTATCAATTATTAATCAATCTATCTATTATCTATTTTATTTATTTATTTATTTATGTATACTGCCTCGGCTGCTTGTGGCCGTTGGCAGACCTACAAAGAAGTATACGAATTTTCTTAAAATTCTCGAGGAGATATTTCCAGTTATTAATTCGAGAACGTGGGTGATTCTATTAGAAAATTTCACACCAAAATATTATAAAGAATTATAGCATGACCTTTTCCTTTAGAAATTCCAGTAGGAAACTAAAACTACCAAGTAGGCTCTGCGCCTGTCAACAGATAAATAGGTATCTAACGAATTCTTTGCAAAATATAGACACCTGACATACAAAAATTATAAAAATACAGCTCTCCGTCCACTGTATAGTAATACAGATTTGTTAGCTAATAGAATAGGTACATTATTTTTGACAAACAAATCTTTGTTTGATACTACTAAAATCCTAGGAATATATTTTTTGGGTATATACCAGGTGTTTCTCAAGACGTTCCACTATAACTATAATCTTGACGTTTACTACATTTTTCCAAATAGAACGATGGTGGTTCACTAGGATAATAATAACGAGCATTTTTTTTCCAACAATTTGATACCATACACTCTTATGGTATTTTAAAATTGACACTGAAAAATTTGCCTTAAATCCCAATCGCAAATTTAAAAGCATTTTGCATTATTTTCTCTTCTAAAGAAATATAAAGGCGGCTTTGAAAAACAATGGAATGGTTTTGAAAACCAATATGGTTTTAAATTTAAATTGTAATGTCATTCGTTTATTAAACTTACATTGTAAATCGGATAAAATGGTTAGTTTTACTAGGAATGAACAAATTGATATGCTCCCAATTTTTGGAGTGACCAGAAAAATTCTTCTGAACCCGCAAGATCGTAAGTATTGTATGTAAAAATGCAGACTCATCTCTTATGCATAATCTCAAAATTTCATTTTAATATCTAAATATAAAAAAGTTATAGGGGAACGTCTTTTGAGAAACACCCGGTATAAAGACTCGATATAATTATTATAAAATAAAAAAATGGCATGAAGAATACGTGCAAAAAATATATTTTCGGTAAATTTTAGTAGAAAAACTTAAATTAAAATGGATTGCTTAAGATTTTGTTGTTAATTTATCTATAAGTATTTCATGTAACTAAAATTTAAGGAAGATGTTTCATTTATGCCACAAATAATAAAAACGAATTCCTTGCAAAACATAGATATTTATAAGATAAAGGGAAAAAGAGACAGCATAACATGAACAGGTATTGAAAGTATTCATTAAGCTATATTAAGATCTTATTTCAAAATAATTAATTAATTATTATTATTATTGTGATAATTATTATTAATGTAGGAAAGAAACAAAATTTAATAGAAATAGATTCTTTAGGGGTTTCTACATGTTTCGCACGTAGAAACGATCATCTTCAGAGACATAATTTTTTTTTATATTGTGCTGATGGTATTAGCAGAAGAGGAAATGGTATAAAACCTTAATGGTGCTATTTATGGCATTGAAAAGTTGAAATTTAGAAGTGACGCATATAAAAAAAAATTGAGGAGAGTTAAAACACACTGAGCATGTGAAGAAAGTTAGTAAAGGAAGTATAAACAACCAAACTAAGAGAAAGATAAAAAGGCCTTCTAAAGAGAAGGTGTCAAAGATTTTTAAATCATTTATATACTATAAAATCTTTTGTAAAATCATTGATAGCAGTATCAGAATAGATGAAAATGGTTTTTGGGGTCTTTAGAAGGCCTTTTTCTTCTTTCTCTTTTAGTTTGGTTGTTTATACTTCCTTTACTAACTTTCTTCACATGCTCAGCGTGTTTTAACTCTCCTCAATTTTTTTTTTATATGCGTCACTTTAAATTTCAACTTTTCAATGCCATAAAAAGCTCCATTAGGGTTTTATACCATTTTCTCTTCTGCTAATACCATCAGCACAATATAAAAAAAAATATGTCTCCTGAAGATGATCGTTTCTACGTGCGAAACATGTAGAGACCCCTAAAGAATCTATTTCTATTAAATTTTGTGAAGGAAGACTTTTAGTTTTTCTTTCTTTCCTACATTTTCAACTTCACTTTAAGTATGGACTATTTCTTCAAATTATTATTATTATTATTGTTAAACATAAAGTTATTATAAACAATAGATGGCTGTGCGTTTGACAGAATAAGTATGCAATAATGCAATAAAATATTTTTGATTAGAGCAAACATAACGTAGGTAGGTACTAAAATATATTTTTCTTAATCAAAGAAGACAACAATGAAAATTTACAACAAAAACTTAGTTGTCTCATTTCATTCTAACACTTGTCATTTTAAACCCACAAAATTCTCAGATATTCAGGATGCGGTTTTAAATACAAACTCCTTTAGTTGAGTGAATACGGCTAATAAAAACAAAATAATATAAAAGTATTTAGTAAATACGGGTGGTTATTGGATTTAAAGAAAAAATCTTCCATTGTGATTTTCGACCTAATGTTCATAGGGGTGTAAGAAAACATACATAAATATAATACGTATTGATATAATGGGGTGACATCAGCACTCTTGGGGCGGGTAAAAATTTGGGGGAAGATGCGAAAAAGATGTTTTCGGGAAATAAATCATCATAAAAATGGTTGCGTATTGACGTTAAAGTCATAAATTTTAGAATTGAATACGAGAAAGCTTACTATACATTTTCTTATGGATTTTAGTATATAAATTCAAAGAAAGGGTAGTAAAGGCTGTGTACACCTTTTAAGTAATGGATGAAGGAAACTGGTGTATTAGGTGTAAAGTTTATATAATAATAGCAGAGTGCTTTCGGCCTATCGGCCATCCTCAGTGCCTCCTGCAAAGCAATGAATGAACTTAGAAAAGTATGAAAATAAAAAAAACTTTTATTAAAAATTTTTAAAATTCTTTGTGAAAATAATATTAAAAAGGTTCATTACTTACTTTGTCAGGAGTTGTACATAAGGTATTTCAAAATAAAGTTAAAAGGTAAAATTACAAACAACGGTGCAAAACAATTATTAATACAAACGCACATAAAACGTTTCAACAACTTTTGAAAACGCCTTGGAAAATAAATATTTAATTAACATGCTAGATCAATGGATCTTAACCTTTTAGTGATGAGGGACCATTTGACTAAATTTTTGTCTTGCCATGGACCACAAACTGTCTGGCGGTAATACAAATCATTCCACATAACATAGAAATGTCATGTTGTTCTATAAGTAAAACACGTATAAAATTATACGAAACTAAGAGTTTTATATTTGACAACATTTTTCAATAACATGTATTATTTTAGTGCGATTTTTGGGACTGCAAACCAACTGCTAAATCCTTGCTTCAGTGCTATTCAAAGCCAAGCGCATGTCAGCACTGGCATCCAAACGATTTCGATGTTTATTTTTAATTATCAAAAGCGCCGATAATCCCTGCTCACATAAGTATGCGGTTGAAAATAAAGTTAGGTAACGTAAAGCAATTCTCGAATTTTAGGGAAAGAAATTGCTTTTTGGACCCAAAAATCTTCAAGTTTAATTCCTGCCTCGAATGTATCCTTACAGTTACTATCGTGTTGTATTTCAATTATTTCTACTTGAATTGCATCAGGCACCACCTCAGAAATATTGACAATGAAAGGATATAGGAATAGCGATTAAATTCATTTTTGAAGTTTTGTAAATGGAGTGTAATGTGCTCTTTCATTTCTCCTTTGATCTCAGCACACTGTTCATTAATAATTGGATTTAGTGTATCAAACGCTGAAAAGTTCTCTTTCGACTTTGCGAATCCATAGGTCGATTTTAGCGTAAACACACTGATTTTATCTTCAAATGCAAATATATTGCTCGTGCATTCCAACTTCATATTTCCTGACCCTTGCAGCTGAAGGTTCAATTTAGTTAGTTGTGCAAAAAAATCCACTAAATAAGCGAATTTCAACTGACAGAACTGATCCAGCAACTCTTTGTACTCCTTATTAGTTAATAAGAATAATTTTACTTCCTCTCTCAGTTCATACAACCTTGACAGCATGTTTCAGAGCATAATTTTTTGAAGAGACGAGTATACGGTGCAGTCTACTTCCAGCACTGGAGATGGAAGGACCTCTGAAGAAGCTCGCCACTCGTGCTAGCGAAACGTTAGGAAGCAATTCCAACCGACGACGGCCTTTAGACCCGAATGATGACTACACTAGCTCACCGACTGGCCGCGAAAGCCTAAACCAATTTGTCGAACTTTACCTTAATCAAACGAAATTTAAAGTTATTATCACTTGAGGGTAGAAGGCAAATGTACGACATAACATTTGCCTACAAAATACTCAACAACAAGATAGATTCAACGCCAATTATATTATTAATTTATTAAATATAAACGGTCAATTCTATAATACGCAAAACAAGCTTTTAAGT
This sequence comes from Polydrusus pterygomalis, assembly GCA_963969555.1. Taxonomy (NCBI): domain Eukaryota; kingdom Metazoa; phylum Arthropoda; class Insecta; order Coleoptera; family Curculionidae; genus Polydrusus; species Polydrusus pterygomalis. The sequence continues at coordinate 8,202,748 of OZ018376.1, forward strand.
CTTTGTTATTTAAGTTTAATAGTGAATACAAATACCATTTTGGTTAACTCATCTATTCTTAAATCAATAACGTGCCTAGTTAAACCATTTATTTATCGTTATATGCAGGATGTCTCATAACTAAGGGGCAAATACAGCAACAGGAGATAGCGGACTTGAAAAAATGTCATTTATGCTTAAAAACGCACAGTTAATTTTCGATAAATATGTTTTGTTAAGAAAGGTGTTTTTCTTGCCATCTAGCATTTAAACGCAATTATCTCAAAAACTAATTGAAATATCGAGATGAATGAAGTGCAACTTTTTTACGTATAAAAGATCCTTCTTCCATAATTTGAGGCAAAGCAAGGCAAAGCAAGCAGAAATGTGAGAGGCAAAAAATGTATGCGAGAATTTATCAAACTCGTATTGTGTAGCTGGCGTTTGCTAGGACTAGAAGGTATCTTAAAACTCATTATGGAATCCTCCTTCTTGCCCTCAAAACCATAACTACACCAAATTTGATTCATATCCACTTAACATCAAAGCATCGCCAATTTTATAAAGTAACAATACCAAAAGGGTTCCCAATATGGTGTTAATTAGATGTGCACCACAAAGCTTACACCTCGCAAAAAATGTATTACTTTTTTCCTTTTAATAAATATATAAATACCTATTTTGCTTCTTATAAAATAAATACCTACTAAAAGAAGTAAATGTTGTTTTTTCTTTTCATTTAGTTTTATAATGTTTCCACATAGGTACTTATTTTGGTGGGTACGGATCTGTCAATATTTTATTTTATAAATAATAAAGTATGCAAGCTATATTTTTACAAATTATTAAGACTCCCGTACAAAATTTAACAGATGGCGAATGCGAAGGCGAATGTAAAATAACTTAGTCCGGTTCTGTTTCTGTAGCCAACCGCTTAACGTAAAATATATACTAGACTTCAACAGGGTGACAATAATTACAGGTGATTCGGCGAATTCTTACATTAATTTGACTTTACTGTTCGTGGGTTCGTATTTCTTAATGTAAAATAAAAATAAATAAAATCAGTAATTTCCATAACACCATACTTCTTCATACTATCATATTTTTTTAATTGAGTTAACTTTTGAGTTCTAGGAGGGTTTCACCCTCCCATGTCGCGACTGGTTATTTAGATTAATGTCACTGAATGTAGGAAATCCACGTCTTACAAAGATTCACCAAGTAGATAATGTCAAATTTGTCCCGTATAAAGTCAAATCACTGCAGCGGGTAGCGTTGTGATTTTGTGATTATGTCCCAAATATCTTCTTGCTAAATAAATCATACATAAATATACAATCTAGTTTACCTCAGTGGCGGCTCTGAACATTTTAGTAAGGTAGGATGGTCAAAAATTATGTACATGGTAAAAGAAAATTTTTTATAAACTTAAATTGTGGAATAGGAGGTAAGTATCTTAAAACTAATTACTTATAAAATTGTCTTTCTTGCCTTCAAAATATCAAACCAAATTTCAATTTCTATACTTCTATTCAAATCATCCGACAATTTTCCGTAAAAAACTATTTCCTACAAAGGTACTACTGTATAATTTTATTAACGAAGCATAGTTTTTATTATTTATTAATTTTTAAAACCAGTGGTGCAAAACTGATATTTTCTAGTTTTTATTTTTTTTCGCCTATAATACTGAATCGACGTTAATAAAATTTTAGGAGGCACGCAAATAAATAAGAAAATATATGGCATGTAATCTAAAAAAATACATCCTTATGACGTCACACTTTTTTGGAATACCCTGTATAAAAAAATATTTTCCTGAAATGCGCCCCAAGATACAGGTAAAGTCTGCAAAATATCAAAATTTTAACTTAATTAATAAGTGAGCTATATAAGCAGCTGACGTATAATCGCCCATTATATCTAGCTGACTTCTTTTTTATTTATTGTCATCATATAAACATTTGCTGAACAACTTTTCAAACGACCTGAAATCATATTTCGATATTTTTTTTTGACATAATTGACATTCTCTTACTACTAGATCCACCACGACTCTGACAGCTGACGCTTGTTTCGATTGCTAGCAATAACTAGACTATCGAGTACACACAAAATCAAGCGACCTGAAATCACCATCAAAAATGCAACGCTGCCTCCCGGCTAATAGTAGTTGTAAGTTCAAATCAAACTAAGTACCTACACATTTTTCAATGAGTTTAAAAACTTGTTTTTTCTAGTAAAGAAGTTATAAATATAGAAAATGAAATCAAGAATTCTCTGCACCCACTGGAGCACATAACTTGGAATCTTTATTGTTTTCGTGTTGTATAATAAAGACGTTTCTATGTCACATAACTGAGAGACATAAGTAGATGGCTTTTTCAAAGGCTTTAAAATTACAATGTCAGTTTTTATCACTTTTACGTGCATATAAAACCAACATATTATTTACATATATACACTTACGTTACATTAGAATAAAAAAAAACCATTATAGAAAATATACTGGTAATATTGTAAAAGTATGTATCTCCATCTCCAACTGATTCGCTGTTTATATTTTAAGAGTTGGAGCAATCATTCTTTTGGTTTTTGGTAAATATTTCGTTACCAGGGCCATTTTTAATAAGTTTTGATTTTAACCAGAAAAATATAATTTCTACAATTTTATTTTTCAAATCTTTAAAAGCATTAACTAAGAAAATAATAAAATTCAACAAAATATGTTTTTTAAATAAAATCAGGCGACAGCACTAACTGCATAATATATATCGTGAAACACTAATTTGGCGACTTTTTGGATAAAACGAAATATTTATCATAAAACAAAATGGCGACCGATTAAACTTTATTGCATCCGAAAATTGTTACGGTTAATAAATTTTCTCTTTTAAGACCATTTTGCATAATATTAAGCTTTTCCGGCAACTCTTTGCCGGAAATAGAGACTACGTGATGCTGAAATTTATTTGTGTTTTGACTTAATTATATAGGCCACTAACTTCGAGCCTGCACACACAAGCACCCAAATTTTGCCCAAACTCTAACCATATTCCGCAATAAATAGCTTAGTTATTCCACGTCAGCGCTCTATACACAATCACCAGAATAGTCCGGGAGTTATTGGAATTCAATGAAGCTTAAGAGGCAGCTGATCAGCTGTTTATTTAACAAACTACTGAAACTACACCTTTTAAATTTGTTTAACCTATCGCCGACTAAACTTACTGCTTACTGTTTGCGGATCAGTCTCCAAGGAGTTTCTGGTTACTTCTGGCGTTCCTCAAGGCTCACATATTGACCCTATATTGTTTTAACTATATTTATAAACGATGTCGTCACATCTTGCTTCAAAGGATCAAAGTTCCTTGTATACGCTGATGACTTGAAATTTTATTCCAGAGAGTTTCTGACGAAAATCATTTGCAATCCGATCTGGACAGATTGGATTGGCTGCTTGGTACAGAGCCAACTTTCTATATCTAAATGTGAGCAAGTGTAAGGTCCTTCGCTTTTACAAAGGCAATTCTCCGATAAATCATGCCTATGGGGTGGAGCATACTAGATTGGATGTTGTATCGAACTTTAACGATCTCGGCGTCATCTTCGACAAATATCCTTACATTCAACCTGTATATTATGAACAACGTCATCCTGAAAAGTTTTAGAATTTATAAAACACAGGACATATCTACGACACAAGGGCACTTTTTTTTTTTTTTTTTTTTTTTCAAATTCAAATTCAAATTTATTAATAAAGTAATTACAAGATTTTTTACATTACTTATAATGAAGGACTTCAAAAGCTGAGAATTAGCTTGCCTGAAGTCCGCACACTTATTATTTGCAAAGTTAATCAAGTAAACTTAACCAAGTACGCTAAAACAATGGTGAGAGAAATAGAAAAGGAACCACATACCTATAACTAAGTAAAAATATTAAATTCATTAATTATCAGCTCGTAGTTAGTCTCAATCCATTGAGACACCATTGACATAAATCTGCTTATATTTATAATTAATCTAATATTAATTGGTAACATGTTGTATAATTTAGGTCCTATGAACCTAATGTGCCTTTGCGCTGCTGTAAAAAACATACGAGGAACAACAGTGCACTGATTGAGAGCTCTTCGCGTGTCAACGCCATGGGATAGAGATTGTCGGTATTTCACCGATTTCTTCATGTATTTAACAACACTTATCATATATAATCTTCGTACAGTAAGCAGACCAGCTTCTTCAAATAGAAGATCTGATGGGTACCTTCTATTTTTTTTCATAAGAATTTTTATTATAAACTTTTGAGTTACATTTAGAGGATGAAGGCAACTACCACATGCAGCACCCCACACCGTTAAACCATACAAAATAATAGATTCTATGAGAGCCTGATACACTACTTTTAACAGTCTACAAGATAGAAACTCTCTTAGTTGGTAGAACTTATGAATAGCTTTGCGAATTTTTTGCGTGACATAGAGTATGTGAACATCGTATTTTAGGTGTTTATCAATGTATACACCGAGGTATTTAACACTATCCACTACCGATATAGTTTGACGACAAGAGCATTGGTTAGCTCCCGATATACATGAATACTCATGCACTTTAAGATCGTGATGGATAAAATCATTTCTATTACTTAAAGAGAAAGGTATATAAAATGTTTTTTTTACATTCATGGTTAATGCATTTTGATCCATCCATACACGCACACTAGATATACATAGTTCGGCCCGTTGAACGGTTTCCTCCCAAGATTTCCCCCTCACTATAATGGACTAGTCCGATCGCTGCTGGAGTATTGTTCCGTCATATGGAGTCCCAGTTATCAACGCCACGTTAAAAGAATCGAACATGTTCAGAACAAATTTGCAAAATATCTCCTATTCAAACTAAGGCTTCCGTATCAAACAGTATCCTACATCTGGTATGCTGAGCCTGGAGTGCAGACGCAGAAAATCTTTATGCTTTACTCGAGTATGTTCTGTTTCTGGTTCCCATTAAGCCGGGTACAGACCAAGTTCCAATGCAAACCAACGCCAACTCAACCGAATGTGTCCATTGGCGTTGAGATTGGAAAGGATTGGGATCGATTGAATAACAACAAATTGCTGTCGTCCACACCGAATTGAGTTTTGAATTGGAGGTCGTTGGCTACGGTTCGGTTTTCTGCTCGGCCAATGTGAATTGTATTAATAATGTCATCAAGTAGTGATGATGATTTAATATGTGCAAGTGCCGGATTTTTAATTGTGAATTATTTACTTAAAAAGAAGAAACGTAAAAGATGCTGGTGGATGACAACACCATTTAAAAGTAGAAGTACCTATAATGCAAGTAATTTATTAAGTGAACTGCGTAATGAAGACAGTAATGATTTCAAAGCCTTCTGCAGAATGACTCCAGAAATCTTTAATGAACTACTAGAATCTATAGCACCCAAAATCAAAAAACAAGACACAAATTACAGGAAATCTATCCCTCCTAGAGAAAGATTAGCTGTTACACTTCATTATTAGGTACGATGCCTTCAAATGTTTACCAACGACTAAAAAGGTTAAAATCTCGTCCACATCAAATCAAACCGATGATGTACCGACAAGCGATCGAACCCAGGCCAACGCCAACGATCGCCTTGGAAAGCGTTGGAATGCATTGGAGCACGTTCGCCGCTGCTGTACACACCGAATCCAACGCATCCAAACGTCTGTCCACATGTGCCTTGGAATGCGTTGGAACTCCGGTTTGTACGTGGCTTTAGACGCACGAGGCAGGAGCTACTGTTTTTTAAAAGAACACATAGGACTAACTATGGTCAAAACGCATTTATCACCAGATTGTTACATAATTACAACTGTTATTTCTCTAACTGCGATATATTTAGGTTAAGCATTAATTCCATAAAAAATCTCTGATACAAAATGTTCGCCCTTCGTTTTTTAAAAATTTTAATCTGTCACTCTGTTTTTTTTTTTGTTTTGTATTTATTTAGTACTGTCCTATTGTTAATTTTTAACTTTTATATGGGCTTTATACATACCATTTAGAAAAATTTTCTGTAGTGTATTGCCATTGAATAAATAAATAAATAAATAAACTAAAAAGCCCGCTTCACCTCTGATGGGCGTTAAAATTAGGAGGTAGGTACTGCGTAACTTACGTTCTCGTCAAGTTACGGGGCTGCTGCTGTATAGTTAATAAATAATCAAATGGCGAGATCATCATAGACTCTTACCTTTAAATCCGTAAAAAAAGGTAAGTTTTATGGGTGAAAAATGCGTTTGGACGCACAGCTCGCCAGTCACATCCCATGCCGTCCGACAGACATGGGCATGCGCACACCCCTTTTGTTATTAGATTTTCCTTGTTTAGCGATATCCTCAAAATACACGCCAGAACCGATATGTGTGAAGTTAGTAATGTTTATGCAGCAACGAAATTTTTTTTAGGGTACGTGTCAATTTCGCCTGTAACCCTGTACCGGGTATTTCGTATTTCAGTAAGTATGGAGTAGTGGTGGTGGTGCATCTTATTATATAACTTTATTTTGGTTACACAAACAAGGTATAAAAAAAAAGAGAAACACACAACAAGACAGATTATCCCGATGCATGTTTTGAAGAATTTATGTTATGCATTACATGCCCTAAACATGGAGGTAAATGTATATTATGACAAAATACAGCAATAATTAAAGAAAATAGACATGATGCAAGCCGGGGCCAAAGCGAGCAGCAGAAAAAAAGCTTACAAATACCGCGAAAAAACTTCCACCAATAAATATAAGTTTGTGCGTTCTTTTACCTATCGATAAAATTGATAAAAGTCCTTCTGACCTGCTAAATTTTATGTGTATTGTAACGGATTATAAAACTGGGGTCTATGTCGGATGTGTAGCTGTCGAATCAAATCATGGTTCAATCTATCTGATCTAATGAAAACCAAAGAGGCATTGATGCATGTTTTGGTATATTTTATTTGCAGCCCTGCAATCTAACTAGGTATGCCTATTTTTTGGGCAATATATTGCTTCAAAAAGTTTAAAAGACAATTTTCTCTATACTTATATTAGGTATATAAAAGAAAAAAGTAAATACCTAGGTATGTTTAGATTAATCCAAGGGTGAAAGTATTCCACGGGTCAAATTCTGGAGCAATAACTTTTTCAAATTCTTGAATAAGAAATTGTTATTAATTGTTAGGTACACGATTACATCGAAGATTGGTTATTTTGCTGGTTTTGTTTCTTTTTTATATTCAATTTTATAAGTTTTATAGTTTGATTGACTTGTTCTCTTACTTTTCGAACTAAAAACACGACGACGCATAAATTTTTAAACAAATTTTACAAACAAACCGTTAAAAAAATTTTCTACCCTCAAAATCTGATAGGTTTGCAACTACTAAAAATGTCAGAAATCACCACCTTATTTCCCAACTTGATCAAAAATTGAGAAGAAGGCAAATTTTAGCTGTTTACACGTAAAAATTAACGGAAGGTCAGCTTTTACAATTTCTTGAGCAAGAACTCAAATTTTAAAGCCCGGACCTGTATATTTTCTCATTAGTCAAATGATCAGTGGCGTAACTAACGCCCCCGCAGACCCCGCATTGCGGGGGGGCGCAGCAAAGCCAGGGGCGCCCTCAAGTTCCTTGATGAAAAAATAAAACAAATGAAAATCGACGCTATATATAAAAAAAAATCAAGAAATAATAAAATAATTGTTTCATTATCACAATATTAAAGTTAAAAATTAACAATAATGAATGAGAAACAATGTAATATGACTAATATAAGTCCCATATATAAAATAGGGGTAACGTAAGTCATAATTAACAATTTTACCCCAATAATAGTATCAAGGTTCGTACAAATACCCGCGCCGAAAACCCCGCGTGGGCGCCGCTACAAACACACACAGCATTTTTATTGAAAACCCGCCAGGAGACGGATCGGGCCACCTTAAGCACCTTACTAATCTAATCTAGAGAATTAGAGCACCTTACTAATCTAGAGAACTCGCTGCATGCGCGCGATGAAATACAAAGTTTAAAATGTACCGTTTCGAAAAAGATCAAAAGCAGAAATCTTAAAACCATTCGTGATCTAGCTCAATTTTTAGATTATAAAGTATTAGCCTCAAATTTACCGAATGTTTGTACAGCGCTTGTTTTGTATTTAACGTTGCCCGTTATAGACCATGCAGGGTCGATAATTTTTGAAACCAAAAAAATAATAGTAGGATGAAGCCCATTGGAAAAGGAAGAGAAGTTAAATGACAAAGTTGTAGGTAATAAAATAATTTACAACTTTTGCATTTGCACTTTTTTCACATAACCTCAAAATTTATGTGAAAAATTCAAATAACCAAGTTTTTGGTTTTTTATTTTTATCTTTTACAAACAAATTTTTTTATACACGGAATTTGGTGAAAACTTTCCTTTTTATGTCCCAAACACAGTGTAATTTTTTTGATTTAAAATATTTATTTTTTAACCTTATTTTGACTTAACATCGAAAAAGCTACCTAATTTTCAATCGAAAATTCTCACGTCAAAATATCTGCTTTTTTAAAAAAATCGGTGGGATGTTTGGGACATAAAAAGGAAACTTTTCACCAAATTTCGTGTATAAAAATTTTTTTTTGTAAAAGATAAAAATAAAAAACCAAAAACTTGGTTATTTGAATTTTTCACATAAATTTTGAGGTTATGTGAAAAAAGTGCAAATATTTTCCATAGAACTTGTAGTTTTGCCGGAAATCGAGATAAATCGTTTTCTACCCTTTAAAACTCCCCTCCCCCCCCTCCCCCTTCCCGACCTCGGATCGCCCGTAATTTATTTTTTATTTAATTTTTCTTATATTCTCTTCCTTTTCCAATGGGTTTCATCCTACTATTATTTTTTTTCACTTTTTACCATTTTCAAAGGCTAACTAAAACTGATAAAAACATATCTGCGCAGTACAATGTCCCAATCGCATTTAAGCGGACTGGCTACATTAAGCATTGAACATAAATTGGCAACTAAACTCGATTTGAACAAAGTTGTGAACGAATTTGCTCACTCTAAAACCCGCCGCGGTTTGCTTAGTTTGTAAGATAGTTGTATAGTAAAAATAGCAGACTTATGCATAAATAAATGTATGTTTAATACATTCCAACTTTCAAACTAAATATAATTCCCCTCTCATACATATCTTAAGCCTTTGTTTTCTTACCTCAGTGAGTACACAACTGAACTTTTAGGTATGTTTTAATTATAACATTGATTTTTTAAATTGCATTACATTATTTTTACAACAAAAATTGTTCTCTACAATGTTTTATATCTTTCTATATTAAACAACGCTTACAAATGACAATATTTTTTACTATGGTATGACAGGTGCAAAATAGCAGGGCGCTTTCAAAATTTTGCGGGGGGGCGCACATGTCCTTAGTTACGCCACTGCAAATGATAATGTTGCAGTGCGCATGCCCGTTCTGGTGTAGCTTTGTTTACATGTGCGAGGCCATAAATTTGCCACTTTCGTGTTAATATTTGCTTATCTGAAGGTAAATATCTATGGTTCGAACAGAAATTGACAACGTTGAGTGTTGATCGATCTCTTTTTAAGTCGCGTCAAGAACATTTTGTATTAATTTTTTTACATTAAAAGCAGGCAGGAAGCAAGTGCAGGTTTGCCAGTGGGTACTGCATATTATTACCGAGTAAAATTTATGAAGAAAAATTGCAACACAAGTCTCGCGAAACTGTTTGGTCAGCTGTTGGTGAATTTTCCCCAAGCCCGGACTAAGTGCTTATTTATTCCACACCAGCGCTCCATATAGTACAATAACCCATATAATAATGGCACCACGTAAGATGCTGCAGCAAACACCATTCTACGCTCCGCCGATTTTCGTCAAGCACAATAATAATTGGGCTTTTCTCCCTGGCAATTTACATATTTTTCCGCAGGCAGACACCGGAAATTGCCAAGGAAATTCTGGTGTATCTTGGAGCAATTTATTTCAAGTCGGGCTACACCTATATTACATTTTTTGAAGGTTTTTCGGGTGGATAATAGACGCTTTTCTGGAGGGTCTAGTCAAGGGATGTTTTCAAAAGGACTTCGTTTTATAAACGTATTACTTAACACCCAAAAATGGACACCTACACGATAAATTTCATAGATTTTAAAAATAAATTGGAGAAAATAAATCGCAGTGGTTCAAGAGACGATAAATTTCGCATTTTCGCATTATTGGTTATTTTATCCAATTCTTGGTCAAACTGATTGTGCTATAAGCTTCGTTCGTACAACGTGTCGTCAACGTATTTAAGAGCGTTCGTACACGACAAATCCCAAACCGCTGGCCGAGTTATTCAGCTGAAGGTAGAACGCCGCCTCTACCTGAATATCGGGCGGGTTGTTTTCTATTTGTAAACTGTTCTTGTTTATTTATTTTATCAAAACAAAGATAGCAATATAATCGAGGCTGAAAAATAAAAGAATTGCACGGATAATAGGATGATGTAATAAAGTTTTGATCTCATGTTTTCAAACTTGCTGCTTTCGCGGCGTCTTTTTAATTGTCTCTAGGAAAGGTTTGTGACCCTCTATAGGAAGATTTTTATTATAGGGATGTATTATCAGTAGGTTCTAATTCAGGATGTTAATGCTGAATATGATGAATTCAGTTATAGTAAAAAGGCCCATGTTGGATAATGTAACTAAATTTTTAATTGCTTATACAGTACAATCGCGATAATATTCTGAATATTATGCACTCCTATGAACGACTCAGTATTATGAACATAATATTTTTTGAGTTAACCACTCTGTAGTATGAACAGTTTAATACCGGTGATATAAACAACTTTTTGTTTGTTTTTGTTTCGCCGCCCTAGCATTTATTTCTTGATTCATTGTAGTATAATATACAGGGTGACAAGTTAAAAACTTGAAATGGTCATATCTTAGGAACGAAAAACTGAAGAAAAAAACGCAAAAACAAGTTTCTATAAAACGAAGGGGGGAACAAAAACAAACGTATTATCCCACCCTTATCTGCAACCCCTTGGACAGGGTAAGATACACCCCTAAAATCTTAAATAGAAAGGGGGGTCGAGTGATACATTATTTTGAAGCTCTTGAAAAATGCTTTCTAATGGTACCATAGAAAGCTACATTTCAGGAAATTCTTCTCTGTTTATTTAGGAAAACAATAAATGAAAACACAATTTTGAAATTTTTTATTATTATTTAATTAAATGTTCAAAATGATTTTCGTTGTTTTGAAGACAATAATAAAGCTTACTTTCAAATTCTTCACGTACATTTGCAAATGTTTCTCTGGATATAGCACGGCATTCCTGAACTATTCTATGCTGAAGTTGCTCTAGTGACTCAGGTTGCGTTTTAAAAACCACAGATTTTAGGTGTCCCCACAAAGAGGTGTTAGGTCCGGGGATCTAGGTGGCCATTCAACAGGACCTCTTCTTCCAATCCACTGGTTGGGATAATTATCATCCAACCACTGCCTAACGGGAACTACATAATGCGGAGGTGCTCCATCCTGTTGGAAATGTAGTAAGCGTTCTTCTAAAGATAAATTTCCGAGTATGTCCCTCTGATTTTCTAATTCTCGCACTATTAGTGGTTCGATAGACCTCTGTAGCATTTCAGCATACCTGTCGCCATTTAAATTTCCTTGTATAAATATTGGGCCGATAATACCATCTCCCAATATACCAGCCCAAGCATTAATTTTCTGGGGGTACTGGGTATGCCCTTCTCTAAATACGTGGGGGTTTTCGTCATTCCAGCAACGACAGTTTTGCTTATTAACACGCCCATTTAAATAAAAGGTACACTCATCACTGAAGCAAATATTTTTAACTAGTCGAGGTTCTGCCGTAATTCTATCTGTCATTATTTTACAAAACTGAATTCTTTTGTCCGGGTCGTCATCACCAAGTAGGGTAGACCGGGGACAGTTGTAACATTTTTACTAAAATGAGTTATACCGACTCTTCTGCGAGGGCTGGAATAAAACCCAAATATATATCGTACGGTATATTATTTTGGCAACAAAATGTGAACATGTCTCTAGCTTAAAGTGAATAAAATACATTTTTACCAGATTGTTAAAAATTAGGTGTCAAATGTTACAACTGTCCCAACCCCTGGGTCAGTTGTAACATTGGCCGGGGTTAGTTGTAACATACATAAAAAAAATTAAATCCATGTAATTTTAAAAGATTTATTAATTACGGTAACAAAATATTGCACCCTTTAATTAATAATATCCGAAATTTACTAATTTTAGGTTTGAAAATTAAGTTTAATGAAAAACTACAAGATGGTTTCTCTAGTCTTTGTGACTCTAAAATATGTTATATTAAATATAAAAAATAAGTATGATTGCACTAAAACAGTCCAGATTTAACTAAAGAAATAAAAATAACATGAGAATATGTGGCACCAAAAAACATACTAAAAGGATTAAACATGATAATAATAAAATGACTTAATAGTGATAAAATATTAGTCCGATTCGCAATTTTGGCACATATATATTGCATCTTGTTTGGTACACTCTTCATGAGCCCAGAGGTGGCACCCTCGGCACTGAATCCATTTCTCCCCGGGTTTGCTGGACCCATAAGGTTCTACACATACAAGACAAAAATAGTCTTCCTCGTCAGACGATTCTTCCACCATTGTAGATTTTATGAAAACTTTATTTTTCTTTTTGTTCAATATTTTATTCTTCGCTGCTCCCTTTGCTTGCGTATTAAAATTCTTTTTAACATTGTCTATTCTCTGTTTATTTTTTCTTTCTTCGGCTTCTTGTCTTATTGCTTCCTTTTCTGGCGTGTCGGTGTAAATTGTCGATTTTCTTTTTTTCTTTCCTTTATTAGTTATTTTTCGCGCCAGAGCTTTTGGATAAGGCCTTACAATTTCTGGCGAAAAGTCATTTTGAGTGCTTGTTGATGGCATATCAGTCATTGAATTGGGCTGCTCAATAATAGGCTTATCGTTTATAGAATCTGTAGACCTGTCGGCTATTGTACCACTAGATGTTGACACAGGAGTGTATTCCAACAAGCCCTTTCCGACTCTTGAATGTGATTCTATGGGCTCAATAAAATTTTTAGGGTTTGGTCTATCCGATACAAAGGAGGGTGCAAAATCCAATTCCGTGAACTTATCTCTGTTAAATGGATGAATTCCAGTATTGACAAAACCAGCTTGAATATTGGTTTGGGTTAATGCTATTGGAAACGAAGTGGTTACGATACTCGGTATGTCATAAATGGTCATCGTTTTTCCTGCATTCGAGCGCATCCATGCATCACTGGCTGTATTAACGGCTTTCTTAAATGGGCCAAAAACTGATCGGTCTAGCGGCTGCAGCTTGTGCGAGCAGTGTGGTGGAAACGAAAGCAATACAATTCCATTTTCTTTGCAAAAGTCTAGAGCGTCAATATTTGTATGAGACGAATGATTATCCATCAGCAATAAGACTTTGTTCGAAATCGAAGAATTAGTGTGCTTTTGAAAATGCTTCAGAAACACTAAAAAACTCTCATCTTGCATCCAACCCGAAGGGTTAGCTGTGCCAATACAACCTACAGGTCCATCCCTCACAAAATGTTCTTGATATCTCACTCGTGGGAATATAAACATGGGAGGCACAGAATTTCCCAAAGCATTTACAGCTACAGCAACCGTAACAAGTGTTCCCCTTTCCCCTGATGTTAAGGATCCAACTTGCCGACTTCCACATTTTGCTACAATTTTGTTTGGTTTTTGGACTGTAGTTACTCCCGTTTCATCTACATTATATATATCTTTTGCTTGAAAATGGTAACGATCTAAAACTGTTTGTAAATTGTCATAAAATGCTTCAACGTTAGTTCGGTTAAAGCTTGTTGCCCTGGCTAAACTTGTCGCTTGAGCGGTTCGAATGGAAAGTTCAGGATTCCTTATCATAAATGAACGGAACCAATCTTCCCCAGCCATTTTATTTTTATCCCATGCAACAGGTTTTGAGAGATTATATTTTATTGTCATTTCATATGCTAATTTTCTTACTTCACTTGTATTCAATCCGAAATAAATGTCAGCCGACCTTATCAAATATTTGACTAATTCTTTTTCTTGTTTTTCAGTGAATACCTTATTAGCAGCTCTGTAGCCCATCTTAATCATTTCGCCCAGTTCATTCCCAACAGCTTCCCTCTTTTTCTTGTACCTACCCAATGATACATGGCATAAACCATATTCCCGTGCAGCAGTTCTTACTTTTTTCCCGTTTCTTACTTCTTCGTAGGCTCGACAATACAACGAAAAGTCTTTCGTAGCTCTTTCTGTTGTTCTCTGACGATTTCTAGGCATCTGTAGACAAAAATAAAACATCATAGCTCCAAAAACGAACATAAAAATAAAATGTGGGGGGAATTGTTAAATTTTGGGGCTAGTTGTAACGTTACAACTGACCCCAATAATTTTGTTACAATCGTCCCCGGCCGTATTTTGTATCAAATGTAATTTTTTTCTTAAAAACTCCGTTACATAAAATTTATTCAAAGACATTATACCACGTGGAAAAAGTCAGAGATTGCAAAGAAATTAATTTTAAATCTGTTTCTAATACAACAAAGAATATATAATATAATATTTAAACATACAAATACTTACTTTTGCTTCGTAAAAGACGACACACCAGATTACACACAAACGCCGCGCACTAAGTCCAGCGGCATACTGAATACTGAGACGCAAACAGCGACTCACTTCATCCCTACCAATGGCGTTTAAATATCTCTAACGGTTTTCGAACTATTTACAGTGTTACAACTGACCCGTGTTACAATTGACCCCGGTCTACCCTACTTGCAGTATGTGCAGTTTATAAGGATAAAACTTATGAAATTTAAGTACCTTTCTTATTGATTTACGAGATAATCCAGTTGCTACAGCTGCTTGATGAGTTGATAAAGTTGAATTCAAAGGCAAACTGCCCCAGAATTTCAATTTGCGCTGCTTCGTCGGCTAGTCTCGGTTGATTTATCTTTTTATTCGCGACAGAACCAGTTTCTTCAAATTTGGCTACTAGTTGGCGAACATACTCCGGGCTTACATTTTGACCTGGATGCCTTTCGTTAAAATGTTGAGCTGTCCTTAAGAAACATTGATCCTGGGAACCATAAATGAAAATAATTTCTACACGTTCAGCTGTGCTGTACACCATTGTTAAAGATAAGAAGTGCTGCTTTTCGTTTAAACTGAACCGAAAGTCAACTCTGTTCTTAAAATAATAATACTAGTACAAGTTACTTTTAAAGTAAATTCTGTGATAATAAAATGCGAATATTTATAAACAGATTTTTTTTTCGACAAAAAAAACATAGCAAATAAACCAAAACAAAATACCTAGGCTTAAAATGTTTAGAATTCTTAAGAGATATCTCTTAATATGCCAGGATATTGGTAGCAATCATTTTGAACATTTCATTAAATAATAATAAAAAATTTCAAAATTGTGTTTTCATTTATTGTTTTCCTTAATAAACAGAAAAGAATTTCCTGAAATGTAGCTTTCTATGGTACCATTGGAAAGCATTTTTCAAGAGCTTCAAAATGATGTATCACTCGACCCCCCTTTATATTTAAGATTTTAGGGGTGTATCTCACCCTGTCCAAGGGGTTGCAGATAAGGGTGGGATAATACGCTTGTGAGAATGAAGAGGATGAAAGTGATATTGAAATCCAAGACCAGCCAAGTGTTAAAATTAAGCATGGTAATGCAGTTGAAGCCCTCAGGATAGCAATAGAATGGGCTAAGCAGAATGGCTTAAACATAACGGAAATCGCGCATTCATGAAAGCTGTTTTATAGTATGCTAGGTACAATAATAATAATTTGTTACATAAATATGTATGTTTTGTAAACTTCGCTAATATAAACGTTTCGTTAATATGAGCTCCTTAGAATTTTTTGTGTTCACGTTACCAAGATTGTACTGTATCTTAAAAACCAATAAATTTAGACTTCGGGAAGCCTAATAAAAAAATATTTAGAAAAGTAAGATTATTTTAAAAATCAGATTTAAAAGGGGGAATGCCATTAAAATTATTAGAGAAATTTGTGTTTGAATATAAAACTTTCCAGCAATTTAATAGATTTATTTTTAACTTTTAGAACCCAACCTACTTTAAACAAAAACAATCAGATAATTAAATGTAATTTTAAAGCTTTTTTAAAAAGTTTTTATGATATTTGAAATTTAGTATCATTTTCCCAATTATTATATTCTATCAAACCTTTATGAAAAACAGATTTATAGGTTATTGTTTTAGACACTCTATGATCGTAAAATTTTTGATTAGTTCTTGTTTCACATATAATTTTTTATTTAATTATGGTGATGCTCATAATTAAAAGAATTATTTTTAATTTTATGTATAAAGATACATACAGAAAAAATTAAGTTTCTGGCATTCAACCAATCTAATTTTTTTAACATAAACTTTATTTTTGTGTATTTGTCACTATTTAAAATTATTCGCATTACCATATTTTTGGTAAAATTTGTAATATATCAAATATTTCTTCACTAGCACAATATAAAATAGAAGAACAATAAAGAAAATGTGGTAATATATTTTTTAGAACTGATTATTTTATATTCTACTCTTCCTGCAATCTTCAATATAATACGCAGAAGATTACAGCAATCTCGTCTCGTCTTGTTTCACGAGAACGAGACGAAAATGAAACACAATTAAAAACTCTAAATCTCTTGATTAAACTAAACCTTCCCTCAACTCGCTCGCCGGACCTGCATGTCTCGCAATCAAATCAGAATGACCGCGGCACTTTAGTGCGAATTGACCTTTTAATCCACGGTAATTTATATGACAGGGTATTAAGCAAAGGGGCCTGTCGGCGCATAAATGACGTGGGGAAACCCAAACGAGAAATATCTTAGACGTTCTCCAAAGGGAAATTTCCTTTTAGTTAGATGTGAAGGGTCGAAGTAAGCAAAAAAATAATGCAATGGACAAAACCAATAATTGTAATTGATCCCGAAATGTGCCTACACTGAGAAAAAAGCCTAGACTATTCCTTATTAGAATTCACATACTCTCTATACAACTGTATACTATATGTTACAGCAACGCGCTTTTCTACTATAAAACAACGAAAATTTCTAGACCGTTGTTTTTTTTTTTTTATGATCGCGCACAAGCACTATAGGAAAAATCCTTTAAGGCGCTCTGGGAGCGGTGCGTGTGCGAAGAAAGCGATTCACGTTTTTCTTGAATCGTTGGAGGTTATATTCGGTTGGAAACACGGTCTTAGAAAGGCCGTTCCACAAAGATGACGTCCTCCAAATGAAAGAGTTCTGAAACAATGATGTTCGGGGTGTTGAACCACATAGGGATGGGCGGCAGTGGTTCGTCGTGTGTTTCTGCTATGCATTACTCTAGGTGGAATCGAGCGGGCAATATCTGTCGAACACTTGCCATGGAAATATCTGTAGTAGAAGAGAGTCAAATCACCAACTTGTCTTCGATGTTCTAAGCTGTCGAGGTTCTTAGTCAGCTCGTGGTCGTCGATTAGACGAACGGCTCTCCTTTGAATGGAATCCAACAACCGAAGGGTATGCTTCGGTGCAGAACTCCAGATATGAGAGCAGTATTCCAGTGATGGTCGAATCTGGGCTTTATAGAGTGTCAAAAGTTGTTGAGGTGTATACAACTTTTTGGTACGGAAAAGTATACCATATATACCATTGTGTAGTGATATCACGGTAATTCAGTCAATAGGAAATAGGAGTTATTGCTACCATAGAATGGTTTATAGCCATTATTGCTCTAAATACTCACAGCAATTATCAAGTTCTATTGGGGGTGTAATCTAGTTTTCTATACTGTATTGGTTCCAACTGGCAGTTGTAATAAAACTTGACAGTAATTATAATAATATAGAAAAAAGAAAAGCACAAAGTCTTTCTCCACAATTTTTATAAGAAAAACTAGGCAAACCTAGTAATAACACGAATCGACATGTTTCGAGTGTAGAAACACTCATCATCAGGAAAACAATGTGAAAGGTATAATGCTGATGTTGTTAGCAATAGAGAAAATAATAGTGGGATTGAACCGTAATGGAGCTTTTAATGGTGTACAAGAGGTGTAAAATTAAATAGTCAAAAGACCGACAATCAAGACTTCAGCATACTGAAAAGTCAAGGGTTAGTGCAAAGGCACTGTTCTGGGCAAAAAAATTAGGAGAGAAAAAGAAAAATTAGGGAGTTTAAAAAAAAAAGACTTATCTGTGAAAATCATTATTAAGTAGTGAAAAATCTTGAAATATTATTCAGCTTTGTCAGAGACATGTAAAAGTATTGAAGTAAGATGGAAAGAAAAAGAAAAAAAAAGTTGTTTTTCATAAAAGTTGAAGCATAATTTCGCTTAAAGTAAAATACTGTTGGGTCAGTTCAAGCATCTCTCTATCAATAATAGTTACCGAGATAGCAATGCTAACGCGTCGAATTTGTAACTTCTATGCAAACATGGTCAACATCTGCACCCTAACAAGTGTAGACTATGTAGTTGATTTCCTTAAACAAAAACTACTAGATTTCAGATACTCTCCTTACTCATTTAGTATTGGAACATTGACGAGTAATTCACCCATCAAGATCATATTTAAAAGGAATATTTCGTTATAGCTGCAAGCACCTCGAGACGAATTTCCCTATAAGGCAAACAAACACTTAGCAATCAACTTAACATAAATCAATTAACAAACTCTGCAATTGAAAATATAATTCTGTCACTTCGTGAAAAGAGGTTGTTATTTTTTTTGTATATTCCTCACAAAAATACCAAACATCAAAGAAAGTCCAAATTGAAAGACGAGACGTCTCTAACGCAATCATAACAATGTGTTTATTTAACTGCTTATAACATTTTATTTTATTGCATCAAGACGGCCTTTTAAACTGCTTCTGACTGTGTTAAATCATTTAAGGTGAACATAAATAAACACCAACGAATATCAACATAAAGAGAATGCAAATTAGGTGAAAATACGAATGATATTTGTTGTTTTAAAAACGCGAGCGTATAAATGCCAAAATGCCAGGGAATTTTGGGGATGGAATAGGAAATAGCTTCTGGACGTTCGGAAAAATGAACAAAGAATATATTGGAGCTATTTCTAAAACAAGAAAATATTTTTAATCGATTACATAATAGTTATTAATGATACTAGTTCGATATAAACACTATAATGAAACGTGTGCAACGTTAAACCACGAGGCGTTAACCGAGTGGGTTAATTGCACATGCACAAGTTTCATTAACAAAGTTCATATCGAACGTGTATCATTTAAAATTTAATCTACGACAGTGCAAATAGATTTTATTCGTCTAAATTTCATTGATATGATAACGTTTTCATAATTTTTAAAATTTTCAGGTGTCCATATTAGTCGATATCATGGTAACCGCATTTTTGATTGTTTCAATTTCGATTTTGACAACGTCATTATTGCCGTCTAATTTTCTATTGTATGCAAATTGTTGGCCAAAAATAATTTAAATATGGGAGATTCTGAATCCGAAAGTGTCTCTTCGGATGTTTACAATAAATAAATGCAATCCGTTTTTATAAGTAATAATAACAAATAAATAGTTTGCACCGACTTTCTTTTTGTTTATGTATCTTAACATTTGGATGTTATTATGAATTCATAATGGCACTGAGTGCTATTATGAAGTTCATAATGACATCTAAATAATAGAAATGCTAAATACGTCATAATGGCAATGTCGTAGATTAAACATTTTTTATGTTATGATTAACTTTATTCCATAGTTATAATATATCGCACCCTCAATGCAATACTAACACCCAACTTATTATATTAAGATTAACATTTAAATTGACTCTGTGTTAGTATGATTATGTTGAAAATTTCAATCGTAAAGACGCAGTCTAGTAGTATAACCTTAATTTCTAAACATATATGGTTCAATGAATTCACTAAAAAAAAACACAGAACTACAACAACAGAACAGGACAACTACATCGAAACCTAATTGTTTCGTATTGTGAACTAAAACGTACCATGAACATTCACAAAATAAATCGGTATTCGTTCAAAGGTGATCGAACTCGAATAAAACATAATAAAGCCCCTAGAGAGAGCACAGGTAAATTTTATCAATGCTTCCCAGAATAAAAGTTCCACGAGACCTATCTTTATTTGATTTGTGCAAAAATATTGTAGAGAAAACACAACAGATTCTAGAGCATTTAGAACACTCTGGGCTCCCAAGTATTATTATAAGTATTTTATATTAATAAAATTATAGCAAATAATTAGAGAAATTGGTAATAGGGAGTTTGGTAAATCCAAATAAAATAGTAACTGCCCGTAAAAATAAAGAGTGAAATGGAGCAACCAGATATCTGCTTTAGAGAAGATCGCCTCATATCCCCTTCTTGCTAAGACAGCAATTCACATGAACAATATCAATTTCAGCATTTGTGTTTAAAATTAACATGATGGGATCCATTTCAAAAAATTAAAATCCAAAACAGGTCGTGCATTTTTCCTGACCCTCTTGAAATGTCTTTATTTTTATCTCTCAAGAAAAAGAGCTCCTTGCTGTAACGCCCCTTTAATGTGTTGAAAATTACCATGGCAACTGCTTTGAGATCATTTGCTAAGAGTGCCGAACAGTTCTTATACAACAAGGGTAGTTTTTTCCTTGGCGAGGGGAAAGAAATGGCTTAGGGCGTTTAAGGATAGATTATTCCGTTTGACCATAAAAATTAATACTGATAATATTACTAAACAGTGTGTTAAGGAGTGAGTGAGACAACATATTATACTAGCCACTTGGCAATGGCACCTTGAAAGTCCACATTTGGGTGGGGGAGGGGGGTTCCGATCCGAAGGGTGAGGTTCACTTGAGACGGCGCGGCGTCTACTAGTTAGCGGCACGGAGTTTAACTAAATAATTTGAGGTTAGTTTTACTTGTCAAATCATAACAAGACATCAGCTTGTGTCAAAGAGATTTACCAATAATCTATATATTTTTAAAGAAAAGTTTGTCCAGAACATCTGACTTTGATAGGTCGGCCATGTTTCTTAGAGGGCACACTAATTGATTATTTCACGTTTGATCGACAGTTCTTGTTATAAATAGTTATTTTTCTAGTATTGTTTTGCTAAATATTAGGATTAGGTAAAAATGTCTAGGAATAAATTTTACTTTACTCTTAGTGCCGATATTAAGTGCAGGTATGACAAGGAACAATGAGCCTAATGAATAAAAATTAAGCAATTAAGTAATTAAAGCAATTACTTTTTAATAAAAGCAATTGCTTGACTAGCAAATGCTATAAGTAAAAGCAATCGCTAGATCTGGATATGGATAAAATTTTGAAGCGATTGCTGTTTTTCTTACACCTCTGTAGCAAATGCTTATTTAACACAAGACCCACCTCACGTTTTCCACTTGTTCAGATTATAGATTTCATGTTCAGTTTGGTGCCTAATTTGTAAAAGAGTTGACATAAATACAACAACGTTGGGTACAATAGTAGGTAATCTGTTACGTTTTTGTGGAAAATAGGAAACTTATATTTGTGATATGGCAGATTTTAGTGAAAATGAGGAAAGTGATAGTAGTGATGAATAAATTAAAGACAAAGGAACATAAATAAGTCTCTTTGACCACAACCGTTTAGCTTCCACAACAGCTTCAGCACTTGTAGGAAATGTAATAAAAATATTGGCCTTCTCCAATACTGCATCCATTACAGAAGTGTATGTCTTACAGACAGTAGTTTGGTGAACACCGAGTTCTTCACCTACAGAATTTTGAAAGCCCCGATCCGATAATTTCCGCAGAAAGACTTTTATCTTATTTAAAGGCGATAGTGCACCCCCTCGCCTTTTACCAGTATCAATCAAAAAATAATTTGCCAACCACTCAACATTTTCGCAGTCAAATCGTCAAATCGATATAACTTTCTGGAATCATCATATTATTATCTGCAATTTTTACGTACGCACTGTAGATTTTTCTTTTACGGACGTTTATATATTCAGCCATAATTGAAGACACAAATTAAGAGCAACGCACGTGTATGCCGCGGAGAACTAAAGTTGACGGCTACCAAGCAAATGATGCAGTGGTCGACCTACCTTAAAAAGTTGAAAGCGATTGCTACACTAGAAAAAGCAATTCCTTAATTTATTCCTCACATTTTAGGCAAACGATAGCAATCGCTTCTATTTTTTTAAGAAAAAGCAATTCCTGCACTTGTAAGCAATTGCTGGACGCAAAAGCAATTACTTTAGTTTTTATTTATTGGCTTTCAAGAAATTACTTCCATTTTATAAGAAAAAGCAATTGCTACATTTTTATTCATTAGGCTCATAGTCTTGATCCTTGCAAGTTACCAAAAGTAGTAACTACGATAGACCTGGTGAATTATCTTATATTGAGTCATATCATATTTGTATTAGTTGGTATTACTGGACATCAGCTGAAGACTTATAAAAGCAAGACCCACTTAGTTCAGGAACTGACTGAAGATGAATCGATAGACGAAATAAGTTTTGCGAAGTTCTGATGGAAAATGTATTGCGTATCCGTATTTTTTCCATAACATTCTGTTTACTGATGAAATAAAGTTGTTGTACTACAGTTGGCGCCATTTCGTTGGAATTACTAAAAAATGGTCATTTGTTCCATTGGTATTAAGACAACTTCACTGGTGGCCCTCGTATAATCTATTTTTACTCTTATCTTGACGACTTAATTGCCACTTTTTTCCCAATTCGTCCAAGAACAAAATTTTAATTTCAATAATCTAAAATCTAATCTTGTTCCGTTCATTTGGACGGCCTTTTCTTCGTTTACTTAACACTTGGCAATTTACATTAACAGAACGCGTGCCTTTTGTTTCAATTGTCAACTCGAACTGGATTCGTATTTGACAAACGGGGTTGTCTTGATAATTTGCATAATAATTTAAATTTACATGCTGAACAGTTTCCCGATAGATGTCACTTGGAATTTATCAAAGGAACAATGAACCTAATTCGACTTAAAAAAAAGTTCGTTATGTCAAAGAAGCGTACTGTCAAAATTACGTAAAATGTATAAATTAGTGTTAAAAACCAAGGCATGAAACTGAAATAAATTCGGTAAATATTTTGGAAAAAATCCCCTTTGCATGTGGTACTCCAGTGGGTATCTTTTTACCTGTTAACATCAATAAATAAATAAATAAAGGAAGTGGAACCTTTCAAATAAAGACCCGGTATACTAAAATCAGTAGTGACTCTGCGGAAAATATTTCTCCTTTTTGAAAGTAAAACAACGTCGTTCTGTTTATATTTCAAAAGATGGATTAGGCAAATGCGTGACACATTTTTGGTTTGTCATCATGCAAAAAAGGTCTATTAAACAGGCAGGTACTTAATAACTTGCTTCTAGGGACATAAATTATTTGAATAATGTATTTATTTAAATAAAGGGCCGAAACAAGGACTAAGGTTGTTGTAACGTTTCTTTGTATAAAAAGGATTGATTAATGAGTGCAGGAAAAAGTTCATTTGTAGAGGTCGGTAACAAAATTGAATAGCCGTCAACTTAGCTGGATTTAGGATCTGTGTGTCCCTAGGCTGAAATGTGACGCAGGTCCTACTGCGAAAAATATATATATTTCTTTAAATTAACCTACCGAAACCTCATTTTCAACGAATATCCAAATAAACGTTTGAAGTTTATTATTAAATTATAGAAATTTTACGTAGGACATCATCCATCACAGTATTTAGAATTTGACGAATTCATGAGATGATAATAATGAAAAAAACTCGGGAAACTGCTTTGATAGCTGTCTTCTTATGTGAGCAAACATCAGCTCCTACTGAGGTCAGTTCCGGAGTGCCTCAGGGGTCTCATCTAGGGCCTCTTATATTTAATATTTATGTAAATGATATTGTTAGCTGCTTTAAATTTTGGTATTTTTTTAATGTACGCAGATGACTTAAAATTTTTCAGATGGTCACGAATCACTCAAGTGCCTTGCTTATTCAGCAGGACCTAAATAATCTTTTTTCGTACTGCCAACGTAACTGCCTCTATCTTAATCTTAAAAAATGTTACGTTACTATTACGTTTTCTAGAAATATAAATACAATTTTATCAAATTATAATATATCAACAATATACCACTAACAAGAGTCTCCATCGTAAAAGACATGGGTGTTTGTTTTGACTGTAAAATGTTATTTGATCACCATATCCAGTAAATTACCACCAAAGTTAAAAAATCACTTGGTTTTTATTATAAGAACTTGCAGGGGTTTTAAACAAATAGAATCTATTCGTACATTACACACACGCATGTCGTATGTTATTACGGTACTTTCATTTGGATCGGTGATCTGGAATCCTCAATATTATGATGTATATAGGCTGATAGTGAAATCCGTCATTTCATGAAAAGCCTAGTCACTTCATGAAGCGTCGGCAGATTGTGTAAAAACATGAAATTACACGATCTGCCCCGTCACGTCATGAAGAGACCTTGACGTTTCGGCGTATTATGTATAACACAATCTGCCTAATTTTAAATATCGTCACTTCATGAAATGCCATAAAAACAAGGCATATTGTGTAATTCCGTCTAAAAGGTATATTGGCAACTGGTTTGTTCGGGTTTGTCAGGGCATTTTTTTTATTTTTGTAAAATAATATTAGTTGAAAAAATTTAATTAAAAAAAAATGCTCTGGGGAACAACGAACAAACCAGTTGCCAATATACCTTTTAGACGGAATTACACAATCTGCCGACTGGCATGACATCGTTAGGTACTACATGAAGTGACGATATTTAAAATTAGGCAGATTGTGTTATACATAATACGCCGAAACGTCAAGGTATCTTCATGAAGTGACGCGACAGATCGTGTAATTTCATGTTTTTACACAATCTGCCGACGCCCGACGCTTCATAAAGTGACTAAGCTTTTCATGAAATGACGGATTTCACTATCAGCCTACGACATATATATTAGTAAAATTGAAAAAGCCCAAGAAAAATTTATAAAATATCTGTGCTATATATTTTATTTAAACGACAACTTTACCTCAATCAAACGGAATTTAAAGTTATTATCACTTAAGGATAGAAGGCAAATGTACGACACACAATTTGCCTACAAAGTTCTCAACAACATGATTGATTCAACGCCAATTATTAATTTATTAAATATAAACGTTATACAAGCTTTTTGAAGAAAACGAAATATTGATATATATTTTTAAACTAAATGGCGAATGCGCCGCTTTTTTTTTTTCTTAACGTGGAATTCTCATCATCATTCAATCTATTGCCAACCTATTTCGACTTGTGTTTTTTATTTTATTATTTGATTAGCTAACATTTAAATAAAATCAATATCGTCGGCACCTTATTTAAGTAATAGGTATGTAACATAATATATTACAAAACTATCAATTTATTTCCTAGCTAATTTTGGGAAAATAGTATAGTCAAGAAATTCCACATATTTTTTAAATTCTTTGATATTTATTTAATATGTCAATTAGCTATAGAATATGCAGTCGATATTGCCTTTATTTGAATTTTGTGTAAAAGTGAAAAAAAATCTACGCGAAATAGGTTATATTATCTACCTAGGGTATACAGGGTGCCCGAAAATGATGAGCAAAATTTAGTGGATAATTCTAGACCGAGAATAAATGCTATCTCTTTCTATAACATTTTTTCGAAAATTGATTATTAATGGAGTTACAGGGTGTTAAGGTGGAATTATCAACGTCATTCCATCTATTGCCAACTTATTAACGGAGTTAAGGTTAAATTTTATTTGCAGTTTTAAAATACATAAGTTATTTTTTTTCTCACTGCTGTTGTCACCACAAGTGACAGGTGACAGGTACATTTTTAAGGCAATCTCAGCATTAGGAAAATAACCTGATGATACGAGTTTATACTTCCACCTCTCCCGACTAATAAATGACTTTTTCATTTTCATGGTAATTTTTTTAGACTCATGGTAAAACGGCTTGAACTGAATCAGTTATTGATCGTTTAAGTCATTTTTTACCGGGACAATGGTCGAGGCACCCTTGGTGATGCTGCATGGCCATCCTTGTGGTGCAGGCCCATAGGCTGCAGCCTATAGATAGCATATGCTTTAATCCGACAGTGGCCGTCAAACGTAAGTCAACTAATGTAATAATGCCTATTAGAGATGTTTTTTAAAGCAAATATAAATTTTAAAAAATAGACCCTCTAGTCTTTTAGTCGTCCCATCAGATGCCCATGCAGATCGTCTAGCAAGAGATTGAGTGTCCACGTCGTAATTTAATTATTATTATTTTTAAATTACTTATTATTGTTTCCTCAATTTATTTATTACTTTTTTATAATTTGATCGTGAGAAAATAAACTTTTTCAATTGTTATGATTCTTCAATCGATTTGAACCGCAAGACCACCATTTGTGGCCAGTCAAGAGGAAAGAAATGAAATGAAGATCTTAGATTTATATTACGTAATTTCTGTGTAGAATAAAACACGACATTGTATAGATACGATTTATTTGGCGTAGGTTCCTACTTTATATTCTATGCTGGATATATTTTTGGTTACCACGATTCGTAGGAAATTAATTCAGTATGCGCCTGTTAGTTTATTATAACTAAAAGGCGGAATATACGCATTTTTTGCATATTTTGTCAATTTTATAATAAAATGCATATTTTTCATATATTATTATTTTAAGAGCATATTTTGATGTTTTCGGCTTTATCAAAAAAATTAAAACGGTTAAAGAAACTATTTTGGATATATGGATGACGATTCGCAGTGTGTTGTGCAAGTAAAGAGTTGTTGAAAAGTGCAAGTGTAGCTAAAGATCTTGTTTTTATTAAGGTTAATTTCAGTTTTATACCGGACATAATATTCTCGTTGGAGAGTAGAAATTTAAGTTTAAGAGACTCAATTAGTATTATTGAAACTTTTTCCGCTAAATGTAAAAACATTCCCAGTAAAGTAGGAGGTCAAGAAGGGAACAAATTGAATGTAACTGTAAAAAAGAATGAAGAATTTTAAATACTTAAATGAAGTAAAAAGAATTTATCATTTATGAGGGTAAACCATCCAACGAAGTTGTATCTAGGCCTTATATTTTGCTACCTAAGTTGCAGTCAGTATTGTCCGATTACATCAGTAGATGTTGAAAGAAGCTTCTCTTTGTATAAACATATTTTTACTAATAGAAGGCAATCCTTTTTAGTTGAAAATTTTGAAAAATATTTAGTAATAAACGCCTTTTATGCAATTTTAGGTGAAAAAGGTTGTTTACTTTTAGTTTTCTTTGTTTTTTTGCATTATTTTTTAAATAAATATATTTTTTAGAACCCAATGTGTTTCTTTATCTCATTTTACTATAATAGAAATAAAAATTAAGAAATATTGCGTAGCACTACCTATTATATGCATATTTGGTAAAAAAATGCAAATACCTGCATATTTTAAAGGCAAACAAGGTATATATATGCGCATATTTTGGCTGAATTTAAGTGCATATAATCCGCCCTTTAATTATTATAACCTTTTCCATCTCTCTCTTTTTCTTTCATATCGTACTAACTTCAGTAACGAATTCTTTTTTTCTACCCCATGTATGCCTACTTCATCTATTCCAGTTAACTGAACGGATATAACTTCATATATACCCTTAAAAGTGATCAATCATAGTTTGTGTTACGTCCAGGTTGCTATTCGTTTTTAAATGTTGTGAGGTTATGTTTGTCAACTCGAGCGTCCTTTTTCGCTTAAGCACATAGTAGAGGTAGGTTTAAACACTGTTTTATGTCGCATGAAAGCGCGAAAGGAACATATACACAGTGGCGTAGCGTGCCGGGGGCCAGGGGGGGCAGCCGCCCCCCTGCCCTTTGAACTCATTCCCAAACGGCGCCCCTTCCCACTCGTCCAGTAATATTGTTTACCTATCGCAGCAAGAAAAAATTTACTATGTTTATGAATATAAATAATATTTATATACCAAAATCTTATTATTATTTTATTTTCACTACTTGATTTAATTTATAATTAAAATATTATTTGCCACGATCAATAATTTGTATTCTTTCAGTTATTTTGCTTTAACAATTAAAAATTGCTTGAAATCTCTAATTTACTAGAGACTAAATTTTTTTATCTTTTTAAAAGTAGTGTGTTATTGTCGCCAATGAGAATAATATGCTCATATTATTATTAATATGCATAAATAGAGTTTTAACAAAATTCCCCTTGTCGTAAACATATTCTGTTTTCATGTGACCATTTTAGACATGACGAAACAAAAACTTTATTTCTCAGGCCAAAATTTACTAATAAACGAAATTATACATTAGCAGTGAGGCGCCCTCTGAACAAGGGCGTAGATAAGGGGGTAATTACTCCCCCCCCCCAGGACCCATAATGAGCTATGAGAACGAAGCACTTTTTTTTAATTGATCAATTTTTTTGTGATTTTCTTAAGGATCTTGTGTATTTTATATTTTTCCTATTTGAAAATCAGGCAACATCATCGAAAAAAGGGCGTGGCACCCAAAATTTTTCACCTGCGGCGCTATTTACACCCCCCCCTCCCCGAAAAAAATTTCTACGCCCTTACCTTTGAAGCTTCCGCCCCCTCCGCCCCTTCAACCACGCTACGCCACTGCATATACAGGGTCTCATAACTCCCTTAACCAAGGGGACTTACTTACAGGAGATAGTAGACTTGAAAATGGGTCATTTATTTATGATAAAAACTGATTGAAATATTAAAGTATGTACACATTTTTTTACAATATATAAAAGACCCCTCTTTCACAAAACTTCATACCTTTTTAAATAAATATTTGTATGTTACTGTTAAAAAGTTTTTAAAAGGAATTCCCTATTTAAAAAAATAAACATTTACAAAACAAACCCATCGTAAACCATACTGTGAGCGGTGTTCGGATAAGTTCTAAAAGACAAGCTAATTTATAAACATGTTAACGTGGTCTAATTTTAGTCCCCCATCTTGTCTAATTTAACATACACACTAATTTTATGTTATAGTTCTTGTCTTGCTGCAATCTGCCCCATTCTAACATTATACGTATCATGTTATTATGGTTGATTTACCTGGCAATGTAGGTAAATATGGTATAATAGCTATCTGCATATTAAAGGCATAAATTTGAAATTTCGTGTTTGTTAAAAGTTAATAAATTTTGCGCAAGCACTTTGACCAATCTGAAAGGGCTAACGAAGACGTACAACAAAACAATCAGTTTGCCCAAGAGAAAAGAAAAGAACTACTCAGGTAACCATGTTATATTGCAGCTATACAGAGTGTCTCACACAAAACTTGATTTTTTTTAAATCAATTTAGGGTCATGTTGGATCGTTGATAAATCAAATTCAAATATTCGTTTAGGCCATCTCAAATACTATTTCTTCTCAATATTATACTGTTCTATACCTAAACAGCATAGAAATGGTCGAAAATTGTAAGAAAGTGAAAATTACTATTTTACACACGACTCTTTTATGGTTTTTATTGTTTTTTGTTCGGAAAACAACTTTTAATTGAAATGTTATATACCTAAGCCGAAAGAGCTCGCATCAAACTAAAATAAGAAGTAATTTATTTGTTTCTTCATCTTTAATATTCTATTCTATATTATAATTTATTTTCAATGTGATCGGTGGCCTAATCGTATATAATCGGTTACGGCTTGTGGTCATGATGATCCTGGGTTCAATCCCAGGCGCGTCTTTTTATTTTTTTAATATTTCGTTATTTAGGTACCAACTGAAAGTTTTTTAAATTTCGGATTCTTACAGCGACAATCGGTGCGAAAAAAACGAACTTGGGTTGTGAAGAAACTAAATTTATTTTTTATCGCGAACTGAAATGCTTTACAATTAGAGATTGCTAACAAATGGTTTTGTCAAAAGTATGAAATTAAAGAAACGAACTTGAACATGAACAGTGCCGTGCCCGAAGGGCTCGGCACAATAACATTTTCACTAATTTATCAGCTATCAATGTAAGAATAGTTTTTTTCATTATGTTTAAATTGATTAAATACATATTTTTATAGGACAAACTTGGAAAGTATATCCCACATTGCACACTGATATTACGAAAGGAACAATTGAATAAATGATGTCTTTGATCTCGATTTGTCA
Source organism: Polydrusus pterygomalis (assembly GCA_963969555.1). Classification (NCBI taxonomy): domain Eukaryota; kingdom Metazoa; phylum Arthropoda; class Insecta; order Coleoptera; family Curculionidae; genus Polydrusus; species Polydrusus pterygomalis. Next base: position 8,233,049 of record OZ018376.1, read on the forward strand.
TGCTGATATTATCTCAACATAATATAATTAATAGCAACGGTAATACTATGTATGTATAATATTAAAATAATTACTTAGTCGGACACAAAAACAACATTTCGGTTAGTTAGAATCTCTAAACATTTTCACGTGTAAACTTAATTCTAGGTGCAACTGTCTTAAATACTATCCATATGCTAAGAAGCTCAATGTGCTTACTGGAGTGTAAAGTTTAAGCTGTTTGTTTTGGACGAGGAGAGGCTTCTACGTGTTTAGGATATCCATGGCATACATGGTTTACTAAATATACGAATATTTTGGTTCATAAAATGAACTTGCATTTTCGCCAGTGCTAGTGATGTTCCTTGTCCAACGCCTTGGCTTCTGAACACTGCATATGATGTTGGTTGGTACAAACATATTCCGCTATACCTGATCTCGAAGTTTCACCTCTTTGAGTATGTTTCACTCGTACGGGTTCCTTTGTTTCTCCACTGTACGGTTCGCTTCACTCGCAGGAGATTCGATAGATGCAATTTTTTATGTTTTCATTACTGCTGGGTTTTACTTTTGTAAGAAAGCTTCTAAGCGTATTTTCGGATTTGAAGGTTGTTCTGATGTTATATTTGTTGGTTATCATTTTTATCTTTTCAGAATGCCCCTTAACATAAGATATTAATTACCTCATTGAACACTCGTATACTTAATAAACCAAGGATAGATATTGCTAACATTTAGAAGCTTCCTTTTATCCAAAACCAATAGCTCAAACAGCCAACGAGAAGCGACAGCTCGGCGTTTTGCGGGTCCTGTTTTGGTACGCGCATGTGGCAAAGATGTTGTGTATCGCTAAAAAACATGTGCTCGTCTAAATTGTGTTTAGTCCGCGAGCTGACGTTGCGCCTAGCTAATTGTGATATTATTTTGTTTTCGTTCTGTGTTGTAAAAGGTCTGGATATTATTGTGCCTACCCGTATTATTGTTCAGTCAAAACCGGCCAAGGATTAAGTTTATTTAGTTTTCCAAAGGAGTACGAACGGTAATTATTATGATAATCAATTAATTATAATATGGATAATAGATTTAAAATTTTTAATCTTAAAGTTTTTTGGGATGTAGGTACATATTTTTAACAGACTTGATAAATAAAGATGGAGCTTATTAGTTTCCTTATGTTTTTATGTTTAATCGCGAATAATTGTTGATATGATAAAATAAAATAATAAGATATAAGTTGTAAAGGTCTGGTTAAAATAGTTTTTGGGTAGATTTATTTCAAAAGGGGTAGAAATAATGGATATTATGTTGCTTTAAATACAATATTTTGTTATAGTGCAAAATTGTGGATAGACGCCTGCAGTAGGCCAGATTTATTGCCAAAGATTATAAATGCACACAAAAACTATCGGCTTTGTAAAAACCATTTCGAAGAAAATTATTTTTCAAGAAGTGCAACTATTAAAAAAACCTTATTTCCGCAAGCAGTACCCACAAAGTTTTCTAACCTTTCGCCAACATGTCATTGTGAAGAAATGCCTGAAGAAATTATTCCTTTATTAGGAGAGCCTCCCAAAAAAATTATTATATTGTCAGGTTTGTATGCTTTATACAGTGAAAGGCAGAAAGTTCGCACCAAAGGGTTTTTTTTTTAATTTTAAAACTTACCAAATTTGTTTGGCGGTTGAAAAGTTCTGCATGTCCTTAAGCAAAAAAGAGCATAGACAAAACTTGTAAATATTGCGCCGTATACGAGGAAGAGGTGAAAACGTTAAATTCACTCAAGAATAAATTGCCCTTATTTTTCACTTTGGAATTTTTTTTTTATTAGGAAATGTTGTTTGCACTTAAAACTTATCCATATATACCAAATTTTAGCTCGGAAGCACAAATATAAATATTTTTCATGGCTACTAGATTTAAATGAAAACGAATTTTATTGTAAAGGTTTAAACACCAGAAAAGTTGAATTATTTTTGACGTTATTTTATTAAACGTCCAGTTCTCGCGTATTTAAACAAATTTAAGTAAGTTATGTGTATAATTGCCCAAGAGGTGTTAAAAAATTGAATTTATAGGTTGCATAGCTTCTATCGATTCGTTATACGAGGGGGCGTAAAAAAAAGTAAAAACACTTTTTTTGTGGTACCGAGCTGAAATTTGGTATTTATGGATAACTTTTAAGTGCAAACAACATTTCCTTATAACAAAATTTTCTACAGTGAAAAATAAGGGCACTTTATTCTTCAGTGAATTTAACGTTTTCACCTCTCCCTCGTATACAGCGCAATATTTACTAGTTTTGCCTATGCTCTTTTTTATTTAGGGACATGCAGAACTTAAAAAGTTATACGAAAGCTACGAATTTTATCACATATATAAGTTTTTTAAATAGGCAAATGTAAAACAATATGTAATTATTAATCCTATAGTAATTTCAGAATTAACATGTATTTCTGAATAAAATTTTTGTCTTTTTACAACAGCTTTTTACTTATTCAGGGTGAATTAACTTTTTTTTAATCCCCGAAGGACCACATTTTTTTTATCCATGGGTAAGTAACTTTGACACTAAAGCAATTGTCAAAAACGTCACTGTAGTTTTTAAAGCGCAAAAAACTGTGTAACAAATTACTGACGTTTTAATAAAATGATATTTATCTCACGCCACCCCATATCTACGTATACCTAGTTACGATATATTTTGACATACCTAATAGTGTTCTATAATTTACGTTATAACATGTTTATAATATATAAGTACATATTTTTGCCCGTCACAAATCGAAGGAAACTCAAACAAATCTGTAAAAGCGTTAGAAATTTAAAAGTTTTTTAATATAATAAGTTTTTTCATTTTCTACTTCAATAATATTCTTAATTCCCAAGACTAACAAATTTACAACTTTTTTAAGTTTTTATGTTTGAAAAATAAATCAAGTTATAACATTTGCACCTGTACTAAAAAGTAATGTCGTTCAGTATAGAAAATAAGCAAGTTTTCTCGGAGTATTAAGTTGTGGATCGACCGTTATCGTTGTGTGAACGTCACTGAAAAACGACCAGTCGATATCAAAGGTACCGACAGGTATTGTCGCTTCTGCTTGCTGTTAATATTCTGTGGCTCAAACTTCACACCTTAGTCATCGAGCTTGGCAATAGTAGCCCTAGAATAATTTAGTTTAAATTTGAAAATGGTTGGAGTTACTAACTAACCGAAACATTGTGTTAAGTAACAATATAAAGCCAATGGAAGACCGACAAAACAATTATTTTGATAATAGGTACTACCGTGCGAGCAAAAATTATTTGCATCAACGAGAGCTTGGATTAAAAAACATAGGGCTTGGTTTAGATCACAATGATATTCAATCGATTTAATTTCTAAACTTTCCAAAAGATTAAGTTTCCTTTTTGTTTTCAATATGTAAAATTTTAAATTTGTTATAGGCCAAACAGGTCGATCATTTAAAACGAGAATTTTGGAACATCGAAGAAGTTTTCTCAGTATTTTAATCATCTTTTACAAGAACAACATAATTTTGACACCAAATTTAAAATTTTACATATTGAAAACAAGGGTCAAAAACTTAATCTTTTGGAAAGTTTAGAAATAAATCGATTGAAAAATTCCGGTGCATTAAAACGACTAAGTAATTAGAACTAAATAATTCCCCTTTGCTAAATCTGTGTCAAATTGGGTTCTTTGGATTTCCCATAAGATTAAGATATATTATACCGATAATAATATTTAAGTTTACAATATCTAAACAGTGTTAAGAACTTATAATTAAATAATTAAGCTTGTAATGTGTATCTAGACCATTTTGTTATTGTACTGAAATAAAATTAGTTAGCACCATACACCCAAAGAAGCTACAATGTAGCAAAACGCGTCGTGTAAAGAAAAAGTGTTTTCAATTAAAGTGGAAATTTGACAAAATAAGTTATAATGAATTTCCATCAAGTAAAGGCCTCAACGATTCAAAGATATTTTATGATACATAAATATGTTATAGATGCCCTAAAGTTATCAAAATCTCTATTAAGAGAAAAAATTCATTTCTCATGACGCAAAGACTATACCAGAGTTCACATAATATAAACTTTGCAGTCAGATACCGCACGCCACTGGTATAAACTAAAATATTGGCCTGTTCCCAAATAATTATATCAATAATTTAAAGAAATTTCAACTATTCCTCAACTTTCCCAATCAAAAAATAATTAAACTCCCAACTCCAAAACTCCAATCAAAACTTTAAAACTGCAAGAAGATATAAATCTGAGGAAGTTCAATACCAAAAGTTCTTTATTAGATTTCTTTTCTTTCGTAATAATTGGAAAACTATAAAAAATTATAGCCAAAAAGGAAATCAGAAGAGTTCTACTATTTTAGTGCAAAAATTGGTTTGGTTTGTTCTTTGTCTTTTTATGGAAGATTGTAAGTACAGACATTTGATTTTTTATAAATGTCGTGATTGTCAAAATTAACAGTATGATACTAAATATTAAAAAGTTATACGTTAGTTTTTCATATCATAGTCTTGTTATATTTTCACTAGTAACGTCCCCAGTACTTGAATTACTACCGTATTTGAGAGCATAATTTTTTTTAAATTAACCCGAGTCGAAAACGAGGGATGATTTTCTTAAAAAAATATTTCAGTTATTAGTTCAAGAACGTGAGAGATTAGGTAAAAACATTTCACACCAAAATAATATAAAAAAATTATAGCATTTTCCTTTAGACATTGTAGTAGGGAACTAAACTAACTAAACCAAGTAGGCTCTGTGCCCCTCAACAGATAAATAATATCTAACGAATTCGTTGCAAAATAGAGACACTTCTGTTTACTGTAGTTATACAGTTTTGTTGATATGTAATAGAATCAATTATTTTTGACGAACTAATGTTTGTTTCATGCTACTAAAATCCTAGGAACATATTTATATATATAATTATTATAAAATGAAAAAATGGCCCTGACATGAAGAATAATTGCAAAAAATATATTTTCGGTAGATTTAAGTACCTAGTAAGACTGAAATTAAAATGGATTGCTTAAGATTCTGTTAATTTGTCTTTAATTATTTCACGTAACTAAAATTCAAGAAAAATGTTTCACTTATGCCATAAATATACAGAGTTAGGAAAAATTACCAGAACGGTCGATTATTTCAAAATATACAGGGGTTATCAAAAAACGTCTTATATAAAAAATATAGGGCTGTTAAAAATCTACATATCGGTGATAAATTGAAATATACAGGGTCGCCCACAAAGTTGTGGAGAATGATAGTATATTTTTTTAAATGGAACACCCTGTATATTTTTACATTTTTCAGTTCCACATAAAATTATAAATATTTTTTATTAAATGCATTATTAGTCTATACTTCATAGTTTCCGAGATATTGACTCTCGAAAAGTGACATTTTTGAACTTTGACAGCTTATAACTTTCTAACAGTACGTCGTAGAGCAAAAAGGCTTACATGTCCCTATCTTCAATTTTTAATATCTTCCCAAAAAAATCAACTTCCGGTTAAACCGGATGTAACACGAAAGCAGGAAATATAGTTGTTGTTCAAATATAACTTTAAAAAACATATTTCCGATGAGTTTAGTTTTATATATACACAATAGAAGTTGATTTTACTTGTAAGTAACTAAGGTTTATTACTAAAATTTCAGGAACATTAAAAGACATTTCTTACCGAATCTCCCACGCAGCAGATTTAATTCCCGATAATTTTTTTCTCGGTTTCACTCGTGTTTTTGTTGTTAGAAAATTTTCCTCGTCTTCGACTCGGGATAATTTTCTATCAATAAAACCATTCGTGACCTTAAAAAAAATTATCGGTAATAATTCTGCTGCTAGGGAGATTATAAGTGAAAATTATTTTTATTGTTAAATACACAATTATTATAAACAATAGACGGCTGTGCATTTGAGAGAAAAACTATCGCTGTAATCAGACCCAGGGTACCCAGGAAGAAAAAACTTCCGGAAAATTTTATTGTTGCTATAGTAACGAGCTAAACTGAAAGAAAAATTATAGGTGTGAAATTTTCAGCACAGTAAATTTACAATTTTTACAAAAATTGGCGCAAGGTCCTTGACGTTGAGGTCTGTGATTGGTCAGTTACTTACCCTAATAACGGTGGATATGAAATAAGATCAATTCTGTTAACTGAAAGGAATATTTATATTATCTAAGGAATATTGTGCGTATTGTGATGAAAATCTGAATAATAATTTCTTGGTCGATGCTATTTTCTTATAGATCTAATATTCATAATAATTGTACTTTAATTAAGTACATGTTTTATCCATCGTGACACTGCCATGCTCGTATTTGCCCAATTATTATTTCCATTTGTAAGAACAAAAGCCCGAACAAGTAGCAACTTTTACTCCGTGGGAAACAAACAACTCGAATCATTTTTGATGGATTGCGCTGATAGATACACTACACTTTTCAGCGAGGAAGTCCGAAGAAATTCGAGAAAATAACTCTCTTCAGATGACTATGGTAAATAAAGGTATTTGGTTTCTGGGAGTTTATTTCTAAATTCTAAGGTCGATAGAAGGTTATAAACTTTGACTTAAAATCTCTCTAGACTCTAGAGCATAAATTATTTCCGGAAATTTTTTCGAGGTAATTATTTGAAAATTTTCACTTGTAATACCACTAGAAGTCAAATTATATCCGGAAATATTTTTGAGCACACGAATATTTTGAAAATTTTTACGAGCCAGAGGCGAGGAAAAATTTTCTTAAAATATTCTTGTGCGAGAAAAAATTTTAAGGTATAATTTGATTTCGGGCGAGCTATTTTGGGGGCGCCCAACGATTAGTATAAAATAAAAAATAACCAAAACATTTTTAGACGGGATTGAAAGTAAACCATTCAAAAGTAAAACGTCTTACGATAAACTTAAGTTGAACTTTATTACAAAAACAACTTACATACAGGTACATTACCAAAAAAATATTTTGAAACAAACTTTTAACAAATAATCATGATATTACCCAACTAACTTGTGAAGTCATATTAACAACATTTTTTGCTTAAAAAAATTTAATAATATTATGAGTTAGATGAGCGACAGGTAACGACTCGAGGAGCGAGGAAAGCCAAGAGCGGCGGGGCGGCGCGCCGCGGCGCGACTAAGTGTTGGACGAACCAGCGTTGCCAACCGCTCTTTAAAGAAATGTTGGTCAGGAAAACGCAAAAATAATAAAAAGAGTAAAGACTAGGACTCAGATTGTATGTAAGTTGAATTTTGCGGTTGCATTAGGGCGCAAAGGGCGGGGGGGGGGGGGGGGCAACTGCCCCCCGTGCCCCCTATACGGCACGCTACTGTTTCGTAGAAGGAGTTGGTAGACGAATGTTGATAAAAATAATTTTTGGGATAAAGAGTTCCACTTCGAATAGTACATCCAGGAAAATTCCATCTTTTATTAATGTGCAAAATTATTGCTGACATAGCAAAACGGAACCACGGAACCCCTTCTTCCAGTTGGTAATGGTTGCAAAACTGTATAAAAACTCGAAGGATCACTTTCTCAGAGAGTTGTAACAATTGTTCAAGTGTAAGGGTAACCTCTGCCCGTTTGTCTACTCAGTTTAAAGTCAAGAATAATTTTAAAGTCATGAAGAGTACTGCACCAGAACCAATCTATTTTACTCCAATTGCGTAAGTGTTCTTTGAGTAATTTATTTAATCGTTTATCGTGTAAAATTGTATAATTCTTATTTTGGCCAGAGTTGTCTATTAAGTGGAAATTGTTTCTTTAAACTTGCTGGAATAGCACCCTCCTAAAGTGAGTAAAAAGGGACAATGTATCCCCTTATTAGAGAATTATTTAAATTTCCCCATTTTATACTCTTAAGTTTTTTTATTTGTATTTTATGCTTTGCTGTATTGCTGTTCATCAAATAAATATTTTACAAAATCCTTAGTGTTTAAGTGATTAGATAGCGAACCATAAGGGAACAGTAAAAAACAAAGAATAACCATCTCAAAAAATAAAAAAATGAAAACGAAAACTTCTGATTGGGTAGAAAAAGTGGGTGCGAAATTTCCATAACTTAGATTTCATTAATTTGCTCTCTAAGATCCTTAACCCATAAAAACAATCTATACTATTAAAATATAAACTACCGTTTTAACAAATTCATATAGGTACAGTAAAATACATCTTTGTTCAGGTCGCCTAATACATATTTTCAAAAATATTTGCAAAATTCTAATAATTTGTAGTTCCGAGTTCTAATTGTATCATACATATAATTCCTCGATTAGGGCGACGAGTTTTTTGATTGTATTCCAAAACTCAGTACTTTATACTCGTGAATAGACCCCCTAGTGCGGGTTATGGAGATATTATGCTAAACTATTCACCTTCACCACGTAACACACCCACGTTATTTATTGGAAAATTATGAGACGATACCGCATTTTTGACATATAAAAAATCCGAAATACCTTTGGGTTTTATAACTTGAATTTCTATTATTGATGATTCACCGATAAAAGTGATGGAATTTTCAACATTAATTAAGGAATGATCTAAAGAAGTCCGAAGTAAGCAACCAGCTTTAGCGCCAAGTTTTTTTAACTGTTTGCTATACCTACCTACTATAAATAAATAAATTGGTGAACTGTCTGTTAATTTTTTAAATATATTTTTAATATTTGCATGCTGTAAAGTGTAAAAAACATGAGTAGGTTAATCCAAAGCCTTGGTCAAGAAAGCGGCACAAAAAAAATGCAGATTAAGGTTTACCTATAATGACGATTTTAAGAGATTTTATGGAAAAATCCCTTATCAAATCCTGAAGGATGGGAGGTCATTATAGACATTAGGTTAAAAATAACGCTGTCGTAAAAAGGAAAGCTTTCCAATAAATCCTCTTATTTTTTAGAGAAATAAGGTTAAGACCTTATTAAAATAGGGCATCCCCTTATTAGTGCTGACGTAAATATGATCTTTTCAATAATTCCCTATTATTTAAGAGAGTAAACAAATTTTTAAAATAAGTTAGTTCTTGCAGTCAAATAAACTATGCTTGAACAAGGAGTAGCTTGGATTTAGCCAGATGTATTTATTTTAATAATATTAGGTAGGTACTTAAATCAAATAGTTCTGTTTTTACAGCAAAATACTTCTTCTCTTTGAACAAAGAACTGGTCGCGAAGTTTTACTATTTCTTTTAAGTATCTCCGTGCTTGGCTGATCGTTGCTGTCGGTGTTTCGACGACGCGACGGCATGACTCGATTAGGTACGTATTTCGTCTTTAGTGACGGCTCGTAATGAAGGGCTCTGGGGCGCCGCCATAGACAATTTACCTTTAGATAAACAAACAATAATCACGAATGTGGCAGTTTTATGGCCTCGCGCATGTAAACAAAACTGGGAACTATTAGACATGCGCACTGCAACATTATCGTTTGACGAATGGGAAAATAGACAGGTCCGGGCTTTAAAATTTAAATTCTTGCTCATATGCCACCATAGAGGGTTTATTTTACCCCTATTTGGGCATAATACAATTATACAACGGCTGCAACTAGTACTAGTCATTGTTTATATTACAATCCGAGTCACTAAAAGCACAAACACAATTCACTAACTAAACTACACAAAAACCAGAAATCCGTAAATACATATTAAATACCAGTCCCACAATCCACGATAGCCGATCCGATAGCTGAAAACTTTAGAAAACTACAAGGAATCCGCAGAGAAACCTTAAAACACAACAACAAAAATGGCGGCCGAGCCGGTTCTGGAGAGTATTCTTGAGCGCGTCGATTATTGTCGATAAAGTAGGACGGCCGATAACACAAGGTTTGTGCGCATGCACGAAGGTTCCCCGAATGAAGACAGCTGACCGACGAGTCATGCGCTCGGACGTATTTTTTCACCCATAAAACGTAACTTTTGTTTGCGCAGGAGATAAGCTGTAGGTATCTAAAGGTAAATTGTCTATGGGCGCCGCCCTCCCTGAAATTATTTCAAACGGAATCCAAAAATACTTTACTTAAAAAAACCAATAACGCAATATATGTAAGCAATCAATTAAAATAATTCAAACCAAACATAGCCATATTCCAACGGGCAAGTTATACCGAATGAGCATTTTCTATTCGCATAGGCAAGCGCGGGCGGTCGATTATCGGTCCCGCTTTAACGCGACTATTAAGTCGGTTGCCATGACTACGTGACGTCACAACGAGCTGCACGGATGGGGCTTCAAATTTTCCGTCCAACAACAGCTGTTCCGTCCCTGTCGATGCCGCTGCTGTTTTGTTTTGACTAATTTATTAGTTATGTTATAAAGTTGGAAAATTTCGTCTCATATGCAGCTTTAGCAATGCTGTCAAGCGAAAAAGCGATGATTTGGGACATAGATAATTTTAATAACAAAGTCACCAAAGTTTATTTTCGAAAAAAAAACGATGATTTGACTTTCAATTCAAAAAATAATATTTGTTAACAGCGGCGCACCCAGGATTTTATGTTAGGGGGGGCCCGCCAACCAGTGCTGGAAGGAAATTTTTTATTAAACTTTTAAGTTACGCATTTTTCTAGAACTTTGGAGCTTTTGTAACAGGCACTCTTGCAGGGAAGATCGTAATAGCCTAGTCATGGGAGTCGTTAAACGGTTCCTTAGGGGGGGGGGGGCTTGTGACTTGTTAACTTGAGGGTGTACTAAAAGCCTGCTGTAGGCGAAATGCACCGCAGGCGAAATTTTTTTAAGACCACGCCCAAATTTGGTCAATAATTATTATAGTAAATATTTTAAAAATTATGATTACCTTCTTATTCTATTGAAAATGAAATAAGATAAAAAATAGAAAGGCTAATTTATTTTTCATTAATGGGTACAGTTTTTAAAAGTAAAGTTCATTCATCTGTTTTTATTTGCAGCAAACTTATCAATAACAATAAAGTTCCTAGATTTACACTTTGTGGTATGTATCAAGTTAATTTCGAGAGTTTAAGTCTTCCCTTAATTTTAATTTCAATTTTTTGCTCAATACTTAATGAGCTAAAATTGTTTCTCCAACATTCATAGTCGTTTTGGCATTAAAACTGTTTATTTTTATTAAAATAAGTCTTTACTTCCCCAAAATAATAACAAAAATATAAAGGAAACCTTGAAATAATAAATTCTTAAATTCAATCAAACCATATTAAACCTCAATAAGTCAACTTTTGTCAATAAGTCAACTTCCAGGGGGAGGGGGGGGGGGGGGCAAATGCCCCACCTGGCCCCCCTCAAACGAGGCCCGTGAGGTAAATCTAAGAAAATTGACTTTTTAAAATACTTATCCACTTTCATAATTTTTATTTCATTGGGGGTTTTGGGGGGGGGGCCAAGGCCCCCTTGGCCCCCCCCCTGGGTGCGCCACTGTTTGTTAGTGTTATCATTATTTGGTATGTTAAAAAAACGATAATTCTGCATGTTCTTATACCAAAATGTCACTTTTTGTACCTGGTAAAATAATCATTGAGTAATAATTATGTGCACGCAACTCCTAAAAATTCCAGTACGAACACGACACAATCTAAAACACTTACCTCCTTTTTCAGCATTGGTGATAGTCACCCAGAAATCGATGGTCTTTTCGGGTCCAAGTTCCTCATAGTCCCACTTCTTTCTGACTTTAACCGAACCATTGGGTTCCACGATCACCCAACTGTTTTCGTCGCGAATTTTAAATGTCTCTTTGTCCGTTTCCTTTTCCAATTGGAAGACGACTCTTCCTTCGGTCTCACCGTCGGTTTCCGTAAACTCGATTCGTTTCGTAGGGCGTACCGCGCGCGTGACCCTACGCTTATCGCGATGCAAGATTTCGCCGTCTGAAAGAGGAAAAGAGATAGTTATAATAAAGCATACCGGGTGTTTCTCAAAAGACGTTCACCCCTATAACTTTTCTGTATTTATAGATATTAAAATAAAATTTTAAGATTATGCATAAGAGATGAGTCTACATTTATTGGCATAATTTTCAATTTGTTAGCACTTCCGGTTTGACCGGAAGTGACCTTGACTTTGGTATTTTAAATGGGACATCTTGTATATTTTTATTAATTGGGATTCAGCATAACATTTTGAGTAAAATGACACCTCACTTGTCGTTTTTTGACGTGTTTTAACATTTTTATGTTTATTTTTTATTTTCAATCTAGAGTGCTACAAAGTAATTAAATCTGTTAATGTATAGTCAAGTAGTATATGAAAATTAAAATTGTGTCATAATAATTGACTTTTTAAGTTTCACAAGCGTTTAAAAAATGAAATTTTGTTTTCTTGGCGTTTACTCCATTTTTCCAAAAGGAACGATGGTGGTTCACTAGGATATTTAAAATGAGCATTTTTTTCCCAACAATTTGATACCATACACTTCTATGCTATTTTAAAATTGACACTGAAAAATTTTCCCAAGTCCCAATCGCAAATTTAAAAACGTTATGCATTATTGCCGCCCTGTCTTTTTTAAAGAAATGTAAAGGCGGCTTTAAAACACAATGGAATGGTTTTGAAAACCAATATGGTTTTAATTTAAAACTGTAATGTCATTCTAAACTTACATTGTAAATCAGATAAAATGGTTAGTTTTACTAGAAATAAACAAATTGATATGCTCCTAATTTTTGGAGTGACCAGAAAAATTCTTCTGAAGCCGCAAGATTTTATGTATTGTATGTTTTATTAACTAATGACATTACAACTTTAAATTAAAGCCATATTGCTTTTCAAAACCATTCCATTGTTTTTCAAAGCCGCCTTTATATATTATTTTAGAAAATAGAGGGCGGCAATAATGCATAACGCTTTTAAATTTGCGATTGGGATTTAAGGCAAATTTTTCAGTGTCAATATTAAAATAGCATATAGGAGTGTATGGTATCAAATTGTTGAAAAAAAAACGCTCGTTTTAAATATCCTAGTGAACCACCATCGTTCCATTTGGAAAAATGGAGTAAACGTCAGGAAAACAAAATTTAATTTTTTAAACGCTTGTAAAACTTAGAAAGTCAATTATTATAACATAATTTTAATTTTCATATACTACTTGACTATAAATTAACAGATTTAATTAATTTGTAGCACTCTAGATTGAAAATAAAAAATAAACATAAAAATGACAAGTGAGGTGTCATTTCATCATAATGTACAAGATGTCCCATTTAAAATATCAAAGTCAAGGTCACTTCCGGTCAAACCGGAAGTGCTAACAAATTGAAAATTATGCCAATAAATGCAGACTTATCTCTTATGCATAATCTCAAAATTTCATTTTAATATCTATAAATATAAGAAAGTTATAGGGGTGAACGTATTTTGAGAAACACCCGGTATATCATTTTGTTGGGCAAAATAAATAAGAAAAAAATTTCGTTAAAAAAATTGCTTTCGTCGTTTTTTAATAAAGATGTAATAAAAATAACCTTCCTTTTATCTGTATTTACATCGTTAGTTTTCTAAAGAATAAAAGTCAGTATCAGGTAACAATATCTAGTATTACAGTATCGCTATCTGGAGAGGATAAAATGAGCTTTGTTTTCATTCTGAGTGCTTTTATTGTAATCTTGCGTTACAATAAAATGCAAATATTATGTCTCTTCACTTTTTGTACGCATTTTTATTTTTGTTTATTAACTGTTTACGTTGTTCGCTTTATATTACAGCAATTTCATACTCGGTATGGGGTTGGTAAATAAAAAAAAGTATTATACACATTAGCATAACAAAAAAGGCATAAAAGAAGGAGCAATAAGTAGATTAAAAGTATATTATACAATTTCTTTTGTACGAAGATCTTACAGCTAATATACAGATAATTTACCTTTCCGCTTTATTTCTCTCCATCTTAACAACTAACATCGAAATTAAAAAAACAGTGTTACTCACCTTCCTCGAGAGTCTGCAAGTCCAAGTCCGTACTCTCCTCCGAAGGCTTGAAGTGGAAGATCACTTGTGCAGGCCTAGGAGAAGTCCGACTCGGAATTCGTAAATCATGTGCTTCAACAACCAACTCCAACTCCATTTCCTCAATAGGTTCTAGTGCTAACAAAAGATCACCAGTCTGGGGAACGATCACTAGAAAGCTAGTTGGTGTCACCAGTTTGTAGGCCACCTTATCACCATCCGCGTCTGTTGCCTCCACTTTTCCTATTGACGAGAAACGTTTCCATGTCGTGGTAACGTTGTCTCCTTCTATGGAATCGTCTCCAACGATAAATCTGTAGACTTTTTGGGTAAACACTGGGCTGTTATCGTTTTCGTCTTCAACTTCCACCACAATATTCGTCACAGCCTTATTTATTCCACTTGGATCACTCGCCTGTATCGTTAGAACATACCTACTAACATCTTCTCTGTCTAGGACTGCAGCGGTGACAATGTAGACTCCTCCAGAGTTATCTACCGTTACATTAGCCAAATTCTCTCCTGTAACACTGTTTCGTAATTCATAGGCCTGTCCCAAATTCCCGGCAATAATGCTGTAGGTGACTGGTATGTTGATGCCACTCGACGCTTGAATTAAAGACAGCCCAGCGATTCTAGTACCAGTGGGTTGATTTTCTCCAACCCTACCGACAATTTCATCGCTACCCTCATCTTTAAAAGTCAACATATTTCGCCTATCAAGCACATAGAGCTGTACCAAGTGCTTCTTGGTAGCGTTTCCATTATTTTCCAACACTAGGAGATCAACAGGTCGGTCTACAAGAGGGCTTACGTCACTTACAGTCATTATCGAGCCATCTTGAAGCATTGTAAAAAACTGACTAAAGCTAGAATTGACTAGAGAAAAGTGTTCGTTGAATTTTTTGACGCTATAACCTGGATGAGCGTCGTGAGGTATTACCGACACCGTGTCGGTTTTCGCGGACGACAGTATAGTCATGGCTATAAAAGCCATGGCAATGGCCTTCATCTTGGCCTTAAAATTTGTTTTAGGTTTCAGCTTGTGGAGTTGGACATTGGAAGTTTTTCTACGGACCTGCAACAAGAGAAATGTATAATTAAATAATTTGAAACATTACGGAGAATTTTATAAATAAATAACAGTTTACAAAATTATTTTGTTAGTCTTGGTACTAAAAAAATACAAATATGTAGATAATTATCAAGCTTCTTATTGATAATCAAGACATCTTATTTACAAAACAAGTATTGTAAACACTACTGAAGAGTGTTAAAATCGTTTATCTCTGCCGACAATCTTTCATTTACATAATTGTTCAGTTTAAAGGCAAATGATTATGCTAATGAAGAACATGGTTATATAAATACCCATAAACATATTTAAAAAGCAAATTCATAAACTCTCAAAATAGCAAAAAAAACTTGCTTTGTATGTACAGGGTGGCCAACTAAGAATGCGAGGTACTGTATCTGGGAAACTATCCATCGTAGAGGCTTGCGGCAAAAAAATTATTACTAAAACAGCCAAGAGAAAAACCTGGAAAATATTTTCAACTTTTTGAAATGGCCACTAGGGGGCGTAAATCCAAAAATTTTCCATTTTTTGAAGGGTACAACCTGTAAATTTTTAAATTTTCAAATTCCACATAAAACTATAATTATTTTTTATTAAATGCATTATTAGCCTATACTTCATAGTTTCCGAGATATTGACTCTCGAAAAGTGACATTTTTGAACTTTGACAGCTTCTAACTTTCTAACAGTACGTCTTAGAGCAAAACGGCTTACATATCCCTATCTTCAATTTTTATTATCTTCCGAAAAAAATCAACTTCCGGTTAAACCGGATGTAACTCGAAAGCAGGAAATATAGTTGTTCCGGTTTAACTGGAAGTTGATTTTTTTGGGAAGATAATAAAAATTGAAGATAGGGACATGTAAGCCGTTTTGCTCTAAGACCTACTGTTAGAAAGTTAGAAGCTGTCAAAGTTCAAAAATGTCACTTTTCGAGAGTCAATATCTCGGAAACTATGAAGTATGACTAATAATGCATTTATTAATAAAAAATAATTATAATTTTATGTAAAATTTGAAAATTCAAAAATTTACAGGGTTTACCCTTCAAAAAATGGAAAATTTTGGATTTATGCCCTCTAGCAGTGGATTTAGAAACTTAAAAATATTTTCCAGGTTTTTCTCTTGGCCGTTTTAGTCATAATTTTTTTTGCCGCAAGCCTCTACAATGGATATTTTTCCAGATACAGTACCTCGCATTCTTAGTTGGCCACCCTTACATACCTATAATATAGATGGGTTGTTTTTCAATAGGTATGGACAATATCACAGCAGTGCCAGTGTTACTGTCAATACTAACAAAATATTGATGACAGTGCCGCTTAGGGCTGCTCTTGGTTTGTGTTGTGATGTGTTACTAATTTTGTACCTTTTAATGTTGTAACTGGTTCGTTTTGTGATATATTAGTGTTTTCGAGATAGCTTAGATTCCAGGTAGTGGTGCTGGAGAAACGATGGTACTGAGCAAATTGGAAATAATAATATATATTATTTTATTATTACTAACTTTTATAGTTGCATAGCTATATTTTCTGTGGTCCAACAATACTTATATTGGTGCATAATTATCATTCTTGGATTTAAGAAACTTTTTCAGTGGACGCCGCTAAACATTTTTTGGTCGAAAATATGATTTTCAAAAACATCAATTTTTCCTATTTTTGGGAATAACCCACGTGTGTATTTCTTTGGCACAACTTAAAATATTTTAAATTAGGGTTTAAATGTAACTTAAAACCATTAAGAAGCCTCATCTGTGACATTATGAACTCTGCGTTAGGTTTTCTGTCATGGGAACATTAAAAATACGAGAGACTATAGAAAAGGTTTCAACTCAACATAATTTTTTTTGAAGAAAAAAAATCTACTTGGGCTTTAAAATATACATCAATATCTTTTTTCAGTTGGTTATCTTCAGAAAAATTACCAAGTATTGTATCCGTGAAAAATTTCTCTACAATTTCCTAATCAAACGATGTTAGACGGAACCAAAAATGGCAATACTGGCTAAGTTCAGGAAAGCTAGCCCTACGGATTCTCGTAAATAAGAAAATTTTTATGATGCACACCAGAATATTTTTGCCAACCAACTAATTGCCACTAATATTGAACCCCCCAGAATCGAGATGCGCCCCTGGCCCTTGTTATCATAATGTCTTAAAATTCATTGGATGTTCCGGCAATAGATAAGCAGTTTTGTACCGCCCCGCCCTTTCAGATAAGGCGACAACCAATTAAGACCAAAGACGATAACACGTCACTCGTGATAAGTGTGAAAATATATCAACCCAAAGTTGGAACAATGCCTTTTGACGGGAATGTTTATTACGTCATAAATTTTGGGGCAATGCCGATGCAGAAAGTTTAGTTTTAAAATAACTCTATTATTCAATTTTATTTATTTACATACACTGAGGAAAATCATTCAAGAAAAGTTTATTTTTGAATATACAGGGTGTCCCAGATAAGAATGCACTCTACAGGAATCGAATCTCGTAAACCATAGAAGATACAGAGACGATTAAATTAGAGAAAAGTTGCGCATTAGTGAATCATGTAACGTAATGTTTTCAAATTTAAAAAAATTCCGAATGCTTCCGAAGATATTTGGATAAAACCGAATTTTCGCGATTTCGTTCTAATTGATTTATGATTCTATTTGAAGAGACATGTCAAAATAAAATTAACATTCTCATTGCTACTTTTTCTCCCCTACAAGATGGTTTAATTACATTTTTGATCCGACGTTTCGTTTAGTCACAACCATCATCAACTTTGTTATTTTAAATAGTAGGAAAATTTTATTTTATGCTTAATAAATTCTACGGTTTATTCTAAATCTGACAGTGTATTACACTTATTATTTATTAGAAGTTTCGATATAGAAAAACACATCATCAATGAAAATAGGCACATTATCGAAAATCTTTTTGTTTTTATTGTTGTACTTAAAGACTAGTAGGATTTTAAAACATTAGGAATCCATTATCTTTTAAATTTGTAACTAGCCTCTTAAAAATTGATCGATTTGGTTGACGCCGTTCGGGATATTTTTGAAAATATTGCATCTCTGCTTGCGCACAATTCTTATGATTCTCGATGTAACAGCAAATCATGTCAAATTTTTCTTCGTTAGAATATTGTTCCATTATTTTAAATTTTACTGCACAATGAGTTAAAAATTAAAAAAAACAAATAATAATTACCAGATTTAAAACTAACAGGTCTCTGTAACTAAGTGACTGATCTAAAGAAACGATTTAAACAATTGCGAACGTGAATCAATTTCATAGCCACCCATATTATGATGCCAAATTTAAATGGTACGTTATGTTTAAATATTATCATGCATTTTTTAAAAATAAAAAATAATTGTATTTAATAATAAAAATTAATTATTAAGTACTTGTCCAGCTATATCATAATATATTTCTTTATTTTTGATCTTCTACAGCAATATTTTTGGATATTCTTTTCTTTCAAAAAAAAACAGTAAAAAGTAAAACCAAACCATGCACCTATATCTTTGTGCCTTCGGTTTTCTGGGAGGTGTCATTTTATACAAACAACAGTTTACACAACCGGGTCTTTTTAAGTTTTTAATTTATTCTACTCGCCTCTTCCTCCACACGGATACACATCAAATTACCCAATTTAGCCAAAATTGCTGTTCCTATAACATCCGATACCCAAACCTCACACGAAAAAAAGAACAAATTTTGATCAATAAAATAACCTATAAAAAGTCTAAATTATAGTTATTTAGGCGTTTTCAATGTTTCCTATCACAGTTTATCGAGGTGTGTGGCTCGCCGTAAAATAAAAATATCATCATCATCATCTAACGTTCAACCTACCTAGTTTTGTTTCAACAGTTTGATTTCCGCCGATCTGAATTTAGATTTTTTTCGAGATTTTCACAATAATTATTGTGGCTGTTGAGTTTTTCTATTTTGGGTGACTTGGACGTTATTACCGCCAAGATAAATATTTTTATCTAAATATACAACCATTTAAAAATAGGCTCATAATACCTGTGACAGTAAGAAGAGCATTGTGCTATGCATAATACAACAAGGCGAAGTATACTTACTCATAAAACAACAAGTGTAATTATAATCGCAGATCTCGATTGAAATTATTAAAATTTGTGCTGTCCAATAGGCGCCAAACCGGGGTATTTCGACCTTTCGAACGAAAATATTGGACAAAATAGTTTGACTCGTCGCGTCGTTTAGTTTGACCAAAAATAGGGGAACATATACGTAATTTATACTTGTATATTGTGAAAATGTGATATAGTATATTATTTAACGAGCGTATAATGTAGGCTATATTACGTGTTTTTAAAACACGAGCCGAGGACTCGTGTTTTAAGAATCCGAGTGTAATGTAGCCATTATACGCGAGTCAAATACTATACTTTATCTACGACTATTCAGTATTCAAAAAAATAGAAAATGCATTCAAAGCAACAAATTTTATTACAATAGGATATTTTTACATAACAAAGTAATATTATTAATGGTTTTTCTTAACTAAAAAATACAATTCAACAATGTTAACAATAATTAAACAAAATACAATTACTTATTTCTAATTTTTCATGAAATTGATTGTAACATTAGAGTAATATATGAAAATGAATGGGAGCAGGAATATTACTTATATTCATATCGTTTTTATTAGTAATGGAAAAAGTTTCGGAGCTAACATTATTTACAGTGGTAGATGTAGATGGGCATAAATTTGAGTTTATTTGTTTTAAAATTTTATTAGCAGCGTATATTTTAGTTTTTTTTGAATCAGCAATATAACCTTCATTGTTGGGACCGTGGATTATAAAATCTCATAATCCACGGTTGTAGATTATAAGTACCTATGGTAATATTAACCACATTATATACAGTGTCACCAGTAAAGTCCGCATCATATGGGATTTTTTTAAATTAATAGCTTTATTCGAAATTTGACTTTGGCATCAAGTTCTGCTTCGATGGAGATGAAAATTAAGCAAAAAAATAGTAGGCACGTGATTCGCATTATCTGTTAAATTTTAATTTTTTCCAAAAGATAATTCAAAAGGGGGGTTATTTCTGAAAATATCGAAAAAAGTTATGAGAAAAAGTTTTTTTAAATGCAGTTTCTAGCCCACGTGCAAAATTTCAGCTGGATAAGATAATTTTGATTTTTTACCTATATTTTGTAAATTGCACCACTTTTGCAAAATAAGACTCAACGCAACCTACATAAAACTTCTTAGTTTTGACAATGCTTCATTTCAGATATATTTTCTTTAAATAGCGCCATGTTAAATGTGTGTTTTTCTACAAAATCAAAATTGGGCCATTAAAATTTGGTCGCATGTGATGCAAAGTTCATTTGTTTTTGAACCTGTATTAGGTAACTTCATAAAATAAGTATTTTTAAAAACGTAGTTTGTGTCTGAAAGTAAAAAAATAAAAAATGAAATAAAGGGATTTTTAATTAAATCGTTGAAAATAGATAAACTCTACGTTAAGTTAAACTAAAATTAATTTTCCACTTAATGAACACTTTACTGATGACACTGTGTTCTTTTTTGTCTTAATATTAAGGTGTAACACTCTCAGACACAAACTACGTTTTCAAAAATACTTATTTTATGAAGTTACCTTATACAGGGTAAAAACAAATGAACTTTGCATCATATGCGACCAAATTTTAATAACCCAATTTTGATTTTGTAGAAAAACACACATTTAATATGGCGCTACTTTAAAGAAAATGTATCCGAAATAAAGCATTGTCAAAACTAAGAAATTTTATGTAGGTTGCGTCGAGTCTTATTTTGCAAAAGTGGTGCAATTTACAAAATATAGGTAAAAAATCAAAATTATCTTATCCAGCTGAAATTTTGCAGGTGGGCTAGAAACTGCATTTAAAAAAACTTTTTCTAATAACTTTTTTTGATATTTTCAGAAATAACCCCACTTTTGAATTATTTTTTGGAAAAAATTAAAATTTGACAGATAATGCGAATCACGTGACTACTATTTTTTTGCCTAATTTTCATCTCGATCGAAGCAGAACTTGATGCCAAGGTCAAATTTTGAATAAAGCTATTAATAAAAAAAAATCCCATATGAGGCGGACTTTACTGGTGACACTGTATGTACTTACAAACACATTAAGTATGCCTCTATTATTAAATAGTCGTAGATAAACAATTTTAATCATTAAATTCTCAACATGTATTTTTTTGTCAAACCAAATTCACACTGGAGTCTACTAACTGATAAAGTTTTGTTTCGCACTTATTAAAAATTCACAAACTTATACAAGGTGTCAAACAGTATGACAAAATAATAACAAGTTTGAGATGGTATACACCGGGGAAAATTATTCAATACAAGTTATTTTTTAATATAAATGGGTTATCACAAAAAGAAATCCATTAATCCCTTAAATATTTCGTTTAAACACATAAACAATGACTAATAGTAACAGCCGTTGTATGATTTGATTATGCCCGAATAGGGGTAAATTACCGTAATTTCGTATTTTCAGTAAGTATGGAATAGTGATGTATCTAATAATATGACTTGGGGTTAGGTACGCGATAACATCGAAAATTGGGTATGTTTCTGTTTTATATTCGATTTTATAAGTTTTATAGTTTAAGTGACTTGATATTTTCCTTTTTGAACCAAAAACACGACGACGAATCATTTTTAAACGAAATTTAGAAAGAAACCCTTAAAAACAATTTTCTAGCCTCAAAATCTGATAGGTTTGCAACTACTAAAAATGCCAGAAATCTACTACCTTACTTCCCAATTCGATCAATAATTGAGAAGAAATCCCAATTTTTTGGTAAGAATTAGGGGCAAATTTCAGCTGTTTACAAGTAAAAATAAACTAAAGACCAACTTTTACAATTTCTTGAGCAAAAACTTAAATTTTAAAGCCCGGACCTGTCTATTTTCCCATTCGTCAAACGATAATGTTGCAGTGCGCATGCTTGATCTGGTGTAGCTTTGTTTACATGCGCGAGGCAATAAATTTGCCACTTTTGTGATTATCGTCATTTGCTTATCTAAAGGTAAATATCTATGATGGGCCCCTTAAGGATGCCTCTTTTTTATAAAGTACCTAATATTATATAGCACCAAATAAAAATTCCATTACCCACGATTCGGTTTGGGCCATAAATAATCCTGAATACTCAATGACCAACGTATTAGCATATTCGGAACAAGCCGCTTGATTTGTAGACTTTTTGTAGCAGGCCCTTTTCACTACGGCGAATAAATCAACTTGTAGTTTGCGTTTCGGAAGTGGTCACTTTTAATGTGCTGAATTTTGCGCTATAACGTAAGTACGGTACGTAACGAAGAATGTTGGGTATAGAAAACGATAGTCGTTTTCATTAAATTTTGATTTTTATCCTGTCGCATAGAGAAAGAAGAAATAAATATAAAAAAATAAATAAAGAGAACTTACAGTCATGTGTATTAAAAAAATGGAAGTGATATCAAGCAATTTTGTTAGATAATTTTTATTAAAGTTTAGTTGTTTATTGTAACTAACGTATTTATAATTTTATAAAAATAATTTGTATTAAATATTTATCCAACACATAATAGTTAATAGTTATGACTATCATTATCAATGTCATTATATAAGTAAACTATCAAATAACACACTAGTGAGTTTTAATCCATAACTAACTAGACTCACGTTCATATTTAAAGTAGTACCTATTCTATTTATTTATATTACAATTATTACAAGCAGAATTCACAAATTAAAGGAAAACGCCAACGGTTTCTTCGAATTTGAAGTAATTGTAAAACTCGTTGGTTCATTGGAACCAGACGCTCCCATATCGGTACAGCTGCTGATAGTGCTAGAAGACGCCGACACATTAGAACCTTGTATTTTTTCTGCAATTTGTATTTATGTATGTACTAACAAACACATTATTGTGCACCGATTCTTCTAGGTAGTTGTTATGCACCGATTCTTCTAGGTAGCCTTCTACTACCGTCGAGGACTTCCATCCACCGTGACGCTTCAATGTAGTCATGTTAGCCCTTGCATTGGCCAAAAGAGTCGCCGAAGACCTTCTCAGACAGTGACCGGTGTAGAGCGCTGGTTCCTCCAATTTCAAAAACATTGAAATTCTTGAAGGTATCTTCGACAACGTATTTATTCCCACACACTGGCTGGTACACCTCCCATTTTCGTAAAAAACAAAAAAGCGGCTAGAACTAGTATTCTAAAAGCGGCTAGAACTAGTATTCTTTGGTCTCAAAGACATGTATTTTTTACACAAATTGATCGGGTTGACTGGAAATCCTTCTTCAAGTATGGTGAAACTTCTCGATTTCTTGGTTTTAGTGTCTGGCAAAACTACGTAAAAATATTTTCCTTTGTCTTGAATATTTTCTATTTTCAATTTGATCAATTCATCGCATCTACAAGCACCGCTAATCCCCACAGTGACGGCTCGTGACTAGCGAGTCAGGCGCTGGCTTTAAATAATGCGGATAGGTAACTTAAATCAAATCATTTTTTGTTAAACATACCAAATGATAACACTAACAAATATTATATTTTAAAGTGAAAGTCAAATCTTCGTTTTTTTTTTAAATAAACTCTTCGGTGACTTTGTTATTAAAGTTATCTAGGTATGTCCCGAACCATCGCTTTTTCGATTGATAGCATTGCTAAAGCTGTTAATCATAAGCACTACTTAAACAAGTTAAAATATTAGTTTGTCCTAACATCTGAAAACTTACCACATTATGACGATGTTTTGCACTATTTTTATGTTTTTTTTATTTTCTCTGAAAGATGTTTTAAGTCCTGCACCCCATTTTTAGTCCAATTATCATCCCTGCCAAAAAGAAGACACACGAAACAAAAAAATTATTTTTGTCCTCACAACCGCGGCATATCCGGGATATTTTAATATATATTTCTTTGTCAAACTTACGCGTAAACTGTGCCTTACTTTTACATTTTGATTGCACTTGTACACTATGTTCAATATTGGTAGTGGCCGCCCTGCATTTTTTAAATCAAGTTTTTCAGTTAAGCTTAGAAAACTAAACCCATGCTTCTGTAAATCACTGACCTTCATATTAGACGAAATTTTCCAACTTTATAACGTAACTAATAAATGAAATTAACAAAACATCAGGGGCATCGACAGGTCGCATCGCAGAGTACATAATAATATATCGATTATTCTACCGTGGCATCGCGACGCGATTCGCGAACAGCTGTTGGGCGCGGAAAATTGGAGCTCATCCGTGGCCGCTCGTTGTGCGATGTGTAGGTGACGTCACGCCTACGTAGTCATGGCAACTCAGCGAGAAGTCGCGTTGAATCGGGACGAATAATCTGCCGCCCGCGCTTAGTACAACCTTGAGAGCGCGCAGTTCGCTTGTCTATGAGTATAGCCAGTCCGTTGAAATAGGGCTATGTTTGGTTTGAATTATTTTAATTGATTGCTTACATACATTGCGTTATTGGTTTTTTAAGTAAAGTATTTTTGCATTCTGTTTGAAATAATTGCAGGGAGGGTGGCGCCCCAGAGCCCTTCATTAACGAGCCGCCACTGAATCCCCATTATCAAAGCCACTTTCATCAACAAGTACTCGTCGTCGGGAGCTTCGTTCAAAAACTTTTCTATTTCAGGTCGTTCTAATGTCTTGGACTTCTTTGGTTTGTATCCCTGTGATTTGCTTTTCAAAAAGCTCGTTAGTTTACCATATTTTGAAATGTCGATTTTTGTATAAAGGTGAATAGTCGAGCGAAGCATCGAGTATTTGGTCCATAGCGACGATGGGGCTAATTTTTTTTGCAAATGTAAAAAATAAGCCAATAGAACATTTTCATCGATACTTTTTATCTTTCGTGAATTCATCCAAGACTCAAACATTTCGAACTCCTTGTCGTAAGCATCTCGGGACTTTTCTTGCAAAATCTGCATCGCTGCTTCTTCCGCTTCCGTAAGGATATCCTCAGGAACGTAATTTTCATCGGTTTCCTCCATTTTCTATAGGTTTTTTTCTTCAAAAAAGCTTCCCTTTTCTGCGGGTAAACTGACAAGTGTCAAAATTTATTTAAACATTTGCTAACAATGTATCATGCCCGTGGCAACCAAACAATCAACCAACTTTGACCAAAATGTAAAAAGTCACTGTCAAGTCATTCTGACAGTTATAGGATACTGAGACGCAAGTAGCTTTGATTATTTTTATTTTGATTATTTTGACTATTAATAATTATTATCTCATAAAAAAACTATTTCTTCCACGAGTGATAACGTGGCATTTTACTGTTATGTGAAGAAGATTAACAATAGTAAGTTCTTAGTAGGGCAATAAAATAATTTCATTTAACTGGTTTTTATCTGTACCTACATCACTGTCTTTATATTACTTTTGGCCCAAAAGAATAGCAGAATAGGTTAATGTCTTTTAAGAATTTTATCACATTTTGGTATTGACTGGGTGAACCTAGGGTTTCCTGGAGATCTGCTTGAATATGGTTGGTTTGCCTGCTTCCAGTATATTTGGGGCACACTATAAGAATGTGCTGTACTCGAGTGTACTGTAAGGATTGTGTTGTAGTGGTCACATAAGGGTGGGTCTCCCGATTCCATTAAGTACCCATGAGTGGCGCGAGTGTGTCCGATTCTTAGTCTGTGTATTATGATTGCATCTCCCCTGCTCATGGGGGGGGGGGGTAGGTTACTACGTGTAATTTGAAATTAATATTTTATGAAATACTCGAAGTATTTAAAAAATCAGTTTTTAATTTTAAACTTTGAACATAAGGGTCAAAAATGAAAAATGGCATTATACCGTGCGAGCAAAAATTATTTGCATCAAAGAGGGCCTTGCATCTAAGGACGTAATGCTAGCCGTAGAGCTTAATACCTGTTGGGTGTCAGTAACTATCTGAATTAACAATCAATCAGTTATTCCGTCATCTTCGACAGTCGTTACAAGTAATTTGATTCATCGCTAATTTTTCCAATTTCTTGAACAGCACAAAACATTCATGGTTGAAGCGTATTTTCGAAACGGGGTTAGAGTAAATGGTGACTGGCAAAACAATCCGGGTTTGTGCATGGACGATTTTCACGAACATTTTCCTAACCTTGTTTTTATTGCTGGCGATTTTTATCATTGCCTGGCAAGAACCGTGGCTGTGTTTAGGAAAACAGGTTCTATACAACACAAAAAAAGGGCAAGAAGACCATTTATAAGAACAGAAGAACTTGTTGCAAACGTTCATGAAATAATGCAAAATACGCCAACAAATTGTATAAGACGCCTGTCCCAAGAAGTGGGAAGATCTTATGGAACATGCAGGACTATTCTTAAGAAGTAGGTAAATTTATTTCGTTATAAATTGCAAGCATTCCAAGAAATACACACAGATCAACACTTTCGAAAATATGAAGAGACGTGTGAATTTATGCTTGGAGCATGGCGGTGGCCAATTTCAACAATTTATGTATTTTTTTTTTTCTTTCTGTATATTCTTACTTGTTAATTTTGTAAACAACAAAAATAAATTTGTATTTGTCTACTTATTTTATTAGGTACTCATTAGTTTGGCATATCATGTCATAATATGAATTTGACAAAATCTTAACCTAGATTTGGTTAGATATATCGTCCCCATATCATTGTGATCTAAACCAAGCCCCACATTTTTTAATCCAAGCCCTCTTTGATGCTTTGATGCAAATAATTTTTGCTCGCACGGTAAAAGTCATAACATTTTTGGTCCAGAAATATGATTAACGGATTGACCTCCTATTTCCGGACACCCTGTAGAGTACATATTTGTCGCCTCGACCCATGGATTCACGCTTTTTATCACGATTACAATACTTAAAAGACAAATCACCGATTTATAAAGTTTATTAAAAAGAACTAGGTAACGATTGCATATAATAAGGTGGAAGGTGGGTGCCCTGTGTTGCCCCCGAGAAGAAAAAACTACCTGACCTACCTAAACCCTTGATGTTTGTAATTTACATAATTTCCTTTACAAGGGATCAGGCCCGACTGACTTTAGGAATTTTATACGCC
Organism: Polydrusus pterygomalis; assembly: GCA_963969555.1. Lineage (NCBI taxonomy): Eukaryota > Metazoa > Arthropoda > Insecta > Coleoptera > Curculionidae > Polydrusus > Polydrusus pterygomalis. The sequence goes on from OZ018376.1 coordinate 8,260,167, forward strand.
TATTAACGTTTTATTCAGAACAAGACAATGTGTTGACAGATTTGTGTTTTTTTCTGTCGAGTGCCCTTCGGATACTTTTGAACGATGAAACATTATCTCGTTAAGGATCGGAATACAAAATGATTTATGGTGGTCAGTTGCACAGTGTTAAATGAGAGGTGATTTTTATTAAGGAGGAGCTCCTTGTTTTGAATATTAAAAAGTAATTATTTGTTAGCATCCTATCTTCTTTAAGAAGTACATTATAGGTTCAGTTTTTATGAGAATTTAGCATATACATTTACCTTGAGATACGTACAGCTTATCTCGTGAAACAATGAAATGAAAAATACGTCTGAGCGCACGGCTCGCCGGTCAGATGCCTTTCCTCCCAGCAGAATTGGGCATGCGCACAAACCTCTTGTTATCGGCCTGTCCTTCTTTAGCGACATGCACAAAATACACCCCAGAACAGACTCGGCGCCATTTTTGTTGTTGTGTTTTAAGTTTTCTCTATGTGGATTTCTTGTTGTTTTCTTTGCTATTGTGGATTGTGGGTGTTATATTTACGGATTTCTACTTTTTGTGTAGTTTAGTAAATTGTGTTTGTGCGTTTAGTGACTCGGATACACGGATTGGAACTATAAACAATGACTAGTAAAAACCGTTGTATGATTTTATTATCCCCAAATAGAGGTAAAATACCGGGTATTTCGTATTTTCAGTAAGTATGGAGTAGTGATGTTTCGTAATATATAACTATATTTTATAATGATCAATTTAAACACACCTAACTAGGCCTAGGCAGCCTAGGCTACACAAACACGATATGAAAATAAAGATAAACACACACCAAGACAGATTAACCCGATGCATGTTTTGGTATATTTTATTTGCACTTTTCTCTATACCTACTATAATATATAAAGGAAAAAAGTAAATACCTACGTATGTTTATATTAATCCAAGGGTGAAAGTATTCCACTTGTCAAGTTCTGGGGCATTAACTTTTTCAAATTCTTGAACAAGAAATTGTGTTTGAAAATGTTTTACACGTACCCAAGTTTTTGCCAAAGTGTAAAAATCAATACGTTAAATCAAAAGTTAATATACCAACTAATATTTGACTTGAGGTTAGGTACGCGATAACATCGAACATTGGTTATTTTGCTGGTTTTAATTGTGTTTTATATTCGGTTTTATAAGACTAGTTTAATTGACTTGTTCTCTACCTTTTCGAACAAAAAACACGACGACAAATCATTTTTAAACAAATTTTAGAAACTAAACCTTAAAAACATTTTTCTCTCCTCAAAATCGCATAGTTTGCAACTACTAAAAATGCCAGAAATCACTACTTTTTTTCCGACTTGTTTTCCTAACTAGCCGATTATAAAAATTTAACTAATTGTTTGATTGTTTGAACAAATTTCATAGGAAATATCAAATAATTATTTGACTGAATGGCAAATTTTTTTAATCCAAATATTGTTTTTATCAATGTAGGTACATTTTAAATAATATACAAAAGTATTCGTCTTCATATATTGAATTGTTGTAAAGTAAAACCTCAACGCATTTCGACCATATACCCAGTGATGGATTTACCAGTAGGCTGAGTAGGCTGGAGCCTAGGGCGGCAGATTTTAGGGGGCGGCAAATTTGGCCCAAAATTTTTTTTTATCTTACAGAAATAAAAAAAAAACATTATTATATACACAAAGAAACGGGTGACGAATTCAAATTAAAATTGAGAAAAGACCTAAACCCGAAATTAACTTGACACAGACTACAAAGTGTAGATCTAGGAACTTTATGTTATTGATAAGTTTGATGCAAATAAAAACAGACTTTACTTTTAAACAATGTACCCACTAATGAAAAATAAATTGGCCTTTTTTATGTTTTTTATCTTATTTCATTTTCAATAAAATAAGTAGGTAATCATAAATTTTTAAAATATTTACTAAAAATTATTGACCAAATTTGGGCGTGGTCTTAAAAAAATTTCTCCTGCGGCGCATTACGCCTGCAGCGGGCTTTTGGGGCACCCCCACTGAGGGACGACAAAAGTTGAATAGCCTACTAGCGGCAAATTTGTAAATCCGCCACTGCATATACCTTTAGATCAACCAACAATAATAACGAAAGTGACAAATTTATGGCCTTACGCATGTAAACAAAACCACACAGAATAGGCATGCGCACTGCGGAATTATCATTTAACGAATGGGGGAAAATAGACAGATTCGGGCTTAAGCATCTTGTTTGTGTGGCCTAGGCCTAGTTAGATGTGTTTAAATTGATCATAAAATAAAATTACATGTCAAGACTTATCACTAATTCATACTTACTGACAATACGATACACCCGGTTCCCTATTTCGACATAATAAAAGTTACAGGATAAAAACTGTAAAAAGTAGCGTTTGTTAACAAATTTTAATTTTTTTAGTGGCGAAGATTGAAATTCAACCATTTGGATTTATCGTCATTAGTAAACGACTCCATAGGGGTAAATTACCTCCTATATACGAATTTCAAAAACCCGGAGGAAAAAAGTTACAGGATAAAAACGGCGAACTACCCATTACTAGAAATAACTTTTCCTATAGGTAGGTAAAAGATTTTTTTTTTATAACGAATATAATGCAGTCTATTAAAGTTGTTTCTGAAGCAGTTACCGTAAATACTTATTTGCAATAAAGAAAAAAATTGGAAAATTCTGCTATAGTGACTTTTAACCCATTGAAAAACAACACTACTTGAAGAAGGAATAACTATAGACTAAGAGTTTCCGCCGAAAATAATTTTCAAATTAAGAATCTAAGCCCCAAAATTCATCATTCCTAAAAAAATCATTAATTTTGGTACCTATGGTGTCCTCTTTTAAACCACATCCACGGGCATACTGTGCCTACTTACTTACGTAGGTACTGTCCCGATTTTCATTTTGGTACGGTACCATAAAAATATTCTGTTTTATAAATCTTTAATATTTTGAAATTTAACTCTCGTTTCTATCACAGGTCTTTGTTGTCTCACAAAAATACTTTTTTTGCCTGATATATTTCTAAGACCTTCTCAAAAACTCCTAAATATTTTCATGTAACTGTTTTGAACTTATACACGTGCAGAAAACATGTGTACTGGTAGCTATTTTAAGGCCCTTTTAACTTTTTAAACCTTTGAGCATTAAAACACCTAGATACATCCGATTAAAGTTTAATAAAACAAATATAGGTACGTATGGATCTTGTAAACTTACAAAATCTTTATTTTTGGGTCTGGTGCACTTTAGAACCCTCGGAAATTAACAATTTTTGAAAGTGCAATGGAAAGACCTGTTAGTAAATGCAAAAAAATGTATGGATGAGGCTTATTTCCTAAAAAAAAAGAAAATAGGTTCGTGTTTGACAGCTATTTTTATGCGAAAACTCCCCGTTACGTTAGTCATTCCCAACAATGTTGCCAGACTTGGAATAAAATATAAATTGCTAGGAAATTCGTAAAGATAGGACTTTTTTGGGTCAATTCAGTTAAAAAAATATTGGTTGAAAAAAATGTTATTAACAAAAATGCTCTGGGTAACAACGAACAAACCGGTTGCCAATACACCTTTTAGAACCGATTAAAGAGTAATGTTAAGTCCTTTTTAATGTATAATCAGCCCTTTTTTATGTAATTTTTGTTTTGCATACACTATGGATAAGAGATGGGTAAGAAATATTCCATAATAAGATACGCTTGCTGTAAAAAGCATCACATACACTTCCTTGTATCACAAACTTAAATGATTTTTTGCTAATAACTTTGAATAAAACGGGTTTATCCAGAATTTTTTTTTGTAGAATTACTCAAAATTAAATACTACTTTTTCCGTTTTTCTTTCAAAAATTGTGAAATTCCTAGAGTCCTAAAGTACATCATCACCTTTGTTTCTTGCTAATAAATAAAAATTCCTAGCTTATTTTCTTATAAAAATCCAAGTACTAAACTAAACTGACGTCAGGGATAAGCAAAGCACAGTGTTAGCCGAATTGCTTTTAGTTGCCTTTTACTTTTAAATAGCATAGCAAATCCAACGGCTAAGTTAAGCATTCCCCTTAAAAGTTTAACTCAGCTCAGTATGCCCTTTACAATGCGCAGAAACTGCAGAATTGCCCACAAATCGAACCTTCCATTTGCAACTTAACTAAGCAAAGATTTTTCCTTTCCTATATTGCTTAAAAGAAGCAAAAGGAAAGTTCCTACTGCGTCGGCGTAATAGTCTTGTTATTCTGGCTGCTCACTGAGCTCACTGAAATACTGACTGACAGAACTGACACTTGACTTGACGCTTGACACGATCATACACGGTGTTCTGGCGAAATAAATAATAGGAATGACCCAAAATAGGAAAGGACATGGGTTGTGTCGTATTATATTATAGCAATATAGTCGGATCTGGTATTATCGTGCGGGTCATACGATTCAAGAAAGACATACTCTCAGTTTTTGTTTTCTTTACTTGTGTTTAATTTTACCCTCTAAATAAAATACTTAAGATAAATGAGAGACTTATTCCATTTTGACATGAAAAAAAAAGGATATGTATTTACTTCCCAGCGACTCTAAAAAAGCTTATAATAGCACCAGCTACGTTTTATTTTAAATATGCCAGTTTTGTGACTTTGACAGTTTTTAACAAAATGAAACAATTTTCTGGGTTTTTGCATCCCCAATCAAAAAAAAATGGTACTTAATCTGATAAACTATTTCGAAAATGAAAGAAAAAGTGGAAATTCGCCAACCAATATTCAGGAAACAGAAGCCAAAGCACTGGGAACTAGTTTAAGGACGGTGCAGAAAATTGTGCATGAAACAAAACATAACATAATACCCAAGAATACTAAAAAGTGTAAACGAAGAAAGCCAAAGACTGAGGATTTAAGCGAAAATATTAAAATGGTAGTTCGAAATGTGATTTACGATTTATACAAATCAAAAACCAATCTAACTCTTCCAGTTTTACAAAAAACATTAAAAATTCGGGGTGTTTTGGAAATTGGACTTGAGGCGTTATCAAAGCTAATAAAAAATTTAGGTTTTCGCTATAAAAAAGACTGTAACCGAAGATTTTTATGTGGGCAGCCACAGATAGTGAGTCAGCGTGTTCAGTTTTTAAAAAAATATACGGACAATTACAAATCGAAATTTAGAAAAGTGGTATTTTTAGACGAAACGTGTATATTTTCGAATGGAAGTGGTTCAAAATCTTGGCAAGATGAGTCTGTAAAAAGTGTCAAAAGGAAAAAGGGGTGCGGTACGGGAAAGCATTTTATTATTTTGCATGCCGGTTCTACAACAGGATATGTTGCAGGTGCGAGTTTAATTTTTTCTTCAACATCAAAAAGTGCTGACTATCATGATAATATGAATTGCGAAATGTTGGAAAAATGGTTAAAAGTTCAATTGATACCAAATTTGGATGCTCCGTCTTTAATTGTATTAGATAATGCATCATATCATTCAAGAATTTTAAATAAACAGCCTACTTCATCTTGGAGGAAAAGTGATATTTTTGAGTGGCTGGAAAAACACAACCAAAATCCTTTACCAAATATGCTTAAATCGGAACTCCTATCAATAGCAAAGTCTTTTAAAAAACCCAAGATATATGCGGTAGATGAAATACTGCGTGAATATGGTCATGAGGTTCTACGACTGCCGCCATATCATTGCCAGTTTAACGCAATAGAATTAATATGGGCTGGTGCAAAGTCTTATTATGAAAAACATGTAGGTGATGGTCTTAAATCCGACCAAGTACAAATAGTTTGGCAAGATTCGTTAGATCATATTACACAAGAGTACTGGAAGAAATCGGTGGAACATACAGAAATATTAATAAGGGATTGGTGGGATCGAGAACATGTACTAGATGTCGAAGTAGCGCCAATGATAATTGCTCCATTCGAAGACGACTCAGACGACGAGGACTTTTCAGATTTTATAAATGACGATGAGAGTTTTTAGGCTATAATTATAAACGGTGTTTTTCGTTTACATTTTTTAGTATTCTTGGGTATTATATTATGCTTTTTTTTTTCATGCACATTATTCTGCAAAGTCCTTAAACTAATTCCCAGTGTTTTCATTACGGTTTCCTGCATATTGGTTTGCGAATTTTTACTTTTTCTTTCATTATCAAAATAGTTTATCAGACTAAATGCCATTGTATTTTTAGGTTTTAGTAGTAAAATTGTTAAAATAAATTGCACTGTTTATTATTGTCGTTTTTAATTAAAGGGTACAGTAGGTATATAATTAACGATTATATAATTTTTTTGTAACTTTTTCAACTCCCCTGTACATAATTTTTACAAAACTAATAATATTAGGTATATGTGGCTATCTTCGCGGTAGCTAAAATAATGAAACTATTTTTCCTTCCTTCGGTATATTTGTAAATAATCTCACAACATTTTGATAGCCTCTGTGTTGTCTGATTTGACGCATATGATCAGTGACCTTTGGACCCGCACGTTAAGACCAGATCTGACTATAGTAGCAAAATGCAGAAGATTGAAGGACACTAGTCACTTGTTTTTTTTAGCTGGCCAAACAATTATTCATTCAATATTGATATCGTCTGTTTTAGATTGCCCAAGTTATTTTCTTGTAGAAGTTGGGTTTCTGTATAAAGCTTTGAATTAGAGTGTAGAGTTTGGTGGTCGACGAGATAATTCAAGCGAGTCACCAAAAGCATAATTTAATTAAAACAAATATTTTACCCCAAAATGGCAACACCGCTATAATACCTATAGACCGAAATTACCAAGGAGTGCATCAAAATGTACATTTTGAGTTTTAGAAATTAATATTTTTTCTGTACCTAATATCTATTATAAAGTAAATAATGATAAAAAAAACTATGGTAGTACTTTTTAATAGTCCAACATATTTATTTTCCTTTGAGCTATATTTTGCGCCTTTTGTTACGCATTTTTGTGTCCTGTTCCTTGCCAAGCATCTGCATTTGCTTAATTACATTTTTTATTAGAGACTAGATGGCGGCGAAATTTTAATGTTTTCTTAGAAATGACGATATATATATTCATCATTTCAAAAGCGTAGAAACATCTTGTTGATTCCAAAAAAGGGGGATACGAGATGGAATCTTGGATGCATCTTTCCATATACCGTGCGAGCAAAAATTATGTGCATCAAAGAGGGTCTTGCATCTAAGGACGTAATGCTTAGCCGTAGAGCTTAATACCTGTTGGGTGTCAGTAACTACCTGAATTAACAATCAATCAGTTATTCCGTCATCTTTGACAGTCGCTACAAGTAATTTGATTCATCGCTAATTTTTCCAATTTCTTGAACAATTCACACAATGGGCTTTACGGAACAGCACAAAACATTCATGGTTGAAGCGTATTTTCGAAACAGGGTTAGAGTAAATGGTGAGTGGCAATACAATCCGGGTTTGTGCATGGACGATTTTCACGAACATTTTCCTAACGTTGCTTTTATTGCTGGGGATTTTTATCATTGCCTGAAAAGAACCGTGACTGTGTTTAGGAAAACAGGTTCTATACAACACAAAAAAAGGAGCAGGAAGACCATCTGTAAGAACAGAAGAACTTGTTGCAAACGTTCATGAAATAATGCTAAATACGCCAACAAATTGTATAAGACGCCTGTCACAAGAAGTGGGAAGATCTTGTGGAACATGCAGGACTATTCTTAAGAAGCAGCTAAATTTATTTCCTTATAAAGTGCAAGTATTCCAAGAAATACAAGCCGTAGATTTTGAAAGACGCGCGATTTACTCTCAATGGTTTACCCAAAATTTATTGGAAGTAAATGATTTATTAGACCTGACTTTTTTTCGGATGAAGCCTGGTTCCACCTCTCCGGTTAGGGATGTGACTTCTCAGAATACACAATTTTGCATGTGGGCTAGAAACTGCATTTAAAAAAAAAAAATTTTCTAATAACTTTTTTCGATAGGTACTTTCACCCACTTTTGAATTATTTTTTGAAAAAAAAAATTAAAATTTGACAGATAATGCGAATCACGTGATTACTATTTTTTTGCTTAATTTTCATCTCGATCGAAGCAGAACTTGATGCCAAAGTCAAATTTCGAATAAAGCTATCTATTAATAAAAAATCCCATATGATGCGGACTTTACTGGTCACACAGGTAGATAGACATGCAGACATAGGTAATACAAAGTGATTTTAGTGTCCTGTCAAAAGTATCTACGTCCAAATGCAACAAGGAAAATATTTTTTAAAAAAATTTAACAAACCCGACTGGATCGGCGTTTTCACTAACGTAAAAAAGATAAAATTAGATTATTTATTTTGGAAGCCGACATTACATAAATTACTGTCTAAATTGGTTTGATTAATTGCATTAAGTATTTCGGGGTCAATACACGAAGGAAGGCATGAAAGTAGGAAAAAATTAGGAATAAATTCCAGTATATTCCGGTAATCAAATTTAAATGGCCTTACAATTCAGTAATAAAAGTGTTTTTTTTTATTTTTACATCACGAATAATAACTAGACTGGGTACATATCGCTAATCGTCAGCCGAGAGTGCATCTAATATTAGTACTAAAAAGATTTACAAAAATTTACAATAAAAAAATACTTTTCTTTTCTTTTTTTCTATTTACAATTGCTTTTTTTGCCTCACCTTCCTGCGGAACGTGAAGGGAAAACATATCGCCAAATTGTCATTATAACAACTGACCAAAACTACACAATGGTGCAAAATTTCCGTTTTCTCGTATAGATAGGTAGTTTTCTGAGACGGCGCCGTATAGGTGCTCTTTAAACTCGCACACCTTTGTGCAATGTGGGATATACTTTCCATATTTGCTCTATAAAAATATGTAAGTATTCAATCGATTAAAACATAAGCAAAAAATTATTCTTACATGGAAGCTATCAATTATCAGCTAATAAATTTGTAGAAATATTATCGTGCCGAGCCCTTCGGGCACGGCACTGTTCTAGTTCGTTCGTTTAATTATACGAGAGCTGTCACTTTGACAGGTAAGTGTAATTTTTTTTAGCTTTTTCGTAGCGAGGGTTATAGCTGTAAGAATTCGAAATTAAAAAATTTTCAGGTACCTAAATAAGAATGTTTTATACGATAGCTGTCAAATTTTGACAGGTAGGAGTAAGTTTTTTTTATCCTTTTCGTAGCGAGGGTTATCGCTGTAAAAATCCTAAAGTGAAAAATTTTTCAGATCCTAAATAACAAAGTTCTATACGACAGCTGTCATTTTGACAGGTAAATGTCAATTTTTTTTAAGCTTTTCTTGTATCTAGGATTAAAGCTGTAAGAATCCAAAATTAAAAAAAAAATTCAGTAGTTAAATAACAAAGTTCTATACGACAGCTGTCAAATTTTGACAGATAAGTTAAAAAAATTTTTTTAGATTTTTCGTAGCGAGATTTATAGCTGTAAGAATCCTAAATGAAAAATTTTTCAGTTCCTAAATAACAAAGTTATATACGACAGCTGTCATTTTGACAGGTAAATTGCAAGTTTTTTTTAAGCTTTTCTTGTATCTAGGATTATAGCTGTAAGAATTCGAAATTTAAAAAAAATTCAGTACCTAAATAACAAAGTTCTATACGACAGCTGTCAGATTTTGACAGGTAAGTGTCAATTTTTTTTTAGCTTTTTCGTAGCGACGGTTATAGCTGTAAGAATCCCAAATTTAAAAAAAATTCAGTACCTAGATAACAAAGTTTTATACGATACCTGTCAGATTTTGACAGGTAAGTGTCAATTTATTTTAACTTTTGTCGTAGCGAGGGTTAAAGCTGTAATAAAACTAAATTTAAAAAATTTTCAGTACCAAAATAACAAAGTTCTATACGACAGCTGTCAAATTATATATACTTAAATAGTAATTCTTATTTTTTATAATTTGCTACCATTTCTATGCTGTTTAGGTATAGAACAATATATTTGAAAAAAGTAGTATTTGAGATGACCTAAACGAATATCCAAACCAAAAGTATATCGGACGCACCCAATTCGATTTATTAACGATCCAATATGACCCTACATTGATTTTAAAAAAATCAAAAAAATTACTTCCCAACTTTCGATCGCGTTCGCAAACAACAGTGTTTTGTAGCCCAACGTCGTCTACATGTCGAAAAAGTTTAAATCGATTAAAATGATTTTTGCCACCTGTATCGCCCTACAACGAAAAAAAACATATTTTTTAACTTTGACTTTAATAACTTTTTTCCGGTACACCCTGTATATTTGAAATTGTTCCCAGAACGTGCACCGACTATTCCTCTTTACGTCTAGAAAGTTTGAATCGTTTTGCTCTAACCGTTTCCGAAAAAAAAATTCGCGAATATCGAAATGTCGAATAACCTTCTACCACGTGGCGACGTATTATTAATGTCGAAACGCCATCTTTAAAATCGAGATTACAACCATTTCTGAAACATTTTGGGCAAATATTTTGGTCAGTAAAATTAGAAGAAGGTTCAAGGTAGATATTCCACCCGATTTAAAATCTGGAAATGTTCTTATTATTCTAGCAAGTCACGCTGAAAACACCCATTTTTCGCCATTTTTGACAGCCAGATTTTTAGAATTAATAATTAATTTAGAAACATCAATATCAAGGCACTCTAAGTCAAAAGTGAATGGTGTTAGAATTTGTAAAGATTGCCTGTTTTCGCACCCAAAAAAGCGACTTTTCTCAATTTTGCGAATATATTTTAATTATTTTGAATATGTAGAGGTGTTGCGAAGTAATCAGCGCATTTTTTGAGAAAAAAATAAAACGGTTTTGTTAAAAATTGAATAAGCTACAGTCGATATAGTAAAAAAAAAGCTGCCGTTCTTTCCGTATTAAAGATAAAGAAACGAAAAAATATCTCTTAAATACAATTTGACGAGCTCTATCCGCTAAAGTTTACAACGTTTCGATCAAAAGTCGTTTTCAGTACGAAAAAAAATAAAACCCGTGAAAAAATCAGGCCTAACTTAATGATTTCCACTTTCTTACAATTTTCGGCAATTTCCATTCCAGTTAGGTATAGAACGATATATTGGAAAAAGGTAGATTTTGAGATGGCCTAACCGATTATCCAAACCGCATGTCGATTGGATGCACCCAATTCGACTTATTAGCGATCCAAGAGGTACCATTTTCAACCAAATTTTGACTTTGAAAAAATCAAAAAAATTACTTTCAATCTCTCGATCGTGCTCACAAACAATAGGCTTCTGTAACTCGCGGTCCTCTACACGTCCAAAAAGTTTCAATCGATCAAGTTCATTCCTGGGACCACGGTGTGGGCCGCGTGAAACCCGACTTTTTTCGACTTTGACGTTTAATAACTTTTTTCCGGCACACCCTGTATATTCCAAATTTTTACACAACGTACCCCCACTATTCCTCTGTAAACCCAAAAAGTTTCAATCGTCCCACTCTAACCGTTTCCGAGAAAAAAAATCGCAAATGTGAAAATGTCGAAAGTGACGACGACGACGCCAACATACATACATTATTTTCACCGAAGCGGCGTATAACATATCGCGGTGTAGCGCGATATGTAACTAGACTGGGTACATATCGCTAATCGTCAGCCGAGAGTGCATCTAATATTAGTACTAAAAAGATTTACAAAAATTTACAATAAAAAAATACTTTTCTTTTCTTTTTTTCTATTTACTATTGCTTTTTTTGCCTCACCTTCCTGCGGAACGTGAAGGGAAAACATATCGCCAAATTGTCATTATAACAACTGACCAAAACTACACAATGGTGCAAAATTTCCGTTTTCTCGTATAGATAGGTAGTTTTCTGAGACGGCGCCGTTTAGGTGCTCTTTAAACTCGCACACCTTTGTGCAATGTGGGATATACTTTCCATATTTGCTCTATGAAAATATGTAAGTATTCAATCGATTAAAACATAAGCAAAAAATTATTCTTACATGGAAGCTATCAATTATTATCAGCTAATAAATTTGTAGAAATATTATTGTGCCGAGCCAATACGTCCCTTATTATCGCTTTTAGAATAGAAATCAATATAACCTTTTATCTGGACCATAGAAAAAGGCAACTTTTTTATTTGAAGAGGTTCTATCTAAGCTTTATCAGTTTCGAGATATTGGCTAATATATACCACTTTTAATTCCATATCTCAAAAACTATAAGACCTACAAAAAATTTCTAAGAACTTAAAGTAAAGATCTCTTAAGGATGCTACTTATTAGTTATATACATTGTTGCCGTATCTCTTTCAGTTTCCGAGGAAAATGGTCTTTTATGGATTTCATAGCATTTTCCTGAGCATATACATGGAAAAAATGCCAAAATTTAAAATTCGCAAATAAGTCAATTTTTCGGTACATTTCCATCAAAAATAACGTAAAACCCGAAAATAGCGAAAAAAATATGATAATTAACAATTCTATGAATTTTTACAAAAATATCCAGAAAACTCGGATTTTTTTGTCGGTTTTCAAAGTTTCCTCAATACGTCCCTTATTACGGCCTTTGGAACAAAAGTTAATATAACCTTTTATCTGGACCATAGAAAAAGGCAACTTTTTTATTTGAAGAGGTTCTATCTAAGCTTTATCAGTTTCGAGATATTGGCTAATATATACCACTTTTAATTCCATATCTCAAAAACTATAAGACCTACAAAAAATTTCTAAGAACTTAAAGTAAAGATCTCTTAAGGATGCTACTTATTAGTTATATACATTGTTGCCGTATCTCTTTCAGTTTCCGAGGAAAATGGTCTTTTATGGATTTCATAGCATTTTCCTGAGATGGAAAAAATGCCAAAATTTAAAATTCGCAAATATGTCAATTTTTCGGTACATTTCCATCAAAAATAACGTAAAACCCGAAAATAGCGAAGAAAATATGATAATTAACAATTCTATGAATTAAAAAAAAAATATCCAGAAAACTCGGATTTTTTTGTCGGTTTTCAAAGTTTCCTCAATACGTCCCTTATTACGGCCTTTAAAACAAAAGTTAATATAACGTTTTATCTGGACAATAGAAAAAGGCAACTTTTTTATTTGAAGAGTTTCTATCTAAGTTCTATCAGTTTCGAGATATTGGCAAATACATGAAAACCACTTTTAATTCCATATCTCAAAAACTATAAGACGTACAAAAAATTTCTGAGAACTTAAAGTAAAGATCTCTTAAGGATGCTACTTATTAGTTATATACATTGTTGCCGTATCTCTTTCAGTTTCCGAGGAAAATGGTCTTTTATGGATTTCATAGCATTTTCCTGAGATGGAAAAAATGCCAAAATTTAAAATTTGCAAATAAGTCAATTTTTCGGTACATTTCCATCAAAAATAACGTAAAACCCGAAAATAGCGAAGAAAATATGATAAATAACAATTCTATGAATTTTTTAAAAAAATCCAGAAAACTCGGATTTTTTGGTCGGTTTTCACAGTTTCCTCAATACGTCCCTTATTACGGCCTTTGGAACAAAAGTTGATATAACGTTTTATCTGGACAATAGAAAAAGGCAACTTTTTTATTTAAGGAGTTTCTATCTAAGTTCTATCAGTTTCGAGATATTGGCAAATACATGAAAACCACTTTTAATTCCATATCTCAAAAACTATAAGACCTACAAAAAATTTCTAAGAACTTAAAGTGAAGATCTCATAAAGATGATACTTATTAGTTATATACATTGTTGCTTTTTTTGCCTCACCTTCCTGCGGAACGCTGCCAAATTGTCATTATAACAACTGACAAAAACTAAAAAATAAAAATAACGGGTGCAAAATTTCCGTTTTCTTGTATAGATAGGTAGTTTTTGAAGACGGCATCGTATATTGATCGATGTCCCGTTTCCAATTCCGTCTCGCTCGATTCGCTACGACTTTTCGTTACAATATATGATATTTAATATTATGATATTGATATTAACATTGAACCCATCAGCACCGGCTTTTTTTAAAATTGCACAGCAAACGTATCAATGTGGAATATACTTTCCAAGTTTGTTCTATAAAAATATGTATTCAATCGATTTAAACATAAGTAAAGAAACTATTCTTACATTGATAGCTGATAAATTAGTTTAAAAGCTTATTTTGCCGAGCCCTTCCGGCACGGCACTGTTCCAATTCGTTTATTTTATTTCATACTTTTTACAAAACCATTTGTTAGCAACCTTTAATAATTGCCTAAAGGATTATCCAAACCGAATGTCGATCGGATGGACCCAATTCGACTTATTAACGATTCAATAGGTACCTGTTTAGTCCCATATTTAACTTTGAAAAAATTTAAAAAATTATTTCCAAACTTTCGATTGCGCTCACAAACAATAGGGGTCTGTAGCCTACGGTCGTCTACGCGTCGAAAAAGTTTAAATCGAAAAAACTAATAGAGCTGTCACTTTGACAGGTAAGTGTCATTTTTTTTAGCTTTTTCGTAGCGAGGGTTATAGCTGTAAGAATTCGAAATTAAAAAATTTTCAGGTACCTAAATAAAAAAGTTTTTTACGACAGCTGTCAAATTTTGACAGGTAAGTGTAATTTTTTTTAGCTTTTTCGTAGCGAGAGTTATAGCTGTAAGAATCTGAAATTAAAAAAAAATCAATACCTACCTAAATAACAAAGTTCTATACTACAGCTGTCAAATTATGACAGGCGGGTGTAAATTTTTTTAAGCTTTTTTCATATAGAGGATTGTAGCTATACGAATCTGAAATTAAAAATTTTTTAGTACCTAAATAACAAACTTTTATACGACAGCTGTCAAATTTTGACAGGTAAGTGTCAATTTATTTAAACTTTTTTCGTAGCGAGGGTTAAAGCTGTAATAATCCTAAATTTAAAAATTTTTCAGTACCCAAATAACAAAGTTCTATACGACAGCTGTCAAATTATGACAGGTGGGTGTAAATTTTTTTAAGCTTTTTTCATATAGAGGATTGTAGCTATACGAATCTGAAATTAAAAATTTTTTAGTACCTAAATAACAAACTTTTATACGACAGCTGTCAAATTTTGACAGGTAAGTGTCAATTTATTTAAACTTTTTTCGTAGCGAGGGTTAAAGCTGTAATAATCCTAAATTTAAAAATTTTTCAGTACCCAAATAACAAAGTTCTATACGACAGCTGTCAAATTATGACAGGCGGGTGTAAATTTTTTTAATCTTTTTTCATATAGAGGATTATAGCTGTACAAATCCGAAATTTAAAAATTTTTCAGTGATTAAATAACAAAGTTCCATACGACAGCTGTCAAAGTTTGACAGGTAAGTGTCAATTTTTTAAAAGTTTTTTCGTAACGAGGATTATAGCTGTAAGAATCCCAAATTGAAAAAATTTTCAGTACCTAAATAACAAAGTTCTATACGATAGCTGTCAAATTTTGACAGTTAAGTGTCAATTTTTTTTTAGCTTTTTCGTAGCGAGAGTTATAGCTGTAAGAGTCCGAAATTATAAAATTATCAGGTCCCTAAATAACAAAGTTCTATACGATAGCTGTCAAATTTTGACAGGTAAGTGTCAATTTTTTTTTAGATTTTTTGTAACGAGGGTTATAGCTGTAAGAATCCTAAATTTAAAAATTTGTCAGTACCTAAATGACACAGTTTTATACGATAGCTGTCAAATTTTGACAGGTAAGTGTCAATTTTTTTTTTAGATTTTTTGTAACGAGGGTTATAGCTGTAAGAATACTAAATTAAAAAATTTCTCAGTTCCTAAATAACAAAGTTCTATACGACAGCTGTCATTTTGACAGGTAAATATCAAGTTTTTTTTAAGCTTTTCTTGTATCTAGGATTATAGCTGTAAGAATCCGAAATTTAAAAAAATTTCAGTAGGGTAAAGGATACAGTTGTTGGCCAGGTGACAGTTATTGGCCAGAAAAAATATAAGCGATATTTATAAGAAAGTATGCAAATATATACATCTCAGCTTAAGTGCAAGTTACTCTGGCAACATTGCTGAAAATTACTGTCATTTTTCATAATTTTTCGCCAGAAGTGACAGCGATAATTAACGGTTAAATTTTACAGTGCGTGGACGTTGTTAGTATCTATAGTTTTCTTAACAATTGCGTTATTAGAAGGTCACCTGAAAAGTAAGTAAAATATGCCTTTTAGGCAATGTTTATAATTTTTTTTTATTAGGTATTGGCAAGAGTAAAGGTATTTTTGGATTATGCATGTTAAAACCAAGGTTAGAATTCTAAATAAAAAATATTTAGGGTGGCCAACTACTGTATCAAAAATATTACCCAGGACATAGTGATTGGCCGGGTGGCCAATCACTGTATATTTACAAAAATAATAAATGGAATTAAAAATCTTAGTTTTTTTAATGTCTTATGACTATTTATGCAATTTTTTCATATATTATAATATTTAAAGCAAGTTAAACAGATATTGGCCATGGCCAATCACTATAACATAGACATGGCCAATAACTGTAGTAACTATTTTTCTTTTAATTTCTTGCTTATTAAAAAAGGTTTTATGCGCTAATTGGGATTTCTTAGCATATTAACAAAAAGTTTGTTTGTTTTACAGAGATGCCAAAAACCAAAAAAAATAAAATATACCAAAAAAAGTACACCGAAGATGACATAGCAAAGGCCTTAGAAGCTATTGACAAAGGTTTAAGTGCACGAAAAGCTGCTATTCAATTTGGAGTTCCTCGTTCTACATTACAATTTCGATCAAGTGACAATTTTAACAATAAAATAACGCATGGCCCAAACCCTGTCCTTACCGCTGAAGAAGAAAATCTTATAAAGAACTGGATTTTAGTCAGCCAAAGAAAGGGCTTTCCTATTCGCGCTGAAGATTTACAAGCAAGTGTCAAACAGTTCTTAGACGAAAATCCCCGGCCCAACGTTCCATTTTTGGAGAACAAGCCTGGCAAAGGCTGGTATAAGGCATTCCTTCGAAGACATCCAGATATAACTCTGCGAACAGCAGAAGCTGTAACTGCGGCCAGTTCTAATGTATCCGAAACCGATATTCGAAAATGGTTCGAAGGCGTTGAAAATTATTTAACTGAAAAGGGTTTTGATGCTATTTTGAAGGATCCGTCCCGAGTTTTTAACGGAGATGAGACCTGCTTTCTTCTGTGTCCTAAAAATAAAAAAGTTTTAGCGGCTAAAGGGTCGAAGAATGTGTACCAAATTGAACATAATTCCAAATACAATCTCACAGTTATGTTCACTTTTTCTGCAGGAGGTGAAATTACTCCCCCAATGGTGATCTATCCTTACAAAAGGTTGCCATCTGACGTACTTCATTCTGTCCCGGATAATTGGGGTGTTGGATGTAGCGACAACGGATGGATGAAAAACCAAAATTTTTATGAGTATATTGGGAATGTCTTATATAAATTTTTAATGAAAAAGCAAACAAAATTTCCAATCATTTTGTTTGTTGACGGGCATTCGACACATATTACATACCAAACCAGCCAACTTTGTTGTGATTTAAATATCATCCTGATTGCTTTATATCCAAATGCAACTAGGATTTTACAACCAGCGGATGTTGCAGCATTCAAGCCGCTTAAATCCAGTTGGAACAAAGCTGTCCTTAACTTTTATAGAGAGTATCCAAAGGCTATACTGTCGAAAGAAAACTTTGCACCTGTATTAGCTACCGCTATAAGTGAACTGAAGCCTGAGGTTATTAAAAATGGTTTTCGAGCATGTGGACTTTGCCCTTGGAATGCTTCTGCAATTGACTATACAAAATGCATTGGCAAGAATATTTTGCAACATAATTTGCAGAAATTCCGCTCTGAAACTGATGAATCCACATCTCTGTCCTTTAAAGAATTTATATCAATAGTGGGAGATGAAGAAATAGAAACGTTAAAAAACTTCGAAAATATAAAAAGTCCTAGTGATGAACTAAAAGCATTTTTTAAAATATATAGTATATTTAAAAACAAAACGTGCTCCAATAAACAAGAATCTCTTAGTGAATTAAGCTTAATAAGAACAAGCGATAAACCAATCACTATTTCAAGAGAAGTAAGTCCTAACGCAAAATCTGTCGGTGGAAAAAATCCAACAGTGGTTAATTTATCAAGTATTGAAGACATAAGCTCAACTGTTGATATAGAATCTCTTCCAATTATTTTTGAAGAGAAATGGGAATACACAGCTGACCCTAAAAAACCTACTGCTTTAGAATCTGATCTTCCTAACTCTCTGTTACAACCTGGTCCTTCAACTAGCAAACAGTCAGTATGTTTTCTAGGGCTTACATCTAATACTTCATTGGATAATTTTTTTGTTTGGCCATTAACTCCCGAACGCAAAGGTAAAAAACAATCAGAAAAACTTCCATTTGTGTTAACCTCAACTGCACGAAAAAATGCTGAAAAATCCAAAATGGAAAAAAAAACTATTTGAAATAGAACAAAAAGAACAAAGAAAAGTAGAACGTTTAGAAAAAATGAAACTTAAGGAACAAAAAGGTAAATCAATACCAGGTAAAACATTAAAAAAATCTTCCAATAAATCGAAAAACAGAAAACAAGATTGCGATAGCACAAAAAATTACAAGGAAAAAGCCGATTCAAATAATGATACTTTGATCAATAGTGAAGCACGCAGTTTATCGGCATCGGTCAAAGTTTTTGAGAAAATATCCTCGCCAGGGCAAAATTTTGATCATGGAAAGATTTTAGAAGTAATTGACAGCGATTTTTCAGACAACATAAAAGTTACTACTTTAAAAAGAGGTATTAAGGTGCATTTGCCAGCAAAGCAAAGTTTCGTAAAGAGCAGTAACAAACTAGAAGTAAGTGAAATAAAAGTATTATTGCCCAATACATGCATAGAGCCGGAAGAAGCAGAATACAAAGGGACAGGTTTTATATATTCTGAAAAATCTCCCTTAGCACCAATAATACCAATTATTTATAACCAAGATAATATAGCATTTTCACCTGAAACAACAAACTCCATAGTACCGGAAAGTACCAAAAGAAGATTATTCGTAAGCGATTCACCTACAAAATGCAAAAAAACCCAGATCGAGGAAAGAAGTAAATTTCTCGTTGAAAACAGTACAGGACATATTCGAGTAAATACGGGCTTGTGTTATGCTTGTTTATTTAACATTACTTTCAAGAAAGTAGGACTACGTTGTTTTAATTGTACTAGAGCATTTCATATAACATGCGTTCCAAAAATCAATGAAATAAAAAGCAATAAGTTTATATGCACTAACTGCATGTCAAAATAGTTTTAAACAATGGATTGACCTTATGTGTAATATCTAAGTAGAATTATATACTTAACATTACCAATATTTTGTTTGTGTTTTGTATAATATATTTTTTAAATATTCTTTAAGTAAGTTGCACCCAGTACTACCTAAGAAGGTACCTGCCTATAAGTTTGGCGTAGGTATGTTTATTATTGCGTTATAATAAACACTGGCCAATAACTGTATTATTTTGTGGCCAATAATTGTAGCTGACCGGCCAATTACTGTATTTTTTGCAATATTTTTTATTTTTGTATATTATAAGTTCTTTAAGTTAGTTGTTATTTAAAATAGTTATTGAAGATTGTTGCTAAATAACCTGACATACCTGAAAATATATAAAAAAACTTATTTTAGATATGAAAACATTTATTTTAATACCCTCATGTCGCGAGGAAGGCTTAAGTGGCCAATAACTGTATCCTTTACCCTACCTAAATAACAAAGTTCTTTACTACAGCTGTCAGATTTTGACAGGTAAGTGTAATTTTTTTTTAGCTTTTTCGTATAGATTATTATAGCTGTAAGAATCCAAAATTTAAAAAATTTTCCGTACCTAAATAACGACATTAAAAAAAAAAGAAAAAAAAAGAAAAAAAAACACTGGGGTTTGAACCCACGACCTTCGTCTCCAAAATCAACAGCCTCTACTACTACGCTATCGAAGCTTTGAGAGTGATTTGTGGTAAATAGGATATTAATGACGTATTCGATATTACATAGAACGTTGAGTATTGAAGATACACACAAATAATACACTTTTTTCAATTATTTTTGGTCAACCGCAAAGAAAAAGGTCCAAGACAGGTGTTTCATACATTAAATACTCCCCAAATATTATAAAAACTAAAAAATTGAAGTTAATATGCCTCCTGCAAGCCATTTTTATTATTACAAGTACGGGATAAATGCGATATTTTCCCCCTTATTTTTGGTCAAACGAAAAAGATAAAGGTTCAAGGTAGGTATTTCCCACAAAAGACGTAATCTAAATGGTCTTATTCCTCTAAAAAATCAATTTGGAAATCGCATTTTTCACCTATTTTTGACAGATGGTATAAAAGTTAAAGTTCAGGAAAACGTACGTGGTAAAACCATGGCCAACTTTTTCTAAATCGAATGGTGTTAGAATTTGAAAATTGTGCCTGTTTCCGCACCCAATAAAGCAACTTTGCTAGAATTTGCGAATATATTTTGATAAGTTTGGACATGCAGGAATATTGAGAAGTATTTAGCGCATATTTTGAGAAAAAAATAAAACGGTTTTGTTAAAAATTGAATAAGCTACAGTCGATATAGTAAAACCTCTGGTGAAGGAACCTATAAAAAAATCATAAATTAATTTTTTTGAGCCACAAAATATGTTTTCCTAAAGATCGCTTATAATACGAATTAAAGCTTCTTTATCCGTTGATATAGTGTACCAAGAAAAATTTCAAAATGTTATATATTATAGACACTTGCAGAATTATTTAAGCAAACCAGTGCAACGCCAACAGAAATTACGGGAAAAAGTTCATAAGCTGCCGTTTTTTCTGTATTAAAGATAAAAAAACGAAAAAATATCTCTTAAATACAATTTGACGGCTCTATCCGCTAAAGTATACAACGTTTCAATCAAAAATCGTTTTCCGTACGAAAAAAAATAAACGGAAAAAAATCACGCCTTACACTGTGGTTTCCAGTTTCTTACCATTTTCGGCAATTTCCATTCCAGTTAGGTATAGAACGATATATTGGAAAAAGGTAGATTTTGAGATGGCCTAACCGATTATCCAAACCGCATGTCGATTGGATGCACCCAATTCGATTTATTAACGATCCAATATGACCCTACATTGATTTTAAAAAAATCAAAAAAATTACTTCCCAACTTTCGATCGCGTTCGCAAACAACAGTATTTTGTAGCCTAACGTCGTCTACACGTCGAAAAAGTTTAAATCGATTAAAATACTTTTTGCCACCTGTATCGCCGTACAACGAAAAAAAACATATTTTTCAACTTTGACTTTAATAACTTTTTTCCGGTACACCCTGTATATTGGAAATTTTTCTAAGACGTACCCCTACTATTCCTCTCTGCATCCAGAAAATTTTAATCGTTTTGCTCTAACCGTTTCCGAGAAAAAAATTCGCGAATATCTAAATGTGGAACAGCCTCCCACCACGTGGCGACGGATTATCAATGTCGGAACGCCATCTTTAAAATCGAGATTACAACTATTTCTGAAACATTTTGGGCAAATATTTTGGTAAATAAAATTAGAAGAAGGTTCAAGGTAGATATTCCACCCGATTTAAAATCTGGAAATGTTCTTATTATTCTAGCAAGTCACGCTGAAAACACCCATTTTTCGCCATTTTTGACAGCCGGATTTTTAGAATTAATTTAATTTAGATACATCAATATCAAGGCACTCTTAGTCAAAAGTGAATGGTGTTAGAATTTGTAAAGATTGCCTGTTTCCGCACCCAAAAAAGCGACTTTTCTCAATTTTGCGAATATATTTTAATGATTTTGAATATGTAGAGGTGTTGCGAAGTAATCAGCGCATTTTTTGAGAAAAAAATAAAACGGTTTTGTTAAAAATTGAATAAGCTACAGTCGATATAGTAAAAAAAAAGCTGCCGTTTTTTCCGTATTAAAGATAAAGAAACGAAAAAATATCTCTTAAATACAATTTGACGAGCTCTATCCGCTAAAGTTTACAACGTTTCGATCAAAAGTCGTTTTCAGTACGAAAAAAAATAAAAACCGTGAAAAAATCAGGCCTAACTTTATGATTTCCACTTTCTTACAATTTTCGGCAATTTCCATTCCAGTTAGGTATAGAACGATATATTGGAAAAAGGTAGTTTTTGAGATGGCCTAACCGATTATCCAAACCGAATGTACATCGGATGCACCCAATTCGACTTATTAGCGATCCAAGAGGTACCATTTTCGACCAAATTTTGACTTTGAAAAATTCAAAAAAATTACTTCCAAACTTTCGATCGCGCTCACAAACAATAGGGTTCTGTAGCCCACGGTCGTCTACGCGTCGAAAAAGTTTAAATCGAAAAAACTAATTTTTGTGGCCTGTATTGAATGCCAACGAGATCCCGATATTTCTCGACTTTGACGTTTAATAACTTTTTTCCGGCACACCCTGTATATTCGAAATTTTTACACAACGTACCCCCACTATTCCTCTCTAAACCCAAAAAGTTTCAATCGTCTCACTCTAACCGTTTCCGAGAAAAAAAATCGCAAATGTGAAAATGTCGAAACTGACGGCGGCGACGACGACGACGACGACGCCGACAACATACGCACATTATTTTCACCGAAGCGCCGTATAACATATCGCGGTGCAGCGCGATATGTAATAATGGCATAAAATCCCTTCACCACTGCTAGCTGGAAGTGGTATTTAGGTTATTGAAACGAAGATAACATTTTAACCAGCCACTCTATACTGCAAAAAAAAAATTGTTTGTAATAGGATAATGATTGGTTTGTTTTTGTGACTGACCCTTTAGGAAGATTTTTATTATTGGTGTAGATATATTTTAATAGGTTCTTATTAGTGTCCGACCGAAACAAGATTTTCAGTTTCGGCCGAAACCGAATCCTCGGCCTTGATCTCAGTTTCGGCCGAAACCGAAACTTATTTACACATGTTAAAAATTTTATTGTATGCTGAAATTTAATATATTTTATATACCTAGAACGGATGGAACAAAAAAAAGGGTCGACAGAGAAAAAATCTATTATTTATATAGACAAGACTTCCTACGAACCCACCCAAAGTTAGCCGAACGGTGCGCGACAATTCACGAACACTGAGATTCGGCCGGTTTTTGGCCAAAACCGAAACTGTCACCGAAACTAGATTTTTTGGGCGAAACTAGCCGAAACCGAAACCGAACCTTCGTTCGGTCTTTAGTTCTTATTCGGGTTTTCAGTGCTAAATATCGAGGGGCGGCTCACTCCCGAAATAGCTGTACATTTTCTTCCGAAATCCTGTGAAATCCTTTCAAAAACTCTGGAAATCATTTCGAAATCCTTCCGAAATCCCGAAATCCATTGGAAATCGATTCGAAATCCCGAAATCCTATCCGAAATCCTACCCGAAATCCCGAAATCCTTCCGAAATCATATCCATAATCTAAATGGATTTCGCGAAATCATTAGTGGTCGCGTCGAGATTCTTAAACAAAATGGACACTGTTGCCGGTTTTTTCTTTTTTTCTTCCGATAATTATAAAAATGATTTATTAAATTTTTGTTACATCCTTGGTAATATCCATTTTATTGAATATAAAATTACTTCTTATTGTATATATTTTTTTTGTGAGAACTTTTGAAGAGAATAAAAATAATCGCGGTAGACGCCGGTAGGACTATTACTAAAAGCACGGAATGCGGAACGGGATACATTCAAATTGGCAACCGCGTAATTGCATCGCATCACAAATCCTTCCGAAATCCCGAAATCCTATCCGAAATACCGAAATCCTGTGGAAATCCCTGCATTTTCTTCCGAAATCCTGTGAAATCCTTTCAAAAACTCTGGAAATCATTTCGAAATCCTTCCGAAATCCCGAAATCCATTGGAAATCGATTCGAAATCCCGAAATCCTATCCGAAATCCTACCCGAAATCCCGAAATCCTTCCGAAATCATATCCATAATCTAAATGGATTTCGCGAAATCATTAGTGGTCGCGTCGAGATTCTTAAACAAAATGGACACTGTTGCCGGTTTTTTCTTTTTTTCTTCCGATAATTATAAAAATGATTTATTAAATTTTTGTTACATCCTTGGTAATATCCATTTTATTGAATATAAAATTACTTCTTATTGTATATATTTTTTTGGTGAGAACTTTTGAAGAGAATAAAAATAATCGCGGTAGACGCCGGTAGGACTATTACTAAAAGCACGGAATGCGGAACGGGATACATTCAAATTGGCAACCGCGTAATTGCATCGCATCACAAATCCTTCCGAAATCCCGAAATCCTATCCGAAATACCGAAATCCTGTGGAAATCCCTGCGATTTCCGAAATCGATGTACAAATTTTGGTGAGTGAGCCGCCCCTCGCTAAATATGATAATTTTAATTATAGTGAAATAGCCCATTATGATTAATCTTATTTGATCCTTTTGAGAACGTTTTTTAATGCGGTTAGCTATGCCAGTGTGTGGGAGTACCCTCCCAGGAAGAAAAGCTATCTACGTACCTGCCACTGACATAAACGCATACTTACTTGTCTATAAATAAAAACTTTATTAAACCAAGAACAAAACCTAACCCCACATTCGGGGGTGTTTTCATCCCCTCGCGCGGTCTACACGCGGCCGGGCCATGCCGAAAGCATGTTGCCGGCACCGCCACGCATCTGGATCAAAAATCAATACGCGGCCACTGCACGGGCAAACGGCAACTTTTTACTTTAGGTGAGGAAAAAAATAATAAAAAGTTTAAATGCCTTAAAAATAGACGAAGCAAGATGATCCTAATACCGACATTAAATATTAATGGAAGATTTTTTTTTAACTAGACAATATAAAATTGTTGAAATTGAAAAAAAAAAGAAATACCTTTTAACTGCTATACCTATTTATTATTTGTACGTATTAGTAGGTATTAGTAGGTATTAGTACGTATTAGTACCGTGCGAGCAAAAATTATTTGCATCAAGGAGGGCTTGGATTAAAAAACGTAGGGCTTGGTTTAGATCACAATGATATGGGGACGATATATCTAACCAAATCTAGGTTAAAATTTTGTCAAATTCATATTATGACATGATATGCCAAACTAATGAGTAATAAAATAAGTAGACAAATACAAATTTATTTTTGTTGTTTAAAAATTAACAAAGTAAGAATATACAGAAAGAAAAAGAAAAATAATTACATAAATTGCTGAAAATATCCAAAACGTAGTTCGTCTTTAACCACGAATGTTTTGTGTTGCTCCGTAAAGCCCATTGTGTGAATTGTTCAAGAAATTGGAAAAATTAGGGATAAATCAAATTAATGGTAACGACTGTCAAAGATGACGGAATAACTGATTGATTGTTAATTCAGGTAGTTACTGACACCCAACAAGTATTAAGCTCTAGGGCTAAGCATTACGTCCTTAGATGCAAGGCCCTCTTTGATGCAAATAATTTTTGCTCGCACGGTATTAGGTTTTACTCGTAAGCGTAACCATCGCCCAACATCAGGTACCTGATCTTAAGTAATTAAATTTTCTATTATTACATAGGTATACAGGGTGGCTTATGTCATAGAATATTTCCAACTTCAAGTGAGGTAGTTTAGTTTTAATTTTTTTAAATATAAAAGTATTTTTCTGGACGACATTTAGGATGATTTTCATGGCCCTTCTCAAGATAAATCAGAAAATAATCATACTTACACATAATATCTATTTATAATAAAATTTTATGTTGAGACTATTTTTACCATGCTCACACCTCGATGCACACAATATGTGATATATAAATGCATAAAACCACTAAATTTATTGTAGAATAAAAGTCCAATTATAGTCGACAGTCTATATGAAATATGAACCTTCTTGAATCTTTGATACATTTCAGAGCGTAGATTAAAGGGGGATGGAAGGAGTTATTGCCTCTCCTCTGGACCAAAATTATTCTGATACATTTTTTTTTGCAAAATTTGGCGATGCTTCTTTTATAGTGACTAACATTTTATTCACGTGCCACTTAATATTATTTATCGAAAAAATCTCGGAAAACATTTCAGTTTTAGAAAATCGTTTTTTTTTTTTGTTTCTATTTTATAATAAAGTTCATTTTGAGCACAGTCCACCCTAGGTAGCCCCCGTGTCATGGGTGAAATTTTACTTATAACTTAGATACTAATTTCTTACTTTAATTTTAGGTATACTTCTATAATGCCATTTTTCATTTTTGACCCCTATGTTCGACATACAGGCTGTCAAATTTGAAATTAAAAACTGCTTTTGTTAAATAATTGGAGTATTTAATAAAGTACGTTTACTATATTTTTTCAGAATCATATAATGTACCTACTTAAATTTCGATAAAGTGATGCGTTTTGGAGATAATTTGAAAAATATGGGCCCTTAACTGATGTCAACGATAATCCGAGCGATAATCTCATAATTTTCAAATGCTAAACCAAGTCAGCCGTTGTGGCATTACGATGGACTAGCCAATAGTAATTAAAAGACCGGAAAGTAGTGTTTTTCAGGTCGAGACGAGCATTTTTTGGAAGCTTGGAGAGACCTGGAAAACACTAATTTTCGGTTGCGTGCATTACGTACAATATTTTTTTTAAGACCGACACTTCGATATACTTACATTAAATTATTTTATATTCCGACGTGTCCTAATGACATTATTATGGATTTCATTTTCAGTGTCAAAATGACATACTAGTAAAGTAATATAATGAAAAATTATATATAGGGCTGAATCTCGGGCTGAATACTATAATGATTTCATTATAGGACTGAGTACTATAATGAAAAAATTCGGACAATGACAATACAAACAAATATTTCTATAGTTACCTGGTTTTAATAAAATTAAGCTATTAGTTTACTGACGAAAACTTAAAATTCATCACAAAAAAAAACACAAAAATCGTCGGAATATAAAATATTGTATGAAATTCGGATCATAAACAATCATTAGACAGTTTTCGTTGTCTTTTAAAAGCGATTCCGATAGCCGCTATTTGACAACTTTGACATTTGAGCTGTCATTTATCGTTATCGTTACGGATAAATGGCGGGAGCTAACGGACGGAAGACAAAGCCATAGTGAAAACGGAACGCATGCGTAATGACCATTTTTTTGATCGGAAATAAAGTTTCATTCAGCATTATTATAGTTTTCTAAATTGAAATTTCCATACAACTGTGCTCGATACTGAATGTCCTGGCGATCAAGCACCTCCAAGAGAAGGGCATCATCCAAATCCGAATCACTGGATGAGTCCAATAAAAGCAACCTTTCGTCTATCATGATGTTAAAAAAAATATAGCACAAAACATGTATGAAAATATGAACACAAACCATTAAAGATAGGTTATGTTATATTTGTTATGTTTACTGTCGATTCGACTTAACGTTAACGTTAAGCGAATTGAACGAAAACTATTTTTACGATCTGTCAAATAGCGGCTTCGTATTCGTATTCGTTATGGTTAACCGTTTGAATTTGCCAATAAAACGAAAACTGTCTATTATGGTACACACGCCGTGTTATTAGACTCGGCTGACGCCTCGTCCAATAACACTCACGGCTAGTACCATAATGATCGTTATTATGATCCTTATGACATAAATATCTATTATTATATTAAATTTTAAATAAACTTATTATTATTAAATGCCCGACTATAATAGAGGAACTCAATTAATACACTCTAATTTTAAAATGAATATTATTTTAACTGAATTACCCGAGGAATTACCAATAAAAGTTGCTTTTTCTAAATATAATAGTGGTTTATTTGCAATAATAGGAAAAATTAGAATAGTTAGCGGTGGGGACCTAAACCCATAGAAAAATAGCACTTTAAAAAGGAATATCTCAAAAACTCAAAAGCGTTCCTAGCGAAAATAGTTTTCAGATTCATAATTTTACGGCCCAAAACACACCATTCCTGAAAAATCATCCATTTTGGCATGGTGAGCATACCTATGTCATTGTATAAAAGCAGATTTACCACCCCGTCTCAAAAATCTACAACACCTACTAACACCCCCTCCCCCCTTTGAAAAAAGCTGTGACCGCCACTGTGTAATAAATGTATATGGGTATTTAGGTACCTATCTATTTCTAAAATTCCGAACTTCTCACCTGTTTTAATTCACAAACTAGAAAGTATACCGCGTTATTTGACCGGTAACCTTACTTTTGCGCTGAAATAAATTGATTTGTCAATTTACCTATGTTCTATTTATTTTGCACAAAATTCTTTGACGAAAAAGTAAACAGGTGAAGCGCAAACGCGAAATGATTTATAAACCTTCCGGGTTGACAATCATAGAACTGGCTAAATTTGTAATTATTTACAGTCCTACCTACAAGTTTTTAAATGTTATTCAATTAACAGTACCTAAACATATACTAACTCTTTAAATACAGATTCTTAAACGCTTTGCAAAAAAATAAAAAACGATGTTTTCAGGTGCGCCAACTCGCGCAGGCGGACGTCTAATCAACCCTTATTTACTATGCCTTGAAACGTCACTCAATATCCAAAAAAATCTGATAAACAACTTAATGTGAAGCCAAAAGAGTGTTGGTTTTTATCTAATATTCTTAATATTTAAGAAAAAATCAGAAATACTCACTTAAAACGCGGCCTAGAGGGGTGCGCGAGGCGCTCCAGTTATTGGTCACACAACTCCCGAAAAAAATCACTATAATCAAAAAACTATTCAAAATTACACTAAAAGTATTCACAATTGGTCTTTATACGCTCACAAATAATCCATTTTAAACCCAAAAAGTCAAAATATCACTCGAGAAACACCGATTTCTAAACGCTAAATTCAGTCTGTCAACCCGCTGTTGTCAAACCTATCTTTGCAGCATTTTACTCTGCCTTGGACCCGCGTCGCATCGATACTATGAGCTCGAGTGGGTTTCACGCGCATTCGGGATCGGCGTTGCGGTGTTGCCGGATTTCCGGGAAGAATTTCGGGAGTGGGTATTCGGGCCGACGGTCCAAAGGTAGGGGAAGAATTGAGGGAAATCGAGGGAAATCTGAAAGTGCAGTTTAATTTTTAATGACTAATAAATATGTATTATACTATGTAGTCATTTGAAAAAGCCAATTTTGATAACAAATCTCTTTTGATTAATTCGTTTTTTTAGTGTCTACCAACACTTTTATTAGCGACATGCATATACCGGGTGTTTCAATAAAAACTCCCAGGGCAATTATTTCGAAAACTAAAAGTGACATGTAAATTTTGTAAACGCCAGTTTTTAGCCTCTACGATTGGCTTCACAACTGTTGTATATTACAAGCTGTAGGTGGCGCCAAGGTGCAAAGAATTTTTTCGATGACAGGAACTTTTAAATGTTGTGGTTCTTAAAGATAATTAATTTTTGATCAAATTATGCTCTATAAAAATTTTTGATAAATCCAACATGAAAGGAGATATTTTGGGTTAAGTTTTTTTTTTAAATAATTTTAACAAGTATTTTCAGTATAAATATTTTTAATATCTTTAAGCAGATTTTAATTTAATTTTGGTAATAACAATTTTGGTGATAAAACACTCGTGTAGCGCAGCGGCGCAACCAGGATTTCGTTCTAGGGGGGGCTACCAGAGAGGATCATTCTTTCTTTCTTTCTTAAAAAAAGCGCCGCAGGCAAATTTTTTTTGGCTGCCACGCCCTTTTTTGGTCTATTAAAAAAAACCTAAAAAGGCTACCTTAAATTTTTTGGTAGCATAAAAAATTGTAGAAATAATAATTATTAGCCTCACGATTTTTTAAAATTTTTAACGTGCTTAAATTTTTTTTTTACACTTTCTAGGATAAGTAGAATATTAAAACATCGTTAAACACATACCTACTTTAAATAAATATTTAAATCTTCTTTACTATTTCGTAGTTCGTAGATTAAGTGCAGCGTTGCAAGTTTTGCTACAAGTGCAGCGTACAGCGTTGCCATCGTTGCCATTTTTTGACAATTTTAAATTTTACTATTTTGAAGGAACTTCAAAGGGGGGGCATTAGCCCCCCTAGCCCCCCCCCCGTAGTTGCGCCACTGGTAGCGCTAAATTATTACGTCCAGTGACATCTCAGGGGGCACTTTAGCAAATAATATTGGCAAAAAATAAGACGCCACTGAGTTTTTGGTAATTTTTATATTTTTTTCGGATTAAGCAACTAAAAATATTTTTTTCTTGTCTGTTAAATAGTTTTCATATATGTATTGCTATGTATGTGTATGAAAACGGCAATAATTTTGAATACCTCATTCGACCCCATTAGTTAGTTTTTGGTATTGTTCTTATTTTCATTAATAATTTTGTATAATTTCTGATCAGTTCTGCTTTGTTCTTTCATAAAATTTAAAACATCTTTTAATTTTATTTTATTATGCTTTAATTTTTTAACTTTGCTTTTAAACAACAAAAAATACAACGTATTAATTATTTAATGATTTTTGTTTCCCAGAGATATGCAATAAAATTGTTTTTATTTTTATTTCTCGAAAACGAAGCAAGAATTGAAAACAATTTAACAGACAAGAAAAGGATATTTTTAGTCGCCTAATCCGAAAAAAAATATAAAAATTCCCAAAAACTCAGTGGCGTCTTATTTTTTGCCAATATTATTTGTTAAGGCGCCCCCTGAGACGCCACTGGACGTAATAATTTAGCGGTACACGAGCGTTTTATCACTAAAATTGTCATTACCAAAATTAAATTAAAATATGCTAAGGATGTTAAAAATATTTATAATTAAAATATTTTTAGAAAAAACTTAACCCCAAATATATCCGTTTATGTTGGATTTATCAAAAAATTTTATAGGACATATTTTGAGCAAAAATTAATTATCTTTAAGAAGCAGCACATTTAAAAGGTCCTGTCATCGAAAAAATTCTTTGCACTGTGGCGCCACCTACATCTTGTTTTATTCAAACACATTTTTTACACAGTTGTGAAGCCAATCATAGAGGCTAAAAACTGGCGTTTACAGAATTTACATGTCACTTTTAGTTTTCGAAATAATTGGCCTGGGAGTTTTTATTGAAACACCCTGTATGTATACAATTTACTTGAAACCCTCTGTAGAGTAATTTGTTTGGTTAGGATATTATAATAAACAAAATGAATTAAATGATTTATAGTGGACTGTAAAATTTCTAACACGTGAGAAAAGACAAATACAAAAAATAACTCCACTTACCTTGTGTTGCTCCAGGGATACTAAAAAGGGTCCCTTTTTCTTTCTTGAGTTAACTTTTAATTTTAAAATGCCGGGTTTGCGGGTTTTTCAACTGGAGGCTTTTATCGTTCTCTCGTCGTCGTAGGTACCACTAGAGCTTGTGGTGTTTTATAGTTACTTTGAATAAAGCGCGGTAGATAATACACATTTTTAAGCGCATTTAAGCAAGCAATTTTAACACCTTTTGGCACAGCAAAAACGAATAGTACCAAGTTTAATAAACAAAACAATTTGTGATAATTAATTTCAAAAAAAGTTTTTAAAATGATAAATCATTTCTCATAGTTTTTTTGACCGTAATTTCTATCAAAGGATTTTGTACAATATTTTGTAAACATTACTATTAGTCCCCAGTACAAGGACCCTTAATTTTAATGACACATACAAATGTCAAACCGCGTGAGTGCCTTCTTTAGGACGGGTCCGACAAACTTACTTATGCGAAAACTTTCGGCGCTGCTGCGTTTTCGAATGCCCGATTCCCAGAAGTGTCGATATGACGTCATTATGACTCCCCGTACATACAAGCTTGATGTTTTAAAAATTGTTTAATAAAATTAATTTAAAAATGGTGATCAACTTGTCCTACAAAAATCATGCTGCGTGTGGAGTGTCCACCACCCCCAAAATATCGATATGACGTCACTATGACTCCACGTATATACAAGTTTGATTTTTTGACAATTATTTAATAAAATTGAGTTAAAAATTATTGTCAACTGGTCCGACAAAAATCATGCTGCGTATGGAGTGTCCACCACGCCGAAAATGTCAATATGACGTCATTATGTCTCTCCGTACATGCAACTTTGCATTTAATATTTTTCACAATCACATATTTTTTTACAATCAGTACTTTATCTTAAGGTTGAATTCTCAACGTCATTCAATCTATTGCCAACCTATAACCTATTTCGCGTTGATTTTTTGAGTTTAAAATTTTAATAACTAACATTTAAAGAAAATCAATATCGTCGGTACATTATTTAGGTAGTATCTGATATATTACAAAAATATCAATTTATTTCATTGCTAATTTTGGGAGAATTGTGTAGTGAAAGAAGAATGACATAATAATGTTAAAAAAAATCTTACCCGATATTTTTCGCTATACAATTCTCCTAAAATATTTAATGAAATTCCTTGATATTTATTTAATATGTCAATTATTACCTATAAAATATGAAGACGATAATGATTTTATTTAAATTTTGTGTAAAAGCTAGAAAAATTAAATAAATCTACGCGAAATAGGTTATAGGTTGGCAAGCATGTTGATATTCCCACCTTAAGAACGTAAATAAAAAAGAACGGGAGACTAGATGCGAGAGATTAATCAGGTAGATGTGGGCGGGTCGACCTTCAGTCCTAGTGCCTGCGACTGGTCAATTTGTTATGACGTAGATCGCTATTTTCGCAAGTTTTTACTAAGTGCGTCTTTTGTTTAATTATTTTCTCAGTAAATAATTCAAAATTTGAAAAGCCGTAGAAATTTTATTTTTTCTTCCTTTATGCGGTAGGATCAAAATTATACACTAAACTAATAATAAAAATCATCTTTCCTATCCAAAATTTCCTCAATTTTTTTCCGTTGTTTATGCGTCAATTTGATCAACTCCTCGGGATGGATTGGTTCCAGAAGAGCGTTGCAAAACTCCCTGTGAATCCTGCAGCCATCTAGCGCCTTGCTCTGGAGCAACTCGTGCTCGCGAATCTCTTTTATAAACTGAGCTTTTTGTTTCGCACCAGCGTAGTGGTATCTCATGCGTGCAATGACGCTGCTAAAAAAATATGAGTAAAATTAATGATTAGTTTTAATGTAAGTTGTACCTATATTTTGTCCTTTGGAAATTTGAAATAAGAAATCTGCGGTAATCTCCCTCAAAATCTAAGTGGCAGCAACTTAAAACACCACACTGAAGAAAATGTGTTTTTTTTTGGTAGTATAATCAGTTCCAATAGCAGCACAGTCTTGTTAAATACTTTATCGTATCATTGAAGATTAAGTTATTTTTATATGATATCTTTATTAATAATTATTAACATCATAAACATACTAAAACCTACATAAAACCTTAGTTACTCATAATACATTAGTTACCATAATTTAATATGTTAGTTACGAAAGCATAATACGTTAGATACCAAATAATATTAGAACTATTTTTCATGAACATTTAAAACAATATTTTGACAGTTTTCAAATTTGATGGATACACCTTTGTCTTTAACGTCCACGATCTTAGGTATGCCCTCTGAAGACTGATTAATGACCGAGAAAGCACTCCTTTCGATTTCGTGCGGTTCCCCAGTACCTAATCCACTGCCGGGAACATCGCCGATTTGAATTTTGCGAGCAATGGAAACTTTCTTGGTCACACTTTCTTCTAAATACCCTCTAGCAACCTTCGACGATTCCCATCCACCAAGTTCTTGTAGTTCTAATATATCTCCTCCACATATTATGCTTTGGATTATCTAGATTATATATTTTCTTCCTTTATCCATTTATCCTGTTATACTTTTACAATACTTGGTACCACATGTAGGTACATGTAGACGAACAGGCATAAGCAACAATTGAGACTGTTTGTACATGCCCATGCCCATGTATATCAAGTTTTAATCAAAATTCTAAGCAAAAAATGGACGGAATCGGCATAACTATAAATTTATATTACTTTTAAAATATTTTTTACCACATTACAACTAGTTTCCGAATTTAAAAAATACAATAAAGCAAAGAAAATTCGTAAATAAACATGACTTACCGTGAGTTACAGTTGCAGGTTAGGACCACAGTCCGAAATTTGTAAACAACTTTTAGTTACATACGATAAATGGCAAAAATGTTACTTTATTTCAAACAAAAGATATTGCTGGGAACGGATAAACCGCCCGAAGGAAATAAATTCATTATTGTCATTAATATAGAAATATATAAAATATACGTACATACTCATGTACTCCAGGTCTAAAGGGGTTAAAGTAGGAAAGCGCTTAGCTGTCATATATACAGGGTGCCCCAAGGTGGATGGCGTATTAGACGTTCATGGAGAACTAACTAACGGATCATTATGAAAATTTGGCCGTCGGGATAAACGACGATGATCTACACTTTTAAAATATTTTTGACCATGCAGTGTTGCCGCTCCTACTCTAAACCGGTAGCAACATTGCTATTTTAAATGGAACACCCTATATATTTTAAAATTTTTAGATTTACCATAAAATTATAGTTATCTTTTAATAAATGCATTATTAGTCTAGGCTTAATAGTTTCCGAGATATTGACTTATGAAAAATGACATTTTTGAACTTTGACAGCTTCTAGTTCTCCGACTGTACGTCTTAGAGCAAAACGGCTCACATGTCCCTATCTTCAATTTTTATTATCTTCCCAGAAGTGTGAACTTCTGGTCAAACCGGAAGTACTATAATTCCTACATCCGGTTTAACCGGAAGTTGTCATTTTTGGAAAAATAATAAAAATTGAAGATAGGGACATGTAAGCCGTTTTGCTCTAAGAAGTACAGTTAGATTGCTAAAAGCTGTCAAAGTTCAAATATGTCATTTTTCAAAAGTCAATATCTCGGAAACTGTTAAGTCTAGATCAATAATACATTTATTAAAAGATAATTATAATTTTATGCTTAATCTAAAAATTTTAAAATATACAGGGTGATTCACGGTGGATGGAACGTTAGACGTTTCTGACAAACCAGTAAAGGAATCGTTCTGAAAATTTGGTCGCGTACATAAACGGATATGCTCTACCTATCTAAAATATTTCTAACAATACAGTGTTGCCGCTTCCACACAAAAATAATAGCTACTTCGATATTTTAAATGAAACACCCTACATATTATTAAATTTTTAAATTCTACATAAAATTATAATTATTTTTTAATAAAAGCATTATTAGTCTATGCTTAATGGTTTCCGAGATATTGTCTCTTGAAAAATCGGCCTACATGTCTCTATCTTCGATTTTTATTATCTTTCCAAAAGTAACAACTTCCGGTCAAACCGGAAGTATTATATTTCCTACATCCGGTTTAACTGGAAATTGACACTTTTGGATAAATAATAAAAATCGAAGATAGGGACATGTAAGCCGTTTTACTCTCAAACGTACAGTTAAAAAGCTAGAAGCTGTCAAAGTTCAAAAATGTCATTTTTCAAGAGAAAATACCTCGGAAACCATTAAGCATAGACTAATAATGCTTTTATTAAAAAATAATTATAATTTTATGTAGAATTTAAAAATTTAATAATATATGTTCCTAAAATATCGAAGTAGCTATTATTTTTGTGTGGAAGCGGCAACACTGTATTGTTAAAAATATTTTAGATAGGTGGAGCGTATCCGTTTATATAAAGGATAAAATTTTCAGAACGATTCCTTTACTGGTTCGGCGTCAGAAACGTCTAACGTTCCATCCACCGTGAATCGCCCTGTATAGGGTGTACCATTTAAAATAGCGATGTTGCTACCGGTTTAGAGTAGAAGCGGCAACACCGCATGGTCAAAAATATTTTAAAAGTGTAGATCATCGTCGTTTATCTCGGGTGCCAAATTTTCAAAATGATCAGTTAGTTAGTTCTCCATAAACGTCTAATACGCCATCCACCTTGGGGCACCCTGTAGTATAAAGAGTATGTAAATTCTTATAAGGAATAGAATGCATTTTTCTCAGTGCAGAAATCACTACCTTTTCCACCAACGTGGACAGAAAAATAAAACAAATACTAGTTTCATGACAACAAATTGTGGCAATAACTTGGGGGCAACTTTTAGCTGTTTACAAGTGAAAATAAATTAAAGGTGAACTTATACAATCTCTTGACCAAGAACTTTAATTTTAAAGCCCGGACCTGTATATCTTTCCATTCGTTAAGTGAGAATTTTGCAGTGCGCATGTCTATTCCTGTATGGCTAGTGATGTAAAGGTAATATTACCGAGGTAATGTTACCGGTAGTTTTGGTAATATTACGTAATATTACTGCAAGATCGGTAACATTGAAAATATTGTTTTTTTTCCGCTCCATACTCTAATTTATTTGCTCAGCTCTACTTGGCGTTACTGGCGCCGCGCGGAGATACTGAGGAAGAAATAGAAAAAGAAGATATAATTTTTGAAGTTATAGACTTGACTCAATTAACGAAAGAGAAAGGAGAATCAGATGACGAGGTTGGGGATGATGATGAGCATGATTTACCATTATCCACTTTATTACGTAGTTCATTCTTGACTAGTTTAAAAAAACGATCTTGTTGTTTTTCGTCATGCTTACCATGCAATCGTTTTAAAATAAAAAAAACTTTTATTACTTAAAAATCTGTTTTTTTATAAATTACAAAGGTTACCGTAATATTACGTAATATTACCGGTAATATTACCAATTTTTAAATTACCGGTAATTTTACATCACTATGTATGGCTTTGTTTACATGCGCGAGGCCATACATTTACAATTTCGTGATTATTGTTTGCTTCTCTAAAGGTAAATGTACATGGTACCTACACAGTCTTTGTTTAAGATTATTCCATCTATTGTCGAGAGTAATATTATTAAAGGTAGAGTAGCACATCAAGACGATTGGTTTTATTATTATTCAGTCGTAAATAATATAGTTTGTATACTTACTAGGGCAGGGTCAAGTTCGTGTAGCTAGGATCAATGCTATCCCTTGAAGTCGGAGCAAATTGGTTCATTTCAATATTCTTTTGACTTACTAGTGGGTTTCCCTTTAAGGATGATTTACTAAAATCGACCATACGCTTTACCTTTGAATTACTTTCTGGTGCAACATCTTTTAAACTGGTCTAAAATATTAATATAAAATAAGGTGTAAAGTCAAATTAATCTAAGAACTCGCCGCATGCATCACCTGTCATTAATATTACCCTGTTGAAGTCTGGTATATTTTACGTTAAGCGGTTGGCTACAGAAACAGAACCGGACTAAGTTATTTTACCTTCGCCTTCGCATTCGCCATCTGCTAAATTTTGTATAAGGATATAGCGTATAGATACTAATTTTATTTTTATAAAATAAAATATTGACAGACCTACCAAAATAAGTATGTGAAAACATTATAAAACTAAAGCAAAAATAGGTAGTTTGGTATTTATTATACAAGGAAAAAAGTAATACCTACTTTTTTGCGAGTTGTTGATGTTAATCGGATATGAATCAAATTTGGTGTAGTTATGGTTTTGAGGGCAAGAAGTAGGATTATATTATATTGAGGTTAAAGGTACCTCCTAGCTAGCTACACAATATGAGCTTGATAAATTGTCGCATATCTTTGGTCTCCCACATTTCTGACCGCTTTAAATCACGTTATGAAAGAGGGATCTTTTATACGTAAAAAAATGTTACTTCTCGATCTTCTCGATATTTCACTTAGTTTTTAAGATAATTGTGCTTAAATGCTAGATGGCAAGAAACATTTAAATAAACACCTTTCTAAACGAAACATATCTATTGAAAATTAACCGTTCGTTCTTAAACATAATTGACATAAGTATTTTCAAGTCTACTATATCCTGTTGCTGTATTTGCCCGTTAGTTATGATACTTCCGGGTATATAACGATAAGTAAATGGTTTAACTAGGCACTTTATTGATTTGATAATAGATGAGTTAACCAAAATGATACTCACTATTAAACTTAAATAATAAACACCAAGAAAATATGTCTCTGAAATATATAAAATCTAAAAGTAAAATGTTTAAAACACACACTGCACAAAAAACAGTCACAGAAACACTTAAAAAACACCAAAATCGGAAGATAATAATATGACACAAACTGACGCGTGAGCTTGCTACGGCCCACTGCTAATCTGGGAACTTTAACGACGAAACCAGATCAGCTGTTTATGTCAAATGTCGTTGTTTTCTGTCGAAACGTCTGTTTTAAAAGTCTGTTAAAAAGTTAACTCTATATTGTGATGTGATATTAACAGCTGATACACAGCTGAAATTTGCTTTATATATTTTTCGTGTCATTATTCCCCACAGATTTTCTATTATATTAATATCGGGACTTTTTGAAGGCCACGGCAAAGTTTCCACGTTATTTCTCTGGAACCAAGCTTTGACCATACCAGCGCTGTGAACCGGGCAGTTATGTTGGAAAATAAAGCTCTGATCAGGGAAATGTTGCGATACACTAGGCATCATAATATATTCCAAAATGTTTTTGTTAGTGACTGCATTAAACCTTTCATTTACAATCCAACACACTCGAAGTCCATGATTACTCACCCATGCCCACACATTTACCGAAAATCTCCATGATCTTTCGGAATTACTGATAAAATTTTCAGTATATCTTATATTGCAAGGTCTGTTATACCCTGATATGTCCGTTGAACGTAGACTGAAAAACTTTTTCGTCAGTAAAGACTACTCTATTCCAGTCTGGCCGCAAAATATTGTTTAAGGCAAAAATAAATTCGTGCCTGTTTGTGTTCTTCCCCTAATTTCATCTTTTTGGCGGCAACATAATTTTTTAAATGGGATATTTTTACCCTACAAACTGTCGGTCTCGAACCAGGAAAATTTGTTTGCTGAATAGCAGCTCGCATTATTTGAAAGGAATTTTCCTCCAAGTATTGCACAAGACCATTGTCATGTTCTTGCGTTGTTTTTCTTGGTCTTCCAGGAGGCTTTTTCTTATCCAGAGTTCCACCCCCTTCCCATCTGTACTTAATATTTTCTACCGTTTTTTTGCTACGTGCATTATAGCGGCAACGTCTCGTATAGGTATTCCGTCATTTAAAAACACAATTATTTGAGTCCTTTGAACAATGTCAAGCCTAGGCATTATGCTTCGAATCAATAACTACTTATAAAAAATATATTTTTTTAAATTTAAAAAAAGGATGTCAGTGTCATGTCAAACTTTTGATGTTTTTTAAAAGCCTGGTTTACATAGGATAAGAATCTGTGTCCTATAGATACTTCTTTCTGAACTCAACTGTACTTTAATAATTTTTTACCTTGCTTATAGAATCATCATTCTCATCTTCGTTATTTGCTTGCAAAACGGTAATAATTGCTTTTGAACTCATCATTTTAGTTTGAAATCAGCAATTCGTACTCGTACGTAGGGTTCGTGTGTGATGCATCTAATAACCTATTAAAACAAAAAGAAATTTTTTTTTTAATTGTACAAGAACATACACATTTTCCATAATAAATATATTATATTTTCGCTCCTCAAAAACAGATATTCCCGTATTTCCTGCCGTTGTTAAGCAACGGAAATTAACAGTACTGAAATATTTTTTCCGGCCTCTGAGAAAAATGTTCCAGTAGGTACTTAAAATTACATTTTTCAATCGATTTTCATTTAATTCATGCTTACAGAAATATAACAATATTTACAAACGCTTTATTTATAATTATTTGTAATACTAATTGTTATTGGACCATTAACACAGTTGATAAGGTGGGATTAACGACGCCATTTTCTAGCTTTTAACTGTCATTTTGATTTGCCTACCTATTGACGATTCGCATGCGCACTGCAGTGCTGCGTTGATCAGAGTATTTATTTTTATGTTTTTGGCATACGAAGAAGAAAGACAGACATATTCTGGAGCTGATAGAGCATGGCAGATGTTAGTCAGCCGGTCATAGTTTTGTTTACTTTCGTGTTTTGTGCAATTACGACCCCTTTCCTGTTAAAACAAGCACATATTCTCTAGAATTCTTAGAAGAGATGACATGCATCTAGATACTAGATTAGATAGTCTAGAAAATATCGTGCTACAAGAAAAAATTGTTGTTTTTAATTTAGGTCTGAAAATCGACGTGTTTACTTTCAAGGATTTTAAGGTTAATTGTGGCAATTTTAGTGGTTTCAAAAAATTACTTGTTTTTAAGTTTCTGTGCATTTCTTAAAAAAAAAAACCGGCATACTATTATTTGTCAATGCCTCTCTGAACAGCCCTTCCAAAATTAGATACTAATTTTTTTTTTCAATAATTGTAAGGTTCCGGAAGTTTACCCCTGCATTCAAGCCATTTATAGGTCTCTTTTATACATGATTGACCTTGTCAAATGTGCTTTTAATTGCCGGTATTGCATTCGCCCCCTCCCTTCCTCGGCTCAATAGTAATGAGAAAACTTAAAATTAAATTATTCATATTTCATTCATTTGCAATAATTAACAACATGAATCAATATTTCATTACATTACATCAGAAATACTACCCCACTTAAAAAAAAATATTTAAAATAAAAATATTGGCGTTTATATTTAGAAATTTCTTTATTTCTACGTTTTCTCGGGTTGGGCTATCGAAAAGTAAATTTCTAGATTTTAATAGTCCAAAAAAAGGGCGTGGCACCTAAAAAAAAATTTGTCTGCAGCGCTTTCTTTAAGAAAGAAAGATGGTAGAGGGGCCCCCCATACCTAAAGACGGCCCTGGCCACCCGGGGCCTTCCGGCGCAGTCCGACCCTGCATATACAGAATACAGATGAACAATACATTTGGATAATTGTATTCGAATGGCATCAAACTATACTGCAAACATTGAAAAAATCATCGATGTCAGCCTTCTCATTAAACATGCACTTTTTATCTTTTCATGTTTTTGTCTAAAATATTGCTTTACTTTTTCGTTATTTTTATTTACTTTTATTAAACCGCATGTGACATGCCCTTGTGGCTATATACATTTTTTTTTTATTTTTCAAACACTTACAACTATAGGGTGTCCGGAAATGATAAGCAAGAAATTTAGGGGAATTCTAGACCGAAAATAAATGCTATCTCTTCCTATACCTAACATTTTTTCGAAAATTGATTATTAAGGTGAGAGTATCAACATGCTTGCCAACCTATAACCTATTTCGCGTAGATTTATTTATGTTTTCTAGCTTTTATACAAAATTTAAAGAATATCAGTATCGACTTGATAGTCTATAGGTAATAATTGACATATTTAATAAATATCAAGGAATTTTATAACTTATTTTAGGAGAATTGTATAGCGAAAAATATCGGGTAAGATTTTTTTAACATTATTATGTCATTCTTCTTTCACTATACAATTCTTCCAAAATTAGCAATGAAATCAATTGATATTTTTGTAATATATCAGATATTACCTAAGTGATGTGCCGACGATATTAATTTTCTTTAAATGTTAGTTATTAAAATAATAAACTCAAAAAATCAACGCGAAATAGGTTATAGGTTGGCAATAGATTGAATGACGTTGATAATTCCACCTTAACACCCTGTAACTCCATTAAGGTGGGAGTATTAACATGCTTGCCAACCTGTAACCTATTTCGCATAGATTTATTTATGTTTTCTAGCTTTTATACAAAATTTAAAGAAAATCAGTATCGACTTGATATTTTATAGGTAATAATTGACATATTTAATAAATATCAAGGAATTTCATAACTTATTTTAGGAGAATTGTATAGCGGAAAATATCAGGTAAGGTTTTTTTTAACATTATTATGTCATTGTCACTCATTGTTCTTTCACTATACAATTCTCCCAAAATTAGCAACGAAATAAATTGATATTTTTGTAATATATCAGATACTACCTAAATAATGTACCGACGATATTGATTTTCTTTAAATGTTAGTTATTAAAATAATAAACTCAAAAAATCAACGCGAAATAGGTTATAGGTTGGCAATAGATTGAATGACGTTGAGAATTCAACCTTAATAATCAATTTTCGAAAAAATGTTATAGGAAGAGATAGCATTTCTTTTCGGTCTAGAATTATCCCCTAAATTTTTTGCTTATCATTTCCGGACACCCTGATAGCCTTCGTTCACAACAACTGATCTTGCCTTTTTTGTTGTAGTATCGGGTATTTTAATAATAAGTTAAGATCTCAAAATATTTATATTAGGTATCTCTTGTTATTCATCTCTTCGGCACGCACGTATTTGACCAGTTTTTTGGAAAAAAAACGAAATATTGATAAAAAAAAATTAAATGGCGATACGTCACTACTGTTTACTAACGTGGTAAGCGTATCATAGGTATTTTTTTACCTAAGGCACCTAAGCCGAAAAACATTAGCACTGTATAAATTATGAAAAATGGTTACTTATACCTACCAGCTTTAGCATTCAGGCTGATGATATGACTATCCAAAATTCATGAATTTTGGTGATTCTTTCTTTTCCATAAAATTTAAATTTACGCAAACATAAGTAAACGAACGACAATTACTGCACAGTTTCTGGAGATTTAGGCATGGAAGGTTTTAAACTATAATTTTTCTTAATAACTACAAGAACCTTGTCATATTGGATTCGACTGAAAAAATATAATTTTACCGCGCAAACGTTACATTGACAGAAAATAAAGGTAAATAAAAATTTTAGTTTGAAATCGACTTTTGATTGTTAGGGTTGCCAAGGTGACTGTCAGTCAGTCGCAGTATAGTTTGATATTCAATGTAAATCGTAACCCCGATAAGAATAGTTTTACTTTTAAAAGTTTGTAGGTATAGACTTATTTAGTTTTCCGATGTTATTGAAAAACATACAGGGTTCCCCATTTAAAACGAAACAGGCTAAATATCTGGTTCCACGTTAATTTAAAAAAAAAACCGCTCGGACCCGTCGATTTTTATTTCGAGGGGGACATATTTTGCGTATATTGTCAATCTTGTAACTTCAATCCCCTAGGAGGGAGGGTAAGATCTAAATCTTAAATGGATACCCCTATTTTATATAATTTTTTTGGATTCTGCATAAAATTCTGAACATTTTTTAATAAAAGCATTATTAGTCTATACTTAACAGTTTCCGAGATATTGACTTTTGAAAAATGAGATTTTTGAACTTTGACAGCGTCTAGCTTTCTAACGGTACGTCTTTAGAGTAAAACGGCTTACATGTCCCTATCTTCGATTTTTATTATCTTTCCAATAGTGTCAACTTCCGGTTAAATCGTATTATTAAAGCTCACTGGACTCCAGTGAGCTTTAATAATATTAACTCCTCTGAGCTCGGTCGTTCTGTAGATCCTAGCTTCACTGATAAGCTGTAATACGGCGAAACCTTCTGGGAATGGATCTGGCTAAAGGAACGATCAAACTTTTGATTTCAAACTTCGGTGCTCTGTCTTTAAGCGATCTAGCTTTTAACGCTTGCCTGGTGGCGATGCCTGCAACTAAATGATTAGTTCTCTGGTCACTGTGGGTGTTTCCATTTTCATCTCTAAGTGATTCCTGTTAGATTGGAGGCAGGTTTAGCATTTGATTGCCGTGAGTTACACCCATAGACAATTTACCTTTAGATAAGCAAACAATAATCACGAAAGTGGCAGTTTTATGGCCTCGCGCATGTAAACAAAGCTAGACACTATTAGTCATGCGCACTGCAACATTATTGTTTGACGAATGGGAAAGTAGACAGGTCCGGGCTTTAAAATTTAAATTCATGCCAAAAAATTGAAATTTCTTCTAGTGATTTCTGGCATTTTCAGTAGTTGCAAACCTCATCAGATTTTGAGGATAGAAATTTGTTTTTAAGGGTTAGCTTTATGAATACACTAAAAAATAATGTAAAAGTTACAGCTACAAGCTACTTGGTTTTAAAAGTAGCTCGAATAAAGCTATTAGCTACCAAAAAAGTAGCTAGCTAGTAGCTTAACTACTTAGTAGCTAGCTACTGCCCAGCTCTGCTCACACCTTGTTTATATTTCCGCCAATAGGTCTAACTTTTTAATAAAGTTAATGATGGTATTGGGAGCGACATTTTTCATGTCATCCGGCAGCAGAGTCATCTCGCCGAATAGGGCGAATCTGATTCTTCCTGCTGCGGGGCAGGCGCACATTACGTGTTCGGCTGTTTCTGCATCTTCCATGCAGAGCCGGCATTCATCAGTTGGGGCTATTCCAATTTTATACATAATATGGTGTCGCAATCTGCAGTGGCCAGTGTACAATCCCACTAGTGCTTTAAGGCATGATCTGTTGAGCACATAGACAATTTACCTTTAGATAAACAAACAATAATCACGAAAGTGGCAGTTTTATGGCCTCGCACTCAGAAAATGTATGCGCTTTAAAATGCACAACAAATCACGTTAAAATAATTAAGTTGGTCTGCTTAATTTAATTAATTAAAATTATTTA
Organism: Polydrusus pterygomalis; assembly: GCA_963969555.1. Taxonomy (NCBI): domain Eukaryota; kingdom Metazoa; phylum Arthropoda; class Insecta; order Coleoptera; family Curculionidae; genus Polydrusus; species Polydrusus pterygomalis. The sequence goes on from OZ018376.1 coordinate 8,304,597, forward strand.
CTTCATAAACGTTTGCTAAGGATATGATATTGATTTGCTTACATAATAAAAATGTAATTATTTAAAATTAAGGGAATTTCCTTTTCTTGGATATCTAATATAACTTATTTTTAAATTAAATATTATCACATAATATAATTTAAAAGAACCACATTTAAAATAAAGCAGCATTGCTAAATTGTTTTACTTGTCTACTTACATTAATAGGGCGGCGAAACAATCAAATATAGACATTTTTATTTAATTTGCTTTTCTGAAATGTTTAATAGTATTTCCTCTTCAATCAATTATTAGCGGCTGTATGATTTAAAAGAACCACCTTCGAATCAAACAGCAATGCATTATTATATGAAGATGTTTTCCTCGTCTGCTTATATCAATAAGACATCATTTTAATTTTATGTGAACATTTTTATTTTAAGAGCGAGAAAACATTGTTTCTATAAGATTCGCCAACATTTTAAAAACACTGCGGCCAATTTTACCCGCGTGACCTTGTGCTGTCCAATAGAAACTCGATGCAGTGGCCATCCTGCTCAACGCAGACTGCCATGCCGGCGTGGACATCAGAAAGCGGAGTGTGCATTTGTAATTGTGTCCGTGTGTAGTGTAGTGTAAATAAAGGTTGTGATAAAGTTTACAGTTTACAGGAAATTACAATACACTTTTAGAGTATTAACACGTGAGGCAAGGCGGTTACATATCCAATATATACTATATATCCCAGATATGGCAAAGCCAGCAAGCATTATCCTGCAAAATGGCGATAACACTAAACTGGACAGTATTTAAATACCTTGGAATTAAAACCTGTAGAGTATTTTAATTCAACACCATTGCACCTTTACACTTCAAATAACGGCAAAGTGTACTTAAGGAATACGTTTTTGTAAATATTTTTTCGTTTTTCATACATTCTATTAACTATTTGTCAATAGAAAATTATATTTTTTTTGTTAATGTTAATGTAAAAGATATTTTTTTTGTCAATAATATTATGATATTGTAAGGCTGTAGTTACACTTAACGTTTGTAGATAGAGAAGAATATTTAGTTGTTAGTTTGTTTTTAAACTTTTTACTGGATTTGTGTAATGAAATTTACCAGTGAAAGGCTATTAGATACGCCTTATTCTTATACAGTTTCTTGTTAGTGATGTTTTAGTTTCAAGTAAATGTTTTAGTTTGTTTGTCTTTGTTTGTTAGTTACTATAGTTTAATCTTGTTTTTACGTTATTTTTGTATACTACCCATGCAAAATTATTAAAATTTAATTATATTTTTGTTATACATTTAATGTTGATTTTATTTAAAATGTTAGTACCTACAATATATTAATAAACATTTCTTTTTAATTCATAAAGAAAACAATTTTATTTAAATTTACAAACAACTTATAATATTGTTGTAAGTTTTGAAATAAATGGAACCTAATTTAAAAACAAAAGGAAATCCCAGGAAGTAAAATAATTTTCTCTTTAAATCAAAGGGATAGCATTTTTATGTTAAATCAAATTTACTTTTAAAATGTTATTATCGGCATTTAAATCTATACAGAACTATTATAAAAAATAATAGTGTTTCATGTTCATTGAAATAGATAAGTCATTTCAATTGCTTAATCGTATCCCTTTACTTCAAATACTACAGTGCGACGTTTTAAAAGGATTAACCAATAAGAATGACTATGAGCACGCGTATTTTAAAAATGCGTTTAAAATTAAAGGATTGGTTATTAACTTAAATAGAAACACTAATGAAGCAAAAACATATTGGATTTTAGTTGAATCATTATCATTTTTTTAAATTTTACAATGATTTTTCTTTGAGTGCGCGCATGTAAACAAAGCTAGACACTATTAGTCATGCGCACTGCAACATTATCGTTTGACGAATGGGAAAGTAGACAGGTCCGGGCTTTAAAATTTAAATTCTTGCCAAAAAAATTTAAATTTCTTCTAGTGATTTCTGGCATTTTCAGTAGTTGCAAACCTCATCAGATTTTGAGGATAGAAATTTGTTTTTAAGGGTTTGTTTCTAAAATTTGTTTAAAAATGATTCGTCGTCGTGTTTTTAGTTCGAAAAGGAAGAGAACAAGAACAAGTGAATTAAACTAATCTTATAAAATCGAATATAAAAACAAACAAAACCAGCAAAATAACCAATCTACGGTGTTATCGCGTACCTAACCTCAAGTCAACTATTAGTTGTTATACCTATAACTTGTATTGATTTTCACAATTTGGCAAAAACTTGGGTACGTGTAAAACATTTTCAAGCAAAATTTCGTGTTCAAGAATTTGAAAAGTTTTTGCTCGAGAACTTGACTCATTTTGGCTTTATTAAAAGCTTACTGTCGGAATGTACAGATTTTAACCAAAAAATTAACCAACCAGCAACTTTGACATAACTAATTTTCTCACAATCAGACACAATTCGCTAAACTACACAAAAACTAGAAATCCGTAAATATTAAACACCCACAATCCACGATAGCTAAGAAAACTACAAGGAATCCACAGAGAAACCTTAAAACTCAACAACAAAAATGCCGGCCGAGCCGGTTCTGCAGAGTATCTTGAGCATGTCGATTATTGTCGATAAAGTAGGAGAGACCGATAACACGAGCTTTGTGCGCATGCACGAAGGTGTCCAGAAGGAAGCCAGCTGACCGGCGAGTCATGCGCTCGGACGTATTTTTTCACCCATAAAACGTGACTTTCGTTTGCGCAGGAGATAAGCTGTACGTATCTAAAGGTAAATTGTCTATGGTTACATCTCACCAGTCTACAAAGGGGTATACTAGTTTGATGTTTTTATATCCCTCCCCCGCCTCCAGGAAGCAACTCTGGCTACGCCACTGGTGCCGTTTAGCATTTTTCTCTTTCTTATAGGCCTGTGCATGATGGTGACAATAGACAGTTTTCGTTGTCTTTTAAAAGCGATTCCGATAGCCGCTATTTGACAACTTTGACATTTGAGCTGTCAGTTATCGTTATCGTTACGGATAAGTGGCGGGAGCTAACGGACGGAAGACAAAGCCATAGCGAAAACGGAACGCATGCGTAATGACCATTTTCAATGACCAAATCGGAAATAAAGTTTGCATTCAGCATTATTATAGTTTTCTAAATTGAAATATCCATACAACTGTGCTCGATACTGAATGTCCTGGCGATCAAGCACCTCCAAGAGAAGGGCATCATGATGTTTTAGAATTTTGGGTACTAGGAAATTAAAACCAAGCAAAAAAGATAGCACAAAACATATATGAAAATATGAACACAAACCATTAAAGATAGGTTATGTTATATTTGTCATTTGTTATGTTTACTGTCGAATTCGACTTAGGCTGGATCCACATACATCCGTGATACGCATCCGTTGTGTACCACATGATTAATATGAACCAATGAAATTTTATTCCCTAAAATTTCATTGGTTCATATTAATCATGTGGTACACAACGGATGCGTGCTAAAATTTCATTGGTTCGTATTAATCATGTGGTACACAACGGATGCGTATCACGGATGTATGTGGATCCAGACTTAACGTTAAGCGAATTGAACGAAAACTATTTTTACGATTTGTCAAATAGCGGCTTCGTATTCGTATTTTATTCCCTAAAATTTCATTGGTTCATATTAATCATGTGGTACACAACGGATGCGTATCACGGATGTATGTGGATCCAGACTTAACGTTAAGCGAATTGAACGAAAACTATTTTTACGCTCTGTCAAATAGCGGCTTCGTATTCGTATTCGTTATGGTTAACCGTTTGAATTTGCCAATACAACTAAACTCTCTAATAACGCGGCAGTGGCACGCGAAAATGAAAATCCCCAAACCAAACAATAAAATTAGATCGGGCATCGCCGCTTTTAGGCTGCCTACAGTCTCAAGAAAGCATATCGTTCACGAACGGGACCGACAGGTCCAAAAAGGCACTCGATCAAACCCGAAAGGGCCGAAAATGGCGTCCACCCTCGCGCGCTTGTTACGTAATTGGCCCTTCGGTTGGTCTTCGGTGATCGGTGGCATCGGTGCACTGCCACGAGATGCCTTGTAGTAGAAGTATATGAAAGCGGGAAACGTGAATTATAAATTATATAATAGCATGTACCTACAGGGTGGAAAAGTGTAAAATCGGCTGGGTCTGTGAAGGTTACCGAGGTTATAAGGGTCTACCAATTTATTTCAACATGTATTTGTTTATGGGGAAATAATATTAACAATAATAATAAACGTCTTTTATTCAATAAATGAATACAATTAAGTGATATTTAGCCCGTAGGGCTAGTCTTGCATCTAACCTAAGTATATTAATAAAAACAATATTTATGTATAATATAACATTATTTGTATATCAACCAAAACTGTATTAAAACTATTACCTTAATAAGTACCTAGGTATCCTAACATAAAATATGTTGCCCACTTGCCCAAATATATGCATGGTCTAAAACGCGTTATTTTCGTTATACAGGGTGGCAAAGTTTCGATTTTTTTTCTCGTATTTTGCGTTTTCTCTCTTATATTCTGCGATAATTGTTTCAAATTTGGAACATCAACCCTTTTTTAAAATCTCTACAATAAAGTATCAAAAGTATCGGTCGCAGTGTACAGGGTGTTACATTTTCTTAAATCGGCTACAATTTTATCTTTCAGAACTTTTGTTTTGGCTCCCTGTATGAATTCCGGTATGAAATTTGAACTCTCTGTTCCTTTGTTTAGCATTCTGGTCTCTTGCACTATTCTCGTATCTGTGACCGTTTTCGATTTATTTGCAAAAATAGCCATCGATGGAAATTAAGTGTCGGCGAAATAACGCAGAGTAAAAAGCTGTGTATCAAAACAATTTATTAGTTAATCAAATAAAAATAAAATAAAATTATAGAAACTGTTGAAAATGGCCGCCTCTTGCTAAAATGCACGAATCAAGTCTTCGCCTCATGGACTGACAGACACTCTATTTTTTTCTTATATTCATTATTGCGTTATTTCGCCTACACTTAATTTTCATCGATGGATATTTTTGCAAATAAATTAAAAACGGTCACATATACGAGAATAGTGCAAGAGACCAGAACGCTAAACAAAGGAACAGAGAGTTCAAATTTCATACCGGAATTCATACAGGGAGCCAAAAAAAAGTTCTGAAAGATAAAATTGTAGCCGATTCAAGAAAATGTAACACCCTGTATACTGCGACCGGCAATTCTGATACTTTATTGTAGATATTTTAAAAAAGGGTTAATGTTCCAAATTTGAAACAATTATCGCAGAATATAAGAGAGAAAACGCAAAATACGAGAAAAAAAATTGAAACTTTGCCACCCTGTATAACGAAAATAAGGCGTTTTGGACCATGCATATATTTGCATTTTTTTTCCTATTTTGACAAGTACTATCATCCCCTGAAATATCTGCATGACATTAATTAACACCCTGTATAGGCTAATTTTAGAACTAACCTATTTTTATAATATCGTCGCCCTAAGATGCAAATGGCCTAACTCCACTTTTTGTCTAAATTGACATTTTGTATTGGTTGTGTTCGCGAAAATTAACCACACCGACTGAAAAACACTTTACGACCAGAACATCAACCTTCGCGCCAAAAACAGTAAGTTGAAACTGGCCTATCTCCGGTCCATTCTATGATATTGGCCTAACTCCCAATAAATGTGTGCAAGTAATGTGTGATAATAGACTGTCGCTTGTTTCAAGTAAGTAGTTTTTCGTGTCTCCTGAACAATTTGCCTTTTGCGAGTTAGGCCATTTGCATCTTAAGGCGACGATATACATTTTATGTAATGAATTTTTCATATTAATATTTCAAGCATTCGAATTCTGGTACAAATTCAAGTATATTTAGGTAGTTGCGGATTCTGTTCAAAATTTCTCTCCGTGTACCGTGTAGTTCACGCCCAGTTTATTTGTCAGAGCGGGTCTATGATCATAAAAATCTCGTAAAATACGAGAGCGGCATAATAGCTTGTGCATGTCATGTTCTGCAATTCTGCATTGATTTGATAATTTAAATTTAACCAGTCGTAGAGTCGTTCAAATTCGCGGAAATTTTTAGCCGGTATTTTGACTATTTTTTTTGTTTATTAAGATTTAATATGGTTTTATTGAATTCAGTTAAAGTTTAAAGTTAAATAAACACGAAAAAACAATTAGTGCGTCGTCGGATATAAAATACACCGTGGAATTTAAAAAAAAATCTTTTAGCAAGTTACCGTTGGAGGAGTAAGTGATTGTCAAGAACATTGAAAGACCTAAACCTGCAATTAACATCACATTAAAATATTTACTAAAAATTATTGACCAAATTTGGGCGTAGTCTTAAAAAAAATTTCGCCTGCGGCGCATTTCGCCGGTGGCGGGCTTTTTATGCGCCCCCACGTTAACATGTCACGAGCCGCCACTGGACTTCAGCACCCCCAGTGTTGACCGACTAACTACGCCTATGCCAGGTAAACTTACATTACATAAACAAACAAAAAACCTATAGTTGGCCAAAAATGTCAACATAATATAACATCTTTTTACTTTAATCTTAAATTACAGGATGGGATCACGCTTAAAGTCAATGTCAATGATGTTATAGGTATAGTTTAACAGAAACGTAAGAGAAGTAACGCTAAAATATTGCAGTTCTAAATTTAGGGATTGACAACCCCTCGAGAGATCATGCAAATTGGACCTGAAGTAAAGTATTAATTGCTAGTTTGAAGGTTTATTTTAAGCAAAAGACGATGGGTCAACAAGAACAAATGAATTTCCCATATTTTGCCCATGGGCAGCCATTCCAAGACTTTTAAATTTTCGTATATTGAGTCAAATTTTGTGAGACCAAAAACGAATCTACTACAATTCCTTTGTACCTTTTGTATTCGATACCTGGCAACAAGGCCGTAGCCAGAAAATAATTTCGGAGGGGGTTTGTTCCAGTGGCGGATTTAGGATTTGTTCTAGGGGGGGTGGGGGGGGGGGGGGGGCAAGAGAACTATTTTTTAGGTGCCACGCCCTTATTTGGGTAAAATAACCGTAAAGCTTAATCTGCGGCAATATGCCAGACTTTAAAACACTCTTTTAATTTAAAAGGAATTCGAAATTTGAAAGGTCGGTCGACAAAATAAACAATCAACTATTTATTTTACTAATTACCATGTCTCTTATAATTATATCTAAGTTAAAATATTCATGGATTAAATCTAGGTCACGATTTATACTACCTATTATTGACGTCCGTAGCTGTTTTAGCAAAGAAATGTTAAAATAATTGTAAATCATCTGCATAACCATGACCAGAGCAAGTAAGGAGTTTACTAAACAGATCAAAGGTCTATATCAGAAACAATAACGGGCCAAGAACAGACCCCTTCGGTACTCCAGTTTCGACACATAGGCTCTCCGAATACTTACCTTTGCTGCCTGGCCGACAAATAAGATCTAAAGAAGTTTATGGGGTATCACCAAAACCAATGTACCTACTTTAACTTAGCACCCAACAGACCATGATCTACAGTGTCAAAGGCCTTAGAAAAGTCTCCAGCACCAGTGCTGTGTTCTTCCCAGCATTCGTTGCCATTAAAATATCATCACTGATGACGTTTAGAAGTACTGACACTGCTGTGGGCTTTTCTTAAGCCCCGACTAGAGTTCAGGTAAGATGCTATGTTGCGTAATAAAGTCAGTAACCTGATTATCTATTATTTTCTCCAGTATTACTGAAAAAACTAGCAATGTTCTAATTGAGCGCAAACATAGACATTTACTTTAGTTACGTAGATACAGCTTATCTCGTGCGCAAATAAAAGTTAAGTTTTGGGTGAAAAAATACGTCTAGCGCACGGCCCAGCAGGATTGGGCATGCGCACAAACCTCTTGTTATCGGTCTGTCCTTCTTTAGCGACATGCTCAAAATACACTTCAGAACCGGCTCTGCGCCATTTTTGTTGGGTTTTAACTTTTCTCTGTGGATTCCTTGTTGTTTATTGTGGGTGTTTAAAATTTACGGATTTCTAATTTTTGTGTAGTTTAGTAAATTGTGTTTGTGCGTTTAGAGTCTCGAATACTCGGATTGAAATATAAACAATGCATGGCTAGTAAAAACCGTTGTATGATTTTATTATGCCCAAATAGGGGCCAGGTATTTCGTATCAGTAAATATGGAGAAGTGATATGTATCTTGATATATAACTTTATTTTATTATTATCAATTTAAACACGTCTAACTAGGCCTATACTACACAAACAAGGTACGAAAATAAAGAGAAACACGCACCAAGACGGATTATCCCGATGCATATTTTAGTATATTTTATTTCCAGCCCTGCAATCTAATTAGGTACGCCTATTTTTCGGGCCGCATATTGGCTTCAAAAAGCTTAAAAGACACTTTATATTATACAGTGAGGACCAGAAGTCCTGCATAAATTCGATAAAAAATTAGTTTTTCGGAAAAATGCTTGTACCTACACGTAAATTTTTATTTTCTTCTACGCATCTTTCTCGGTTCTGCTTACGTTGGAGATATCTGAATGTCTTGATATTTTATATTAAATATATCACAAACTTCCCTTTGAGTAACATGGAATCTTACGTTTTTCGAGTAATTAAAGTATAAATTTAAATAATAGCTGGAGATTGTACATAATGATTTAAAAAAAAAAATTGGATTAGAGTTTTTCTTTGCATTTTTTGAGAACATTTACCATAGTAATGTATATTTTTTTTTACACCATCAGAAAGTAGAGATTTCAACGAACAAAAGGCCCACCGACTTTTTAAAAAAACAGATATTTTGACGTGAGAATTTTCGATTAAAAATTAAGGTGCTTTTTCGATATTAAGTCAAAATAAGGTGAAAAAATAAATGTTTTAAATCAAAAAAATTATAGTGTGTTTAGGACATAAAAAGGTAAGTTTTCACCAAATTTCGCGAAAAAAATTTTTTTTTGTAAAAGATAAAAATAAAGAACCAAAAACTTGGTTATTTGAATTTTTCACATAAATTTTGAGATTATGTAAAAAAGGTAAATACAAAAGTTGTAGATCTTTTTATTACCTACAACTTTGTCATTTAACGTTTTTCCATAGGAGTTGTAGTTTTGCCGGAAATCGAAGTAAATCGTTTTCTACCCTTAAAAACTCACCCCTTTACACTTCCTGACCTCGGATCGCCCGTAAATTATTTTTCCTTTCATTTTTGTTATATTCTCTTCCTTTTCCAATGGGTTTCATCCTACTATTATTTTTTTTCACTTTTTACCATTTTCAAAGACCCTGGTCTATTAGTTAAGTACGAAATTCTGCATGAGACAAGATTAAATGTTACTTGATAGCTGTCAGCTATAAACTGACATTTAATGACAACAAATTTGAAGGACTGCTTTATACCTATTTAAATAATAAAACCCAGGTGACTTTAAAAAGACTACTATTTAATCGAAAATCTCTCGATAATCTTTCACTTTAGGCGTAGGATATGCTATATCAGATATGTTTAGAATGTTTATTAGAATTAAAAAATCAAAAAATATACGTGGTGTTTCATAAGACAAAAATACCGAATTATGTCATATATTTTGTGTCACCCGGTGACACATTAAATATATGACATAATTAGTCACCCTGTATACTAAACTTTCACGTCAAAAGATGCGTAAATGAAAAATTCTTGAAAAAGAAATTGTGCTTGAAAATGTTTTACAAACACGCACCCAAGTTTTTGTCAAATTGTAAAAATCAATACAAGTTATATATCAAATAATATTTGACTTGAGGTTAGATACGCGATAACATCGAAGATTGGTTTATTGTGCTGGATTTGTTTGTTTTTTATATTTGATTTTATAAGACTAGTTTAATTGACTTTTTCTCTTCTTTTCGAACTAAAAACACGACGACGAATCATTTTTACACAAGTTTTAAAAACAAAACCTTAAAAACAATTTTTTATCCTCAAAATCTGATAGGTTTGCAACTACTAAAAAAGATCGAAATCACTTTTTTCCTAACTTGATCAAAAATTGAGAAGATATTCCAATTTTTTGGCAAGAATTTGGATCAAAACTTTAGCTGTTTACACGTAAAAATAAAGTGAAGGTAACTTAAATTTTAAAGCCCGAACTGGTACCTAACTCAAAAATACCAAAAATATTTTATTTTATTTTTTATTCACTGTTTAAATAAAACTTACTAAGTAAAAAATATATAAAATATGATGCTCTTACTGCTTAAAGTAGTGACACAATATTACTAATGAGATTCACAATAAGTAAAATTCCACCCTTCAATTAATAATGAATGAAAAATAAGTATATATCTTTTGGGCCAACCACAGGAATTTTTTTTGGTGCAATTAATTTGACATATTATATTATCTAATAAAGAGATGTATCCTAATCGTTAAGGCTGGCTGCGAATATTCCTATTTGACAGTCCTGTTACGTTGTATCTACAATAACAGACCAATCAATCGGTAGATAAAAATTACCATAAACTGCATAGGATGTACTCTACCAGTAGAAATGTACGGATGGCAACACAATTGTTGCAGATTTCTGTTGTATAGAGGGCCTCCAATGTCCTGCAAGGTATTTTTTACCTACACCAATTAGACAGGGCTGCCACAAGTGGTAATCTAACAAACTAACACGTAGGGAAGGTCTTGAAAATATAGCTGTTAGTAGGGGATAGTGGGGCAACTTCGTCAGCGAGCTTTACTCGGAATCGATAGGTTTCGGAAATTCAAACACGAACTGGCTTGACGGTACATCGTAAGCATGTAAGTAAACGGTAAACAGTTAGTAGTTGTTCCTTAAGTCAGTATTAAAATAACACTGTCGCAAGTTCGTTATTTGACAGTAATAACAAAAAAAAAATTTTTTCTTTCGATTTATGTAGTTTTAGTTTTAAATGCCTTTTACCTACCTAATAAAGATGTGTTAGTATCCTACTATTTTTAAATAAAGCTATGGGTTCTTGTGTCATATACGTCTGCTCGAATTTCATAACATTTTTGGATTTTTTTTAAAAGCTTGCCTCAAATGGAACAAATTGAAGCTTAAAAAATGTTGGATGAAGCAAGTTTTCCAAAAAAGTATTGTTATGTCTTTTTCTGTAAATACAAATCATTTTTACAATCCTGCAAACCTTATTCACATGTCGAATTTGCCCTACTCTCCCATAAGTGAAAAATCGGATCAGGGCCGGCGCAAGGGGTGGGCAAGCCAGGCCCCTGCCCAGGGCGGCAACCTTAGGAGGCGGCAAATGGGCTGTGAAATTAACTATTTTAAAAAACTCATTAAACCAAGATTCATTTATTTATGAAAAATTAAAAGTAGGAATTTTAATAAAATTTGCTTTTAATATGTTTTACGAACTTTTAAGTATATGTACCCACTCATTTCAAAAATCCACAAGCATGAGAACGACATAAGAAAGTTGAGGTATGTGGTTTTTAAATAAAAACACGTTTTGAAAGATGAGTAGAGTTTTCGTGTATTAATAAAGATCAAATTCAAAACCGAGCCAACAATACATAGCAATATAGATAAAATATCAAAATCCTTTAATGAACAGCTTACAAGCATAAAAAACTCCCGCTTAAAAATGTATAAAATGTGTATTTTGGCAAATAAAACTTCAACATTTTTAATACCAATTTGTTTGCTCACGTTTTATTATACTACTAAGCCTGGAATGAGTTTAGGTTATCTCTTTTAATTTTTGTTATAAAAGGGCGGCATTTTACCTTTTTGCCCGGGGCGGCGAAACTGCTAGCGCCGGCCCTGATCGGACTGTTAAGAAGTTATCCACTGCGCAGCCTTCATTTTAATAAAAACGTTTGTTTATGACATTGGCATGAGGAAATTTGGAAACCTCTTTTGTAAGTTAAAATTGTGAAAACTTAAAAGTTATTTCTATGAATAAATTGTGACTATTTCACCACAGTACTTATGGCCGCTGTCAGTTCATCCTCGTTTTAACGACAAGATAGACGTTTAGCACATAAGGGCATGTTGGGGAAGAATGGTTAAATAGCTGACCACGTAGTAAGGGGAAAGTAGAAAACGTTTAGTATGCGCCCAAGCCATAGACATAAAATATAAAGAGATACAAAATTGTTTACATTGATTTGGTCCTGATCAGAAATCGTGAATGAATCAACGTGACAAATTCCTGCTGATTTCACAACAATAATATCTGCTTACTTTGTTGAGTTCGCCCTTATAAGTATACATAATCAATCCCATCCTAAACCCGATAAACGATACAGCTGCGATGACAAACGGCGAATTCAACGTTCCCACTCGCACCAATCGTTGCGCATCGGCTCGTACGTGTCCGACTTTGGAGGACAAACGGCGAACTCCACATCATGCGATGTGTTGAGTTCGCCCAAACCAAAAAAGTTAAAATCAGTTTTTCTCAAAACATGTTGTCGAGTTCGCTTCTAAGCGCCTCATATGTATTAATTATCTTACATGCATTTGTCATGTGTATCTATTAAGTAAAAATATTATACAATGTGTTTTTTAAGTTTCCTACTCGTAAAATTATATTTTTGCAAATTACATCAAATTATAATGTTTGAGGCAAATCACTCTGGCAACGCCGTATGGACGTTTTTACTATATTTTACTACTAGTGACGTCAAATTTTAAGAATTTTTTAGATTCATTTATTTTCTAAGTGAGTTTATTCAGGTTATGTTTTTTCGCTTGCAGTGGAGTAGCTAATTCTATATTTTCAGTAAATGTTGAAAAATACCCGTATGGAGTTGACAAGAGGAAAAAGATCTTTATTATTGATTTTACGACGAAAAGTTATTCGTTATAAAAAATTCTGCTGGTCGAGAAAATAAAGTTGCCATATAAACATTTTAGATCAGATGTGTAGATGTGTTGATATGTTAAGAAAACATGAAAATGCTTTAAGAGAGAAGTACCATTATTTATTATTTTAGACAAAATGTTTATGAAACAAAGTTGTTTATAATCCAAAATAAAGCCTAAATTCAAAATTTGAAATCTGAATTCTAATTTTTTTTTACAATAGAATTTATGAACATTCAAAATGAAAACCTGATAGTGCTAACCTATTTAGGTATTTAATTTATTTCTAATTTGAAGAAATGTGTGCAGGTTAGAGGAGGATATGTGGAATAATAAAAGTTTTTTCCACAATTTATTGTACATTTTGAATGTTCATAAATTCTATTGGAAAAAATAAAAAACAAAAATTAGAATTCAGATTTCAAACTTTGTATTTAGGCTTTATTTTAGATTATAAACAACTTTGTTTCATAAACATTTTGTCTAAAATAATAAATAATGCATGGTACTTCTCTCCTAAAGCATTTTCATGTTTTTTTAATTTATCAACATACCTACATCAGATCTAAAAATTTTATATTCAAATTAATTTTCTCGATAAGCAGCATTTTTTTATAAAGAATAACTTTTCGTCGTAAAATCAATAATAAAGATCTTTATTCTCTTGTCAACTCCATCCGGGGACACACTGTAGTATGTGGATTTTTTTATAATATCTGAATATCTCAAAAAAAAAAATACAACGGTTACGGGAAATACAAAAGTGTCGGAAAAGTGGGTACTTTCCGGACGATTTTTCAGTTTCCGGTTACCGAAAAAATAGACACGCCCAGAAATTGTTTTTTGGACTCGCAGACTTCCTATAAGCTCGTCATGGAATCTTGTCTACTCGTCCATAAAACAGTATCTATTTTCCGGACTTACGTAAATTACTATTTTTGACTCTTGTTTTCCAACCGGTTGGAGAGAATTTTCAGAATTCTATTTGCAGTATAGTGTAGTAAAGAACCTTTTACTCGAAATCTGCAAAAGTCACGTGGTTCTTTTTAGTGAGAAAGCACATTATGCCACCGTACCCGTAGTGGAAGCGAACTTATCTGAAAATGTGGTATGTAGGTATAATTGTAAACAAATGGTGTTTTATGAATGAAATGTTTTGTCTCTTCTTATATTATAGTCTATGGCCCAAGCAATAAAAGTTTGAAAGAATCTGCACAAATGCTCTTAAACTCCAACCTATATCATTAAAAAATTGTTAAATAAAAGGTAATATAAAACTTTGCCTCCAAGTGGCTGGCGCCTCCTATAAAAATTATAAAATTGTGTCACTACACTTATATCACGACCATTACTTTATGTAGTGGCGATTTTTCTTTCTAGTATTCCCTTCCCATAATTAATACAAGTTTCTCCTTTTGCTTTTGAGTTAATTTGATGACCTCCTCTGATTTCGGAGCATGAATGATCGACTTACAAAACTCCCTATGTATTCGGACTCCATCTAGCGCCTTGCTCTGAAACATCTCGTGTTGTTTAATTTCCTTTATAAATTGTTTTTGCATCTTGAGTTGACTCCTACGTAATCGTTGACGGCAAATTGTCGTACTGAAAACAACATTGATGCATATTTATACCGTGCGAGCAAAAATTATTTGCATCAAAGAGGGCTTGGATTAAAAAACGTAGGGCTTGGTTTAGATCACAATGATATGGGGACGATATATCTAACCAAATCTAGGTTAAAATTTTGTCAAATTCATATTATGACATGATATGCCAAACTAATGAGTAATAAAATAAGGAGACAAATACAAATTTATTTTTGTTGTTTACAAAATTAACAAAGTAAGAATATACAAAAAGTAAAAGAAAAATAATTACATAAATTGCTGAAATTGGAATTGGCCACCGCCATGCTCCAAGCATAAATTCACGTCTCTTTATATTTTCGAAAGTGTTGACTAGCTTCTCTGGGGAAATGTTACCACATTCTTGGATAATCCTTTCTTGTAATTACTCTAAATTTGCAACTGGGGTTTTAAAAATAGTGTTCTTTAAATGAGGAAAAACGAAGTAATCCATAACCGTTAAACAAGGTGATCTAGGTGTGAATTCAATGTCTGATCGAAAACTGATCAATCTGTCGTCGATAGAATTGCGCACGTAGTTAATAGTTTCGGCGACTGTATGGGCGGTTGCACCGTCCTGTTGAAAATATCCAAAACGTAGTTCGTCGTCAAGTAATTGCTCCACAAATGGATTCAAAATATTGTCTCTATACCGCTGTGCTATAACTGTGTCATGGAAAAAAATAGGACCAACAATTCTTCTTCGGAAAACAGCTAACCAGACACCAATTTTTTGAGGGTGCAATGTGGACTCTACAAAAAAATAGGGATTTTCACTACTCCACATGCGTGTATTCTAAGAATTCACATAACCGGAGAGGTGGAACCAGGCTTCATCCGAAAAAAATGTCAGGTCTAATAAATCATTTCTTTCCAATAAATTTTGGTTAAACCATTGAGAGTAATTCCTGCGTCTTTCAAAATCTGCGGCTTGTATTTCTTGGAATACTTGCACTTTAAAAGAAAATAAATTTAGCTGCTTCTTAAGAATAGTCCTGCATGTTCCATAAGAACTTCTTGGGACAGGCGTCTTATACAATTTGTTGGCATATTTTGCATTATTTCACGAACGTTTGCAACAAGTTCTTCTGTTCTTACAGATGGTCTTCCTGCTCCCTTTTTGTGTTGTATAGAACATGTTTCCCTAAACACAGCCTCACAGCCACGGTTCTTTTCAGGCAATGATAAAAATCCCCAGCAATAAAAGCAACGTTAGGAAAATGTTCGTGAAAATCGTCCATGCACAAACCCGGATTGTATTGCCATTCACCATTTACTCTAACCCTGTTTCGAAAATACGCTTCAACCATGAATGTTTTGTGCTGTTCCGTAATGCCCATTGTGTGAATTGTTCACGAAATTGGAAAAATTGGCGATGAATCAAATTAATTGTAACGACTGTCAAAGATGACGGAATAACTGATTGATTGTTAATTCAGGTAGTTACTGACACCCAACAGGTATTAGCTCTACGGCTAAGCATTACGTCCTTAGATGCAAGGCCTTCTTTGATGCAAATAATTTTTGCTCGCACGGTATCGTTGTGTTTATAACTTTCTGCAGCATTATGGCGAGAAGGGGACTAAAACAGCTAATTTATGTTCTGATGGATGCACAGGCCAGAACAAAAATTCTATAGTTACCTTGATGCTACTTTACTCCTGTCATAGCACAATTTCTACCGCAATGTCTCATTCAGGGAACTTGTTTGTTCCATCACAACTATTGCCTATTTTCAAACATGCAAGAAGGAAACAACCATACATTGTGAATAAGATGGAACATGCTGACTAAAGATTTGTCAAAACATTTACGAGTTTTATGTATCCGTGGAGACGATAACAAAAACAAAGTGAACTGGACAGAAATCTCGGAGTTTAAAGAAAGAGGCTAATAAAATTTTCTACAAGATATCCCATTGTGATGAAACCTACAGAAGCATTATCCTAAAAAGAAACCAGGAAAATATTTTAAATTTGTCTGTTGGGAAGCTCAATAAGGAAAGACCTAAAGTAACAGCCCTTAAATACGACCGACGTGCAACTTGGTTTCACTGGTGCTCTGGAAAAGACCCGGTGGTAAAATCTCTTGACCACGTTCGTTGCCTTCTACAGATCGCTTCCCCATGAGTAAACGCCGATGTTTATTGTATAAACATTTTGCTTAAGTTTAGTTTCCTTATTAACGTTTTTTTCAAAGTTTATGTTAATTTTTTTGTACCAAAAATATATTTTTGCATTTAAATAACGGGGCGTATCTTTTTAGCAATCTATAAATCCAAACATTAACGGCACACAAAAGGGCGTATCTCATTTGTTTAAACGTTTTCCTCTTTTTTTGCAATGTCGAAGATATTTAGGTATTTAACACATATTTTGTGTGAATGTATATAGTGAATTGCATTCTTTTTGTGACTGAAAAGCCCAAACAACAGCCATAAAAACCTTATAGTATTTTTGTGGCAGAAGTTTTAATTGCATCAAAAATTTAAAATCGCTCTCCTGCAAAACTATCAATTTTGAGATACGTCCTTTCGTATGCAAGGCGACGATATGTATGGAAATAGTCGATTATTTCTTAAAGTAAAATAGTCAGCGAAAAATAATAAACACGAAAGGTGTAAGGGTTCTTAAAGTTAGATTTTAAAAAAATGAGTCTTTATACCTACTGGATGAGCCAAAAAGTCGTAGCAAAGCAAAACGTGGAACACCCTGTATAATTATAACTTTAGATCCCTTAAACATACTTACTAAGGCAAAACCAATCTGGTGTAACTTGGATCGTTACTGTCTTGGCTTGTTGGCAAATAAGGCGTCAGATCAACGTGCTTGGGCGGCGGTCTTCCAATGGAAACTTTGCCAGTTTCCTCGTCCGCTTCGGTCGCGAAAATGAAGTTTTCAGGAACAAGAAACTGGTCACTTACGCTGTGACTTACTTTGAACTTTTTAGCTAAAAACAAAGTGTGTTTTATTTTTAAAAAATGGGGTTCAAATACACGGTAATCAACGCGTGAACAAAAATACCTATGGCGTGATGAAACCGATATTTTTTTATACAGGGTGTCCGGAAACTTCGTTCGTATACTTTAAGGGGATATTCTACATATGAAAATATGAAAAAAAGTTCATATGAATGTAGGTCCTTAAATTACTTATAAGGAAGCTATGGCCGTCCAAAGGTGACCTCTAAAGATTAGTTTCTATTTTATATCTATGCAACCGCTTAAGGTACCGGTGTGCTTTTTGGCACACAAACTAATATATTAACAATTGCTAATTTATGATATTGAGAGTTATTATGAAATTTAGTCAGGGACGTTCTTACGGTGGCTTAGTTTATTTATTCCTAATTTTTTTACACGACACATTTAAAAAATTTTACCCAAAAATTATAATTCCAGTGATTTTTCTACACAAAAAAGGTATTCTTAAAAAAAAATATTGGACCAATGATTTAGGAGAAAAATCGATTTATTTAAATCATTGCATAAACTATTATCGAATTTTGTTTAAACTAAAACATCAGGGGCGGCTAGTGCATAAGAGCTGCAGAGCTGCAGAACCCCCAAAATTTTCACATTATTTGACTATTTTTCTAATATAATTATTATATTTCTAAAATTATTGGAACAGCAGTATATTTTCGGTCGGGTGTTGGTATAATAGGCCTTCAAATCGCGTAGGTGTGTTGAGTATGACGCCGTCGCTGAAGCCCGCATTTCACAGTCGGTCAAATGAAGTTATTGGCATTGTTGCGCTGCTAAATTGCAACACGACGTAGCTGGGACGCTAACGAGCTCTGTGCTCGGCTAGGAACCCCTTCCTTCGCCCCGTACCGCACTTGCTCATGGGTTTAGATAGCGAAATTTAAGCAGAAATAGAGCTGCAAAACGTGCAGTACAATTCCTGACGGCGGGCTCAGCGTTGGTTGCGTGTTCGCGGTCGCATTTATTTATTTAGTTTAGAAGACGCCAAACGGATGAGCGGGAGGTTATCGTCGTGTTTGTTATTTGTTTTTGTATAATTGTGTAACTAACAATGAATGTTGTGGATAATTTAATTAATGTAAAAAAATTCTCTCTCTTTACTTATGAAGAAAAACTAAAACTGAAAGAAGAAGGACGGCCATTGCCCGATATTTTAATAGAAAAGTGTGGTTCAAGCCGGGGAAAATCGTATAAAAGGATTTTTACAAGAGACATTTATGCCAGAAACGACTGGATATGCGGATGCAATAAAAATAATTCTCTTTTTTGTTTTCCGTGCCTTTTGTTTGGTGGAGATAAATCTTGGACTGTTCTTGGTGTAACCGATTTAGTACATCTTAGCGAAAAAATCAAACGCCATGAAACATCAAAAAATCACTTAAACAATGTAATGAACCTGGGTTACGCTTTTTAGCTATTTTTTCCTAGACATTGTAATTTTTGCCAAACCAAACTTGGCAATTTTTTACTTTTTATAATAGACACGTGATCCAGAGACTGTAAAAAAATAGCGTTTTTTATACCCTATCGGCAGAACTCACAAACTTTACTGTCACGAGCCGCCACTGTAAAACATCAAAGTAGTCTTATGACAAAAACAAATTTGAAGTAAAATACATCAAGAAGCCCATGGTTAGCGTTAAAATAAATTGACAATGACGTTTTTGTGATTTATTGTAGTAATCATTGATCAAGTGCAAAGTGTTTTTGACTACTAGGACTCCACAAGCAGAAGAAAGAGTGCTCGAATGCGTTGCAGCCAATCCGGGTATAAGCACAAGAAGAATTGCCTTACAAGAGGGTATCCCTAAGAGTACAACATGGGAAATTTTGCATGAACAACTTCTTTATCCATTCCATATACAAAGAGTTCAGGCGCTTAAGCCTCAAGACCTACTTCCTCGTGCAGAGTTTTGTCAGTGGATGCAGAGAAAATGTCATCAAGACCGTTTTTTTCTACATAAAGTATTGTTTACTGACGAAGCAGGGTTTACCCGTAAAGGCATCATAAATTATCTTAATAACCATGTATGGGCAGAAGAAAATCCCCATTCAATTTTCGAAAGTCGCTTTCAAAATAAATTTGCAATTAATGTTTGGGCAGGTATATTGGGCGATCGATTAATAGGGCCATACATTATGCCTCAACGTTTAGATGGGCCCGCATATTTAGATTTTTTACAAGACTCTTTGCCTGATCTACTTGAAGATGTGCCGTACCAGCAAAGACTTACAAACTAATTTATGCACGATGGGGCTCCACCTCATTTCAACATAAATGCGTATAATTGCATATTTAGACGTGGTTTTTAGTTCTGATCAACTTTTTTCAATAACAATTTTTGATAATGTTAAAAATAAAGGTACTTGAAACATTCACATTTTTTGACAAACCTCGTATATGACTGGAAAATTTCGATATTTGATGGTTGCATTTTAGGTTTTAGACCATGCAGAGCTTTTTATGAAGAATAACTTTTTTTCGTAAAATGAATAATAAAAAAGTTTTCTATATGGTGCAAACTTACGGAGACATACTGTATAATTGACTAATTAATCTACCAATTTCAATTAATCTATTGATTCATTTCATATTACATTTGAGCTAAATATTAAAATTAACTATAATTCTATTATCTATCAGCTGTTTTTTAAGGTACGCTTAAAATTGTTTGGCTCAAGCTTCTTTAGATCATTCGGTAAGACATTAAGACATTTGCAAATAGTATAAGAAAAAGCCCTCAGAAACTGTAATGAGCGATACTGAGGAATAGTAAACCTGATCATTTCTACGAACAGTGGTGGCTTCTCCTATGAGGCAAGTGAGGCAATGCCTCACTAATAATTTTGCAAATTAAATAAATTACAAATTTATATTACTTTACTATTTGCATAAATATATATCCACTAGAATTAATGCCGTCAATCTTAACGCGCTTCGCTAGAAATATCATCTATCATCCATCTCATTTCTGCATGCGGTCGTATATGGTAGAAGCCGGTCTCGCGCTTCCTTGTCTTTTACGATCCCTTGCGTGTTTTGTTCTTATATCATCCATCTCATTTCTGCATGCGGTCGTATATGGTTAAAGGCCTCCCGCTTCCTTGTCTAGCGTATTAGTAATGTGATGTATGATACCCGTAATAGTCCAGTCGAATCTAGTTTTAAATAGCGCATAAAAACATTCTTCTGAGGCCAGCCTCAACTCTCTACGTAAATTTAATGCGAACGCGAGGGGACTAATCTAATCTATAAAGATGAACGCCGCGACACGGTATTTGGAGAAATGCTATTATTACAAAAAATGGTAAAACGGTAAGATATGATAGGTTAAGTTCAGTTTTTAGTTTAAAATTCGCTATGAAGTTAGCGACTATTTGGTTTAACCGGGACTTATAAAACTGATATATTTTATTAATCTTAACATTAAAGTGGTGCTTAATCTTATCTTTAGCGTTCAAATTAAACAGAACCTATACAACTGGGCATAAGATAAAAGTGGAGCTTAATCTTATCTTTATGCCCAGTTGAATAGGTTCCGGTTAATCGGCATTTCATTGTTATAGGTTGCGGTTATCTAAAAATGGTCAGATTAACCGTTGGTTTGGAATTATAGGTTGCGATTAGCGCCAAACTTGGGGTTTAACTAACAGTTAATTTAACAGGCCAAAAAGCACCTGTTGAAAATCAATCTTAGGATTAAAATAGGAAAAAATGACATACTTCTAACATATAACCTAAAAATCCTAAAATACTTATATTATAAAATATGATGATATGTGATTTTATTATTATATTATACATTCAAGGCAACAAATTGTAAAACGGTAAGGTATGATAGGTTTAACCGGGACTTATAAAACTGATATATTTTATTAATCTTAACATTAAAGTGGTGCTTATGCCCAGTTGTATAGGTTCCGGTTAATCGGCATTTCATTGTTATAGGTTGCGGTAATCTAAAAATGTTCAGATTAATCGTTGGTTTGGAATTATAGGTTGCGATTAGCGCAAAACTTGGAGTTTAACTAACAGTTAATTTAACAGGCCAAAAAGCACCCGTTGAAAATCAATCTTAGGATTAAAATAGACATAATACCTAGATAAAAAATTACATACTTCTAACATATAACCTAAAAATCCTAAATTACTTATATTATAAAATATGATGATGATGTGATTTTATTATTATATTATACGTTGAAGGCAACAAATTGTAAAACGGTAAGATATGATAGGTGAAGTTCAGTTTTTAGTTAAAAATTCGCTATGAAGTTAGCGACTATTTGGTTTACCCGGGACTTATAAAACTGATATATTTTATTAATCTTAACATTAAAGTGGTGCTTCTTCTTTAGCGTTCAAATTAAACAGAACCTATACAACTGGGCATTAATCTTCTCTTTAGCGTTCAAATTAAACAGAACCTATACAACTGGGCATTAAAGAAAGTATATCATGAAAATTATATGCTTAGCCATCTGACTGACCAGGCTAGGCGATAGGGGATACAATGGGTATCTTAAGCCTAAGTATACAGGCTCCCGCCAACCCCTACGTAAAAAAAATTAATAAATACCATCGATACTTTTTCTACGTTCTTCTATCCATTCCTGATTGAACTGAGCCTCGAGGAGTGCTTCTCCTTCCATATGTATATCGTAAGTATTGAATCCTGAATAGTCGCTGATTCTGGAGGTATACGAAGTAGAGTCGTCCATACTGCTTTTACAACCTAGAACGATACTAATAAAATATTTCGACCAAAGAAACTATTTCTGGACAAAAAAATGTAAAAAAAAACTTTTAACAAAAAGATGTCATCAGACTTGTTTGACAAAACAGTGAAAGATGTGTTTGACAGAAGAAGTAAAATAGGTAATGGTGACAATTGCCAATCGAGGTGAAAATTTAATTAAAGTACATTAATTTTCCTGTTTACTAGGTATTTCAATATTTATTATTATAAACCCTGCCTATAGGTATACGAGGCTAACCAAACTATACCAAATTTAATTTACGTCTGGGTCCGTACAGCTTACTTCGTGCGCAAACAAAGTTAAATTTTGTAAGTGAAAAAATGCGTTTATGGGTATTTCTATTATAAATTTAAAAAACCATGTTCCGTTAACATTTCTTACCCTGAAGTTTATTATTTGATATATGTTTAATTTTTAACATAAAATACACACTGGTTGGTAATTAGAACCATATTAAAATCACAGTTTTCTACAAAGGTTACAGTTTAAATTAAATAGCAAAAGTCAAATTGTCACTTCTGTCCCTTGTCCCCACTAATAAAACTTGTCATACTACCCTATTTTGCCAGCTAAAAATGTATGTGTGTTAACGTTCACATATAAAAAAAATAATTTTAGGAGTGTTTACTTCGCAAAATTGCCCTATAATTTATAAATCTATATATCATAGGTTCATATTTCTTAAACAACAAGTTGTCCCCAGCGTTTTTCGTCACCTCTGTCTCTTGGTATTTGTCAAGTTGTACACTGACAAAAATGGATCTACCACTGTCGTGAGTTGCAAAATTAGAGCTACTTTAATGCACGTCTCTATGTTGTGCCAGCTGAGCCTACGAATTATCACAAATCATTTAATAACGCTACACAGCTTCTTTTGGTTCGCCTCAACACAGAAAAAGATTTTTTATCAACATTTTAAACACATCTGGGATTGCCACAATCCCTCATCTTGTAACCATTTTATACGTTACCCGAACTCCGTTTTTGGGTTGGGAAAACTTACTAATAGATTTAAAAGTGCCCTTTTTACCCGGATGTGCATTATTTTAACTCATCATCATGTGTAAATTATTTTGGGTTGGAATAATTCAGGACTTGTTTAAAATTAAGTCATAAAACGTGCTACAAAACCCCATATCGTGGGTAAATCACCGACCGAACAGTCACGGAAAGTTCCGAATTTGTGCTCGCGCCGGTTGGGTGCGGTTTTTTCTACTGTTTTAGTTTTAGTATACATTCGATCACGCGTAGGCGCAGAAGCAGAAGTAACTTACTGCACGTTGCGTCCAGCGGCGTTTCGAGCGACTTTAAAACATAGAGAACGCTGAACCGCATCCGAACAGGGATTGCACCTGTTAAAACCAATCTGATCAAATGGGGCCTATCTCAACCAAAAGACGACAAGTGTGACTGTGGCGCAGTTCAAACCATGAAACATCTCCTGATATTCCCGAACTGCCCCGCACGGTGTTCCCTCGACGACCTGTGGCTGGGCAAACCCGCGAAGCATTAGACGTGGCCCATTACCGGGCCGAGAAACTCATTCCGGACACGAAAAAGTAAAGTAAGTGTTAATGGAATGGGACCTTTTAAATTTTGTTGACCTATTTGAAATTAATTGTAAAATATGTTTTCTAAGAATAATATAACTTGACTGCAACACGCTCTGAGAATGATAAACTATTTAAGATTTTTGAAATAAAAATTGTCGATTTTTCTATCCATCTGTTAATATTCAAGAAAAACTATAAGCGTAGGTTTCGGAAAATCCTTCGAGAAGGATACTAAATTTCATATTTAGTTAACACGCATTAAGTACTCGTGTGTGTAAACTTAATACTTGAGGATGCACAAAAGATTTTACATTTTATGCTAATGACAGTTGACTTTGTATTAATTTAAAAATCGCATGTTAAAAAAATATGTAATTTTATTTTTGAAATACCGAAAAAGTCAATTGGCTTAAAATACTAGTCATTCAAACACAGGAAGACAAAACTGACAAACAGGCTAAACAAATTTATTGTGTTTTTATTGATATTTTTGTTCTAGGATATTAGCAACCTACCTGAAAGACTACAAAAAATTTTCGCTTTTCTTCGCTTATTTTTTGTTGCTTAAGATATGTATTCTATCAAGATTTGTAGATGTGTTCCACATTGAAGTAACTACATTTAAAGCTATTTCGTGATATTTTTATTTATATTTATATTAAATATTATATATATTCCTTTTGTATAAAACATTTTTTTACTGTTTAACTTTTATCATTATTGTTGGTGAAGTAATTCTTTAAATTCGTTGGTTAAATGTAAAAATGTTTTTTTATTTCACTAATAAACGTACTTTAGCTAATAACTGGGTTTGAATTAAGTTTCGAAATACACTCCTAAAACACATCATTTAATATTTTCAAAAAAAAAAGTACAGTATTTCTGACAGCCAAACGAGTGAGTTATTCTAGCCATCATCGTAAGCTAGAACAACTCAATAATCAAGTTTTCATAGCTCGACTCATGAATTAATCTAGCCCGAGTAGTAAACGAATCACAATTCACCTATTGGTCTCTGGCAGCTTTAACAATGAATTGCTTGCAGCCCAAGTCGCAGCTACGGTAGCCTTAGCTTACCAATGATTTAAGTCGGTTGGGTGAGCTATCCCAGTGCATAAAATAACACATTTTCTAAGCTATTACAACTTACGAACAGTGATTTAATGCAATTTGTTTGATTTAGTTGCTGTAATTCAGAGGTCTGGGCTGTCCCCTATTGGCAACACGCGTCGAGCTAGGATAATTCATATTTGAGTTATCTCAACTCGATATTTCGCTCAGTGTAGTTCATCCGTAGATGGCGCTTCTTTCAGGAAGGTAGATTAAAACCACTCAGTAAACTGTCATTGCTTAGTGTGATATGTTATTGTTGAGCAATAGTTTTTGTTTTTCCTTAAATAAAAGTGCAAAATCTTAAGAAGGTAAATAAATCGATTATTCAGTCTTCACTGTCCCCTGGCAAAAATGTATTTACTTCACTAATTTGTTGCTTTTTATTGTTTTTACGATGCATGTCTGCAAAAGCAAGAAACCTAAAATGTAAACAACTCTAAAACATGACCAAACATTTTTTATTAAAGAGATAAATGAAAAAAATGTCTATTCTGTCCCCGTCCCTTCTGTCCCCTTTTGCCTCAATTGTATGAAGAGGACAGAAGTGACTTGGAGGGACAGAGGTGACAAAAAAATATATCACATTTGCATCACCAAATTTAAAGTGAGCTATAGGTAAACTGATTATTTTACATAATGTATTTATTAAGAGGGTCAACAAACAAAATTATAACATGTCAGCTTAGTATTGAAATGAGTTAACAGGATCAACAATAAAATCGTATTTCAAGTTAGTATTAAAATATGTTTTAACTGCATTTTTTTCGAATATGGACTCTACGGGGAAAAGAAAAACTATCATTGATGTTAATGGTTTAATTGGCAAACTACAAATGATGAAAAAGAGCGAATAATGAAAGAAATCAAAGAAAAAAGCTAAGTATGAAGAAAAAAAGCAGAGAGAAAGACAAAGATACTTTAAAAAGAAGAAGCAAAGACAGCAAAAGGAAGAGAATTCTCCATCTTATGTACCTAGAGAATTGCATAAATCATTAATAAAGGAATTACCGGTAGAGACAGCATCAGGATCAAAAAACTTTGGTAAAAGGAAAAGTCAGATTGCAGATCCAAAAAATATAACAACAATTGATTCTACCGATAATGCGAAGAAATCAAAATATCAAGCTATAAAAGAGAGGACTAAAATTAAAATACTCACTATTTCTACTGAAGAAAAACGTCGAAAAAAACGCGAGAAAAAAGAAAACAGCGAGAAAAACTGAGACAGAATAAGGAAAAAAGGAAAAGCACGAAGAATATTGTAGAGAGGAAACAAAACCTTATTATGAAAAAAAAATACTTGAAAAAAATTAAACAGAAATGTCTTTTCGTGAGCAGAAATAACAAAGAAAAAAATGGTTTAAAAGTTCAAAACAAGGTTCCAATTCTCTGTATTACATATGTCAAGTATTAACAAAAGGACAAAAATTTGAAAGGATATTCTTAAAAAAAAAAGCAACAAGAGATTATCAAGGATAAATTCAGGGCCGTAGCCAGGGGGGGGTTAGGGGGGTTGTAACCCCCCCCCCCCCCCCGAAATGTTAACAAATAATTTTATTTACGGGCTACAATGGCTGCAGATCGCCTTAATGGTCTGGCTTTCCTATATGTCCACCGTGATATAAACGTAGATGTAAACAAAATCATAAATATTTTCTCTTCTAAGAACAGGAAACTTGATTTTGTAATTTAGTACAAAGTAAGTAGGTAATTCAGATATTTTTTTTGTTCTTATTGTTTATTTTTCGTTTTTATTTTTATTTTGTTTTTGATCTTAATATTACATAATATAATTTATTATACTTAGATATAATTATGACTTAATATAAGAAACATGTTAATTAGTAAAATAAATAGTTTATTGTTTATTTTGTCGACCGACCTTTCAAATTTCGAATTTCTTTTAAATTAAAAGAGTGTTTTAAAGTCTGGCATATTGCCGCAGATTAAGCTTTACGGTTATTTTACCCAAAAAAGGGCGTCGCACCCAAAAAAATTTCGCATCCGCCACTGAATCAAACCCCCCCCCCCCCCCCCCCCCCCCGAAATTATTTTCTGGCTACGGCCTTGGATAAATTTATGGTTTTTCAGATGTTGCTGATATTTTTGAATTTAATTACGAGAACATCCTAGGAAAACTCACAGAGCCGGAGAAGTATGGGCGTGAATTACTTAAGTTTAACATAAATGCTGAATTGCTTTAATGTTTTGTTATCTTTTAGTTCATTTATTTTTAATGGTTAAATTACTATATTTCTTTTATTATTGTGTTCATGCTTATTAAAATGATGAATAAATATTTCATAGTATATTTTTGTCTCTTCTGTCCCTTGTTTGGTCACTTCTGTCCCCATTGTTTATTTGCTTTAAAACAATTTAATCTTTACTTTTTTGATGTAGAATTAAATTCGCCATCAGTTACTGATAAAACTGTATCCATAATATTAACTGTCGTAAGATTGTACTTATGACGATTTTTTTTTAATATGGCCAAAACCATTTTTTATACTCTAATTTTTTTAAGTTTAGATATTAATATTTTTGTTATTTGCCCTACTTAACAAAGGTGTGAGGATAGATATTCAGGAATAAAATCAACAACTTTTTGTAAAATAAGGTCTCAAAACGCTATTTTGCTCAAAAAGGTCGATAATTTTGTCCATTCCGCACCTTAAAAACTAAGGCAATTTTTTATGCTAAAACGTAAGAATAAATTATGCATTATATATTAACAAAACTTAAATTACAACAGGACGTCTATTCTCGAAATAGGCGAATGATCATTTCAAGAGAAGTGATTACTTTTTCTCTTAAAAATGTTTAAACTGTATTCTTGAAACTTAAAATTACTATTCATTTCCATACGATGTGAGGATATGATGTGAATTGTCCCTTCTCGCGAGAGAGCGTTCACTTCTCTTAAATTGGAGAATAGACGTCCAGATCTTCAAAAAATATATCTTGTGTGAATAAAATCTTGAAAAAAACTAAGAGGAAAATTTATTGACCCAAATATAAAAATAATATTTTGGGTTATATTTTTCATCGGTAAATGCCCCTAGAATATTTTAAGGAAATTTAAGAACGTTTCGAGTCTTTATAAAAAATAGACTAAAAATATTAATTGGGTGCTTCAACTTTTTTTTTAACCGTTTTTACAAAAGGTGCGGACTTGACACTTAAGGTGCGGATTGGACATCGTATATGATTAAATTCGATTAAATCAATATAAAAAGGTAAAGAACTATTTATTAAAAACCAAAATGTAAATTTCAAATAAGTACTAAGAAAAGACAACATTACCATTAACCAACACCGATAAATACGTATTTATGTCAAATCCGCACCTAACTGTCCAATCCGCACCAACGTAAAACAGGCACAGAACGGACGATGCCGAATTGACATTTTTTGACTTTTTAATTTATTTACAAATTCTGGCAACGCTGATTTGAATTATTCTTATTTTATGTTTTGCCGACCTAAAAATGCACCATACCATAATCTATTTTTCTAAAAGAAATACGTAACGTAAACGGAAACTGCGGTGCAGAGAGGACACGCAAAAAAGTGAGCATTTTTTACTTTCTTTTTTTAATTAACTGTTTTGCCAATATATATCAAAAAACGGGTACTTACCAATATCTTTAAGCGGCGCACAACACTATAACAAAACCAGAAATGATAAAAACGCACTGATACCAAACTGACGCTGTCTTAATGTGTGGATTTCGTAGGTGCGGAATGGACATTTTTCCGAGGTGACAGTCCTAGAAAGCTAATAGTGCAAAGACTATTGCGGGTTATCTCGGTTATGTCATTGAATATTTTAGTAGAAAGAGTAACCAAATCTATGATATATTGTTTTTATTATAATTGTATTTTGATCAAACAATTAAATTGTATCCAATTATTTCTTTTATTTTGTACTCTAAGTGTCCTTTTTATTGAAAACTAAATTAGTTTATTTATATAAATAATAGCTTGGGCTTTTATATGAATTCTCGACTTTTTGAACAAGGAAGGACAGTTGTATTTCCGTTTTGGCCATATTAAAAAAAAATCGTCTTATATTGTTTCAATGAAAACAAAAAATCTCTCCCAAAATTAAAAATAAATAAAACTGGCCAATTTCTACGATTATTTTTAACTATTTTAATAAAATTTACTAAAATTATAATAAAATTTCTATATGATAATAATTTTTAACAAAAAACATATATATGTATGTGTTCCATCAGTAGATTGATATTCAAGAAATCTAAACATTGTGTAAGGGGACAGAGGTGACATTTTTAGTGACTTTAAGGATTTTGTCATTGCCTTGCCTATAAAAATACTTAAGGAACCCAACTTTCATCATTGTTTTCAAACATTGGAAGGTAACATTAAATGTTTAACGATTTACCCAAGTGAATATTTGAAAGAACATTTTTTTCTTGTTTTTTTGGTGTAATTTAAAGTTAAAATAGAAATACCCTTATACGCAACAGGGTCACATCTTTTGGCCTCTCACAGCGATGGACATGCACACCACCCCCACTTGTTATTAGGTTTTCATTATTTAGCGACATCATATAAAAACACTTCAGAACCGCTCGGTGCGGTGCTTGTCACGTTTTTCTCTGTGGATTTATTGTATTCTATAGGGGATACAATGGGTATCTTAGACCTAAGTATACTGTCTTTTGCTTCTTTTAAACAGCAAAGCAAAGTAAACATCTTTGCTTAGCCACGTTGTTAAAGAAAGGCTTCGCGAACAACTTCGTGTAATCAGGGCTGGATTTAGTGGTCTAAAGGCCCTGGGGCAACAAAGGAGTGGAGGCCCCTAATAATTTTCCAAATAGATTAAACGATTTTTTTTATTGAAGTGTTTTAAAAATTTATTGAGAGATAAATCTAATTCTTTTAAGAAATATATATAGGTATAGTCAAATAAAGGAATTATACCAAACAAGTTAAGCGTTAACAAATGGAACCTTGCGAGCCTTTTTGATGAAAAATTATTGATGATATCGCTGAAATCCAGCTCTCGGAGCAAATCACTTTCGATGCTGAGTAGGGATAGCTTTGCTAGGCGGTTTAGTCCCATTGTAGTTCGAAGCCTATTTTTTGCAATCTTCATTTTCGAAAATGAGCGCTCTCCACTGCAATTCGACACCATCAAAACCAAATACATTCGCAGTGTAATTTCAATGTTCGGAAATGTAGCTATCAAATTTTGGTTTTCAAGAATCTAGTGGTAAAACAGCTCTTTAGATTGGTCTTTTTGATAGTCTTTTTTGCATAAATCTATCAACGATACAAATTGGACCAACTTATTACCAAGATTCGGCTCTAAATCGTCTTTGTAAATGTTTACCTTCTGCTGCAGCATACAAATTTGAAGCATCCATCTCCTCTAACAAACCCGAACAAACCCGAACGTACAGCATCGTATGCATGCAATCTTTCAGTAAGAGAAACACATAGCTGGTTGATTAC
This sequence comes from Polydrusus pterygomalis, assembly GCA_963969555.1. Classification (NCBI taxonomy): domain Eukaryota; kingdom Metazoa; phylum Arthropoda; class Insecta; order Coleoptera; family Curculionidae; genus Polydrusus; species Polydrusus pterygomalis. The sequence goes on from OZ018376.1 coordinate 8,334,981, forward strand.
TGGGATAAAACTTGACACTAGAAATTTATCTTTTGGTGACAGTTTAGCGTCCTGTGCTTTCATATAATCGAGCGGATTCAACTTCACATTTATTGTTCTGGCGCGTGATTGTACTTACTTATTGGTCAGTATTTGATATCTTTTTAGCTGCCTCTTCGTATTTATCAAAATCGTCTCTTTTGGATTCGATGAATAATTTCAATGACTCCAATGCACGCATTGCAGATTCAATTATCATTTTTGGGTCTTGCAACATCTTGTTTGTAGCATTGAATCGCTCCAAAATATCGTTCCAAAAGATAGCAAATAGAGCCGTTTCGAGACTACACATCTTTTCCAAAAGATTCGTCGCTTTATTTCCCACGAACAATGTCTTTTTGCCCTTATTAGAAGATATATGCTGGTTAACGCTTCTTCGATCTCCGAATAGTTAGGTTAAGTGAGGAAGCCTAGCTTCAACTTCGCCTCTTGTAATTTTATCCTTAATTACAATAAAGACATTATTATTATTATTATTATTATTCTGAACGAAATCAAAGAATTGAACGGCCGATGGACAAGAGTTAGCAGCTGCCTTTCCAACTGAATTAAGGGAATGACGACAACATGGTACAAACACCGATAAACGATTTTTCTCCAAAATCAGTGCTTGCGTATGATTCGCCACGACAATCGAGAATGTCAATTTCATGATCACCTAAAAAATTTTAGTAAGGCTGTGCTGGCTGTGGCTTTACCAGTCTGACCGCAGTTTGGTAAAAAAGTCAGGAATCTTTCCTTTGGCATCGATCCTTCCATGTATCGAACAACTATAGTCAGTTGATCTATATGAGATTGACTTCGGGAGTACCTAGAGTCCACTGACACCGAATACTTGGATTTTTTTATTCTTGATTTATTTCATTAAGCACTTTATCATCCATGCAACTGATTAGTCCTTCACAAGTCGTAGACAAAAGGTAATTGGCATGACCACTCCCTTTGTTTGCATGCTCCTTTAAATGGGTTACAAGGGTTGGTTCATACTCAGACAGCAATTCCAAAATATCGAGGAAATTTCCATTTCTCGGTGAACCAATAATTTCATCATCACCTCGAAAAGCTAATCTGCGTTCAGCAATAAATTTGATGGTACTAACAATTGTAACAACTATTAAAATATTTCCTCCAGGATTTCTAGTTTTTGTGTCCTTGTGTATTGTCTAGTTAATAATCTGTTATAAACAATGAATGGGAGCGAAAACTTTTTAAAATTCTTGATCAAGAAATTGTGCTTGAAAATGTTGTTTTACACATACCAAAGTTTCTGGCAAATTGTTAAATGTGACAAACTAATATTTGACTTGAGGTATGCGATAATATCGAAGATTGCTGTGTTGTTTGTTTTTTATTTTCGATTTGATAAGGTAAGTTTAATTGACTTGTTCTCTTGCTGTTCGAACTAAAAACGCGATGGCGAATCATTTTTAAACCAATGTTAGAAACAAAACATTTAAAACTATTTCTAATCCCAAAATCCGATAGGTTGGCAGCCACTTCACTACCTTTCCCCTAACTTTGTCAAAAAATTAGATCAAATTACAATTTCTTGTCAATAAACTGTGACAAAAACTTGGAGCAAATGTTAGCTTTTTACACGTGAAAATTAATTGGAGGTCAACTTTTACAATTTCTTGACCAAGAACTTGGCCCATGATATACGGGCTTAAAATCTGTGCACCCCAGCATTTCGCAATTTTAAATTTTAAAACCCGGACCTGTCTATCTTTCCCTTCGTTAAATGAGAATTTTGCAGTGCGCATGCCTATTCCTTCATGGCCTTGTTTACATGCGCGCGGACAGAAAGAAAGGCCCTTTCGTCATTATTGTTTGCTGATCTCAAGGTATAATATGTCGATGGGGTAAACACGTTTTGGCCAACAGCAACCCTTCCTCCTTTTGCAGTTATTATTATATTATATTTTCTCATAGAGTAGCAATCTGGTAGGAGGGGTACGGGAGAGTAGGACGGAAGACGTGAGGTTGCGCGTCGCCTGGCGAGCTTAGACCAGGCGCAAAATGAGACGCAGCTTGGTGAGGTGATGCAGCGTGAGTCACGGCGAGTTTATGGCGGGAGAAAACTGCTAGCGCGGGTTCAGCGCAAAATAAGACGCAGCAGCTTAGTTGGTGTTTTGTGCGCAGCAGGAGCTGAGTGTAGCCGACTAGCGTTAGTCACGGTGAGACCGCACAAAAACTAAGATTGTGGTTTTTACTTAGTGAAGCTTGGACAGTACCTACTGAAAAATTACAACTGCTACTGCACAGATTGATTCTCAATTTAGTTCTGAATCTGATTCAGAAGACGAGTTCGAGTTCGAAATGATTCCTTTATCTCCCAGATGGCTAATAAAAAGTCCTTCCATATTTCAGTTTTTAGTTTTGTCCTCATGTAAGGTTTGTTCCTACAGCGATCAGAAACAGTCCTTGACAGTCAGGATTCTGCGCAGTAATATAAAAGTGTTCCCACAAAGATTTTGGACAGTTTGAAAACCCAAAGTCGCTGTTCCTACGCGTTTCTCTGATAGTTTGCCAACTGTCAGAGCAGTTAGCGAATCTTTTGCCAGTAAAATGTCCGGAGCATGCGCGGTTAAACGCTAGCATAACATATGACATAACCTATTTTTGTTAGACGTGTTTTTGTGGTTTTTGCTTTTGTATAAGACTGTTTCTATTATTAAATTGAGAAATGAGCGACATTGCGTCATCTGATGAAGATTCAGAAATGTCTGCTGTTAGGTTGGTGTTTAATATTTTATTTACTTCTTGAGCTAAAACTTCCCATAATTAATACTTTTGATTTGAAAAGTGCCAATCTTTGGAGGAGATATTAACATTTTTACAACATATTATTTAATATAAGTTACTTATTTTGTTTAAGTTTATTTATTGGGCCGAGCCACACGAGTTTAATTAACGAAATAATAATAAACAATTTTGAGATTTGAGGTTATGTCCATCGTTTAAAATTTCTTCAGTTTTAAACACCGAACCGAAGTTAGTTGATTTCGAACGCCTGTTCCTACAAGAGTTTGAAACCGGTCAGAAATCAGACTTGCGCCGTAAAGTTGGTTTGAAAATTGTCATGAAGTTGTCGGGGATTCGCTGTAGGAACAAACCTGTAGTCTACATGACTTGTATCGTACCAAACTTGTCGAATCCGCACAGGTTCGGTTAATTTTTCTTCCATGGTTTTTAAAACACGCTGTGATCTTCTGACGTACGTACGTATACGTTACAGAAAACGGAGTCTCGAGAGCCGTGGTCAACGCAGTTGACACTCGTTACAGGATCTCAAACGACTAACCTTACTAATAAAGGCTACAAGTATCATTAAAAACTAGAAAGCTACTTTCTACGAAATCGACCCAAAGCTAAAGGCAAACATATGGGTCTGCTTAATGTCTTTTACAGAAAAGGGTCCCTAAAATATGACACTTAAATAAGGAACGCACAAAAAACATTCAAAATACAAAAAGGCCGTATATAATTTCAACAAAAACTAATTATGAAATCGTCTTTCTTGCTATCATAAACATTACTACACCAAATTTAATTCATTTCAGCGCCAATTTTGTAAAATAAATTTTACTTGGATCAACCATGTGGCATGTCCGTGGATATTTGATGATAAGAAATTAAACTTAATATAATTAACCTAATTTCAAGTCTATAAATCACTGTTGCTTTATGGATTCTTAGGATGGGATACCCTGTATATGTTTAAATCTCGTACTCAATATATTTTATCGAGTGACAAACTCAATATATTACATTCTATTTAAAAGATTCTTTCAACCCACACAATAAGAAAAATATAGGGAATGTTTATCAAAACGATTAAATATTTTAAAATAATTTCCATTAAGCACGAGTCCGCTTTGTAAGTGATGAAGGATTAAAGTATTATAAAAATAATACACACAGAAATTTAAACTTGTTTTAATACCCATTTTTGATAATTTATATAGGATTTTTCTATTATCATAATGTCTCGCTATATTTTGTCGCATCTGCTACAGAACACACTGCTTTAGAATGAGAATCCAAGGTTTTGTAATACCGTGAAGGCTTAATACCTGTTGGGTGTCAGTAACTACCTGAATTAACAATCAATCAGTTATTCCGTCATATTTGACAGTCGTTACAAATAATTTGATTCATCGCTAATTTTTCCAATTTCTTGAACAATTCACACAATGGCTTTACGGAACAGTACAAAACATTCATGGTTGAAGCGTATTTTTGAAACGGGGTTAGAGTAACTGGTGAGTGTCAATACAATCCGGGTTTGTGCATGGACGCCTGTCCCAAGAAGTGGGAAGATCTTATGGAACATGCAGGACTATTCTTAAGAAGGAAAAAGAAAGGATTATCCAAGAATGTGGTAACATTTCTCCAGAGATGCTGGTCAACACTTTCGAAAATATGAAGAGACGTGTGAATTTATGCTTGGAGCATGGTGCCATAAATCAAAATTATCTTATGCAGCTGACATTTTGCATGTGGGCTAGAAACTGCATTTAAAAAAAACTTGTTTTAATAACTTTTTTCGATATTTTCAGAAATAACCCGACTTTTGAATTTTTTTTTGACAAAATTAAAATTTTACAGATAATGCGAATCACGTGACTACTATTTTTTTTGCTTAATTTTCATCTCGACCGAAGCAGAACTTGATGCCAAAGTCAAATTTCGATTAAAGCTATTAATAAAAAAAATCCCATACGATGCTGACTTTACTGGTCACACTGTATACAGTGGTCAGAAGCCAAGGTTTTGGACACGAAACAGCACTGGAGAAAACGAAAATTCAAAGAGACAGCTTTCATGAATCAAAATATCCATATATTTATTAAACCAATTATAGATATACCCAATATCTGGAAACCTCTTCTTGTCCAAAACCAACAGCTCAAACGTCACACTCCAATAAGCATGTAGGCGGAATCATCAAGCTTCATTGCAAATGGTAGTATTTAAGACAGTAGCCTTAGAATTATAATTTAGTTTACACTTGAAAACGGTAAGAGACACTAACCCGAAAAGTTGTAAGTATTAAGTAACAAAATAAAGACAATGAAAGTACGACTAGGTAATTTTTTTGATATTACTGCATTGTCTACCACCTTCAAACAAACACCAAAATTTAATCTAATTTTAAAAAATGCTTCTAACAAATGCCCAAAATGACCTTCATTTTCATGTGTTCGTTAATACATTATAAAAAATTAAATAGGGCCGATCCATACCTATGCATTTTCACCCTGCATTTTTAACCCTGTATCAAAATTGCATGCAATTTGGGATCCACATTTGTGCATTTCAGCGTGAGTAAAAGTTGCAGCGTTTTTTACCCTCGAAAAAAAACAAGTTGTAATTATTTGCACACCCCCATGTGATTTTTCAAAATTTCCTGGAAAGTTCTGTTGGTGGAATTGATTCATAAATATAACTTCGCTCATTTGACAAAAAAAATTAATAGACATCTTCACTTTTTAACCACAGTGTGTCCCCGGATGGAGTTGACAAGAGGAAAAAGATCTTTATTATTGATTTTACGACGAAAAGTTATTCTTTATAAATAATTCTGCTTGTCGAGAAAATGAATTTACCGTATAAAAATTTTAAATCAGATGTAGTCAAAGTTGATAAATTAAGAAAACATGAAAATGCTTTAGAGAGAAGTACCAATATTTATTATTGTAGACAAAATGTTTATGAAATAAAGTTGTTTATAATCCAAAATAAAGTCTAAATACAAAATTTGAAATCTGAATTTTAATTTCTGTTTTTTATTTTTGACAATAGAATTTATGAACATTCAAAATGTACAATTGTGGAAAAAGTTATTATTGTACATATCCTACTTTTTGAGTTTAGTGACGACTTCTTCTGGAGCAAGGACTCCGACATTGCAATTATAGAACTGCATCAAAATCAACCGATTTTGTATTCTGTCAAATTGCACCAATTTTTTATTTTTTTTAAATTTATTTATTTTACGTCGGCCTTTTTCCGCAACGAGGCCAATCACCGACGCCAGGGAATTTGTCACACACTATCTGGTAATTTTGCCAAATCCCTCTTTGTCGAAGGTAGGGTTATTTAACGTGCCAACATCCATGACACGGGACCCACAGTTTACGTCTCTTCCGAAAGACGGCGCACCTCTTAAACCAAATTCCAAATTTAACATCGACGTTGCCGGCACCGGGAATGGAACCAGGGCCTACGATCTGTGAGGCCGCTGCGCTGACCACTAATTGCACGAAAACCAAAAATTACCAACAACCAAATTTAAATTTAAAAAATTATCAAGGTGGACATAAAGCCTGTTCAATGACCGCTGACCGGTACGTCCCATTCTCCATATTTGCCGTACGTCGTAAATTAATTCAGTCAGTTTGACTTACCGGTGATAAAGGTTATGATTTTTCTTAGGCTTGATCTACATAAAGGCATGTGAATAATTAAAATACAAACGCGTTTTTTCGAATTTTTATTTTTATACTGTTAATGAGCTCAGAAGTAAGTTTATTTAGGGTAAAAGGGTACATTTTGTTTTTAAAACCCAATATGAAATTTTTAATTAATTTAAATTTACTGAAAAGTAAATAAAATTCATTTATAAAATTTAAAATTGAATCATATATTTTTTGTCTAAGTAGTGCATCAGCATATAAATTATGTTTCAAGTATTTTCTTCTTATTATAAAATCATAAAAAATAAAATATAATAAAAAATGACAACACCGCAAGGATCATCATCATCAGATTCGTCCAAGTTAATAATAAGAGGAAGAGTATCTGAAGCATGGATAAATCTTTCCCGTTCCCACACATCATTTATCATTTTATAAGTGTATGTTTTTTTTTTCATTTTTCCACTGTTACATTTTCTATGGCTTCATTCCACAGACCCAGAACTACGTAATTTGTTACAGGATGCATACAACTTATTTTTGCATCATAATAGCGGAATTGTAATGGCTCATGGATTTGGAACGAATAGTCAACACCAGCGACGTAGGGTGTGGCAAGGTTTGTTAATACAATAAATAAGTAAAAAACAAAAATTCATTAAAGTATTAATAAATTTTCACTTAAGTAAAGACTAAAAGAAGCTTTGAAAAACCTATTCTGTGAATATATAGCGTTATTATAAATGAATGAAATTAATGAAGTTTTAGGCGAGAGACAATGAGAAATATTTTATGTTTTATATCTAATCATGTATAATGTATAAATAACCATGTAGAGCAGGGGTCTTCAACCGGCGGCCCGCGGGCCACATGCGGCCCGCCATTAACTTTTTTGTGGCCCGCATAAAAATTTATTAATAAAATTAAACATTAATGTGTTTGTATAAATATTGTCTTGAGTTTATATATTTCAGCTATATTAAATTTCTCACTTTCTATTTGTTCTGGCCCGGTAATCCATGGGTAGCTTAAATATGGCCCTTCTATGAAAAAAGGTTGAAGACCCCTGATGTAGAGGATACTCGTACATACTCTGGTATGCTGCATTGCAATAATAGGTAAAAGTACTTTAATTGTTGAAAGAGCAATATTTTTGTTGACATGCCAGGATATAAATGGAAATTCTTGCTCTTATGTTTTTTTTATACTTGAGTGTTTCAAATTCCATAGAAAATGAGTCCTGCTTGAACCCACATAACCATATCTAACTACCATGACAACAATAATTGTTCCAATAATGGTATCCTTACAAGTTATCTCATAGATGAAAATGTTAACAAAATTATTTTTATTTACTCTTTTTTCTGATTACTACACCACTGAAGGGGGAAATAATACAGATTAATTGCCTTACCTGTAAAAAAAAAATTCCGGAATAAAAAAATATAATTTTCCACAAATCTGACACTGACACACCATTTTATTGAGTAATGATAACATTAAAATGAAGAAAGAAGAAAGAAATCCTTTACAAGAAACTTAAAAAAAACCTTTTCAATACACGTACAAATACGAGTATTCCGACGACAAACAACGACATCGCAAAAACAAATACTATATACAATTATTACTCACAGAAACAAGAAGGGTTTGTTCGATTACTACACTTGTTTTTGTTGCTACCCGTGAATGGCCGACGCGTGAAAAAGGAAAGCGAGGTTGCCGCTATCATTCTAGATTTTGTCACCATGGTACTAAAATAAGTAGGTACTAAATACAAAGACCTGAAATAATCAATCAAAAAAACAAGAAATTGTTGTAAGAACTTGTTGTACCTATAGTATCTTATTAACGTTTGTAATTTATCTAAATTATACCTGACAACGTTTATTTTATTATACCAGAGATGACATGATATAGATTTTGCAATCGATAAACTCTATAGTTTTTTAATCAACTCTCTTAACTTTTGGAGCTTTTTTTCTATCACTAATTCCGTTCCGTTCCGTTCCGTTCCGCGTCACCTTTTTCTCAACGCATTTTTTAGAGCGTGAGCTAAATAATATTCGCCCTCGACTAATTTAGGAGATGCTTGCGGAAATTTTAAAGTCTATATAATGGGCCTTTTCACTATTCTTAAATTTGATACATTTGGCATTTGAATTGTTTAGTCGGTGCTATAATAAGTGTTTTTCATCAATAAAATTATTGCTAGGTCATAACATTAATTTATTTCAGCACAGTAAAAACCGGGTAAAATTCAACCAATTTGAAAATCTCAAAACAGGCGCGACTCATGACGTATATATGTTTAAAGCTTGATAGAGCGCATGCGTAAATGCTGATCTGTCGAACTGCCATCGGCAAATTAAGCCGCTGTTGCCATATGTAGAAAGTTTTATAATCTTAATAATATACTTTCTTCTTAGAACTTTATTTGGATACTTTAAATAAATATAAACAATACTGGTAAAATAATTCATTCCGCAGCTATTGAATGGAAAACTGGTATATTATAATTACTAATAATTGCTAGTCAATTACCATTACACAGGTACTATAAACTATAATAAATGTTTTTTGAGAGTATCGGCAACGCTGTCAAGCTGCTGATTTCGTGAATTCTTGATATTTTAAGCCAGCGACTCGGGTATTCCTATCATTCCTCTGTGCATCAATCTTCCGGCGCGATGACGTAGGTATGTTTAAGTCCGTGTTTTTATTCAAGGAGTTTTTTTATTTATTTATTTTCTCAGTTATGGCTTAAAAGTATAGAAAAGTAAAAACACAGAAAATTTTATTTTTTGTTCCTTTCTACGCTACTACCAAAATCAAAATTTAGTGAAAAGGCCCATTGTTGATATTAGACTTTACACCAAACTTCCATGGTATTGAAAAAAATAGGAAAATGTAAAATTAAATATTTACCTACCATGCATCTTACATCTTGAGTGCAAGTCCTTTCTGTGTTTGTTTGAGTCAATTGAGTTTGCTGATTTAAGCACATCAGTTATTGATTGTGGCGCATAAAAAGGTGGTTCCCATACCAGTTCTCCATTAGGTATCATGGAATCAAGAATTGTATGAAACTTATCGTTTTTTAAACTTCTACTGAAGAGAATTGTCTATAAGTAATATGACAATTTATGTCGTTATGACAATTGCTGCTAACATCAAAATTTGACGTTTATGACAGATTTCGTCGAAGAGCAAAAATGTTTGCAAACTCCTATCAGAGTGGTTTTATATCGATATTTTTTAGTGTCGGAAGCAATCCTTTAGCCCTATGGGATAAACAGGTGATTGTGATGAAGATTTGAAAATTTCCCATCAAGGACTTTAAGTCTAGAACCAAAAAATATTGAAATTTACACTGTTCTGTTTTCTTATTTTCAATCCAATAAAAGATGAAATGAGCATATATATTAAACACTTTGAGTCATACTTTAAAAAAATCCTTCACAATCGTTTACTTTTCCATGAGAAAAAGGAGCTTTTAAAAGTCTAGCATACATTTTTAAACTTTTATTTTTAAGGTCAAAAATGGACACATAAGAAGAGTTATAGACGACGAAGTCAAATCGTTAGTCCTGGACATCGGCGGTACAAACGTAGCCACAACGTACATAACATGTCCGATCAAACCTAGGGCATCTCTGGGCGTCAAGCTTCCATATTTTGTCATGGTCATTAAAAACATGAAAAAATACTTCTCTTTTGAGATACAAATTTTAGGTAAGCAGAATATTATAGCAGCTCTAAATTATCATTGCTTTTAATATGATTATAAAAGTGCAAGAAAAATAAATTTTCTAAACCATTTGAAAATTGCAACTTACAATGAGGGACCTAGACCAGGGTCGATAAGTTTTGAAACCAAAAAAAATAATAGTAGGATGAAACCCATTGGAAAAGGAAGAGAATATAACAAAAATGAAAGGAAAAATAATTTACGGGCGATCCGAGGTCGGGAAGTGGAAGGGGTGGTGAGTTTTTAAGGGTAGAAAACGATTTATCTTGATTTCCGGCAAAACTACAAGTTCTATGGAAAAACGTTAAATGGCAAAGTTGTAGGTAATAAAAAGATCTACAACTTTTGTATTTACACTTTTTTCACATAACCTCAAAATTTATGTGAAAAATTCAAATAACCATGTTTTTGGTTTTTTATTTTTATCTTTTACAAAAAAAATTTTTTTTTCACGAAATTTGGTAAAAACTTACCTTTTTATGTCCCCAACACACTGTAATTTTTTTGATTTAAAATATTTATTTTTTCACCTTATTTTGACTTAATATCGAAAAAGCACCCTAATTTTCAATCGAAAATTCTCACGTCAAAATATCTGCTTTTTAAAAAAGTCGGTGGGCTTTTTGTTCGTTGAAATCTCTACTTTCTGAGGGTGTAGGAAAAAATATACATTACTATGGTAAATGTTCTCAAAAAATGCAAAGAAACGAAAAAAACTCGAATCCGATTTTTTTTTTTTAATCATAATGTACAATTTTGAGCTATTTATTAAAATTTATACTTTAATTACTCGAAAAACGTAAGATTTCATGTTACATTGATAAAAAAAAATTACAAATCCATAAAACATAAAGATCGCAAAAAATATGCGAAAATAGTTGTTCTAAATATAATTATTAAAGGTAGAATTTAAAGAGGATTTCATCACTTTACCATAGTAATGTATATTCTTTTATTTACAACCATGTATGTAATAATGACATTTCACCTATCTTTGAAAGGTGGAAAGTTGACGTTTCTTGACTTTTACTTTCCACCCGGGTGGAAAGTGAGCACTTTCCACCCGGGTGGAAAGTAAAATTGTTATTTTTTGTAATTTTATTAAAAATCGATATCTCAAAATAGTAAATTTTTTTTTTTTTAAATTTTAATAAAAATCGATATCTCAAAATAATATACAAACACACCAACACACAACTCATTACACAAATTCAACAACAATAATTTTATTTTTTATTTCTTTAAATGAATTATACCTAAATGACATTTATAAAAAACAAAAAATTAACATGGTTTATGTTTTACTTATTTACATTAAATATTACATTGGCATTATTGTAGGCAGTCACAGATATGTTTAAACCTTGCTGAAATTCTTCTTTTGAAAGGTTTATTTCATGATTATTTGAAGTTAAAGTAGTGTTAGTAAAACTTGAACTTGGCTTTGAAATCAATTTTGCCGTATTAACCTGAGTAGAAACCGAACTGTCTATGTATCCCTCAGCTACTGTGCTAGATTTCCAGCCTCCTAACCGCTTTATTTGCATAAGATCGCCACCGTTATTTGCGAGCAAAGTAGCCGCTGTTCTTCTGAAACAGTGACCAGTAAAACCTTCAGTATTCAGCTTCAGAAAAGCTGCAATTTTTTTTGGAAACTGACTTAAAGTGTTGTGCCCAATACATTGTTTACTAATTTTTCCATATCTTATTTGCATAAAAAGCTTTCCATCCTGTATATTTTTCCGTAAAGTTATGTACTCCTTAAGTGGTGCAATCCATTTATTATCAGTTATCATAAATGATCGTGGCTGGTACGTTTTGCTATTTTGTATTTCAATCGCGACCTTTTCTTCTAAAAAGTGAACGTCTGTTGTTTTCATTTTGTATAATTCATCTGATCGGCAGGCGCCTGAGACACCAATAACCAATGCGACCTACAAATGTATAAAATAATAAGTTAATATAGAAATAGTCAACCTTTTAGCCTAAAATACCTTTTGAACAAGAAATTCCATAGGTGCTTGTTCCAAAAATGTTTCAATATTATCCATAGACAGTGTGGTCGATTTTTTCGGCTTGTATCCTTTGTTTTGCTTTTTTAAAAATGCTAATAGCTTTGCGTGTTTAGATATGTCTACTTTTTCCCTAATTGATAGAGTGGTCCTCAACATTGAATATATTGACCAAAGCGTTGATATTTTCTTTGTCTTGGCATTTTCACTAAAATAAGCTAGTAGCGCCGATTCAGAACCAGGATTTTGAACTTTGTTTCCAATACACCATTCTTTAAAACAGTTATATGCCTTGTCATATCTCGGGCGGCTTTTAGTTGGCAGAAGATCTTCTTCTACTATTTTTGCTGCTTCTCGAATTTCTGGGGGAGTAGCAGCCAAATCAAATTCCTCATCTGAGAGCATTTTTTTGGTGTTTTGTAAAAACTTTGACACTAACGTTTTAAAAAAATAATATATTGTTTAGTGACATGGAAACCATATTCCAAAAATGATATTTGCCATCTTGATGTGTATTATTACCTACGTTATTTTATCACCTGCGGTTATTTGAAATTCTAAATGTCTGTCTACTTTTGCAATGGAAAAGTCAAAATGACATTTACCTTTTAATAATTATTTGAACTCAAAATAATAAGAAGTGGATGTTGGATGTGGTTGTAAATAAAATAGTATACAAACCTCGGTGAAAAGTTTCATTACTGTCTCTGAGATATAGTTTACCTCGACGCTTCGCGTCTCGGTAAACTATCTAATCTCTCGACAGTAATGAAACACTTTCCACCTCGGTACGTAATATACTATTATTTACAACCATGTATGTAATAATGACATTTCACCTATCTTTGAAAGGTGGAAAGTTGACGTTTCTTGACTTTTACTTTCCACCCGGGTGGAAAGTGAGCACTTTCCACCCGGGTGGAAAGTAAAATTGTTATTTTTTGTAATTTTATTAAAAATCGATATCTCAAAATAGTAAATTTTTTTTTTTTTAAATTTTAATAAAAATCGATATCTCAAAATAATATACAAACACACCAACACACAACTCATTACACAAATTCAACAACAATAATTTTATTTTTTATTTCTTTAAATGAATTATACCTAAATGACATTTATAAAAAACAAAAAATTAACATGGTTTATGTTTTACTTATTTACATTAAATATTACATTGGCATTATTGTAGGCAGTCACAGATATGTTTAAACCTTGCTGAAATTCTTCTTTTGAAAGGTTTATTTCATGATTATTTGAAGTTAAAGTAGTGTTAGTAAAACTTGAACTTGGCTTTGAAATCAATTTTGCCGTATTAACCTGAGTAGAAACCGAACTGTCTATGTATCCCTCAGCTACTGTGCTAGATTTCCAGCCTCCTAACCGCTTTATTTGCATAAGATCGCCACCGTTATTTGCGAGCAAAGTAGCCGCTGTTCTTCTGAAACAGTGACCAGTAAAACCTTCAGTATTCAGCTTCAGAAAAGCTGCAATTTTTTTTGGAAACTGACTTAAAGTGTTGTGCCCAATACATTGTTTACTAATTTTTCCATATCTTATTTGCATAAAAAGCTTTCCATCCTGTATATTTTTCCGTAAAGTTATGTACTCCTTAAGTGGTGCAATCCATTTATTATCAGTTATCATAAATGATCGTGGCTGGTACGTTTTGCTATTTTGTATTTCAATCGCGACCTTTTCTTCTAAAAAGTGAACGTCTGTTGTTTTCATTTTGTATAATTCATCTGATCGGCAGGCGCCTGAGACACCAATAACCAATGCGACCTACAAATGTATAAAATAATAAGTTAATATAGAAATAGTCAACCTTTTAGCCTAAAATACCTTTTGAACAAGAAATTCCATAGGTGCTTGTTCCAAAAATGTTTCAATATTATCCATAGACAGTGTGGTCGATTTTTTCGGCTTGTATCCTTTGTTTTGCTTTTTTAAAAATGCTAATAGCTTTGCGTGTTTAGATATGTCTACTTTTTCCCTAATTGATAGAGTGGTCCTCAACATTGAATATATTGACCAAAGCGTTGATATTTTCTTTGTCTTGGCATTTTCACTAAAATAAGCTAGTAGCGCCGATTCAGAACCAGGATTTTGAACTTTGTTTCCAATACACCATTCTTTAAAACAGTTATATGCCTTGTCATATCTCGGGCGGCTTTTAGTTGGCAGAAGATCTTCTTCTACTATTTTTGCTGCTTCTCGAATTTCTGGGGGAGTAGCAGCCAAATCAAATTCCTCATCTGAGAGCATTTTTTTGGTGTTTTGTAAAAACTTTGACACTAACGTTTTAAAAAAATAATATATTGTTTAGTGACATGGAAACCATATTCCAAAAATGATATTTGCCATCTTGATGTGTATTATTACCTACGTTATTTTATCACCTGCGGTTATTTGAAATTCTAAATGTCTGTCTACTTTTGCAATGGAAAAGTCAAAATGACATTTACCTTTTAATAATTATTTGAACTCAAAATAATAAGAAGTGGATGTTGGATGTGGTTGTAAATAAAATAGTATACAAACCTCGGTGAAAAGTTTCATTACTGTCTCTGAGATATAGTTTACCTCGACGCTTCGCGTCTCGGTAAACTATCTAATCTCTCGACAGTAATGAAACACTTTCCACCTCGGTACGTAATATACTATTACACCATCAGAAAGTAGAGATTTCAACGAACAAAAAGCCCACTGACTTTTTTAAAAAAGCAGATGTTTTGACGTGAGAATTTTCGATTGAAAATTAGGGTGCTTTTTCGATATTAAGTCAAAATAAGGTGAAAAAATAAATATTTTAAATTAAAAAAAATACAGTGTGTTTGGGACATAAAAAGGTAAGTTTTCACCAAATTTCGTGAAAAAAAAAATTTTTTGTAAAAGATAAAAATAAAAAACCAAAAACTTGGTTATTTGAATTTTTCACATAAATTTTGAGGTTATGTGAAAAAAGTGTAAATACAAAAGTTGTAGATATTTTTATTACCTACAACTTTGCCATTTAACGTTTTTCCATAGGACCTGTAGTTTTGCCGAAAATTGAGATAAATCGTTTTCTACCCTTAAAAACTCACCCACCTTCCACTTCCCGACCTCGGATCGCCCGTAAATTATTTTTCCTTTCATTTTTGTTATATTCTCTTCCTTTTCCAATGGGTTTCATCCTACTATTGTTTTTTTTTACTTTTTACCATTTTTAAAGGCTTCAGCCCTGGTCTAACCCCAAAACATCCAAACCCAACTCATAATGTAAAAACAAAATTGCGAAAACTAAGAAATTAAAAAAATATTTAATTCATCTTCATCTGGAAGTACCTATGTTTCCTTTTTGTTTTTAGTTCGTCATAACCTACTATGCAAAATAATTTTTTTGCGTTGGAAGAAAAACCGAAGATTATATTTTGGTTATTTTTAACAAAATAAAATATAATCAAGGGAAGAAAGTACCAAACTGTATAGACCGTTTTAATCATTTTTTATTAATTCCATATTAGAAATGAAAGGATATTAATGCAACTTTTGAATCAGAAACCCCGCATCGTGGCTAAATCACCTGTCATTCATGGCACCCCGGTCTGGTCTATTTTACGTTAAGACGTTGGCTATAGAGACAGGACTGGGCTAAGTTTTTTTGGCATCGCCATATTTTAAAGTGGTACAGGGATCCTACATGGTTTACTAGCATAATGACTTGCAAAAATACGGCGTTAATTTTATTTACAAATGAAACATCGGACTTAACGTGCGATAGATTAAACGTTTCGTTATTCATTGGTAAAACACATTTGACATGCGTCAAACTTACCAATGAAAAACGCTATGAACAACCCTGACAATACAATAGTTTCGCCGCCAAAATATTGTAGCTACGAGCCAATCAAGCGGCAAGCGGTACGCATGCATGGAACGCGTTCAATGCTGCGTTGTCATATTATAATTTATGTTCGCGGCGTACTACGAAACCGCCAATATGCCATGTATTTTTAAATACAAACAATTGGATTAGGTTCCAGTGAGCGCAAGGGTTGGCAACCTATTGTACCGATATTAAAACAGATAAACTAATATTTTTAAATTTATAATAGCAAATCATGAAATGAAATGTTTGTTATTTGAAATGGAGAGTTAATTTAAAAACCATAATCATAATACAACACACAAATGAAATAACCATAAAACCTAAAATAAATAAGTCCATAGGACAAAAAAATTTCAAATATTTATGTTTTTATTTAAACGATTATTTACCAACAAAAATTAAAAAATTTATTTCTTTAAAAAAAATCTAAGTCGAAATAAAAACATGAATATTAAAAACAGACAATTTGAAAATATTTTTAGAAATGCTTTAATTAATTAATATTGTTCTGAATAATTTATATAAGTAGGTAGGTACCTAATATTTTTTACTTAAAAATTATAATTAATAATTTTATTTTAGGTAATATAGTTCTTAAAAAAAACTGCGTTTATACTATAAATTAACATGTTTACTTTAAAACTTGATTTTAATGCATATTTATGATTTATGATTTTACATACTAAAACAAAAAATAAGATTTGCCCCAAGCTCAGCTTCAGGGGATTGAAGAATAAATTTATAGAAGATAACATATTATTTATTATATTATTAAATTTTATATAAACTTATTATTATAATAATTATAATTAACCTAAACTGGTTATTTTACTCACCGTTTAACAACATTTCAAATAATTCTTGTTTTTGATCCTGCAAATCGGTTAATAAATAATGGATATTATTCTTCATTTCATACTTAAAATTGACTTTACTAGGAGAGGGGGAAGGGGCGACTGCCCCCACCACCCCCACCGTAGCTGGGACCGCTACTGTATATTTAACATATGAAAACGGCGGCCATTACATTCTTACCTTATGATAAAAAATTTAAGATATTTTCTTATATTATAATAATAATAATATTAATAAAAATTTATTCAAACATTTTTTTTTACATTTAAGTAGGTAAGCAATGCTAATATAATATTTTTTTTTGTATAAACTATCAATTCCGAACCCAGAAGTAAAATACTTGTTTTGAGTTAAATAATAAAACATTTATCGGCAAGAATATATTTTATAATTCAGGCACAACTAGATTATAATATAAAACGAATATTTTATGTCACTACAGTATACAAAGATACAATACGTCATGTATATAATATATATTTATTTATTTATTTTATTCATTATAGCTTGGTATATTTATTATTTATTAATGACGTTCTTGAATATATCTCTTGGATTGGATAATATTCAATTTTTAATTTTATTTCTATAATATAATTATTGAATGATTTAATTATTTTAATTGACTGTGGTAGCATATCAAAATAATATCAATTTTTTTGCTATCTTTAAATAGTAAATCAGGAGAATATTGGTGGTCTTTTTCATAAATAATTTTCAAAATATATTTTTGAATAGTTTCAATATTATTAAGATAATTCTTATTTATGCCTCCCCATCCTAGTATTTCATAATTTAAATGGGTTTGTACTAAAGAATAATAAAATATTTCTAATTCTTTTATATTTAAAAATTGTTTAAGGTGTTTAAATTTTGGTATAAGAATTCTTAGTTTTTTTACAATGTAGTCACTAAGTAAATCCCATTTAAAATGTTTGTCAAAAATTATTAGATATTTAATATTTTCACCTTTCTTTATATTACCTAATATTATTATTGCATAGCATTGGACCAATATTTGGAAGTTTATTTTTGTATGAAGTAAGTATGTTGTTTTGTTATAATTTATAGTTAATAAGTTTTTATTAAACCAGTAGCTTATTTTTATAAAATCTTTTTCAATAGTATTTTATTAAATATTCCAATTTAGACCTTCATAAAAAATTACCGTATCATCAGCAAAAGTTTGTAGTTTTCCTTGACAGTTTAAATTAAAAATATCATTTAGATAAATATTAAAAAGTATTGGTCCTAGAACTGTACCTTGTGTTACTCCATAATTATATATTTTTGGTGAACTAATGTTTTCACCAATTTTAACATGATGTACTCTGTTATTTAAATAGTTTTTAAATAAAGTTAATATTTGACCACGAAAACCAAGATTTTCTAATTTGTTAATAAGAATTTTATGACTCACAGTATCAAAGGCTTTAGCTAAATCTAAAAATATGCATATATTATTATACTGTTAATTTTATTATCGATTGAATTATACGATATATTTGATTTGTTAGGTGACAAATTGCATCTTGTGTATACCGGGTGTCCACGGAAGGTGGTTCGCCCCTCTAACTTTTTTGTTTTTCAAGATAATGGAATAAAATTTGGGGGATTTGTATACGACATAAAACTGCATTTTTGGACAGGTGACTCAACATTATGGAACTTCCGGTTTAACCGGTAGTCGCATAAACGTTCGATTTTTAAATGGGACACCTGGTATATTTTTACTTTATTTGACTCCATATGACATTCTAAATACAACGATGTGTCACTTGTCAATTTTTATCACCAAAAAAAATATTTTTTTCCAAATTTATTGTTTTATCTAGAGGGCTTAAAATACTTATTTCAGTTCTTTAATCTTGGGAAAATTACAACTTTACTATTTTTGGTCCAATGCTATATGCTATGGAAAATTTAATCTTTAAAGGTGTATAACTCTTTTTTTTAATGGCAACATGGTGGCTCGTCGGGTTAAGAGAAAAGAGGATTTTATTACGATTATTTTGATACCATACACTATTAGGTTTTAGAAAAGCTGCCATTAAGAAACTTTAAAAAGTTAACTTAGAACTTTCCTAAAATGAAGCATCTTTTGAGAATAAATTTAGATTTAAATGCATCAAGTAGCCTGTGACCAGCAAAACTGATAAAACAAAATCATGCCATGAAGAAAATTTAAATGCCAACAGCTTCTGCCAAAGTTGTTGTTTAAAAAACATGGAAAATAATAGTTTTACAAGGAGTGAAAAAGTTGATATGTTATTATTGTCAGGCTCATTTCGCATTTTCGGAACCAGTTTTGGGTACCTAATAGTGCCGGGTTTTATCAGTTTTGCTGGTCACAGGCTACTTGATGCATTTAAATCTAAATTTATTCTCAAAAGATGCTTCATTTTAGGAAAGTTCTAAGTTAACTTTTTTAATTTTCTTAATGGCAGCTTTTCTAAAACCTAATAGTGTAGTGTATGGTATCAAAATAATCGTAATAAAATCCTCTTTTTTCTTAACCCGACGAGCAACCATGTTGCCATTTAAAAAAAAATGAGTTATACACCTTTAAATATTAAATTTTACATAGCATATAGCTTTGGATCAAAAATAGTAAAATTGTATTTTTCTTAAGATTAAAGAACTGAAATAAGTGATTTTAAGGTATTCATAGCCCTCTAGATAAAACAATAAATTTGGAAAAAAAATATTTTTTTGGTGACTATTTAACTAGAGTGTTTTACACTGGCAAAATGTCATAGCGACGGCCGGTCTTCTACTGGCAAAATTACTACCTGCACCTACCTGGACAAAATTCACCTGTGATTTTTGCCGCGGCAAAATTTTGTCTTTTTTCTAGTTAAATAGTCATGTCGAATACCACTCGAGAAAAAATTGTGTAAGCAAAATTGTTCTCAAGGATTTATTTAAGTTTGTTGCTTTTAAGCAATTTCGCTCATGACATTTTCGACAAAATCACTCGCCTGACGGCTCGTGATTTTGTCAAAAATGTCATTCGCGAAATTGCCAAGCAACAAACTTTCATACCTTTCGAAAATTTTGCCGACAAAATTTTATCTCTTGTGATATTATATATGACAAAAAGTAAGTGACAAGTGACACTTCGTTGTATTTAGAATGTCATAAAAATCCCCCGAATTTTATTTCATTATCTTGAAAAACAAAAAAGTTAGAGGGGCGAGCCACCTTCCGTGGACACCCGGTATATAGATATTGCCAATAAGTTAAAAAATGTTAAAGGTTGAAGCGGCTTCGAATAATTTCTCACCCCGCCGTCCCTCGAGTCCGTTTACGCCACTGTCTACAAACAATAATATCACCACTTAAATCATATATTTGACTCCATATCCAAACGATAATGATTATTGCATCAATCCTCGATAATAATGTTCAGATAAACAGTTCACATAACGATGATTTGATTGTTTTAAAATAATAATAATTATCAAAACTACCGTTTCCTCTCGCATTAACGCCACCAACGGCACTAAACCCATAAATTTATTATCGGCAAAATCAATTCGGTAGTGGATTTAAACGAAGATTGACGCTTTTCAAATTAATATTGTATTTAGAATTTCAGTTTTCAGTCCAGATCTAATTTCCCCCGAATCGATTATGTTTAAATAATCAGAATGGGCAGCGATTGTCACAGAGTTCAATGAAGGTCGAGAGGGTATATATTTCATATTTTAAGTATTCTCTACTGTCCTCTTTTTCTGCCTTTGGCCCCTACGCTTTACCGATGTACGCCAACGAATACTTACACCAGGAAGAAGACAAACAGGCATGTTAAATGGTCAAAGCAGAAATTACATAGGAAATGCCAAAACTGTCGAAAACAGCGCCTCCATCGGGTCTGGTTAGAACCTTGAGTCAAGAGGCGGGACGTTTAAACGTCCATAGTTTTGTTATTTTTTCTGGTGAAATATTTTAAAGTAATATTTAGGCCAAAGAAAACTATTCAAAATCCCGTAAGTTGATTTTATATGTAGTAAAAATCAAATAGAAAAGAATTCTGAATAACCTTTTCGACTAAATATCACTTTAAAATAAAATCCTCTATAGGTATTATTGTTGGTCTAGCCTCGAAGAAAATTTTTTTAAAACTAAGTATTAAAAGGAAATCACAATTACCATTTGAGTCTGTCTTATTGTTCCTCGTAATCTGCCGATCTGCCTCGATTACTGGTTTTTCATTCATTCTCGACTTGAAGCTTTCTCAGCAATGTGTGTATTTTCAATAAAAATACCTATTTCCATTGTCAGCCTGGAAAAGTGGAAAGGCCTGGTAAAAACTTTTTATAGCCAACCTAAAGGTGACGACAAAATCTTGTCTCCAAAATTCATTCTTTCACATAACGAACAGCTGATCTAAAACAAAAATACCACAATGCAAAAAAAAACACTTCAGAGTGAGTTAAAATAAAATTTTTTCCACTTGAGTTCAGTAGGCAGAGAATCGACGACGGTTTAAAAAAGATCAAAAAATAGATCGTATAATATACATGAATCGATTATTTCTTAAAGGGCCTAAGTGATATTTGCTAGTTTTGAGAAAAACAGAAAAATATATTTTTTTTATAAAACCCGTACATTTCTTATGTTTTTTTTTTTTAATTTAAAGTGTGGTTTACTTAAAGCTGTAAATTAGTGATATTGAGGATTGCTTTTTGTTTTTTTTACTATGGCGAATTTTCAAAAAAAAACAACTTAGGTCCTTTTAGAAATATACATTTTTTTTTAGAAATATACTCATTTATTTTTCTTTTAATTTTGTTTATTATATGAAATATATATTTTAAATACGAATACAAAAACATATGATCAAACTTAAAGCAATTTTATTAACAAGAACGTGAAAAATAAAATGCCATTCTAACTAAAATGAAAATATTTAAGAAATATATGATATTTTTTGGCTCTATTTAGATGTCTTCTCCTGGGGCTTTTTTGTTTTCCAGAAATTTATTATGTGGATGTAAAAATCTTGCTTATCTTCAGGTACCCACTGATTTAGACATTGTAGATGGTTTGACTCTTAGCTCCCCAACACGAATAAAATGATCAAAAGATACTTCCCTTAATTTTCTTCTTTCATTTTCCTGTATTGTTCTTTTCGCTACATTTTTCTGATGTATTAGTCCTTGGAGATATATGTCCTGCTCGTTTTTGGTTTGCAGCTTGTAGAAATTTTGGAAAACTATCTGCTTTTGCTCATTGTTCAGTTTTTGGAAACATTGCATTTTACATCTAAAATAAAACTAAGTTAGATCTATGCAGTTCAATACGTTTTACTTTTTTTAACTTACTTGCAAGGAATGCCAATCTGCTTAGCATCAACAGTCCTGCCCTTATAATTTTTGTAACCGACACCACTGGTTCTGGCTTTTTTTATTACGTTTCTCTGATAATTATCTTCATTTCGCACACCCCGACGTCTTTTCTTAGTAATTTCTGATGCTAATATTTCTTCTTCATTATCCGTATCTATACTTTCGTTCGAACTAGACATATTGCAACGAAAATGCGTTTTTAATGCGGCCAAATGCACGGTAACAAAGCTAGTTTACAACTAAAAACAATCCGACAGGCTTGCATTTGAAACCGAAACAAAACACCGAAGGAAGGTCAAATACGTCATGACGCAATTTTTAACATTTATTTCTTAAAGGGGCTAAGTTGGCTAACTTGGGTCCTTTCTGCACTAAACAAATATTTCCTCGCCCATAAACACAACTACGCGGTAATGATAGTTAGTACCTTTCTGCACCAAACCCTAAAGTTTGCCTCGAGCATTGAATTTTCGCACCAAACAGAAAATGGCCGAAATAGCACTTAGGCCCTTTAAGAAATAATCGATTCACATATACTAAGCAAGAATCAGCAAGATTTAAATTGGTATCGTAGGGTTTAGTAATTAAAATATACGTATTTATACATTTACCAAAATTTAGGAGAAAGCAATCAAACAAGTGTTGGGACATTTTGGTTAATAATGTATGACTTATATGGGATGATTTGTATAATCATAAAAATTAATCAAAGTTAACAAACTTACCTTTAGCAGAATGAAATGTAAAAAGGCTCGTGTTCATGAACAATATTAATAGAAAAGATCAAGTTAATAAGTTAAACAAACTCTTTGATAAACTCTGTCAGCAATTATCATTTTACTTACTACCTCTAAAAATTAAAAAAACAAAAAAAATCGAAGATTTATTTTAAATCTCGGATTTAAATAAAATTACAAACGTTATTCTAAATAAGTTTTCTAATTGGCATTTTGGTCAAAAATGAAAAATAAAGGTAGTTTACTTTTGGAGAAAAATAATGTTTTTGAAGTTTTTGCGAACCCTGTATAAAAAATCAAAATTTTCTCTTCGCGAATTGCATGTTTTTCACAAGTAAAACTTTTTATCAAGAATGACTTTTTCCCGAAAAATTAAGTTTTTCATCCATTCGTGCTATTGTAAACCCTATCCGCGGACAGTCTGTATAAGTAGGTACGATATAAAGATAACTTTGAAAATTATGTTGCAGATGACAAAGACATGCGCAGACGATTTCGAGTGTCCAACTTCCAGTCTACGACTAAAGTCAGGCCGTTTTGTACCACAATGCCAATTGGTCTAAGCGCCGGATGGAATCAAGTCCAATTTAATCTTGCCGATTTCACCAAACGGGCGTACGGTAATCCATTTAGAATATGATATTTTCGGTTTTTGACCATGTTTCTGTTCTAAAATTAAAATATCCATATCTCTTTATACCTATATTATACTAATCTGCGACCAAACGATTCGATCTATTGTGGCTCAAACTGCTCAAACCTTATTTTTATATTTCTCCCAACCAATAACTATGTTGTTGTAGAAGCTAATTATACAGGGTGTTTCATTAAGGTCGACGAGCGGCCATATCTCGGAAACTACTAGGCATAGAAACTCAGGAAAAGAAAAATGATAATTAAAGTGGCCATGAGAAAATTCTGGAAATAATTTTTAAGTTCCGCATTTTGCCGCAAGAGGGCGTAATTGAAAAGTAAATTTTGAAATTTTACATAACTCCGAAAATTCCACATTAAGGTAAATGTTTGATAACACCATTTTAAAGCTTGGACAATTATGCATCATTTTGGTCTTATGCTCATTGGCGTACCGACTTTAATAAGAGTGGGGGAAGCTGTTGAAAGTGTAATCATTTAAATCGCTGTAACTTATAAACGACTTATCCGATTTTAGCAAACTAAAGACGTTTGGAAGAGAAATGTATGCACTTTCACCAATCGTACTTAGTTGTCCATAATAGTTCTCAAAAAAATGCTAGAGGGCGCAATTTGCAATAACAATACATTTTTTGATTTTACTCCGAAAAAATAAATCATACGGTATAATTATGATACCATAATCGAAAAGAAGATGAAATTTGCTAGAAAAAATATTAAAACCGCAGTTCGATATCTTTGTTCGTTTCAGAGTTATTGCCAAAACAATAATTTTTAATACAAATTGCGCCCTCTAGCAATTTTATTAGAAACTATCGTGTACCATTAGATACGACAATTGAAGGTTCTTCCAAACAAGCTTAAATTTAGTAAAATCGGATAAGTCGTTTGGAAGTTACAGCGATTTTAATGTTTACACTTTCAATAGCTTCTCCCACTCTTATCAAGTGAAAGTGTAAACATTAAAATTACCGTAACTTCTAAACGACTTAACCGATTTTACTAAATTTAAGCTTGTTTGGAACAGAAAGGTACCTTCAATTGTTGTATCCAATGGTACAAGATAGTTTCTAATAAAATTGCTAGAGGGCGCAATTTGTATTAAAAATTATTGTTTTGGCAATAACTCTAAAACGAACAAAGATATCAAACTGCGGTTTTAATATTTTTTCTAGCAAATTTCATCTACTTTTCAATTATGGTATCATAATTATACCGTATGATTTATTTTTTCGGAGTAAGATCAAAAAATGTATTGTTATTGCAAATTGCGCCCTCTAGCATTTTTTTTTTGAGAACTATTATGGACAACTAAGTACGATTGGTGAAAGTGCATACATTTCTCTTCCAAACAGTCTTTAGTTTGCTAAAATCGGATAAGTCGTTTATAAGTTACAGCGATTTAAACGCCCACTCTTATTAAAGTCGGTATATACGCCAATGAGCATAAGACCAAAATGATGCATAATTGTCGAAACTTTAAAATGGTGTTATCAAACATTTACCTTAATGTGGAATTTTCGGAGTTATGTAAAATTTAAAAATTTATTTTTCAATTACGCCCTCTTGCGGCATAATGCGGAACTTAAAAATTATTTTCAGAATTTTCTCATAGCCACTTTAATTATAATTTTTCTTTTCCTGAGTTTCTATACCCAGTAGTTTCCGAGATATGGCCGCTCGTCGACCTTAAAAAAACACCCTGTAGTATTGAGGGAAAGACCCTCTTCATGTCTTCCAGCAGCAGTGCTACGAAGAGAGTGAAGGGGCAAGTGCAGAATACGTGTTCTGACATATTCTTCCCTTCTTGGGTGGGTGACAATATAGAGCGGTTCGTCGTTAGGTTTTTCTGTCATGATATCTGAAGGCATTTCCAGAATACCACAGGTCATACTTTTCTCCAGCACTTTGGTGCCCTATAGGATGCCGTTACGTTGGTGTAGTGCACTTAAGTGGTTCCCGTGATTCTCAAGGCATGCCTGTGCTATAGTCCGGAGAGTTTTGCTTGGACTAGTTTTGCTGGACCTTCTTTCTCCAGCTACAGGGCCGTACATAATCATTGGTCATTTGACCGTCATGCACAAGCCAGTAGGTACTATTGTTTTGGTGATATGTCCCAGGATTTTCCATGAATTCTGCGAAATGTCCATAGAAAGCTTTGCGAATAACATTCTCTGTAATTATGATAGTTTCAACTAAGCGTTTCACCTAGTGTTACTTTACTTTATTGACAAACGGTATGCCTTTTAAGGAAGGCGTTAGATTATCCAGCTTCCTTTCCTTGGTGGTAAATTATTCAATTACCGTTTTTTGAGGATTGATACATTTCTTCTCTCGAGAACCATATGGTATTGATGATTTCTTGGAGAATGTCGGATATTAGATCCTCAGACGTTCCTTAATTTAATATGACAGGTCATCCGCATATGCTTGCACACTGATCTCCCACAGGGCACAGCTATCTCCCTTCTTGCCTCAGGAATAGGTTATTCCCGCTACAATGTTGTTGATTGCTAGTTCTGTTGATTTGCCACTTTGCCACTTTGCCACTTTGCCACTTTGAAAGCATACTGTTGGATATATGTTAAGTGAGCGATCACACAACACTTTATTCCTAATGTGTTTGTCAAGTATTTTTTCAACTAGTTCGTAGGTATATGGTTTCCAACTAGACTATAGCTCTAAATAATCTCATTAGGAAAGGCTGTAGTATATTTAGTCCGATTTTAAGCATAGCTGGGAATATACCATCATTGCCTGGCGATTCATGGAATGGGAGGAATGAGTAGATTGCACCTCGTAGGTATCGCATGTGCAGTAATGATTTTCTCGACCGTCAGCTAATCTTTCCTTTTAGGTCGTTTTGATCGGCCCAAGTATTTGACCGTGTGTTGGTGAGTCAGAATCTGGCTGCCTGGGAAGTGGTTCTGTGTTAAAAGCTCTCGCGTTTCTCTCCTAGATTCGGTAAGGGAGCTGTTTTATTGAATTAGTGAAACCGTCTCTTTTGCCGGTGCTCTCGATAGAATGTTGTCATTTCTTGTACTGCTATAGGTATAGTGTATATCTGATACACCTTGCTTTGCCGATATCTCGATCTATCAATTTGTTCTTATATGCTTTAATGTTTTTTTTTTTATTTTATAGGTTCGGCCTATGTGGAAACAGTACGAGTACAAATCCACGCTAATGTCAGAATCAGAAGAATCTACTTTACAGATCAGCTTCACAGTGACGAGGATTTGCCTAACGAATTCAAGCTGTTCGCTCCTGGTCCTCGTGATAAGGGCAAGGGCAAGGAACAGAAGAAAGCATCAAAGGAAGTGATAGGTATACCTACCTTAAAAATATTTTTGTCTTTGAAAAAGCGATGAATGCAATAAAATATATGAAATGTGTTTGGAATTTTTGACCAGTCAAGCAGCAGGAACCATATAAGAATTTTAAATGCTTTAGTTATATAAGAAATATTCTCATTATAAACTGTTATCCGGATTTTGGGTTCGATTCCAGTGGCAACATAAAGCTTTTTCAACAAAAATATTTTATTGACATCGTTTAAAAAATAAAAGTTAAGAATGCCTTATTTCTTTCAGATGAAATACCACCAATCAAAACCGACTTAAAACCAGATGAAGAGATGCCACCTCCACCAAGCCCCGCCGAGGAATCACCAGTCTTCAAGGAAGAGCCACCAGAATCTCCAGAAGGTGAGGGCGCACTTCAAACCACAGAATCCGAAGGTATGGTAGATCCTAAATTGGAAAGTGAAGAGATACCAGCTGAGGAAGGTGCGGAGGTCAAAGTTGAAGGTGAAGAGGCTGCTGAAGGAGAACCTCCTGCAGACGGAGTTGAGCCACCACCCGAAGGTGAAGAGGAAGGTGGCGAGGTTAAAGTTGAAGCGGAGGGAGGCGAAGTGCCTGCAGAAGGTGAGGCGCCAGCAGAGGAAGGAGGAGCGCCGATTGAAGGTGGGGAAATAACAACGGAGGGTGAAATGACCACGGAAGGTGGAGGTACTGAAATAACTGAAGGCGCAGAAGGTGATGGTAAGCTATTATATATTGTTATTTAAAGAAACTATGTATAATATACACACATGGTGGTGTCCCATAACTAAGGGATCATACAGCAACCTCTTTCTTTTATGATAAATTATCCACGGATAATTTTCAATAAATTATGTTTCATTAAGAAAAATGTGTATTTAAATGTTTTTTGCTATCCAGCATTTAAAACCGCTCTTTCATAATTTGAGGCGAAGCGGTCAGAAATGTGAGAGACAAAAAATATATGCAAGAATTTACCAAACTCATGCATATTGAGTAAACTAGCGTTCTCTAGAAGCTTACACAACTTTTTTTTATAGTTCCTGCAGAACAAATTAGTGATGTGGCTGTAGATGTATCCGAAACTGTAGCTGAAACTACGGAAATTACAACTGAGGTTTCTGAGACGGAAGCTACACCCAGCGATGTACCAACAACTGAAAATGAAGAACAGTTATAAGAATTATTAACATATTGGTTTACCTCATTTTATAAATACTTTTTTAATAATTATTGCTTTATAAAATAATATTTTTTCTAAATATTGGATTAAGTAGTAGGTACAGGTACATACAACAACAAGCGGAAACTGTTGAGATCTAAAACAACCGGTTGCGATTTTATGTAAAGGTCACCCGTAACGTGATTATAATATTAAAAGGATAACTTCATTTACGATTCACCTACCCCACAATCCACAAATAGTTTTATAGGAATTTTGGAGAGGAGGGGAGGAATAAATATAGAACTTTATTAGTTTTAAAAAATTAGAAATATTACAAAAAAAGGTTTCTAAAAATTATATTCAATAAAGATAATTATCTTTAGGTATCCTTCAAAAGAATTATATTCAGAAACAAAAAAGTTGAACATAACACAACTTTACATTTATAACATCTTATAATATATTATAGGTACTTATATAACAATAAAAACCTTTATAGAATTTAAAAACCATAGCGTAGACCGGGGCAGGAGCCCGCACCTAACGAATAAATGACGAAATGTCCGCCATTTTGTAAAAATTTAATGATGTTTATTTATGTGTTTGTAGTTAATTTATATTACTACTTTATTCTATAGGTTACAGTAAAAAAAAAACATATATACATTTATTATTTCTTAAGTTTAATTTTTTTTGTAAAATAGGACTTTTGCTCCATGGGCTGGGGTAAAAGTCCGATGTCTATGGGGCAAAAATCCTGTTCATGGGGTAAAAGTCCTAATGTGAAACAAATGTTTCTTTAAATATCTTTTTATTTAGAACAAGCATAAACTTCATTTTTATACTAAAATAATAAACCATTCGGAAGAACCAACGCTTCAACATAAATTTTTTACTAATTGGAAAAATAAAACACAACTTTTTTGAAATAAAAAAAAAACTTTTGCATGTTTATGTTTAAATTTGATATGGGGCAAATGTCCGCAACCATGAGGTAAAAATCCGCAATGTAGGGACAAAACCGAACAAACCCGAACTATCACAACTTTAATCGTAAATTATTAACTCACAAACGGCAACAGCGCCGACAAAATCAACAACATGGATAAATAGCCTACTAAAACGGTAATAAATCTTCCCATATTGTATTTGCCTAAATGTTTACATCTAAGTTAAATTTCTTAAGTAGTCCACTGGAGAAATTAAAGTAAAAAGATAATTTTTAAACTTACCTCATTTTTAAGGTTATGTTTAACGAAATTCGCGAACCAATTTCCACAGCACCTTATCGATCGAAAGGGTAATACGAACTGCTGCTCAGAATGTCGCGTCGGTTGCTTTTTTAGGAACTGCCCAATACAAAAATGGACTTTTACCCCGCAGCGGGCTTTTGCCCCGGTCTACGCTAATCATAATAATATATAATACACCGTTACACGACTTACAAAGTCATAAAAATGAAAACCATAAAACCTAAAATAGATATACCTATAAGTCCATAGGACAAAAAATTTAAAATATTTATGTAGTCCATAGGACAAAAAATTTAAAATATTTATGTTTTTATTTAAACGAAAAAGAAACAATTGTTTTTTCAAATTTATTTTTTATCTAGAGGGCTATGATCATCTTTAAATCACTTATTTCAGTTCTTCAATCTTGGGAAAAATACAATTTTACTATTTTCGGTCCAATGCTAGCTGGAATAAGTTGTGTAACTCATTTTTTTAAAACGGTAAATGGTGGCTCGTGGGATTAAGAAAAAAGAGGATTTTATAACAATGATAGGTACCACAACTATTAGGTTTTAGAAAAGCTTCCATTAAAAAACTTTAAAAAGTTTACTTGGAACTTTCCTAAAATGAAGCATCTTTTAAGAATAAAATAAGGTTAAATTCTGTGGTGTTTTGCAATACATCTACGGCATACATACGTTGACGCATTATCGCTACAAATTTAATAATTGCGTTCCATTATTGTTTCTGTATTCTGTGGTTTTACATTCGATTTTACGGTGCTTTTTACCAAAAAGCATTTAAAGCGGATTGGGTGATGGTGCCACAGCCTTCTTAACGTGTTCGGGTGATCAAAGTTAAGAAGGTTGTGGTGGTGCGTATCCATAGAACTCTTATACAAGTTAAGAGGCCTATGATGTGCGTATCGCGTACCGCTAGATTTGTGGTACCGCTGTACCTAGATGGTAAGACGCCCAGCCCTAATCAAAGGAAAATAAAGGGTTGCCTAATACAGAAGAAATAAGTAAGCTAATAATAAAATAATTATGTATGAGTCGAGCAGATGGCGCTGACCGCAAAAGTGTAAAATATTGTTACTAGATGGCGTCGGCACAAAGAAATGATAAGACGACATTTTTATGGCTCTAGCCGTATGGGCTAATTTCTGTTGGTTGACCAACTGATGTAAGAAATTTTAGGCATTTTTAGATTATTAATAAAACCAAATATAATTCTAAAAATACCGAAAATTCGAATTGAAAGGGCTTTGTTTAGTTTTTAGAAGTGAATTTTAAAAGGTCAGATGTATTGCAAAATAAATTATTCTACGAAAATGTAATATTATTTAAATTAGTACCCACTTAGTTTAATAAAAGTGTCGAAGGCCAGGCCCTTACAACAAAATTCATGAAAGAATGGAAAGGTAAAGAGACAAAAATAATGTTCAGAAATCAGAATGTTCCAAATTGGTTTAATTTCTTTTCCATTAGTAGTTTAAGGCAAGGCAGGGTTAACATATATTCATTTTTATATACACTTATGTATTAAATAATAGATTATATAGGTAAAACCATTTTATTTAATTTTTAAAGGTTGTCAACACCATTAAAAAATAAATTTAAATTGTAGGTAAGTACGACAAGAATTTCAAAATAATTAAAATATACCTATAGTTGCATAAGATCTTAAGAAACAACCCAATTTAGCTATTTACTGTATTACAACTGATCTTGTTTTTTTTTAATATAACCTTTGTTAAGAAGTAACAATTTAATACTTTCAGGAATGAAACGGATCTTATGAGAAAGAACTCAGTTTTGACACAACAGTGGCTAGAAACACTGAACACACTTCAAAATCACCAAATGAATCAAACTCAGAGTCGACCGTCTATGCCCAATGTATTTTCCTCTCCACATTCTCCACAAGCACTGATAAATAGACAGAAATATTTTTTAAGGTACCTATTTATTTTTTAAGGAAGTTTTGTTGAAAGTCAAATTTTTGATTTTTAAACTTAAGACTATAGGTCATACTAAACACATTAATATTAAGTATGCTACTCGGTATGCTATTGCATGTTTGTACATATATAGCAATAATAGTGATTAACCACCTAGAGCTAAACGAGCCCTTTACCTATAATTATTAACTAATTTAATTATTAATTAACTTATTTTTCTTTAAAGAAGACAAGGCAAGTCTTGCTTGACGATGCTTTATTTACAATATGGGTTTTTCTGCAAGACATTAATATACAGGGTGGTCTATTAGTGCGATAAAGTACAATATCTCATCTATTTCCAACAATAGAAAAAACCCTTTTATACACAAGTTGTGCGGACACTTAAGGTGAATATTTTTTTAAAAATTTTTGTTGCTTAATAAAGTTTCATTGATTTTAAAATATAAAAAATGTCAATATTTGTAAAACCATTCATTTTAGGTATAATTATTCCATATTATTCTATGCCTCATGAATTTTATTTAGAACAACAACAAACAAAACATTTCAACACACAATATAAATAAAACATGTAGGTATAAGCGTTAAGACAGACAATTAAAAAATGCATCCAAACTGTAGAAACATTTAGGTAATAAAAATGATTTTGACGACTTTTTGAAACATTGTATACTATTACAATCTTTAATTTTTTCGGGCAAAACATTGTAGACTCTAACACCTAGACATTTAGGAGAATTATAGGCAACTAATCCTCTAGAGTGCGGAGCACGAAAACTATTTTTATGCCTTGTATCAACACCGTGCACATCCCTGTTTTGTACAAATTCACCTTTATTACAGAAGACAAACATTGCTAATTCTAATATGTACAGGCTAGGAAGAGGTAGTATATTAAAATTTTTAAAAATCTCTCTACACCTACCGATTAGGAACACCTCCTATACACCTTAAGATTTTTTTTTTGTTTTACAAAAATATTTTTAAACAGGGTCGAAGTACCCCAGAAAGTCAGACCATATCCTACATATGCGTAGTACAATATAATTAGGTATTCTTTACCTAACATAGATCTTTAATTTATAAACAGATAAAAGGATGAATTGAGTTTAGACATAACATGTTCACAATGCACCTTCCAAGTCAAACATTCGTCGAGATGAATACCAAGAAACTTGGTGCTCTGAACTATCAACTGAACTATCAACGACTTCTGCGCCTTAGATACACCCGTTTTCACATCATGAATGGATACAATACCATTCTGTGATCTGTCATCACTGGCATTTGCCCCCTTACTATTAGTTCTTACAGATAGCACTTTGGTGGTACTGTTCGGTTTGCTGTTATTCGGGGATATAGATGAATGCGAGTTGGCAACACTGTTACTTGTTGGAATAACCTCACCTTCTTTATTAATATTTTTAAACATCATAATTAATTCATTTTGGCTAGAAATTGTCTTCTGTTGGTTTAACACTGACCTTTCTAATTCATTATTAAGCTTTTTTAAACAGTTCAGTTCGATTCGAAGACATTTAATGTCATTTTTTAAAGATAGTAATTCTCCCGCCTTCGAACTGTCAGAATTAATATCACCACTAGCATCAAAAAATTTATTACTATCACCGGATTCAATCGATTTGCGAACACTCACTGATTTTTACGTCATTAGGCACTTTTCTAGTAACTATTATTGTAATTAATTCACTCTTTTTTAGCTTATCTAGTTCTTCAACAATTAACTCATGCTCAGTCATGTTGCCAGTTTGACGCGGTATAGTTACTATATCCATTTCCCGGGAAATAACCCTTAAGGCATAGCAACCTCTAGAAACATTAGTGGTTAGTTGTAAAACATGTGACCCAAACTTCAACCTATCATCCACAAACAAACCAAGAAATTTATTATAATTTAGTATTTTTGTAGGGTTTTCCATTTCAGAAAACCTATTTTTGAATTGTAATTTCCCTTTTTTGCCACTCTGTATAATAAACAATATTATTAAAATATGCACCTCAAGCTTTTGTATTAAAAGGGTTTCTCTGTTGTTTGAAATAGATGAGATATTAGACTTCCTATAGTCTATTACCAAAAATATAGGCAGTGACGTAGCTCTCATAACCATGGAAACGACCAAAATACTGTATGGTCATTGGCGGTTTGCATTAGTTTCCATGGTTTCGAATAATACGTCACTGCCTATAATATTGGGTTTTTAGTATAGCACTAATGGACCAACCTGTTTATTTTTGTTATTTCTCTGTAAAAATACGATATTATTTCCATTAATTTGTTGTAATAGGGACTCATCATTTCAATCAGATGACAGCCATTGTAGCAGCGTAGAATCAGTTTTAGAATTAAGAAAACCTGACCCAGAAGAGGTTCTTCTAGGATTAGGTTTTGGACCTAGGAGGCATTCCAATACAGTTGGAAGGATACCTAGTAGGTTTTTACAACCGTCAAAGGTAGGCCATCAGTTTATCCCTGTACTCATTCACCTAAGGAGTTTTAAATTAACTTGACGCTATGAAATTATTATTAGTCATTATTATGAATAAATATCGAAGGTGGCTTTGAAAAACAATTTATTGGTATTTAAGTTTATTAAAGTGACCAGAGACAAGTTTGACTTTAGTAATCTAAAAGTTTTAAATACTGTTAAATTGTTAGTAATTACTTAAGCTGTTATAGTTACTTTATATTGTTTTTTGTGATGGACTACAACCAAGAAGAGCTCGTAGATATGTTTTTTATATTAGGAGCATGCTAAAAGAACTCTTTTTTGGCAAGCCGAGTTTACGCACAGTGTTATCCGAAACGACGACATCCAGACAAAAGGAGCCTGCAAAACGTATTAAAGAGGTTTGTACAAACGGGTACCCAAAACCAGTGATAAATAAACCGGTCTGAACTGAACAAAATCAATTGGCTGTGCTATTATCTGTTATAGAAAATCCTTCAGTTACTCAACAAGCAGTCGCTGATGCCGTAGATGTAATCGAAAGAACAGTTCAACGAATTTTCAAGGATAACCATATTCACGATTATCATTTCCAGTTAATAATTACTAACAAATTAACAATATTTGAAACATTTAGATTACTAAAGTCAAAATGGTCTATGGTGACTTTAATAAACTTTATTACCAATAAATTGTTTTTCAAAGCCACCTTCGATATTTATTCATAATAATGACTTGGAATAGTTGATAAAATTAGTTTTCTGCAAATAACTCTTGATGCGTTAGAAATTTCGATAGGGTTGCAATTAGGAAAAAAGTTTGATTTTTAATTCAGCATCAAAAGCAGGAAATATAGTTGTTCCGGTTTAACTAGAAGTTGATTTTTTTGGGAAGATAATAAAAATTGAAGATACGGACATGTAAGCCGTTTTGCTCTAAGACGTACTGTTAGAAAGTTATAAGCTGTCAAAGTTCAAAAATGTCACTTTTCGAGAGTCAATATCTCGGAAACTATGAAGTATAGACTAATAATGCATTTAATAAAAAATAATTATAATTTTATGTGGAATTTAAAAATGTAAAAGTATACTGGGTGTTATATTTAAAAATATAAAATTCGTTCGAATTCCAGACAAACTAAAAAGCTGGCAACGCCAATATCGTCATTCGGTGCGTTAGATCCTCTTACACAACTGTACCAAATTTGGTTTAAATCGGCCAGTAAATTGTGATGTTATTAAGCCGTTTCCAGACGTTATACACACACTGTATAAGGGGGTACCATAACATAACTGTCTTTAATTTTAAGTTATCTTGCTGAAAATTGATACTATGCTTATTCCGGCTAGCAACTACTTGTTTTAATGTTTTGGGAATTTCTTGAAAATCAGTATTAATACTCAAAACACATATTTCTTTTTTTTTTCAAAGCCGGCCCTTAAAGCGGTAAAAAAGGGTTTAAAAAGTTTCTGTTGGAAAAATATTTTTGGTCCGAATTTCTTGAAACTGTAATAGGCACTGGGGGCGGTTCCCCCCCTTCAGAGCCAATTTGTGTCATTAATTAATGCTTTAATTAACCCCATTATCACTATGAACTACTTAAATGCTGTATAAAAAATAATAGCAGTTTTTATGTGAGAGACAGTGAGAGCACCGGCGTAGCTAGAGGGGGTAATCAGCATGTTACATGACACTTAATACTTACTTTTTCATTCATTCATACTTTTTTCATGCTTTTATTATACAGTGACCGGCAGAAAGTACGCACCAAAGGGGATTTTTTTTTATTTGAAAACTTACCAAATTTTTTTGGCGGTGGAAAAGTTCTGCATGTCCCTAAACAAAAAAGAGCATAGACAAAACTAGTAAATATGGCGCCGTATACGAGGGAGAGGTGAAAACGTTAAATTCACTCAAGAATAAATTGCCCTTATTTTTCACTGTGGAAAATTTTTTTATTAGGAAATGTTGTTTACACTTAAAAGTTATCCAATACCAAATTTTACCTCGGTAGCACAAATATAAATATTTTTCATGGCAACTAGATTTAAATGAAAACGAATTTTATTGTAAGGGTTAAACTTTAATTCATGAACCAATGGGTTTAGGAGTTTTTGAAAAATTGAGAACGGCAAAATATTGTTAAATGTATAAAGAAACCCTCATTTGTTTTGCAAAAAGTTGTTCCGCTTATCCACAGAATAATGTACGGTGTGCACCAGAAAAGTTAGATAATTTTTGACGTTATTTTATTAAACGTCCAGTTCTCGCTTATTTAAACAAATTTAAGTAAGTGATGTGTCTAATTGGCCAAGAGCTGTTAAAAATTGAATTTATAGGTAGCATAGCTTCTATCGAATCGTTATACGAGGGTGCGTAAAAAAAAAGTAAAAACACTTTTTCTGTGCTACCGAGCTGCAATTTGATTTCTATGGACAACTTTTAAGTGCAAACTTTTTCTAATAAAAAAAAATTCTACGGTAAAAATAAGGGCACTTTATTCTTGAGTGAATTTAACGTTTTCGCCTCTCTCTCGTATACAGCGCAATATTTACTAGTTTTGTCTATGCTCTTTTTTGTTTAAGAACATGCAGAACTTTTCCACCGCCAAAAAAAAATCCCCTTTGGTGCGTACTTTCTGCCGGTCACTGTATATATAATTTTTTAACTTAAAACTGTAGGTATTTGCTAATCAGAGTTATCGGCCGTTAATATTGACATTTCCTCCTGAATCACCCTGTATATAAAATAGATATAAAAAGGAAAGTTTATTTAAAGTACCCATGCCTTTTTGCAGTTTTCTTTCTATAAATTGTTTATTTTTTTCAGTTGATAACAAATATCGACATAAACAAGTTCCTTGAACAGTATGCTGAAAACTATGCCGACCTTCCACAGTAAGTAGTATATTAATCTTCAGTTTACTTACCAGTGGAACTTTTTAAAAAAGTTTACTTTTTATGAAGTTTTACTATTCCTTGAATTTGATGGCTTTAATTTCTTATAGACAACTTCAAAGTTTAGGCGAGACGCAAGGCTATGGAAACTGCGTTTCCTTAAAGGCCGTTAAAGTCGATTCACATCAATTTAAATTATAATGAACAGGTTTTTTAACTTCTATTTTTTCTATTTGTTAAGCGAACTGTCCAAAGGATTATTGGTACCGTAAGTATTTAAAATGTTTTTAAAATGATACTTAACATTTCAAGGATCACAGGGTTCCTGTACTTGTCAGTAACATTTTATGGGTTTCCATTCGTATTATCTGGCTGAAAGGTTATTTTTTAATGCTATTATTCTTAATTCACATTAATTCCGTTTCCAAATTGAACTAAAAGGGTAATATAAAGCTATTTGCAGATGATATAACAATTATTTATTTTGCTGAAACTCTGGCAGAAATGTATTTTGATATTAATAACGATTTAAAAATAATTCTTTGTTGGCTTCAATCAAATAAACTTACGTTAAATTTTACAAAATCATGTTTATAACTAAAAATAAAATAAATTCCATCATTAACCCCTTAACATTTAATAATGAAAATATTCAATATTCAAAAACGACAAAATTTTTAGGATTAGTTTTAGACAAAAATTTAAATTGGAAATGCCATATTATCCAGTATATTATTAACTGGATATATCCTTTGGTATCTGTTTTGTACAGAGCTAGATATTTCATTCCTTTAAAATACCTACTTAAAAAATATATATTTTTCATTAATATATTCAAAATTACAATACTTAGCTACTGCACGTGGATCTGCTTGTTTATCAAACTTAAAACCATTACAAAAATTGCAAAATAAAGTTATTAAATGTATACACAAATTACCACATTTAGAACCAACTGTTAAT
Organism: Polydrusus pterygomalis; assembly: GCA_963969555.1. NCBI lineage: Eukaryota > Metazoa > Arthropoda > Insecta > Coleoptera > Curculionidae > Polydrusus > Polydrusus pterygomalis. The sequence goes on from OZ018376.1 coordinate 8,372,696, forward strand.
CTATACAGTGTGGTTGTTTAAGTGTGCAACATATGGGCATTTTTTTATTACCGATTTGTCAGAAAATTGTATTCTTGATAAAAGTTGGTGCATATTCGATAATCATGTTTGGTGCACTTGGAATGGTTGCAAGTCAAACGGCGTACAGGGTAGGCCAAAAAATATAAAACTTGTACAAGAATAAAGTACCCCTATTTCAGAAAATTCAGCAAAATGTTATAAGAAAAGTTGTTTAGAATTAAAAGTTATGCATAGATTCAAAAACGTGACCTCCTAAAATAAAAAAATATATTTTTTTTAAAAACATTAATAATTTCCGAAATTTTTTTTTTCTTATATTTACCATAAAGACCTTCATAAATTAATCAAAATCAAATCAATTTCACATATATCTTTGTTCAAATTCAAGCATTTTGGAAATTTACTTGAATTTTTAGTTTATTAAGGAATTACAAACTTCATGTTTGTTGCAACAATATTAAACACAACTTTAAAATATCCTAAAAATTCTTTTTAACAAGATAAAACATTAGTAATGATAATTTGCTAATTAAAAAAACTATCATTTAAAGTGCAAAATTTTTATTTTAAATGTTTATTAAAAAACGTTATTCTTGTACAAGTTTTCTATTTTTTGGCCTACTCTGTACGCCGTTTGACTTGCAACCATTCCAAGTGCACCTGACATGATTATCGAACATGCACCAACTTTTATCAAGAATAAAATTTCTTGAGAAATCGGTAATAAAAAAATGCACATATGCACTTAAACAACCACACTGTATAGACCGAAAGGGTATTTAAACGTTTAAAACATTTATAAATTAAAAAGTTGTGTTCTAATTCAATCTATTATTTTAAAAGAAAAAAAATCAAACATAACACTTCAGGAGAATAAAACATTACATGATCATAACACCAGACGTTGTATAAATTAGCAAACTAAACCAGTAAAAAGTAATTTCGGAAAAAAATCGCTTTTATATGACGGAATAATAAAATATAACAATCTTCCAAAAAATATCAGAAAAATAAAAAAATTAACAACTTTTAAAAAACAATTAAAGAGATATTTACTAAACTAAATTATTTATACTAGTTTTTTTTTTAAATTGATTTTATTAATGAAGTAAATTGTATTAACTTCCATTTTTCTTTATTGTGATTTTTTTTAATGGTTATTATTTTCTATATTATGTGGTCACTTTCCATATAATGAACTGTAAAAGTTAGTTTGGAATAAAGACATTTTGAAAGTTAAGATATTTCGCTAACAAATTACCAAGTCTGCGCAAATGTGGCTCATAGAGTCATATCCTACACAATGAAACTATAAGCGCTGTTACAACATACCTAGAAGAAAGTTTAGTAACTTTGATTTAAAGTTTTTAAATACCTTTTTGTAAGCAAAAAATACCGCTAATTGTTGTTATTCTTTTAGATCAGCTCCATCGTCACCGGCCAAGCCACGACCAAAATCTCATTAGACAATTTTTTATTAGCTTTAAAAAAAAGTATTTATTACCCATGTTGTGTGACGTTAGATTAGGAGCAAACGATCACTGTGCCATGCCAGAATATCCATTCCATCGAGAACCATGTAGTGTTTAAGTGTTTGTAGTATTTTTAAACCTTTTTGCTCAATCTATTTGTATTTCTATACCCTCTACAGCTTTCTATGGTCTGACGTAAAAACGATATTTCTGTGCATGGTTAATTTTTTACAGCGTCACGGCTGAAGCAGTGCCGTAGCCAAAATCTGCCACAAGAAAGATTATTTAGACTTAGAAGAGGTACTCAATTCAATTTTAGATAAGGTTATTTTAATAGCTATAGTCATAATCAATTGAAGCAAATAATTATTAAAATAAGTTCTTTGTGTAGCTTGTTTTTCGCATTCGCACCGTTAAATTTTAAATTTACGTTAGACCGACATTAATAGTATTATTGAAAGTCTGTAGGGGGACCTTTGAATTTTAACTATTCTAGAAAACATTCCATGTTCCTGGTTTTTTTGTAATTGTATTAATCTTGCCAGGTTTTTGTATCCCTTATTTGTATACCAGTGCTTTCACATTTATTTTAGTTGTAAATAAGAACTGAACATCAAAACATTTTAACGTTTTGAATAATAGGGAGATACCTACAATACATAGGTATTTTTAGGTAATAAAAAAAAACGCTGTCCAAATCAGAAGCGTTGATAAATATTTTAAATAAATTAGAGTAATTCAACTACTTGATGTTTACCCAAAGGCCTATAAAAGAAGTAGAATGCTTAATAGTCTGTATCAAAGCCTTCTGAGATTTAAGGAGGAGATACAGGTCTGTTTAGTAAAAAACAAAAATGAAATTTTGACGTTTAACACGTGGAGCAAAGATACAAACCAAACTGTATAGTCGAGAACCGCTTGTTGTTTTTCCACCAGTCTGTTGGCATCGATGTCCGGCCCGGTTGAAATCGATTATCATATGTTTTGGTATGATGGAGCAGATTTGCGCCGATTCAGCGGTGATTAAAACACCAAATTCAACTGTTAACAGTACAGTTTTTTTTCCTGCGTTTTGAATTTTGAATAAAACATCCTTTTGTTCTTTGAGTACTTAATATATTTAAAATAAAGCTACCTTCTTGTAAAATTTTGAACAATGTGCTGGGCGAAAGTATCAAATTCATTATTTTCATAACTTAACATAACTGGAATCATTGTGGCTTCATCCTTTGATCCAGTCTCCATATTTCCAATATTAAGTACTAAAAATATATTTTACACTCGATTTTACATAATTGCAAGATCAAAAAGAATATTAAATTTATTTTTAAAACGTAAACGCGAAACTAACCTCAATTTTATTCAATCTAACAGCCAACAAACCGAAAAACCATCTACTGAAATTGTTGGCTTGATGGACACAACGTTGTAGCCATCAACATTTTTCGGTTCGTAAAACAACATCACCGTCGCGCCATCACCCGATGTTCTGTTGAAAACAACAACAGACAGATGTTCAGCAGTGCCAACGGTGTAACATCAGTTTAATAATACATCACGCGGGAAGCGAGCTAAAATGGCAGTATTTTGATATTTTTGTCACAGAAACCAAATAGGTTTATTTTTGCCAAGTCACGAATTTTTAAAAATAATCAATAATTACAATCTTTTCATTTCAAAGTAACGAAACGATAATTTTTGTACCTCTTCATGGACAATTTTTTTTTATCGATACTTTTTGGACTTTGAAGAAATAGTGATAAAGGGGCTCATATCCGAACAGAGAATGTATACTATCGAGTTTTTTTTTTAAATTTTTGTATGGTTCTTAATCAGGGTTTTGTCTATATAAACTATGTATTTACGGACATCCAAATTATTTCATAGAATACCTAATAAGGACCTACTTTTCTGTAATTTATATATATATATATATATATATATATATATATTTACTTGCTATTTCAAAAGTTAAAACAGAAATATTTGGAGCGGCATTTATATAGTTGGACCTGCATCCAGAAACGCAACAACAATATGGCATTTTCACTATAAAACTTGAAAAACTAAACCAGGAATTTATTATTCAATAAAATAGACAAGGGAGATGCACTTATTATTTAATATGCATAAAAGAAAATCCATGCAATTGTGAAACCAACATCGAATCAATCCAGCTGATTTCGTAAGGTCACGCCCCATAGAATCACAAAATAAAAACAAATTGTTCAACAAAATGAATAAACACGTACCACAATAAATGAAAAACAATAGGCTTGATTTTCTTGATTGGCTCGTCAACTCGCCGTAGTTCGGCAAGACTCGTGTTTTTGGTTGGCGTTAATATAATTTCAAATAGTTGTGAACGTTTTTCTAACTAACACAGGCCTTATGGAGAATAAACATTCTACTTTTTATTTTAGTCCTGTGTGTTCACGTAAGTGTTGTTTCAGACTTGAGCAACGGATTAAAGCTTCGGTTGCGTTGCCGTATAGCAACGTATGATTTTAGATAATAGGTTAATAAATAGAACACCTCGACGTCTGCTTTCCACAAAGCTTTTTCAGCAACGTTTTGCTCGTCTGAAACAGCATTAAGTCTTTAGAATTTATGTCAAATAATTTACAAAATTTAAAATAAGACGATAATCAAAATTACAGTGTCTAGGACCAGTCGAAAGTCAATTGAAGTAGTTCAGGAGAAATAAATGTGGTGCTTGAAGGAGGCAGGGAAATAAGCGACAAATGGCAATGTTGGATTGTTTGAGTAAAAAAAAGATCCATATGCGTAAAAAATTTGCTAAAAAATTTAAAAATTTTACTAAAGTTAACGCTTATAAATTCTCTTGCATTTCAAGCATCCCACTTACTCCTTTTTATAAACATTTTAAACTTATACATTATTCTATATCTATACTTTTTTCCAATTATTTCTGTGTAGCTTCCACAAAAAAATCTAGCATAGGCGTAAATAGTCCATTTGTGCACCTAATATAAAAATGGGATTTCGTTATTTAAGACTTAGTATCGGATATACAAGAGCGGATTTAGCTCCCAATCATGGGGGAGGGGTAACTAAGACTAAATATTTTTTTATAAATTAAATTAATCTGTTATACTACTAGATTATAACAAAAGCGTCTAGAGTCTGGCTATGGACTTTTCAACCGACCAATCATAGGCCGCCGTCTTAAAGAAAGTAATTTTGAGGTTAAGCGATGTAAAGCCGGTTGTTGTAAATTAGAAAAATAGAATGCTATTTATTAATATCGGTATGTAGGAGTAGGCTTCTTTGAAACGTCACGTATGCCAAAAACACTCCTCAACATTCTCAAAAGTTCATCACACAAAAAACAAGTGTTGTGAATGTAATAAACAATTTAACAATAAACAGTGTCTTTCAAGGCATGAAAAGGAACCAACATAATATTACATACTAGGAATAATCAGATCTACAAGTGTACATACTACAAATATCAACATTACAGAATAAATACAATACTTAACCATTTAACAATTATTATATGTCATAAATTTGAATTAAACCCAGAATAAACAGTTTTAATGTTGTTACGTAATGAGAATTGTTTAATAAAAATATTTTAAAAGAAACCGAAAATTGTCATCTGTTCCTTTTTTTGTTTTATTAACTATTTTGTATTTTGCAATAAATTTCTCTATACAAAAAAAATCAAAACCTGTAAAAGTAGTAAGTACATTATTAATGTAGGTAAGTAGTAGGTTTAGTCAAACATAATAGTCACACTTGGGAAGGTTGTAACATCACTATAAGTCTGAACCGTTCTTAAAAATATACAATTTTTTCCGATCTAAACTATCCTCTTCAAAAAAACCGCATTAGAAAATATTTCCATATCCCCTATTTTTTGTCTGCGAAAATCAAGGTTTAGTTTTTTTTATTTCATCAATTTTTTCGCCTCAATTTAATAGGAATAAATAATACACTGATTTATGTGCGCATTTTAACACATTTATTTTTAAGTTTCCCGCGCTTTATTGCGAACGTTGATTGGGCGGTTGAAAAGTCCACAGCCAGACTCTAGCTTGTCTATATAACCGCTAAAATAACAATAGGAGGGGGTAAATCAATCCGCCCTTGTGAGTGTACTAAAAAGGGACGCCGTATCCTGGGTACTGCTCACCGTATGCCTTGCAAAAAAAAACTATTTACCTCAACATGGACAAGATGAATGACTTGGATTTGTTTTAAAGTTTATATAATATATTGGTCACTATAGAGGGCGTAGCTATGGTGACCAACCAAAAAACATGCGTTTCCCAAAAATCGTCATCGTAAAAGTGAATGAAAGGTAGCATTTTTGCAATGTAATGAAATTCGGAACAACTTTTGTTTTTAAGTTTTTGTTTAAGGGAACAAATATTCGCAATTTTGTTTGGCCAATCAACAACTTCTTTTTTCTCAAATTTTAAATGTTTAAATGACATGTTTTTTAAATTGAGTTGAAAGAACAATACATAAGAATATCAGTGACAACAGTCAATATATTTTTTTAAACAAGAGATATAAAAAAATGTAATGTAAACATGAGCTCCATAAGAACAAACTGATATTTTAACACGGTACCTATTTGTAGACAAGAAGTGAGACAAAAAATATCATAGCATTGTGTATTCTACAAACAAATAATACCTACACCTCTTTAAGTTAATTTTCTGTAAATTTCCTTTATTTACAAAAAAAAGTAAAATAATAACATGTTGCAGCATTACTAAAAGGAACGAATTGTAGTAAAATTTTAAATGTTATATAAGTGATATTATTATATATCATTGGATTTAAAATTTTTAAGAAAAAGGAAGAAGTTTTTCATTTTCCTAAATAGCGCTCTCTAGCTGTCGGTATTGAGAACAACTTAGTTTTGTAATAACTTGATGAAACAATTGAAACCCTATTTAGCGAGTTCAAATTTGTCAAATTCTGGTAAGCGAAACCAAAATTGTGAACATTTTTTCATATCAATGCTTGTCCCCTCCTACCCCAACAAAACGATAGAGTAAAGGTTGTTCAGAATTTTTATTGTTTTGCAAATATGCAGCTTTTGCTACACCGTTCCTATTATAATTTTTGAGAAAATCCTACTTTTTAATTGCTTACTGTAGCTACGCCCCCTAGCGGCCAACCTATGGAAGCTTAAAAATATTTAGATATTTTTTCCCGCAAGACCGTACCGTACGGTGAACTTGTCCCAAGATACAGCCCTTTTTACTTGTACACCCGGTACAAAAATGTTTGCAAATTCCAATCAAAAAAGAATTATTGTACTTCGTCGTAGTATTAAGTTTTATTAGTGTTACACAGGTATTTTTTGAAAATTTTGACTAATCACTTCCAGGGTAAGTTTAATGTTAAAACAATAAGTATATATACGCATGTTTACAAAAATCTATCTTTACTATCCAAATTCTTATGGTATAGAAAATGTCATTCCTGTTGCGCAGCCTGCAAAGACCCAATTCTTTCTAATCTATATTGGTGTTATTTTTTATTTGTAGAGTTCTCTATCTTTGTGCTCAATTAGCTATTATTACTCACTTTAAATATAGTCCTTCTAATGACTCCTTGAATGTACGTCACATCATCTGACATCAGTTTCAATTATGGAGAACTATAGGGTAGGAGGCCGCTCGACAATGGCAGCATTTTCAAATATGGTTTTCAAATTCTGTCCCGGTTTTTTGGTTAGTTCGCTATTGGCCGATAGATGGCTCTCGCGTCCGAAGTGGGTTGATGTTGTCTTCTTCTTCTTCGTTTTTAATATGGAAAACTAGATCATCCATAGTTTTTAACTTTTACTTTTGACAATTGACATTTTATTTTTCGAAATAACAAATAACGTTTGAAGGTAAGACAAGACAAATAACGTTGTATTGTAATTAATTTCCATATTTATAATGAATAATGGTACAATTTATATAAGTAGAGTTTGCGTTGTGTCGGGGTGTAAGACAGGATCTTCTTCAGAGATGAAACGCAGCCAAATAAGTATCTTTCTAGCTCCAAAGGTAAAACCCTCTAGCTAGAATGTTCCTGTATTTTAAAAACGAAGCATCGTTGGAACTTTATACAGGCCGATACTAATAAGTATAACAAAGTAAGTGTAAATTCATATAAAAGTCCTTATTTGTTCCTTAAAGAACTAATTTAAATAAAAATAGTTATCGCGTCCATAAGAAACCATTTATTTGATAGCCCACTTCGAACACGAGCGCCATCTTATGGCAACTCGTAAAGCTGAATTACCGATGCTAATTTGGGACCGAATCCAATGCATTGCGATCGGCCTCCTACCTCAAGTCCTCCATGCAATTCAAGTCATGTCGTAGGTCATAATATAATATATTTGTTTTACAGGGTCGTAATCAGGCACAAGCAATCAAAGGCAATTTATTTATTTCAATAATTAAAAAATTATTTATGATATTTTAAGAGTATCTGGTTTTATAAGTTCTGTTTTTTTTTTGAAATATAAAAATATTATTCCATAAGCTTGGGATGGCTTAATAACGATAAAAAAAAAACTAAAAAATTGTTGAATATACAGTGTGTCCACGGATAGAGCTTGGAAGACGAAAAACTTTTATTAGTAGGTATAGAAGAAATCCATGATTTATAAAAAGTCTGCTTGTGCTAAAACTACAATTGCGAGTATCAGATTTGCGATACAGGGTTCGTCACAAATGTAGCGTCAGGCATACGCGCAGGCGCAAGCATACGAGTCGATAGCTAGAGGAACACGACCAGCCACCGGCAGTCTGTACCTGGTCCCGCTACGCAACCACACGCCGTTTCTCTACACGTAGTTATTAAGTACTTTGTTAAACTGACCAGTACCTTACATTTGTATGTTGTATAATAAAACACAATTATTAATCGGGTGTATCGTTTATTTAAACCACCGGACACCACAAATTGGCGACGAGGAGAAAAGAAAAAAAAATCGTAAAAAGTAAAAACGTGGAAACGTGCGCGAGCGGCAGTGATAAAGCATTCCAAGATGGCAGCCAATCCTGTTGGGCATTTCAACGAATTTAGGCCTGATGTGGACGATTGGGTGATATATCGTGAGCGACTGCAAGCATATTTCGCAGCAAATAGCCTAGAAGAAGAAAAAAAAGTGGCAACCCTCCTCAGTCTGATAGGCACCAGAACGTATATCCTGTTGAGAGATCTTTGCAACCCCACAGCACCAAGCGAGAAAACATTTGAGCAGCTGGATGAAATTCTGAAAAACCATTTCACCAAACAGCCAATTATTTGGCGGGAAAGAAGAGATTCCATGAGGCAAACCAAAGTGCGCAAGAATCTGTAGCCGAATGGCATGCGCGGATTTGCAAGATGGCGGTGGAATGTAAATTTGGAGCCAATTTAGAGCTGTTTATCAGAGAGAAGTTTATTACTGGGCTAAAGGAGGAGAACACTTTCGACCGGATTTGCGAAGAGGATGAAAAAGTTACCCTAAGCAAAGTCCTGGAGCTGGCGAAAAGGAAAGAAAAGTTGGCAACGCCATGTGAAGACGTCAATTTCGCGCGCCATACAAGGGCGCAGCGTCAGGCTGGACCAATAGGAAGATCGACACCCGGCACTTTCATTGGCGGAGCGGATGACAGGCGCAGGTTCAAGCCAGGTCACCGAGAACGAAGCCAAGGCCGCAATCGATTTCCAAAACCAGATGACAGATGGGAGAAAAATGGACGTCAAAATGGTCAAAATAAAATTTTTGGAAGCTTATGTCACGTTTGCGGAAATAAACACGCAGGTCAGTGTATTTATTCTAATTATGTATGCTCAAAATGTAATAAAAAGGGGCATCTAGCCAAAGTTTGTAAACAAAAAAGAATTAATTTTGTAAATGAGGATTCAGACTATTTTGAAACTAATGAGGAACAGGTTTATAAAAAAGATGAAAAAAAAGTTAGGGATTTTTGGCTGGTAAATAAGGCAACAGGTACAGACTCAAATAAATGTTGTAATTGTAAAAAAGTTTGTTGTAATTGTAATGTAAACAACATTGAAAATTTTAAAGAGAATGTTTATGTTTGTAATATTGTGAAAAAAAAAGATTATAATGACTGTGATATTTTACTAAATAAAAATAATGTTTGTAATGTGGATTTTAGGACACGTCAGAAAGGTGGCGATCCCGGAGGCAAGGAAGTCAGGGAGAGATTCACAGTGGACTTAATTATCGAGAAGAGTAATGTAAAATTTCAGATTGACTCGGGTGCATCTATTTCTGCTATAAGTGAAAAAGTTTTTCAAAACAAATTAAGTCACTATAAATTAAAGAAGGATGATACTATTTTGAAGTCATATGATAATAATATTTTTAAGCCACTGGGATTTATTGAGGTTATGGTGAAATATCAAAATAAAAGTAAAAAAATAAAATTTTATATCGTTTCTAAAGCAGATGTATGTATTTTAGGCCGTGATTGGTTGGATGCATTCGAAGTTGGATTCGGGCTAGTCAACAAGGTTTCCGACCAGGGGATAGACTCCTTGCTGGTGCAGGAATTTCCAGAAGTCTTCGACGAAGGACTCGGAGAGTTTAAGTATGCTGAGATTAAACTTCACCTTAAGGACAATGCCACTCCCATTTTCTGCAAACCAAGACCAGTGCCATTTGCATATAAGAAACTAATGGATGAAGAATTAGAAAAAATGGAAAGAAGCGGAATCACTGCGCCAATAGAAACATCAGAATGGGCGACCCCTCTAGTACCTATTTTGAAGGAAGATGGAAGCTTACGTTTGTGTGGAGATTACTCTGTCACGGTGAACAGGTTTCTTCAAGATTCAAACTATCCCTTGCCACGCATAGAGGAAATTTTTACAAAGCTTCATAAGGGCCAGACATTTTCTAAATTGGATTTGGCTTTTGCTTATAACCAATTCAAGTTGGATGAAGAATCAAGGAAGATAGCATGCATAACTACACCGAAAGGTCTGTATCAAATGAATAGATTACCTTTTGGATTAACAGTTTCTAGTTTTATTTTTCAAAGACATATAGAGAATATATTTAAAGGGGTAGAAAATGTTTCATGTTTTCTGGATGATATTTTAGTAACCGGGGAATCAGAGACAGAACATATTGAGACTTTGAAAACCGTGTGTAAAAAATTGAAAGAGGCAGGACTAAAATTAAAGGTAAAAAAATGCGAATTTTTTAAAGAATCTGTGGAGTATTTAGGTTTTAAAATTACCTCTAAGGGTCTTATGAAAGCCGAGGATAAAACTAAAGCAATTTTAGAAGCTCCCAGACCTCAAAATGTTAAAGATGTAAGAATTTTCTTGGGGATTATCAACTATTATGGAAAATTTATCCCAAATTCAGCACAAATATTAAATCCTATTTATAATTTATTAAAAGATAATGTTAGATTTTATTGGAGCAAGGAATGTGAGAAGGCATTTTTGCAAATTAAGGACATTATTGCGTCTGATTTGATTTTAGTGCATTTCAACCCAAGTTTACCATTGATATTGACGTGTGATGCAAGCCAGACAGGAATCTCAGGAGTACTGACACATAGAATGAAAAATGGAGATGAAAGACCGATATGTTTTGCATCGAGGTCACTGACCCCAGCGGAGAAAAAGTACCCAACTTGCCATCTAGAGGCTTTAGCCATATTTTGGGCCGTTGGTAAATGGTACCAATATCTATATGGTAAGAAATTTATCCTGCGAACCGATCATAAACCTTTATTAACTATATATGGGGAACATAAGGGGATCCCGCAGATGTATGCAAGTAGACTGCAACGATGGGCAGCTTATTTATCAAGTTTTCAATATAAAATAGAATATGTTAAGGGAACAGATAATAAGATTTGTGATTATTTGTCAAGGTTTCCACTGAAAGATATTTCGAGTTCTAGGGAATTGGTGGATAGAGGTCAATACCTGCATTTTACCGAGACAATGGACGATTGGCCTATGAATAATGAAGAAATTAAGAGACATACGCTAAAGGATGGAGAGCTGAGCGAGGTAAAGAGATACGTAGAAGCAGGAACGTGGCCCTCAAAGGTAAAACGATCTTTATTACCATATTATCATAGAAAAGATGAGTTAACCATTGAGAAAGATATTTTGATGTGGGGGCATAGGATAGTAGTTCCAACAGCAATGCGTAAGAGAATATTAACCGAGCTTCATGCTAGTCACTTTGGTATGGTCAAAACAAAAAGTCTAGCGAGATCATATGTATACTGGCCAAATCTAGATAAAGACATAGAAGAAAAATGCAATAGTTGCATGTATTGTCTCCAAAATAAGCAGGCACCTCATAGGGCAGAATTGACACCCTGGAGACTGGAAGACAAGCCCTGGAATAGAGTTCATTTAGATTTTTGTGGACCGATAGAAGGTAAAAACTTTTTAGTAGCCGTAGATGCTTACTCAAAGTGGGTAGAAGTCTTTGTAATGAGATCTATGACATCGAGTGAAACAGAGGAAAAGATTAAAATCCTTTGTGCACGATGGGGTTTACCAAAGACAGTAGTAACAGATAATGGTGCTCAATTTAAAGCAACAAATGTACAGAAATTTTTCAATCGAAATGCGATAAAACACATTACTTCACCACCTTACAACCCTCAGTCGAATGGACTAGCAGAGAACGCTGTAAAAACATTTAAAAATAATTTGAGGACCAGACTTTCAGACCCAGAAAATAAAAGTAAGAGTATTTCAATGTTGATTTCAGAATTTTTATTCTTTTCCAGAGCAACCAAACACTCTAGCACAGGGGAAACACCAGCAAAGCTAATGCTAGGCAGAGAAATAAGGACCCGAATGGACGTGCTAAGAGAAGGATTGGAAGGAGTAGAGGAAGAAAAGCAACAAAGTGAAAACAAAACGACCATTCAAAGGCAAAAGAAAGCTCAGGAAAAACAACAAAAAGATTATGGAGGTAGAGCTAGAGCTTTTGAAGAGGGAGAGGAAGTGATGGTAGCAGATTATAGAGTACCGAATAAGAGAAAGTGGGTTCAAGCATGTGTACTTAAAAGACTGGGAAAGTCAACCTATATTTGTAAGATCAAAGAAGGTAATAAATGGAAAAGACACACAAACCAAATACATAAAATGAACCAGAAGATACAAGAACAAGAAACCAGGACCTCAGAGAAGACAGTGCATAAACCTAGTGCACCACCGTATAGGTATTATAGTAGCCTGGAAGGAAAGAAAACCACGGAAGAAGCAGAGAAGGAAGGGGAGGACCAAGGTGAGATTACAATATGCAGAGACGTATCAAGAGAGAGAGAACAGCCAGAAACTTCGGGTGTATCCGACCAACGTGGTGGGAATATTTCTTTAAATATTTTTGATAGGGTAGCCAAACAATATTTTTCCCAGATAATTGATATTCATAAACCTAGAGTAGATGTAGATGATCCGAATATTTCTTTTTCTAGCTCTCAAGTAGAATTGACTTCACCACCCTCCGGTATCTCCACCATGACTGGCATGAGTAGAAGTAAGGACCAAAGCCCCAATAGGGAAACGGAGAGTAAACAAAAAAATATTCCAGGCAGGCAAAGAGAAAAACGTAGCGTAAGCAAACCTAAAAGATTTAAGGACTATGTAGTAAACATAGATTGAGTTTATTTTATTTATGAATTGAATTTTTTATATTCAAATGTTAAAAGTTAAATTATATATTTTTCTGTTGGCTCTTGGGATCAATGTACGGTTCATATTAAAACAATATTATTTTATTACAGAAAAGTATGTAAGAGTGTTAAGGCAATAACATAATGCTAATTTAGTTTTCTCACTAAAGCAGGTATCGCCAAGCTGGGGTGAGGGTGTAGCGTCAGGCATACGCGCAGGCGCAAGCATACGAGTCGATAGCTAGAGGAACACGACCAGCCACCGGCAGTCTGTACCTGGTCCCGCTACGCAACCACACGCCGTTTCTCTACACGTAGTTACTAAGTACTTTGTTAAACTGACCAGTACCTTACATTTGTATGTTGTATAATAAAACACAATTATTAATCGGGTGTATCGTTTATTTAAACCACCGGACACCACAACAAACAACATTTTTAGTTTTTTTGGAACTTTTTTTTTCAATTCCTTGATTTAATTAATGAATTTTTCCTGTGCTGAAACCAAAATTATAAATATTCCATTTGCGATTACTATACAGGGTTCGTCAGAAACAGCATTTTTAATTTTTTGGATTTTGTTTAAAATAAATTTACGTAAAAACAAACAACTATTGTTTTCTTACTTCGAATATGATTTTATATCCGGCCGAGTAACGATTTTGTTGTAAGAAACCAATTTTTTATTTGCCTACTTTTGAAGTATGTATTTTTGTTATTACATGTCATATTTCTTTAATAATTCATTCAATCATAAATTATAAAACTTTTATTCAAACGTGGTACCACCGGGTTAGCGCATAGTTTAACTCGACATCTGAATTCCCGATAACAGTTCCTAACTAGCTGTATTAGGATATTTGCTATACCTAACTAATCTTAATTTTTCTTTCAAGAGATCCAAGTTATTATTGAAATTGGTTTTATACACATGTGGCTTCAGATATCCCTATAAATGAAAGTCGAAGTCGATAATTGTGAGATCGGGACTCCTACGTGCTAAGTGATTTGGATCGTAGGACCTCCCAGTCCATTTGTTCCCAAAGTGATGATTTTGCCAATCATCAAAAATAATTGAAAAAAAAAAATACAAAAAACAAAAACTGTTGTTTCTGACGAACCGTAGAGTAATCGCTAATCTAATAGTTGAAATTGTAGTTTCAACACTAGGAAAATTAATTTAATAAATCAAGGAATTGAAAAAAAAGATACAAAAAACTAAAAATGTTGTTTGTGACGAACCCTGAATAGTAATCGTAAATCTGATATTCGAAATTGTTTCAGCACAAGCAGACTTTTTTTAATAAAGAATGACTTTTTCTTCTATACCTACTAATTAATTTTTTTTTCCTCTTCCAATCTCTATCCGTGGACACACTGTATATAACTCCTCGCATGCGCAGAAGGGATTGGAGCAATTTATGCCGAACTCCCTATCTATTTCTACTGTAACAACTTAGTTTTTAACAAATTTGACGTACGGTGAAAAGTTTTGTTTTCCTGGGTGTTACACTTTTCATGAATTATTTCTTTTTTTTTGTATATATTTTTGTAGCGCTTTTGCTTATTGCATTTTATGGACCAATAAATATATAACTGCAAATCTAAAGACAATTTTAGTTATTCCTCAAGAGTGCATATGAAATAAACCTAATTTGTGCTCTTCGCTGTCACTGAATTTCTCCGAAATCAATCGTAGATACGATTTACTTAACTTTAAAAATATTGGAAGATCTGTATAATATTCTTATACCTACTATAAGAATTTACTATTTGCCTTAAACCTTAACGTACCATCCTCCCATCTTATTAACAATAGGACGGTTTTGTAAATACATATATCATATTTTAAAAATCCTGTTTAAATTATTTTATTTTAAACAATAATTGACGGAGACCTTTTTATTCATTAAGACGTTTTATACCACTGGCACTGTTCTGTTTCCTATTATTCGTCATTCTGTATATAGTAACTACTTTTTTTATCAGAGATATCGCTCACCACTGTGTCCATGCGTCAAATGTCAGTCAGGTATTGTTTATAAAATTTGAAACCACTACAGAAATTTTTTTTATAAATTTTCAAATATCTTATTAATGTTTTCTTGTCTCCTGGACATAATTTGACGAGTATTCTCACGTAGTTCCTTCCTACTGGGTTTTTACTCTTGTTTGTGTTTTTCTATTAGAACCTAAGCCCTGATGATGGCCTCATAATGGGCCAAAAGCGCTAGGCGATATTAAATAAATTACGCTGAATTCACAAAAGAATGTTTCATTTGTTAAAATACTGCGTACAACCGACTCTCCTTTTCATTTATACTACTCCGTTTCTCATGTAGCAGATTTTCAGCTAACCATGTCGTTTTTAAAATATACTATAATTTGTATTAGTATAAATAGGCCAAATTTAAAAATTATTATACCTACATTTTTAGTGTTTTTTTCATTTTCTACCGATTCCAACGATGTCGCGTTTCCGAAAGTATCATTCGCCACTGATATTAGAAACAATCAGTGGGCGATTGAGATGGATTAGGCTTAACCAAAAATTAAGATTCCGGTTTATAAAAAACTAATTTTGTTTGAAAAATTATTTTGATAAAAGCTGTTTAAAATTATTGATTAATATTGTCAATATTGCAATGTCAATACCTATATTGTTGAATGGAGTAGTATGGTAGTATGGTACGGAACTGAAATTCCATGGCTTGTACATACGTAAAACTGCATCAATAAATAAAACAAAAAAATTATTATAAATCCTATCTATTAGAAAAACAACAGTATCATCTTAGAATAAACAACATAAGAATTTACAGCAGAACGAAAAAGTACGTCCAAACGACTTGGTATGGTCATAAAAAATACCCTATAACACTGGGAACTAATATAACAAAATATTACGAGAATAAGAATTTACATTAAAAAACTGTTAATTTCTAACAAATTATAACACTGAATAAAATACAAAAGGTGCACAAATACTGCACAACAAAATCAAATAATCGATGCTTTAAAAAAAAGTTACCATAATGTAGACAGAAACGTTCGCACAAAAATTATCGTATCTAAAAAAAGGCACCTACAACACGTAACATTTTGACATATTTTAAATTATTTCTTTGATTCGCTCCTAAATAAAATATTAGCCAAGATAATGAATCTTTACCGTTCTCTTACGGCTAGTCAAATATTTTTTTTCCCATTCAAAAAGGCTATAAACGTTACGTTGTTAATCCAGGAAGCTACAAGGTGCCAAAATAATTTTAATTAATTGTATTTTAAATAAAAATAAGAATCGAGTTATAAGTAAACACAAATAGTTGCAAGAAACATTATTATTTGATTTATAATAAAATTTTTTAACCTGGATGAAAGGTAGCCAAATTTAAAAAAACAATTAAATTCATTATTAAATTTTCCCAAACGAGAACCCTTGTGCGAAGTAGTATATGTATCAACTCCAACAAAAACATTACACTCTACTTGCTATCAGATTCATCATCAGGTATGGGCGTTTGAGGCCTTGACAAAACTGCCGGCAAAATTCTGTCGTCATGCTTTATACGTCCTCCCTCCGCACTCGAAGGTCTACTATACGGTTCTTTTTGTTCACTAGGCGTAACAGTCCGTTCTTCTTTTTGTTCACTGGGCGTAATAGCCCGTTCTTCTTTTTGTTCACTGGGCGTAACAGCCCGTTCTTCTTTTTGTTCACTGGGCGTAACAGCCCGTTCTTCTTTTTGTTCACTGGGTGTAACAGCCCGTTCTTCTTTTTGTTCACTGGGCGTAACTGTACAGTCGTTGCCGTCATATTCGTCTGGTAAAGGACTGTGAGGCGCAGAATAAACAGCTGGCAAGATCCTTTCGTCGTGGCTTATACGTCTTCCTTCTCTACTCGATGGTCTACTTGACGTTTCTTCGTTTGGCCTTGTCTCTTCCTTTTGCTCACTTGTTTTTGATTCTTCGTTTTTAGTTGTGGGTGCCTTTTCTTTTTTAGGGCTAGTTTTAGGTGTCGTTTCTTTTTCTTTAGCATCAAGTTTGTGGGTAGCTTCTTTTTTAGGGCTGGTTTCAGGCGTTACTTTTTTGCCAACTCCAACAGTTTTTATTGCTTTCTTTTTAGGACTAGCTTCCGGAGTAACTTCGGTTTGCGATACTCCAACTGCTATTGTTAATTCCTTTTTAGGACTTGCTTCCGGAGTAACTTCGGTTTGCGATACTCCAACTGTCATTGTAGATTCCTTTTTAGGGCTAGCTTCTGAAGTAACTTCTGTTTGCGATACTTCAACTGTCATTGTCAATTTCTTTTTAGGACTAGCTTCTGAAAAAACTTCTGTTTGCGCTCCTTCAACTGCTTTTATTGCTTGTTCTTTAGGACCAGCTTCGGGACTAATTTCCTTTTGCGCTACTTCTACTGTTTTTATAGCCCCCTTTTTCGGACTAGCTTCCGGACTAACTTCTTTTTGTGCTACTTCAACTGTTATTATAGCCGCCTCCTTTTGAGGACTAGCTTCTGGACTAACCGCTTTTTGCGCTACTTCAACTGTTCTTATCGCGTCCTTTTTAGGACTACCCTGTGGAGTAACCTCTTGTTGCGCCAATTCCACTGTTTCTAAAGCTTCTATTCTAAGACTATCTTCTGGGGTCACTTCTTTTGTGTCTTTGACCTCTTCTGCTGTCTTTGACACTTTTACTTCTATACTTTCCATGGACACATTAACAACTTCTGTAGAATTATCGTCGACTTCTGCTGGTTCCAACTCTTCTTCTACTTGTTTTTCTACAAGAGACTGTGTTACTACCAGCTCTTCCCTATCCTCTTCTTTGTCAAGAACATCATTATATTCAAGTTCGTTCTCTCTTTTAGAATTATCTTGGACTTCAGCTAACTTATCTACACTTTTAGGAACGTCATGTTCTGTTGACACTTTTACTTCTGCACTTTCCATGGACACATTAACAACTTCTGTAGAATTATCGTCGACTTCTGCTGGTTCCAACTCTTTTTCTACTTGTTTTTCTACAAGAGACTGTGTTACTACCAGCTCTTCCCTATCCTCTTCTTTGTCAAGAACATCATTACATTCAAGTTCGTTCTCTCTTTTAGAATTGTCTTGGACTTCAGCTAACTTATCTTCACTTTTAAGAACGTCATGTTCTGAGTGATGCCCCGAATCCGTTTCAGAATCCTGAGTTTTGTCTTTGACTGCTACGGTAATTTTTTCACCACTTGTATCTGAGTTTCCGGAGTCTTGCAAGTAAATTTCTGCCGATGTATTTTGTTTATCACATATTTGTATTATTTCGTTTGTATCTTCTGTCGATTCAGAGCTGGTATCGTTTGCGTTAGGTATATATTGTGCAATGTCTTCATTGGAATGCTTAGTATTTAATGTATCACCACCTTAAAAAAAATATAAAATCAATGTTATTACAGAAGAGCCTGCGGTTAAACAAATGAAATATATTAAGGATACAAAAGTTAAGACTAGAACTCCCTAGTTTTATAACTTGTATAAAGCAATAAGACACTTTTAAATTTAAATTAAACAGTTTTATTTCAAAATAAAAAGTTCGGCAGACGTTTAAATATTTATTGAAGTAAAAACAAACCGATGTCAACGTGTTGTCATGATTTGACCAGCAAAACTAACCTAACCGCAAATTATTTAGTTGAACTCCGTGCCGCTGACTTTAAGACGCCACCTGAGGTGGATCTCACCCCTCGGAGACGCCCCCTCCTTCCTGGATCCGTCGAAGTACCCAAAAAATTTCAATTAGTCATGTCGACATTGCGTAAATTTGCCTTAATTTAATCTCAACTGTATCTCTGACCGTTTCATGATCCCAACGGCGAGCGTCAATTTAGTATATTAGATTACAAATACTGTACAAATTTACTAGCTATTGATACGATTAAAAAGAGTGCAGTTTAAACAAAAAAAAGTATACAAATGCTAGGAAACTCTGAAAAAAAATGTAGCCATTTTACCTGCTTCATAATCAATCACATGTTCCTCACTTATGTCTAAATTTTCAGTCTTATCTTCCCGAGTATTGGACACATTTAAATTATTCCTGATACCTCCTAAATGAGTCCTGATATCAGCATTGTTTTGGTACAAACGGACTACGTCTTCACTTATTACTTCTACTTCAAATTTAGTAACTGCAAAAATAATATTTGTTAATTATAATAATTATAAAAAATTAGGGAAACAAATTTTTTTTTAATATACAGGGTGCCCGGGAAAATGTGGGAAGTCTCCCAGATATGAAAAAAACACATGAAAATAATACTACAGGTTCATATAAACTTCTTTCGTATCGGCGTCCTCTTCGGAGATATCGGCTCCCAAAGAGCTCCCATGGAATTAAGTTTTTGTTTTTGATGTAAATAAAATGACGTTTTTCCGAAAACGGTTAGGATTAGCGACATGAATGAAGAGTACTTAATTTTTAGTCAATAGTTAAAGGTATGTAAAAAACGTTGTCCAAAGTTTTTATCATACTGGGCGTAAAAAAAAATGGGCACATCAGTGTCACAGCTAGTCCGTCCCTGTAGGTGTGAGTAATTCGTAACACTTTCTGGGATAGTAATTCGAAGGGTCTTACCTGGTATACATCATGTGAAAAAAAAAATTGAAATATACCTTGGTTGGTTGGTTAAATAATTATGTGTCAAAAACTTAATTCCATGGGAGCTCTTTGGGAGCCCATATCTCCAAAGAGGAGGCCGATACGAAAGAAGTTTATATGAAATTGTAGTATTCTTTTCACGTGTTTTTTTCATATCCGGGAGATTTCCTACATTTTCCCGGACACCCTGTATACAGGGTGTTTTTTTAAGGTCGACGAGCGGCCATATCTCGGAAACTACTGGGCATAGAAACTCAGGAAAAGAAAAATGATAATTAAAGTGGCCATGAGAAAATTCTGGAAATAATTTTTAAGTTCCGCATTTTGCCGCAAGAGGGCGTAATTGAAAAGTATATTTTAAAATTTTACATAACTCCGAAAATTCCACATTAAGGTATAGGTTTGATAACACCATTTTAAAGCTTGGACAATTATGCATTATTTTGATCTTATGCTCATTGGCGTACCGACTTTAATAAGAGTGGGGGAAGCTGTTGAAAGTGTAATCATTTAAATCGCTGTAACTTATAAACGACTTATCCAATTTTAGCAAACTAAAGACTGTTTGAAAGAGAAATGTATGCACTATCACCAATCGTATTTAGTTGTCCATAATAGTTCTAAAAAAAAATTCTAGAGGGCGCAATTTGCAATAACAATACATTTTTTGATTTTACTCCGAAAAAATAAATCATACGGTATAATTATGATACCATAATCGAAAAGTAGATGAAATTTGCAAAAAAGATGTAAAGACCGCAGTTCGATATCCTTGTTCGTTTCAGAGTTACTGCCAAAACAATAATTTTTAATACAAATTGCAGCTCTAGCAATTTTATTGGAAACTATCGTGTACCATTGGATACGACAATTGAAGGTACTTACCTTTCTCTTCCAAACAAGCTTAAATGTAGTAAAATCGGATAAGTCGTTTAGAAGTTACAGCGATTTTAATGTTTACACTTTCACTTGATAAGAGTGGG
Organism: Polydrusus pterygomalis; assembly: GCA_963969555.1. Taxonomy (NCBI): domain Eukaryota; kingdom Metazoa; phylum Arthropoda; class Insecta; order Coleoptera; family Curculionidae; genus Polydrusus; species Polydrusus pterygomalis. Next base: position 8,393,477 of record OZ018376.1, read on the forward strand.
AGAAGCTATTGAAAGTGAAACATTAAAATCGCTGTAACTTCTAAACGACTTATCCAATTTTACTAATTTTAAGCTTGTTTGGAAGTACCATCAATTGTCGTATCCAATGGTACACGATAGTTTCTAATAAAATTGCTAGAGGGCGCAATTTGTATTAAAAATTATTGTTTTGGCGACAACTCTGAAACGAACAAGGATATCGAACTGCCGATGCCGTCTTCAAATCTTTTCTTGCAAATTTTATCTACTTTTCGATTATGGTATCATAATTGAAGGGCTCGGTGCAAAAACCGGTCAACTCCACTTTATACCCAAATTGAGTTATTATATGCATCCTATAGAAGAAATGTTTGCGCATCTTTTGGTGGAAGAATCATCCATCTCCGACTAATCTTATTGTAAATATATAGGCGAAGGAGTTGACTGCACGAATACTTAGGTGCAAGAATCGGTCAACTCCAGGAGATGACTGTTTCTTGCCACCAACAACATTGGCAAAATCGTATACTTACCTTCTGAATGGAGGAATTTAGTCAAGAAAACGTCAAAAAAATTTCGCGGAATAGACGTTACCAAAGTTTAAATACTGCCAAAAGTTGGTGCATGTCCGATAACTATTTAGGATGCACAAAATGACTTCAAGTCAAATAGGATACAGGGTAGGACAAAAATTATGGAAATCGTTTAAGAGTAAAGTACCCTTATTTAAAAAAATAAAGCAAAATGGCATAAAGAAAAGCTGTTTAGAATAAAGTTATATGGATTTAAAATCATTGCCACGTACTATTTTAAAGAAAATTCGACGTAACTTTATTATTGGTATTTCTATTATTCACCTTCAGCCAAGCCCATAAATTAACTTAAAGCAAAATAAATCAGATATGCCTTACTTTTTAAATATTTATTTAAATCAGTATTAATTTTTATTGAAATTATTTTTTTTAAGCAACCCCAGACTTTACCGCTGTTGCAAGAATATTTAATATTACATACATACTTACATAGATACTATATACATAATTACTTCATTAATAAAAAAAACCTATATCAAACATTTGTATCTAAAGCAAAAAAAAACACTTTTTATTTTTCTATTAAAATATCAAAATTAAATTATCGAATTTTCCTTTAATTTAGGAGGATTTGATTTTTTGATTGATTTGAAAGTTATTTCGCTTTAAATGTGTGCAAGGTAAGCTGCAGCGCCCTCTGAATTTTACAACAAAACAATAAAAATAAGAGGAGATTGCCCCCCCCCCCCCGTAGGCGAATATTGTGACAATACACCAACTAGTAAAAAAATTATTTATAAAAACATATCGAATATTTGACACTGTATCGACGGAGCGTCATATTTAAGCCTCAGGAAATTGCGGTAGCATTTTTTCCACACCTTTTAGAGACACTGTATAAAATATATTATACCTTCTGGGTAAAGTTCTAAAAACTTCTTATGCGACTCTTCGTTCCACTCCATTCCGGGCATTGTGTCCAAACTAAAACTATCCGGCAAAAATTCGCCGTTTTTCTCTATGCTAAATTTGTCCAACGTTTCGAAGTTCTTAACGTATCCTTCTTCAGTTACTGGTAAGATTTTCGTAACTACGTTCTCGCCGTGCAGTACCAGTTCCACTGTGGCCGTCTCGCCGGAGGTGATTTTTTTCATTTCAAATATAGTTTGGCCTGTAAAACAGAGACATAAAAAACTTGATGTTAACAAGAACAACATTCGATTTGATTACTAAATGCAGACCATTTAGACATTTTAATCAAATCTGGCTTGGACATTTTGTAGGCGGCAAAATTTTTTTATAAAAAAATGAAACCTACTTTAAAAAGCATAAACTAGTATTTTTAGAAGTAGATCCTACAATATTTATGTAATACATACAGTGCTATGTTTGGAATAATGAACAAACTTTTTATGCCGAATATCTCTGCATAATGGATAATCTAAAAATTCATTGTCACGTGACTACTCGTTTGGCGATACAATGGGCTGATTCACTTAACTCATAGAGAAAGAAAAAATAAAATTTTCAACGGGTTCAGTTCTTAATATTTTTAATTATTTACTGAGAAAATAAATAAACAAGATACGAAAAACACGGGAGTAAACTCACTGACGTAACATCTGCCTCGACCCATGGGACCGAGTTATTCAGCTGAAGGGCGAACGCCGCATCTACCTGAATATCCGAGCGGCTTGTTTTCTATTCTTAAGCTGTTCTTGTCTATCCAGTTTATCAAAACAAAGATAGCAATATAATCCGTCGAGGTTGAATAAAATAATTGTGCGGATAATGGGATGACGTACCAAGGTTTTGATCTCATGTTTTTAAACCTTCTGCTTTCGCGGCGTCTTTTTAATTGTCTCTAGAAAAGGTTTGTGGCCATTTAGGAAGATTTTTATTATTGGGATGTATTTTCAATAGGTTCTAATTCAGGATGTTAATGCTGAATTCGATTATAGTGAAAATGCCCATCGTAAAAATATATTTTGTCATCAAAATTGGATGGATTAGATGACGAGAAATCGAAAAAAGTTATTTAAAAAAAAGTGTTTTCTTAATTTTTGTAAAATTTCCACTTTTATTGGAAACCTTTTTCTTTACACGACACGTTTCGCTACATTGTAGCTTCTTCGGGTGTATGGTGCTAACTAATTTTAATTTCAGTACAATGACAAAATGGTCTAGATACTTAATCACTCAATTCAGGTATACACATTACAAGCTTAATTATTTAATTATATGTTCTTAACACCGTTTAGGTATTGTAAACTTAAATATTATAGTCGGTATAATATATCTTAATGTTATGGGAAATCCAAAGAACCCTATTTAGATTATAGACACCGATTTAGCAAAGGGGAACTATTTAGTTCTAATTGGTCGTTTAATAATGCACCGGAATTTTTCAATCGATTTATGGCTCTTGTCTTGTCCCAAAACTTATATAGGCCAAACAGGCCGATGATTTAAACGAGAATTTTGGAACATAGAAGAAGTTTTCTGTCATAAAACCGACTTAACTTACTTTAATCATCTTTTACAAGAACAACATAATTTTGATAACAAATTTAAAATTTTACATATTGAAAACAAGGGTCAGAAACTTAGTCTTTTGGAAAGTTTAGAAATAAATCGATTGAAAAATTCCAGTGCATTATTAGACGACCATTTAGAACTAAATAGTTCCCCTTTGCTAAATCTGTGTCAATAATCCAAATAGGGTTCTTTGGATTTCCCATAAGATTAAGATATATTATACCGACAACAATATTTAAGTTTACAATACCTAAACAGTATTAAGAACATATAATTAAGCTTGTAATGTGTATATCTGAATTGAGTAATTAAGTATCTAGACAAATTTGTTATTGTACTGAAATTAAAATTAGTTACCACCATACACCCGAAGAAGCTACAATGTAGCGAAACGCGTCGTGTAAAGAAAAAGTTTTTCAATGAAAGTGGAAATTTGACAAAATAAATTGTCTTTCATTGAGTTATAATGAATTTCCAACAAGTAAAGGCCTCAACGATTCAAAGTTTAAAATATTACTTTTATATTTTCATCAATTTAATAAAAATGAAATGATCAAAAAAACAAGGTACTAATCTCTTAGATAAAGATTTTTGTGTTACTTAAAGATTTTATTTGTTAAAATGTAGCTTTTTACCATGTTTTGTGTGCCTACATCAAGCCAACAGAAAACCATAACAAGCAAATGGTAAACTTTACCTTCTGCCGAAATCTCAGCAAATTTGTCTTGAGCCTCTTTGGTCCAGTACGGTATGCCTTCGGGTCTTTGCAAGCAGCACTTCTGAGCAAGTGGCGAAGTCACCACCAAGTCTTCGGGCAACTGTCGAAGACTGCTGCTTACGCTCGAGTTGCCGTAGTCGATGAACAGAAGTTCAATGCCTTACGACGAAAAAAAAAAATAGTTTGCTGATTATAAGAATAAAATAAAGAACAGATGTAAAATTTGACGTAACTGTTTTTCCTAATATACTATACAGGGTGTCCGGAAAAAGTTCGTCCATTCGTTAACCATGTATTCCTTGAGCAAAAATAATATGACTTTTATAGTGGCATTTTTTTTTATATGTGACCCTCATGTTCGACATACAATATTCAAGTTTGAAATTGAAAATTGATTTTTTTGAATAATTCGAGTATTTATTTATTAAGATATTAATTTCAAATTTGGTACAAATATGGGGTTCAGTACCCGCCGACCCCCGCCTATTTTTTAGTATGAGCGCTAGTAACTCCAAACTAAATTATATTATACTATATTTTATAGAATTTCGATAAAATCGTTGACGAGTTACTGTCAAATCTACACAACAGTATTTCAGAACGTCAGCATGGCTTCCTGTCTGGGCGATCATGTCAGACGAATTTGTGTATATATTCACATTACCTGTCAACACTTGTGGACTCGGGAGAACAAGTTGATTCAATATACTTTGACTTTAAAAAGGCGTTCGACAGAGTGGATCATGTCATTCTTATCAATAAATTAAAATCATTCGGTATCGTAGACCCTCTTCTCTCGTGGATATCGAGTTACCTTCGCAATCGCACTCAAATCGTCAAATATAAAGGTACCACATCTAAGGAAATAACAGTGACATCCGGTGTACCCCAAGGTTCACACTTAGGTCCGATCTTATTCCTTCTGTTCGTTAATGATCTTGCCGACATTTTTGTAAATGCGAATTCCTTTTTTACGCGGACGATCTAAAGATTTTTAGAAAAATTACTAACCCCCACAATTGTACACTTATGCAGCTAGTGATTAGCAAACTACTAGAATGGTGCCTGCTGAACAGGATGGAACTAAACATCTCTAAATGCAAAATAATAACTTTCTCACGTAAAAAATCTCCAATTCTACATTCCTACCTGATCTCGGGCACCCCCCTACCCAGAGTTAACTTAATCAATGAACTGGGTGTAATATTCGACTCCGAACTACGATTCAATGAACACATAAACTATATTTCGGCTAAGGGTTTCAAAATGGCAGGCTTCATAATGCGCCGGTGCTGGGAATTTTCCAACTCTGAGGTTCTAAAATCTCTATACTTCTCACTGGTGCGTAGTCATCTTGAATATTGCTGCGTAATCTGGTCGCCATATTACCAAACTCATATTAAGCGTATTGAACGAGTCCAAATAAAATTTGCTAACTTTATACTATACAAAATGAGAATAAACAAAAGCCACTTTTCCCATCACGAGCGTTTACAACTCATCAACATCGATAGCTTGGAAAGACGCAGAATCTTTCTTACACTTGTATTCGGGTTCAAAATAATTACTAATCTCATAAATTGCTCTGAGCTACTCGCTCTTATAAACTTTCGAGTACCATCACGTGATACACGTTCACACGACATGTTCTTAACCAACAGAAGTCGAACCGACGTCGGCAGAAATAACATTACCAATCGCATAATGCATCTTTTTAACACCTATATTCCGATAAACTTTAATTTTAACTGTACTCCAACGACATTTAAGAAGAAACTTAAATTATTATTGTAATCTCACTTTGAATGGCTGTATGTTCTTTCTTTTTTTTTTATTGTTTTTTTCTTTTTCTCCCTTCTATTTAGTGTAATTTTAATTGTAATAGGCCCTAATACGTAGGTTGTATGTTGTATATTATTAGAATAAGTTTTTATTGTACTAGTTGGGTATTCAAAGCCTGTATTGTACGAAATAAATAAATAAATGGATTATAAAATGATGCGTTTTGGAGATAATTTGAAAAGTATGGGTCCTTAACTGGAACACATTACTATACTACTATTTGCATTTTCATTAAAACTTCTGCCATTTTGCAGACTAGAATTACTACCGGATTGTGATGCACTTCGTGGTTTATTTAGTTGTCTACCTTTCGATTATTACCAGTGTGACTGCCTTTTATATTGGAGTTAATTCCGCTGGGGATGGCGCTACGGTGTATTAATGGCCGCTTTGCTTTTGTAAAAATACTTTTAATACATCTTACCGCTGTTGTCGGGATTGCTTGGGATATGGCTGCCCGTAGAGTCCTGACAAGGACGAAACGGCCGTCGTGATCTACCCGCCCCAGGGTATCCATTGTGTATTCCAATATAAAAAACAGTTACACACTTGTCCGATATGCCACAATATTCATGTTTAATTATTTTTGCGGACACTATATTATCCTGACTATCTAATTTTTTAATGTAAAAATGTTGGGAAAGTGAAAAAACGATAAAGCAATTGGGTTAACTGATTACCCGATTTGCACTAAACTATTTTTTTAATTTAAAATAATTTACCGGCGATTGTGTTGGACAGAATCCTAGCCCTGTACCACATTTCGTCATCTGGAAAGAGGGCTGCGCATAACGTTCCAGGGGTTGTATCTTCAAGTTCGGAGAATTTATCAGCACCAGAGAGCTAAAATAAATATAAAAAAAGTTTTGATGAATTTATTTATGGCACAATTTCCGCAGCCGACACTTTAAAATTGCACGACACACAACTAAACGTAGCATTTGGAGAAATAAAAAACTGTTTTAGACTGCTTCCAGTCCTTCGAATACACATCCTTTGCTAATATTAGTTAATCCCGCCTCTAAAAAGAAATATGCAAGACATCCAAGGAGTCCCCCCATTGAAATATAATAAGTCATTCCATAACACCCTGTATATCTTAAGAGAAAACAGTAGTGACGTATTCGCCATTTCGTTTTTTTTTATTAATATTTTGTTACTTCTTCGTTTTATCCAAAAATCGACCAAATACCTATCTTTGGAGTACAATTAACTTTAAAATGCCTTTATTCCAACTAACTTTTACAGTTCCATTATATGGAAACTGACAAAAAAATAATATAAGAGATGTGAAAAAAGGAATTTAATCCAATTTAATTGATTAATAAAATCAATAAAAAAAATTGTACTTATAAATTATTTAATCTAGTAAAAACATCTTATTTGATTTTTAAAAGTTGTCAATTTCTTAATTATTCTGATATTTTTCGGAAGATTGTTATTACATTATATAAAAGCGATTTTTTTTCCGAAATTACTTTTTACTGGAATAGTTTGATAATTTATACAATGTCTGGTGTTATGTTCATGTAACGTCTTATTATCCTGAAGTGTTATGTTTGATTTTTTCCTTTTAAAATAATACAGTGAATTAGAATACAAATTTTTAATTTATAAATGTTTTGAACGTGTAAATACCCTTTCGGTCTATAGAGATTAACATAGTAATATGGCTCTATATGTGGTAATTTGTGTATGTATTTAATATTTAATAACTTTATATTGCAATTTTTGTAATGATTTTAAGTTTGATAAACAAGCAGATCCCCATGCAGAAGCTAATTATTGTAATTTTGAATATATTAATAAAAAATATATATTTTAAGTATTTCAAAGGAATTAAATATCTAGCTCTGTACAAAACAGATAACAAGGGGGATATCGAGTTGATAATATACTGGATATGACATTTCCAATTTAAATTTTCGTCTAAAACTAATCCTAAAAATTTTGTCGTTTTTGAATTTTGAATATTTTCATTTATTAAATGATATTGGGTTAATGATGGAATTTATTTTATTTTTAGTTATAAATATAAAAGAAGATTTTGTAAAATTTAACGTAGGTTTATTTGATTGAAGCCAAGAAAGAAGTATTTTTAAATCATTATTAATATCAAAATACATTTCTGCAAGTTTCAGCAAAATAAATAATTGTTGTATGATCTGCAAATAGCTTTATATTGCCCTTTAAGTTCAGATCGATATTTTTAACGCTAGTCTTTCCGGTATTAAAAAGAGAATTATTAATGCATTACAAAGGTGATGTTCTGTAGTCTTTTTTGTTTTTATATATATATTTATATGTGAATGTATGTATTAAGTATTGTGATAAATCGTTTTATTTGATAGATATTTATTTTATCCACTATCTTATTGTTATATTATTTAATAGTATATTTTTGTAAAATGGGGTTACCCGTCTATTTCGTAAATAAATAAATAAATAAATAAATAAATTAAGAATAATAACGGACCTAATATTGATCCTTCTGGAACTCCACATATTATTTATTTTTCCGAACTTTTTCTTTCCCCAATTTGAACAAATTGTTTAAGATAGCTTAAATAACTTTGAACTAATCCTAAATTTTTTTGTACTTTTTGAATATTTAATCATTATGTCATCAAATGTAAATGAGTGAATGATATAATTTATTTTATTTTTAATTATAAACATAAAATAAGATTTTGTAAAATTTACCGTAAGTTTATTTGATTGAAGCCAAGAAAGACTTATTTGTAGAGCCTTATTATTATCAAAAAACATTTCTGTGAAATTTTATGCGAAATAAATAATTGTTGTATCATCTGCAAAAAGCTTTAAATGGCCTTTTAACTTTAATTTAGAAACTGAATAAATTAAGAATATTTCGATATTTTATTTACATGGTCGATGGCTTCATAGAATTTTTTGAAATTCTTTTAAAAAGGCAGTTAATTTTAAACTTAATTACATGTGACTTACATACAATTATACGTTTTTACCTGTTCAGCGATCCATTCGAGTTCATCAACGCAGTTTTCCATTTGAACCCAGAACTCAGATGGCGAGTTGAGATGGCTCACAAAGCAGGTGGTTTTGCTTTCTGTTACTATTTCACAAGGTACCTAAAAATATAATAAGGGGCTGGTTACGAACAGGAAAAGACGATGAAAAATAGAAAAGTTTCAAGGAGTATGTAAATTATTTTTGAAATCTGTCGAATTCGGGTGAAAAAAAGGTACACTTCGTAGTGCATAAAGGAACAAAAAATATTTTTTTTTGTGTATTTACTGTTCGAAATAAATTTAAAAACTATGAAAAATCCATAGAAACGAAACGAATTAATATCATAAAGCACGAAAATATAATGCAGTATCTCAAAAACTGGTCGGTGGATTTTGTTGTGGTTATTGATACTTTTGATCAGAATGACATTCTCTACAACATACTAAAAATTTAGGAAATTTAACCGAGGTGTAGGATTCGTTGAGAATAGTGAAAAAGCTACCCCAAACTATTTTTTTTTACTTACAGCCAAACCCTGCTCCAAAAGCACATCCTTAACATTCAAACCGTTAGCATACAACTCTACAATGTTCGTCTTCTCGTCCTGTATGATAAACTCCAGCACGACATTATCCTGATTGGCCAGACTCTCAAACAATTCCATCGCTGATTGGCTCCATTCGTCCTGAATAGCTTTCAGTTTGAGACTGCATCGGGTCGCGTACACTGCGGGAGTAAGCAGATTCAAAGACAGTGTCTTCACTTTGGTGTTCAGATTATTGATTACGTCCGTATTGCCGTAGTCCACGAAACGAACCGTCGTTATGTCGTCATCTGCGTCCAAGACTTCAGCTCTGAAATTCAAATTTGATTGGATAAGGTCAAGGGGCGTGAGGGGAGCGACTGCGATCATTTGAAGCGTGCGTTTTTTTTACTTTAAAATGACTTTATTCCAAACTAACTTTTACTTTACTTTAACGTTATATGAAAAATGACAAAATAATCTAGACAATACCAACATTTTTTATAAATCATTTTATTTAGTAAAAAACTGTTTTTTTTAGTTTTGTATGTTTGAAAGATTGCTATATTTCATTATTTCGTCATATAAAAGAGATTTTTTCCACAATTATGTTGTACGGGTATAATTTGATAATTTAAACATTATTTGATGTTATGATTAGTTAAGTCTTATCCTCCTGAAGTATAGTTTGATTTATTTCTCTTTTAAAATAATACAATACAACAATACACATTTTTAATTGATACATGTTTTGAACATCATCTAATCAAAATATCTTTTCAAACCGGGTTATTTCCAGATAAATTAATAATAGCCAAAGTACCACCACTTTTTTAAAACGCACAAAAATATTTTAGTAGTAACTATTTCCCAATTTCTGTTTTACCCACATTTTCAAAGATTTTTGAAAATTCTAAATAATAGAATAGTAAATTTTTTAGAAGAAAAAAATTATTCTTTCCATTTCAAAGTAGTTTTCGTAAATTTAGAGATACAGAAGTTGCAGCTGCAGATATTATTAAAGATATTTAACAAAACGTTGACGTCTACTAACTGTCTCTAGATTTATGTAAAGCAGTCAATCACAACATTTTACTTAAATGCCCATACAATATAGAAATTCGGGGAAATATTTATTTATTGTTAAAAAGTAACTTACATAATAGAAAAGTTTGTCCTTGTAGTGTTCCGCAAGTATCAACCTTAGGACCTACTTTTTTTTTAATCTATATTAATTCCATAGCAAATTTAAATTTAAAAGGTAAAATAAAATTGTTCGCTGATGATACTACTATTGTATATTTTCATGAAGACTATGCTCAATTTCATAATAACATTAACTACAACCTAAATAAAATATGTAAATGGCTTGGAATTAATAAATTATCATTAAATTTTAATAAATTATCTTTTAAGTTTTAAGTAAATTAAAATTAAAAAATAATTTTTCTTCACTATCTTTCAATACTCATATAATATTTAAGTAATTTAAGTTGGAAAAAACTATCGAATGTTTAAGATCTTACCAATAATTGGCATTTTGTTTAAAGCCAAAAATTATATATCATTAAAATATTTAAAAAAATATATTATTCATTGGTTTATTTAAAATTACAGTATATGATTTCAATTTGGGGATCAGCTAATTTAACTACAATTCATCCATATAAAAAACTTCAAGACAAAATAATTAAATGCATATATAAACTTCCTTGTTTAGAACCAACTATGAATTTGTATGAACCAAACGGATATTTAAATTTAGAAAAGCTTTATAAATTAAAACTATGCATTCTAATACACTCTATTATTATTATTAAAGAAAAGCAATCGAATATAATATTTTATTCGACCAACATTATTCACAATACGAGACAAAACCATCATATTTATTCAAACACCTATGGTAAAGAGTACTTTTGGCCAAAGATTAATATTGTATAAAGGAATACCAATTTACAACAGTTCGCCGAAAAAAAATAAAAGAAATATTAAAATTATAGACTTTTAAAAAAGCACTAATTTATTTTCTTACTTTTTTTATAACTAACTTTAACGTATTATATGTTAATATTTTTTTTTATTGTAAATGGTTATTACATATATTTTTTGAATAATTTCGATGGAATTATTAATAGTTATAAAACATAATTTTTATTAATTGTGATTTCATATATTGTATATTTTATGTTATTTTCTCTTTAATGAACTTTTTAAGTTGCTTGAGAATAAAGATATATTAATTATTAAAAAAAAACCTGAGTATATGTCAGCATATAATATAGGATCAATCCAAGAATTCAAATAGCAAAATTATAAAATTTTAAAACAGTTATAAAAAAAATTAGAAGAAAATCAATATTCCTGTCAACTTACCTATACCATTCGTGATCTACACTATAAGGGGCAGCACACAACACACCGACGGAAATAGTGTCCAAGTCAGGCATTTCTTCTGCCGTCTCCTGTAGAGTTTGTTGCAAGTCGGACAATGCTACCGACGATTCGGCAAACTGGACGTAGAATTCAGTCGGCGTATCGATATGGCTTACGAAGACTGGCGTACCTCTTTGGTCTGCAACAACACCCTCTGTGGCTGTAAAATGATAAAAAAGCTCGTATTCAACGTATTTTTTTAAAAAGTTATTAGTTATTATCAAGAGTTAGTTCGTTGCCTGTCCTTATTCCATAGACATATACCTTTAGATCCGTATAGCTTATCTCGTGCGCAAACAAGTTAAGTTTTATGGGTGAAAATATTCGTTTATATGCACGGTCAGATCTCCTAGCGCCCAACAGGGATGGGCATGCGCACAACCCTCTTATTATTAGGTTTTCCTTCTTTATCGACATCAATAAATACACTCCAGAACCGGCTTGCGCCATTTTTATTGTTACGTTTTATCTGTGGATTTCTGGTATTTTTTGCTATTATAGGTTCTTTCCTTTTGCTTCTTTTAAGCAGCATAGCTAAGTAAAAATCTTTACTTAACTAAGTTGTTAAAGGAAGCTTCGCGAACAAATCGTATGATAAATATATGAGCATACTTAACCGCGAGAAGACGGGAAAAGAATATCATTGGTGAGCCGAATTAATTTTTTAAAAGAACGCTCAACTATTTAAAAGCAACTAAAAGGAACTTGGTCATTGTTGAGTGTTTAAGGCTTCGGATTTGTGTGTTTGTGTTATAAACAATGACTGGTACTGAAAACTTTTCAAACTCTTGATCAAGAGATTGTGCTTGAAAATGTTGTTTTACATACGTACCCAAGTTTTGGGCAAATTGTTAAATGTTACCCAACTAATATTTGACTTGAAGTTAGTAAATAGTGAAAATGAAGCTAGATGGCTTCGATTCACAACGGCATTATTTTATAATCATGATGAAAACAAAACTTGCAGTGTTCAAATTAGTATGTATTTTACTTCCTACATTTTGCCGAAACTGAGATAATATTAGAAGTAAATTAACCATGCCTCATCATCGGAGCGCCATGTTTCAACGATCATTTTCTTATAATGTAGTGAAATATTATAATTTGATTCCCACTGAGATGTTGCCTCTAAATAATAATAATAAGTTTATTTAAAATTTAATAATATAATAAATATGTTTATGTTGTCTTCTATAAACTTATTCTTCAATCCCCTGAAGCTGAGCTTGGTAGGGGCAAATCTTATTTTTTGTTTTAGTATGTAAAATCATAAATCATAAATATGCATTAAAAATCAAGTTTTAAAGTAAAAATGTTAATTTATAGTATAAACGCAGTTTTTTCTTGAAGAAATATATTATATTTATTAAATGTAAATTTGTTTAAAATTAAATATAGAAAATATCTTTTAAATGTGCAGAATACTTAACATTTTAATGTAAATTATACTCGTGTATAGAGTTGGGCATGGTCAATTGACGTCAAAATACGTCAATTTTATTTTATTATTTATGCATTTGTGATCTGTCCAGATTACCTCCTACCACCCAGGATAATGTTTAGTGTATCGTTATAGCGCCGTTATTTAAAAAAACAATAACACCTGATTCTGGGAATCCCAATAGTCATATTCGTTTATTAGTGGTTCCCGGAACGGATTCAATCACAATGAAGGAAAGGAATAGAGAAGTTATTGTTATTCTAATTTTATACCATTTTCATAGACATTTCCTTCTCAGTCTATTTATTTTCATTTCGTATTTGCCAGAGTTAGGGTTTGCACTTGCATTGCATTTTTGTGAACTAACGACGCGACGTCGCATTTACGATGAGTTTGGGGAAGTCCAAAACCAAAATTTGGAATTGTTTTACCGAAATAAGTAAAAGGGAAATGTATCTACTGTGGAGCAACTATTGAGATATACACTTATAGAATGTGTACCTGGATGGACCTAACTATATCATCCATTTGACGACCCTGTATAAAATTTAGGTATGGCAGTAGACTTTTCAGAACAAGCAAAACTTGTTATAAAAAATTAATTTTTTCCAAAATACAAAATAAGAAATTTGGCAAGTATAGTTAGGTTCAACCACTGCATTTTTAAATTTTAATTTATTTCAGTCAATTGACTGGTCAATTGACCAAAAACAAATTGACTGGTCAAATCCACAACACTACTCATGTATTTTATTTATTTAATTATTTGTTATAAGTTGTTTACATTTCTTATTAATTATATAATTGCCTATGTTATATTTCATTGAAATTAAAAACTTCATTTAATGATGACAATCAAATTTTACTTATATGTCTTTGACTGGTTCAGTAGAGTAGGTACTACAGCTAGACTGCGCCAGGATTTGACATTCATTTCCTGATTTATTAATTGTAAATTTTCTATTATATTGAAATAAAAGACGTTTATTATTATTATTATTATTATTATTATTATTGATATTATTGATATTATTGATATTATTGATATTATATTTAATTCGCGAAATTGATTATCGTTTACAAATGGTTCTCTGTATCAAACATTTCGACAAAAACTATAGACGTTATAAAAAAAGATTAATTTTTTCTTTTGGCCCTTTTTTCTATTGTTTTTCGGCAATGAGTCCCGATTTTTCCCTGGCCACCTTGCAATACCGGTAATAATGACAGCTTTTTTTTCGAGTGATACTAACGGGATTTTTTTTATAGTTTATCGCAAATCCTAATCAAAATCTTAAAATTTTGTGAGATTTCGCGTTCTCGCACCACTCTCGTCTCGTTCTCGTCTCACAAGACGAGAGCGAAACATTGTACAAACGGCTTTGGTTAATCCATTAATAATATAAACTCACCGGATGTAATCTGTTCAACGGCCGCATCTTCTTGAACCACCTGCTCCTCCCCATATTCTTGGACAGCTTGTTGGCTACATTCTTCTCCTGAAACGGCTTCCGGTATTAAAGTAGCATCTTGAGGGAGCGAATCACCACTACCTTCGGGTAATAATTGTTCAGTTATACCTTCGATCGCTGGATCTTGTGCGGATACTTCTTCGGTAGCAGCTTGAGCGTATACTTCTATTGCTCCCTCCCAGCCGCTTTCTCCGTAGGAAATTGATACCACCACGTCTTTTTCTATGTAGGACTGTGCAGGGCCAGTTGTAGAGGTTACCTAAATAAAATTGGTAGCTGTTACGTTAACCGTTTTCAATTTTTAGTTGCAGACCCAACAATTATAGTCCAAAAAAGGTTACTTTTGCCTAATTCATTTACTATAAAGCCCAACAGGCCGCTTTACACAGTCCGCTTTACAAACCAATTATTAATCACCTAATGGGGAATAAAACCAAGGTAATAAACTATACTCAAAACCCAATATTATAGGCAGTGACGTATTATTCGAAACCATGGAAAGTAATGCAAACCGCCAATGACCATACAGTATTTTGGTCGTTTCCATGGTTATGAGAGCTACGTCACTGCCTATATTTTTGGTAATAGACTATAGTAAAAAAAAAACTGTCATTAGAATTGGGCTTCGTAGACCAGGCCAAGTAGTCTTCTTCGTGGTAGTACAGAGGTGTTTTTACCTGTATTTAACCTTTGTGGGCCTGTTATGGGCTATGAAGTTTATAGAAAACCATAACCACAATTTTAGAAAAAGATGAGAATAGTATGTTGTTTTTATTTTTATCAAAGCGCAGGAGGCAGGAGCTTTCTTAAATCAGAACATGTCATGTCAGCCGCTATTGATTTTTAAAATGGAGTGGTAGTATATATACTTATAACATCATTATTTCATCGATGTGAGGTGTAAAATTAGGTGCGCGTAAAAAATGTTCCTATAGATTTCAATTTTACCTAGAAAAACTAACCGCGCCCCAGAAAAAAAGGTATTTAATTAAAAAAAATAAGGTAAATTAAAATTGAAAACACAACAAATTTAAAATGTGGCCAATATTTTGGGCTTGGACGAATAAGTTAGCTCGTTTATGTGTTCGGTTTTTGTAATATATTTGTTGTTGTTTTAGTGTTACAAGTAATTTAACAAAATTAATTGAAAATTATACACCATGTTAAAAAAATATGGCGTCAGTAAAATATTTTTCCTAAAGGTCCCGATTTCCTGTGGTTTGGGCCTTAAAAAAATATGGACCTATAAGTCTATAAGTATTAGGTTATGCTAGAAGAAAGTTTCCTATTTTGGAACTTCTGTCTTGATAGGTCTAAATTAGGAGAAATATTCGTTTATATATGGCATAAATTTATAATAAGTGTATCTGAAGCCTAATTTGGGGTTTTAAAGAATACTGCAGGGCATAGGCCCGTACATAGGTACGGCCTATTACTTCATAAAATGTTTCTATCGGGGTCGCTGAAATGTCTCGCAATGGATCAACAGCCACTACCATTATAATCTAACTAACCTAACTTTTTGGCCGAGCTCGAATCTAAGCGCATAACATTTTTTTGTTGTTCCGGCGTTCTGTATAGCCCCTACGTTTTGTATAGCTTCCGCAGATTGCGGTAATATTTACTTGAAAATCGAAATATTTAATTTTTTTCATAGTAACCTAAATTATTGCTTTGAGTTTACCACAGTGCAATGAACGTTACAATCATAATTAAATATTTCTAAGCCAAAATCTCTTTAAAGACCTAATTTTTGGAAGTTACGGCTTTATATCCGGTTAAAATCACTTTGAGAACAAAATGAGAGGACTGTTTGGTCAAAACTATAACCTAGGTTATACTTTAAAGCCTTCTGGGCTTTAAGAACAAAATGTAAGACTAATATAGGGTATACATCACCTCAGAAAATGTTCAAATTCTAACCTGACCATGAAGATATATTAAAGACAAAACGAAGTAATTTGTTCCTCATTTATGGGCCTATAAGATTTTTGGGCTTTAAGGCCCAATCTAAGGTAAAAAAATAACCTCGTTGGGAGTTTATTACTGACTTTCCTGAGACCTAACTATCAAGTCGATTTACAAAGTAAATATCTACTCTTTTGGACCATCTCTTAGGCCTCTTATGTTTTCCTACTTTGAACACGTATTAATAAGTTCGAATCACTTTGTTTTGACCAAGCAGTTAGTCTCTTTGGTCGTTTTGTCCAAAAAGCCGATTTGGAGGTAAAAAATAGGCTATTTTTTACTTAAATAGGTCATTTTCTCCAAAGTAGAGGTCGCCAAGGCTTTAAATGTTTGTTGGGGAAGGATAACCCGTTTGTGAGATTATCAGAAAATTGAAGTTTTTAGTTGTAAAACAATAAATTATTATTATTATATCGTTCTTTACCTGTAGACACATCACATTAGGCGTGTTAAATTCACTCTTTAACTCTCGTAACGCGTTGAAACCGACATTCTCGCTGTTACCGTAATCGACATAGGTAACTGTGGCTTTATCATCGTCGAAGCTTATGACTCTTCCTCTATACCAGTTGCCATCTTCGCTGTGTACTGCGTAGACAAAACCTAGTTGAATAAAAAAAAATGTACTTAACAAAAAAAAATTGAACCAACTTTTTTTAAATGCTATAAAAAGTATAAAATAATACTTTTTTAAGGATATTTAGCATATTATATCTTCAATAATATTATTTAATAATTATCATTTTTTTTTAAATAACTTTGCAAAAGAAAAAAAACTATTTATTACTTTAACACTAGATCACAAAAATTTCCCATTTCCATCGTCTGTCTGTTGGCTTGAAATCTTGACGGGAAATTTTGTGTAAGGCATTGACCCCGGAGTATATACAGGGTGGTCCGATAAGTATGGGGCAAGATATTTTAATTCTCTACAGTGTCACCAGTAAAGTCCGCATCATATGGGATTTTTTTTATTAATAGCTTAATTCAAAATTTGACTTTGGCATCAAGTTCTTCATAAAATAAATAACGTATAATAAACGTAGTTTGTGTCTGAAAGTAAAACACCTTAATATTGAGACAAAAAAGAACACAGTTTCATCAGTAAAGTGTTCATTAAGTGGAAAATAAATTTTAGTTCAACTTAACGTAATGTTTATCTATTTTCAACGATTTAATTTAAAACCCCTTTACTTTATTTTTTATTTTTTTAATTTCAGGCACAAACTACGTTTTCAAAAATACTTATTTTATGAAGTTACCTTATACAGGATCAAAAACAAAGAAACTTTGCATCATATGCGACCAAATTTTAATAGCCCAATTTTGATTTTGTAGAAAAACACACCCATTTAATATGGCGCTACGTATCTGAAATAAAGCCTTGTCAAAACTAAGAAGTTTTATGTATGTTGCGTTGAGTCTTATTACAAACAAACAAACAATTACAAAATATAGGTAAAAAATTAAAATTATCTTATGCAGCTGAAATTTTGCATGTGGGCTAGAAACTGCATTTAAAATTTTTTTAAAACTTTTTTCGATATTTTCAGAAATAACCCCAAATGTATCTGAAATAAAGCATTGTCAAAACTAAGAAGTTTTATGTAGGTTGCGTTGAGTCTTATTTTGCAAATGTGATGCAATTTTCAATATAATATGGGTAAAAAATCAAAATTATCTTAAAATTTTGCATGTGGGCTACAAATTGCATTTAAAAAGCCTTTTTTATAACTTTTTTTGATATTTTCAGAAATAACCCCACTTTTGAATTATTTTTTGGAAATAATTAAAACTTGACAGATAATGCAAATTACGTGACTACTATTTTTTTACTTAATTTTTATCTCGATCGAAGCAGAACTTGATGCCAAACTCAAATTTTGAATAAAGCTATTAATAAGAAAAAATCCCATATGATGCGGACTTTATTGGTGACACTGTATATTTTTTTATCAAAAAATAAATGTATACGTCCATTTGATGTTTTTTTTAAAAAGCACTTTATTTGTTGATAATTCAGAAATCGCCCTCTAGCAAAGTAAGGTGTATGTAAAAAATACACCAAAGCGCAATCGATAGAGAAAGAAAAACTCTATCGAATAAGATTAAGTTTGTTAAAATCCGTCAAGCCTGTTACGTGTAAGTTATCAATTTTTATATGAAGCAAACCTTTTGATTCCCCAACCATTTTATTTTAAAAGATTTTGAGCACAAAGCGGACAAGTGTGTAACGGTCTTGTGTATTGGAATACACAGGGATCCAAGCCTAATGGATACCCTGGGGCGGGTAGACCACGACGACCGTTTCGTCCTTATTAGGACTCTACGGGCAGCCATAACCTAAGCAACTCCACAGACAGCGGCACGATGTAATAAAAGCCATTTTTTTGTATACATATATACATAGATTAACAGTAGGCTCTAAATGCAGTAATTTGTGTATACATTTAATAACTTAATTTTACAAATTTTGTGATGGTTTTAAGTTTGATAAATAGGCAGATCTCCATGCAGAAGCTAAATATTGTCATTTTGAATCTATTAATGAAACACATATATATTTTTTAAGTATTTCAAAGGAATGTAATATCTAGCTCTGTACAAAACATATATCAAGGGAGATATCGAGTTAATAATGTACTGGATATGGTTTTTCCAGTTTAAATTTTCGTCTAAAATAATTTTTAAATTTTGTCGTTTTTGAATATGGAGTATTCTCATTATTAAATTTTAATGGTGACACTCTATTATGTAAGCCAGGAAAGTACAGGGCAAATGAATTGGCCGACTTTTTTACCTTCTTCGGGAATTATACTAGTCTCTTCGTCAATACTTTGGTATGCTTCGTACATTTTTTCCAATAAGGTGTTGACTTGTTCCGCGTATTCACTCGGTTGAATAAAAACTGACGTTTCATCGGCGTGCGATACATAGCCGTAGACATGTGAACTAAAAAAAAATATAATTTGAAAAATGAATATTTAATATTAAACTAAATATAATTTCTCATTTTAAAACATCTTTCATCATCATATTTACAATATAAGGTTAATAAACTCTAAAAAGCATACCAAAGTCTGGCGAAACTCACCTGATAATCAGCAAAGAACACAACGGTTCTACGTTATCCAACGCCCCTTCGTCCGGGTTCAATATAACCAACTTATTACCTTCTGTATCGTAAAAAGTCGCATCTAAAATATTATTTTCCAAAACATTATCCACGTAAACAATCAAATCCTGCTCCAAATAGGCTTTAAGCACGTCCTCGAAAAATTCCGAAGCCATTTCTAGGTTATGCGCTTTGCAGTTCAATGCCAAGCCGCACTCGAGAGCCACAATGATGTCGCTGAGATTGTTAACGCTCTTTAGTATCACTCGGAATTGTTGGTTGAGGAGAAGGGGTACCTCGATGTCTTCCGATGGATTTTGTGTTGGTACCGCCAAGTTCTCTTGGATTAGAACCTGGGAGATTTCTTCCTGGTCGTCCCATAGTTGAAGGTAGGTTCTTAAAACAGAATATTCTATTCAGTAAGGTTTTAATAAATGACATTTGAAAAATGACATCATTCACATTGACAGGTCCGGTCAAAGAGTAATGTACTAATAAGAGGCGAAAGAGGGCCTTTGTGCGATAAGCAAATTTGTATGCGCATGCGCGAAATTGACGTTTCTCTGGTGGTATTTCAATCAAATTTGCTGTGTCAGATTCTACTGTCAATCGTGTTTTGGCTACGAAATTGTAAACAAAGTTGTAATTATTGCATTTTTCTTTTAGTATTTTGTTATTAGTGCGTGCTTTTGAATACGATTATTTGTTTTGTGAGTTCTCCTTGAAATACTCTTTGTTGAAATGTCGGAAACGAAGCGAAAAGGTGGCACATCGTGTGCTTACCGTGGGTGTCTCAACAGAACCGGCGAAGGAATTTCATTGTTTAGATTTCCCAAGGATGCAGGCAGGTATGTAAAAGGATTTTTGTGATAAATAAGCCTTAAGTTATTCGATTTAATCTAAAAACTTCGTGCCCGATCTATTTATCTTACACAACTCTTAATATTTATGACAAAATTTACATTATCAGAGAGATTATCTAGCCATAACAAATATGATTTTGTATATTTTTACACGCACTGTTTCATACGACGTAATTTGTGGATACAATTTTGAAAGATTCTAGCAACAAAAATACTATGGCATTTCTGTCTGTTGGTAAACGGCAAGTTAGGGTAATAGAAAGTGTAAAAAATAATACTATGTCATGCTACACTTAGCATATAAAGTACCTTTAAATAATTATAACTCCTGCAAACATACCGAGAAAACGACTCAAATGTAACAAATTTATGGAAAATGCTTTTTAATCAAATACTTTATTCAGTAATATCTTGCTGATACACACTGAACTAATAAAATTCAATATTATATTAAAATCTTTAACATACTTATTATATTATCATAAAAAGGAAAAACTGTTTTTCCGTGTATCTGATGATTTCAAACAAATTTATCATACTTTTTACTGTGTGAGTTAGGGGTATCAAGGTCACAATATCAGGTTACATCAACATCAAAGAAGCCGACAAAGCTTTCGCCTCCTATTAGTGCATTACTCTTTGGTCCGGTCGTATTCATAAGAAAGGCGAACAAAGTGACCTGATCAGAGGCCTAGAAAAAAGTTAAAACGTTTATTCCCCATAAGACCTCTGTCTTGTTAAAATATAGAGAAATTTGATAAATTGTTTATGATAAACTGTCGTGATGTCCAAATATAATTACTTATTTTTTTTTACCTTTCAACAAACCCAAAAAACATAACCCTGTATTTTCAAAATTAGCGCGCGTCGATCGCTACTAAGTTAGTCAGTTGTAATGATGCTGCCAATTCAAATTAGGGGACGGTAACCTATTAAAATAAAAACCCTATTCGTACAGAGATATTAAAGTGTGACATTTACATAGCATATTAAGGTGGGATTAACGACGCCATATTCTAGCTTTTCACTGTCAATTTGATTAGCCTAACTAAACTATTGACGATTCGTATACGCACTGCAGTGCTGTGTTGGTCAGTACGAAGAAGAAAGACAGACATATTCTGGAGCTGGTAGAGCAAGGCAGATGTTAGTCAGCCGGTCATAGTTTTGTTTACTTTCGTGTTTTGTGCAATTACGATCCCTTTCCTGTTAAAACAAACACATATTCTCTAGAATTCTTAGGAGAGATGACGTCTAGATATTATATGTTACGTCCTATCTATTTCACAAAATAAAGCAATTAAAAATATATATTTCTTGGATCGACAGTATTCAACTAAACCTTTGTATAAAAATGGTAATATATTATACCAATTAAGGATATTCACTTAACCCAAAAAATTGTTTTTGTTCACCAAATTATATCAAAAAATAAACACTCAAATATACAGCTCAATTACGGACGTGACGTACATAATCATTTAACTAGAACTGTTTTGAATATTGACTTCCCCTTAATACAAACTAGGGTAGGTAAGAACTCCATTTATTATCAAAGTATGAAATTTTACAACGAAATACCCCAAGAATTAAAATTTTTAAATGCAAAACGTTTTAAAATTGGAATTAAGAAAATAAGTAAAAAAGGGGAAGCCTAATTTTAGACTAAAAAATATTTAAATAATATGCAATTGTTTTCTTTTTTCTTATTCTTTTCAAAAATATTTTTAAATGAAATCTAAACGATATTTTAGTTTTATTAATTACATTACAATAAATAATTAAGTTAACCATAGACGTATTTAAATATTTCAATTTGGACATATGTATTAACATTTAAAATACTATTTTAGTTTTATATATTTACTTTTATTGATTTACTTTGTATTTTTAATTAATTATATTTCACCACTTACGGTATTTAAGATGTTGTAATTAGTAGAGAATCCCTCATAAACTAATGTTGTTGGTATTTCTTTTGGTAAAAATAAATAAAATAAATCTCGCTAGCTTTGCATAAACTAGAAAACAGTAACAATCCACTAACTAATGTTTTGAATTTTAACGACGTTGGGTAGGTTTAAAGTGAGAAGAATATAATGGGCAACTTGTCCTAGTCCTACACTAACATGTATAAAACTAGCACAACTTAAACGTAATTTAAATAGATTCAGACAAGAGTTAAGTAACACAAACAATTAAAACCTAATATAGTTACTTACAAGATGCCACTATTAGTATGGAAAAGCATCCAATAGGGAAAAGGTAAACCATTAGCCCATCATATGTGCATAGGTAAGTTTAATAAAAAAAAAGGAAAATAATTTTAATAATTATTTAAGAGCAATACACTAGTAGCGCATCCGCCATTTCGTTTTTGGATAAATATTTCGTTACTTCTTTGCTTTATTCAAAAAGCGGCCAAATACCAGACTTTGGAGTACAATTACCTACAGTTTAACGTTAAACATGGTTGGATTTATGAATTAATAAAAGCAATATGCGCAAATTTGACAAAATTTCGGTTTATTTTTTTATTAATTAAATTTTTTTACTTAAAACTGTAGGTAACCGGTCGCTTTTTGAAGAAAACTAAAAATAAACGAAATATTGTTAAGAAAATAGAATGGTGAATACGTCACTAGTGTTTGCTCATAAAACTATGTAAAAACAAAAGTAAACAGTGGCGGAATAATAATATATTCTATAATAGTTCCTGTATAATACACGCAGGCATGCTTCCCCATGGCTCGACGTTTTTAGGAAAGTCAATAGGAAAATCGTATTATTTTGGAAATGTAGTAAAACGATAAAAATCGCATCTGAAGATAAAAATGCCTAGTGCTTTAAACCGATAACATTTTAGGAAATAGGTTAATGTATGTCATGGATCTCTAATTTTTTGTTAACTTTCCAAATGCCTTTATTCTAAACTAACTTTTACAGTTCATTACATGGAAAATGACAATATAATATAGAAAACAACAACCATTTAAAAAAAAAAACAATAAAAAAAATGAAAGTTAATCCAATTTAATTCATTAATAAAATCAATTAAAAAACATAGTATAAATAGATTAATTTATTAAATATCTCTTTAATTTTTTTTTAAACTTTTTTTTAATTTTTTAATTTTTCTGATATTTTTTGGAACATATTATTATATTTTATTATTCCGTCATATAAAAGCGATGATTTTTTTCCGAAATTACTTTTTACTGGTATAGTTCGATAATTTATACAACGTCTGGTGTTATGATCATGTAATGTCTTATTTTCCTAAAGTGTTGTTTGATTTTTTTTTTTAAATAATAGAGTGAATCAGAATACAAATGTGGAACGTGTAGTGTTTAGAAGCGAGTAAGTATACTGAAACTTTATAGTTGATTGGGAACTTAAAACTTTAATGTTGGGTTGCATAAAGGTTTTTAACGATGATAAACTAACCAGGCCACTTTGATTATGGCATAAAGGACATGGGCATATATAATTTAATCAGAATCGAAGTTGCCTGATTATTAAATCAAGAATTAAGGTTGAATTCTCAACGTCATTCAATCTATTGCCAACCTATAACCTATTTCGCGCTGATTTTTTGAGTTTATTATTTTAATAACTAACATTTAAAGAAAATCAATATCGCCGATACATTATTTAGGTAGTATGTGATATATTACGAAAATATCAATTTATTTCATTGCTAATTTTGGGAGAATTGTATAGTGAAAGAACAATGAGTGACAATGACATAATAATGTTTAAAAAAATCTTACCCGATATTTTTCGCTATACAATTCTCCTAAAATAAGTTATGATATTTCTTGATATTTATTAAATATGTCATTTATTACCTATAGACTATCAAGTCGATACTGATTTTCTTTAAATTTTGTATAAAAGCTAGAAAACATAAATAAATCTAAGCGAAATAGGTTATAGGTTGGCAAGCATGTTGATACTCCCACCTTAAGCTAATCACTTACATTGTGAGACAATAGTTTCAATGTCATTTATGTCACAGTCAAAGTTGCTGGTTAATTTATTGTTTAAATAGAATAAAAATAATTATATCAAGAGTACCTAATTGAATTTCATTATTTCTTTTTTAATTATTTTTATTTCCCACATTAGATTATGTATTATTTTGTAATTGAACTGATTATATTGGAAATAATAAATGAATTATTATTATATAATGTGTTTAATCACCTCAATTAAAATGAGCACACTAATTTATTAATAATAATTGGCGACATGATTTACAAAAATAATAATTTACCTCGTTTCGTCCTTTTCCAAAAACCTGGCCACATATTGTTCTTTTTGGAACCATTTACCGAATACCGATGCGTCTGGCCAACTGTCCCCATTAGGACCTATCCCGCTGAGACCACAACAGATTGCTTGGGCAGGCATGGTAATAAACTTTTTTTCTAAAATATTTTTAAAAAATTGTAATGCAAGTACATAATAATATAGTATAACTGTAACAGTACCTTCACTCGTTTTAAAATAATGGAGTTATTTAAGTAAATAATTACATCATTACTTATAACGAAGTTACTATATTTTCACGGGTTGGACAAGCATACTATAGTATGCAACATGGGAAACATTTTAAAGGTGATAGTTGTAAAAATTAATACTAGGCCACTCCTTTTCCTTTTACTTAGTGTTTTCGCCTTTTCTTTGTCTTTTTACAACTAGGCCACTTCATTTCCTTTTAATTAGTGTTTTCGCCTTTTCTTTGTCTTACATACTTAAAAATAGTTTTAATAGCATCTCCTGTCACTATTCAGCCGTGAGTCGCGACAACCAAAATGGAAATAATATTTGTATGTTTAGGTAAATATATCGCTTAAAACTTTGCTGATTTAACACATTTTTTTTTTCGGGAAGGCAATGAAAAAAGTAGTTACTTTTAAAGGTACCATAAAGTTATAAGGACTGAAGTGATGTACAACAACATAACAAGACAAAGTTACTGGAACTATTAAGTACCACTGTAAAGTCTTTGCGATTTTAAAGTTATCTTACATAGTACCAGTCCCGTTTCAGAAACTTTAAAAGCTACCTAGAAGTACTGAAACTATTAAAGTTTAAAATTGTATTAATAATACCTACAGAATTGTATTACTAAAAAAGTGTAAATAAAAGTCGGAAAAACTAGAAAGTACTTTTTATAGTGATATTTACAAAACAACGACTTATCCGAAGTTCCGATCTTGGTTACCGCTACTTTGATGCTGCTTGGGAAAGTCCGTTCTTGTATATAATTCGTGTAATTTATACCGTCCAAATTTACAAAATTTTCCGTCAGAAAACTCGGCGTTCTCGAAGATCCTACGGTTGACCATCTCCGAGGTTGACCGATCTTCAGCCGACGGTAAGGACCCATGTCTAGACAACATTGGCATATCCTACCGCAAGTTCTGCTTAAAGGTATTATTCTCACTCTTACACACGCTTTGTAGGTTCTCTTATACTGGGTCACTCATGTTTTTCTTTCTTTGTATACGAGACCGGACTTTACCAGGGAATAGCCGAGTAATGCTCGTGGGAAACAAACGTCCTACTAAACAATAATTGACTGCTGGTCGTGTTACCTCTTGTCTGGAACTTATTACCGATACCGCTAACGTAAATTGCCCGCGTCCGTCTTCGCAAGTAGGTTACCGCATGCACCTTATTCTGAAAGCAAAGGCTGATCTCATCCTTTTCTGTTTTTTTGCAAGCCTGTTACCAAGCTAACCTTCACAGTACGCACGCGTATATTTACCGCTGTCGCTAAGTCTACCGCTATCGCTAAGTCGACCGCGACCGTTCTTGCGACGTTACTCGTCCTAGTATTAATACCAATAGCGTTAAACCGCCGAAATCATTTTATTCCTTTTCTTTAAACTCACATTTTCACGTTCACGAGCATATACGAACAAACCCAAACGTACCTTCTCCCTCTTCTATACCGTTGGCACTGACTCCGATAGATTATCTGAGTAGAAAACTTTGGCGAACAGTTAGATTTATGATTTGTACCGTTCTCGCTCGGTAATAAAAAATGTTTTAAAACCGATTGTTTTATTTCGCCATCCCAAAACTGTTGTTTTCAGGACGCTCAAAAGGAGCAAGCGACAGGTAGTCGTTTATTGCGTATTTAATTTTTCTCCAGCGCAACAAGCTTCCAGTGCACGTGGGAACTTTCCTCCGTCCTTTTAATATTGGAAAATAACGCCACGTTACATATATATGTGGTGTAAAGTCTGCGATAAGTTATTCTATATTCTTACCTATTGGCCAGACTTTCGCGATGGTCGAAACATTACCAAAGTCGACATAAAACACTTTAAACAGTCCGCCTAAGGCCTCTAAAATTTGAGCCCGGTACAGGACATTGTCTTCTGGGAACAGGCCCACGACCGGTGCGCCCACAAGGCATGTCTCTGGTTTGCGGTTCTTGTAGAATTGTTGAATGTCTTCCATTAGAGTTCTAAACTCGGTCTAAAAAATATGAAAAGCAAATATAATGAAGAGTCAATCACCGCACAGAAAATAAACTCAATTTTTTTAGTGCATTTAAAAAAGTTAAGTTGGCAATGATAACTTAGTCATAACAATTGACATAAAAGAAACTGCTATGCCATTTTATAGAGAAGAAAAAGTTTAAAGTATTAATTTAAAAAACGTGTTTCTAATGAAATCTAAAGTGTAAATTAAGAAATTAATTTTAGACGTCTTCTACAATGTCCCTGTATCTTATAAATCAAAAAGAATTCAGAAACGCAGTTACTGGATCTTCAAAGGTTTTATGGCCCATTTTTCCAATTTATTCAACAACGTAGAAATTGCCCTTTGGAACATGCCAAAAGTGGTTAGTTTTACGTTAAAATTCCTTTATTCCAAAATATCAGTTCATTATTATATATGGAAAATGACAAAATAATATAATAACCATAAAATCAATTTTAAAAAAATGGTATAAATAATTTATTATGTTTTTAATTGTTTTTAAGTTGCTAATTTTTTAACTTTTCTGATATTTTTTGGAAGATTGTTATATTTCATTATTCCCTCATATAAAAGCGACTTTCTTTCCGAAATTACTTTCTACTGGCATAGTTTGATAACGTACACAATATCTGGTGTTATGATCATGTAATGTCTTATTCTCATGAAGTGTTCTGTTTGATCTGGTAATTTGTGTATGTATTTAATAACTTTATTTTACAATTTCTGTAATAGTTTTAACTTTGATAAACAAGCAGATCCCCATGCAGAAACAAATATAGTAATTCTGAATATGAAAAATGACAAATATAATTCAAAGGAATGTAATATCTACCTCTGTGCAAAAAAAATACCATATCAAGTTTATAGTATACTGGATACAGCTTTTCCAATTTAACTTTCCTTCTAAAACTAATCCTAAATATGTTGACCTTTTTGATTATTAAATATTCTCATTATTACATTTTACCAAGTGAATGATGCTTTATTTTGTGTGAAGTGAATTTGCTTTATTCAAATTAATTTTGTTTGATTAAAGCCAAGAAAGTAGTAATACCTTTCTGCGAAAGTTTCAACAAAACAAATAATTATTGTATCATATTCAAAGAGCTTTAAGTTCAATTTTGAAACGGAATTATTATAAATTAAAAATAGTACCTAATATTGATCCTTGTGAAACTCCACATATTATTTCTTTTTCTGAAATATTTCTTTCCATAATTTGAAGAAATAATTTACCATAGCTTAATTTGTTTTTAAACAATTTATGTGTATTTCCCCTCAAAAGCCTCACACATATTTAAAGATGGTAAACAGCATTTTTTATTGCTGTAAAAATAAACTTGAATATCGCATTATGTATTATTTTTTCTAATATTTTTGAAGATTAGTAAAACAGATATTGGAAGATAATTGCTGCATTAAAAATTTTTTTCAGGTTTAAATACAGGTGTTATTTCAATTTTTTCTGGAAAAATTCTTGTTGTCAAAGATAATTTAGTTAAATCAATTAAAATTATAGAGTAACTTAATTTTTAGAACACTTTACAGTTACCACCCTGTTTATGGTATTTTATGGATTTCGTCGGCATGAGCCATGATACAACGAAACGCGCCTCAAAATGGATCTGACGAAAAAAAGCTGCAAAATACCATAATCCTATTTTACCTGTGAGCTCTGCAACTGGCAGTAAAAATGTCCAGGGTTATGGAACCAACTAATCACCACCGCCGCTTCGGTGCCGACCACTTCTTGATGCTCAAAAGTGGCCGTACTGGGGGCGGCGTCTATCGGGGTACTGACGTCGCTCACACTCCACGAATCATTCACTGTTGTGTTAGCGAACGAGTTGTCGGACCTGCAATGTTTTTTTTTAAATACTGTTAATAACAATAAAGATACTTAGTTGTACCTAAATTTAAAATAAATTTTTAAAAAATTATAAAATACAACAACTAAAAATAACTATTGGTAACAGTAACATATTACCTGCCACAAAAAGATAGGATTTTGACTCGGATTTTGATTAACAATCTTCCAATCCGACCCTAAGATAAAATGTTTTTCAAAAAGACAATTCAAAGCCGAATAGTTTAGTTTTTTTTTTATATCAATATTGTTGAACTTTTATATTTAAAAGAAGTTTTATATTTTTCTTTATGATGTATTGGTATTTCTAAATAATTTTCATTTCTAGTGTTCATGTAGTAAACTTATTCGTAACTTTTGTTTGTTTTTAAAAATTTAAAATTTAACATAACCATAGTCTAAACTTACTTAAAATAATAGAATTTACAAGCCTTAATTTTGTATCAGTGTTAAAGTACAATTTAAAATTATATAAAACTTTAAGTTAATAATAAGCATTTTTATTATGGTTTTTACATGAGCTTCAAAGGTCAAATATTGATCAAAAATTATACCAATACCACTATTTCTAGCGGATGTTACCAACGGTATCGCATAATTATTAATGATAATAATTTTAAAACCAGTGTTGATTATTTTGGAATGAATAGATTTTGGAACGATTAAAAGTAAAATTGTTTTGTTTTCATTAAGTTTCAAGCCATGATCCTTTATTACTTTTAAAACATTAGAAAGATCCTAATTTATCAATGAAATCCAATGCAGAATATTATTATTTTGTGATATATTTGTTTATCATCGGCAAAAGCGAATAGATTACCATATTTCATTAATAACTAAAAAGCATATGTATAAATTATAAATAATAAAGGACCCAGTACAGATCCTTGAGGAACTCCTTTTAATACTTTCAATGCTCTCAAACATCACAAAGAAATTCGTTTGAAATTCTTGATATTCGAGATCTATTTGATAAATAATTTGCAAACCATTCAAAAGTGTGTTTACTAAATCCTATATATTTAAGTTTTGCAAGTAGTAATTGAGGCCCTTAGACTAAAAGGGGTATAAGTACAAAGATTATAGTTTTGAGATAATTGCATTTAAAGTTTATTGAACTTTAAAAAGTCGCCAAAAAAGATAGGAAATAGTTGTATCTTGGTCTATATGTAGTATTGGTAATTGTGTCTTAAATTTTATTTATTTTTTTGAAATTTGAAATATTTTTGTAAAAAATTTTAAAAAATGTACTTACACCCATTTTATTCTAAACTTTATTGTGTTCTAAGGTACAAAAATATACAACTAAAACTTATTTCAAAAGCTGTTTAATAACTTAAAACTCAAAAAACAGGAACCCTAAAAATATTTATGCATCAAAAAAAAATTATTTATTTAACCACTAGTCATCATCTGAATATAACAACTCTACATCTTCGGGAACTTCGTCGTCCTCGTCTTCTTCAGTGTTAGTTGGTATCTGTACCTCTGGCTTCTTTACTGATTTTTTGTTTTTACCTTTTCCAATAGTCTGCTTACTTGTTGAACCTTGTTTTCCTTCATATTGAATACTATTATAAAACTCGTGGTATATTGGGGGAATAAAATCTAGTAAGGATTGCAAGTTCTTCAAATTTAGCTTACCTTCTGGAATTTCGTTATTCATGATTTTTCCGAGGATTTTTCCTTGTAATTTTTTAGAATACCAGCAGTGAATCTTTATGCACTTCGATACTAAATTAGGTAAACACAATATAATAACGACAAACCACAACAACAAACACTTATAAAATACAAACGCCGAGCTCCAAAAATTATACTTATAATATAAAGTTTGGAATAAAATGGGTACAAGTGCACTTGCATCCGTTTTATTGTAAACATATTTCTGCTTTCAGATACATAGTATTTCTACTCGCTAATAGAGGGCGCACAAAGCCTGAAAATCACTTGTTCCTATTTTATTCCAAGCAAATATGAACTTTAGGTAGCCATTAATGCACTTATCTCAGATTTGCTTAAATGTGTACTTATACCCCTTTTATTCTAAGGGCCTCAATTCATGATTTAAAGAATCAAAAGCCTTGGCCATACCTAGAAAAACGATACTAGTAACAAAATTTTTTTTTACTTTCACAAACAATAAAAAAATTGAAGTTAATCCAATTTAATTCATTAATAAAATCAATCAAAAAAAAATTGTATAACTAATTTAATTTAGTAAATATCTCTTTAATTGTTTTTTAAGAGTTGCTAATTTTTCTGATATTTTTTTGGAAGATTAATATATTTTATTATTCCGTTATATAAAAGCGATTTTTTCCGTGTGATAATTTATACAATGTCTGGTGTTATGATCATGTAATGTATTATTTTTCTGAAGTGTTATGTTTCATTTGGTTTCTTTTGAAATAATAGAGTGAATTAGAATATACATTTTTAATTTATAAATGTTTTGAACGTGTAAATATCCCTTCGGTCTATATAGATTAACAGTTGGTTCTAAATGTGGTAATTTGTATATGCATTTAATAACTTTATTTTGCAATTTTTGTAATGGTTTTAAGTTTGATAAAGAAGCAGATCCCCATACAGAAGCTAAGTATTGTAATTTTGAATATATTAATGAAAAAAAAAATATTTTTTAAGTATTTCAAAGGAATGTAATATCTAGCTCTGTACAAAACAGATACCAAAGGAGATATCGAGTTGATAATATACTGAATATGGCCCATCCAATTTAAATTTTCGTCTAAAACTAATTTAAATTTTCGTCTAAAACTAATTTGAATCCCAATTTTCTAAAATATCATCTTTAAGTATACATAATAATCTCGTTGTGCTAAAACTAGCTCTCAAACCAAATTGATTACTAGGTAAAATATTATAATTATCTAAATAAGATATAACTTGATTAAAAATTATTCTTTCAAGAATTATACATATTAAAGATAGGAAAGCTATCGGTCGAAAATCTTTAAAATTTTGTGCATTATTTACTTTAGGTATTGGGATAATAATATCAGTTTTCCAAATAACTGAATAAAGATGATTTGACATTGAATGATTTGCTTAAAAGCATTAAAGCAATTATAGTTTCTACAGTCATACCTATTTTGGAATTTGCCGCCGCCATGGTCATTCCTAGAACTAGTCCTTGGTCCTTTTTGAAAGCTTTTTTCCGAACCACTGGAACTCATTTCACTACCGTCCCTAAAGAACACGAAACATAACTTAAAACCTAAAGTTGCCACAGTGGATCTTTGCCCGTGCGTCATCAATCAACGATCAGGACTCGACGTGGTTAATAACTCTGCATCCTTGTTTATTACAGTAACAAGTTTGAATAAAAGCATAAAAGAACGTCTCCAAAATTCCGCGATAATATAACGTGCTAGACAAGGATAAAACTATAAACGTCAGTTAATTACTTTCTTTATTTGTTTAGTTGACAACAGTTGTATTTTAGAATGTCATTGTCAACCTTATTTTGATCTGCCAATCTAATTCGTATTTTGTAAATCTGTGCCTTAGAACTGTTCTTGTTTCTAAAAGTAGTTCTTTTTAGAGGTAATTATACCCACCATCTGTTTTGGCGGTAAGTATTTATGGATTTTTATAATAACTAATTTATTTATTTTAAATATTCTAACCGTGAAAGTTCTTTGAAACGTTTACGGCAGTGGCTAAATTCCCTTAAATGAAAGGATGTTAAAAATTTGACTATTGCGATTTTAATAGTCAATAAAACACCAAACCTTTGTAGATTTTAAGCTTTAAAAATAGTATTAAATGTATAAACATTTGTTTTGTCAATTTCTTTTAGATAATAGAGAATGCCGGGCAAAACTTAAAATAAATAATAATTTTTCGTGATATTATGTAGGTACGTCAAACGGTAGGCAGGCACGTCCATTTTATGAACTTAACTTAGTTTTGACTTTTTTCGTCTCGTAATTTTGATTTGATTCATACGATTTTGATGACGTAAAAGTGATGACGCACGGGAAAAGAACCACTGTGGCGACTTTAGTAGATAATTATATTTTAGTATTTTTAGTATTTTATTTTCAGCAGTAATAACAATAAATCAACAATAAATCAACAAATATCCAATATTCTACTTAATAATACATCAAACTCAAACCCTTTAATACTGCTTTTAGTGCACAATTGCATCTAAGATGCTGTGCGTGCACTCCTTACCTTTATAACTTTTTAATTATGAGGTATGTGAAAAAAGAAAAAAAAACATAAATCTACTATTCTAGTTTTCTAATCATTATCTGGCCAATCAAAACACAGGAAGCATACCATAAGGGATCAGTTTATAAAGCACATAAAATAGACATGTCATTGTAGCAAAATTAAACAAAAAGGAGGAACGCATTGTTGCACATTCTCATTGACATATTATGTCTGTCAATGGGAATGTACACGTTCTTTGGACCAACGACGATGAACTAAGATAGATAGACAAATTATGTCATTCGTAAACATACTAAACTCACTAGTTTTTAGAGGAACTATGGTGTTCCAACACCAACAATGTAACAACAATTTACTACGTTAATCTTACTATGGCTTTACTTACAAGGGTCACAAGCGAGAACGTTTACCTTTTGTTTTTGTGAAGCTGCGTCCTAAAAACATAACCTAAATTATAAATTGTGTTGTACCAGCACAGCTACATCTTCGAAAGTGGCAACTATTGTCAATGATAAAAATAATTGTTTCAAAATACTTTCTTAACTCCTTTAATATTAATGTAAGAAAAGTATACACTTACTTTCGAAAATCTTTTTTAAATCCATCCTTTTTAAACCCATCATTCCTGAACCCATCACTTTTAAATCCATCGCTTTTAAATCCATCACTTTTGAATCCATCACTTTTAAATCCATCATTTTTGGTTGAGTCTTTATCTTGCCATCCTCCTCTAAGGTTACGATCGCCTCTATCTCCTCTGTTGTCTCTACCGCCCCTATCTCCTCTACTGTCACCATCTCGATTGCCTCTATCTCCTCTGTTGTCTCTACCGCCCCTATCTCCTCTACTGTCACCATCTCGATCGCCTCTATCTCCTCTGTTGTCTCTACCGCCCCTATCTCCTCTACTGTCACCATCTCGATCGCCTCTATCAAATCTAAGAGTAACCACAATGAGTCAAAAACAGTGACCAATGTTAACTTTTCGTTTAATGTTACTGCGTAACGTCGAATGTTAGGGAATCTTATTTTCACACAAGATTATGTCAATCAAGAGCAAACACAAGGGACGCATGTGTCATTTCGTTATTTGGTTAATATTTCGTTACTTTTTCGTTTTATCCAAAAATAAACCAAATACTTATTCATCTTTGGAGTATAATTACATATAGGTTTATGTTAAAAAAGGTTGACTTTATAAATTAATAAAAGCAGAAAAAGAGATATTGGCAAATTTGACCAATTTTAGTATTTTGCTTTTATTAATTTATAAATCAATTTTTTTACCTTAAATCTGTAGGTAATTAATAATAATAATAATAATAATAATAATAATAATAATAATAATAATAAGTTTATTTAAAATTTTATAATATAATA
This sequence comes from Polydrusus pterygomalis, assembly GCA_963969555.1. Lineage (NCBI taxonomy): Eukaryota > Metazoa > Arthropoda > Insecta > Coleoptera > Curculionidae > Polydrusus > Polydrusus pterygomalis. The sequence continues at coordinate 8,427,858 of OZ018376.1, forward strand.
AATATGTTGATGTTGTCTTCTATAAACTTATTCTTCAATCCCCTGAAGCTGAGCTTGTTAGGGGCAAATCCTATTTTTTGTTTTAGTACGTAAAATTATAAATCATAAATATGCATTAAAAATCAAGTTTTAAAGTAAAAATGTTAATTTATAGTATAAACGCAGTTTTTTTTGAAAAAATATATTACCTATAATAAAATTATTAATTTATAATTTTTAAGTAAAAAATATTACTTATATAAATTATTCAGAACACTATTAATTAATTAAAGCATTTCCAAAAATATTTTCAAATTGTCTGTTTTTAATATCCATGTTTTTATTTTGACTTTAAATTTTTTAAATGAAATCAATTTTTTAATTTTTGTTGGTAAATAATCGTTTAAGTAAAAACATAAATATTTGAAAATTTTTTGTCCTATGGACTTATTTATTTTAGGTTTTATGGTTATTTCATTTTTATGACGTGTATTATGAATATTGTTTTTAAATTGTATAAGGTTTTTATTTTTAAATATGTATATTAAGATGTTATAAATGTAAAGTTGTCTTATGTTTAACTTTTTTGTTTCTGAATATAATTTTTTTGAAGGATAAAGATAATCTTTATGGAATATAATTTTTAGAAACCTTTTTTGTAATATTTCTAATTTTTTAACTAAAGTTCCGTAATTTAAATGTTTTTAAAAATCGGTAGTAAACTTCTTAATTTTTTAATTAAGTATTCTAAGTGAAAATTCCAATTTAATTTACTGTCAAAAATAATTCCTAAATATTTTATTTTATTAACTTAAAGAATTTGAATGTTTATTGCTACTCAAATATGTGTTTTCGGTCGCTTTTTGAAGAAAACGAAAAATAAACGAAATATTGATTAGAAAATGAAATGGTAAATGCGTCAATAGTATTTGCAACAAACCTAAAGAAATATATCTGATTGTATATACAAAACTCATCAAATACGAAGCCGTTGAACTCCCATTTTGGTTTGCTTCTCGGCTATACAATTGGTTTGAATCTCTACCAGCCCAGTAGTAGAAGGCTGAGACTTGCGTACTCCACAAGTTAAATGTCAAATATTGTCACAAAAGGGATTTTTATAAAAATATTTCATAGTTCAATATTCGAATTTTTAATGCATTTCTATAGTTAATGTTAAACACATAATATAACGTAACATTAAACCTGCATTAAATTCATTAAACAAATTCGAAAAGTTGCAATTATGAAATATTATCTGCGCTTCCCGATCTATCAATGGTTGTCGAGTCATTAAGTCAGCAGAATGAAGGTTCACGACCAGAGTTCGTTGTTTCCCTAAAAGAAGGGAAAACTGCTGACTTGGCGAACTGCACATTATTGATAGCACAAATGTCGTTCGTCACTAGTGCTCGGGAGTCCGCAAGAAATAGTCAAAAACTTAATTTGTGAACATCTTTGCTGGTTTGTTGCTGCCCCCCGTAGAAGTCAATGAGGCTTATAAATTCAATGTAAGTACAGTTTTAATTCATTTGCAAAAGGTTTAAATCCGTTATTTAGTAATTGAATTACTTATTTTTGTTAACCCATTTGGTAAAATTTGTCTTTCGAAAAACTACGCTTAACTTAAAGGTCCCGTAGTTACCTTACGCCATCGTCGCACCATAAAACCTGGGCGTGACAATATTCACGTGCTTTTAGGCCTGTATTCTGTTTCACTTATGATTCATTTGCCATTATTGTAGCTAACAGGTAACCTAATTTGTGTATTGCAAGTTTTATGTATACAAGAATGGACCAAATCTTGGCTTACTTATGGAAATATTTCAAAAATATACGACTTGATCAGTGATTTTAGAAAAGTAAAGGGTTCAAAGAAGCATCCTAACACAACAATTTTTTTTTAATAAATACAGTTATACGTGACTTACCTCTTTTTGTTGTCGCCGAATCCACCGTCCCTCGGCTTTTTAAAATCGTTATTTGGGACCGGAGAGGTTTCCCAATCGTCCGACGCTGCTGCGGGTGGCGCGTCTTTCGTCGTCGGATTACTCCAGGGATCGCCGGCAGTTTGGAAACCATCTGAAATTAACATACAAGTATAAATAAATGCAAAATAAGGAGCCCACAATGCACCTAACGAGTGGATAGGTACAGATATTAATATTAGTTTGGACATCAATGACAAAAAATCTACTAACAAATATGAAGTGAAAAACGCACTTTCTGCACGCGTCATTACATAGAAATATACTGAAATAAATGTTCATTATCGGTAATAACATTTCATATATTGTCATTTGCTTGTATGCGGACGGGTCAAATAACTTTTTCCTGTATAAAACTGGCGACAAATCTACAAATTTATGTACAAAACAATACTTACTGTCTTTTTTGTTCCAATTATCGTTTCCTCGGTCTGATTGGTTTCTGTTGAATCGGTCGTTTACACTCCATCGTTCGCCTCTCTGGTTTCTCTCACCCCTGTCGTTTCGATCGTTATTTTGACTAAAAAAAATAAGAAACGACTATATACCAGGTGTCCCGGATAAGAATGCACTCTACAGGCAACCGTAGCAGATACAGAGATGGTTAAAAAAAGTTGCGCGTTATGATGAAATAAAAATACATTCTTGACAGTAAATTAAATTGAAATTTTCACTCAAAATACTTAATTAAAAATTAAGAAGTTTAGTACCGATTTTTAAAAACAAAATTTTTTTTAAATGTAAGACATATGTGGAAATATGTATTATATATATATTTTATAGTAAAACACTTATAGCTTTTTAATGTTTCATTTAATATAGAATTGCTCTACATATGTTTCGCCTTTCTAGGGCTTTTTCAAGAGTACTTATGATACTAAAGTTAAATTCTAAATTTACAAATTTATATTTTTCTACCACTATTGTAAAATATTGAAAAGAATAATTTAAGTTACATGGGAGCTATTCTTATTGTTTATTGGGCCTATCATTGGGAATTCCGGGGTTAGTCAACAAAATACACCTATCTAGAATTGGGGTATTTTGGAACATTTGTTGTTCATTAGTGGTCAGGGTTTTATTATTTTGTCGACTAACCCCGGAATTCCCAATGATAGGCCCAATAAACAATAAGAATAGCTCCCAGGTAACTTAAATTATTCTTTTCAATATTTTACAATAGTGGTAGAAAAATATAAATTTGTAAATTTAGAATTTAACTTTAGTATCATAAGTACTCTTGAAAAAGCCCTAGAAAGGCGAAACATATGTAGAGCAATTCTATATTAAATGAAACATTAAAAAGCTATAAGTGTTTTACTATAAAATATATATATTAAAAATGTTTCACAAGGAACCAACTGCTGAATCAGTACAGTGTATATGTATTATATTACGCGTTAGTTAAAACTCATTTAAATTACGGAATTTTAGGTTGGGGAGGAATAAATAGAACTTTAGTTAAAAAATTAGAAATATTACAAAAAAGGTTTCTAAAAATTATATTCAAGAAAGATTATCTTTATCCTTCAAAAGAATAATTATATTCAGAAACAAAAAAGTTGAACATAAGCCAACTTTACATTTATAACATTTTAATATGTATATTTAAAAATAAAAACCTTATACAATTTAAAAACCATAATCATAAAACACGTCATAATGAAATATCCCCTTTTTTTTAACAAAAAAAATTAATTTTATACTTACTTGAATCCTTTATTATTCTGCCTCCAAGAGCTACTATCGGGTGACGCGTCGTTCGAATTAATATCGTTTTGTCTGTAAAATAAAGCCAAAAAGTAAAAAGTCAATTACACAAAATGCACATGACTTACAAGTTCGTATATTTTTTTATTCTCCAAGACAAATCCAAGCTGCTTGCGTTATAAAACGTATGATCAATTAATATTTCTATTGCGAAAAAAAATTTACATTTGAAATTTGCTAGAAAGGGCTCGTCAATCTCGGTAGAAGAATTTTTTTATTATTAATATAGGTACCTTTATTCCCAACAAACTTAAAAAGTTCATTATATACAGGGTGATTCACGGTGGATGGAACGTTAGACGTTTCTGACGAACCAGTAAAGGAATCGTTCTGAAAATTTTAACGTTTACATAAACGGACACGCTCTACCTATCTAAAATATTTTTAACAATACAGTGTTGCCGCTTCCACACAAAAATAATAGCCACTTCGATATTTTAAATGGAACACCCTATATATTATTAAATTTTTAAATTCTACATAAAATTATAATTATTTTTTAATAAAATCAATATTAGTCTATGTTTAATGGTTTCCGAGATATTGTCTCTTGAAAAATGACATTTTTGAACTTTAACAGCTTCTAGGTTTTTAACTGTACGTCTGAGAGCAAAACGGCTTACATGTCCCTATCTTCGATTTTTATTATCTTTCCAAAAGTATCAATTTCCGGTTAAACCGGATGTAGAAAATATAATACTTCCTGTTTGACCGGACGTTGTTCCTTTTGGAAAGATAATAAAAATCGAAGATAGGGACATGTAAGCCGTTTTGCTCTCAGACGTACAGTTAAAAAGCTAGAAGCTGTCAAAGTTCAAAAATGCCATTTTTCAAGAGAGAATATTTCGGAAACCATTAAGCATAGACTAATAATGCTTTTATTAAAAAATAATTATAATTTTATGTAGAATTAAAAAATTTAATAATATATAGGGTGTTCCATATAAAATATCGAAGTGGCTATTATTTTTGTGTGGAAGCGGCAACACTATATTGTTAAAAATATTTTAGATAGGTAGAGCGTGTCCGTTTATGTAAACGACCAAATTTTCAGAACGATTCCTTTACTGGTTCGTCAGAAACGTCTAACGTTCCATCCACCGTGAATCACCCTGTATACCTACAGTGTGACCAGTAAAGTCCGCATCATATGGGATTTTTTTAATTAATAGCTTTATTCGAAATTTGACTTTGGCATCAAGTTCTGCCTTGATCGAGATGAAAATTGAGCAAAAAAATAGTAGTCATGTGATTGGCATTATCTGTCAAATTTTAATTTTTTTCAAAAAATAATTCAAAAGTGGGGTTATTTCTGAAAATATTGAAAAAAAAGTTTTTTTAAAAGCAGTTTCTAGCCCATATGCAAAATTTTTAGCTGCATAAGATAATTTCGATTTTTTACCCACCACTAAATTTATTTTTCACTTAAGGAACACTTTACTGATGACACTGTGTTCTTTTTTGTCTTAATATTAAGGTGTATTACTTTCAGACACAAACTACGTTTTCAAAAATACTTATTTTATGAAGTTACCTTATACAGATTACAGGGTCCAAAACAAATAAACTTTGCATAACATGCGACCAAATTTTAATAGCCCAATTTAGATTTTGTAGAAAAACACACATTTAATATGGCGCTACTTTAAAGAAAATGTATCTGAAATAAAGCATTGTCAAAACTAAAAAGTTTTATGTAGATTGCGTTAAGTCTTATTTTGAAAAAGTTGTGCAATTTACAAAATATGGGTAAAAAATCAAAATTATTTTATACAGCTGAAATTTTGCATGTGGGCTAGAAACTGCATTTAAAAAAACTTTTCCTAATAACTGTTTTCGGTATTTTCAGAAATAACCCCACTTTTAAATTATTTTTTGGAAAAAATTAAAATTTGACAGATAATGCAAATCACATGACTACTATTTTTTTGCTTAATTTTCATCTCGATCGAAGCCGAACTTGATGCCAAAGTCAAATTTCGAATAAAGCTATTAATTTAAAAAAAACCCATATGATGCCGACTTTACTGGTCACACTGTACCACAATATATAAAATCACAAATAAGAAAAATGACATTGTGTAAGTATTAATAATTCTATCAGAATTATTTAAAAAAAAGTCCAGTACTCGCTAACCCCCCTATTTTGTAGTACACAAGCCAGTGACTTCCAAACTATATTTTTTCAGGTAATAATTGGTTTTTGATTACTTTTTGCGTCTTATACATATACATAAAATCCAAAAAGATTAATTTCTGTTAAAACCCTTTCTGATCGTAAATGTAAATGTAAACAATGGGGTCTCCTTACATATTACATGTCTGTGATGCGATAACGAGATACCAACAAAAAATTTCCAAATTCCAATTTCGAGATTTTATTTTAAAAAATTGGAAAAGGCAATTTTATTTAAATATTTTTCAATTTAGGTAGCTTGGCTAATGTAAAGGCCATGTATTTATTTAAAAAATAATCGAATGCAATAGTTTTTTCTACAATTGACAGGGCAAAATTGAAAAAATAAGTTTTCGTCAGACGTTACTGCATAAATATGTTAATTTCTTAAAACTACACACATCGATAAAAATTGATTAGACAAAAAAAAAATCCTTTTCTAGATACTGTAGTACAAAAATTAAAAAAAAATAACAAACCGTTGCAACAGCGAGCGTCAGACGATAACCTAATTTTTCGATTTTCTTCTGTGAAAAAAAAAACACTTAATCTTGAAATTTTGCATGTGGGCCTAGGTTTTAATTCCAAACAACTTGTTCTAATAATTTTTTTGTATCTGCTCACCAAACCTCACTTTTCGTAAATTCACAATTTCTTTTTAATTTGCCGCTATACCAGTAGTGACGTATGTCAAATTTTTGGTACTCTTCTGATAGAAAATTTTCCCGTAATATGATGTGAACTCTTTAGAATTAAAAAAAAATAAGTACCGTGTATTATTATCGGTTCTCCAAGACCTTTCGTTTGTTCTATCCGAATTTCTGCCGTCGGCTTTGTCGTTTCTATTGGCCCAGTCCTTATTTAAGTCTCTGCAAAATAATAAAAATCAATTGGAAAAATTAATATAATTGAATACATCCTGTATTTGCCTTTCGCGATGCAAAGGTCACGTTGAACCGACCTTTTCCTTTCTTTCGTCGCATCCTAGCCTCACTGATGAGCCGTGATAGGGCGAACGCGTCTGAGGATGGTTCTAACGGATATTTAAAACCCAAACCAGAACATTTTCTTTCAGGACACAGCTGTACCGCGTAATTTACGCTTAAAGAACCGGTAAAAGCGTTTGCAAAAAGTTCGAAATACCTATAATCAAGTGCGGGAAAATGTGGTTTTTCACACGCTCACAGGAAACAAATATTTGCCTTCCACAGAATTTTTTTAAATGTAAATTTAAGTTTACCTTGCCGGTTTTTTCTGCCCTCTGAAACCATCGCTGGAATCGCTTTGGCCGCTCTTTCTGTGTTCGATCTTGTTCCCAGCCTGTACCAACATGGGACTCACTTGACTCTTGGCTGCTGCTATTTTTTCTAGTAATAGTGATGCCATATTGTAGTTGTTTGCGTCAATCAGTTCCACGAGTGCCTAAATAAAATTACTTGATTAATCAGCGATGTTTATAAAAATACTTAATAATAAGTTTATTTAGAATTTAATAATATAATAAATATGTTGATGTTGTCTTCTATAAACTTATTCTTTAATCCCCTGAAGCTGAGCTTGTTAGGGGCAAATCTTATTTTTTGTTTAGTATGTAAAATCATAAATCATAAATAATACGCATTAAAAATCAAGTTTTAAAGTAAACATGTTAATTTATAGTTAAACGCAGTTTTTTTTTGAAGAAATATATTACCTATAATAAAATTATTAATTTATAATTTTTAAGTAAAAAATATTACTTATATAAATTATTAAGAACAATATTAATTAATTAAAGCATTTCTAAAAATATTTTCAAATTGTCTGTTTTTAATATCCATGTTTTTATTTCGACTTAAAATTTTTTTAATGAAATCAATTTTTTAATTTTTGTTGGTAAATAATCGTTTAAATATAAACATAAATATTTGAAATTTTTTGTCCTATGGACTTATTTATTTTAGGTTTTATGGTTATTTTATTTTTATGACGTGTATTATGATTATGGTTTTTAAATTGTATAAGGTTTTTATTTTTAAATATACACGTAGGGAAAATGTTTGTCCGCCCATCTCTTAGTAATAAGTTAGAATAGTAGAAATATGAAGTATCGCAAAGTAAACAGAAATAGGTAGATTATGTTTCCCCCACTCCATCGCATCGGATCTGGCTGGCTCGATGCGTTTTGCTTGATCCTGCTTCGGTTGAATTTTAAATTTTAGTTCTGTTTCGCTGTTATTAATAGAATCGAAGCGGCGCGGCGTGCCACCAGCAAGTGCCATGAGCGAGATGCAATACGATGGAGCGGGGGAAACATAATCTACCTACCTCTGTTTGCTTTGCGATACTTCATATTTGTACTATTCTAACTTATTACTAAGAGAAGGGCGGACAAACATTTTCCCTACGTGTATACAGGGTGATTCAAAAGTACTTTGACAAACTTCGGGAGGTAATTGCTGGCAGTATTTTAACATGAAAAGTTCTTATATACAGTGGTCCTTGGCGACTTTGTTACGCAGATACAGGGTGTTGAAATGTTAAAAGAAATAGTAATAATTTTTAAATAACTCCTTAACGAGTTATTTTTTTTTATGAAATTTTGTGAATTAAATAAGCATCTAAGGACACTTATTTTCAAAGTACAACACGTTCGTAAATTTAACCAGTGGCGTCGGTACAAAATGTTACTATCATATTTTTTGTGAAAACTATGCTACACCACTGACTTATTTTATTTTAACTTTTTTCTTATAAATCCCCCCTTTATTTAGAACAAAAAAGATTACGTATATTTTTTTGATACAAGGGACGGTTTAAGCGTAAATTATTATTTTATTTGAATATACACAAATATTAAAAAATGTGTTTTAAACTGATCAACCACTCAAATATTTATTACAGTATTTAAACGAATGCCTACATACATACTTACTAATGCCTACATACATACTTACTAATAAACAAATATTTATATTCGCCGTAATAACGGCGAAACGCGTCTGGGGATGGGTTTGGCGGAAGGAAACAGAAAAACCTTTTTCGAATTAATATCTGTGGTCCGGCACTTATACCGGTTTTGAGGGCATCTTGCATAATTTTCTGTTTTTACAGAATAACCCTTTACGACTGACCTTTTCTAAGGTACCGTACTGGGACGCAAGATGTCGCACTGGGTTTTATAAATCCCGTTGATGATCGATCCTGACAAGTGATTTGTCTTTGAGTCCTGTTTCCTTCTGCCAAACCGAGCCTCACTGATGAGCCGTAATAACGGCGAAACGCGTCTGGGGATGGGTTTGGCGGAAGGAAACAGAAAAACCTTTTTCCTACTCGCGTGCGGTAAAGTACACTTTACAGCACTCATTTTCATGTCGTAAGTAGTACTTTACCGCACTCAGTGCGGTAAGTGCGGTAAAATTTCTTTACCGCACCCAATGCTGTAAAATTTCTTTACCGCACTCTTGGCAGCAACATAACAAACATTAAGAGGCACGGTGGATGGAAATCCACCTCTGTAGCAGAGTCGTACATAGAAGATTCCTTGCAAAATAAAAAAAGGATTGCTCAAAACATTCTGCAAAGCTCTAGTACCCCAAATAGAAGCACTGAGCAGTGTTCAACTTTAACATCAACGTCAGTAGCAGAGACAGAGACTTTAGAGGATGCTCCTGGTCTATCAACACGAAACAACCCAACGCCTACACCTTTAGCAATTTTCAGGTCACAACAATCTACTGTACCATGCATGGCGCAAGAAAATAACGCTTCTGTAATTTACAAAAACTGCTCAACTACATCTGATGAACAAAATCAAGCTCGCTCAGCACTTAATTTGCATTGCGCTACAAATTGTACATTTAATTTTAATATTTATCGTTAGCTATATTTTTATATTATAATGTTTGTATGTAATAAATATTTTTAAAAAATATTGTTTCTTTTTGTATTAATTTTGTAATATAATTCTTTTTTTTACCGGTGCGGTAAAGATTCTTTACCGCACTCAGTGCTGTAAAGATTCTTTACCGCACTGTATTAATTTTATTCAAAAAATGCAATTGATGTACTTGCATTCGCGCAATGCATAATATAAAAATATTTATAGCTTTTAACAATTAATATTTGTTACTTTTTATAAATTTTTTCTTTTAAATTTGATTTTTGTTCCAAATATTATTGCTCGAAGGAAAAATTGTGTACCTACCACGTGCGTAAAGTGTCTTTACCGCCCTTAACGGCTTGCCCGAACTCCGCTTCGCGTCGTTCGTGCAACTGCCGTCGCGTGCGGTAAAGGACCACTTTCCGCACTTGTTAGGTAAATAACTATTTCGGAATAAATATTTATATGCCTAAGGAAGGTATCTGAGGATGCCTATTTTCTAAGTATAACACTTTTTCAGTGGCATACATATTTATTTATTAGTATGTTATTTTTTAATATTTTGTATTTTGACAAGGCGGCTTTGGAAATGCTTTTTTTGTCGATAAATTAAAATATATTTGACAGTTAGTTACCAATAAAAATAACAAAACTGAAGAAATAAAACTCAGTGGTAACTAACTGTCAAATATATTTTAATTTATCGACAAAAAAAGCATTTTCAAAGCCGCCTTGTCAAAATACAAAATATTAAAAAATAACATACTAATAAATAAATATGTATGCCACTGAAAACGTGTTATACTTAGAAAATAGGCATCCTCAGAGACCTTCCTTAGGCATATAAATATTTGTTTATTAGTAAGTATGTATGTAGGTATTCGTTAAAATACTGTAATAAATATTTGAGTGGTTGATCAGTTTAAAACACATTTTTTAATATTTGTGTATATTCAAATAAAATAATCATTTACGCTTAAACCGTCCCTCGTATCCAAAAAACACACGTATTTTTTTTTTTGTTCTAAATAAGGGGGGGATTTATAAGAAAAAAGTTAAAATAAAATAAGTCAGTGGTGTAGCATAGTTTTCACAAAAAATATGATAGTAACATTTTGTACCGACGCCACTGGTTAAATTTACGAACGTGTTGTACTTTGAAAATAAGTGTCCTTAGATGCTTATTTAATTCACAAAATTTCATAACAAAAAAAATTACTCGTTAAGGAGTTATTTAAAAATAATTACTATTTCTTTTAACATTTCAACACCCTGTATCTCCGTAACGAAGTCGCCAAGGACCACTGTTTATAAGAACTTTTCGTGTTAAAATATTGCCAGCAATTACCTCCCGAAGTTTGTCAAAGTACTTTTGAATCACCCTGTATATTATGTGTTATTATGTTCAACTTTTTTGTTTCTAAATATAATTCTTTTGAAGGATAAAGATAATCTTTATTGAATATAATTTTTAGAAATATTTCTAATTTTTTAACTAAAGTTTTATTTATTTCTCCCCAACCTAAAATTCCGCAATTTAAATTAGTTTTAACTAACGCGTAATATAATATTTCCATGTCTTACATTTAAATTTTTTTAATGTTTTTAAAAACTTCTTAGTGAAGAACTTTAAAAATTTGAATGTCTTTATTTATTTGAATACTATTAATATTTCGTGGTAGGTTATTTAGGTTTAAAGTAAAAGACCGTATGCCGTATGTTTCTTATTTGAAGTTTTTTTTTCTTAACGTATTTTGAATAATGGTCGTTGCATGAGCAGCGACATCTTGGATATCGCCACCATTTTTATCAAATAGTTGTAAAACTTATTTAATTGTTAAATAAAGGCATTTATTATTGAAACTAATAAAAATAAAACGTTTAGTAACACGACATTATCATAATTATTACTGGTGGTTTCATTGATGTATCACAGCCGCATTTAATTTTTAAGAATTTTACGGAGACTTTTCTAAATAACTTTTAATTGGTTTATTACAAAATAATAAAATTTGGTATGCGAGTCCATCATACAAGAACCTGCAAAAAAGTCTAATACAATTTTGATGTAAAATAAATAAGGGAGCCAATATTTGTGGGTAGCAACATTTACACGGGATTTCCCATGGCCAGTCTGGCGCTGAACCACTCGGTATATGAACTTGAAATGTAGAATTAACTAACTATAGTCCGGTCAATCTAGACCAAAAAATGATAGTGAAGGTACATAAATTTACAAGCTGAAAATCAGTAAAATTGTTCAAAATATAATTATAAATAAAATGTATAAGTTTCCCATCATATGGAAAAAATTTTACTCGAGGTCAAGGGCCAAAAAAATTAGTTTTTCGCGATTTTCAGCAAAACGGTAAGTTTTATGATAAAAATATCCAGACAAAAATTGTAGATCATAAAATTATCTATAAAATATGCATCAATACTTTTTTTCCTACGAGCCACCGTTTCTGAGATATAACAATTCAAAAAGTTGTTATCGTCATAATATGCACACGTTTTTACGCCACCTATGAGGTAGTGTACTTAGCGCGTTTTTTTAAAGTGGTTTTTTCAGTAGGCCTACTCCACGGGTTAGTTGTGATCCTATTTAATTTAAAACTATTGCAAAATAATGGAAATTAGCAAAGAAATGGAAAAGATAAAAGCTATGTAAATTTAAAAAAGTGGTGAAGTTTATTCGTCTGATTCGTGACCTTCAAATTATTCTTCTTGTTCTTCTTCTTGATATTCTTCTTGTTCTTGTTCTTCTTCTTCTTCTAATTCTTGTTCTTCTTCATCTTTATTCTGGGTGCAAGTAAATTGCGTCAATAGCGATGTATCGCATGTCACCTCGTTGGAATCAAACGAATCCTCAAAGTTAGTGATTCTACATTAGAGCACGACCGGCCTTGACAATTTGTGCATGCCAAAGAACAAAACAGTCCGACTTTTTTGCAACCACATTTAGCACTGCATCCCTTTTTGCAGTTGCAAAAAATTGTGTTTAGCAGTTTTTCCGGCGCAGGTGGGAGTAAAGTTTGAACTGGTTCTAATGTATTGTTGACCAACTTCCAACCCCAGTCTGTAGGGTCTAGCTGATAACCAAGCCACACTTGAACTTTGTAATACATATACCCGAAAAAGATGTTGATGAGCAGCAACTGAGGTTGGAGGAAGACAAGAATTGAACAAAAAGGGATGCAGTGCTAAATGTGGTTGCAAAAAAGTCGGACTGTTTTGTTCTCTGGCATGCACAAATTGTCAAAGCCGGTCGTGCTCATTATAATGTTGAATCACTAACAGTGGAGGATTCGTCAGGCACCAGTATCTCCTTGTTGTGATAGGCAGTACATGTTAAAATCATTAAGTAGTGGTAAAGATATGGGTTCGAGTACACCTGAATTATTTTCTGATCATAGCTACTAGCCTTTGGTGACTTATGTACCTACATATTTGCGTTGATCCGTTGATGCAGTTAATGCGTTAATTTTTCCATTTGTAAATTGCAAAAATGTTTTGTCATTATAAACTGAGAAAAATTCGAAAGCTTGGGGTTTATTTCAACGAGGTGACATGCGATACATCGTTATTGACGCAATTTACTAGCACCCAGAATGAAGCTGAAGAAGAACAAGAAGATGAAGAAGAACAAGACCAAGAAGAATATCAAGAAGAACAAGAAGAATAATTTGAAGGTCACGAATCAGACGAATAAACTTCACCACTTTTTTCAATTTACATCGCTTTTATCTTTTTTAATCTTTGCTAATTTCCGTTATTTTGCAATAGTTTTAAATTAAACAGGATCACAACTAACCCGTAAAGTAGGCCTAGTTGGGAAACCACGTTAACAAAACGCGCTAAGTACACTACTTCATAGGTGGCGTAAAAACGTGTGCATATTATGACGATAACAACTTTTACAATTTTTTGAACCGTTATATCTCAGAAACGGTGGCTCGTAGAAAAAAAGTATTGATACATATTTTATAGATAATTTTATGATCTACAATTTCTGTCTGAGGTATTTTTATGATAAAACTTACCGTTTTGCTGAAAATCGCGAAAAACTCATTTTTTTGACCTTTGACCTCAAGTAAAATTTTTTCCATACACGGGAATGATGGGGAACTTATACATTTTATTTATAATTATATTTTGAACAATTTTACTGATTTTCAGCTTGTTGTAAATTTATGTACCTTCGAATGTCTAGATTGATGACCGGACTACTATATGAATATAAAAATAACAATAAGTGAATCGATATTTGGCCATAAATACCTTTTTTCCCAGCATTTCACTGACTTTCATCGTAAAATTCTGTTCTAAAATCAGTTCTTCCAATGAGTTATCTCGAGTTTCATCTGATCCCATATTTTGATATCCGTTTAGACAACATTCAATTGCTTGAGGTCGGAGCACAGTTAACTGGAAAAAATATATTACTATTTATGTTGATACCATAGACCTATAAAAAAAGAAGAGTAGAATGAATGAGACCCGTGTTATTTAAATAGCATCTCTAGGAATGGCTGTCTGGTCTGGTAATTAATTTTTTTCCTAAAAAAAAGTTGGCAACCATTTGAAATTATATTAACGCCAACCAAAAACACCACTGAACCACGGCCAAGCCAATTTGTTCGCGGGTTTATTCGTTGAACAATTTGTTATTTTGGTGATATACAGTGTGGTTGTTTAAGTGTGCAACATATGCGCATTTTTTTTATTACCGATTTCTCAGAAAATGTTATTCTTGATAAAAGTTGGTGCATGTTCGATAATCATATTAGATGCACTTGGAATGGTTGCAAGTCAAACGGCGTACAGGGTAGGCCAAAAAATATAAAACTTGGCAAGAATTTGGGGCAAATTTGATCTGTTTACACGTAAAAATAAATTGAAGATTCGAATAAGTATAGCGAGAATGAGGGCAGGCAATGAAATGACACAGTGTTTATCCCAACGTTTCGTTTTATATAAAAACTTTATCAAGGGTCTGAAAAGAGAGAGAAAAGACAATTACAATAAATTAATGCGATAAAAGTCAAAATACAAATACAGTTATAGCAAAAATAATCAATCTATAAATACATCACAACTTTGGCCATTAAATAAATAGTTGTCTACGGTTCTAATATCTTACCGACTTGCAGAAGTAACCTTCCATCATCGAATTTGCACGCTATTTCCTAGACTATACGGAGACACTATAAGATCACCAGGACTGTCATATTTGTCACCGTAAGAAGCCTAGGCTCAAGGCTGATAAAACAGTAGGATTACGTTTACTCTAGGCAACCTGGTACTTACCAGCTCTCCTTCCACTATTCTTAAATGAGCAACGGGTACAACTTCCTCATTCCCATAATCTATGTATCTCACTTTGACGTTTTCTTTATCTACGACTTCTACTATCTCACTTCTGTACCATAGCTGGTCTACTTCATAGAGAGCGCAACATGGTAGACCTAAAAAAAATTGTAAACAAATTACGTGACATTGTAACTTGACAAACTATTAGATAAAAATTCAGTTTACCTATCTTGATGTCATCAATGCAGTCACTTGATTGACAAGAGATTTGTAACTCCTCCATTAATTTACAAAGTTCCTGTTCCTTACTAATTAGCTGCACAAAGAATCTGTTGCAGCTGAAGACGTAGCTGACTTTAACAGGCTGCGTGAATCCCCTGTTGAGGAGCAGGGGCTCTGGGTAGGCATGTTGGGCAGCCCTAAAATGGAAAATGTTCCCAAGAGTCAGTCACAGCTATAAATTTGCGGTGAATGTAGATAAGTTGAACTATTTGATTTTTGCTTTAACCAGTAAGTATAAATTAATAATCACAAGCGTGATAGAACGTCCAAATTTTAAAGAATACGTTATTTCGAAAAAGAAAATTTCAAAAATTTAATATTAAAACTTATTTCACTGAATTTTGATTTTCATAGCGAAAGAAAAAATATAAGATAGCAATATAATCAGTCGATGCTGACAAATAAAGAATGCCGCTGATAGTGCGTTAATCTACATTCATTCTATAGTAAAATTAAATTTAAAAGGTAAAATAAAATTGTTGATATGATATTACTATTGTATATTTTCATGAAGACTATGCTCATATTCATAAATAACATTAACCACTACCTAAATATAATATTTAAAAGGCTTGAATTAATATTAAATTTTAATAAATCATATTCTATGTTTATAAGTAGTAAATTAAAATTAAAAAACAAAGCCCGGTCGTAGCTCAGTGGTAGAGATACCGCTTACGGCCGTGGCGATCCGGGTTCGATTCCCGGAGTGGGCATACGCATAATAAAAAAAGTATGACCGAATTTTAGTTGGTTGGTGTAAGATCGTCTTTCGGAGGAGACGTAAAGCTGTCGGTCCCGGCCACCTCTGGTCGTTAAGTTACGCTAGAGGCGCTTGCGCGACCTGTAAACTCTAGCACCAGACTTGAGCACCACAAGTTACACGAACTTTACTTTTATTAAAAAACAATAATATTTCTTCACTATCTTTCAGTAATCATATAATTAAATATACTAAAACAATTAAGTTTTTAGGTTCATATATTGATGAAAATTTAAGTTGGAAAAAACATATTGAATATTTAAGAAGTTATATCTTACCAATAATTGGCATTTTGTTTGAAGCTAAAAATCATTAGAATATTTAAAAATATATATAAGTATATTATTCTTTGGTTTATTCAAAATTTTATTACAGTATATGATTTCAATTTGGGGATCAGCGAATTTAACTCAATTCATCCATTAAAAAAAACTACAAAACAAAGTAATTAAATGCATACATAAACTTCCTTTTTTAGATTCAACTATAAGTTTGTATGAACCAAACGGATATTTTAACTTAGAAACACGAGACAAAATCATCATATTTAAACATCAATGGTAAAGAGTGCTTTTGGCCAAAGATCAATATTATATAAAGGAATAACAATTTACAACAGTTTGCCGAAAAAAATGAAAGAAATATCAAAATTATGGACTTAAAAAAAAACATTAAAAAAATATTTAAAAAAAAAAATGGTAGGTTATTACTATTTTTTATAAATAACTTTAACGTATTATATATTATAATTTTTTTATTGTAAATGGTTATTATATAAGTATATATTTTTAAATAATTCCGACGGAATTATTAATAGTTACAAAACATAATTTTTATTATTTGTGATTTTATATATTGTATATTTATAGTTATATTCTCTATAATGAACTTTCAAGTTGCTTGAGAATAAAGATATTTTAATAAAAAATAAAAAAACCTATATTATATATTATTATCTGTGACGTGCTATATAAACGGTTTGATTAAAGTAGAAAGTAAAAACTTAGACTTAATATTTATAGTCACAAAACGTTTGTCTTGTTGCCTGGGAATCGATTTTTTTTTTATTTCCACTTTTGATTTTGAAATTCCAGAACAAAAAGTCTATCATTACATTTAACTACAAACTATTAACTTACCTATTGATAACATCTAGGGCATTAGTCTTAGTAGCTGGATCCCATAGTTCGCACTTCGGTATAACAATTTTCTTCGGAGAGGGCAGCACTTTCATATGCAAAAGTCGATTGTCCACAAATTTTTTGAAAGCCATGAGCATCTCTAGCGTTACGGTAGATTTTTCGACACCATTCAGTGCCAGTCTTATTGCCATTACTTTGGGAAGAACATATTTGAATGGAATTTGGTACAACGCTTCTAGAGGCAGTGTTTCGTAGTTGCCAAAATCGACATAGAAAATCTGTAGCAAAAAAGTTAGAATCAAAGATCTCTTATTCATAGACCAGATTGTTTACATTTTCTATAGTATATTGTCAATTTCAATATAATGAACTGTAAAAATTAATTTGGTATAAAGGCATTTTTTGAAGTAAATAATAAAAAGCACCGGTACCTTAAATTGATTGTCGACTTCGTTCGTCACCACCGCCCGGCAAATATGCCCGTCCTCCTGACACCTCGCCAAGCAAATCGTCCCTGGAAGGGGCACATCTTCCAACATCCTAAGATTGATCTCGTTAATTTCTTTCATCAGCTTCGCTAACATATGCTCGGACTGCTGAAGCTGCACGGAAAAATGACTGGGACCCTCGTTCACAAAAGATACGTAAACAGCATATTGTTGGTTCTGTTCGAGGGTGCAAGCTTTGAAGGTATTGATCTCCGAGGGGGGTGGCGCTTGAACGGGGGGCGTGGGAGCTTTCCTCTGCATACTCATGCTTAACAGGACGGCTTGTTGGGCGTGCAGGGGAATAGGTTGCATCAGACCACGACTTATGAACAATGTCCCGATGTCTGTGCTGTCAATGAAGAGTCTAATAAGGTAGTATTGGGTGGATTGGGTAAGCAGATGGCATTGCACTTCTCTATAACGTAGTTCCTTCGAAATGACGTCGAAAATTTGGTCTTTCCATTCTCCTCCACCTGCAATGTAAATAAGAACATTTTCTTAATGAACTGAACGAATTTATATTTTCTGTATACAGGGTGTTCGGAAAAAAGAGGTCAATCCGTTAACCGTATATTCCTTGAGCAAAAATAATCTGACTTTTATAATGCCATTTTTCAGTTTTATTAAAAGTTAAAATTAAAAACTGATTTTTTTGACTAATTCGAGTACCTATTTAATAAGATACTAATTTTAAATTTGGTACATTGCTTCAACATAAAGAGTTACATCTTTTGAGAAAAACAAAACCAAAAAAAAACTTGTCAAATATTCAAAATACGGGGAGTCAAGTACCCGCTGACCCCCCTTATTTTTTAGTATGTGCGCCAGTGACTTACAAACTATAATTTTCAGGTAATCATTTGTTATTGATTATTTTTTTACTTTTATAGAATTTCGATAAAATGATGCGTTTTGGAGATAATTTAAAAAGTATGGGTCCTTAATTGATGCCAACGCGGCTTCCGGTAATCTCATAATTTTTAAATGCTAAATGAAGTCAGCCGTTGTAGCATTACCATGGATACAATATATAATTAAGTAAAACTTGGCAATAGGTGACAGTACCGAAAGCAAAGGACTAGCCAAAAATAATGCAAGGACAGTGGCTTACAGATAAAAGCCTGTTGTACTAAACCAGTACCATATACTGGTTGCCACACACTTTTTCTTTTGGATGATCCAATAATATAGGTACTATAATGTGGGTTAATGTTAATACAGGGTGCCCCTAGGTGGATGGCATCGTTTATGAAGAACTAAATAACGGATAATTTTGAAAGTTTGGCAACCAGGATAAACGACCAGGATCTACAGTTTAAAAATAATTTTGACCATGCGGTGTTGCCGCTTCTACTCTAAACCGGTGGCAACATCGCTATTTTAAATAGAACACCCTGTATATTCTTCAATATTCGATTTCAGCATATAATTATGAACAACTTTTCTTAATATTTTTCTATACCTATCTGTAGCCATTTATCGGGAATAAATTAATTTCACTTTTTTTTAACGAATAAAGGACTTTCATTAAATATTAATATCTTCCTCCTATAAAACAATTTTGAGCTGAAATTTGCATCATACCTGAACAATGCCTTAAGGCATATGATCTTTTACTCACACCTTAGTTTAAATATACAGGGTGGTACAAAAATTAATTTTTGTCGGCAACTCACAAAAATATCAAAAAAATATTTTTTTTAAATGGAACACCCTGTATAATTATACGGATTTGAAAAGCTGATAAAACTAGCTTTCAGACTTGTATACTTGACCTAATACCTAACTCCTTCAAGATTTCGATTTATTAGCGTTTAAACATAAAACTTCATAAATCGACACACTTTCAACGGTTTTAATAGTAGTGGGCTATGGAAACAATTTTTTTGGTACATAGTCACCATGGCAACTTCTCGTTTTATATAAATGTAATTCTTTTAATATTTATGATATGAGTACCGACGATGGCGGATAATAATAATTACTCTAATACAGTTTTAATGAATTTCTTCATTTTCCATGGACAGTGTGATCAAATAATTAGCAGGACATGCAGAAAATTTAATGAAATGTACCCGAATTTGCCGCAGATAAATAACAAAAAAATTATTCGGCTTCAGAACAATTTTAGACAGTTTGGATCAATTCGGATAACAAAAATAATAAAAAGTATTACAAATCGAACTAGATAATAAAATGTAATAAAAGTAAAATAAGACTATTAATAAAAATAAATGTACTATTTTTTAAGCAATTGTTCAAAATGTTGGCCATTAACATCTAGACACTTTAATAAACGGGTGCTGACACCATCCGTTGTAGCCAGCCCGGTGAGACAAAGATAGGCGGAATGGAAGCATGTGACGTCAGAGTGTGACGTCACATATGCCAGACAATTGTCAATAGAACCGCCCAACGTTTACCGTCCCCATCCTTGTCGTCTATCCTTGTCTAAGGTCCTCATCATTTATGAGTTAATATAACTCCTACGTCGTTATTTGTTTAAACTGAATGTGTTTACTAAGAAAAGCAACCTTTCTTCGTTCGACCTATACTTGTCTCTCTTTATATAGCGAAGGTAACTTGATGCAGACAGAGACAGATCTATGCTACAAATTACCCGAGACGTTCAGTGTCTTCGTGGTGTCTTCTTGGACTCGGCCAGAAATAATGGAATCGCCCAGCCCAACCTCGCCTTAAAATAAAATGATAATGGCTGACAAAGTTTATGAAAGTGTTTGTATAACTTGATCTTTTCTATTAATATTGTTCATGAACACGAGCCTGTTTACATTTCATTCTACTAAAGGTAAGTTTGCTAACTTTGATTAATTATTTTTATGATTTATAGGTACAAATCCAAATCATAACATACATTTTTTATTATTATAATTGAACAAAATGTGCCGATTATTTTCTCCTAAATTTTGGTAAATCTATAAATACGCATATTTTAATTACTAAACCCTACGATACTAATTTAAATCTTGCTGATTCTTGCCCTCTATGTATGTATATTATACGATCTATTTTTTTGATCTTTTTTAAACCTTTTGTAGATTCTCTGCCTACTAAACTCAAGTGGAAATAATTTTATTTTAACCCACTCGGAAGTGTTTTTTCCATGATCTGATCAGTGGTTTTTTTACATTGTGGTATTTTTGTTTTAGATTAGCTGTTCGTTATGTGAAAGAATGAATTTTGGAGACAAGATTTTGTCTTCACCTTAAGGTTAGCTATAAAAAGTTTTTACCCAGGCCTTTCCGCTTTTCCAGGCTGACAATGGAAATATGTATTCTTATTCAAAATGCACATTGCTTAGAAAGCTTCAAGTAGAGAATGAATGAAAAACCAGTTAACGAGGAACTCGATCAGCAGATTACGAGAAATTATAAGACAGACTCAAATGGTAATTATTGTGATTTTAATATTTTAATAAAATTATGTCATGTGCATTTTTGAGTTTTATTTTTTATTTTCTTCGAGGCTAGACCAACAACAATATAGAGTATTTTATTTTAAAGTGATATTTAGTCGAAAAGGTTATTCAGAATGCTGCTATTTGATTTTTACTACATATAAAATCAACTAACGGGATTTTGAATAGTTTTTTTGGCTTAAATATTACTTTAAAATATTTCGCCAGAAAAAAATAACAAAACTATGGGCGTTTAAACGTCCCGCCTCTAGCCTTGAGGTTCCAACCAGACACGATGGTGGCGCTCTTTTTGGCAGTTTTGACATTTCTTTAATGACATTTTTGCTTCGACCAATTAACATGCTTGTTTGTCTTCTTCCTGGTATAAGTATTCGTTGGTTGTAGCACTTCGAATTTCATTTGCGTCAAGGTCGTTGAACGCTTGGATGACTCGATGCTGCAGTTCTTCTCTTGTATTCACAGGTGTTCTGTATTGTTTCTCCTTCAATACATCCCACAAGTAAAAGTCTAAAGGGGTTATATCAGGTGATCTTGGTGGCAAATTCCACGGTCCTAATCGTCGAAACCATCGATCATCGAATATCCGTCTCAGCTCCACAGATACTTCAGCGGTACAATGTGCGGGAGCTCCGTCAAGTTGATACCAGCACCTTCTGTAGTTTTCAAGTGAAAAATTGCGTTGTCCGCAACATAGCCAATGCAATTGACACACAAACACATATGAGTAGAAAAAATTATTTAATTCCGAATTCCTCGATCACAAGAAGAAATTTATTTCGGGACCCATTTGATATAATAAGAAATAATGAAAACAATTAAAACGCGGAAATTAATAATTGTTAGGTCAGGTCGAATAAAATACACAGACTCCACTTAGTTAGTTGATATTTTAGAAAAAACTAATCCAGGTAGACATAAATTTACATTTATTAATTTACGACACAGTATAGTAGAACACTTACACCAAGTTCATGTACCTTTTCTCTTACATTAATACCGCGAAATGAAAATATCAGGTCGTAATGATTAACAACGCTACATTACTGTTCATCCGAAACGTTGAATTTTAATAGACCAGACCTTGAAATTGTAAATATCTTTATAATTACAGTTTATTCTTCGGCTTACCTATCATAATATAAATTGATAGTCATATACAGCTATGGAAATGCTTTGTCCGTTCATATACTAGTAATAAGTTAGAAAAGAGTAAAAATATAAAGTATCGCAAAGCAAAGGTAGATTATATGTTTCCCGAGTTTCCCCCAATCGCGTATCGCATCTCGTTGATGGTCGTTCTCCGGTTCGATTCAATTAATATTAAGGTAGGAGTGTCAACATGCTTGCCTTCGCATGTAGATATTTATTTATTTTTTCTAGCTTTTACACAAAATTTAAATAAAATCAGCATCGACTTGATATTCTATAGGTAATAATTGACATATTTAATAAATATCGCGGAATTTCATTACCTACTTATTTTAGGAGAATTGTATAGCGAAGAACATCGGGTAAGATTTTTTTTAACATTATTATATCATTGTTCTTTCACGATACAATTCTCCCAAAATTAGCAATGAAACAAATTGATGTTTCTGTAGTATGTCAGATATAACCTAAAGAATGTGCCGACGATATTGATTTTATTTAAATGTTAAGTAAATAAAATAATAAACTAAAAAATACAAGGCGAAATAGGTTATAGGTTGGCAATAGATCGAATGACGTTGAGAATTCCACCTTAAATATATATTCATTCTTTCGTACGCGTACGGCATGTTATTTATTTCACAACAGAATATAACTTTCATTTATTTTGGAGGCCAAAAAAATGTACTGATAAACTACAGATTTATAATAGTATATTAAAGTACACGTTTCATAAGAAGCGGTTTTAGCGCACGCGTCTATTTTAAAAAAGTGTTTTTATTGACACGTGCGCTAAAACGCCTTATAAAACATGTGCTTTAAAGTCGCCACAGTGGATCTTTTCCCGTGCGTCATCAATCAACGATCAGGACTCAACGTGGTTAATAACTCTGCATCCTTATTTATTACAGTAACAAGTTTGAATAAAAGCATAAAAGAACGTCTCCAAGATTCCGCAATAATATAACGCGCTAGACAAGAATAAAACTATAAACGTCAATTAATTACTTTTTTTATTTGTTTAGTTGACTACCGTTGTATTTTAGAACGTCATTGTCAACCTTGTTTTGATCTGCCAATCTAATTCGTATTTTGAAAATTTGTGTGCCTTAAAACTGTTTCTTTTTCTAAAAATAGTTCTTTTTAGAGCTAATTATACCCACCATCTGTTTTGGCGGTAAGTATTTATGGATTTTTATAATAATTTATTTATTTTAAATATTCTAACCGTGAAAGTTCTTTGAAAAGTTTACGGCAGTGGCTAAATTCCCTTAAATGAAAGGATGTCAAAAATTTGACTTTTGCGATTTTAATAGTCAATAAAAACCAAACTTTTCTAGATTTTAAGCTTTAAAAATAGTATTAAATGTATTAACATTTGTTTGTCAATTTCTTCATTTTCGTTAAAGTACGAATAAACCCCGAGAGAAACTCGGAATTATAAATAATTTTTCGGGATATTATATAGGTACGTCCATTTTATGAACTTAGACTTAGTTTTGACTTTTTTTCGTCTCGTAATTTTGATTTGATTCATACGATTTTGATGACGTGAAAGTGATGACTATGGAGAACTAGAGGGTAGGAGGCCGATCGACAATGGCAGTATTTTCAAATTCTGTCCCGGTTTTTTGGTTAGTTCGCTATTGGCCGATAGATGCTCTCGCGTCGCAAGTGGGCTGGTGTCGTCTTCTTCTTCTTCGTTTTTACTTTTACTTTTGAAAAATTGACATTTTATTTTCGAAATAACAAAATAACGTTTGAAGTATGGAGGACTTTTCAAGACAAGACGAGACAAATAACGTTTTATTGTAATTGATTTCCATATTTATAATGAATAATGGTACAATTTATAAAAGTAGAGTTTGCTTTGTGTCGGGGTGTAAGACAGGAATATTTTTCAGAGAGGAAACGCAGCCAAATAAGTCTCTTTCCAGTTCCAAAGGTATAGCTAGAATGTTTAATACCCTGTATTTTAAAAACCAAGCATCGTTGGAACTTTATACAGGCCGAGTTTACTAATAAGTATAACAAAGTAAGTGTAAATTCATATAAAAGTCCTTATTTGTTCCTTAAAGAACTAATTTAAATAAAAATAGTTATCGCGTCCATAAGAAACCACCATTTATTTGATAGCCCACTTCGAACACGAGCGCCATCTTACGGCGACTCGTAAAGCTGAATTACCGATGCTAATTTGGGACCGAATCCAATGCATTGCGATCGGCCTCCTACCTCAAGTCCTCCATAGTGATGACACACGGGAAAAGATCCACTGTGGCGACTTTATACATTTTTTTCTATTTCACCTTTTATAATCAAGAAAAATACATTTTAAAAAGAAAATAAATCCTTCAAATTTTGTAAATTTTTATGTCTAAATTTTATGTTGGTAATACTATTTTTTATAGCCTCTGGAAAACAAAAATTATTTTGCAAACTGTCATTTTTTGATTTATTGACCCATTTTCACCACGAGATTCTAAAGTTATTTTAGCGATATGAGATTTGAAATTGGACGGAATACGTTGTGTGATCCTTGTACATTCGGTACATATACAGAGCGTTCGGAAATTCGGGAGATTTTGCTACTTTTTTTTCGAATTTCAAAAGACGTGATTTTACGTCACGGCATTGCAATTTAGTATAGGGAATATGGAAAATTCAAATAAAGTTAAAGTTAAAATCGACATTGGAAGGTTAGTAGATTGAACTTTGGATAGGATTTGGCAGAAAATGATAGCTTGAAGCCAGGGTTGGCAAATATCATGATATTTATATAAATATCCAAATATCCGATATATATCGATATATATCCGATAAATATCCAAATTTGGATATTTATTTATATTTTTAATTATTTTTAAATTATTTCATCTGTTTTTGTAAAGATATATTTTAAAAATTCAAAAACACTTAATTTAATATAAACATGTTATAAACCTGTAATTTTAACTATGGTTAACCAGACAGGCGCGTATCTGGAGTTGATCTTTGTGTGTGTGTGTTTGTGTGTGTGGGGGGGGGGGGGATGATTCTGGTGGGGGGTTATGAGATTTTTTTTAATGATACAGTTTTTTTTTCACAAGAAAATCAATCAAAATTTATTGCTCTCGATTTCCAACTGTTCAATTTTAAAAAACTGTAAGCAAAAAAAAAATTTCTCATGGGGGGTAACTACCCCCATTACCCTCCCTCCTCTCAAATATGCGCTTGAACCCAGAATTACTGGGCTTGTTAATTAAATTAAAATTAACCCAAACTGGATTTTTTTATTTTTGGGATTGTAAATTTTTTATTTCATAAAACAAACAGCAAAATATTGCTCCGTTCAATCAGAAATCGGAATAAAAATGCCACGCGGCAAAGAACAACAGGTGGTCAACGTCTCGGCAAGACGGGGAATCACCGCATCGTAAGCAGCATAATACTGATGAATAGAATTTTAGAAAAAAAAATATTGATATATATCAGGATAAATATCGTCGCATAAATATCATGATATTTATCAAGATATATATCAGGATATTTATGACGGATATATATCCTGCCAACCCTGCTTGAAGCATCTACAAAAGATTGATTTATAGATTTATGCAACCAACATACATGACTGTTATCCACACAGAATAAAAAAGTAAGTTATCAAGCTATTTTTCCTCTGCGAAAAATGGGTTTTCTCGTAAATCACAAAGGCCGCGCAAGTCAATGAAATAAAACATTTAAATGTTACAAACATCAAATAAAGAAAAAACGCGTATCGAAATAGCTTCATTACGATACGCAAATGCGTATCGTATTGAGCTTATTATGAACGTGAAATAGAAAAAAAAATTAGAATGCTTATTCCCCATAGGACCTGTGGTATTAAAATATCACCTCTGGGAAACGCTGTCTGGGCGGGAAATTAATTTTTTCCTTAGAAATAAGTTGGCAACCATTTGAATTAACGAAAACCAAAAACACGAGTTTTGCTGAACCACAGCGAGCCAATCAAGCCTATTGTTATTAATGTATTAACTTGTTCGCGTGTTTATTGTTGTGTTAATTAATTTCGTTGAACTATTTGTTGTTATTTTTGTGATATACTTTGAAAACAATAGGTATTAACAATGCCACTGTGTTAAGTGCATAATTGTTTTTTAGCGAGAAAAGTGCGGCAGAGGATATCTCTTTCAACAGGTCATGAATCTCAATGAGTGCATTGTTTTATTAAGATTTATTATAAATATTATAAGTCAGTTAGAATAATGCTGCAAATTCAAATTAGTGGATGGCAACCTATAAAAACCAACAAGCGTTAGTACAGGGATATTATAGTGTGTCATTTATGCAACCTATTAAGCATTCTACTTGTTTTCTTAGCACAAGAGTCTATCATAAACAATTTTAAAAATGTCTATGATATTTCTAATATATCCTAATAAAAAAAATTGAGATACATTACCTACCTGTTGAAAGAGATATCCTCTATCTCTCACTATTAAAAAAATTATGCACTAAACACAGTTGCATTGTTAATGCCTATATTGCAGGGTTCGCAAATATCATGATATTTATATAAATATCCAAATATCCTTTGGATATTTATTATATTTATAATTTTAAATTATTTCATCGTTTCTGTAGATATATTTTAAAAATTCAAAATCACTTAATTTAATATAAACATGTTATAAACCTGTAAATTTGTATTTCAATTCTGTTCAATGATAGTTGCTATCGCAATAACAAGTTTTTTTAGTACTCCTATGTTAGGAATGTAGGTAAAAGATACAAGTTTATGAATATGAACACATCATATTATTATATTTTTGCTTTTAACTATGGTTCAACTTAAAACCCAGAATTACTGGGCTTGTTAATTAAATGAAAATGAACCCACAATTATAACTTGTTACCACGTAAGGCACATAGACCGTTTTGTATGGTATTGGCGTTGCTATCATAGACAATTTACCTTTAGATAAACAAACAATAATCACGAATGTGGCAGTTTTATGGCCTCGCGCATGTAAACAAAACTGGGAACTATTAGACATGCGCACTGCAACATTATCGTTTGACGAATGGGAAAATAGACAGGTCCGGGCTTTAAAATTTAATTTCTTGCTCATATGCCACCATAGAGGGTTTATTTTACCCCTATTTGGGCATAATACAATTATACAACGGCTGCAACTAGTACTAGTCATTGTTTATATTACAATCCGAGTCACTAAAAGCACAAACACAATTCACTAACTAAACTACACAAAAACCAGAAATCCATAAATATTAAACACCAGTCCCACAATTCACGATAGCCGATCCGATAGCTGAAAACTTTAGAAAACTACAAGGAATCCGCAGAGAAAAGAAACCTTAAAACACAACAACAAAAATGGCGGCCGAGCCGGTTCTGGAGAGTATTCTTGAGCGCGTCGATTATTGTCGATAAAGTAGGACGGCCGATAACACGAGGTTTGTGCGCATGCACGAAGGTTCCCCGAATGAAGACAGCTGACCGACGAGTCATGCGCTCGGACGTATTTTTTCACCCGTAAAACGTAACTTTTGTTTGCGCAGGAGATAAGCTGTAGGTATCTAAAGGTAAATTGTCTATGGTTGGTACATAGAACGTAGACCCCTAAAGAAGCGAAATCTAAAATTTGCTAGAAGTGGCACATGGACCCTTTTGAATTTCCACTCTTCAATTTCAAAAATTTTAATTTTTCTGTTTATTTAAGTCTTATTATTTCTATTCTTTACACAACTTGTTTTTAAATGCTTTAAGTTACCTATAGTATTTGCAATAAGTATACTTACTATTATAGAAGAAAAGTGTTATTTTTTTTAAAGATACGAAAAAAAGTTATAAGAAAATATGGGTTCCCATCATATTTCCAGTCTATACCCAAAATTTTCATATATCATGATATTTATATAAATATCAAATATCGGATATATATCCGATATTTGATATATTGATGAAATTTATGTGTATAGCCTATGTGATGGTTTTTATTGATTCTTCTGATATACCTCCTTCTTCCTAATAGGAATAATTTTATTATTTAATTCTTTAATTTTATAGATATAAGGTATTTTGTAATTTACATGTAATTGTTTATACGTAAATAAATAAATAAATAAATAGATATATATATCTGATATACAGTGTGTCCGCTTGAGTTCTGTACATATGGAAAACTTTTTTAATATTAATTTTACGAAAAAAAGTTACTCTTTATAAAAAGTTCTGCTTACTGAAAAAATAATATTAGACTATTTAAACTTGAGATAGTATGTACAGGATGATCAAAAAGTATCAAATGAAAATTGACCTACGAGAAAAGTACCCTTAATTTTAATTTTAGAGCAAAATGGAATAAGAAAATGTTGATTGGCATTAAAAATTATATCTGTTTCTACTCTTAGTAGACTATTATTAAAAATATGTTTGACATTTCAAAAAATATAATTTTTTGAAACGATTTATAATTTCTAATGTTTCAGACAAATACCATAACTGACAGTTAAAATTCAAATTCAGGTGGGAAATGGTGGCAAGATAATGCACATGCCATTAAGAATTAAGATTTAAATTTTTAATTTAATTTTCAATAATAGTCTACTAAGAGTAGAAACAGATATAATTTTTAGGGCTGCACCGAGTACCGAGTACTCGGTGCTCGGTCTTATATTCATTACTCGGCCGAGTATAGTAGAATATTAGAAGCAATCCTTTTCGGCATGTCAAAAACAGTAAGAAATCCTCCTGTACCATTAAGGATAGCGGAAAACTTTTGACAAAGCTTATTAAGGGTTATACTTAATAGTTTCCGAGATGATGACCTTTTGAAAAATATCATTACTCGGCAGCCGAGTACTAGGTACTCGGTCAATACCATCAGCCGAGTACTCGGTACTCGGTCAAGTTAAAAAAACAGGGCTCGGTGCAGCCCTAATAATTTTTAATGCCAATCAACATTTTCTTATTCCATTTTGCTCTAAAATTAAAATTAAGGGTACTTTTCTCGTAGGTCAATTTTGATTTGATACTTTTTGATCATCCTGTACATACTATCTCAAGTTTGAATAGTATAATATTATTTTTTCAGTAAGCAGAACTTTTTATAAAGAGTAACTTTTTTTCGTAAAATTAATATTAAAAAAGTTTTCCATATGTACAGAACTCAAGCGGACACACTGTATATCAAATAATTTTTTTCAGCTGAAACAGGTAAAACCATACTATAGTAGAGTAGCCAAGTAAAATCAAGGAACTAGATATTTAAGTGAATATTATATTTTTATTTTGGCATTTTAAATTTAAATTTTATTACCGATTAACGTTGTAATAAAAAAAAAACACATACAATGCACAGTCGCGTCGACGAACGCTTCAGTAATGAAAAATAATAATGAAATAAATAGGGGACACCAATCGTAATACCAACCCGCAACCCAAACCATACAACATTCGGCGGTAAATTAAAATTTCCAAAAATTTGTTTAATATCGTTGTTAACAGTTTTTTCAGCACTTAAAAAAATAATTTTTAATAATAAATATCATGTTATATATCACTGATATAGGTATATCATACCAACAGTGGCGGAACTACTGGTGTTCAATGTGTGCAAAGCACACGGGCCCGGGCCGGGAGCCGCAAAAAATCATATCATGAAAGTGAAATTCCTTCTATAACAGTTTATTTATTTATTTATTTATTTAGCAATAGGTTACATAAACATAAACAATTTCAGTTACAAAGAAATAAAGTTTTACAGAATTCAAAAATACTTATTCACTATTTAACAATACTATTTATCAAACTTAAAATAATTCTTATATATCGATTTTGCCTAATTTCTATTGCTACAATACCTTAGGTGCGTTTATGGTATTTAAAATACTGTGTGTGCACCCTTTTCTTTTTAAATTCGAAAGATGTAGGTGTAAGGTATAAAAAAAATAAGTTATCATTCCCATTGTTATTATTATTCCAAATGTTATTCCATACAAAATATAATATTATATAAGTCTAACAAAATTTTTCAATTTATCATTGTTTTTGGTACTATTCATGATTCTATACAAGTATTGCATGTTCAATATATCACTTTAACAAACAAAAATTAATCTTTTTCTTATATCATATATCTTATCCTATAACCACTATCCAAAATCCATCTATTTATCTCCTTTTTTGCTTTCTTATATATGGTTTCTTTGAAGTATATGGGTAAGTCATTATAAATTTTAGGACCAAGGCAGTATACGTGATTCTGGCATATTTTGTGGCGAGGGTTTTGCAAGCTCACTTTTCCTTGTATTACATTTCTTGTGTTTAGCCCATGATTAAGGTTTTCTTTATAGTAATTATTTTTAATCATAAATCTTATAATTGACTTAATGAAAAGTTGTTCAATATTTAGCAAGTTACTATCTTTAAAAACAAGTTCTGTAGGATATCTTTTTCTTTTAAAAAGCATAATTTTAATAATCCATTTTTGGGCTACAGCTAGTTTGGATACTATAGTTGAGCCTGCATTACCCCAGACCACTATTGCATAGTTGATAATTGATTCTTCCAGCGCATAATACACTGTTTTGAGTACTTTCAATGTTAATATATTTCTCAACTGATAAAACTTATAAATTAATTTTCTAATTTTTGATGTTACATATCTTAAGTGTTCTTTCCATGTAAGATTTTCATCTATTATCACTTCCAAATACTTTATACTAGAACTTCTCTCTATATTATTGTCACACTCACACTGTCCGCTCCTCTACATCTACATCATTGAAAAATCAACATATTTTAGAGCCGATGGTGCCTCCTCCCATGTAATTTTCAGGTTGTTATTATGCTAATGCCCCCCTTTAGAGCACACACTATCCGCCTGCAAAATACCCTAGGCCGTTTACGATATATTTGCTAAAATTTATAAGAAAAGCAAAAGTTTGAGTTTCCAAAAGAGAAATAAATTTGGTCTGTGGCTTTAGGTACCAATCAATTTTACATACTCCCAATTTTCAGTCACATTACTTACCCGGACAATGGGCCTCAGCAAAAATAAATCCAGTCGCCAGAGGGGGAAGAGATATAAAAGAAGATGGAAAATTCTGTAAGCTTCTGATGTTCTCGCTGGGTACTATGTCTTTATTCCCATAATCCAGAAAGTTTACTTCAACAAAACAGTCGTTAAGGTAGTCGATGCTGACTATTCTTGCTCTAAAATACAACAGATAAGTGTTGAGATTATTTCAAGATTATTTGAATAGTGGTTTTCTGACATAATACCTTCAAAAAGCCCTTCATCTAGCGCAATTTTTGACTAGATATTGCTTTAAAGTCCATTGTTTTCTACACTACGTCTATTCTATAATAGCCACAAAAGGAGGCCAACAAAAAACTAATACGATCTAACAAGTTAGCGAAAGCTTCAGACAATTACCTGTAATACTTATTGTCTTTATATTTGGCGCATACCAACGTGCCGATCTGCAGAGTTTCGAACGGTATTTTGCCGATGCCCGTCTCGAATGACTGCGAGGCACCATGAAGGAACTGCTCCACATAAATCGAATTGTTTTTTTCGGCTTGCCCCCACACTTTTAGAAAGGGACCCTCCTTGTCCACGTATGTTATGAATAAATTCAGTGTTTGGTGCGTAGGATCCATAATTCGTGTCTTCTAATGTCTATCTACCATTTAGATACTTTTTACAGTTAAAAACCGGCATCAAACTATCTCAATAATGAATCTAAAAATTCCTCGTTGTTGCTAAACCGCCGAATCGCAAAAGATAAGAAATGTCAAATGTCACTAAAATCTAAAATCGTTTCGTTACAGCGTAGGTTGGAGTGATAACGGTTTCCTTTGATTGGCCGATGTATGAACCTGATTGGATTATAAAAAAGGGTTCTTTAAAAAAAAATGACCAGAGGATTTAAAGAGTTGATGTACCTAAACAGAAACCAACGTTGATATTATTTCCAATAATAATAATGAGAACTTGTGAACATACAATTCTTATTAAAAATCATAATATTTGACATTTCGGTGGTTTCAAGTTGGCCAACGACTTTTTATTTAATACAAGAACAAGTAGAAGTCTGTGCTCTTGGCACCTTGGCATAAACCCTATATTTTTCTGTGCCTTGGCACATAAAGAAAAAGAACTCTTCCCTTTTTTTTTCACAAAGGATTGATAGGTCGGCACGGTTGCTTCCTTTATCTTTTCGGGCATTAGCCCATACTATCACAGAAAAAAAATGGGTCTTCTTCCTTAACTATCCCACAAAGAAATAATAGGTTTCAATGGCTTTAGCTGCTAGGGCTAATTAGTTCTTCCTTAAACATTGGGGCCTTACTACAACTTTTGTTGGTATCATAGTTAACCAAATATACACGCTGCATAATTAGTGGCCTATGAATAAATTCATAGTATCAATTTTTCTACAGTAAATACCTATTATTGTTTATTCAAAATATGAATGGGAAATTTATAACTAACTTTACACACACACCTAAATAACATAAAATGTGGATGTAATTATTTACTTAAAAGCAGGTAATATAAACCGCGCATTTTCGAACTAAACTGGAATATATTTTTAGTTCGCGTGCAAACCGCGAGCTCCTATTGATCGGGAAAATACGCGCATACGCTTTCGAAAATAAAAAGCATTGTCGATCCAAAAATCGAAAATAGGAGTAAACAAAACAGAATAATGTGCCGTGAATAAATAATATTACTAAAATAACGAAAAAGTCAATCGGTTTATAGTATAGTGCGAAAATACGAATTGTAATAAGAGATTTAAAAAAAAAACGCAACGAAAAAATGGGTTCCCCAGTGCTGAAAAGTTTATCCATCCTTTTAGGTCTGTTCTTTATATTCGTAGGGATTATAAAAATTTCTAGTGCTATTTCCAAGGAATTACACAAAGATTTGGTAAGATATTACTGAACTTTTCTGTAACTAGATGTACATTTTCACATTCGCACACCATCATAAAAAAATTCGTAGCGTATGTCTGCTGATTGTTTTTATTTAAAAAATACCGCAATTTTTAAAACAATTATTTTTTTAGCGATACCAATTTTAAATCATTTTCTCACTATCCATGGATAGTAAAATAATGATATTGACTCGAAAGTTAAATGAAAAATCGATAATTATTAAGAACATTTTTCTTTTACTTATTGATTTTATTACTACGCAGATAATAAAAACAAACTCAATATTTAAATAATATAAATACACGTATCTGCATACGAGATTTAAAAAAATCTATTACACAATGGAGCGTTTTGTCATATTTAAAATTTTTGGCGGAATGCCGGCCCAGGTTGCGCGGAATATTTTTGCCTCTTGTTTTTATTTTTAATAATTATAGAGGTTTTGCACATCGCATGTTATTATGTTTTGATATATTTATTATGATATTATTGCACGAAAAAATTTAATGTTTCTGACAAAAAAATATAGATATAGGATGATAAATTGATGATAGTTAGTTAGCCGTATCTGATAATGTACCTATAACTTATGAAGAAATTTGAAAATTTTAATGTTGCAGTTTGCGAATATGTTTTTTTTTAACTAAATTATTGGCAACTTTGTGCAACTTCCGGTTGTATACCTACAACTTTTGTATTTTAAATACACCGTGTATATTATTAAATTTCTGTCTTCTACGTAAAATTCTAATCCTAAAATGTGTAGCATACCTTATACCTAGCTTCAACCGTTTTTGAAATATACCTAGCAATTTCTTTCCATTTTTTTTACATGCAGAGCCGGCTCTAATCCACTATATAGAAAAAATCTAAAGGAAATGAAAATCCCTTCTTAATTAACCAAGCACGAGTCTATAACTATTTAACCATTTTTTTTTAAATATAATATACAGGGTAATGGAACACCCTGTACATATATTAATTTTTTGTTAATAATTCAGAAAATTTCAGTGCTATTTTATGCAATATGTTTATTATTGAGCGGTTTTTGAAATATTTACGTTTTTCCTTAAAAATGTTTGAAATCGAATGCAATAAAATTAAAGGTCATGGTAGCCATGAAAATCAAAAACTCAAACTCTGGATAATTAGTTATGTCAATAATTTTATTTTAATACAAACTATATACAGTGATGGGCTAAAATATGGAACAAATTCATTTAAAAATCAGGTATTAATTTTTTGAAAAAACGCTCGGACACGTCGATTATAATTCTTTCTTCCGGATTTTTTGCCTCAAAAAGAAATTATACCGGGTGTGTCAAAAAATAGATGTAGCAAAATTTTTTTGTTTTTTAAATAGAACCCCCCTATTTTTACTTATTACCCTAATTCTACGTCAAATTCTGCGCATAATTCATGTAGCATACTCTATCCTTATCTCTAACGGTTTTAGAGAAAAATTACATCATAAAAAAAAACTCTTTAAAAAAAGGTTAAAAAATTAGTTTATTAAGTGTTGAAAATGCAAACCATTAACTTCTTGACAATATGCTAATCTACTTAAAAACCCTTCTAAAACATTATTTACAGTATTTTCATTAATTTGCCTAATTTCATATCTAATTTTAAATTTTAAGTTTTCCAAATTTTGTGGTTTATCCTTATACACTTTTGATTTCAAATAACCCCAAAGAAAGAAATCCATGGGTGTAAGATCGGGAGATCTTGCAGGTCATTCTATGGGTCCTCTTCTACCTATCCATCGTTCGGGAAATACAGTATTCAAATACTCTCCTACTTGTCGAGCAAAATGAGGCGGAGCACCATCCTGCTGAAACCAAATAGACGCTTCTGGTAGATGAGGCTGATTCGGATTTGGAAAATCCGCTGCTAGTGTGGGAATTAATTCATTTTGAAGAAATTGTAAATACCGGTCTCCTGTAAGATTTCCATCGAAGAAAAAAGGTCCAATAACTCTATCATTTAATATCCCTGCCCAAACATTTACCTTTTGTGGGTATTGCGTGTGCTGTTCTCTCATCCAACGGGGGATTATTTGTACTCCAATACCGAAAATTTTGTCTGTTTACCGAACCATTTAAACAAAACGTGGCTTCATCGCTAAAAAGTATGTTGCGATGGAAAAATAGATTTAAGTAAATTTCCATCATAGTTTCACAAAACTGTAGTCGGCGGTCAGGACCATCTTCGTTTAGCTCGTGCAGCAACCTAATTTTATACGGATGGTACTTTTCCTGTTTCAATACCTGCAACACAGATCGTCGGCTAACATCATTATTAAGGGCTACTGTACCAATGGCGGATCCAGGGGGGGGGGCACTAGGGGCAAGTGCCCCCCCCCCCCCCCGAGCGCCCTAAGAACCGAAGAAATACAGAAGAAATATGACTGATCGATTGCATTCATGCATTCGTCGATGCGCCGAAATACCTCCCTACAACATAAATAGTGCCCACCCATGCATTCTTATGACATTTCGGCGTGGTCCTAAAAAAAATCGCCTGCGACGCTATTTACCCTACACGTTCTCTAACCTCTTGTATAATTCAACTAAATAGTGCCCCCCCCGAAACTTCTCCCTGGATCCGCCCTTGTACTGTACATAGTGGATGCACTATGAGAATTATCTTCAACCTCTAACAAAATGTTCAATTGTGAGTTTTCACTAATTTTTGGACGACCTGGCCGTAGACGATCCTTTTCATTCCCTGTTTCCCTGAATTTTTTCTCAATTTTACTTACTGTAGATCTTGTAATCGGCCGTTCTGGATACTTAGCGTTAAACAAGTTACAAACTTCTTCTTGACTTCTTGTTTTGTCTCCACATCCAATTAAAATTAAAATTTCGATTCTTTGTGTTTCATTTAAATGCACCATGATCACCGTTTTTCAAAATTATACCTAAACTAATTTTTGATTGACCCATGACTTGCTATCGTAGTAACAATTCATTTAAATTTACCTGTTTACCTTTAAGTAGGTACATGTACCTTTTTTTAAAGAGTTTTTTTATGATGTAATTTTTCTCTAAAACCGTTAGATATAAAGATAGAGTATGCTACATGAATTATGCGCAGAATTTGACGTAGAATTAGGGTAATAAGTAAAAATAGCGGGGTTCTATTTAAAAAACAAAAAAATTTTGCTACATCTACTTTTTGACACACCCGGTATAATTTCTTTTTGAGGCAAAAAATCCGGAAGAAAGAATTTTAATCGACGTGTCCGAGGGTTTTTTCAAAAAATGAATACCTGATTTTTAAATGAATTTGTTCCATATTTTAGCCCATCACTGTTGGTAAGTGTTATTAGGTATACAGGGGTGTTCCTAAATATCATGTAAATACGAAAAGGGGTAATTCTTTGGCTTATTTAATGAGTAAAAATTCATATTAACATAGGTCCGCAAACGCTTCGTTGCCGATCTACAGGGTCTTGAAATTTCCAGATTTTTTTAGTTTTTTCTTTATAGCTCTTGTAGTTTTGGAGATATTTAGCTCTAATTGGGAATACCAAATGGTTTTAAGAATCTACAGGGAGATATTTTTTCAGGGGTCATGCCCCCTTTCCCCCATGAACTTTTTTTCGGTGCGCCGCTGGTGGATTCGAAAATACAAAATGCATTTTTTGTTTTGTTCTAAAGCATTTTAATTTCTTGTAGTTTTTTCATATTTACCACCGTTATCGAGAAAAAAAAATAAAAGGTTTTCTGTGTTTCGCCAGATGAAATTAAATTTTTTTAAACAAAATTGGTCTAGTATGCCTTGGCTTTGACTTAAATAGTCTATATTTTTTCCTATGGGGGCACCTCAAAACTCTAGTGTATACAACACCAGTGAATACCGTTGATGATTTACGAAATCGAAGATGGATTTGAAACCATAAGAAATACTCCGGGGATATTTGAAGAAGTACGGGCATCAATGAGAAGAAGAGCGGGCGCATGCATAAGAGTAGGCGGAGGTCACTTTCAACAGTTTTTATAACGTAGTTTCCTTGTTATTGTTAATATTTGATATTTTTAAAATATCAAAATAAATACAAACAAAAGGTTATCTAAATCAAGCCAGAGCTTATTAGGCTATTTAAAAAAAATTTATTTCATCTAGCGAAACAAAGAAAACCTTTCATTTTTTTTCTCGACAACGATGGTAAATACGAAAAAGCTACAAGTGCTAAAATTCTTTAGAACAAAACAAAAAATGCATTTTGTATTTTAGAATCCACCAGCGGCGCACTGAAAAAAAGTTCATGCGGAGAAAAGAGGGCATGCCCCTGAAAAAATATCTCCCTGTAGATTCTTAAAACCATTTGGTATTCTTAATGATGTAAGTCCTACAGCGTAACCTATATTCCAAATAAGAGCTAAATATCTCAAAAACTACAAGAGCTATAAGGGAAAAACTAAAAAAATCTTGAAATTTCAACACCCTGTAGATCGACAACAAAGCGTTTGCGGACCTATGTTTATATGGATTTTAAGTCCTTAAATAAGCCAAAGAATTACCCCTTTTCGTATTTACATGATATTTAGGAACACCCTAAATTAAATTAATTATAACATACAGGGTGTTAATTAATGTCATGCAGATATTTCAGTGGGTGATAGCACTCGTCAAAATAAGAAAAAAATGCAAATATATGCATGGTCTAAAACGCGTTATGTTCGTTATACAGGGTGGCAAAGTTTCAATTTTTTTCTCGTATTTTGCGTTTTCTCTCTTATATTCTGCGATAATTATTTCAAATTTGAAATATCAACCCTTTTTTAAAATCTCTACAATAAAGTATCAAAATTGTCGGTCGCAGTATACAGGGCGTTACATTTTCTTGAATCGGCTACAATAATTTTATCCATAGATTAAATGCATCTCTGCATATTATTGATTTGTGAATTCAACCATCATTAACCAATTTAAAACAACTCCGTTAAACAAAAAAATATTTCTTGCAAAATGTCACAAGGACAATAAACAGAATTAACAATTGCCTATCCCGGCCTACTATTTTTTTTTTCATATTTATTATTGCGTTATTTCGCCTACACTTTATTTCCATCGATGGCTTTTTTTCCAAATAAATCGAAAACGGCCACAGATACAAGAATAGTGCAAGAGACTAGAACGCTAAACAAAGGAACAGAGAGCTCAAATTTCATACCAGAATTCATACGGGGAGCCAAAAAAAAAAGTTCTGAAAGATAAAATTGTAGCCGATTCAAGAAAATGTAACACCCTGTATACTTCCACCGACAATTTTGATACTTTATTGTAGAGATTTAAAAAAAGGGTTTATGTTCCAAATTTGAAACAATTATCGCAGAATATAAGAGAGAAAACGCAATATACGAGAATAAAAATTGAAACTTTGCCACCCTGTATAACGAAAATAACGCAATTTAGACCATGCATATATTTGTATTTTTTTCTTATTTTGACGAGTACTATCACCCCCTGAAATATCTGCATGACATTAATTAACACCCTGTATGTTACAATTAATTTAATTTATTTTGTAATATCTGCAGA
The DNA here is from genome assembly GCA_963969555.1 of Polydrusus pterygomalis. Taxonomy (NCBI): domain Eukaryota; kingdom Metazoa; phylum Arthropoda; class Insecta; order Coleoptera; family Curculionidae; genus Polydrusus; species Polydrusus pterygomalis. The sequence goes on from OZ018376.1 coordinate 8,466,719, forward strand.
GAAACAGAAAATGTAATAAATAGTTTAGAAGATATAGTGTCCGCGAAAATAATTAAAAGCGAATAATTGTGGCATATCGGACAAGTGTGTAACTGTTTTTTATATTGGAATACACAGGGATCCAAGCACAATGGATGCCCTGGGGTGGGTAGACCACGACGGCCGTTTCGTCCTTGTTAGGACTCTACGGGCAGTCATACATAACCCAAGCAATCCTGATACAGCGGTAAATTAAAAGCGTTACGAAAGTAAAGCGGCCATATCAATACAGCGTAGCGCCATCCAAGCGGAATTAACTCGGAAATTATTGCTTAATGCTTATGGCTGCCCGTATAGAGTTCAAAAGGACGAAACGGCCGTCGTGGTCTACCCGCCCCAGGGTATCCATTATGCTTGGATCTATGTGTATTCCAATATAAAAAACAGTAATACCCACTATTCGCTTTGAAGTAAAGAAATAAATTTACAAGACTTTACCTTAAAATGAACTTGTTTAAATTAAATAGGTAACAACGATTTCTTTCCTAAAATTACACAAAATGTTCACAAACTTTTAAGTATTTTTTCATGGCAGCCATGCTTGGGATATATTTTTGTCAATAAACTAAAATTATAAAATTGCAAACAAAAAACGTTATTCCTTAAATAAAAATTACTAAATGTGGCAAAATCGCTTGTTTCGCGATCTGCAATGGTTTTTAATTTTCCATTATAGATTAATAATTGACATAATATTAAAATATTTGATTTTTAGTTTTCATTCTGGGACCTCTGGGGAGAGGGTTGATTACCCCCGTTTACCCTTCCCCTCATGGGACCGCCCTTGGTTATAACTTTATTTCTTTTTTAGAGAAAAGAATACGTTAAATACGCCAAAGTGTTTCCTTTGGCGGATGCTCTAAACTTTAAAATTCCCTCAAAATGGTACCGACGAACGGTGGGAGTGTTGGAAATCGTTTTTGGAGCGGCTCTAGCATTTTACCCAAATCGTAAGTACCTAAGTGTAGCAAAATTTGATTACTAGTTATAAAAGATTAAAAGAGAATATTAATTAGGTCGACCTAGTTACCAATAACTTTTGACTAATTTGGGTATTTTAAAAAAAATAATTTAGTTTTTTTATTATTTTTGGTTGTACATTTTCCAGTATAAGGAAATTTGAATGGCGCCTGCCGCAGTGACTTTTCCCCTCTCGCCATTATCTTTTTTCAAAAATAATCTATTATACATAAAAATAAGTTCAAAACGTTAAAATAACTTGAACTGAAGACGAAATACACCAATTCTGACAGCTAAATTAATTTTAATCCATTCGCAAATTAATTAAACCAATAATCTCCCGAGTTCAATTTTAGGTCGTTTGACAGATCGATAAGGGAAAACTGGTTTCTCTTCAAAAACCATTTCCTCGTCTACTTTGTATTTTTTTTATGGCTTATTCCGCCACCACTACTCATAACTACCGTGCGAGCAAAAAATATTTGCATCAAAGAGGACTTGGATTAAAAAACGTAGGGCTTGGTTTAGATCACAATGATATGGGGACGATATATTATCTAACCAAATCTAGGTTAAAATTTTTTCAAATTCATAATATAACATGATATGCCAAACTAATGAGTAATAAAAAAAGTAGACAAATACAAATTTATTTTTGTTGTTTACAAAATTAACAAAGTATAAGAATATACAGATAGAAAAAGAAAAATAATTACTTACCTAAATTGCTGAAATTGGCCACCGCCATGCTCCAAGCATAAATTCGCACGTCTCTTCATATTTTCGAAAGTGTTGACCAGCATCTCTGAAGAAATGTTATTACCACATTCTTGGATAATCCTTTCTTATAATTGTTCTAAATTTGCAACTGGTGTTTTAAAAATAGTGTTCTTTCAATGAGGAAAAACGAAGTAATCCATAACCGTTAAACAAGGTGATCTAGGTGGGAATTCAATGTCTGATCGAAAACTGATCAATCTGTCGTATTTTGCATTATTTCACGAAAGTTTGCAACAAGTTCTTCTGTTCTTACAGATGGTCTTTCTGCTCCTTTTTTCTGTTGTATAGAACCTCTGTTTCCCTAAACACAGGCACGGTTCTTTTCAGGCAATGATGAAAATCCCCAGCAATAAAAGCAACGTTAGGAAAATGTTCGCGAAAATCGTCCATGCACAAACCCGGATTGTATTGCTACTCACCATTTACTCTTACCCCGTTTCAAAAATACGCTTCAACCATGAATGTTTTGTGCTGTTCCGTAAAGCCCATTGTGTGAATTGTTCAAGAAATTGGAAAAATTAGCGATGAATCAAATTACTTGTAACGACTGTCAAAGACGACGGAATAAACTGATTGATTGTTCATTCAGGTAGTTACTGACACCCAACAGGTATTAAGTTCTACGGCTAAGCATTACGTCCATAGATGCAAGGCCCTCTTTGATGCAAATAATTTTTGCTCGCACGGTATAATAGAGATAATAAAGGTGCGAGCAAAAATTATTTGCATTAAAGGAGGGCCAATCGTCCGGAAAGTACAATGTTTTCGGAAGCTTTTTTTTTGAGAATGAAGCACTTTTGGCCTAATCGGGGAAATACAAAAGCGTTCGGGAAGTGGATACTTTCCGGACGGTTGTTGAAAAAAAAGGTGCGCAACTCGCCTACATCTAGTCCTGGAATTTTGTCTACTTGTTCAAAAAAACAGTATTTTCCGGAGCTGTTAAGTAAATTATTACTATTTTCGTTGTCATTGAGCTTTGGGGACGCGTCAAGGGCGTATTGGAACTTCCTGAATAATCCATTTGTATATTATTTTTCTCTCACACATGATGGGGTTTATAGTTTAATTTATAAAATAAATATCTGCAACCACGTATGTTTTCGAAAAATGTCTATTTTTATCTTTATCTAACATTGACAATTTCGATGTAGGTTGCGGTCGCGGATATTTTTTGGTAATATAAAAACTAAAATTACCGCGAATTGCTCACCCGTCTTTAAATAAATTCCTAATTTATAAAATTAAACCAAGGAGTGATACGAAATAATTTTTTAATATTTCAACCACTCTACACTAAATCTTTTATTTATTTTTTTTTCTGATAAAAATTCTACCTAAAATTTTTTTCCCGAAAAATTGATCAAAGTGGTGAAGGGACTCGCATCATCACCACTTTTTACTTATTTTCTTACAAGAAAAAGGAGATTTTGTTACCTCCGCGAAAAAAAATATTGAGATATCCTAAGATGTCGACGTTTCGGTTTCCTATACAGGGTGTTTGGGGAGTCAAGGGCAATATTTTGGGAATGTGTGCAGAGGGTGAAAATAAGATAAATAAACCCATATGTTTTGGTTCGATTCTCAACCATTCCTGAAATAATCGGTTCTGAATTTTTTTATATTGAAATAATGAAGGATGCTTTAGTTTTAAACGTCCGATACATTTTAAGATAGTAATTACATGTAGGTATAGTAGTTGTCAGTTAGCTTCATATTGAGCGTATTGACTTGAACCAAGATTTTCATACTTGCAATGCCCCACACATTCAGTCACAGGGAGTATGCCAACATGATATTTGTCATTTTCCAAATCGATCCTAATAGAAAAGTTTTTCAAAAAGTATTTGCAAGTGCTCAGAAAACTGGAATGTTTCCAAGCGTGATAATTGTTTCTGAAAGGGTACAGGGTCTAGATGTGGAAAATGAAGAAAATGTTCTGGATATTGTCGCAGAAAACTCAGGTATAAGTAGGTACGAGACGGGTTGCAAATGAACTTCATATACCATCACATCTAGCCGTATGGGAGTCACTTAGAAAAAACGGTTTAAAACATTTTCACGTTTTACCCGTGCAGCATCACCATGCTGCTTCAAGGGTACAATTTTGTGAATGGATCCATTAAAAACGAAGTCTGCACAAATACATTTTATTTAGCGATAAAGCTCAATTCACTCGTTATGGAATTAATAATTGCCACAATGAACATCGGTGGTCAGATGAAAACCCTGATGCTACATTTGAACGAAACTTCGACAACGAATGTACTTGCAACATGATGGAGCATGGAGCCCCACCACATTTTAGTCTCCGTGTGCGAAATTTCTTGAATTATCGTTTTCCTAATCGCTGGATTGGCAGAGGTGGTCCGCAAGTTTGGCCACCGAGGTCACCAGACTTAAACCCGCTTGATTATTGCCTTTGGGGATGAATGAAATCGCTAGTACTTATATGAAACACGAGTGGAAACGAGAGAAGCACTAGGGATCGAATTTTCAATGCTGCAGCTTTTATAAAAAAAACAATTCCTACTCAATCCAACGTGCTACTCGAGCGATTAACGTTATTGAAGTTGGTGGAGGGGTTTTTTAAATATTCTTTAAGTTAGTTTGTACTGCAGTACCTATACCTGCAATTATTCGCTTTTAAAATAAAAATTAACTTACAAAAATTTTAGAACCTATATTATTTCAGAAATGGTTGAGAATCGAAGTAATCGAACTAAAACATATGGGTTTATTTCTCTTATTTTCACCCTCTGGACACATTCCCAAAATATTGCCCTTTCCTCCCCAAACACCCTGTATAGATCATAGTCTGTCTGATGAGGTTGAAAGCTCAAAAACTACTAAAATTTTGTATATGTCGTAGGCTAATAGTGAAATCCGTCATTTCATGAAAAGCCTAGTAATATCATGCTGCACGGTAAAAGGTATATTGACAACTGGTTTGTTCGTTGTTCCCCAGAGCATTTTTTTAAAATTTAATTTAAATTTTATTTTTATAAAATAATATTAGTTGAAAAAATTGAAAAAAATGCTCTGGGGAACAACGAACAAACCAGTTGCAATATACCTTTTAGCCACGCTTCATGATATGACTAGGTTTTTCATGAAATGAACAGGGCCGTACTAAATTATCAAAGTATTTAAGACCCAAAAAAATTAGGATGTTGCAGTAAAAAGTTAACAAAAAATATTTGTCCTTTACCAGGAACGTTCAATATTTCTTTGAACACCTTAAAAAACGTGAGGTTTCAAAATCCTGGGAGAAACGAACTTTTCACAATCTCTTCGATTTTATTTGGTGTTTTTTATACTGTATTATAGTCAAAATTTAAAAAAAAATAATTCTTTTCCTCTATACAACCGAAACTTATTTTCAAAACAAAAAAATCCTGCAAAAATATCACTCATTACAAAAACAATTCGTTTTATCTAACTATACATATAAATAACAATTTTGGTACCACCCCAAGGCAGATCTATTTTCGCTGCCAGTTTGAAAAAAAATGCACATTTATTTATGGACACATAAATTTCTTAGCACAAATATACAATACACATTTATATGTTTTTGGACAGACGAAAAACCTGTTTGTTTACACTGAGAGAACCGAAAATATTTTTATACTTACCTGTTTTTTCTTCTATTTATTTATATTATTTCGATAGTTTTTGTTTTAAGTTAACGATCTATTTTGACGGCAAATACATGAAAGGGTGGTTGCTCTTTATATAGTGTCTGAGTGTCTCAAGGTACCCATGGGTGGAAAGGCTAAAGCAGCCCACATACCTACTACGGTTTTGTTGGCAGCTTTGCTCGACGAACGAAATGGCGATCGCGAGACTGCCGCTTTGTTCACAAGTTTAACAAAAAACTACGTACTTATGAAGACAATGTCAAGACAATATATTTATATGAAGTGACGGCGGTATTAACCATAAAAAAAGACAAAAAGGCGAAATAATGGCTTTTGAAGAGAAATCAGTTTTCCCATATTAACTTTATTAAACTGGACCTGGGAGATTGGTTTAATTATTTGCGAATGGAAATTTTAGTTTCCATAACCACGGCAGACGGCGATACGCTTCTATAATTATATTAGTTTACTACCGATTTTTAAAAACATAAAAAAAATTTAAATGTATTACATGGAAATATTATATTACGCGTTAGTTAAAACTCATTTAAATTACGGAATTTTAGGTTGGGGTGGAATAAATAGAACTTTAGTTAAAAAATTAGAAATATTACGGAAAGGCTTCTAAAAAGTATATTCAATAAAGATTATCTTTATCTTTCAAAAGAATTATATTCAGAAACAAAAAAGTTGAACATAAGACAACTTTACATTTATAACATCTTAATATATTTATATATTTAAAAATAAAAACCTTATACAATTTAAAAACCATAATCATAATACACGTCATAAACATGAAATAACCATAAAACCTAAAATAAATAAGTCCATAGGACAAAAAAATTTCAAATATTTATGTTTTTATTTAAACGATTAGGTATTTAATTTTACCAACAAAAATTAAAAAATTGATTTCATTAAAAAAATTTAAAGTCGAAATAAAAACATGGGTATTAAAAACAGACAATTTGAAAATATTTTTAGAAATGCTTTAATAAATTAATATTGTTCTGAATAATTTACATAAGTAATATTTTTTACTTAAAAATTTTAAATTAATAATTTTATGATGGGTTATATATTTCTTCAAAAAAAACTGCGTTTATACAATAAATTAACATTTTCACTTTAAAACTTGATTTTTATTGCATATTTATGATTTATGATTTACATACCTACTAAAACAAAAAATAAGATTTGCCCCTAACAAGCTCAGCTTCAGGGGATTGGAGAATAAGTTTATATAGAAGACAACATAAACATATTTGGTTTTGGACTTCCATTGTCTTTATTTGTTTTAAATCACAACGTCTCAACTGGTAAGCATCTCCAGTCGTCTTCAGGTGAATACTGATACTGATAAACATATTTATTAAATTTTAAATAAAGTTATTATTATTATTATTATTATTATTATTATTATTATTATTATTATTATTATTATTATTAATAGTATAAATATTATTCTGAGGAAATAATAGCCAATATTGCGAGTAGTATATAGGTATATACTCTATACTTTATCTACGACTAATTTATTAATTTTAGATATTCAATGAACTTTATTTGTCAATAACACTGAAAATAGTATTAGTACAATTAATAAACTGAATTGGTCGTGAATTATCATTAATTTTGGAAGAGTTTTTAATACAAATATTTCTAATTTCGGTTGCTGCAAAGAAAGAAGATGCTTCATCACTTTATATGTGTTTAGCAATATTATTTGCTGTAGCTGTCTTGTTTCTCATAGACTGATCAATGTATTCTTTAGCTACCTGTATAGATTCCCAGCCCCCATGACGCTTTCATGTAGTTATATCGACTCCTCCATCAATGTACAGAGTGGCAGATGATCTGCGATAACAAATAACTTTGATGATTTGGCAAATTATAGTTGTCAATTTGTCTACCAATATCTGCAAATTTGTTTTTTTCTATACGTTGATATTTAGATTTTTCATTAATTAAAAAGAATGCATTGATTTTTATATGTGATGGACGGAAATCGATGTACTTATTTACAATATTGTAAAGCGTATTGTCGTGAATTTTCATACAATTTTGTTTTTAGTCTTGGGTACTGTTAACAATAAATCCTCAGGTTCATCTATATTTATTTGATAAAACTCTTTTGAGCGGCATGCACCATAGTTCCACTAATTAATACCCCTAAAGCAAATAAGAATATCAGTTTTTGAATTGATCACATTAAATATGGATACCTTATGCAAAAGAAAAATTTTATCAGGAGCTTTATCAATGAATTTCCTAATTTGTTCCGGGGTCAGAGTAGAAGAATTCTTTGATTGAAATTCGTTAATTTTATTTACAATTGAAACATTAAACTCAACGTTCTAAATTATGGCGTTATTCATTGGTAAAACATATAAATAAGTAGGTACATTTAATATACAACTTACCAATGGAAAACGCTATGAACAATCCTTACAACAACGGTTGCGCCACACAAATATTGTAGAGCAGCCAATCAAGCGACAAGCGGTGCGCATGTTTCGCGTTTAATGCTGCGTTGCCATAATATAATTTACGTTCCCGACGTAGTACAAAGGCGCCAAAATGCCATGCGATTTTAAATACAAACCCACTGCCTCCTAATGCGTTGTAGCTGAGAACGTAGTGACAAATCTAGTAATTTCTTTTTAGATAAAATAAAAAACGGGGCCAACATAGGCCTTCTGGTCCTAACATTCATGGCTGTATACTCCCACTACATGGTGGCGGACCACTTTGAGAGGACAGCACCGGCTTTAGTCTTCTTATTCTTACTCTGTGGAAGACTTGTGGTGTTCTTCCAAGTCCAAAAGAAGGAAGAAATGATGGCTGAACAGCCCGTCAGCAATGGATTTAAGCAGGAATAAATAAAACCGACTGAGATTTTTTTAAATAACAATTTATTAGGTGTATAAATTTGCTGTAAAAATCTGAAAATTTGTTGAGTGTGATTTTTTACAAAAATACTTTAGATTGACAAAGTTTATCACTTAATTTTAATAAGTAATGTTTTACCCATAAGACGTAGCTTTTGCTAAATTTAATAGGAAGGGGGAGGAAGCTAATTTACCAAATACACATTATTGTATTATGAGCAGCTAAAAAATCATTAATGCGGCGTGACGACAAAGATCCCGTAAATAGATTCGTCCAGTCACATTTACAATCAGCAGAAACTCCCGTTCAGAACTTTATACTTACCTGGTCGATATCTCCGCCGAAGTATTTTATTATTGGGCAATGAAATTCACTTAACAACTTTTAGATTTGTCTGGTTGAATAGAAATAAGTAGGTACGAGAGTAAATGATTTGTATGTTCTTTATTTAATGAAGTTTCAAAATGATAGCTGGCATATACAGGGAGACAACATAATTACTACCCAGCTTATTGTCCTATCATTATACCTATAATATGCTGTTTACTTTGTAGTTTATATGAATGCACTGTGCGTACATTGTCAGTATTTAAACGTCTGACTGTCACTTCCAGTTGAACCGGAAGTACCTTCTACACACGTCTTTGTTATTTTAAATGCAACACCCTAGCTGTTTATTTTTAAAACATATAGGTACCTATATTCTACGAATAATTCTAAACATAAAACATGTATCACATATATATTATACCTAGATATGGTCGTATTAGGTACCTGTTTAATTCTTTACTTATATTCATTTGTTTTTTGTAAAAACAATAAAATGTGTGGCTAATTTTAATTTAACAATTTTCATCGCCATTTTCTAAGAAACTGTCTTAGATAAGTACAAGATATTATACATGTTTTATGCTTAGACTGTAGAATGCATATTTTTTAAAAATATACAGGGTGTTTTATTTAAAATAACAAAGTTGTGGGCAGTTCCGGTTCACTCGGAAGTGATAGTCAGACGTTTGAATACTACAAATATGTGCGCAGTGCAACCATATTAACCTACCAAAATCTCAAAATCATGTTTTATTTTGTAAGAACGTGACAAACTGGATAGTAATTTTATGGGTCACCCGGTAAAGGGTCATTCACGGCGATGAGTGGCCTTTTAAAAGATCTCGGGAACCAAATGAGATATTTTTTGAAATACTGCGCTACTCGTAATAAAAGATACTGATCTTTTTAATGAAGATATTTTAACTTGTCCATCCTTATTCCGATTGTAGTACAGCGTAAGTAAGGCTTTTCATTGATATTTTAAATGGAATGCCCTGTATATTTTTGCATTTTTCGATTCTGTATGTAAAAATCACAAACAGTAATTTATGTAATTAAACACTATAATAGAATAAACTAAAACCCAACACTTTTTAATGGTTTTAAAATTACTGCCTTGAGCATTAACATTTGTGTTAAAAAATATAATAGTCTAGAAAAAAGCAAATTCGACCATCTTATATAAGACTTTTGGGTACCTATGCTGGGCCATTAGGGAGGGAGAAAGAGAAGTTTTCTTAATATAATGGTTACCGATATCTTTCCGCATAGGTAGTTTACACTTATTCCATTACACTTTCGGACTTGAAAATCCAACAGCGGCAACAGCCTAGTTACCGTAGGTCTAGGAGTCTAAATTAGAAACCGTCTTAAATTGACAGTTCTAGATTTTAAATGACAAGTGTCAGAATAAGTCAACTAAGTATTGTTTTGTAAATATATTATATTTTTGTTAAGTGAATAATTCCTTAAAATTAAATTATTGACCAAATTCAACAAAAGTTGGGAGTGGTCCACGCGCGCATTACGCCTCTATGATGTCTGTCTGTCTTAAAAGTGAATCCTTTCAGGAAAAATTCGTAGTTATACCAGGGTGTCCGGTAAGTATATGGCATACTCTCGGGAGCGTATAGGGGAGGTCAAAATAACCCTACTTTGTCATATAAAAAAAAACCTAAAGTGCCCCCTTAACGGAGCCTGCTCAAGTAAATAAGAAGCAAATCTTTTACATTTTTAACATTCTTGCATTTAAGTGATTTCCGAAATGTGAAAAAGTTCAGTTTTAAGTGCTTTCCATAATTCAACTATTAACTAACGCCGATTTGGAAATGTATCAGAATAAATTCTTCTTGCCTCCACTCAATTACCGAGTGCTTGTCCATAAGATCGATGCATATGAGCATTAATGAGATGTAATAATTTATTTAATTATTTTAGTGCGTAGTATTAATCTTACAGTTATTTGATTAGTTATGGGTTCAAATAGCTTATGTTAATAACAGTGGCGTAGCTAGAGGGGGGGCGGGGGGGCGGACCGCCCCGGGTGTCACCCTTTTAGGGGTGACACCCGACCCACCCGATAACCCGACAGTGATGAAAAAAATACACAAATCATAATTATGACAATTTTTATCAACAATAATAATCACTGAGTAAAGCCACTTTTATTTTTTTTTTAAGATCATTCAGTGGTTATTAACATACATACAAAATGTGTTATTTACTTATATGCGGCTCATTTTACTTTACAAATCACAATTTTATCCACCAAGACTCCGCCGACATATTCAAGCGGCCAATATATCAGTGTCTAATTGGTTGTCTCTAGACTTTTTAAAGTTTATTGTGCAATGGGATTTTATAGAATCTGTGCCAAATCTTGTGGTCGCTCTCAAACTATTTGTAACAATTTGCGTATCGGTAGCCTCGTGTGAAAGAAGTTTCAGCAAACTCAAATTAATAAAAAACTATTTGAGGGCTACAATGAGCGAAAGAAGACTCAAAAGTCTAAGCATGTTAACAATAGAACACGAGGCAACGCAAAAAATAAATTTTGAGGACGTAATTAGTGAGTTTGTAGCTGTTAAATCTAGAAAAAAGAGCTTTTAAGGTACTTACATATTTTTGTTTACTCATTTATATTTTAATTAGAAAAAAATAATAATCAGTTTTCATTTTTGGGGTGACACCACGAATTCCGCCCCGGGTGTCACCCATGCTAGCTACGCCACTGGTTAATAAACTTGATTATTAAATAAATTTTGAATCAATGCTTAAACGTGATATACGAACACCTTATTTTTCTCGAAAACCGCTAATTCCATCGAGACAAATGTGGAGTACCTTTTTTAAATAAAAATAAAGTATTTAAAAAATCAGTTTTTAGCTCTGTAAAATGACACCTGAAAATTTTGGCCCAACGAGTGTGAGTGGCAAGTCCGTTCCTGACTTCCCTGACGATGTAAAATGTCTAAAACCGTGCTACGGTTTTACGAGTCTCTATGGCCTATACAAAATACTAAAATTTCATTAAATTATACGTGTCGGTTCAAAAGTTAGAGCCGAAATGGTAAGTCGCTGGGTACCTCTTTGGGGCCCTGTATCTCCGTTAAGGGGCACTTTAGGTTTTTTTTATATCACAAAGTAGAGTTATTTTGACCTTCCCTATACGCTCCCGAGAGTATGCCATATACTTACCGGACACCCTGTATGCTCGAAGAACTTAAATAATAATTCAATACAATAAAATAATGTAAAAAGTTAAAAAGTTACTAAGCTACTGCATTTTTTGTTCGGACCTTATGAAATAACGCTAAAAATACAACATGCCTAGATAATATGTAATATAATACTTGTACATACTTTTTGTGCTAAAATGGGCTTTTTCACTAAATTTTGATTTTTATTCTACCGCATAGAGAAAGAAAAAATAAATTTTTCTACGCTTTCAGTTTTTAAAATTTTTAATTATTTACTAAGAAAATAAATAAACAGGATACGGTCATTAATAAAAACACGGGAATAAACTCACTGGCGTCACATCTGCCTCGACCCATGGGACCGAGTTATGCAGCTGAAGGTCGAACGCCGCCTCTACCTGAATATGGGGCGGGTTATTTTCTATTTTTAAGCTGTTCTTGTCTATTTAGTTTGTCAAAACAAAGATAGCACTATAATCCGTCTGACGAGACGGAAGCTGACAAATACAAGAATTGCGCGGATAATGGGATGACGTAATAAGGTTTTGATCTCATGTTTTCTGCTTCCGCCGGCGTATTTTTAATTGTCTCTAGAAAAGGTTTGTGACCCTCTAGGAAGATTTTTATTATCGGAATGTATTTATTCTGAGTTTCGGAATTAAGTTTATACAAAAAAAAGATATATTAACATTAAATGTAAAAAAATATTTGAATAAACTTTTTATTATTATTATTATTATTATTATTATTATTATTATTATTATTATTATTATTATTATTATTATTATTATTATTATTATTATTATTATTTTCAGTAGGTCAGGATGTTAATGCTGAATATGATAAATTCGATTATAGTGAAAAGGCCCATTATAATTATTATTAGTAATATATTATAAAACTATATTATGTTTACCTAAACGTAAAAGTAATATGATGTTACCTTCAAGAATAAAGGATTTTAAATGACAAATAAAAGAAGTTCAGTTTTGTATAACGGAATTTCTAGGTTTTAAGTTTATAAAGAAAAATAGATATAAGTAGGTAATCTATATAATAAAAACTTATTTTTAAAACCACAATTAAAAATCAGTTTTACAACTATAGCCTCTATAGAATAGGGGAAACACAGTCAATAAGGATGAACGTCTTTATCATTTTATAAGTTTATGACGTATTATATAGTGGTAATATGTTTAGTCCGTATAAATAAGGTCGTAAAAAATGGGGTTTCTAACATAAATAAACGTCTGTTAATCTTTGAAACCTCACTGACAACTGATATGTACCGGTAGATGTCACCACCTACTAGTCGTATATTATGTTAGAAAACTTTTTTAAAGGGATGTACATATATTTTTAAAATTATAGCATACATACATACTATTATAGTTGTTATTTTACGTTTTTTGGGTTCCCACAATATGTATTTCATAGAAATATGAACCTATAAGACGTAATAATATGATATCCTAATCTGCTTGTTATTAAGCGGCTGGCAAGGATCGACCCGTCGTCCCATTGCCCGCCGGCTCCCATTACCCTTTGCTCCCCTACTTAAAGCTTTATTTCGCGATTTTTTAATATTAAGGAGGTGTGATAGGGTATAACAACTTTTTGCTCTTTTTGTACTGCCTTGGGTAAAAAAAATATTGTATTTCTTACACAATAGATATAAAAAATTGAACAAGAAATTATTTACAATTACATTGCATTACGAGTTTCTTCCCTAGACATAACCTTAAAAAATAAGAACGAAAAGTTGTTCCGTCATTATTGCAATTTTTTCTACACACATTTTTACCCACTTTCAATTAAAATAGGTTACTTGTTATTAGGAATAAATAAATTTAACGATATTTATATATTTGAGGATACGATATTAAACGTTAGGAAATTTGTATTTATACGCTTTAGAAAAATGTACGTAGCTGTAGAATAAATGGATATCTAGATAAAATTTCGTAAAAAATAGCTTAATGAAAATGCACTAATAAAGTACAAGATTAATATTGAAGCCTCGACCCTGGTTACCAACAAATACATATATTTATTATTTCTATAACTCGTTTCAGAGTTAAAAATTTAAGAATTTCAGATTTTCCTTACATATTTGTGGCATTATCGAGAAATCTAGACATATATATTGACTATACGATGATTTTGGGGGTGGGGGGGCAGAAGGGGCCAGCGTTGCCAGATGAACAATAATTATCGTTTCTGTATGACCACTCTTGCTGGTGTATATAAAGGGCGAATTATATGCACTTATATTCAGCCAAAATATGCGCATACATATGCCTTGTTTGCCTTTAACATAATATGCAGTTATTTGCATTTTTTACCAAATATGCATACTGGTATGCAATATTTCTTAATATATTATAGTAGAAGGAGGCAATGAAACACATTGGGTTCTAAAAAATATGTTTATTTAAAAAAAAAAAAAAGAAACACAAAGAAAAATAAACAATTTTTTAACCTAAAATTGTATAAAGGCATTTATTACTAAATATTTTTCAAAATTTTCAACTAGTTCTGCTGTTAGTAAAAATATGTTTATACAAGGATAAGCTTCTTTCAACATCTACCTACTGATGTAATCGGATAATACTGCAAGATAGGTAGCAAAATATAAGGCTAAGATACAACTTCGTTGGATGGTTTACCCTCATAAATGCTTTTTACTGCAGTTATTTAAATCATTTATTTTTTTTACAGTTACATCCAATTTGTTCCTTACTTGACCTCCTACAGTTTGTTAAGCAGGTAATAATAACGCATTATTAAGTGACAATAAACAACCCCTAACGATATACCTGCAAACCTCGGAAACCGAACTGGACATTAAACCATTAACGTTTTAAATTTTTTGATAAAGCCGAAAGCATAAAAATATGCTCTTAAAATAATAATTTATCAAAAATATGCATTTTATTATAAAATTAAAAAAATATGTATATATTCCGCCCTTTAGGCTGGGTGCCCACAGGACGGTAACGGCACGATTTGTCGCGCGCGATAAATCGTACGCGATATCGCAACGACCAAAATTCACAAATTTGTCATACAATTAAATACAGTGTTCGGCTGGTGGCCCACAGGACGGTAACGGTACGATTTGCCGCGCGCGATAAATCGTACGCGATATCGCAACAACCAAAATTCACAAATTTGTCATACAATTAAATACAGTGTTCGCCCACTGGCCGCGAAAATATCTAATACCGTCGCGGCAGGCGGTCAAAAACCGCGCGAATTTGTATCGCCTGACTTTTGAACGCCGATAGGATTAAATGATTTCTAGCCCACACGACGAAATTACCGTACGTAGTGCGTACAGTTTAAATAATAATAAAAAATATGGCACCCAAGAGAAAATTTACTTTAGAAATAATGGATTTAATCGAATCGGTAGAGAGTAAGAAGTGTTTGTGGGACAAAAGGTGTAACGAATATAAGGACAGGAATTTAAAAGACCGAGAATGGAAAGAAGTATGCCATTCATTAGAGCCCAAATGCACATGTTTGTTGTTTTTTACTATCATCGTCCATAGCCGGCCCGTTTTGGGCCTAAGGCATCCGGCCCTTCGGGAAATCTCCCCGTTTCCCAGCCGGCCCATCCGCCCCTGATTACCATACAATTACATAGTATATAATGTAGTTTTAAAAATAAAATAATATACTCGTACCTTAATGTTACTGCTACCATTTCGGTTGGAGGTACACATTCTCTCATTTGTGTATCTTGAAGACTTATAGATTCTTTTAATCGGTCGACTAAATAATCAAACGTCTCTCTACTCATGCGGAAATAATTAAAGAACTTCCCAGGACTTTCACGAAGTTTTTCAAATAATGTATAAAACGCCCCTTCCACAAATCTGACCCTCAAAATGGGATGGACACAATATTGCCTTTGACTCTTGATAGCTTGTCTTCTTCGGCGCCTACGTGAAACCATCGCTAATAAAATTACTTTTCTTCGATCCAGCTCATAGCAACAACTGACCAAAATCGATCTGGCAACACGGAATATTAATCTAAACAAGTTTCGCACGATATACCGTGTAGTGGGCGAGCGCTCAGAGGATGTGGCGCGATTTATCGCGCGCGGCAAATCGTGCCGTTACCGTCCTATGGGCCACCAGCCTTAGCCCACTGGGCGCGAAAATATTTAATACCGTCGCGGCAGGACGTTGCAGCAAAAACTCGCGATTTGGCAGTCAAAAAGCGCGCGAATTTGTGTCGCTTGACTTTTGAACGCCAATAGGATTAAATGATGTCTAGCCCACACGACGATATTACCAACGATATTTTTAGTCCTGTGTCGTCATTCAGTGCGTGCAGTTTATAAAAGTACGGGTTGTGTTTGCATCAAAAATATGCCACCGAAGAGGACTTTCTCTAATTTTTCCAAAAAATGTATAAAACGCCCCTTCCACAAATCTGAGCCTCAAAATGGGATATACCCAATATTGCATTTAACTTTTGCTAGCTTGCCTTCTTCGGCGCCTACGTGAAACCATCGCTAATAAAATTAATTTTCTTCGATCCATCACTTCTAAGCTCATAGCAACATACTGCAACAGCTGACCAGAATCGATCTGGCAACACGGAATATTAATCTAAACAAGTTTCGCACGATATACCGTGTAGTGGTCGACTGGGCGAGCACTCAGCAGATGCGGCGCGATATACCGCGCGCGACAAATCGCGCCGTTACCGTCCTGTGGGCACCCAGCCTTACTGATGTACTACGTGTATGTGCGAATAAATCTCGCCGTACCCTTTTTCTTCTCTTTCTCTGTTTTCTAAATTAGGAATAAGAAATGACATAGGAAAAGCAGTTAGTCTTAAAAAGAAAACAGGTTGCACGTTATTTTTAACTGTTCATTGGAATTATCTATTCGGCTTTGGTAACACTGCCCTCAAGTCGAAATAAAACTGCCAATTGGTTTTAATAATTTTTGGTGCAAAGTCAAGCACTACAACATTATGTTTTCTAGTAGTATTTATATTAACGTATTTGAAAAGTTTTTACCACTTAGCCCAAAAACGAGTAGAATTTTTTAAGAGAATTTAAGAATAACGGCAATTCGCAATTTCCCTTAAAACCTGTGTTTCTGAATGAAACCTGGTATACAGTAAAGGGGCTTTTAGGCAAAGTTGACAAGACAATACACCACACAGTTAAAAAAAAATCATCCGAGGGTGTATGTTATATTATTCTACAAGCACTAATGCAAATTTGATATTCAAGTCTGGCCTGAAATATGGTGATTATTCATTGAATTCATATTCAATTATTATATTCAATGAATAGTCAAAACTTTTAGAAATGGTTTGAAGAAAAATTGTTACCAAACTTAGAAGAACCGTCGCTTCTTATCATGGATAACGTCACCTATCGTTCTGGGATAATTTAAAAATATTCCAAATAGTTACAAGTTGGTCAAAAAGATTACTTATTGCATGGTTAGATCAAAGACAAATTCTGGTTTGACCATTTGCAATAAAGAATCAGATCTGGATAATAGTAAAGCAGCATATTCCAACCAAACGTTACAAGTACTCTGGAATGCGCTATTTATTTTATTTTAATAGGTTGGACGAACTAGCATTGCAAAATGGACATCGAGTTTTAAGACTTTCTCCATATCATTGTCACTTCCTATCCTATTAAAATGGCTTGGTCGGAATGTAAGCGCTATTACGATGCAAAAATAAGTTCTATGCATCCTGTAACAAATGACATAGCTTTGGATCTGTGGAATGAAGCCATCGAAAATGTAATAGTGGAAAAATGGAAAAATTATGTAACACACACTAATAAAATTGACGTGTGGGAACGGAAAGATTTATCGATGCTTCAGATACTTTTCCCTGTGGACGAATCTGATGATGATGATGATCTTTGCGGAGATGATTTATTTTAATTATTAAATAACTGTATTTTGTTGTGTTGTCATTTTTTTATTTTCTCCTTGATGATTTTATAAATAAAATAAAAATGTTTGAAACAAAATTTATATTCTGATGCACTAGAGGAGATGCACTAGACAAAAAAATATGATTCAATTTTAAATTTTATAAATGAGTTTCATTTATTTTTCAGTAAATTTAAATTAATAGCGTAAGTTTGGAGAATATGACGTAACGGTCAGCGGTCATTGAACAGACTTTACATGTGCGCCACGACTTTTATAACTCTTATTTCCAGCCGGTAACTATATTACTAGAGAATGTCACTTAATTAGTGTGAGACTAGACACGAAAAATCATAAAAGCAATTTGGGAAAGACAAAAAAAATCTTTGCCACTCTCTACCGGTAAACCAGTCAATTTCGAATATAAAAGTCCGTCTTATGAGTCTGTCGCCATCGAAAGAATGCGGGGGCAAATAATATACGCGTAGATAAAAATGTAATTGTTTACGCCTTCGACTATAGTAAAAATCAAGTAAAGTTTTAACGCGTTTAGGTTAGGTTCTGTCATATTTGACATATATTGCACACAATTTATGTCAAATATGACAGAACCTAACCTAAACGCGATTATAATTTGGATTTCATTGAACTATTTTGACTTCAGGAGTCGCGTCATGTGTCAATAAACGTTGTACACATTTTCTCGGATACCCTGTATATAAGTATAACAAAGGACGTATTCACTTCACTGTTATGGGTGCCTGCTCATGACATATATACCTTTAGATCATTAAACAATAATCACGAAAGTGACAAATTTGTAGCCTTGCGC
This sequence comes from Polydrusus pterygomalis, assembly GCA_963969555.1. Taxonomy (NCBI): domain Eukaryota; kingdom Metazoa; phylum Arthropoda; class Insecta; order Coleoptera; family Curculionidae; genus Polydrusus; species Polydrusus pterygomalis. The sequence goes on from OZ018376.1 coordinate 8,485,326, forward strand.
ATGTAAATAAAACAAAAAAATTAACTAACAAGCTCAACAATCTGGTACCTATATCGGAAAAAGAAATAATATGTGGAGTTCCCCGAGGATCAATATTAGGTCCATTATTATTCCTAATTTACATTAATTCCGTTTCCAAATTGAACTTAAAGGGTAATATAAAGCTATTCGCAGATGATACAACAATTATTTATTTTGCTAAAACTTTTGCAGAAATGTATTTTGATATTAATAATGATTTTAAAATACTCTAAATTGGATTAACGTCCATTTTTTTATTGTTATTTTTTTTATTGGTTATTATTTTCCATATTATATTGTCATTTTCCATGTAATGAACAGTAAAAGTTAGTTTGGAATAAAGGCGCTTTAAAACTTAATATATCACTAATTTACTCTATACAACGGGAAATAGTATAAGAATGTTTAAATGCAAAAGGTAATTAGAAATAGCCTCTAGCAAATGCCAAGACTTTACAGCATAAAACATAGACAATATTTATTTACGTTGAACATAATAAGGCTTCAAGTTCAATTTGGGAATAGCTCCATGGGATAGTAGCATTCTACCAAGTGGTGTGATACTTATGTCTCTTTTATCAAATTGGGCCCTACAGATGCGAATAAAATTGGAATATTGTTCGTTTTTAGGATCCAAATAGAGAGAATACATCCAGTGTATGTTTAAATTGGTCATAATAAAATAAAGTATATTTAAGGGAGGAAAACCTAATAACAAGAGGTTTGTGCGCATGCCTATCGCTGTTGGGTGTCGAGAGATATGACCGGTGAGCCGTGCGTACAAACCTATTTTTTCACCCATGAAACTTAACTATTGTGCGCACGAAAAATGTACGGGTCTTAAGGTATATGTATGATCCTGTTGCATTCAACAAACCTATAATAAATTATTTTTAGTTTATTTGGCATCATCACTGCCACGTGTGTAAAAACGATCGATTTTGCGTGAAAAATAAAAATGTTTAGTTGTATAATTAAAACATTTCACAAATAAAAGGCGTCACAAAAGCAAGAAAATTGTTTTTATTAGCGTGCCTGTTAGCTTTCGAAACCACATGTGTGTGTGCAGCGCCGTTTCAAATCCATCAATTTTCGAATTTTTGTATTTAGAAAACCTTGTCCTTGAAAATTTAAGTTCACAGTGAGAATTGCGCTATTTTACTTCAAAATAAATACTACTATGAAATGTCGGTCTAGTTATTAATTATTATGTATACAGGGTCGCTTTTATGTATGGAAACGGTCGATTATTTGCTAAAGTAAGATAGCTAGCGAAGAATGTTAAATACCAAACTTTTAGGGTTTTTAGAAATCTATTACACTACACATAAACTAAGTATACAGAATCAGTCAAAAAGCCATGGAAGAACAAAGTTACTTTATTTTAAATGGAACATTATATTATATTATTCAATATTTCAATTATTTACAAGATTCTAAAAAAAAATGTTAAGCACACCATAATACTTACCCAATCTTAACCGTTTTCGAGAGATCGAGTTTCGAATATCGATATTTTTCGTATTACTTAGTTAGTTAGTAGGTGCATGCTTTTTTAAATATACATATACACATACAGATACCTGCGTTAGAATCTGAAAGATAAGATCGATCTAGTTAAATTTGATATTTCCTTGTTTAGAACCGTGTAGATGAAGTTTCTTAATTAAAATTTTTTGTGAACGGATGTGCTGTTCAATTTGGTGCATTTACTAATGGGGATCCTGTCATGAGCGGAAATATGCATTTTTTAAGAACCTAGGTCAACTTATATTAAAATTTGTTCCTGTTTAATTTTTCCTATATTCGTTAGCATTGTAAAGATACATCACAGTTTTTCTTCTGATACTGATAAGTACCTTTGACGGTTTGAAATCGTTCATACCTCAGTAGCGGTCCCAAGGATGGGAGGAAACATATCGCTCTAATTGTCAAAGTAACAAAGCCTCTTACAGACTTCAACAAAAAGTAAAATAAGTAGGTAGGTACTAAATACATCTAAATATCTGAAATAATCATATTTATTTTATTTAAACCAACAAAACAAAAACTACTTGTTCTACCCATAGTATCTTATTAACGTTTGTAATTTATCTGAATTATTCTTGTAAAATGTGTATTTCATTAATTTTATGAATCTAATATCTGACTTAACAGAGGGTTTAATAACAACGCTTTTTTTGATGCACGTGTTAAGTGCAGTGGACCATACGTGAACCATACAGCTAACCAGACAAAGTGTGAACGCTGGAATCTTTGATTTCTTTAAAACGTAAACAATGTACTAGTCTATTCTATGAGAAGTCTATGGTCTCTTGTTTGCTGATAATTGACTTGTTCACGCCTTTTATCACCCTGTCTCTTTATACGTCGTAACCACAGACCGTAAAATATAAAGATAATATACTTATTTGTTTGCAGTGACGGAAGTATAAATCAAAAAACAACAAAAAAATGAAAAAGTGGACGAAGGTACAGTTTTTGAACAAAAAATAGTTTTCTCATATTAACTTATTCAAATCTGGAAAGGGCAGATTGGTTTATTTATTTAAGAATGGATTATGAAATCTATTGTACTCTTTTAAAATTAGTAACACCCCAATAAACAAGATACGCAATTGCAGCCTTTAAATTCCTTGCTACAGGCAGAAAAATACATAAAAAAGAAAAAAAATTCATGTACTTTTTAAGTAGGTAAGTACTAAAACTAGAAGCACCCGCGGGTGCTATTTTACCCAGTTTAAAACTGAAATCTGTGAGCTAGGTACTACGCTACTGCTCTATCTATAGGTACTGTTCTGTAAAATATGCACTGTGCATTGTTTTTGTTCGATTAGAAATTTCGTCGGGCAAAGCAAGAAGCTCCTAAAGTTTGTATTTTTGTTTTTGATATATTTTGTATTATGGTACTTGAGTGTCGAGTTTACATTTGTTTTTGCAAATAATTAAAAAAAAATTGTTAGGTTTGTTTTCGTTATAATACAGGGGTTACAAATTCGACATACCAGAATTGGAATCTCGGAAACCATAGGAGTTAGAGAAACGGTTAAATGGGGGCAAAGTTGTGCAATTCGGTGCTGATTATAATGCCGCTTTAAAAATTTTCAAATTCCGAATAGTTCCGATTTTATTCGAAAAAAACCGAAATTTTGCAAAATCGTTTTTATTTTTCCTGAGCTCATTTAACTATAGCTATTTAAAAATAAATGACACTTTATCATTGCCACTTTTTCTCCTCTACAAAATGACGTTACTAAACTAAAGATCCGCCGTTTCGTCTCCGAGCGGCCATCACCAACTTTACTTTTTTAAATACGGACCTGGATTTTTTTAAACCGATTTTTAAACCCTAGCTCCTATCCTCAAAATGTAAAGGCGACATAACAGAGTTATTCCTTTGGCGCCTATTTACTGCAGATTTTTGCTACTACTAATTGATTTCTAATTAAGGCGCGTTGACATGGGTCGAGTGACTTGATCAACTCACTTGAATTCAACTGAATTAAACGCTTTTTGAACGTGAAAACCTCCAATTCATCTGACTTGATTCATTTCACTTGAAAGAATCACCAGTTGAACAAACTTCAACTTTTTCGTTCAAGTCGACCAAATTCAAGATGGCCGGCACTAGGTGGACCGAGGAAAAGTCGCTGAAATTTGTTCTAGGCTATCAAAAATATAAATGTTTGTGGATCACAAAAAGTTTAGATTATAGAAATAGAGATTTGCGAGAGATTCTTGTAATGCATTAGAAATTGCTTCCAGGGTATCTGGAATAAAATGGGATATGCTTTTTGGTATTCGATAAAGAAATGTCAAACTTTGGAAAGAGTCACCGGTTGCTATAAGTACTAAAGTGTTATTTCTAATATTACTTTGGGACAAATCGCTTCTCGCATAAAAGTGTTAGATTCTGGTAGTTTTGGTATTACTCTTTCCAGTAGAAAGTTAAACTGCTCCTCAGTCATTCTAAAATGTTTTTTAAAATCTTCTGGTTCTCCATCTTTTAGTTCTTGTATTAACCTTGGCGATGCCCCTAGTTCACTTCTCCGTTTAATCCATTGTCTACACCAACATTTTCTTTTGCGTTAAACAGTTTTATTGACAATACCTTTTTTATTTAATTAGCAATACCTAGAACTGCTTGTAAAATAACGAGATGAATCTTTCTCGGCGCCATTTTTTTTACCAAAAATCAAATGAAACGTGTAAACTTTTTCAAGCATTCAATTCAGTTGAATTCAAGTGCGTTGATCAAGTTACTTGACCCGTGTCAACGCGCCATTACTGCTAATAGAGTTTTCTCCCAGTGTGAATGCACCGTTGTTCTTGTGTTTACCCCTCTCCCCTCCAAACATTAAAATATTGGTACCGCCACTGCTAGGGAGATATATACGACATCCTTAACAAATTAGGTTCCCGATTCGATACTCATTATTATTATATTATTCAATTTTATCTGCTGCAGACCACAAAAAGTAATATTCGTTGTTTCTATCATAACTCAAAAGATTACAATGATAGGGGCCAAGCGGGAAAGGAGTGTCCAAAATTTATACCATATAAATCTTCTTATGTGACGGATAACATAAAGAAATCTGCTTTTCAATGGGTATTATTAATTTAATTTTTAATTAGGTTTGTAAAAGCTTAATGTAATGCCCGATTAAAAGAAAAAGTGTAACTGAAGTACCTAATAATATAGTTTACAAATTTATTATTACTTTATAATAACAAAAATCCTAAGACAATTTCCTTTATACATTAGCATCAATTTATACATATTCGTACGAGGCACTGGCGTGAAACACTGATCAATGTCGCTGATAAAGTTTTACCTGGTTAGATGTGACCTTTTCGGAACCAGGAAGAAGCTAATTGATTATAAACAATAAGTAAATGTAGTTTAAACCGAAAAATATATTGTTTCTAATATTAGATTTGTTAATGGAGACTTTAAAAGTGTCCGTAAATAATCTCATCCTTAAAGAAATTAAACTTAAAAGCAAGTATTTGGAAATTCGTTGGTTTCCTATTCATGACATTATGCCATGGAGTCAAAGCCTTTTTTACAAAAATGATGTCTTATGAACCAACACATATTTTAAGATTTTTTTAAATTGCTCATAATTCCGAAACGTCTAAAAATTTTGATACTGACATAATATGAGACATTTTGATAGGCAATTTAAATCGGTAGGGTTTTTCCAAAAAAAATGCATTTTATAATTCATATCTCAAAAACGGTTAGAGATAGGTATAGATCATTAATAACAAAAGTTACTTAGGTTCCAATAAGGTTTCCAAAAATGCTCAAATATACAGGGCATTTCATTTGAAATAACAAACTTGGCCATTATACTTCCTTCCGGTATGACCGGAAGGGACACAAACGTGAAAATATAATATTTTAAAAGTTGTAAGCCAATTATGCCTGCAACCCAATCTTCTAATAGGACAGTCAACGTGAATCACCCTGTATATGTTTCTGGACTTAGTAACGTTCCTCGCCTTTAAGGCATTGACAATAACACTTTGCTATTGAAGTTTAAGAAGCTTGTGTATACCAGCATTAAAGTGTTTATTTCATAAAAAGTTGAGGATATAGGCATAGAGAATGAAATGAAATATGTCTAGAATTGTTTGTAGAAAGAATGTAAAAAGATATAACATGTTTCAATAAAAAAAATTAAAGTTGATACAAGTAACATTTTTATATCAAAAAAATTACCTTGTCGGACTTCCATTGTCTTTATTTTGTTACTTAACATAAGGTTTCGGTTAGTAATTATCTCTAACCGTTTTCAGAAGTGTAAACTAAATTATAATTCTAAGGCTACTGTCTTAAATACTATCCATGTGATTGTGAAGCCTTTGTAACTAATACCATCTCAAAACTTAAAAATCGCGAAATAAAAACTAATAGGTACAGAAACAAAAGCATTTCTAACACTACCTTATGTCAAGGAGATTTCTGAAAAGATTAGAAGGATAACCAAAAACTATAATATCAAAGCAGCCTTAAAATTCGGAAATACGCTTAGAAACTTTCTTAAGGTGGGAGTATCAACATGCTTGCCAACCTATAACCTATTTCGCGTAGATTTATTTATGTTTTCTAGCTTTTATACAAAATGTAAAGAAAATTAGTATCGACTTGACATTCTATAGGTAATAATTGACATATTTAATAAATATCACGGAATTTCATAACTTATTTTAGGAGAATTGTATAGCGAAAAATATCGAGTAAGATTTTTTTTAACATTATTATGTCATTGTCACTCATTGTTCTTTTACTATACAATTCTCCCAAAATTACCAATGAAATAAATTGATATTTTTGTAATATATCAGATACTACCTAAGTAATGTACCGACGATATTGATTTTCTTCAAATGTTAGTTATTAAAATAATAAACTCAAAAAATCAACGCGAAATAGGTTATAGGTTGGCAATAGATTGAATGACGTTGAGAATTCAACCTTAATGAAAACACAAAAAATTGTATCTATCAAATCCCTTGCGAGTGTGGCGAATCGTACATTGGAGAAACAAAAAAACCTTTTCCCGTACGAGTTAAAGAACATCTGAAATATACTGAAAGAGGTGAAACTTCGAGATCAAGTATAGCGGAACATGTATGGACCAACTAACATAATGTACCGTGCATGGTCGGAAGCCTAAGTTTTGGACACGGAACAGCACTGGAGAAAACGAAAATTCAAAGAAGCAACTGTCATGAATCAAAATACCCATATATTTAGTAAACCAAGTATAGATATCCCCAATATCTGGAAGCCTCTTCTTGTCTAAAACCAACGGCTTAAACTTCACCCTCCAATAAGCACGTAGGCGAAGTCATCAAGCTTCATTGCACATGGATTTAGAATTATAATTTAGTTTACACTTGAAACCCATTAGAGATACTAACTAACCGAAACGTTGTGTTAAGTAACAAAATAAAGACAATGGAAGTCCGACAAGGTAATTTTTTTGATATTACTTCATTGTCTACCACCTTCAAACTAACATTTTTAAGATCCATCCTGAATAATATATTTTTTCTAAAATTTTAACAAAATTAATTTGAGTAATTTGACGGGTCCGAGCGATTCTTGATTAAGTGGACGGTATTCTACATAAAAGCCCACCCTTTTTTTATCATAACCCTGTATACTATTGCCTGTAAAAAAATATATAAAAGGCTCGTCACGTAATATTATTGTAAACGCTGTAATAACCGGCATCCTCCTTCTCAGGCCAACAAAGACAACCATTTATTAGTAGGTATTTTTATGATTCTTAGGGCAGACGTTCAACTAAACGGGCGGAACAATCCTTTCTTCACCTATGCCCTCTGGTGATGGTGTAGGTAAGCGGCAATAACACGAAAAATAAAAAGTAAACAGTTTTTTACCATCTTCTTGTGGTTTGATCAGAATACATCGTTTTTGTTATATATCAGCATGAGGAACACCTGCTCAATCATACCACTTGAGATAACAATAGACACAATATAAGTTGTAGCCAAAAGGAAACCACCTAGTTTTTTGGGTTTATTGTAGTCAATAATCACAGAAATGACCACGTGTTTGTCTGTTAGTCAAAAAATGTTTCCCATCAGCACACGTATTTGGTCTTTGGTTTAGGTCAAAAAACGTTTTTTTTCCTTAATCGATTAATCTTAATTAATCGACATCTTTAAGCGAACATAATTAATCGTTCATTTATTGATCACTCAACGGTTATGGGCGATTAAAATGCCTTGGCAACATTATTGTAAAAGTCTCTATTATTATTGGACAGTTTTTGCAAACACGATAATCGATTCTTAAAAAGCAGAATTCCCGGAATGGCTAGCTCGCATAAACATATACCGTGCGAGCAAAAATTATTTGCATCAAAGAGGGCTTGGATTAAAAAACGTATTACTTGGTTTAGATCACAATGATATGGGGACGATATATCTAACCAAATCTAGCTTAAAATTTTTTTTTTTTTTTTTTTTTTTTTTTTTTTTTTTTTTTTATTTATTTATTTTACGTCGGCCTTTTTCCGCAACGAGGCCAATCACCGACGCCAGGGAATTTGTCACACATATGGAGAACTATAGGGTAGGAGGCCGATCGACAATGGCAGCATTTTCAAATTCTGTCCCGGTTTTTTGGTTAGTTCGCTATTGGCTGATAGATGGCTCTCGCGTCCGAAGTGGGCTGATGTTGTCCTCTTCTTCTTCGTTTTTAATATGGAAAACTAGATCCTCCACAGTTTTTAACTTTTACTTAAACCCTTTATTTTTCTGTGCTTTTACTTTTGACAATTGACATTTTATTTTTCGAAATAACAAATTGTTTGAAGGCAAGACAAGACAAGACAAGACAAATAACGTTGTATTGTAATTAATTTCCATATTTATAATAAATAATGGTACAATTTATAAAAGTAGAGTTTGCTTTGTGTCGGGGTGTAAGACAGGATCTTTTTCAGAGAGAAAACGCAGCCATATAGTATCTTTCTAGCTCCAAAGGTATAGCTAGAATGTTTAATACCCTGTATTTTAAAAACCAAGCATCGTTGGAACTTTATACAGGCCGAGTTTACTAATAAGTATAACAAAGTAAGCGTAAATTCATATAAAAGTCCTTATTTGTTCCTTAAAGAACTAATTTAAATAAAAATAGTTATTGCGTCCATAGGAAACCATTATTTGATAGCCCACTTCGAACACGCGCGCCATCTTACAGCGACTCGTAAAGCTGAATTACCGATGCTAATTTGGGACCGAATCCAATGCATTGCGATCGGCCTCCTACCTCAAGTCCTCCATAGTCACACACTATCTGGTAATTTTGCCGAATCCCTCTTTGTCGAGGGTAGGGTTCTTTAACGTGCCAACATCCATGACACGGGGCCCACAGTTTAACGTCTCTTCCGAAAGACGGCGCCACCTCTTAAACCAAATTCCAAATTTAACATCGACGTTGCCGGCACCGGGAATGGAACTCGGGCCTACGATCTGTGAGGCTGCTGCGCTAACCACTAGACCACAACGTCGACAGCTTAAAATTTTGTCAAATTCATATTATGACATGATATGCCAAACTAATGAGTAATAAAATAAGTAGACAAATACAAATTTATTTTTGTTGTTTACGAAGTTAACAAAGTAAGAATATACAGAAAGAAAAAGAAAAATAATTACATAAATTGCTGAAATTGGCCATCGCCATGCTCCAAGTATAAATTCGCACGTCTCTTTATATTTTCGAAACTGTTTACCAGCATCTCTAGAGAAATGTTACCACATTCTTGAATAATCCTTTCTTGTAATTGTTCTAAATTTGCAACTGTTGTTGTTTTAAAAATAGTGTTCTTTAAATGAGGAAAAACGAAGTAATCCATAACCGTTAAACAAGGTGATCTAGGTGGGAATTCAATGTCTGATCGAAAAGTGATCAATCTGTCGTCGAAAAAATTGCGTAAGTAGTTAATAGTTTCGGCGGCTGTATGGGCGGTTGCACCGTCCTGTTGAAAATATCCAAAACGTATTTCGTCGTCAAGTAATTGCTTCACAAATGGACTCAAAATATTGTCTCTATACCGCTGTGCTGTAACTGTGTCATGGAAAAAAATAGGACCAACAATTCTTCTTCGGGAAACCTAACCAGACACCAATTTTTTGAGGGTGCAATGTGGACTCTACAAAAAAATGGGGATTTTCACTATTCCACATGCGTGTATTCTAAAAATTCACATAACCGGAGAGGTGGAACCAGGCTTCATCCGAAAGAAATGTCAGATCTAATAAATCATTTCTTTCCAATAAATTTTGGGTAAACCATTGAGAGTCATTCCTGCGTCTTTCAAAATATGCGGCTTATATTTCTTGGAATACTTGCACTTTATAAGGAAATAAATTTAGCTGCTTCTTAAGAATAGCCCTGCATGTTCTATAAGATCTTCCCACTTCTTGGGACTGGTGTCTTATACAATTTGTTGGCGTATTTTGTGTTATTTCACGAACGTTTGCAACAAGTTCTTCTGTTTTTACCGATGGTCTTCCTACTCCTTTTTTGTGTTGTATAGAACCTGTTTTCCTAAACACAGCCACGGTTCTTTTTAGACAATGATAAAAATCCCCAGCAATAAAAGCAACGTTAGGAAAATGTTCGTGAAAATCGTCCATACACAAACCCGGTTGTATTGCCACTCACTATTTACTCTAACCCCGTTTCGAAAATACGCTTCAACTATGAATGTTTTGTGCTATTCCGTAAAGCCCATTGTATGAATTGTTCAAGAAATTGGTAAAATTAGCGATGAATCAAATTACTTGTAACGACTGTCAAAGATGACGGAATAACTGATTGATTGTTAATTCAGGTAGTTACTGACACCCAACAGGTATTATAAGCTCTACGGAGCATTACGCCCTTAGATGCAAGGCCCTCTTTAATTCACATAATTTTTGCTCGTACGGTATAACCGACAATAACTGGAGTTCCTTTTAGTTGCCTTTAAATATAGCAAAGTCAACGGCTAAGTTAAGCGTTCCTTTTAAAAATTTAACTTAGCTCAGGCAAGATTTTTCCTCCTCCATTGTTAAGATTGAATTCTCAACGTCGTTCAATTTATTGCCAACCTATAACCTATTTCACTTTTATTTTTCAAGTTTGTTATTTTTTAAACTAACATTTAAGTAAAATCAGTATCGTCGGCGCATTACTTAGGTGATATCTGATATATTACAAAAATATCAATTTATTTAATTGCTAATTTTGGGAAAATTGTATAGTGAAATAACAATGAGTGACAATGACATAATAATGTTAAAAAAAAATCTTACCCAATATTTTTCGCTATACAATTCTCCTAAAATAAGTTATGAAATTCCTTGATATTTATTAAATATGTCAATTATTACCTATAGAATATCAAGTCAATACTGATTTTCTTTAAATTTTGTATAAAAGCTAGAAAACATAAATAAATCTACGCGAAATAGGTTATAGGTTGGCAAGCATGTTGATACCCCCACCTTAAGTATGGTCATCTATATTTTCCATACGATTTGATTTGTTCGCGAAGTACGTTGTACGACTTTAACAACGTAGCTAAGCAAATTAATATTTGTACTTAGCTATGCTGCCTAAAAGAAGAAAAAGAAAAGTACCTATAATAGCAACGAATAAAAGAAAGCCACAGAGAAAACGTAACAACAAAAATAGTGCCGAGTCGGTTCTGGAGTGTATTTATATAATGTCGATAAAGAAGGAAAACCTAATAACAAGAGAGTTGTGCGCATGCTTATCCTTGTTGGGCGCCAAGGGATCTGACCGGCGAGCAATGCGTACAGACGTATTTTTTCACCCAGAAAACTTGATTTTTATTTGCGCAAGAGATAAGCTATACCTGTACTGATCTAAAGGTAGGTTAGGTTAGGTTAGGTTAGAGTGGCAGACCTCTGGCATTGACCAAACAGTCACATGTAGTTCTGTAGGACCGTTGTGGTACCACACGTGCTCCGCGGAACCTATCCGCATCAGCTTCCTGATGGTTAACGCGACGTGACGTAGATCGTAGAAGAATCTTGACAGCTCATTCAAACCAGCCACTGCTGTTAATAAACTTCGTAAGTCGACCCAGTTGCAGGCTGCTCACTTCCTCCAGATCATTAAAAAATGGTTCGCCCAGGCCATTGAACCTTCTTCTAGCGAGGCCGGGGCATTCACACAAGAAATGCTGAATACTTTCCTCCTCTTCTTCATCTCTGCAACTTCTACAGAAGTCGTTAGTTGGTGTTTGCATACGTTCAGCATGTCTACCGAACAGGCAATGTCCGGTGACTACGGCAATGATGTTTCTTAGGTCCTTCCGACTGTGCTGTAATAGCGCTGCGGTTTTTCTGCCGTCAAGTAGGGGCCACAATTGCCTGGAGATGCTTCAAGTTGTCAGTCCTGTCGATCTGCTTTGCGCAAGTTATTTAACCATTCAATCTACCTCCTCTTTGACTGATCCCAGTGGCCTAGCCACAGTATTCTCTGCTAGTTCGGCAGAGATGCTTGCGCCCTCCCTGGCGAGCGCATCAGCAGTCCAGATCTAAAGGTAAATGTCTATGATAAAATTACAGTGCTGCAGATAAAATCTACCAAACAAGTATCGGGTTAATTGGCTTGGAATTTATCTTTATTTTTACATCTTGTTTGTGTTTAAATTGGTCATAATAAAATAAAATCACACAATTCTTGGTACTTATACTAGTTATTGTTTATATGCGTCCAAACAGAATCAATAAGTATAATCCATTCAAATCAAAGAAGTCGCTTACATTTTTACCTACAAAACGTAACTTTTCTTTGTGCACGAAATAAACTGTACGGTTCTAAAGGTAAGTCTAATTTTTAGTCTGTAAAGAAAAGTGTATTCTCCTGAATTCGGGTTATAATAAGTATTGACAAAATTGTTGAGGTGGTTCCAAACATATTCTTTACTTTTAACGATTTGATAAATGTGTTTGCAAAAACTGTTTATTGTTACAAGTAATTTCGTTGTTCTACTTAAAGCAGTCTACTCTATTAAATAAAGTGCAAGTAGTATTGTGGGTACTTACACCACTCTGTTATTAAATAGATTTATTTTCTGATGGTTTTGGAATAGCGGTTAATGATTGTAATGTCGTTAATTAAGACCTATATTGATTTGTAACGTTTTATGAGTAGCTACTTCAGAAAATATAAAAATAAAAATAGAAAGTCTCTGCAGAGCCGTATCTAGGGGTTACCACTCTGGCCGAGGCCCCTGATCGACAGAAACTCGCTCCTTTGCAGTGGACATCAGAAATACTATACTAGAACGAGTTTTTTTTTCAACTTTCATACACATTCATACCGTGCAAGCAAAAATTATTTGCATCAAAGAGGGCTTGGATTAAAAAACGTATAGGGCTTGGTTTAGATCACAATGATATGGGGACGATATATCTAACCAAATCTAGGTTAAATTTTTGTCAAATTTATATTATGACATGATATGCCAAACTAAGGAGTAATAAAATAAGTAGACAAATACAAATTTATTTCTGTAGTTTACAAAATTATAATACTTGCACTTTATAAGGAAATAAATTTAGCTGCTTCTTAAGAATAGTCCTGCATGTTCCATAAGATCTTCCCAATTCTTGGGACAGGCGTTTTATACAATTTGTCGGCGTATTTTGTATTATTTCACTAACGTTTGCAACAAGTTCTTCTGTTCTTACAGATGGTCTTCCTGCTCCTTTTTTGTGTTGTATAGAACCTGTTTCCCTAAACACAGCCACGGTTTCAGGCAATGATAAAAATCCCCAGTAATAAAAGCAACGTTAGGAAAATGTTCGTGAAAATCGTCCATGCACAAACCCGGATTGTATTGCCGCTCACCATTTACTCTAACCCCGTTTCGAAAATACGCTCCAACCATGAATGTTTTGTGTTGCTCCGTAAAGCCCATTGTGTGAATTGATCAAGAAATTGGAAAAATTGGCAATGAATTAAATTACTTGTAACGACTGTCAAAGATGACGGAATAACTGATTGATTGTTAATTTAGGTAGTTACTGACACCCAACAGGTATTAAGCTATACGGCTAAGCATTACGTCCTTAGATGCAAGGCCCTCTTTGATGCAAATAATTTTTGCTCGCACGGTATATACCTAAAAAACCACCCGATTAGAAATCACCAAAGTCGTAGTTTGCTATTGGCTAAATATAGGAAACAAGAGCCAATTCAAGTGGATAAAAAAGGGAATAAATTTTAGTTGATTATTTCCATAGTAACAGCACAGAAGATATAGCCACGCGCGTAGCTATATATCCTGTGGAAACAGTTTAACTTATTGGTTAAAAGCGTCCCTATCAGTTTCAAACTTATCAAACGTAGTTTTTATTTACAAATCAAAATGTATAGATTTGGAAATCTCTCTGAAGGAGCAATCTATAATAATATTAAAAACAATGTACCAGAAAATACTATGAAAAGCCAATCGTCGATTTGAAACCAAGTAATTTGATTTTGCATATTATTTTGTTAAACAATTTGTTGTTATTAAAAGATAATATTGTGGCATATCGGACCAGTGTGCAACTATTTTTTTATATTGGAACACACAGGGATCCACGTTTAATGGATACTCGGGGCGGGTAGACCACGACGGCCGTTCCGTCCTTGTTAGGAGTGCATCAATATTATATGCCACAATATTCTCTTTTAATAACTTTCGCGGACACTATAATCAGTGGCGGCTCGTTAATGAAGGGCTCTGGGGCGTCGCCCTCCCTGCAATTATTTCAATTAGAATCCAAAAATACTTTGCTTAAAAAAACAATAACGCAATGCATGTAAGCAATTAATTAAAATAATTCAAACCAAACATACCCTATTCCAACGGCAGGTTATACTCATAGACAAAGCGAGTTGCGCGCTCTCAAGGTGATACTAAGCGCGGGCGACCGATTATTCGTCCCGATTCAACACGGCTTCTCGATCGGTTGTCATAACTACGAAGGCGTGACGTCATCTACACATCGCACAACGAGCTTCACGGATGAGCTCCAATTTTCCGCGCCCAAAACAGCTGTTCGCGAATCGCGATGCCACGGTAGAATAATCGATATATTATGTACTCTGGCGATGCAACCTGTCGATGCCGCTGCATGATGTTTTGTTTATTTGTTTTGATTTGATTTATTAGTTACGTTATAAAGTTGGCAAATTTCGTCTAATATGAAGGTCAGTGATTTACAGAAGCTTGTGTTTAATTCTCTGAGCTTAAGTGAAAAACTTGATTTAAAAAATGCAGGGCGGCCCCTACCAATATTGTAATATTGAATTGAACATACACTGTTAAAAGAAAAGAATCAAATTTAACCTTTTTTTTATGTCCCAGAAAGTCCACTTCCGTTTTTTTGTCAATTTAACTAAAACCGCTTCAGTCAATCAGTAACTCATAAAATATGTTATTACTATTTTGACATTAATCTGATTTTATTGTGCAGTAAAAATTACAACTTAATTAGTTAATTTGACACATTTTTTATGTTAGTATTAACTTATTTTAAAATTTTAACTAAAAAAGATATTGATAATGATTATAAACTTTATCAAAGTTACTAGTATTTGATTCATTTGAACCGTAAAAGAATTGCATGTTAATTTTAGTTAGCTGTTATGTTAAAACGACTTCCAGAAAAGTTAGTTCTTAAAATCTGATTTTTACTAAACACAAAAGAGTTAAAATAACTATACATTTTAAGTTAAATTTGATTTATTTTAATTGATTATAAATTTTTGTGATTCTCACGTCCAGGATTTCTAACAGTGTAGTACAAGTGCAATCAAAATGTAAAAGTAAGGCACAGTTTACGCGTAAGTTTGACAAAAAAATATATAATAAAATATCCTGGATATGCGGTTGTGAGGACAAAAATATTTTTTTTGTTTCGTGCGTCTTCTTTTTGGCGGGAATGATAATTGGACTAAAAATGGGGTGCAGGACTTAAAACATCTTTCAGAGAAAATAAGAAAGCATAAAAATAGTGCAAAACATCGTGATAAATCATAATATGGTAAGTTTTCAGATGTTAGGACAAACTAATATTTTAACTTGTTTAAGTAGTGCTTATGCTGATGAAATTAAAATTCACAACGAGAAAGTTTTTCTGGAAATTGTAAAGGTTTTGAAATTATTGGTTACCATTCCAATGACTAGGTACCAGAAAACAGAAAGATGTTTTTCGACCCAAAAGTTAATCAAAACATTTCTTAGAAATTCTATGGATGAAGACAGACTAACAGCTTTAGCAATGCTGTTAATCGAAATGATGGTTCGGGACATGGATAATTTTAATAACAAAGTCACCGAGAAGTTTATTTCCGAAAAAGAAACGAAGATTTGACTTTCACTTTAAAATATATAATATTTGTTAGTGTTATCATTTGGTATGTTTAACAAAAAATTATTTGATTATATAGTTATCCGCATTAGTTAAAGCCAGCGCCCCCCCTGACTCGCTAGTCAAGAGCCGCCACTGACTATAATATCATCGTCTAAACATTTTTATAACTCAAAACTTAAACGGATTGCGGGCATTCTAGTGGGTGCCGGCGTTGATCTGTTTTCTGGTCTGCAAAATGGAAGATGTTTTTCGGTGAAAACGCAAATGGCGTTCCCTATACTGGATTGTGATGCATTTCGTGGTTTATTTAGTTGTCTACCTTTCAATTATTACCAGTGTGACTGCCTTTTATATTGGAGTTAAATCCGCTGGGATGACGCTACGGTGTATTGATGGCCGCTTTGATTTTGCAAAGTGGCTTTTAGTCAAGAACTGTAAACAAGAAGGATAGCTTATTGCCATAAGAGCAACGTTGGATTTTTAACGGACGGTGGACTGAACGGTTGTGACGACACGAAAGTACCAAATTTGTGTTTATCGGTGAAATCCTATGTGTTTTTGTTCTGATTAATTGTATTTTTTGTTAGTTTTCTGTGACCATTTTTTAATTTTTAACTGTTTTTTAGTAATAATAAACACTTAAGAACATCGAACAATATAATTTAAGCCTAATTTTGCGTATTTTTTTGGTGTTTACCCCGACTTGGTTTTTTATCAGTATTTGGACATTTTTGCATTCGAATGTTTTTAAACAATTTTGGTAAGTTTTCTCAATAAAATATTCAAAAAATATATCTATAATACTATTTTGTTGTTATAGATTGCGATGCCTGGGCAGATTTTATTTTATATACTGTTATTGTATGTGCCTAGTTAAGGTATATAGTCGTAAATGGCTTGTCCGTTAATAAATATTTTATTTTATTATTAAATTGTTAATAATATAGTTTGTAAGTATACTTTTTCAAGTGATTCTACTAAAATTCTACTAAAGTTTTATCATATTCAAATATAACACCCGGAACCAAAAAAAACCTGCGCAAAGTCTATATTCGTTGATATTGTGATTTTTGAAAACTAAAAAATACTGTAATATAGTTCTTGACAAGTGAAACATTTTCTTTTCTATACAAATTTGCGTTAGACGACCGGAAATGTCCCAAAAAAATTATTAAATTATTGCGCGCTAAGTAACTCGCGTAATTTTGAGATTTTTCAAAAATAAAAAATACTGTAATATAGCTCATTACAAGGAGAATACCCTACTTTCTATACAATTTTTACGTTTGACGACTAGAAATGCTTCAAAAAAATTATTGAAATAAAATTGCCATGTATTACCGTACATTTTAAACGGGGCACGTCTGAAAGTGTACTGATGTGACGTCACTGCATATTTGACCTTCGGCAGAGAAATCGGGCGAAGTAAGCTATCCTTCTTGTTTATAATCGTTGGCTTTTAGTACATTTTACCGTCGTTCTTGGAATTGCTTGGGTTATGGCTGCCCGTAGAGTCCTAACAAGGACGAAACGGCCGTCGTGGTCTACCCGCCCTAGGGTATCCATTGTCTTGGGATCCCTGTGTATTCCAATTTAAAAAAATAGTTACACACTTGTCCGATATGCCACAATATTCTCTTTTAATTATTTTCGCGGACACTATATTATCTTCTAAATTTGTTATTATTTTTGTTATATAAACTTTCCAAAGAATATAGGTATTAACAATGCCGCTGGGTTAGGTGCATAATTGTTTTAATAGTTAGAAAATTGCGGTAGAGAATATCTCTTTCAACAGGTAATGAATCTCAATAGGTACATTGTTTAATTAAAATATTATAAATATCGTAAAGACGTATCTAAAATTGTTTATGTTTAATTTTTTAGGCCAGTGGTTAACACCGTTCTTTTAGAAATAATTGTGTCCAATCCTTTCCATCAGTTTATTCTCCTAGACTAGAGCTTCCGTTAGAACTGATTTAATTAATTTTATTATCCGCAGATATCGCAATTACCTACAGGTGAACTGACAAGGAAATTGAAAAATAAATGATATTCTATTGGCCATTTTTTTATTAACTCTACCAATATGATATGTACTTCAATCAACTTCACTTAAATGTTTGATTGGTATCAACTATTGCTCTTTTCTTTTTTTATGCTACACATAACATATAACTTCATGTATCTACAGAGTGTTTAAATTAAATATTTTTTCACCAATTAATTACTTTCGTGGTGATTCTTTTTTTTTAAATAGTAACATAAAATAGTATAGTACCTACAAATAAGTAAAAAAAAATTATATGTTTTTTTGTCAAAGACCTAGTCAAACAAAATCTTCTTAAATTATAATTAATTATTTTATTTGATTTAAGCATTTACAAATTTCAACCCGATATTTGTACATTGTTTTAATACTGTCTTAAAAGGTATGTGCTATAGATTTTATATCAGAGTATAGTTTAGCAAATCATTTTATAGGCACTGCCGGCACTGTTTATTACCTACCTAATTATTTAATCTCGAGCAATTAATTCTTAAACATAAAATTTTTAGAAGATTACCAATTACAATATACAGGGTGATCCACGACGGGTGGTTTTTATATTATATGCTAACATAACAACAATTTTTTTTGTAGTAACCATGGTAACAGCGTGGAGAAGGGTAACGACTAAAAGCAAGGGCGTCCGAAGGGGGGGGGGGGGGCAAGGGGGTGCACTTGCCCCCCCCCCTGGCCCAAGTTGATTTGAGATATTTTATTTAACTGGGATATACATATTTATTGAGATACAATTCAATTGACAAAATTGGTAAAACGAACTCTTGTTGCATAAAATGAAATGTGGAATTCAAAAATCTTCTTTGTTTATTGCAATTTGTTTACCTCCAACTACATGTACAGTCGAAAGATCATTCAGTACTCTCAGAAGAGTAAAAACCTGGATTCGCTCGACTATGACTGAGCACCGATTGGACGGTTTATGTATGATGAGTATTCATCGCAAATTTGTAGAAGAAAAAAAAATACATTTAATTGAAAAAATTATTGATGAATTTGCAAAAGATTCAAGAAAATTAACATTTCTTTTCTCCAATAAATCTGATTAACTTATAAGTTTTTTGTTGTATTTTTTTTTTGTTATATTTGAACATTTTTAAATATTTTGTTTAGCTATTTTTTGTTATTTAATATAAGTATTAGGTGTTTTACTCTATTCTTTTATTGAAGGTTTGTTGAAGTGCTAGAAACAAAAATAATTCCAATTATGATTTGCCCCCCTTTGGAAAAGTTCCTTCGGACGCCCTTGACTAAAAGTATTTCAAAGGTTGCAACTTCGATCTGCGTGAACCGAATTTAACAATATATGGCAGAAGAAAGAACGTTTTATTCTGATTGAACGTTGATATAAATATTAGTAAATTTATTGCGCGTGGTTGATAATAGAGGCCACTTTTCAAAAAATATATTCCTCGCGTAAAGAGAACTGCAAAAACCGCATGTAGTTTCCTCTTGTCTATTAAAAGTTATCGCAAAAATAGTGGAAGAGTGTATTCCATTTCGGCTTTTAGCAAAGTTTTGGAAATTTTCCTTTTATTAAAACGTTGAAATCCTACAGGAATAGCTTTTTTAACTATATTTATTATCTATATATCTAACTATCATGATATTTTGTTAATGATTTAGCTATTTATCTAAAAAATGCAATAATAATCCAAATCTTATATTTATTACCAATAACTCCAAAATTGCCATAACGGAGAAAAAGAAGAAAAACAAATTTGCGAGACGATAACTGTCAATGTTTTTTTACTGCCTTAGCTTTTACAAATTTTAGTAATGTGAATTGAGCCCGAAAGCCATTAAACATTTTTATTGCCTATATTCTGTTGTTGTTTTTTTCATTTAAACTATTGAAAATTTGAACTTTGATGGACTTGATACACTACTGAACTATTTTTTTTTTGTTTTTACGTCATAATATGTAACAAGTTATTGTGCTTAGATTCATATTGATTATTTGTCTTCCACTAATTTTGACCATGCGACTTAAAATCAAACGACAACTAGATGAAGTTACACTTTTATTAAGTATACAAAAAAATAAAGGAAAATAAAAATAAATATTTTTCACAGTTTTTAAATCCGTATTTAAACAAAAATTAAATTATTAAAATTACTCAGTCTCGGACTCTCGGATTTTTCTACTTCATCCACCGTTCCTGATAAATTTTTATAAAAAGTTCAGTAAACGCCTGATTGAAATATCTATGCAGAGATCTAACGGATCTTTCCTTTTCTTGGAATCAAACCAGTGGCGTAACTAGCCCTCTGCCCTGGGGGTGGCCTAGGGCCTGTTATTGTAACTTGCAGTGGCGGCTCGTGTAGATGCGAGCCGGCGGAGAGCCGAGAGAATTTTTTTTTGGACCACGCCCAAATTTTAACAAATTTGGTCAATATAATCAACAGTAATATCACAAGACCTCGTTTTTTTATCGGTTAGATTTTTCAGCTGTCACGAAAACTTTTTTTTGGAAATTTTTCGAGTTGAATTTGGACATGTTTATTCCGATAAGATCCCGAGAGCGAAGCTCGAGGGATTTAATTTTTGAATAAACAAGCCCAAAGTTCAACGAGTATTGCCAAAAAAGTTTGAGTGAAAAATGGAAAATTTAACCAATAAAAAAATGAAGGTCGAGTGATATTTGGCAAGATTATTTCCCTCATTATCAAATAGACCAATCAGACACCATCATTTTTCGAATACATTTTGTTTAGATAACTGATTAAATCCCAAGACCTGTTTAACCGCGATTAAACTTTCGTCCTCCATATTGGTTTTTGTTTTATCGTTTATCAGTAATTCTTACAATTCTCGGCAACAGTTTATAAAGAAACATTAATTTCTTAGTGGTCTGAATAACCTAATATTAGTTTTTATCAGTAAATACGCCATTTTCGATAGAATTTTTACACAAATATTTTGACATAAGGCGATGAAAATATGTCAGAATTTGTAATATTGACATACACACATTTATGGGATGCGTAACCATGGTAAGAGAAACACAAATATCAACGAAGCATCATAATTTCATTATAAAACGTCTTTTGTATTTATTTAACTTTAGTAAAAATGAATAATTCACGTTTTAGTAATATTTCGTGTAATAATATCGATCTATTATTATTATTCTGGAAATAATCTAGCCGTATACCACTCGACCTATAAATTTAATCGAACTATGCAACATATTTTGATCATGATTTTATTTTTTGGTAAATAGTTTCATGCACAATAATTTGAAAATAAAAACCCTCGACCGCTTCGCAGTCTCGGGTTTTTAATAAATTATTGAGCATTCAACTATTTTCCAAGTAAAATCATGATCAAAATATGTTGCATAGTTTAATCGATTAAATTTATAGGTCTTATGATATAATATATGATTATTTCGTACATCGTTGAATAAACATGCCCAAAGTTCAACGAGTAAAATTGCCAAATAACTTTGAGGCATGTACCTACGTTCATTGTTATGTAAAAATTGATGCTATATTTGCGAGGCGAGTAGCGAGCTTACAAAGTCAGCCTTTTTTTTTCTGTGGGGGGGCTAGCGAGGTCTGGGGGGGGCCGGCCCCCCTAGGCCCCCCTGTAGTTACGCGCCTGAATCAAACGGAGGGGTTTTTCTTGATTTCTAAGTTTTTAGTATTGAAAATACTACTGGGTGCGTATATACGGGTCTATTTCATGAAAAATGAACGCGACATACGACATGCACATAAATAACACGGCGGTGAAGTCTAAACAAACATCCGAGCAGCACATGATCGATGACATCAACTGCTAAGTGTTAATATTGTTTTGTTTTGGGTTTCGGCATTTATTATTATATTTGTTGATATTAAGATATGGCCAGGAGAGAGAACAGTTATAGTAGTTAGTATTGAATCGGCCAGTACCTACTTTAATGTTACGGGATCTCCCAAAAGCCACAGCTGCACACAAGCGGCGTCGGTTTTATCAGGATGTTTATTTAAACCAAATATTATTACTATTTAAATATTATACTATACTATGTGTTTGAATTTTGAATATACCTTTATTTGGACATAATAAAAAGTAGATTATCTTTATTATTGTTCTATATTCTTACATTATAGTTATTAATGATACTAGTTTGATGAGCACTATAATGAAAAATCTGCAACATTAAACCACGAGGCGTCAGCCGAGTGGTTTAATTGCACAAGTTTCATTAAAAGTTCATATCGAACGTGTATCATTTAAAATTTAATCTACGACAGTGCAAATAGATTTTATTCGTCTAAATTTGATTGATATCAGATAACGTTTTCGTAATTTTTAAAATTTTCAGGTGTTCATATTAGTCGATATCATCGTAACCGCATTTTTGATTGTTTCAATTTCGATAAAATTGGAAAAAAATAAACAGTGAATGTCGCTGAAACAAAGCGAAATAGCGCGGCAGTCTTGGCGAATTACACAGAAAGTCGGGGGAGAATGGATATACCAATCCAAAACATTTCATAGCCGACTTAAGATTTAGACATTTCATGAACAAATAGTACAAGGACCAGCAGGTAAATGGCTGTGTATAGCTAAAGAAATAAATTTGTCGCTATTTTTGAAAAGGTGGTTTTGAGCTCTCTTCAATATGTACTAATATACAGATTATCCTATATTTTTTATAGGTCAAATTTACACATTTCTAAGTATAATTTACACATATCTAAGTATAATAATTTAATTATTATTTCAAACTAAATCGGAACATCCATGCCGTCATAATAACGCGTGAGAGCGGCACGTTACATACTCACAAACTCACAGATAGGAGTAATCTGTGCTGTGACATAATGGTTTCCTTCTCGCCACTGTATGTGGTAGGTATTTTCAATACGCCTATGGTACTTGCGTAAGATGCAAGATCTGTGAATTTTTAATATTTTGTTTGACATCAATGGACTTAAATGTATGTTGTGTGTAAGAAGTTTTATAGAAAATTATATTCGGTTCAGCGTTTTTTCTACCCTAACAATTTTTAAATTTTTCCACATATGACTAGGCTTTTCATGAAATGACGGATTTCACTATCAGCCTACGATATACATCTCCTGATGACGAACGCTTCTACCATTCGAAACATGTAGAGACATCTGAGCAAAAAAAATTAATTTTTGTTCTCTCAAATTTTGTGGAGAAGGACTTTTATTTTTTATTTCCTTTCCATCGCCTTTATTTTTTTTAAAAACGACATTGTTTCTTTTTCGTCCCCCCGTTATTTGGTCCGTGGATTTTAACCAATGCGTGGTGAATATTCTATCTCAAGATGAAATAAACAGACAATAATTAGATGTTATAAGAAAAATAAAATATTATTACCATTACAAATTTTACCATTGGGCATACGTCGTTAAAAATGCAATTTAAGTAATTTGGCGTAGAATAACATTTTGCAATTAAAAATACAGGTCGGCATTAAAACAAGAACACAGTTGGAGTTACTTCCGGTCAAACCAAAAGGCAAAACAAACTCGTAGGTACATTATCTTCCACTCCTTTTTCATTATTTGTTTGCGGAACTCTCTGAAAAGCAGGGGCGTAGTAAGGAGGGGGGGGGGCAGTATTATGTTTGCGAGTTCGTGTAGAAGATTTTCGACTCCTAAAAAAAGGTTATATAGGAAAGACAAAAAACTAAAAAGGGTTAAGGCTATGGTGGCTTCAAGTGGACATAAATATTGCCCTTAGAGTCTAGCTGCTAAGTGGTGTCAAATTACCCTTATACTGCTTGAACGCAGTGACGTATCTAGCATTGGGGGACGGGGACGGGAGTAGCAGATTACAATGGGGGTGAATTAGTATTACTATAAAAATATGATTATTTTTATAGAAGCATAATTTTGCTGCAATTCGTCGGTCTTCTCACGTAAGGGTGTAACTCAGAAAAATCGAAAATTGAGATATGCCCCGTAATGAGCATATAAAAACTCAACCATTAACCTCGCGAGGTGGCGTATCTGATTTTATGAGGATAATGAACTCAAAGAAATGGGCATATCTAAAATTATAACAAATTAGGATCTCACATAGGTCTAACTCAAGTTACGCCCATACGTGTTCTTCGAGGTTAGCTATTTGGAACAAATCTTTTTTCACGCCAATACGAAGTATACCTTTTTTCAGACGGATGTAGATGTAGACGGCAGAATAAATACTCAGTAATGGCTGATTAAATCAATAAAAAGACGTACAAAAGTTTTTGTTTTATGGATTAAAAGCACAGTTTTATATTAACCAAGATTTGGAAAATAAATAAGGAAACACTTTATCGTAAATACTTTTTTCTATATTTCATTCAAAACTGCATGAACAACCATAACAAAAATTAGAACAAACTTATTCTTAGGTTACGTCTCAAAGGTCTCACTCATCAGGTATTGTCTCAATTCATATAATATATTATACTGTATAAAACACAAGCACTAGGCTGGAACGAGACACGTACTAAAAGATCCATAAGCTATCAGGTGATTCTTACAGCATTCTCTAAAACACAAGAAATAGAAACAGTGTCGGGTAAACCCTAAATTTTTATGTAAAATAGGGCCAGTGACCAAGTATCTACTCATCGAGTTCAAACCATTATCCTTGTGCCATCATGTTGCTCGATGTACAATATTCCTTAAAACGAACAAATTAGTCTTAAGTAGTATAAAATATACTTTTAATCTACTTAGTAAAAAAAACTACTATCAGTTCGTAACTGATAGATTGTTAGGTATTACCTCGGGCACAAATCTGTTGCAGTTGTCTGCCGGCTGCCCGCGCAACGATAATTTCAATTTGTTAATATTGGCTTCTAAACTAGTAATAAATATGTGAAACATTTCATGTTAATTTATTTATTGTAAACTTACATTTGCATTATAAAAAACAGGTAAAAGTGTAAAATCAATTTGAAAACAATAAAAAATAATTAACTGCATGGTAGGCTGGAATAATAATTGAAAAATAATTACACACACCGGCGAAGTTTGCTAGTGTAGTAAATAATATAATTTTATTGTATTAAATATTCAAAAGATTATAAAAAAATGAATTTAATTTCCTAACAAAAAAAACGTGGACAAGAAAAATTGACAGTTTTAACATGGCGGGGTTTGTTCCAATTAACACCTGGCTCAATTTAGGAAGCGTTATACCTTGCGAGCAAAAATTATTTGCATCAATGAGGGCCTTGCATCTAAGGACGTAATGCTTAGCCGTAGAGCTTAATACCTGTTGGGTGTCAGTAACTACCTGAATTAACAATCAATCAGTTATTCCGTCATCTTTGACAGTCGTTACAAGTAATTTGATTCATCGCTAATTTTTCCAATTTCTTGAACAATTCACACAATGAGCTTATGGAACAGCAGAAAACATTAATGATTGAAGCGTATTTTCGAAACGGGGTTAGAGTAAATGGTGAGTGGCAATACAATCCGGGTTTGTGCATGGACGATTTTCACGAACATTTTCCTAACGTTGCTTTTATTGCTGGCGATTTTTATCACTACTTGAAAAGAACCGTGGCTGTGTTTAGGGAAACAGGTTCTATACAACACAAAAAATGAGCAGGAAGACCATCTGTAAAAACAGAAGAACTTGTTGCAAACGTTGGTAAAATAATGCAAAATACGCCAACAAATTGTATAAGACGCCTGTCCCAAGAAGTGGAAAGATCTTATGGAACATGCAGGACTATTCTTAAAAAGGAGCTAAATTTATTTCCGTATAAAGTACAAATATTTCAAGAAATACAAGCCGCAGATTTTGAAAGACGCAGGAATTACTCTCAATGGTTTACCCAAAATTTATTGGAAAGAAATGATTTATTAGACCTGATATTTTTTTTGGATGAAGCCTGGTTCCACCTATCCGGTTATGTGAATTATCAGAATACACGCATGTGGAGTAGTGAAAATCCTCATTTTTTTTCAAAAAATTGGTGTCTGGTTAGCTGTTTCCCGAAGAAGAATTGTTGGTCCTATTTTTTTCCATGACACAGTTACAGCACAGCGGTATAGAGACAATATTTTGAATCCATTTGTGGAGTAATTACTGGACGACGAACTGCGTTTTTGATATTTTCAACAGGACGGTACAACCGCCCATACAGCCGACGAAACTATTAACTACTTACGCAATTTTTTCGACGACAGATTGATCAGTTTTCGATCAGACATTGAATTCCCACCTAGATCACCTTGTTTAACGGTTATGGATTACTTCGTTTTTCCTCATTTAAAGAACACTATTTTTAAAACACCAAACCCAATTTAGAACAATTACGAGAAAGGATTATCCAATAATGTGGTAACATTTCTCCAGAGATGCTGGTCAACATTTTCGAAAATATGAAAAGACGTGTGAATTTATGCTTGGAGCATGGCTATGGCCAATTTCACCAATTTATGTAATTATTTTTCTTTTTCTTTCTGTATATTCTTACTTTGTTAATTTTGTAAACAACAAAAATAAATTTGTATTTGTCTACTTATTTTATTACTCATTAGTTTGCCATATCATGTCATAATATAAATTTGACAATATTTTAACCTAGATTATATCGTCCCCATATCATGGTGATCTAAACCAAGCCCTACGTTTTTTAATCCAAGCCCTCTTTGATGCAAATAATTTTTCATCGCACGGTATTATTATCAATAGGTTTTAATTCAGGATGTCAGTACTCAATATAATGAATTCGGTTGTAGTGAGAAAGCCCATTGACTAAAATTCGATCATAGAATCTAAAGTGTTAATTTAATTGGCCAGAAGGTTGGTATAAAAGATGGGCTTAATGAGGATGGGTATTTTGGGTATAATGGTTCTTATCTATTTAAAATTAGCTTTTATTATAGCGAAAACTCATTAGTTACTTAGCAGATGGAACTACAAATTTTGCACAATAAATTTTAATTTATTTTTTCATCTATTCAAATTTTAACAAATATAATATGTATACGAGTACACTAATTAAGACATACAATTTAACAGTTTCATCTGCTGCAGTAGCGTATATATGTCTATGTTAGATGCATGCAGCTACACACTTAAAAAAACTGATTACAAGATGGATTATAAGCAAAGTTGTAGGGGCGTTTTTAAAAATAAGCGTATAATGACAGTTTACGGGATATATATTTATGAATGTTTAATGTTTTTCTTTAAGAATCAGGAACTTTTTAATTTTAAACAATCACATTCTTACCTTACAAGAACAATGGATGTTAACTACCCAATACATCGACTGACACTTACAGAAAGATCTCCACATTATATGTGTTTAAAATTATTTAATGCCTTACCAAATAGAATTAAAAAAGTAGATTCGCAAAAATTGTACAAAAGAGAAATTAAAAAACTACTTATCGATTTAGAACCTTATAGTCTAGGTGAATTTTTCGCTTAAAAGTTTAGGGAAAACAATGTACTTTTCTTTAGCTGGTGACGTCATTTCATTTTATGTTTTTTGTATTCATGATTTGAAATAAAGAAGTTTATTATTATTATTATTATTATTATTATTATTATTATTATTATTATTATTATTAAATCAAAATGCACTCCGTACGGCTTATATATCCAGGTCCACTCCAGACTGATTTAAAAAACTAACACTACCTACAACAAAGTGCCTGACTGATTACATCAAAGCAAAGAATCAGTGTTAAAGGTAGAATTAACGACGCCATTTTCTAGCTTTTAACTGTCAATTCGATTTGCCAAACTATTGACGATTCGCATGCGCACTGCAGTGCTGTGTTGATCAGAGTAGTTGTTTTTATGCTTTTGGCATACTAAGAAGAAAGACAGACATATTCTGGAACTGGTAGAGCAAGGCAGACATTAGTTAGCCGGTCATAGTTTAGTTTACTTTCGTGTTTTGTGCAATTACGACCCCTTTCCTGTTAAAACAAACACATATTCTCTAGAATTTTTAGGAAATATGCCATCTAGATAGACTGGAAAATATCGTGTTACCAGTAAAAATTGTTGTTTTTACTTCAGTTCTAAAAATCGACGTGTTTACTCTCAAGGGTTTTAAGGTAAATTGTGGCAATTTTAGTGGTCCCAAAAACAGCTTTTTTTAAAGTTTCTATGCATTTATTTAAAAAGAAACGCCCGCATACTATTCGTCAATGCCTCCCTGAACAGTCCTTCCAAAATTAGATAATAATTTTTTTTTTAATAATTGCAAGGTTCCGGAAGTTACCCCTGCATTCAAGCCAATTATAGGTCTCTTTTATACATAATAGACCTTGAGAACTGGGCCCTTAATCGTTACTGATTATATCTTAATCAATTTATATTAAATATATTAATCAATAATGATAAAATTGGCTTCGAAGTGTAATAATTAATTTATTTTTTATTTAATATTCATTTTTGAATAAATTTCCGGAAAATATTCATAAGTTTTATCACAAGAGGTGAATATTCTAAATAAAATATTTACCTCGAGTGGTATATGTTGAGATTATATACCAAGCGTTTTTTCTTATATTTTCGACTGAAACATTACCGAATCGGCAAGATTCCATTTTTAAAAAAATGTGACATGAATCTGACAACATCAAAAACTTGATTTGTTGAAAGGGATTTTTGTTATTATAGAAACGGTCTATAGCAACCATCAAATATTTTAAACTTGTTATGATGTTGTTATGCATTGGCATTGTTGTGGCAGGTCGCCCGGGGTATATCCACTTATGCGGGGTATATTCAGTATAATATGCATCTGATTGGTCGCAAAACAGCGTTTAATTGGTCAGAATCGGATTGAGGTATATAATCACAGATATTTTAAGACACCCCCAGAGGGTTTTTTAACCTATACTATTGTATAGTATAGGCTGAACTAGCATAAACTAAATTGAAGAAATAGTCCATACTTAAAGTGGAGTTGAAAGTATGAAAAGGAAAGAAAAACACAAAGTCTTCCTCCACAAAATTTAATAGAATAAAATTCTTAGTTTAAGGGTCTCATGTTTCGAACGTAGAAACGTTCATCCTCAGGAGACAGAATTTTTTTTTATTTTATGCTGATGGTGTTAGCAAAAGAGAAAATTGAAAATTAGAGCTCCAAAGCTCCATTAAAGGTTCTAATTTTCAATTTTCTCTTTTGCTAACACCATCAGCATAAAATTAAAAAAAATTCTGTCTCCTGAGGATGAACGTTTCTACATTCGAAACATGTAGAGACCCTTAAACTAAGAATTTTATTCTATTAAATTTTGTGTAGGAAGATTTTGTGTTTTTCTTTCCTTTTCATAGCATAAACTAGTTTTAAAGAGTGTCTGTCGAATTTGATAGAATAGTCTGCAGAGCACATAAAATAGCTTCTCTCCAAAATGTCTTATTAGGGTATCAGTGTTGATACACGCTAGAAAGAGAAAAAACAGCCAGGTAGCCTGAATGAAGAAAATGACGTCGTTTTTTGGTCGGTTTCGGTCATATAGGTCCTTTGACCATAATATGACGTTATTTTGACGTCGTGTTTCAGACGTGTATTTGACGTCAGTGGTAAGACGTCGTATTGACGTATTTTTAATGTCTTAGAAATTCTGATATAGATTAACAACATCAACCAACTTCGGAAAAACAAAATGAACAGACACCGTGTGAACGATAAGTAACGTTGACGTGCCACAGGAAAATTGTGGAGTGGTACTCTCGACTGATTAAAATGTTGCGTGTTACGCATGCGTCAAATTCCTTAAATCAAACATGATTTAAAGATTAATTAAAATTTAAATTAAAAAATATAATTTAATAAATTAAATCACACACCCCATTTTAGCCATTTTATCAAATAAATATTTGTTCAGATAATTGGAATTAAATATTTGTTTTGGCAAAGTCCATTTTTATTTAGATTAAATTAATTATTTTTTCAGTGAGTATTTACTGTTACTTCTTATGCACTTAAAACATTTTGTTTATTTAAATTCTATTTGAATACAACTTCTACAACTAGGCACTTGTTATATTATGGTAAAGCTATACATAACGTATTTTAGGATTAATGACAAACCATTAACCTATTGTTGTTAAAAGCTCTTTGATGCATTAAAAATAGGTTCCATGGTGCAAGATCAAAAGAACCGACGCGAAGCGGCCGATGTGTAGTTCAACCAGGTACCAGGTGAGATGTTTCTTTATTTTTAATGGTTGGAAACTCGATAGAACAAGTAAAACATAAATTACCGCATTTCACTATATTAGTTTGGCTTTGTTGGTTACAGTAATTGAGGAGCGTTCATACAAAACAAGACATCTCCTCATAAACTAATTTCGAGAAAAACGCGAAAAACTTTTAGCTTTTAGGGCCTTTAAAGGAAAATTTTCTAAATTATTAAATATTATAGAGCATCGGATGATAAGTGTTTTGCACATACTCCTATTTAAAAAAAATATATGTAAGTGTAGAAAACTAAAAAAATTTAATGGAGATGTCTGATTTTGTCTAAACGAATGTGGATATGTCTCGTTTTGCGTGATCACGGTATGATTTCTTATGTTATTCGGCGTTTTTATTAAAAAACATACTTTTATTGTAAAGAAGTAATATTATTAATTTGTCAATAATACATCCGACAAAATATTTTTTAAACATTTTTATTATACAAAAAATAATACAAGCTTTCTATGAAAATTTGTGTGTATGGATATGTCTTGGTTTGTTCTATTTCTTGTAGATACAGTATCAAAGTATGATTGGATAGCTAGTTTTGATATGTTCGCTAAAAATCATTTTAATTTTGGATTTGTCTGATTTTGACTGAACGCTGAACATTTACATGCAAATTTAAATGGTTTTGGTCTGATTTAGAACGATTTTTATGAAACGAATCGATAAAATCTTGAAAAATACCCTAAATCCATATATATCTTATTTTATGCAAAAAGTGGATCTGTCTTGTTTTGTATGAACGCTCCTCAGTTAACAAATGGATTTATTTCACCGGTAAGTAAAACTGACTGAATTAATTTACGACGTACCGCAAATATGGAGAATATGACGTAACAGTCAGCGGTAATTAAACACCTTTTTTCGTAAAGTCAAAAATAATAAAGTTTTGTATATGAGCTTACACTGTTTGAGTTGCAGGATTTGTGAGATAGGTAGTATTTTTAGCATGTCGTAGATTTTATAAGTGTGCATCCGATATTCTAGTTGAAAGATAGTGTGTAAGGTCCTATTCTGTAGTATTTGTATTTTATGAAAATTGGTTATGCCACAAGTCCCCCATATTGGAATAAGGTATTTTAGTCTTGATAGGACATATTAAAGATTTTATATTTAGCATTAATAGATAAAAATTCAAGTTCTCGTCCAGAGTTGAGTAAGACCTAAATATTTTATCGTCCCAACCTCAGACCAAGCACTAGTGCTTGGTCTGAGGTCCCAACCCTTTTTATAGCAATATTGTTTATTTTTATAATAACAACATTAATTTTTTAATTTTTTTGTTGAAAGATTATTGTTTTAGTCTTATCCAATTTTTTTTTAAGGTTTTGATTTAACAGCCACCTGTAATACTTGTTTAACGTATCATTAACAAGCAAAATTAATTGTACCATATCTTCATCACAAAATGTCAGTACAGTGTCGTCTGCGAATGTGTAATACCTTGTATCCAGCCCCTATAAACGTAAACTTAAAACAAATAGGGAGTAAAGAAGCGGTCCCAGGACAGATCCCTGGGGCACACCGCAGTTTTTTGTCCCAGTTGCACTCGTTGTATTATCTATAATAATATATTGTTTCCTATCCATTAAATATGTTTCAATTAATTTAAGAACTACTCCCATTTTTTCAGCTTACTTTTTGCAACAACGTGAAACGCCTTACCTAAATCGACAAACAAACCTGCCTTTATCTAGATTGGATGCTAAGTAATCCATTAAGTCCACTGTAGCACTAAGTGTTCTACTATTCTTTAAAAATCCGTACTGATATTGGTCTGTAAGAGCATGGCGGTCAACGAAGCAAAGCACACGTGTTTTTATAACGTGTTCAATTAGTTTGGTGAAGACACTAATCAAAGCTATGGGTCTATAGTTAGACATTAGTGATTTTGATCCGCTCTTAAATATAGGACAAATTTTTGCAATTTTTAATTCATTCGGAAACTCACCAGTGAGTAAAATTTGACTGACTAGCCTAACTAGAGTAGTAATTATAATATTTTAAATATTCAGGAGATCATAAACAGATATGCCGTCATGGCCAGAGGCCGCATTACTATTAAGGTTAGAAATAATATCTCTGATTTCATTTTCATTAGTAGGGTTTCAATATAAGCTATCTTCGCATTTTATTTCCTTAAAATTGTCTATATTCACCATGCTAGTATTAAATACCGTGCGAGCAAAAATTATTTGCATCAAAGAGGGCTTGGATTAAAAAACGTAGGGCTTGGTTTAGATCACAATGATATGGGGACGATATATCTAACCAAATCTAGGTT
The DNA here is from genome assembly GCA_963969555.1 of Polydrusus pterygomalis. Lineage (NCBI taxonomy): Eukaryota > Metazoa > Arthropoda > Insecta > Coleoptera > Curculionidae > Polydrusus > Polydrusus pterygomalis. The sequence continues at coordinate 8,517,838 of OZ018376.1, forward strand.
AAAATTTTGTCAAATTCATATTATGACATGATACGCCAAACTAATGAGTAATAAAATAAGTAGACAAATACAAATTTATTTTTGTTATTTACAAAATTAACAAAGTAAGAAATATTGTCTCGATACCGTTGTGCTGTAACTGTGTCATGAAAAAAAATAGGATTAACAATTCTTCTTCGGGAAACAAGCTAACCAGGCACCAATTTTTTGAGGGTGCAATGTGGACTCTACAAGAAAATGGGGATTTTCACTACTCCACATGCGTGTATTCTGAGAATTCACATAACCAGAGAGTTGGAACCAGGCTTCATCCGAAAAAAAGTCAGGTCTAATAAATCATTTCTTTCTAATAAATTTTGGGTAAACAATTGAGAGTAATTCCAGCGTCTTTCAAAATCTGCGGCTTGTATTTCTTGGAATACTTGCACTTTATAAGAAAATAAATTTAGCTGCTTTTTAAGAATAGCCCTGCATGTTCCATAAAATCTTCCCACTTTTTGGGACAGGTGTCTTATACAATTTGTTGGCGTATTTTGCATTATTTCACGAACGTTTGCAACAAGTTCTTCTGTTCTTACACATGGTCTTCCTGATCCTTGCAACTTGTAACAACGACTGTCAAAGATGACGGAATAACTGATTGATTGTTATGACACCCAACAGGTACTTACTTACTTACTTACGTCCTTAGATGCAAGGCCCTCTTTGATGGAAATAATTTTTGCTCGCACGGTAGGTAGGTATTATCTTTTCAGTTTCGACCTCTTTTATTATATTTGAACCTATCTCAGAGAAGTAACTGTTTAGATATTGGCAATTTCATCAACATCAGTTATCAATTGACCATTAAGTTCCAGTTGTTGAATAAGTATCTAAAATTTTATTAAAATTATAAAGTTTATTATTCCACACTCCAGGTAGTTTAAACATTTTAATAAATACTTATAATGTATTCTAACAAATACCGGCAAGTTTGAAACATCATAATTAGTTTGTAAATTGGCGATTATCTCCGAGTTGATTAGTTATGTATAATGTAGGTAAACTTAAACTGTACTTCTCCTATAATGGATTTTCACGTTAAACTTTAATTTTCGAAATATACTACAGCAATTTATGGTAATATAAATAGGCGGACTAGTAATTATTTTCACTCAATGAAAAGCTTAAATTAAAAATATGGTTCAAGACAAACAACGTTTAACCTTTTAGCCATACAATGATATCAAATTTATACTTGTTTAGTCAAATGTTACTGGTCGGAACGCCTGAAACAATTTTTTCTTGGCGTTCGTTAATACTACAAAAGACGAATGTGTAAAAATTGCCTCAATATTTCTCAAGAAGAAAATATCTGTATAAATTCTACATTGAACGAAAAAAATAGTAATTATTAAAAAAGTAAATAAAATCAGTGAACGTCAACATTAATTTTCAGCCGATGACGCACTGAAAAAAATGTTCGTTTTATGTTAAATAAAAATGATTGTTCTTAACAAATCAATGTTTTTTTTGGGAACAAATATTTTTTTATTTGGCTGAAACAAATATTGTTTGTTTGATAAATGGTTTGAAGAAAAATTGTTACCAAACTTGGAAGAACCGTCGTTTATTATCATGGATAACGCCACCTATATTGCTCTGGGCTAATTGAAAAAATTCCAAATACAAGTTGGTCAAACCGATTACTTATTGCATGGTTAAAACAAAAACAAATTCCGGTTTCACAATTTGCAATGAAGGATCAGATCTGGATAATAGTAAAGCAGCATATTCCACCTTCCACCCAAACCAATAATAAAAACATATTAATAAATTAATACATTAGGCATAAGTTAAATAAATAGGCTCATACAGTGTCACCAGTAAAGTCCGCATCATAGGGGATTTTTTTTATTAATATCTTTATCCAAAATTTGACTTTGGCATCAAGTTCTGCATCGATCGAGATGAAAATTAGGCAAATAAATAGTAGTCACGTGATTCGCATTATCTGTCAAATTTTTTTTTTTTTTCAAAAGTGGGGTGGGGTTATTTCTGAAAATATCGAAAAAAGTTATAATTTTTTTTTATATGCAGTTTCTAGCCCACATGCAAAATTTCAGCTGGATAAGATAATTTTGATTTTTTACCTATATTTTGTAAATTGCACCACTTTTGCAAAATAAGACTCAACGCAACCTATACATAAAATTTCTTAGTTTTGACAATGCTTTATTTCAGATACATTTTCTTTAAACAAGTGTAAATGTGTGTTTTTCTACAAAATCAAAATTGGGCTATTAAAATTTGGTCGCATGTGATGCAAAGTTCATTTGTTTTTGACCCTGTATAAGGTAACTTCATAAAATACGTATTTTTGAAAACGTAGTTTGATACTGAAAGTAAGAAAATAAAAATAAAATAAAGATATTTTAAATTAAATCGTTGAAAATAGATAAACTTTTCGTTGGGTTAAGCAAAAATGTATTTTCCACTTAATGAACACTTTACTGATGACACTGTGTTCTTTTTTGTCTTAATATTAAGGTGTATTACTTTCAGACATAACCTATGTTTTCAAAAATACTTATTTTATGTTACCTTATACAGGGTCAATAACAAATGAACTTTGCATCACATGCGACCAAATTTTAATAGCCCAATTTTGATTTCGTAAAAAAATACACATTTAATATAACTCTACTTTAAAAAAAATGTATCTGAAATAAAGCATTGTCAAAACTAATAAGTTTTGTGTAGGTTACGTTGAGTGGTATTTTGCAAAAGTGGTGCAATTTACAAAATATGGGTAAAAAATAAAAATTATCTTATCCAGCTGGAATTTTGCATGTGGGCTAGAAACTGCATTTAAAAAAACTTTTTCCTATAACTTTTTTTGATATTTTCAGAAATAACCCCACTTTTGAATTATTTTTTGATAAAAATTAAAATTTGACAGATAATGCAAATCACGTTACTACTATTTTTTTTGCTTAATTTTCATCTGGATCGAAGCAGAACTTGACGCCAAAGTCAAATTTCGAATAAAGCTATTAACAAAAAAAAATCCCATATGATGCGTACTTTACTGGTGACACTGTATATAAAAAAGTATTGTTTAAGTTTTTGCCCCCTCCTGAAAAACGCTCTATGGACGCCCTTGGAGCTTGTATGGAATTAAAACTTGAAGTGTAGAAGAGACATACCTAATATGAAGGAAATTGATGAAAAAAAACATACTGAGTAATGTGAGAAGTCAGTAAAGGGGGTCTAAACTAACCAAATAAACTGGGGAAGAAGAAAAAACCTTTTTAAAAACAAGGTGTCGAAGATTATTTAAAAATTTTTAAAAACATTTTATAAAACGTCTTTAGGTGTATATTATGTATGTCTGTAAGGCATTGTAAGAGTAAAATTAGTCAAAATAATGAAGATATCACAAAAGAATTGTATTCCAACGAAAGTGTTTTGTGGGGTACTGAAGGTTAAAGCTCAGTAGCCCCGCAAGAGGTTAATTTAAAAACCATAAAATTAATCAAGTTGCAAATTTTATTAAAAATTTAGAAGTCAAAAAAGGTTGTTCACGTCCACGTGCTAGGACCAAAGTGACGTTGCTTCAGCTTCACAGCTATGAGGACCTTACTGTTTCAGAGAGAGAACTTGCAGTGCTGATCTGAAGCTGATCTAAAGGTATAGGTGACGGTAATCCAAAATAGGGACAAATGGCAGCCTTAGCCCGAACCAATTAATCAAAATTTATTCAAATAATTAATCCACAACTAGTGGAACTGTCGCACTAACATGTCAATGTTCCTATTATTAATTTCTTCATTTTGCCGTCGACAATGTGATTTAAATTACACGACAACATAACGAATTGGTATCTCTAATAAACCTACTATAAGAAAAGGGAGTTGGTCGTTACGTGCCATTTCCTCGCAAAGTGGCAGGCTATTTACACTCTTAGCGAGGCTAAAATGGCAGTAAATTTTATATTTTTGACAGGTTAGCGCAAAGGTGCTAACTTGGGATTTTTATTTATTGGCGAGGTCTACTTTAGGAATGATAAAGTACCTTTTGCGCCTAATTTAACGGAGAAAACGAGGGTTCTTATGGGGCGGTACTGATAATAATGGTGCTGGTACGACATTTTTGGCTCCATTAACTTGTAAAGAATTTCTTTGTCCCACCCATAATGTGTTTATTAATTTTAAAGCTAAGGTGTGAGTATCAACCATAGATATTTACCTTTAGATAAGCAAACGATAATCACGAAAGTGGCAAATTTATGGCCTCGCGCATGTAAACAAAGCTACACCAGATTAGGCATGCGCACTGCAACATTATCATTTGACGACTGGAAAATAGACAGGTCCGGGCTTTAAAATTTAAATTCATGCCAAAAAAATTGGAATTTCTTTTCAATTTTTTTGATCAGGTTGGGAATTAAGTTAGTGATTTCTGGTATTTTTAGTAGTTGCAAACCTATCAGATTTTGAGGATAGAAAATTTGTTTAAAAATGATTCGTCGTCGTGTTTTTAGTTCGAAAGGAAAGATAACAAAGAACAAGTCAATTAAACTATAAATAATGCGTAATCCGTAAATATTAAACACCCACAATCCACAATAGCTAAGAAAACTACAATAAGGAATACACAGAGAAATCTTAAAACACAACAACAAAAATGGCTGCCGAGCCGGTTCTGGAGTGTATTTTAAGCATGTCGGTAAAGAAGAACAGGCCGATAACACGATGTTTGTGCGCATGCCCGATGCTGCTCAGAGGGAAGACAGCTGACCGGCGAGCCATGCGCTCGGACATATCTTTTTACCCATAAAACATAACTTTTGTTTGCGTAGGAGATAAGCTGTACGTAGCTAAAGGTACATGGTATCAACATGCTTGCCAACCTATAACCTATTTGGCGTAGATTTATTTATTTTTTCTAGCATTTACACAAAATTTAAATAAAATCACTGCGTATTCTATAGGTAATAATTATAAAGGTGGGGCGGTTACTTTACGATACCCTGTTATTGTATTTTTTGTTATTTCTCGTTTCTTGTTTATCGAGTTTTATTTTATTTCACCAACCCGCACGGCACCAAACCCCAAAAAGGAGTTTTAAAATATGGTGAAGAAGAAGGCGAAGGTAAATGAGCTTAGCCCGGTGTTGTCTCTGTAGCCAACCTCTCAACTTAAAATAAACCAGACTTCAAAAGGATGCCATAAATGACAAGTAAACTAGCCACTATGCAGCGAGTTTTTAGAGAAATTTGACCATACTACATAACAATCACAATACTACTAAGATAAAGAACAAACAACCGATTTAACACAATGACATACCAATCGATTATTTATTTTTGAACAATTATTAAACTGAGACAATAATAAATAATTAGCACTTATAAGTAGGTTTGTCTTTGCTAAAGGCAAAGCAGTTATTGGACCTTCGTAACCTTGTAGATTAATTTTAATTAAATAAGGAACAGTGGAGTTGGTTGGTAAAGGGAGAGCACAATGATTTAGGGGACTGTAATTATTATTATTATTATGAAAACTAATTACTTCTGTGTACACAGCTTAGGTATTATTTTATTGGTACAAGCATAAACTAAGTCAACCTACAAATCCCATGTAAATGGTCGAAAGCGAGCTTCCAAGCCGCGATGTAAATTCCAAGAAACGACGTGCCTTTAGACGAATATTCGCGTTCGCTAAATATTTATCACCGGCCACGTTCGGCGTAACTCGTTCCAGATTTGTACGGCGTACAAAATTATGAGCGGTAAAATGTTTTCATTGCATGGTTTCTCTTCGGTTTGTTTCTCTATGATACAAGTAATGGTTTTATCCGGGGTAAAGTAAAAATCTTAAACTGAGTAATCTTGCTTTTAAAAATAAGAATAATTAATTGCAATCAACTGTCCTGCAATAACTATTATACAGTTCCGTGGAAAAAAAAGGGGGAAAATAAATTTTGGCTTAAAGTCAGGGCTTTATAACTTTTTTATTTTTACTCCGATTTAAGTGCTTTTTAGAGAGCGTGTAAATTATACTTAGAAATGTGTTAATTTTACTGTTTTGTTAAAATAAAAAATATATGATAATCTGTATATTAGTACATATTGAAGAGAGCTCAAAACCACCTTTTCAAAAATAGGGACAAAATTATTTCTTTAGCTATACACAGCCATTTACCTGCTGGTCCTTGTACTCTTTGTTCATGAAATGTCTAAATCCTAAGTCAACAATATTAACACTTAGCAGATGATGTCATCGATCCTGTGCTGCTCGGATGTTTGTTTAGACATCACCGCCGTGTTATTTATGTGCATGTCGCATGTCGCGTTAATTGTTCATGAAATAGACCCGTATATACGCACCCAGAAGTATTTTCAATACTAAAATAGGGCCAACAATTCTTCTTTGGGAAACAGCTAACCAGACACCAATTTTTTGAGGGTGCAATGTTCCCATTTCGGCACAACGTTTTCGGAAAAACGTCATTTTATTTACATCATGTATTTAGCGTATTTTGATAAAAGATACATCTTAAGACATCTTTGTCAAAAAATAAAAATTTAAACTTTACCTGCTTAGTTAAAAACTTCGTAAGTGCGTTCAACATGGGCTCCGTGAAGTCTGATACACTCGCGGGCACGACGAATTGAGGACTGCTATAAATCCCCGCCACAATAACCCAGCTTTGTTCCTTAATGTTTTTTTTGTTGTTCCAAATGACGTTTTTCCAAAAACGGTTAAGGATTAGCGACATGAATGAAGAGTACTTAATTTTTAGTCAATAGTTAAAGGTATGTAAAGAACGTTGTCCAAAGTTTTTATCATACAGGGCGTAAAAAAAAATGGGCACATTAGTGTCACAGCTAATCCATCCCTGCATCTGTGAGTAATTCGCAACACTTTCTGGGATAGTAATTTGAAGGGTCTTACCTGGTATACATCATATGAAAAAATAAATTGAAATATAACTGTTGGTTCAATAATTATATGTCAAAAACTTAATTCCATGGGAGCTCTTCGGGAGCCCATATCCCCGAAAAGGAGGCCAATACGAAAGAAGTTTATATGAACTTGTAGTATTCTTTTCACGTGTTTTTTTCATATCCGGGAGATTTCCCACATTTTCCTGGACACCCTGTATATATATTTATTATCTTAGGCTGGATCCACATACATCCGTGATACGCATCCGTTCTGTACCACATGATTAATATGAACCAATGAAATTTTAGGGAATAAAATTTCATTGGTTCATATTAATCACGTGGTACAGAACGGATGCGTATCACGGATGTATGTGGATCCAGGCTTAGGGTCGGATGAAAGATAAATCAAAATATTACCGTTTTGTGTCAACTAATATGTTACTGTCACCAATAGTTATTTTTAGTTGTTATATTTTATAATTTTTAAATATTTATTTAATATTTTAGGACAAATAAATGTTTATTATTATTATTGTTATGATTATTATTATTCTTAAAGCGATTTTTCCAAAAATATAATTTTGATAATTTTTTTATAAATGTGTATTCCAACATACCTGCTACCTACATAGTTGCTTTTTTAAACCATATTTATATTATTCTTTATCTTATGTATGCCAAAGATTAAAAAACCGATTGATTATAAATCACATCTATGCAGACAAGTCTACCTATATAGGTATATTTGTGTATCGATCTCTCATATATCAGCTGACAGATTTATCTGCCTCACCGTTCTCGGTCCATAGATATTTTTTGTCAGTTGAAAAATTCTTGTGTCAAAACTATACAGCATTTTATAGATACACGATAATGGCGATGCACATAGGATTATCTTTTGCCTTTTAATGGTTTCAAATCCTTCTTTTACTTCGTAATGTTGTTATACAATTTTTTGCACGAGGACTTTTCAGGCTGTTAGAAAATTATTTTTCTTTCACACCTATTTGACTATTTATATAAGCTGTTTCCATTTCCAATAAAAGTATTAGATGGGTACTTATTATTTGTTACTATTAAAGAAAGTGTATGTATATAGTGATAATAAATCATGATCATATTTTTATTAAAGGTATTATAAAAAGTACTGTTTGTTTTTTCTACACCTGTTTATTTTTGGAAAGCTGAAATCCGAAAACGTTGGGGTTATTTGAACTAATTAAATTAGCCTGTATTAATTAAAATGAATGATGTTTACCATTTCAATGGTTGTCCTTTGCTTACCCTATAGAAATTTAAGAGGCAAGTGGGTAAAGGGCCAATGTACCATAAATTGTCATATAATGCCAACATTGCATATGATTATCTATTATTCAACATGGTTTACTGAAATTGTATTGTTTATCCGACAGCTTACCCTTAACTTGGTAGTACAAATTTTCATGAGGAAACACTTCAAAAAATTTGGAAAAATTATTGATGATACTTATTGGTCTGTAGTTTTCGATTCTGGTTTTATCCCCTTTCTTATACACAGGAGTTATTTTGGTTTTTCTTCAAGTATCAGGATAGCATGAAGTTTTTAGGGCCAAATTAAATATTTTAGAAAGAGGTTTTGCAAAGACGTATGCACAATCACGTAAGAGGAAAGACGGTATTTTATCAGGAATATATCCAACTTGCGTACGTCCAACTTGCGTACATGGGTAGGTAGGTCCCGCGAACCAGGTAAAACTGCAAGAGTACATTATTCCAACTTGCGTACGTACACAAATATTAGAAGCTTATAAACAAACTAAGGACATAAAAAAATGCTCTGATAACAACGAACAAACCGGTTGCCAATACACCTTTTAGAACCGATTGGAGAGGGCGTATTATTACGGTCCGTTTAAAACCCTGTGTATGTGAAGACATAAAAAAAAATGCTATGATAACAACGAACAAACCGGTTGATAATACACCTTTTAGAACCGATTGGAGAGGGCGTATTATTATGGTCCATTTAAAACCCTGTGTATGTGAAGACATAAAAAAAATGCTCTAATAACAACGAACAAACCGGTTGCCAATACACCTTTTAGAACCGATTGGAGTATTATTACGGTCGGTTTAAAACCCTGTGTATGTGAAGACATAAAAAAATGCTCTGATAACAACGAACAAACCGGTTGCCAATACACCTTTTAGAACCGATTGGAGAGGGCGTATTATTACGGTCCGTTTAAAACCCTGTGTATGCGAAGACATAAAAAAATGCTCTGATCAACGAACAAACCGGTTGCCAATACACCTTTTAGAACCGATTGGAGAGGGCGTATTATTATTACGGTCCGTTTAAAACCCTGTGTATGTACGCAAGTTGGAATAATGTACTCTTGCAGTTTTACCTGGTTCGCGGGACCTACCTACCCATGTACGCAAGTTGGAAGAAATAATCCTTGTACGCAAATTGGACGTACGCAAGTTGGAAGATACCTTTTATCAGGACCCACAGTTGCTTTAGGCTTCATCTTTTTTAAGCAACGCAGACCATCATATTCAGTAGCACTGTTAATTGAGAGAGAATCAGTGCAATTAAAAGTTACCCCATTATTCAAGAGTGTACTGCTAGTGGAACTGATTACTACCAATAAAAACACTGTTCTAGCAAATCTGGAATTGATATAACACTAAATGTATTTAATTATGGGTTAATGAAAAATAAGCTATCAATACAAAATATGTCTTAGCAAACCTGTTGTATTAGATCATTTTCGGCATTTTCCTCAGTGTAGTGTATATAGAATCGGACTGTAGAGGGGGCAACATTTTAATGTGAACATATTTTAATAAATCAAAAATAAAAAAGGAAAATATTTAAAGTGATTAAAGCGCTTGAATTTTCTCACACTAATTATAATGAAAAAATAATAAAAGACATTCCTACATAGTTTTGGTGTCTTCTTACAAAAATATTCATTAAAAAATTAAAAAACAAAAGGTATGCAGCATCACGCAGCGGTCTCTGATTCATGGAATTGTCACCAAGAAAAATAATTAAAAGAATAATACCCGTTTGGTCAAAGGTTATTATTTTGTTCGTTAGAACTTTAATTAACGCAAGTAACATTTTCTTGAGATGTATGGACTAAACTTAATTGTTCTTTGGAAAGATGCATGGGTCCAGCGACTTGTATAATACAGGGTGATTCATGATGAGTGGCCTTAGAAGACTTATCTATGTACCGTGTGTACCAGTGGCGGCTTCTCCTGAGGCAGGTGAGGCAGTCCTCACCAATAATTTTGCAAATTAAATAAATTACAAATTTATATTACTTTACTATTTGCATAAATATATATCCATTAGAATTAATGCCGTCAATCTTAACGCGCTTCGCTAGAAATATTATCTATCATCCATCTCATTTCTGTATGCGGTCGTATATGGTTAGAGGTCCGGCCTACCGCTTCCTTGTCTAGCGTATTAGTGAAAATATCCAATGTGATGTATGATACCCGTAATAGTCCAGTCGAATCTAGCTTTAAATAGCGCATAAAAACATTCTTCTGAGGCCAGCCTCAACTCTCTACGTAAATTTAATGCGAACGCGAGGGGACTAATCTAATCTATAAAGATGAACGCCGCGACACGGTATTTGGAGAAATGCTATTATTAGATTAACACTATTAACAGGTTGTCCGTTGAAAGCTAAAAGTTTAGAGAGAGTGCATAGTGCATTGTATTTTATTATAGTTTTCGGTAAATACTTTTGTGGTTTTCCTTATTGATTTTTGTTTTGCTTTTTTTCCAACAGTGGGCAGCGATTTTTCTAAAATATTAGTATTACAACATTACTTTTATTACTTATTAGTTCATTTGTTTTGTGCTTACTAGCGAAAAATGGATTCAGCGAGACCTAGCACAGCGTCACAACTTCCCCAGGTAAATGCAAACATTCGCAATCCTACTTGTTATCTTGTTAATTTTTTAGTAAATGAGCAGAATTTTTCAAGTATTAATTCCTATGAAGATAAATTTATACATAGTAAAAGAAGTAAAGCGACCTGTTTCAGATTTGAGTAAACGTCTTATTACTATCGGTGGGGTGGGGAAATCAAATCGGAGCTTTCAAAACACTTGGTACGAAAAGTACGACTGGCTTACTGGTAGTGTAACGTTAAACAAATTATTTTGCTGGCCGTGTATTCTGTTTGCAACAAATAATAGCGACAAAGTTTGGTCAAAATATGGTTATAGCGATTTAAAAAACTTGTCTTAACTTTAAAATCTAACCTTGCTAACAAAACATTTTTCAACTGTGCCTCACCACTTTCAAATACCACGAGCCGCCCCTGGTGTGTACAAGTAAGCACGGTCCTCGGACGACCGTTAACATTACAGGTTTCGGAAAAAATATGATCAGTCAATACCACCAAGAGAAAGAACTGGAAAATATTTTCAAGTTTGTGAGATATCCGTTAGGGGGCGCGTAACAGACATGATCAAAATAGCTATTTACCTAACAAGTGCGGAAAATTAATTTTTTCGCACGAGTCTGCCGTTCACCGAACGACGCGGAGCGGAGTTCGGTGAAGCAGCCGAGTGCAGGGAAAACATTTTCCGCACGTGTCAGGTACAATAGTTTTTCTACAGACGTGTGGATATAAGTAACACATATTTCAAAGAAATTTAATAATTTTTAATTAGCTATAACAATCACATACATATGTAACAGTAACTAATTCTGAGAAAAAAAGTAATGACTACAAGTTATAATTGATATATTATTGATTTTGACATAATCGTGCCGAAAAATTTTTCCGCACTAGTGTGGAAAAACCAATTTTCCGCACGTCTGTAGGAAAAAAAAATATGTATTGCTCAACTAAGAGGTAATGAAAACATTTAATGATGCCGAATCTTTCTTGTTTTAAAAATTTTACTCTCGCTCTCGCTAGACGAGGCTAGAATGAGATGAGAGTGGTCCGGTCTCCTGCGAGACGAGACGAGAGTTTTTTCTGCGAGAATCTCGTAAGACAAGACAAGCAGATGCGAGAACGAGTAATCTCGCAAAAGCTTAAGATTTTGATTAGAATTTGCGATAAACTTTAAAAATAATCCAGTTATAGTATCACTCGATAAAAAAGTTACCATTATTACCGATATTGCAAGTTGGCTAGGGAAAAATCGCTTTGTACAAAAAAAGTTCGAAAAAGGACCTGGGTGGAACTATTTAAAATATGCTGCAACCGGCAACTGCGCTTGCCCAATGTTCCCAAATTTGCTGACGAATTAAGTTCTGATGAAAGATTATCAGATGCAAAATCCTATTTTAAAACGCAAATATTTTATGGAACATTGGATATAGTTATCCGCCAGTTGGAAGGCAATTTAGGAGTTTACATGACATTGCAAGACTTTTTACACCGATTTTTCCTCAAAATATTCGGAACCTGTCGGAAAGTGAACTTGAACAGTTCGTTTTAAACTTGGTAGAAAAATATAATGATGATTTTTCAGTTGGCCTTGCGAGCCAAATTGTGCAACTGAAGCTATCATTTGGCAATAAGCTAATTGAATTGAAAACTGTTCAGGATCTTGCAAAATTCTTAATAGTGTACAATTATTTGCTAGCACCAAATTTTCAGAAGTTTGTACAGCCTGTATTTTGTTTTTAACGCTGCCGGTGTCGGTTGCACAAGCAGAACGTTCATTTTCTAAGTTGAAGATTATTAAAAACCATTTGCGAAGCTCAATGAGTCAACATCGCTTATCCAGTCTTAGTTTTGAACATCGACGACATAATTGAAATTTTAAACTTTTTGAATCGTTATATTTTAGAAACGGTAGCTCGTAGGAAAAAAGTATTAATACATTTTTTTTAGATAATTTTATGCTCTACAATTTTTGTTTGGAGTATTTTTATGATAAAACTTACCGTTTTGCTGAAAATCGCGAAAAACTCATTTTTTTGACATTTGACCTTGAGTAAATTTTTTTCCAAACACGGGAATGATGGGGAACTTATAAATTATATTTATAATTATATTTTGAACAATTATACTGATTTTCAGCTTGTTGTTAATTTATGTACCTTCGATTGTCTAGATTGACCGGACTATATCTAAGATATTTTAGTTGTTCGTTTTTTAACCAAAATTCAAACTTATAAATTCTTGGCTCCGTGGCATCTTTACCCCTCTACTGCCACAAGTAGCACGTAATATTTGCATCTTAGATTTAGGCAAGTGTACTAGTATGGTGTATCGTAATTGAGCCTCGCCAAACCACTCTGCCCCCAGGTCTAAAATCTGAAGTTACGCCACCGGTTATTACACGCACAAATGCAAAACGAATATTACAAAAAACAATTAAAACATAAATGTCCACAATGGTTTATGGAAAAAAACAGAAGGAACGTCCCGATTTATTAATTATCCAGTTAAAACACCATTTAACTATAATTTACACTATATTTAAAACATAATACATACATTTCTTACAAAAAAAAACGACAAATAGACGAGACAGATACGTGTTTTTAGAAATCGGGCGCCAGTAACTGACCCATTTTTGCACTTGCGTGCATTCTGTTCCTCCACGTTGGGGCAACCAGCGAAGCCGTTTTATGCCTTGAGTACTAGAGTACTCAAAAAGGGTCTATCTTACTTTTAATATTCAAAAATTCAGAATCAATTAATTATAGGGCGGCTATCAATGATGAAAATAATTATTATTAACAATAAGAATAACTACTACAAACTTTAATTTTATTTATCATAATTTTACATGTGTTTTCTACTTTTCCTCATAAAATTAAGTTTTATGTTTTTTTTAATTCAATACAAAGCCCCTCTGGGCCCATCATCTACAGTGTCACCATCAGTAAAGTCCGCATCATATGGAAATTTCTTTTATTAATAGCTTTATTCGAAATTTGACTTTGGCATCAAGCTCTGCCTCGATCGAGATGAAAATTAAGCAAAAAATAGTAGTCACGTGATTAGCATATATTTTAATTTTTTCCAAAAAATAATTCAAAAGTGTTTTATTTATATTATATTTCTGAAAATATCGAAAAAAGTTATTAAAAAAAGTTTTTTTAAATGCAGTTTCTAGCCCACTTGCAAAATTTTAGCTGCAGACGATAATTTTGATTTTTTACCTATATTTTGTAAATTGCACCACTTTTGCAAAATAAGACTCAACGCAACCTACATAAAACTTCTTAGTTTTGACAATGCTTTATTTCAGATACATTTTCTTTAAAGTAGCGTCATATTAAATGTGTGTTTTTCTACAAAATCAAAATTAGGCTATTAAAATTTGGTCGCATGTGATGCAAAATTTATTTGTTTTTGATTCTGAACTTCATAAAATAAGTATTTTTAAAAACGTAGTTTGTGTCTGAAAGTAATACACGTTAACGTTATTATGACATAGCTTAATAATAAATTATAATATAGGGGTTTTAAATTAAATCGTTGAAAATAGATAAACTTTACGTTGTTAAACTAAAATTTATTTTCCACTTAAAAAACACTTTACTGAAGACACTGTGTTCTTTTTTGTCTTAATATTAAGGTGTATTACTTTCAGACATAAACTACGTTTTCAAAAATACGTATTTTATGAAGTTACCTTATACAGGGTCAAAAACAAATAAACTTTGCATCACATGCGATCAAATTTTAATAGCCCAATTTAAATTTTGTAGAAAACACACATTTAATATGACGCTAGTTTAAAGAAAATGTATCTGAAATAAAGCGTTGTCAAAACTAAGAAATTTTATGTATAGGTTGCGGTGTCTTATTTTGCAAAAGTGGTGCAATTTACAAAATAGGTATAGGTAAAAAATCAAAATTATCTTATCCAGCTGAAATTTTGCATGTGGGCTAGAAACTGCATTTAAAAAAAATTATAACTTTTTTCGATATTTTCAGAAATAACCCCACTTTTGAATTATTTTTTGAAAAAAAATTAAAATTTGATTGAAAATGCGAATCACGTGACTACTATTTATTTGCCTAGTTTTCATATCGATCGATGCAGAACTTGATGCCAAAGTCAAATTTTGAATAAAGATATTAATAAAAAAAAATCCCATATGATGCGGACTTTATGGTGACACTGTATAAGACTATTTATTTAACTTATGCCTAATGTATTAATTTATTGATATGTTTTTATTATGTAATTGTTCAGTTTAGTGATTTGTTGGTCTACTAACTAACCACTGTACTATTCAATATTTATACTGATATACTATAATAAAATAAACTTTGCATCACATGCGACCAAATTTTAATAGCCCAATTTTGATTTTGTAGAAAAACACACATTTAATATGGCGCTACTTTAAAGGAAATGTATCTGACATAAAGCATTGTCAAAAATAAGAAGTTTTACGTAGGTTGCGTTGAGTCTTATTTTGCAAAAGTGATGCAATTTACAAAATATGGGTAAAAATCAAAATTATCTTATGCAGCTAAAATTTTGCATGTAAGCTAGAATTTGCATTAAAAAAAAACTTTTTCTAATAAATTTTGTCGATATTTTCAGAAATAACCCCACTTTTGAATTATTTTTTGCAAAAAATTAAAATTGACTTAATTTTCATCTCGGTCGAAGCAGAACTTGATGCCAAAATCAAATTTTGAATAAAGCAATTAATAAAAAAAAATCCCATATGATACGGACTTTACTGGTGACACTGTATGTACGTTAAGCTAAAAGTTGATGACTCTTCTCGTGGTTTGTAATTATAAATATATTTATTTACTTAAAAATGTTTTTATATTATTACGTTACTTGTCACAAAATACAACTTAAATTCGTTATAGTCAGGCAACAACTGTAAATTTTTAAATAACCACAACTGTTTTGTTTTTACATCGTTACGCTAAGATGAGAGACCATTAAAAAATGTCTCGGATGCGTATCTCTAATCTGACCTATGTATCTTTTATAATGATCCATGTAAAGGTATTTTTCTCGAATTAAAAACTCACGGTTGTTTTTTATCTGAGGTAATTTCGTTATCTTAATGATATTAAATTTTCTTTAGGGAATTAGACCAGGGTCGATAATTTTTGAAACCAAAAAAAATAATAGTAGGATGAAACCCAATGGAAAAGGAAGAGAATATAACAAAAATGAAAGAAAAATAATTTACGGGCGATCCGATGTCGGGAAGTGGAAGGGGGTGAGTTTTTAAGGGTAGAAAACGATTTATCTCCATTTCCGGCAAAACTACAAGTCCTATGAAAAAACGCTAAATATCAAAGTTGTAGGTAATAAAAAGATCTACAACTTTTGTATTTACACTTGTTTTATATAACCTCAAAATGTATGTGAAAAATTCAAATAACCAAGTTTTTGGTTTTTTATTTTTATCTTTTACAAAAAAAAATTTTTTTCACGAAATTTGGTGAAAACTTACCTTTTTATGTCCCAAACACACTGTAATTTTTTTGATTTAAAATATTTATTTTTTTACCTTATTTTGACTTAATATCGAAAAAGCACCCTAATTTTCAAGCGAAAATTCTCACGTCAAAATATCTGCTTTTCTAAAAAAGTCGGTGGGCTTTTTGTTCGTTGAAATCTCTACTTTCTGATGGTGTAAAAAAAATATACATTACTATGGTAAATGTTCTCAAAAAATGCAAAGAAACAAAAAAATACTCGAATCCGAAATTTTTTTTTTAAATCATTATGTACAATAATTTTGAGCTATTTATTAAAATGTATACTTTAATTACTCATCAATGTAACATGAAATCTTACGTTAGGGTAGTTGAGGGAAGATTTAGGGTCATGCAAGAAGGATCGCTTTGTTCTACTTGCCGGGTTGCTGAGCCTTCTCACAACTTTTACCACTTTTCGCATAATGTTAGGAAAAAACATACAAAAAACGATTTATAATGAAAAATACTAAATAAAGTTCTTGACAAAAATTATCTTACTCTAGCTGTTATTAATAAGCTGTTCAGATCTTAATTTAGCTGTCCCTGTAAGGAAATTCCTATAGACAGGGTTATTAATCAAAGAAAATCAGTAGGTAGAAGATGTAGAGCTCGAAGCATAAACTACCGAAAGAAAAGTTGCAATAGATTGCTTATAGTCCACACACGCAGAAACGTTAAATACTGGTTCTAGATTGATTTATTAAGGATAATGTATAGATGAATTATTAATAAGAAGATTTTGTGGATAACGATAATATAATTATTGGGAAGCTAATATATATATGTAAATACTAGCGGGTAACCGCGACTTCGCTCGCGTAATTCACTTTTATAAATTCCCTATCGAAACAAAGCAACACTGAGAAAAAGCCTTCTATTCCTTATAAGAATTTACATACTCTTTATACAACTGTTTAATACTATAGGTGACAGCAACGTGCTTTCCTACTGTAAGACAACGAAAATTGCTAAACCGTTGTGTAGTGATAATATCACGGTAATTTAGCCAATAGGAAATAGGAGTTATTGCTACCATAGAATGGTTTATAGCCATTATTACTCTCAATACTCACAGTAAATAATTATCAAGTTCTATTGGGGGTGTAATCTGGTTTTATATAGGTACTGTATTAGTTCCCACTACAGTTGTAATCATAATAATATTCAGTGGCGGTTCGTAAATGAAGGGCTCTGGGGCGCCGCCCTCCCTGCAATTATTTCACACAGAATCCAAAAATACTTTACTTAAAAAACCAATAAAGCAATGTATGTAAGCAATCCATTAAAATAATTCAAACCAAACATAGCCCTATTCCTGCGGGTAGGTTATACTAAGCGCGGGCATAATTCAAACCAAACAGCCCTATTCCAGCGGGCAGGCTATACTCACAGACAAGCAAGTTGCTCTCAAGATTATACTAAGCGCGGGCGGGCGATTATTCGTCCCGTCCCGATTCAACGCGACTTCTCGTTATGACTACGGAGGCGTGACGTCACCTACATATCACACAACGGGGAGCTCAAAATTTTTCGCCCAACTCGCGATTCGACCGGTCGATGCCGCTCACGGGCTCACGTTTTGTTTATTTGTTTTGATTTATTTATTAGTTGTTAGAAAGTTGGAAAATTTCGTCTAATATGAAGGTCATTGATTTACAGAAGCTTGTGTTTAGTAGTTCTCTGAGCTTAAGTGAAAAACTTGATTTAAAAAATACAGGGCGGCTACTACCAATATTGAATATAGTATCTACAAGTGCAATTAAAATGTAAAAGTAAGGCACAGTTTACGCGTAAGTTTGACAAATAAGTATATAATAAAAAATCCTGGATACTTATGCGGTTGTGAGGACAATTTTTTTTTGTTTCGTGTGTCTTTTTTTTAACGGGGATGATAATTGGACTATAGATGGGGTGCAGGACTTAAAACATCTTTCAGAGAAAATAAAAAACATGAAAATAGTGCAAAATATCGTTATAATGTGGTAAGTTTTGAGATGTTAGGACTAATATTTTAACTTGTTTAAGTAGTGCTTATGCTGATGAAATTAAAATTCACAACGAGAAAGTTAGAAAAAACAGACACATACTTTCGAAAATAATAGACATTTTAATTTTTTTTTAATTTAAAGCCAGCGCCCCCCCCCTGACTCACTAGTCACGAGCCGCCACTGATAATATTTGCTTACTACGCACTAAAAATCAGTACTCTAGTTCTCAAAAATTTAAATAGCTTCTAGTGTGATATTGTTCTTGTCCTTTAACATTGCATATTATTATGATTATCTATTATGCAACATGGTTTACTGAGATGGTAAAATTCATCCATAGAGTGTAAAGTCCAATACTAATGATGGGTTGTGCGAAATAAACATTTTCTATTGCTTTATCGGAGATGCAACGTTTAAAAAAAACTTAAATATAAAGTAAAAATAAATTAATTGAAACAGCTATTGGTACGATCAATAGAATTCAAATTCAGACAGGACAGCTAGAAGTCTCTGAACAACGATGTGACCTGCGCAACAAATACGTTAAAACTAATAGTACGGCGGGCGGCGATTGCCGATCGCTACAAACCCCCACCATCAAGGGCGTCCAATGGGGGGGGGGAACGGGCACTTGCTTCCCCCCCACCACCAACAAGGGCGTCCATAGGGGGGGCAAACGGGCACTTGCCCTCCCCACCAACAAGGGCGTCCATAGGGGAAGGGGCAAACGGGCACTTGCCCATCCCCCCCCTAGGCGCCCACATTACTATTTTATTTCATAATTCAGTATAAATATTGAATAGTACAGTGGTTAGTTAGTAGACCAACAAATCGCTAAACTGAACAATTACATAACAAAAACATATCAATAAATTAATACCATTAGGCATAAGTTAAATAAATAGTATTTTACAGTGTCACCATAAAGTCCGCATATGGGATTTTTTTTATTAATATCTTTATTCAAAATTTGACTTTGGCCACAAGTTCTGCATCGATCGAGATGAAAATTAGGCAAATAAATAGTAGTCACGTGATTCGCATTTTCAATCAAATTTTAATTTTTTTTGAAAAAATAATTCAAAAGTGGGGTTATTTCTGAAAATATCGAAAAAAGTTATAATTTTTTTTAAATGCAGTTTCTAGCCCACATGCAAAATTTCAGCTGGATAAGATAATTTTGATTTTTTACCTATATTTTGTAAATTGCACCACTTTTGCAAAATAAGACTCAACGCAACCTATAAAAAAAATTTCTTAGTTTTGACAACGCTTTATTTCAGATACATTTTCTTTAAACTAGCGTCATATTAAATGTGTGTTTTTCTACAAAATTTAAATTGGGCTATTAAAATTTGATCGCATGTGATGCAAAGTTTATTTGTTTTTGACCCTGTATAAGGTAACTTCATAAAATAAGTATTTTTGAAAACGTCGTTTGTGTCTGAAAGTAATACACCTTAATATTAAGACAGACAGGGTCAAAAACTTTGCATCACATGCGACCAAATTTTAATAGCCCAATTTTGATTTCGCACAAAAACACACATTTAATATGGCGCTACTTTAAAAAAAATGTATCTGAAATAAAGCATTGTCAAAACTAAGAAGTTTTATGTAGGTTACGTTGAGTGTTATTTTGCAAAAGTGGTGCAATTTACAAAATATGGGTAAAAAATAAAAATTATTTTATACAGCTGAAATTTTGCAGGTGGGCTAGAAACTGCATTTAAAAAAACTTCTCCCTATAACTTTTTTTTGATATTTTCAGAAATAACCCCACTTTTGAATTATTTTTTGAAAAAAATTAAAATTTGACAGATAATGCGAATCACGTTACTACTATTTTTTTGCTTAATTTTCATCTTGATCGAAGCAGAACTTGATGCCAAATTCAAATTTCGAAAAGCTATTAATAAAAAAAAATCTCATATGATGCGGACTTTACTGGTGACACTGTATATAAAAAGTATTGTTTAAGTTTTTGCCCCCCCCCCCTGAAAAACGCTCTATGGACGCCCTTGCCCACCAACGTCTTGTGAATTATAGGTTCTAAAGGATACAATTCGTTTTTGGGGACGCTGCTCTGCTTCTTAATTGTAGAGAAAGCGCTTTCCTGGGAACAAAATGCGTCGCATTGAGAAGATACGATTTATTTCTTGACAAAATTGCTGTATTAAAAGTAGCTTATTATTCGACAATACTGTGCTGCTTATGGTACTGATAACTACCAATAAAAACGGAAATAAAGCGGGTTTGATATACTAGCAATTTATTTTTCCGGACACCCTGTATATGGCCTACATTTTCATTTTACCATTGTTGAATAATATACGGTTATTCAATAATTTCAATCGCAACTTAAACAGAAATACAAAGTGGCCAATTACAACAAAAATAGCAATATTTTTTTAGTGTAAAAATGTTTCTTTGGGTAAAACATTATTTAGTTTTTGCATTACCATTTCCGAACCTCAGAAGCAAACTATGTTAAGTCACACATTTGCGATTTTTACTTTTTAATGTTAAGTCAATCAGCGGCACGTCCTCTTTATATTGATATTTTTATTTTTTCATTATCTCAACTCGTTTAAAAGTTAACACTTCTAAAACTATATTAAGTCCACGAAAAAAAGGCTAACTATATAGGTTAGGTCATGTTAATATAGTATCGCTTTGCAAGTTGGCAACGATGCGTTATATTACGTCACGGAATGGATTATTTTCAATATGTATTTTTGGTTCAAATTGACTTAACATTTTTTGGGCTCTGCTATGAATTAAGAAACAAAGTGACTTGATATACTAACTCTAATTGGAACAAAAACAAAAAAAAAACTTTAACAAGCTCGCCTGAAAAATCAAAATTTTTGACTTATAACATACCTACTTCTTGCTGCTTCTCAGGTACAGATTTTATTTGAAAAATATGAGTCTAGTTCATACAGGGTAAACCATCACCAAAATGAATATGTTAACGAGGTAAAAGAATTTGCCAATTTTTCTTGTGATATAATAAGAAGCAATAAATATATCTACACAGTCAGTGAGCACAAATTAAACCAACCCAAAAAAAAACATGGAATTTAAAGGTCATGTTCTGTACATTTTCAATTTACCATTTAATATTACGGTTGTATCGAAGATTTATTGCAGAACTGGGAATAAGGCGAAACCAAGGAAAACTCATAAATCGGTAAACGGCAAAAAATGCAGTTACAGATGTGCTTTGGTGGGTGTCTCGCACACCTTATATTGCTTTAGAGGAAATTCAGACTTGTTAGGTTGTTTATTGTAGGAAATTGATCGAATAGATCTGCATTTTTAATTGCGAAAACGTGCACGGTGCAAGTATACCATCACTACACTAAGGAAAATGATCTAATACAACAGGTTTGCTAAGACATAGTTTGTATTGATAGCTAGTCGGAACTAATACAGTATACAGTGAGGACAAAAAGTGTGGAATAAATTCATTATCTAAATGACGATTTATTTTATGAACAATCGCTCGGACACGTCAACTTTATTTTTATTTTCTACATATTTTGAAAATATTTCTCCTTATACAGGGTTGTCCAAAAAAGTAGGATCGAATTCTACGTAAAATTCTAAACAATTTTCTTGTAGCATGTGATATACCTATGTCGAATAGTTTCAGAATTACACAGGTTGAAAATTAATTTGTAATACCTATTAATAAAGTAGGCTTTGGAAATCCGAAAAGAAACAAAGCGTTAAATGTAATGTCAGCAAATTATTTCATTAAAGTTTACTGTCAAAGAAGAAACATCAAAATTTTTTCTAGTCAAAAATTTCGTGAATTAATTTCATCTAATAAAAATGAAATTAACCGAAACAGAAAGAATTGAAATATTAATGATGAAGTTTTTCCAGACAGGTGGATCGGGAGGAGGGGGTTTATTGAGTGGCCAGCGAGATCACCTGATTTGACACCTTTGGACTTTTTTCTATGGGGTTATTTGAAGAAACCTATAGATCTTGAGGACTTGAAAATTCGCATTCGAAATGAACTTCGACTAATACCTTCTAGTGTAGTGTATAACAATCAAATTGAGTTTGTAAATAGACTTGGATATTGCCAAGTAGCAAATAGTGAACATTTTGAACATCTAATTAAATACCATTAAATTACCTTCAGAGTATCCAATATTATGCATTACTTACGATTAGTGTTAATACTGTTAATTTTTCTGAAATTTAGCATTGTTGTTATTAAAGAAAGTTTCTCAATATCTATTTTTTGAGCGACCCTGTTTAATTAAAAAAAAACAAATATTGAAATCCATTTAGATAACTTTCAGACGTTCATAATTTCTGTCATGTTGGAAAAGATTTTGCAGTAATTAATAACTATGTTTTTTTTTGCCGCTACACCACAGAAAATAAGAATAAAAATTAATTTTCAACCTGTGTAATTCTGAAACTATTCGACATAGATATATCACATGCTACACAAAAATTGTTTAGAATTTTACGTAGAATTCGAAAATGTAATAATATATAGGGTGTTCTATTTAAAAAAAATAAGTTGACTTGTGTCCTACTTTTTTGGCCAACCCTGTATAAGGAAAAATATTTTCAAAATATGTAGAAAATAAAATGAAAGTTGACGTGTCCGAGCGATTGTTCATAAAATAAATTGTCTTTTAGATAATGAATTTATTCCATACTTTTTGTCCTCACTGTATAAAACCAGATTACACTTCCAATAAAACTTGATAATAACTGTGAGTATTCAAAGCAACAATGGCTATAAACCATTCTATGGTAGCATTTCAACTCCTATTTCCTATTGGCTAAATTACCGTGATATTATCACTACACAACAGTCTAGCAATTTTCGTTGTCTTACACTAGGAAAGCGCGTTGCTGTCACATATAGTATTAAACAGTTGTATAAAAAAAATGTAAATTCTTATTAGGAATAGAAGGGATTTTTCTCAGTGTATTATTGGAATTATATGTTACTTTCCGATTTTGTCATTGGTTAGTGTTTGGTTAATAACTAATAATTGATACAATTAATAGGTAGGGGAGACTGGTACACAATGATATATAGTACACAACAGTGGCGGATTCAGAAAAAACTGACAGGGGGGGCACTTACTTGTTATCTTGGGGTGCACGAAAACTCCGCTGCGGACAAAACGCGCCGCAGGCGAAAATTTTTTAAGACCACGCCCAAATTTGGTCAATAATTTTTAGTAAATATTTTTAAAATGTATGATTACCTACTTATTTTATTGAAAATGAAATAAGATAAAAAAAAATAAAAAAAGGCCAATTTATTTTTCATTAGCGGGTACATTGTTTAAAAGTAAAGTTCAATCTTCTGGTTTTATTTCCAGCAAACTTATCAATAACAATAAAGTCCCTAGATCTACACTTTGTGATCTGTGTCAAGTTAATTTCGGGTTTAGGTCTTCCCTCAATTTTAATTTCAATTTTTTGCTCAATACTTAATGAGCTAAAATTGTTTCTCAAATATTCCACATTCATAGCCGTTTTGGAATGTTTATTTTTATTAAAATAAGTCCTTACTACCCCAAAATAATACACTTTCTTTGTAAACAAAACCACAGATTACAGTTTTCTGTAACAAAACACAAATTCTAAAATCCTAAAATGTATGCTTTTTATCTAACGTGCTTTTACGCCATCTTTTCGCTAATTATCAAACCACGTTGAAAACCTGATTTTTAATATCCATTTCTAAATGCTGTAAAGTTTTGGCCCCAAAAAGTATTTGGTTGTTACAGTACAATGCTTTGTCACTGTGTTTGAAATTTTTTGGTGTTGCGCTTAGGTTGGTTCGTGCGAAATTATTATGACAGGGGGGGGGGGGGCACGTGCCCCTGTGCCCCCCCTCTAAATCCGCCACTGGTACACAATGAAACATCGTCCCTAACTTATTTAAATTTGCCGCCCGAACGCCGAATGTAAAACCTCGAATGCGTTGCATTGTGATACTCTTGTCAACGGTTAGTCGTTTGTTAGATCTGCTCATAGACCGAACTAGACGGATTTTTTAAAATTTTGTGCTCTAATTTTTTATTTTTAATTGTGAAAACTGAAGGTATAGTAGTTACACATTTTAACGTCAGCCTTTCAAACATTTTTTTTTATTTTGTAATTATATTGTCCTTCCAACCTCCAAATTCCGTTTGAATAAATTAACGGCAACTAATAATTTTCTGACTTGTGGTGACTACATCTCTGGTAGTACACAATGAAACAGTCACTGGTAGAACACATTGATACATGTAGATTTCCAATGCTGCCAAAATTTTCATTTTCCAAACGTCCCCGACATTCACACGGCCTACAAATCAGATTTTGTTATGTTGCTACCATCACCAAGGGCGTCCATAGAGCGTTTTTCAGGGGGGGGGGGGGGGGGCAAAAACTTAAACAATATTTTTTTATATATGACTAATTATTTAACATATAGGTACCTTATGCCTAACGGAACCTACAGAATTCGTAAAAAATAAACACAAAATTAAGTTTTCATCATAAAATAAAAATGTTAAATTACTAGACGTCTTGCCAAACTCGTTGATTACTTTTTTTATTAAATTTTCTTTATTTTTTTGTAAATAATCATAATCAGTTTAGTGATTTGTTGGTCTCTACTAACTAACCACTGTACTATTCAATATTTACAGGCGCGGATCCAGAACTTTGCTTTGGGGGGGGGGGGGGGTCATCATGATATAAATGGAGTTAAAAAGCGCCGCAGGCTAAAAATTTTTGCGACCACGCCCAACATTTGACAGAGAATGCGCTATAGGCGAGAAAATTTTCAATGATAATTTTTACATTAAAAAGGATAATATATGCATGTAAATTAATGTTAAAGTGAATTCAAAAAAAGAAAAATATAACTAATTTATGGTATAGTAATGTTGTCATGAATCTTGTGAAAAAGCTGCAGAGGAAGTCAAAACAGTAAATTCATTTATTTATTTTCTGTTTTGGGGGGTCATGACCCCCAAGACCCCCCCCCCCCGCTGGATCCGCGCTTGAATATTTATACCGAGGGGTAATTCACTGGCGAAAATGGTGTACAACTTCTAGAAAATACAAAAGAAAATACAGAAAATAAGAGGAAAATGCAGAAAATACGAAGAAAATACAGAAAATACGAAGAAAATACAGAAAATACGAAGAAAATACAAAGAAAATACGAGAAAAATACAGGCAACATAAGGAAAATATGGAAAATACGCGCGCCAATCAATTTGGCAATGACGTAAAGTCGTTAACGCTGCCGGGTTTTCGACGGTTTTAATGATGGGAATAACCAACTTAAGATTCTGGAACAACGCTGCTTTGACTTCTAAAAAAAAATTGAGTAAAGCCAATTTTTTTTTGGCGAAAATGGTGTACAAGTTCTAGAAAATACGAGAAAATACAAGGAAAATACAGAAAATACGAGAAAAAATAAGAAAATACATGGAAAATACAGAAAATACGAGAAAAATTAAGAAAATACAAGGAAAATACGAGAAAAATTAAGAAAATACAAGGAAAATTCAGAAAATACAAGGAAAATACGAAGAAAATTCGGCAATATGGAAAATGGTGTACAAATTTTTCTCAGTGAATTACCCTCGATTTATACTGAATTATGAAATAAAAAGTAATGTGGACGCCTAGGGGGGGGCAAGTGCCCGTTTTGCCCCCCCCCCCCCTATGGACGCCCTTGACCATCACCTATGTGCACAAAAAATAAAAGACTTTCATCCTATTACAAGTTTGGGGTATAATTTCAAAACATTATTGTTAAGAATAACATAAATGTATCTTAGAGTGTCTTATTATTTTTGTTAAGTAATACGAATTTTGGTAAAACATTTTGTCTGGTTGTATGATTATTTTCATTTCTGTTCTTACTGTTTTCAGCCATACATTTAAAAATAAAATATAAACGTTTTATTGTGTACTACCTGAAGTGTCAACGTGTACCACCCATGGTACACAATGCAACAAATTCAGCGACTATTATTTTATGGATTACCTCATTCCAGTGTTTAAATTTTTGAAAAGTAAATTATAATATCTGTGGGTTAATAAACAGTTTAGGGAAAAATGTTCTTATAATTTGTCTCGCCTTAATAGGATTTAAAAAAAAACATTTTCAAAAATGTGTTCCATTGTGTACCAGTCTCCCCCACATGATTTGGGACACCCAGTATAAGATTAAAGGTCAGTTTTTTAAAATAATTTGATATGTGGCGCTCAACAAACACTTTTAGTAGTGGGATGTTTTTTCAGGATGTTAGTGTTAAATATAATAAATTCCCTACAAAATAACGAAAAAGCCCATTACGAATTTAGTTAATTTTTACCATAAGACTTAGTAAACTAAACTAAACATAATAAAACTATTGACTGTTTGAAGGTTGGAGACAATGATGTTTCTTGAATGATGAAAGAGTTTTGGACTTCCATTGTCTTTATTTGTTTTAAATCACAACGTTTCAACTGATAAGTATCTCCAGTCGTTTTCAGGTAAATACTAAATAAGTAAAGTAACTACAAGACTATTTATAGTATCTAGGTGCACTGAAGCATAACGATGACGAACTAAGAGATTTTCTAGATCACCTCAATAGCTTAACACCAACAATCTAATTCACCATGGAGAAAGAAGAAAACAACCAATTACCGTTTTTAGATGTCAACGTGAAGAAAAATGGCAACAGCATCCAAACTTCAGTATACAGAAAACCTACGCATACAGGTCAGTATCTCAATTTTACATCAAATCAATCAAACAACACGAAACATGGCATAGTTAAAACCCTCGTGGATAGAGCAATTACAATCTGTAACTAGGAAGAAGCACTTAAAAAAGAAGCTCACCACATCAAGATCGACCTCAACAAAAATGGCTACCCCACAAGATAAGTTGACACAATATTGGAAAATCGTATAAGAATCGACCCAACGAGCAAGAAGCAAACAGAGAGGCACAACCAACACTCAATATTCCGTATGTCAAAGGAGTACCTATTTGAGAAAATAAGAAGACTAGGACAACGATATAACATCAACACCGTATTCAACTCGAGGGACGCCCTAAGAAGACATCTGATGAAGACAAAGCCTACAAGTCAAAAAAACCAGATCCCCTGTGAGTGTGGCCAATCTTATATAGGTGAGATGTTAAGCATTCAAGACTAGGACAAGGATTAACGAACACAAAAACAATACGTTAAAAGGAGAGACCTTAAAGTCAGGTGCAGCTGACCATGCCTGGAAACATGGTCACCAATCACCATATCATGTGGTCAGAAGCTGAAATCCTACATAAGGAACCACACTGGAGAAAAAGAAAGTTTAAGGAAGCTGCTGCTATTCACCAGAACCCAGGCTGCTTTGGTAAACCATCATTAGACATAAGAAATATCTGGAAACCTTTGTTAGATAGATGTAATCTTAGGATAAGATCGCGTGCCAACTGAACCTGAACGCATGACTGCACCCACCTCAGTTATGCTTCAGTGCACCTAGCTAGTATAAAAATAGTTTTCTAGTTACTTTACTTATTTAGTATTCACCTGAAGACGACTGGAGATACTTACCAGTTGAAACGTTGTGATTTAAAACAAATAAAGATAATGGAAGTCCAAAACTCTTTCATCGTTCAATAATAAAACTATTCCAACAAAACATTTATTAAACCGAATAATTACACGTATGTAATAATTTAATATACAAGTAAATTATGCATAAATACCCGACTTGACATATCGGTTAATACACCATTTAAGTTTTTGCTTTATTTGCTCCGTGCACCTGGACTTGATGGCGTGTGGTTCGGTCTACGGTTCGATGCAAAAAACTAAAAACCTACCTACACATTCTACGGCTACTAATTTATGATATTTGTTCTTTTTTTGGTAATTAATTCTGTAATTCTCAATAGGAGCATGGCTTTTATACGATTTTATAATTTCTCGTATTGTTTCTTTTGGTTGATTGCAATAAATCATTGTTGAATATAGGTGAATTTGGTTAAGTAATAATATTAATTATAAAAAATCGGCCAATACCTTTATCCGCGTTACTTTCCACGCTAATAATAAATCAGTTCTATAGTAAAACACTTATAGCTTTTTAATGTTTCATTAGTATTTATTATAGAATTGCTCTACATATGTTTCGCCTTTCTAGGGCTTTTTCAAGAGTACTTATGATACTAAAGTTAATTTACAAATTTATATTTTCCTACCACTATTGTTAAATATCGAAAAGAATAATTTATGTTATAGTGTTTCTTAGGTCAATTTAATGACATTAAACTGTGGGAATTTCCTAACCATAGGCGTTCCACACAAATAATTAATATGCGTATACACACTTATAAGTTTGTTTTACATTAGGTTTTTGTACATACTACACTTTATAAACCCACTGTATATATAATAATATTATATTAAAATAATAAATATAAGGTAACTCAAAAATTCTATATACAAAACTAAAATCAGAAAAATAAACCTGACACGGCACGACACTGCTCAGAAAATGCTTTAATTTTTTTACCAGAACTTCATTCTCGTCAACCAGACTCCGGCCCGTTCATCAAGGCATAACCACGTATATTTTATCTTCGTCTCTTCCACGCCATCGGCGGTCACTGGCCTATCTCTGTCTGGCAGAATCGATCGTCAGACGGGCCGGGTACCGGTTCAGCTTATATCCTGGCGCTTTAACTGGCGCTTATCACCCCTGACAACGTGCATAAATTGTGAACGATTGCCAGTTCTACCAAATTTTCTGGTTTGTTAATATATTATGTATAAGTATACGAGAAACAAGGGTTTGTTAATCAGTTGTTTTTAAACACTGAAAACACTTTTTGTCTTGATTTCAGTTATATTGTTTCTTAAGGACTAAAGAATGTATTATTATAACAATGAATGACTTGTGTTTTTTTTTCTGTCACACTCAAAACTCCTCGGTTTAAAGTATATTTGCAAACTAGCTTTCAAAGAAAGTTACTGACTAACAATTGAATACTGATATAAATGAAATATCTTTAATAAAAAAAACTTAAAGAATTGAAGAAGAAAGATCTGACAACCCTGGTTGTGCGGTCGGTCTCTTTGAGACTGTTTACCGCCGTATGGAATGATTGGAATGTCCTCAAACTGAGATTGAATAAATAATACCTGGGAGCTATTCTTATTGTTTATTGGGGCCTATCATTGGGAATTCCGGGGTTAGTTGACAAAATACAACTATCTAAAATTGGGGTATTTTGGAACATTTGTTGTTCATTAGTGGTCAGGGTTTTATTATTATGTAGGGATTTCTTTATTTCTAATTGCTCTAAAAGGTCCAATCTTTTACCTTTATTTTCAGCATGGATCAATTGTAAACTTTTTGGGTCTATAAAATTGTTGTTCTCTATGCAATGAGTGGACATCCCTGTGCATTTATCATTTTTTATATATAACCAATAGGTTAGTCACATTTCCATTAAATAAAGAAAATTTCGACAAAGAACTCAGTACTATTAAACAAATAGCAAAAAACAACGGTTACAAAGACAGTCTAATTGACAATCTATCAAAAAAGAAAAGAAGAGATCAGGTCAGGAGAAGTGAGTTGATAAGCATGCGCAGTGGCGCAACCAGAAATTTAGTTCGTGGGGGGCTTTAACTTCTTGCGCCGCAGGCAAAAAATTTTTTGGATGCCACGACCTTTTTTGGGTAAAATACGTATGATTGACGAGAGCAACAGCCCCCTAAAACTTCTGCAATAATACGACGCTGGCCCTAACTAAATATTTATGAAAAAAAAATTAGAGATTTCATTTTAATTAGTAAAAATGTATTTAAAATAAGTAACTCATATATTAATCATACTTATACTAAAACAAAACAAAAACCTTATACAATAAGTTGTAAGTAATCACTAATAATACTAATATTTAAGTAAAATTCTTCGTTTTGTTTTTGCCTTTTCATCCAGAATTTCTGCCACGGTAATATCAATATCGTGGTTCGCATAAAGAACTGCCAAACCATTTAATCTGTCCTCTTCCGTGGTGCTACGCAGATATGTCTTTAAATATTTTAAATTTGAAAAGGACCTTTCAGATGTGGCGGTTGTAATAGGCAAAGTTAAAAAAATTTGTAAAAGCCTTTTTATATTAGGAAATGTATTAGCATCACATTCGGAATACACTTTGTCCAAATCTTCTTTCAGTTTTTGTTTTTGCATTTTTTATATCACAGCTCAAGTTCAGCTTTTAACATCGTTTTAATGGAAAACTCTTCAAGGAACTCATTCTTGTAGAAGATGTGAAGTTTTAAAAAACATTTAAATTGACTACCAAAATCTTGATTATCATATGGAAAGAGGCATTCCAAATTTTAAAGGGTTTCTCGATGTTTTAAAAACCGATCCTCGAGATTTGCTATGAGGCCATCTAAAAACGGAATAAAAATTGTTATTTTAAAATACTCAGCAGCGGAATCGGTTTTTATAACCAATCTGTGTGTTTGTCTTGGCGGTAGTCTAGGTACTCTGATTTCAATATCGTATTCCGAAAGTAGATCTTGAGCTTCCTTAAAAATATTTTGAAAATTATCATCTGCCAGGCCTCTTATTTCTTTAACTTCATCTGTTACGTCATTAGCTAACTGTAATGCTTAAAAAAGGTTTAAATCGACTGTTTGTAGAATCTTGCGGCATATATTCTTTCTGTACACATTAGTGCGATCACAAATTTGGGACTTATATAATGCTGGCCAGTAATCCAGATGCCTCAGTGGAAGTATTTCGGTCGGTCCATTCAGTCAGACGTAGTATAATTTCACTATTGATAACATGATTGATGTAAATTATGTGGCTGAATATAAAATATTAGTAAAAGTAGTGACATGAAAAATTGGTTTGCGATTAAACGAATAGGCTAAGTTTCTAAGCTCGGGGGGGGGGGCTGCAGCCCGGCAGCCCCCCCACCCTGGTTGCGCCACTGAGCATGCGCATTACGCAAAAACTAATGGTCAAGTTTTTATAAATTTTGCATTGTGGTTTTATTGTTATTGCAATTCTAAAAGGTTTTTATTTCTCGTCTCTCGAATTTGTTTTGTGTTTGTGTTTGTGTTTGTGTTTGTGTTTGTGTTTGTGTTTGTGTTTGTGTTTGTGTTTGTGTTTGTGTTTGTGTTTGTGTTTGTGTTTGTGTTTGTGTTTGTGTTTGTGTTTGTGTTTGTGTTTGTGTTTGTGTTTGTGTTTGTGTTTGTGTTTGTGTTTGTGTTTGTGTTTGTGTTTGTGTTTGTGTTTGTGTTTGTGTTTGTGTTTGTGTTTGTGTTTGTGTTTGTGTTTGTGTTTGTGTTTGTGTTTGTGTTTGTGTTTGTGTTTGTGTTTGTGTTTGTGTTTGTGTTTGTGTTTGTGTTTGTGTTTGTGTTTGTGTTTGTGTTTGTGTTTGTGTTTGTGTTTGTGTTTGTGTTTGTGTTTGTGTTTGTGTTTGTGTTTGTGTTTGTGACAATTTTGACGACATGGTAGCTGTGGTATTTGATGATGAAATCTAAAACTGAAGGTTCAATGAAAAAAGCTTTTATTTAATATTATAGTTATAGTTATTATAGTTACTTTTGAACAATATATATTGTTTTATTTGTTCTCGACTGTTTACAGTATTTACATAAATAAATATTAAGATTAAAGTAATACTATTTTTTTTGTTTTATTGAATTATGTTTCTATTCAAAGGTAATACCTAGTTATAATAAGGTTTAAAGTATTTATCTTGTTTTAATATAAATAAATACAAACCGATAATTTAATAACATAATCAGATATACAGGGTGATTCAAAAGTACTTTGACAAACTTCGGGAGGTAATTGCTGGCAATATTTTAACATGAAAAGTTCTTATAAACAGTGGTCCTTGGCGACTTCGTTACGGAGATACAGGGTGTTGAAATGTTAAAAGAAATAGTAATAATTTTTAAATAACTCCTTAACGAGTTATTTTTTTTTATGAAATTTTGTGAATTAAATAAGCATCTAAGGACACTTATTTTCAAAGTACAACACGTTCGTAAATTTAACCAGTGGCGTCGGTACACAATGTTACTATCATATTTCTTGTAAAAACTATGCTACACCACTGACTTATTTTATTTTAACTTTTTTCTTATAAATCCCCCCTTTATTTAGAACAAAAAAGATCACGTGTGTTTTTTTGATACGAGGGACGGTTTAAGCGTAAATTATTATTTTATTTAAATATACACAAATATTAAAAAATGTGTTTTAAACTGATCAACCACTCAAATATTTATTACAGTATTTTAACGAATACCTACATACATACTTACTAATAAACAAATATGTATATTCCTAAGGAAGGTATCTGAGGATGCCTATTTTCTAAGTATAACACGTTTTCAGTGGCATACATATTTATTTATTAGTATGTTATTTTTTAATATTTTGTATTTTGACAAGGCGGCTTTGGAAATGCTTTTTTTGTCGATAAATTAAAATATATTTGACAGTTAGTTACCATTTAAAATAACAAAACTGAAGAAATAAAACTCAGTGGTAACTAACTGTCAAATATAATTTAATTTATCGAAAAAAAAAGCATTTCCAAAGCCGCCTTGTCAAAATACAAAATTTAAAAAAATAACATACTAATAAATAAATATGTATGCCACTGAAAACGTGTTATACTTAGAAAATAGGCATCCTCAGATACCTTCCTTAGGCATATACATATTTGTTTATTAGTAAGTATGTATGTAGGTAGGTATTCGTTAAAATACTGTAATAAATATTTGAGTGGTTGATCAGTTTAAAACACATTTTTTAATATTTGTGTATATTCAAATAAAATAATCATTTACGCTTAAACCGTCCCTCGTATCAAAAAAACACACGTGATCTTTTTTGTTCTAAATAAAGGGGGATTTATAAGAAAAAAGTTAAAATAAAATAAGTCAGTGGTGTAGCATAGTTTTCAAAAAAATATGATAGTAACATTTTGTACCGACGCCACTGGTTAAATTTACGAACGTGTTGTACTTTGAAAATAAGTGTCCTTAGATGCTTATTTAATTCACAAAATTTCATAAAAAAAAAATAACTCGTTAAGGAGTTATTTAAAAATTATTACTATTTCTTTTAACATTTCAACACCCTGTATCTCCGTAACGAAGTCGCCAAGGACCACTGTTTATAAGAACTTTTCGTGTTATAATCTTGCCAGCAATAACCTCCCGAAGTTTGTCAAAGTACTTTTGAATCACCCTGTATATGAATAACCAATAGATAAACAATTATTCGAAATTTAAATGCAAAATCAAATAAATGGTGCATGCTCTAGAATATACAGAAAAATATTCTACCTCGAAGATCATACATCATATTTTCAGTAAGTAAAAAGTTATGATCAATTTAAACTCATCTAACTAGGCCTAGGTTATACAAACAAGTTAAAGCCCAGACCTGTCTATTTTCCCATACGTTTTAAACGATAATTTTGCAGTATGCATGCCTATTCCTGTGTGGTTTTGTTTACATGCCGCCATAAATTTGCCACTGTCGTATTGTCTATGACTTGAATGATGCTTCGCGTTGTCGGTCCAACGGTATTGGCGTGCGGAAGAATACGACTTTGCGTACTTGTTAGGAAAATAACTGTTAGGCAAACTCTGAAAAGTGCCTTGGAACGAAAAATTGTGGGAAAGGAAAGATGTTTCTTCCGTAAACTTTAACAAAGTTCTTTAATGCTTTAAGACCCCACTAATGCATGTGTGTAAAGTCACTGAAGTAAAATACGGTCCATAAACACCTAAAACATTTTACTACACTTAGTATGAGTTTATGACCATTATTAATAACTTTATTAGTAGAAACCCTGGTCCGCTTCACTACACTACACTATCATTACAGTGAATTAGAGTACAATAAAAACATCGTATACCAGGCGGTGGGTTGTCACATCAACCATAGGAAATCTCATGCTACTTTATAACAGCTAACCGTATGCATTGTTAGCAAAAGTTTATTAACCACATAGTTTTCTTTTTTATTCATTTATTTAACTACGTTTTTTATAAAATACAACTATACAGATTTATGATAAAGGAACGTTCAGCTTTTTATATACAGTGTGACCAGTAAAGTCCGCATCATATGGTATTTTATTTTATTAATAGCTTTATTCATCGGCGTTGTGGTCTATGGTCAGCGCAGCGGCCTCACAGATCGTAGGCCCGGGTTCCATTCCCAGTGCCGGCAACGTCGATGTTAAATTTGGAATTTGGTTTAAGAGCTGCGCCGTCTTTCGGAAGAGACGTTAAACTGTGGGTCCCGTGTCATGGATGTTGGCACGTTAAAGAACCCTACCCTCGACAAAGAGGGATTCGGCAAAATTACCAGACAGTGTGTGACAAATTCAGTGGCGCACCCAGGGGGGGGGGGCAAGGGGGCCTTGGCCCCCCCCAAAACACCCAATGAAATAAAAATTATGAAAGTGGATAAGTATTTTAAAAAGTCAATTTTCTTAGATTTACCTCACGGGCCTCGTTTGAGGGAGGCCAGGTGGGGCATTTGCCCCCCCCCCTCCCCCTAAGTTGACTTATTGACAAAAGTTGACTTATTGACAAAAGTTGACTTATTGAAGTTTAATATGGTTTGATTGAATTTATGAATTTATTATTTCGAGTTTTCCTTTATATTTTTGTTATTATTTTGGGGTAGTAAAGACTTATTTTAATAAAAATAAACAGTTTTAATGCCAAAAGGACTATGAATGTTTGAGAAACAATTTTAGCTCATTAAGTATTGAGCAAAAAATTGAAATTAAAATTAAGGGAAGCCTAAACTCTCGAAATTAACTTGATACATACCACAAAGTGTAAATCTAGGGACTTTATTGTTATTGATAAGTTTGCTGCAAATAAAAACAGATGAATGAACTTTACTTTTAAACAATGTACCCACTAATGACAAATAAATTAGCCTTTCTATTTTTTATCTTATTTCATTTTCAATAGAATAAAAAGGTAATCATAAATGTTTAAAATATTTACTATAATAATTATTGACCAAATTTGGGCGTGGTCTTAAAAAAATTTCGCCTACGGCGCATTTCGCCTACAGCAGGCTTTTAGTACACCCCCAAGTTAACAAGTCACAAGCCGCCAATGCCCCCCCCCCCCCCCTAAGAAACCGTTTAACGACTCCCATGACTAGGCTATTGCGATCTTCCCTGCAAGAGTACCTGTTAAAAAAGCTCCAAAGTTCTAGAAAAATGCGTAACTTAAAAGTTTATTAAAAAATTTGCTTCCAGCACTGGTTGGAGGGCCCCCCCTAACATAAAATCCTGGGTGCGCCGCTGGACAAATTCCCTGGCGTCGGTGATTGGCCTCGTTGCGGAAAAAGGCCGACGTAAAATAAATAAATTTAAAAAAAAATAGCTTTATTCGAAATTTGATTTTGGCATCAAGTTCTGCTTCGATCGAGATGAAAATTAAGCAAAAAAAATAGTAGTCACGTGATTCGCATTATCTCTGCAAGTGATTTTCTCTTAACATTTGACTTGATTTTATTAAGTTCTGTTTAGAGGTGCTGGTATGCTTTAAAATGTCTAAAACCAACGCTAGATGTCGCTTCATCCTCTCGGTTGATCGCTATCTTTACTACATTCAAGTAGTACACACTTTCCCTTATATAGGTATTATATGATGAGTCGTATACATTTAGTAAACGTTGTAAATGCGAGACGCGAGTGGAAAATACCGAAAGGCGATGGTGGACCCTTAATAAATCTATTACTACATCCTTACATTACATATTATGAGCACCTGCCCGGATTAATAACTTAATAACCAACCGTTATCGTCATAATAGTGCTATTAGCTAATATTTTTCTATAAAATAAATATGCGTCTAATTACTATACACATTTAAAACAGAAGATAAGCAAAGCAACACATAATTTACACTTACAATGTACAACCTTCTCTAAACTAAATAGCTAAGGAAAGTGATCGTATCAGAATGTTATCTAAGATCGTTTTGCCATAATTGTTTAATTTTATATACGCGATATTATGGCCATCGGAATGTGTTACTGCTGAATATACTACATCTTTTATTACTAAATGGCTGGCCGTTATGTAAGACTACAAGAGATCTGCTATGGGTATTTCTACACAGTGTAGTATTACTTGCATAGTTAGGTGAGTGGGTCAGTAGCCAAGGCGTCCAAGAAAAGATTATTTTTTTTTTAATTAAGAGTGTTCTCGTAACTACCCGCATTAACAATATTTTTACTTTCTAGCTGTTTAACTGGCCGGCGCGTCGTTTCTTCGAGAGTAGCATTCGCAACGACGTTAGAAAGAGCATATCTTAAGTCCATGTTAATTATTAAGCCTAATGAGCAGGGCCGTTTCTGAGTGGTGTGCTGGGAGTGCCCCCGCACAAGGGCGGCCAAAGTTATAGGGCGGCGAAAGCCGCCTGCAGTTTCACAGAAAAAAATGTTAGACGTAAAAAAAAATTCTAGGAGATTTCATAAATATGAAGGATCAAATAAGAATGGTAAATTCAGTTTTCAAAAAAAAATTATGCAGTAGCTGTTAAGAATGAGGCAGCCGCCCTTTGTGTTAATTAGAGATTTCTTTTTAGATAGATAAGTATCGGAAAAATAAAAAGAATTCTCAACGAAGGTGGCCGCCCTGCAACCCACGTCAATTACATTTTGTCTTAGGTTTACTCAAAAAATTAAAACTAATTGATATTATTTGAATAATTATGTAGGTATAGTTGAATTCACATAAACTTTTAATGCCGTGACATTTCAGTTCTGTCATACTTGTCAAATACTGCAGCAACTCATAAAATATAAATTTCTAATGGCTAAATTTAATTAGTATAATTGTACTGCACACAAAGTATGTCTATCTTGTATTATTTCATACGATTAAAAAGAGATAGAAATAAAAAGAGTTGGCCGAACAATTCCAGAAAAGAAAAAGAAAAAACACTGACCAATCTCAGCTGTATAAGAAATTTAGTAAGTTGGTGCAATCTAAAGTAACTAGACAGTGACAAGTCTTGACATTTGGCATTAAAACTTTATGTGAATTTAACTATAGGTCTTATTAATTTGGTAGTAGGGTAGGTGGGGGCACAAATACTCACAGGGCAAAAGAACGCAACCTATTTAAATTTGCCGCCGATGTCCGGTTTCAAATGCTGTTACAAATAACTTTTCCGACGCCGAAAAAAAGTACCCAGACATTTTGATTACGAATTAAAAGATGACCCCATCGTCGAGGCCAAATAGAGTTTCAATGTGAATTTTTATTTTTCGATTTTGGATATATTTTTTTTTTTGCCAGGGAGGAAACCCTTTATGGGCACCGGTTACTTGTTCTTTGGATATTGCGATAGAATCAATTAAGGAGAGATTCGTTTCACTTAATAAGTGTAATGAAACTTTTGGGTTTTTGTCGAACTTCTATGAAGCTAATGCCATAAATGACGAGAAATTGTTAAAATCCTGCAAAGATCTCGATATAGCGCTTTAATAGCAAGGAAGTCCCACAAACAAAGATATTGATCGCTCAGAGCTCGACCAGGAAATTTTGTCGTTCCGAGAAATGTTTCCAATAAAACGTACAAAATAATAATTGTAGATACGCTAAAATTCATAGCTGAAAAAGATTTAATCTCATCATTTTCAAATCTTTGTGTTGCGCTGAGAATTTTTATTACTCTGTCTGTTACTGTTGCATCTATCGAACGTAGTTTTTCAAAGTTTCAAAGAAAGGATTAGTGGCTTGGCCCTTATCGCCATTGAAAGCCAAATTGCTGAGCCCCTCTGTAGGTAAGTATGAATAAAAGAAAAATTTATTTTTCTGACAATTGCTTTGCGCCATAATTTCAGGTAGGTAATTGTAAAATAGTAACTGATTTGATTTAAAGGGCAGCCAGTTCATATGTCGCACAAGGGCGGCCAATAGGCCAGAAACGGCCCTGCTAATGAGCCTAAAGCAATTGCAATAAAAGTAATTGCTTGACTAACAAATGCTATAAGTAACAGCAATTGCTAGATCTGGATATGAATAAAATTTTGAAGCAATTGCTGTTTTTCTTACACCTCTGTAGCAAATGCTTACTCAACACAAGTTCAGACGTGGCTTATCCACTTGTTCAGATTATAGATTTCATGTTCAGTTTGGTGCCTAATTTGCAAAACAGTTGACGTAAATACAACAACGTTGGTCTTTTATTTAGTACGATAGTAATCTGTTACGTTTTTGTGGAAAATAGGAAACTTATATTTGTGATATGGCAGATTTCAGTGAAAATGAGGAAAGTGATAGTATTGATGAAGAAATTAAAGACAAGCAATTGATATTTGTTCACAAATTGAAGGAACATAAATAAATCTCTCTGACCACAACCATTTAGCTTCCACAACAGCTTCAGCACTTATAGGAAATTTAATAAAAATATTGGCCTTCTCCAAAACTGCATCCATTAGAGAAGTGTAGGTCTTACAGACAGTAGTTTGGTGAACACCCAGTTCTTCACCTACAGAATTTTAAAAGCCCGGATCCGATAATTTCCGTAGAAAGACTTATATCTTATTTAAAGGCGACAGTGCACCAGTATCAGTCAAAAAATAATTTGCCAACCACTCAACATTTTCGCAGTCAAATCGATATAACTTCCTGAAATCATCATATCAGCAATTTTGACGTACACTGTATATTTTTCTTTTACGGCCGTTCATATATTCAGCCATAATTGAAGACACAAATTAAGAGCAACGCACGTGTATGCCGCGGAGAACTAAAGTTTACTGCTACCAAATAAATGATGCAGTGGTCGACCTACCTTAAAAAGTTGAAAGCGATCGCTACACTAGAAAAAGCAATTCCTTAATTTATTCATCACATTTTAAGCAAACGATTGCAATTGCTTCTATTTAAAAAAAAAACATTGACTAGAAGCAATGGCTTTCAAGAAATTACTTCGATTTTATAAGAAAAACCGATCGCTACATTTTTATTCATTATGATCAATAAGATATTATTTTTTGTAAAGTAGGCTTTGACTGAAATTGTTAAGTTGATATTTACTTTAGTCCTGTTGTCATATTATTCTAGTTTACCTATTTAATAGTACTATACGTAACAAGTTCCGATAGTGATATTTTACGGGATGAGCAGTCCGTAATAGTAATTTTTTTTCAATCGACCGGAAAGCAAGCACTTTCTAGACAATTTTTTGATCGGAAAATATCACTTTGCTGGTCTAGACCGGAAAGTAATGAAAAATTGACCGGTAAAGTACTTTACCGGTCAATTTTTGTTGCGTTCCGCTCCCAATTTAAAAAAATTAACCAAACTCATTTATAAGTAGGCTTTGACATGTTTATGTTTTCTTGCTTCCATAGTAACGAACTGTCAGGTACGATATTGACTTTGATAAATAAACTTTTGTGGCTTTATAAAATTGTGTGGAAGACTTTAGATATGGAACTTAATTTGGATTGGGAAGAAAATGACGTTCCAGTTGAAATAACAGAGGCAGCTGCTAGAGCTACAGACGATTTGTTGCCGCATAAGTCCAGAGTGCGGTATGAAAAAACGTTTAGCGTCTTTAAAAATTGGTGTAGAGAAAAAAATGTCAGAAATGTTTCTGAGGATGTTTTGTTGATGCTTATTTTGCTGAAAAATCCGAAAAATTAAAATCATCTACACTGTGGAGCTTGTACTCAATGATCAAATCTATGTTAAATTTAAAAGAAAACATTGATATAAGCAAATATTATAAACTGATAGCATTCATAAAGAGAAAATCTGTTGGATACATTCCCCAAAAATCGAACGTACTTACCAGAGAAGACATTGACAAATTTTTGCTGGAAGCCCCTGATAATGATTATCTTTTAATCAAAGTAAGTACTTAAATACATAATACGAGTTTTCTTAAAGTTCTTCTTTTCTTATATTGTGTTTAAAAAAAATATATTTAAACTATTTCTTATTTTTTTTAGCTTTTACTAATAATGGGTTCGGCTGGAGCGTGTCGCCGTGAAGAATTGACCAATATGACAATTGACGATGTTAAAGATAACGAATCGATGTTGGCGGTAAAAATTCCAAATACAAAAACATACCAACCCAGGTCATTTATAGTTGTTGGGGAACGAAACCTAAATATATATAGAAAATATATTTCTTTACGTCCGCCTAGTGTTCCACATCGCAGGCTATTTCTTTTCTATAATAAAGGAAAATGCACTATTCAACCAGTAGGTTTGCATTCAGTAGGAAAAGCGCCATCAAAAATAGCATCCTATTTGGGATTACCAAACCCAGAGCAATTTACAGGGCACTGTTTTCGACGTAGTTCGGCGACACTGTTAGTTGAAGGTGGAGGCGATATCCTTAATTTAAAACGACATGGCGGCTGGAAATCATCCCAAGTTGCCGAAGGCTACATTGAACAGTCTCTACAAAATAAGATTGATATAGCCAGTAGAATTCAGGAAGCCGGAGGATCAAAAGTGGATATAACTTCACAAACATCCTATAAAGATGAATCAAAAAATTTCCCGTCATGTCTACA
Organism: Polydrusus pterygomalis; assembly: GCA_963969555.1. Lineage (NCBI taxonomy): Eukaryota > Metazoa > Arthropoda > Insecta > Coleoptera > Curculionidae > Polydrusus > Polydrusus pterygomalis. Next base: position 8,558,869 of record OZ018376.1, read on the forward strand.
ATTTAATACACCACAAAATTGTACTTTCAATATAACAATTAACAAATAGATATTAATAGATAAAATAGAATTAAGAACATTTGTACCAAATTGTATTTATTATTAAACATAATTTTCCCAACTATTAGAGTTTTCTGCTAAAACTATACCCATATAGTAAGCTATTATTAACGTTTTCTCGCACGCCACTGGTGTCTTGTGTCGATTGTAAAAAAAATATTGTACGTCACTCAACCGAAAAGTACGTTAACAGGACTCGCAGGCTCCCAGGACTCGCCTGGCGGCTCGCCCTGGAAATTGCCTGCTTCGTCCTGTAAAATAGTACTTTCCGGTCTTGTAACGTAATATACTATTACGTTACAAGACCGGAAAGTAGTGTTTTTCAGGTCGAGACAAGCATTTCCAGGGCGAGCCATAGGCGAGTCCTGGAAGCTTGGAGAGACACTAATTTTCGGTTGCGTGACGTACAATATTTTTTTTAAAACCGACACTTCGATATATTTTATAATCTACGCGAAACAAGTTTGACATAAAGAACAAAATTAAATATCAACGAACTGTCACTCGACAATACATCGAAATGTTGTTGTCATAATAACGAAATCAAGGTATCTTGTATTATCAAAGAGCGATTGGAAAAACAAAAAACAGGGTGACAGTGACATTAGAGACCGGAAAAACGTTATTTTCTAGACGAAACATTGTCCAGAAAGTGTAAATTTTCTGGTCGGTTTTAAAAAATAGTATATTAAAGTAAACGTTTCATAAGAAGCGGTTTTATTGACACGTGCGCTAAAACGCCTTATGAAACATGTGCTTTATACATTTTTTTCTATTTCACCTTTTATAATCAAGAAAAATACATTTTAAAAAGAAAATAAATCCTTCAAATTTTGTAAATTTTTATGTCTAAATTTTATGTTGGTAATACTATTTTTTATCATAGGAGCCTCTGGACAACAAACATTATTTTGCGAACTGTCATTTTTTGATTTATTGACCCATTTTCACCACGAGATTCTAACGTTATTTTAGCGATATGAGATTTGAAATTGGACGGAATACGTTGTGTGATTCTTGTACATTCGGTACATATACAGAGCGTTCGGAAATTCGGGCGATTTTGCTACTTTTTTTTTAATTTCAAAAGACGTGATTTTACGTCACGGCATTGCAATTTACTATAGGGAAGATGCAAAATTCAAATAAAGTTGAAGTTAAAATCGACATTGGAAGGTTAGTATATTGAATTTTGGATAGGATTTGGCAGAAAATGATAGCTTGAAGCATCTAAAAAAGATTGATTTATAGATTTATGCAACCAACATACATGAGTGTTATCCACACAGAATAACAAAGTAAGTTATCAAGCTATTTTTCCTCTGCGAAAAATGAGTTTTCTCGTAAATCACAAAGGCCGCGCAAGTCAATGAAATAAAACATTTAAATCTTACCAACATCAAATAAAGAAAAAACGAGTATCGAAATAGCTTAATTACGATACGCAAATGCGTATCATACTGAGCTTATTATGAACGTGAAATAGAAAAAATTACTTTTGGCCCGTGCTACGTACAATATTTTTTCTGTAGCCGTTTTATATGTTTAAAATGATATCGATGGATAATAACGTATGAACTTTATATCGACAATTACAATTATTACAATCACTCTTATGAATACATTACTTATGAGTATGAATTACACAATTATGACAATAATTACCTATAATAACATTATTAAGGATATTAACAGAAGTGGGTTGAAATTAGACGCATCAGTAATTGTACTAGTTTTCGAGATATTAGTTTAGTTACGGCCGTTTTCAATATGGGGATCTATGTGAATTTTGTTTCTTAAAGAATTTTCTACGTATCCCAATGCTACATTGGTTGATTTCCATCCTCCGTGTCTCTTCAAGTTGGTTATACTACCACCACTTTCAGCGAGTAAAGTTGCTGAGCTCCTGCGTAAACAGTGCCTGGTGTATTCTTTGGGATTCGGTAATTTAAGAAATTCAGCAATGGTGCAAACGATTTTTCCAAAAGTGTGAATACCAGTAGGTTGTATAGTATATTTTCCGTGTTTTTATAATAAACAAATAATCTACGATATGGTGTGTTTGCTTGACAGAATGACAAATTAATATTTTCTGTATAAAGAAATATTATTTTCCCCAATGACGACAAAGGTTCTTTTTATATTCGTTTTAGAATTAGGAATTTTAATTACCAACATGGTTGTCGACAAACCAAACCAATCATTAATGCAACTTAAAATTAAAAAAAAATAATCACAAAGAAGATTAGGAATTAGGTTTAATTATACTACCTTTATCAGTAGGTTGTAGCTGTCTCCAGCTTCTGATAAGAAGTGATATCTTTTTAATACTTTTGATTTTTTTGCTTTATAGCCAATAGATTTTCTTTAAAGGAAAGTAATAACTTTGGGATAGCGGCTTATAACTATATTTTTTTTTTAATATTAATTGTGGCTTTGAGATTTTAGATTTTTCCAATTAATATGCAAGAATCACTTGTTCATTTATAGTATGCACATTTTTATCATTGTTCCATTTTTGAAATAAATTATAGACCAATTCATACCTCTCTTGACTTAACCGGCAATATCATTTCAGCCTCACTTTCACTACTGATTTCCATTTCTTGGATTCGAAAAGCGAAAAAACACACACTAATGTTACATGACAAGCGCTGTCATAATAAAATACAAAGTTCATGTTATTGTTAAAACCGCCTACATAGATACCCAAAATCGCCCCGAAAGTGAAAGAAAATCGTCCCGAAAATAGCTACTTTCATTGCCATTTTTTAAGTGGTACTTTCGATTTAATAAATCATACAAAAATAGTAATTTACGTTAAAAGACCGGAAAGTAGTGTTTTTCAGGTCGAGACAAGCATTTCCAGGGCGAGCCGTAGGCGAGTCCTCATGCCAACTCTGGTTTTCGGTCGTTTTACTACCTAATATCCGGACCTTATCACTTGTCAAAATGAAAACGCCTTGTGTTCGAATTGAATTCTCGACGATTCTCCATGAAAGGATATTCACTAATAACAATATGCAACAAACTAATTTTTTTTACATACAAATGATATCTACGTCTATCTACATCTGTGTACACGAGCGTGAAAATAAATTATTTATTTTAAACCTGAAACAAGACTATTAAAATCATAAAAAATTACATTAATAATTTTGGACTAACAAAAAACTAGTATATTCTTGAAAATAAATATACTAAAGTGGGCCGACTAAAAAAAATTTTTTTTAATTAATTTTAGGCTAACACTTTTATTATCTTCGAATGACACGGGACCTCAAAAAATAATTATGGTTTTTAAGCCACACGCACATTATTTTTTGTAAATTACGTCATTTCAATTATTATTCGACAAACGTGAAAGATAAACGTTTTTTAAACTGTTAAGGGAATTGCCTAAAATTTTTCATTGTTTATGAGGATGTATGTTATGTATAGCAGTTGTACTTTTCTAATAAATATTTTCAACAACTAAGTACCGTGCGCGCAAAAATTATTTACATCAAAGAGGGCCTTGCATTTAAGGACCTTATGCTTAGCCGCAGAGCTTAATACCTGTTGGGTGTCAGTAACTACCTGAATTAACAATCAATCAGTTATTCCGTCATCTTTGACAGTCGTTACAAGTAATTTGATTCATCGCTAATTTTTTCAATTTCTTGAACAATTTACACAATGCTTTACGGAACAGCAAAAAACATTTATGGTTGAAGCGTATTTTTGAAACGGGGTTAGAGTAAATGGTCAGTGGCAATTCAATCCGGTTTTGTGCATGGACGATTTTCACGAACATTTTCCTAACGTTGCTTTTATTGCTGGGGATTTTTATCATTGCCTGAAAAGAACCATGGTTGTGTTTAGGGAACAGGTTCTATACAACACAAAAAAGGAGCAGGAAGACCATCTGTAAGAATAGAAGAACTTGTTGCAAACGTTCGTGAAATAATGCAAAATACGCCAACAAATTGTATAAGACGCCTGTCCCAAGAAGTGGGAAGATCTTATGGAACATGCAGGACTATTGTTCTTAAGAAGCAGCTAAATTTATTTCCTTATAAAGTGCGAGTATTCCAAGAAATACAAGCCGCAGATTTTGAAATAGGGAGGAATTACTCTCAATGGTTTACCCAACATTTATTGGAAATAAATGATTTATAAGCCTGGTTCTACTCGTGAAGTTTTTTTTTTAACAATTTCTTTTGTAGATCCCCTACGGAAAACTTATTGCTTCCACCTCTCCGGTTATGTGAATTCTCAGAATACACGAATGTGGAGTAGTGGAAATCCTCATTCGAGTCCACATTGCATCCTCAAAAAATTGGTGTCTGGTTAGCTATTTCCCGAAGAAGAATTGTTGGTCTTATTTTTTTCCATGACACAGTTACAGCACAGCGGTATAGAGACAATATTTTAAATCCATTTGTGGAGCAATTACTTGACGACGAAATACGTTTTGGATATTTTCAATAGGACGGTGCAACCGCCCATCAGCCGCCGAAACTATTAACTACTTACGCAATTCTTTCGACGACACTCTTGATCAGTTTTCGATCAGACATTTAATTCCCACCTAGATCACCTTGTTTAACGGTTATGGATTACTTCGTTTTTCCTGATTTAAAGAACACTATTTTTAAAACACCAGTTGCAAATTTAGAACAATTACAAGAAAGGATTACCCAAGAATGTGGTAACATTTCTTCAGAGATGCTGGTCAACACTTTTGAAAATATGACGAGACGTGTGAATTTATGCTTAGAGCATGGCGGTGGCCAACGGAAACCTTGCAGGATGGTGGAACGGTTCATGCTATCTACACAGATTTCTCCAAGGCCTTTGACAGGGTCAGTCATCGGGTACTTTTGGCCAAGCTTGAGGCTCTTGGTATTCATGGCCCTCTGCTAAAATGGTTTGAAAGCTATCTACATAATCGAACTCAGATTGTTAAGGTTCATAACTATACTTTGAGGGTGATTGAGGTTACTTCAGGGGTGCCCCAGGGCTCTCATGTGGGTCCCTTACTTTTTAACCTATTTATCAATGATATTCATAAATGTTTTAAATTTTCCTACTATCTTTTATTTGCCAATGACCTCAAATTGTTTTTTTCGTATCAGCTCTTCACAAGACTATGAATTATTACAGTTGGATTTGATCAACCTCATGAACTGGTGTAAATTGAATGGAATGGAACTTAATGTTTTAAATTGTCATTTTTGATGCTGTTCTCTACGTCTCGCACTCCACCTACATACCAATATGTTATTGGGCATGATGCACTGAATCTGGTGGATAGTGTGGTTGATTTGGGGATAGTATTGGATCGCTCTCTTGGTTTCGTGCCACATATCACAAACGTTAAGAGGAAGGCACTAAAAATGCTAGGGTTGATGAACCTGCGTCTGGTTACCTGATATTAAGGTGCTCCTTGCTGATTTTTCTTTAGTTTTTATTTACGTTTATCTTTTTCTACACTGTAATATTTTGCTATTGGTGTTAATACTATTGTTAATTTTAAGTTTGTTAATTTAAATGTTGAAATATGCATTACTTGCCAATTATTGTAGTTTTAAAAAATGGGCTAAACTCGTTAATAAATAAATAATAATTACTTTATTAACTAACATTTAAATGAAATGAATATTGTCGGCACATTATTTAGGTATTATCTGACATATTACAAAAATTTTAGTTTATTTCATTGCTAATTTTGGGAGAATTGTATAATGAAAGAACAATGACATAATAACGTTAAAAAAAATCTTTCCCGATATCTCTCCTAAAATAAGTTATGAAAATCAAAAAGTCGATATTGATTTTATTTAAATTTTGTGTAAAAACTGTAATGTGGATGTCACCAAAGATCCCAGGGTGATTCAGATTTTCAAAGTACGGTTTCTATAAAAGTAGGCCAAATATTATGATCGAGAAAATTCAAAAGGATTTGGGTGACATGATAATTTTTTTTTTAAATCTGCTACAACATTCAAAATTGCTTATTACGGTACTAAAAAATAAAATACCATAGCGTAAATAAGATAAAATCAATGCAAGTGAGTAAATTTCATTTGTTGCAGTACCTAGTATCAGATAAAATCACTGCAAAACTGTGTAAATATCACAAATCATAAAAAAAATGACATTACTCCCAGGATTTTTGATGTACGTGCATAAAATATATACGATGTCAAAATATTTTCTTTTTGGTAGGTAGGTACTATTGTTCTCATCGTGTTTGGTCACTTGTGCTCTGCAGTCAGTTTTATCCACAGGACTATAAAAAAAAGTAGAATGCTTATTCCCTATAAGGCCTGTGTTATAAAAAAAGAACCTTTAGAAGAGGCTGTCTTATTTATTTTATTATTTATTATATTTATTATATAGGGTCTCCGAAAAAAAATAACAATCCGTTAACCATATATAGCAAAAATAATATGACTTTAATAATGCCATTTTTCATTTCTCACCTTCATGTTCGATAGACAAAGTTTGAAATTAAAAATGGCTTTTTTTAAAGATTCATTTCAAATTTGGTATCTACATCGCTTCAACAGAAAGAGTTACATCTTTTGAGAAAAACAGAACAATTGGCAAATATTCAAAATAGGGGGTCAAGTACCCGCTGATTCCCCTAATTTGTTAGTACGGGTGCCAGTGACTTCCAAGTTATATTTTTTTAGATAATTATTTGTTTTTGATTATTTTTTGTCTCTTATATTCCAATCTGTGGACTTATTTTTTGAATTTAATATTAATATATAATTTATACTGGTCCATGGATGGCTTGCAACTAAAGTGCAAGCACTCTAGGTTCATCCATGCGTGAGATTATGAAAACCTGTTGAAAAAAACTAATTGTAGCGCACTAGTGAACTATTCCTGCTCGCAATGTACTTACAACATAAATATCTACTTTAAAGATAAGATCTTTAGCTAACCATGACTGCGGCTACTTTAATACTCCTCGAGCCAATTGACATCTGGTTCGTGTTTGTGTCTCGAGCCATCGAGTCTGTTGTTTACGTTCATTAGCGTCTAGGTTCCTTGTTCTAAGTCTAAGCTATTCGGGAAGTCTTCGGATATACAAACTGTAAGCTATTGTTATTTTCAACAATTTTCTTACCATGGAATTGCTCAATAATATTAAATAGTTCTTTTACGTTTTTGGTAGTTTCTAAAGCAAAATATAACTTTTTCGTTCATCGGTATAATAGGCTTTGTCAAACTATTGCACTGAATATACCCGGTGTTTCTCAAAAGACGTTAACCCCTATCCTATAACTTTTCTGTATTTATAGATATTAAAATGAAATTTTGAGATTATGCATAAGAGATGAGTCTGCATTTATTGACATACTTTTCAATTTGTTAGCACTTCCGGTTTGACCGGAAGTGACCTTGACTTTGGTATTTTAAATGGGACATTTTGTATATTTTTACTTATAGGGATTCAGCATAACATTCTGAGTGAAATGACACCTCACTTGTCATTTTTCGACGTGTTATAATATTTTTATGTTTATTTTTTATTTTCAATCTAGAGTGCTACAAATTAATTAAATCTGTTAATTTATAGTCAAGTAAGTAGTATATTATGAAAATTAAAACTATGTCATAATAACTGTCTTTTTCTATTTCACGTTCATAATAAGCTCAGTACGATACGCATTTGCGTATCGTAATGAAGCTATTTCGATACGCGTTTTTTTCTTTATTTGATGTTGGTAACATTTAAATGTTTTATTTCATTGACTTGCGCAGCCTTTGTGATTTACGAGAAAACCCATTTTTCGCAGTGGAAAAATAGCTTGTAACTTACTTTTTTATTCTGTGTGGATAACAGTCATGTATGTTGGTTGCATAAATCTATAAATCAATCTTTTGTAGATGCTTCAAGCTATCATTTTCTGCCAAATCCTATCCAAAATTCAATCTACTATTCCGTATGTCAAAGGAGTATCTGAGAAAATAAGAAGACTAGGACAACAATATAACATCAACACCGTATTCAACTCAAGAGACACCCTAAGAAGCCACCTGACGAAGACAAAGCCCACAAGTCACAAAGATAGGAAAAACTGCGTCTACCAGATCCCCTGCGAATGCGGCCAATCTTATATAGGTGAGACATTAAGACCATTAGAAACAAGGATTAAAGAACACAAAAACAATACGTTAAAAGGAGAGACCGAAAAGTCGGGTGCAGCTGACCATGCCTGCCATGTGCCAACTGAACGCATGACTACACCCACTCCAGTTATGCTTTAGTGCACCTAGCTAGTATAAATAGTCTTGTAGTTACTTTACTTATTTAGTATTCACCTGAAGACGACTGGAGATACTTACCAGTTGAAACTTTGTGATTTAAAACAAATAAAGACAACGGAAGTCCAAAACTCTTTCATCATTCAAGTTTTAATGTTGTTACGTAACGAGAATTGTTTAATAAAAATATTTTATAAGAAACCGAAAATTGTCATGTGTTTCTTTTTTTGTTTTATTAATTATATTATTGTATTTTGCAATAAGACTTAATACAAAAAAATCAAAACCTGTAAACGTAGTAAGTACATTATTAACCTAGGTTAGTAGTAGGTTTAGCCAAAATAATAGTCACACTCGGGGAGGTTGTAACATCACTAGTCTAAACCGTTCTCAAAAATATACAATTTTTTCCTATCTAAACTATCCTCGTAAAAAAAAACCTCCGCATCAGGAAATATTTCCATATTCACTATTTTTCGTCTGCGAAAATCAAGGTAATTCGTAAAAGTCCTATTTATATGCATCCTATATGTTTTTGGTAAACAAACAGGAATTTGGCAAAATAACGTTACGTAAATCGGCAGCCGTATACGGTGCGAGGAATCACACGCCGACCGTATAGCTATGTATTCTTGTACGAGATCAAACCGTGTAATGCACAAAGCATTGAATATAAATATGACTGCCCGACATATAAACTCCGACATGATCATATATCATATTAATCTTGCGATTTTAGGTGCTCGAAGTTATTATCACAGGCGACGATTATTGATTTAATATTTAATACCTTTCCCTTTTATAAATAGGAAATGTTCCGCCTTGTTAATAGTCGTCGATTGTTAGTGTCTGGGTTACTTTCTTATCTGCCTGTCGAGCTCTCATCGTTTTCTGATTATTTTTCTAATGTTTATTAATTAATAGCGGGTACTACACATAGTACCAAATAGAACCTTTAATATCTACCCATATTATTTTTTAAAGGACATTTATTTGCTGCTTTCTAACATAATTTCTTGCTCTTTCAATATAAAGTCATTTACCTCCAAGTTTTGTTCAAAAAAAATGCCAAAATTATAGACTCGTCATCATTAGTAAAAAATATGTATCTGCGGTGTGACCAGTAAAGTCCGCATCAAATGGGATTTTTTTTATTAATAACTTTTTTCAAAATTTGACATTGGCATCAAGTTCTGCTTCGATCGAGATGAAAATTAAGCAAAAAAATAGTCACGTGATTCGCATTAACTGTCAAATTTTAATTTTTTTCAAAAAATAATTCAAGTGGGGTTAAAAAAGTATCGAAAAAAGTTATTTAAAAAAGTTTTTTTGAATGCAGTTTCTAGCCCATTAGCAAAATTTTAGCTGCATTAGACAATTTTGGAATTTTTACCCATTATTTCTGAAAGTATTGAAAAAAGTTATTGGACAAAGTTTTTTTAAATGCAGTTTCTAGCCCATATGCAAAGTTTTAGCTGCATAAGATAATTTTGATTTTTTACCCATATTTTGTAAATTGCACCACTTTTGCAAAACAAGACTCAACGCAACCTACATAAAACTTCTTAGTTCTGACAATGATTTATTTCAGATACATTTTCTTTAAAGTAGCGCCATATTAAATGTGCGTTTTTCTACAAAATCTAAATTGGGCTATTAAAATTTGGTCGCATGTGATGCAAAGTTTTTATATTTGTTTTTGACCCTATATAAGGTAACTTCATAAAAGAGGTATTTTTTTGAAAACATACCTAGTTTGTGTCTGAAAGTAATATCTACACCTTAATATTAAGACAAAAAAGAACACAGTGTCATCAGTAAAGTGTTCATTAAGTGGAAAATAAATTTTAGTGGTGGGTAAAAAATCAAAATTATCTTATGCAGCTGAAATTTTGCATGTGGGCTAGAAACTGCATTTAAAAAAACTTTTTTTAATAACTTTTTTCGATATTTTCAGAAATAACCCCATTATTTTTCGGAAAAAATTGACAGATAATGCAAATCACGTAACTACTATTTTTTTTGCTTAATTTTCATCTCGATCGAAGCAGAACTTGATGCCAAAGTCAAATTTCGAATAAAGCTATTAATTAAAAAAAATCCCATATGATGGGGACTTTACTGGTCACACTGTATTTCATTACAGAGACGTGTTCGATTCGCTGGTTTAGATCGATCCGGATTGATCTAACTGATTCTAACTGATCTGATCTGTGTTCGATTGGTATAAAATATGATCATCACTGCCGTCAAAGTGACCCCAAGTGAACCTGGGAAATGGCAGAATCACCAAAATCAGACCAGTTGTTTGTTTACTTTATGATTTTGAAGGTTGGAAGTTCCATTTTGTCCCTGTTTTTAGATTTTCGTTGGGTATCGATCTATTAGTATTCTTTGATTATGTCTTTTTTCAGGAAAATTAACTGTGATGTAGAACAAGAAATGGATGAATTACGTCTTTTTGAACCCATCTATGGAGTGGAAATAAAATATTATGTTAAAGTTGTTTCACTTTAGTCCCCCGCTTTATAAAATACTACTACACTACTCTCGACTAATTTTTGAACATGAAATGAGGTTAAGTCAAAATCGAAACCCAAATGAACAACTGACATAAAAATTCGTGTTTCACCTTGGATAACTGAACTGATTTTTAAGATCAGATCGATCGAGCCAGCATTATTTTAAAATAATTATGTCGAGAACAAAATGCAATGTTCCTGGGCGCAAATCAAACTTTATTTACCTTTAAATTTCTTGTGTTATGATTTATAGAAACAAATCGGTTAAAAGCGATTCCCAAAGACAACTGGAAACCATCATAATAATACAGTGTCACCAGTAAAGTCCGCATCATATGGGATTTTTTTTTTATTAATAGCTTTATTCAAAATTTGACTTTGGAATCAAGTTCTGCTTCGATCGAGATGAAAATTAAGCAAAAAAATAGTAGTCACGTGATTTGCATTATCTGTCAAATTTTAATTTTTTCCAAAAAATCATTCAATAGTGGGGTTATTTCTAAAAATATCGCAAAAAGTTATTAGAACAAGTTTTTTTTAAATGCAGTTTCTAGCCCACATGCTAAATTTCAGCTGCATAAGATAATTTTGATTTTTTACCTATATTTTGTAAATTGCACCACTTTTGCAAAATAAGACTCAACGCAACCTACATAAAACTAGGGCTCGGAATTGTATTCGAATAATTCGAATAATCGAATATTCGACTATTCTAAATTCGAATTTTTTGTTAGTTAAAAAATCCGACTATTCAAATATTCGAATATTTGACTATTCGAATCTTCGACTATTCAAGTACCTATCTATTCGACTATTTGAATATTCGACCATTCGAATATTTAACTATTTGACTTTGTTCGGATATTTATATGTTCGACTATTCGTGTTTTCTGTGAAACTGTAAATTTTAACTTTAAAAAGAAAAACAAAAATAAAATTATATACGAGTAGTCGGCAAGCAGTTAAACCACTTCTACCGTGATTAAACGACTGTATTTCGATATTTAAATAGACGACTATTTGAATATTCGACTATTTAAATATTCGACTATCTAAATATTCGACTATTCAAATATTCGAAATTCGAATATTTGACTATTCGACTATTCAAGTATCTATTCGACTATATTCGACTATTCGAATTATTCGACTATTCGAATTATTCGACTATTCGAATAACATACTAAACGACTATTCGAATACCTATATTTTAAAAATTCCGAGTCCTACATAAAACTTCTTAGTTTTGAGAATGCTTTCTTTCAGATACATTTTCTTTAAAGTAGCGCCTTATTTAATGTGTGTTTTTCTACAAAATCAAAATTGGGCTATTAAAATTTAGTCGCATGTGATGCAAAGTTTATTTGTTTTTGACCCTGTATAAGGTAACTTCATAAAATAAGTATTTTTAAAAACGTAGTTTGTGTTTTATTTTTTGGAAAAAATTAAAATTTGACAGATAATGCGAATCACATGACTACTATTTTTTTGCTTAATTTTCATCCCGATCGAAGCAGAACTTGATGCCAAAGTCAAATTTTGAATAAAGCTATTAATAAAAAAAAATCCCATATGATGCGGACTTTACTGGTGACACTGTATACTTAATTTGCGGCGACGATTATCGTTTATCAAATGGTTCTCTGTATCAAAAATTTTGACAAAAACTATCGACGTTATAAAAAAAATCTCTAGTCTCGTTCTCGTCTCGACGAGAGAGAGAAAAAGCAAGACGAGAGTGAAACACTAAACTAAAACGTTTCAGATTTATTTTACTAATATTTGAAGCACAATCGTATATATAACAGTATGGAAGGTATATTATTATTCAATCTAGTTAATCTTATTTACTTGTACACACAAACCCACTCAAGGGATTGTCGTCGGCCAGACGCGTTTAACATTTAAATGTTATTTTACATAATTAAAGTTTAGCGTGTGAGACGACGGCCAAGAATCCGGTAGCCATAGAAAGATGAACAAAACTGAAATCAAGGGTGCGTCAGTTTCAATCTAGAAATTGGTAAAAGCCCAAACCCAAACTAAAGCAATCTAAAAAAAAGATTGTGCTTATAGCGATTATTTTTAAAAAAAGAAGGTCAATCCATTAACCATATATTTCTGGAGCTAAATCGATATGACTTTTATAATGCCATTTTGAATTTTTGACTCTCATGTTCCATATACGGGCGTCAACATTTGAAATTAAAAATTGATTTTTCGTGAATAATTCGAGTATTTAAATATGATAGAAATTTCAAATTTGGTACATTACTTCACCATAAAAAGTTACTACATCTTTTGAGAAAAACAAAACAATTCCCAAATATTTAAAATTGGGGGGGTCCACTGCCCCCCTATTTTTTAGATATTTTATCGAAATTCTATAGGAATTAAAAAATAACCAAAAATGATTACCTGAAATAATATAGTTTGGAAGTCACTGGCGCACATAATTAAAAATAGTGGGGTCAGCGGGTACTGGACTCCCCCTATTTTGAATATTTGACAATTGTTTTTTGTTTTGTTTTTCTCAAAAGACGTAACTCTTTATGGTAAAGCAACGTACCATTTTTGAAATTTATATCTTCTTTCTATCTTAAGTGTGTTATTAAAAATGAAATCAATAGGATCAAAAAATAGTTAAATGCATATTAAGCCTGCCCTGTTCAGTGTTCACATGATCCACAAAATAATGTGAACTGCGCAAACTCTGTATCCTGCTTTAGTCCTCCATCTGGTCGCAATCTTGTAACAAATGCCATTAGCAATATACAGGTAAAATATACAGTGTGTGTATAAAGTCTGGAAACGGCTTAATAACATCACAATTTACTGGCCGATTTAAACCAAATTTGGTACAGTTATGTAAGAGGATCTAACGCACCGAATGACGATATTGGCGTTGTTGCCAGCTTTTAAGTTTGTCTGGAATTCGAACGAATTTTATATTTTTAAATATAACACCCAGTATATTTTTACATTTTTAAATTCCACATAAAATTATAATTATTTTTTATTAAATGCATTATTAGTCTATACTTCATAGTTTCCGAGGTATTGACTCTCGAAAAGTGACATTTTTGAACTTTGACAGCTTATAATTTTCTAACAGTACGTCTTAGAGCAAAACGGCTTACATGTCCCTATCTTCAATTTTTATTATCTTCTCAAAAAATCAACTTTCGGTTAAACCGGATGTAACTCGAAAGCAGGAAATATAGTTGTTCCGGTTTAACTGGAAGTTGACTTTTTTGGGAAGATAATAAAAATTGAAGATAGGGATACGTAAGCCGTTTTGCTCTAAGACGTACTGTTAGAAAGTTATAAGCTGTCAAAGTTCAAAAATGTCACTTTTCGAGAGTCAATATCTCGGAAACTATGAAGTATAGACTAATAATGCATTTAATAAAAAATAATTATAATTTTATGTGGAATTTAAAAATGTAAAAATATACTAGGTGTTATATTTAAAAATATAAAATTCGTTCGAATTCCAGACAAACTAAAAAGCTGGCAACAACGCCAATATCGTCATTCGGTGCGTTAGATCCTCTTACACAACTGTACCAAATTTGGTTTAAATCGGCGAGTAAATTGTGATGTTATTAAGCCGTTTCCAGACTTTATACACACACTGTATGTGGTGGCAATACACTGTTCACTCGTGATTACTCAACATACTACTGCTTTCTCCAGATGAAATGTATGCCATGGTAGGAAAAACTAGAAGGTTTATCAAAATTGACAAGAAAAATGGTACGAAACGAAACGTCACCGGAACCAGACTGAACCTGACCTTTTTTTAATATCAATCTTATTTATCACTCCTTCATATTTTACACGCCGCGCCGTTACTTTAAATATCAGCTTTGATATTTACAGGCCAATATTTAAATAAACAAATGTCATTATTACCAATTTATGGAAATTTGTGGTGTTACGGTAATTTTAAGAACATTTTTAGGAACAGATTTGTGAAAACATGTACAAAAATATTTGAATAATTTTAAAACTCTAGACTGTCAAGTAAGAATTAAAATTATTTTTAAAAACGGAGAAAATTTTTTAATAAAATAATGTATCTACAACGTTTATAATATGCCCATATGCTCACCTGTTTTAGTAAGATCATTATGCTATGCAAAACACTTAGGACCATTATTTAGAATTCGTATAATGAACAGAGAAGCCACAACTATACAGGGTGGCCCTTTAGTGTGGCAAAGTACAATAGCTCCGTTACTATTTCAAATACATTAAAAATATTAATACAAAAGTTGAAGGGCAGTAAGTGACTTATAACGTAAAATTAGTTTTAACTCTATAGGGTGGCTCAAAAAAGCGGAACAAGAAAAAATGTACTTTTTTCAAATGGAACACCCTGTATATTTTTTCATTTTTAAATTCTACATAGAATTATAATTATTTTTTATTAAATACATTATAAGTCTATACTTTATAGTTTCCGAGATATTGACTCTTGAAAAGTGACATTTTTGAACTTTGACAGCTTCTAACTTTCTAACAGTACGTCTTAGAGCAAAACGGCTTACATGTCTCTATCTTCAATTTTTATTATCTTCCCAAAAAAATCAACTTCCAGTTAAACCGGAACAACTATATTTCCTGCTTTCGAGTAACATCCGGTTTAACCGGAAGTTGATTTTTTGGGAAGATAATAAAAATTAAAGATAGGGACATGTAAGCCGTTTTGCTCTAAGACGTACTGTTAGAAAGCTAGAAGCTGTCAAAGTTCAAAAATGTCACTTTTCAAGAGTCAATATCTCGGAAACTATAAAGTATAGACTAATAATGTATTTAATAAAAAATAATTATAATTTTATGTGGAATTTAAAAATGAAAAAATATACAGGGTGTTCCATTTGAAAAAAGTACATTTTTTATTGTTCCGCTTTTTTGAGCCACCCTATAGAGTTAAAAATAATTTTACGTTATAAGTCACTTACTGCCCTTCAACTTTTGTATTAATATTTTTAATGTATTTGAAATAGTAACGGAGCTATTGTACTTTGCCACACTAAAGGGCCACCCTGTATTTTAATAACCAAAATCGCCATAGCGGATTGCGATTTATATAATTAATTTGAAGACAGCTGTAGTACCGCTGGTGTTCCAGCTTAATTATAACATTAAATTCTTTATTATCATTAATCTCAACTAAATATAAGAACCGGTAAAATATCTGACCAAAAACATCAGCCAACTCCCGGACTATATGATATCATGCACGTTGTTCTGCAACGCTATTACTATGGAAACAAACTTGTATCAGTGCGGCCAAACTTCTGCAAAAATAATTTTAAAGCTAACCGAGCCACTTTAATTGTGAGTAAGTTATGTTTGTCAATTTCACAGTCAAAGTTGCCTGATTAGTTACTTATTATTAGTTATAATAATAATAATCGACTTTTATTTAAGATAATAAAGAATACAATAAACAATTATTATAGCATAGCAAGGTGAATTTTAGCCGAGATCATGGGAAAAAATCAATATAAAATATCTATAGAGTTATAAATATCTAATCGTAAGGTGTTTGACCATAATATAAAAATGGATATATATACAGGGTGTCCGGAAATAATGAGCAGACTATTTAGGGGATAATTCTAGACCGAAAATAAATGCTATCTCTTCCTATAACTTTTTTTCGAAAATTGAATATTAACGGAGTGGCAGGGTGTTAAAGTTAAAATTTATTTGCAGTTTTAAAATACATAAATTACTAGAACAACAAATTAAATATTCAAATCAAAGGTTCCAAGTGACGTCCTTCCTCTTCAATGCATAAATTAATTCTTCTTAAAAAATAAAATTAAAAAATAACAAATTAAAATGATTTCGTATTAATCGTTATTTTAGCATTTTTCTCAAAAACGGTTAGATTTATCGAAACAAAAGTTGTATACCTTTTTTATGTTTAAAGGTTAGGAGAATAAAAATATTCAGTCGAAATGCGCATACAGTGTAGGACAAAAAAGTTGGGACCATTCAAATTAGAGTATAGGCTGCTATGTGGCGCCCTCTATAAAATGGGAAAAACCGTTGGCAAATTTGTATTTCTCATCTCAAGAAAGCCCCATATACGAGATTTCGTCAAAATATTATGAGCGTGGCAAAAGGTAATGCAAAAAAACCTGATAGAGACAGCATTTATTTTCGGTCTAGAATTACCCCCTAAATTTTTTGCTCATCATTTCCGGACACCCTGTATATAATTCCAACGTGAACATAAAAAAATGAATACCTTAGGTTTAAATGAAGTGGCTAGCAGCCAAGACTGAGGCAGTAATAATTCACGTTTTAATTTCTTTTTGAACAATATAATGCTTAAATTGTTTGGAAAAAATGTAAGTTTATTATTATATATATTATTATATTACGGAACAATACAAAAAGCATCTCTGAAACATGGCAGTCCGATGTCGAGAAATGTGAAACAATTAGCGAAATCTAACGTTAACAGAGTGGTAATACTGTCGTCTAGAAAATCTACTAGTTAGATAATGTGGATTGTTTGATTTTATTATTTGATGCAAAAACGTTCAAAATAGCATTTTTCTCCGATTCTCCAGCAATCAAGTTATGTCCGGTGAAACATGATCAAATTTGCGAAGACCAAAAATATATCTACAGCAAGCATTCTAAACGTTTTGTATATGATATCTATTAAAAGCGTGTAAATTGTTGCCGTACACAACAGAACCATAGTTGAACAAAAACAACACCAAAGTATCACACAACAACTTTCCAAGTTTTACATCAAAACAATGTCTATTTGCATATAGAAGCTTCAGGGATAGATATGCACGTGGAAGTAGACCATTTATATGCTGAGTAAACCGCAGTTTCTGATCCAAAACTAATCCCAAACTTCTGGAACTGATTTCCGGTTGTAAGACGTTATTATTAATAGTAATATTAAAATCAAGGAGCAAATTATTGCTAATAAAACTAGTCTTCGTAGGGTTAAGTTTTAAATTGTGTCTTAACAATAGAATTCTAAGGGTTTCCAAGTCAGCATTTAATTGAGCAGAAGCAGTGATGGCACCACCAGGATCAAATCCAATAAATAAATTAATATCTAGGGAAAAAGAAAATCTTGACTTTTTTGGACTAGCTTTTTATTACTAATGTAATTTAATCTTTTGCCACCGTTTCGGTAGTTTGGTTTCTACCTTCTTCAGGGCTACAAAAAAGAAATGGACAACTTGTAAATTTAATTGCCTTTTGAAAATTGGTTTAAAACAAATAAAAATAAAGACAGTAGGTTCAATACACATTTAAGCATTGTATACCTCATTTACTTTGCAAAGGATTACAAAATTTAAAAAAAACACAATACATAATAAAATATAGTTGAATAAAAATGAATGAAAAATATGTCCAATGTAACCTAATGAATTATAAAAAAAATTGTTTATATACAGGGTGTCCATTTAGTGTGTAATTCTTCGATATCTGAAATACTATTTTATATAGAGAAAAACTTTAAACGTAAAAAATAAAGGACTGTTGAAGGTGTATATTATGAAAATATTTTTAAATATACAGTGTGTTTCACAAAAGCCGGACCACTAAAATTTTATTATTTTTAAATGGAACACCCTATATTTTTAAAAATTTTTAAATTCCACATAAAATTATAATTATTTTTTATTAATAGCATTATTAGTCTATACTTCATAGTTTCCGAGATATTGACACTAGAGAAGTGACATTTTTGAAGTTTGGCAACTTCTAACTTTTTAACAGTACGTCTTAGAGCAAAACGGCTTTTATGTCCCTATCTTCAATTTTTATTATCTTCCCAAAAAAATCAACTTCCGGTTAAACCGGATGTAACTTGAAAGCAGGAAATATAGTTGTTCCGGTTTAACTGGAAGTTGATTTTTTTGGGAAGATAAAAAAAATTGAATATAAGGACATGTAAGCCGTTTTGCTCTAAGACGTACTGTTAAAAAGTTAGAAGCTGCCAAACTTCAAAAATGTCCCTTTTCGAGAGCCAATATCTCGGAAACTATGAAGTATAGACTGATATTGCTATTAATAAAAAATATTTATAATTTTATGTGGAACTTAAAAATGTAAAAAAATATAGGGTGTTTCATTTAAAAATAATAAAATTTTAGTGGTCCGGCTTTTGTGAAACACACTGTATATTTAAAAATATTTTTATAATATACAACTTCAACAGTCCTTTATTTTTTACATTTAAAGTTTTTCTCTATATAGAATAGTATTTGAGATATCGAAGAATTACACACCAAATGGACACCCTGTATAATTGTTTTATTGTATAGGTATAACATCAAGACATCAACCAAAAACCTTTCATCCCCGGGAAAAAAAAACTTACCTTAATTAAAACATTAGTAGAGTCGTGAATAGTAATGAAAGGTTTTCGGTTGATGTGTTGATGTTATACCTACAATGAAACAATAATTATAAACACTTTTTTTATAATTCATCAGGTTACATTGGACATATTTTTCATTCATTTTTATTCAACAGAATATATTTCATTATGTGTTTTTTTAAATTTACTAATTCTTTGCAAAGTAAATGAGGTATAATACAAAGCTTAAATGTGTATTGAACCTACTGTCTTTATTTTTATTTGTTTTAAACCAATTTTCAAAAGACAATTAAATTTACATTTCTTTTTTGTAGCCCTGAAGAAGGTAGAAACCAAACTACCGAAACGTTGACAAAAATTAAATTACATTAGTAATAAAAAGCTAGTCCAAAAAGCTCAAGATTTTCTTTTTCCCTAAATAATATACCTGGACGGGACTTCTTTTCAAGAATAAATTAATATCGTCTGCAAACGCTTGGATGTTTTAATAGTTTACTCTGTCTACAACATCTGCAGTGTATATTGAAAAAAATAGGGGACCCAAGACGGGAGAAAATTGCCTGTGAAATTTTAGTCTCTTTAATAATAATAATAAATGGGTTATCATGATATCCGCATCCCAATAATAACGCATCAAATAACGACTTTAGAAGATCAGGCGTCAAGATTTCGAATTTTTCAGAATTTCGGGCTGTTGTTATAACTCAAGGACCAAGGTAATACATACCTTCCTTATACTATAAGTAGTAAATCAGTGAAAAATAACTGCTTACGAATATATTAATAATATTAATATTAAATTATTAAAAATTTCCACAAAACGGTAAACAGGTGTTAGGTATATAAGCAATTTGTTTGTTCTAAAATAATTGCCGAAAACCGACGAGGTGTTATAAAAGAATTGTTTTAACAACCTTGCGTTATAAAGAAATAAAATTAACAATAATTATATTTGATAGTTCCTATGAAAATAGTTCAAGCAATTAGTTAAATTTTTATAACCGGCTAATTTCGATTTTTTTAAACACTTCTTTAATTTATACAAATATACATTTTTCAATAAATTTAATTACATGAAAACTTCGTCATTACACGTCCAGAAATTACTTTTCTCCATGACCATTACTGAATGCAATAATTCCAAAATCATTTTTGATAATAGAATGTAAAAATTCTCGCTCTTGAGTTGAAATATTTATTCTGAAACACTTGCTTCTTATGCGTTTTGCGTGTATTTTCATTCCATAACAAGATACGGAATGAATATTCTGTAATTGATATAAACGACATAGATTGCCATGAATTTCGAAACTGTCAGTGTCAGATAAAAATGGCCGCGTTGTAATAATTATTTTCAGACAAATTTTAGTGCAAGTCAAAAAATGAGTGAAAAATCGGATGAATCAGATATGGAACTGGATGGTCGTGGAGAAAATATAGTCTGCTACTCGGTTAGAATGAAAATTCGATCCGCTCGCTACGCTCGCGTTCGGAATCTTCCACTCGGATCGGATTTTCATTCCAACCTCGTTACAAAATCTACTATTCTGGACGTGCTCACTAATGTTTAGATAAGTTCTAGTTTCAAACAACTAAATTTTAAAATAATATCGTAGCATGCTTGTATTTAATAACAGATACACCCTGTTTTAGTATCGCAATTGCTTGTACTAATTAGTATATAAAAGGTAAAATAACATTAAAAGAAGCACTGATCCTGTTTCACAAAATTTTGCCACTAATTGTAGCACGTAAATATGAGACAAGTGTACATTTAGATACAATGCATTATAAGGCAGCTCGAGCACAATCGTAACTTCTAAAGAAAAGTGAAATAATTTTAACCCTTTCTTGAAGAGTTTACGTCATTTTAATCAGCTATTGAACACACTGACATGTAAAGCAAAATGAATTTTTATTCTTACTATGAATTTGATCGATGCCAAAAGCAAACTGAGTTTTTTCGACTGAACAAGTGGAATTCCAAATCCCTTTTGTTAAGATTGTATCCTTTTTTGCGTATTTTATACCATATAATTTGTTTACCATTTAAATTCTTGAAAGGTTCTCAACCAAATTCAGGGCCGTAGCCAGAAATTTTTTTGTTGAAGGTTGAAGGATCAGTGAAAATATTATTAAAACTTTTTAAGAATTAAGCGAGCAAGTAAAGTAGTAAATTATTATGCTGATTTTGAGACAATTTAATTCCTTTTAAAATAAGCTATCGCTCGACCTTCCTTTTCATTTAAGATTTTAAGGGTGAAAGCCACCCCATATGCTCCATAATGTTCGCGAACATTTTGAACAGTGCCTTTACAATTGCATGGAGGTTGGAGGTGGACATTTTCAACATTTACTTACTTGATAAGCGGTAATAAATTTTATTACTTTTAAATTTTCTTTTCAATAGCCCTATTTCTCAGGAACTATTCACTCGATTTAAACGAGCAAGGTCGCATTTCGAAGGCAATTCAATTCCCTTTAAAATAAGGTATCACACGACCCCCTTTCCATTTAAGATTTTAAGGGTGGAAGCCACACCGGCGTAGGGATTCCAGCAGGAGGGGTAAAAATAGCAAAAAAATATGTCCCTTTGAGAACTAAGGTTCCCGTATTCGAGCGAATTTTGATTTATTTATTAACAAGAAAATAAACCTGGGTGGAAAGTTTTTGGTGCGCCAACCTGTATATTGATTAGGGACCTGCTGCCTCATTTGAATTTTGTTTTTGTATTTTGAATTTTATCGCATTAATTTATTGTAATTGTCTTCTCTCTCTCTTTTCAGACCCTTGATAAAGTTTTATATAAAACGAAACGTTGGGATAAATACAATTTTGCATATATTCCGCCCTTTAGTCATAAGAATAGAAATGAGTACAATTTATAAAATTATTTGTAAAAACAAATATTCTATTATTTCAAATAAATATTTATTTAATAATAATATATATGAATTATATGAAACAACCCATTACTTAATTCAAATATCGCAAACTTGTTGACAACTAAATATTTATTTGAAAAATAAATAAATATGTTGCCGATCGAAATCCGTTTTTGGCTATATAACCGTGTTAACTCTATTAAAGAAACATTTAATGAAATACTACATATTATCAAGCTTAATAAATGATTTATTTAAATCAATCTGTTTAAATATTACAATAAATTTTACTATCAATCGTTAAATAATTTCAGCCATATTTTCAAATAATTTTTTGTTCAGAAAGTAGGAAATAAATATTTGTTTCTGCAAGCTTCATTTTTATGTAAATTCAATAAATTATATTTTCAGTGTATGCAATGACAAACTTTTATCTGGCATAAAATGTATGTGACATTGTTGTGATATTTTATTAATTATTACAGATATAGATGCTGAATTACAAATCATGGAAGAAAACTATTCAAATTCAGTTCAAATGCAGTTCAAATGAAATTATTTATTTTATTTGGAACGATTTGTGACCTGGTTGGTCATATAAGTCTAAGGTACCATTAACCGTGAATCACCCTGTATAATTTTTTTTATTTTGGAAAAAAAAATTCTGGGTAAAAATTTATTTTTTTGGGCGTGGCACCCGGGAAAATTTTCGCCCTTTTCGCCCTACGGTCTGTACCCTCCCATACTCAATGTCCACGATCCGCCACTGATTAAAACCATTATTTTTAAAAATTTCAAAATTAAATTTGACATTCTTTTAAATTTTGTCAATATAAACCGAATGTTTTTTTTTATACAGAATTAATACTAATACTGGTTTCACCCTGGTGTGTATAAGATCTTTGTTATTGTCTTCTTAACTGTGACTGAAACAACAATATTTATGGCAATAAAATGAAATTTACATTATGTGTTGAAACCTAACCGTAAAAATTCTGTAAAAGTATCTGTGGTACTACAAGAACTCGATCTATTGTTAATCTATAAGTACACAGATTTCTCATCAGGGGGTCCAAATACCAATACTCCTTAACGCCGTTAAAAAGCGTGAAGGTAAAATTTAAAAGTAATTTCTCTATAATAAGAATTATTTTTTCTTTGTTCCTATCAGATCTGTCAAAAAAAAAGGTCGAAAACATAGGCTGTCTGCTGTGATAACCAGTATAAATCATTCCATTAAATGCTTGTCAAGTATCTAGTTATTTGAATAGATTTTTCCTAAAGAAACGTCGGTTCCGAATAATTGAATTTATTACAAATTTACCTTTATACATATCGTCTACCAGTATCATTTATGTTAAGCGGTTTTAACTTTGATAATGTAAAGGCAGGACCTTCTGGGATATAAGGAGGAGTAAATGAAATGGAATATATGTTGTCTCACATACTTCTTTTAAATCGAGGCTATGTGTAAAGGGCTAACCATTGGCATAGCTAAGGGGAGGCTGGGAGAGGGGGGCTAAACCTCCCCTGGTATGAAAAATGGCTTCCTCTGACATTACAAGCTAATTTAATATTGTTGCACTGACTAAATCTGAGAACACTTAGTATTTCCGAAACAGTTGAAGATAGGTATACCATATTGTACATGAAATATGTCTAAAATTATCAGAAGAATCCAAAAATTGAATAATATACAGGGTGTTGCGTTTAAAATAAGAAAGTTTGTATTGGCCACTGTTACATGACACACCCTGTATAAAAAGTTTTTATTGAAAAAAATGCGCAACTGGAAATACCAATCGACGTGTCCGAGCGTTTTTTCGGACACGCCCCCATGTATTTATTACGAATTTATTCCATTTGGCTGATACACACTGTATTATACAGTGTGTGTATAAATTCTGGAAACGGCTTAATAACATCATAATTTACTGGCCAATTTAAACCAAATTTGGTACAGTTGTGTAAGAGGATCTAACGCACCGAGTGACGATATTGGCGTTGTTGCCAGCTTTTTAGTTTGTCTGGAATTCGAACGAATTTTATATTTTTAAATATAACACCCAGTATATTTTTACATTTTTGAATTCCACATAAAATTATAATTTTTTTTTTTATTAAATGCATTATTAGTCTATACTTCATAGTTTCCGAGATATTGACTCTCGAAAAGTGACATTTTTGAACTTTGACAGCTTCTAACTTTCTAACAGTACGTCTTAGAGCAAAACGGCTTACATGTCCCTATCTTCAATTTTTATTATCTTCCCAAAAAAATCAACTTCCGGTTAAACCGGATGTAACTCGAAAATATAGTTGTTCCGGTTTAACTGGAAGTTGATTTTTTTTGGGAAGATAATAAAAATTTAAGATAGGGACATGTAAGCCGTTTTGCTCTAAGACGTACTGTTAGAAAGTTATAAGCTGTCAAAGTTAAAAATGTCACTTTTCGAGAGTCAATATCTCGGAAACTATGAAGTATAGACTAATAATGCATTTAATAAAAAATAATTATAATTTTATGTGGAATTTAAAAATGTAAAAATATACTGGGTGTTATATTTAAAAATATAAAATTCGTTCGAATTCCAGACAAACTAAAAAGCTGGCAACAATATCGTCATTCGGTACGTTAGATCCTCTTACACAACTGTACCAAATTTGGTTTAAATCGGCCAGTAAATTGTGATGTTATTAAGCCCTTTCCAGACTTTATACACACACTGTACATAAGTAACATAATATTATCTTATTCCTTGTATTTTATAAGGTAAAAAGATAAAAAAATTAATTTAATTAAAAAATAAAGAAAACCCTCTATCCATCTTTAATACTTTTTTGTCAATAAATGCTCACATTGATGCACATTGGAAGGGCTGTTTAGGGAGGCATTGACAAATAGTATGCCGATGGCTTTTTATAAATAAATGCACAGAAACGTTAAAACAAAAAACTGAAGTAAAAACAACAATTTTTACTGGTAATACGATATTTTCTAGTCTATCTAGATGTAATCTCTCCTAAGAATTCTAAAGAGTATGTGTTTGTTTTAACAGGAAACGTTCCGTAATTGCATAAAACACGAAAGTAAACAAAACTATGACCGGCTGACTAACATCTGCCTTGCTCCTAAATATGTCTGTCTTTCTTCTTCGTATGCCAAAAGCAGTGGCGCAACCAGGGGGGGGGGGCTGCCGGTCTGCAGCCCCCCATCCCCCCCCCCCGAGCTTAGAAACTTAGCCTATTCGTTTAATTGCAAACCAATTTTTCATGTCACGCCTTTTACTAATATTTTATATTCAGCCACATAATTTACATCAATCATGTTATCAATAGTGAAATTATACTACGTCTGACTGAATGGACCGACCGAAATACTTCCACTGACACATCTGGATTACTGGCCAGCATTATATAAGTCCCAAATTTGTGATCGCACTAATGTGTACAGAAAGAATGTATGTCGCAAGATTCTACAAACAGTCGATTTAAACCTTTTTTAAGCATTACAGTTAGCTAATGACGTAACAGATCAAGTTAAAGAAATAAGAGGCCTGGCAGATGATCATTTTCAAAATATTTTTAAGGAAGCTCAAGATCTACTTTCGGAATACGATATTGAAATCAGAGTACCTAGACTATCGCCAAGACAAACACAAAGATTGGTTATAAAAACCGATTCCGCTGCTGAGTATTTTAAAATAACAATTTTTATTCCGTTTTTAGATGGCCTCATAGCAAATCTCGATGATCGGTTTTTAAAACATCGAGAAACCCTTCAAAATTTTGAATGCCTCTTTCCATAAGATAATCAAGATTTTCATAGTCAATTTAAATGTTTTTTGAAACTTCACAGCTTCTACAAGAATGAGTTCCTTGAAGAGTTTTCCATTAAAACGATGTTAAAAGCTGAACTTGAGCTGTGGTATAAAAAATGCAAAAACAAAAACTGAGGGAAGATTTGGACAAAGTGTATTCCGAATTCCGAATGTGATGCCAATAAACAGATTTTTACAAATTTTTTTAACTTTGCCTATTACAACCGCCACATCTGAAAGGTCCTTTTCAAATTTAAAATATTTAAAGACATATCAGCGTAGCACCACGGAAGAGGACATATTAAATGGTTTGGCAGTTCTTTATGCGAACCACGATATTGATATTACCGTGGCAGAAATTCTGGACGAAAAGGCAAAAACAAAACGAAGAATTTTACTTTAATATTAGTATTATTAGTGATTACTTACAACTTATTGTATAAGGTTTTTGTTTTGTTTTAGTATAAGTCTGATCTGATTAATATATGCGTTACTTATTTTAAATACATTTTTATTAATTAAAATGAAATCTCTAATTTTTTTTTCATAAATATTTAGTTAGGGCCAGCGGCGTATTATTGCAGAAGTTTTAGGGGGCTGTAGCTCTCGTTAATCGTACGTATTTTACCCAAAAAAGGGCGTGGCACGCAAAAGAGCGCCTTCAGCGCAAGAGGTTTAAGCCCCCCCCCCCGAACTAAATTTCTGGTTGCGCTACTGGCCAAAAGCATAAAAATACCTACTCTGATCAACACAGCACTGCAGTGCGCATGCGAATCGTCAACAGTTCGGCAAATCAATCAATCAATTAAATAGTCCCCATAAATACACATTAAATCACGAATACAGCTTTTTAAATTTCATAACCAAATACCTTCTTTAAATATTAAGTAGGAATGTTCTTATTTGACTGTGCTATGTTTCCAATTTATTTTGATATACCTACATTTTTAATACCTACAATTCAAATCGTAACCAATACTTTAAGCAACGAAACTACTATAACCGTTTTCCTAAAAACACCAAAAAAAAAAACATCCTAGAGCAGTCAATCACGAAACATTAAAGAACCAAACACCAAATTAACAGAGCTTTTTAACATAAACACCCCGTAGCGCGTTCCCTAACCTAATTAGAAAAAAACTAGGCGTTACCACCACGCGTTCAACCTATCGCTATCATGCAAAAACAAAAGAAGGTGGTTCTGTCGGTACCAGAAGAATCAAGAGTGCTCTGGACTCTAAGGTAACACGATTACCCGAAGAGTACGAGCGTCGATTCGCGTAAGAAAATCTAACTCAGGTATACGTTACGCGCAGTCCACATTGATAACGCACCGACAATAGTCACCACTTGGTCGATAGATCACCGGCGCCGACGACGGTGCGACACCGTTTTTTTTGGTACGTGAGAACCTCCGTAGATCGACGCGGTTCTGAAAAAACGGACGAAAAGAAGATCGACGCGAAGTAGTTTTTAAAAGGACTCTCAGTTTAAAATACTTATTTTCATTAGTGAACGAGTTTAATTTTTGTTTAAATGTTTTTCTTTGTATTATTTTTTTTAATCGAGACGAATGATATTTGATTTGCATTGATTTTTCGTACTTTCTGGGAATTGTCGCGATGAGTGTCAGGTCAGTTGTAGTTATTAATTGACAGTAAGCATTTTTGTGATTATTTTTCCTGGATTTTTTGACATAAACTGTAGCTTTACAAGGTAAGAATTTAAATAATTATATTCATATTTCCTTTTTTATTTTCATCGCTTAAGAGCAAGAGCACTATTGACGCCTTTGCCCTTTAATTTTTTGATCAATATGTTTTTTCTTGGTTTTATCCAAAAATCAGCCAAATACCCTTCTTTGGAGTACAATTACCTCAGTTTTACGTTGAGAAAGGTTAGACTTAATTACTTTTACATACTTTTTTAAGGAAAGAAAAAACTAAAAGTCTTCGATATTAAAATATCGGTTGAAATAACGTATACAGGGTTTTTCACTTAAAACTCCCCACGCCAATATCTCGAAAACGAATAGAAATATTTAATTTCTGTAAAAAGTAGTCAATGTATGGGGCCAAGTAGATATTTTTCAAAGTTTAAAAAATTCGACGCCTACTAAGAGCTAAGCGTCGCGACGCGTCGAAAATATAAATCGATTGCATTGACTTTAAAATTACGTGCATACGAAAGTACATGTTATTTATAAACTTTTTTGTTACTTACTCGAACTTATTTATTTTACTCATTTCTGAGTTATACCGGTTTATAGTAAACATTTCTTGATTTACAAAAAATGCAATTACGGATGATTTTTAAAAGAATGCCATGAATATTAGTTACTATGGCAACCATTGTTATAGCAATTGTTTTAAGTGCAATTACAAGCGACAGATAATGTGTTGTCATTGCTGTGTTAAAGATATTGTCACATTTTGTCACAAGAAATATTTAATTTTGTTCGGTTTAAACAATACTAACAATAAATAATATATGAAAATGGTTCAATTTAGCAATGTGGAAAAAGTAGGCACAGCGTTATCCGCATAAAAGAGTCCCCGATGCAAAAACATTTCCAGGTCTATGTAAAAACTTAAGAGAATATGGCAGTTTCGTAAAACCTAAACGAAATAGAGAAAAGACTAGGTACTACAAATGATGAAAATACTGCTGCTGTAATTCAGCAGGTTGATAATAACCTCAAAATATCCCTATCAAAATTAAAAGAAAATACCGGTGTTTCCATAAGTCCATCGTCGAGAATTCTAAATAGAAACTATTTTCGACCTTATAAAATTTAAACTAGTGCATAAATTAGAACCAGGTGATCCCGCTAGAAGAATGGATTTCTTAGCAAGATTTGCCGATTTGTATAGCCAAGATGCAAATTTTCTCTCGAAAATTCTATGGAGCGACGAAAGTCGATTCCATAATAATAGAATCTTGAACAGAAACAACTGTCGTTTTTGGTCCGAAAAACATCCTCGTTTGATTAGAGAAAGAGGTAGTCAGCGAATTTTTGGCATCAATGTTTGGTGCGGCATATTAAACGGATTCCTTATTGGACCTCACTTTTACGAAGGCACTTTAAATGCAGATCGCTATTTGAGATTTCTGCAAACTACACTTCCGGAACTGTTAGAAGAAGTGCCCTTTGAGACTAGATTGAATATGTGGCTACAGCAGGATGGAGCGCCTGCACATAATGCCGTAATTGTAACGAGGTATTTAGACAGAATACCCCAATAGATGGTTTGGTACTAATGGACCGATAAGGTGGCCGGCGAGGTCCCCGGACATTACACCACCAGATTATTTTCTTTGGGGTCACCTAAAGGACGTTGTCTATGAAGAACCTATCGAAGATATGGCTGATCTTATTAACAAAATTAAATATAAACTCAGAATCATGTAAGTAGTTAATTGCAATAATAATTTTTGTTTAATACTTTAACTCAGAAATGAGTAAAATAAATAAGTTCGAGTAAGTAACAAAAAAGTTTATAAATAACATGTACTTTCGTATGCGCGTAATTTTAAAGTCAATGCAATCGATTAATATTTTCGACGCGTCGCGACGCTTAGCTCTTAGTAGGCGTCGAATTTTTTAAACTTTGAAAAATATCTACTTGACCCCATATATTGACTACTTTTTACAGAAATTAAATATTTCTATTCGTTTTCGAGATATTGGCGTGGGGAGTTTTAAGTGAAAAACCCTGTATGGGTTAGAAAGGTATCAATGTAAGACCAAATCCAATTGTAGGTATAGTCAAAACTTATAAATTACCTAATAAAACTGGAAAAAGAAATATGAGCAAATTTTTCTATATTTCGTTTTTTGCTATTATTAATTTATCAATTTTTTTTTGACTTAATATTGTAAGTAACTGCTTCCCAACTGTAGGTACAAAGAGTATTTGGTCTCTTAAAAAAAACGAAAAATAAATGAAATATTGAATAGAAAATGAAGCGGTGAACGCGTCAACAATATTTGCTCGTAACGTCTGAATAAACTACATATAAAGAAAAATGCATATTGCGTAAAATTAATAGTGAGTTCTTGAATGATTTTGGGCCAGAACCGCACAATTTATCAAAAAATCCGCAAATTTCTTTGCGGCATTTTCCTCCCTAATAAAGGAAATTTTGCTTTTTCAACCTGTGTAAAAAAGACTCAGAGTTTTTAAGTATGCATTAAAATCCTTTTATTTTATTATTTATAATTTTTTTTTATCCTCTGCCGCACTTTTCTCACTATTAAAGCAATTATGCACTAAATAATATTTTTCAATAAATAAATAAAATAAAATCAAATAAACTTACGTTAAATTTTACAATATCTTCTTTTATGTCTATAACTTAAAATAAACTAAATTCCCTCATTAACTCCTTAACATTTAATAATGAAAATATTCAATATTCGAATACGACAAAATTTTTAGGATTAGTTTTAGACGAAAATTTAAATTGGAAATGCCATATCCAGTATATTATCAACTCGATATCTTCTTTGGTATCTGTTTTGTACAGAGCTAGATATTTCATTCCTTTGAAATACTTAAGAAATATATATATTTTATTAATATATTCAAAATTACAATACTTAGCTTCTGCATGGGGATCTGCTTATTTATCAAACTTCAAACCATTACAAAAATTGCAAAATAAAGTTATTAAATGTATACACAAATTATCACAGTTAGAACCAACTGTCAATCTATACCGAAAGGGTATTTACACGTTCAAAACATTTATAAATTAAAAAATTGTATTCTAATTCACTCTATTATTTTAAAAGAAAAAAAATCAAACATAATACTTCAGGAGAATAAGACATTACATGATCATAACACCAGACGTTATATAAATTATCAAACTATACCAGTAAATAGTAATTTCGGAAAAAAATCGCTTTTGTATTTATATATTTCAGAAAAATTAAAAAATTGGCAACTTTTAAAAAACAATTAAAGATATATTTACTAAATTAAATTATTTATACTATTTTTTAATTGATTTTATTAATGAATTAAATTGGATTAACTTTAATTTTTTTTATTATTGCTATTTTTTTTTTAATGGTTATTATTTTCTATATTATATTGTCACTTTCTATGTAATGAACTGTAAAAGTTACTTTGGCACAAAGACATTTTGAAAGTTAAGTTAACAACTTATACCTCAGATCACCTAAAAGTTTTCATAGTTGTAAACCACCCTTTAAAAGTACCTACAACTTATTTTATTGTAAATAGTAAAACACCCATTGTTAGTAGTCTCGATTGGCTCGCCGAGACTCGTGTCACAGAAAATATAGCTACGCGCGTAGCTATATTTTCTGTGCTCGTGTTTTTGGTTGACGTCAATATAATTTCAAATGGTTGCAAACTTTTTTCTAGAGAAAAAAGTTAATGAATTAAATCTCTGACCTCACAGCTGTAAACACACAGGACTTATGAGGAATTCTACCTTTCTTTATAGGCCTGTGATTCGTAATCATACAAGAGATTTTGCACCTCTGATAACATATAACGCACTTTTTTGCATCATACTACAAAATTATTCAAAGAAGTTTGGCCCAAATTCGTTACGGATGGATTTCCTGTTATGTCTCAAAACAATATTTTAAAAATTACCGCAACAAATTATTGTAAAAACAGGTTCGCATAGGAGTTTTCATTAACATGAGAAGGTAATTACGAAAAATTTTATGGCCGATGAAAGATTTTATACCAAACAGTTTTAGATAATTCAGGAGTTTGAATATGCGTGACCCACACAAACCCATAACTGTTTTTTGTAATAAAATAAGGCGATAAATTTAGTCTAGCCTCAGGTAAAAAAAACATATTATTATCTGAAAAAATCGGTCGATCACGAGGAAAACTATTGTCACTAGTCAGGCTCGTATGTGGAGTTGATCTTTGGGGGGGTGGGGGGGGGGGGGGTAATTATTATGGTGGGGGGTTATGAAATTTTTTTTAATGATACAGCAAATAACAAACCCGACGAGGACAGAAGCTACAAAAACTTTCATTGGCATTTTCAGGTTGTCTAACTGCTTCTAATGGTAGGTACCTAGTTTGGCTATTTTTCTCATAGAAATCCGTAGACTGCAAGGTAAGTTGGTAATCTTCGGTTTATCGTGTAAAATGAGGGAAATCTCACACGAAGCGGGCCCTTCTTATCAGCAGCCAGCACCACACTAACGCAGTGTTGCCAATGACATTAGGTAAAAAGGTCCGCCCAGCGGCACAAAAAAAGTCCGATTTAGTCCGCGTCGAAATGAAAATGCTTCGTCTGGCGCATTCGCCATAAGAGATATTTATTTTTTACTGTTGGGGGTATATTATACACGTAGGGAAAATGTTTGTCCGCCCATCTCTTAGTAATAAGTCAGAATAGTACAAATATGAAGTATCGCAAAGTAAACAGAAATAGGTAGATTATGTTTCCCCCACTCCATCGCATCGAATCTGGCTGGCTCGATGCGTTTTGCTTGATCCTGCTTCGGTTGAATTTTAAATTTTAGTTCTGTTTCGCTGTTGTAGGGAGATGTACTGCAACGTACGAAAGAATGAATATTTATTTGATATTAATATTATTAATTGAATCCAAGCGGCGCGGCGTGCTACCAGCGAGTGCCATGAGCGAGATGCAATACGATGGAAACATAATCTACCTACCTCTGTTTGCTTTGCGATACTTCATATTTGTACTATTATAACTTATTACTAAGAGATGGGCGGACAAACATTTTCCCTACGTGTATAATGAAAAAGACTGATAACTCTATAAACATTTACTTTTTAATAACTAAAAAAAACAATAATAAAAAAGTTAATGTAATAACTAGTAATAAGTATAATAAGACAACCCAACACTTGGTAAATAAACAATAAGTTACCTGCCGATTTTATTTCCAAATTTGTGCATTTAGCATATTTTCGTCAGGTATCAAGAAGTCCGAAAAGTCCGAAATAGTTTCAAAGTCCGACAAAAGTCCATAGCCTTAAAAAAAGTCCGAAAATCGGACTAAAGTCCGCCGATTGGCAACACTGCACTAACGTAATATGATGCGCTTATACTAAGTATGCTCAAAAAAGGAGTGGGAGTAGCCAGTAAAGTTACCGATATGACAACAAGCGTCTAAAGTCTGACTATGGACTTTTCAACCGGCCGCAGTCTTAAAGAAAATAATTTTAAGGTTAAGCGATGTAAAGCCGATTGTTGTTAATTAGAAACATAAAATGGAAATGTTATTTATTAATATCGGTATATAGGTTTCTTTGAAACGTCACGTATGCCAAAAACACTCTCCTCCTCAATATTCTCAAAGTTTCATTACACAAAAAAACTGTCGTTCAAGGCATGAAAGGAAGCAACATAAAATTACATACGTTAGGAATAATCAGATTTACAAGTGTACATACTACAAAAATCAACATTACAGAATAAATACATTACTTGGCCATTTAACAATTATTATTATATGTTATAATTTAAATTTAACCCCTAAAGTTAAACAGTTTCAATGTTGTTACGTAACGAGAATTGTTTAATAAAAACATTTTAAAATAAACTGAAAATTGTCATGTGTTCCTTTTTTTGTTTCATTAATTATTTTGTATTTTGCAATAAGAATTCTCAAAACCTGTAAAAGTAGTAAGTACATTATTAACGTAGGTAATAAGTAGTAGGTTTAGTCAAACAAAATAGTCACACTCGGGAAGGTTGTAACATCAATAGTCTAAACCGTTCTCAAAAATATACATTTTTTTCCAATCTAAACTATCCCCTTTAAAAAAAACCTCCGCTTAGAAAAAAATGTCCATATTCACAATTTTTCGTCTGCGAAAATCAAGGTAATTCGTTTAGTTTATTATTTAATTTCATTAATTTTTTCGCCTCAATTTAATAGGAAATAATACAATGATTTATGTACGTATTCTAACACATTTATTTTTAAGTTTCCCGCTTTTTATTGCGAACGTTGATTGGGCGGTGGAAAAGTCCACAGCCAGACTCTAGACGCTTGTATAAAGTAGCCGATATGAGAACGGTGAGTATTGTCTCTAAAGACAAGTCCACGTTGTTTATTTTTAATTATAATAATCAGGGTAGGACCCCCGCAGGTAAAACATGTTAAGTGTCTTTCATGATAATTGATTGAAACTCCAAACTTCCAAGTTTAAAATCAAATGGCTAAGCGAATACGAAAAGCCCCGCAGGCGAATCGCCGAAGGCGAAACATCTTTTGGGTGTCACGCCCATAAAATTATTTTAAACATAAAACATTAATTGAAATTTAAACTAGGTATTATAGTTTTTTAAGTCCTTATTATTATGCTCTTTTTTCTCGAGAGAATTCACGAGACGAGACGAGAGAAGACCGTTTCTCGTCGAGAAATTTCTCGTTTTTTCTCGAATTTTCTCGAATTTTCTCGTTTGCTAGAACACTGAATTTTAGGTATCTCCTAATATACAGGGTGGTCCTTAAGTACATCAAGAAAATCTAGGATATGATTCCTGGCATCAATTTAAGTTGAAAAGTTCATATGGACTTATGCCCTAAAATGCTTACCCTCTAAGATACAGGGTGTTAAAATATTTTTAAAAAATAATTGTTTTTTTAAAATTTCGAAAGTCCTTGAAGATACGGTATTGAAAATTGATGTCGATTGATTTCGTATTAAACTGCACTTTTGGTTAAAAAAGGGTTTGCCTACTTCCACCAGTGGCGTGCATGAAGATACCATCACTATTTTTTTTGTGAAAATATGTGATACGCCACTGTTTTTTTTAAACTCTGATGCATTTTTATGCATTACTGATATAAGCGGAACAAAAGTTGTCTCTACTATGTTTTTGAAAAAAATGGTAGTTTTAAAGGAAAATGGAAAATATTTTAACACCCTGTATCTTAGAGGGTAAGCATTTTAGGGCATAAGTCCATATGAACTTTTCAACTTAAATTGATGCCAGCAATCATATCCTAGATTTTCTTGATGTACTTAAGGACCACCCTGTATAAACAGAAAAATAATGTGTTTAACGTTCTCGCTCTATCGTATTGTGAAGGCATTTACCTTAAAACAGATATTCAAGAGCACAGAATCAAATTGTCTAGTCTCTTTCTTCTGTCTACGGTTAGTAGTTGACATTTTTAAATAATTAACCAAATCTGAAAGAAAGCATTTTTGATTGAAAACACAATATCGAAAAGGACCCCAGTCAAATTTTATTCACAAGGCGAAAGGCGATAGATTTTGACTAAATTTAACAATTTTGTATCAAAAATTCGAAATTCGCCAAAAACTTCTCACATAAAAATCATTAATAAAAGTGTGAATTTCATTTCATATCTCTCTTACCAGTTTTAATATTTGACATTACTTTCATAACACCCTGTATATCAACCGAAACTTTATTAGGAAATCACAGATAAAGACAACGGAGGGCCATGAAACTAGTGTTATTGAAACAATAGCATTAAGTTAATAGTCTCAATTATGACATAAGTAAATAAATTAAAAATAAGAAAGTCTAATATAATAGGTAAAGTGACATTTCAGTACGAATGATTTAAGTGTATGCCTTATTTTGCCTCATTTTATTACACAGGTCTCAGACATAAATTTGGCAATTGAAAATAACTATTAAGTGCGGTAAATGATACTTTTCCGCACGAGGTGGCAGTTGCACGAACGGCTCGAAGCAAGTCCGGGCATGCCACTAAGTGAGTGTGGAAACGGAACTTTTCGCACATGTTACTTACAATATTTTTCCTAATTGCGTAAAATTAAGCTTGTTCGTAATAAATTTTTGTATTTTTTGGGTAAAAGGAGCAAAAAATAAAGTGAATTTTTAAATTTTGATATGTCAAATAGAGCATTTTTGGAAATACTTCTTTAAGTTCTTTTTCTTGCACTTTCTATTAATGTAATAAAAAATTAAGGTTTTTCCCCGGATGACATTCTGGGCTGATCCCTTTATTTAGTCGAATATTTTCCAAACTATTGCAGTTAATTATGCCCCGAATTATGCCAAAAAATAAATAATAAAAGAAGGGTAGTTCCATTATAAATCAATTATTATTATTATAAATCGTTCTCTATTCTGTATCTTTTACCACCCCGTATATTTTGGACTGAAAATACCTCGGTGCCAAGCCTATTACATTACATGAATTATGTCTTATGGCCGCTTGCAATATTTTGTTGATCTAAGAAAAATAGTTTCTAAGTCACATGACTAACAAACCGACTTATATTAAACCCTTCTGCGAGACGACCAGATACTTTTAAATGTTTACCCCCTTTAAGATTCGTATAAAAAAATATTTTTTATGATTCCCTACTCACGAGAAAAAACGAGACGAGACGAGACAATGGCACTCTCGAGCGAGAAAACCGCGTTTCTCGTCGAGACGAGATAAAAAAAAATTCTCGACTCACGAGACGAGACGAGAATAGGCCAATTCTCGTCTCGTCTCGTCTCGCGGCATCACTAGTCTTAATAAAGTACAAATATTAATTATTGCACCTAGAATCAGATTACGAGCAATCTGTATGTGCAAA
The DNA here is from genome assembly GCA_963969555.1 of Polydrusus pterygomalis. NCBI lineage: Eukaryota > Metazoa > Arthropoda > Insecta > Coleoptera > Curculionidae > Polydrusus > Polydrusus pterygomalis. Next base: position 8,595,388 of record OZ018376.1, read on the forward strand.
AAAATCATAAATTGTTTCTATTATATTTTAATTTAATTTTAATTTGAGCAAAAAGTCAAAACCTGAACAATTCCTTATCCAATTCGATTGAAGAAGACAAGAAAGTAAAAGTATTGCAACTTATTAGAGCAGTTCGAGGAATGCTCGATAATTAGCAAAAATGACTGGCTTACACATTTGAGCAAACTATAAAATGATTACCAATATTTTTTAAGTTTGTTGATAGAGAGTTATATATTTTTGGAGCTAGACTTTTTGTAAATCTTTGGTTACCATCTCTTCTGTAAAAGGGAATAACCAAATCCTGATGAGTAATTTTTCTAGTTTGATGTGTGTCAAACACTTTTATTCGTAAGTTTTAATTATCTTGTAAGAATAGGCAGCAGTTGTAAAAGCATTCTCATATCCAGTATATTTACATTATAGAGTTGACTAGTACGATAACATCTTTCTTTTTGCATCATAACCTTTTATACAACACCAAGAGGCTCTAAAGCATTAGTATACAGACCACCCTATAAAATTATACCATATAAAAAATATCATTGAACCATAATATGTAGTATATTAAAGTACACGTTTCATAAGAAGCGGTTTTAGCGCACGCGTCCATTTTAAAAAACGAGCCACAAAGTGGCGAGTTTTTTTATTGACACGGGCGCTAAAACGCCTTATGAAACATGTGCTTTATACATTTTTGTCTATTTCACCTTTTATAATCAAGAAAAATACATTTTAAAAAGAAAATAAATCCTTCAAATTTTGAAAATTTTTATGTCTAAATTTTATGTTGGTAATACTATTTTTTATCATAGGAGCCTCAGGACAACAAAAATTATTTTGCAAACTGTCATTTTTTGATTTATTGACCCATTTTCACCACGAGATTCTAAAGTTATTTTAGCGATATGAGATTTGAAATTGGACGGAATACGTTGTGTGATCCTTGTACATTCGGTACATATACAGAGCGTTCGGAAATTCGGGAGATTTTGCTACTTTTTTTCGAATTTCAAAAGACGTGATTTTACGTCACGGCATTGCAATTTAGTATAGGGAAGATGGAAAATTCAAATAAAGTTGAAGTTAAAATCGACATTAGAAGGTTAGTAGATTGAATTTTGGATAGGATTTGGCAGAAAATGATAGCTTGAAGCATCTACAAAAGATTGATTTATAGATTTATGCAACCAACATACATTACTGTTATCCACACAGAATAAAAAAGTAAGTTATCAAGCTAGTTTTCCTCTGCGAAAAATGGGTTTTCTCGTAAATCACAAAGGCCGCGCAAGTCAATGAAATAAAACATTTAAATGTTACCAACATCAAATTTAAAAAAAACGCGTATCGAAATAGCTTCATTACGATCCGCAAATGAGGGTCGTACTGAACTCATTATGAACGTGAAATAGAGAAAATATTTTAGAGTAATGCACAATTATATTTTAAAAATTGTAAACAATTTAAGTAATATATTATTATTATTATTATATTATATTGTAATATAGATTCAACTAGTGCTTTATATATTGTTAGAAGGAGCTTTTGATTCATAAATTTTCTTAGTTCATAAAATTTGTACACAAGTCGCCTTGTTTCCACACACAAATTGTAAACGTGATTTGTCCACTTTAAATTTTTGTCAACTATAATCCCTAGATACCTACTTGAAGTGATTAACTTCGCAAATTTTAAGTTCTGATCTTGGTAGCTGCAGGGAACGGAGATCAGGCCTATTCACATCAAAAAGAGAGAACGCAATCTATTTAGACATATCTACGTTAAGAGTTAGCTCATTGAAATCCAGCCAATGTTTCATCATGCAAACACCAAAGTTCAGCCGTCGCATTCACCCCCTACCAAGTATCATCATTGAAGATCAGTACTGTATCATTAGCGTATGATATTATTACTTCCTGGATTTTTTTTTTCAGCAGTGAATTAAATGTAGACAATAAAAAGAAGGGGGCTCGAGAACCGTCCCTTGCGGGATGGATGCCTCGCTATATCCTCTGACATTCACTAAATTGATCTTTTATCCTTATATGTTGAACTCTACCCTCCAAGTAGCTGCGGAAGACATGCAACACAGTGCCCCCAATGCCACAGTACTCAGGCACTTTTAGTAGTTTTTTATGAGAAACAGTGTCGAAGGTCTTAGGCAAAACACCGCTATACATTTCTGTTTTTTTTAAGATTTGACTTTACACTGTCAACAAGTTGATGGTTCGCACTAACCCCTTTTTGGAACCCAAACTGGTTTTCATTGAATATTTTGTTTTTTATTAAAAAATCGTAGAGTATATCTTAATGGCATTTTTTGAACAATTCGGCACATATCAGACTTATAGGTCGAAAGTTATAAATCTTTGTTTTATTGCCAGCTTTATAAATTGGGACAACTATAAATTTTTTAAAATCCTCTGGGACGTATCCCTGTTCGAAAATTAGATATATAAAATGGGTTAAGGGCTGAATCCAGATCAAGTGATGATTTTTCACTAATCATGCACTAGCATTATTTATTAAAAATTAAATGTAAACAATTACAAACTGATAATGAATATTTAAATACATTATACAATCCTCCTTACTGCAGAAATGCAATTTAAGTATTTTATGTTTTTGCGGTATTTATTACCGTGCGAGCAAAAATTATTTGCATCAAAGAGGGCCTTGCATCTAAGGACGTAATGCTTAGCCGTAATACCTACTACTTACGCAATTTTTTCGACGACAGCTTGATCAGTTTTCGATCAGACATTGAATTCCCACCTAGATCACCTTGTTTAACGGTTATGGATTACTTCGTTTTTCCTCATTTAAAGAACACTATTTTTAAAACACCAGTTGCAAATTTAGAACAATTACAAGAAATGATTATCCAAGAATGTGGTAACATTTCTCCAGAGATGCTGGTCAACACTTTTGAAAATATGAAGAGACGTGTGAATTTATGCTTGAAGCATGGTAATTTCAGCAATTTATGTAATTATTTTCTTTTTCTTTGTGTATATTCTTACTTTGTTAATTTTGTAAACAACAAAAATAAATTTGTATTTGTCTACCTATTTTATTACTCATTAAATTGGCATAAAATATATCATGTCATAATATTAATTTGACAAAACTTTAACCTAGATTTGGTTAGATAATCATTGTGATCTAAACCAAGCCCTACGTTTTTTAATCCAAGCCCTCTTTGATGCACATAATTTATGCTCGCACAGTAGTAGATAAATAATTATTCCCTTGGCTATACTCAGGGCCGTCGAGAGCCAGGTCAGGCCCGGGGGCTGTGCGGCATCCCGGGCCCACTCCTAGGGCTGCCAGATTTAAAATATTAAAAAGCGGGAGGAAGAGGCCTAGCCAGTGGCAGCTTGTGACTTATTAACTTGGGGGTGCATTAAAAGGCCGCTGCAGGCGAAATGCGCCGCAGGCGAAAATTTTTTAAGTCCACGCACAAATTTGGTCAATAATTTTTAATAAATATTTTAAAAATTTATGATTAGGCACCTACTTATTTTATTGAAAATGAAATAAGATAAAAAAAATAAAAAAGGCCAATTTATTTTTCATTAGTGGGTACATTGTTCAAAAGTAAAGTTCATTCTTCTATTTTAATTTGCAGCAAACTTATCAATAACAATAAAGTCCCTAGATTTACACTTTGTGGTCTGTATCCAGTTAATTTCGAGTTTAGGTCTTCCCTCAATTTTAATTTCAATTTTTTGCTCAATACTTAATGAGGTAAAATTGTTTCTCAAATATTCCACATTCATAGTCGTTTTGGCATTAAAACTGTTAATTTTTATTAAAATAAGTCTTTACTACCCCAAAATAACAAAAATATAATTTTTAAATAAGAAACCCATTGTTCGTCAATTCTAAAATGTACAAAATTTTCGGGTAGATTCTCCAAAAAAGATGAAATTTTTATAAATTCTTCGAATAATAAATCGATGTTAATACAAATATTGGGCCGGACGGGCAAGGACAAAATGTATCGATATTTGATACTTAGAACATTAATTATTCGTATGTAATGTTTACAAAGTAATTTTTTGTCAACAGATTTTATATATTTTTTTATAATTTATTATATTTTTTTAACTGCGCAGCCCGAGCACGGGCCCTTAAAAGAGACATGGGCCCGGGAAATTTGCCCCCCCAGCCCCCCCCCCCTCTTGTCAGCCCTGGCTATACTATGCACTAAACTGCATTTTGCTCGTTACGTTATTGCCATCAAAATTTGTCCCACCTATAAAAAATTGCCTTACACTAATTTAGGTGGATGGTAAAAGTTATTTAAATAAAACAATTTGCTTAACTGCATAGACTAAAATTTATACTACAGAAATGCATAGCTAACTTGTTAAAGCTTACTACCTCTGTTAAAGTCACACGGATAAATAACATAATGTTTAATTGATTACTACTGCAAATATGCAAATTATAAAGCTTTTTACTAATTAAAAATAGTTTTATAGTAGTGGTAGTAATAATAAGAAATAAATAATCTTTTAACCTTTTTAAACACTTAATCAGATTCATTTAACGATTTTATGCTACATAAACTATGCATACTTTGTGTTAAAATGAAATAGGAAGCGGCAGAATGCCAACATTGAAAAACAAATAATAACCTGGGTACTAAACATAGACGGTGTTGTGATTGGCCAGTTTTATTTTCCTAACAAGGGTGGAAATGGAAGTATACCGGGTGTCCACGGAAGGTGGCTATTTAACAAAAAAATTATAAGGGCGAACCACCTTCCGCGGACATCCGGTATATATCTAAGAGGGACATTTTGTATTAATTCACACTGTATTGTAAAGAACACAGAAATTATGCTTGTGAAAATAGAAAAAGATTTTTTTTTCACTACCTGTTATATAAAACCATTTCTTGTTTCTCTATACTTCGAATTTATGTTACCTACAAAAAACCCGTTGTGATTTACTTTCCTTGACGATAAGTGAATCTCCAATTTTAATAAGATACGGAAAATATGGGCCCCAATTAATCAAAAGACAGGTGGATCACGAAATCCTGGTAAAACGTTGATTTATTCGACATGTGGCAATAAAAATTCCGTAATTTACTACATAGAGAAAAAATGATAGATTGAACTGGCATTGTATTATTATTATATTGTACACATTAAAAATCAGCGTAGGCTATAAGGAAATGTTTCTTATATTCTCGCGATATAATTGCATGGGGGCGTGTCCAAAAAAACGCTCGGACACGTCGATTGGTATTTCTAGTTGCGCATTTTTTTCAATAAAAACTTTTTATACAGGGTGTATCATGTAACAGTGGACAATACCAACTTTCTTATTTTAAATGCAACACCCTGTATATTATTCAATTTTTGGATTCTTCAGAAAATTTTAGACATATTTCATGTACAATATCCTATACCTATCTTTAACTGTTTCGGAAATATTAAGTGTTTTCAGATGTATTGCAAAAATTAACAACACACTCAAAAACTAATAAGTAATAAAGTAATGCTCTTTATTTCTTGATAATGTAAAAAACAAAAATAATGGCAACATCCTAATCTTCAATAGAAATTTCTTCTAACGTTACTGAACATCTCAGGCGTGACTGATCTAATCGCAAGCGTTATTCGTCTTCGTAAGTCAGCTAAGTCGAGGGGCTTAGTTTTGTACACAATATTTTTGACATAATCCCGTAAGAAGAAGTCTAATAGCGTCAGATCAAGGGATCGTGCTAGCCATTTCGTCGATCCACGCCTCCCTATCCACCGATTTGGAAATACTCGGTTGACCCATGGGTCATATAAACTATGTATTTACGAACATCCAAATTATTTCATAGAATACCTACCTACTTTTCTGTAATTTATATACGTATTTACTTGTTTTTTAAAACTTGAAACAGAAAGTGCACAGTTTTTACCCAAAAAGTTAACTAACCAGCAACTTTGACAGAAAGGATTTTATTACAATCAGAGTGGCTTGGTTAGCTTAATTAAATTTACTAACCAGGAAAATTCGATTTTATTAATGTCTGCCAATGTCACAAAGTCGCCTCTACTCCAGTAAAATACGAAATACCGGATATTTTACCCCTATTTGGGCATGATAAAATCATACAGCTGTTTTTACTAGAGATTGTTTATGTTCCAATTCGAGTCACTAAAAGCATAAACACAATTCACTAAACTACACAAAAACTAGAAATCCGTAAATATTAAACACCCACAATCCACAATGGCAAAGAAAACAACAAGGAATCCACAGAGAAAACTTAAAACGCAACAACAAAAATGGTGCCAAACCGGTTCTGGAGTATATTTTGGATATGTCGCTAAAGAAGCACCGGCTGATAACAAGAGTTTGGCGCATGCCCGATGCTGCTGGGAGGGAAGGCGTCTGACCGGCGAGTCGTGCGCTCGGACGTATTTTTTCACCCATAAAACCTATCGTTGAGCGATGATGCACCCTGTGTTGTGACGGTATAGACCTGAATCCGGTACTGGTCATTATTATTAAAAAATACGACTAAAGTAAGATAAACATTTATTGTTAATAATAAATATTTAATTGTAAATAATTAAATATTGAATAATTTATATAAAAATATCTATTTATTTATTACTATTGACCTAATCTATCAACCATAATCAATAGTATAATGAGGATACTTTGTAAAGGACTTGGTATATTTTACCACAATATTACCAAGAGAAATTTTTTTAAAGCCTTTAATCTCGAGATAGCAATTTAATGGTATAAGCTTCATTAACTATGTGTAATTGATTCGATCGTTACTTGATGAAGATCCATATTAAATAAATACGTAAATGAAACAACATTAAGGTTTCAAATCTTCACAAAAATTACTTTATTTTTATATTAAAAATAAAAATAAAAACATGACATGTTTCGTAGCACTGCTACTTCGTCAGATGTCGGGATGGAAATGACAAACAAAGTTGTAGGTGTAGAGGCATTTACCTGCTAAGTACTAATTATCTAAATATTCCTTATCTTACGGGTTTTGGAAAAAACCAAGTAATAAAGTATACTTATAAATACTGAACAATAGGAATAAAAATGGTTGGAAACTACAATATTTCAAAACAAATTTAATAATGGTGAATTGTTAACATCTAATTGATCGTTTAAAATTTTTAAAAAAAAAGTAAAAAGTTTTAAAAAAGCAGGCAAAATTTTAAACGATCAATTAGATGTTAACAATTCACCATTATTAAATTTGTTTTGAAATATTGTAGTTTCCAACCATTTTTATTCCTATTGTTCAGTATTTATAAGTATACTTTATTACTTGGTTTTTTCCAAAACCCGTAAGATAAGGAATATTTAGATAATTAGTACTTAGCAGGTAAATGCCTCTACACCTACAACTTTGTTTGTCATTTCCATCTCGACATCTTACGAAGTAGCAGTGCTACGAAACATGTCATGTTTTTATTTTTATTTTTAATATAAAAATAAAGTAATTTTTGTGAAGATTTGAAACCTTAATGTTGTTTCATTTACGTATTTATTCATTAACTATACCTACCTACATGTTTAACAGGGTGTAATTATTAATTTACCTTTTACTGAAATATTTCAGTTAAGTCTAAAGACAGCAATGATAATAATATCAGCTATTTTTGTTAATTTATTTTATACTAGCGTGTATCCGGCATGCGTTGCAACCCGCTGGTATAAATACAATCCCGAACAAACCCGATATATTAGTACCCAGCATGCCACTTTCTGATATTGCACCCGTGCGAAGCCGGGTCGCTAGTTATACATAAAAACCTTCCCCTTGAATCACTTTATCTATTAAAAAAAACCGCTTCAAAATCCGTTGCGTAGTTTTAAAGATTTAAGCATATATAGGTAGGGACGGACGGACAGACAGCGACTTTGTTTTATACTATGTTAAGATAAAAGGCTGTATGCTATTCTTCTTATATAAATAATAATAATAATAATAATAGGCTTGCCGAAAAATATGTTAAGGGTTGTTGTAGACAGTAGAAGCGTAATTAGCACCACCTCCTGATTACTGACTGAAACTAATAAAAAAAATATTAACTTTTTTGAGTCACCCTGTATAAATATAAAAATATAAATTCTGATAGCTTGCTCCAAGCTAATGTCATCTAGAGTATTACTTTGTCAACATTTAATTTAAGGCCGAAAATACAATGATTTAACAAAAAATATTAAATAATTTTCGTCACTCACCCGGTATATAATAATAGTTATTTATTGTACAAGACAATAAAATTGTACTTTACCTTTGAGAGTGTTTTTTAGCGTCGAGACGTCAGCCGAGACGCTAATTACGCTCGAGAAGATAATGCGATTTTATCTTCGTGTGCAATACAACATTTTTTTCTATAGCAAGACTTTAAATTTAGGTGAAAAATTAAATTTCAAAGAAAATTGTTGTAATTGTAATTTTTGCCACAAAAATCGCAACTGTGTTGCTCTGTTACTAGGGATATGAATTACTCTTTCAACAAATGTCAAACAAATTTTACATTCTGGTTTTTGTCGAGTGTTCAGTATTTTTGCGTTTTGTGTACGAAGTGAATACGAAATGTACGGAAAAGAATTAACACAAGAAGAAGAAAGATAGATGTTTCTAATAATGTTGATTGTAAAATTACACTTGTTGTTAATCCTTCGAATTAAGGTGTTTGAATCTGTAAGTTTAATTAAATAAAAAAAGTTAAAACATTTTATCTACCCTTGCTGTTAAAGTGTTACTTTATCTACTCTTGCAGTTAAAGTGATACTTTATCTACTCAAAAGAGTTGCTATAACACCATTTTAACATCAGATATAGAAAAAAAATTTAAACTACTTTTATAGTATTTTATCCTATCTATCTATCCGACATGGTCAACAAAAATCTAGAAAAACAAAACAAATTAATATTATAAACTACGAAAATATAGGGTTGTGAAAATTCATATTTTGCAACGCAAAGTGCGGGGTTCAGCGTACCATTTGTTTGTAGAACACTAGGAACTCTTACTCTTATTTATTGGTGACGACAAATATTTAATGCTCTATTTATGGCTCTTAAAGGGGGAAATGTCCTTTTGCCCCCGCCCTAGCTACGCCATTGCTGATTAGCATTGATCAGAAGCAGAATTAAATACCCTTTTATTTGTTCTAAATGCCACAAAGTTTTTTTAGTAGTCGAGTTTAATTTCTTAAAAGAATTTGTCGATTCATTCTGTCTATTTCGCACGGAATTAGCGTTAGGCGTTACTAAGGCGTGACGTTCTGAAGAAGCCTCAATACGATTTATAAATGTCAGTAATGCATGCAGTAAATTATTAAATAAATAAAAAGATGTAACAGCCTAAGAATAAGGAGCGTTATAGACTGACAGAGTACCAGGTCTATATTTTAAATCAACGCAGGCGGTACACACTTTATTTAATCAGTAGAGTTCCTTTCAGTTCGCTTCGCGAAGAAATCATATAATCGTGTGAGGAATATGGATGGACTGATGGACATAATTAACCGCGGCAAGCGAAGAGGAAAATATATTTTCTAAACTTTTAAGAGGAACACTCAACTATAAGCAACTGAAAGCAACTCGCTCGTTATTGTTGATTGTGGGTGTTTAATATTTGGGATTTCTAGTTTTTGTGTACTGAAATTATTGTTTTACACGCACCAAAGTCTAGCAGCTTATCTCGTCCACTGCTAAACATACGCCTCTCTTAATCTAGACCATTTTTTGTTTGAAGGTGGTAGACAATGAAGTAATATTAAAAAAATTATCTTGTTGGACTTCCGTTGTCTTTTTTTTGTTACTTAACACAACGTTTCGGTTAGTTAGTATCTTTAACCGTTCTCAAGTGTGTAAACTAAATTAATTCTAAGGCCTGTTTTAAATACTATCCATGTGCAATGAAGCTTGATGACTCCGCCTATACGTGCTTATTGGAGTCTGGAGTGTGGAGTTTGAGCTGTTGGATTTGGACAAGAAGATGCTTCCAGATATTGGGGATATCTATACTTGGTTTACTGAATATATGTGTATTTTGATTCATGAAAGCTGCTTCTTTAAATTTTCGTTTCCTCCAGTGCTGTTCCGTGTCCAAAACCATGGCTTTTGACCACTGTATAAGTATGTTATGTTGGTTGGTCCATACATGTACTGCTATACCTGATCTTAAAGTTTCACCTCTTTGAGTATGTTTCAGATGTTCTTTAACTCGTACGGGAAGAGGTCTTTTTATTTCTCCAATGTACGATTCGCCACACTCGCAAGGGATTTGATAGATATAATTTTTTGTGTTTTCACTACGCGGGGTTTAACTTTTTTAAGAAAGCCACCCACATGGAGAGAGTAGCCTTAGAATTATTATAATTTAGTTTCCACTTGAAAACATTTTGAGCTACTAACTAACTGAAACGTTGTGTTAAGTAAAAAAATAAAGACAATGGAAGTCCGACAAGGTAATTTTTTTGCTAAACCATTTGTTTATAAGCGCAAGGCCATAAATTTGCTACATTCGTTTGCTGATCTGAAGGTAAATGTCTATGACGCGGGGTAGAATAAGATAAGTAAATATATCATCGTCACGTTCAGTGATCAAATGCTATTTTGTGTGCGGTACAAGTTGTGTAGATGTTAAATTAATAGAGAATATGATAAAAAATAAAAAGATACCTAAGAATTTAAAAAATCTCCGTGTTTCGCTGATGGTCTGATAATTACATCAAAAACATTTGGGTTATCGACAATTAACACTGGGTCTTAAAAAATTAGAAAGGATCAGATAAGCGTGTTAAAAATATTTTTTGTTGCCTGAGGCTCGGAATCCGCGAGGTTATGATGAACAGTCCAAATTAGTATGATTTATGAGGTACAGGCTCGAATCAAACCCAAATTATGGCTAAAAAACTCAATTGACTTCACAGTCTAAATTGTTATTGTTTCTTTATGGTAATATAAGACATAATATGATTTTTATGTGTTAGGTAATTGTTCATTTACAAGAGACACTGAAAAAGTTGGATCTTTAACAATAAAACAAACGTTTTTTTATGATAATTTAATTTGTAATAAGCTTATTGAGCAAGCAGTCAAAGTCCATCTCATCCTGCGCAAGTTCTAACTTTCTTGACTGGACCGCACGTCGCATAGTCCGGATTGCACTCCGTCTGACTTTTTTGTTAAACATTTTTTTTAATCAGATAAGATTATTTTGTTGAAGGAAAACAGGAATTAATTGTATTTTTATGATCATCGTTAAAATTGAAAATACGACTATAAATGAGATATACAGACTGTCCGCGGATAGGGTTTACAATAGCACAAATGAATGAAAAATTTCATTTTTTGGGAAAAATTGCTTGTAAAAAATGCAATTCACGAAGAGAAAATTTTGATTTTTAGGTTTTGCAAAAACTTCAAAAACATGATTTTTCTCCAAGAGTAAACTATCTTTATTTCTAAACTAAATCAACCCTTTGTTCTAAGGTCAACATTTTCAAAACACATCAAATTCTATTTGACATCTTCAAATTAGCACCATACGTAAAGCAAAGTAATAAAAAGGTAAAAAAATTCCTTGTTTTTACAAAAGATGGTAGGAATGCATTTAAAATTTTAAAATAAGATACACACCACCCAATATGAAAATAGAGTCTAATAAAATTTTATATTAATATTTTTATTGAGCAGCAAAATTTCCATGTACAGGGTTATTTTTTATATTTGCGTACCCACCTACAGGGCTTAATGTAAGTGACAGAAACTTTTAATACAAAAAATGCATAATCTTTCCCGTCATATCTTTTAGACTTATTAAAAAAAACATCTGCACATCGGAAAGTTAAAAAACAAATGAAAGGCTTCTTTTTTTAAATGGAACACCCTATATATTTTTTACCAGGGCGAAAGATCTCTTGCTCCTGATTTCAAAAATATATAACATGTCATCATTTAATCCAGTCGTTTGTGAAATATTTGAGTTTTTGATTAATTGAATTGACTATAATCTAGTCGGCGTTCCGCATACTTCAACGTGACATATTTGTCACTTTAATTTAAATTGAAACATGCAGCAAAGAAAATAACTTATGATTTATAATTTATGATATAAAGTAAAGTAAATTGCTGTTGAACTACAGCTATTCGGTTGTTATTAGAGTAAAAAAGACGCACTATTTGAAGTTTGTCTTCTTCCGAATATCCCATTTTCCTTACTGAATCTTTCAATTTAAAGTAAAGTGACAAATATGTCACGTTGAAGTATGCGGAACGCCGACTAGATTATAGTCAATTCAATTAATCAAAAACTCAAATATTTCACAAACGACTGGATTAAATGATGACATGTTATATACTTTTGAAATCAGGAGAAAGAGATCTTTCGCCCTGGTAAAAAATATATAGGGTGTTCCATTTAAAAAAAGAATACTTTCATTTGTTTTTTAACTTTCCGATGTGCAGATGTTTTTTTTAATAAGTCTAAAAGATATGACGGGAAACATTATGCAACTTTTGTATCAAAAGTTTTTTTCTGTTACTTATATTAAGCCCTGTAGGTGGGTACGCAAATATAAAAAATAACCCTGTACCTCTAAAAATTAAAAAAACTAAAAAAATTGAAGATTTATTTTAAATCTCGGATATAAATTACAAACGTCTAAATAAATTTTCTAATTGGCATTTTGGTCAAAAATTAGAAATAAAGGTAGTTTACTCTTGGAGAAAAATCATGTTTTTGAAGTTTTTGCAAACCCTGTATAAAAAATCAAAATTTTCTCTTCGTGAATTAGCATTTTTTTACAAGCAAAACTTTTTATCAAGAATGACTTTCCCGAAAAATGAAATTTTTCATCCATTTGTGCTATTGTGAACCCTATCCGCGGACAGTCTGTATATTATTTTCCCTTATTTTTGGCCAAATTAAAATATAGTAATCCCAAATAACCCATTTCGTGCAACGTCCAATTTGTGGATATTTGGTTTATTACGAATTTAGAATAGTCCTAGGTGTTTTATGAAAAGTTCCAATTGTCCTATTATTTTTTTACGAATGGATTACGAAATCAACTGTGGTCTTTTAAAATTAGTAATCCGTCGTATTATCAAATAAGACACGCAATTAAAACAAGCTATTCCAGCCACAACCCATATAGCAAAGGTAGTTTAGGTATCTTTACCACAGTTACAAAGTAAAAGGCGCTATTATAGTGTCTCTATTATAAACTAGACGACACAATAGGGAATTATTCGAAACGCTAAAGGCCATATTATGGTCGTTCTTAAAATGACAGCTAAGCATGCGCACTAAAAAATATTTAATATGGGAACCATAATAAAATACTGCCTTCCCCTATTTACGACTGGTTACCGTAAGTAAAATAACGTTTCCTTATTTCCCTTATTCGGCAAACCGAACCTCAAAAAACATATGGTTGCATTCAGATTAAGGTTTACCTATAATGACGATTTGGCCCTTATAAGAGAATTTATGGGACAAAATCCCTTATCAAAACCTGAAGGATGGGAGGTCATTAGAAATTAGGTTAAAAATAAGGCTGTCGTAAACAGGAAAGCGTTCCAATAAGTCTTTATTTTTTAGAGATATAAGGTTAAGACCTTATTAAAATAGGGCATTCCCTTATTAGTGCTGACGTAAAAATTTTCTTTTCAATAATTCCCTAATTGATGAATGAATGATTGTGATGCACTTCGTAGTTTATTTAGTTGTCTACCTTTCGTATTACCAGTGTAACTATCTTTTATATTGGAGTTGGTTCCGTGGGATGGCGCTAAGGTGCCGCCTTGATTCTACAGGGAGGCTTTTAGTACATTTTTCCGTCGTTCTTGGAATTGCTTGGGTTATGGCTGCCCGTCGAGTCCTAACAAGAACGAAACGGCCGTCGTCGTGGTCTACCCGCCCCAGGGTATCCATTGAACTTGGATCCCTGTGTATTCCAATATAAAAAAATAGTTACACACTCGTCCGATAAGCCACAATATATTCTTTCTTTAATTATTTTCGCGGACATCATATCATCTTCTAAATATAATTCCCTAATGACACAAACACCACAAGACAAAAATGAAAATAAAGAGTGACCGGTTCTGTTTGCATCGAAGCAACAGCTGATTGACATTTGTTGTTTATAGCACATATTGCGCATGCTCACTATCTTGATGATGGCCTGCATAGTGGCCTCATTTTTCACAAGCTTGGTTGCATACCATTGACAATATACTGGTTATAAGTATAATATTATTATATATGTGACTACACCACTATTTTGACAATATTAACGATATGTTTCCTAATTACAGTCCGCAGGAGTGTGATACAAAGAAATACAATTAAAATTGTTTTTGATCGAATAGAATGTTCGTCGAGCAAAGCAGCCAGCAAATCCGCAGTGTGTGGGCGCCTTTAAACTGAGTTTTTGATTTTTTTCAAATTATTTTGGGAGTTTAATATAAATAATTTTTATTTGGCTGATTTTTTTCAAAACTAATAAAATATAATGTCCTTAAAGTGTCTATGTTTAATTTTTATTTAGTTATTGATACAGGAAGCCAATAAACGACGTTTCTTTTTAACATTTAGTTTGGAGTTGGTCTACTTACTTATAATTTATAATTTTAAATTAGGAATTTAGTGCCATATTTTTTCTTTAAAGTTGATGTCGGGCGTGGTTCAGTGGAGTAGCTATTGCTAGACTGCGCCATGCTGGAACAAATACCTTCAAAAAAATTAAAATTTCTTTTTTTCTTATTGTTTTGTATTTTTTTTTTCTGTATAATATAAAGGCATTATTTATTTACTTATTTAAATACTACTCCACAATAAAAATTGGTTATATTATTTCCTTCGATTTTTAGAAAGTATAATATACTAGTTTTTATAAAGGCAGGTAGTTGTAACCAATTGCCGTTATAAAACAATCTAAACCTAATGTAGAGAATGAAACTAACCCAGAAAACCAAATTTTCGACCGATCAATAATCACAGCGTATATATTGACGTTAATTAAAATATTTAGAATGTATAAAGTAAATCGTGTTGTAAAAAAATGGCCCGAAGCCCTGAGGCTCTTTCTTGTTCTGCAAAAACAAATGATCCTTCATATTTAATTACTAAGTCTACGAATTATCTTAACATTAGCGGTAACTAATATAAAAATGGGAACGTTTTATATTAATTGATTTTAAACAAAACAGAGTGTCCATTCATTTGATACACCAACACCTTTTTTATATTACATAAAAGCTCCATTATGATTGTATACCTTCTGCCATTTCCATTCTGCTAACACCATCAGCAAAGCCTTTTCTGTCTCCTGAAGATGAACGTTTCTGCGTTCGAAACATATGGAGAAATCAATAATTGAATATTTTTATTCTATTAAACTGGTGAAGGAATACTTTTATCTTTTGTTTAAATACATCTGTACTCGGGAGGCATCGACACTATGTGAAATCAGCTCGATTTGTGGATATTTAGTAAAAACAATTAAGTTTAACATAATTTTGAGGTTAGTGTTGATTTATGAATGTATTATCTTACTTTCACTACACAAAGTATTAATTATTTAGTGTTTCTTTGAAAATAATTTTTTTTTTAAATTTTAATTATCATAATTTGTATTTTTATGGACATAGTGTTCTATGCCTGTAAAAAATTATAAGCCATAATACTGTACTCGGGAGGCATTCGACACTATGTCAAATTTTTACAAAAAAATGTGTATATTAAATGGAAATGGATGCATTTTGGTAATAGGAAAAGTAATAATAGACCAAATAAAAACTTATTGCCCCCTAAATGCCGATAGTTAGCTGGCGTTTAACATTATGTGTAATCTCCACCTACTAATATATATATCTAGTTAGAGGCATATAACACCAAGTGATTATATAGTGTTCTATGCCACTAAATGTGTTGCTAAAGATATTACTAAAGATCCGAGGCATACAGATATTATTACCTTGGTGTCTTAGGCCTCTGAATAAAAAGGCACATGGTGTTAAAAGTCTACCCTGTTTCTCAGCTACCTTAACTAATTGGACTTGGTGTTGTATGCCCCACAAAATAGTTTAATTTTCTGAATAAAACTACATAATTTTTGTAAAAATTGGACATAGTGTCGTATACCTCCGGAGTGCAGACATATTTGTTTGGTTTTGAAGAAGTAGTCCATACTCAAAGTGGAGTAAAATGATACAGAAAAAGAAAAGCACGAAGTCTTTCTCCACAATATTTATTAATCGAAAAACTAGGCGAACCTAGGATCACATCGACGACATGTTTCGAGTGTAGAAACACTCATCATCAGGAAACAAAGTGAAAAGTAAAATGCTGATGTTTTTAGCAAAAGAGAAAATAATGGTGAGATTGAGCCGTAATGGAGCTTTTAATGGTGTACAAGAGGTGTAAAATTGAATAGTCAGAAGGTCGACAATCAAGACTCCAGCATACTGAAGAGTCGAGGGTTAAGTGCAGAAGCACACTGTGCCGGGCAGAAAAATGTAGGGTACTAAAAATTAGGGAGACCATTTTTGCTAGTGTATTTTATTGCACCCAATTTTCATTTTTCACCTTTATTAAATCATTGTCATCTGACGAAGTATAATACTATAATTTTATTTTTACTGCATTTTTTCGGCACTCACATCAACGAACAAGGAACAACAACGGACCAACTATTTGGTAATTGTATAAGAAATAAAAAACAAGTTGTGTCTTGCCCAAGACAAGCCAAGAAATTAATTTTATAAAAGCGAGTCGATTTTACCGCTTAATATAAAACGGTACACTTCACTTTATATAACACTTTTTCTGCTGTTTAACAGTGCTAAACCAAATAATTTTGCAAATAATTTTAATAGATAGATATACGTACAAAATTCCTCAAGTAATGGGGGCGTATAATGTGCAAGACATAACGCCTTACGTAATATCAAAATTTATTAACTATGTAAAAATACAGGGTGAAGATAGCTCTCATTTATTAGCAATATGGATTTAGGTTCGCCAAAATACGGTACTGTTAAGCCTGAACCCTTAATCTAACTTTTAATGTAAAGTGATTCATACTTACAAAATCGGCTGAACGCGAGTTAAAAAGAAATCGTTTTAGATTCAACGTTGTTAAGTACCAACTTCTGTTTGAGGTTCGAGCGCTTTCGCTGCATTCCCCCTCCAAAGCAGCACATACGTTCGGACTGAAATTTTCAGGTAAGCGGACGGTGAAATATCTGCTGGTGTTTTGAAATAGTTTATTCGCAAGAACAAAATAGTATATTTAAAGTACACGTTTCATAAGAAGCGGTTTTAGCGCACGCGTCTATTTTAAAAAACGAGCCACAAAGTGGCGAGTTTTTTTATTGACACGTGCGCTAAAACGCCTTATGAAACATGTGCTTTATACATTTTTTTCTATTTCACCTTTTATAATCAAGAAAAATACATTTTAAAAAGAAAATAAATCCTTCAAATTTTGTAAATTTTTATGTCTAAATTTTATGTTCGTAATACTATTTTTTTATCATAGTAGCCTCTGGACAACAAAAATTATTTTGCAAACTGTCATTTTTTGATTTACTGACCCATTTTCACCACGAGATTCTAAAGTTATTTTAGCGATATGAGATTTGAAATTGGACGGAATACGTTGTGTGATCCTTGTACATTCGGTACATATACAGAGCGTTCGGAAATTCGGGAGATTTTGCTACTTTTTTTCGAATTTCAAAAGACGTGATTTTACGTCACGGCATTGCACTTTAGTATAGGGAAGATGGAAAATTCAAATAAAGTTGAAGTTAAAATCGACATTGGAAGGTTAGTAGATTGAATTTTGGATAGGATTTGGCAGAAAATGATAGCTTAAAGCATCTACAAAAGATTAATTTATAGATTTATGCAACCAACATACATGACTGTATTGACTGTTATCCACACAGAATAAAAAACTAAGTTATCAAGCTATTTTTCCTCTGCGAAAAATGGGTTTTCTCGTAAATCACAAAGGCCGCGAAGTCAATAAAATAAAACATTTAAATGTTACCAACTTCAAATAAAGAAAAAACGCGTATTGAAATAGCTTCATTACGATACGCAAAGGCTGAGCGTGCAGGGGCAGTAGTTGAACGTATTGCATTTTTGTATACCGGCCAACCTGTCCCAACACCCAATACTATCTTAAATATTATTAATATACAGGGTGAGCGGTAAGTATATGGCATACTCTCAGGAGCGCATAGTGTAGCTCAAAATAACTATACTTTGTCATATAAAAAAAACCTAAAGTACCCCTTAACGGAGATACAGGGCCCCAAACAGGTACCAAGCGACTAACCTTTTCGGCTCTAATATTTAAATCGACACGTATAATTTAATGGAGACTCATAAAACCGTACTACCGTGCGAGCAAAAATTATTTGCATCAAAGAGGGCCTTGCATCTAAGGACGTAATGCTTAGCCGTAGAGCTTAATACCTGTTGGGTGTCAGTAACTACCTGAATTAACAATCAATCAGTTATTCCGTCATCTTTGACAGTCGTAACAAGTAATTTGATTCATCGCTAATTTTTCCAATTTCTTGAACAATTCACACAATGGGCTTTACGGAACAGCACAAAACATTCATGGTTGAAGCTTATTTTCGAAACGGGGTTAGAGTAAATGGTGAGTCCGGGTTTGTGCATGGACGATTTTCACGAACATTTTCCTAACGTTGCTTTTATTGCTGGGGATTTTTATCATTGCCTGAAAAGAACCGTGGCTATGTTTGGGGAAACAGGTTCTATAGAACACAAAAAAGGAGCAGGAAAACCATCTGTAAGAACAGAAAAACTTGTTGCAAACGTTCGTGAAATAATGCAAAATATGCCAACAAATTGTATAAGACGCCTGTCTCAAGAAGTGGGAAGATCTTATGGAACATGCAGGACTGAACAGGGGCTCATTTTTGAGCTTCCTTCTATTTAAAGAAAAATCCAAAATAGCCAATCGATGTACTTTTTCCTGCAGAATTCAAAAATGAAACCAAAAATTTATTTGAACCAGAAACAAAAGAGTTACGCTATGGATAAGGTGTTTTTTAAATGGAACATAGCCTTTTTTATACGATTTTTGGAACGAGTGATTTTTTTTTGTCCGTTCTGATTAAAATATTTAATATTATAACAGCTATTTTTATTAAATTTTAATGTTTTATCCAGTATAATTTAACTTTAACCTGTTTGAAACATACACTAGGTAATAAAGGTGAATTGAATTGAATCCTTCAAAGTCATTTCGGCAATATTATAGTAAATTTGTCAAATTTTTTGACTTTGAAGGATTCAAACCTTTATTACCTAGTGTATGTTTCAAATAGGTTAAAGTTAAATTATACTGGATAAAACATTAAAATTTAATAAAAATAGCTGTCACAATATTAAATATTTTAATCAGAACGGACAAAAAAAAAATCACTCGTTCCAAAAATCGTATAAAAAAAGCTATGTTCCATTTAAAAAACACCTTATCCATAGCGTAACTCTTTTGTTTCTGGTTCAAATAAATTTTTGGTTTCATTTTTGAATTCTGCAGGAAAAAGTACATCGATTGGCTATTTTGGATTTTTCTTTAAATACAAGGAAGCTCAAAGATGAGCCCCTGTTCAGTCCTCGTTGGAAGACCCTGTACATTGTGGGACATCGTGCATAAATATAAATACAGGGTGTTCCTTAATGACGTGCTAATATTTTAGGGTGTGATTCCTCAAGTAATTTATGAAGAAAAGTTCATATAAACATATGTCCTAAACGGCTTAAATTTTTTGCTACAGGGTGTTGAATTTTCTTTTTAATGCGTTTTTTTAATATCTCTGAAAGTACTTTAGAAAATATTTGTGCATGTGCTAATAGGACATAAAACCTCATGTTTTAGTTATAAAAGTTATTTTTTGTCCCACCAGTCCCACCCTAGAATATTAGCACGTCATTAAGGAACACCCTGTATACTAATATACAAAACAAATTAATCGTATATCGTATGAAAAATATTACCGCTACCGCTGTAAGTAGTTGCGCCAATAATTGCTAATTATTTGATAACTGATGTAGGTACGTTTTACGACAGACGACGGAGTTTTTTAATGAAAATTGCTGTATTACTGTAATAAAAAAATTTCGTTTAAAATTTTTGTCTAATTTGAAACAAAAATATGCGACGAATGTAAAGTTCATTTGCAGTAAAAACACAGTTAGTGTTTGCTCGGTAATGGTCGATATGAACAGACAATGGCATAAACGTAATTATGAGAGAGCTTTCAATATCTATTAAAACTTCCTTAATTGGACAAATATATTTACAATCTAACTCTTGTAAAACTAGGTATTTTATCATTTTTACATAATAAAAAGGAAAGATAAGTATGGTCCGCAAGCGAAAATGTTTACAAAAATTGTGCCCCCTCCCCCCCCCCAATAATCCCCCCTGAAGTACTTATACTCATCTACATACCGTGCGAGAAAATATCTTTTGCCTCTGGCTTGGATTAAAAAACGTAGGGCTTGGTTTAGATTACAATGATATGGGGACGATATATCTAACCAAATATAGGTTAAAATTTTGTCAAATTTATATTATGACATGATATGCCAAACTAAGGAAGGAGTAATAAAATAAGTAGACAATTACAAATTTATTTTTGTTGTTTACAAAATTAACAAAGTAAGAATATACAGAAAGAAAAAGAAAAAAAATTACATGTATTCTGAGAATTCACATAACCGGAGAGGTGGAACCGGGCTTCATCCGAAAAAAATGTCAGGTCTAATAAATCATTTCTTTCCAATAAATTTTGGGTAAACCATTGGAAGTAATTCCTGCGTCTTTCTAAATCAGCGGCTTGTATTTCTTGGAATACTTGCACTTTATAAGGAAATAAATTTAGCTGCTTCTTAAGAATAGTCCTGCACGTTCCATAAGATCTCCCCACTTCTTGGGACAGGCGTCCTATACAATTTGTTGGCGTATTTTGCATTATTTCACGAACGTTTGCAACAAGTTCTTCTGTAACTTTTTCTGTTCTTACAGATGGTCTTCCTGCTCCTTTATTGTGTTGTTTAGAACCTGTTTCCCTAAACACAGCCACGGTTCTTTTCAGGCAATGATAAAAATCCCTAGCAATAAAAGAAATGTCAGGAAAATGTTCGTGAAAATCGTCCATGCATAAACCCGGATTGTATTGCCACTCACCATTTACTCTAACCCTGTTTCGAAAATACGCTTCAACCATGAATGTTTTGTGCTGTACCGTAAAGCCCATTGTGTGAATTGTTCAAGAAATTGGAAAAATTAGCGATGAATCAAATTACTTGTAACTGTAACGACTGTCAAAGATGACGGAATAACTGATTGATTGTTAATTCAGGTAGTTACTGATACCCAACAGGTATTAAGCTCTATATGGCTAAGCATTACGTCCTTAGATGCAAAGCCCTCTTTGATGCAAATAATGTTTGCTTGCACGGTACTTCGAACCAGTAGTTCTATAAAAACAAATCCAATCGAATCCACTCCATTTAGACAGATTTATTGGCAGGGCGACGTTTTTTATATGTTATGTATTATTTTAATTAAAATGACTTATTACGCACTTGCACGCAATGTAACTTTATAATAGGCACAGTAATAGCACAAGTCCCTAAGAGGCAATTAAAGTAATAACAATTGTAAATGGAGCTGCCTATTATATTTAAGAGCAAATACTTGCGTTGCCTCGCCAATTGATTTTCTTATCAAACTTTTTAACGAGAAAATGTAGGTAATTGTACTAATTGGTAGATTTTTGAATTAAACGATGAAGTATTTATATACAGGGTGTCCGGAAAAGGGAGGTCAATCCATTAACCATAATATATTACTTGAGCAAAAATAACATGACTTTTAATGATGCCATTTTTCATTTTTGACCCTTATGTCCGATATATGTCAAAGTTTAAAATTAAAAACTGATATTTTTGAATAATTCGAGTATTTAATAAGATACTAATTTCAAATTTGGTACATTGCTTTAACATAAAGAGTTACATCTTTTGAGAAAACGAAGCAAAAAACAATTGTCAAATATTCACCGCTCCAGTATCCGCTGATCCTCTATTTTTTAGTACCGTGCAAGCAAAAATTATTTGCATCAAAGAGCGCCTTGCATCTAAGAACGTAATGCTTAGCCGTAGAGCTTAATACCTGTTGGGTGTCAGTAACTACCTGAATTAACAATCAATCAGTTATTCCGTTATCTTGAACAATTCACACAATGGGCTTTACGGAACAGCACAAAACATTCATGGTTGAAGCGTATTTTCGAAACGGGGTTAGAGGAAATGGTGAGTGGCAACACAATCCGGGTTTGTGCATGGACGATTTTTACGAACATTTTCCTAACATTGCTTTTATTGCTGGGGATTTTTATCATTGCCTAAAAAGAACCGTGCCTGTGTTTAGGGAAACAGGTTCTATACAACACAGAAAAGAAGCAGGAAGACCATATGTAAGAACAGACGAACTTATTGCAAACGTTGGTGAAATAATGCAAAATACGCCAACAAATTGTATAAGACGCCTGTCCCAAAACGTGGAAAGATCTTATGGAACATGCACGACTATTCTTAAGAAGCAGCTAAATTTATTTCCTTATAAAGTGCAAGTATTCCAAGAAATACAAGCCGCAGATTTTGAAAAGTTATGTGAATTCTCAGAATACACGCATGTGGAGTAGTGAAAATCCCCATTGTTTTGTAGAGTCCACATTGCACCCTCAAAAAATTGGTGTCTGTTTCCCGAAGAAGAATTGTTGGTCCTATTGAATTCCCACCTAGATTACCTTGTTTAATGGTTATGGATTACTTCGTTTTTCCTCATTTAAAGAACACTATTTTTAAAACACCAGTTGCAAATTTAGAACAATTATTACAAGGAAGGATTATCCAAGAATGTGGTAACATTTCTCCAGAGATGCTGGTCAACACTTTCGAAAATATGAAGAGACGTGTGAATTTATGCTTGGTGGTCATTTCAGGAATTTATGTAATTATTTTTCTTTTTTTTTCTGTATATTCTTACTTTGTTAATTTTGTAACAAACAACAAAAATAAATTTGTATTTGTCTACTTATTTTATTACTCATTAGTTTGGCATATCATGTCATAATATGAATTTGAAAAAATTTTAACCTAGATTTGGTTAGATATATCGTCCCCATATCATTGTGATCTAAAACCCCACGTTTTTTAACCCAAGCCCTCTTTGATGGGCAAATAATTTTTGCTCGCACGGTATTACCTAAATAATGTACCGACGAGTCCGACGACATTGATGTTATTTAAATGTTAGTTAATATCTGTCTGATCTGTCTTCATTGGTTTCGGTTTCCTAACCGACCGCCTACGGGTCTTAGCGCTACCTAGCCTGACTATTGTAATTGTGATTAATCTTTACAAGTGATTTTCTCTTAACATTTTACTTAATTTTATTAAGTTCTGTTTAGAGGTGCTGGTATGCTTTAAAGGTGTCTAAAATCGACGCTAGATGTCGCCATGTCTTTCATCCTCTCGGCAGATCGCCATATTTACTACATTTATGTGGTACACACGTTCTTTTATTTCGTTGGATCCTAGCCATGATACAAAGAAAGAAAGATATGATCGATCGTATTCCCAATTCGGTCCGCTCCGCGCAATGACGTCATGTGGTGCTAACGAGATTTAAAATTACATAGGATTAGCCGGTAAAAATAGAAGTTTTACTGCATATTTTGCAATTTTTGCTTTGGAAGATTTAAGTGCATATTATTTCAAGTACTTTAAGGATAGAGGTTCATAAATCAGAACGTATTTCATGATGTTCTTGGGTTAAATGTTAAAAGTTAGCATATATATTTGGTATCAATGAAAATAATTTTCTGCTTATGCTGACATACATTTTATCTTTTAAATGATTACAATAATTGTAATTTACTTATTTATTTTTACAAAATCATAAAAAAATACCCTATATTTTTTGGTCCTTTCACCTTAAGCAATAAATTGTTTGAAAAAAAAATAGGTACAAATGTGCAGTCTTAAACATTTTTAGAAAACAGTTTCGAGCCTTAAATGACCAAAATCAATTAATTTGCTTATTAAGATTTTTTTATGCTATATGAAACGATAATATTTTTGGAGATGTCTGTTTATAAATTTATATTGTTAACATTTGACCAGTGGAGGACTGGAATCATTTGGCCCCGGTGGCTACATGACCTCTATGGCCCCAACCCTCATTAAGAACATTTTTTGAAAAAAAAAATGGTTGTTTAAATGTTTGGACCAATTGGCCCCTAAAGACCTTCTGGCCCCGGTGGCGATGGCCACCCGGTCACCCGCTCCAGTCCGCCACTGCATTTGACTATAATTTGACCAAGGATAAGGATGTAAAAAACTCATTCAGATATTAAAAAAATATACTAGGACTGGTAATTATCATAATAGTAATAAGAGGTACATATTAACAATTATTAAAAAATAAGGCACACATATAACAGTTTATAATTTTAAACCAATTTCGTCAAATTAAACTTTTTTATCTCACCTATGTACGAGGAAGAGAACAATTTTTTAAGCTAAAATTTTAAATATTTTACATAGATTTGTATCATAAATATGTAGGTATGTACTTTTTGCAGATAATTATAACAAATAAAAGCTGTCATATTATCACTTATGCATAACGCCACTGCACAACGCATATTAAGAACTAATTGTCAATAACAAACAACAATAATAATCCAAAAAAACACTAAAAACCTCTTTCTGTATAACAAATAATAACAATAGTCCATAAAACCAAACGTAGGTTATACGAAGCCCGCCAGAAAATTATCACCACATGACGTAAGCAGCGGTCGATTTGGCTCCGCCCACATGCGCAATGTCATATCTCTTCTTTCTTTGTATCATGGATCCTAGCAATACTGAT
This sequence comes from Polydrusus pterygomalis, assembly GCA_963969555.1. Taxonomy (NCBI): domain Eukaryota; kingdom Metazoa; phylum Arthropoda; class Insecta; order Coleoptera; family Curculionidae; genus Polydrusus; species Polydrusus pterygomalis. The sequence goes on from OZ018376.1 coordinate 8,620,420, forward strand.
GAGCCATGGTATGGCGAAACGCGTCAAAGAATGGATCTGACGAAATTAAAGGAAACATTTTCTTATGTCAATAAAATAATAAACTAAAAAGAACAAGGTGAAATAGGTTTTAGGTTGGCAATAAATTGAATGACGTTGAGAATTTGGCCTTAAAAACAACATTTAAAAAATTACATTTTTTACACTTTAACATAGAGATGGGTCCGACCCGCTATTTTGTTTAGCAGCTGCTTCTGCTATTGCTAAACAAAAATAACAGTTAGAAATAGCTGCTATTTTAATAGCAGTTGCTATTTTAGCATTATTCGTCTCGTAAAACGACACGTGAAATGAAGGTATCGATTGATGGCGTATTGTTGTAAATTAATTGTGGGGCTACTTCCTGAATAGCAGTTTGGAAATAGCATAGCACTGATAACCAAAATCACCTACATCCACAGTACTGACTTTAAAAAAAAAAAAGGTCCTCCCTTCCCTTTATAACAGAGAAGAAAAATAACTGATGTAAATACAATCACTGCGAGTGCTGCCTAGGTATTTAGACTTCTAAAAAAAAAAAAAAAGGTCGCCCCTTCTAGTTATCCCAGCGCTACTGACAACCTCTTTATACCGAATCAAATAGCAGTTAAAAAAAACAGGCTGCTATTTAGCAACCCATCTCTACTTCGCAGTAAGTAAATCGAAATAGCAGTTCTAAATAGCATAGCAGATAACCAAAATTACCTAACCTGACAACCGCTCATTTCGCTCTATCAGCGCCAGTTCACAGTCAAAAGTAAATATTAGCTGCTAAAAATTAGCAGCTAATTTTAAAGCTCGTAGCATTTAGCATTATACCGAATCAAATAGCAGTTAAAAAAAAGCAGGCTGCTATTTAGCAACCCACCTCTACTTTGACATCATGTGGCCAATTTAAGGTAGGTATGCAATTTTGGGAAAAACAGCTTGCATCTTAGTTTTTCTTATTTATTTAAAAATTCAAATAAACAGAAATGCAAGGCGGTAAATTTAAAAATTAAAAAAAAAACATTTTTTGGGGGTTAAAATGTTTACAATTCTCCCCATTGTTATGGGGAAATGGGGAAAGGAAAAATGAGCTCAGAAAAAAATTATAATGCAAAATTATTGCAATTAGATTTGTTTTTATCCATTTAGTAACGTTCGAGTTTTATGATAATTTAATTTAGGTAATAAGCATATCCACATACATAACACACTTTAAATACAAGTATGTAAGTGGTAGAGATAATGTTAGGAAAAGCAACCAGCCGAAAGGTATATAAATGAATATAATTTATGCCGATTATATAACATTCGTCACTCATCCATGAACGTTATAAGAAAATTTATTATTATTACTATTGGTGATTTTTAAAAGTGATTTCAGATACTTATCTATAAATCAACGGAATCCCGTTCAACTTTTATTGTTAAGATATTTCGGCTTACTTGAAGCTTTGCATTTTCAAGTGGGCATTGTTAAGTGACAAATGATTCCATTTACGATAAAAGCTATATGCCATTTAAATTAGGAATTCAGTGGTTTTTACAACCAACCATCCGTTCATTATGAGCCAACCTCGGACAATCGCGTATTTTTACAGGGTCGGCTTTAAAATTATATCTATTTAAATATTTTTTTCGAGAATAGAATAGTTGTGAAATAGCATCTCTATTTAAAAAAAAATGATTGTAACATTTCAAACATAGTAGGCGTTCGGCCCCTACAAAGTAAAATTCAACTAAATTATTATACATATGCCGGCTCAAAAATGAATGTAAACATCGCATCGATGTTTTTTTAACATTCATAGTATTTGTCGCTGTTTCTCTTACGATAAGGATCTCTATATTTCTCATACGACTTAAGTCAAATTAATCTAAAAAATCGCCGCATCACCTGTTATTAATGACACCCCGTTGAAGTCTGGTATATTTTACGTTAAGCGTTTGGCTACAGAAACAGAACCGGACTAAGTTATTTTACCTTCGCCTTCGCGATCTGGTAAATTTTGTAAGGGAGTCTTAATATTTTGTGAAGAGATAGCGTAGATACTAATTTTATTATTTATAAAATAAAATATTGACAGACCCGTACCTACCAAAATAAGTATGTGAAAACATTATAAAACTAAAGGAAAAAAACGACATTTATTTATAAAAAGCAAAAATAGGAATTTAAGGTATTTAGAAGCAAGTAATACATCTTTTGCGAGGTGTAAGCTTTGCGGTGCACGTCTAACTCAAACACCATATTGGGAACCCTTTATGTATTGTTACTTTTGTGGGGATTTTATATATGGACTAGCGTGTATCCGGCATGCGTTGCAACCCGCTGATATAAATACAAACCCGAACAAACTCGAAATATTAGTACCCGGCATAGTTTTTAAGATTTAAGCATATATAGGTTATAGGGACGGACGGACAGACAGCGACAGCGACTTTGTTTTATACTATGTTAAGATTATACATAAAAATCTTCCCCTTGAATCACTCTATCTATTTAAAAAAACCGCTTCAAAATCCGTTGCGTAGTTTTAAAGATTTAAGCATATATAGGTTATAGGGACGGACGGACAGACAGCGACAGCGACTTTGTTTTATACTATGTTGAGAAGATAGCGTGTTCCGTAACAAAGGGGTTATACAGCAACAGGAGATAGTGGACTTGAAAATATGTCATTTAATTTCATTTCTTATACGGTTAAAGTAATACAGGGTGATCCAAGTAAATATTTACTTTATAAAATTGGCGATGATTTGATGTTAAGCGGATATGAATCAAATTTGGTGTAGTTGTGTTTTTTGGTAGGATTCCATAAAGAGTTAGGATACCTCCTAGAGAACGCTAGCTACACAATATGAGTTTGATAAATTCTCGCATATATTTTTTTTCTCTCACATTTCTGACCGCTCTACCTCAAATTATGAAAGAGGGATACGTAAAAAAGTTATACTTCATTAATCTCGATATTTCAATTAGTTTTTGAGCTAAGGCGCATTTACACGGATCCAATCGCTGGCGCCAGTCTCGCTGGCTGGCCAATTCTTGGCTAGCAAAGCGCTGAATCCAAGTCGTTTACACGTATCCAGTAGCTGGCGCCAGTTTTACTGTCTTGCCAATTCAAAAGAAACAATTCAACAACCATGTACATGTATGACAGCGACTCACGCCTCACGCCAATGTGTTTAGTAGCGATGGGCGGATCGGATCTGAGCCGGATCGGTGAGTCGGATCTTAAGAAAGATTTATACTGATCCGACTCTCAAAATAAAATAGACGGATCACGGATCTGACGGATCTATTTGATTTGATTGTCGACCGCTAGGTTCACGTTCGGCGTAGGGATAGAATTCACTGCTACGGCACCACGAGCTGCGATGGAGTGGCTCGTGACTCTCGGATCCGTTAAAAGATTTTTTAAAGTCGTTCCTGACATGCGGGTCGCAGCGTTGGAAAATAAAACGAAGCGTGGCGATTTATTACTGTTGTGTTTATTGTATTGTGGGTTGCGTCACTTATTTCTTGATGATTTCATAGAGTCTGGAATATAAGTTTTTTCTATGAAACCACCATATTAAAGAATCTTCGTATCTTTTAATAAGCGGTTCATTTAAATGTTTGTCCATTTCTGTGATCACTGGGGGGTTCTTATTTTTTGAATAATGTTAAATGGCGCTTCCGCGTAAGATCGTTTAAAATAATGATCAATGACACGGATCGTGACTCAGAATAACCGAGCCGAGAACCGATAAGATTTTCTTTATGATTTTTGGGACAAGACCCGGGATCCGGCTCATTGAGTCGGATCTTTGTGCTGATTCGGATTTGGTGACCCGAATCCCAAAATAGATCCGTCTTGCCCACCACTAGTGTTTAGACGTTGCCTGTCACACAGGCGCGGGTGGTGCGGGGTAGGGGGTGGCAGCTACTGGCAAGGAAAATTGACGCGCTCTCTATTCGCTCCAGTGCTGGCGGCCAGCGCTGGACCGGCACGAAAAAGTGTTCATACGATGTCATTAGTATGCCAGTGCTGGTGCGCCAGTGAGACTGGCGCTAGCTACTGGATCCGTGTAAATGCGCCTTTATATGCGTATAATGCTAGATGGCAAGCAATATTTAAATAAACACCTTTCTTAACGAAACATATTTATTGAAAATTAACCGTGCGTTCAAGTCTACTATCTCCTGTTGCTCTATTTGCCCCTTAGTTATGAGACATCTTGTATATAACGATAAGTAAATGGTTTTACTAGGCACTTTATTGATTTGATAATAATAGATGAGTTAACCAAAATGATACTCACTATTAAACTTAAATAATAAATACCAAGAAAATCTGTCTCTGTCTCACACTACACAAAAAACAGCCACAGAAACCCTTAAAAAACACAAAAATCGGAAGAAAAGAATACGACGCAACCTGACGCGTGAGCTTGCTGATCTGGATACTATAACGACGAAACCAGATCAACTGTTAATGTCAAAAAATGTCGTTATCTTCTGTCGAAACGCTTTGTTTTAACAAAGATTTACCTATAGATATACGAAGTTGTTCGCGAAGCATTCTTACAACTTAGCTAAGCAGACATTTTTATTTTTCTTTGATGTTTAAAGAAACAAAAGGAAAATGGCTAATATAACTTCTGAAAAGAATACCTACACCTAACTATACAAACATTTTATAATTTAAATCTCACCGCAACGTCTACGTTTATTGTATACTATTTTGGGTTTCAAACATTTTTGACAGATAATATCAATCAATATTTCGTTATGGTTAATAAATCTTAGTAAGAATAGATACAACTAACCTAATTATGTTAACATGTGCCCGTGACTATGATGGACCATTTCTCATTTCTTTTATGATGATAATAATGAATCACGCCGGGGAACACAGGTAATGTCATTATCTAAACTATAAAATAGCATTAAGTTTTTTCATCAATAATTAATAACAGTTATATACGTGATATCCAAATATTTTTTTTATACAGCAGGACCGACGGTATCTATTAAGAAGGAAAAAAATTAGAGACAAGAAGTAAGTATAGTCTCGATTTTTAAAATTGTTCATGCCTCATTACTATTACAGACACTTCACTAAATAATTTTTTTTTTTTTAATGGAAAGTTTCATTTGCTTGTAATGTTCATGTATACAGTACGTGTGTCCACCGGGCACCGATAGACTAAGAGGAAAAACTTTTTTATTATTTTATTAAACGAATATCAGATTTGCGATTACTATACAGGGTTCGTCAAAAACAACATTTTTACTTTTTGGGATTTTTTTTTAATTCTAATTTTTATTTCCTTAATTTATTAAATGAATTTTGCTTGTGCTGAAACTGCAATTTTACATATCACATTTGAGATTACTATACAGGGTTCGTCAGAAACAACATTTTAATTTTTTTGGATTTCGTTTAAAATAAATTTACGTAAAAACAAACCACTAGGTATCTGCTTTTTTACTTCGAATATGATTTTATATCTGGCCGAGTAACGATTTTGCTGTAAGAAAGCCATTTTTATTTGCCTACTTTTGAAGTATTTTTATCATTACATGTCATATTTCTTCAATTCATTCAATTATAAATTATAAAACTTTTATTTAAACGTGGTACCCCAAAGTTAGCGCATAGTTCAACTCGACATCTGAATTCCCGATAACAGTTCTTAACTTGCTGTATTGGGATATTTGCAATAACTACTCTTATTTTTCTTTCAGGAGATCTAAGTTATTATTGAAATTGGTTTTATACACATGCGGCTTCAGATATCTCCATATTCCCCATAAATGAAAGTCGATAATTGTAAGTTTGGGACTCTTACGTGCCAGCTGTATTGGACCAGAGGTACCTTCCAATCCATTTGTTTCCAAAGTGATGACTTAGTCAATCATCAAAGGAAATTGAAAATTAGAATTGAAAAAAAATCCAAAAGACAAAAACTATTGTTCCTGACCAACCCTGTATACTTATCGCAAATCTAATAGGTGAAATTGTAGTTTCAACACTAGCAAAATACATTTAATAAATCAAGGAATTGGAAAAAAAAGATCCAAAAAACTTAAAATGTTGTTTATGAGGAACCCTGTATAGTAGTCGCAAATCTGATATTCAAAATTGTAGTTTCAGCATAAGCAGACTTTTCTATAAATAATTACTTTTTCTTCTATACTTACTAATTAAAAAAGTTTTTTTTCAAATAGCTATTTCACGATTACAGGAAAGTAAAAATATGTCTGGATCCCGAGATCAGGGAGCGGGACAACGTCCCTGTCCTTGTTCTGTTTTGGCGCCGCTGCTTTCGACAAAATAAAGGCCTTTTAAAAATCGTAGGCGGTAATTGAATTTAGTAAAAGTAATATAATTTAATTTAAAGTAGCCCACCATGCAATTATATCTCGTAAACCATTTGTCCGATAAAATAAACCTTAATCTAATCGGACTCTCAACTATTAAATTATAATATCTTTGCATAATGTATCAGCATTGACGTGTGCATGTACCATTGTTCGAAAAATTTCTATTATTCAAATGTTAGCTTAAAACGGTACCATGTTACACATACGTAAATGAATGCTGAGCACGCACAAAACCTTATTGTCTTAAATCGTGGGTACTGCGTGGCATCCATATATTATGTGGTTACTACCAGGATAATGGGCAAACACGAGCTTCGGGTACCTATCGCCCATAAACAATGAAATATTGTCAGCGTTGAGAATTTTATTGTTTGAGCTTTAGGTTTACTGGGAATCAGAACCGTTTCTATTTCTTCTTTTAGCACGTAGAACCTTATTGATTTTTTAAATTTTTTCATTGAAAACTAATTTTTTTATTTTTAACGTAATGCATAGTCACAGTCCTCTTAACTTCCAAGCCGTGCAACAGAAACATCGACAACACTGCTTTGAAGATCCATGTGTCACGTGACTTTTTTGAGGTTAATCAGTAGTAGTGTAGTTGTCCTATTAATTTGTATTTTTATCCGGTTTTCGATTGATATCTAATAGAAAATCAGTTTTAATTTAAGTTTGTTTTCTAAAACAACTGTATTTAATACTATTATATTACCACATTTTCTTTATTGTTCTTCCCTTTTATATTGTGCTAGTAAGGAAATATTTGATAAATTACAAATTTTACAAAATGCAATGCCGATTATTTTAAATTGTGAAAAATATACAAAAATTAATTTTATGTTGAAAAATTTAGATTGGTTGAATGTCAGAAATTTAATTTTTATTTAGTATGTGTCTTTATACATAAAAATAAAAATAATTTATTGCCTGATTGTTTAAAATTTTTTGTTCTTTTAATTATGACCATCATAATTATAAAATAAGAACTAATCAAATTTTTTATGTGGATAGAGTGTTTAAAACATTAGCTTATAAGTCTACTTATCATAAAGGTTTGATAGAATATAATAATTTGGAAAATTCTATTAAATCTCAAAAATTATTAAAAATGTTAAAAAAACTTTAAAATTACATTTAATTGAAAACAAAATGATACGTAATATTTGATACAATTTGCAAAATGTTTAACTTTTCTGTCTGTTTTTGTTAAAAGAAGGTTGCGTTTTAAAATTTAAAAATAAATCTATAAAAATGTGTTAAAAAAATTTATTAATAGTAATTTAACAAACTAGTGTATTAATAAGGGCGATTAATAATCCAGACAATTTGTTGAGATTATTAATCGCTATTTAATATACGCGTTAGTTACAATATTTTTCCGTCGATTGTCTTGTTAATAGATTATATTTTTTTTTATTTAGAACCAAACTACATAGGTATTATAACAAATTTTTGAATTTCAAACTTATTGACATCGACAGAAACTATGGCAACGCCATTATGTACGCGGCAGTGCGTGCTTTGTAGTATGTTTGGTTGCCTAAAATCGTTTTAAATAAAAAAAAATCATGCATTAATTTGGGGCCATTAATGTATGATTTTTTATACATTAATTAAGGTTGTAAATACACGGTCGACGGAAAAAAATATTTAATTGCAGCTTTTTGCTAAATAAAACATGTTACTACTTACTATAACTACTACTATAATAAATGTTTTAAAACCCCGTCGCAGAACGATGCGGATGCTCTGAAATAGCAAAAGAATGTTAAATTTTGCGTCTATTCTGTCACTGACCTCAAAATATTTCGTTTAGCCAGCCCAGTTATTTAAAAAAATTAACACACTAACGGTATGAAACGATTTGTTACGCTTCCTAATCAATTTAGATGGAAACTAAACTAACCAAAATATTTGCGAAACTAATAAATCCGCAAAACAACGAAACCAAGCAAATATTTTAAAACGGTACTCATAGCTTATGACTCCTATTATATTATGACTTCCATTTTTAATGCTCCTTAAAAGATTTATGAGACGTTAACCGTAGCGATTTGCTTTTAGATATTGTTGTACTTGTCAAAGTAAACGTCTTTTGTTTGGTAACAATTTTATTTCAACTTGGTTTAAGAGGTCATCTCACAGCATGTAAAAAAAATCTTTCTGCCCTCGCTCATTGGCGTAACATTAAGAAGGGGGATAGGGGGAGAGGGGCAGTGGCGGATCCAGGGAGAGGGACGCTGGGCTGACCTTTTTTTTAATGTCATTAAGTATAATTTATCATATGGCATGCCTGGAGACACTTTATTTTAAAATGGAATTCCTGACACTAAATCAGTTACTTTACAGACCTAATGCATTTAATATCAAACTATAAGAATAGCGGATCTTCGAGAAAACTTGACAACACTGTTTTAGACTGCATTGGAGACGGTTTGGCCGCACTTGTGGAGTTGATCGTAAATCTATAGTTATAAATGCAGCGCCTCGGCAACAGATGTCTCAAATTCACTGCATCGGGCATGCGCACAAACCTCTTGTTATCGGCCTGTTTTTTTAGCGACATACTCAAAATACACTCCTTAACCGGCTTGGCGCTATATTTGTTGTTGTGTGTTTGAGGTTTCTCTGTGGATTCCTTGTTGTTTATTGTGGGTGTTTAATATTTACGGATTTCTAGTTTTTGTGTAGTTTAGTGACTCGTATTGGAATATAAACAATGACTAGAAACATCCATTGTATGATTTTATTATGCCCAAATGGACAAACATATATCGTTATATCCAGTTTTATACAGGATGTCTCTAAAAGGTCTGTACTAAACGCTAGCACAAATTCCTAAGGCTAAAATATGAAGATCTAGCCCGATTTACCTTAGTCCAAAAGTTGATAATATAGTTTCCAAAATATATACAGTATGTCAAAGTTAGTATTTTTTTTGGAAATATTTATTTTAATCATACGCATGCATTTGCATAAAATTTGGTACTAGGGGTTTCCTAGGATGAAAAATCGAGATCTGATCACAGTTTCAATGTGCATTGCAGACGGCGCCCCCCAACCAACACTTTGTCTACAAAGCTTCGTAACTTTTTTGTCCCTTGATATATTAAATTTCCAGCTTTTTTCTTGGCATCGTTTGTCCAAAAAAGGTATACCTAGTAGGTGTCTTCGAGCAGACGTTTCTGAGATACTCGAACCGTAGCGTATAGCTTCAAATTACTAGATCCAGTCCTAAACCTGTTTAAAGTGTGATATTTTATTATGAGAAAAGGGCTAGCCAGTATTTTCATTGGCCTGTGAAAAAATCCATTAAAAACAATTTAATAAAAATAAAATCCGTTAATAAAAGCCCACGCACTAAACATTTTGTTGAACATCTGACTAATAACTTACTGCTTTTAATTGTCGACATGCTCATTCTCTATATCAAATGATATACTTGTACCATTACTAATTTTATTACCCGTAAGCCATGTCTTAAACCTGAAGTGCAATATTACACCATGTAGTGTATCTAATAATGGTAATAAAATTAATAGAGGATCGCGCAAACTGTTTATAAAAAACAGACAATTTACAGGAAGATGGATAAAAGTCTGAACCACGAATTTAGCAAAATTCTACGACTCACCGAGTTATATTTTTAGGCGTCCAATAGCGATGAGCACACTTACTTTACTTTTTCGTATCCAAATCAACAAATCACAATCTTTGTGCCCAGTATTGGGAGACGTCAAGCGTTCTGTTCAGCATTCCATAAATCATTCAGGGAGCAGGGAGCACAAACCTCTTGTTATAGGTCTGTCCTTTTTTAGTGACATCATCTAAATGCACTCCAGAACCAGCTCGTCGCCATTTTTGCTGTTACGGTATTTTTATTAAAATAATTGCAGATTGTGAGTGTTTAATCTTTACGGATTTCTAATACCGTGCGAGCAAAAATGATTTGCATCAAAGAGGGCTTGGATTAAAAAACGTAGGGCTTGGTTTAGATCACAGTAATATGGGGCGATATATCTAACCAAATCTAGCTTTAAATTTTTTTAAATTCATATTATGACATGATATGCCTATGCCAAGCTAATGAGTAATAAAATAAGTAGACAAATACAAATTTATTTTTGTTGTTTACAAAACTAACAAAGTAAGAATATACAGAAAGAAAAAGAAAAATAATTATATAAATTGCTGAAATTGGCCACCGCCATGCTCCCATGCTCCAAGCGTAACTTCACATGTCTCTTCATATTTTCGAAAGTGTTGACCGGCATCTCTGGAGAAATGTTACCACATTCTTGGATAATCCTTTCTTGTAATTGTTCTAAATTTGCAACTAGTGTTTTAAAAATGGCGTTTTTTAAATGAGGAAAACCGAAGTAATCCATAACCGTTACACAAAGTGATCTAGGTGGGAATTCAATGTCTGATCGAAAACTGATCAATCTGTCGTCGAAAAAATTGCGTAAGTAGTTAATCGTTTCGGCGGCTGTATGGGCGGTTGCACCGTCCTGTTGAAAATATCAAAAACGTAGTTCGTCGTCAAGTAATTGCTCCACAAATGGATTTAAAATATTGTCTCTATAGCACTGTGCTGCAACTGTGTCATGGAAAAAAATAGGACCAACAATTTTTCTTCGGGAAACAGCTAACCAGACACCAAAATTTCAGTTTGATATCCTAAAAGGGTGAATATAAAGTTATATTATGTCAATTAACTGGAATAGCATATTTATCTATTTAGTAGATAAAACAGAAAAATTACATGTGAAAGTAGAAAAAAAATTAAAGCACAAATTAAATAAATAGGTTTTATATTATATGTATAAAAACCGGATGCGCTGTACTTACTTATATCTAGATAAAAAATTAATAATATCTACTTTTTCATCTGCTCAGTTTTACCCCCCGTGAATAAACACTCCGAAACAGGATCCACCGGCGTATGCCCAAAGGTGTTTAGAAAGGTTGTTCTCTAACAAGAAATTAAATTTTTCTGTCATTCTTTTATTAGTTGGTTCCATTGCGTTCTTTATTTCAGCAAGTAATGCTGATAAAATCAATACAGTTAAAACCGAAATTGAACAATAACAAAACAGAGGTCGGATGGTTAACGATCTAATTATTTAGCAGGATTGCATCTCAATTAAAATTTATCAAAAGGAATACTTTTAAGTATGACCGGTTTTATAGAGATTTAATTAATAGTAGTTTTTCTACTTCACGTTCTTAGTAAGCTCAGTACGATACGCATTTGCGTACCGTAATGAAGCCATTTCGATACGCGTTTTTTCTTTATTTGATTTTGGTAACATTTAAATGTTTTATTTCATTGACTTGCGCGGCCTTTATGATTTACGAGAAAACCCATTTTTCGCAGAGGAAAAATAGCTTGATAACTTACTTTTTTATTCTGTGTGGATAACAGTCATGTAAGTTGGTTGCATAAATCTATAAATCAATCTTTTGTAGATGCTTCAAGCTATCATTTTCTGCCAAATCCTATCCAAAATTTAATCTACTAACCTTTTAATGTCGATTTTAACTTCAACTTTATTTGAATTTTCCATCTTCCCTATACTAAATTGCAATGCCGTGACGTAAAATCACGTCTTTTGAAATTCGAAAAAAAGTAGCAAAATCTCCCGAATTTCCGAACGCTCTGTATATGTACCGAATGTACAAGGATCACACAACGTATTTCGTCCAATTTTAAATCTCATATCGCTAAAATAACTTTAGAATCTCGTGGTGAAAAAGGGTCAATAAATCAAAAAATGACAGTTTGCAAAATAATTTTTCTTGTACAAAGGCCACTATGATAAAAAATAGTATTTCAACATAAAATTTAGACATAAAAATTTACAAAATTTAAAGGATTTATTTTCTTTTTAAAATGTATTTTTCTTGATTATAAGTATAAAGCACATGTTTCTTAAGGCGTTTTAGCGCACGTGTCAATAAAATTGGACGCGTGCGCTAAAACCGCTTCTTAAGAAACGTGTACTTTAATATACTATTATGCATAGATATTTACCTTTAGATAAGCAAACAATAATCACGAAAGTGGCAAATTTATGGCCTCGCGCATGTAAACAAAGCTACATCGGATTAGAGATGCGCACTGCAACATTATCGTTTGACGAATGGGAGAATAGACAGGTCCGGGCTTTAAAATTTAAGTTCTTGTTCAAGAAATTGTAAAAGTTGGCCTTCAATTTATTTTTACGTGTAAACAGCTAAAAATTGCCCCCAATTCCAAAAATTGGAATTTCTTCTCAATTTTTGATCAAGTTGGGTAAAAAGGTAGTGATTTCTGACATTTTTAGTAGTTGCAAACCTGTGAAAAGTGTCTTTTAAACTTTTTGAATATATTGCCTGAAAAAGAGGTGTACCTAATAATTAGATTGCAGGCAGTGACGTAGCAAGGGGGGGGGGGGGCGAATAGGGCGCCAAAATGGTCATTAGAAATACGGGAATTTAAAAATGTACTTATGCAATTACTGCTGGATTGCTTTTGACATTTGGCAACGCCGATATTTGAAGAAAAGGCGCCGCGATTCTATTGCGTCACTATGCTAAGTGAGTTGTGAGTTGCCACGACATAAGTCACACAAGTCCGAACAAGCAAGTTTTCTTTTCACGAATGTTAAGTTTAAGTCTGTTAATCAATGGCGGTTTCTCCATAGAAGTACAGGAGCACGTGCACCCCCATACTTCATCAAGAATTACCCCATAAAGAAAAAATAATGTTCATTTAAATTTATCTTCTTTATATTCTTACCGTAATATAAGTTAGAACCCTCCTATTTTAACGTACCGTCAAACAATCGAACGAAACGTGGTGTAACAGCTCTCGCCAAGCCGGTTGTCAAGAGCAACCGTATGGCGCGTAGGAATTCATTAGTCGCACACATGCGTTACGTAGGCGGAGTTTCTGCTGCTCTATGCATCTTGCACTAGCAGGTGTGGTGGGGGAAAGCGCGATTCTAATAGGAAAACTAGCACAAATTAAATGTGCGCCGTTGAGTTCATTGCTGTATGAATTTATTATTTAGAGTTTACCTTTATATTTTTGTTATTATTTTGGGGTAGTTAAGACTTATTTTAATAAAAATGAACAGCTTTAATGCTAAAACGACTATGAATGTGGAATATTTGAGAAACAATACATTACAGTTATTCCTTTAATGAAGCTGTTATTGATAAGTTTGCTGCAAATAAAAACAGAAGAAGTGACTTTACTTTTAAGCAATGTACCTACCCACTAATGAAAAATAAATTGGCCAATTTACTTTTATTATTTTTATTGTGTTTAATGTTTTTTAACTGAATTGGCCCAAAAAAAGAAGTCAAATGCTTTATGAATTTCCAATCAATTTATATTTTAGACCAAGCCTGGCAACATTGTTAGGAACGACGACTAACAAATACGATTTTTTTCCCTTTTTTTAGGGAAAAAAGGCATTCCATTACAGTTTCAAAAATTGTGAAATTCCGAGAGTCCTAAAGTAGACCAGACCCAAAATAATATACTGCGAAATATTCCAAAATACAGACTTTAGAAGAGTGTATCTGTCGTAGACTAATCACAAATTTAGTCGTTTTATAAAACGCCTAATCGTGTTATAAATGACTAGGTATATTGTAAAATGAAGAATAAATACTGAATTTTTACAATTCGACTGCTCTTTAGTTTCATAAAACGCCGAACTGCTCTCAGGCTCATTCCAAACTGTTCTTCAATCTCGTTTGTTTTAGGATATGACTGATTATAACTAGTCGTTTTGTAAAAGACTCTAAAGTACTTAGGCATTTTATAAAACACCGATTTATATTGTTGCTTGATCATATAATATTTCAACCAAAAGTTTAAACCTATATTTCTGGGTCAGAATATTACGGTTGAAGTACCTACATTCGATAGGGGACCACTAGACCCTAAAAATATATTGGGAACTATCGTAGAAATAAAAAATGGAGTATACCAAATTGGTACTAAGCACGGAATTTTGAGTCGATGGTTTTCAAGAGACGAAATGGTTGGCATTGAATATCCCGAACCGATTCAGGTTTTGGAAGGAAAAATGATTTCTTTGAGAGAAGCTTTAACAAAGTTTTCTAAATTTGGAGGGCAGGGATTCAAAAAATGTTCCTGCAAGGCAAGCAAAACGCAGTGCAACACAAATAAGTGTTTTTGTTTTAAGGCTCACTTGAAATGCAATAGTAAATGTCATTCTAGCGGACCGTGTTCATATAAGTAAAATAATATTACTTTTAAATAATTATGACAAAAATAAAGTGTCCAACTTACTATTCATTTATTTGAAATGTTATACGATCAAGCAACAATATAAATCGGTGTTTTATAAAATGCCTCAGTACTTTCTCGTCTTTTACAAAACGACTATAGTTATAATCAGTCATATTCTAAAACAAACGAGATTGAAGAACCATTTAGAATGAGCCTGAGAGCTGTTCGGCGTTTTATGAAACGCCTAAAAAGTTTAGTCGAATTGTAAAAATTCAGTATTTATTCTTCATTTTACAATATACCTAGTCAATTATAAAACGACTAGGCGTTTTATAAAACGACTGAATTTGTAATTACCCTACGACATATCCTAAACACTGGGATTCTTTAATATTGTAAAATCAAATTCCTGTGTTAAATTTCTTCTCATGAAATTTATTTTAATATTAGTCATAATCAGCTAGTAAAACCATAAAAATTTATGGTTATTGGTTATATTATTCCATAATTATTCTATAATATGCTAATCGGATAATAACTCCACATAAGACTGGATTATTTTATAACATTCTTACACTACGTTGATGTTTTTCTATGTATAATGTATATATGCTTATTTGTGTTGATGTAGTATCAACTTTTACTTTATAGATTTTTTCAGTATATTATGGGTCACTGGCATCGATTCATTTCTGGTATTTTTACGATTTCGCAATCCCATAATGGCAGCTATAATATAAATGTTTTTGTATTACAGTGACCTTTCGATTGACAAAAGTCGGGGTACCGTGTAACATATTGATGTAGGACATGGTCGATATTAGAAAGAAAAGAAAATAAAGCAATTGATATTGAATAGTGGTCAAGCTTAGTGATCTATGTGCCAAAATTCAAAAAAAGAAATTTTTTTTTTATTTATATGATCTATATACCTATGCCAATGTCCTACTAGAAGATCTAAGTGCCAGTTTCATCCTATTCGTTATAAAAAGCATTCATAGATGGCGAGAATCTGAATCCCAGATACTGTATCTCGCATACAGAATCCCAGTATAAAAGGAGCCTTAGACCTTTTCTATATTTTTTTGTTCAATTTATGTACAAACGTTTTTTCGATTAACTGATATTAAAATTTTCTCCTAGAAATGTTTTTGTGTATGTTTATTAACACAATATCAATAAGAAAATATACTATTGTATTATTCTTAGCTTTAAAACAGTTTTTTACATTTTCTGGTAGTTTTCGATTATGGCACTTAGATCACTTCGCTTGACCACTCTTCATTTATTAAACTCCCGGGTAAGAAAAACCTGGTTTTTTGCTTAGTTTTATTTTTATTTTTCATGCTACAAGGATTTTACATATACCGTGCGAGCAAAAATTATTTGCATCAAAGAGGGCCTTGCATCTAAGGACGTAATGCTTAGCCGTAGAGCTTAATACCTGTTGGGTGTCAGTAACTACCTGAATTAACAATCAATCAGTTATTCCGTCATCTTTGACAGTCGTTTAAACTTAAAGTAATTTGATTCATCGCTAATTTTTCCAATTTCTTGAACAATTCATACAATGGGCTTTACGGAACAGCACAAAACATTCATGGTTAAAGCGGGGTAAGAATAAATGGTGAGTGGCAATACAATCCGGGTCTGTGTATGGACGATTTTCACGAACATTTTCCTAACGTTGCTTTTATTGCTAGGGATTTTTATCATTGCCTGAAAAGAACCGTGGCTATGTTTAGGGACACAGGTTCTATACAACACAAAAAAGGAGTAGGAAGACCATCTGTAAGAATAGAAGAACTTGTTGCAAACGTTCGTGAAATAATGCAAAATACGCCAACAAATTGTATAAGACGCGTGTCCCAAGAAGTGGGAAGATCTAATGGAACATGCAGGACTATTCTTAAAAAGCAGTTAAATTTATTTCCTTATAAAGTGCAAGTATTCCAAGAAATACAAGCCGCAGATTCTGAAAGACGCATTTAATTAATTACTCTCAATGGTTTACCCAAAATTTATTGGAAATAAATGATTTATTAGACCTGACATTTTTTTTTGGATGAAGCCTAGTTCCACCTCTCCGGTTATGTGAATTCTCAGAATACATGTAATTATTTTTCTTTTTCTTTCCGTATATTCTTACTTTGTTAATTTTGTAAACAACAAAAATAAATTTGTATTTTTGTCTACTTATTTTATGATGGCACATGTCATTCATAAACGCTATTAAAATGTGTTGACAGCATCGTTTGTAGAAGAGAAGTGGTGAAGAGCTAGGTGGGGCCAGGAGTAGAGATTACGGTGCATTTACCTTTGAATGTGAACCTAACCTACAAATAACCCAAGCCATTAACTCACCTGTGAAAAGTCATTGCAGAATTGCTATTTTCCGATTACTTAACACTTGCGACTCATCTTAATTGGTCTCTTGGATATTAAAAAACAGCAATTATTACACAAAACCGATAAACTGAAAAAAATTTAGACCGCTGAAAAAAAAACACCAAACGGAAATAGGGATGTTCGATATACATCGACGCATTGAAAACATCGATATTTTTAATGCGATATATCGTTTTTAAGCGATGTTTCGAAGCCATATGTATTTTAATCAATGTACGGGGTGAGTCAACGATTGCGCGGAGTAAATGTATGCCTTAAAGATAAGATTTGTCGATAATGAGGTTTTGTAATATTAATTATTTCATACATTTTAATGGTTTAATATACGAAAAAGTTATAGTTTTTTAGATAATTTGACTTATAATGAAAATTTTGCATTTGCAAGCATCTCGTTGTTATGAAAATGCTACTTAAATTTTGACATTCATAATTTTTATACTTCAGAAAGTCAGAAAACTTCTAATTGAAAATATCACATTTATTAAATGGAACACCCTATATATTTTCTGTCATCTTGTAGCTCGTCATAAACTTTTCAACTTTCGTGAAGAACGTTCTATCTCTATCTCTAATAGTTTTTGAAATATTTTGATATATCGAGATTTAATGTCCTCTTTATAGCATTTTTTGTCAAAAAAACTGGTTTATTCTATTCACCGTTCAACTTAAATAATAAACACGAGGAAAATTTTGTTTCTGAAACCTGACGCGTGAGCTTGCTACGGCCTGAACTGGGAACTTTTAGGAAGAAACCAGTATCAGCTGTCAATGTCACATGTGAGTGTAAACTGTCGAAACGCTTTGTTTAAAAAAAAAGCTTACTCTATCTGAGATTGTAAGTTTCTTTTATTAATATTGGATTTTGTCAGTCATATTAACCATATTCTTTGAAGGGAAACACGTTCTTGCTTTGTTTACTGCTTTTGGTAATAGTGCCTACTAGAATTACAACCCCACGTTATAATTTATCCAAAGTCAGTGTGATGACATTCCAATCATTCCATACGGCATACAAATGGCGGAAAACAGTCTCAAAGAGACCGACCTCACAACTAGGGTTGTCAGATCTTTCTTCTTCAATTCTTTAAGTTTTTTTATTAAAAATGTTTCTTTTATATCAGTATTCAATTGTTAGTCAGTAACTTTCTTTGAAAGCTAGTTTGCAAATATGCTTTAAACCGAGGAGTTTTGAGTGTGACAGAAAAAAAATCACAAGCCATTCATTGTTATAATAAAACATTCTTTAGTCCTTAAGAAACAATATAATGGAAATCAAGACAAAAAGTGTTTTCAGTGTTTAAAAACAACTACTTAACAAACCCTTGTTTCTCGTATATACTTACATTGTGCTTACAAATCCAAAAATTTTGAAGAATTGGCAACAGCATATAATTTGTTGCGCTTGCAAGCGCCAGTTAAAGCGGCTGGTGTAAGCTGAAGCGGTACGCAGCCGGTCTAACGATCGATTCTGTCAGACAGAGATAGGCCAGTGACCGCCGATGGAGTGGAAGAGACGAAGATAAAATATACGTAATTTGGAATTTGTGGACGGGCTGGACAATGGTCCCAGAATGGAGTTCTGGTAAAAAAATTAAAGCATTTTCTGAGCAGTGTCGTGCCGTGTCAGGTTTATTTTTCTGATTTTAGTTTTGTGTATAGAATTTTTGAGTTACCTTATATTTATTATTTTAATATAATATTATTATATATACAGTGGGTTTATAAAGTGTAGTATGTACAAACACCTAATGTAAAACAAACTTATAAGTGTGTATACGCATTTTAATTATTTGTTTGGGTCGCCTATGGTTAGGAAATTCCTACAGTTTAATGTCATTAAATTGACCCAAGAAACACTATACCAAAGAACGTTTCAAAAAAATCCTAGCTTCTCCAGTGTGGTCTACTATTACTAACTTGCTAATTCTTTAAATTCATAATTGAACCTCAATTATAATATTAATCTCATCTTTATTTCCAGATCTATATAGAATTGTAGATAGACTAATAAAAAAACAAGATGTACGTAAGTAAGTGTGATAAATTATTATTTTCATTATTTCTGTCCACCGTGCGTAAACAATAGAAGAAGGAAATAATAATATAATGAACACCATAGAATTTAATAATTTAAATTAAACGTATAAGCATTAAATAGCATAAAAAGAGTGATTCTGCACTAAAAAAAATGTGCTAAAAAAGAAACAGTTACCTACTTATTATATCTCGTTCGCTAGTGATTCGCTTTGACGGTTTGGGATTGTTTTGGCCAACTCGAAGTTACTATGGCATTTTATGTGTGTATGAGAGAATGAATACTATGTTTAGATGCCCACAATAAGGACAACAGATCAATCAGTGTTGAGGACTTGACTAACGCATGGCGACTCGATCACTCGGTTAAATAGAAGGGATCATTTATGCTGGCGAAATAAGCTCGACAGAAATTCAGACAATATTCAGTAATGGTTCATTACGCTCGAAATATTTAAAGTATTTTTCATTTCATAGCTCCTACTTCCACTGAACTTTCAGCGTTCGCATACCATAAAATAATTTTAAATTTCTTGTTCATGTTCTTGCGAATAAACTAACAAAACACTAACAGATATTTCACCGTATGCTTACCTGAAAAATTTAGTCCTAACGTACCTATGTGCTGCTATATGCCACTTTGCCGTGGCCGGATATATGTCTTAAAAATCAAAGAAGAAAATGGGCATTATTTTTTTCGCGTTAATTAGAGAGTAAAAAGCTCGTTTTTAAACGATAATGATAATAATATGGAATTCGGACATAAATTGAGGTATATAATTATGATTCTTTATAACAACGATTTGTATGAAATGACCATAATATTTTTAATAGCAAAATGAAGACATTGCGTGTTAATAACACTTAACTTAATTTGAAAAAAAAACTGTTTTTTCGCGATGAAGAAAAGTCAAAGTTAAAGTTTGTATCTTAGTGCCGTTTTACACCGACGTAATTTTAACACAAATTTTGTGCTTAAACTTATGATAAATTTTATTAATAAAAATTTATAACAAAAATATGTACAAAATTACATGAAATTTTGATGTGTATGACACAGTAACAAATTTGGATGCAATTTTTGCATTTGTCTGCCCCCCAGCAAAGACTGTTAACATGTTTTCTGTGTTCTGTTGGGAATGTAGCTTTGAAACCAGCAAACTTGGATTTAATTTCATTTACTGTAATTATTGGTTTAATTGTTTTTAGAATAAATACCACTTCTTCTAATGCTTTTTGCCGTAAATGTTCATTCATGTCATGTATTGTTTTGCGTATAAACAGGGGTGTTTTTGATATTCCTCTATTAAAACAATAATTTCTTCTCTGGACCAAGACATATTTTATGTTCTTTCAAACTTTTGACAAGAAAATGATAAAACACGCGGAAATAGCTAATATAGCCTCCGAATGCCAATTTCAATCAAACATAACCTTTCTTTTTTGGCTTTTCTTAAAAGATTTTGACAAGTGTTATTTTAATAAATTGCTGCGCATATTTTGGGGCACTTTTATTAATTTTTTTGATAAAATATAGAAATGTTTCTAAATTTTCGTAAAATATTATAATATTTTTCTAATAAAATTTGTAAAGTGCGTATTACCGTGTGTTAAAATTTAGTTGTAAACAAATTTCTACTTAAATTTATCGTCAAATTTGCTACTGTGTATGCGTTATGCAGGAAAAAATCCAAGGAAAGAGATCTATAGGAAGGAGACGAAACTCCTGGCTGAAGAATCTTAGGGAATGGTTTGGATGTAGTAACAATGAACTATTTAGAGCTGCGGTCTCAAAAATAAGAATCGCCCTGATGATTGCCAACCTTCGTAGCGGATATATAGACGGCACCTAGAGAAAGAAAACGATACTAAGGCCCAAATTATTAATATAGTCAAATTTCTCTAAAAACAAGCAGCATCGCGGCTAAGTCACCTCTCATTTATTGCACCCTGTTGAAGTCTGGTCTATTTTACGTTAAGGTGGGAGTATCAACATGCTTGCCAACCTATAACCTATTTCGCGTAGATTTATTTATGTTTTCTAGCTTTTGTACAAAATTTAAAGAAAATCAGTATCGAGTTGATATTCTATAGGTAATAATTGACATATTTAATAAATATCAAGGAATTTCATAACTTATTTTAGGAGAATTGTATAGCGAAAAATATCGGATAAGATTTTTTAAAACATTATTATGTCATTGTCTCTCATTGTTCTTGCACTATACAATTCTCCCAAAATTAGCAATGAAATAAATTGATATTTTTGTAATATATCAGATACTACTTAAATAATGTACCGACGATATTGATTTTCTTTAAATGTTAGTTATTAAAATAATAAACTCAAAAAATCAACGCGAAATAGATTATAGGTTGGCAATAGATTGAATGACGTTGAGAATTCAACCTTAAGATGTGGGCGAGATAGACAGGACTGGGCTAAGTTCCTTTACCAACCCATTTACCATATTTTAAACTTGCACGGAGGTCTGAATGGTTTATTAGCATAATGGCTTGCAAAAATACTGCGTTAATTTTAGTTACAATTAAAATATAGACCAACTAATTGTGGATTGTGGGGTAGGTAAATAGTAAATAAAGTTAACCTTTAAATATATTACGTTACCTCAGACGTTACAGTGGTGACCTTTACATTAAATCGCATCGGGTTTTTTTTGGACCTCAACAGTTCTCTTTGTAACGTATCGGCCAAGTGCCCAGTTGTAAAATTTGTGTCACTACAAAGTAACGTTGTTTTGGAGCGGTATTTTTTTACAGCATTTGCGATTGCAACGCTCCAGACGTGAAACCGTTTTTTCCACCTCTAACTGCAACGCATTCGCACATCGCACAATCAGTTGCTTCTATTGTGACTAGGCCAGTAGCTTATCTCGTAGTGTCAATTTCCTACTACTACACATATAATATTATTTAATGTGCGTGCATCAGAGCAGCCAATTAGATATTACGCAAAAACGACGATTTAGAGTCTAATTATGGCAATTGCTAATAATATTATTGTCATTATATAATAAGTTATCTTAATTATTAATAAATGTCGTAACAAAGATTTTCTTAGTATACCTGATGAAATTTTTATTACGGCGTCGCAAAGGGGATTTAGCAAAAAGTATACTATTTTCTTGTGTGGCACGAAAGTCTAAATTTTATGCAGTTCAAGCATAGACATTTGCCTTTCGATACCTACCGTAAAGCGGGGTTACTTTGGCATCCGGGGTAACTTTGGCACATACGTCATTTCGAAGCTTTTTTCTTCTAGTTGGTACATTTTTTTTTTTTTTTTTTTTTTTTTAATTTAACTATGGGAAAGAAAAAAGACAGATGCATCTGGACAAAAGAGTCAAACACAGGAAAAGATACAATTGAAATATAATCAGGACCATTGGGCATAAAATGTCCAAGTAGAATCGCAACGAAAAAAAAAGAAGAACGTTGTTTTATTTGCTCAAGACACTGGTCTCATTATTCAGGGTATGTGTTAAATGCAGACGTTGGGTTTTGTAACGATGAATGCACGATCTATGGCTGCTCAAACTAAGAATAATTGGATTTTGGTTGTTAGTATCTTAGATAAACATTATTTGCCAAGTATCTTTTTAAGGTTAAAAATTTATATTTGTAGGACTAAACTTGTCCACATTTAGAGTTTCTTTCTGTTAAAATTTATTTTTTTATGAGCATTTTATTTTATTTTTATAGTGGTAAGTTGTTAAACATACCTATGTTTTATAATGCTTATTTGAAGAGCTCAGTTTAATATTTTATAAATAAAAAAAAGTTTAATAAAGCTATTATCTTTGTCTTTGGTAAAAAAAATACATATTAGAAGATCCAAAAACAGTGTAGAAGAAACTGGACCCGATTTTTAGATGTTTAGGTGCCAAAGAAGGCACCAGACGCCGTCTACCTTAATGTTTTACGCCATATTAATGACCTGCCAAAGTAACCCCAATCATACTGTCTACTTTGGCACCCCAAAACAAATTTTCTTCTCGGTTATCTTTTAATATTTTTAAATCAATTTTAGATCATTTATAGCCTTACGGACATTTGTTACAGTGACAAGTTTAGTTGCGAAATACGAGTGATGATTTTAGAATTATTTGTAAAAACATCTCAAAATCTGCCAATGTAACCCCGTTTTCCGGTACAGATTTTCTGGTGCGCAAACAAAAGTTAAGTTTTATGGGTGAAAAAATTCGTCTGAGCGCACGGCTTACCGGTCCCGATGCCTTCCTTCCCAGTAGGATTGGGCATGCGTACAAACCTCTTGTTATCGGCCTGTCCTTTAGCGACATGCTCAAAATACACTCCAGAAACCAGCTCGGCTTATGTTTAAAGTTTTCTCTGTGGATTCCTTGTTGTGTTCTTTGCTATTGTGAATTGTGGGTGTTTAATATTTTCGGATTTCTAGTTTATTTGTAGTTTAGTGAATTGTGTTTGTGTTTTTAAGTGACTCGGATTGGAATATTAACAATGACTAGTAAAAATCGTTGATTTTATTATGCCCAAGTAGGAGTAAAATATCGGGTATTTCGTATTTTCAGTAAGTATGGAGTAGTGATGTATCTTGATATATAACTTCATTTTATTATCATCAATTTAAACAAATCTAACAAGGCCTAGGCTACACAAATAAGGTATGAAAATAAAAAGAAACACACATCAAGACAGATTATCCCGATGCATGTTTTGGTATATTTTATTTGCAGCCCTGCAATCTAATTAGGTGTGCTTATTTTTCGGACAATATATTGCTTCAAAAAGTTTAAAAGACACTTTTCTTTATACTTATATTATATAAAAGAAAAAAGTCAATACTTAGATATGTTTGTAATAATCCAAGGGTGAAAGTATTCCACGGGTCAAGTTCTCGAGCAAAAACATTTTCAAATTCTTGAACAAGAAATTGTGCTTGAAAATGTTTTAGGCGTACCCAAGTTTTTGCCAAATTTTAAAAATCAATAGTTATATTCCAACTAATATTTGACTTGATGTTAGGTACACGATAACATCGAAGATTAGTTATTTTGCTGGTTTTGTCAATTTTTTATATTCGATTTTATAAGTTTTATAGTTTAATTGACTTGTTCTCTTTCTTTTTGAGCTAAAAACACGCAGACTAATCATTTTTAAACAAATTTTAGAAACAAACTCCTAAAAACAATTTTCTATCCTCAAAAACTGATAGGTTTGCAACTACTAAATATGCCAGAAATCACTCCCTTATTTGCCAACGTAATCAAAAATTGAGAAGAAATTCCCATTTTTTGGCAAGAATTTGGGCAAATTTTAGCTGTTTACACGTAAAAATAAATTGTCAACACAACATAATCCCATGTGCAATGGGAAAAGGCGCAGTAAAAAAAAATCCTTGGAAAAGTCTCTAAACCCCCAAAAAGAATGTTTGTTTACGCCAATGGTACTCTGACTATGAAATAGGACAAGAAAAAAATCACGCCAACCTGGGATTTTAACTAATTTTGACAGAAAGTAAGACCAGAATTTTATGATTCAAGCAAACTTATAAAATATAAAAATATGCTAAAATAAATAAGTTATCGTCTAGAACTTCTCTTTTAAAAACGCCGTTTATACC
Organism: Polydrusus pterygomalis; assembly: GCA_963969555.1. Lineage (NCBI taxonomy): Eukaryota > Metazoa > Arthropoda > Insecta > Coleoptera > Curculionidae > Polydrusus > Polydrusus pterygomalis. The sequence continues at coordinate 8,645,119 of OZ018376.1, forward strand.
TTGATAAGGCTAATTGCAAAGAACTTTCTTGAGAAATATTTTACCTCGACAGAGTGACACATCATTATAAAGAAAACAAATGGTCGTTCTTTCTGGAGCATCCGTTAGTAGCGATAGAGATATTTTTCAAATACTTGAGCATTTTTTTGCTTTTGTGGGAAATTTTAAAATCTCGTCGAATGCTCTACATGCGTCAGATATATTGGCAGGAAGTGCATAAGAAGCTGTTTTTCTTACGTTGATAAATTTAGAATCTGAAAGGTAATTGGTAGGTATCTCAGTATCTTCAAATCTCTGATAATTGTTTGGAACCTGGTACGAGCTAGTTCCGAAACATTGTACAATCAAAGATAATAGAAATTCCTCCCTCAAGGTACTATAAGGGCGGTATGCACACTGACAGAGTCGTCTAAGGGCGGCTTCGAGTCTCTAAGGCGACCTTTATAGTGGTTCTTATGATAAGTATTACCTAAATGTAACAAGTGTCCTAAATACTATGTGCGTTGCATCAAACAAATAAGAAATTCTTAGCTAGGAAGTGAAATCGGCAAAATGGCAGATTTAAACCATATAAGAATAGTATTACCTATGTCTCTATGTCAAAAACTCAAATATAAAATAGTACAACATTTTTTATAGTATTATGGAATACAGTAAAACAAAGTTGAACTTGTAAATTTCCACTATATTAACAAGAAAATTACTTGTTTCGCTAACACTGTAGCTTAATCAAATGACATATTATTATATTAAATTATGTAGTAATTGAAGATATGTGTAGATTATCAATAAGTTTAAGATAATGGTACTGAGAATTGTATTCTCATATATGAGTAAGTACCATCAAAATGCATCCAATTATTCTGGGAAAAGATGAACTTTAAGAATGGATTCTAGATTTCACTCATTCCCTATGGGATATTAACATATCTAGATATTAATCCAGCTACCAAAAATCTTACTTTTAATAATTCTTGAGACCGTGCATTGAAAGTCTCCAAATAAACTGTAAGGTGGCTGCCAGTAGCATATAATCTGAGACACGTTAAAATCTGATTAACACTATTATACCATACCTACAATGTAATATCTGCTAGTAAAATAGGTATTACAAGAAATTATTGACTCATTATACGTACCTTTCATGGTTATACTCTAAGTCCTTCTCTATTTGCTCCAAAATATTTAATACTGTTTCTTTTCTTAAACCTTAAATCCTTTTAAGAAAGTTAAATTATCCATATCATGGAAGTATGAGTTTCCCCTATCGTATACTCTTCTTGGAAAGCCATTTTGTACAATTTTCAGTACATCTAGATCATCATTATCATTTCCATTCTCAAAAATTATAATAATAATAATAATAATAATTAATTTTTACTTTTATGTACTCGGTTTTGAACGATTACCATCATTTTTGAAAAATTTTACACCTTCCTTCGCAGATGACAATTTAGGCGAAGAAACTTAGGTCCCTAAGTTACGGCTTCCAGGCTTCCATAAACCTTTTTAAGTGTAAAATCAATATTGGTGCAAACGAGATCGGTACTTAACCTAAATTTAAGGAATTCTTAGCCTTAAGTATGTCCTATCTCTGTTGGTGCAAACGGGCATTAGTCTAATAATACAGGTGTCATATAAATTCAAACTTTTACCCGTAGTGGCAGATCCATGGAACAAGAGGTTACGAAACGTCAAGACATAAATACAGACATATTTATTTTACCACAATTTTGTAAATTACAAATTGTAGCAAGTCATATAAAATATAAAGCATTCCTGAACGCTTTACCTAAATTAAAATATATATTAAAACAATTGTATAAGAACATAGCATACACAAACGTTATAAACAAACAGCAATAACAAAAAAAAGTTAAAATTGGAATGTTGATGTTAATTAACAACATCAAAGTATTCTACCACTGAGCAGAAAGCATGGGATTAAAGAAATTTCTTAATTACATCTTTTAATTTTTTAATATATTATAATATTTCTCACACTTCAACAGGAAAAAAATGATTAAAACAACCTATCCGACGTGGCTACACGGAAAAAAAGGTTTCTTTCAATCAAAGCAAACCGCCATAATTTAAGGACCTCCTGACTTCGATATGAGTCGAAGAACTGTGGCTTTGTATGTAGTAAATAATTTCTTTGAAAATAATGTCATACATTAAGGAAATAGGTATTTAAAACAATATATTTAGATTTCTATTGGATAAGCTAATCCGGCTTTATACGAAGGTTCCCATGTCCTTGTACTATGAACGGAAACTCTTGTGTGAGCAGGAATTAAAGCACTTGGTTACACTCAAGAAGTCTTTCAAGTCCTTAATGTAAAGAACGGTAATTTAGTTTCTATCATTTAAAGTCTTTAATTCAACCTTTAGAAAATTTCGAATAAACTTTTAAAATATTTACTTTAAAAACTGTAGATTATCAAATTAAGAGCTTGGAATCCTTCATGAAAGTTTATATAAATCCTTAGCTCTAGGTTTGAATTATTTTAATTAAGGATATTGCTTTTTTAAAACAATGATTCGGAGACTTTCTTTTAAAGGATCCGTGGTTCCTTCCTTACAGGATTTGGAGTCTTTCTTTTAAGAGCAAACCTTAGTAACGCCTTCGCCATTTAGTTTTTTGATCAATATCTCGTTTATTTTTCGTTTTTTCCAAAAATCGGCCAAATACACCTCTTTGGGTAGCAATTACCAACAGTTTTAAGTTAAGAAAAATTTTAATGATAAATTTTTAAAAGAAAAAAAAAGAAATTTTGTCAAATTTGCGCATATATAAGTCTTTTTCTGCTTTTATTAATTTATAAATTTAACTTTTTTAACGTAAAACTGTAGGTAATTGTACTCCAAAGAGGAATATTTGGGCAATTTTTGGATAAAACGAAGATGTAACGAAATATCAATGAAAAATCAAAACGGCAAAGGCGTCACTAGTGTTTGCTCTTAAAGGATGAGTGGTTCCTTCGTTATTTCATTTTCCATAATTATTGCATACTACACATTAACTACACGAAAAATGATATATCCACCAATTTAAATCAAATTACAAAATACATAAAAGTATATAAGCAAATTCTACAGTAATTTAGGCAAGTATATCACCATTTAGGATAGGTCAATAAATAAAAAAAATTGTTACTAAAATAATTATCCTATATTTGTCAAAAAAGTGTAAAACGAACAAAAAAAAAAGTTAGTTATGATATAACAACAAACAACAACGTTGATATTTTAAATTTATTGAATTTACTTTTTTATCGTATTTAATTTACCACTGAACAAAACAGGTTTAATTTACAACAATCTAAGGTTCATCATGGCTTAGTAATGTAATAAGTTTTATTATAGCCCTAGTGTTGAAATAGATCCTATTACAAAACCCTTTTTTAAACTGTAATATATGTACTTAACATTAAAAGTAGATAAAAATAATGTATACATACAAAATAACTATTAATAAACATGTTCTTGTGGAATCAAACTTTTTTTTATATTTTGAAGAAAGCAAAATTGAAAGAAATAAATGTCCATCAGTTTTTCATCAAGAGATGCAAAATACTTCGTCCCTCCAACAAACATGAATTATTTTGGCCACATGAATTTTTCTCTGTTGGTCGAACTATATGGGAGAGCATTTTACTATATTTAGCAAATAAAGTAGTGCTGGTATATATTGTCATCTGTAATTAAAAAAAAAATAATTAAGCCAGTGGCACCAGAACAGCTTTTCTTTAGGGGAGTGCTTGAAAAATAAACTATACAGGAGGTACTAATTTTTTTTCTAGTCACTTGTGGTAGTTATTTACAGCCAAAAGAGAATGCGGCAAAACAATAATTATTGTTTTAAATTCTAATATTATAGGAATTAAAAAAATGGTACAAATTTAACCTGAGATGGAGAGGTGACAATAAAGGCTTCTTTAGTAAGTGCAAAAATATATGTTCATAAAAAAATATATATGAGCTGATGGCAATTTTTTTTACCAAAAATGTTGCAAAGTAAAAAGGGTATTGCTTATTGTATAGCTCGCTTCATGGCAGCACGGCGCGTTCGCTCTATCCTCCCGTTGTATCCGCTGTTTATGATGATGATGACATTGGAAAATAAAATACTATAAAAAGAAGTACCGAAAATTTTCGAAAACAAAAATAGTTCGAAAACATTTTTTTGAAACAACAAATTACGAGTTTTTTTTCCAATACCAAAAAATAATATATGTCATTGTAATGATAGGTAATTTTTTTTCGGAAAATTTTTTTGATAATTTTTGTTTTTGAAATTTTTTTGTTTTGAAGTAATATTTTAAAAAGGCCATTTTCATTTCTCCAGCAGCCGGGACACCAGCGCAAGGTTTAAAAATACAATCAATGCAATATAATCTATAAATCATACACCACTAATAAATAGAATTATGCTTACCTTGGAACTTTATTGCGTATTCACCCATATCCCAACTTTGTAATACATTTTCCATTTCCATACTTATTTTTATTAATTCACAATTCACACCCACCCCGACACAGTGCCAAATCTACTTTAAGCGCAGTAAAATTAAGCAAATTGCTTTAGGCAAGGTGCCATTGCGGGTAACAGTAGGGGTAAAAGACTGTAACCAAAGACATCGATTCCTTAAATTATGGCATTGCATATTTAAATATAAATACTTGATGCCATACCTTAAGACATATGGTTTGGTTAAAACAATATACTTTGTGATTTTAATATAGGACATTTGGTTTTAGTATTTAAGAGGCATCTTAATTGGATTATGTATATACAGTATGTCTCTGTAAGTTTGCATCATATGGAAAACTTTTTTATTATTCATCTTACGAAAAAAAGTTATTCTTTATAAAAAGCTCTGCATGGTCTAAAACCTAAAATGCAACCATCAAATATCGAAATTTTCCAGTCATATACGAGGTTTGTCAAAAAATGTGAATTTTTCCCAAGAATGTAAATTTTTCCCAAGAGTAAAGTACCTTTATTTTTGATATTATCAAAAATTGTTATTAAAAAAAGTTGATCAGAACTAAAAACCACGTCTAAATAGGCAATAACACGCATTAAATTAAATAAATAATTAAAAAATTAAATAATTGATAATAAATTAATAAAATAATTTTTTAACATAAATGCGTATAATTGTATATTTAGACGTGGTTTTTAGTTCTGATCAACTTTTTTTTATAACAATTTTTGATAATATCAAAAATAAAGGTACTTTACTCTTGGAAAAAATTTACATTCTTGGGAAAAAATCACATTTTTTGACAAACCTCGTATATGACTGGAAAATTTCGATATTTGATGGTTGCATTTTAGGTTTTAGAGCATGCAGAGCTTTTTATGAAGAATAACTTTATTTCGTAAAATGAATAATAAAAAAGTTTGCCATATGATGCAAACTTACGGAGACATACTGTATATCTTATTTCAATTAAATTCTTTAAAACCTTAAAATAAAAACAACATGTCCTTAAGCCAAAGGTATCGATTTCGAATTAAAAGTATTAATATTTTGATGGAAATACACTTATTTTTTTGCATTAAGGTTATTAGTATCATTAATTCAAAAGCGTTATTATTTTCTTTAAAGAGAAAATAGTTTAATTTAAGGAAATATTTTAAGGAAATTATTTTTCTTAAATAAGTACTTTTAGGGTCTCAATGTAAGTCAATTGTCTTACTATAAAGACGTAGATTTTTATATTGAGTAATTATTTTTAGTCTTAAAATGTCTTATTTCAAGATAATTTTTTTTCTGTGTATGTCCATAATATACTCCCGAACTGAGTTAAAACAGTGACGGCTAAAATATTTTTTAATCATCGATTTGAATTTTAAATAACTAAGAAGCTGTACATTTTCAGGCAGTGTATTATACAATGAGATATTATTAGAATTATCCTTGGCCTTCTCGTAGCAATTTTTTTTTATGTGATTAAGTCAGAACCACTATTTCACTAGTTATGAAAATTAAAATTTAAGGAAAAACTATTCTTGTTTTTATGAATTTCGAGCAGTTGATATAATATAAACAGAGGGGAACAAACCCAAACAGAGAAGGTAGAGGCATAATTCCAAACCTCTTAAAGAGGGGCTGACAGTGGTCCAAGTAACCAGAATCGACAATCACACAAACAGCTATCATCCGCTGTCTAAAAGCTTTAATGGCCGATGAAGAATTATACGATACAATAACAATACGACACGATAACTTAAATGAGAATAAAAAAGTGCGAAATAAACAGTTAAAAGGGTAGATGGATTAACTGAATTTTTTAATCCGCGCAGCACAAAGTTAGAGGTGGCTAGTTTTATTGTATGACTATTATATTAACATGTGACAGACCAGTTTAATCGATCATCTAGTGTGATTTCCATCAGTAATTTTACCGATTTACCACATGTAACAGTGTTATTGGTAGAAAAAATAATACGCTGTGTATTTTCGAGATTAATCTGTAGGTCATTATTTGTAAACCAGTCGTGAGCTTTAGATCACAGAATCTGTCAGTTCTCTGCTTTAGATTCTAAAGATGACTTGCTCCGCGGTATGCTCAGAATGTCCTCACCGGAGATAATAAAAAGTATCGTCCGCAAAACAAGTAGGTACATTTATTTTTGTTCGGGTTTGTTCGGCATAAGATAAATGGTGGGCTAATTGGATGACATGTACATGTATAGTGGCAAAGTTGTGGGTTTGTAGGGTTTCACCCTGTCCCATAGTCCCACACCCTACATAGAATGCCATATATTTACTGCACCGGCGTATACAAGGGGGGGGGGGGGGGGGGGTAATGGGGATAATTACCCCCCCCCCCAAGATTACTTAAGCGGTGTTTAATTTTTGTCCTTACTCCTTAAAGTTGCTATTATCTAGTATCCTAGCCGGGCACGTAGCTAGGGAGGGGTGGGGGTACAAAGCCCCCCCCCCGAAACTCGAGCTCTAATTTCGGCAACATAGGCAACACATTAAACATTTCCTACACTATTATATTACATTTTCTTCACCTCAATTATTACCGGTTTTGTTTTTGTGCTGTTCTTGAGGATTTTGTGTTGTGTTTTTCATTTTTCCCACTTGAAAACCCACCGAACCATGATTCAAAAAAGGGCGTGGCACCCAAAAAAATTTCGCTTGTGGCGCATTTTTTTTTGCGCCTTTGGCGCGATCCCGATGCCCCCCCCCCCCCCCCGAGAAGAAATCCTGGCTACGTGCCTGATCCTAGCCGATCGATTACCCCCCCCCAGACGCATGAGCTGGAGACGCCGTTGATTTACTGTTATGGTTATACAGACTGTCCGCGGATAGGGTTTACAATAGCACAAACGGATGAAAAATTTCATTTTTCGAGAAAAAGTCATTCTTGATAAGAAGTTTTGCTTGTAAAAAAATGCAATTCACGAAGAGAAAATTTAAATTTTTTATACAGGGTTTGCGAAAACTTCAAATACATGATTTTTCTCCAAGAGTACACTACCTTTATTTTTTATTTTTGACCAAAATGCCAATTAGAAAACTTATTTAGAATAACGTTTGTAATTTAAATTCAAGATTTAAAATTTTTTAGTTTTTTTAATTTTTAGAGGTAAAAGAATTTTTTTTTTTTTGATAGCAGCATTAGCGGTCGAAATACATACATATTATCAATGACAAAGGGGAATCAAAAAGTTTCAAAAACTGATTTTTGGTGTTACCAGAAATATATATTTTTAATTTCACAAATGAAATGACCCCGGAAATAACACAAAAATCTTAAAATAACAATAAATAATAATTTGCTCTTCAAACATTCCATATTCAACACATTTTTCCCGCTGTAAACGAATGTGGTGGTCAAAACTTCTTCGAATTTCTTCAATGGAAATTGTTTGAACAGCTTCAACAATTCGATGTTTTAGAAGCTGTACGTCGTTCTCAATTGGACGGGAGTACACTAATTGTTTGAGGTGCCCCCAAAGATAGGCATCTGAAATAGTTAAATTGGGACTTCTTGGGAGGCCACAGAACCGAAGCATTCCGACCAATCCATCTGTGGCCAAATGTATTATTAAGCCATTCCCTCACTTCAATTGCGAAATGCGCAGGGCATCCATCTTGTTGAAAGTACATTTCGTTCCTTAATTGGAGAGGCAATTCTTCTAGGTTGTCAGAAAAGAATGTTTCCAACATTTCAAGGTAACTCCTATGGTTACACGTGTTTTCGAAAAAGTATGGGCCAATAATGCCATAATAAGAAATCGCACACCCGACATTTACTTTTTTGTAATATTGTCTTCTTGCAGGAATTCTAAAACGGGGATTATTTTAGCTGCAGTATCTAATAATATGCGCAGAAGAAACGTTCCCGTTTGTTGAAAATGCCGATTCATCGAAGAACATGATAAATTTTAGTGTTGGGATCACTCGAGTGAAAAACACTTGGTTTTTTCAATCACTCGAATTATTCGGTTATCATCGGTAATAATTCGAGTGACGAAAATATTTTCCAACGACCCGCATGCCATTCATACCAATCATTTATTGCGGCTAGACAAAGTAGTTTACGGAACTGGCGACCTTTTTTTTTAGAAGTCTAAATATCTGGGCAGTGTAATTGATCAAGTGATTTAAAAAAAAAACGAATTATAGTTATAGCCGGGCCACTCGCAGTGATTATTTATATAGATTATATTATCGGTTTTAATCCGGTTTTGAAAATCACTTGAATCCTCGGTAGTCGGTTATTAAAATAACTCGGTTATTCCCATCACTAATAAATTTATGAAAATTGCTGTTTTTACTTACAATTTTGTTTCCGACTCAAAGACAAAAATCCAAACGTTTGGCTTTGTTTCCTTCTTCCAGCATTTGATTAAAAGTTGGCTTAAATGGGAATATTTAGTTTGTCTTTAAAATATACTGAATGAGTTTTTTTTACTACATCAAGTTCTTGAGCTCGGTTTCTTAATGCAATGGTAGGATTGTCAGCAACAGACTGCAATACGATTAGGGAAGCTGCGTCATTCTGATCATAGTTTTTCTTTTAATTGGAAACTGAACCAGTTCGCTGAAATTTTCACTTATAATCTCCCTAGTGCTCGAATTATTTCCGGAAATTTTTCCGAAGGAACGCATTTTCTGAAAATTTTCCCTAGTCGTAGACGAGGAAAAATTTTCTAGAAAAATGCGTGACTGAGGAAGAATTTCCGGATATTAATTCAAGGACGCGGGGGATTCGGTAAGAAAATTTCACACCTAAAATTTATTTCAATTATTTTATTGAAATTATCCATAATTATGGGAATACTTAAACTTTCAAAAAAAAGTTTCCTCACCGTTTAGTTAAACGAAATGCAAAAAATATAAGTGAAAATTATCCTTTTTATTTATTTTTACTACATTTCATTTACTAAAACAAAGGGAAAGCATAGTATAGTCTATTTTAGGCTAGTTATGCCAGATAAAACAATTTTTAAAATCTAGGTAGATAGTAGATACCACAGTCAAGTAGGCTTAGGCTTGTGATGTCAAAATCGTCTCTGCTATACGTCACGTTGACAGGTATTTCTTAAACGTGCTTCTTTAGTTCACAATATTTAAATCATGGCAGTAAACAATCAAGAAACTAATTTTAAGCCCTACGGTGTTTGTAAATCTTGCTCTGAAATAGGGGACATTAATATGTCTCATAAAAATTTAAAGTATTTGCAATGTTTAATGGAAAAAACTGAATTAAATCCCCATCAAGAAAACCTTTTCTCAGCTATCCAGAAGATTTTGGAGGAAGATATCCCATCCTTTTTAAGAAAAACCAGAATTCAGCAGAACAAAATTGCATCCAAATATTACATCTATTATATTAAACATAGACATCTGATAGAAGTGGAAAGGGAAGATAACCATTATCCTTGTTATTCTCCATTACGAAGAGAAGAGTTCGAACCAGAATTCTAAAAATATTTAGCCTTAAGGAAAGAAATATTTGGTAAATAAATATTTGTATTTATTTAGTATTATAAAATGAATAAAAACATTAAATACCAAAATTTGATCCTGAATACTGATTTTCGGATCATATGATAGCTGTCAAGAAAAAATTTCCACTTATTAATTTGTTCGCCTAGCTTGGCAGGAGGAGAAAAATTTCCGAAAAATTTGAAGGTTGTCATTGGTAACTGTCGAAATGAAAGTGTGTGATTGGCTTAGAATGACAGGTGTGAAATTTTCTTAATAATTTATGAGGTCCCATTTATGAGACGTAAACGTTAGGGTATCTTTGATTAAATTTCCTATATCACAAAGTTTAGTTAGCAAAGAACTTTTGCCCGAAAAATGAAATTTTTCATAGATTTATTTTTAATCAATAAAGAACAACCAGCTTCCTTTCGCTTTTCGCTATAACAATGATGAGGATATATTAAGCACAGTTACATTTATTTCAACGCTGCGTAGTCAATTAAAATAAAATTAATAATCATTACCTGCACTAGTACACAGGTACTAAAAACTGAAATTAAACCACAACAAAACGTTCTTATTTGATACTAATGAAATTAAATAGATGTAATAATTTCTTGGCGTAAAAAGCTACTCATGCCAATAACCGGATTATCACTTTATAATTAACTAGCGTGTACCCGCGATTTCGCTCGCGCAATACAAGTGATATAAATTTCTCTATCGAAACACAACAGTGGGTAGCACACATAGGCATATAGCTTTGGATACGTACAGCTTATCTCGTGCGCAAACAGGGGCGGATGGGCCCACCGGGACACCGTGAGATTTTCCGGTGCGCCGGTCCCTCAGGCGCCGATAGGCGCCGCCGCTGTTTGCGAACTTTTTTCTTTTCTTTCTTAACAATTTGAATTAATTTTAAAAATAATCGAAAAAGCATAAAACCAGAATTTATTTATGTTATCTTTATGTTAAATATTTTTTATTTAATTTTTATATTAATAATAAATATTTTTTTTACCTAAATGTGTTTTAAATGTAATAAATATAGTTTAAAAAAACTAAAAAACACGCTTTAATAATTAATCAAACTAAAAAGCGGAAAATAAATATCTATAGTTTAAAATTATTCTTGAAATTCTTAATATAGACAGAAAATATTAATCAACGATAAACATTAGTATTACTGTGAAAAAAGCATGGGGTGCTCGATATACGAAAAATATAGCACAAAGCGCCCCACGCTTTTTTCACAATAATACTAATGTTTATCGTTCATTATTATTTTCTGCCTATATTAAGGTTGAATTCTCAACGTCATTCAATCTATTGCCAACCTATAACCTATTTCGCGTTGATTTTTTGAGTTTATTATTTTAATAACTAACATTTAAAGAAAATCAATATCGTCGGTACATTATTTAGGTAGTATCTGATATATTACAAAAATATCAATTAATTTCATTGCTAATTTTGGGAGAATTGTATAGTGAAAGAACAATGAGTGACATTGACATAATAATGTTAAAAAAAATCTTACCCGATATTTTTCGCTATACAATTCTCCTAAAATAAGTTATGAAATTCCTTGATATTTATTAAATATGTCAATTATCACCTATAGAATATCAAGTCGATACTGATTATCTTTAAATTTTGTATAAAAGCTAGAAAACATAAGTAAATCTACGCAAAATAGGTTATAGGTTGGCAAGCATGTTGATACTCCCACCTTAAGAATTTCAAGCATTATTTTAAACTATAGTTATTTTCCGCTTTTTAGTTTGATTAATTATTAAAGCGTGTTTTTTAGTTTTTTTCAAATAATATAAAATTTAAAAATAAAAAAGACGCGCCTTCAAATGTTCTAATAATATAGTTATATAACATTTTTCTCTCAAACTTACAATAACGGAGTTATTCGCAAGAAATAAAAAAACGACAAAAATTTTCAAAATTAAAAAAAAAAATTTCTCAAAATTTTATTTTGACGGGTAGAATTTTTTTTATAATTTTTCTCTATTCTTAGCGACAATATCTATACGACCCCACGTTTGTTTCATTACTATCGGTTATTGTAATAATCGTGACATATTGACAGGTAGGTGTCAAATTTTGACAAGAGAATTTTTTGCGTATTTTTTTCAACTTTCCACCGTCAATATACATACGACCTTATAGTTTTTATCATTTTTTTTAAACGATTTGACATATTGACAGCTGACAAATTTTTACATAAGAATTTTTTGCTTATTTTTCCCGAAGTCTCCGCATCGAATACTATACGACCCCATAATTTGTTTCGTCAAAATCGCATCTTTGTTTTATACCTGACAGCTGTCAAAATTGTATTGTCAGCGGTTCTTGATAAGTCTACAAGATTTAAATTAAATCTAACCGTTTAAAGTGGGTCAAAATCGGGTTTAAAGAAGTCGGTTACAAACATACATACAAACGTACAGATGAAGCTAATATAAAAAAAAAGCGTGTTAAAAAATGAAGTCTGTTTTTTTATTTATGAGTTATTATAAAAAATATGTCGTAAGTGGATGAAAAATACATATTTATGTCTTTTCATTTTTTTATTGGATCGACACGACGCGGCGCCGTTTCAATTGCTTTCCCGCGCCGGTCCGAGGTGTCCCATCCGCCCCTGTGCGCAAACAAATTATGGGTGAAAAAATACGTCCGAGTGCACGACTCTCGCCGGTCAGTCTTCCTCAGTCTTCCCTCCCAACAGGATTGGGCATGCGCACAAACCTACTGTTATCCACCAGTCCTTCTTTAGCGACATGCTGAAAATACACTCCAGAACCGTCTCGGCGCCATTTTTGTTGTTGTGTTTTAGATTTTCTCTTTGGTTCCTTGTTGTTTTCTTTGCTATTGTGGATTGTAGGTGTTTTTACGGCTTTTTAGTTTTTGTGTAGTTACATATCGCGCTACACCGCGATATGTTATACGGCGCTTCGGTGAAAAAAATGTATGTATGTTGTCGCCGCCGCCGCCGCCGTCTTTTTCGACATTTTCACATTTGCGATTTTTTTTCTCAGAAACGGTTAGAGTGGGACGATTGAAACTTTTTGGGTTTAGAGAGGAATAGTGGGGGTACGTTGTGTGAAAATTTCGAATATACAGGGTGTACCGGAAAAAAGTTATTAATTTTTAAAGTCGAAAAATATCGGATTTTCGTTGAAATTCGATACAGGCCACAAAAATTAGTTTTTTCGATTTAAACTTTTTCGACGCGTAGACGACCGTCGGCTACAGAAGCCTATTGTTTGTGAGCGCGATCAAAAGTTTGGAAATAATTTTTTTTATTTTTTAAAAGTCAAAATTTGGTCCAAAATGGTACCTCTTGGATCGCTAATAAGTCGAATTGGGTGCATCCGATCGACATTCGGTATGGATAATCGGTTAGGCCATCTCAAAAACTACCTTTTTCCAATATATTGTTCTATACCTAACTGGAATGGAAATTATCAAAAATTGTAAGAAACTGGAAACCACAGTGTAAGGCGTGATTTTTTTCTCCGTTTTTATTCCGTTTATTTTTTTTCGTACGGAAAACGACTTTTGATTGAAACGTTGTATACTTTAGCGGATAGAGCCGTCAAATTGTATTTAAGAGATATATTTTCGTTTTTTTATCTTTAATACGGAAAAAACGGCAGCTTATGAACTTTTTCCCGTAATTTCTGTTGGCGTTGCACTGGTTTGCTTAAATAATTCTGCAAGTGTCTATAATATATAACATTTTGAATTTTTTCTTGGTACACTATATCAACGGATAAAGAAGCTTTAATTTGTATTATAAGCGATCTTTGGGAAAACATATTTTGTGGCTCAAAAAAATTAATTTATGATTTTTTTATAGGTTCCTTCACCAGAGGTTTTACTATATCGACTGTAGCTTATTCAATTTTTAACAAAACCGTTTTATTTTTTTCTCAAAATATGCGCTGATTACTTCTCAATATTCCTGCATGTCCAAACTTATCAAAATATATTCGCAAATTTGAGCAAAGTTGCTTTTTTGGGTGCGGAAACAGGCACAATTTTCAAATTCTAACACCATTCGATTTAGAAAAAGTTGGCCATGGTTTTACCACGTGCGTGTTCCTGAACTTTAACTTTTATACCATCTGTCAAAAATAGGTGAAAAATGCGATTTCCAAATTGATTTTTTAGAGGAATAAGACCATTTAGATTACGTCTTTTGTGGGAAATACCTACCTTGAACCTTTATCTTTTTCGTTTGACCAAAAATAAGGGGGAAAATATCGCATTTATCCCGTACTTGTAATAATAAAAATGGCTTGCAGGAGGCATATTACCTTCAATTTTTATAGTTTTTATAATATTTGGAGAGAATTTAATGTATGAAACACCTGTCTTGGACCTTTTTCTTTGCGGTTGACCAAAAATAATTGAAAAAAGTGTATTATTTGTGTGTATCTTTAATACTCAACGTTCTATGTAATATCGAATACGTCATTAATATCCTATTTACCACAAATTACTCTCTAAGCTTCGGTAGCGTAGTAGTAGAGGCTGTTGATTTTGGAGACGAAGGTCGAGGGTTCAAACCCCAGTGTTTTTTTTTCTTTTTTTTTAAATTTTTTTTTTAAGGTCGTTATTTACGTACTGAAAATTTTTTAAATTTTGGATTCTTACAGCTATAATAATCTATACGAAAAAGCTAAAAAAAAATTACACTTACCTGTCAAAATCTGACAGCTGTAGTAAAGAACTTTGTTATTTAGGTACTGAAATTTTTTTAAATTTCGGATTCTTACAGCTATAATCCTAGATACAAGAAAAGCTTAAAAAAAACTTGATATTTACCTGTCAAAATGACAGCTGTCGTATAGAACTTTGTTATTTAGGAACTGAGAAATTTTTTAATTTAGGATTCTTACAGCTATAACCCTCGTTACAAAAAATCTAAAAAAAAAATGACACTTACCTGTCAAAATTTGACAGCTATCGTATAAAACTGTGTCATTTAGGTACTGACAAATTTTTAAATTTAGGATTCTTACAGCTATAACCCTCGTTACAAAAAATCTAAAAAAAAAATTGACACTTACCTGTCAAAATTTGACAGCTATCGTATAGAACTTTGTTATTTAGGGACCTGATAATTTTATAATTTCGGACTCTTACAGCTATAACTCTCGCTACGAAAAAGCTAAAAAAAAATTGACACTTAACTGTCAAAATTTGACAGCTATCGTATAGAACTTTGTTATTTAGGTACTGAAAATTTTTTCAATTTGGGATTCTTACAGCTATAATCCTCGTTACGAAAAAACTTTTAAAAAATTGACACTTACCTGTCAAAATTTGACAGCTGTCGTATGGAACTTTGTTATTTAATCACTGAAAAATTTTTAAATTTCGGATTTGTACAGCTATAATCTTCTATATGAAAAAAGATTAAAAAAATTTACACCCGCCTGTCATAATTTGACAGCTGTCGTATAGAACTTTGTTATTTGGGTACTGAAAAATTTTTTAATTTAGGATTATTACAGCTTTAACCCTCGCTACGAAAAAAGTTTAAATAAATTGACACTTACCTGTCAAAATTTGACAGCTGTCGTATAAAAGTTTGTTATTTAGGTACTAAAAAAATTTTTAATTTCGGATTCGTATAGCTACAATCCTCTATATGAAAAAAGCTTAAAAAAATTTACACCCGCCTGTCATAATTTGACAGCTGTAGTATAGAACTTTGTTATTTAGGTAGGTATTGATTTTTTTTTAATTTCAGATTCTTACAGCTATAACTCTCGCTACGAAAAAGCTAAAAAAAATTACACTTACCTGTCAAAATTTGACAGCTGTCGTAAAAAACTTTTTTATTTAGGTACCTGAAAATTTTTTAATTTCGAATTCTTACAGCTATAACCCTCGCTACGAAAAAGCTAAAAAAAATGACACTTACCTGTCAAAGTGACAGCTCTCGTATAATTAAACGAACGAACTAGAACAGTGCCGTGCCCGAAGGGCTCGGCACAATAATATTTCTATAAATTTATTAGCTGATAATTGATGGCTTCCATGTAAGATTTAAATTAAATCTAACCGTTTAAAGTGGGTCAAAATCGGGTTTAAAGAAGTCGGTTACAAACATACATACAAACGTACAGATGAAGCTAATATAAAAAAAAAGCGTGTTAAAAAATGAAGTCTGTTTTTTTATTTATGAGTTATTATAAAAAATATGTCGTAAGTGGATGAAAAATACATATTTATGTCTTTTCATTTTTTTATTGGATCGACACGACGCGGCGCCGTTTCAATTGCTTTCCCGCGCCGGTCCGAGGTGTCCCATCCGCCCCTGTGCGCAAACAAATTATGGGTGAAAAAATACGTCCGAGTGCACGACTCTCGCCGGTCAGTCTTCCTCAGTCTTCCCTCCCAACAGGATTGGGCATGCGCACAAACCTACTGTTATCCACCAGTCCTTCTTTAGCGACATGCTGAAAATACACTCCAGAACCGTCTCGGCGCCATTTTTGTTGTTGTGTTTTAGATTTTCTCTTTGGTTCCTTGTTGTTTTCTTTGCTATTGTGGATTGTAGGTGTTTTTACGGCTTTTTAGTTTTTGTGTAGTTACATATCGCGCTACACCGCGATATGTTATACGGCGCTTCGGTGAAAAAAATGTATGTATGTTGTCGCCGCCGCCGCCGCCGTCTTTTTCGACATTTTCACATTTGCGATTTTTTTTCTCAGAAACGGTTAGAGTGGGACGATTGAAACTTTTTGGGTTTAGAGAGGAATAGTGGGGGTACGTTGTGTGAAAATTTCGAATATACAGGGTGTACCGGAAAAAAGTTATTAATTTTTAAAGTCGAAAAATATCGGATTTTCGTTGAAATTCGATACAGGCCACAAAAATTAGTTTTTTCGATTTAAACTTTTTCGACGCGTAGACGACCGTCGGCTACAGAAGCCTATTGTTTGTGAGCGCGATCAAAAGTTTGGAAATAATTTTTTTTATTTTTTAAAAGTCAAAATTTGGTCCAAAATGGTACCTCTTGGATCGCTAATAAGTCGAATTGGGTGCATCCGATCGACATTCGGTATGGATAATCGGTTAGGCCATCTCAAAAACTACCTTTTTCCAATATATTGTTCTATACCTAACTGGAATGGAAATTATCAAAAATTGTAAGAAACTGGAAACCACAGTGTAAGGCGTGATTTTTTTCTCCGTTTTTATTCCGTTTATTTTTTTTCGTACGGAAAACGACTTTTGATTGAAACGTTGTATACTTTAGCGGATAGAGCCGTCAAATTGTATTTAAGAGATATATTTTCGTTTTTTTATCTTTAATACGGAAAAAACGGCAGCTTATGAACTTTTTCCCGTAATTTCTGTTGGCGTTGCACTGGTTTGCTTAAATAATTCTGCAAGTGTCTATAATATATAACATTTTGAATTTTTTCTTGGTACACTATATCAACGGATAAAGAAGCTTTAATTTGTATTATAAGCGATCTTTGGGAAAACATATTTTGTGGCTCAAAAAAATTAATTTATGATTTTTTTATAGGTTCCTTCACCAGAGGTTTTACTATATCGACTGTAGCTTATTCAATTTTTAACAAAACCGTTTTATTTTTTTCTCAAAATATGCGCTGATTACTTCTCAATATTCCTGCATGTCCAAACTTATCAAAATATATTCGCAAATTTGAGCAAAGTTGCTTTTTTGGGTGCGGAAACAGGCACAATTTTCAAATTCTAACACCATTCGATTTAGAAAAAGTTGGCCATGGTTTTACCACGTGCGTGTTCCTGAACTTTAACTTTTATACCATCTGTCAAAAATAGGTGAAAAATGCGATTTCCAAATTGATTTTTTAGAGGAATAAGACCATTTAGATTACGTCTTTTGTGGGAAATACCTACCTTGAACCTTTATCTTTTTCGTTTGACCAAAAATAAGGGGGAAAATATCGCATTTATCCCGTACTTGTAATAATAAAAATGGCTTGCAGGAGGCATATTACCTTCAATTTTTATAGTTTTTATAATATTTGGAGAGAATTTAATGTATGAAACACCTGTCTTGGACCTTTTTCTTTGCGGTTGACCAAAAATAATTGAAAAAAGTGTATTATTTGTGTGTATCTTTAATACTCAACGTTCTATGTAATATCGAATACGTCATTAATATCCTATTTACCACAAATTACTCTCTAAGCTTCGGTAGCGTAGTAGTAGAGGCTGTTGATTTTGGAGACGAAGGTCGAGGGTTCAAACCCCAGTGTTTTTTTTTCTTTTTTTTTAAATTTTTTTTTTAAGGTCGTTATTTACGTACTGAAAATTTTTTAAATTTTGGATTCTTACAGCTATAATAATCTATACGAAAAAGCTAAAAAAAAATTACACTTACCTGTCAAAATCTGACAGCTGTAGTAAAGAACTTTGTTATTTAGGTACTGAAATTTTTTTAAATTTCGGATTCTTACAGCTATAATCCTAGATACAAGAAAAGCTTAAAAAAAACTTGATATTTACCTGTCAAAATGACAGCTGTCGTATAGAACTTTGTTATTTAGGAACTGAGAAATTTTTTAATTTAGGATTCTTACAGCTATAACCCTCGTTACAAAAAATCTAAAAAAAAAATGACACTTACCTGTCAAAATTTGACAGCTATCGTATAAAACTGTGTCATTTAGGTACTGACAAATTTTTAAATTTAGGATTCTTACAGCTATAACCCTCGTTACAAAAAATCTAAAAAAAAAATTGACACTTACCTGTCAAAATTTGACAGCTATCGTATAGAACTTTGTTATTTAGGGACCTGATAATTTTATAATTTCGGACTCTTACAGCTATAACTCTCGCTACGAAAAAGCTAAAAAAAAATTGACACTTAACTGTCAAAATTTGACAGCTATCGTATAGAACTTTGTTATTTAGGTACTGAAAATTTTTTCAATTTGGGATTCTTACAGCTATAATCCTCGTTACGAAAAAACTTTTAAAAAATTGACACTTACCTGTCAAAATTTGACAGCTGTCGTATGGAACTTTGTTATTTAATCACTGAAAAATTTTTAAATTTCGGATTTGTACAGCTATAATCTTCTATATGAAAAAAGATTAAAAAAATTTACACCCGCCTGTCATAATTTGACAGCTGTCGTATAGAACTTTGTTATTTGGGTACTGAAAAATTTTTTAATTTAGGATTATTACAGCTTTAACCCTCGCTACGAAAAAAGTTTAAATAAATTGACACTTACCTGTCAAAATTTGACAGCTGTCGTATAAAAGTTTGTTATTTAGGTACTAAAAAAATTTTTAATTTCGGATTCGTATAGCTACAATCCTCTATATGAAAAAAGCTTAAAAAAATTTACACCCGCCTGTCATAATTTGACAGCTGTAGTATAGAACTTTGTTATTTAGGTAGGTATTGATTTTTTTTTAATTTCAGATTCTTACAGCTATAACTCTCGCTACGAAAAAGCTAAAAAAAATTACACTTACCTGTCAAAATTTGACAGCTGTCGTAAAAAACTTTTTTATTTAGGTACCTGAAAATTTTTTAATTTCGAATTCTTACAGCTATAACCCTCGCTACGAAAAAGCTAAAAAAAATGACACTTACCTGTCAAAGTGACAGCTCTCGTATAATTAAACGAACGAACTAGAACAGTGCCGTGCCCGAAGGGCTCGGCACAATAATATTTCTATAAATTTATTAGCTGATAATTGATGGCTTCCATGTAAGAATAATTTTTTCCTTATGTTTTAATCGATTGAATACTTACATATTTTTATAGAGCAAATATGGAAAGTATATCCCACATTGCACAAAGGTGAGCGAGTTTAAAGAGCACCTATACGGCGCCGTCTCAGAAAACTACCTATCTATACGAGAAAACGGAAATTTTGCACCATTGTGTAGTTTTGGTCAGTTGTTATAATGACAATTTGGCGATATGTTTTCCCTTCACGTTCCGCAGGAAGGTGAGGTAAAAAAAGCAATAGTAAATAGAAAAAAAGAAAAGTATTTTCTTATTGTAAATTTTTGTAAATCTTTTTGGTACTAATATTAGATGCACTCTCGGCTGACGATTAGCGATATGTACCCAGTCTAGTATTATATACGTCTCTTCCGCGCGGAATCTCGAAAACCCCGATCAGCTCTTGAACAATTTCGTCTATGTAAGACATTTTTACAGTTGCGAATTTTTTTTCTCGGAAACGGTTAGAGTGGGACGATTGAAACTTTTTGGGTTTACAGAGGAATAGTGGGGGTACGTTGTGTAAAAATTTGGAATATACAGGGTGTGCCGGAAAAAAGTTATTAATTTTTAAAGTCGAATATTATCGGATTCTCTTTGAAATTCGATACAGTTCGTAAAAATGAGTTTTTTTGATTTAAACTTTTTCGACGCGTAGACGACCGTGGGCTAGAGAACCCTATTGTTTGTAAGCGCGATCGAAAGTTTGGAAGTAATTTTTTTGATTTTTTTAAAATCAATGTAGGGACTGTTGGATCGTTAATAAATCGAATTGGGTGCGTCCCACATATTTTTGATTTGGAGAATCGTTTAGGTCATCTCAAATACTACTTTGGATCATAAAAAAAACTACAATAAAAAGTATATTTTGGTTTCTTTATCTTTAATAAGGCAATAATATTCTATATTGTTTTTAAAGTGGTCGGTGGCCTAGTGGTATATATTAGATTACGACTTTTGGTCACGATGATCCCGGGTTCAATTCCAGGCGCGTCTTTTTATTTTTTTAATATTTTGTTATTTAGGTAGGTAGGTACTAAAAGTCTTTTAAATTTTGGATTCTTACAGCGACAATCCTCGGTACGAAAAAAATCAACGAGGTTTGTGAAGAAACTAAATTTATTTTTTATCACGAATTGAAATGTTTCAAAATTAGAGGTTGCTAACAAATGGTTTTGCCAAAAGTATAAAATGAAACGAACGAACTCCAACAGTGCCGTGCCCAAAGGGCTCGGCACAATAAAATTTTCACCAATTTATCAGCTATCTATGTAAGAATAGTTAATATCATATAGTAACGAAAAGTCGTAGCGAATCGAGCGAGACGGCATTTAAAATAGGACGTCGACCACTATACGATGCCGTCTCCAAAAACTACCTATCTATACGAGAAATCGGAAATTTTGCACCCGTTTTTTTATTTTTTAGTTTTTGTCAGTTGTTATAATGACAATTTGGCGATATGTTTCTCCTTCACGTTCCGCAGGAAGGTGAGGTATAAAAAGCAATAGTAAATAGAGAAAAGGAAAAGAAAATTATTTTTTTAGTACTAATATTAAATGCACTCTCGGCTGACGATTAGCGATATGTCCCAGTCTAGTATTATATACGTCTCTTCCGCGCGAAATCTCGAAAACCCCGATCGGCTCTTGAACAATTTCGTCTATGTAAGACATTTTCACATTTGCGATTTTTTTTCTCGGAAACGGTTAGAGTTGGACGATTGAAACTTTTTGGGTTTAGAGAGGAATAGTGGGGGTACGTTGTGTGAAAATTTTGAATATACAGGGTGTACGGGAAAAAAGTTATTAATTTTTAAAGTTGATAATTATCGGAGTCTCGTTGTCATTCGGTACAGGCCACAAAAATTAGTTTTTTCGATTTAAACTTTTTCGACGCGTAGACGACCGTAGGCTACAGACCCCTATTGTTTGTGAGCGCGATCGAAAGTTTGGAAATAATTTTTTAAATTTTTTCAAAGTTAAATATGGGACTAAACAGGTACCTATTGAATCGGTAATAAGTCGAATTGGGTCCATCCGATCGACATTCGGTTTGGATATTCCTTTAGGCAATTATTAAAGGTTGCTAACAAATGGTTTTGTAAAAAGTATGAAATAAAATAAACGAATTGGAACAGTGCCGTGCCGGAAGGGCTCGGCAAAATAAGCTTTAAAACTAATTTATCAGCTATCAATGTAAGAATAGTTTCTTTACTTATGTTTAAATCGATTGAATACATATTTTTATAGAACAAACTTGGAAAGTATATTCCACATTGATACGTTTGCTGTGCAATTTTAAAAAAAGCCGGTGCTGATGGATTCAATGTTAATATCAATATCATAATATTAAATATCATATATTTTCGTAACGAAAAGTCGTAGCGAATCGAGCGAGACGGAATTGGAAACGGGACATCGAGCACTATACGATGCCGTCTTCAAAAACTACCTATATATACAAGAAAACGGAAATTTTGCACCCGTTATTTTTATTTTTTAGTTTTTGTCAGTTGTTATAATGACAATTTGGCGATATGTTTCCCCTTCACGTTCCGCAGGAAGGTGAGGCAAAAAAAGCAGCAATGTATATAACTAATAAGTAGCATCTTTATGAGATCTTCACTTTAAGTTCTTAGAAATTTTTTGTAGGTCTTATAGTTTTTGAGATATGGAATTAAAAGTGGTTTTCATGTATTTGCCATTATCTCGAAACTGATAGAACTTAGATAGAAACTCTTCAAATAAAAAAGTTGCCTTTTTCTATTGTCCAGATAAAACGTTATATTAACTTTTGTTCCAAAGGCCGTAATAAGGGACGTATTGAGGAAACTTTGAAAACCGACAAAAAAATCCGAGTTTTCTGGATATTTTTTTAAAAATTCATAGAATTGTTAATTATCATATTTTCTTCGCTATTTTCGGGTTTTACGTTATTTTTGATGAAAATGTACCGAAAAATTGACATATTTGCGAATTTTAAATTTTGGCATTTTTTCCATGTATATGCTCAGGAAAATGCTATGAAATCCATAAAATACCATTTTCCTCGGAAACTGAAAAAGATACGGCAACAATGTATATAACTAATAAGTAGCATCCTTAAGAGATATTTACTTTAAGTTCTTAGACATTTTTTGTAGGTCTTATAGTTTTTGAGATATGGAATTAAAAGTGGTTTTCATATATTAGCCAATATCTCGAAACTGATAAAGCTTAGATAGAACCTCTTCAAATAAAAAAGTTGCCTTTTTCTATGGTCCAGATAAAAGGTTATATTGATTTCTATTCTAAAAGCGATAATAAGGGACGTATTGGCTCGGCACAAAAATATTTCTACAAATTTATTAGCTGATAATTGATAGCTTCCATGTAAGAATAATTTTTTGCTTATGTTTTAATCGATTGAATACTTACATATCTTTATAGAGCAAATATGGAAAGTATATCCCACATTGCACAAAGGTGTGCGGGTTTAAAGAGCACCTATACGGCGCCGTCTCAGAAAACTACCTATCTATACGAGAAAACGGAAATTTTGCACCATTGTGTAGTTTTCGTCAGTTGTTATAATGACAATTTGGCGATATGTTTTCCCTTCACGTTCCGCAGGAAGGTGAGGCAAAAAAAAGCAATAGTAAATAGAAAAAAAGAAAAGAAAAGTATTTTTTTATTGTAAATTTTTGTAAATCTTTTTAGTACTAATATTAGATGCACTCTCGGCTGACGATTAGCGATATGTACCCAGTCTAGTTAACATATCGCTTTCCGCGATATGTTATTCGTCGCCTTCACGCGGAATCACGGCAACCCCGACTGCTTCCCGAAAATTTTGCACTATATCGTCTGCTTCATTTGAAATATGTGCGTATGTTGTCCGTGTCGGCGTCGTCAGTTTCGACATTTTCACATTTGCGATTTTTTTTTCTCGGAAACGGTTAATGTGGGACAATTGAAACTTTTTGGGTTTACAAAGGAATAGTGGGGGTACGTTGTGTGAAAATTTCGAATATACAGGGTGTGTCGGAAAAAAGTTATTAATTTTTAAAGTCGAGAAATATCGGGATCTCGTTGGCATTCGATACAGGCAACAAAAATTAGTTTTTTCGATTTAAACTTTTTCGACGCGTAGACGACCGTGGGCTACAGAACCCTATTGTTTGTGAGCGGGATCGAAAGTTTGGAAGTAATTTTTTTGATTTTTTCAAAGTCAAAATTTGGTCGAAAATGGTACCTCTTGGATCGCTAATAAGTCGAATTGGGTGCATCCAATCGACATTCGGTTTGGATAATCGGTTAGGTCATCTCAAAATCTACCTTTTTCCAATATATCGTTCTATACCTAACTGGAATGAAAATTGCCGAAAATGGTAAGAAACTGGAAACCACAGTGTAAGGCGTGATTTTTTTCTCCGTTTTTATTCCGTTTATTTTTTTTCGTACGGAAAACGACTTTTGATTGAAACGTTGTATACTTTAGCGGATAGAGCCGTCAAATTGTATTTAAGAGATATTATTTCGTTTTTTTATCTTTAATACGGAAAAAACGGCAGCTTATAAACTTTTTCCCGTAATTTCTGTTGGCGTTGCACTGGTTTGCTTAAATAATTCTGCAAGTGTCTATAATATATAACATTTTGAATTTTTTCTTGGTACACTATATCAACGGATAAAGAAGCTTTAATTTGTATTATAAGCGATCTTTGGGAAAACATATTTTGTGGCTCAAAAAAATTAGTTTATGATTTTTTTATAGGTTCCTTCACCAGAGGTTTTACTATATCGACTGTAGCTTATTCAATTTTTAACAAAACCGTTTTATTTTTTTCTCAAAATATGCGCTGATTACTTCTCAATATTCCTGCATGTCCAAACCTATCAAAATATATTCGCAAATTTGAGCAAAGTAGCTTTTTTGGGTGCGGAAACAGGCACAATTTTCAAATTCTAACACCATTCGATTTAGAAAAAGTTGGCCATGGTTTTACCACGTGCGTTTTCCTGAACTTTAACTTTTATACCATCTGTCAAAAATAGGTGAAAAATGCGAATTCCAAATTGATTTTTTAGAGGAATTAGACCATTTAGACTACGTCTTTTGTGGGAAATACCTACCTTGAACCTTTATCTTTTTCGTTTGACCAAAAATAAGGGGGAAAATATCGCATTTATCCCGTACTTGTAATAATAAAAATGGCTTGCAGGAGGCATATTACCTTCAATTTTTATAGTTTTTATAATATTTGGAGAGAATTTAATGTATGAAACACCTGTCTTGCACCTTTTTCTTTGTGGTTGACCAAAAATAATTGAAAAAAGTGTATTATTTGTGTGTATCTTCAATACTCAACGTTCTATGTAATATCGAATACGTCACTAATATCCTATTTACCACAAATCAATCTGCAAGCTTCGGTGGCGTAGTACTAAAGACAGTTGATTTTGGAGACGAAGGTCGAGGGTTCAAACCCCAGTGTTTTTTTTCTTTTTTTTTTAATTTTTTTTTTTAATGTCGTTATTTAGGTACTGAAAATTTTTTAAATTTTGGATTCTTACAGCTATAATAATCTATACGAAAAAGCTAAAAAAAAATTACACTTACCTGTCAAAATCTGACAGCTGTAGTATAGAACTTTGTTATTTAGGTACTGAAATTTTTTTAAATTTCGGATTCTTACAGCTATAATCCTAGATACAAGAAAAGCTTAAAAAAAACTTGATATTTACCTGTCAAAATGACAGCTGTCGTATAGAACTTTGTTATTTAGGAACTGAGAAATTTTTTAATTTAGGATTCTTACAGCTATAACCCTCGTTACAAAAAATCTAAAAAAAAATTGACACTTACCTGTCAAAATTTGACAGCTATCGTATAAAACTGTGTTATTTAGGTACTGACAAATTTTTAAATTTAGGATTCTTACAGCTATAACCCTCGTTACAAAAAATCTAAAAAAAAAATTGACACTTACCTGTCAAAATTTGACAGCTATCGTATAGAGCTTTGTTATTTAGGGACCTGATAATTTTATAATTTCGGACTCTTACAGCTATAACTCTCGCTACGAAAAAGCTAAAAAAAAATTGACACTTAACGGTCAAAATTTGACAGCTGTCGTATAGAACTTTGTTATTTAACTACTGAATTTTTTTTAAATTTTGGATTCTTACAGCTTTAATCCTAGATACAAGAAAAGCTTTAAAAAAAATTGACATTTACCTGTCAAAATGACAGCTGTCGTATAGAACTTTGTTATTTAGGATCTGAAAAATTTTTCACTTTAGGATTTTTACAGCGATAACCCTCGCTACGAAAAGGATAAAAAAAACTGACTCCTACCTGTCAAAATTTGACAGCTATCGTATAAAACATTCTTATTTAGGTACCTGAAAATTTTTTAATTTCGAATTCTTACAGCTTTAACCCTCGCTACGAAAAAGCTAAAAAAAATGACACTTACCTGTCAAAGTGACAGCTCTCGTATAATTAAACGAACGAACTAGAACAGTGCCGTGCCCGAAGGGCTCGGCACAATAATATTTCTACAAATTTATTAGCTGATAATTGATAGCTTCCATGTAAGAATAATTTTTTGCTTATGTTTTAATCGATTGAATACTTACATATTTTTATAGAGCAAATATGGAAAGTATATCCCACATTGCACATAGGTGTGCGAGTTTAAAGAGCACCTATACGGCGCCGTCTCAGAAAACTACCTACCTATACGAGAAAACGGAAATTTTGCACCATTGTGTAGTTTTAGTCAGTTGTTATAATGACAATTTGGCGATATGTTTTCCCTTCACGTTCCGCAGGAAGGTGAGGTAAAAAAAGCAATAGTAAATAGAAAAAAAGAAAAGAAAAGTATTTTCTTATTGTAAATTTTTGTAAATCTTTTTGGTACTAATATTAGATGCACTCTCGGCTGACGATTAGCGATATGTACCCAGTCTAGTATTATATACGTCTCTTCCGCGCGGAATCTCGAAAACCCCGATCGGCTCTTGAACAATTTCGTCTATGTAAGATATTTTCACATTTGCGATTTTTTTTCTCGGAAACGGTTAGAGTGGGACGCTTGAAACTTTTTGGGTTTAGAGAGGAATAGTGGGGGTACGTTGTGTAAAAATTTCGAATATACAGGGTGTGCCGGAAAAAAATTATTAATTTTTAAAGTCGAGAAATATCGGGATCTCGTTGGCATTCGATACAGGCCACAAAAATTAGTTTTTTCGATTTAAACTTTTTCGACGCGTAGACGACCGTCGGCTACAGAAGCCTATTGTTTGTGAGCACGATCGAAAGTTTGGAAATAATTTTTTTTATTTTTTTAAAGTCAAAATTTGGTCCAAAATGGTACCTATTGGATCGCTAATAAGTCAAATTGGGTGCATCCGATCGACATTCGGTATGGATAATCGGTTAGGCCATCTCAAAAACTACCTTTTTCCAATATATTGTTCTATACCTAACTGGAATGGAAATTATCAAAAATTGTAAGAAACTGGAAACCACATAGTAAGGCGTGATTTTTTCGCCGTTTTTATTTTTCTTCCTTTCGTTTCCTACGGAAAACGCTTTTTAATCGAAACGTTGTATACTTTAGCGGATAGAGCCGTCAAATTGTATTTAAGAGATATTTTTTCGTTTCTTTATCTTTAATACGGAAAAAACGGCAGCTTATGAACTTTTTCCCGTAATTTCTGTTGGCGTTGCACTGGCTTGCTTAAATAATTCTGCAAGTGTCTATAATATATAACATTTTGAATTTTTTCTTGATCCACCATATCGACGGATAAACAAGCTTTAGTTTGCATAGTAAGCGCACCCTGGAAAATCATATTTTGTGGCTCAAAAAAATTAATTTATAATGTTTTTATAGGTTTCTTCACCAGACGTTTTACTATATCGACTGTAACTAATTTAATTTTTAACAAAAACGTTTTATTTTTCTCTAAAATCACGCGTTGATTTCTTCTTAATAACTCTTCATATCCAAACTTATCAAAATATATTCGCAAAGTTGAGAAAAGTCGCTTTTTTGGGTGCGGAAACAGGCACAATTTACAAATTCTAACACCATTCTCTTTTAACGAGAGTGCCTTGATATTGATGTAAATTATAATTCTAAAAATCCGGCTGCCAAAAATGGCAAAAAATGGGTGTTTTGAGCTTGACTTGCTAGTCTTATAAGAACATTTCCTGATTTTAAATTAGATGGAATATCTACCTTGAATCTTCTTCTAATTTTATTGACCAAAATATTTGCCCAAAATGTTTTAGAAATAGTTATAATCTCGATTTTAAAGATGGCGTTCCGACATTGATAATCCGTCGCCACGTGGTAGGAGGTTGTTCGACATTTCGATATTCGCAAATTTTTTCTTCGGAAACGGTTAGAGCAAAACGATTCAAACTTTCTAGACGTAGAGAGGAATAGTCGGGGCACGTTCTGGGAACAATTTCCAATATACACGGTGTACCGGAAAAAAGTTATTAAAGTCAAAGTTGAAAAATATGTTTTTTTTCGTTATAGCGCTATACAGGTGGCAAAAATCATTTTAATCGATTTAAACTTTTTTGGCATGTAAACGACGTTCGGCTACAAAACACTATTGTTTTCGAACGCGATCGAAAGTTGGGAAGTCAATTTTTTGATTTTTTTAAAATCAATGTAGGGTCATGTTGGATCGTTAATAAATCGAATTGGGTGCATCTGACACACTTTTGGTTTGGAGATTCGTTTAGGTCATCTCAAATACTACTTTTTTCAAATATATTGTTCTATACCTACCGGTAATATGAAGGGTGCATATTATAAAAAAGTAAGAATTACTATTTAAGGCACGATTCTTTTACGGTTTTCATTGTTTTTCGTACGAAAAACAACTTTTCATCGAAATGTTATATAAGTATAGCATTTGTAGAATTATACCGTTTTAATCCGAAATTAAAAATTACCTATCAAAATGACAGCTGTCGTATAGAACTTTGTTATTTAGGAACTGAAAAATTTTTCAATTTAGGATTCTTACAGCTATAACACTCGCTACGAAAATGATAAAAAAAAATTGAAACTTATCTGTCAAAATCTGACAGCTATCGTAAAAAACTTTGTTATTTAGGTACTGAAAAAGTTTTTAATTTAGGATTTTTACAGCTATAATCGTCGCTACGAAAAAGCTAAAAAAGAATTTACTCTTACCTGTCAAAATTTGACAGCTATCGTATAAAACATTCTTATTTAGGTACCTGAAAATTTTTTAATTTCGAATTCTTACAGCTATAACCCTCGCTACGAAAAAGCTCAAAAAAATTACACTTACCTGTCAAAGTGACAGCTCTCGTATAATTAAACGAACGAACTAGAACAGTGCCGTGCCCGAAGGGCTCGGCACAATAATATTTCTACAAATTTATTAGCTGATAATTGATAGCTTCCATGTAAGAATAATTTTTTGCTTATGTTTTAATCGATTGAATACTTACATATTTTTATAGAGCAAATATGGAAAGTATATCCCACATTGCACAAAGGTGTGCGAGTTTAAAGAGCACCTATACGGCGCCGTCTCAGAAAACTACCTATCTATACGAGAAAACGGAAATTTTGCACCATTGTGTAGTTTTGTTCAGTTGTTATAATGACAATTTGGCGATATGTTTTCCCTTCACGTTCCGCAGGAAGGTGAGGCAAAAAAAGCAATAGTAAATAGAAAAAAAGAAAAGAAAAGTATTTTTTTAGTACTAATATTAGATGCACTCTCGGCTGACGATTAGCGATATGTACCCAGTCTAGTTTAGTAAATTGTGTTTGTGCTTTTAGTGACTCGGATTGGAATCAGGCGCGTATCTGGAGTTGATCTTTAAAGGGGGTAATGATTCTGGTGGGGGGTTATGAAATTTCTGCTTTGATCGAGATGAAAATTAAGCAAAAAAATAGTAGTCACGTGATTCGCATATCTGTCAAATTTTAATTTTTTTCAAAAAATAATTCAAAAGTAGAGTTATTTCTGAAAATATCGAAAAAAGTTATTAGAAAAAGTTTTTTTAAATGCAGTTTCTAGCCTACATGCAAATTTCAGCTGCATAAGATAATTTTTATTTTTTACCCATATTTTGTAAATTGCACCACTTTTGCAAAATAAGACTCAACACAACCTACATAAAACTTCTTAGTTTTGACAATGCTTTATTTCATATACATTTTCTTTAAATTAGGGTCATATTAAATGTGTGTTTTTTTACAAAATCAAAATTGGGGTATTAAAATTGGGTCGCATGTGATGCAAAGTTTATTTGTTTTTGACCCTGTATAAGGTAACTTCATAAAATAAGTATTTTTGAAAACGTAGTTTGTGTCTGAAAGTAATACACCTTAGATAATATTAAGACAAAAAAGAACACAGTGTCATCAGTAAAGTGATTATTACATTAAGTGGAAAATAAATTTTAGTGGTCAAAAATTGAGAATAAATTCCAATTTTTTGGCAAGAATTTCGGGCAAATTTTAGCTATTTACACGTAAAAATAAAGTGAAAGTCACCTTTTACAATTTCTTGAGCAAGAACTTAAATTTTATTCTAGAAACTGCTCTAGCACGTTTCATAATGAAATCAACTTATTTCCAAAAAATGTGCTTTTGAACGCACGAATCAAAAAATAAAAGTTTAATTTATTTTTCACTATATTCAATTATTTTTTAAAAATACGATTTAAAAATTTTCTTTTTCTGCCCTACATTTTTTTCTCAGCCACCAACAATGTCAGGGTTTATCTTCATGTAACCAATTATTATATACCGCTGATGATGAAGGTTTTTACCTTCGAAGCATGTACGGTCTAAGGATTTTTTGATTTCCTTTGATTAAAACTAGTGGAGCAGACTGTGTGTATTATTTCCCTTATAATATCACTCCACTGAGAGATGGACTACTTCCACAAAAATTAAATTTTAAAGCCCGGACCTGTTTATTTTCCCATTCGTCAAATGATAATGTTGCAGCGCGCATGCCTAATCCGAATCCGGTATAGCCTTGTTTACATGCGCGAGGCAATAAATTTTCCACTTTCATGATTATTGTTTGCTTATCTACCGGTAAATATCTAAATATCTATGATTGTTACCCATGACAAGCTACTGAAAATTACAATTTTTACGTACATTTATACATCGATATCGATACCCAGTCTTTGTAAACAAAAGAAACTGTACATTAGTGCTTTTATTTCATTGTTTTAAATTTTGCGAATCAGTGGGCGTAAAATAGACCGTATCAGTCAGAAAATAACAATAAAAACGTCGACAAAAGGAACCTTAAGAAACAGGTACCGTTTGTCTTTTACTTTCAGTGGTTAAAAGGAGAGCAAAGGTTATTGTGTTAATATTTCTTTCTAGGAGAACTAGAGAGCGACTACTTGAATATAAAAAAGATGTCTTGTGGTTTGTGGTGCATTGTTCTACTTTTTCATTATAATGTAGCTAGGTAACTAAATGTTTATCTTAAATAAAAATATATTTTATATTTATAAATTCAATTTATCAAAATTAAGGGCGGATTATATGCACTTAAATTCAGCCAAAATATGCGCATATACAGTGCATCTACTTAAGTTGGAACCATATGGAAAACTTTTTTATTATTGGTTTTATGGAAAAAAGTTATTCTTTATAAAAAGTTCTGCATGGTCTAAAACTTAAAATGTAACCTTCAGTTATTAAAATTTCCCAGTCATATACGAGGTATATCAGAAATTACGAATTTTGCTCAAGAGTAAAGTACCTTTATTTTTGACAATACAGAAGAATGTTATGAAGAAAAGTTATTTTGAATTAAAAGTTATATTTAAATGTGCAATTACAGTTATTTAACATGAAAATTTAGGTCTTGTGATTATTTACGTTTTACATTATAAATTATTTATATTTATCTCTATTATCTGTTAAAAAATGATAATATTTCCTAAAATAAATAATTATTATGCATTCATAACGTATTTAAATTGCAAGTTTCTTCAAAAACACTAACACATTTTTTTAACAGATGATAGAAATAAATACAAATAATTTATAAATGTAAAACGGAAATAATCACAAAACCAACATTTTCATGCTAAATAACTGTAATTGCATATTTGAATATAACTTTTAATTCAAAATAACTTTTCTTCATAACATTCTTCTGTATTGACAAAAATAAAGGTACTTTACTCTTGGGCAAAGTTCGTAATTTCTTATATACCTCGTATATGACTGGGAAACTTTGATAACTAAAGGTTATATTTTGAGTTTTAGACCATGCAGAACTTTTTATGAAGAATAACTGTTTTCCATAAAACCAATAATAAAAAAAAATTCCATATGGTTCCAACTTAAGTAGACACACTGTATACGCCTTGTTTGCATTTAAAATATGCAGTTATTTGCATTTTTTTACCAAATATGCCTACTGGTATGCAATATTTCTTAATTTATTATAGTAAAATGAGGTAAATAAACACATTGGGTTCTAAAAAAATATGTTTAAAAAAAAATACAAAAAAAAACAAAGAAAAATAAAAGTAAACAATTTTTTAACCTAAAAGTGTATAAAAGGCATTTATTACTAAATATTTTTCAAAATTTTCAACTAAAAAAGATTGTCTTCTATTAGTAAAAAAATGTTTATACAAAGATAAGCTTCTTTCGACATCTACCGATGTTATCGGACAATACTGCAACATAGAGGTAGCAAAATATAAGGCCAAGATACAACTTCGTTGGATGGTTTACACTCATAAATGCTTTTTACTGCGGTTAAGTATTTAAATCCTTGATTCTTTTTTACAGTTACATCCAATTTGTTCCTTACTTGACCTCCTACTTTATCGGGAATGTTGTTACTATTAGCGGAAAAAGTTTCAACAATACTAATTGAGTCTCTTAAACTTAAATTTCTACTCTCCAACGAGGATATTATTATGTCCGGTACAAAACTGAAATTAGCCCTAATAAAAACAAGCACTTGCAATTTTCAACAACTCTTTACTTGCACAACACACTGCGAATCGTCATCTAAATCCAAAATTACTTCTCTAATGGCTTCGAAATGCTCTGCGTGGAATATTGCGGCCTTAATCCATATTCCCCACCAGGTAATTACAGGTTCTGGAGGTAAACTAACTCCAGAAACATCGACAACACTGCTTGAAGATCCATGTGTGACGTGACTTTTTTGAGGTTATCCATGGTTTAGTATATAATTTACGCGCGAACTAGGTGTAGGGGTCGTATTCATTTGTATTTTTATCCTGTTTTCGATTGATATCTAATGGAAAATTTAAGTGACATGATTGCTAAGAACCTCTACAAAATACTGATGAAAATTTTTGGTGCGGGTTTGCTCTAATAGCATTAATAAAGTGAAAAATCCAACAGCCTGGCCGGCCTGGCGGTTTGTTTACGGGTCTTATAAGTGGCCACAGAATGTTATTTGTTTTAATTTAAAATTTGTGTTTTTTCAACTAACCCTATATTATGTCGTCGCTCGCATTACGTAGGGGCCCATCTCGATTTTTGGGAAAAATGAGTTATACTCATATAAAGTCGGGGAAAGACTGCCTTACATAACGTTATGACAAACTGGCATATCTCAATACTACATGGTTTTTGTTTTATTGTATTATTATAGTCAGGCCTATCTTAAATTATCGATAAAAATACTTTTACGTAAAGGCCAAACTTAAGATTGGCCCCTATGTTATACTTTTTGTATGGGTCTTACTGGGCGAATCTTAACATATTCCTTTACGTTATAAAATATTTTTAAAGGATGAACAGTACTTTGCAGATAGGCCTTATTAATTTATTATTTATTGCAATTTTATTTAACACATAAAAGACAATTTGTAAAAAATAAAATAAATACCAATCCCATTTTTAATTTGTTATGCCTCTAGAGAATAAATAATTAAATATTACACTAGCTGTTTTTAATTCTTTTGAAATTATATGTTTAGAATTTTTTTTACCGTTTTTATAAAATAAAGATGTTTAAAGTTTAAAAATTTCCCTCCCTTTTCTTTGAAAACAAAATGTTTTATTAATATCACAGGGGCCTATCTTATTTCATGTACAAATCAGAATTTTTTATTGTTTTTACGAAGGGGCCTATTTTGATTATTATTTTTTTTTACAAAACCCGTAAAACTTCATTAAAAATTATTATGTCTCATCATTCTAGATTGATTTATCTAGGAAACTGTAAAAAAATAAACCTAAATAAAAAATTGCTGTCAATGCTGTATCCAAAATAAGCACCATTGATTTCTTTAAATCGCTGTACTGAAAAACTACAAAAACCGAGTTAGGCCTATACGGAATGGCAGCGACGATGTGTATAAAAGAACTTATTAAATCTACACAAAAAAGAAACCTACCTTTTAAACTTTAAGTGTGGTCTTAAGATAACAATACTAGTAAAATAGGTATGTATGTATATGCTTTACTACTTATACTGTTAATAAAATAAGCAAGCATTGTATTCAAACGAGTTTCAAATCTCTGCTTGAAAAGATACATATAACGGAAACTTTATTTACATTTGTTTATAGCGATATTAGTAGCGTAATGGACTTGTTATTATTAGCACCATTTATCAGAAATTAGCGACATTACATTCATGCCAATCGTTAATAAATATTAAAATCGATTTGGATAGCCTAGCCGGGCGGGTGGGCAGGCAGTGCGGTAGGGGAGAGTTGGATAAAATCGGATATCAGTCCAAAAACTGACTATTACTTGTGCGATTTTAGGATAGCAAACGTTTGTTGTAGATTGAAATATTCCCAAAAGACTTTAGTTTCATATACCAATGTCACTTTTTATAATTATTCCTATTTTTTTTTAATCTTTTATGAAAATATTGCAAAATATCCGATTTTGTCCAACCGGTATGATAAAACCGGGTAGTAACTTTAAAACCATGTAAAAAGACTAATATAGGGAGAAAATAAAATATTTATTTAAAATTTGAAGAAGTAGTCCATGCTTAAAGTGGAGTTAGAGTCAGTGGCGTAGATATGGGGGGGGGGGCAGGGGGTCTGGACCCCCCCCCCCAGAGATAGTAAGACAATATCACGATACGTAAGTTAAACAATTACAATCAACATATTCAAAGCCACAAAGAAAAAGGATTGTTGAAAAAAAGAAAATTATCTCCTTTTAATTCCATTAGTGCTTATCAAAATAAAAACGTCAAAACGCTCGCGTTACGTTATATAAGAAATAGGTATATTTTTTTAAAAAATCTATCCATTTCAAAATAACATGGAAAACTTTGTTAAATTGATACTTTAAAGCTACATTTTTGAGAGCTCAAAACAAAATTTTAGGGCGTGGCACCCTAAAAAATTTTCGCCTCCGGCGGTGCGCCTCCAGCGGGCAAATAGCCCGAGACCCACCCCCCCCCAGAATGAAAAGCTATCTACACCACTGGTTAGAGTATAGGAAAGAAAGAAAAAACTCAAAGTCTTCCTCCACAAAATTTATTGGAATAAAATGTTTAGTCTCTACATGTTTCGAACGTAGAAATAACGTTCGAAACATGTAGAGACTAAACATTTTATTCGATTACATTTTGTGGAGGAAGACTTTGAGTTTTTTCTTTCTTTCCTGTTTATTTAAAATATGTGAAAAAAATTAAACATCTATGAACAGCAGTAGGGCACTACAGGCTTCATAAGCCCATTTTGTTGCAAGATCCACAATTTATCCAGCCTTCGTTCGACTTAGAATTTGAAGATTGTTCGTGGCAATACAAAAACGCATCGTCATTATCACCTTCTTCCTCTGAAATACCAGAATCTGCACTCGATAATTCTTCAATATTTCTTTCTTTTTTCACACGATCTTCTAGAGTTTATTGAAGAACAGTAAAAATTTAACAGGCTTGTTTATATCCCATTCCATGTTTTAATAATTCAAGTATTGCATTTTAGATGCTTTTTTGATCCCATGACTGACAATTAGTTTTTCCTTTATAATGCTACATGTTAACTTAAAGCAAAGAAAAAACGCCGCAATAACTAGGAAAAAACAACAGAAAATCGGGTACCCGGTACCCGGTTTTGTAACAACCTGGACTACCCGGTTTTGTAGAACTCGTCAACAAGACATTAAATATTATGTAACATTTTTTGGTTATGATATAATATTCAAAATTTTTGACCAAATTAGAGGTATACTTGGTTAGACGCAATAAATTTTAAAATGGTCATTCAGTAGAGGAAAAAACTATAAACTTAACCTAAAAATCGAGTTTGGTACACCGAAAAACACTTAAGATCTTACTGCTCCGGCTCATATTACTCAAATGACGTAGAAATGAATACACGCGACTGTTGGCGATTTAAGAACACTAATTTTAGCATTGTCCGATAGATGGCAACAGACATTTGGCAGAACTGGGCGATACCCGGTTTTATCAACCTACCCGGTTTTGTCCAACTCTCCCCTACTCCCTTGTCTTTAGTAGCAGCTATCATATTTTCTTAACCCGAATGACGTTAAAGGAAGCTGCTGCTATATAGCAGAACCTAGGTTTTTTAAGTAAGCCATTATTAGATAATATAAGAAATATCTGGAAACCTTTGTTAGGTAGATGTAATATTACAATAATACCGCGTACGATTTAAACACGTTACTGCTCCAGTGTAGCTAGTATAAAAAGAGCTGTACTACCTTGCTTATTTGTTATCTACCTGAAGACGACTGGATATACTTGCTAGTTGAAACGTTATGATGTAATGCAAATCCAAAGCCTTCTACCATAACATCAGACGTTTTAGCATGGGCGTCGTTACAAAAATTTGAAGAGGGGTACAGCCGCCTAATACACTATATAGGGTGGCACAATTTCGTGTGGTAAACGATGAAAACGTGACATTTAAAATACGTACAAATACTATCAATTTACTCCCGTTTTTAAAAACTATAAAACATAGTACAGTAACAGCTCTCTCCAGAATAACTGACTATATTACCGGCAATACGGACAAAAGGAGTGTACAGCCTTGGTATCGCTTGACTTTTCTAAGGCTTTTGATACTATAAGTCATGAAGTTTTAATATTCAAACTAAAATACCACGGATTTTTACATTCACATATTCTATTGTAACATCTTACCTTCACTAAAGAACTCAAAAAGTGTCATTTAATTCGCAGTATTCTCCCTTGTCCGCAGTTTTATCAGGTGTTCCTCAGAGATGTGTCTTGGGTCCCCTACTTTTTTCAATGTACACTGCAGATATTGTAGACAAAGCAAACTATTAAAACATCCAAGCGTTTGCAGACGATATTCATTTATTTATTGGATTTGATCTAGGTGGTGCATGCACTGTTCTACTGAATTAAATGCTGACTTGGAAACCCTTAAAATTCTATTGTTAAGACCCAGCATATAAATGGTCTACTTCCACGTACATATCTATCCCTGAAGCTTCTATGTACAAATAGACGTTGTTTTCATGTAAAACTTGGAAAGTTGTTGTGTGATACTTTGGTGTTGTCTTTGTTGAATTATGGTTCTGTTGTGTACGGCAACTATTTAAACGCTTTTAATAGATATCGTATATGCAAAAAGTTTGGAATGCTTGCTGTAGATATATTTTTGGTCTTCGCAAACTTGATCATGTTTCGCCGGACATAACACGACTTAATTGACTTAATATGGAAAATTGAAGAAAAATGCTGTTTTTAACGTTTGTGCTTCAAATAATAAAAGCAAATAATCCATCTTATCTTATTAGTAGACTTTTTAGACGACGGGATTGCCACTCTGTTAACGTTAGATCCCGCTCATTGTTACACATTTCTCGACATCGGACTGCTATGTTTCAGAGATGCTTTTGGTATTGTTCCGTAAGTCTCTACAATAAACTTTCCTTTTTTTCCATACAATTTAAGTATTGTATGGTTCAAGAAGAAATTAAAACGTGAATTATTACTGTCTCAGTCCTGACTGCTAGCCACTTGATTTAAACCTAAGGTATTAATTTTTTTTTGTTCATGTTGGAATTATATTAATGTTGATATACCTATCGTATATAATATATTATATGCATGCATTTATATATTATGGTTAAACAAACTACGATTAGATATTTATAATTCTATAGATTTTATATCGAATTTTTGATGTATTACTAGGTGAAGGTTAAGTGTAAGAATAGCAGATTCCCATTATATATGCTAAACTTCCCCTTGCTATGCTACAATAATTGTTTATTGTAACCTTTCTTATCTCAAAAAAAAGTAAATTATTATTATTATTAGTATATTATCGGTAATTGCGTCGGATTGTATTAATTTTAATCAATAGGTTCTATTTTAATTGTAGGTAACACATTTGAGAAAAATAGAAAAAAAAGACCTACTCTCTTCTACTGCCAACGAAGTAAAACTTGTTTAAAAAATTGCAGGTGGGGCAGATGCCCCCATCTTGCCCCCATCCCCTAAACGACGGCCATGCGTTTAAGTCAATAAAAGTCATAACAACTACAAAGAAAATGACTAAGTGGGCGAAGGAGTAGCTTTTAAAGAGAAACCAATTAACCAATTAAAAGAGGTGAAACTGAAATCGTAATTGATAAATTTATTAACGAATGGATTACAAAATCTATTGTACTCTTTAGTAACTCGTCTTACCATCAAACAAGACACGCATTTCATGCAAGCTATTACATCACATGAGCGATTTGCAGCAGCTACAGGCAGAAGTTAAGATTTAAAATTGTCTATCTCGACAATTTGAGCGATACATTTCCTTGTCACAGTCCGCAGGAGTGTAATAGAAAAAAAGACAATAAAATTTTTTTTGTCACAGGTGGTATTGATACATAATAATATCTCCAGATTAGTAGTGAACCGTAATAAGTCCACACACCGAGTTATGGATGGCGTTTTTTGTGCTTTTTGTTACATTTGATTACGTTTTTAAAATATTTAGTGGTTTCGGTGCCTTTTATTTGTAATTTGATTGACTTTTAATTACTTTTGATTGGCCAGTAAGGACCTACAAGTATTATTTATTTGACCAAAAATGTACAGGTTAAAATTTTTTTAATTTTAAAGAAGTAGTCCATACTCAAAGTGGAGTGGAATGATAAAGAAAAAAGAAAAGCATAAAGTCTTTCTCCACAATTTTTATTAAAAACTAGACGAACCTAGAGTGATTCAAAATATATAGAATCGACATGTTTCGAGTGTAGAAACACTCATCATCAGGAAAAACAAGTAAATAATAAAAAGCTGATGTTATTAGCAATAGATAAAATAAGTAGTGTTACTAAGCCGTAATGGAGCCTTCGATGGTATACATGAGGAGTGAAAAAACTTAATATAGCAGAAGACAGGAAATATCACAGCACACTGAAAGGTCAAATAACAGTGTCAAGATACTCTGGGTGGGAAATGAAGAGAAAAAAAAGAAATTGTTTTAAAAAAACTTTGTAAAAGTCATTTTGAATGTATGTGATAAAATATTTTTACTTTTGATTCAGTAAGGTTGGAGACATGTGCATGGAAGTGGTCAAAAAAAGGGGGGAAAGAAAATTTTTTTGTTTTTGTATAAAAGACGTGTCGGTGCTTTCATTTAGCTTGAAACAAAATGCTGTTGGGGAAGGTACCAAGCTTGTTACGGCTCAGTTACCCCAGCAGGAATCGAAACTAGCACATTTGGTGCAAAAATATGTATTAAAATGTTTTAACATTTTTCTCTTCATTTCCCACCCAGAGTATATTGACACTGTTATTTGACCTTTCAGTGTGCTGTGATATTTCCTGTCTTCTGCTATATTAAGTTCTTTCACTCCTCATGTATACCATCGAAGGCTCCATTACGGCTTAGTAACACTACTTATTTTCTCTATTGCTAATAACATCAGCTTTTTATTATTTACTTGTTTTTCCTGATGATGAGTGTTTTTACACTCGAAACATGTCGATTCTATATATTTTGAATCACTGTAGGTTCGCCTAGTTTTTAATAAAAATTGTGGAGAAAGACTTTATGGTTTTCTTTTTTCTTTAAAATTGTTTTATTCTTTTTTAGACGTTAAATCATTATGGATCATAATTATTATTATTGTGTCCCTTGGAAGATAGTGGATTTTTTCGATAAGGAATAAGTTTCGTTTCATCTAAACGCCGTTTTTGTCGGAAATTTTTCGATTTTTTTTTCTTAAAAGGTCTGTTCGTAAAGGTTAGTTTTCTAATGTTTAATTTTTGCATTACGTATTTTCTGTTTCCAGAAAAATAAGTATAAATGATTTTTCTGATTTAGATAGGTATATGTACCTACACACCTAGTATACTACGCCATAGTCTTGAAAAATAAAAAATTTTCTGCGCTTCAGCCATCCTCTGGTCGAGGCGGCTGTTTTGTCAGTTTCGAGGGGTCAAATCCACCTCAGATGGCGTCTTAATGTCAGCGGCACAGAATTCAACTAAATAATTTGAGGGTAGGTTGGTTTTGTTTGTCATATTATGACAACACGTTGACATCGGTTTGTTTTTACTTCAATAAATATTTAAACGTCTGCTGAATTTATTATTTTAAAATAAACCTATTTCATTTAAATCTAAAAGTGCCTTATCGCTTTATATTATAAAAGTTATAAAACTACGGAGCTGTAGTCTTTTGAAATCTTATGAAGGTACGTTGAAAATAATTGCCAAAATCAGGAAAGATAATATCGAGAAGATAAAATCAACGCTACTCCCAGAATATTTTTAAGTGACGGAAATATTATTATCATTTTATCATAGCACTACCGTCCGTTCCGTCTTATTGCCATGAATTCTGTGGCGCGTGACCTTACGAGATCAGCTGGATTTATTCGATGTTGGTTTTACGTTTGCACGGATTTTCTTTTATACCTATTAAATGATAAGTGCATCTCCATTGTCTATTTTATTGAATAATAAATTCCTGGTTTATTTTTCAAGTTTTATAGTGAAAATGCCATATTGTTATTGCGTTCCTGAATTCAAGTCCAATTTTATAAATGCCGGTCAAAATATCTATGTTTTAATTTTTGAAATAACAAGTAAATAAGTATATAAATTGCAGAAAAGTAGGTGGGTATTCTATGAAATAATTTTGATGTTCATAAACACATAGTTTATATGTGCAAAGAGGCCCTGAAAGAAAGATTTTTAAACTCTTATTAAAAACCATATATATTTTTATAAAAATCGATAGGATACATTCTACATTGTCTGTTCGGATATGAGCTCCTTTATCACCATTTCTTTAAAGCCCAAAAAATACCGACATCGATAAAAAAAAATTGCCCATGAAGAGGTACAATTTATCTTTTCGTAACTTTGAAATAAAAACAAAGAATTATTTATTAAAACTTTTTTAAATTCGCGACTTGGTAAAATAAACCTATTTGTTTTCTGTGACAAAAATATCAAAATCATTTTGGTTTGCTTCTCGGCTATACCGCTTGGTTTGTATCTTTGCTCCACGTGTTGAACTTGTTGTCAAAATTTCTTTTTTTTTTTAATGAACAGGTCTGTATTCTGTTTTACTTACAACTCCTTAAATCTCAGAAGGCCTTGACTAGAGCTAATAATAGCTATAAATAGTAAAACCACTAAAAACCCACACGAAATACAACCAAATTACCTAAAATTGCCATAATTATACTACGTATAGTTCCTATAAATAAAAATTTAATTTAAAAAATCCGTTATAGAAATTTTTTGTTTGTATAATATATCGATCATAAATCAATAAGAAAATGTAAAACATTAATAATGCTATAAAAATTAAATATGCTAATTTATTTACGAAGTCGTATAGTTATTTATTGAAAAAACAAATTATTTTCTTCGTTCGGAAAGTACTTATTTTCCAGACGCTTTTTCTTTAAGAAAGTAAAAAACTTTGCCGGCCTAGCCCGGGAAATACAAAAGCGTCCGGGAAGTTGGTACTATTATAAAAAAAATTAGAATACTTAATATGTTGTATAAATGGCCCCCCATAGAAGAAAAAAAGATTAAAAGCTAATCCCCAGAAACAACTGGACACCATCAAAATAGTATGTAGTTTACTTCCTACATTTTGCTGAAAGTGGCATAATATTAGGTATACTTAATTCGTGAAGACGATCACCGTTTATC
Source organism: Polydrusus pterygomalis (assembly GCA_963969555.1). Classification (NCBI taxonomy): domain Eukaryota; kingdom Metazoa; phylum Arthropoda; class Insecta; order Coleoptera; family Curculionidae; genus Polydrusus; species Polydrusus pterygomalis. The sequence continues at coordinate 8,687,047 of OZ018376.1, forward strand.
AAAAATGGTTCTCTATAATAATAATAATAACAAAATTTTATTAGTTCATTGAACTATTTAAGTACATTTCAAATTGTAAATTTTTTCTTCTCTCCTGATAGATAATTACAATCTAGAAAGACTATTTTATTAAACTTTTTTACATAAAATTTGATTCTTTAATTTTTTTACAAATAGTTTTAAATTACACCTTTTAATTTCATTTCCTAACTTGTTATATTCTATAGCACCACTAAAAAATATTGATTTTTGAGTCGATTTCAAATTTGTATGATCCAAAATAAAGTTATTTTTTCCTCTTGTTTCATAAGTATGAACTTTATTAAATTTTGTCAAGAAATTTTCATAATATGGTGCTGTTATTTTTAAATATATTTTATGAATAAAAATTTAAAATACGAAATAATAAAAAATTTTCTATACTCATCATTTAGCATTTCCGTTATTTTAGTGTATTTATAACATCCCAATATTATTCTCATGGCTCTATTTTGTAAAATCTGTAATCTGTTTTTATCTTGTTGTGAACATATTATACAGGGTGTTTTTTAATTGAATGTCAATAATTAAGGGGGCGATTTTTGTGTTCATTTTAAAAAGAAAACTTCATATGAACGTATGTCCTAAACGTCTTTATTTTTGATATACAGGGTGGTAAAGTTTTCAAAAATAAATAGTTTTTTAATAATATCTGTAATACCACTTTAGATATTTTAATGAAATTTGGCAGACATGTACTATGTATCAAGATGCATTATTTACCGTACAACAATTTTTTTTATTTCCACCAGTGGCGTTCGTACGGAATTTCACCTGCCTATTTTGGCAGACATTAATGTAACGCTACTGATTTCTCGTAAAAATAAATTTATTCCTAAAATCCCCAATCATTTCTTAACAAATTTGATCTCTTGAATTTTTTCAATCCGATGCACGGTTTTCGCTTAAAAAAAATAAAAACCTTTTCTCTGCATGATCATAACAATATCGTTAATATGATAATATCACCATGCACAGAAATAGATTTTTTATTTCTTAGATCAAGTTTGTTTAGAAATGAATAAGGATTTCAAAAATTATTATTGTAGTAGGCTGTGTCTGTAAGAGTTATTAATTCTGTTGTCAGGGCGGTTATTGTCACTATTTTGTTTGACAGTTTATCAATATTTAAATTCGGTTTTTCGTGTCTTATTAATTATGTGTTTAAAATATCCAAGTATTGTTATTTTGAAAGATAATGGTTGGGTTTACTAATGAGGAGTTGGCAGATATGCATTACACATACATTATTCATTTCTAAGCAAACTTGATCTAAGAAATAAAAAATCTATTTCTGTGCATGGTGATATTGTCATATTAACGATATTGTTATGATCATGCAGAGAAAAGGTTTTTATTTTTTTTAAGCGAAAACCGTGCATCGGATTGAAAAAATTTAAGAGATCAAATTTGTTTAGAAATGATTGGGGATTTTAGGAATAAATTTATTTTTACGAGAAATCAGTAGCGTTACATTAATGTCTGCCAAAATAGGCAGGTGAAATTCCGTACGAACGCCACTGGTGGAAATAAAAAAAATTGTTGTACGGTAAATAATGCATCTTGATACATAGTACATGTCTGCCATATTTCATTAAAATATCTAAAGTGGTATTACAGATATTACTAAAAAACTATTTATTTTTGAAAACTTTACCACCCTGTATAACAAAAATAAAGACGTTTAGGACATACGTTCATATGAAGTTTTCTTTTTAAAATGAACACAAAAATCGCCCCCTTAATTATTGACATTCAATTACAAAACACCCTGTATATATATAAAATTGAACTACAAAAAACAAAATGAGGTAAAATAATACAATTGAAAATAATTTTTTTACTATAAATGCTTAAGTATCCGCTTAATCTATTTAGTATTTTTTTTTTTGAAATTTTTTTACAAATATAATCCATATGATCATGAAATTTAAAATTTTTGTCGATAATAACTCCTAAATATTTAACTTTAGTAACAATTTCAATAGCTTCGTTATTTATTTTAAAAGAAAGATTTTGATTTTGAAACTCATTATACTGTTTATCAGACCATAGTAACAAACATTTTGTTTTATCAATATTTATTTTTAATTTATTTTCACACATCCATTTATATACAGGGTGTTCATTTGAAAACTTCCCACCTCGATTTTCCTGCTTTAAAATGAAAATGTGGAAAATCGCTCGGACCCGTCGATTTTTTTTTCGAGGGGGACATCTTTTGCGTATATTGTTAATCTTGTTACTTCAAGCCCCTAGGAGGGAGGGGGGTAAGATCTAAATCTTAAATGGATACCCCTATTTTATATAATTTTTTTGGATTCGGCATAAAATTATGAACATTTTTTAATAAACGCATTATTAGTCTATACTTAACAGTTTCCGAGATATTGACTCTTGAAAAATGACTTTTTTGAACTTTGACAGCGTCTAGCTTTTTAACTGTACGTCTTAGAGCAAAACGGCTTACATGTCTCTATCTTCGATTTTTATTATCTTTCCAATAGTGTCAACTTCCGGTCAAACCGGAAGTACTATATTTCTTACATCCTGTTTAACCGAAAGTTCACACTATTGGAAAGATAATAAAAATCGAAGATAGGGACATGTAAGCCGTTTTGCTCTAAGACGTACAGTTAGAAAGCTAGACGCTGTCAAAGTTCAAAAAGTCATTTTCAAGAGTAAATATCTCGGAAACTGTTAAGTATAGACTAATAATGCTTTTATTAAAAAATGTTCAGAATTTTATGCAGAATCCAAAAAAATTATATAAAATAGGGGTATCCATTTAAGATTTAGATCTTACCCCCCTCCCTCCTAGGGGCTTGAAGTAACAAGATTGACAATATACGCAAAAGATGTCCGGGCATGTGACGGGTCCGAGCGATTTTCCACATTTTCATTTTAAAGCAGGAAAATCGAGGTGGGAAGTTTTCAAATGAACACCCTGTATATGTTCTAGTATATTGTTCATATTATTTATTAGAGATATTAAATTACAATCTGAAATATAAATTACTGTATCATCAGCGAAAAAATGATATTTACAAATTTCTAGATTGTAGGCCAAATCATTAATATAAATTATGAATAATAAATGTATCAAACATTTCGACAAAAACTATAAACGTTATAAAAAAAGGTTAATTTTTTTTTGGTCCTTGTTTCTATTGTTTTCGGGAACGTGTCCGGATTTTCCCCTGCCACCTTGCAACATCGGTAATAAATATAGCTTTTTTTATCGAGTGATACTAACTGTATTTTTTTTTAAACGAGATAATGTTTTTTTTAATTATTGGGAGATTTTATACCTACAATATACCAATCAATACCAGATATTATAAATGTGAAAGGATATTTTTCCTAATTATTTTAATTGCTTATAATCATCATATTCGTGATCAACACCCATCTATCACGGTTTTATGGACACTGATTAAGGTGAGATAATAATAAAAGAACAATGTAATTTTCCTTTTATCTAATAAGTTAATACTTTAATAGGAGCCCGAACCGATGCAGTTTTTCAACATGAATCAGATTTGCTGCAGAAAATTGTAAATATTCCAGATACCTTTGGAGTTATCCGGAAAAACTAGAAATTTTCAATTTTGGTTTTTCATTTTCTGCGCCTTAATTTTCCACCTAAGAAGGAAACTAGAAACACTTTTTCATAGCCGTTTTTTGTTCTAGAATATACACGGAAAAAATTAATACTTGTAGACAGGCGAAAATTCTTAGTCTAAGTAAAAATTTGATAGTAGAGTCAACTTTTTCTTAAAACAAAGCGTTTCGACAGTTGACACCCACATGTGCCATACAGCTGATACTGCTTTCGTCCTAAACGTTCCCAGTTCAGTAGTGGGTCATAGCAAGCTCACGCGTCAGGTTTCAGAAACTAAATTTTCTTGGTTGTTTATTATTTAAGTTGAACGGTGAGTAGAATAAACCAGTTTCGCTTAATTAAGTCTCCTATTTGCGATAACAAGCATTTCATTTATCATCATTTGCTATTATAAATTTAATATTATTACTTTATCCATTTTAATTACGTTACAATAGGTTGCCAAACCTTGCACTTACAGAAAATTAATCACAAGTGGCATTTTGGCGGCTTTGTACCACGCCGCGAACGTAAATTATAATATGGCAACGCAGCATTGAACGCGAAACATGCGCAAGCGCTCCGCTTGCCGCTTGATTGGCTCGTAGCTACAATATTTGGGCAGCGAAAATCTTGTTTATTGTCAGGGTTGTTCATAGCGTTTTCCATTTGTAAGATTCGTGCATGTCAAATTTATTTCTACGTTTTACCAATGAATTTTAATCTATCGCACATTGAGTTCGACGTTTCAATTATTGTAAATAAACGTTGTATTTTTGCAAGCCCTTATGCTAATAAATCGTTAAGACCCCGTACTCTAGTTTAAAATATGGCGAATGCGCTGATAAATGCCCAGCCCTGTCTCTGTCACCAACATCTTAACGTAAAATGTATCAGACTGCAACAGGACACCATTAATGATAGGTGATTTAACTACGATGCGGTGTGTTCTTAGAGAAATTTGACTTTACATTTAAGTATACGCAAAGACATATTATTAATAAATTACAAGTACCAACCAGTGTGAAAAAATTAGTTTAGTGTGTAATTTTTAAAACTTTATTTCGAACACCCTGTATAAAATAGATAAAATCCATTTAATTTATAGTATCTCTTGACCCCTTGTCATTAATCTCAAACAATACTGTAAATAAACAAATGCGTTCAGATTGTCTATTTGATTTTTTTTCCGCAGCTGCAAACCCTTTTTTTAATTTTTAATTTATTATAGTCCGGTCAATCTAGACAATCGAAGGTACATAAATTAACAACAAGCTGAAAATCAGTATAATTGTTGTGTGTGTATGTGTGTATATAGAGGGGTTTTGGCGCTGGTTGAAACCAAATGGCCAGCATCGTTTCTAAAGGATCCATTTTTTTCCGCGTTTGTAGTGTTAAGTAGTTTTTTAACCTAAAGTTTGTTTAGCTTGTGGTCGTTACATGGTTTAGGTATGTATTTTATAAGGATGTTTTCCTTTTTTTTTGTTCTTTTTTTTTCTGTTCTTTATTTTTTCCATTTATATCAATAATAATTAGAAATATTCTTTTTTGTTTGAGATATTATATATTTTTTTGTTCTACTTATTTATCTTCCTTTTTTTTTCATCATTTTTTTTTTCATCATTTTTTTTTTAAACAAAGTAAGTAGGTATACATGTTTTTTTTTTAACATATGCCGTTAATCAGATTTGATTATCAACATATTTACATTAATAGCTATCAGTTGTAATGGCTCTTTTATATTTTAATTTGTGCATCTGTTATATATTTATAAAGACTGCTATAAATTTGTAAACTGTTAAGAGAGAGAAGGTACGTAAGATTAAAAGGTTGCTCTACCAAGTTAAGTATATTATTAAATAAAGTATTTCTAAAATTTGTTAATCTGGAGCAACCTAGAATATGATGCTCCAAATCTCCCACTTCACCACATTCACAATTTTGATGGTTTTGTAAGCCAATTTTTTTCTTCTAATTGTTCAAAATATAATTATAAATATAATTTATAAGTTCCCCATCATTCCCGTGTTTGGAAAAAATTTTACTCAAGGTCAAAGGTCAAAAAAATGAGTTTTGCTATGTTCAGCAAAACGGTAAGTTTTATCATAAAAATACTTCAGACAAAAATTGTAGAGCATAAAATTATCTAAAAAAAATATATTAATACTTTTTTTCCTACGAGCCACCGTTTCTGAGATATGACGATTCAAAAAGTTTTAAAAGTTGTTATCGTCAAAATGGAAAAATGCGTCTTTACCCGGTTGGAATGGTTTTATTGAACGATTAAAAAATAACCATATTATTATGAATTATTCTAAATCTCAAATTTCATTTTTAATATTTATTCACCAACCAGCCAGTAACTATAATACCATCTATACGACTTTACTTTGTGCATTAGAGAATGCAAAACGGTATGACCACACTGTTTGCATCGTGACTTTCGACCAGCCCCTGTATGCTAAAGCTCGAGAAATGGTATCAGCATCAGTCACACCTGAGGGCTCTGAAGTATCAAAAATTATCATCAGACTCGGAGGATTTTATCTACTGATGTTTTTTCTGGGAGCAATTGGTCATATTATGCAAGGAAGCGGCATAACAGTACTCGCAGAGATCTATGCGGTAAAATCATTGGAAAAAATAACGTGTGCATATGATGATAACAACTTTTACAACTTTTTGAATCGTTATATCTCAAAACCGGTGGCTCGTAAGAAAAAAAGTATTGATATATATTTTATAGATAATTTTATGATTTACAATTTTTGTCTGAGCTATTTTTATGATAAAACGTACCGTTTTGCTGAAAATCGCGAAAAACTAATTATTTTGACCTTTGACCTTGAGTAAACTTTTTTCCAAACACGGGAATGATGGGGAACTTATAAATTTTATTTATAATTATATTTTGAACAATTTTACTGATTTTCAGCTTGTTGTTGGTTTATGTGCCTTCAGTATAATTTTTTTTGGTCTAGATTGACCGGACTATTACTCCCAAACTACTAAAACAAATTCAATAAAATTATAACTAGTTATAAAGGACACGTATACAAACCTAAAAACACGAAAAAATAGAGGATCTTCCATTCAAAAAAATACAACTTTATGTTATCACAGTTTTCTGGGCCACCCTGTATATGCGAAAATAATTTTCCAAAATACATCCCGTGTTACAGCATATGAATGAACTTTGTAACCGAATTCGTATAGGAGCTATGGAAGCCTGACGCACTATTGGACGTAGTTTTGCAGAAACCTACCAACACACAATTCGTCAAATTGAAACCAAGCTCATAAGCAATATCTAAATGCCAAATATTTTGAATTGCGTAAACCTACCGACTAAATATCATAACCCTTATTGTATTAACCAACCCATTTTCCTAACTTCCGTTTGATTGAGTTTTTGCAGAAAGATCCTAACCCACTTGGTTGACCACAATACTAATTTAATGCCACAAAGTGGGTTGGTTGCTTTCTACGTTAAACGACTTTTAGCAAGGGGATGATCACATTGAAGAAGATGTGGATAGATATAATTTAGCTACTCGTGATTTTGAAGTTGAAGATGTTTAATTGTTTTCTTTTTGGATACATTTCTTCAATTAAATTATTTTTCTTTTGTATAAACCTTTTCAATTTTATTTATTCTGATCAATGCGCAATATTGCAGAATACAACCAACCCCCAAAAATATGGCTGTATTTTCAAAAATAATATACCAATTATTTTTTTTTGAAGTTTGAGATTGTTGAAAATTGTTGGTTTTACTAAATAAAAAATAAAAACTGTTTTCTTTATAACAATACATACATTTTATTTATAATGCTTGAAAATAATATAATATCGATTTTCTCGAAACTTTTTTTTTTGTTGGAAGCTTTCTGCATTACTAGGACGTCCTATTGCAGGACCCTGTATAAATGGCAAATATTTTAAAATGGTATATACAATTGATATTTTCAAATCGTTAACGCTAACATCTCTAGGGAAGGCACCCCCTGCACAGGGGTGGCTCGTGGTATTTGAAAGTGGTAAAGCACAGTTGAAAATTTTTTTTTAGCAAGATTAGATTTTAAAGTTTAGACAAGTTTTTTAATTCGCTATAACCACATTTTGACCAAACTTTGTCGCTATTATTTGTTGCAAGCAGAATACACGGCCAGCAAAATAATTTGTTTAACGTTACACTACCAGTAAGCCAGTCGTACTTTTCGTGCCCAAGTGTTTTGAAAGCGCCGATTTGATTTCCCCACCACACCGATAGTAACAAGACGTTTACTCAAATCTGGAACAGGTCGCTTTACTTCTTTTACTATGTACAATTTATCTTCATAGGAATTACTTGAAAAATTCTGCTCATTTGCTAAAAAATTAACAAGATCACAAGTAGGATTGCGAATGTTTACATTAATTACCTGGGGAAGTTGTGACGCTGTGCTAGGTCCCGCTGAATCCATTTTTCGCTAGTAAGCACAAAACAAATGAACTAATAAGTAATAAAAGTAATGTAATATTAATATTTTAGAAAAATCACTGCCCACTGTTGGAAAAAAAGCAAAACAAAAATCAGTACGGAAAACCACAAAAGTATTTACCGAAAACTATAATAAAATACAATGCACTCTCTCTAAACTTTCAACGACAACCTGTTAATCTAATAATAGCATTTCTCCAAATACCGTGTCGCGGCGTTCATCTTTATAGATTATATTAGTCCCCTCGCGTTCGCATTAAATTTACGCAGAGAGTTGAGGCTGGCCTCAGAAGAATGTTTTTATGCGCTGTTTAAAGCTAGATTCGACTGGACTATTACGGGTATCATACATCACATTACTAATACGCTAGACAAGGAAGCGGGAGGCCGGGCCTCTAACCATATACGACCGCATGCAGAAATGAGATGGATGATATAAGAACAAAACACGCAAGGGATCGTAAAAGACAAGGAAGCGCGAGACCGGCCGGCTTCTACCTTATACGACCGCATGCAGAAATGAGATGGATAATAGATGATATTTATAGCGAAGCGCGTTAAGATTGACGGCATTAATTTTAATGGATATATATTTATGCAAATAGTAAAGTAATATAAATTTGTAATTTATTTAATTTGCAAAATTATTGGTGAGGCACTGCCTCACCTGCCTCATAGGAGAAGCCGCCACTGCCCCTGCAACCTTTACACCTGCCTTGCTTCGTCAGTTATCAAATTTCATTTGAATTTTTTAAACGGAACCGTTTTTTATTAAGTACTCTAAATTCCTGCCTTGCCGTTAAACCAAGCATATTTTTTACAAATGACTGTATCTAAAATCTATAAACAAAAAAACTGATCTATGTAGGTTAATGCTCCTAAAAATTTGGCATGTAATTTAGCAAACCGGCTTCTCGGTGTAAATTAAAATCTAGCTTCATTACACATGTACTTATCTAAGATATATTATTAATATAAATTAAAAATCCATTATGGAGTTTCTGCTAGACGGCGGCGGGAATTTTTTTTCCAGCGAAACGGTCCATTTTTTTTATTGATTTTTATAGACGTACAGAGGCGGCTTTAAAGGTTGAATCGAATTTACAGTGTCATTTTATGTGAGTATGAGAGAGTAAACACTATGTTTAGATGTCCGCAATACGGACAACAGATCAATCAGTGTTGTCGACGTGCCCAACGCGATCCCTCGGTTAAAGGGAGGGGATCATTCGTGCTGGCGGAATCAGCTCGACAGAAACTCAGACAATATTTAGTAATAGAAGATGATAATATAGTGTCCGCGAAAATAATTAAAAGAAAATATTGTGGCATATCGGACAAGTGTGTAACTATTTTTTTATATTGGAATACACAGGGATCCAAGTTTAATGGATACCCTGGGGCGTCTCTAAAATATGTAGAATCCAATAGTAAAATGTTTAAAACACACACTACACAAAAAACAGCCACAGAAACACTTAAAAAACACCAAAATCGGAAGAAAATATTATAAAGCAACCTGACGTGTGAGCTTGCTACGGCCCACGGCTGATCTGGAAACACTTTCGACGCGACCAGAAGTGGAACCACAGACAATCGTAATCGACAATTTCCCCTTACGTCTTTCCCCGTCTCGCCTTGGCTCAAGGTCAATCTACATAAATAGCCACCACAGACAATCGCTTTATCCAACTTAACGATTTTATCGCATCGAAAGAAGTCGACTGACAAGTGGACGCCGCTAAAGCTTGTCGACGAACAACCTAACCTCAGAAATCGTGTTTGTTTACTTTGTTTTGAGTTTTAAATGGTTTTTCGCATTTGGGTGGTTTAATAATAATATATCTTTATAATTATAATACTAATATTATTATATATCTTTATTCTCAACCAACTTAAAAAGTTTATTACAGAGAATATAACACCAAATATATTACCAATAATATAAAATCACAAATAATCATGTTTAGTACCTAACTGTTAATAACTCCATCGAAATTATTTAAAAAATATATATATATAATAACCATTTACGAAATAATAATACGTTAGTTTTAAAAATTTTTGGTATTTTTAGTTTTTGTTTAAAAATCCATAATTTCGATATTTCTTAAATTTTTTTCGGTAAACTGTTGCAAATTGTTATTCCTTTATATAATACTGATCATTGGCTAAAAGTACTCTACCATAGGTGTATGAATATCATTGTTTTTGTCTCGTGATGTAAATAATGTTGGTCGAAGGAAATATTATATTCGATTGTTTTTCTTTAATAATAATAGAGTGTATTAGAATACATAGTTTTAAGTTATAAAGCTTTCTAAAATTAAATATCCGTTTAGTTCATACAAATTTATAGGTTTTTCGGAGAAAGCGAAAAACACAGTAAGTATGTACCTACATGGTTTTCTGTTTTTAGACAATGGAGTCTGCAGTAAAAAGAATGAGAGTAAATTCCAGGCATTGGGATTTACTCCTAGATATCTTAGAGGTGCATCCTGAAATGATTACAGGCAAATTTGTGTGCCAAAATGCTAAACAAAAATCTCTGGAGTTGTGGAAGGATGCAGCCACAAAATAAAATGCGTTGGGCCTAGGGGAAAAAACCATGATAAATGAAAGCTTGCTGTGCAAAACTGAAAATATAAAACAAAAATGAAGGTGTTGGAAATAAAAACATTTTATTAGATAATATACAAGAAAAATTATTAAAAACTTAAAATTTAGAGACTACAATAAACAGTAAACAAACACAAATACCAAAACAATTTAAAAATATAACCTATATTCTTCTTCTTTTTATTGTTAATTACTGGCTTTTAATCATAAACGGGGAATTATAGGAAATATTTTTAAAATGGATAATAAGTCTTTATCGACAAAACGGAAACGCCCGAACAGAAGACGATTTCGATAAGTAGATTAACCGTGGTACGAAATCTCGATCGCTTCGACAAGAAGGCGATCGACTTCTCCTTGTCGATCGATATAAAAGCGATTGTTCGTGGTTCGCCTTCAGTTCAGCTGTTAATGTCATAATATGTCATTGTCTTATATCGAGACGCTTTGTTTTAAAATAAATTCATCTATATATTATCTGGGAGAAAAGAAATTCTTAAACTTTTTGGACTAGCTTTTCATTACTAATGTAATCTAATTTTTGGCAACGTTTCGGTAGTTCGGTAGTCTTCAGAGAGATAAATGGACATCTTGTAAATTTAATTGTTTTTTGAATATTGGCTTTAACAAATAAAAGACAGAAAAGTCAATGCACTTTTAAACATTGTATACCTACCTCATTTACTCACATACAAAAAGGTTAAAAATTTCTTTAAAAATATATTTTGGTAAAATCAATGTAACCTGGATTAAAAAATTGTTTATAATTATCATGTTATAAACAATTTTTAATCTAGGTTACATTGGTCATATACAGGGTGTTCGGATAATGCATTAGGAAATTTTAAGGGGTGATTCTACATGCAAAAATAATGCTAGTAAATCATTTGGCAAAATGTCGAAATCTCCATGATTACCAAGATACAGGGGTTTAAATTTAATCTTTTAGTTTTAGTTTTTCGTCATACCACATTTATTTTCGAATCAAATTATTTGATATTCGGCACACATACTAATCTCGGGCGACTATACAATTTAAAGATAAGTGTGCTTTTTTTTTAACCGCTAGAGGGCACTTTACCTGAAACATAAATATTATTTCCGTCATAACTTTTTTCTATTGGTAGCTGGAGCAAAACCGAGGGTGCCATTTTAGTGACAATTAAGAACACAAAAAATAAGTTACTCTTGATCAAGGTCGATAAACCCCACCGTTTAGCCACTAATCGATATCAACCAAATGCCTACGTACATAAATGGAATCGCGTCAAATCAAGTGGCCTGGTTTCAAATTATGCGAAATTTGACAAATAAATAATTTGATTACTGTCAAGTTTAGATAGGGAGAGTTTTTTGGTACTCAACATTTGAATACTCTCGTTCTAAACTTGACAGTAATCAAATTATTTAGTTGTCAAATTTCGCATAATTTGAAACCAGGCCACTTGATTTGACGCGATTCCATTTATGAACGTTCATTTGTCCCGAACGATACACAAGGTACAAAAAATTAATTATTCTTTTTTATATTTAATTTATTTCTTTCTAGTTAGGCTAATCAATCAAATTTTACTCACTGGTGAGTTCCCGAGTGAATTAAAAATTACAAAAATATGTCCTATATTTAAGAGCGGATCAAAATCACTAATGTCTAACTACAGACCCATAGCTTTGATTAGTGTATTCTCCAAACTAATTGAACACGTTATTAAAACACGTATGCTTGGCTTTGTTGACCGGCACGCGCTTACAGACCAGTATCAGTACGGATTTTTAAAGAATAGTAGCACACTTAGTGCCACAGTGGACCTTCTGGATTACTTAGCATCCAATCAAGATAAAGGCAGGTTAGTGATAGCAGTATTTGTCGATTTACGTAAGGCATTTGACGTTGTGAAGCACGAAACACTACTCGGTAAGCTGAAAAAAATGGGATTTCGGGGGGTAGTTCTTAAATTAATTGAAACATATTTAAAGGATAGAAAACAATATATTACTATAGATAATACAACGAGTGAAACTGGGACAAACAACTGCGGCGTGCCCCAGGGATCTGTCCTGGGACCGCTTCTTTACTCACTGTTTGTTTTAAGTTTACGTTTGCTGGGTCTGGATGCAAGGTATTACACATTCGCAGATGATACTGTACTGACATTTTGTGGTGAAGATATTGTACAATTAATTTTGCTTGTTAATAATACGTTAAACAAATACTACAGATGGCTGTTAAATCAAAACCTTAAAATAAATTTAGATAAGACTAAAACAATAATCTTTAAACAAAAAAATAAAAAAAATGATGATGTTATTATAAAAATAAACAATATTCCTATAGAAAGAGTTGGGACGATAAAATATTTAGGTCTTACTCTGGACGAAAACTTGAATTGGAATGCCCATATTGAGGGTTTAATTAATAAAGTTGTGCCCCTCATTGGGGCTATTTTTAGATGCAGACATTTTTTATCTATTAATGCTAAATATAAAATATATAATGCATATGTCCTATTAAGACTAAGATACCTTATTCCAATATGGGGGACTTGTGGTATAACCAATTTTCATAAAATACAAATACTCCAGAATAGGACCTTAAAGACACTCTTTCAACTAGAATATCGGACGCACACTTATGAAATTTACAACATGCTAAAAATACAACCTATCTCGCAAATCTTAAAACTCGAACAATGTAAGCTCATATACAAAATAATACACAACATGCAGAAAACAAACACCCAAATTATCTACACTAATGAAACTCATCCTTATGACACAAGAAATGCAAACAATATCTACCTAACTACAGTCAGAACTAACATTGCACTCCATAATCCTATAAGTGAAGCTTCAAAAACATTTAACGAGCTCCCTTCCTATTTAAAAAATGAAATATCACTAACTAGATTTCTTAGATTACTAAAATTATATTTCCAATAGCGAATTACTTGTACTCACAAACTTGTACTTAATCTTACACTGTTTGTCATTAAAAAAGTGTTGCCTCCGATACCAGTACTAGATGTATTGCCTAGGAGCTCACCGGTTTTCAAGTGTTCTTTATTGACTTATAAGATCTAATTACCATAGTGATTGATAAACAGATTATATGTGTCATGTATTGTTAAAGTAAGGAAAAAAAAATGCTTGAATAAACCATTTCAAAAAAAAAACGTAGGCATTTGGTTGAGAGCAATGAAAGCTTTGATATCGATTAGTGGCTAAACGGAGGGGTTTATCGACCTTGATCAAGAGTAACTTATTTTTTGTGTTCTTAATTGTCACTAAAATGGCATCTTCGGTTTTGCTACAGCTACCAAAAGAAAAAAGTTATGACGGAAATAATATTTATGTTTCAGATAAAGTGCCCTCTAGCGGTTTAAAAAAAAGCAGTCTTATCTTTAAATTGTATAGTCGCTCGAGATTAGTATGTGTACCGAATATCAAATGATTTGGTTCGAAAATAAATGTAGTATGACGTAAAACTAAAAGATCAAATTTAATCCCCTGTATCCAAATAATCTACTAGCATTATTTTTGCATGTAGAATCACCCCTTAAAATTTCCTAACGCATTTTCCGAACACCCTGTATATTAGAAGGTAGAAACCAAACTACCGAAACGTTGACAAAAATTGGATTTCTATTGTAATAAAAAGCTCAAGAATTTCTTTTCTCCCTAATTAATGGTTACATTTAAAAATGCAATTATATTAAATTAAATGTTTTTATTACCCTACGGTGAAATATAAAATACTAGTGGGTACCTATGTACCCCGACTTCTCAAATCTATCAAAAATATTTAAGATACTTTTTGGTGCTAAGACAGGTTAGTCTGAATAGAAAAATGCAAAACGCCTACTTCTTCTGCACTCTTAGCCTTCTCATGCCATAAATTGTGTGCTTTAAGTGACTCGAATACTCGAATTGGATTATAAATAATGACTAGTAACAGCCGTTGTATTATTTTGTTATGCCCAAATAGGGGTAAAATACCGGGTATTTCGTATTTTCAGTAAGTATGGAGTAGTGGTGTATCTTGATATATATAACTTTATTTTATTATGATCGATTTAAACACATCCAACTAGCCCTAGGCTACACAAACAAGGTATGAAAATAAAGAGAAACACACACCAATACAGATTATCCCGATGCATGTTTTGGTATATTTTATTTGCAGCCCTGCAATCTAATTAGGTACGCCAATTTTTCGGGGCAATATATTGCTTCAGAAAGTTTAAAAGATACTTTTCTCTATACTTTTTTTTTAAAGGAAAAGAAAAAACAACATTTATTTCAAAAGTGTATTTATTGTACATGGGAAAAAGTAATAGATTTCTGGCGAGGTGAACCGTACATAGAGACCAAGCGCTAAAATCTTACTTTTTCCAATATAATACACAATTATTTTTTGGGGTGGAATAATGGCAGCTGCAAAATATTATCTGAACCCTGATAAAATTGAAACTAAATAATGTTACAATATGATCTAACAGATCAGACAGACATACCAGATAGCTTGGATATACTGAACTCCTTCCCTATCCTTCGTTTTGTACTATCGGTTTAAACTTAGTCGTGTTAATTGTATGGTTCTGTTCTAGGGCAATCTGGAAAAATTGCCTATTTGTAGTTAGATTTACCTGCAAAGTTGCATTATTTGAGAAATTGTTGAAAAACAGGACTAATTTATTGTCAATAGCATTTTTTATCTTTTCCTCTGTTAAAGTAAACCTATAGATAATATTGTCTAGAATTTTAATATGAATTTGTGCGGTTATCGCTAACTTGTCTTGCCTGAGTTATTGGATTCTATAGTGTCTATAATATCTCCCTATTAATTCTAATGTAATACCCGATATAAATAGACCTACGAATGAATAACCAAAAAGAATGATATAAGAATCATTTTATAAGATTACGGTTAGTTATTAATTGATATGATTATTATAATTACCTACTTATTAGGGGTATACTTAGCATAACAAAAATAGAAATTTCGATAATTTTTTTGATTGCATCATAATATTACGGTTTTTTTTTAATACTTCAAAAGAGGAGAAGGTTCTTAGTTCTGCAGACTATGTATTTATTTATTTAAATAATAAAACTTCTTGTATATTATTATGTAAAAATTAATTTTTGTACTAGAGATAATTACCTAAAAGACCGTTACAGCGCCAGCGACTTACACATTTTTTTAAAATGGGTTTTAGAAAACACTTAATATTTCCGAAACAGTTGAAGATAGGTATAGGTTATTGTACATACATGAAATAATATGTCTAAAATTTTCTGAATAATCCAAAAATTGAATAATATATAGGATGTTGCATTTAAAATAAGAAAGTTGGTATTGGCCACTATTACATGAAACACCCTGTATAAAAAGTTTTTATTAAAATAATTCACAGATCTTGCATCTTACGCAAGTATCATAGGCGTATTGAAAATACCTACCACATACAGTGGCGAGAAAGAAACCATTATGTCACAGCACAGATTACTCCTATCTGTGAGTATGTAACGTGCCGCTATCACGCGTTATTATGACGGCATGGATGCTCCGATTTAGTTTGAAATAATAATTAAATTATTATACTTAGAAATGTCTAAATTATACTTAGAAATGTGTAAATTTGATTGTCTTGTTAAAATAAAAAATATAGGATAATCTGTATATTAGTACATATTGAAGAGAGCTCAAAACAACCTTTTCAAAAATAGCGACAAAATTATTTCTTTAGCTATACACAGCCATTTACCTGCTGGTCCTTGTACTCTTTGTTCATGAAATGTCTAAATCTTAAGTCGGCTATGAAATGTTTTGGATTGGTATATCCATTCTTCCCCGACTTTCTGAGTAATACGCCAAGACCGCCGCGCTATTTCGCTTTGTTTCAGCGACATTCACTGTTTATTTTGTTCCAATTTTATCGAAATTTAAACAATCAAAAATGCGGTTATCATGATATCGACTAATATGGACACCTGAAAATTTTAAAAATTACGAAAGCGTTATCTGACATCAATGAAATTTAGACGAATAAAATCTATTTGCACTGTCGTAGATTCAATTTTGAATGATACACGTTCGATATGAACTTTGTTAATGAAACTTGTGCAATTAAACCACTCGGCTGACGCCTCGTGGTTTAACGTTGCACACGTTTCATTATAGTGTTCATCGAACTAGTATCGTTAATAACTATCTACTAACTGTTCTCAGACTTCTACTGTTCTCTCTCCCGGTCATATTATCTTGATATCAACAGATATAATAATAAATGCCGAAACCCAAAACAAAACAATATTAATACTCAGCAGATGATGTCATCGATCCTGTGCTGCTCGGATGTTTGTTTAGACTTCACCGCCGTGTTATTTATGTGCATGCTGTCGAGCCTCGAGCATCCTTTTATATTTTTATTAAGTTTACTATTAAAATAAAAATAAAATAAAAATAATTCAAGGTAATGTAAAGGAGAAAGATGCTCGACGATCGCTCGAAAAAACTAAATTTAAAGACAAGGACAGTTATACTTCTATCTCTTTCAAATAGTGGGTGTTAACAATTTCAGTAACGCTTTAAGAAGAATTAAAGGTACCACCTATTGTTCCTCCATTCTTAACTTAGGAATCTTAAAAGCTTTTTGGCTATAAAATGTTATTACCAAATGCACTTAGCGATACATCTTTCCGATTTTTCTTTGTTGTCTGGGAATCAAACAAATATGGCTGATTTTTGGTGATTTTGGACAACCAATCGAATAGTATTATTTCATATTAACCACACCTTTAAATATAAAAAAGGATTGGCCTAGGAATTAAAAATCGTATAAAAACGCGAAATTTGCATTAGCAAAAAAAGAAAAAAAAAAGAAGAATAGACAAAATTTTCAGTTCTTAAAAACACACAACATCGCGTAACTATGGGAAAGATACATTTCCCACGGTGCTTTCTAAGTTTATAACAGAGGGTGTTTTAAATTCATTAAGGGGTTGGTAAAGTAAAAAATACAAACTATCGTTTTAGTGTCGGTATGAAAATTAACAAGTGTTTCTTTCTTATCGCTAAGTGCTACTTGAACACCTAAGGGTGGTGACCTACCCAAAAAGCAAAGAGATGGGAATATCTGTTTTCCTATGTTTATTATGTAAGTTATAATAATCCTATAGACATTGACTTTCATAAACCAAGTGTAATGATAAACTGTAATTTTGTACGAAAAGAAATAGACTGTTTAGGAAATATGGACTTTATGAACTGTTTTTGTTTCGTTATGCAAATAGCGGGATGCAGTGCCGCTCGCATATATTTTAGAACATTTTTGAACTAAATTGTTGTCGTTATGAATAATACGCAGGAAACGCGGAACACAGTGCCGCTGATATATATAAAATCACGTAAATTGACTTTTTTTAAAATCGCGAAAAGCAGTGCCGTTTAATATAGATATTTTATTTATTTAAGAAATATATAATCTTTATTAAGGATGGATTTATGAAAATGTACCGTTTGAAATTTGTACACAATGATTTGGAATTTATTACAATATATATTTATTCAGTATAACCCTGGGTTATTATTTTCTTTGACCAGAGAGCAAGGTAGATGATAGGTTCAGATAAATATAACATTAGAAAAATAGACGAACCCTCCAAACAATAGTAACCCGTCGCAGCCACTACAAAACGCTCCCTTTCAATAAGCTTTTAGCTAACCATTCTTGAAGAGAATTTAACTTGCTAGAAAACTAAATTAATTTAAGATTAAGAAATTAATTTAACACAGTGGCGGCGCGACACATGCAGTGCCGGTTTAAGGTGCGTTTGCGCCCGGTGCACTTGTTAGCATCGCCCTTCGCATTCCTAGTTTATACCAAATAATATAATTAATTATTCTATGGTTTATATAATTTGAAATTATTGTATTTTTATATTAGGTATGTTTGAAAAAAAGGTTCGAAAATCCGAAATAACATAACATTATAAATAACTTCACAGAATACATCAGTGACAAATAAAATAATCAGAAACAGCCAAAAACGAATACCTACGAACATAAATACATACAAACAAAAAGCGGTTTACAAGAAAAAGGTTAGGAGAACGAAATGACAACATAATACCATTCTGAAACATTTTGCTATTCCTGGTTTTGCTATACAGTCTACATTATCTTAGTCCTATCACTAATACATTAGGAACTGTGTGAAAATAGAATATAAAAAAATCACAAAAATAAATATTTTAGGCTTAAAATCAATAAAAAAAACACAAACGCAACAATATATTTTCTCTATGATCTCAAAATCAACAAGGTCCAAATAAATATATTTATATCAAAAAAACAATACTGCTACATACCTAATGCCCAATATTGCAATAAATTGACATTTTTCACTAGGTACTTACTAATATCAATAATAATATATTAGAAACTTTAGAAATTATTTTTTGAAATTTAGAAGAGGAGTTTCATTCAGTTTTACTTACAAGAGTCGCTTTCTTGCTTTTAAATTTGAAAAAAAATCGGATTAGCTGGTTAGTGTCAACACTTTTTAAAATGTCTGAATTTATTGATAATATGGCTAAGGAATTCAGTTTTTTTTCAGCAATTGAATTTCTAAGATGGGCTTTTAACTCGTTTTAGTTCGTACCGTAAAACGGGGTGGATCGAAACACTTTTTATACTTTCTGCTTGTGGTGCAAGAAAACTTCTTCATCTTTTTTCAACTAAAAATAGGGAAAAGTCCGGTCGCCAATAGTAGATGATGATGCAATATCATCAAAAAAAAAAATCACTTGCACCATAAAAATCGCAAAAAATAGGGTGTTTCTAGTCACCCCGCAATTTGGGGTGAACAAAAACACCGGTATATTATCCATTTAAATTGCGATTGCTCCACTCCGGAGGCGAATAGAAACATAAAAAAATTAAAATACCAACTCGTTTTTTTTTTAATCTAAGTTTAAAATGGAAAACCGAGTTCCTGAGGGCAACACATAAATAAACTGCTGATATCTCACAAAGAATAAAGTTTTTTAGGCCACAAAATCGCACCGTTAAACAGCTAATGACATTTGACATTATAACAACAGTAACACAAACGTAAATTGCGAAATGGCACTACACATTTATTGAGGAACCACCGTTAAGTAATTCCAACATAAAATAAAGCGCAAAATTTGAAATTTATGGTGCCAGGGAATATTCGATGTACGTTCCCCAGCTTTGTTTCTATTTACCCTGCAGTTTCTATCCACTTCTTTTTACGGTAACCATTATGGAAAAAAAATACGAAAGCATACAGTTATATTTGGAAAAGAATGTTAATTTATTTATTTACAACCATGTATGTAATAATGACATTTCACCTATCTTTGAAAGGTGGAAAGTTGACGTTTCTTGACTTTTACTTTCCACCCGGGTGGAAAGTGAGCACTTTCCACCCGGGTGGAAAGTAAAATTGTTATTTTTTGTAATTTTATTAAAAATCGATATCTCAAAATAGTAAATTTTTTTTTTTTTAAATTTTAATAAAAATCGATATCTCAAAATAATATACAAACACACCAACACACAACTCATTACACAAATTCAACAACAATAATTTTATTTTTTATTTCTTTAAATGAATTATACCTAAATGACATTTATAAAAAACAAAAAATTAACATGGTTTATGTTTTACTTATTTACATTAAATATTACATTGGCATTATTGTAGGCAGTCACAGATATGTTTAAACCTTGCTGAAATTCTTCTTTTGAAAGGTTTATTTCATGATTATTTGAAGTTAAAGTAGTGTTAGTAAAACTTGAACTTGGCTTTGAAATCAATTTTGCCGTATTAACCTGAGTAGAAACCGAACTGTCTATGTATCCCTCAGCTACTGTGCTAGATTTCCAGCCTCCTAACCGCTTTATTTGCATAAGATCGCCACCGTTATTTGCGAGCAAAGTAGCCGCTGTTCTTCTGAAACAGTGACCAGTAAAACCTTCAGTATTCAGCTTCAGAAAAGCTGCAATTTTTTTTGGAAACTGACTTAAAGTGTTGTGCCCAATACATTGTTTACTAATTTTTCCATATCTTATTTGCATAAAAAGCTTTCCATCCTGTATATTTTTCCGTAAAGTTATGTACTCCTTAAGTGGTGCAATCCATTTATTATCAGTTATCATAAATGATCGTGGCTGGTACGTTTTGCTATTTTGTATTTCAATCGCGACCTTTTCTTCTAAAAAGTGAACGTCTGTTGTTTTCATTTTGTATAATTCATCTGATCGGCAGGCGCCTGAGACACCAATAACCAATGCGACCTACAAATGTATAAAATAATAAGTTAATATAGAAATAGTCAACCTTTTAGCCTAAAATACCTTTTGAACAAGAAATTCCATAGGTGCTTGTTCCAAAAATGTTTCAATATTATCCATAGACAGTGTGGTCGATTTTTTCGGCTTGTATCCTTTGTTTTGCTTTTTTAAAAATGCTAATAGCTTTGCGTGTTTAGATATGTCTACTTTTTCCCTAATTGATAGAGTGGTCCTCAACATTGAATATATTGACCAAAGCGTTGATATTTTCTTTGTCTTGGCATTTTCACTAAAATAAGCTAGTAGCGCCGATTCAGAACCAGGATTTTGAACTTTGTTTCCAATACACCATTCTTTAAAACAGTTATATGCCTTGTCATATCTCGGGCGGCTTTTAGTTGGCAGAAGATCTTCTTCTACTATTTTTGCTGCTTCTCGAATTTCTGGGGGAGTAGCAGCCAAATCAAATTCCTCATCTGAGAGCATTTTTTTGGTGTTTTGTAAAAACTTTGACACTAACGTTTTAAAAAAATAATATATTGTTTAGTGACATGGAAACCATATTCCAAAAATGATATTTGCCATCTTGATGTGTATTATTACCTACGTTATTTTATCACCTGCGGTTATTTGAAATTCTAAATGTCTGTCTACTTTTGCAATGGAAAAGTCAAAATGACATTTACCTTTTAATAATTATTTGAACTCAAAATAATAAGAAGTGGATGTTGGATGTGGTTGTAAATAAAATAGTATACAAACCTCGGTGAAAAGTTTCATTACTGTCTCTGAGATATAGTTTACCTCGACGCTTCGCGTCTCGGTAAACTATCTAATCTCTCGACAGTAATGAAACACTTTCCACCTCGGTACGTAATATACTATTTCATGCAACAATTTTACTAAATCTTTGGGATATTCAACTTCAATCTCATGACTTAGTTCGTTTAAGAACTTTTTGAAGTGAATGCACTCTTCGGGAAAATATTCGTCCATGCTAAGGTTTTTATTTTACCTATACAAGCTCTCTCCGCGCACCGCCCTTATAAGATTTACCGCCCGGTGCTATAGCACCCAATAGCACCCATGTAAAACCTGCTCTGTGTGCATGTCGCATGTCGCGTTCATTTTTCATGAAATATACCCGTATATACGCACCCAATAGTATTTTCAATACTAAAAATGCGCATCTAGAATACCAATCGACGTTTCCGAGCGTTTTTTCGGACACGCCCTCATGTATTTATTATCGAATTTATTCCATTGGGCTGATACACACTGTAGATGGCACAGACATGTCATTCATAAACGCTATTAAAATTTGTAGACTACATCGTTTGTAGGAAAGAGGCGGTGAAGAGCTGGGTGGGGATTATGCCGGAGTTACCATTGAATGTGACCTAGCTTCTATAGAAGAAACATAACCTACAAATAATCTTGACACTTGCGACTTAGCTTAATTGTCTTAATTAGTCTCCAAAAAATATCACAACACTAAAAACACAGCAATTATTACAAAAAACCGATAAACTGAATACAATTTCAAACCGCTGTCAAGGAAACACCAAACGAAAATAGGGAAGTTCGATAGACGTCGACGCATTGAAAACATCGATATTTTTCAATGCCGATACATCGATTTTAAGCGATGCATCGATGCCATTTCATATTTTTCGATGCATCGATCTATTTTAATCGATGTGTTAGGTAATCGATATTAGGCCTTAATTTTATTCGTAAAATAAATATTTTGCGGTTACCTCCCGATCTTAATTATACCTTTTAGCTTTGGTTTAAGTCAAGTTATGAGCTTAGAATAATTAGATTTGTAATTTGTTTTGTTATTCTAATTCTATCAAAAAATGTTTTTCTATGAATCGGAAACAACGTCGTGGCTGTAACATTTTTAGGGATGGATCTCTTACTGCTGCGTTGCCATACTGCAGACTTTTTATAAGGTTTTAGACAAAGATTTAAATTGCCCACGTCATGTTATTAATGCTTTTAACGGCGTAAGTTTGGCAAAAAAAGTGGAGGGGCGAAAATTGTATGTTGGTTTACTTCAGAATGGAAAAGGTTCATTTGTTATTGTTTCATCTATAGGTACCAGATTTATGGGAATAATTTATTCCCAATTAAATTCCTATATTAAATAATTATTGATGTCTTAAAGATGACGTTTTTTTTTTGTTTCAGAAGGAAATGGACAAAGTAATCAAAGAAGGCACACTCCGAGTGTTAATTTCAGAATCCACGTGTGACGTGATTCTAAGCTGCAAAGATCACCGTTTGATGGCTCACAAATTAATTCTGTCAATAGCAAGTCCTGTATTCAGGGTAAGTATTTATTGTTTTTATATAATACAAAAATTTTAATTTTTAAAGTTAAAAGATATTTATCTGCAACCAGATAAGAATAGACGCATAATACTTGTGATACTAAGCGCATTATGTTATGCTCAATACAACAATGACAATTATAACTTCCCATAAAACATTTAGGACGACTGTGAATTCGTCATAGTCGAAAACCAACTACCGTGCGAGCAAAAATTATTTGCATCAAAGAGGGCTTGGATTAAAAAGCGTAGGGCTTGGTTTAGATCATAATGATATGGGGACGATATATCTAACCAATTAGGTTAAAATTTTGTCAAATTCATATTATGACATGATATGCCAAACTAATGAGTAATAAAAAAAGTAGACAAATACAAATTTATTTTTGTTGTTTACAAAATTAACAAAGTAAGAATATACAGAAAGAAAAAGAAAAATTATTACATAAATTGTTGAAATTGGCCACAGCCATGCTCCAAGCATAAATTCACACGTCTTAGAAAGTGTTGACCATCAGCATCTCTGGAGAAATGTTACCACATTCTTGGATAATCCTTTCTCATAATTGTTCTAAATTTGCAACTGGTGTTTTAAAAATAGTGTTCTTTAAATGAGGAAAAACGAAGTAATCCATAACCATTAAACAAGGTGATCTAGGTGGGAATTCAATGTCTGATCGAAAACTGATCAATCTGTCCTCGAAAAAATTGAGTAAGTAGTTAATAGTTTCGGCGGCTGTATGGGCGGTTGCACCTTCCTCTTGAAAATATCCAAAACGTAGTTCGTCGTCAAGTAATTGCTCCACAAATGGATTCAAAATATTTTCTTTATACCGCTGTGCTGTAACTGTGTCGTGGAAAAAAATAGGACCAACTCTTCGGGAAACAGCTAACCAGACACCAATTTTTTGAGGATGCAATTTGGACTCTACAAAAAAATGGGGATTTTCACTACTCCACATGCGTGTATTCTGAGAATTCACCTAACCGGAGAGGTGGAACCAGGCTTCATCCGAAAAAAATGTCAGATCTAATAAATCATTTCTTTCCAATAAATTTTGGGTAAACCATTGAGAGTAATTCCTGCGTCTTTTAAAATATGCGGCTTGTATTTCTTGAAATACTTGCACTTTATAAGGAAATAAATTTAGCTGCTTCTTAAGAATAGTCCTGCATGTTCCATAAGATCTTCCCACTTCTTGGGACAGGCGTCTTATACAATTTGTTGGCGTATTTTGCATTATTTCACGAACGTTTGCAACAAGTTCTTCTGTTCTTACAGATGGTCTTCCTGCTTCTTTTTTGTGTTGTATAGAACCTGTTTCCCTAAACACAGCCACGGTTCTTTTCAGGCAATGATAAAAATCCCCAGCAATAAAAGCAACGTTAGGAAAATGTTCGTGAAAATCATCCATGCACAAACCCGGATTGTATTGCCACTCACCATTTATTCTAACCCCGTTTCGAAAATCCGCTTCAACCATGAATGTTTGTGCTGTTCCGTAAAGCCCATTGTGTGAATTGTTCAAGAAATTGGAAAAATTAGCGATGAATAAAATTACTTGTAACGACTGTCAAAGATGACGGAATAACTGATTGATTGTTAATTCAGGTAGTTACTGACACCCAACAGGTATTAAGCTCTACGGCTAAGCATTACGTCCTTAGATGCAAGGCCCTCTTTGATGCAAATAATTTTTGCTCGCACGGTATAACCAAACACGCCATAGCGAATTGAGATTTACATATTTATCGCGGACCCCCGGACTAATGTCATTGCGTTGGCATTGCCGTTACTATGGAAACGAGAAGTGTCAACAGTAAGATCTATAAAAACGACGATGCGTGCCGACGGCCGTTTGAGATAGGTCAGCATTAATTGAGAAAACCTAATTTCAAATTATTAAAATTTGCGCTGTCAAAACAATGCCTACATGGGGTATTTCGACTCGGATATACCAAGATGACCACTTTCAACAATATCTTTAGCAGTACGCGGGAAGCTTCTTTGTCCCAGTGTTTTTTGCCCGCATGGTACATTTGTGATTGTGGAACAAAATTTATTTAAAAAATTGTAATTCGAATTTTCTACGTATTAATATAAATTATACCGATGCACAGTGTGACGGATCGGCAATCTAGCGGGACGAAATGTTTTCCTGCATAATTCATTATTTTTTTTTACCTAATATTATTGATAGTGTATTGTATAAACATGTTTTAATAGTTATTTACGTATTAAAATCACAAGTGCAATTTTAGAGGACAAGAAACCCTTTTTAGTTCGAATAAAGTGAATATTTCAGTTTAAAAAAAAATAGTTTTTTTGTGCATTCTGATAGAATGCACAAAAAAAGTTTGTGTGGTTTATAGTTATATTGTAAATAAAATTAAGCGTTTTGTATTAAACAGTACATTTATTTTTGTTTAAATAACAAAAAAACAATCTTTATCTACTATTAGGTATTATAATGATATTGTAATGAACTAAATTAATCTGAGTCATCTGATTCAAGTTCAGAACTCTCACTACTTGAACCAGAATACAGCTGAGGTATTGAGAGCAAAGAAAGTACTTCGGTTGTAATTTTTCCGCGCGATCTCTTAGGAGGATGCCTAAAAGTAGCTAATAGAGGATCGGATGATATTAGAAGTCTATGTATTAGGTCTTCGTTTGTTTCAATACGGGAAGTCTTTCTTGTAAACTGCTCTCTATACCTTCTGCTATCCTTGTTTCTTGCCTCCTGTGCTTCTTCGGAAAGTTGACCTATTGGAAGAATACAAGAGGCAATAACAATCTTGCTATGAAACAAAATTTTATGTATACTACTGGGCATATAATACCAGGAATATTCTTTTAAATACAAAGTTCGCGTGGCTATAGCATACTCTTCAAATACATTTGCATTTAGTGAAAATCCGCAATTTATTGCTTCTAAAATCACATGAAAGCGCATAATTAACTCTAAATTTATACCCGTTATATCAGCCGTCTTTTCAGGGTTCCTAAAAAATTTTCGAGCTGTATTGCCGTCATTTGTATTACCTGCTTGCTGTGTAGGCATGTCAACCAAGATACCCATTTCTTTTTTAAACCTATCTTGTATATATTTTTTACGATTGGCAACTTTTGTTTTTATTTCAGGCCCACGAGCTTGCCAAATTTTTACTTCTAGTCTATATGCAATGTGTAACAGGCACTCCATAAATCTTATCCACGCATGTAAGGGTGATAAACCAAAAGCAGCCAATTTTAAATCAATTTCTTTTGTTGCAATTACTTCCGGTTTGTTCATGTCTTTTGGTGTGACACCACACAGAAAGCAAGTTTGTGAAGATGTATACGAAGACAGTGAGGTACAAATTTTTCCATCTATCATACTTAAAACTAACAAAGGCTTAACTATAAAAGTTTTGTTTGCAATTTGCACGTTAGTAGGAACTAACGAGGTAATTTCTTGTTCAATAGAGTTCACTTTTCTAACCACCAAATCAGTTGTTTCTTTTGCAAAAATAAACTGTATAGGTCGACAATACCGCACTGAAGAAGGTGATGGGTTCTGCCAGATGACTTGTTTGAAGTCATCTTTAATACAATAAACTTGAAGCGGTACCATTGATATGCTGAATAAATTTTCATCAGTTTGACCTTCAGCTGCAAATTTTTGTTTATAACGGGTTTGCTGGGCTCCATCACAGCCCCATTTAAAAATAATATTAAACTCGGTAATACTTTCTTCAACCACTTCAAACACTTCTTCTTGTGCTGCACATAATCTTAAGATGGTGTGGTCTATTAGCGACTGTAGAGGAATTTCTGCTGAAGTTTCAGTTACGTTGATATTGGTAGGGTAGCAGTTCTTCTTTGCTTCTTTAATTGCATAATACGATGGGAACAGCTTAGGACTTATTTTGTTTACCTGTCCTCTTGTCACATTATATTGGTGCGTTGACAGGTTGGCGTCGATCATTAGTGCTAGAGCTTCATCAACTGACAATGTTTTAGGATTATCTCTTCTTAACTGCCTACTTATTTTAATACGGGTGCCACGAGCGGGAGATGCTGCTGACAACTCTTTTACTATTGCTGCAGAATCTCTTTTCCCCTCTTTACGCAGCTTCATTTCAGCAGCCATGGCGAGTTCTTCGGTACTTGTGGATTTCACCAAGCTAGTAAGCTTTCTCTTTTTTGTCTTTTCCGAACTGTCTTGAAATAATTTGCGTGGTCTACCCAAAACAGAAGGTGGTTGATCCGCGGATGTAGATGGTAGCGAATGATAAATACTGTCAGGAAAAGTAATTGTTCCATTAAGCCACTGAAAATTGCTCTTTAAAAATCTGTTCCGGTTTCGATAACTTTTTTGCCACCTCAACGCCATTTGTTGGCACACACTTCTTAAAGAATTCTTTAAGTCCAAAACAACATCATCGGGAAATGTGACTTGCCCAAATTTGTTAATAACAAAGTCACACACTGCATCATAGCGCTCTGCCTGACTTTGGTCCACCCAAACTTGAAAAATTTCTTGCCGGGAAATTATAGGAGCCATTCTAAAATAAAATAAAAATTTCTCAGAGAGACGCAAGCAGACGCATTTTTTTTTGTTTGACCATAAAGTAGAAATTCTAACTAAAAGATTAAGTACCCGCAGAAGTCCATATTCGCCCATATAAGAAACTTCTTGTCTACAAACAATTTAAGGTATACACAATTTGTTACATCTTTACAGTATTTCCCGAAATTTAATATAAATAATTTTACCACCAAAAAAACACTTACCTATAAGATTTACTAGAACACCAAATAAAACACAAATGCCAAAATATTACACCAATAAACGATCCACTTTGAAATAACTATCACGACTGACGGGCTTTTCCAAAAAGGCCTATGTAATCTATACCTGCTTCCCTTGGGTTTTACACGCAATTATGACCATGCCTCTCTACCTAACAATAAAATTAGTGCCGATTTGACCTAAATGGAATGTTTTTATGCTAATTACTTAATGACACTTAATTCCATGAACCTAAAATTTCCTACTTAAGTCCCGCTAGATTGCCAATCCGTCACACTGTGCGATGGGTGCAACCCTGCATTTCTAAGACACGAGTCGCCACTGTCAAATATTGTTAATAACAATAATAATTAAAATTGTAACAAATAATATCAAATTATCTGCCCATAATTGAAAAAATTAATTTATTTTGAGCTTATTAAATACGCTGAATGCGGACGGAACGGAACCTTTTTTTTTCAAGTTGTACACCTCCCAGCGGATAGACACAGCGTTACGGTTATAATATTGACACCTGACAACCTACCTATTCTTATTTAAGACTTTAAAGGGTGTGGCATGGAGTACTGACGGGTAGAATCATTTCAAGTCAAGCATGAAATTATAAAGATTACCATACGCCCAAAGTATAACAACGTTCATTCTTCTTTAATTACATATATCACTTACTCTATATGATGTTATAAAATTCCATTTATCTAGACAATATTTTTTTGTTAATTAAAATTAACGCGCAATATTTAAGTTGTTTTACTTTTCTCGTAGAAAGAAAGTATTGTAATTATCAATTTTTTTAAGGAAGTCACGTCCAGGATGTGGGAGAAAAGAAATTCTTGAGCTTCTTGGACTAGCTTACTAATGTAATTTAACGTTTCGGTAGTTTGGTTTCTACCTTCTTCAGGGCTACAAAAAATGAAAGGACAACTCGTAAATTTCATTTTCCTTTGATTATTGGCGTTAACAAATAGAAAATGAAAAACGCAATACCTACATCCTAAACATTATATGCATATACAGTGACCGGCAGAAAGTGCGCAGCATATGGGAAAGTTTTTTATCTTTAAGTTTAGAAAATTAATTTTATTTTAGATAGGTTCTGCATGTTCTCAAGGTAGGATCAAAAATTTGAAATTCCGCTAAGAGTAAAGTACCTCCATCTTTCATTTTAGAATATTTTGTGTTATTGTTTGACTAACAATAAAATGCCATATTTGAGTCTTAAAATAGTTTATTGAATTAAAGTAATAAAATCACCAAAAGTTTACAACTTGGTAAACGCCATGTTCTTTAAGACTGGCCAATACTAAAAAGGCGTAACATGGCGCCACCTATATCAATTCTTATAGCCTAGTTAAACGGAACCAACACTTAAGGGTAGGCAACCAAGACTACTTGATAATACATCCTTCCCCTTTAAGATTTTACAAATTTAACTTTTGTAAAGGTTTAGTGATGCGACCTGATCTAGTTATATAGGTTTTTTGCAGTGTGGGTTCTGGGCTGGACTTTGAACTAAATTTAGCATCGGGAACACCACTAGACCTAACATTATCCTGGGACATAGGAGGACTTTGACCAACAGGAAACTTAGTAGGTTTGTGAGAATCTATAGGTTCCAAAATATCATTTACTTTTGATTTTACATTAAAATCGTTTTGTGATTTTCTCAAATCTACTCGATTTCGTCTAATAATTTCTCCATGCTCAGTCTGAACAATATAAGAACGAGGACTTTCATGCTTTCTCAAAATTTGGCCAGGATCCCAATTTTTTGTAATGTGATTAAAAACAGTGACATTTTGTCCTGGGTCAATATCCGGCAAAGGTTTGGCATTTTTATTAAAATATGATTCATTGCGATCCAATCTGTATTTAAGTTTATCAGAAACATTGTGGCACAAAGTTGGTTTTAAAATGTCAGCAGCAATGGGTATTTTTGTTTTACAAGTGCGACTCATTAAAAGCTGAGCAGGGGAATAGTTAATAAATTTTAATGGAGTGTTGCGATATTGAAGTAATGCTTCAAACATATCTTTTCCCTCCTCAAGAGATTTCTTAACTATATTTTTTGCTATACCAACACCTTTTTCAGCTAAGCCATTAGACTGAGGGTATTGAGGGCTTCTTAGCACAATATTAAAGTTCCATTCTTTTGAAAATTCTTTCATTGAAAAACTACCGAAAGGAATATTGTCACAGGACAGTTCATCGGGACATCCATATTTAGAAAAAATTGATTTTAGTTTTAAAATTACTTCATTAGCCGATTTATTTCTCAAAATTACCAGCTCTAGCCAGTTTGAGTAAGCATCATATACTACTAGGTATACATGATCAGCATAAGAAAAAATATCAGCTGAAATTCTTTGCCAAGGTCTATCAGGCAACTTATATGGTTTTAAAGGTTCCTTGATATTCTTTCTTGCAAACTTTTCACATACTTTACATTTTTTAGTGAAATTTTCTATATCTAAACTCATATGTTGCCAATAAAATACCTGTCTAGCTCTTGATTTTACTTTATCCATGCCAATATGGCCTTCATGCAATTTTTGAAGCATAAACAACTGTAATTTTTTTGGCACTACAAGCTTGTTACCAAGAAACAAAAGATCATCACACACTAAAAGATCATCTTTTAATTTTATAAAATGGCGAAGGTGAAAGGGAATTTTATTTTTATCAGGCCAACCAAAATCCAAATATTTAATAATTGTGCTTAAATCAGGATCATCTTTTGTTGCTTGTTTCAGTTCAACTTTCCGTTCTTCCGAAATAGGCAAATGATTTACTAGAGAATGAACAGCAAATTTTAATTCGGGATCGTCAAAATCAGGAGTAATTAAATAAGCTCTGGACAAGGTGTCTGCTATATACAAGTATTTTCCAGGCTTATAGGTAACATTAAGGTCATATTTAAGTAATCTTAATCTTAATCTCTGCAACCTAGGAGTTACATTATACAAGTCTTTTTGAAAAATTGAGACGAGTGGCTTATGATCACTATGCACCAAAACATTTTTAACACCATAAATTAAATAATGAAATTTTTGGCATGCAAAATCAATGGCCAATGTCTCCTTTTCAATTTGTGCGTATTTAACCTCACTTTTTGTAAGACTGCGAGAACTAAACGCTATAGGATGCCCATTTTGTAACAGGCAGGCTCCTAACCCGTCTTTGGAGGCATCAGTCTCAATTTCGATATTGACCGAAGCATCAAAAAACGCAAGAACAGGCGCATGTGACAGTAAATGCTTAAGTTTACATAAAGAATTTTCATGTTCCTCACTCCAAGACCATTCAACATCCAATCTTGTTAGGTTTCTCAAAGGTGCTGTGACTTTGGATAAATTTGGAACAAATTTACCCAAATATTTTGCCATACCTAACAATCTTAATACATCACTTTTTTGCTTTGGGCGCGGCATGTCTGCAATGGCCTTGATGTATGATTCACATGGTTCTATTCCATTTCCTGAAAACAACTGGCCCATAAATTTAACCTGTCTCGACTTAAACTGAATTTTAGCCTTATTAAATTTAATGTTGTACTTTTTTGCTCGTTCAAGAACTAACCTCAAAACGTCATCATGCTCTTGCTCGGTTGATCCGATAATGATTAAATCATCAAAATAAATTCCGACCCCTTTAATATCCCCAAATAATTCATAATTTTTTCGCTGGAAAACCTCAGGAGCTGAGCGTATACCAAATGGTAACCGTAGAAACCGATACCGTCCAAAACCAAAACTACAATAATCCGCGCTTTCATCTGTGATTTTAACCTGAAAATATCCGTCTTTCATATCAAGTACAGAAAAGTATGATTTATTTGTCAAACTACTAGCTATCTCACTAACAGTTGGAATAAGAAAATGTTTACGACTAATAGCATTATTTAAGAACTTTGGGTCTAAACATAACCTTAAATCTTTGTTTTTCTTTTCCACTATAACCAGAGGATTTAGCCATTCCGTTGGCTTATCCACTTTAGCTATAATTCCTTCTTTCTCCAACTGTTCAAGCTTGAGCTTTACTCTGGAATGCAATGCTTGTGGAATACGTCTTATTGGCTGTACATGCGGTACAGCATCTTTTTTTAGAACAATTTTATGAGGTGTAGGAAACTCCCCTAATCCCTCAAAAACCATAGGATAACTCTTTGTGACATCATCAAGTGTTTTAAACTTGTCAGACTTTAAAAAATCTACTCTTTTTACTAAATCCAGATTTACACATCCATTTAATCCTAACAAAGGTATTTGACCTTGACTATCAACAATAATAAAAGGTATTTTTGCTGATTTTCCATTTACATTGCATTCCAAAGTAACCTCTCCTATAGGTTTTATCGTAAAATCACTACTACCATATGCAACCAACGTTACATTAGTTTTTATTACATTTTTTCTACAATCAAATTCATTCATAATATGAAGAGGTAAAACACTAACTTCTGCGCCAGTATCTAACTTAAATTTAATTTGTTTACCCTCTACATCAATGCTTTTAAGCCACATGGCTTCACTAGATGATTTTACACTTTTATTCACTACACCAACCTGTTTAGTTATGGCACTCACATAAAACTGGTCATCTTCACTATCAGAGTTCTCCTGCTCTCGTGGAACAACTTCATGTACTTTTTTCTTCCTGTCATCACGAGATTCCATATTTCCTTTTGATTTACATACTGTAGCAAAGTGATTAAGCCGTTGACACTTTTTGCATTTTTTACCATAAGCCGGACACTTGCCTTTTACATGCTTCGTACCACAATACATGCAATTTTTCTTGTCCGTCATTGGAGCCTCAGACCTCTTAGCATCAACTCTCTTCTTGTTAATACTATTGACTGATGCCATACTCTGCTCCGACCCATCCAAAATCTTTGATTGTGATCGGCTTGCCTCTACAGCCCTACAAAAGCTTATAGCCTTAGTCAAAGTAAGATTAGACTCACGTAAAAGTTTCTCCTGGACCTCCTTGCTTGAAGAACCAATCACAATTCTATCCCGGATCATGTCCTCTGGGTCTTTGTACTTGGTGTTTTTAATGCCCTTTCTTAGCTCAGTCAGAAAAGAATCAAAGCTCTGCCCTTCCTTCTGCACAATACTGTTAAAAAGAAACCTCTCAAAAATTAAATTTTGCTTGGGCGCACAATAATTTTCAAACTCAGCGAGCACCAACGCCAAAGTAGTCTTTTTAGCATCATCAAAACTATTAAATAACTCCAGGGCCTCATCACCCAAGAGATTTTGAAATACCGCCAATTTTTTCTTGTCCTCCTTGTTACTCAGATCAGTTGCCACCATAAAATTCTCAAACTTTTGCTTGAATAGTCGCCAATTTTCAGACACATTTCCTTCCAAATTTAATGGTTCCGGTGGTCTAAACATCAATTCCGCCATTTTCCAAGTGATGTTTTTGCCGTAGGCCGGCCAGTTGCTCCAAAAAACGCTTTGTTTTCTACTTTAAACTGCAAGCCGCCGCGAAATCCACACTAATCCCGTTGACCTGACACCATGTGTTATTGTTTGACTAACAATAAAATGCCATATTTGAGTCTTAAAATAGTTTATTGAATTAAAGTAATAAAATCACCAAAAGTTTACAACTTGGTAAACGCCATGTTCTTTAAGACTGGCCAATACTAAAAAGGCGTAACATGGCGCCACCTATATCAATTCTTATAGCCTAGTTAAACGGAACCAACACTTAAGGGTAGGCAACCAAGACTACTTGATAATACATATTTTTTTACTAAGAATTATTGTTTTAATTTCAAAGTTATACCCAATTCCAAAAATGGATTTAATCGTGTTTTCTGAATAACCCTGTATAAAAAATAAATGGTAAGTACGAAAATAAGATTTTCTGCAGACTTTGTTAGAGATAACCGTCCATCATAAGTCCGATTAGTTTGTTTTCATAATATTATGGCTTTTTAAAATAAAAACATAAAATTATGAAATCTTTTTGCTGCACATCGTATTTTATTTTCTGAGGGAACAAGTTAATTTCATCTAACTGATATTTTTTGATTTACATTGACTTAAAGCATCTCCTAAATAGTTTTTTATACATTCAAGATTCAAGTATGCATAGAAAGTTTCCTTTTGATTTATAGAAAAAAATTTAAATTCAAAATATATTTTGAACGGATTTTATTCGTCACGCAAAATAAATCAATAATATATTTTGTACACATTCTAAATAATTTTAAAATAATATTTCTTCAAAAACTGATTTTTTATGCCCCAAGGGTAAGCTTAAAGCCTAAAAATAAGAACACAAATTAATTTCCTTCTCATAAAGTGTATTTGATAAATGAAAATAACCTAAATATTGATCCTTATTTTGTGACGAATAAAATCCGTTCAAAATATATTTTTAATTTAAATTTTTTTCTTTATAATGGAAATGGAAAATTTCTATGCATACTTAAATGTATAAAAAACTATTTAGGAGATGCTTTAAGTCAATATAAATCAAAAAATATCAGTTAGATGAAATTAACTTGTTCCCTCAGAAAATAAAATACGGTGTGCAGCAAAAATATTTAATATTTTTATGTTTTTATTTTAAAAAGCCATATTATTATGAAAACAAACTAATCGGACTTATGAACGACGGTCACCTCTAACAAAGTCTGCAGAAAATTTTATTTTCGTACTGTTCGATTCCCATTTATTTTTTAGACAGGGTTATTCAGAAAACACGATGATTAAATCCATTTTTTTGTCCAAAATAAGCGAAATTGGAAATTTGGGTATAACTTTGAAATTAAAACAATAATTCTTAGTAAAAAAAATATTCTAAAATGAAAGATCGAGGTACTTTACTCTTAGCGGAATTTCAAATTTTTGATCCTACCTCGTATACCATAAGACATTTACCGGATTTAATGGGGGTTATTTTAATTTGAGAACATGCAGAACCTATCTAAAATGAAATTAATTTTCTAAACTTAAAGACAAAAACTTTCCCATATGCTACGCACTTTTTGCCGGTCACTGCATAATATAATTCTTCTGATAAAACTGAGAAACCGGAATCATCATTATCTGCTGATGAATTTAATAATTTTTTTGTTACAGTTGCAAAAAATATTATAAATGTACTTTCTGCTACCAAATCTGTACAGGATGAATGTTTACTAAAAATTCCTTTAGAATCCTCATATCTCTTCCTACATCCAGTGTCGGAGACTGAAGTGCTTGATACAATAAATAAACTTTGAAAATTTCACTTTGCTAAAACCTGTACGAATTTACCAGTGTTCTAGCTTAAAAACTTAGCGGCTATATTCTTAAACCTTTGACTTTTCTTTTTAATAAATGCATTAAATCTGGCGAATTCCCTGAACCCTTTAAACTCACTAAAGTTGTCCCAATCTTTAAAAAGGGTGATCATAATACGGCGAGTAATTACAGACCAATATCAATAGTGCCCATATTGGGTTAGGTTTTTGAGTCTTTCATTGCAAATGACAACCAATTTGAATTTAGCAAGCACTACTCCACTGTGCAAGCTGTATCGAAGATCATATTTGATATGGTCGAGAGCCTTGAATGGGGTGAGCACGTGGGCCTGACTCTGTGCGATCTTAGCAAGACTTTTGACAGCTGCATCTCTCATGGTCTTCTAGTTAAAAAACTTTCAAGGTATGGTGTTCGGGGTCTTCCTCTCAATCTAATTTCATCCTCTTCCCTTCCATCTTAAATCCAGATACCAAAGTGTCTAACTCGGAGAATCAATATCATCTTTTAGGCCTGTTGAGAGCGGCGTACCATAGGGTTCCGTCCTCGGTCCACTTTTATTTGTTGTATATATTAATGATCTGTGCCATTTCTTAGCCCTAAATAAATGTACTTGTTTTGCGGACGACACTCCATTTATTACCTCCGATGAGGACATTCTAAGTATACCCATGTCATCTTTAGAATCTAAAGCTGGTTTACAAATAATGACCTACCTACAGCTTAATCTCGAAAAAACACAGCGTATTATTTTTTCTACTAATAACAATGTTACGTGTGGTAAATCGGCAAAATTACTGGGAATCACACTGGATGATTGATTAATCTGGTCTGCACATGTTAATATTCTTACAAAAAAACTAGCATCCTCTACTTCTGCCCTGCGCAGATTAAAAAATTCAGTTAATCCATCTACCCTTTTAGCTGTTTATTGTAATTTTTTTGATAATACTTTATTCTCAACCAACTTTAACAAACTTTTACAAACATCCTGCTAACCTTGTCTGTTTATTTTCAGGAACTCTTACGAAAAAACTATACCGACTCTACAACAGTCATCATTCTTCCTGATATCAACACTTCCACAATGTCGACCATACTAGATTACATCTATACTGGCACCTCTGTAGTATACAGTGACTGTCTCAAAGAGTTTCTTTCCGTAGCAGCCTTTTTACAGATTACTGTGGATACCCGTAGTATTGAAAGTGTTCTGGAGAGTCTACATAAAGTTGAGGATGTTAAAAAGCTCGAGACTAAGTGTAACAGTGAAAAAAGGTTGATAGGGTCTACTTTCTCGGCGGGCGAAAGAGTTAGTTTGGAAAATGTTAACTATTGCAAAATGGATGTAAAAAAGCAAGACGTAGATTGTGGTGTAGACGTTAGCACAGAAGTATCAAAAGATCGTTCTGAACCAAGTGTAGAAGTCACACATAATTCTGACTTGAATATTTTTCAACAAAAAGCTCAAAAGAGGTTACCTGATCTTTTACCGATAAGTAGTAGAGTTTTTAGAAAAAAAACTCAACGCAAAATGTGCAATGCAGTTGTCCCTAGTCCATGGTGCCAGAGGAACGATAGGAGTTTTTTAGGAGATCCAAGAGCACTAACTTTGGGAAGCCCCGAAGAGGTAAGTGCACCATGACATTACTTTTTAAAAATCCTAAGGTAATCCTTTTCGGTTTTAAAGAAAATAAGTAGAAATAATTTTTCTGATTTAGGTAGATACCTATACCCCTGGCACTACCCCATAGTCTTAAGAAATAAAAAAAAAACTGTTCATAAAATTAACCTTTAAAAACCAGCTATTTGAAATCGGAATTCGGACAAAGGATTATTTACATGCTTTTTTAAGATTTTCCTAGGTTTCATCGGTTTATATGATGTGAATATTTCCTGGTTAAATTAGGTCCAGTTTAACCTTTAATTCTAATATAAGAAGGTCTCTGCATGCATTATTTTTGTGTTTCGTTTGAGTAATAGGATACATAGCAACCCTAGAAGCAAAAAAGTGATAAAATGGGTGTTTTTTTAACATTAAAATTTAAAAAACCTGTTGAAATAAAGGATTTAACATTATGTTAACCTATGTTTAGAAAGGTAACCGTATCAATAAATTGCATGCATAACGAGCAAATTCGTACGTACCTTAAGTAAGTCAAATGCTCTTAAAGCAGGGGTTTGTTTATTGACAAAAATTTTAATCCCTGGCAGAATTGAAATTTTTAACAGTATGTTAGCCTGGCATATATTTCGGTTAGAAAGGTAACCGTATCAATGTAAGACCAGATCCAATAGTAGGTATGGTATTTATTTTTGGTCTGTGTAGGAATAAGCCAAAAACTGATAATATCGGGATTTCCTTGACAGTAAATGTAATATCTCACTGAATTCAATTAGTTTATATTGAACTGTAGGTATAGTGTTCTACCGATAGGTAGGTACCGTGCGAGCAATAATTATTGGCATCAAAGAGGGCTTGGATTAAAAAACGTATGGCTTTGGTTTAGATCACAATGATATGGGGACGATATATCTAACCAAATATAGGTTAAAATTTTGTCAAATTCATATTATGACATGATATGCCAAACTAATGAGTAATAAAATATGTAGACAAATACAAATTTATTTTTGTTGTTTACAAAATTATTATACTTGCACTTTATAAGGAAATACATTTAGCTGCTTCTTAAGAATAGTCCTGCATGTTTCATAAGATCTTCCCACTTCTTGGGACAGGCGTCTTATACAATTTGTTGGCGTATTTTGCATTATTTCACGAACGTTTGCAAGGTTGTTTAACTTTTTGACTTTCTTACTTGCAACTTATCAATTAATTTTATTGGTTTTAAATTAACGGCTGGCGTTACTGAGCTTTAATCATCAGTACCCCACAAAACACTTTTTGCAATGCAATTTTATGGTGATATTACAATTTTATCCTTATAATGTCTTACTGACATAAAATTGAAAAGTTCTATAAACATTTATTAAATAATCTTCGACACCTTCTTTTCAGGAAGGTTTTTTTCTTCTTCGCCAGTTTATTTGGTTGGTTTAGACCCTCTTTAATAACGTTTTCAAATACTCAGTATGGTTTAACCTTTATCAATTTTCTTCATATTATGCCTCTTCTACACATCAATTTTTTAATTTCATAAAAGCTCCATTAATGTTCTACACCATTTTCTCTTCTGCTAAAAACATCAGCACTAAATAAGTTTGCTGTCTCCTGATGATGAACGTTTCTACGTTCGAAACATGTAGAGACCCCTAGAAAATTTTTATTCTATTAAATTTTGTGGAGGAAAACTTTAGGTTTTTTCATTCTTTCCCATATTAACTTTTGGACTAAGGTAAATTGGGCTAGATCCTCCCTGTGTAAAAATTTTAATGTATAAAATAAATGTTCACCAGCTAAATCTAGTCAAACCAGTGTAGCCAAGACGGACCAGTCCTCAACTTTTATTTAAAAAATCTATCGATAAGTATGGGCGGAGAGACGACCGTCCGCTAGTGGCAATGTTTTATTGGTAGATATATAACGTTCTATGGTTGTACGTAGATCCCCTGCCACAATCGTTCTCTATAACCCCCTGCCCTCGTAGTTATGCTACTGCCACAAAATACCAAGTACCGCCCCCGGTTCTGCAATCTACGTAATTACATTAGATCAGATTATCTATTCTTAAATCAGTTGTTATATCATACCACTTCATAGTTTATGTTTTCCCTGGTCTATTTAAGGGGAACCCGGGGTTAAACTGGACAACGTAACAAGTTTGATAAATTTTTTCGTGAACGCTTTGAATCATGCCCTATCCTATACCTATCTTCAACCGTTTACAAAATATCAACGCTATAATGCTGGTAAATGTTTCTCGACTTAATCAATAACGTTCTGAACTCAAGTCACAATCTTTAAGGCATTGACAATGACAGTTTGCTATACCGTGCCAGCAAAAATTATTTGCAACAAAGAGGGCCTTGCATCTAAGGACGTAATGCATAGCCGTAGAGCTTAATCCCTGTTGGGTGTCAGTAACTACCTAAATTAACATTCAATCAGTCATCTTTGACAGTCGTTACAAGTAATTTGATCCATCGCTAATTTTTCCAATTTCTTAAACAATTCACACAATGAGCTTTACGGAACAGCACAAAACATTTATGGTTGAAGCGGATTTTCGAAACGGGGTTAGAGTAAATGGTGAGTGGCAATACAACCCGGGTTTGTGCATGGACGATTTTCACGAACATTTTCCTAACGTTGCTTTTATTGCTGGGGATTTTTATCATTGCCTGAAACCGTGGCTGTGTTTAGGAAAACAGGTTATATACAACACAAAAAAGAAACAGAAAGACCATCTGTAAGAACAGAAGAACTTGTTGCAAACGTTCGTGAAATAATGCAAAATACGCCAACAAATTGTATAAGGCGCCTGTCCCAAGAAGTGGGAAGATCTTATGGAACATGCAGGACTATTCTTAAGAAGCAGCTAAATTTATTTCCTTATAAGCAAGTATTCCAAGAAATACAAGCCGCAGATTTTGAAGGAATTACTCTCAATGGTTTACCCAAAATTTATTGGAAAGAAATGATTTATTAGACCTGACATTTTTTCGAATGAAGCCTGGTTCCACCTCCGGTTATGTGAATTCTCAGAATACACGCATGTGGAGTAGTGAAAATCTACATTTTTTGTAAAGTCCACATTGCACCCTTAAAAAATTGGTGTCTGGTAAGCTGTTTCCCGAAGAAGAATTGTTGGCCCTATTTTTTTCCATGACACAGTTACAGCACAGCGGTATAGAGACAATATTTTGAATCCATGGAGCAATTACTTGACGACGAACTACGTTTTAGATATTTTCAACAGGACGGTGCAACCGCCCATACAGCCGCCGAAACTATTAACTACTTACATAATTTTTCCGACGACAGATTAATCAGTTTTCGTTCAGACATTGAATTCCCACCTAGATCACCTTGTTTAACGGTTATGGATTACTTCGTTTTTCCTCATTTAGAGAACACTATTTTTAAAACACCAGTTGCAAATTTAAAATAATTACAAGAAAGGATTATCCAAGAATGTGGTAACATTTCTTCAGAGATGCCGGTCAACACTTTCGAAAATATGAAGAGACGTGTGAATTTATGCTTGGAGCATGGCGGTGGCTAATTTCAGCAATTTATGTAATTATTTTTCTTTTCCTTTCTATATATTTTTACTTCGTTAATTTTGTAAACAACAAAAATAAATTTGTAATTGTCTAGGTACTTATTTTGTTACTCATTAGTTTGGCATATCATGTCATAATATGTATTTGACAAAATTTTAACCTAGATTTGGTTAGATATATCGTCCCCATCTCATTGTGATCTAAACCAAGCCACACGTTTTTTAATCCAAGCCCTTTTTGATGCAAATAATTTTTGCTCGCACGGTACAAGTTTGAGACATCATGAAATGTCAGTGAATCTAAATCAAATTTGATCTTTGCTCTGCTGATATAACATCCAAAAAGCGCCTCGCTGAAGATTAACGCAAAGAAATTTTGAATATTATGTTGGGTTGTGGAGATAAAAGTAGAAGTCATAGGGAAGTCCGTGTAGGTATTGTTACATTTGTCCCTGGTTTCCTCTATTTAAAAAAAAATGTAATTCTCGGCTACGCATAAGATAATAACAGAGAAATTAAAATGGGTGGGCTGATTTTGCTTTATAATACCGAACCAAGAAAATCGGAAATTTTAAACAATTTTAAAATTACAGTACTTAATTCTTAGTTGTTTCGTAATTTTTTTAATTTAAAGTTGTGTTGACTATAGTTTCTATTACGGTAACAATATGGCTTGTAAGACTATAACTGGAGCATTCTGTAAACCACCATTCTCTTCCTCGTTTTTCTTAAATTATTTACTGCAACAGTAGAATAAAGCGCAATTTTTTAATAGTATTGAACAGTGGCGTGGGATCCACGGAAAATATGGAAGCTCCGCTTCTTTTACTTTACTTGCCATAACACTAAAAGGTTATCCTGGTTTATATAAAATTATTATTATTATCTAATATCGGATTCGTTTGTTTGTCGACCAGCGGTGCGCCGCACGCGTGTATAGTAGTCCACACTTCTATCGTAGTCTAAGTCATTTATGTTTTCATGGCTTATGTCATCGCCACTGCACACAAATACATTATCTTCATCAATTATCGTCCACCTTGCGAGTCTGTGGCTAAGTGTAAACCATAGACATATACCTTTATAACAGCAAACAATAATTACGAAAGTGGCAAATTTATGGCCTCGTACATGTAAACAAAACTACATATAGTGGATTTCAGCTTAGTTTTTAATGGCCGCCGCTGACACATGTCATTTATAACATTTCTTTTTACAGAACTTAAGGATTGGCCAGGGCCGGACTTAAAAATTATGTGTGAACATGGGTCAATTTATTTGTAGTTGTAATTATGGATGGAAACGAGAATTACCTAAGCAATTTTTAAGATATTTCAAAAAAAAAACACTGAAGGGGAATGGAAATAGGATAGAATATCAGAAAAACAATTTCATTTAATTTTTATTCATAATATAATAAAGTGCTGTTATTTTGGTAAAAACACACTCTTAATTTAGTACAATAAAAAATATACGAGGGGCAGTCGTGAATCTAGTATCATCAATAATTAACTACGTTTTTTATTAAAGAATTATTTTGTTTTTTAATTTGATTTTAGACCATGCAGTGTTAAGTTGAAAAAATCTATATATTATATTTAATAGCTTATTGTTTACTTTTTATTTTCTTATTCACGGGTAGATATTTTTTTCTTTAGACTAGGTTCTAAAGTGTTTGAAGTTTACAATAGGTCTAACTTTTCGTTGGTTTATA
Source organism: Polydrusus pterygomalis (assembly GCA_963969555.1). Taxonomy (NCBI): domain Eukaryota; kingdom Metazoa; phylum Arthropoda; class Insecta; order Coleoptera; family Curculionidae; genus Polydrusus; species Polydrusus pterygomalis. The sequence continues at coordinate 8,729,425 of OZ018376.1, forward strand.
ATAAAACAATAAAAGTTTGTAATGTTATCGAATTAGGTATTTTTTTAATGAATAAAGAAAAAATAATGTTAGTAGATACTACAAAAAAAGATTTTTGTCCATGCGTTTGCAGAACAGATACCTCAAGCACTCTTCAATACAACTGTATGTAAAACTTATTTTAGCATAATGGTTCACTGTGGTTTTCAAATTTAATTTTGTTGCAAGTTCCCTATTATTTTTGGTCTTCATCTGACAAGCTGTCGATGTCGTCGTCACCGTCCGAGACATTAATAATTATTTACTTACTTTTGCATAAAAAGAAACGTCACAGATACACACAGTCCGGCAGTTTAAAACCAAAAAGTCTAATACGCACAAAATATAAGCAAAATGCTGTCTGAAAAATACCAAAAACAGTAACACGAACGATCAAGAATTAAAGACTCTAAGAAATAACAGCAGAATGCACGCGGTGCGCGGTGTGTCCCAAGTCCCAATGCGGCTCTGTGATATTTAAAGAACGCGACGAGACAATCGAATTAATGAAGTACGAAAAGAGATATGCGAGAGCAAATGCGTAAGACAAAGATGCACATACTAACGGCATATACGAGCGATGCTGTGCTTTTGACGAGTTTGAGCTCATTGAAGGGCAACGTATTGAACTGTGTAGTGTGCATCTTCGTCATGTACAGTTGAGTTCAGAAAAAAGTAGGGCACGGATTCTTATCCTATGTAAATCAGGCTTTTAAAAAACATCAAAAGTTTGACATGACACTGACATCCTTTTTTTAAATTTAAAAAAATATCTTTTTTACAAGTAGTGTTATTGATTCGAAGCATAATGCCTAGGCTTGACAATGTTCAAAGGGCTCAAATAATTGTGTTTTTAAATGACGGAATACCTATACGAGACGTTGCCGCTATAATGCACGTAGCAAAAAAACGGTAGAAAATATAAAGTACAGATGGGAAGCGGATGGAACTTTGGATAAGAAAAAAGAAAAAGCCTCCTGGAAGACCAAGAAAAACAACGCAAGAACATGACAATGGTCTTGTGCAATACTTGGAGGAAAATCCCTTTTAAATAATGCGAGCTGCTATTCAGCAAACATATTTTCCTGGTTCAAGACCGACAGGTTGTCGCAGGGTAAAAGAATCACATTTAAAAAATTATGTTGCCGCCAAAAAATTGAAATTAGGGGAAGAACACAAGCAGGCACGAATTATTTTTGCCTTAAATAATATTTTGCGGCCAGACTGGAATAGGGTAGTCTTTACAGACGAAAAGGTTTTTCAGTCGACGTTCAACGGACATATCAGGGTATACAGACCTCGCAATACAAGATATACTGAAAATTTTATCAGTAATTCCGAAAGATCAGGGAGATTTTCGGTAAATGTATGGGCATGGGTGAGTTATCATGGACTTGGAATGTGTTGGATTGTAAATGAAAGGTTTAATGCAGTCACTTACAAAAACATTTTGGAAAATATTATGATGCCTAGTGTATCGCAACATTTCCCTGATCAGAGCTTTATTTTCCAACACGACAACTGCCCTGTTCACAGCGCGGGTATTGTCAAAGATTGGTTCCAGAAAAATAACGTGGAAACTTTGCCGTGGCCTTCAAAAAGTCCCGATATTAATATAATAGAAAACGTGTGGGGTCTAATGACACGAAAAATATATAAAGCAAATTTCAGACCAGCTAACAGAAATGAACTTGTTTCATTTATTGAAGAAACGTGGAACGAGTTAAGTGATGATCTTAATTTTGTTAGAGGTCTATACTTATCGATACCCAATGGACTGAATGAGCTTTTACAAAAAAATGGAGCGATTACTAAATATTAAATATGTGTAATTTTCTTTTTTTAGTTAATTATTGTGTACAATAAAATGTTTGAATTAAGTTAGACTTGTTATTTTTTAATGAAATGAAGAAAAAATGGTAATAAAAATTATGACACATATAAGTCTAGCCCAATGAATAAAAAGTTTGTCTGTTATAATTTGAACACAGTCAATGGCTTGTCCTACTTTTTTATGAACTTTCGGGGATTATGGGTAGGTTTACAACACACAATCGATGTCCTACTTCTTTCTGAACTCAACTGTACATGTAACTATACGGTCAGTTATATATCCATCTCTTGTTAATCTAGCCAATGCCCGTGCCTGAAAGCCGTTTATAGAATTAGGGATTTTAAAATCACGTGTTGGCTAATATGTTTGACAAGAGAGACGTCAAAGCATTAAAAACTAAGGTGAAATCCACTATAAGAATAGGCATGCGCACTGCAAAATTATCGTTTAACGAAAAATATAGGTACAGGTCTGGGCTTTAAAATTTTGTTTGTGTAGCCTAGGCCTAGTTAAATGTATTCAAATTGATCATGATAAAATAAAATTACGTATCAAGGACTATCACTCCTCCATACTTATTGAAAATACAAAATACCCGGTATTTTACCCCTATTTGGGCTAAATAAAATCATACCTTTTATTACTATACTACGTAAATTAATATTAAACACCCACACAATAATAAAGAAATATATTATGTACCTATATAATAATGGTACACTGAGGAAAATTATCTAATACAACAGGTTTACTAAGACATAGTTTGTATTCATGGCTTATTTTGTATTAACCCATATTAAATAAATTGCTAGTTTATCAAACCCGCTTTAGTATTATATCAAGTCCAGATTTGCTAGAACAGTGTTTTTATTGGTAGTTATTAGTTCCATTAGCAGCACAGTCTTTGTTGAATAATAAACTACTTTTAATACAACAAGTTTGTTAGGAAATAAATTGTATCTTCTCAATGCGACGCATTTTGTTCCCAGTAAAGCGCTTTCTCTACAATTAAGAAAGCAGAACAGCGTCCCCCAAAACGAATTGTATCCGTTAGAATCTATAATACACAAGACGTTAGTGGGAATTCGTAGCGATCGGCAATCGCCGCGCGCCTTATTATTAGTTTTAACGTATTTGTTGCGCAGGTCACATCGTTGTTCCGAGTCTTCTAGCTGTCCTGTCTGAATTTGAATTTTATTGAGCGTACCAATAGCTGTTTCAATAATTTATTTTTACTTATTAACTTACTTTATTAACCGTAGCAAGCAAAATATTATTATGATTAATGTCAAGTTTCATTACAACTGCCAGTCGAAACTAATACAGTATATAAAACCATATTACACCCCCAATGGAACTTGATAATTATTTACTGTGAGTATTTAGAGTAATAATGGCTATAAACCATTCTATGGTAGCAATAACTCCTATTTCCTATTGGCTAAATTACCGTGATATTATTACTACACAACGGTTTAGCAATTTTCGTTGTCTTACAGTAGGAAAGCACGTTGCTGTCACCTATAGTATTAAACAGTTGTATAAAGAGTATCTAAATTCTTATAAGGAATAGAAGGTTTTTTTTTTCAGTTTAATACCATGCGAGCAAAAATTATTTGCATCAAAGAGGGCCTTGCATCTAAGGACGTAATACTTAGCCGTAGAGCTTAATATCTGTTGGGTGTCAGTAACTACCTGAATTAACAATCAATCAGTTATTCCGTCATCTTTGACAGTCATTACAAGTAATTTGATTCATCGCTAATTTTTCCAATTTCTTGAATAATTCACACAATGAGCTTTACGAAACAGCACAAAATATTATTTATTGTTGAAGCGTATTTTCAAAACGGGGTTAGAGTAAATGGTGAGTGGCAATACAATCCGGGTTTGTGCATGGACGATTTTCACGAACATGTTCCTAACGTTGCTTTTATTGCTGGGGATTTTTATCATTGCCTGAAAAGAACCGTGGCTGTGTTTAGGGAAACAGGTTCTATACAACACAAAAAAGAAGCAGGAAGACCATCTGTAAGAACAAAAGAACTTGTTGCAAACGTTCGTGAAATAATACAAAATACGCCAACAAATTGTAGGTATAAGACGCTTGTCCCAAGAAGTGGGAAGATCTTATAGAACATGCAGGACTATTCTTAGGAAGCAGCTAAATTTATTTCCTTATAAAGTGTAAGTATTCCAAGAAATACAAGCCGTAGATTTTGAAAGACGCAGGAATTACTCTCAATGGTTTACCCAAAATTTATTGGAAAGAAATGATTTATTAGACCTGACATTTTTTGTGGATCAAGCCTGGTTCCACCTCTTCGGTTATGTGAATTCTTAGAATACACGCATGTGGAGCAGTGAAAATCCCCATTTTTTTGTAGAGTCCACATTGCACCCTCAAAAATTGGTGTCTGGTTAGCTGTTTCCCGAAGAACAATTATTATTGTTGGTCCTATTTTTTTCCAATACACAGTTACAGCACAGCGGTATAGAGACAATATTTTGAATCCATTATTTGTGGAGCAATTACTTTACGACGAACCACGTTTTGGATATTTTCAACAGGACGGTGCAACTGCTGATACAGCCGCCGAAACTATTAACTACTTACGCAATTTTTTCGACGACAGATTGATCAGTTTCGATCAGACATTGAATTCCCACCTAGATCACCTTGTTTAACGGTTATGGACTACTTCGTTTTTCCTAATTTAAAGAACACTATTTTTAAAACACGTTGCAAATTTAGAACAATTACAAGAAAGGATTATCCAAGAATGTGGTAACATTTTTCCAGAGATGCTGGTCAACACTTTCTAAAATATGAAGAGACGTGTGAATTTATGCTTGGAGCATGGCGGTGGCCAATTTCAGCAACTTATGTAATTATTTTTCTTTTTCTTTCTGTATATTCTTACTTCGTTAATTTTGTAAACAACAAAAATAAATTTGTGTTTGTCTACTTATTTTATTACTCATTAGTTTGGCATATCATGTCATAATATGAATTTGACAACCTAGATTTGGTTAGATTTATCGTCCCCATATCATTATGATCTAAACCAAGCCCTACGTTTTTTGATCCAAGCCCTCTTTGATGCAAATAATTTTTGCTCGCACGGTATATTCAAACAGCAAAATATAATCTAATTTAATTTGAGAAACTAAATAGTAGATGGGTGAATTTTTAACTTTGGGCATGGATCCGAAAGCTCGCGATTCAGTCATGAAGTGCGCCCGAAATCCTACAACACTGCGTTGTCTTCTATTCCCTTTCGACTTGGAAATAATCCATTACTTACTCGCTTGCTCGTATGGAAATGAGCACCGGCACAATCGCTTACCAGACCTCTATAGGTACTGTATACTTAATTTGAACAGCAAAAAAGCTCTCAAATTGTTTTTGTTCAAACACTTTTAACTGTAAGTGTTGACATAATACGATGAAACCACGAAAAAAACTGGTATACGTACACACGAACCTATTAGAATATCGTTCAAATATTTACACTAAACAAACACCAAATCTAAAATCAATATTTGAAAAAAATACAGTTGTGCCTACTTTTAAGGTGTCACGATAATGCAAATCGTGGTCAACAAAAATAATAATTTGTAAAATCAATAATATACATACCTACAAAACGCCATGCTATGATATTATTATTTAATTATTACTATTTTTGCTAAATAAAATATTGATACTGCCGCCAACCGACTGACAACAGTTGCAAATAAATTTGTCTATATTTAAGCAACATCAATAAGCTACTTGGAATTGCAATTAGCTAAAAATTATTCGTGACAAAATTTTTAATTGGCAATTTTTCGCCGTCACCAAATACGGAACACCAAAGAATATTAAAATAACGTAAAATCTTAAAACTTCCTCAAAGTATGCCGTGAAATCGATTCCGCATGTACCGTGCGAGCAAAAATGATTTGCATCAAAGAGGGCTTGGGTTAAAAAACGTGGGGTTTGGTTTAGATCACAATGATATGGGGACGATATATCTAACCAAATCTAGGTTAAAATTTTGCCAAATTCATATTATGACATGATATGCCAAACTAATGAGTAATAAAATAAGCAGACAAACACAAATTTATTTTTGTTGTTTACAAAATTAACAAAGTAAGAATATACAGAAAGAAAAAGAAAAATAGTTACATAAATTGCTGAAACTAGCCACCGCCATGCTTCAAGCATAAATTCACACGTCTCTTCATATTTTCGAAAGTGTTGATTAGCATCTCTGGAGAAATGTTACCACATTCTTGGATAATCCTTGCTTGTAATTGTTCTAAATTTGCAACTGGTGTTTTAAAAATAGTGTTCTTTAAATGAGGAAAAACAAAGTAATCCATAACCGTTAACCAAGGTGATCTAGGTGGGAATTCAATGTCCGATCGAAAACTGATCAATCTGTCGTCGAAAAAATTGCGTAAGTATAGTTAATAGTTTCGGCGGCTGTATATGGGCGGTTGCACCGTCCTGTTGAAAATATCCAAAACGTAGTTCGTCGTCAAGTAATTGCTCCACAAATGGATTCAAAATATTGTCTCTATACCGCTGAGCGTTAACTGTGTCATGGAAAAAAATAGGACCAACAATTCTTCTTCGGGGAACATTTAACCAGACACCAATTTTTTGAAGGTGCAATGTGGACTCTAGAAAAAAATGGGGATTTTCACTACTCCACATGTGTGTATTCTGAGAATTCACATAACCGGAGAGGTGGAACCAGGCTTCATCCGAAAAAAATGTCAGGTCAATTAAATCATTTCTTTCCAATAAATTTTGGTAAACCATTGAGAGTAATTCCTGCGTCTTTCAAAATCTGCGGCTTGTATTTCTTGGAATACTTGCACTTTATAAGGAAATAAATTTAGCTGCTTCTTAAGAATATTCCTGCACGTTCCATAAGATCTTCCCACTTCTTGGGACAGGCGTCTTATACAATTTGTTGGCGTATTTTGCATTATTTCACGAACATTTGCAACAAGTTCTTCTGTTTTTGCGGATGGTCTTCCTGCTCCTTTTTTGTGTTGTATAGAACCTGTTTCCCTAAACACAGCCATGGTTCTTTTCAGGCAATGATAAAAATCCCCAGCAATAAAAGCAACGTTAGGAAAATGTTCGTTAAAATCGTCCATGCACAAACCAAGATTGTATTGCCACTCACTATTTACTCTAACCCCGTTTCGAAAATACGCTTCAACCATGAATGGTTTGTGCTGTTCCGTAAAGCCCATTGTGTGAATTGTTTAAGAAATTGGAAAAATTAGCGATGAATCAAATTACTTACTTGTAACGACTGTCAAAGATGACGGAATAACTCATTAATTGTTAATTCAGGTAGTTACTGACACCCAACAGGTATTAAGCTCTCCGGCTAAGCATTACGTCCTTAGATGCAAGGCCCTCGTTGATGCAAATAATTTTTGCTCGCACGGTATCTTCTCGATAACTTTCCCGATTTTGACAATTATTTTCAACGTACCTTTAAGATTTTATAAAAGACTGCAACTCCCTAGTTTTATAACTTTTATAAAGCAATAGGACACTCTTAAATTTGACTTAAACAGTTTTATTTCAAACTAGTACGTTCAGCAGATGTTTAAACATTTATTGAAGTAAAAACAAACCGATGTCAACGTGTTGTCATGATTTAACAAGCAAAACTAACCTTACCTTAAATTATTTAATTGAACTCCGTGTCGCTGACTTCAAGACGCACCTGTGGTATAGCCCACTGGAGGGTCGTTTGTGATCTGAAAGGGACTCTTGGTTCACCAAGTATTCGTTGGGTTTACCCTTCAAGCGTGCAAGTTGTATTTCTCTGTCTCTGTTAAATTATTAAAGCAAATTAAGGTTGTGTTGGATTTCATTTTATTAGTCATCTGCACGACTAACAACCTCCAAAACAGCACTAAAAATCTTTTAAAATGGCTCTCAATAGACTAAAATACTTTTTTTCAGGTTCAAAAGCTGCACTCCGAAGATACCAACAACAATTTCCAACTATCCCAGAACGATACCCCCAAGTGTGCTTCAAAAAGTCTCGATAGCATTATTCGCCACCTGTACTTAAATAACCTCGACAGCGGTAAAGAAAGAACTACAAGCAATTATCCAAGTCTAGGTGAAGATTACTCAAAAAAAGGTGACTTGAGGACACAATGTAGTGATACTTACCAAATGGATATTGGGAAAGCATCAATTGAACTGCCTAGTGTGAATAACTTTTCTTTCTCGCGTAGTTTAACTGCTCTAAAACAATTTGAAAATAAAGCTCAGTCCGACTGCACTGATTTTGGTGACATTTTGAACAAAAAGTGTAGTGACAAACATCTACGGACATTTCTGAGCAATTCCTTTGCAGAGCCTGTTAAAAAGAATATCTCGCAATCGGATTTTGCACAAAATTTAAGTTTATCTAGGAAAAGTGCCAGTTTACCTCAAACTTCCCCTAATAGTCCTCCTTCAAGTGGTACTTTAATAAAAAAGTCAACGATTTTAGAAACTTCCTTAACATCGCCAAAAAAGATTTATGATGATGAAAGAAGTGATACCCAGAAACTCACCGCATCAATGTGTATTGAACTGAACTCAAATTCTAATGATAACAGCAGTTGCAATGATGTTTCAAATGATAATTCCTTGAGCAATGATTCCAGCGGGGATGAGAAAAAAGAAGAATCAAACGTCAAGAAAAAATCGTATAAATGTGAAGACTGTGAAAAATCATTTAGTCAGTTGAGGAATTATAAGTACCATAGGTAAGTAAATTTTGTTATCGCAATATTATTATGTGTAGGTAATTATTGTGCTTCACCGTGGTGGCGTAATTAAAATGTTAAAATTTAATATACTAGAATTTAAACTTAAATTCAAGAGTAAGTATCATAGAGACATAATATAATAAAATTGAGATTTATAATGCTTAAAATGTACTAGAAATGGACAAGGTTAAAATATGTGATTTTTTGATAGCCCTTATAAGCAGTTGGAGAAAAGTTGACTCAAAAAATACAACAGAATCAGGCAATCGATGACAATCATCATAACTTTCTGAAACAACGAAACAATTCGTCTATTTTCTTAGCCCAGTAAATCAAATAGAGATAGTTTCATAAATTCACTCTCTAAAAAAGTATTCGTCACCTGATTTTGACAACATTACTTTTATAACATTAAAAAACATTGCCCCTTTTATAGCTAAATCTTAAGCCACGTAATAAATTTAATTTTTTTCTAAAGGTGTCTGTCCAAACCACTTTAAAATATCAATTAAAACCTGTTTTAAAAAAAGGGGATAACGTAAACGTGGAAAATTTTTAGACCTATTAGTCTTCTATTAAATATTAGCAAAAGTTTTGAAAAACTTGAAAAAATAGACTTGTAAACTTCTTACTATTTTCAGACCGCCAATTCGGATTTCAAAGAAATGTATCTAAAGGGTTTTCCAATAAGAACGATATGATTTAAAAACGATATGGTAACCATGGTAATAAAGTTATACCTGTCACCAGTTGTCAGTTATTGTCAGTAAACTATAACAATTCATTATGGCTAAATACGCGCTTCAAGAACGTTTGGTTATTAACCAAAAGTTTTACGAAAATGATGATGTTTTGTGAACACTTATCGCGCACTTCGCGAAAACTTTGGTGTAAATAATCGTCCTCCTTTGCTTGCCATTCGTCGCATCGTTGAGAAATTTGAAAATAATTTTACTCTTCACGATGTAAAAACACCAAGAAGACATCGAAACGCAAGAACTGTTGAGAATATTGCTGCTGTAAGAGCTAGTGTTGCAGTGGATCCAAATTTATCAATTCCTCGTCGTGCTCAAGAGTTAAGGATTAAAAAAACGACAACTTGGCGTATTTTGAAAGAAGACTTGAATTTACACCCGTATAAGATTGTTTTGACCCAAGAACTTAAGCCACTGGACCATTGTCGGCGCAGAGAATTTTCTGCTTGGAGTTTAGAACAACTTGAAAGGGATCCTAATTTTGCCAAAAAAATTATCTTTTCAGATGAAGCTCATTTTTGGTTAAGTGGATACGTTAACAAGCAAAATTGCCGTTTTTGGTGTGAAAACAATCCACAACAGATTCATGAGAAGCCTTTCTATCCGCTAAAGGTAACTGTATCGTGTGGTTTATGGTATGGTGGTATCATCGGACCATTTTTTTTCCAAAATGAGGCAGGAGATGCAGTTACAGTGAATGGTGAACGATATCGACAGATGTTAAGAAATTTTTTGTGGCCAAATTTAGATGCACTTGATTTGGAGGATATGTGGTTCCAACAAGACGGTGCCACATGTCACACTGCTCATGAAACTATCGATATACTGCAAGAAAAGTTTGACGAAAGGATAATTTCTAGGAATGCTACTGTTCAGTGGCCTCCAAGAAGCTGTGATTTAACTCCTTTAGATTACTTCTTGTGGGGCTATTTGAAATCTAAGGTTTATGAAAACAGACCACAAACACTTGATGCATTAAGGTTGAACATTAAACCCTGCATTCGTTAGATCGCGCCCGATTTATTGCATAAAGTCATCGAAAATTGGGTTCTTCGAATTCGCTCGTGTACACGAAGTCGCGGAGGACATTTAAACGATGTATTATTCAAAACATAAATGTTATCGACTATATTTTAAGATAATATAGAACGTTTTGCTGTATCTGAAATTATTTTAATTTTATTTCATTTTGAAATCATATCGTTCTTATTGGAAAAACCTTTACTAACGATGCTATTGCATTATTAACTAGTAGCATAAATGCAAATCTCGACTCACATAGATGTTGTGCCGCGGTGTTTCTAGACTTGGCAAGGGCATTTGATACTGTGGATCATCGCAGGCTTTTGTCAAGATTAGAGAACATAAGTATTCGCGGTCCGACACTTTTCCTACTAAGTAGCTATTTTATATCAAAGACAAAAAGTGGAAGTAAAACAAGAATCTAGTAGTTTACAGAAAATCAAGTATCGTGTACCGCAAGGGACAGTATTGGGTCCAATACTGTTCACACTGATACAGTTTTGTTTGTTGAGAGTAACTCATGGGAAGGAGTCGAACAAAAAATTAATTGTAATTTACAAAAAATGGTGCGGTGGTTGGATAATAATTTGTTGACTATCAATTTAAGTAAAACCAAGTATTTACCCTTTGCAAGTAATATCTTACGCCTTCCCTACAAAGAGCAAATAAATGTCGACTTACCATTTAGAAAAGAAAAAATTTGAACTTTCTGACTCTGATAATTATTTAGAAATATTATTTGATAATAATTTAAAATGGAACCATATCATAATATATAACAACTTACTAACAAACTTGGACCCTTATTTTATCTATTCAATCATATCAAAAGATATCTGATATAAGTTGTATGCGAACAATATATTTTGCTTTAGTTCCGTCTCTGTTAAGCTACGAAATAACTGCATGGGGAGGAGCTTACCAAAACCTTACCCCCTTAAACCCCGGAAAATTGCTCAAAAAAGAACTATTAAAACTATTTATGGTCTTAACTATGAGATTATCCACTGATTGGCACTGATCAGCTGTTCGGATTTACAAATCTTTTAAGCGTTAGAAATATTTATTACAAAAATTCCCTACTATATTTAATTCGAACTAATAATTATTTTGATTTGCCACATACACCAAACTATGAAACTAGGTTTCACGTTTATAGTAATAAAAAATTGGCTAAAATGTCCACGTCGTTGAGACAAAGAAGTTTTTTTATATGTAGGATCCAGGGTATTTAACATTATTCCACAAAATCTTAAAAGTATAATTCGCCAAGTAAGATTTGTAATGAAATGGCTTATTGCTGGTCCTCCAATAATCTTCTAGAAAACAAAATTGCTTTAAGGTTCTATGCTCGTGTACCTGCAATATTGATTCCGCTTGTTTGCTTACTTTGCAATTTTTATATTTTATTACATTAACTAACCTAAAAAAATAGCATACCTGCAGAAAGTAAGTAGTCCCCTCTCACAATTTAAATAACTTCATTATATTAAATTTTATTGTATCTAACTTATAACTATAACTTTATGAGACAGAAAATATAGTGTAAAGTGTGATCCAAAAACATTTTATTGTAAATAATAATTTTTTTAAATAATTTGGTTGGTTCTGTAACTTACTAAAAAATGCATGTTAAATAAATCGATATCTTTTTAATTGCTAAATAAAATTGCTACTTGATAAGCAACTATGTAATAATTTTGCCAATTAAGAACACAAAACACGATTCTGTAATTAAAAGGCGTGTTTTTGATGCTATTGGTCAAATTAATTAATTAAATTTTTCAGTAAGTAAGTATTAAAACAAGTTCTTGTAAACGCACAAATTATAATTATTAAATCAGTAGATTAGATAAAATGTTTGCACGATTGCCATCTTACATGTTCGTCTGTAGTTTAACTTTTTATTTTTTGGGACGCTTGGTTTTTTTAGGAACGCAGGGCGAACCGATTAAAGGGTTGGGTAGGGAAGAGGGATCGGCTACCCTAAAATTCTATGAAAAACAAATAAGTTGGAATATTTCGATGTTCTAATAGTTGAGAATTTATTTTAAATTTTTTTAATAATAATAATTCGTCTTTATAAGTTAAAGAACAATGTTAAGGGCGAAGTTTAGTAGTCATATGGGATAAAACGGTTATTTTTACACTTATGAGAATTACATAGCTTACGCTTAAAGAAGCAATAGATTAAACTTACAATAGAAAAATTAGTTACAATTGGGGTTGAGATGACAATAACATTAATTTTAATGATTTCTAATAATAATAATTATGTTTATTTAAAATTTAATAATATAATAAATATGTTTATGTTGTCTTCTATAAACTCATTCTTTAATCAGTTCAAGCAAGCTGAGCTTGTTAGGGGCAAATCTTATTTTTTGTTTTAGTATGTAAAATCATAAATCATAAATATGCATTAAAAATTAAGTTTTAAAGTAAAAATGTTAATTTATAGTATAAACGCTGTTCTTTATGAAGAACTATATTACCTATAATAAAATTATTAATTTATAATTTTTAGGTAAAAAATATTACTTATATAAATTATTCAGAACGATATTAATTAATTAATTAAATGTTTTAATTTCGACTTTAAATTGTTTTAATGAAATCAATTTTTTTTATTTTTGTTGGTAAATAATCGTTTAAATAAAAACATAAATATTTGAATTTTTTTTGTCCTATGGACTTATTTATTTTAGGTTTTATGGTTATTTCATTTTTATGGCGTGTATTATGATTATGGTTTTTAAATTGTATAAGGTTTTTATTTTTAAATATATATATTAAGATATTATAAATGTAAAGTTGTCCTATGTTCAACTTTTTGTTTCTGAATATAATTCTTTTGGAGGATAAAGATAATCTTTATTGAATATAATTTTTAGAAACCTTTTTTGTAGTATTTCTAATTTTTTAACTAAAGTTCTATTTATTCCTCCCCAATCTAAAATTTCGTAATTTAAATGAGTTTAAACTAACGCGTAATATAATATTTCCATATGTCTTACATTTAAAAATTTGTGAAAATTAAAAAAAAAATGTTTTTAAAAATCGGTAGTAAACTTCTTAATTTTTTAATTAAGTATTCTATGTGAAAATTCCAATTTAATTTACTGTCCAAAATAATTCCTAAATATTTTATTTTATTAACTTTAAAGTAAAAGAAATATAATTTGTTTTATTAAAATTAATTGTTAACAAATTGTTATCAAACCAATTTTTTATAAAAATAATGGTCCTAAAATTGTTCCTTGAGGAACACCATACTTAAATAGCTTTTTTCTTTATCTATTTGAACATAAGTTGGTCTATTTTCAGATAATTTTTAATTAATTCTAATTGCTTTCCTCTGAATCCAATATTTTCAAACTTTTTTACAGTAAATTATGGCTAACCGTATCAAAGGCTTTTGCTAATCCTAGAAAAATACTAATACATGGTTACCTAGTGCATCATATATTTGTTCTGTTAGATAGCAAAAAAATAGCGTTTTGCATTGATTTATTTTTTGAAACTCAAACTGTTTATTAGAAATAAAATGTGATTTTTTCCAAATAATTTTCAATTCTTAATTTTAAAATTTTTTCGAATACTTTTGCTATCGAAGATAATAATGTTATTGGTCTATAATTACTAGTTTTACTAGAATCTCCATTTTTAAAAATAGGTTTTATTATACCAATTTTGGAAGCTGCTGGATACCTATATACTGGTTTTAAAAATATTATTTATAAAAAATGTTAGTGGTCTAGAAATAGTAGTTTTAATAGTTTTTAATATTTCTGTTGTTATTCCATAGGCACCATCAGGAGATTTCTTTAATTTTAAACTATCAATTACATTTGCGAACTCTTTATGATTAATGCAAAAAAGTTTTGTCTGTTTCCTTCCGCCAAACTCATCCCCAGACGCGTTTCGCCGTTTACGGCTCATCAGTGAGGCTCAGTTTGGCAGAAGGAAACAGGGCTCGAAGATGTGATCCGGCACTTGTACCGGTTTTGAGAGCGCACTTGCAAAATTTTCTGTTTTTACAGAATAACCCCTTTACGACTGACCTTTTCTAAGGTACCGTACTGGGACGCAAGATGTCGCACCGGGTTCTATAATTCCCGTCGATAATCTTTATGATTAGTTTCTTCTAAATAAAATTAATTTATATTGTTTATTTTTTTATTTGAAAATGTGTTATTACCTTTATTGATTTTGTTTGCTAGCTTTTCTCCCACTTCAGAAAAATAGTCAATAAAGCTATTAGCTATACTTTTTTTTTTATCAGTAAGTGATTCATTTCATCAAGGTACCATAAAGCGGGGCTACTTCGAACATTTTTTTGAAGTTTTTTGAACATTGCGTTGGTGCAAGTTAAGAAAAATTACCCAAAATTTAAATATAACATTATTGAACATTCCTTTAGGTATTCCGATCTTCATAATTATGAAAAAAATGATAAAGTATTTTTTTTATTATTGATAAAAGTTGTTCGAACTTACCCCTATGGGTGGGGTAAGTTCGAACATAGGCTTAAAACGCACAGAAATTTCATTTTAGACCTAGATATGTGTAAATTCGAACAATTAAAACCTTTTAGGCTTATAGGAGCAGTAAAATTTTAAAAAATAATACATGTTTTTTGATAAACAATGCTTTATTTAAGAAACAAAATGATTTGTAACATTAATCTAAACGTTCTAAGCCAAATAAATTTAAAACTAAATTTTTATGCCACTGCAAAGTAAAAATAATCACCAAATACAAAACTTCTTAAAAGTAAATACGAATAAACAAAATAAAAACTTATACAAAAGTTTATTCGATGGAACATTTTGCGGGTAAATCCATAAATGTGTATCGATTTCTCCTTAAATCTTTTGGCTCTTGAAGTTTCTGTAAAATATTATTTCGATTTATCAACGATTCATCTTTAACATCTGGGTAATGAAAATAATTGTGTAGTATGTCGGATGATTTTCGCCTTAAAAGTTTACCAATGAAAGCTCGGGTTGGTCAGGAAAAACTTCAGTAGTTTTCCTAGTTAGTGGAAATCCCCACTTTGCAGCTTTTTGAATTGCCGATGATAGACAATCCTTCTCTTCTTTTGTTAAAATTGGTTGCCTACCTGCTGGCAATGGATGATTTTTCTTCATTTTGTTGCACAGGGTGGCTACCGGTATACCGTAAACTTCCGAGGCCTGTCTATAATTAATTTTCTTATTTCGCAGATCTTCGAGTGCCTTTTCTAAAGATTATTTCGTATAATTGCCATAATGTGCGGTCCCAAGCCGTTTTTATACTTTCGGAACATGTTCGAAATTACCCCACTAAAAGTAAAATTATTTTTTTAATTTTTTTGTAATTACCCTATTTACTAAAAACAAAATTTGTATTGCAAGTCATGTTAAGGACATGTCAAGCAATATTTCTACAAGATTATATAGAGATATGACTTTGAGGATCAGTGTTACAGAGGTTTCTTTGCAACCCATCTATAAAACGTTAAAAATACGAATTACATTGTAAAATTTACTCCGTAGTTACTTACCGCTCAAATCTGGTCCAAACACCGCAAAGACATTCGACCGACTGCCTACTTTTGATTCGCGATTAAACAAGTTCGACCAGTCTAAGAATATGCGCGTGGCTACGAGAAAAGCGAAAAGAGGGGGGAATGTTCGAATTTAGGCAACCCGTTCGAAATAACCCCGCTTTACGGTACGGGTCTGCCAATATTTTATTTTATGGATAATAAAATTAGTATGTACGCTATATCTTTACAAAATATTAAGACTCCCTTACAGAATTTAATAGATAGCTAATGCGAAGAACTTAGTCTGGTTCTGGTTCTGAAGCCAACCGCTTAACGTAAACGACTTTAAGAGGTGCCATTAATGACAGGTGATGCGGCGTGATGCGGCCAGTTCGTAGATAAATTTGACTTTAGAACCAAATGATTGTGAGTCACCGCTGACAATCTATTTCATTGTATTAGAATTTTGACTGAGGTTGTTATCTTTATTTTTCCAGATCGGTACATGAAGGCACTAAAGAATTTTCAGCAAAGTGTCCCGAATGTGGAAAAATGTTCAACGACAGAGGGTACCTGAGTAGTCATATGAAAATTCATAGAGACAGAAAAGAATATGCCTGTCCCAACTGTCCAAAAAGATTTAACCAAAGAGTCGCTTACAATATGCACTTAAGAATACATACAGGTAGGTAATCAGGATGCGTTAATTTATTAATTTTAAAAAAATATAAACAAATACACGTGGATTTTCAACCTGAACAAGGGAATCGTTTATCTGTTTATTTTGCATCTACAGGTTTAGTATGTATTGCGACCTATATATATATATAGTTTTTATACGCCATATAAAACAAAATATTTTTTATAAACTTATTTGCCAAAAAAAATTTATTTAATTTTTATATACAGTGTGACCAGTAAAGTCCGCATCATATGGGTTTTTTTATTAATAGCTTTATTCGAAATTTGACTTTGGCATCAAGTTCTGCTTCGATCGAGATGAAAATTAAGCAAAAAAATAGTAGTCACGTGATTCGCATTATCTGTCAAATTTTAATTTTTTCCAAAAAATAATTCAAAAGTAGGGTTATTTCTGAAAGTATCGAAAAAAGTTATTAAAAAAAGTTTTTTTAAATGCAGTTTCTAGCGCACTTGCTAAATTTCAGCTGCATAAGATAATTTTGATATTTTATCCACCACTAAAATTTATTTTTCACTTAATGAACACTTTACTGATGACACTGTGTTCTTTTTATCTTAATATTAAGGTGAATTATTTTCAAACACAAACTACGTTTTAAAAAATACTTATTTTATGAAGTTACCTTATACAGGGTTAAAAACAAATAAACTTTGCATCACATGCGACCAAATTTTAATAGCCCAATTTTGATTTTGTAGAAAAACACACATTTAATATGACGCTATACTTTAAAGAAAATGTATCTGAAATAAAGTATTGTCAAAACTAAGAAGTTTTATGTAGGTTGCGTTGAGTCTTATTTTGCAAAAGTGGTGCAATTTACAAAATATGAGTAAAAAATCGAAATTATCTTATGCAGCTAAAATTGCATTTGGGCTGGAAACTGCATTTAAAAAAACTTTTTCTAAAATTTTATTTTGATACTTTCAGAAATAACCCCACTTTTGAATTATTTTTTGAAAAAAATTAAAATTTGACAGATAATGCGAATCACGTGACTACTATTTTTTTGCTTAATTTTCATCTCGATCGAAGCAGAACTTGATGCCAAACTCAAATTTCGAATAAAGCTATCTATTAATAAAAAAAAACCCATATGATGCCGACTTTACTGGTCACACTGTATTTAAATAGAATTCCCATGCAAATAATAAAAACCCCGAACTGGCCGTAATTAGAATAATAACAAATAGAGGTTGAAGTTAGTACCTACTCATTATTCGTATTTTTGATTTTAAAACTGAATTGGCACAGTTACATCTTTTTTTTTACTTTAAGATAAAAAAAAAGAACAAACAGTCGGAGTAGCAAAATTTGTACATTTTGATCATAATATCTTCGTCTATCTATCGTGTCAATAATGACATATATGTCGCCTAGAAAAGATTATTTTTACGACACAAAATAACTATATCTTTACGTAAAAATGTAAGTTTTACCTTGTAGTTTACGTGCCGTAAAATTGACGTGGTAATATGACGTCAACTGTCTATGACTTAGGTGTGTCTTTTTAACGTCTTTTTTAAGTCGTCCTGTTGGTCAGTGTGACGTAACTGATGCCCAAAAACGGAGTCAGAATGATGACCGTCTGCTACCTGGAATGGGAAGAAGACCTTTTGCGGGACCATTGCGGAAGTAGTTCCTAGTTTTATTTCTAGGATAAGGTTTAGTCTTGCAATTGCATTGACTGCACCTAATGTAAACAAGATTTTAGAAAAGGGTTTTTTTAGTTGCCAATACAGATCGCGTCGCACGCCACTGCTAACTAAAATTTTGAACCTAGTTTATGCAAATGATTTATTAAACTTATATTTAATATTTTATCACGTATTGATGAGGTGTTTGCTCAGCTTGTTCTGTAATTAATTTCTTATCTAAAATAAAATGTCGTATTTGTAATGAGCACATGTTAATTAAATATTTGTACAATAAAACATCAGAGTGCTTAAACAGCTGCCAGAAAGTCGTAACATGTTAATATTAAACAGTAACAAAAATGTTTAATTATTATCCTTAAAAGTTGGTTGGCGACTCTGCATAAAATATTTCTAAATAATTTGAAGAAATAGCCCACGCTCATGCTCAAAGTAGAGTTGATAGGAGAAAAGGGTGATTTTTACTTGAAATTAATTCAGCAAATTCGTAAAGTGAAGTTTTTAATATTTATACTCTAATAACTTTATAGGCAACAAATTTATTAATAATTTATGAAGTCCCATTTTTGAGACGTAAACGTTAGGGTATATCACTGATTATATTTCTCTATCACAACGTTGTAAGAACTTTCGCACGCACCGTAACAATAAAAACTAAATAAACCCTTTGTTCTAAGGTCAGCATTTTCAAAACACATCAAAATTCTATTTGACAACTTTAAATTTGCCCCATACGTAAGTAAAGCAAAGTCATAAGAAGGTAAAAAAATTCCTTGTTTTTACAAAAGATGGTAGGAATGCATTTAAAATTTTAAAATAAGATACAACACCACCCATTATTAAAATAGAGTCTAATAAAATTTTATATTAATATTTTTATTGAGCAGCAAAATTTCCATTTACCTCTAAAAACAAAAAAAAACTAAAAAAATTGAAGATTTATTTTAAATCTCGGATTTAAATTACAAACGTTATTCCAAATAAGTTTTTTAATTGGCATTTTGGTCAAAAATGAAAAATAAAGGTAATTTACTCTTGGAGAAAAGTCATGTTTTTGAAGTTTTTGCGAACCCTGTATAAAAAATCAAAATTTTCTCTTCGTGAATTGCATTTTTTTAAAAGCAAAACTTTTTATCAAGAATGACTTTTTCCCGAAAAATGAAATTTTTCATCCATAATATGTGCTATTGTAAACCCTATATCCGCGGACAGTGGCGCACCCAGGGGGGGGGGCAAGGGGGCCTTGGCCCCCCCAAAACCCCCAATGAAATGAAAAATTATGAAAGTGGATAAGTATTTTAAAAAGTCAATTTTCTTAGATTTACCTCAAGGGCCTCGTTTGAGGGGGGCCAGGTGGGGCATTTGCCCCCCCCTTCCACCTGGAAGTTGACTTATTGACAAAAGTTGACTTATTGACAAAAGTTGACTTATTGAGGTTTAATATGGTTTGATTGAATGTATCAATTTATTATTTCGAGTTTTCCTTTATATTTTTGTTATTATTTTGGGGTAGTAAAGACTTATTTTAATAAAAATAAACAGTTTTAATGCCAAAACGACTATGAATGTTTGAGAAACAATTTTAGCTCATTAAGTATTGAGCAAAAAATTGAAATTAAGATTAAGGGAAGACCTAAACTCTCGAAATTAACTTGATACATACCACAAAGTGTAAATCTAGGGACTTTATTGTTATTGATAAGTTTGCTGCAAATAAAAACAGATAAATGAACTTTACTTTTAAACAATGTACCCACTAATGAAAAATAAATTAGCCTTTTTATTTTTTATCTTATTTCATTTTCAATAGAATAAGAAGGTAATCATAAATTTTTTAAATATTTACTATAATAAATATTGACCAAATTTGGGCGTGGTCTTAAAAAAATTTGCCTGCGGCGCATTTCGCCTACAGCAGGCTTTTAGTACACCCCAAGTTAACAAGTCACAAGCCGCCAATGCCCCCCCCCCCCCCCCTAAGAAACCGTTTAACGACTCCCATGACTAGGCTATTGCGATCTTCCCTGCAAGAGTACCTGTTAAAAAAGCTCCAAAGTTCTAGAAAAATGCGTAACTTAAAAGTTTATTAAAAAATTTGCTTCCAGCACTGGTTGGCGGGCCCCCCCTAACATAAAATCCTGGGTGCGCCGCTGTCCGCGGACAGTCTGTATATGTAATTTTTTAATAATAATAATATAATATTATATTAATTACTAACTGCATAATGATTATTCTAATTAATCAATTATTCACTTTTCTTCAGTTCTTTAATCTCTTTCTTATACACAGCCCCTGGTTCATCTCGAAGAAGCGTCCAACAGTAATCCGCTAACATTGAAACATTTCACTTCCCTTGGTATCTTTTTTCCATTTTTCCAATTTCTTGACGAAATCATTCTCCATGTTCATCACTAACATCTTCACAATTTCCGGGAAAGTATTCTAAGTGGGAGTGTAAGAAATGTATTTTTAAGGACATATTGCATCCCATATTTTCATAAGCATTTTTCCAACATCTGCAGAACCTCGAGGTCTTTTCCCAGCAATGCAACCATCCACACCACAACTTGTACCCGGTCTTGACTGCGGCAAGTGATATTCGATCATCAAAATATAAAGAAAGATTTCCCAAATCCTTCGCTTTTTTATAGGCAGTGTATCCAGGAGGAAGTATTTGAAAGATCCGTAAAATCCATGCATTCAGAATGAATTTCTCTAATAAATTTAGAATCAGAGCAAATGAATGGGCACGATGAAATAGAATTTAATTACGTGTCGCCTAAAACTTTGACACTTGTAAAAATCAGTATTGTTTTACTTTTTTTGAAAAAAAGTTTTTAAAAAATTGTCGATATTGTAATATCCCTAATTTGGGACGCACTGTATACATATTTCTTTTTTATAAAAAACGACTACAAATAAAAAAGTTATTACCCGGCGTGTTCAAGCATTTTTCCAAAAAACAACTGTACTGGATTTAAATGTATTTTTATTCCATGTCACAAATTCACTGTATATTGTAATAAAATAAATATAGATACTAGATACTACCTATTATTTTTTACATAAAAAAACCGGTACAATAAATAAAGAGCTACTTATTACTATCACTTTAAGTTTGCAATAGTTTATCTTAATAAAATAAAAGTGTTACTTGCCCTCCAGAGATTTTTTTAAGAGCTGCGCGATGATAAATTATAAGTTTATG
This sequence comes from Polydrusus pterygomalis, assembly GCA_963969555.1. Taxonomy (NCBI): domain Eukaryota; kingdom Metazoa; phylum Arthropoda; class Insecta; order Coleoptera; family Curculionidae; genus Polydrusus; species Polydrusus pterygomalis. The sequence goes on from OZ018376.1 coordinate 8,750,946, forward strand.
TGGTTATTAAAGAAATATATAAATATGATGGTTAATTAGGTATTATCTACATTAGGTAAAAGGTATAGAGTAACCGTCCATTAGAATATTTCGAAAAGTAATGCGATTTAAATCCTGCCAACATAATGGGGTTTAAACATATACAGTGTCCGCGGAAAAGTCTGCACCATAATGGAAAACTTTTTTTTAGCATTTTTTTTTGCAAATCTATTTTTGGCATTAGGTTTTGCACAACAAAACAAAAGCTTTCAACTTTTGACTTAACATGCGTTACTTCTGTCAAATGCCAATTAAAAGTTTCAAACTGGCGAAAGTGATTTTTTTAAGATACGAAAAAAAATATTGCTTCTTATCATACTTTAAGTCTATTCCCAAATTTTTGTTTAAAAATTTATATGTTGGTACATTTTTTTAAAAATTTTTTTGGAAATTCAACTTATCGTCACTTTTTTTTTACTCTTTTGTGTCAGTTTATTAATATTTATTTTGAATCAGACTAACTGCATTTTAAAATTTCGTTATCGCATAAACACATTTTATAGCAAAAAAATGTTTTCTACAAAAATGTTGAGGCGCGTCTAGACTATTTGTCCTGTTTAGGTAACTAGGGTAAATTTAAATTTAAACAAAAAACAAAACTATGGATTAAATGGGACCTATTACGTATTGAAAGAAAAAAGTTTCATAGTTTCATAGCAATATTTTTTTATAACTTTTTTTCGAATCTTCAAAATAAAATGTCACTTTCGCCAGTTTGAAACTTTTAAATAACATTTGACAGATGTAACGTATATACGTCACAAGTTAAAAGTTTTAAGCTTTTGTTTTGTTTTGGGTCATGCAGAACCTAATACCAAAAACAGATTTGCAAAAAAAAAACGCATAAAAAAGTTTTCCATGTGGTGCAGACTTTTCCGCGGACACTGTATAATAGAGCGACCATAATGCAACTGAAGTTGTCTCAAAACTTGCTTATTTTAAGTGGAGCATCCTGTATAATATATTTTTGCGCTCCTTTCTATATTTCCAATCACTGTGGCTAAAACATTTTGTCTCCGTTTATGAGAAAAAAAAATGTTTTTCTCAAATTTTGACCATTAGCAGGGTATCGCCTAAAATTGAACATATTTTCAAAGATAAAAGAGTGAACGTTAAAATTCCAATTGTGGATTTAGATAGATTGTAGCTACTCGATAATGAATTGTCGAAAGATGGAATTTTAGATAGGTACCTACAAAGAAGTGGAAAAGTACTCATCCAAAGAAAATTCTCCTCTAGTTATGTCGATGGGTATTAAACAATCATTACATACTTTTTATTTAATGGCAATAGCAAACAAAATTGACAAAATATGTTGAATTCATTCAAGACCTACGTTTGCCTGACCGATTGAAAAAAATATAGGAACGTTCACTTGAAGTTATTAAAGTTCAGTTATCATCAGCAGACCATGACACTTGATCGTTTTTTAGGTATTAAACCTCACGAATGTCCCACCTGTGGAAAAAGCTTTTCCAGGAAAATGCTACTAAAGCAACACCAAAGAGTGCATACGGGAGAAAGACCATATACCTGCCCAGAATGTTTTAAAACGTTCGCAGATAGGTCCAATATGAGCTTGCACGCCAGACTACACACAGGTAAAGTCAGATAAGACCACAAATCTCTCTTGTTTTAAGAGATTTGTGGTCAGTGTCTGTGAAAAATTTCATGAAAGCCCATGATTGGTCTGGACGTCTATTCTCCAATTTAAGAGAAGTGAACGCTCTCTCGCGAGAAGGGAAAATTCACATCATATTCTCACATCGTCATGGAAATGAATAGTCATTTTAAGTTTCAAGAATTTTTAAGAGAAAAAGTAATCACTTCTCTTGAAATGATCATTCGCCTATTTCGAGAATAGACGTCCAGAAGCCAAGGTATTCCCTCGGATGTAAGAACAATATATAGCTACGAATCTACAATTCCTCTGTGTTACTATTAAAAATTTCCTTATTTTTCAGGTGTTAAACCGTATGGCTGTACCCTCTGTCCGAAAAGTTTTACAAAAAAGCATCACTTAAAGACCCACATGAATTTCCACACCGGACTGAAACCGTACACGTGTGAAAATTGTGGATTAGCATTTTCACAAAGTAGCAACATGAGGACTCACTATAAAAAATGTATTTTAAAAGATGGTATTGGAAACAGTACAAAATCGGAAAGCGTCAGTTCAACAGAAAATAATAATTCTTCTTAATTCTTCTTAAGGTAGGAGTATCAACATGCTTGCCAACCTATAACCTATTTCGCGTGGATTTATTTATGTTTTCTAGCTTTTATACAAAATTTAAAGAAAATCAGTATCGACTTGATATTCTATAGGTAATAATTGACATATTTAATAAATATCAAGGAATTTCATAACATATTTTAGGAGAATTGTATAGCAAAAAATATCGGGTAAGATTTTTTTTAACATTATTATGTCATTGTCACTCATTGTTATTTCACTATACAATTCTCCCAAAATTAGCAATGAAATAAATTGATATTTTTGTAATATATCAGATACTACCTAAATAATGTACCGACGATATTGATTTTCTTTAAATGTTAGTTATTAAAATAATAATTCTCAACGTCATTTAATCAATTACCATCCTATAACCTATATCGCGTTGCTTTTTTTAGTTTATTATTAGATTAACGAACATTTAAATAAAATCAAATATCGTCGGTACAATATTTAGGTAATATCTGACATCACAAAAATATCTATTCATTTTATTGCTAATTTTGGGATAATTGTATAGTGAAAGAATAATGACATAATAATGTTAAAAAAAATCTTACCCGATATTTTTCGCTTTACAATTCTCCTAAAATATTTAATGAAATTCCTTGATATTTATTTAATATGTCAATTATTACCTATAAAATATGAAGACGAGAATAATTTTATTTAAATTTTGTGTAAAACCTAGAAAAATTAAATAAATATACCTACGCGAAATAGGTTATAGGTTGACAAGCATGTTGATACTCCCACCTTAAGGCAGAATTCATTATGTATAGGTACCTTTAATTTTTTTATGATTTGATAATTTTAAGAAAAATCTGCAAATAACCTAAACAAACCTTTATATTTTGTGGTTGTGTAGCAAGTTGAGCGTTCGTTTTAAAACTTTGCCAGCAAAGATTTTTCCTCCCTCCTTGCCGCGGTAAGTATGCCCCACTCTATTTCCCATCCGAACTATACGTTCGCGAAGCGTTCCTTTAACAACTTAGCTAAGCGAAGATTTTTACTTTGCTTTGCTGTTTAAAAGAAACAGATTGAAAGTACCTAATATTTGTAGGTAAGATCAACAAGCTTTCCAACCTATTTCGCGCAGATTTTTTTTAGCTTTTACACAAAATTTAAATAAAATAAATATCAACTGCATCTTCTATAGGTAGGTACCTACTAATTGACATATTACATAAATATCAAGGAATTTTATAAATTATTTTAGGGGAATTATTGTAACGAACGAAGTGCTAAGTTAAATTTTTGAAAGGAACTCTCAAATTAGCCGATGGCTATAATAGGTTCTATTAAATTTGTTTCTTTTTAAACAGCAAAGCACATTTAGGTAATATAATAATAAAATATATTAAAACATTAGGTAGGTACTTACCTACTATAAAACGTCCTGTATAAACAGGAAACATAAAATGAAAAAACCATAATTTGTTAGGTACTTGATTGATAAAAAGTTACAATTTTTGTTAGTTATAAAAATGTTTTTCACGGCTTAGGATAGCTGAAAAACCAAAACCCCTTTACCGTTATTTATTTCTACAAAATCAAAATAAAAAGTACCTTTACCATCGTATAAAATAAAATAGGCACTTAAAATCTGTGATATGCGTATTTATAAATTTATATTTTTACTATAGGTATTTATATTTTTATCTGTACTGTACATAATAAATTAATATTATTTAATTAGAAAATATATTTTTGTATTACTGTTTGTTAATAAATTATGAAAGTTACATTAATTTATTTGTTTGTTATTTATATTATAATATAGGCTTCCGTAACAACCTCGGAATATAAACCTTCGTATCATTGATATTCAAAGTTCAGAACCGGGAACTTTACCAGGATCTAGTATAAAAAAATTCTGGCCTATTATTCTAATATTAGGAATTTTATTGCAGATTATGAACCGGATCATGACCATAGTAGGCCGACCGAAAAGTATTCTGGGTTGCCTATACACTTATATAAGAGAGAAGAAATAGGCTACCAATCGCCTTGATCATTCCGCCACTGTTTGTATCTAACTTTACCTCCTTAGCCCAAACTACTAATGCCACAACTATCTACTTCTTTAGTTGTGGCGTTGCTACTTTCATTATTGTGATGTTCAGCTGAATTTGTCATACTTCAGAAATAGTTTTTATTAGTTTTTAAGAAATTTTGTTTTTTGAGTAATAGGTACCTAAAAACCGTTAACGCAAAATGCCTTTTTCTCCCGTTCCCGCCGAAATTAAGCCTGTGGCTCATTTGATGAAAGTAGCTGACGAACATGATGCTAGAAATGTTGTGGTGGCTTACTGGGGTAAGAAATTTTAAATTAGAGCATGAATGTGCTATTCACCACCTAACAGTTTGTGAGCGTGGATACTCCTCGCAAATAAACATCTCATACAAATAATAGATTATACTCTCTATCAGCTCAACTATATTAGTTTTTGCTGTAGAGTCTCAAGGTTACGAAATTCATAGGTAAAAAAAATTAATAAACGTAACATAAATCCACATTTTGTGAAAGTATAAGTAGATTAACCAAATATCTTAAGTTGGATGCTGTAAGTAATACACAACAATACAGTTTTCGGAGTTTTCAAACATTGACCTACCGACCAATGATGAAATCAACGTTACCATTTTAGTAATTTATCTGTTATAGCTAGTAGCTACACCACTCTAAAAATTACGATTATTTCAGGCTTTTTGACGCGTGAATCACGAATCTAAAAATGAAATTTGGTGGACAAACTTAGTTTTCAAATAATTTCCAAGTTTTGTTTACATCATTACATATTGAATTTATACTGCTTTTTCTTCAGATTGTCACAAAAAAATATATTTGTCCACATTACTACCACTTTCTTTCAACCTGTGACAAATAACGAACATATAAATGGAAAGACTGCAATTTACTCTCAGAAACTTAAGACTTTCTTAGGATTTTTATGTAGGTAAATTGTTTTTAACACCCCATGGCGCCGATAGGTCAACGAGGTTAGGGAAATTTTGTTTTCATTGTTTGGGGGGTCAATGTCTTGACCCTACTGTTAACCCACCACTGGATGTTTGTTATACAATAGTTCTGCATGGATAAACATTAAACATTGAAAGTTTGTTAATTCCAATCATTACCAAGATATCTTCCATGAAAATGTATTGTTTTTTGACTGTTTTCATAATATGTACTTTTAGGTCTTGGTAGACAGAGACATACCTACTTATATTTTTGTCCAAATTAATTAATAGACCTTGTTAATCTTTTATAGGTTAGTACCATGTTATTATGATAATTTATGGAGTACCTATGATCTGTTTATTGGAAAGTGGTTAGGTGATAGGTAATGTGTCACAATATATTTATTTAATTTTCCCCTTATTGTTGTTTCTCCAGCCCGCATGGCAGCCTGCCAACTTGCCCTAAAAATGGTACCTGGCAAAAAAACTCCAGAAACAACAGCTTTACTCGGAGAAATTATAAATTGGCTAGAGAAAACCAAACAGGAAAACAAGGACAATGATGGAATAAAAAGTGAAACGGCTGGACAGGCAATAATTGAAGAATATGCACTTAGATTATTCGAAGTTGCTGAACAACAAGATGCTGCAGAGATTTTTAATAAGTAAGGAAAATGATATAATGCTTGTTGCTCCATTTGAGATGGACATTTTGTATTGATATACCTACATAATAATATACCTATAATAAAGAAGTTAAATTAATAGTAAATAGAAATGGTTGTGAGTTTGTTTTAAAAATTGGCAGGTACCTTGCTAGTATACTACTTTTTTACAAGCCGTTTTTTTTTTTCAGAAACACAGTGAAAACTTTCTATACGGCCGGCATGCTATTTGACGTTCTGGAACAATTTGGACTTTCCGAGGACCTTCATCAAAAGCAAAAGTATGCAAAATGGAAAGCAGCCTATATCCACAACTGCCTGAAAACGGGAGAGAAGCCTCAGTCGGGGCCCCCTGGTTCAGGCACTGATGATCAGTGGCGGATTCAGAAAAAATTGACAGGGGGGGCACTTACTTGTTATCTTGGGGTGCACGAAAAGCCCGCTGCAGAGAAAACGCGCCGCAGGCGAAAAATTTTTAAGACCACGCCCAAATGTGGTCAATAATTTTTAGTAAATATTTTAAAAATGTATGATTACCTACTTATTTTATTGAAAATGAAATAAGATAAAAAAAATAAAAAAAGGCCAATTTATTTTTCATTAGCGGGTACATTGTTTAAAAGTAGTGATGGGCAAATACCCGGTAAATATATTTTGGGTAAATACCCGGGTTTTTACCCAGATATTTACCCGGACCCTTAATGGATATGATTTAAGGTTTTTTATATATTTTATTGGAAATGTAAATTAGTAAAATCCTTTTAGTCGTATTTAAAATCAAATAAAACAACACATCAATAAAAAATAAAAAAAACATAACATTAACATTACTAGGAAGCTAATAATATGAGTTAAACAAAATAAAAGAAAAACAGTGAAATTTTTTTAACATGTAAAAACATAATCTCGATTTTCTAGACTACGACTAGCAGAGATAATACTTATAGGATAGGAGTAGAACGAATAAATATATAAAAAATATTAAAATGAAAAAACAGTATAATAATATAATAATCTGCATAAATAATGTTGTTTCTTTATTTTAAGGGAAAACCCCAATCTTCCCACGGGTAAATATCTTTCGGGTAAATACCCGGTATTTACCGGGTATTTATGAATTTACCCATCGGGTAAATACCCACGGCCCATCACTATTTAAAATCTTCTGGTTTTATTTCCAGCAAACTTATCAATAACAATAAAGTCCCTAGATCTACACTTTGTGATCTGTGTCAAGTTAATTTCGGGTTTAGGTCTTCCCTCAATTTTAATTTCAATTTTTTGCTCAATACTTTAATGAGCTAAAATTGTTTCTCAAATATTCCACATTCATAGCCGTTTTGGCATGTTTATTTTTATTAAAATAAGTCCTTACTACCCCAAAATATTACACTTTCTTTGTAAACAAAACCACAGGTTACAGTTTTCTGTAACAAAACACAAATTCTAAAATCCTAAAATGTATGCTTTTTATCTAACGTGCTTTTACGCCATCTTTTCGCTAATTATCAAACCACGTTGAAAACCTGATTTTTAATATCCATTTCTAAATGCTGTAAAGTTTTGGCATCAAAAAAATATTTGGTTGTTACAGTACAATGCTTTGTCACTGTGTTTGAAATTTTGGGTGTTGCGCTTAGGTTGGTTCGTGCAAAATTATTATGACAGGGGGGGCACGTGCCCCTGTGCCCCCCCTCTAAATCCGCCACTGCTGATGATGACAAAATGGTTCATATTAGCGATTTGCCAGAGGAAGAGCAGCAAAGGTAGTGAATAAATTAGAGCTAGCCATACATTGTAAATGGATTGTTAATAACCGGCCTTAACGAAAGTAACTAAGTAATTTTGGATAAAATAAAAGAAGTTTTACTGTCACTACAGTTATTATTTATCTGTTTATTTATTTTCTTGTCTTTTCAGGCTTCTAGAAGAAAAACGAAGGATACAAGAAGAACAAGACAGGAAACGAAGAGAAGAGGAAGAGGAAGAATTGAAAAAGTTAAATGATTTTGGTAATATTACGCCTGGTTCTGGCAACAATGATCCAGGCTCAAATTTGCCTGGTTTTCCAAGTTATCCTGGCCAGAATAATCAAGGTGGAAACGAGGGATTCCAATTTCCCAAATATTCCCCAGTAAGTAGTGTAAAACATAATGCAGTGTGAGTTTGTAACTTGAAATAAATTCAGTAAATCCAATACAGTTTTCTTTTGGGGAAAATACTTGGATACGGGTATTAACTTTGTAAGTTGATATTGATATAGTGTGTCCCAAAAATTAATTTAATTGAAAAATAAAAAAACTTCCAACTTAACTTTCGTCAATAAAATTAATTTCATTTATTTATTCATTCAATTTACAAAACTACATATTACAGTAATATTTAAGTAATTTACTATTTACTATTTTACTTGTAATGTGCACCTAGGTGATCAACACCTGTATGTGTAACAATTGAACGTGATTATTTTTATAATTTTACTATAAACTATATTTCTATCAATACCAAATCCAGAAGGAAATAGTGCAACAAGCATAATTCGAAAGATCTACAAAAGACTCAATATATAACCTATTTCTGAATAAAAAGCTTTTACATTTATTTGCAGGTGAGTTATATTCAGAAACAAAAAAGTTGAACATAAGACAACTTTACATTTATAACATCTTAATATATACAGGGTGATTCACGGTGGATGGAACGTTAGACGTTTCTGACGAACCAGTAAAGGAATCGTTCTGAAAATTTTGACGTTTACATAAACGGACACGCTCTACCTATCTAAAATATTTTTAACAATACAGTGTTGCCGCTTCCACACAAAAATAATAGCCACTTCGATATTTTAAACGGAACACCCTATATATTATTAAATTTTTAAATTCTACATAAAATTATAATTATTTTTTAATAAAAGCATTATTAGTCTATGCTTAATGGTTTCCGAGATATTGTCTCTTGAAAAATGACATTTTTGAACTTTGACAGCTTCTAGCTTTTTAACTGTACGTCTGAGAGCAAAACAGCTTACATGTCCCTATCTTCGATTTTTATTATCTTTCCCCTATTTACCATATTCTTTGTTTCAGATTAGCCCAAACATTCCACAACAACCGGGCACCGTTACCCCAGTAGCGTCCACAACTCCCCAACCTGCTCCTCAGCCTACAACGTACAATTTGCCTCCCGCAACGTACAACGCGCCCAGTGGTGGTCAGATAACTCTTACCTCTGAACAGATTCAAAAAGCGCAGAAATACAGTAAATACGCGACAAGCGCTTTAAACTACGACGATGTCAAAACGGCCGTTGAAAATTTACAGAAGGCATTGAATTTGTTACAGTGTGGAAGAGAATAAGAGTGAGTAAAAATTAATAGTCTAAAATAATATAAAATATTTGATATTTAAAATTATGCTTGCAAATTTAAATGTTTCTTTTAACCCCCAACCAATAAATTCTGTACATATTTCAACCAGTTGAAATATAATTAACAGAATATTTCACGCGATCCGATCTCGACAGTGGAAAAGGCCTAAAAACCCGTGAAACTTATATTTTTAAGACGCATGTTTCTAATTACAGTCGACATATAACGGGTGTTTCTCAAAAGATGTTCACCCCTATAACTTTTTTATATTTATAGATATTAAAATGAAATTTTGAGATTATGCATATGAGATGAGTCTGCATTTATTGGCATAATTTTCAATTTGTTGGCACTTCCGGTTTTACCGGAAGTGACCATGACTTTGATATTTTAAATGGGACATCTTGTATATTTTTACTTATTTGGGTTAAGCATAACATTATGAGTGAAATGACACCTCACTTGTCATTTTTTGACGTGTTATAACATTTTTATGTTTATTTTTTTTTCAATCTAGAGTGCTACAAATTAATTAAATCTGTTAATTTATAATCAAGTAGTATATGAAAATTAAAATTATCTCAAAATAATTGACTTTCTAAGTTTCACAAGCGTTTAAAACATGAAATATTGTTTTCTTAACGTTTACTCCATTTTTCCAAATGGAACGATTGTGGTTCACTAGGATATTTAAAATGGGCATTTTTTTTCCAACAATTTGATACCATACACTCCTATGCTATTTTAAAATTGACACTGAAAAATTTGCCTTAAATCAGAATCGCCAATTTAAAAGCGTTATGCATTATTGCCGCCCTCTTTTTTCTAAAGAAATATAAAGGCGGCTTTGAAAAATAATGAAATTGTTTTGAAAAGCAATATGGCTTTAATTTAAAGTTATAATGTCATTAGTTTATAAAATACTAGCGTGTACCCGGCCTGCGTTGCAGCCCGGCATTATACGACGTCGCTTTCTCTGAGATAATAAGGCGAGTTCACCATCACGTCAAGATTTATAAATACAAACCCGAACAAACCTCTAAATTTATCAGTGTTTCTACAAAATTATGCATGTATTATACATAAAAAACTTCCTCTTGAATCACTCTATCTATTAAAAAAAAACGCTTCAAAATCCGTTGCGTAGTTTTAAAGATTTAAGCACATATAGGGACAGACGGGCGACAGCGACTTTGTGTTATACTATGTTAAGATACCAGACATACAATCTTTCGGCTTCAGAAGGATTTTTCTGGTCACTTTAAAAATTAGGAGCATATCAATTTGTTCATTTCTAATATAATCGCATAAGAAATATAGTGGGGCATACTTAACCGCAGCAAGAGGGGAGGAAAATATCTTTGTTGTTTTTAGCTTTGTTATTTAAAAGTAACGTAAAAGGAACTCGGCTTATAACTTGTTATTTATGGAAAAAATGAAGCACTAAAATTACAAATTCATTTTTACTTTTGATACATGGCTACTCATTTGGTGAGAAGATTGTGAAAAATATATTTTCTCACTAAATTTATTATTAGATAACGAGATGTTGATAAAAGTTATATTCACCAGCTAAAGCCAGTGTGCTTCTTCTTAACATAGTATAAAACAAAGTCGCTGTCGCGTCTGTCCCCAGCTATATGTGCCCTAATCTTTAAAACTACGCAAGGGATTTTGAAGCGGTTTTTTTTAATAGATAGAGTGATTCAAGAGGAAGGGTTTTATGTATAATACATGCATAATATTGTAGAGAAACCCTGATAAATGTAGAGGTTTGTTCGGGTTTGTATTTATAAATCTTGACGTGATGGTGAACTCGCCTTATTATTATCTCAGAGGCGTATAATGCCTGACATTGCAACGTAGGCCGGGTACACCCTAGTTTATTTATAAAATCGATCTATCGGGCCAGTTTACTCTGCATGGCTGCTGCGCGAAGTCAGCACTACTATAGCTTGACTGCTTTGGTAAATTTCTAGCGGGCAGTAAAATATTTTTGAACTAGCGCTAGCTTGTTATAAAAATATATTTAATAATAATAATAATAATAATAATAATAATAATAATAATAATAATAATAATAATAATAATAAATGCCTTTTCAGCCAGTAAATTATAATTTATTTTTTTGTTTTTAGCTGTGGCTTTAACCGCATCAAAGAAAAATACAAGAAAATATATTTAAATAATAGTACGTAAGCTGTATCTAACAAATATAATTTAGCTAGTTTATCCAGGTGTATTTTTACTTGCTTGAAATAATACAAAGAGCATTGCATTAGTAATACTACTGAATGGGGCAGTTCCCAACGTTTTCATGTTCTCATGTACCGTCCAATCACTACACAAATGTTTTTTTTATCCTAAACATAATGAGCCTTTTGACTGCCATAAAACCCTAATTATCCCTCTGGCCATAAGATGCCCCAAATTTACATTTTATATATCGATGTTCCAATTTACGATGTCAGTGTTGAATATAGTGCTGGGCGATATTGATCGATGTTCTGTTACCGATGTTCGATGTTTTCGACATCGATGTTATGGTGATAAACATCGATGTTTACCTTTCAATGTTCAATGCAATAATATAATTCGAGTGATGAAAACTCGGTTTTTATCCACTCCATAAGTATGGAACCGGTGACCTTTTTTTTTTGAAGCCAAAAAAAATTTCTGGAGAGCGTGATGCTGTAGATGAACCGCCAATATTAGTATTCGAGGAGTCAAAATTTTAAAATCACTTCAATACTCGGTAGTCCGTTATTCCCAACATTAGAAAATATCGATGTTTAGAAAACATCATGTTTTACAACCGATGTTTTTAAGCCATCGATGTTAGCTTTCGATGTTCCGTTTCGATGTCCCAGCACTAGTTGAATATGATGAATTCGATTATTGTGAAAAGGCCCGTTATGTTGTTCAAATTATTCTTAAGAATAGAGTCAACTTTTTCTAAAAACACAGCATTTCGACAGTTGACACCCACATGTGCCATTAACAGCTGATACTGCTTTCGTCCTAAAAGTTCCCAGTTCAGTCGGGGGCCGTAGCAAGCTCACGCGTCAGCTTTCAGAGACTAAATTTTCTTGATGTTTATTATTTAAGTTGAACGGTGAGTAGAATAAACCGGTTTAGGTTAATTAAGTCTCCTATTTCCAATAACAAACTTTTCATTTATCATAAAGTTTAAAATTGTAAATTTAATATTATTAGTTTATCCATTTTAATCCAAACGGTACCTGCAATAGGTTGACAAACATTCCGCTCACTGATAACTAATCCAACTATTCCTATTTAAAAACATATGGCATATGGGTTTCTATATGTGGCAACACAGCATTAAACGCGAAACATGCGCAGGCGCATCGCTTGTCACTTGATTGGCTCCTAGCTACAGTATTTGGGCGGCGAAACTTTTGCATGTTGTCAGGGTTGTTCATAGCGTTTTCCATTGGTAAGTTAAATGCATATTAAATGTATTTCAATGTTTTACCAATGAATAACGGCATAACTTTTAATCTATCGTACGTTGAGTTCGATGTTTCAATTGACGCTGTATTTTTGCAAGCCAATATGCTTATAAACCATTACACAACACAAGTTTAAAATATGGTGAATGCGATGGTAAAAGAACTTAACCCAGTGCTGTCTCTGTCTCTTACCGTAAAATAGCCCAAACTTTAACAGGGTGCCATAAATGACAGTGTTCTTAGAGAAATTTGACTTTATCTACTACATTTTCTTGTTTCATCTATAAAGATATAATATGTTATTTTTAATTTGTTATTTTGTATTTATAATAATAATATATTCTTTAATGTAGTAGAGTAAGCTTATTTTTATTATTAGATAAAAGTACTTTTTTGCCAGTTATGTTTTTTTTTTGTTTTTTTCCACCACAGGTAACATTCGAGGTAAAATGTTAATCTATTTTGTAACATTTTATAAAGACTTCCAAGTTGAGCAAAGCTTCCTTTTCAACCTTCATGTTTGTATAGTGTTTCTTAGGTCAATTTAATGACATATAACAGTATGAAACTCATAACCATAGGCGTCCCAAACAAATAATTAAAATGCGTATACACACTTTATAAACCCACTGTATATATAATAATATTATATTAAAATAATAACTATAAGGTAACTCAAAGATTCTATACACAAAACTAAAACCAGAAAAATAAACCTGACACGGCACGACACTGCTCAGAAAATGCTTTAATTGTTTTACCAGAACTCCATTCTCGGACCATTCCCCGGCCCGTCCATAAGTTCCAAATCACGTATATTTTATCTTCGTCTCTTCCACGCCATCCGCGGTCAGTGGCCTATCTCTGTCTGACAGAATCGATCGTTGAACGGGCTGGGGACCGCTTCTGCTATACCAGCTGCAGGTAGCTGGCGCTTATTACCCCTGACAACGTGCATAAAATGTGAACGGTTGCCAGTTTTACCAAATTTTCTGGTTTGTTAATATATTATGTATAAGTATACGAGAAACAAGGGTTTGTTAATTAGTTGTTTTTAAACACTGAAAACACTTTTTGTCTTGATTTTAGTTATATTGTTTCTTAAGGTCTAAAGAATGTACGTATTATTATAACAATGAATGGCTTGTTATTTTTTCTGTTACACTCAAAACTCCTCGGTTTAAAGTATATTTGCAAACTAGCTTTCAAAGAAAGTTAGACTAACAATTGAATACTGATATAAATGAAACATCTTTAATAAAAAAAACTTAAAGAATTGAAGAGGAAAGATCTGACAACCCTGGTTGTGAGGTCGGTCTCTTTGAGACTGTTTACCGCCGTATGGAATTATTGGAATGTCCTCAAACTGAGTGTGGATAAATTATACATGTATACATGATGTACCGGATGAGTCAACGATTGCGCGGAGTAATTTTATGCCTTGAAGATAAGATTTGTTGATAATAAGCTTTTGTATTAAAGTATGGTTGGATATCTGGCACATTTAAAAAATATTTTGAATTATACAGGGTGCGCCAAAAAAGTAGGGTGTCATAAAGTTAAATTTTTTAAAATGGAACACCCTATATTTAAATACATACTAATTCTACGTGTTATTTCAAACATTTTTATTAATGGTTTAATATACGAAAAAGTTCTAGTTTTTAAAATAATTCTACTTATAATGAAAATGTTGCATTTGCAAGCATCTCGTTGTGAAAATGCTACTTATTTTGACTCTAAGGGATTCATAATTTTTATGCTTACTAAATAAAGTCAAAAATACATATTCACTATGAAATATTTGACATCCCATTTACAGGTGTTTACTTTATAGGACCAAAGTCTTCTAATTGAAAAATATCACTTTTATCAAATGGAACACCCTATATATTTCATCTTATAGCTCATCATAAACTCTCCAACTTTCGTGAGGAACATCCTTGCCTATCTCTAATAGTTTTTGAAATATTTTGATATTTGGAGATTTAATGTCCTCGTTATAGAATCTTTTGTCAATGGATCACAGTAGCCATTGAAAATAATGGCAGTGGATGGACACACTAAGAATCAGATCAATGTAAAAATTAAGCCTTTTTACTGCAAAGTTTATTGTCCAGTCATTTTATAGGTTGGTACACAAAATGAATTTTTCAAAAACTGAATTAATCGATATGATTTATGTTTTGGGCGAGGCGGATAAAAAGTGTACTTTTGCTGAACGACTAAGTATACAGGATGAAATATTCCGAGCGGCGAACACCCAGTCTTCGAAGTTTTTAAAATTTAATGGAAATGTTTGATTCAACAGGCGTGATCCATTGACAAAAGATGCTATAACGGAGGACATTAAATCTCGAAATATCAAAATATTTCAAAAACTATTAGATATAAGGATAGGGCGTTTTAGTGACTCGGACTGGAATATAAACAATGACTAGTAACAACCGTTGTATGATTTTATTATGCCCAAATAGGGGTAAAATACCTGGTATTTCGTATTTTTAGTAAATATGGAATGATTCTTGACATATAACTTTATTTTATTATGATCAATTTAAACACAACAAACTATGCCTTTTCTTAATACTTATATTATATAAAAGAAAAAGTAAATACCTAGGTATGTTTATATTAATCGAAGGGTGAAATTATTCCACGGGTTAAGAAGTGCTCGGGCGAAAACTAATATGTATTTGACTTGAGGTTAGTTACGCGATAACATCGAAGATTGGTTATTTTGCTAGTTTGTTTTTTATATTCGATTTTATAAGTTTTATAGTTTAATTCACGATTTCACGCAATAATAATCGTGGTACTTACCTACATTTTTAATACTATTTCAACAGTTTAATAGATACTTTAAGAAAGTTTTCAAATTTTAACGCTTTTTACCAAAAATATCCGCAGGAAAGTCTCTTACGAACTTGTGTCTCTCCTTCTCCGACTTATTGTCCTTTTGCACATGCATGACTTTCGAACTAATGGAAAAGGTTCTAGAATCAAAACTTTGTACCTATTTGACAAATAATATTTTTTATTTTATAAATAAATACCTACATACATCAGTAAGCTATATATTGCACATAGATATAAATAAATATATACAGGATTATAATATCTACATTCAACAAAAACTATAACGGAAAATGTCTGATTTTTTAGGAATTGTTAATGTTTTCAGTGGTGTTGGTTAAAGCTAACGAGGTGAGGGCACTTCGTCGTCCTGGTGTAACTCCTAAGTTTTCCCAGTTTATCCAAGATAATCTTGCAGTTAAATCTAAAAAGAATAGGGAACTTGACAAAAATTTTAAATGGGGAAAAAATTCCATAAATCATAAGTACATATTGTCATAAAACATATGGCAGCAAAAAAAACAACATATTTCGTCCCAAAAGACCGCTAGAAAGATTTAAAAATGCCCCAAAATTCAAATTATTCCAAGCGGGTAAAAACGCGCTGCTAGTAGTCGTGACGTGAAGGGGTATCATTTGTCAGATTTGTTTGTGACATCCACGAAATAGGTTATAGGTTTTCAAAAAATTTGATGATTTGACATCCACGCGTCAAGCGACACGACCTTAAAACAACAATACAATAACAATAACACACGGCAATCCGAATGCAAATTGGGTCGCTCGGCACCCGTCAGGAGTGTCAGGATGACCAAAAGTCATACCCCCTGACGTCATCGGGCTTCGCGCGCTTTAGAGATCGTTTGAAATGCTTTCGACACGCGCGAAACTTTAAAGAATTTTTACCAAGTTATTTTTGATTTTTAAGGAGTAATAATTGGGGAATACTTTTTTCAGGCCTAACTAAATCATATTATTGAAAAAAAAAAATTGGAAAGTTCCCTATTGATATTTATATGAAATAAATAAAATGTTCACCTTTCCGTAAATGTATGAAACAAAACATTATTACAGGAAAATGGTTTCGTCCAACAAGGACATCCACAGAACTGGTCTCCCTCGATTTTAATGAAACTTAGTACCTACAGTGTGACCAGTAAAGTCTGCATCATATAGGATTTTTTTTTATTAATAACTTTATTCGAAATTTGACATTAGCATCAAGTTATGCTTCAATCGGGATGAAAAGTAAGCAAAAAAAATAGTAGTCACGTGATTCGCAGTACGTATCTGTCAAATTTTAATTTTTTTCAAAAAATAATTCAAAAGTGGGATTATTTCTGAAAATATCGAAAAAAAGTTATTAGAAGTTTTTTTAAAAGCAGTTTCTAGCCCACATGCGAAATTTCAGCTGCATAAGATAATTTTGATTTTTTACCCTTATTTTGTAAATTGCACCACTTTTGGAAAATAAGACTCTACGCAACCAACATAAAACTTCTTAGTTTTGACAATGCGTTATTTCAGATACATTTTCTTTAAAAAAAGTAAAAATAATTTTTTATTATTTAATATACCTAAGTGCAGTTTCCAAAAAATTAATTACAATGATGCACCAAAAACACGTTTACAACAACAAAATTGGGTAAAAAATCAAAATTATCTTATGTAGCTGAAATTTTGCACATGAGCTAGAAATGAAACTGCATTTAAAAATACTTTTTCTAATAACTTTTTTCGATAATTTCAGAAATAACCCCACTTTTGAATTATTTTTTGGAAAAAAATAAAATTTGACAGATAATGCGAATCACGTGACTACTATTTTTTGCTTAATTTTCATCTCGATCGAAGCAGAACTTGATGCCCAAGTCAAATTTCGAATAAAGCTATTAATAAAAAAAAATCCCATATGATGCGGACTTTACTGGTCACACTAGTATTATTATAAGTACCCAATCAGAAATTATTGTTTGTTCTAATTGACGATTATTCCTATTTAAATATCGGTTATATCATAGGTAACTTACCGCTAGTATTCCAATTCGCCCTGTCAGCCTTTATTTCTCCTCTCAAGCATCTCTCGACGTACGTCAACGGGTCGCAGTCGGCTGTGAGAACTTCCCGCAAGAGGGCGATGTAAGCGATCGCCAGTCTCAAAGTGTCTATCTTCGACAGACGTTTTTCATACGGAAAAGTGGGTACGTGCATTCTTAATTCGTCGAAAGCGGAGTTTATACTGCTGCAAACCCCAAGAAGATTAGAAAATAAAGTAAAAAACCGTTTGCAAATAATGTAAATCAAAAATGGTTTAATATTTATTACAAATAAGCTACGCTACGCTATTATGCTGTAATTTCTTTTTATACAGGGTGTTATTTAAGTATGTGGCCAAACTAAAAGGGGTGCTTCTTTAAGTGATTTTAAGAAGAAAAGTTCATATAAACATGGGTCCGAAAATGCATAGTTTCTACGATGAAACCAAAAAAAAAAACGGATGTTCGTAAATATCTCAATACTCTTTTATTTGATTTTGTTTAAATTTGGCTATTCTGTTTGTAATAACAAGAGGATAATTTAGCCTTAATTTGATTAAAATTATTAAGGCCAGTGGCGTGCTGGAAGACAGTCCAACTAATATTTTTAACAAAAAAATTGCGCGCCACTGACTTTTTTAAGATTATGTATTTTTTTCGAATTAAGCAACCACAAATACAGCTATTTTATCTTTTGCGTTATTTCATATCTTGCTTTGTTTCCTAGAAAAAAAATAAAAACCACTTTATTGCATGTCCCCGGGACAATAAGAGTAAAAAATTTAAACTACTTACCAAACTATCAAGCAATTAAAATTACACGAAAGTCCTCTTTTGAATTTTTTCGCATATATAGATTAAAACTGTTTTCGATAAAAGAAATTAACATAAAATAATCGCATAACCTAATAATTTATTACTGCAATGTTTTAAAAGTAACAATAGCTCTTTTTGAGTTTTTTCATATCTTGCTTTGTTTTCGAGGAAAAAAATAAAAACCACTTTATTGCATGTCCCCGGAACAATAAGAGCTATTGTTACTTTTAAAACATTGCAGTAATAAATTAGTAGGTTATGCGATTATTTTATGTTAATTTCTTTTATCGAAAACAGTTTTAATCTATGCGAAAAAATTCAAAAGAGGACTTTCGTGTAATTTTAATTGCTTGATAGTTTGGTAAGTAGTTTAAATTTTTTACTCTTATTGTCCTGGGGACATGCAATAAAGTGGTTTTTATTTTTTTCCTCGAAAACAAAGCAAGATATGAAAAAACTCAAAAAATAAAATAGTTGTATTTGTAGTTGCTTAATTCGAAAAATACATAATTAAAAAAAAAGTCAGTTGCGCGCAATTTCTTTGCCAAAAATATTAGTTGGACTGTCTTCCGGGACGCCACTGGGCGTAATAATTTTAATCTATTTAAGGCTAAATTATCCTCTTATTATTACAAACAGAATTGCCAAATTTTAACAAAATCAAATAAAAGAGTATTGAGATATTTACGAACATCCAATTTTTTTTAAAGTTTGACACCCTGTATCGTAAAAACTATTAATTTTCGAACCATGTTTATCTGAGCTTTTCTTCTTAAAATCAATTAAAGAAGCACCCCTTGGAGTTTAGCCACATACCCAAATAACACCCTGTATACAGGTTGCTACAAATTGGTGTGCGTAGATAGGATATTGAAGAGCTACGAAGGTGGTTACATTGAACATTTGGGGTTTTCGTTTTTTAGATAGGTACCACCACCACCAGTCAAATTCATATGAACCTAGAATTTTTAACAATTTAAATTTAAGACAATCGAAAAGGTTTATTAAAAAATTGCATTTGTTTTTTTTTTTATTCATGCGAGCGGGTCGGGTCCATTAGCTGCAGCACTCCGCAGCCAGCGTAGAAATAGTTCAGGGGTTGGTCGACGCGTATAACTGTTTTTTTGTAATAATTTAATAAATGCCTATTTTCATATGGTCTGAATGTCAACGAACTTGTCATTCAGCACTTTTCCAATTCTAAAGAACGAAGGATCGACCTGAAGTTTACGAGTATTTAAAGCTTCATTTAAAGGTAAGATATTTATTTGTATTTTTAAGTAACTTTTAACTTAACCATTTTCAAATCATCGCCAATTTTTTTAAATATACTTTTACTTGGATCGTTTATGACCCTGACTTTCAAGTGTACTATCTCATGTTGCTATATTATATACAGGGTGTTCCTTAATGACGTGCTAATATTTTGGGGTGTGATTCCTCAAGTCATTTTATGAAGAAAAGTTTATATAAACATATGTCCTAAACGGCTTAAATTTTTTGCTACAGGGACAGGGTGTTGAATTTTTTCTTTTTTAATGCGTTTTTTGTAATATCTCCGAAAGTACTGTAGATAATATTTTTAATTTTGGCATGTGCTAATAGGACATAAAACCACATGTTTTAGTTATAAAAGTTATTTTTTTTGTTCCACCAGTGGCGTCCCTGCAAACATGTCCTCTGATATTTTTTAGAAAAAAAGTGTTACGCCACTGACATTTTTCCATGTGGATATTATTTCTGATTAGCCTAGTCAATTCTACATAAAAATGGTCTCTTGAGTTTTTCTCCTCAGGCACACCATTCTTAATTAAAATAATTCAATGCAAAGACAGGCGGAAGCATACCTATTAAGTAAAGGTGGTAATTTACAACAATTTTTATAAAACAAAATTTTGCATTATCAATGTTAATAATAATAATAAATAGTAAAGCTAATTTAATAAAATTTAATTATTTTAATTAAGAATTGTGTACCTGAGGAGAAAAACTCAAGAGACCATTTTTATGTAGAATTGACTAGGCTAATCAGAAATAATATCCACATGGAAAAATGTCAGTGGCGTACCACTTTTTTTCTAAAAAATATCAGATGACATGTTTGCAGGGACGCCACTGGTGGGACAAAAAAATTACTTTTATAATTAAAATATGTGGTTTTATGTCCTATTAGCATATGCCAAGATTGAAAATGTTATCTATAGTACTTTCGGAGATATTACAAAAAACTCATTAAAAAAGAAAAAATTCAACACCCTGTAGCAAAAAGTTTAAGCCGTTTACGACATATTATGTTTATATGAACTTTTCTTCATAAAATGACTTAAGGAATCACACCCTAAAATATTAGCACGTCATTAAGGAACACCCTGTATATGCCCTTAGTTATGTGATACCCTGTATATGTGTATACAGTGTGTCCACGGATAGAGTTTGGAAGAGGAAAAACTTTTTTATTAGGTATAGAAGAAAAAGTCATTCTTTATAAAAACGTCTCTTGTACTGAAACTACAATTTCAAATATTAGATTTGCGATTACTATACAGGGTTCGTCAAAAACAACATTTTTACTTTTTACGATCCTTTTTTCAATTCCTTGAGTTATTAAATGAATTCTGCTTGTGCTGAAACTACAATTTCAAATAACACATTTGCGATTACTATACAGGGTTCGTCAAAAACAACATTTTTACTTTTTACGATCCTTTTTTCAATTCCTTGAGTTATTAAATGAATTCTGCTTGTGCTGAAACTACAATTTCAAATAACACATTTGCGATTACTATACAGGGTTCGTCAAAAACAACATTTTTACTTTTTACGATTCTTTTTTCAATTCCTTGAGTTATTAAATGAATTCTGCTTGTGCTGAAACTACAATTTCAAATAACACATTTGCGATTACTATACAGGGTTCGTCAAAAACAACATTTTTACTTTTTACGATCCTTTTTTCAATTCCTTGAGTTATTAAATGAATTCTGCTTGTGCTGAAACTACAATTTCAAATAACACATTTGCGATTACTATACAGGGTTCGTCAAAAACAACATTTTTACTTTTTACGATCCTTTTTTCAATTCCTTGAGTTATTAAATGAATTCTGCTTGTGCTGAAACTGTGCCCATATTGGGTTAGGTTTTTGAGTCTTTCATTGCAAATGACAACCAATTTGAATTTAGCAAGCACTACTCCACTGTGCAAGCTGTATCGAAGATCATATTTGATATGGTCGAGAGCCTTGAATGGGGTGAGCACGTGGGCCTGACTCTATGCGATCTTAGCAAGACTTTTGACAGCTGCATCTCTCATGGTCTTCTAGTTAAAAAAACTTTCAAGGTATGGTGTTCGGGGTCTTCCTCTCAATCTAATTTCATCCTATTTTAAATCCAGATACCAATGTGTCTAACTTGGAGAATCAAGATCATCTTTTAGGCCTGTTGAGAGCGGCATACCACAGGGTTCCGTCCTCGGTCCACATTTATTTATTGTATATATTAATGATCTGTGCCATTTCTTAGCCCCAAATAAATGTACTTGTTTTGCGGACGACAATTCATTTATTACCTCCGATGAGGACATTCTGAGTATACCCATGTCATCTTTAGAATCTAAAGCTGGTTTACAAGTAATGACCTACAGCTTAATCTCGAAAAAACCCAGCGTATTATTTTTTCTACTAATAACACTGTTACGTGTGGTAAATCGACAAAATTACTGGGAATCACACTGGATGATCGATTAAACTGGTCTGCACATGTTAATAGTCTTACAAAAAAACTGGCATCCTCTACTTCTGCCCTGCGCAGATTAAAAAATTCAGTTAATCCATCTACCCTTTTAGCTGTTTATTGTAATTTTTTTGATAATACTTTATTCTCAACCAACTTTAACAAACTTTTACAAACATCCTGCTAACCTTACGTCTGTTTATTTTCAGGAACTCTTACGAAAAAACTATACCGACTCTACAACAGTGATCATTCTTCCTGATATCAACACCTCCACAATGTCTACCATACTAGACTACATCTATACTGGCACCTCTGTAGTCTACAGTGACTGTCTTAAAGAGTTTCTTTCCGTAGCAGCCTTTTTACAGATTGCTGTGGATACACGTAGTATAGAAAGTGTTCTGGAGAGTCTACATAAAGTTGAGGATGTTAAAAAGCTCGAGACTGAGTGTAACAGTGAAAAAAGATCGATAGGGTCTACTTTTTCGGCGGGCGAAAGAGTTAGTTTGGAAAATGTTAACTATTGCAAAATGGATGTAAAAAAGCAAGACGTAGATTGTGGTGTAGACGTTAGCACAGAAGTATCAAAAGATCGTTCTGAACCAAGTGTAGAAGTCACACATAATTCTGACTTGAATATTTTTCAACAAAAAGCTCAAAAGAGGTTACCCGATCTTTTACCGATAAGTAGTAGAGTTTTTAGAAAAAATACTCAACGCAAAATGTGCAACGCGGTTGTCCCTAGTCCATGGTGCCAGAGGAACGATAGGAGTTTTTTAGGAGATCCAAGAGCAGTAACTTTGGGAAGTCCCGAAGAGGTAAGTGCACCAATACACTGTTAAAAATAATTAGTAATTTTACGTTAAATTACGGTTTAATTATGTTACAACCGTAAATGAACGTAAAATTACTACATCGATTGTATTTCTACATAAACCTGCTGGAAAATTACATTCGTAGTCGTAAAATTACACATGAAAATTACATTTAAATTCTGGTATTTTGACGGAACATGAGCCGGAATATGACATAAGTTTATATGTAAAGGTAATTAAGCCTTTACGTAAAATCACAACTAAAAGTCGTAAAATTTACGTAAAATCACAACTAAAAGTCGGAAAAGTAGGTTTATGAATATGTATTTTTACTTTATTATTAGAGTAAATTTAGGTACAAATTATTTCCGGTAAGTAACAAATTTTTTTTTAAAATGGATGTATTTTTACTACATTTTTACTGTATTATTAATACGTTTTTCTGCTTTTAATGTAAAATTACACAACACTATATGTATTTTTTATATTTTATTATTAGTGATTTTCTGTACTTATTTTGTAATTTATTGTATTATTTATGAAAGAAATAAAAAACAATTCATATAAATATACATTTTATTATAAACTCTATTAAAAATATAAAACAAAACATTATTTTATTCAGATAGAACTGTTACATAAATCTAGTTAACATAATACAAACGAATTTTTTTTTAGGTATCTATCCTTAGTGTCCCAACCTCGGTATTCCTAATTGCCAATTTACATTAAGATGCAAGGGCAGCGATTGCAAGTAAAAATTGTCTGACGGCATGCGCTTTGGCGACTTTCTGATCAGCTGATGCAATTTTAGTCACCAAAGGGCATGACTTCAGGCAATCTTTACTTGCAATTGCATCTAATGTAAATTGGCTTAAGTGATAGTGGTTTAAGCCAAGCCTATCTAAAATTGATGTGACAGAGTAACACTTTCAGTTCGTTTCTGACGTTCATAGCACAGCCATAATAAATATATCAGTTTTTGATAAGCTTGGCTTAAATCGCTAAATCGGGGGTATAGGAGTCGTAAAACTTAAAAAATACAACCAGTTTTTCTCACAACAGGAATTTTACCTAAAAATCGATTTATGGCAAAGTACCTACAAACAGAACCCTAAGTTACTAATTTAGTATCAATACTAACTTTATAATATTTATTTTAAAGAAACAAAAATATAATATTGTGTTATACACCTATTTGTAATACATACTTATGCAAAGTTTCCTATATAGAAAATCCTGTATGTATGCATGACACTATCTGTAAACACCCTCTGTAAGGTTTTTATTTATATTTTGACATCCACCTTGTAAATTTTTTTGTGACATATTTTTGAAAAGAAATACATACAATTTTACAATAAGAACAAATCATTATGAAATTACTTAGGTACCTTGAATTTTTATGATGTTGTGATAACTATCAAAGATTGAAGTCGCCATGTCTGGTCGGTTAACAGTTCACTGAAACTGATGGTACTTCACTCAGTTGTCCATCCAAAATTCTGCTTATTAGCTAATTAACGCGATTTAATGTTTAAACCGTAAAAAATACCTAAAAATGTACACACGATACTGCAAAACGTGATTCTGATCGAAGATCGCAAAAACAATGGAAGACAAAACAACAGCGATCAAACGGCATGCGAGAAGACCGACACGACACGTGACAGACAAGGTAATATAGTGGCGTAATATAGTTAAGAGATTTGCCGAAAAATTACGATAATTTACGGGTAATATTCCAAAACTAAGTGAATTTCACTAATAAATTTGTGATTTTACCTATTTTAACGTAATAATACACTATACGGTAGGATAATTACAATACTATTAAGTAAAAATTCAATATTTTAGTAAAATATCGTTTAATATAACGTATGTTAATTCATAACGAAAAGATCCTTTAAAAATAATAATTTTTTTAGGGTAGTTTAATGTAATTTTCACCCTATTTTTAACAGTGTACATTACTTTTTAAAAAATCCTAATGTAATCCTTTTCGGTTTTAAAGAAAATAAGTAGAAATAATTTTTCTGATTTAGGTAGATACCTATACCCCTGGCACTACCCCATAGTCTTAAGAAATAAAAAAAAAACGGTTCATAAAATTAACCTTTAAAAATCAGCTATTTGAAATCGGAATTCGGAAAAGGAATTATTTACATGCTTTTTTAAGATTTTCCTAGTTTTCATCGGTTCTTATGATGTGAATATTTCCTGGTGAAATTAGGTCCAGTTTAACCTTTAATTCTAATATAAGAAGGTCTCTGCATGCATTATTTTTGTGTTTCGTTTGAGTAATAGGATACATAGCAACCCTAGAAGCAAAAAAGTGATAAAATGGGTGTTTCTTTAACATTAAAATTTAAAAAACCGGTTGAAATAAAGGATTTAACATTATGTTAACCTATGTTTAGAAAGGTAACCGTATCAATAAATTGCATGCATAACGAGCAAATTCGTACGTACAGGGTTTTTCCGTATATTTTGGAGCACCCCTGGAGCTTTTA
This sequence comes from Polydrusus pterygomalis, assembly GCA_963969555.1. Lineage (NCBI taxonomy): Eukaryota > Metazoa > Arthropoda > Insecta > Coleoptera > Curculionidae > Polydrusus > Polydrusus pterygomalis. The sequence continues at coordinate 8,776,466 of OZ018376.1, forward strand.
TTTGAAGGCCTAGAAAAAACTTTAAATTACCAAAGTTGCATGATTTCTCCTGAACTGCCAGAATTTGTTATCGGACAAAACAAATGAACATCGTAAATTTGTTTAATAAGGCCAATGTCGATTTTTTTGAATGGAACACCCGTATATTAATTTTTTTTTTAACTCCTCACTCTTTTCTGATTCCAAATATGTATATATGTTATATGTTTACTTTAGTCGTTTAGGCAAAATTGCGTTTTAAAATATTGATGATTAGAAAATCTATAGTGGTGTGAGGAAAACATGCTAGAACATAATGCTTATTCAGTAACAATAATTAATATAAATAATGATAATAATTTATGAAACAAACATATAACATATATACATATTTGGAATCAGAAAAGAGTGAGGAGTTAAAAAAAAAATTAATATACAGGGTGTTCCATTTAAAAAAATCGACATTGGCATTATTAACCAAATTTACGATGTTCATTTGTTTTGTCCGATAACAAATTCTGACAGTTCAGGAGAAATAATGCAACTTTGGTAATTTAAAGTTTTTTCTAGGTCTTCAAATAAAAGCTCCAGGGGTGCTCCAAAATATACGGAAAAACCCTGTACCTTAAGTAAGTCAAATGCTCTTAAAGCAGGGGTTTGTTTATTGACAAAAATTTAAATCCCTGGCAGAATTGAAATTTTTAACAGTATGTTAGCCTGGCATATATTTCGGTTAGAAAGGTAACCGTATCAATGTAAGACCAGATCCAATAGTAGGTATGGTATTTATTTTTGGTCTGTGTAGGAGTAAGCCAAAAACTGATAATATCGGGATTTCCTTGACAGTAAATGTAATATCTCACTGAATTCAATTAGTTTATGTTGAACTGTAGGTATAGTGTTTTACCGATAGGTAGGTACCGTGCGAGCAAAAATTATTGGCATCAAAGAGGGCTTGGATTAAAAAACGTATGGCTTTGGTTTAGATCACAATGATATGGGGACGATACCTAGATATATCTAACCAAATATAGGTTAAAATTTTGTCAAATTTATATGACATGATATGCCAAACTAATGAGTAATAAAATATGTAGACAAATACAAATTTATTTTTGTTGTTTACAAAATTATAATACTTGCACTTTATAAGGGAATAAATTTAGCTGCTTCTTAAGAATAGTCCTGCATGTTCCATAAGATCTTCCCACTTCTTGGGACAGGCGTCTTATACAATTTGTTGGCGTATTTTGCATTATTTCACGAACGTTTGCAAGGTTGTTTAACTTTTTGATTTTCTTACTTGCAACTTATCAATTAATTTTATTGGTTTTAAATTAACGGCTGGCGTTACTGAGCTTTAATCATCAGTACCCCACAAAACACTTTTTGCAATGCAATTTTATGGTGATATTACAATTTTATCCTTATAATGTCTTACTGACATAAACTTGAAAAGTTTTATAAAGATTTATTAAATAATCTTCGACACCTTCTTTTCAGGAAGGTTTTTTTCTTCTTCCCCAGTTTATTTGGTTGGTTTAGACCCTCTTTAATAACGTTTTTAAAGACTCAGTATGGTTTAACCTTTATCAATTTTCTTCATATTATGCCTCTTCTACACATCAATTTTTTAATTTCATAAAAGCTCCATTAATGTTCTACACCATTTTCTCTTCTGCTAAAAACATCAGCACTAAATAAATTTGCTGTCTCCTGATGATGGGCGTTTCTACGTTCGAAACATGTAGAGACCCCTAGAAAATTTTTATTCTATTAAATTTTGTGGAGGAAAACTTTAGGTTTTTTCTTTCTTTCCCATATTAACTTTTGGACTAAGGTAAATTGGGCTAGATCCTCCCTGTGTAAAAATTTTAATGTATAAAATAAATGTTCACCAGCTAAATCTAGTCAAACCAGTGTAGCCAAGACGGACCAGTCCTCAACTTTTATTTAAAAAATCTATCGATAAGTATGGGCGGAGAGACGACCGTCCGCTAGTGGCAATGTTTTATTGGTAGATATATAACGTTCTATGGTTGTACGTAGATCCCCTGCCACAACGTTCTCTATAACCCCCTGCCCTCGTAGTTATGCTACTGCCACAAAATACCAAGTACCGCCCCCGGTTCTGCAATCTACGTAATTAAATTAGATCAGATTATCTATTCTTAAATCAGTTGTTATATCATACCACTTCATAGTTTATGTTTTCCCTGGTCTATTTAAGGGGAACCCGGGGTTAAACTGGACAACGTAACAAGTTTGATAAATTTTTTCGTGAACGCTTTGAATCATGCGCTATCCTATACCTATCTTCAACCGTTTACAAAATATCAACGCTTTAATGCTGGTAAATGTTTCTCGACTTAATCAATAACGTTCTGAACTCAAGTCACAATCTTTAAGGCATTGACAATGACAGTTTGCTATACCGTGCGAGCAAAAATTATTTGCAACAAAGAGGGCCTTGCATCTAAGGACGTAATGCATAGCCGTAGAGCTTAATCCCTGTTGGGTGTCAGTAACTACCTAAATTAACATTCAATCAGTCATCTTTGACAGTCGTTACAAGTAATTTGATCCATCGCTAATTTTTCCAATTTCTTAAACAATTCCCACAATGAGCTTTACGGAACAGCACAAAACATTTATGGTTGAAGCGGATTTTCGAAACGGGGTTAGAGTAAATGGTGAGTGGCAATACAACCCGGGTTTGTGCATGGACGATTTTCACGAACATTTTCCTGAAACCGTGGCTGTGTTTAGGAAAACAGGTTATATACAACACAAAAAAGAAACAGGAAGACCATCTGTAAGAACAGAAGAACTTGTTGCAAACGTTCGTGAAATAATGCAAAATACGCCAACAAATTGAATAAGGCGCCCAGGGCCGTATCTGAGGGGGGGTTTTAGGGGTTCAAACCCCCCCCGAAAACAATAAAATCCTTATATGTTTGTTTGTGTGTATGTTTAAATGTATGTTTAAAGTATAACTAGTATTTTTTGCCACTGGTCTAACCCCCCCCCAAAATGTTGGTTCAGATACGGCCCTGAAGGCGCCTGTCCCAAGAAGTGGGAAGATCTTATGGAACATGCAGGACTATTCTTAAGAAGCAGCTAAATTTATTTCCTTATAAGCAAGTATTCCAAGAAATACAAGCTGCAGATTTTGAAGGAATTACTCTCAATGGTTTACCCAAAATTTATTGGAAAGAAATGATTTATTAGACCTGACATTTTTTCGAATGAAGCCTGGTTCCACCTCCGGTTATGTGAATTCTCAGAATACACGCACGTGGAGTAGTGAAAATCTACATTTTTTGTAAAGTCCACATTGCACCCTTAAAAAATTGGTGTCTGGTAAGCTGTTTCCCGAAGAAGAATTGTTGGCCCTATTTTTTTCCATGACACAGTTACAGCACAGCGGTATAGAGACAATATTTTGAATCCATGGAGCAATTACTTGACGACGAACTACGTTTTGGATATTTTCAACAGGACGGTGCAACCGCCCATACAGCCGCCGAAACTATTAACTACTTACATAATTTTTCCGACGACAGATTGATCAGTTTTCGTTCAGACATTGAATTCCCACCTAGATCACCTCTTTAACGGTTATGGATTACTTCGTTTTTCCTCATTTAAAGAACACTATTTTTAAAACACCAGTTGCAAATTTAGACCAATTACAAGAAAGGATTATCCAAGAATGTGGTAACATTTCTCCAGAGATGCCGGTCAACACTTTCGAAAATATGAAGAGACGTGTGAATTTATGCTTGAAGCATGGCGGTGGCTAATTTCAGCAATTTATGTAATTATTTTTCTTTTTCTTTCTATATATTTTTACTTCGTTAATTTTGTAAACAACAAAAATCAATTTGTAATTTTCTAGGTACTTATTTTGTTACTCATTAGTTTGGCATATCATGTCATAATATGTATTTGACAAAATTTTAACCTAGATTTGGTTAGATATATCGTCCCCATATCATTGTGATCTAAACCAAGCCACACGTTTTTTAATCCAAGCCCTCTTTGATGCAAATGATTTTAGCTCGCACGGTACAAGTTTGAGACATAATGAAATGTCAGTGAATCTAAATAAAATGTAATCTTTGCTCTGCTGATATAACATCCAAAAAGCGCCTCGCTGAAGATTAACGCAACGACATTTTGAATATTATGTTGGGTTGTGAAGATAAAAGTAGAAGTCATAGGGAAGTCCGTGTAGGTATTGTTACATTTGTCCCTGGTTTCCTCTATTTAAAAAAAAATGTAATTCTCGGCTACGCATAAGATAATAACAGAGAAATCAAAATGGGTGGGCTGATTTTGCTTTATAATACCGAACCAAGAAAATCGGATATTTTAAACAATTTTAAAATTACAGTACTTAATTCTTAGTTGTTTCGCAATTTTTTTAATTAAAAGTTGTGTTGAACTATAGTTTCTATTACGGTAACAATATGGCTTGTAAGACTATAACTGGAGCATTCTGTAAACCACCATTCTCTTCCTCGTTTTTCTTAAATTATTTACTGCAACAGTAGAATAAAGAGCAATTTTTTAATAGTATTGAACAGTGGCGTGGGATCCACGGAAAATATGGAAGCTCCGCTTCTCTTACTTTACTTGCCATAACACTAAAAGGTTATCCTGGTTTATATAAAATTATTATTATTATCTAATATCGGATTCGTTTGTTTGTCGACCAGCGGTGCGCCGCACGCGTGTATAGTAGTCCACACTTCTATTATAGTCTAAGTCATTTATGTTTTCATGGCTTATGTCATCGCCACTGCACACAAATACATTATCTTCATCAATTATCGTCCACCTTGCGAGTCTGTGGCTAAGTGTAAACCATAGACATATACCTTTATATCAGCAAACAATAATTATTACGAAAGTGGCAAATTTATGGCCTCGTACATGTAAACAAAACTACATAGGAATAGGCATGCGCACTGCAAAATAATCGTTTAACGAAAAATATACAGGTCTGAGCTTTAAAATTTTGTTTGTGTAGCCTAGGCCTAGTTAGATGTATTCAAATTGATCATAATAAAATAAAATTACATATCAAGGACTATCACTCCTCATACTTAACAGATTGACCAGTTTCGATCAGACATTAAATTCCCACCTAGATCATCTTGTTTAACGGTTATGGACTACTTCGTTTTTCCTAATTTATAGAACACTATTTTTAAAAAACACCAGTTGCAAATTTAGAACAATTACAAGAAAGGATTATCCAAGAATGTGGTAACATTTCTCTAGAGATGCTGGTCAACACTTTCTAAAATATGAAAGGACTTGTGAATTTATGCTTGGAGCATGGCGGTGGCCAATTTCAGCAATTTATGTAATTATTTTTCTTTTTCTTTCTGTATATTCTTACTTCGTTAATTTTGTAAACAACAAAAATAAATTTGTGTTTGTCTACTTATTTTATAACTCATTAGTTTGGCATATCATGTCATAATATGAATTTGACAAAATTTTAACCTAGATTTGGTTAGATTTATCGTCCCCATATCATTATGATCTAAACCAAGCCCTACGTTTTTTGATCCAAGCCCTCTTTGATGCAAATAATTTTTGCTCGCACGGTATATTCAAACAGCAAAATATAATCTAATTTAATTTGAGAAACTAAATAGTAGATGGGTGAATTTTTAACTTTGGGCATGGATCCGAAAGCTCGCGATTCAGTCATGAAGTGCGCCCGAAATCCTACAACACTGCGTTGTCTTCTATTCCCTTTCGACTTGGAAATAATCCATTACTTACTCGCTTGCTCGTATGGAAATGAGCACCGGCACAATCGCTTACCAGGCCTCTATAGGTACTGTATACTTAATTTGAACAGCAAAAAAGCTCTCAAATTGTTTTTGTTCAAACACTTTTAACTGTAAGTGTTGACATAATACGATGAAACCACGAAAAAAACTGGTATACGTACACACGAACCTATTAGAATATCGTTCAAATATTTACACTAAACAAACACCAAATCTAAAATCAATATTTGAAAAAAATACAGTTGTGCCTACTTTTAAGGTGTCACGATAATGCAAATCGTGGTCAACAAAAATAATAATTTGTAAAATCAATAATATACATACCTACAAAACGCCATGCTATGATATTATTATTTAATTATTACTATTTTTGCTAAATAAAATATTGATACTGCCGCCAACCGACTGACAACAGTTGCAAATAAATTTGTCTATATTTAAGCAACATCAATAAGCTACTTGGAATTGCAATTAGCTAAAAATTATTCGTGACAAAATTTTTAATTGGCAATTTTTCGCCGTCACCAAATACGGAACACCAAAGAATATTAAAATAACGTAAAATCTTAAAACTTCCTCAAAGTATGCCGTGAAATCGATTCCGCATGTACCGTGCGAGCAAAAATGATTTGCATCAAAGAGGGCTTGGGTTAAAAAACGTGGGGTTTGGTTTAGATCACAATGATATGGGGACGATATATCTAACCAAATCTAGGTTAAAATTTTCCCAAATTCATATTATGACATGATATGCCAAACTAATGAGTAATAAAATAAGCAGACAAACACAAATTTATTTTTGTTGTTTACAAAATTAACAAAGTAAGAATATACAGAAAGAAAAAGAAAAATAGTTACATAAATTGCTGAAATTAGCCACCGCCATGCTTCAAGCATAAATTCACACGTCTCTTCATATTTTCGAAAGTGTTGATTAGCATCTCTGGAGAAATGTTACCACATTCTTGGATAATCCTTGCTTGTAATTGTTCTAAATTTGCAACTGGTGTTTTAAAAATAGTGTTCTTTAAATGAGGAAAAACAAAGTAATCCATAACCGTTAACCAAGGTGATCTAGGTGGGAATTCAATGTCCGATCGAAAACTGATCAATCTGTCGTCGAAAAAATTGCGTAAGTATAGTTAATAGTTTCGGCGGCTGTATATGGGCGGTTGCACCGTCCTGTTGAAAATATCCAAAACGTAGTTCGTCGTCAAGTAATTGCTCCACAAATGGATTCAAAATATTGTCTCTATACCGCTGAGCGTTAACTGTGTCATGGAAAAAAATAGGACCAACAATTCTTCTTCGGGGAACATTTAACCAGACACCAATTTTTTGAAGGTGCAATGTGGACTCTAGAAAAAAATGGGGATTTTCACTACTCCACATGTGTGTATTCTGAGAATTCACATAACCGGAGAGGTGGAACCAGGCTTCATCCGAAAAAAATGTCAGGTCAATTAAATCATTTCTTTCCAATAAATTTTGGTAAACCATTGAGAGTAATTCCTGCGTCTTTCAAAATCTGCGGCTTGTATTTCTTGGAATACTTGCACTTTATAAGGAAATAAATTTAGCTGCTTCTTAAGAATATTCCTGCACATTCCATAAGATCTTCCCACTTCTTGGGACAGGCGTCTTATACAATTTGTTGGCGTATTTTGCATTATTTCACGAACATTTGCAACAAGTTCTTCTGTTTTTGCGGATGGTCTTCCTGCTCCTTTTTTGTGTTGTATAGAACCTGTTTCCCTAAACACAGCCATGGTTCTTTTCAGGCAATGATAAAGATCCCCAGCAATAAAAGCAACGTTAGGAAAATGTTCGTTAAAATCGTCCATGCACAAACCAAGATTGTATTGCCACTCACTATTTACTCTAACCCCGTTTCGAAAATACGCTTCAACCATGAATGGTTTGTGCTGTTCCGTAAAGCCCATTGTGTGAATTGTTTAAGAAATTGGAAAAATTAGCGATGAATCAAATTACTTACTTGTAACGACTGTCAAAGATGACGGAATAACTCATTAATTGTTAATTCAGGTAGTTACTGACACCCAACAGGTATTAAGCTCTCCGGCTAAGCATTACGTCCTTAGATGCAAGGCCCTCGTTGATGCAAATAATTTTTGCTCACACGGTATCTTCTCGATAACTTTCCCGATTTTGACAATTATTTTCAACGTACCTTTAAGATTTTATAAAAGACTGCAACTCCCTAGTTTTATAACTTTTATAAAGCAATAGGACACTCTTAAATTTGACTTAAACAGTTTTATTTCAAACTAGTACGTTCAGCAGACGTTTAAACATTTATTGAAGTAAAAACAAACCGATGTCAACGTGTTGTCATGATTTAACAAGCAAAACTAACCTTACCTTAAATTATTTAATTGAACTCCGTGTCGCTGACTTCAAGACGCACCTGTGGTATAGCCCACTGGAGGGTCGTTTGTGATCTGAAAGGGACTCTTGGTTCACCAAGTATTCGTTGGGTTTACCCTTCAAGCGTGCAAGTTGTATTTCTCTGTCTCTGTTAAATTATTAAAGCAAATTAAGGTTGTGTTGGATTTCATTTTATTAGTCATCTGCACGACTAACAACCCCAAAACAGCACTAAAAATCTTTTAAAATGGCTCTCAATAGACTAAAATACTTTTTTTCAGGTTCAAAAGCTGCACTCCGAAGATACCAACAACAATTTCCAACTATCCCAGAACGATACCCCCAAGTGTGCTTCAAAAAGTCTCGATAGCATTATTCGCCACCTGTACTTAAACAACCTCGACAGCGGTAAAGAAAGAACTACAAGCAATTATCCAAGTCTAGGTGAAGATTACTCAAAAAAAGGTGACTTGAGGACACAATGTAGTGATACTTACCAAATGGATATTGGGAAAGCATCAATTGAACTGCCTAGTGTGAATAACTTTTCTTTTTCGCGTAGTTTAACTGCTCTAAAACAATTTGAAAATAAACCTCAGTCCGACTGCACTGATTTTAGTGACATTTTGAACAAAAAGTGTAGTGACAAACATCTACGGACATTTCTGAGCAATTCCTTTGCAGAGCCTCTTAAAAAGAATATCTCGCAATCGGATTTTGCACAAAATTTAAGTTTATCTAGGAAAAGTGCCAGTTTACCTCAAACTTCCCCTATTAGTCCTCCTCCAAGTGGTACTTTAATAAAAAAGTCAACGATTTTAGAAACTTCCTTAACATCGCCAAAAAAGATTTATGATGATGAAAGAAGTGATACCCAGAAACTCACAGCATCTATGTGTATTGAACTGAACTCAAATTCTAATGATAACAGCAGTTGCAATGACGTTTCAAATGATAATTCCTTAAGCAATGATTCCAGCGGGGATGAGAAAAAAGAAGAAGCAAACGTCAAGAAGAAATCATATAAATGTGAAGATTGTGAAAAATCATTTAGTCAGTTGAGGAATTATAAGTACCATAGGTAAGTAAATTTTGTTACCACATATTATTATGTGTAGGTAATAATTGTGCTTCACCGTGGTGGCGTAAATAAAATGTTCAAATTTAATATACTGGAAATTAAACTTAAATTCAGGAGTAAGTATCATAGAGACATAATATAATAAAATTGAGAAGATTTATAATGCTCAAAATGTACTAGAAACGGACAAGGTTAAAATATGTGATATTTTTAATAGCCATTATATAAGCAGTTGGAGAAAAGCTGGCTTAAAAAATACAACAGAATCAGGCAATCGATGACAATCATCATAACATTTAGAAACAACGAAACAATTCGTCTATTTTCTTAGCCCAGTAAATCAAATAGAGATAGTTTCATAAATTCACTCTCTAAAAAAGTATTCGTCACCTGATTTTGACAACATTACTTTTATAACATTAAAAAACATTGCCCCTTTTATAGCTAAATATTAAGTCACGTAATAAATTAAATTTTTTCTAAAGGTGTCTGTCCAAACCACTTTAAAATAGCAATTAAAACCTGTTTTAAAAAAAGGGGATAATGTAAACGTGGAAAATTTTTAGACCTATTAGTCTTCTATTAAATATTAGCAAAAGTTTTGAAAAACTTGAAAAAATAGACTTGTAAACTTCTTACTATTTTCAGACCGCCAATTCGGATTTCAAAGAAATGTATCTAAAGGGTTTTCCAATAAGAACGATATGATTTAAAAACGATATGGTAACCATGGTAATAAAGTTATACCTGTCACCAGTTGTCAGTTATTGTCAGTAAACTATAACAATTTATTATGGCTAAATACGCGCTTCAAGAACGTTTGGTTATTAACCAAAAGTTTTACGAAAATGATGACGTTTTGTGAACACTTATCGCGCACTTCGCGAAAACTTTGGTGTAAATAATCGTCCTCCTTTGCTTGCCATTCGTCGCATCGTTGAGAAATTTGAAAATAATTTTACTCTTCACGATGTAAAAACACCAAGAAGACATCGAAACGCAAGAACTGTTGAGAATATTGCTGCTGGAAGAGCTAATGTTGCAGTGGATCCAAATTTATCAATTCCTCGTCGTGCTCAAGAGTTAAGGATTAAAAAAACGACAACTTGGCGTATTTTGAAAGAAGACTTGAATTTACACCCGTATAAGATTGTTTTGACCCAAGAACTTAAGCCACTGGACCATCGTGGGCGCAGAGAATTTTCTGCTTGGTGTTTAGAACAACTTGAAAGGGATCCTAATTTTGCCCAAAAAATTATCTTTTCAGATGAGGCTCATTTTTGGTTAAGTGGATACGTTAACAAGCAAAATTGCCGTTTTTGGTGTGAAAACAATCCACAACAGATTCATGAGAAGCCTTTCTATCCGCTAAAGGTAACTGTATCGTGCGGTTTATGGTATGGTGGCATCATCGGACCATTTTTTTTCCAAAATGAGGCAGGAGATGCAGTTACAGTGAATGGTGAACGATATCGACAGATGTTAAGAAATTTTTTGTGGCCAAATTTAGATGCACTTGATTTGGAGAATATGTGGTTCCAACAAGACGGTGCCACATGTCACACTGCTCATGAAACTATCGATATACTGCAAGAAAAGTTTGACGAAAGGATAATTTCAAGGAATGCTACTGTTCAGTGGCCTCCAAGAAGCTGTGATTTAACTCCTTTAGATTACTTCTTGTGGGGCTATTTGAAATCTAAGGTTTATGAAAACAGACCACAAACACTTGATGCATTAAGGTCAGGGCCGAATTAAGATCGTTTGACGCCTTAGGCCAGACAAATTTTGGCGCCTATTTTTTTCAATTTCGAAATGGATTTTAAAAAATTGAGCGCATGTAGCCAGGATTTGTTCTCGGGGGGGGGGGGGGGCACCGAGATGGTGCCGAAGGAACAAAAAAGATAGCGCCGCAGGCGAAATTTTTTTGGGTGCCACGCCCTTTTTTGAATCATGGTGCTTGCTTTTCAAGTGGGAAAAATAAAAAACGCAACACAAAATCCTCAAGAAAAGCACAAAAACAAACCCGGTAATAATTGTGGTGCTATTTGGGTCTCGTGCCTCACGGGGGGGGGGGGGGGGCAATTGCCTCCCCCCTCTATACCCGCGCCTGCATTAAAAATAAATCTGATTTTTTTCGTATTGGGTTTTATATTGTATTAAAATTTTAAACAAATATGTATTTTTATTATATAGGTACTATATCTACTAGGTATACTTACATGACAAACTGTCACAAAGAAAATTGAATAGTGTAGGAAATGTTTAATGTGTCCTATATTGTCGAAATCAGAGCTCTAATAATATATGGATATTTCGCATAAAATTAATTTTGTTTTTGTAAGTTTTATAAGTATCGTCTCGAGTTTCGTGGGGAGGGGGGGGGGGGCGCCCCCCTTCCCCTAGCTACGTGCCTGGCGAGTCATGATACGGATTATCAAATTTGTGCCTAAACGTAATCTCGTAAAAATATGTTTTTCAAGCGGAAATTTGCACGTTTTGTTGAAGAAAAAACTCATAGATACATGTAAGTACCTACTCAGGGAAAATTATAAAACAAAAAATAGAAGTATAAACAAGCAACTTAACATTAATGAATAATGTATACAAAATGTGAAACGAATAAAACAATTAACTCAAAATATCATAACTTAATAAGAGTTTGGTAGTTTCCAAGTTTCAAAAAACTAATCGACTAATCCAGCTAATTACGATATAAAACACATAAAAACACAAATTCCGCGCTAAGAATCAAATGATAGTGGTAGATTGGTTCCTTATAAATACACAAAATGATATAAACTAAAGTATAGGGATTACTTCTAAAACATCATTTCAATAACGACTCGTTATTAACGAGATCAATGACATCAACAAATAAAATAATATATGTAAATGTTCTGAGCAAAAAATATAAAGGTAATAAAAGAACAGTTTTTGTGGCCCAATGCCCAAAAACTTTTATTAAAGGTTATTTTAAAAATAACGACACGACACGACAAGAGTATTAAGATACTAGAAATATTTTTTTCGACATTTTTGACTTGAGAACTTTTGAATAATGTCGTTGAAGGAAGTTGATTCCACAAGATCTGATAACTTAAATAGTCTTAATATTTTAATTTAGAATATTTTTGTTTAGATTGAAATGTGTAATGTTCTTTATACTTTATAGGTATGATAATTAGCAATTATGCCATAGTTTAAATGGTGATTTAAATATATAAAATAATAGGTACAATGAAATTCGTTAAAAAGCCGCGGCGCCTATTTTGTTCGTGGCGCCTTAGGCCATGGCCTATTTGGCCTAGTGGTTAATCCGGCCCTGATTAAGGTTGAACATTGAACCCTGCATTCGTCAGATCACGCCCGATTTATTGCATAAAGTCATCGAAAATTGAGTTCGTCGAATTCGCTCGTGTACACGAAGTCGCGGAGGACATTTAAACGATGAGTTATTCAAAACATAAATGTTATCGACTATAGGTAGGTACTTTAAGATAATATAAAACGTTCTGTTGTATCTGAAATTATTTTAATTTTATTTCATTTTGAAATCATATCGTTCTTATTGGAAAACCCTTTACTAACGATGCTATCGCATTATTAACTAGTAGCATAAATGCAAATCTCGACTCACATAGATGTTGTGCCGCGGTGTTTCTAGACTTGGCAAGGGCATTTGATACTGTGGATCATCGCAGGCTTTTGTCAAGATTAGAGAACATAAGTATTCGCGATCCGACACTTTTCCTACTAAGTAGCTATTTTATATCAAAGACAAAAAGTGGAAGTAAAACAAGAATCTAGTAGTTTACAGAAAATCAAGTATGGTGTACCGCAAGGGACAGTATTGGGTCCAATACTGTTCACACTGACACAGTTTTGTTTGTTGAGAGTAACTCATGGGAAGGAGTCGAACAAAAAAGTAATTGTAATTTACAAAAAATGGTGCGGTGGTTGGATGATAATTTGTTGACTATCAATTTAAGTAAAACCAAGTATTTACCCTTTGCAAGTAATATCTCACGCCTTTCCTACAAAGAGCAAATAAATGTCGACTTACCATTTAGAAACGAAAAAATTTGAACTTTCTGACTCTGATAATTATTTAGAAATATTATTTGATAATAATTTAAAATGGAACCATCATAATATATAACAACTTACTAACAAACTTGGACCCTTATTTTATCTATTCAATCATATCAAAAGATATCTGATATAAGTTGTATGCGAACAATATATTTTGCTTTAGTTCAGTCTCTGTTAAGCTACGGAATAACTGCATGGGGAGGAGCTTACCAAAACCTTACCCCCTTAAACCCCGGAAAATTGCTCAAAAAAGAACTATTAAAACTATTTATGGTCTTAACTATGAGATTACCCACTGATTGGCACTGATCAGCTGTTCGGATTTACAAATCTTTTAAGCGTTAAAAATATTTATTACAAAAATTCCCTACTATATTTAATTCGAACTAATAATGAAACTAGGTTTTACGTTTATAATAATAAAAAATTGGCTAAAATGTCCACGTCGTTGAGACAAAGAAGTTTTTTTTATATGTGGGATCCAGGTTATTTAACATTATTCCACAAAATCTTAAAAGTATAATTCGCCAAGTAAGATTTGTAATGAAATGGACTATTGCTGGTCCTCCAATAAGCTTCTAGAAAACAAAATTGCTTTAAGGTTTTATGCTCGTGTACCTGCAATATTTATTCCGCTTGCTTGCTTACTTTGCAATTTTTATATTTTTTACATTAACTAACCTAAAAAAAATAGCACACCAGCAGAAAGTAACTAGTCCCCTCTCACAATTTAAATAACTTCATTATAGTAAATTTTATTGTATCTAACTTATAACTATAACTTTATGGGACAGAAAATATAGTGTAAAGTGTGATCCAAAAACATTTTATTGTAAATAATAATTTTTTTAAATTATTTGGTTGGTTCTGTAACTTACTAAAAAATGCATGTTAAATAAATCGATATCTTTTTAATTGCTAAATAAAATTGCTACTTGATAACCAACTATGCAATAATTTTGCCAATTAAGAACACAAAACACGATTCTGTAATTAAAAGGCGTGTTTTTGATGCTATTGGTCAAATTAATTAATTAAATTTTTCAGTAAGTAAGTATTAAAACAAGTTCTTGTAAACGCACAAATTATAATTATTAAATCAGTAGATTAGATAAAATGTTTGCACGATTGCCATCTTACATGTTCGTCTGTAGTTTAACTTTTTATTTTTTGGGACGCTTGGTTTTTTTAGGAACGCAGGGCGAACCGATTAAAGGGTTGGGTAGGGAAGAGGGATCGGCTACCCTAAAATTCTATGAAAAACAAAAAAGTTAGAGAATATTTGGATGTTAGTTGAGAATTTATTTTAAATTTTTTTAATAAAAATTCGTCTTTGTTAAGGGCGAAGTTTAGTAGTCATATGGGATAAAACTTTTAAGTTTACACTTGACCCTTGTGAAAATTACACAGCTTACACTTAAAGAAGCAATAGATTAAACTTACAATAAAAAAATTAGTTACAATTGGGGTTGAGATGCCAATAACATTAATTTTAATAATTTCTAATAATAATATTAATAATAAGTTTATTTAAAATTTATTAATATAATAATAGTAGATTCTGTAACTAGGTTGGAATGAAAATTCGATCCGAGTGGAAGATTCCGAACGCGAGCGTGAGGAACCACGAGTATCGAATTTTCATTCTAACCGAGTAGCAGACTATATTTTCTCCACGACCATCCAGTTCCATATCTGATTCATCCGATTTTTCACTCATTTTTTGACTTGCACTAAAATTTGTCTGAAAATAATTATTACAACGCGGCCATTTTTATCTGACACTGACAGTTTCGAAATTCATGGCAACCTATGTCGTTTATATCAATTACAGAATATTCATTCCGTATCTTGTTATGGAATTCTGTAATTGATATAAACGACATAGGTTGCCATGAATTTCGAAACTGTCAGTGTCAGATAAAAATGGCCGCGTTGTAATAATTATTTTCAGACAAATTTTAGTGCAAGCAGTGCTGGATTTACCATTAGGCTGAGTAGGCTGGAGCCTAGGGCGGCAGGTTTTAGGGGGCGGCAAATTTGGCCCAAAAATTTTTTTTTGTTTTACAGAAATAAATGGTACAATCTTTATTCATGGTCGACGGGTAGTATTTTTTTAAATAAACTTTATAGTTGGCCGTGTCTGTTAATGGGGATAAAAGAAGGTAGTTGAAAGTTTACTGGCTTTGCAGAAAGAAATTTCATTTTCAATAAAATAAATAGGTAATCATAAATTTTTAAAATATTTACTAAAAATTATTGACCAAATTTGGGCGTGGTCTTAAAAAATTTTCGCCTGCGGCGCATTTCGCGTGCAGCGGGCTTTTTCTTTCCCGAACACTTCACCTGTTTTACAACTCACGAGCCGTCACTGGTATAGGGGCGGCAAAAATTGAATAGCCTACTAGCGACCAATTTGTAAATCCGCCACTGATTGCAAGTCAAAAAATGAGTGAAAAATTGGATGAATCAGATATGGAACTGAATGGTCGTTGAGAAAATATAGTCTGCTACTCGGTTAGAATGAAAATTCGATACTCGTGGTTCCTCACGCTCTACTCGTGGTTCCTCACGCTCTACTCGTGGTTCCTCACGCTCTACTCGTGGTTCCTCACGCTCTACTCGTGGTTCCTCACGCTCTACTCGTGGTTCCTCACGCTCTACTCGTGGTTCCTCACGCTCGCTACGCTCGCGTTCGGAATCTTCCACTCGGATCGAATTTTCATTCCAACCTCGTTACAGAATCTACTATTATGTTATCTTCTATAAACTTATTCTTCAATCCCCTGAAGCTGAGCTTGTTAGGGGCAAATCTTATTTTTTGTTTTAGTATGTAAAATCATAAATCATAAATATGCATTAAAAATTAAGTTTTAAAGTAAAAATGTTAATTTATAGTATAAACGCAGTCACAGAATATATAGCTACGCAAAGTTATATATTCTGTGACGCAGTTCTTTTTGAAGAAATATATTTCCTATAATAAAATTATTAATTTATAATTTTTAGGTAAAAAATATTACTTATATAAATTATTCAGAACAATATTAATTAATTAATTAAAGGCATTTCTAAAAATATTTTCAAATTGTCTGTTTTTAATATCCATGTTTTAATTTCGACTTTAAATTTTTTTAATGAAATCAATTTTTTAATTTTGTTGGTAAATAATCGTTTAAATAAAAACATAAATATTTAAAATTATTTTGTCCTATGGATTTATTTATTTTGGGTTTTATGGTTATTTAATTTTTATGGCGTGTATTATGATTATGGTTTTTAAATTGTATAAGGTTTTTATTTTTAAATATATATATTAAGATATTATAAATGTAAAGTTGTCCTATGTTCAACTTTTTTGTTTCTGAATATAATTCTTTTGGAGGATAAAGATAATCTTTATTAAATATAATTTTTAGAAACCGCTTTTGTAGTATTTCTAATTTTTTAACTAAAATTCTATTTATTCCTCCCCAATCTAAAATTTCGTAATTTAAATGAGTTTTGACTAACGCGTAATATAATATTTCCATATGTCTTACATTTAAAAATTTTTAAATGTTTTTAAAAATCGGTTAATTTTTTAATTAAGTATTCTATGTGAAAATTCCAATTTAAATTTACTGTCAAAAATAATTCCTAAATATTTTATTTTATTACCTTTAAAAATTTGAATTTCTTCATTTATTTGAATACTATTCATAATTCGTGGTAGGTTATTTAGGTTTAAAGTAAAAGGAATATAATTTGTTTTATTAAAATTAATTGTTAACAAATTGTTATCAAACCAATTTTTTATAAACAATAATAGTCCTAAAATTGTTCCTTGAGGAACGCCATACTTAAATAGCTTTTTTCTTTATTTATTTGAACATAAGTTGGTCTATTTTTCAGATAATTTTTAATTAATTCTAATTGCTTTCCTCTGAATCCAATATTTTCAAACTTTTTTAACAGTAACGTATGGCTAACTGTACCAAAGGCTTTTGCTAAATCTAGAAAAATACTAATACATGGTTACCTAGTGCATCATATATTTGTTCTGTTAGATAGCAAGAAATAGCGTTTTGCGTCGATTTATTTTTTTGAAACCCAAACTGTTTATTAGAAATAAAATGTGTTTTTTTCCAAATAATTTTCAATTCTTAATTTTAAAATTTTTTCGAATACTTTTGCTATCGAAGATAATAATGTCATTGGTCTATAATTACTAGTTTTACTAGAATCTCCATTTTTAACTATAGGTTTTATTATACCAATTTTGGAAGCTTCTGGATACCTATATACTGGTTTTAAAAATATTATTTATAAGAAATGTTAGTGGTCTAGAAATAGTAGTTTTTAATATTTCTGTTGTTATTCCATCGGCACCATCAGGAGATTTCTTTAATTTTAAACTATCAATTACATTTGCAACTTCTTTATGGTTAGTTTATTCTAAATAAAATGAATTTATATTGTTTATTTTTTTATTTGAAAATGTGTTATTACTTCTATTGATTTTGTTTGCTAGCTTTCTTCCCACTTCAGAAAAATAGTCAATAAAGCTATTAGCTATACTTTTTTTATCAGTAAGTGATTCATTTCATCAAGGTACGGGTCTGTCAATATTTTATTTTATGGATAATGAAATTAGTGTCTACGCTATATCTTTACAAAATATTAAGACTCCCTTACAAAATTTAATAGATAGCAAATGCGAAGGTTAAAGAACTTAGTCCGGTTCTGTTTCTGTAGCCAACCGCTTAACGTAAACGACTTCAACAGGTGCCATTAATGACAGGTGATGCGGCCAGTTCTTAGATAAATTTGACTTTAGAACTAAAGGACTGTGAGTCACCGCTGACAATCTATTTCATTGTATTAGACTTTTTACTGAGAGAGATCTTTATTTTTCCAGATCGGTACATGAAGGCACTAAAGAATTTTCAGCAAAGTGTCCCGAATGTGGGAAAATGTTCAACGACAGAGGGTACCTGAGTAGTCATATGAAAATTCATAGAGACAGAAAAGAATATGCCTGTCCCAACTGTCCAAAAAGATTTAACCAAAGAGTCGCTTACAATATGCACTTAAGAATACATACAGGTAGGTCATCAGGATGTGTTAATTTATTAATTAAAATTAAAATATAAACAAATTCACGTGGATTTTCAACCTGAACAGGGTCGTTTTATAACGCTTATAGTACTTTTACGGCTACGCGATTTTAAAAACAATCTGTTATCTGTTTATTTTGCATCTACAGGTTTAGTATACAGGGTTCCCCATTTAAAACGAAACAGGCTAAATATCTGGTTCCACGTTAATTTAAAAAAAAACGCTCGGACCCGTCGATTTTTATTTCGAGGGGGACATCTTTTGCGTATATTGTCAATCTTGTTACTTCAAGCCCCTAGGAGGGAGGGAGGTAAGATCTAAATCTTAAATGGATACCCCTATTTTATATAATTTTTTTGGATTCTGACGTACAGTTAGAAAGCTAGACGCTGTCAAAGTTCAAAAATCTCATTTTTCAAGAGTCAATATCTCGGAAACTGTTTAGTATAGACTAATAATGCTTTTATTAAAAAAATGTTCAGAATTTTATGCAGAATCCAAAAAAATTATATAAAATAGGGGTATCCATTTAAGATTAAGATTTTACCCCCCCCCCCTCCCTCCTAGGGGCTTGAAGTAATAAGATTGACAATATACGCAAAAGATGTCCCCCTCGAAATAAAAATCGACGGGTCCGAGCGTTTTTTTTTAAATTAACGTGGAACCAGATATTTAGCCTAAAGCTGAAAATTAAGCAAAAAAATAGTAGTCACGTGATTCGCATTATCTGTCAAATTTTAATTTTTTCCAAAAAATAATTCAAAAGTAGGGTTATTTCTGAAAGTATCGAAAAAAGTTATTAGAAAAAGTTTTTTTTAATGCAGTTTCTAGCGCACATGCTAAATTTCAGCTGCATAAAATAATTTTAAGTTTTTATCCACCACTAAAATTTCTTTTCCACTTAATGAACACTTTACTGAAGACACTGTGTTCTTTCTGTCTTAATATTAAGGTGTATTACTTTCAGACACAAACTACGTTTTCAAAAATACTTATTTTATGAAGTTACCTTCTACCTACAGGGTCAAAAACAAATAAACTTTGCATCACATGCGATCAAATTTTAATAGCCCAATTTTGATTTTGTAGAAAAACACACATTCAATATGGCGCTACTTTATATAAAATGTATCTGAAATAAAGCATTGTCAAAACTTAGAAGTTTTATGTAGGTTGCGTTAAGTCCTATTTTGCAAAAGTGGTGCAATTTACAAAATATAATTATGAGTAAAAAATTAAAATTACCTTATGCAGCTAAAATTTTGCATGTGGGCTAGAAACTGCATTTAAAAAAACTTTTTTCAATACTTTCAGAAATAACCCTACTTTTGAATTATTTTTTGGAAAAAATTAAAATTTGACAGATAATCCGAATCACGTAACTACTATTTTTTTGCTTAATTTTCATCTTGATCGAAGCAGAACTTGATGCCAAAGTCAAATTTCGAATAAAGCTATTAATAAAAAAAAATCCCATATGATGCGGACTTTACTGGTCACACTGTATTTAAATCGAATTCCCAAATAATAAAAACCCCGAACTGGCCGTAATTAGAATAATAACACATAGAGGTTGAGGTTAGTACTCAGTATTCGTGATTTTGATTCCTAGTTTAATTTCTAGGATAATGTGTAGTCTTGCAATTGCATTGACTAAACCAAAAATGTGAACAAGGTTTTGGAAAAGGGATTTTTTAGTTGCAAATACAGATCCCGTCGCACGCCCAGTGATGTAAAATTCTCGGTAATAATCTTTTAGAGAATATTCTCGAGAATATTCTCAAGACTATTATCAAGTTAGAGAATTTTCTGAGAATGGTAAGAAAGCCGCTAGAAATAGCAATAAAAAGAAATTAAAAATTACCTATTCTGCTTATTTTCGGCAAATGTCAAACGGCGTTAATCAAACAAAACGTAAAGAAATAAAATTTTTATTTGTAAAACATAACATACCTTCCCAAGAATAACTAAAAACTAAACAAAAAAAACAGTCAAATAAAGAAAGATCACTGTTGCCAGACGTAAAACACTGTTGCCAGAGTTATAGAAAAGGTTAGGGAAACTCAAAATTTTTAAAATCATTGCAAAATTTTTCAGTGTAAATCGAGGCGGTGTAAATTATGTAGAAAACTTCTGTAGAGAATATTCTCCGGAGAATTTTCTTACAGAGAATATTCTCCTCTCATATCACTACGCACGCCACTGCTAACTAAATTTTGAACCTAGTTTATGCAAATGATTTATTAAACTTATATTTAATATTTTATCACGTATTGATGAGGTGTTTGCTCAGCTTGTTCTGTAATTAATTTCTTATCTAAAATAAAATGTCGTATTTGTAATGAGCACATGTTAATTAAATATTTGTACAATAAAACATCAGAGTGCTTAAACAGCTGCCAGAAAGTCGTAACATGTTAATATTAAACAGTAACAAAAATTTTTAATTATTATCCTTAAAAGTTGGTTGCATAAAATATTTCTAAATAATTTGAAGAAATAGCCCACGCTCATGCTCAAAGTAGAGTTGATAGGAGAAAAGGGCTAAGGTGATTTTTACTTGAAATTAATTCAGCAAAATCGTAAAGTGAAGTTTTAAATATTTATACTCTAATAACACTATAGGCAACAAATTTATTAATACTTTATGAAGTCCCATTTTTGAGACGTAAACGTTAGGGTATATCATTGATTATATTTCTCTATTACAAAGTTGTAAGAACTTTTGCCCACACCGTAACAATAAAAACTAAATAAACCCTTTGTTCTAAGGTCAGCAGTTTCAAAACACATCAAAATTCTATTTGACAACTTTAAATTTGCCCCATACGTAACTAAAGCAAAGTCATAAGAAGGTAAAAAAATTCCTTGTTTTTACAAAAGATGGTAGGAATGCATTTAAAATTTTAAAATAAGATACAACACCACCCATTATTAAAATAGAGTCTAATAAAATTTTATATTAATATTTTTATTGAGCAGCAAAATTTCCATTTATCTGAAAATAAAAAAAAAAACTAAAAAAATTGAAGATTTTTAAATCTTGGATTTAAATTACAAACGTTATTCTAAATAAGTTTTTTAATTGGCGTTTTGGTCAAAAATGAAAAATAAAGGTAGTTTACTCTTGGAGAAATGTCATGTTTTTGAAGTTTTTGCGAATCCTGTATAAAAAAATCAAAATTTTTTCTTCGTGAATTGCCTTTTTTTATAAGCAAAACTTTTCATCAGGAATGACTTTTTCCCGAAAAATGAAATTTTTCATTCATAATATGTTCTATTGTAAACCCTATATCCGCGGACAGTCTGTATATTATGTATTTTTTTAATAATATTCCGGCTTCATGAACTATTATATTAATTACTAACTGCATAATGATTATTCTAATTAATCAATTATTTACTTTTCTTCAGTAAGTTCTTTAATCTCTCTCTTATACACAGCCCCTGGTTCATCTCGAAGAAGCGTCCAACAGTAATCCCCTAACATTGAAACATTTCATAAATACGTAAATGAAACAACATTAAGGTTTCAAATCTTCACAAAAATTACTTTATTTTTATATTAAAAATAAAAATAAAAACATGACATGTTTCGTAGCACTGCTACTTCGTCAGATGATTATCTAATCTAATCTAGATAATTAGTACTTAGCAGGTAAATGCCTCTACACCTACAACTTTGTTTGTCATTTCCATCTCGACATCTGACGAAGTAGCAGTGCTACGAAACATGTCATGTTTTTATTTTTATTTTTAATATAAAAATAAAGTAATTTTTGTGAAGATTTGAAACCTTAATGTTGTTTCATTTACGTATTTATTTAATATGGATCTTCATCAAGTAACGATCGAATCAATTACACATTTGAAACATTTCACTTCCCTTGGTATGTTTTTTCCATTTTTGCAATTTCTTGACGAAATTATTCTCCATGTTCATCACTAACATCTTCACAATTTCCGGGAAAGTATTCTAAGTGGGAGTGTAAGAAATGTATTTTTAAGGACATATTGCATCTCATATTTTCATAAGCATTTTTCCAACATCTTCAGAACGTCGAGGTCTTTTCCCAGCAATGCAACCATCCACACCACAACTTGTACCCGGTCTTGACTGCGGCAAGTGATATTCGATCATCAAAATATAAAGAAATATTTCCCAAATCCTTCGCTTTTTTATAGGCAGTGTATCCAGGAGGAAGTATTTGGAAGCTCCGTAAAATCCATGCATTCAGAATGAATTTCTCTGATAAATTTAGAATCAGAGCAAATGAATGGGCACGATGAAATAGAATTTAATTACGTGTCGTCAAAAACTTTGACACTTGTAAAAATCAGTATTGTTTTACTTTTTTTGAAAAAAAGTTTTAAAAAAATTGTCGATATTGTAATATCCCTAATTTGGGACGCACTGTATACATATTTCTTTTTTATAAAAAAATACTACAAATAAAAAAGTTATACCCGGCGTGTTCAAGCATTTTTCCAAAAAACAACTGTACTGGATTTAAATGCATTTTTATTCCATGTCACAAATTCACTGTATATTGTAATAAAATAAATATAGATACTAGATACTACCTATTATTTTTTACATAGAAAAACCGGTACAATAAATAAAGAGCTACTTATTACTATCACTTTCAGTTTGCAATAGTTTATCTTAATAAAATAAAAGTGTTACTTGCCCTCCAGAGATTTTTTTAAGAGCTGCGCAATGATAAATTATAAGTTTATGTGGTTATTAAAGAAATATATAAATATGATGGTTAATTAGGTACCTATTATCTACATTAGGTAAAAGGTATAGAGTAACCGTCCATTAGAATATTTCGAAAAGTAATGCGATTTAAATCCTGCCACGATAATGGGATTTAAACATATACAGTGTCCGCGGAAAAGTCTGCACCATAATGGAAAACTTTTTTTAGCATTTTTTTTTTTGCAAATCTATTTTTGGCATTAGGTTTTGCACAACAAAGCAAAAGCTTACAACTTTTGACTTAACATGCGTTACATCTGTCAAATGCTAATTAAAAATTTCAAACTGGCGAAAGTGAATTTTTTAAGATACGAAAAAAAAATATTGCTTCTTATCATACTTTAAGTCTATTCCCAAATTTTTGTTTAAAAATGTATATGTAGGTACAGGGTCTTTGATTATATTTACATGGCTTCTGGAGTCTTTGTTTTTGAAGATAGAAAAAAATGTTTTATATAAAAATTGTAGTTTGTCTTTTATGTTATCTTTTGAAATTATCATTAAAAAAATATCGCTTTTGAAAAATGGGAAAATATAGGCAATTTCAATTTTTTTAAATGGAACACCCTGTATATTATGCGTTACAATGAAAGATATTTTTTTTTCTAATTTTAAATATATACCTATATATTGATGCTATTTGGGTGAACCATTTTTGAGATATTTTAGCTTAAACTATAAATAAATTGCTAATAAATTTCATATTTTGTATCAAGAAAGCCATGGAAACAATAAAATTGTTATGTTTTATAAATTTATAACTTAGGTATTTTCTACATATCCTCCTTGATTTATTATTGTTGCCATAAAAAAGACGCACAATAGTGAGTTTTTGTTCTTCTGGATAGCCCATTTTTGACAAGAAAGCAGTATAAATTATTCTTAACAGTTAAAATGATAAACTTCAACAATATCGAGACGTCAAATTTATCAAACATACAACATAACAATTTTATTGTTTCCATGGCTTTCTTGATACGAAATATGAAATTTATTTGCAATTTATTTATAGTTTAAGCTAAAATATCTCAAAAATGGTTCACCCAAATAGCATCAATATATATATATTTGAAATCAGAAAAAAAAGATCTTTCATTGTAACGCATAATATATAGGGTGTTTCATTTAAAAAAATTGAAATTGCCTATATTTTCTCATTTTTCAAAAGCAATATTTCTTTAATGATAATTTCAAAAGATAACATAAAAGACAAACTACAATTTTTATATAAAACATTTTTTTCTATCTTCAAAAACAAAGACTCTAGAAGCCACGTAAATATAATCAAAGACCCTGTACATTTTTTTTAAATTTTTTTGGAAGTTCAACTTATCGTCACTTTTTTTTACTCTTTTGTGTCAGTTTATTAATACTTATTTTGAATCAGACTAACTGCATTTTAAAATTTAGTTATCGCATAAACACATTTTATAGCAAAAAAATGTTTTCTTCAAAAATTTTGAGGCGCGTCTAGACTATTTGCCTTGTTTAGGTAACTAGGGTAAATTTAAATTTAAACAAAAAACAAAACTATGGATTGAATGGAACCTATTATGTATTGAAAAAAAAAGTTTCATAGTTTTATAGCAATATTTTTTTATAACTTTTTTTCGCATCTTCAAAATAAAATGTCACTTTCGCCAGTTTGAAACTTTTAAATAACATTTGACAGGTGTAACGTATATACGTCACAAGTTAAAAGTTTTAAGCTTTTGTTTTGGGCATTGCAAAAAAAAAACGCATAAAAAAGTTTTCCATGTGGTGCAGACTTTTCCGCGGACACTGTATAACAGAGCGACCATAATGCAACTGAAGTTGTCTCAAAACTTGCTTATTTTAAGTGGAGCATCCTGTATAATATATTTTTGCGGTCCTTTCTATATTTCCAATCACTTTGGTTAAAAAATTTTGTATCCTACTGTCTCCGTTTATGAGAAAAAAAAAATGTTTTTCTCAAATGTTGACCATTAGCAGGGTATCGCCTAAAATTGAACATATTTTCAAAGATAAAAGAGTGAACGTTAAAATTCCAATTGTGGAATTAGATAGATTGTAGCTACTCGATAATGAATTGTCGAAAGATGGAATTTTAGATAGGTACCTACAAAGAAGTGGAAAAGTACTCATCCAAAGAAAATTCTCCTCTAGTTATGTCGATGGGTATTAAACAATCATTACATACTTTTTATTTAATGGCAATAGCAAACAAAATTGACAAAATATATTGAATTCATTCAAGACCTACGTTTGCCTGACCGATTGAAAAAATATAGGAACGTTCACTTGAAGTTATAGTTATTGAAGTTCAGTTCTCATCAGCAGACCATGACACTTGATCGTTTTTTAGGTATTAAACCTCACGAATGTCCCACCTGTGGAAAAAGCTTTTCCAGGAAAATGCTACTAAAGCAACACCAAAGAGTGCATACGGGAGAAAGACCATATACCTGCCCAGAATGTTTTAAAACTTTCGCAGATAGGTCCAATATGAGCTTGCACGCCAGACTACACACAGGTAAAGTCAGATAAGACCACAAATCTCTCTTGTTTTAAGAGATTGTGGTCAGTCAGGTCACTCAGGTCAGTGTCTGTGAAAAATTACATGAAAGCCCATGATTGGTCTGGACGTCTATTCTCCAATTTAAGATAAGTGAACGCTCTCTCGCGAGAAGGGAAAATTCACATCATATGCTCACATCGTCATGGAAATGAATAGTCATTTTAAGTTTCAAGAATTTTTAAGAGAAAAAGTAATCACTTCTCTTGAAATGATCATTCGCCTATCTCGAGAATAGACGTCCAGAAGCCAAGGTATTCCCTCGGATGTAAGAACAATATATAGCTACGAATCTACAATTCCTCTGTGTTACTATTAAAAATGTCCTTATTTTTCAGGTGTTAAACCGTATGGCTGTACCCTCTGTCCGAAAAGTTTTACAAAAAAGCATCACTTGAAGACCCACATGAATTTCCACACCGGACTGAAACCGTACACGTGTGAAAATTGTGGATTAGCATTTTCACAAAGTAGCAACATGAGGACTCACTATAAAAAATGTATTTTAAAAGATGGTATTGTAAACAGTACAAAATCGGAAAGCGTCAGTTCAACAGAAAATAATAATTCTTCTTAATTCTTCTTAAGGTGGCATTCTCAACGTCATTTAATCCATTACCATTCTATAACCTATTTCGCGTTGCTTTTTTTAGTTTATTATTAGATTAACGAACATTTAAATAAAATCAAATATCGTCGGTACAATATTTAGGTAATATCTGACATAACAAAAATATCTATTCATTTTATTGCTAATTTTGAGATAATTGTATAGTGAAAGAATAATGACATAATAATGTTAAAAAAAATCTTACCCGATATTTTTCGCTATACAATTCTCCTAAAATATTTAATGAAATTCCTTGATATTTATTTAATATGTCAATTATTACCTATAAAATATGAAGACGAGAATAATTTTATTTAAATTTTGTGTAAAACCTAGAAAAATTAAATAAATATACCTACGCGAAATAGGTTATAGGTTGACAAGCATGTTGATACTCCCACCTTAAGGCAGAATTCATTATGTATAGGTACCTTTAATTTTTTTATGATTTGATAATTTTAAGAAAAATCTGCAAATAACCTAAACAAACCTTTATATTTTGTGGTTCTGTAGCAAGTTGAGCGTTCGTTTTAAAACTTTGCCAGCAAAGATTTTTCCTCCCTCCTTGCCGCGGTAAGTATGCCCCACTCTAGTTCCCATCCGAACTATACGTTCGCGAAGCGTTCCTTTAACAACTTAGCTAAGCGAAGATTTTTACTTTGCTTTGCTGTTTAAAAGAAACAGATTGAAAGTAACTAATATTTGTAGGTAAGATCAACAAGCTTTCCAACCTGTTTCGCGCAGATTTTTTTTTAGCTTTTACACAAAATTTAAATAAAATAAATATCAACTGCATCTTCTATAGGTAGGTACCTACTAATTGACATATTACATAAATATCAAGGAATTTTATAAATTATTTTAGGGGAATTATTGTAACGAATTAAGTGCTAAGTTAAATTTTTGAAAGGAACTCTCAAATTAGCCGATGGCTATAATAGCTAGGTTCTATTAAATTTGTTTCTTTTTAAACAGAGCAAAGCACATTAGGTAATATAATAATAAAATATATTAAAACATTAGGTAGGTACTTACCTACTATAAAACGTCCTGTATAAACAGGAAACATAAAATGAAAAAACCATAATTTGTTACTTGATTGATAAAAAATTACAATTTTCGTTACTTATAAAAATGTTTTTCACGGCTTAGGATAGCTGGAAAACCAAAACTCCTTTACCGTTATTTATTTCTACAAAATCAAAATAAAAAGTACCTTTACCATCGTATAAAATAAAATAGGCACTTAAAATCTGTGATATGCGTATTTATAAATTTATATTTTTACTATAGGTATTTATATTTTTATCTGTACTGTACATAATAAATTAATATTATTTAATTAGAAAATATATTTTTGTATTACTGTTTGTTAATAAATTATGAAAGTTACATTAATTTATTTGTTTGTTATTTATATTATAATATAGGCTTCCGTAACGACCTCGGAATATAAACCTTCGTATCATTGTAATTCAAAATTCAGAACCGGGAACTTTACCAGGATCTAGTATAAAAAAATTCTGGCCTATTATTCTAATATTAGGAATTTTATTGCCGATTATGAACCGGATCATGACCATAGTAGGCCGACCGAAAAGTATTCTGGGTTGCCTATACACTTATATAAGAGAGAAGAAATAGGCTACCAATCGCCTTGATCATTCAGCCACTGTTTGTATCTAACTTTACCTCCTTAGCCCAAACTACTAATGCCACAACTATTTACTTCTTTAGTTGTGGCGTTGCTACTTTCATTATTGTGATGTTCAGCTGAATTTGTCATACTTCAGAAATAGTTTTTATTAGTTTTAAGAAATTTTGTTTTTTGAGTAATAGGTATAAAAACCGTTAACGCAAAATGCCTTTTTCTCCCGTTCCCGCCGAAATTAAGCCTGTGGCTCATTTGATGAAAGTAGCTGACGAACATGATGCTAGAAATGTTGTGGTGGCTTACTGGGGTAAGAAATTTTAAATTAGAGCATGAATGTGCTATTCACCACCTAACAGTTTGTGAGCGTAGATACTCCTCGCAAATAAACATCTCATACAAATAGTAGATTATACTCTCTATCAGCTCAACTATATTAGTTTTTGCTGTAGGGTCTCAAGGTTACGAAATTCATAGGTAAACAAAATTAATAAACGTAACATAAATCCACATTTTGTGAAAGTATAAGTAGATTAACCAAATATCTTAAGTTGGATGCTGTAAGTAATACACAACAATACAGTTTTCGGAGTTTTCAAACATTGACCTACCGACCAATGATGAAATCAAAGTTACCATTTTAGTAATTTATCTGTTATAGCTAGTAGCTACACCACTCTAAAATTACGATTATTTCAGGCTCGACCTTTTTTGACGCGTGAATCACGAATCTAAAAATTAAATTTGGTGGAAAAACTTAGTTTTCAAATAATTTCCAAGTTTTGTTTACATCATTACATATTGAATTTATACTGCTTTTTCTTCAGATTTTCACAAAAAAATATATTTGTCCACATTACTACCACTTTCTTTCAACCTGTGACAAATAACGAACATATAAAAGGAAAGACTGCAATTTACCCTCAGAAACTTAGACTTTCTTAGGATTTTTATGTAGGTAAATTGTTTTTAACACCCTATGGCGCCGATAGGTCAACGAGGTTAGGGAAATTTTGTTTCCATTGTTTGGGGGGTCAATGTCTTGACCCTACTGTTAACCCACCACTGGATGTTTGTTATACAATAGTTCTGCATGAATAAACATTAAACATTAAAAGTTTGTTAATTCCAATCATTACCAAGATATCTTCCATGAAAATGTATTGTTTTTGACTGTTTTCATAATATGTACTTTTAAGTCTTGGTAGACAGAGACATACTTATATTTTTGTCCAAATAATTAATAATAGAAAAAATAGACCTTGTTAATCTTTTATAGGTTATTACCATGTTATTATGATAATTTATGGGGTACCTATGATCTGTTTATTGGAAAGTGGTTAGGTGATAGGTAATGTGTCACAATATATTTATTTAATTTTCTCCTTATTGTTGTTTCTCCAGCCCGCATGGCAGCCTGCCAACTTGCCCTAAAAATGGTACCTGGCAAAAAAACTCCAGAAACAACAGCTTTACTCGGAGAAATTATAAATTGGCTAGAGAAAACCAAACAGGAAAACAAGGACAATGATGGAATAAAAAGTGAAACGGCTGGACAGGCAATAATTGAAGAATATGCACTTAGATTATTCGAAGTTGCTGAACAACAAGATGCTGCAGAGATTTTTAATAAGTAAGGAAAATGATATGATGCTTGTTGCTCCATTTTAGATGGACATTTTGTATTGATATACCTACATAATAATATACCTATAATAAAGAAGTTAAATTAATAGTAAATAGAAATGGTTGTGGGTTTGTTTTAAAAATCGGCAGATACCTTGCTAGTATACTACTTTTTTACAAGCCGTTTTTTTTTTCAGAAACACAGTGAAAACTTTCTATACGGCCGGCATGCTATTTGACGTTCTGGAACAATTTGGACTTTCCGAGGACCTTCATCAAAAGCAAAAGTATGCAAAATGGAAAGCGGCCTATATCCACAACTGCCTGAAAACGGGAGAGAAGCCTCAGTCGGGGCCCCCTGGTTCAGGCACTGATGATGACAAGATGGTTCATATTAGCGATTTGCCAGAGGAAGAGCAGCAAAGGTAGTAAAGAAATTAGAGCTAGCCATACATTGTAAATGGATTGTTAATAACCGGCCTTAACGAAAGTAACTAAGTAATTTTGGATAAAATAAAAGAAGTTTTACTGTCACTACAGTTATTATTTATCTGTTTATTTATTTTCTTGTCTTTTCAGGCTTCTAGAAGAAAAACGAAGGATACAAGAAGAACAAGACAGGAAACGAAGAGAAGAGGAAGAGGAAGAATTGAAAAAGTTAAATGATTTTGGTAATATTACGCCTGGTTCTGGCAACAATGATCCAGGCTCAAATTTGCCTGGTTTTCCAAGTTATCCTGGCCAGAATAATCAAGGTGGAAACGAGGGATTCCAATTTCCCAAATATTCCCCAGTAAGTAGTGTAAAACATAATGCAGTGTGAGTTTGTAACTTGAAATAAATTCAGTAAATCCAATACAGTTTTCTTTTGGGAAAAATACTTGGATACGGGTATTAACTTTTTAAGTTGATATTGATATAGTGTGTCCCAAAAATTAATTTAATTGAAAAATAAAAAAACTTCCAACTTTAATACTTTCGTCAATAAAATTAATTTCATATATTTATTCATTCAATTTACAAAACTACATATTACAGTAATATTTAAGTAATTTACTATTTACTATTTTACTTGTAATGTGCACCTAGGTGATCAACACCTGTATGTGCAACAATTGAACGTGATTATTTTTATAATTTTACTATAAACTATATTCCTATCAATACCAAATCCAGAAGGAAATAGTGCAACAAGCATAATTCGAAAGATCTACAAAAGACTCTCAATATATAACCTATTTCTGAATAAAAAGCTTTTACATTTGCAGGTGAATTATATTCAGAAACAAAAAAGTTGAACATAAGACAACTTTACATTTATAACATCTTAATATATACAGGGTGGTCCTTAAGTAATGGGACACAGAGCAGCAGTAAATTATTCACTTCAAAACATAACGATTTAGCGCAATTTTTATAATCCGAAAATTTATATTTAGACAGATACAGGGTGTCAAAGTTAAAAAAATTATTTCGAGTTTTTTAGATATTTTCAAAAGTTTTCGGAGTATTGGGTTAAAATTTGGTGTAGGGGGGGTTTTTGGGGCGGGAAATAACAATCTGGGCTCATTTTTCTTCTATCGGATAGAGGGCGCTACGAGCAGCACTTTTCTTACTTTTGAACTGCAATAACTTGTTGTCACTACGTATAATTAGACTTATCACTTCTAATTAATAATCTTACGACTTTTTTACGTAGAAAAGGTACTCTTGTCAAATAACGCTAAAGTTGATAGTTTTCGAAATATTTGCTATTTTAATACTCAATGACCTTTCCGTTGTTTGAGATCCAGCAGAAAGAATTCTTCAATACAAGTTGTTTTTGAATAATTGACGGATAAATAAAACACAAAATTGCAAACTTTTGTTTATAATATTTTACAAGAGGAAAAAGGTTTTTTTTGGTTAAATTTTTACAAAATACTTTTTACGTTCGGATAAAATAAGAAGTATTACCTTACATGTTACATTAAAATAGCAAATATTTCGAAAACTATCAACTTTAGCGTTATTTGACAAGAGTACCTTTTTTACGTAAAAAAGTCGTAAAATTATTAATTAGGAGTGATAAGTCCTATTATACCTAGTGACAACAAGTTATTCCAGTTTAAAAGTAAGAAAAGTGCTGCTCGTAGCGCCCTCTATCCGATAGAAGAAAAATGAGCCCAGATTGTTATTTCCCGCCCCAAAAAACCCCCCTACACCAAATTTTAACCCAATGCTCCGAAAACTTTTGAAAATATCTAAAAAACTCGAAATAATTTTTTTTAACTTTGACACCCTGTATCTGTCTTAATATAAATTTTCGGATTATAAAAATTGCGCTAAATCGTTATGTTTTGAAGTGAATAATTGACTGCTGCTCTGTGTCCCATTACTTAAGGACCACCCTGTATGTTTAAAAATAAAAACCTTATACAATTTAAAAACCATAATCATAATACACCTCATAAAAATGAAATAACCATAAAATCTAAAATAAATAAGTCCATAGGACAAAAAAATTTCAACTATTTATGTTTTTATTTAAACGATTATTTACCAACAAAAATTAAAAGATTGATTTCATTAAAAAAATTTAAAGTCGAAATAAAAACATGGATATTAAAAACAGACAATTTGAAAATATTTTTAGAAATGCTTTAATTAATTAATATTGTTCTAAATAATTTATATAAGTAATATTTCTTCAAAAAAAAAACTGCGTTTATACTATAAATTACCATTTTTACTTTAAAACTTGATTTTTAATGCATATTTATCATTTATGATTTTACATACTAAAACAAAAAATTAGATTTGCCCCTAATAAGCTCAGGATTGAAGAATAAGTTTGTAGAAGACAACATAAACATATTTATTTTATTATATTATTAATTTTAAATAAACTTATTATTATATTATTAAATGCAAGTAAACCTCGTTTTGAACGTTTGTAATTACTTCGGTAGAAATTAACCTACACTCATGTTTTATCCATGCTTTCAAATCCTTAACATTTGACAAGGAATAAAATATGAAGTTTGGTGACTTAATATCCACTTTAAAATAGTCAATAAAAAACTAGGGTTGCCATTTAAATAAATTATCGATATTGTCATGCCTTTTATGTGGAACAGACTGTATCAAATTTTTTTTATATAAAAAAAATACCACAATTTGGCAAGCATTTTTCCAAAAAAAAAACTCTACTGGAACAAACCCGAACAAACTCACAATGTATACCTAATGCTATTTGTCTTGACAACAATGGCAACATTCCCTATTTACCGTATTCTTTGTTTCAGATTAGCCCAAATATTCCACAACAACCGGGCACCGTTACCCCAGTAGCGCCCACAACTCCCCAACCTGCCCCTCAGCCTACAACGTACAATTTGCCTCCCGCAACGTACAACGCGCCCAGTGGTGGTCAGATAACTCTTACCTCTGAACAGATTCAAAAAGCGCAGAAATACAGTAAATACGCGACAAGCGCTTTAAACTACGACGATGTCAAAACGGCCGTTGAAAATTTACAGAAAGCATTGAATATGTTACAGTGTGGAAGAGAATAAGAGTGAGTAAAAATTAATAGTCTAAAATAATATAAAATATTTAATATATAAAATTATGCTTGCAAATTTGCAACAAATAAAGTCTCTACATATTTCAACCAGTTGAAATATAATTAACAGAATATTTCACGCGATCCGATCTCGACAGTGGAAAAGGCCTAAAAACCCGTGAAACTTGTATTTTTAAGACGCATGTTTCTAATTACAGTCCACATATAACGGGTGTTTCTCAAAAGATGTTCACCCCTATAACTTTTTCATATTTATAGATATTAAAATGAAATTTTGAGATTATGATATGATATACATATATACATGATTATACAGGGTGGCCCTTTAGTGTGGCAAAGTACAATAGCTCCGTTACTATTTCAAATACATTAAAAATATTAATACAAAAGTTGAAGGGCAGTAAGTGACTTATAACGTAAAATTATTTTTAACTCTATAGGGTGGCTCAAAAAAGCGGAACAAGAAAAAATGTACTTTTTTTAAATGGAACACCCTGTATATTTTTTCATTTTTAAATTCTACATAGAATTATAATTATTTTTTATTAAATACATTATAACTCTATACTTTATAGTTTCCGAGATATTGACTCTTGAAAAGTGACATTTTTGAACTTTGACAGCTTCTAACTTTCTAACAGTACGTCTTAGAGCAAAACGGCTTACATGTCTCTATCTTCAATTTTTATTATCTTCCCAAAAAAATCAACTTCCAGTTAAACCGGAACAACTATATTTCCTGCTTTCGAGTAACATCCGGTTTAACCGGAAGTTGATTTTTTTGGGAAGATAATAAAAATTAAAGATAGGGACATGTAAGCCGTTTTGCTCTAAGACGTACTGTTAGAAAGCTAGAAGCTGTCAAAGTTCAAAAATGTCACTTTTCAAGAGTCAATATCTCGGAAACTATAAAGTATAGACTAATAATGTATTTAATAAAAAATAATTATAATTTTATGTGGAATTTAAAAATGAAAAAATATACAGGGTATTCCATTTGAAAAAAGTACATTTTTTATTGTTCCGCTTTTTTGAGCCACCCTATAGAGTTAAAAATAATTTTACGTTATAAGTCACTTACTGCCCTTCAACTTTTGTATTAATATTTTTAATGTATTTGAAATAGTAACGGAGCTATTGTACTTTGCCACACTAAAGGGCCACCCTGTACATACAATCTTTCGGCTTCAGAAGGATTTTTCTGGTCACTTTAAAAATTAGGAGCATATCAATTTGTTCATTTCTAGTATAATCGCATAAGAAATATAGTGGGGCATACTTAACCGCAGCAAGAGGGGAGGAAAATATCTTTTGTTGTTCTTAGCTTTGTTATTTAAAAGTAACGTAAAAGGAACTCGGCTTATAACTTGTTATTTATGGAAAAAATGTAGCACTAAAATTACAAATTCATTTTTACTTTTGATACATGGCTACTCATTTGGTGAGAAGATTGTGAAAAATATATTTTCTCACTAAATTTATTATTAGATAACGAGATGTTGATAAAAGTTATATTCACCAGCTAAAGCCAGTGTGCTTCTTCTTAACATAGTATAAAACAAAGTCGCTGTCGCGTCTGTCCCCAGCTATATGTGCCCTAATCTTTAAAACTACGCAAGGGATTTTGAAGCGGTTTTGTTTAATAGACAGAGTGATTCAAGAGGAAAGGTTTTATGTATAATACATGCATAATATTGTAGAGAAACCCTGATAAATGTAGAGGTTTGTTCGGGTTTGTATTTATAAATATTGACGTGATGGTGAACTCGCCTTATTATTATCTCAGAGGCGTTTAATGCCTGGCATTCCAACGCAGGCCGGGTACACGCTAGTTTATTTATAAAATCGATCTATTGGGCCAGTTTACTCTGCATGGCTGCTGCGCGAAGTCAGCACTACTATAGCTTGACTGCTTTAGTAAATTTCTAGCGGGCAGTAAAATATTTTTGAATTAGCGCTAGCTTGTAATAAAAATATATTTAATAATAATAATAATAATAATAATAATAATAATAATAATAATAATAATAATAATAATAAATGCCTCTTCAGCCAGTAAATTATTTTTTTTTGTTTTTAGCTGTGGCTTTAACCGCATCAAAGAAAAATACAAGAAAATATATTTAAATAATAGTACGTAAGCTGTATCTAACAAATATAATTTAGCTAGTTTATCCAGGTGTATTTTTACTTGCTTGAAATAATACCAAGATTATTGCATTAGTAATACTACTGAATGGGGCAGTTCCCAACGTTTTCATGTTGTCATGTACCGTCCAATCACTACACAAATGTTTTTTTATCCTAAACATAATGAGCTTTTTCACAGTAAAAATTTAAACCACACAATCCAAACACTGGTAAATAACCAATTTTGTATAGTGTAGTTTATATTATATGGTTGATCTTTTGACTGCCATAAAACCCTAATTATCCCTCTGGCCATAAGATGCCCCAAATTTACATTTTATATATCGATGTTCCAATTTACGATGTCAGTGTTGAATATAGTGCTGGGCGATGTTCATCGATGTTCCAATTTACGATGTCAGTGTTGAATATAGTGCTGGGCGATGTTCATCGATGTTCTGTTACCGATGTTCGATGTTTGCGACATCGATGTTAGTGGTGATAAACATCGATGTTTACCTTTCAATGTTCAATGCAATAATATAATTCAAGTGATGAAAACTCGGTTTTTATCCACTCCATAAGTATGGAACCGGTGACCTTTTTTTTTGAAGCCAAAAAAATTTCTGGAGAGCGTGATGCTGTAGATGAACCGCCAATATTAGTATTCGAGGAGTCAAAATTTTAAAATCACCTTAATACTCGGTAGTCCGTTATTCCCAACATTAGAAAATATCGATGTTTAGAAAACATCGATGTTTTACAACCGATGTTTTTAAGCCATCGATGTTAGCTTTCGATGTTAACATCGATGTTCCGTTTCGATGTCCCAGCACTAGTTGAATATGATGAATTCGATTATTGTGAAAAGGCCCGTTATGTTGTTCAAATTATTCTTAAGAATAGAGTCAACTTTTTCTAAAAACAAAGCATTTCTACAGTTGACACCCACATGTGCCATTAACAGCTGATACTGCTTTCGTCCTAAAAGTTCCCAGTTCAGTCGGGGGCCGTAGCAAGCTCACGCGTCAGCTTTCAGAGACTAAATTTTCTTGATATTTATTATTTAAGTTGAACGGTGAGTAGAATAAACCGGTTTAGGTTAATTAAGTCTTCTATTTCCAATAACAAACATTTCATTTATCATAAAGTTTAAAATTGTAAATTTAATATTATTAGTTTATCCATTTTAATCCAAACGGTACCTGCAATAGGTTGACAAACATTCCGCTCACTGATAACTAATCCAGCTATTCCTATTTAAAAACATATGGCATATGGGTTTGTATATGTGGCAACACAGCATTAAACGCGAAACATGCGCAGGCGCATCGCTTGTCACTTGATTGGCTCCTAGCTACAGTATTTGGGCGGCGAAACTTTTGCATGTTGTCAGGGTTGTTCATAGCGTTTTCCATTGGTAAGTTAAATGCATATTAAATGTATTTCAATGTTTTACCAATGAATAACGGCATAACTTTTAATCTATCGTACGTTGAGTTCGATGTTTCAATTGACGCTGTATTTTTGCAAGCCAATATGCTTATAAACCATTATTAAACACAAGTTTAAAATATGGTGAATGTGATGGTAAAAGAACTTAACCCAGTGCTGTCTCTGCCTCTTACCGTAAAATAGCCCAAACTTCAACAGTGTGCCATAAATGACCGTGTTCTTAGAGAAATTTGACTTTATCTACTACATTTTCTTGTTTCATCTATAAAGATATAAAATGTTATTTTTAATTTGGTATTTTGTATTTATAATAATAATATATTCTTTAATGTAGTAGAGTAAGCTTATTTTTATTATTAGATAAAAGTACTTTTTTGCCAGTTATGTTTTTTTTTGTTTTTTTCCACCACAGGTAACATTCCAGGTAAAAATGTTAATCTATTTTGTAACATTTTATAAAGACTTCCAAGTTGAGCAAAGCTTCCTTTTCAACCTTCATGTTTGTATAGTGTTTCTTAGGTCAATTTAATGACATAAAACAGTATGAAACTCATAACCATAGGCGTCCCAAACAAATAATTAAAATGCGTATACACACTTTATAAACCCACTGTATATATAATAATATTATATTAAAATAATAACTATAAGGTAACTCAAAGATTCTATACACAAAACTAAAACCAGAAAAATAAACCTGACACGGCACGACACTGCTCAGAGAATGCTTTAATTGTTTTACCAGAACTCCATTCTCGGACCATTCCCCGGCCCGTCCATAAGTTCCAAATCACGTATATTTTATCTTCGTCTCTTCCACGCCATCCGCGGTCAGTGGCCTATCTCTGTCTGACAGAATCGATCGTTGAACGGGCTGGGGACCGCTTCTGCTATACCAGCTGCAGGTAGCTGGCGCTTATCACCCCTGACAACGTGCATTAATTGTGAACGGTTGCCAGTTCTACCAAATTTTCTGGTTTGTTAATATATTATGTATAAGTATACGAGAAACAAGGGTTTGTTAATTAGTTGTTTTTAAACACTGAAAACACTTTTTGTCTTGATTTCAGTTATATTGTTTCTTAAGGTCTAAAGAATGTATTATTATAACAATAAATGGCTTGTTATTTTTTTCTGTCACACTCAAAACTCCTCGGTTTAAAGTATATTTGCAAACTAGCTTTCAAAGAAAGTTACTGACTAACAATTGAATACTGATATAAATGAAACATCTTTAATAAAAAAAGCTTAAAGAATTGAAGAAGAAAGATCTGACAACCCTGGTTATGAGGTCGGTCTCTTCGAGACTGTTTACCGCCGTATGGAATGATTGGAATGTCCTCAAACTGAGTTTGGATAAATTATACATGTATATGTCGTAGGCTGATAGTGAAATCCGTCATTTCATGAAAAGCCTAGTCACTTCATGAAGCGTCGGCAGATTGTGTAAAAACATGAAATTACACGATCTGCCGCGTCACTTCATGAAGAGACCTTGACGTTTCGGCGTATTATGTATAACACAATCTGCCTAATTTTAAATATCGTTACTTCATGTAGTACCTAACGATGTCATGTCAGTCGGCAGATTGTGTAATTCCGTCTAAAAGGTATATTGGCAACTGGTTTGTTCGTTGTTCCCCAGAGCATTTTTTTTTTAATTAAATTTTTTCAACTAATATTATTTTATAAAAATAAAAAAAATGCTCTGACAAACCCGAACAAACCAGTTGCCAATATAACTTTTAGACGGAATTACACAATATGCCTTGTTTTTGTGGCATTTCATGAAGTGACGATATTTAAAATTAGGCAGATTGTGTTATACATAATACGCCGAAACGTCAAGGTCTCTTCATGAAGTGACGCGGCAGATCGTGTAATTTCATGTTTTTACACAATCTGCCGACGCTTCATGAAGTGACTAGGCTTTTCATGAAATGACGGATTTCACTATCAGCCTACGACATATACATGATGTACCGGATGAGTCAACGATTGCGCGGAGTAATTTTATGCCTTGAAGATAAGATTTATTGATAATAAGCTTTTGTATTAAAGTATGGTTGGCTATTTGGCACATTTTAAAAATATTTTGAATTATACAGGGTGCGCCCAAAAAGTAGGGTGTCATAAAGTTAATTTTTTTTAAAATGGAACACCCTATATTTAAATACATACTAATTCTACGTGTTATTTTAAACATTTTTATTAATGGTTTAATATACGAAAAAGTTCTAGTTTTTAAAATAATTCGACTTATAATGAAAATGTTGCATTTGCAAGCATCTCGTTGTGAAAATGCTACTTATTTTGACTCTAAGGGATTCATAATTTTTATGCTTACTAAATAAAGTCAAAAATACATATTCACTATGAAATATTTGACATCCCATTTACAGGTGTTTACTTTATAGGACCAAAGTCTTCTAATTGAAAAATATCACTTTTATCAAATGGTACACCCTATATATTTCATCTTATAGCTCATCATAAACTCTTCAACTTTCGTGAAGAACGTCCTTGCCTATCTCTAATAGTTTTTGAAATATTTTGATATTTGGAGATTTAAGGTGCTTTTAGTGCTACGGAGATTTAGCGATTTGGGTATTTCGGGAATGACACCATTGGTTGAAATGATCATGTGACCCCAAGGAGAAACGTCAAAATCCCCGAATCCCCGATCTCCCAAAAGTTGGTTCAAGTTCAACTTTTCTCCGATGTTCTTTGGTTTTTTTGACATTTTGACGTTAATTTGATTTTAATTCATAGGTATAGGTTATGTTTGTTAGGTCTCCAACGGAAATTTTTGTGCTGCGCCAAATTTTTACTGCCTTTGGAAAAAATAAATAACAAAAATAAAAGTATAATCTCCAACAAAACCCATGAAGTATGTATGGATGAATGTAATAGTATACAATACAAAATAATTTTCAGGTTATACGGTAATCTAATCTCCAATTCTCCAAATAACCGCCGCAGAAAAAGCCCTTAGTAACTGAATCGCCGGACACGCCCATAATAACACAAAACCCGATTACCAAAATACCCAGATATCCGTAGCACTAAAAGCACCTTTAATGTCCTCGTTATAGCATCTTTTGTCAATGGATCACAGTAGCCATGGAAAATAAATGAAAATAATGGCAGTGGATGGACACATTAAGAATCAGATCAATGTAAAAATGAAGCCTTTTTACTGCTTTTTATTGTCCAGTCATTTTATAGGTTGGTACACAAAATGAATTTTTCAAAAACTGAATTAATCGATATGATTTATGTTTTGGGCGAGGCGGATAAAAAGTGTATTTTTGCTGAACGACTAAGTATACAGGATGAAATATCCCGAGCGGCGAACACCCAGTCTTCGAGGTTTTTAAAATTTAATGGAAATGTTTGATGCAACAGGGGTGATCCGTTGACAAAAGATGCTATAACGGAGGACATTAAATCTCGAAATTAGTGTTACCGCGAGACGAGACAAAATGGGTCTCTCATCTCGTCGAGAGAGGGCGAGACGAGACGAGAGACGACCTTCTCTCGTGATTTAAACCAAATATAGTAAAAACCAACGACTTCTAATACAAGGAGACCCCAGTGTTTACGTTTGGTCCCGATCAGAAAACGTTTTAGCATACATCAATGATGACAAACTTAAGCTGATTTCCTTAGATCTACCGCCTGTGTTTGAAAACGAAGGTTATATTGATTATGTTAGATCCATTTGTGATACGTACCTATTAAGTTAAAATAATATATTAAATATATGTGTGCGTTTTTTTTTTTAATTTACTACTCCTAAAATTATTTATTTCCAAATTAAGTACATCAAATTATATTGTTTTAGGGAGATCATATGACAACAATGTATGGCCGCTTTACTCCATTTTACGAATATTTTTACTACGCGGCGGCCTTGTAGCAGCAATCATGGCGGGGTTCATTCATTTTCGAACCGCGCGGTGTTGGTAGGCTGTTGGTTTATAAATATTTTCTATGTAACATGGTCTGTTTTTGTGAAAATATAACTATTGAGTGTTATTTCTTAGCTCACAATAAAGGATCGCCAGTGAGTGGTGTGTAAAAAACTGGATTATTCTAACACCGGATTAATATATCCTAATAGTCTAAAGCATACAGCGTTGCCATTTTGCCCAAGGATGTATGATTGTAAACAAATCTCGTTTTATGAATGAAATGTTTTTTCTTCTTATTTATTAGAAGTCTTTGGTAAAAACCAAGCAAAATTTTAACGCGTTTAGGTTAGGTTCTATCATATTTGACATAAATTGTGTGCAATATATGTCAAATATGACAGAACCTAACCTAAATGCGTTAAAACTTTGCTTTGTATTTACTACAGGGTGGCCCATTAGTGCGACAAAGGTCGATAATTATCTCCTGTACCACTAAGATACCTAGCGGAAAACTTTTGACGAACCTTATTAAGGGTTAAGAGGTGCCTCTTATAAAATTATTTTTGTCTATACAGGGTACTCCAAAACATCAACACGGTAAGAAATTTCCATTTCCAAGATATTTACTTTTAAAAAATGTCATTTTTGAGTTTCGACAGATCTAACAGTACCTACGTCTAAGAGCAAAACGGCTCACATGTCCCTATCTTCCATTTTTATTATCTTCCCAAAAAATTCACCTTCCGGTTAAACCGGAAGAACTATATTTCCTGTTTTCGAGTTACATCCGGTTTAGCCGGAAGTTTGATTGATTTGGGAAAATAGTGAAAATGGAAGATATAGACATATGCGCCGTTTTGCTCTAAGATGTACAGTTAGAAAGCTATAGGCTGTCAAAACTCAAAAATGTAATTTTTCAAAAGTCAATATCTTAGAAACTATTAACTATAGACTAATAATGCATTATATTTATGTAGAATCAGCAAATTAAAAAAAAAATTTGGGACACCCTGTCTATTATGAGATTTTTAAAATCTTCTTAAATTCCTCTTATCAAAAATATATAATGTCCATATTTGGACCGACGGTTTTCGAGTTATTTGACTGCAAATAATTTTATCCAGCAATAAAACGTCATAATAATATGTTATTCTGAAAGGCCAGGCACGGCTAACTAGATGAAACTATTTGCAGTTAAATAACTCGAAAACCGCTGGTCCAAATATAGACATTATGTATATTTTTGCAAAGAGGAATTTAAGAAGATTTAAAAAAGCTCAAAAAAGTAACGTTTTTTGCTCGAGAGAGACGAGAATTTCTCGACGAGAGAGGGTACTTCTCTCGTCTCGTCTCGGAGCTTTATTCGAGAGAAAATATCTCTCTCGTCTCGTCGAGAGAGGGCCAGACGAGACAAGAGACGAGAATCTCTCGTCTCGGCGGCAACACTATTCGAAATATCAAAATATTTCAAAAACTATTAGATATAGGGATAGGGCGTTTTAGTGACTCTGACTGGAATATAAACAATGACTAGTAACAACCGTTGTATGATTTTATTATGCCCAAATAGGGGTAAAATACCTGGTATTTCGTATTTTTAGTAAATATGGAATTTATCTTGACATATAACTTTATTTTATTATGATCAATTTATACACAACAAACTATGCCTTTTCTTAATACTTATATTATATAAAAGAAAAAGTAAATACCTAGGTATGTTTATATTAATCGAAGGGTGAAA
Source organism: Polydrusus pterygomalis (assembly GCA_963969555.1). Lineage (NCBI taxonomy): Eukaryota > Metazoa > Arthropoda > Insecta > Coleoptera > Curculionidae > Polydrusus > Polydrusus pterygomalis. The sequence goes on from OZ018376.1 coordinate 8,818,948, forward strand.
TTATTCCACGGGTTAAGAAGTGCAAAAACTAATATTTGACTTGAGGTTAGTTACGCGATAACATCGAGGATTGGTTATTTTGCTGGTTATGTTTGTTTTTTATATTCAATTTAATACGTTTTATAGTTTAATTCACGATTTCACGCAATTATAATCGTGGTACCTACCTACATTTTTAATACTATTTCAACAGTTTAGTAGATACTTTAAGGAAGTTTTCAAATTTTAACGCTTTTTACCAAACATATCCGCAGGAAAGTCTCTTACGAACTTGTGTCTCTCCTTCTCCGACTTATTGTCCTTTTGCACATGCAGACTTTCGAACTAATGGAAAAGGTTCTAGAATCAAAACTTTGTACCTATTTGACAAATAATATTTTTTATTTTATAAATAAATACCTACATACATCAGTAAGCTATATATTGCACATAGATATAAATAAATATATACAGGATTATAATATCTACATTCAACAAAAACTATAACGGAAAATGTCTGATTTTTTAGGAATTGTTAATGTTTTCAGTGGTGTTGGTTAAAGCTAACGAGGTGAGGGCACTTCGTCGTCCTGGTGTAACTCCTAAGTTTTCCCAGTTTATCCAAGATAATCTCGCAGTTAAATCTAAAAAGAATTGAATTTTATATGAAATAAATAAAATGTTCACCTTTCCGTAAAAGTACGAAACAAAACATTATTACAGGAAAATGGTTTCGTCCAACAAGGACATCCACAGAACTGGTCTCCCTCGATTTTAATGAAATTTAGTACCTACAGTGTAACCAGTAAAGTCCGCATCATATGGGATTTTTTTATTAATAACTTTATTCGAAATTTGACATTAGCATTAAGTTCTGCTTCGATCGAGATGAAAATTAAGCAAAAAAATAGTAGTCACGTGATTCGCAGTACCTACCTATCTGTCAAATTTTAATTTTTTCCAAAAAATAATTCAAAAGTGGGATTATTTCTGAAAATATCGAAAAAAATTATTAGAAAAAGTTTTTTTAAAAGCAGTTTCTAGCCCACATGCGAAATTTCAGCTGCATAAGATGATTTTTATTTTTTAAACCATATTTTGTAAATTGGAAATAAGACTCCACGCAACCTACATAAAACTTCTTAGTTTTGACAATGCTTTATTTCAAATACATTTTCTTTAAAGTAGCGCCATTAAATGTGTGTTTTTCTACAAAATCAAAATTGGGCTATTAAAATTTGGTCGCATGTGATGCAAAGTTTATTTGTTTTTGACCCTGTATAAGGTAACTTTATAAAATAAGTATTTTTGGAAACGTACTTTGTGTCTGAAAGTAGTACCCCTCTGCAAGTTCGGTTGTCTTTTTTTACGCTTGGCAGTTTTAAATTTATTAAAAACAAAGTCCGATTAAAGTTATAATTTTATTATAATATTTATATACAGTGAGACCAGTATAAAGTCCGCATCATATGGGATTTTTTTTATTAATAGCTTTATTCGAAATCTGACTTTGGCATCAAGTTCTGCTTTGATCGAGATAAAAATTAAGCAAAAAATAGTAGTCACGTGATTCGCATTATCTGTCAAATTTTAATTTTTTCCAAAAATAATTCAAAAGTGGGGTTATTTCTGAAAATATCGAAAAAAGTTATTAGAAAAAGTTTTTTTAAATGCAGTTTCGTTTCTAGCCCATGTGCAAAATTTCAGCTACATAAGATAATTTTGATTTTTTACCCATATTTTGTAAACTGCCCCACTTTTGCAAAATAGGACTCAACGCAACCTACATAAAACTTCTTAGTTTTGACAATGCTTTATTTCAGATACATTTTCTTTAAAGTAGCGCCATATTAAATGTGTGTTTTTCTACAAAATCAAAATTGGGCTATTCAAATTTGGTCGCATGCGATGCAAAGTTTATTTGTTTTTGACCCTGTATAAGGTAACTTCATAAAATAAGTATTTTTGAAAGCGTAGTTTGTGTATGAAAGTAATACACATATTAAGACAAAAAAGAACACAGTGTCATCAGTAAAGTGTTCGTTAAGTGGAAAATAAATTTTATTGGTGGGTAAAAAAATCAAAATTATCTTATGCAACTCAAATTTTGCATATGGGCTAGAAACTGCATTTAAAAAAACTTTCTCTAATAACTTTTTTTGATAATTTCAGAAATAACCCCACTTTAGAATTATTTTTTGGAAAAAATTAAAATTTGACAGATAATTAATAATAAAATTCGAATCACGTGACTACTATTTTTTTGCTTAATTTTCATCTCGATCGAAGCAGAACTTGATGATGCCCAAGTCAAATTTCGAATAAAGCTATTAATAAAAAAAAAATTGTGTGTGCTTCAGACCACACGACAGAAGTGAAAACTTCAACAAGGTGAAATTAACAATATCAAATACAATTTTTCAATTTTGTTTCTTTTAAACTGATTGAATATAGCAGTTGAATTCGAGCGTTACACATCCGAGCGTGACGGCTCAGTTTAATTTAGTGCCCACAAAAAGTGCTAAACGCGCCTAAAGAAGTTTTCACTTCAAAAAATCCCATATGATGCGGACTTTACTGGTCACACTAGTATTATTATAAGTAGCCAATCAGAAATTATTGTTTGTTCTAATTGACGATTATTCCTATTTAAATATCGGTTATTTCATAGGTAACTTACCGCTAGTATTCCAATTCGCCCTGTCAGCCTTTATTTCTCCTCTCAAGCATCTCTCGACGTACGTCAACGGATCGCAGTCGGCTGTGAGAACTTCCCGCAAGAGGGCGATGTAAGCGATTGCCAGTCTCAAAGTGTCTATCTTCGACAGACGTTTTTCGTACGGAAAAGTGGGTACGTGCATTCTTAATTCGTCGAAAGCGGAGTTTATACTGCTGCAAACCCCAAGAAGATTAGAAAATAAAGTAAAAAACCGTTGGCAAATAATGTAAATCAAAAATGGTTTAATATTTTTTACAAATAAGCTACGCTACGCTATTATGCTGTAATTTATTTTTATATAGGGTGTTATTTAAGTATGTGGCCAAACTAAAAGGGGTCCTTCTTTAAGTGATTTTAAGAAGAAAATTTCATATAAACATGGGTCCGAAAATGCATAGTTTCTACGATACAGGGTGCCAAACTAAAACCAAAAAAAAATCGGATGGTTGTAAATATCTCAATACTCTTTTATTCGATTTTGTTCAAATTTGGCTATTCTGTTTGTAATAACAAGAGGATAATTTAACCTCAATTTGATTAAAATTATTAAGTCCAGTGGCGTCCCGGAAGACAGTCCAACTAATATTTTTAACAAAAAAATTGCGCGCCACTGACTTTTTTAAGATTATGTATTTTTTTCGAATTAAGCAGCCACAAATACAGCTATTTTATCTTTTGCGTTATTTCATATCTTGCTTTGTTTTCTAGAAAAAAAATAAAAACCACTTTATTGCATGTCCCCGGGACAATAAGAGTAAAAAATTTAAACTACTTACCAAACTATCAAGCAATTAAAATTACACGAAAGTCCTCTTTTGAATTTTTTCGCATAGATTAAAACTGTTTTCGATAAAAGAAATTAACATAAAATAATCGCATAACCTAATAATTTATTACTGCAATGTTTTAAAAGTAACAATAGCTCTTATTGTTCCGGGGACATGCAATAAAGTGGTTTTTATTTTTTTCCTCGAAAACAAAGCAAGATATGAGAAAACTCAAAAAATAAAATAGTTTTATTTGTAGTTGCTTAATTCGAAAAAATACATAATTTAAAAAAAAGTCAGTTGCGCGCAATTTCTTTGCCAAAAATATTAGTTGGACTGTCTTCCGGGATGCCACTGGACTTAATAATTTTAATCTATTTAAGGCTAAATTATCCTTTTGTTATCACAAACAGAATTGCCAAATTTTAACAAAATCAAATAAAAGAGTATTGAGATATTTACGAACATTTTTTAAAGGTTGACACCCTGTATCGTAAAAACTATGCATTTTCGGACCCATGTTTATATGAGTTTTTCTTCTTAAAATCACTTAAAGAAGCACCCCTTGGAGTTTAGCCACATACCCAAATAACACCCTGTATACAGGTTGCTACAAATTGGTGTGCGTAGATAGGATATTGAAGAGCTACGAAGGTGGTTACATTGAACATTTGGGGTTTTCGTTATTTAGATACCACCACCACCAGTCAAATTGATATGAACCTAGAATTTTTAACAATTTAAATTTAAAACAATCGAAAAGGTTTATTAAAAAATTGCATTTTTTTTTATTTATACGAGCGGGTCGGGTACTCGGGTCCATTAGCTGCAGCACTCCGCAGCCAGCGTAGAAATAGTTCAGGTGTTGGTCGACGCGTATAACTGTTTTTTTGTAATAATTTGATGAATTCTTATTTTTATATGGTCTGAATGTCAACGAACTTGTCATTCAGCACTTTTCCAATTCTAAAGAACGAAGGATCGACCTGAAGTTTAAGAGGATTTAAAGCTCCATTTAAAGGTAAGATATTTATTTGTATTTTTAAGTAACTTTTAACTTAACCATTTTCAAATCATCGCCAATTTTTTTAAATATACTTTTACTTGGATCGTTTATGACCCTGTATCTCTTTAAACTACTTTCAAGTGTATTATCTCATGTTGCTATATTATATACAGGGTGTTATTTAATGACGTGCTAATATTTTAGGGTGTGATTCCTCAAGTCATTTTATGAAGAAAAGTTTATATAAACATATGTTCTAAACGGCTTAAATTTTTTGCTACAGGGTGTTGAATTTTTTCTTTTTTAATGCGTTTTTTGTAATATCTCCGAAAGTACTGTAGATAATATTTTTAATTTTGGCATGTGCTAATAGGACATAAAACCACATGTTTTAGTTATAAAAGTTATTTTTTTGTTCCACCAGTGGCGTCCCTGCAAACATGTCCTGATATTTTTTAGAAAAAAAGTGGTACGCCACTGATATTTTTCCATGTGGATATTATTTCTGATTAGCCTTGTCAATTCTACATAAAAATGGTCTCTTGAGTTTTTCTCCCCAGGCACACCATTCTTAATTAAAATAATTCAATGCAAAGACAGGCGGAAGCATACCTATTAAGTAAAGGTGGTAATTTCCAACAATTTTTATAAAACAAAATTTTGCATTATCAATGTTAATAATAATAAATAGTAGAGCTAATTTAATAAAATTTAATTATTTTAATTAAGAATTGTATACCTGAGGAGAAAAACTCAAGAGACCATTTTTATGTAGAATTGACTAGGCTAATCAGAAATAACATCCACATGGAAAAATGTCAGTGGCGTACCACTTTTTTTCTAAAAAATATCAGATGACATGTTTGCAGGGACGCCACTGGTGGGACAAAAAAATTACTTTTATAATTAAAATATGTGGTTTTATGTCCTATTAGCATATGCCAAGATTGAAAATATTATCCTGTAGCAAAAAGTTTAAGCCGTTTACGACATATTATGTTTATATGAACTTTTCTTCATAAAATGACTTAAGGAATCACACCCTAAAATATTAGCACGTCATTAAGGAACACCCTGTATATATGCCCTTAGTTATGTGATACCCTGTATATGTGTATACAGTGTGTCCACGGATAGAGTTTGGAAGAGGAAAAACTTTTTTATTAGGTATAGAAGAAAAAGTCATTCTTTATAAAAACGTCTCTTGTACTGAAACTACAATTTCAAATATTAGATTTGCGATTACTATACAGGGTTCGTCAAAAACAACATTTTTACTTTTTACGATCCTTTTTTCAATTCCTTGATTTATTAAATGAATTCTGCTTGTGCTAAAACTACAATTTCAAATAACACATTTGCGATTACTATACAGGGTTCGTCAAAAACATTTTTAGTTTTTTGGATTTTTTTTTTCAACTCGTTGATTTATTAAATGAATTTTGTTGTGCTGAAACTACAATTTCAAATATCACATTTGTAATTACTATACAGGGTTCGTCAGAAACAACATTTTTAGTTTTTAAGATTTCGTTTAAAATAAATTTTTGTAAAAACAAACAATTATTACATGTCACATTTCTTCAATTCATCACTACATAGTATAAAACAAAGTCGCTGTCTGTCCGTCCCTATATATGCTTAAATCTTTAAAACTACGCGGATTTTGAAGCGTTTTTTTAATAGATAGAATGATTTAATAGGAAGGTTTATATGTATAATACATGCATAATATTGTAGAGAAACACTGATAAATTTAGAGGTTTCTAATGTGATGTCGTAAATAAACACATTTTAGACCCGCGTGCAAAGCTAGTTCAATCATAAATTATAAAACTTTTACTTAAATGTGGTACCACCAAGTTAGCGCATAGTTCAACTCGACATCCGAATTCCCGATAACAGTTCTTAACTTAATAAATATATTATTAAATTGGCTAAATTAAAATTAAATATTTCAAAAACTAAATGTATAGGTACTTAGTTATGGGTACCTAATAATTTAAATTGTCAAAATATAAATGTTGTAATTGATGGTGAAAAATTGGAATTAGTAAACAGTTTTAAATATTTAGGGGTAATCATTGATTAAAAATTAAAAATTTTTAATTATTTTGAACGTATTATATTATTATCGAAGATTGCCGGAAAAGTAGGTTATTTTAAAAGAATCAGTTCTAATTTAAGTTTGTTTTCTAAAAAAACTGTATTTAATACTATAATATTATCACATTTTCTTTATTGTTCTTCCATTTTATATTGTGCTAGTGAGGAAATATTTGATAAATTACAAATTTTACAAAATAAGGCAATGCGGATTATTTTAAATTGTGACAAATATACAAAAATTAATTTTATGTTGAAAAATTTAGATTGGTTGAATGTCAGAAATTTAATTTTTTATTTAGTATGTATCTTTATACATAAAATTAAAAATAATTTATTGCCTGATTTTAAAAATTTTTGTTCTTTTAATTATGACCATCATAATTATAAAACAAGAACTAATCAAAATTTTTATGTGGATAGAGTGTCTAAAACATTAGCTTATTAATCTATTTTTTATACCTAAAGGTTTAATAGAATAGGTATAATAATTTTGAAAATTCTATTAAATCTCAAAACTCATTAAAACTGTTTAAAAAAACTTTAAAATTATATTTGATTAAAAAACAAAATGATATACGTAATATTTGATACAATTTGCAAAATGTATAACTTTTCGGTCTGTTTTTGTTAAAAGAAGGTTGCGCTTTAAAATTTAAAAATAAATCTATAAAAATGTATTAAAAAATATTTAATTGTAGCTTTTTGCTAAATAAAACATGTTACTACTACTACTACTACTACTACTACTACTACTACTACTACTACTACTACTACTACTACTACTACTACTACTACTACTACTACTACTACTACTACTACTACTACTACTACTACTACTACTACTACTACTACTACTACTACTACTACTACTACTACTACTACTACTACTACTACTACTACTACTACTACTACTACTACTACTACTACTACTACTACTACTACTACTACTACTACTACTACTACTACTACTACTACTACTACTACTACTACTACTACTACTACTACTACTACTACTACTACTACTACTACTACTACTACTACTACTACTACTACTACTACTACTACTACTACTACTACTACTACTACTACTACTACTACTACTACTACTACTACTACTACTACTACTACTACTACTACTACTACTACTACTACTACTACTACTACTACTACTACTACTACTACTACTACTACTACTACTACTACTACTACTACTACTACTACTACTACTACTACTACTACTACTACTACTACTACTACTACTACTACTACTACTACTACTACTACTACTACTACTACTACTACTACTACTACTACTACTACTACTACTACTACTACTACTACTACTACTACTACTACTACTACTACTACGATAACAGATAGCAGAGGAGAATATTTTGTAGAGTGGATGTCTACTTTGGATTTAGTAATTCATAACAGAGGAAATAAACCAACTTTTATGAGAGGGCTAAGTGAGTCGTATATCGACGTCACTTGCTCTACTCAAGGCATTGCAAGAAATATCGATAATTGGAAGGTGCTAGATGAAGAGCCAATAAGCGACCATGCATTTATTTATTTTGAAATCAAAAAAGAAATTCCAAAAAGTAGACTACAAGACGACCGTCAAAAAATACTATTCGATAAAGAAATATTTCAAATACAACTGCATGCTAAAATAAGAGAGACGGAAATTAACGAAGACATATCAGCCGAAAACTGCATTAAAACGCTAAGTCAAGCGTATAAGAAAAGTTGTGTAGAAAGAACCAGAGAAGCAAACTTAAAAGTACCTTTCTGGTGGAACTTACAAATCGAAGCAAAAAGAAATGATTGTACAATAGCCAGACGAAGACTCACGAGATCTAAAAGAAGAACAAATATTGACGAGCAAGAATTAGAGGAACAAAAATCAAATTATAAACGAGCCAGAAATGAACTTAAAAAATTAATAAACAAGGCCAAAAGAGAAAACTGGAAAAGCCTATGTAATGAATTAAACGACAACCTATGGGGTAATGGGTATAAAATTGCTCTGAAGCACTTGAAAAATCCAATTATGCCTTACAACCTACCCAAGGAGAGAAAAATAAAAATAGTTGAAAAACTTTTTCCTTATAAAGAAGATGTCTGGGAGAGGGGGATGATTGTTAACAATGCCGAATCTTTCACTAAGGAGGAACTTCTTACAGCGAGCGAAAAAATGAAAAGCGGAAAGGCACCTGGTCCGGATGGAATTCCACCGGAGCTGGTTAAAGAAATGGTTAGGGGAGAAACGGACTTTACGCTCAAAGTTTTAAATAGGCTGTTAAAAAATCAGGAGTTCCCGGATATATGGAAAATAGCAAGAGTTTGTTTACTATGGAAAAATAAAAAGCCTCTAGACGAAGTTTCAAGCTTTAGACCCATCTGTCTCCTGGATACAATGGGTAAACTCTATGAAATAATGATAAGAGAGAGATTAATGAAAGAGTTAAATGACAAAGAGGGACTATCAGATCAACAGTTTGGTTTTTTAAAGGGTAGATCAACAATTCAAGCAGTAAAGTCCGTGGTAGAATCCGTAGAGCAGGCTAGGGAAAAATGGTGTGTTCTCATTACTTTGGACGTAAAAAACGCATTTAACACTGCAACATGGAGTTACATTGTTAGCGAACTCAAGAAAAGGGACATATCAAAATATTTAATAAATATAATCGAAGACTATCTCAAGAATCGAAAACTAAAAATAGCAGGAGCCGTAAAGGACATGACAGTTGGGGTTCCACAAGGTTCTGTACTTGGACCAATTTTGTGGAACATTTTATACGACGGTATTTTAAGGCTTAACCTTGGAGAAGGCGTCATAGCTATCTGCTATGCCGACGACCTCGCTATCCTTGTAAAAGCAGAAGATTCCCACATTATGAAACGAAAGACAAATGAGGCCCTTAGAAGGGTGGTTGGATGGCTTAGATATAATGATTTGGAGTTGGCTCCAGAAAAAACGGAAGCAGTAATTTTAAAGGGGAGTCGAAACATGGAAAATGTACATTTTGAACTGATGGGGATACAAATTACACCTAGCAAAGCGGTAAGATATTTAGGAATAATACTGGGATGCCATAAAAGTTTCGGAGATCATATTAATATGGTAACAAAAAAAGCGGAAGAGAAAATAGCGTCATTAGCACGTCTGATGCCTAATCTAGATGGTCCAAAAAGCCAAAAAAGAGGTGTACTGAGTGGAGTAATGCACTCAGTATTATTGTATGGAGCTCCTGTCTGGCATAAAATAATAAAAGTAAATAAATATAAAATCAAAATGGAAAGAGCGCAAAGAAAAATGTTGTTAAGAATCAAAATGGAAAGAGCGCAAAGAAAAATGTTGTTAAGGGTAGTAAGTGCATACCGGACGGCCTCGACGATGGCATTGCAGGTTATCGCAGGTATTACACCAATCGAATTACAAGTAGAAGAAAGAAATTATGTATACGAAGCCGATGGTGACAAGAACGTAGCCAGAAGAGAGGCAAAACAAAGATCGCTTGAAAAATGGCAACTTATGTGGGAGCGGAACATAGCAAAAGGACAATGGACCAAAAGGATAATTCCAAATATAGGTCGTTGGGTGGAATGTAGCCATAGGAACATTGATTACTATACAACGCAAGTATTAACAGGACATGGCTCTTTTAACACGTACTTAAAGAGAATCGGGGCAATAGAAGAAGATGGGTGTATATACTGCGGCGAGTTGGACACAGTGGAGCATACACTGTTTTCGTGCATAAAATGGGAAAGATACCGACAGGAAACGTACCTCACTCTGGGAGATCAGATAAACGCTGAAAACTTCGTAGAAAAAATGATTTATAGTGAAAAAAACTGGAGAGACATTCAAAATCTAATCAAGAAAATAATGAGAAGCAAAGAAAATGAGAGAAACAGGAGGCAAATAGAAAATAGACGATAACAAAAGACAAAACTTCTATCTGAAGAAAACCAAATCACGGTAGTTCCAGGTAGAAGAATGAAGTAAAAGGGAGGTGGGTTTTAGCAAGTAAGAATCTTGCACTACTGTTTGATACGGATCAACAGTGTCTTTAGAAGATTTCCCCCTACCCTCGAAAAAAAAAAAAAAAAAAAAAAAAAAACTACTACTACTACTACTACTACTACTACTACTACTACTACTACTACTACTACTACTACTACTACTACTACTACTACTACTACTACTACTACTACTACTACTACTACTACTACTACTACTACTACTACTACTACTACTACTACTACTACTACTACTACTACTACTACTACTACTACTACTACTACTACTACTACTACTACTACTACTACTACTACTACTACTACTACTACTACTACTACTACTACTACTACTACTACTACTACTACTACTACTACTACTACTACTACTACTACTACTACTACTACTACTACTACTACTACTACTACTACTACTACTACTACTACTACTACTACTACTACTACTACTACTACTACTACTACTACTACTACTACTACTACTACTACTACTACTACTACTACTACTACTACTACTACTACTACTACTACTACTACTACTACTACTACTACTACTACTACTACTACTACTACTACTACTACTACTACTACTACTACTACTACTACTACTACTACTACTACTACTACTACTACTACTACTACTACTACTACTACTACTACTACTACTACTACTACTACTACTACTACTACTACTACTACTACTACTACTACTACTACTACTACTACTACTACTACTACTACTACTACTACTACTACTACTACTACTACTACTACTACTACTACTACTACTACTACTACTACTACTACTACTACTACTACTACTACTACTACTACTACTACTACTACTACTACTACTACTACTACTACTACTACTACTACTACTACTACTACTACTACTACTACTACTACTACTACTACTACTACTACTACTACAGGCAGAGGAACAGGCGGACCGAAGGGGAATCAAACGCCTTAGCACGGTAAGGGCGCACTACCGTGCTGGACCTTTAGATCGACCCAACCCGTGGGAACAAAATGAATTCAAACAAAAAAAATAATACAAACTTGGCGGAACAGTACAGAGCCGAGCAGGCAAACAAAATAGACGAAGACTTGAATCAGATAGAGTTTCAAGAGGCAACATCAGAAGCACAAAATCACTGCAGTCCGTTTAAAAGAAGGGAATCATTACTAAGAACACCGCCAAAAAATAGATCCCTCTCATGGACTGGAAGGGAAAGAGATAATGATGTTATGGGAACTTCGGCAAAAAATGAAGAAAATATAGAAGGTATGGAAATTAAACAACCTTCCAAACGAGCAAGAGAGGAATCGCCCCAGAAAGGGAAACAAGAAATGCCCAAAGAAGAAAATAGGCATATGAAAAAATTAGAATCCAAAATATTAAACTTAAGAACTTTAATCAAAAGTATTCCAAATACAAAAGGAGAAATCAAAAGAGGAATTGAAGACCTTTACTACTTAATGGAGACAATAAAATTTAATAGACTTGAAAAAGTGAGGAAGATAGACAAGGCAACGGAAATGGTAAAAACGACAACAGAAATAGGTACACAAACAGACTTCACGATTCCTAAAGACAATAAAAAAAACCTAGAAGAACAGGCAGCAAAAGAAGAGATATGGGAAATAATGGAACAGGAAGAAAAATCTTTCCAGGTTTTAAACGAATTTTCCTGGAGAGACTGGCCCCCATTAACATACAGAAAAATTAAAACGGCGATTGGGAACCCATTAAAGGCTGCACCGGACTGCGATTTGGCGTTTTCCATAAGAGATGAAGACTCAAAAAATGGTTTACTAAAAGTTTTAAAGGACCAATATCCTCTTTTACTTGGAGCAGAAAAACCAGAAGAGGGAGGAGTGACTTGTTTTGTCACTGCAGGCAGACTAACTGTGCCAGGAAAGGCAACACAGTTAAAAGAGAAATATGTGTTTAAACTCACGCAAGAGGAGAAGGCAAACAACATCACATCTAACGCAGAATCTATGTATAATATGCTTCAAAAATTAAGGGATATGGCTTTAAAGGAGAATCGAGAAAAAATAGCAGTTACATTCTTGGACTACCCCGACCTTGAATTGGTCAAAAAAATATTGGAATACTTGTTTTTTGGTACCAAAATAGAAGTTTGTCTTTATATACATAGAGACGAAGATAAGGCAAATCAAAATGCGAAGGATAAACCAACAAATACTAACAGGAAAAGTTATAGGACAAAAGACGTAAAGGAAGCAATAGTTATCAAGGCCGGTGGACGTACATATGCCGAACTACTCCAGCAAGTAAAGATGAAAGTAGACCCACAAGAAATTGGAGTTGTAATTAGAGACCTTCGAAAAACCAAAAACGGGGACATGCTACTAACATGTGATAAGGGAGAAGAAATAAATAGGCTTAAAAAAGAAATAGAGGATAAGATCGATGGAATAATAACAAATGATACTCGAAAAAGAGAAAAGACACTTACCGTAATGGACTTGGATGCAATTACCACCATGGAGGAAATCCAAATACAAATTGAGAAACAGTTTCAATTATCAAAAGGAACAGTGACTGTCCAAAACATTAGACCTACCATAATAGGAAAGCAAAAGGCGACCATTGTCGTTAACTTGGAGACGGCCAACAAAATTTTAGAAACCGGAAAAGTCAAAATAGGATGGCTAAACTGCAGGATCCAAGAGAGAGTAGCCATACAAAGATGTTTCAGATGCCAAAATTTTGGACACACAGCACGAAATTGCATAGGACCAAATAGGGAAAACACTTGCCACAAATGCGGAGGGGAAGACCACAAGATAGAAAATTGTCAAAATGAAGAGTTCTGTTATATATGTAATAAGAAAGGACATAGGACGGGATCACTTAAATGCCCGGACTACAGGAAACTGTTAAAGAAACCCAAGTAGAAAAAAAAACAAACAAAAAAAAAAAAAAAAAAAAAAAAAAAAAAACAGATTAAATGGCAAATGAGGCAAACACAACCATGATTGGAAATGTAGATATGACGTTAAGGGGTAATAAGAACTTAGGAATATTACAAGTTAATCTTAATAGATCGAGAGCAGCTCACGACGTGGCTTTTCTTACTGCAGACAGAGAGGGGGTGGACGTCGTGATTGTAAGCGAACCAAACAGAAGGGTAATTAAAAATCCTAGGTGGATTACAGATAAAAACACGGATGTAGCAGTATTTTTTCGAAATAAAAATTTAAAAATAGCCAGGGTGTATAGAGAAGAAGGTTTTATAATAATCCAAACCGAGAAGTTAAGCATTTATTGCTGCTACTGCTCTCCTAACATTTCTTTGACTGATTTTAAGATATACGTAGACAGGCTAATGAACAGGGCCAGACAAAATACTAAAGAGTATATAATACTTGGAGACATGAACATCAAATCGACTACGTGGGGCTCGCCGATAACAGATAGCAGAGGAGAATATTTTGTAGAGTGGATGTCTACTTTGGATTTAGTAATTCATAACAGAGGAAATAAACCAACTTTTATGAGAGGGCTAAGTGAGTCGTATATCGACGTCACTTGCTCTACTCAAGGCATTGCAAGAAATATCGATAATTGGAAGGTGCTAGATGAAGAGCCAATAAGCGACCATGCATTTATTTATTTTGAAATCAAAAAAGAAATTCCAAAAAGTAGACTACAAGACGACCGTCAAAAAATACTATTCGATAAAGAAATATTTCAAATACAACTGCATGCTAAAATAAGAGAGACGGAAATTAACGAAGACATATCAGCCGAAAACTGCATTAAAACGCTAAGTCAAGCGTATAAGAAAAGTTGTGTAGAAAGAACCAGAGAAGCAAACTTAAAAGTACCTTTCTGGTGGAACTTACAAATCGAAGCAAAAAGAAATGATTGTACAATAGCCAGACGAAGACTCACGAGATCTAAAAGAAGAACAAATATTGACGAGCAAGAATTAGAGGAACAAAAATCAAATTATAAACGAGCCAGAAATGAACTTAAAAAATTAATAAACAAGGCCAAAAGAGAAAACTGGAAAAGCCTATGTAATGAATTAAACGACAACCTATGGGGTAATGGGTATAAAATTGCTCTGAAGCACTTGAAAAATCCAATTATGCCTTACAACCTACCCAAGGAGAGAAAAATAGAAATAGTTGAAAAACTTTTTCCTTATAAAGAAGATGTCTGGGAGAGGGGGATGATTGTTAACAATGCCGAATCTTTCACTAAGGAGGAACTTCTTACAGCGAGCGAAAAAATGAAAAGCGGAAAGGCACCTGGTCCGGATGGAATTCCACCGGAGCTGGTTAAAGAAATGGTTAGGGGAGAAACGGACTTTACGCTCAAAGTTTTAAATAGGCTGTTAAAAAATCAGGAGTTCCCGGATATATGGAAAATAGCAAGAGTTTGTTTACTATGGAAAAATAAAAAGCCTCTAGACGAAGTTTCAAGCTTTAGACCCATCTGTCTCCTGGATACAATGGGTAAACTCTATGAAATAATGATAAGAGAGAGATTAATGAAAGAGTTAAATGACAAAGAGGGACTATCAGATCAACAGTTTGGTTTTTTAAAGGGTAGATCAACAATTCAAGCAGTAAAGTCCGTGGTAGAATCCGTAGAGCAGGCTAGGGAAAAATGGTGTGTTCTCATTACTTTGGACGTAAAAAACGCATTTAACACTGCAACATGGAGTTACATTGTTAGCGAACTCAAGAAAAGGGACATATCAAAATATTTAATAAATATAATCGAAGACTATCTCAAGAATCGAAAACTAAAAATAGCAGGAGCCGTAAAGGACATGACAGTTGGGGTTCCACAAGGTTCTGTACTTGGACCAATTTTGTGGAACATTTTATACGACGGTATTTTAAGGCTTAACCTTGGAGAAGGCGTCATAGCTATCTGCTATGCCGACGACCTCGCTATCCTTGTAAAAGCAGAAGATTCCCACATTATGAAACGAAAGACAAATGAGGCCCTTAGAAGGGTGGTTGGATGGCTTAGATATAATGATTTGGAGTTGGCTCCAGAAAAAACGGAAGCAGTAATTTTAAAGGGGAGTCGAAACATGGAAAATGTACATTTTGAACTGATGGGGATACAAATTACACCTAGCAAAGCGGTAAGATATTTAGGAATAATACTGGGATGCCATAAAAGTTTCGGAGATCATATTAATATGGTAACAAAAAAAGCGGAAGAGAAAATAGCGTCATTAGCACGTCTGATGCCTAATCTAGATGGTCCAAAAAGCCAAAAAAGAGGTGTACTGAGTGGAGTAATGCACTCAGTATTATTGTATGGAGCTCCTGTCTGGCATAAAATAATAAAAGTAAATAAATACAAAATCAAAATGGAAAGAGCGCAAAGAAAAATGTTGTTAAGGGTAGTAAGTGCATACCGGACGGCCTCGACGATGGCATTGCAGGTTATCGCAGGTATTACACCAATCGAATTACAAGTAGAAGAAAGAAATTATGTATACGAAGCCGATGGTGACAAGAACGTAGCCAGAAGAGAGGCAAAACAAAGATCGCTTGAAAAATGGCAACTTATGTGGGAGCGGAACATAGCAAAAGGACAATGGACCAAAAGGATAATTCCAAATATAGGTCGTTGGGTGGAATGTAGCCATAGGAACATTGATTACTATACAACGCAAGTATTAACAGGACATGGCTCTTTTAACACGTACTTAAAGAGAATCGGGGCAATAGAAGAAGATGGGTGTATATACTGCGGCGAGTTGGACACAGTGGAGCATACACTGTTTTCGTGCATAAAATGGGAAAGATACCGACAGGAAACGTACCTCACTCTGGGAGATCAGATAAACGCTGAAAACTTCGTAGAAAAAATGATTTATAGTGAAAAAAACTGGAGAGACATTCAAAATCTAATCAAGAAAATAATGAGAAGCAAAGAAAATGAGAGAAACAGGAGGCAAATAGTAAATAGACGATAACAAAAGACAAAACTTCTATCTGAAGAAAACCAAATCACGGTAGTTCCAGGTAGAAGAATGAAGTAAAAGGGAGGTGGGTTTTAGCAAGTAAGAATCTTGCACTACTGTTTGATACGGATCAACAGTGTCTTTAGAAGATTTCCCCCTACCCTCGAAAAAAAAAAAAAAAAAAAAAAAAAAAAAAAACTACTACTACTACTACTACTACTACTACTACTACTACTACTACTACTACTACTACTACTACTACTACTACTACTACTACTACTACTACTACTACTACTACTACTACTACTACTACTACTACTACTACTACTACTACTACTACTACTACTACTACTACTACTACTACTACTACTACTACTACTACTACTACTACTACTACTACTACTACTACTACTACTACTACTACTACTACTACTACTACTACTACTACTACTACTACTACTACTACTACTACTACTACTACTACTACTACTACTACTACTACTACTACTACTACTACTACTACTACTACTACTACTACTACTACTACTACTACTACTACTACTACTTGCTGTATTGGGATATTTGCAATAACTACTCTTTTTTTTTTTCAAGAGATCTGTTATTCTTGAAATTGGTTTTATACACATGTGGCTTCAGATATCCCCCTAAATGAAAGTCGATAATTCTGAGATCGGGACTCCTACGTGACAAACTAATTTGGACCATAGGTACCTTTCAATCTATTTGTTCCCAAAGTGATGATTTAGCCCATCAAAAAAATTCAAAAAACAAAAACTGTTGTTTCTGACGAACCCTGCATAGTAATTGCAAATCTATCTAATAGTTGAAATTGTAGATTCAACACTAGCAAAATTTATTTATTAAATCAAGAAATTGAAAAAAAAATATCCAAAAAACTAAAAATGTTGTTTTTAACGAGCCCTGTATAGTAATTTCAAATATTATACTCGAAATTGTAGATTCAGCACAAGCAGACGTTTTTTTTAAAGAATGACTTTTTCTTCGATACCTACTAAAAAAAATATTTTTTTCTTCCAAACTCTATCCGTGGACACACTGTATATTAGTATACAGGTCGAATTGATTTTTTACAGTCATACAAATGCAAGCTAGAACCTATTATAAAGTAGTTCAATTGCTATTCAATTTAGCAGCTATGAAATCAAATGTCAGACATAACAACAACAAAAACGCAATAAATAGTAATGGACAATAAAAAATAAAATTGAGCATAGAAAAGAAACTAATAAAACTTAAAAAATCTAAAACAGGAATTAAAGAACTGGAAACAAACGAATAATAAGGTGGGAGCATCAACATGCTTGCCAACCTATAACCTATTTCGCATAAATTTTTTATATTTTTTTGAGCTTTTATACAAAATTTAAATAAAATCAATGTCGACTGCATATTCTATGGGTAATATTTGACATATTAAATAAATCTGAAGGAATTTCTTAAATTATTTTAGGAAAATTTTATATCGAAAAATATCGGGTGAGAATTTTTTTAACATTATTATGTCATTTGTTCTTTTACTATTGTTTGTAATATGTCAGATATACACTATTGGCAAACTCCAAGGTACACTGGCAGTTTATTATACAATAGTTATAGGTTGGCAATACACTTTTTGACGTTGACAATTCCACCATAAGATGGGGATGTAAGTATCTCCCGAGGTGTCTCTTTTTCAAGTAGATCTAGCATGCATTTAAAAAAAAAGACGAGTCTCAGAAATTAAAAAGAAGGAAAGGAATATTATCAAAAGCAGACAAAATAAAAACCAGTCAAACATAAAGTAAAATATCAAACTTACAAACGACAAACTAAAAAGGAATTTAAAACATAAATGATCGAGCAAGACGGAGAGTACCCGGTGGGTCCAATAGCAGACCTCAGCATGCGTTTCCTTTCTCTGATGTTGGCAGCGTGTCGCTGCACTCGGTAGGGCGAAGAGCCGTAAAAGTCGGAGGAGCTCAGGGTGCTGCCGGAGGAACCACAAGGACCGTTGTCTAGAAAGAAGAAAAATAAACTTATAATATTAAAAATGCAATCTAAACCCAGGGGTATGAAACCGAGATCCGAAAAGTCGCAGCTGTCACTTGTCATTAAAGACATTTGTCAGCCTCTACATAATATGGAGTCCCTTTTAAGGAAATGAAAAAGGTTGATTCAAAATTTAAAAAAATATTATGTCAATAGCAACCAACCACATTACTTTATTTTGTAACCATCCTGTTTGTGTTTGGATTAATATATTTTCAAGGTTGGCAGGATATATAGGTATCCGTGATAAATATCCTGATATACCTATATCTTGATAAATATCATATTTATGAGATTGTATTTATCCTGATATACGAGTATCAATATTTTTTTTTCTAAAATTCTATTCATCAGTATAAAAATATGGCGCCGCTGAGCTGGCAACAGCGTATTATGCTGCTTACGATGCAGTGGTTCCCCATCTTTCCGAGACGTTGACCACTTGTTGTTCTTTGCCGCGTGGCATTTTTATTTAGTTCCGATTTCTGATCGAACGGAGCAATATTTTGCTGTTTGTTTTATGAAATAAAAATTTTACAATGCCAAAAATAAAAAGTCCAGTTTGGGTTCATTTAGATTTAATTGACGAGCCCAGTAATTCTGGATTTTAAGTTGAACCATAGTTAAAAGCAAAAATATATTATGATGTGTTCATATTCATAAACTTATATTTTATTTACATTTTCCTTACATTCCTAACATAGGGTACTAAAAAAAACTTGTTATTGTGGTAGCGACTTTCATTTTTCAATTTACAGGTTTATAACATGTTTAAATTAAATTAGGTGATTTTGAATTTTTAAAATATATATTTACAGAAAACAGATGAAATAATATTAAATAAATATCCAAATTTGGATATAATATCGATATATATCGGATATTTGGATATTTATATAAATATCATGATATTTGCCAACCCTGTATATTTTACATTATACCTATTTTTAAGGATCTGAACATGATAGGGTTTCAATTTTCCATCAGGTAAAGGTCGATGACTAAATTTTTATTTTAAAATAATTTGTTCAACTATTTTTTTTATCTCTGGCAGAACTAATGCAATTACCGTAGAGAGTAGTGCTTCACTGATTAATTTAAAATAGGTATTGCTATTCTTCATATCATGGGTTTGTATAGAGAACCTTTGGCAAGTCCATAGAGAAGACTCGGGCTTTTCAAACATAATATTATATCACATAGAGGATAGAGGATCTTCAAAGTTTATGTTTAAGAATACTTTTTAGGGCATTGTATGGCTTATATTTTTACTTTTTACCAATGGTTTTTTAAAATTTTATATTGGACGTGAGAATCGGTGCGAAGACCTACCTAGCTAACACTTTAAATAAAAAAGCATCATATTCCTGTGACTTATATATAGGCAAGAAGTACAAATAACATATCATTGTGTCTTCTACAAAGCGATAATCATAACGACAGTTCTTTAAATTAATGTTCAGTAAATTGCCTTTATTTACAACAAAAATATTAGAGGAGTTGCATTAGTGGAACAAAGAACCCCGCACTTCTCTTATGGAAAATGCTCCTCGGTTAAATTTCCTAAATTTTTACTATGTTGTAGAGAATGTCATTTCTGATCAAGAGTATCCATGGCCACAACAAAACCAACCGACCAGTTTTTGAAATACTAAGTTGCGAAATATGAATATTTACTACATTCTATTCTCGTTCTTTATGATATTAATTCGTTTTGATATTCTGAATTTTTGTTTACCATGTCTTGCTTGAATAGGATATTAATTGATTTTTTACCTATATTTTGCACCACTTTTGCAAAATAAGACTCAACGCAACCTACATAAAACTTCTTAGTTTTGACAATACTTTATTTCAGATACATTTTCTTTAAAGTAGCGCCATATTAAATGTGTGTTTTTCTACAAAATCAAAATTGGGCTAATAAAATTTGGTCGCATGTGATGTAAAGTTCATTTGTTTTGGACCCTGTATAAGGTAACTTTATAAAATAAGTATTTTTGAAAACGTAGTTTGTATATTAAGACAGAAAGAACACAGTGTCATCAGTAAAGTCTTCATTAAGTGAAAAATAAATTTTAGTTTAACTTAACGTAAAGTTTATCTATTTTCAACGATTTAATTTAAAACCCCTTTATTTTATTTTTAATTTTTTTACTTTCGGACACAAACTACGTTTTTAAAAATATGTATTTTATGAAGTTACCTTATACAAGGTTAAAAACAAATGAACTTTGCATCACATGCGACCAAATTTTAATAGCTCAATTTTAATTTTGAAGAAAAACACACATTTAATATGGCACTACTTTGAAGAAAATGATCTGAAATAAAGCATTGTCAAAACTAAGAAGTTTAATGTAGGTTGTGTTAAGTCTTATTTTGCAAAAGTGGTACAATTTACAAAATATAGGTAAAAAATCAAAATTATCTTATCCATCTGAAATTTTGCATGTGGGCTAGAAACTCCATTTAAAAAAACTTTTTCTAATATATTTTTTCGATATTTTCAGAAATAACCCCACTTTTGAATAATTTTTTGGAAAAAATTTAAATTTTACAGATAATGCGAATCACGTGACTACTATTTTTTTGCTTAATTTTAATCTCGATCGAAGCAGAACTTAATGCCGAAGTCAAATTTCGAATAAAGCTATTAATAAAAAAAAATCCCATATGATGCGGACTTTACTGGTGACACTGTATATGAAAATTGGATCGGTTAAATATCGTTATTTTTTATATTTTTTGCTTGAAGTGTTTTGCTATTAATGTTGATTTCACCTTTTCTGTGACGAGTTCTGGAGATATACAGCTTCAAACAAACTCAAAGCACAAAAAATAAACTTATAAAACAATAATATTTTTTCTTTATTTCCATAAAACTGTTATACAAGTTCATATTAGATATGGTTAAAAGTAAATATATTTAATGGTATACAGGGTGTTCCGAATAATTGAAGTTTTCTAACACTATATTTTGCAAACAAGTTTAGATAAATAAAATAAACAAGTAAAGTTTTAATGGAAAGAATGAGTTTTATCCAAAATAATAAGTAGGATCTGAGAAAACAAAATAGCTGATGCCATACAGTGGCGGAACAACGTAGCCACGGGCCCGTGTGCGAAAACTTTGCCGGGCCCCCATTATGATACGGAGTATTATAATTGATAACCATATAAAAAATCTTTTTTTTTGCTTTTACATGCGCAAAGTTTAAAATCAGATTATAAATGTATATTTTTTGAGCTTCCTCATTTTCGATAGAAATAATTGCTAAAGCTGATAATTTTTTATCGGTCATGCAATTTCTCAAATAAGTTTTAATTAACTTTAACTTGGTCGACGTTGTGGTCTAGTGGTTAGCGCAGCAGCCTCACAGATCGTAGGCCCGGGTTCCATTCTCGGTGCCGACAACGTCGATGTTAAATTTGGAATTTGGTTTAAGAGGTGGCGCCGTCTTTCGGAAGAGACGTTAAACTGTGGGCCCCGTGTCATGGATGTTGGCACGTTAAAGAACCCTACCCTCGACAAAGAGGGATTCGGCAAAATTACCAGATAGTGTGTGACAAATTCCCTGGCGTCGGTGATTGGCCTCGTTGCGGAAAAAGGCCGACGTAAAATAAATAAATAAAAAAAAAAAAAAACTTTAACTTGGAAAAAGATCGTTCTGCTGATGAAACCGAAATAGGGATGGTCAAAAAAATAATGCAGGCAGTTACAATTTCACTAAAACTGGAAGATGAATAGTAATTTTCTACCAATATAAAATCTAATAAATCAAAAATAGAAGTTAAATTATC
This sequence comes from Polydrusus pterygomalis, assembly GCA_963969555.1. Lineage (NCBI taxonomy): Eukaryota > Metazoa > Arthropoda > Insecta > Coleoptera > Curculionidae > Polydrusus > Polydrusus pterygomalis. The sequence goes on from OZ018376.1 coordinate 8,841,427, forward strand.
TAAATCATTCTTAAAACATTTTCTAAATGAAAGCACTAGCGATGAAATTGTATCATCGATATCTACTAGATATTGAAGATGCAGGGCTTGACTCATATCGTAAATATTTTTATCAGAAAGAGAAGGATCTCGTAAAACGTTGGGGAACAAAACGCGAAAATAAGAACAAATTTTGTAAAGGCCAGAACTTCGATTTTTTAATTGAGCTGTAGGGTAAAGTACGGATAGTTGCCCCGGTGGGATAGTTGCCCCACTTCTCAGAACTCCATGACGAAATTAAGTGCCGCGGTAACAACAACTGGCAACCTGTAGTGCTCAAACGTCCTGCGCGTCTCAGTATCAAAGCGACCTTGGCGAAGCATGCATGCCCGTTTAAACAGCGTTTTTAGAACTACGTTGTGTAAAAATCAGTGAAAAAGTTTTTTACAGTTCGAAGATTCTGCTAGATTACGAAAAAACTTTTAGATGAGTTAATGTTTTTCGATTTTTTTGATGAAATACCTCTCAAATTTGTGCAGTACATCATTATTTAAACGTAATTCTCTAAGAGGTTATAAAACCGAAGTGAGGCATCTATCCGTACCAAAAAGTATAGTTGCCCCAGTTCAGCGCCCGGATAGATGCCCATAGAGGATAGATGCTCAAATAGTTGCTGGGTGGGCGATAGTTCGGAGGATGATTAGTTAGTTTATAAAACATTACAATAGCCAAAAAAAGCCAAAGAAATTGTTTTTTGTTATTCAGAAAAAAATATATTTCTTAAGACATCATATTTAATGGAAGAATGTGAGCCTTTTGACTTTTTTCTTCACCCTACTTGGCTTGTCCAGCTCTGCTTGTCACGTTGTTGTTAAGCATCATTTCTAGTGATTGCAAACGACGTGGTGACGGACAGCACGACAACAATAGTGCTACGAGTCAGATCTTAGTACTGGCATCTATCCGTACTTAGTAAGGCATCTATCCCACCCCATCAGGATAGTTGCCCAATTGTAACATCTTCACAATCTTGGTGATAGTTGTTCACTCATCACCCGTATGAAACTAAATTGTTGGTAGAATGAACATGAAAGGCAACGTAACCATATGCATTTGAAAGGACCTGTCTATTTTTAACAATAAAAATTTAATTCGATTTTTTTCAAAAGTAGGGCATCTATCCGTACTTTACCCTAATTATATTTATAGTTTAAAAAACCACATTTATTCTAAACCAATAATCACTTGTTTGAACTTGTTAATGGTTATTAACATCATCAAAAATTATTTTAGTTCTCGATACCTATCTTTTTGTTTTCGAATTCAGGAGTAGTGCCCCGTTGCCTAGCCAAAATAACAGCGTCCGTTTTAATTACATCAAAATTATTTCTCATTTGATTTATGATTTCAGTGGCGCTGATGGTAAACATTTTAGACGCAGCTTCAATATTTTGCTCTTTTTTTGTAAAAGTTTGGACAATGCATCAATATTCTTTAAAATTTTATTTTGAAAAACAATAAGAAAAACGGTTTCAAATTTTTCCAAGTGTTTTGTTAAAGACTTTGCTTCATTAACTTCCGCTTTATTTGTAGAGGTTAAAATTATTTTTGCCAGTGTTTTTAAAATATCCACATATCTAAAACGAAGAGCTTCTAATGCATCGTGTCTCGATGACCATCGAGTGGGTGTCAATTTTTTTAAAGTTATTTTGGCATTAGTAACACTTTGCAAAAGTGCCCACCGTTTAATGCTTTGTCCAAAAAAAACATAGACACTTTAAACTAAATCGTAGAAATTCCTAATTTCTCTTATCCAGCTTCAATAATCGCCGACACAAACACCGCCTTTTAAACTAAATGCCGGTATTGCGAATTGCGGTTTAATAAAAGCAATATTAAAAAAAAAATAAAGGCCGTTTTATGTGATTATTCCAGTTACTATCTATAAAAGTATTGAGTAGAGTAGTTTTGCGAATAAGTTTCCGAAGTATTGCATTTTTTTTCGATAAGAACATTTTGTTCTGCATTTTTATGTGTTTGGGGCTCCGCTCCCGGGCCCTTTTTTAGCCCGGGCCCGTGTGCTTCGCACACATTGAACACCGGTAATTCCGCCACTGGCCACTGCTGCCATATACAGAAAAATTAAATAAGAATAAGGTAATTTCTTTAATAATTTCTGTACTATGAGTACTAACCTGAATTGTGATGTAATGACGTTAAATAATGATGTTGAAGGTTCGAATTTGAAGCTCTTGATGCAAACGCACAGCTTGGTAAGTCGGAAACTTCGTCTTCTGATAAATCACCTGCGTTGTATCCATAATGCATGCTGAGAAGAAATAAAATACTCTTTATTTCTCGGCAATAATGGCTGAGTTTTTTTTAAAACTTTAACTTACTTTTAAATAGCAAAGCAAAGCACAGCAAAGATTTTTCCTGTCCCCTTGCCGCGGTTAAATATGCCCCTCTCTATTTCCCATACGGACTATAAGAAGTTGTTCGCGAAGCGTTACTTTGCTGTTTAAAAGAAGCAAATGGAAGGTACCTTATGTCCCAAAACACAATGTAGACTTATGTCACAAAATATACTTGGTGTTCGAAAATGATGAGCAAAAAATTTAGGGGTTAATTCTAGACCGAAAATAAATGCTATCTCTTCCTATAACCTTTTTTCGAAAATTGATTATTAATGGAGTTACAGGGTGTTAAAGTTAAATTCTATTTGTAGTTTTTTTTGCAATACATTTTGCCACCTCATAATATTTTGACAAAATCTCGTATGTCCTTAAGTACATCAAGAAAATCTAGGATATGATTCCTGGCATCAATTTAAGTTGAAAAGTTCATATGGACTTATGCCCTAAAATGCTTACCCTCTAAGATACAGGGTGTTAAAATATTTTCCATTTTCCTTTAAAACTACCATTTTTTTCAAAAACATAGTAGAGACAACTTTTGTTCCGCTTATATCAGTAATGCATAAAAATGCATCAGAGTTTAAAAAAAACAGTGGCGTATCACATATTTTCACAAAAAAATATTGATGGTATCTTCATGCACGCCACTGGTGGAAGTAGGCAAACCCTTTTTTAACCAAAAAGTGCAGTTTAATACGAAATCAATCGACATCAATTTTCAATACCGTATCTTCAAGGAGTTTCGAAATTTTAAAAAAACAATTATTTTTTAAAAATATTTTAACACCCTGTATCTTAGAGGGTAAGCATTTTAGGGCATAAGTCCATATGAACTTTTCAACTTAAATTGATGCCAGGAATCATATCCTAGATTTTTTTGATGTACTTAAGGACCACCCTGTATATGGCGCTTTTTCGGGATAAGGCATACAAATTTGCACACCGTTTTTTCGCATTTTGTAAAGGGCGCTACATAGGAGCCTATACTTTAATTTGAATGGTCCCAACTTTTTTGTCCTACAATGTATGCGCATTTTGACTGAATATTTTTATTCTCGTAACCTATTGACATAAAAAGGTATACCACTTTTGTTTCAATTTGAATCTAACCGTTTTCGAGAAAAACGCTAAAATAACATTGCTTGCATGTGATGAATACGAAATCATTTTAATTTATTTTCAACCTTAAACATAGCATAGCAAAGGAAGGAATATTCCTTGGAGTTCGTCGGAATTTTTTAAGAAGAAATAGTTTTTGCATTGCACTTTGAACCTTTGATTTTTTAATTTATTGTTCCAGTAACTTTTGTATTTTAAAACTGCAAATAAAATTTAACTTTAACACCCTGTAACTCTGTTAATAATCAATGTTCGAAAAAATGTTATAGGAAGAGATAATAGCTTTTATTTTCGGTATAGAATTACCCCCTAAATCTTGCGCATCATTTCCGGACACCCTGTATAGTTGAGTAGCTAGCTAGCACGGATAGAGTTTGAAAGAGGAAAAACTTTTTTATTAGTGGGTAAAGAAGAAAAAGTAATTCTTCATAAAAAATGTTTGCTTGTGCTGAAACTACAATTTCAAATATCAGATTTGCGATTACTATGCACGGTTCGCCACAAACAACCTTTTTTACTTTTTAGTAGAGACCGACCGAAGATTCGGTTTCGGCTAGTTTCGGTCAAAAATCTACTTTCGGTGGCAATTTCGGTTTCGTCCAAAAATCGGCGGAAACTTCGGGTGCGCCGAAACTCAGTGTTCGTGAATTTTCGCGCACCGTTCGGCTAACTTTGGGTGAGTTCGTACTTCGTAGTCATTACTTTATATCTAAGTGTTGATTTTTGACAAAGTTTACTTACAAGAGTACCTAAGTCTTTAACATGTTCATTATTTTTGTTAATATTAAATTGTTAATATAACATGAATAATTAGATATCTTTGTTACATACTTATTTCAATTATTGTTTTTTATTTCATTTAACACGAGTTCACTGTCAGTATATGTGTAAAAATTAAATTAGATTTCAGTATACAGGTTGTTTTTTTAAGGTCGACGAGCGGCCATATCTCGGAAACTACTGGGTATAGAAACTCAGGAAAAGAAAAATTATAATTAAAGTGGCCATGAGAAAATTCTGGAAATAATTTTTAAGTTCCGCATTTTGCCGCAAGAGGGAGAAATTGAAAAGTAAATTTTAAAATTTTACATAACTCCGAAAATTCCACATTAAGATATATGTTTGATAACACCATTTTAAAGCTTGGACAATTATGCATCATTTTGGTCTTATGCTCATTGGCGTACCGACTTTAATAAGAGTGGGGGAAGCTGTTGAAAGTGTAATCATTTAAATCGCTGTAACTTATAAACGACTTATCCGATTTTAGCAAACTAAAGACTGTTTGGAAGAGAAATGTATGCACTTTCACCAATCGTATTTAGTTGTCCATAATAGTTCTCAAAAAAAAATGCTAGAGGGCGCAATTTGTAATAACAATACATTTTTTGATTTTACTCCGAAAAAATAAATCATATGGTATAATTATGATACCATAATCGAAAAGTAGATGAAATTTGCAAGAAAAAATGTGAAGACCGCAGTTCGATATCTTTGTTCGTTTCAAAGTTATCGCCAATAAAATAATTTTTAAAACAACTTGCGCCCTCTAGCAATTTTATTAGAAACTATCGTGTACCATTAGATACGACAATACAAGGTTCTTTCAAACAAGCTTAAATTTAGTAAAATCGGATAAGTCGTTTAGAAGCTACAGCGATTTTAATATTTACACTTTCAATAGCTCTTATCAAGTGAAAGGGTAAACATTAAAATCGCTGATTTTAATATTTACACTTTCAATAGCTCTTATCAAGTGAAAGGGTAAACATTAAAATCGCTGTAACTTCTAAACGACTTAACCGATTTTACTAAATTTAAGTTTGTTTGGAAGAGAAAGATAAGTACCTTCAATTGTCGTATCCAATGGTGCACGATAGTTTCTAATAAAATTGCTAGAGGGCGCAAGTTGTTTTAAAAATTCTTCTATTGGCGATAACGCTGAAACGAACGGATATATCAAGCTGCGGTTTTAATATTTTTTCTAGCAAATTTCATCTACTTTTCGATTATGGTATCATAATTATACCATATGATTTATTTTTTCGAAGTAAAATCAAAAAATGTATTCTTATTGCAAATTGCGCCCTCTAGCATTTTTTTTTGAGAACTATTATGGACAACTAAATACGATTGGTGAAAGTGCATACATTTATCTTCCAAACAGTCTTTAGTTTGCTAAAATCGGATAAGTCGTTTATAAGTTACAGCGATTTAAATGATTACACTTTCAACAGCTTCCCCCACTCTTATTAAAGTCGGTACGCCAATTAGCATAAGACCAGAATGATGCATAATTGTCCAAGCTTTAAAATGGTGTTATCAAACATATATCTTAATGTGGAATTTTCGGAGTTATGTAAAATTTACTTTTCAATTTCGCCCTCTTGTGGCAAAATGCGGAACTTAAAAATTATTTCTAGAATTTTCTCATGGCCACATTAGTTATCATTTTTCTTTTCCTGAGTTTCTATGCCCAGTAGTTTCTGAGATATGGCCGCTCGTCGACCTTAAAAAAACACCCTGTACAATAGAATTTTTAACATGTATAAATAAGTTTCGGTTTCGGCCGAAACTGAGACATAGGTCGAAGATTCGGTTTCGGCTGAAAATCTTGTTTGTTTCGGTCGGACACTACTTTTAGGTTTTTTTTTTTCAATTATCCTCGATTTATTAAGTGAATTTTGCTTGTGCTGAAACTACAAAGTGTTAAATCGGTGATAATTCAAAAGTGGTGCAATACAGACATTTCACATACTTACTTCATTGGTGGAGAACTAGACGAATCCGGCAGTTGCCCTCTGCTCATTATTTTAAAAATCGAAATATTTCAACTGCTGCAGGTTTAACTTTCAAAATAAGATCACTTTCACTAGACACAAATTAAGTACCTAATTGGTAAATTCTCGCACTGTTCTTTTTGACTACCTATGTATTTAATTTTTTAGGTCTGACCGCTAACAACCCTTATAGAAAAAATTAATTTCGTAAATACCGCTAATACGACGAAACGAGCGAAACGAGTCAAGTGACCCGCAATCCCTAGGGATACCAGCTTTTATACAGGAGTAAAAATTAAACCCTTGTTGGCCATTTAATTTTTGCTTTAACATTACGTATATTTATCGCTATACAAACTAAAACCGCCCTTATTACCACCCTTCTATAGTACTAATATCGCTTTTCATACCCTGTATTGCCACTATCGATTTTATTATTTCAGGGGTGTGCACCCTTAACGATTCCACCAATCGTATCCCTTCCTATAATAGCCTTTTTGGCAAACCGTTTCTATTGGTTGTATGTTGAAGGCGATTTTAAGGGTAGTTATGCAAGAGGGTCTTAAGGGTGATTTTGAGATTTGTTAAGGGATGCTGTGAAGTGTTGTGGTAACGACAGGTCCGGAGAAATGTTAACAGGGAGCTATCAAATGCAGATATTTAGGGGTGGCTGTTATTATAGGGGGCTAAACTGTTTTTTGTTTTAAAGCGGACGTACTTTGTAGCTTAGGAAGAAGTGTAAGTTAAAATAATTAAGTTTGTGTATTATTAATCCTCTTTACCTACTGTTTCCAAACAACAAGAATTTTTTAAGGGGATTCCTATTATTTAAAATAGGGATAAATTTGGATTCAAGAAATTATTTCTTAAAACCTGTGGGAGTAGGTAAATTCTTACAATTTTTTTTAAATAAATAAAAATCGGACTTTTTTACATTTTCTGTACACCAATATCAAAAATTGTTAAACATTTGCTTAATGTGAATGTGCATTCGTCCGTAAAACAAACATTAAATGAGAATTCCCTATATCGTTAGTTACCCTTTCCATAACTTAAAAACAAAAGTTTGTTCTTTGTATTTCATCACTAAAGGGCGGATTTTATGCACTTAAGTTCAGCCAAAATATGCGCATATACCATATGCCTTATTCGCCTTTAAAAAATGCAGTTATTTGCATTTTTACCAAATATGCATACTGGTAGGCATTATTCCTTAATTTATTATAGTAAAATGATTATTATTAGGTATTACGATATTGGGTTCTAAAAAAATATTTTTATTTAAAAAAAAATTGCAAAAAAAAACAAAGAAAAATAAAAGTAAACAATTTTTTAGCCTACAATTTTATAAAAGGCTACTGATGTAATCTAACAATATACTGCAACTTAGGTTGCAAAATATAAGGCAACAACTTCGTTGCAAAAATTATTTGCATCAAATAGGGCTTGGATTAAAAAACGTAGGGCTTGATTTAGATCACAATGATATGGGGACGATATATCTAACCAAATCGAGGTTAAAATTTTGTCAAATTTATATTATGACATGATATGCCAAACTAATGAGTAATAAAATAAGTAGACAAACACAAATTTATTTTTGTTGTTTACAAAATTAACAAAGTAAGAATATACAGAAATGAAAAGAAAAATAATTACATAAATTTGCTGAAATTGGCCACCGCCATGCTCCAAGCATAAATTCACACGTCTCTTCATATTTCCGAAAGTGTTGACCAGCATTTTGACCGTATTTTACATTATTTCACGAACGTTTGCAACAAGATCTTCTGTTCTTACAGATGGTCTTCCTGCTCCTTTTTTGTGTTGTATACCGTGCGAGCAAAAATTATTTGCATCAAAGAGGGCCTTGCATTTAAGGACGTAATGCTTAGCCGTAGAGCTTAATACCTGTTGGGTGTCAGTAACTACCTAAATTAACAATCAATCAGTTATTCCCTCATCTTTGACAGTCGTAGTAAGTAAAAAGTAATTTGATTCATCGCTAATTTTTCCAATGTCTTGAACAATTCACACAATGGGCTTTATGGAACAGCACACAACATTCATGGTTGCAGCGTATTTTCGAAACGGGGTTAGAGTAAATGGTGAGTGGCAATACAATCCGGGTTTGTGCATGGACGATTTTCACGAACATTTTCCTAACGTTGCTTTTATTGCTGGGGATTTTTATCATTGCCTGAAAAGAATCTTGGCTGTGTTTAGGGAAACAGGTTCTACATAACACAAAAAAGGAGCAGGAAGACCATCTGTAAAAACAGAAGAACTTGTTGCAAACGTTCGTGAAATTATGCAAAATACGCCAACAAATTGTATAAGGCGCCTGTGCCAAGAAGTGGGAAGATCTTATGGAATCATGCCAGGACTATTCTTAAGAAGCAGCTAGATTTATTTCCTTATAAAGTGCAAGTATTCCAAGAAATACAAGCCGCAGATTTTGAAAGACGCAGGAATTACTCTCAATGGTTTACCCAAAATTTATTGGAAAGAAATGATTTATTAGACCTGACATTTTTTTCGGATGAAGCAGGGTTCCACCTCTCCGGTTATGTGAATTCTCAGAATACACGCATGTGGAGTAGTGAAAATCCACATTGCACCCTCAAAAAATTGGTGTCTGGTTAGCTGTTTCCCGAAGAAGAATTGTTGGTCCTATTTTTTTCCATGACACAGTTACAGCACAGCGGTATAGAGACAATATTTTGAATCCATTTGTGGAGCAATTACTTGACGACGAACTACGTTTTGGATATTTTCAACAGGACGGTGCAACCGCCCATACAGCCGCCGAAACTATTAACTACTTACGCAATTTTTTCGACCACAGATTGATCAGTTTTCGATCAGACATTAAATTCCCACCTAGATCCCCTTGTTTAACGGTTATGGATTACTTCGTTGTTCTTCATTTAAAGAACACTATTTTTAAAACACCAGTTGCAAATTTAGAACAATTACAAGAAAGGGTTATCCAAGAATGTGGTAACATTTCTCCAGAGATGCTGGTCAACACTTTCGAAACTTTGAAAATTTATTTTTATTATTTATTTTATTTATATTTATGCTTGAAGCATAATGGCCAATTTCAACAATTTATGTAATTATTTTTCTTTCTGTATATTCTTACTTTATTAATTTTGTAAACAACAAAAATAAATTTGTATTTGTCTACTTATTTTATTACTCATTAGTTTGGCATATCATGTCATAATATGAATTTAACAAAATTTTAGATATATGTCATTGCGATCTAAACCAAGCCCTACGTTTTTTAATCCAAGCCCTCTTTGAAACAAATAATTTTTGCTCGCACGGTATTTTTGAATTTATAATATTGCTTATCATTTAAAAGTTTGCTTGTGCATGTGCAGCGTTTTTTTATTAGCCACTTTAGTTTGTGAATGTTAAATGCAAAAACTAGTCTTGTCGCTTTCACCTTGTTTCATTCGTCCCTCGTACACTCAATCGAAAGTTTTTCCGATCACTGCCCATTAATTCCTCCTAATTACCAAGCCACACTTCTGTCATCCGCAGCAATATGTTTTTGGCATTGTTCGAGCGGTTAGCGCTAAATATTATCGCCCCACTTTAAGATCCAACTGCCCCGTCTACCCCTATTTAAAGAGCGGAAGGACCCCTCATGGGAAAAAGCGGCGCTCCATTGAAATTCATTGTTGCCGATTGTTTGGCAACAATTTTAAGTGTGGCAGATTACTGTCATTTTGAGGGTGTGGATGCTGTGACAAATTAATAGGTTTACGGGAAAATGCGATAAAAATCGACGTTATGTCGTAATACTTAAGTCCTATTAAGTATATACATCACAAAAATGACAAGGGTTTCCCCTCTATACCTACATATATATTCCTCCGATTTCTTTGTCAGAAATATTTACTTTTTTTCATGATATATGAATATGAAATCATTTAAATAGGTGAAAGTATGTTTTGTCAGTAGTTTCCTGGTTTCCATATTTGTTATGTAAGTTCATTTTATGGTTAAAAATAAATATATTTAATACTATACAGGGTGTTTCGAATAATTACGGTATTCTAACACTATATTGCAAATAAGAAAAATATATTAAAAATTATGAACAATTTATTATATCCAAATTATTTTATCCAAAAATAATAAGTAGGCCCTAATTATTGGAAATACCCTGTATAGCATTGAATATATTTATTTTTAACCATAAAATGAACTTACATAACAAATTTTATTGAGATTAAACAAAAATTGTTATTTTATTGGCTTAATTTTTGAGTTTTTAGTCTGTTCGACGCTGTATATCTCCAGAACTGGTCATAGGAAAAGGGAAATCAATAGCAAACATGTAAGTTAGACACTTCAAGCAAAAAATATTAAAAAATAACGAAATTTAACCGATTCATTTTTAATATACCGGGTGATTTATAAATACATTCATTTTTATGTTATTTTTCTATCGCTTATCATCGGAAACACCCTGTATAACCTTGATAATTATATATATATTTGGAAGCATACGATAAGCGACAAGGAGTACATAAAGAAATATTTACAAAATTTCCTTCAAAACTAATAAAAAAAATATTAACTTTTTTAAGTTACCCTGTATAAATATAAATAATATAAATTCTGATAGCTTGCTCCAAGCTAATTTCATCCACTGTATTACTTTGTAAACATTTAATTTAATGCCGAAAATACAATGATTTACCAAAAAATATTAAATAATTTTCGTCACTCACCCGGTATATAATACTACGAAAATATAATGTATTGAGAATTCATATTTTGCAACTTGGACACCCTGTATCTCAAAAACTGGTCGGCAGATATTGTTGTGGCCATGTTGTGATGAATCTAATAGACTATTTTGTTTTATGTGTGTTTTATTTGGTTGGGAGCAAACTTGGTCCCAAAAAGGTACAGATGATTTGGTCCATATCTGGGACAAAATGAAGACACATGAAAAATCGAAGGTACATTTAAACAATATATTTAATTTCAGTATGCTTGGTAAAATTAACATTAAAACTCAATTAAATTCTGCATATCACAATGAAATAATGAAGAAAAACGAACAAATTGATAAAAACAGATACATATTAAACCAAATTATAAACTGCGTTCGGTTTTGTGGTGCATTTGAGTTGGCTTTGAGAGGTCATGACGAAAAAGAGACGTCGGAAAATAGGGGCATATTTCGTGAATTAATAAATTTCAGCTCAGAATTAGACAAAACTTTTAAAGATCATATTGAAAAATCGAAAGTATTTAAATGAACTTCTGGACTGTATGTTAGATGTGCATCATGATGAAGTCATAAAAGAAATAAAGGACTCTCCGTTTATCGCTGTTATCGCAGATGAAACCACTGACATTGCTTGTGTGTTTCAACTTGTTATCGTGTTTAGGTATATTCAAGATATGATTGTAAATTCATAAATTAAATTAGGTGCCTTTTTGGTTATTTTTCCTACTTTAAAAGCAAGAACTATTAAAAAAAAAAGGGCGTGGCACCCAAAATTTTTTTGCCTGCGGCGCTAAGGGTTTACCTGGCCCTACTTCACTAAAATGGCACGAGCCGCCACTGCTTGTACCTGCATTAGAAGAAGCTAATATAATACAATTTTTATATAAAATTAATAGAAGAGCCAGTATTTGAGCGTATATGAAAATGTGCATGAGATTTAACTGAGAAAGGACTGGTTAATGTAAAAAAGTGGTTAGATTACTATCAATTAACTCTAAATGTAAATAAAACAAATTACATCGCTTTTTCGCCAACATCGGTTGGCCGTCCTGATTTCTCCACAATTTCTGTTCAGAATTTCGAAAGCGAAATAAAAGAGGTTTCTAGCACTATACAGCGTGTCTTCGGAAGTTCTTACCAAATGGGAAACTTTTTTATTATTAATTTTACGAAAAAAAATTATTCTTTATAAAAAGCTCTGCATGGTCTAAAACCTAAAATGCAACCATCAAATATCGAAATTTTCCAGTCATATACTAGGTTTGTCAAAAAATGTGAATTTTTACCAAGAATCTGTATTTTTCCCAAGAGTAAAGTACCTTTATTTTTGACATTATAAAAAATTGTTATTAAAAAAAGTTGATCAAAACTAAAAACTACGGCTAAATGTGTATTTATACGCATTTATGTTGGAAAATTATTTTATTGATTTATTATTAATTATTATTTAATTATTTAATTAATTTAATGCGTGTTATTGCATATTTAGACGTGGTTTTTAGTTTACTCCTGGGAAAAATTTACATTTTTTGACAAACCTCGTATATGACTGGAAAATTTCGATATTTGATGGTTGTATTTTAGGTTTTAGACCATGCAGAGCTTTTTATAAAGAATTTTTTTTTTTCGTAAAATTAATAATAAAAAGTTTCCCATTTGGTAAGAACTTCCGAATACACGCTGTATATTTGGGCATAGTTATAGATAAACACTTAAAATAGGAAGATCATATTATTAATAAATTGAAAAATAGTATAAGAAAATTAATTCATAAATTCTATCAATTACGTAAAATAATGCCAGAGAATATTGATGATGTTATACGTTGGCACTGTTGGAACATTTAATTAGATATGGCATAGAGGTGTGGGGGGGGGGGGGGGGGCTTTATGGTAGTGTATTAAAACAACCTAATGTAAACTAACCATACTTACACTACCCGAACGGATAATTTAAACTACCCGTTACACGTTACACCGTCTTCAAATAACCGAAAAACAACCACACTATATGTGTGTTAAAATATTTAATGCATTACCTGCGCAACTTAAAAGAATTAAAAGCCAACGTGTGTTTAAGCGGGAAATCAAGAAAATGCTAATTGAACTTGAACCATATGAACTGGAAGATTATCTCAATATGTGAATACATTTAGTATAAGTTATTGTCTCTAGGATTTTATTTTTGTGACGTTGTTTCGCTTTGTTATAGGGGAAGGTTGCCTATATTGAACCGCTACCTAAATTGGACCACAGTACGTTTCTCCGAAACTAAACAAGTGCCATATCATCTGGCAACATTGTAACATACTTCCACCCAGAACCTTTGATCGACAACAAACTTAACTAGTTGGCCGTTAGTGCTTGGCGTGTACAGAGCGAAACGTAATTTACACAATTTTAATGTAATATTTTCAAGATTTTTCTAAGAATTTACCTTAGAACCATAAAACTATAAGCAAAATCTTTTTTATGGAAGTTATCAAGTAAGTTTTTTCCTTTCTATTTCTCCTATTACCATGCCATATTTGTTTTTTCTTGTTTCTTTCCTGGGTGGTTTTGTAAAACACGTGGTAGTTGCTTAAATTGGACCACTGGGTGATTGCCAAAATTGAACCGGTCCAATTAAGGCAATTTTTCCAAATTGTGCAAAAATAATTTTTCTCTTTAAATTAGTTAATTTTATGAACTAACACCATTTCAATATTGCTAAAATCTTTTTTCTTTGAGTTCAAAAATTAAACTATGACTGGTCCAATATAGGAAACTAATAGGTACTTTTTTTTGCATTAGGATGTCTTCTACCGAAATTTTGATGTAAATTTGATGTTTTTTTGAAATATAAGTATAAAACTTCCTATGCCAACAATTTTATTTATTTATTTAACATCTAAGCTTCCGATTTAAATCATGTGGTCCAATTTTGGAACCCCCGGGTGCAATTTAGGCAACCGGTTTCCTATATTGAACCACTTGCAGAGTTTTTTTTATAGCCTGGTATATCCTAGATACTTTACAAAATAAAATTCTGCAAAAAATCCTGCAGTTGAACAACACACTAAAGTATACTAAGGTATAGCTTCAAGATCGATTTTGCGTTATTATTAGGATCTATGATAAGAAATCTGGAAATTGGTCCAATATGGGCAACCTTCCCCTATGTCATGTAACAATTTTGAAATAAAGAGATTATGATTAAAGTTACACAGAATTTTATTCTAAAAATTATACAAAAAAAAAACAAAAAAGACACACATGTTATATTCTATAAAAAAATTTAATGTTAGATCATTGTATATGTATATATTGTCAGCATGTATATACATTCACAGCGGGAAGTGTATAAAAAAATATGTCAGTCAGCAACATGAAACTAAAACTAAAACTCAAAGAACTATTCAAATTCCTAGTAGTACCTAATAAAAAAGTAAATTAAAGATTCTTGTCAAATTTGGGACCAAAGTTTTATTACATGCTGCCAATGGATATTAGACAAATAAGAAATAAAAACGGATTTAGTGATCGTTGTAGAACCTATATTTATGAAAATAATATAGACTTTACAAATTTTTGGTGATATTAAAGCCAACTAAGTATTTTTAAGTATACCTAGTTATAAGTAGTTTTAAGCCGTGGATTTTATTTATAGTTTCGGAAAAACAAATAAATTATCTTACACAGATAACACACGCAATAGGGCACATACAGCTGTTAAATCAGTTAGGTGCCAAATACCAGAATATGGATTTAGTATACCAGCTTATAATATTTATATTGTATATCTATATTTATAAAAAAAATATTTGAATTTGAATTTCCCGTGGTCGGTCATTCTGTAAAAAACAAGTTTTTTTTAAATAACAGGACACTGTAATAACTAAATAGTATTTTCCCCAAAGGAACCTTTTAAACCAATAAAAGATTATAATTTTTGTTGCAAAGCAGTTTTTTTTGCGATTACACTTTGCCAGAAAAAAATGTAACAGAAATAATTAGAAAATTGACAATTATTTGGTACCGAGCAACTCGTGAAACCTATAATAATAACCCCTGTGTCTGTGTGTGGTTTTATTTAACCAACCCTCGACAAAACATCATAATTATTTCCCATCATAAAGTAATCATCCTGAGAAAAAACAACAACTCCACCACCATCAAACCAAATAAAAAAAATCGGCTTAAAAATCGAATAAAGGCCGCCAAACACACACTCAAAAAAATCCGTATAAACCCGAATAAATAATTTAGTTTGCCGTGGACAAAACAAAAAATAAATTGGGGCGAATAAATCCGGTTGGCTTATCTTTCCGAACAATTGAACAAAGAGTCGCTGGTTAAGATGCAACATAGGAAATTGTATTTCGGGTTTTAAATGGGGTTGATCAGAAGTGGGATTGCACCAATACGAAACCGGGACTTACTCTATAAAATATAAGGATTTGTTGTTAACGAGTAAATTGTAAATAATATTCTGTATGACATTCTTTAATATTGAACGTGCTTGTTAGTGCAGGGGGCGAATTCATGAAACTTTTTGTCATCAAACGTCTTTTTTTGTTTTAACATATCGGAAGTGTCTAACAGACAATCATAGGAATGCATTTTTAATGCCTCGCGTACGTCATCAAGCAATGGTGAGGCTAAGCAGATCCACCTAATTATTTTCAATACACTTTTTTGAAAAATGTTAAATCACAAACTATCCCTTTAACTTTTCTATTCAATGACGATCAAAGAGTTATAGTGTTTTTTAGGTCAATTTAATGACATAAAACAGTATGAAACTCCTAACCATAGGCGTCCCAAACAAACAATTATAACACTTATAAGTTTGTTTAACATTGGTGTTTGTACATACTACACTTTATAAACCCACTGTATATATAATAATATTATATTAAAATAATAAATATAAGGTAACTCAAAGATTCTATACACAAAACTAAAACCAGAAAAATAAACCTGACACGGCACGACACTGCTCAAAAAATGCTTTAATTTTTTTACCAGAACTCCATTCTGGGACCATTCCCCGGCCCGTCCATAAGTTACAAATTACGTTAATTTTATCTTCGTCTCTTCCACGCCATCGGCGGTCACTGGCCTATCTCTGTCTGACAGAATCGATCGTTGAACGGGCTGGAAACCGCTTCAGCGTATACCAGCCGTTTTAACTGGCGCTTATCACCCCTGACAACGTGCATAAATTGTGAACGGTTACCAGTTCTACCAAATTTTCTGGTTTGTTAATATATTAAGTATACGAGAAACAAGGGTTTGTTAATTAGTTGTTTTTAAACACTGAAAACACTTTTTGTCTTGATTTCAGTTATATTGTTTCTTAAGGACTAAGGAATGTATTATTATAACAATGAATGGCTTGTTATTTTTTTCTGTCACACTCGAAACTCCTCGGTTTAAAGTATATTTGCAAACTAGCTTTCAAAGAAACTTACTGACTAACAATTGAATACTGATATAAATAAAACATCTTTAAATAAAAAAAACCTTAAGAATTGAAGAAGAAAGATCTGACAACCCTGGTTGTGAGGTCGGTCTCTTTGAGACTGTTTACCGCCGTATGGAATGATTGGAATGTCCTCAAACTGAGCTTGGATAAATTATAACTTTTTCTTAAAACAAAGCGTTTCGACAGAAGACAACAACATTCGACATAAACAGCTGATTTGGTTTCGTCGTTAACGTTCCCAGAAGTGAGCCGTACCAAGCTCACACGTCATGTTGCGTCATATTATTTTCTTCTGATTTTGGTGTGTTTTAAGTGTTTCTGTGGCTGGTGTTTTTTGTGTAGTGTGTGTTTTAAACATTTTACTTTTGGATTTTATATATTTCAGAGACAGATTTTCTTTGCGTTTATTAGTGAGTACAAACACCATTTTGGTTAACTCATCAAATCAATAAAGTGCCTAGTTAAATCATTTACTTATCGTTATATACAGGATGTCTCATAACTAATGGACAAATACAGCAACAGGAGATATATAGTAGACTTAAAAATATGTCATTTATGCTTAATAACGCAAGGTTAAGTTTCAATAAATATGTTTCGTTATGAAAGGTGTTTATGTAAATGTTTTTTGCCATCTAGCATTTAAACGCAATTATCTAAAAAACTAATTGAAATATCGAGATTAATGAAGTACAACTTTTTAACGTATAAAAGATCCTCTTCCATAATTTGAGGTAAAGCGGTCAGAAACGTGAGAGACAAAAAATATTCGCGAGAATTTATCAAACTCATATTGTGTAGCTAGAAGATATCTTAGAACTCATTACGCTTCTTTCCCTCAAAAACATAACTACACCCAATTTAATTCATATCCACTTAACATCAAATCATCGCCAATTTTATAAAGGAAATATTGACTTGGACCATCCTGTATCTCTTTAACCCTTTGGGGCTTAGTGGTTTCGCCCAAGTACCACCTTTTTAATATCGGTTCTGCAGCGTCTTAGTGGTCCCGCAGAGATGCCACCGTTGTATTTGTGTTTCTCGAAGCGACATCTCATGGTTCCTTACTAAACGAAAGCGCCGATTTCAGTAAAAACCGCCATAAATAGATGGTTTGTTGGTCTGCCCGTAGTGCACGTTACTGCTAGTTGTTTACAAAGCGATTTTTTAATTATTATTAAGAAAAAATTGCTGGAGGGGGCTTTAAATTAGTTATAAGTTAGTAATTAACGATTTAAGAATAATTGTTTTAAATAATTTATCTGTTTTGTGCCCAAAAATGTATAATAAAACTGGTGGTTACAGTCTGAAACCACTAGGCCGCTGTTGTTATACGCGCGTGTCTTCGGAAGTTCTTACCAAATGGGAAACTTTTTTATTATTAATTTTACGAACAAAAAATATTCTTTATAAAAAGCTCTGCATGGTCTAAAACCTAAAATGTAACCATCAAATATCGAAATTTTCCAGTCATATACGAGGTTTGTCAAAAAATGTGAATTTTTCCCAAAGAATGTGAATTTTTCCCAAGAGTAAAGTACCTTTATTTTTGATATTATCAAAAATTGTTATAAAAAAAGTTGATCCTGCGGCTAAATGTGCAATTATACGCATTTATGTTTTTAGTTCTGATCAACTTTTTTTAATAACAATTTTTGATAATGTCAAAAATAAAGGTACTTTACTCTTGGGAAAAATTCACATTCTTGGGAAAAATTCACATTTTTTGACAAACCCCGTATATGACTGGAAAATTTCGATATTTGATGGTTGCATTTTAGGTTTTAGACCATGCAGAGCTTTTTATAAAGAATAATTATTTTTCGTAAAATTAATAATAAAAAAGTTTCCCATTTGGTAAGAACTTCCGAATACACGCTGTATACGTAACAGATTTTCGCGCACGATATTTCTAATATAACATTAGATTTTTAACTGCAAGGTCGGGCTATGTTTGAAATACACAAAAAATTGCTTTTGTTGTTTCACCAAAAATAAAAATGTCATAGAGTAGGTAAATAAAATATTATATTCGGTGTTATGTAAATTTTATTTCCAAGCTTACGTTTACGCAGGCCCAGTGGTATTACTAGATAACCACGTCTTCGGGAATCCCCGAATATCCGACCCTAATATATTTCAATATTTTTTAATTTCTTGAAACACATTTAGTCCGTTAAAAAGAAAAAAAAAAGAAATATTTCATTTAAAAAAATTTGGGCCTCAAAGGGTTAACTGTGTAAGAAACGAAATTAAATGACAGAATCTCCCCTCCACTATTTTCTGTTGCTATATAGCCCCTCAGTTACTCATATTATACAAAATTCCCACAAAAGTAACAATTCCAAAAGGGTTCCCAATATGGTGTCTTAATTAGATGTGCACCACAAAGCTTACACATCGCAAAAAATGTATTACTTTACATAGATACCTATTTTGCTTTTTATAAATAAATACTAAAAGAAATAAATGAATGTTGTTTTCTTCTTTTGATAGGTAGATTTTACATTCTTGTTTTAGTAGGTACGGGTCTGTCAATATTTTATTTTATAAATAATAAAATTAGTATGTACCCTATATCTTTACAAAAAATCGTTGATCCTATTAGCTTCCCGAAATTCGGACACACTTTCTAGGTATTATTATTATTCATTATTCGATGATGGTGCAGACAGTCCATAATATTGACCACCACCCCTTAGGTCTGCGCCACCAAAACCATGTTTGACACATGTAAGTGGGGTCTTTCGTGTCACACACGTGACGAAATAGGTCACGTGGGCCATTGGAAAAATCACAGAGCTCCGAGCTTGTGCAGAAGACCGGCCACGCGACCTGTGAAAGTGACACACCCCCCAAGGCCAATTTAAGGGTTGTGATTATAGTTTCGACGTATGCGCGATAATTTGTCTTATTTGAGGATGTGTGAATTGTTTGTTTGCTGTTTTTGGAGTGGAACTAATTTTATTTATAGTGTTCTTTTGCGGTTAATTTTTGGGATGGGTTCAATAGAACAGCATAAAATTTGATAAAAGTTTGTTGGCTCGAACGCTTAGAAACTACTTAACCGGAAAGGACGAAATTTGGTACACATAAATGTAGGTATTAACCCATTTAACCCTGCTTAAAACTGGGTATAGTTTGGATTTGCTGGGTTTAACGTGATCCTACAACCTCGCATACCTTACTTACGGACTCCCAAAAATAATATTCCAGTATGTACTTCCATTCTATCTAACTAATCAGCACCGTGAGAATTAAAAAAAAAATACGATGACATACAGATAAAATAAATTAATGACACCTTGACGACTATTAATAAATCACTACCATACCATATAATTTTATCGCCCAATCCTTAGAATCTATCCTAATTCTATATAGTATTTATCTGAAATATCCATTCTAAGGGGCGACATGTCCTGTGATTTACTTTAGCTAAAGAAGCGTAAAATTTGCGCGGTTGCCCTTTGTGATGACGATGCCGCAATTGAATAATCGATAGAGCACAGATACGCCCAGATTTCTGGTTGAAGAGGGTGGGAAAATACGGGGGTTGAGCTGTTATTTTAACGTTTCATGTGTTTTTAGGTTAGGTGTTTCTTGGCAGCGGTTATTTGCCTTAAATTATGTCATGTAGCGTGAACTTACCTAAGACCGTAAGATAGTGGAGAAGGAAAAAGTTGTACTATCGAGAAACCCTAAATGGTATAGGTAGCTACCTGGGATTGGGTATGTTACCTATTCGATTTTTAATGTAAAACTGATATTTTTTTACTAATAATTGACCTCTCAAATACTCTCAATTCAGCCCCTTTTAAAAAGGTATACAGTGTGACCAGTAAAGTCCGCATCATATGGGATTTTTTTTTATTAATAACTTAATTCGAAATTTGACTGTGTCCAATTTAATTTTTTTCCAAAAAATAATTAAAAAGTAGATTTATTTCTGAAAGTATCGGAAAAGGTTATTAGAAAAAGATTGTGGAGAAAGACTTCGTGCTTTTCTTTTTCTGTTTATTAGAAAAAGTTTTTTTTAATACAGTTTCTAGCCCACATGCAAACTTTTAGCTGCATAAGATAATTTTGACTTTTTACCCATATTTTGTAAATTGCACTACTTTTGCAAAATAAGACTCAACGCAACCTACATAAAACTTTTTAGTTTTGACAATGCTTTATTTCAGATACATTTTCTTTAAAGTATTAAATGTGTGTTTTTCTACAAAATCAAAATTGGGCTATTAAAATTTGGTCGCCTGTGATGTAAAGTTTATTTGTTTTTGACCCTGTATAAGGTAACTTCATAAAATAAGTATTTTTGAAAACTTAGTTTGTGTCTAAACGTTATCAGTGGCGTATTTAGGGGGGGGTCCGAGGGGTCTGGACCCCCCCCCCCCCCCGTGGGCTCAACATTAAAAAAAACTCAGAACAGATCAGATGCCTTGTTGCATTTAATGTAGACAGGGTGAACTGAACCTCGCAAAAAATATTACAGACTACAAAAGATAATATGTGGCATTTTAAAGTATTGATTCTGGACAGTGGCGTATATAATGTGTTTGGGATTCCCGCAGTCTTATTTAAATTGTAAAATTTTATTGTTTGGCGCCCGTGTTTTCTAATTTAAGTGAGTAAAATAATATATACATGGTGATTGATAATTCGATTAATTCCTCGCAGGAGGTAATTTGTGATTTTTTCTTAAATATGACCTATTCCGAAAATGCTTGGTTTTCGAGTTATTTCAATTTTTTTCTTGTTTTTTACCTGCGTGTCTAATTTATTTAATTTAAAAAAATTAAAATGATGTTCACTGTTCACTGTTCACTGTTTTTTTGCAAACTAAAACTATTAGCAATACTTTGTTTTTACAAATAATTAAGTACCTGTGTCACAGATAACAAAACAACATGACCAAACTTGGCAAAAAAAAATGGCAAAAATAACTTGAAAACCAATCATTTTCGGAATCGGTCATATTATGTAGAAATATATATTTTTAAACATAAATATTTTAAAAAATATATATTCCCATTATTGCGTTTATATTTAAAAATGTCTTAATTTCTTCTTTTTTTGGGTTCAGCTATCAAAACATAGAAATTATAAATTATAAAAATAATAAAAATAGGGCGTGGCACCGAAAAAATTTTCGCCTGCGGCGCTTTTTTAAAGAAAGACAGAAAGAAAGATAAAACGAAAAGTATAGACCCCCCGTGGCAATATTCTAAATACGCCACTGAACGTTATACACCTTAATATTAAGACAAAATAAGAACACAGTGTCATCAGTAAAGTGTTCATTAAGTGGAAAATAAATTTTAGTGGTGGGTAAAAGCCCTGTGGGCTACTTTACTGCTATTTATACTGAAGTAGGTACTGCGTGTTTTTTGTTCGAATAAAATGTTCGTCAAACGGCTTGTTGGCAAATCTTCCAAAAGCCGTAGTAACGTTAGACACGAGACGTCACTGGGTAGATCACAAACGTTTAACAGAATTTATCAAATAGAATATTGCAAAGTGTAATTCCTTGATTATTCTGGCATGGTGCTTTTGTGCTTTTATGCGTAAAACATGCAAAAAACAATAAAAACAAATAATATCGTTTATTCAAAATTCAAGTTAAAACCTTATAGAATAAAAATAATAAGATCTACAATATTACAAGTAAGTATATGTAACAATATAACTTATTACAATATTACGGCGACCAATGCTAATAAATATCTAATGATAGTTTAATAACGTTAAAATTCACAATATTACAATTTACAGATTAAAATATTATCGGAAGACTTGGACATAATATACCTTTTAGTTTACAATTAAAAACAGTTATAGTTCAACACTTTTACGTTAATTTCTTTTCACAATTTAAAAAAATCATAATTCTATTCACTAATTTTAATATAGGTCCTAAATAAATTTTTACATCTCTGAAGTTCTTCGTGAATTTATTCATTCAAGGCTAATTTTGATAATGTAAAGGGCTAACTTGGATGTCAAATTTATACTATATAAGTAATTTGTGTTGGGCTACATGCTTGGTGAAACTGTTGTTATATTCCACAGGAGGTAAAAATAACTACTTGTTTCCTGACACGTGTTTCGGCCCTTGCGGGTCGTTTTCAAATGAGTAAAAGAATATACTAATTCTGCGTGACATTACAAAGGTTTGATATATCTTATTATGATAATTGTAAACATGTGATAAAATTAAAATTAGAATTGGAATGGTTGAATGGTCAACTGTGGGTTTTCCTATTTTAGGAAAGCACCTGAAGGTAATTCGGCTCGGGTATTAACAAAATTACTTTTGTTTTTTATGGCTTTTTTGATAGCTATTGCTTTTAATAGGTTTAGTTTTCTGCTGTTATTGTATACGTATATGGGTTTTATGTTGTTAGAGATTGAGCGATTGTCTATTATAAAAAAAAACAAAATAAAGCGGGGTTACCCGATCACTGCAATCACGTGTCAGGAAACTGAATAAATTTGTGACACTTAACAAGCAGTTATTTTTACTTCCTGTGCAATATTTATAGTGTTTGTGAAGTTGGTTAAAAGTTGGGGTATGGTATTTAGTGATGTGAGAGGAGAATATTCTCTGTAAAAAAATTCTCCCGAGAATATTCTCTAGAGAAGTTTTTCTACATAATTTACACCGCCTCGATTTACACTAAAAAATTTTGCAATGATTTTTAAAATTTTGAGTTTCCCTAACCTTTTCTATAACTCTGGCAACAGTGTTTTACGTCTGGCAACAGTGATTCAGGGAAATCCCCTAGAAGCGCGAACGTATACTCGTATGTTTTTAATAGTTAAATGTGATCTTTCTTTATTTGACTGTTTTTTTGTTTAGTTTTTAGTTATTCTTGGGAAGGTATGTTATGTTTTTTAAATAAAAATTTTATTTCTTTACGTTTTGTTTGATTAACGCCGTTTGACATTTGCCGAAAATAAGCAGAATAGGTAATTTTTAATTTCTTTTTATTGCTATTTCTAGCGGTTTTCTTACCATTCTCAGAAAATTCTCTAACTTGAGAATATTCTTGAGAATATTCTCGAGAATATTCTCCAAAAGATTATTACCGGGAATTTTACATCACTAGGTATGATGTTTGTAAATGGCAACAAACAGCCAGCAGCGATGATTAAACATATCGCTGTAGCTGAATATTAACCATTTTTCATTTAAACTACAACAAAAGTCCAAAACCCATAAAGCTATAACCAAACAACAAAATATGTTTATGTTGGTAAAATTGTTGAAACATCACAATTTGACAAACAGATCAGCTGATGCACAACTTTACAAAGAAATTCAAGAATAAATTTACGACGACTTCGCAGATGTAAAACGACCGTCGAAACTGTCATGCCAAAAGTGTAAAACTAACCTAAAATCGAAATTAACAGTTTTTTCGTTATTTAGTCTAATATAACTTTTTTAAATAAACAAAATATACAGACAAATTAAGGCATAGTTTGTGTGATGATCAGTCTTTTTTAATAATAAAACTTTGCTTTGTTTTGTATTTTTTGGACTATTTTTTTGTTTACGTAGACACAATCTCAACGTATGTAGCGGGGAATATTCCAACGTTGCCATCACATTCACCCAACCACCAACCATCGTCTTGCTGTCTATATACCTAAAAAAAAATAGGATAATCACTTTTAAAGTACACAGGAGGAATTATTTAACTGAGATGAAATCGGTAACAAAATAATTAATCCATTCCTTTTAAAAAAATCTATTTAGCAGTATCAACAATTTGTTCATTTTTCTTAAAAATTTTAAATGCAACGATTTATCTTTTTTACCTTAACTAAAAAGAAGAATGAATAAGAAGAATATTTGTAAAAAACGCAAGTTAATATATTTTTTTTAAACCGGAGATAGGGAAAATATAATACAAAAATGAGTTCCAGAAGAACAACCATAGTGTCCGACCAAAACAAGATTTTCAGCAGAATACCGAATATTCGACCTTCGTCTCAGTTTCGGCCGAAACCGAAACCGAAACTTATTTCTACATGTTAAAAATTTTATTGTATACTGAAATCGCATGTATTTTTTACACATATACGGACAGTGAACTCGTGTTAAATGAAATAAAAAACAATAATTGAAATATGTAACAAATATATCTATTTGTTCATGTTATATTAACAATTTATCATCCCAATCTGGCAACACTGCCTACGAACGCACCCAAAGTTAGCCGAACGGTGCGCGACAATTCACGAACACTGAGTTTTGGCGCAGCCGAAGTTTCTGCAGATGTTTGGACAAAACCGAAACTGTCACCGCAACTAGATTTTTTGGCCGGAACTAGCCGAAACCGAAACCAATATTGAAGAGCCTAAACCCCTAATCCTAGGATCATGAAATTTCGAGGAGGTGGTTATATGGGGGGTTGAAATTTTTATACGAATATCTGTATCTCAGAGACTGCAACTGGTGGATGTTTAAAAATTGATAGGTAGGTAGGTAGGTAGGTATAATAAGTTATTTTAAAAAAATATTGATATGTACGTGTTTGGTAATTTTTCCAAAATCCACCTAGGGGGTGAAAAAAGGGGTTTAGTCTATTTTGAGGGGAGTACCTATAACTTTCTATAATTTTAAGCTATATTGCTGAAAATGGTAATATGCTTACTCTGTTAAAATAGGCAAGTACATACCTGTTCTGATGATTTTGGAAATTTTGCCCCTAGGGGGTGAAAAAGGGGTATAAAAGTTTATATTGCAAACGTGCCCCCTCCATTTCTACTCTAGAGGCAAAATTTCCCAAAACATCAAAGACGTCGTTCTTTATTAAGTTGATAAAACAAAAGACTCTATATTTAACAAGTTCAAATTTGCCATCTTCCGATAAGCCAAACCAAAGTTGTGAATATTTTTCCATAGCAATATTTGTCCCCTCCTACTTAAACAGAAAGATAGAGCAAAAACTCAAAAACGAAAGTTATCCAGAATTTTCATTAGATTGAAAAAATTACACCTTCTTAGGTGAATATAACTCTAAGTACCATAAATTCCCTAATTCGAAAAAAAATACAAAATAAGACAGATATTTATAAAAATACAAAGCAGCCAAACTTTTTGCACCATTTTGTTTACATCTTTCTTGCTTTCTACTTTTATCATATTTAATTATTATTATTATTATTACCTTTAATATATCCCCTGGTTTTAACGTCAGTTCGTCAGGTAAATTTGGCGTATAGACGTAAATTGCTCTGCACCTTGCGATGGGATGAACATTTTCGGCCTCCGTGGGATTGTCTGTACTGCTACATTGGGAAGAAAACTCATCTAAAAATAGAAAATAAATAATATATTTGTCTTCTTGTAGATTATGTAAAAAAAATATGTTAATAAACTTAACTTTCGAAATGCCTTTATTCCAAACTAACTTTTACAGTTCATTACATGGAAAATGGCATAGAAATAAATAACCATTAAATAAAAAATAGTTAGTTCGAAAGTTAATACAATTTAATTCATTAATAAAATCAATTAAAAAAATAGTATAAATAATTTAATTTAATAAATAATATCTCTTTAATTGTTTTTAAAAGTTGCCAATTTTTTTATTTTTCTAAATTTTTTTGAAAGATTGTTATATTTTATTATTCCATTATATAAAAGCGATTTTTTTCCGAAATTACTTTTTATTGATATACAGTGTGTCCCCGGATGGAGTTGACAAGAGGAATCTTTATTATTGATTTTACGACGAAAAGTTATTCTTTATAAAAAAAATCTGCTTGTCGAGAAAATGAATTTACCACATAAAAATGTTAGGTCAGATATACAAGGGTGGTGATAAATTAGGAAAACATGAAAATGCCTTAAGAGAGAAGTACCATTATTTATTATTTTAAACAAAATGTTTATAAAACAAAGTTGTTTATAATCCAAAATAAAGCCTAAATACAAAATTTGAAATCTAAATTATAATTTTTGTTTTTTATTTTTTACAATAGAATTTATGAACATTTAAAATGAAAACCTGAGAGCGCTGAACTATTTATTTAAATTATATCTCATTTAGAGGAATATGTGCAGGTTGGAGGTGGATATGTAGAATAATAACTTTTTCCACAATTGTACATTATTTTGAAAGTTCATAAATTCTATTGAAAAAAAAAATAATAAACAAAAATTAGAATTCAAATTTTGTATTTAGGCTTTATTGTGGATTATAAACAACTTTGTTTCATAAACATTTTGTCTAAAATAATAAATAATGGTACTTCTCTCTTTGAGCATTTTCATGTTTTCTTAATTTATCATCTGATCTAAAAATTTTATACAGTGATGGGCTAAAATATGGAACAAATTCATTTAAAAATCAGGTATTCATTTTTTGAAAAAACACTCGGACACGTCGATTATAATTCTTTCTTCCGGATTTTTTGCCTCAAAAAGAAATTATACCGGGTGTGTCAAAAAGTAGATGTAGCAAAATTTTTTTGTTTTTTAAATAGAACCCCCCTATTTTTACTTATTACCCTAATTCTACGTCAAATTCTGCGCATAATTCATGTAGCATACTCTACCCTTATCTCTAACGGTTTTAGAGAAAAATTACATCATAAAAAAAATTCTTTAAAAAAAGGTACATGTACCTACTTAAAGGTAAACAGGTAAATTTAAATGAATTGTTACTACGATAGCAAGTCATGTGTCAATCAAAAATTAGTTTAGGTATAATTTTGAAAAACGGTGATCATGGTGCATTTAAATGAAACACAAAGAATCGAAATTTTAATTTTAATTGGATGTGGAGACAAAACAAGAAGTCAAGAAGAAGTTTGTAACTTGTTTAACGCTAAGTATCCAGAACGGCCGATTACAAGATCTACAGTAAGTAAAATTGAGAAGAAATTCAGGGAAACAGGGAATGTAAAGGATCGTCTACGGCCAGGTCGTCCAAAAATTAGTGAAAGCTCACAATTGAACATTTTGTTAGAGGTTGAAGATAATCCTCATAGTGCATCCACTGAAGTAGCCCTTAATAATGATGTTAGCCGACGATCTGTGTTGCGGGTATTGAAACAAGAAAAGAACCATCCGTACAAAATTAGGTTGCTGCACGAGCTAAACGAAGATGATCCCGACCGCCGACTACAGTTTTGTGAAACTATGATGAAAATTTGCAACTTAAATCTATTTTTCCATCGCAACATACTTTTTAGCGATGAAGCCACGTTTTGTTTGAATGGTTCAGTAAACAGACAAAATTTTCGGTATTGGAGTACAAATAATCCCCGTTGGATGAGAGAACAGCACACGCAATACCCACAAAAAGTAAATGTTTAGGCAGGGATATTAAATGATAGAATTATTGGACCTTTTTTCTTCGATGGAAATCTTACAGTAGACCGGTATTTACAATTTCTTCAAAATGAATTAATTCCCACACTAGCAGCGGATTTTCCAAATCCGAATCAGCCTCATCTACCAGAAGCGTCTATTTGGTTTCAGCAGGATGGTGCTCCGCCTCATTTTGCTCGACAAGTACGAGAGTATTTGAATACTATATTTCCCGAACGATGGATAGGTAGAAGAGGACCCATAGAACGGCCTGCAAGATCTCCCGATCTTACACCCATGGATTTCTTTCTTTGGGGTTATTTGAAATCAAAAGTGTATAAGGATAAACCACAAAATTTGGAAGACTTAAAATTTAAAATTAGATATGAAATTAGGCAAATTAATAAATATACTGTAAATAATGTATTTGAAGGGTTTTTAAGTAGATTAGCATATTGTCAAGAAGTTAATGGTTTGCATTTTCAACACTTAATAAACTAATTTTTTAACCTTTTTTTAAAGAATTTTTTTTATGATGTAATTTTTCTCTAAAACCGTTAGAGATAAGGATAGAGTATGCTACATGAATTATGCGCAGAATTTGACGTAGAATTAGGGTAATAAGTAAAAATAGGGGGGTTCTATTTAAAAAACAAAAAAATTTTGCTACATCTACTTTTTGACACACCCGGTATAATTTCTTTTTGAGGCAAAAAATCCGGAAGAAAGAATTATAATCGACGTGTACGAGCGTTTTTTCAAAAAATGAATACCTGATTTTTAAATGAATTTGTTCCATATTTTAGCCGATCACTGTATGGTAAATTAATTTTCTCGACAAGCAGAATTTTTTATAAAGAATAACTTTTCGTCGTAAATCAATAATAAAGATATTTTTCCTCTTGTCAACTCCACACACTGTAGTTTGATAAATTTATACAATGTCTGGTGTTATGATCATATAATGTTTTATCCTATAATGGTTGTCCCTGAAACCTGACGCATTAGCTTGCTACGGCCCCCCAGGCCACCACTGAACTGGAATCTTTAAGGAAGGAACATTTTATATTTGATGCTTTTGTATATGTGAACAGAATGTTTTGAAAATTGAAATTACTCCAATTATTATTCAATTCTTACCAAAATCTGAATCTGGTTGATTCGAATTTCCATCTGCAGCTCCCCGATCTGTCCAGTCGTTCAGAATGATATGGTCGTCCACTTCATTCACGTGCGGGTCTGAATTATCGGATATTTCCGATTTGAGAGATTTCTCGCTTAAAGGGCTCCGGTCCGTTTCAAAAAACTCTTCACGTAACCATTGCGGTACCTGAAAGCAGTAAATTAAAATCTGAGCCGTATCAAGCTCAGGTGTTTTTAACAGCCGGACCTGTCTATTTTCCCATTCGTTCAGGCGCGGATACAGGGGGGGGGGGGCAATGGGGGCAATTCCCCCCCTGAGCAAGCAAAAACTTTTCGGGGCACCCTTGTCAGTGTGGGTAGGCGAAAAGCCCGAACATTTTTTTTTAACTATACGTCCAATTTTAACAAATTTGGTCAATAATTTAGAGCAAAATTTTTAAAATCGACTATGTATTGAGATTTTTCACTACTGTCAGTTTTTTTTTTAAACAACGTTCTTATACTTATAATATATCCATATTATCCATGATCCATGATTTCTAAAAATAAAATACTAACATTTTAGTAGGTATGTCCCGAGGTATGTCCCTACTTAAAGGAATAATAAAAAAATATGATTTCATAAAATTGTATAGTTATTTTTCCCACTTGAAAACCAAGCACCATGATTCAAAAAAGGGCGTGGCACCCAAAAACTTTTCGCCTGTGGCGCTACTTTCTTTTTGCTCCCCCCCTGGGCAAAATTCTAGATCCGCGCCTGCATTCGTTAAACGATAATTTTGAAGTGCGCATGCCTATTCCTGTGTGGTTTTATTTACATGCGCGTGGCCATAAATTTGCCACTTTCGTGATTATTGTTTACTTATCTAAAGGTAAATGTTTATGTATGCCATAATTTCACCACACACACACATTTCGAAATTTAGTCCTAAAAATTTAGCTTTTGTTTTTTCTTGTATAAGAGCAAAATGATTCTTATTTTACGACAACGGGAATGCAGCAAAAAAACCTAAATAATGTGCCTTTAATTTAAAAAAAAATCATTCAAATCGGTAAAAGTTTATTAATTACATCTTTAAATTTTTTAATATATTTTAATATTTCTCACACTACAACAAAAAAAATTGTTAAAACAACCCATCGGCTGTGGCTGTGTCCATATACTCCCGAACTGAATAAAAACAGTGACGGCGAAAAAAAATTTTTCATAGATTTGAACTGTTAATAACTAAGCAGCTCTACATTTTCAGGCAATAAGATATTAATAGAATTATCTTTTGCCTTCTTGTAGCCATTTTTTAGGTCTGATTAATTAAGTCAGAACCTCTAGTTGAGTAGTTATAAAAATTATAATTTAAGGAAAAACTATTCTTGTTTTATATATGTACAGTATCACCAGTAAAGTCCGCATCATATGGGATTTTTTTTTATTAATAGCTTTATTCGAAATTTGACTTTGGCATTAAGTTCTGCTTCAATCGAGATAAAAATTAAGCAAAAAAATAGTAGTCACGTGATTCGCATTATCTGTCAAATTTTAATTTTTTACAAAAAATAATTCAAAAGTAGAGTTATTTCTGAAATTAACGAAAAAAGTTATTGGAAAAAGTTTTTTTAAATGCAGTTTCTAGCCCACATGCAAAATTTCAGCTGCATAAGATAATTTTGATTTTTTACCTATATTTTGTAAATTGCACCACTTTTGCAAAATAAGACTCAACGCAACCTACATAAACTTCTCAGTTTTGACAAGGCTTTATTTCAGATACATTTTCTTTAAAGTAGCGCCATATTAAATATGAGTTTTTCTACAAAATCAAAATTGGACTATTAAAATTTGGTCGCATGTGATGCAAAGTTTATTTGCTTTTGACCCAATATAAGGTAACTTCATAAAATAAGTATTTTTGAAAAGGTAGTTTGGCTCTGAAAGTAATACACCTTAATATTAAGACAAAAAAGAACACAGTGTCTTTAAAGTGTTTTTTAAGTGGACAATAAATTTTAGTTTAACAACGTAAAATTTATCTATTTTCAACGATTCAATTTAAAACCCCTATATTATAATTTATTATTAAGATCTGTCATAATAACGTTAACGTGTATTACTTGCAGACACAAACTACGTTTTCAAAAATACTTATTTTATGAAGTTACCTTATACAGGGTCAAGAACAAATAAACTTTGCGTCACATGCGACCAAATTTTAATAGCCCAATTTTGATTTTGTAGAAAAACACACATTTAATATGGCGCTACTTTAAAGAAAATGTATTTGAAATAAAGCCTTGTCAAAACTGAGAAGTTTTATGTAGGTTGCGTTGAGTCTTATTTTGCAAAAGTGGTGCAATTTACAAAATATAGGTAAAAAATCAAAATTATCATATGCAGCTGAAATTTTGCATGTGGGCTAGAAACTGCATTAAAAAAAATTTTTCCAATTACTTTTTTCGATATTTTCAGAAATAACCCCACTTTTGAATTATTTTTTGGAAAAAATTTAAATTTGACAGATAATGCGAATCACGTGACTACTATGTTTTTGCTTAATTTTTATCTCGATCGAAGCAGAACCTGATGGCAAAGTCAAATTTTGAATAAAGCTATTAATAAAAAAAAATCCCATATGATGCTGACTTTACTGGTGACACTGTATAAACAGATAAGGTAGAGGCATAATTTCAACCTCTTAAAAAGAGGCTGGCAGTGGTCAAAGTAACCAGCATCAGCAATCACACGAACAGCTTTCATCTGCTGTCTAAAACATTTAATAAGTGAGGCCCGGCCTCACCTGCCCCATGCCACCGATCTTCACTGATGGTAATTCCTTACCTTTAATATGCTTTGTTGTAGTCCTGACTTATCCCTTGTAATGGTAATGTGTGGTGCTAAAGGGTGACCCGATCTGGGTCTGCTATCCAGTTCAGCTAAGGCACTTTGTACTTTATATCTGGCACCTTCGAGATAAGTTAACATTGACTTCATCTAGAAGAAATAAAACTTTTCTTAACAATGTTCGCTTTTTTTACTCATTATTAATAAGTGCAAATTATTTTTTTTTCTTACATGATATAGTTTTTCAACAACACTCTGTTGCGAATCTTCGGTCCCGAAATTTGGCGTTTGTTTTATGGCTTTCGATAAGTTTTCCAGTCCGTTTTTTGATTTCCGTTCTCTTTCTATGTCTTGTCGAATCAGGTGAAGCAGTTTTATCAGGGCCTAAAAAAAGACATAATTTTTTTTTAAATTTATTCTCAACCAACTAAAAAAAGTTTATTACAGAGAATATAACACCAAATATACAATATATAAATTCACAAATAATAAAAACCATGTTTAGTAACTATTAATAACTCCATCGAAATTATTTACAAAAAAAAATATATTACCATTTACAAAAAAAAATTAATATAGGTATAATACGTTTTAAAAAATTTTTTTTTTTGGTTATTTTTTAAAAGTCCATAATTTTGATATTTCTTTAATTTTTTTCGGCAAATTGTTGTAAATTGTTATTCCTTTATATAATATTGATTTTTGTCCAAAAGTACTCTTTACCATTGATGTTTGAATATGATGATTTTGTCTCGTGATGTGAATAATGTTGGTCGAAGGAAATATTATATTCGATTGCTTTTCTTTAATAATAATAGAGTGTATTAGAATGCACAGTTTTAATTTATAAAGCTTTTCTAAATTTAAATATTCATTTGGTTCATACAAATTTATAGTTGGTTCTAAAAAAGGAAGTTTATGTATGCATTTAATTATTTTGTTGTGTAGTTTTTTTAATGGCTGAATTGTAGTTAAATTCGCTGATCCCCAAATTGAAATCATATACTGTAATTTTGAATAAACCAAAGAATAATATATATTTTTCAAATATTTTAACCTTTGCTGAACATGTTTCTAAAGTGAGTCTGAAGGGAATGAGAATGCTAGGATTTGTCTGGAGAAACTGTTCCCAATTTTCAATTGATGTTATTAAGTTATTATTCTGTTCACTCGTTAGATCCAACCTAGAATATGCTACTGTTATTTGGTCTCCATCTTACCAAGTACACAAGGATATGTTAGAAAGAGTTCAGTTCAAATGTTTAAGGTTCGCTGCTTATAAATTAAATATTAATATGGAGGATTATCATAGGGCAGACATGTTGAATATTTTAAATATGGTTTCATTGGACAGCAGACGTCTTATGTTTGATGTATCCTTTCTTTTTAAAATAATTAACGGTCTATCAAATTGCCCTCGACTATTGTCTCAGATCCATCTAAATGTACCTAACCGACAGTTACGTCACGCAGATCTGTTCCACATCCCTTTCCACCCAACTAAATATGGAATGAATTCCCCAGTCGATAGAGCTCTTCGACTGGCCAACCAGTTTAGTACAAGGGTCAGATCGATATTTTTAACACTAGTCTTTCCGGTATTAAAAAGAGAATTATTAATGCATTACAAAGGTGATGTTCTGTAGTCTTTTTTGTTTTTATATATATATTTATATGTGAATGTATGTATTAAGTATTGTGATAAATCGTTTTATTTGATAGATATTTATTTTGTTATCCACTATCTTATTGTTATATTATTTAATAGTATATTTTTGTAAAATGGGGTTACCCGTCTATTTCGTAAATAAATAAATAAATAAATAAAGATATATAATTTTTAGCTTTAAATAAAATGCCAATTATTGGTGAGATGTAACTTCTTAAATATTCAATATGTTTTTTCCAACTTGCATGAGGCTGTAAGAAATATGTCATCAGTATTAGACTTTATAATCCAGAATTTTACTATCTCAGTAAACCATGTGGCATAATAGATAATCATGTGCAATGTTAAACGACAGGAACAATATCACACTAGAAGCTATTTAAATGTTTGAGAACTACAGTACTGATTTTTGTTGGTAAGTATATGCTTTATTAACCGTAGCATAGCAAGCCAATATTATTATGATTAATGTCAAGTTTCAATACAACTGCCAGTCGGAACTAATACAGTTACCGTGATATTATCACTACACAACGGTCTAGTAATTTTCGTTGTCTTACAGTAGGAAAGCGCGTTGTGATGTCACATATAGTATTAGTTGTATAAAAAGTATGTGAATTCTTATAAGGTAAGTATAGAAGGCTTTTTCTCAGTGTAAGGGTAAATATTAAATATTAGTATTTGAACACAACAGTGCACTAAGTATTTCATTATTTTCTACCTGTTTCCGCCGTTCCCTATTCATCGCCAGGGTGATGTGTTCACAATAGAAATCGGGTAAGAGTTGTTCTGATACTTGTTGTGACGTCTGCCTCAAATTTTGAAAAGGTATGAGGTCTTTCGAGGGCTCTGCACATTCAATGGGTGGTCTCAGTCTTTCTGTGGCCTAAAAAAATAATATTGTATAAACAATTTTTTTTATAATATCTAATTAGGTAAGTTAGTTTTTACCATCTGAATAAATATATACAGTGTGTGGATAGAGTTTGGAAGAGGAAAACCTTTTTATTAGTAGGTATAGAAAAAAAGTAATTCCTTATAAAAACGTCTGCTTGTGCTGAAACTACAATTTCGAATATCAGGTTTGCGATTGCTATACAGGGTTCGTCAAAAACAACATTGTTATTTTTTTGGATTTTTTTTTTTCAATTTCTTTGATTTATTAAATGAATTTTGCTAGTGTTGAAACTACAATTCCAACTATTAGAGTTGTGATTACTATACAGGGTTCGTCATAAACAACCGTTTTCTTTTTCAAATTCTTGAACAAGAACTTGTGCTTGGAAATGAAAATGTTTGGCAAATGGTAAAAATTAATACAAGTTATAACCAACCAATATTTGACTTTTAGGTACGCGATAACATCGAAGATTGGTTGTTTTGCTGGTTTTTTTTGTCTTTTATATTCGATTTTATAAGACTAGTTTAAATGGCTTATTCTCTTCCTTTTCGAACTAAAAACACGACGAAGAAATATTAATAAACAAAGTTTAGAAACAAAACCTTAAAAACTATTTTTTATCCTCAAAATCTGATAGGTTTGCAACTACTAAAAATGCCCCAGAAATCACTACATTTTTTCCCAACTTGATCAAAAATTGAGAAGAAATTCCCAATTTATGGCAAGAATTTATGGCAAATTTTAGCTGTTTGTACGTAAAAATTATTTGGAGGTCAATTTTTACAATTTCTTGAGCAAGAACATAAATTTAAAAGCCCAGACCTGTATATTTTCCCATTTGTCAAATGATATTGTTGCAGTGCGCATGCCTAATCCGGTGTAGCTTTGTTTACATGCGCGAGGCCAAAAATTTTCACCTTTGGTGATTATTTGCTTATCTAAAAGTAAATTTTTGTGGTTTCAGATCGTTTCGTTTGATACTTGACAATCCTTCTGTTTTCCATAGATACACTAAAATCCCATTATACCGTGCGAGCAAAAATTATTTACATCAAATATGGCCTTGCATCTAAGGACGTAAGGCTTAGCCGTAGAGCTTAATACCTGTTGGGTGTCAGTAACTGCCTGAATTAACAATCAATCAGTTATTCCGTCATCTTTGACAGTCGTTACAAGTAATTTGATTCATCACTAATTTTTCCAATTTCTTGAACAATTCACACGATGGGCTTTACGGAACAGCACAAAACATTCATTTTTCTTTTTCTTTCTGTATATTCTTACTTTGTAACTTTGTAAACAACAAAAATGAATTTGTATTTGGCTACTTATTTTATTACTCATTAGTTTGGCATATCATGTCATAATATGAATTTGACAAAATTTTAACCAAGATTTGGTTAGATATATCGTCCCCATATCATTGTGATCTAAACCAAGCCCTACGTTGTTTAATCCAAGCCTTCTTTGATGCAAATAATTTTTGCTCGCACGGTATAAGCAACTAGATTACATTTCCTTTTTATTATTAATTTGATTTGTTAAAGTATATTAATATATCCCTTCCTTTATGAGCCCCATAAAGTAAAGATCTACTAAAGGCGTATATTTCATAAAATATGTAGGTAATCTAATCACCATGTTATTATAGTTTAGTTTACACACTTGCATAAATAATTGGTCAAACAGTTATTTTTGTATTGTAGTATTCCGCTTCAGAGCACGATTATTCCATAAAATAGGCATGTAATATGTTTAACAGCATGCGAGTGTGCAATGCAACAGTCAATAAATAGAGGGTATCTACTATTTCATATTGTAATGGTATTTACTTGTTTTAATATTTTCCTAGAGGTCCACGAAAACTAGTTCTAAAATAATAACCTTTTTATTGATAGCAAAGTTACCAAATTTGTAAACTTTTTATCGAAATAATAACATAAAACTGTAAGGTCTTCTCTTATTTTTCTTCTTATTGGCCATAACATTTCTTTCGACACGGTTTTCGTCAGATGGTAACATTTAACTAAACAATTTCTCGGTAAATAATATTAAACTTGCTCCAAGTACTATCGAGATTTAACAAATTGGTAATTATGTTTCCGTTTTAAATAAAGCTTAGAAATGCCTATAGGTAGGTATAACAAAAGTATAACTACAGATTTGCTATGGGTAATTTTATAGTTTTATACCGTGCTAGCAAAAATGATTTGCATCAAAGAGGGCCTTGAATCTAAGGACGTAATGCTTAGCCGTAGAGCTTTAATACCTGTTGGGTGTCAGTAGCTACCTGAATTAACAATCAATCAGTTTTTCTGTCATCTTTGACAGTCGTTACAAGTAATTTGATTTATCGCTAATTTTTCCAATTTCTTAAACAATTCACACAATGGGCTTTACGGAACAGCACAAAACATTCATGGTTGAAGCGTATTTTCGAAACAGGGTTAGAGTAAATGGTGAGTGGCAATACAATCCGGGTTTGTGCATGGACGATTTTCACGAACATTTTCCTAACGTTGCTTTTATTGCTGGGGATTTTTATCATTGCCTGAAAAGAACCGTGGCTGTGTTTAGTGAAACAGGTTCTATATAACACAAAAAGGAGCAGGAAGACCATATGTAAGAACAGAAGAACGTGTTGCAAACGATCGTGAAATAATGTAAAATACGCCAACAAATTGTATAAGACGCCTGTCCCAAGAAGTGGGAAGATCTTATGAAACATGCAGGACTATTCTTAAAAAGCAGCTAAACTTATTTCAGTTATTTCCTTATAAAGTGCAAGTATTATAAGAAATACAAGCCGCAGATTTTGAAAGACGCAGGAATTACTGCAGGAATTTATGCTTGGAGAATGGCGGTGGCCAATTTCAGCAATTTATGTAATTATTTTTCTTTTTCTTTCTGTATATTCTTACTTTGTTAATTTTGTAAACAACAAAAATAAATTTGTATTTGTCTACTTATTTTATTACTCATTGGTTTGGCATATCATGTCATAATATAAATTTGACAAAATTTTAACCTAGATTTGGTTAGATATATCGTCCCCATATCATTGTGATCTAAACCAAGCCCTACGTTTTTTAATCCAAGCCCTCTTTGATGCAAATAATTTTTGCTCGCATGGTATGACGAACCTCAAATCATAATGTATGATTAGTATGATCCTTTAGAATAAATTTGAATGAAATATTTACAGAGAAAACTTTAAGTAGAGAATAAATAAAAAGCCAGTAAACAAGGAACTCTATTAAAACCGATTATGAAGAATTATGGACAGACTCAAATTGTAATTAAATTTTTATTTATTTAATAAAATTTCATCATGAATCAAATCATGAATTTCTGAGTTTTATTTTTTATTTTCTTAAAGACAGGATTAGCAATAATTTAGAGGATTTTATTTTATTATTATTATTAACGAATAAAAAAATACTTCTCCTGGTTTCTTCCAGAGATATTATGCTGAAAATTGTCGCGTTCAAACGCTACAACGAACCCATCCCAAACAGGCATTTGTCGGTCCACGGACAAACGCCTAGGACGGCAGCTGCAAAACGAACTTTGTAATACCTAGTAATAGTCATTATCATAATATTATTATGTACTTTTTTTATTTTAAACTTTCTAAAATGTTAGGCAAATACAAAATATTTCCGGCAATCTGACAAGAACAAGAAATGCCCTTAAGCTTATTTGGCAGCGGTTTTGTGTAGGAAAACTAAAAAATGAAATTATGCAACTTTCAATAAGTATAAGACGCAAACCTCTGACCTATTCGAAAATTAGATGCTGTTGGTAAAAGTAGTTCTGTTTGCGGTAAACTTTAAATTTTTCTATTATGTAGGTGTTGGTTATGCAAATCATGCATGTCAGAAAATTTTACATGTAATATGTTTATTGCACCAACAATAAATCAAATATGAAGCATCATGCAAGCTAATACGAGGGGATTTAGCAAAGAACTTATAGTTCCTAACAATGATAATGACGCAAAAGATGATTTTTTTTGGTATTTTAATGTTTCATCGCAACATTCAACGTACTTAGCTATAATAATAGCAGCGCTAAAATACAATCTCAAGGAAAAATAATAGTGTTAACGTTAAGGGTATCTAGTGGATTCAAGTCTGTTCAATGACCGCTGACCATTACGTCACGACTAGTGCTTATTTTTCTAACATTCGTGATCTAGGTGAGATAGTAAATTTGCGTCAATAATGATTGTCGTATAATTTTACCAGTCAAAAAAGTTCTATTGTCATTATTGACAGTGACATTTTTTTATCAAGGTGCTTTCAAAAATGTCATGTATTGTGAAAAAGAACAAGCATTAATTTTAAAATTATTTGATTATTTTCAAAGATAAAGTGATGCCGGAAAGACTCTTTTACCGTTTAACACAGTTTACGAGGTAAGTAGATATAATAAAGCAGGAATTGTGAAAACATACATAATAAACATGAAAAATATATGGCAATGTTTTTATAAATACCTATCTGTTTTAGAGAGTTTCTGATCTTTTGGGCGTTTCGTGTTCAACAACCCAACGAATTAGGGCAAAGGGGAAAGAGAAGGATGTAGATTTTAAGAATCGCATTAATGTAGCTATTTTATCATCCCGTAGTTAACAACTTCACGAAATTCATGTACATCACATAAGAGAGCGTATTTTTGGGATGTATAGAGCCGGTGAACAGGAACACGTTACCATTCGCTCAATAAAACTAAACCTTAAAAAAAATTATGTTGTTGAAATACAGGGTGGCGCACCGAAAACTTTCCACCCAGGTTTATTTTCTTGTTAATAAATAAATCAAAATTCGCTCGAACACGGGAACCTTAGTTCTCAGGGGGACAGATTTTTTTGCTATTTTCATCCCCCCTGCTGGAACCCCCACGACGGGGTGGCTTCCACCCTTAAAATCTGTCCCCCTGAGAACTAAGGTTCCCGTGTTCGAGCGAATTTGGATTTATTTATTAACAAGAAAATAAACCTGGGTGGAAAGTTTTCGGTGCGCCACCCTGTATACAGTGTGTCCCGCTTTTCATGAATACACCCTGATATCTCAGTTATTAATAATGCGATTTTCTTCAAATTTTGGTGGTCATTGTATGTTAGAAAAATTAAGTATTTTGCACAGTGAACACTTTTATGCATCATAGTCTTTGGGGGTAAAAAAGGGTTGATTTTTTGAGAAAAGTATATTAGGGTTTATTTTAAATAATTTTTTTAATCAGATTTAGAATCAGCATCCTAAAAACCCCTTAATTAATATTTTCAAAATCTCAAGAGCTGATTTTATTTAGCAGTAAAATTTTTAAAAAAACCTAATCATAGTAGTTGCGAGGATACTGAATTCAACGAAATGATATGCAGGCGTTTGAAACGTAATAGGATCAGGACATTAAAACCAAAAAGTTAGAAATACACAACCTATTAAAAAAAAGTGCCAAATTAAAAAAAAAAGTTTTACTGCTAAATAAAATCAGCTCTTGAGATTTTGAAAATATTAATTAAGGGGTTTTTTGGGATGCTGATTCTAAATCTGATAGAAAAAATTATTGAAAATAAGCCCTTATATACTTTTCTCAAAAGATCAACCCTTTTTTACCCCCCAAGACCGCACGCCTATGATGCATAAAAGTGTTCACTATGCCAAATACTTCATTTTTCTAACATACAATCACCGCCAAAATTTGAAGAAAATAGCATTATTAATAACTGAGATATCAGGGTGTATTCATTAAAAGCGGGACACACTGTATATACCCACTGGTTCATTAGCGGACTGTTTAAAATTAAATTAAATTTAAATGGCGTAAATGTACCGGGTGGTCAAATAAGCGAGGACGTCGGCTTTATCTCGGAAACCAATCGTACAACTTTCGGAAAGATTTTTTTATGAGTAAAGTGGTCAAGAGAAATTACTTTTAAGTTCCTCATTTCGCCGCAAGGGGGCACAATTAAAAATTGTTTTTTTAAATTCTAAATTTCTCCGAAAATTCCCATATTAAGGTATATCTCTGATTACATCATTGGAAAGCTTAGACAATTCTGCATCATTTTGGTTTAAGGCTCATTGGCGTACCGACCTTGAAAAGAGTGGGAGAAGCTATTGAAAGTGTAAACATTAAAATTGCTGTAACTTCTAAACGACTTATCCCTTACCCATATTTTACTATTTAAGCTTGTTTGGAAGAGAAAAATAAGCATCTTCAATTGCCGTATCCAACAGTACAAGATAGTGTTTAATAAAATTGCTAGAGGGCGCAATTTGTAATAATAACAGTTTTTTTGATTTTATCCCGAAAATTCAAATCATACGGTATAACTATAAAAGTTGTGAAGACCGCAGTTCGATAGCTTTGTTCGTTTCAGAGTTATTGCCAAAACAATAATTTTTAATACAAATTGCGCCCTCTAGCAATTTTATTAGAAACTATCTTGTACCATTGGATACGACAATTGAAGGTTCTTCCAAACCATCTTAAATTTAGTAAAATCGGATAAGTCGTTTAGAAGTTACAGCGATTTTAATGTTGACACTTTTAATAGCTTCTCCCACTCTTATCAAGTGAAAGTGTAAACATTAAAATCGCTGTAACTTCTAAACGACTTAACCGATTTTACTAAATTTAAGCTGGTTTGGAAGAAAAAGGTAAGTACCTTCAATTGTCGTATCCAATGGTACAAGATAGTTTCTAATAAAATTGATAGAGGGCGCAATTTTTATTAAAAATTATTGTTTTTGGCAATAACTCTGAAACGAACAAATATATCGAACTGCGGTCTTCACATCTTTTCTTGCAAATTTCATCTACTTTTTGATTATGATGTCATAGTTATACCGTATGATTTGAATTTTCGGGATAAAATCGAAAAAACTGTTATTATTACAAATTGCGCCCTCTAGCAATTTTATTAAACACTATCTTGTACTGTTGGATACGGCAATTGAAGATGCTTATTTTCCCCTTCCAAACAAGCTTAAATTTAGTAAAATCGGATAAGTCGTTTAGAAGTTACAGCGATTTTAATGTTTACACTTTCAATAGCTTCTCCCCTCTTATCGAGGTCGGTACGCCAATGAGCCTTAAACAAAAATGATACAGAATTGTCTAAGCTTTCCAATGATGTAATCAGAGTTATACCCTAATATGGGAATTTTCGGAGAAATTTAGAATTTAAAAAAACAATTTTTAATTGTGCCCCCTTGCGGCCAAATGAGGAACTTAAAAGTAATTTCCAGCAATTTCTCTTGACCACTTTACTCATAAAAAAATCTTTCCGAAAGTTGTACGATTAATGGTTTCCGAGATAAAGCCGACGTCCTCGCTTATTTGACCACCCGGTACATGCTGGTTCAGAAAATGGATTTGTGAATAATGCAAGTTTGATATTCAAGTCTGGTCTGAAATCTGGTAATTATCATGATTCGATGAATAGTGAATACTTTGAGAAATGGTTTGAAGAAAAATTGTTACCAAACTTGAAAGAACCGTCGCTTATTATCATGGATAACGCCACCTATCATTCTGGGCTAATTGAAAAAATTCCAAATACAAGTTGGTCAAAAAGATTACTTATTGCATGGTTAGAACAAATAAAGACAAATTCCGGTTTCAAGTATCAAATCTGAATAATAGTGAAGCAGCATATGCACTAATAAAATTATAAATGATGTGTGGGAACGACAAAGATATTTCAGATACTCTTGCCCTTATCCCCTTAACGTTTATTTAGAAAATTGCCTTGTTCATTCAGAAACCACAGGAATTTTGTATTTGAGCTAATATACATTGAGCTGGACCACCTGAGATTTGAAAAACACCTTTTGCAGACAATGACAAACGATAACGAACCAAAACATCGTCTTTTGCCTCATTGTTTAAAAGAAAACTTCAGGCTTTTTATTTACTCAGGACATTTTCTTTTACTTTAATAATGATGACTCAGATAAAAGTTGGACGGATTTACTTTGACGTGTTTTTACAAGAAGAAAAGCATGCCCCTTTAAAATTACCCAAAAAATACAAACAACTAAAGAACTTTAAGAGGGCATCATCGCCGAAATTCTCTAAACTTATCGAATTTATTTCAAGATATTAGTTTATTTTGAAATAATAAAGTAATTTTTATGCATTTGACTTCTATACTATTAACGATAGCTAAGATAAATATTTCAAAAATAGTGGCAGGTATTCGACTGTCACCAAATATCACCAGTTAAATTTTATTAAACAGGAATAAATTTGGCACAGGACAGCTAAATGTTAAATGTTTGTTGTATGTCTTGTAATAGATTTTTAATTTAGGTCTTTCTTTCGAAGAAAATAATTTTTACAGTTGGCCCATTTATGCTAATACAAATTATAATATATTTTAATAACGAAAAGATAATCGGCAAATCTGCTACATGGGAGGCATAGTTTAAGGACAGGTGTTTCAATATTTTTTTCTAATTTTGACATATAAAGTGACACTTTTTAAAACTGATTGACATTATGAAACGTCTTACTTTTTGTAACTAGTTGCATAAAGTAAAATTTTATGCAATTGTTGACGAAAAATGCATTTCAAAATTAGTGACAAAAAGAATTATTCTATTTATTAAACTGTTATAATACAAGGTAAAAACATAAATTATAAATTAATTAATTATTATAAATATTGATAACACAATTATTGCAATTATTCAAATTAATTCCCGACGACATATTTTTTTCATTGCTCGAACTTGCTGTTATTTGGGAAGCGACGCACATTGCATTAGATGTTTCACCAAATATTTCTTGCGCTATAAGTTTTTTATTATTCATGGAATTTTCAACATATCCCTCCGCAACAGAACTAGATTTCCAACCTCCGTGCCTCTTTAATTTTAAAAGATCAGCGCCACTGTCTGCTAGGAAAGTGGCAGAGCTTCTTCTGAAGCAGTGGCCAGTATATAGAACAGGATTTGAAAGACCAAGAAATTGTGCAATAACTTTTGGCAGACTGCTAAATGTGTTAATTCCCACAGGATTTCTGGTACATTTTCCATTCGCATATTTTACAAAAAATCTGTTGTGTTTAAGAATCTGGGGACGCAACTTAATATATTTTCTTAATATTTCAACAAGATTCGTATTTTCAATGTCTC
Source organism: Polydrusus pterygomalis (assembly GCA_963969555.1). Taxonomy (NCBI): domain Eukaryota; kingdom Metazoa; phylum Arthropoda; class Insecta; order Coleoptera; family Curculionidae; genus Polydrusus; species Polydrusus pterygomalis. The sequence goes on from OZ018376.1 coordinate 8,884,992, forward strand.
CAGTGGTAATTGCACACTGCCGTATAACTTTTGTTTTTGAAGGTGGGATATCAACACGAAAATGGCTTCCTTCGTCTATAACATTTTCAACTGGAAGAAAAGTTAATTCTGCTTTTCTGCATGCTCCTGCCATTCCAATTATCATTGTAACCTTAGCCATTAAGTATTCTTTGTCATCAGCTTCCAATAAAAATTTGGCAAAATCTTTTTTAAAAAAACTTTTGACTTTTTAGCACTGTACCCGTCCGCTTGCCTTTTAATATATGCTACCAAATTTGTATATTTTTTAATATCAATATTCCTTTTCAGATTTAGTTCAGACCTTAACATTGAGTAAAGTGTCCATAATGTGGAAACTTTTAGATCTTTCTTACCCTCGAAATATGCAAGTAAAACTTTCTCATTAACATGTTTAATTTTCTTCTCATCACACCACGTAACAAATTTTTCGTATGCCAAATCATAAACTGCCTTTGACTTTTTGGGAATTACTGATAATAGAGCATTACCTGCTGCCTCTTCAATATCGCTTGGTAGCTCTTCAGAACTTGAATGACTCATTTTTAAAAAATAAAACTAAAAATATATCAATCTCGCTAAAAACCTTCCGTCTAGACTTTTTTACAAAATGTCAAACTGACAACTAACATGAAGTAACAGCAACAATAGCTATTTATGCCATCAGTTATATGTCAAGTTAGAAAAACTAAATTTATGTTTTCCAAATTTTTATCAATTATATTAAATTTTATTTTTTTATTACTTTCTTCAAAATTAGAAAAAATCTTGTATGCAATACGTTACGAAATGAAATTTTGTGTAACTTGTGAGTTTTTGCGAAACTCACTTCGTTCGTTCCGCAAAAATCTCACGCGTTACACAAAATTAGTCATTTCGTAACTGATGGCATAAATAGCTATTAATTTGTAGTAAATCGTAGGTGCAGTTTCGGAGAAATTCGGTGACAGCGATGATGCCCCCCTTAATCAAAAGAACCGATTAACTTACCTCTATAATTCTAGGTTGAAGTTCTGAGTTATGCCTAAGATACGAAACTAAAATTAATTTTAAATTGCTTAATCTTTCCTCTTCCAAAGCCTGGAAAGTGTTCACTCCTCGCAGCACTGCTGACTCCCATTCCAACCTTAAAATACAAATAAATGTTAATATTATCGTCGAGAAACAGGAGTATTTCCAGTCTGGTTCAGACATGAGATATCTCCGTCAATGTTTTGTTACAGCAAATTTATAATTGAAATTGTTGAACAAGCTTCAAGAGATTTGACTTTAAATAATTTTAATTATAATTGTATTATTCTACAAAACTAATTATGCTAGCGGTATGAGTATACAGGGTGATTTACGGTGGATGGAACGTTAGACGTTTCTGACGAACCAGTAAAGGAATCGTTCTGAAAATTTGGTCCTTTACATAAACGGATACGCTCTACCTATCTAAAATATTTTTAACAATACAGTGTTGCCGCTTACACACAAAAATAATAGCTACTTCGATATTTTAAATGGAACACCCTATATATTATTAAATTTTTAAATTCTACATAAAATTATAATTATTTTTTAGTAAAAGCATTATTAGTTAGCTTAATGGTTTCCGAGATATTGTCTCTTAAAAAATGACATTTTTGAACTTTGACAGCTTTTAGCTTTTTAACTGTACGTCTGAGAGCAAAACGGCTTACATGTCCCTATCGTCGATTTTTATTATTTTTCCAAAAGTGTCAATTTCCGGTTAAACCGGATGTAGGAAATATAATACCTCCGGTTTGACCGGAAGTTGTTACTTTTGGAAAGATAATAAAAATCGAAGATAGGGACATATCCGTTTTGCTCTCAGACGTACAGTTAAAAAGCTAGAAGCTGTCAAAGTTCAAAAATGTCATTTTTCAAGAGACAATATCTCGGAAACCATTAAGCATAGACTAATAATGCTTTTATTAAAAAATAATTATAATTTTATGTAGAATTTAAAAATTTAATAATATATAGGGAGTTTTATTTAAAATATCGAAGTACCTATTATTTTTGTGTGGAAGCGGCAACACTGTATTGTTAAAAATATTTTAGATAGGTAGAGCATGTCCGTTTATGTACGCGATCAAATTTTCAGAACGATTCCTTTACTGGTTTGTCAGAAACGTCTAACGTTCCATCCACCGTGAATCACCCTGTATAGTTGCTGCGTTGTTTCATGAAAGTCATCCCGATTTGCCACCTCTGTCGCGAAGCACAGTCAGCAAAATTAAAAAACAATTTGGAGAATTGGGTCACGTAGGACATGTTCCTCGAAGAAGATCCCCAAAAACATCAGAGAAAACTAAATTGGATATCCTACTGAGACTGACCTATAAAGAAAACCCAATTACACCAGGAAGACAATTATTATCTCGTGATCACAATATCGATCATAAAACGGTGTTAAAGATCACAAAATCTACTGGCATAACGACATGCAGCCAGTACAAGAGTTATTGGGGAATGACTTAGATGGAAGGGTAGAAGCCATTTATATCCATCTCTATCAATGCAACAATTGTCTGTATCAACAAGACAGTTTCTCAATGAGATACTTTTAAATTAAAGGTGGCAACTATATTTCACATCATATGGCAACGGCGGCAACAACATACCCATAGGTACTTTATTCCTATCGTCTGTTAAGATCCATCTGTACGCATATATTTACCTTGATCTTTCAGCTCGAACACAAAGTGTATAATATTCTATATCTGCTTTTTTCACCGCGTCTTCTGCTTTTTTCTTTTTTCCTTCCAACTAAAAATAAAAGGACAAGTCATTTAACAATACGATTACCGCTTCATTCGATAAGGTAGTCTAATATTCCCATAGTCAAACCAAAGTACATTCACTTTCAAGAAACCGCAAGTTTTCAAATCCATAAAATCCGCCACATAGAATTTTATGGTTCAATGTTTTTCTACGGTGCTTGGAGGAAAGTTAGTATGATTTGCTTAATTTACCATTAAATTAGGATTACTTTGTTATACCTAAGTAGGTATTATTATTTGAAATAAAATAGGTAATATAAATTCCAATTTTTACGATACAAGTGGGAACACTTTTTTGACGACTACACATTATTTTTTAGAAAGAAAAACCTCTGAATTGGTAGTCACAGACAACCACAGTTTTGTTTGGCAGCAGCCTACTATGCATTTTACAGACCTGTTGAATTGAATCATTTAAGTATAGTTTCGGTTTATTTCTACATCGGAGTGTCAATGCGGTGGATATGTAGGTAAGTATATTCGTTCAGTTTCCTGAAATGAATTGTAGTCTGTTCAATGACCGTTACGTCACGACTAGCCGCTCATCTTTCTAACATTCGTGAACTAGGTGAGATAGTAAATTTGCGTCAATAATGAATGTCGTATAATTTTACCAGTCAAAAAAGTTTTATTGTCATTTTTGACAGTGACATTTCTAATTAACATTATTTCAAAAATGTCACGGTATAGTTATATCTGGTCTTAACGTGCGGGTCCAAAGGTCACTGATCATATGCGTCAAATCAGACAACACAGAGGCTATCAAAATGTTATGAGATTATTTACAAATATACCGAAGGAAGGAAAAATAGTTTCATTATTTTAGCTATCGCGAAGATAGCCACATATACCTAATATTATTAGTTTTGTAAAAATTATGTACAGGAGAGTTGAAAAAGTTACAATAAAATTATATAATCGTTAATTATATACCTACTGTACCCTTTAATTAAAAACGACAATAATAAACAGTGCAATTTATTTTAACAATTTTACTACTAAAACCTAAAAATACAATGGCATTTAGTCTGATAAACTATTTCGATAATGAAAGAAAAAGTGGAAATTCGCAAACCAATATGCAGGAAACCGTAATGAAAACACTGGGAATTAGTTTAAGGACTATGCAGAATAATGTGCATGAAAAAAAGCATAATATAATACCCAAGAATACTAAAAAATGTAAACGAAAAACACCGTTTATAATTATAGCCTAAAAACTCTCATCGTCACTTATAAAATCTGAAAAGTCCTCGTCGTCTGAGTCGTCTTCGAATGGAGCAATTATCGACATCTAGTACTTGTTCTCGATCCCACCAATCCCTTATTAATATTTCTGTATGTTCCACCGATTTCTTCCAGTACTCTTGTGTAATATGATCTAACGAATCTTGCCAAACTATTTGTACTTGGTCGGATTTAAGACCATCACCTACATGTTTTTCATAATAAGACTTTGCACCAGCCCATATTAATTCTATTGCATTAAACTGGCAATGATATGGCGGCAGTCGTAAAACCTCATGACCATATTCACGCAGTATTTCATCTACCGCGTATATTTTGGGTTTTTTAAGAGACTTTGCTATTGATAGGAGTTCCGATTTAAGCATATTTGGTAAAGGATTTTGGTTGTGTTTTTCCAGCCACTCATAAATATCACTTTTCCTCCAAGATGAAGTAGGCTGTTTATTTAAAATTCTTGAATGATATGATGCATTATCTAATACAATTATAGATGGAGCATCCAAATTTGATATCAATTGAACTTTTAACCATTTTTCAAACATTTCGCAATTCATATTATCATGATAGTCAGCACTTTTTGATGTTGAAGAAAAAATTAAACTCGCACCTGCAACATATCCTGTTGCAGAACCGGCATGCAAAATAATAAAACGCTTTCCCGTACCGCACCCCTTTTTCCTTTTAACACTTTTTACAGACTCATCTTGCCAAGATTTTGAACCACTTCCATTCGAAAATATTCACGTTTCGTCTAAAAATACCACTTTTCTAAATTTCGATTTGTAATTGTCCGTATATTTTTTTAAAAACTGAACACGCTGACTCACTATCTGTGGCTGCTCACATAAAAATCTTCGGTTACAGTCCTTTTTATAGCGAAAACCTAAATTTTTTATTAATTTTGATAACGCTGCAAGTCCAATTTCCAAAACACCCCGAATTTTTAATGTTTTTTGTAAAACTGGAAGAGTTACATTGGTTTTTGATTTGTATAAATCGTAAATCACATTTCGAACTCCCATTTTAATATTTTCGCTTAAATCCTCAGTCTTTGGCTTTCTTCGTTTACACTTTTTAGTATTCTTGGGTATTATGTTATGTTTTGTTACATGCACAGTTTTCTGCACAGTCCTTAAACTAATTCCCAGTGCTTTGGCTACTGGTTCTTGAATATTGGTTGACGAATTTCCACTTTTTCTTTCATTTTCGAAATAGTTTATCAGATTAAGTACCATTTTTTTAAATTGGGGATGCAAAAACCCAGAAAATTGTTTCATTTTGTCACAAACTGTCAAAGTCCCAAAAATTGCCATATTTAAAATAAAACGTAGCTGGTGCTATTATAAGCTTTTTTAGAATCGCTGGAAAGTAAATACATATCCTTTTCTTTCATGTCAAAATGGAATAAGTCTGTCTCATTTATCTTACGTATTTTATTTAGAGGGTAAAATTAAACGCAAGTAAAGAAAACAAAAACTGAGAGTATGTCTTTCTTGAATCGTATGACCCGCACGATAAGACCAGATCCGACTATATTGAGAAAAAGAACAAGTATTAATTTAAAATTATTTGATTATTTTCAAAGAGAAAGTGATGACTCTTTTACCCTTTAACGCAGTTTACGAGGTAAATAGATATAATAAAGCAGGAATTGTGAAAACATAAATAATAAACATCAAAAATATATGGCAATGTGTACGGTATATTATTCTACAAAGCTGGTTTAGAAAATGGATTTATGAATAATGCAACTTTGATATTCAAGTCTGGCCTGAACTCTGGTGATTATCATGATCCCATAAATAGTGAAAACTTTGAGAAATGGTTTGAAGAAAAATTGTTACCAAACTTGGAAGAACCTTCGCTTATTATCATGTATAACGCCACCTATCATTCTGGGCTAATTGAAAAAAATTCCAAATACAAGTTGGTCAAAAGATTACTTATTGCATGGTTAGAACAAATACAAATTCCGGTTGCACCATTTGCAATGAATCATATCCGGATAATAGTGAAGCAGCTTATCCCACCCAAACGTTTGAAATGGTTTGGTCGGAATGTAAGCGCTATTATGATGCAAAAATAAGTTCTATGTATCCTGTAACAAATGACGTAGTTTTGAGTCTGTGGAATGAAGCCATAGAAAATGTAACAGTGGAAAATGGAAAAATTACGTAACACACACTAATAAAATTATAAATGATGTGTGGGAACGGGAAAGATTTATCGATGATTCAGATACGCTTTCCCTTATTATTAACTTGGACGAATCTGATGATGATAATCCTTCCGAAGATGATTTTTTTTACTTATTAAAAAACTGTATTTTGTTGTGTTGAATTTTTTTATTATATTTTCTTCCTTATGATTTAATAAATAAGATGAAAATATTTGAAATAAAATTTATGGATTTATGCACTAGAGTCACTAGAGTTACTAGACAAACAAATATAGACTTCAATTTTACATTTTATAAATTAGTTTTATTTATTTTTCAGTAAATTTAAATTAATTAAAAATGTCATAAGTAAAATGATAATAACCTTTACCACCGGTAAGTTAAACTGACCGATTTAATTTACGACGTACCGCAAATATGGAGAATATGCATGTAACAGACATTAAAGAAAACAGAAAATATACATTTGGGAGTAGAAAACGGTTTTGAATTTCCGAAGAATTATACTGTCAAAATACAGATTGCAAGTAAAAAATATTAATAATAGCCGAGTTAAAGTTTCATGAACAGTGTTCGATTTCCTGCGTAGCTAATTTTTTTCAATATACTGATTACGTCATTTTTCACATAAATGGTTTCATTTTTTACCAGTACTTTTTAGAAAATACGACATAGTAAAGACAAGGGTTTTATGATTTTTTTTGTAGTGTTGTCGTTCAAGAATGTTGCTTGAAATATAGGTACAGTGTGAGTTTGCAACTTTTTAGTACTGCAACTTTCTAGTAGAAGTAAATTGACTATTCTAAAAACATGTTAGTCGTTAAAATAGTGTAGTGCTGCTATGTAATCAAAAGGTATGTTTTTTAGTTAGAAATAGTTGATTTGTAATAACTTCCTAGTAGTAGTAGTAGTAGTAGTAATTCTGAAGATGGTTGTATAATAAACCGAAACGCTGAATCAAAAAGAATTTTAATCAAAAATTGACCGAACGCCCAAGAAGAATTTACTTTTACTTAGAAATGTTTTAGAGTTTGGAGAAAACAGATTTATTAATGTTTTCGTTAAAAAAAATGATAATTAATTTTAGTAATATTCAGAAAAGTTGCTCAGAAATACATGTAGAATCTAAAAATTAAAAAATATAGATGTTGCCACCTGTATTTTATAGAAGCGGCAACGCCGCATCGCTAAAATATTTTAAAACCATAGAATATAATAATATGGTCATTTATCGGAACAACCAAATTTAAAAAAAAACGTATCACACGTTTTCCATACACGTCTAACGGTCCATCAACAGTAAAATACCCTGTATACACATACAGTATACCGCAGTATACACGTAGTATACGGTGCTAATAGCAGTCCATTTTTTTTAAAGCGGATATATAGTTTTATCTATGTTTAATTAGGTGACAAGGTGACATGGTATTATGACTAATCAGTAAGCAATAAAACAACGGTTATAGGTTTTCTAGATAAATAATTTTACTCACTTTCGCGTTTTCTTTATCCACTGAATTCTGGCGGTGAGCTAGCTGAATTAGACTGGCACTTTTTGATAATCTAAAATTTTAAAAACTTTCGATTAATAATTTTTCAAGGAAAGTGTATTATTCACCACATATTTTCAAATGGGATGATACGAATAAAAAGATATTATTTAGGTAATAATATTTTTTTTTACTAATATGTACCTATATTACTGATTCATAAATCAGAACTCTGATACGCTTTAGCTGGGACTCCGTACTTGAAACTACCCTCTTAATTAAAAAAGTGCACTTTTTTTTAGGTCACAGCTGTATACTTTTACTAACGTTATTATTATGTTATGCATAATACATCTAGGACAATTATAACTTCTCATAAAACACTATTATGAATTCGTAATAATCCGAGAGCCACGCCACAACTACATTGTGACCAGTAAAGTACGCATCATATGGGCTTTTTTATTATTAATAGCTTTATTCGAAATTTGACTTTGGCATCAACTTCTGCTTCGATCGAGATGAAAATTAAACAAAAAAAGAGTAGTCACGTGATTCGCATTATCTGTCAAATTTAAATTTTTTTCCAAAAAATAATTCAAAAGTGGGGTTATTTCTGAAAGTATCAAAAAAAGTTATTGGAAAAAAAATTTTAAATTTAGTTTCTAGCCCACATGCAAAATTTCAGGTTTTTGTAAATTGCACCGCTTTTGCAAAATAAGACTCAACGCAACCTACATAAAACTTCTCAGTTTTGACAAGGCTTTATTTCAGATACATTTTTTTTAAAGTAGCGCCATATTAAATGTGTGTTTTTCTACAAAATCAAAATTGGGCTATTCAAATTTGGTCGCATGTGATGCAAAATTTATTTGTTTTTGACCCTGTATAAGGTAACTTCATAAAATAAGTATTTTTGAATACCTAGTTTGTGTCTGAGAGTAATATACCTTAATATTAAGACAAAAAAGAACACACTATCATCAGTAAACTGTTCATTAAGTGGTAGATACATTTTAGTGGTGGGTAAAAAATCAAAATTGTCTTATACAGCTGAAATTTTGCATGTGAGCTAGAAACTGCATTTAAAAAAAATGTCTAATAACTTTTTTTGATGTTTTCGGAAATAACCCCACTTTTGAATTATTTTTTGAAAAAAAAAATTTGACAGATAATGCGAATCACGTGACTACCATTTCTTTGCTTAATTTTCATGTAGATCGAAGCAGAACCTGATGCCAAAGTCAAATTTCAAATAAAGCTATTAATAAAAAAAAATACCATTTGATGCGGACTTTACTGGTCACACTGTATAGGGCAAAGCTAATTCTAATGCATTTGCATCATATTTTAGTTCAGTTTATGTCAAAAGTAGTCAAAAAACCTCATTAAAAATGAAAATAAGCCTATTGATAAGTCCTATGTATAGATAGAGTCAGTGTGTGTGAGGCTGTCAGTTGCCTTAAAGTCAGGGGCTCAAATAACATACCTACATGTAATTACAGTCTATATAAAGCAATACCAATACACACTGCATACTGAAGGGTATTACTTTGACGATTTAGTAAAACCGAAGGAAAGAACAACAGAGTATCTATAGAAAAGTGCCGATGAACAGGAAATGGAGAAAAAAAAAATGTTGAACAATATCAGAAAAGAAATACAGTAACATGCTGGAATTACGTTATACAAAAATCCTTTGTTGAAGAAGCTTACGTCTGTTTTCCAAACTTTGTAGTGTCTATTACAGCTGCGTCTTGTAGCTTTTCATTATCCCTCGCGCAAGAGTGACTCTGTTTCTTTCCTTTGGCTTCAGCTGCTCTCCAGTCGCCCAGGAGTCTCGCTGCTTTTTCCACGGCATTTTCACATTGTTTTCTTGACCTAAAAAAAGACAAAATTAATATTTAGTAAAATGTAAAGTTCAATTTATCACCACTTTTTTTTAATTCAGTTTTTAAATCCAAAAGCTGATTATGATATATTCGCTGGTTTGATATACTTATACTATTTACGTCGTCTGGAGGAGTTAGAGCAAAAAGGGTTGTAGCTAATTACCTTAATACGTGGCTATACGCCTTAGAGTTAAATTAATTTCATTACCTATGTTGCCCTTCAGTTAAATTCCGTAAAGGTTTGGCAGTTTCCTCCAATAGGGCAGTTCCAGCTATGCGATGTGCCTCAGCTTTAGCTTCTAGCTCGAGAGCCACCGCTTTCCAAGCTTCGTTGATGCCTCCGATACCATCTCTGCAGGCTCTTGAGAGTTTTGCGCTCAGTTTCGACAGATTTTTGGCGTACTGTGTTTCTGCGTCAGCTCTAAAATTAAAGAGTTCAGTCAAATCATATTTTTCACTAAAACTACATACAAGATCTCGATTCTCGAGTGGCCTTTCGCGTAGGGTTGCCAACTGTCCTTTATTTGAAAGGACAGTCTTTTATTTTAAAATTATGTCCTTTGTCCTTTTGAAAGCTGGAAATGTCCTTTAAAATCCGAAATCCAATCCATCACATAAATAAGGTAATTTTTTTTTTTTTTAGAGCGCCCAAAAATATTTTCCCAATGTGTCCTTTATTCCAATATCCGAAAGTTGGCAACCCTACTTTCGCGAGCCCATAAGAAGGTTTAGGTGTAAAGAGCACTTAATAATCGACTTTTATTTAGGATACTAAGGGATACAATATACAATTATTATTGTAACATAGCAGGGCGAAGTTTACCAGATATCATTAGAATCTGCTATTCTTACACTTAACCTTTACCTAGTAATACATCAAAAAATCAATATTAAAATATATAGAAATATAAATATCTAATCGTAGTGTGTTTAACCATAATATTATAGAAGTGCACATATATATTATATATTATATACCATATACACTATACAGACATTAATATAATTCCATCGTGAACATAAAAAATTAATACCTTAGGTTTAAATCAAGTGGCTAGCAGTCAAGACTGAGTAAGTAATAATTCACGTTTTAATTTCTTCTTGAACGATATAATACTTAAATTGTTTGGACAAAATGTAAGTTTATTGTAGAGAGTTTCGGAACAATACGAAAAGCATCTCTGAAACATAGCAGGCCGATGTCGAGGAATGTGAAACAATGAAAGTCTACTAATAATTAATGTAGATAGTTTGATTTTATTATTTGATGCACAAACGTTGAAAACAGCATTTTTCTCCGATTTACCATATTAAGCCAATCAAGTTTGTTCTATGTACGGCGAAACATGATCAAATTTGAAGACGAAAAATATATCTACAGCAAGCATTCTAAACTTTTTTATACGATATAAATATTAAAAGCGGTTAAATAGTTGCCGTACACAACAAAACCGTAATTGAACAAAGACAACACCACCGTATTACACAACAACTTTCTAAGTTTTACATCAAAACAATGTCTATTTGCATTATAGAAGCTTCAGGAATAGATATGCACGTAGAAGTAGACCCTTTATATGCTGAGTAAATTGCAGTTTCTGATTCGAAACCAATCCCAAACTTGGCGAACTTAATTGCGATTGTAAGACCTTATTATCAATAGTAATATTAAAATCAAGGAGCAAATTATTGCTATTACAAACCCACTTTGTAGGGTTAAGTTTTAAATTGTGTCGTAACGATAGAATTCTAAAGGTTTCTAAATCAGCATTTAATTGAGCAGAGGCAGTTGGCACCACCTGGATTAAATCCAATAAATAAATTAATATCGTCTGCAAACACTTGGATGTTTGAATAATTAACGCTGTCTGCAATATCTGCAGTGTATATTTAAAACAGTAGGGGACCCAAGACAGATCCCTGAGGAACACCTGATAAAACTGCGGACAAGGGAGAATAGTGGGAATTAAATGATACTTTTGAGTTCTTTGGTAAAGGTAAGATGTTACAATAAAAGTTGCATCAAGGGAAAATCCGTGGTATTTTAGTTTGAATATTAAAACTGCACGACTTATAATATCAAGACCTTAGAAAAATCAAGCGATCAAGGCTCTAACTTTATTTTTGTCCGTCTTGCCAGTTATATCGTCAGTTATACTGGAGAGAGTTGTTATACTGTACTATGTCCTGCCCTAAAACCTGACTTATAAGGAAGCAATATATTATATCTTCTGTGTACATAATCATTAGGTGGCTTAAAAAGTACCATTTCCAATAATTTAGAAAGAGCCGGAAGTACACTCATTGGTCTTAGATCAGGAACCGATTTTACAGTGTTTTTTTTTTAGTACTCGTATAATAATACGAGTTTTCAAGTTGGTAGGAAAATACCATTCTTCAATACATGAATTTATTATGTGGGCAATGTTGAAACAAGAAATGCACTGAAGTACTGAAGCATTAGTGAAGAGATATTATCAATACCACAAGCATTAGTTCGAGAGTCCGCAATAGTTCTGAACTCTGTTGAACAGTAACTACAAACATACATATTTAATTCGAATAATTCAAAAACCGATTTAGCGACTTTTTTTTGTATACCAATTAGAAATCACTGATAAAGTTGCATACTACGACGTATTTTATGATGCAGCTCTCACAACCGCAACTTTATTTGCAATAGTCCTCGGGCCCCTTGAAGTTGGTCAGCCCTGCATGATGTAGGTGATTGAATATCACAAGAATTTTGGGACTAACAAAAAATTACTATTAAAAGCATAATTTTATTTACCTTTCCTGCAGTATGATGGCCAATTCTTTGCAGAAATCTCCTCCCTGCTTTACGTATCTTCTCAGATCTTCGAAACCATTTTGCCCCTGAAACAAAGTATGTTGTGTTAAAATATAGTCAACCAAAATACGAAAGATAATATTAGGAACTTTACAGTCAATAACAATAATGCATTTCATCGAGATGATGTAGGTATGCACATTTTATATTTTTTATGGCGAATAGAAATAAAGAAATGCTTTCTTTTACGCTCTATTTGACTTGAAGCCTGCTTTTTCTGTGGTGTGCATCATGACCAATCATTTTCTCAATAATAATACAATCATTAAATTACAACATAATTTGAAATCAATCAGTTCATATTATTGTTTTTAATAAACCAAAACCATATTATTACTTTACAATTAATCATTACAAACTTTGGCTTCAGTGATTATCTTTTCAGCTTTGTTAATTATATTAATGTACAATGTACATTTGACATTGCCTCGCTACTAGTTGTACTCTGTACAAAAAGTGTATAATAATAAATAAATTAATTAAGAATAAATATTACTAATAATGGATAGACATCAATTTTAAATACATTTTCTTTATTTCAGCCAAGAAGGTATAGTTCCTAACTGATATTTCTAAATATATCCGTGATAAAATTAGGCACCAACACGATTCTATTTAAAACATGGATACATGTAAATAAACCAACCCATAAAATTTGTATATTTCTTCAATAAATAAAAACCAAAAATGAATTACCAAAATAAATTTTATTTAAATACCTACTTCATAAAGTAGAAAACTGAGTAACGGATAGTATTATACCAAAAGGTGTGTGGCTTTATTCAAGGGCGTACGCAGCATCAAATTTAGGGGGGGGGGGGGGGGGGGGGGGCAAATGTAAAAAGTAAAAGTTAGAAATAAAAAAGGTGTTTTTTGAAATAAACAAAAAAAAAACGAAAACGAGAAAACAAACATTTATACATACCTACTTATTATTTTTTATCTTAATCTAGGTATTATAGCCAGTGGCGTATTTAGAATATTGCCACGGGGGGGGGGGGGTCTATACCTTTCGTTTTATCTTTCTTTCTTTCTTTCTTTCTTTCTTTCTTTTTTTCTTTCTTTCTTTAAAAAAGCGCCGCAGGCAAAAAATTTTTCGGTGCCACGCCCTATTTTGAAGTATCAAAAGTTATAATTTCTATGTTTCGATAGCTGAACCCAAAAAAGGAAGAAATTAAGAAATTTTTAAATATAAACGCAATAATGGGAATGTATATTTTTTTAAATATTTATGTTTAAAAATATATATTTCTACATAATATGACCGATTCCGAAAATGATTGGTTTTCAAGTTATTTTTGCCATTTTTTTTTTGCCAAGTTTGGCCATGTTGTTTTGTTATCTGTGATACAATTACTTCATTATTTGTAATTAATAATTTTATTTAATAATAATAATAATAAAGGTCTTTATTCAAAAATTGTAAAATAGAAAATTATTACATTTTGTTATCGGGCGAGGTTCAGTTCACCCTGTCTACATTAAATGCAACAAGGCATATCTGATCTGTTCTTAGTCTTTTTTAATGTTGACCCCACGGGGGGGGGGGGGGGTCCAGACCCCTCGGACCCCCCCCCCCCCTAAATACGCCACTGATTATAGCAAAACGAAACGTCTGGGATCTTCTGCAAATCTGCTCAAAACCACTTCTTCTATGTGTTTCATTTTTTGTGAAACTAATTTCTGGTATACACTCGGCATACACAAACCGCTTAATCTATTGCCTGTCATTGTGGACCTTAATCAAGTTTTAACTCTGCGTAGAGTACTAAAAGAGCGTTCTACGGTACTTGTTGTACATGGCAATGCTAACAAAATATGTAGAGCAGTTTTTGTTAATGGAAAAAAAAAGTCTGCTTCTTTTACCACTTCTGCTACTTCCAAACTTTTTAACTCCTCTTTATTAATTTTTTTGTCTTTCCATGGGTTGTACCATTATTCGGCTTCATCGTCAAGCCCGTTTAAATTATAGAATTCTGAAAATTGTTTAATACGCATCTTAAATTCACCCAATGACAAGTTGAGCATAACGAACGGATGCAGTGACAATAGTTCGAAAGCTGGTAGGTTTCCATCGGAAAAGCGTTGCTCCAAAGATATTATCAGGGAGTCCAAATAAGGTATTAACAAAGGTCTTCTCCAGTATTCTGGCGGGTTGCTAGCTGGAATGTTCGTACGATTTTGCTGTCGCCCTACTATCCTTGGCACCTGTAACTCTATTTCAAGGTTTTCGGCATGTGTGCTGGCTTCAGCTAAGATAGTGTTCACGACTTCTTCTGCAGATTCGCGATGATGTTTAATTACATCTAATACTCTTTTAATATGATTTGAACATTGCAATAAATCTAAACTTTTAGATTGCAAGATATTGGCCACAGGTTCCATCAGCGCAGAATACTTTGCTATCAGGCACAGAGAAATAATAAATACCGGTCTTGTTGAAGCACTATAAAGCTAAAATGCAACCTTTCTATTTGCAGAATTGCCGTTTATTAGTACCCAAAGTATTAGGCACAACATGGCTAAACGAAGGAATAATATTAAAATTAAACTCAAAATAAACGGGATTAATTTCTTTTATGTTACTCACCCTATGCAATGTAGACCAGGGTCGATAATTTTAGAAACCAAAAAAAATAATAGTAGGATGAAACCCATTGGAAAAGGAAGAGAATATAACAAAAATGGAAGGAAAAATAATTTACGGGCGATTCGAGGTCGGGAAGTGGAAGGGGGTGAGTTTTTAAGGGTAAAAAACGATTTATCTCGATTTCCGGCAAAACTACAAATCCTATGGAAAAACGTTAAAGGGCAAAGTTGTAGGTAATAAAAAGATCTACAACTTTTGTATTTACACTTTTTCACATAACCTCAAAATTTATGTGAAAAATTCAAATAACCAAGTTTTTAGTTTTTTATTTTTATCTTTTACAAAAAAAAAAATTTTTTCCACGAAATTTGGTGCAAACTTACCTTTTTATGTCCCAAACACACTGTAATTTTTTTGATTTAAAATATTTATTTTTTCACCTTATTTTGACTTAATATCAAAAAAGCACCCTAATTTTCAATCGAAAATTCTCACGTCAAAATATCTGCTTTTTTAAAAAAGTCGGTGGGCTTTTTGTTCGTTGAAATCTCTACTTTCTGATGGAGTAAAAAAAAATATGCATTACTATTTCAAATTACTATTTCAAAGGAAGGAAATATCTAGCACTGTACAAAACATGTACCAAAGGAGATATCGAGTTAATAATATACCTACCGGATATATGGCATTTCCAATTTAAATTTTCGTCTAAAACTAATCCTAAAAATTTTGTCGTTTTTGAATATTGAATATTTTCATTATGTATCTATTAAATGTTAAGGGGTTAATGATGAAATTTATTTTATTTTTAGTTATAAACATAAAAGAAGATTTTGTAAAATTTAACGTAAGTTTATGTGATTGAAGCCAAGAAAGAAGTATTTTTAAATCATTGTGTATCATCTGCAAATAGCTTTATATCGCCCTTTAAGTTTAATTTGGAAACGGAATTAATGTAAATTAAAAATAATAATGGACCCAATATTGATCCTTGTGGAACTCCACATATCATTTCTTTTTCCGAACTTTTTCTTAAATTAAATTTAGGGGGTTATTTGGGTGAATATGACCCCATTCCTCCAAGACTTCAATGTCTTGCCGGTCTATATTGGTTCAAATCAAAATGTCAAATGTAATAAGGATGGAGATATAAAATTAACACATGGGTACACCCCTCCAAATGAAATTCCGCCATTGTATTTTGGCATTACATAAATTTGAAAAAAAAATTAATATATAAACCGGTAACGAGTTAATAATGATTTTGGCATTCTCAATAATATAATAATTTTACCATATTTCACCAATACCTGTCTATAAATAATAGAAACAAATTTGTTATTATTTATTTAGTAGGTTGTACATGCATATCACAAAATTTGCCAAGCGTGATATTCAACTTAACAGGTACTATTGTTACGTCGCCAGACATTTGATTGTTACATTTTATTGTGTTAATTTTTTTTTGTTTTATTATTTTTTTTTTTTGAATTACGCGAACGAAATATAAACTATCATGTCACGGTTAGATTTAATAATAATTTCTTAGGGGCATTGATATAAAAAAAAATGTTTTACGGTCCCGTATCCGCATTACTAAAAAAAAACTGTGTAAAGATGAAGAACAAAATTATTGTAAAGATGTACTTATACAGGTGTCTCTAAAAGATGCGGAAAAAAGGCTACCGCAAATTCCTGAGGCTTAAATATGACGATCTAATCCAACTTACCTCAGTCCAAAAGTGGATGATTTCGGAGACAGTGTTAAAAGTTCAATTTGGTTTTAGTTTTTCATAAATATTTTTTTAATAATTGGTGTATTGTCACAATATTCGGTGGGAGAGGTGAAAAATTAAAATCTGCTCATTTTCATTGCAAAATTTAGAGGGCGCCACCTGCGGTACTTTGCATACATTTAAAAACAAATAACTTTTTTGAGCCACTCTATGAAATAACAATCTTATTCTTCAACTTTTTTTACCTAATAAAGGTATACGCGTACAAAATGAATGATAAATTTCCGCTTTATAATAACACAAACGTCACTTTTTCTATTACAGCCTGTCAAGTCCGAGAGATTTCCACTTTTTAATCTTACAGGTAGGGAAATTTCCGACAAAATTTTGTTGTTATCATAGTAACATGTCAAAACGCAAGGGTCCGATTGCCTAAAAATGACAATAATTTAAAATTTTCGTTATTATTTTTATTTAATTTATATTATATTAAATTATATTATTAAAATTAAAATACTTTACTACTAACAGTTTCACATGTATTTAAATATTTTTTATGTTTTAGATTCTGTCTCTATACTAGTAACTTGAGTGCTAAAATGACTATACTATTTAATATCACGTTACCATGGATTCTATTGGAACATCTTACCTCCACCAAACAACTCAAACAGTGTAATTTAATTCGTAGTATTCTCCCTTGTCCGCAGTTTTATTAGGTGTTCCTCAGGGATCTGTCTGGGGTCCCCTACATTTTTTCAATATACACTGCAGATATTGTAGACAGCGTAAGTTATTCAAACATCCAAGTGCTTGCAGACGATAATCATTTATTTATTGGATTTGATCCAGGTGGTGCATCACTGCTTCTGCTCAATTAAATGTTGACTTGGAAACCCTTAGAATTCTATTGTTAAGACACATTTTGTAACTTAACCCTACGAATATTCTTTTTAAAAGCAATAATTTGCTCCTTGATTTTTATTATTACTATTGATTATAACGTCTGACAACCGCAAAAAAGTTCCAGAAGTTTGGGATCAAAAACTGCGGTTTACTCAGCATATAAATGGTCTACTTCTACGTGCATATCTATCCCTGAAGCTTCTTTTTCATCCAAATTTATGGGCTTTATATTAGCCAAGGTAAAGGAAACAACTGGAAACTTTTGGTTGATGAAAGTTGATAACAAATAAATATTTTAAAATCATCATCGTTTGGTACGATAGACAGTTTACCCCTTAGAAAGTACGCCAATGGTCATCTTATCTCATCACCTTTACAAAATATACTTAATTAAATAAGTAGAAACTGACCATCTTAATTACAGCAATAGATCCAATGTAGACAGTCAAAATTTGAACTCTATGTTTAATTGACCTTCTCAAGTAGTTAGTTAATTTACAATTTACTACTTACTAGGTATCTTATGTAACTTGATAAAGTAGTTTACTCAGACTTAAATTTAAGAGTAATTGCCTTTTTTAGGTTTGTTGATTCTTCAGATGACATTTAGATTTGATAGGAGATAAATACTTGTTTGTTGCAAAAGGTAGGTACATACGTAATCTTTGGATTAATGGCTAGTAAGTGTGGCGCCATTTTTTATTGATTTAAGCTTTGAATTAGGTACAATCTGAGAGACGGATTTATAACGCGTTGAACTCTTCGTTTCGTTTCGTTGCACGCCGATCTCGAACGAGGCAAGTCTGAGGTCTGAGATAAATTGAATTAAGAAGAAACTGCTCTTGTCTCCATAAATAGGTTATCGGTTTTTAACACTGTTTTGTCGTTCTCTAGTTTCCTAAATTCAAAGGGTCACAACATAAGACAATTCTTCTTAGACAGTAGAGAATGTGAAAATTGTAACTAATTGCACTGATAAACAAAACAGTGAGATAGTACACGTTTAACAAAATTAGAGAAAAATCCAATAGCACAATATGGATATAAAGAGGGACGAACAAAATGTTTTCGCAATAAGATTTTAATTTTAACAAACCCTATCACAGTTTAATAAATAATGACTGACAGACTTATGTGGATCAAAATAATGATTACTAAAATAACAGATATGTCCCATTTTTATGAAACACAAATAATAATCTTTATATTTTTCTTTAAATTATGGTTCCTTGTAGCTTGTAGTTTGCGCAGGAATTTTTATTATATTACCTATAAGATAAATTAAAACTGTTTACCAGACATTGTAACATTTAAATAAATAGAGTGTCTGAAATTGGTGCTGACAGTATTGCGATATCGGAAAGTATAAGAGATAGAAAGATTTTAAGGTTAAATGGGAAAAGTTTTAGGCAATTATGTTAGCACTTTATTGGATCGATTCTGGTTCGTCTGGTTTATGAGATATTTTAAATAAATGAAAATGTTGCATTTCCTTGTTGTAACTATGTTCTTTCCCAATATTTGTGAAATTTGTAAACACATTTTCACAACTTTTTACATTGAATATGTCTACTTGGTAATATTTTAGTTACAACATCCTCGGAGTCCATTTTATGCAACGCACATGTGAATAGTTTGGAAACTGTCCAGCACAAGTTTCTTAGATATTCAGCATTTAGAGTCCCAGATGATTATGCAATGTCTTATCCTGAACTTGAGTCTGTTTTGGGGCTGGGGCTTGAGGTTCCCCGTAAGAGTCATGATTTGAAATTATTATACAATATCTTAAACCATGTTCACCATTGTCCGGATCTGTTGGTGAAGATTCCACTTTTTGTTCCACCCAGAACCACACGTTCTAATTTTACTTTCTATCAGCAATTTAATCACAAATTATGCTTCAAACTGTTTTCTGCAGAGGTCTATCAGGTTGGCTAACTATTATTCTAACGATTTGGACTTTTTTCATCTGCTTTAAGTGTTTATATGAACCTCGTCTGGTTACCTGATATTAGGTTGCTCCCTGCTATTTTTTTTTCTTTTTTCCTTAGTTTTTATTTACGCTTATCTTTTTCTACACTGTGATATTTTGTTATTGCTGTTAATACTATTGTTAATTTTGAGTTTGTTAATTTTATTGTATTTACCTATGTTAAAATATGCATTATTTGCCAATTATTGTAATTTTAAAAAATGGGCTAAGCTCGTTAATAAATAAACATTTACAACTTTATTCTTAAGTAAAAGAATCATTCGATATGTCGGTGCTGCCAAACTAGTTCGAATTTTCCCTAAAAATGTTATATTTAGTTATTTTGAGGTTATAAATTGGTAATTTATAATAGTGTTTAGTATCATATTATGGGAAAAATTAAGTAGTTTTCAGTAATTAAAAAAATTCAATATGGCGGTTATAAGAAAAAATAAGTTGATGATGGTTCCAGGAAACCAAAACCAACGTAAAAAGTTGCCTCTAAAATGCGTTTCCAAATATTGGGAAATAAAATATTTACAAGCGATCAAAGGAAATAAAATGTTTTAGTTTATTTAAAATATCTCAAAAACCAAAAGAACCATAATCGATTCACAAGCACTAACAAACTGCTAATATAATTGCCTAAAGCTTTTCCCATTTAACTGTGTTTCTATATATCTTATAGACCAATTTCGGGCATTCTGTATAGCATATTAATACTTTTAGGCCATAGTATAAATTTAATAATTGTTCTTTGTAAGATAGCTTATTTCCATTTCCCTAAATTGGCGTAGTGATTTCCTTATTCTATAAAATTAATATTCACAAAAAACAAGTAAACAATACAATTTATCAGGGGTGTCACTCTGCTGTCGGATTTGACATTTTACAAAAACATACCACTTTAGAGGGAAATCCCTCAAATTCAAAAAATATGTTTTTATTTACTTTTCTAATATTATTTCAAATACTTATGTTTACGTCTATTGGAATCATCCTACTGGCTTATAAAAAAAAGTGATTTGGGTTTTTGATATTTTATTTATTTTTGTCGTATTTTTTGGGGGTTGCGCAAACTTAAGACAGCACTGATTAAATATGTTTTAACAACAGTATGTGTCTAAGCATGTAAGAAAAAAGCGTACACATCATTTATACGATTTAAATATGAAAATTTTACCAAAAATTATCGCAATAATGATTGTTTTAATAATTTATTTTCAAGAATATTTCACCTCGAATTTTTTGCCATCACCACCTACATACATACTTGTCAGTTATTTTAAACAGTTATTTCTGAAGAAGTAAAAATATTCAAACGCCATTATTTAATCATTGTTCCTCTTTTTTTCCTCTCTTCTTTATTTATTATTACATACTTTAAATTGACAGAACATAATTAAACTGGTCAACAAAAAGATCGTACCATTCAATTTTTAGACCTATTTTCAAATTGCTGTAACTTTTTTAAAAATTTACATTTTTAAATGTAGTTTCCAAATTTGGAAAGCGCGATTTTTCTACTTTAACCTGTATTTTATTTATTTTTGGTAAAATCAATATTATTATGATACACAGGGCGATCAATAGAGCGCTGCAAAAAAACACAAAATTTTAGTGTGTGCCATTTCAGTGGTGATTTTTTTTGGTCGTTACAATATGGGTTTTTAGCAAGGTAGGATCAATATCTCTAGACGTTTTTGCCAGTTTTTGGATTGAGGACCTCTGGCTTTAGATAGGCCAATAAACGTCAAATTTTGGTAATAATTGCTTTAAAACGCTATAACTGGAAAACGGATTGATGGATTTTAACGAGTTTTTCACATTCAAAAGGCCCATTTCATGGAGATGTTCTATGACCTACGTATTTTACGAAAGGTGAGAATTTTATTAATATACGGGGTAATCAACAAAGTCATTAAAAAAATTAAATGTTTATTTGATCGCCATTTGGCCAGCAAAGTGTTTCACTTATAAACAATATTAACAACATTAATGGTAGCAAATAAAATTGATTAAATTTTAACAAAAATAAATAAATAAAATATTTAATCAATTTTATTTGCTACCATTAATGTTGTTAATATTGTTTATAAGTGAAACACTTTGCTGGCCAAATGGCGATCAAATAAACATTTAATTTTTTTAATGACTTTGTTGATTACCCCGTATATTAATAAAATTCTCACCTTTCGTAAAATACGTAGGTCATAGAACATCTCCATGAAATGGGCCTTTTGAATGTGAAAAACTCGTTAAAATCCATCAATCCGTTTTCCAGTTATAGCGTTTTAAAGCAATGATTACCAAAATTTGACGTTTATTGGCCTATCTAAAGCCAGAGGTCCTTAATCCAAAAACTGGCAAAAACGTCTAGAGATATTGATCCTACCTTGGTAAAAACCCATATTGTAACGACCAAAAAAAATCACCACTGAAATGGCACACACTAAAATTTTGTGATTTTTTGCAGCGCTCTGTTGATCGCCCTGTGTATCATAATAATATTGATTCTACCAAAAATAAATGAAATACAGGTTAAAGTAGAAAAATCGCGCTTTCCAAATTAGGAAACTACATTCAAAAATGTCAATTTTTTAAAAAGTTACAGCAATTTGAAAATAGGTCTAAAAATTGAATGGTACGATCTTTTTGTTGACCAGTTTATTTAAAATTTTATTGCTAAAAATATTTGCCGATAAAAATGTCACTGTGCCTAATTTTGTTTGTTGGGCGTGAACAACTGGTTTGACTTAAACAGATACAGATTTAATTTTATATTCATACAGTGTCACTAGTAAAGTTCGCATCATATGGGATTTTTTTTTATTAATAGCTTTATTCAAAATTTTACTTTGGCATCAAGTTCTGCTTCGATCGAGATGAAAATTAAGCAAAAAAATAGTAGTCACGTGATTCGCATTATCTGTCAAATTTTAATTTTTTCCAAAAAATAATTCAAAAATGGGGTGGGGTTATTTCTGAAAATATCGAAAAATATTATTAGAAAAAGTTTTTTTAAATGCAGTTTCTAGCCCACATGCAAAATTTTGATTTTTAACCTATATTTTGTGCAAAATAAGACTCAACGCAAGCTACATAAAGCTTCTCAGTTTTGACAAGGCTTTATTTCAGATACATTTTTTTTAAAGTAGCGCCATATTAAATGTGTGTTTTTCTACAAAATCAAAATTGGGCTATTCAAATTTGGTCGCATGTGATGGAAAGTTTATTTGTTTTTGACCCTGTATAAGGTATAAGTATTTTTGAAAACGTAGTTTGTGTCTGAAAGTATACTTAGTATACAGTATATATAGTATAGTACCTTAATATTAAGACAAAAAAGGACACAGTGTCTTCAGTAAAGTGTTTTTTAAGTGGAAAATAAATTTTATTTTATCTATTTTCAACGATTTAATTTAAAACCCATATATTATAATTTATTATTAAGCTATGTCACAAAAACGTTAATGCGTATTACTTTCAGGCACAAACTACGTTTTCAAAAATACTTATTTTATGAAGTTGCCTTATACAGGGTCAAAAACAAATAAACTTTGCGACCAAATTTTAATGGCCCAATTTTGATTTTGAAGAAAAACACACATTTAATATGGCGCTGCTTTAAAGAAAATGTATCTGAAATAAAGCATTGTCAAAACTAAGAAGTTTTATGTAGGTTGCGTTGAGTCTTATTTTGCAAAAGTGGTGCAATTTACAAAATATATGTAAAAAATCAAAATTATCTTATGCAGCTGAAATTGCATGTGGGCTAGAAAGTGCATTTAAAAAAACTTTTTCCAATAACTTTTTTCGATATTTTCAGAAATAACCCATTTTTGAATTATTTTTTGGAAAAAATTAAAATTTGACAGATAATGCGAATTACGTGACTACTATTTTTTTGCTTAATTTTCATCTCGATCGAAGCAGAACTTGATGCCAAAGTCAAATTTTGAATAAAGCTATTAATAAAAAAAACCCCATATGATGCGGACTTAACTGGTGACACTGTATATAACGTAAAACATTTGCAAAAAAAATGTTACCTTCCAATCCTGATAAATTATCAATCTTCTAAATAAACTATATCTCGGTCTATACATATCACAAACTTTTTAAAAATCAACACTGTCTCACAGGGTGTATACCAAAGAACAATAACCTACTATTATTGTTTTAGAACGTCATTTCATCAGGTATTTTTATTTTAGAGATAAACTATTATAGGTCATAATCGTTATCAAGTCATAATGATAATCAATTGACAACATTAACTTACAGGGCACACAGTATTTATTTTCCTATTTTAATTGGAATGACAAAAATTATAAAAAATACTATACCTCTGGCATAAACAACTTCTTCCTAAAAGCACTCTTGATCGTCGAGAAATCAAACTCCTCCTTATTCCTCTCGTCGCTTAACTCACTCCCGAACTTACTCATGGGCGAGTAGTCCTCACAGTCACTCACGCCATTCGTAAGTGTTTCGTTTCCCTCATTAAAGTTAAGTTGGTATTCAATATCACTAGCTTGAAGTTTGGATTTAGGATAATTAGAAGCATTGTCGCGGTTAGAACTAATACTTGGAGAATTTGGACCACTTTGTGTGATACTGTCGGCTACATCGGAAGCATTGTCATGACTAGTACTTCTTTTGCCTTGGCTTGTTTTGGAGGAGAAGTACTTCCCGGTATTTTGAAACACCTTTTTGCACTTATTTTTTGAGCTTTTATACATTTCTTCTATATTAATACCAATCTTTTCTCTATCTCCAAAAGCGCCCACTCTCTGCTGTGCCGCCTGCTCAGAAATCATATTGCTTACTTTGCTCTTAAAATTATTCCAAGAATCTACAGCTTTCTTAGGTTTTCTGAGCAACGTGGGCCTTCGAAGTCTTATAGGCAACTTGCTCCTTGCTTTACAGTATTCCAGTTTTTCTGAGTCATTGGGACTAGAATCTCTATTATTCATAGCTAAATTTCGACGAGCCATGTTTATTTGACTACAAGAAATATGTTCTATGCTCGAATGATTCGATTGTGTAATTTCTTGGTTCATATTTTCCGGATCAAAATCGTTCATGGATTGGGATAGTCGGTGTTGAATCTTAAGGCTTCGTGGGACTTTGTAAAAACCATCTTCGTCGTCGGTACTGGACCTTAAGGTCAAATTAGGATCACTTCCGCTTTTTATCACAGCCAAGGGTATGGTTTCATGACTTCGATGTACAACAATTTCGGTTTGACCGCCGAATTTTTCTGAAGGGTGAATTTTGGGTTCGTCGGTCAGACCTTGTTCTAAATCTTCGTTAAGTATTTCATCAATATCGTCATCGCCTAAATCGACGTTAGGTTTCTCATCTAAATCAATTTTTTTGCCACTTAGTTCCTCAATTTCATTGTTTGCATTTGTGTCTTTGGAAACTTTCTCCCTACAATTAGTTTGTACCGTTCTAGATTCTTCATTATCTAAGTCATCGCTATCTGGCTGTTTTAATACAATTTGAATCTCACTTTTTACAGTATGTTTGACCAATACTGGCTCATCATTACAAGGTAATTCATTTTCGTAAATATTTTCCTCCGGTTCCATGATCTTTCTTTCACAAAACTTAAAACTTATTCTTGGCACATCGTATTCGAACTTGCTATTGTTTTTGTCAATGTTCGTCGGCTCTTCCACATCCACATAGAGTTCTTGGTCAGTCTCTGTTTCACTAGTACTTTTCCTGATATCTTGCGAACTTATTTTTTCCCTGGCGTCGTGAAAACTATCGTCTCCCTCATTATCTGAGGAACTGCTCGATGCACTTTCAATGTAGATACTGTTGGGTAGACTTCTCGATTTGTCGAATTCTAATTGTGCTTCTTGAAAATCGTAGAATCCCGATGATCGTTTTGAAGTTTTGTCTGAATTTTTCGAGTCACTGTCATTATTTGAAGGCGATTTTCGGAAAACTGGTGAACTGAGGTTGGGAATAGTGACTCTCCATTCTCTTTTTGTGATTTTGTTGCAGAACTTTTTCATTTTAGGTGCGTTTTCAGAATGTCACATTGCTTTAAATGTTTTTACTTTTTTTATTACGTACACACGTCATCGTTTTGAAATGTCCTTTTTATGATCGGTTCTATTTACAGCTGATCGTGTCAATTGTAACTAAATTAAAAACAATAAATATTATTCAGTCTAACCAACAAAGCTGTCGACGTAGGTAGGTACTTAGTGGGAAATATGGTAAAAAATGAGGTACGAAGGTATATTGTGTGATCGTGAAGCAAATAATACCTATAATTGACATGGTTGGTAGTTTTATTATTTAGATATACTTACGAGGTCCGTTTAGAAAGAAATATTAAAAAAAAAAGCTATAGTACCATCATTATAAGAAAATATACATGTGGGAGTAGAGAACATAATTTTTAGAATTTAATTGTATCGTGTGGTCAACTGTGGCGGTTTTAGACATCTACTTAGCGGGGGACAAATAATAAAAGCTATATACAGGGTGTTTCATTAAGGTCGAAGAGCGGCCATATCTCGGAAACTACTGGGCATAGAAACTCAGGAAAAGAAAAATGATCATTAAAGTGGCCATGAGAAAATTCTGGAAATAATTTTCAAGTTCCGCATTTTGCCGCAAGAGGGCGTAATTGAAAAGTAAATTTTTAAATTTTACATAACTCCGAAAATTCCACATTAAGGTATATGTTTGATAACACCATTTTAAAGCTTGGACAATTATGCATCATTTTGGTCTTATGCTCATTGGCGTACCGACTTTAATAAGAGTGGGGGAAGCTGTTGAAAGTGTAATCATTTAAATCGCTGTAACTTATAAACGACTTATCCGATTTTAGCAAACTAAAGACTGTTTGGAAGAGAAATGTATGCACTTTGACCAATCGTATTTAGTTGTCCATAATAGTTCTCAAAAAAAATGCTAGCAGGCGCTATTTGCAATAACAATACATTTTTTGATTTTACTCCGAAAAAATAAATCATACGGTATAATTATGATACCATAATCGAGAAGGAGATGAAATTTGCTAGAAAAAAATATTAAAACCGCAGCTCGGTATCTCCGTTCGTTTCAGAGTTATTGCCAAAACAATAATTTTTAAGACAAATTGCGCTCTCTAGCAATTTTATTAGAAACTCTCTTGTACATTGTACGCTCGCGACAATTCGATTTCGATTACTTACTTAGCCCCAAATAAACTATTCCACTTTTACTAAATTAATTTTGTAATTATTATTTTCATCAGATCTGGATATTTTTTTTCTTAAAGGGCATATTATGTTTGGTAATTATTTGATTTGTGTGGTTCGTTACTGTTAGCAATAAACGAAATAACAAATATTTAGATCCGCAGAATTCTACATCTTTCTCCTAATCATAGAGCATCAGGGTATGTTTTTTTTTAATAAAAGTACTCAAAACAAATGCTGAAAGTTATTTCCAAGTTTGCAGAATATTGGCAAGGGGGCGTTATTTCCTAATATTTTTTCTTCACAAAAATTGTCCGACCTAAAAAAATTAATTGGTGGGGGGATGTCAAATGTTTTTTTAAAATAAACTACGATACGATTACTCCGGTTTGGCATAACCGGTTTTAATAAACTTGGCCTCATTTAAGAGAGCTTTATTTAACCTATAAACCAAGCTTGTTTTTGTATCCACGAGTTTTGCCATCGCCGTTAGATGGCGTTAACTGAAATATACGCAACATTAGACTCAGTCAACGTATTACTATTTCTTCTAACGTTTTGTTCATTCATTAATAATTTCATTTACTTTGGTCAATAACTCCGGTTCTAATTTGCCTTTTTTACCAAAATTTTGTTTTTTATTATGCAACCTGAAATTAAATAAAAGCAGAAAAAGAAATATGGGCAAATTTGACAAAATTTCGTTTTATGCTTTTATTAGTTTTCCAACAATTTTTTTTTATTTTAATACTGTAACTGCTACCCAATCACTGGTATTTGGCCACTTCAACAAAATATTGATAATTCATCGTCCATTTCCGACTTTTCTAAAAAAAATGCCTAACCATCTAAAGTGTGATGTTAAGAAGTAATAACAGCGCACAATAAATATAAGAATGGAAATTCACGAATCAATCTTTGGTTAACAATGATATTTGTTTTAGATTTCTGTAGAATAACTTTTCACCTTAGAGGCCTTAAATCAACATTTTAAAAATGTATAGCCTACTCTTATCCCGAATTAAAAATTAAATAAAAATGGACCAATGATCTGGGCCTCTAGATGAAACAATTTAACCATTGAAAATTTAAATATCTGTCTAAAACCTCATAAAAAGTCTGCAGTATGGCAACGCAGCGGTAAGAGATCCGCCCCCAAAGTTGTGACCGCCATGGCATTGGTCTGAGGCCTTAATGACGTTGTTTAATTCATTTCCGTTTAGGGATGTCCACAGAAAATGTATCGCGGAAAAACATCGATGATTGCGATGCATCGAAAATTTTTTTAATAGATTTAGAATTACAAATCTAATTACTACTATGATTATTTTACGAATAAAATTAAGGCATAATAAATCTATTAAAAATCATCGATGCATCGACAAATATCAAATGGCCTCCATGCATCGCTTAGAAACGATATATCGCATTGAAAATATCGATGTTTTCGATGCGTCGATGAATATCGAACATTTTTATTTTCGTTTGGTGTTCTTTGACAGCGGTCTAAAATTTTCTTCAGTTTAAGGTTGAATTCTCAACGTCATTCAATCTATTGCCAACCTATAACCTATTTCGCGTTGATTTTTTGAGTTTATTATTTTAATCACTAACATTTAAAGAAAATCAAAATCGTCGGTACATTATTTAGGTAGTATCTGATATATTACAAAAATATCAATTTATTTTATTGCTAATTTTGGGAGAATTGTATAGTGAAAGAACAATGAGTGACAATGACATAATAATGTTAAAAAAAATCTTACCCGATATTTTTCGCTATACAATTCTCCTAAAATAAGTTATGAAATTCCTTGATATTTATTAAATATGCCAATTATTACCTACAGAATATCAAGTCGATACTGATTTTCTTTAAATTTTGTAAAAAAGCTAGAAAAATTAAATAAATCTACGCGAAATAGGTTATAGGTTGGCAAGCATGTTGATTCTCCTACCTTAACGGTTTTGTGTAATAATTGCTGTGAGATTTTTTGAAGACTAATTAAGATAGTCGCAAGTGTCAAGTATGCGAAAATTCGGAAAATAATAATTCTGCAGGTTACTTTTCATAGGTGAGTAAATAGAAAGTTGGGTTATTTGTAGGTTAGGTTTAAACTATAAGTAAGTTATCCCTACTTCCTGCCCCACCCAGCTCTTCACCGCCTCTCTCCGACAATAGTATATTAAAGTAGGTACACGTTTCATAAGAAGCGGTTTTTTTAACGCGTCTATTTTTAAAAAACGAGCCACAAAGTGGCGAGTTTTTTTATTGACACGTGCGCTAAAACGCCTTTTGAAACATGTGCTTTATACATTTTTTTCTATTTCACCTTTTATAATCAAGAAAAATACATTTTAAAAAGAAAATAAATCCTTCAAATTTTGTAAATTTTTATGTCTAAATTTTATGTTGGTAATACTATTTTTTATCATAGGAGCCTCTGGACAACAAACATTATTTTGCGAACTGTCATTTTTTGATTTATTGACCCATTTTCACCACGAGATTCTAAAGTTATTTTAGCGATATGAGATTTGAAATTGGACGGAATACGTTGTGTGATCCTTGTACATTCGGTACATATACAGAGCGTTCGGAAATTCGGGAGATTTTGCTACTTTTTTTCGAATTTCAAAAAACGTGATTTTACGTCACGGCATTGCTATTTAGTATAGAGAAGATGGAAAATTCAAATAAAGTTGAAGTTAAAATCGACATTGGAAGGTTAGTAGATTGAATTTTGGATAGGATTTGGCAGAAAATGATAGCTTGAAGCATCTACAAAAGATTGATTTATAGATTTATACAACCAACATACATGACTGTTATCCACACAGAATAAAAAAATTGTGTGTCCTTAAGACCACACGACAGAAGTGAAAACTTCAACAAGGTGAAATTAACAATATCAAATACAATTTTTTAATTTTGTTTCTTTTAGGTTAGGTTCGTAAGCAGTCATAAAAATAACATAAACTTGGAATACGGGATAATTTTACTGCATACGAAAAAAGATATTTCCTAAAATTGAACAAACCCTTGAATTTTTACATCTTCAACAAAAGTCAGAAATCATAATAAATTAGGTCCACGGAATAAGCAATTACGGTAAACCTTACTTCACCCTACGTAAATATATAATTTTAAAAATGCCAGAACATACCTGAGACGCAGACGAGTGTCTATACAACGCACACTGTTTGCGGCATGCTCTTGCATATAACGTTCATTCGGGTCAGGATTAAATATAGCAGTTGAATTCGAGCGTTACACAGCCGAGTGTGACGCGTGACGGCTCAGTTTAATTCAGTGTCCACAAAAAGTGCTAAACGCGCCTAAAGAAGTTTTCAAACACTTCAAAAAGTAGGTTATCAAGCTATTTTTCCTATGCGAAAAATGGGTTTTCTCGTAAATCACAAAGGCCGCGCAAGTCAATGAAATAAAACATTTAAATGTTACCAACATCAAATAAAGAAAAAACGCGTATCGAAATAGCTTCATTACGATACGCAAATGCGTATCGTACTGAGCTTATTATGAACGTGAAATAGAAAAACGATATTGTCAACACATTTTAATAGCGTTTATGAATGACATGTGCCATCTATAGCTACCAGATCAATGAAATAGACTACGATTTGCTCAACAAGCTCTGTCATTTGATTGGATTGAAAAAA
This sequence comes from Polydrusus pterygomalis, assembly GCA_963969555.1. Classification (NCBI taxonomy): domain Eukaryota; kingdom Metazoa; phylum Arthropoda; class Insecta; order Coleoptera; family Curculionidae; genus Polydrusus; species Polydrusus pterygomalis. Next base: position 8,915,567 of record OZ018376.1, read on the forward strand.
ATGTTTGTCTACTTTTGACGCTTCCCCCATATAACGAGTACCTATTTCAATAGAGAGTGAAAAAAATTGAATTTTGCCCAGTGTTATTATGTAAGTAAGGTTGGTTCTATTCCTATTCAATTTAGGAACAGGTAAAACGAAGGTCGTCTAACGAGGTAGTTATCGAACGAATGATAATGAATGACACTGGGTTTAAAAAACGTGATTCTTTATTAAAATATGTAAAACCGTCAATAATTTCATATTTATGATTACAATTTAATTGTGGATTAAATTTGAATGGTCAATTTAAATTTACAGGTATTTTATTGGGTTGTTATCTCAAATTACGAAGAATGTAATGTCAGGTAATATCATGCAAGGTTTTTGAACGAGAAGTTTTATCCGTTTTGTGATTTTTAATCTGAGGTTGTTATCTTTCATTATACCTGGCAATTATACAAAATATGTAATACTTAAAGGCGTCGCGAAAGTGCTGTTGTGGCAGTGGCGCAGCGAGGGGGGGGGGGGGGGTTTAGGGGTTAAACCCCCCCAGACGCCCAGACTAAGATGGTTTTTTACGGTTTAGACCAGGGCTGAAGCCTTTGAAAATGGTAAAATGTGAAAAAAAAAAATAATAGTAGGATGAAACCCATTGGCAAAGGAAGAGAATAGAACAAAAATGAAAGGAAAAATAAATTACGGGCGATTCGAGGTCGGGAAGTGGAAAGGCGTGAGTTTTTAAGGGTAGAAAATGATTTATCTCGATTTCCGGCAAAACTACAAGTCCTATGGAAAACGTTAAACTGCAACGTGTAGGTATAAGACGCCTGTCCCAAGAAGTGGGAAGATCTTTATGGAACATGCAGGACTATTCTTAAGAAGCAGCTAAATTTATTTCCTTATAAAGTCCTATGGAAAACGTTAAACGGCAAAGTTGTAGGTAATAAAAAGATCTACAACTTTTGTATTTACACTTTTTTCACATAACCTCAAAATTTATGTGAAAAATTCAAATAACCAAGTTATTGGTTTTTTATTTTTATCTTTTAAAAAGAAATTTTATTTTTCACGAAATTTGGTAAAAAGTTACCTTTTTATGTCCCAAACACACTGTAATTTTTTTGATTTAAAATATTTATTTTTTCACTTTATTTTGACTTAATATCAAAAAAGCACCTTAATTTTCAATCGAAAATTCTCACGTCAAAATATCTGCTTTTTTAAAAAAGTCGGTGGGCTTTTTGTTCGTTGAAATCTCTACGTTCTGATGGTGCAAAAAATATATACATTACTATGGTAAATGTGATGAAATTCCCTTTAAATCCTACCTTTAATTATATTTAGAACAACTATTTTCGCATATTTTTTGCGATCTTTATGTTTTATGGATTTGTAATTTTTTTGTTTATCAATGTAACATGGAATGTTACTTTTTCGAGTAATTAAAGTATAAATTTTAATAAATAGCTCAAAATTGTACATAATAATTTTAAAAAAAAATAGGATTCGAGTTTTTTTCGTTTCTTTGCATTTTTTGAGAACATTTACCATAGTAATGTATATTTTTTTTTACACCATCAGAAAGTAGAGATTTCAACGAACAAAAAGCCCACCGACTTTTTTAAAAAAGCAGATATTTTGACGTGAGAATTTTCGATTAAAAATCATATTTTTCTTGTAAAAGATAAAAATAAAAAACCAAAAACTTGGTTATTTGAATTTTTCACATAAATTTTGAGGTTATGTGAAAAAAGTGTAAATACAAAAGTTGTAGATCTTTTTATTACCTACAACTTTGCCATTTCACGTTTTTCCATAGGACTTGTAGTTTTGCCGGAAATCGAGATAAATCGTTTTCTACCATTAGAAACTCACCCCCTTCCACTTCCCGACCTCGGATCGCCCGTAAATTATTTTTCCTTTCATTTTTGTAATATTCTCTTCCTTTTCCAATGGGTTTCATCCTACTATTATTTTTTTGGTTTCAAAAATTATCGACCCTGGTCTAAACGGCCTTTAAACAGGTATTAATTTAAAAAATACAGAATTTGTATTCATACAAATTTTCCTACAGTATTAAAATTAACGACCAAATAAAAAAAAAACGCTTTTAAAAATTTTGAAATCCCGTTCTTTTTTTTTGAAAACCCCCCCTAATACAACATTCTGGCTGCGCCACTGTGTTGTGGAACAATTGACAATGCGACGACGCCGAATAATTTGACTTATTTCTAAAAAGGCACTAAATCAGATACTTTAAAAACTGGTACTGTCTTCATAATAATAATAGTTTTGAAAAAATGTTCAAGCAACATGTAAAAACTAGTTCGCGAATGAACTGTTTAAAAGAACTATTCTTTAAGGTGAACAGGTGAACTAGACGAACTAGTTCTCAATTTAGAACGACTAGTTTATTCGCCGCGAACCATTAAGGGAATTTTACGGAATTAGTCCATTATCTCAAAGTGGAGCGGTAGAGATATAGGGAAAAAACCCACATTCGTCTCCACAAACATATTAAAAAAGGTCAAATTAATGTGGTGTACATGTTTCGGTACTAAAGTACCATCATCAGTACCGAAGGGCTAAAATAAATTTAGGAAGAATAGAAAGAGGAAGGACAAGTTATATTAATGTACTTACCCCAAGTGCCACTTATACTAGGAATGTAATAGATTTAAAAAATTAAAAACCATGAATGAGACGAGGACATTTTGAGTGCTTAGACGAATACAGATTAAAAAGTGGTCATAAAAATTTTCTTCTTCTACCCGTACATTGTAACGACGTACACGAACTAGTGCGAACTGTTAACAATTACCGTCAGTGGCGTAGCCAAGTGGGGGCCAGGGGGGGCGCCTGCCCCGCCCCCTTGCATTGCGCCCCTTGCCGCTTGGTGCCCGTATGCAAAATAAAAATATACTTTAATTACACCCTGTAACATTAATAATTGAAATTGAAAATAATTTGGTATTCTATTATATGTATTTTGAAAAACAAACACCATATTTTTAATAATAATAATAACAGTGGTTCTAAAAAATCATAAAGCGCCTCCATATATGTTCGCCCCTCCCGCCCCGCAAGGCTGGCTACGCCACTGATTACCGTCACACGGTTTACTTTTTGCGACTATCTGGTCTTGATACTACACAATTTGGAAGAGATTTTATTTCGATGTTTACAATAAGCATCAATGAAATCATAAAATCAAATAAAATCATCGTAACTAAAATATCGATCTAAACACATCGATGTTTTTTCCCATCCCTAGTTGAGAAGCTGCCGGCAAGACTTTCGCGACGCGCTTGTCAAATTTTTCTGTAAGCATTTCATTATAGAAACCTTTGTCAACAAAAGCAGGTGTTAAAATTTACCTTTTAAAAATCAAATTAAATTGTTATGTAACATTTATGTAGGTGGGTCCTATAAGTGGATACAGTTCGATATACAATCGATGACCTAACCTTCAAATTAAGAAATACTATCATCCAAGGCTACAAACATGGCTTTACGAAGAATACTTTTTTCTGTGGGAGCAGAAGAAATGAAGAAACAAACAAAAACTGAGTAGGAATGTTGAGGATAATCTGGAACTTCTGAAGTAGAAATTTGGCCTTAACCTAAAAATCTAGTAGGTTTTCGTTATTATTTTCGGCCAATCATAAGTATATTAACTAATTAATCATTAAATAATTATGAAGAAGAGGTCAAGTGCGAGGCGAATGGTCTTATGTATCATCGTTTTTTTTTTTGTGTTACCTACCCTACCTGTTGGGTGTCAGTAACTACCTGAATTAACAATCAATCAGGTATTCCGTCATCTTTGACAGTCGTTAGAAGTAATGATTCATCGCTAATTTTTCTAATTTCTTAAACAATTCACACAATGGGCTTTACGGAACAGTACAAAACATTCATGGTTGAAGCGTATTTTCGAAACGGGGTTAGAGTAAATGCATGGTGAGTGGCAATACAATCCGGGTTTGTGCATGGACGATTTTCACCAACATTTTCCTAACGTTGCTCTTATTGCTGGGGATTTTTATCATTGCCTGAAAAGAACCATGGCTGTGTTTAGGGAAACAGGTTTTATAAAAACACAAAAAAGGAGCAGGAAGACCATCTGTAAGAACAGAAGAACTTGTTGCAAACGTTCGTGAAATAATGCAAAATACGCCAACAAATTGTATAAGAAGCCTGTCCCAAGAAGTGGGAAGATCTTTATGGAACATGCAGGACAATTCTTAAGAAGCAGCTAAATTTATTTCCTTATAAAGTGCAAGTATTCCAATGTATATGTCGTAGGCTGATAGTGAAATCCGTCATTTCATGAAAAGCCTAGTCATATCATGCTGCACGCTAAAAGGTATATTGGCAACTGGTTTGTTCGTTGTTCCCCAGAGCATTTTTTTGCATTTTTTTTAAATTTAATTTAAATTTTATTTTTATAAAATAATATTAGTTGAAAAAATTGAAAAAAATGCTCTGGAAAACAACGAACAAACCAGTTGCAATATACCTTTTAGCCACGCTTCATGATATGACTAGGCTTTTCATGAAATGACGGATTTCACTATCAGCCTACGACATATATAAAGTTAGCGAAACACATTTGACCAATCGAGTCGGGAATAGGCAGATAATTTGCCGCCTTTTTGTCGTTAATTAGTTGTGATAACGACGATTTTGTCGTATTTCATTTTTTTTTTAAAACTTCGGGTTTGTTCGGGTTTTGGTGAACTCCGCAAATACTGTTTTTACACACGAACAAACCCGAAGTTTTTTTTTTAAAAAGGAAAACGACAAAATCGTCGTTATCACAACTAATTAACGACAAAAAAGCGGCAAATTAGCCGCCTATTCCCGACTCGATTGGTCAAAGGTGTTTCGCTAACTTTATATACATAGTATTCCAAGAAACCCAAGCCGTAGATTTTGAAAGACGCAGGAATTACTCTCAATGGTTTACCCAAAATGTATTGGAAAGAAATAATTTATTAGACCTGACTTTTTTTCGGATAAAGCCTGGTTCCACCTCTCCGGTTATGTGAATTCTCAGAATACACGCATGTGGAGTAGTGAACAACCCCATTTTTTTGTAGAGTCCAAGAAAAAGAACAATAATTACATAAATTGCTGAAATTGGCCACCGCCATGCTTCATAAATGCATACGTCTTTTCATATTTTCGAAAGTGTTGACCAACATCTCTGGAGAAATGTTACCACATTCTTGTAATTGTTCTAAATTTACAACTTGTGTTTTAAAAATAGTGTTCTTTAAATGAGGAAAAACGAAGTAATCCATAACCGTTAAACAAGGTAATCTAGGTGGGAATTCAATGTCTGATCGAAAACTGATTAATCTGTCGTCGAAAAAAATGCGTACCTAAGTAGTTAATAGTTTCGGCGGCTGTATGGGCGGTTGCACCGTCCTTCCGTCCTGTTGAAAATATCCAAAACGTAGTTCGTCGTCAAGCAATTGCTCCACAAATGGATTCAAAATATGGTCTCTATACCGCTGTGCTGTAACTGTGTCATGGAAAAATATAGGACCAACAATTCTTCTTCTAACCAGACACCAATTTTTTGAGGGTGCAATGTGGACTCTACAAAAAAATGGAGATTTTCACTACCTACTCCACATGCATGTATTCTGAGAATTCACATAACCGGAGAGGTGGAACCAGGCTTCATCCGAAAAACATGTCAGGTCTAATAAATCATTTCTTTCCAATAAATTTTGGGTAAACAGTTGAGATTAATTCCTGCGTCTTTCAAAATCTGCGGCTTGTATTTCTTGGAATACTTGCACTGTATAAGGAAATAAAACACAGCCACGGTTCTTTTCAGGAAATGATAAAAATCCCCAGCAATAAAAGCAACGTTAGGAAAATGTTCATGAAAATAGTAAATGTACAAACCCGGATTGTATTGCCACTCACCATTTACTCTAACCCCGTTTCGAAAATACGCTTCAACCATGAATAATTTGTGCTGTTTCGTAAAGCCCATTGTGTGAATTGTTCAAGAAATTGGAAAAATTAGCGATCTTACTTGTAACTTGTAACGACTGTCAAAGATGACGGAATAACTGATTGATTGTTAATTCAGGTAGTTACTGACACCCAACAGGTATTAAGCTCTACGGCTAAGCATTACGTCCTTAGATGCAAGGCCCTCTTTGATGCAAATAATTTTTGCTCGCACGGTATAAATAAAAGAGTGTTCGTAAAAACCTAAACTCCGCAGTTTTAGAGAAGAAAGCATTAAGTTTGAACAAAACTGTTGATAGTTTGACAAGCGGACCTAAGACATCGCTCAGCCTGCCGGCCATGAGTCAAAGAATTCCTCTTCTACAGTTTTAGATTAGGATAGCGAATTTAAAACTTTCCATGTAAAGATCCTTTTAATAGTAAAAAATTTTAAATAACATTTATTTACGAATCAATCAAATGAAAATAAAAGTAAGAAAAGTGATACAACGACTGTGACGTGGCCATTCATTGTCTAGCGATCATTGACTCTTCAAGTACCTACTTAAGCGTTGTACACAACCGATTATCTAAGGATTACCTTTATTTGATTAATTAATGGATATATATATATATATATATTGTATTATTTTACTAGTATTTCCATTTACCTAGTTTAGAAACGTCGCTATTGTCTGCTATATTAATATTTACATAGCACTTGTACAGTGTGAGTTTGTAACTTGGAATAGATTCAGTAAATCCAGGACAGTTTTTTTTTTGAAAAAATGCTTGCAAAATATTTAAAGTTGCGGTATTTTTTATAAAAAAAATATTGATACATTGTGTCCCAAATTAGAGATATGACAATATCGATTATTTTTAAATGGCAACCCTAGTTTTTATTGACTGTTTTAAAGTTCATATTAAGTTATACATAAGTACCAAATTTCCAATTCTTATTCCTTATTATTTATAAAATATTAAACAAACGAAAATTAATTTAATTGAAAAATAAACAAACCTTCTACCCATCTTTAATACTTTTTTGTTAATAAATGCTCAAAATGTTGTCCATTCATTATTTCAATCAATCAATCAATCAAAATGCCTTTTATTTTGGTAAACCGATAGTGGTTACATAAAATTTGGAAAAGGGGTGGCGGTATCCAAACTAGTTGCTCTATACAACCACCCTAGATAAGTTATAATAAAAGATATTTATTTACATAACAAAATACTAAACTATAGCAATGAACGAAAGAAAATGTTTAAACAAAATATGTGTTCAAAAACATAAAAAAAGAAAAAACATAAAAACAACCGTTAATATAGTTATATCACCATCAATAATCATCTCAAAGTCCGATCTCTGCTCCCCAGTATCTCTTTCTTAACTAGTCTAATGGACATATAAATTGATTGGGAGGTCTTAACATGGAGAGAAAGGGAATTATACACTGTAGGAAAACGATCCCTTCCGTAAAGAGTTCCGTTCTGTGACGAGGTACACTAAACAGTTCTCTATGTCTGGTATGCAGGTTATGTGTATCACTGCCTTTAGTAAAAATATCAAATAGATAGGATGGAGAACCATTAGCAGTAATTTTAAAAACAGTTTTAGCCAATTGTAATTTGAAACGTTCTTCAACATTAAGCCAACCTGAATTTATCAGACTTGCAGTTATATGATCATACTTTCGGAGGTTATAACAAGAACGTAAACAGGAATTTTGGATTTTTGTAGGCCTGTCTGCTTTTCTCCCTCCTCAACAATGCAGGCCAGTATACGATGTTACAATAAGTCAATTGTGATAATACCAAGGAATTGGTTAACTTAAGTTTCAAATCGGTACTGAAAATATATTTATGCAAATAAGTATAATAGCTTTAGTGTAAAAAATGTTTTTTTTTATTAAGTTGTTAACGTGAGAATTAAACATTAAATCAGCATCTATATAAGCCTAGATTCCTACAAGTATTAACTGGTTGTAAAGCAACTCCGTTAAGTATGATCCTAAAAGCAGGGTTGTCAAAGAGCTCCTTTCTATCATTTCCTATTAGCATTAGTTGTGTTTTGCCCTCATTAAGAAACATTCCGTGAGCCTTAGAAACCTTAGAGATTGTTTAGATTGTTGCCAGATCATGGTTAATTTTATCCATTGCTAACAGCAGAAACAACATATGAAATGAAAAATATATTTGGGTATCATCAGCGGATTGATGTGAACTACAGTACTAAGATCGAAGGCCCGGGTTCGTTCCCCGGTGCCGGCAAAAAAACGTCGATGTTAAATTTGGAATTTGGTTTAAGAGCTGCGCCGTCTTTCGAAAGAGACGTTAAACTGTGGGTCCCGTGTCATGGATGTTGGCACGTTAAAGAACCCTACCCTCGACTCCTCGACAAAAGAGGGATTCGGCAAAATTACCAGATAGTGTGTGACAAATTCCCTGGCGTCGGTGATTGGCCTCGTTGCGGAAATAGGCCGACGTAAAATTTAAAAAAAAAAAATCAGCTGTGCAAAGAGAAAAAATTATAGGACCCAGGATGCTGCCCTGAGCCACACCTTTGTTTACACGGAGAAGCTTTGAGATATTATTTTTTAATACAACTCTCCGGTATCTGCCTTCCAAATAGTTTTTTTTTTAATTTAGAGTACAAATTACTGTATAATTTTGGTTTGATTGTAGAACTCGCGAGGAACCTAGTGGGCCCTTGCATTTGACGTCTTGTCGGCTTGTTATGATAAAGAGAATGAGATATATATCTTGGTAATGATCAGATTAAAAAAACAATGAACTTATAATTACGTGATATTTTAAAACCTATGTAATCCTTTTATATCGGGACCCATAAAAAATATTTAAAAAACCTCAAAATTTACGGTTTTATCAATGTTGAATCTACAGTTACGTTCTCGCACACACGCGTAATATGTACACTTGACAAACAAGAGATATGCTCATTAAATTTAAAGCAAATAATAAAATATGACCCGAAAAAATGTAGGAAAGTCATTATTAAAATTCTATTATTTAGGTACCGTTCTGGTAAAAAAAATTAGAAGTTAATAATAATGTATAAGTACCTACTATAAGTACACGTCAAACGTGTTGACTCACTTTTAAATTGCTTAAATTATGGAATCTGAGATTGTTAGGCGCGTAATAAAGAACGATGGGGGGGGGGGGGTCATTAGGAGTCATGAGCCAGGAGTCTTCCAAGAATTAAAATGATACCGTAAAACGGGGTTACTTTGTCACCCTGGGGTAACTTTGTCATCTTCAGTGGCGCGCCATGTTTTTTTTATATAGAGGGCATAATGGGCGGCGGAGACTCAAATAATAATGATGATTCTTTTGTTACAAATCCAGCTACCTAATTGAAGCTTGAGGACCTACGAAAAACCCCTGGCAGCCGACCATATGGCAACTATAGCAAAGAAAATTTGGAAGCAGTAGTGGAGGCCGTTCGAAATGGTATATATGAGCAAAAAACTAGCCGCTTAAACCTATGGTATTCCACGCATGACCTTAGTCAATAGATGCCTTGGAAGGCACAAGAAGTCCGTGGGACATCCCACAGTCCTTAGTAAGGAAGAAGAGCAGTTAATTTCAAGGACCCTGGGAGTCGTTGCAGAATGGGGATTTCCACTAACTTTAAACCTTAAGTTTTGTGCCATACTGATTAGTCTTAGCTCGGTTTTCACTTTTTTTTTTGTTTAGTTGAGTTTATGTTAAGTTGAAATTTATTTTGTTGTTTATGTTTATTCTAGCATTAAGGTTTGGGTATTAAAGTTCCTGTTTTCTATTCGTTAATAAATGTACTTACAGTTTTCTTTACTAGAAATAAATATTTTGCTACTTTAATAATAATAATAATAATAATAATAATAATAATAATAATAATAATAATAATAATAATAATAATAATAATAATAATAAAAGACTTTATTGTAAATAAGTTACAAAAGGCGAAGTTGAGGCAGAACCTCCTAGCTTTAGTATAAAGCAGTAGTTTATTTCTCGCGTTTTTCATCATTTTGCCATTAAAAAAATTTGATATATACCCCCCCAAAAAATTTTACATCCATATCTGGGGCTAGTTTGTCGCTATTATGTTGTTTCAGGTGTTTTACGTGTATTTAAGATTTGCTGACAAAGTAGCCCCAACCACGGGGCTACTTTGTCACCCTAAATATATATTATTTTTTATGTCTAGGGTTTACTATAAAAAATTTTGCATAGTTCATAGTTGTAGAGGATGATTACGTCGGTATAGTCATAATTTTTGCACACCCAAATTCCCAAGGATATCCGAGTTATAAGTAAAAATATGTTAGTTAATTAAAGTAGTCAGATGAAGAAAACTGTTTGAAATTATTAAGATTAGCTGCTTGACACGTAGAAATGAAGATTGACATACTACTTTTATTATAAAGATTTTTTAACTTCGCGTAAATAATTATCTTTATTATTCCAGAAATTAAAACAAAAATCAATTAATTTTGAAGAAGTAGTCCATACTCAAAGTGGAGTTTAATTTATAGAAAAAAGAAAAGCACAAAGTATTTCTCCACAATTTTTTTTATTATTAGAATAACTAGGCGAACCTAAAATGATTCCTAATATGTTTTCCTGATGATGAGTGTTTCTACACTCGAAACATGTCGAATTGAATTATTATGAATCATTCTAGGTTCGACCAGTTATTCTAATAATAAAAAAAAATTGTGGAGAAATACTTTGTGCTTTTTTTTCTATAAAAATCAATTAGTTTAACAAAGACATTCAAGGACTCATCCATACATACAAAGAAAATTCGTGGTTAAAAGTCCGTCTCCCGAGTCTGTGGCTACGAAGTCTTGTAGCCTTACAAGGTGATAAAAGGGGTAAATAAGTTAATTATTATCAAACAAATGACGCTGTTATTTTGGCAATTTGAGCGATATGTTTCCTAATCACAGCCCGCAGGAGATATGTTCCCTAATCACAGTCCGCAGGAGTGTTATACAAAAAAACAATTAAAAAAATCAAAAATTAAACAGACTGTTTGTCGAGCAAAGCAGCCAACAATGCCGCAGCCTGGGCTACGTAAGTAAATCAATATTATTATTTTTTTTATATATTTAAGCGAAAAGTCTACGTATTAAGGTAGTATGATGCAGAAACAGAAACGATGGTACATAGATAACTGCCGTTAGTTTGAAAATTTAGGCAGTCTACAGTAACTAAATCCAGAGTCTAAATGGTTGGACTGTAATGGATCTCTATTTATAACCAACAAAAATAAAATCATTTTGCTTAGAATTTGCAAAATATACGCATTCAAAATTTGCTGCCAAATGTTTTAAAATATCTCGAGTTTGCCAATTCCGAGTTTTTGCTGAAAATTCCCATTGGTTGAAGGTTGTAGACCATCAACCAGGTTTTGTATTATTTATTCTTAATTAAATAATACTAATTTCTATTTCTATAAATTTAGTTTCTTTAGGGTCCAAAATTTTAAATTTATATGAACATTTTTTTCTGATTAGCCTTTTTTAAACTTGAACTTATGGGTTTCACATTAACACGAACAATTAAAAAACTACTGATCTTGTATACGTTTCTGAATTTATTTTGAGTAGATTTCAAAATTTCGACTGTGTGTTTTTTGTTCATTTTATTATTATTACAATTTTCAGTCAGCTTTATTAATTACTTAAGTTCAATTCGTAAACATTTTTGTGGATCAGAATTTTTGGTTGTATTTAACAAGCGGCCAAATACCAGGCTTTTAATAATAATTAACTAACCAGCAACTTTGACGGTGACCGTAAGTGACATTGGAAGGCATTATTTACTCACAATCAAAGCTAACCGGGGCGCCTCAGAGAAAATCCAAGGGTGTTAGGTCAGGAGAATGCGCAGGCCGTATGGGGCAATTAATCTATTGGTAAAGCGTTCTGTCCAATATATTTTATTGACTTTCCAATATTCTGTACTTAATTGATTCTAAACAACTTTTATCAAAAGAATTTTTCAAAAAACATTAATTTTTTTTTAACCGAAATCGTAACTTTTCGTCTAATTCTTGGCCTAATTAATAATCCGCGACACCGCCAATGGAACAGCTAGAAAATAAAAAAAACCCTGAAGATGCAGGTAGCGACGGAATCCTATTCAGGCAAAGTTGCTTCTTCTTGGTGAAAAAAAATTATGAATATTCCTTCCGGTCGTACTGATAGATAAGGGGGGTACTGAGGAACAGTACCCTCCTCCAGAGCCAGTTTGTGTCATCAATTATTGCTTAAGTTAACCCCATTATCACTATGCTAACTTTTCCCTCCCAGGAAGAAAAGCTATCTACGTGCCTAGTTTCCTTTCACACTACAGATGATTCAGAAAATTTCATATCGAATAATGACCGAAAAATATCTAGAATATATACAGCATATGAACAGCAAACAGCAAATTTATAAAATAAGAGTAAACGAATGTGAATGTGTGAATATACGAAAAATAATTATTATCAAGCAATAAATAGGTCTGACAGTTGACTTCTCTTTTACTTATTGGCCGGTCAAAAAGCTATTAAAAACAAAATATTAACATTGGCTTTAATTAAAAAAATATTTTTATAAATATTCGAACTTGACACACTGACACACCAGCTGTAAAACACGTTATTGTATTTTAATCCAATTTGGTTTAACCTGTATATTATTTTTTCCGCATACACTATTTACACTTTTTTTTATTGACAACTTTTACACTTTTTTAGATACTGAGGTATGTATGTATTTAAACTATGGCACTAAATAACTAAAAAGTTTAACGGCACTCGTTCCGATTTTATGTTGCGCGCACGGTACCTACTGTATTTTTCCGTAAATTTATTGCGTTTTTCGTCACTTCCGTAAATTGTTCTTGATTTTTCGTAGTTTTTCCGAACGAACTGAGGCCAACGCAGTGCCGTCTCCCGATGAGCTAAAAATTCACTCGTATTCGTGGTTGACGACGCTATTATTATCACATGTGGGACTCCTCCTTTGCTAATAACACAGATATAGAGTAAAGCCGGCTCGGGAACGACGGTACGATCGGCGCAATTTTTAGTTTTTATCATATTATCAAGGAATAGCATTATTCTGAGTTCTCTCTCAGTCGTTGCGTTGTGCCATGCTGCCAGAATATTTCTTAAATTATAACTAAAATTTTGTCTGCTGCGTTGTTTTTATGCTATGGTCGATTAAAAAAGTATGAAGTGTTTCTCGATAGTACAATGACAATGACTAGTGTTTCACTCTCCTGCGAGGCAAAACGGAAAACACCAATACGAAACTAATATTAAAGCGAGCAATAGAAACCTATATTTTCACAATGGTTTATGAAAAGAAAACACAAGAAAACGTCCCGGGTTATTAATTATCTGGTTAAAACAACATTAAACTATAATTTACACCATATTCAAAACATATTACCACACATTGTTTACCAAAAAAAGACAGATAAACAAAACGGATACGTGTTTTTAGAATTCTGACATCGGTAACTGACCTATTTTTGCACTTGCGTGCATTCTGTTCCGCCCCGTGCAGGCAACCAGCGTTGCCATTTTGTGCCTTAATAATACGGAGACAATATTATTGATGCATGTTCCAGTACACTGCGCACTAAAGCTATGTAGAGTTGTGTAATACAATTTACATTCCTACTATACTACTTACTATAAGACCATACATCTTAGATGCTTTGTTAGATACATTTATTAGGTGGGAACGAAAAATAAGCATACAGTCGAAAGTCACCCCGAGGTCCTTAATCTCATTCACCCGGGACAACACTGTTCCATCTATTACGTAGCAAAATTTATTTTTTCCCTTTTGCGGGTAAACGACATCACGTGGCATTTATTTACATTAAAAGCAATTTTTTATAATTTAAAACCAATCCATTACTTTATCGAGGTCTCTCTGCAGCGCAATGCAATCATCTAGGCTATTAATCCTAGCATAAAGCTTTACGTTATCTGCAAATAATAATCGTTTAAATAGTTTGATTACATTGGCAAGACTGTTAATAAACAGAAGAAACAGCAATGGCCCTAGGTTTGAGCTCTGAGGTACGCCAGAAACGGGAATAAATGAGTGAGAAATATAACCCCTAACCACGACGTGATGGTTTCTATTTGCTAGATAAGGCATAATAAATATAGTCAGGTTATACTACCTTTACGATTTCTACTCATTGTAACTATTTCTTCGGCATAAAATTTATTTACCAATGTTTAATGTTGACAAAATTTTTAGGTTAGAAAATAAAAGTCGAAACCATTATGATCGTTCGGTAAATACATACCAACACACGTCTGAATCCTCGGTGGTCGCATGATCTAAAAATTTCCTTACTCCGATCTTATCTGCGAGGTGAAAACCGAATTCGACCAATGTATGTATACAGTGTGACCACTAAAGTCCGCATCATATGGGATTTTTTTTATTAATAACTTTATTCGAAATTTGACTTTGGCATCTAGTTCTGCTTCGATCGAGATAAAAATTAAGCAAAAAAATAATAGTCACGTGATTCGCATTATCTGTCAAATTTTAATTTTTTCCAAAAAATAAATCAAAAGTGGGGTTATTTCTAAAAGTATCGAAAAAAGTTATTAGAAAAAGTTTCTAGCCCACATGCAAAATTTTAGCTGCATAAGATAATTTTGAATTTTTACCCATATTTTGTAAATTGCACCACTTTTGCAAAATAAGTAGCGCCATATTAAATGTGTGTTTTTCTACAAAATCAAAATTGGGTTACTAAAACTTGGTCGCATGTGATGCAAAGTTTATTTGTTTTCGACCCTGTATAAGGTAACTTCATAAAATAAGTATTTTTGAAAACGTAGTTTGTGTTTGAAAGTAATGCACCTTAATATTAAGACACAATAGAAAACAGTGTTATCAGTAGTGTTCATTAAGTGGAAAATAATTGTGGCGGGTAAAAAATCAAAATTATCTTATGCAGCTGAAATTTTGCATGTGGGCTAGAAACTGCATTTAAAAAAACTTTTTCTAATAACTTTTTTCGATACTTTCAGAAATAACCCCACTTTTGAATTATTTTTTGGAAAAAATTAAAATTTGACAGATAATACGAATCACGTGACTACTATTTTTCGCTTAATTTTAATCTCGATCGAAACAGAACTTGATGTCAAAGCCAAATTTCGAATAAAGATATTAATAAAAAAAATCTCATATGATACGGACTACTGGTCACACTGTATTGTATACAAAGGCGTCGCCAGAGAGGGGCAGGGGGGGGCAGCACCCCCCCCCCCCTAGAGGTTCTAAAAATACGGCTTACTGGAATTAAAAATAAAATTACGCCCTATTTTTGTAATTAAAACTTTTCTATCTTAATGTTTTCTTCAGTTCTTCTATGCTGCCCCTCCCTAGCTCACTGGCTGGCGACACCCTTGATTGTATACCTATTTATTATAGAAAAGGAAAATAAAATGTAATCAAAATATGGTATTAGTTTCCCTCGTGCAGTTTGTCCGAACCAATACAGTCAACACTGAAACACACTGAAAACCTACGTTTACGGTTTTTTTCAGTAAACATGCCTCAGTTAAAAATCTTAACAGCCGATCGAAGCGTTTTTAAGTGCCCAGGTAGCCTATGAAAATATCGATAATTGACTGGAATAAATTACAAACAACTGACATTCGTTGGTAATTTATTTCTTTACTGATGTAAGTTAAAAAAAAATTATTAGATGAGCGAGCATACGTAATTTCGTTAAGTAATTATATATTATTTGTATCCAAAAGATCATTTTAATTTTGCAATAATCTGTATTCAGAATTTAATAGGCATCTAGCGTGTATTTGGTTGGAGTTAATTTCAAATTGTTGCCAATTTTTTTGTCAGGGAAGAAAATCAATTCCCCAATGAGACAGCCTTTCCGAGAGATGCTATTTTAATAACTCAGGGGCATTCAGCATCCTACTTTTTTTCTTTTTTTATAGGTCGGTGACCAGAGAACAGTATAGTTTTGAAGATATGAATTAATAAAGATCAACTATAGAATTAATGTAGTAGAGAGAGAGATCCAGTGGCGGCTCGTGACTAGTGAGTCAGGGGGGCTCTGGCTTTAAATTAAAAAAAAATTAAAATGTCTATTATTTTCGAAAGTACGTGTCTGTTTTTTCTAACTTTCTCGCTGTGAATTTTAATTTCATCAGCATAAACACTACTTAAACAAGTTAAAATATTAGTTTGTCCTAACATCTCAAAACTTACCACATTACAACGATGTTTTGCACTATTTTTATGTTTTTTTTATTTTCTCTGAAAGATGTTTTAAGTCCTGCCCCCCATTTTTAGTCCAATTATCATCCCCGCCAAAAAGAAGACACACGAAGCAAAAAAATAATTTTTGTCCGCACAACCGCATATCCACAGAATATTTTATTATACAGGGTGATTCACGGTGGATAGAACGTTAGACGTTTCTGACGAACCAGTAAAGGAATCGTTCTGAAAATTTGGTCGTTTACATAAACGGATACGCCCTACCTATCTAAAATATTTTTAATAATACAGTGTTGCCGCTTCCACACAAAAATAATAGCCACTTCGATATTTTAAATGGAACACCCTATATATTATTAAATTTTTAAATTCTACATAAAATTATAATTATTTTTTAATAAAAGCATTATTAGTCTATACTTAATGGTTTTCGAGATATTGTCTCTTGAAAAATTACATTTTTAAACTTTGACAGCTTCTAGCTTTTTAACTGTACGTCTGAGAGCAAAACGGCTTACATGTCCCTATCATCGATTTTTATTATCTTTCCAAAACTAACAACTTCCGGTCAAACCTGAAGTATTATATTTCCTAAATCAAGTTCTGCTTCGATTGAGATGAAAATTAAGCAAAAAAATAGTAGTCACGTGATTCGCATTATCAGTCAAATTTTAATTTTTTCCAAAAAAATAATTCAAAAGTAGGGTTTGTTCGGGTTTGTTATAATATATAAAATGCATAACGAGGACATTAAATCTCGAAATATCAAAATATTTTAAAAACGATTAGAGATAGGGATAGGACGTTCTTCACGAAAGTTGAAGAGTTTATGACGAGCTATAAGATAACAGAAAAATATATAGGGTGTTCCATTTAATAAAGTGATATTTTTCAATTAGAAGTTTTCTGACTTTGGTCCTAGAAAGTAAACACGATAAATGAGACGTCAAATATTTCATAGTGAATATGGAGTTTTGACTTTACTTAGTATAAGTATAAAAATTATGAATCGCTTATTAGTGTCAAAATTTAAGTAGCATTTTCACAACAACGAGATGCTTGCAAATGTAAAATTTTCATTATAAGTCGAACTATGTTAAAAACTATAACTTTCGTAAATTATACCATTAATAAAAATGTATGAAATAACACGTAATATTAATAAATGTATTCAAATATAAGATGTCCCATTTAAAAAAGTGTACTTTTTGGGCGCACCCTTTATAATTCAAAATATTTTTTAAATGTGCCAGATATCCAACCATATCTTCATACAAAAGCTTATTATCAACAAATTTTATCTTTAAGGCCTAAAATTACTCAGCGCAATCGTTGACTCACCCGGTACAAATACATTGGGTCTTCTACAAAGCTATAATCAACATGACAGTTCCTTAAATTAATGTTCTGTAAATTTGAATTATTTACAACACAAATAATAGAGGATTACAATAATGAAACAAATTGCAGTAAAATTTTAAGTGGGCTGTCAAACAAAAAAAAAACGCTTTGATTTAAAGTACGAAATAGAGGACAAGTCAAGATACAGCCAGCGTCCCTTTTTAGTTGTACACCCGGTATAATAGATAAAACTTATATTCACATGATTTAATTTGCGAGGTATTTGTTTAAATAATGAGTCGACTGGTATTCTACGCTTCCGCAGTACCTACACCGACAACAAGATATTTCGTAATAGGTTGCAATAATAGTTGCAAGCAAACGATCTTGTCTGATATTTAAAAATTCCTGAATGAAAGAACGAGACCTACTAACCTTATTTTTTGAAAAAAAAGAATAAATATTAACAATCGACACGTTAATTGTAAAATTGTTAAAAAGATCTTAATCTTTTATAATTTGATTTTACAAAGAATCGATTTTCAACTGAAACCGATTCTGGATCTGTATCTAAAATTCTGTAGTGGGTAAACATTTACGCAAGTTTTTACGCTCTCTAAATTAGATCTGCAATTTAACTTAATCTCTTCGAATTTAATAATAATGTGCTGAAAGTAAAAAATCGTGAATTATAATACTTTATTTTGGAATTTGAAGGCGGATAATTTTAAAAGTATTTTTGCTTGTAGGAGGGAACTACCTTGAATAAAATGTATGCATCTTTACAAATAAGTATCGAGTCAAATTATTAACACTAATAGCAGGAATGGACTTCAGACCATTGGATTTTGTTTAAAATTGTTCAGATATAAATATTATATGTATATACAGACTGTCCGCGGATAGGGTTTACACAAATGCATGAAAAATATTATTTTTCGGGAAAAAGTCATTCTTGATAAAAAGTTTTGCTTGTAAAAAAAATGCAATTCACGAAGAGAAAATTTTGATTTTTTATACAGGGTTCGCAAAAACTTCAAAAACATGATTTTTCTCCAAGAGTAAACTACCTTTATTTTTCCTTTTTGACCAAAATGCCAATTAGAAAACTTATTTAGAATAACGTTTGTAATTTAAATCCGAGATTTAAAATAAATCTTCGATTTTTAAATTTTTTTTTAAATTTTTAGAGGTAAAATAATTTTTTTTTGGATAACAGCATTGGCGGTCTAAATACATACATTATCAATGACAGAGGGGTATCAAAAGGTTTCAAAAACTGATTTCTGGTGTTACCAGAAATATATATTTTTAATTTCACAAATGAAATTACCCCGGAAACAACAGAAAAAAATCTTAAAATAACAACAAATAATAATTTCATAATTTGCTATTCAAACACTCCCCCTCCATATTCAACACATTTTTCCAGCTGTAAACAAATGTGGTCAATACTTCGAATTTCTTCAATGGAAATTGTTTGAACAGCTTTAACAATTCGCTGTTTTAGAAGCTGTACGTCGTTCTCAATTGGACGGGAATACACTAATTGTTTGAGGCGCCCCCAAAGATAGGCATCTGAAATAGTTAAATCGGGACTTCTTGGGGGCCATCACATAACCGGACCATTCCGACCAATCCATCTGTGGCCAAATGTATTATTAAGTCATTCCCTCACTTCAACTGCGAAATGCGCAGGGCATCTTGTTGAAAGTACATTTCTTTCCTAAATTGGAGAGGCAATTCTTCTAGTCAGAAAGGAATGTTTCGATGACCTAAGTGCAAAACGTCGTATGCCCAATAAGCACTTTTGTTCAGGGCAAACAAAAAACTTTCTAGTTTTAATATAACTTTTCTAAATCAGGATTCTTATTATTATATATTTATAACATCTTAAATTCAATGTTTTCCGAATACATATTTTATTTTGTTGCTATTTATTTAAGAACATAGTGTGTTACGACATTTGGCAGTTTTTACGATTGTGACATACGACCTTTTAAAAGTTACTTACTTAACAAAATAATCAATTATAAATATAAAAACGCAGAATTTAGATAATTTTAAACTTATTATTTATTATAAAAATACACAAATGTTATAATAAAAAAAGTCCTAACTAAATCCTCGACTAAATCATTAAGTAAAATAAGGAAAGATAAATTAATTTTTTTTCTTTTTAGCGCAGAAAGGAATGTCGTCGTAAAACTTCTTCACCTCGGGTGGTAAAACTTGTGTCAGTTCCTGAAGATGGTCATATTTCTGTTTAGCTATTGGAAGTCTACTTTTATATAATTGTTGCCTGTTGAAGCATTCAGATGGAATATTTGGCCTGTTTGGTAGAGGTGTATAACTTTCTTGTTGGTAGTCCGTTTTATAATAGATAGAGCCATCTGGAGAATACTGCAGACATCTCAGATTATTGACAGTAGGGTCATCCTTTTTTCGGCCAGGTCGAATAGATTGATATCTAAAACTATCTTTGACATCAAATTTGATAAAATATTCGTGGGTAAGATAGTGGACATCGAAAGGGGAAGGTTGTTTTCTAGCTTCCCTTATCAAAATTGGGTACTGGCTTGGAAGATGAATTTCTCGACCTTTTAATTTTCTCTCTATTAAAGCATGGGCGGAATCAACTTCCATCTGTGTGTGACCTTTTTCCAAAAATTTTTGGAAAATGGTCACACCATGTGCAATTGAAAAATTGAGAAGTGCGTTTGCCAGTACAACGTTTCTGTTCTGGTACCCACATCCATCCGAATAAATTATTATCGTTTTTTTCTTCTCTAGGCAAAATTCCTCCAGGTGTTTTATTATACACGTTGTAAATATCGATGACACAAGTTCGCCTTCTGCTTCATTCCAGCAGTAATTTACACAATGATGATCTTTTAAATTATAGATAGAAAAATTATGAACTTGTAATTTGCTTTTAAAATAAAGTTTGCTGGCATACAACATAGGACATAACTTAACTGCTTGTACATCCATTGTGAATAAATGACATTCCCCTTTTGATGCAGCTTCCTTATCCTTTTTCTTTTCATTTCTAGCCAGTTCTTTTCTTTCTATGTGGTATCTATAGTCTTCTTCAGTAATTTGTCCTACTTTGTAAGAACAACAAAGATCGCACTGGTCCTTTTTTGGCTGATGAATAGAAATATTCATTTCAGTCCATGTTGTCATGAATACACAAATAGAAAGTGGCAAACTTTGTAATTCCTGGCAGTGTTTCTTGTATAAATCGTAAACCTCTGTTTTATTTTTGAAAGATTCCTCCAAATATAATTTCTTAGTGTCTGCTCTGCAGTAATGCGATGGTAATTTTGGAATTGAGTTTATAAATTCTGTCATTAATACTTTTCGTTCTATGTTCCTTAGCTGTTCATTCGTTTGTGTTTTCTTTATATCCTCACATTTTGGCATACCATGGATACTTGGCTTCGTTACCCAATCTCTAACGGAACGTTCTTTAATTCCTAATGTTGTAAGAAACATATTTTTGCAAACCTTCAATTTTTCATTTTTCAATTGCAGTTGATAATAAAATGTTCCTTTCCTTCTGGAATCGGTCTGAACATAACATCTTTTTTTCTCTTCGTACTTCACAAGGAACCTAACGTAGCTTTTCTTGGTCTCCCAGTCCAATTTCCAGAATGTTTCAAATATTTCTTTTCTTACTGCTTCACCTATTTTATTACAAAATCTAGCAAGTGAATTGCACTTACATACATCTCCTAATTTCCTAGCAGGTCTTTTCACTTCATTTCCGTGCTCATCTTTCATAGAAGATTCATAATCTTTACCCTCCATTCTTAGCTTCTTATTCACTTCTCTTTTCCATGTCGATGTGTCTTTTTTTCTCTTTCTTTTAATAGATCTCTCCAATATGATATTTTCGTCCTCATTATTACTTGAACCTGTGTCACTATTTTCTGTTTCATCTGGTACATAGTCTCTTTGGGTGTTAATATCAGATTCTTCTTTATTGGTACGTTGAAGTTGTTTTGTTGCTTTCAGATTTTCATCTTGTAATTCTTCCTAAAATTAAATTAGAAAAAATTTTAATCTCTAGTTTAGTCCTATCAATCATTATCATTTCAAACGTGTATTTAACCCTATCAGTTTTGGTTCTTTCGCTTATTCCGTTGCCAGACTCGTGTGGTGTAAACGTATATCAAGCTTTTCCGATGCGTCTTTTTGATTCGTAATGAGATTTATACGATTATTGTTACTTACCAGAACTATCTGATGTGTCTGCTCATCGTTTTTTTCTTTTTCTCGATCATCGGATTGCAGAGTAATCTCATGTAATATCATGTATTCTACTGAAGCATTTACTGTAAGATTGATATCTTCAAAAACTATAGGGATATCATTAAACATAATATTATCCTGTTCAATAAAATCATTGCATTTGTCGTCCAAAGAACTTGAGAATGGTTCTTCTGATTTTGAAGGTTTGAGACTTTTAATGTCCCCTGTATTATCTTGATCAGTGTGAGAATTTATTTTGTTTTTATCTGAGTTAATAGCAGCGGTAAGAGCCATAATTTTCACCGTTCGTCCCGACATCCTAAAAAATCAAACAAACTTATAGGTATTCACTTCCTGTCACCTACATTAAAATATTAATTCCAAGTGGTACCTAATGCACAATAACATATTATTCTTGAACACAACTTGAAATAAATTGCTTTCATATACTAAAAAAAACTATTATAGTTAGAACAACTACAGGGTTATAATTTGCCACAAAATGCCGTAACCCTAAAATACAGCTTATAAATAAAAATATTCAAAATGTCGTATCCAACTATACCCTGGTTTTCGACACATTTTAGCGTATTACCGATATAATTGTATATATCTTTTACCAAAACTGGACATAACAAACTATATTGAGTAGTCAATTACAATAATAATAATAATCACTTACCTAATTATGTTAAAAAAACACTGCACCAAACCGAAAACCACCTGACGCTTAGAATTCCTATGACAAACTGTGGCTTCCGACGTTTTACAAATCAAACAATACTCTCTGTTAATACGACGTTTTGTTTTGGCGCGTAAAATTACATTTCAAGGTGACTGTGGCTTACTATGATTTGATAGAATAAGCAGGTTAGGCAAATTATTTAATTGGCGCCAAAACCGACTTTTTGAAATTTTGTGGGTTACGACGTTATGCACTTAGGTCATCGGTTTCCAACATTTCAAGGTAACTCCTACGGTTACACGTGTTTTCGAAAATGTATGGACCAGTAATGATATAATAAGAAATCGCACACCAGACATTTACTTTTTTCTAATATTGTCTTCTTGCACGAATTCTAAAACGGGGATTATTTTCGCTCCAGTATCTAATATGCGCAGAAGACACTTTCCCGTTAGTTGAAAATGTCGATTCATCGGAGAACATGATAAATTTATGAAAATTCATGTTTTTACTTACAATTTTGTTTCCTACCCAAAGACAAAAATCCAAACGTTTGGCTTCGTCTCCTTCTTCCAACGTTTGATTAAAAGTTGACTTAAATGGGAATATTTTGTTTGCCTTTAAAATATACTGAATATGACTAGATAGATATGAAAGGGTAGGATTATCAGCAACAGACTGCAATACGATTAGGGAAGCTGCGTCATTCTGATCATAGTTTTTTTTTTTAATTGGAAACTGAACCAGTTCGCTGAAATTTTCACTTATAATCTCCCTAGTGCTCGAATTATTTCCGGAAATTTTTCCGAAGGAACGCATTTTTTGAAAATTTTCTAGAAAAATGCGTGACTGAGGAAGAATTTCCGGATATTAATTCAAGGACGCGGGGGATTCGGTAAGAAAATTTCACACCTAAAATTTATTTCAATTATTTTATTGAAATTATCCATAATTATGGGAATACTTAAACTTTCAAAAAAAAGTTTCCTCACCGTTTAGTTAAACGAAATGCAAAAAATATAAGTAAAAATTATCCTTTTTATTTATTTTTACTACATTTCATTTACTAAAACAAAGGGAAAGCATTATAGTCTAGTTTAGGCTAGGTTATGCTAGATAAAACAATTTTTAAAATCTAGGTAGATAGTAGATACCACAGTCAAGTAGGCTTAGGCTTGTGATGTCAAAATCGTAAATGCTATACGTCACGTCGACAGTTATTTCTTAAACGTGCTTCTTTAGTTCACAATAATTAAATCATGGCAGTAAACAATCAAGAAACTAATTTTAAGCCCTACGTTGTTTGTAAATCTTGCTCTGAAATAGGGGATATTAATATGTCTCATAAAAATTTAAAGTATATGCAATTTTTAACGAAAAAAACTGAATTAAATCCCCATCAAAAAAACCTTTTCTCAGCTATCCAGAAGATTTTGGAGGAAGATATCCCATCCTTTTTAAGAAAAACCAGAATTCAGCAGAACAAAATTGCATCCAAATATTACATCTATTATATTAAACATAGACATCTTATAGAAGTGGAAAGGGAAGATAACCATTATCCTTGTTATTCTCCATTACGAAGAGAAGAGTTCGAACCAGAATTCCAAAAATATTTAGCCTTAATGAAAGAAATATTTGGTAAATAAATATTTGTATTTATTTAGTATTATAAAATGAATAAAAACATTAAATACCAAAATTTGATCCTGAATACTGATTTTCGGATCATATGATAGCTGTCAAGAAAAAATTTCCACTTATTAATTTTGTTCGCCTAGCTTGGCAGGAGAAGAAAAATTTCCGAAAAATTTGAAGGTTGTCATTGGTAACTGTCGAAATGAAAGTGTGTGATTGGCTCAGAATGACAGGTGTGAAATTTTCTTAATAATTTATGAAGTCCCATTTTTGATACGTAAACGTTAGAGTATCTTTGATTAAATTTCTCTATCACAAAGTTGTAAGAACTTTCGTCCGCACCGTAACATTGAACCAAATAAACCCTTTGTTCTAAGGTCATCAACATTTTCAAAACGCATCGAATTCTATTTGACAACTTCAAATTTGCCCCATACGTAAAGCAAAGTAACAAAAAGGTAAAAAAATTCCTTGTTTTTACAAAAGATGGTAGGAATGCATTTAAAATTTTAAAATAAGATACACACCACCCATTATAAAAATCAATAAAATAAAATTTTATATTAATATTTTTATTGAGCAGCAAAATTACCTCTAAAAATTAAAAAATCTAAAAAAATCGAAGATTTTCGATTTTGATCTCGGATTTATATTACAAACATTCTGTGGCGTATTTAGAATATTGCCACGGGGGGGGGGTCTATACCTTTCGTTTTATCTTTTTTTCTTTCTTTCTTTAAAAAAGCGCCGCAGGCGAAAAAATTTTCGGTGCCACG
This sequence comes from Polydrusus pterygomalis, assembly GCA_963969555.1. NCBI lineage: Eukaryota > Metazoa > Arthropoda > Insecta > Coleoptera > Curculionidae > Polydrusus > Polydrusus pterygomalis. Next base: position 8,940,529 of record OZ018376.1, read on the forward strand.
CCCTATTTTGAACTATCAAAATTTATAATTTCTATGTTTTAATAGCTGAACCCAAAAAAGGAAGAAATTAAGAAATTTTTAAATATAAACGCAATAATGGGAATATATATTTTTTTAAATATTTATGTTTAAAAATAATATTTCTACATAGTATGACCGATTCCGAAAATGATTGGTTTTCAAGTTATTTTTGCCGTTTTTTTTGCCAAGTTTGGGCATGTTGTTTTGTTATCTGTGACACAGTTACTTAATTATTTGTAAAAACAAAGTATTGCTAATAGTTCTAGTTTGCAAAAAAATTACAAAACTAAGTTTTATTTAATAATAATAATAATAATAATAATAATAAAGGTCTTTATTCAAAAATTGTAAAATAGAAAATTATTACATTTTGTTATCGGGCGAGGTTCAGTTCACCCTGTCTACATTAAATGCAACAAGGCATCTAATCTGTTCTGAGTTTTTTTTAATGTTGAGCCCACGGGGGGGGGGGTCCAGACCCCTCGGACCCCCCCCCCCCTAAATACGCCACTGCAAACATTATTGTAAATAAGTTTTCTAGTTGACATTTTGGTCAAAAATGAAAAATAAAGGTAGTTTACTCTTGGAGAAAAATCATGTTTTTGAAGTTTTTGCGAACACTGTATAAAAAATCAAAATTTTCTCTTCGTGAATTGTATTTTTTTTACAAGCAAAATTTTTTTATCAAGAATGACTTTTTCCCGAAATATTAAATTTTTCATCCATTTGTGCTATTGTAATCCCTATCCGCGGACAGTCTGTATATACAGTGTGTGTATAAAGTCTGGAAACGGCTTAATAACATCACAATTTACTGGCCGATTTAAACCAAATTTGGTACAGTTGTGTAAGAGGATCTAACGCACCGAATGACGATATTGGCGTTGTTGCCAACTTTTTAGTTTGTCTGGAATTCGAACGAATTTTATATTTTTAAATATAATACCCAGTGTATTTTTACATTTTTAAATTCCACATAAAATTATAATTATTTTTTATTAAATGCATTATTAGTCTATACTATGGAGGACTTGAGGTAGGAGGCCGATCGCAATGCATTGGATTCGGTCCCAAATTAGCATCGGTAATTCAGCTTTACGAGTTGCCATAAGATGGCGCTCGTGTTCGAAGTGGGCTATCAAATAAATGGTTTCTTATGGACGCGATAACTATTTTTATTTAAATTAGTTCTTTAAGGAACAAATAAGGACTTTTATATGAATTTACACTTACTTTGTTATACTTATTAGTAAACTCGGCCTGTATAAAGTTCCAACGATGCTTCGTTTTTAAAATACAGGAACATTCTAGCTAGAGGGTTTTACCTTTGGAGCTAGAAAGAGACTTATTTGGCTGCGTTTCATCTCTGAAGAAGATCCTGTCTTACACCCCGACACAAAGCAAACTCTACTTTTATAAATTGTACCATTATTCATTATAAATATGGAAATTAATTACAATACAACGTTATTTGTCTTGTCTTGACTTCAAACGTTATTTGTTATTTCGAAAAATAAAATGTCAATTCAGTCAATTGTCAATAGTAAAAGCACAGAAAAATAAATGGTTTAAGTAAAAGTTAAAAACTATGAAGGATCTAGTTTTCCATATTAAAAACGAAGAAGAAGAAGACAACATCAGCCCACTTCGGACGCGAGAGCCATCTATCGGCCAATAGCGAACTAACCAAAAAACCGGGACAGAATTTGAAAATGCTGCCATTGTCGATCGGCCTCCTACCCTATAGTTCTCCATAGTCTATACTTCATAGTTTCCGAGACATTGACTCTCGAAAAGTGACATTTTTGAACTTTGACAGCTTATAACTTTCTAACAGTACGTCTTAGAGCAAAACGGCTTACATGTCCCTATCTTAAATTTTTATTATCTTCCCAAAAAAATCAACTTCCAGTTAAACCGGAACAACTATATTTCCTGCTTTCGAGTTACATCCGGTGTAACCGGAAGTTGATTTTTTTGGGAAGATAATAAAAATTAAAAATAGGGATATGTAAGCCGATTTGCTCTAAGACGTACTGTTAGAAAGTTATAAGCTGTCAAAGTTCAAAAATGTCACTTTTCGAGAGTCAATATCTCGGAAACTATGAAGTATAGACTAATAATGCATTTAATAAAAAATAATTATAATTTTATGTGGAATTTAAAAATGTAAAAATATACTGGGTGTTATATTTAAAAATATAAAATTCGTTCGAATTCCAGACAAACTAAAAAGCTGGCAACAACGCCAATATCGTCATTCGGTGCGTTAGATCCTCTTACACTACTGTACCAAATTTGGTTTAAATCGGCCAGTAAATTGTGATGTTATTAGACCGTTTCCAGACTTTATACACACACTGTATATAATATATGTCAGTTTGTTACGTTGACGACAGGCCTGTTTAATTAGCGTAGAGACAATTTATCTTACACTACATAGGACACCCTGCCTGCAGTGGTATCCTATAGAACAGAAGTTTAGGAATGTTAGCATTGTTTTACCCAACGACGATCGAACAAAGATAGTATCCGCATTATCTTTATTACAACATGCCGAGTTGCTCGTAAGTTCAAGATCTCACTATATTATTTAATGCAAAGTTCCATTCATTAAAAAAAAACAAGTGATATTTTGACGTTTACCCCGTGGACGTCGTGGGTCACCATGGCCTTCTACTACTAAGCTAGTAAAGATACAAACCAATCATGATATTAAGATTAACAAGATATATGGGGTGAGATTACAGAAGTTCTACATCTGACGTCTGCAGCAGTAAACGACAAAATTGGAATTCCACAAAACGTTCATCATACTTTGGGTCTGAAAATTTGCAGGAGGTTGGAAGGTCCTGCGAACTTGCATAATCATAATGTATAAAATTTGTTAAAAAGCAACCTATATTTTGGTGATTTGTCGGACGATGGTATTGGTGGTTATTTACAATATATATCTGGTTTTTATATAAAAAAAACAAACAAGGGAACGTTAAGAATTAAGTTCATTAATTCATTATTTCGAAGATGATAATATAGCGTCCGCGAAAATAATTAAAAGAAAATATTGTGGCATATCGGACAAGTGTGTAACTATTTTTTATATTGGAATACACAGAGATCCAAGTTTAATGGATACCCTGGGGCGGGTAGACCACGACGACAATATAAAAAAATAGTTACACACTTGTCCGATATGCCACATCACAATATTTTCTTTTAATTATTTTTGCGGGCACTATATCATCTTCTAAACATTTTTATTGCTGAAAACTTAAACGGATTGCGCGCATTCTAGTGGGTGCCAGCGTTGATCTGTTTTCTGGTCTGCAAAATGGCAAATGTTTTCGGTAAAAACGCAAATGGCGTTCCCTATACTGGATTGTGATGCACTTCGTGGTTTGTTTAGTTGTCTACCTTTCGATTATTACCAGTGTGACTGCCTTTTATATTTGTTAATTCCGCTGGGATGGCGCTACGGTGTATTGATGGCGGCTTTGATTTTGCAAAGAGGCTTTTAGTACATTTTTCCGTCGTTCTTGGAATTGCTTGGGTTATGGCTGCCCGTAGAGTCCTAAGGGGGACGAAACGGCCGTCGTGGTCTACCCGCCCCAGGGTATCCATTAAACTTGGATCCCTGTGTATTCCAATAGGTATAAAAAATAGTTACACACTTGTCCGATATGCCACAATATTTTATTTTAATTAATTCATTATTGCCATGGATTTGGGCATATCTTACGTATTTGGCAGTCGATATCAATAAACCAGAAGTAGTAGAACGGTTTAACTACAGTAAAAATGGTGGATTTGTAAATAGTTTTTGGAGTGTCAAATTTCTTCAAATTATTCTGAGTCTGGAAGTCCGCCATATTTGCAGATATATGCAAAAATATTAGCATGTAGAGGGGGCGTTTTTAAAATATAAAATCCATTCAAAATTTATTTTTGTGCTAGTCCGACACTGATCGGTAATATTTAACAATAATTAAAAATGTAATTAAGACATACCTGGTAGGAAGGATACAACCAAACTTCTTGCGTTCATTTTCAACAATAATTAGATTATTTAAAATTTTAATGGGCTAATCGTGTCGTTAATTTCGCCTACCTAAATGTTAATAGTAACCCATTTCGACATTTAAAAATAGCTACATATATATTTTTTAATTGTTTGTACTTGTTAATGGCCTAACACTTGAACCGAAAGCTAAATGGCATGTAATTATTATAAAAGAGAGCGCCTTTTAAATACCGTGGTATAGGTAAAACCAAGGATATCGTCGTATACGTCAATTGGTTGATAACAAATTGACGAAGGTCAATTGGCCAAAAGTCAATTCCTAATCAAAATTAAACTAACATTTTTTTAAAATTTGGCATGAAACACTAACCACTAACTATACCCTGCCATCTTGAGAAAGATTATATTACCGTGCGAGCAATTGCATCAGAGAGGGCCTTACATCTAAGGACGTAATGCTCGGCCGTAGAGCTTAATACCTGTTAGGTGTCAGTAACTACCTGAATTAACAATCAATCCGTTATTTCGTCATCTTTGACCGTCGTTACAAGTAATTTGATTCATAGCTAATTTTTCCAATTTCTTGAACAATTCACACAATGGGCTTTACGGAACAGTACAAAACGTTCATAGTTGAAGCGTATTTTCAAAACGGGGTTAGAATAAATGGTGAGTGGCAATACAATCCGGGTTTGTGCATGGACGATTTTCACGAACATTTTTCTAACATTGCTTTTATTGCTGGGGATTTTTTATCATTGCCTGAAAAGAACCCTGGCTGTGTTTAGGGAAACAGGTTCTATACAACACAAAAAAAGGCGCATGAAGACCATCTGTAAGCACAGAAGAACTTGTTGCAAACGTTCGTGAAATAATGCAAAATACGCCAACAAATTGTATAAGACGCCTGTCCCAAGAAGTGGGAAGATCTTATGGAACATGCAGGACTATTCTTAAGAAGCAGCTAAATTTATTTCCTTATAAAGTGCAAGTATTCCAAGAAATACAAGCCGCAGATTTTGAAAGACGCAGAAATTACTCTCAATGGTTTACCCAAAATTTACTGGAAATAAATGATTTATTAGACCTGACATTTTTTTCGGATGAAGCCTGGTTCCACCTCTCCGGTTATGTGAATTCTCAGAATACATGTAATTATTTTTCTTTCTCTTTCTGTACATTCTTACTTTGTTAATTTTGTAAACAACAAAAATAAATTTGTATTTGTCTACTTATTTTATTACTCATTAGTTTGGCATATCATGTCATAATATTAATTTGACAAAATTTTAACCTAGATTTGGTTAGATATATCGCCCCCATATCATTGTAATCTAAACCAAGCCCTGCGTTTTTTAATCCATGCCCTCTTTGATGCAAATAATTTTTGCTCGCACGGTACCTATCTGTTTTAGAGAGTTTCTAATAGTTTGGGAGTTTCGTGTGCAACAATCCAACGAATCAAGGCAAAGGGAATAGAGAAGGATGCAGATTTTAAGAATCGCAATAATGTAGCTATTTTGTCATCCCGTGGTCAACAACTTCTCTATAAGAAAGCGTATTAATGGGATGTATAGAGCAAGTGAACACGTTACCATTCGCTTCGCTGAATACAACTAAACCTTAAAATCATTAATGGTGTTGATATATCCACTGGTTCATTAGCGGTCTGTCTTACTTGTTTACATGCATCCGTCTTTATGTAGATCAAGCCTAAGAAAAAGCATAACCTTTACCACCGGTAAGTAACTGACTAAATTAATTTACGACGTACCGCAAATATGAAGAATATGACGTAACGGTCAGCGGTCATTGAACAGACTTTACATCTAATTCCTTCAATCTGACCGCAAGAATAAATGGACAGAGTCACAGAGAGAGAAAACATTGTTTTAGCGTTTTTTATATCAAATATAAAGTAACTTAAAAATAAAAGACACTTTTAAATTTTAAAATGACTTATTTTCAGCTGGTAAACGAAAGATTAATAATTGTTATGTTAAGGAAACAACAGGAAGACATTGTAACTTGATACGTTTATATTTTATAACAAAAAGAAGGATGCACAAATTATGCGCCCATAAGTATCTCCATGACGTAGAGTTGGTATCGAGTTTCTCAGTTTTTCAGTGCATTACACTCTGTGTCGCTTAAGTGAAACGACGTTTTTTTCTTTGTCGTTGACAGTCCTTGTTTATTTTATCGTAAGAAGTATTGTAATATGTAGCAAAAAAAGTAAATATTTAAATGTAAATATTTCAAAAACCACTTAACTTAAGTCTAATGCGGTTTCTTTATGACGGGAAGCAGCGAAGAAGATGCAACTATTTACCGTTTCTGTACTTACCGGCACACGAAACTGTCTATCCTATCAAAGTGGATCAAGCATAATAGAGATATTTATTTATATATTATACAGACTGTCCGCGGATAGCAAGCATAAATAGCAACAATGGATGAAAAATTTCATTTTTCGGGAAGAAGTCATTCTTGATAAAAAGTTTTGCTTGAAAAAAAAATGCAAATCACGAAGAGAAACTTTTGATTTTTTATACAGGGTTCGCAAAAACTTTAAAAACATGATTTTTCTCCAAGAGTAAACTAAAGTTGCCACAGTGGATCTTTGCCCGTGCGTCATCAATCAACGATCAGGACTCGACGTGGTTAATAACTCTGCATCCTTGTTTATTACAGTAACAAGTTTGAATAAAAGCATAAAAGAACGTCTCCAAAATTCCGCAATAATATAACGTGCTAGACAAGGATAAAACTATAAACGTCAGTTAATTACTTTCTTTATTTGTTTAGTTGACAACCGTTGTATTTTAGAACGTCATTGTCAACCCTATTTTGATCTGCCAATCTAATTCGTATTTTGTAAATCTTTGTGCCTTAGAACTGTTCCTGTTTCTAAAAATAGTTCTTTTTAGAGGTAATTATACCCACCATCTGTTTTGGCGGTAAGTATTTATGGATTTTTATAATAACTAATTTATTTATTTTAAATATTCTAACCGTGAAAGTTCTTTGAAACGTTTACGGCAGTGGCTAAATTCCCTTAAATGAAAGGATGTTAAAAATTTGACTTTTGCGATTTTAATAGTCAATAAAACACCAAACTTTTGTAGATTTTAGGCTTTAAAAATAGTATTAAATGTATAAACATTTGTTTGTCAATTTCTTTTAGATAATAGAGAATGCCGGGCAAAACTTAAAATAAATAATAATTTTTCGTGATATTATGTAATGTAGGTACGTCAAACGGTAGGCAGGCACGTCCATTTTATGAACTTAACTTAGTTTTGACTTTTTTCGTCTCGTAATTTTGATTTGATTCATACGATTTTGATGACGTAAAAGTGATGACGCACGGGAAAAGAACGACTGTAGCGACTTTAACCTATAATCAAAAGAATTTCCGTTGCACGTCATCAATCAGCTGATAATTGAAAATCGGTCAGGAAACATAAGAAAATTAAATTTGGGCAAAAAATATATAAATTTCATGCGATATTGAATGTAAAAGAAACTTAATGTATTCTTCTTTGATACTAAGCCGCTGCTTTTTAAATTTAACCTTTTAAAAATTAATATCATTTGAATTTTTTGGGCTAACAGTTGGCAACAGAAGTGTCAACGCATCGGTGATGCCAGTTTATTTCTTGGCGAATTTTGATTGACGTTTATTGTTTTCATTTCGTGTTTTCGTGAGTTTATTTAAGTCGTTTTTAACTAAAACTGCAAATCCTTTTATAAATAGGATTAAAAACTGATCTTTTAAGACCAAACAAAGGGATTCATTCACATTTCTGTTAATTACGTTGTTTACCTTTATTGAAAAATGCCGAAGCATTTCCTTACTGGGGTATTTTGATTACAAACTGGCAACACTGCTGATACTCGAAGGTATGACGTGCAACGGAAATTCTTTTGATTTAACTTTAGGTACCTTTATTTTTCATTTTTGACCAAAATGCCAATTAGAAAACTAATTTAGAATAACGTTTGTAATTTAAATCCGATATTTAAAATAAATCTTTATCTTAAAAATTTTTTTTAGTTTTTTTAATTTTTAGAGGTAAAATAATTTTTTTTTGGATAACAGCATTAGCGATCGAAATACATACATTACCAATGACAGAGGGGTATCAAACAGTTTCAAAAACTGATTTTTGGTGTTACCAGAAATATGTATTTTTAATTTCACAAATGAAATGACCCCGGAAATAACACAAAAAAATCTTAAAATAACAAGTAATAAGTTCATAATTTGCTATTCAAACACTCCCCCGTCCATATTCAAAACATTTTTTCAGCAGTAAACAAATGTGGTCAAAACTTCTTCGAATTTCTTCAATGGAAAAGCTGTACTTACGTCGTTCTCAATTGGACGGGAGTACACTAATTGTTTGAGGCGCCCCCAAAGATAGGCATCTGAAATAGTTAAATCGGGACTTCTTGGGGGCCACAGAACCGGACCATTCCGACCAATCCATCTGTGGACAAATGTATTATTAAGCTATTCCCTCACTTCAATTGCGAAATGCGCAGGGAATCCATCTTGTTGAAAGTACATTTCGTTCCTTTCCTAAATTGGAGAGGCAATTCTTTTAGGTTGTCAGAAAGGAATGTTTTCAACATTTCAAGGTAACTCCTACGGTTACACGTGTTTTCGAAAATGTATGGGCCAATAATACCATAGTAAGAAATCGCACGCACCAGACATTTACTTTTTTGTAATATTGTCTTCTTGCAGGAATTCTAAAACGGGGATTATTTTCGCTCCAGTATCAAATATGCGCAGAAGACACTTTCCCGTTTGTTGAAAATGTCGATTCATCGGAGAACATGATAAATTTATGAAAATTCCTGTTTTCACTTACAATTTTGTTTCCGACCCAAAGACAAAAATCCAAACGTTTGGCTTCGTCTCCTTCCAACGTTTGATTAAAGGTTGGCTTAAATGGGGATATTTTGTTTGCCTTAAAAATATACTGAATATGAGTTTTTTTACTACATCAAGTTCTTGAGCTCGGTTTCTTAATGAAACTCATAGTCAGCAATAGACTGCAATACTATTAGGAAAGCTGAGTCATTCTCATCATAGTTTCAGAAATCACTACCTTTTTACATTTTAAATTTTAAAGTCCGGAGCTGTCTATCTGTCTATGAAAATAACTGATTACTGTTTTAGTGGCAGTATTTTGATTTTACAAGTAAGTGTGCTGAGTTTATAGGCATTATACGACTTATACGAGTAATAAAATGTTCTCTGTGAACAATATTTCCCTCATTTCCTCATTATCATGTACTTAGGTATGCATTCAGCTCAAAGTCATTGCCACTGCCACACCATATGCAATAAACAAGAAGAGATATCTCTGAACCTAAACAATAAACCATAAAAATAGATTATAATCGTAGACAAATGTCGCTGTCGGAAAAAATACAACTGGTTTCGTAGCTCGAGCGTGAAAAACTTTCTTCGACTGTTATTTACGGCACGTTATTTTGATTTGAATGCTGAATAAAATTGTTGTCGTAAAAACGTATTTATTGTGGTTTAGGGAAAGAATGGTATTTTTGCAATAAAATAGAAATAAAAGAAACTATTTAATATTGCAAGTGTGACATATTATACATAGATGCAAACTTAGCAATGGTAGTGAAATTATCACTTATAATCTCCCTAGCAGCAGAATTATTACCGATAATTTTTTTCAAGGTCACGAATGTTGATGTTGTCGAGGGAATTTTTCTATCAACAAAAACATGAGTGAAACTGAGAAAAAAATTATCAGGAATTAATTCTGCTGCGTGGGAGATTCGGTAAGAAAATTTTATAAATTGAAGTTTTTTCTTATTGTAATTTTTTTGCTAAAATGCTACAAAAACACTGCACTTCATTTTTGACAGAAAAATATCGCTTATTAATTTCATAGGAACTAACAAAATTATCGCGATAATCTCCCGTTGCTATAAGCAACGTAAACAAAATGGAGCCTTCTAATTGGTTGAAAATAAATTTATGGTATTTTCAAAGATATACATCACATTTTCTTCCGGCTACCGGTTCAAGTAAATTTTTATAATTATCATTGTTTTGTCCCAAAAACAGGGTTTTGCCCACACAAGTTCGATTAAACTAACCAGCCATTCAAATTAATAACCTTGGTGTTTTGACGCATGAAACCAAATACCACACAAATTTTGAAAAATCGACGGCGACACGAGTGGGGTGGATGCTCCTTGGTGGCAAGTCTGCGCCTGCATCGAAACGACACGATATCGATAAGTCGGAAAGTGTGAAAGCATAGCATTAATTCACGTTAAATTTCACGTTCACCGGCAATTGCTACTACATAATAATGATAATTTTTTACTGAATTCTCTTAGGTCGTTTGCAATCACTAAATGAAATAAAGCATGACTTATAGAAAATACACTTGTGACAAATGCATTGTGACGAAAATATTTCGTCTTCATATTGTTTTCTTCTATTTCACAACCTCCAGGTAATACGAATTATTTGTTTCGTTATTGTGTCCATTTTGACATCTTCAAACAGCACCCTCTAAGATTGAGAATAAACACCTTTGATATAACATTTTCCATAAAAGTTTCGATTGCTAGCACCAAGAGGGCGGTAACTAGGATTTTATCTCGGGTGTGGGGGGGGGTTAGTTTCCTGGCGATCCATGAAATGGGGATAAAGGCAGACGGTGTGGGACGCAAAAAAAATGTTTGTCATCTTCACTCAACTTCACAAACCAAAGACAGCGCAATAAGGTTAGTACCTTCGTTCAAAAAGGTCGTTTTTAAAAATTAAGCCTAACGGGAAATAAATTAATTTAAAAAAAATAATTTCATTGGCTTTAAAGTACTATGGAGGAAATATATGCTTTTTTCGTATTATTCCAATACAGTACAATAAGTTAGATAGTATCGGCCATATAGTTCATTTTAAAAAATAAGCCTAACGAAAATAAATAATTTAAAAAAATATATATTTTATGTCGCTTTAAAGCAACTAAATGAATGAAATTTGTGCTTTTTTGCATAAACCCAGGACAGCGCAATAAGTTTAGTAGTTTCGTCCAAAAAGTACGTTTTTAGAAATTAAGCCTAACGAGAAATAAATCATTGAAAAAAGACACAAAAAAGTTAAAAAATAAAATAAATTTTGTTGTAATAATAATAAGTTCTAATACGTAGTGCTGTTTTTGTTAATTCTCGTGTGGAGTCCAAAGTTCCTGCACCGTTCGTCCCTATTTCGGGGTGGGGGGGTACGTTTCGAAAATGTTTCCAAATGCTGTTGTAGCCAATTTGTGTCGGAAACAGAGACATAGGTTTCAATACACTTACCAAAATGAAATGTGTCTAAAAATGCTAATTACTAATTACTTGGAAATACCTAATTTAAAACTTGCGCATATTTACATTCAGACAGTGGAAAACAATATAATAAACGTTTTCTTTACAATATTTAAACAACGATAACAATTTCGACCATAATAATTGTAGCACTCATTAAAAGAAATTACAAAAATTAAAATCTGCTTTATTTGATCAAAAGATTAAGTTACAACACGATTGAATAATTTTTAAATATTATATTTGGTAAGGATGCATCTTCTTTATTAGAAAGTTTTTTTAATTAGAGTACGTTTTGTTTCCTCGCTGTAGGAAGCTTTGTTTCTTGGTTATTATTTCCGATTACAAAATTATCAATTTTACTTTCTCGCAAGAATTAATGAAAGTATTGTGATCGCAAAAAACTAATTTCCAATATCTGATTAGACCTTCCATTTTGAAGTCTCTAGATCAGGAAAAACCCTGTTTCGTATTATTTCAAAAATGAGCCTATAATTTGTTATGGTCACCACTGGGTCTACATGTGTGCCAACATGTACTTTTTTCCTGGTCAAATCGTTTGAATATTGAAATCCATTTTCAAATGTTAAAGAGTTAATAATTTACCTTTCATATTAATCACTTTTTCGTGCTCTTGCATAAAATCGTGAGAATTCCATTCCTATTTCACTACTTTATGACCTTTTTCAGCAGGTGAATTAAGAGGTCCAATACTCACCTGAAAAAAAAATAAAAAAATGGTTTATGTTCTATTGTTTAGTAACGGACAGTTTAATATACAGTTTAGCGGATACAAAGTGGTACTTTATTGTACTAGTACAATAAGGTAACTTTATTTTACTATTATTTAATCTATATTTTTATAGAGTCCTTTCACATCCACACTTCATTGTACCTATATTTTGCATTGTTCTTGATTCCAACGTGATGGCGTTGCCGCTTATTTACTACTTGCTAATTTATTAAGCAGGGTTTAAATGCGCTGCAGTGATATCGGTGGAGTTGCTTCGGGTTGTGGCATTCTGATGAGTTCCTAACAAGGACGAAACAGCTGTCAATGTCTACTCGGCCCCAGGGAGTCCATTGTTTTTGGCATCCCTGTGTAACTTCAAAGCCAAATGCTGGTATTTTCACACTTTTTAAGGTCCGGTAGCAGAGATTGTTTTTCGTTGATATAAATTATACGGACGCGATTACTCTAATTTTTTTTATAAATTCTAATATACACTGCGCGGCATATTTAACGCATAACGAAAAAATTGCCTCAATTTAGATTTTATATATTTTCCAAATTTGTCGTTCGTTTTTAATGATTTTTTTTCTAATTGTAGGTTTTTTCCTTAAGCATATCACTGCCTTTGTTGTTTTGCTTAAAAAAGTAACTTTGGTATTATACCGGGTGTTATAAAACTGTTATGTTTTTTTACGGAAATTCAAAACACCCTGTGGGATTTACTAGCCATTGCAAGTTATCGCAATTACAGCCAAATAAAATTCTTATGTTTCCTTTACATTTTCTTTTTTGATTCTTGGTTTATCTCTGTTTTTTCATGAAATATTCAATTTTTAGTACAACGTGATTTTCATAAAAAAATAATTAAAGAATTAATATCTGGTATTAATTAATTTTATTGAATCCACAAAACAGGGCAAAAAAATACAGGGAAAAAAATTATAATTTCTAAAGGTATTCAAGAAAATTAAATATGAATAACTTTATAGCGAGTATGGCCTCCCCTTGCTCTAATGACTGCTTCGCATCTTCTTGGCATACTTAAAATTAGATTTCTGATTTCATCTTGATTAATCTGATTCCATATTTCCATAAGCCTCAATGACAGATCATTGAAGTTTCTAGGAGGAGGAAGCATGGCTAAGATATCGTCCCATGTTATCCCATAAATGCTCAATAGGATTAATGTCAGAGCATATTGCTGGCCAAGGCAAAGTTAAAATGTCTGTTTCTTGGAGATAATTTTGTACCACTGTTTTTAATTTTTTTGATTACCATTAAAAATTACAATTTTTTTTTCTTGTATTTTTTTGCCCTGTTTTGTGGATTCAATCAAATTAATTAATACCAGATATTGATTCTTTATTTACTTTATAATTTGTTTTTTCCTGCTGTTGCATTAATCAAAGAATTTCGTTTATTTTGTATTTTTTAACTAAACATTTTTTTATGAAAATCACGTTGAACTAAAAATGGAATATTTCATGAAAAAAAAGAGATAAACCAATGAATCAAAAAAAAATGTAAAGGAAACATGGAACTTTCATTTGGCTGTAATTGCGATAACTTGCAATGGCTAGTAAATCCCACAGGGTGTTTTGAATTTCCGTAAAAAAAACATAACAGTTTTATAACACCCGGTATAATACCAAAGTTACTTTTTTAAGCAAAACAACAAAGGCAGTGATATGCTTAAGGAAAAAACCTACAATTAGAAAAAAAAATCATTAAAAACGAACCACAAATTTGGAAAAATATATAACATCAAAATTGAGGCAATTTTTTCATTATGCGTTAAATATGCCGCGCAGTGTATTTATAATCAACCTCAGCATAGAATATTTGGCCGATAGGAAAGAACTATTGTATTTAGAAAGCTCCCTCTTACCAAATATTTGGGGGGGGGGGGGGGAGAGGCTTATGTGAAACTGGGGGGACTCAGCCCACCTGCGCTAATGCATACTACTAGTCTTTTGTATCAATAATTCTGCAAACATTTTCATTCTTTGTCATAATATAGCGAACGATAAAATGAATTAATTATTTATTGCCTCAATAAAAGGCGTTTTACATAATAAATGAGGTTATACACTACCGGAGGCGAAGTTTAATAAACCTAATAATTAGCTGAACAACAGGTTCGTGCCTCATACGGCCGAAAAAGTAAAAGTGTAATTTTGCATAAACAGGAAAATGATAATACTAACCTATTAGTTGGTACCCAGGAGAGAAATAAATAATAACTAGTTTCTTGTTCTGGTCTAGCCACTATAAAAATAAAATAAAAAATGTTGCCTTATAAGCTAATAAGTTCCTTTATTGGCAACCAATGATTGCGATATAATATACATACTATCGGTTTATTACAAAATGTGGAAAACTGTTTCATTTTATTGTAACAAAGCGGTTGTAGGTACTTCTACTATTGAAACCATGCATGCCCATTATAATTTTGTGTTTCATTGTTGTTTTTTTTAACCACCGGCGACGGTTTTTATTATTTATTGGTTGACCTAATAACTTTGTATAATAGCAGAGATTATAGTAATTGGGTCTGTTATAATAGGCACATTACTGAAATATCCAGTTTCTAACATAGCAGGAAGTCATAGAAGTCAATACCTACATATTTATATGTAAATAGCAGGTTCCACCCACTTTGCCAGGGACGTACTTTCAGGGTCCATCGACTCGAGATGATCCCGTCAATGATCTGGTACCTATAGATGGCACATGTTATTCATAAACGCTAATAAAATGTGTTGACAACATCACTTATATTAGAGAGGCGGTGAAGAGCTGGGTGCGGCAGGGAGTAGAGATTTTGGTGGATTTACCTTTGAATGTGACCTTGCTACTATAGTCCTACAAATAACCCAACTCTATTTACTCACCTATGAAAATTAACTGCAGAATTATTATTTTCCGAATTCTCGCATACTTGACACATGCGACTCTTCTTAATTAGTCTCCAAAAAATATCACAAACCACTCAAAACTCAGCAATTATTACACAAAACTGTCAAAAAAACACCAAACGCAAATAGGGATATTCGATATACAACGATGCATCAAAAACATTTATATACTTTTAATGCAAGGCATCGTTTTTAAGCGAATTCGTTCTTGTTCTTGTTCTTGTATATGTCGTAGGCTGATAGTGAAATACGTCATTTCATGAAAAGCCTAGTCACTTCATGAAGCGTCGGCAGATTGTGTAAAAACATGAAATTACACGATCTGCCGCGTCACTTCATGAAGAGACCTTGACGTTTCGGCGTATTATGTACACAATCTGCCTAATTTTAAATATCGTCACTTCATGAAATGCCACAAAAACAAGGCATATTGTGTAATTCCGTCTAAAAGGTATATTGGCAACTGGTTTGTTCGGGTTTGTCAGAGCATTTTTTTTATTTTTATAAAATAATATTAGTTGAAAAAATGTAATTTAAAAAAAAATGCTCTGGGGAACAACGAACAAACCAGTTGCCAATATACCTTTTAGACGGAATTACACAATCTGCCGACTGACATGACATCGTTAGGTACTACATGAAGTGACGATATTTAAAATTAGGCAGATTGTGTTATACATAATACGCCGAAACGTCAAGGTCTCTTCATGAAGTGACGCGGCAGATCGTGTAATTTCATGTTTTTACACAATCTGCCGACGCTTTAGGAAGTGACTAGGCTTTTCATGAAATGACGGATTTCACTATCAGCCTACGACATATACATATGTGACGCACTTAAGGATGTATATTGAAGTGACTGTGAGGATTTTGTGTTTTTTGTATATTTCTCTGCATGTTTGTGTTGGTTTCAATCCAAAGATGGGCCTTATTAGACGTTTCTGTTCTTGAAATACTCTGTTTATGTTTACTGCTTGTCCCCACAGTAGAATATTATACCGTGCGAGCAAAAATAATTTGCATCAAAAAGGGCCTTGCATTTAAGGAAGTAATGCTTAGCCGTAGAGCTTAATACCTGTTGGGTGTCAGTAACTACCTGAATTAACAATCAATCAGTTATTCCGTCATCTTTGACTGTCGTTACAAGTAATTTGATTCATCGCTAATTTTTCCAATTTCTTGAAAAATTCACACAATGGGCTTTACGGAACAGCACAAAACATTTATGGTTGAAGCGTATTTTCGAAACGGGGTAAGAGTAAATTGTGAGGGGCAATACAATCCGGGTTTGTGCATGGACGATTTTCACGAACATTTTCCTAACGTTGCTTTTATTGCTGGGGATTTTTATCATTGCCTGAAAAGAACCGTGGCTGTGTTTAGGGAAACAGGTTCTATACAACACAAAAAAGGAGCAGGAAGATCATCTGTTAGAACAGAAGAACTTGTTGCAAACGTTCGTGAAATAATGCAAAATACGCCAACAAATTGTATAAGACGCCTGTCCCAAGAAGCAGCTAAATTTATTTCCTTATAAATTGCAAGTATACTTTGTTAATAAACAACAAAAATAAATTTGTATTTGTCTACTCTTTTTATTACCAACTCATTAGTTTGGCATATCATGTCATAATATTATTAATTTGACAAAATTTTAACCTAGATTTGGTTAGATATATCGTCCCCATATCATTGTGATCTAAACCAAGCCCTACGTTTTTTAATTCAAGCCCTCTTTGATGCAACTAATTGTTGCTCGCACGGTATCTGAGATGAGGATAGGCTAATGCGTAGTAAGATGTTATTTGAGTAGGGACAGGCACTGTGTATCTTAACTTTAGTAATATAGGGTAGTAAGCTTGTGGCTTGTGCCAATTTTGGCAATAGATTCAATCACTAAAAATATAATACCTATGTTAGCGAGGGAAGTGCCTGGGAATTCCGACTTGTGAATTTTAATAAACTCGATGACTTTTCACAAACGTGATACAATACATCGTATACCTAGTTATTTTTATAGAAAATGTCCCACCTCTACCGCCGGTAGACTACCGGGTGTTCCAATTTGATGAAACAACAAGGAAATCGGATCTAGATTAATCGTTAATAGTGTCAGAATAACAATTGTATCACAGATGTTATAAAGCTTAAGTCACGGCTATAGATGACATAGGCAAGTCATTGAAGAAAGTAGCCTTTTATATTATTAATGTTTCTGTCGTTAATCTCCAGATCTAAATATTATAAGAATTTCCTCCTATAACCCAGTGACGTGCGACCATGGAAGCATCCAATGATCTGGTATAACCCCAAAAAAGTATTATTTTATGTGCATTGCATCAACATAAAATCAAAATCGTGTCCACTACCGTACCTAACTACAGCACTGGTCTATTAAAAATGAACTTTTGTTTGTCGCCATCGTCAAATTCTAATAAACAATCCAAATTTTACAATTAACAGGTCAGAAATTCTACTTTAAAATAATAAAACAGTTAACCCTAATGAACCCACGTGTAAAAAATATTCAACTGTAATAATAATTGCGCTAGTAAACTGGTAGATACCTAGATAGAAACTAATTCCTGGTAAATATAAAGTAGTTTTTTTTTGAAAAAGTTAAGTGTTAAAAATTTCCTAAATATTATCAATTTATTTAAGTTATATAAGAAAAGGGATGGATTCATTTTGCTTATGTAATGAAAATAAGAACCGGCCTCTATCGGTCGTGAAGATACCTCACACGCTCGTATTCTCATATTATGCCGCCAGTGATTTATTGCCAGTAAAATTATTGTTTAATTTAATGTAAATAAGTAAATTTCCATTATTGTTTAAGTACTGTGCACTGTGTTCTTTCATTAATTTCTAGCAACAGCATCCCCGATGTAAAAAAAGTCAGTGAGATAGAATTTCTGGCCATTTTTTTTGTCGCACTTTGTAGGTTTGGAGAATCACTAAGAAAAAAGTCTTCTATTCCTTATAAGAATTCACATACTCTTTATACAACTGTTTAATACTGTGTGACAGCAACGCGCTTTTCTACTGTAAGAAAACGAAAATTGCCAGACCGTTGTGTAGTGATAATATCACGGTAATTTAGCCAATAGGAAATAGGAGTTAATGCTACCATAGAATGGTTTAGAGCCATTATTTCTCTGAATACTCACAGTCATTATCAAGTTCTATTGGGGGTGTAATCTGGTTTTATATACTGTATTAATTTCGACTGGCAGTTGTAATGAAGCTTGACATTAATCATATACTAATATTTGCTTGCTACTGTTAATAAATCATATGCTTACCACTAAAAATATGTACTGTAGTTCTCAAAAATTTAAATAGCTTCTAGTATGATATTGTTCTTGTCGTTTAACATTGTAAATGATTATCTATTATGCAACATGGGTTACTGAGATGGTAAAATTCGTCCATAGATTATAAAGTCTAATGATGGGTTGTGCGAAATAAGAATATTCTATTGCTTTATCTGACATGCAAAGTTTAAAAAAATAAAATTTAAATACAAAGTAAAAATAAATTATTTGAAACAGGTATTGGTACGATCAATAAAATTCAAATTCAGACAGGACAGTCACTTGCGCAACAAATACGTTAAAACTAACACTACGGTGCGCGGCGATTGCCGATCGCTATGAACCCCCACCAACGTGTTGTGGATTATAGGTTTCAACGGATACAATTCTTTTTTGGGGACGCGTTCTGCTTTCTTAATTGTAAAGAAAGCGCTTTACTGAAAACAAAATGCGTCGCATTGAGAAGATACAATTTATTACTTAACAAAATTTGCTGTATTAAAAGTGGTTCATAATTCAACAAGACTGTGCTGCTAATGGAACTTATTATTACTACCAATAAAAACACTTTTTTAGCAAATCTGGAATTGATATAACACTAAAACGGGTTTAATACACTGGCAATTTATTTAATATGGGTTAATAAAAAATAAGTTATCAATACAAACTATGTCTTAGCAATTCTGTTCTATTAGATTGTTTTGTTCAGTGAAAGGGGGCTAATCGCAGTGGCGCAACCAGGGGGGGGGGCAGCCCCCCCCCCCCCCCGAGCTTAGAAACTTAGCCTATTCGTTTAATTGCAAACCAATTTTTCATGTCACGCGAACTATTTTTCCATGTTTTTTGCGATCTCAATGTTTTATGGATTTGTAATTTTTTTGTTTATCAATGTAACATGGGTTCTTACGTTTTTCGAGTAATTAAAGTATAAATTTTAATAAATAGCTTAAAATTGTACATAATGATTAAAAAAAAAATTCGGATTCGAGTTTTTTCCGTTTCTTTGCATTTTTTGAGAACATTTACCATAGTAATGTATATATTTTTTACACCATTAGAAAGTGGAGATTTTAACGAACAAAAAGCCCACCGACTTTTTTAAAACAGCAGATATTTTGACGTGAGAATTTTCGATTGAAAATAAGGGTGCTTTTTGGATATTAAGCCAAAATAAGGTGAAAAATTAAATATTTTAAATCAAAATAATTACAGTGTGTTTGGGACATAAAAAGGTAAGTTATGTCACCAAATTTCGTGAAAACATAATTTTTTTTGTAAAAGATAAAAATAAAAAAACAAAAACTTGGTTATTTGAATTTTTCACATAAATTTTGAGGTAATGTGAAAAAAGTGTTAATACAGTTGTAGATCTTTTTATTACCTACAACTTTGCCCTTTAACGTTTTTCCATAGGACTTGTAGTTTTCCCGGAAATCGAGATAAATCGTTTTCCAGCCTTAAAAACTCACCCCCTTCCACTTCCCGACCTCGGATCGCCCGTAAATTATTTTTTCTTTCATTTTTGTTATATTCTCTTTCTTTTCCAATGGGTTTCATCCATAGACAATTTACCTTTAGATAAACAAACAATAATCACGATTGTGGCAGTTTTATGGCCTCGCGCATGTAAACAAAACTGGGAACTATTAGACATGCGCACTGCAACATTATCGTTTGACGAATGGGAAAATAGACAGGTCCGGGCTTTAAAATTTAAATTCTTGCTCATATGCCACCATAGAGGGTTTATTTTACCCCTATTTGGGCATAATACAATTATACAACGGCTGCAACTAGTACTAGTCATTGTTTATATTACAATCCGAGTCACTAAAAGCACAAACACAATTCACTAACTAAACTACACAAAAACCAAAAATCCATAAATATTAAACACCAGTCCCACAATCCACGATAGCCGATCCGATAGCTGAAAACTTTAGAAAACTACAAGGAATCCGCAGAGAAGAGAAACCTTAAAACACAACAACAAAAATGGCGGCCGAGCCGGTTCTGGAGAGTATTTTTGAGCGCGTCGATTATTGTCGATAAAGTAGGACGGCCGATAACACGAGGTTTGTGCGCATGCACGAAGGTTCCCCGAATGAAGACAGCTGACCGACGAGTCATGCGCTCGGACGTATTTTTTCACCCATAAAACGTAACTTTTGTTTGCGCAGGAGATAAGCTGTACGTATCTAAAGGTAAATTGTCTATGGTTTCATCCTACTATTATTTTTTTTGTTTGAAAAATTATCGACCCTGGTCTACCTATTTATGCGAACCACGATATTGATATTACCGTGGAAGAAATTCTGGACGAAATGGCAAAAACAAAACGAAGAATTTTACTTTAATATTAGTATTATTAGTGATTACTTACAACTTAGTGTATAAGGTTTTTGTTTTGTTTTAGTATAAGTATGCTTAGTATATGCGTTACTTATTTTAAATACATTTTTACTAATTAAAATAAAATCTCTAAATTTTTTTTTCATAAATATTTCGTTAGGGCTAGCGGCGTATTATTGCAGAAGTTTTAGGGGGCTGTCGCTCTCGTCAATCATACGTAGCTTACCCAAAAAAGGGCGTGGCACCCGAAAAATTTTTCGCCTGCGGCACAAAAAAGCACCTTCGGCACAAGAAGTTAAAGCCCCCCCCGAACAAAATTTCTGGTTGCGCCACTGGCTAATCGACAATGGTAACCTCCATGTTCGTGGCCAGGGTTTGACTGAAGAAATGAGACACTTTAAGTTCACACACTTCCGCTACTAAATAATTAAAAATCCTGGTCAATAAATTGTTTTACAACAAACTCATAAGCAAGAGCTTTCATTAAAAAAATAAGCTAATTGGAAGTAGTGCAAAATGTCCCACATATATTAAAAATACAAATAGCAAAGTGTGTAGAGCGTAGCATAGCGGTACTTGGAGTACTTTACGTACCATTTGTGGTGTGGTCAGTTATACTAATGGCCATTCTGAGTACCAGTAATAAATGTCAGTTAAATGTAAGAAGACAGCGAGTTCGTATAAATAGAATCAGTAAAATTTAGTATCGACACCTTAGTTTTTAATATCAAAAGAAGCAAAAAAAGAAGCCGGCACATTTTGATCTAAGGGTAGCCGTGCACAAGCAACTTTTTAGTTGCGGCAACTACAAAATTAAAACTTGATCTATTTTACAACCGATTCAATTTTGGCTGGAAATATTGTAGCCCCCTAAGGTATTCCTTGAAAAATTGAAAAATAACTCAAATTTCATAAAAAATTTCTTTTGGGCAAACTACTGACTAAAATCACTATCTAGTATTTAATATAAATTATTGACAAATTTCTAAAAATTTGGACGTGGTCCTAAAAAAATGTTGCCTGTGGTGCTTCTCGCCTACTTCGTAGACAACCTCGTTGGTTTTGAGTATTAAAATTCGATAATTTAAATATATACGTTATATATTAACTTTTTGCGAATTTTACCTCTACATTAAAACTTTTTCTGCTATGACAATGGATCCGCAAACTAATGATTGTGGCGATAAAATGCATTAAAGTTCCAACGCGGTCAAAACGGCACAAATAACATATATTTTATAGATTTATGGAATGAAAAGAAGTCACGCTTGACAGCAAAAATCTTATATTGTGGCCTGGTTCCGTTGTACCGTTACTGTGCATTACATATTTTTCATAGTTAAGTAAAACAATGCATATTGCATTTTTCAGTCAGAGTGATTTACCAGAATCTTCAAAAAACCGAGCGGACCAATATCACCCGATATATTAATTTTTTGTTTAGACAATATTATTTATTTTATACATCAACGCCTTTAGTTTTAAAAATGGGTAACTTACAAATTTTTGCTGATGACACCTTAATTTACATTAATGTTTTGAATATTTTTGATGGTCTAAATACTAAATTATGAGATAAATATATTATTAAATTGACTGAAAGTAAATAAATTAAAATTGAATATTTCAAAAACTAAATGTATGGTTATGGGTAATAATTTAAATTGTCAAAATATAAATGTTGTAATTGATGGTGAAAAATTGGAATTAGTAAACAGTTTTAAATTTTTACAGTTAATTATTGATTCAAAATTAGAATGTTTTAATTATTTTGAAAGTATTATATGGAAGATTGCAGGAAAAGTAGGTAGGTTATTTTAAAAGAATCAGTTCTAATTTAAGTTTGATTTTAAAAAAATCTGTATTTAATACTATTATGTTACCACATTTTCTTTATTGTTCTTCCATTTTATATTGTGCTAGTGAGGAAATATTTGATAAATTACAAATTTTACAAAATAAGGCAATGCGGATTATTTTAAATTGTGACAATAAATATACAAAAATAAATTTTATGTTAAAAAATTTAGATTGGTTGAATGTCAGACATTTAATTTTTTATTTAATATGTATCTTTATACATAAAATTAAAAATAATTTATTGCCTGATTGTTTAGGAAATTTTTGTTCTTTTAATTATTTATGACCATCATAATTATAAAACTCTACTAATCAAAAGTTTTATGTGGATAGAGTAGGGTTGAAAAAAAAACCGGTTTTTCTAAAAAAAACCAAAAAACCAGGTTTTTTTGGTTTAAAACGGTTTTTTTTTTATTTAAGCCAGTATTTTTAAATAACAATGTAAAATGCTAAGTATGTAAAAAAGATTTGGTATAGAGTATGGAAGTAAAACAAAATCATGCAGAATATTGCACTTTAATAGTAGGTAACCTGAAATTGGTGGTGCCTGACATTATTATATCGCAACAAAGCCGAAAAATAAACCAAACTTATCAGCGACAAAGAGAAATAATATTATTTCTTGACCACGTACGAAATGGGAAATAGGGGAATACCCGAATGCAAATCTAAAGCGGGGCTGGACTGGCTGGTGGGGTGGAGGTAAAATAAACACACAGTGTTGCCAACACTAAGATATTTTCATTTAACACAGGGACGTGTTCGCATTGCCAGTAGTAAGAAGGGTATTTATACTAAAAATAAAAACAAATGCCAATAATAAAAATTTTTAAAAAAATGGGTTTTTGGTTTAAACCAGCCAACCCTGGGATAGAGTGTCTAAAACAGCGGGTCTCAAACTTTTTTGGTGACGGAACCCTTTTAGGAAGCAAAATACTTGATGGAACCCTACAATAAAACAATAGTTTTTAAAAGTGTATTCTTTATTAATAAGCATAATAAAAGTACAATGTAACAGTTACTAATTATTACTTACTTTACCACATGGCAAGTACAATAATAGAAGATATTAAATAAGAAAAAATCTAACTAATGGGAGGTATGAAACTGTTTTTTATTTTTCATCAATTGGTTGATATCAGGTTTGATAGAAGACAGTTGAAGTCTCATATCAGGTTTGGCGTCCAGTCTATTGCGATATTTTGTTTTCGTGGCTGCATAGGTTGAGAATCCTGTTTCGCACAAATATGTTGTTGGGAACGGAAGAAGAATATTCAGAGCCATTTTGCCAAGCATTGGATATTCATCACGGATTCTGCACCAAAAATCGTTGAGAGGCGTCGTTTTGAACAGTGACTCCATACTTGTGTCTGATGACATTTCTAAAAGAGATTCATATATCTCGTTTGACATACTTTCGGGCTTTTCCAAGTTGGGTAAAAAAGGATTATGAATCCATAAATTCAGTTTCATTTTTGTATTCTGTTCTTCGGGAAAATACTTTTCAAAAGATGCGCGCATCGAACTGAGATATTGGACCAATTCTTCAAACACATCATCTTGAAACATTTCTGAGTCGTTATCGCTAACAAACTCACTGAGTGACGTAAAGCTTTCTATTTCTTTCTTACCAACGCAAATAATCCAAAAATCGAATTTTCTTTTGAAGGCAGTTATTTTGTTATAGGCCTGAAACACTGTTGTCTGTTTACCTTGCAATAATAAATTCAATTCGTTCAGTTTTTGAAAGATATCCGCCATAAAAGACAATCGGAACAACCAAGTTTTATCATACAAACGGTCCTTCAAATTAAAAGAAGTATCTGCTGAAAGAAACATTTGTAACTCGGCTCTAAGTTCAAATAGCCTTGTTAAAGTTTTACCCCGAGACAGCCATCGCACTTCTGTATGGAGCAGCAGTGTTTTATGTTTGCTGCCATAATCTTCACACAATAATGAGAACAATCGGGATTGTAGTGGTCGTGATTTGATAAAATTAACTATTTTTACCGCTTCATCCATAACTAATTTTAGATTTGACGGCATTTGCTTCATCGCAAGTGCTTGTCTATGCAGAATACAATGGCTGGAACTACAATTAGGCGCTTTATTTTTTATTCGTGACACTGCTCCTGCTGTTTTACCTGTCATCGCCTTGGCCCCATCTGTACAAATGTCAATGCAATTGTTCCAACTGAGATTATTTTCTTCAAAAAATATATTTATTTTATTAAAAATTTCTTCCCCGGTAGTGTTTGTGAGTAGCGGTGAACACATAAGCATGTCTTCTTCAAAAGAACTTTCATATGGATATCTCACGATAACCAGCAAGATAGCCAAACCAGCGACATCAGTTGACTCGTCCATTTGCAAGGCAAATCGTGTTTTTTGTAGACGTGTAACTAGTTCTTGTTTGACATAGCTTGCCAGATCATGGATTCGCCGTGAAACAGTATCGTTTGATAGCGGCTCAGTAGAAAGATGCTTTGCAGATTTTTCATCGAGCATACATTTTGTTATGTCTAATACACATGGCTTTATTAAATTCTCAGCGATAGTGTGCGCTTTACCTGCTTGTGCAATGCGATAGCTAACTAAATATGATGCCTCCGTGGCCTTTTTGTTGATAGTTTTTGTTACATGCATCATATTTTTTTGACTTTCCAATAACTGATCTTTTTTACGAACAAAAAATTATTTATTCTTGTCTTTAGACTCGGGGTGTATAGTTTGTAAATGTCGGCGCAATTTGGCAGATGCCATGGAACTATTAGGAAGCAGTTTACTACATAGCATGCAGAGAGGTGAGCCGTTGGAATTAACAAATCCGAAACTGATATATGATTCATCATACTTCCTTTTTTTCGTCTTTGAAACCGTCGAGCTTGACGTCGTGGCATCATCGTCTGGATCGGTGATTGCTATATTCTCCGCGCGTACTGCTTTTGAACATTCAGCGTCATTAGAAGATGTTGTTGCAACACGTTTAACACCTTTAAGCCAACGTTCCATTCTTCTTTATTTATAATGTTACACGTCAGGATGGTGGGGTCTAAATAATGCACAATCGTTACTGCGTATAAGAGACGTACAATGAAGAAATGTATAAAACTGAGACAACAGAATACAGCAGGCAGTAGAACAATGAACACTAGTTTCTCGCTTGTAAGCAGGTAGGTAGGAACTTATCGCTCCGAACGCTAATCGTCAACTGACTGACGAGGCGCGACGCGCGATCGCCGCTTTTATACTTAGTCCTAGACTCGATCTCGAATATTCTTGAAAATACTCGAGTCGGCGCCTTTGATAAACAAAAAGCAAAAATAAAAAGAGAAATATAAAAATTGCGTTGTAAACAATTCAGAGGCGGCTTTTATCAAAGGGACTGCGCGCTCACAAGTATACATGTTGATACCAAACTTATGAGATATTGTACCAGCTATTGTAACACATGTTTATACAAATACAAATAAATAAAAAATATACCTACGCGCGGCCGCGGAGTCAAAACGTTCGACCAGAGAGAGGTGTTTTGATTTTTTTTCTAAATTCTTGAGGAACCCCTACAGAGGTATCGCGGAACCCTAGGGTTCCGCGGAACACACTTAGAGTATAGCTGGTCTAAAACATTACCTTATAAGTATAGTTTTCATAAAGGTTTGATAGAATATGTTAACTTGAAAAATTCTATTAAATCTCAAATATCATTAAAACTATTTAAAAAAACTTTAAAATTTCATTTAATTAAAAAACAAAATGATACGTAATATTTGATACAATTTGCAAAATGTTTAACTTTTCTGTCTGTTTTTGTTAAAAGAAGGTTGCGTTTTAAAATTTAAAAATAAATCTATAAAAATGTTAAAAAAATCTATTAAAAAATTCTTAATTGTAGCTTTTTGTTAAATAAAACATGTTTACCACCGGTCAATAATAATTGTCGATTTTGAAAATATCTCAATCCGTCCATCGCATGATACCAAGCAATTTATTAAATTTAAAAATCAATATTTCAACTTAAATGTTTTAATTTTTAGGTCAGTAGGTATTGCCTTTTAATGCCGAAACGACACACCTCTATTTGTATATAACCAAATGCATACACAATTAGCAAACTTTTGGCTACACCCACGAAAATACAGTTACGTAGACTATAAACCCAGAATTTACCAATAACATTAATTTAACCATTTTCGGCACGGAATTAGATTTACTTTCATTTGAATTTTGCGAAGGCACTCGGGCCGATTTAAATTGGCGGAAAGTGCTACGAACGTGTTGAAGTTGTTACCGATCGTTGAGCAATCTTTTGTAGACCGAATTCGTGAGTGTTTTTTTTTACGTATCTGGTATTTGTGTTTAGAAGTAGAAATGATATGTCTTTATGGTGCTCTCTCAGGGTATGTGCTATTTGAGAGGTGTCGTTACTTTTAATTTATTTATTGAAACCAAGGGCGTCCATAGAGCGTTTTTCAGGGGGGGACAAAAACTTAAACAATACTTTTTTATATACAGTGTCACCAGTAAAGTCCGCATCATATGGGATTTTTTTAATTAATAGCTTTATTCGAAATTTGACGTTGGCATCAAGTTGTGATTTGATCGAGATGAAAATTAAGCAAAAAAATAGTAGTGACGTGATTCGCATTATCTGTCAAATTTTAATTTTTTTCAAAAAATTATTCAAAAGTGGGGTTCTTTCTGAAAAAATCAAAAAAAGTTTTAGGAAAAAGTTTTTTTAAATGCAGTTTCTAGCCCACATGCAAAATTTCAGCTGGATAAGATAATTTTTATTTTTTACCCATATTTTGTAAAATGCACCACTTTTGCAAAATAACACTCAACGCAACCTACATAAAACTTCTTAGTTTTGACAATGCTTTATTTCAGATACATTTTTTTAAAGTAGCGTTATATTAAATGTGTGTTTTTCTACGAAATCAAAATTGGGCTATTAAAATTTGGTCGCATGTGATGCAAAGTTCATTTGTTATTGACCCTGTATAAGGTAACTTCATAAAATAAGTATTTTTGAAAACATAGTTTGTGTCTGAAAGTGATACACCTTAATATTAAGACAAAAAAGAACACAGTGTCATCAGTAAAGTGTTCATTAAGTGGAAAATAAATTTTTGCTTAACCCAACGGAAAGTTTATCTATTTTCAACGATATAATTTAAAATCTCTTTATTTTATTTTTTTACTTTCAGTCACAAGCTACGTTTTCAAAAATACGTATTTTATGAAGTTTCCTTATACAGGGTCAAAAACAAAATGAACTTTGCATCACATGCGACCAAATTTTAATAGCCCAATTTTGATTTTGTATAAAAACACACATTTAATATGACGCTAGTTTAAAGAAAATGTATCTAAAATAAAGCATTGTCAAAACTAAGAAATTTTATGTATAGGTTGCGTTGAGTATTATTTTGCAAAATTGGTGCAATTTACAAAATTAGGTAAAAAATCAAAATTATCTTATTCAGCTGAAATTTTGCATGTTTGCTAGAAACTGCATTTAAAAAAAATTATAACTTTTTTCGATATTTTCAGAACTTTTGAATTATTTTTTGGAAAAAATTAAAATTTGACAGATAATGCGAATCATGTGACTACTATTTATTTGCCTAATTTTCATCTCGATCGATGCAGAACTTGATGTCAAAGTCAAATTTTGAATAGATATTAATAAAAAAAAATCCCATATGATGCAGACTTTACTGGTGACACTGTATAAGACTATTTATTTAACTTATGCCTAATGTATTAATTTATTGATATGTTTTATTATGTAATTGTTCAGTTTAGTGATTTGTTGGTCTACTAACTAACCACTGTAGTATTCAATATTTATACTGAATTATGAAATAAAATAGTAATGTGGGCGCCTAGGGGGGGGGGGGGGGGGGGGCAAGTGCCCGTGGTATGGAATTTTTTTATTAACAGCTTTATTCGAAATTGGACTTTGGCATCAAGTTCTGCTTCGATCCAGATGAAAATTAAGCAAAAAAATAGTAGTCACGTGAATCGCATTATCTGTCAAATTTTAATTTTTTCCACAAAATAATTCAAAAGTGGGGTTTTTTCTAAAAATATCGAAAAAAGTTATTAGAAAAAGTTTTTTTTTAATGCAGTTTCTAGCTCACATGCAAAATTTCAGCTGCATTAAGTAATTTTTATTTTTACCCTTATTTTGTAAATTGCACCACTTTGGCAAAATAAGACTCAACGCCACCTACATAAAACTTCTTAGTTTTGACCATGCTTTATTTCAGATACATTTTCTTTAAAGTAGCGCCATATTAAATGTGTGTTTTTCTACAAAATCAAAATTGGGCTATTAAAGTTTGGTCGCATGTGATGCAAAGTTTATTTGTTTTTGACCCTGCATAAGGTAACTTCATAAAATAAGTATTGTATCTGAAAGTAATACACCTTAATATTAAGACAAAAAAGAACACAGTGTCATCATTAAAGTGTTCATTAAGTGGAAAATAAACTTTAGGTGGGTAAAAAATCAAAATTATCTTATGCAGCTGAAATTTTGTTTGTGGGCTAGAAACTGCATTTAAGAAAACTTTTTCCAATAACTTTTTTCGATATTTTCAGAAACAACCCCACTTTTGAATTATTTTTTGAAAAGAATTAAAATTTGACAGATAATGCGAATCACGTGACTACTATTTTTTTGCCTAATTTTCATCTCGATCGAAGCAGAACTTGATGCCAAAGTCAAATTTCGAATAAATCTATCAATAAAAGAAACCCATATGATGCGGATTTTACTGCTCACACTGTATGTGTCATCAACGCACTTTCCTACTGGAAGACAACAAAAATTGCTAGACCGTTTTGTAGTAATAATATCACGGTAATTTAGCTAATAGGAAATAGGAGTTACCTAATGCTACCATAGAATGGTTTATAGCCATTATTGCTCTGAATACTCAAAATAATTATCAAGTTCTATTGGGGGTGTAATGTGTAATCTGGTTTTATATACTGTATTAGTTCCGACTAGCAGTTGTAATGAAACTTGACATTATTCATAATAATATTTGCTTGCTACAGTTAATAAAGCATATACTTACCACTAAAAATCAGTACTGTAGTTCTCAAAAATTTAAATAGCTTCTAGTGTGATATTATACACTTATAGTTTAACATTGCATATATGATTTCTATTATGCAACATAGTTTACTAAGATAGTTAAATTCGTCCATTGATTATAAACTCTCTCAATACTAATGATGGATTGTGCGAAATAAAAACCTTCTATTGCTTTATCTGACATGCAAAGTTTAAAATAACTTAAATAAAAAGTAAAAATAAATTTAAATAGGTATTGGTACGATAAATAAAATTCAAATTCTGACAGGATAGCTAGAATACTTCGCACAACGATGTGGCCTGCGCAACAAATACGTTGAAACTAATAATAAAGCGCGCGGCGATTGTCGATCGCTACCAACCCCCACCAACGTCTCGTGGATTATAGGTTCTAACGGATACAATTTGTTTTTGGGAGCACTGTTCTGCTTTCTTAATTGCAGAGAAAGCGCTTTACTGGGGACAAAATGTGTCGCATTAAGAAGATACAATTAATTTCGTAACAAAATTGCTGTATTAAAAGTAGCTCATTATTCAACAAGACTGTGCTGCTAATGGAATTGCCGGCAGGCAAAATTTATACATTATTGACTACTGGTTGAAATGTAAAGGAGCAGACCGCGGCTTTGCTGGCTGCTTTGCTCGGCGAACAAAATTGCGTACGCGATACTGCAGTAGGGGAGAGTAGGGAGACTTGATCCCTTTTTACGTTTTATGAATATAATTCAAACCCTAAAAGACATGTTTAATTTCTGTGGACTGCATTTCACTCTAGCAACATTGCCGCCAGTTTTAACACTCTTTCGGCCATAAAATATTTAATCTTTACCAAGCAAAAACCTTTTTACAGGCATGGTGTAGCGGGGATCAAGTCTACCCCTCTCAGGGAGACTTGTTCCCTGTTGCTGGGAGAGTTGAGCATGTCTGCCTACTGTAAAATTTTAAAATCATTTTCCGCTAATAACTTGTTTTACATCTAGTCATTTTATGAAGAGAGTTACAACTGGTTAAATAATGAACATAGTTTTAA
Organism: Polydrusus pterygomalis; assembly: GCA_963969555.1. Taxonomy (NCBI): domain Eukaryota; kingdom Metazoa; phylum Arthropoda; class Insecta; order Coleoptera; family Curculionidae; genus Polydrusus; species Polydrusus pterygomalis. The sequence continues at coordinate 8,971,269 of OZ018376.1, forward strand.
TGAGTTAACATGTTTATTACAAAATTTTTCTTATACAATGAAAAAGTTTAACCGATGGAAACATTGGGAAATTTTATGTTAAAATTGTAGTACTCACGTCTGATGTACGGCACTGGCAGAATATTTTTCACACTGCCTCTTGGTATAAGACCCTCGTCTCTAGTTGCTGGAAAGTAAAAGTGCTTTTTTCCCTTTCTAAGAAAATGCACAAGTATCTCGGAAGCGGATTTATCAACTTCGGTTACTTCTCCTTTTTTCCGCGAAAATCTCGGAGGCGGATTTATCAACTTCGGTTACTTTTCCTTTTTTTCCGCCAAATTCAAAAAAACAAAGTCTTTAATGCTGGGATTACCTTAATAACATTACATTAACACAAAACGCCAAAATGTAATATAACTAGAACTCAATTAGGGAGACTTGATCCCAGGATCATGTCTCCCACCAGGAGGTGGAATCAACTCTCCCAATAGCACTACTTTTATAAACGGCCAACAAAAAAAACCTAACCCGAAGAACGCCACTCAAATTTACACCAAACTACTTCTAAGAAACAACATAAAACTGCTATGAACCGAAGCACTCATTCATATACATAGAGACTAAACAAAAAAGAAAATATTAGTTACCGTAAAAGATGTTTCATCTATAGAAAAAATAAAAGTTATCTTAGAATTAAAGAAATAAGTTACAACGCCGTTAAATGTTGTTTCGTTACTCACAGCTAATGTGACATAACCAATGCTACCAGCTACCACCGAAACTAACACAAATCAATTGACCGCGAAAATCAAAAGGGTGATCAATCATCTCCCTACTCTCCCCTAATGTTCACCAAGTTAACCGAAAACTACGTTATTATGAAGACAATATATTTTATGTGCAGTGGCGGCCGCATAACCATAAGAAAATAAAGTGGCTTCTTTCTAAATATATTCTTATTAATTTATGAATTTACATTTAAGTAGGTATTTAATTAGATACTCGGTTATTGGCTTTTATTCAAATATTAGGTAGGTACATAAGTTGTCAATTAAATTTCCATTTTTTAAATTTACACACTTTAAAATACAAAGATACGTTTTATTATTTATTTAAAGTGAAATTTACCATTGGCATTAGAGGAATTAGTGGGCATTGGTGGGCATTACTGGGCATTTGTAAAGAAATTAGGGGTATTAGTTAATTAAAATAAGGAATTGGAGGCATTAGTGTACAAGACTTTTGACCGCGGTTTACCCCTCGTGGAAATCAGTTTGAGCACTTTAAAAAAACAATTATTTAGGTTATCGCAAAAAAAATAGAAAGTTTTAGCATTACAATAGTGTTTTAATTTAGGTTTGGGATCATTTTTCAGCATTTGCGGTTATTCTATAATTTTCCAAATTTTGTAAAAGATTTTGTGAATATATTGTATTTAAATCTCATTAATCTTGGTATCATTGATGTTAATAAGTTTTCCAGAAAGGTGTCACAAGTGGGGTTGTGCTATTTAGGATTATAAAGTGGAAGAGGATAGCGCTTCTGGGGTACCTCACATTTATTCCTCCGCGTTTTGATAGAAATGTTATTTTTGGTTTTTTGATATCTTCTTTAGTTTAGAAAATATACAGTGTGGTTGTTTAAGTGTGCAACATATGGGCATTTTTTTTATTGCCGATTTCTCAGAAAATGTTATTCTTGACAAAAGTTGGTGCATGTTCAACAATCATATTGGGTGCACTTGGAATGGTTGCAAGTCAAAAGGTGTACAGGGTAGGCCAAAAAATATAAAACTTGTACAAGAATAAAGTACCCCTATTTCAGAAAATTCATGTTGTTTCTGGAAAATGTTATTAAGAAAAGTTGTTTAGAATAATTAAAAGTTATGCATAGATTCAAAAACGTGACCTTATTTGTTTTTCCATAGGTATCTGCGATTATTTTAGTAGGATTTCATGTTTGTCGTTTAATTTGTACAGTTTTTTAATAAACATTTAAAATAAAAATTTTACACTTTGAATGATAGTTTTTTAAGTATGTTATACTAATGTTTTATCTTCTTAAAAAAAATTTTTAGGATATTTTAAAGTTGTGTTTAATATAGTTGCAACAAACATGAAGTTTGTGATTCCATAATAAAATAAAAATTCAAGTAAATTTTACAAATATGCTTGAATTTGAACAAAGATATGTGAAATTGATTTGATTTGGATTAATTTATGAAGGTCTTTATGGTGAATATAAAAAAAAAATTCTTTGGGAAATTATTAATGTTTTTTAAAAAAATATTTTTTTTTTATTTTAGGAAGTCACGTTTTTGAATATATGCATAACTTTTAATTCTAAACACCTTTTCTTAATAACATTTTGCTGAATTTTCTGAAATAGGGGTACTTTATTCTTGTACAAGTTTTATATTTTTTGACCTACCCTGTACGCCGTTTAAGTTGCAACCATTCCAAGTGCACCTAATATAATTATCGAACATGCACCAACTTTTATTAAGAATAACATTTTCTGAAAAATCGGTAATAAAAAAAATGCCCATATGTTGCACACTTAAACAACCACACTGATGTATAATATAAAAAGTCACCATGCATAATCCAAGAATAAATCGTTGGAATTTTTCTTTTAATTAATTAAAACCCTGAGATCTTAGCAAATTAATGTTGTATTACCGAATCTGTTACAAAAGTCCCATCAACAAAAATAGATACGGTATTATTACTCTATTTAATTATTGTATTTAATACCCAAACCTAAATGTTGCTTTCTTATGGCAAAGTAATTACTATTTGAAATAATCTTATGTAATATTTTATAAATAATTCCGTCACCTTACTTTATAATTAATAAAAACATTTTAATTGTTACTATTAAATCTAATACACGTACTAGGTATGTGTACTTACGTACAAATAGAAAATTAAATGATCATAATATTATAGGTGTGACCAGGAAGAGTATGGTGTTATATAAGTTTTTTAGAGAAATTTTATTTTATTTTATATATTTTTCTCTTTTCTATAACAATAATTTACTCACAATCAAAGCTGCTTTTCTTCTGTCATTTGGTCAATGACTTCCCTAAATTATTCTCTTCTTAGGTAACTTGATCTTTATTAAGTTTATATCAAGTTTAAAATTCATCCTATCAGTTTCGATATTATTGCTATTAGTTCTAAAATATTCCTCGTATTTCACGAGCATTTTATGATAACAGCCACGCTTTGTCAAGGAAATTACACGTAACGGCACTTATCGTACATCCCCGCAGTATATTGGGTTCAAGCGAGCATTGACCACGGCTCTGTATTCTTTTCCAGACCAATTTTAATGCGCAAGGGTGCCAGAGAAAAATAAATGCATGCTACCACTCAAAGGAAAGACAAAGAAAAATAATCTGTTCAACCGATTTCGGCAGTAAGGAGGGTTGTATAATGTATATTCAAATATTCTTTGTTAGTTTGTAATTGTTTACATTTAATTTTTAATTATCGAATTTTCGTATAATTTGTAGGTTTTTTTTATTATTTACAGTACTAAGCATCCTATTACAACGAAATGCAGTGATGAACTTTTAAAAATACTCCCTCCTGGCCCTATATCTGGTTGATTTCAAAGTATTATGTAAAAAACGACGGCATGCATGAAGCGCAATTATTTTCAATGCAAAACAAGTTAATTGAGACGAATGCATAATAAACAGTTCTAAAAACCTTCATGTTTACCCTTAAGCCATGTATACTTATTAATACGTATTTATAATGCAAATGCAATTTACCGTGGGTATTCATTACTCTTTTACTCATTTTCTTCGCTTTATAAAATACTATTTTTTCGTCGACATAGAATCTGAGCGCAAAAATTAGGCAACAATTTTTATTGCACTGAGAAAATAGCCATATATTCCTTATAAGAATTCACATATTTTTTATACAATTGTTTGATACTATATGTACCGGGTGTCCCACTAAGAATAGCTCTCGGCCGTATCTCAGAAAGGGTTAGTCGTATGGCTTGCGGAAAAAAAATTTTTTGGTAAAAGTGGCCATGAGAAATTGCTGGAAATTATTTTTAGTTCCTCATTTTGCCGCAAGAGGGCACCATTAAATTTTTTTTTAAATTCTAAATTTCTCCGAAAATAATTAAAAACATTAAAACCATAAATAATTTTAAAAACATATAAATAGTATACACAACAATCCTACACGCCAAAAACAAAAAGAGACACACTGATAACAATAAATTTTAAGTTTTTTTTAAGTTGTCCCAATTTGCATCGGTATAAAAAATTGTAATATCATCTGCAAAACTATGAATTTGTCCATCGCAATTTATACTAAATAAAATGGGCAAGAAAATAAAATATGACCTTTGAAGAAGGATTGCCTATTTAACTCAGGACCTTCTGTTGAACGAACGAATAGTATTTACTATAAAATATTGGCATGGACGTGGCCCAAAAAAAATTGGGCTTTTTACCTCTCTAGTAGGTATACTTAGTATAGTTTTGTTGTATAAATTGAAATGTAACGTAGAATAAGTGTAAAACGTATTCTCGAAACCACTAATTAAGAACAAACACGATTTAGCGTCAATTTAAAAGAAATCCAACAGTAGAAAGTAAATAATAATATTTCATATTATACAAAAGTTTTTAAAAGTGTATAGTGTAAGTATGTTAATGGTTATAATAGCGAAACTATTCAAGTAAAAAACGTTCTTTAAAAACATAATTTACGAACGCCATGTGACTGGACGTATGGTCAATCTGAGATAATTTATTTTGTTAAAATTTTATGCTAGTGAAAATTAAATTAACAACTTACACACGAATGGTAACATGTGCGAATGCAACTTGTATGAAAAAATCTTGTTCGAAAATGGTAATGACTATTATTATTATTCATAATTTTATGTAGAAAGTGAACGGCGCTTTAAAAAATGTATTAAGTTGACTGCACTATTTTTATATGAAACGTAATATAACTAAGTAGGTATTTTTTTCCAACTTGGCTTCTTCATAATATGTCAATCATCATCGCTGTTTTTTTTTATTAGAATGATGTCATCTGAACCTGACAACATATCAGATTATTTGTTAGTAGTAGTAGTAACATATTTTTTCTACTCCTTACTCGGTAAGTACTTCATTTTGATACTGATTTAAGGGAGGTAAGTACGTTTTACCTCCCTAGGGAAGTACAAAGTACGCCAGCATAGAATTATCGGCGACTCTTTCATCACTTGCATTAATACTGCACCAATCCTTGAAGTCCTTATAACACAGATTGTACCGTTCCTTCGATTTCTGAGGAACCTAATAGAGCAGCGCAAGCTGCATTCGCAACTGCATCGATATCCATTTTTTCGATTTCTTAAAAAAACTTACACTGACAGAACGTTTGTTTGATTATGAACATGAATTTCATAGCAATCAACGTGTCAACACTAGGAAATCTGTCATACATACAAGGTATTTCAGTTGGATAGCTCAAATTATAAAATTAAAAAATATTTTTTTTTAAATTTGAAGGAACTGGAGTAGAAAAAATATAATACAAAACTCGGGAGGCAGTATTCTTGACCAGTCTCGGACTATTTTGCAAGCCCTCGCTATCGCTCGGGCGCAAACTATGTCCTCGGCTGGTAAGTATCACCTGCCTCCCTTGTAGTGTAAATAACTATTATTTAGCAAAAAGCTACAATTTTAATATTTTTTAATACATTTTTTTAACACATTTTTATAGATTTATTTTTAAATTTTTTTCTTTTAACAAAAACAGACAGAAAAGTTAAACATTTTGTAAATTGTATCAAATATTACGTATCATTTTGTTTTTTAATTAAATTATTTTAAAGTTTTTTTAAACAGTTTTAATGATTTTTGAGATTTAATAGAATTTTCCAAATTATTATATTCTATCAAACCTTTATAAAAAATAGATTTATAAGCTAATGTTTTAGACACTCTATCTACATAAAAAATTTTGATTAGTTCTTGTTTTATAATTATGATGGTCATAATTAAAAAAACAAAAAAATTTTAAACAATCAGGCAATAAATTATTTTTAATTGTATGTATAAAGATACCTACATACAAAAAAAATTTCTGACATTCAACCAATCTAAATTTTTCAACATAAAATTAATTTTTGTATATTTGTCACAATTTAGAATAATTCGCATTGCCTTTTTTTGTAAAATTTGTAATTTATTAAATATTTCCTCACTAGCATAATATAAAATGAAAGGACAATAAAGAAAATGTGATAATATAATAGTATTAAATACAGTTTTTTTAGAAAACAAACTTAAATTAGAACTGATTCTTTTAAAATAACCTACTTTTCCGGCAATCTTAGATATAATACTTTGAAAATAATTTTAAAATTTTAATTTTGAATCAATGATTATCCCTAAATATTTAAAACTGTTTACTAATTCCAATTTTTTACCATCAATTACAACATTTATATTTTGACAATTTAAATTATTACCCATAACCATACATTTAGTTTTTGAGATATTTAATTTTAATTTATTTACTTTTAGCCAATTTAATAATATATTTATCTCAGAATTTAGAGTATTTAGACCATCAAAAATATTTAAAACAATAATGTAAATTAAGGTGTCATCAGCAAACATTTGTAACTTACACATTTTTAAAACTAAAGGCATATCGTTGATGTATAAAATAAATAATATTGGACCTAGTATACTTCCTTGAGGAACTCCTATATTATTTATTTTTTTATTTGAATATGTTTTTGATATTTTTGGTTTTTGTGACCTGTTACTTAAATAATTTTTAAACCATTTATAAACGTTTCCGCGAATACCATACTGATACAATTTACTCAATAATCTAGCCCTGTCAATTGATTCGAATGCCTGCTTAAAATCCAAAAATACAGCTATAACATGTTCCCCTTGATTAATGGTTCTCTTCTTTTTTTCTTTTCTTCTTTGTTCAGTAACATTAGATTTAGTGTTTCTAAGCCATTACAGGGGCGGATTTAGGATTTGCTAGATGGGAAGTATGGGGAGTAACGCTCCAAAAAAGTTTGTTTAGATGGGATGATTTTGAGGTATACAATACAAAAATAGTGATAGAAAAAAAATTCCAAAAATTTTTTCCAAGAAATTAAGAGAGTTGATTGAAAAACTATAGAATTTTTATGTATCTGATTGCAAAATATATATTACTAGCGTGTACCCGGCATGCGTTGCAACCCGCTGGTATAAATACAAACCCGATATATTAGTACCCGGCATGCCACTTTCTGAAATTGCACCCGTGCGAAGCCGGGGCGGGTCGCTAGTTATACATAAGAACCTTCCTCTTGAATCACTCTATCTATCAAAAAAAACCGCTTCAAAATCCGTTGCGTAGTTTTAAAGATTTAATAAATATATAGGGATATAGGGACAGACGGGCGATAGCGACTTTGTTTTATACTATGTTAAGATGCATAGACATTTACCTTTTTAGATAAGCAAACAATAATTTTCATTAATGAAATGCCCAGCTATATACGCAACGGGTTTGTCATCATGTTTGCAGATGACTCATCTGTGGTGGTCACCGCATTGAATCCTGACGAGCTCCATAATTTGGTATTACGTATCCTTAGTGACTTTAGGTTTGTTCCTACAGCGATCAGAAACAGTCCTTGACAGTCAGGATTCTGCGCAGTAATATAAAAGTGTTCCCACAAAGATTTTGGACAGTTTGAAAACCCAAAGTCGCCGTTCCTACACGTTTCTCTGAGAGTTTGCCAACTGTCAGAGCAGTTTGCGAATCTTTTGCCAGTAAAATGTCCGGAGCATGCGCGGTTAAACGCTAGCATAACATATGACATAACCTATTTTTGTTAGACGTGTTTTTGCGGTTTTTGCTTTTGTATAAGACTTTTTCTATCATTAAATTGAGAAATGAGCGACATTGCGTCATCTGATGAAGATTCAGAAATCAGAATCTGCTGTTAGGTTGGTATTTAATATTTTATTTACTTCTTGAGCTAAAACTTCCCATAGTCTCTTAATACTTTTGATTTGAAAAGTGCCAATCTTTGGAGGAGATATTAACATTTTTACAACATATTATTTAATATAAGTTACTTATTTTGTTTAAGTTTATTTATTAAGCCGAGCCACACGAGTTTAATTAACGAAATAATAATAAACAATTTTGAGATTTGAGGTTATGTCCATCGTTTAACATTTCTTCAGTTTTAAACACCGAACCGAAGTTAGTTGATTTCGAACGCCTGTTCCTACAAGAGTTTGAAACCGGTCAGAAATCAGACTTGCGCCGTAAAGTTGGTTTGAAAATTGTCATGAAGTTGTCGGGGATTCGCTGTAGGAACAAACAAAAAATTGGTGTAAAAAGAACAATCTAATATTGAATCTACAGAAAACTATATACATTTAAATTGCAGTTGCAGATATCGTACGCGATCGTCAATCACTGTAAGTAAATAGTGGATACCATGCGTGCTGCGAAAGGTTGTAAATTCTTGGGTCTGCATATAGACCAATTTCTTACATGAAAATCTCATGTAGATCATGTCGCGAAGAAGTGCGGTACTGCTTACTTTGCCATATTTCAGCTTAAACAATTACTAGATATAAACGCACTGATAAATGCGTACTATTCACTAGTCTATTGTCATCTTAATTATAATATCACTCTTTGGGGCAACTCAGTTGAGTCCAACAGAATATTCTTAGTCCAAAAACGGATAATTCGCCTAATCTATGGCCTAAGGGTCACTCATAGTTGTAGACCAGTTTTCATTGAGAATGGGATCATGACATTCCCCTGTATTTATATTTTTAGACTGTTGTAAAGTAGCATTTGTAAACGAATTTCATTTTTTTTAGTCGCGAAGATTGAAATTCTACGATTTGGATTTATGGTCGAACTAAAAAATATTAAATTTGTTTCCAAACCCTACTTTTCGAAGTATCTGAATCCAATGATACCACAAAAGTGACATTTCAAGCGAAAGAAATATTTATTATTTATTTTTAATTTTCCATTTAAGTGTGCCATGACGGTTCCGATTTATTCCAATTGGTCCGTCTAATGCTAGAAAAATCGAAGTCCCGTCAAAAATACTAAATTGCGTTTTTTATAAGCAAATAAAATTCATCGTAATCGTTTTTGGGGTAAAACTCTATTTTTCCAAATGAAACCATATTGGTACCGTGGTACCATTTCTTAGTACTATTAATAAGGAATTTATTCATACCTGGTAATAACATGTGCGATAAATACAATCAAAATTATAGCTAAAAGAAAATACAATTATTTTGTTCTAATTTAATGCCAACAAGTTACTTAAGGTGAACAAAAATAACAACAAATGTAAAGACTTTTCCAATACACAATAAAAACACCGATACACCACCGAATACTTATTTGACAATCTGAATAATTTCATTGTTTTCAAAGCCACCTTAGTAACTTCTTAGCATTAAATTAGAACAAAATAATTGTATTTTCTTTTAGCTATAATTTTGATTGTATTTATCGCACATGTTATTACCAGGTATGAATAAATTCCTTATTAATAGTACTAAGAAATGGTACCACGGTACCAATATGGTTCCATTTGGAAAAATTGAGTTTTACCCCAAAAACGATTACGATGAATTTTATTTGCTTATAAAAAAACGCAATTTAGTATTTTTGACTGGACTTCGATTTTGCTAGCATTAGACGGACCAATTGGAATAAATCGGAACCGTCATGGCACACTTAAATGGAAAATTAAAAATAAATAATAAATTTTTCTTACGCTTGAAATGTCACTTGTGTGGTATCATTGGATTCAGAAAATCATGCAGAATTCAAAAATGTAATAATATACAGGGTGTTCCATTTAAGAATCGAAAGTTGGTGTCACTTCCGGTGAAACCAGAAGTGAAAAAAAAATCATTTGTAGGTCAAAAAGTGCCGCTTATTATGTATATGGGATATCCCAAATTTTAATCAATTACCTTTAAAACTAACGGAGATACGGGGAGTGTACCATGATCCTGTTACACCCGGTATACCTAGCAGGTAATTTACCCCTTTGAGGTAGTTTGCTAAAGGCGATAAATCCAGATCCCAAAAAAATTTCGTTGTTGTATAAACGTTGCTAGCAAACATTGTTAACTTCACACATATCAAGAAATCCACAGAGAAAACGTAAAACAAAACAACAAAAGTGGCGCAAAGCCGGTTGTGGAGTATATTTTGAATATGTTGCTCAACAAGGAAAACCTAATAACAAGAGAGTTGTGCGCATGCCCAAACCTGTAGGGCGGCAAGGCATGTGACTGGCAAGCTATGCCTACAACGCATTTTTCCACCCATCCCATAAAACAACTTTAACATAATATTATGTCCACTCTGGTGTGGTGTTTTAGCTAAAGATAATATTTGAATCGTTGAGGCCTTTACTTGATGGAAATTCATTATAACTCAATAAAAGACAATTTATTTTGTCAAATTTCTACTTTTATTTGACAAAATAAATTGTCTTTCGTTGAGTTAAATATAATATAGTGCTGGGACATCGAAACGGACCATCGATGTCAACATCGAAAGCTAACATCGATGGCTTAAAAACATCGGTTGTAATACATCAATACACCGATATTTAATAATGTTGGAAATAACCGACTTATTTTAATAACCGACTACCGGTTTTTCACTTCTCGAATACTAATTAAAAAAATTTTGACGTCTAAAAAAAACAAAAGGTCGCCGTGAGACGGTTTAACCGAATTCGTTCCTCGAATTATAATTAAAACAAAAGAAAAGGTCGCGAAGTTTCATCACTCCAATTATAACATTGCATTGAACATCGAAAGGAAAACATCGACCCCTAACATCGATGTCGAAAGCATCGAACATCGGTAACAGAACATCGATATTTCAAAAACATCGATAAAAATCGCCCAGCATTAATAAGATATGGATTTTTGTCTTAAGAACAAACACTAGTGGCGCATTCACCAGTTATTAAATCGATATTTCGTTACATTTCTGGCATACAATTACCCACAGTTTTACGTTAAAAAAGGATTTATTAATTTATTAAGAAAAATAAATATGGACAAATTTGATAAAATTTTGTTCTTTTGCTTTTATTAATTTATCAACGTCAACAAATCAATTTAATCAATTCAACCAATTCAATCGATTTAAACCCTTCAATCAATTCAATCGATTCAAACCCTTTAATCAATTCAATCCATTCAATCAATTCAATCGATTCAATCAATTTAATCAATTCAACCAATTCAATTGATTCAAACCATTCAATCAATTCAATCGATTTAATCAATTCAACCAATTCAATCGATTCAATCGATTCAATCAATTCAACCAATTCAATCGATTCAAACCCTTCAATCAATTCAATCGATTCAATCAATTCAATCGATTCAATCAATTCAAAAAATTCAATCGATTCAAACCCTTCAATCAATTCAACCAATTTAATCAATTCAATCAACTCGATCAATATTTATCTCGTCCCATTAGGGTGCATAGAACTAATTACGGTGCTCATTGTTCTCTTCGCCCGCAGCATTGTTAATTTCATTTAGAATAATAAATAAATATATAAATAAATAAATAAAATAGAACGTTTGTAACATTTGCGCAAAAACGAATTCACACAATAATGGCGTGTTGCACACGGCAAGGGGGGGGGGGGGGGGCGGGGGCTAACCCACTGGTGACACAAGCATCAAAAAAATCAAAATTATAACAATAAAAAAAACGTGGCCACGCCACTGTAACGCCATGTAATTAACAGAAAATTTCCTGTAATTTTGAAACTACATATATAAAACATGAAACCCGTGACAAGAATGCAATAAATAAGAAATTTTAATAAGTAACAGTAAGCCCACGATATTAATAGATTGAAATCTAGAACATCTGAGGCAAGAATCAGTCTAAGTAGTTCTTTTAAAAGGTGCGTACGTTATGTATAAAAACAAGATTTAAAAAGGTTTTGATTTTAATTAAATTACATTAAAATCCCCCCTCCCTATCCAATCCACTAAGCTAAGTATAGGCTTCTTATAACACTTCAAAATTTGTATTCATTTTATTGATTAACTACAAAACTGGGGCCAAAAGTACGGGTTTTAAATAATTGTTTCATTCTGTCTTCTGTGCATCATAGGTATTTAAAATTTTGTGCAATATCCTCAAGGAATGAGTTCAAGATCGTCAGTGTAGGTCACAAAAATAATCCGAATTATTTTTAATGATAGGTTATAGATTTCCATCTATTTATTTAGTACAGAATTAGGATTGAACGTTCTACAGGAAATTCCCTAAGAAAATAATAATGTGTTGGTTACCTATTACAATAAAAATTAACTGGAGAATAATAAAAACAATGGGTATTGTTTACATTGCGCAAACGATGTAGGTAACAGTTATTGAATAATTTCAATTTTAATATGGTAATAAGAGAAAGAATCATCGATCATATTTTTAGAGGTTAAACGAATTACCTTCAAGGAAGTTCAGGAAGCATGCGGACATTAGGGTGATCTTTGGTATATGTTATTTTACACTTGAATGAAGTGAGTGAAATATATGCATAAGAATTACAGTTTACAGTATTACAGATTATAACCCTTCCCTACCTGTGAAAAGATAACTGCGGATTAAAAGAATTTAATTTTCCACAAATCTGATAGTGTCGCACAATTGTGTTAAGTTCTTGTAACAATAAAATGAAAAATCCTTTACAAAGAAATCAAAAGAACACCTACAAATACGAATATTCCGACGGTTAACATCGCAAAAACAAATACTACGATTACTCACGGAAATAAAGAAGGGTTTGTTCGATTACTAGGTACACTTGTTTTTGTTGCTACTAGTCAATGGATGACGCGTGAAAAAGGAAAGCGATGTTGCCGCTATTATTCTAGATTTTGTCACCATGGAACTAAAATAAGTAGGTAAGTACGAAATACAATGACGTGAAATAATTATATTTATTTTATTTAAACCAATAAAACAAAAACTTGTTCTACCTATAGTATCTTATCAACGTTTGTAATTTATCTGAATTATTCTTGTAGAACGTCTATTTTATTAATATTGTATGAATTTAGTAAGCGACTGAACAGTAAGTTTGATAACTAAGGCCCGGATTTCGGAACGAGCTCGTTCCCTCGATATTTTTTGTATTTATTGAAATCAAGGGCGCGCGTAAAAATATGAGTTAAACTGAAATAAATGTGTAATAAGAACATTAAGTATACCGTGCGAGCAAAAATTATTTGCATCAAAGGGGGCTTAGATTTAAAAACGTGGGGCTTGGTTTAGATCACAATGATATGGGGATGACATATCTAACCAAATATAGATTAAAATTTTGTCAAATTCATTTTCTGACATGATATGGCAAACTAATGAGTAATAAAATAGGTAGACAAATACAATACAAATAAGGGTTGACCAGCATCTCTGGAGAAATGTTACCACATTCTTGGATAATCCTTTCTTGTAATTGTTCTAAATTTGCAATTGATGTTTTAAAAATAGTATTCTTTAAATGAGCTAAAACGAATTAATCCATAACCGTTAAACAAGGTGATCTAGGTGGGAATTCAATGTCTGATCGAAAACTGATCAATCTGTCGTCGAAAAAATTGCGTAAGTAGTTAATAGTTTCGGCGGCTGTATGGGCGGTTGCACCGTCCTGTTGAAAATATCCAAAACGAAGTTCGTCGTCAAATAATTGCTCCACAAATGGATTCAAAATATTGTCTCTATACCGCTGTGCTGTAACTGTGTAATACATCATTTATTTCCAATAAATTTTCGGTAAACCATTGAGAGTAATTCCTGTATCTTTCAAAATCTGCGGCTTGTATTTCTTGGAATACTTGCACTTTATAAGGAAATAAATTTTGCTGCTTCTTAAGAATAGTCCTGCATGTTCCATAAGATCTTCTCACTTCTTGGAACAGGCGTCTTATACAATTTATTGGCGTATTTTGCATTATTTCACGAACGTTTGCAACACGTTCTTCTCTTCTTACAGATGGTCTTCCTGCTCCTTTTTTTGTGTTGTATAGAACCTGTTTCCCTAAACACAGCCACGGTTCTTTTCAGGCAATGATAAAAATCCCTAGCAATAAAAGCAACGTTAGGAAAATGTTCGTGAAAATCGTCCATGCACAAACCCGGATTGTATTGCCACTCACCATTTACTCTAATCCCGTTTCGAAAATATGCTTCAACCATTAATGTTTTGTGCTCTTCCGAAATCCCGGTCATTGTGTGAATTGTTCAAGAAATTGGAAAAATTAGCGATGAATCACAATTGTCACTAGTTAAACTCACTTTCTAAACTGAAAAAACACGAATGGAAGTCATCAATTACAATTTAAATACGACTCGCATCTTTTACTCTAGTTAAAGCATGTCGAATTTTTTTCCGTTTGGCGACGTCACTGATTTTTCTCACCTACCTCGGAACTAGCCAGATGTTTGATAATTGCACCAGCGGTTAATTACTACCTTTTGTTAATACCTTGGTTAACTACAGAAAATGGCTCTAACAAAGTTTAAATTAAATATTTCTGCAATAGAAAAGTATAACATAATTTAATAAATAAAAAAATGTATATTAAATTGCTTTTAATGTACTTAATATTGACAAAAATAATGTTTCTCCTATGGTAAACCATTGGCGCAAATCTTTAAATTCGTTTGTCTACTACTTCGTGCCTTGCGTTTTTTTGGGGGCTAGATTAAAGAATATGACTGCTTAATTATTTACATTGTTTTCAACATAAATATCTACTGGATGCAAACATCCAATGTTTAGACAATTTTGTGGAGTTTTTTACCGCCGTCCGGGCTTTATTGATAACAGAGCGTCTTTTGATGCACGTGTTAGGTATAGTGGACCATACAGCCAACCAGACAAATTGTGAACGCTGGAATCATTCATTTCTTCAACGTAAACAATTTAGTATATTCTATATTTCTACTAAAAACCAGATTATTTATATGGAAAAATTAAATTTAGAATTAACCACAACAAGAACACTAAAAATGGAAATAATTTGGAAATACCAATACATCATAAAGAAAAATATAAGACTTCTTTTAAATATAGTAGTTCAATAATATATAACAATATTGAATCTGATATACAGACTGTCCGCGGATAGGGTTTACAGTAGCACAAATGGATAAAAATTTCATTTTTCGGGAAAAAGTCGTTTTTGATAAAAAGTTTTGCTTTTTAAAAAAATGCAATTCACGAAGATAAAATGTTGATTTTTTATACAGGGTTCGCAGAAACTTCAAAAACATGATTTTTCATTTTTGACCAAAATGCCAATTAGAAAACTTATTAACGTTTGTAATTTAAATCCGAGATTTAAAAGAAAACTTCGATTTTTTTTTCGTTTTTTTAATTTTTAAAGGTAAAAGAATTTTTTTTTGAACAGCAGCATTAGCGGTCGAAATACATACATTATCAATAACAGAGGGGCATCAAAAAGTTTTAAAAACTGATTTTTGGTGTTACCAGAAATATGTATTTTAATTTCACAAATGAAATGACCCCGGAAATAACACAAAAAAATCTTGGGGGGAATGTTTGAATAGCAAATTATGAAATTATTATTATTTCATTTTGTGAAATTAAAAATATATATTAATTTTCTGGTAACACCAAAAATCAGTTTTTGAAACTTTTTGATACCCCTCTGTCATTGATAATGTATGTATTTCGACCGCTAATGCTGCTATCCAAAAAAAAAAAATTTATCTCTAAAAATTAAAAAAACTAAAAATCTCGAATTTAAATTGCAAACGTTATTCTAAATCAGTTTTCTAATTGGCATTTTGGTCAAAAATGAAAAATAAAGGTATTTTACTCTTGGAGAAAAATCATGTTTTAGAAGTTTTTGCAAACCCTGTATAAAAAATCAAAATTTTCTCTTCGTCAATTGCATTTTTTTGCAAGCAAAACTTTTTATCAAGAATGACTTTTTCCCGAAAAATGAAATTTTTCATACATTTGTGCTATTGTAAACCCTATTCGCGGACAGTCTGTATATAAAAAAACTAAACTATTCGGCTTTTAAGTCATTTTAAAAACATTATCTTAGGGTCTGATTGGAAGACTAATTAATTTTTAATCAAAATACCTATGAGAAGTAGCTGCATATTTATTATTTTCCGAATTCTCACATACTTGACACTTACGACTCATCTTAATTAGTCTCCAAAAAACAATGCAAAACACTAAAAACACAGCAATTAACACAAAACCGATAAACAAGAAAATTTTAGACCGCTGTCAAAGAAACACCAAACGGAAATAGAGATGTTCGATATAAATCGACGCATCGACAACATCAATATTTTCAATGCGATACATCGTTTCTAAGCGATGCATCGAGGCCATTTGATATTTGTCGATGCATCGATGTATTAGGTCTTAATTTTATTCGTAAAATAATTATTTTGCCGTTGCCTCTCGATCTTGATTATACCTTTTACCTTAGGTTTCAGTTAAGGTGTAAGCTTAGAATAATTAGATTTGTGATTTGTTTTGTATTTCTAATTCTATTAAATTTTTTTTTCGATGCATCGCAAACAATATAATATGTTCTGTGGACAGCCCTAAACGGAAATGAATGAAACAACGTCATCATGGCCTCAGACGAAGATTTAAATTTCCCACATCACGTTAATACTTTTAACAGCGTAAGTTTGGCAAACAAAGTGGAGGGGCGAAATTTGTATGTTGATTTACTTCGGAATGGAATACAATTTTGTCAATAGGTTCATCTGTTATTGTGTCATCTATACCGGGTGTCCACGGAAGGTGGCTCGCCCCTCTAACTTTTTTATTTTTCAAGATAATGGAATAAAATTTGGGGAATTTGTATACGACATAAAACTTATATACAAATCCCCCAAATTTTATTCCATTATCTTAAAAAATAAAAAAGTTAGAGGGGCGAGCCACCTTCCGTGGACACCCGGTAGGTACCAGATCATTAATTTGACCAGCTTAAATTTTGCATGGGATTTCCTTTGTTGGGCTAGCCGACAGCAAACCCAAAGTATACCCGGATTCGAGCCGGATTTATACCTAATCCATGTACAAAATTTCGTCATTCCCCGTCAAATAGTTGTTAAGCTTTCAAGCCAACATGCAGACAGATCGAAGGAAATGGACGGGACAAGTAAACCTTCTCGATAACTGTGTTCTAATTTTGGAACCGATTTTTTGGATTTCTCCAGAGCTAAATACGGGATTTTCGAAGAACTCAAGAACGTTGGCATATCCCATAAAATATGTTCATGGAAAGTGCTGGGAGCGGTTTTGTACTTTAGTGCTCCTTATCCTAATTATAATAAAATGATAATTTTAAATGTCTTTTGTCGGGTTGCACAACGATTCTAAACTATAATTAACTAACCTGCCACTATGACTGTGGCATATTTATATTGGCAGAAATGATTTTCTAACAATCAAAGTGGCCCGGTTCTTGATTTACTAATCTGACAACTTTGATTGTAAATAAATATTGTTTGTCAATATCAATTATATCACAGTCAAAGTTGCCTGGTTAAGGCTCTACAATGCGCAAAATTATAGGATGATTAACACTGTTTCGCTACTGCAGGATTCTGGAAAGCCTATTTGAAATGACTGTCGGGACGAATCATATTTTAGTAAAGGAATGTTTCTATTTCTAAGGTATAGAGCCCTTTTTGCAAAAAAATAAGAAAATATATGAAAAAATGCTCACTGAAAGTACGTATTTTTAGACATTTTCCAGGGTTAATACCGTCGCGAATAATTTTTTTTTCAAAAAAATCGCTCTATACCTTAGAGCTTCCATGTCTTATGTTTACTATTCCAAAAATTGAGACTTAAATATCGCGTAATAAGCCCGTTATCCTGCAGCGCGCGAAACGTGTTTCAGGTAAATTTTGTTAAAATGTGTTAGAAGTTGCCTATCTATAGCTTTATTTATTTCCTGCCGACGTGATACTAGATAAAATCATGATACACTGAGAAAATGTTACATAGGTTAAATAATTTGGAGATGATTTCGTGCTAATTGTAATTTTCTTTTGTATTGTCTGCCAATAACAGAATATAGGAGCGTTAATTTTAGAGAGGTAGTAAAGGAAGGAGGTGATTCGTTTCGCCTCCACTAAAGGCGTACCTGTTAATTTTGGGTAAGCATACATCTTTCGGCTTAGACCGGAACGGTTTATAACGTGACACAGGACCAAAAGTTACAAAGCGCGTTCGCTATTTTTTCAACAAATGATGTTTTAACTTTCAAAATTGTGTTTTTAATGTTTGGTAAAGGATAAAAATTAAAAGAAATGCAGCCGACTTGTTTGTGTATTGAAATCAAAAATGGGCTATCGGATTTTTAATTTTTTATGTTGCGTTCTTCCTCGAAGTGAGTGAAGTCTCTTAATAGTAAAACAAATATATAAAGTTAAATAGCTGATCGCAACAGACATCGGGACAAAGCCATTGAAACTGGTTATATGTCCCGGTAAACCGGGACGTATGGAAACCCTATATTAATTGTTAAAAGTTTCATGTGCCTTGGTAAAGGTTCACAGGTGCAATAAAATTAAGCTATTTATGAACTTTCTTAGTTGGTACGGGAGCGTAAAAAGAAAACGAACTGTTAGGGCGATGACACACACGGCGTTTTTGTAGCGGTTTCTGCCGAAGCGGCTGCCGACGCTGCTGCAGCAGTGACAAGACACACGTTATGGGTTCGGCGCGGTTTCTGTCAAGGCGGCGGCCTTGAAAAGACAAATCTAGGTTAATTTTTTAATTAAATAAAATAATTTGCTTTGTGTGTGTTTTGCGTCAATTAACAACACATGTACCGAGATTTCTGTGTATTAACAAGGCGGCTAAAAAGCTATACTAAACATCAATGTTAGTAATGGGAGTACAAGTACAAGAAGTGAAGTGAAGTTCGATTCCCAAAAAAATCGATGGGATTCGAATACCGCTCGGAATCGATTATAATGATAATCAGTAATTCTCTGGAATGCATTGTTTTATTACAAATACCTTTTTCGAGTAGGAAATCTTTATGTGTGGCGACCTTTTTTTAGATTCTTTAAGAAGCCATTTTTAGTATTGAAAATACTAACTGGTCGCATATATACGGATCCATTTCATGAAAAATTAACGACATCAGCAAGCGTCACGCTAGACACCGCGTCGGCTTGGCGGTGTGGGTAGGTCAAGGTTGCACGGGGGTAAAGAATTTAAAAAAGTGGAAAAAAACTAAACCGTGAATGTCTCTGAAACAAAGCGATATAGCGCGGCGGTGTTGGCGTATTACACAGAAAGTCAGGGGTGAAGATTTCAAAAAAGCAGAAAAAACTGAAAAGTGAATATTTCTGGAACTAAGAATATTAGCGTGGCGGTCTTGAAATATTACAAAGGAAGTCTGGGGTAAGGAAGTAATGAAAAGTGGAAAAAACTAAAAAGTGAATATCTCTGAAACAAAGCGAAATAGCGCGGCGGTCTTGACGTATTACAAATAAAGTCGGGGGCGAAGATTGCAAAAAAGCCGGAAAAATTAAAAAATGCATATCTCTGGAACTAAGAACAATAGCGCGGCGATCTTGAAATATTACAAAGGAAGTTGGGGGTAAAGAATTGAAAAAATTGGAAAAAACTAAACAGTGAATGTCGCTGAAACAAAGCGAAATAGCGCGGCGGTCTTGGCGTATTACACAGAAAGTTGGGGGAGAATATTTAAAAAAAAAACCGAAAAAAACTCAAAAGTGAATATACTGTATGTGGTAAGTATTTTCAATATGCCTATGATACTTGCGTAAGATGCAAGATCTGTGGATTTTTTTTTCAAGAAATGGAAGATGTTTATACGGCATTGACGACAATATTTTTAGAAGTTCTGGCCCCTTGCGAGCTGATAATCACTATTCAATAAAGTAATCGATTCCTAAAAGTACGTAATTTTAAACTATCCGATTCATGAGAATATCCGACTCTGTCCACCACTAATAAATTGGAAAGTATGTCATGTAGAGTATAAAAAGACATTGCGTTGGTAGGCATGGCCGTTCACAGGGAGGGGGACAGTGTCTATATTTTTTACAGCCAGGTTTTAATAGAAGAAGTTTTACGGTTTTTTGGCTGCCCCCTTCTGAAATGTAGCAGTCAAGTGGTATTATTAGGTTGAATACCCTAAATAAGGCACATATAAATATTATAGTAAATTTTTATCAAAAATATGATTTAACAATGACAGTCTATTAGATAGCAGAAATAAATGAAAATTGTCTTTAATTTTTCTCTTGTTTGAGTATTGTGGATTTATTATTTCGGGAAGAAGGCAACTGAAAAAAAAAATTTAACTGCTCTTCCATTTTTCCTTGCCAAAACCGGTCATCTCTGTATATGAAACAAAATAATTATTAAAGGAAAATAAATAAACTTTAAGTCTTTCTCCATTGGTATATTAAAAAACATAAGTTTCAAGGTTTAATACAGGGTAATTCTCTACATGTTTCGAACGCATCAGGAGAATACAATAAGGAGTTTAGAAATATAATAGGTGCAAACAGTTCTAACGGAGCTACGAGATGATGGAAAAACAAGCAAAGTGCTGGGAAAATCTTTCAACGTAATGGTAAACCTACCGAGAGGCCAGACATTTTTTTTTTAAACTTTAATTTTTTTTTATAGAAATCCTATTTGCCCCAATTTGTAGCACTGTTGTCTGTGAAATTGCTATAAGGAATGGCTTTTACGTAACGTACTTTTACGTAATTTTTTACTTTGTAAAAATCCTTCTACAATGATTTCGGATTCCATAGCTGTTGATGCTCTGTCCCCGTTTTTGTTGCAGATGTGATCTTTTGCGATTTAGGTTTTTAACATAGGAACATTTTTATTACTTCTCTAGACGAAAAGTACAATTTAGCAGCTAAATAGTAAGTACAAGACTTTTCGCCGCATGGTCAAATGTTCGCTGACGCTTTCATTATGATGCAGTTATATAGACGGGAATATCCATCGGTTCCCGCCTATTGTCGCATTACTTTTGCAATAACTCCAGAAAAATACCGCAACAAAATACCGCGACTTTGTATTGAATCGACACTGATACTGGAATGCTTTATTTCATTTTCGTAAGTGTGACGATACGGTACCTTCTTTCTTGTTTAAAAAAAGGTCGCCAAATGTAAAACGATTACTTACCTTGTTCTCTTTTGAGGGGCAGGCAGCACAACGGTTCCTCAAAAATAAAATGCTCTAAAGAATTAAATATAACGGAACGCGACAGAAAAAATAACGCACGAGAGTCAATGACAGTTTCTACATTTTGTTATGTATGAAGTTATCCCCTAAATACAATTTAAGTTGGCACCTTTAGTTTCAGGATGGGCCAAGATTTCAAAACTTTTATTACCTACCTTCTTTTAAATCATTATAATAGGTAGAGTTTTCCAGGGAATTCATAATACCTAATATATGTAGGTAATTAGAATCATAACCGATCTTTACTCACAAAACTTTTTGCTATCCCAAATTTTATTTTTTAGATACCTATGAAACTTACAAATTTTCTTTGATTTCATTAATAAAATAAAATAAAATAAAACAAAAAAATATAAAAATCATACTATCCATAGGATTAGGTATATTATTTTGTCTAATTCTACCTATTTTCTATAAAATAAAATTCGTTTCCGAAATAAAATCAAGTCAAATGTATCTTCATTTATTTAGAAATAAATCGATGAAAATAACAAATTCTCGGAATTCGATCGCCTCGCTCGCGGTGAAGACTTCTGATTTCAGTGTATATCGGTGTTTATGGAATATTTTCCTACACGGCGTGATATCGCGAATATGTCCAGCTCGGATGAGTCTTTGTCGCAAATAAATTCCTTTCTCAACAAAGTCGGGCCTTAATAATAACAATCATCGTTAAAAACCTTTGTGCAATCCAAAGTAAGTGTTATAAGAACAAAATCTCTCATTAATACTATTACAATATTTGTTTTCCGTTTGAGCAAATTTGAAAGTTGCTACTAAACCTATTACCCAGTTAAGAAAAACAGAACATGTAAGTGTGATATATTGCAATTGTTTTTTTGTTCATAAAAATTGTGTCTTGCTTGCAGGTGAGTGATTAATTAATTTTAAATAAATATGTATATTTGTATACAGGGTGACAATTTAAAAACTTGAAATGGCCATATCTTAGGAACGAAAAACTGAAGAAAAAAGCGCAAAAAACAGTTTTTATAAAACGAAGGGGGAACAAAAACGAGCGTATTATCCCACCCTTATCTGCAACCCCTTGGACAGGGTGAGATACACCCCTAAAATCTTAAATAGAAAGGGGGGTCAAGTGATACATCATTTTGAAGCTCTTGAAAAATGCTTTCCAACGGTACCATAGAAAGCTACATTTCAGGAAATTCTTCTCTGTTTATTAAGGAAAACAATAAATAAAAACACAATTTTGAAATTTTTTATTATTATTTAATTAAATGTTCAAAATGATTGCTACCAATATCCTGGCATATTAAGAGATATCTCTTAAGAATTCTAAACATTTTAAGCCTAGGTATTTTGTTTTGCTTTATTTGCTATGGTTTTTTTTGTCGAAAAAGAAAATTTGTTTATAAATATTCGCATTTTATTATCACAGAATTTACTTTAAAAGTAACTTGTACTAGTATTATTATTTTAAGAACAGTTGACTTTCGGTTCAGTTTAAACGAAAAGCAGCACTTCTTATCTTTAATAATGGTGTACAGCACAGCTGAACGTGTAGAAATTATTTTCATTTATGGTTCCCAGGATCAATGTTTCTTAAGGACAGCTCAACGTTTTAACGAAAGGCATCCAGGTCAAAATGTAAGCCCGGAGTATGTTCGCCAACTAGTAGCCAAATTTGAAGAAACTGGTTCTGTCGCGAATAAAAAGAGAAATCAACCGAGACTAGCCGACGAAGCAGCGCAAATTGAAATTCTGGGGCAATTTGCAATGAATTCAACTTTATCAACTCGTCAAGCAGCTGTAGCAACTGGATTATCTCGTGAATCAATAAGAAAGATACTTAAATTTCATAAGTTTTATCCCTATAAACTGCACATACTGCAAGAACTTGGTGACGACGACCCGGACAGAAGAATTCAGTTTTGTGAAATAATGACAGATAGAATTACGGCAGAGCCTCGACTAGTTAAAAATATTTGCTTCAGTGATGAGTGTACCTTTTATTTAAATGGGCGTGTTAATAAGCAAAACTGTCGTTACTGGAATGACGAAAACCCCCACGTATTTAGAGAAGGGCATACCCAGTACCCCCAGAAAATTAATGTTTGAGTTGGTATATTGGGAGATGGTATTATCGGCCCAATATTTATACAAGGAAATTGAAATGGCGACAGGTATGCTGAAATGCTACAGAGGTCTATCGAACCACTAATAGTGCGAGAATTAGAAAATCAGAGGGACATACTCGCCGGAAATTTATCTTTAGAAGAACGCTTACTACATTTCCAACAGGATGGAGCACCTCCGCATTATGTAGTTCCCGTTAGGCAGTGGTTGGATGATATTATCCCAACCAGTGGATTGGAAGAAGAGGTCCTGTTGAATGGCCACCTAGATCCCCGGACCTTAGTACTTTTTTAGCAAGACCAACTGCGAATTCTCAATCTTATTATTAAATATTCAGTCAATAAGAAATAAAGTCGACGAACTACAAATTTTTCTTGATGAACTAAAAAATCCTCACTTGTTGCTTCTAACTGAGCACTGGCTGCATACCGACGAGGCGGTGTTTCTCCCCGGCTATAGCGTTTTGTCTATTTATTCTAGGTCTGCATCTACCCACGGAGGAACTGTGGTGTTTGTTCGTGATTCAGTTATGCAGTTTTGCTCACTTATCGAGATTGTTAAATTTAATCATTTAGTAGTGGAGCGAGAGTTTGAATTTTCTGTCGTACATATTTCTAATTTAAACGTTTACGTTCTATGTTTATACAGACCGCCTAATACTGATGTGCGCCAGTTTGTGGCCAGATTAGAAGTGCTTTTGTCTCTTTTCCCTAGTAACAGTAATATTATTTTAGCGGGTGACTTCAATGTTGACTATTTGCAAACATCACATATCAACACTATTATTACGTCTAATTTGTTAAACTCATTTGATTTGCGCATGCATGTGCAGGAACCCACCCGTATAACCATGGGTAGTTCTACTCTTATAGATTATCTGTGTTCTAACCTACCAAATGATATGTGTTTGAGGTGTGAAGTGGTAAATTCTGGTTTATCGGATCACGAGGCTATTTTCTGTACTTTTAAAATACCATCGCGCCGCGTTAAAGTAAAAAAATATCGAGGAAGAATTTATTCTAAAAAAAATCTACAAAACTTCTCGAAGTTATGTGAGAAGGGTGATTGGACGAGTGTCATTAATTCCACAGATCCGATTGCATGCTTTCATAGTATCCTGTATCAGAACTTTAACATATCTTTTCCAATTAGAACACTTAGGCGGAATACTGGGAAACCGTGGATATCAAGAGGCATTAGGGTTTCAGCGAAAAACATGCGTTGTTTGCATAAACTTCGTAAATATTTCTTGAACAGCAACAATTTTGCCGCCTATTACAACAAATATAGAGGTATTTATAGGAGAGTTATTAAAACGGCAAAGCAACGATATTTTTCGCAACGGTTGGATCAATCGAGCAACAAGCAGAAGGAATGTTGGAAAATCATTAACGATTTAAAAGGGAAAAAGAGCAGATCGCCCGAATCCAACATTAGCCCTAACGAATTTAATTATTTTTATTGTTCCGTCGCATCTAACCTTTCTAGTTGCATCCAACCCAAACGAACTGCGCTGAGTTATCTAAAGAATATTTCAATACGCGATTCTTTTTATTTTCATCCTACTGATGTCAACGAATTGAGGCAAGTGTTTCTGGAAATAAAAAATAAAAACGCTGTCGGCTGGGACGATGTGTCTTTAAAAATATTTCTTGTTCTTCCCAATGTAGCTCTAAGCTCCTTGGCAGAGGCTATTAATTTGTCGCTCACTTTGGGTACTTTTTCACCTTGTTTAAAAATTGCTAGAGTCATCCCACTATTTAAAGGAGGTGATCCCACGACTCCATCTAACTTTAGGCCAATTTCACTGCTACCAACATTATCAAAGATTGTAGAAAGGCTAGTCAAGAAACGTATCACGAGCTTTATGAATGCCAGAGGTATATTGAACGTTGCCCAATTTGGATTTAGGGCCCAGAAAAGCACCGATGATGCCATTTTTTCCTTTCTAAACGACCTATACATTTCAATTAATGACGGAGAGGTTGCCGCTGCGGTGTTTTGCGATCTGACCAAAGCCTTTGACTGTGTGGATCATGAGATACTGCTCGGTAAGCTTGAAGTTTATGGTTTTCGGGGGACCTTCTTGGCCTGGATCAGGTCGTATTTGTCGGATCGTCATCAGTCAGTTAATTTCAATGACGATATTTCCTCCAGCTTACGCTTGACCTCTGGGGTCCCACAGGGATCTATCCTTGGTCCCTTGCTTTTCCTGATATATATCAATAATCTGGCAACCCTGGATATATCAGGTCTTTTTACTCTTTTTGCGGATGACGCGACTATTCTGTGGCATTCCGGAGACGCTGGCCAGATGGAGATTGTTATCAGTAACGACTTGGTTCGAGTGAAGGATTGGTGTGATGCTAATCTACTTACCATCAATTTATCTAAGACCAAGATTATTAACTTCAAATGTCAAGTGGACGGCGTCATTTTAAATTCGCAAGCTCTGGGTAGAGTGAATTATAATAAATTTCTGGGTTTGTTTGTGGATGATAGGTTGAAGTTTGAGCCACATGTTTTACAACTAACCACTAAGGTTTCTAGAGGTTGCTATGCCTTAAGGGTTATTACCCGGGAAACGGATATAGTAACTGCGAGGGCTGCCTACTTCGCTTTAATTGATACACACTTGCGGTATGGTGTGTGTTTTTGGGGTGCTTGTTCCGGTTATTTATTTAACACCGTATTTATTCTCCAGAAAAGAGCTATGCGATTTATGTTTGGCTTGAAACGAAGGGAATCATGTAGGCCATTGTTTAATAGTAACAAAATTTTAACATTACCATGCATTTTTATATTAGAAACCGTATGTCTCGTGCATAAAAAGTTTAGCCAGGAAATTATCTCTGCTTCCTCTTATTTTTTCCGTAATACTCACACCACAGCTCTTCCGATACCGGGTTCCACCTTAATTAAGAACTCTTTTATATACAGGGGCAAAAAAATGTTTAATCATCTTCCTAGGCAGGTTAGAGAGATTTTGTGCGTTAAAAAATTTAAGAGGGAGGTCAAGAGGATTCTTTTAAACAAGACATATTACTCTGTCTCCGAATTTTTAGAGGATACATTTTAATTCTAGTATTTTTTTGTTTGTAATCTGCTTTGTAAACATTTTGCTATTTGATTTTTAATAAAGCTATGTTTGAGTCGGGGTTTGAGTATACGTATAGAAAAGTTGTCTGTTCCTCTTTGTTCTTTGTTTTATGTAACTTGTTTTATATTTTTTTATATGACTTATTTAGTCTAGTATAAGTACTTTTTCGACATTAACTTGTACATACTTAATTTTACATTAATGGCTTTGTTAATGAAAAAGAAATTTTTTATAACAATAAAGCGTTTTTTGATTTGATTTGATTTGATTGATTTGACTTACACCTCTTGACTTCTTTTTGTGGGGTCACCTAAAATCTGTGGTTTTTAAACCGCAACCTGAGTCACTAGAGCAACTTCAGCATAGAATAGTTCAGGAATGCCGTGCTATATCCAGAGAAACATTTGCAAATGTACGTGAAGAATTTGAAAGTAGGCTTTATTATTGTCTTCGAAACAACGGGAATCATTTTGAACATTTAATTAAATAATAATAAAAAATTTCAAAATTGTGTTTTCATTTATTGTTTACCTAAATAAACAGAGAAGAATTTGCTGAAATGTAGCTTTCTATGGTACCATTGGAAAGCATTTTTCAAAAGCTTCAAAATGATGTATCACTCGATCCCCTTTCTATTTAAGATTTTAGGGGTGTATCTCACCCTGTCCAAGGGGTTGCAGATAAGGGTGGGATAATACGCTTGTTTTTGTTCCCCCTTCGTTTTATAGAAACTGTTTTTTGCGTTTTTTTCTTCAGTTTTTCGTTCCTAAGATATGGCCATTTCAAGTTTTTAAATTGTCACCCTGTATACAAATATACATATTTATTTAAAATTAATTAATCACTCACCTGCAAGCGAGACACAATTTTTATGAACAAAAACACAATTGCAATATATCACACTTACATGTTCTGTTTTTCTTAACTGGGTAATAGGTTTAGTAGCAACTTTCAAATTTTTAAATTGTCACCCTGTATATTAACCTATTATTCCAATGCAATTTAGATTTTCCAACCCCTGAAAATATGACACTTTATTTATTATCAAATTTATTCTTTATATGATTATTTTTAAAAGTCAAGTTCTTGAAAAATGTAAAAATATAGGAGTAATCGTTTATAGAAACGACTATAGAGCAAGATAGCATCTCCTTCTCTTTATCGTAACAAGCCGACAACGTGAAACACTAGGACTAAGTACCAATGCTTGTACTTGCTAATATTTGTGGGTAATATGCTAAGACCTCTCACAGAGAGGTCTTGGTAATATGTAATATTATATCCTAGTAAGTTTTTACATAACATGACCTTTGTCGATTCAAATAATTCATTTGTTAATTGCTATTAACTCCGTGTGATTTCCATATCTCTTTGTAATTTCAATGATTTACCCACAGTATGATAAATACCATATTATTATTATTAATAGTAAAAAAACCACGATAGCATGTAAGTATGTATAAGTATCAAATATTGTCCAAGCAATTATTTTTTTTATCCAACTTCAATTAGGCAAAATGTATGACATAAAAATGTACCGGGTGCAAGTTTCTAGATTGGCCGCTAGGGGGCGTAACTATAATGGCCAAAGAAAGAGTAGAATTTTCTGCTTTTTGTGATTTCCATCGCTTAAAAACGATACATTCCATTAAAAATATCGATATTTTTGATGCATCGATGTATATCGAACATCCCTATTGTCGTTCTTTGTGGTTTCTTTGACAGCTATTTGAAATTTTCTTCATTTTTTCGCATTTTCGAATTGCTGTGTTTTTAGTGTTTTGTGATATTTTCTGGAGGCCAAGTAAGATGAGTCGCAAGTACCAAGTATGCCAGAATTCGAAAAATAATAATTCTGCATAGACGACTGACGAGTAAATATAAAGTTTGGTTATTTGTAGGTTAGGTTTATTCTATAGTCTATACGTCGTTAGTGGAGCACAAGAGAATAATGCAGATTTAGGACTTTTACTCCATATTAGAAAAAAAACGGAATTAGCTTCAGACGTATTGGCAAAAAGCATAATTTTAAAGTACCGCTCAAATTACATACTATGTTGTATAAATATCATCGGTACCTATAAATATCAAAAATATCAGGAAACCGCTGATTTAAAAAACATTAATCCGTCTCTGATCGTACTGTAATAGTATATTAACGTACTGTACATTTTATTAAGAATAATTTTATAACACGCGTCCATGTTAAAAAACGAGCCGCTTGCGGCGTGTTTTATAACGAGACAAGTGCTTAAAACTGCTTTATATAACACGTACGTTATACTATTTTTTCTAACTTGTAGTTTTTTCAATAAAAAACACATTTAAAAAGAAAATAAATCTTTCAAATTTTGTAATTTTTTATGTCTAAATTTTATGTTGGTAATACTATTTTTTATCATAGTAGCCTAGCTCTGGACAACAAAAATTATTTTGCGAACTGTCATTTTTTGATTTATTGGCTCATTTTCACCACGAGATTCTAAAGTTATTTTAGCGATATGAGATTTGAAATTGGACGGAATACGTTGTGTGATCCTTGTACATTCGGTACATATACAGAGCGTTCGGAAATTCGGGCGATTTTGCTACTTTTTTTCGAATTTAAAAAGACGTGATTTTACGTCACGGCGTTGCAATTTAGTATAGGGAAGATGGAAAATTCAAATAAAGTTGAAGTTAAAATCGACATTGGAAGGTTAGTAGATTGAATTTTGTATTTGATTTGGCAGAAAATGATAGCTTGAAGCATCTACAAAAGATTGATTTATAGATTTACGCAACCAACATACATGACTGTTATCCACATAGAATAAAAAAGTAATTTATCAAGCTATTTTTCCTCTGCGAAAAATGGGTTTTCTCGTAAATCACAAAGGCCGCACAAGTCAATGAAATAAAACATTTAAATGTTACCAACATCAAATAAAGAAAAAACGCGTATCGAAATAGCTTCATTACGATACGCAAATAGATTTGTTATGATACAAAATTAGAAGAAATCATATTTCTTATCCTACTTATATATTTGTCTCTTTTCCTTCAACTGTACTCCGTGTACCTAATTAAATTGTTGTCTCCGTCTCTACCTACTCTAATACATCATGTATTAGAGTAGGTAGGTAATTAATCGGGTTTTGGGTACCAGTGAACGAGTGAACAAACTGCCAAGCCAACTCTTAAAATCATTCCTGAATTGGTGAATCAAAAAAGAATCGAATCTTTTTGGAACGATGAATTAATTATTTCAATTCAGTGAAGTGATTCGTTCGTTTTAAACGAATCGTTCGCGAACGATACACCTCTAGAAGCTGATATTATGAGACAGTAGAGTTAACTTTTTTTTTAAACAAAGCGTTTCGACAGAAGACAACGACATTTGACATTAACAGCTGATCTGGTTTTGTCGGTAAAGTTCCCAGATCAGCAATAGGCCTTAGCAAGCTCACTCGATTTTGGTGTTTTTAAGTGTTTCTGTGGCTGTTTTTTGTGTAGTGTGTGTTTTAAACATTTTACTTTTAGATTTTATATACAGGGTGGCCTTTTAGTGTGGCAAAGTACAATAGCTCCGTTACTATTTCAAATACATTAAAAATATTAATACAAAAGTTGAAGGGCAGTAAGTGACTTATAACGTAAAATTATTTTTAACTCTATAGGGTGGCTCAAAAAAGCGGAACAATAAAAAATGTACTTTTTTTAAATGGAACACCCTGTATATTTTTTCATTTTTAAATTCTAGATAAAATTATAATTATTTTTTATTAAATACATTATTAGTCTATACTTTATAGTTTCCGAGATATTGACTCTTGAAAAGTGACATTTTTGAACTTTGACAGCTTCTAACTTTCTAACAGTACGTCTTAGAGCAAAACGGCTTACATGTCCCTATCTTCAATTTTTATTATCTTCCCAAAAAAATCAACTTCCGGTTAAACCGGATGTTACTCGAAAGCAGGAAATATAGTTGTTCCGGTTTAACTGGAAGTTGATTTTTTTGGGAAGATAATAAAAATTGAAGATAGGGACATGTAAGCCGTTTTGCTCTAAGACGTAGTGTTAGAAAGTTAGAAGCTGTCAAAGTTCAAAAATGTCACTTTTCAAGAGTCAATATCTCGGAAACTATAAAGTATAGACTAATAATGTATTTGATAAAAAATAATTGTAATTTTATGTGGAATTTAAAAATGTAAAAATATACAGGGTGTTCCATTTGAAAAAAGTACATTTTTTCTTGTTCCGCTTTTTTGAGCCACCCTATAGAGTTAAAAATAATTTTACGTTATAAGTCACTTACTGCCCTTCAACTTTTGTATTAATATTTTTAATGTATTTGAAATAGTAACGGAGCTATTGTACTTTGCCACACTAAAGGGCCACCCTGTATTTCAGAGACAGATTTTCTTGGTGTTTATTATTTAAGTTTAATAGTGGGTACAAACAACATTTTGGTTAACTCCTCTATTATGAAATCAATAAAGTGCTTAGTTAAACCATTTACTTATCGTTATATACAGGATGTCTCATAACTAATGGGCAAATATAGCAACAGGAGATAGTAGACTTGAAAATATGTCAGTTATTCTTAAGAACGCACGGTTAAATTATGGAATCCTCCTTCTTGCCCTCAGAAACATAACTACACCCAATTTGATTCATATCCGTTTAACATCAAAGCATCGCCAATTTTATAAAGTAAATATTTACTTGGATCACCCTGAATTTTTTTAACCGTATAAGAAATTAAATTAAATGAAATTTTTTCTAGTCCACTATCTCCTGTTGCTGTATATCCCCTTAGCTACGGGACACCCTATATTATATATCCATATATAAAATTCCCACAAAAGTAACAATACCAACAGGGTGTCCAATATGGTATTTTAATTAGATGTGCACCACAAAGCTTACCTCGCGAAAAATATATTAGGTTTTTCCTTATAAAAAACACATAAATACCTATTTTGCTTTTTATAAATAAATACTAAAAGAAATAAATCTTATTTTCTTCTTTTCCTTCAATTTTATAATGTTGTCACATTCTTATTTTGGTAGGTACGGATCTGGCAATATTTTATTTTATAAATAATAAATTTAGTATGCACGCTATATTTTTAGAAAATATTAAGACTCTTACAGAATTTAACAGATGGTGAATGCCAAGGTCTTAGTCCGGTTCTGTTTCTGTAGCCAACCGCTTAACGTAAAATATACCAGACTTTAACAGGGTGCCATTAATGACAGGTGATGCGGCGAGTTCTTAGATTAATTTGACTTTATCAGGTCTGTAGGATAACTGACTTAGTGCCAGGATATTCATTTTACAAGTAAGTGTTCATAGACAGCTCATAATAATATGAGAATGTCCTCAATAAACAGTGAGATGCATAGGCGTAGTTAGACGGTCAACACTGGGGGTGCTGAAGTCCAGTGGCGGCTCGTGACATGTTAACGTAAGGGTGCAGAAAAAAAAATTTTAAGACCACGCCCAAATTTGGTCAATAATTTTAAGTAAATATTTTAATGTGATGTAAATAGCAGGCAGGTTTAGGTCTTTCAATGTTCTTGACAATCACTTTCTCCTCCAACGGTAACTTGCTAAAAGAGTTTTCAAAAATTCCACGGTGTATGTTATATCCGACGACGCACTCATTGTTTTTTCGTGTTTATTTAACTTTAAACTTTAACTGAATTCAATAAAACCATATTAAACCTTAATAAACAAAAAAAATAGGTGAGTTCTTAAGTTAGCCTATATATTGTTAATTTTTTTTGGGGGTGCTAATTTAGATTTCGGGGGTGCTTAGCACCCCCAAGAACCCCCCTAACTACGCCTATGGTGAGATGTCGTCTCGGGGCAAAAGTACGTTTATGAATGAGATGTTCTATCTTTGCTTCATGGTCATTGGGTCTTACTCCGGCATTGGCTAAAAATAAATACTAGAAAACCTGTATATTTAAAAGTGCATATTTAGACATTAATAAATCCTTCAAGACTACTTTCTTTTATTTTACTGTGTTAATTAAAGAAGTATCTAATAATTACAGTAATTTAAACGACTACCCATAGTAGGTAAAGAATTATTATGATTTTATTTTACTTGAAACTACATGTCATAAACAAAGTTTTTTTTAACCAATAAATCATTACTAATTTGGAATAGGTACATGAAGGAAAGAGAGAGAGATTTAATATATTTATATTTTATGCTATCATTTTGTTTACGTAATTAAATCTGAACGCATCCCATTTTCGTGCGTAGTGCATGCCCCAGTGCATACACATCACTCGGTATATTATTTAATTGAGTATAACGACACAAAAGTACTTCCCGTAGTGGGTACTATTCACTTCCGTTAGATCAGAAAGAGGCACAATATAATATGTATATGATAATAAAAGAATATTATGTCTTTTAAACAAAGTGAAGGTTTTCTTCGACCATAGACATTTACCTTTAGATCCATACAGCTTATCTTGTGCGCAAACAAAAGTTAAGTTCGATGGGTGAAAAAATACGTCTGAGCGCACAGCTAGCCAGTCACATCCCTTGCCGCCCTACAGGTATGGGCTTGCGCACATGAGTGGCAATACAATCCGGGTTTGTGCATGGACGATTTTCACGAACATTTTCCTAACGTTGCTTTTATTGTTGGGGATTTTTATCATTGCCTGAAAAGAACCGTGGCTGTGTTTAGGGAAACAGAGGTTCCATACAACACATAAAAGGAGCAGGAAGACCATCTGTAAGAACAGAAGAACTTGTTACAAACGTTCGTGAAATAATGCAAAATACGCCAACAAATTGTATACGCCTGTCCCAAGAAGTAGGAAGATCTTATGGAACATGCAGGACTATTCTTAAGAAGCAGCTAAATTTATTTCCTTATAAAGTGCAAGTATTCCAAGACATACAAGCCGCAGATTTTGAAAGACGCAGGAATTACTCTCAATGGTTTACCCAAAATTTATTGGAAAGAAATGATTTATTAGACCTGACATTTTTTCGGATGAAGCCTGGTTTCACCTCTCCGGTTATGTGAATTCTAAAAATACACGCATGTGGAGTAGTGAAAATACCCATTTTTTTGTAGAGTCCACATTACACCCTCAAAAAATTGGTGTTTGGTTAGCTGTTTCCCGAAGAAGAATAATTGTTGGTCCTATTTTTTTCCATGATACAGTTACAGCACGGCGGTATAGAGACAATATTTTCAATCCATTTGTGGAGCAATTACTTGACGACTAACTACGTTTTGGATATTTTCAACAGGACGGTGCAACCGCCCGACATTGAATTCCCACCTAGATTACCTTGTTTAACGGTTATGGATTACTTCGTTTTTCCTCATTTAAAGAACACTATTTTTAAAACACCAGTTGCAAATTTAAAACAATTACAAGAAAGGATTATCCAAGAATGTGATAACATTTCTCCAGAGATGCTGGTCAACACTTTCGAAAATATGAAGAGACGTGTGAATTTATGCTTGGAGCATGGCGGTGGCCAATTTCAGCAATTTCTGTTATTATTTTTCTTTTTTTTTCTGTATATTCTTACTTTGTTAATTTTGTAAACAACAAAAATAAATTTGTATTTGTCTACCTATTTTATTACTCATTAGTTTGGCATATCATGTCATAATATGAATTTGACAAAATTTTAACCTAGATTTGGTTAGATATATCGTCCCCATGTCATTATGATCTAAACCAAGCTCTACGTTTTTTAATCCAAGCCCTCTTTGATGCAAATAATTTTTGCTCGCACGGTATGATTTTATGTCCATAAATTTGCCACTTTCCTGATTATTGTTTGCTTATCTAAAGGTAAATGTCTATGGGTAAAATTCATCGGCGTGACGATTCTTTTAATTAATCGCCTAAATTTAATTTATTCCAACATTTCGAACGCGCTTAGCCAAGAGACGTCAATAACCAAATCAGAATAAACTAGATTCTAAAGTTAAATATCAAAAGTTAGATAACCTGTTACATTAGCAACCATACCAAACAAATCTAGTCGAAATCGCTTGAAGCTACCACAAGAGGTCAAACAATTTTACTTTTAGTTTGATTATTCTATTTAGCCCACAGACAGAGCCGAGATTATAAAGGGAATTACGTAATGCTATAGCTCACATTCATATTAAATTCGTTTATTTGGTTCGTTATTTCATTGTATTGGGAAAACCGTTTTCCTTATTGTTTTTGTTAAGGCTTACCCACAGAACAATGGAAAAAAGTAAAGTGATTATCTTGGTCGTTAATAATATAAAAATCTAATGTACAAAAATACGTTATTATTTTTAAATAAACAAATATATCTTCAATTAAATTCGATATGTTTAGAGGGTTTCGAGTAAATGGTACATCACACGAGTCAAGCTTATAGACAATTTACCTTTAGATACGTACAGCTTATTTCCTGCGCAAACAAAAGTTACGTTTTATGGGTGAAAAAATACGTCCGAGCGCATGACTCGCCGGTCAGCTGCCTTCCCTCTGGGCACCTTCGGGCATGCGCACAAACCTCGTGTTATCGGCCTGTCCTACTTTAGCGACATGCGCAAAATACACTCCAGAACCGGCTCGGCCGCCATTTTTTGTTGTGTTTTAAGTTTTCTCTGTAGATTTCTTGTTTATTGTGGGTGTTTAATATTTACGGGTTTTTTCATTTCTTGAACAAGAAATTGTGCTTGAAAATGTTTTACACGTACCCACGTTTTTGTCAAATTAAAAAAATTAATACAACTTATATATCAACTAATATACTTGAGGTTAGGTACGCGATATCACCGTAAATTGGTTATTTTGCTGGTTTTTTTTTGTTTTTATATTCGATTTTATAGGATTACTTTAATTCACTAATACAACTAAAAACACGACGACGAATCATTTTTAAACAAATTTTAAAAACAAAACCTTAAAAACAATTTTAATATCTATTAAGTATTAAAATCTGATACGTTTTCTACTGCTAAAAATGCCAGAAATCACTACTTTTTTTCTCAACTTTATCAACAATTGAGAAGAAATTTCAATTTTTTGGCAAGTTTTTAAATTCTAAAGCCCAGACCTGTCTATTTTCCCATTCGTCAAACGATAATGTTGCAGTGCGCATGTCTCTTTCGTGATTATTGTTTGCTTATCTAAAGGTAAATTGTCTATGGTCAAGCTATGGTAGACCCTGAATATTTAGGTTTACTCGTGTTGATAATGCAGGGTTGGGCTGATAATATGGATTTAGCCTAAAGCCTTGTGCAAATCTCTTATAAATAGATAAAAAAAACAGGTGTTGTCAGTTTTTGGTGACTGCTTTAAAATAACCGATAGTAAATTAAATATGACATCTTGATTATTTATTGTAATGAAAATTTGACATATTTTTATCACTTCTTGTATATGATTTATTGATAATTATACCTACACAAATAATTTATCACTGTTTTCAAGATTATATTTTTTTTATATGATCTGCGAAGGAACCTTCTCAAGTACCCATACCAAGTTAGTTGTAATTAGGCACTAGCTCGTGACGTCACATACATAACCTCACTTCCGATTGGGGGACAAACATAGCGTTTTTACATTAAAGTTGATGTGATTGTTGTTTCATTTTTAGTTTTGTGCAAATTTTCTGCACTACCAATATTTTAATTCGCACCCGGACCATAAAAAAAGAAAACTATTACAAAAAAACAGTAAAAAAAACTATTTTGATCAATAAAAATACCCGAAACTCAAATCAATATATTATTTCTACGCTGGCTGCGGAGTGCGGCAGATGACCCGACCCGAGCAAATAACTCCACATATTGCTTAAACGTTCGGTTACCGCTCGGTCGCTATGAAATATTCGGGTACTTCCGGCAAGCTCTAAACCAATTGATATATTTTCAAATATTTTCGGAAGGTCATTGACCAAATGACCATGTGGAAGAACCGCCGCTGATCATAATGTTGGTACTTATGTTTTAAACAACCCCCCTCTTGTACTTGCAATGCGCCTGTCGAAAAGTGAACCTAAAGAAAGTAACTTTAATATACTTGTCCTACTTGGAAAATCAAATAATTAATTTTTTCTACTACAGAAACCAATTAAAAGAAAAACTAATAAGTAAAACAATGCAATGTCGACAAAACGTCATTTTAAAAACTCGTGTGGAATTAAAACAATAGAATTAACTTTCTCTGTCGTGAAGACAAAACTGTTAAACGTGTGAATATATGCTAATGCCCAAATTAAAGCATTTTAATTCGGAATCCGATTCAAAATAGCTTGTTATTTTTTATGACCATGCAAATAACTGAATTGATAATTTGTGATGTTATGCTATCACTTTTTCTTTTTTAAATGTTAGACCATCGCCAAAATTATCATTATAGAAAGCGGTGCTATCATTGTTATATAAAATTAGAGGGTCAAAAAACTAGGGGTCCACGTTCACTGAGAAAGGCACACTTTGAAAGATATTAATATTTAATTAAATAGATATAAATTTGGTACCACTAGATAGCCAAAGGTTCATTCATACGTTGCGTTGTTTGTGTTGCAACATATTTTTAATTTAGGCCTTTCTTTAGTAGAAAATAATTTTTAAAGTTGGCCTATTTATACACATTTTTATTTTAAAAATGAAAAGGTAATCAGAAAATTAATTGATTCAGCCGATACTTGGTGGAAATCCATAATTATAGTATTATGGGATAACCCTTCCATTCAGTGCCGTCTTTCCGTACGGGTAGTGGCAAAGAAAAATTTAAAATTGAAGTTTTTTTCCCAATTATGGATTCATTAATAGCTGAACTTAACCGGCGATTTGCTGCATACGACAGCATATTCAATCGGTTTGTTTTCCTCACAATTTTAAAAACAATCAGTAAAGTCGATTTGCACCTTAGTTGTTCAAGATTTGTAGAAAATTACAGTTCTGATGTCAATGAAAAAGAATTAGAGTTGGAATGCATTTTTTTGGCAGAACATTTAAATTCAGACGAAAAATATAAAACCCAGGAAATCAGTTTATTGGACCTATACAATATTATAACAACTAACAAATTAGAGGATACATTTCCTAACGTTGCCATTTCATTGAGAATATTTTTATCAATAATGATAACTAACTGCCGAGCTAACTGCAGTGGGAACGTTCACTTTCTAAATTGGCTAGAATCAAAAACGAACTGAGGAATACCATGCTGCAAGAGAGGCTAAATAGTATATCCTTAACGTACATAGAAAATGAGATCTTACTAGGAATAAATTTTGATGACATAATAGACGATTTTGCACACCTACGATCAAGAAAACAATCATTTACATAGCGCGGACTATTTACAGTTATTGTTATTAATATTTATGTTTTAGGATGAGATTTCTTCTTTATATTTTAGTTAGAATAAATAGTTTTTTCTCTACTTCCATCTGCATATTAGATATTTCTTGCACAATCTACAGAATGGATAAGTAGGCAATTCCAGTTAACTAAACGGATATAATTTCATATCCATCCTAGTTAAGATATGAAATTGAGCAAACACAGTTAGCATCAGGTGTCCAGGTAACTATTCGATTTTAAAATATTATGTCAAAACTCGACTAAATTTTACGAAAATTTGACCCTGACCCTGCAATTTGAAGATTTTTCTGGTGAAACCTAATATTTAAAAATAATTATATTACTGGTCGAATTCTTAACTTTTCATTTTAAGCGGGCGCAAAAGAACGCCTTCGGCGCCTTCCAAACACCCTAAATACGGCGTGGCACCCAATTTTTTTCCCAGGGCCCCTTTTCCGCCTTGGGCCCAGGGCCCCAATCATATGAAAGACGGCACTGCTTCCACTGTTCTATTTACATCTTCAATAATTAAAATTTTATTGCACCCCAAATTTTTATTTTTCACCTTTATTAAATCATTGTCATCTGACGAAGCTACAGTGTTAGCGAAACATGTAATTTTTCTAGTAAATATAGTGGAAATTTACAAGTTCAACTTTGTTTTACTGTATCCCATAATATAATATCAGAAAATGTCTAAAATCTACTACAATGATAAAACAACAATCACATCAACTTACCATCATTACTTCGAGAATGGAGGCCGACTGCAGCGCCTCTAGGATGAAAATAAATGGGGAATGCCCCGTGAAAATAGGGCACATAAGAGCCACGGGCCTATAATCAGGGGCGGTTCTAGACCCAAAATATTGGGGGGGGGCACCACATTGGCTCAGCCACAATTTTTGGTAGCCTTCGCAAGCAAATAACGCCGCAGTCCAAAATTTTTTTGGATCACGCCCAAATTGTATCAAATTATGTAAATAATAAAGCAACCGATTTTTTTTTTTATCATTGGCATGAAATTATAAGTAGTTAGCAATTCGATCAGCGATAAATTTATTTTTTCTATTTCACATTCATAATAAGCTCAGTACGATACGCATTTGCGTATCGTAATGAAGCTATTTTGATACGCATTTTTTCTTTATTTGATGTTGGTAACATTTAAATGTTTTATTTCATTGACTTGCGCGGCTTTTGTGATTTACGAGAAAACCCATTTTTCGCGGAGGAAAAATAGCTTGATAACCTACTTTTTTATTTTGTGTGGATAACAGTCATGTATGTTGGTTGCATAAATCCATAAATCAATCCTTTGTAGATGCTTCAAGCTATCATTTTCTGCCAAATCCTATCCAAAATTCAATCTAATAACCTCCCAATGTCGATTTTAACTTCAACTTTATTTGAATTTTCCATCTTCCCTATACTAAATTGCAATGCCGTGACGTAAAATCACGTCTTTTGAAATTCGAAAAAAAGTAGCAAAATCTCCCGAATTTCCGAACGCTCTGTATATGTACCGAATGTACAAGGATCACACCCCGTATTTCATCCAATTTCAAATCTCATATCGCTAAAATAACTTTAGAATCTCGTGTTGAAAATGGGTCAATAAATCAAAAAAAGACAAATAATTTTTGACTACTATGATAAAAATGGTATTACCAACATAAAATTTAGACATAAATATTTACAAAATTTGAAGTATTTATTTTCTTTTTAAAATGTATTTTTCTTGATTATAAAAGGTGAAATAGAAAAAAATGTATAAAGCACATGTTTCATAAGGCGTTTTAGCGCACGTGTCAATAAAAAAAACTCGCCACTTTGTGGCTCGTTTTTTAAAATAGACGCGTGCGCTAAAACCGCTCCTTATGAAACGTGTACTTTAATATACTATAGTGAGTATTAGGTTTCACGAAAAAATATTTGTATTATTTTAGTTTTCCTCAGCCGCATTGTAGGGACATATGTTTTGGATATGATTACCTAACATGTTTCGCGAAGATTTTTGCTTCAATGCGAGGGTGCCTGAAACCTGGACTAGGGGAAAAAAATTTTCTAATTGCTTTATTATTATTCTGTGTATATGTATGTATGTTGCCAAATTAATTGTATTTCTCTCGAAATATTTTAAATTTTTTTCAGAAATGTTGGGGGTCCTGGGCCCCCCCAGGCCCCCCCGTAGAACCGCCCCTGCCTATAATTGCAAACCGATCGCATGAAAGCGATCTATAACTTTACAAAACCATTTAATATTAGCTGCAATTCTGATGTAGGTAGGTATAGACAAAAGGAACACCTCCGTCATTAGACAAAGGCCTAGTTTGGTAATCGGTGAATCAAAAACGACCAACGGAATAGGCGCAGGTGGTAAACCCTTGAAAACACTATTAACTGGAATGGTACTACCAATACGTACCCAGATAAAGCAAATAACTGGCTCGTTAACAGGCCACCGTTACTTAAGAAAACACCTTCTGCGAAGAGAAGTTTATAATGGACCCGTTGAATGCAGACTTTGCGGTGACGAGAACGAAACCATATACAGCTGCGAAGCACTAACTGTGGAAACACATTACTATCACCTCACGTGAGTTCACATAAGCAGCAAATTTGATGAGACCAGTTTTTCCATAGGTACAGATTAACAAGAGACACACTATTGTCATACGGTGTGTTCACGTGAAAGCACGTGATATTGCAGGTCTTCACGTGCTCAGAGTTTCTGTTTAAACATCAATTTCGTGAAGCGTGAGTTTAGAAAAATGGAGGAAGGTTTAACGACAGTACATTTTAAAACGATCTTCATCACCTTGCAATAACTCTTGGAATAAAGTGTGAAATTCACATTACTCTATTCGTTTTAAATTAATGTCATGTATCCATTGCCTAGTTTTACGTTTTCCAGTCGCTATGACCATACACGCTCTTTCTAAATCTTCTTTAAACTCTGAGGATATTTAGTGTTCACATTTTCGGGTTACGATTAGCTAAGCACTCCAGTGGCGTATATAAGGGATGGTTTAGGGGGTCCGGACCTCCCCCCCCCCCCATTGACGCTAAAGCCACGTGACGCGTGCTTCTTTAAGTGAACTTTTAAGTAACTTTAAATTTCCCTCAAAGTTTCATAATAATAATAAACTTGTATGCAATGGCAACCTTTCTTCTATTCAAGAGAATCTGGCAACAATGCAGTTCAATGCACGAGGAATCTGTCGCTAGATTTTTGTTTGAAAATAGATGATGAAGTGAAAATGTTCGCAATCTCATAAAACAAATAATACTGTAGATTCAGCTTTTGATTAAACCATCACCATGTTAATTCAGCTCCGACTCCAATAACTGCTCAAAAGAAGAAATTCTCTGAAAGATAGGTAAAAATATTAAACCCCCCTCCTAAACGCACCGGGTTGTTTTTGTAATTTTCTTGAGGATTTTGTGTTGTGTTTTCTACTTTTCCCACTTCAAAACTAAGCACCTTGATTTAAAAGGGGCGTGGCACCCAAAAAAAATTTCGCCTGTGGCGCAATTTTCTTTTATCCGCGCCTGGCAGTGTCGGACCCTCCCCCCCCCCCCTTGCGGAAGCTATAGCTACGCCGTTGAAGCACTCCATAGCTTGTTTTTATAAAATGAATAATACTAAGAATAATGTGATTCTGCTTGAAACTCATGCATTTTATTTTTGGCGTGATAGGACGTGAACTCACACGTGAGGTGAGTAATGTGTTTCCACCTTAACCCGCAAACGATTCAAAATCTTCAGGACTATTCAATGCGGCGACAACCTACCACATGACAAACTTGGTAGGAAAATATTTTACCTCGTATATAGAAGGAAAGGAAGAAACCTTTTCTAGAACTGGGACGCACAGTAAGCCAGAAGGTGCAAGAAGCTTGGGCGACAAACCCGACCCACGCCTTTGACCAACCAACCAAACAGTTTTAACAAATCACTAATATAAATGACAATAATAAACACACAAAAAGTTTCCTTTGTGAGTAAAACAACTAAAAATAACAGGAAGTAGATTGGAGATAAGTCAAAAATCTTTAAATTATAATCTGTCTTTACATAATGAGTTATTTAAATGGCAATTAAAAAGTAAATCTGCAGGAACTAGACTAAAAAACGACCTTTAAAGAGATTTTAATCAAATGAATTAATTTATGTACATACGAATTAATTAATTAGATTGGATTAATGTTGATAATCGTTTATTTTGAATGTGGTATACAAAGAAGAGTAAAAGTGAGCTTTTTTGTTATATTTTACTTCATCGGTCAAACAGGGGTGTATTTAGGAAGAGACAAGAAAAATATGTAACGTTTTTACAATTAACTTTGATCAATAATTGACATTAGCACAAAATAAATTAGTTGTATATATTAATTTAATAATAACAATCTACATAAATAAATAATTAGTACCTTAAATCTATAATTTACCTACGCAAATATACCTAGTAAAAGCAAGCTTTTTGAATATTTTACCTCATGTAATAATCTATAATATTTGTAGGTTAATTGAAAATCGAAAGTTACTGAGTTCAGAAAATCTATAGCAGGTTACTAACCTGCCTATCTAGCAGTGGCGGCTTCTCGAAGGAGGCTAAAGGTGGAAACACCAAATTACTATCACCTTACGTGAGTTCACGTGAAGACACATGAGCAGTAAATTTGACGAGACCCGTTTTTCTATAGGTATAGAATAACAGGAGACACACTATTAATTGTCATACGGTGTGTTCCATAGACAATTTACCTTTAGATAAACAAACAATAATCACGAATGTGGCAGTTTTATGGCCTCGCGCATGTAAACAAAACTGGGAACTATTAGACATGCGCACTGCAACATTATCGTTTGACGAATGGGAAAATAGACAGGTCCGGGCTTTAAAATTTAAATTCTTGCTCATATGCCACCATAGAGGGTTTATTTTACCCCTATTTGGGCATAATACAATTATAGAACGGCTGCAACTAGTACTAGTCATTGTTTATATTACAATCCGAGTCACTAAAAGCACAAATACAATTCACTAACTAAACTACACAAAAAACAAAAATCCATAAATATTAAACACCAGTCCCACAATCCACGATAGCCGATCCGATAGCTGAAAACTTTAGAAAACTACAAGGAATCCGCAGAGAAGAGAAACCTTAAAACACAACAACAAAAATGGCGGCCGAGCCGGTTCTGGAGAGTATTTTTGAGCGCGTCGATTATTGTCGATAAAGTAGGACGGCCGATAACACGAGGTTTGTGCGCATGCACGAAGGTTCCCCGAATGAAGACAGCTGACCGACGAGTCATGCGCTCGGACGTATTTTTTCACCCATAAAACGTAACTTTTGTTTGCGCAGGAGATAAACTGTAGGTATCTAAAGGTAAATTGTCTATGGTGTGTTCACGTGAAAGCACGTGATATTGCAGGTCTTCACGCGCTCAGGTTTTCTGTTTGAACATCAATTTCGTGAAGCGTGAAAGCGCGAGTTTAGAAAAATGGAGGAAATTTTAACGACAGTACATCTTAAAACGATCTTCATCACCTTGCCAGTAACTCTTGGAATAAAGTGTGAAATTCACTTTTCTCCCTCCTTTTTAAATTAATGTCATGTATCCATTGCCTAGTTTTAAGTTTTTTAGTCGCTATGACTGCACACGCTTTTTCTAAAGTTTCTTCAAACTCTGAAATGAACTATTATTTAGTTTTCACATTTTCTGGTTACCATTAGCTAAGCACCTTGCAAAGCAGCTTGTTTTTATAAAATGAATGATATGACTTCACGTGAAATAATAATAATAATAATAATGTGATTCGCTGCTTGAAACTCGTACATTTTATTTCTGGCGTGATAGAACGTGAGCTCAAGTGAGGTGATAGTAATGTGTTTCCACTTTAAGCCACCTCAGCCATTCTTGCCCTCCTAAATATTTTCTTAGTGTATCACTTAAATAATTACATTTACTTTACAGCAATAAAAAGATTCGAAAAACTAACAATGTTGGTACAACTTACCCTACTTAAAAATAATAAAATTGTTTTATAAACATTTATCTTTTGTTAGTGTCTAACGACAACAATGTTGCCAAATTTTACTTCCGTACGATGGCCTACAAAGTTGCGGATGTGTTAATTAATAACGGGACCGACAACATTGCACCACAGTATAATGTAGGTATTATATATATTTTTAAGTGCTTATAATCTAAACTTCCAAACAATATTTTAGTTTAAACTGATATAGCTAGGTAATCGATTTCAAAGCCTGACTTTTCAACAATATATATTGATAAGTATATGTAAATACAGTGTGTAAAAACTTTGTTATTAGCTAGGTATAGAAGAAAAATTCATTCTTTATAAAAACGTCTGCTGGTGCTGAAAAACTACAATTTCGAATATCAGATTTGCGATTACTATACAGGATTCGTCAAAAACAACATTTTTACTTTAGTTACCTAACCTAACTAAAATCAGTTAAAGGAACTCGCACCAATTAATCCTTTTAAATTCACCTGCTATGTATGTCAGCACAGACATTATACAGAAAAACAGTTCAATAGATAATCATTGTCTTGTCATAATAACCGTAGCATTTCTTTTTTTGTGGTCCACTTCAGGGTCATGTATGTTTTACAAATTATATAACTATGTTATAGACAAGGAATTTTGCTACTTGATATTAATGTCTTTGTTCGGGTTTGTTGGTACTGTTGGTAGCTGGGCTGGGAATTAGTTTGTCAATCTTGAATTGTAACAAAAATGGATAATTAATATAAAATACCGAGTGGACGCATTGACTGTTCTTATTTTTTCTGCTTTATCATGATATCATATAAGCAACAACTTACTTATCGGTGATTGTAACATACCTAAACCTAAGTGTCATTCAGAAAATGTCTTTATTCATAACATTAATATTCAA
The DNA here is from genome assembly GCA_963969555.1 of Polydrusus pterygomalis. Taxonomy (NCBI): domain Eukaryota; kingdom Metazoa; phylum Arthropoda; class Insecta; order Coleoptera; family Curculionidae; genus Polydrusus; species Polydrusus pterygomalis. The sequence continues at coordinate 9,016,105 of OZ018376.1, forward strand.
GTATTGCTTGATTTTGCAAATATTCTTAATCTCTGCCAATTAAATATAATTCTTAATTACAATCAGCGTACTCTTGATCTTGCCTTTGTAATGTTAAATGTAGTGTTACTCGAAAGCAGGGTTGGATGAACCCACCGGGACACCGGGAAATTCCCGGTGGGTCGATCGGCCCGGCCCGTTGGTTGGTAGGCCGATTCCGACCTACCGATTTCGATTCGATTTTTTTTTGCGTCTGTACGATAGGTACTTCAAAAAATTCTAAAATATTCCTGCTTATTTAATACTGAAAATGGTTGTCTAGAGAATAAAACTGTTAAGTTTAATATTTTCATTTAATATTTTATAACTAATACGACCGAACAACACTATAGTAGGCCTACACAAGGTCGCCTGCATTGTGCTGCCCTTTTCGGCAAAAAGGAACCTACGACGCCCGGACCGAAGAATGTCCGGTTTTCTAATGACTTAATAAAAATGTTAAAAGCAGCGGCATCCAATGCAAAATATATTAAAAAACAATTCGTCGGCTTAATTCGCAAAATGCGCACAATGTGCGCTCTATACAGTATGCGAACTACTGGAGTTACGCACTCTGCTATCGCGGAACTGGTAGGGATGGAATTACGAAGTTTTCTGTTGTGCGGATATTAAAAAAGGCAATACAGTTTCGGAGATCCGACCTATTCTTTCATATGCGCTACATTTATATAAATCAAATGACATCAAATTTTTCATTTCACCCAAATGTGGAGTTACGCATTTTGCGAATTAAGCCGACGAATTGTAATTTTTTTTAGCTTTATTTTCATGTTCTGATTTCTTTATTGTACAGGGTTATCCAACCAAGACTAGACAAGGCGATTTTAGGACTTTTCCTGTACTTTTATAAAAAAACTGAAATAGCCATCTTAAGTCATTTTCTCCCGCGAATTCGAATATCTTCAGCAAAAAACAATTGAACATCAAACAAAAGTACTAGGGGTCACTTTGATATTTTTTTAAATGGAACACCCTGTATATTTTTACATTTTTAAATTCCACATAAAATTATAATTATTTTTTATTAAATGCATTATTAGTCTATACTTCATAGTTTCCGAGATATTGACTTTCGAAAAGTGACATTTTCGAACTTTGAAAGCTTATAACCTTCTAACAGTACGTCTTAGAGCAAAACGGCTTACATGTCCCTATCTTCAATTTTTATTATCTTCCCAAAAAAATCAACTTCCGGTTAAGCCGGATGTAACTCGAAAGCAGGAAATATAGTTGTTCCGGTTTAACTGGAAGTTGATTTTTTTGGGAAGATAATCAAAATTGAAGATAGGGACATGTAAGCCGTTTTGCTCTAAGACGTACTGTTAGAAGGTTATAGGCTTTCAAAGTTCGAAAATGTCACTTATTTTCGAAAGTCAATATCTCGGAAACTATGAAGTATAGAATGCATTTGATAAAAAATAATTATAATTTTATGCGGAATTTAAAAATGTAAAAATATACAGGGTGTTCCCTTTAAAAAAATATCAAAGTGACCCCTAGTACTTTTTTTTGATGTTCAATTGTTTTTTGCTGAAGATATTCGAATTCGCGGGAGAAAATGACTTAAGATGGCTATTTCAGTTTTTTTATAAAAGTACAGGAAAAGTCAAAAAATCGCCTTGTCTAGTCTTGGTTGGATAACCCTGTACATATACATTTAAGTTTTGTTTTATTTTAGTGTTTTGACTTATGTTACAATATTAAAACATACTACATCAGTGGCGTATTTACGAGGGGGCTCAGGGGGCCCGGGCCCCCTCCCCCAGATATGTATAGTACAATTGTATAAACAAAACTCAAAACTATAGGTACCTACTTTGCTCGAGACTACACTGATTGGTCTAACCTGTATTTTATTTTCGAACCCCCTATTAATTTCCTAACAACTTTTTTTATCATTACCATATACCTATATCTCTTACAGTTTCTAAAATAATAATAGGTAATTAAATTCCAATTTTTTTTACAAAAAACCTTAACTTAAAAAAATGTTTGATGATAAAACTCTGAAATATTCAGACCCTGAAATTTGGTGGATACTTAAATAATACTAGGGAGCTCTCAACCCTACACCCAAATATTAGTTGGGATATACGCTATTGCGTTTAAATATATAGTTAATTTGATTATTAGAAAAGGTGACCATAATTATATTTTTTTAATGTAACACCTAGTATATTATCACTGATTTGAAAAGCTACTTAAATTGGTCCTTTATTTTTATACAGGGTATCCATTTAGTGTGCCGGTGGACGATATATCGTAAACGGTCGACTTAAGGAATAAAACTTTTATACAAAAATTGTACATGGTAATGTCGCGCACCTTTTACAAATAATTTTAAATATACAGGTTGGACCAAAAATCCAGGGTGGGCCAGACATATCTTTTTTTAAATGGAACACCCTGTATATTTTTACATTTTTAGATTCCACATAAAATTATAATTATTTTTTATTAAATGCATTATTAGTCTATACTTCATAGTTTCCGAGATATTGACTCTCGAAAAGTGACATTTTTGAACTTTGATAGCTTCTAACTTTCTAACAGTACGTCTTAGAGCAAATCGGCTTACATATCCCTATCTTTAATTTTTATTATCTTCCCAAAAAAATCAACTTCCAGTTAAACCGGAACAACTATATTTCCTGCTTTCGAGTTACATCCGGTTTAACCGGAAGTTGATTTTTTGGGAAGATAATAAAAATTAAAAATAGGGATATGTAAGCCGATTTGCTCTAAGACGTACTGTTAGAAAGTTAGAAGCTATCAAAGTTCAAAAATGTCACTTTTCGAGAGTCAATATCTCGGAAACTATGAAGTATAGACTAATAATGCATTTAATAAAAAATAATTATAATTTTATGTGGAATCTAAAAATGAAAAAATATACAGGGTGTTCCATTTAAAAAAAGATATGTCTGGCCCACCCTGGATTTTTAGTCCAACCTGTATATTTAAAATTATTTTTAAAAGGTGCGCGACATTAACATGTACAACTTTTGTATAAAAGTTTTATTCCTTAAGTCGACCGTTTACGATATATCGTCCACCGGCACACTAAATTTAATGGACACCCTGTATATCAATAGAATGTTTTCTTGCATTTCCATTTCGTGCTATTATAATGGTGATGATGATGTTGACATAATTGTTGATAACTTTATTGTGTTTAGTTCACCTACTTATTTGTTCGACACATCTTGTATATTTCTTGTATCCTGTATAAGTATTATTAAATTTTATGTTACAATCACATTAAATTAAAATTACTCAAGATCAACTTTAAATATTTTTTTTTTAAATTATAAATATAAATTATAGATATAAAAAAGTGAAGGTTATTATCTACTATTACTATCAAAATAAAACTTTAAATTACCAAGTTTCTTTTGGTAATTTCAACAATATTATAAAATTATTAAATTTATATTGTTTACCAGATTTTTTTATGAAATTTTGTCATTAAGTTTTTTAATATATCTACTATTTTAGGAGTCAAAAGAATTTTCCGAACATTGCGTGTATATTTATTTTTAGAATCGCCCCTTCCTCAGAGAAATTCTGAATCCGCCCCTGATTCATATCCTCTTAACATCAAAACATCGCCAATTTTATAAAGTAAATATTTACTTGGATCACCCTGTATCTCTTTAACCGTATAAGAAATGAAATTAAATGACATACTTTCAAGTGCACTATCTCCTGTTGCTGTATAGCCCCTTAGTTACGGGACACCCATGTATAAAATTCCCACAAAAGTAACAATACCACAAAGACACCTCGCATAAAATGTATTACCTTTTCCCTTGTATAATAATAATAATATAAGTAATACATAAATAGCCATTTTTGCTTTTTATAAATAAATACCTAATGGAATAAAAGTTTTTGTTTTTTCCTTAGTTTTATAATGTTTTCACATATACTTATTTTGGTAGGCACGGGTCTGTCAATATTTTATTTTATAAATAATAAAATTAGTATCTATCTACGCTATCTTTACAAAATATTAAGACTCCCCTACAAAATTTAACAGAGAGTGAATGCGAAGATAAAAGAACTTAGTCCGGTTCTGTTTCGTTAGCCAACCGCTGAACGTAATATATACTAGACTTCAACAGGGTGCTATTATAATGACAGGTGATGCGGCGAGTTCTAACTAGGGGCGGATGGGCCCACCGGGACACCGGGAGTTTTCCCGGTGCGCCGGTCCCTCAGATAGGCGCCGCCGCTGTTTGCCAACTTTCGTCTTTTATTTTTTAACAATTTGAATTTTTATGTTATCTTTATGTTAAATATTTTTTATTTAATTTTTATATTAATAATAAATATTGAGCCTAATGAATAAAAATTAAGCAATTACTTTTTAGTAAATGCAATTGCTCGACTAGCAAACGCTATAAGTAAAAGCGATTGCTAGATCTGGATATAAATAAAATTTTGAAGCAATTGCTGTTTTTCTTACACCTCTGTAGCAAATGCTTATTCAACACAAGTTCATAAACTTGTGTGCAGACGTGGCTTATCCACTTATTCAGATTATAGATTTCATGTCCAGTTTGGTGCCTAATTTGCAAAAGAGTTGAGAAAACAACGTTGGTCTATTTATTCAGTACAATAGTAACATGTTATGTTTTTGTGGAAAATAAGAAACTTATAGTAGGTATTTGTGATATGGCAGATTTCAGTGAAAATGAGGAAGAAATTAAAGACAAGCAATGGATATTCGTTCACAAATTGAAGGAACATAAATAAATCTCTCTGACCACGACCGTTTAGCTTCCCAGCACTTGTAGGAAATTTAATAAAAATATTGGCCTTCTCCAAAACTGCATCCATTACAGAAGTATATGCCTTACAGACAGTAGTTTAGTAAACACCGAGTTCTTCACCTACAGAATTTTGAAAGCCCGGATCCGACAATTTCCGCAGAAACGCTTTAATCTTATTTAAAGGTGACAGTGCACCCTCGCCTTTTACCAGTATCAGTCAAAAAATAATTTGCCAACCACTCAACATTTTCGCAGTCAAATCGATATAACTTTCTGAAATCATCATATCTGCAATTTTTACGTACACTGTAGATTTTTCTATTTTTTAAGAAAAAGCATTGACTAGAAGCAATTCCTGCACTTTTAAGCAATTGCTGGACGCAGACACAGAATATATAGCTACGCAAAGCTATATATTCTGTGACGCAGAGCAATTACTTTAGTTTTTATTAATTGGCTTACAAGAAATTACTTCGATTTCATAAGAAAAAGCGATCGCTACATTTTTATTCATTAGGCTCATTTTTTTCACCTAAATGTGTTTTAAATGTAAAAAAGTTTGTTTTTTTATTTATGAGTTATTATAAAAAAATATGTCGTAAGTGGATGAAAAATAAGGTATGTCTTTTCATTTTTTTATTGGATCGACACGACGCGGCGCCGTTTCAATTTACTTCCCGCGCCGGTCCGAGGTGTCCCATCCGCCCCTGGTTCTAACATTAATTTGACTTTACTAGCAAGGGATGAACTTCGCCGTTTCAGATGACATCGTATAGGATAGGAGGTTTATTATTTTCTTTCTTGTTTTTCAAATACTCACCGTACTGTTTATAATATGGTTTATCTGAATTAAGATTAATATTATAATTATTTTTAAAATAAATTTCATACAACTTACCCAATTATTATCTTTAAATATCGACATCTTGATCTTCTAAAACAGTTCCAAGCAACAAAAAAATCCAAGTGATACTTTCATAATTCACACGATTTATTAAGTTCACTTCAATTGGCAGCCCGTTTAAAACCTTTTTTTGCCAATGTTACGATCATTTTCGTTATATAAACAAATGTTCACTTTCAAAGTTAATTTAATTTTTGCAAAAGGTATTGATGCGGCGCGGTGTGTCGGAATGAAAACTTACGACAAAATTGGCGAATATCCGCACCACTAAAGGGAACAAACTAGAGCAGAATAAAAACAATACCGTGTTTTAACGACCTGCCGTTTGAACCGGCCAATTTACTTTAATAAACGTCAATAAGCAATTTAGGATATTTTAAACAAATCATCACTATATCCGCGACCGTTGACGACCTTTGTTTCGGCTATTGCTTTTATAGTTGTCGGGACAACCAGTTTTGTAGACTACTTAGGTACTTGACGGACAATTAATTTAAACAAACTTTGTAACTGATGTACGAATTTTTACGTTTAAAACGGGAATAATTTTAAAACCGTATTATTACGGCGCAAATTACATGAACGGCGCGGTCGGACGTAGGAAGTGGGTACCGCGACGGTTCTCGTGTAGCGAACAAGGTAACATGAGCCGTAGAACTATTGTTTATTCTATGGTACCTGTCGAGGTGGAAATATTTACTTTCTATACATCGTCTATTAGCAACAATAGGGGGGACCTCGATTGGTAGCTATCGCATAATTCGTAGACGCGCGAAGGTGTGTAAAATATATTTTTATTTTTTGAGCCGCCCCTGTGATGTTCCTTAAAATTAAATTTAAATGAAGATAACAGCCATCAAATGCTTTATGATAATTTCGTCAGTGTCAACTTGAAAAAGTTTGACCAATTTTTTAACTGTTATTAACACTATTTTGTTATGAACTATTCTATATACATCTGAAAAGGTGATATTATGGAGGAACTTTGAATATCAAGCATTTATATTCAATGACAGGAAGCAGCAGCGAAAAGTCTCGAGTATCCGATAATATCCGATATGTTTGCAGTAGTGGCATCTGGCGATAATTTTGGAACAGGTTTTTGTTAGGTGGGTTGTGCAGAAATAAAACACGGACTTATCAAAACGTAATAAAATTAAAAACTTAACATTACTCAAGCCAAAACGCGTCGTTTCCTTCTCGGCTCTTTTCTAACTGACTCTTCCAAATCCTAGTCTATAAACAATTAAAACACACCCATATAAAGCTAGAGGACCGCCACTTATGCCGGGATTTGTCACACGGACCATTACTGTCATTATAACCTTAACCCTTTATAGCTAGGGCAGACAATCAAACATCAAAATTGCAAAACCTGTTGTTTGAAATAGCTTTATTTAACATTAAGGACCTTATCTACAAAATCTTAGGAAAAAATAAAACACGTAACCCATTTTTTTGAGGAGGTCGATATTTTAACCAGTATCCATTTCGACAAATTTTAATTGGTTGTTATAACAGGCAATTGTAGTCCAGAACGCGCAGTGAATTGGTTACAAACCCTTGTAATAATTAGTCCTTTGTGCCGCAATGGCATTACGTTGTATATTATGTGTTACATGTATGTTACATACTTAAAATAATATCATAAGAATGCAAAACGTAAAATTAAGTTATAAATTTAAAAATTTTGAGTTTTAAAGCAAAATATTATCTTGCCGATAAGTTTTATTCATATTATAATTAGTGTATCGAAAGCTACGTATTTAAATGTACTGTACTGTACTGTACTGTAACAAATTTTCACAAAATTATTAGCAATATTAACACAAAAACAACAATTTTTTCCCAGCCAGCACGTAAACATGTGACTTTTTGATCACTATCCTAATCGGACGCTGGTTGAAATTTCGACCACTTTGTCAGTAATTCAGACTACGTAAGTATATGGTCGATTATTTTACCATTATTCGTTTGCGCAGTTAAATATAAACAAACTGGCCGAATATCAAACCGGTGTGCAAACAGGAAATAATTATTTTGACGCTGGTTGAAATATGAACCAGTATCCTATAAAGGGTTAAATACCTACATACCTACTTTATTTTGCGTTTCCTATCGAAGAGCAGCTTATTGCTGTTTAATTTCAATATTTTGTGAGACTTTTATTTTAATCTAAGCGTTTCTAAGTTCTCCCTAGCTAGGCTATCACTTATGACTGTTAAATATTTGCATCAGCCAATGGTTAGGGAGGTTTGGTCAAAAAATCAAATCAAAAAAAATCTATAGAAAAAACTTACCTGATATATAATTAAATAATAAAGATATTGTCTTAAATCACAACACATAAAATAAAGTGTATTTCTCGACATTCCAAAGAAAAACATAGATAGAATAAACGGAGGAATAAAAGACTCCTATTAAATGTTAATGATTTCTGCCCACTTTAAGTGTTTGTTATAAACAAAGTGGGCAAGGGTCCAATTCTTTCACCTTTTTCTTCCAAGAAAAGCGCAGAAAGTCGCGAAACCCACCAACCTAACCTAACCTAAGTCGACTAAATTTTTATTATGATTATTGTGTTGGTCCAAGCATATTATTTATCGTGCCACTTGCCACTTTTTATGGCAAATCGTGCAATTTTACCTCTATCATAATTTAGGGTTCCAAACAATTCTAAAAAAAATAAGGTCGGCTTCATAATATAGCGTAAGGAGCGTACCTACAACCGCAACAAAGCACATGACAATTCGTCAATCTCCTTACTCAAAATCCTTTGAAGCTATCGAATTAATTTCAAGATATATTTAAGAATAATAAAAATAAGTTTTTTTAAAAGTTAATAATATAATAAATACCTATGTTTATGTTGTTTTCTATAAACTTATTCTTCAATCCCCTGAAGCGGAGCTTGTTAGGGGCAAATCTTATTTTTTTGTTTTAGTACCTAGGTAAAATCATAAATAATACGCATTAAATACCAAATTTTAAAGTAAAAATGTTAATTTATAGTATAAACGCAGTGTTTTTTGAAGAAATATATTACCTATTAATACAATAATTTTTAAGTAAAAAATATAAATTATTCAGAACAATATTAATTAACTAAAGCATTTCTAAAAATATTTTCAAATTGTCTGTTTTAATATCCATGTTTTTATTTCGACCTAAAATTTTTTTAATGATATCAATTTTTTAATTTTTGTTGGTAAATAAATCGTTTAAATAAAAACATAAATATTTGACATTTTTTTGTCCTATGGACTTATTTATTTTAGGTTTTATGGTTATTTCATTTTTATGACGTGTATTTCATTATGATTATGGTTTTTAAATTGTATAAGGTTTTTATTTTTAATATATTAAGATGTTATAAATGTAAAGCTGTCTTATGTTCAACTTTTTTGTTTCTGAATAGAATTCTTTTGATGGATAAAGATAATCTTAATTATTGAATATAATTTGTAGAAACTTTTTTGTAATATGTATTTATAATTTTTTAACTAAAGTTCTATTTATTCCTCCCCAACCTAAAATTCCGTAATTTAATAAAGTAATTTTCTCTACGATAGCTACGATAAATATTTCAAAAATTTGGGGGCGTTCGACTGTCATTCAATATTACCTATATCTTATAAATTTGGTATCACTGGGTGAGCTATAGGCTATAGCTATAACAAATTTTTAATTTAGGCCTTTCTTTTTGGGACTTTTGGGAGAAAGTAATTTTTTAAGTTGGTCTGTTTATACTAACACAAACTATGTAGGTACGTACCATAGACAATTTACCATTGTCTATGGTACGTACCTATATTTATTTTTTAAAATCTGCTATGGGAAACATCAGAATTTAAGGATAGGTTTTTCAATATTTTTAAAGTGAATTAAGTAAATCGTATATTATGAGCGGTATATATAGGGGTTTCGGAAATTCGGTTGATAGCGGAGGGCAAAAATTGGGCACATGGTAAAAAATTTGTGTGTAGAAGAAAATAAGCTTCTAGGGAATTATAAATTCGTTGCTCGTTGTTAAAGTACGCGGCATTTTGGTGACGAAGTGGGAAACGAAAACATCAAAACCGTTTTGCATAAACTTTCTTTGCGTTTTGCGATCGAGTCTTACATAAACATTATCCTTATGTAGGTACTTACCACCATAAGTTTCAAAAACTAAGAGATTAAACGACTTAAAGATCGCGCACACTATACCGGCACTGACCAGCTCAGCGCGAACCTGCAACCTGCATGATCTCGCACACTTAGCCAGCTCAGACCAGCAACTTTAGCCTGCAGCAAAAAAGTACGTAGTGATAGTTGAGCACAGATTTCAGAAAAGTTATTTTCTGTAATCTGTCTGTGTAATTGAGTGAGCAACGTGGAAGTGTGCAGTTCGGAGGACGAAATTTGTGTTTTAGCGATGGTGGGTGAAGAGGAGCGAAGAAAAAGGGAGGTGTTATTTCATCCTATAAATAAAAGATGAGCAATAGAGCAATTTGGCGAATTTCATCATTTGTTTCCTGCACTGAAAAGATATGACGAAAAATTCTTCCAATATTACACGAAGTTCCCACTCCATACTTATGGGTTTATATAGAGGTGCCAGCACAAAACACCAACTTAAGGGTGCCAGAGTGCGCACATTAGGTCGGACCAGCATGTCCAGGCATATTATATTGCCGATGCTATTTGTCCTCGATTGACAGAACCTGCTCTGACTTTCGTTGCCAGTGCTGGTCTACAGTGCGCTACGCAATTAAATAACATGGGCTCCTGTACGGATAGAATTTTCTGGACCGGTCCGAGCAGGTATTGTGTGCGCGATTTTTTATACGACATAATTTGAAGGGCGGATTTTTGTTTTTCTATGAGGGAGAGAGGGCAAATGACAGAATGTTTTTAAATATTATTTGTTTTACCAACTGTAGTGATTAGATTGTTTGTTTGTTGCTTGTTAATAGGGATGCACGATGGTTTTCGATATATCGAAAACATCGATACATCGGAGCAAAATATCGATGTTTTTACATCGATGGATTTTGACTCGATGGTTCATGACATCGATGGAGGTTAGATCGATATATCGAAGTATCGATGTTTCTTAAAATACATCGTTTTCAAAGTTATTAAACCAAAAGATTGGGATCATTTAGTATTTTTTATAGATATAAAAAATATATTTTAACTATTTTAAGTGTTGCTACTTTCTAGCGTCATCTTAATTTCTTTGTTTCATGCACTGGCGCTAAATACTAGGGAAATTACGGCGCGTATTGGTGCTGCCAACCTGTAAATAATAAAAGCCGTGCTTTATGAACTAAGGTCGTTCCAGATGTAAAAAATCACTTTGAGGTACACATTATTAGTTTTTAAAGTGTTAAATAGGTAAGAATTTTTTTTTACTTCCAAAATAATGTATTATTCTGTACTTTGTTAAAATAGACCAATTTTAAAATATTAAGTATACACGTCTTTTATTATTTCTTTTATTGCAAATTGCGAAAAAAAAATTCGATATATCGATATATATCGATGTTTTTCGGTCGATATTTTTTCAATATCGATGGATTAATGTCAATGTTTTTGCTACATCGATGGGTCAAAATTCGATATATCGATTTTCGATGTATCGATGGATTTCGAATTTTGTGCATCCCTACTTGTTAATTCTCTTTTATTGTTATAAACTAATAAAGCATCCAAAAACGTATTCTACCATTTTATTGTTGTTGTCTACTAACTTCACGTCCGGTCACATCCATCCATGAACTCCTAAAGGTATCTTTACACTACTAAAGGTGTGTTTACACTACTACACCAACGATTATACTTTTATCTTAAATCATGAACCTAATGTACAAAATTTTCGGTACTGGAATTTAGGTAAAACAAGAATGCAGTATTCCCAAAAAATCGATGGGTCAGTCATCGCGAAACCTCATCTTGTTGTGGCGGGATACACAGAAAAATAAAGGGTTTAGCGGGATATTCATCTTTGTCAACTCTTAAACATCCTAGAGGGCCATGGTGCGGAGGTCTGTTTTGTCACAGAGTAAGTTCTGTTCTGTTCGAGGATTGCAATGACCTCTTGACCTCTAGCTTTTCAGTCCCCAGCCCAAGCGACAGAGTGATAGGTCGTAGTGCTGGGAAGTTTAGTTCACTTTGCCGATTTCAATCTTTCGTTCTCGTTCAATAAAGTGAATAGTTCAAAAGACTAGTTCGTTTAGTTCATTTAGTTCACTGATTTATACTGGCATATCGCCGCATGCATCGGTCGGTCAGGTGACAAAACCTATAATCTCGGTCGTCTCGCTCTCGCTTGCGTAGTACATTCCGTTTAGACTTTAGTTCGCCTTGTTTCAATCTCTCAGTAATTACTGATTGAATCTTTTAGTTCAGTTGGCAGATTCGATCTTTTGAACTAGTTCGTTCGCGAACTACACAACTCTAATAGGCCGGCGCTTATAAGTTTCGTGCAGCTATAATAGACGTCATATGCAGAGGCTGCTGTAATCTCACCCTAAATAACTTTACGATCGTACTTTGTAGAGATTACTGTCCAAATTCGCCTATTATTTATCCCACGTAATTACTGCTTTATCTGTTCTTGAAAACGTAGAAAATTCGACAATTGTCAAGTTAACCTCTCTTTTTGAAAGTGAGGTTAGATACCCTTTATTTTTCTGTGGATAGTGGGGGTGACTAAAAAAAATTATTACTTTCACTTCTCGCAATTTGCATCATTCCCTTCCATTGATCTTTGCAGCGTGGCACTAAATGAAACTACATGCAACGTTGCGTTACATATTTAGAATCAAATTTGTCAACAAACCAGTTCATCAGCGCGTCCCCGGTCTTCTGTTATCTCAAAAAGTATTGGAAAGATCTTACTGCAGGCAGCAATACGACCAAAAAACCAATTGGGGCAAAAATAAGAAGCACAGACAGGTCAAGTTAAATTTGTATTTTGATACCATGGCAGACCCACAGATTGAACAGATTTTAGCTCCTTTAAGGGCCAACGTTAAAGTACAGGTGAGTAAATAGGTACATTCTTTATTTTTTATATAGGTACTTGTTAATTTTAGTGGATTTATTTATTTTATTATTATTTTTGTCACAGCAGTAGGCGGGTTGCACAGATGAAACTGCTGTTGCATAGCCAAATTTAATCTGTGGAGTAGGAAATATTTTCTTCTTTTTTATAATATTTTTTTAGGGTGATCTTGTTCGCAAACTTAAAGCTGAAGGTGCTCCCGATCTAGATGTTAAAAGAGCTGTAGCAGAACTAAAAGCCCAAAAGAAAATTCTAGAGGACAAAGAACTAGCACTAGCCCCAAATGCCACATTTGACCGATCAAAGATGGAAGATCTTCTGAAAAGAAGATTTTTCTATGATCAGTCTTTTGCAATATATGGAGGAATTACAGGACAATTTGACTTTGGCCCAATGGGATGTGCTTTTAAGGCTAATTTGTTACAAGCCTGGAGACAATTTTTTGTTCTTGAAGAACAAATGCTAGAAGTGGATTGTTCAATTTTGACACCAGAACCAGTATTAAAGTAAGTTTACTATTAAATACCAGGACTATGAGAAAAAATGAATGACTTCTTCCAATTTATAAGACTAGGTTAGTTAGTCTTGAAATCAGAAAAAAGTTTGCTTATCCTTTGTAACCTACAAACAATTTATTTCGGGTTTATTGAAGAACTAGAAAAACTCTTTTATGTTATAAGCTATCTTCTTTTCTAGAGCTTCAGGACATGTAGATAGATTTGCTGACTTGATGGTGAAAGATGTTAAAACTGGGGAGTGCTTTAGACTTGATCACCTTATAAAAGCTCATTTAGAAAAAATAGCTGCTGACAAAAAGACTAGCCCTGAGACTAAAGAAGAGTGTGTAGATATTACAATTAAAGTTAGTATATTGCATATTATTGTTTATTTAGTAACAGTATATTTTTTTTTTTTTTTCTTTCTTGTTATCCTGATGCATGTTTTAGTTAGATGGAATGAACAAAGCTGAAATGGCAGCAGTAATGAAAAAATTTGATATGAAGAGTCCTTTGACTGGAAATGAACTTACCGAACCAATTGAATTTAATTTGATGTTTGGAACTCAGATCGGGCCTTCTGGATTAATAAAAGGGTAAGAATAATTTGTCTTTTTAGTAGTTAGTAAGAAATTAGGTGCTGATAAGAAAAACCAATTGAAATTATGTAGGTATTTATTTAGGTTTCAACACTTAAGCAAACATTAGTTGATCTTTTTAATCAGTCTTATTATTTTTTGTAGATTTTTAAGACCGGAAACAGCCCAAGGAATTTTTGTAAACTTCAAACGTCTCTTGGAATTTAACCAAGGAAAACTGCCTTTCGCAGCCGCCCAGATTGGAAATGCTTTCCGCAATGAAATCTCCCCCAGATCCGGTCTCATTAGGGTGCGAGAATTTACCATGGCGGAAATTGAACATTTTTGTGATCCCAACGATAAAAAACATCCCAAGTTTGACAGGCAAGTGACGGGGAGTTTTTATTCAATTAAGAAAGTCAAAAATTGTTTAATCAAATAAGTTTAGAAACATTGGCACAAAACACAGAAACAATTGATTGATTTTGAATTTTCACTTAGAATACTTAATTAAAAAATTAAGAAGTTTACTAAGTAGGTACCGATTTTAAAAACATTAAAAAATTTTTAACTGTAAAGCATGGAAATTTTATAGTACGCGTTACTTAAACTCATTTAAATTACGGAATTTCAGGTTGGGGAGGATTAAATAGAACTTTATTAAAAAAATTAGAAATATTAGAAAAAAGGTTTCTAAATATTATATTTAATAAAGATTATCTTTATCTTTCAAAATAATTATATTCATATAGGAACCTAAAATAAATAAGTCCATAGGACAACAAAATTTCAAATATTTATGTTTTTATTTAAACGATTATTTACCAACAAAAATTAAAAAATTGATTTCATTAAAAAAATTTTAAGTCGAAATAAAAACATGGATATTACAAACAGACAATTTGAAAATATTTTTGGAATTGCTTTAATTAATTATTATTGTTCTGAATAATTTATATAAGTAATATTTTTTACTTAAAAATTATAAATTAATAATTTTATTAAGTATAGGATAGGTAATATATTTTTTCAAAAAAAACTGCGTTTATACTACATATAAATTAAAATTTTTACTTTAAAAACTTTATTTTTAATTCATATCTATGATTTATGATTTTACATACTAAAACAAAAAATAAGATTTGCCCCTAACAAGCTCAGCTTCAGGGGATTGAAGAATAAGTTTATAGAAGACAACATAAACATATTTATTATAATATTAAATTTTAAATAAACTTATTATTATTATTTGGCATCAAATTTACAATAATGTGACTTCTAAGCAAACAGAAACCGCCACTAATATCTGAAAAAAAGTATTATTTTTCGGAGGGCTTCAGCACATCAATATCCCACAGCCCGCCACTGTATTTTATCCTACTTCGAGAATATTGACCCAAAACTTTATTTTAGTGTCAAAAATGTGGAACTTCTACTCTATTCAGCTTGTAATCAAATGGATGGAAAACCTGCAGAAAGAAAAACAATCGGAGAAGCTGTATCCACAGTAAGTTTGTTTATTTTTTTTTATCTCTATAGGTTAACTGCTAACCAAACATGGATATTAATTTGGCCTCTTTTTGGAGAAAACTAAATATTGATAAGATAATGAATTGATGGATGCTCAATTCGCCATTTCATTTTCTTATCAATATCTCGTTTATTTTTCGTTTTCTCCATAAAGCGGTGAAATACCCGCCTTTGGGTAGCAGTTACCTACTGTTTTAAATTTAAAAAAGTTTAATTGATAAATTAATAAAAGCATAAAACGAAATTTGGTTAAATTTGCGCATATCTAACTTTCAGAATGTCTTTATTCCAAACTAACTTTTACAGTTCATTACTTGGAAAGTGACAACATAATATAGAAAATAATAACCATTAAAAAATAACAATAAAAAAAATGGAAGTTAATCCAATTTAATTCATTAATAAAATCAATTTAAAAAAAAATAGTATAAATAATTTAATTTAGTAAATATCTCTTCAATTGTTTTTTAAAAGTTGCCAATTTTTTAATTTTTTTAGTATTTTTTGGAAGATTGTTATATTTTATTATTCCATCATATAGAAGCGATTTTTTTCCGAAATTACTTTTTACTGGTATAGTTTGATAATTTATACGTCTGGTGTTATGATCATATAATGTCTTATTCTCCTAAAGTGTTATGTTTGATTTTTTTTCTTTTAAAATAATAGAGTGAATTAGAATACACATTTTTAATTTATAAATGCTTTGAACATGTAAATACCCTTTCGGTCTATATAGATTAACAGTTGGTTCTAAATGTGGTAATTTGTGTATACATTTAATAACTTTATTTTGCAATTTTTGTAATGGTTTTATATAACTCTATTGTGTGAATAAAGGCTTCTTAAAACATTAATACAATAATAGATAATCTACAATAGGGCCTTTAATATTTATTATTATACAGAGTCCTTCACCTCACCTCCCGTCTTCTATAGCTCACTTAGTAATTAAGTTAGAATTTTCATATTTTGCAGACCTTATCGGTATCTTGGAGCGCATTTCAGGAAAATATTTTTTTTTTTTTCATACAGGGTGTTCCAAAAAAGTGTGACGCCATAAGGATGTATTTTTTTAAATGACATGCCATATATTTTCTTACTTTTTTGGGTGCCTCCTATAGTTACTTACATACCCCTAAAATTTTATTAAAATCGATTCAGTATTATAGACGAAAAAAAATAAAAACTAAAAAATATCAGTTTTGCACCACTGGTATTAAAAATAAATAAAAAATAAAAGTAATGCCTCGTTATTAAAATTATACAAAGGTACTTATTAAATAACGTATAACAGTTTTGTTAACCAAGTTTGGTAAATACGAATTGTACAGGGTGTCCAATGTTAAGTGTCAAACTTTGCAAACTTTAAAGCAATTTATTTTTCTTATTTCAAATAGGAACCCCTGTATCTTTTTATGTCATTCGATGCAGAATGAAAAATCAAACATTTTTCTAATTGCAACCCTATCGCAATTTCTAACGCATCAAAACTTATTTGCAGAAAACTAATTTTATCAACTATTCCAACAGTCAATATTATGAATAAATATCAAAGGTGGCTTTGAAAAACAATTTATTGGTATTAAGGTTTATTAAAGTGACAAATATTGTTCAATTGTTAGTAATTATTAACTGGAAATGATAATCGTGGATATGGTTATCCTTGAAAATTCGTTGAACTGTTTTTTCGATTACATCTACGGCATCAGCGACTGCTTGTTCAGTAACTGAACCATTTTCTATAACAGATAATAGCACAGCCAATTGATTTTGTTCAGTTCGGACCGGTTTATTTTTCACTGGTTTTGGGTACTTTACATTTCCCGTCTGTACAAACCTCTCTAATATGTTTTCCATTCTCCTTTTGTCTGGATGTCGTCGTTCCGTATAACGCTGTGCGTAAACTCGGCTTGCCAAAAAAAGAGTTCTTTTCGCATGCTCCTAATATAAAAATCATATCTACGAGCTCTTCTTGGTTGTAGTCCATCACAAAAAACAATATAAAGTAATTATAACAGCGTAAATAATTACTAACAATTTTAACAATATTTGAAACTTTTAGATTACTAAAGTCAAAATGGTCTCTGGTCACTTTAATAAACTTTAATTCCAATAAATTGTTTTTCAAAGCCACCTTCGATATTTATTCATAATAATGACTGTTGGAATAGTTGATGAAATTACTTTTCTGCAAATAAGTCTTGATGCGTTAGAAATTGCGATAGGGTTGCAATTAGGAAAAAAGTTTGATTTTTAATTCTGCATCGAATGACATAAAAAGATACAGGGGTTCCTATTTAAAATAAGAAAAATAAATTGCTTTAAAGTTTGCAAAGTTTGACACTAAACTTTGGATACCCTGTACAATTCGTATTAACCCAACTTGGTTAACGAAACTGTTATACGTTATTTAATAAGTACCTTTGTATAATTTTAATAACGAGGCATTACTTTTATTTTTTATTTATTTTTAATACCAGTGGTGCAAAACTGATATTTTTTAGTTTTTATTTTTTTTCGTCTATAATACTGAATCGATTTTAATAAAATTTTAGGGGTAACTATAGGAAGCACCCAAAAAAGTAAGAAAATATATGGCATGTCATTTAAAAAAATACATCCTTATGACGTCACACTTTTTTGGAACACCCTGTATGAAAAAAAATATTTTCCTGAAATGCGCTCCAAGATACAGATAAGGTCTGCAAATTATGAAAATTCTAACTTAATTACTAAGTGAGCTATAGAAGACGGGAGGTGAGGTGCAGGACCCTGTATATTAATAATTTCGATTTAGTGTGCGTGACTGCTGCGCGAACTAATAGTTAATACTATAGCTTGACTGCTTTGACTGAATATATATAACATACAGTAAGATAATATACTATTTTACTTTTTACCACACAGGGTTTGGTAGCAAACGAAACTTTGGGATACTTTATCGCCAGAATCCAGCAATTTTTAGTAAAATGTGGAGTTGATCCAGCCAGGCTTCGTTTCAGACAACACATGGCGAACGAAATGGCCCATTATGCTTGTGACTGTTGGGACGCAGAATGTTTAACAAGTTATGTAAGTTTGACGACTTTCTGTCCAGAGTATCTACCGCAATGCGCGTACTTTTTACAATACTACTTTTTGATTTTTATTATATAAATATAAAATTTATAAAAACAAACTGGCTAAACTAATTAAAGAAACAAAAACCAATTTTTATAAACGTGAAATTGATAAATGTTAAAACTCTAATCAAGATATGAGGAAAAGTATTAAAAAAATATGTAATAAAAATCAAAAACATAAAATTATAAACGAAATCAAAATTGAAAATGAATTACTTACTGATAAGAAAAGTATAGCTAAATAGCTTTATTGGCTATTTTTCTGAAGTGGGAGAAAAGCTAGCAAACAAAATCAATAAAGGTAATAACACATTTTCAAATTAAAAAAATAAACAATATAAATTAATTTTATTTAGAAGAAACTAATCATAAAGAAGTTAAAAATGTAATTGATAGATAACAGAAATATTAAAAACTATTAAAACTACTATTTCTAGACCACTAACATTTCTTATAAATAATATTTTTAAAACCAGTATATTATATCCAGAAGCTTTCAAAATGGGTATAATAAAACCTATTTTTAAAAATGAAGATTCTAGTAAAACTAGTAATTATAGACCAATAACATATCTTTCTATCATATCTTCGATAGCAAAAGTATTCGAAAAAATTTTTAAATTAGAATGGAAAATTATTTGAAAAAAATACATTTTATTTCTAATAAACAGTTTGGGTTTCAACAAAATAAATTAACACAAAACGATATTCGCTATCTAACAGAACAAATATATGATGCACTAGATAATAAAAAACCTTGTATTAGTATTTTTCTAGATTTAGCAAAAGCCTTTGATACAGTTAGCCATAATTTACTGTTAAAAAAGTTTGAAAATATTGGATTCAGAGGAAAGCAATTAGAATTAATTAAAAATTATATAGACCATTATGTTCAAATAGATAAAGAAAAAAGCTATCCAAAAGTATGGTGTTCGGGTTTAAAGTAAAAATGTTAATTTATAGTATAAACTCAGTTTTTTTTGAAGAAATATATTACCTATAATAAAATTATAACAGTATTAATTAATTAAAGCATTTCTAAAAATATTTTCAATTTGTCTGTTTTTTTTAATATCCATTTTTATTTCGACTCTAAATTTTTTTAATGAAATCAATTTTTTAATTTTTTTTGGTAAATAATCGTTTAAATAAAAACATAAATATTTGAAATTTTTTTGTCCTATGGACTTATTTATTTTAGGTTTAATGGTTATTTCATTGTTATGACGTGTATTATGATTATGGTTTTTAAATTGTAGAAGTTTTTTATCTTTAAATATATAATATTATATTAAGATGTTATAAATGTAAAGTTGTGTTATGTTCAACTTTTTTGTTTCTGAATATAATTCTTTTAAAGGATAAAGATCATCTTTATTGAATATAATTTTTAGAAACCTTTTTTGTAATATTTCTAATTGTTTAACTAAAGTTCTATTTATTCCTCCCCAACCTAAAATTCCGTAATTTAAATGAGTTTTAACTAACGCCTAATATAATATTTCCATGTGTTTTACATTTAAAAAATTTTTAATGTTTATTAAAAATCGGTAGTAAACTTCTTAATTTTTTAATTAATAATATTCTAAATGAAAATTCCAATTTAATTTACTGTCAAAAATAATTCCTAAATATATTATTTTATTAACTTTAAAACTTTGAATGTCTTTATTTATTTGAATACTATTCATATAAAAATTTTTATGTAGTTCCAATTTTTTTAGCCATCCTGTATATCATAAAATATTTTGACGTTATGCTCCATTGTAAACCCTATAACTTTTAT
Organism: Polydrusus pterygomalis; assembly: GCA_963969555.1. Classification (NCBI taxonomy): domain Eukaryota; kingdom Metazoa; phylum Arthropoda; class Insecta; order Coleoptera; family Curculionidae; genus Polydrusus; species Polydrusus pterygomalis. Next base: position 9,036,396 of record OZ018376.1, read on the forward strand.
ATAACACCTTTTTATAAATCTCTTATAGTTTAGGCGCTATCAAAGGCGAACATCTTGTTGACACACCCTGTAATGGTATGGGTTTTTTACAGAAACGGTAAATTTTATGCAATACCACGGAAGACGAACGTTTTGACTTACGTTGATTACTGGCAATTGAAAACTGCCTTTTCATTTTTAAACACAAAATCAGGTTGATTTCTCGGTTTTATGCGACATAAAATAGTAACCCTACGTACACTTTGCATTTGAGCTCATGTTGTCTTGCGCTTATAAAGAGAATGATATCTCTATGTAGTTGATCCTCATTGTCAAATACACTAATATTTAATTTATATGCTAGGGATGGATAGAATGTGTCGGATGTGCCGATCGCTCAGCGTATGACCTCACCCAACACACCCAGGCCACTGGCGTACGTCTAGCTGCCGAAAAGAAACTAGAACAACCCAAAACCATAGACGTAGTCGAGGCGGCTCCAAATAAGGGGACACTAGGAAAAGCGTTCAAAAGGGACGCGAAAACCGTTACGGACGCCTTGGCTGCGTTGAGTTTGGAGGATATTGAGGGGTTGGATAAGAGTTTGGAGGCCACAGGGTGAGTGATGGTGTGTGTTGTGTTTATTTATTTTTTTATTGAATTGTATTTTCAATTTGGCTAATATCAAGTTAAATACTTTTTGCAAAAGAATAACTACTCTACGTTTTTTTTTCTTTAGAAATTATCAGTTGTCAGCTGTGGGCCAAACTTTCAGTCTAACAAAAGATCATGTTGCTGTTAAACGTTATCAAAAAATTGTTCATGTAGAAGAAATAACTCCTAGCGTTATCGAACCATCTTTTGGTAAGAAAGCGTATGAAAGAATATAAGATTATACTTTTTAGGGACTAATATAATCATAATAATAATAATAAAAGTTTATTCAAATATTTTTTTGACATTTAATGCTAATATATAATTTTTTTTGTATAAACTATCAATTCCGAACTTAGAAGTAAAATACTTGTTTTGAGTTAAATAACATAATATTTTTGTCAAGAATATATTTCATAATTCAGGCACAACTAGATTATAATATAAAACGAATATGACAATATTTTATTGGTATATTTTATATCACTATAATATACGAAGATACAATACGTTATGTATATAATATATATATTATTTATTTATTTTATTCATTATTTATTAATGACGTTCTTAAATATATCTCTTGGATTAGATAATATCCAATTTTTAATTATTAAACGATTTAATTATTTTAATTGACTGTGGTAGCATATCAAAAATATATGGATTGATGTTTAAAAAATGTTTGTGTGCTATAGTTTTGTTTACTCTAGTTTTATATGTAATAGTCTTTTTATGACGAGTTTCATGTGTGTGATTAATATAATTTATTGTATTTTTATGTTTAAAAATATATATTAACATGTTGTAAGAAAATATTTGTTTAATATCCATTTTTTTGCCATCTTTAAATCGTAAATCAGAAGAGGGGATCAGAGAATTATTTTTCAAAATGTATTTTTAAAAAGTTTCAATATAATTAAGATAATTCTTATCTATGCCTCCCCATCCTAGTATTCTATATAGCTTAGGTACTTTTAAATAATAGTAGCTTAATAACTAGGTAGCTAGGAAAACTACTTGTACTTTAAGGTACAGTTCCCCCTAGTAGCCTTGCAACAATGTAACCACAAAGACAAGCACCCATATTTATTTAATATATTTTAGGTGTTGGAAGAGTAATGTACGCCATTTTCGAACACAATTTTAAACAAAGAGAAAACGACGAACAAAGGACGTATCTATCATTGCCGGCCATTATAGCACCGCTGAAATGTAGCGTTTTACCTTTGAGTGGGAATACGGAGTTTATTCCATTTATTAAACAGCTGTGTAAGTAAAGAATCATTTTGTCCCAAGTTGTTTGTTATTTCTTCTTTTCGATTAAGTAGTACCGTTGCGACGAAAAAATACTGGTACAAGAAAAATAATCAAAATATGTTACTTCTAGACTATTATGAAACCCTTTAAAAAAGGTGAGTGGTTTCTATGATTGCTATACGTACAAGGTAAAGTCCGCGTCACCAATTTTGAGCTGCCGAAAGAATGCGAGCAAAAAATATACATTGTTGTCGTAGTGTTCAGTGCAAATTTCAATATAATATTCATTATTAAGTGTGGTTGTTTAACTGTGCAACATATGGGCATTTTTTTTATTACCGATTTCTCACAAAATTTTATTCTTGATAAAAGTTGGTGCATGTTCGATAATCATATCAGGTGCACTTGGAATGGTTGCAAGTCGAGCGGCGTACAGGGTAGGCCAAAAAATATAAAACTTGTACAAGAATAAAGTACCCCTATTTCAGAAAATTCAGCAAAATGTTATTAAGAAAAGTTGTTTAGAATTAAAAGTTATGCATAGATTCAAAAACGTGACCTCCTAAAATAAAAAAGATATTTTCTTAAAAAAGATTAATAATTTCCCAAAAATTTTTTTTTATATTTACCATTTTTTCTGCATTTCAAATAGTTTTTTTTTATTTGTTTATTGTTAAGTAGTTATAATAAAAATTGGTAAAACCATTGGCACCATATAATGATGTATACTTTTAGCTCTTATTTGTTTTTTTCCATAGGTATTTGCGAAAGTAGGATTTCATGTTTGTCGCTTAATTTGTACAGTTTTTTTAATAAACATTTAAATAAAAATGTTGCTCTTTAAATGAGAATTTTTTAATTAACATGTTATGATTACTAATGTTTTATATTGTTAAAAAGAATTTTTAGGATATTTTAAAGTTGTGTTTAATATCGTTGCAACAAACATTAAGTTTGTGATTCATTAATAAATTAAAAATTCAAGTAAATTTCACAAATATGCTTGAATTTGAACAAAGATATGTGAAATTGATTTGATTTTGATTAATTTATGAAGGTCTTTATGGTGAATATATAAAAAAAAATTTGGGAAATTATTAATGTTTTTTAAGAAAATATATTTTTTTTATTTTAGGAGGCCATGCCGAAAATCAGTGTTCGTGAATTGTCGCGCACTGTTCGGCTAACCCCTGGGTGGGTTCGTAGGCAGTGTTGTCTATATAAATAAGAAATTTTTTATGTCGACATTTTTTTTTTAGTGAGAATAGTTCAATCCGTTCCCAAGATCGATCTCGTCCTATATAAAATAAATCAAATTTCAGTAATACAATAAAATTTTTAAGTTTCGGTTTCGGCCGAAACAGACCAAGGCCGAAGATTCGGTTTCGGCTGAACATCTTGTGTTGGTCGGACACTAATAGCTACATTATTGTGATTCTTAAAATCTACATCTTTCTCTATCCCCTTTGTTGAGCACGAAACTCCCAAAACATCAGAAACTCTCTAAAACAGATAGGTGTTTATAAAAACATTGCCATATATTTTTCATGTTTATTATTTATGTTTTCACAATTCCTGCTTCATTATATCTACTTGCCTCGTCAGCGGTTATTGAACAGACTTTACCTACAACTTGTCATATGTTACCGTTACCGGTTTTCTTTATCCCCGTATTTTTGACCGCCATGGTACGTTATTAAAAGTTTCAAAGTAACTTTGAAAATGTAATTGTTTTTTAGCCACCGATTTAACGAAAGTGGACGTTTCTCATAAAGTGGACGACAGTTCCGGTTCGATAGGACGCAGATACGCACGTACCGATGAAATTGCGATTCCCTACGGCATCACTATCGACTTTGACACCTTGAAAGAACCTCACAGCGTCACCTTACGAGAGAGGGATTCTATGAACCAAGTTAGAATACCTGTAAGTATATTTTTATTGTTCGATACCAAAAATTTCAAAGATTGACGTCCGTCTTTTCGTCTATTGAAACCAACAACAAGTTTATGTCCTCGCCCATGTAAACAAAACCACACAGGAATAGGCATGCGCATTGCAAAATTCTCGTTTAACGAATGGGAAAATGGACAGGTTCGTAAGTCCTTGCTCAGGCAGTTGTAAAAGTTGACCTTCGATTAATTTTTAAGTGTAAACAGCTAAAATTTACCCCAAATTCTTGCCAAAAAATTGGAATTTTTTCCCAATTTTTGATCAAGTTAGGAAATAAGATAGTGATTTCTGGCATTTTTAGTAGTTGCAAATCTATCAGATTTTGAGGATAGAAAACTGTTTTGTTTCTAAAAGATTCGTCGTCGTGTTTTTAGTTCGAAAAGCTAGAGAACAAGTTAATTAAAGGAAGGGTACAAGTAATGCTATTTTCTCTTTTTTGGAACAACTATATCAGAAACTGAATGATGGAGACGTCGCCGCAGCGGTGTTCTGTGATCTGTCAAAAGCTTTTTTGATTGTGTGGATCACGAGGTGCTACTGGGCAAACTTAAAGTCTATGGCTTCAGGGGTACTGCTCTAGCTTGGTTTAGATCTTACCTTTCAGACAGATACCAAACAGTTTATTTCAAGGATAAGAAATCAGGAAGAATGAGGATTTCATCAGGCGTACCGCAGGGTTCTGTTCTGGGTTCGTTACTGTTTTTATATGTTAACGATTTACCGAAACTGGATATATCTGGTAGACTGACAATATTTGCGGATGATACAACGATTTTCTGGCAGGACTCTGACGTGACTCAGTTGGAGGATAGATTATAAAGATTAAAGAATGGTGTGACTCGAATTTTCTGGCGCTCAATGTTTCTAAAACGAACTTGCTTTCTTTTAGGTGTCACATTCATAGTGTTGGACCGGAGTCTTATACGGTGAATAATTCGTCAACAAGCAAATTTCTGGGGCTTTATATCGACGATAAATTAAAGTTTGAACGTCACATGCCACGTAAATGCCAGAATATCTAGTGGATACTACGCTTTAAGGGTTGTATCTTGATAGTTGGGAGAGTTTATTGCGAGGAATGTTTATTTTGCACTTATAGAGAGCCACCTTCGATACGGGTTGTGTTTCCGGGGATCTTGCTCTCGGCACCTTTTCAGATTGGTATTTGCTTTGCAGAAACGAGCAATAAGGTGCATTTGTCATGTGGGTCGCAGAACATCCTGTAGACGTCATTTTATAAATTTAAAGATTTTAACCTTGGCTTCTCTTTTTATTTTCGAAACAGCATGTCTTATGCATAGAAAGTTTAAATCTGAAATTCAAACTCCCTCAGCAACTGCCACAAAAAGCAAGCATATCATAGCTCTACCAATTCCTTCTTCTACCTTAAACAAAAACTCTCTCTTATATAACAGCAAAAAATTATTTAATCATCTGCCCCCTTCGTTTACGGAATATTATTTGCAACAAGAAGTTTCGGAGAGAGCTAAAAAGTTATTAATTGAGAAAGCATTCTATTCGATGACTGAATATTTCAAGGTATCACTAACTTAAAATAGGTACCTACCTATATGTTCTGTTGTATTTGTACTGTGTTATTAATTGGATTACATCGACTATTGTGTGTGTGTGTGTTCTGTGGCGCTATGGCCAGCTTTCCAGCTGCTATATTGAGGAATTTTAACTGTAGTTGTGTTTTGATTTTTAAAATGTTGTACCAAATTAATTAAAGACTTTTAATTATAATTTTACGTTAAATTTTAAACCATGCTTTGTCAATGAGAGTATGTTCTTGTGATAATAAAGCTGTATTTGACTTTGACTTTAAACTAGTCTTACAAAATCGAATATAAAAACTGGCAAAATAACCAATCTTCGATGTTATCGCGTACCTAACCTCAAGTCAAATATTAGTTAACTTGTATCGATTTTTACAATTTGGCAAAAACTTGGGTAGGTGTAAAACATTCTTAAGCACAATTTCTTGTTCAAGAATTTGGAGTGTATTTTGAGCATGTCGCCAAAAAAGTATAGGCCGAAAACGCGAGGTTTGTGCGCGTGCCCAATCCTGCTTGGAGAGAAGGCAATTGCGTTTAAATGCTAGATGGCAAGAAACATTTAAATAAACACCTCTTAACGAAACATTTATTGAAAATTAACCGTGCGTTCATAATCATAAATGACATTTTTTCAAGTCTATTATCTCCTGTTGCTGTATTTGCCCCTTGGTTATGAGACGATAAGTAAATGGTTTAACTAGGCACTTTATTGATTTGATAATAGATGAGTTAACCAAAATGGTGTTTGTACTCACATTAAACTTAAATAATAAACACCAAGAAAAACTGTCTCCGAAAATCCCGAAGTAAAATGTTTAAGACACACACTACAAAAATAAACAACCACAGAAACACTTAAAAAAACTAAAATCGGAAGAAAATAATATGACGCGTGAGCTTGCTACGGCCCACTGCTGATCTGGGAACTTTAACGACAAAATCAGATCAGCTGTTAATGTCAAATGTCGTTTTCTTCTGTCGAAACGCTTTGTTTTAAAAAAAAAGTGAACTCTATGATGGCTCCCTTGTGTAATTAATTATTTTTTTCCAGTTAAACGAAATTGCCAGAGCAGTGCACAATTTGTCTTATAGCAAAGAGTTATGGAATGATATTGAACGCAAGTATCCGAAGTTTGAGCAGCAAGAGAGCAAAGGAAATTAATGGCATGTTAGAAAATTAAAAATTAAGAGCAACAACGCATTTTTCAAAGTTCTAGATGAGGATATGTTAATATTTTTTAATATCGCTTTTTACCTTGAAGAATTATTTAATAAATTATTGTTTAAAAGGATTGAAACAGTTTTATTTAGCCAATGTTAAACTAAATCGCTATTTTTATTGTGTACAAGGCCTGTCCTGGACTAAACTTGAGGGGATAGGGTAGTTCTTGATATCATGGCCCTCTAGGAAGTTTAAGAATAGAAAGACATGATATCCGGCCCCTTTACTATGGCGTTTTGATGTATCTCGGTGGTTTGAGAGGTCCGAAGTTCGCTTGCAAGCAAATCCTAAATAATGTATGAAAAAATCAAAACCCAAAATAAGTTCTTGTGAAGCTGCTCTAAAAAACTAAAGTCAAATAAAACCAAAAATAAGTTCTTGTAAAGCTGCTCTAAAAAAACTAAAGTCAAATAAAACCAAAAATAAGTTCTTGTGAAGCTGCTCTAAAAAACTTAAGTCAAATAAAACCAAAAATAAATTCTTGTAAGCTGCTCTAAAAACAGAAGTCAAATAAAACCAAAAATAAGTTCTTGTAAAGCTGCTCTAAAAAAACTAAAGTAAAATAAAACCAAAAGTAAGTTATTGTAAAGCTGCTCTAAAAAAACTAAAGTCAAATAAAACCAAAAATAAGTTCTTGTGAAGCTGCTCTAAAATACTTAAGTCAAATAAAACCAAAAATAAATTCTTGTAAAGCTGCTCTAAAACTAAAGTCAAATAAAACCAAAAATAAGTTCTTGTGAAGCTGCTCTAAAAAACTTGAGTCAAATAAAACCAAAAATAAATTCTTGTAAAGCTGCTCTAAAAACTAAAGTCAAATAAAACCAAAATAGGTTCTTGTAAAGCTGCTCTAAAAAACTTAAGTCAAATAAAACCAAAAGTAAGTTATTGTAAAGCTGCTCTAAAAAAACTAAAGTCAAATAAAACCAAAAATAAGTTCTTGTGAAGCTGCTCTAAAATACTTAAGTCAAATAAAACCAAAAATAAATTCTTGTAAAGCTGCTCTAAAACTAAAGTCAAATAAAACCAAAAATAAGTTCTTGTGAAGCTGCTCTAAAAAACTTGAGTCAAATAAAACCAAAAATAAATTCTTGTAAAGCTGCTCTAAAAACTAAAGTCAAATAAAACCAAAATAGGTTCTTGTAAAGCTGCTCTAAAAAACTTAAGTCAAATAAAACCAAAAATAAATTCTTGTAAAGCTGCTCTAAAAACAAGTCAAATAAAACCAAAAATAAGTTCTTGTAAAGCTGCTCTAAAAACTAAAGTCAAATAATACCAAAAATAAGTTCTTGTGAAGCTGCTCTAAAAAACTTAGTCAAATAAAACCAAAAATAAATTCTTGTATAGCTGCTCTAAAAACTAAAGTCAAATAAAACCAAAAATAAGTTCTTGTAAAGCTGCTCTAAAAAAACTAAAGTCAAATAAAACCAAAAATAAGTTCTTGTAAAGCTGCTCTAAAAACTAAAGTCAAATAAAACAAAAAATAAGTTCTTGTAAAGCTGCTCTAAAAAAACCAAAGTCAAATAAAACCAAAAATAAGATTTTTTAGTACCTTTTAATTACAAATTGGTTCAAAACTTACAATATACATTATCTAATGTAGTATACACTATTCGAAACCTATAGGTAATGCACAAGGTTTTAAACACAACATGGGTAAAAAAATTATGTAAATTTTGTGTTAGCTTATCAGTATTCAAGGTCTTTAGAATTTTGTTTGCTAATGATAAACACCTATAATTTTATTAGAGGACTTTTTTGAGGACAGAGAAGGTTAACTCTTATATTTACCACTTAAGTAAATTAATTTATAATGGGTATAATAATGGTGGTGTAAAATATTTTTTCAAAATGTTTCGCCTTGATAGTAATTTCAAACAAATATTTATTTTCCCTTTACAAAAGGCATTCTTTGGATTCATATTCAAAATTACTATCACCGAGAACAGAGATTTAACTTATTGCATCAAGCACACCATAGTTATGTTTTAATTTTCTATATACATTACAACAAAAGTGATTATAAAAGTAACAATGACAACGCCTTATACCAGTTCAACAGTACTTATTATAGGTTTGATAAGCATGTCATCCCGAACTACAAAATCCAATAAAAATATGCAACATCCAATCCAATAAAATTAAGTTTTTTCAATGTTGTTTTTTATTGAAATAACTTAACAAAACTCATAAAAATAATAAACAAATCAATAAGAGGGGGGTAATTATTATTGTTATATTGTCCTATTTATTCTAAATCGGGAATGGGCTCGTCGTCGGAATCGCCCGCTTCGTCTGCCTCTAGGTCGTCGAAATTCGGTTTTCCGCCACCAGCACCGCCACCACCTAGAAAAAAATAAAAACGGAAGTTTTTAAAGAAAATTTTGATAATCTCTGCAAAATGTACTGCCAGAAAGAAAGAAATAGCTATTTCTTACAAATTATTCACTATCTCAACTTGAGAAATTTTAGCTAATATGAAGAAATATTTTGTGAAAACACTTGCTAGTTAAAAAGCAATTTGTATGTAGTTTATTTGTTGCAAATCATTTTCTTAAATATTTATAATATAATAAGGATGTTAGTTAATATGTTAGGTATTCTTTATCATCACAAAACAATACCTTGTAAAAACTCAAACAATACTACAATACAAAAGTTTTCATAGTTCCAGTGAAGAATATCAGTTACCAAAAATTCAATTTAATAAAATGTGTCTTACTATGTATTTAATGAAAGAAAAATGTTTACTGTGAAACTAGTATGTGCATGTTATAATTGCCTTTCACCAAACTTACCTAATCCACCCATTTGTCTCATCATTTCTTCAAAATCTCCTCCACCACCCATACCACCCAGTCCTTCATCCCCTGAATCATCTTCATCGTGCCATTTATTAAAATCACACTTCAGCCAATGGTGCTTCTTTTTATCAGATGTCAAATATGGCCAGTATGGCTCGTCTGGATTTGCCTAAAATAAATAATCTCTTGATAAATAGCTGTAAAATAAAGATTATTGGCTAATACAGGATCGGACTTAAACTAAACAGGTCTGGTATAATTTTAGTTATATTATGTATGTTCGGGCATTTTAGGGTGCTCTTTTGTAAACATTTTTAGTAGGCAACTTACTTTGGCCATGAGAATCTCGATACACCTTCCCCTGTTAAAACTTTTGCTTTTTTCTGGGTCAATTTCTTTGTATAGATTCATAGTCACTTCGTATTCTTTTTTTTCTACACCACCCGTTCCATGGAAATATAGGGCATCTTTTGTAAATCTATAAACGATATTGTTACCTTATTTAGTAAAGAAAATTGTACATTTTATAAATACTTACTTTATTTCAGGGTCCTTGACATCTCCTAAGTTTATAGTGAGAAAAACTACTGGGGATCTCTGAGCCCACATAACTGGTGGAGGCGTTGCTCTGAAACAAATAATATAATATACTTAGTTAGGTTAGAGGTAAACAAATACCATCGTTTTTCTTAAGTCCTTTTATGACACAATCTGCTATTACAACTTTACGGACATATTCAGATTACTGCAATGAAACATAATCTTTACTATTTAAAAAGAAAAATGTAAATTTAAAAAAAACCGAAAATTCTAGAATCGATTGCCCCTTGCTCCACAACATGGCGTAAAGATAAAGTTCGTTTTGCCTAAATTCTATCAAGAAATACCACATAAAACATTTTAGTCTAGATGAAAACCATAAGGATCTATTTATAATTCGTTGCTACTTACTTGGAGTCGGTCATTTTTACGATTTTTGCTAAATTACTCGATTATTTGTTGGAAAAAGCCGTCGGCGTCCTCGACAAATGACAATGCTTTGCAGAAGAATGACGTGAAGTTAGCGACAGACAAAAGTAAAGGCGGCGATAGACAACCTCCGTTGTTTGATCGAACAAATATTTAAAAGTTAGCGGGAAAGGTATTCTTTTGCTAAAAAGTTTATTTTTTATTTAAACTTTTTCGAAAAATGATATGTGACACAGACGCTTTTTGGCAGAATTAGGTTGTCAGAGGGCCTTTGACAAACTGTACATTCGTTTGTTTTAATTCATAGGTGACTATTATAAATGCTAGTGTTTTCGATAGAATTTTTAAGACAATTTGTTATCCTAGCCCGAGATCCCGAGAATATACAAACACAAACTGAAGACTTTTACACAAGCAGTTTTAAAACCATACTAGTGTATGCAGAGGTTTTCTGTTCTCGTGTTTTGTTAATTCCTAAATATATAGTGTTGACTTATTAATTAATTTTGTTCGGGTTTGTTGTTGAAGTTCAATATTAATTCAATATTGCCATGAATCTGGGCATATTTCACGTATTTGGCAATCGATATCGATATCAATTAACCACGAGAGAAGTACTGAAACGGTACAATATGGTAAAAATGGCGGATTTGCAAATAATTTTTGGAATGTCAAATGTCTGCAAATAATTTTTTTACTAGTCCGCCATAGTTTTGCAGATCTGCAAAGTTGCAGGTATGCATTTTCTGTGGGTGAGATTACAGAAAATGCATACCTGCAACTTTGCAGATCTGCAAATATGGAGGACTTGCAGACGCAAAATAATTTGCAGAAACTTGACATTCCAAAAACTATTTGCAAATCCGCCATTTTTACAGTAGTTAAACCGTTTTACTACTACTGGTTTATTAATATTGACTGACAAATATGTGAAGTTCTAACCTCACCTCACATTTTAATTTAAGTTTTTTGCTCCGAAAAGAAAAGGGTAAAGGGTCTGTCGAGAAGATTTTGTTCAAATTGTTCTGATTTCAAATAATCAAAATTCTGAATATCATTTTCTTTATAAAATTCACAGGGAATAAGTTATAGGCATATATTTATGGAACATAACACAAGATATTATAATTCTTATCACTTTTGAGGGTTGTAGAGATTTCCTTACACGAGTAAATAGCCCAAATCCATGGCAATAATTAATTGTTCCCGTTTCTTTTTTTATATAAAAATTATTATTGCAAAAAATATGAAATGACTACCATCCGTCAAATCCCCAAAATATAGGTTAGTTTTTAATAAATTTTATACATTCTGCAAGTTTGCAGCACCTTCGAACCATCTGCAAATTTGCGGCCGACTTGCAGACGCAAAGTATGATAATCGTTTTCTGGAATCCAACTTCTGTCATTTGCATCTGCAAACTCTACTTGCAGCTGCAGGTGTCAGATGCAGAGCTTCTGTAATGTCACCCTGTAATCTCAGGAATCTCAGGCTATACCAATACCTGCTCTGTTACATAGCCCATGCATAGCCCACGTTCTATTAGCCTCGATTGTGTATTTGTTCCTATCGTCGGTATGATAAATTGAAAAGTACTTCTAACCTTTGTTTGTGTTTTGTGATTTTAACCTTACTTACTTTAAAGAGTTTGTTTTGTGCGGGTCAAGTGATATTAACAAAAGTTATTTTTAAAAAATTGGGAAACAATGAGCCAAGAATTAAAAACTACTGAGTTTGAGAATGTACAGTGTCCAATCTGTGATAAATCTTTTCCTCAAGATGAAGTTGAACAGCACGTCAACAAATGTATCTTCTTAAATTGTCCTCAAGATCAACACAAACGGAAACGATCCCCCCCCTCGCCAGTCTTTCCATCTTATGGGCCCAAGTCCAAAATAAACGCTAGTCAAAGAAGTCCTAGGGGCTTACTAAACACTTCGAAGATGTTAGAGAGTTCATATAGTAATAATATCAAACCTAATAGTAGTAACTTTGCCCCATGGTTTAAGATAAGTGGAAGTTCTATCACAAAATCTGATGAAGTTATAGAAATAGATGAAGATCAACAAAAAACAGCAGCCAACAAACCTAAAATGTCTATAAAGCAACCCTATGACCTGTCTTTTAAGGTACCATTAGCGATACAAGTTCAACCAAAATCCCTGGATGAGTTTTGTGGTCAGAATCACATATTGGGTGAAGGCACAGTGTTACGCACCTTGCTGGAAAAAGGGGAGATACCAAATATGATTCTTTGGGGTCCACCTGGTTGTGGAAAGACATCATTGTCTAGGGTAGTGTATGAAATGTGTAAAAAGAATCCTTCCAAGTGGAAATTTGTATCTTTTTGTGCTGCTTCATGTGGAATTAAAGATGTACAAAATGTCATTAGCTTAGCTAAAAATGATTTAAAATTTGGTAAGAGGACAGTGTTATTTATGGATGAAATCCACAGGTATTTATGTATTACTTAAGAGTTTCTATATTTGTCAGTTTGATAAGAACAACAGGTTTTGGTTGATGAATTTACTTAGGTATACCTAGGTAATGAAACCTAAGTACCTACATTTTTACTTGCAAACCGCATTATATTCCTTAAAGGTGAATTTATTTACATGAGCCTTCTAAAAAGACCAGTTTTAAGTGCCAGCCCAACAAACTGACAAATATAGAAATCCTTTAAAATAAGCAAACATTTCAAGTTGGGGTGTGTTAATGTTAGTAAAAAAATATATACAGTGTGTCCGCTTGAGTTCTGTACATATGGAAAACTTTTTTAATATTAATTTTACGAAAAAAAGTTACTCTTTATAAAAAGTTCTGCATGGTCCAAAACCTAAAATGCAACTATCAGATATCGAAATTTCCCAATCATATACGAGGTTTGTCAAAAAAACGTGAATTTTTCCCAAGAATGTAAATTTTTCCCAAGAGTAAAGTACCTTTATTTTTGACATTATCAAAAATTGGTATAAAAAAAAGTTGATCAGAACTAAAAACTACGGCTAAATGTGCAATTATAGGCATTTATGTTGAAAAATTATTTTATTGATTTATTATTAATTATTTAATTGTTTAATTAATTTAATGCGTGTTATTGCATATTTATACGTGGTTTTTAGTTCTGATCAACTTTTTTTAATTACAATTTTTGATCATGTCAAAAATAAAGGTACTTTACTCTTGGGAAAAATTTACATTCTTGGGAAAAATTCACGATTTTTGACAAACCTCGTATATGACTGGAAAATTTTGATATTTGATGGTTGCATATTAGGTTTTGGACCATGCAGAACTTTTTATGAAGAATAACTTTTTTTCGTAAAATTAATATTAAAAAAGTTTTCCATATGTACAGAACTCAAGCGGACACACTGTATAGTGTGTTTTTTATTACTGTGTAAATAATTTTTTCAGAGCATTCCTCAATATTATTTTAAGAACTGTTTAAAATTGGGTTTTATTGAGCTTAACATAAAGCCTTTAGTTAGGAAGTTTTCAGTGGCTAAATTCTGTAGTTCTAATTTGTTGTTTAAAAGACCTATTTAAGTACTATTTTTATCTTTAGGTTTAACAAAAAACAGCAAGATATTTTCCTTCAAAGTGTAGAAAAGGGAGATATTATTTTACTAGGAGCCACAACTGAAAATCCTTCCTTTTCCATTAATTCAGCAGTTCTAAGTAGGTGTAAAGTAATTGTACTGGAAAAGTTAAATTCAGAAGAACTGTGTAGCATATTGGAAAATGCAGCTGAGTTTTTTGAAATTGATATTATTGATCCCGAAAATCCCGCCGGAACTTTTGAAGACAAAGATGCCGGGTAAAATTAAATAATTATTATCCATCTTCATAAAAACAACATAAAATACACTCACTATACTATTACCTTGCTAGCTTGACTTGCTCTTGACATTTTTTTTTTCAGTTTAGCTATGGAAATTACCGCACTAAAATGGATGGCTGATATTAGTGATGGTGATGCTAGAGCAGCCCTTAGCAATCTACAGTTAGTCTTACATTATTTTGGGAAAAACGGTGGCAAAATCATTACAGTCAAAGATGTGGAAGATAAACTTAAAGTAAGAAGATTTTTTTGTACCAGTTATGATTGTGGAAATTTTTTTTATTAGTTTATTTTTAGAGGGCTCATCTTTTATACGACAAAGCTGGTGAGGAACACTACAACATAATATCTGCAATGCACAAGAGCATACGAGGCTCAGACGCTAACGCAGCCCTATATTGGACTACCAGGATGATCCTTAGTGGAGAAGATCCCAGGTATATCTCCAGAAGAATGGTCAGGGCTGCTAGTGAAGACATTGGTAATTTTTTTCATCCTCGTTTACAGTTATCATTTCATTTTTCTTTAAAATCGAACTTTGTACTTCTGTTCATAATGACTAAATTATTGAGGTATGCTGATTTTCAAACTGTCCGTATTAATCTTTATGAATAATATACATAAGGTACTTTTACATGTCAAAAATAACATAATATGGGACAACTACTATGGGTAAAAATAGAAAAATTTAGAAAAAAAAAGAAAAAAATTGTTTTTCATAAAAGTCGAAGCATCATTTAGCTCGAAGTAAAATACTGTTGGGATACCAGGCTTTTTACGGCCCAGTTACCCCGGCAGGAGTCAAAACGTACACATTGTGTGCAAAATTAAGTTGTAAAAAGTATTTTAAAAAGTTTTTTGTTTTACTAGAACATCTTTGTTAGAGAAGTTTCACTAGTTAACAAATGTTTTCCACAAAGTCTGTTTAAACTCCCTAATTTTTCTTTTACACTATTCATTTTTCTGCCCAAGACAGGGCCTCTGCACTAACCCCTGACTTTCCAGTCCAGTATGCTGAAGTCTTGATTGTCGGTTTTTGACTATTCAATTCAACCATTACGGCTCAATCCCACTATTATTTTCTCTATTGCTAACAACATCAGCATTGTACCATTCACTTTGTTTTCCTGATGATGAGTGTTTCTACACTCGAAACATGTCGAATTTAATTATTATGAATTATTCTAGGTTCGCCTAGTTATTCTAATAAAAAAATTGTGGATAAAGACTTTTGTGCTTTTCCTTTTTTTATTAATTTAGTTGAACAATTTGTTGTTATTTTTGTGATATATAAACTTCAAAACAATAGGTATTAACAATGCCACTGTGTTTAATGCATCATTGTTTTAATAGTGCAGCTCTATCACCTCTCAAATTTTTAAAATTATTGTTTGTGATAAACAAAGCAGACAGCTCATAATGACTTTGTTGCCAGAACTTAACGTGGCATACTTTGCAGTAGTCAGTTTGAAAAGTATTATGAATAGCAAACAGTTACTAAATATTTACTAGGCCTTAGCCTACAGTCATCTAAGAAGCTATCTAGTGATATACTGGGGCCAATCAACTGAACTACAAAGATTATTTGTTTTGCAGAAAAGGACAATTCGAAAAATTTACTCATTAAGCCCTCTTGAATCTTGCAAAGTTGCAAAGACACTTTTCAGCGCTATACAATTCTTACGCTGCCCGGTATTTTAATTCTTGGTGCACTCATGTTGTTAAAAAAACACAATTCTAAGTTTTAAGTAATCACGACCCTAACACTAGGAATTCAAATAAAATTTATACAGCGTGTGCGTGGATTTGCTTGCCAAATGGAAAACTTCTTTATTATCAATTTTTCGAAAAAAGTTATTCTTTGCATTTAAAATTATTAAGATTGGCATAAGAATTTCTTTTTAATGTTGTACATGGTGTCTCAAAAAACGAAAAACTTTAATTCTAAATGTGAAAAAACTTTATAAGTACTAATATTTATTAACCGGCAAATTGGAAAGCGCGAAAACCGCATTAAATCGTCAACTAATTTGTAGTATACAGATGATAAAGTTTTTTTGACATTTTTTTTTTTTGATAAAAAAAATTATTAGGTGTATGATGAACAACGGGGGGGGGGGGCTCATTGAAATTCAATCTTCTATGTATATTTGTTCGTGTTTACTATGGAATTACTAGTAATTAAAAAACTTATGTGTAAATATGTTTATATGATTGTTTAATAAATTTTCAATTAGGTTGTAAATTATCTAAATATTGTAATCACTCTGTATACTAAATTAACCTGCAAATAGTACATTGATGGCTTAATAATAAATATTGCGATGGTATTTATCCATATTGTGTATCAAAATGTTAAGTAACTATTCAAAAAAAGCTTTATCATTGCCCTGTATACTACAAATTAGTTGACGATTTTCGCTCTTTCCAATTTGCCGGTTAATAAATATTGGTTAGTATACCTAAAGTTTTTCACATTTAGAATTAAAGTTTTTCGTTTTTTGAGACTGCATGTACAACAATAAAAATAAATTCTTATGCCAATCTTAATAATTTTAAAAGCAAAACTTTTTATAAAGAATAACTTTTTTTCAAAAAATTGATAATAAAGAAGTTTTCCATTTGGCAAGCAAATCCACGCACACGCTGTATATCCGGCTATAAAACATCATCATATCGTAAGAGTCCATTTTGCTTCTGCAGCTCCCTCTATAAAACACTGCCAGAGATTATCAGAACCATCTCCGAAGTAAAAAAATTCAATTCTCGAAAACAACTTTTATGATGTTATGATTTAAAACAAAAACTTTTATCTTTTGACAATGTCATTGTTTACCTTGTAATTTTATATGGCGGTAAATAAATGAATACTATATTTATAGGCCTAGGTTATTTCCTAACAACTCTGAAATGTGTTTTCGGCCATATTCCTGATATTACGGGAAAACGTGTTACATAATATACAGTGTGAATCAGCCAAATGGAATAAATTCGATAATAAATACATGGGGCGTGTCCGAAAAAACGCTCGGACACGTCGATTGGTATTTCTAGTTGCGCATTTTTTTCAATAAAAACTTTTTATACAGGGTGTGTCAAGTAACAGTGGCCAATACCAACTTTCTTATTTTAAATGTAACACCCTATATATTATTCAATTTTTGGATTCTTCAGAAAATTTTAATTATAGACATATTTCATGTACAATATCCTATGTAATTGTGACCGCTCACGCATTTATTATAATTTTTTTTATAGTAATACTAATCATAATCGCATAGGCGTAGCTAGCCTATTTTTTCTAGGGGGGCTTAAGCCCCTGAAAGAATCGTAACAAGCGCCAAACGGGAAGCGCCGCAGGCCATGCACCGCCGGCGAAAAATTTTCAGGGCCACGCCCTAATTTTACCAAGATTTAACCTAACTAGTTTGTTTACTAATATTATACTTAAACCTATAAAAAAAACGAAAGCCAGGAAAAAAAACTTTCAATCTAAGCTAATGTAAGGTAGGTGTATTTTAATTATTATTATAGCGGAAAAATATTAAAAACGTCGGTAAAACAACAACATAAACAGTATTAGGATTACAATAACATACTAAAAAATCTGGAAACAGCTACCATCAATTGGGTAAAAGTAGCTAGGTACTAACAAAAATAATCATTACTCTTCATAAACTTAAGGTGGAAGTATCAACATGCTTGCCAACCTATAACCTATTTCGCGTAGATTTATTTATGTTTTCTAGCTTTTATACAAAATTTAAAGAAAATCGACTTGATATTCTATAGGTAATAATTGACATATTTAATAAATATCAAGGAATTTCATAACTTATTTTAGGAGAATTGTATAGCGAAAAATATCGGGTGAGATTTTTTTTAACATTATTCATCCATTGTCACTCATTGTTCTTTCACTATACAATTCTCCCAAAATTAGCAATGA
The DNA here is from genome assembly GCA_963969555.1 of Polydrusus pterygomalis. Classification (NCBI taxonomy): domain Eukaryota; kingdom Metazoa; phylum Arthropoda; class Insecta; order Coleoptera; family Curculionidae; genus Polydrusus; species Polydrusus pterygomalis. The sequence continues at coordinate 9,054,587 of OZ018376.1, forward strand.
AATAAATTGATATTTTTGTAATATATCAGTTTTACTACCTAAATAATGTACCGACGATATTAATTTTCTTTAAATGTTAGTTATTAAAATAATAACTCAAAAAATCAACGCGAAATAGGTTATAGGTTGGCAATGGATTGAATGACGTCAGTGGCGCACTCAGGGGGGGGGCAAGGGGGCCTTGGCCCCCCCAAAACCCCCAATGAAATGAAAAATTATGAAAGTGGATAAGTATTTTAAAAAGTCAATTTTCTTAGGAGATGTTGAAAATGCTCGCCGGGAACGTCTTATTGGCAAGATCCTAATCTTAAATAGAAATTTCTCTCAGCTAAGTCGAGGGGTTTAGTTTTGTATACAATATTTTTTACATAACCCCATAAGAAAAAGTCTAATGGCGACAGATCAGGGGATCGTGCGGTCATTCCATCGATCCACGCCTCCCTATCCACCGATTTGGAAATACTCGGTTGAGGTACTGCCAGACATTGATTTGGTAATGGGGCGGTGCTCCATCTTGCTGAAACCATATGATATTCGGTGGAAGTTGTGGGTTTGCTGGATCAGGAAATAAGTTTGTCAAAGTTGGCAAGACATTATTTTGGAGCAGTGCTAAATAATTATCGCCATTTAAATTGCCATTAATGAAAAAGGGACCTATGATATGATATGATCTCCAACTATTCCTGCCCACACATTAACCTTTTCAGAATATTGCGTATGTTCTTCTCTAATCCAGTGAGGATTTTCCCTAGACCAATACCGGCAATTCTGACGATTAGCATAACCGTAAAGTGTAAAGGTGCACTCATCAGCAAACAAAACATGTTCTAATTGAATCACATTGCCATCATTTGTTCATAAAAATACGTGTTAAAGGTTCTTACCTAAAATAGTAATAATTATTAGTTTAATCTGGTATCGAAAGGCCAATTTTCTTCTCCGCAGAAATAAAATACTTCCAGTCAAAATTTTTCTGTCATCACTATTTTTTTTTTATTTGTTTGTTAACAACTAACTGGTGTTTTTCAATACAACTTGATACAAAAATAGATATGAAATACAGAGAGACACAAAACTAAACATATTACAACAATATTCTCTGTAACATTCTCCCCCTTGTAATCATTTATGGCTTATGATGATTACATTGTCGTCACATCCAATCGGCAAATTCTAGCTACTGGCCTCTTTAAAATTGTTCCATTTGAAAGCCGAACGTCGACAACCCTAGTTCGTCCATCTTTTCCGGGATATTTGCGAATTATTCTTCCCCTGGGCCATACGTTTCTGGGACTGCTTGGATCCATTACTATTACTACATCTCCTTCTTCTACTGATTTATTTTCCTTGTGCCATTTAGTCCGCATTACTAGAAATGGCATATATTGCGTTGTCCACCGACGCCAGAAAAAGTCGGCAAGTTTCTGGGCTGCTTTCCATTTTGAAAGTAGATTTAAATTTGTTTCCTCGGTTTTCGCACAGGGTAAACTGGCGTAAGACGGTCCGATGAGAAAATGGTTCGGAGTTAATGGTTCCATATCTTCTGAGTCGACAGAAATATGAGTCAAAGGTCTTGAATTAAGAATATTTTCTGCTTCTGCAAAGACAGTCCTTAATACATATTCTTGTGGCGTTCTATTATTTAACATTTCCTTCATTACCTTTTTAATAATTTGTATAAGTCGTTCCCACGCGCCTCCCATAAATGGTGCTAATGGTGGATTAAAATACCATTTAATATTTTTTAATGTACAAAATTTTTTTATTTCAGTTTGGTTTAATTCCTGAAGCGCATTTCCTAGTTCTTTGTCGGCTGCTTTGAAATTTCCCCCGTTGTCACTATAAATTTCTTCGGGAAACCCCCTTCGACATCCAAACTGACGTAAAACATGTATAAAGCTGTTTGTCGTCAAATCTTGGGCTATTTCTAAATGTACAGCCCTTGTAACCATACATGTAAATATTACCCCGTATCTTTTTTCATTGCTTCTTTTTACAGCCACCTGTGTGTATAGGTCCAAATAATCGATTCCGGTTTTTATGAAACATCTTATTGTTGGTTCCAATCTACAAAGAGGTAATTGTCCCATTAGAGGTGCTTCTGGTTTGCATTTCTTGTTTTTACATTTTTGACAATTTTTCCAAACATTCTTGACGGCTTGTCGAGCATGTAAAATCCAAAAGTTTTCTCTTAGTTTACTTATCACTATTTCTTGGCCTTGATGAAAGAATTGTTCGTGATAATGTTGAATGATTAGTTTAGTTATACAGTGTTTAGGATCCAATATTATTGGTCTTTTTAGATTTTCATGAATTTCAAGAAGGTCTAATCGTCCACCAAGCCTTAAAATTCCATCCTTGTCTAATTTCGGTGTTAATTTATACAGTCTACTTTTTTTGTCCACATACTGGTTTTGTTTTAAATTTTCAACTTCATCTCGAAATAGGTCCTGCTGTACTTTTCTGTATAACAGTCTTTCAGCATTTTGTATTTCTACCACTTCTAGCGGTCCATTTTTTTTGTTGTGCTTGCAATTATGTATAAATCTTAGAAAATAAGCCGTAGATCTTCGCAATTTGTTCCAATTAGAAAACCTTTGTGGATCTGGAAGGTCTATATTTTCCTTTGTAATAGTTGCTAAAATATTGTTACTCTTGAATTCCATATTTTCAATGATTTCCTCTGGTATCTTGTCTAAATTTTCTTTAGGCCATAATTTTGGATTGGCATGCAAAAACTTTGGTCCAAATAGCCAGCTACTATTTTCAGAAAAATCTAATAAGCATCTTTTTGTTGCTTGATCTGCTGGATTTTCTTTTGACGGTACATATCTCCACTGAGTTATATTTGTTAAGTCCTGAATTTCACCCAACCTTTGGGCTACAAAAACTTTAAAGCGTCCAGCCTCAGATCTAATCCAATGCAGAAATGTTTTAGAGTCTGTCCAATAAAAAATATTAGAGATTTCTAGTTTCAATGTGTTTTTCAGGTGGTTTCCAAGTCTTGCTCCTATCAAGGCTGCCTGCAATTCCGACCTGGGAATTGAGATAGGTTTAAGAGGGTTGACTCTAGCTTTAGAGCTCACATAACTAACTTCTATATTGTCTTCCTGCTGAATTCGTAGGTAAGCAACTGTTGCATATGATTTGTCAGAACTGTCGGTAAACACGTGCAACTGAATTAAACTGTTTTCCCTACTCAATAGAAAATATTGTCTTGGAATTTTAAAATTATATATGCTTTGAAGGTCTTGAAGCCACAATGTCCATTTTTCATTAAGGGTGTCTGGAATTTCATCGTCCCATCCTATATTGTTTCTCCAGATATCCTGCAGTAAAACTTTTCCTTGAATTAAAAAATTATTTAAAAAACCAAGTGGATCAAAAATTGACATGACCACTTTTAGAACCTCTCTTTTGGTCGGTGGTCTTTTATTGTCAAAGATGTCTTTTTTAATTTTGTGAAATTTTGTTTCAAATAAAAACTCGTCATTTTCATGATTCCACCAAACTCCTAAAATTTTTTCAACTTTTGGCTCATCTTGCGTATCAAAATTTTTAACACATTGAGCTTTTAGGTCTTCGCCTAGACTTGAAAGAATTTTTTTAGAATTTGAGATCCAATTACGAATAACAAAACCTCCTTTTTTATGAATGTTTATTATATTATTTACAAGTTGGATACCTTCCTCTTCGGTGTCAGAATTCCCCAAGTAGTCATCCATGTAATGATCTTCTACTATTGCCTTTACTGCCTCTGGATACTTTTCCATGAATTCTCTAGCGTTCTTGTTTTTTGCCTCCTGTGCCAGGCAAGGTCCACTGGTAGAGCCAAAGAATACTACTGCTATTTCGTAAACGTCAGGAGTCCTCTGGCGGTCCATTCCCCGCCACAGTATTCTTTGGGCACATCGATCCTCTTTTCTCACTTCTACCTGCAAAAACATCTCCTGTATATCAGCTGTGAAGGCAAACTTCTTTAGTCTAAAATTCAGTAAAATTTCATATAGGGAATTATACAGATCAGGTCCTGTAAGTAAACAATCATTTAATCTTACCCCATTTGAGACACTGGCGGCATCAAAAACAATTCTTAATTTTTTCGGCTTATTTGGGTTGGTTACACCAAAATGACTTAAATACCAGGTTTTGGGATTTGACTGCGCTGCTTCTTCTTGGCTAAGTTTTATTATGTAACCTTTTTTCTCCATATCAATCATTTTTTCGCAATATGCTTGTCCAAATTCAGGGTTTTTGTCAATTTTTCTTTCAATGCCATGAAGATGTTTTAAAGCGGTTAATTTACTCTCTGGAAAAATAATGTTTTCATCTTTCCAAAGTAACCCTGTTTCGAAACGTTCTCCATTTCTTTTCATTGTCTTGTCTAGTATGCCTTGGGCTCTAACATCTTCCTTTGACAAGGGGCGTGTGAATTTTTCCAATCCAGAATTGTCAAGTTGCCACTGTTTTTTAACCAAATCGTGAAGCATGTCTAGGTCATCCTTTTGTCCTTCACTGATGTGGTACACAGAGTGTGTCCTTGGTGCAAAAACCGTTTCAGCAGCAACGTTTCCATGGATGGTCCATCCTAGAAGAGTTTTACTTAAAGCTGGGCTGTTCCAGGGTCCTGTGATAACATTTCTGTTAACAATAAGAGGCCAATTGTCCTGTCCTATTAATAATTTAGGTTTAGCATTAGTCATTGTTTGTATTTGGTTGCCTATATATGGATATTTTATAGATATTTGATTCATATTTACCGTTTGACTTGGTAAGGACATTCCTCGGATTGTTCTGATGCGTCGTAACTGATAATTCTTTGAGTTTGCGGCTCCTTGAATGTTGCAACTTACCACTCTGGAGTCATTTTGTTGCTTAACTTGATTATTTGTCCACTGTATACACAAGCTACTTTGTGGTCCCTCAAGTTCCAGTTCTTCGGCAAGTTCTTCATCAATAAGTGTTACTGTCGAGGCATCGTCCAAAAGTGCATAGGTTTCCACAGATTTTTCACCCTTACTTAAAACGACCGGTAAAATTTTTAATAAAACACAAGTATCTGTAGCAATATGACAATTTATTTCATTTAATTCCGTTTTATTGCCATTTTGTGTCGTGTTATTTTCTTTTTCCTTGTGTAAAAGTGTATTATGTGGTTTAAGACAGTTATTTATACCACATTTCTTAATTTTTCGACAATGTTTAAGACCATGACTAGGCATTAAACATGAAAAACAAGTTCGTTTTGAAGAAACAAAGTCCCAACGTTCATCTACGGTCATGTCTATAAATTTAGGGCATAGATTTAATGGATGTAGGACTTTATCACAACAAAAACACTTTTTAGAAACCTCGTATTTATTTTCACCTTCCCTGGTGGCAAGGGTTAGGTCTTTATTGTGCCATTTGGGTTTTGACTTGTGGTTGTCACGATTGTCATTTTGAAGTTTTGGACATTGTAATTGACAAGCAATTGATGCCTTATTATCTAACCACAAGGCAAATTCCACTAATTTTGGCTTCTGAAGAGTCTTGCCAGAAATGCTTTCTATCCAATTTAATTTTAAATTTACGGGTAATTTATCTAAAAGTTCTTGTAACAAGAGTGGATTTCTTAGATAATCATCTTGATTTAAAGATTCAATCGTGCCTATAACATTTTTTATTTCGTCCGAAAAGTTTATAAAATGATCTAATCTATCTTCTTTTACAGAAGGATAACTTCTAATCTTATCTAAAAGCATCATGATAATAATTTCGGGGCGACCGAATCGGTTTTCTAAAGTTTGTATGATTTTTTGAACGTTTTGAGGTAAAATCAATAAACTTTCTACAATTTTTCTGGCTTGACCTTTCAGACATTTTTGCAACCTAGCCTGATTTTCTTGAATAGAATAGCCACATATAGCCGTAGAATTTTTGTATTCAAATATAAAATTAGGCCATTCAATGGGATTACCACTAAATATGGGCAAATCCTTAGGCATGGATTGTCGTGTAAGAATTTTGGCTAGCTGTGACGAATCTACCAATTGCTGATTAGAATTAAAATGTTCTGATCCTACCTTACTTTCATGCGGAAGTGACAAATTATAATTTTTTTCAATGTTCCATGGGATTTCACCATTTTTCCATGCTTCCATGTCACATTTTTGACTCTCCACAGATACTGTCGACTCAGAAGTACTCCCAAAATCTTCCTCATCGATCCGTGCTAAATCCATTTTTAGCTGAAGTTCCAATACCTCTTGTTCGTGCTTAAAAAGTAGTTCTTTCTTCTTCATTTCTAGTTCTAATCTCAATTGTTCTTTTTTGAAACTTCTTATACTCCTTTTTGAACTGGCTTTTGATGAATGTGTCTTTTCTTTCTTCGATTCTTCACTGCTGTGCATTTCATTTACCGCAGACATTTGCACAGCATGAATTGAATGAGCTTTCTTGTAAGCGGACGTCGATTGATCATTGGTATCTTGTACCCCCTTGTCATGCTTTCTAGCTTCCAGACGCGCACTGCGTCTAAAAGGCGGTAAAGATGTCGACATTTTCCAATGATCTAGTCTCTAGTCCACAGCGTGGTAGTTTTAAGCTGAAGGACCAACTGTTAAAGGTTCTTACCTAAAATAGTAATAATTATTAGTTTAATCTGGTATCGAAAGGCCAATTTTCTTCTCCGCAGAAATAAAATACTTCCAGTCAAAATTTTTTCTGTCATCACTATTTTTTTTTAATTTGTTTGTTAACAACTAACTGGTGTTTTTCAATACAACTTGATACAAAAATAGATATGAAATACAGAGAGACACAAAACTAAACATATTACAACAATATTCTCTGTAACAATACGTTCTATCAAAATCGTCTTCCATAAGCTCATGAGTAGGTATCATTTTATTTTCTTGTAATGCTCGAATAATCGATGAATGGCTAACATCGAACATTGGAGCTGTTTTTCGCCCAGAAGTATGTGGGTTTTCCTCAAACTCAAGCATAATATCTAATTTGGTACCATCACAGCATTGGCAGCTTCTTTTTTATCTGCTTTGCATATCCAGGCTGGCGAAACTGCTTTTCTATTTTACTAATTTTCCCTTGAGTTTTAGGCGGCAAATTTAGAATTTTTTTATGAAATAAGCGAGTCCGTGTCTTATCCCCATAACCAATCATATGTAGAGTTGTTATTTTGTACAGTTCTGTTAAATAAACCATTTTTCTGATAATATGCAATTAACGAAATTCAAACGACTATAACACTGACAACTACTAACTGTCATCCAGAATTTACTAAGGTCACGAGTTTTAAACAAAAGTAAACAAAACTATTTAGGTACCTATACCTTTTTTTTTAATTTCATATCAGTAAAAAGAAACGCTGAAATGCAATAAATCTGAAAAGACTTAATATTTCTGAAACAGTTAAAGGTAAGGTATAGGATATTGTACATGAAATATGTCTAAAATTTTCTGACAAATCGAAGAATTGAATAATATACACTAATATACAGTATGTAAAAAAAAACTCAAGAGACCATTTTTATGTAGAATTGACCAGGCTAATCAGAAATAATATCCACATGGAAAAATGTCAGTGGTGTACCACTTTTTTCTAAAAAATATCAGAGGACATGTTTGCTGGTGGGACAAAAAAATAACTAAAACATGGGGTTTTATGTTCTATTAGCACATGCCAAAATTAAAAATATTATCTAAAGTACTTTTGGAGATATTACAAAAAACGCATTAAAAAAGAAAAAATTCAACACCCTGTAGCAAAGAATTTAAGCCGTTTAAGACCTATGAACTTTTCTTCATAAAATGACTTGAGGAATCACACACGTCATTAAGGAACACCGTGTATATTTATATGTAAGTAACCTATTTTTTTCGAGAGAAGAGTGATATTATGATTTATATTCAATTTTATAATATGCTTTATCTCGAGTGGGGCCACACAGGGGGCGGCCCCCCGAGTTACGCCACTGCCGCCTACGTTAAAATTTAAGCGTACCTATTTTTCCAAGCCTTGATTGGTTGATTACCACCACAGCTAAGTTGAGCGTTCCTTTAAAAAATTTAACTTAGCACAGCAAGAATTTTTTCCTCCCCCTTTGCCGCGGTTAAGTATGCCCCTCTCTATTTCCTGTACGAACTATATAACAGAATATACAGCTACGCGTAGCTATATATTCTGTGAGCTGTGACTATACGAAGTTGTTCGCGAAGCAACTTAGCTAAGCAAATTATTTTTACTAGAAACTATACGGTACTATACCTAATATACAGTGTGTGTATAAAGTCTGGAAACGGCTTAATAACATCACAATTTACTGGCCGATTTAAACCAAATTTGGTACAGTTGTGTAAGAGGATCTAACGCACCGAATGACGATATTGGCGTTGTTGCCAGCTTTTTAGTTTGTCTGGAATTCGAACGAATTTTATATTTTTAAATATAACACCCAGTATATTTTTACATTTTTAAATTCCACATAAAATTATAATTATTTTTTATTAAATGCATTATTAGTCTATACTTCATAGTTTCCGAGATATTGACTCTTGAAAAGTGACATTTTTGAACTTTGACAGCTTATAACTTTCTAACAGTACGTCTTAGAGCAAAACGGCTTACATGTTTCTATCTTCAATTTTTATTATCTTCCCAAAAAAATCAACTTCCGGTTAAACCGGATGTAACTCGAAAGCAGAAAATATAGTTGTTCCGGTTTAACTGGAAGTTGATTTTTTTGCGAAGATAATAAAAATTGAAGATAGGGACATGTAAGCCGTTTTGCTCTAAGACGTACTGTTAGAAAGTTATAAGCTGTCAAAATTCAAAAATGTCACTTTTCGAGAGTCAATATCTCGGAAACTATGAAGTATAGACTAATAATGCATTTAATAAAAAATAATTATAATTTTATGTGGAATTTAAAAATGTAAAAATATACCGGGTGTTATATTTAAAAATATAAAATTCGTTTGAATTCCAGACAAACTAAAAAGCTGGCAACAACGCCAATATCGTCATTCGGTGCGTTAGATCCTCTTACACAACTGTACCAAATTTGGTTTAAATCGGCCAGTAAATTGTGATGTTATTAAGCCGTTTCCAGACTTTATACACACACTGTATAGGTGCCGCGGTTAAGAATGCCCCTCTATATACTTTTCACGCGATTATATGAAGTTTTTCGCGAAGTTTCACAACTTAGCTGAGCAAAGATATTTATTTTACTTAACTGTTTAAAAGAAGCAAATGGAAAGTACCTATATTTGCTTTGCTATTTAAAAGGAACTTTGCTTTCTGTCTTCAGATTTTCCGTTATGTTTACCTATTATTTACACATTTTAAATATTTTCAGGTGTTTTTCTTCTCCTGGTTTAGGCATTTTAAAAAATACCTGGTATATTAACATGCATTACATAAATAATATCGCTAAAAAAATGTAATTTTAATATTTTAAACTTTCGCGCCAATAAAATATTTATAGCGCCATTGTTTATCCAATAAGAGTGTGTAATTCCAAATCCACATCCACCAATCATAATTAACGTACGCCATTTGACGTTCATTTTCAACTGTGTGTTTAGTAATTTTGCAAAGTTTTGATTATTTAAAGTTTAATTAGGACTTTAAAACATCTTTTTATAACCAAAACGCGTAATTATTTAGTGACAGCTTCCATTAAACATGAACAGAACTGGTCCGGAACCCGATCTTCTTATTGGGCCCTTTATAAAAGAAAACTGGCCCCCAAAATCAGCTTTTCGGCTTAGAAACATCAGCGATCTTGTAACATCTTGTGAAACTCCACCAAACATTTTAACGGACCAATCTAAGAAATGTGTCCGATGCCATAATACTGTTAACGAGCAGGACTCCTGCTACCTGGTGTGGGAAGACATGTGCTTTTGCGATAGAATGTGCTTACATGAGTATCAAAAGGAAAATCTACGAGAAAGTTGTTCTAACTGTTTTAAAATTCTTTTGGAGGAGAAGATAGGGAAATATGTGTTCCGCTTTGACCAACTTCTGCAGTTTTGTTCCATACCCTGCTTTCAAGAGTATCAGTCCAAACGAAAGTCATGTTTATACTGCATGGGTAAAATATTGAACTTTTCATACAAAGTAAGTCGACATGACCCAAGGTATTGCTCGCAAGACTGTGTTGTTAAACATTTTAAAATTCAAGGAGTCACTCCCTTTCCCCTTTTGACTGAAACTACTTGCTGTGTATGTAAAACTGAGTTACATGTTATAACAATCCAGTATCAAGTTGGAGAAGAGTTAAAAAACATATGCAATCAATTCTGTCTGCAAACATTTATTCTTTCTAACACAAGTAAATTTGTACAATGCAGTAGTTGTAAAACTTTTTTTACTCCAACGTCATTGACTGTTAAAGTTACATATGAAACTGCAGTCTACATGTTTTGCTCAAAGAAATGTGAGACTTATTATGTGTTTAACAACTCAAAGGTTTATCCCTGCGACACATGCAACACTACAAGATTTGATACAGATTTAATTAAGAGATGTTCCAAAATAGAGCCTCTTGTTTACATGTGTAGCATTGATTGTTATTTAAAGAAGTATTTAGCTTCTCCTGAACAATCTTTTATGGCCAGAAGAGACTTATATGCAGGGCCACCGACAGAACCAAGAGCTCCTCTAACACCAATAATGGAAAATACTCAGTCAGCTGCTTTAACTTCTGTAAAGCCTGAAAATCTTGTAATACCTAGCAATTTTGTAATAAAAAGGGAAGAAAAACGAAATACACCTTCACCTGCAAATAGGAATCCTACAAATATTCACAGCACAACACCAAAAGTAAAAACTTGTTTCATTGTTAAGTCTGAACGATCCCCTGAACAGAAAAATGTTGCTACCATGTGCTCTGTTCAGAAATCTGACAAAAGCAGTTATATCAAACCTAAAACTTTGGAACAAAGTATTCAGACAGATCCTTACACTCCTAAAAGAGTTATAGTACCAGTGCCAGTACCAATTTATGTAGCTGCTCCGATGCATATGTATACAGTGCCCGTACCAACTCCACTTCCCTTTCCATTGCCTATACCAATACCCATATTTATACCCACTACAAGAAATGGGACAAAAAGAATTGCTGAGGATATAAAGAAGATTTTAAACAGCATTCCGAATACTGCTGAGGAGGCAGATGTTCTAGCGATGGCTGAAGCAGTCGGTATTGAAGCCAACAAAGATTTGGAACATGATTTGGCTTTGTCTGAACAAGCTGTCAATGACATGTTCAGTGATTATTTGCTTGAAAGTGCTGATGTAAGTATTGATGCAACAGACATTAATTCTAATAATACAATAGAAGCTACATGTAGTGCCTCCTCAGATTTTACAGAGAATGCCAATAAACCTCCTGAGGCCGATAGAAATTTTCTGGAAACACGCTTAGGAGTCCATGCTTGGCGCCAGTGGCTCAAAGTAACCAAATCTTTTATTTTAACTGATCCAAAAAATGCAGATCTATTAAAGTTCTCTCCAAAAGAGCTGGGAGATTCTTTATCATTCTTTGTCAGTGAAGTCAGACGCCCCAATGGCAAGAAATATGCTCCGGACACTTTGCTTTACCTCTGCCTAAGCATTCAAAAGTTCTTATTTGAAAATGGTCGTATTGACATCATTTTTTTTGATAGTTCATATAAGAACTTCGTGGATTATCTTGATGAACAAATGAAGACGTTTCCTCTGCTTTTTTTGGAGTCCTCCTACATTATAACAAGAGTTGAAGAAGAGCATTTGTGGGAAAGTAAACAACTGGGCGCCCATTCACCCTATGTGCTTTTAAATACAATTCTCTACCACAATATGAAGTATTTCAACTTAATAAGTGTTGAGGAAAATATGTCACTCTTAATGACATCAGTAATTAAACGTAAGCATAAGACAGATGAATCAAAGACAATGCTGCGACTATATAAAGATAATACAGGGCATTATGAGATGCCTCAAAATCTTGACAATGCGGAACGTTGTCCTTTAAGGCTTTTTGAATTTTATTGCTCAAAATTGGTCATGCCTGACTGTCTAAATATTGGACTATGTTATTTTGAGCCTGTGCTAGGCTGTATTGGAAGAAGTTCTATATGGTATTCTGCCAAACCCTTACAGAAGAATGAGCTTGATATAATGCTGAATCGTTTAAGAGTTGTTAAAGAATTAAACTCTCAAATACAAATAGAAGATTAGCTTTTACTTCTGTTTTATTTTTCGTGTTGGAGTTTTCCTTTTGGTTTTTCTGGGACTTTTTTGCATGTTGGAATTTAGCTTTAAGTAGTAGTAAGTAAGTTGTTTTCAATTTTTTCTCCTAATTTTTTGTTTACTGTTTTAATATAAACAGAGTTTTAAAATATTTTTTTCTTGTTTACTGTTATTTTCAGGAAATGCTGACCCCCATGCTTTGCCTTTAGCTATAGCGACTATGCAGGGTTGTCAACTAATTGGGATGCCTGAAGCTGATGTACTGTTAGCTCAATGTGCAATTTATTTAGCAAGGTATCTGCTGTATTTTATGTTATTTCTATACACCACACTATTTTAATGTTATTTTTACCCAAAATAAAATAAACATTTTATTTGAGAGCAAACACTAATAACGCATTAGCCATTTTATTGTTTGATCAATATTTCTTTACTCTCCCTCGTTTTATACAAAAATCGCCCATATACTCCTCTTCGGAGTATTTGGGCGATAATTACCTAGAGTTTCACGTTAAAAAAAACGTATTTATAAATTAATAAAAACAGAAAAAGAAATATGCGCAAATTTGACCAAATTTCGTTTTTTGCATTTAAGGTGGGAGTATCAACATGCTTGCCAACCTATAACCTATTTCGGGTATATTTATTTATGTTTTCTAGCTTTTATACAAAATTTAAAGAAAATCAGTATCGACTTGATATTCTATAGGTAATAATTGACATATTTAATAAATATCAAGGAATTTCATAACTTATTTTACGAGAATTGGATAGCGAAAAATATCGGGTAATATTTTTTTTTACATTATTATGTTATTGTCACTCATTGTTCTTTCGCGATACAATTCTCCCAAAATTAGCAATGAAATAAATTGATATTTTTGTAATACATCAGATACTACCTAAATAATGTACCGACGATATTGATTTTCTTTAAATGTTAGTTATTAAAATAATAAACTCAAAAAATCAACGCGAAATAGGTTATAGGTTGGCAATAGATTAAATGACGTTGAAAATTCAACCTTAATAATTTCTCATTAACAAACTGGGTAATTGCTACCTGTAGACGGGTGTTTGGCCGCTTCTTTGACCACTTCAATGTGTCAAACAGTTGAAAACAAACGTCAGTATTAGTTCTTACATGTCCAGTAAATGATATTTTGGTTTAGAGAGAAAGAAAATATAATATAGTTTTGTATGTTTAGTAGTGTATTAATTTTTTTATCAAAAAATTAAATTGTTCAGTTACCTAGCTGTTATAAAGAATTTTTATATTTTTTTAGGGCACCAAAATCCCGGGAAGCTGACACTGCTTTGGCTCGTGCCAAGAAGCTAATAAAGGAGCATAAGGGGGCCCAACCCGTCGTTCCTATGCATATTAGGAATGCTCCTACTCAATTAATGAAAAATTTAGGTAAGAGTTTTATATTTATTACCTGCATAACGAATAGCAGTCATAAAATGAATAACTATTCCAGAAATAAATACGGGATAGTTGTTTCTGAGCTCAAGGTGTGGTCAACATGAAAACTTCAAAAATAAATAGTGGCTAACAAAATTTAGAAACTGTTTGTTGACCGCGAAACGAAATTGGGGAAATACCACTTAAACCAACAGAGTCTATAACCGTCTCTATTTTTCCATTTTCTAGAGACCTTAGGGAGCTCAAATTTGGCATGTTATTACTTTAGAAGAATCAACGATCTCTTTTTAATTCGCTCCAAGTACCTAGTAGTAGTAGTATAACAAGATTTATTTAGCAATGTGCTACAATTTAACAAGTTTTACAAAATATTTAAAGTGATTTAACAATATCATCTATGAAGTATTAAAAAAAAATTTATCAGTCACTATTTTGTTTTTTAAATAAATAATTTTTCAAAGAAATCTGATATTTAATTGAATTATTCAAGTTATATATTCACTTAATCCTTAATGGAAAACCGATTTATATGTAAATGTTTTGATACCCTGCTTAGACAAAAATCGTTTTTATATCTGGTTGAATAGAGTTATGATTTTCAAAATTTTGCGTTAAAAAATCTTTTAAATAGGAAGGTAGTAAGTTATTATGTATTTTAAAAATAAAAGTACAGATCAAAAGAAATACTAAATTTTTAACATTTAACCACTGAAGTTTCTCTAACATTAACTTTATTTTCGTATAACACATTTAAAATTATACGCATAGCTTTATTTTGCAAAACTTGGAGTCTATTAAAGACTCCATCATTTAATGTGTATTAAATAGTTGAACAATATAAAAAATTAGGTAAAATTATAGTGTTGTAAATTGTTTTTCGTAAAAGTTAACTTAAATTTTGACTAATTCTTCTTAAATAATTAAATTTTTTTCCAATTTTAGATAAGTACAAGATTTTCAAAATGTAATTCAAATTTTAATTTAGAATCTAAAATTACTTCCAAATATTTAAAAGAGTGTATAATTTCTAATTTTTCATCATCAATAAAACTATTTATATCTATATTATTTACGTTATTCCCAATAACCATAAATTTTGTTTTAGAAACTTTTAATGTTAATTTATTTAACCAGTTTGATATAGTTTTTAATTCAAAATTTAAAATTTCTATACAATCACGAATATTTTTACCCTTTATATACAATAAAGTATCATCTGCAAACATTTAAATAAAACTTTGTTTCAAAACAGTTCGCATATCATTTATATAAAGAATAAATAATAATGGACCTAAAATGCTACCTTGCGGTACATTATATATTCATTTCTTTACATTAAAAGCCAGGCTTGCTGGCCAATACTCTGTATACAAGATTTCGTCTTTTTCCGGCAAGTAGTTTTTTAAGTTTCGAGCCAACAGCCTTTGCCGCAATTTACCTTTGTTTACGTCGCTCATATATTTCGTTATTCCCGAATAAAGTTTAAAATATAATAATTATTTCTAAACTGACTGGCTAGCGACATTGCAATAATTAAAAATGTTTTTTTAGGTTATGGTCAATTACAAGAAGGTGCAGAATTTGCTTTTATGCCTCCGGAATACAAAGATGTTAATTTCTTCGACTAAAAACCTATTTCTCATTCCATTATTTTATTTCTAGGAAGTTTTTGAATTATTGTTTATATGTTTAATTGTTTTCTTTTCCAATAAAGTTTTTAGGAAAACTCCGACATAATGCTTTTGTATTGCATATTACCTGTAAAACGTTTTAGGTCAAAATCCTTATCTCTGCCTGTGCACTACCTATGGAAAATAATGGCAATCTAAACGCACCTACAAAACAGTAACACTTTATTTCTTATAACTCTACCATTTAAGATTTCCTTTTTGGTGGGGAGTGGGGAATTTGTTTATGAATTCTAGTCGAGGGGCAGGAGAGTATTAACATGAAAGGGAGCAGAGATCGACAATTCTCAATTTCTGGGAAAATTTTCCCGTTTTTGGTCTTGCTTCTTAACCGACAAGATTCTGTCAACACTCACTTGTCTATTTGTCGTGATTCTTGGTTTTAAAATGTAACACAAGATGTTTTGAGTAAAAAATCATGTTATTTTTGGCAATTTATACAGTGTGTCTAAAAAAGTATGCAAAAAATGGTAAAGTTTTTTATCACCGATTTCTCAGAAAATTTTATTCTTTATAAAAGTTGGTGCATTCCTTAAAACTATAATATTTCACCTGCGGCTAATAGTTGGGGAGCAAATGCCATTTTTTCGAAATTGTCTTAATTATTAGAAATACAGTAAAATTTTATATGGAAATGTTTTTGCAAATTAGAAACTTAGTCCAAATACGAAATTTGAGTTAGGTGTGTCAATTTTTAATTTTTTTTATATGCATTTCCATCTATTTTCAGTAATATGAATAGAGTTGGATTCTATCATAATTTTGTTTAGAACACAAGTTGGCTAAAATGTGTTTCAAGTAGGCGTGCAACACGCTAATATCTGAACTAACTCGTAACATTGAAAGGTTTTAAAAAATTTGCAACTACTTAATCCAAGTTATTTAATAATAATAATAATAATATTATTATTAAGTTATTAAATAAATACATTAAAATTGCGTAAACAAAAAATCGACCAGAGGTGTAGGGTAGGTACCGTTTAGGGGAAAATAGAAATTAACGAAAAAAAATTAAATATTGCGACACCTAACTCGAATTTCGTATTTGGACTAATTTGCAAGAACATTTCTATATAAAATTTGCTGTATTTCTAATAAATAAGTTACTTTACTCTTAAGGCAATTTCGAAAAAATGGCATTTACTTCCTTACTATTAGCCGCGGGTGAAATATGCATTTATAGTTTTAGGGCATGCACCAACTTTTATAAAGAATAAAATTTTCTGAGAAGTCGGTAATAAAAAAATTTTCCCATATGTTGCATACTTTCTTGAACACACTATAGATTATTTACCCTGTCACCAGGCAGTTAACACCTAAATTAATTTATTCTAATTCTAATGTTGGTACCTGCCTAAAAATTACCTGAAATTTGCTTTAATATTTTTTTCTTATAGTAACGCCCGCCACAATATCGTTTTAAGTCTTCTTACTCTAATTTTCGACCTTTCTCTTAGTGTCGTGTGTACCTGTGTTACGCCACTGTTTTGAAGAAGTTGGTAATTGCTAATAGAGCACTATGCTTATTTTAAGGGAGCGATTCTATAACTTTCAATTAATTTTTGTAAATGGTTTTCTATCGATCTGATTTTTCTGAGGGAGCGTTTTTCTTTTATAGAAAGTCGACAAAACTCGATTTAATTCTTAAAACTATTTTTCTTATTTAGTAAAAATTAAAAACATTTTTGAAGAGCCACCTGAAAAGTGAAAAGAAATTAAAAGCTTTATTTATTCTTTAGTGATGTTGCGGACTTGTGAAAAAATTGTTTTTTAATTTTGTTTTGTTTTTTCTACAGTAATCATAATCAACTGATAGAAAATATTTGGGGTTATCCCGGTTTTTAATTTAAAAAGGTTTTTCTTTTAATTTACGAAGAAAAACGCAATTTTTACCTTATTTTGACGAAACATAATTAATTATCTGATCCAGATCATTGTATTTATACCATATTTACTTGATTCCGGCTAACCATAAACTAGGTAAACCCAGATATTCCACCGAACGGGGCGAAAGCAAGGCGCAAGGTCTCGATGTAAATGCCGAGAAGCGAAGTGGCTTTAGAACGGTCCTATAAACCTTTATCTATTAACGGTATTTGCGTTCGCTAAATGTACATTACGGGCAACGTTTGGCGTAACTAGATATAGGTTTGTACGTCGTACACAATAGGGAAGTTTCCAATTTTTTTTTTCAATAATGATTTAGTTAGGCCTGAAAAAAGTATTCCCCAATTATTACTCCTTAAAAATCAGTAATAACTTGGTAAAAATTCTTTAAAGTTTCGCGCGTGTCAAAAGCATTTCAAACGACCTTTTAAGCGCGCCAAGCCCCATGACGTGCCGAGCGACCCAATTTGGATTGCCGTGTGTTCGTGTTATTGTATTGTTTTAAGCTATCACCTGCATTTAATGGATGTCAAATCTGACAATCATCAAATTTTTTGAAAACCAATTTCGTGGATGTCACACACAAATCTGACAAATGATACCCTTTGACGTCACGACTACTAACAGCGCGTTTTTACCCGCTTGGAATAATTTGAATTTTGGGGCATTTTTAAATCTTTCTAGCGGTCTTTTGGGACGAAATATGTTGTTTTTTTTGCTGCCATGTTTTATGACAATATGTACTTATGATTTATAGAATTTTTTTCCCCATTTAAAATTTTTGTCAAGTTCCCTATTATGACCGGTAAAATGTTTATATTGGATGGTTTCTCTTGGATTTATTTCTCCATGAGCTAATCTATCGAATGTATTTCAAGATATATTTGTTTATTTAGAAATATTAAATTACTTTTTGCACATTTGACTTCAATACTATTAACGATCGCCACTATTAACTCTAGCTAGACCATGCAGAAGAAAGCTGGGAACGAAGGTCAAAACGCTTTAAATTATGAATAAAAATAAAACAAAAATCATACTATACACTTTTTTTTATTGACAAATCTGTAATATACAGACCGCTACACTGATCATTTTACTTTACAGTAAAAACAAAATTAAAAAGTCAGTTACATAAAAAAAAATGTAATCCAACGTAATACATGTTTTTCGACTGTCACCTTTGTAAATTGAATAATTACAAAATATTTGAAGACATTTATTTAAAAATTAGATATTTTTAATAAAAGTAATATGCACTACGCCATTTTTGATAATTTTATTAAACGTTTGTACAACATTGTTCATTCGAACTACTTATACACATTCAAAAATTGTAAAAATTTTAAAATCACACTACGCAAATAATTTATACTCTTACAAAATAGTTAGGAAAGAGTGTCGCACGTCGATTGGTAGGTAGGTTAGAAAAAAGGTAGTTTTGGATTTGTTGCGACAGATATCTTTAGAATCGAGAAAATAAATTAAAATTACACTTATTAGCAGCTAGTTAAGTATATAAAACTATATTAACCATACATGTCGTCGAAAGGTAAGCAAAGAATGATTCCCCAGCTTATATAAACTGTAAGAGAAAAGACAGCGAATACCGTCTAAAAGGTAAGTTTCTCATTTTGACTTTTGTCAAAGAACGCATTCTTGGGGGGTAAGAAAGTAATATCATTTATTAAGGAGTATAAAACACAAGCCTTCTTAATAGAATACGTTAAGGTGGGAGTATCAACATGCTTGCCAACCTATTTCACGTATATTTATTTAATTTTTCTAGCTTTTACACAAATTTTAAATAAAATCATTATCGTATTCATATTTTATAAGTAATAATTGACATATTAAATAAATATCAAGGAATTTCATTAAATATTTTAGGAGAATTGTATAGCGAAAAATATCGGGTAAGATTTTTTTTAACATTATTATGTCATTGTTCTTTCACTATACATTTATCCCAAAATTAGCAATAAAATGAATAGATATTTTTGTCAGATATTACCTAAATATTGTACCGATGATATTGATTTTATTTAAATGTTAGTTAATCTAATAATAAACCAAAAAAAACAACGCGAAATAGGTTATAGATTGGTAATGGATTAAATGACGTTGAGAATGCCACCTTAAGTGGCAAATATTATTGTAAAATAAAGATGTAGTAGATTGACATATAAAAATTACGTGAAATAAGAATAATCACCACCGCTAAAGGAAAAACGTTTTATTATATACGTTCCTAATTTTTAGTTATAAAACTGCAATTTTTTTGAACGCTATTCATACATAAAGATAACAGAATTGTATTGTTTTTTGGCTCTGTTACGGGGCAATTTGCCAGCTCATTCCGTGGTACCCCCAGTAAGGCGAGTGTGTTAGGGGTTCCAATCTTCGTAAATTAGAATTCTTGGTGAATATGTGCTCTGAACTTTTGCTTCGTGGTAGTTGTGTTAATATTTACCAATGGTTAGGGTTAGTTTTTACTTTTTAGAGACAAATAAAGACAGGTCAAAAACTCTTCTCGCTCCCGCGCAGCGGAGGAGTAACAGAATTAATTTTATATTACTCCTAAGATTGTATTAACCTTAAAAATTAGGAACTCTGGATAATTATAGAACGATGATAAAATTAGAATTTCACCTTTTTGTTGCTTTTGGTAAACAATAATTTTGTATTTTGGTTCAACAATGTCTTTATCTTCGTTTTGATGACCTTAGCAAGCTTTAAATGAAGGAACAATTCCTTTGGAAGAGAAATTTTCAATTTTACAAATAATAATGCAAAAGATAAGAGTGATCATCTACACATCCTTGAGGCGTATAAATTCAGTTTTTTTGACGTTAGTTGTTCCAAACTGAAAAGTTAGCCCCATCAATCTGTGGTTATTACTTATCCATTTTTGTAGACAAGAAAAACATTTTTCCAACCCCCGTCCCCTCTTTAAGGTAATTTAAAGTTTTACTTATCTCCACTTTGGCTGAATATGGTGATAGTACACCATTTTGGAGTATAAGTAAATTCTTCCACTGTAAAATGTTATCACAAATAGAAACTTACACATTTTTATTTTTACTGAAAGAGCAATTTTGAAAGTACAGAGGAACTTTTGTTGTCTCATAAGGTGTGATTATTCATTTCATTACTTTTTCTTACTTGATAATAATATAGTGAACATTGTAATTTCCATTTCCAACGTTTTAATACTGTCCAAAGCTTTGTTAACAAGATGTACTTCTTATAACAAAAAAATGTATTTTGATTTGATTTGAACAACTTCATTTCAGCACTTTAAGCCGCAGGGTATATAATATGTTTTTAACACTAGTGCCCGTCCATTCGGCAATCGACACTCTCCCTGATGAATTGGTTCCTAGGCGTGGGACAGATACAAAAAAATAAGAAATTTTAAACAAATTACATACAAAACTTATTTTTTGTTTTCCGCGTGTGGGTTATCCGACTGGTACTTTCTCTGCTTTTTCGGATTTCGAGTCCGCTTTCCTCGATGTAATTTATACAGCACTGCAAGCGTTCTTGTTCTTATATTTCTTTTAAGATCTTGTATTACATTATGCAATACTCTCCTCTCCACTTGAAATTGTTGGAGATCTGTAGTTATACCCCTTAAAAATCTAAAACATTCTTATTTCATCGAATCTATCCCACGTGATGCGAATGTATTCCATACTGCACACAAACTCAAATAAATACAAAAAAACTAAAGCTTGATACAACTATAAAGTACAATACAGCTGAAAATAGTATATTCAATGGAATTTCTAGATAACGTCACGTCCGTGAACAGTACAGAATATAATTTCAGCCGAAAATTGGTTTCCAGTTTTTATAAATTACACGTGAGATCTTTTGGACCAAAATATGTGATGATTAGGACGTCTAAAGCTTTCTTAAAGCTTTCGAGTAGTAATTTATTTTACCATTGTTTTTACTAAAAACCGCAGAAGTTTCGACATTGGTTCGGCTCTTTCAAGATACCTTATTTGCACATAAAATAGTTTTTTTAAAGCCTTAATCATCGTCCTCCTCATTAGCTTCGTTCTTGTGATTGGGGGCCTCGATCTTATTGAATCTATACTCGGGACCCGCCATGTCGATTGCCCATCTGAATTTATCGCGCTGAGTCTTGTTATAGATTTTTTCTAATGGAACGCCATATTTTTTGCACCAAGCAACTGATATCCTGGGGTCCAAATAATTTAGTTTTGACGTACCCAAAGCGATAGTTTTGTTTTCATCCCGATCAGTTTCCTAAAAGAAAAAATGTTTTTATGACTTTTAATTTTGTCCAGGGTCCAAGGATCGTAAATTCCGATTTTAATCGTGATCCTTACAAAAAACTGATTAAAAACGATTAATTCCTATTTTTGTAGAAAGTAGGCGAAAATTAAAACAACCTTTATTTAAAATACTTTACTGGTTAAAGCCATAAGACTTTGTTCCGTATTATTTAGGTTTGAAATTAGGCAAAACTTTACCGAAATAAAATTATTTTACCTTTAAAATTAAAATTTTGCCCATTTTCTGGCGGTCACTGTATCTGCGAACCCTACCATGGCCCATGTAATAATAATAATAATAATCTTTATTTCAAAATGTTTACTGGTAGGTAATACAAAGTGAAACGTCGTCACGAAAACAGTAAACTACTAATTTATCGTGATCTTTGTAAGCCAGTGATAAGTGATAAAGACTATTTAAATAAGTATAATATAGAAGGGCCGCTAGAAAAGTGTTATTCCCTAATATAATAAAAATTGTATTTTTTTTTAATTAATTAAAATTTTCATTATAATCTTCCTTACTTCGACGCATTTTTGTTGGGAAAAGCCAACGATGATAGAGCAAGATAATTCTCGTTATCATAACAAGCTGACAAAAAATAAAAGCACGTGAAAATATACACTAATTTTTACTCAAGAATAATGCGCTGATCTAATTTAAAAACAGCCCGCTACTTTCCTTACCTGAATTTCAAGTTTGGCCAGCTGATCCTTTAATCGTTCAAGCATTTTCTTCTTTTTGTCATAAATTACTTTTTCTTTGACGCTCCCGCGTTTGGCGTCACGTTGTGCATCCTTGACCTGCCTCTCCCCATCGTGGATCGCTTCTCTCTTCTGTTCTATTTTCTCTTTAAGTTTTTCCATCGACTTCTCATGGCCTTTCGGAACAGACCTGGAATAAATAAATAGCACCATGTATGAGACATTGAAATAAAAACAACTTTTATTTCAGATACAAAATTAACAATTTTTATTTTCTGATCAAAAGGTTGGTTTCTCAGAGAATTGTGTTCTATAATCACAAAAAAAGTGTATAGGAATAATAAAAATGCAATATTAGGTACTTAATATCGAATTTTTTTGTAGGAGTATCAACATGCTTGCCAACCTTTAACCTATTTCGCGTAGATTTATTTATGTTTTCTAGCTTTTATACAAAATTTAAAGAAAATTAGTATCGACTTGATATTCTCTAGGTAATAATTGACATATTTAATAAATATAAAGGAATTTCATAACTTATGTTAGGAGAATTGTATAGCGAAAAATATCGGGTACGATTTTTTTTAACATTATTATGTCATTGTCACTCATTGTTCTTTCACTATACAATTCTCCCAAAATTAGCAATGAAATAAATTGATATTTTTGTAATATATCAGATACTACCTAAATAATGTACCGACGATATTGATTTTCTTTAAATATTAGTTATTAAAATAATAAACTCAAAAAATCAACGCAAGATTAGATGAATATATATAGATTGAATGACATTGAGAATTCAACCTTAAACCATTATTATACAACATAGGGAATTTGACAAAAACTTTAAATGGTGAAAAAATTCTATAAATCATAAGTATATATTGTCATAAAACATATGGCAGCAAAAAAAAACATATTTCGTCCCAAAAGACCGCTAGGAAGATTTAAAACTGCCCCAAAATTCAAATTATCCCAAGCGGGTAAAAACGGGTCGTGACGTCACGAAGTATAATTTGTCATGATGACATCCACGAAATAGGTTGGGAATAAATTGAACGACGTTGAGAATTCCACCTTAAAACAACAATACGATAACACACGGCAATCCAAATGCAAACCCGGTAGCTCGGCCAAAGGTCAGGATGACGGAAAAGTCATACTTCGTGACGTCATTGGGCTTGGCGCGCTTAAAAGGTCGTTTGAAATGCTTTTGACACGCGCGAAACTAAAGAATTTTTACCAAGTTTTTACTGATTTTTAAGGAGTAATAATTGGGGAATATTTTTTTTAGGCCTAACTAAATCATATTATTGAAAAAAATAAAATTTGGAAAGTTCCCTATTATATAAAAAATGACAATTTGGTGGCAATGGCAACAAAGTTGCAATAAATAAATGCAATTTTTTTACCCTTCCAATTATTGTAGTTTGGTAATCTGTTTTGTAATCAACGCTAAAATCTACCCTTCGCCCACTTACCTTTGATGGTTACATAAGATAGCTACAGCCCTATTAGCTCTATTATAAGACAGGATTTTCTCAGCTATACTGTCGTCTTCGTTCGTCAAAAGGTCCAGTTGTTGTTGCAGCGTCCAGGAGGCGTTATAGGTACGGAACACTTTGGCCGTCAGTCCCTCCATTAGATCGTTTAGATGTTTGTTCATGATTTGTGTGTTCAGTCTAATAGGAACAAATATGGAATAAGAAGTGATGAGCGATGGAAAATATTAAATTTGTAATAAAGGAATAAAATATTTTACAGTGGTGTAAAATAGCAAAACAAACGCCTTTTTCCTAGTCCATTTTAAAATAAATGTCTACTTTGATGAATGCAATGCAATCGAAAAATCATTCTTTTCACTTTCCTCATATTTAAATAGTGAAGATGCTATGTTTCCTATACCCAAACCTATAGTTTGTTTTAAACATGGGGCTGCTCATTTAATAATAATAATAATAATAACAATAATAAGTTTATTTAAAATTTAATAATATATTAAATATATTTATGTTGTCTTCTATAAACTTATTTTTCAATCCCCTGAAGCTGAGCTTGTTAGGGGCAAATCTTATTTTTTGTTTTAGTATGTAAAATCATAAATCAGAAATATGCATTAAAAATTAAGTTTTAAAGTAAAAATGTTAATTTATAGTATAAACGCAGTTCTTTTTGAAGAAATATATTACCTATAATAAAATTAATAATTTACAATTTTTAAGTAAAAAATATTACTTATATAAATTATTCAGAACAATAATTAAAGCATTTCTAAAAATATTTTCAAATTGTCTGTTTTTAATATCCATGTTTTTATTTAGACTTAAAATTTTTTAATGAAATCAATTTTTTAAAATTTAATAGTCAATATATTTAATAAATAATAGTTTAAATAAAAACATAAATATTTGAAATTTTTTTGTCCTATGGACATTTAATTTAGGTTTTATGGTTATTTCTAGGGTTGAGGATTTGACCGGTCAATTTGTTTTTGGTCAATTGACTGAAATAAATTAAAATTTAAAAATGCAGTGGATGAACCTAACTATACTACTTGCCAAATTTCTTATTTTGTATTTTGGAAAAAATTAATTTTTTATAACAAGTTTTGTTTGTTCTGAAAAGTCTATTGCCATACCTAAATTATATACAGGGTGGTCAAATGGATGATATAGTTAGGTCCATCCAGGTACACATTCTATAAGTGTATATCTCAATAGTTGCTCCACAGTAGATACATTTCCCTTTTACTTTGTTTTCTTCTCTTATTTCGGTAAAACAATTCCAAATTTTGGTTTTGGACTCCCCCAAACTCATCGTAAATGCGACGTCGCGTCGTTAGTTCACAAAAATGCAATGCAAGTGCAAACCCTCCTAACTCTGGCAAATACGAAATGAAAATAAATAGACTGAGAAGAAAATGTCTATGAAATTGGTATAAAAAGGGAATAACAATAACTTCTCTATTCCTTTCCTTCATTGTGATTGAATCCGTTCCCACTAATAAAGGAGACCGACTATTGGGATTCCCAGAATCAGGTGTTATTGTTTTATTAAATAACGGCGCTATAACGATACACTAAACATTAGCCTGGGTGGTAGGAGGTAATCTGGACAGATCACAAATGCATAAATAATAAAATAAAATTGATATATTTGGACCGAATTTGACCAGTCAAATACGTCATGGTCAATTGACCATGCCCAACTCTAGATTTCATTTTTATGATATGTATTATGATTATGGTTTTTAGATTGTATAAGGTTTTTATTTTTAAATATATATATTAAGATGTTATAAATTAAAGTTGTGTTAAACTTTTTTAATTCTGAATATAATGTATGTTTTTAAAAATTTATGGTACAACCTGGAGAAAAACCACTTGCACAATCCCATCTTAGTTTTTTATTCTCTATTAAAAAATGCCAACTGTTAAACTTGAACAGAAAAACCGGGAGAAATACACAGGTCAATTTAAAAATATTTTTTTAGATCCAAATAATTTCTTTAGTTTTATTATTTTAGTTATTACATTATCGTTTACATTTGAAAAAGCAGAGTCAGTACAGTGGGAAAAACTAAAATTAAAATCAAATTTCTCTACTAAACTAATCCCTTGATAAAATATTTTCTTACCTATCGAAAAGATCATCTTTCTTCTTTTTATTTTCCATAAAGAGTTGTAGGTTTTTAAATACTCTTTTCTCGACCGGCACCTCGTTGTAGTACCGGATGGAGTCTTTACCGAGAAAATCGAAAACGACCACATAGTCTTTCCCGTCCTTTTCTTCGTGAAGTTCGATATGTTCCACACGAAGCGAACAACAACCGACGGTGTCTGCTTGATCTTCATCTTTTTCATTACCTAAATAAAAACGATAGTTTTCAAGATGTAAAAAATTGCAAATGGGAATTTAAATATTTATTACACATTAACATGAGTAGTGCCCGTGGAGTACTTTATAAACCCCGATTAGACAGCGTCTCTGCTTCTGCGATCTTCCAACGTGGTGAATTTAAGGGCTTTTAGTCTCTTCTCATGACAGATCTCAGACGCAGAGGAATTTTCGTGGCTCTTCGTTAGATCTATATCCCTTCTAAAAAATGAACACCACGCCACAGCTGCACGCTTCGGGTTTGTTCGGGTTTGTTATGGTTTGTATAGGTCTTACATATGTTTTGTAGGCTCGCAAAAACACCTTTGGGGACGTCTCTGAAGCATCGTCGTATTAAATAGCCATTGCCATAGAAAACGAATTAAGTTGGTTTTGTTGAACTCAAGCGTCACTAACCCTGATCTAACTGCTCATTTTAGTTTTAGTCTATTACTCTATTAAAGTCTATTCTGTTTATTGTTAACACTTTGTTGAAAATAATGCTTATTCACTTCTTGGCATGGGAATGCACACTTAAAATGAACGGTTGAACAGTGCCAGACATGTACATAAATATTGAAACAAATTTAAGTTTCAATTGTTTTTCAGTAAGCATAATGCCATGCAAGGCACCAGTAAAAAGTAGCCGACTAAATAAAAAACCAATATAATAATCAGCTGAAGCATTTAAAACTTAGTTAAAAAATACACCTTACCTGCCCTAAGAGCTAATTTATCAATAAAGTACAATGCCACAGCTCTCTGTCTGATTTTCATTTCTTTTGATTTCCAGTCGGCTTGGTAATTATCTCTTATTTTATTTACTCTTTGATGTAACTTTCTTGCATTTTCATATTTTTGCCAATCTTTTTCACCTAAAAATTAAAAATATGGATTACATACTTAAAAGGTTAGATTGAAAAAATTACCAACTACAAAGAACAGATTAAGTAACATTATGAAGAGAAGTAGAGATTTATTTATGTATGTAGGTTATACCCAATACAAATAAAAGTTACAAATTATGTTTAAAAAAATACATTAATAGAAAGCAGTTTATTCGGGGACATGATCGCGACAACTCAAAATCAGCTTATTCTAACTTGATGCAAGTCATGAATCACATTAAAAATGAGCTAATAGCCATCAAAACGGTCAAGAGAACCTACAACAAGCCATGGATCCAACAGTCACACATAAGAAAGATCAAGGAAAAGCGTAAGCTCTGGGATAAATACTGGTTATCTAAAAATCCTGATGACCACCAACAGTACCGAATTGCAAACAATGCCATAGTCCAGGAACTTAGAGAAGCAAGAGAAATGTATGAGACCACCCTCCTTAATAATGGACCAAAATGCTTTTACAAATATATAAACAGCTCTCTCACCTCAAAAATCGAAAGCTTAGTCTTAAAGGATGGTGACGAGACGGTTGTTGACCCTCAGAGAGTAGCAGAGATCTTCGCCAAACAGTTTCATGGGGTGTATGTCCGGGAACCTCCAACTTTACCACAATTGCCACCCGAACGTCCGCAAACCTAACCACAGTTTTATTTGACCAAGAAAAAGTGCTAGCATCGCTACAAAAACTCAAATCTCACTCTGCACCTGGCCCAGATGAAATATCACCAGTGCTATTAAAGAACTGTGGTGAGGAGCTAAGCAGTCTTTTGGCACTAGTCATGACAGAGTCCTTTGAGACTGGTAGTGTTCCGGAGAAGTGGAGGGAAGCTACAGTCCTGCCAATCTACAAAAAAAGGCAACAAACGGCAAGCAGCCAACTATCGTCCCATAAGTCTCACCTCTGTCCTGTGTAAGCTGATGGAAAGAATTATAGCCTGGGAAATAACAAATTTTATACTCATTCACCATCAGGAAAGACTTATCAACCAGCATGGATTTTTGCCCAATAGATCTGTAACTACAAATTTGCTTCAAAACATAAATATGTGGACAAAATCTGTTGATGCTATCCGTTTTGTACCACATGATTAATATGAACCAATGAAATTTTATTCCCTAAAATTTCATTGGTTTATATTAATCATGTGGTACACAACGGATGCGTATCACGGATGTATGTGGATCCAGCCTTATTATCTCACGTCGTATAATGACGGGCTGCGACGCAGGCCGGGTACACGCTAGTTGTATATAATTTTGAATATTTTTGTGTACATTTATTTTAACTAAACTGATGTATATATATTATTGCGAATAGGTACAAATAACTTATTGGTGCCAATACATATAATATCTATGTTTACACTTTTATAGACAAGTCACAAGATGATTTAGACCCACTTCCATTCGAAAATACCCAAGTTTCATCTAAAAAAACTGCTTTTCTAAATTTATAATTTTCAACATATTTTTTCAGAAACTTTACTCGTTCGCTTGCAATTCTTGGTAGTTCGCACAAATATCTTCTGTTGCAGTCCTTTCTATAACGAAATCCTAAGCTTTTAATGAGCGCTGACAATGACCTGAGACCTATTTCCAAAACACCTCGTTCCTTCAAAGCATCTTTCAGAGCCGAAAGCGTTATATCGACTTGTGATGCATATAAGTCGTATATAACATTCCTTACATCCATTTTTTTACCTTCCTGTAAAGTTTCAATCTTCGTTTTCCTTGATCGTCGTTGCGTTTTCTTTATTGGTATATTTCTACTACTTTCATGAACAATCCTCTGTATTGATCTTAAACTTAGATTAACTTGCTTCAGATACTTTCTCTTTAATAGACTTGGGATTTAATAATTCGCCGGTTTCAGAATTGAGAACCATTTCTTTTGCCTGAGGATGCAGAAAACCTGCAAACCGATTTGTACTCGACAATTTATGTCACAATATTTTTAATAATGACATTTTGTCAAAACTAGGGAGCTTATTCACGACATTATATAATACGGTAGTGTTCTTCGAAACATTTTGATAATTACTGAAATTTAGATGTGCTTCTCTCTCAGATTCATAAACAACCAATAGGTTTATCGCGTTTATATTACGGATATCTTTATAATGCCGTTTTAACCTTGGTTTGAGCAAGTCAACACAATATAAGTTTCTCTATAAGTTCATAACGCGCCTAGTTAAGTGGAAGCCGACTATAACAACCAACAACTCGCCTCAACCAGCCAGCAAAGGGACTTGGGCGTAGTTATAAGAAGAGACCTTAAATGGGAAGACCAAGTTGCGGGAGTTATAAAATCGGTCAACTCCATCATATACAGAATAAAAAAATATTTTAGGAGAATCACAGGAAAAATGCTGCTTGCTACATTAGGCCGGTTCTGGAACATGCTGTTGTTGCGTGGTCACCATACTTTGTTAAGGATGTCGAGGCTTTAGAGAGGGTGCAAAGACGCGATAATAATAATATTACAGTAACGTAAAGAACATATAATAAACAGGTTAAAGAACATTAAAATACAACAATATATAATCACAAATAGTAAAAAATCATGTTGTGTTTTATCATTAATAATTGAATCAAAATTTTTTTTGGGCAAACTGTTATTATTATATAATATTGTTCTTTGGCCAAAATTATTTTACCCACGTACCTTTTAGCTTCGAACTAGGATTCAACATTATATATTTAACTTGATTTTGTACGTTTTCCGTCCAAGAAGCCAGCCATGTCACCTTATTATCATGCCTGACTTCCCTCCACTTGTGCCCCGAAGGCGCCTCTGGTACCTTGGACCCTTTACTACAGTTAATAATGATATCTTCTGCTTGCACCCGCTTTTTTAGTTTGCCCATTTTTGGATGTTCACCTCTACCTAAAAATAATCAGTATGAACAAATTTCGTAACACAATCTAACAAAGCTTATAAAAAATAATAATTAAAATTACTACAAAAAACAGTGATAACAATAACAAATCTAAACAGGAAAAAGACAAGAGTTATGACAAAAAACAATAATTACTAATAGTAAACGACTGCTTAAATATAACAAAAATCTTGTGAACAAAACTGTAAAAATCCTACCTCTGAACAATCCTGGAGGTTCAATCTTAAAATTACCAATTTTTTCTTTGTGTCCGTCAATGGTGCAGAAACCATATTCTTTTAATAAAGCTTCGTTTTTCTCTTTTAGGACCAACTTTTCCTCTTTGGTCCTATTTCTATTTTGGTCAGCTACATCCAGGAAATGGGCATGCATTTGTTTAAAGTTACATTTTTTCAAGTCTGTGATAATCTTACGTTCTTCAGAAGTCATACCTAAAACAACAATAAAGGTTATAATTTGATATGGCTACTATATGCACTTGATCATTAACCAGCACAACAATCAATTGTATTAGGTTCTTTTTATTTAACAACCACTTGAACCAAAGATAAAATGTAATAAAATATGTGGTTGAGAGAAAAATGTGAACTTTGTACTCACATTCTCTCCAATCAGCAAAGAAATTATTATTGAAAGCCTCTTTGGTAGTGTAGTCATGGTCCAACATTTTTGCATAAAAGCCAGCTACTTCCTCTGCCAGATCACTGAGTTTCATTTCCTTATCTTTATAAAAGAATTTAACCTTACTAGGGAGGGGCTCATAGGGTGCGGCAAAAACTGGTCCCTTGTGTTCCAGGAAGTGCCATTTTACTCCATCTTCTTTCTTTTCTTCTTCCCACCTAAAATTAAAAAATACATATTAAAAGTGTCAGCAGTTTTCATTATTTTGAAGCCACCTCTATAAAAATTATAGTTAATAATAGTACTATATACATATTAGAAAAGGTAGCGGTTTTAATATTTCCTATTAAAGGTAAAAGAATGAATTGTTCTTAAATTCATCTATGAATTATTTTCGATCTATAGTGGTATGCAGTCACTCGGGAACACCTTCAGAGCATCCCCACAGGACTCTGTATACCACCCTTATGAAGTTTTAAACAAGATTAACTGTTTTAAATCATTGTACCTAAATCTTCAAACATTCATACCTGCTGCCAACCTTTGTATTTCTTTTATATTTAGATTTATTAGCTTTATCACAATATTTCTGCTTCGGAATAAGAACCTTCCGAAGTTCTTTCAAATTATATAACACATTAGGCGTATTTACACTAAAGTCACTATTATTTAAACGTTTTAAGGCACTAGTAGTATTTACAGTACTTTTTATTTGATCGACGTTCTCTGGGGAAGATTCTCTCAGCTGTATTTTAAAGTGGATATTGCGTTTTAAAGGAGGATAATACATACAGAAACAACTAGGACGATTAATTTTTACTAAATTCAGCAAAGTGTGCCATAAATGTAACGTTTTCCCCATTATTTTTTAACAAATACCATTAAAATTTAACAAAAAGAATCAGTGATCTGAACATGCAGAACAACCAGCCATTTTGGTAAAGACAGCTGATTAATGACATGTATTCTTCATTTGTCAGATTTAGCTCAATGAAGTTAGCTACAAAACGAGAAATGGAGAACGCTTATTTTTTCTCTGTGAATCTCTTTCATTAGCAGAATTCCTTTTTCGTACGAAATTGTTCGCGAAGCGGTCCTTTAACTTAGCTAAGCAAAGACTTTGCAAATGGAAAGTACCTATGGTCGTATGAGAAATATAGAGGGATAGGGGGGGGGGGGGGAGAATCTTTACTGAGCAGAGTTAAAGTTAGGAACGCTCACTTAGCCGTTGGCTCTGCTCTATGCCATATAAAAGCAACTCTGGCTATAATCTAGTCAAAAATGTTAACTTACCACTTCCAAACTTCTACTTCTTCCTCCTCTTTCTTTTTCCTACCGCCCTTCTTGGGACTCTCTTCTTGTTTTATTTCTGTTTTGACTTTCTTTTCTTTTTCTTTCTTTACCTAAAAATATATTTATTTAAATTAATTTTACACCAAGTTAAGTTGTTTCATTATTTAAACTTTTTTGGTTACTTTATGTTAACTTAACCACTCTTGTCGAAATTAAACGGGTAATCTACTATGAAGAATCAAGTTTGGCGTGGCGTTAGCTACATATAACACGCTTGTTTAAGGTTGAATTCTCAACGTCATTCAATCTATTGCCAACCTATAACCTATTTTTTCTATTTCACGTTCATAATAAGCTCAGTACGATACGCATTTGCGTATCTTAATGAAGCTATTTCGATACGCGTTTTTTCTTTATTTGATGTTGGTAACATTTAAATGTTTTATTTCATTGACTTGCGCGGCCTTTGTGATTTACGAGAAAATCCATTTTTCGCAGAGGAAAAATAGCTTGATAACTTACTTTTTTATTCTGTGTGGATAACAGTCATGTATGTTGGTTGCATAAATCTATAAATCAATCTTTTGTAGATGCTTCAAGCTATCATTTTCTGCCAAATCCTATCCAAAATTCAATCTACTAACCTTCCAATGTCGATTTTAACTTCAACTTTATTTGAATTTTCCATCTTCCCTATACTAAATTGCAATGCCATGACGTAAAATCACGTCTTTCGAAATTCGAAAAAAAGTAGCAAAATCTCCCGAATTTCCGTATATGCACCGAATGTACAAGGATCACACAACGTATTCCGTCCAATTTCAAATCTCATATCGCTAAAATATCTTTAGAATCTCGTGGTGAAAATGGGTCAATAAATTAAAAAATTACAGTTTGCAAAATAATTTTTGTTGTCCAGAGGCCACTATCATAAAAAATAGTATTACCAACATAAAATTTAGACATAAAAATTTACAAAATTTGAAGGATTTATTTTCTTTTTAAAATGTATTTTTCTTGTTTATAAAAGGTGAAATAGAAAAAAATGTATAAAGCACATGTTTCATAAGGCGTTTTAGCGCACGTGTCAAAACTCGCCACTTTGTGGCTCGTTTTTTAAAATAGATGCGTGCGCTTAAACAGCTTCTTATGAAACGTGTACTTTAATATACTATTATGATATATTACAAAAATATTAATTTATTTCATTGCTAATTTTGGGAGAATTGTATAGTGAAAGAACAATGAGTGACAATGACATAATAATGTTAAAAAAAATCTTACCCGATATTTTTCGCTATACAATTCTCCTAAAATAAGTTATGAAATTCCTTGATATTTATTAAATATGTCAATTATTACCTATAGAATATCAAGTCGATACTGATTTTCTTTAAATTTTGTATAAAAGCTAGAAAACATAAATAAATCTACGCGAAATAGGTTATAGGTTGGCAAGCATGTTGATACTCCCACCTTAAATTTGAATTCCTTCTTTTAGGGGACATATTCTGGGATCGAAAAAGTTACAAGTATTTGGAAAATGGAATAACTGACATTCATCGCAAAACCAAACACACCTCACCTTTTTCTTTTTTTTCTGCGGTTTAAAGTCATCTTCGTCTTCCTCATCCGAATCAAGGTGCTTCTTCTTTTTCTTCTTCTCTTCTTTCTTCACTTTCTTTCTAGCCATCAGCGGCACGTCATCATCATCTTCTTCACTTTCTATCTTACGCTTCTTTTGGCTAATTCTGGCAGACTGGAGAAAAATTTTAATAAAATCTTACATTAAAACCGTTATAAAGAAAAAAAATGTTTATTTCAGCAAACATGTTTTTTATTACATATTTAATTTTTAGCACTCAGCCCTAATAACAATACACAAAGACAACATCTTACCCTACTTTGCTGCATGAAATAAAGAAAAACATATAATAACATATTATATATTCACAAAAAGTAAACAAAATCTACCAAAAAATAAGACATTCGCAGTTTCTGAGAATCCTTACGCCTCGTGATTTTTCATAAGTGTGTGTCAGTGATTGCCTGGTTTTCTCGTCCGATGAGCCCTTAGACCTCATGATTTAGTAGCAGTAAAGGATACAAATAATGTTGGCAGTGGCGGCAGTAGTTGTAGATGCGAGAAGAAAACCTTGTACTTGGACCAAAGATTGGTTATTAAAGAGAAACATATTTTCACATCTTACTTTATTAACGGAATTAAAGCTTAAACCTACAAATTGGTTTAATTATCCTCCTATTTAGAGTTATTAAGTCTACCAACTCCTTTGATAGAAGACAAGAGTACCCATTTAAGGGAAGCGATGCAATATCTTCACATGAAAGACTGGCAGTCACGTTACGATACCTCGCCACTAAAAGAAGTTATGAAAATCTCTGAAGTTCTCAGCAGCAAAGAAAAAACTACAAGAGAATAAAATGCTTTAGAACAAAACAAAAAATGCATTTTGTATTTTAGAATCCACCAGCGGCGCACCAAAAAAAAGTTCATGGGGAGAAAAGGGGGCATGACCCCTGAAAAAATATCTCCCTGTACTCTTAAAACCATTTGGTATGCACAATGATGTAAGTCCTACAGCGTAGCCTTTATTCCAAATTAGAGCTAAATATCTCAAAAACTACAAGAGCTATAAAAAAAAACTAAAAAAATCTTGAAATTTCAACACCCTGTAGATCGGCAACGAAGCGTTTGCGGACCTATGTTTATATGAATTTTTAGTCATTAAATAATCCAAAGAATTACCCCTTTTCGTATTTACATGATATTTAGGAACACCCTACCCTGTATATGGCCAATAAAATTTACGAAATAAATAAAAAGGTCAATAGAATTGAACTTGGAATGAAACTGTCAGATTGAAGCAACCTAACCTACCTTTTGACTTGAATTTATACAGACAGAGTTCGAATCGACTTCTCGACGATTTTCCATGAAAACGTAGCAATTGTTACAGGTACACTGACAAAACAGCTTTTAGTAAATAAGCCAAAGAAGTGATCTTTCTTACCAAAGGAGTATCCTCGTCTTCACTCTCCTCAGGTTCCTCCTTGATCGGCTTAATATCCTCCTTGTCTTTTTCACCTTCCGAACAGTCGAAATCTGGCTCGTTCTTATCAAACTGGGAAAGATTGTAATCACAACTTGAAGCCTGAAATGAGATAATGATATATTTAGAGCCACAAATATGGTAACGTACCGTGAAAGGAAGTAGCGACACCTGTTGATCGACATATCACTCGAGACAATAAAATAGGTTTTAACCGAGACTTACTTGAAAGGTCAGTTTTTTGGGTTGATACATACGAAAGGGCAATTTACAAAATCACCTTTTTTAGGGTTGGTAACATTATCAGTAGGTTGTAAAGATGAATTGTTTTACCAATAATGAGAGGCATAGTTTTGAATTTCCTAGATAGAATTTTAGTACTTCCTTTTATTCTATTACAGATTGGCCTTTTTAGTATAACCGAATTCATCATTATGCAGCAATGACATCCTGAATTAAAACCTATTTGAAAATATATTGCAATAATAAAAATCTTCCTAAAGCGTCACAAACCTTTCCTGGAAACAATTAAAAGGATGCCAGGAAGGCGACAGATAATTTTACAGTTTAAAAATAAGAGATCAGAAATAATTAGTATGTCAGCGTCACTCCATTATTCGCGAAATTCTGTGCAACCGATTAGTAAGAGAGCAGTAAAGCTGAAAAACACCCCTTTGACTGTTCGAGGCCGATGTTACGTCAGGTCAGTCAGCGTTTAAGAGAGCGTATTTTGTTTCATTATTTTCTTAGTAAATACTTATTTGGAATTTTAAAAACTAAAAATGTTTAAAATTACTGTGGTAACATTTTTTCCTCCTTTATGTGATAGGACAAATTTAGCGCATTATAAACAGGGTTGGCAACAATATGTTTTAAGGCTCTACAATGGGCAAAATTATAGGATGATTAACACTGTTTCGCTACTGCAGGATTCTGGAAAGCCTATTTGAAATGACTGTTGGGACGAATCATATTTTAGTAAAGGAATGTTTCTATTTCTAAGGTATAGAGCCCTTTTTGCAAAAAAATAAGAAAATATATGAAAAAATGCTCACTGAAAGTACGTATTTTTTGGCATTTTCCAGGGTTAATACCGTCGCGAATAATTTTTTTTTCAAAAAAATCGCTCTATACCTTAGAGCTTCTATGTCTTATGTTTACTATTCCAAAAATTGAGACTTAAATATCGCGTAATAAGCCCGTTATCCTGCAGCGCGCGAAACGTGTTTCAGGTAAATTTTGTTAAAATGTGTTAGAAGTTGCCTATCTATAGCTTTATTTATTTCCTGCCGACGTGATACTAGATAAAATCATGATACACTGAGAAAATGTTACATAGGTTAAATAATTTGGAGATGATTTCGTGCTAATTGTAATTTTCTTTTGTATTGTCTGCCAATAAGAGAATATAGGAGCGTTAATTTTAGAGAGGTAGTAAAGGAAGGAGGTGATTCGTTTCGCCTCCACTAAAGGCGTACCTATTAATTTTGGGTAAGCATACATCTTTCGGCTTAGACCGGAACGGTTTATAACGTGACACAGGACCAAAAGTTACAAAGCGCGTTCGCCAGTTTTTCAACAAAATGATGTTTTAACTTTTAAAATTGTGTTTTTAATGTTTGGTAAAGGATAAAAATTAAACGAAATGCAGCCGATTTGTTTGTGTATTGAAATCAAAAATGGGCTATCGGATTTTTAATTTTTTATGTTGCGTTCTTCCTCGAAGTGAGTGAAGTCTCTTGATAGTAAAACAAATATATAAAGTTAAATAGCTGATCGCAACAGACATCGGGACAAAGCAATTGAAACTGGTTATATGTCCCGGTAAACCGGGACGTCTGGAAACTCTATATTAATTGTTAAAAGTTTCATGTGCCTTGGTTCACAGGTGCAATAAAATTAAGCTATTTGTGAACTTTCTTAGTTGGTACGGGAGCGTAAAAAGAAAACGAACTGTTAGGGCGATGACACACACGGCGTTTTTGTAGCGGTTTCTACCGAAGCGGCGGCCGACGCTGCTGCAGCAGTGACAAGACACACGTTATGGGTTCGGCGCGGTTTCTGTCAAGGCGGCGGCCTTGGAAAGACAAATCTAGGTTAATTTTTTAATTAAATAAAATAATTTGCTTTGTGTGTGTTTTGCGTCAATTAACAACACGTGTACCGACTCGGCTGCGCGTTCCATGGTTTAACGACTGAATAGTACATTTGAGGTACTAATCCGGCGTCGGTCATATTTATCTGGCCTTTTTATTGACTCGCAGCGCTGCAATTTTTGGTGTAGCGAGATTCCTGTGTATTGACAAGGCGGCTAAAAAGCTATACTAAACATCAATTTTAGCAATGGGAGTACTCAAGTACAAGAAGTGAAGTGAAGTTCGATTCCCAAAAAAATCGATGGGATTCGAATACCGCTCGGAATCGATTATAATGATAATCAGTAATTCTCTGGAATTGATTTTTTTATTACAAATACCTTTTTCGAGTAGGAGATCTTTATGTGTGGCGACCTTCTTTTAGATTCTTTAAGAAGCCATTTTTAGTATTGAAAATACTAACTGGTCGCGTATATACGGGTCCATTTCATGAAAAATGAACGACATCAGCAAGCGTCACGCTAGAGACCGCGTCGGCTTGGCGGTGTGGGTAGGTCAAGGTTGCACGGGGGGTAAAGAATTTAAAAAAGTGGAAAAAAACTAAACCGTGAATGTCTCTGAAACAAAGCGATATAGCGCGGCGGTGTTGGCGTATTACACAGAAAGTCAGGGGTGAAAATTTCAAAAAAGCAGAAAAAACTGAAAAGTGAATATTTCTGGAACTAAGAATATTAGCGTGGCGGTCTTGAAATATTACAAAGGAAGTCGGGGGTAAAGAAATAATTAAAAAGTGGAAAAAAACTAAAAAGTGAATATCTCTGAAACAAAGCAAAATAGCGTGGCGGTCTTGACGTATTACAAATAAAGTCGGGGGCGAAGATTGCAAAAAGCTGAAAAAATTAAAAAATGCATATCTCTGGAACTAAGAACAATAGCGCGGCGATCTTGAAATATTACAAAGGAAGTTGGGGGTAAAGAATTGAAAAAATTGGAAAAAACTAAACAGTGAATGTCGCTGAAACAAAGCGAAATAGCGCGGCGGTCTTGGCGTATTACACAGAAAGTCGGGGGAGAATATTTAAAAAAAAAACCGAAAAAAACTCAAAAGTGAATATACTGTATGTGGTAGGTATTTTCAATATGCCTATGATACTTGCGTAAGATGCAAGATCTGTGGATTTTTTTCAAGAAATGGAAGATGTTTATACGGCATTGACGACCATCTTTTTAATAGTTCTGGCCCCTTGCGAGCTGATAATTACTACTCAATAAAGTAATCGATTCCTAAAAGTACGTAATTTTAAACTATCCGATTCATGAGAATATCCGACTCTGCCCACCACTAATAAATTGGACAGTATGTCATGTAGAGTATAAAAATACATTGCGTTGGTAGGCATGGCTGTTCACAGGGAGGGGGACAGTGTCTATATTTTTTACAGCCAGGTTTTAATAGGAGAAGTTTACCGGTTTTTTGGCTGCCCCCTTCTGAAATGTAGCAGTCAAGTGGTATTATTAGGTTGAATACCCTAAATAAGGCACATATAAATATTATAGTAAATATTTATTAAAAATATGATTTAACAATGACAGTCTATTAGATAGCAGAAATAAATGAAAATTGTCTTTAATTTTTTTCTTGTTTGAGTATTGTGGATTTATTATTTCGGGAAGAAGACAACTGAAAAAAAAAATTTTAACTGCTCTTCCATTTTTCCTTGCCAAAACCGGTCATCTCTGTATATAAAACAAAATAATTATTAAAGGAAAATAAATAAACTTTAAGTCTTTCTCCATTGGTATATTAAAAAACATAAGTTTCAAGGTTTAATACAGGGTAATTCTCTACATGTTTCGAACGCATCACGAGAATACAATAAGGAGTTTAGAAATATAATAGGTGCAAACAGTTCTAACGGAGCTACGAGATGATGGAAAAACAAGCAAAGTGCTGGGAAAATCTTTCAACGTAATGGTAAACCTACCGAGAGGCCAGACATTTTTTTTTTTAAACTTTAATTTTTTTTTATAGAAATCCTATTTGCCCCAATTTGTAGCACTGTTGCCTGTGAAATTGCTATAAAGAATGGCTTTTACGTAACGTACTTTTACGTAATTTTTTACTTTGTAAAAATCCTTCTACAATGATTTCGGATTCCATAGTTGTTGATGCTCTGTCCCCGTTTTTGTAGCAGATGTGATCTTTTGCGGTTTAGGTTTTTAACGTAGGAACATTTTTATTACTTCTCTAGACGAAAAGTACAATTTAGCAGCTAAATAGTAAGTACAAGACTTTTCGCCGCATGGTCAAATGTTCGCTGACGCTTTCATTATGATGCAGTTATATAGACGGGAATATCCATCGGTTCCCGCCTATTGTCGCATTACTTTTGCAATAACTCCAGAAAAATACCGCAACAAAATACCGCGACTTTGTATTGAATCGACACTGATACTGGAATGTTTTATTCCATTTTCGTAAGTGTGACAATACGGTACCTTCTTTCTTGTTTAAAAAAAGGTTGCCAAATGTAAAACGATTACTTACTTTGTTCTCTTTTGAGGGGCAGGCAGCACAACGGTTCCTCAAAAATAAAATGCTCTAAAGAATTAAATATAACGGAACGCGACAGAAAAAATAACGCACGAGAGTCAATGACAGTTTCTACATTTTGTTATGTATGAAGTTATCCACTAAATACAATTTAAGTTGGCACCTTTAGTTTCAGGATGGGCCAAGATTTCAAAACTTTTATTACCTACCTTTTAAATCATTATAATAGGTAGCGTTTTTCAGGGAATTCATAATACCTAATATATATAGTTACAAGTTACAAATTTTCTTTGATTTCATTAATAAAATAAAATAAAATAAAACAAAAAAATATAAAAATCATACTATCCATAGGATTAGGTATATTATTTTGTCTAATTTTAGAAGTACCTACCTATTTTCTATAAAATAAAATTCGTTTCCGAAATAAAATCAAGTCAAATATATCTTCATTTATTTAGAAATAAATCGATGAAAATAACAAATTCTCGGAATTCGATCGCCTCGCTCGCGGTGAAGACTTCTGATTTCAGTGTATATCGGTGTTTACGGAATATTTTCCTACACGGCGTGATATCGCGAATATGTCCAGCTCAGATGAGTCTTTGTCGCAAATAAATTCCTTTCTCAACAAAGTCGGGCCTTAAACATAATAAATAGAAGGGTATGTTTTTAAACACTGTTTTGTTTACAGTTATTTTTTGTTCATGATCATTATTCGTTTTCATTCAATGCTTACAATATATGAAAACCTAAAAGCTGCCCTGAACACTATCCCAGATCAACCAAAACAATGTTAGGTAAAGGTAATTTTTTTTTACTCTGTTTATTTCTGACCATTAATCAGTACGTAGATACTGGCACCAGGGCCTAAAATAGTTATAATTTACTTTAAATAAATAATTTTTGCTACTTGAATAAAAATTTCATTTCATTCACAAATTATACTTAATTTTCTCATAAAATTTATAATAAATCTAATTTTTCCCTATATGCCAACGCGACATAACGTTTGGCAACTATTACCAAGCGCGAACGACATCTCTTCGGTAGAGGATAAACAGAAGACGTTTAAAAACCATGTAGGAAGCCCGCGGAAAGCAAAAGGCTTTGGTATGTTGCCACGTCTCCAGCGTAATGTTGGGTAGCTAAATACTCTGTGCCTTTACCCTAACAGAAGACCTAAACTTGTACAATAGTTAATTAAATTTTTTTTTGTATACAGTTTGAATATGTGTTGCAACTATTGCTCCCTAATCCATAAATTCTATTAAAATTACATTATCATTCAGAGGTTAAAGGATCTTGGTCTTGGATATGGCCTTTTGAGGACATATCTTCCTAATAAATAATAATAATAGTACGAATAATTTTACTGTCTAATAAATTTTATGGGACACTCACCTGAGATATGTTGTTATAGTTCTCCCTTTCAGCTTCGTCTTGGCTGTTTGGTTCATCCTTGATAACAAGTTTGTCATCATCGTCATCTGTGCTTAAAGCTTCTTCCTGCTTAATTCTAGCTTCTTCCATTTCTTTTATCTTGCTGGCCCGCGCAGCTTCTTCATCCCGTCTGCTCTCTTCTTTTGATAAAGCTTTAGAAAAATATAAATAAATTGATATTCATAAGTATAATATGTATATATTTTTTGTAGAAAGACATAAAAACATCAAATTTATCATCAGTCACAATAGTCATAGGTATTAGCATAAAAATTTAGGCTTCATCCCGTCTGCTCTCTTCTTTTGATAAAGCTTTAGAAAAATATAAATAAATTGATATTCATAAGTATATTATGTATATATTTTTTGTAGAAAGACATAAAAACATCAAATTTATTATCAGTCACAATAGTCATAGGTATTAGTATAAAAATTTAGGCTTCATCCCATCTGCTCTCTTTTGATAAAGCTTTAGAAAAATATAAATAAATTGATATTCATAAGTATATGTGTATATTTTTTGTAGTAAGACATAAAAACATCAAATTTATCATCAGTCACAATAGTCATAGGTATTAGAATAAAAATTTAGGCAAATTTCCTTCTTTCCAGTAAAAACAGGAATACTTACAACTAAACGCCCAACAGTGTAAGTGACAATGCGGGCAGTAGTCTAACATCTGAAAGACCTGGTCAACCATATTGTTAAATGAAATTTGGCTTTGATACATAGGACAAAAAATTTAGTAACATTACAGACAAACAATGAATTTGAAAAATGAACAATAAATTTTGAATTTCAAGTTTCTAACATTTGACAGTCATGATAGTTGACTTTGTCAGAAATTTGTATATGTCAAATTCTAAGCTACCAAATAGTAAAAACAGGTACCAGTACAAAGAAAATGGATTGGGCGGGGCCCAAAATAATTAGTAAAAAATGGTGTCTTTAGTAGTAGATTATTATGTAATGGTCATAAGACCTCTGTCAGGTTAACACAATGATTAATCTCCGTAAGAAAAAGAATAATTATTGACCTTGCTTTAAATTAATTAAAATTAAGTTACATGACCAAGCATAATATGTTCTAATTACCAGACTCTTTTTCTTTATCCTTTCTCTCTTTCTTTTCCTTATCTTTATCTCTATCCTTTTTCTCCTTGTCTTTTGAACTGCTGGAATGTCTATCCTTATCCTTTTCTCGCTCCTTATCCCTATGCTTATCTTTAGAGCTACTACTTGAACTATGCTTCTTATCTTTTTCTTTTGACCTCTCCTTTTCTTTCTCTTTATCTCGGTCTTTATCTCTATTTTTATCCTTTTCCCTGTCTTTATCTCTATCTTTTCTATCCTTATCTTTCTCACGCTCCTTGTCCTTATCTTTGGAAGATGAGGAGCTGGATTTATGCTCCTTATCTCTTGAGCTCTTATGCTCTTTATTGGAGCTAGAACTTGACGATTTTTTATCTTTATCATCCTTATGCCTATCTTTTTCCTTGTCTTTATCTCTATGCTTATCTTTATCTCTCTCCCGCTCTTTATCCTTGTCCCTGCTTGATGACTTATGGGAGCTACTATGCCTGTCCTTGTCTTTTGAACTGGAATGTTTATCACCCCTGTCCTTGTCTCTATCTTTATCTTTGCTGGATTTGTGATCCTTGCTTCGATGCTTATCTCTATCTTTGTCCCTGTGTTTATCTCTGTCTTTATCCCTATGCTTGTCCTTGTTTTCTGACTTTGGCTTGTCTGAGTAACCGTTCACACCATTTACCATGGTAGTTGTAGTTCCCCCATTTTCTTTGGCCTTGAAATAATTAAAATTTGTATAAATAATAGCAAATATTAAAAAGATTTAAAACACAAGAGTTATTATTTTGTTTAAACTTTAATATTGTGTAAAATACCATTTAAAAGGATTGCAATACCTTATTTAAAGTCAAAAGAAAGGTTTGATATAAGGTACATTATTAAACAAAACATGGATAATAATGTATTTACTTATGTTAGGAGTTATTAATCAACCTGAACCTTTTGGCAATGTTGTGTGAATCACTGGGGATAGGTGGTAAAACTTATAACCGGCCTAAACTATAAAAAGCTGCCCAACCAAGGTCAACTTTTACTTTAATAATTAAGGTAAACTATTGTAATTTAAAAATCATATTAATATACCTAATATAGCTAGGATAGGACTTTGTAGAAAGTAAATCAATAAATGGGGTATGTGTACGTATGAAAAATATGCACGATGGGGTTTGTTTTTAAGCAGTTTTTCGGATAACCTATAAGGTATTATTGTTACAAAAGTATGAAAATAACTTTTTTATACAGATACTTGTTAAGTATTCACTGGTAGCAATATGGAAACCAAAAACCCCCCACATTAAATGTTTGGCACAAAAATTAGAGGTAAACATAAAAGTTGATCAAGGACTTTTGACTTTTTAAAAGACTTGTATCAGTGTTTTAACGCGTTAGAAATATAATAAGAATCATTGAATAGCCACTAGCTAAGAAAAATGCACAGGTTTATTCACGTAATAGCTTAATACAAAGGAATATAAATCAGCCTTTCAGTTTTCCTATTGAGCTGTAAATCCGGGTTTCTGATGAAAAAAACATGAAAAATTTTGCGTAGAATCATAGAAAATATCTTATTCCAACCTTGTGGCAAATTTCGAACAGCAGAACCATGGAATCATCGAGAAAATTTAAAAATTCGGTAGCGCGTGCTTGGTACTAAGGTGAGACGTGGGACTTAGCCGCTGACGCCATTTTGGGACTTAGAAAAATTTCACGTTTTATCGAAGTCAATCGCCACCAGTAAAGCAGCCTTATTTTAGCTTTTCAGAAAAAAGTAAACGAGTAGAAACGTGGAAAATAAAAAATGGAGTAATGGTAGATACTTACCGGACCTGAATCTCCATCAGCAACGGAGTTTTCAACGTCCATATTCACACAGATTGCACCAAAAACTAACACTTTCTGCCGTCTTTTCGACTTTGCCGTTTCCTCGAACAGCAAGATCCACCGAGCAACGCTTTTCGACAAAGTATCAAAATGCCCAATTGCGCATGCCCAAAACTTCCTAATTCGTTTACATGGCGAACTATATCTATAGCAAGTTCTCTCTCACTTTAAAGCCTTATATTTTTCTTATAGAACCTCTCGATCTACTTGATCTCAGACGAATAATTAAAAAGTTAATCGTGGCTGGATCGATTAAGAATCACTTGCCTTCCTTGCATGTTTTAGTAAGTTAAACAAAAAGAGCATGAGAAAATGACATTTTCACGTATGTAGTTTGACTAACTGACCAACAACGTCGGAGCATGTAAACAATCTATCTCGGCTAGATCATTAACCTCGTTCCCGCCGAAATTCAAACACACTAGAAAAATAATATTAGCTTCGAGATGGAGGTTTTATCAAACTATTTTACTAAACAGGTTTTCTTTAAGTACGTAAGTAAAATCGGGGGCATTGAACCATAATTTTAAAAAGAGACAGAAATCATAATTTGGGATTTTTTAAATAAATACTGTT
Organism: Polydrusus pterygomalis; assembly: GCA_963969555.1. Classification (NCBI taxonomy): domain Eukaryota; kingdom Metazoa; phylum Arthropoda; class Insecta; order Coleoptera; family Curculionidae; genus Polydrusus; species Polydrusus pterygomalis. The sequence goes on from OZ018376.1 coordinate 9,099,156, forward strand.
TTTTTAGCAAACGAGGTAACAATAAAATATAAAATAATTCTTTAATCCAGTTGTTATTGCTGATTTTAAAACAGTTGTAAAAACATTGCTGTATTATAGCCTAGCGGGAACTTTAACCTCTGTCATCGATATAAAAGAGTTTGTCTAGGCCTCTGTCTAAGGAAATGGAAATACCAAATATTCATATGGGTCTACCTGACTACCTGGTTTAAAAGGTTACAAAACTCTTATATCAAATTGTAAAATTATGGTAGGTACTATATAGCTTTATTGAAAATATCTCCGCACAAAATGTCCTAAATTATTCGTATTCATTATGCAGTGACACAGGAATATAAATAGACTTACATGCCGAGAAACGATAATCATGGACAAATTATTTATTAATGGATATTCCTGAGATATACCGGGTGTCCACGGAAGGTGGCTCGCCCCTCTAACTTTTTTGTTTTTCAAGATAATGAAATAAAATTCGGGGGATTTGTATACGACATAAAACCAAGGTCTCTAAAGGGTAGGTTGCCTGGTAACTCTATGGCCGAAGCGACGTGTCTACGTCATCGAGACGACAAAGTTGATTTGTTTACATGGTGTACATAGCGGTTTTCACTGAATTATTGCTTTTGTAGTGTTATTTTGTTATTTAGGTGGTTAAATTTAAAACAATTGTGAAGTGTGGACATATTTTTGCGAACTCACAATATTATTTGGTGAGAAAACTATCACAAATTGTAAATTTTCAGCGATTTTCATTGTGTGAATTTCAAGGTTAGTTTATTAAACTTGATTCTTCTCTATGTTCTAATTTTAAAACAAATTATTGTTTGAATCTTTATAGAGACCTTGACATAAAACTTCATTTTTTGACAGGCGACTTAACATTATGGAACTTCCGGGTTAACCGGAAGTGACATAAACTTTCGATTTTTAAATGGGACACCTGCTGGTATATTTTTACTTTTTTTGACTCCATATGACATTCTATACAACGATGTGTCACTTGTCGTCACCAAGAAAATATTTTTTTTTCAAATTTATTGTTTTATCTAGAGGGCTATGAATACCTTAAAATCACTTATTCTTTAATCTTGGGAAAAATACAATTTTACTATTTTTGGTCTTATGCTATGTGCTGTGTAAAATTTAAACTTTAAAGTTGTAAAACTCATTTTTCTTAAATGGCAACATGGTGGCTCGTCGGGTTAAGAAAAAAGAGGATTTTATTACGATTATTTTGATACCACACACTATTAGGTTTTAGAAAGGCTGCCATAAAAAAAACTTTAAAACGTTAACTTGGAAGTTTCCTAAATTTAGATTTAAATGCATCAATAAGTAGCTTGTGACCAGCAAAACTGATGAAACAAAATCATGCCTTGAAGATAATTGACATGTCGACAGCTTCTGCCAAAGTAAATTAGTTTGTTGTTTAAAAAACATGAAAAATAATAGTTGAGAAAGTTGAAATGTTATTATTGTCAGGCTCATTTCGCATTTTCGGAACCAGTTTTGGGTACCTAATAGTGCCGGGTTGGATTTGTGCGTAAAGTCGTGCAGCATCGGTTGAATTATTTCTACATGCATTCTCCAAACACTAATGATAACAAATAAACTTTTTCACTCCTTGTAAAACTTTTATTGTCCATGTTTTTTAAACAATAAACCAATTTACTTTGGCAGAAGCTGTCGACATGTCATCATGTCAATTATCTTCAAGGCATGATTTTGTTTTATCAGTTTTGCTTGTCACAGGTCACAGGCTACTTGATGCATTTAAATCTAAATTTATTCTCAAAAGATGCTTCATTTTAGGAAAGTTCCAAGTAAACTTTTTAAAGTTTTTTTTTTATGGCAGCTTTTCTAAACCTAATAGTGTGTGGTATCAAAATAATCGTAATAAAATCTCCTTTTTTCTTAACCCGACGAGCCATGTTGCCATTTAAAAAAAATGAGTTATACAACTTTAAAGTTTAAATTTCACACAGCACATAGCATTGGACCAAAAATAGTAAAATTGTATTTTCCCCAAGATTAAAGAACTGAAATAAGTGATTTTAAGGTATTCATAGCCCTCTAGATAAAACAATAAATTAAAAAAATATATATTTTCTTGGTGACAAGTGACACATCGTTGTATTTAGAATGTCATATGGAGTCAAAAAAAGTAAAAATATACCAGGTGTGCCATTTAAAAATCGAAAGTTTATGTCACTTCCGGTTAAACCGGAAGTTCCATAATGTTGAGTCACCTGTCAAAAAATGCAGTTTTATGTCGTATACAAATCCCCCGAATTTTATTTCATTATCTTGAAAAACAAAAAAGTTAGAGGGGCGAGCCACCTCTTCCGTGGACACCCGGTATACACACTAGTCAGTAAGTTTATTATTAGTTACAATTGGAAACGCATAAAAGTATATCAGTTTCTATTTTATAATATCATTTAATGGAAAAGGGGGGTATTAAATAAATATAGTAATAAAATGTATTAAATATATATTTTTATTTAACAATATTTTGCTGTCATATAATAATATGGTACGTTCAGTTACAAATGTTTTTACACAATGTAAATATTATATGAACTTAGGTAAATTACCTATTACATATAAATGACAAAATAAAATTCTTAATTTTAAAATCAACAGAAAAAAGTCAAACTATTACTTCAATAAAATAGCATTTAAAGTATTTATCCAAGTTGTCGATCCTGGCTATAACGCGACATGCATTTACTCACATATAATGCTTTTAATTAATATAAATGTATTAAAAGATCCTACATTAATTAAAAGTATATAAACCTAACTATTGAAAACAGAAAACAGCAACAAGAAAAACAACTTTCTTTATAAAACAGAATGCGCCTCCAACATATTTATGACATAAAAAAAACCAGAGTGAATGGTTGAACACTCTTTCAACAAATCATTTAAATTATTTTTCAAGCTCGATACATTCCTTAACTTTTTAGTTATATTATAAATAAAAGTATCGCTAAAAATCTTGTAAATGAATGCATCTTGGATGGGAAAATCTAACAAATTGTTTAGATATTTTAAATGCAAAAATACACATTGGAATTCGGCAATAGAATGCATGATTCCTCTGTCGTATGTTTCGTTATTATCTTCTTTACTCATTTCGAAATATCTTACAAAATTTTGCATAAAAATAATAGAATCTTTGGCACCTATTATGGGAAATTTATTTTTTTCACTTTGTGCATCAGAATATTTCTGATTCTCCTCACAAATGTGTTCAATATCATCGCTGGTTCGATAGAAGCCTTCAAGATTAGTATCGACAAAATTTAAAATAATAAAGCAGAGTACAACAGCATATACAAAAGGGGAATCAATATCAGACATACTTGTAGTATATTTTAGAGAGAGCAAGAACAAATGCCATTCTTTGGAAAAGTCATCAAAAATCTGACAGAAGTTTTCTTTAATTTCCAAAACTTTTAAAAGCATGTTCAATCTTTTTTCTATTCTTAAATAGTCGATTTCTTCAATTGATGGCAACTGATCTTTAATTACAGGTAAAACATATTCCTCTATTTTCAAATCATCATTTCTTCTAAACACTGTTAGTTGTTTTTCATCATTTTGCACCAGAATGTTGTGTATAGCCGCCATTATGGTGTATCCTATGGTATTTGCATCTGGCTTGGTACAATCGTCTATATTGGACTGAAGGAAGTACCTATTTTCCTTTAACATATCTATGAAGAGAGATGGGTATCGGCATTCTCTGTGTCTTTTTACAAACAGTTCCGAACCTGAAAAAAAAAACGATTTTAGGAGTAAAGTAAGGCTGGATCCACAAACATCAGTGATACGCATCCGTTGTGTACCACATGATTAATATGAACCAATGAAATTTTATTCCCTAAAATTTCATTGGTTCAGATTAATCATGTGGTACACAACGGATGCGTATCACGGATGTATGTGGATCCAGCCTAAAGGGTTTGGTTTAATAACTCATACATACAATTTTTTTACCAAAAACTACAGACTTGATCCTTGTTGATTTTTACAACTAATTCTTACCTGTAGTTTCTCTTTCAACATTAGTTCCTTCCAATGCAAAACTACTTGCTTCTGTAGAATTGTGGGCATTATTGCTTGTTTTGTTGAAATGTTCCAATAAGGTTGTAATAGAGACAGGAGAGTACTGCATAATAGCATGATTTATCTGTTCTGAAGCAGATTTTCTTTCTTCTTCATTATTAAAACTATCTAAAATTGTTTTCAGTGCTCTTTCTAAGGAATTTTGTTTTTTAATCCACTCAAAAATATTTTCGATCTTTTGTTGTCTGTATTTGCCTACAATCCCTGCCTTTTCAAAGAATGATTCAAAAATGTCTCCTTTAATATATTCACTGCCCAGTAAAACAGGTACAAGATAGGGTATAAAATTATTGTTTGGCCTCTTATTTAAAGCTTGCAAAAGGTTTTCAATCTTGTACTTTTTGCATGAAATGTACTGAAAAAATTTTTTGCCAGAATTTCTCCAATGGGTACTGTTAACTGTAATTTGGGATGCCAATGATGAAAATGGAATAAAGTCTGAACCCAACACAAAAAAATCAGAATTTGCACTTAAAACTGGACATGCCAGATCTTTTGCAAGACAAGCAATTTTTCGATTAGGGTCCTCGTCACACGTATACATTTTTAGATTTAATTCTGTTATGACATCTCTAAAAGCAAACTTCAAAGCCACGCCTATTGATTTGGTTTGAGTTGGTGGTGGAAACCTGCTTTTAGGTTTGAAATTGTCGTTTTTTTTTCTAAAGTCTTTTGTTTTGGTGTGGGATGAAAAGCTGCTTTTAAGATTGGACGGGTTAATTTTTTCTCTTATGATATCTGGTGTAACTTCCAGTGCAACTTTCATTTTATCCTCCAATCGCTGTATAATGATTGATACTCTGTCAATCCCATTACGTCCACCAAAAACAATAAAAGGTTCTATGTTGTAGGGGTGGGAAAAAGCGTGATTTTCCTGTCACAGCTCCAAGCTGTGACAGCTCCATGTCTGAACCTGTGACTTGAACCTGTGACTTTGTCACAGCTCCGGACTTGCAATTTGCAGGGATGCTGGCTGCGAAAGCACAAACGAACGGCAGCGTACCAGCGCGGTAGCGGTTTCACACTATTTATATTCCGCTCCGCCAACAAGCTCCTTCTGCGCTTCGACACAGCACGTGATTTATATTTTATAGAAGCGGCGGCGGCGACGCTCAAATGAATTCTCCGAATTACTTTTTGAACGAGTTCCGCGAATTGTTTATTTTTCTTTTATTAAATTGGTATTTTCTATTTTATTATAATATAATACGGTGTGGTACTCCTACCGATTCCAATTCCGGCATTTCCAGCGTTTCGGCAGGACCTGTTTTTACGCTCGCGTCGCTCACTCACATCCAGTCCAGTTTCTACCGCACCGTTAGGTCTTTTTTATGCCGCACCGTCGGGTCCGCGAACCTCATATCCAGCGCGGTCACGTGAGTCACATCGTCGCAGGTCCTTTAGTCGAAGCGGAAGCCGCAGCGCGCACCGGCCGGTCCGCGAACCTCATATCTAGCGCTGTCACGTCGTCACAGCTCCTTTAGTCGAAGCGGAACTGGTCGCGACTGTGACAGGCCCGGAGCTGTGACAAAATCACAGGTCGTGAAATCACACCACACCCCTACTATGTTGCACGCCTGCAACATTTGAAAAAAGGTCTTAACTGTTTCCGCATACTTATCGTAGTCTCCTCCATAGCAGTCGTACGAATATCCTGTTTTCAAAAGAGAATAATTCCAGTTGTGTAGGCTGAAACAGAGACTTGAACCATCTATTATTAAACTGCAGTCGTGGAGTTGGTAACTCTCAAAATATTGTTCTGATCTGTTCTCCAAATACGTAGTTAAACTTTTTACCCCCATTTTTTACAAATAACGAAACAACACAACAAAAAAGCAAAGGACACAACAAACTCTAATAAAATAATACTTTTCCAGTTGCAGAAAAAAGGGTCGGGCGGTCAGGTTCCAGTCAACTAAAAAACCAGAACATAACCTCAACTTGGCCACAGAGGAATGATAGGTCGACGATTTGTTAGTGTTCTGACCGTGAGCACAGCCTTCTCGATTTATTTTAAGTTGACTTGTAATTTTTATTGCGTCTGCATTGTCGCTCAAGCCTTTCTTTTTACGTTCTTTGCTTAGATAAGAGAGGACATACAAGGAGGACGAAAGAAAATGCATAAGGTTTGGGCACTATGGTATTCTTTGATTACAGACGATGCCAGGAGCGTACTCTTCTTCATTATTGGCGTAATATTTTTTTTATTGGAAACGGATGAGTTCCTTTTAAATAGCACAGCAAAGATTTTTCCCCTTGCCGCGGGTTAAATATATGCCTCTCTATATTTCTCATGTGAAGTTGTTCGCGAAGCGTTCCTCAGCAAAGATATTTTTTCCCCTTGCCGCGGGTTAAATATATGCCTCTCTATATTTCTCATGCGAAGTTGTTCGCGAAGCGTTTCTCAGCAAAGATATACTTTGCTTATTAGTTGTTTAAAAGAAGCAAATGTAAATGGAAAGTACGTAATGCTGGCAGGACAGGACCATAACTTTTCGACCGAACATTACGCCTGGAGAAGTTGAAAAAGTATGGAATAAAAGATACTAACTGTGCTTAGGTGGTTCAATTATTATTTATCTAAACGAACCCAGAAACAAGATATATGTATGACAGGAACATTAGTGCAGCCAGAAGAAAATTTATTGTTCAGCAGGGATCAGTGTTTGGGACCCAACTTATTTATCGTGTAGTATAAATGACATTGGAAAAATATTATAAGTAGGTGTAATTGCTGATAGTAGGTACAATTTTTATAAGCTTTTATCTATGGTACAATTCGATACAAACTAAAAATCATACTTGAGTTATTATAATCAGGACATTGAACAAATATACAAGTAAAAGTAGGTAGGTACCTAAAGGTGTGCGTGTGTGATAATGATGAGCATTTAACCTTCTCACATAATGCTGAATGTATAATAAAGAGAATTACTAAGAAAACTAATCTTTTGGGAAGATATTCGTATCTCAGTGAATGGTTCAATTAACTAACACTTCATAAAATTATTATCCTGCCACATTTGGATTATTACTGCTCATCAATATTGAACAAATGCACTGCAGAGAAAGCAGAATCAAGCAAAATAGCTTGCAAAAAATATCCTTAGATGTGATTGGTATACTAATGTAAGTTGTAATTGAATGACATTTTAAGCATAAGGCAAGTGATATTTTTAAACACAATTGACTCTGATAGGTATATAAAATAAAACACGGTTTATGTCCAGAACATTTATTTGAAAGCACCCGATACGTAACAGATGTAGGTAGGTACATAACTACTTAACTCGTGCCAGATAAGACTTTTATGTTTCCCCAGTTCCCACTAGCTACAGTCAAAACGATCTCTTCAATAAATAATAATTCTTCAAATCTTCAATAATCGTTTTACTAAGTACAATTTGTTACCATCTGTAATAAAGAACTCAAAAACACCAAAAATCTTTAGAAGAAGATGTACTGAGTACTGTAAACTAATATGAATATTTATTTGATATACCTATAGTATAAATTTATATTTATCAGTGTTATTGTATTTTATATATATGAAGCATAAATTATAATTATGTTATTTTGTTAGCATTATGCTATTGCCAATAAATAAATAAAATGAACGGGCAAATAACGTTTTTCCTTGTTTGTGTTGTGTACTTCACCATTAAAGAGTGAACTGATCCTTACCCAAAACTATTCGGAAGCAAATCCATAAATTGTTTAAAATAAATACCGACCATTTCTTCACAGTTTTATTAAAAAAAAAAGAACTTTAACTAAAATTAACAATATTTAAAAAATACCTATACACGTCTAGCAAACTTAAATCCAAATATTTGTGAATGGCTGAGCTTTTTTTCGTTAATTTTAAACAGCAAAGCAAAGCCAACGGCTAAGTTAAGCGTTCCTTTTAAAAATGTAACTTAGCGCAGCAAAGATTTTTTCTTCCCCACTTGCTCCGGTTAAGTATGCCCTTCTACATTTCCTTTCTTTAACAACTTATGCTAAGCAACATTTTTAACTTTGCTTTGCTGTTTAAAAGAAGCAAAAGGAAAGTGCAAAGTATGTTTAAATTTAAAGTGTTGAAAAGCTATATCCCAAGTTGAGCCAGAAGTGGTGTATAGGTACCTATAGGCTTAACACTTAACAGAATTACTTAGGCTAATTATTTGGTTGGTGTTATATGTCATAACAAGGAGTGCCATCGGGATTCCATGTATTTTTTACCTTTTGAAATGAAAAGGTAAGGTATAAAGCTAAAAATAAATATAAAATAGGTAAAAATCATATAATTCAACGATAAATAAATAAGACATGATTATCTTTACTTAAATGTAAAAATCAATTTCTGATTTTACAAGAACAAATTTTTAATAAATCATTTTTTTTTTCTGAACCCTAAACAGTACAATGATACAAAACAAATCAGAAAAATATACAGTGTGTGTATAAAGTCTGAAAACGGCTTAATAACATCACAATTTACTGACCGATTTAAACCAAACTTGGTACAGTTGTGTAAGAGGATCTAACGCACCGAATGATGATATTGGCGTTGTTGCCAACTTTTTAGTTTGTCTGGAATTCAAACGAATTTTATATTTTTAAATATAACACCCAGTATATTTTTACATTTTTAAATTCCACATAAAATTATAATTATTTTTTATTAAATGCATTATTAGTCTATACTTCATAGTTTCCGAGATATTGACTCTCGAAAAGTGACATTTTTGAACTTTGACAGCTTATAACTTTCTAACAGTACGTCTTAGAGCAAAACGGCTTACATGTCCCTATCTTCAATTTTTATTATCTTCCCAAAAAATTAACTTCCAGTTAAACCGGAACAACTATATTTCCTGCTTTCGAGTTACATCCGGTTTAACCGGAAGTTGATTTTTTTGGGAAGATAATAAAAATTGAAGATAGGGACATGTAAGCCGTTTTGCTCTAAGACGTACTGTTAGAAAGTTATAAGCTGTCAAAGTTCAAAAATGTCACTTTTCGAGAGTCAATATCTCGGAAACTATGAAGTATAGACTAATAATGCATTTAGTAAAAAATAATTATAATTTTATGTGGAATTTAAAAATGTAAAAATATACTGGGTGTTATATTTAAAAATATAAAATTCGTTCGAATTCCAAACTAAAAAGCTGGCAACAACGCCAATATCGTCATTCGGTGCGTTAGATCCTCTTACATAACTGTACCAAATTTGGTTTAAATCGGCCAGTAAATTGTGATGTTATTAAGCCGTTTCCAGACTTTATACACACACGGTATAAAGAAAACTTGCAAATATGTGTGACAGCTGTGACTAGGGTTACCAACCCTCCCGATTTAGGCGGGAGGCTCCCGATTTTTCAATAAATCTCCCGCCTCCCGACTAACATATTAAAACTCCCGCTTTTCCTTGTTTTTATACTTCTAGCTCAGAAAAATACATATTTAAGTCAGAAAAATAATTACATGTCTATCTTGGAAAAAATTGACTTTAAATTAGTGTTACAAAAGAAAATCCTACTTATTAATGGAGCAAAAAATATTTACCAAATTTAAACAATAATTATTTTTATGATATGGCCAAAGCGCAAAAATTATATCTACACCTCCCGCTTTTTGTTTTCTGAAATCTGGCAACCCTAGCTGTGACGTGCTTGAACAAGTAATAATAATAATAATTAATTTATTAATACAATACAAGCATTTTATAAGAAATTCCCTTAGTTGTCTTCCAAATATACCCTTTGTTATGGATTGTTTGATTTCGTCTGATAGTTTATTAAATATTTTGAATGCATTTTTATCTCAGTGAACACTTTATAAAGTTATTATAATGCCATATTTGAATAACTGCTCATCAATATTATTTTTAATTTGAAGAAGTAGTCCATGCTGAAAGTGGAGTTAAAAGTATGGGAAAGAAAGAAAAAACTAAAAGTCTTCCTTCAGAAAATTTAATAGAATAAAAGTCTAGTTAGAAAGGTCTCTACATGTTTCGAACGTAGAAACGGTCATCATCAGGAGGCAGAAACATATTTATATAGTGCTGATGGTTTTAGCAGAAGAGAAAATGGTAAAGGACTTTAATGGAGCTTTCATGGAATAAAAAAATGATGTGTAAAAGAGACATAATATGAAGAAATTAATAAAAGTTAAAACATACTGAATATGTAAAAACCAGCCAAATAAACTGGGGAAGAAGAAAACCCTTTCTAAAAAGAAAGTGTCAAAAATTATTTAAATTTTTTTATAAAACATTTTTAGTAGTGATGGGATCACTCGAGTGAAAAATAACCGATCACTCGATTTTTTCAATCACTTGAATTATTCGATTATCTTCGGAAATAACTCGAGTGACGAAATGAGTGACGAACATATGGTTTTTTATTTTTCAACGCGTCTCCAAAGTTGCTGCCCGCCTGTCAATCACTCACTGCGGCCAGAGCCATCGCGTAGCGAGCGGCTACATCGAGTGGTTTTCGGTTATTATTGGCGATATTATTCATATTAAATACTGCATTACGGGTTGCCTGCGTAAGATAATAAATATGATTTATTTAGATTTAAATACTGCATTACGGGTTGCCTGCGTAGGATAGTAGGATTTATTATAGATAGTGGTGAGTATTCAGTATTCATAAATATTATGAGTTATGCAATATCGTGACATCTCAAGGTCAAGTAGTCAAGTGGTTAGTTAAATTAAATTGTAAGTTGTAAGATCTTGGAACCATGCCAAAAAATCCACAAATATCTCCGCCACAGTTAATAATCCGCAAAAAATCAATCGATTAACAACACCGAGTCAGTTATTCCCAATACAAATGCTGTATATCAACATGAACGATGAACCGCCAATATTAATAATTAATATTAGAATTTGAGTGAAAAAAAATCGATTATCATTCGATTTTTTAAATCACTCGAATACTCGGTAGTCGATTATTAAAATAAGTCGATTTTTCCCAACACTAATTTTTAGGTATTTGTCAAAAAGACATTGAGAGGATAAAATTGGTGGTAATTGTCACAGTAACAATCTGTAAAAAATAGAAATTAATTATAAAGAATTAAGTAAAAAACTTTTTGAAATATTTTTTTGGATAAAAAGTAAACTTACGATCTTTACGTTTTTTAAAATGTGCAACTTTCTAATTAATTTTATCGAATTTAAATTAACCTCTTGCGGGGTTACTGAGCTTTAAACCTCAATAGGTACCCCACAAAACACATTGCTGAATGTAATTTTCGTAAGTACTTACTTTTTATCCAAAAAAATATTTCAAAAAGTTTTTTACTTCATTCTTTGATTCTAATTTCAATTTCTATTTTTTTCAGATTGTTACTATGATAATTACGACCAATTTTCTCTCAATGTGTTTTTGACAAATACCTAAAAATGTTTTATAAAAAAATTTAAATAACTATTGACACTTTCTTTTTAGAAAGATTTTTTTATTCTTCCCCAGTTTATTTGGATGGTTAATACCCCATTTACTGACTTTCCACATACTAAGTATGTTTTAACTTTTATTAATTTCTTCATATTATGTTTCCTTTACACATCATTTTTTAATTCCACGAAAGCTCCATTAAGGTCCTTCACCATTTTCTCTTCTGCTAAAACCATCAGCACTATATAAATATATTTCTGTCTCCTGATGATGAACGTTTCTACGTTCGAAACATGTAGAGACCCTTAAAGAATGTTATTCTTTTAAATTTTGTAGAGGAAGACTTTTCGTTTTTTCTTTCTTTCCCAATATTATTTTTATTGAACAACACGGAAACAAACGGAGAAAGCAGAATTAAGCTATGCGATATATCCTTAGATGTAATCGTTACACTAATGTAAGCTTAGAGTTGCAATTTTAGCTGTTTTGAAAACTTCTGGATAAATATCGCTCAAAAAACTTTCGTTTATTAAAATGGTCAAAGGTTCAATTAGAATGTACACTATCGGACAAAAGTAAAGCAACACTTTCGAAAAATGAAAGAAATCTCGATTTTATAATAAAGTTGCCACAGTGGATCTTTGCCCGTGCGTCATCAATCAACGATCAGGACTCGACGTGGTTAATAACTCTGCATCCTTGTTTATTACAGTAACAAGTTTGAATAAAAGCATAAAAGAACGTCACCAAAATTCCGCAATAATATAACGTGCTAGACAAGGATAAAACTATAAACGTCAGTTAATTACTTTCTTTATTTGTTTAGTTGACAACCGTTGTATTTTAGAACGTCATTGTCAACCTTATTTTGATCTGCCAATCTAATTCGTATTTTGTAAATCTGTGTGCCTTAGAACTGTTCCTGTTTCTAAAAATAGTTCTTTTTAGAGGTAATTATACCCACCATCTGTTTTGGCGGTAAGTATTTATGGATTTTTATAATAACTAATTTATTTATTTTAAATATTCTAACCGTGAAAGTCATTTGAAACGTTTACGGCAGTGGCTAAATTCCCTTAAATGAAAGGATGTTAAAAATTTGACTTTTGCGATTTTAATAGTCAATAAAACACCAAACTTTTGTAGATTTTAAGCTTTAAAAATAGTATTAAATGTATAAACATTTGTTTGTCAATTTCTTTTAGATAATAGAGAATGCCGGGCAAAACTTAAAATAAATAATAATTTTTCGTGATATTATGTAGGTACGTCAAACGGTAGGCAGGCACGTCCATTTTATGAACTTAACTTGGTTTTGACTTTTTTCGTCTCGTAATTTTGATTTGATTCATACGATTTTGATGACGTAAAAGTGATGACGCACGGGAAAAGAACCACTGTGGCGACTTTAGTAAATGCATGATATCGTATTTAAATACATTGTGTCTTAAATATCAAAGTAGGCTGCTGTTATCGACGGCAACAGCTTTTTCCAACAATCAAAACAAATGAACTGATATTAACGTAAACTTTCAAATACAGTATTGTAATACGTCAAAAGTAAAGAAACATTTTAATATTTTCCTAAAAAACAAAGGTTTTAGTGAAAGTAAAACGTTAAAAAATTTTGCCGAGTTTATTTTATGTTTAACTAATATTTCTGTGCTGGATTAATCACGCCAAGAGGTATTCCAATTGCGAAAGAATTAAAGCAGAGGCAGAGAGTAGTGAATGAGCACTTGGAAGGAACAATACAAGCCACAATTTCAAGACGGTTTGTTTTACCCAGATACAGCGTATCCAAAATAATTTCAAGTTACCATGAAAGGGGACATTTTGAGAATCTACCAAAATCGGGAAGGGGAGAAAAACAACAATTTGGACAGACCGACGTATTAAAAGAATTTCTCAAAACGATCCTTGGTTGTCTGCACCTAGAATTATTGCTGAAATTCCCGGAATTATGGTTAGTCCACGGACAGTCGGGACAGTGCAAAGAAGGTTGGTAGAGAGGCAAAAAATCTATTTAGTAGACGCCCGGCTAAAAAGCCGCTTATTTCAGCAAGAAACAGAGTGGCTAGGCTTGAATTTGCACGTTGACATTTAAATTGGACAGTAGACGAGTGGAAAAAAGTTCTATTTAGCGATGAAACGCGTTATAAGAATTTCAATTCTGATGGAATGAAGCGTGTAAGACGGCCAATCAACACAAGGTTTAATCCCAAATCCGTTACACCCACAGTTAAACATGGTAAAGGCAGTGTTTTTCTATGGGGTTGTTTCTCATTGAATGCGGTGGGTCCTTTAAGCTTTATTAATGACACCATGGATCGATTTGTCTATAGAGATATAATGCAAAATGTAATGTTGCCTTATGCAGAGTGGGAGATGCCGTTGCGTTTTATTTTCCAACAGGATAACGATCCAAAACACTCTTCACGAATTGTTCAAGAGTGGTTTCAAGAAAATAACGTTCGGGTTTTGCAGTGGCCGGCACAATCCCCAGACCTCAACCCCATTAAAAATCTATGGGAGGAAGTAGAACGTGGAATACGTAGTACGTACACAATTATTTCCAAATAAACAATCATTGGTAAATAAAATCAATGAAGTTTGGACAAATCTTCCCGAAAATACTTTTCAAAAATTGATTGATTCAATGCCGCGACGTTGTCGGCAGGTAACAAATAATAATGGATATTCTATTACTTTTGGCTAATGTAATTATTAAATGTGTTTAATGTTCTTTCATCGTAATATCTAAAATAAAATACTGTTAACACAATTTGTTGCTTTACTTATGTCGCACTTCATTTCGTCGATTTTTATAATTATAAATATTTCTCTACCTTTATTTTGTTTAAAGTGTACCAAAATATTGTGAAATATTACTGATATTGTGGGGATCATATTTCATTAAAATTAGCTGGGGATAACAATCATATAATTAAATTTTCAAATTCAAATAAATAACAGCACTTTGTTGCTCTACTTTTGTCCAATAGTGTATATGGTTTCCTTAAGCAGTCTATAACACACATAAAATCCATGTTAGTAGTTTTTTGTTTTTAAGTATGTAATACAGTTATACCGGGTGTCCACGGAAGGTGGCTCGCCCCTTTAACTTTTTTGTTTTTCAAGATAATGAAATAAAATTCGGGGGATTTGTAATCGACATAAAACTGCATTTTTTGACACGTGACTCAACATTATGAAACTTCCGGTTTAATCGGAAGTGACATAAACTTTCGATTTTTAAATGGGACACCTGGTATATTTTTACTTTTTTTGACTCCATATGACATTCTAAATACAACGATGTGTCACTTGTCACTTTTTGTCACCAAGAAAATAATTTTTTTCAACTTTTTTACTCCTTGTAAAACTATTATTTTCCATGTTTTTTAAACAATAAACTAATTTACTTTGGGAGAAGCTCTTGGCATTTAAATTTTCTTCAAGGCATGATTTTGTTTTATCAGTTTTGCTGGTCACAGGCTACTTGATGCATTTAAATCTAAATTTATTCTCAAAAGATGCTTCATTTTAGGAAAGTTCTAAGTTAACTTTTTAAAGTTTTTTAATGGCAGCTTTTCTAAAACCTAATAGTGTATGGTATCAAAATAATCGTAATAAAATCCTCTTTTTTCTTAACCCGACGAGCCACCATGTTGCCATTTAAAAAAAATGAGTTTTACAACTTTAAAGATTAAATTTTACATAGCCCATAGCATTGGATCAAAAATAGTAAAATTGTATTTTTCCCAAGATTAGAGAACTGAAATAAGTGATTTTAAGGTATTTATAGCCCTCTAGATAAAACAATAAATTTGGAAAAAAAATATTTTCTTGGTGACAAAAAGTGACAAGTGACACATCGTATTTAGAATGTCATATGGAGTCAAAAAAAGGAAAAATATACCAGGTGTCCCATTTAAAAATCGAAAGTTTATGTCACTTCCGGTTAAACCGGAAGTTCCATAATGTTGAGTCACCTGTCAAATAATGCAGTTTTATGTAGTATACAAATCCTCCGAATTTTATTTCATTATCTTGAAAAACAAAAAAGTTAGAGGGGCGAGCCACCTTCCGTGGACACCCGGTATATTATAGTGACATTTTTCCATTTGCTTCACAAACCAGGGTAGTAAATAAATTAAAATTAAATAAACTGACTATTATCTAAACTTACAGGAGGCCTCCCACTCACTCTTAGAGAGGGTGCCAATTTTTACGTGACTCTTCTCCTCCTTTTGCACAAACTCTTTGGCATGCAGGTAGTCATCCTCACTATTTCCAACCATTGATACGCCTTCAGGACAAGGATAGCTCTCCAGAGCTCTCATATTACTTAATAGGGTTCTTCCTGCAAATAATAATTTTATTATAATAATATACGGGGTGCTACAAAGATGGTTAAATTTGGCATCAATTTAAGTTGAAAAGTTCATATGGACTTATGTCCTAAAATGCTTTCCCTTTAAGATACAGGGTGTTAAAATATTTTAAAAAAATAATTGTTTTTTTAAAATTTCGAAACTCCTTGAAGATACGGTATTGAAAATTGATGTCGATTGATTTCGTATTAAACTGAACTTTTTGGTTAAAAAAGGGTTTGCCTACTTCCACCAGTGGCGTGCATGAAGATACCATCAATATTTTTTTGTGAAAATATGTGATACGCCACTGTTTTTTTTAAACTCTGATGCATTTTTTTGCATTACTGATATAAGCGGAACAAAAGTTGTCTCTACTATGTTTTTGAAAAAAATGGTAGTTTTAAAGGAAAATGGAAAATATTTTAACACCCTGTATCTTAGAGGGTAAGCATTTTAGGGCATAAGTCCATATGAACTTTTCAACTTAAATTGATGCCAGGAATCATATCCTAGATTTTCTTGATGTACTTAAGGACCACCCTGTATAAATCTAAAAAGTTAATTGTATTAGTATATTTAATTAAATGATTATTGCAAGACAGTGAAAAAATATTATTATTTTTTTAATTTTGATTTACTTATAAACATAAAAGATGGTTTATTAAAATTTAATGATAATTTATTAATTTCAAGCCATTTACATAATACGTATTATATTTAGGTCGTGGTTAATGTTATTATGAATTTGAGCATAGTCTTTATGAAAATATACAATAGTAGTATCATCGGCAAACAATTTTATTTTACCTTTTAAATTTAATTTTGCTATATAATGTAGATTTTAAAAAATGTAGGTCCTAAGTCCTAAGGTTGATCCTTGCGGGACACCACAAGTTATGTTTTTTTGTGAACTTTTAACATTTTCAATTTGAACAAACTGCTTTGTATTACTTAAGTAATTTTTTAGCAATAAATAAATATTTCCCCGAATTCCAATATTGTATAGGCATTTAAGTAAAATGTTGTGATTGGCTGTATCAAATGCTTTACATAAATCTTTTTGTTGAATATCTTTGATAATATCTGCAGCTGCAACTTCTGTATATCTAAATTTACGAAAACCATATTGAAATGATTAGAGAGTAATTTTTGTTCTAAAAAATTTAGTATTCTATTATTTAAAATGTTTTCAAAAATCTTTAAAAATGTGGGTAAAACAGGAATTGGGCGATAGTTACTACTAAAATATTTTTCTGCATTTTTAAAAACTGGTGATACTTTATAAGACTTGGTGCAGAAGTTTAGAATGGGACGACATCTTGCCAACTGACGTCGATGATTACCGGAAGAAATGGGTTAAAAGCTTACAGAACTTTCAGTTCCTCGATGTTATATATATACATGGAAAACAAGAAAAAACAATGGAATTACATGTATTTTGTGACGCTAGTTCCAAGGCGATGTGTACTGTTTCATACATTAGAATAAAACAAGACTGCTTTAGTCATACAACTTTGGTGATGGCATGGATAAATCTAGAGTTGTACCTTTAAGATCCTTCAGCATCAGGGGCGTGCAAACCAGCCCCTGCAGTGCGGGAGGGCCCCGGAGTATAGAGGGGCCCCGTTCTATCTGTCATGAATAACTTTACCAAATTTCGTATTGAATTAACATTTATTGTTAACGCCGGCAACCATCGACCTTTGAGGCGGGCATGCCAGGTACAATCGGAGGTAGAGCAGTGGTTTCAGGCAAATGGTCTTATTCTTAATCGGGATAAAACAAATAACGTTATCTTTTCATTACGCAAAGTCAGCGAAACGCCCTTCCAAACTGTAAACAAGACCAAATTTTTGGGAGTCTATTTGGACTCTGAACTCAACTGGGGTCCACATACAGAGTCTATTTCTCATAAATTGAGTGGAAGCGTCTTTTTGCTGCGCAATCTCTCTTTAAAAGTCTCACCACAAACTTTAAGAACCGTATATTTTGCATTGTTTCATTCGGTGATGTCGTATGCGGCGATTGCTTGGGGGCACTCTGCGGGGTGGCGTCGGGTGTTCTCGCTGCAACGCAGGGCCGTGCGTGTTCTGGCGGGCATTGGTTACAAGGATGACTGTAGGGAGTAATTTATTAAATCTCGCATTCTAACCCTCCCATGCGTATATATACTGCAAAACGTACTCCATATCTACCGGAATAAAGATAAATATAATTATCCCACCAATGGTGAGATACACGGCAGGGACACGCGGGGCAGCGGGAATCTCTCGGTACCTTACCGCAGACTACGTAGATGCCAAAATGGCCCAGACTTCTTAGCTGTGAAGTTCTTTAACAAAATACCGCAGGAGGTCAGAGATCTGGAAATTAAAGCTTTTAAGAAAAGAGTAACCGACTTTCTTGTTGGTAGAGCGTATTATAGCTACGACGCTTACTTGGAGGAACGCCAGGATTTGCAATTTTAAACTGTTGAATGTAATTTTAATTCTGATTGTAATAATGTGTTTTCAGTTCTTTTATTCATTATTTTTGCTATAATTTTAAACTAGATGTATTGGTGTATCTACCTTAAGTTTTATTTTATACTATGACGTATGTAAACAATATTTTTTGTAATGGCATGAAATAAACAAATACAAAATACAAAAAAAAACCGCCAAGCGAACTTAATTTCGCGGAATCACCGATCACCCGATTCTATTCCAATTCCTCTCGAATGGGTTACTGTTTGATTTCACTGTTTAAACGATATAAACGTAAAACGTAAAAGTTGTAGTGTTGTAGATAGACTATTAATCAAACAATATTACTAACTTTCTCTTTTTGCGTCTTTGATTTTTAAGTATTTTGTTTATTCCTATTTATTATAGATTAAGAGATATAAATATGTATTTTATAAACATGTGTTTTTTTCCTGTTTTAAAAAAATTCTAAGTATGATCGGGGGCCCCAGAAAATGTTGCACGCCACTGTTCAGCATCCCAAGATTCAGTAGCTCTTTTTGTCAGTCGTCTGAGCAAAACTATAATAGAAAATCATTCAAATCAAATTTACCCAAAGATACTACTGGACAGATTCCAAAACAGTAATCGGATGGCTCACAACTCATGTAAGGAAATTTAAGCCTTTCGTCGTCCACAGAATTGGAGAAATTGAAGTCGATACAAAAATGTGTTAGGCTGGAATTGGATTTCAACAAAAGAAAATGTCGCAGATGAAGGAACGAGGCATAACTTAGAATGGGATAATTTAGATCATGGTGAAATGGGCCAGAATTCCTAAAGGAACTAAAGGCAACCTTTCAACAAACCCAAATAACATAACCCTGTATGAATCTGAATTTACCTTTGTCGGAATTAAAATATTTGGGAGTTTTTTTAGATCCTCAGCTTACTTTTGCTAATCAGGTGGCTTATCTTTGTAAAAAATTAGGAAAAAAGATTGGTTTCTTCTGTCGCATTTCAAATTATTTATCTCAGTGGACCAGAACACTTGTTTATAACACAATTATTTTGCCCCACTTTAATTACTGTTGTTCCTTATTAATATCTTGTACTCAGGAAAATATATGTAGACTACAGATGCAGCAATATAAGATTATGCGAATTATTCTCAAATGCAATAGGTATACCCCAGTAAGAAACATGTTACATAGCTTAAATTGGTTGTCTGTCAAACAGCATCAGAAAGGCGAGTTTAGTTGTAATATATAAAATAGAATATGAGCAGTTACCAAGATATTTTAATGCTTTTCGTAGGAAAATATCAAATTTTCACGATTATAACGTTCGCTCTGGGCACCGCTACAAAATTGAGACGGTTAAGACTACATCTTTACAAAACTCGTTGTTTTTTGAGGGCGTTCGCCTTTTTAATTACCTCCCGGAGAGTATTAAAACTGCAAATAGTTTGGGTGATTTTACCAGAAAAGTATTTCATTATTTAAGGTTGAATTCTCAACGTCATTCAATCTATTGCCAACCTATAACCTATTTTGCGTTGATTTTTTGAGTTTATTATTTTAATAACTAACATTTAAAGAAAATCAATATCGTCGGTACATTATTTAGGTAGTATCTGATATATTACAAAAATATCAATTTATTTCGTTGCTAATTTTGGGAGAATTGTATAGTGAAAGAACAATGGGTGACAATGACATAATAATGTTAAAAAAAATCTTACCCGATATTTTTCGCTATACAATTCTCCTAAAATAAGCTATGAAATTCCTTGATATTTATTAAATATGTCAATTATTACCTATAGAATATCAAGTCGATACTGATTTTCTTTAAATTTTGTATAAAAGCTAGAAAACATAAATAAATCTACGCGGAATAGGTTATAGGTTGGCAAGCATGTTGATACTCCCACCTTAAGGGACACATAGATTAGGATTTATAAATTGTCTAACTAACATGTAAATACTATTTTGTATTTTTTGTTTCTTAGCAATAACTAGGCAAGTGCTAAATAAAGATTATTATTATTATTATTATTATTATTATTATTATTATTATTATTATGAAATATAATAAAATAACTGCTCTAGAACAAACCAACTTGTGATATGACAGTTTTTAAAAAAAATGCGGTACCTAGGTACTATAGTTTGCCATAATTTCCGATTGTTGAACAAAAAGTAGCTACAATAGACAGTAAGTGTTGTTAGGCAGAATACAGTTAATGTCATAATTTTTAAATATTATGTTAATAAGAAAAAAAATGGCGACAATTTAAATCTCGACATTTTAACATAAATAAATATTATTTTTAAAGAATTTCACTCTTTACATTGGCTATATTGGCAAAATAAATCTTGCAATGAATTTTTAGATGATTTCTACCTATCATTTATGAAATTAAAAAAAAAATCGCTCATAGAACATCCCTAATTTATAAGAAAAGTGAAAACTACATTTTAAGTTTAGATTAAGGCCTCCAGTGGTTATCCTTTTTTTAAATAATTTCCCGGCATTTTAGCGTCACTTTTTATTTCTCTTTAACCAACCAATTAAAAAATTATGGTTTTACACTTCACAATGCGTTTAATTTATTATCTGCAAGAAATAAAAATTTATTTATTTATTTATTCACGGGCACTGCCCTATTTCACAAAAATATAAATAATTTTAATCCTAACGCAGAGTTAAAATATTTTAATTCTTTTTTTAAGAAAAACGAAAATTCAGCAAATGTGGTAAAATTAGAGAGATTTCACATTATAGTATGCAGTTTTCGCATAAAATTTGATCTATTTAAAAAGAAATCAAGTGTGGGATGCTCATTGGCCAGTCTGCCTGACCTTGATATAAAAACTATTTTGACCATAATTAGTTCTATGAGGAAGTATCGAAAATGTATTTCTTAGCCGTGTTTCCCTTGAAGGTGCATGTAACCCTATTTTATCAAGCAAAAGAGGCCAATTATATTATATTATACGTTCTTACTATCCCAAAACGTTTTGGGTAATCAAATTTTAAAAATATAAACTGTATTCGTTTGTTATAAAAATAACTTTTTCTAATTTTGTCTCGAAACAGATCTATTTCGAACTCCGAATTTTATTATTTAAAGGTTGGCCCTACATGACATGTTTTTTTTTTCACCGTTTAGCATAGCATTCTAGATAATTAATATTTTTTAGTCCAAATATGCAAAATACTACACGAACCCACGTATGTATGTTTGGTTGCCTAGATCTACAAATCTGTATGTATTGTTTTAGTTCATTAAAAAACACATATTAAATAATAACTTTATTGACGGAGAACTATTTTGCTTTTGTAGATGCTTCAAGCTATCATTTTCTGCCAAATCCTATACAAAATTCAATCTACTAACCTTCCAATATCGATATTAACTACAACTTTCTTTGAATTTTCCCTATACTAAATTGCAATGCCGTGACGTAAAATCACGTCTTTTGAAATTCGAAAAAAAGTAGCAAAATTGCCCGAATTTTCGAACGCTCTGTATATGTACCGAATGTACAAGGATCACACAACGTATTCCGTCCAATTTCAACTCTCATATCGCTAAAATAACTTTAGAATCTCGTGGTGAAACTGGGTCAATAAATCAAAAAATGACAGTTCACAAAATAATTTTTGTTGCCCAGAGGCTACTATGATAAAAAATTTTATTACCAACATAAAATTTAGACATAAAAATTTACAAAATTTGAAGGATTTTTTTTTTTTTAAATATGCGTTTTTTATTAAAAAAACTTCAAATTAGAAAAAATAGTGTAACGTACGTGTTATATAAAGCAGTTTAAGCACTTGTCCCGTTATAAAACTCGCCGCAAGCGGCTCGTTTTTTAACATGGACGCGTGCTATAAAATGATGCTTTATAAAACGTGTACGTTAATATACTATTTTTTAATACCTTTAACTTCAGGAGGAGAAATGTTTATAATAGACGGCACAAACTGTTACACCTTAAAAATATATATTTTTATATTAGCCGCTACTGAAATTTAAAGAGCCGAAATCAATAACCTAACGTGCCGAACGATTTACTGCTTGCCAAACAATGGTGTGATGCGAACCTATTATGTTGTCATATCAGCAAAACTAGTATTCTCACCTTTAAGTTTTCCTTTTCTGACTTAACTTTGGCAGATAATTTTGTTAAAAACTGGGGCGTTGCCAAATTCTTGGGTGTATACACCGACGACAAACTTAAGTTTAAGGACGACATTCTTGCATTGAATGGGAGACTAGCGTCCGGTTCTCACGCAGTGAGAGTTGTCTCAAGAGAATTGGGGAAGAGTGTGGGAAGAATGGTTTATTTTTCACTTGTTGAAAGTCACTTGAGGTATATTGCTTTTTGGAGTATTATTAGTAAGGGCCTATTGGGCTCTACATTGGTTTTGCAAAAGAGGACATTAAGATACTTGTGTGGTGTTAATTTTCATACTCACTGTAAACCTTTATTTGTCGGGGAAAAGGTTTTAACTTTGATTGGAATTTTTAATAATAAACAATATAAAAATTATGCTATTAACAGCTCCTATAACATGCGTACTGTAAATGATATTCCTCTTCCTATACCAAAAACAACTCTCACTAAAAATTCCTTGATATTTGAGAGCATCAAAATTTATAACCACATACTACTGGCTTATGGTGATTGATGACGGGATTTTTAAGCAAAGACTAAAAAGGCAACTAATTACTAGACCCTACTATACTATCCAGGAATTTTACAATGATAATATCTAGGCATTCCCTTTAATTTTTTTTATTGGTGTATATTCTTGCCAGATTTTTTGTAAGATTGAGCTTGTCTTCGTCTTAGACTGATTTGTGTGTAAATATTTGCCCATGACTATTTTGTTGTGGTTAGGTGTGATTATATATTTATTGGATTACTTTTTCTTACTTTATAGTGAACATTGTAATTTCCATAACAGCTTTGTTAACAAGATGTACTTCTTATAACAACAAAGTGTATTTTGATTTGATTTGAGACTATAAGATGTTAATATTTTTTAGTAAATAAGGATAAGGGGGTATGGCTTAACACACAGTTTTTGGTACCTAGGTACTTTAAAACCCATCTACCTAAAATATTTGGGAATTGCATGCCGTTATAGATTACCTTCACTTTTGACTCTCTCAAAGAACTGCTTAAATTTCTCTACTCTTACCAACTTTAAACCGTACTTCTTGGCTAGTTTTACAAAAGTTGGAAAATGTACCAAAAATTCTGGACAATTTACCACTCCATCTAACTGGAAATTATATTTAGCTCCAAATAAGGAGGGCTTCATAGCATCAAAATCCAAGGAAACTTGAAAAACATTATTACCAAATGAGTTATCTTGAGATTTTCTTGCTCTGGCTATAATTTCGTTTGAATCAGGTATTGTACCTAAAGACAAATAATGGTATTTATATTTTAATTCCTCTTTCTACTCATCTACTGTATGGGTAGGTACATAATATCTAATGTTTTATAAAAACACAAAACAACATAGTGTTTACATACTAACCTATAAAATATCCCCCCGGTTGTAAACATTCTGAGGCATTTCTCATCATGCATTCAGCTTGAGGCAAACTTTCAAAACTATAGTGAAAAGCAAACTGGCAACTAACTAAATCTAACTTCATTGAGGGGTCTGAGTATCTTTCTCTTAACCTTACTTTGGTACTGTCTCCAGGAACTACTTCTATTGAGTATAGATTGCCACCACCTACATAACAAAATTATATCAATTAGGTACCTAAGTAATTAAAAAAAAAACAGGTCCTAGTTTTCAATTTCAATTTTAAATATATTTTATTTACCTTTTTCTTTCTGTGCTCTTTGTTTCATTTCAGCATATCTTTGTTTACAATGCTCCAAAGATACCTCAGCAATATCACTGCAAATCAAATGAGTAATGTTGCCCTTTTTCCATTTTAGCAAGTCCCCTCCTTTGCCACAGCACATATCATGTACCCTAATAGGAGGATTATGTTGTTTCTTTGAATCTTTAATATTTGTAAGATATTCATTTATCAGCATACTTTTAATCCAGTTGTGAAAGTTACGCATATAAACAATTCTACTTTTGGATCTTTCCTCAAGACCCTTTTCTTCTATAAGATTATAATGACTTGCTACTACCTGTGTATGACTGCCTTCTGAAGGTCGGGATTCTAAGGGTTCGTCAGTGTCATTGTATTTTCTTTTTCTGCCCTCACTGTTAATAGCTTTGTCTGAACATTCCGAATCATAATCTTTGTTTTCACGTTTTCTTGTGGTATCACGAGAAGTTTCCTTTTGTTTAGTTTTTAAATTATCTGGGGATTCTTTGAGAGCGTCAGTTACTGTAGGTTCTTTATAGTAATTTAGTTCTTCGTTTAGTTCGGTAATTTCCTGAATTTCTTCGGAGTTTTCCTCATACTGTCTTAAGTCTGCCGCTGCAGCGGCTAACATAAGAGTCTGTTCTAAATCATCAGTATTTTCTTCACTCATTTTGTAAATCGTTCCAACGATTTCACTTATATAATAAAGTATAAATCAAATTTTGTCTGTTTTTTAAGCTTAATAATGTAAAGGTTCAACGTTCAACAAGGACGGTGTTTTCCCGAGGGTAGCGGGTGGTGACATTGACTTGACATTCCTACTATATGTCAAATTCTGCATCATTCGCTTCGCTAGAGCGTTAGCTGCCTGGGCCAAGGTCCCGATCATAGACATGAGGGAGGCGTATTCGATTGGCACAGAGAAAGGCCCTAAATACGCGTTTCTACCTTCGCTTGACATTTTTTCAATTGTCTTTTCTGTAGAAAAATCAGGGATGCCAGACCGCATGTGGCGGTCGTTTCAAAAAACAAAAAATTTATTTAAAAAACAAATTTTTGTTAGAAGCTGTCCCACCAACCTTTTACCCCGTCAACTGAAAGTGTTGACAGTCCACTCAGGCGCAAAGATAAAAAGGGGCATTTTGAGAGATTCAAAAATTTAAGGGATGTTTTATTTTAATGCTCAAAGACCGGACCACAATTTTCAGGGCAAAGCCTATTTTTTTGATCCGACTCGGCGTTTTAAGTTTGTTGATCGGCACGGGCACGTCCGTTCTAGAAATAAATACCAATTCAAAATACTTATTTCGATCAAGGAGATGGCGAAAAGGTTTTGTCTATGTACCTTTTTTCCGTGTCAGAGTTTAAGTTTTCAGGGTTCAGGGTTTGTCCTTTTGTAAGTCAACCTGGCGCAATATTCTTAAGATAATCTAACAAGTTTTTACAAAATTACTTTTTTGCCCTAGCTTAACACAGCTGTCCTCACTAGAGACTTTAAAAAATTTCCTGTCTTTTGTAATATGAGTTTTCTAAGATATTTCAAAGCTTAAGATATTTACTATTTACCACGATATATTCTTGAAAAATCACGTCACCTGGAAACGCGTTGAAAATCTGCCGCTGACCACCTCAGTCCCTTTTTGAAGTTTTCCGTCGAGTTCTTTGTCTTCTAGGGCGACGTTACGAGGTTTTTTCTTCCGGGCGTGGAAACGAGTTGAAAGCCCTCTTGGTCGTTGAGAAATTTCCAGAGCTGCACCACTTATAATGTAGTCTGTGCTTATTTGTAAAAGCATTTCTTCGTGTTCAAAAAGCAGAGGTGGGTAAATGTAAAATGGTTTTAAAAATGCATTTAAAATGAAAATACAAAATAGATGCCTCAAAAGCCATTTAAGTTAAAAAATAGAAACTGGTTTTTAAATTTTCATTTAAAATATAAAATGGAAAATAGGTATTTTAAATAAGTTTCAATGGAAAATGCTTTCTCTTTATTAATGTACTTTACATATTATGTAACACCGAAGGTTCTAAGTTTCTAAAAACATTGTTAGCTTTAATTATCAATAATAGGCATGGGCGGACGATTTTTTAAATTTAATTTCAGTTGTTTCTTGCCTCTTTACGGATTTCACAATTTTTCCCTCGCAATTTGACAATTTCTCACAACGTCATCATAACCACAATTCAATTGTCGAATGTCAATAATTTGTCAGCTGACAATCGTTAGAGACGGCGAATCTCGTTCGTTATTAGCCGCGTTCGGCAATTACCTCAGACCGCTTGGATCGATCTAAATCGTTCGTTTATGACATCTAAATGGAGGGGAAATAAATCTCAACAGTTCGGCAATTAAAATCGGAGCGCTCCGAGGATAATCTTTTTGCTCGGAGTATTTTGACCGAGGAAAGCGATTCATCTCAGCTGAATTTGTGAGGTTAAGTTTGATGTTTATATTTAGGGTTAAAATTTTGGTAGTTTAATTGAACAAAGCCTTTATTTTCCTGTGATTTGACTGAAAATAATATGCAGGAAGTGGAACTATATGATGTGGAAGAACAAAAACGCTATACCATGTTTATTTGACCATAAATACACAGAAATATTCTACATGTTCTATAAGACGTCCCAGCAGGTTGACTTGGTTATTCCAAATCGTTCAGCGACTGATCTAAATTGAAAATACACATTAGGCAAGGCTAAGGAAGGCATAAACTTTGGTGGGTTTTTCCTAAAACTTTCCATATTTGATAAACACCAGATTGCTATCATGGTCTGTTTATCCAATAACATTTCCGGATGGCCAGCACCTACAGCTATCAATCTTCGCTCTGAAACTGCATTTAATTTATTAAACAAGTCTTCAAAGGTAGTTGGGGACAATCTAAAGTGCTGTCTGAATTGTAGTGATCAGCTGATGCTTACGAATAAATGAAAGTTAATATTGTTACCGATGAGTAATGGGCATTAATTAAAATTTTGAATTAATAAAATTTTGTGTTACTACAAAAATTTATTAAGTGTTGTTGAAATAATTTTGTCAATTAAAAATAAATAAAATTATTTTTAACTAAGTAAAAGAAAATTTCTTTAAGTTTAGAAATAATTTTCAAAAATATTTAAAATTCAATAAAATCACTTTGATTAAGTAAAAGAAACACTTTTCAAGTATTTAAAAAAATAAATAAATAAATAAAATATTTTTTATCTGAGATTTCGGAAGTTCTTTTAAGAAAAAAAAATTAAACAAATTAAAAATAATATTTTTAATTACCTAGGTTATTGGCCTAGAAAATTTCTAAGCGGATATTGCTTTTAAAAAGGAAGGAAAAATAATTTTTGGGAAAATTCAAAAAAGGGCAGTAGAAAAATTTTGGAATAAATAAAAATTAAAATTAAAATTTAACTCACTTTTTCCGATTCCATATATTGTTAAACTCCCACATATTCAAAAATAAAACAAAACTCCATCGTTTATTCTCCGTAGAATAAAACATCTTAACTTATTTTCCCGCACCCGCAGAAATTTTGTTAACATTCTTAAGCTCGCGAGCCCCGGTAAAAAACTAACACCTAAATTTTGCCCGGGATCTGAGATCAGGTCCAGCTAAATGTTGCGTAAGATTTCCTAGAAAAAGCCTACGATATCACCCCTTCCATATGAGTCATCCTCGCTCTGCGCGATATTTTGTCCGGGTTCGAAGAAATGACATTTTCGCAACACCTTCTAAGAGTTTACTATTTTAACACCAAAAGGGGGTAACGTCATTCCAAGATGGCCGCGGTATTTTACTGTTCTGTAAAAGTCCTGTAGGAATCCTTCCATGTGCTACAAGGTATGGTAGTCTTACTTTAGTAAATGGAAGTCATCCTAGAAGAAAATGTACTAAATTTCGCATTGGGTTTTAAGGTCTTAAAAGATTGTGACGTAATTATAACGTTAATTAATTCCTGAATACCGGTGACAAAAAGGTTTACGCTAAAACGCATTTTTATGAAATCTGCGCGATTTTTCCTATAAAAAGTCGCGGGATTGCAGCAAGAGTTAGTTGATAGTTGATTGTCAGTTGATTGCAAGCTAATTTGAAATTCAAAAACTACAAGTTTCGGGCGCGAAAAGAAAAAGTTTCAAGCGTTACTCGCGGAAAGTACATCCAGTCCAGTGTTTTGTGACCCCTTACCCGTGGGTTAACGTGCGTCTATCCGGGATCGATAAGGTCAACGACCCCGCAGAAGTAAGTGCTTGTGGGCCAAATTATAAATATTTTTTATAAATTGACGGTTTTCGTTTTTATAAGTATTGATAACAACTTATTGTTGGGTGGCTCCCATGATTTTTCTTTAAAATAATAAAAACAGTAGTAAATATAAAAAAATGTTTTCTTCAATAGTTTTAAAACACAAAAAGTTCACTGAAATTTAATTTAAATAAATTCTTATAAAGAATAGTAAGCCACAAATCTGGGCGATAAAAAATTCTTCAACATTGAGATCTCACAAGCCTTATTATCTCGCCAAAAGTGATCCGTCTTAGTTGTGAACACAGATTCTCTCCGAACCCAGCAAAGAAGAGTTCTTGTCATCAGCCACTTCAAGTAGCAGTGCCAACCGACGTGGGAGGGTCGTAAGTCGTAAGTTATTAGACCCTAGAAGTGGTGGGTGTTACAGAATTAACTGGTGATGTGCAAATCGGGGTACCGTTTCTTCGGCAAAAACAGTCTAATACATTTTCCAAAATCTTGACGTATTCCTCATTATCGTCTTCAAACATTAGTTGATATAGCCTCCTTCAATTAAGGCCAATACAACGCTAGGAATACTCATTTTTAGTAACTTTACAAAAAGGAAAAAAAGGTTAGGTTTCTTAGATCAAAACAAAAATATTACATTTTTGACTTTGACAGAGCTGTTAGGTACCGTTCGTTTATGACAAAATTCTCCGACCGATCCGAGGTCACGTGACAAAATATCCACCGCATCGCAGATGTAATTGCCGAACGCGGCTATTCAGGTAAAATCGGGTGTACGAAATTGACCAATCAGAGCATCTATTACCTATAACTATTTTAAATAGAAAATTGTTCATTTATTCTATTTTAAATAGAAAATACTTTTTTCGAAAGTATTTAACATAGAAAATAGAAATGCCATTTTCTATTTTGCATAGCCATTTGAAATAATTTCATTTCAAATAGTTACCCACCTCTGTCAAAAAGATGGTTTCACGCTAAGGTTTTACGACATTAGACCGATCGGCCAATGAGAATAAAATTTGCGATTGTCAATTCTCAATTCGCGTCTATATGAAACTAGCTTTTAGTGCTGGGAAGTTTAGTTCACTTTGCTGATTTCAATCTTTCGTTCTCGTTCAATAAAGTGAATAGTTCAAAAGACTAGTTCGTTTAGTTCATTTAGTTCACTGATTTATACTGGCATAGTGAAGTAAAAGAAATATTTTAAAATTTAAATTATATATTAAATTACTTAACAAAAAACCTACGAATACAAAAGAAATAAATATTTTTCTTGATTAACCCACCGATCACGTTGCTTTTATATTAAAAACACAGCCTCCTTCTGAGAAGAGCGCTCGGCCGATACAGTAGACACCGACAATATTTATTCATTTCAATACCGAAATTGTCCGAAATCATCGCGGCATGCATCGGTCACGATCATCGGTCGGTCAGGTGACAAAACCTATAATCTCGGTCGTCTCTCTCTCGCTTGCGTAGTACAGACCTTAGTTCACCTTGTTTCAATCTCTCAGTAATTACTGATTGAATCTTTTAGTTCAGTTGTCAGATTCGATCTTTTGAACTAGTTCGTTCGCGAACTACACAACTCTACTAGCTTTACTCTATTTATCTGATATTCTGATGCGTAAGTTGTAATCACAGCAGGTTGTAATCTTTGAGAATGGATATAGAGTGTCGTCCATAGTTAAAAAAATAACTATAGCATTTGTAATAGCTTGGAATAAGAGTGCTACCCCAGTGCAAGCTACTAAAACTTACTTTTTCTCTGTAAAGATATACCAAGATCCCAAAAAGGTACTTTCACTACTTTCCATTTGCTTCGCAAAGCAAAGTAAAAATCGTTGCTTAGCTAAGTTGTTAAAGGAACGCTTTGCGAACAACTTCGTATTGTCTGTATGACTGTATGGAAAATAGAGAGTGACATACTTAAACTTAACCGCGGTAAGGGGGGGAAAAAATCTTTGCTGTGCTAAGTTAAATTTGTAAAAGGAACGCTCTAGGTGTTGGCTATGCTTTGCTGTTTAAAAATAACTAAAAGGAACTAACAAATGCCACCAAAAAAACAAATATAGCCAACTTCATTGCGTTTTCTTGCCAACTTCTTGTTCTTGCGTGACTTGTCAAAAATAAATAAATAGTAGAAAGATGTCGTCCGTTTTGTGCCCTGAAATTCCTGCTCCCGGTTTTTCTTTTGAAAACTGCCGAAGGTACATTAATTTTCATTTTAATACACTAGCGATATGGTACATTTTAGGACGTCCAATTAACAATGCATCTTTCAAGCATTTTCATAAGTTTTTGCTTTGTCACTAGCTTAACCTAACTTTCTACTGCAAAAATGTTAGTTTTTCTTTATTGGTCAAATTTTTCTAGTTTTTTATCATATCCTTAATTAAATTAGTTATAGGTATTAAGCCATTTGGTACCAGCCATTTTATTTATTGTAATAACTAGTTAATTAAAATTGTTTGTAGTAGGTTATTAATAAATTTTTTTCGGCTAGAAATGTCATGCTCGAAAGCAAAGGCATGGCATTCCCAAAGGCCCAAAAAACTGGTACTACCATCGTAGGAATCATCTACAAGGATGGCGTTATATTGGGGGCTGATACAAGAGCAACTGAGGACACCACTGTGGCAGATAAGAACTGTGAAAAAATACATTATTTGGCCCCAAACATGTAGTAAGTACTTATATTCAAAGTTTTAAAAGAATTGTATATTAAAAAAACATTATACCCCATTTTCTAGTTGTTGTGGTGCAGGAACTGCTGCAGATACAGAAATGACAACCCAAATGATTTCTTCCCAGTTAGAGTTGCACAAATTATACACCAATCGTGTCGTAAGGGTGGCCACAGCGAATCAAATGCTTAAACAGTACTTGTTCCGCTATCAGGGATTTATCGGTGCTGCTTTGGTTTTGGGAGGGGTAGATTCAACAGGTAATACAAAGTTTTCTTGGTTAACAGTCTTTTAACTAAAATTTTTTGTTTGTTTCTGTGAAGCCGACCAGAAAGTATTAAAGAACATTAATTACTGATGATTAGCAAAATAAGTATTCCCAAAACAAAATTATATTGTAAATTAGGTACACTGTAAAAAAATGTATCATTACCTATTTAATATGATTTGGACCCTTTTTTAAGTGAGTTTTATTTTTTCTTGTTTTTTTAAGGTCCTCAATTATATTGTATCTATCCTCATGGGTCTACAGACAAATTGCCATATACTACCATGGGTTCAGGATCTCTAGCGGCCATGGCTGTATTTGAGTCACGTTGGAAAACTGATTTAGATGAGGATGAAGGAGTGCAGCTAGTAAGAAAATAGTTACATATTTACTTTACTACTTTGCCTTAGATCAAATCAGACTGCTTGGTTACTGTTGGAAGTACATTTTTGAAAATTTTCAATGATTTAAAATTTAAAATTTTTATAGCATAGCAACCGAGAATTTCATATAAATGTAAATAACAAAAAAAAAACAGTTTTGATTTTTTTGGAAGGTTAGAGTTTTGGCAAATAAAGTAACGTAAATGTAGATTTTTATTTTATGAATGGTAAGAATTACTTTTTTTTGGTTGGTAAATTTTTAACAACATTTTACATTTGTAAGGGGCAAGGGTTATTTATTTAAACAGTATCAACAGCAGCAGTGTGCTTGCCATTTACAAATACAATCTAATGATAATCTTACAAGTAATGTGAGATGGGCTAAAATAAACTCTGAGTCTGATTTTGTAGTTTAGTTTTTACAGATTCTGTGAATATTTTTAGTGTTGTGGTACTTACATCAATATCAGTTGCCAAACTATTAAATAAACATATAATATTATGGAGAATTCTTGTAAAAGTTGGTTCTAGAAAAATCTAAATAGAATGTCTTTATATCTATTATTTATGCGATTGACCAAAAACGGTAACTGAGAAAGCAATTCTGGATCATCTACAATTTGTGACAAGACTTCAAAAGATACACCAAACATGTCCTAGTTCTTCTGGGGGAAGATGGATTATAATCAAAGTTGTATGGGCGTTTTTAAAAATAAGTGTAATATGACAGTTTACAGGATATATATTTATGAAATGTCTTTAAAAATAGGAAACTTTTTAATTTTAAAACAACACATAAATACCACACAAGAAAAATGGATTAGGAGTCTTAAAAACAATGTTCTTTTGCTTTGACCCAGGGTTGGCAAATACGATATTTATATAATATCCAATATATCCAAATATGGATATTTATTTATATTTTAAATTATTTCATCTGCTTTCTGTAAAGATATATTTTAAAAATTCAAAATCACTTAATTTAATATAAACATGTTATAAACCTGTAAATTTGTATTTCAATTCTATTCAATGATAGTTGCTATCACAATAACAACTTTTTTTTGTACTCCTACGTTAGGAATGTAAAATGTAGATAAAAAATACAAGTTTATGAATATGAACACATCATATATTTTTGCTTTTAACTTTTAACTATGGTTCAACATAAAATCCAGAATTACTGGGCTTGTTAATTGAATCAAAATGAACCCAAACTGATTTTTTATTTTTGGCATTGTAAAATATTTATTTCATAAAACAAACAGCAAAATATTGCTTCCTTCCATCAGAAATCGGAACTAAATAAAAATGGTGGTCAATGTCTCGGAAAGATAGGGAATTACCGCATCGTAAGCGTCGTATACTGATGAATAGAATTTTAGAAAAAAAAATATTAATATATATCAGGATAAATATCAAGATATCAGGATATTTATCACGGATATATATCCTGCCAACCTTGCTACGACCTCATTTCATTTTTTTGTATTCAGGATTTGAAATAAAGAAATTTATTATTACTTTTTGGTGAATGAGAACAAATGATTTAATTTATATGTCTAGCATTTCCATCTCTAATTGAAAAATATTCATTAAATAGGTGAGAGATGCAATTGCTGCTGGTATCTTCAATGACTTAGGATCTGGTTCCAATGTGGATGTATGTGTAATTCGCAAAGGAAGTGTGGACTACAAAAGGACCTACGATGAGGCTAACAAAAAAGGACAGAGACAGAATTCCTATAAATATCCCAAAGGTAAAATTTATATTTTGGTTTGGAGTGGTAAATTAACCACAGAACATAAGAATTTTGTTATTGCCGTCATAAAAAGGTCGCGCCAAAATGAAGTGAACCAGAAACCTATAAAAATAGTTCGTCGCGAAAATTTTCTTTTGTTACTATAGTCTGTCCATTTTATATTAAGAAAGATGCCAGAAAAAACGATTAAAATCCATGCACGGACCAAATTACACTGCAACATAAATGCAATAAAATTGTTTTTTATTTTTATTTCTCGAAAACGAAGCAAGATATGAAAACAATTTAACAGACAAGAAAAGGATATTTTTAGTTGCTTAATCCGAAAAAAATATAAAAATTACCAAAAGTCAGTGGCGTCTTATTTTTTGCCAATATTATTTGTTAAGGCGCCCCCTGAGACGTCACTGGACGTAATAATTTAGCGCTACACGAGCGTTTTATCACTAAAACTATCATTACTAAAATTAAATTAAATTCTGCTAAAGGATATTAAAAATATTTATAATTAAAATACTCGTTAAAATTATTTAAAAAAAAAACTTTATTTATTTATTTAGGTCTTTAGGATACAAACAGAATAAATTCCAAAAATAGTATCCTGATATTGCTAGAGCAATATCTAGATAAAATTACGAAAATAATACAATTTAAACATCACCTAAGTCTAACCTAATATTTAACCCCAAATATCTCCGTTCATGTTGGATTTATCAAAAAATTTTATGGAACATAATTCGATCAAAAATTAATTATCTTTAAGAACCACAACATTTAAAAGTTCCCGTCATCGAAAAAATTCTTTGCACCGTGGCGCCACCTACATCTTGTATTATTCAAACACCTTTTTACACAGTTGTGAAGCCAATCATAGAGGCTAAAAACTGGCGTTTACAGAATTTACATGTCACTTTTAGTTTTCGAAATAATTGGCCTGGGAGTTTTTATTGAAACACCCTGTATACCGCTGTCAACGTCCAGTCATAAAACTAACCCCATAAACTAACCTCAAGATATTAAATTAATAAAGAAACGGATGCTAACGTCTTGTCTTAAACTAACCTCAAATTTTTTAGTTGAACTCCGTGCCGTAACCTTAACCCTATTTATTTTTTACAGGCACAACAGCTGTTTTGTCAACCAAAGTTGTAGACGTTGAAGAAGTTATGGTTAGAACATTTGAACAAGAAGAGATGGACACTGCTTAATTTTTTTTTGTGTCCTTATTTTTTTACTGTATAATTAAGTATTCATAATAACATTATTTGTGGAAAAGCACAGAAAAATAAATCATTTTGGATATTTGAAGTGTTTTTTTGGTTTTTGGAATATCAAAATATGTCTGAAAAAAGTATAACTTCCAAAAAAATTATTTTCACTAATTCACTCATATATTATATACAGTGTGTGTATAAAGTCTGGAAACGGCTTAATGACATCACAATTTACTGGCCGATTTAAACCAAATTTGGTACAGTTGTGTAAGAAGATCTAACGCACCGAATGACGATATTGGCGTTGTTGCCAGCTTTTTAGTTTGTCTGGAATTCGAACGAATTTTATATTTTTAAATATAACACCCAGTATATTTTTACATTTTTAAATTCCACATAAAATTATAATTATTTTTTATTAAATGCATTATTAGTCTATACTTCATAGTTTCCGAGATATTGACTCTCGAAAAGTGACATTTTTGAACTTTGACAGCTTATAACTTTCTAACAGTACGTCTTAGAGCAAAACGGCTTACATGTCCCTATCTTTAATTTTTATTATCTTCCCAAAAAAATCAACTTCCGGTTAAACCGGATGTAACTCGAAAGCAGGAAATATAGTTGTTCCGGTTTAACTGGAAGTTGATTTTTTTGGGAAGATAATAAAAATTGAAGATAGGGACATGTAAGCCGTTTTGCTCTAAGACGTACTGTTAGAAAGTTATAAGCTGTCAAAGTTCAAAAATGTCACTTTTCGAGAGTCAATATCTCGGAAACTATGAAGTATAGACTAATAATGCATTTAATAAAAAATAATTATAATTTTATGTGGAATTTAAAAATGTAAAAATATACTGGGTGTTATATTTAAAAATATAAAATTCGTTCGAATTCCAGACAAACTAAAAAGCTGGCAACAACGCCAATATCGTCATTCGGTGCGTTAGATCCTCTTACAAAACTGTACCAAATTTGGTTTAAATCGGCCAGTAAATTGTGATGTTATTAAGCCGTTTCCAGACTTTATACACACACTGTATATGTACATAATATTATTGTGTATTCAAAAATATACATATATCGATAAATATCGTCACCTAAATATCATGATATTTATCACGGATATACATATATCAGGAGATTTATCACGGATATAATATATAGTTCAATATAAATATTTATTTAGATACAAAATAGATTAAAAACGAAAAAAAAATGGTGAAAACGGATTTACCTTTTTGGCAGGGGAGAAGGTAACATTTCTGAGAAAATTATTCTAGATTGTGGTAACGATTTTCGATCGAGAAAATAATTAAAAGTAATCAGGTTTTGGCTTTAACGTTTGTTATCCCTTTGGAAGGGGCAGTTTTGGATGCCCCCAAAGCCGCTACTGCACCAGCTGTTTCTTCTGAAGTAAACTTTGAAATTAAACAACAATAAATTGATAGGACATCACTTTTAATATAAAAATTATAAAAAAATAGTTGATAATTAAGTATAAATCTCTCAACATTAATAAAATTTCTAATTAGCAACATCTGGAATAAATACATATGAGAAAAATAATTTTTTTACTAGAAATAGTCAGTCAGTAAATAAATAATTTATATAGGATGTATGTAAATTTAAGATTCTAAACGTTAGAATAATTCATATATTATGTACTTTATTTAAAATAATACATTGGAAGCATACCATTTTGTTCACCAATAGCAGTAACTTAGGTTCTAAAACCAATCAGTAGGTAAAAAATCGCCTTTCTATAAATTTCTTACAGACCAGCTCTTGAAAGATTTTTTATTCCATCCATAATTTTTTTATTGTATTTTACATGTAGGTACCTATCAAATAGGTATTTTTAATTTTTTTAGTTGCAAAGCCACTGCATTGAATTTCACAAATTTTTACTAGTGGGGAAAAATGGAATTAAAAAAAACGTATTCATAAAAAAATATGTTTTAAACATTTTATGTAAATCGATTCAGTGTCTTTTGCGATTTCGGGCTTACACCCAATTGTACCGGGTGGCCAAATAAGAACGGTTCTCGGCCGTATCAAGGAAACAGGAAACCTTACAGCACAGAATATGCTATAATATATTCTGTGCTTACAGTTTTCGTAAAAAATATCGTTAGTATTAACTAGAGAAATTGCTGGCTACTATCATCAAATTCGTGTGATGTCTGTTAGGGGGCGTATTTAATAGTAATAATAGGTTTATTTAAAATTTAATAATATAATAAATATATGTTTATGTTGTCTTCTATAAACTTATTCTTCAAGCTGAGCTTGTTAGGGGCAAATCTTATTTTTTGTTGTAGTATTTAAAATCATAAATATACATTAAAAATCAAGTTTTAAAGTAAAGATGTCAATCATCAAAAAATATTCTTATATAAATTATTCATTAAGCATTTCTAAAAATATTTTCAAATTGTCTGTTTTTAATATCCATATGTTTTTATTTCGACTTAAATTTTTTTTTAAAGAAATCTATTTTTTTATTTTTGTTGGTAAATAA
Organism: Polydrusus pterygomalis; assembly: GCA_963969555.1. Taxonomy (NCBI): domain Eukaryota; kingdom Metazoa; phylum Arthropoda; class Insecta; order Coleoptera; family Curculionidae; genus Polydrusus; species Polydrusus pterygomalis. The sequence continues at coordinate 9,136,471 of OZ018376.1, forward strand.
TCGTTTAAATAAAAACAAATATTTGAAATTTTTTTGTCCTATGGACTTATTTATTTTAGGTTTTATGGTTATTTCATTTTTATGACGTGTATTTATGATTATGGTTTTTAAATTATATAAGGTTTTTATTTTTAAATATATATACAGAGCGACCTCGATAATTCGGACCTTCAGTAAACCAGATTCTTCGGTAATTCGGCCAAGACTTATATAATTCGGACCTTCAGTAAACCGGATTCTTCGGTAATTCGGCCAAGACTTATATAATTCGGACCTTCAGTAAACCGGATTCTTCGGTAATTCGGCCAAGACTTATATAATTCGGACCTTCAGTAAACCGGATTCTTCGGTAATTCGGCCAAGACTTATATAATTCGGACCTTCAGTAAACCGGATTCTTCGGTAATTCGGCCAAGACTTATATAATTCGGACCTTCAGTAAACCGGATTCTTCGGTAATTCGGCCAAGACTTATATAATTCGGACCTTCAGTAAACCGGATTCTTCGGTAATTCGGCCAAGACTTATATAATTCGGACCTTCAGTAAACCGGATTCTTCGGTAATTCGGCCAAGACTTATATAATTCGGACCTTCAGTAAACCGGATTTTTCGGTAATTCGGCCAAGACTTATATAATTCGGACCTTCAGTAAACCGGATTCTTCGGTAATTCGGCCAAGACTTATATACATATACTGTACTAACCTATTCAGCTTCAGTAATCCGAATTATTTACTAATTCGGATCACCGCGGTTTTAATTAGTCCGGATTATCGAGGTTTCACTGTATTAAGATGTTATAAATGTAAAGTTGTCTTATGTTCAACTTTTTTGTTTCTGAATATAATTCTTTTGAAGGATAAAGATAATCTTGATTGAATATTAAAATTCTAATTTTTTAACTAAAGTTCTATTTATTCCTTCCCAACCTAAAATTCCGTAATTTTAATGAGTTTTAACTAACGCGTAATATAATATTTCCATATTATGTCTTACATTTAAAAAAAATTTAATGTTTTTAAAAATCGGTAGTAAACTTCTAAATTTTTTAATTAAGTATTCTAAGCTAAGCAAAAATTCCAATTTAATTTACTGTCAAAAATAATTCCTAAATATTTTATTTTATTAAATTTAAAAAATTGGAATGTCTTCATTTATTTGAATACTATTCATATTTCGTGGTAGGTTATTAAGGTTTAAAGTAAAAGGAATATAATTTGTTTTATTAAAATTAATTGTTAACAAATTGTTATCAATCCAATTTTTTATAATTTTAAAATATTTTTTAATTTTATTATTTAACTTGTCCCAATATCGGTATAAAAAATTGTAGTATCATCTGCAAAACTATGAATTTGAAATGATCCCGTCAAATAGAAAATTAGAGTTTTCTCTTTATGTTGCTCAATTAAGATGTACTGAAAATATTTATTTTTAAATCCGTAGGATATGCTAAGTATTTTTTGTTTTAAATACTTTACTCTATCTTTTAAAATAAAATTGTGATGGAATATCAAAATTTGCTTACTATAAAAACTCGTAACTTTGTTTGGGCTGAACTGATTTCGACGAACTAGGTCTTATTCGATAGAGTTTTCTTTTCCTATCCATTGCGCTTTGGTTTATTTTTCGTAAATCTTGCTTTTTCCGTTTCTGAAATATCAACAAATAAAATAAACAGCTTTTTGAGTTTTTAATTCTCCAAATCAAGGTATTTCATTTCGTTTTTTTTTTCAACAAAACACTGAAACTTGATAAATCAGAAATCAAATCTAGCGGGAAAAGTAAGCTTTACGGAAAAAGCAAAAAGCTCAATGGATAGAAAAAGAAAAACTCTATCGAATAAGATTAAGTTTGTTAAAATCCGGTCAGACCAAACGAAGTTACCAGGTTTTATATGGAGCAAATTATGACATTCCCCACCATTTTATTTTAAAAGATATAGTAAAATATTTAAACCAAAAAAGGTTCGGCATACCGCAAGGAGCAAAAAATAAACGTTTTCAGTACTTCTTAATTAGGCAACATAAAGAGAAATTCTAAATTTTATATTTGATCATGCCTAGCGGACACCTAACGAACTTGTAAATAATTTGCAGTCATTTACCACATACCAACTCACTCTGCTAACTGGTGTCAATAATGGCAACCTTCTCGGCCATTGTTATAGCTTTAGTCTTAACTGTATATAACTACTTTCTTTACAAACTCTAACCCTTATGAACAATAAAATCCCATGTATCTTTCCACCTTAACCCTAAAATATCGCTTGTAGTTAAGGCCACATTACCATAACTCAAAACGCTAAACTTTTTAAACACGTAAATAACGCTAAACATAATAAACAACGTAGTCAATAACAATAAATTAGCTAACATTTTTACTTTGAGTATGTTATTTAACACAGTGTACACATGTTCAACTGTAGCTGCAAATAAAAGGGTTTTAAACACAAACGCTGGTAAGTAATGGTGTAAAAATAACGTCCTTTCCACAAAATAGTAAGGTAAATAGTGAAATAGATAACCCAGGAAGAATACTACTCCTATAAGTTGAAACTTTTCCCACTTTTCTTGGTCCAAGTCGAAGCATTGGCGCCTGCGCCTTAGAAGATACAGCACAAGAAGAAAGAAGTAAATTACAAGACCCAGGGTTGCCAGATGCCATACAGCTAGGTTGCCTAAGAGATGAATTTGTGCCTGGAAAAAGATTAGATGCATTGGTAGAACCAATATACATATTATTATCAGTTTGTGCGCGTATGCAGTTCTTTTTAGTTTCCTCGCAAAGGAAAAGTAAAGACAAAGAGATTCACTTACATTACTTTCTGACGAAACCCAGTAAGCTATGCCCCTGGACATTAAGGGCCATTCCAGTGGTTCAGAACTATACATGTGGTTTTGAACACTTTCGGTGGTGACGAACATCATTTTGTAGTGCAGTTCAAAGAATTTTTCCCAAAATGAGAGTGACGTAGCTGCTGTTGGTATCATTTCTGCTGTTACCAGCTCTCTTTCTCGTTCCTTTTGATCTTCGGCTGGAAAAACAACAATATAGTGATGGCATAGGTACACACCGAGTGTGGTTATATATAAAAGCCTGTTTACATTAGGTGCAATCGCTGCATGCAGTTTATAGCGAGGCAATTAATTGCATTGCATGACCGTTTACATCGCGTTTACATTATGAAGCAGTTAATTTCAAGCAAGTATCTTGACAACAAATATTACCAATCCAAATATCAGCTGATTAAATAAGAGGTTATGTGTTTTGTTGATTTTCCTGTAGTTTCTGTAATTTTTTGTTGTGATTTTTGTTAATTAAAACATATTGTACTTTCAAAAATATATGATCATAAAGAAAATCACAAAAACCTACACCCAAACGCTTCAAAATACAAACAAATACTTTTGTAGAGGTTGTTTACATTTGTTATCAGGTTGGTAATGAAAATAATACTAGAAAAATCACTAAAATTGCATGCTATTTGCAATCAAATTAGAACATTTCCTAATTTCGTGCAATGCAAATAAAATTGCATCAGCTGATCAGAAAGTCACCAAAGCGCATGCCTTGAGGCAATTTTTTATTGCAATTGCATTGACTGCACCTAATGTAAACAGGCTTTTAGACTCTAGTACTTCTTTCTTGACACCCCTATTGATCGTACAGAAGTAGTAGTTAGTTTATGTACTACTAAGAGAGATGGCGCTAAATGCTATATACAACCAATGAAGGTTTATAAAATTAGTTTAAGTATTTTGGTGGATTGGCTAAACAATAGAGGTGTGCTTAAGAGTTATTTTTGAATCACCGGTGACTGTTATTTTAAATTAACTGTTATTTTAAATAGTGTTGGGAAAAACCGATGATTTTAATAATCGAGTAGTCACTACTCGAGCGATTTCAATAATCGAGCGATCGCTCGAGCGATTTATCACTCAAAATTTCGGTTCAAGTATCAAGTAGTGAATGAATTCAATGAATAGCGCATTAAGTGCGTTCGGTTTTGAAAAGGTCGAGCAGAGCGAGCAGATGCAGATTTAATGTCACGTGATATTCGGGCTAAACGAGCGCGTAGTATTTACCGAACCCTTTTAAGAGTTTGTCGAGTTCCATGTTCCATCTGACATAAAATATAAAATTAACCGCACTTTATGTTTGGTGGTTTAAAGAGACGAAAATGGAAAATATTCTAGCTGTAATTGCTGTGGCACTTAAGGGGAGCACAAATGATGATGTTTGATGATGATAGCGACGAGGAAGAAAGCTGTTCGATTACAAAAGTTGATGGCTATGCCGAAAATATTGTCCCAGCATTCTCTGACAAACAATTTCAATATAATTTTCGTATAACACCGGAAACTTTTGAAGTTCTATTGCAAAAAGTACACAGTATTTTGCCTCCCGAAGCAACTCACAAAGGACATCCATCAATACCGTTGGAAAAAGAACTTTTAGTTATGATCTGGTGTTTGTCCAATTTGGAATGATTTCGGTACGGGAATTATGTTTGATTTTGTATGTTAGGTAAAACAAATTTTTTGTATGTTAGGTAAAACAAATTTCCAAATTTGTTGTCAAAACACAAATTCAATTAGTTTGCTCCGTTAGCTCCATATTTTTAGGTGAGGCGGTACGAGGTAACTCCGAGTGCTCGATTTTTCAAATATCGAACGCCGAGCAGTTACACCCGAGGTCATAGATCTAATAAACGAACGCAACACTGCACCAATGAGCAGACCGAGGAGACAGATTTGCATTAACCGAACGCACTAAATGAGCGAGTGGTTGATCGCTTGCCGCTCGATTCGGCAGATGTTTACGTTTACAGGTGATTCTATTTAACGAAACGCATGTCGCGATAGCGCCTTCTCTTTTATGTTTATGTGCCGTTAACAAAGACGTATGTCGTGTGAGACTTCGGAGCATTAACTTGAAAGCCGTCAAGCGACGATGGCCGAGCGGATATCGAATGAACGAACTTTCGCTCAGTGGTTAGTGCTTGACTGCTTGTTAAGCGACGATTTTCGCTTGAAATTATAACTCGAGTAGTCGTGTCAATAACCGAGTGATGTCGGTTATTTCAATAATCGAGTACTCGAGCGGTTTTTCACTCGAGCTATCCCAACACTAATTTTAAACTAGTGGTGGAAAAAACGGTTCCACGTCTGGAGCGTTCCAATCGCGAACGCTCCAAAAAAATACCGCTCCAAAACAACGTTATTTTGGAGCGACCAAAATTTTCCAACCGCGTGCTTATAGGCTACAATATTAAACGAACTGTTAAAATCCCAAAGAACCCATTGCAATTTTATGTAAGGGTCGCCGTGACGTGTGCAGTATGATTTACATGATTCATGATTTTTATTATAGTATTTATAGGATAACTTTCATTACACGGTTCATTTACACAACTATAAATATTTCTTTAGAAATATATAAATCGACGTTAAAAAGGTGTTTTTACTGTTTGTTTATTTATTCTTAAACTTATAAAAATGTTGGTATTATATTTTATTTTTACTATTCTTATTTTATTAACAGTAAAATTCGGTAAATCTAATAATCTAGCATCAGTCTTCTTTCAAATTCAAACTGCACCGCAAGACATTTTTCATAGTTCCACGTTGCAGCGCGATTCACTATTGTTCGTTCCTGAAGTTTTGCTCGCTTCAGCCGGAACGTAGGTTCCGACGAGTGCAGCGTCGCTTCGACCGGAGTGACGCTCCAGTCCATTATACCTTGTTTTATTATGCGTATTCAAGGGTATACAACCTCATCAGTCCTATCGATGTATTTTATGTTGCGGTCCAAGCACGTGGGCTTGCTAGATCTTACGCTCCGCTCCAAACCGTGAAACGTCGTTGCTGCAAAGCGGCATTGAAATGTAACGCAGAAAATGCAGCCGTCGCGTCGCGTCCTCTATGAGCGGTCTCGACCGTACGTTCTGTAAACTGCGGGCGCGGCTGACGTTTCCGTTGCCGATGTCGCTCCACGGTAACTAGTTACTTAGTCGTTGTGGAGCGCGTTGGAGCGTTATCAAAATATACCGCTCCAAAATCACGTTATCTAAATACCGACCCACCTCTATTTTAAACAGTTACCTGTTATTTTCAAAAAATGACTAAAATGAGATTTACTAAGGTGAAGGTGTCAATTTAAATAATCGACTTTTTCTCTTTTTAAATATTTTATTGGCGCCAAATTAAAATAGCTGTTATTTTGAATAATAACAACCTTTTCTCTATTTTATTTTCAGCATATTATGTTACTATATCCATCACATACCACACACCCTAGTCTCTAGTTAAATTACCAATAAAAATAAAGTCTATGTAGTATCATATACTAAGTATATACACACAATACGACGGTCACGACTCACGACATACGACATACACACACATAAATAGAAAATACATTAACTACAACGCTACAATGCCACAACGCGCTTCGGGGAATTACAGAATAATTGCCAACCTATCCACCAATCCACTATTTCCCTCGCAATTTTAAACGTGAAGAGTAGTGAAGACATGAAATTATCTTGTAACTATTTAACACCTTTCCTTTAAGCATAAGCATCCTGCAAACCAGGACTATCAAATATCAGAGAAATAACGTTCATTGGAAGTTAATTATACCTTACCGTTACCGCCCACAAAGTGATATGAAAATTATCCGATTACTAATAATAACCATGTTATTTTTTAATATCCAGTTATTTAACAGCGAGAGAAGGCTGCATGAGCCGGCGACTTAAGCAGCGGCAGTGCTGTGCGATCGGTTGGTATATGAATCACTAGTAGTTGCTTCACATCCTATTACTAAAATAACCATGTTATTCTTTATCCAGTTATTTAGAAAATAACAGCGTGCAGCGAAAGAAGGCTGCCATGAGCCGGCGAACTCAGTCGGTAGTGCGATGTGCGAGCGCTTGGTATATTGAATAACTGGTAACTGCTTCAGATCATATTTAATCACCGATAGCGACTGTTATTTCTTAATAACCGGTTAGTTTTAACCGTGACAGTTATATCGTCACACCTCTACTAAACAATAAACAAACATTCAATGCAATGCCATGATACTAAAACAGACTAGATCAGCCACCGCATGCACTCAATATGTCTAGTAGGGATGTTACGGAATAGCTTTTTCTCGTACCTAGTTGGACCTGTACCTATTCCAAACCCGAACCTATTCCAAATACCTATTACAGGTCCAAACTATTCCAGGTCAAACTTAAACGCCGCTCCGTCGATTGGCGCTATTCCGGCTGCATGGCCGACACGAGTTTTTAAAGAAGGCCGCTAGAACTCCAGCGTGGCCAGCAGTTTCCGATTGTTCGAATTAAATTTCGTTATAAATTTTTGTAACAGATTATTTTTCGCACCAGACTTTTTTGGAAGATTTGATTGTAACGAAGGCCTATTATTTAAAGAAACATGAAGAATAGGCATAGGTACATCCACCATATATGTTGTCTTTTTAATTAATTCTTCATTGCTGGTTGTATATCCTACATTAAATACGCTATGTTGCCCAATAAATTATTACAATATTTTTAGAAATATTTTTTATTTATTACTATTTTCCTTTATCTTTATTTAGTGAGATTATTTTAATTATTGCAATGTGCTCGTAACGGCAACGTTTAAAATTGTCAGCTGCAAATTCTCCATATTATATGAATTTAAAGCAAAACCTGTAGCCGTTCCATTTCCTATATCGTACCTGTACCTGTCAACAGTGACAACTTGAAAAAGGAATAACAATGAAACCAGGGAATCAAACATGTGACAGTGCCAACGGACCTGGAATAGGTACCTGTTAATAGGTAATAGGTACACGGAATAGGCAGATGATACCTATTCGAAAAGAACAGGTCCAGTTCCACTGTAACACCCCTAATGTCTAGACTTATGCTCAACTCAACTTACTTATAGAGGATTGGGGATTGCGGATTACCGTGAGAGATGGAGGCTGAAGAACAGCCAAAAGCCGGTTCAGGTTGTCAGACCTGAACCAAGAGGCCAAAAGCCTGTTGAGATAAGCACAACGCACAACATTTTACCTACATTTAGTATATCTATGCTCCTCAACGTTCCAAACAGTGTCATCCTGATTCAATACTCTATCGGCAGCAACTTCATGTTGATGAAAGCCCCAGTCAGGCAACTGTCTTCCGGTAAACTTCAGGGCGGTGTTAGAGTCGACGTGTACGAGCCTTACTTGTGATTGAATTGTGTGCCATGTATCGCCTATTTGATCCCTGTTAATTGGTTAATAAATTGGTTTAAATTGAAATGTTGAAACGAATCATTTATGAGAGGATTCCGTAGCTACCCGCATTTATTTTCTACCCGTTCCGTTGGCCGGCGTCGCGTCTCAGAGTAGCGTTCGTCACTAATGTTAGGAACAGAGACAATCAATGGGAGACTGAGAAAGATTATTGGAATTAGACTAAAAGTTAAAACTTCGGTTTAAAAAACACTGTAATTTTCTTAAAAATGCTTTTGATAAAGCTGTTTAGAATTAATTAGGTACAGAATATTGGAAAGTTAATATATTATTATTGTTTTAAAAATAATATATAATATACAGTGAATCTTCGGATGGACGCATGAATAGGCGAAAAAGGCTTACATTTTTTTAGTTTAACCTTAAAAATGCCTTTATTCCAAACTAACGTTTACAATTTTATTCATTACATTGAAAATGACAATATAATATAGAAAATAATAATCATTAAAAAAATAACAATAAAAATGGAAGTTAATTCAATTTAATTCATTAATAAAATCAAGTTTAAAAAATCGTAAAAATAATTTAATTTAGTAAACATCACTTTAATAATTGTTTTTTAAAAATTGTCAATTTTTTAATATTTCTGATATTTTTGGATTTTATTATTCCGTCACATAAAAGCGATTTATTTTTTTCCGAAATTACTTTTTGCTGTAATGTTTTGATAATTTACACAATGTATGGTGTTATGATCATGTAATGCCTTATTCTCCTGAAGTGTTATTAATTTTTATTCTGATAAAATAATAGAGTGAATTAGAATACAAATTTTTAATTTATAAATGTTTTGAGCGTGTAAATATCCCTTCGGTCTATATCGATTAACAGTTGGTTCTAAATGTGGTAATTTGTGTATACATAACTTATTTTGCAATTTTTGTAATGGTTTTAAGTTTGATAAACAAGCAGAGATCCCCATACAGAAGCTAAGTATTGTAATTTTGAATATATTAATGAAAAATATATATTTCTTAAGTATTTCAAAGGAATGTAATATCTAGCTCTGTATGAAACAGATACCAAAGGAGACATCGAGTTTATATTACACTGGATATGGCCTTTCCAATTTAAATTTTCGTCTAAAACAAATCCTGAAAATTTTGTCGTTTTTGAATACCTAATGAATATTTTCATTATTAACTGTTAAGGGGTTAATGATAGAATTTATTTTATTTTTAGTTATAATAAAAAACGATTTTGAAAACTTTTTTTCGATTTAAAATTTTTAAATCATTAATATTAAAAAAAAATTCCGCGAATATATCATTTATTTTTTGTTTTCTCCAGAAAGCGGCTAATATCCGTGTTTGTGTAACAATTCCCTACAGTTTTCATTAAACAAAAATGATAAATTAGTAAAAGCAAAAATTGAAACAGTCAAATTTGCCCATTTTTCTTCTTCTACTTTTATAAATTCATCCTTTTTGAACGTAAAACTGTTGGTAATTATGCACCAGTGGTGGGTATTTGGCCGATTCTTGGATAAAATGAAGAAGTAACGAAATATTGATCAAAAACGAAATGGCGCATGCGTAACTAGTCACAAGACGATATAAGGTATCCCTAACTAACATTTTTTTATTATTTCGTATTTTGATTTTTATTCATAAAATAAATTTAAATATAACAGCACCATATTATGAAAATTTCTTGACAAAATTGAATGAAGTTTATATTCATGAAACAAGAGGAAAAAATAACTTTATTTTGGATCATACAAATTTGAAATCGACTCAAAAATCAATATTTTTTAGTGGTGCTATAGAATATAACACGTTAGGAAATGAAATTAAAAGGTGTAATTTAAAACTACTTGTAAAAAAATTAAAGAATCAAATTGTATGTAAAAAAGTTTAATAAAATAGGCTTTCTAGATTGTAATTATCTATCAGGAGAGAAGAAAAAATTTACAATTTGAAATGTACTTAAATAGTTCAATGAACTAATATAATGTTTTTTCTTAACAGTATCATTTTTCCACAATCTCTTGAGAATCTTTTTTAAACTTACTTATTAATAATATCAACTTTCCACAAATTCTGGGCAGACATTGAAATGTTGTAGTCAATGTAACAGGAAACTTCTTGACATTGAGGGGACATGGCGGCAGCCACATCATGCGAATTTAGAGCCCTGCTTGTTATACCTAAAAAAATGCATTACCACTGTAAACTATGCCAAAATTAAGTATCTAGAATAACAACGAATATATATCCTAACTCGAGATTACGAAAAAAATTATGTTAAACAGAAATGTAGACTCTAAACTGACTCAGTTTATCTTACCATGAACCAGCTGAATAACATCCCCATGTTTAATAGCATCTACAGGCTGTTCAACCACTAAATCGTTTTTCTTAGGTCTTTTGACAATCCACCAGTTATTTACATCTTTAAATGAGTAGCAAGTTACTTGCTGTTGATGACTGGAGCCCCGTTTATCTGGGTATTTTATGGGGTACATGGCGTTGTGAGAGTGCAGCCAGCATGTCCTACCATGGGTGTGTCTAAAAATCCATATACATAATTATAGTGACATGCCCATTCATACAGAAGTTCTTAGACTAACATCCAATACAAATATAAAAAAGCAAACACCAAATGTAAATAGGACAAGAATTAACAATAAAAAGTCAATAGATCTAGTTGTATTTTTTTAGTAGTCTTTTTGGTGAATCCGCACCTATATTTAACAAATCACCTCCAAACCTGTTCCCATTTTTCATAATTCGATTAATAGCAGAATTTTCCCAATACAAAGTACAGGGTGTCCCAAATTCGAGCCTCATCATGGGGATCTCGGAAACTATAAGAGATACAGCATTGGTCAAATTGTGGCAAAGTTGCGCAATTTCGTACTGAGCAATATCGCGAAAAAATATCTAAGCTATCTTTTTTAGTTTTTGAAATTTTTGCAAAAAACTAAAATTTTAAGTTTTTGTTTTTTTAAATTGCTCGATTTATTTTATCCGTTACAGAAAAACAAGCACAACATTGTTAAGGCAACTTTTTACGCTCCATATTGTGACGTTTTTAGAATTTCGTTACAACGTTTTGTTTTTGTGGAACTATTATCAACTTTAATTTTTTAAATACGGACCTGCATTTTTTATTTTATTTTTTGATAGCCCTTTAAGCCCTGAAATCAACCATGTACCACACTTAATTATATTGAGACGTTTTGGTGTCATTATTACATGTTCAGGAATGTGATAATTATTTTTAAATACGGCCCTGGTGTTAGTTGTTAGATTGAAATATCGTTTAGCTTGATTTTGGTGGGTTACAGAATCTAAAATATTTTGTAGTTCTTCCGGCCCCATTCGTGTACCATATTTGACTATAATGAGGCTGCAAGCGTTCAGGATAGTCCTGTAAATAACGGTCACAAGAAATTTGTGAATTCCTATTGGAAGAATAATAAACTCGTAACATGTCGCGCTTTTCTAAAGCAGAAAACATAATTTTGCTGAAATATTCAGTATAAATGGTGACTGCAGTTGTCAAGATAATTAAGCCAAACAATCAAGGAAAAGTTCTTGTCATAGCCACCTTTGTTTTGTTTAGTTTTATTTTTACTTTGTTACAAATTATATAAAAACTTAAATATAGTTAATTATTTGTATACAATTCCGGATCCATTTACATGTTGTATGTGGTAAAAAGATTAAGTAACTAACAACAGGACCGTATTTAAAAATAATTATCACATTCCTGAAGATGTAATAATGACATCAAAACGTCTAAATATAATTAAGTGTGGTACATGGTTGAATTCAGGGCTTAAAGGGCTATCAAAAAATAAAATAAAAAATGCAGGTCCGTATTTAAAAAATTAAAGTTGATAAAAGTTCCACAAAAACGAAACGTTGTAACGAAATTCTAAAAACGTCACAATATGGAGAGTAAAAAGTTGCCTTAACAATGTTGTGCTTGTTTTTCTGTAGCGGATAAAATAAGTCGAGCAATTTAAAAAAACAAAAACTCAAAATTTTATTTTGCAAAAATTTCAAAAACTAAAAAAGATAGCTCAGATATTTTTTTGCGATATTGCTCAGTACGAAATTGCGCAACTTTGCCACAATTTGACCGATGCTGTATCTCTTATAGTTTCCGAGATCCCCATGATGAGGCTCGAATTTGGGACACCCTGTACAGTCATGTCTAGGTTCAAATATTTTAAATTCTCTTAATAATAGTGTTACCTAAAGTCAGTATTTTGACTTTGATTAGGATATATTATTATAATAGGTCTATTTTTTGGACAGTAAGGGATTTTAGAGTAAACATTTTAAATTTTGCATTGCCCTACATCTTTGTTTTGTTTCTATATTTTATTGTTTTACTTTACATACATGTATTTCATTATTTAATTGAAGGGTCGAGTGGATAAAGGAGGTAACTAGCAAAATTATAAAACTGAGAAAATTAGCTTTACAGTTTTTTTTACTAGAACAAAGAAAATTGTTAATATAATAAGTTATTGTTAAAAGTAAGTCATCTTTTAACACCAAATATTAATTTACTGTAGCATTCATAAACTAAAAGTTTTACATAGCTTCTAATTTTTCAAAAAACTGAAGTTACCTCCTTGATTCACAAAAATGATATAACAAATAGAAGTTAAGAATATAAGAAGGTTACAAAAAGTGAATATTTTTGTCTTAAAATATATATTTTCTTCATTTAACATTATAATATATCAACCTAACTATTTTCTTGGTTCCTGATTATTTCCTCGTAGTACTAACGGCATGATTTCTTTACAAAAATTGCTTGAGTTTTTAAACAGTAAATTTATTAACCTTAAAAATATTTATGGATAAAGAAGGTAAATACTTAAATAAGTGGATAAAGGAGGTAAGTTTTGTTACTTACCTCCTTCATGCATAACTAATTAAAAAAACAAGTTAATTTACCTCCTTCATCCAGTGCTATTTTCCAAGTTTATGCGATATTTTAGATTCCTTTGATTGCATGTGAAAGAACGTCACTTATAACCAGTGGCGGCTCGTGGTTATTTGAAGTGGGGGGTCATTTAGTATTGTAAGGATATAACAACAGCGCCGCAGGCTAATCAAATCGCCGAAGGCGAAATTTTTTTTTGAGTGCCACGCCCATAAAAGTCTTTTTTGGCCTATTAAAATTTTAATTTTGATTTATTTACACTACTTATATTATTTTTTCGCGGGAAAAAAACTAATAAGTACTATAATTTTGTGATAAAAAATCAAAAAATAACCTATACCTACTTAGATTTTAAACAGATTTGAATTTGAGGTGGATTCTTCTCTCCTTAGTTTCTGCAAAGTGATCAATTACCAATTACAAAAATTTCTATGCACTTCCTTATTTTTGTCCTTACTTGTTTGTGTAATTATTAAATTCGGTTGAGGACGACCATTTGTTTTAAACATTAAGCGTTTATCAAAATCCAAACTATTACTGCTTTTTAAGTCTTTAATATTTTTTACAACCGACATTTTGACTATTTTGAGAGAGACATAATAAATTATTTAACACAATACTCTTTAAATACTTTAAATAATAACAAACAACAATTTATTAAACCCGACCGGCACCCGTAAGTAATTTAAAAATTCAAAAAATGTAAACAATGGCAAACTGACAATGAATATTTGAATATAGTGAATATACATTATACAACCCTCCTTACTGCAGCAATCAGTTAAGCCAATAAATTTAAAATAAACGAACTGCACCTCAACGTAACTCCCAAGATCTTCCTACACGTTTCTGCAAAATGGCGACGTTTGTCGGAACTTCATCGAAAATTGATACGGCTTGAAGCCCGGACGGACTCTTTTTCTTTGTCTTTCCTTCCAGTAGCAGCATATGCATGATACAAAGAAAGAAGAGATATGACATTGCGCATGTGGGCGGAGCCAAATCGACCGCTGCTTACGTCATGTGGTGATAATTTTCTGGCGGGCTTCGTATAACCTACGTTTGGTTTTATGTACTATTGTTATTATTTGTTATACAGAAAGAGGTTTTTAGTGTTTTTTTTGGATTAATATTGTTGTTTGTTATTGACAATTAGTTCTTAATATGCGTTGTGCAGTGGCGTTATGCATAAGTGATAATATGACAGCTTTTATTTGTTATAATTATCTGCAAAAAGTATATACCTACATATTTATGATACAAATCTATGTAAAATATTTAAAATTTTAGCTTGAAAAAATGGTTCTCTTCCTCGTACATAGGTGAGATAAAAAAGTTTAATTTGACGAAATTGATTTAAAATAATAAACTGTTATATGTGTGCCTTATTTTTTAATAATTGTTAATATGTACCTCTTATTACTATTATGATAACTACCAGTCCTAGTATATTTTTTTAATGTCTAAATGAGTTTTTTACATCCTTATCCTTGGTCAAATTATAGTCAAATGCAGTGGCGGACTGGAGCGGGTGGCCGGGTGGCCATCGCCACCGGGGCCAGAAGGTCTTTAGGGGCCAATTGGTCCAAACATTTAAACAACCATTTTTTTTTTCAAAAATTTTTCTTAATGGGGCCATAGAGGTCATGTAGCCACCGGGGCCAAATGATTCCAGTCCTCCACTGGTCAAATGTTAACAATATAAATTTATAAACAGACATCTCCAAAAATATTATCGTTTCATATAGCATAAAAAAATCTTAATAAGCAAATTAATTGATTTTGGTCATTTAAGGCTCGAAACTGTTTTCTAAAAATGTTTAAGACTGCACATTTGTACCTATTTTTTTTTTCAAACAATTTATTGCTTAAGGTGGAAGGACCGAAAAATATAGGGTATTTTTTTATGATTTTGTAAAAATAAATAAGTAAATTACAATTATTGTAATCATTTAAAAGATAAAATGTATGTCAGCATAAGCAGAAAATTATTTTCATTGATACCAAATATATGCTAACTTTTAACATTTAACCCAAGAACATCATGAAATACGTTCTGATTTATGAACCTCTATCCTTAAAGTACTTAAAATAATATGCACTTAAATCGTCCAAAGCAAAAATTGCAAAATATGCAGTAAAATTTCTATTTTTACCGGCTAATCCTATGTAATTTTAAATCTCGCTAGCACCACATGACGTCATTGCGCGGACCGGACCGAATTGGGAATACGATCGATCATATCTTTCTTTCTTTGTATCATGCAGCATATGTTTATTTCTTTCTTGCACGCTTGCGCATTAAAACATCACTGGTAATACACAGACAGCGGTGGTCAAGCGTTGCCTGGACCGAATATACGAGGAACATACGATAAGTACCGTTATTTGTAGTGCGTGGCTGCGATCATAAACGCGAATCTGGTACAATACGAGGGATATTTTAGAGGTAATAGTAATAGTATACGAAACAAACGATGTTTGTAAACTTAATAAGTGTTAAGTTACATGAGAAGAGAATTAGTGAGGGAGGTCATTGACCAAATGACCTTAAGGAAGAGCCGCCACTGCTTATAACCTTTATCCACAACAGTCTAATTTTTTAACAAAATGTTAGTTACCCCCTTTATCCACTCGACCCTTCAATTAGTTCCTTACATATTTCTTGTATGGACCTGTGTAGTTAATTTATTAAATTTGTGATTCTTTGTTATAACAGGTCCTACAATGTCTTTATTTTTAAGTTTGCTTATATTATTTAATATTTTACACTTAAAACCCAGCTTTGTTTATAGGAATATTATGTTCTTTCAACAATAACTTCTAGTTCTGTCTGCATCCCAAATGTAATAATAAATAAATAAATAAATAAAGCATATTTTGATTTGATTTGAATGATATATTTTGACAAAGTTATATATAGATGTGAGGAGAGAATATTCAGAATATGATTGAATAAAATTTAACAGCCATAGTACTAAAGGGTGGGTACTAACCACTACAACTAACCTATTGTCTTCCTAATTTTCACAACAACTTAAACTGTTTAACATACCTTAAAGTAATCTGTGATCCATGTGCTACCAAGAGTGGCTGTCCTTTGGTTATACTAGCCAATCCTCCATCTAGAGAAGCTTGAAATGCACTAGTCATAATACTATCATGAGGCCCTGCTTTGTGCAGAATGCTTAGATGTAGATAAAATATGAAAAGATAGAGCACCATAGATACAATACCCCCTATTATACTTTGAGTAACAAAACGAGTCATTAGAGAAACATCAGACATGTTTTTCTTTGAAAGGAGATTCCAAAAATCACGTAAAATGATGGAAACAGCCAAAAGGCATGAGTAAAAGCCTGCATATTTTACACTTAAAGAACAGGTTAAGGATATAGTCGCAGAGACTAACCAAAACAACCATGGTGTGCTGTAAGGCCTATCATAGTACTTTCTGAACTTTAGTATGCATAAAATACCAAACAGAGAAAAAAATAATAGCATGGAATCCATAAGAATAAACCTACTTTGTGTTAATAAGGAATTGTCAAATAAAAATAGCAAAGCAGCAAATATCGATGTCCACTCTGTAAGACCCATTTCAAGCATTAAATGATATGTAGTAGGAATAATAAGACTTCCAAAAAATGCTGGTACAAAACGTAAAGCTACTAGAGGTACAGACTCACTGTAGGGGCTTCCTATGCGGTCGAATTTGAACTTTCCATCAAAACCAGCAATGTATGCAGCTAAAGCAATAAGCTGTTTACCTAGAGGAGGGTGTGAGTCAAAGAAAAATGTGTTTTTCATGTAGAGGGAGACATATTTGCCATAATGAAGTTCATCGAACCTGGAAGAGAACAATGCAAAACTTAAATATAAAGACTAAAATAGGACGTTTACTAGACTTCCATCTACTGTCTAAACTTATAATAATAATAGTAATAAATACGTACTTCAGAATTAAATAAATGGTCAAAACATTAAGTATCTACTTACACAATATTTCTAGGCTGTTCAAGTTTGTACATTCTAGTCACAATTGCCCCAAAAAGGAGTATTAGAGATACTACATCAATTTCAATATTTACTTTGAAAAACTGCCTAATTTTGCTTGCCTTGATACTAAACCAATCCTGTTCAACAGTCTTCGACTGCGTTCTGACTTTATCTTGAATATTTTGGAATCGCTGGCCATTCATTTTTTGGTCTTGTATAGACCCCTCTTTTATTTCTTCCATATTTTCTGGCTGTTCCTTAATAAAACTTGAAACTTCCTTATTTTTCTGCTTATTTTTTCTGTGTTTTACTGTCTCCATAGTATAATTGAGAAAATATTTCGGCCCCTATTAGCAAATTATCATTTCTCTAAAGAATTTCTATTAATTTTCAATTTATAGGTCATTACAGTCGATGGTTTGTCACGTCATTATTTTTTTTTAAATTAGGTTAGAAATGGAATAAATTAAAAAAGAAGCTGGGTTTTTAAACTATAAACTTACACAAACAATATTTGGATTTGGTAGTTCAAAGTAATAAAAACTTTTATACATTTATTACTATAAAAAATATAATCTTTCTCACTTTGTTTTTTTTGTCAGGCACAGAAAAAAGGTTAGGTAGTTAGGTTAGAATGAAAATTTTTCAAAATTTAGACGTCAAGTACTCAAGTAAAGTACAAGGTAGGGGTGTTACAGTGGAACTGGACCTGTTCTTTTGGAATAGGTATCATCTGCCTATTCCGCGTACCTATTACCAGGTACCTATTCCAGGTCCGTTGGCACTGTCACATGTTTGATTCTCTGGTTTCATTGTTATTCCTTTTTCAAGTTGTCAGGTACAGGTACGATATAAGGAATGGAACGGCAACAGGTTTTGCTTTAAATTCATATTCATATAATATGTTTATAATATGGCGAATTTGCAGTTGAGAATTTTAAACGTTGTCGTTACAAGCACATTGCAATAATTAAAATAATCTCATTAAATAAAGATAAAGGGAAATAAGTAATAAATAATAAATATTTCTAAAAATATTGTAATAATTTATTGGGTAACAAAATATAGCGTATTTAATGTAGGATATTATGCAACCAGCAATGAGGAATTAATTAAAAAGGCAACATATATGGTGGATGTATGTACCTATGCCTATTCTTCATGTTTCTTTAAATAATAGGCCTCCATTACAATCAAATCTTCCAAAAAAGTCTGGTGCGAAAAATATTAATCTGTTACAAAAATTTATAACGAAATTTAATTCGAACAATCGGAAACTGCTGGCCACGCTGGAGTTCTAGCGGCCTTCTTTAAAAACTCGTGTCGGCCATGCAGCCGGAATAGCGCCAATCGGCGTTTAAGTTTGGCCTGGAATAGTTTGGACCTGTAATAGGTATTTGGAATAGGTTCGGGTTTGGAATAGGTACAGGTCCAACTAGGTACGAGAAAAAGCTATTCCGTAACATCCCTAGTACAAGGAACTCGGCTAATAACTGACAAAAGCACAGAAAAAAAGGGACGACGATCAAGGCTACAAATACAAATTAATATACTGGTAGCTTGTAGCGTGTAGTACACTTCCGAACGAAAAAATAGATGTAGCAAAGGGGAATGATAGGTAGATTGTGTCGCTAAACACAGCTGACATTTTGGGTTCTGACGAATCACCAGTCAGGTTCTTTCTTAATTTTTTTAATAGGACTGAAGGTATACACCGAAAACTCCAATCGAACACAGATGACTGTGAGCAACGAATACTGAATACTAACATATAAAGCCTAATTAAATTTAGTGAATCGACCAACCAGAATATTTGCGAATCGCGTCTTTCAATACACTACCGTTGCCTACGTTGATCATATAATCGCCTAAACTTCTTGCAGCCCAGGCACTTATTGCTATTAGAACACAAAAGAAGACATTAGTTCTAGAAATAATCGATTGTTTATTTATCCTGTCAAAGTCACCTGATTTGACCTGATGTTTTGACGTTCGTTGCTTTTCTTTAACAACGTCCGTGTTTCTTTGGCAAAAGTAAAAGAAATCTTTTCGACGTGGACGAATTAAGTAAATATACTTTCAGAAAAATATTAGGTAAGTAATTATTTATCTATGGATAATTATAATTATTCTCATTTTCTGGAGAATTCTGTGTAGTAGTTTACCAATTTTAAAAGTGAAAGGAAATCAAACTTGACTTTGTATTGCTGTGTAAAAAAAATCAATTGTAACTAGCCCAAAGTAATAAATAATTTATAGCGAATACCTTGTTTTACGAGTGTATGAAATAATAAAATGACCTAAGGAAATTGTATTGGTTATAAAGAAATGGAGACAAAATTAAAACACAAATTCTATGCTCTAACAAACAAACAAGTGCTCTAGTGGAGTAGGTCAAAATATAGTAAAAGAGCAGAATTATTATGTTATTCTATGGCAGTCTTGCAAGTTATTAGTATTTAAAATATCAGGTATTCCTTCTGATTCCTAGTATATTAATAAATATGAGAATTAAAGAGTTCGAGTTCTTTTATGGAACCTAATGTTTGCCTTGAACAAAAGGTTTGTTTTCTCAAGGGTCAAAATATTGAAGTATAAACATGACCTCTGGTTAAGTATAATTTTTATGTAGTAGGTACTAGATACATATATGTTGTACAAATAGTTGAAATAATTATATAAAAATATTAAAAACCAGAATTAAGGCATTATTTATTTCTAAACACATCACAAAGCGTACAATGTCACTGACTAATCCTCCTCCATTATAATTTTATTGTGTCTGTTATCTGTTTGTATGAAATAGTTGATGATAAATTTTAAGCCAATTATGACAAAATATGTGCACCATATTTTATTCTTGAAAAGTCAAATAACTAAAGAGAAAATTAGGCGAGAAAGCTGCTTTATCCATGTGATTTGTGTATTTTATTTACTCAAAAACATTAATCCATAATACATTAATAATCACAAAATAGCTTTACTTAAAACGATTTATAAACAAGTCTTATACTACCTTTTTAACACATATTATTATATTTCAACCATCAAATATTATTAATAATAATAATAATAAATGTCTTTATTCTAATTAAGGACAAAATTACAAAAGGCGAAGTTGAAGCTAGGCTTCCTCACTTAACCTAACATTATAACTAATAACATGGTAGTAATATTTGACAGTAGTTATGATACTTATAGGTTGAAAAAATTACGTAATAAAATGATAGTAACAGATTTTACAGTTAAATCCTATTAACTTTAACGTGGGCATGTGAAGGGCATTGAGAGGCAGTACAACTGGACTGATCTAATATGTGTCAGAACATATTTGATGGACAAGAGGACGAATGGCATTTTTAAATGTGTGAATTGGCGCAGATTTTAAATTAACTGGAACTTTGTTGTATATTAAAGACACCTGATAACTAAATGATCTTTCAAATAGTGTGGTTTTGTGTGACGGAGGAGTAATTGTGGATTTATGTCTGAGGTCGAGGTCATGAGAGTCATATCTAAATTTTATTTTTTGATATAGATATTCTGGACATTTTTTAACGATTATTTTGTTATACAGTGCTAGGCAATGAAGCATTCTTCTTTCACTCATATTCAACCATCCAATCTCATTCATCTTGGCACTCACCCCTCTATCATACTTTCTAATTCCCCCCACAGCAGTTTTGAATCATTTGTATTCGTTTGGCATCCCTCTCTAAAAGACATGGACCATACAGTGTATCGCAGAATGTAAATTGTGATAAGACCAGACTATCACATAACGATTTTTTAAGGTGTGTATTTAAAATGTGCCTTTGGTTAAAAATAAGCTTTAAGTTGGTAAAAGCTTTCTTTATGCAGTTATTGATATGCTCAGTAAATCTTAGGTTAACATCTAGCAGTAGTCCAAGGTTTCTCGCATTGGTTGAACATGACAAGGTTTGACCACCAAAGTCAACGCGAAGGATATTTCGATATTGCTCCCTACTCTGTGCATGACCAAACAGAAGTAAATGGCATTTTTTTGGATTTAGTTCGAGACAATGCTGTGTAGATATTCTTAACAGAAGATCAAGGTCAGCTGCTAATCTGTCAATGGCCTCAAAAATGTTTTCAGGGCAAAAGGAGATGTATAATTGGGTATCATCCGCATAAAGGTGCACAGTGGCGAACCTCAGTTTCTCAATTAATTGAGAGGTATATAGAGTAAAAAGTAAGGGGCCAAGAATAGATCCCTGAGGAACACCACACGATACAATCCTGAAAGATTCGAGTTAAGTTTTACATATTGTGACCTTCCGGTAAGGTAACTCTCAATTAGTTGGCAAGCATTGTTTTCAAAACCAAGAAACTTTAAAATAGCCAAAAGGAGCTTATGATTTAATTTGTCAAAGGCCTTAGAATAGTCAAGCAGAACCAAGGCAGTAAGTTCACCACGATCGGCTGCTACTAGAATGTCACCAGTGACCTTTAAAAGAGCTGTGGTGCAACTATGATCCTTACGAAAGCCAGACTGGACAGTCGGTAATAAATTATATGTTTGGATATGCTTACGAATCTGATGATTCTCCAGCACTTTTTCCAAGACCTTTGATAGAGTGGGAAGAATGCTTATAGGTCTGAGGTCCTTAATCTCATTGGGGGCAGGAACTTTAGGAATCGGAAGAAGAAAAGAGCTTTTCCAAATTTCCGGGAATTTGGACGTCTCTATGCAAGAATTGACAATATGTAAAATAAAAGGTAGTATATGCGGACAGCAACGGCATAGCATAGATAATCCGATTCCATCAGTACCTAAAGCTTGAGATCTTATGGAGAAGAGAGCAGTTTGAACTTCCTCAAGGGTTGCAAGTGTGAATTGAAAACCACCAGTATTTTCCTTAATATTTTGTGAATAATAGTTTAACGTTTCAGGATCAGGGGTAAAAAATACATATAAGGACAAATATAAAAAAAGCACCTAGATGACTGAACATCTGTGTGTGCTTAGTGTAAAGAAGTTGTGTTGAAAAGCGTCTATTTTTTTATAAAGTACCTTAAGAATATAATTTTGTGCCAATTTAGGGGTTTTAAGGCATTATTGTAAAGGCCACCCCCACACAACTATGCCATACCTTATTAAGGACTCGATAATAGCTTTATAAACTGCAATTAGAAGTTTCTTACTCTAGATTTCTCTTAGGATATAAAACTTATAAATTTATTTTCTTAAACTTTTTGCCAAGCGAAGAACATGCTGGTCCCATTATAGGTGTTTATCAACAAAGATCCCCAAGTATTTTTTCGATGGAACTTCTTTGATTAAATCATCTAAATTATCAATTTGAATATGCTCTAAATCGGGACGAGTAGCCTCACTTAAGGAAAAGGCGATATAATTTGTTTTCTGGGATAGTTTAAAGGTCAAGCCAATCTTTAATTTTATAAATTCCGATCATTGTATTTTTACCTCCTACCAGGTTTTCCCAGAAAAAATAGCCGTTGTGTCATCAGCATATGATACTATGAATCCATTATTTAAATTTAATTTTGTTAAGGAGTTTATATACAAAATAGAAAGAATTCGGCCAAGAACGGTGCCTTGTGGTACGCCTATTTTAACATCCAAGGGATCACTAAAGGTATTGTCAATTTTAACAAACTTTTCTATCTCTCAGATAGTTTTGGAAGACATCCAACGCGGCGCCCCTAACACCATGCTTATGTAATTTCTCCAAAAGTAGGTCATGAGGCACCGTACGTGTCAAATGCCTTGGCCAAGTTTAAAAACACAGAAATGCATTTTTTATTACTCTTCAACATATCAGTCACTTCCTTCGTAAGTTGATACAGCGCGTCAGAAGTCTTCACGCCTGACAAATATGTGATCCAAAAGCACGAGTACGGTTCGGAAGTAACACGAGTTGGTAAATTTATGCAGGACCAAAAACCGAAATGATTCATCATTGAGAGATATTGGTGAAGGAAGTTATCATTTTTATCTGAAAGGTCTATATTGATATCACCCAGAAGTATGTCTGTTTGATTGCCCTTGCATTTGAGAAGATAGAGTTCAAGGTCTTGAAGAAATTGCAGCTTACTTATTTATATTACGCGTTAGTTAAAAGTCATTTAAATTACGGAATTTTAGGTTGGGGAGGAATAAATAGAACTTTAGTTAAAAAATTAGAAATATCACAAAAAAGGTTTCTAAAAACTATATTCAATAAAGATTATCTTTATCCTTCAAAAGAATTATATTCAGAAACAAAAAAGTTGAACATAAGACAACTTTACATTATTTATAACATCTTAAAATATATATTTAAAAACAAAAACCTTATACAATTTAAAAACCATAATCATAATACACGTCATAAAAATGACGTTTATATAAGTAATATTTTTTACTTAAAAAATATAAATTAATAATTTTATTATAGGTAATATATTTCTTCAAAAAAAACTGCGTTTATACTATAAATTACCATTTTTATTTACTTTAAAACTTAATTTTTAATGCATTTATGATTTATGATTTTACATACTAAAACAAAAAAATAAGATTTGCCCCTAACAAGCTCAGCTTCAGGGAATTGAAGAATAAGTTTATAGAAGACAACATAAATATTTTTGAATGATGAAAGAGTTTTGGACTTCCATTGTCTTTATTTGTTTTAAATCACAACGTTTCAACTGGTAAGTATCTCCAGTCGTCTTCAGGTGAATACTAAATAAGTACAAGACTATTTATACTAGCTAGGTGCACTAAAACATAACTGAGGTGGGTGTAGTCATGCGTTCAGTTGGCACGCGATCTTAACCTAAGATTACATCTTCCTAACAAAGGTTTCCAGATATTTCTTATGTCTAATGATGGTTTACTAAAGCAGCCTGGGTTCTGGTGAATAGCAGCAGCTTCCTTGAACTTTCTTTTCCTCCAGTGTGGTTCCTTATGTAGGATTTCAGCTTCTGACCACATGATATGGTGACCATGTTTTCAGGCATGGTCAGCTGCACCTGACTTTTCGGTCTCTACTTTTATAAATAGTCCTGTAGTTACTTTACTTATTTAGTATTCACCTGAAGACGACTGGAGATACTTACCAATTGAAACGTTGTGATTTAAAACAAATAAAGACAATGGAAGTCCAAAACTCTTTCATCATTCAAGAAACATCATTGTCTCCAACCTTCAAACAGTCAATTAACATTTTTATTATATTATTAAATTTTAAATAAATTTATTAAATTAAAATTTGGTAGCCTTTAAATACATATTGTATTATTTGTATTGTTATTCTGTTGTAAATAAATATTGCTGACATCTGACTCAGTTTTTGTAGATTCTTGTTTTTTCTTGGTTTTATTATAATGCTTGGTCTATTGGGAATTATTGTAGGAATGTTTATTTTTTTTTGTGTAACTTCACTATATGAAAGTTGCACAACACCTTCACATTTTTCCAGTTCTTTTATTTTTTTTCGTAAAAAATGTATTATTTCTTCTTTGGCTTCAATAATCTTTCCTTTATCTTCGATGGTATTTTGTAGTAGGACGTATGTTCCTACTGTCTCGCATTTTTCGCAGTAAAATGTAAGTACTCTACTTTCCTTAAACTCCAAAACTCGCACTTCCGAAGCTGAAAGAGAATATGGAATTCTTATTTGCAGCTGCATCATTACAAATGCAGCATTACGTTTTCAATTTAGATGAAAGCTTTTATTGTAGGTACTACTATAAGTGTGGTACATTTTTGACCACTGAACAATCCTCATAAGGCCAACTACTGGTCAGTAAAAAATGATTGGAATGTTGTTATTTTTTGCTGCTTTCTTCTTTTTTTCCCCTTGTTGTTATTGTTGTAAAGTAGTTTCATTAATGGTGTTTGTATTTTCGCGGTTTAAATTGATTAAAGAACTTAAAGATACTCACATCACTATTGAACACTTACCTTTTTTGACAAAAAACACGATATTTAAATCTCACTCAAACTGATAAAAAAAAGTGATAAAGTGCAGAGCATGCATATGCTGTGAACATATACTTGTTGTCAACTCCCCAAAAAAAAAATGTGTGGGAAAACAAACCCCAAAATTTTAAGTAGTACTGTCAAGAATTATTATAATTATTATTACAGGTTTAGACAGTAAGCGGCAGTCCTGTAAACTGTCCCTATCGCCATTCTACGTTCCTTTCAGTACGTGAGCATCCAGCCGCGATATTGAGCCTAATGAATAAAAATTAAGCAATTACTTGAAGCAATTACTTTTTAGTAAAAGCAATTGCTTGACTAGCAAATGCTATAAGTAAAAGCAATTGCTAGATCTGGATATGAATGAAATTTGGAAGCAATCCTTTTTTTTCTTACACCTCTGTAGCAAATGCTTATTCAACACAAGTTCAGACGTGGCTTATCCACTTGTTCAGATTATAGATTTCATGTTCAGTTTGGTGCCTAATTTGCAAAAGAGTTGACGTAAATACAACAACGTTGGTATATTTATTTAATACAATAGTAACTAATCTGTTAGGTTTTTGTGGAAAATAGGAAACTTATATTTGTGATATGGTAGATTTCAGTGAAAATGAGGAAAGTGATAGTAGTGATGAATAAATTAAAGATAAGCAATTGATATTCGTTCACAAATTGAAGGAACATAAATAAATCTCTCTGACCACAACCGTTTAGCTTCCACATCAGCTTCACCACTTGTAGGAAATTTAATAAAAATATTGTCGCAGAAAGAATTTCATCTTATTTAAAGGCGCACCCCCTCGCCTTTCACCAGTATCAGTAAAAAATAATTTGCCAACCACTTAACATTTTCGCAGTCAATATAACTTTCTGAAATCATCATATCTGCAATTTTTACGTACACTGTAGATTTTTCTTTTACGGACGTTCATATATTCCAGCCATAATTAAAGACACAAATTAAGAGCAACGCACGCGTATGCCGCGGAGAACTAAAGTTGACTGCTGTCAAGCAAATGATGCAGGGGTCGACCTACCTTAAAAATTTGAAAGCAGTCGCTACACTAAAAAAAGCAATTCCTTAATTTATTCATAACATTTTAAGCAAAATATAGCAATTGCTTCTATTTTTTAAGAAAAAGCATTGACTAGAAGCAATTTCTGCACTTTTAAGCAATTGCTGGACGCAAAAGCAATAATTACTTTAGTTTTTATTCATTGATGGCTTTCCAAAAACTACTTCGATTTTATAAGAAAAAGAAATTGCTACATTTTTATTCATTAGGCTCATTGCCTAGTTTGATAAAAAAAACTTACCCCATTGCCCCCATTGGCGGTTTTAAATCTACTCACGTAATGTTTTTGTTTTTTCAGGCACAAAACAATGTCCCAAACTGTTCCATTAATACTTTCCGAGGACGTAGAAAGGGGCGGTAAGGAGTATGACGAAGACGCCATTGAAAATGACTTTGCTTATCGAAACAATGTAGCCCAAGCCACCAAGTCGATACGTCTTGCTTTTCTCCGCAAGGTTTACGGGCTTTTAACCATGCAAATCCTTTTAACAGTAACTATTGCTGCTTTATTTATGTTTACGCCACCTATTAAAGGATTTGTTCAAACCAAGTGAGTCTATTTGGAACTAAAACATTAGATAAATGATAATTTATATGTTTTTTTTTATTTCAGTGATTGGATGATGATGCTAAGCTTCTTGGGAAGCCTTATTCTTTTAATTCCACTGCACATTAAAAGAAGGGAATCACCTACCAATTTAATTTTGCTTGCAGCATTTGTAAGTAAAAAATTTCCTTATTCCTTGCAATTTTTTTTTTGATAAATTGAACCTTATTCAAACTAAATTTTAAAGTATTTAAAAACTTGGTATTTTTAGACGGTCGTTCAAGCTTACACCATCGGTGTGATTGTGACATTCTATTCAAAGACCATTGTCTTGGAAGCACTTTTGTTGACACTCCTGGTTTTGGGAGGTCTTACTATATATACATTCCAAACTAAACATGATTTTTCGGCTATGCATTCTGGGTAAGTCAAGTGTACAACTTATTCTTATACCTACAGGAATTTATACTTTGTAGAAATATACAAAAAACTAAAATATAACGCAAATAGCGTTCCCTATACTAGATTGTGATGCACTTCGTAAATTATTTAGTTTTCTACCTTTCGGTATTACCAGTGTGCCTGCCTTTTATATTGGAGTTAATTCCGCTGGGATGGCGCTACGATGTATTGATAGCCGCTTTGCTTTTGAAAAAAGGGCTTTTAATAAATCTTACCGCTGTGTCGGGATTGCTTGGGTTATGGCTGCCCATAGAGTCCTAACAAGGGCGAAACGGCCGTCGTGGTCTACCCGCCCCAGCGTATCCATTGTGCGTGGATCCCTGTGTATTCCAATATAAAAAACAGTTACACGTACTTGTCCGATATGTCACAATATTCGCTTTTAATTATTTTCGCGGACACTTCCAAACATTTTTATGGTTTTTCTTAAACGGATTGCGCGCATTCTAGTGGGTGCCAGCGTTGATCTGTTTCTAGTCTGCAAAATGGCAGATGTTCCGGTGAAAACGCAAATAGCGTTACCTATACTGGATTGTGATACACAGCGTTGTCTACCTTTCGGTATTACCAGTTTGACTGCCTTTTATATTGGAGTTAATTCCGCTGGGATGGCGCTACGATGTATTGATGGCCGCTTTGCTTTTGATAAACGGCTTTTAATAAATCTTACCGCTGTGTCAGGATTGCTTGGGTTATGGCTGCCCGTAGAGTCCTAACAAGGACGAAACGGCCGTCGTGGTCTACCCGCCCCAGGGTATCCATTGTGCGTGGATCCCTGTGTATTCCAATATAAAAAAACAGTTACACACTTGTCCGATATGTCACAATATTCGCTTTTAATTATTTTCGCGGACACTTCTAAACATTTTTATGACTTTTCTTAAACGGATTGCGCGCATTCTAGTGGGTGCCAGCGTTGATCTGTTTCTAGTCTGCAAAATGGCAGATGTTCCGGTAAAAACGCAAATAGCGTTACCTATACTGGATTGTGATACACAGCGTTGTCTACCTTTCGGTATTACCAGTGTGACTGCCTTTTATATTGGAGTTAATTCCGCTGGGATGGCGCTACGATGTATTGATGGCCGCTTTGCTTTTGATAAACGGCTTTTAATAAATCTTACCGCTGTGTCAGGATTGCTTGGGTTATGGCTGCCCGTAGTGTCCTAACAAGGGCGAAACGGCCGTCGTGGTCTACCCGCCCCAGGGTATCCATTGTGCGTGGATCCCTGTGTATTCCAATATAAAAAACAGTTACACACTTGTCCGATATGTCACAATATTCGCTTTTAAATATTTTCGCGGACACTTCTAAACATTTTTATGACTTTTCTTAAACGGATTGCGCGCATTCTAGTGGGTGCCAGCGTTGATCTGTTTCTAGTCTGCAAAATGGCAATGTTCCGGTGAAAACGCAAATAGCGTTACCTATACTGGATTGTGATACACAGTTGTCTACCTTTCGGTATTACCAGTGTGACTGTCTTTTATATTGGAGTTAATGCCGCTGGGATGGCGCTACGGTGTATTGATGGCCGCTTTGCTTTTGATAAACGGCTTTTAATAAATCTTACCGCTGTGTCAGGATTGCTTGGGTTATGGCTGCCCGTAGAGTCCTAACAAGGGCGAAACAGCCGTCGTGGTCTACCCACCCCAGGGTATCCATTGTGCTTGGATCCCTGTGTATTCCAATATAAAAAAAACAGTTATACACTTGTCCGATATGCCGCGATATTCGCTTTTAATCTAAAATATAACTTAAATTAAAATCGGACAAATAGATACTCTTGGTAGTTGGTATTTTGGTATACACTCTGTTCTTAAAATGATCTTTCCCTGCGCTCATACTTTTTCTGTTTTTGGAATAAGTTTCTAATATTATGTATTTTATTTTTTAGCTTGTTTGCAGGCCTAATGATCTTAATTGTTGGAGGATTTTTACAAATATTTATACAGTCCCCAATTTTCGAGCTCCTCATTGGCTTCGGTGGAGCTTTCCTATTTTGTCTGTTTATCATTTACGACACCAAACTGATTATGGACACTCTTTCTCCCGAAGAGTACATTTTGGCCACTATTAACTTGTACATGGATATCATTAATCTGTTCTTGTATATTTTGAGAATTTTGCAAGCTATGAATCGACAGTAGAAAGTAGCCTAATTTATGTTTGTTTTGGGGTTTTACAAAAGAAGCAGAAAAATGTTGGTAAAAAAAAAACAAATAAATATTATTTTTGTCCTTTTATACAAAATTTTTTTTTGTACATATTTTTTAAATAAATTGAGAAATTTATATTTAAGTCACCGTTTTGTAGTTATGGTCAATGATCTGGTACATATAGATGGCACGTGTCATTCATAAACGCTTTTAAAATTGTGTTTTGACAACATCGTTTGTAGGAGAGAGGCGGTGAAGAGCTGGGTGGGGCCAGGAGTAGGAATTACGTTGCATTTTCCGAATTCTCGCATATGATACTTGCGATTCATCTTAATTAGCCTCCAAAAAAATTACAAAACAGCAATTATTATACAAAACCGATAAACTAAAAAAAAATTCAAACCGCTGTCAAAGAAACACCAAACGGAAATAGGGCTGTTCGCTGTTGTGATGTTCGATATACATCGATGTATCGATACTTTCGATGCCATACATTGTTTTTATTAAGCGATTTTTGATGTATTATTAGGAAAATAATAATTTTGCCGTTACCTCTCTATCTTAATTATACCCTTTTACTTTTGGTTTCAGTTAAGGTGTGAGCTTACAATAATTAGATTTGTGATTTGTTTTGTAATTTTATTAAAATGTTTTTTCGATGCATCGCCAACATCGATGTTTTTCCGTGATACATCCCTAAAAGGAAATGAATGAAACAACGTCATTATGGCCTCAAACCAATTTGGGGCGAATCTCTTACTGCTGCGTTGCCATATTGCAGACTTTTTATGGTTTTTGACAAATATTTAAATTTCTCACGTCATGTTAATACTTTTAACATCGTAAGGTTCGCAAACAAAGTAATAATAATAATAATAATAATAATAATAATAATAATAATAATAATAATAATAATAATAATAATAATCTAATCTTTATTTAGCACTTGGCTAGTTATTGCCAAAAAATAATTACAAAGTAGTATTTACATAAGTTAGTTACAAAAATATAAATCCTAATCTATGTGTCCCTTAAATAATGAAATACTTTTCCGGTAAAATCACCCAAACCATTTGCATTTTTAATACTGTCCGGGAGGTCATTAAAAAGGCGAACTCCCTCAAAAAACAACGAGTTTTGTAAAGTGTAGTCTTAACCGTCTCAATGTTGTAATGGTGCCCAGAGCGAATGTTATAATCGTGAAAATTTGATATTTTCTTAAGAAAAGCATTAAAATATCTTGGTAACTGTTCATGTCCTATTTTATATATTAGAACTAAATTCGCCTTTCTGATGCTCTGTTTGACAGACAGCCAATTCAAGCCATGTAGCATATTATGCTTCTTACTGGGGTATACCGATTGCATTTGCGAATAATTCGCATAATCTTATTTTGCTGAATCTGCAGTCTACATATATTTTCCTGAGTACAAGATATTATTAAGGAACAACAGTAATTAAAGTGGGGCAAAATAATTGTGTTATAAACAAGTGTTCTGGTCCACTGGGATAAATAATTTGAAATGAGACCGAAGAAACCAATCTTTTTTCCTAATTTCCTAATCCACCTGATTAGCAAAAGTAAGCTGAAGATCTAAAAAAAACTCCCAAATATTTTATTTCCGACACAAAGGTAATTTCAGATTCATTTATGTTAAGGGCTAATCCTGACTTGGCATTTCTTACAATTTACTTTTGAACCTAATACCATACATTTTGTCTTTGATGTGTTCAGTTTTAATTTATTTTGACAAAGCCAGTCATACAATATTTTTAAGTTCCCTGTTCAAAATATCAGTTATTTCCCTAAAATTATTCCCTGATACACAAATGCAAAGTGCAGGGGCGCAATTTGCATGTTGATTTACTTCAGAATGGAATACGAGTTTGTTAATAGGTTCGCTTGTTATTGTTTCATCTATAGGTACTAGATCAGTGGTTATGGTACCCACAGTAGAGTTTAGTTTTACGAAAATACACACACAAACGGGTAAAATATATTTTAATAAATAGTTAGGTTTCGTGAGTTTAGTAAAAAAATTAACTACCTATAAAGGTTTTAACCTAATATATCGGGGTTTTAAAAATTACCAGCAATTATTGTTTTAAACAATAAAAGTTTTAAAATTGTGTGTAGAGAAATTATTGATGTGATATCTATAATATTTGAAATTATAAGTTAGCTCATAATTGCGTCACTATACAGTGTGTGCATAAAGTCTGGAAACGGCTTAATAACATCACAATTTACTGGCCGATTTAAACCAAATTTGGTACAGTTGTGTAAGAGGATCTAACGCACCGAATGACGATATTGGCGTTGTTGCCAGCTTTTTAGTTTGTCTGGAATTCGAACGAATTTTATATTTTTAAATATAACACCCAGTATATTTTTTCATTTGTAGGTTTTACATTAAATTTGTTACACTTTTGGTATAACATACTTTGTTCATAATATCAGTAGTTTTCGAAATAACTAGTACAATTTAGAAAAAATGTATTTTTTATATTAAATGTTCAAACTGTTTTCCCTGTACAGCTTGACAGTTTGCTAATTGAAAATAAAATTTTTCAATTGTGTTGTAAATCATTTCTGGCGTTATTAATTCAAATTCGTCCAAAATCGACGCTGCAAATCGGCCAAATCTTGAGGTTTTGTGGTATAAACTCTGTTCTTCAAGTGTCCCCATAAAAAATAGTCGTTAGGCGACAAATCAGGGGACCTAGGTGGCCACTCGATTGTACCCCCTCTACCGATCCACCTATTCGGAAAAGTGTTGTTCAAAAATTCGCGCACATTTCGACCAAAATGGGGAGGAGCTCCGTCCTGTTGGAAGAATGTACTTGCATAATTTGGACCCATCACATTTCGTATAGTAGGCACTATTTGCGTTTCCAAGAGCTCAAGGTAAAGTTGTGATGTCAAATTTTCATCAATAAAAAATGGACCGATCTTGTGGTTACCCAGAAGCCCAGCCCACACATTCAATTTTCCCGGGCGTTGTGTATGACCTTCTATCATCCAGTGGGGATTTTCAAAACCTACAGTTGTGTCTATTGACTTTACCATTTAACATAAATGTTGCTTCATCCGAAAATACTATAAATTTGAAAAACTGGTTATTTTGGTCAAACCTTGACATCATAATATCACAAAATTCAATTCTTCGCTCATAATCATCTTTTGATAGCTCTTGAACTACATGTATTTTGAAAGGGTGATATTTATGTTTTATTAAAACATTATGGACGGATTTGAAGCAGACGTCACTTACTTGAGAAATTTTTCTTAATGAAGAAATAGGGGTTTCAACAACATGTTGTAAAATTTCTAAACTTTTCTCTTCATCTACTACTACTGGTCGTCCTGATCGTCGCCTATCTCTACAATTTCCAGTTTCTTCGAACCGTCGGACAGTTTTTAGAACAGTTGCTTTTGAAATTGGATTTCGGTTTGGAAATGCGTCATTAAATAGATTTTTAACCTCTTCGTAAGATCTGACCCTATCGCCATATCCTCCCATCATAAGAATTTTAATTCTTTCACTTTCAGTTAAAGACATTTTTGCATGTAAAAATGACAGCTTTTATGACTTAACATCAAAACTGAACTGGTGTTTTATTTATTAATAAATAAAACACAATTTGTTGATATTTTCAAAACACGTCGTTATTTCGAAAACTACTGATATTATGAACAAAGTATGTTATACCAAAAGTGTAACAAATTTAATGTAAAAACTACAAATGAAAAAATATACTGGGTGTTATATTTAAAAATATAAAATTCGTTCGAATTCCAGACAAACTAAAAAGCTGGCAACAACGCCAATATCGTCATTCGGTGCGTTAGATCCTCTTACACAACTGTACCAAATTTGGTTTACATCGGCCAGTAAATTGTGATGTTATTAAGCCGTTTCCAGACTTTATACACACACTGTATGTATGGGCCACCTAAAAGGTAAAAATAATGAAATTTTAATAATTATTGTAATTTTAATAAAGGAAAATATGTAATATAGTTGTTTTCTGTTTATGTCTATTTGTTGTTTAACGCAGTCCTCATAGATTTTGTCAAAACTTGTCTTTTCCCATCAATCCCGATAGAGCGAAATAGACATCTCATTCTCTTTATCATGACAAGCCAACAAGACGTCAAAAGCAAAGACCCCCTAGGTTCCTCGCGAGTTCCACAATAACACCTCGTTAAAATTACACCTTATTACTTTAGAATAATACGCTGTTGCGAAAGAAACCAAAGACGTGCGTGCCTTGTTTGATAAGAGGGATTACTAAATTTAAAATAGTACAATAGGTCTCTTAAGGTGGGAGTATCAACATGCTTGCCAACCTATTTCGTGTAGATTTATTAATGTTTTCTAGCTTTTACACAAAATTTAAATTAAATCAGTATCGACTTGATATTCTATAGGTAATAATTGACGTATTTAATAAATATCTCGACATCGACATCTTTTAGGGTCAAGGTGAAAGAAATCTTCCTGCAGAATGCATTTTATAGCATTCAGAAATTTCTGGAACACACGTATTAGTCTCTTACCTGGTTGGCAATGCGTAGTGGACTCCCGTGGAGCTATTTTAACGTGTTGTAATGTTTCTGTGTCATGGTACCACCAAGTTTTAGAGTGTTGTGCATGTGAAAATTTTATTTAAATATCTTAGAGCTTGGCAATGTATTATATACTATCTTAACTGTAGAAAGCTTCCTATTATATGTAAGGATTTAATTTAAAAATTTGAAGATGTAAATTTAAATGTGACAATTTATTTTTATTGGCATCGGTAAAATTTATATGTAATTGTTAATCGTAATATATACAGGGTTGGGCAAATGTTCCGGAACGGCTTAATTACAGGCGAACGAAAAGTGATATCGGATCCGGGTTTTGGGCAATCTATAGGACTAAAATTTTACTATTTGACTATTATACTATGTCACTAACTGTCAAGTGTTGACGTTATTTTTTTTTTAATGGAACACCCTGTATATTTTTACATTTTTAAATTCCACATAAAATTATAATTATTTTTTATTAAATGCACTATTAGTCTATACTTCATAGTTTCCGAGATATTGACTCTCGAAAAGTGACATTTTTGAACTTTGACAGCTTATAACTTTCTAACAGTACGTCTTAGGGCAAAACGGCTTACATGTCCCTATCTTCAATTTTTATTATCTTCCCAAAAAAATCAACTTCCGGTTAAACCGGATGTAACTCGAAAACAGGAAATATAGTTGTTCTGGTTTAACTGGAAGTTGATTTTTTTGGGAAGATAATAAAAATTAAACATGTAAGCCGTTTTGCTCTGAGACGTACTGTTAGAAAGTTATAAGCTGTCAAAGTACAAAAATGTCACTTTTCGAGAGTCAATATCTCGGAAACTATGAAGTATAGACTAATAGTGCATTTAATAAAAAATAATTATACTTTTATGTGGAATTTAAAAATGTAAAAATATACAGGGTGTTCCATTAAAAAAAAATAAAATAACGTCAACACTTGAAAGTTGGTGACGTTACTGACATATGGTATAATAGTCAAATAGTAAAATTTTAGTCCTATAGATTGCCCAAAACCCGGATCCGATATCACTTTTCGTTCGCCTGTAATTAAGCCGTTCCGGAACATTTGCCCAACCCTGTATATATTTGATTTGATTTGATCAATGGATTTCATAACTTATTTTAGGAGAATTGTATAGCGAAAAATATCGGTTAAGATTTTTTTAACATTATTATGTCATTGTTCGTTCACTATACAATTCTCCCAAAATTAGCAGTGAAATAAATTGATATTTTTGTAATATATCAGATATTACCTAAGTAATGTGCCGACAATACTGATTTTATTTAAATATTACTCAATAAAATAATAAACTTGAAAAAATAACGCGTAATAGGTTATAGGTTGGCAATAAATTGAACGACGACGTTGAGAATTCCACCTTAATTCATTTGCAATAATGAAACCTTCCGGGGACCCAACAGTTTCAGCTCGCTTAACAGGTTAATATGGGAAAACGGGTTTCTCTTCAAAAACCATTCCATCGCCCCATTTGTCTGTATACTTATCAATATAATAATTTTCCTTTGCTTCTCTTAAACAGCAAAGTATTTTAAATAAAATCTGTTCAATGACCGTTACATCATATTCTCCATATTTGCGGTACGTCGTAAATTACTTTAGTCACTTTGACTTACTGGTGGTAAATGTTATGATTATGGAGAACTAGAGGGTAGGAGGCCGATCGACAATGGCAGCATTTTCAAATTTCGTCCCGGTTTTTTGGTTAGTTCGCTATTGGCCGATAGATGCTCTCGCGTCGCATGTGGGCTGGTGTCGTCTTCTTCGTCTTTTACTTTTGACAAATTGACATTTAATTTTTGAAAGAACAAATGACGTTTGAAGACAAGACGAGACAAATAACGTTGTATTGTAATTGATTTCCATATTTATAATGAATAATGGTACAATTTATAAAAGTAGTTTGCTTTGTGTCGGGCTGTAAGACAGGATCTTTTTTAGAGAGGAAACGCAGCCAAATAAGTCTCTTTCTAGCTCCAAAGGTATAGCTAGAATGTTTAATACCCTGTATTTTAAAAACCAAGCATCGTTGGAACTTTATACAGGCCGAGTTTACTAATAAGTATAACGAAGTAAGTGTAAATTCATATAAAAGTCCTTATTTGTTCCTTAAAGAACTAATTTAAATAAAAATAGTCCATAAGAAACCATTTATTTGATAGCCCACTTTGAACACGAGCGCCATCTTACAGCGACTCGTAAAGCTGAATTACCGATGCTAATTTGGGACCGAATCCAATGCATTGCGATCGGCCTCCTACCTCAGGCCCTCCATAGTTATGATGTTATGATTTTTCTTAGGCTTGATCTACATTAACACGGATACACCTGAACAAGTAAAATTCAAGCGCGTTTTTTCAAATTTTTAATTATTATTTTTATACTGTTACTGTTAATAAAGTCAAATAAGTAGTTTATTTAGGGTAAAAGGTATCATGGGATAAAACATTTTGTTTTTGAAAGTCTATGAAATTTTTAATTAATTTGAATTTACTGAAAAATAAATAAGTCATTTATAAAATTTTAATTTGAATAATATATTTTTTTTTCTAGTGCATCAGTCTATAAATTTTGTTTAAAATATTTTCATCTTATTTATAAATTCATAAAGAAAAAAATATGATAAAAAATTACAACACAACAAAATACAGTTTTTTAATAATTAAAATAAATCTTCAGATTCGTTCAAGTTAATAATAAGGGAAAGAGTATCCGAAGTATCGATAGATCTTTCCCGTTCCCATACATCCTTTGTTACAGGATGCATAGAACTTATTTTTGGATCATAATAGCGCTTATATTCCGACCAAACAATTTCAATAGAATTAAAGTGGCAATGATATGGAGGAAGTCTTAAATCTCGATGCCCATGTTGCAATGCTAGTTCGTCCAACCTATTAGAATAAAATAAATAGCGCTTTTCAGATTATTGTAACGTTTGGGTGGGAAATGCTGCTTCACTATTATCCCGATCTGATCCTTCAATGCAAATGGTGAAATCGGAATTTGTCTTTGTTCTAACCATGCAATAAGTAATCTTTTTGACCAACTTGTATTTGGAATTTTTTCAATTAGCCCTGAATGATAGGTGGCGTTATCTATGATAAAGCGACGGTTCTTCAAAGTTTTTTCTATTCATCGAATCATGATAATCACCTGATTTCAGGCCAGACTTGAATATCAAACTTGCATTATTCACAAATCCATTTTCTGAACTAGCATGTAGAAAAATATACCGTAAGACCTGCACGGGCCGGAATTTTACGGCCCGAAAAATTATTAACTAAGCAAAAAAGCCCGGTCGGCCCGAAAAGCCCGGATGGCACAAAATTTATTAGGGCCCTAACAAATGAAGAGTATCATCTTGCCAACTTCGCCTAAAGGCCCCTTTACTGTAGGTATATCCAGGTTTCATCCAAAAAAACAGGTTTTAATTAAGTTACAAACAGGTTAAACCTTTTTCTTTAGACTGGTAAAACTATTGACGCAAATTTACTATCTCACGAATGTTAGAAAGATAAGCACTACAGTGGTGACGTAACGGTCATTGAAAGCCCGTACATCCGTATAAAAAATATGAAGGCCATACTTAACCCCGGCAAGGAGGGAGGTAAAATCTTTGCTATGTAAAAGTACCTAACTAAAAAGGAACTACGCTATTGTATTCATGATTACGTAGTTTTTGGTTGAACTGGTGAACAAAACTGCTTGCGCTAGCCATTTTGCGGTTCGTCGAGCAAAAAAGCCGTTGTCTGTAAGCTACTAAAGATGTATGGTTTGATGCTATCGCCTCTCGATTTAAAAGATGAAATTTTAATCTACAAAATGACTGATCATTTATCATTCCAATTCAGAATAAACTGGGGCCCCCCAAAAAATCAATAAGAGGTAGGTAATAAAAGACAATACTTACAATATACATTACTTATTTTATTAAATAATTTCAATATGTATAAACTTTAAATTCTTGGCAAATATTTAGCAATAAATATATAAAACGGTATATATCGAGATTCGTGGTAACTCTCTTTCGCATTATTCAAGAACTCACAGCCTCGCAATTCTGCCCTCCAAACGAAAAAAGTTGTTAAGTGCATCCATCGCAGTTAACAAACTTCTTGGAAGACATATTTATAGTTATTTGAGTGAAATAGAACAGGGGTTCCATACTAATGTAACTGGCCTAATTCAAAAAGTGCACTGTTTGCTGTTACACTGATTGTGTACTTAACTAACTCTGTACGTCTTAATCTAAAAAGACGTTTTGTAGAAAAAATACTTTTTGGGTGACGGTGATGACATCCCATGATATTTAATCACTTAATTTCACAAAATCGACCATAAAGAAGTAAGTATTAGTCCAAAAATATATATCTTGTCGGTTATAACTGGTTTATAAAGGTATTTGGTTATAACATTTATTAAAGTGATAGATGTCAACTAAAACACGTTACTAGTGTCCGACCGGCCTTGGTCTCAGTTTCGGCCGAAACCGAAACTTATTTATACAGCGTGTCCAGACATATGGGAATTTTCTTTATTGTTGATTTTACGAAAAAAAGTTATTTTTCTTTATAAAAAGTTCTGCTTGATGCGCAAATTTTATTGACATATCAAATCTTAATATATCATGTACAGGGCGGCAAAAAATATAGAAACACAGAATTACGTTAAGAGGGACGTACCCTTAATTTTAATTTTAGAGCAAATTGTTATAAGAAAATTTTACTAAGGAGTACAAAACGCGGTCAGATACAATTTTTCATATATAATATCACAAGAGATAAAATTTTGTCGGCAAAATTTTCGAAAGGTATGAAAGTTTGTTGCTTGGCAATTTCGCGAATGACAAAATGACAAGCCGTCAGGCGAGTGATTTTGTCGAAAATGTCATGAGCGAAATTGCTTAAAAGCAACAAACTTAAATAAATCCTTGAGAACAATTTTGCTTACACAATTTTTTTCTCGAGTGGTATTCGACATGACTATTTAACTAGAAAAAAGACAAAATTTTGCCGCGGCAAAAATCACATGTGAATTTTGTCCAGGTAGGTGCAGGTAGTAATTTTGCCAGTAGAAGACCGGCCGTTGCTATGACATTTTGCCAGTGTAAAACACTCTAGTTAAATAGTCGTTGAAATATTTTAATTTACAGGGTACCATCAAAAAGCCTTTGCAAAATATTTTTTTATTTTATTTCTTTAATTTTTACCTGCAACAATTTCGCAACAACTATGTGCAATACTATAGTAACGAATATTGACATGTTAGTTAAAAATCATTAATATTTTTCGACTTATTAACAAGAGATTTGTTGATGGTACCCCTGTAAATTAAAATATTTCAACAAAAAATTGTATCTAACCGCGTTTTGTAGTCCTTAGTAAAGTTTTCTTATAATTTGTTCTAAAATAAAAATCGAGGGTACTTCCCTCTTAACGTTCCTATATTTTTTTGCAGACCTGTACATGGTATATTAAGTTTTGATATGTCAATATTATTTTTTAGGGGTCAGTATGAATTTGTTTTTGATATACTGGCACTGGCACACACCGGCAGAATATTTACATTTTCTGAAAAGCAGTTAATATTTTTTTAAATACATAAACTGTTTACCTTTTAAATCCAGTAAGTTTCAAGAGCCTAAATTTAAGTTGAAAGAATTGTGCTGTTTAAAATATTTTTTACTATTTCAGAAAATACCTCATAGGGGGAAATTTACCCTTATTTTTATTTATTATTATTACGCCATTGGAGGGGGGAGGGGGGGGGTAAAGTCCCTGTAGCAGCCCTAAAGATCCGCCACTGTCCATTTATAATGTGATAGAGAATTGTTTCAGGAATAGCGTTTGAAAAAATCGCCTAATTAATATAAAGTGCACTTTTTGAATTAGAAGGTTTTAAGTATCGACCCTCAGTCGTAAATAAAATAGTTTTTTTTAAGGCAAAGTTAGTTAAAAATAAATTTGCAAGGTAAAATAGGCAATAATTTTTAAAACACTTAAGCTATACCTAAATAAAATTGCACAAATCGACGTTAGTTAACTCAAATCTGATTATAAAAAACGTATGTAAAGCTTAAAGGTAACAAACTTAAATTTTATTTGCAATTTCACACTAAAAATGTATATAACAATAAAACTTAATTTTTATATCTATTAAATAGCATCACTAAAAAAAGTTAACAAATATAGGAAGCATTTTGTTCGCCACTTATCACAACCAAAAAATCACTAACTTTTTATTCATAAATTATTAAAATATAAAGTTAACAAGTACAAAATATGGATGATCTGGCAGGGCTTCTCGTTTTTTTTTGTCTCGAGGGCCAGTTCTTAGAAACATGGCAATATGTTTCACGTTTTTTTTTTATACCAGATACGGAATTTTCGCTAGTTAGGACAAAATTATTGTTTGAATATTTTTGCAATGATCTTACATTTAAAAATAAAGAATAAATAAATTCACTATGACAATATTTTGTTATTAGGGCTGAAATCAACAGTTGCTTAGCTAAGGTACTGATGTTCATTTAAAATTCGTAAAATTGTTAATATACCGACAAGTAGACCAGGGTCGATAATTTTTGAAACAAAAAAGAATAATAGTAGGATGAAACCCATTGGAAAAGGAAGAGAACATAACAAAAATTAAAGGAAAAATAATTTACGGGCGATCCGAGGTCGGGAAGTTGAAGGGGTGAGTTTTTAAGAGTAGAAAACGATTTATCTCGATTTCCGGCAAAACTACAAGTCCTATGGAAAAACGTTAAATGACAAAGTTGTAGGTAATAAAAAGATCTACAACTTTTGTATTGACACTTTTTCACATAACCTCAAAATTTATGTGAAAAATTCAAATAACCAAGTTTTTGGTTTTTTATTTTTATCTTTTAAAAATAGTTATTTGTTTCACTAGGCAGAAAAGCACAAGATTTAATAGATTAAATCTGCTTTTCTGCCTAGTAAAACATATAATTTTTTCTCCAAATTTGTTCCAATTTCACGCAAAATCGTATTTTTTATATTTATGTATGTTATTTATGACATTTATTGAATTGTTGTGTTTACTTGTCATTTTAAATTTTAATTTTTAATGACACCTGACAGGCTCAAAAGGTGTATTTTTTTTGCCTAGTCAGAAAAAGTGGACTTTTGAGCCTGTCAGGTGTCATTAAAAGACCGCTTTTAATGTCATTTGGAGAAAAAAAAAATTTTTTTACGAAATTTGGTGAAAACTTACCTTTTTATGTCCCAAACTGTAATTTACCATAGTAATGTATATTTTTTTTACACCATCAGAAAGTAGAGATTTCAACGAACAAAAAGCCCACCGACTTTTTTAAAAAAGTAGATATTTTGACGGTAGAATTTTCGATCAAAATAAGGTGAAAAAATAAATATTTTAAATCAAAAAAATTACAGTGTGTTTGGGACATAAGAAGGTAAGTTTTCACCAAATTTTTGTAAAAGGTAAA
Organism: Polydrusus pterygomalis; assembly: GCA_963969555.1. Lineage (NCBI taxonomy): Eukaryota > Metazoa > Arthropoda > Insecta > Coleoptera > Curculionidae > Polydrusus > Polydrusus pterygomalis. The sequence continues at coordinate 9,177,984 of OZ018376.1, forward strand.
AATAAAGAACCAAAAACTTGGTTATTTGAATTTTTCATATAAAATTTGAGGTTATGTGAAAAAAGTGTAAATACAAAAGTTGTAGATCTTTTTATTACCTACAACTTTGCCGTTTAACGCTTTTCCATAGGACTTGTAGTTTTGCCGGAAATCGAGATAAATCGTTTTCTACCCTTAAAAACTCACCACTTTCCACTTCCCGACCTCGGATCGCCCGTAAATTATTTTTCCTTTCATTTTTGTTATATTCTCTTCCTTTTCCAATGGGTTTCATCCTACTATTATTTTTTTTCACTTTTTACCATCTTCAAAGGCTTCAGCCCTGGTCGAAAGGTGCTACAAACAACGATGACAGAGCAAGATAGACATCTCATTCTCTTTATTATAACAAGCCGACAAGACGTCAAGGCCCACGTAAAAATATTTAGCAATTTTTACTCTAGAATAATTTACTGTTGCCGAAGAAACCCAATTCATCCTTTTTGGGTTTTATTTGAGCATAAATTGACTCAATTTGTAACTATTGGGACTTTACCAGTAATATGGCGGCGCATAATGCCGGTTTCAAGAAAACCTGTTGGCTGACAGCCAATCAAAAAAATAACTTTACAGTCAGAACAGTAGATATAGTACCTCAGACCAAGCACTATGGTCTGAGTATAGTACTCTGATTATTCCACGTTGGTTTAGAGTTCGCAAAACGTGGCAACGTCCATAGGCGCCGACTCCATGAGTGTTTGCGCACCCATACAAATTAATATAATTCCCGTCAAGGTAAGGATGAAAAAAATCACAACAAAAGCTATTATTTAAAACAGCACATATTACGTGCGTTACTTAGTTGTTTTATCCGCACCACAATGACAATAATATCTAATAATTTAATAATTGTTGTTGTTATGACCGTCACTGTCATATTTATTTGCGATACATCCCTATTAAATCGGAAACGAAACATTTTGCAACTCTCTAATCTCACGGGCCCGCGCGTCGCTGTCCGTTCAGCGAGTCGGGTGGCTGTTTAATAATTGGCGAAGATGGGGGCGGGGGGCGCTGTTCTGTTCGGAAATCCCAGACTCAGTTCATTTAGTTGTTTATGCTATGTATTGTATATATCGTCGGTACAATATTTAGGTAATAGCTGACATATTACAAAAATATCAATTTATTTCATTGCTAATTTTGGGAGAATTGTAAAGTGAAAGAAGAAGGACATAATAATGTTTAAAAAAATCTTACCCGATATTTTTCGCTATACAATTATTCTCCTAAAATATTTAATGAAATTCCTTGATATTTATTTAATATGTCAATTATTACCTATAAAATATGAAGACGATAATGATTTTATTTAAATTTTGTGTAAAAGCTAGAAAAATTAAATAAATATACGCGAAATAGGTTATAGGTTGGCAAGCATGTTGATACTCCAACCTTAAGTTATCAATAGTGTCAGCCATGTGTTCGATTTTTTTGCTAGTTTTATTAATGATAAGGTAAGTGTGTCTGGAGTACCAAAGATATCATATATCTGAAGTTATTAAATTGGTACAAATCGTTTTAACTATTCCAGTATCGACATGCACCGCCGAAAGATCATTTTCAGCATTACGGAGAATAAAAACTTCTTTAAGAAGTACTATGACCCTGCAAAGACTGAATGATCAAATGGTAGTGCACGTAAACCGATAAATAGCAGACGATTTGGACCTTGAAGAAGCCGCTGATATATTTACAAATCGAGCTGTAGTTCGCCAAAACACTTTTGCATTGCATTGAAAAACAGTTGATTTCAATAACACCATTTTAAAAAGTGTAATGTTGATATTACATACCTACCTAGTATAGGTACTACAGTATATTTGAAAGTACTAACTTCTTTGTTCGGGTCGGGCTATCGAAACGTAGAACACCGGCGTATCCAGCTCATGCGTCTGGGGGGGGTAATCGATCGGCTAGGATCAGGCACGTAGCCAGAATTTTTTTTGGGGGGGGGGGGGCTATCGGGATCGCGCCAAAGGCGCAAAAAAAAGCGCCGCAGGCGAAAATTTTTTGGGTGCCACGCCCTTTTTTGAATCATGGTGCTTGGTTTTCAAGTGGGAAAAATAAAAAACACAACACAAAATCCTCAAGAAAATCTCAAAAACAAACCTGGTAATAATTGAGGTGAAGAAAATGTAATAGTGTAGGAAATGTTTAATGTATTTCCTATGTTGCCGAAATCAGAGCTCGAGTTTCGGAGGTGGTTCAGGCCCCCTGTACCCTCCCCCCTAGCTACGTGCCTGGCTAGGATACTAGATAATAGCAGCTTTAAGGAGTAAGGACAAAAATTAAACAACGCTTAAGTAATCTTGGGGGGGGGGTAATTACCCCCCCCCCCTTGTATACGCCGGTGACGTAGAATCAAATTAAGTTTTAATAGTACGAAAAAGGGCGTGGCACCTGAAAAAATTTGCGTGCGGCGCTTCTTTTAATGAAAAAGGTAAATGGACATGCTCCAGCACCCATGAACATTTTTAAAAGTCGGCGCCTATGGGTCTGCCTCTTATCGGTAGCAAGAGAAAATAGGAAAGCTTAGAAATCCCCAAACCCGTATAATGAAAGAAACTGAGAATTTCGTTTTTTTGACATCTCCGAAGGTTGTCGAGAATTTTCATGCACGCACCCGAATTTGTAGCACCCTGTAGACATAAAAAATATTATTTTCATTCGTACTTGAGATTATTAGACATTGTTATAAGTACTTTTTTTTTTTTGATTAAAATTTCTAGGAACGTTAGTCTCATATCGAGCAAGGGGTTCCTGGCTTACTGGGATCCTGAGTTTGTTCGTTCCCGTGTATCATTAAGTCAAAGTCACTTTGGGAGAGTGACTTACCAATAAGCATGTCCCATTGTTCCGGAGTGGATGGCATCTCTTTAATATTTCTGAGTTTTTCGGCTTTTTCTATTCTTTCCATATTCGTGCCTAATAAAATAGAAAAAATAGCATTTATATTTTATCAGCTATGAGCACAATATGGCAAAAGTAAGCAATAATACTAATCCTACAATCACTCAAAATAAATGGAATTTTTTTTTTATTATACCCTGTAGCTCACCCAAAACTATATCCAATTTTGAGCAGGGTTAATACCATAGACTTCTTATAGAATAGAGTAAGCCATTCATTCATGAATAGCATGTTTGTTTGCATCAAACGTTCGTACGCGTGAAACAAAGACAGAAAGAAATTTCCGACTCCGCGCGGAATTGTAACGGCTCATGGATTCGGAGCGATTAGTCAACACCAGCGGCGTAGGGTGTGGCAAGGATTTTTAATTCAATAAATAAGTAATAGAAGAGAAGAATAAGAAGCCTTAAAAAAAAAACTAAGATGTGAATGTAGTGTAAACATTAATGAATGAAATTAAGCGAAAGTTTTAAGCGAAAGACAATAAGAAATATTTTATTTTTTATATTTAATCATGTATCCACGTAGAGGATATTTGTACATGCTCTGTTATGCTGCATTCCAATAACAGGTAAAAGTACTTTAATAATTGTTAAAAGAGAAATAGTGTGCGAGCAAAAATTATTTGCATCAAAGAGGGCCTTGCATCTAAGGACGTAATGCTTAGTCGTAGAGCTGGGTGTCAGTAACTACCTGAATTAACAATCAATCAGTTATTCCGTCATCTTTGACAGTCGTTACAAGTAATTTGATTCATCGCTAATTTTTCCAATTTCTTGAACAATTCACACAATGGGCTTTACGGAACAGCACAAAACATTCATGGTTGAAGAATATTTTCGAAACGAGGTTAGAGTAAATGGTGAGTGTCAATACAATCCGGGTTTGTGCATGGACGATTTTCACGAACATTTTCCGAACGTTGCTTTTATTGCTGGGGATTTTTATCATTGCTTGAAAAGAACCTTGGCTGTGTTTAGGGAAACAGGTTCTATACAACACAAAAAAGGAGCAGGACCATCTGTAAGAACAGAAGAACTTGTTGCAAACGTTCGTGAAATAATGCAAAATACGCCAACAAATTGTATAAGACGCCTGTCCCAAGAAGTGGGAAGATCTTATGGAACATGCAGGACTATTCTTAAGAAGCAACTAAATTTATTTCCTTATAAAGTGCAAGTATTCCAAGAAATACAAGCCGCAGATTTTGAAGACGCAGGAATTACTCTCAATGGTTTACCCAAAATTTATCGAAAAGAAATGATTTATTAAACCTGACATTTTTTTTCGGATGAAGCCTGGTTTCACCTCTTCGGTTATGTGAATTCTCAGTAGTAAAAATCCCCATTTTTTTGTAGAGTCTACATTGCACCCTCAAAAAATTGTCTTGTTAGCTGTTTCCCGAATAATTGTTGGTCCTATTTTTTCCATGACACAGTTACAGCACAGCGGTATAGAGACAATATTTTGAATCCATTTGACGACGAACTACGTTTTGGATATTTTCAACAGGACAGTGCATACGCGCCCATACAGCCGCTGAAACTATTAACTACTTACGCAATTTTTTCGACGACAGATTGATCAGTTTTCGATCAGACATTGAATTCCCACCTAGATCACCTTGTTTAACGGTTATGCATTACTTCGTTTTTTCTCATTTAAAGAACACTATCTTTAAAACACCAGTTGCAAATTTAGAACAATTACAAGAAAGGATTATCCAAGAATGTGGTAACATTTCTCCAGAGATTCTGGTCAACACTTTCGAAAATATGAAGAGAGGTGTGAATTTATGCTTGGAGAATGGCGGTGGCCAATTTCAGCAATTTATGTAATTCTTTTTCTTTCTGTATATTCTTACTTTGTTAATTTTGTAAACAACAAAAATATATTTGTATTTGTCTACTTATTTTATTACTCATTAGTTTGGCATATCATGTCATAATATGAATTTGACAAAATTTTAACCTATATTTGGTTAGATATATCGTCCCCATTCCCCATATCATTGTGATCTAAACCAAGCCCTACGTCTTTTAATACAAGCCCTCTTTGATGCAAATAATGTTCGCTCGCACGGTACTTTTTGTTGACATGCCAGGACATAAATAGAAATATAATTTTTTTTGTTCCCTGTTTTATGAGGAAGCCCTAGGTATATGTTATTATACTTGAATATTTCAAATTCCATACAAAATAAGGCAAGTGTACGCATAATTTCCTGCTTAAACCCACATAACTATACCTAACTATCATGACAACAATAAGCCTGCTGCCCTTTCCTGCCTGCTTCGAAATCACAAAAATATACTTACGCAATTTTCCATTTTCCGACCGCAAGCTCTCCTGTTTAATAATGATCTCATTGGTAATATAGATCTCCCTCCTGATCCTGTCACGCAATTCCCCTGACATGTCAGGGATACACCATTTGACGATGATCATAACTAGCACAACCAAGTTTTCAAACACCACCACGAAAATCAGTCGAGCAGCTAGAATGTGCCAGTAGAGGGCGGTGAGTTCGTATTTATCGGGAACGTTGTAAGGTTTTCTATAGTCTGGATACCTTAAAAATTGTTTTAATTATAACAAAATTCGGACCTATTTAAAAATTGACACTTTTCGGACTTATCTTTTTTTGCTTACCTACAAACTGTGACATCGCTAGCCTTCTTGGGTAGTGAAAATGTTTCGAAATCAGAAGTATTAAAATATGACAAAGAATTGTTTAAGTATCCATCCAAAGTACCGTTTGGGCTTATAGAGATTCTGTAGACGAGTTTTGGAATAAAATCAGATGTAAATGCAATGATAAAACCCTAGAATAGAGGAGAATAATTAATACCAAGGAACACTTTCGAAAATAGCATATACCGGGTGTCCGCGGAAGGTGGTTCGCCCCTATAACTGTTTTGTTTTTCGTTATCGTGAATTTTAATTAACTTACGTACATTTGTAACGACGGATAATTTTCCTATAGCATCCAATATCCTGTACCAGACGCCTATATCTCTGACTCTCTGCGATACAGGCCGTCTATACAACGTCAGTAACTTCTTTGCATCCAACCGCATTTCCAAAATGTTGTTCAAAAGGGCAAAAAAAGGTGCCAAAGGGAAGGCAGCCACGAAAATTGTAACAAAACCGTACTGCAATACTAATGACAAAAATAAATTTAAAAAAATGTGAAAAAAATATTACATAAAAAGACTATGTTATGTACATCGTAGGCATGCGCTCCACCAGACCGGCCATTGGCTCCCCTATTAATACTACATACCTCAATTAAACCACTAGTAATAATTAAAATGTCAAATGTTACTAGACGTTTTATATTTTTTTATATTAAGTTTCAACATGTTACAAGAAAAAATAATAATTATTAAGAATCCTTCTTATCAGCTGATCGTGTCGGTTTTGATTCCTAGCTATTTAAATCGCTCAGTGGGAGAGGTGGCATCGTCGTTTGCTATTATACGCGTAACTTAAATCTCATTGGCTCTCGCTGAAGGCCGGGACGAACACGAAGGGTCGAACAGGTACCCCGACATTGACGATAGAAAATGGCGTCAGGCCCGGTTCCAGCGCCCGGGCAGACGCCGGGGGCGCAAAGTCCAAGGGGCGCAAAATATTGCCAAAGGTCAAACAAATAAGCGTTTGTATAACCTTCGATGTATAATATACTATTAAAAAGATAAGGGCGCCCAAGTATTTTTTATAAATTCTGAAACAAAGCGGGTGCCTTTAACCCATTTAATAGGGACTAAAAAAACATCGAAAATGGAACATCGATGATCGTTAAACCTCGATATTTATAGTCCGCCCTTAGCGCGACGCGGTGAGCGCGGCGCGGCGACTAAAAAAGAAACAGCAGGCTCAGTTGGATAGACTCGTGTCGACTTGTTTTTTTCTAAAATTAAAACATTGAAGGGAGCAAATTATTTGCAAATTAGTCACTGCAGAGTGCACAGAGAGCTTCTCCTTAAAATATCACGTCAAAAAAATTAAATATTTTTAATAGTATAAGTATATTCAGGAACAAAATATGAAATAAAAATTTCGAGGGCGCTAAATAAGACCCTTGTCCGGGGGCGCCAGGAGGTCTAGAACCGGGCCTGATGGCGTCGTTAATCCTACCTTAATAAAACACTTTTTGTCTCCAGTTATTATAAGAAAAACCTTCATTTAGCTGGTAAGACCTAATCTTCTTGGAACATTTATTAAAACGGTCTTTGATAACGGTATGATAATTTTATTCCAAATAAGTTGTTTTCAATAAAATTTGTTATACACAGTTTGTTCTAGAATTAAAAAGCCAGTTGCCAAAAAAAATTAATTTCTTCACCATCTGCACCATTAACCCTGGTAATCCCAACTTTGACCCACTATTGTTTAAATCTAGGCAAAGTACAGAGTGCAGAGTGTAGATAAGTTTGTTTTTAACAACACAATGTTTCTGGAACAGGCATATACAAAATATAGGTAAGTAATATAAAAAAAAAACTATTTTTACTCATGCGAAAACTTTACACACTAGACACTACCCCATCAGCTCTCAGAAGGACGCAAATATCGCAAGCGAAATGCCAAGCAGCCTCTCCACGTGCTCTACTCAAACCTTTAAATATAAAAATTTTTAGCAAAATTAAACTTTACGTTCGTTTTTGAGAAAAAAGTAAGGCCGATATTGAAAAATGTTAAAAAATTTGTTTGGTACGGCATTCTAGACCGAGGTAAGTTATTTTGGTATCGATCAATAAAGAATTGTTATAGATATTACGACATTACTAAAATGATTATTTTTTCTCAAAAAATTTTTCGTTCTATATATACTTTCCCAGTCTATTTTTGCTTCATCGTCGATGGTGTGGATGCCTGAATTAAAAAACAATGCAGAAATAATCGAGTGAGGATATAGTATAAGCTTATAGAAATTACAACCTATTTACCAAAAACTTGTACGGGCAACAATTTCAAAAAATGTTTACAATTAAAACCTACCCATCTCCAAATATTCGGGAAACAAACTTCTAGGTCCCCATTCTACTAGCTTGAAGTCCTTTAGCCACTGGCCACATCCTTTCTGCAAATGCCAATTTTTTGCCAGACCAGTTTTTACCTAAAAATATAGGATAAGTCAACCGGCATTCTAACGAGTTAACGAGTGAGTATATAGGAGACAAAACTTTATGATGATCTCTTTTTTAAACGGACATAACATACTTAATCTTAAGCAGTTTGGTTTTTAGAATAAAAAGATGCGGTGTTTTCCTTTTTGGAACATCTTTATGTGAAACTTAATAAGGGTGATGTGGCTGCGGCGTTTGAGAATATTCGATTCAGAGGAAAGCAATTAGAATTAATTAAAAATTATCTAAAAAATAGACCAACTTATGTTCAAATAGATAAAGAAAAAAGCTAACCTCAAGGAACAATTTTAGGACCATTATTTTTTAATATTTATATTAACGACTTATTTAGTATAAAGTCGACAAAAGGACAAATTCATAGTTTTGCAGATGATACTACAATTTTTTTACCGATACAAATTGGGACAACTTAAATAATAAAATTAAAAAATATTTTAAAATTATAAAAAATTGGTTTGATAACGATTTGTTAAAAATTAATGTTAATAAAACAAATTATATTCCTTTTACTTTAAACCTAAATAACCTACCATGAAATATGAATAGTATTCAAATAAATGAAGACATTCAAATTTTTAAAGTTAATAAAATAAAATATTTAGGAATTATTTTTGACAGTAAATTAAATTTGAATTTTCACTTAGAATACTTAAGTAATTAAGTTTACTACCGATTTTTAAAAACATTAAAGATTTTTTAAATGTAAGACATATGGAAATATTATATTACGCGTTAGTTAAAACTCATTTAAATTACGGAATTTTAGGTTGGGGAGGAATAAATAGAACTTTAGTTAAAAAATTAGAAATATTACAAAAAAGGTTTAATATTCAATAAAGATTATCTTTATCCTTCAAAAGCATTATATTCAGAAACAAAAAAGTTGAACATAAGACAACTTTACATTTATAACATCTTAATATATATATTTAAAAATAAAAACCTTATACAATTTAAAAACCATAATCATAATACACGTCATAAAAATGAAATAACCATAAAACCTTAAATAAATAAGTCCATAGGACAAAAAAATTTCAAATATTTATGTTTTTATTTAAACGATTATTTACCAACAAAAACTAAAAAATTGATATCATTAAAAAAATTTAAAGTCGAGATAAAAACATGGATATTAAAAACAGACAATTGGAAAATATGTTTAGAAATGCTTTAATTAATTAATATTGTTCTGAATAATTTATATAAATAATATTTTTAATTTATATAAGTTATATTTTTTACTTAAAAATTATAAACTAATAATTTTATTATAGGTAATATATATATATATAAAAACAGCGTTTATACTATAAATTAACATTTTTACTTTAAAACTTGATTTTTAATGCATATTTATGATTTTACATACCAAAACAAAAAATAAGATTTGCTTCTAATAAGCTCAGCTACAGGGAATTGAAGAATAAGTTTATAGAAGACAACATAAACATATTTATTATATTATTAAATTTTAAATAAACTTAATATCATTATTATTATTGTGATTTGAAAAAAGCATTTGACTGTGTAAATCACAGAATACTGCTGCAAAAACTTAAACTCTACGGCTTTCGAGGGGTATCCTTTGACTGGCTCACGTTCCTTACCTTGAGAGTATTTAGCCATTTAAAGAATAGTGGAAACGACATTTCTAAAACAGTGTTCATGGCTTGTTTTCCTACCATGATCACTGCTAGTTGGATGCACAATTCAAGCAGGCAACCGCCAGGTCCACACTACAAAAAAAAGTAAAAATAAAATAGTTATAACGAAACATGATGTGGGGCTTCTCCGATGAGATCGTAGCTAAGAGTTCCTTGATTAATTCATTCTTGGCCCGAAAAAATGCAAACCCAAACTAATATCTCTTTAGACCTTTTTGATAAATTTAGTGGTTTCCATGGGAGTTTTTCTGGACAAGCTTAAATTCGGATGCATAATACCCATTGACAAGTGGGCAAAGTTTTAATATAATCTAATCTTTCAAATATCTTAAGGGCACAGTTCTCAAGTTCAATCATGTATAAAAGACCTATAAATGGCTTGAATGCAGGGGTAACTTCCGGAACCTTGCAATTATTAAAAAAAATAATTAGTATCTAATTTTGGAAGGACTGTTCAGGGAGGCACTGACGAATAGTATGCCGGTGTTTTTTTTTTTAAATAAATTAACAGAAACTTCAAAAAAAACTGTTTTTTGAAACCACTAAAATTGCCACAATTTACCTTAAAATCCTTGAAAGTAAACAGGTTGATTTTCAGAACTGAAGTAAAAACAACAATTTTTACTGGTAACACGACATTTTCTAGTCTATCTAGATATCATCTCTCCTAAAAATTCTAGAGAATCTGTGTTTGTTTTAACAGGAAAGGTTCCGTAATTGCACAAAACACGAAAGTAAACAAAACTATGACCGGCTGACTAACATTTGCCTTGCTCTACCAGCTCCAGAATATGTCTGTCTTTCTTCTTCATATGCCAAAAGCATAAAAATAACTACTCTGATCAACACAGCACTGCAGTGCGCACGTAAATCGTCATTAGTTAGGCAAATCGAATTGACGATAGAAAATGGAGTCGTTAATCCCATCTTAAGTACCATTGCGATAACACATTTCGCACTAATTTGCATAATAAACTAAACTGCTGCACATAATTATCGTTAAAAGAGCATTTTTTAGTCAATTTTGATACCGTGTAATTCCTGATATACTGAACGCATTTCAAAAAGCTGGTCACATTTCGACAGGTATTTTCATCCTCTATTGAATCATTCGTAACAACTTCTTAGATTTTTACCGGGGGCTATAATATAGGTTAAAACAAAATGTCGTGCATTTTGAAAAAAAATTCACTTGCTCCCCATTTTGCAGGAAGACCATGCTGATATTTTTTGAATCTAACATTTCATAGATATTAATCATACCTTGGGACCTTTTTGGGATTTTTCGAATAGCTACTGTCGTTTTCGAAAAAAACAATTTTTTCGAAAATTTTTTATTTTTTTATTTTATGTTTCTACACCAATTTGCTCGATTGTGTAAAGTGCATCATTAATCAAGTTATCTTTGCTTACTTCTACCCCTATCCTCCTCAAATAAAGAACTCACCCTGCGAATATATATACCTACAATAGTTTTATTTAGGAACTTAAATCAAGAATAAAATCAGTTCTTTGTTCATTATAATGATTCATGTAAAAAAAAATAATCTGGAGTGCTTCAAACAAAAATATTTGGCGGATGAACATTTAAAACCTTGTTGGACCGCCTCTATTTAAAAGGCCGTCCCTTACTCTCTCGGGCATAGAATCCACTAATACTGTAATCATGTTTTGGGGAATAGCTTCCCAACGCAAAATCCCATTCACCAATTCTTGCAAATTTTGAAATTCATTCCCTTCCCGATTCAAACGTAACCTAAGGTTACTCCACACATGCTCTATAGGATTCATATCAGGCGACCTAGCAGGCCAAAATCATACGCGTGATATTGTTTTCCCTAAGAAAGTCGTTCACGATTCTTGCTCTATGAGGGCGAGCATTGTCGTCGACTAAAATAAAGTCGCCCCCAAAATTATCTGCAAAGGGCAAAACAATATCTCTCAAACATCTTTCTCTATATGTCGCGGCAATCATATTTTCCCCAATCAATACAATCAATTCAGTCCTACCATTCCTCATGATTCCACCCCAAACAGTTACTCCGCCTCCTCCAAACGCCACCCTTGCTTCCATATGTTCTTCTCTGAATCGTTCCCCCCCTTTCTCTCCACACTAAAATACGCCCATCAGAATTATACAAGTTAAATCTAGCCTCATCTACAAACATGCACCTACTGCTACTCCCCAATGCTGATGGTCAGAATAAAAGCATTGTACATATTCGCAGGGTGAGTTCTTTATTTGAGGAGGATAGGGATAGAAGTTAGCAAAGATAACTTGATTAATGATGCGCTTTACAAAATCGAGCAAATTGGTGTAGAAACATAAAATTAAAAAAACAAATTATTTTTGGAAAAAATTGTTTTTTTCGAAAACGACAGTAGATATTCGCAAAATCCCAAAAAGGTCCCGAGGTATGATCAATATCTATGAAATGTTAGGTTCAAAAAATATTAGCATGGTCTTCCTGCAAAATGGGGAGCAAGTGAATTTTTTTTCAAAATGCACGACATTTTGTTTTACCCTATATTATAGACCCCGGTCAAAATCTAAGAAGTTGTTACGAATGATTCAATAGAGGATGAAAATACCTTTCGAAATGTGACCAGCTTTTTGAAATGCGTTCAGTATATCAGGAATTACACGGTATCAAATTTGACTAAAAAATGCTCTTTTAACGATAATTATGTGCAGCAGTTTATTTAAATACTACTTACTTCTTCTTGTCTATATCCGAAAATTCGATTGTATCCTTTGGGAGATCCAACAAATTTGCCTTTGAAAAATGCAATGTAAAAAATAGAGGCGTAGTAATTGACAAATTGTAGAAGGTATATTTTCAAAGTTAGGGAATCATCGAACTCTGTTTGTGTTCTCAATAACTCAAATTCTGTTAGGTATTCTGCTACAAATGTGTAAATCTAAAAAAAAAAGTAATTTATATTCACAACACGAGACAAAACCATCATATTCAAACACTATATGGTAGAGAGTACCTTTGGCCAAAGATCAATATTATATAAAGGAATAACAATTTACAACAGTTTGCCGAAAAAAATTAAAGAAATATCGAAATTATGGATTTAAAAAAAAAAACTAAAAAAATATTTTTTAAACCCAAACTAACTTCTCTGTAATGAACTTTTTAAGTTGGTTGAGAATAAAGATATACATATTAATAATAATACAAAAAAAACTTACGTAATTAAAAATAACGATTGCGACTAGATTTATGGATGCCGCAGTGACTGTTGTGAACAAAATGGCTGCACTGTTATCCACTTTATCGGCGTGTACTTTAAGAGACACCAAAACGGACATTCTGTATAATACTACTGCCACTACTGTAGCTAGAGCCATAAAAACCTAGAAACAATAAAAAATCTTATTTACTTATTGACAATAAATTAAGCAACATAAGCAAATTTTTGATACAGTGAACGGATTAAATGAACAACAAAAAGTTTAAAAATTGAAATTAAAATAGGAAAATACCTGCTCACTAAAGAAGTGATATAGCGATATAGTGAATAGCAAATGAACAAGAACAAGATAATAGTTTGATGACTTTTAGGGAAAGAGCTGAAAGAACGATAAGAGAGAGCATTAATGCCGATGTCGTACTGTTTCTCGTGGACCGATCGACATCCTTCGGATCACTCAATTATTCTCGCGATTCAGTTCGTCTAGTTCACTTTAAAGAATAGTTTGTTTAACTAGTTCCTTCACGAACTATCCATCTCTAGGGATACATGACATCTAGAGGTGATGGATTTACAGCGGAAGTGTGTGCACCGTCAGATTTGCCATGTACATTTTGCTACCCTAAAATATTGGGTCCTCTTTTAATTTTACATCAAAATTGTATTGGACTTTTTTGAAGGTCCTTGTATGATAAACTTGCACACCAAATTTTAATATTTTCCAATAAGCCAATTAGAAGTAGAATAAAAAAAGGTACCGTAATTAATAAATGCTTAGAACAAAATAATGATGTACTCGATGGTAGAGCCATTGAATATCAAACTATAAGAATAGCGGATCTTCGATAAAACTTGACAACCCTGTTTTAGACTGTATTGGAGACGGCTTGGCCGCCATTGTGAAGTTGATCGTAAATCTATAGTTATAAATGCAGCGCCTCGGCAACAGATGTCTCAAATTCACTGATGTGATGTCGTGGTGTTGCCGCATATCGTATTTTATTGGAATTTTTAAGCATTTTTAACAGACAATAAAATAGGAGGTTCTCAATTCCAGCCGAATGAATGTTTTTGATAATAATATGTACGCTGATTACTCCGGGGTAATTGGACCGATTTTCATTTTGATTTTACCGTTGCATTAGGCATTAGGTGTTAAATGTTATACAAATAAAAGTAGATAAAAGCGACTGCAAGTATAGCTATTTGTAGTTGGGTCGAAAACTCACTAAGTCACTTAATGAATTGTGCATACTTATAATAAATACTATTTTGTAAAAATATACTGAAAAAAGTTTGTACATATGCACATGAAAACTTCGTAGCACATTTTTTTAATAATTCACTTTAAACTCCGCCATTTATTAAAACTGGGTTTTACTTAAAACTGTCAATTTTGACTTAATGAATTTTGGCACTAAGCCGACGATATATTATGCCAGTGCAAGGCAATCCTGGCATCGCGATGCGCGTGACGGTATGGTTATGGGGAGAGGATCATGCAGCAAGTCAAACAGACAGGCGGCAACAATGTTTTAATTTAGCAGTGAAAAGGCTTGTCGTTAGTGGCTGCATCAACACGCTTTATTGTTGGTGAACTCATTGTGCCATCTATGAATTTAACGATGGCCTTCTTATAGTTGATATTCAATGGTAGAGCACAAGAAAATAATGCAGATTTAGAGCGTTTACTCCATGTAGCAGAAAATAATGGACACCAGGTTTCTTGGCAGAACTGTAGGAAAATATCACTCCAGAGTACTGTGCAAATTACATTAATTAAATAGCATTTATATTAAAAATATCAGGAAGTGAGGGAAGGAGAAGAAATACGAAGATCAAACTTTTGTTTTGAAGTTATGAAAAAGGTAAATACCGATACCGAACGTTTGTTTTACCGACGAGTGCATCTTTACATTAAATAATGAACCAAGTGGTCAAAATTGTAGATACTGGAGTACAGAAAATAAACACAGATTTGTGCAAACAAGGATTCAATCAATATCCTAAATATGTAAACGTTTGGTCGGGCATATGTGAACATTATATTGGACTTTTTTTTGGAACAAAATTTGGGAAAAGCAAATTTTTTGAATTTTTACAAAACTAAATAGGATCTGCATTAGAAGTTGCTCCTGAGAATGAACATATTTGGTTCGAAGTGGACGGTTGTCCTGCACACAATACACGAGAAGTAAGGGAATGTCCAAAACCTTTTCGATGGACGCCCAATAGGATTAAATTACACCGAAATTGGCCAGCTAGGTCTCCTGATCTTTCACCAAACGACTTTTTCCTGTGGGGTCACATTAAAAGTGTTATTTATAAAAATGTGAGTTATCAAAATTTGGAAGAACAAAACATTGCAATTTCAGGTTTATGCAATCGAATCTCTGCGTATCAACTTAATAATGTAAGAACTGAATTTTTATGACAATTTTTCATGGCCATATAATTGTACCTTTGTCTTTACGTACATCGTAGACGACCATGGGTTACACACCTTACAAAGTCTACATTTCTGTTGTAGAGGGCGTCCTTGGCCGTACGAGATAAACTGTTTTCCTTACGCCGATTAAACAGGCCTGTCGTAGGTTGTCAACCTAACAAACTGACAAGGACTGTGAACGCACATTTAGCTTACCAATAATAAAACAACGGAAAAACTGAGAATGGTCATCGGCACCCTGATCTTCCAAAACGGCACGTGAGGTTCCATAGTATTGGTCACAATGTTGACAGATTTCCGTTTGACATGAGCCAACCTGGCCAAATATTGCGGTCTGGGGTGCTCTTCTTGCGCATCGAAACCCGTCAAGTCCCATCGATGGGTGATTTCTGCAGAATACCTTTTCCGTAGAAAAAAGAATGAGTTTAGAACATGACTGATAAAGAATATATAGGGTGTGCCAATAGTGCAAACTAGAAAGCTTTGAATATATGCGACCCCTACTTAACAAAATATTGCACCTGGGACAAGAAAGATTTTTGTTCCACGTCAAATGCTAATATAAAGTAAAGTAAAGTTCGTGTAACTTGTGGTGCTCAAGTCTGGTGCTAGAGTTTTCAGGTCGCGCAAGCGCCTCTAGCGTGACTTAACGACCAGAGATGGCCGGGACCGACAGCTTTACGTCTCCTCCGAAAGACGATCTTACACCAACCAACTAAAATTCGGTCATACTTTTTTTATTATGCGTATGCCCACTCCGGGAATCGAACCCGGATCGCCACGGCCGTAAGCGGTATCTCTACCACTGAGCTACGACCGGGCTTAAATGCTAATATAAAAACCGTTGATGCCATAGACATTTACCTTTAGATACGTACAGCTTATCTCTTATATCAAAGTTAAGTTTTATGGCAGTAGCATTGGGCATGCATGCGCACAAACATCTTCTTATCGGCCTGTCTTTCTTTAGCGACATGCTCCAAATACATTCCAGAATCGGCTCGGCGCCATTTTTGTTGTTGTGTTTTAAAGTTTCCCTATGGATTCCTTGTTGTTTTCTTTGCTATTGTGGATTATGGGTGTTTAATATTTACGGATTTCTAGTTTTTGTGTAGTTTAGCGAATTGAAAAATTTAAACGATTGTGAAACTTAGAAAGTGAATTATTATGACATAATTTTAATTTTCATATACTACTTGACTTTAAACTAACAGATTTAATTAATTTGTAGCCCTCTAGATTGAAAATAAAAAATAAACATAAAAATGTTATAACTCGTCAAAAAATGACAAGTGAGGTGTCATTTCCTACATTTTTTGTAGATTTTTTTTTTTTTGGGCACGTATGTTAGGAGTTACAGCTCCGTGAAGTTGCCCTATTTAAAAAGAAAAGTATTATATTTTGTTATTTGGCAATTTAGCACCAGCCGAAAGTTCTATCTACTTCCGTAAACCTGGAAGAGGAAAAACTGCTGAGAGGTTATATTTAGCAAGTAGCCTCAAATACCAAGAAGCAACCAAGCACATTCTGTTCTTGCATGCCTTCAGTGGTTGTGGCACTACGTCATCTCTATTCAATCAGGGAAAAACTAAATAATTTTGTAAGCTGAGAAAAGAACAGAGCGGTTCATGAAATAATTGAAATTTTTAACCAACAAGATGCCAGGCCAAAGGAGAATGCCGAGCCCGGCGTACGCTTTCTTGTAGTTTATAAATATGGTGGCAACATGGATAAAGACAGTTTGGAAGAGATTCGTTTCCAACGCTTCGCCAAATCTACGCTGAAAAGCAAATTTAATCTTGCCTCTTTGCCACCTACAAAAGACGCGGCGCAATTCCACGCCTTTAGGACGTACCACCAAGTACAAAAATGAAGAGGCATAGAGAAAAATCCTGAAGACTGGAGTTGGAAGCATGGCGCTTACGGGCTCACTCCCATAACAATGGCGGAAAAACCAGCTCCCGATTCCTTATTAAAATCGGTATCTTGTAAGTGCAAAAAGGGGTGTGGTGGGGGGCATGCAGCTGGACTTAAATGTTCGGTTGTATGTGGCTTCTGCAACGGATAATCTTGCGGAAATATGCCGGAAATCCGCATGGAGAGCGAGGACTACGAGGCTACGGATCAAAACTACGACCAGGACACAGACAACTACGATCAGGACACCGACAATAACCAATCCGGACAATCGAAACGTACCAAAATGTAGTAGAAATTAGTATTTGTAACGCTCTAAAATCATAATTTACTATTCTTAAATTTAAAAAGAAATTGCGATATACTTATCGCCTTTAACTTTTTTTACGAAAAGTATACTAGTGTTAAATGATAATATTCAAGTGCCTATAGTTTTTTTTTATAATTATGTAAAACTATAGTGATAATAATAATAGTAATAGTAATAAGAAAAATAAAATAAAACTCAACCAAAAAGTTTTCGCATTTTTTTTTCAATAGTGCAAATTTACGGAGCTGTAGGTTAGGTTAGGTTAGAGTGGCAGACCTTTGGAATTGACCAAACAGTCACACGTAGTCCTATAGGACCGTTGTGATACCACACATGTTCCGCGGAACCTATTGCATCAGCTTCCTGATGGTTAACACGATCGTAGAAGAATCTTGACAGCTCATTCAAACCAGCCACTGCTGTTAATAAACTTAGTAAGGCGACCCAGTTGCAGGCTGCTCACTTCCTCCAGATCATTAAAAAATGGTTCATCCAGTGCATTGAACCTTCTTCTCGCGAGGCCGGGGCATTCACACAAGAAATGCTGAATACTTTCCTCCTCTTCCTCATCTCTGCAACTTCTGCAGAAGTCGTTAGTTGGTATTCGCATACGTTCAGCGTGTCTACCGAACAAGCAATGTCCGGTGATTACGGCAGTGATGTTTCTTAGGTCCTTCCGACTGTGCTGTGATAGCGCTGCGGTTTGCCTGTTATCAAGTAGGGGCCACAATTGCCTGGAGATGCTACAAGTTGTAAGTCCTGTCCATCTGCTTTGCGCAAGTTGTTTAGCTGCTCGATCTATTTCTTCTTTGACTGATCCCAGTGGTCTAGCCACAGTATTCTCTGCTAGTTCGACAGACATGCTTGCGCCCTCCCTGGCGAGCGCATCAGCAGTCTCGTTGCCATATATGTTACTGTGTCCAGGAACCCAGCACAAGGTGATTCGATGTTGAGCACCAAGTGTGCAGAGATTGTTGCGACAGCGCCTTACTAATTTTGACTTAGTGCTGCTGGAGCAAATTGCCTTTATTGCTGCTTGACTGTCTATATAGATAGCTATAGACGCAGGTCCTCTCAAGCCAGGGTGATCCCGCAGGGTACTGACTGCTTTATCCACTGCAAAAATTTCTGCCTGGAAAATGCTGCAGTAGTCAGGGAGTCTGTATGCCCTCTGTATTGGCATGCTCTCGGAGAAGATGCCAGCTCCCACCCCGACGTCCATTTTTGAACCGTCTGTAAAGATCGAGTGATCCGCCTCCATTGTTACTTGATTGCCTTCCCACTCTTCCCTACCCGGAATGAGCATAGAATAGCCCCTTCCAAAGTCTGGCAGCGAAACACGGAGCTGTAACTCCTAACATAATATATATGCTACAAAAAAATGTATTCTACAAAAAATGTAGGAAATTTTATCCTCTTTAACTTTGTATAAAACATCTTTTGTCGTGAAAGCCACCGTTTTTGAGTTATTATCAAAAACCCAAATTTTTGTACCTAAAATCTAAGATGGCGGCTCGAGCGTATGCGCCTCGAGGTCGAAAACAAGGATTTTTCATTAGGGCCCCAAGCCTAATAACATACTAAAAAATCGCTACTACCCCACCTTTTGCATTCAAAAAACCCTCACGTACTGGACTATTATGCATAATTGCAAAATTTCATTTTAATATCTATAAATACAGAAAAGTTATAGGGGTGAACGTCTTTTGAGAAACACCCAGTATAGCTTCAAAACGTTTAAAAGACACTTTTCGCTATATGTACAGGGTGTCCCAAATTCGAGCCTCATCATGGGGATCTCGAAAACTATAAGAGATACAGCATCGGTTAAATTGTGGCAAAGTTGCGCAATTTTGTACTGAGCAATATCGCAAAAAAATATCTGCGCTATCTTTTTTAGTTTTTGAAATTTTTGCAAAAAACTAAAATTTTGAGTTTTTGTTTTTTTAAATTGCTCGACTTATTTTATCCGCTACAGAAAAACAAGCACAACATTGTTATGGCAACTTTTTACGCTCCATATTGTTACGATTTTAGAATTTCGTTACAACGTTTCGTTTTTGTGGAACTATTATCAACTTTAATTTTTTAAATACGGACCTGCATTTTTTATTTTATTTTTTGATAGCCCTTTAAGCCCTGAATTCAACCATGTACCACACTTTTATATTTAGACGTTTCGATGTCATTATTACATCTTCAGGAATGTGATCATTATTTTTAAATACGGCCCTGGTGTATATTTGACTCTTGGTTTATTAAAACCACCATACTGGGCTAAATTAGTATCAAGCGTAGCAAAATAACTATAATGAGGCTGCAAGCGTTCAGGATAGTCCTGTAAATAACGGTCACAAGAAATTTGTGAATTCCTATTGGAAGAATAATAAACTCGTAACATGTCGCGCTTTTCTAAAGCAGAAAACATAATTTTGCTGAAATATTCGGTATAAATGGTGACTGCAGTTGTCAAGATAATTAAGGTGGAAGTATCAACATGCTTGCCAACCTATAACCTATTTCGTGTTTATTTATTTAATTTTTCTAGCTTTTTCACAAAATTTAAATAAAATCATTATCGTCTTCATATTTTATAGGTAATAATTGACATATTAAATAAATATCAAGGAATTTCATTAAATATTTTAGGAGAATTTTATAGCGAAAAATGTCGGGTAAGATTTTTTTTAACATTATTATGTTATTCTTCTTTCACAACTCTCCCAAAATTAGCAATGAAATAAATTGGTATTTTTGTAATATGTCAGCTATTACCTAAATATTGTACCGACGATATTGATTTTATTTAAATGTTAGTTAATCAAATAATAAACTAAAAAAAGCAACGCGAAATAGGTTATAGGTTGGCAATAGATGAAATGACGTTGAAAATTCCACCTTAAGCCAAACAATCAAGTAAAAGTTCGTGTCATAGCAATCTTTGTTTTGTTTGGTTTTATTTTTACTTTGTTACAATTTATATAAAAACTTGAATATAGTAAATTATTTGTATAAAATTCCGTTTACATGTTGTATGTGGTAAAAAGATTAAGTAACTAACACCAGGGCCGTATTTAAAAATAATTATCACATTCCTGAATATGGAATAATGACATCAAAACGTCTAAATATAATTAAGTGTGGTACATGGTTTATTTCAGGGCTTAAAGGGCTATCAAAAAATAAAATAAAAAATGCAGGTCCGTATTTAAAAAATTAAAGTTGATGATAGTTCCATAAAAACGAAACGTTATAACGAAATTCTAAAAACGTCACAATATGGAGCGTAAAAAGTTGCCTTAACAATGGTATGCTTGTTTTTCTGTGGCGGATAAAATAAGTCAAGCAGTTTAAAAAAACAAAAACTCAAAATTTTAGTTTTTTGCAAAAATTTAAAAAACTAAAAAAGATAGCTCAGATATTTTTTTGCGATATTGCTCAGTACGAAATTGCGCAACTTTGCCACAATTTGACCGATGTTGTATCTCTTATAGTTTCCGAGATCCCCATGATGAGGCTCGAATTTGGGACACTCTGTACTTGTATTATAAAAGAAAAAAGTAAATACGTAGGTATGTTTAAAATTCGTTTACAAACGCTACTATTCACTTGCCTATTTTCCCATTCGTTAAACGATAATTTTAAAGTGCGCATGCCTGTTGCTGTGTGGTTTTGTTTACATGCGCAAGGCCATACATTTGCCACTTTCGTAATTATTGTTCGGTTATCTAAAGGTAAATGTCTGCGTGAAACTCGCGAGGAACCTGATGGACCTTTGCTATTTAAGTCTTGTCGGCTTGTTGAGTCCAATACATTACCTTTTCCACATTTCCAAAAAAGTCGTCGCCCAGAACGACATAAAAATAGCGAAAAACACCGTGGTTGAGTTATCAAAAAGATACGTTATCCTCGAATGTACGCAAGTCTCTTTCAAGTCCCAATAGTCGCACCATCCATCGCACAGAGGACACATTTTTTCTTTCAAATCCAAATTGCAAATGTCATTGCTGGTTTTGTTACTGTACATCGTCGATAACGAATAAATGAAACAGATGAGACCTACGATAGCGGGGGCCATCAATATGTTTGTGTAGAATCCCAACCAGGCAAAGTAGAGGGCTATTTTCACCCCGAAATATTCCTTAACGTAGTCGAGGGGTTGGTAGCGGTGCCACTTCTTTACGGAAGCCCATTCGGTGTAGAGCAGGTTGCGAAGGGTCCCGGTGGTTCTTAGATCACCCTAAAAAACATACGAGTGGTAATAATAGCAACGAGCGCGGATACAGGATTTTCTTAAAGGGGGGGGGGGGGGGGGGGTATGTTTTGTACAGAGCTAGATATTACATTCCTGAAATACTTAAAAAATATATATCTTTCATTAATACCGGGTGTCCAAGGAAGGTGGCTCGCCCCTCTAATTTTTTTGTTTTTCAAGATAATAAAATAAAATTCGACAGATTTGTATACGACGTAAAACTGCATTTTTTGACAGGTGACTCAACATTATGGAACTTCCGGTTTAACCGGAATAAACATAAATTTTCGTTTTTTAAATGGAACACCTCGTATTTTTTTACTTTTTTTGATTCCATATGACATTCTAAATAGAACGATGTGTCACTTGTCATTTTTTGTCACCAAGAAAATGTTTTTTTTTCAAATTTATTATTTTATATAGAGGGCTATGCGAATACCTTAAAATCACTTATTTCAGTTCTTTAATCTTGGGAAAAATACAATTTTACTATTTTTGATTCAATGCTATATGCTATGTAAAGTTTACTCTTTAAAGTTGTATAACTCATTTTTTTTAAATGGCAACATGGTGGCTCGTCGGGTTAAGAAAAAATAGGATTTTATTACGATTATTTTGATACCACACTATTAGGTTTTAGAAAAGCTGCCATTAAAAAACTTTACTTAGAACTTTCCTAAAATGAAGCATCTTTTGAGAATAAATTTAGATTTAAATGTATCAAGTAGCCTGTGACCAGCAAAACTGATAAAACAAAATCATGCCTTGAAGAAAATTGACATGCCGACAGCTTCTGCCAAAGTAAATTAGTTTGTTGTTTAAAAAACATGGAAAATAATAGTTTTACAAGGAGTGAAAAAGTTGATATGTTATTAGTGTTTGGAGAATGTAGAAATAATTCAACCGATGCTGCACGACTTTACGCACAAATATATTTTAATCGGCGTCATCCAACCCGGCACTATTAGGTACCCAAAACTGGTTCCGAAAATGCGAAATGAGCCTGACAATAATAACATATGAACTTTTTCACTCCTTGTAAAACTATTATTTTCCATGTTTTTTTAAACAACAAAGTAATTTACTTTGGCAGAAGCTGTTGACATTTCAATTTTCTTCAAGGCATGATTTTGTTTTATCAGTTTTGCTGGTCACAGGCTACTTGATGCATTTAAATCCAAATTTATTCTCAAAAGATGATTCATTTTAGGAAAGTGCTAAGTTAACTTTTTAAAGTTTTTTAATGGCAGCTTTTCTAAAACCTAATAGTGTATGGTATCAAAATTATCGTAATAAAATCTTCTTTTTTATTAACCCGATGAGCCACCATGTTGCCATTTAAAAAAAAATTAGTTATACAACTTTAAAGAGATTAAAGAACTGAAATAAGTGATTTTAAGGTATTCATAGCCCTCTATATAAAATAATAAATTTGAAAAAAAAATATTTTCTTGGTGACAAAAAATGACAAGTGACACATCGTTCTATTTAGAATGTCATATGGAATCAAAAAAAGTAAAAATATACCAGGTGTTCCATTTAAAAATCGAAAATTTATGTCACTTCCGGTTAAACCGGAAGTTCCATAATGTTGAGTCACCTGTCAAAAAATGCAGTTTTATGTCGTATACAAATCCCCCGAATTTTATTTCATTATCTTAAAAAACAAAAAAATTAGAGGGGCGAGCCACCTTCCGTGGACACCCGGTATATTCAAAATTACAATACTTAGCTTCTGTATGGGGATCTGCTTCTTTATCAAACTTAAAACTGTTAAAAATTGCAAAATAAAGTTATTAAATGTTACAAATTACCCCATTTAGAACCAACTGTTAATCAATATAGACCGAAAGGGTATTTACACGTTCAAAACATTTATAAATTAAAAATTTGTATTCTAATTCACTCTATTATTTTAAAATAAAAAATATCAAACATACAGAATAATACATTACATCATAACACCAGACGTTGTAGTATAAATTAACAAACTATACCAGTACAAAGTAATTTCGGAAAAAAATTGCTTTTATATGACGGAATCTTAACATAGTATAAAACAAAGTTGCTGTCGCCCGTCTGTCCCTATTCATATGTGCTTAAATCTTTAAAACTACACAACGGATTTTGAAGCGGTTTTTTTTTAATAGATAGAGTGATTTAAGGGGAAGGTTTTTATATATAACTAGCGACCCGCCCCGGCTTCGCACGGGTGCAATTTCAGAAAGTGGCATGCCGGGTACTAATATATCGGGTTTGTATTTATACCAGCGGGTTGCAACGCATGCCGGGTACACGCTAGTAATAAAATATAACAATCTTCCAAAAAATATCAGAAAAATTAAAAAATTGATACTTTTTAAAAAACTCATTAAAGAGATATTTACTAACTTAAATTTTTTATACTAATTTTTTAAAATTAATTTTACTAATGAATTAACAGCTGTATATTTGATTGGGGGAGCCAATATTTTTGGGGAACAAAATTTACATAGGATTCCCGATGGCCAGTATGGCCGTGCAGCATCCAGTATATACTACCGTGCGAGCAAAAATTATTTGCATCAAAGAGGGCCTTGCATCCAACGACGTAATGCTTAGCCGTAGAGCTTAATACCTGTTGGGTGTCAGTAACTACCTGAATTAACAATCAATCAGTTATTCCGTCATCTTTGACAGTCGTTACAAGTAATTTGATTCATCGCTAATTTTTCCAATTTCTTAAACAATTCACACAATGGGCTTTACGGAACAGCATAAAACATTCATGGTTGAAGCGTATTTTCCAAACGGGGTTGAGTGGCAATACAATCCGGTTTTGTGCATGGACGATTTTCACGAACATTTTCCTAACGTTGCTTTTATTGCTGGGGATTTTTATCATTGCCTGACTGAAAAGAACCGTGGCTGTGTTTAGGGAAACAGGTTCTATACAACACAAAAAAGACCATCTGTAAGAACAGAAGAACTTGTTGCAAACGTTCGTGAAATAATGCAAAATTCGCCAACAAATTGTATAAGACGCCTGTCCCAAGAAGTGGGAAGATCTTATGGAACATGCAGGACTATTCTTAAGAAGCAGCTAAATTTATATTATAAAGTGCAAGTATTCCAAGAAATACAAGCCGCAGATTTTGAAAGACGCAGGAATTACTCTCAATGGTTTACCCAAAATTCATTGGAAATAAATAATTTATTAGACCTGACGTTGCAACACCAGTTGCAAATTTAGAACAATTACAAGAAAGGATTATCCAAGAATGTGGTAACATTTCTTCAGAGATGCTGGTCAACACTTTCGAAAATATGACGTGTTAATTTATGCTTGGAGCATGGCGGTGGCCAATTTCAGCAATTTATGTAATTATTTTTCTTTTTCTTTCTTTATATTCGTACTTTGTTAATTTTGTAAACAACAAAAATAAATTTGTATTTGTCTACTTATTTTATTACTTATTAGTTTGGCATATCATGTCATAATATGAATTTGACAAAATTTTAACCTAGTTTTGGTTAGATATATCGTCCCCATATCATTGTGATCTAAAACCAAGCCCTACGTTTTTTAATCCAAGCCCTCTTTGATGCAAATAATTTTTGCTCGCACGGTATATCACCTATCCAAAAAGGCAATCTAGCGAGAATCTCTAAAAATTTCGTAAAACGTATTCAAATGTTGAACTAAAAAAAACTTACATCGTGAAGGGGATATGTAGATTCGTAAATGCCATCATTCAATAGCCTTTCAATTCCAAAAGAGAAATCATCACTTAAGTTTTCACTAAACCTTTTTCTATCCAATATAAACTGTACTATTCGAGAGTGTATAGCGGGAGTAAAAAAACACGGAGATTCAGTGTCAAATCTAAAAACAAAAAAATTAGGATATAATTTCAGATAAAAAAAAGTGGATAGTTTTATCTCAAGTTTAAATCAAGTGGACTTAAGTCAGTCCAGTGTGTCAGTAGATTAGAAATTTTCGTACTATCTTGCATGTCTTACTTATGAGGATAAGTCTATCCATTATAGGACCTGTGTTATAGCATAGCATAGCATCCCTAAGAACGGCGGTCTTGTCGGGAAACAATTTGTTGTCATATTTGTGATATAAAACCTTTTAAAACAACA
This sequence comes from Polydrusus pterygomalis, assembly GCA_963969555.1. NCBI lineage: Eukaryota > Metazoa > Arthropoda > Insecta > Coleoptera > Curculionidae > Polydrusus > Polydrusus pterygomalis. Next base: position 9,204,022 of record OZ018376.1, read on the forward strand.
GGTGTTAACAATGCCACTGTGTTTAGTACAGGGGTTTTCCGTATATTTTGGAGCACCCCTGGAGCTTTTATTTGAAGACCTAGAAAAAACTTTAAATTACCAAAGTTGCATGATTTCTCCTGAACTGCCAGAATTTGTTATCGGACAAAACAAATGAACATCGTAAATTTGTTTAATAATGCCAATGGCGATTTTTTTTTAAATGGAACACCCTGTATATTAATTTTTTTTTAACTCCTCACTCTTTTCTGATTCCAAATATGTATATATGTTATATGTTTACTTTAGTCATTTAGGCAAAATTTATATTAATTATTGTTACTGAATAAGCATTGTGTTCTAGCATGTTTTCCTCACACCAATATAGATTTTCTAATCCGCAATATTTTGAAATGAAATTTTGCCTAGACGACTAAAGTAAACATATAACATATATACATATTTGGAATCAGAAAAGAGTGAGGAGTTAAAAAAAAATTAATATACAGGGTGTTCCATTTAAAATAATCGACATTGGTATTATTAAACAAATTTACGATGTTCATTTGTTTTGTCCGATAACAAATTCTGGCAGTTCAGGAGAAATCATACAACTTTGGTAATTTAAAGTTTTTTCTAGGTCTGCAAATAAAAGCTCCAGGGGTGCTCCAAAATATACGGAAAAACCCTGTACATAACTGTTTTAATAGCGAGAAAAGTGCGGCAGAGGATATCTCTTTCAACAGATAATGAATCTATATTATTATTATTTTTGACCTTTTAACAAACTTAAATAACATAACCCTGTATTGTCAAAGGTGGCGCGCGTCAATTGCTACGAATAGTTGCAGTCAGTTGGAATGATGCTGTTCTTATTGTCTGTTTTGCTTCGTTGGGTCAATGTCTATGAGTTACGTTGTATAGTCCTTTTTATTACGTACGGTAATGCCTGGTCTATTACAAGCACCAGTTCTACCCATGTCTGTATTTTCTAATATCGCCTGGAATGTGTATTTGTAGTATTTAATTTGTTCAGTTCAGTGAGAACTGTTGGTGAAGAATGTGGCAGATGTCGGCGGCACAATTGGATGGGAGATAAAAATAGATAATTAGTGGTCGTAAGTGAGTTCCTTCCCCTTCATAACCCCCCCCCAGTTTGAAATCGCAGGAGATTTCAAGCTGTATACGACTAAGATTTAAAATGTACGTTTTGCTAATCAGTTTGGCTTTCGCAAATCTAAGAATACAGAAATAGCTGTAGGAGATATCATAACAAATATTCAACTTAATGTTGACAGCGGTAAAAAAATGCTGTTTACTATCCTTAGATGCGTGTACGGCTTTTGACACCGTAAAACATGATATTTTATTAAGAAAATTATACAATATTGGGATAAGGGGAAATACACACAAATTACGCCAAAGTAATTCAAGCTATCGTAAACAATTTGTTTAAATTGGGGAGGGAACAAGTTCGGAAAAATAAGTAATATGTGGAGTTCCACAAGGATCAATATTAGGTCCAGTATTATTCTTAATTTATATTAATTCCATTTCCAGATTGAACTTAAAGGGCAATATAAAGCTATTTGCAGATGATACAACAATTATTTATTTTGCTGGAATTTTCGCAGAAATGCATTTTGATATTATTAATGATTTAAAAATACTTCTTTCTTGGCTTCAATCAAATAAACTTACGCTAAATTTTACAAAATCTTCTTTTATGTTTATAACTAAAAATAAAATAAATTCTATCATTAACCCCTTAACATTTAAGAATGAAAATACATATTCAAAAACGACAAAATTTTTTAGATTAGTATTAAACGAAAACGTAAATTGGAAAGGTCATATCCAGTATATTATAAACTCGATATCTCCTTTGGTATCAGTTTGTAAAGAGCTAGGCTAGATAATACATTCCTTTGAAATACCTCAAAAATATATGTCTCATTCGTATTTTCTATCAAACTTAAAACCATTACAAAACTTGCAAAATAAAGTTATTAAATGTATACACAAATTACCACATTTAGAACCAACTGTTAATCTATATAGGCCGAAGCACTTACACGTTCAAAATATTTAAAAATTAAAAATTTGTATTCTAATTCACTCTATTATTTTAAAAGAAAATAAATCAAACATAACACTTCGGGGGAATAAGACATTACATGAACATAACACCAGACATTGTATAAATCACACTATACCAGTAAAAAGTAATTTCGGAAAAAATCGATTTTATATGAAGGAATAATAAAATATAACAATCTTCGAAAAAATATCAGAAAAATTAAAAAATTGGCAATTTATATTTATACTATTTTTTTAAATATGATTTTATTAATGAGTTAATTTGGATTAATTTCCATTGTTTATTAATTTTTATAATGGTTATTGTTTTCTATATTATATCGTCCTTTTCCATGTAACGAACTGTAAAAGTTAGTTTGGAATAAAGGCATTTTTAAAGTAAAAAAAACGTCAAAATTGAATAAGTTATATGTCCGAAATCGGTCAGAAAATTTCAGGCTCCGTAGCGCAATTGGTAGAGCGTTCAACGGATACTCGAGAGGTTCTGGGTTCGATTTCCAGCGAAGCTATAAAACTTTTTTCAATTTTAATAAACTTGTCTGCACGCTGATAAACATTATTCAGTAAATAAATGTGTATGTTTCTATAATATCCTCCTCGAAGTCGCCTTTGTTTGAAGATAATGATAAATATTGATAATCCTACCTGGTATGCAATTTTTTGTTACTTACAAATATTCTCTATCTCTACTGTAAATGGCGGTGAACCGCTGTTGAGCTTTTTCAGGAAATTTTTCTCTATCGACGAAAATCATGGCCTTCACTTGTTGCCATCTCTCAGATAAACTACTAAAGAAATCATTGGTATGTCGGGAAACTTGTCTCAAAGCTGGAATCTTAGAAAATAGAAAATTAATAATTATAATTCAAGAAATAAATGATTTTTTTGTCAAAAAAACTTAACACCATTCCTGTGAGATTCCCATGAAAAATAACAAACTAGAGGACTCATGTACAGGAACAAATGGTAATTGTGGGTATTACGTGTAATTAGTGCTATTATACAGAATAAATTATAGGTTGGCTTGAAACGTCGCGTCGGCTTTCGATTAAACGTAAATGAAGAATAGTCGAAGTAAGCTGAAATTTGTTTCACTATGTAATAAACCAAATATAATAAATTAATTAATTAATATTGTTCTGAATAATTTATATAAGTAATATTGTTTACTTAAAAATTATAAATTAATAATTTTATTATAGCTAATATATTTCTTCAAAAAAAAACTGCGTTTTTATACTATAAATTAACATTTTTACTTTTAAAACTCGATTTTTAATGCATATTTATGATTTTACATACTAAAACAAAAAATAAGATTTGCCCCTAACAAGCTTAGCTTCAGGGGCTTAAAGAATAAGTTTATAGAAGACAACATAAACGTATTTATTATATTATTAAATTTTAAATAAACTTATTATTATATTATTATTATTATAAATATTGGACTGTTGTTTAATATTACATTTTTTACCATAATAAAAATGTCTATTCATAATATAACTGTCTTTTTTTTAAATTGTTCAATTTAACAGGGCGTGTCGTTTGAATACGACTTATTAGGACTACTTGGGTCTCCGAGAAAAGCACTTTTTTCTTAATTGAATTCAAAGGATGACTAAGGACCCCTAAAATCAGACCACATGGGCCAAACTTCAGTGGGAAGATAATTCTGGTTTACATTAGCGATTTGTCATGGAATATTGAGACAATCATCATTTTTTTTGCTGACGATACCAAGTTTTTCCGTAATCCATTGTTGCAAAAGCAATGCTTAGACAGAGATCTGAGGCGTATTGAGTCATGGACAAGCCAGTGGTGCATGAAGCTTAATGTATCAAAATGTACAGTATTGCATATTGGCCCAAAAAGACTTTCAAAGATCACTCTCTACAGATTGTAAAGAAATTGTACACTTCCTATATTAGACCAAAAATTGAATATGGATACAAACAAAGATATTGAAATTTTGGAAAGGGTCCAAAGGCGGTTTACCAGAATTCCATTTGAATTGAGAGGATTACCTTATCCCGAAAGACTTAAAAGATTTGGGCTAACTACTCTGAAGCAAAGAAGAACTAGGGGTGATATAATAGAAACTTTTAAAATTATAACAGACTAATATTCTTGTATCTTGAAAAATTTGTATCAGAATCAACAGCTTCGGGGACAAAAATTAAGCAAAGAAAAATCCGCGACATTTCCAAGAAAGAACTTCCTCATCAATCGGGTAGTGTACATATGGAACTCGCTTGAAGAAAGGACAGTCTGCGCAAATAGTGTAAACTCCTTTAAAAACCAAGTTGATCGTAATTTTGAGCAGTTAACTGAAAACTTTGTGCATTACGGGGCTTGATGATATTCGTTTTTAAATATTTAATGATATTTGTGCGTCCAAAATACTTACCTACCCATGTTTAAATAACTTTCGCGTAAGAACTTAACAAGTAATTTAAACTAGCCAACGGACTTTTAGACATTTTAAATCATGATAAACAATTAAAGAAAAAAAAACCAATCAATGAGACTAAAACAATAGCTTCATCGGACTTTCCGCTTGCTATTGATAAAATAATAATAATAATAATACTATCGATTCGCATTGTAACATTTGGTATGTGTAACGCTGCCAAATATCTTTCTTTTTAATATTAAATTGGGTGAAAGAGTAACACAAAAAGGTAGAAGAATTATTATTCTGTCTATAAAAAAAAACTGGTCTAACTATATGGAAATAATTGTTCTGTATCAATCATTCTACGTAATACCGTGTTAGTAACATGCCAAAAAAACTAAAAAGCGGGAGCCTTTTCCTCAAACCAAAATTTTAAATACCTTTTGGGACAGATAGGAACTGGAATTACCAAAAATATTTAGCTTGTATTCTTTGGGCAACTTACATAACTCCTATAGACAAATAAAAAAATAAATAAGCGCAGGTACTTATGCTGGAGTTGCGATCATTTTTCTAGCAATATGATTCCAATAAATTAGAAAACGATTTTGTGGTGTTAAGAATTGTACAAAGAATCCCGCACTTCTCTTATGAAAAATGACCCTCGGTTAAATTTCCTAAATTTTTAGTATGTTGTAGAGAATGTCATTATGATTTGGTTGATTGATGATGATGATAGAATGTCATTCTAATCAAAAGTATTCATGGTCACAACATAATCGACCAGTTTTTAAGATACAAGGTGTCCAAGTTGCTTAATATGAGTTTTCAATACATTATTTTCGTAGTTTATAATATTAATTCGTTTTATTTTTCTACATTTTTGTTTACCCTGTCGTAGATAGGATAGAATACTATAAAAGTAGTTTACATTTTTTTATTATATACCGGACGAGTGACGAAAATTATTTAATATTTTTGGTTAAATCATTGTATTTTCGGCATTAAATTAAATATTAACTAACAAAGTAATACTGTAGATGATATTAGCTTGGACCAAGCTATCAGAATTTATATTACTTAAAATTATACAGGGTAACTGAAAATAATTAATATTTTTTTTATTAGTTTTTAAAGAAATTTTGTAGATATTTCTTTATGTACTGCTTGTCGCTTATCGTATAGTTCCAAATATATACAATTATCAAGGTTATACAGGTTGTTTCCGATGATAACCGATAGGAAAATAACGATAAATGCATGTATTTAAAAATCACCCAGTATAATAAAAATGGATCGGCTAAATTTCGTTATTTTTTATTATTCTTACTTACATGTTTGCTATTGATTTCCCTTTTCCTATAACCAGTTCTGGAGATATAAGCATATAAAATAACATTTTTTTAAAAATTTTAATAAAATTTGTTATATAAGTTCATGTTATGGTTAAAAATAAATATATTTAATGCTATACAGTGTGTTTCGAATACTTAGGGTATTTTAACACTGTATTATGCAAATAAGAAATATATATAAATAGTATAAACAAGCAAAATCTCAATACAAAGAATAAATTTTATCCAAAAATAGATTACCGCCGGAAAATATGGAATATGTCTTCAAATAGTAGATAATTAATATTTTTGTATGAAAATAGTTCTTTGTAATGAGACTATTTATATATATATATTTCTTATTTGCATAATACAGTGTTAGAATACCCTAATTATTCGAAACACCCTATATAGCATTAAATAAATTTATTTTTAACCACAAGATGAACTTACAAAACAAATTTTATTATAATTTAAAAAATAATGGTATTTTATATGCTTATTTTTTAAGTTGTAAGTCTGTTCGACGCTGTATATCTCCAGAACTGGTCATAGGAAAAGGGAAATCAATAGCAAACATGTAAGTAAGACACTTCAAACAAGAAATATTAAAAAATAACGAAATTTAACCGATCCAATATTTACTGGATGATTTTTAAATACATGCATTTATTTGTTATTTTTCTATCGGTTATCATCGGAAACACCCTGCATAACCTTAATAATTATATATACCTATTGGGAACTATACGATAAGCGACAAGCAGTATATAAAGAAATATCTACAAAATTTCTTTAAAAACTAATGAAAAAAATATTAATTTTTTTGAGTTAGCCTGTATAATTTTAAATAATATAAATTCTGATAGCTTGCTCCAAGCTAATATCATCTACAGTATTACTTTGTTAATATTTAATTTAATGCCGAAAATACGATTTAACAAAAAATATTAACTAATTTTCGTCACTCACCCGGTATATAAAAAAAATTTCTATTCAATCTACGACAGGGTTACCGAAAATGTAGAAAAATAAAACGAATTAATATTATAAACTACGAAAATATAATGTATTGAAAATTCATATGGCTCTAGATCAATAAATACTCTACTAATTTGCAAAACGTCAATAAGAGAATTTTAAAACTTATTTCTATTGCACACTCTGGCTATTTATTTAACGAGTATCGCTTACTAGTCGAAATTCTAAATAAATGGACTCACCTCTCTCATTGGCATTCTTAATTTCAATATTTCACCATATCTTCTTAGTACTTCTATGGGAGCATAAACCTATAAAAATTAATAATTACTAAGCTTTTATCCAAAACCAAAAAATACGTTTACTTTGTTCTTTAACCTTTGACGATTTGGGTATTTTTTTTATTAAACATATATCACGGACTTCCCTATGACTTCTACTTTTATCTCCATAATCCAACATAATCAAAATGTCTATGTTATTTCTTCAGCAAGGCGCATTGTGGATGTAATATCAGCCTTGCTGTTAATATTCTGTGATCAGCAGAGCAAAATTCAAATTTATTTAACATTCACCGACATTTTTTTACGTATCAAACTTAAATAGCAAATTGTAGAGAATAATGCTGGTAGAATAACGATAGTACGCACACAAATTTGAAGCACCGTGTATAAGTATTTAAGTAACAAAACAGTAACATACTTTAATAAAATTAAAACCATTTGTTTCCTGAGGTTCATATTCTAATTCCAAGCCCTCAACTAGTAAGTTTCTTTCGAAAATTTGCCTTTTCCTATATGCCTCTGGAGTAACTGCATTTACGTTGAAAGCATACCATACCAGAACAAAATCCACAGACCTAAAAATATATATAAATTAATTTACTCGCAAAGAAGAGGTAACTGTAATGTTAAGGTTTTAGCAAAAAGAAGCGCCGCCAAGAGGCTAGTCTAATAACTAAGATATGACTGATTCTTCTTTCAAATAATGTTAATATCACTGTTCCTCGTTTTATTATATTTTATTTATTTTATTTATTTTATTTATTTTATTTATTTTATTTATTTTATTTATTTTATTTATTTTATTTATTTTATTTATTTTATTTATTTTATTTATTTTATTTATTTTATTTATTTTATTTATTTTAGTTTTGCAGACGATACTACAATTTTTTATACCGATACAAATTGGGACAACTCATATACTTAATAAAATTAAAACAGATTTTAAAATTATAAAAAATTGGTTTGATAACAATTTATTAACAATTAATTTTAATAAAACAAATTATATTCCTTTTACTTTAAACCTAAATATCATAACACAAAATATGAATAGTATTCAAATAAATGAAGACATTCACATTTTTAAAGTTAATAAAATAAAATATTTAGGAATTATTTTTGACAGTAAATTAAATTGGAATTTTCACGAATACGTAATTAAATTAAGAAGTTTACTACCGATTAAAAAAATTTTTTTAATGTAAGACATGGAAATATTATATTACGCGTTAGTTAAAACTCATTTTAATTACGGAATTTTAGGTTGGGGAGGAATAAATAGAACTTTAGTTAAAAAATAAGAAATATTACAAAAAAGGTTTCTAAGAATTATATTCAATTCAGAGTATTTTTACCCTTCAAAAGAATTATATTCAGAAACCAAAAAGTTGAACGTAAGACAACTTTACATTTATAACATCTTTATATATAAATATATATTTAAAAATAAAAACCTTATACAATTTAAAAACCATAACCATAATACACGTCATAAAAATGAAATAACCATAAAACCTAAAATAAATAAGTCGATAGGACAAAAAAATTTCAAATATTTATGTTTTTATTTAAACGATTATTTAGCAACAAAAATTAAGAATTGATTTCATTAAAAAAATTTAAAGTCGAAATAAAAACATGGATATTCAAAACAGACAATTTGAAAAAAAAATTGAGAAATTCTATAATTAATTAATATTGTTCTGAATAATTTATATAAGTAAACAAACTGTGAATAGTGCTAGCTTTTACTTGATTGAAATACATTACAATTGTTTGCAATAAAGACTTTAGTCTAATTTCCACATAATATTTATTTTATAAACCCGACGCGTTTCGCTACACAGTAGCTTTATCAAGGGATTTTTACATTGAGTGTGACTCGAAGGCAAACAAGGCATATATATGCGAATATTTTGGCTGAATTTAAGTGCATATAATCCGCCCTTTAAAATAATAATTTTTTTTTCATTTCAGTTAATTTTTAGTTAGATATGAACTAATATTAGAGGAACCCTCGGGTGCCAATGAAAGACAATTATGCCACCTATTTGTACTGAAACCATGTGGTTTTTCTTCCGAGTGAATGCTCATCGAACGGTTTGAGGAGCCACTCGACAAGTCTGCGGGCTACTTAACATTAAGAGCAAGTCTGATCAAACTCCATGGTCGCAGTCGATTGCTTGCATTTGTCGTGACGTGAATATTTGATTTCGCGTATTTTCTTTAATTATTTTCTCAGTAAATAATTCATGAATTTACAGACTAAAACCATAGAATTTTTTTTCTCTAAGTTGTAGTGAATCATTATAGGTTGGACTGGAATTCCGACTATTAAAGAACAAACCTACCTTATACCATCTTTGAAAAAAATTGTTGGTTTAGGACATTTCTTTATATCAGAATAGCAACAGGCTTTTGTAGGACTATTCAAACTTCCGTCATTTAAATTCGGGAAGTCGTCAGGCATTTCTAGATGTCTTGTATCACTGGTATCTGTCCTCTGGCTGTCTGTACCTGGCGTATCCATTTCCGCTCGACTAGAATTCTGTTGTATAACTATCTTTGGTTTATGTTGGATTTTTTCGTGTTCTAAAAAATCACTGAAAACAAAAATACAACTGTACTCACTGCTTTGAATATCAACTATCTCACTGCAACGCAAAAATTAAAAACAAACACGGATGGCGCATTCGCCATTTCGCTTTGAGCAATATTTAGTTTATTTTTCGTTTCCTGCAAAAAGGGGCCAAATACCCATCTTTGGGTAGCAATTACCTATAGTTTATATCTCCTTTTCAACCTTTGTTAACGTAAAACTGGAGGTAATTGTACTCAAAAGACAGGTATTTAGATAAAACAAAAAAGTAACGAAATATTGATCAAAAAATGAAATGGCGAATACATCCCTAGCGGTTGCCCTTAATGGAATGCAATTGTAGTAAAGATAACAATTGGTTATAATACAACATTCAGGATATTTTAATTGGTGCAGGTGCATATTTTTTCTTTTGCAAATAGAAAAATTTCTGGCCTATAATTAAAACAATTAAGACCAAACAATAGTGATACATTTGCTATTTCATTTTTTTATTATAATTTCGACTTCTCCAAAAAGCGGCCAAATACTCGTCTTGGATAGCAATTACCTACAGTTTTAAGTAAAAAAAAATCAATTGATAACTTAATAAAAGCAAAAACGAAATGGCAGAAGCACCGCTAGTGTTTTCTCTTAACACAATTATTATTATTGTTTTGTTGATAATATAATATATCCATATTTAGCAATATATTTATGTCACGCATGAACCGATCTGATTACTTTAAAAATAATTAAGTTAATTAATAATATATCTACAAAACAAGGAGTTTCCTGTATCATTAATTTTGTAGTTTAAATATAATTAGCACTTTTGTACTGTTAGCTTTGTCCTCAATATTTATTTAAATAACGTTGAATAAATTTATAATATAAACTGCGTTTTTTTTAACGCGGGCCATAGGGATTTACATGGTAAATCTTTAAGCCTATGTTAGGCACATTTGTGTGAAAGAAATATAATATTAAAATTTGAAAATAGATAAAATATCAGATGGGAGGAAGAGGTTAACATACAATCTGTGCAAAAAATCTCCAAGAGATACCCAAAAAAGAGCTCTTTTTATTTTTTTAAAATTACACTTTTTTACCCCCTTGTAATTTATGTAATTAACTACCTTAGATAAAGAAAAATATTGACACGGCTGTCACTATTTTCCTGACCTTCATGAAATTAGTTTAAATTATTAAACTTTATTGAAATAAAAGTTCTGCTTTAGAATTATTAATAGACCAGTGCTGAAGCCTTTGAAAATGGTAAAAAGTGAAAAAAAATAATAGTAGGATGAAACCCATTGGAAAAGGAAGAGAATAGAACAAAAATGAAAGGAAAAATAAATTACGGGCGATCCGAAGTCGGGAAGGGGGGGAGGGGGGTTTTTAAGGGTAGAAAATGATTTATCTCGATTTCAGGTAAAACTACAAGTCCTATGGAAAAACGTTAAATTGCAAAGTTGTAGGTAATAAAAAGATCTACAACTTTTGTATTTACACTTTTTTCATATAACCTCAAAATGTATGTCAAAAATTCAAATAACCAAGTTTTTGGTGTTTTTATTTTTATCTTTTACAAATTTTTTTTTATATCCACGAAATTTGGTGAAACCTTACCTTTTCATGTCCTAAACACACTGCAATTTTTTTGATTTAAAATATTTATTTTTTAACCTTATTTTGACTTAATATCGAAAAAACACCCTAATTTTCAATCGAAAATTCTCACGTCAAAATATCTGCTTTTTTAAAAAACTCGGTGGGCTTTTTGTTCGTTGAAATCTCTACTTTCTGATAGTGTTAAAAAAAATATACATTACTATGGTAAATGTTCTCAAAAAAATGCAAAGAAACGAAAAAAACTCGAACCCGAAATTTTTTTTAGATCAATATGTACAATTTTGAGCTATTTATTAAAATTTATACTTTTTTTAATCAATGTACCATGGAATCTTACGTTTTTCGAGTAATTAAAGTATAAATTTTAATAAATAGCTTAAAATTGTACAGGGTTATCCAACCAAGACTAGACAAGGCGATTTTTTGACTTTTCCTGTACTTTTATAAAAAAAACTGAAATAGCCATCTTACGTCATTTTCTCCCGCGAATTCGAATATCTTCAGCAAAAAACAATTGAACATCAAACAAAAGTACTAGGGGTCACTTTGATATTTTTTTAAATGGAACACCCTGTATATTTTTACATTTTTAAATTCCACATAAAATTATAATTATTTTTTATTAAATGCATTATTAGTCTATACTTCATAGTTTCCGAGATATTGACTTTCGAAAAGTGACATTTTTGAACTTTGAAAGCTTATAACCTTCTAACAGTACGTCTTAGAGCAAAACGGCTTACATGTCCCTATCTTCAATTTTTATTATCTTCCCAAAAAAATCCACTTCCAGTTAAACCGGAACAACTATATTTCCTGCTTTCGAGTTACATCCGGCTTAACCGGAAGTTGATTTTTTTGGGAAGATAATAAAAATTGAAGATAGGGACATGTAAGCCGTTTTGCTCTAAGACGTACTGTTAGAAGGTTATAAGCTTTCAAAGTTCAAAAATGTCACTTTTCGAAAGTCAATATCTCGGAAACTATGAAGTATAGACTAATAATGCATTTAATAATTATAATTTTATGTGGAATTTAAAAATGTAAAAATATACAGGGTGTTCCATTTAAAAAAATATCAAAGTGACCCCTAGTACTTTTGTTTGCTGTTCAATTGTTTTTTGCTGAAGATATTCGAATTCGCGGGAGAAAAGACTTAAGATGGCTATTTCAGTTTTTTTTATAAAAGTACAGGAAAAGTCAAAAAATCGCCTTGTCTAGTCTTGGTTGGATAACCCTGTACATATTGATCTAAAAAAAATTTCTGATTCGAGTTTTTTTCGTTCATTTGCATTTTTTTGAGAACATTTACCGTAGTAATGTATATATTTTTTAACACTATCAGAAAGTAGAGATTTCAACAAACAAAAAGACCACCGACTTTTTAAAAAAGCAGATATTTTGACGTGAGAATTTTCGATTGAAAATTAGGGTGTTTTTTCGATATTAAGTCAAAATAAGGTTAAAAAATAAATATTTTAAATTAAAAAAATTACAGTGTGTTTAGGACATGAAAAGGTAAGTTTTCACCAAATTTCGCGGATAAAAAAAATTTTTTGTAAAAGATAAAAATAAAAAACCAAAAACTTGGTTATTTGAATTTTTCACATACATTTTGAGGTTATATCAAAAAGTGTAAATACAAAAGTTGTAGATCTTTTTATCACCTACAACTTTGCAATTTAACGTTTTTCCATAGGACTTGTAGTTTTACCGGAAATCGAGATAAATCATTTTCTACCCTTAAAACATCCCCCTCCCCCCCTTCCCGACCTCGGATCGCCCGTAATTTATTTTTCCTTTCATTTTTGTTCTATTCTCTTCCTTTTCCAATGGGTTTCATCCTACTATTATTTTTTTTTGTTTCAAAAATTATCGACCCTGGTCTATAAGAAAATTAATACATTTTAAACCACTTAAAATAAAACATATTTAATACAAACTAAATAATCATCAACATTGTATAATTTCGGTACAACTTGCCAAATATTATAAAAATGTCACATACCAGTTTATGTCAAATATACCTGGGTAAACTTAATATACAGGGCTGGGCAAAACAGCGTGATATTATAACTTAAAATGGTATTTTTCAATATTTTGCGTTAGTAAAGTAATACAAACATGGTCCTAAATTGGATATGAGACCACAAGAAATATTTGTGTAAAATTTCAACTCGTAATTCTCAATAGAAATGTGCCTAACATAGACTTAAAGATTTACAATGTAAATCCCTATGGCCCGCGTTAAAAAAAACGCACTGTATATATATATATTTTTTTATTATTCTCATCCAACTTAAAAAAGTTTATTACAGAGAATATAACACCAAATATACAATATATAAATTCACAAATAATATAAACCATGTTTAGTAACTATTAAGTAACTCCATCGAAATTATTGAAAAAAAAATATATACAATAACCATTTACAAAAAAAATATTAGTAAGTTATATAAAATATTTTTTTAGTGGTTTTTTAAAAGTCCATAATTTTGATATTTCCTTAATTTTTTTCGGCAAACTGTTATGTGTAAATTGTTATTCCTTTATATAATATTGATTTTTGGCCAAAAGTAATCTTTACCATTGGTGTTCGAATATGATGATTTTGTCTCATGATGTGAATAATGTTGGTCGAAGGAAATATTATATTCGATTGTCTTTCTTTAATAATAATAGAGTGTATTAGAATGCATAGTTTTAATTTATAAAGCTTTTCTAACTTTAAATATCCATTTGGTTCATACAAATTTATAGTTGGTTCTAAAAAAGGAAGTTTATGTATGTCAAAGTCAAAGTATTTATTTCATGCTATCACAGCCAACTGTTTACATACGTCAATGGTACTAACCTATAATAAATGTAACAATAACAAATAAAATCATGATTACTTTTTAAAATCATAAATACTTTCAATAGTCATAGAACTTTTATACACACATTTATAGAACAATATACAAACTACAACAATATAAGAAAGCAATACTTGGTCATATAATCCGGTAAGAACTAATCAAAAGTTTCATTAGTGAAATTAAAGTTGTAGTATTCCTCAAGAGAATGCATTTTTTTGCATTGCATTTAATTATTTTGTTTTGTAGTTTTTTTAATGGGTGAATTGTAGTTAAATTCGCTGATCCCAAAATTGAAATCATATACTGTAACTTTGAATAAACCAAAGAATAATATAAATTTTTTAAATATTTTAACGATATATACTTTTTAGCTTTAAACAAAATGTCAATTATTGGTGAGATGTAACTTCTTAAATATTCAATATTTTTCCAACTTAAAATTTAATTGTATTAGTATATTTAATTAAATGATTATTGAAAGCCAGTGATAAAAATATTATTTTTTAATTTTGATTTACTTACTTATAAACATAAAAGATGATTGGGGCAATGACCTGCCATACCTAGTTCAGGCCTATGATTACTTTCAACCATTTCTACATAAAATGGAAAAATATGAAAAGCTCCCATGCTATCAAATTGAATATGAATTTCAAATACAAACCCCCAATAACATTGACGTCAAAGTACCTAAAAAAAAATCCCAATGCCAAATCTCATTTCATAATGAACACAAACGAGCTTAGACAAGAATACACGTTCATATATACCGATGGGTCAAAAAAAAATGGAAAGGTTGGATACGGTGTACACTGCCCAACAAAAAAATATAATTATTCATCCCGACTACCAAATGAAATGGACATATGCTCAGCAGAAATGATAGCTATTCACGAAGCCATATGCTACAGCCTCAAGAATAACATCAAAAACACTATCATCTTTACGGACTCAAGAAGCGCCATAGACAAATTGAAAGGTATCCAAATAAATCCAGATAACGATATCATTAGCCTGAAAACAAAGAGACTCCTGATTGAAGCTAATGAAGATAACAACATTGCCCTCGCCTGGATTCCAGGACATGCGGAAATAGCAGGAAACGAAACCGCCGACAAGCTTGCCCAAATAGGAACAACCCTCAATATCCCCAAAAACATTTCAATTGAGACACAACACATATTAGCTCTACTAAAAGAAAAAATTATGAAAGAACACTCACAAGCATGGAAAGAAACCCTGAAAACTAAAGGAAAAAGATATGCCCAGGTACAACCCGAATTCCCTAACAACAAATGGTACAAACAATTCCCATACGTGGACCGCAGACACATAACGACCATAATCAGGATGCGGACAGGACACTGCCTAACTAAAGAACATCTGTACAACATTGGAATAGAAGAATCGCCCAACTGCGAATGTGGACAAGTAGAGGATTTAAATCATATATTTTTTGAATGCCCCATTAACGAAATCCCCAACTTTGACCTTTATAATTGTTTATCAAATAACGGGCAGAAACGTCCCTTTAATATCCCCTCGGTACTAGCAAATCTTAATGCCATTAAAATTAAAAATATAATAAAATTCATTAACTATAATAGGATAAAAATATGAATAGTAGCAGTAAGAAACCAAAATACAAGTTTCAAAGCAATACCTTGGAAACCGCCATACATCATTAATTTAAGAAAACTCAAATAAAAAAAAAAAAAATAAATAAAATAAAAAAATGAAAATAAAATAAAACAATTCATTCCCAAAAGATGAGACTTTGGTAAACACTTTCCCTTCCAACCGAGGCAACCTCCCGTTTGTACAGATCCCCCGTTGCCCGGGATCGAGAAAAGTTTAACCTATGTAGTATATGTCTAAACTAACCTTCTCTCACCAGAAGAAAGAAGAAGGGAACACAGAAAATAGAACCACAGTCTTCACCACCATAGTCCAGGACATGGCTTAGAGCCAGACCACACCTTGGACTCTATCAAATGAGCTGGCAAATTGCCCTGTATAGAGGCAGAAGCCATAACAATCAAGTCAAGTCAAAGATGATTTATAAATTTATTATTATTAGTAATCCAATTGATCTTAGATCACAGTTCCTGTAAATGCGTTTAATATTGTTAGGAGCACTTTAAAAACAACAGATTTCACTTTACTATACTTATTATCTCCTATACCAACTTCTCCACTAAATAAAAAGTGTAAAAGGCATTTATATAGTGTGTTTCATTGACAAATGACCGTAAAGCCATAAGGAAAGGATTTGCAGTGCAAAAAACTACCATAAAGAAAAGGAACAGTGTATTATAAGGTTTAAAAAAAAACATTTGGAAGCTAAATCAACAATATAATACCTATTTGGGTTTTTCTTTGCGATTATGAATATAATTCTTTCATTACTTAATATTGAAATAAATAAAACATAAGCAGGATACAGTATGCAAGTCAGCAAACTTAACATAAAATAAATAGCATCTCTGTTTTGGGCGGGAAAAAATCAATATAGATAGAATAGATAACAATAATTCGTGTTAAATATTAATTACATTAATTACGAATTGTCCCCTTCTGTAACTTTTTAATTAGGATAATGTGGAAAAATCAATATAGGCACATGAAAGAAAAACGCATTAATCAAGAGAGTGAAAACTACACAGGAGGGTGTGTGAGATAGGGTGTGTGTGTGTGTGTTTAAAAAAAAAGACAAGGCGCGTAAAAATGTCAAACTTTTTAAAATTTTACTTTCCCAGAGTAATTTATCTACCTCTATTATTTTCCTCGTCATAAAACGTGTTTCAATCTCAAAAAAAAAAATGGACGGAGAATGACGAAATTAGGTATGTATTAAGTGTTTAACTGCTCACAACCGCGTATAGTTTGTGTTTGCTATAATATGCACAAACAATTTAAATACAGAGTCATCATTTAGTACCTTTAGTAAGTATATTCGATAGCTGCGGTGTGCATCTTAGTTTTTCATTATAAATTGTCACTAAGTATTAAATTCGGTTTTATGTTTAAAAAAAACAATCTATTAACGTTTGATTTTTGCATTTAGAATTCTCCTGTGTAAGTATTTGAACCAGGGTGAACCACTAAAAATATAGAGAATAGAATAGAATATATTACTTATAGATTTACATTGGTATCATATATAAATACACGTCATAAAAATGAAATAACCATAAAACCTAAAATAAATAAGTCCATAGGACAAAAAAATTTCAAATATTTATGTTTTTATTTAAACGATTATTTACTAACAAAAATTAAAAAATTGATTTCATTAAAAAAATTTAAAGTCGAAATAAAAACATGGATGTTAAAACATACAATTTGAAAATATTTTTATAAATGCTTTAATTAATTAATATTGTTCTCAATAATTTTTTTTATAGGTAATATATCTCTTCAAAAAAAATTGCGTTTATACTATAAATTAACATTTTTACTTTAAAACTTGATTTTTAAGTAATGCATAATAATATTTATGATTTTACATACTAAAACAAAAAATAAGATTTGCCCCTAACAAGCTCAGCTTCAGGGGATTGAATAATAAGTTTATAGAAGACAACATAAACATATTTATTATATTATTAAATTTTAAATAAACTTATTATTATTATTATTATTATTATTATTATTATTATTATATAATACTAGGAATTTATGTACACAAAGGACTAATGATGGTGTGTGCACATGTGTATAGCGACTAAGCTAATATACAATACACAATTCATTCTATCTTGGTAAATTAAATTAATTAAATAATAATATCCACATAATATATAGGTATGTATTAGTGAGGAAGTGCAGGACAAAATTATTTACCGATTTTTTTTACAATTTGCATGACTTAAGAGAAATCCGAAAAAAAATCATATGTATTGTTCATGTATTTTGTATTTTAAACCTTATTCGGGTCCAATAAAAGGATTGTGAGCATCCTTTTGCATACTGGTAAGTCACGCATGACCTACCTACGCCACGAAATTTCAAGTAATTAGGACCCTTTCAGTGCCTTTTAAAAAAAATTCTATTTTAGAAAACTACAATATGACCTTATTCGAACAGGCCATTAGAAATCTTTTAAAATAAAAAAGAATGTAAACATTTTTTATACGTAAACCTTTTCTTGGACTGTGTATAAATTCAGAAATAGGTATTGCCAAATCTTTTTAATTACCTGTTTGTATCCATATATTTATTTAAATCTTCTCGGCTCTGATAAAGATTAACTACCGACATAGCTGCAAAGTCATTGGCAGGATTTGTGACATCGCGTCCACACTCTTGAAAAGTTTTATTTTTATATTGCATGCTGGACTTCTTATCTTTGATTTCTTCATCATCACTACTCTTTGGCATATCTAGAGGATTTGAAATGGTATTCCAGTGTCGTACTGAATAGGTATGTCTATTTTTACCCCTGAAAATAATAAAACAGCTAAAAAAATAACATAAAACATATAGTTGTACTTAGGTATCTCAAAAGTATTGATTCAATTTATTTTGCAATGCAAAAATGAAAAATAGATTATTGGCTTTAACACCTTTTACTAAAAAAAATAAATTAAAGAGTAGAGAAGAATAAAATAGAATTAGGGATAGTGAATCATTAGCCAAATATGGGCAAAATACCTGTTAAATGCATATCCTGAAGATAATTTTTAGACCTACTTTAATTCTGAGTTACCCACAGATATTTAAAAAGCCTTTATTTACCTTTTGGGCAAATTCCTATGTGAAATCTCAATTTCCGGAGATGAATAGGTTCGTAGCAGTGGCGAGTTATCACTAAAACTTGATTGCGGCTCATGTTTATTGGGTGTTTCTATATTAGACATGAAATTATTATAATATATGGAAATCTAAACCACTGTTACGATTTGAGTATTTTACCCTAGAATCTACAAATAAAATAAAAATTAGAATATATTTATACGGTTTTAATGTGTAGCAAATATTTACTTTAATATTATTTATTTTAATATAAAATTATCATAAAATGACAAGTCAAATGCAAATAGTAAGTGTTGCAAGGAACTGTTTTTCACCGAAAGAAATTAAAAATACCTCTGGCAGAATACCTAGAAATTTTTGTGTTTTTCTATTTTTAACACCACCCAAAGAAAAGAGAACGGAAACGTCCACCAGTTGACGATTGTTATTATTTATGTAGGAACCATTATCTTTAAGTATTAAAGGTCAATAAGGCGCCTGAAATCTGGAATGCTCACCATTAAAAAAATTCTTATTGGTTGAGATTTCTTATTGTAATATTAAATATTTCCTAATTTTCTAAATTTTGTCATATTTTTGGCAGATTTCGAAACCGAATCCGAAATCGCAACAAACCATAACCAATATCGCTCTTCTTTTCGTCTGGTGTGGCAAAAAGAAAAAATAGTTAATTTACTCAACTTTTCGTATTATTGGCCTCAGCAAATGGGGCTACGCGTCAGAATGAGGCGATTTTATTGCTACAGAGTAGGCATAAATGTAAAATTCGGTCAGACAGGTCAGCTTCACAGATAGGCTTGTGGTCAGCTTACTGCAATGTTCAAATTGTTGTCTTGTTCTGTTCTGTCCCGATGTCTATGGTCTTAAGGTCTTGCCTTTGATCTAAACCCTGTGTGCATCTGAATCTGTCCTATGTCCTAAGACTCCTCCTAAGTATTTCATTCCTCGACTGACGTGGTTCGTGGTTGTTTTTGTTTTGTGATATATAGGTATCTTAAATCATTGAGTGATATGTTCTATGTTCTTAATATTTTTTAGCTGTTAGACAAGACTATGGAGAACTAAGTCCTCCATAGACAAGACCATAGACAATTTACACCGGTAGACAATTTAAGGTAAATTGTCTATGGACAAGACTAGTGTCAAAGAAACAGAGTGTCGCAGTGCGCAACTAACTCGCTTGCCACTTTATAAGCTTTTATCTAATATCTATGCTCGCTTGTCTATGCAAAGAAACACACGAAACACCGGCTAGTGAAAATCTAGTCTGGTTTATTTTTTAAAAATTGTGGAAGTTTTCCATGGTGAAGTGAAAACCTGGCATTTAGTTTGCTGATAAAAAAAAGCGGTACTTTTTGAATTGCATAAACAACATAAAGCTGAATTCCTTACTGTAAACATTTTTCCATTTTATAAAATTAGAAACACTACTACTTTTGTGGTTCTAAAATTAAAAAGTATTTCCAAGTCGAAATAACATTGTGTTGTGGGATTTTGTTTTCACTTTGAGGTTGAGGTTGGTTATACAGTCAAATTAATAAATGTTTTTTACATTACCTTATCGGATATTTAAGAGCTTTGTTATTTGCTTATTGATAAAATTATTTAAATTATCTAATAAAGTAGGTACCTACTTAATTTTGGAATAACACCAGACCACAGGCAATAAATAATGTTTATTTATTATCTATGGCAGTACAAAAGATTAGAGATTTTGATTGCCTTCAATTTAACCTTTTAATTTACAGTTAAAGGCAAAAACAGCATATACAATACTTAACATTTAAAAATAAAAAAAACATTTTTTTAGAATGTGTTATACACCACTTCCAGAAACATTCGTACCGGGATTCCATGATGAGGAAGTCGTAAGGCGGATGCCTTATGCTTCTTTGGGAAACACTGGACTTAATGTCTCCAGATTATCTCTTGGTGCAGGGGGTTTCTCCTATTTTTATGGGTAAGTAAGGTACATGCAATCTAACTTTTAGGTATCTATCTAATGATGTGTAAAAATTTGAGATGATGTTATTTTTTTAAGCTGCATTCCTATATTATCTTATTAATACTATTTTTACATAGGGACTGTGATGTAGAAGAATGTAAGAAAACTGTGTATGAAGCCATTAAGAATGGGATCAATTTTATAGACACAGCTCCTTGGTATGGCCATGGTGAATCAGAAAGAATTTTGGGACTGGTACGTAGACGTAAAAAGAAATTTTCTTGTACCATATTGGTATAAGCAGTAAAAATACAGCACAATATTGTGCCTTTTCACTATAACCCAATTCATCATTTCCTGGGAGTACCACAAGGCTCTAAGTTGAGTCCTTTACTGTTTTTTGATAGGCATGAATGGCATTGTGTAAAGTACTCTGAGGTTTACTGTTTGCAGAAGTTATTTTTTGGAGATACTACCACTAATGATTGGGACAGGTTACAGAATTACCTGTGCAGTGTGTCCAATTATCTGAGATTAACTAAGATCATTGAGTGTACCTATCTGATTGATGTAATGTAAATGGTTTTACCCTTAAATGTAAATAAATGTTCTTGTATGTCTTTCTCTAAATCACAATCTTATTAATAGTAATTACACTATCCTGATAAAAGTTTGAAAGAATGTATAATCCGAAGTATTTTGGTGTTATATTTTATCATTTACTGGGCATGTACCAACTAAAATACAGGAGGCACAAAGAATAATGGGTTTTATAATTAGAAATACTAAGAAATTTGAAACTGATGTTTGTTTTTAATTGTTTAACCCATTGGTGTTGCCAAAGTTAGAATATAATATATTATGGTCCTCTTATTATAATGATTTGGTTAATTTTATCTAGGGTGTACAAAGAAAATTCCTATAATATGTAGGATTTAATGAAATAAGGTTCTTATCCAAATAAGAGGCTGTGATCAGGTATATTTATTGGGTGTTTTTGGCAGACTGTTCATGGAAAACAGACTAATTAAAATATGTCTAATTACACTATTAAAGTAAAGTTATTAAAGAGAAATATTGAGAATCCTGAGTTGTTAAGTCAGCTTCCTTTTTCAATAAATCGAGTCAACACTAGGTGGAAAGACAGTAAGGTTATTACGATATTTAAGTGTGATAGGAATGACATTAAAAACTCACTGTTGTGAGTTTTTAGAGAACAAATTAATCTTCAGAACAAAACTGTCTCATATCAACAAACCACCTGATGTAGCATTTGGGGAATCGGATATTGAAATAGTTGAACAAACTAAGTTTTTGGGAATTTACTTGGACGAATTTTTAAATGGGTCATACCATGTCAACTCGTTAGTGCAAAAGCTTAATTCGATTTGCTATGGAATGAGAGTTGTTGGGAGATATATTAATGAAAAAAGCCTAAAAGTAATTTATTATGCTAATTTTGAGTCTGTCATGAAATATGGGATAATTTTCTGGGGGTAGTAATAGTTTGGTCGAAAAAGTATTTGTAGCGCAAAAACGAACGTTAAGGGTATTAAAAAAATGTGTTTTAATGAAAGTTGTAGAAATGTTTTTAAGACATGTGGTATCTTGACAGTTTATGGAGTGTACATTTATGAATGTCTGCTGTTCTTTTTTAAGAATAGAGACATTTTTCAGTTACAAACTTTTCACGAATATAATACAAGAACTTTAGATGTTAATTATCCAAGACATAGATTAACCTTAACGGAGAAAAGCCCGTATTATATGTGCCTGAAATTGTTTAACAATTTACCAATTAATGTAAAAAGTATTAATAGTCTTAAGTTATTTAAAATTAAGGTTTAGAGACTGCTTGTTGACTTGGAACCCTATTCTATTCAGGACTATATTAGATGAGTAATACGTTGTAGTTGTAGACAATTATTTCCACTGACGCCATTTATTTTTCTGTTGTGTATGTCTCTTGTTGCGCAAATGATGTATATGACATTATTAGAAATAAAGATGATTATTATTATTATTATTATTATTATTATTATAGATCTGTTAGTCTTGTTTCGGCTTGCTCAAAGGTTTTAGAATTAATTATTTGTAATAGAATATACAGTGTGGTTGTTTAAGTGTGCAACATATGGGAATTTTTTTTATTACCGATTTCTCAGAAAATTTTATTCTTGATAAAAGTTGGTGCATGTTCGATAATCATATTAGGTGCACTTGGAATGGTTGCAAGTCAAACGGCGTACAGGGTAGATAAAAAAATATAAAACTTGTACAAGAATAAAGGACCCCTATTTCAGAAAAATCAGCAAAATGTTATTAAGAAAAGTTGTTTAGAATTAAAAGTTATGCATAGATTCAAAAACGTGACCTAAAATAAAAATATATATTTTTTAAAAAACAATAATTTCCCAAAAAAATTTTTTTTTATATTTACCATAAAGACCTTCATAAATTAATCAAAATCAAATCAATTTCACATATCTTTGTTCAAATTTAAGCATATTTGTAAAATTTACTTGAATTTTTAATTTATTAAAGAATCACAAACTTCACGTTTGTTGCAACGATATTAAACACAACTTTAAAATATCCTAAAAATTCTTTTTAACAAGATAAAACATTAGTAATGATAATATGCTAATTAAAGAACTATCATTTAAGGTGCAAAATTTTTATTTTAAACGATTATAAAAAAACTTTATTCTTGTACAACTTTTATATTTTTTGGCCTACCCTGTACGCCGTTTGACTGACGGCCAACAAGTTGATGTTATTTTCAACGATTTGAAAAAAGCGTTTGACAAGGTGGAGCTCTTCGAGACTTCTCAGTGGACCAAAACATTATTTCATTATTATCATCATATTTGCATAAAAGATCCTTATTCGTTGAACTTAAGGGCTGCACTTCACAAATATATTCACCCTCATCAGGGGTGCCCCAGGGTTCAAATCTTGGACCACTTCTGTACTTACTAGTTATAAATAAAATTGGAGTGAGCGTTAATTTCGCCAAAGGTATTATTTATGCTGATGATGCTATTTCATACTATTGTGGATGAACTTGATGCAAAAACCCTATAAAACGGTTTGAATTTATTAGTTGTGCGTCGATGTAATATAATTTAAATGTAAATGTATGCAAATGTGCGATAATGTCCTTTACATGTAGAACTCAAAATATTATTTTTAATTACTGCATTCATAATGTGCCTCTAAAGAGAACTGATTTTCACAGAGATCTTTTGGTGTCTATTTTAATCCGAAGTTGAGTTTTGTTGGGCATATTGACAATATTACTGCCAGCGCTTTGAAAATGCTAGGATTTATTATAGGAACTTGTAAATACTTTTAAAATGTTAACGCCATAATACCTTTATATAAATCCCTGGTAGTTACAAAACTTCAGTATGCATGCACTATTTGGGATCCTCAATATGCCAATACTAGAGACAAACTAGATAATAAAGAGTTCTTTGGACAGCTTCCGTTTAGAATAGGCTTAGTCAATACTAGATCCGCACATGTATTTTATATTCCTGCACCGAGGACAAATCTGTACAAGAACTCACCGCTTATAAGACTGTGCTCTTATTTTAATAAATGTTGTAGGGACATTGACATAGGTATATAATTTAAAATGGAAAAAATTCAAATTAAAGTTAAGGAATGAACTGCTCAGTCAATTACTGTACTTGCAATACTATTGAATTATTTTTATAGCTTATAGGTATAAGCTTTTTAGAAATAAGGTTTATGTAAGTATCTATAATTAACTTGTTAAGTTGTTGATATTATAAATAAATAATATAGTACAACTGTAGAGACTTTAATAATTATTAATGTCCTTTGCATACTTGAATAAATGAAATGCGAAAATATACTTAATTTCAAATATTTTTTAAAACAAATTGTTGTTTCTTTCAATCAAATTTCATTAGGTATGTATTTTTAGTGCCTCGAGGGTATCCCCCGAAAAGCATATTATCTGGCAACAAAATGCTGCCGGTACGAAAAAGATCCAAAACTAATGTTTGACTTTTCTGCTGAAAGGACTAAAAAAAGTATCGACGAATCATTGGCAAGACTCAAGCTTGATTACGTGGACCTTCTACAGGTAGGTATATTAAAAAAGATATATGTATACAGATATCGTCGCCCATGTCCTAGTCATAAGTTAGAACAGTTAAAATATTAAAGATAGGGTGGATAGCTATCAGCTCTGTACTGATTTGAGGTCATAAATAAATAAATAAATAAACAAAAAAAGAAAAAAAAATTAACTGATTGAAAAACAGGCCACCAGGCGAACGATAAGCGAGATACGACACGACAGAGTGGGGAAACAATCTACCTATTTCTAATGGTAGGTTTTTAATGTCTGTGGTAAATATAGCTGAAAAATGTTAATCGGCTTGGAGACGAAGCTTTTAATAATAATAAGTTTATTTAAAATTTAATAATATAATAAATATGTTTATGATGTCTTCTATAAACTTATTCTTCAATTCCCTGAAGCTGAGCTTGTTAGGGGCAAATCTTATTTTTTGTTTTAGTATGTAAAATCATAAATCATAAATATGCATTAAAAATTAAGTTTTAAAGTAAAAATGTTAATTTATAGTATAAACGCAGTTTTTTTAAAGAAATATATTACTAAGTACCTATAATAAAATTATTAATTTATCATTTTTAAGTAAAAAATATTACTTATATGAATTCAGAACAATATTAATTAATTAAAGCATTTCTAAAAATATTTTCAAATTGTCTGTTTTTAATATTCATGTTTTTATTTCGACTTTAAATTTTTTTAATGAAATCAGTTTTTTTATTTTTGTTGGTAAATAATCGTTTAAATAAAAACATAAATATTTGAAATTTTTTTGTCCTATGGACTTATTTATTTTAGGTTTTATGGTTATTTCATTTTTATGACGTGTATTATGATTATGGTTTTTAAATTGTATAAGGTTTTTTAAATATATACCTATATTAAGATGTTATAAATGTGAAGTTGTCTTATGTTCAACTTTTTTGTTTCTGAATATAATTCTTTTGAAGGATAAAGATACTCTTTATTGAAAATAATTTTTAGAAACTTTTTTGTAATATTTCTAAAATTTTAACTAAAGTTCTATTTATTCCTCCCCAACCTAAAATTCCGTAATTTAAATGAGTTTTAAGTAACGCGTAATATAATATTTCCATACGTCTTACATTTAAAATTTTTTAAATCCCAGCAAAGGTGTAAAACTTTTCACGCCGATTAACATTTTTGTTATACCTATTTTTGTTTGCTTTGCGATATTTATTTTTTATTTTTTTAAATGGGCTGTTAATGCATTTCCATACCAGTATATAAAGCTATTATTTTAGTGCCACGACATTGAATTTGCTCCCAGTCTAAGCATGGTCCTGAACGAAACTTTACCAACTGTGCAAGAAATTGTTAAAACAGGCAAAGCTAAGCACATTGGTATAACAGGGTACCCAGTAAGTACCTTAAAGGAATGTATAGAGAAGAGTACGGTGCCCATTGAGACGATTCTTAGTTATTGTAGGTTTACCATGATTGATGATACTTTGAGTGAATATTTTTCGTTTTTTGAGGTAAATAACTTTTACTCCTGCGATTGAAATGATAGACGTTTTGCACCTATTTTGGTTTACATAGTTGCACTTTATTATATTAATGCAAAAATCTATTCTTGAATTAGACCATCAAAAATATTTTTAAAACATTAATGTAAATTAAGGTGTCATTAGCAAACATTTGTAGTGACTGTTTGAAGGAGACAATGATGTTTCTTGATCGATGAAAGAGTTTTGGACTTCCATTGTCTTTATTTGTTTTAAATCACAACGTTTCAACTGGTAAGTATCTCCAGTCGTCTTCAGGTGAATACTAAATAAGTAAAGTAACTACAAGACTATTTATACTAGCTAGGTGCACCGAAGCACAACGGAGGTGGGTGCAGTCATGCGTTCAGTTGGCACGCGATCTTATCCTAAGATTACATCTATTTAACAAAGGTTTCCAGATATTTCTTAAGTCTAATGATGGTTTACTAAAGCAGCCTGGATTCTGGTGAATAGCAGCAGCTTCCTTAAACTTTCTTTTCCTCCAGTGTGGTTCCTTATGTAAGATTTCAGCTTCTGACCACATGATATGGAAGCTCATCACATCAAGACCGACCTCAACAAAAATGGCTACCCCACAAAATTAGTTGACAAAATATTGG
The DNA here is from genome assembly GCA_963969555.1 of Polydrusus pterygomalis. Taxonomy (NCBI): domain Eukaryota; kingdom Metazoa; phylum Arthropoda; class Insecta; order Coleoptera; family Curculionidae; genus Polydrusus; species Polydrusus pterygomalis. Next base: position 9,231,123 of record OZ018376.1, read on the forward strand.
AAAATCGTAAGAATCGACCCAACGCGCAAGAAGCAGAAAGAGAGGCACAACCAACACTCAATATTCCGTATGTCAAGGGAGTATCTGAGAAAATAAGAAGACTAGGACAACGATATAACATCAACACCGTATTCAACTTGAGAGACACCCTAAGAAGCCACCTGACGAAGACAAAACCTATAAGTCAAAAAGATAGGAAAAACTGCGTCTATCAGATCCCCTGCGAGTGCGGCCAATCTTATATAGGTGAGACAATAAGACCACTCGAGACAAGGATTAAAGAACACAAAAATAATACGTTAAAAGGAGAGACCGAAAAATCAGGTGCAGCTGACCATGCCTGGAAACATGGCCACCATATCATGTGGTCAGAAGCTGAAATCTTACATAAGGAACCACACTGGAGGAAAAGAAAGTTTAAGGAAGCTGCTGCTATTCACCAGAATCCAGGCTGCTTTAGTAAACCATCATTAGACTTAAGAAATATCTGGAAACCTTTGTTAAATAGATGTAATCTTAGGATAAGATCGCGTGCCAACTGAACGCATGACTGCACCCACCTCCGTTGTGCTTCGGTGCACCTAGCTAGTATAAATAGTCTTGTAGTTACTTTACTAATTTAGTATTCACCTGAAGACGACTGGAGATACTTACCAGTTGAAACGTTGTGATTTAAAACAAATAAAGACAATGGAAGTCCAAAACTCTTTCATCGATCAAACATTTGTAACTTACACATTTTTAGAACTGAAGGCATATCGTTGATGTGTAAAATAAATGATATTGGACCTAGTATACTTCCTTGACGAACTCCTATATTATTATTTATTTTTTAATTTGAATATGTTTTTGATATCTTTGTTTTTTGTGATCTGTTACTATATAATATTATTTTTAAACCATTTGTAAATGTTTAAATTAGTATCTCTAACCGGTTTCAAGTGTAAACTATTGTAAACAGTATAAAAACATAGTTTCATAAAAAAATTCATATTTTAAGTGGTTGGGCCAATTTCACTGTAACAGCGCTCTTAACGAGATTTTGAAGCCGGTTGTATTATTTTGTAAAAATGTGTGTTACGTACCAAATTTAGAAAAACGGAGCACTGATGAAATCACTTCATTGTTTGTCACTGATCTTTTTTTGGAGAGTCCGTTTGACATAGAGAGCTGGAATTAGTCATATTTATGTTACAATTAATTATCAGCCAACTCTTAATTATTATTCTACTTTCCAAAAATAATATAAAACGATATGATAAAATATTATCCTAATTATTTTTTAGTCTAGGAACAGGAACATAGGAATGATAAATGCTGCAGTGAATTCAATGGGTTTACTTACTAACAATGGCCCACCAAGTTGGCATCCTGCCGGAAATGAGATAAGAGAAATTTGCAGGGAAGCCAGTGATTATTGTAAGGTATGAATTCCTACGGAATTTTTGAAAAAAATAACTTGGAATAACCGCCGTAATATTGTCAAATTATAGGTAAAGAAATGAAAACATGTTGTGTAACTAGACGTTGGTTTTTAAATATGTAATAAATATAGTTTAAAAAAACTAAAAAACACGCTTTAATAATTAATCAGACTAAAAAGCGGAAAATAAATATAGTTTAAAATAATTCTTGAAATTCTTAATATAGGCAGAAAATAATAATAAACGATAAACATTAGTATTATTAGTATATTATATTATTTTTCGTATATATCGTATATTTGCTGTTTTGTGTGTTTTTTTTATTTTCGATTTGATAAAGTAACTTGAAGTTCTCTTGCTTTTCGAACTAAAAACACAACGGCGAATCATTTTTAAACAAATTTTAAAAACAATTTTCCAACCCAAAATCTGATAGATTGGCAGCCACTAAAAACACCAGAAATCACTACCTTTTTTCCCAATTTGGTCAAAAAATTAGAACAAGTTCCAAATTTTTGACAATAAATTGTGGCAAGAACTTGAGTCCAATTTTAGCTGTTTACACGTGAAAATAAATTGAAGGTCAACTTTTACAATTTCTTGACCAATAATTTGGCCCGTGGAATACGTGCTATGGAGGATATTTTTTTTCGACTTAAAAGTAAATTCAGGGTAAAAGTTATGAATCGCTTGGAGTCAAAAAGTAAGTATTTTCACATCAAAACTAACCCTGCAAATTCCAAATTTTTATGAAAAGGATACAAAAAAGAATGTTTAATTTCTAAAATTTTATTAAAAGTCAAATTATTTTGAAAACTATAACTTTTTTGTAAATTAAATCACCAGTAAAATAGTTATAAAATGGCACATAGAATTCAGAAATCCACTCAAATACAGAGTGTCTAATTTAAAAAAAAACAGACGTTGTGATGTGTCACCCTATTTTTTGAACTGTATAAAACAAATGCTTATTGTCGACAAATCTTATCTTTTAGACATAAAATTACTCCGCCCCATTATACCTAATATTATAATAAATAAACGATTGTGTTTTTCTTTGAAATTCACTCACCTCCAAGTGTGGTGGAAGTCGCTATATTTACGAAAACGTTCACGTTCACGGTGGAAAAAACATTATACGAAAACGCAAAAGAAAAACCTTATTCTTTTGCTTTTTGTAGCTAAATGATGTGGAACTTGGAAAACTTGCTGTCTACAATGGACTTCAGCAATTAGTACCCCATACAGTTTTAGTGGGAATGAATTCAAGGAAACTGTTGAATGATAATTTGGATGTGTTAAGAAATGGAATTACAGAGAAAGAGCAGCTAGTATACGGGGAAGTTAAAAAGTAGGAATTAGTTTTGTGAAAGTAAAAAAATTTACAAATTTCTAGAGAAATTATTCTACAATCTATACCCAGAAACGTTTTTGAGCCTTTAAAGGTTCACAATATTTATTAAACATTTATTTTTTAGGATTTTAAGCAAACTGCCGAAACAATGTCACTGGGAAAGTTTAGAAGTAGAAAACTTTAAAAAAAATTCATTCAACTTTGCCTAGGTGACTTACTTGTTACGGCTGGATGAAATGGTTGATTTTTTGAGATTTCTAGTGTACCTACTGATTCAGGAAGAACCCTTTTATAATTTCGTATTAAGCCAAAATGTGATGCTTTGTCTTGTTTGTTATATTTTTGCAATAAATGTACATAATGTATTGTTACAATTTTGTATTTTGTTGTTCGGTATCCGTAATTTGAGAAAAATTTGTAAAAATAAAAAAAAAATTAAGTAGAAGGATGTAATTGCACATTAAAATATAGTTTTACATTACGAACAACTTTTCATAATGACAGTTTTTGATATTGTCAAAAATAAAGGTACTTTACTCTTGGCAAAATTAATATTTTTTGACAAACCTCGTATACGACTGAAAAAATTTAACATCTGGTGGTTGCATTTTAGGTTTTGGACCATGCAGAACTTTTTATGAAGAATAACTTTTTTTCGTAAAGTTAATAATAAAAAAGTTTCCCATATGTAGCCAACTTAAGTAGACACACTGTAGATCGGTAGTTTTTGGATACGGCATCGTATAGTGCTCGACGTCCTATTTCCAATGCCGTCTCGCTCGATTCGCTACGACTTTTCGTTACGGAAATATTATGATATTTAATATTATTACATTGATATTGACATTAAACCTGTCAGCACCGGCCCTTTAAAATCGCACAGCAAAGGTGTGCAATGTGGGATATACTTTCCAATTTTGTCCTATAAAAATATGTATTCAATTAATTTAAACATAAGGAAAGAAACTATTTTTACATTGATAGCTGATAAATTGGTGAAAATGTTATTTTGCCAAAGGGCTCGGCACTGTTCCAGTTCATTTATTTAATTTCATACTTTTGGCAAAACCATTTGATAGCACCTCTAATCGTAAAGCATTTCAATTAGCGATAAAAAATAAATAAAGTTTCTTCACAACCCAAGTTCGTTTTTTTCGTACCGAGGATTGTCGCTGTAAGAATCCGAAATTTAAAAAATTTCCAGTACCTAAATAACGAAATATTAAAAAAAAGACGCGCCTAGAATTGAACCCGGGATCATCGTGACCGCAAGTCGTAACCTATTATACCACTAGGCCACCGACCACTTTGAAAATAAATTATATTAAAGCCGTAATGGAAATGTGGAGTATCGAAAATACTCACATAATATTTTTTTCATTGTTTTTGGTCAGACAGGAAAGTAAAAGGTTCAAACCCGGTATTCCATACATTAATATAGTCCGAAAATCTTATAACTATAGAAATTGAAGTTAAAATATCTCCTGCAAGCTTTTTATTATCAAAAGTACGGATATAAATGTGATATATTTTCCATTATTTTTGGTCAAACGCAAAAGATAAAGGTTCAAGGTAGGTATTTCATACAAAATATAGTCTCGAAATGTTCTTATCGCTCTAGAAATTCAAGTTCAAAACACCCATATTCCCCCATTCTGACACAAGGTATTAAAGTTCAATTCCACGTGGTCATTGCAAAGCCACCCTACAAAAAAGTACATGGTATATTAATTGAACGAAAAGTTGCCTATCCTCGTACTGGAAAATTCGATTTTTTTCAAATTTACGAATATATATTGATAATTTTGTAAATGCAGGGATGTTGAGAAGACATCAGCGCGTGTTTTGGGAAAAAAATAAAATATTTTTGTTAAAAATTGAAACAGTTACAGTCGATATAATAATACGTCTGATGAAAAAATCTCTAAAAAAAACTTTTTTTGAACCACCAAATATGTTTTTGGAGAGTGCGCTTACTATGCAAATTAAAGCTTATTTATCCCTTAATATAGTCAGCGAAAAAAAAATTCAAAAAGTTCAATACAGACATTTAGAGACGTGTTTTAGCGAACCAATGCGGAGCGTCAAAAATGTAAAATCAAAATTCAAAAGCTTCCTGATTTTTTCGTATTAAAGATAATAAAACGAAAAAAATTACTTTTTATTGTAGTTTAACCAGCTTTTTCCGCTAAGGTATATAACATTTCATTCAAAAGTTGTTTTCCGTACTAAAAAAAAATAAAACCGCAAAAAAATCTTGTCTAAAATAGTTTATTTCCCTTCTTTACAATTTGCGACCATTTCTATTATTGTTAGGCATAAAACAATATATTTGAGATGACCTAAACGAATCTCCAAACTAAAAGTATGTTGGACGCACCTACATGACCCTACAATGATTTAATGCACCAATAAATAATCTTGAACTTAACCTTGAACTTTAACTTGAATAAATAATGTTTATCTATGGCAGTATAAAAGATTAGAGAACAGTGTTTTTTCCATTGCCTTTAATTTTACATTTTAATTTACAGTTTAAGGCAAACATAGCATACAATACTTAAAATTCAAAAATAAAAATCATTTTTTTAAAATGTGTGAATTAGCACTTCCAGAAACATTTGTACCGGGATTCCATAATGAGAAAGTTGTAAGGCGGATGCCTTATGCCCCTTTGGGAAACACTGGACTTAATGTCTCCAGATTATCTCTTGGTACAGGGGGTTTCTCCTATTTTTATGGGTAAGTAAGGTACATGCAATCTAACTTTTAGGTATCTACCTATCTAATGTGAAAATTTTGAGATGATGCTCTTTTGTTAAGCTGCATTCCTATATATTCTCTTATTAATACTGTTTTTACATAGGGACTGGGATGTTGAAGAATGTAAGAAAACTGTGTATGAAGCCATTAAGAATGGGATCAATTTTATAGACACAGCTCCTTGGTATGGCCATGGTGAATCGGAAAGAATTTTGGGACTGGTACGTAGCAGTAAAAAGAAATTTTCTTGTTCTATAAGCACTAAAAATACAGCACAATATTGTGCCTTTTCACTTTAACCCAATTCATCATTTTCTGTAGCTACTAACATACTGAATTATAACGTATTGAAATATTGAAAATATATCCCAATAAATCCAATAATTCAAATCATCCTAGAAACTATAAAAAAAAAGCATAAAGTTCCAAAACCAACTATCCTGAGACCTATAGGTACTATAAAAATTATTTTATTGTCGGGTAGAAAGCAGTATGGAACTGAAAAGTTCTAATTCGGCTAAGTATAAAAGCACCTCTGGAGTACCACAAGGCTCTAATCTGAGTCCTTTACTGTTTTTTGATAGCCATGAATGGCATTGTGTTATAAAGTACTCTGTGGTTTACTGTTTGCAGATGACTTCAAGTTGTTTTTTGGAGATTGCTATATACCAGGAATGATTGGGACAGGTTACAGAATTACCTGTGTAGTGTGCCCAGTGATCTGGTACCTAAGATCATTGAGTGTATCTGATCTGTAAATAATTTTACCCTTAATGTAAATAAATGTTCTTGTATGTCTTTCTCTAAACCACAATCTTATTAATAGTAATTATACCATGGTGATAAAAGTTTAAAAAAATGGATATAGGAAGGATTATGGTGTTATATTTGACACCACAATATTATTACTTAGCTTAGCATGTAACAACTAAAATACAGAAGGCACAAAGAATAATGGGTTTTATAATTAGAAATACTAAGAAATTTGAAACTGATGTTTGTTTTTGATTGTTTAACCCTTGGTTGGTGTTGCCAAAGTTAGAATTTTTGGCAGACTGTTCGTGGAAAAAAGACGAATTAAAATATGTCTAATTACACTATTTAAGTTAAAGAGAAATATTGAGAATCCTGAGTTGTTAAGCCAACTTCCTTTTTTAATAAATCGAGTCAACACTAGATTTACTAAAGTGATCCATTTAGATTTGGCCAGGACAAATCTGTTTAAGAGCTCGCCAATTTATCAAATTTATAACTTGTTTAATGAGTGTGCGTCTAAGATATTATTGGACAGTAGGTAATTAACCTATAAAATAGTATATTTTAATTAGTGTACCTATATCCAGTAATATAGTATAACTGTAGAGACTTTAATTGTATCCATTATTGTCTGTTGCAATCGTTGCATACCTACTTGAATAAATGAAATGCAAAAATATAATTTCAAACATTTTTTAAAACAAATTGTTGTTTCTTTCAATCAAGTTTCATTATCATTGAGTATGTATTTTTAGTGCCTCGAGGGTATCCCCCGAAAAGCATATTATCTGGCAACAAAATGCTGCCGGTACGAAAGAGATCCAAAACTTATGTTTGACTTTTCTGCTGAAAGAACTAAAAAAAGTATCGACGAATCATTAGCAAGACTCAAGCTTGATTACGTGGACCTTTTACAGGTAGGTACAATGATCTGCTAGGTAGGTATATTAAAAAATATACAGGGTGTTCGAAAAATAGACGGAGATATTTTAGAGGGTGATTCCTTGTTAAAAAATATGAAAAAAAGTTTCTATAAACATGGGTCCGGAAATGCAGGGTTTTCAAGATACAGGATGTTAAAAAAATAGAAATAAAAAATGAAATTATTAATTAAATTAAAAATACTTACTCGATGCTGTTGAAATTTGGCAATGATATTTGTTGTATTAAGAGGCTAATTTAGCCCTAAATAGATTAAAATTATTGAGTCCAGTGGCGTCCCGGGGGGCACCTTAGCGAATATTATTATCAAAAAAATGTACGCCACTGTCTTTTTTGTAGCTTTAATATTTTTTGTTTAATTAAGCATCTAAAGATACAACTTCTTTGCCTCTTGTATTTTTTTCCTATCTCACTTAATTTTCGAGAAAAAAAATAAAAACCGTTTTATTGTATGTCATTGGACAAAATTGGTTTATTAATTTCTACTAAAATAAATCACAAGTGCATTGGACCACAAATAATAAAAAACAGGGCGCGTATGCGAACAACTCGAACTGTGGAAACAGAAGAGATAATACTGGAAAGAGTTGAAGAAGAACCAAGTACCAGTACCCGTCGCTTAGAACGTGAGTTACATGTTCCTAAAACGATTGTCAATGAGGTTTTAAAAGAATAGTTGTTACATCCTTATCACGTGCAAAAAGTCCAGGAACTTTTACCGACTGATCCCCCCATGCGGCTTACATTTTGTCAAATTATTAGAAACAAAAGTATCCGTGATCCAAATTTTTGTTTACTGACGAGGCGTGCTTTACAATATCTGGAGTAACCAATCTGCACAACAAACATATTTATTCCGATGAAAATCCACATGCCATTAAAGGTGCACATCATCAGCATCAATTTAAATTAAATATTTGGGCAGGTATTATTGATCGCTACCTTATTGGTCCCATTGTTATTCCAGACAGGTTAGATGGAAATATTTATTTAAATTTTTTGCAAGACACATTACCAATTCTTCTGGACAATTTGCCCCTTTTACTTCGGAGGGAAATGTGGTATATGCAAGATGGTGCCCCGCCCTATTTTTCCGTTGCCGTTCGGCAATACTTACATCATCAAAATCCCAACCGATGGATTGGAAGGGGCAATGATGCACCAGTAAAATGGCCACCACGTTCTCCTGAGTTAATTATGCGTTACTTCTTTTTGTGGGGCGCTATTAAAACAGAAGTTTACAAGACTCCGGTAAACACACGCGATGATTTATTGCAGCGGATTTTAAATGCAGGCAACCATTTTAATAACCCCGAGACATTAGATAGGGTCCAATATCATTTTTTAAGGAGTGTTAATAAGTGTATTCAGCAAGATGGCGGTCATTTTACACATTTGCTTAAGTAATGTTTTTGTTTTACTTATAGTTTCTTACAATACAACTTTGTTGTATTTTTATTGTTAATAATTGATGTATGCAGGTAATTGTAAATATTTTCTTCTGGCAAAACAGCTCATTCAACGAAAAATATTAAAGAGGTAAAATAGCTTCCAAATACATCCAGTCACTCTACAAAAATATCTGGGTTGTCATAACGCCGTTCATATAAAAAATGAGGAGAAATGTTGACGTATTATATCACTTTTATAACACTTCCACTTATTTACAGCCGGTGACTATACTACTAGAAAACGTCATTTTATAGTATTAGTCTACATACCTACTAAAAATCATTAAAATCGATTAGCAGGTTTTCACGTAATTTAGGAGAAAATATTTTTACAAATTTTTGACGCCCTCTACCGGCTAAACGAGACAATTTTGGATATAACTAAGTCGGCTTAGATCGACCTATTTTGACTTCAGGAGTCTGTCGTCAAACGTTGTACACGTATTTTCCGGACACCCTGTATATTGCAGCATTTAACCAAGTGCCTCAACTCAAAGTCATCTCCACTAAAATGATATTTGTGGAGATGACTGTGAGTTTTTTTTTTCATATCTCAACAGCTCCACTCTGAGATAATGGACTACTTCCGTAATATTATTTTAGTGCCACGATATTGAATATGCACCCAGTTTAAGCATGGTCCTGAACGAAACTTTACCAACTGTGCAAGAAATTCTTAAAACAGGCAGAGCTAAGCACATAGGTATATCAGGGTACCCAGTAAGTACCTTAAAGGAATGCATAGAGAAGAGTGCGGTGCCCATTGAGACGACTCTTAGTTATTGTAGGTATTCCATGATTGATGATACGTTGAGTGAATATTTTTCGTTTTTTAAGGTAAATAACTTTTACTCCTGCAATTGAAATGATGCACGTTTCGCACCTATTTTACTTTACGTAGTTGCACTTTATCATATTAATGCAAAAATCTATTATGTGGCAATTTAACATGTTATTATTAGGTTAATAAAGTCAAAAGAGGCAATTCTGATTAATAGCTAGCCTACATTAAGTGCAAGTCAATGCAATTGACGCTTTGGTGTTTTTGATCAGCTGATGAAATTTTATGTGCATCGCACGAAATTAGGAAATGTTCTAATTTGAGTGCAAACAGCATGGAATTTTCGTGATTTTTCTAGTAATATTTTCAATACCAATCTAATAAAAAGTAAACATAACCCCAAAAAAAGGATTTGTGTTGTCTGTGAATCGTTGAGTGTAGTTTTTTGTTGATTATTGTAAATATTAGGATCAGTAAGATGATTTCACAGACCTCGCCTCTTCTGTATCCATTGTTTTAATTAACAAAAATAACAAGAACATATTTTTATAATAAGATCAGCTGACTGGATAATAATATATGTTTAAAGTTGATTACTTATATCTGTTGTCAAGATACTTGCGTGAAAATAATTGCTTTATTTATGTAAACGGTCATGCAATGCCATTATTTGTTTTACTATAACTTGCATGCAGTGATTGCACCTAATGTAAACAGGCTTTATTAAATTTCATAAAAAAGTTATAATAATAATTTCACACAAAATGTTGAGTGATATGTCGTTTTTACAGTTAAATAAAATAACATTGAACAATAAATTTTGAAAAAAGTTATGTGATTGAGGTAAGGGGATGGAATCTGAATAGAAAAATAAATTAACAATTCTATAAACAATGTAAAACAGAGATTAAAAACTTTTTAGAAAACGTATGAATAACATTATTTTCAGTAAAATTGGTTCAACTAACTTGCTTGAAGTAGATATTACCAAAAAAAATTACCTACCTTGTTGGATCCATTGTCTTTATTTTGTTACTTAACACAACGTTTCAGTTAGTTAGTATCTCTAACCGTTTTCAAGTGTCAACTGTTGTCAACAGTATATAAATAAAGACAATGGAAGTCAGATAAGGTAATTTTTTTGATATGTTCTTTTCGTCGTGAATTTTGTTAATGACAAATTATTTAACAAAACAAATTTAAAGCTAAAAATAACTCTGATTATATTTAAATGTACCGAAAAACACATTTTTATAAAAAAGTTCAGATTTTAAGTGGTTGGGCCAATTTTACTCTTAACGCGATTTTGAAACCGGTTGTACTATTTTTTTAAATGTTGCGTGTTTCGCACCAAATTTAGAAAAACGGAGCACTGATGAAATCACTTTATTGTTTGTCACTGAACTTTTTTTGGAGAGTCCGTTGGGCATAGAGAGCTGAAATTAGGCATAGTTATATATTATATTAATTATCACCCAACTCTTAATTATTCTAAAAATTCCTAATTATGTTTTAGTCTAGGAACATAGGAGTTATAAATGCTGCAGTCAATGCAATGGGTTTACTTACTAACAATGGCCCACCAAGTTGGCATCCTGCCGGAAATGAGATAAGAGAAATTTGCAGGGAAGCCAGCGATTATTGTAAGGTAAGAATTCCTACGGGATTTTTGATAAAAATAACTTGGAAAGGCCTTTTTCCGAGCTGTAATATTGTCAAATTACAGCTAAAGAAATGAAATGTGTTGCGTAATTAGGCGTTGTTTTTTAAATAATGTAAAAATAGATAAAAGGCATGCAAATAAAAAAACATTACTTTTCTTGGCAATATTCAGGAGTAAGTTTATGCCTTGAAGATAATCTTGGTCGATAATAAGCTTTTGTGTTATTGTTGAATAATCTTCACAATTTAAAAATGTTTGGACATATACAGGGTGTTAATGTGATCATGTTACAAATTTCTAGAGTAGATAGAACACATGGAAAAAAAGTTCAATAAACATAGACATTTACCTTTAGATCCGTACAGATGAAATAAGGCGTTTGTACGCATAGTTCGCCAGTCAAAGGCCTTGCCGCCCTACAGGTATGGGCATGCGCACAGCCCTCTTGTTATTAAGTTTTCCTTCTTTAGCGACATCTTCAAAATAAACTCTAGAACTGGCTCGGCGCCATTTTTGTTATTGTGTTTTACGTTTATGCAGCAACGACATTTTTTGGGGTACGAGTGAATTCCGCCTGTAGCGTTTGTAAACGAATTTTAATTTTGTTAGTGGCAAAGATAAAAATTCTACCATTTTTACCAAGTCCTAACCCCATCTCTAATAGTTTTTGAAATATTGTGATTTTTCGGAAATTTCTGGTCTCATTGATCTTTTGTCAACAGATCTCAGTAGGTACCTAGCTATAAATAAAAATAATGCTAGTGGATGACAAATAAATCAGATTGATGTTAAAGTTAAGCATTTTTACTGTAAATTTTTTTCAAAAGTGAATTAATCGATATGTTATACATTTTTTGCCCAATGCAAAAAAAAAATTGTATTTTTGACAAAAAATTATACAGAACGAAAAATCCTGAACGGCGGACACCCCAGTCCTTGATTCCAATTGTCGTTGGTAGCCAGGCCAGAAATCACTACCTTTTCCCACAACTGGGTCAAAAAATTAGAACAAATTCCAAATCTTTAGAACCAGTTCCAATTTTTTTGACAATAAATGGTGGCAAGAACTTGCGGCCAATTTTAGCTGTTTAGCTGTTAACACGTGAAAATAAATTAAAGGTCAACTTTTACAATTTCTTGACCAATAACTTGACCTGTGGAATAAGGGCTATAGAGGATATAATATATGTTCTTTTGACAAAGTAAATTCAGGATTAAAGTTATAAATCACTTGGAATCAGTTATTAAGTAGTATTTTCACAACTAACTAACCTTCCAAACTCTTAATTTTTCAAAGTCAAATTATTTTGAAAACTAACCACAGAGTATACCGGGTGTCCACGGAAGGTGGCTCGCCCCTCTAACTTTTTTGTTTTTTAAGATAATGAAATAAACTATTCGGGGGATTTGTATACGACATAAAACTGCATTTTTTGACAGGTGACCCAACATTATGGAACTTCCGGTTTAACCGGAAGTGATATAAACTTTCGATTTTTAAATGGGACACTTGGTATATTTTTACTTTTTTTGACTCCATATGACATTCTAAATACAACGATGTGTCACTTGTCACTTTTTGTCACCAAGAAAATTATTTCGGTTCTTTAATTTTGGGAAAAATACAATTTTACTATTTTTGGTCCAATGCTTGCTATGTAAAATTTAATCTTTAGAGTTGTATAACTAATTTTTTTTAAATGGCTACATGGTGGCTCGTCGGGTTAAGAAAAAAGAGGTTTTTATTACAATTATTCTGATACCATACACTATTACTACATACTATTACTAAGCTGCCATTAAAAAACTTTAAAAAGTTAACTTAGAACTTTCCTAAAATGAAGCATCGTTTGATAATAAATTTAGATTTAAGTGCATCAAGTAGCCTGTGACCAGCAAAACAAAATCATGCCTTGAAGAAAATTGAAATGCCAACAGCTTCTGCCAAAGTAAATTAGTTTGTTGTTTAAAAAGCATGGAAAATAATAGTTTTACAAGGAGTGAAAAAGTTGATGTTATTAGTGTTTGGAGAATGTAGAAATAATTCAACCGATGCTGCACGACTTTACGCACAAAGATATTTTAATCGGCGTCATCCAACCTATATTATATACCACTATTAGGTACCCAAAACTAGTTCCGAAAATGCGAAATGAGCCTGACAATAATAACATATCAATTTTTTCACTCCTTGTAAGTCTATTATTTTCCATGTTTCCTAAACAACAAACTAATTTACTTTGACAGAAGCTGTTGGCATTTCAATTTTCTTCAAGGCATGATTTTGTTTTATCAGTTTTGCTGGTAGTCAAAAAAAGTAAAAATATACCAAGGTGTCCCATTTAAAAATCGAAAGTTTATGTCCAGTCCATAATGTTGAGTCACCTGTCAAAAAATGCAGTTTTATGTCGTATACAAATCCCCCGAATTTTATTTCATTATCTTGAAAAACAAAAAAGTTAGAGGGGCGAGCCACCTTCCGTGGACACCCGGTATAGCTACTAGCTGTGCTACAACTTTTTCGTAAATTAAACTACTAGTAAAAGAGTTAGAAAATATGGCACGTAGAATTCAGAACTCCACTCAAATACAGGGTGTTCCGATGATCATGTTACAAAATTCTAGGGTAGATAAAACACACGAAAATAAGAAAAAAAGTTCATGTGAACATGGGTCCGGAAACGCTTCTTCAGGGAGCTAGGGCCCTTCGAAGATGACCTTCAAAAACTACTTTTCGTTTTATAGCTTCGGTACTACTGCAGCTATCGCAACCAATTTTGGGACATGAAATCTAGTTCGTAGGTTCATCAATTTGAGCCTTCCGGATTTTGTCACCTTTAACCAGGGGCGTACAAACCAAGGGGGTATTTGAGTAAATTTGACCCTACTCCTCTTAGGCTTTAATTTCTTACCATTTTTATATCTGATTATGATTCTCCAATGCCTTTTACATAAAAAAGGTACTCTTAGTAAAAATCGCTATCTGTCACAGTTTCCTCCGAAAATGGCTAAATCCAATCAATAATAAATTATTGGTCTTAAACCAATTATTACGTTGAAATATGAAAATGAGGTTCAGTACAGATAGTGAGCATTATAAGTTAGTCAAATCTTTTTCTTTAATGAAAATAAATTAGATTAGAGAGATTTATTGCCTTTTCGAAATTGGGGGTATAAAAAGTAAAAGGGAACGTATACAAAATATTTTCCCTTTTACTTTTTATACCCCCAATTTCGAAAAGGCAATAAATCTCTCTAATCTAATTTATTTTCATTAAAGAAAAAGATTTGACTAACTTATAATGCTCACTATCTGTACTGAACCTCATTTTCATATTTCAACGTAATAATTGGTTTAAGACCAATAATTTATTATTGATTGGATTTAGCCATTTTCGGAGGAAACTGTGACAGATAGCGATTTTTACTAAGAGTACCTTTTTTATGTAAAAGGCATTGGAGAATCATAATCAGATATAAAAATGGTAAGAAATTAAAGCCTAAGAGGAGTAGGGTCAAATTTACTCAAATACCCCCTTGGTTTGTACGCCCCTGGTTAAAGGTGACAAAATCCGGAAGGCTCAAATTGATGAACCTACGAACTAGATTTCATGTCCCAAAATTGGTTGCGATAGCTGCAGTAGTACCGAAGCTATAAAACGAAAAGTAGTTTTTGAAGGTCATCTTCGAAGGGCCCTAGCTCCCTGAAGAAGCGTTTCCGGACCCATGTTCACATGAACTTTTTTTCTTATTTTCGTGTGTTTTATCTACCCTAGAATTTTGTAACATGATCATCGGAACACCCTGTATAGGGTGTCCCATTTAAAAAAAAACCAAACTTTGACATCCTATTTTTTGAACTGTATAAAACAAATGCTTATTATCGACAAATCTTATCTTTAAGGCATAAAAATACTCTCCGCCATATACCTAACATTATAGTAAATAAACGATTGTGTTTTTCTTTGAAATTCACTCGCCTCCAAGTGTGGTGGATGTCGCTATATTTACGAAAACGTTCACGACGGACGAAACATTATACGAAAACGTACAAGGTTTTTCTTTTGCTTTTTGTAGCGAAATGATGTGGAACTTGGAAAACTTGCAGTCTACAATGGACTTCAGAAATACGAACCCCATACAGTTTTAGTGGGAATGAATTCAAGGAAACTGTTGAATGATAATTTGGATGTGTTAAGAAATGGAATTACAGAGAAAGAGCAGCTAGTATATGGGGAAGTTAAAAAGTAAGAATTACTTTTGTGAAAGTAAAAAAAAGTTTGTAGAGAAATTATTCTACAATCTACAGACTGTCCGCGGATAGGGTTTACAATAGCACAAATGGATGAAAAATTTCATTTTTCGGGAAAAAGGCATTCTTGATAAAAAGTTTTGCTTGTAAAAAAAATGCAATTCACGAAGAGAAAATTGTGATTTTTTATACAGGGTTCGCAAAAACTTCAAAAACATGACTTTTCTCCAAGAGTAAACTACCTTTATTTTTCATTTTTGACCAAAATACCAATTAGAAAACTTATTTAGAATAACGTTTGTTATTTAAATCCGAGATTTAAAATAAATCTGCGATTTTTTTAGTTTTTAGAGGTAAAACGTTCCTTGTTTTTACAAAAGATGGTAGGAATGCATTTAAAATTTTAAAATAAGATACACACCACCCATTATGAAAATAGAGTATAATAAAATGTTATACATATTAATATTTTTATTGAGCAGCAAAATTTCCATTTACCTCTAAAAATTAAAAAAGTGAAAATTTATTTTAAATCTGAGATTTAAATTACAAACGTTATTCTAAATAAGTTTTCTAATTGGCATTTTGGTCAAAAATGAAAAATAAAGGTAGTTTACTCTTGGAGAAGAATCATGTTTTTGAAGTTTTTGCGTGGACCATAGGATATTGTGTGAAAAATTAAAGCTTATGGGGGTTGAGGGTCTTATATTGAGATGGTTGGAGAGTTTCCTGACGGGCAGATATCAATGTGTCAAGATTAATAACTACTTGTCAAATCAATTCATAGTAACATCTGGGGTACCGCAGGGCTCCCATTCCGGTCCCCTACTATTTCTTTTGTTTACTAATGACATCAATCTTTCCTCCCTTCATCTGCGGTTTGCAGACGACCTAAAATTATACCGAGTTATAAGAAACATTCAAGACTCCAAAGAACTACAGGGTGATTTGGATGAGCTGTCTGAATGGTCTCGTGAAAATGCGCTTCATCTAAATATTTCTAAGTGTTCTGTTATAACATTTGCTAGGAACAAAAACTATCAAAGATTTGTTTATGACATTAACGATGAAAGCTTGGCACGGAGGTCGGAAGTTAAGGATTTAGGAATTATATTCGATAGCGAACTAAATTTCAGAAGTCATGTTAACTATATAACCGGCAAAGCTTTTAAACAACTTGGTTTTATTCTCCGCAATAGTAAAGATTTTTCTCCGAATACCCTAAAGCTTTTATATTGTACTTACGTCCGTCCATGTTTGGAGTATGGAGCGATCGTCTGGTCCCCATATTACCAAACTCATATCTACTCTATTGAGCGAGTACAAGCTAAATTCTTGAGGTCATATGCATTTAGAACAGGAGCATATGTCTTTGACACGGGATATCTGGAAAGGTGTGAGACTTTGGGTTTTCAGCCTTTGGAAGCGCGTAGGCACTGTCAGGAACTCATGTTCCTATATAAGATTGTTAATGGCTTGATTGATACACCGAAATTGCTCGAGCTCCTTAATTTTAACGCACCCTGCCACAGTCACAACACACGTAACTGTGACCTTTTTAAACCTTCGTTCCACCGGACAAACTATGGAATCAACGATCCCATGACCAGAATCCAAATGAGGTATAACATGGTAGCTGGAGATTTGGATTTGTCAATGCCCATGAGCTCATACAAGAGAGCATGTTTTTCTTTGTATAAGTAGTGTCTAATCTGTTTTATATGTTTCTTTTTGTAGGTTATATTTGTTCATTTTCATTTCGTCATCTTGTAATATGTAACTTTATGTAATTTGCATCTTTATTGTAAAAATGGAGTTATTCCGTATACAAATAAATAAATAAATAAAAGTCTGTATAAAAAATTAAAACTTTCTCTTCGTGAATTCCATTTTTTTGACAAGCAAAACTTTTTATCAAGAATGACTTTTTCCCAAAAAATGAAATTTTTCTTCCATTTGTGCTATTGTAAACCCTATATCCGCGGACAGTCTGTATACCCAAAAATGTTTTTGAGCCTTTAAAGGTTCACAATAATTATTAAACATTTATTTTTTCGGCAACCGTCCGGGAAGTACGTACTTCCCGGACTAGGCCGGAAAGAATCACATCAATATTAGCAATTGCTCGAATTTTAATATAAATATTAATATAAATAAGAATTAGAATGTTTCTGTTAGTACCTATCTTCTGTCCGAATTTCAATATTTAATACAACTAAGAATTAAAATGTTCGAAATTTTGTTCTACAAAGAAACATAATAAAGAAATGTGTCTCATTGATTTGTTATTCTACACGGTTGCCGAAAAAATGGTGTACGCAACACGTCCGAAAACAGTTTTTTTGGACTCGCAGACTTCCAGGACTCGCCTACGGCTCGTCCTAGAATTTTGTCGATTCGTCCAAATAAACAGTATTTTCCGGACTTGTAACGTAAATTACTATTTTAGGATTTTAAGCAAACTGCCGGTAAAGTGTCACTGGGAAGGTTCAGATGTAAAACTTTAAAAAAAATACATAAGTATACCTTTGCCTAGGTGACTTACTTATTACTGCTGGACGATGTAGTTGATATTTTGAGATTTCTAGTGTACCTACTGCTCAGGAAGAACCATTTTATAATTTCGTATTAAGCCAAAATATGATGGTTTGTCTTGTTTGTTATATATTTCCAATAAATGTATTGTTACAATTTTGTAGATTTTAATTTTTTACCTCATAATTTTCAGGTTTTTTTACAATTTTAAAATAATGCTTGTCAGTGGTCACTCACTGGAGAGGGGGGAGGGGGGTTCAGGGTTAGAACCAACGACGATAAAGCAATATAGACGTCTCATTTTCTTAATTCACTCTAAGATTTAAAAGGGTTGGTTGGTAAAGAAAAGTCCTTTCTACCTTCTTATATTTATAAAATACTAAAATTGCCTACGCCTTTCGGCTTATATAAGCCATCATCTTGGAGTAAGGGGGAATGCTCTGAAATGGCTGGAATCTTATCTTAATGGAAGAACACAAATAGTGGGCGTCACTAAGGACGGAGAGTCCTGCAAATCACAAATGTTGAACAGCGAGTATGGAATCGCTCAGGGTAGCATCTTGGGTCCACTCTTGTTTGTAATATATATTAATGATTTGTACTCCGAGGCAGATCAACCGTGTCAGACAATAATTAATTATGCGGATGACACAAACTTAATAACGGGTAGTAAAAATTTGTTTCAGCTATTGGCAGATAGTAATAACTTTTTTAATAGAGTAAAAAAATGGTTTACTGACAATAATCTAATCCTTAACTCAGATAAAACAAACATAATGCTTTTTAAAACAAAAAAATCAAGAGCTGAAAATATTACACACTTTGAAACCGCAGAAAATCGGCTAGATGTCTCTGAAAATGCAAAGTTTCTTGGGATTTATATTAACCAAAATCTAGACTGGTCTTTTCACATAAGCCAGCTATTGAGAAAGTTGAACTCAGTCTGCTATGGAGTGCGAGTTGTTGGTAGATACGTGAATGATAAAACCTTGAAGATTCTATACTTTGCAAACTTTGAGTCTGTTTTAAAATATGGTATAATTTTTTGGGGGAGACATACCCATGTGCAAAATATTTTTGTTTCGCAAAAAAGGGCACTAAGGGTAATTAAAAAAATGGAGTTCAATCAGTCCTGTCGAAATGTTTTTAAAGTAAACGGTATCATGACTGTGTATGCCTTATACATTTTTGAATGTCTTATGTTTTTGCGTAGAAACCAAACATTGTTTAATTCACAAAATAACATTCGATTCACAAGAACAGACAATTTCAGTTACCCCATACATCGCCTTCATAGTACAGAAACAAGCCCAGAATATATGTGTGTTAAATTATACAATAAGTTACCACTACGAATCAAACGCATCGATAGTCAACGCCTGTTTAAAATAGAAATTAAAAAACTTCTAATTCAGTTGGAACCCTATTCTCTGAACGATTATATAAATATGTAATAGATTAATTTATTGTTTATGAAAATTATATTTTGTATACCTAATAATAATTCGGAACTGTTTTTTGACGTCATTTCATTTTGTTATTTACTGTAACAAATTTGAAAATAAAGATTGTTTATGTTTATGTTTATGTTTTATCTTCAGGGCGTAGAGATTATGAAAATACACATAGCGAGACGCACCCAGTCAACCTATGTGACCCTGTACATATACAGTATTTTCATAATCTCTACGCCCTGAAGATGGCTTATATAAGCCGAAACGCGTTGGCAATTTTAGTATTTTATAAATACAGGGTGTTTCATTAAGGTCGAAGAGCGGCCATATCTCGGAAACTACTGGGCATAGAAACTCAGGAAAAAAAAATGATAATAAAAGTGGCCATGAGAAAATTCTAGAAATAATTTTCAAGTTCCGCATTTTGCCGCAAGAGGGCGTAATTGAAAAGTAAATTTTTAAATTTTACATAACTCCGAAAATTCCACATTAAGGTATATGTTTGATAACACCATTTTAAAGCTTGGACAATTATGCATCATTTTGGTCTTATGCTCATTGGCGTACCGACTTTAATAGGAGTGGGGGAAGCTGTTGAAAGTGTAATCATTTAAATCGCTGTAACTTATAAACGACTTATCCGATTTTAGCAAACTAAAGACTGTTTGGAAGAGAAATGTATGCACTTTGACCAATCGTATCCGCCGAAACAGAAACTTATTTATACATGTTAAAATAGTATATTAAAGTACACGTTTCATAAGAAGCGGTTTTAGCGCACGCGTCTATTTTAAAAAACGAGCCACAAAGTGGCGAGTTTTTTTTATTGACACATGCGCTAAAACGCCTTATGAAACATGTGCTTTATACATTTTTTTCCATTTCACCTTTCATAAACAAGAAAAATACATTTTAAAAAGAAAATAAATCCTTAAAATTTTGTAAATTTTTATGTCTAAATTTTATGTTGGTAATACTATTTTTTATCATAGTAGCCTCTGGACAACAAAAATTATTTTGCAAACTGTCATTTTTTGATTTATTGACCCATTTCACCACGAGATTCTAAAGTTATTTTAGCGATATGAGATTTGAAATTGGACGGAATACGTTGTGTGATCCTTGTACATTCGGTACATATACATAGCGTTCGGAAATTCGGGCGATTTTACTACTTTTTTTCGAATTTCAAAAGACGTGATTTTACGTCACGGTATTGCAATTTAGTATAGGGAAGATGGAAAATTTAAATAAAGTTGAAGTTAAAATCGACATTGGAAGGTTAGTAGATTGAATTTTGGATAGGATTTGGCAGAAAATGATAGCTTGAAGCATCTACTAAAGATTGATTTATAGATTTATGCAACCAACATACATTACTGTTATCCACACAGAATAAAAAAGAAAGTTATCAAGCCATTTTTCCTCTGCGAAAAATCGGTTTTTTCGTAAATCACAAAGGCCGCGCAAGTCAATGAAATAAAACATTTAAATGTTACCAACATCAAATAAAGAAAAAACGCGTATTGAAATAGCTTCATTACGATACGCAAATGCGTATCGTACCTACTGAGCTTATTATGAACGTGAAATAGAAAAATTTTATTGTATACTGAAATCTAATTTATTTTAAAAAGGACGAGATCGATCTTGGGAACGGATTGAACTCTTCCCACCTAAAAAAAAAAGGTCGACAGAGAAAAACTTTATTTACATAGAGAACACTGGGAAAGAAAGAAAAACTCAAAGTCTTCCTGCACAAAGTTTAATAGAATAAAAATATTCAACACAAGTCTCTACATGTTTCGAACGTAGAAACGTTCATCATCAGGAGACAGAAATTATATTTGGTGCTGATGGTTTTAGCAAAAGAGAAAATGGTGTGAAGCTTTTATTTAATTAAAACTTGATGTATAAAGTAGACATGATATAAAGAAAATTGAAGAAAGTTTAACCATACTGAGTATGTGAGAAGTCAGTAAATGGGGTTTAGACCAACCAAATAAACTGGGAAAGAAAAAACATTTTCTAAAAAGGTGTCGAAAGTTATTTTTTTTTAAATTTGTTATTTTATAAAACAGGACATTTAAGTGGGTATGTGTCTATAAGACATTGTGGGGAAAAAAAATTTTGAAGAAAGTAAGGTAATAAATAGAAGAAACCATAGGTGTCGGTTAGTGGGGTACTGAGTTTTCTCTCCTCCGCTTTAAGCATGGACTATTTCTTCAAATTATAGAGAACACTGCCTACGAACTTACCCAACGTTAGCCGAACGGTGCGCGACAATTCACGAACACTGAGTTTCGGCGCGGCCGACGGTTCGGCCGTTTTTTGGCGGAAACCGAAACTAGATTTTTGGTCAAAACTAACCGAAACCGAACCTTCGGTCGGTCTCTAGGTGCAAGGTACATTTATGAATAAAACGATTTGTCTGATCGTAGTTGGTCAGAACCCCCTCCTCCACCCCCATCCTTCGATTATTTCATACTAAGTGCGCCACTAGTTTTAAAATAAATTTGTCTTAAAATAGATTCGACAGCCATAGCTATTCGATGCCTAAATGAAATATATATAAACTCTAAAAAGTCCTTTATAGTTTTATTTGTGCACTATTTGCAGTTATATTAGTAGTTTTTGGATCACTGGCAATATCTTTCGAAATATCTCTTTTTCTTTTCGCGACGTTCCTATCATGACGTCGTTTTATCTCCAATATATCTTTCATTTCTTCTTTATCTTCATCCTAAAAAAAAAACATTTCAAAGGATTACATAAATGAGCACATACAGGGTTCCCCATTTAAAACGAAACAGGCTAAATATCTGGTTCCACGTTAATTTAAAAAAAAACGCTCGGACCCGTCGATTTTTATTTCGAGGGGGACATCTTTTGCCTATATTGTCAATCTTGTTACTTCAAGCCCCTAGGAGGGAGGGGGGGGGGGGGGGGGTAAGATCTAAATCTTAAATGGATACCCCTATTTTGTATAATTTTTTTGGATTCTGCATAAAATTCTGAACATTTTTTAATAAAAGCATTATTAGTCTATACTAAACAGTTTCCGAGATATTGACTCTTGAAAAATGAGATTTTTGAACTTTGACAGCGTCTAGCTTTCTAACTGTACGTCTTAGAGTAAAACGGCTTACATGTCCCTGTCTTCGATTTTTATTATCTTTCCAATAGTGTCAACTTCCGGTTAAACCGGAAGTACTCTTACAACCGAATTTTTGGTGAGAGTTGTTTTTGGTATAGGAAGAGGAATATCATCTTGGTAGTTTTCGCACTTTGCCAGATAATTTAAAAAATGTTATTGAATATAAAAATCACTAAAAACATCCTAATAAGGTACGAAAAATGGTTTTTTATACCTACTTACCGATTGGTTTAACCTTAGTACTAAAGCCCTTTTACTGTCGCTCATTGGCTGAGAATAAACCATCAACTGTCTCAACCGCTCCGGCGGACTGACTCCTCTCTCGACCACCAAAACTATGCGTGCCCACTGCCGTTGCCACTCGTTGCGAGTTTCGGCTATTTTCTGATATGTATTTCCCATCATGGCTATCAACATGTTTATTAAAAGGATCGCGACGATGGCCATAAATACTACGAAGAGAACCTAAATATAAAAAAGCTGTTAAGTACGAGTCGAGTGTAATCATTAATTTTTAAATAGTTCGCACAATTCAAATCGATGGACAAATTCATAGTTTTGCAGATGATACTACAATTTTTTATACCGATACAAATTGGGAAAACTTAAATAATAAAATTAAAAAAGATTTTAAAATTACAAAAAATTGGTTTGATAACAATTAATTTTAATAAAACAAATTATATTCCTTTTACTTTAAACCTAAATAACATACCACGAAATATGAATAGTAATCAAATAAATGAAGAAATTCAAATTTTTAAAGTTAATAAAATAAAATATTTAGGAATTATTTTTGACAGTTAATTAAATTGGAATTTTCACTTAGAATACTTAATTAAAAAATTAAGAAGTTTACTACCGATTTTTAAAAATATTAAAAAAATTTTAAATGTAAGACATATTATGGAAATATTATATTACGCGTTAGTTAAAACTCATTTAAATTACGGAATTTTACATTTATAACATCTTAATATATATATTTAAAAATAAAAACCTTATAGTCCATAGGACAAAAAAATTGATTTCATTAAAAAAAATTTTTTAAGTCGAAATAAAAACATGGATATTAAAAACAGACAATTTGAAAAAAAATTTAGAAATTAATTATTATTGTTCTGAATAATTTATATAAGTAATATTTTTTACTTAAAACAGCCTATAGGCGGATGTAACTCGAAAGCAGGAAATATAGTTGTTCCGGTTTAACTGGAAGTTGATTTTTTTGGGAAGATAATAAAAATTGAAGATAGGGACATGTAAGCCGTTTTGCTCTAAGACGTACTGTTAGAAAGTTATAAGCTGTCAAAGTTCAAAAATGTCACTTTTCAAAAGTCAATATCTCGGAAACTATGAAGTATAGACTAATAGTGCATTTAATAAAAAATAATTATAATTTTATGTGGAATTTAAAAATGTAAAAATATACAGGGTGTTCCATTTAAAAAAAAATCAAAATAACGTCAACACTTGACAGTTGGTGACATTACTGAGATATGGTATAATAGTCAAATAGTAAAATTTTAGTCCTATAGATTGCCCAAAACCCGGATCCGATATCACTTTTCGTTCGCCTGTAATTAAGCCGTTCCGGAACATTTGCCCAACCATGTATAAGAAGTCCAAGGCCAGAACTATCAAATTTGATAATAGTGAAAAAGCTCAACCGCTTTTCTGTTTCGTTTCAAATACCGATACCTTTAACAGGTTCTGAGAACCGATTCTTCTATTTACTTAAATTCAAATATTTACTTTTGCTTCATACTCATGTTCAGTCTTTGCAAACGCATTATAGTAGTCCCCAAAATTGGTCATAGACATAAGAAACATTGCCATGATAGACTCGGCTGGTGTTGACATTGGATTGGTAACAGAGTCGTCGACTTCTTCGGGTGTTAGCGGGTTATCGAATGAAAGAAAAATTATATAGTATGCTGAAATAAAAAAAGAAACGCTATTGTTATACAGCACATTATTATGCAGCTTTTTTTTCATGCACCAAAAAGTAAACGTAAAGGTTAGAAATGCATTTAACATTCATTATTACACATAACATTTACCTTGTGAAAATCCCATGACAAAAACCATATAAATCGTGGCAAATCTCAGTAAATCGCCCATCGCCATTCTGTAAATCATCACCACGAATGGACCGACTGTCTTAAAACCCCTAAAATAGGTTTAAGGTAAAAACACTTCTAATTTTATTTAATTGCTGACTTTACCTGCAAAAAAATAAAAAATACGGTGCCGTCGTCAACATCACACAGACAGCAAAAACGTCTTCTAACTCATCGAGGCACATTATTCTCAACCATGGGATAAGTCCAAAAACCAAAATGCAGGAAAAAAGAAACATTACTCTTGAAGGTGCAGTCATCTGAAAATATGTTGTATTGTTGTCAATAGTCATAATAAAATAACAACTACCCTTTTTTTAAATCCCTTAAAAAAACTTAGAAGCAACTATACATTCCGTTCATAAAAGACCATTTGTTTAAAATGATTCATACTTTTACAGTTTTAGATAAGTTATCAAATCAAATAAAATATAACGCATAACGCTGTTAAATTTGCGATTGGGACTTAAGGCAAATTTTTTCGTGTCAATTTTAAAATAGCATAGGAGTGTATATATGGTATCAAATTGTTGAAAAAAAAATGCTCGTTTTAAATATCCTAGTGAACCACCATCGTTCCTTTGGAAAAATGGAGTAAACGCCAAGAAAACAAAATTTCATTTTTTAAACGCTTGTGAAACTTAAAAAGTCAATTAGGTATTACGGCATAATTTTAATTTTCATATACTACTTGACTAAAAATTAACAGATTTAATTAATTTGTAGCACTCTAGATTGAAAATAAAAAATAAACATAAAAATGCTTTAACACGTCAAAAAATGACAATAGAGGGGTCATTTTACTCAAAATGTTATGCTGAACGCAAATAGGTAAAAATATACAAGATGTCCCATTTAAAATACTAAAGTCAAGGTCACTTCCGGTCAAACCGGAAGTGCTAACAAATTGAAAATTATGCTAATAAATGCAGACTCATTTTTTATGCATAATCTCAAAACTTTATTTTAATATCTATAAATATAAAAAAGTTATAGGGGTGAACGTCTTTTGAGGAACACCCGGTATATCGTCAAAAATACAGGGTTCCCCATTTAAAACGAAACAGGCTGAATATCTGGTTCCACGTTAATAAAAAAAAAAAAAACGCTCGGACCCGTCGATTTTTATTTCGAGGGGGACATCTTTTGCGTATATTGTCAATCTTGGTACTTCAAGCCCCTAGGAGGGAGGGGGGGTAAGATCTAAATCTTAAATGGATACCCCTATTTTATATAATTTTTTGGATTCTGCATAAAATTCTGAACATTTTTTAATAAAAGCATTATTAGTCTATACTAAACAGTTTCCGAGATATTGACTCTTGAAAAATGAGATTCTTGAACTTTGACAGCGTCTAGCTTTCTAACTGTACGTCTTAGAGTAAAACGGCTTACATGTCCCTATCTTCGATTTTTATTATCTTTCCAATAGTGTCAACTTCCGGTTAAACCGGTTATAAGAAATATTGTACTTCCGGTTTAACCGGAAGTTGACACCATTGGAAAAATAATAAAAATCGAAGATAGGGACATGTAAGCCGTCTTACTCTAAGACGTACAGTTAGAAAGCTAGACGCTGTCAAAGTTCAAAAAATCTCATTTTTCAAGAGTCAATATCTCGGAAACTGTTTAGTATAGACTAACAATGCTTTTATTAAAAAATGTTCAGAATTTTAGGCAGATTCCAAAAAAATTATATAAAATAGGGGTATCCATTTAAGATTTAGATCTTACCCCCCCCCCCCCCCTCCCTCCTAGGGGCTTGAAGTAACAAGATTGACAATATACGCAAAAGATGTCCCCCTCGAAATAAAAATCGACGGGCCCAAGCGTGATTTTTTTTTAAATTAACGTGGAACCAGATACTTAGCCTGTTTCGTTTTAAATGGGGAACCCTGTATATAGGTAAATCGGGAAACTACAAACATAGTAAACAGGACAAAGACAACCTCAATAAAACAAGATGACCAATTATTGCCGAAAATTAAAATTAATAGAAGGCGTCGTTGTAATACTCGACCACCTCGTAATAGGCTCTCCCCACCAGTAGTTTCTTTAGTTCTTTTAAAAAAATTTAGGGTAGGTATATTTCTTATTTGCTCAGGAAGATGGTTAAACAATTTACGGCTTTTGTAAATTATAGAGTTTCTAATAAGGGCAGAAGACGGTAAGGGCAGGTACAGGTTTTTTGATCTTCTAGTATCATGAGAGTGATGGTCAGGCAGTGGCAATGTATCCCCTATACTTGTATATCATGCAGACAGTTTCAAAAATATACAGGCATAGCAAAGTTAAGATTTTCTTAGGTATAAATAACGGCCTACATGACTCTCTGCCATACACACCACAAAGATAACTTACAGCACGCTTCTGCAGAATAAACACTAGCAGCACAGAATATATAGGAGAAGGTGGGGCACAGAGTTACACAAAAAACAATTGTCTAATTTTAGAAAGATCAGACGAAACCTTGATATTTAATATATTGGGATTTGAATCATGCCAGAGGACAAGTAAGAGAAGTAAGCAAAAATCGTAAACTGGCCTGCAATGAAAATGATATGACCCAGCACTGAACTCTGAGGAACACCATGGTATATATTACTTGCTTTTGATGTCTTAGAGCCTATGGGCGAGTTTTAAAAAGGATTGGATATCCTGTATATTATAAAATCATAAGCAGCAAAATAGTCCCTATTTAGGATTTTCTCTTATCTTACCAAGTTTTCAAAAAACATCCTTAATCCCAAAAATCGAGCTTCCCGCACGGCAGCAGCCAAGTAAAAAAACGCCCCGAACGTAATTCCCAGTTCGGCCGTAAACCTGACTTGCGCTTCGAGAGTGTCCAAGTTCATCAATCGGCATTCTTCTTGAAGATTGTCCCACCACTCTTCGACGTCATAGTCATCATTATCTTCTAAAAAAAAAATTTTAAGAAAAAAGCAATATAACGAACATATCTCGTTTTTCTTTCATAATATTGTCTCCCTGGCAATGAAACCACACTGACTTCCTTTTGTTCATAAATTTGGAAATGCACTCGGGAGAAGGCATTTCTTAGACAACAACCATTTAGAAGAGGATATATACTTATTTATAGTTATCTTGACGACAACAAGAAAAATGGATTTATGTTTATTATCTATCTAATAATTTATTTACGTAATAGGAATAAGGTAATTAAATTACTAGGTACCTTTCCTTGTCGTTTCTATACCAATTGCGGTATTTAATACCCCACTTGTAACATTTATTATTGTCGAAATAGTCATGTTGTTTATATCTGTCGAATTAGCTGACTTTGTTCCGTTAATGCTCGTGTTATTCTTTGTCGCTTCTACATGTAGGGGTGGTCCAGGACGTAACGTGAAAGCTATAAGAGAAATTTAAAAAAGTGAGTGTAGATGAAGACGAATTTTTTTATATATTTATATTTTTTTATTTAAAAATAACGAAATATATATAAAAAAAGGAACTTGTCACTAATATTAACTTTATTTGAAAGAAGATCCGGTAATATTTTAAACGACCCGCCTCAATATTTTAGTTGTTAATTCAGCCTGTTGGTGCGGCGCTTCTTCCTGCTAAAATCCTTACATTTATACATTTTAGAAGTTCTTATGTACGTAAAAAACAACCTACATAGTTTCTATCCATGGAAAACGTTCATAATTATGAAACGCGTAACAATATGAACTTTGTTGTACCGGCGCACAACATGACATTATTTGAAAGGAGTCCATTTTACATGGGAACCAGACTGTATAATAAGTTACCTAGGGAGATCAAAAATATACCAAGCAAAGCCATTTTTAAAAAAACTGTTTGTAGTATATTGGTTTCTCATGTTTTTTACAATATTCGTGAATTTATGGATTGTGATTTGTCATCCTAACTGTAATTTAGTGGGTATATATATTTTGTACTTATAAGTACCTAATAGTCGCTTCTCCACAGTTCTCTGTGTGTCGTTTTTGACTTTTTCTATACCAATGTAAATTTTAGTCTCTTGAAATAAAAAATTTATTTATTTATTTATTTATTTATTATATTAAATGAGAAAAATTGCAAAAGCTGATTAAAAAGTCAACAAAGTGCATTCGTACAGGCAGTTTTGCTTGCACTTACACAAACCCATTGACATTTACCATTAGACAAGCAAACAATAATCACGAAGTGGCAAATTTATGGCCTCGCGCATGTA
The DNA here is from genome assembly GCA_963969555.1 of Polydrusus pterygomalis. Lineage (NCBI taxonomy): Eukaryota > Metazoa > Arthropoda > Insecta > Coleoptera > Curculionidae > Polydrusus > Polydrusus pterygomalis. Next base: position 9,259,982 of record OZ018376.1, read on the forward strand.
AACAAAGCTACACACGATTAGGCATGCGCACCGCAACATTATCATTTGACGAAGAATGGGAAAATAGATAAGTCCGGGCTTTAAAATTTAAGTTCTTGCTCAAGAAATTGTAAAGGTTGACCTTCAATTTATTTTTACGTGTAAACAGCTAAAATTTGCCCCAAATTGTTGCCAAAAAATTGGTATTTCTTTTTAATTTTTGATCAAGTTGGGAAATAAGGTGGTGATTTCTGGCATTTTTAGTAATTGTAAACCTATCAGCTTTTGAGGATAGAAAATTGTTTTTTAACGGTTTGTTTCTAAAACTTGTTTCAACATGATTCGTCGTCGTGTTTTGAGTTCGAAAATGAAGAGAAAAGTCAATTAAATTAGTCTTATAAAATCGAATATAAAAACAAACAAAACCAGCAAAATAACCACGATGTTATCGCGTACCTTTTACCTCGTCAAATATTAGTTGGTGTATAACTTGTAAGTATTGATTTTTACAATTTGTCAAAAACTTGGGTACATGTAAATCACCTATCAGGGTTGGACGAACCTTTTGAACTGGCCCGGGAAATCAACGGCGGTCCTGGAACGTCTTTCTGGGGGGGGGGTACTTTTAAGGATTTGCGCCGAAGGCGCAATTCTTTTTGCCCTAAAGGCGCTCTTTTGCGCCGCAGGCGAAAATTTTTTGGGTTTGGGGTTTTTGGATAAAATAACCGTAAAGCTTAATCTGCGGCGATATGCCAGACTTTAAAACAATCTTTTAATTTAAAAGAAATTTGAAAGGGCCATAAAATAAACAAGTTTTAAAAGCTTCGAGGGCATTATCCGTGACAGATGAACTTTGTTTATACAATTGTACTATACATATCGGGGGGGGGGGGGGGGGGGGGCTGAACCCCTCGTAAATACGCCACTGATGTAGTATGTTTTAATATTGTAACATAAGTCAAAACACTAAAATAAAACAAAACTTAAATGTATAATATGTATAATAAAGAAATCAGAACATGAGAATAAAGCTAAAAAAAATTACAATTGTTTTTTAATATATTTTGCATTTTGCATTGGATGCCGCTGCTTTTAACATTTTTATTAAGTCATTAGAAAACCGGACATTCTTCGGTCCGGGCGTCGTAGGTTCCTTTTTGGCGAAGTGGGCAGCACAATGCGGGCGACCTTGTGTAGGCCTACTATAGTGTTGTTCGGCCGTATCAGTTTTAAAATATTAAATGAAAATATTAAACTTAACAGTTTTATTCTCTAGACAACTATTTTCAGTATTAAATAAGCAGGAATATTTTAGAATTTTTTGAAGTATCGTACAGACCCAAAAAAAAATCGTATCGAAATCGGTAGGTCGGAATCGGCCTACCAACCAACGGGCCGATCGGCCCACCGGGAATTTCCCGGTGTCCCGGTGGGTTCATCCAACCCTGGTACCTACCTATATACGTGTAAAACATTTTCAAGCACAATTTCTTGTTCAATAATATGAAAAAGTTTTTGCTCGAGAACTTGACCCGTGGAATACTTTCACCCTTGGATTAATATAAACATAGGTACCTAGGTTTTCACTTTTTTCTTTTATATAATATAAGTATAGAGAAAAGTGTCTTTTAAACTTTTTGAAGCAATATATTGCCCGAAAAATAGGCGTACCTAATTAGATTGCAGTTCTGCTAATAAAATATACCGAAACATGCATCGGGATAAGCTGTCTTGGTGTGTGTTTCTCTTTATTTTCATACCTTGTTTGTGTAGCCTAGGTCTAGTTGCATGTGTTTAAATTGATCATAATAAAATAAAGTTATATCTCAAGATACATCACTGTCCATACTTATGGAACATATAAAATACCCGGTCATTTACCCCTATTTGAGCATGATAAAATCATACAATGGTTTTTACTACTCACTGCTTATATTCCAATCAGAGTGTCCGAGTCACTAAGCTAAGTACAAACACAATTCACTAAACTACACAAAAACTAGAAATTCGTAAATATTAAACCATAAAAATCCACAATAGCAAAGAAAACTTAAAACACAGCAACAAAAATGGCGCCGAGCCGGCTCTGGAGTGTATTTTAAGCATGTCGCTAAAGAATGACAGGACGATAACAAGACTTTTGTGCGCATACCCAATCCTGCTGGGAGGAGAAATTCATCTGACCGGCGAGTCGTGCGCTCAGAGGTATTTTTTCACCCATAAAACTTAACTTTTGTTTGCGCACGAGATAAGCTGTACGTATTTAAATTTAAAGGTAAATAAATGTCTATGCTTGAACCTAATGTAAACAGCCACAGTGGACTGTTTACTTCCTATGGGTAGATACTTTATGCAGAATACCACAGACCACACAAAAAAATAGTAAAACTAGCCTTATTCTTGTGCGCGCATACACTATTTTTTTTTTAACTATAGTAGCTATCTAGTGTGGTCTACAAGTACTTGCCTATCAAAGATACTACAAAATAAAAGGCAAAAGTAAAGAATTGCCGGTAGAACTTGAATTTTACAAATGTGTTCCATTTCGCATTGAGCAAATCGATTAAAACTCCGTCCAAAAGTTCCAAATGTTCATCTTTATCCTAAAAAATAAATCTTAAATTACTTATTTTCCCGTATGTTAAAAGATTTTCTAATTTAGTATATTTTCCCTGCTTGTCACATAAACACATGGACATAATATATGTTTAGATCAGTAAACAATAATTACGAAACTGGCAAATTTATGGCCTTGCGCTCATGTAACGAATGGGAATATAGACCAGATCCGGGCTTTAAAATTTAAAATATGGTACTAAAAGCTTAATGTCGGGTGCACAGATTTTAAACAAAAAAATTAACTAACCAGCAACTTTGACATAATTGGAATTGGAAACATTTGTTCATGTATCAACGATTATAATTTAAAATTATTCTTAACTCAACTCTTTAAGCAGACAATGGGAAATACTATAAAAATGTTTTATGCAAATGGTAACTATAGAAATAGCCTCTAGCAATGCCAAGACTTATTTTTAGATATAATATATAAGCTAAATATTATTTAGGTTCAAAATATCTGTTATATTCTTATTCTACTAATCGACTTAAAAACATCTTACCCCGAAAACAACTAAATTTAAAGCGGACGTTTTACTGATCTGACCAGTTTGAACATCTATCGTATCAATTTGAGATAAAGGATATGCAGCACAAGTTATACTACCTACAAAATAAACATCAGTTAGACAAAAAAACTAACGAAAACCTTAATTTATATTACGGGGAACCAGTGGTGCCAGAGAGAAAGGGAATTAAAACCCTGTAGTAACCCTCACCCCCCTTATAAAATCCTGGATAACAATGTCGTAACAATCGTGTTTTTGATTGGCGTTAATATAATATCAAATGGTTGCCAACTTATTCTAGGAAAAAATTAATTCCCCGACAGGAAAGGCTTTCCTAGATCCTAGAGATGCTATTTTAATAACATAGGTCTTATGGAGAATAAACCATTCTACTTTCTTTTATAGGCATGTGACCTAGGACCTAGATACGCTTTTTACTACATACATAGCAGTTTCCTTTTTTTCGACGGATCCTATATAGTCGTATTGATGAGCTATGATATTGCAAAATGCCTTTAAGAAGAAACTGACAAAAAGAAAGGAACCTTTCTTTAATTAGAAAAAACTTATCTATTACCTATTTGCCAATAAATTTCTCTCTCCAAATTTAAAATATGGAAAAATATCTCCGTTCTGGCAAGTTTAGCCGCCAAAGTTAAGGGTGTCAAGTGTAAAACGTTTCTTACGGCAAGGCTTGCTCCCACTTCATAAGCCATGTCAAATGCTTCCTAAAAATACCGATAAGATGTTAGAAAAAGCTAATAATTTTAAAAATAATAGACATACAGATAAAGTCTGTGCCATGACCGCTGACCGTTACGTCACGACTAGTGCCTATCTTTCTAACATTCGTGAACTAGATGAGATAGTAAATTTGCGTCAATAATGAATGTTGTATAATTTTACCAGTCAGAAAGATTTATTGTCATTTTTGACAGTGACATTTTTAATATTTTAATTAACATTATATCAAAAATGTCATGGTATTGTGACAACATACAGGGTGTCCGGAAATGACGATGAAAAATTTTAAGGTATGATTCTACATAAAAAGATATAAAAAAAAAAGTTCATATTAACATAGGTCCGGAAATGCTTCCAGAGGGAGCTACAGGCCCTTGAAGATGGTGTCGTAAAAGTGGTTTTTATTTAATTTATTAGGATCTACTTACAATACAGGAATTAACTTCTTTGTATAAGTTAGAGTGATTGGAGGTCACTCTTTGAAAATATCAGGTGACCCATAATTGCAACCAGTGGCGTGGGAACAAAGGGGTGGTTAGTTATTTAGGGTTATATTTTTTCGCCGAGTGTATTGCACTATTAGTCTATATTTCATAGTTTCCGAGATATTGACTCTCGAAGAGTGACATTTTTGAACTTTGACAGCTTATAATTATTGTTAGAAAGTTATAAGCTGTCAAAGTTCAAAAATGTCACTTTTCGAGAGTCAATATCTCGGAAACTATGAAGTATAGACTAATAGTGCATTTAATAAAAAATAATTATAATTTTATGTGGAATTTAAAAATGTAAAAATATACAGGGTGTTCCATTAAAAAAAAAAAATAACGTCAGCACTTGACAGTTGGTGACATTACTGACATATGGTATGATAGTCAAATAGTAAAATTTTAGTCCTATAGATTGCCCAAAACCCGGATCCGATATATCACTTTTCGTTCGCCTGTAATTAAGCCGTTCCGGAACATTTGCCCAACCTTGTATACAGTGTGACCAGTAAAGTCCTCATCATATGGGATTTTTTTTTATTAATATCTTTATTCGAAATTTGACTTTGGCATCAAGTTCTGCTTCGATCGAGATGAATATTAAGCAAAAAAATAGTAGTCACGTGATTCGCATTATCTGTAAAATTTTAATTTGTTCCAAAAAATAATTTAAAAGTGGGTTTATTTCCGAAAATATCGAAAAAAGTTATTAAGAAAAGTTAGTTTAAATACAGTTTCTTGCCCACATGCAAAATTTCAGCTGCATAAGATAATTTTGATTTTTTACCCACCACTAAAATTTATTTTCCACTTAATGAACAGTTTATACTGATGACACCGTCTTCTTTTTTGTCTTAATATTCTTAATATTAAGGTGTATTACTTTCAGAGACAAACTACGTTTTCAAAGATACCTATTTTATGAAGTTACCTTATACAGGGTCAAAAACAAATAAACTTTGCATCACATGCGACCAAATTTTAATAGTCCTTAGCCCAATTTTGAGTTTGTAGCAAAACACACATTTAATATGGCGCTACTATAAAGAAAATAAATGTACCTGAAATAAAGCATTGTCAAAACAAAGAAGTTTTATGTAGGTTTCGTTGAGTCCTATTTTGCAAAAGTGGTGCAATTTACAAAATATGGGTAAAAAATCAAAATTATCTTATGCAGCTAAAATTTTGCATGTGGGCTAGAAACTGCATTTAAAAAACTTTTTCCAATGACTTTTTTCGATACTTTCAGAATTAACCCCTTTTGAATTATTTTTGGAAAAAATTAAAATTTGACTATTTTTTTGCTTAATTTTCATTTCGATCGAAGCAGAACTTGATGCCAAAGTCAAATTTCGAATAAAGTTATTAATAAAAAAAAATCCCATATGATGCGAACTTTACTGGTCACACTGTATATATATATATATTTTAGTTAGTTTCTTTAAAGTATGTGTTCGTCTCCAAAAATAGGTGGTCAGTTCTTAACACTGTTTCGTTATTCTTTACTTCTTGAAATTCAATGCTTACTTACTTACCAGTTTTATATATATCACTAACAAATGTAAAACTGTATTTCCATTGGTGTCTTGGGCGTTAGGGTCGGCACCTTTAGCCAAAATAAGTCTAAAACATTCCTCTTGTCCCAAGCAAGCCGCAAAAGATAGTGGATATTCTCCCCAATACACATATCTAAAAATATTATTGTTGTTGATCTTGTAACGTATTTATAATTTAGTCGTTTCTTTTTTATAGTTGGTCTATTTTATACTAACACACATTTTTTAAAGATAGTTTTTAGTCTTTACCCTAAATAATTCGTCACTGGACAAAGATTGACCCACTCATGTTCCAGAGAATCGGTTCTAGATGATTTTTGATCTTCTGGACACATAAAATTGCCAAAACACCGTTCCTGGAAATTAACGTCAGCTGCCAAAAGGTACTTTACCATCGATGGGTCTTCATTGACTATGGCGATGTGCAAAACATTTTCACCTACAATGCAACACATCACAAAAGTTGTTTTTTTTTGCAAAATTCTTGATTTGAAGAAGAAGTGGAAGCTTTTGTTGTACTTAAAGTTTTACTTTTTCTTTACTTACTTTAATTACAGTATATTTTTTTTTTCTTACCGTAATATTCATCAGACATATAAATGTCATTAATAAGCTTGGGATAGAATCTAAGTAATCTCTTTGCGATGTCTGCATGAAGTGATGTAGCATTCAATAGACAAAGATGGAGGATTGTTTCCCCTACTGCGCCCCTATCTTTAAGTCTCCAGCAGACATGTCTGTACAATGAAGGATCTAAAAATAAATCTGTATTGCTTTCTCAAAAATGTTTATTTTTAATTCGAAGAATGATTTCAAACTTACTTTTTTGATATTCTTCTTCAGTAATTTCTGGACTTTCATCGTCGATTTCAAAATCCTCGGGATTTTCCATTGCTTTCAGTGGTGGCAACTAAAATATAAAAGCAAATCAAGAGATGGATAACAGTATTTTATCCTAATATACAGTGTGTCCACGGATAGAGTTTGGAAGAGGAAATATTTTTTTATTAGTAGGTATAGAAGAAAAAATCTTTTTTTATAAAAACGTCTGCTTGTGCTGAAACTACAATTTCGAATATCAGATTTGCGATAATTATACAGATTTCGTGGCAAACAACATTTTTAGTATAATTTTTTTTCAATTCCTTGATTTATTAAATGAATTTTGCTAGTGTTGAAACCACAATTTCAACTACATATTAGATTTGCCATTACTATACAGGGTTCGTCACAAACAACATTTTTAGTTTTTTGGATCATTTTTTTTTCAATTCCTTGATTTATTAAATAAATTTTGCTAGTGTTGAAACTACAATTTCAACTATTAGATTTCGATTACTATACAGGGTTCGTCAGAAACAACGGTTTTTGTTTTTTGGATTTTTTTTAATTCCTTTTAATGATTGGCTAAATCATCACTTTGGGAACAAATGGATTGGAAGGTACCTATGGTCCAAATCAGTTGGCACGTAGGAGTCCCAATCTTACAATATCGACTTTCATTTATGGGGATATTTGAAGTGTATAAAACCAATTCAAATAATAACTTAGACTTCTTGAAAGAAAAAATAAGAGTAGTTATTGCAAATATCCTAATACAGCAAGCAAGGCCGTAGCCAGGAGGGGGTGGATCAAGGGGGATTGATCCCCCCCCCCCCGAAATAAAAAAAAATATATTTATTTTAGACTTTTAATAAGTATTAATGAGACTGCAGTTATATACAGTGCGCCCGTCTCACTTTGTTTTTACACAACATAATAGTTAATCTTATTTACGGGCTACAATGGCTGCAGATCGCCTTAATTTGTACCTTGTAATTTAGTACAAAGTAAGTAGGTACTTCAGATATTTTTTTTGTTCTTATTGTTTATTTTTCGTTTTTGATCTTATTATTACATAATATAATTTATTATAGTAATTATTATACTTAGATATAATTATGACTTAATATAAGAAACATGTTAATTAGTAAAATAAATAGTTTATTGTTTATTTTGTCGACCGACCTTTCAAATTTCGAATTTCTTTTAAATTAAAAGAGTGTTTTAAAGTCTGGCATATTGCCGCAGATTAAGCTTTACGGTTATTTTACCCAAAAAAGGGCGTGGCACCCAAAATTTTTTCCCTTGCAGAGCAAAAGAGCACCTTCGGCGCAGTTCCCTTTCGCACCCTCCCCCCCCCCCCCCCTTGAACAAATCCTAAATCCGCCAGTGGAACAACCCCCCCTTTGGGACACGCTGTACACCCGGGTAAGGTAGAAAGAATAATAACTTTTTATTTTAAATAGAACGTCCCTATTATTAAATAATTATAGTCCCTTTACAAAAAACTGTTTCGTCCTTCCTAGATGTACCAATTTTAACCAAATGAATGTGTCAATTAAAAAAAAAAACATGAGTAGTTTTTGAAATGTTTGCAGCTTTCCCGACACCCTGTATATATCTCGATAGAAGCCTTTCTTTTGCTCTAAACGAAATTTGAAACTTTACTCCCCTACACGGTTAGAGAATAGAGATATTGTAATTGTAACTTACCGAAACGTTGTGTTTACCAATATCAGTGACCGGCAAAGAGTTCGCAACATATGGGAAAAATTTTTATTAGCGGAATATTGAAAAATCTTTTTTGGGGGATTGGATGTGCATGTCCCCCATAACCTTAAAATCGATTTTGACATACGTCACGTGACCAATGGTATGGCGGGAAAGTTGAAAAAACCAATATGAAATCATAAATCAGATAAGTTGATGAGATATCGAAAAAATTCCAAGAATAAAAAGTGTTTAGAATTCCATTAGAACCGTAAATACAATGTTTGGGATATCTACTTAAAAAAACATAAAATCGAATATTTTTGTAAATATTTTTTTACCGAATTAAAAATTTCCATATTTTTCCTTTCTTAAAGCTTCATTAGAGTAAAACTGACCACAACTAGAAATATTCTTTTGTTTTTCTGACAATTTGGAGCAATAATTCAAAAAAATTCGTTTACACTTGGATACCAGCTGTTGCAATAGTCTGTTTCTAATAACCTTATCGATATTTTTTATATCGAAATATTCTATTATGTTAAGAAATCCTTAAATTCATTAATCCAAAGAAAATTTTATTTATAACTGTAAAAAATAATTTTGAATTTCACAGAAATCTTTAAAAAAATCTAAAAATTAATAAAAATTTAAATTATTTTTTACGGTTATAAATAAAATTTGCTTTGGATTAATGAATTTAAGGATTTCTTAACATAATAGAATATCTCGATATAAAAAATATCGATAAGGTTATTAGAAATAGACTATTGCAACAGCTGGTATCCAAGTGTAAACGAATTTTTTGAATTATTGCTCAAAATTGTCAGAAAAACAAAAGAATATATTTCTAGTTGTGGTCACCAGATGTTAGTTTTACTTTAATGAAGCTTTAAGAAAGGAAAAATATGGAAATTTTTAATTCGGTAAAAAAATATTCGATTTTATATTTTTTTAAGTAGATATCCCAAACATTGTATTTAAGGTTCTAATGGAATTCTAAACACTTTTTATTCTTGGAATTTTTTCGATATCTCATCAACTTATCTGATTTATGATGATTTCATATTGGTTTTTTCAACTTTCCCGCCATACCATTGGTCACGTGACGTATGTCAAAATCGATTTTAAGGTTATTGGACATGCACATCCAATCCCCCAAAAAAGATTTTTCAATATTCCGCTAATAAAAAATTTTCCCATATGTTGCGAACTCTTTGCCGGTCACTGTATAAAGCAGGGATGCACAAACCGCGGCCCGCATGCGGCCCTCTGTTGGTATGTATGGGGCCCGCCAACGAATTTTAAAAGCGATATTTTTTTGTAGACTTTAAAAAAGTTAAACCTCTATTGGACATTTTCAGCAATCCTTTTAACATTTCACCCAAAAATGCGCCGGAATTAATGCAGCTGGAATTAATAGACTCTCAAAATGATGATAATTTACGAAACAAATTTAATGAATGTAATTTACTAAAATTCTACCATTGCGTTGATAAAAACGCTTATAAAGAGTTGCGAATAAATGCATTGAAATGAGCAATAAGCTTATTTGGATCAACGTATATTTGTGAACAAACGTTTTCAGTGTATGATGAAACTTAATAAAACGAAAAACCTAAACCGTCTGGCAAATGAAAATTTGGAAAATTTTCACGTGCGGCGACAAGTAATGTAGAGCCAAATAAAAAAAAAACTCAGTTCAATGCAATGTCATGCATCAAAATAATAAAACATGAAATATTACATTGTAATGATTAGATTACCTTATGATTACATAATTATAACAAAGATTTTTGAAGGTTCTTTTATTTTTATCATTGTATTTCATACTATTTAAAAATTTTTTTTGTGTTAATAAGTATTGTTTGTAGTGGCCCGTCCTTGGCTTATATTTTTCCCGAGTGGCCCCTGTTCCCTATAAGTCTGTGCATCCCTGGTATAAAGGTAAAGCAGGCCCGACAAAATCAGTATAGTTTGGAAACTCTTTTAGTACTTACCAATTTATGTTTGGCCCTTTCTTTATTTCGCAACAGTACCAACTGGGATATGGGTATATACCTTCCTGCGCCTTTATTATATAAAAAGTGCTCTACCTAAAAATGTATAGTTATACGTATTTATTAGGAATAATAGTGAATGTATTAATGTATAAAGAACACCAACAAGGCAGACATGATACCTTAGTTTTAATTGCATGATCAATCTCTGCAAACTGTTTGTTTTGAGTGGCGCGTTTCATGAGTTCAACCAACAATCCTCCACCTAAAAATCGATAAAAACACGTGTCCATTAAAATATTCAACTATCCAAAATACGCTCTTAAAATGATACATACGTACGTATGTACGTATATTGCTTAATCATTGTTTATATTGATTCCATGTTTCTTACCTTTTAAATCGCATAACTTGTATATTGGCGCCATAGCAGCACCTGCTTGCTTTTTAACACCGCTGGTAACATTTCCTTCGGTATTTCCCATTTTAAAATTTATGTAGGTATTTTTTGTTTGATGATAAAAGGAATTATTATATTTGTTTTTCTTATTTTTCTAATTTTTTACGTAAATAATTGTGTGAGACTGCTTTTCTCCTACAAAAGATATAATTCAAAAATACGGTTAATTTATAGTATTTTTTTATTTAATTATACTTAAGTATACTATACACTTACTTACCTTATTTTAATCAAACCTTAATAATTTTTAAGTATTTAGAATAATAAATACGTTATGATGCCTTATTATTCTGATCATCGATGAAATAAAATATGTAAGTTTGATCAATAACATATATTTTGACCTAACTACAGACTCTATACATAATCAATAGGAGGCTTTCTTACTTGGATATTTAATAATACCATATATTTAAACCAAAAACCTTGAGTTTGAAGAGAAAACATAAACGGACATTGTCAGAGACCCCTGCGGACTTTTTTTTTTAGAGACTCGTAGAGGGGTTGGAAACGACAAGTTTGTCTGGTTTTCACATAATATTTCGTTAAAATAGCCAAGAGATGTAGAAGGATCATTTGAGAAATGATTAACAGAGATAAAACAAATTTATCAAACTTCAAACTTTTAAGAAAATTAGCAATTTAAAATTGGCGCCGTGGAAGTCACGCAGCCATGATTCTGATTGAACGGCAATTAATGTATCCTTGAAATTGTCTTTAACAGACAGATTTGAAATTAATCTATAATTTCAGACAGCGGCGCACCCAGGATTTTATGTTAGGGGGGGCCCGCCAACCAGTGCTGGAAGAAATTTTTTTTATAAACTTTTAAGTTACGCATTTTTCTAGAACTTTGGAGCTTTTTAACAGGTACCTACTCTTGCAGGGAAGATCGCAATAGCCTAGTCATGGGAGTCGTTAAACGCCCAAATTTGATCAATAATTATTATAGTTAATATTTTAAAAATTTATGATTATGTTCTTATTCTATTGAAAATGAAATAAGATAAAAAATAGAAAGGCTAATTTATTTTTTATTAGTGGGTACATTGTTTAAAAGTAAAGTTCATTCATCTGTTTTTATTTGCAGCAAACTTATCAATAACAATAAAGTCCCTAGATTTACACTTTGTGGTATGTATCAAGTTAATTTCCAGAGTTTAGGTCTTCCCTTAATCTTAATTTCAATTTTTTGCTCAATTCTTAATGAGCTAAAATTGTTTCTCAAACATTCATAGTCGTTTTGGCATTAAAACTGTTTACTTTTATTAAAATAAGTCTTTACTACCCCAAAATAATAACAAAAATATAAAGGAAAACTCGAAATAATATTTCAAATTCATAAATTCAATCAAACCATATTAAACCTCAATAAGTCAACTTTTGTCAATATGTCAACTTCCAGGGGGAGGGGGGGGGGGCAAATGCCCCACCTGGCCCCCCTCAAACGAGGCCCGTGAGGTAAATCTAAGAAAATTGACTTTTTAACATACTTATCCACTTATATAATTTTTATTTCATTGGGGGTTTTGGGGGGGCCAAGGCCCCCTTGGCCCCCCTGGGTACGCCACTGATTTCAGATCTCTTCACGGTCTCCTTTTTTAAAAACTGGTATAATTTTGAATAGTTTTAATTTTTGCGGAAAGACTCCATGTAGGAAAGATGAATTTATACTGTTCTCAAGAGGAAAACTAATAATTATATCTGCAACATCCCTCAAAATAAAACACTGTATATTTATTTTATAAAATACTAGCTATACCCCGCGCGCGTTGCTAGAGAAGGAAAGACATTACACAAATATCCGGCATCCCGACATCCGTCGCGCCACTTTTTTTTTATGCCGAAACCTTCTTCGGTCTGCACACAAAAACTCACCAAATCCCGGCATCCCGGCATGCGTTGCGCCACTTTTTTTTTATGCCGAAACCTTCCTCGGCCTGCACACAAAAACTCACGAAATTTTCATCGTAATCGGATAAATGGTATAGGAACGCATGCGTTACATACAGACAGACATTAATTTTTATATATATAGATTAATATAATGTCATATGAAATACATTTCGCTGATGTGCGAAGTTCCATTTAAAATAATGTGTTGCATTGAATATCAGTTTGATATTCAACGTTTGTTGTTATTTTATAATAATAATATATGTTTCATGTTTCTTTATTGTGCGCCCAGCCTTAGGAGTCCTGAAACACCAATAAAAACATACCCTTCAAATAATATCCACACGTCATGTCTAACATCTCTTGTCAACCTAAATCCGAACAAAAAAATGTCATTTGATGATTTTTTCACATTTTTTTCAAGCGTACTATTTTAATCCTATTTTTTGCATGTCATGTTTGAATTTTTGTACTCGCAGGGGAAATTTCTTGGATTCTACGTGTGCGACAAAAAACATGAAATAACGTTTAAACAACTTCCGGTTTTGTGGAGCGCTGCCCAATCGCTTCTTCGTGCTGTTAAAGTGGGATACCCTGGAATACCATGGAAGAATCAAGTGGTGTCTTTGGGAGCGGAGTTGGATAGTCTAGCGAAAGCTAGTCCGGAGGATGAGTTTGTTGAAGCAATTATTGAAGGAATTCCAATGGAAGCAAAAGAAAGAGGTTTGTATGTTTGTCGTAAGAGGGTTATAGGAATTACAGTAATGAAGGAGGACGCTTTTCTTTAACATAAACTAGGTTATGTTATTGTATAGTACCCTTTGGCATAAGAATAACTCTGGCTTTGTCTTAAAAGACGGTGACGATCAAATACCTCTTATATAGTATAAGAGGTCTTTGGTGGCGTTCATCCTTCGAGCTGAGGATTAAGTAGAGTCCTTTATTATTGAAGGAGGAGGACCTTTAGGTACTCACGTTTCATCGCCTGGCCATCCTATCACCATCTTAGGAAAAAGTCATAATAAAAGATCATAATCAAAGATTCCCAATGAATTTGAGACAGTTGCAACATTGTTCTTTCTTGGTCATCTTCAATGGATTCACTACTACCGATCAACTTTTTTTTACCACTGTCTCCATCTTATACAGCACGCATTGCTTCGTGAATAGTGGAAGGACACAAGACTAATCCATTTCTTTGTTGACACTGCGAAGTTCCAAGTTTAAAAACGAATTTATTGTTGTAAAACAATTCAAAAACGAAATTTGACATAGAAGTAGAAAAATGCTGCTACCAAATTACTAACGTTACAGTTTATTTTTCTGGTTTAAGGTGTATATACGGAAGACGCTCTAAAAGAACGATTCACGCAAATACAGAAAGTTGCAAGGACATTGGATCTAGTTCCCAGCGAAGGAGCGAGTCTAACGGTCTACATACTGTCATATTGCCAATCGTTACTGCTAATACAATCTACAAGTCGAATTCCAAAATCTGAACTCAACAATGAAAAAGTGGACTTTCGCAGTTTTAATACTGACGATATTTTGCACAGAGCAAAATATTGGATTGACAAAGGTAATTTTTACAATCATAATAATAATAAACCCTCCAATAATTTATCTAACTTTCAAAATATTATGGCCAGTTTTAGATTAACGATAAGTATATCAGAAAATACTAGGATTTCTCGTCATTCTGCTTCTTGCATCGATAATATAATTACTGATTTAAATAGTAGTTCTTTCACTACTGCGGTAATAAACCCTGCGATATCCGATGATTATACGGTCAGTGCATCTCTGTTAACGCTAAAATTAAATACAACGCAAAAACACATAATTCAGAAAGGTTGCGCACCATGGCATTGAAAAAATTCAGCGATCTCTTGCAAGCCAGGATTGAGATGACTCTTATTTGGCCCCCAACGTAAATGGCACGGCCTCTATTTTACTAAATTGTCTTAAAACATTAATAATTAGTAATCTCCTTATAATAACTTCCAAACAAAATAAAGTGGCTTAATAATGACCTTAACATAACGAGAAATAGAGTAAAAACTATCTATGATTCCTCTAAAAACTAGTAAAAACGATGAACATTTAGCGGTTTATAGAACGTTGAACAGGGAATATAAAAAAATGTGTGCAGGAGACAAAGAAAACGGCTCACGATAAATGTATCAATTCTTTTAATAACAAAGCTAAGGATATCTGGAGAATGTTGAGAGAAATTCTTCTGGTAAAGCTAATAAACCGGAATCATCATTATCTGCTGCTGATGAATTTAATAATTTTTTTGTTACGGTTGCAAAAAAATATCATAAATATACTTGAAAAAAAAAATAGTAGGTTGAAACCCATTGAAAAAGGAAGAGAATATAACAAAAATGAAAGGAAAAATAATTTACGGGCGATCCGAGGTCGGGAAGTGGAAAGGGGCGAGTTTTTAAGGGTAGATGATCTCGATTTCCGGCAAAACTACAAGTCCTATGGAAAAACGTTAAATGGCAAAGTTGTAGGTAATAAAAAGATCTACAACTTTGTATTTACACTTTTTTCACAGAACCTCAAAATTTATGTGAAAAATTCAAGTAACCTAGTTTTTGGTTTTTTATTTTTATCTTTTACAAAAAAAAAATTTTTTTCACGAAATTTGGTGAAAACGTACCTTTTTATGTCCCAAACACACTGTAATTTTTTTGATTTAAAATATTTATTTTTCACCTTATTTTGACTTAATATCGAAAAAGCACCCTAATTTTCAATCGAAAATTCTCATGTCCAAATATCTGCTTTTTTAAAAAAGTCGGTGAGCTTTTTGTTCGTTGAAATCTCTACTTCCTGATGGTGTAAAAAAATATACATTACCATGGTAAATGTTCTTAAAAAATGCAAAAAAACGAAAAAAACTCGAATCCGAATTTTTTTTTAATCATGTACAATATTGCGCTATTTATTAAAATTTATACTATAATTACTCGTTTTGTAATTTTTTTGTTTATCAATGTAACACGGTATCTTACGTTTTAACTATAAATGTGTATGAACCAAATGGATATTTAAATTTAGAAAAGCCTTATAAATTAAAACTATGCATTCTAATACACTCTATTATTATTAAAGAAAAACAATCGAATATAATATTTCCTTTGACCAACATTATTCACATCACGAGACAAAACCATCATATTCAAACACCAATGGTAAAGAGTACTTTTGGCCAAAAATCAATATTATATAAAAGAATAACAATTTACACCAGTTTGCCGAAAAAAATTAAAGAAAATAAATATCAAAATTATGGACTTTTAAAAACACTAAAAATTTTTTTTTTAAACTGAACTAACTTTAACGTATTATATATTAATATTTTTTTTTGTAAATGGTTATTATATATATTTTTTAATAATTTCAATGGAGTTATTAATAGTTACTAAACATGGTTTTTATTATTTGTAAATTTATATATTGTATATGTATTTGGTGTTATAGTTGAATCCACATAAACTTTTAACGCCGTGACATTTCAGTTCTGTCATACTTGTCAAATACTGCAGCAACTCATAAAATATAAATTTCTAATGGCTAAATTTAATTAGTATAATTGTACTGCACACAAAGTATGTCTATCTTGTATTATTTCATACGATTAAAAATAGATAGAAATAAAAAGAGTTGGCCGAACAATTCCAGAAAAGAAAAAGAAAAAACACTGACCAATCTCAGCTGTATAAGAAATTTACTAAGTTGGTGAAATCTAAAGTAACTAGACAATGACAAGTCTTGACATTTGGCATTAAAACTTTATGTGAATTTAACTATATTATATTCTCTGTAATAAACTTTTTTAAGTTGGTTGAGAATAAAGATATATATTAATCTAAAACTACAGAACGACAGCCAAAACTAAAGGGGAGGTTTTAAGTTCAATTTCCAGAAAAGACGTAAAACTCTTTCAATTTACCTTTTTTTAAGGTGATTTTCTGCAAGCCTTGAAATATATGAATCTACTGAAAGGAGCGCCGCGAAATGTGGCTAAACAGTGGATGAACGAAACGAGAATATTGATAGAAACACAGCAGGCGGCGAATATGGTGATGACACACGCAGCGTTTAATGGTTTATTGTATCTGTAATCATGTATTAATTAAAAGTAGGACCAAGATGTAAAAAGTCGATTAAGTTTGTTTGGTTACATCAAATTAATATGTGAAGTAAAAAATGTAGACTAAAGTTTACGTGTGAAGTCCTTTTTTTTTAAACGCTTTAATTAGCTTCACCTGTATGTTTATGAACCCGATTTTGACCCACTTTAAACGGTCAGATTTAATTTAAATTTTGTAGACTTATCAAGAACCGCTGACAATACAATAATCTACACGCAAAAAAATCTCCTGTCAAAATTTGACAGCTGTCAATGTGTCAAGGCGTTTTAAAAACAAATAATATTAATGAAAAAACTATAAGGTCGTATGTATATTGTCGGTGGAAAGTTGAAAAAATACGCAAAAAGTTCTCTTGTCAAAATTAGACACCTGTCAATATGCCAGAATTATTACAATAACCGATAGTAATGAAACAAACGTGGGGTCGAGTAGGGAATAGTAAGCGTTTCGAAATCATCCATGGATTTGGATCGCAGACACCCCCACCACCACACCCAAACCTACCAATACAACACTCCCCCCACTCCTCCCCCCACTCCTACCCCCACTCCTACCCCACTCCTCCCCCCACTCCTCTCCATACTTCACCGTTCACCGAATCCCCCCACATATATAAAACGATTTGGATCGCAGACACCCCCACCACCACACCCAAACCGATGGGTAAATTGCAATCCTCCTTCCACCACACCCATTCCTACCAGTACAACATTCCCCCCACCACCACACCCAAACCGATGGGTAAATTGCAATCCTCCTTCCACCAATCTATTATGTTTTACTATATAAATATAAATAGTTATCAAGCCAGTATTAATTGTGCTCGAAACAACAAAGTATACACACATCCAAAAAAATTAAAAAATGAATAATTATTGCTGTCCTTCTGTGGATATTATATTATCCCATATAAATGGAGAGAAAAATTTAGGCGACCTTTCCAGTGATGAATTAAAAATGATACCTTTGGAATATTTAATAAAACATGCAACTTCCTACGAACTTCTAGATATATGGGGAAAATTACCTAGCACCTATAAAAATAATTTTAGTTTACAAATATCCCTACCATGCTTTATCCATTACAACAGACCGGATTGGAACACTCATTTTGATGGGCCTCCTCAAAGTCAACGAAAATGCATGTTTTGTAATAAAATAAATTTGAATATCTAATAGATAATATACATTACCATACTATGTATTACTTTAAATAAAACCTCACTATTTATTTTTACTATTTTTTTACATATCCCGCTTAACACGCACATCTATAATTGCATACTATACACATACACCTCACAGCAATCTAAAACGAGATCACATCTTCAGCATTCATTATCTTCAATCGTCTTTATAGACGTCACAAGCTGATGGTATGCCGTCATTCGCGAAATCAATAATTATTTTAAGAATACGTACACAAAGAAGAAAGGGCGATACCTGTTTTAATGCGATGATCTACGTTACTAATTATATGACAGGATAGTTATTTAGAATCGATTAGTCGTATGCATTTTCATATTTTTAGTTGCATTAAAAATAATTTAATTTTTAACTACATTTCTTGTTTGCGTGTTTAAATGAATTTTTCTACTTTGGTTGGATATAAATACAAGCGGAGTTAAACTAAATTCATTCGACGCTCTAGCTTGTATAGAGTTAGTTATATTTACATATTTACAAGTTTAAAAATGTCAGGCAAACCAGAAATCAACATTTTACATCAAATAATTTTTAAACCAGAAACAATACATTTTGAAGGACCTATTCCACATCCAAAGATGGAGTTTCTGTTTGATAAGCCGATATATCCAACCGATTTTAAAACCCCACCTGGATCACCTAGTTTATCAGAAACATATCAGGCTACGAGCCAGCTACAAGAATATCTTAATGATACTCTTCCTGAGTGGGACGAGCAGCTTCAACCAATGGAAGAAGATACGATGATGATTCCAGCAGGTCCAAGCTATACTGAAAATCTACAAGAATCCATAACGATTCCTACAAATTCATGTCACAAAGAAATATCACAAGAAGCTATACCCACCTCGGCAGCTCCAAGCCATACTGAAAATCTACAAGAAACCATGACGATTCCTACAAATTCATGTCACACCGAAATATCACAAGAGGCTATACCCATCTCAGCAGGTCCAAGCTATACTGAAAATCTACAAGAATCCATATCGATTCCTACAAGTTCATATCATACTGAAATATCACAAGAAGCTATGCCTATCTCAGCAGATCCAAGCTATACTAAAAATATACAAGAACATATGACGATTCCTACAAATTCATGTCAAACCGAAATATCACAAGACGCTATACCCACCTTAGCAGGTCCAAGCCATACTGAAAATCTACAAGAATCCATATCGATTCCTACAGGTTCATGTCATCCTGAAATATCACAAGAAGCTATACCCACCTCAGCAGGTCCAAACCATACTGAAAATCTACAAGAACCCATGATGAATCCTACAGGTTCATGTTATACCGAACACCGGCATACGGTTCCACTACCAATGATGGAACCCTACCAACCAGAACTACGGCAACATCGATGGTTGCATCATTTGAAACAACTTAAAGGAACAAACGATGCAATTTGTGAAATCAAAAGAAGACAGTCACTTGCTGAGGAACAAATAGAGGATTTTAGGAAGCTTCTGATTATCCTAGAGGAACGAAAAAGATCTAGCATCTTAATATACGCTAACTTAAATAAAGAGGAAACTTTACTTAGTAAACTTTCGAAAAGGCAGAAGCTAATGTAAATATGTTAATATAACTAATAAATATATAAGCTAGAGGTCGTAATCAAAAAAATATAATATGGTTTTATTTAAAATAACATAAATTTCCTTAATACATTAAAAAGACGATCACAAAAGTTAAAGGATAGCAGATCATGTATACTTTAAAATATATATTTAACTCTACAGGAAGTTCCATAAAAGCAGATTAAAAGAAATTACTTTAATAGAAAACAATATATATTGTACATGGATTGAATGTAACTAAAATTCACAGAGTAATTAAATTTAAACAGTCAGCATTTCTGAAACCTTACATTGATTTAAATACTGAAATGAGAAATAAATCCAAAAACAAGTTAGAAAAAGATTGTTACAAATTATATAATAATGCTATTTATGGTAAATCTTTGGAAAATATTGATAAGCGAGTTGATATAAGATTAATCACACATTGGGAAAATATTAGACAAAAGCAAGGAGCGCAAACACTGATAGCTAAACCAAATTTTAAAAATCGATTAGTATTTAACGAAAATTTTGTTGCAATACAAATGGAAAGAGTTAAGGTGAATTACAACAAACCAGTTTATATTGGATTCTCAGTCTTGGAATTATCAAAAACAGTAATTTATAATTTTTATTATGATTACATCAAAAGTAAATATGGCGACAAAGCAATATTATTGTACACTGATACCGATAGTTTGATTCTCCAAATAGAGACGCCAAACTTTTATGAAGATATTCAGAATAATTTAAATAAATTTGATACTTCCAATTATAATGAAAATAATATGCATAACATAACTAAGAATAAATCTGTATTAGGACGTATGAAAGATGAGTTTGCAGGTCAACCAATTTTAAGTTTCTATGGTACAGGTGCAAAAGCTTACAGCGTCAATTTAGAAAATAAATCGGAAAAAAAAGCAAAAGGTGTGAAAAAATATGTTATACAAAATTTAATTACTAAACAAGATTATAAAGATGTAGTTGAAAATTCAGAAACCAAGTTTAGAAAAATGAATGTATTTCGTTCAATCCTACATGATATGTTTACTCAACTAAAAAATAAGGTTGCTTTGTCCCCAAAAGATGATAAACGATATATAATTCAAGACTCTTTTAGAACCCTAGCTTGGGGGCACAAACACATTGACATTTTAGAAGATAAATCCAGGACTGATGATCCTGATGTTAATAATGTTATCGATATTTTACGAAATCTAGTTCACGATGAATATAAAACCTAAGAACTTAACAAAATTATTTTATTTTTAAAATGATGGTCCTACCTGTAGGTGTTCTTTTCCTATCAGCGTTTATTAACAGTACTTTATTCATACAAGTTAATCCCAACGTTCAAGATACATTTATTTGTTTATCGATTAATAATGCAAATAATGATAGTTGACCATCAACATGGAAAAGGATGGATATAAGTAATGGATTGTTTACTTATAAAATAAATGATCATGTAATAAATAACTCAGCCACTGTAGAGTATAAGTTAAGGATATATTATTCCAATAGATCGCATGCACTAACAGAGAAATGGAATCAATTGTATAACAAATTACATATGGAAGAATGTAATATACGCACATGTATAATATTTGTAATAATAATTTTTATATTGTTTATGTGTTTGTTGGGATATGTATTATTTAAAGCATATTTGTATTATAAATTTAAAAATTTAAAACATATTTTGTAACTTTTATTTATTCATAACAATTTTTATAACGATATAACAATTTCACATTAGCTAAGGCGCAGTGCCATGGATTCATATTTTTATGAAAATAACACTCTGGAATCGTCTTGAATTTACTTAGTTTGGGTTCTCAACCAATAGGGATGTTAGAAATATATTCTTCATCTAAAAACTTTTTGAGAAAGTTTGATTTTTCATTCCCCTTTACATAAATTTTTAGTGAGTGGTAGTATGATAAGGTATGTTTTAAAATACTATCAAGTTCATTAAGTTCAATATTTTCACAATCCCAATCCATTCCATGATACTCTTCACTCCAATTAACTACTTTTAAATCATCATCAGATAACATGTTTCTTTTAAATGGGGATTTAAACAAATAATTTGAACAACAAATCCCATCATAAATGCACACCTCCTTTGGAATGTAACAAAAACTGCAATTATATCCTTGAATGTCAAGGAAAACATTGACCTCATTCATGATTACTATCTGACGTTACTAATGCTCCTCTATCTTTTATATCCCCCCACATTACAGCTTCCCCCTCCACATTTTTATTGCTTATTTAAGCAGACAGTTCAAGTTGCATCAACATTAATTTCACAAACGTTGTCTACACATAACCTACAAAAAAATGGCAAACTTTTACATTGATACTATATCCTACAATCCTCAACAATCCAAGAACGAAGAATTCAGTCAGAAACGTAATGGTGCTCTCATCAATGAAAGCATGTTCTACCTTAACAAATCCAAAACCAAATGGGTTAGTGTTGGATTTTCTTTAGAGAGAAAATATAAACCGGTTATTAAACTCGGTGGAGTCAAGTATAACCAAACTGTTATCCTTAATGAAGATCAATGGTTTTCACTTCTAAGTAATGAAGGATATATGCAAAGCTTCATGTGCTCTAACACTTTTGGATGGCAACCCTTGCAGACAAAAGGATATGAAATTCACTTCGTCCACCATTACAATTCAAGAATAATCAAGATTGTACAAGACGGTGGAAACGAAATCTTCCTTGCTGGTGACACCATAAACGAATTGGTTAAATTATCAAATCTGATTAAATATCGTTTGGATATTTTAAAATCACAAGAATTTTCGAAATATTATAATATTCTAGTTAGTGGAGTTTCCATAAAAAATGGTGATTTACTAAAAAATGTATATGATGTTATTTCACCTATATTAAACAGCGCAAATGTTTGTTGCGTGTTGGAATTGTTAAACTTTTTCTCTGATTGTGTTGTAGAGGATGTTGAATTATTTGCTTGTAAGGAATTTGTAAAGAATTGCACTGAAAAATAAAAAAAATATTTGGAAGTAATTTGTAATTTATAAATAAAAAAACATAAATATATTTATTTGTTTTATTCAATCATTATTGTATCATTATATAATGTAAAAACATTGGATAATGCGCAGATGCAGGATGATTTGGAATGGTAAAAACATGATGATTCTTCTGCAGTTAAAGGAGGGTAATCGTCAAGTTCAATCACTGTGCATAGGGAGTATTTTTTTATGTATAAAGACTTCTCACTTCCTTTCACATACACACGATCCACATTTTCTGTTAGGTTTTTGATAATTTCAGAAAATTTGTGGATGGGTGTATATCCTTCACACCATGGAAGACAATGATGATTTTTCATTAACCAAACAGCTTGTTGTTGCAAGTTTGGTGGTAAATATTTCATGTTAAATGGGGGTTTAAAAACGTAGTGACATATTTTTTTTCCATCATAAGCAGCTAATTCCTTTGGAACAAATTTGTTGTTTTCAATTTTGAAACCTTGAACGTCGAGAATGAGAAAATTCATAATTTCAGATGTGAAAATTGTTTAATCAGCGATTTCTGATCAGAGTATTCTTGAATTTTTTGTTTCAGTAGCTTCAATTCTTTTAAAAAGTATGATAATCGTTGTTCTAGCGTCTCAATCATAATGATGGAAACAAACCGCAAACCTATGATTTTATAAAGTTTCTTAGAGTTGTCTGACGTTTTTGGTTAAAGAATTATATGTAAATATTTTGTCATGCATAATAAGACAATAAGCTGATACTTTGTTAGTTAGATCCTCTTGTAATTCAAATTCAATTCTCATAACAACAGGTCCTGTTTCAATAGATTCTTTTTGATGGGAGCAATCGATATATGTTATGGGGGCCTTTTCTTTAAATTCCTTTGGAGAAAAAATTGGTTCCGGCGTTATCCCATAATAGGATTTTTGGAAACTTGCAAACATTTCATATAATGTCGCAAATTTATTTTTTTCAAACTCTAAATAGAGATCATTGTAGGGATATCTTTCAGAATTTAAAAATACTTTGATGTTTCGCAATTTAATATCGGAGAATTGTGACATATCAGATATTGCCTTATCTCTATGATCTGTCTGAAAGCAAATCCCTATATGTCTTGGGGTATTGATCTTTGTAGAGGTTTTGACAGGCCAATTATGACGACCTGTTTTAAGTAGCTCCGGATATTCTATTAACTCCCAACTTCTAAATGCAATTGTTATGTTACTATTTCTATCAATTATTTTAGTTAATGCTAGTTCTTGAGGAATCGCTACTGATATATGCGGTATATTCCAAGTCAACTTAGTAAGTTGAA
This sequence comes from Polydrusus pterygomalis, assembly GCA_963969555.1. Classification (NCBI taxonomy): domain Eukaryota; kingdom Metazoa; phylum Arthropoda; class Insecta; order Coleoptera; family Curculionidae; genus Polydrusus; species Polydrusus pterygomalis. Next base: position 9,284,053 of record OZ018376.1, read on the forward strand.
TTTTCGGATTTTGATCTACAGTATTAAGTGTAGCATTTTTGTCAGAATTATCTCTCACTAAAATAAGTTCTTGTTTACCATTTAAAATTATTTTTTTATAATCTTCGAAAAATCCCATTAAAAATTTAAGAGGGATGCAAACATTAAAGAAACCAGTGGTAGCATCAACCACTTGTGAGTTTCCCATAGGGAACCAACCAGCGTTTTTTAGTTTATTACATTGATTTTGATTATATGATAAATAACCTTTTATTGTTGAAGTTATCCCCACATCCCTCACTGAATCAATTGTAACACCATTTAAAGTATATCGCATATCTCTTTAAAAAGAAACGCTATTCCGTTATTAATTAATTTCATTGTTTCAGAAACAGTATTATCATCTTTTGTTAGTTTTCCCTCTATATAAAGGAAGCTTTCGGATGGAAGTGTATATTTTTCAACTTCATGTATAGGTATTGTAATTTCATCATTGTTTCCTAATTTTGTTGGTAAATATGGTTCATAGGCATGAAACTCTGAATGTACGATAGAGTTATCTATAAACAGATCTTGTGTTATGTTAAGAATATCCATTATACTAAAACTTTAAGACCTAATGATTTTAAAAATGTTTTATTTTTAGATGTTATCCTATGAAAAATGTTCTCGCTACTAATCTTAGGTTTATGATGTGTATTCTTCTTCTAGTTTTTAATTATTTTTGTTGGTAAACTAGTGATATTTTGATTATAAAGTATAACCATTATACCTCTTTAATATGCAATCTTATTGTTACGATCTCGTTTCGAAAATCAACAATGTTAAGGTCTTGATCTATTATTTTTATTGTTATTTTCCCGTCACAGTAAAAGTAATAGACAAAATAACAATAAAAATAATAGATCAAGACCTTAACATTGTTGATTTTCGAAACGAGATCGTAACAATAAGATTGCATATTAAAGAGGTATAATGGTTATACTTTATAATCAAAATATCACTAGTTTACCAACAAAAATAATTAAAAACTAGAAGAAGAATACACATCATAAACCTAAGATTAGTAGCGAGAACTTTTTTCATAGGATAACATCTAAAAATGAAACATTTTTAAAATCATTAGGTCTTAAAGTTTTAGTATAATGGATATTCTTAACATAACACAAGATCTGTTTATAGATAACTCTATCGTACATTCAGAGTTTCATGCCTATGAACCATATTTACCAACAAAATTAGGAAACAATGATGAAATTACAATACCTATACATGAAGTTGAAAAATATACACTTCCATCCGAAAGCTTCCTTTATATAGAGGGAAAACTAACAAAAGATGATAATACTGTTTCTGAAACAATGAAATTAATTAATAACGGAATAGCGTTTCTTTTTAAAGAGATATGCGATATACTTTAAATGGTGTTACAATTGATTCAGTGAGGGATGTGGGGATAACTTCAACAATAAAAGGTTATTTATCATATAATCAAAATCAATGTAATAAACTAAAAAACGCTGGTTGGTTCCCTATGGGAAACTCACAAGTGGTTGATGCTACCACTGGTTTCTTTAATGTTTGCATCCCTCTTAAATTTTTAATGGGATTTTTCGAAGATTATAAAAAAATAATTTTAAATGGTAAACAAGAACTTATTTTAGTGAGAGATAATTTTGACAAAAATGCTACACTTAATACTGTAGATCAAAATCCGAAAATTCAACTTACTAAGTTGACTTGGAATATACCGCATATATCAGTAGCGATTCCTCAAGAACTAGCATTAACTAAAATAATTGATAGAAATAGTAACATAACAATTGCATTTAGAAGTTGGGAGTTAATAGAATATCCGGAGCTACTTAAAACAGGTCGTCATAATTGGCCTGTCAAAACCTCTACAAAGATCAATACCCCAAGACATATAGGGATTTGCTTTCAGACAGATCATAGAGATAAGGCAATATCTGATATGTCACAATTCTCCGATATTAAATTGCGAAACATCAAAGTATTTTTAAATTCTGAAAGATATCCCTACAATGATCTCTATTTAGAGTTTGAAAAAAATAAATTTGCGACATTATATGAAATGTTTGCAAGTTTCCAAAAATCCTATTATGGGATAACGCCGGAACCAATTTTTTCTCCAAAGGAATTTAAAGAAAAGGCCCCCATAACATATATCGATTGCTCCCATCAAAAAGAATCTATTGAAACAGGACCTGTTGTTATGAGAATTGAATTTGAATTACAAGAGGATCTAACTAACAAAGTATCAGCTTATTGTCTTATTATGCATGACAAAATATTTACATATAATTCTTTAACCAAAAACGTCAGACAACTCTAAGAAACTTTATAAAATCATAGGTTTGCGGTTTGTTTCCATCATTATGATTGAGACGCTAGAACAACGATTATCATACTTTTTAAAAGAATTGAAGCTACTGAAACAAAAAATTCAAGAATACTCTGATCAGAAATCGCTGATTAAACAATTTTCACATCTGAAATTATGAATTTTCTCATTCTCGACGTTCAAGGTTTCAAAATTGAAAACAACAAATTTGTTCCAAAGGAATTAGCTGCTTATGATGGAAAAAAAATATGTCACTACGTTTTTAAACCCCCATTTAACATGAAATATTTACCACCAAACTTGCAACAACAAGCTGTTTGGTTAATGAAAAATCATCATTGTCTTCCATGGTGTGAAGGATATACACCCATCCACAAATTTTCTGAAATTATCAAAAACCTAACAGAAAATGTGGATCGTGTGTATGTGAAAGGAAGTGAGAAGTCTTTATACATAAAAAAATACTCCCTATGCACAGTGATTGAACTTGACGATTACCCTCCTTTAACTGCAGAAGAATCATCATGTTTTTACCATTCCAAATCATCCTGCATCTGCGCATTATCCAATGTTTTTACATTATATAATGATACAATAATGATTGAATAAAACAAATAAATATATTTATGTTTTTTTATTTATAAATTACAAATTACTTCCAAATATTTTTTTTATTTTTCAGTGCAATTCTTTACAAATTCCTTACAAGCAAATAATTCAACATCCTCTACAACACAATCAGAGAAAAAGTTTAACAATTCCAACACGCAACAAACATTTGCGCTGTTTAATATAGGTGAAATAACATCATATACATTTTTTAGTAAATCACCATTTTTTATGGAAACTCCACTAACTAGAATATTATAATATTTCGAAAATTCTTGTGATTTTAAAATATCCAAACGATATTTAATCAGATTTGATAATTTAACCAATTCGTTTATGGTGTCACCAGCAAGGAAGATTTCGTTTCCACCGTCTTGTACAATCTTGATTATTCTTGAATTGTAATGGTGGACGAAGTGAATTTCATATCCTTTTGTCTGCAAGGGTTGCCATCCAAAAGTGTTAGAGCACATGAAGCTTTGCATATATCCTTCATTACTTAGAAGTGAAAACCATTGATCTTCATTAAGGATAACAGTTTGGTTATACTTGACTCCACCGAGTTTAATAACCGGTTTATATTTTCTCTCTAAAGAAAATCCAACACTAACCCATTTGGTTTTGGATTTGTTAAGGTAGAACATGCTTTCATTGATGAGAGCACCATTACGTTTCTGACTGAATTCTTCGTTCTTGGATTGTTGAGGATTGTAGGATATAGTATCAATGTAAAAGTTTGCCATTTTTTTGTAGGTTATGTGTAGACAACGTTTGTGAAATTAATGTTGATGCAACTTGAACTGTCTGCTTAAATAAGCAATAAAAATGTGGAGGGGGAAGCTGTAATGTGGGGGGATATAAAAGATAGAGGAGCATTAGTAACGTCAGATAGTAATCATGAATGAGGTCAATGTTTTCCTTGACATTCAAGGATATAATTGCAGTTTTTGTTACATTCCAAAGGAGGTGTGCATTTATGATGGGATTTGTTGTTCAAATTATTTGTTTAAATCCCCATTTAAAAGAAACATGTTATCTGATGATGATTTAAAAGTAGTTAATTGGAGTGAAGAGTATCATGGAATGGATTGGGATTGTGAAAATATTGAACTTAATGAACTTGATAGTATTTTAAAACATACCTTATCATACTACCACTCACTAAAAATTTATGTAAAGGGGAATGAAAAATCAAACTTTCTCAAAAAGTTTTTAGATGAAGAATATATTTCTAACATCCCTATTGGTTGAGAACCCAAACTAAGTAAATTCAAGACGATTCCAGAGTGTTATTTTCATAAAAATATGAATCCATGGCACTGCGCCTTAGCTAATGTGAAATTGTTATATCGTTATAAAAATTGTTATGAATAAATAAAAGTTACAAAATATGTTTTAAATTTTTAAATTTATAATACAAATATGCTTTAAATAATACATATCCCAACAAACACATAAACAATATAAAAATTATTATTACAAATATTATACATGTGCGTATATTACATTCTTCCATATGTAATTTGTTATACAATTGATTCCATTTCTCTGTTAGTGCATGCGATCTATTGGAATAATATATCCTTAACTTATACTCTACAGTGGCTGAGTTATTTATTACATGATCATTTATTTTATAAGTAAACAATCCATTACTTATATCCATCCTTTTCCATGTTGATGGTCAACTATCATTATTTGCATTATTAATCGATAAACAAATAAATGTATCTTGAACGTTGGGATTAACTTGTATGAATAAAGTATTGTTAATAAACGCTGATAGGAAAAGAACACCTACAGGTAGGACCATCATTTTAAAAATAAAATAATTTTGTTAAGTTCTTAGGTTTTATATTCATCGTGAACTAGATTTCGTAAAATATCGATAACATTATTAACATCAGGATCATCAGTCCTGGATTTATCTTCTAAAATGTCAATGTGTTTGTGCCCCCAAGCTAGGGTTCTAAAAGAGTCTTGAATTATATATCGTTTATCATCTTTTGGGGACAAAGCAACCTTATTTTTTAGTTGAGTAAACATATCATGTAGGATTGAACGAAATACATTCATTTTTCTAAACTTGGTTTCTGAATTTTCAACTACATCTTTATAATCTTGTTTAGTAATTAAATTTTGTATAACATATTTTTTCACACCTTTTGCTTTTTTTTCCGATTTATTTTCTAAATTGACGCTGTAAGCTTTTGCACCTGTACCATAGAAACTTAAAATTGGTTGACCTGCAAACTCATCTTTCATACGTCCTAATACAGATTTATTCTTAGTTATGTTATGCATATTATTTTCATTATAATTGGAAGTATCAAATTTATTTAAATTATTCTGAATATCTTCATAAAAGTTTGGCGTCTCTATTTGGAGAATCAAACTATCGGTATCAGTGTACAATAATATTGCTTTGTCGCCATATTTACTTTTGATGTAATCATAATAAAAATTATAAATTACTGTTTTTGATAATTCCAAGACTGAGAATCCAATATAAACTGGTTTGTTGTAATTCACCTTAACTCTTTCCATTTGTATTGCAACAAAATTTTCGTTAAATACTAATCGATTTTTAAAATTTGGTTTAGCTATCAGTGTTTGCGCTCCTTGCTTTTGTCTAATATTTTCCCAATGTGTGATTAATCTTATATCAACTCGCTTATCAATATTTTCCAAAGATTTACCATAAATAGCATTATTATATAATTTGTAACAATCTTTTTCTAACTTGTTTTTGGATTTATTTCTCATTTCAGTATTTAAATCAATGTAAGGTTTCAGAAATGCTGACTGTTTAAATTTAATTACTCTGTGAATTTTAGTTACATTCAATCCATGTACAATATATATTGTTTTCTATTAAAGTAATTTCTTTTACTCTGCTTTTATGGAACTTCCTGTAGAGTTAAATATATATTTTAAAGTATACATGATCTGCTATCCTTTAACTTTTGTGATCGTCTTTTTAATGTATTAAGGAAATTTATGTTATTTTAAATAAAACCATATTATATTTTTTTGATTACGACCTCTAGCTTATATATTTATTAGTTATATTAACATATTTACATTAGCTTCTGCCTTTTCGAAAGTTTACTAAGTAAAGTTTCCTCTTTATTTAAGTTAGCGTATATTAAGATGCTAGATCTTTTTCGTTCCTCTAGGATAATCAGAAGCTTCCTAAAATCCTCTATTTGTTCCTCAGCAAGTGACTGTCTTCTTTTGATTTCACAAATTGCATCGTTTGTTCCTTTAAGTTGTTTCAAATGATGCAACCATCGATGTTGCCGTAGTTCTGGTTGGTAGGATTCCATCATTGGTAGTGGAACCGTATGCCGGTGTTCGGTATAACATGAACCTGTAGGATTCATCATGGGTTCTTGTAGATTTTCAGTATGGTTTGGACCTGCTGAGGTGGGTATAGCTTCTTGTGATATTTCAGGATGACATGAACCTGTAGGAATCGATATGGATTCTTGTATATTTTCAGTATGGCTTGGACCTGCTAAGGTGGGTATAGCGTCTTGTGATATTTCGGTTTGACATGAATTTGTAGGAATCGTCATAGGTTCTTGTATATTTTTAGTATAGCTTGGATCTGCTGAGATAGGCATAGCTTCTTGTGATATTTCAGTATGATATGAACTTGTAGGAATCGATATGGATTCTTGTAGATTTTCAGTATAGCTTGGACCTGCTGAGATGGGTATAGCCTCTTGTGATATTTCGGTGTGACATGAATTTGTAGGAATCGTCATGGTTTCTTGTAGATTTTCAGTATGGCTTGGAGCTGCCGAGGTGGGTATAGCTTCTTGTGATATTTCTTTGTGACATGAATTTGTAGGAATCGTTATGGATTCTTGTAGATTTTCAGTATAGCTTGGACCTGCTGGAATCATCATCGTATCTTCTTCCATTGGTTGAAGCTGCTCGTCCCACTCAGGAAGAGTATCATTAAGATATTCTTGTAGCTGGCTCGTAGCCTGATATGTTTCTGATAAACTAGGTGATCCAGGTGGGGTTTTAAAATCGGTTGGATATATCGGCTTATCAAACAGAAACTCCATCTTTGGATGTGGAATAGGTCCTTCAAAATGTATTGTTTCTGGTTTAAAAATTATTTGATGTAAAATGTTGATTTCTGGTTTGCCTGACATTTTTAAACTTGTAAATATGTAAATATAACTAACTCTATACAAGCTAGAGCGTCGAATGAATTTAGTTTAACTCCGCTTGTATTTATATCCAACCAAAGTAGAAAAATTCATTTAAACACGCAAACAAGAAATGTAGTTAAAAATTAAATTATTTTTAATGCAACTAAAAATATGAAAATGCATACGACTAATCGATTCTAAATAACTATCCTGTCATATAATTAGTAACGTAGATCATCGCATTAAAACAGGTATCGCCCTTTCTTCTTTGTGTACGTATTCTTAAAATAATTATTGATTTCGCGAATGACGGCATACCATCAGCTTGTGACGTCTATAAAGACGATTGAAGATAATGAATGCTGAAGATGTGATCTCGTTTTAGATTGCTGTGAGGTGTATGTGTATAGTATGCAATTATAGATGTGCGTGTTAAGCGGGATATGTAAAAAAATAGTAAAAATAAATAGTGAGGTTTTATTTAAAGTAATACATAGTATAGTTAACTTTTACGTATTGGATTAAGTAATGTATAATATCTATTAGTTATTCAAATTTATTTTATTACAAAACGGGCATTTTCGTTCGCTTGGGGCGGGTCCGTCAAAGTGAGTGTTCCAATCCGGTCTGTTGTAATGGATAAAGCATGGTAGGGATATTTGTAAACTAAAATTATTTTTATAGGTGCTAGGTAATTTTCCCCATATATCTAGAAGTTCGTAGGAAGTTGCATGTTTTATTAAATATTCCAAAGGTATCATTTTTAATTCATCACTGGAAAGGTCGCCTAAATTTTTCTCTCCATTTATATGGGATAATATAATATCCACAGAAGGACAGCAATAATTATTCATTTTTTAATTTTTTGGATGTGTGTATACTTTGTTGTTTCGAGCACAATTAATACTGGCTTGATACCTATTTATATTTATATAGTAAAACATAATAGATTGGTGGAAGGAGGATATATGTATTTATATCCTTGCGATTTACGATCGGTTTGGGTTGAAACTGTATATATCCCGTATATGTTCATACATGATTTGTATAGGTGAGGTGGTTGGTAGGAGGATTAGTTGTGGTGGTAGGATAATTAGGTGTACTGGTAGGAATGGGGGGAGGAGTGGGGGGAGTGTTGTATTGGTAGGTTTGGTGGTAGGAGTGGGGGGAGGAGTGGGGAGAGGAGTGGTGGTAGGAGTGGGGGGAGGAGTGGGGAGAGGAGTGGGGGTAGGAGTGGGGGGAGTGTTGTATTGGTAGGTTTGGGTGTGGTGGTGGGGGTGTCTGCGATCCAAATCCATGGATGATTTCGAAACGCTTACTATTCCCTACTGGGTCGCATAGATATTGTCGCTAAAAATTGAGAAAAATTAAAAAAAAAATTCTACCAGTCAAAATAAAATTATGACAAATATTTTTAAAAATTTTGAAAATTTTTGCCGTTTTTTCGGGTTTGTATGTATGTATGTTTGTTTGTAACCGATTTCTTTGAACCCGATTTTGACCCACTTTAAACGGTCAGATTTAATTTAAATTTTGTAGACTTATTAAGAACCGCTGACAATACAATAATCTACTAATCTAGCTCAATCTACTCAAAAAAAAAAATTTTCTTAACAATAACTCAAACTAAAAAATGAAAAATAAATATAGTTTAAAAAAAAATAAAAAAACACGCTTTAATTAATCAAACTAAAAAGCGGAAAATAAAAAATATAGTTTAAAATAATTCTTGAAATTCTTAATATTGGGAGAAAATAATAATAAACGATAAACAGTAGTATTATTCTGAAAAAAGTGAGGGTCGCTGTGCTATATTTTTCGTATATCGAGTACCCCACGCTTTTTTTTCACAATAATACTAATGTTTATCGTTCATTATTATTTTCTCCCTATATTAAGAATTTCAAGAATTATTTTAAACTATATTTATTTTTCGCTTTTTAGTTTGATTAATTAAAGCGTGTTTTTTAGTTTTTTAAACCATATTTATTATGTGAAGTTTTTAACTGCCTTATATCTGTGACTTCAACGCCGCGAACCTATTTTTCCTGTGATTATTGCCACCTTATGGCCTACCAAATTTATGGTCTGGGTAATGTGAGTAAAACGGAATGCTGTCAATCGAAAAGACTATAAGCCGCGTTCCTTTAGCTACTTTTAAATAGCAACGCGAAGCCAACGGCTAAGTTAGGCGTTCTTTTAAAAATTTAACTCAGCTCAGCAAATATCTTTTCCTCTATACCGGGTGTTTCAGGAGGTACGCTCGCCCCTATAACTTTTTTGTTGTTTAAATTACAGATTTAAAATTTTGTGTGTTTATATGTGATATTCTTTTGCTTTTGATGACATAGCGGATGCCATATTATCACTTCCGGTTTAACCGGAAATTATCTCAACCTTAGATTTTTAAATGGAATACCTATATCGATTCAGAAAACCATTCCAAATTCAACGACACTCCATACGTCACTTTTTGTTACTTTAAATTATTTTTAATTTTATTTTTATTTTTTCGTCTAGATTGCTATGAACTCTCTAAAACTGTTTACTTCTAAACCAAAATCGTGATAAAAATGCAATTTTCAAGTTTTATTGTGTTTTAAATTTCTTATATACTTTTTAATTTTTAAAAAGGCTTTTTCCAAGAGAACTCAAGTTTTCCAAATGGAAACATATTGGCTTCTTCGGGCAAAAAGATAGAGCACTTTTTTCCAACAATTTTATATCACACATTCTAATGTCAAGTTAAAAGAGCAGCGATAATTTATAAAAAATAACATTTTATGAAAAAAAATAAAACACGAAGCGCAAACAGATTTGCATTTATCTAGGTACCCATGACGCCATAATGCTCATAAACAAATGAACATAATTACAAATTAAATATAATAATTGAAACAATAAGAACAGTCTAGTTAGTCCAGTTGTTCAAAATGCCTTTCTTGTTCTTCTTGACAAGCGCGAATGTTTTGAATTGTTTTTCTTACACCCTGGCTGCTCGAGAACTGTTTTGCAAACATTCGCCATAAATTAGTACCATATCGATTTTTTCGTTTCTGTTATAGGCTCGGTTATAGTTTCCATTTTAATATTTTATTACAAAATTAGAACTAATACACATTGGCCGTAAAATCAAACGATAAAATAGCAAGCTACTGTTGTCATGTCGAACTTATTTCAATGATAGCGGATTTTAAATTTTTAATTATGTTCATTTGTTTATGAGCATTATGGCGTCATGGGCACCTAGATAAACGCAAAGCCGTTTGCGCTTCGTGTTTTATTTTTTCTCATAAAACGTTATTTTTTATAAATTATCGCTGCACTTTTAACTTGACATTAGGATGTGTGATATAAAATTGTTGGAAAAAAAGTGCTCTATCTTTTTGCCCGAGTGAGCCAATATGTTTCCATTTGGAAAACTTAAGTTCTCTTGGAAAAAGCCTTTTTAAAAAGTTAAAAAGTATGTAAGAAATTTAAAACACAATAAAACTTGAAAATTGCATTTTTATCAAGATTTTGGTTTAGAAGTAAACAATTTTAGAGAGTTCATAGTAATTTAGACGAAAAAATAAAATTAAAAATAATTTAAAGTAACAAAAAGTGACGTATGGAGTGTCGTTGAATTTGGAATGGTTTTCTGAATCGATATAGCCAAAAATATACAGGGTATTCCATTTAAAAATCTAAGGTTGAGATCATTTCCGGTTAAACCGGAAGTGATAAAATGGCATTCGCTATGTCATCAAAAGCAAAAGAATATCACATATAAACACACAAAATTTTAAATCTGTAATTTAAACAACAAAAAAGTTATAGGGGCGAGCGTACCTCCTGAAACACCCGGTATTTCTCATACGATTATACGAAGTTGTTCGCGAAGCGTTCCTTTAATAACTTAGCTAAGCAAAGATTTTTACTTTGCTTTGCTGTTTAAAAGAACTAAATGGAAAGTACCTAATAGGTAGCAAAGTGTTAAAGAAACGCGTCGGGAACAACTTCGTATAATTCGTATGGGAAATAGAGAGGGGCATACTGAGAATTCTGTCTTTGTCTTCACCTGTCCTAAAATGATGACTGTGGACAAATACTGCGTAACCATAGAAATGATGTTTCTAGTGGCTCAGGTCTAACCAATCACTGGTATCGGTAAAACAAACAAACACTTTATATTATTTTTACCGATAGAGGGCTTTCCCATAAGGTAAATTTGTTACCTATTCTTATAAACTACAGCCAAACTACATAATTATTATTTAAAAAACTAAAGGTAATATACTTTATTAGGTCTATAAAATAACTAAAATAAAACAGTATTTATTTAAAAAAAAATTGTATAATAAAACCCAAAATTGTAAACATCAAAAAAACGACAAAAAAATAGACGCAAGTCACGGATTAAAAAAAACTTTTTCATAACAGAAAACATAACGAAAGGGTTTTAGTACTTACACAAGTAATTTAATTTTATAAGCATAAAGTTTCCTCTCAAGAATAGGTAACCATAAATGTTTTCTTCACCGATGGCTTATTTTATGGGCATTTTAAAATATATTCGACCATTTATTTTTTATTTCTTCTTTCCTTTTCCTTTACCTTCACTGGATTTCGAAGCTTTCACTTTGCCTTTGGTTTCCTGTTTGGAAGTTGAAGCTTTACTGCTGCCTGCTTTCGCCTTGGTTTTTACCTTAAACAGGGAAAACCAATAGTTCCGGGCGTATTATTATTTTTAATATTATTCCAATTACTTACCTTAATTAGTGTATCATCATCAACATTATCGTCCTTTTCTTCTTCATCAGATAGTTCTTCTTCCTCCTCTTCGGGGAGATCATCATCTTCGCCCTTTTCACTCTTCTTTTTCTTTGAAGCTACAGGTGGCGCGAAACTCAGCACCATTTTCTTGTTATACAATCTTGTCAATGCTGATTTTACCTAAAAATAAAACAAATATAACAGCTCAACTAATTAACACAAACAAAAGACGGAGCCTAAGAGGCCCATTATATTCCCTATCGCCGGGGTAATGTCCGCTTAAGGTGGGAATAACGACGCCATTAACTGTCAATTCGATTCGCCCAACTATTGACGGTTCGCATGCGCACCGCAGTGCTGTGTTGATCAGAGTAGTTATTTTATGCTTTTGGCATATGAAGAAGAAAGACAGACACAATCTGGGCCTGGTAGAGCAAGGCAGGTGTTAATCAGACGGCCAAAGTTTTGTTTACTTTCGTGTTTTGTGCAATTTCGGAACCTTTCCTGTTAAAACAAACACATATTCTCTGGAATTCTTAGGAGAGATGACATTTGAATAGACTAGAAAATATCGTGTTACCAGTAAAAATTGTTGTAGGAAAAAGAAAAGCACAAAGTCTTTCTCCACAATTTTTTATTCAATAACTAGGCGAACCTAGGGTAGAATCGACATGTTTCGATAGTAGGAAAATGAAGCAAATAGTGAACAGCTGATGTTGTTAGCAGTAGAGAAAATAAAAAGTGGGACTAAAAATGTGCAGTGGGAAAAAAATTTCTCTACTGCTAACAACATCAGCTGTTCACTATTTGCTTCATTTTCCTGATGATGAGTGTTTCTACACTCGAAACATGTCGATTCTACCCTAGGTTCGCCTAGTTATTTAATTAAAAATTGTGGAGAAAGACTTTCTGCTTTTCTTTTTCCTATATCATTCAACTCCACTTTAAGTATGGACTACTTCTTCTGTTGTGTTTACTTCAGTTCTAAAAATCGACGTGTTTACTTTCAAGGATTTTAAGATAAATTGTGGCATTTTTAGAGGTTTCAAAAAACTGCTTTTTTAAAGTTTCTATGCATTTATTTAAGATATTTTTTAAACCTAAACTAACTTTAACGTAGGTATATTATTTTTTTTTTGTGAATGGTTCATGTATATAGGTACTTATATATTTTTTAAATAATTTCGATGGAGTTAATAGTTACTAAACACGAATTTTATTAACAGGCTCAGCTTCAGGGGATTGAAGAATAAGTTTATCGGAGACAACATAAACATATTTATTATATTATTAAATTTTAAATAAACTTATTATTATTATATATTGTATATTTGGTGTTATATTCTCTGTAATGAATTTTTTAAGTTGGTTGAGAATAAACATAAATATTATTATTATTAAAAAAGATTTTTTTTTAATTGCTCATAATTCCAAAATGACAAAAAATATGGATAGTGACACATTGGACATTTAGATAGGAAATTTGATTCTCTACGCGTTAGTAAGATAAAACACAGGTTGTTCCATTTGCGAAAATTGACTTATGCAACTTATTTATCCCTGAATAAAGAATGTAAAACCTAAATTATAGAATCTAAAGGTCTATATTTTAGTCAACAAACATAAAATTTTTAGCTACATTTAGTTTAATAAAAAAAATTTATATCTTAAAAACGGTTAGAGATAGGTATAGATTATTATTAACAAAAGTTACTGAGGTTTTAATAAGGGGTATCCAAAATTGCCACAATATACAGGTTATATTCTATTTAACTTTCAAAATGCCTTTATTCCAAACTAACTATTACAGTTCATTACATAGAAAATGACAATATAATATAGAAAATAATAACCATTAAAAAAAATAACGATAAAAAAATGGAAGTTAATCCAATTTAATTCATTAATAAAATCAATTAAAAAAAATAGTATAAATAATTTAATTTAGTAAATATCTCTTTAATTGTTTTTTAAAAGTTGCCAATTTTTTAATTTTTCTGATATTTTTTGGAAGATTGTTATATTTTATTATTCCGTCATATAAAAGCGATTTTTTTCCAAAATTACTTTTTACTGGTATAGTTTGATAATTTATACAACGTCTGGTGTTATGACCATGTAATGTCTTATTCTCCCGAAGTATTATGTTTGATTTCTTTTCTTTTAAAATAATAGAGTGAATTAGAATACAAATTTTTACTTTATAAATGTTTTGAATGTATAAATACCCCTTCGGTCTATAAAGATTAACAGTTGGTTCTAAATATGGTAGTTTGGGTATGTATTTAATAACTTTATTTTGCAATATTTGTAACGGTTTCAAGTTTGATAAACAAGCAGATCCACATGCAGAAGCTAAGTATTGTAATTTTGAATATATTAATGAAAAATATATATTTTTAAAGTATTTCAAAGGAATGTAATATCTTACTCTGTACAAAACAGATATCAAAGGAGATATCGAGTTTATAATAAACTGGATATGGCCTTTCCTTTCATTCCATTATTTCAATAAATGGTTTGGCTTTCTTATGTCGATTTGTTAAAATCAAATTTAAATTTTCCCAGATTGTTTTTTGAATACTAGTTGAAAATTGTTCCTATATTATATATTTGAAATAATAAAGTTGACCTTAACTTCCGGTATAACCGGAAGTAATTTAAACGTGAAACAAAATTTTTTTAAAAACTCAAAAGTCAATCACGCATACTACCAAATTTTGAAAAAGATTTACTCGTTTCCGAGATCTTCTAATAGGCAACTCAACGTGAATCAACCTGTATAAGTACATAACTTTTGTTTTCCACTAATCCTTAAGGCAATACTTACATTAAAGTTAATACTTTCATATAAATTGGGTTGGCCGAAACGGGTTAAAAGTTCAAACAAATTCATCATATCATCTCTTAATAAAGAATAGGTTTTCATTGCATTAAGTGCATCTTCAACACCTGCCGTTCCATTTTCTTTTAGTGGTCTTAGAATGAGATTCCTCAGAGCTTCTGCATATTCCAGAAGCATTGAGTTTTTGTCACCAGAAATCCTTAAAATAACAAATATATTAAACAAAATGCAAAAAATCTTTGTTAGTGCACAAATGCCTGGAAATACAACTCACCTTGTCCTGGCATGTGAATATAATTCACTAATAATCCTTAGCCTCTTGGTTCTCTTCGAGTTCTGGCCAAACCACAAAGGGAAATTACATTTAACCAGTTTTCCGGATATATAGTGACTTGGCAACACTGTGTTGTAAAAAGCCTGGCTCTCGAGCAGTGACCAGTTATTGGTGCTGCGGATTTTCGATTCGATTAGGTCGCTTTTGCTGAGCGAGTCGGCGGTTAAGCTAAAGCGAAGCAGTTCTTCTTCCTCTCTGTTCCTGGAACTAAGAAAAAGTTTTTTGTTTTTCTGAAAATGCGTTACGAACTGAGTTAACGTCATAGACGCCTTTAGATCAGCAAACAATAATCACGAAAGTGAAGAATCCTTCTTATCACTTGATCATATAGGTTTTGATTCCTAGTTATTTAAATCGCTCAGTGGGAGAGGTGGCATCGTCGTTTGCTATTATACGGGTAACTTAAGTTTCATTGGGTCTCGCTGAAGGCCGGGACGAACACGAAGGGTCGACTCCGACAGTTAGTAATCTTGGACTTATATTACTTTTATCTTTTGCATGACGTACCTATACTTTATAGGTTTTCTGTGATTTGCCTAATTATAATTAAAGTCGCCACAGTGGATATTTTCCCATGCGTCATCAATCAACGATCAGGACTCAACGTGGTTAATAACTCTGCATTCTTATTTATTACAGTAACAAGTTTGAATAAAAGCATAAAAGAACGTCTCCAAGATTCCGCAATAATATAACGTGCTAGACAAGAATAAAACTATAAACCTCAATTAATTACTTTCTGTATTTGTTTAGTTGACTACCGTTGTATTTTAGAACGTCATTGTCAACCTTGTTTTGATCTGCCAACCTAATTCGCATTTTGTAAATTTGTGTGCCTTAAAACTGTTCCTTTTTCTAAAAATAGTTCTTTTTCGAGCTAATTATAATTATACCCACCATCTGTTTTGGCGGTAAGTATTTATGGATTTTTATAATAATTTATTTATTTTAAATATTCTAACCGCGAAAGTTCTTTGAAAACTTTACGGCAGTGGCTAAATTCCCTTAAATGAAAGTATGTCAAAAATTTGACTTTTGCGATTTTAATAGTCAATAAAACAACAAACTTTTCTAGATTTTAAGCTTTAAAAATAGTATTAAATGTATTAACATTTGTGTGTCAATTTCTTTTAGATAATAGAGAATGCCGGGCAAAACTCTCAAGACACAAGCCCGACAATTTGTGCTCAATCTCTGTAAGTACTTTGAATTTGAGAAAGCAAATGGGGGACCTAAATTATAGCATCATGCACTTCCAGTGCTTGGAAAATTCTTTGAAAAATTCCTTAAAAAATACATGAAAGAACACGGGCAGCAAAAAATACCAATTTGGATTTAAAAACAAATGCTACATTCCATCCTACTACTATACTTATCCAAATCTGCAACCAGCACATCTCACCAACCTACAGAATATTTATCCGAAATACATATTAATAAAACATTTTTATAAATTATTTTGTGCATTTTTTGTGTATTAGGTTATTTCCCAAAACTATATTTAAAAGTACAGGTTGTTACAGAAACATATTTAAATATATTAAATTATAATAAGAGAAGGATTCTCTATAGGTATATCCAAAAAAATAGTGAATAAAATGTGTATAAACATGGATCCGCAAACGATTCGTTTCCGAGATACAGCGGTTAAATATAATTCCCCTTTAAAATAGAATGTTAGTTTAAGATTTCAATAAATGTATTGAAATTCATTTTTAGCTGGGAATTAATGGGTTAGACTGCGTTAGAGTACGAATAAACCCCGAGAGAAACTCGGAATTATAAATAATTTTTCGGGATATTATGTAGGTACGTCAAACGGTAGGCAGGCACGTCCATTTTATGAACTTAGACTTAGTTTTGACTTTTTTCGTCTCGTAATTTTGATTTGATTCATACGATTTTAATGACGTGAAAGTGATGACGCACGGGAAAAGATCCACTGTGGCGACTTTAGTTTCCTAGTTCGTTTACTTCACTATTCAGTGACAGTTTAACTCAGTTCTTGGAAATGTATGTATATGATGACGTTTACCGAAAAGCGAGAGCAGTATAAATAGGCCACGAAAATCACAGTTAATATATACTTAGGTTATTTATTAATTTATATACTTTTTAATGGTTTTTTAAATTTATAAAATTTACGATATTCAAAAAATGTGTTTTTAGCTCAATCAGTCAGAAAGGGTGATTTTTCACTGAAATCAAATAAAAATTGCAATTTAGTTATAATACTAGAAGGAAATAGTAATTTCTTATAGGTACCTAATATAGGTATTCAATATTGAGGCCAGCACATTTAATAAGAAGAATTAGTGATCATTTTGAATTTCAAAATATGAATTTGACCTTTAAAAAATAAAAACATATGATGGCTTCCCCCTATTGCTCTTCCGCCATGATTAGTTCAAACGCACTACACTTGGGGGCGTTGCAGCAGGCGTTCTGTCAGTTCAAGCCGAGGGAGCAAGAGTACAGGCGCGCCTTAGTCTTTCTCCTATCGTTCGCAACTACCGCTACTTAAAAAAATACAAAAATAAGTATAAATTTGTCTTAATTTAGAATGTTCTTTCTTTTCGTGGCTTATTTTTGTAGGCAGGGCGCGCGTACGAACACACTCGTTGACTAGCAGCTGCTGTGTAAAGGGAAGGCTATAAGAATCTAACATGGACTTCCTTAGAGATCGGTTGTCGGCTCGATTCATTTTTATTGTCCCTAAACGAAGACGAAGTCATCTATTTTAAAATATAATATTTATTTCAACTAAAACCCCTTAACTAACCTTACACTTACCTAATACAGTCCGGAATCACGTTAACATAATTCTCCTGCACAAACAAAGGCCCCAAACTATAATCGTAGAAAAAAAGTCTCGACTTATCACTTAACGTCATATCTTTATTCATGTCCGTCGTAAAAACGGTCCTGATGACATCCCAAGGTCCCAAAACGACGTCCTTTTGAGAGTTCTTCGATTCTTTCTGGATAACTTCCGAGGAAATGTTCTTTTCGTCCGCGGACCACATGGTCAGGTGGTTGAGGGTCTGACGTATGTCGCAGCCTGTACCGATTATGAGGCGAGCTAGGGCGTCGGGTTTGATCTTTAGGCCTTCTTTGAAGCATATCGAAAGCATTGCACCCTTAAAATAGTTGAAAACGTGTCAAAAAGTATGGTTATAAAAATTGAAAAAGTATTGTAATCGCGAACAAAAAAAATTTCTTTACCTGGTTACCACCGTCAAATTAAATTGTTTAAATACGGACCTGGAATTTTTAATAGGGGTTCAGGGACTTCTAAGCTTAAGAATTTTAAAACAGTTCTTTTTAGATTTTAACGTTTCGTCATTAAATAACACATTATCAGTATTGAAAATGAATATTTCTTTACCATTAAGGTCCTAGCAATAATTATTTTATGATTCAATACCAAAGTTATAAGTACATTATAGAGAATATAACAATAAAAATATACAATATATAAAATCAGAAATAATAAAAATTATGTTTTGTAGGTATTAATAATTCAATTTCGAATATCAGATTTGCGATTACTATACAGGGTTCGTCAAAAACATTTTTCCTTTTTAGGATTTTTTTTTCAATCCTAATTCAATTCCTTGATTTATTAAATGAATTTTGCTTGTGTTGAAACTACAATTTTAAATATCACATTTGCAATTACTATACAGGGTTTATCAGAAACAACATTTTTAGTTTTTTGGATTTCGTTTAAAATAAATTTACATAAAACAAACAACTTTTCTTGCTTTTTTTACTTCGAATATGATTTTCTATCTGGTCGAGTAACGATTTTGATGTAAGAAAACCATTTTTTTATTTGCCTTCTTTTGAAGTATTTGTATTGTATAGTATTTACCTAAAGACGACTGGAGATACTTATCAGTTGAAACGTTGTGATTTTAAACAAATAAAGACAATGGAAGTCCAAAACTCTTTCATCATTCAACAAAAAATGTGTCTGGCCAAGGTGCTCACAGATTTTTTTTACAAGCCTATCACTACTTACCCTAACTTGGTTTATATTGGGCTTTCCAAATCTAAGCTCGAAACAATGTGTCACCAAGGTCCTCATTTTCTGGAGCTCCCTGTTGTTGCACATGCAAATAATTGGAAAATTGGCCTTTTTAATGAAATTGATTAGTTCCGCTATGCCACCCCTGTCCTCGTTCCCGGCCATTCCGTCCACTTCGTCCATAAGGAGTATTCGTTTTTTGTTTACATTGTTTTTGCCTAAAATGCAAATATATAATTGAAGACTTTAGTTTCACAAAACCTGGCAAGAATAACACTACATATTGAAAAGCTCTCTAGTGATGATATAACAGACAATATAACGAAAAATAAAAAGCTATCTGTTATACAAATGGTAATATTTTTTGTTAAAATTGCTTTTTTTATTTACCTGATACAAAACCGGCGACTGTTTTCGAATTCATCATTTGTGATATCTCTTCGTGCAGCAGTTTTTTATTTCTAGTATCAGAGGCATTAAATTCGACAATATCATAACCTAGTTCCTTGGCTACTAAGGTGGCGGTAGTAGTTTTGCCTACAAATGATATTAAATTATCAAACAGTGTTTAACGTATTTCGTAAAGGGTAATTTATTTATTTATTGATCCATAGAGGAAGAATTAAAATTCTTTACGGTTTCAGTTTTTCAAATTTTCAATTATTTACTGAGAAAATAATTAAACAAACAACGCTCTAACGCATAACAAGTCGCAGGGACTGAACCGCCGGTATCTACATGAATAATATCTCGCATCTAGTCTCCTATTCCTGTCTAACGATATAATCGACCTCAAATGGCAAATAAAAGAATTGTGGGGATAATTGGATGATATGCTAGTTATCTGTTTTTTGTTGGAATATATTCTGAATACGTTATAATTTAGGATACAAATCTGAATATGAATGACAGAAGAGTTTTGGGTTTGCATTATATCAACGTTTCAACTGATCCAGCAAAACCCACAACTTCCAGCGAATATGATATGGTTTCAGCAAGATGGAGCACTGCGCCATTACCAAATCAATGTCCGGCAGTACCTCGACCGAGTATTTCCAAATCGGTGGATAGGGAGGCGTGGATCGATGAAATGGCCAGGCACGATCCCCTGATCTGACGCCATTAGACTTCTTCTTATGGGGTTATGTCAAAAATATTGTATACAAAACTAAACCCCTCGACTTAGCTGACTTAAGAAGACGAATAACTCCTACATTAATGTTTTTTTGTTGTTTTTTACATTATCAAAAAATAAATAGTATTACTTATTAGTTTTTGAGTGTGTTGTTAATTTTTGCAATTAATCTGAAAACACTTAATATTTTCGAAACAGTTGAAGATAGGTATAGGATATTGTACATGAAATATGTCTAAAATTTTCTGAAGAATCCAAAAATTAAATAATGTACAGGGTGCTGCATTTAAAATAAGAAAGTTGGTATTGGCTACTGTTACATGACACACCCTGTAAAGTTTTTATTGAAAAAAATACGCAACTAGAAATACCAATCGACGTGGTGTCCGAGAGTTTTTCGGTCCCTGTTTTTTCATTTTTCCAATAGCTCTTTGCTGTTTGATAATACAATCTACCTTGATTCACCAGTTCGTTGATTTTTAATTTGTTGTTTACGTCAAACTTGTTTCGCGAGTGCGCAAATTTAAAAATATGAATTCAGATTTTGAATTATCCGACACGGAAAATGAGATTCCAGAAGAAATTTTGGAAGCAGCAAGGAAAGCGACTTACGATATATTGCCAGTAAAATCAAAAGCCCGTTACGAGAAGTCATACGACGCATTTAAAAATAATATAAAATAAAATAAAGAATTAAATGTATATCGAAGTGTCGGTCTTAAAAAAAATATTGTAAGTCACTCAACCGAACATTAGTGTTTTGCAGGTCTCTCCAAGCTTCCAGGACTCGCCTACGGCTCGCCTTGGAAATGCTTGGCTCGGCCTGAAAAACATTACTTTCCGGTCTTGTAACGTAAATTACTATTTAAGACGACTGGAGATACATAACAGTTGAAACATTGTGATTTGAAACAAATAAAGACAAAGTCCAAAACTCTTTTATTATTCAAGAAACATCCTTGTCTCCAACCTTTAAAGACACAATGCTGAATTTACCTTATAACATTTTTAATATTTTAAATAGAAAATTTATATCTTCTTCTCTCTTTCTATTCTTCTTTTTTATGCGTAAGAAAAACAGTTGTTGTTTGTTTAAACCTACAGAAATAACACTGGGTAAAAGTCAACCAATAAAAACTTACCTACTCCCGGGGGTCCGCTTAACAGGGCGGCTTTGTAATAATCCCCTGTGCCACAAGGTTTAAAAGGATTGGGTTTCGGCATTTTTTTCCTTCGTTCGGGATCCTGGTTTTTAAACCAGTTTTCTAACCATCTCTTTAGTTTGTTCATGTGGCTGTTCGGGTCTTGCTGACCTAGTGATAATAACAATTAGGTAAGTTGTCTTACGATTGGCATCAGAACATAATCAACAATAATACCAGTAATGTTTACGAAAAGGTTAATGAAGTATTAAATTTACAACAAATTACTTTAAAATCATTAAATTATACATTTTGTATTAAGTATTTAAGTAATTGTAAATTTACTTTGATATAACCATTCATAACATTTTTAAATTGTCATACATGTTTAAACAGTGTGCTCTTGATGCTTATCAAAAAAAAAAGTAGAATGGTTATTCCCCATGAGCCTTGTGTTATTAAAGTAGCATCTCTAGGAAAGGCTGTCTTGCCGGGGAATTATTTTTTTCTTAGAAAAAAGTTGGCAACCATTTGAAATTGTATTAACACCAACCAAAAACACTGACCCTCATCGAACCACGGCCAAGCCAATTGTTATGTATTTGTTCGCGGGTTTATTGTGGCGTTTGTTAATTTTGTTAAACAATCTGTTATATACCGGGTGTTTCTCAAAAGACGTTCACCCTTATAATTTTTCTGTATTTATATATATTAAAATGAAATTTTAAGATTATGCATAAGAGATGAGTCTGCATTGGCATAATTTTCAATTTGTTAGCACTTCCGGTTTGACCGGAAGTGACCTTGACTTAGATATTTTAAATGGGACATCTTGTATATTTTTACTTAGGTATTGGGATTTAGCATAACATTCTAAGTAAAATGACACCTCACTTGTCATTTTTTGACGTGTCATAGCATTTTTATGTTTATTATTATTCTCAATCTAGAGTGCTACAAATTAATTAAATCTGTTAATTTATAGTCAAGTAGTATATGAAAATTAAAATTATGTCATAATAATTGACTTTCTAAGTTTCACAACCGTTTAAAAAATGATATTTTGTTTTTTTGATGTTTACTCCATTGTTCCAAATGGAACGATGGTAGTTCACTGGGATATTTAATACGAGCATTTTTTTTACAACAATTTGATACCATACACTTCTATGCTATTTTAAAATTGACACGAAAAAATTTGCCGTAAGTCCCTATCGCAAATTTAAAAGCGGTATGCATTATTGCCGCCCTGACTTTTCTAAAGAAATATAAAGGCGGCTTTGAAAAACAATGGAATGGTTTTGAAAACTAGTATGGTTTTAAATTAAAATTGTAATGTCATTCGTTTATTAAACTTACATTGTAAATCAGATACAATGGTTAGTTTTACTAGAAATGAACAAATTGATATGCTCCTAATTTTTGGAGTGACCAGAAAAATTCTTCTGAAGCCGCAAGATTGTATGTATTGTATGTTTTATAAACTAATGATATTACAACTTTAAATTAAAACTATTTCATTGTTTTTCAAAGCCGCCTTTATATTTCTTTAGAAAAGATAGGGCGGCAATAATGCATAACGCTTTTAAATTTGGGATTGGAATTTAAGGCAAATTTTTCAGTGTCAATTTTAAAATAAAATAGGAGTGTATGGTATCCAATTGTTGGAAAAAAAATACTCGTTTTAAATATCCTAGTGAACCACCATCGTTCCATTTGGAAAAATGGAGTAAACGTCAAGAAAACAAAATTTCATTTTTTAAACGCTTGTGAAACTTAGAAAATCAATCATTATGACGTAATTTTAATATTTATATACTACATACTTGACAGATTAAATTAATCTGTAGCACCCTAGATTGAAAATTAAAAATAAATATAAAAATGTTATAAAACGTCAAAAAATGACAAGCGAGGTGTCATTTCACTCATAATGTTATGCCGAATCCAAATAAGTAAAAATATACAAGATGTCCAATTTAAAATATCAAAGTCAAGGTTCACTTCCGGTCAAACCGGAAGTGATAACTAATTGAAAATTATGCCAATAAATGCAGACTCATCTCTTATGCATAATCTCAAAATTTCATTTTAATATCTATAATTATAAAAAAGTTATAGGGGTGAACGTCTTTTGAGAAACACCCGGTATAAACTTTCAAAACAATAGGTATTCACAATGCCACTGTGTTTAATGCATAATTGTTTAAATAGTGAGAAAAGTGCGGCAGAGGATATCTCTCTCAACAGGTCATGAATCTTCTATCTACGAAGTTAGTCAGTGGGAATGATGCTGCCAACTCAAATTAGTGGATGCCAACTTATAAAAACCAAATCCCCATTCATATAATGAGGATTTAGTTTTTATAACCAACAAAAGAGATATTATAGTGTGCCATTTATACACCTTATTAAGCATTCTAATTTTTTTATATGACTGTAAGCGTATCCTATAAATTACCTATAATTTCCTTCATGCTCGATGGTTTATATTTCTCTGTCCAAGACATGTTAATTTCTAAATTATTTGTCCCATTGGATTCCTTTTTAATATTTTCAACAGGTTTAATTTGATTCGAACCTTCTATTAATACAGAAGAATCGTGTTTTGGTTCAGTTTTAATTTCCTTACACCGGTTACCGTCTTTTTTAACAGAATTTGTATTTTCATTTCCTTCTTGTTTGAATTCTGTTTTTTCATTGGGTTTGTCAACTTTAACTTCACTATCTAATTTCTCCATAACTTTAGTTTGACTCATTTCTTTTTTAATATATTCGTTACTATCAGCTGCCATTGCTAAATCTTCCTCCACTAATTCTTCCGATCCAAATTCAGAGTCTCCCAACCCAAAGTCTTCGGAAACGTTCTTCACTGCATATCTTGGTTTCATTCCGGACTTCACTAAGATCATATCTAAGAATTGATCTTCGTTTAATTCTGGTATTTTATAATTTCTAGCCTTCTCGAGTTTAGCTGGACCTGGCTCATCCCCAACCACTACATAATTGACTTTTTCTAGAACAACGAACCATTTTTAGTTGATATAGAAAAAAAAAGCACAAAGTCTTTCTCCGCAAATTTTTATTAGAATAACTAGGCGAACCTAGAATAATTCAAATCGACATGTTTCGAGTGTAGAAACACTCATCATCAGGAAAACAAAGTGAAAGGTAATATGCTGATGTTGTTAGCAATAGAGAAAATAATAGTGGGATTGAGCCGTAATGGAGCTTTTAATGGTGTACAGGAGGTGTAAAATTGAATAGTCAAAAGACCGACAATCAAGACTTCAGCATACTGAAAAGTCAAGGGTTAGTGCAAAGGCACTCCTGGGCAGAAACATGAGGAGAGCAACAGAAAAATTAGGGAGGTTTAAAAAACTTATTTGTGAAAATCATTATTAAGTAGTGAAAAATCTTGAGTTTTATTCAGCTTTGTCAGAGACATGTGACAGTATTGAAGTGAGATGGAAAGAAAAAGAAAAAAAAAGTTGTTTTTCATAAAAGTCGAAGCATCTGTAAAAAATAGAAAGGGGAATGTAGCAAATAAAATTTAATAAAATGAGGTAGATTAGCTTACCATTTGGCTTTTGGCTTAAAGTAAAATACTGTTGGGCTCGCTGTTGGGGTGCCAGGCTTTTTACGGCCCAGTTACCCCGGCAGGAGTTAAAACATACACGTTTAGTGCAAAATTTATATTTAAAAACGTTTTTTAACTGGGCCGTGAAAAGCCTGGTACCCCAACAGTATTTTACTTTAAGCCAAATGGTAAGCTAATCTACCTTATTTTATTAAATTTCATTTGCTACATTCCTCTTTTTATTTTTTACAGATGCTTCGACTTTTATGAAAAACAACTTTTTTTTCTTTTTCTTTCCCTCACTTCAATACTTTCGCATGTCTCTGACAAAGCTGAATAAAACTCAAGATTTTTCACTACTTAATAATGATTTTCACAAATAAGTTTTTTAAAACTCCCTATCTTCAATTTTTATTATCTTCCCAAAAAAATCAACTTCCGGTTAAACCGGAACCACTATATTTCCTGCTTTCGAGTTACATCCGGTTTAACCGGAAGTTGATTTTTTTGGGAAGATAATAAAAATTGAAGATAGGGACATGTAAGCCGTTTTGCTCTAAGACGTACCGTTAGAAAGTTAGAAGCTGTCAAAGTTCAAAAATGTCACTTTTCGAGAGTCAATATCTCGGAAACTATGAAGTATAGACTAATAATGCATTTAATAAAAAATAATTATAATTTTATGTGGAATTTCAAAATATACAGGGTGTTCCATTTAAAAAAATATATGTCTGGCCCACCCTGGATTTTTAGTCCAACCTGTATATTTAAAATTATTTTAAAAGGTGCGCGACATTAACATGTATAACTTTTGTATAAAAGTTTTATTCCTTAAGTCGACCGTTTACGATATATCGTCCACCTACACACTAAATGGACACCCTGTATATTGTCAAAAATTAATAAGAAATACTTACTTGATACAGAGTGAACTGATTTTCCGCCATGATCACTTACAAGAGTTCTAAAATCGTCACCTTCTAGGGAATCTAGGACCCCTGTTTTCAAAAATGTTATACCACGCAGGCAATCTGGTTTACCCTAAAAGACAAAAAGTTGTAGGGGTACACGTACCATTTTTAAAAGATAAAAAGAACACATCTCAATCTCAACTTTTCCTAGAAGAAATCTGGTTAGAAATATCTACATTTTTGAGGATGGAAAATAATTTTTCTCAATATCTGTATAACTGTATGAATGTAGCGGATTCATATAAGAAAAATATTTTTTGACTGTTTTGCTACAGGTAAGAAAAAACAAAATGAACTCCGTTTATAAATACACACAATGGAGTAGAAGTATTGTATAAAATATTATCACTGACTTTTTTTCATATGTATAAAAAGTGGCCAGCACAAAGTTGGCCACATATGGGAACATTTTTAATTGATGGAATATTGAATTTATGACAATTTTCTTTACATAATGAGTAACCTAAGAATTAATTTTGATACTTGTGTAGCGGGATAATTGTAAAAAATATATTTTGTCATGAAAATTTGTATTAGATGACGAAATATGAAAGAAAAAAGTTATTTGAAAAAGGTGTTTAGATTTTAATTATATGTTCGTTTATAAAGTTTAAGGCAAAAATTCAAAAATATCAAATATTAGTTTTAGTGCATTTTATGAAAATGTAATGATTGCATATAATTATTAATTATTATTATATATATCATTAATCTATTAGTTAAATATTTTTGTTGTTTCTTAAACTTTTTATTTTTTTTTATTTTGAATTTAGCTTTTTACCATGTTCTTAGTGTAGTCAGCCCCTGTATCTGACAACCATATTTACCATTTATAGAATTCTTGGTCAAAATTAGAAAAAATAGTTTTTTGTAAGCATTATGTTCCAAAAATAACTATAAATATATGGTTGTCAGATACAGGGGCTGACCTTTAACCAATGGAATATTACCTTGGTTTTCAATCATTAAACACAGTCTAATTAAATTCATGAAAATATTGAAGTAATATTGGATATACAGGGTGTCCGGGAAAATGTGGGAAATCTCCCGGATATGAAAAAAACACGTGAAAAGAATACTACAACTTCATATAAACTTCTTTCGTATCCGCCTTCTCTTCGGAGATATGGGCTCCCATGGAATTAAGTTTTTGACACATAATTATTAAACCAACAGGTATATTTCAATTTTTTTTTCATATGATGTATACCAGGTAAGACCCACAGCTGCAGGGCGGACTAGCTGTGACACTAATGTGCTCATTTTGTTTACGCCCTGTATGATAAAAACTTTGGACAACGTTTTTTAAATACCTTTAACTATTGACTAAAAATTAAGTACTCTTCATTCATGTCGCTAATCCTAACCGTTTTCGGAAAAACGTCATTTTATTGCCATCATGTATTATTAATATTAAAAAAGTGAACATTTATAATTTATAGGAACAAAGATGTATCTTTTATCGAAATACGCTACATGATGTAAAAAAAGGGGATTTTTCCGAAAACGGTTAGGATTAGCCACATGAATAAAGAGTACTTAATTTTTAGTCAATAGTTAAAGGTATGTTAAAAATGTTGTCCAAAGTTTTTATCATACAGGGCGTAAAAAAATGGGCACATTAGTGTCACAGGTACTCCGTCACTGCAGCTGTGAGTAATTTGCAACACTTTCTGGGATATTAATTTGAAGGGTCTTACCTGGTATAGATCATATGAAAAAAAAATTGAAATATACCTGTTGGTTTAATAATTATGTATCAAAAACTTAATTCCATGGGAGCTCTTTGGGAGCCCATATCTCCGAAGAGGAGGCCGATGCGAAAGAAGTTTATATGAACTTGTAGTATTCTTTTCAAGTGTTTTTTTCATATCCGGGAGATTTCCCACATTTTCCCGGACACCCTGTATATATTTTTAAAAGTAAAAAAAATATTTTTCGAAATTTTGCATTAAACTTTGTTAACAATAAGTATAAAATTAAAATCTAAACACCTAATTACATTTTATCTCATCATCCAATTCCATGACAAAATAGTTCTGTGACAAATGTTAAAATGAATTTTTAGGTTCTGCATTACGCAGAGATAATTGGCATAAAAAGTAGTAAAGTCTGTTCAATGACCGCTGACCATTACGTCATATTCTCCATATTTGCGGTACGTCGCAAGATAATTCAGTCAGTTTGACTTTCCGGTGGTAAAGGATATGATTTTTCTTAGGCTTGATCTACATAAAGACGGATGCATGTGTAAAATTAAAAGTAAAATACAAGCGCGTTTTTTCAAAATTTAATTAAATCATTTTTATACTGTTAATGAAGTCAGAAATAAGTAGTTTATTTAGGGTAAAAGGTATCATAGGATGAAACATTCTTTTTTTGAAAATCAGTATAAAATTTGTAATTAATTTAAATTTACTGAAAAATAAATAAAACTCACTTATAAAATGTAAAATTGAATCATATAATATTTTTTTGTCTAGTGCATCAGTCTATAAATTTTGTTTAAAATATTTTCATCTTATTTATGAAATCATAAAGGAGAAAATATAAAAATGACAACACAACAAAATACCGTTTTTTAATAATTAAAATCTCTGCAAGGATCATCTTCATAAGCAGATTTGTCCAAGTTAATAATAAAGGGAAGCATCGATAAATCTTTCCCGTTCCCACACATTATTTATAATTTTATTAGTTTTTTTTTACCAACTTGTATTTGGAATTTTTTCAATTAGCCCAGAATGATAGGTGGCGTTATTAGTGATTTAACGCTTCGGAAAAAAACGGGAAAAATTGGAAAAAACACAGGTTTTTACCATTTTTTTCACATACCTTGGAAAAATTGGAAAAAAACGGAAAAATTGAAAAACCACAAAATATATTTATATAAGCACAAATAAATATAAATTAACCAAATTATACATTCTTGTGGGATCAATAGTCAAAATCAAATAAAATTTTTCTTCTTATAATATAAAAATAACTGTGGTTTCAAGTTTTTAAACAAAATAAATTTAAAAAAATATTAAAAATCAAACTTAAATTATCATTTCAAAAAACAGAAACATTATTTAGCAAAAAAATTAAGAGGAAGATCTTCCTTCGAGTCCGATCCTGAGTCTTCGGCTTCTGAGTAAGCATCGGCATTATTTTAAAAAAATTTTTAAAAAATTTTATAAGTTTTTTTGAGGCTTATATGGGCTAATTTCCTTATCAGACTACTCTACACTGATTTTTAACACAATTTCAATTTTTCCGTTTTTTTCCGGAAAAAAAACCCGTTTTTTTTCCATGACTCAATTTTTCCGGAAATTTTAATTCACTAGGCGTTATCCATGACAATAAGCGGCGGTTCTTCCAAGTTTGGTAACCATTTTTCTACAAACCATATCTCAAAGTTTTCACTATTCATTGAATCATGATAGTCACCAAATTTCAGGCCAGACTTAAATATTAAACTTGCATTATTCACAAATCCATTTTCTGAACCAGCATGTAGAATAATGTACTGCACACCCTCTGACGATTTTTTTTAAACTGTATGAAGAGTATCATCTTGCCAACTTCGCCTAAAAACCCCTTTACTGTATATCCAGGTTTCATCCAGAAAAACAGGTTTTAAGAGAAATTAAGAGTTGCCGTTATTCTTAAACTCTTAAACATTCTACTGGTTTTTGGGTTATATGGGGTTGCTCTATTAAAAAACGCCTGTTTGATGCAGTACATTTACGCCATTTAAATTAAAAAATTTTAAAACAGTCTGCCAATGAACCAGTGGATATTTTAACACCATCAATGATTTTTAGGTTTAGTTGTATTCAGCGAATGGTAACGTGTTCACCTGCTCTATACAACCCATAAATATGTTCTCTTATGGTATGTTCATGAATTTCGTGTAGTTGTCGACCACGGGATGACAAAATAGCAACATTATTGCAATCCTTAAAATCTACATCCCTCTCTATCCCCTTTGCCTTAATTCATTGAATTGTTGAATATGAAACTCCCAACGCATCAGAAACTCTCTAAAACAGATAGGTATTTATAAAAACATTGCCATGATGTTTAATATTTATGTTTTCACAATTCCTGCTTTATTATATCTACTTACCTCGTAAGCTGCGTTAAAGGCATCACTTCCTCTTTAAAAATAATCAAATTATTTTAAAATTAATGCTTGTTCTTTTTCACAATACCCTGATATTTTTGAAATAATGTTGATTAAAAATGTTACTGTCAAAATTGACAATAAAACTTTTTTCACTGGTAAAATTATACAACATTCCTTATTGATGCAAATTTACTACTCATCTAGTTCACGAATGTTAGAAAGATAAGAGACACTTTAAGCATGTCCTAAATTTCAACCGTATCCGCATCGATCTGCGCATGTGCAGAATAGATGCGTTGGACTCAATACGTTACGTTGCCCGCATCGTTACGGGCCTGCCATCGTATCCCTATCCGTAAACGCATTCCAACCAATCGACCGATCTCCGTTTCTATGATTTTGTCAGTTGTCACTTAACCTAATTTTTTTATTATTATTTTTTTATTTTTCTGAACTGAATTTTAGATCGCCCAAATCGTCGTCATCTTCATCATCCTCATCAATAAGGATGGGATGAGGTATTTCATCCATAACTTAAAATATTTAATTTTAAATAATTCAAATTTATTCAAATGAAAAAATCACAATTTTTAAGGTTAGAAATAGAAAATCTGACATGTGACGTTTTACTTTACTGCTGGATGCGTTCGGTTTCGTATACGTATGGTTGTTGATGCTTAAACAGTTTTTTTTTGCGGTCAACGTAACTCAATGCGTTACGGATGCGGATACGGAAAAAAAATACGGTTTGCTTAAAGTGTCTAAGCACTAGTCGTGACGTAACGGTTAGCGGTCATTGAACAGACTTTAAGTACCAATTTTTGCAGAAATTAGAAAATAAAAAAAAAATTTCAACAATGCTATTATTCTGTAATAAATTGAAATACTATGTAGGGGAGCGGGTAATAAGACTTTGTGGTAATAGGAACGGTCAAACATTTCAGCTAAAAAAAACTCCTATAGATGGTTTTAAAAATATATAAAATAATGTATAGTACAACGAAAGGTATCGTCAAAATAATTCATACGGCTTTATTGTATCATTTTGTATTTTTTTTTTGAAAATGTATTTTAGGTTGGTGTTTTTGGCTCTCGAGATTTCACTAGCGGTTAAAGAGATTACAAATGCTTAAAACAAGTTATTTTTAGTTTTTTAATAAATTAAGGATGTTCTATGAACCATTTTTTTTTAATAACATGAATGCTAGGTAGTAATATTTAAAAAAAAAAGCGATATCATAGACGATTTTTTTATAATTTAGTTTCAAAGTCAAACCATTGATTTTTTTAACCTTATTACCCCCACACTCCCCTATTATTTTATTGTAAGCTACCTTTGGATAAACTTTCTGGCCTTGATTTTTTGGAGGGAGTCTGTGCAAGTAGGCTTGATATAAGCTGGATGAATTCATTTTCCGTTCCCATTTCTCTTGGTCTGGATCAATTCCCGAATCTGTGTGTTCCAACTTTTGCTTTTTCTTTGGGGTTGGAGTTGCTACAAGGATAAAACAGAAATAAAACATAGGAAGAAAAATTAGTTTACTGTACCAAAATGTTTATTAAACCTTCACTTACACTCAGAGTTCTTTCTCTGCCTTTTCTCTGCTTTTTTTGGTGTACCTTTTTCCTCATGGGTTATTTTCTTAGGTTCATCTTTATCTCTTTCCTTTTTAAGTTTTCTGTCACTGGCAGTGTCTGTCTTTTTCACATCCTTTGTTTTCTCTTGCTTTCTTTCTTTTTCATGTTCCTTGTTTGGGTAATGGCCATTTTCATTTTTTCTTATGTCCTTAATAAGTTTAGAGTCATTGATTTCTATGGGATGCTTTCTGTCTTTACTATCTTGATTTTTCTCTTTACTGACTGACTTACTAGTTTTATGCTGACTCATGTTCTCATGTTTTCTCTCAGTTTCATGTCTGTTTTCTATCTTTGCCTCAACTTTATTGCTTTTGGAGTTCTGTTCTTCCATTGTTTTGTCAAAAATATCTAAGTTATCCAATAAAATGGTATCGTCACTATCCTCATCTAAATCAATTAGAGTTTTTTCAAAATCTTTATCTCCATGGATACCTGAAATAAGAAATTAAAATTAAATAAAGTCATATTCAATAGCCCAATAGCTAATATTAATTTTTCTTTATAATTGTCAGTTCAGGTTAACCATTACGAACACCAAACCTTTTAAATAGAATTTTAAAGAATCAGGACAACCTTTAATGTAAGAAAATAATTAATCAGTTCTAAGAGTGCATATCACAAATTGCAAAAGAAAATTCATAAAAATTAAAAACTTTGCATTTACTTACCAACTTCTGTGTTTTTTTTGTTTTTATTCTTCCTACTAACTTTCTTTTTCGTTTCTTTTCCTTGATGACTGTTTTTATCATCACTTTTACTTGTCTGTGCCTTCGGAACATATTCAACTTTGCTTTGTTTAATAGGTTTGTTAAGAATATCAAGGCTTACCAGTTTTAACTTTTCTTCTACTATTTTTTGCTTTTTTAGAGGTGATGTATCTTTTTTTAATTTACTGTCATCCTCGGAATCTGAACTTAAAATCTGAGTTCTACGCTTCGATGGTAATGTTTTCTTTGGGCTAGGTTTTTTGAGAGTATCATCATCATCTGAATCGATTATTGCAGATACTTTTTTTGGGTTTTGTGTAGGTTTTGGATTGTCACCAGTTTTTTTCGACAAAACTTGAAAGAACGATCGAATATCCTACAAAAAAAAAGTTGTTGTTAAGGTTTATAAATTAATTATTTAAAAACACTTACTTTAGACATGTTGCAACTAATTGAATTTCCGGAATATGTTAAACTGCCATGATGTTATCGATATCAGATTATATATAGGTAAGATAAAATAGTGAGATTATATTATATGGTAAAAATTTAAAATATGAAATCCAAATCAGAAATCTTAGAGCCTCCCGCGCAGTAAACTTGAAAATGTTGAAATCTGTCAAACTTGACACGATCATTGAGGTTAGTTTGCAATTTGGAGGTCTGTATTCTTTTTTATACGAAGGCCTTAGATTCGTGGGCTAATGCTTTTACGAGTCACAAAGAAAGGCAGATACACAAATCAATCCTTTAAACCGTTTGGAAGATAAGTAGGGAGATCTTTCGACGCACCTATGATGCGCTTATCGTCAAGCTTACGTGAAGATTAGAGAAGAAAATATGGGCTGGCTGAAAAGCTAGAGGCCATTGTAATCGTCGAACAGAACAGAACATTGTGATACGAGTCCAAGGTCTTTTGAGATTTAACCATGATTAAGTAAAACACAGAACTCACTTGAACTCACTTCTATAAAATCGAGAATGCTATGCTATCACAACCTTCTTGTTCAGTTAAGAAGGCTGTAATTCTGTGATGCTATGTACAAGCACAGAAAAATAAAGGGTTTGTTCGGGTTTGTTGTAAGTCGAGTTCCTTTAAGTTACCTTTAAATATCAAAGCAAAGCCAACGGTTTGAGACTTGAATTTATTTTAAAAATTTAACTAAAATGTTTATGATAAACTAGGGAATTTTTAGTAGCCTGTGTTCCTTTAAGCTTCTTTGCGATTCTTTTAAAAATTTAAGTTATAAAGCAAAGATTTTTTTCCTCCGCTTGCCGCGGTTAAGTATGCCCCGCTCTATTTCAAATGAGAACTATACGAAGTTGTTCGCGAAGCGATCTAAGACCTAAGCAAATATTTTTGCTTTGCTTTGCTGTTAATAAAAAGCAAATCATTTCTTTATGGTCAATATGTACTATTTTCCTTTGTGGTAAATGTTTAAAAATGGTGCGCCATTTGAAAAATTGATTTCACTATAATTAGGAAATATTTTAAATAGGTACCTTTCTTACTTCTTTTGTAGTATAGTATAATATGTAGTATATTTTTTAATTGAATGTAAAAAATTAGTTGAAACTAGTAAGATTGCAATCATCGTGGTAGAGTTTTGTACTCTGATATATATAATCGTTATCTGTAAATATTGATGTGTACATTGTGAATTTGCTTCGTCCCATTAATACCAGACAATAATTTTATTCCTACCTGTCGAATAAGTACTTAGTAGAATTTATATTGTAATTAAAATAACTTTAAATAGAATGTCGATACTTCTTAGAATATACTTATATACCTATATATACTTACCTTTAAACATCTAATTATTTCTCTAATAAATAACTCCTTTCTTAAACCGAGACACTGTAAAATTAACTAGGAATAATAAAAAAGTTCGTTATTTATTTATTGTTAAACTTGGAATGAGGCAAGCCGAGGTCAAAGAAATGAAATAAACGGTGCCGTTCTCAACCAAGGTATAACGGACAGTTTCGCCCACCCAAAAACGGACAAACGACTTTGTAGGCTTCCTTTTTCTTATATAGATTTATTATTTCTTAAAAGGATATTTAACGGATATACCTAGTCAGTCGATAGGATAAAAATTGTAATTATTTTTTCAAGTGTTTTTTTGTCCACACACACACCCACGTTTAAAAGACCTGTAATATGCATAATTAATAAACCTCAACCTCTCTAAAATAGGTAGGTCCTGGTCCTATAACAAATAATTATAATTATTGTATTAGCACTTTTGGCTTGGCAATGGCAAATGCATAAAAAGTAAACCTAGACATCAACCCATCTAACGGGGCGACAGCAATGCACAAGTCCGCGATGTAAATGCCGAGAAGCGAATGTGACTAGCAAAGAAAATTTATAGGGTTTGTTGTGACTAGACTAAACTAAACGGATATTCGCGTTTGTAATATAATTTATCACAGGCAATGTTTGGCGTAACTTGCTGCAAATTTGTACGTCGTTCGTTCAAAATTCGGTAAAATGTTTTCATTGGATATATATGGTTTCTTTTGCTTTGGTTTCTCTATGTTAATCTCAAATACGCCTGGTACTCCCACCCTTTATTTTTCTGTGGTACTCCCTTTGAAATTGAAAATAGGCGTATATACTTAATTCATACTAAGTAAATATTGGGATTGGGGGTACGATCAATTTACTGCATCACACACTGAAACTACCTACAATACAAATATACCTATCAAAATTTGTATTGATCGCTCCCTATACAGATGTTCGAAGATAGTCCACGTGGACTTAACAAGTCTGTCATAAAAAAAATGTAAGTTTTTTTATCTGTCTCAACTTGGTCTCAACTAAAATCGTATACACTTAAATTTACCTATACCGGGTGTCCACGGAAGGTGGCTCGCCCCTCTAACTTTTTTGTTTTTCAAGATAATGAAATAAAATTCGGGGGATTTGTATATGACACAAAACTGCATTTATTGACACGTGACTCAACATTATGGAACTTCCGGTTTAACCGGAAGTGACATAAACTTTCGATTTTTAAATGGGACACCTGGTATATTTTTACTTTTTTTGACTCCATATGACATTCTAAATACAACGATATGTCACTTTTCACTTTTTGTCACCAAGAAAATATTTTTTTTTCAACTTTTTCACTCCTTGTAAAACTATTATTTTCCATGTTTTTTAAACAGCAAACTAATTTACTTTGGCAAAAGCTGTTGGCATTTCAATTTTCTTCAAGGCATGATTTTGTTCTATCAGTTTTGCTGGTCACAGGCTAGCTACTTGATGCATTTAAATCTAAATTTATTCTCAAAAGATGCTTCATTTTAGGAAAGTTCTAAGTTGACTTTTTAAAGTTTTTTAATGGCAGCTTTTCTAAAACCTAATGGTATCAAAATAATCGTAATAAAATTCTCTTTTTTCTTAACCCGACGAGCCACCATGTTGCCATTTAAAAAAAACGAGTTATACAACTTTAAAGATTAAATTTTACATAGCACATAGCATTGGATCAAAAATAGTAAAATTGTATTTTTCCCAAGATTAGAGAACTGAAATAAGTGATTTTAAGGTATTCATAGATGAAACAATAAATATGGAAAAAAAATATTTTCTTGGTGACAAAAAGTGACAATTGACACATCGTTGTATTTATAATGTCATATGGAGTCAAAAAAAGGAAGAATATACCAGGTGTCCCATTTAAAAATCGAAAGTTTATGTCACTTCCGGTATTACCGGAAGTTCCATAATGTTGAGTCACCTGTCAAATAATGCAGTTTTATGTCGTATACAAATCCCCCGAATTTTATTTCATTATCTTGAAAAACAAAAAAGTTTGAGGAGCGAGTCACCTTCCGTGGACACCCGGTATATAATAAATACCACCTATGGGAAATAATATATACCTTATATTTAGATTTAGGCAATATATAGAGAAAGTAACTAAGTATTATTGTTTATTGGCAAGATATAGAATCTATTGATGAGCATCGCTAATTAATGGTTTGTTTACAAAAATCCTTTCTAAAACCTCCGCATAAGATAAAAATCGTTATTTAGTTCAATCGTCAACCTGTAATAACCTAACGAAAATAATTGGATTTATTTAAAATTACCCCATAATTATTTGTGAATCATCAACACAAACTCAGCGAAACCATTCCATTGTAAATTATAACAGATAAAATTCAAAACTTAAAATCTTTGTTCAATATTTTAAATTTAGCACTTTTAACATCTTTGTCCTTAACGACCAATCCAAAGGCAGCATTTTTAAAATTTTCACCAATTGAATGCTTGGATTCCCCACGTGAGTTTCTTGACCGTTTGGGATTGCCTTGTTCGGTTCATGATAAATATCAGGTAAACTACTAGATCCATGTAATCTAGCACAACGGTGACGCGAAATTGCCTATACAATAAAAAGAGATAACGATATGAATAAGTTAACGATAATAGTTGCAAAATGAAAAGAACGCGTATGTTGATGTTTATAAACGTCCGTTCTTGCTGGTCGTTGTCGTTGTGATTTCCGATTTCTTTCATCTGGTAGGTGCAGTGCATTATCTAAAGGATATCTTTCGTTGTGCAAGTGACTTTTCAGTGAAAATTTTTGGTATAAATATCCCGAGCCGTTAGAAGATCAACAAAAGGTATGTTTATAAAAATCAAAGCGAGTTCTCGTTTGGCATGAAGTTCTTTTCGAGGGGTTACTTGACGTGACAGAAAGGGTCAGTTTGACACATAATTTTCGCAATATTTCCTGTAAAAAACATAGTTTCTTTATGTCGTCGGGGTAGCTTAATGTTGGCTTAGGAAGATCCATCGGGTTTAGTTAGCTTTGGGGAATTAGAAATCCTTTAAAATTACTTTCCAAGCTACAGGTGTCTGAAAAACTAACAATGCCTTCTTCCAATGGATATTGATATCAAAATATCAAGGACAATGTTGCCATTTTCCTTA
Source organism: Polydrusus pterygomalis (assembly GCA_963969555.1). Classification (NCBI taxonomy): domain Eukaryota; kingdom Metazoa; phylum Arthropoda; class Insecta; order Coleoptera; family Curculionidae; genus Polydrusus; species Polydrusus pterygomalis. The sequence goes on from OZ018376.1 coordinate 9,321,395, forward strand.
AAATAAAACTAGGTACTTATTTACAGTTTTTTTTTTAAATAAAAGTTTTTTAACTTATCGTTCTCGTAAAAAAAATCATTTTCCTGAATCCTGAAAGTATGAAATAGTCGGTAAAGTCAACGATCTATTTTTTACAAACTGTGGGTGTACAAAGTAGGTATAACCTGTTTTGGTTTTTTCTTGTTGAGACAAGTTACTTATAGTAGGTAGGTCGTAGGTATTGTGTGTAAACTATATTTTTGTGTCAAAATTCTAATTTTAAATGTTTTTATAATGTGTAGTGCTAGAATTCAGGGTTAAATCATATACCATGGCCATTTAGGAGTCTGGAATCTGGATGTTTAGTAGACAAAGACAGATTTGACGGATCCTGGGAATGGAAAGCTTGAGGGCTGAGCAACGCCCGGGGAGTTTTTAAACAAAAACCAATCTCAGCGTCGTGTCAAATTAGACTTTTAAGGAGACATGGGCGTCTCTCATTAGTCTCATTCCACGCCGCTACTAGGTAAATCCCTTTGCCATGACCTGTGGAATATCTGTATTTGTCTTCAGATACATTGTAAACGGCCAATAGCACTTCTAAGCCATAATAGTAGGTACTTTTCTTTTGCTTCTTTTAAACAGCAGCAAAGTAAATATCTTTGCTGAGCTAAAGTCGCTCCGCGAACCGCGAATAACTTCGTATAGTCGCATGAGAAATATGGAGGGGCATACTCGAGGGCATACTTAACCGCGGCAAGGGGGGAGGAAAAAATATTTTCTGTGCTTTGCTTTCCTATTTAAAAGTAATGTAAAAAGAAACTCTGCTCAAAGCTTTGTTCTAAGTACACTGTAAAAAATCATGAGTGTATGACCATCTACCTACCTCTGTAAATAAATTTTTTCAAATAAGATGCAGCTTATATTTGCGCTATTTATGACTATGTTTGCGTGGTTTTTGAGTAGAAGTACCCTTTTGTTATTTAGATTAGCTGTCAGCATGGAGCTGTATAACAGCCAATTTTTTTTCTAAGCATTTAAAAACTATTGGTCGTTTTTGACTGCAAAATATTGTACTGTACATGCAGGAAGTAAAAATAATAACTCTTTATGTTTCACAAATTTAATCAGTTCTGTGACACGTGTTTCGGCCCTTGCGGGTCATTAATAGCACACTAATTTAGGAATACTAAATATGTATCTGTACCTTCAAAAATTACGAAAACCCACAGTTGACCATTTAACCTTCTAATCCTAATTTTAATTTGATGACATGTTTATAATTACCATAATATGACATAAATACCTTTGTCACGTCACACAGAATTTAGTATCGTCTTGTACTCCTTTGATAATGACCCGCAAGGGCCGAAACACGTGTCAATAAACTGATTAGATTTGTAAAACATAACAAGTAGTTATTATTTTGACTTCCTGTGCAATGAAACAACAGTTTCACCAAGCATGTAGCCCAACACAAATTAATTATGATGCAAAATATTCTGTTGTAAAATGTAGGTATAGGTACTAGGTACGTATAAAAAATTAAATAAAAACTAAAAAAAGCATGTTCTACCACTTGTAGTAACTTAGAATTTATGTAAAATTAAAGAATAATATACTACCTATGTTAAGTCTTAAAATTGTTTTTCAGTGTACCTAACTACAATGCAGATATCAATATAATGTTATTGCTACACCGAAAGCTAATCGAAGCTGCGGAGCAAACTAAATTTCTTCATGTACCTACCCTTACCTATATGAAAACCCAATACCATTTTAATTTTCTGGCCATTGTAGTAAAACAAATCTTACCTACATGAAATAAGTACTGAGCTATTATATTAAATATTGAGATATTTTTGCGCAACTACAATTATTGATGTTAACAAAAATATCGCTCTCAATTTTAACTTATTATTATAGCATCACAATGCGTTTAGTGGCACTTAAAAAAATTGAAAGAAAAAACTCTACCAAATGTAGTAAACCAATATATTATACAGGGTTACCCAGAAGTCCGGAATAAAATTAATGTAGCCTTTACGCGCTGTTGCTGTAACTTTTGTGAAAAACGCTCGGACACGTCAATTTAGTTTTATATATGCTTACATTTTGACGTTATTCGTTTTTTTTTGCAGATTTGTCAAAGATATATGACGACATCGATATTTTTTTAAATGGAAACATACAGCTTGTGATACATCATTTGAAAGCTAATATCTCGTACAGTATGCCCATAAATTTTGGCGCAATTCTGTCAAGCTATTTCAAAATGGCGACTGTTAAAATTTTTATAAAAATCTCTATTTTAATAAGCGGAAATGATAAATCATTGATGATTGAAACCTTTCAGTGTTTTGTTTTGCTTCCTCACATTTTTTTATTATTTAAATATTAAAATAAATAATAAATAAACCATTGTTAACCCATTCGGGACGGACCGACAAGTCGCGCGCTCCCGCGTAGGACGGCGCCGTGAATTCAACGGCGTGGGACGGTCGCCGTACTGTTTTTTTCTTATTTGTTAAGAATCAAAATATTTTTAGTTTCCTTATTCGTTTCGTTTCGCTGTTTCGTTTTAATAAAGTTATAATACAATTTAAGCAAATGCAAAAATACAAAAGTCCTAAATCATGTACGGCAGCCGTCTAAAGCTATTGCACAGACAGTAGTACATGTACGGCATTCGGCTCTCAATGTCCTCTTTGGAAACCGTACCGGTACGTCAACCGTCCCGAATGGGTTAAGTCACAAAATGCCAGAACGTGAAACAATGAAGTTTGACCTTATTGAAAGGTAAAAACGATGTATTGCAGTATCAAAGACGATATTATGAATTTTGGGGTTTCTATCCTACCTACTATGTATATTATAGGTAGACACATGTCACCTGTTATAAATCCTATCAATTAAAATTGCTTACATAATAATATATTTAAAATTATTGGCGAAATCAGAATGTGTCAAAGACCTTTAGAATAGAAATTTTTTATGACAATTTTTATTTATTAATAGTAACAGAGCAGCTGTTATTTTTGTGTAGACTGGCGCCTGCAACAAAATTAATAGTGAAAGTATATTTATACTTTATACTAGAATAAATTAATTAAAAATCGGTAAATAATATCTTTGCCCTGCAGTTTACACAAGCGTCTAGAGTCTGACCACAGCCCCCGCTACTTGTTCTAAGAATGCTGTAGTCTGACCGAGGGTCTGACTATAGACTTTTCAACCGGCCAATCATAGGCCGCCGTCTTACGAAAGTAATTTTGAGGTTAAGCGATGTATAAAGCCGGTTGTTGTAAATTAGGAACATGAAATGCTATTTATTAATATCGGTATGTTTGTTTGAAACGTCACGTATGCCAAAAACACTCCTTATCAAAATTCTCAAAAGTTCCTCGCGCAAAAAAACTACAAATGTTGTGAATATAATAAACAATTCAACAATAAACAGTGTCTTTCAAGGCATGAAAAGAAGCAACATAATATTACATACGTTAGGAATAATCAGATTTACAAGTGTACATACTACAAATATCAACTTTACACAATAAATACAATACTTGACCATTTAACAATCTATTATGTAATAATTTGAATTTAACCCCAGAAAATAAACAGTTTCAATGTTGTTATGTAACGAGAATTGTTTAATAAAAATATTTTAAAAGAAACCGAAGATTGTCATGTGTTCCTATTTTCGTTTTATTAATTATTTTGTATTTTGCAATAATATTTCTCAAAACAAAAAAAAAATCAAAACCTGTAAAAGTAGTAAGTAGGTACCTACATTATTAACGTAGGTAAGGTAGGTTTAGTCAAACATAATAATCACACTAGGGAAGGTTGTTGTAACATCACTAGTCTAAACCGTTCTCAAAAATATACATTTTTTTCCAATCTAAACTAGCCTCTTCAAAAAAACCTCCGCATTAGGAAATATTTCCATATTCACTATTTTTCGTCTGCGAAAATCAAAGTAATTCGTTTAGTTTATAATAAAGGTATATAAAAATATGTTTTTAATTTAAATATTAAACAAAATATTAACAGATCAGTGTTATTATACTAAAACTGAATTCATAAGATACTTCCTATGCAATATGATCCAAATGAAACTTTTTGAGTGCACTGGTTAGAGCCAACAGGGAAAGAAAACAGACATCCAGTTGATGAGTTGAACCAACTTTGAAAGTGTTATTATAAGATTTACAGCAACGATTCAGAGTGATAATTTGTAGTACTGGGTTGTATATGGAAAAAAACTTGTTTCGCGTGTTATAGGATGGAACGTTTATATTTAATAAATTAATAATTGGCGTTGAATCGATCATGTTGTTGAGAATTTTGTAGGCATATTTTGTGTCGTACATTTGCCTTTTATCCTCAAGTGATAATAACTTTAAATTCCGTTTGATTGAGATAAAATTGTCGTTTAAAGAAAATTTATAGTATAGGACTCTGTGGTTTTCAACCTTTTTGTGGTGGCGGAACACTTTTGGTAACAATAAGAAAATGGCGGAACACCACCTTTGTCAACATATTTGCGGTGAAGTATTCAGTTTATCAATAGACCAGGGCTGAAGCCTTTGAAAATGGTAAAAAGCGAAAAAAATAACAGTAGGATGAAACCCATTGAAAAAGGAAGAGAATATAACAAAAATGAAAGAAAAAAATAATTTACGGGCGATCCGAGGTCGGAAAGTGGAAAGGGGTAGGTTTTTAAGGGTAGAAAACGATTTATCTCGATTTCCGGCAAAACTACAAGTCCTATGGAAAAACGTTAAATGGCAAAGTTGTAGGTAATAAAAAGATCTGCAACTTTTGTATCTACACTTTTTTCACATAACCTCAAAATTTATGTGAAAAATTCAAATAACCAAGTTTTTGGTTTTTTATTTTTCTCCACTACTACTACTACTCAAAATTATTGTACATAATGATTAAAAAAAAAATCGGATTCGAGTTTTTTTTCGTTTCTTTCCATTTTTTGAGAAGATTTACCATAGTAATGTATATTTTTTACACCATCAGAAAGTAGAGATTTCAACGAACAAAAAGCCCACCGACTTTTTTAAAAAAGCAGATAATTTGACGTGAGAATTTTCGATTGAAAATTAGGGTGCTTTTTCGATATAAAGTCAAAATAAGGTGAAAAAATAAATATTTTAAATCAAAAAAATTACAGTGAATTTAAGACATAGAAATGTACTCGGAAATGTACCTTTTCACCAAATTTCGAAAAAATTTTTTTTTTTGTATAAGAAAAATAGAAAACCAAAAACTTGGTTATTTGAATTTTTCACATAAATTTTGAGGTTATGTGAAAAAAGTGTAAATACAAAAGTTGTAGATCTTTTTATTACCTACAACTTTGCCATTTAACGTTTTTCCATAGGACATAGTTTTGCCGAAAATCGAGATAAATCGTTTTCTACCCTTAAGAACTCACCCCTTTCCACTTCCCGACCTCGGATCGCCCGTAAATTATTTTTCTTTTATTTTTGTTATATTCTCTTCCTTTTTCAATGGGTTTCATCCTACTATTATTTTTTTTGGTTTTAAAATTATCGACCCTGGTCTACAAAAAATACTATCTCATGATTCAGATTAGTTGATATTACTAAATTATTTCGCGGAACACCTGGAAGAGGTTTGCGGAACACCGGTTGGGAACCACTGGATAGGTATTTTATAAATTTTTCTTAGAGTTTTTCAATTTTACCAATATATACGTTATATTAAGGATTCCAAATCACCGATCCAAATGAAAGTACACTACCACTACATATTAACGTACGCTAATTGGATTGGATTGGCATTACTAAACTGATCTTTTTTTTTCCAGAGAAATATGGCTGATACACTTGGCAAAATTCACCTTCCCAGCGACTGTAAGTGCTTGAATTATTTTTTAATAAAATTACGTAAATACATTTGATCAAAATTTCTGAAAATGGAGATCACAGGTCTTGTTACGTCACCTTGAATGGATATAATGTTTCATGTCCATAGTGCAAATCATGCTCCAAACATTCTTGTATTTTTTTTTTAATTTAAGTTAGATACTTACCCAATCTAAGGACTATTTTTTCAATGTTCCCTTAACTTTTAAAAGTACAGTGACATTTTGTGTAGCAGCAGAAAAATATTATTGCATATTACATTACTAACCATGATGGAAGAAGGATATGAAAATAAAACTATATATTAAAGACAAGGTAAGTAAGTACATTTTTTATTAAAAAAATATATGAACAAACAGTTTTAATACTTGCAATAATTAGTCTAAATCATTTATCATGAGATCGTGAGATGTTAAACCAATGCATGATCTGGTATCTATAGATGAAACAATAACAATTGATAAAATCGTATTCCATTTTCAAATAAATCAACATACAAATTTCGCCCCTCCACTTTGTTTGTTAAACTTACGCTGGTAAAAGTATCAACATGATGTGGGAAATTTAAATATTTGTCTTAAACCTTATAAATAAAAAGTCTGAAGTAGCCCGCAGCAGTAAGAGATCCTCCCCCCAAAGATGTGACCGCCACGGCATTGGTTTGAGGCCATGATGACGTTGTTTCATTCATTTTCATTTAAGGATGTCCACCGAAAATGTATCGCGGAAAATCCTCGTTGTTTGCGATGCATAGGTGCACCGACAAATAATAAATGGTGTTTCTTTGACAGCGGTCTGAAACTTTCTTCAGTTCATCGGTTTTGTGTAATATCGCCATCTATAGGCACCAGATCATCAGGTTAAACATCATATATTATTCGATGGGATGCATATTTTCAATGAGAGATTTCATTTTCTTGAACATAAATAAGGCTGTCATGGTACCAGACCTAAAAGCAATTTTATTTATTGTTTTTATTGCGATGATTAATTAGTTTATAATTTGTGCATAAATAAATATTGCATTAGTAGAGATATGGTATATAAAAAGTATGGGTTCAGGGAACCCTTATCTCTTCTATTATAGCGTTGTTTATAATATGGGCTAATAAACCTTTTAAATTCTAAATTGTTGGACAAATTAATGTTTTTGGAAATGGAAACAAGTTTAATCTAATTTAATTTTTTTATATTATCACTTCAATTTCAAGGCACTAGCCCCGATCCACTTCAATTTAATCGGGTCACGAATTTGAGATTTGCAAAATTTGGCCCTAAATTTCTTTCCACTTTAAAACATTTTTAATTTTGGAAACCAGTCGGAAGTCTGGTGAAGCCAAATCTGGTAAATAAGGATAAGGTGTTATGAGATAGGATTTCGAAATTTAATGATATTTTCTGTTGGGTAATCACAACTAGAATTTCTTCTCTAATAATCAAAATCAATCAAATAAACGTTTCAGTGTAAAAGTGTACAATCTCCATGTTTCATTAAAAATAGAAAGATGTCGTTTTACATAGTATTTGTAGCCCTGAATCGAAATAACTCATAATTTCTTGTCAAAACGGGCAAACTCCAACGGATTTTGAAGGGAGAAAATGGGATTAACTTCAAAATGTACAAGCTCCATTGACATTTAAGTTTCGAACCGTTGATCTCCTGTTCAATTTTAAAAATCAAAGTGTACAATCTCCAATGGGTTGTTTTGCTGTTAGTTTCGAATTATTTCAAAGCGTGCAAAATCCTGCGCAGACTTGTTGATAATAATTCGCGCCAAAGTCAATCCGAGTTTACTTTTTTAAGTTAGTTGCATGTGATGCGTAAAGCATTAAACAGTGGTTGTTTGTTGTTTACTATTTTCTTTGTATTTTAATGTATTGTTTTTAAGATTAATTATTTTCAAAGTGGGCAAACTCCATATTTGCTATTTTCAAAATGGACAAACTCCATTTGTTATTTCCAAAACGTACAATCTCCATCTCCTTTTTCCAAATAACTTTGATATTGTTTAAAAATGTTAAGGAAAAAAATTGTTTTTTTAGTCTAAGATGTGCCATAAATACAATAAAAAAGAAAAACTATCGTAATTGTTTGTATTTAATGAATTATGAGTTTTTTTCGTCTACTGATAATTTAGCAAACATGGAGATTGTACACTTTGAATGTATACCCCTCAATTTAAAAACAGTTTTCATAATTTCTTTTGCAAATTTTGTTAAAAATAAAAAGTCCATGACCACAGATACCCAAACATTTATCAAATACCTAATATTAGAAAGAATATTGTACACCAAATAACGATTTTCATGGTTAAGTTACTTGTAAAGTGCTCCGTCCAAAGCAAAAAAAGGGCTAAAATTGAACTATTGCGACAAAACTATCATTTTATATTCCAAAACCAGATATGTAATACGTATTTACTTACATCCAATTATCAAATAATCCAAGTTTAATATTCTTTAATCCAAGTCTGGAAGGTAAAAGGAAGGGCAGGACCGGTGTGTCGCCGCTAACGGGCATTTTTACGTGTGCTGCATAAATTTGAAGAAGAGATGTAAAAGACACAATTAATCCTAAAAATTAAAAAGATTATTCGCTTTTCCACTGGTCTGACGATCGTGTGACATTTTTATTTATTAAAATTGATATTTGTGTGAAAGTGATAATACTTATTGTTGATAAAGATTTCGCATTTTTATATTTCTTATAGCCTGGTGCCATTAGGTGCAGTCAATGCAATTGCAAGAAAAAATTGCCTCAGGGCTTTAGTGTCTTTCTGATCAGCTGATGCAATTTTACTTGTATCGCACGAAATTAGGAAATGTTCTGATTTGATTGCAAATAATAGCATCCAATTTTAGTGCATTTTCTAGTAATATTTTCAATACCAATCTGATAAAAAGTAAACATAACTTCCACAAAAGTATTTGTGTTTTAAAGCGTTGGGTGTAGTTTTTTGTTGATTCTTGTGAATATTTGAATCAGTAATATAACTTCACGGACTTCCCCACTTCTGTATCTATTGTTTTAATTAACAAAAATAACAGAAACACAATTTTACAATTAAATCAGCTGATTGGAAATAGACAAGATACTTGCATAAAAATAATTTTATATGTAAACGGTCATGCAATGCAATTAAGAACAAATACTAGTGACGCATTATCCCTTTCATTGTCTTATCAATACCCGTTTTTGGATAGCAATTAACCACAGTTTTAAACTTGAAAAAAGTTTATTAATAAATCAGTAAAAGCAAAAAACTGTATTTGGTCAAATTTCAAATTAAATTTATTCTACTAAGGATCGTACATTATGATTTGAGGTTCGTCATATAAAACTATAAAATTAACTAACTTAGGAGGCAGTTTAAAACATTAAATGTACGAGAAAAATCTACACACACAAATATAACATCGTTTAGGCATTCAAAAAGTGTGTAACAGCGGCGCACTCAGGATTTTATGTTAGGGGGGGCCCGCCAACCAGTGCTGGAAGCAAATTTGTTAATAAACTTTTAAGTTACGCATTTTTCTAGAACTTTGGAGCTTTTTTAACAGGTACTCTTGCAGGGAAGATCGCAATAGCCTAGTCATGGGAGTCGTTAAACGGTTTCTTAGGGGGGGGGGGGGGCATTGGCGGCTTGTGACTTGTTAACTTGGGGGTGTACTAAAAGCTTGCTGTAGGCGAAATGCGCCGCAGGCGAAATTTTTTTAAGACCACGCCCAAATTTGGTCAATAATTATTATAGTAAATATTTTAAAAATTTATGATTACCTTCTTATTCTATTGAAAATGAAATAAGATAAAAAATAAAAAGGCTAATTTATTTTTCATTAGTGGGTACATTGTTTAAAAGTAAAGTTCATTCATCTGTTTTTATTTGCAGCAAACTTATCAATAACAATAAAGTCCCTAGATTTACACTTTGTGGTATGTATCAAGTTAATTTCGAGAGTTAAGGTCTTCCCTTAATTTTAATTTCAATTTTTTGCTTAATACTTAATGAGCTAAAATCGTTTCTCAAACATTCATAGTCGTTTTGGCATTAAAACTGTTTATTTTTATTAAAATAAGTCTTTACTACCCCAAAATAATAACAAAAATATAAAGGAAAACTCGAAATAATAAATTCATACATTCAATCAAACCATATTAAACCTCAATAAGTCAACTTTTGTCAATAAGTCAACTTCCAGGGGGAGGGGTGGGGCAAATGCCCCACCTGGCCCCCCTCAAACGAGGCCCGTGAGGTAAATCTAAGAAAATTGACTTTTTAAAATACTTATCCACTTTCATAATTTTTCATTTCATTGGGGGTTTGTTCGGGCCAAGGGGGCCTTGCCCCCCCCCTGGGTGCGCCACTGGTGTGGAAAATGCATTTTTTATAAAAAAATCCTTTAGTTTTCTTCCAAATATACCTCTTGTTATGGATTGTTTGAGTTCTTCTGGCAGTTTATTGAAAATTTTGATGCAGGCATAGTGGGGAGATTTTTCATATCGTGTTGAAGTGTGTCTAGGGACTATAAGGCCATTTGCATTTCTTGTAGCATAGTTGTGATTGTTTCCGTTTTCCTGGAATTCGTTCTTGTCGTTGTATACATCTATGGAGCACTTAAGGATGTATATTGAAGTGACTGTGAGGATTTTGTGTTTTTTGTATATTTCTCTGCATGTTTGTGTTGGTTTCAATCCAAAATTTGCCCATGTTTCTTTTTTTGCTTTTGTAAATTTATTAATCCAGCGAATTGTACTCCAAAGATGGATATTTAACGGATTTTTGGATGAAACGAAGAGGTAACGAAATATTGATCAAAGAACGAAATAGTGAATGCTTCGCACTAATGTTTGCTCTTAATTGCCTCGCTATAACTTGCATACAGTGATTGCACCTAATGCAAACAAGCTTTTAGATATAATACTATGTTCCAAAATTAATTTACCTATGTTATACACCCTGAAAACAGACAAGTGCTTGGGAGTTTCTCTATTTAACGTCTTCAATTGTTTGACGTAGTCCTGTAATTTTCCAATACGTGGCACCCACTGCTCTTCATTCGTTTCTGAGAAAGATTGAAAAATTTGTCCGTCATGTCCTGATACCTTTAAAAACAATGTGTATTTTAAATCACGATACACTACTATCACTATTATATTACAATAATCCTACTTACATTTGACAATTGTGATATAAAGTCCAAAACTTTAATAAATTGTATTGTTGGTCCACTGTCGGTAAAATCCGGATGGCCGAGGTCTTTTAGGTACTGCATGGCGTCCGCAACTGTTTTGCCAATACTCTCCGTGTCGTAACTCAGCTAAAAAATAAATGACTTACTAAGAATAGCCTCGCAGCTAGGACATCAAAAACCGAGGCTATGTCGGCTGCCCAAAACATAGACATTTACCTTTAGATAAGCAAACAATAATCACGAAAGTGGCAAATTTTTGGCCTTGCGCATGTAAACAAAACCACACAGGAATAGGCATGCGCACTGCAAAATTATTAAGTTTTTTAGTGGCGAAAATTGAAATTCTATCATTTGGATTTATGGTCTTTAGTAAACTACACCATAGGGTTAGAATTTCAATCTTTGCCACTAAAAAAATTAAACTTGTTTACAAACGCTCCTTTTCGAAGTTTTTATCCCGTAACTTTTTTCCTCTGGTATTTTGGAAATTCGTATATGTATAGCAGGTAATTTACCCCTTTGGGTTAGTTTACTAAAGATGATAAATCGAAATCCAAATTGTAGAATCTTGGCCACTGAAAAAATTAAAATTTGTTTACAAACGCGACAGGCGGATTTGACACGTACCGCAAAAAAATTTCGTTGCAGCATAAACGTTGCTGATAAACATTGCTAACTTCACACATATCAAAAAATCCACAGAGAAAACGTAAATCACAACAATAAAAATGGCGCCAAGCCGGTTCTGGAGTGTATTTTGAGGATGTCGCTAAACAAGGAAAACCTAATAACAAGACTGTTGTGCGCATGCCCATACCTGTAGGACGGCAAGGTGTGTGACTGGCGAGTTGTGCTTACAAACATTTTTTCACCCATAAAACTTTACTTTTGTTTGTGCACGAAATAAGCTACTTATACGATTCTAAAGGTAGAAAAAAAAAGTTTGGGAAAAGAAATAATATGGAGTTCCACAAGGATCAATATTAGGTCCGTTATTATTCTTAATTTACATTAATTCCGTTTCCAAATTAAACTTTGCAAAATCTTCTTTTATATTTATAACTAAAAATAAAATAAATTCCATCATTAACCCCTTAACATTTAATAATGAAAATATTTAATATTCAAAAACGACAAAATTTTTAGGATTAGTTTTAGACGAAAATTTAAATTGGAAATGCCATATCCAGTATATTATCAACTCGATATCTTCTTTGGTATCTGTTTTGTACAGAGCTTGATATTTTATTCCTTTGAAATACTTAAAAAATATATATTTTTCATTCATATATTCAAAATTACAATACTTAGCTTCTGCATGGGGATCTGCTTGTTTATCAAACTTAAAACCATTACAAAAATTGCAAAATAAAGTTATTAAATATTAAATGTATACCTACACAAATTACCACATTTAGAACCAACTGTTAATCTATATAGACCGAATGGGTACACGTTCAAAACATTTATAAATTAAAAATTTGTATTCTAATTCACTCAATTATTTTAAAAGAAAAAAATCAAACAACACTTCAGGAGAATAAGACATTACATGACCCTAACACCAGACGTTGTATAAATTATCAAAGTATACCAGTAAAAAGTAATTTCGGAAAAAAAAATCGCTTTTATATAATGGAATAATAAAATATAACAATCTTCCAAAAAATATCAGAAAAATTAAAAAATTGGCAACTTTTAAAAAACAATTAAAGATATATTTACTAAATTAAATTATTTTTACTATTTTTTAAAATTTATTTTATTAATGAATTAAATTGGATTAAATTCCTTTTTTTATTGTTATTTTTTTTAATGATTATTATTTTCTATATTATGTTGTCAGGGGCCGTTCAAATATTACGTAAGCAGATTTATTACAATTATTTACCCCCCCATCCCCCTTGTCAGCAAAAGTAAGCAAAGCTCTTACCCCCTCCCCCCATGCTTACGTAAACATTTTTCAATTATAAATGTTTTTTTTTTAATTATAATTTTAAAAATAAGAAAATAGATTTAGGATAGAGATTAGATTTTACTGATACAGTATTCAACATAGAGTAAGGGACAAAAATATTATAATCTTACGAACATAACAAACTTATTTTAAATTTTTGGTACACATATTAAATTTTCGTGTAAAAAAGTAAATAACTACCGATGACGTAATCATCATCTAGACTCCCCTACCCCCCATGTCATCCAAAATAAGCAAAACAAAGACCCCCCCACCCCCCCATAGTGCTTACGTAATACTTGAACGGCCCCTCACTTTCCATGTAATGAACTGTAAAAGTTAGTTTGGACTAAAGACATTTTGAAAGTTAGATGTCTATGGTTTCACAATGTTATTTTTGACTATAATTTTTATTAAAAATGAAACTTTGTCACAATCAAAAGGAAATATGATTACCCGTTTTCTTATGATCACCCAGTCATAAACCGTGTCCATTCCGTAGCACTGCATATCATTCTCTTCAATTTTTTTAACATCTGTGATCAAGTGGTACTCCAATTTTTCCTTTTTATGGACTAGATTTCTCTCTGCCGCCCAGTAGTTTTTTAAAGAACCTTTAGAGGGAAATTAACGATCATAACGGTTTATTTATATTTTTAAAATAACTATAGGTAGCCCTTGCTGAACGTATTGTTCCATGCAATACTAACTAAAAATACAATTTACCTAAGAGAATATCCAAGTCATAGATAATGTGAACCATTCGTCCATGAACAGGATGAGCAAAACACGGTTTTATATTATTGACTGTTGATTTCATAAAATCGATTTCAGCGCCTAAAATTTGTAAAACTAAATATTTATTGTGTAGTAATTTAAATCCTTTTGACAGTCGGGTTGTAGAAAATTGACAGCTTAAAGTTTATACTTTCTTATATTACCTAGCTCTTCTGCCAAAGCAAAACTGAGGTGTGGGCTGACACAATTTAACGTTACTGAAACAACGTCTATATCGATTTCATTCAATCTGGTAAGGGTTTCCTCTATAGAATCGGCGAAATATTTTATATCTGGATTATGAACGAAAAATAGGCCTATTGGTATTTTCCAGTTGTCAGTCAGTGATATTACCTAAAAAAAAAAAATTAAGAAATTTTACTACTCTAAAAATTCTGTTATAAATATCAACATTTTTTAACACAGTAGGTAAGTACTCCCAGTGGTTGGGTTAGGTTAGGTTGGAAATGAGTGGGTTACATCCAATCCTCCACTGTGACCATAAAATGATCTATTGTGGCTCTACTCCCAATGGACCGACTTACCATAAATACTACAGCCTTGCTGGCCATCTTCTTAGGCTCGTTTAAGGGTTTCTTGCCCATTCCCTCCGTATAACCCCATATTTTACCCTAAAAAATGATATCAGAAAAGAAATTTTAAAATTATTGTCCTTGCTTACCTGAAATTTTTCATATTTCTGAGTGAGTTTGGTTTCGTCTATTAATAAAGCACATAGAGTGTTTTTCTCAATAGTCTTGTTGGCCTCGGAAGCATTTCTCAGGATGGCAAATGGCTCTTTTAATATTCCGACTCGAAGTTCCGGTTCACCTTCTTGGGGTTCAACTGATTCACTGAAATATATTGATTAAACTGATTACGAGTTTTTAGAGAATAAAAAATAAAAAGCAGTTTAAACAAAAGTGCGAAGAAGAAGAAAGAAAAAAATCAATGCAATACACTACTTAAATAAGGGCAATGATATATACTGAAAGCAAAAGAAAATTTAGCCAACATTTTTATGTTGGGCAAGAACCTACGTTGACGATTCATCAACTAGATATTCTTCGATGTATATTTCTGAATCTACGGGTGAAGGTTCACTTTCAGACCTAAGAAAATATTATTTATTATCAGTTATTAATTGTTATATCAAATACACAGCAAATTATGTTTATAGCTAAGATTTCACCATTATTGTGTCTGTGCAGTCACTGTTAATTTTTCTCCTTTTACTTACCCCATAGCTATGAGCTATTATGTGACCAGTAGAGTTTTATACCATTTTCTTTTAATTTGTAACAGTTATTTTTCACCAAAAAAATCAACTAAAAACATAAACTGTTGTTTAAAAATTGAGGTTAGAAGCACAATTAGCACTATTAGCAGCGTTGTTCCAAACATATTATTTATCGTGCCACTTTTTATGGGGAATCGTGCCATTTTACCAAACGAAAGTGCATGTAGTGGTGCGTTTAGTAAAATCTAAGGGCGAGATTACAGAAAATGCTAACTTTGCATATTTGCAAATATGACGGACTTGCAGACGCAAAATAATTTGCAGAGATTGGACATTCAAACAACTATTTGCAAATTCGCCATTTTTACCGTAGTTCACCGTTTTACTGATTTATTGATATCGACTACCAAATACGTAAAATATGCTCAAATCCATAATGAATTAAGGTTGAATTCTCAACGTCATTCAATCTATTGCCAACCTATAACCTATTTCGCGTTGATTTTTTGAGTTTATTATTTTAATAACTAACATTTAAAGAAAATCAATATCGTCGGTACATTATTTAGGTAGTATCTGGTATATTACGAAAATATCAATTTATTTCATTGCTAATTTTGGGAGAATTGTATAGTGAAAGAACAATGAGTGACAATGACATAATAATGTTAAAAAAAATCTTACCCGATATTTTTCGCTATACAATTCTCCTAAAATAAATTATGAAATTCCTTGATATTTATTAAATATGTCAATTATTATCTATAGAATATCAAGTCGATACTGATTTTCTTTAAATTTTGTATAAAAGCTAGAAAACATAAATAAATCTACGCGAAATAGGTTATAGGTTGGCAAACATGTTGATACTCCCACCTTAATAACTTAACTCTTATGACCGTATGCACCATTTTACCCATTAGGCATGATTAGGTGATCGTGATTAACCAGGTAACCGTGATTAAATAAAACAGCCTATGCACCAACTAAAAGGATATGTGGGTTTTGTAATCAGGGTAAAGTTAAAACCTCGATTTGGCAACATAGCTCAGATGCAAAAATTCGTGCCATCAACCAGAAAAATAAACCCTTTATTTTTCTGTGACCAGAAACACCAAGCAGATTGACAGTTGTGGTCATGTTTTCTTTTTGTTGTTTTTTTAACTTTTCCGAGAACTTTTTCCAGTTTGGCTGTTTTGCCCATTAAACCCGTAATTTCACATCTAGAGTCATGGAGTTTGACTCACAGAAAAAAAGGGTTTGACTGGTGAGGAAGAAAATAATATATTAGATGCGAAAAAGAAAAGAACTGCTAGCTGAACAAACCCTATTTATCTATCAAATCAAAATAATTTTGTCTCCGAGGTCTTTCTAGCTCTCGGAAAGCCATCATTAAAAATATCCATTACATTAAAATCATCATCGAAGATGATTTCGTCTCCCATTTTAATTTTATTATTGAAAATTCCAGACAAATTTCAAAACAAAACAGGAAAATAACCTTTTAATCATGATTAAATATATAACCCATCAAGATTGGCTGGTTAACTTTAATCTTGATTAAGTTCCTGAGCAGTGCTGGCGCATTGGAAATTTTCTTAATTGAGATATTTAATCATGATTATAAGCTAATCATGATTAACTGGCCTTGGTGCATACGGTCATTAACGTTTTCTGGTTTGTCTTTTGTTATGTATCTGATACAAATTGTCAATAACCACCAGGTGTGCCACTTTTGGCACGATTGTGCAGCAAGGAACAACGCTGACAATTGGAAGTTAGGTTAGCAAACAGTTGAGGCCACAGAGGAATAATGGGTGATATGACTGATACAGACATAGGCAAAAAACGGGAAAGAAAGGCCAACGACTAAGTTGAGCGTTCCTTTTAAAAATTTAACTTAGCACAATATTTTCCTCCTCCCTTGCAGCGGTTAAGGATACCCGTCTTAATTTCTCATACGGACGGATTATACGAAGTTGTTCACGAAGCGTTTGTTTCTTTAACAACTTAGCTAAGCAAATATGTTTACTTTGCTTTGCTGTTTAAAAGAAACAAATGGAGAGTATACAATATATTTTGCTTAGCTAAGTTGTTAAAGTTACCCGAACAACTTCGTATAATCGCATGAGAAATATAGAGGGGCTTACTTAACCGCGGCAAGGGGGGAAGAAAATATATGTGTTGTTTTGCTTTGCTTTTTAAAAGTAACGTAAAAGGAACTCGGCTATTCTCCCCGCACTTTTATAGTAAATACCAAAGTTTTAACGCATTTAGGTTAGGTTCTGTCATATTTAACATATATTGCACACAATTTATGTCAAATATGATAGAACCTAAACACAATTTATGTCAAATATGATAGAACCTAACCTAAACGCGTTAAAATTTTGCTTGGTTTTTACTATATCAATATTCAAACAAGTATACACTAAATAGGGCATGTGCACAACCTGACAGATGACAGTCGCCCTGAGGAAAAACATATTAAGGTTAGTTTTATGACGTTGACATCGGTATATTTTCAGGTTAGTTTGTTTGTCAAATCAGGACAAGACGTCATGATTGCACAACCTGACAGTTAACACTAAATGACAATCGCCCTGAATGAAAACATTAAACATAAAACCAAAGCGAATATTCTTTATAAAACAAAATCCAAAAAATATGATACTGCCTACAATAATTATACTTATTATTCGCACAGAAAAACTACCAAAAAAACACTAAAGAACATCCAAACATCAAAAATACCTGTAAACCTGTCAATATCAATAATACCTGTAACCTGTAACGGTAAAAACAGGTTTTGCTTTTCCTCAGGGCGTCTGTCCAATGACGTCACGTGCACATGCCCTATACAGTGGCATTGTTTTAAAAGTTTATGTCACAAAAATAATAAAAAATTGTTTTAACAAAATGAATAAACACCACAATATACACGTGAACAAGTAAGGTAACAAAATCGGCCATTTCCAATTAACGAATTGGAATTGACTTGACATATTTTGGTTCGTAATATAATTTCAAATGGTTTTCAACCCTTCTAGAGGAAAAAAATTAATTCGCCAAATATGTGAAGCCTTTCCTATAGAGATGCTATTTTAAAAACAGGGCTGGAAAAATAAGCATCCACTTTTAGTTCTGCGGTATCACTATCACTGGTTAGCTCAAGGATTTGTATTTAAAAAACACAGAAATTATCAGGCACGCCACTGGTTGTGTCAAGTTTACCATATTTTTCCTTTGTAAATGGGGGTTTTGATGATCTCTAAATCGATTGCTGCTATTAGTTTCTAGATAAAAAATGATTGCTAAAGATACGTATGCCAATGAGTTAACTAAAATATTAGGCATTGGAAAAAAAACAAAATTTAAAAAAAATTCAATTCGGTAATAACGAAGGTAAGGCCGAGACAATTAAGAAATAATGAGCAATATGCAATAAGAAAAAGGTAATAAGAAATATTGATGGCACAATACAGTATTGTGGCATAATGTTTGAATTGCTACCTGTCAATAAATCTTCTTTTAACTTTTCGTTTTGTCGACGGAACGGGTTATTTTGGTGTTTTGTTGTTTTTTACGATTCTCTCTTATTTTTGTAAGCTCATCGGTTTTACTACAAACACATAAACAACTTGTTAAAAGAAAATTTAAAATACCTCTCTAACCTGTAAATCAAACCGTGGTAGGAAAATATTTACAATGCTGTATTTTGGCAATGGTTGAACAGATTTCGACCAGTATTCAAGATTTTGAAAGCTCTTTTCCTATAGATTTTCCGTGATATTTTTTTTTTTTATTTTTTATTTATTTATTCTTTATTTCAAAATTACATTGAATTAACAAAGTAAAAAGAAATGTCGTCACAAAAGAAAATGTAGTACTTATAACCTATATGTATTTACAAATTCTTAGCCCTCTAAATAATCATTAATGGTATATGGTTCTAGATCTACAAGAAATTTTTTTAGCCTTTTTTTAAACAAACGGTCATTTGGGGACTCCCTAATTCTATCGTCCAGCCTGTTATACATTCTTATACACATATAATAAGGATTTCTTTCTGATAGTGCCAACCTATGTATTGGATAATTAATGTCTTTTGTTCGTGTATTATATGTATGACAAGCAAGAGTGTTAAATTTATCTCTATGTTTATAAAAAAATAATATCGTTTCGTAAATGTACAATGCATAAACAGTTAATATGTTTTTTGACTTAAACATACCCCTACATGATTGTAAATATGACAGTTTATACAATATTCGCAAGACACGTTTTTGAATGACAAAAATTTTTTCAAGTTTAGCATTTGTTCCCCAAAAAATAATTCCAAACCTCGCTGTGGCTTCAAAATTACCAAAATACAGTGTTCTTTTTGCTGTTTCGTTTAAATATTTAGTTATTATGCGTAGGCCAAAACAAATTTTATTTAATTTTTTACTAAGATGATCAATATGATGTGACCAGTCTAGAAATTCGTCAATGTGAATGCCTAGAAATTTTATGTTTTTCTCTACCGGTAACTGATTTTGATCAAGTTCCACAGATGCCGGTCGTTCTTTTCTGCTAAGTTTAGTTTTAAAAATAACTATATTAGTTTTTTCTCTGTTTAATAGCAGTTTGTTTTTTTGAAACCACAGTTTGGTATCCTGGAAAACCGTTGTTGCATTAGTTACTAACTCCGCAAGGTCCGTACCACTTACCAATATATTAGTGTCATCGGCATACTCTGTAAGACTTGACGATGGAACTGAATTTTTAATCTCAAAACTTAAATTTAAATCATTTATAAATATAATGAACAGTATTGGTCCTAATATGCTTCCTTGTGGTACTCCCAATGTGTTTTGCAAAATATCAGACTTATACATATAATTTTCTTTCTCCAAAACTACTCTCTGTGTGCGGTTATCCAAATATGATGAGATCCATTTTAAAGCGCTGCCCCTAATACCATATAATTCTAGTTTCTTTAAAAGCATATTTCTATCTAAACAGTCATAGGCCCTTGAAAGATCCAGAAATACCCCCATAGCCATCCTACCCTGCTCAAGGTTCTCCAGAATTAAACGAGTGAATTGAAAAATGGCTGTTTGAGTTGATTTTCCCTTAAGGTATCCATGTTGGTTCCCCGAGAAAATACCACACTCATTCATAAAATTCATCAGGCGGTCACACATTACCAACTCGAACAACTTGGAAAAGCTCGGAAGAAGGCTTATGGGTCTATAGTTATTCATGCTCTCTGAGTCTCCCTTGTTTTTATAAAGGGGTTTAATTAATGCTAATTTAAGTTGATCCGGAAAAATGCCCTCTTTAAGTGAATTGTTAATTAAGTAACATAGTATATTACAAATTGATGGGATACAAAATTTGATAATGCTGGTGGGTATTTCATCATCCCCACTACTATGCTTGTTCTTAATTTTTTCTGAAAGTTTTAAAATTTCTAAATACGTAACAGGCTTAAGATACAATGATTTTAAGTTACTTTCTACATCACATTCCCATTCTAGGTCTTTAACATTCTTAAGTAACTCGGGAACTATTTGAAGTAAATACTCATTATAGTTGTTAGGCAATTTTTCAGCATCTCCAGAGAGCATGGTACTACTTTTTCCTGGTTTCCCTGAGATCTCATCATATATAGTCCACAAACATTTATTTTTATTATCTGACCGCTTTATTCTATTTTCATAACTCTTAGACCTAACATCCACTAATATTCTATCATACTCTTTTTTTACCTCTTTATACCTTTCATTAAAACCTTCTAAGTGCGTTTTCAGATGTAAAAGGACATCCAATCTATCCTTAACCTCTTTTACCTGCTTGTCACTTTCATATAAATGTATTTTAATTGGTTTCTTGTTAACTAGTTTTTTGGGGAAGCATTCATTAAAAATGGGAATAAATAAATTCATATATAATAGTGATTTTTAAAGATGGCCATTTTCTTATTTTACAGGGGTCGAGAAAATCATAAATATAAAATTGCTAAAACTATGGTAACTGGGTTTCTTAAAGCTGTGCCAACCGGGCTATATGCTTTTGTTTTGTTTCAAAATTGGTCATTTGACACTTTGGGTCAATATTTCGGAACGTTTTTTTTTCCTATTTGATTAAGAGCTGTTTGGCAATTATTTTTGTGTTTTTATGTTTTTTTATATTGTTTATATGTTTTTGTAAATTTATTTAATAAAATTTGGCTTTAAACATGGCGTTTTAATTTTTTTTGTCCCTCTAAAACATGTAAGTATACCAGAGTATACCTATATACATTAAATTTAATTATTATTATTATTATTAAAATTTTAAAATATATAATACTGGTCGAAATCTATTAAACCGAAGTCAAGGTACAGCTTTTTAGAGATTTCGCCAAAGAATTGGTACATTTTTTGTTTATTAGTGTATCTTTTGCCAAATAGCTCTTAATTAAATAGGAAAAAAACGTTCCGAAATATTGACCCAAAGTGTAAAATGACTAATTTTGAAACAAACAAAAGCATATAGCGCGGTTGGCATAGCTTTTTTAATAAACCCAGTTACCATAATTTTAGCAATTTTATATTTATGATTTTCTCGACCCCAGTATAATAAGAAAATGGCCATCTTTAAAAATCACTATTATATCACGGAAAATTTATAGGAAAAGAGCTTTCAAAATCTTGAATACTGGTTGAAATCTGTTCAACCATTGCCGCCAACATACAGCATTGTAAAGATTTTCCTACCAAAATTTGACACATTTTTTGTTTAATACTGTATCTATTGCCAAAAGACACTTATCAAAAAACTGGCAAAAAGGTCTGGAGATATTGGTCATCTTGACGGCACATACCGGGAATTTCTAACTTTACCAGTTTACTCTACAGAATGTTTCAAATTTACGGCACAAAATCGGCTCTACTAATACCACCTTGTATATCAGTTGAATCGTTTTACAAATTAACGTTAGGAACTTAAAAAGTTTTGTAACACCTTAGGTTTTAAAAATTAGTTGGTCAAAATCGGATGAGCGGTTCATAAGATAGTTAAGAACAAACTTTTGCTAGATTTTAGAGTATCCGCTAATTTTGACGAGAAGTGTATTTAGGGGTGGTGGGGCATATTCCAGATAGCTTTTCATCGGCCAATAAGAAACTTGCAACAGAAAATCCATTTGGCTATCTTAAACTTTGTTTCTTGTTGCTTTGAGTTGTGTGTATTTTTTGTCCAAGTGTTACTTGGCCGTGATTTCAAGATAATACCGGTTCGGTTCGGAGCTTTGACCCTCTTTGTCCATATACGGCCGGGCACTTTTTTCATTGTTGCCCACAATGAGCCGATGTATTTTTAGTTTCTCTCTTCCGTTTTGCCCGTCCACTTTTTAACTTCCTACACACGGCGGGCTTGCCAATTTTACATTTGGGTCAGGTAATTACAGGGTGTTCAAAATTTCAAAGATTGGTTTTATTTCGTGGCTACTCATCATTCTGCCGCTATATTTTGTAGTATGATAGTGTGGGGGTTGCTTCAACCCGTTAATGGTTGGAATTATCATTGGAAACAACCCTCTACAAGTCTTATAAATACAACCCCATTTGGAGGGTGGTTTCAATCCCCATGCGTACCGGACAGTGAAGCGCTAGGGTGAGAGAGGGGACAAAGTGTGCATTATGTGCCCACTCCAAACTATATTTTTAATATATTAAGTAAGTGCAGCATTGAACGCGAAACATGCGCAGGCGTACCGCTTGCCGCTTGATTGGCTCCTAGCTACAATATTTGGGCGGCAAAACTCTTGTATGTTGTCAAGGTTGCTCATAGCGTTTTCCATTGGTGAGTTTGATGCGTGTCAAATGTATTTCTATGTTTTACCAATGAATAACGTCATAACTTTTAATCTATCGCACGTTGAGTTCGATGTTTCAGTTGTAAATAAAATGAACGCTGCATTTTTCAAGCCATTGTGCTAATAAACCATTAAAACATCCGTCCAAGTTTGAAATTATGATGTATGCGATGGTAAAAGAACTTAGCCCAGTCCTGTTGCCAACATCTTAACGTAAAATAAACTAGACTTCAACAGGGTGCCATAAATGACAGGTGATTTAGCCACGATACGGGGATACGGCGTGTTCTTAGAGAAATAATTTTATCGTTGTGTAGATTTATGTTTCGGCTCGATCCTCATAATTATGTGACCAAATAATCATAATTTGACGGTACTACTGTTATAAATCTACAAATTTGATCTGCCTCCTTCTGCCTGTAAAATATAGTGCCTATTTAAAATACTCTCGATCTTACGGAATTTTAATTTGTGGTCACCTCGTATACTCCAAAACGGATGTTATTTTTTCTTTCCATTGTATGTGGTTATAAAATTCTATTCAAAAAAGGGTTTTCGATTTTCCGCATTTAAACGAACATAGCATTTTCTCTTGTAATACTCAGAAATGTCACGTGCAGCGATCAAAATATAATAAATTCATTATTTTAAAAGCGATATTTTATAATAAAAACTCCGTTGCAGCGGAAACTTTCCACGTTCCGTGGAAAATACCTATAGAAAAGCGGTATTACAGATAATGGTTTTCCAATAATTTACCCGTTTTATCCGTTCTAGCGGAAAACGCTTGCAAAAGTTCTCTGCTGTGGAAATGCATCGGTTTGTGGAAGGTTATGGGTTTGATATTTTAAATTGGAAATGCTATAAGGAAATTACTTTTCTACGACTATTTTTAATTAAAAAATTCATTGTTAACTAGAATATGATCTGCAAAATGTAGACAAGTTTTTTAAGAGTTCCATTAAGGTGGAATTATCAACGTCATTCAATCTATTGCCAACCTATAACCTATTTCGCGTTGATTTTTTGAGTTTATTATTTTAATAACTAACACTTCAAGAAAATCAATATCGCCGGTACATTATTTAGGTAGTATCTGATATATTACAAAAATATCAATTTATTACATTGCTAATTTTGAGAGAATTGTATATTAAAACAACAATGACATAATAATGTTAAAAAAAATCTTACCCGATATTTTTCGCTCTACAATTCTCCTAAAATAATTTATAAAATTCCCTAATATATATTTAATATGTCAATTATTACCCATAGAATATGCAGTCGATATTGATTTTATTTAAATTTTGTGTAAAAGCTAGAAAAATAAATAAATCTACGCAAAATAGGTTATAGGTTGGCAAGCATGTTGATACACCCACCTTAAGGCAATACTTATGTTTATAACGTAAATCATTCAATTAAAAAAGATCCAAGTTGACCTTAACTTTCATTATACGATAATTTTGTCTCATCAGAAAGAACAAAAGATATTTCATTCAAAAACCATCTCTAGGTAGGAAAGGCTACTGCGCGCCACTGACTTTTTTTAAAATTATGTATTTTTTTCGAATTAAGCAACTACAAATACAACTATTTTATCTTCTGAGTTTTTTTCATTTCTTGCTTTGTTTTCGAGAAAAAAATAAAAACCACTTTATAGCATGTCCCCGGGACAATAAGAGTTATAGTTGTTACTATTAAAACATTGCAGTAATAAATTATTCCATTATGCGATTATTTTATGTTAATTTCTTTTATTGATAACAGTTTTAATCTGTGCAAAAAAATTCAAAAGAGGACTTTCGTGTAATTTTAATTGCTTAATAGTTTGGTAAGTAATTTTTTACTCTTATTGTCCCGGGCACATTCAATAAAGTGGTTTATATTTTTTTCTCGAAAACAAAGCAAGATATGCATAAAACTTAGGAGATAAAATAGTTGTATTAGTAGCTTAAGGTTGAATTATCAACGTCATTCAATCTACTGCCAACCTATAACCTATTTCGCGTTGATTTTTTGAGTTTATTATTTTAACAACTAACATTTAAAGAAAATCAATATCGTCGGTACATTATTTAGGTAGTATCTGATATATTACAAAAATATCAATTTATTTCATTGCTGATTTTGGGAGAATTGTATAGTGAAAGAACAATGAGTGACGATGACATAATAATGTTAAAAAAAATCTTACCCGATATTTTTCGCTATACAATTCTCCTAAAATAAGTTATGAAATTCCTTGATATTTATTTAATATGTCAATTATTACCTATAAAATATGAAGACGATAATGATTTTCTTTAAATTTTGTATAAAAGCTAGAAAACATAAATAAATCTACGCGAAATAGGTTATAGGTTGGCAGGCATGTTGATACTCCCACCTTAATTCGAAAAAAATACATAATTTTAAAAAAGTCAGTGGCGCGCAATTTTTTTGGCAAAAATATTAGTTGGACTGTCTTCCGGGCCGCCACTGGCCTTAATAATTTTAATCTAATTGAGGCTAAATTATCCTTTTGTTATTACAAACAGGATTGCTAAATTTCAACAAAATCGAATAAAAGAGTATTGAGATATTTACGAACATCCGATTTTTTTTAAAGTTTGTCACCCTGTATCTTAAAAACTATGCATTTTCGGACCCATGTTTATATAAACTTTTTTACTTAAAATCACTTAAAGAAGCACCCCTTGGAGTTTGGCCACATACTTAAATAACACCCTGTATTTTAGGAGGTGCTGGATTGACCCACCACACTTTACTTTTTTCTATTAGTATTCTGCACGCAACAGCCAATTTCGGGTCTCAAAAATTCCGAATTTCATGGATTTACTCCTTTATAGCCACAATAATAATAAACTTTTCCTGTTGATAATAAAAGGGATATTTCCTTCTCAATATAATAAAAAATCCTTGGAGACGTAAGTAGCCTGTCTGGAAGTAATTGATATAGTTTGTTGTATCCCCGCAGTGAGTCATCTGGTTCCGATAAAATTGAAATACATAGGCGTCTCTTGTATTCTTTCTGTATCTTTTCAATGTTAGTTTTATAAAGCATGCAGAAATTAAGGCGCGTTATACAGAGTTAGGAGAAGTTACCAGAACGGACGATTATTTCAAAAGATACAGGAGTTAGCAAAAATGGCTTATATAAAAGTTGTAAGGCTTAAAAATCTACATATCTGTAATAAATTGGAATATACAGGTTCGCCCAAAAAGTTGTGGAGAATTAAAGATATATTTTTTAAATGGAACACCCCGTATATTTTTACTTATTTTGATCGTTTAGTTAATTTAGAACATTTTTTATTAACCATACGTTATGCCTAAATTCATTAGTTTCCTAGATATCATGACATTTTACAAAACACAATATAAATTTCAATAAACCATTTAATAAGTTAGCACGTATTCGTATTTACTTTTATATAAGACATTTTTTGCAAACTCCTGTATTTTTTTAAATTGACCGTTCTGGTAGTTTCTCCTAGATCCTAGATATCCCAGATATGAGCTAGGTCATCGTTTCCTTTTCGGGACCAAGTTTCCTGTACTCCAAATAAGACAAAATAGTCTATTACGTCACACCCGCACACCCATATTTTTCATGGCCGCCCTAACTCCTTTTTTCTTTGTCAGTTTTTGTACTAAAGATATTGTAGACAATAGATTGTCCATTAAATCAGTAATAGTATTCTTAACTTTTAAATAATAAAAATTTATGAACCAACAACTAAACCGCGTACGGCGCTAAGTAAGATATAGTGGGGGTGCGCGTACAGCAACTGAACGTATTTCCATTGGTTGGGGGCCATGAGCAGAGTTATAGAAGTTGGAAAATGCAATATATTTCTTGACAAAATGGTGCCGGCAGCGAAGCGAGGGGAAACCGGCTAATACTACTTGACCAATTGCAAATTTCTGGTTTAAGTGGCAGTTGCATGTAAAAAATAAATATTTTGTTCGTAGTTAAAAGTAGATCCGCCTATGGTCCCCTTATCCTTTGGATTTTCCATGCTTTCCCGGTTCCTCACGCATCTGCTTACGCTACACGTGAAACTCGCCTGGACGGCGCCTCCAGACCACCCTACTCCATATAGTATATTTCGCCAGTTTTTATTGACATTGACATGGAGATCATAATGCTTTTGATACAGAGTGTTTTTGCTTTACTCGCGAAAACAGTGTTTTGATATATTCTTGATATATTCTTTGTATATACAATATTTTCGTTAAAAGAGGATCGGACTCGAAACGATTCCCTGAGGAACACCAATCCTGATTACCTGCCTTTCACTCTATGTATTATTGATTTTAACCATTTGTGGTCTTTCTTGCAGATCATTTTTTATTAAATTTAGTGCAGTTCCTCTCACGTCGTATTTGTTTATTCATTTTTTTTTCTTTAAACCCATATTTTACTGCAAACTTATACAAAATCTTATGCGTGCGAAAAAGTGGATATTTTTAAACTAAAATGCGTACAGATAAACGGCAAAATGCGTACCCTTGTAGGAAAAAGTAATTTATCGGTCCGTCTTTTGTTACTTTCCATTGTCCATCTGAAGTGATATTTTTCGGTTCAAAAAGTATCTAGAAAGTGCTTCGTTTCCGGTCGATTAAAAAAAAAAGTATTTGTCGATTTTTTTTGTAATATTTCTGTTATAAAATAACCAAGGAAATGGTATAGGCGCGTTGTCACTTTTTCCTCCTTTAAGTGACTAAATTATATCGGGCGCACCCTTTCCAAATTATTGACCCACTCAAATCTTTCGAGCAAGGGGTAAGATGCTGTTTTTCTAATTGAAATTCTAGATAATGAAAATCCGCCAAGCCGAAAACATTTTTAGACAGTCAAATATGATCTTGTTATTATTATCACCTAAAGAATACTAATAAACATACAATAAGTAGTTAGAAGACCAGTTTTAAGACATGTTTATGAGCGATCTAAGCTACACGTTAAAACCGGGGGTTTTAAAATTCAGGATTTCTGTATAACCAACCGTCTTAATGTAGCGTCCCGACGCCAAATCTACGTCATCTACGACGCCCGCAGCACCGGCGTCCAGTCAGTATTCAACCCTCGTCGCGAAAACTTACGCCCTCAAGGGTCAAATTTTTATAGACCCTTTCCGCCCTTGGCCACCATCCAGAAAGTACAAAAAGTTGCAATTTATTTTATTGCGTAGTAGGCCTGTTGTTTTTAAAACTTTGTTAGTAAGGGGGGGTGAATCGGTAGTAAGGGGTGAATCAGAGCGATTCAAAATGTTGATCGGATTGGTTAGGGAGTCGGTGATGCAGTGTTTCTGTCACACGTGCAGGGCACCGATACCAGCTGCTGCCGGTGAGTAGGTGGTTTGTTGCTAGTTTAGTAAAGTTTATCGTTGGCCCAACCGAGGGGCTTCCTTAAATCTGTGTAAATTAATTATTTTGTTAAAATAAATTAAATCATTTCAAATCTTCCCCAAATCACTGGATTTAAAAAAAATACTTTAATCAATTTAAACAGCTTTAATTAAATCAAGAAAAATTGCTTTAAATTTGCTTAATCGGTTTAAATCCACAAAAGATCACATACCGGGTGAGTCAACGATTGCGCGGAGTAAATTTATGCCTTGAAGATAAGATTTGTCGATAATGAGCTTTTGTATTTGTAATAAGGTATGGTTGGATATCTGGCACATTTTAAAAATATTTTGAATTATACAGGGTGCGCCCAAAAAGTAGGGCGTCATAAAGGTACATTTTTTTAAATGGGACACCCTATATTTAAATACATTTATTAATTCTACGTATTATTTCATACATTTTTATTAATGGTTTAATATACGAAAAACTTATAGTTTTTAAGATAATTCGACTTATAATGAAAATTTTGCATTTGCAAGCTACTCGTTGTTGTGAAAATGCTACTTAAATTTTGACACTTAGCGATTCATAATTTTTATACTTACTAAATAAAGTCAAAAATACATATTCACCTATTCAAAATGAATTTAAAAATTAATAAATCGATATGATTTATATTTGGAAGAGGCGGATAAAAAGTGTCTTTTTGCTGAACAAGTATACAGGATGAAATATCCCGAGCGGCGAACACCCAATCCTCGAAGTTTTCAAAATTTAATGAAAATGTTTGATGCAATAGGCGTGATCCATTGACAAAAAATGCTATAACGAAGATATTAAATCTCGAAATATCAAAATATTTCAAAAACTATTAGAGATAGGAAAAGGACGTTCTTCACGAAAGTTGAAGAGTTTATGACGAGCTATAAGATTACAGAAAAATATATAGGGTGTTCCATTTCATAAAAGTGATATTTTTCAATTAGAAGTTTTCTGACTTTGGTCCTAGAAAGTAAACACCCTGTAAATGAGACGTTAAATATTTCATAGTGAATATGTATTTTTGACTTTATTTAGTAGTAAGTGTATAAATTATGAATCGCTTAGTGTCAAAATTTAACTAGCATTTTCACAACGAGATGCTTGCAAATGCAAAATTTTCATTATAAGTCGAATTATCTTAAAAACTAGAACTTTTTCGTATATTAAACCATTAATAAAAATGTATGAAATAACACGTAGAATTAATAAATGTATTCAAATATAGGGTGTCCCATTTAAAAAAATGTGCCAGATATCCACCATACCTTCATACAAAAGCTTATTATCGACAAATCTTATCTTCAAGGCCTAAAATTATTCCGCGCAATTGTTGACTCACCCGGTACATTTGGTAAATCATCATTACAGCATAACGCATAACATTTTAAATATAAAATCTCTATTTAAATCATGTTAAATCAGATTAAATCAAAACGGATTTCAAATCCGTGTATATTTTTTGGGGGTTAGCAGCCCCTCGGGTCTAACATAGTATACCGGGTGCTCCGCCAGACTGGCCATGGGAAATCCCGTGTAAATTTTGCTACCCTCAAGTATTGGCTCCCCTGTTAATTTTACATCAGGTTTTGGTTAGACTTTTTTGAAGGTCCTTGTATAGAAAACTCGCACAGCAAATTTGATTATTTTCTAATAAGCCAATTAAAAGTTATTTGGAAAAGGATCTTTCAGCTGTAGCAACACTTACTGGAAGGGTTAAAAATAATAATAAGGCTGTTGTTACCTCTGGAAAATTGTATGGTACTCATACTTAAAGTGTTTCTTAGGTCAATTTAATGACATTAAACTGTGGGAATTTCCTAACCATAGGCGTTCCACACAAATAATTAATATGCACACACACTTATAAGTTTGTTTTACATTAGGTGTTTGTACATACTACGCTTTATAAACCCACTGTATATATAATAATATTATATTAAAATAATAAATATAAGGTAACTCAAAAATTCTATATACAAAACTAAAATCAGAAAAATAAACCTGACACGGCACGACACTGCTCAAAAAATGCTTTAATTTTTTTACCAGAACTTCATTCTCGTCAACCAGACTCCGGCCCGTTCATCAAGGCATAACCACGTATATTTTATCTCCGTCTCTTCCACGCCATCGGCGGTTACTGGCCTATCTCTGTCTGGCAGAATCGATCGTTAGACGGGCCGGGTACCGGTTCAGCTTATATCCTGGCGCTTCCAACCGCAACAAATTACATGCTGTTGCCAATTCTTCAAAATTTTCGGATTTGTAAGCACAATGTAAGTACCTATATACGAGAAACAAGGGTTTGGTAATTAGTTGTTTTTAAACACTGAAAACACTTTTTGTCTTGATTTCAGTTATATTGTTCCTTAAGGACTAAAGAATGTATTATTATAACAATGAATGGCTTGTTATTTTTTTCTGTCACACTCAAAACTCCTCGGTTTAAAGTATTTTTGCAAACTAGCTTTCAAAGAAAGTTACTGACTAACAATTGAATACTGATATAAATGAAATATCTTTAATAAAAAAACTTAAAGAATTGAAGAAGAAAGATCTGACAACCCTGGTTGTGCGGTCGGTCTCTTTGAGACTGTTTACCGCCGTATGGAATGATTGGAATGTCCTCAAACTGAGATTGAATAAATAATACCTACTACTATTTTCATAGCACCACATAGTCTATACAGATGTTAATAGCTATTTTAGCTATGCCGCCGTACAGAAACTGTTTCTGTACAGTAGCTATGCAGAGCCAAAAACATCAAACGACAAAACAGGGTACAGACACACATCGAGCCCCTGGGCGTTGGCCTTTTTAGGCCAGGACTTCGGCCCCTTCGGGACCATAGCAATAGGCTCTTTCGCGCGCCCCCCCCCCCCCCCGCAACTGCGGGGGTTCGCGGTAGTAGCGCTACGCCACTGGCATCATAAGTTTAGAGCTTTATAACTTATTTATTTTTACTCCGATTTAAGTGATTTTTTAGAGAGCTATAGATACATTTATTAGTTTTAATATGCCTATGCAAATTTTAAGAGAAATTGTTTTTTTTACATATTGTACAGGGATAATCGAAAAGTTGTTTTTTTGCTTAGTGTCAAAACACCCTGTGGAATAATAAAGAAGCAAAATTACATCAAAATATGAGTTCATTGGGCTGCAAATAGTCTTTGCATTTTGGTTTTTGGTTCATGTCAATACGTGCATTTGTTCTCGCCCAAATGCAAAATGATCTTGATGATGTCAATAATTTAAATTTTTTCATAATTATCTCATTGCCATTGCATTCAAAATAGAATAGACTATTAAAATGCAAGAAAACAAATGTTATTGTAATAATCAAGATTTAATAAACAAATAAATTTACGGAAAAAGGTGGTATAGGTATATCTAAGATTTCAAAAATAACATTTTCGCAAAACAACTTTTTCACTTAGACACATCTCTATTTTTTCTATTGTCTACTCTAGTCCTTACTATTGCCTGTACACGTCGGTTCATGCCATCAATTAGCCCGCGAATATCATCCTGGGTAATATTCCTCCATTTTTGACTCTTCTGACTCGGTAGTAATTTAGGTCCAGTTGCTGGTTCGCGTGAGTTTAAATTATTCTTGTAATTTTCGACAAACGGTTCAAGAAATTACATTTTTAATTCGAACCTCTCGAAGTTGATTTTTCGCCTGTACAGACGTCAAACGACGTTTCCAAAGAGTTTTAAGTGCCTACAAGAAATCGGTCATCAATAGTTTTAGTTTTGCGTTTCCTAAATTACATCATCAAGATCATTTTGCATTTGGGTAAGAACAAAATTCACGTATTGACATGAACCAAAAACCAAAATGCAAAGAATATTTGCGGCTTAATGGAAACTGATCCTTTTGGATGTAATATCAGCAGAACATAATTCAAATTTGATTAACATTCACGTTTTTGACGTCTCAAACTTAAATAGCAAATTGTCATTGTGAATGCCTTAAAGATTGTGACTTGAGTTCAGAACGTTGCTAAATCGAGAAACATAACATCATGGTGCAGAAGACCAGCATTAAAGCGTTAATATTTCGTAAAAAAGGTCTAATCCGTCTTTTTATCATAAATCTGAATGTAACAGAAAAAAAAGTTTTTCCGAGAAAAAAAACCGACTTCCAGATGAGGTGGGAATTTTCCATACAGGTTAGATAATAGTATAATATTAAAGGTATGCATAGACAGCAGGGTGACAATTTAAAAACTTGAAATGACCATATCTTAGGAACGAAAAACTGAAGAAAAAAACGCAAAAAACAGTTTCTATAAAACGAAGGGGGAACAAAAACAAGCGTATTATCCCACCGTTATCTGCAACCCCTTGGAAAGGGTGAGATACACCCCTAACCTAAAATCTTAAATAGAAAGGGGGGTCGAGTGATACATCATTTTGAAGCTCTTGAAAAATGCTTTTCAATGGTACCATAGAAAGCTACATGTCAGGAAATTCTTATCTGTTTATTTAGGAAAACAATAAATGAAAACACAATTTTGAAATTTTTTATTATTATTTAATTAAATGTTCAAAATGATTTACGTTGTTTTGAAGACAATAATAAAGCCCACTTTCAAATTCTTCACGTACATTTGCAAATGTTTCTCTGGATATAGCACGGCATTCCTGAACTATTCTATGCTGAAGTTGCTCTAGTGACTCAGGTTGCGTTTTAAAAACCACAGATTTTAGGTGACCCCACAAAAAGAAGTCAATAGGTGTTAGGTCCGGGGATCTAGGTGGCCATTCAACAGGACCTCTTCTTCCAATCCACTGGTTGGGATAATTATCATCCAACCACTGCCTAACGGGAACTACATAATGCGGAGGTGCTCCATCCTGTTGGAAATGTAGTAAGCGTTCTTCTAAAGATAAATTTCCGAGTATGTCCCTCTGATTTTCTAATTCTCGCACTATTAGTGGCTCGATCTGTAGCATTTCAGCATACCTGTCGCCATTAAAATTTCCTTGTATAAATATTGGGCCAATAATACCATCTCCCAATATACCAGCCCAAACATTAATTTTCTGGGGGTACTGGGTATGCCCTTCTCTAAATACGTGGGGGGTTTTCGTCATTCCAATAACGACAGTTTTGCTTATTAACACGCCCATTTAAATAAAAGGTACACTCATCACTGAAGCAAATATTTTTAACTAGTCGAGGTTCTGCCGTAATTCTATTTGTCATTATTTCACAAAACTGAATTTTTCTGTCCGGGTCGTCGTCACCAAGTTCTTGCAGTATGTGCAGTTTATAGGGATAAAACTTATGAAATTTAAGTACCTTTCTTATTGATTCACGAGATAATCCAGTTGCTACAGCTGCTTGACGAGTTGATAAAGTTCAATTCATTGCAAACTGCCCCAGAATTTCAATTTGCGCTGCTTCGTCGGCTAGTCTCGGTTGATTTCTCTTTTTATTCGCGACAGAACCAGTTTCTTCAAATTTGGCTACTAGTTGGCGAACACACTCCGGGCTTACATTTTGACCTGGATGCCTTTCGTTAAAACGTTGAGCTGTCCTTAAGAAACATTGATCCTGGGAACCATAAATGAAAATAATTTCTACACGTTCAGCTGTGCTGTACACCATTGTTAAAGATAAGAAGTGCTGCTTTTCGTTTAAACTGAACCGAAAGTCAACTGTTCTTAAAATAATAATACTAGTACAAGTTACTTTTAAAGTAAATTATGTGATAATAAAATGCGAATATTTATAAACAAATTTTTTTTTTGACAAAAAAACCATAGCAAATAAACCAAAACAAAATACCTGGGCTTAAAATGTTTAGAATTCTTAAGAGATATCTTTTAATATGCCAGGATATTGGTAGCAATCATTTTGAACATTTAATTAAATAATAATAAAAAATTTCAAAATTGTGTTTTCATTTATTGTTTTCCTTAAGAAACAGAGAAGAATTTCCTGAAGTGTAGCTTTCTATGGTACCATTGGAAAGCATTTTTCAAGAGCTTCAAAATAATGTATCACTCGACCCCCCTTTCTATTTAAGATTTTAGGGGTGTATCTCACCCTGTCCAAGGGGTTGCAGATAAAGGTGGGATAATACGCTTGTTTTTGTTCTCCCTTCGTTTTATAGAAACTGTTTTTTGCGTTTTTTTCTTCAGTTTTTCGTTCCTAAGATATGGCCATTTCAAGTTTTTAAATTGTCACCCTGTATTTATCGTTCATTGAGATACAAAATCAGGCATATTATTATTTCAGTTTATTTATTAAATTTTGATTCCATTAGCATTTTTATACTACACCACACAAACCGTGAAATCCTGATAATCGTGTAGACCGGGTCAATAGAGTTAAGCTATATTTAGTATTTAGTGTGGAAGGAAAATGGAGTGGAAAATACACGTAATTCCCTGCCAAATGGAACAGCTTGCCATGATTAGAAATGATTAATGAATATTTAAACAAAGGCTGTCAAAATGGCTGCTATGATTTTATAAGAGAGTCCTTTTGTTAGGCAGAGAGTGGGTTTATTAGACTAGGTTTTTTTATTAAGTAGGTATATGTAAATTACGTTGAGGGATTGTGGAATAATTCTAAAAAAATATCGGTTGGTATCGCTTGACCGAGGCGGAGTTTTCAGACCAATTAGGAACTTTCAATAAGGCGGAAACCACACCAGGAATCCGCATTTTTATTGTATTGGTCTTCTTTGATTTTTTAATATATATTTTTAAAAATAGTTAATGAAAAGTAGGGTTGGGACACATTGTATCAATATTTTTTTTTATAAAAAAAAAGACCACGACTAAAAATAATAATACCCGTCCCAAGCATTTTTCCACAAAAAAAAACAACTACTGGATTTACTGAATTCATACAAGTTACAAACTCACGCTATTTTCTTTTTCGTCAAGAAATCAGCAGTATTTATCTTTACTGGCGGCCCGAATCGATAGACCAAACTAGAGTCGACAGTCGACATTTTAAGGCATCATTTTCGGAACTAAAAGTGACACATAGGAGCCCTCGAAACTCTAGAGTTTTTCCTTTTTCGTGGAGTTCCGGGGTCGTCACGTTTTTCTGCCATTTTATTGCGAATTTATGGCTTTCGAAAGGAATTTGATACCGTAAAAAGGATCTTAAAAACTAGTTTGGGGTGGATATTGGAAGGTAAATGTAAAAAGTAAATCCCAATGTGAGGTGACGTATCGTTATTTATGACGTCCTTTATACAGGATATCCCATACTAAGGGGCCATTCAGCATAAACAGGTTATTGCTTAGTTTCTTATAATAAAATATGATAGACATTTACCTTTAGTAGATAAGCAAATAATAATCACAAAAGTGGCAAATTTATGGCCTCGCGCATGTAAACAAAGCTACACACGATTAGGCATGCGCACTGCAACATTATCGTATGACGAATGGGAAAAAAGACAGGTCCGGGCTTTAAAATTTAAGGTCTTGCTCAAGAAATTGTAAAAGTTGACCTTCCATTTATTTTGACGCGTAAACAGCTAAAATTTGCCCCAAATTCTTGCCAAAAAATTAAAGTCAATTAAACTAATCCTATAAAATCCAATATAAAAAACAAACAAAACCAGCAAAATAACCAATCTTTGATGTTATCGTGTACCTAATCTAAGTCAAATATTAGTTGGTATATATAACCTGTATTGATTTTTACAATTTGGCAAAAACTTGGGTACGTGTAAAACATTTTCAAGCACAATTTCTTGTTCAAGATTTTGAAAAAGTTTTTGCCCGAGAACTTGACCCGTGGAATAGTTTCACCCTTGGATTAAGATAAACATACCTATAAGTAGGTATTTACTTTTTTCGGTAATTATCTATTATACGCACACCACGCCGATTTTGATGATTTTTTCAGGAAACACTTATTTCGATGCGTAGATTACGAATCCGAAAACGAAAGTTGTCGGAAAAGCTTAGTTTCCGAGATATTTCCTTCTTAAGTTACGATTTTTCATGGGTTTGTTTACATTTCGCATTTTTATCGTTTTTCAGCTACCTCTCACTACTTTTTAGGTTACACAGGATATATACTAATTTAAATCGTGTTTAAAAGAAGGAAAATGCGCGTTTTCACGCGCATTTTCCTTCTTTTAACCACGATTTTCCACTATGGGAAGCCATCGAAGAAACGAGGTTAGGGTAAGTTTAAGTTTTAGATTTTATGTTGGTAACCATGAGTAATATTTGGTGCGAAACTATTTATATTTAAATCAATCTAGTGGGCGCTCTTTTTTCAATTTTTTTTCGTTTTTAAATGACGCTACCAACCAATGCGGCTTTATTTTCATTATTAAGTTTGGTTTTTATTAGAACGCTATTCCAAAAAATGAATTTCACTGAATTTTTAGTATTAACTAATGCTTATTTTGCCGCTTATTGATTATTTATTGGAGCTCGGAATATTTGTATCTGAAATTAATTGTGGAAAGTGCTCAAATATTTGCAAGTTAAACAAATATACTCTAAAGTTCCGCTGCGGCAAGTATTGTGTGAACCAAAAGAAGAAGAAAACAAAATGCAACCTCATTTTATAAGCAATATTCATTTTTCTTGTTAAATATATTGTTTCTAATTAATTATAAATTCACGTTTTCAAAAGTTCCTTAATTTACCCTAAATAAAAAGACTGAGACTGAAAAGTAGTGGAAAGCACTTTTAAAAACGAAAAAAATTGAAAAAAGAGCGCCCACTAGATTGATTTAAATATAAATATTTCGCATCAAATATTACTCATGGTTACCAACATAAAATCTAAAACTTAAACTTACCCTAACCTCGTTTCTTCGATGGCTTCCCATAGTGGAAAATCGTGGTTAAAAGAAGGAAAATGCGCGTTTTCACGCGCATTTTCCTTCTTTTAACCACGATTTAAATTAGTATATATCCTGTGTAACCTAAAAAGTAGTGAGAGGTGGCTGAAAAACGATAAAAATCCCAAGTAAACACGATGTAAACAAACTCATGAAAAATCGTAACTAAAAAGGAAATATCTCGGAAACTAAGCTTTTCCGACAACTTTCGTTTTCGGATTCGTAATCTACGCATCGAAATACGTGTTTCCTGAAAAAATCACCAAAATCGGCGTGGTGTGCGTATAATAGATAATTACCCTTTTTTCTTTTATATAATACACACAACACCAAAAATGGCGCCGAGCCGGTTCTGGAGTGTATTTTGAGCATGTCGCTAAAGGACAGAAGAGGTTTATGCGCATGCCCCATGCTGCTCAGAGGGAAGGCAGCTGACCGGCGAGCCGTGCGCTCGGACGCATTTTTTCACCCATCAAAACTCAACTTTTGTTTGCGCACGAGATAAGCTGTACGGGTCTAAAGGTAAATGTCTATGTAAAATATTCATAGTCAAACAGGGTGATAGATACAACTAAAAATTTATTTTAGAAAATTAACCGCTCTTTTACAAATACCTACTCAGAATTTTCCAAATGCTTCTTACACTGCAGCCTTCTGGCTTATTGTGCGCCCCAGTCTTGTTAGAAAATGTTTGTTCCTGCTACGAGGTCCAGTAGTTTTCTTCCACGTTTGTCATGCGGGAGGTTATCGCCACATCGAATATTTCCGAAGATTTTGAATCTTTTACGGTTTAGCGCTTCGCAGCTGTATATGATATGGGAGGCGGTTTCGTCCTCTTCACCGCAAAGTCTACATTCAATGGGTCCATTATAGACTCCCATTCGTTGAAGGTGTTTTCTTAAGTGACAATGGCCTGTTAGTAGGCCGGTCACTTGTTTTAACAGGGTGCGCGTCAAGAGCAGCATGCCAGCTGATAGCTTCTTCGAGGGCCTATCGATAGCGGCCCGTGCGTGTGCCTGACCAGGTGGCAGGTATACCGTTCCATTGAGATAGATGTTATTTTTGCGCCCATCTGTCTAATGTTGATTTGGTTACCTTTTTTGATATTCCAAGGGCGGGTTCTGGGCCCCTGAAATTTTTAGCAGATCCGGTTCTTGCCACTTCATCTGCTTTTTCGTTGCCTTTTATCCCTGAGTGACCAGGAACCCATATGAGTTCAACCTTGTTGTTTCTGGCTGGTCTTTTAGGTCGTTAAGGCACTTCATTGTGATTTTTGATGTAAATCTGAAGGAGTTCAGAGCCTTCAGAGCAGCTTGGCTGTCCGACAGGATATGTATCTTTTGGTCGTGGTAGCCCTTTTCTAGATTCTTTTGTACGCATGCTTGTATCGCATGAACTTCTGCTTGGTTGTACATGTACTATTATTATAAAATAATATATATAGGGTGGTCATTTAGTACCACTATAAGTGCAATATAGCAGTGTTGTTATTTAGAATACATAGAAAATGTTCATTCATATGAAAGTTGAATAAATAGCAAATAATGAGCTACAATGTTAAACTATTTTTTACTATAAACGAGATACTGATAAGATATTTAAAATACACCTTTGACAGTCTATATATAGTTAAATTCACATAAAGTTTTAATGCCAAATGTCAAGACTTGTCATTGTCTAGTTACTTTAGATTTCACCAACTTACTAAATTTCTTATACAGCTGAGATGGGTCAGCGTTTTTTCTTTTTCTTTTCTGGAATTGTTCGGCCAACTCTTTTTATTTCTATCTCTTCTTAATCGTATGAAATAATACAAGATAGACATACTTTGTATGCAGTACAATTATACTAATTCAATTTTGCCATTAGAAATTTATATTTTATGAGTTGCTGCAGTATTTGACAAGTATGACAGAACTGAAATGTCACGGCGTTAAAAGTTTATGTGAATTCAACTATACATATCCTATTGTGCACAGTTCCAACGTGGAAAAAAACCGCTTGCACATTAGTTTCTTTATACAAAAATGCCAACTTCTGTGGTTTTTTTTGGTTTAAAATCTTCCACGTTTTATGATCACAATTTTTTTTTCTAATATTCTGCATGCATACGGACGGACTCTCACTATTTCCCCATTTTTTTTTTAAATATGGTTACCCTGACATACTAAATTATGTACTTGCATCAATCGTATATATTATGGACCTAGTGGCTTGTATGCGTACTCAATTAATTCTCGGTATATATTAAGGAATTTCCTAACATTTCTACGATTTTCTCCTGTTGCGTCTTTGCTCTCCATATGTTGTTGTCGTCTCTCCTGGAATGCTCCAGAGCACTCGAGGAATTCCCGAGTTTACGTTCCTCACTAGCTGCACATCTCCAAGGAGTGACACTGTTGCCAGATGTATACCTACGTCTGGAAAATATCCTAATTTTTAGCAGGAATTTTATTGATTTCTCGTTCAGATGTTACGTCCAAGCCTCGGTCTAAACCATAAAACTTTGAAAAACTGGAGAATGTATTTTTTTATTGGCTGTGGGTTCAACTCGTTCTATCGACTTTTGACTTTCTTACCGATTTTTTGCCAAATTTGGCAACTGCTCCGCAGCGGATAGCATAGCGCCCTTTCGACCCCGGCACGGTTGCCCTACGTCCCTCCCTATCTGCCCGGCAACAGCGAATGCTGCCAAAGAAGAGGAAAAACAAATGAAAAACTTCATGGTAAATGAAATAAAGAGTGCATTTAAACACTCCTTCATGTGGAATATTTTATGATTCATTTCCGATTTAAATCCTTGGCATACTCGGGGGAAAGTGGGGAGGGAGCTATTGTTGTTGCTAGGTTAACTTAAAGTCGCCACAGTGGTTCTTTTCCCGTGCGTCATCACTTTTACGTCATCAAAATCGTATGAATCAAATCAAAATTACGAGACGAAAAAAGTCAAAACTAAGTTAAGTTCATAAAATGGACGTGCCTGCCTACCGTTTGACGTACCTACATAATATCCCGAAAAATTATTATTTATTTTAAGTTTTGCCCGGCATTCTCTATTATCTAAAAGAAATTGACAAACAAATGTTAATACATTTAATACTATTTTTAAAGCTCAAAATCTAGAAAAGTTTGGTGTTTTATTAACTATTAAAATCGCAAAAGTCAAATTTTTAATATCCTTTCGTTTAAGGGAATTTAGCCACTGCCGTAAACTTTTCAAAGAACTTTCACGGTTAGAATATTTAAAATAAATAAATTAGGTATTATAAAAATTCATAAATACTTACCGCCAAAACAGATGGTGGGTATAATTAGCTCTAAAAAGAACTATTTTTAGAAAAAGGAACAGTTTTAAGGCACACAGATTTACAAAATACGAATTAGATTGGCAGATCAAAATAAGGTTGACAATGACGTTCTAAAATACAACGGTTGTCAACTAAACAAATAAAAAAAGTAATTAATTGACGTTTATAGTTTTATTCTTGTCTAGCACATTATATTATTGCGGAATCTTGGAGACGTTCTTTTATGCTTTTATTCAAACTTGTTACTGTAATAAACAAGGATGCAGAGTTATTAACCACGTTGAGTCCTGATCGTTGATTGAT
Source organism: Polydrusus pterygomalis (assembly GCA_963969555.1). NCBI lineage: Eukaryota > Metazoa > Arthropoda > Insecta > Coleoptera > Curculionidae > Polydrusus > Polydrusus pterygomalis. The sequence goes on from OZ018376.1 coordinate 9,362,160, forward strand.
GACGCACGGGCAAAGATCCACTGTGGCGACTTTATGTGAGTCACATATCATGTTTACTATAATAATAAGCTACATAATAAAAGAGTGCATTGCTGTGACTTATTTGGAGCCAAGACTCCGTCATTGCACTTGTAGAACTGTATCGAAATCAGCCGATTTTGTATTCTGTCAAATTGCACCAATATTAAAACAAAAAATTACCAACAACCCTAATTGAAATTTAAAAAATCATTAATGTGGACATATCAGGACTTTGATGCATATGCGTTAAACAATCATAAAATCATCTGTTGCAACCATGACTCAAAAATGCAGGGGGTGAAAATGCATAGGTGCGTATCGGCCTTTAAAAAATATAATAAGACTGTGACGGTTTTTTCTCAGGGTATATTTTACGTGGGTTTAGACCAATAAAACTCTGAGCATGCCAGGAAATTTACTTTTTATTGAGACAGGCTTTCTTGTTTCTTTTACCTGTTTTTGCAAATCTGAAAATACATATAAAAATAAGGTAAGTTCCAGATAGGTAATTATTTGTCTAAGCATAATAAAGAGTAAGTATTTTTAATACAAACTTAATTACAGAAAAATGGAAAACTCAATAAAATACCTCAATATTATGAACTGTAACATTTTATTTGAGAATTAGATATTATAAGGAAATTCACCTACCTGGTACTTAGCGTGTAACCTTTTAATTAGGGTAAATAATTAAGTTTTCAAAGCCGAACAGCTACTAGCTTTGCCAAAGGTTCAAGAAAGAAAGGAATTTGTCGATTTTGGTAGGTACCAACGTAGTACTCGCAGTGAACAAATAGCGCAAAAAAGGTCGCAAAAAAGTACAAGATAAGGTAAGATAAAACGCGCGCGATTCTGTGATTATTCAAAGCTAATACTATTAGGTCCCTCTGGTGACAACTTTTCCAAGCGCAAAAACACTCAGGAAGGTAACCTACAAACTCGGTGGAATTTTAGCTATCCGCAACAGCGCCCCCTAGAAGAGAGTAGTTAAACCTTGAAAAACATTAAAAAGAAATCCCACCTTTTAACCAAAACGAAAACTGCAAAGTGAACAGAAAGTAGATAGTAGATTCCCGTTCACTGTAACTTGACGTTAGTTCAAAATGGTAGAAAACCAAAACAAGTCAACGGTATATTTGCAAGCAAAATGACAACAAACATTGTCGAGGCTTATAAAACAAGGAAAGCCAAACCAAAGGTAAGAATTAAGGAAATTCTGCCTCAAGACTGCTTTGTTTCGAGCGGCTAGGCGCTAGTTTTAAATAAAATTGAATTTACAACTTCATTGCAAATATAAGGTTTAGTTATATTACCTGATCGTAGAATATCTTTTCAGTAATTTATACCACCCTGAAACAAGTGCAAGCTTACCGAACCTCAACTGCACGACATCAAACCGACTGCTTGCATTATTTAAATTTGATGTCATGCAACCCCTGCAATTTTTACAATGGAATTCGATGAATATTAAATATTCAGATGAAGGTAGACGTGGAAACAAATAAGACCTCGATGAATTTTTTTTTATAAAAAATAAAACTTATCTTCAAAGCACTAAAAATACACAAAAGTACTATATATGAGAATATACTACCTTTATCTACAACCAGTTAATAATAGGCTCATAACAATTGTAATGGTAAGGTAAGAGCATTATGCTATGCATAATAATACACCTATAGTTCATCTCATAAATCACCTAGGATTATTATGAATTGGTAATAATCCGACAGCCACAATTATATTTTAATAACTTAACAACGTCAGCTATAAGATCCGAGAAAAAAGGAGTGAATTAAAAAATACTGAACGTGCTAAACAAACCTAATAAATCTATTCCTAATAACTTAAAAAACTTAAACGAACTTATCAATTATTTTACACACATTAACTAATAATAAAATCTAATATAACAAAATATTTTGAATTTTTATAAAAATAATTCATTAAACATAAAATTAATCTAAAAGCGAATAATTGTGGCTTGTCGGACAAGTGTGTAACTGTTTTTTATATTGGAATACACAGGGATCCAAGCACAATGGATACCCTGGGGCGGGTAGACCACGACAGCCGTTTCGTCCTTGTTAGGAGTCTACGGGCAGCCCTAATCCAAGCAATCCCAACAACAGCGGTAAGAGCCTTTTACAAAAATAAAGCGGCCTACGATACTTACTTTTGTAAAAGGCTTTTAATACATCTTACCGCTGTTGTTGGGATTGCTTGGGTTATGGCTTTCCGTAGAGTCCTAACAAGGACGAAACGGCCGTCGTGGTCTACCCGCCCCAGGGTATTCATTGCGCTTAGATCCCTGTGTATTCCAATATAAAAAACAGTTACACACTTTTGTCCGATATGCCACAATTATGCGCTTTTAATTATTTTCGCTGACACTATATTATCTCTAAATAAAATTAATCTCATTATAACTAAAATATCCTACAGCAAAATATCCGAGCAAAATCACTAGCATACTTTCGGACTATCTAATGTCATTTACGTCGCGCCGCATTGCCGTTACTATAGAAACAAGAAATGTCAATATACCTAGGTATTTTGATTGAAGTGTTAAAAAGTTTCGCTTTCGCGTTTAATGAACCATAATACACATCGCGTATTATGACCTACATTACATTACACTCATTAAATACAATATTTTCAAACCTCGGTTTTAATATATTATTATTATTATTATTATTATGAATGGTAGGTACTTTAACGATTTACTATAGGGCATGTGCACGTGACGTCATTAGACAGACGCCCTAAGGAAAAGCAAAACCTGTTTTTACCGTTACAGGTTACAGGTATTATTGATATTGACAGGTATTTTTGATGTCTTTAGTGTTTTTTTGGTAGTTTTTCTGTGCGAATAATAAGTATAATTATTGTAGGCAGTATCATATTTTTTGGATTTTGTTTTATAAAGAATATTCGCTTTGGTTTTATGCTCAGGGCGATTGTCATTTAGTGTCAAGATGTGCAATCATGACGTCTTGTCATGATTTGACAAACAAACTAACCTGAAAATATACCGATGTCAACGTTATAAAACTAACCTTAATATGTTTTTCCTCAGGGCGACTGTCATCTGTAAGGTTGTGCACATGCCCTATTGCAAAAGTTTTTGTTCTGTTTATAAAGTAGATTTTATTTTAACCTAAAAATATCCTTTAAAGCTTATTTATCGTTACCTAGGGATTCTCGGGCATAAATATTCAGCTTCTTTGCTGTTTTTTTTTCGTAATGCCTTGGGATATTTGAACGCGTTTTTTTTTTTATTTTAGGCACCATAATTTAATACCTACTCAAAAGGAATAATGGCCCTTTTACTATAAATCAACCTTAAGTCTAGCACGGAAAGGTACAAAAAGTCCTTTATTATGATTTCCATACTACCTACACCTGAGTACATTATTCAGTTTGGCCCTTTATCATCAGTTTGCAAAATAATTCATAAAATATACGTTTTGCGAACTTTACCTGGCCTAGGCAGTGGCGCACCCAGGGGGGGGGGCAAGGGGGCCTTGCCCCCCCCCCCCCAAACCCCCCAATGAAATTGACTTCAACTTACTATACCCACTAACCCACTAAAAAAAACTTTAATTTCCAGGCGCGATACAAAGAACGATATAATTTTTATTACTTTTGTTCAGTATTATAAGTAGAAAATTTGCAAAGCTTTCTCAGCCTTCATTCTTCTTATGCAAATTATTCATTTTTTGAATATTTTTATAATGAAAGCATTCTAATATGCGAATTTAACTTATGGAACGACAAGTTTACAGATAGCAAAGAAATACCCTCCGATATGTTTAAGCTATATATTGAATGTAATGGTATGATATTTCCCAATATAAAAACTTTTGCAAATTTTTGTTACCCTTCCCGTCACCGCCAGTACCTCTGAAAGGTCATTTTCCACATTAAAGTACTTAAAATCGTACTTAAGAAATTCCACCGGGCAAGTAAGACTTAATGGTTTGGCAAATTTATTTATTCATAAGAATGTTCCTGTTTCTTGTGAAGAAATTTTAAATAAACTTTCTAAGGGTCGATGAAAATTAGATTGACATATTTAACAAATGCAAAGGTGTTATAAAAAAGTTTTGGTTTCTATTATTTATAAAATATCGTTTATTGTTGTGCTTTGTACTAATTTATATTTTTAAATAAATATATTTGTGTTATGGATATGTCGTTATTACTATTACCTATATTTTATTTGGTAAAAAGAGTGGTATGTTTTGTCCGGAATAATTATTCAAGTGGATATTTTAAAAAGTCTATTTTTTTAGATATTTACTTGAAACTTGAATTGAACTAGGCTATTGCGATCTTCTGAGAATACCTGTTAAAAAGCTACAAAGTTCTAGAAAAATGCGTAACTTAAAAGTTTATTAAAAAATTTGCTTCCGGCACTGATTGGGTGCGCCGCTGGGCCTAGGTATTTCAAATATCATCACATCAGCGCACTAACTAGTATTAATTTTTTTCGGTTGGAATAAAGGTTTGGTTGTAGTTTCCCATATGAACTAGGGTTTATTCGGGATTCGGGTTTGTCCTATTTTTCCAGAACGCGTCCTTGGTATTTTTATAAAAACATTTTGTAAACACTTTTCTATAATATACATAACAGATATATAAAACGCATTTTTTTCTTGTGGGCGTCTCTCGAGTTTGGTTAAACATAAAGGGTTGGGATTTTGACCGTCAAAATCTTTTGTGGTCAATTGACCAAGCCCCGGTCAAATTCCTCAGTTTTGTCAAAAGAAATGAAGCCATGAGGAATTACATAGAAACGTGTCTTTATTAAAAAAACAGCTAACAAAAATAAAGAAACCATTCTGAGGTAAAAAAACAAAACAAAAATGACACATAAATATTATGTATAATATTAATCTAACCATACTAAGTTACTAATGAAGTAATGAGTAAGATTGATGATGAAATGAGAGACTGCTGCCAGTACTGGCCTTGGTTGATAGCTTAGATCAAGGTGCATCATCTTCGTCACTGAACTCACCCCCGGCATTGCCTTTATGTTCTTCAGAATCTGAATCACTCGTTTCATCCTCGCTACTGAAATTTAGCGCTGGTTCCTCCGAAATTCCATTTTTTTTTATTTCCATTGCCACTTAACAGCTTTAAGTTGTACTTTATATAAACAGGCGTTCCTGAGCGAGTGGTTTTGAATCAGTTGCGAAGCTTGCTATGGACAATTGGACAATGCCCCATGAGGACCAATTTCTCTCACAAAAAGCTGCAAAAGTTTTTGACCGAATTTGACCCGGTCAATTGACCAGGCACGACCCTAAACATATATATGCCGTAAAGGCGTATCTACTTAATTATTCTTTTATTACGTTTTAGAATGCATAACTCAATTTTTTTGCTATAATTACGAAAAGCAACATTACTACTTTAATTACAAAATAAATTAAATCTTTTAAAATAGTTTTGGAGAAACTATTAATTTAAAATCTCAAAAATCTTAAAATCGCTTCCTGAAAAATCAGTAAAAGTGAGATAAACCCTTACGTGAGTAGAACGACGAAATACACTAAATAGTATTTTTCCCAAAGATACATTTCGCCTGAAAACCGGTTTTACAAGTCGGAAATAGGAACCATGCATTTTAAGATCCAATGACCCTAAAACAGACATCTGAAACATCTTTTTATTGGGAATACAAATTTATTTTAGTTTCCCAATATAATAATAAATCAAAGTTGAACAACCCCATCATCGGTTGTACATTGGCCCCTAAGGCCCATTCGAAGTTGCATCCCGAAAAAGGTGTTGTTACCTAGACTAGAAAAGGTCACAACGAAATTGCATCCCAAACAGAAAAGAGTCACCTGTAGTCGAGTGGTCATTATACCATATAAAATTAATGCAATGTTGCCAGACCCCTATAGAAAGTTTATCACGACAATTTGTTTCTTTTAAATAATTTATCTAATAAGACTGTAATATACAGACTTAGTATAAAATATGACCGACTTCATTTTGAGCCAGTTCAGTTAAAAAAATATTGGTTGAAAAAAGTAAATTAAAAAAAATGCTCTGGGTAGCAACGAACAAACCGGTTACCAATACACCTTTTAGAACCGATTGGAGAATATGTCAAGTTCAGTTAAAAAAATATTGGTTGAAAAAGTAAATTTAAAAAAAGCTCTGGGTAACAACGAACAAACCAGTTACCAATACATTTAGATCCGATTGGAGAGTATGTTAAGTTCAGTTAAAAAAATTATGGTTGAAAAAGTAACTTAAAAAAAAGCTCTGGATAACAACGAACAAACCGGTTACCAATACACCTTTTAGAACCGATTGGAGAATATGTCAAGTTCAGTTAAAAAAATATTGGTTGAAAAAGTAAATTTAGAAAAAGCTCTGGGTAACAACGAACAAACCGGTTACCAATACATTTAGATCCGATTGGAGAGTATGTTAAGTTCAGTTAAAAAAAATATGGTTAAAAAAGTAACTTAAAAAAAAAGCTCTGGATAACAACGAACAAACCTGTTACCAATACACCTTTTAGAACCGATTGGAGAGTATGTTAAGTTCAGTTAAAAAAATATTGGTTGAAAAAGTAACTTAAAAAAAAGCTCTGGGTAACAACGAACAAACCGGTTACCAATACACCTTTTAGAACCGATTGGAGAGTATGTTAAGTTCAGTTAAAAAAATATGGGCTGAAAAATTAAATAAAAAAAAATGCTCTGGGTAACAACGAACAAACCTGTTACCAATACACCTTTTAGAACCGATTGGAGAGTATGTTAGGTTCAGTTAAAAAAATATTGGTTGAAAAAGTAAATTTAGAAAAAGCTCTGGGTAACAACGAACAAACCGGTTACCAATACATTTAGATCCGATTGGAGAGTATGTTAAGTTCAGTTAAAAAAAATATGGTTAAAAAAGTAACTTAAAAAAAAAGCTCTGGATAACAACGAACAAACCTGTTACCAATACACCTTTTAGAACCGATTGGAGAGTATGTTAAGTTCAGTTAAAAAAATATTGGTTGAAAAAGTAACTTAAAAAAAAGCTCTGGGTAACAACGAACAAACCGGTTACCAATACACCTTTTAGAACCGATTGGAGAGTATGTTAAGTTCAGTTAAAAAAATATGGGCTGAAAAATTAAATAAAAAAAAATGCTCTGGGTAACAACGAACAAACCTGTTACCAATACACCTTTTAGAACCGATTGGAGAGTATGTTAGGTTCAGTTAAAAAAATATTGGTTGAAAAAGTAACTTAAAAAAAAGCTCTGGGTAACAACGAACAAACCGGTTACCAACACACCTTTTAGAACCGATTGGAGAGTATGTTAAGTTCAGTTAAAAAAATATTGGCTGAAAAAGTAAATAAAAAAAATGCTCTGGGTAACAACGAACAAACCGGTTACCAATACACCTTTTAGAACCGATTGGAGAGTATGTCAAGTCCAAGTTGGATTTTCCTTATCGACAATTTCTAGAAATACAATCTTCTGAAGAAAACGGTTCGACAACACTGTCAATATTAAGCTGAATCTAATCTTATTTATACAATTCGCCTTCGGGATGCAATTTCGTTGTACCCGGGATGCAACTTATGTGTTAAAATTACTACCTGCCCATTTCGGGATGCAATTTCGAATGGCCGGTACATTTGAGTGTCTGCCATCATTCCCGTTAACCCGAAAGGAATTCCCAGTCTGGGACCGGCAGACGGCGCCACTTGTTCTGGCGCCCATCGGAACCGAAGCCGGGACTGATGATTCATCCCCCTCGGGGCTAGGTTATTATGCCATCGGGTGACGCCGCGGTTAAACATAGAGCCACTAGGATGATCTAAATAAGTAGCCTCTTTTGTTGGCATAAACATAGTCTATGCGCCATAGACTTCTTATAGAATAGACTACATTGTTTACGTTTTAAAGAAATCAAAGATTCCAGCGTTCACAATTTGTCTGGTTAGCTGTATGGTTCACTATACTTAATACATACATCAAAAGAAGCGCTGTTATCAAACTTACTGTTAAGTCACATATTAGATTCATAGAATTAATAAAAGACACGTTTCAAATATATAATTCAGATAAATTACAAACATTAATAAGATACTACCGTGGCGAGCATTTGCATGAAAGAGGGCTTGGATTAAAAAACGTAGGGCTTGGTTTAGATCACAATGATATGGGAACGATATATCTAACCAAATCTAGGTTAAAATTTTGTCAAATTCATATTATGACATGATATTATGCCAAACTAATGAGTAATAAAATAAGTAGACAAATACAAATTAATTTTTGTTGTTTACAAAATTAACAAAATAAGAATATACAGAAAGAAAAAGAAAAATAATTACATAAATTGCTGAAATTGGCCACCGCCATGCTCCAAGCATAAATTCACACGTCTCTTCATATTTTCGAAAGTGTTGACCAGCATCTCTGGAGAAATGTTACCACATTCTTGGATAATCCTTCCTTGTAATAATTGTTCTAAATTTGCAACTGGTGTTTTAAAAATAGTGTTCTTTAAATGAGGAAAAACGAAGTAATCTATAACCGTTAAACAAGGTGATCTAGGTGGGAATTCAATGTCTGATCGAAAACTGATCAATCTGTCGTCGAAAAAATTGCGTAAGTAAAAATAGTTAATAGTTTCGGCGGCTGTATGGGCGGTTGTTGCACCGTCCTGTTGAAAATATCCAAAACGTAGTTCGTCGTCAAGTAATTGCTCCACAAATGGATTCAAAATATTGTCTCTATACCGCTGTGCTGTAACTGTGTCATGGAAAAAAATAGGACCAACAATTATTCTTCTTCAGGAAACAGCTTACCATACACCAATTTTTTGAGGGTACAATGTGGACAAAAAAATGGGGATTTTCGCTACTCCACATGCGTGTATTCTGAGAATTCACATAACCGGAAAGGTGGAACCAGGCTTCATCCGAAAAAAATGTCAGGTCTAATAAATTATTTCTTTCCAATAAATTTTGGGTAAACCATTGAGAGTAATTCCTGCGCCTTTCAAAATCTGCGGCTTGTATTTCTTGGAATACTTGCACTTTCTAAGGAAATAAATTTAGCTGCTTCTTAAGAATAGTCCTGCATGTTCCATAAGATCTTCTCACTTCTTGGGACAGGCGTCTTATACAATTTCTTGGCGTATTTTGCATTATTTCACGAATGTTTGCAACAAGTTCTTCTGTTCTTACAGATGGTCTTCCTGCTCCTTTTTTGTTTTGTATATAACCTGTTTCCCTAAACACTGCCACGGTTCTTTTCAGGCAATAATAAAAATCCCTAGCAATAAAAGCAACGTTAGGAAAATGTTCGTGAAAATCGTCCATGCACATACCCGGATTGTATTGCCACTCACAATTTAATCTAACCCCGTTTCGAAAATACGCTTCAACCATGAATATTTTGTGCTGTTTCGTAAAGCCCATTGTGTGAATTGTTCATTGGAAAAATTAGCGAGGAATCAAATTACTTGTGACGACTGTCAAAGATGACGGAATAACTGATTGATTGTTAATTCAAGTAGTTACTGACACCCAACAGGGCTAAGCATTACGTCCTTAGATGCAAGGCCCTCTTTGATGCAAATAATATTTGCTCGCACGGTATAGGTTGTATTAAGTACAAACTCTTGTTTTGTTGGTTTAAATAAATTAAATATGATTATTTCAGGTCTTTGTATTTAGTACCTACTTATTTTAGTTCCATGATGACAAAATCTAGAATGAAAGTGGCAACCTCGCTTTCCTTTCTCACGCATCGGCCATTCACAGGTAGCCACAAAAACAGCTGTAGTAATCGAGCAAACCCTTCTTTTTTTCTGTGAGTAATCGTAGTATTTGTTTTGAGTTTTTTTTGTAAGGGAATTTTTATTTGTTTGTTTTAAGTACTTAACAAAATGTAATAAATATAGATTCTTTTAATCCGGAATTATCTTCTCACAGGTAATCTGTATTATTTGCCCATTCAGTGGTGTAGTAATCAGGACAACAGTAAATAAAAATAATTCTTGTTAACATTTTTATCTGTGAAATAATTTCTAAGGATACCATTATTGGAACAACTATTGTTGTCATGGTAGTTAGGTATAGTTATGTGGGTTCAAGCAGACATCAGGGACATCAATAATTATGACATTATGCATATATTTCACTTATTTTCTATGGAATTTGTAACATTTAAGTGTAAAATAACATAAAAGTGGGAAGCAAAAAATGATACTTCTATTTATATCCTGGTATGTCAACAAAAATATCTCTCTTTCAACAATTAAAGTAGTTTTACCCATTACTGCACTGCGGTACAAAGCATATTAGGGGGTGTGTGTGTGTGTGTATAAATATCCTGTAAGTGGTTATACGTGATTAAATATAAAAAAATAAAATACTTTTTATTGTCTCTCGCCTAAAAATTCTTTAATTTCATTTATTGATAAGAACACCGTACATTCACAACCTAGGCCTTTTTCAAAGGCTTTTTTTAATCTTCACTTAAGTAAAAATGTATTAATACTTTTGTGAAAATTTTTTTAATTATAACTTATTTATTATATAAAAAATCCTTGCCACACCCTACGCCGCTGGTGTTGACTAATCGCTCCGAATCCTTGAGCCATTACAATTACGCACGGAGTCGGAAATTTAACGCTATCTCTCTCTCCTGTCTTTGTTTCACACGTTCGATTGTTTCATGCAAACAAACCGGCTATTCATGAATTAATGGCTTAGTCTATTATATAAGACGTCTATGGTTTGGCCCCAGCTACATGAAAAACATATAAAATACTAACCCGACAGAGAATAATGTTTTTTCCCTTAAGGATTACATCGATAACAACTTTAACGTTAGTTTAAAGAAAACAGTTTCCTACGTCTATTGGGGTGCTTTCTAGTTTACGTTATTAAATTACAGGATGTATCCTGCAGCTAGGAAATTTATAAGATCCTGAAAAATATGCGCCGGCAAGCTCTTTGCAGGGTAATTTAATTTTCCTCTGCGAAAAGCTTTTCACAAAATAAATTAGATGCAATGGAATTTACGTCGGTGTAAACTTGTTGAAAAGGCGCCGATTTCTTGTGAGAAGATGCGGAAATTGCGCATTAAGGAAGTAAAATCGTCTTTACGACCGGGGGCTCGATACTTAAAACACTGCTATTTAATAAGTGCACTTTTTTAAAACTACAAGGTGTCCCAAATTTGATGCTCACCATTGGGATCTCAGAAACTATAAAAGATACAGCAAATGTTAAATTGGGGCAAATTTGCATTATTTGGAGCTTAAGGTGGGATTAACGACGCCATTTTCTATCGGTAATTCGATTTGCCCAACTATTGACGATTCGCATGCGCACTGCAGTGCTGTGTTGATCAGAGTAGTTATTTTATGCTTTTGGCATACGAAGAAGAAAGACAGATATATTCTGGAGCTGGTAGAGCAAGGCAGATGTTAGTCAGCCGGTCATAGTTTTGTTTACTTTCGTGTTGTGTGCAATTACGGAACCTTTTCTGTTAAAATAAACACATATTCTCTAGAATTCTTAGAAGAGATGACATCAAGAAAGACTAGAAAATATCGTGTTACCAGTAAAAATTGTTGTTTTTACTTCAGTTCTGAAAATCGACGTGTTAACTTTCAAGGATGTTAAGGTTAATTGTGGCAATTTTAGTGGTTTTAAAATACTGCTTTTTTTAAAGTTTCCGTGCATTTAAAAAAAAACACTGACATACTATTCGTCAATGCCTCCCTGAAGAGCCCATTTTTTTAATAATTGCAAGGTTCCGGAAGTTACTCCTGCATTCAAGGCATTTATAGGTCTCTTTTATACATGATTGACCTTGAGAACTGGGCCCTTAAGTGGATGCTCGTGAGAAAGTTAGAAAATTCCGACTACGTCCGGAGATATCTGAAAAAAACACCAAAAACTTTATTTTCCATTTTTGTTTTTTTGTGACGTTATTTATAAAATTATTGAAAAACTAAAATACCTTTCTACAAGCATTTTTTTACGACCCATTTAAAGATAGTTTTTAATTTATAAACGGCCGTTTCGGTTTTCAGATATCACTTTCAGATCAAAATTTTTAAATACGGACCTGAAATTCAAATATTACTTTTTGAAATATTTTGTTCCCCAAAACATAAATCAATAACCATTTAATTTTACCGTTTTGAACTGAAAATCCATCATCAGTATCTCTTACCGTTTTCGAGATCCCATGTGAACTGGCGAATTTGTACCACCCTGTATTTAAATTTTAAAAAATTGAAATTTCCCCAAATTTCATAATATTTTTGTTTAACTTCCTAAATCCTAAAATTTAAAGGTCCTAAAATAAAAAAAAAACATTCGCTCTCGAAATAAATCGGTTCTTCAGAAAATCATTTCAAATTTCAAAGTGTTTTATTGTTCTACATTTCACATATTATTTATTTTACATTACAATACAAGACAATTTGTCTGTGTATGATTCGTCCGGGTTTTTTGTCTGTCAGGTCGTGTTCCTGTCGAGACTGCCCAGGATACGCACTGGCACGCCAGCGGGGTTGATCTTAGCCCTTTGGTAAAATAAAATAATGTATAGAGCTATCTAGGATTGGTCGGTTCCGTAACCCTCTACCGCCATGAAGAAGTTCAACTTTTGTTTAATGAAAAATTTGAAAGAGTAAATTTTTAAAAGTTTAATTGGGAAATTTTCGGGATTTGCGTTTACTGGAAAATTTAATAGAAAAACCAGCTTAATTTTGTCAGGTACAAGGGTAGCATCATACTCGTTTGCATTTTGGCTTGAAAAATATTTGTGGGCGTAGCCCCATAAATTGGGGCGGAGTTTATTTTATGATTTCAAATTTTGATTTTTAAAATTTATTTAATTATTTTGCTTTTTGAAAAGTGGAAATTTTTACTGGAGATAAACCGGTAATCTGTGATGTAATGGTTTGTGTATAGGATTATCATTTTGACGAATTTGTATAATGTTTTCAGTTAGTCTTGAGTGTTGTGGTTGTTTTTGATAAAAGTTTGTAGCTGTGTTTTGTGCATATTGAAAAATTGTCGGAGTCCGTGTAGCATGGTGTAGATGGCGGGCTGCAGTGTAATAATTGGCGTTTAGAATTTGTCTTAAAATTTTATTTTGCTGCACTTGCATTTTGCGGAAATGTGCATCCGCCATTCCACACCATACTGGGCATGCGTAAGTCATTGTCGGCTTAATTATTTGATTATATATTTTTAGTTTATTTTCTGGTGACAGAGGAGAATTATTGTTAGGTAATTTATTTAAGGAGTGGGAGATAATTAAGAATTTTCTTATTACGTTGTCTGTATGTTGTCTAAAAATTAACTTTTTGTCTAAAGCCGGCATTACACGGCGGGTGGAGTGACGCTCCCGGCGTGTAAACTGAAGCACCACGCGCCATGAGAACGGTTCGGCGCGGCGCGGCGCAACAAACTTCCCGCCGCCTGTCTGTTCCTATCGATGAGCGGTAAATTTTGCCCACTTCAAAGGAAACGCGCCGAGCGAGAATGGTTTTTGCAGTCACACGGCGCGTGGAGCGAGCGGGATGTTCTCGGAGATTTAGTAGTTTTTTATTACTGGAACTTTTATAGGGTGACGCCATCTACCACCGCTTTTTTTTCTCTTTTTTTTCAAAACATCGTTTTCCCTCAATAAAATATAACAAGCTGCTGCGCAACTGGCCATCCGTTTTAGACGCCTCAACATTTTCAAAATGAAAAGGACCGAAGAATTGTTGGAGAAGACCTCAACTCGCAATTCGCGCAGTTTCACTAGGCGGCACGAAACATGTCGATCTACAGGCCGTGAGACCGCGTTCGTCCAGACGCGCACTAGCGCGTCACTCTGCACTTCACACGCCGTGTAATGCCGGCTTAATATTACTTCTAAGTATTTAGTGTGTCAGTTGGTTGTATTTGTTGTCCTTTTATTTGAATTTTTTGATGAATTTGTACATTTGTTCTTTTTCTACTCAAGACTATACATTCGCATTTATTTTGGTTTATCTCCAGTTTCCACTTTTTTTTAATTTAAGTACCGAAATATCAAAAAATACGTTTTACAATAATTGTTATCGGTCTTCGGCGAATAACATTGATTTTGCCACAGGTAGAAATATTTTTGTACTTATTAGAACGAACGTTTTTTTACGTATTTTTAGACGAGATAAAGACTGCAGAAATATAAAACAGGACATCTGTCAGTTTTAAGTATTAATCATATTATGCTGTTTTATCCGCGGTTTTCTGCTACTTTTTGGGTTTGGGGACGACTTATCTGAAGCAAAGACTCTGTCATTGCACTTATTTATGGAACTGTATCAAAATCAACCGATGTTGTATTCTGTCGAATTGCACCAATATTAAAACCAAATATTAACTAACAACCAAATTTCAAATTAAAAAGAAAACAATATTGTGGACATATCAGACTGATGCATATGATTATATGCGTTAAAAAAATCATAGAATCAGCTGTAGGCACCATGATTAAAAAATGCAGGGTGAAAATCTAGAGGTGCGGATCGGCATTTACATTTAGTTCCTTTATCTTTATACAATACAACCAAAACCAAAATTTAGTTTAAAAGCCCATATTGAACCATTACAAAGGTAGATTTCTTATTTTTGAGTGAGTTTATTGAGTGTGAGGGTTTCAGGTCACGGCAGTTCACGGCGGGTTCGGGAGTGCCGCAGGGGTCCAACCTGGGGCCGCTTCTTTTCCTGATTTTCATTAACGATCTTTCTCAGCTTGATTTACTGTGACAGACTCGCATATGCCGATGATTTGAAGCTGTTTCGTAGAATCTTTGGTGTTGCTGACTGTGACATTTTGCAGGAGGGTTTGCGGGTCATCAGCGACTGGTGTAATAGTAATAGGTTAACTTTAAATGTTTCTAAGTGTAACATAGTGAGTTTTAGTCGCAGTAATGATCCTATTCTTTATAATTACTCATTGGATCGGGCTGTGCTTAATCGTTCCTGAGAGGATGGCCGATCTTGGCATTGTATTTGATAGCAAACTTACATTTGTACCTCATATTGAACAGATGGTGGCTTCGGCCTCCAGAGTGCTTGGTTTTGTTATCCGCAATAGCAAACAATTTAATGATTCTGCTCCAATAAGATTATTATACTATACATTTGTGCGTTCCAAGCTTGATTATGCATCGATTATATGGAACCAAATTTATCTTGTCCATATTAACCATATTGAATCAGTACAGAGGCGATTGTATAAGTATTTGGTGTTTAGAGAGGACAATGTGTATCCCATTAGGGGGTATGATCATGCTGCGCTACTGGCTCGTTTTGGTGAGTCAGCACTTTCTGCTAGAAGAGAGGTTCAGTCCGTCAGGTTTCTGCATGGGTTGCTGAACTCCAAGATTGATTGTGCTTCTCTCCTGGGGGATATATTTTATGCTTTCGTGTTCCCCGACCGGAGTCAAGGTGTACTCTGACCTTTTATCTCAGCACAGCTAGGTCTAATATTTTAAGGCAGTGTCCTCTTTATTTTATGTGCAATGTCTACAATCGTGTCTGTAGGGCTTGTGACATTAATGCAGATCCTGTTACAAGGATAGTGGATGCTGTGCTGCGTTCCAATGAGTGATTGTATTCACAGTACATTGTATTTATTAATTATTATATAATTTCATTTTATTTTGTTCTATTATGTATTTTATATGTTTTATCTAGATTTTCCTTTAAGTGGGTGTAGCCTGTTGGAAATAAAGACTATATTTATTTATTTATTTATTTAAAGCCTTTGATACTTTTAAATGGGTATTTACCCCCCCCCCCCCCCCCCCCTCCAACAAGTTCCTGAATCCGCCCCGATTTGAGACCGAAAGTGTAATGAAATAGCCATTGCAAAAACTTTTTACCCTTTTCTTTTGACATTTTTTCCCGAACTCTTACAAAGTAACGGTTGATGTATCGTATTTCCCTCAAAGTTAAAGGGTAATAAATTTTTAGTATGGATACTTCGAAGTTGACGAGGAGTAAAAGGGTGCGAAGTATTCGCTAAGTTATATTCGCCACAAGTTTGCGGTGTAGACGTTATAGAGAGGCGGGCTGAGCTGCTAAAAGCCATAGAAAATTAGTTTAAGGAAGAAGGGTATCGAGGGGTGTTATATTAAAATGAAGCCGTGGTTAAGGGTTACTTGCAGTGACGGACTGCACTGTTTCTAAAACGTCCTGGCGCCTTTTGGTAATGTAAAAATAATACCTAGTGCAACAATAATAAAACATAATTTAAAAAATAAACAGTAAAATCGAAAATTATTCTTACACAATGCATAGTAAATTAATAACTGCATTTTTAGTGACGCCCGCGTACGCTAGCCCGCACCGTGGCTAAAGTCCAACAGAAACACCTAAAAAGAACACTAAAATTGGTACCTAGTAGTGCCTAGTAACATGTTTTATTTAGCAAAAAGCTACAATTAAATAAATATTTTTTAATACACTTTTAACACATTTTTTATAGATTTATTTTTAAATTTTAAAACGCAACCTTCTTTTAACAAAAACAGACAGAAAAGTTAAACATTTTGCAAATTGTATCACATATTACGTATCATTTTGTTTTTAATAATGTAATTTTAAAGTTTTTTTAATCAGTTTTAATGATTTTTGAGATTTAATAGAATTTTCCAAATTATTATATTCTATCTAACCTTTATAAAAAATTGATTTATAAGCTAATGTTTTAACACTGTATCCACATAAAAATTTGTATTAGTTCTTATTTTATAATTATGATGGTCATAATTAAAAGAACAAAATTTTTTTAAATAATCAGGCAATAAGTTATTTTTAATTTTATGTATAAAGATACATACTAAATAAAAAATTAAATTTCTATCATTCAACCAATCCACATTTTTCAACATAAAATTAATTTTTGTATATTTGTTACAATTTAAAATAATCCGCATTGCCTTATTTTGTAAAATTTGTAATTTATCATATATTTCCTCACTAGCACAATATAAAATGGAAGAGCAATAAAGAAAATGTGGTAATATAATACTTAGTATTAAATACAGTTTGTTTAGAAAACAAACTTAAATTAGAACTGATACTTTTAAAATAACCTACTTTTCCGGCAATCTTCGATATGATACTTTCAAAATAATTTTAAAATTTTAATTTTGAATCAATAATTATCCCTAAATATTTAAAACCGTTTACTAATGTCAATTTTTCACCATCAGTAATTACAATATTTATATTTTGACAATTTAAATTATTACCCATAACCATACATTTAGTTTCTGAAATATTTAATTTTAATTTATTTACTTTTAGCCAATTTAATAATATATTTATCTCAGAATTTAGAGTATTTAGACCATCAAAAATATTTAAAACATTAATGTAAATTAAGGTGAATTAATTAAAACATTAAAAGAAAATATTATGAGTCAACCTGACCGCATAAGCGCTTGCACTACTTCTCAGCTGTCGAAACGCCGAAACGCTCGGTTTTTAGAAAAATGTGACTTTAGTTGTCTTGTATTTAGATATATTTTATATTATAACGATATAAACATAGTTATAACATATTAATAATTTGAACACAAAACCCTAAAATAATAGTCAACCAATAATTAAAAGCCAATGAAACGGCGAAATGGAGCTTAAACTGCAGGAAGAGCTTTAATACGTCAGACGGACGGATCAAACATTATAAACAAAAACAAACTTTCTTCAGCAAACATTTCTCCCATCATAAATCTCTTGCTGGCTTTCGGCCCTGCAAAACCACCGCGGGGCGCCTTTCATATAAGTGGTGTTTGGGAATTCCACCCCCTCCCCCTTGCCCCCTTCGGCACTCCTCTATAAATATTTTTCTTTTTCCGAAACAATTAAATATTTCGCTTGTAATCTTTTTTGTAACGTTTTAAATATGACAAAGCCATTGAAAAACTAAGCATATTATATTCTAAAATATGTAGTTTACGATTTACATTAGATATAACATATAACCGAATAAAAGTATTCTTTGCACTTTTTAGTTCACAGAAGAAACATCCCAATCACGAAAGTGAAAACGAAACCGAGAACACATCAGCCGAAAAGGGTGCAATTTGTCAGTAAGTATCGAAAATAGCACCTTTTGATGTTTTTAGTGGCACCTTTATAATTTATTTTCTTTTGAAATAACATTTTTATTTAATTTTGTATATAATTTGGTATTTTTTAGAAATAAATAGAGAAATTATTTTGGTTTTTTATTTTATTTTTTTAGCACAAAAATAAAATTCAAAAAGCGAATGTTCTATATCCCCAACCTTCATTCTTTTTGATTATAGTGTCGTCTTTATAGTACGAGTTTTTTTACCAAAATTGTACCTCGTAGGAATAGTCACATTTCCGGACTGTGTGGTCACGGCAAGTGAAATGTTGGACTTTACCTACTACATTGCATAGACATAGATACACAATCTTATTGTTACATCTATACGTATTAGGTAGTCAATTTACCGGGTCGGGATGGAAGGACTAAATAACAAGCTGATCTCAGATAATAATCTCCTATTTAACTCCTGAAGAGTCCCGTTTGGTCCCAGTGTGGGAAGGTATCTTGACTTTTTTCTAAATATCTCATTGATTCATTGAAAAAGATTGAGGAGGTATTTTAGTAGAGAACATCAATTCTAAAATGTAAGACGGCGCTACATCTTTACAAGTATCAAGGTAACTCTGTTCATCCTTTTTCCACCTGAACTGCAAGATGTCGCCAATCCATTCTTGCATTCGAAAAAATGCGACCTAATATGCAAAAATTTGTTATAATATACAATAATAAGTACAATTAAGTACCTAAAAGCACAAGAATAAATAACAATTTGTTAGTATTCTTGTGCTAAAAGTATGTCCTGGTGAATAATAATATGTTGCTATGCAGAGTCTTCAGACAGCAACTTAGCTTCAAGTTTAATTCTTACTAATGAAGTAAGTCATTATTATCTGCTCTATTGTTCAAAGAATAAGCTAGGTAAATGGGGTAACATGATACCTGTAAATACGTACAATGCACAAATGATATTTTCTAATTACAAAGAACACTATTGCTCCAAAAACTGTTGCCATAGTAATATATATATATAGGAAACAGGAACTTAAATGTTCTTATAAGGTGTGGCCAGTGTCATATTGTGATCAGTTGCGTTTCAAGGAACAGGAGAGCGTCATTAATAGTGTGAAGGTGAACAATTATGAACATATACTAATAATAAATAAATTAATAAGAATATGTCCATGATTACGGACTGTCGGGGTACCTGTTCGACCCTTCGTGTTCGTCCCGGCCTTCAGCGAGAGCCAATGATATTTAAGTTACGCGAATAATAGCAAACGACGATGCCACCTCTCCCACTGAGCGGTTTAAGTACCTAGGAATCAAGGCCGATAAGATCAGCTGATAAGGATTCTTAATCTGAGGATTCTGAGGTTTGAATAATAGTAAAGTCCATATTTTATGCAATAAAATATAATAAAAGGGGAAAATGTAGAAAACATACACTAAATAATAGCTTTGACTTTTTCCATCCCCTTTAGCGAAAAAGTGTCTTCAAAAAATGCTTCATCGTTGGTTTTTTTTTTTGAAAAAATCGATGCGACCGATGATATTTATTGGACCTTTCCTCATTGGGGCCAAATGGGACTTTTGAGACGTTAATAAGAGATAAATATATGAAAACATTACCGCTGAGAACAGCTTGCTAGTAATTTTTTCGCCCTCTTCTAATATTCAGCTTTATATAGCTATATTATAGCTAATATTAGCCTATATTTTATTCTGTATAGTAGTGAATGACCTTATCAATCATCAATCAATCAAATTTTTCAAAGGAGTGAAGCAAAAACTTTAAAAATTATATTGTCCGTCTCCTTAATATTTCTCCGTTGGGTCCGCATTGCGCCCATATCGCGTCGACGACAAAAATGTTTAATCAAGTTGAAAATTCTCCGGAAAGTTTCTTCCCAAAAAAAATTCTCGCAGCTAAATGGCAGACTGCCACACGAAAATTGCAAATTGCGGGGAAAACTTTTGTAAATACCCGGCAACTGTGTGGCGCCTAACGAGAAATAGAAATAGGCTGTTCGAATGCAAGAATTGAAATTTATTTGCATATACAGGGTGGAGCATGGGCTGGCGCACCATAAAAATCGCATGCAATATTTAAGGATTTATTTATTTTCATTTATTAAAGGAAATCATTTGACAAACTACTTACTTGATGACACTCTTAGTCAAAAAAAAAACAAAGATGGGAGCCAATATTTGACCAACTAAAATCTTGCATGGGATTTCCTATGTGGCGCCAGCCTAAGTACCTCCCTGTACAATACCTTTCTTAATTTAATGGTAAAAGCAACGTTTAGAAAACAAAGAGTAATTATTTTATTACGACACGAAAATGTTTTCCTTGTAAACCAAAAACAAATTTTTGTTAGCGATAATCACCAAAAATTTGTTTTGGGTTAAAAAATCTTAAGCTAGATACTAAGATAAAATTTTGTATGGGGTACCTGCAGTAATCCTACCCCAAAATAAAGAAAACGAACCAACAAATAATGGGAATAACTGCATGGTACTTCGTGGTTCCTGCAATGGTAAGTATAAGGCCTTTAGTAGCTTTTACACGTTATTTTTCTTTGCACCATTACTTTGTGTATTTTTTTTTAGTATTTTTACCATTTTCATGATTCCTCGCGCTTAAGAAGCTACAGTGTCACCAGTAAAGTCCGCATCATATGGGATTTTGTTTTATTAATAGCTTTATTCAAAATTTGACTTTGGCATCAAGTTCTGCTTCGATCGAGATGAAAAGTAAGCAAAAAAATAGTAGTCACGTGATTCGCATTATCTGTCAAATTTTAATTTTTTCCAAAAAATAATTCAAAAGTGGGGTTATTTCTGCAAATATCGAAAAAACTTATTGGAAAAAGTTTTTTTAAATGCAGTTTCTAGCCCATATGCAAAATTTCGGCTGCATAAGATAATTTTGATTTTTTACCTATATTTTGTAAATTGCACCACTTTTGCAAAATAAGACTCAACGCAACCTACATAAGACTTCTCAGTTTTGACAATGCTTTATTTCAGATACATTTTCTTTAAAGTAGCGCCATATTAAATGTGTGTTTTTCTACAAAATCAAAATTGTGCTATTAAAATTTGGTCGCATGTGATGCAAAGTTTATTTGTTTTTGACCCTGTATAAGGTAACTTCATAAAATAAGTATTTTTGAAAACGTAGTTTGTGTCTGAAAGTAATACACGTTAACGTTATTATGACATAGCTTAATAATAAATTATAATATAGGGGTTTTAAATTAAATCGTTGAAAATAGATAAACTTTACGTTGTTAAACTAAAATTTATTTTCCACTTAAAAAACACTTTACTGAAGACACTGTGTTCTTTTTTGTGTTAATATTAAGGTGTATAACTTTCAGACACAAACTACGTTTTTAAAAATACTTGTTTTATGAAGTTACCTTATACAGGGTCAAAAACAAATAAACTTTGCATCACATGCGACCAAATTTTAATAGTCCAATTTTGATTTTGTAGAATAACACACATTTAATATGGCGCAACTTTAAAGAAAATGTATCTGAAATAAAGCATTGTCAAAACTAAGAAGTTTTATGTAGGTTGCGTTGAGTCTTATTTTGCAAAAGTGGTGCAATTTACAAAATATAGGTAAAAAATCAAAATTATCTTATGCAGTTGAAATTTTGCATGTGGGCTAGAAACTGCATTTAAAAAAACTTTTTCCTATAACTTTTTTCGATATTTTCAGAAATAACCCCACTTTTAAATTATTTTTTGGAAAAAATTAAAATTTGACAGATAATGCGGATCACGTGACTACTATTTTTTTGCTTAATTTTCATCTCGATCGAAGCAGAACTTAATGCCAAAGTCAAATTTCGAATAAATATATTAATAAAAAAAAATCCCATATGATGCGGACTTTACTTGTGACACTGTATAAGAAAAGTCAAAAATGCCTTTTGCGCGAGGTGGTTTGCTCTACTGGGTTGGTAACGCTTACCATATACCACGCGTGGCTTGTCCATATGGTCATTTGGTCAATGCACATAATTAATTTATTTTTCAAAACATAAAAATCATTCTAAAGTGTAAGTTTCATGCGAAAGCTCCCCACTATAGACCGTATTTTAAGTTGACATGAAGTGGAACCACAGACAATCGTAATCGACAATTTCCCCTTACGTCTTTCCCCCTCTCGCCATGGCTCAAGGTCAATCTACATAAATAGCCACCACAGACGATCGCTTTATCCAACTTAACGATTTTATCGCATCGAAAGAAGTCGACTGACAAGTGGACGCCGCTAAAGCTTGTCGACGAACAACCTAACCTCAGAAATCGGGTTTGTTTACTTTGTTTTGAGTTTTAAATGGTTTTTCGCATTTGGGTGGTTTAATAATAATATATCTTTATAATTATAATACTAATATTATTATATATCTTTATTCTCAACCAACTTAAAAAGTTTATTACAGAGAATATAACACCAAATATATAATATAAAATCACAAATAATCATGTTTAGTACCTAACTGTTAATAACTCCATCGAAATTATTTAAAAAATATATATATATAATAACCATTTACGAAATAATAATAATAATAATACGTTAAAGTTAGTTTAGTTTTAAAAATTTTTGGTATTTTTAGTTTTCGTTTAAAAATCCATAATTTCGATATTTCTTAAATTTTTTTCGGTAAACTGTTGCAAATTGTTATTCCTTTATATAATACTGATCATTGGCTAAAAGTACTCTTTACCATAGGTGTATGAATATCATTGTTTTTGTCTCGTGATGTAAATAATGTTGGTCGAAGGAAATATTATATTCGATTGTTTTTCTTTAAAAATAATAGAGTGTATTAGAATACATATAGTTTTAATTTATAAAGCTTTCTAAAATTAAATATCCGTTTAGTTCATACAAATTTATAGGTTTTTCGGAGAAAGCGAAAAACACAGTAAGTATGTACCTACATGAAGTTTTCTGTGTTTAGACAATGGAGTCTGCAGTAAAAAGAATGAGAGTAAATTCCAGGCATTGGGATTTACTCCTAGATATCTTAGAGGTGCATCCTGGCAAATCCAGGCAAATTTGTGTGCCAAAATGCTAAACAAAAATCTCTGGAGTTGTGGAAGGATGCAGCCACAAAATAAAATGCGTTGGGCCTAGGGGAAAAAAATCCTGATAAATGAAAGCTTGCTGTGCAAAACTAAAAATATAAAACAAAAATGAAGGTGGCGGAAATAAAAACATTTTATTAGATAATATACAAGAAAAATGATTAAAAACTTAAAATTTAGAGACTACATTAAACAGTAAACAAACACAAATACCAAAACAATTTAAAAATATAACCTATATTCTTCTTCTTTTTATTGTTAATTACTGGCTTTTAATCATAAACGGGGAATTATAGGAAATATTTTTAAAATGGATAATAAGTCTTTATCGACAAAACGGAAACGCCCGAACAGAAGACGATTTCGATAAATAGATTCACCGTGGTACGAAATCTCGATCGCTTCGACAAGAAGGCGATCGACTTCTCCTTGTCGATCGATATAAAAGCGATTGTTCGTGGTTCGCCTTCTGGTGGGTTTATATGAAATAGAAGATTACATAAATAAATTGGCGACTAAGAGCGAAACAAACATTCAGGCTGGCCGGCCGTCGACTTCGCCTGATCTCGGATTGTTTCGTGCTCGGTCGGAGGCGGTTCAACAGGCGTTTATGGAAACACAGTCGAACCGCTCCGTGAGTTATTATTATTGCAAGCAAAGCTTTGTGTTGGACAAAGAAAAACTAAATACCAAATATGCAGATTGTATTTTCAATATTTGCGTAGGTTTAGGTACATACATACAGTGTGACCAGTAAAGTCCGCATCATATGGGATTTTCTTTTATTAATAGCTTTATTTAAAATTTGACTTTGGCATCAAGTTCTGCTTCGACCGAGATGAAAATTGAGCAAAAAAATAGTAGTCACGTAATTCGCATTATCTGTCAAATTTTAATTTTTTCCAAAAAATAATTCAGAAGTGGTTTTATTTCTGAAAGTATCGAAAAAAGTTATTAGAAAAAGTTTTTTTAAATGCAGTTTTAAGCCCACATGCAAAATTTTAGCTGATAAGATAATTTTGATTTTTTACCCATATTTTGTAAATTGCGCTACTTTTGCAAAATAAGACTCAACGCAACCTACATAAAACTTCTTAGTTTTTACCATGCTTTATTTCAGATACATTTTCTTTAAAGTAGCGCCATATTAAATGTGTGTTTTTCTATAAAATCAAAATTGGGCTATTAAAATTTGGTCGCACGTGATGCAAAGTTTATTTGTTTTTTACCCTGTATAAGGTAACTTCATAAAATAAGTATTTTTGAAAACGTAGTTTGTGTCTGAAAGTAATACACCTTAATATTAAAACAAAAAAGAACACAGTGTCATCAGTAAAATGTCAGTAAGTGTTCAAGTGGAAAATAAATTTTAGTGGTGGGTACAAAATCAAAATTATCTTATGCAGCTGAAATTTTGCATGTGGGCTAGAAACTGCATTTAAAAAAACTTTTTCTAATAACTTTTCGACATTTTCAGAAACAATTGAATTATTTCTTGGAAAAAATTAAAATTTGACATTTAATGCGAATCACGTGACTACTATTTTTTGCTTAATTTTTATCTCGATCGAAGCAGAACTTGATGCCAAAGTCAAATTTCGAATAAAAATATTAATAAAAAAAATCCCATATGATGCGGACTTTACTGGTCACACTGTATATGACATTATATAGAATTTCATGTAGAATCTAAAAATAAATTTAAAAATAGGATGTCCCTATAAAAAAACTTATTTTAAGTTCGCCACGCTTTTTTGGTATACTCAAAAATAATTTTAAACTGCACACCTTTCTCTAAAACTCTTGTATTTAACATTTTTTGTTAATTCCCGAAACAAATGAGATAATGAACTTTACTCTATGGTTAATTCACCCTGTACATTACATACTTTTCATGTACCTATATGATTCTCCAGTAGGTTTAATGACTTTTGTTCTTGAGCATCGGGTATCTTTTCACGATTTGTCCGTCTATAGAACTTGTTTGCTTTGCAGCACGTAAATATTCAATATTCAAGGTAAGACAGAACTTAATGGCTTTTGTCCTTTCGTGATTAAGGTTGGGGTCACTGTTTATTTGCAAGTTGTTAGACTGGAAACGTTTTTTCGAACGCCCTGCTGAAAGTGGACTCTTTTTCCCTACCCCAAACAGTCCTTTCTTGGACGTCTGCGAATTTGGAGGGGATTTTTAGGACTAGACACGAAAGTAACAGATATATTCTTCAAAAATCCGATGGTTTCACGCAGATATCACTCAAATCGTATAAAGAGAATTTTAGTGGTAAAAAATTTCCAAGCAATTTTGAGTATCATTCAAGCAAGACAAAATAATAGACATGCATTCTTTGTAGTATTTTAACGAAAATAACAAATTTTACTTGTTTTGCCGGAATGTAAATATACAATATTTTTATTTCCTTTTTCCGTGACTGTATCGATCAAAAAGACAGCGCTGCGAATGTGTGCGTTCGACATCATGACGCCTTGAAAAAAATGTTGCTTTCCGCGGTGGCGTCGCGGCGTCATTTTCCAGACGTAGGGGCGCCGTCGGCCAGACCAGCCGTCGATGACGTCAACTTAAGAAATTATGGTCGCGCTAGACATCCTCGTCGTACAAAATTATGAGCGATGGTTAGAAGTTTACATTGGATTATTTCTCTGGGTTTTGTTTTTCTACGGTAATAATACTGATCGTGTTAGGGAAAATACTGATTGACTGTCAGTATACTTTCACGATTCTGAAAGTATCGTATCGGTATTGTGGGCGGAGTTATTTTACTGAAGGAATTCTTATCGTATGAGGAAAAAATTGACAGTATTCTATCAGTATCTATCACAGACATGTAATATAAGGAGACCAAACATTTCATTCATGATAAACTACCACTGGCAAACCATCGTAAATAATCATATAAATAGCGCTAAATAGTTCTATTTCGAAAAAATACTAAAAATTAATCGAAAAACGCAATTGATCACAAGCACAGCTGACCAACACTGTATCGTTAAATATTGAATGAATATCAAAAATTCTGCGTCACTCGTAGTAAAAACGTCCGTACAGCGTTCCGTTGTGATTTTTATTTAAGATGTAGGTACACCTTATAAATGCATTGAATATAAGTAATAAAACAGTCGCGTATTCTATATTTTATAAAAAAAAAGTTTAAATATGAAGTTCATTTTATTAATTTGAAATTAATACATACATGGTGGGGTTACTGGACTGTAAAATTCAGTGTCCCGAACAACCTTTTTGAAAAAATACTCCGTAAGTACTCTCTTTACATTTACAAAAAACTCATATTTCAGTCTTATTTTTATTTTATTTTACATAATTTGATACATGATGCCTACATTGCGCAATTTACAATTTGTATGTATAAAATTATTTTCCACATTTTACAATGTCTACAAGACATATTTTTAACAAAACCTTCTTGACATCTTCTTTTTAGTTCCTCTTTTTGGTTGCTCGAGACCCCCTTTTTAACTTACTTTTCCACATGCTCCGTATGTGTTAACTTATTTTTATATCTTCACATAATGTAATTTCAACAATGTATATGTCGTAGGCTGGTAGTGAAATCCGTCATTTCATGAAAAGCCTAGTCATATCATGCTGCACGCTAAAAGGTATATTGACAACTGGTTTGTTCGTTGTTCCCCAGAGCATTTTTTTAAAATTTAATTTAAATTTTATTTTTATAAAATAATATTAGTTAAAAAAATTGAAAAAAATGCTCTGGGGAAAAACGAACAAACCAGTTGCAATATACCTTTTAGCCACGCTTCATGATATGACTAGGCTTTTCATGAAATGACGGATTTCACTATCAGCCTACGACATATACAACTTTTGATGCCATAAAAGCTCCATTAAGGTTTTATGCCTACAACTTATCAATTTCTCTCTTGCTACAACCATCAGCATACCTTTTCTGTCTCCTGATGATGAACGTTTCTACGTTCGAAACATGTAGAGACCTTTAACCTAAGAATTTTTATTCTATTAAATTTTGTGGAGGAAGACTTTGTGTTTTTCTTTCCTATTCATAATTAATAAAAGCTATTTAAACACATGAAGTAGATCTAGGGCAATCAGCAGAAATTTGTCATCGTTGATTTCCGTTAAAAACGATTTCTGATCGGGACAAAATGTAAACAATTTGATCTCCTTGTATATTACATGTCTGTGGTAGCTATTAACAGCAGCTATGGTGGATGTGTCGCGCCTCGGTCGAGCTCGCTAAGTGGTGATAAACGCATAAATGGAATTGACATCAATTCATTATTAAATAGTTTCATAACAGCATACAGAGGCATCGATCCATCGCCGTTTGGCCATATTGGCAAAAATAATGTCAATGCAAGATATTTTTCTTTTCATAATTTTATTATCAGAATGCTCCTGAGGAACATTCACTTAATATGATACACTTACATTCGGCTCAAACTTTTTATTTGGTTTTGCTTCTTGCATTATTATTTTGTATGGTATATAGCTCTGACAACGAATTTTGCCTTTTTGTTTCGTATAAATTAGAAATTTTAACATGATATTCCTTAAATTTCTATTTTTTATTTAATTTCCAGCTACCGAGGTACGATGCCAGGAAAAAACGAGAGGTGGCGTCCGTTACGAGGTCATACTGGGAGAACCGGACGTGAAGGCTACTCCTCCCAAGAAACCAGTTTCCCCAAAGAACTCCATGTCGGTGCAGGACATCGAGGAGAAACTCAAGGCGGCCGAGGAACGTAGACAAGTAAGTTGATGTAAAATAAGTTTTAAGAATCTCAAAATGTATAGTTTAGCAATTAGCATGCATAGACACTGACTGGGTTTCCCAAACAAGGAATAAGTAGTGGTTTTTATCATGAAAATATATTTTTTATCATTTTCTAGATGTTAAAAGATTTTTTGGGTCCAAGAAGGAAACCAAATCCATCCAAAATCGTAAGAAATTAAAAAACAACAGATCAATCATTGTTGCCGACGTGACCACGCATGGCAAGGCAATCCCTCGGTTAACGAGAGGTGATTATTTGTGCTGGCCACGTCTGACAAAATCACTTCGCAACAAACAATTTTTTTAAATTGTTCGTTTTTATCAAAATTATTTAAAATAGTTTCAGGTGTTGATCAGGTTGGTCGGGATACAAAACGTCTACTTCCTCTGCACTTCTAGCCTTCGCATACCATAAGATAATTTGAATTTTTTGTTGTTTGTTTGAAGGTGGTAGACAATGAAGTAATATCAAAAAAATTACCTTGTCGGACTTCCATTGTCTTTATTTTGTTACTTAACACAACGTTTCGGTTAGTTAGTTTTCAAGTGTAAACTAAATTATAATTCTAAGGCTACTGTCTACCGCTAGACAAGAAAACGTTTCCAGATATTGGAGATATCTATACTTGGTTTACTAAATATATGAGTATTATGATTCATGAAAGCTGCTTCTTTGAATTTTCGTTTTCTCCAGTGCTGTTCCGTGTCCAAAACCTTGGCTTCTGACCACTGTATATTATGTTGGTTGGTTCATACATGTTCCGCTATACCTGATCTCGAAGTTTCACCTCTTTGAGTATGTTTCAGATGTTCTTTAACTCGTACTGGAAAGGGTCTTTTTGTTCCTCCAATTTACGATTCGCCACACTCGCAAGGGATTTGATAGATACAATTTTTTGTGGTTTCATTACGATGGGGTTTTACTTTTATAAGAAAGCTTCTAAGCGTATTTCCAGATTTAAAGG
Organism: Polydrusus pterygomalis; assembly: GCA_963969555.1. Lineage (NCBI taxonomy): Eukaryota > Metazoa > Arthropoda > Insecta > Coleoptera > Curculionidae > Polydrusus > Polydrusus pterygomalis. The sequence goes on from OZ018376.1 coordinate 9,391,193, forward strand.
CTGTTTTGATATTATAGTTTTTGGTTATCCTTCTAATCTTTTCAGAAATCCCCTTGACATAAGGTATTGTGAGAAATGCTTGCTCCTCTTTCGTTTCTCTATTAGTTTTTTTCGCGATATTTACAGGGGCGGCTCGTGGTATTTGAAAGTAGTGAGGCACAGTTGAAAAAAATTTTTTTAGCAAGGTTCGATTTTAAAGTTTAGACAAGTTTTTTAAATCGCTATAACCACATTTTGACCAAATTTTGTCGCTATTATTTGTTGCAAACAGAATACACGGCCAGCAAAATAATTTGTTAAACGTTACACTACCAGTAAGCCCGTCGTACTTTTTGTACCAAGTGTTTTGAAAGCTCCGATTTGATTTCCCCACCCCACCGATAGTAACAAGACGTTTACTCAAATCTGGAACAGGTCGCTTTACTTCTTTTACTATGTACAATTTATCTTCATAGGAATTACTTGAAAAATTCTGCTCATTTACTAAAAAATTAACAAGATCACAAGTAGGATTGCGAATGTTTACATTTACCTGGGGAAGTTGTGACGCTGTGCTAGGTCCCGCTGAATCCATTTTTCGCTAATAAGCACAAAACAAATAAACTAATAAGTAATAAAAGTAATGTAATATTAATATTTTAGAAAAATCACTGCCCACTGTCCCAAAAATCAGTACGGAAAACCACACAAGTATTTACCGAAAACTATAATAAAATACAATGCAGGTGTAAAAGTCAAATTCACTATGCATGCACTCTCTCTAAACTCTGAACTTTCAACGGAAAAACAACCTGTTCTGTTCCAATAATAGCATTTCTCCAAATTCATCTAATGTATTAGTCCCCTCGCGTTCGCATTAAATTTACGTAGAGAGTTGAGGCTGTCCTCAAAAGAATGTTTTTATGCGCCATTTAAAGCTAGATTCGACTGGACTATTACGGTATCATACAAGACATTGGATATTTTCACTAATACGCTAGACAAGGAAGCGGGAGGCCGGGCCTCTAACCATATACGACCGCATGCAGAAATGAAATGGATGATATAATAACAAAACATGCAACGGATCAGGAAAGACAAGGAAGCGCGTGACCGGGTTCTACCATATACGACCCCATGCAGAAATGAGATGGATGATAAATGATATTTCTAGCGAAGCGCGTTCAGATTGATGGCATTAATTCTAATGGATATATATTTATGCAATTATGCAAATAGTAAAATAATATAAATTTGTAATTTATTTAATTTGCAAAATTATTGGTGAGGCACTGCCTCACCTGCCTCATAGGAGAAGCCGCCACTGGATATTTAAGTTTTAAGATGGTATTAGTTACAAAGGTTTCGGGGTAACCATTCTGTTTTAAACCTTTTTTGATGTTTGAAATTTCAATATTAAGGTCTTCCGGATTGTTGCAAACGTTAGATGCTCTGTGATAAAGAGTTTGAATTATGCCATGTTTTATGGAGTTTGAATGATTCGATCCGCGATTAAGGTATTGCCCCGTGTGGGTGTGAGTGGGTTTCCTGTACAGGGTTTTTCCGTATAATTTGAAGACCTAGAAAAAACTTTAAATTACCAAAGTTGCATGATTTCTCCTGAACTGCCAGAATTTGTTATCGGATAAAACAAATGAACATCGTAAATTTGTTTAATAATGCCAATGTCGATTTTTTAAAATGGAACACCCTGTATATTAATTTTTTTTAACTCCTCACTCTTTTCTGATTCCAAATATGTATATATGTTATATGTTTGTTTCATAAATTATTATCATTATTTATATTCATTATTGTTACTGAATAAGCAATATATTCTAGCATGTTTTCCTCACACCAATATAGATTTTCTAATCCGCAATATTTTGAAATGAAATTTTGCCTAAACGACTAAAGTAAACATATAACATATATACATATTTGGAATCAGAAAAGAGTGAGGAGTTAAAAAAACATTAATTCCATTTAAAAAAATCGACATTGGCGTTATTAAACAAATTTACGATGTTCATTTGTTTTATCCGATAACAAATTCTGGCAGTTCAGGAGAAATCATGCAACTTTGGTAATTTAAAGTTTGTTCTAGGTCTTCAAATATACGGAAAAACCCTGTACACTAAAATTTTTATGTTTTCAGCACTTCGATCGACGAGAACATCGAGAAAAGGTAGAGTGGACTGTTTTTCTGTTTCCATGGTAAATTTATGGATTGTCTTATACTATTAATATGTTCCAAAAACCGTATCAGCTCTTCGTTGCGAATAAACCATTTCAAAACACCTGTAGATATTTCACCGCACGTTTACCTGCAAAATTCAGTCCGAAAGTATTTGCTGCTGTGGAGGGGAAATGCAGCGAGAGCGGAATGTTAATCCCGCTCGACCAGTAGTTGGCAACGTTCAATCTTGATTGATCGCTTTTTAACTCGTTCCAAAGCCATTTTGTATCATTTTTCTGTACATTAAAAGCGAATAAGTTCATGCTTGCCAATGCCAGTACTGTATACCGACTTCACACCAATAAAAACTTATCAAAAAAACGCCCGAAGATTTAATTTGGAAGCTATTAATCATCCCAACAGCGAAAAGGTGGTTTCTTTTTATACTCCTTAATGAGATTTTTATTCCAGCGAGCGATATTTTTTGTGAAAGTTGCCAGAACAGAACTGCCTCGAGATTTATTGATAGATTTATTTTGGCGTTTGGATTGCGAAAAAACGATGAATCATTTTTCTTAAGTTCGGGGTTTATGGATGCATTAGATATGGAAAATATACATAAAAGAAGGGCGCCTATGAGAAAGGGATTTTGCTCAGGATTTTGTCCAAAATATTTTTAAAAACATTTTAGTATGAGGCTTCAATCGAATAAACTAACGTTAAATTTTACAAAATCTTCTTTTATGTTTATAACTAAAAATAAAATAAATTCAATCATTAACCCTTTAACATTTAATAATGAAAATATTCAATATTCAAAAACGACAAAATTTTTAGGATTAGTTTTAGACGAAAATTTAAATTGGAAATGCCATATCCAGTATATTATCAACTTTGGTATCTGTTTTGTACAGAGCTAGATATTACATTCCTTTAAAATATATACACACTGTCCGGGTTTACAATAGCACAAATTGATGAAAAATTTCATTTTTTGGGAAAAAGTCATTCTTGATAAAAAGTTTTGCTTGTAAAAAAAGTGCAATTCACTAAGAGAAAATTTTGATTTTTTATACAGGGTTCGCAAAAACTTTAAAAACATGATTTTTCCCCGAGTTTTTCTCCAAGAGTAAACTACCTTTATTTTTCATTTTTGACCAAAATGCCAATTAGAATTTTTTTTAGAATAACGTTTGTAATTTAAATCCGAGATTTAAAATAAATCTTCAACAATTCGCTGTTTTAGAAGCCGTTTAAACTTCCATTGAAGAAATTCGAAGAAGTTTTAACCACATTCGTTTACAGCTGGAAAAACGTGTTAAATATGGAGGGGGAGTGTTTGAATAGCAAATTATGAAATTATTATTTGTTGTTATTTTAAGATTTTTTTGTGTTATTTCCGGGGTCATTTCATTTGTGAAATTAAAAATACATATTTTTCTGGTAACACCAAAAATCAGTTTTTGAAACTTTTTGATACCCCTCTGTCATTGATAATGTATGTGTCGTAGGCTGATAGTGAAATCCGTCATTTCATGAAGGCAGATTGTGTAATTCCGTCTAAAAGGTATATTGATAACTGGTTTGTTCGTTGTTCCTCAGAGCATTTTTTTTTTAATTAAATTTTTTCAACTAATATTATTTTATAAAAATTTTAAAAAATGCTCTGACAAACCCGAACAAACCAATTACCAATATACCTATTACATAATCTGCCGGCGCTTCATGAAATGACGGATTTCACTATCAGCCTACGACATATGTATTTCGACCGCTAATGCTGCTATCCAAAAAAAAAATTCTTTTACCTCTAAAAATTAAAAAAACTAAAAAAATCGAAGATTTATTTCAAATCTCGGATTTAAATTACAAACATTATTCTAAATAAGCTTTCTAATTGGCATTTTGGTCAAAGGGGCCGTTCAAATATTACGTAAGCAGATTTATTACAATTATTACCCCCCCCCCCCCCCCATCCCCCTTGTCAGCAAAAGTAAGCAAAGCTCTTACCCCCTCCCCCCATGCTTACGTAAACATTATACATATACAATTATAAATGTTTTTTTTTATATTATAATGTTATAATTATAATTTTAAAAATAAGAAAATAGATTTAGGATAGAGATTAGATTTTACTGATACAGTATTCGACATAGAGTAAGGGACAAAAATATTATAATCTTGCGAACATAACAAACTTATTTTAAATTTTTGGTACACATATTAAATTTTCGTGTAAAAAAAGTAAATAACTACCGATGACGTAATCATCATCTAGACTCCCCTACCCCCCATGTCATCCAAAATAAGCAAAACAAAAACCCCCACCAATACTTGAACGGCCCCAAAAATAAAAAATAATGGTAGTTTACTCTTGGAGAAAAATCATGTTTTTGAAATTTTTTCGGATCCTGTATACAAAATCAAAATTTTCTCTTCGTAAATTCCATTTTTTTTACAAGCAAAACTTTTTATCAAGAATTACTTTTTCCCGAAAAATCAAATTTTTCATCCATTTGTGCTATTGTAAACCCTATCCGCGGACAGTCTGTATATTTTTCATTAAAATATTTAAAATTACAATACTTAGCTGCTTGTTTATCAAACTTAAAACCATTACAAAAATTGCAGAATAAAGTTATTAAATGTATACACAAATTACCACATTTAGAACCAACTGTTCATCTATATAGACCGAAGGGGTATTTACACGTTCAAAACATTTATAAATTAAAAATTTGTATTCTAATTTACTCTATTATCTACATGATCATACCAGTAAAAAGTAGTTTCGGAAAAAATCGCTTTTATATGACGGAATAATAGAATATACAGGGTGTAACAAATTCGTTTATCACTACAGGGATCTCGTAAACCGTAAGAGATACGAAGATGGTTAAATGGGGGCAAAGTTGCACAATTTGATGCCTAATCATAATTCAAAAAGAAATTATTTAGATTCCGAGTACTTCCGGAGATATTCGGAAGAAACCGAAAAACTGTCAATAAGATTTTTTTGTTTTGCGCCTTTAATGTAGGAGATAAAAGAAAACCAATCACACCTTTTTAGGGCCACTTTTAATCCTTTCTTAGAATATGTAATTAGTTTTGCCATACAACGTTTCATTTTCCTGAAACCATCATTAATTTCACTATTTTAAATACGGACCTGGATGTTTTCCATTTTTCAATAAAAGACCTAGGACATCTTTATTCAAAGACTAGGATAAATATTAATTTAAAAAAATAATTAACGCTCTAATGTAGATTTTATTAAGATTTTTCTAATCCGACCCTGTGTTACACAATAGCCATTCGTTTTATTACCCACGTCATCTTTTGTGTAACAATTTAAACTAGCTCCTTAAAAGAATACTATAAAATTCGTAAAATTGACAATAATCGTAATACAAATTCTTGCTAATGATATTAGATTTTATTTAATTAACAATAATAATATTTTATAATATTAATAAAATGAATTAAAACTTTACGAAAAACATTATAAGCAATATTAGCAAAATAAAAAAAAATACTCCTGAATAAAAGAAGTTGCCATATAAAAATTAATTACATGTTCAAAAATGTTTCCCTGGACAGCGACACCGATTAATTAATCAGTTATTATACCAATGTAGGTAAATAAATAGAAGGTAAGATCCGTTCGATTTCGATTTTTAAAAATTTTTGTATTTTGATGCTTATAAATACCTAGTAGTAACTGAGATGTAAAACATTTTTAAGGTATATTCTTTTGAATATTATGTTAATGGAGATTTTTAATTTTGTTATTCTTTTTAAGAAGCTAGTTTAAATTATTACATAAAGAAGATGTCGTTATTAAAACGAAATGGTATTGTGTAACACAGGGTCGGATTAGAAAAATCTTAATAAAATCTACATTAGAGCGTTAATTCTTTTTTAAAATTATTATTTAGCCTAGGCTTTGAATAAAGATGTCCTAGGTATTTTATTGAAAAATGGAAAAAATCCAGGTCCGTATTTAAAATAGTGAAATTAATGATGGTTTCAGGAAAATGAAACGTTGTATGGCAAAACTAATTACATATTCTAAGAAAGGATAAAAAGTGACCCTGAAAAGGTGTGATTGGTTTTCTTTTATCTCCTACATTAAAGGCGCAAAACAAAAAAATCTTATTGACAGTTTTTCGGTTTCTTTCGAATATCTCCGGAAGTACTTGGAATCTAAATAATTTCTTTTTGAATTATGATTAGGCATCAAATTGTGCAACTTTGCCCCCATTTAACCATCTTCGTATCTCTTACGGTTTACGAGATCCCTGTAGTGATAAACGAATTTGTTACACCCTGTATAACAATCTTCCAAAAAATATCAGAAAAATCAAAAAATTGGCTTTTAAAAAACAATTAGAGATATTTACTAAATTTAATTATTTATACAATTTTTTTTAAATTTATCTTATGAATGAATTAAATTGGATTAACTTCCATTTTTTTATTGTTATTTTTTTTTTAATGGTATTATTTTCTATATTATATTGTCATTTTCCATGTAATGAACTGTAAAAGTTTGTTTGGAATAGCATTTTGAAAGTTAAATGAAATGGCTCATAAAACGGTTGGTTTGGATCTGTTTTTTTTTTAATCCACACTATTTGCAAACATGTTTATTTTTACACGCAAATTTATCGGTAACGGCTAGCTTCTGAAACATTAGTCAATACGAGTTCGTACTGATAAAATTGCTTGGGTGGTTTCGGAAATGTTTACGTTTAAAGACGTGATTAGCGTGTTTGCAATAACTGTCCAATAAACTCCATTACGTCCAAATCTCGATTGCGGTATTACCGCTTTATGAAAAACTTAAAGCAAGTGTCTCCTCATTTTTCAGCAATTGGAGTCCAGCAAAATCGCATCACTCACAGCGAAGATGCAAAAAATCGAAGATGCTAGTCGCAAAAGGGACGAACAGACCAACCAATTCATCACTGCCACCCGAGATGCCCTCGAACAGAAAATGGGGATCGTCACCGAGAAGAGGGAGGCTTACATCACCGATCTGAAGACTAAACTTAAGGTACATGATGTAAAATATGAAATATCAATCAACTACCCGTAAATATTGACAAATGTAAAATCATGACCTACACCCTTAAAAAACAAAATTTTTTTTATCAATCATAGTATCCAATCAATAGCGCTCGATTGTGTTAATTTCCTTGGGGATCTAGGAATTTGATTTTAAATTGTCCTTTAACCAACATGTAATGGGGTTTCTAATTCGTACATGTAAAAACTTTAATAATATTCATTCGATCAAAACCCTCTATTACTCATATTATTATGTACCGGGTGTTCCACCTAAGGAGGTAATCGGCTATATCTCAAAAAGTAATAACACTAGGACATTGGGAAAAATATTTATCGATAAAAGCGGCCAAGAGAAATTGCTGGAAATTATCTTTAAGTTCGAAAAATTACCGCTAGGGGGCGTAAGAGAACTTTCAAAATAGAAATGCCGATTTTCTCTTGATTTTTCCTAATAAAAATATGTTAAAAATATAAGCATTGTATTCTTCATAAAATTATGCAACTTTATGTTAGGAATCGTTTTTTTCTATTTTCAATAATAAAGTGGTGGGAGAAGGTCAAACCTTTTTTCTTTCAAACGCTGATATCTCTGCTTTGGATAAACCGATTTTATTCAACTTGATCTTGAAAAAAAGCCCTTCTTTTCCTCGACACGTAGATCTATTAACTATACCATATTAATTCTGATGGTGGCCACTAGATGGCGTTTTTCCGTAATTCCTCAATGAATAAGGATTTTCTCAAAAAAATCAAATATTATGATATGACTTTTTCATCATATTTTATTTTAGGCTTATAAAGGCTAATAAATAGTGGAATAAAAAATCCAGGTCCGTATTTAAAATAAAAAAGTTGATGATGGTCGCTCGAATCCGAAACGTCGGATTAAAAAACTAACCCCATCAGCTTGTAGAGGAGGAAAAGTTACTATACAGAACTGAAAACCGCAACGTGATATATTTTGTTAAACTAGAGAAATTAATTAGGGATAATAATAATTAATATGGAAAAATGGCCTATTTTTCCATAATAATAATTATTATACCTATTATATCACGTTGCGGTTTTCAGTTCTTCATAGTAACTTTTCCTTCTCTACAAGCTGATGGGGTTAGTTTTTTAATCCGACGTTTTGAATTCGAGCGACCATCATCAACTTTTTTATTTTAAATACTGACCTGGATTTTTTATTCCACATTAATAGCCTTTATAAGCCTAAAATAAAATATGATGAAAAAGTCATATCAAAACATTTTATTTTTTTGAGAAAATCCTTATTCATTCTAGTGGCCACCATCAGAATCAATATGGTATAGTTAATAGATCTACGTGTCGAGGAAAAGAAGGGCTTTTTTTCAAGACCAAGTTGAATAAAATCGGTTTATCCAAAGCAGAGATATCAGCGTTTGAAAGAAAAAAGGTTTGACCTTCTCCCACCACTTTATTATTGAAAATAGAAAAAAACTATTCCTAACATAAAGTTGCATAATTTTATGAAGAATACAATGCTTATATTTTTAACATATTTTTATTAAGAAAAATCAAGAGAAAATCAGCATTTCTATTTTGAAAGTTCTCTTAAGCCCCCTAGCGGTCATTTTTGGAACTTGAAGATAATTTCCAGCACTTTCTCTTGGCCGCTTTATCGATATGTATTATTTCCCAAAGTCCTAGTGTTATTACTTTCTGAGATATAGCCGATTACCTCCTTAGGTGGAACACCCGGTACATACGCTCTAGATTGGAATATGGCGCACTGATATGGAATCCACATTACAATGAGTATGTGAAGGCCATTGAAAGTGTACAGAGAAAATTTTAAAAATATCTTTCCTTTGTAACTGATGGATTCTATCCTCCACGAGGTACTGACCATCTAGCTACTTCAAAGGTTTCCATTTCCATCCCTATCACAACGATCATCCCTTAGCCTACAGTTCCTATTTAAATTATGCAACCATAAGATAGACTGCATTGAATTACTTACTACAATAAAACATGATTTCTAAGAAAAAAAATTCACTTGTTTTCTCTTGGCAGGTAAAAATCACTTAGTTCCAAATTTTTATCTAAACCCTAGTTTGGATAACATTTTGCAGCCGCCACAGAAAAAAAATGTTTATTTTACAGGAAAAAAGTAAGATTTTAGCGCTTGGTCTCTATCTTACGCCTCGCAAAAAATGTATTACTTTTTTCCATGTATAATAAATACCCAGATAACTATTTTTGCTTTTTATAAATAAACACTAAAAGAAATAAAGGTTGTTTTATTTTTTTGTGGTCTGTCGATATATTATTTTATAGATAATAAAATTAGTACGCTACGTACATCTTTAAAATATATTTTAAAAAGCTGACAAAATTTAAAAGATGGCGAAGGTAAAAAGCATAGTCCGATCCTGTCTCTGTAGCCAACCGCTTAACGCGAGTTCTTAGATAAATTTGACTTTACAATTGAGTGGCCGCCAAGATAACCTGATCTTACCCCTATGGACTTATTTTTATGCAGTTACATTACTTCTCTGGAAGAATTGCGTCAGATGATAATTGATGCTTGTCAAAGTAATATAAGAAACATTTTTCGGAAAGTTAGGGAGGAATTTGAAAATTGACTGTATTTCTGTTTAGAACGAAAATCATTTTGAGCACTTAATACAATAGTTATGGTATTTTTGGTTTAGGAGTAGTATGGGAAGTATAGGAAATGCTATTATTTTAAATAATTCGTTTTTTTAGGATCACATTGAAAACGTCGAGAAAACCCGTCTCTCGTTGGAACAACAGACCGACGAAGTCCGCACTGCCATCGAGGAAAAACTGAAGACCGCTTCGATCCAGAGGGATGAGAACATGAAGAAAATGTTGGAACGTCTAAAGGAACATGTAAGTATGTGGTTCTAAGGAAAGTAATTTAAAAAAACAAGGAAAATATATCAAATTTTGACTTTGCTTTTCTGCTAGTTTTTTTTTATCGAAACCGCAGCGACACTGCGGAAGACTGGAGGGTGGGTACAACTGGCTAACGTGTTTTTCATGTTTATATTTGAGGTTTTTGAGAGCAAGTATAGTCCGCCTTACGAGTCAGTCTAGGATTATGGACCGAATACCGATTAGATTGGAACATAATGCTGTCATAATGCTTTCTAAAATTATGAACAAGGCAAATCGTTTATTAAATAAGCTTAAACAAAAACATGACTTGTTATTGGCCACGTGAAATCGAAAACTTTATTCACCCTGGCTCTGTTGCAATCAATCTAGGCCGCACAGAGGAGTAGGGTAGCGCAGGTCGCTGGCGGCCCACTGATTTGGATCCTTACCTAACTTGAGATACGATCGATTTACACTAAACTATAGGTCAAGATTTGGTATATTTTGTGTAGGTATGTTTTTAGAGTATTTTCCTTATAAGAGCCACCTTTATAACTATTTTCACATAGCTTTACCATAGCATATGTAAGTGTATTTCATGCAAAAAGCTTTTTCTTCAATTATTTTTCAAAACAAAGCGGTCTATACCTGGCGATTTATATAAAGAAGTCGCAACATACACTGGACGATTTATCTCTTTAAAGCCCAAATTATTAATGTCCTATTAGTACTAACAGCCACATAACTTCCACGATAACACTTGTTCCAATAGTGGTATCCTTAGACGTTATCTTACAGTTAGGGTTAACCATAGATATTTATCTTTAGATAAGCAAACCATAATCAAGAAAGTGGCAAATTTATGGCCTCGCGCATGTTAACAAAGCTACACACGATTATACATGCGCACTGCAACATTATCATTTGACGAATGGGAAAATAGACAGGTTTGGACTTTAAAATTTAAGTTCTTGCTCAAGAAATTGAAAAAGTTTACTTTTAATTTATTTTTACGTGTAAACAGCTAAAATTTGACCCAAATTCTTGCCAACAAATTGGAATTTCTTCTCAATTTTTGATTAAGTTGGGAAATAAGAGTAATTTCTGGCATTTTTAGTAGTTGCAAACCTATTAGATTTTGAGGATAGAAAACTGTTTTTGGGGGTTTGTTTAAAAATGATTCGTTGTTGTTTAAAAAGGAAGAGAACCAGTCAATTGAACTATAACACTTATAAAATCGAATATAAAAAACAAACAAAACTAGCAAAATAACCAAGCTTCCATGTTATCGCGTAAGTAACCTCAAGTCAAATATTAGTTGGTGTATAACATAACTTGTATTGATTTTTACAATTTGGCAAATTTGAGTATGTGTAAAACATTTTCAAGCATAATTTCTTGTTCAATAATTTAAAAAAGTTTTTTGTTTAACGTTTTTAGGACCGCTATGTTTTGAAATAATATATTTTGTCGATATTCACTTTTTTTTAATCTTTTTTTTTTAAATAATTTATTTTTTGTTGCTTAATTTTGTTCTGCATGTTTTTTCTGCTTAATTTTAAAGGAAGAACAAGTGCAAAAAGTAAAGACCTCGAATAACGTCAAATTTCAAGATCTGGGCAATCAGATCCAGGAGAAACTTGAACACGCCAAGTCGCGTAAGGAACAAATCGACCAAGAAACGATCGAGAAATTGAGGATTAACGTAAGTAGTAGCGATTTGCTTAGTTTGCTAATTGTTTCACATTTATTGTACAATCTTGCTAGCTTTCTTCATTAGTACTTCATCTTAACGTGTCCATTTCATAAATTTTTTTTGTGCTCATAATTTGAGGGTTTATTTTTTCTGAATAGTTATAAGTAAATACGTCGTTATACTATACATACCACGCTACATAACTAACTAAAAAGTAGGTATGAATAATAGTTGATTTCCTCCTGTTAACTTAATATTTGTAAAGAAAAATAAATGAAAACAGGTCATTCATATTGTATTTGAGAAAGAGAAGAGGCCCAAAAACGGATCCCTGAGGCACTTCACTTCCGATCAATCAAAAATCTAACATATCGTCGAGCGAACATTTAGGCCTCCTTACAACCCCGTTCTTACGGCATGTAACTTTTGTTGGTTGCCATTAATTACCGATAAAAGTAAGTTTGCTCACTACGACTAGCTTTTGTCTGCAGATGGAACGTGCGCCAATCTTCCAGAGGAAAAATTGAATGACTGGTTTATTTTTTCTTATAAGAAAGTGTATAATAATTGTGGTGAATATCATTGTAAATAACTGTGTAAATGTTCTACTCACAAGTACCTGGAGAAGTAATCAACTATTGAGATAAATCAATAAATACGCTGTACAGGGTGGCCCATTAATAAGGAACGCCGGCTATATCTCGGAAACCATTAATCGTACAGCTTTCGGAAAAAAAAATTTATGAGTAAAGCGGTCATGAGAAAATTCTGGAAATTACTTTTAAGTTTCTCATTTCGCCGCAAGGGGGCACAATTAAAAATTAGTTTTTTAAATTTTAAATTTCTCCGAAAATTCCCATATTAAGGTATAACTCTGATTATATCATTGGAAAGCTTAGACAATTCTGCATCATGTTGGTTTAAGGCTCGTTGGCGTACCGACCTTGATAAGAGCGGGGGAAGCTATTGAATGTGTAAACATTAAAATCGCCGTAACTTCTAAACGACTTATCCGATTTTACTGAATTTAAGCTTGTTTGGAAGGGAAAGGTAAGTACCTCCAATCGTCGTATCCAATGGTACACGATAGTTTCTAATAAAATTGCTAGAGGGCGCAATTTGTAATAATAACAGTTTTTTTGATTTTATCCCGAAAATTCAAATCATACGGTATACCTATGACATCATAATCGGAAAGTAGATGAAATTTACAAGAAAAGATGTGAAAACCGTAGTTCGATATCTTTGTTCGTTTCAGAGTTATTGCCAGAACAATAATTTTTAATACAAATTGCGCCCTCTAGCAATTTTATTAGAAACTATTGTGTACCATTGGATACGACAATTGAAGGTACTTCCAAACAAGCTTAAATTTAGTAAAATCGGATGTCGTTTAGTAGTTACAGCGATTTTAATGTTTACACTTTCAATAGCTTCTCCCACTCTTATCAAGTGAAAGTGTAAACATTAAAATCGCTGTAACTTCTAAACAACTTATCCGATTTTACTAAATTTAAGCTTTTTTGAAAGGAAAAGGTAAGTACCTTTAATTTTCATATCCAATGGTACACAATAGTTTCTAATAAAATTGCTAGAGGGCGCAATTTGAATTAAAAGTTATTGTTTTGGCAATAATTCTGAAACGAACAACAATATCGAACTGCGGTCTTTACATTTTTTCTTGCAAATTTAATCTATTTTCCGAATATGATGTCATAGTTATACCTTATGATTTGAATTTTCTGGATAAAATCAAAAAAACTGTTATTATTACAAATTACGCCCTCTAGCAATTTTATTAAACACTATCGTGTACTGCTGGATACGACGATTAAAGGTACTTACCTTTCCCTTCCAAACAAGCTTAAATTTAGTAAAATCGGATTAGTCGTTTAAAAGTTACAGCGATTTTAATGTTTACCCATTTAATAGCTTCCCCCACTCTTATCAAGGTCGATACGCCAACAAGCCTTAAACCAAAATGATGCAGAATTATGATTCCAATTCCAATGATGTAATCAGAGTTATACCTTAATATGGGAATTTTCGGAGAAATTTAAAATTTAAAAAACTAATTTCTAATTGTGCCCCCTTGCGGCGAAATGAGGAACTTGAAAGTAATTTCCAGAATTTTCTCATGACCGCTTTACTCATAAAATTTTTTTTCCAAAAGCTGTACGATTAATGGTTTCCGAGATAAAGCCGGCCTCCCTTATTAATGGGCCACCCTCTACAACCATACTTAATTTTTGTTCACACGCCCTAGCCGCAAGGAAACATTTACCCTCTAACGTGCTTTTTCTTTTTATGTTCGATCACGTAGAACACCAAAACGGCCGAGAAGCAGAAAGCCATCGAGTCGAATATCGAGACCCGCAAAACGGAAGTGATCAATCTGATCGAGAACAAGCTGTGCATCGCCGAGCAGATCAGGGAGAAGGAGATCCAGAAGAAACTGGAACAAGCTAAGAAATATGTAATAACAAGGTCGCAATACACAGAAAAAATGTTCTTTTAAATCAAAGGCCCTTATCTCGGCGAACGTAAAAACAATTTAAAAATCGTTGCCATTAACGGATTTTTTTGGTTTAACGTTTTCAGATTTTTGACACGAAGAATGACCATCCTAAACTTTGTCACCTTTTTAACTGTTTAACGGCCGACACTTTTCAGACAGATTATTCAATTAATTAATGCATAACTCTATAAATACAAACAAACAGTTTTGTTAACACAACGTCAGTTTCTAATGTTCTATAAACCCTTTGAATCGGTTATTTAGGACCTCTACATTTTAGTTTGACCCAAAATAAGAGAAAATGTACGTGTATTTTCAATTTTGAAGATAGTCTGCAATTTTCTACAGGGTATTTAAAACGTACGATAAAATACAGCGCAATCCCGACGAAGTTAACTACAGTGTGACCAGTAAAGTCCGCATCATATGGGATTTTTTTTATTAATAGCTTTATTCGAAATTTTACTTTGGCATCAAGTTCTGCTTCGATCGAGATGAAAATTAAGCAAAAAAATAGTATTCACGCGATTCGCATTATCTGTCAAATTTTAATTTTTTCCAAAAAAAAAAGTCAAAAATGGGGTTGTTTCTGAAAATATCAAAAAAAATTTATTAGAAAATGTTTTTTTTAATGCAGTTTCTAGCTCATATGCAAAATTTCAGCTGCATAAGATACTTTTGATTTTTTACCCACCACTAAAATTTATTTTCCACTTACAGAACATTTTACTGATGACACTGTGTTATTTTTTGTCTTAATATTAAGGTGTATTACTTTCAGACACAAACTACGTTTTCAAAAATACTTATTTTATGAAGTTACCTTATACAGGGTCAAAAACAAATAAACTTTGCATCACATGCGACCAAATTTTAACAGCCCAATTTTGATTTTCTAGGAAAACACACATTTAATATGGCGCTACTTTAAAAAAATGTATCTGAAATAAAGCAGCATTGTCAAAACTAAGAAGTTTTATGTATATAGGTTGCGTTGAGTCTTATTTTGCAAAAGTAGTGCAATTTACAAAATACTTATTGGTAAAAAATCAAAATTATCTTATGCAGCTAATTATGTTGGCTAGAAACGGCATTTAAAAAAAAACGTTTCCTAATAACTTTTTTTGATACTTTCAGAAATAACCCGACTTTTGAATTATTTTTTTGGAAAAACTTAAAGTTTGACAGAAAATGCGAATCACGTGACTACTATTTTTTTGCTTAATTTTCATCTCGATCGAAACAGAACTTGAAGCCAAAGTCAAATTTCGAATAAAGTTATTAATAAAAAAAAATCCCATATGATGCGGACTTTACTGGTCACAGTGTATAAACTATCCGGAAGTTTATTTATAAAACTTTAAAATTTAGGGAGGAGTGAGTGAAACAAAATGTGAAATTTTTATGTTTACCTCGTGAAAGACGGAGGTCACAGCTACTTATAGACTAGTAAAGATACAAACTAACTGTATAGCCGAAAAGGAAACCAAAATGGCAGTTGAGTTTTTTTGATATTTTGACGTATTGTCATGACTTGACAAGAAGTGGCTAGCATATATTCACTTCTTTGGAATCGAGAAGACTGTGCTAAATTGAGAGATTTTTTCTGTGTATTATTTTCCTTTTGATATTTTACGAATATAAAATCCAATTTATGTTTTTCCAATATTACAGGTCAAATTTGTGACCAACAAAAATACATATTCGTAAATTAAACTTATCGGCATATACCTTGCAATTCATTGGTATCTATACAGGATGGCGCGCTCTATTCGCGTCGGTCTATTTACGAAAAGGCATAAAATTATTTATTTATTTATTCCTAAGTATCAACAGCACTGGTGCCAATTACAGATATATTTTAAAGCTAGTAAGTATAACAAAAAAAAAATAAAAAGAAAAGCATATAAGGCGAACAAGTATCAAAACGCCATAAAAGTGGGTACTCAACTGAGCATCAGAATATTAAGTCCTCTGCAACCTGAGCCAAATATATAATAGTCAATAGACATACTTGATAAAACTATACTATGATCATAATTAAGCATAGATTTACTTATAAGCTGCTGCAATCAAATCTTTAGTCTGTTAATTGGTTCTCAGTTTTCTCTCGACCAAATCCTTGAACTGACGAAGGCTACTTGTATCTACATCAATATCAGATGCATACAGATTAAAAAAGTGGCACATTTTGTAAATTAGAGAATGTTTGTACAGGTTTGTTCGAGCATAGGTCAGATAAAAAATATTTGAGGCTCGCGAGTTGACTCTATTTACAGCGAATGGTAGTTTACCGTTTACCAAGAATACGGGGTAGTCAATTTCACCTTTTAAAATTCTAAACAAATTGCATGGTAAAATTTTCATTCTACTTTTATTCAATGAAAACCTGCCAAAGACACCCAAAAGGTATTCGTTATCACACCCTTTTTGAGGATATATACCATATTTCCTATAATACCTACACTTCACACACTTTCTCTGCACTCTTTCAATGAGTGTAACCCACACGTTATATTGGGGGGATCAAATTATGCTTCCGTATTGTAAAACAGGCAACACTAAGCTATCAAAAAGATGCCAGCTAACATCAATGTATCAATTTTAGATATTATATGGCTGGAGAAAGACATTGTTGGGGGTAAATACCAAGGTCCTTATGTTGATTCACCCGCTGCAAATTGGTTTCATTTAAGTCAATTATCTTAAGTTATACAGGGTGATTCAAAAAAAATACCCTACGTTTATTTACTCTGTGCTATCGAAATGTGTAATATTATACAGGGTAATCCATTAATAAATTTTAACTTTGGTCTGTAACTTTTTTTTGATTCACCCTGTATAATTCAAGACATTTTAAAACGTGCCCCTAACGGACCTATACAGTGTGGTTGTTTAAGTGTGCAACATATGGGCATTTTTTTTATTACCGATTTCTCAGAAAATTTTATTCTTGATAAAGTTGGAGCATGTTCGACAATCATATTAGGTGAACTTGGGATGGTTGCAAGTCAAACGGCGTACAGGGTAGGCCAAAAAATATAAAATTTGTACAAGAATAAAGTTTTTTAATAAACATTTAAAATAAAAATTTTGCACTTTAAATGATAGTTTTTTAATTAGCATAATATCATTACTAATGTTTTATCTTGTTAAAAATAATTTTTAGGATATTTTAAAGTTGTGTTTAATATCGTTGCAACAAACATGAAGTTTGTGATTCCTTGATAAATTAAAAATTCAAGTAAATTTTTTAAATATGTTTGCATTTGAACAAAGATATGTGAAATTGATTTGATTTTGATTAATTTATGAAGATCTTTA
Organism: Polydrusus pterygomalis; assembly: GCA_963969555.1. Lineage (NCBI taxonomy): Eukaryota > Metazoa > Arthropoda > Insecta > Coleoptera > Curculionidae > Polydrusus > Polydrusus pterygomalis. The sequence goes on from OZ018376.1 coordinate 9,408,833, forward strand.
TGGTGAATATATAAAAAAAATGTTGGGAAATTAATGTTTTTTTTTTCCAAATGACATTAAAAGCGGTCTTTTAATGACACCTTTTGAGCCTGTCAGAGTGGACTTTTTATGCCTAGGCAGAAAAAATACACCTTTTGAGCCTGTCAGGTGTCATTAAAAATTAAAATTTAAAATGACAAGTAAACACAACAATTCAATAAATGTCATAAATAACATACATAAATATAAAAAATACGATTTTGCGTGAAATTGGAACAAATTTGGAGAAAAAATTATATGTTGTACTAGGCAGAAAAGCAGATTTAATGCCTTGGCTGGTTTCCTAGCCTCGGCTGCGCCTCGTCTATGAAACACCAGCCGCGGCATTAAATCTTGTGCTTTTCTGCCTAGTGAAACAAATAACTATTTAAAAAATATATTTTTTTATTTTAAGAAGTCACGTTTTTGAATGTATGCATAACTTTTAATTCTAAACAACTTTTCTTAATAACATTTTGCTGAATTTTCTGAAATAGGGGTACTTTATTCTTGTACAAGTTTTATATTTTTTGGCCTACCCTGTACGCCGTTTGACTTGCAACCATTCCAAGTGCACCTAATATGATTATCGAACATGCACCAACTTTTATCAAAAATAAAATTTTCTGAGAAATCGGTAATAAAAAAAATTCCCATATGTTGCACACTTAGTCAGGAGTCACACTGAGCGACCATGATCGACCGTCCGCGATCGACCGGCTACGACCAACAATCAAAATAGCTTAAATTCAGGGTTCTAGTCACACTGGTCGACCGACCACAACTGTCGACCGCTCGTACGAAAATGTCAAACCTGTCAAATGTCAAGCTTCTTTTGTAGATAATACTTTGTCTATATAAACACAAATGACCAAGAGCAAATAAAACCAACGTGAAAAAGTAGGGCTAGGTTTTAGAGTTGCACGCCACTTCCACTTGGTGTAAAATAAAAAAAAATTAAAAAATTTGTCATGCGCATTAAGTGGGATGGTCCGAGACCGACCAAAATTTCCAGCAGGTTGGAATTTCAAACCGGGTTGACGTAGATCGGTCGAGGACGATCGTTCAGTGTGATTTTTGTGGTAAGAATGTTCGTGTTGGAAATTTGATCGTCACTGGTCGATCGCGGACGGTCGATCATGGTCGCTCAGTGTGATTCTTCCCTTAAACAACCACACTGTATATCCTACATCAAAAACTTTTTAAAATAATTGTATGGCTTTTCGTAAATCGACCGAGGCGAATAGAGCACGCCACCCTGTATAAAGCCCATTATCGTCATTTTGAAAATAATTTTCAACCTTTAAAATAATACACCCACCCATCGACGTTTTTCGTCATCACTTTTTTTTTTAACGCCACCTCATTTTCATTTAGAACGAGCACCTAAACGGCGTTAAGCAAACGCTAGAGAACAAAAAGACGGAGCAAGTGCAGAAGATCGAGACCAAATTGACGGCGGCCGAGCAAAAGAGGGAGGAGGAGATTAAGAAAAAGTTGGAAAACATTAAAAAACATGTAGGTATTCTTTAGGCAGCCCAAGTAGAATTGAGTTAGTTTTAGCGTTAAATAGTACTAGCGAATAATAAATGGCACACGGCTTAATAAATGGTACACTATAATATCTCTGTACCTTCTAACGGGGTTTTGGTTTTTAGGGGTAGCCATCATAGACATGTACCTTTAGATAGGCAAACAATAATCACGAAAGTGGCAAATTTATGGCCTTACGCATGTAAACAAAGCTATACAGAAATGGAAATGCGCACTGCAAAATTCTCATTTAAGGTGGGATTAACGACGCCATTTTCTAGCGTCAATTTGCTGTACTGTTGACGATTCGCATGCGCACTGCAGTGCTGTGTTGATCCGAATAGTTATTTTTATGTTTTTGGCATACGAAGAAGAAAGACAGACATATTCTGGAGCTGGTAGAGCAAGGCAGATGTTAGTCAGCCGGTCATAGTTTTGTTTACTTTCGTGTTTTGTGCAATTACGGAACCTTTCTTGTTAAAACAAACACATATTCTCTTAAATTCTTAGGAGAGATGACATCTAGATAGAATAGAAAATATCGTGTCAGTAAAATTGTTGTTTTTACTTCAGTTCTGAAAATCGACGTGTTAACTTTCAAGGATTTTAAGGTAAAATGTGGCCATTTTAGTGGTTTCAAAAAACTGCTTTTTTTAAAGTTTCTGTGCATTTATTTAAAAAAAAACACCGGCATACTATTCGTCAATGCCTCCCTGGACAGCCCTTCCAAAATTAGATACTAATTATTTTTTTTAATAATTGCAAGGTTCTGGAAGCTACCCCTGCATTCAAGACATTTATAGGTCTTTTATACATGATTGACTTTGAGAACTGTGCCCTTAACGAATGGGAAAATAGACAGGTCCGGACTTTAAAATTTAAGTTCTTGCTTAAAAAATTGTAAAAGTTTACTTTCAATTTATTTTTACGTGTAAACAGATAAAATTTGCCCCAAATTCTTGCCAAAACATTGGAACTTATTGAGTTTTACCCTAACGCGTAATATAATATTTACTTATGTTTTAACATTTAAAAAATGTATAATGTTTTTAAAAATCGGTATTAAACTTCTAAATTTTTTAATTAAGTATTCTAAGTGAAAATTCCAATTTAATTTACTGTCGAAAATAATTCCTAAATATTTTATTTTATTAACTAACTAAAAATTTGAATGTCTTCATTTATTAGAATACTGTTCATATTTCGTGGTAGGTTATTTAGGTTTAAAGTAAAAGGAATATAATTTTGTTTTATTAAAATTAATTGTTAACAAATTGTTATCAAACCAATTTTTTATAATTTTAAAATCTTTTTAATTTTATTATTTAAGTTGTCCCAATTTGTGTCCGTATAAAAAATTGTATTCAAAAGTATCATCTGCTAAACTATGAATTTGTCCGTTTGACGCCGTTTCGTTTTCGTTTGACCACCCGACGTATTTTATATTAAAATATTTTTTACAGGAAAAACACGCCGAACTTGTCCGTCAAAACAAGGCAGTGCTAGCGGCAAAAACCGAGTCCTCTGGCTAAACAGCTGCCACTTTAGTAGTAACCTCGTCACCCTGTACTCAACCGCTTCTAACCTCCAAACGGGAGGTTAAGTTATATCATTGGAGAAGAGTATTTCTTAGTTCTCCTAAGTATTGCTTTTAGACTGAAGTTTTTTGTGATTATTTTTTAAATACTTCGATTGTCGATTTATCTTGATTTTTTTATAGTTTTTTTACGTGTATTGATTTTTTAGTTTTTAGTACTTTCTTTTATTATTGTATCTATACTTTACTTACAAAACGATTATTATAACTTTAACATTTGATTTAACTAGATTCGTTTTTTATTTTAGAGATCGGTTTTATAACGACGGAGTTAATAGGAAATTTCTTTACATAAAATACTCTTAAAACTTCTATGCATAATATGTTAGTTCGAAAATATCAATTGTATTTAATTAATATTTATATTTTTAAAGGCAATAATTGCTCATATCAGCTAATCACCATAAAAATTGATCTCACCTTTGGTAGAGGCCCTGAATGTGTAGAAGTTGTTAGCTGGTTGAATGTAAAGGAACGCGTTTGCTCGATATTTTGCTTATAGGGTGACACATATTTAGGTTTTTAACAAAAGCTTCCAAAAAGTAAGAATCTAGACGTTTTTAGCTGTTTATTACTCTTTTTTTAAACAGCTAATATCAACAACTCCAAAACAGCTAAAAACTACTAAAAAACATGCACAGACGCCAGGGAGCACTTGACTCCCTCTAGGTTCCTTTACAGGAAAGGAGTCGAGATAGAGCGATAAAATATGATCGCAAGCCTTTAATGAAAGATAACAACAACCGTTGAGACCTAAAAATGTATGTACACTCTGTAGGCTGTTAAATTACTATTAGAGATTTCTTATAAAGCGGATCTTTACCTCCTATTAATTTTTAAGTAGGCTTAGGACTTAAAATATTACATAAATAATTAAAAAAATTAAATATAGTATAACAATGTTAAATGACCAGCTAGCGCTTAGCGTGAGAAATGTAAAGCTTGAGAATTATTTTGCGCACATTTTTCGTAGCTAGGTATTTGAAATTTTACAAGAGATGGTTTATTTTTTAATGATCTACAATATGTAAAGTCCGTATGGACGTGTGTAGATGATAGAAAAAAATGGTTGACACTCATTTGAGGTAGAGAAACGTCGATTTGACCTAATGGTATTGGTGCTAGGTTGTTACAAACCATGGTACTTATTCCACATGAAATTATAACTATTACATCACAGTTGAAACAATAATAAATAAATCACCGTTTTCTATCTTAGTTGAGTTTCTACTTTCGGTAACTCGAGGGAAAGCTTATTTCTAAAATAATTTTAAAGGTACAGCATCTAGAAAAGAAGTGATAAATTTAGATAGGATATTACAACAAATTTTTTAAAAGTTGTCTACGTAGGTAGAAAGTAGGAGTTTTGACAACTTTTCATTCACAAATACATAGGTGTAAATACTCGTAAGTACACACACACACACACACACATTCACTTTCAGTTTTTGCATTGGTGAAAAAGTTCTGTAAAGTTTAGGGAAAAAAAAGGGGAAACATACCTATTGCAAAGACTTGATGTTTAAAATTGTTGCAGGTCTACACATATGTTAAATGGATTTTAAAAAGTACAAGCGTTGTTAACGCTTACCCGACATGTTAATAACGTCGGAATGTCTGTCGTGGTTATACGGTTTTTGGGTTAACTAGGTAATGTTAATAACACCGCATTATGCTTATCTTACCACGTGCTAAGTAGGGCTCGGAATTTTTAAAATATAAGTATCCGAATAGTCGAATAATTCGAATAGTCGAATAGATACTTGAATAGTCGAATAGTCAAATATTCGAATTTCGAATAGTCGAATATTTGAATAGTCGAATATTTGAATATTCGAATATTTAGATAGTCGAATATTTAGATAGTCGAATATTTAAATAGTCGAATATTCGAATAGTCGTCTATTTAAATATCGAAATACAGTCGTTTAATCACGGTAGAACCTATGTTTATTTAATTAAATAAGACTAATTTTATTTTTGTTTTTCTTTAAATTTACAGTTTCACAGAAAACACGAATAGTCGAACATATAAATATTCGAACAAAGTCAAATAGTTAAAAATATTTGAATGAATATTCAAATAGTCGAATAGATACCTACTTGAATAGTCGAATATTTAAATAGTCGAATATTCGAATAGTCAAATATTCAAATATTGAATAGTCGAATTTTTAAACTAAGAAAAAATTCGAATTTAGAATAGTCGAATATTCGAATACAATCCCGAGCCCTAGTGCTAAGCAGTAAAGTAAGCCTCTGAATGATTGACGTCACTTGAAACAATCTTTTTGATATTTAAGAAAAACCTTTAACTTTGGGTATTTTTTTTTTTTGGATTTTGATGAAATTCGTGCAGTATTACTTACTAAAAAATTTATATTCATGTATAGGTAATGCAGCTTTTTTTATATAAATGTTGGTGCGACTGAGAAAAGTAATATTTAAAAAAATGCTTACGCGATAAAATGCTTGGAGTGTTTTCTTAACCAGAATCATTGGCTCAATGATTATGTTTCGATGGTTTACGGGAACCAATATGTTTGTGCATTTTATACTTGATAAAGTTAAATGTTGTCTTTTATTGGGCTCATCAATGTTAGGGTCTAACAGATTAGCTATACATTGATATTCCTTATCCTTAGAGAAACTTAGTCCAAGGTCCAAGAACTTAGGATTTTGTTTCTAAAACGTCAATATAGTGCATTTATTTTTAAGTATACAGGGTGTGTCACGGTTACCTTCCATTAGAATATTTTAGAGAGTAATGCGATTTTAAACCTGCCAATTTGGATAATGGGAGACGCTCTCTTCAAGTGAAATAACGGCGTCCATGAACTACTTCCGGTTATAGCGGAAGTTGTCTTAAACTTGCTTATATTAAATAGAGCACCCTGTATAATATATTTTTTGTCCCTTTCTTCATTTCCAATAACTTTTATTAAAAGTTTTTGTATCGTACCCGAACCGTTTAAAAAATAAGTTTTTACAGGGTGTCGCCTAAAATTGAATATCTTTTCGAATATACAAGAGGGAAACTCGAAATTCCGGTTATGGAATTCGATATTATGGTGCTAGATAAGGTATGGTCGGAAAATGGAATTTTATATACAGGGAAGTGAAAAAGTAACAATTTTTGTAATTTATCACATACTTTTAGGTTCCAATAACTTTTAATAAAAGTTATTGGAAATGAATAAAGGAACACAAAAATATATATTAAGCAGGGTGCTTTATTTAAAATAAGCAAGTTTGAGACAACTTCCGGTCGCATATGGTTGCTGAAATTTCATTACATGAAAGCATCTCCGAAAACCCTACTATCCAAATTCGCCGGATTCGAATCGCATTACTTTCCGAAATATTCCCATGAACGGTCGCTGTGTGAGACACCTTGTATATATTGCTTTTGTGTGGTTTTGACAAGTATTTTAATTTTGTTATCCTACTATATAAGAAAACAATCATAAGATTTGTCTGCTCGCTTCTGTGATGAGTTGTTCCGTTTAAAAATGATTAATAGTTAGGTAAAAGCAAAAATCGTATTAGCTAGATGTAAATTTTATATTTACGATCTTATTGATTACTTACTTAGTTTTGGTTTTGAATACTTTATAAGGTTCGGTTTGGTCATTTACGTTTGTTTTTGTTTTTCTGTAAAACACTTTTGCAGATATTTGAATGAATGTGCCATGTTTTTTGATTAAAATAAATCTTTTATTTCTCAGTTTTGTTTATACTAATCGTTCATACTAGGCAATAGGGTGATTAAAATTTCACTGATGTTACGCAAGCATATTTAAATTTTTGTTTCTAAACTGCTAAATCGATTCTTAAGGTTGTAGTGGCTTTATTTACCCCAACACCAGTTGAACTTTTATATGTCATTAAAGCATTCATTTGAGTCTGGAAAAATCTATACATAAATAACTTTACCAGTTTAGAAAACAAAAAGTTATGAATATACTGTTTTCTTTTTATTGATTGGCAGCTCACTGTTACGACTTGCCATAGAAAACGATAAACATTGTTTTAGAAGTATAAAACACTTAATGTGTTTTCTTTTCTTTTCTTTTCTTTAAAAATTAGGTTAGATTATTAAACGCCTAATTTAGGAATTATAAATTTAGGTTAATATTGCTTGATAATAAACTAATATTAAACATTTGTTGTGTTTTTTTATAGATAGATAGATATACTGGGTGTCCGGAAATGATAAGCAAAAAATTTAGGGGATAATTCCAGACCGAAAATAAATGCTATCTCTTCCTGTAACATTTTTTCGAAAATTGAATATTAACGCAATTACAGGGTGTTAACGTTAAATTTTATTTGCAGTTTTAAAATACATAAGTTACTAGAACAATAAATTAAACATTCAAATCAAATGTTCAAAGTGACGTCCTTCCTCTTCAATGCATAAATTAATAATTCTTAAAAAATTCCGACGAACTCCATGGAATATGGAATATTCCTTTGCTATGCTATATTTAAGGTTGAAAATAAATTAAGATAATTTCGTATTCGTCACATGCCAGCAATGTTATTTTAGCGTTTTTCTCGAAAACTGTTAGATTTATAGAAACAAAAGTGGTATACCTTTTATGTCAAAAGGTTAGGAGAATAAAAATATGCAGTCAAAATACACATACAGTGTAGGACAAAAAAGTTGGGATTATTCAAGTTAAAGTATAGGCTCCTATACAGGGTGTTCCTTAATGACGTGCTAATATTTTAAGGTGTGATTCCGCAAGTCATTTTATGAAGAAAAGTTTATATAAACATATGTCCTAAACGGCTTAAATTTTTTGCTACAGGGTGTTGAATTTTTTCTGTTTTAATGCGTTTTTTGTAATACCTCCGAAAGTACTTTAGATAATATTTTTAATTTTGGCATGTGCTAATAAGACATAAAACCACATGTTTTAGTTGTAAAATTAATTTTTTTGGCCCACCAGTGGCGTCCCTGCAAACATGTCTACTGATATTTTTTAGAAAAAAAAGTGGTACACCACTGCCATTTTTCCATGTGAATATTATTTCTGATTAGCCTGGCCAATTCTACTAAAAATAGTGACTTGAGTTTTTCTCCTCAGGCACACCGTTCTTAATTAAAATAATTAAATTAAATTAGCTCTATACTATACAGTGTGTGTATAAAGTCTGGAAACGGTTTAATAACATCACAATTTACTGGCCGATTTAAACCAAATTTGGTATGGTTGTGTAAGAGGATCTAACGCACCGAATGACGATATTGGCGTTGTTGCCAGCTTTTTAGTTTGTCTGGAATTCGAACGAATTTTTTATTTTTAAATATAACATCCAGTATATTTTTACATTTTTAAATTCCACATAAAATTATAATTATTTTTTATTAAATGCATTATTAGTCTATACTTCATAGTTTCCGAGATATTGACTCTCGAAAAGTGACATTTTTGAACTTTGACAGCTTATAACTTTCTAACAGTACGTCTTAGAGCAAAACGGCTTACATGTCCCTATCCTCAATTTTTATTATCTTCCCAAAAAAATCAACTTCCGGTTAAACCGGATGTAACTCGAAAGCAGGATATATAGTTGTTCCGGTTTAACTGGAAGTTGATTTTTTTGGGAAGATAATAAAAATTGAAGATAGGGACATGTAAGACGTACTGTTAGAAAGTTATAAGCTGTCAAAGTTCAAAAATGTCACTTTTCGAGAGTCAATATCTCGGAAACTATGAAGTATAGACTAATAATGCATTTAATAAAAAATAATTATAATTTTATGTGGAATTTAAAAATGTAAAAATATACTGGGTGTTATATTTAAAAATATAAAATTCGTTCGAATTCCAGACAAACTAAAAAGCTGGCAACAACGCCAATATCGTCATTCGGTGCGTTAGATCCTCTTACACAACTGTACCAAATTTGGTTTAAATCGGCCAGTAAATTGTGATGTTATTAAGCCGTTTCCAGACTTTATACACATACTGTATATTTATTATTATTAACATTTATAATGCAAAATTTTGTTTTATAAAAATTGTTGAAAATAACCACCTTCACTTAATAGGCATGCTTTCGCCCGTCTTTGCATCGAATAGCGCACTCGTTCAAAAATATTCCAGGCGAATTCCGTATTGTTTCACAGAAACTAATTATTCACTCCCAAAAATTTTCTAAAGTGTTAATGGGAGTTTTATACACTAAGAGTTTTAAGATGACCCACAAGGAAAAATCCAAACTATTGAGATTTAAGGGATCTTGCTGGCCATTGTTGAGCTCCTCCGCGACCTATCCAACGAATCTAAATGATCTCGAACGATTACACTGAAATGAGCAGGAGCTCCATCATGCATGTACCACATTTGATTCCTTAGCGCATATGCATTATGGTACATCTTCAAGTAACACACATAGTTCTTCTTGGAGAAAATGCAGATAAGACGGCCGTAATGGGCGGTTTACACGCAACCTTTTATTGTACGATTTGTCTGCGTCGACAAAATGTTACAAGCAAAACGATGTGTGTAGATGGCAAATTTTAGAACTGCACAAACACATAAGACGGAGTTGAAAGACTGAGCAAATGGGCTTGATTTAGGCGGTTTGTGCAGACAAGTCGTAACGTGTAAACACTTCTGCTTGATTTGTCGGCAGACTTAGGGTTGTCGAGTAGTTGAAATCTACTGGTTGTTTTGAAAGTGCAAATGTTTATAAAGAATAATAATAATAATATCGTTTATTTCTCCAATTAAAAGGTAATACAGGGCACTACAATAATTGGAAAAAGTCAGACAAATGAAGTAACTACAAGAAAAATTCACTAAGACTATAACAGTTTTTTTGAAACAGCAGCTTTTTAAGTCTACTTTTAAAAACATTAATATTAGGTGCCACTTTTATGCTATTATCTAGGACATTATAAAATCTATAACAGTTAAAATAAAAACTCTTCTGGTAAGTAGCTGTGCGATGAGGTGGTGGCATCAATCTTAAGTGACCTCAAGTATTATAATTATGATTAAGTCGGCATCCCTCAAACGTGCGCCTATCTCTATAAACATATAAGCAAACTTCAAGTATATTATATAATAATATGTCGAAAACTGTAATAATTGTATTCTGCCTAAAAGCCAGTTTACAGGTATCCCGACGTTGAAGCCTACACAATATTCTAATCGCAAACTTTTGAAGCAGAAAAACACTGTTTATCTGACTACTATTACTATATTCTAGTAAATAATTATATGCTTCAATATCCATCCTTAAATAATTTCTCCAATCTTCAGGTTCACCATGTAGTTCCTTAAGCAATTGAACATGAGAATATCTGTCTCTTTTTAGTAACCAAGCTCTGGACCATCTAGAGCGTTGTTTATGCTTTATGTTCAAATGTTTAATTTGCCGTTTTCTTATTAAACAAAGAGCGAAAATTGACCAAAGCACTATTTCCTCCATAATGACTTACAACGACTAGAATAATGAAAACTTACAAGAAATCGTTGCAGTGTAGACACGCTTTGTTTGCAACGTGTTGTTTGCGACGATTTGTCGACGCAGACAAATCGTACTATAAAAGGTTGCGTGTAAACCGCCCAGGCGTTAATTATGTTTTTAAGAACGTCACCGTTCTAGGATGACTAGATTTATGTGATCAAAAAACATTCGTCAATACCGCAAAATGAAGCTAATATAATTTAATAATTTTAATTAAAAACAGTATGCCTGAGGAGAAAAATGCAAAAGACCATTTTTATGTAGAATTGATCAGGCTAATCAGAAATAATATCCACATGGAAAAATGTCAGTGGCGTACCACTTTTTTTCTAAAAAATAGCAGAGAACATGTTTGCAGGGACGCCACTGGTGGGACAAAAAAATAACTTTTATAACTAAAACATGTGGTTTTATGTCCAATTAGCACATGTCAAAATTGAAAATATTATTTGAAGTACTTTCGGAGATATTACAAAAAACTCATTAAAAAAGAAAAAGTTCAACACCCTGTAGCAAAAAATTTAAGCCGTTTACGACATATGTTTATATGAACTTTTCTTTATAAAATGAGTTAAGGAATGACACCCTAAAATATTAGCACGTCATTGAGAACACCCTGTATATGTGGCGCCCTCTACAAAATGCGAAAAAAGGTTGTGCAAATTTGTATTCCTCATCCCGACAAAGCCCCATATACGAGATTTCGTCAAAATATTATGAGCGTGGCAAAAGGTATTGCAAAAAAAATTTTAATTTAACACCCTGTAACTCCGCTTATAATCAATTTTCGAAAAAATGTTATAGAAAGAGATGGCATTTATTTTCGGTCTAGAATTATATTTATTCTTCCCTTTATCCCTTTAATTTTTTGCTCATCATTTCCGGACACCCTGTATAGGTATTTATGTTTGACAAGTGCGAGCCTTCGACACTGGGTGAACAACTAAACTTGTCATTTTATTACCTACCTACATTTCCCATAAGTACAAATACACAAAAGACAAAAATTGTTTTCGTAATAAAATTTCGATCCAAATATCAAATAATGATTTCATTAATTCAGTGTGCAATATTTTTTCCAATATAAACTTGTTTACCTCTTTTTCGCCCCTTAAGATTAAAAGAAATATATTTTTCATTATTTGTGTTGTGGAGTATTTACGCTAAGTTTTTAGAAAATTATAGAAACTTTTATCCGTTTCACTCCTTTTAGGGCATTATATATTGTATTATATAGTATACAGGGTGTGACATCAAGGTATTCGCCTTCGATAGCGCGCCTAAAGATATTTATAAAAAAGTGTTGTATAAAAGTTATAGGATTTACAACAAAAACGTCAAAATATTTTATGGTATACTGGATGGCTCAAAACATTGGAACTACAAAAAAAATATTTTTTAAAATGAAACACCCTATGTATTTTTTCTCATTCTGATTCCGCTAGAAAGAAGCTTACAATCAAATTTGTTTATTCAGTTTACTGTCGTTATTTTATTTTATTGTCACACCACACTTGCTACATTTAATTTTCTTAAAACTGACCAATGACCCAGGGTTGAATTGTTGTCAGGCCCACCGTTTTTTAAAGTATTTGACCAATGATTTTAACAAGACTGATAACCAGTAGCGCAATATTTATTAATTAACTGGACAGATGGTGTTTTTCGAATCAACTTATACTAAACGAGGACAATTCACATTCATTTCTACAAAACTTCTCCGAAACCAGGCGGCATCTTCTTCCAAATTTTTGCGAACATATATTGATTCCAAACTATCGTGGGAACCTCAACTGGATCATGTATGCTCAAAATTGGCACAAGCTTACTACACTATACTAAAGTTAGGATACACAGTGCCTGTCCCTACTCAAATAACATCTTACTACGCATTAGCCTATCCTCATATCAGCTATAATATTTTACTATGGGGACAAGCAGTATTTCAATTCTTGGATTGAAACGAACACAAACATGCAGAGAAATATACAAAAACACAAAATCCTCACAGTTACTTCAATATACACTTCAACATGATATGAAAAATCTCCCCACTGTGCCTGCATCAAAATTTTTAATAAATTACAAAAAGAAATCAAGCAAGAGGAAGAAAACTAAAGGACTTTCTTATAAAAAATGCATTTTACACACTAAGACTTTGAATGCCTAAACTAATATTTGCGTAAAAGGTTTTAACCTTCTAGATTTTTCTGGTACATTTAATGTTGGTAGTCTGAAATTTAAGGTAAACTGCCTCCTATGTTAGTTAATTTTATAGTTTTATATGACGAACCTCTAATCATAATGTATGATCCAGTAGAATAAATTTAATTTGAATACGTCAGACTTCAACCAAACGCGCGCGAAAAATGTTTTGATTTAGTACCTAGTAAAAGACATTTTGCTAAAATAAATACTTTTATTAAAAAGGTTGACCTTACAATAATAATAAACATACTTAATTGTGAAAATACAGAGGATTAGAAAACGTTCATCACTCTCATAATAAGTTCTTCAGGTTATTATAAAAACAATAAAATTATCTGTATCTCAGACGAAAAAGCAAAATAGACATTTATTAAATGGTCTTTGTTTTGTTAATGCTGTTGTGAAGCAAGTACGATTCAGTTGGGTAGGAAGGAAAACTGATAAGATGCCACTTACTAAAACAATGCCGTTGCTTTAGTCAGGCGGCAAACAAGGTGCGTGAGCACAGCGATCTTCCACTATTACTTAGATTTAAGCTAAGATAAGATTTTATGTTCTATGTTGAATGCTGTGACTGTGGTCAACTGTAAAGAACTTTGTCTACGTGAGCTTATTCATCTAAGATTTATATAAATGACAAAAAAAACCAGTGATTCTAATACAATTTGTTATAGGATCTAGGGCAAATTTAAAAGATTATCTACAAAATAATTAGAATTTAATAACATCCATCAGATGACACACAGAGCTTCGCAAATTTTCTTACTTCATTGTGTGCGATTTTTGGACATTTGCAATCAGGTTACAGTGGCCACATTAAGACCTTTAAAGGCTTTAGGATACAAGAAACCAAACATTATTAAACAAAAGTAAAAAAAACGGACCCTCCCCATTATTGCCCTAGGACAACGTATACATTTATATCTTACATTAGTTTGAAAATATGAGTTTCAATTGCTGATTAGACCCAGGTAATCATCCATAAGGGTGCCGATAGCAAACTGAAATTAAAAAAAAAATATGTTTGTTATTTTGTAAAATACAGCTACTTATTAAAAGTTTATGTTGAACATATTTAAAAAAGCGGAATATAACCGTTACCACAGTGGCATTGTTAATACCTATATTGTTTTGAAAGAAAAATGGAAAAAATTAAAAAAAAACTTAATTTTGTCCCATACGGCATCAGAGTTATCTTTAAATCTACTGCTTTTTTCAAAAACATAGTAGAGACAACTCTTGTTCAGCTTGTATCAATAATGCATAAAAAAGCATCAGAGTTAAAAAAATCAGTGGCGTATCAAATATTTTCACCAAAACAATATTGATGGTATCTGGTACGCACGCCACTGGTGGAAAGAAGCAAAACCTTTTTTAATGAAAAGGTGTAGTTTGATCCAAAATAGATAAGCATGAATTTTCAATACCGTATCTTTAAGGATTTTCGAAATTTTACTAAAATAAATATTTTTAAAAAATATTTTAACACCCTGTATCTTAGAAGCTAAGCATTTTAGGGCATATGTCCATATGAACGTTTCATCTTAAATTGATGCCAGGAATCATATCCTAGATTTTCTTGATGTACTTAAGGATCACCCTGTATAATACATTGGCAATTTAAAAATCGTTTTCTTAATCTGAAAAGTTTTTGCAATTTTCTTGGAACTACTTTGTGTGATATGTCCACTTTTCATTCTACATGGCTCATAAAATTTTTACACCGTGCGAGCAAAAATTATTTGCTTCAAAGAGGGCCTTGCATTTGAGAACATAATGCTTAGCGGTATCAATCAATTAGTTATTCCATCATCTTTGACAGCCGTTACAAGTAGTTTTATCTAAACCAAGCCCTACGTTTTTTAATCTAAGCCCTCTTTGATGCAAATTATTTTTTGCTCGCACGGTACCTAAAAGTAAGTTATACTTACAATTCCACTTGCATCTACTCTTGTGCCAACAATTTTAAGTCTAATCTCTCCTTCTGCATGAATAACTACATCTTCATCTTTAGTTTTATAGCATTGTGGATTTACATTCGGACAGAATTCCATTTCGGCTGGTATGGACTAAAAATTAAGGATTTTTCTTTATATTTTAGAAACGGTATATAGATAGGTATGGTTGATTGGTATGTTAAAAACTTACATGATGAGAAATAAAACATGATAGGGGACCTATTTCTGCAAACATCCCAACCTAAAAAGTAGGAAAAACAAATTTATCTTCTCATATTTGTATTTTTACCCTATTTTTAAATAGGATAGGCCTAATGAAAACAATTACTTACCAAATACCTAAAAATAGAAAAAAAAAACACCAATAGAATTAAGTACTACCTTGTTTACTTGTCGAACTACAGCATCTAACACTTCTCCTTTAAACGGTCTAAAGACGATTGCTTTATATTTGACTGGATAAACAACAAAGCCTTGTCCTGGAAGAATCAGACCTGCTCCTATACTATCAATGGTGGTAACTGCTATTACAAAACCATACCTAGAAAAAAAATAACAAAAATTATAATAACAAATTTCATACATTCCTAAAATTATAAACATAGGATTCATAGAAATGAAAAACATTTTTAGATAAATAAAATATGATTCTTTTTAAAATCTAAAATTAGGATTTAAAAATCCTAATGTTTAACTGCTTAATTACCAAAAAAATTCTTACTTTCCTGTACAAGTACCCTCTACTTCAGTATATAATTTGGTTTTAACTTTTTCTAGTAATTGGGGCCCAAAATATTGAGGGTGAAGTAAGATCTCGTGCTCTAAAGATATCTATAAATATAATAAACAAAGTTTTAATAATAAAAGTTAGTCGTACGGACAATATAAATGGTCTTACGTGATAAAACATAATTATTTTTCACTAAAACGTACTTAATTTTCTTAAACACTTCTTTAAAAATTAAATGTTTGTAAATTGTAAACAAGCTCAGAAAATTTAAGGTTATAAATTTAGGTTTATACCACAGAGTGCAGTGTTGCAGACTTGCAGATGGAATGGAAATTTAATTTCTGTCAACAGTAGGAATTAGTGATGGGAAAAATCGAGTTATTTTAATAATCGACTACCGAGAATTCGAGTGATTTAAAAAATCGAATGATAATCGATTTTTCACTCGAATTCTATATTAGGGAAGAAAAGGTCGCCAAAGTAGTAAAAGACCGTTTTTTTTAATCACTTCAATAATCAACCACATATTTTTTTAGACTTCTAAAAAAAAAAAAAGGTCGCCAGTTCCGTAAACTAACTAGTTTGTGTAGCCGCAATGAGTGATTGGTGATTTATGAATGGCATGCGGGTTGTTTGAAAATAAAATTAAAATTATTCGAATTTTCGTCACTCGAATTAGTACCGATGATAACCGAATAATTCAAGTGATTGAAAAAATCGAGTGATCGGTTATTTTTTACTCGAGTTATCCCATCACTAGTAGGAATGTAGAAAAATAATTATAGCAGAGTTCCTTTAACTTTCTTTTAAATAGGAAAGCAAAGCTAACGGCTAAATTGAGAGAGAGTTCCTTTTAAAAATGTAACTTTATACAGCGCTCCCCCACTTGCCGCGATTAAGTATGCCCCTCTCTATTCCCATTGCTAATGCTAAGCAAATATTTTTGCTTGGATTTGCTCTTTTCAAAGAACCAAATTGCCTTTATGTCTATGGGATCTGATGTAGCCCAAAAAAACAGGAGATCGTATTTTTCAACAGACGATTTTAATAAATCAATTTTTATAATAGATGAACACAGGGCTCAAAATATACGTATATGGAGGCTGCAATATGAATATTACTTATTTAATGATTGCACGGATTGCACCTAAAAAAGCGCCAAGCCGTCCTGATTCTAATTGGATAAACAGTTTCACCCCGGGCTAATGAAAATGTCTTTCCTAGTTCGGGTGGATAAGAAAAAGCTCCTGCTGAGGTCAGAATCAAGTCTCCTCGTCTCCTCTTTAGTTCAGCGATAGTTGACCTATTATTGGTCTGTGGTTGTGACAACCATTTGAGAGTGACAGCTCATGATTTTTGTTATTTGTTTATAAACTTCAAATTGCGTCATTTGACCAGAATAAAGAATTATAAATAAATTAATTTAATAAAAACACGCAATTACGCGACAGAATTTATTTAACAGTATTTAGTGACTTGTGTTTTACATTTGGTGAAAATCACACAAACATTAGGAATAAAACTTTTGTACAGCAATGGATGAAGACGTGCTAACAACGTTAAAAATTTTAATAATAGGAGAAAGTGGAGTGGGAAAATCTAGCCTTTTGTTAAGGTTTACCGAAGACAACTTCGACCCAGAGCAGACATTAACAATAGGAGTGGATTTTAAGACAAAAAAGTTAACAGTTGATGGGAATACAGTAAAGTTGGCCATTTGGGACACGGCTGGACAAGAAAGGTTTAGAACGCTAACACCATCGTATTATAGGTTTGTTAATGCATATTACATAAAAAATATGTGTGTATGAGTATAACTTATTCATTGTCATAAAGCATTATATCACAGACCTTGTTCATATTCTAAGAAAGAATTCTTGATTCGAACTTCCATTGTCTTGATTTTGTTACTTAACACAACGTTTCGGTTAGTTAGTATCTCTAACCGTTTTCAACTGTAAACTAAGCAACAATGGAAGTCCGACTAGGTAATTTTTTTGATAATACTACAATGTCTACCACCTTCAAACATTGGAAAGAAGTTGTCTCTAGCAAGAACTAACCAGATAATTTTTGTGATAGGAAAAAGTTTACCTACATCCATGGTCATGGGTTTCTGAACCATGAGGGAACCCTCTTAAATAATTTTTTTTATTAGAAGGGCAGTATTACACCTCAGCACACGGTTGCCTAATTTATATAAAATCTCCTGTTATTTTTCTATAAATAATTTTTTTATTTTAGGGATGCACAAGGGGCCATACTAGTATTTGACGTCAGTAGTTACTCAACTTTTGCCAAACTAGAAACATGGCTAAATGAATTAGATACCTATTCGACCAAAAGTAATATTGTCAAGATGATTGTAGGAAATAAAATTGATGTGGTACTTACTTAACATTTTTTTCTGTGTTATTCTTGTTTTATTTTATGTTAGGGTATTCTTCTCTTGAAAAGAAAACAATATTAGTCTTGGGTGGAAAAATATTATAAAATTATTTTTTTAGGAACATCGTGAAGTAACTAGAGACCAAGCTATGGCTTTTGCAAGAAGACACCAAACATTATATATTGAAGCTAGTGCAAAAACCAAGCATGGCGTTCAGAGTGCTTTTGAAGAGTTGGTACATAAGGTAAGAATAACAGATCCGAGGCTAATTAAGATAAATGTCCATAATTGTTCTTATTAACTTATTATTTTAAAGTTTTTTTTTAACTTTATTTCCAAGGAACCCACAGTTTATAATAGAGAATCACAGTATATTATAACAATCTAAAAAAAACACTAAAATTATTCAATAAAATAATGCAATAAGTACAGATTTTTAATATTATATCAAATGAAAATAAAGCAAATCAAAAATACACATCATGCAGTATACAGTGTGGTTGTTTAAGTGTGCAAGATATATGGGAATTTTTATTATTACAGATTTCTCAGAAAATTTTATTCTTGATAAAAGTTGGTGCATGTTCCATAATCATATAAGGTGCACTTGGAATCTGTACTCCGTTTGACTTGCAACCTTTCCAAAATTTGTCCTGTGTTTTGAAGTAGAAAAAAAATGTTTGTTTTGTTCTAGTGTCATGGTCAAGCACATTCCCTGTTACAAAAAATAAATGTTTGAATTTTTTTTTTATAGATAACAGAGTGAATGAAAATGCAGATTTTTAGTTTATAAACCATTTCACTATTTAACAAATTTATAACTATACCTACTATATTTATAAAATAACTTGGATGAACTCTTCATGTAACTTTATTTAGCAGCATGCATGGGAAATATTATCCCGTTAGGGCAAACAATCCAGTTAGAATTTACTTTACCTTAATCTAAAAAAAGCACAAGGCAACAAAACTGAACAAACCCTCTTTTTATGTTCTTTTGTTTTTAGATTATTCAGACTCCGGGCCTATGGGAATCATACAATGACAACATTCACGTTGGAAATAAAGACCACGCCCCTCAAAGTGGATGCGCTTCCTATTGTAGCTTAACATAAAAGATAACTTAGGTTTAATAAATTTGATATTAATTTAAGTTTAGGAAAGGCTTCTAATTTATATCAATGTGAAAACATTTTATGTTAAGAGCATACTAAAACCAAATATATAAGGATTTTTTTTTTACGAAATGGTCCTGCCACTAGAGGTTTATTCTGTTTAGTAAAAAGAATAAAAACATTTTATTTATATTTTTTACGCTTTAGAATAACTAAATTAAAAGCAAAAATCAAGTAACACATATAATTTTTTCTTCTCACACCTTACTGAACTAAATAAATCTACTTGCAGATACATTGTAAAAAATATATTTATTTAAAATTACATTTATATTTAGATATTATATTTCTACTATTACATTTAAAATATCTATGTTGTGTAAGTGAAAATAAATGCATGAACCTATTTTATTATTCAAATTAATTAAAGTAGGTACAAAGAATAACCAAAATTCTGTTATTTTCCTAATCACAGCCAAGTTAAGTAAATCTATAGTCATTATTTCCTTTGTTAAAAAGGAGATTTTTATTAATGACCTATTTATAGATAAGGGGCCACACCATAGGTTCATTCTTAAAGGCAATAATATTTAGTACTGCATAAATGAAGGTGCAAGCCCCTTAGGGACAAGATTTAGATCTTCCTTTATTGCATTGCTGCAAGGAGGAATGTCACAATTAATAAGACCTGTGCGGTGTATAAGTTTCAGAAATGCACATGGTTGTTAGACAATCTGAGCTCAGTAAATTACTTTTAGCCATTTTTCTTTAAACGATTCAGAACATCTCTCCTTCTTTGAGCTAATTTCATTCTGGTTTCTTCTGGACTCTCACATTCAGGGGCATAACATACGTGTAGGACACCTCCATAAAAAGACCTAGAATTATAAATATACAAAATAACATACTGTTTAAAAATTCACATTGGAAAACTAGACAAAATAGTTACAGTAAAATTAAATAGTATTTTGAAAAAAAAGTTTAACACTAAAGTATTTAGAAGAAAATTATACCTTGTATCAACTAATCGCTTAGCAATCCTAGCAGACTGAATTCGCCTATACTGAATATGAAAACACTCAGTAAACACTTCTGTTTGTACATCAGTTACAATATTTGTGGTAATAACATCGCCATATTTTGTAAAGAGGTGTTTCAGTTCTTTCCTAAGGTTAATTTTGGGAACTCCATAGACATAAAGGTGCTGTGATTCATTGTTAACTGTATAAACCTAAAACATTTCATAACTATATAGAAAATTGAATTCTTCAAATTTTATAGTCCGATTTACTGTTATTCTTTTATGTATTAAAATTATTGAATACCTACTTACTTTAACGGCAGTTAATTTTCTTCCTTGTCGATAAGCAGGCCTATTTGTACAATACTGGTCTTGTTTATGATGTTTAATCTCTTTTAAATCGTTAATTTCTGTATTTTCCATGTGTTTGTTTAACTTTAGCTGCACAAAATAAAAGGCTGTTATTAATTTTTTAAAGCAACAATTTTTATTTTACAGAAAAGAACTAACCAGTGTTGCCAGACGTGAAGTAGTAAAATATCGTACGATCATGTGATTTTAATCGTACATTATCGTACAGAAATATTTTGTATCGTACTTACAAAATATTTAAATATTATCATTAAAAAAAAACATATATTGATTAAAATATTATATATTATTAACAAAATAGACATTTTGAAAACTAGACTACACCTTCTTCGATTGTTTGTTCGAAGACAATATCTGATACTTCTTCATCTAATAAGCCTTCATGTGAAGAATCTTTTTTAGCTTCATATAAATGAAATGACGTCATTCTGTCAAGCATCTCTTTGGTCGGTTTAAAGTCAAAGCAACCGTTTTGTAAATTTATATGTTGAGACGATAGCAAAATTGCATTTATTGATTTTGTTTGAAGCTTATTTCTAATTTTTGTTTTTATTAAATTAACTTTTGAAAATACACGTTCACAACTGGCGCTTGAATGTGGAAGCGTAAGAACGTCTAAAGCAAAGTTACTTAGGTCGAAAAATAATTTTTTGCCAGCATATCCAGTTATTTTTGAATTCGATGTTTAACTATAGAACTCTCGCCTCTTTTTCTTTTTTTATATTTGGGCGTACAAGCTCGTTTGTTTTCACCATCACTCTCTGAACTTGACATAATGCGTAATTTTTTTTGTTAAGTAGGTAATAAAATTAAATAATACTGCTAATAACGAGAACTGATGGTAACGTAGTACTAGTAGCGCGTAACACACCATACCATACGCAATTCAATTGGTCAAATCGTCTTGCACGTGGCTCTGGGATTACCCTAGCAAACGACCGTGAACGACGAACGAAAGAATTGTGGGTTGCGGATTTTTCGATTTCCCCTATTAAAACGATAGAATTGTGGGTTGCGGAGTTTTCGGCTTATATTTTTGGTTTTTTTTTTATCACTAAGTTGACCTTAGACAGTGTTCATCATCGAATTTTCTTAGAACAATATATTTTGTGTAAATTATCGTACAATTACGTATTATCGTACACTTGATATCGTACATCATACCTAACGTAAAATTATCGTATAAATACGATAATTATCGTACATCTGGCAACACTGGAACTAACCCCACTTTATCTTCTTTTTTATTAGGAAGGTAGTTTCTGCTTAGGCTTATTTAACATTATAATAAATAAACATGACAAACGGCTACGAGTTCTGTGTTCGAAGGAATCACAAAGAAATGATAGGTCGGCGTTGTTGTTAGTGTTCTGCTGTAGATCGGCTCTTGGAATTAAGTCGGTCTTCGTTGGTCGGTCTGTTTTTAATTTTCTCATTAAAAAAAATTTTTAAAAAGAAAAATCTTCAAAATTATGAAGCTTTAGTTTGTGTGAAGTATATATTAGAACAAAAGATGGTAATATTTTATTAAACATGGGAACAGAAAACACAGGTTGAAAATACAAAAATAATATTTCATATAACATTAGGTACAAAAGAAACTATGCCACAAAAGTATTTAGTATTTTAAGCTTACATACAAATAAACACTTATGGTCAAGAGAAAGAAAAAAGTATGAGCAACTAAAATGTGATTTTCAAATTTTTCTAATACAAGAACAGGTGATTACCTCTAAAAATAGACAAAAAGTTTATTGTAGTAGGTAAATCACACTTCACGAACCACTCCAATGAGCACCAGTAACTATTTTTCTTTGCGCTCGCTAAGTAGCGAATTGTGCAGTCTCAGTACTTCATTTTCAAGTAGATCTTGACAAACAAGGCCATTCACATCGATAAAATTAGCACAGCTCTTTTTGGATTTTGTATGCCTCACTGTGCCAGTTTTGGGATCTTTCACAGATAAGTGAAGTTCATATTTGTCATCATATCTGGAAAAAGAGCTTTACAATAGCTACATAGGCAAGTAAAAGAATAAAAGATTTATATTAGTAAAGAACAAACTAAGTACTTACTTTGCCAAGTATGAGCTGGCCTCCCATTGGGCCCCCTTTCTGGTACCATCTTTCTGGAGACAAACAGCAAAGATACCTTTTTCCTTATACGTTGTGTAGAGAGTTAAAACTCCCATCATAAAAAAGTAAGTTGTTACGCTGAATATCAGCACTGATCTGAAAAATATTATTAGTTTTGGGTATTTCCTAAATTTTGAATTTAAAATTACTGAATAATTTTCTAAGAGGTTATTTATGGATAAGTATTTACCTGGATTCGGGAAATGGGTACAAGTAATCCCAAAGTAAAGCAAACATAGCCACACCAACTGCAATAGTACATATTGCCAATCTTCCATCCATAAGCGCAAAGCTTTCAGAGTAGTTAAATTTTTTCGTCAACACCTACAAAAGACAGTTATGTTATAATACCCAGATTTGATAGCATAAAACATGCTTCTATTCACACAATAGCAAAAATACTTTAGTAACTGAAACATATTGGATCCAAGCCTTAATTATATATTATTATAGCATATAAAATGGGGAAAAACACAGGTAGCGATTAACGAATTTTCTTACTTCTTTAACAGCATCATCCAAAGAGTTTTTAACTGCTGAACTGTCCCATTTGCTGATTTTCACAATTTCCTGGAAATAAGTTAGATAAAGATGTTTGTATCGTTCGATCGCTTGTAACGGAATTATGCAAAAATATTAAAGAAAATGTACTTACTTTTTCGTCTTTTCCCTTTACTTCATTTTCTTTTGGAGGCATAGTACCTTATTTAAAAATATCAAAAACTTCCCTGAAAATTTTATGAAAAATCCAAATCGAAAGACACGTCAGAGATTTGTTGACATTAGTACATGAGGCAAATTTGACAATTTTGGGCACAAGTTGCTCTTTGTCGAAGTAGAAATGAAACGCTGTATTTCACCACAGAGAATGTTCTGTTCTGTCGAGGATTGCAATGCAATGGCCTCTAGCATTTCAGCCAGCCAACTAAAAAGAAATAGGTCGAAGCTTTCGCTGAACCGGAGAGAAGTCTTCATCCACGGGGATGAAGGTGGGATTGGGCAACCCGCAACATCTTGCCACCGGATATGTCAGCCACCTGGCCATATTTGAACGTATGTGCAAAAGCAATTGAGACGCAAAGAAAATTTATAGGGTTTGTTCGTTGAGACGTACGTGCGATTAAAATTTGACATCGTTGACGTTTCGTTTTCGTAATCGTAACCAGGCTAGGATAACTTAAATGGTGAAGGTCGTCCCCTGTTCGTTTAATTTAGCCCCCCGGTCGCTAGTGGCGCTATTGTAGGAATTTTGTTTTATAAGGTTGTTCATCTCCTAACGTTGGTAGGAACAGAATATTCATTTAGCATGAGCATGGCCAACATTCTGTACCTCTCTCTCTCTGTACCTGCATAATATGTGCGAGAAAGATAAAAATATGGCTTGTTGTGACAGATCCTGAACTCTTAAGCCGGAGTCCCATGCATACGATTTCCGACGATACGATGATACGTCGGCGCTGTCATTGGTCGAAAATTTTGGCGTCAAATTTTATCCGAATAATTTTAACAATTTACGACGCGTCGTACGAGTTGAATTTAGTTTAACTTTTGTCCGATGTCGGAAGTTTTTTAACCTCACTTTACTACATATTTGACTTTTATTTGGTTTCGGTCTGTGGTTTCGGTGCTTTTTGGATATTTAACATAATAATGATTAAACAACGTAAAAAATACATTTGTACTGCCAATAACGTACTGCTTAATGTTTGAAGTTTGAAAGTTATGTTTAAATGTCAGACTTCTTCGTCTTCTTTTTAACGTACTGTTTACAGAAATTCGGATCCGAAAGTCGTGTCCATGGGATATGCAAAACATTTTCGTACGAAAACCAAATTATTTTCGGATATCGGACGTCGGAAATCGTATGCATGGGACTCCGGCTTTACCTGGACTGGTGAAAGATTGTCATTGTCATTTTATGATTGATTTGTAAAATATATAAAAAATAAAGTTATTATTAAATAATTATTCATATATAATTTATAAACTTAACATGGCGCAGTCGGTAGTTTGAGAATCGTAAATAGGTATATATTTAATATGTCGCGACCAAAGAAATCGGGAAGAAAAACCAAGGCAATTAACAAAAGCGTGGAACCTCCTGAAGACTTCATTAATGTCGCCCAACGATTGGAAAGTACAGCAAAAGCTATTAAAGATATAGAAAGGAACTTTACTTCACAACTTAATGAACTACAAGGTACAATAACTAGTTTATTAAATAAAAACTTTGAAAATAACACGGAATTGTTAGAAAAATCTACAGAAAATAATAATATAATAATGTAAGCTGTTTTTTTATGTAAACCATATTTATGTAAATATCTAATATTAATAAATCTTGTCGCCATATCAAAGAAACGTTGTTATAATTTCCTTTCGTTCTCCCAAATTATTTTAACTTGAATCAGATGTTTCGCGCTTCAAACTTTTCCGTTAAGTTGGAAGCGTGAAAATTTGAATTCAAAGTAATAATAAAATTTAAATTTTTATGCTTGGCGCCTACCCCCACCACGACTATATTTAGTTTTTCCACCGGTCGCATGTGGCGCTATCAGGGAACCAATTTAGTATGTTAAGTTGCCTATCTATCCTTGAGAGCGCGCAACTCGCTTGTCTATGATCGTAACCTTTCTTTTTTTAGACCGCCTTGTGGAAATGTTTTATTTTTTTGTGATTTTCATCGCACCGGCATTATTATTTATGTTAAAAATGTCACTGAAGTTCTTAGTATTTCTCTGAGTAAGTACTAAATATTGTAATATTATTATTAAGCTAAAAATATTGCATCAGAGAATATTTCTTTTACTTCTAAATAATGTTTCTTGGAGGGATAATTTTTTATAACCTTTGAAATTGAAAGTTTGTACCTGACTGTGAAACTTGCTAATTTTTATTCTAGCGACGTTACTAATCAGTATTTATGTGTTTCATTTAAAGAATATGATGAAAATACTAGACTTACTTATGCCAGTGATAAACTAGTTCGCTTACTCGATGTAATTCCACGAGAAATTGTATCGTTTCCTTAATAATAGTGCATTGCTCACTTAGAAGATACATTTTTAGATATTTATGGAAATGAATTTCAAAAATTTAAATTCTGTGAGCAACACGACATATGTAATGAAATTGTTAAATTATATGTTCGATTAACAGTTTACAAATATTTAAGAGATAAAAATACTCAAAATCAAACTTTAAGTGCTGGACACTATAAAAAGCATAACATTTTTAATAAAAGTAAAGTTAATGACCCCAGTTATAAAAGATTTAAAAGCAATTAAACAGTTTTCTCAGTTTCTATTTAAAAATAATTCTTGTTTTAAAACATTTTACTAATGTATGAGATTATTCTGCCCAATTTTTTTTTTGTTTCATGTTAATGCACACCTACAAGACTAGCCCAATGTTGACCTCCACCGGATTAATACTTGCCCCACATGAAGACCTAATTTTAATAATGACCAGCCCTATAGTGCAAAATTGAAAAGCATAGGCAAGGAAGCCGTTGAACGACTCTAAACTTGTACCTACTAAAAAGGGTGATATAAGAATCACTGGTGGATACCTTAGATGCTTCCTTGGCTTATATTTTTGTACAGGCCCAGGAAGTTAGTCGACTCTGAATACCACCTTTAATCCCTTAGGAAACTTTTATTTTTGATAGTACAATGTTCCGTAACTAGTTCGTACCAGAAGTTCATATAGTTATTAGAAATTCGTCTTGTGTTAGACTCATTGGAAGTTATGCCTTCTGCATTAAGATCTTTTTGATCTAAACTTGAAATAAATTATAAACAAAAAATGGTCGTTTTTTTTTCTAGAAAAGTCTTATTGTTTTTTATAGTAAATTAATTTTTTTAATGTTGTTTGCTTTGCTGTTTTTAATCGTTGAATAAACATAATTTGTCTCAGAAAATTAAAAAGCAAAGTAAACAAACATTAAAAAATTAATTTACTAACCTGCAATTAAAATTAAGCGTTCCCCCGCCTTCCTCACCCCCTGCCACCTAACATGGCGACCGGTTAAACGTCATTCCCGTTTCGTTCAATTAACATGCAAATAACGTTTCTCTTAGTTGGTGTTTTGTGGTCTTCATATTCTAACCAATCTGATACTTTCACGGTGTTTTTTTTTTTAATATGGACAAAAAAAGGCCTCTAGGATGTTTAAAGGCAACTCCCGGCCACGGCAAACCAACCAAACGGGTGTTCTGACGCATCCCGGGATTAGGGAGGTTTTTATTGGAGTTCTGTGTTTACAGCGTTATACAAGGTTGTAGGACCGACTTTCATGTAAATTTTATTTTTACCTGTGGTACCAAAAATCAGTTAATAGGTGATTAAAGGATAATCTGGATTAAGGACGAGTGCTGCATGTTAAACTGAAAACTTAATAAATTTAAAATCGGTGTCCACGTCATGTATTATATCAATCTAACTAACCAGTTTAAAAAGGGCTCTCCTTACTTACCTTTTACGATTTTTTGGCTTTAATTTCTTTTACTGTATCGAAAGTTTTGATCATGGAGGCCAGTTTCATTTGTTTCACAGATGTAGCACCAGAAGTTATGCTTTCGTGGTATGGATGTCGCTCCCGGTTCAATAAAACGTGGTTGTAACTTTATATATTTAGTAACAATAACATTAATAACAATACTTTTTCACTCGTTCGACTGTTCCTAGAGTCTGAGTCTGTTCTGTGCATTTAATGTTCAACTTTTAGTTGGCTTGGCTCACTATCTATAAAAACAAAAACTCAAACTAGGTACCTATGTGTTTCAATGTTCATTATTTAATCAAAGACCTTATAAACTGTGCTTCTAACTTATTAAGGTGACCATTTTTTTCTAACCTGAAACCAGGACAATACCAATTTTGACCAGCCACGCCCAAATTTTACAAATATTTATTAAAAATTCACAAAACGGCCCAACGCCTTTTAGATATCAAAAAATGTTGCGTTTATTTAAACACAAGAAATGTTAAAATTAGATACCGCCGAAACTCAGTGTTCGTGAATTGTCGCGCACCGTTCGGCTAACTTTGGGGATCTCATCCTCTAATTTTTCTGTCGACTTTTTTTTTAGGTGGGAAGAGTTCAATCCGTTCCCAAGCTATATAAAATAAATTAGATTTCAGTATACAATAAAATTTTTAACATGTATAAATAAGTTTCGGTTTTGGCCGAAACTGAGACCAAGGCCGAAGATTCGGTTTCCGTTTCGGCTGAAAATCTTGTTTCGGTCGGACACTAGTAAAAATCAAAAAATGATTTTACAATAAAAATAAAACATAATATGTATAACATATGATAATATGCAGGCCCGGACTGGGACCATTTGGGGCCCTCAGCTAAAACCTGTAAAGGGGCCCTCTACCGGGGGGTCTGGCTGGTGCTTGAAAATAATGAAAACGCGTTTTTACGCTATTTTGGCACTTATAAAGAAGAATAAATTCAGCTAGGTTTTTATACGAATATTATGATTTTCGACTTTTGTTAACTTTATTATTCATTAAAATAAGAAATTCACAGGATACCGCAACACTACAAAACACATGCTGTAGAACTGCTAATAATTACAGCGGAGTTCAAAATAAAGTGCAGTATTTTATTCACCCCAAAGTATTAATGAATTATGTCAAAATTATTTGTGTACCTAATAAAAATAATGACAAACGGATTTTAGGGATTAGAAAAATAAAATACTAACATTTTTAAGAAAAATCCTGTGTATCTAACAGTTTACAATGTTGTTATACTAGAATAGAAGGGGCTTAACTTAACTGCGATGATTCGACATTTTACTCCCCTAGGCCTAAAGCATTGAATATCAAACTATATAAGAATGACGGATGTCCGAGAAAAGTTGACAACCCATTTTTTGACGTCTTGGAGCTGGTTTGGCCGCCATTTGTGGAGTTCATCGCAACTCTAACCTTAAATCTGTCGTTATAATGCAGCGCTTTGGCAACAGATGTCTCAAATCAATACCCTCTGTATTTCAGAGGGTATTGCTCAAATTCACTGATGTGATGTCGTGGTGTTGCCGCATATCGTATTTTATTGGAATTTTTAAGGATTCAAACATTTTCTCAAAATCTTTCTTCAATACTCATCCTCGCACAGTCTAAAATATCAAAATATACAATTTTGTAATGTTGAACTGTTGAAATAGAGTCAGCTTCATCTTTTGATTTTTCACCGGGCATCAATTTTCTCTTTTATGTTCTTTTTCTCTTAAAGTCCAACTCTAACTCGACATCAATGTCATTTTCGTCTAGCTTAAGATTAACTGCACTTGCATAGGTTTTTGTTTTTGCGTACAATACTTCAAAATGCGCGTGATTCCTTTTGTCCTTAATTTGCTGGAGCACCCTGTCAAAAAAAACACATTGAAATCATATAAAAAAACAATGTGGTTCAATGGTAAGGAAAATAATGAGAAACGAAGTGTGTATTGGCACTTTTTAACGGGGTGTGGAGTCTATGGCAAATCTATGGTTTTTTATGAGCAATGCATTTATGGTGTAACAATGATTTTTTAGAGAATGGTATTTCTGTGGTTCTTAATGTGTTATTAAGAAGTCGGTTATTCTCCGAAATAACCAGGTATGTAATGGTAACCCTTGTGATATTAATGTGCATATTTCAATGGATACGAATGGTAATTCAGTGTGTGAATTTCCTACCTTTGATGAGATTCCGTGGTATAACAATGGGATATTTAAAATTAATTTGATGAGCCAGAATGGTGATTTAATGTGGTTTCTTTGTGGGCTTAATGTGGCATGATGGGAAAATAATGTGGCAAACGAATTTTATTCTAATGGGTTACAATGGTAATTTAGTGTGTGGATTTCAGTGGTACAACAATGAGCTTCTTAAAATGAATATGATGAGTCATAATGGTGATCTTATGTGGTTTCTCTGTGGGCTTAATGTGGCACGGAGGGGTAATAATGTGGTGAATTAATTGTATTGTAATGGGCAACCCTGGTAATTCAGTGTGTGGATTTCAGTGGTACAATAATGAGTAATGAATGTGACGAGCCAGCTTGGTAATCTAATGGGGTATCTTTGTGGCACGGTAGGGAAATAATGTGGCAAATAAATTGTATTTGAATGGGCAACAATGGTAATTCAGTGTGTGGATTTCAGTGGAACAATAATGAGCCAGCATTGTGATCTAATGTGGTTTCTTTGTGGGCTTAATGTGGCATGATGGAAAAATAATGTGGCAACCCAGATAACCAAAACTGTATCCAAAAGCGCTTAAAAAGTACTTGTTATCTGTTACTGTAGAATCGGAGAAGCGCTTTCATATTTAACTTGCAAAGCGCCCCGGCGTCCGGACGGCCGGCTAAATCCACGCGGTACTTTTTCAGCAAATATGGCCGCCGGGCTCGCTATAACGATTGCTAAAAAAGCACTTTAAAAGCGCTACCTCTGAATAAGTATTCTACGCGCTTTAAATGCACTGCTTTCAAGTGACGGAATTTCAATGCTCCAGGTCTTAGTTAAGGCACATACAGGAGGAGGCGATATAACTAAAGGAATAAATTCCGTCTAAAAGGTACAGGGTTAGGAAAAATTACCAGAACGGTCGATTATTTTAAAATATACAGGGGTTATCAAAAAACGTCTTTTATAAAAAATGTAGGGCTGTTAAAAATCTACATATCGGTGATAAATTAAAATATACAGGGTCGCCCACAAAGTTGTGGAGAATGATAGTTATATTTTTTTAAATGGAACACCCTGTATATTTTTACATTTTTAAATTCCACATAAAATTATAATTATTTTTTTTTTAATGCACTATTAGTCTATACTTCATAGTTTCCGAGATATTGACTCTCGAAAAGTGACATTTTTGAACTTTGACAGCTTATAACTTTTTAACAGTACGTCTTAGAGCAAAACGGCTTACATGTCCCTATCTTCAAATTTTATTATCTTTCCAAAAAAATCAACTTCTGGTTAAACCGGATGTAACTCGAAAGAAGGAAATATAGTTGTTCCGGTTTAACTGGAAGTTGATTTTTTTGGGAAGATAACAAAAATTGAAGATAGGGACATGTAAGCCGTTTTGCTCTAAGACGTACTGTTAGAAAGTTATAAGCTGTCAAAGTTCAAAAATGTCACTTTTCGAGAGTCAATATCTCGGAAACTATGTAGTATAGACTAATAGTGCATTTAATAAAAAATAATTATAATTTTATGTGGAATTTAAAAATGTAAAAATATACAGGGTGTTCAATTTAAAAAATATAACTATCATTCTCCACAACTTTGTGGGCGACCCTGTATATTTCAATTTATCACCAATATGTAGATTTTTAACAGCCCTACATTTTTTAAATAAGACGTTTTTTGATAACCCCCTGTATATTTTGAAATAATCGACCGTTCTGGTAATTTTTCCTAACCCTGTATATGGTGTCCATATAAAGTGCACATTTTAATTATTATATTTTGTGTAATTTTTAAGATTTTTTTATGTATCGCTATAACGTAATTATTTTATTTGGTCGCACCAAAAATGAATGTACCAAAACCTAGACCTTTTCCTTTCGCAAGCATTAAATTTTCTCCAGTATTCTAAAACTTAAGGGAGTAGGGGAGAAAATTAAATAAGACTTTTAAATGCAAAATAATTTTAATATTTAATTTTTTTACCTCGTCAGAAACATTTATAATTAATACATCGATAAACTAAAAGTAGCATATTAGTTATGACATTGATTAATACAAGCATTTTGGACTTGCATTGTCAAGTTTCAACTGGTAAGTATCTCCAGTCGTCTTCAGGTGAATACTAAATTAGTAAAGTAAAGTAACTACAGGTCTATTTATACTAGCTAAATAGGTGCACTGAAATATGTGCAGTCATGCATTTAATTCGAGGTCTTATTCTAAGATTACATATCTTAACAAAGGTTTCCATATATTTCCTATGTCCAATGATGTTCAAGGAAGCTGTGGCTATTCATCAAAACCTAGGTTGCTTCAGTAAATATTAGTAGACAAAAGAAAC
This sequence comes from Polydrusus pterygomalis, assembly GCA_963969555.1. Classification (NCBI taxonomy): domain Eukaryota; kingdom Metazoa; phylum Arthropoda; class Insecta; order Coleoptera; family Curculionidae; genus Polydrusus; species Polydrusus pterygomalis. Next base: position 9,440,444 of record OZ018376.1, read on the forward strand.
CTTTGTTAAGTAGATGTAATCTTATCATAACTGCACACATATTTCAGGCATGCTTCAGTCGAGGCTTCAGTGCACCTAGCTAGTATAGACCTGTAGTTACTTTTCTTATTTAGTATTCACCTGAAGACGACTGGAGACACATACCAGTTGAAACTTTGTGATTTAAACCAAATAAAGACAATGAAAGTCCAAAATTCTTCGATCAATCAAGATCATGCATTGTCTCCAACCTCAGACAGTTAAAGACACTGTTTATAAAAATAAGATTAGACCCAGCAATAAACAGTTTTATATTTATAGATTTAATGCCTGGATCTTCGAAACTGTATAAAAGTGCTGTGTTTAAAAGATTAGTTAGTTTTGTAACCAGCTGTATAAGTACGTAAATATATACATATAAATACATAGTTGCACATGGAGACAAAAATCATTTTAGCAATTGCAAAGTGGTATATAATATGTGCCACACATACAACTTGGTAACACAAAGACATAAAAATACGGAAGACATTTTAAAGATAATATATATAGTATACATACAATTTTGTTTCTTTTAAATCAGCTTGGTATCCTGGAAATTATAGATTGGACAGCAGTAAAACTAATAATTATGCAGTTCTTTTTCCCCTTCCTCCTTCTCTGTCCCTTAGATATAATTTAATTGTACTTCTACATCTTTTTCGGTGGCATTTCTTGAAAAACATTTTTTTTCTTACAGCAACGTACTACAAAATAAAAAGCAAACTTTTATATTTAAAGCACTTTTATCTACAAACTTTAACACTATTAAAAATAGGCTTTTTAAATTTTAATTTTCAATGTCAAAAATGATTAATTTTAAGATGGCAATTTTAAGTCTTACTTTAAACACCAGTGTAAAAAAATAGTTTTACTTTAACACCATTAGTCCTTACTAAGTAAGGTGTTAGAAGTTGTAACAACATGCGTAATGGTTAATTTTAATTTTGAAAAAGTTTTTAAAATATTATCGTCTATTTTAGTGCCAAGTTCAACAGTTTTTGTAAAAATAATGTATGATGTAAGTATCCCTTAAAAGTGGTTTTATCTTGTTCCTTTCTACTAAATAAATTGGAACTTTTAACACTATAACATCATGAACTACTATTAATTAAACTAAAAAAAATGTCAATAATTATTGTTTTAAACAAATTGACAAAAAAATGTAGTTTTAAATATTGACTAGGGTGAATGCTCCGGTTAGCCGACCAGCTTCGGTTTTCGACCACTGTCCGCAAAATTGTCTAAAATTAAGAAAACCCGCCAATTCTTAAAGTGTTTAAGTTCGTTACTGCAATATTTCAAATATCGCCCATACATCAGCTTTGTTTTCTTCCTCTACCGGCATAAAATAAAAGTGCTAATTTTGTTTAGTTTCCGACCGTTAGAGCAGTCATCAACACGTGCCCGTTTTGCTTACAAAATTTTAGTGAATTAGTTGTCTGAAAATAGTAAGTATCTTTGAATTTATATATAGAACGACTATAGTTTGATTATTTTAAGTAGTTACAAAGGTTTTAATTTAAGCGAAAATACCATAAAAATTTGTATTTATTAGTATTTATTAAAAAAATAAGGGTGTACGGTAAACTGGTATAAGAAAATTAACGAAATCTAGTTTTCGTCCAGAGCGGTCGAAAACTGGTTTATGATGTTTATACTATTTCATCTCTTTTCAGAATAAGGGAGCACGTATACGTCTCACTCGTTTTTGTATTGTATTTAAAATAATACATATTTTTCACCTACCAGTTGTCGTACACTGTTTGAGCGCGAAATTTAAAATTTCTTTAAGGTGGTCGAAAATGGGTATTTAAACGCCTAGCTTCCGACCAGTTAACAATTGTATAAATTTCATATGTACGAAAAGCGGTTTCCTTATCGACCATTCTGATGTTTTTGTTTTCATTATTTACAGACACAAAATAATGCCAGTCAGAAAAAAGAACGAAAAGAAAAAAAAAACAGTTAAAGTAATTGAGAAAAAGAAAAGATTTCAATATTCCGAAGAAAGTTTAAAAAGAGCCCTATTCGAAATCCAAGAAGGAAAAATGTCTGTTAGAACCGCAAGCAGAGAATTTGGAGTCCCGAAAACCACGTTGCAGGACCATAAATCAGGAAAAATTCCCCAAATTCCAAGGAAGACTGGACCCCAACCTCTTCTTAGCATTGAGGGTGAAGAGAAAATAGTCAACTGGCTAATCAATTTAGCAAAAGGTGGTTTTCCTCTAAAAAAAGCAGATTTGCTTGATACAGTTGAAGCAGTAGTAAAAAATACCGAAAAGGAAGCCCTTTTTAAAAATGGGAGACCAGGCCAAAAATGGTACCTTAGTTTTCTAAGAAGACATCCCATTATAGCGGCGAGAGAAGCAGAAAGCATAAATAAAGCCAGAGCGGTAATAACAGAACATGGGATAAGACTTTGGTTTGCAGATCTGAAGAATTATTTAATTGAAACCCACAACGAAGATATTTTAGAAGATCCAAATAGAATTTTAAATGGCGATGAAACAGGATTTTCACTTTCTCCAAAAACTGGGAAGGTGCTAGCTCCTAGGGGATGGAAGAATGTTTATTCAGTAAAACTCGGAAACGAAAAGGACAACATAACGGTACTTCTTGTTTTTACAGCCAGCGGAAAAATAGCGCCTCCGTTAGTTTTATTTCCGTACATTAGACCTCCGAAAGCCTTAGTGGATAGTATGCCTCCAAATTGGATTCTAGGTAGATCTGACTCTGGGTGGATGAAAGGTGACAATTTTTTTGATTACATTGCAAATGATTTTAACGAATGGGTGACGCAAACAAATTTAAAGAGACCCATTTTATTATTAATAGATGGACATAGATCTCACATGACAATGCAACTAAGTGAATTTTGTCACCAAAATGGGATTATACTTTATGCTTTGCCTGCTAACACGACGCATATCTTGCAACCGGCAGATGTAAGCGTGTTTAAACCGTTTAAAACAGAATGGAAAAAAACAGTTAGAAATTGGCAGAACCGTCCAGAAAATATTAACCATTCTATCAATAAAATAAATTTTTGCCAAGTCCTTGCGGAAACAATGGAAAAAACGAGTATGGAGAAACACATAGTCAACGGCTTTAAAAAATGTGGACTATACCCTTTCGAACCGAATAATGTCGATTACACCAAATGCGTAACCAATTTTTTAAAACAACCTGCACCCCTACAAATTCCAGAAGAAATAACCACATATGAAATACTGACTGCAAGAAAGGTTATTGAAAGTATTAGAGGAAAATTAACCGAAAATGGAATAAATGTAGATTTAATAATGGAAGAAGTTTCCAATATCGAAAAAGACAAAAACGAACTTGGGAATAACTTAGTGGGTGCCGTGTTCCCAATGGAGGCATTCGACATAAATTATAATACAGAAATACTTTTAGAAATTGATGAAATAGAAGAAAATGAAATAGTTACTGTGGTAGATGAATTGAATGAAGAACCAGATGTTGAGATGGGAAATTCAATTGAAAATAAAGAAGAAATTTCAAACCGAACTTTAACATTTCCGGACCCATATATTGTATCGGAAGTTAATAGTAATGAAGTTTTAAATAAAGAAAATGCCTTTACTAAAGATAACGTATTAAACAACACCAGAGACAGTTTTGAAAATACAGAGACAGAATACGATCAGATAAATAAAACAAACTTGAAGCAGGATGGTCAGACTGATGAATTTGAAATTAAAGAAATATTAAACAATTTATTAACCAAAGTGTGTCATGCTGAACAATTAAAACCGGTCGAGGAAAAAGACAGAATATATGATGAAGACAAATTACATTGTGATAGTAAAAATAATACACCAAATATACAGGTACCAAAAAAAAGTATAGGTCTAGAAAGCGATGAGTCGGGACCCAGTACCAAAATTCAATATGTACCCTTAAATGTGTCTATTGAAAATGTGTTGAAATATAAAAACCCTCCTGATATTTCAGCAAAAAGTTTTAAAGAAAAGGATAAATTGCCTAGGGCAATAAGTAGTCAAGCATGGAGAGATATAAATAACAAAAAAGAAGAAGAGAAAGCCAAAAAAACTGAATCTATAAAAAGAAAAAAAGAAGAACGGGCACTTGCCAAAGAAAATAAAGAAAACTCAAAGAAAATTAGAAGCAACAAAAAAAAATCAACCGGTGAAAATGATTCGTCAATAAAAGAACATACGCCAAAACAAATTATTAGCTGTGCCGCTTGCGATGAAGAGTTGATCAGCGATGTTGAAGAGGATGAGGAAAAAAACATTGGGTGCGATATATGCCCAAGATGGTTTCACCTCCGGTGTACTGACTTCATTGGCCTTGCTTATGAACAAGTTGCAACCAACGACTACACATGCTATGCATGTTCTTAATTTTTTAATTATTCGTTTTTATTCTGTACTGCTTTGTTAAAAAAAGTAATATATTATATTCCTCTCCATTATCGTATTTTGTCTACAACATGTTAAACGATCGGTCGAAAACTAGTGTGAATTATCGAAAAATGGATATACCCGACCGAAAACTGGCTTTTTCCTGGTCGGTGTTAAGCAACTGGCGGTCGAAAATTGGTTAATATGCGTATTTCAACTTTTTAAATTTTTTTAAAATTTTTAGTACACTATAATTTATATCTGAAAAAATACTTTAATTCTTGAATATAGATATATCCGTTTTTATTTTTTTCATTACCTATTTAAATTTCTGGTTCAAGATATGACATTTTAAAGTTCAATTTTATGTTAACTGGTCGAAAACTGGCGCACTCACCCTACCTATATAGTTTATTGACACACACAGATATGAAGTGTCTATAACCATCTAGCTGAGCTTGGATATTTAAATATATACGGTTAGTAATGAAAATATACTTATAATATTGTCTTTTACATCCTTACCTAAAATTAATTTTCAAACTTCAGTCAATTGAGAAAAAGTAATCTTATTATTACGTCTTGTCCAGTTTAGTTCCTTCTGCGAAAGTGTTCTTAATAATTTGCACTTATTATTATTCGAGTTGTGTCAATGGAGTCGTCCACCTACAACTTCAAAATCCTCTCTGACCTAAAAGGTTATAGTAAAATTTAATGTACATTCACGTTATTTGCAAAATATTTATTTGTTAATTATATACCTGCGCATTTTTAGGTAAAAGTTATTTAATATTTAGTAATAAATGATTTATTTTTACTTTTAATTATCAGTATTTTGCACGAAGCTACAAAAATATCACTAAATACTAAATCTCGTATATTCTTTAGTCATAACCCCCATTTCGCTGCAGAGGGGAAGGGTAAATATTCTTTTAGAAATGCATTTATAGTCTTATAGTCATTATCAACTGTAAAATTCATAGTAGGTATAAGAATTTAAAGTTAATTTATTTATATAAATTTCATATAATGCCAAAAGCGACCAATATGGCCGCGGGTCGTTTCTATCTTTTTTTTTCTGTGGTTTCTATCCTGAAGCCGAATAAAATGGAAAACTCAACAGCTCTTGCCGTTATAGCCCGCTATTACATAGTTCCTTGCTTAATTAAGTAATTTGCAGTTACTAAAATGTGTAAATTATAATATACATACCTCATTTTCTTGAAGTTTCTTGCTATATAATTTCACTAAACAAGAGTACCAAACAAAAAACCAATTAAAAATGGACGAAGTGACGAAAGTCGAAGACCGAAGACCAAAAACGACGAAACCATATAACCTCACTCGGTGTGACTGAACTGTCAACGTCTTACGCGCTTTTAAAGCGTATTACTTTTAAGTGCTTGCACAACATGCACAAGATATGCACTTCTGGCATACGGTTACAGAGGTGCTAATTTTATAAATGCCGGCCGTTATATTTTAAGCGGTTGTTCGTTAAAGCTGAAATAAACCAACGAATAATTATTGCTTTTTCCGCACCACAAAGTGAGTAATCCTTTTATGACTGCCGGCCAACGCAATATCGGCAGATTAAAACCAAGTGTGTTATCTGGGAAACGAAATGTATTCTAATGGGCAACAATGGTAATTCAGTGTGTGAATTTCCTACCTTTGATGAGATTCCGTGGTATAACAATGGGATATTTAAAATTAATTTGATGAGCCAAAATGATGATTTAATGTGGTTTCTTTGTGAGCTTAATGTGGCATGATGAGAAAATAATGTGGCAAACGAAATGTATTCTAATGGGCAACAATGTTAATTCAGTGTGTGAATTTCCTACCTTTGATGAAATTCCGTGGTATAACAATGGGATATTTAAAATTAATTTGATGAGCCAGAATGATGATTTAATGTGGTTTCTTTGTGGGCTTAATGTGGCATGATGGGAAAATAATGTGGCAAACGAATTGTATTATAATGGGAAAACAATGGTAATTCAGTGTGTGGATTTCAGTGGTACAGCAATGATCTTAAAATAAATATGATGAGTTATCCTGGTGATCTTATGTGGTTTCTCTGTGGGCTTAATGTGGCACGGCGGGGAACTGATGTGGTAAATGAATTGTATTGTAATGGGCAACCATGGTAATTCAGTTTGTGGATTTCAGTGGTACAATAAAGAGCAATGAATATGAGCCAGCATGGTGATCTAATGTGGCTTCTTTGTGGGCTTATTGTGGCACGATTGGGAAATAATGTGGCAAATGAATGAATTGTATTCTAATGGGAATTCAGTGTGGATACCATAGGTACAACAATGAGCCATGAATATGATGAGGCGATCTAATGTATGTAGGTTCTTTGGGGGCTTAATACGGCATAGTGGGGAAAGAATGCTTTAAATGAATTGTATTTTAATGGGCAACCATGGTAAAACAGTGTGTGTATTTCAGTGGTACCTACAAAAGAAATTTTATAAATTTTTAAAAAATTAAACAATGAGCTTTTTAAAATGAGTATGTAGAAAGCTAGTATCTTTTCGGGCTTTATGTTTTTCAATACAACTCAAAAAATTTTAAGGTTATTTACCAAGTACCTATATGTTCTAGGGCAAAAAAAATTTAAAATATATATTTTTTTCAATATCTTAAATAAGGTTAAGTTGAAGCAAAGTTGCATAATTTGGGGCCTAATATTCTGGTGAAAAGAAATTGAAAATATTCCGAATACCTTCGGAGATATCCAAGGGAAAAAAACGAAATTTTTAGTTTTGGTTTGAATTTTTTACGCATTAATTTTTAACTTGAGAAAAAACAAAAATCATTAGTTATATCAGTTTTTAATGTTCTACACAATGGCTTTCTTATTTTTAAAGCTTGACGTTTCGTTCTTTAGATACCACCCTCAAAGCATAAAAATGAAACAGAAACTTTAAGGTAAGGGGCTAGAACTTTAAATCAGATAAACTTTTATAGGTACCTACATACCTAATATCTAGTAACAATTTTTTTATAAAAAAAACATAGGTCTGTTTAAAAATGATTTAATCCTAAAGATAAAAAAAAATGTTAAGGTCGTTATGGTAAGAAAGGATAATTTGATAATTTTGAAATAGTGATGATGTGCAATTTGATGACAAAACGTTAAACTTTAAAAAAAACTATTGAAGAATACTTGAGGAGCAGACTTACAAACTGCATTTTTTCCATATTTTCCATATTTGAGATAAAGGTGGCGCTGTATGCTTAAGGTCAAATACTATCTTTTTTCTTAACACTTGGACAGTCGATATGCATTAAGTCCTTGTGCTATTAAAAGGGGAAAAACGCTTAGACAAACGAAATGAATTTAGTCCAATCTCACTGTACTATCAAAATGAATTATGTCCAAAAACATTGGACTAAATGCAATTTGATTGGGTTTTGGTTAGTTTTATTCTAGCGTTGTCGTGGAATCCTGCTATTACGTCCTGTCCAGTTTAGTTCCTTCTGCAAAGGTGTACTTAATAATTTGCATATTATTATTCTTCGAGTTGTGTCAATGGAGTCCTTTTCACCTACAACTTCAAATACTCTGACCTAAAAGTTAATAGTAAAATTTTTACTTTTAATTATCAGTATTACTATTACATAGTTGCTTGCTTAATTATATAATTTGTAGTCACTAAATGTGTAAATTATAATATTCATACCTCATTTTCTTGAAGTTTTCTCGATAATTTAACAAAACACCATTGCACACACACACACACCCTATCAAAAAACCAATTAAAAATGGACGAAGACCGTCGAAGACGAAACGACAAACGACGAAACGGCACCTCATGCTGGCTCGGAGGGACAGAACCGAACAACATCGATTTTGATTGGCTTAACCTTGTTAATATTACAGGATCCTTTATTACCGACATTGGCACCATTGAAATGTAATGAAAATCTATGTGTATTTAGTGTGTCTGAATTTTATGAGGATTTTCATCATAGAATTTCAATGGTGCCAATCCCTATTAGAATCACGTTTCCATTCTGACCATTAGATCCACGTAAAATACCATTAACCAACGATGTGGCAAATCCCTATTTAAATCACATTAATAACCGCTCACTACAATTCCATGCTTTACCATTGAAACTCTATGATGAAAAACCTCATAAAATTCAGACACACTTAATATACATAGATTTTCATTACAGTTCAATGGTGCCAATCCCTATTAGAATCACGATTCCATTCTGACCATTAGATCTGCTTAAAATGCCATTAACCAACGATGTGGCAAATCCCTATTTAGATAACATTAATAAACGCTCACTACAATTCCATGCTTTACCATTGAAATTCTATGATAAAAACGGCATTTTTACTTTTAATTATCAGTATTTTGCAACCAAATATCACTAAATCTCGTATTCTTTTGTCATAACCCCCATTTTGCTACAACGGGGAAACATTCTTTTAGAAATGGATTTAGTCTTAGTCATTATCAACTGTAAAATTCATAGTAGGTATAAGAATTTAAAGTTAATTTATTTATTTAATTTCATATAATGCCAAAAGCAACAAAATGGCCGCGGGTCGTTCCGAACTCGTTCCTGACAAAATGTCAGTGCCAAATAAAATGGAAAACTTAACATCTTTTGTCGACTATTACATAGTTGCTTGCTTAAATATGTAATTTGTAGTCACTAAATGTGTAAATTATAATATACATACCTCATTTTCTTGAAGTTTCCTCGATAATTTAACAAAACACCATTGCACACACACACACAATCAAAAAACCAATTAAAAAGGGATGAAGACCGTCGAAGACGAAACGACAAACGACGAAACGGCACCTCGTGCTGGCTCGGAGTGACAGAACCGAACAACGTCGATTTTGATTGGCTTGACCTTGTTAATATTACAGGATCCTTTATTACCGACATTGGCACCATTGAAATGTAATGAAAATCTATGTGTATTTAGTGTGTCTGAATTTTATGAGGTTTTTCATCATAGAATTTCGATGGTAAAGCATGGAATTGTAGTGAGCGGTTATTAATGTGATCTAAATAGGGATTTGCCACATTGTTGGTTAATGGTATTTTACGTGGACCTAATGGTCAGAATGGAAACGTGATTCTAATAGGGATTGGCACCATTAAAATGTAATAAAAAACTATGTGTATTTAGTGTGTCTGAATTTTATGAGGTTATTCATCATAGAATTTCGATGGTAAAGCATGGAATTGTAGTGAGCGGTTATTATTGTGATCTAAATAGGGATTTGCCACATTGTTGGTTAATGGTATTTTACGTGGACCTAATGGTCAGAATGGAAACGTGATTCTAATAGGGATTGGCACCATTGAAATGTAATGAAAATCTATGTGTATTTAGTGTGTCTGAATTTTATGACTTTTTTATCATAGAATTTCAATGGTAAAGCATGGAATTATAGTGAGCGGTTATTAATGTGATCTAAATAGGGATTTGCCACATCGTTGGTTAATGGTATTTTACGTAGATCTAATGGTCAGAATGGAAACGTGATTCTAATTGGAATTGACACCAATGAAATGTAATGAAAACCTATGTGTATTTAGTGTGTCTGAATTTTATGAGCTTTTTCATCATATAATTTCAATGGTAAAGCATGGAACTGTAGTAAGCGGTTAATGTGATCTAAATAGGGATTTGCACACATTGTTGGTTAATGGTATTTTATGTGGATCCAATGGTCAGAATGGAAACGTGATTCTAATAGGGATTGGCACCATTGAAATGTAATGAAAATCTATGTGTATTTAGTGTGTCTGAATTTTATGACTTTTTTATCATAGAATTTCAATGGTAAAGCATGGAATTATAGTGAGCGGTTATTAATGTGATCTAAATAGGGATTTGCCACATCGTTGGTTATTGGTATTTTACGTGGATCTAATGGTCAGAATGGAAACGTGATTCTAATTGGGATTGACACAAATGAAATGTAATGAAAATCTATGTGTATTAGTGTGTCTGAATTGTATTAGGTTTTTCATCATATTATTTCAATGGTTAAGCATGAAATTGTAGTGAGCGGTTATTAATGTGATCTAAATAGGGATTTGCCACATCGTTGGTTAATGGTATTTTACGTGGATCTAATGGTCAGAATGGAAACGTGATTCTAATAGGGATTGGCAACATTGAAATGTAATGAAAATCTATGAGTATTTAATGTGTCTGAACTTTATGAGGTTTTTCATAATTTAATATCGTAATTTATAATTGTAATTTAATAATTGGTGTAAAACAAATTTTCAGATACACCTTGGTTTTTATTTTACGAGTTTGTTTTTTTTATCTGCATACCTTTTACCTGTATTTGTTTATTAAGATGGTTTGACGCAAGTATGACCATATATATACATGCAGTTAACAAGCTGGACTACCGACAGCAGCCCAGATAACACACTTGGTTTTCAATCTACCGTTTTTGCATTGGCCGGCATTCATAAAAGGATTACTGATGGTGAGGTGTTGAAAAGCAATAAATTTTCGCTGTTTTTTTTCAGCTTTGACGAACATCCGCTTAAAATTTGACGGCCGCCATTTATAAAATTAGCACTTGTATAACCGTATGCCTTAGACGGGCATTTCTTGTGCATGTTAAAAAATTTCTCGTAAAATAAGCATATGAGCTGCCCACTGTTATAGACGATTTTTCAGCAATTGATATCGAACGCATATAAATCATTTAATTTTAAGCTGACTCAAGCACTTAATGGAACACGCTTTAAAAGCGCTTAATATGTAATATAAGGATCACGTTTCCATTCTGACCATTAGATCCACGTAAAATACCATTACCCAACGATGAGGCAAATCTCTATTTAGATTACATTAATAACCGCTCACTACAATTCCATGCTTTACCATTGAAATTCTATGGTGAAAAACCCCATAAAATTCAGACACACTAAATACACATAGATTTTCATTACATTTCAATGGTTCCAATCCCTATTAGAATCACGTTTCCATTCTGACCATTAGATCCACGTAAAATACCATTACCCAACGATGTGGCAAATCCCTATTTAGATCACAGTAATAACCGCTCACTACAATTCCATGCTTTACCATTGAAATTCTATGATGAAAAACCTCATAAAATTCCGACACACTAAATACACATAGATTGTCATTACATTTCAATAGTGCCAATCCCTATTAGAATCACGTTTCCATTCTGACCATTAGATCCACGTAAAATACCATTAACCAACGATGTGGCAAATCTCTATTTAGATCACATTAATAACCGCTCACTACAATTCCATGCTTTACCATTGAAATTCTATGATGAAAAACCTCATAAAATTCCGACACACTAAATACACATAGATTGTCATTACATTTCAATGGTGCCAATCCCTATTAGAATCACGTTTCCATTCTGACCATTAGATCCACGTAAAATACCATTAACCAACGATGTGGCAAATCCCTATTTAGATCACATTAATAACCGCTCACTACAATTCCATGCTTTACCATTGAAATTCTATGATGAAAAACCTCATAAAATTCCGACACACTAAATACACATAGATTGTCATTACATTTCAATGGTGTCAATCCCTATTAGAATCACGTTTCCATTCTGACCATTAGATCCACGTAAAATACCATTAACCAACGATGTGGCAAATCCCTATTTAGATCACATTAATAACCGCTCACTACAATTCCATGCTTTACCATTGAAATTCTATGATGAAAAACCTCATAAAATTCCGACACACTAAATACACATAGATTGTCATTACATTTCAATGGTGTCAATCCCTATTAGAATCACGTTTCCATTCTGACCATTAGATCCACGTAAAATACCATTAACCAACGATGTGGTAAATCTCTATTTAGATCACATTAATAACCGCTCACCACAATTCCATGCTTTTCCATTGAAATTCTATGATGAAAAACCCCATAAAATTCAGACACACTAAATACACATAGATTTTCATTACATTTCAATGGTGCCAATCCCTATTAGAATCACGTTTCCATTCTGACCATTAGATCCACGTAAAATACCATTAACCAACGATGTGGCAAATCCCTATTTAGATCACATTAATAACCGCTCACTACAATTCCATGCTTTACCATTGAAATTCTATGATGAAAAACCTCATAATATTCCGACACACTAAATACACATAGATTGTCATTACATTTCAATGGTGTCAATCCCTATTAGAATCACGTTTCCATTCTGACCATTAGATCCACGTAAAATACCATTAACCAACGATGTGGCAAATCCCTATTTAGATTACATTAATAACCGCTCACTACAATTCCATGCTTTTCCATTGAAATTCTATGATGAAAAACCCTATAAAATTCAGACACACTAAATACACATAGATTTTCATTACATTTCAATGGTGCCAATCCCTATTAGAATCACGTTTCCATTCTGACCATTAGATCCACGTAAAATACCATTAACCAACGATGTGGCAAATCCCTATTTAGATCACATTAATAACCGCTCACTACAATTCCATGCTTTACCATTGAAATTCTATGATGAAAAACCTCATAAAATTCCGACACACTAAATACACATAGATTGTCATTACATTTCAATGGTGTCAATCCCTATTAGAATCACGTTTCCATTCTGACCATTAGATCCACGTAAAATACCATTAACCAACGATGTGGCAAATCCCTATTTAGATCACATTAATAACCGCTCACTACAATTCCATGCTTTTCCATTGAAATTCTATGATGAAAAACCCCATAAAATTCAGACACACTAAATACACATAGATTTTCATTACATTTCAATGGTGCCAATCCCTATTAGAATCACGTTTCCATTCTGACCATTAGATCCACGTAAAATACCATTAACCAACGATGTGGCAAATCCCTATTTAGATCACATTAATAACCGCTCACTACAATTCCATGCTTTACCATTGAAATTCTATGATGAAAAACCTCATAAAATTCCGACACACTAAATACACATAGATTGTCATTACATTTCAATGGTGTCAATCCCTATTAGAATCACGTTTCCATTCTGACCATTAGATCCACGTAAAATACCATTAACCAACGATGTGGTAAATCTCTATTTAGATCACATTAATAACCGCTCACCACAATTCCATGCTTTACCATTAAAATGCTATGATGAAAAACCCCATAAAATTCAGACACACTAAATACACATAGATTTTCATTACATTTCAATGGTGCCAATCCCTATTAGAATCATGTTGCCTTTCTCACCATTATATGCACATAAAATATCAGTGTAAGTCTATGGTTTTAATTCACACTATATTCTAGCCACATTTATTTACCATTATTCTTCATATGAATCCTGCGTGGAAATACCCCTTTAATTCCCAACCCACACTAAATTTCTAAAAAAGCCAAAAATACCACTGTTTTACCATAGTATTTTAATGATATTTAATGTGTTTTTTTTGATAGGGCAGTGTTTGTACTAAGTTCCAAGCTAAAGCATAACCAATGGTTTTACTTTGCAAGTACTTAGAAACAGGAGAAGTAACCAAAAACAAATCTAGTAAAACAAACGACATAAACAAGTTTTCACATTTGGACCATTGACTTATATAACACAAAATAACTTCTAACAAGACAAAACTTTTTTTAAATTTTTTGTACGTTATGTGGGGGGCAATTTGGGGCCCCTCCGCGATCGCGGACCTGCGGACCTGGCTAGTCCGGGCCTGATAATATGTCATAATAATAACAATAAAACATAAGTAGTTCTTTAATTTCGTTTGATTTTTTATATTTTTCTGAGGAATGAATTGCTTTTAACAAATTTTTGTTTTCCTGAATATTTCCATAGAATTTCACCTATCTGATACCGAAACACAATTTTGTTTCCCATATTCCAATGTCCAAGTTTCTCATGTGTGGTGTATCTAAAATCAGTACTTTTTGTGTACTGGTTTTGTTTAATGACTGACTTATGCCCTGAAAACCAGTACTGTACTGGTAAAATCAGTCAGTACGAATGGTCACCTTATTCTAACCAAATTGTGTCAGATTTTTTTTGCTATTTCTTACATCAGTTTGGTAAGATATAACCGGAACTTGTTTTTTTCACATCAATTCCTTGCGTCGGTTCGCACCATCGCACCCAATAGACTTGACAGTCGAGAAGCGTTGTAGCGTTGTAATAATGATGAAATTATGATTTTCCCCTAAATTTCTAATAAAATTCAACACCAGCTGTCTGTCGCCGGTCCGACATATATGTTGATTACTAATTAACGATTTAATTAAAAGCTATAATAAATTTAATTACATTCAGCAATAAATTGGGTAAATAAAATAATTAGCGTAGTCAGTGGAGCTACCAAACTGCATTTTTTTTTCTAGCATGACATGAACTTAAATCGTTTTTAATGTTGTGAGTTGTGAGGGTAATAAGGCCAACCTGTTTATTTTTCTTTGCAAAAATTATACATATTTTTGAGAACTTTTTATTTTGTAAAAATATATTACATGGAACTATAAACCGTGACATTAGCAATAACAAAAACAAGAAAATCAAAAACGCTTTAATTTAAAAAAAAAAACTGTAAACGGGCCTTTAGTTTCATGTAGAGCAGGTAATTATTAGGTCCAAGGCATAGACAATTAAGGTAAATTGTCTATGGTCCAAGGTCCTTAGAGGGTCTAGAGACCTTAAATCAGAGTTTGGTAGGTAGTTCATTAGGTCCATCCATGGTGTACAATCCGAGCAAACAAAGACATCCTGCATCAGATGTGAATCCCATAATCCTCGCGCACCCAGCAGATAAGACACAGAGGGCACACCCTGGTGTAAGTATTCTTTGGTGCACACTACTGTCGCATACTCGCATATTTCCAATTATTTTAGTTTCGCCTACTTTACATAACCAAATTTCTTTATAGTGTTAGCGTTCATATTTTCTTTGGAGATGGAGGTGGATGGAATGGACTTCGATACCTACAAAAGGTATTATTTTTTTTCGTAAGGTTAGTAATACGACCCATTCTATTTTGGGGTCTTATTTTCTGTTTTGTCACTTTTTAATATTTAAGGTTAGGTATGTATCAGAAAGTGACGATTAACGACGCCATTTTCTATCGTCAATTCGATTTATTGCCTAACTATTATTGATTCGCATGCGCACTGCAGTGCTGTGTTGATCCGAATAGTTATTTTTATGCTTTTGGCGTACGAAGAAGAAAGACGGACATATTCTGGAGCTGGTGTAGAGCCAGTCAGCCGATCATTTTTGTTTACTTTCGTGTTTTGTGCAATTACGACCCCTTTCCTGTTAATACAAACACATATTCTCTAGAATTCTTAGGAGAGATAACATCTAGATGGACTAGAAAGTATCGTGTTACCAGTAAAATTTGTTGTTTTTACTTCAGTTCTGAAAATCGACATGTTTACTTTTAAGGATTTTAAGGTAAATTGTGGCAATTTTAGTGGTTTCAAACAACTGCTTTTTTTAAGTTTCTGTGCATTTATTAAAAAAAAAACACCGGCATACTATTCGTCAATGCCTCCCTGAACAGCCCTTCCAAAATAAGATCCTAATTATTTTTTTTTAAATAAATACAAGGTTCCGGAAGTTACCCCTGCATTCAAGTCATGTATAGGTCTTTTATTCATGATTGACCTTGAGAACTGTGCCCTTTATTATGAAAATACCTTGTCGACATAGGTATTACAAGGGTGTGCAACAAAATCGATAAATCGATTATTCGATTAGAGATAATTTTTTATCGATATTAATCGAAAAAAAAAATGATTTTTCGATTAATCGATTAACCAAAAAAAATATTTTTCGATTAATCGAATTATTAGGTATTCGAAAAAGAAATTTTACTATGTATTGATTAATCGATTATTATTTAAAAAAAAACGATTTTTCGATTAATCAATTGAGCAAAAAAACTATTTTTCGATTATTCGAAAATATAGGTATGTTTTTGGATGATTGAAGTTGCAATAGTTACTTATTATTGCTGTAAGTCTCTATATATTTATTAGCAACCCCATCACCCTGAAAATCGGTTTAAAAAATATTATAGCATATTTTCGTTTTTTTACAGCAATAATCCTTGGTACGAGAAAAACGAAATTGGTTTGTGAAAAACTATACATATTTGTATTGCAAGACAATCGACGAAATAATTTGAACAAAGTTTCAATATGTGCGCCTTTCATAAAATTAATATTCTTAACGATCTAATATTTAAATCGACTTTTTGATTTATTTTCATTAAATCAATCGATTATTTTCGATTATTCTCGATTGATCGATTATTATTTTCAATTAATAAGAAATAATCTATTACTCTCGATTAATGGATTATTATTGATTTTCGATTAATCGATTATTTTCGATTAATTGGATATAAGTAAGCATTTTCGATTAATCGATTATTTTTGATAAATCGATTATTTTCAATTAATCGGAAATAATCGATTATATCAAATATGTAATCGAAAATCGATTATCTTTTTCGGTGCACAGCCCTAATTACATATAGGTAGCTCTATTTTTAATTTATTTGAATGAAGAATACTCCCAACATATAACCAATAGAACCACTCAAATTTTATAGTTCAAGCAACAACAGTGGTCGGGGTAGGGCTCGGAATTTTTAAAATATAAGTATTCGAATAGTCGTTTGGTATGTTATTCGAATAATTCGAATAGTAGAATATAGTCGAATATTTCGAATAGTCGAATAATTCGAATAGTCGGATAGTCGAATAATTCGAATAGTCGAATAATTAGAATAGTCGAATATAGTCGAATAATTCGAATAGTCGAATAGATACATTCAAGATTAGGCAAAAAAATAATAGTGTATGTATTTAAAATAACATACTTTTAGGATTTTTTACATTTTTAAAATTGTTACATTTAGAAAGGCAAATATTTTTGTTTTTTAAAATATGCTTTAGACGCTACTGAAGAATCATATTCCATAACCCAAATTTCATTTATTTCTGTCAGTCTGTACTACCGACAGGTGCATATTCTTTACGTGCTGCAAACACGAAATTTTTGAAAAATCGTTAATAACTCAAAAGTGTTAAATTTAAACATATTATATGTAATACAGAATATTCTTAGAATTGATCATCCAATCCAAAAATATAATATATAGGGTGTTCCATTTAAAAAAAATAATGTTTGATATACCCTGATTATTTGAGATACCCTGTATAATTTGCAATAATTTTAAATTGTAGACCCAATGCCTCCCTATAACTATGTTTTTAAAAAGTATTAAAAAGTTGAACAGTTTAGATGCTATGGAATCCTGCGTTGAGGGGGGGCCACCCGGTATTCTAGTAGAAATTAGGAAAATTATCCTAAATAAGTTAATATATTTGGTAACATATTTTACATTAGTTTTGTAGCCCCCCCCCCCCCTCTTTGACGGCCTTTGGAATGGTCAAAATAGTTCAACAAATCAAGGAGAAAATTCGCAAAAATTCTCAAGCATAAGGGGGACCAGTTTTAAGTCTACCTACCCATTATTTTCCATTTTAAAATTCTGATAAAATAATAAACTGTCGGTCCCTTCACGACGAAGTAAGAAATCTTGCTACCAAAACTTAATCTTATATAATATATTTATTACTATTTAATTTAGCTAAAAACAAGCATGATCCAGACCCTTACGAGCATCCTTGCGGAACACCCGTTTACGGCTGGCTGGATTTGGCTACAGGTTGCCGGCCGGTGTTTCCGGACGATTCTCGTTCAAATTATCCAACAAGGTTTTTGTATAGAGTATACACTATCATAACGAACAAACTAATAAATAACTTATTGTTATATCGACGCCTAGCCAGGCTGGTCTGTACTGATGTTAAAGAACAGGTAAATTGCTGAACAGGTTCGAACAGTTCGGTTCTCACTCGGGAACCTGTTCCGTAAACCTGTTCCGTAAACCTGTTCACCTGTTCTTTTGATTATAAATTATTGTCACCCACTGACTTGGTAAAAAAAAAGTAAGTAAAAGTGAAAGGAGTAGTAAAAACCACGTTTTTGTTAATCACTTTCTAAAAAAAAAAGGTCGCTAGTTCCCTAAACTAACAACACGGAAAGAACACCGCTGCATTCCTGTTTCCTTGTAAGAAAGAACAGCCTGTTCTTTTTATGTGTGATTGGTGATGATTTATGAAAGATGGCTTGCAGGTCGTCGTTTGAGAATAAAAAAGAACAGGCTGTTCTTTCTTTGTTCTTTTTTTGGAGCAGAATAGGGAACAGAGAACAGGGAACAGGGAACAGGGAACAGGGAACAGAGAACAGGGAACAGAGGAACAGAGAACAGTGAGACCATACACCGGTGTTCTGAACTGATTAACAAAAAGCGGTTTTTTACTACTACTATGGTGACCTTTTACCTCTTTTTTTGTGACAATAGAACAGGTGAACAGGTTCCCGGGTCAGAAGTGCTGAACTCCCGCAGCAATTTCCCTGCTCTTTAACATCACTCGACCGCAATCATCTGTCATAAGTCTTACTAAAGAACCGGTTCAGTTCTTTTACAAAGAACAGTTCACTGAACAGGCTATCTCTAACCTGTTCTAAAGAACCTGTTCCGTTCTTTTCTTAACAACTCTACTGGTCTGTCTGCGCCTTTTTAGAAATTTTACAGCCTTGCTGTAGGTTTTAACGTTTTTAATTTTTATACAGTGTTAAAGTCCGCATCATAATATGGGATTTTTTTAATTAATAGCTTTATTCATAATTTGACTTTGGCATCAAGTTCTGCTTCGATCGCGCGAGAAGAAAATTAAGATAATTCAAAAGTGGGGTTATTTCTGAAAATATCAAAAAAAGTTATTAGAAAAAGTTTTTTTAAATGCAGTTTCTAGCCCACATGCAAAATTTCAGCTGCATAAGATAATTTTGATTTTTTACCTATATTTTGTAAATGCACCACTTTTGCAAAATAAGACTCAACGCAACTTCTTAGTTTTGACAATGCTTTATTTCAGATACATTTTCTTTAAAGTAGCGCCATAATAATTGTGTGTTTTTCTACAAAATCAAAATTGGGCTATTAAAATTTGGTCGCATGTGATGCAAAGTTTATTTGTTTTTGACCCTGTATAAGGTAACTTCATAAAATAAGTATTTTTGAAAACGTAGTTTGTGTCTGAAAGTAATACACCTTAATATTAAGACAAAAAAGAACACAGTGTAAAGTGTTCATTTAGTGGAAAATAAATTTTAGTTTAACTTAACGTAAAGTTTATCTATTTTCAACGATTTAATTTAAAACCCCTTTACTTTATTTTTTATTTTTTTACTTTCAGACAAAAACTACGTTTTCAAAAATACTTATTTTATGAAGTAACCTTATACAGGGTCCAAAACAAATAAACTTTGCATCATGCGACCAAATTTTCATAGCCCAATTTTGATTTTGTAGAAAAACACACATTTAATATGGCGCAACTTTAAAGAAAATGTATCTGAAATAAAGCATTGTTAAAATAGTCAAAACTAAGAAGTTTTATGTAGGTTGCGTTGAGTGTTGAGTCTTATTTTGCAAAAGTGATGCAATTTACAAAATATGGGTAAAATATCGAAATTATCTTATACAGCTGAAATTTTGCATGTGGGCTAGAAACTGCATTTAAAAAAAAATCTAATAACTTTTTTCGATATTTTCAGAAATAACCTCACTTTTGAATTATTTTATGGAAAAAATTAAAATTTGACAGATAATACGAATCACGTGACTACTATTTTTTTGCTTAATTTTCAACTCGATCGAAGCAGAACTTGATGCCAAAGTCAAATTTCGAATAAAGTTATTAATAAAAAAAATTCCATATGATGCGGACTTAACTGGTGACACTGTATAAGAAGTCTATGGTTGACATCCAAATTGCTTGGAAAGTCGCCTAATATTTATTAGGTTGTGCAGTTCCTGAGCAACCAAATTGCCAGGAAATTCTAAAGTATTTTGATCGGACTAGGTTGCGTTGTTAAAAACGTTTAATTTTCTCGAAAAACTTTTGAAACAAATATCATGATATTACACAATATTTCTAAAAAAATTGTCTAATTATAAATTGGATACTAAAACAATGTTTTTTGCTAATTATACGATGTTACAGTTTGATTTTCCATGAAAAGTATTGTATAATACCTATCTAAGTATTATTGTTTTGTGAATAAATGGGTAAAAAGTATCATTAAATAGTGGAGGCTCGTCAGGAGATCGAGGCACTGAGTCCTCTCTGCAAAAGAAATAGTAATAGCTTATTTTATAAATATGTACAATAATATATAAAATTGTAAAAGGACTGACTGATTTATCAACGCCCAGTCTAAATCTAAACCCCTAATAGTAGAATCGTGAAATTTCGAAGGTTTCTTCTCCTTATAACGTACGCATCTACTAAGAAGAGATTTGTCGAAAATCATCCCCTAAGGCAGTGGTTCTCAACCTTTTTGTGAACGGCGGTTGAGAACCACTGCCCTAAGGGGATAATAACGGGGGTTGACATGTTTATAGAAATTTCTGTATTTCAAAAACTAAAATTGATGGTGGAGGTCTAAAAATTGATAGACATACCGGGTGTTTCTCAAAAGACGTTCACCCCTATAACTTTTCTATATTTATAGATATTAAAATTAAATTTTGAGATGATTAAGAGATGAGTCTGCATTTATTGGCATAATATTCAATTTATTAGCACTTCCGGTTTGACCTTACTTGTCATTTTTTGACGTGTTATAACATTTTTATGTTTATTTTTTATTTTTAATCTAGAGTGCATGAGTGCTACAAATTAATTAAATCTGTTAATTTATAGTCAAGTAGTATATGAATATTAAAATTATCTCATAATAATTGACTTTCTAAGTTTCACAAGCGTTAAAAAAATGAAATTGGTTTTCTTGACGTTTACTCCATTTTTCCAAATGGAACGATGGTGGTTCACTAGGATATTTAAAAGGAGCATTTTTTTCCAACAATTTGATACCATACACTTCTATGCTACCTATTTTAAAATTGACACTGAAAAATTTGCCCTAAATCCTAAATCCCAATCGCAAATTTAAAAGCGTTATGCATTATTGCTCTTTTTCTAAAGAAATCTAAAGGCGGCTTTGAAAAACCATGGAATGGTTTTGAAAAGCAATATTATATGGCTTTAATTTAAAGTTTTAATGTCATTAGTTTAGAAAACATACAATACATACAATCTTGCGGCTTCAGAAGAATTTTCCTGGTCACTCCAAAAATTAGGAGCATATCAATTTGTTCATTTTTAGTAAAACTAACCATTTTATCTGATTTACAATGTAAGTAAGTTTAATAGACGAATGACATTACCTACAATTTTAATTTAAAACCATATATTGGTTTTCAAAACCATTCCATTGCTTTTCAAA
Organism: Polydrusus pterygomalis; assembly: GCA_963969555.1. Lineage (NCBI taxonomy): Eukaryota > Metazoa > Arthropoda > Insecta > Coleoptera > Curculionidae > Polydrusus > Polydrusus pterygomalis. Next base: position 9,462,331 of record OZ018376.1, read on the forward strand.
GCCGCCTTTATATTTCTTTATTAAAGACAGGGCGGCAATAATGCATAACGCTTTTAAATTTGCGATTGGGACTTAAGGCAAATTTTTTCGTGTTAATTTAAAAATAGCATAGAAGTGTATGGTATTAAAATATTGAAAAAAATGCTCGTTTTAAATATATCCTAGTTACTTAACTACCATCGTTCCATTTGGAAAAATGGAGTAAACGTCAAGAAAACAAAATTTAATTTTTTTAAACGCTTGTGAAACTTAGAAAGTCAATTATTATGACATAATTTTAATTTTCATAATATACTACTTGACTATAAATTAACAGATTTAATTAATTTTTAGCACCCTAGATTGAAAATAAAAAATAAATATAAAAATGTTATAACACGTCAAAAAATGACAAGTGAGGTGTCATTTTAGTCAGAATGTTATGCTGAATCCCAATAAGTAAAAATATACAAGATGTCCCATTTAAAATACCAAAGTCAATGTCACTTCTGGTCAAACCGGACGTGCTAACAAATTGAAAATTATGCCAATAAATGCAGACTCATCTGTTATGCATAATCTCATAATTTCATTTTAATATCTATAAATATAGAAAAGTTATAGGAGTAAACTTTTGAGAAACACCCAGTATATAAGTTCCTTTAATAAAATAACAATATACGTATAGATACGCGTTTCGTTATTTCTTTCAAAATTCACTTAGGGGATAAAAAAAAGATAAAACATGTGTAGTCTAAAAAATATTATTAATCGGATTTTTTTGAAATACCATACAATACAAATTAATAATAACACACGTATTTGTTATTTTTTGAAAGTAGGCCCTTAAATGGGGCATAAAAGTTTATATTGGACAAAAATATTTCTTGTAAAATGTGGAAGGTGTGTAGGGCATCACTTGAGGATGAGAAGAGGGTAGGTATCCTAAATTTAATAATTTGATTTTTTTAAATAGAATTAAATTAAGGGCGCAAAATATAATTTTGTCGCTCTAAAAGAAAATTTTACCGTCATACTTGAATTACATACCGAAACGTACCGTAAAATAATTATTTATTTATCCATTGTTCCTCCTTGGAGTTTTTTTTTAAATCAATAACCAGAACCGACCATTATACATTTCCATTTCACAAACATTTTTATCAAATTGTCTACGCATAGCAGCCAAGTGAACAGAGATTCATTTCTAGTTTTGTTTAGACCTTGAAATGTTTTTGAATTACAACAATATAAAACATTATATGTAATTTTCGACATAATAATAAAAAAAAGGAAGTTGGACGTCATATTCACGAACCAGTTTTACACTCAATTTTTACCATCCACGACAAGCTATTATTACATATACTATATTGTTTAAAAAAAAATGTCGCTGTCTAACTTATATACGTAACAAGGCAGGGAAGTACCATGGATATTTACCTTTAGATAAGCAAACAATAATCACGAATGAGGCAAATTTATGGCCCCGCGCATGTAAATAGAGCTACAGGTGATTAGACATGCGCACTGCAACATTATCATTATAACAGCTAAAATTTGCCCCAAATTTAGACTTCAGTCGGAATCTTTTTTCTGTGACAAAAAAACTCCGGTTTGCCTTAACCAAATTCGACAAACTTAGTCTCGTTTGAAAGAGTTAAAATTTTGTATAAATATTTTTTGTTATATTCTTAGCCGTTAGAGGGGGTTATGTGCAAAATCATTAGATTTTTCAGTTTTTTTCAAAAATTTCAAATGAAACCATATTTAAATATTTATTTAGGTACCTACAAAAAATGTCGCTGTCTAACTTAAGAAATTGTAAAAGTTGACCTTCAATTTATTTTTACGTGTAAACAGCTAAAAATTTTTTTTTAAATGGCCTACTCGCTTGTCGCTAAGCCTCCCTTCAACAACTACTAACTACTACTACTATTACTACAAGAAAAAATACTATTTTATACAAAATACGTATTGCAGAAGAACACTGTAAAGAGAGGGAAGTTTCAAAATCAAAAAATTTCCCTTTCAAAAATAAAATCCAACTTTTCTAGACACATTATTTCAAATAATCATTTTTTCACTCCGGATTCTCATACTACATTCTTAGACCTTTGCAATAAGGGAAATACCCTAGACCCTAGACGTTTGGGAAATTGTTGAAATTAACAAAACCTTAAAAAATAATAACAGCATCTTTTGTCTTAATGATCAAACAACACAGATCAGCTGTTAAAATTTTTTTTTTGCTCTTAATTTTGATGACCGTTTCTTTCTTTACTCTATTGTTCTTTAAATCTCTGCTCTTTTCTTTATTCTCATACTTTTTTTTAGAAAAATCTACTTGAAATTAAATTCTTTCACTTTACTTACACTAACATGGATATCCATGTCGCCACTATTTTCTTAGATACACAAATGATTTAAAGTGGTTTAACTAAAGTAATCCTGCCTTATTTACCTCCCGATCAAATCAATAGTGGGGATGGCGAATAGTAATAATTAAATAAGAAAATATTACTTTTTACAAAGTACGCTTTGAAGTAAAAACATGAAAAGCTATCACTAAAAAGAATAATTGCTAAAATAATTAGTAGTGTAAAGCTTAATAACTATTTATTGATACATTTAACCAGTTTTTAAGTTGTTTTTCTGCGCAAAAATGATAATTCCTGCTGAATCATTTGATATGCCGGCAGTACAATTTGCTGTAAAATTCTTCGTAGTGGTAAATTGAAATGTTAACAATTAATTATAAATTACTTGAGTTACACTTTTCATATCATTTGTGTTGCTAAACTTTTTTTTACTGTCGGTTTCTTGCAGCCTATTTCATAGTATTTTTCCTGTAGTAATAGTGCTAGTAGTTAAGGGGAGGCTTGTCGCCAAGCATGTAAGCAGTCTTTCAAACATTTTTTTCTGTATCTTTGGCTTAAAACATGATATCGACACGCGGTTTTACCGTTTTTTTTTTTAAATCTATTTTGTATTTAAATTAATATGGTTCCATTTGAAATTATTAAAAAAAAAAATGAAAAATCTAATGATTACGCACATAGCGGCGAGGGATATAACAAAAATAATCATACAACATTTTGGATAAGCTGAATAAGCTCTCTCAAACAAGACCAAGTTTGTCAAATTTGTTTAAGGCCCGCCGGAGTTATGAGTGTTTGTTTCAAAAGAGGTTCCCCCTCCGCCCCTCAGTGGCGTAACTAGCCCTCTGACCTGGGGGCCACCGTGTTATTGTGATTTGAAGTGGCGGCTCGTGTAGAGGTGGAGAGCCCGGACCACGCCAAAATTTTAAAAAATTTGGTCAATAATCAACAGTAATATCACAAGACCTCGTATTTTATCGGTTAGATTTTTCAGCTGTCACGAAAACTTTTTTTGGAAATTTTTTTAGTTGAATTTGGACATGTTTATTCTGATTAGATCCGAGAGCGTCTTGGCAGGCAGCATTGGGTTTCTAACTTTACAGACCTGGCTTGGAGTTCCGATTCTGAGTTTTAGTTGCGCGTATAGGGTATAGACTAGACTAAAAATATAATTGATGAATAAATATAATTAATTTATGTAGGTATTTTGTATTTTGTTTTTAGTTTTTATTGCTTAACAGTTTAACTGATGCCCTACCTCCTAGTCATAGTCAATAGCAAAAAATAAAAATATAAAAAAAGGCATACCTACTCAAAGATAAAAATACAAATAAATATCTTACCTTTAATTAAATTGAGCTATAAATACTCACAATTTTATCATATAATTTAAGATAATTAAAACAAATAATTTAATAAGGTTAGGTTTAGGTTCACGATTCCTTCCTCCAAAGAACTACATAATATTTTTTTCAGTAAATTTAGATTAACTTGAAAAATATAATATTTAAAAAAAAATCAATTAATCAATTTGTCGTTTGACTTATCGTTCGCATTTGGGTGGTCTGGCAGAATAAACTTGTTTCTCGCGGATACTGGGGGGGGGGGGGCTGGTCCCCCCTAGTTACGCCACTGCCGCCCCTTACTCCATTTTGCGAGTTAGAGCAAATTGTATTAAATCAAAGTTGTACCGTATATTTCAAGGAATAAAACACTAAATTTTTTATAAAACTTTATTTGGCATATCATTGCAAAAACCCGATAAGCTTCTTAGTCACAGGCTACCACGCGGTAAGTTTAGGAACTTGAAAATAAATTCCATAAATTTTTCTTGGTCGATTTTCGGTCTAGAATTATCTCCTAAATTTTTTGTTCATCATTTCCGGACACCCTGTATAAGTACCTATATAAACAGCAAATATTAAAAAAAAGTTTAAAATATATAAATTTCTGTAGATTATTATTTTCAAATCAAATCAAATCAATGTTTATGCAAACCTTTAGGGGGGCGCACTCCCTTTGAATCCGCCACTGGTATAACTGGCATTTTTCGAATAACTAAACGTTTCTAATAATTATTGCAATATTTCAAACATTTAGTTGTTATTCAAACTATATCGGTTCTTTTTACAACGAAAATTATTATTAACCACAACAATACGACGCTCCATCGAAATGTTTCACTCAATGATTTCAATAATACCTCATAAATTCGTTCGATAGAATAGTTAATAGATTATTCGCCCGCTGCCATTTTAATTTCAGTTCCAGTTCGATTTTTTACGCCGTGTTTCTCCCATGACCCAGCACTTTTAACCAACGACGATCGTATCGTCAAAAAAAAAACATTACTGTATGGCAGTACTTTCTCTTTTAAGAGGCCTTATCGATTATAAATAATGCGCTCCAATACGTCCGTCGATCTGTTTTATAAGAAATTAATTAAAGGGTATGCATCAGGGAACGAAGGGAAAAAAGGCAAACTAAAAGTATGCAATGGGTCTGGGTTGTGGGGTTCCTCAGGGATCCGGCCTTGGTCCATTGCTTTATGTACAGGGTTTTTCCGTATATTTTGGAGCACCCCTGGAGCTTTTATTTGAAGACCTAGAAAAAACTTTAAATTACCAAAGTTGCATGATTTATCCTGAACTGCCAGAATTTGTTATCGGACAAAACAAATGAACATCGTAAATTTGTTTAATAATGCCAATGTCGATTTTTTTAAATGGAACACCCTGTATATTAATTTTTTTTTTAACTCCTCACTCTTTTCTGATTCCAAATATGTATATATGTTATATGTTTACTTTAGTCGTTTAGGCAAAATTTCATTTCAAAATATTGCGGATTAGAAAATCTATATTGGTGTGAGGAAAACATGCTAGAACATAATGCTTATTCAGTAACAATAATTAATATAAATAATGATAATAATTTATGAAACAAACATATAACATATATACATATTTGGAATCAGAAAAGAGTGAGGAGTTAAAAAAAAATTAATATACAGGGTGTTCCATTTAAAAAAATCGACATATTGGCATTATTAAACAAATTTACGATGTTCATTTGTTTTGTCCGATAACAAATTCTGGCAGTTCAGGAGAAATCATGCAACTTTGGTAATTTAAATTTTTTTCTAGGGGTGCTCCAAAATATACGGAAAAACTCTGTATGTTCTAAATCTTAAGTTTGCCTTTGCGGATGGTATTGCATTAGTTTACACAGGGTCAAACGTAATATAATTAAATCAAGTTGTTAATGACGATCTTTAATCTTACGTGCGTTGGCTGTATTGCAATAAATTGAAAATAAATGTCGAGAACACAAAATATGTATATGCTATTTAAACAAAAAAATAGAGAACACGAGGATTTTGACATTGTTATTGATAATATTATACATCTGGAGCGGGTATCAGAGATAAAATACCTGGGCTTGGTCATTGATGACAGGTTGAGCTGGTCTGGAATTGTAGATTATATTTCTGAGAAGGTGCTACCAACAAGGGCGTCCATAGAGCGTTTTTCAGGGGGGGGGGGGCAAAAACTTAAACAATACTTTTTATATACAGTGTCACCAGTAAAGTCCGCATCATATGGATTTTTTTTTTATTAATAGCTTTATTCGAAATTTGACTTTGGCATCAAGTTCTGCTTCGATCGAGATGAAAATTAAGCAAAAAAATAGTAGTAACGTGATTCGCATTATCTGTCAAATTTTAATTTTTTTCAAAAAATAATTCAAAAGTGAGGTTATTTCTGAAAATATCAAAAAAAAGTTATAGGGAAACGTTTTTTTAAATGCAGTTTCTAGCCCACATGCAAAATTTCAGCTGAATAAGATAATTTTTATTTTTTACCCATATTTTGTAAATTGCACCACTTTTGCAAAATAACGCTCAACGTAACCTACATAAAACTTCTTAGTTTTGGGGAAAAAGTCATTCATGATAAAAAGTTTTGCTTGTAAAAAAATGCAATTCGCGAAGAGAAAATTTTGATTTTTTATACAGGGTTTGCAAATCAAAAACATGATTTTTCTCCAAGAGTAAACTAGGTAAGTACCTTTATTTTTCATTTTTGACCAAAATGCCAATTAGAAAACTTATTTAGAATAACGTTTGTAATTTAAATCCGAGATTTAAAATAAATTTTCGATTTTTTTTATTTTTAGAGGTAAATGGAAATTTTGCTGCCAAGAATTTTTTTTTACCTTTTTATTACTTTGCTTTACGTATGGGGCCAATTTGAAGTTGCCAAATAGAATCCGATGTGTTTTGAAAATGTTGACCTTAGAACAAAGGGTTTATTTAGTTCAATGTTACGGTGCGGGCGAAAGTTCTTACAACTTTGTGATAGAGAAATCTAATCAAAGATACCCTAACGTTTACGTCTCAAAAATGGGACTTCATAAATTAATAAGAAAATTTCAGCGAACTGGTTCAGTTTCCAATTAAAAAAAAAAAACTATGATCAGAATGACGCAGCTTCCCTAATCGTATTGCAGTCTGTTGCTGATAATCCTACCCTTTCCGAGCTCAAGAACTTGATGTAGTAAAAAAAACTCATATTCAGTATATTTTAAAGGCGAACAAAATATTCCAATTGAAGCCAACTTTTAATCAAATCTACTAATGCGTCACTGCATACCTCCCTAAATGAAACACCAGTATAAAGTGAACGTTTTATTTTTTTAGTTTCAATATGTTTTACAGTATTAAAGAAAAAATAATGATTGAACCATAGATATTTAGATTTACCTAAATAAGCAAACAATAATCACAAAAGTGGCAAATTTATGGCCTCGCGCATGTAAACAGAGCTACACACGATTAGACATGCGCACTGCAACATTATCATCTGCCGAATGGGAAAATAGACAGGTCCGGGCTTTAAAATTTAAGTTCTTGCTCAAAAAATTATAAAAGTTGACCTTTAATTTATTTTTACGTGTAAACAGCTAAAATTTGCCCCTAATTTTTACCAAAAAATTGTAATTTCTTTTCCATATTTGATTACACATTATAATAGCTAATAGTCAGATTAGGGCTCTTAATGGGTTCCTATAAACCAATGAATGCGGATGCGGGCTTTAACTTTAGGGACGATATTATGTCTATTCCTTGTATCATCTACATCAGTAACTGGGAGTACATTCTAGGGGTGACCACTAGATACTGTAATAGTTATTTATGTAAGGCGGTAAAGTGATTCTTTATCGGACGAGTCTGAAATTATGAGATGAGCGAGCGAGGCGAATAACAGGCGAGTCGATAAAGACACTTTACTGACGTGGTGCATACAAAATTTTATCGCCAACCGTTCAGAATTTATAATATAAAAAATTAAGGTATTATAACTCATCGCAATAAATCGCGAGATAGTATATTATTAACCAAGGTTTAGACAGCCATCATTATTGCCCGAGCGTCAAGTTTAAATCACGAGGAGCGGAGCGACGAGGGATTTAGGGCGCGAGGGCTATAGGCTGTCTAAACCGTGGTTAATATAATTTTTTTTCCACTACTAACACTTTTATTTTGTACAGTATTAATAAATTATAAAAAATATTAGGTAGGTATAAATATATATTTTAATCAAGTTACCTGCTTTGGCATATTGGCAAGATAATTTGTTCTCTTGCCAGTTGGCTTGGCGTCACCTTTCATGTTATTTATTGGGGAATTAACAAGTCAAGTTACCGGGTTTTAAATAGATCGGTCAATAATGGATTTCAATGCATTATTATTGACCGTCGTCAATAGCAACTGAGAAGGGAGAGAAAAACGATTTCTGGCGTTAATTAATCGGTCAATAATGGCGATGTTATAGGTTAGTAGTGGAAAAAAACTATTATCGAGCTATCATAGGGAAAGGCGTGACAGTGACAGACGATTTTTGATTAATAAATGTCAAAGTCACTTATTTGCGGAAGGTAAAAGTATTTTTCTCCAAATGACATTAAAAGCGGTCTTTTAATGACACCTGACAGACTCAAAAGGTGTATTTTTTCTGCCTAGTCAGAAAAAGTGGACTTTTATGCCTAGGCAGAAAAAATACACCTTTTGAGCCTGTCAGGTGTCATTAAAAATTAAAATTTAAAATGACAAGTAAACACAACAATTCAATAAATGTCATAAATAACATACATAAATATAAAAAATACGATTCTGCGTGAAATTGGAACAAATTTGGAGAAAGAATTATATGTTTTACTAGGCAGAAAAGCAGATTTAATGCCTTGGCTGGTTTCCTAGCCTCGGCTGCGCCTCGTCTATGAAACATCAGCCGCGACATTAAATCTTGTGCTTTTCTGCCTAGTGAAACAAATAACTATTATCTGCCGCATTTGCGGCAGGTAAATTATTTTATTTTGTAATAAAATAAAGTGTTTGTTTACTTCCGGAAATCACTCTGATAATAGACAGTTTTCGTTGTCTTTTAAAAGCGATTCCGATAGCCGCTATTTGACAACTTTGACATTTGAGCTGTCATTTATCGTTATTGTTACGGATAAGTGGCGGGAGCTAACGGACGGAAGACAAAGCCATAACGAAAACGGAAAGCATGCGTAATGACCATTTTTTTGATCGGAAATAAAGTTTGCATTCAGTATAGTTTTCTAAATTGAAATTTCCATACAACTGTGCTCGATACTGAATGTCCTGGCGATCAAGCACCTCCAAGAGAAGGGCATCATCCAAATCCGAATCACGGGATAAAAGCAACCTTTCGTCTATCATGATGTTTTAAAAAAAAGATAGCACAAAACGTATATGAAAATATGAACACAAACCATTAATGATAGGTTATGTTATATTTGTTATGTTTACTGTCGATTTGACTTAACGTTAATGTTAAGCGAATTGAACGAAAACTATTTTTACGATCTGTCAAATAGCGGCTTCGTATTCGCATTCGTTATGGTTAACCGTTTGAATTTGCCAATAAAACGAAAACTGTCTAATGTACGGCTTTACTGACGGTTGACGATAAATGTATTTATCTGCACGTAAAGTATTTTATTTTACAATAAAATAAAGTGTTCGTTTACTTCCGGAAATCACTCTGATAATGTACGGCTTTACTGACGGTTGACGATAAATATCTACATATTATCTATGATCCACACGATAATTGCGTATTACATCATTCATTTTGGTTTAGAGTCGTCGATGTAATGAGTTTATTACATTACTAATTCTTTAATAAAAGCTTAAGAACTTGAAAAAATTTAGTTACAATAATATCAACAAAACTACAAACTACAAGTTGTTAAAATCTGGCCATAAAGTCATTATTTGTACACAAAATCCTTCCAATTTTCTCGTTGGATGATACTTGCTTATATCTAAATGTAAAGTTTGCTTCATAGAAATGGTGGCCCTCAGCATAGAATTGAAAGCCCAAAGAGTGGAGGAACTGTACCTGCCTCTGCTACGCCTTGAAAATAAGCACCATTTTTTTCGGCACACCATTCAACAAAACGAGTGTAGACTTTTTTGTAACTTCGTATTCTTCTCGGGATTTGGACGGCAACAGCGAAGAAACTACATTAACAGCAGTTTCTTTAATGTCTGAGGGTATGCTTTGTCGATCATCCATCTCGATTTCTTCTTCTTTTCTCAATAAAAAGTACAAATATATATATAATCGGCAAAACATTGATAGTACGGATATGGTTTTATTTTACATGCTGTGACTCTTTTACTTCAAACACATGTTATCAAAGCAAACAATATTTTAAAAAAAATTCTATATCATCCGTACACAGTACCACATTTTCATCTTTAAAATTTTAAAATACTCCACTTCTTAATATCTCTATTAACTCTTCTAATGCATTGGTAAATTCCAATTTTTCACATTCTTGTTGCTTGCAGAATGTACTGCCAACACACACCGGCTGGTCGTACCTTCGTTTTTCTCGAGCCTTTTCTTCTAACCAGTTGTACTGAATGTCAGCTGGTAGTTCTTCCTATAGACAAGATGCTCACGATGGTAACGGCACTCGAAGAAGAAAGAAGAATGCTGGCGTTGCTTCACTTTGCTTTTGCAAATGTTAGAAAAAGGAACTTCGAGTATCAGGTCATGTGGACTTTAAGTTAAAAGATGTGGTACATTCATTTTACCTGTTTTTCATCCAGCATCTATAGATTATTGGCATGCATGATTTTGTTTTAGCAGCTATATACATAGCTGTAAATTATTGTATGTACGATTTTTTTACCATAAGTAATAATGGTTATTTCCAAATATTTTTGTGTTTAAATTACAGCCGCGAAATAAGAAAATTATAAAATAATACCAGGAAAACTACAAAAGTATAAAGCCAAAAAGGGTAATTAATTAACAAATAGTAAACAAAATACTAATATTTAATTGCTGCGCCATTGGATTCTAACACTAATCGTAATCTTCTTGGCATTGACAAAATAATAATACTTCTGGTGTAATCCGGAGTTAGCCCTTTCCAATTTTCTTCGATTTTATCAAATAACTCTATTTCATTCTGTGGTTTAAAATTTATTTTGTAGGTACATTTTTTTACCATCAATCTCCAGATATTTTTAATTGAATTTAAATCAGGACTTCTTGAGCACCAACATGTTACGTTGTTTTCTCTAAACCAGTTTCCTATATTTCTTGCAGTATGCACAGGGCAGTTATCCTGCTGAAATATAAAGTTATTTCAGTAATAGATGTGTTTTGGACTTCCATTGCCTTTAGTTTTTCATATCACAACGTTTCAACTGGTAAGTATCTCCAGTCGTCTTCAGGTGAATACTGTTACTGTTACTGTGAATAAAGTTATTTCCTTCATAAACTATCGCGGCAGAAGGAAGAAAAACATTTTCCAAAATCTGAAGATATATATTACTGTTTAGTGTTCCACCAATATTCCAGCATACACCTGCACCGTAAACACTTATCCATGCCCACCAGTGGCGTAACAACGTAGCCACGGGCCCGTGTGCGAAAGCTTTGCCGGGCCCTCATTATGATACGGAGTATTATTATTGATAACCATATTAATTTATGAATTTTGAGTAGGTACACAAAAAAGCAATTATTGTTATGTGCACATACTATTTTTTCTGCAATCGAAAAGAAAATAGAATTAATACAAAAATAATATGATTGTGCCTAATAAAAAATGAACTAAAAGTCATTATTTCAGTATTGTTAACCGTTGCTAAGCAATAAGCCATAATGTATCGATACGAGAATATTATATTCTCGGCCTAGGCCGGGAATAATATATTCCCGTATCGTTATATGTCTCACTGCGTAGCAACGGTTAACAATACTGGAATAATGAACTTTGTGGCGTCAAATCACGCCAGAAAGATGGCAGTTTGTGGACGATTGCAGACAAAAATCTTTTTTTTTTGCTCTTGCATCCGCAAAGTTTGAAATCAGATTAGAAATGTCTATTTTTTGAGCTTTCCTCATTTTCTATAGAAATAATTGCTAAAGCCGATAACTTTTCATCGGTCATGTAATTTCTCAAATAAGTTTTAATTAACTTTAACATGGAAAAATACCGTTTAGCTGATGCAACCGAAATAGGGATAGTCAAAAAAAAAATGCAGGCAGTTACAATTTCACTAAAACTGGAAGATGAATAATAATTTTATACCAATATAAAATGTTATAAATCAAAAATAGAAGTTAAATTATCTAACATTCTCTAAATGAAAGCACTTGCGATGAAATTGTATCAGTAATTGTAAAAGATATTAAAGATGCATGGCTTGACTCATATCGTAAATATCCTTTTCAGAAAGAGAAGGATCTCGTGAAACGTTGGGGAACAAAAAGCGAAAATAAAAACAAATTTTGTAAAGGCCAGAACGATTTTTTAATTGTATCTATAGTTTTAAAAAACACATTTTTTATTCTAAACCAAACATCACTTGTTTGAACTTGATAATGGTTATTAACATCATCAAAAATTATTTTTGGTATTGATATCTTTTTGTTTTCGAATTCAGGAGTAGTATTGCCTAGCCAAAATAACAGAGTCCGTTTTAATTACATCAAAATTATTTCTCATTATTTGATTTATGATATTAGTGGCGGTGGTAAACATTTTAGACGCAGCTTCAATATTTTGCTCTTTTTTTTGTAAAAGTTTTGACAATGCATCAATATTCTTTAAAATTTTATTTTGAAAAACAATAAGAAAAATGGTTTCAAATTTTTCCAAGTATTTTCTTAAAGACTTTGCTTCAATAACTTCCGCTTTATTTGTAGAGGTTAAAATTATTTTTGCCAGTGTTTTTAAAATATCGGAATATCTAAAACGAAGAACTTCTAATGCATCGTGTCTCGATGACCATCGAGTGGGTGTCAATTTTCTAACGTTATTTTGACACAAACACCGCCCTTTAAACTAAATGCCGATATTGCGAATTGCGGTTTAATAAAGACAATAATAAAAAAAATTAAGGCCGTTTTATGTAATTATTTCAGTTACTATCTACAAAAGTATTGAGTAGAGTAGTTTTGCGGATACGTTACCGAAGTATTGCATTTTTTTTTTCTATGAGAACATTTTGTTTTGCATTTTTATGTTTTTGTGGCTCCGCTCCCGGGCCCCTTTCTAGCCCGGGCCCGTGTGCTTCGCACACATTGAACACCGGTAGTTACGCCACTGATGCCCACACATTAACGGAGTAACGTCCACTGGTTTGCTTTTTTTAAGTGTACTTCTCATTATATCGGGAATTTGGTGGTCTATATACTAGAATCCTTCCATTATAATGTAGACGGAAAAGTTTTCTTATCGGAAAAGATAACATTTTGCCAAAAAAAAATCATTTTCTGGTAAATATTGCATGGCAAACCCAATTCTTTGTTCCTTATCACTATTTTTTAAAAACGATTTGGATGCAGCTGCTCGATTTCTAAATTCGGAACATTGTCTTACTCATTTGATGATTTTTCTATTATTTAAACCAGACCCAACAGACCTTTCACGTGTTTGATGATAGCGCCATTTTTTTACAATTCCTTGAACAGTACTTCTAGATATTCTAAAATGATCAGCTATTTTTCCATAAGACCAGCCTATTTCTACTAAACATATTATTCTTGCTTTTTCAATAATACTTAAATGAGGCATTTTTAAATCAAATAAGATAATGAAAATTTTTTGACAGGTATTATGCAATTAACACGTTACAAGGGTAATAAAGGTAAAAAAGTTGCATTTACGGTGTCACAGTTTAGTGTACGAAATTATCTGTCGTCAACTGTACAATACTGTACATAGTACATTCAAATCCTAAAGAAATTACAATTCATAATTTCTTCTCTATATGTTTCAAGATTTATGATTAAACAAAAGAACCTCAAGAACGAGTTTATACATCAGATGAGCGAAATAGTTTGTTATTACTTACTTATTAGTTCTACAATTAAATAATAGATTGAAGATTAGTATCAGTTGTAATAGCAGATGTCGTACCTGGACATCGTACTTCGTACTGCTTTCGAGGTCCATTTGTGGTTTAAATTTAAACAGAGATTATGGTAAAAGGAAAACCAATCTAGTAGAATAAACCTTAATCAACGAAAATTTGGGATAATAATTATTATTCCGTCGCCGCATGTTCCTTAAACGTAAAGCGGGTTTTTTTTGTGACGGATTTTATCAATTAAATTGTTTTCAACTTAAAACTAAACAGCTACGTCTGCTACCCAAACTCGGGTGTATGACCGCTTTTTGGAGAAAGCGAGAAATAAACAAAATAATAATAAGCAAATGAAATGGCGAATGCGTTACTAGTGTTTGCTCTTAACTAATGAAGTTTAACTACACAGTGAGTTCAAAAAGGTTGGAATAAATTCGTCCAAAATTCAGATGATTATTTTCTGGAAAAACGCTTAGACATATCGATTATTATTTTTAATTGTGAATTTTTTGACATAAGGCATGTGTATACAGGTTGTCTCAAGAACATATACCGTCAACATTGATTTTTTTAAATAGAACACCCTGTATATTATATTATTTTTAAATTCTAGGATACATTCTGAACACTTTTTGTATAACATACCATATCTCCAAATTCAACGGTTTTCGATATATTGACATTTTAATATTTTTCTGAAAAAATGCCGAGATCCGTGGATTTTTAGTTTTAATTGCGCATTTTTTTATTATTATTGTAACCTGTTACCTGAATTAATTTATTTTGACACATATATTTACTTCTTGTCAAAAATTCTTCAACTTGTGTAGATCTATCACGCCCGGTGCGTGAATACTTGGATAGAGTATTTCCTGGCAAGTGGATTGGTCGACGGGGTCCAATAAAATGACCGGCAAGGTCACCAGATTTGACCCCGCTAGATTTTTTTCTGTGGGGCTATTTAAAATCTAAAGTAGTATACTTTAACATACATAACAATAATGATGAACTTAAAGCTCGAATAAGGCATGAGGTTAGGTTAATAGAGCCCCAGGTAATCCATAACGTTTTGAAAGAATTCAAAGATCGACTTGCATATTGTCAGGAAGTTGGTGGCGGTCAATTTTAACATTAACAAGTCGAAGGTCCACATGCTTAATTTTTTGTTCTGAGATTTTCGATGAGCTTCAGATGATTAGGATCGAGCTGCAGATATGGTTTCAGGGAATTTGCGTTTGAGTGGCCTGTTAACTTAATCAAGTCTTGTTCCTCAACACCTTGTTTAAATAGGGCAGACACAGCGGAAGATCGATGAGAATAATTTGTTATTTTATGCTTCTTCGTATTTATTCCAATTCTTTCCGCTGAAGTTTTGGTCCACTTAGATAAGTACTGTAGGTATTTATTCCTAGTGGAGTATTTTTGAACCAACAATACATCCCTTCTGCCAGTTTGGATGAACGGAGAGAAATAGTCTGTTTGTGAAAATGTTTGGTCCTCTTTTTTCCAATAATTTTAAAAATAATTTTACAGGGCATAAGTCTTTGTTTGATGAATTTCGTACCAACCATTTGCTGTTTATGAGAATTTAATCAATTTATAAAGGTTCTTTTACTACTGCGCGCGGCTAAAGGTTCTTCAAAACCGTTTTATCTTTGCTATGGTAGATTCTAATAAATTATTTATGGTTGATGAACCATGCAAACCAGCTTATACAATGGGAATATTCGCGCTCGCGGACCGCAATGCTCTCTATTGTATCTCAACTTTTACATTTCAATTCTTTCGAATTCCCTACACTCACTTATTTGGTATCGTAAACTGATGAAGCGATACAAATCTTGATCTATTTTGGTTTCATATCAAATCTTAAGTCAAACCAATAAAATTGTGTTCAAATTTAAATCAGCTGTCAATTGGTTTACTGGCTTACAATATTATTCTAAGCTCACACCTTAACTGAAACTAAATAAAAATCGATTAAAATACATCGATGCATGGACAAGTATGAAATAAAATGAAAATATCTATGTTTTCGATGCGTTGATTTATTTTGACCATCCCTATTTCCGTTTGGTGTTCTTTGTCAGCGGTTTGAAATTTTCTTTAGTTTATCGGTTTTGTATTTTTAGTGTTTTGCGATATTTTTTGGAGACTAATTAAAATAATAATTCTGCAGTTATTTTTCATAGGTGAGTAAATAGAAAGTTGGGTTATTTGTAGGCAGTGGCGGCTCGTGCCATTTTAGTGAAGTAGGGCCAGGTAAACCCTTAGCGCCGCAGGAAAAAAAAATTTGGGTGCCACACCCTTTTTTGTTAATAGTTCTTGCTTTTGAAGTAGGAAAAATAAGCAAAAAGGCACCTAATTTAATTTATGAATTTACAATCATATCTTAAATATGCCTAAACACGATAACAAGTTGAAACACACAAGCAATGTCAGTGGTTTCATCTGCGATAACAGCGATAAACGGAGAGTCCTTTATTTCTTTTATGACTTCATCATGATACACATCTAACATACAGTCCAGAAGTTCATTTTGTATGGTTTTTAATGTTCCTTTAAATACTTTCGATTTTTCAATATGATCTTTAAGAGTTTTGTCTAATTCTGAGCTGAAATTTATTAATTCACGAAATATGCCCCTATTTTCCGACGTCTCTTTTTCGTCATGACCTCTCAAAGCCAACTCAAATGCACCACAAAACCGAACGCAGTTTATAATTTGGTTTAATATATATCTGTTTTTATCAATTTGTTCGTTTTTCTTCATTATTTTATTGTGATATGCAGAATTTAATTGAGTTTTAATGTTAATTTTACCAAGCATACTGAAATTAAATATATTGTTTAAATGTACCTTCGATTTTTCATGTGTCTTCATTTTGTCCCAGAAATGGACCAAATCATCTGTACCTTTTTGGGACCAAGTTTGCTTCCCACCAAATAAAACACACATAAAACAAAATAGTCTATTAGATTCATCACAACCGCACACCTAAGTATTTTTTCCATAAAGTTTCCTTTAAAAATTTAATAGTATTCATTACTTATGTATTTCTAAAATAAAAAGTTCGTTAACCCTACATTAAATCAGCCGGCCGAACGAAAACAAATCGAGACGCGACGCGAACATCAGCCGGTCAAACGAAGAGAGCCTGGCTACCCGCCGGGATTTTTGCCTGCTTGCATTCAAGGTCATTTTCCAACGTTTTTTATTGAGGTGATGGCGTTTCGTCACCTAACGTGTGCCCCGTCGCGCTTGGCGCGAAAGCTACGTTACCGTTTTACGCATAATCGCTTCCTTTTAGATTGAAATTTGCACCCGACTGTGTTCCATTTTTAAATTATTTTGCTAATTGCTTTAAAAACGAGAATATTATTTTAATAGGTTTTGGTAATTTGTAAAGGGCAGGACGCTAGACAGGAGGACAGGTAGTGCCATGGCACTGTGGCTCTACCCCACGAGCCGCCACTGTTTGTAGGTTAGGTTTAATTTATAGTAGCAAGGTCACATTCAAAGGTAATTTCGGCGTAATCCCTACTCCCTGCCCCTCCCAGCTTTTCACCGCCTCTCTCCTACAAACAATGATGTGGTCAACACATTTTAATAGCTTTTATGAATGATATGAGCCCTCTACAGTGTGACCAGTAAAGTCCGCATCGTATGGCATTTTTTTTATTAATAGCTTTATTTGACTTTGGCATCAAGTTCTGCTTCGATCGAGAAGAAAATTAAGCAAAAAAATAGTAGTCACGTGATTCGCATTATTTGTCAAATTTAAATTTTTTCCAAAAAATATTTCTGAAAGTATCGAAAAAAGTTATTGGAAAAAGTTTTTTTTACGCAGTTTCTAGTCCACATGCAAAATTTCAGCTGCATAAGATGATATTGATTTTTTACCCATATTTTGTAAATTGCACTTTTGCAAAATAAGACTCAACGCAACCTACATAAATCTTCTTAGTTTTGACAATGCTTTATTTCAGATACATTTTCTATATTAAATGTGTGTTTTTCTACAAAATCAAAATTGGGCTATTAAAGTTTGGTCGCATGTGATGCAAAGTCTATTGGTTTTTGACCCTGTATAAGGTAACTTCATAAAATAAGTATTTTTAAAAACGTAGTTTGTGTCTGAAAGTAATACACCTTATTAAGACAAGAAAGAACACAGTGTCATCAGTAAAGTATTCATTTGGGTGGAAAATAAATTTTAGTGGTGGGTAAAAAATCAAAATTGTCCTATGCAGCTGAAATTTTGCATGTGGGCTAGAAACTGCATTTAAAAAACCTTTTTCTAATAACTTTTTTCTATATTTTTCAGAAATAACCCCACTTTTGAATTATTTTTTGGATAAAAATTAAAATTTGACAGATAATGCGAATCACGTGACTACTATTTTTTTTTGCTTAATTTTCATCTCGATCGAAGCAGAACTTCCATATGATACGGACTTTAGATACTGGTCACACTGTTTGGTAAAAAAATTAATTTTTACAAATTTATATAAAACATTTTGCTCCTAGCGTTATTTACAAAGCGCTTTTATCTGTTCATCTTCTATATTATGTACTTCGCTACACTTACATGTAATAACAATTCCCACATAATCGAATTAATATTAAATATTTACTTATCGAGTGTTTTCTTACAAGCTACTTGTCTTGTTTATGACTTTCTACGAGAACAATAACCATTCAAGAGAACAGTCTGATGTAGGACGCTCCGTATATGGTCACAAAATACGTTCAACCTCGTAAGTGTCTAATGTATTCGTTTTCGGCTGTAGGTATTTACGCTTATACTGAATGTGTATAAGAAGAACTAGTCTCATTCTAATAAATTGTTATTTTACACACATAAGAAAAGTAATATACACAATGTGAGGGCTCGGTCATTATTACTATTATATAATTATACCTGTAAAAGACCTTTTAAAATAGTTTGTTTACATTTTTACCCATTCAATTCTTTTCTGACTTTGCAAAATCCCACAAAAAATATGCTAATTAGGCAATTGCAATAGCTCTAACAGCTGTTTTAATAAAAGAGTAATTCGTTCCCTCGTAGGGGAGAGTTGGATAAAATCGGGTTTCAGTCCAAAAACTGACTATTACTTGTACGATTTTAGGGTAGCCAACGTTTGTTGTACAGGGTCATCCAACCAGGACTGAACAGGGGCCTATTTTTTTAGTTTCCCTGTATTTATATTTAAACCAATATAGCCATTTAGTTTATGCTTTGCCGAAGAATCTAAAATTACCATTTAAAAAGCGATCTGACTTAAAACAAAGGAACTGTGGCGTAAAGTTGTTGTTTTTTCAATGGAACACCGTGTATATTATTTAGTTTTATGAAACGCCCTTCTTTCCTGATTTCATAAATATATAGTTTGTCCATATTAGCTCAAACCTTTTTTAAGATATGAGCAATCAAACATTTAAAAAGCTGTATTTTAATGCATCGCCATTACGTGGATTTTCTTTTCCAAGGCATTCTAGACGTATTAAGCTCAAATGAATACAGCTTTTTAAATGTTTGATTGCTCATATCTTAAAAACGGTTTGAGCTAATATAGACAAACTATATATTTATGGAATCAGGAAAGAAGGGCGTTTCATAAAAATAAATAATATACAGGGCGTTCCATTAAAAAAACAACAACTTTACGCCACAGTTCCTTTGTTTTAAGTCAGATCGCTTTTTAAATGGTAATTTTAGATTCTACGGCAAAGCATAAACTAAATGGCTATATTGGTTTAAATAAAAATACAGGGAAACTAAAAAAATAGGCTCCTGTTCAGTCCTGGTTGGATGACCCTGTACATTGAAATATTCCCAAAAGACTTAAGTTTGATATATGTAGGTACCGATATCACTTTTTATAAATTATCCTAATTTTTTTTAAAATCTTTTATGAAAATACTGCAAAATATCCGATTTTGTCCAACCGGTATGATAAAACCGGGTAGTAACTTTAATACCATGTAAAAAGTCTAATAGAAAGAAAATAAAATATTTATTTAAAATATGTGAAAAAAAATCAAACATCCATGAACAGCAGTGGCAAAAAAACTTCATCTACAACATCATAGGCACTACAGGCTTCATGAGCAGATTTGTTGCAAGATCCACATTTCATCCACCCTTCTTTCGACAGAGTTTGAATATTGTTTGTGGCAATACAGAAACGCATCGTCGTTATCACCTTCTTCTTCTGAAATATCAAAATCTGCAATCGGCAATTCTTCAATATCTCTTACTTTTTCAAAATCATCTTTTAAAGTTTATTGAAGAACAGTAAAACTTTAAGAGGCTTTTTTATATCCCACCCTATATGTTCTAATAATTCAATTATTGCATTTTGGATGCTTTTTTGATCCCATGACTGACCATTAGTTTTTCTTTTATAATGCTTCATGTCATTGTAGTTAACTTAAAGCAAAAAAAAAACGCTGCAATAACTGGAAAAAACAACAGGTCTAATAAAATCGGGTCCCCGGTTTTGTAACAACCTGGACTACCCGGTTTTTTACAAAAAACTCGTCAACAAGACATTAAATATTATGTAAATTTTTTTGGTAATGATATAATATTCAAAATTTTTGACCAAATTAGAGATAATATACTTGGTTAGACGTGATAAATTTTAAAATGGTCATTAGTTATTCAGTAGAGGAAAAAAAAACTATAAACTTACCCTAAAAATCAAGTTTGGTGCACCGCAAAACATTTAAGATCTTACTGCTCCGGCTTATATTACTCATACCTATGATGTAGAAATGAATACACGCGGCTGTTGGCGATTTAAGAACACTTATTTTAGCATTGTCCGATAGATGGCAAACATTTGGCAGAACTAAGCGGTACCCGGTTTTGTCCAACTATCCCCTACTCTTAATAAACTATTTATCAATTTAATTTTTCTACGATAGTCACATTTCTTTAAGAACACGCCGCATCCTGGCTCAGTCACCCGGCATCCTGTTGCTTATTTAACGAATAAAATTAAGGTCTAATACATCGAAGCATCGACAAAAATATCAAATGGTCTGCATACATCCTCATTTCGGTGTTTCTTTGACAGCGGCCTGAAATTTTCATCAGTTTATCGGTTTTGTGTCATAATAAGTGTTTTTAGTGTTTTGTATTTAAGTATGCCAGAATTAGGAATTCTCAGTTACTTTTCATTGTGCAGTAAATGGAAATTTGGGTCATTTGTAGGTTAGGTTTAAACTATAGTAGCAAGGTCATATTCAAAGATAAATTCACCATAATCCCTACTTCCTGCCTCACCCAGCTCTTCACCGCCTCTCATACAAACGATTTTGTCAACACATTTTAATAGCGTTAATGAATGACACAAACTACGTTTTCAAATATACTTGTTTCATGAAGTTACCCTATACAGGGTCAAAAACAAAATAAGCTTTGCATCACATGCGACCAAATTTTAATAGCCCAATTTTGATTTTGTAGAAAAACACACATTTAATATGGCGCTACTTTAAAGAAAATGTATCTGAAATAAATCATTATCAAAACTAAGAAGTTTTATGTAGGTTGCGTTGAGTCTTATTTTGCAAAAGTGGTGCAATTTACAATATATGGGTAAAAAATCAAAATTATATTATGCAGCTGAAATTTTGCATGTGGGCTAGAAACTCCATTTAAAAAAACTTTTTCTTATAACTTTTTTCGATATTTTGAGTAATAACCCCACTTTTGAATTATTTTTTGGAAAAAATTTAATTTTGACAGATAATGCGAATCACGTGACTACTTTTTTTTTGCTTAATTTTCATCTCGATCGAAGCAGAACTTGATGCCAAAGTCAAATTTTGAATAATGCTATTAATAAAAAAAATCACATATGATGCGGACTTTACTGGTGACACTGTACGGGTGTCCCATTTTCGACACTTTTGACGGGTATCTCCGTTATCGTTGATCCTATCAAAAAAGTAACATAGGTGTCATGTCCTCTTTTTGGGTCAAACTTAAAATGGTAAAATAAAAATTTGAAAATTTTCGCTCGCTTAAGAGATACGGGGGAAAATCTAAAAATTGACAATATCAAAATTACCCTATATTTTCTGATTTAAAAGAGATACATAAAAATATTTTATACAAAAGTTTCTTTATAATGATTGCTGAATAATCTACCGGTTTCAGAATAAGTATACGGGGTCAGGTAAAAAAGTTATCGGACCTAACCTCATTTTTTTAAATGGAACACCCAGTATATTTTAATCTAAAAAGATAGCATTTCAAATTGTCTTTTCAAATATATAACACATCATGGATGATATTGGTTTTCTAGGCGATTTATTTAAACTTTATTACTTTGAAACCAAACAGAAGATTCAGATTAAGGTAAAAACTAACTGGAATCATCGCAAATGTTCGAAAGCTCCTCCGTTGTTTTCAATGCACTCTTGACATCTTTTTCGAACGGATTTTAAGGCATTCATGATGTGTAATGGTCTTATTTCTGCAAAGGCCTCATGGATTCTTTGATCAAGTTGTTCTGGGGTTAAAATAACTTCTTTATAAATTTTATTTTCCAACACTCCCCAAAGAAAAAAATCAGGAGGTGTTAGATCCGGAGATCGTGGTGGCCACCTTATAGGTCCATATGTTCCTATCCAACGGTTTTCAAAGTGAGTATTTAAATAATCTCTTATTCGAAGGGCGTTATGGGTAGGGGCGCCATCTTGTTGAAGGTAAATATCTCTTACTTCATTTAAAGGAATATCGTCAAGGATATCAAAAAGGTTTAATTGTAGTATGTCCAGATATCTGTTTGCATTTAAATTTTCTTCAAAGATGCGATATACCAGTTTGTTTCGGAACAAGAAACAACTTATATTTACCCCAAATCGACCTTGTTGGCGAACAGGTCGTACCATGTGAGGATTTGTGGAGTTCCAATGTCTTTCATTATGTCGGTTATGAATACCGCAACTTGTAATTCGACATTCATCTGACCAAATAATTTTTTGATGAAAAGAACGATCCTCGTTAGATTTATTTAAAAACCAGTGACAGAATTCCAATCGTCTTACATCATCACCAGGTTGCAAATATTGGGTAATTTTAACAACATAGGGAAAATATTTATTGGACGTCAAAATTCTTTGCGCCTTAGATTTTGAAATTCCAGTTTCAGTTTCTACGTTTCTGACGGACGTAGATTTTTGTTCCTAAAAATACAAAAAGATTGTAGAGAATAAAATTAGGATGTGTATTAAGACCACAAGACGGAAGTGAAAACCTCACAAAGACGAGATTATCCATTAAACTTTCAGAATCTAACATTCTCAAATTCAAGACTATAATAGAATATTTCCATAAAAAGCAAATACACTATGCATTTGGTCATATTTTATTACCTTGCTTTTTTCCCCGACTAAACTAAACGCGCCTAAAGAAGTTTTCACTTCAATAGAAGTTAAGCTATTAAGCTATCACATATTACCTGATTATTGGCCTCGACAAATCC
Organism: Polydrusus pterygomalis; assembly: GCA_963969555.1. NCBI lineage: Eukaryota > Metazoa > Arthropoda > Insecta > Coleoptera > Curculionidae > Polydrusus > Polydrusus pterygomalis. The sequence continues at coordinate 9,485,629 of OZ018376.1, forward strand.
TAACACGCTTATTTCTTCATTTTCCTTGTTTTCTTTATTATAATTTTTTGATCTCGACATCGTAAAACAGCCGTATGTTTTTAAATTATGTTCCAGTCGTCGGAATATGTCCTGAAATGGTTGCCGTCTTTCCGGATAGCGCTCAAAATATAAATTTTGCGCTATTTCTTCGTTTTTTCCACTTTCAATGTAAACTGATATCATATCAAATTTTTCGTAATGTTGATAAGCCATTTTCACAAACGAATATGTAAAAATGAAATTGACGTTAAATGTTAAAAACAACCAGACTGTCAACATAGTTGTTTCTATAGGATATTAGCTTTTGTTTCATGGCCTACTGTGGTTTATGTAATAAAGTTTAAATAAATCGCCTAGGAAACCAATATCATCCATGATGTGTTATATATTTGAAAAGACAATTTGAAATGCTATCTTTTTAGATTAAAATATACTGGGTGTTCCATTTAAAAAAATGAGGTTAGGTCCGATAACTTTTTTACCTGACCCCGTATACTTATTCTGAAACCGGTAGATTATTCAGCAATCATTATAAAGAAACTTTTGTATAAAATATTTTTATGTATCTCTTTTAAATCAGAAAATATAGGGTAATTTTGATATTGTCAATTTTTAGATTTTCCCCCGTATCTCTTAAGCGAGCGAAAATTTTCAAATTTTTATTTTACCATTTTAAGTTTGACCCAAAAAGAGGACATGACACCTATATTACTTTTTTGATAGGATCAACGATAACGGAGATACCCGTCAAAAGTGTCGAAAATGGGACACCCTGTACATGATTGACAACTGGGCCCTTAATGGCTTATGTATCCACAGTGCATATGGCTCTTAGATTCTCAAAATTTCCAGTATATCTTTTAAATTATTTAATGGGGTCATGAAACTCCCCCCCTCCCCCTCCTCTCCCATTCTTGTGTTCACGAATGATCTGTTTAGTTAGGCTTAGGGTTCTATTATGGTGGCGCCCAAAATTTTTTAATGTAAATTTTAATTTGAATAATTATTCCTTACCAAATATCCACGCGTAATTGCGTGCTAACTATTCTGTAATAACTACTATGTTATAATTTTGACAGGAAATAATCATACGATTTCGTAATCGGAGTCGTAATTTTAATTCTAGCTGTACTTAGTTGAACTTAACAACCATTAATTACGGCATTTAAATTATAAAAAATGTATTTTTTGCTCTGGTTTGGCTGAAAAAAATCCTTGGTTTTAGGGACCAAGCTGAGGGGCCCTGTCGTCTATTTTATGTTGAGAAAGAGGATAGAACCCCATTTTTCATCGGGCACATTTTATTACATTCGAAAAAGTACGGTTAGGAATAAATTTCAAAAAGTGACAAATATGTCGGATAATAAACATGCAAAGGATCTTTAAATACTTATCGTGCGAGCAAAATTTATTTGCATCAAAGAGGGCCTTGCATCTAAGGACGTAATGCTTAGCCGTAGAGCCTAATACCTGTTGGGTGTCAGTAACTACCTGAATTAACAATCAATCAGTTATTCCGTCATCTTTGACAGTCGTTACAAGTAATTTGATTCATCGCTAATTTTTCCAATTTCTTGAACAATTCACACAATGGGCTTTACGGAACAGCACAAAACATTCATGGTTAAGGCGTATTTTCGAAACGGGGTTAGAGTAAATGGTGAGTGGCAATACAATCCGGGTTTGTGCATGGACGATTTTCACGAACATTTTCCTAACGTTGCTTTTATTGCTGGGGATTTTTATCATTGCCAGAAAAGAACCGTGGCTGTGTTTAGGGAAACAGGAAACAGGTTCTATACAACACAAAAAAGGAGCAGGAAGACCATCTGTAAGAATAGAAGAACTTGTTGCAAACGTTCGTGAAATATTGCAAAATACGCCAACAAATTGTATAAGACGCCTGTCCCAAGAAGTGGGAAGACCTTATGGAACATGCAGGACTATTCTTAAGAAGCAGCTAAATTTATTTCCTTATAAAGTGCAAGTATTCCAAGAAATACAAGGTGCAGATTTTGAAAGACGCAGGAATTACTCTCAATGGTTTACCCAACATTTATTGGAAATAAATGATTTATTAGACCTGACATTTTTTTCGGATGGAGCCTGGTTCCACCTCTCCGCCCAGTCTCCGGTTATGTTATTTTTCGACGACAGATTGATCAGTTTTTGATCAGACATTGAATTTCCACCTAGGTCACCTTGTTTAACGGTTATGGATTATTTCGTTTTTCTTCATTTTTAAAGAACTCTATTTTCAAAACACCAGTTGCAACTTTAGAACAATTACAAGAAAGGATTATCCAAGAATGTGGTAACATTTCTCCAGAGATGCTGGTCAACACTTTCGAAAATATGAAGAGACGTGTGAATTTATGCTTGGAGCCTGACGGTGGCCCATTTCAGCAATTTATGTAATTATTTTTCTTTTTCTTTCTGTATATTCTTACTTTGTTAATTTTGTAAACAACAAAAATAAATTTGTATTTGTCTACTTATTTTATTACCATGCCATAATATGAATTTGACGAAATTTTAACCTAGATTTGGTTAGATATAATATCGTCCCCATATCATTGTGATCTAAACCAAACCCTACGTTTTTTAATTCAAGCCCCCTTTGATGCAAATAATTTTTGCTCGCACGGTATTACTGCCTGAAGTGGCACTACTGGCAGGTCCCTTAACACCTGGCTGGCAAACGCAAACCTTGTTCCTGAATTAATGCCATTTTTAACGATGCCCTTTAACATAATTTAAAAACCACCGTGTCTGAAAGAAACTACTTAATTATTATATTTCCGTATTTTCGGATCCGACTTCCAAGGAATTCAGAAACTGGTAACAACATTGTAAATTTAATTTTAGTGGACATTATACAACACTTTTGCGTTTCGTACGTATATGGAAACGACTGACATGACGCTTTAAATATAGTCATAGTCGTGGGAACAACTACATCAAGTAAAAACCTACCAGAAGTTCACATTAGTGTCTTTTGTTATTGATGGCACAAAGGATTTGATGATAAAAAACATGAAATACATATTTTAGGAGTAAGAACTGAGATTTGTAAAAAAAGTATTTTTAAATTAGGAATTTGTTATTAATACTTGGGGCACAATAAAACAAAATTCTTGTTATAATTTTTGGCAATAGAAAATTAGGTTTTTTTTCTTTGTGTTGTCACTGTTGTCTAATTCAGAGGTACCGTAGACAAGGGCGTCCATAGGGGGGGGGGGGGCAAAACGGGCACTTGCCCCCCCCTAGGCGTCCACCTTACTATTTTATTTCATAATTCAGTATAAATCGAGGGGTAATTCACTGAGAAAAATTTGTACACCATTTTCCATATTGCCGAATTTTCTTCGTATTTTCCTTGTATTTTCTGTATTTTCCTTGTATTTTCTTAATTTTTCTCGTATTTTCTGTATTTTCCTTGTATTTTCTGTATTTTCTTAATTTTTCTCGTATTTTCTGTATTTTCCTTGTATTTTCTCGTATTTTCTAGAACTTGTACACCATTTTCGCCAAAAAAAAATTGGCTTTACTAAATTTTTTTTTAGAAGTCAAACTAAGCAGCGTTGTTCCAGAATCTTAAGTTGGTAATTCCCATCATTAAAACCGTCGAAAACCCGGCAGCGTTAACGACTTTACGTCATTGCCAAATTGATTGGCGCGCGTATTTTTCATATTTTCCTTATGTTGCCTGTATTTTTCTCGTATTTTCTTCGTATTTTCTGTATTTTCTTCGTATTTTCTGTATTTTCTTAGTATTTTCTGTATTTTCTTCGTATTTTCTGTATTTTCTGTATTTTCTTCGTATTTTCTGCATTTTCCTCTTATTTTCTGTATTTTCTTTTGTATTTTCTAGAAGTTGTACACCATTTTCGCCAGTGAATTACCCCTCGGTATAAATATTCAAGCGCGGATCCAGGGGGAGGGTCATGGGGGTCATGACCCCCCCAAAACAGAAAATAAATAAATGAATTTACTGTTTTGACTACCTCTGCAGCTTTTTCACAAGATTCATGACAACATTACTATACCATAAATTAGTTATATTTTTTCTTTTTTTGAATTCACTTTAACATTAATTTACATGCATATATTATCCTTTTTAATGTAAAGTTTATCATTGAAAATTTTCTCGCCTATAGCGCATTCTCTGTCAAATTTTGGGCGTGGTCGCAAAAATTTTTCGCCTGCGGCGCTTTTTAACTTCGTTTATATCATGATGACCCCCCCCCCCCCCCCAAAGCAAAGTTCTGTATCCGCGCCTGTAAATATTGAATAGTACAGTGGTTAGTTAGTAGAGACCAACAAAGCACTAAACTGATTATGATTATTTACAAAAAAATAAAGAAAATTTAATAAAAAAAGTAATCAACGAGTTTGGCAAGACGTCTAGGAATTTAACATTTTTATTTTATGATGAAAACTTATAAATTGTAATTTTGTGTTTATTTTTTACGCATTCTGTAGGTTCCGTTAGGCATAAGGTACCTATATGTTAAATAATTAGTCATATATAAAAAAATATTGTTTAGGTTTTTGCCCCCCCCCCCCCTGAAAAACGCTCTATGGACGCCCTTGACCGTAGATATTTATTTTTTGATCCTTAGGGTATGCTGAATATTATTATTTTTTATTTTAAACATTTTATTCTTATCTTTTATGGGCACAGTTCCCAACGTCAATCATGTAAAACTATAATTGATTGCAGGCAGTGGCGGCTCGTTAATGAAGGGCTCTGGGGCGCCGCCCTCCCTGCAATTATTTCAAACAGAATCCAAAAAGACTTTACTTAAAAAACCAATAAAGCAATGTATGTAAGCAATCCATTAAAATAATTCAAACCCAACATAGCCCTATTCCAGCGGGTAGGTTATACTAAGCGCGGGCATAAATTCAAACCAAAGATAGCCCTATTCCAGCGGGTAGGTTATACTAAGCGCGGGCATAAATTCAAACCAAAGATAGCCCTATTCCAGCGGGTAGGTTATACTAAGCGCGGGCATAAATTCAAACCAAACATAGCCCTATTCCAACGGGCAGGTTATACTCATAGACAAGCGAGTTGCGCGCTCACAATGTTTTTTATACTAAGCGCGGGCGGACGACCGATTATCCGTCCCGATTCAACGCGGCTTCTCGATGAGTTGTCATGACGACAGAGGCGTGACGTCACCTACACATCGCACAACGAGCGACCACGATGAGCTCCAATTTTCCGCGCCCAACAACAGCTGTTCGCGATGCCACGGTAGAATAATCAATATATTATGTACTCCGGCGAGGCGACCTGTCGATGCCGCTAGGCGCTAACGTTTTGTTTATTTGTTTTGATTTGATTTATTAGTTACGTTGTTGTTGTTGGAAAATGTCGTGTAATATGAAGGTCAGTGATTTACAGAAGCTTGTGTTTAGTTCTCTGAGCTTAAGTGAAAAAATTGATTTAAAAAATGGGCGGCCACTAGAAATTGAACATAGTATAAGTGCAATCAAAACGTAAAAGGAAGGCACAGTTTACGCGTAAGTTTGACAAAGAAATATATAATAAAAAATCCTGGATATGCAGTTGTGAGGACAAACATTTTTTTTTGTTTCGTGTGTCTTCTTTTTGACGAGGATAATAATTGGACTATAAATGGGGTGCAGGACTTAAAATAAATAAATAAATAATTAAGTAGTGCTTATGCTGATGAAATTAAAATTCACAACGAGAAAGTTAGAAAAAACAGACACGTACTTTTGAAAATAATAGACATTTAAAATTTTTTTTTATTTAAAGCCAGCGCCCCCCTGACTCGCTAGTCACGAGCCGCCACTGATTGCAGGGGTAGCTTTCGCGGAACCTTAAAATTATTAAAAAAAAAATTAGTATAGTAGGGCTGTTCAGGAAGGCACGAATAGTATGCCGGTGTTTTTTTTTAAATAAATGCACAGAAACTTTAAAAAAAGCAGTTTTTTGAAACCCCCAAAATTGCCACAATTTACTTTAAAATCCTTGAAAGTAAACACGTCGATTTTCAGAACTGAAGTAAAACCAACAATTTTTACCGGTATCATGATATTTTCTAGTTTATCTAGATGTCATCTCTCCTAAGAATTCCAGAGAATATGTTTTAACAGGAATGGGGTCGTAATTGCACAAAACACGAAAGTAAACAAAACTATGACCGGCTGATAAGCAGCACTGCAGTGTGCATGCGAATCGTTAATACTTAGGCAAATCGACTTGACGCTAGAAAATGTCGTCGTTAATCCCACCTTAAAATAAAATGGTGGGTAAATGTCAAAGGTTCCTTCATATAAAAACTGGGAACTTCGTTTGAGCTCGACGGAATTTAATAAAATTGCTCTTGTTCGATGGAGTTTTTCTTTCTTTATTAATTGCGCGTTCGACAATTTTTACGTAAACCTTACTTTTCCCAGGTAGAGGGCGATTTCTGAAATATCAACAAATAAATCATTTATTATTTGATAAAAAATAGATAATCTCAAATATTCGAAATACATCGCAATCAACCGAAAAAATGCACCTCCATTGATGAAACTCATTTTGAATATTTTTTAATATAAATTTTCAACTTTTCTAATATCGTCGACAAAATAATAATATCCGGGAAAAACTTTTATTTGACATGTCATTTTAATGCAGATACTTTTTGTTTTTTTTTCCAAAACCTCTTTACTTTTAAAAGCATTTTATTTTGCGTGTATATACGGTTTTTAATTTACCTTTTTGCTTTAAATCTGCAATTTATGAGTTTAATTTATCACTGTGATGTTAAAGTAAAATATTGAGCCTTATGGATAAAAATTAAGCAATTACTTGAAGCAATTACTTTTTAGTAAAAGCAATTGCTTGACTAGCAAATGCTTTAAGTAAAAGCAATTGCTAGATCTGGATATGAATAAAATTTTGAAGCAGTTGCTGCTTTTCTTACACCTCTGTAGCAAATGCTCATTCTACACAAGTTTAGACGTGGCTTATCCACTTGTTCGGATTATAGATTTCATGCTCAGTTTGGTGCCTAATTTGCAAAAAGTTTACGTAAATACAACAACGTTGGTCTATTTATTTAGTGCAATAGGAATCTGTTACGTTTTTGTGGAAAATAGGAAACTTATACTTATTTGTGATATGGCAGATTTCAGTTAAAATGAGGAAAGTGATAGTAGTGATGAAGAAATTAAAGACAAGCAATTGATATCCGTTCACAAATTGAAGGAACATAAATAAATCTCTCTGACCGCAACCGTTTAGCTTCCACAACAGCTTCAGCACTTGTAGGAAATTTATTAAAAATATTGGCCTTCTCCAAAACTGCAACCATTACAGAACTGTATGTCTTACTTTTACAGACAGTAGTTTGGTGAACACAGAGTTCTTCACCTACAGAATTTTGAAAACCTTGATCCGACAATTTCCGCAGAAAGACTTTAATCTTATTTAAAGGTGACAGTGCACCCCTAGCCTCAAAAAATAATTTGCCAACCACTTAACATTTTCGCAGTCAAATCGATATAACTTTCTGAAATCATCATATTTGCAATTTTTACGTACACACTGTAGATTTTTCTCTTACACGGATGTTCATATATTCAGCCATAATTAAATACACAAATTAAGAGGCACGTGTATGCCGCGGAGAACTAAAGTTGACTGCTACCAAGCAAATAATGCAGGGGGGGTCCACCTACCTTAAAAAGTTGAAAGCGATCGCTACACTAGAAAATTCCTTAATTTATTCATTACATTTTAAGCAAACGATAGCAATTGCTTCTATTTTTTAAGAAAAAGCATTGACTAAAAGCAATTCCTGCACTTTTAAGCAATCGCTGGACGCAAAAGCAATTACTTTAGTTTTTATTCATTGACTTTCAAGAAATTACTTCGATTATGAGAAAAAGCGATCGCTACATTTTTATTAATTAGGCTCAATAACCTTTGGACAGGTATGTACGTAGAATTATCAGATATAAGCTAACTGTACTGACTAACTATTATATTATTAAATTTTAAATAAACTTATTATTATCTGATACGAGAATTTACTAAACTAAAAGTAATAAAAGTACTGTTTTAATAAACTATGTTCTTTAACACCTTTGTTTCAGAAATACAGGGCGTCCAAAATTAAAAGAAAAAGTAGTAATTTTTAAAATATTGATAAAAGAGTAGAGATTTTTTGGTTAAATTTGGTGAATCAAATAAGCATTTAAATATGAGAGACAACCGGTGTCATCGGTACAAAATTATTCTCTCATATTTTTTATAAAAATTATGTTACGCCACTGATATTTTCAAATTTAAAATTTTTTTTATGAATCCCTACTTTAATTGTAATAAAAACGCTATCTTGTGTTTTTTTGATACGGTAAATGGTTTAGGAGTATAAATACTTTTTTTGTAAAACATAACACTGATCAAAATTCTTAGCGATTCTGCATTTTTTCAAGTGGGCTATTCGGGTCTTTCTGTCGCGGCCTGCTTAATAGACCAGGGCTGAAGCCTTTGAAAATGGTAAAAAATGAAAAAAAATAATGGTAGGATGAAACCCATTGGAAAAAGAAGAGAATATAACAAAAATGAAAAGAAAAATAATTTACGAGCGATCCGAGGTCGGGAAGTGGGTGAGTTTTTAAGGGTAGAAAACGATTTATCTCGATTTCCGGCAAAACTACAAGTCCTTTGGAAAAACGTTAAATGGCAAAGTTGTAGGTAGTAAAAAGATCTACAACTTTAGTATTTACTCGAGATAAATCGTTTTCTACCCTTAAAAACTCACCCCCTTCCACTTCCCGACCTCGGACCGCCCGTAAATTATTTTTCCTTTCATTTTTGTTATATTCTCTTCCTTTTCCAATGGGTTTCATCCTACTATTATTTTTTTTGGTTTCAAAAATTATCGACCCTGGTCTATAACTGATAATAGGGAGAAAGAACCACTGAAAATGTATTTTACTAGCATGAAAAGTGCCGTGAACGAATTACCGAGCTCTTTATAACTGCACGCAGAGCTCGCTTCTACACAAGACGTTCAACCGATGGCAAGTTCTAAAACCTTTCTTCTTCCGATCGCCAAAGATTAGATCTCGAGCACGATTCTTCTATCTGTCTTCCTTGATGGTGCTCTCGAGATGTTGTAACAATGATGGACAATGGATTGAGTTAGGCATAATATGGCCTTTTGACTTTTAACTAATAGTATACGAGGTCGGGTTTATTTCGATTCTGGTGTTTCAAGCTATATAATATTCTAAAACAAGAAAACATGTTTGTTGGATGTAGTATAGTATAGTCATCTTGTTTCTTTAAGTTTTTTTTTGTTATATTAACATAACTTTATATCAATAGGCTAGGGTTTGTGGGTTCGTAACCCACGACCAGTAAACCGGTTCGAGCTATTTAACTCATTTAAGCAATGATAATCAAACATAAAATCGACATCACATAAATAAACTCCAGAACCGGCTCGGCGCCATTTTTATTGTTACGTTTTCTTTGTGGATTTCTTGTATTCTTTGCTATTAGGTTTATTCCTTTTGCTTCTTATAAAAAGCATAGCAAAGTAAAAATCTTTGTTTGCTAAGTTGTAAAAAAAACGCTTCGTGTATCTACAAATCTATAATCTGAACAAGTGGATAAGGCACGTCTGAACTTGTGTTGAATAAGCATTTGCTACAGAGGTGTACGAAAAACAGCGATTGCTTAAAAATTTTATTCCTATCCAGATCTAGCAATTGCTTTTACTTATAGCTTTCGCTAGCCAATTGCTGTTATCTACTAAAAAGTAATTGCTTCAAGTAATTGAATACCTAACATTAGGCTAAATAAATTGGAGGTCAACTTTTACAATTTCCTGACCAAGAACTTGGCCCGTGGAATACGGGCTTAAAATTTCTGCACCGCAGCATTACGCTTTTAATTAGACACTTTAAATTTTAAAGCCCGGACCTGTCTTTTTTCCCATTCGTTAAATGAGAATTTTGCAGTGCGCATGCCTATTCCTATATAGCTATAATAGCAAAAAAATATTACAAGACAGTACTAAGTATGTAAAGTAACTGATTTAGTGCCAGGATTTTGATTTTAGAAGTAAAGTCTTCATAGACATGTCAAATAATAGAATGCATGTCGGGGCTGGTAATAATCGAAACCGGTCGGGCCAAAACACAGGCCTATGCAGATTTCAGTAAAAATGAGGAAAGTGATAGTAGTGATCAAGAAATTAAAGACAAGCAATTGATCTTCGTTCACAATTTGAAGGAACATTAATAAATCTCTCTGACCACAACCGTTTAGCTTCCACATCAGCTTCACCACTTGTAGGAAATTTAATAAAAATATTGGCCTTCTCCAAAACTGCATCCATTACAGAACGGTGTCTTACAGACAGTAGTTAGGTGAACACCGAGTTCTTCACCTACAGAATTTTGAAAGTCCGGATCCGACAATTTCCGCAGAAAGACTTTAATCTTATTTAAAGGCGACAGTGCACCCCTCGCCTTTTACCAGTATCAGTCAAAAAATAATTTGCCAACCACTCGACTGATCGATAGGTATAACTTTCTGAAATCATTATATCTGCAATTTTTACGTACACTATAGATTTTTCTTTTACGGACGGTCATATATTCAGTCATAATTGAAGACACAAATTAAGAGCGACGCACGTGTCTGCCGCGGAGAACTAAAGTTGACTGCTACCAAGCAAATGATGCAGGGGTCGACCTACCTTAAAAAGTTGAAAGCGATCGCTACACTAGAAAAAGCAATTCCTTAATTTATTCATCACATTTTGAGCAAACGATAGCAATTGCTTCTATTATTTAAGAAAAAGCATTGACTAGAAGCAATTCCTGCACTTTTAAGCAATCGCTGGACCCGAAAGCAATTACTTTCGTTTTTATTCATTGGCTTTCAAGAAATTACTTCGATTTTATAAGAAAAAGCGATTGCTACATTTTTATTCATTAGGATCATTGTCTAGGGGCCAGCAACTGACACCTATGAAAAGCCTTAAACGTATCTTTGGCGGAAACGCCTCAAATAACGCCATCCTGAAGTGTTAGCTATAAACTATACTTAATTCATATTGGAGACTATTCCCAAACACGCTATTCGATCCTTTAAACGCAAATTACTTTAATATGGTCGATTCCTGAAACGAAAGTTTCGGTTTCCCGAAAGGAAGGGGCTTTTCCCGGGATATGAAATATTTGCGTCCCAAAGATATTTACTTTTAAAAATTTGATTATCGTGTTTGCCAAAACTGTCTATTATTACCGGGTTATGCCAATGACCTTAAGTGTTTGTATTTTAGTATACCTACGTATATTTAATCCTACACTGGTAACTAATTTATAAACAGTTATCTTATCAAATTGAAAAAATAATCAATTACCAATAAAATGCATAGGGGACAAACATGTAAAGGTACTGTTTGTACTGTAGATTCACCTCTATTCCTCGATGCATTAAACGTTTGTTTTTTGTAAACTCCCACATGCATAGTTGATGTTTTCTTTACTTAATCTACTAAATGGATAAATAGGCTATTCCAATTTATTAATATAATTTCAGATCCATTACCCTCGTCAGGATAATGAGTTTTATACTGTGTATATATATTGAGGCCCAACAATTATTGCTGGTCAAAATATTTCTGTTTAAACTTTTGAAAAAACAAGTAAATACATAAATTACAGGAAAGTTAGGCAGGCATTCTATGAAATAATTTGGATGTCCGTAAATACATAGTTTATATTGGTAGAGGTCTTGAAAGATTTTTAAACCCCGATTAAAAACCATACAAAATATTAAAAAAATACTCGAGGGGATTTATTAAAAATTTTCTATATATTATATAATATATTGGGTCCAATACTGTTCAAAATTTACATAGATAATTTGTTAATCCAGAATTATACTGGGGACGTAACATCTTTTGCGGATGACACAGTTTTGTTTGTTGAGAGTAACATATGAAAAGGGGTCGAACAAAAAATTAATTGTAATTTACAAAAAATGGTGCGGTGGTTGGATGATAATTTGTTGACCATCAATTTAAGTAAAACCAAGTATTTACCTTTTGCAAGTAATATCTCAGGCCTTCCGTACAATTAGCAAATAAATGTTACGATTTAGAAAAGAAAAAATTTGAACTTAGAAAAATCTGACTATTTTTACTATTTATTATTTAGGAATATTATTTGATAATCATTTAAAATGGAACCTCAAACCTCATATAGAGCAACTTACTTAGAAAGTTCAATCCTTATTTTATCTGTTTAAAAATATCAAAAAAATATCTGATATAAGTTATATGCGAACAGTGTATTTTGCTTTAGTTCAGTCTCTGTTAATCCGGAATAACTGCATGGGGAGGAGCTTACGAAAATATCCATAAACCTTTGGTACCTAATTGCTCAGAAAAGAATTAATAAAACTATTTATGGTATGGTCTAACTATGAGATTCGGAGATTCCTCACTGATCAGCTGTTCGGATTTACAAATCTTTTGAGCGTTAGAAATACACCGGGTGTCAACGAGATTATTGTACATAGCACCACAGTTTTATGTTAAGAGATATTTTAATCAAATTTGGGTTACTGTACTGTTTGAAAGGGATATTTATTTTTACCTAGAAGCCAACTGAATTTCACTTCCGGTTTAACCGGAACTACGCCATTTATGTTTTTTTTTAAATGACAACCTGTATATTATATTGCACAGTCAAATTCTCCTCAAAATTTTCTTTTTAACGACATACGACAAGTTGACATTTACTTTCAAAATGCAAAATTCAAAAACAAAATGGTGTCTATAAAACAACGTTTGCAATTGATACGGGAAAAATAGTGATAAAATCTTTTAAATTGGTCCCTTTTGTAATTCTTTAAGCACTGACATTTACATTTTCTTCTTTTGTTTTTAAAGGAAGGTATTTTTTTATTGTTTAAAAAAATCTTAACTTTAACCCAATTTTACAGAGTTTTTTTAAATGTTATCATATACTTTTTATTATTTAGTATGAAAGTCTAAAGTATCCTTAAGCACCTAGGGATATTTTCGAAATTAGAATGCGTTTTGCTTCAGTTTTAAACAAGAAAAAAAAACCGTGCATTTTTCAATAAAAACTGAATAACTTATTTCCACCTAAGTTGGCTTTGGATAACAAAATTGGTATTTGTCAACGCCATTATCAGACTATTAGTTTGTAATGAAAATTTTGTAGTGTATTGTGCTTTTGGTCGTGGGTCTGATTCATATTTCTTATTCATATTTGTTTTTGGTAAAATGAGTCCTACGCCGCCATTTTGAAAGTAAATGTCAACTTGTTGTGTGTCGTTGAAAAGAGAATTTTGAGGAGAATTTGACTGTGCAATATAATATACAGGTTGTTATTAAAAAAAAACATAAATGGCGTAGTTCCGGTTAAACCGGAAGTGAAATTCAGTTGGTTTCTAGGTAAAAATAAAGACCCTTTCAAACATTACAGTAACCCAAATTTGATTAAATATCTCTTAACATAACACTGTGGTGCTATGTACAATAATCTCGTTGACACCCGGTATATTACAAAAATCCCCTACTATATTTAGTTAGAACTAATTATTTTGATTTGCCACATACACCAAGCTATCAAACTAGGTTTCACGTTGATAATAATAAAAAATTGCCTAAAATTTCCACGTCGTTGGGACAAAGAAATTTTTTATATGTGGGATCCAGGTTATTCAACATTATTCCACAAAATTTGCCAAGTAAGATTTAAAACTTGTTTAATGAAATGACTTATTGCTAGTCCTCCAATAACCTTCTAGAAAACAAAATTGCTCCAAGGTTCTTTGCTCGTGTGCCTGCTATATTGATTAACATCCATCAGTGACGTAACTACCGGTGTTCCAGGAGCGCAGGCCCCAAGCTTTAGGAGGCCCCTCCCAAAATTTGGGAACCTTAATGAGCTGGGTCCTGGGGAATTTTTGGAGGCCTGCAGAATTTTTTGTAATCCGCACCTTTGGGGGCCCCTACGCTCACCGAACATATGTTTTTTTTGACGTAGTTACGCCACTGTTGACAATGGTATATGGTCAGCACAGCCATGTCGATTTTAAAGAAGTGACTGAGACATCATCCACTAACTATCCTGTTCATAAAGTCACTTTGACGGATCCAGGACAAGTCAGCGGCATGGAGTTCAACTAAATAATTTGAGGTTAGTTGTTTGTCAAATTTTGAAGCCAAGACGTTGACATCCGTATGTTTATTTTATTTAATACATATTTTGAGGTTAGTTTTATGACAGGACGTTAATAACGGTATATTTTCAGGTATGTATGGAGGACTTGAGGTAGGAGACCGATCGCAATGCATTGGATTCGGTCCCAAATTAGCATCGGTAATTCAGCTTTACGAGTGGCCGTAAGAAGGGGCTCGTGTTTGAAGTGGGCTATCAAATAAATGGTTTCTTATGGACGCGATCACTATTTTTATTTAAATTAGTTCTTTAAGGAACAAATAAAAACTTTTATATGGATTTACACTTACTTTGTTATACCTATTAGTAAACCGGACCTCTATAAAGTTTCAACGATGCTTGGTTTTTAAAATACACCAATTTTAACTTACCTTTGGAGCTAGAAAGAGACTTATTTGGCTACGTTTCCTCTCTGAAGAAGATCCTGTCTTACACCCCGACACAAAGCAAACTCTACTTTTATAAATTGTACCATTATTTATTATAAATATGGAAATCAATTACAATACAACGTTATTTGTCTTGTCTTGTCTTGTCTTCAAACGTTATTTGTTATTTCGAAAAATAAAATGTCAATTGTCAAAAGTAAAAGTCAAAAACGAAGAAGAAGAAGACTACACCAGCCCACCTGCGAAGCGAGAGCATCCATCGGCCAACTAGCGAACTAACCAAAAAACCGGGACAGAAATTGAAAATGCTGCCATTGTCGATCGGCCTCCTACCCTCTATAGTGGATTTCACCTTAGTTTTTAATGCTTTGACGTCTCTCTTGTCAAACATATTAGCCAACACGTGATTTTAAAATCCCTAATTCTATAAACGGCTTTCAGGCACGGGCATTGGCTAGATTAACAAGAGATGGATATATAACTGACCGTATAGTTACATGTACATGACGAAGATACACACTACACAGTTCAATACGTTGCCCTTCAATGAGCTCAAAGTCGTCAAAAGCATAGCATCGCTCGTATATGCCGTTAGTATGTGCATCTTTGTCTTACGCATTTGCTCTCGCATATCTCTTTTCGTACTTCATTAATTCGATTGTCTCGTCGCGTTCTTTAAATATCACAGAGCCGCATTGGGACTTGGGACACACCGCGCACCGCGTGCATTCTGCTGTTAATTCTTAGAGTCTTTAATTCTTGATCGTTCGGGTTATTGTTTTTGGTATTTTTCAGACAGCATTTTGCTTATATTTTGTGCGTATTCGACTTTTTGGTTTTAAACTGCCGGACTGTGTGTATCTGTGACGTGTTTCTTTTTATGCAAAAGTAAGTAAATAATTATTAATGTCTCGGACGGTGACGACGACATCGACAGCTTGTCAGATGAAGACCAAAAATAATAGGGAACTTGCAACAAAACTAAATTTGAAAACCACAGTGAACCATTATGCTAAAATAAGTTTTACATACAGTTGTATTGCAAAGTGCTTGAGGTATCTGTTCTGCAAACGCATGGACAAAAATCTTTTTTTGTAGTATCTACTTACATTATTTTTTCTTTATTCATTAAAAAAAAAATACCTAATTCGATAACATTACAAACGTTTATTGTTTTATTATAAACCAACGAAAAGTTAGACCTATTGTAAACTTCAAACTCTTTAGAACCTAGTCTGAAGAAAAAAATATCTACCCGTAAATAAGAAAATAAAAAAGTAAACAATAAGCTATTAAATATAATATATAGATTTTTTCAACTTAACACTGCATGGTCTAAAATCAAATTAAAAAACAAAATAATTCTTTAATAAAAAACGTAGTTAATTATTGATGATACTAGATTCACGACTGCCCCTTGTATATTTTTTATTGTACTAAATTAAGAGTGTGTTTTTACCAAGATAACAGCACTTTATTATATTATGAATAAAAATGAAATGAAATTGTTTTTCTGATATTCTATCCTATTTCCATTCTCCTTCAGTGTTTTTTTTTTGAAATATCTTAAAAATTGCTTAGGTAATTCTCGTTTCCATCCATAATTACAACTACAAATAAATTGACCCATGTTCACACATAATTTTTAAGTCCGGCCCTGGCCAATCCTTAAGTTCTGTAAAAAGAAATGTTATAAATGACATGTGTCAGCGGCGGCCATTAAAAACTAAGGTGAAATCCACTATAGTTCTCCATACTTTCAGGTTAGTTTGTTTCTCAAATCACTTCCATTTTGGTTTGCTTCTTGGCTGTAAGTACAGTTGGTTAATTTCTTAAGTTTCTTGTAGCAGCAGGCTGTCTGTGATCTATGTCATCCACGGGGTAAACGCACTTTTTCACAACCTGAAAACAACATAATCAACATCCAACATCATATCACTAACATGCTATAAACTTCCTTTTCCACAATAATTGTTTAAGATAATTTTGTTATTTTATTATAATTAACTTTTTTTTTTGTAACGTTTATTTTACCTATAAGACTTGTTTTTCACAACCTTGTAATTCATGACACGGATGACTTAAAACATTCTTCTTTAAATAATTGTTACTCGTTTGCTCTTATCTTGATGTTTAACTTTTGATATGACCTAAGGGCATTTCAAATCTATTGTATTAATAATAAATATGTGGGTGGATAATAGTTTCAAAACAAAGCATTTAAGCAAGTATTTAATTTGCTTATTTGAAAAGCATGTTTCATGTCAAGTTGTAACGGTATTATAGGACATAGGAAGATAAAGGAACTTTCAGGATCTCTCGACTTGGTTTTAGTGGCGGCCATAGACATTTACCTTGAGATAAGCAAACAATAACCACGAAAGTGGCAAATTTATGACCTCGCGCATGTAAACAAAGCTACACCGGATTAGGCATGCGCACTACAACATTATCATGTATTGTGACGAATGGAAAAATAGACAGGTCCGGGCTTTAAAATTTATGTTCTGGCTCAAGAAGTTGTTAAATTTGACCTTCAATTTATTGTTACGTGTAAACAGCTAAAATTTGCCCCAAATTCTTGCCAAAAAAATTGGAATTTCTTCTCAATTTTTGATCAAGTTTGGAAAAAAAGGTAGTGATTTCTGGCGTGATATTTTTAGTAGTTGCAAACCTATCATATTTTCAGGATACAAAATTGTTAAAAAATAATTCGTCGTGTTTTTAGTTCGAAAAGGAAGAGAACAAGTCAATTAAACTAGTCTTGCAGAATCGAATAGAAAAAAACAAAGAAAACCAGCAAAATAACCAATCTTCGATGTTATCGCGTACCTAACCTCAAGTCAAATATTAGTTGGTATATAACTTGTATTGATTAAAACCTTTTCAAGCACAATTTCTTGTTTAAGACTTTGAAAAAGTTTTTGCCCGAGAACTTGGAACCCGAACCCGTGGAATACTTTCACCCTTGGATTAATATAAACATACCTAGGTGTTAATGTGTTTACTTTTTCTTTTAAATAATATAAGTATAGAGAAGAGTATCTTTTAAACTTTTTGAAGCAATGTATTGCCCGAAAAATAGGCGTACCTTCCTAATTAGATTGCAGGACTGCAAATAAAATATACCAAAACATGCATCGGAATAATCTGTCTTACTGTGCGTTTCTCTTTATTTTCATATCTTTGTTTGTGTAGCGTAGGTCTAATTTGATGTGTTTAAAGTGATCATTTTAAAACAAAGTTATATATATTATCAAGATACATCACTACTCCATACTTACTGAAAATACGAAATACCCGGTATTTTACCTCTATTTGGGCAGAATAAAAGCATACAACGGTTTTTACTAGTTATTGTTTATATTTCAATCCGAGTAGCCCATTTACCAAAAACACAAACACAATAGGGAACTTTCCAATTTTTTTTTTTCAATAATATGATTTAATTAGGCCTAAAAAAAATATTCCCCAATTATTACTCCTTAAAAATCAGTAATAACTTGGTAAAAATTCTTTAAAGTTTCGCGCGTGTCAAAAGCATTTCAAACGACCTTTTAAGCGCGCCAAGCCCGATGACGTCACGAAGTATGACTTTTTCGTCATCCGTCATCCTGACCTTTGGCCGAGCTACCGAGTTTGCATTTGGATTGCCGTGTATTATTGTTATTGTATTGTTGTTTTAAGGTGGAATTCTCAACGTCGTTCAATTTATTGCCAACCTATAACCTATTTCGTGTATGTCATCATGACAAATGATGCTTCGTGACGTCACGACCCGTTTTTACCCGCTTGGGATAATTTGAATTTTGGGGCAGTTTTAAATCTTTCTAGCGGTCTTTTGGGACGAAATATGTTGTTTGTTTTCAAGGGGGGTCCATAGAGCGTTTTTCAGGGGGGGGGGCAAAAACTTAAACAATACTTTTTATATACAGTGTCGCTAATAAAGTTCGCATCATATGGGATTTTTTTTTATTAATAGCTTTATTCGAAATTTGACTTTGGCATCAAGTTCTGCTTCGATCGAGATGAAAATTAAGCAAAAAAATAGTAGTAACGTGATTCGCATTATCTGTCAAATTTTAATTTTTTTCTAAAAATAATTCAAAAGTGGGGTTATTTCTGAAAATATCAAAAAAAAAGTTATAGTTTTTTTTTAATGCAGTTTCTAGCCCACATGCAAATTTTTATTTTTTACCCATATTTTGTAAATTGCGCCACTTTTGCAAAATAACACTCAACGTAACCTACATAAAACTTCTTAGTTTTGACAATGCTTTATTTCAGATAATTTTTTTTTAAAGTAGCGCCATATTAAATGTGT
Organism: Polydrusus pterygomalis; assembly: GCA_963969555.1. Classification (NCBI taxonomy): domain Eukaryota; kingdom Metazoa; phylum Arthropoda; class Insecta; order Coleoptera; family Curculionidae; genus Polydrusus; species Polydrusus pterygomalis. Next base: position 9,504,637 of record OZ018376.1, read on the forward strand.
GTTTTTTTTTTACGAAATCAAAATTGGGCTATTAAAATTTGGTCGCATGTGATGCAAAGTTCATTATTTGTTATTGACCCTGTATAAGGTAACTTCATAAAATAAGTATTTTTGAAAACATAGTTTGTGTCTGAAAGTAATACACCTTAATATTAAGACAAAAAATATCACAGTGTCATCAATAAAGTAGTGTTCATTTTCATTAAGTGGAAAATAAATTTTTGCTTAACCCAACGGAAAGTTTATCTATTTTTAACGATTTAATTTAAAATCTCTTTATTTTATTTTTTATTTTTTTACTTTCAGTCACAAACTACGTTTGCAAAAATACGTATTTTATGAAGTTACCTTATACAGGGTCAAAAACAAATGAACTTTGCATCACATGCAACCAAATTTTAATAGCCCAATTTTGATTTTGTAGAAAAACACACATTTAATATGACGCTAGTTTAAAGAAAATGTATCTGAAATAATAGCATTGTCAAAACTAAGAAATTTTATGTATAGGTTGCGTTGAGTCTTATTTTGCAAAAGTGGTGCAATTTACAAAATATAGGTAAAAAATCAAAATTATCTTATCCAGCTGAAATTTTGCATGTGGGCTAGAAACTGCATTTAAAAAAAAACTTTTTCCAATAACCTTTTCCGATATTTTCAGAAATAACCCCACTTTTGAATTATTTTTTGAAAAAAAATTAAAATCTGACAGATAATGCGAATCACGTGACTACTGAATTATAAAATAAAATAGTAATGTGGGCGCCTAGGGGGGGCAAGTGACCGTCCCCCCCCCCCCCCCCCTATGGATGCCCTTGTTTGTTTTGCTGCCTTATGTTTTATGACAATATATACTTATGATTTATAGAATTTTTTCAACATTTAAAATTTTTGTCAAGTTCCCTATTCACTAAACACAAAAACTAGAAAGTAAATAATAAGCACCCACAATAAGCAACAAGGAATTACTATAAAAAACTATACAAACACTAGCAAAAAAAAACTATACAAAAGAGAGCCACTGAAACACTTAAAAAACACCAAAATCGGAAGAGAATAATATGACGCAACCTGATGCGTGAGCTTGCTACGGCCCATTGCTGATCTGGGAACTTTAACGACAAAACCAGATCAGCTGTTAATGTCAAACGTCGTTGTCTTCTGTCGAAAGGCTTTGTTTTAAGAAAAAGTCAACTCTATATGCAAAGTACATTTTTCCAACGTGTATATTTTTATTTGAATACATAAAATGCCCAGTAATTTAATACGTATTATTGCAAACTCTTCTGCAAAAATTTAAAATCCTTAGGAAGTTCATCCATGTACAACTCTACAAATTGTATTTATGTATCCGTCTATCCTGATGTATTAGGTTGTCCTGCGGGTAAAAGATACTATCTTCTCGTGTATGGACGATACAGTAGAATTTAACTGCTTCCTTTAACTTGTACATGAATAACATTTAAATAATTTAAAAGGAAAATTATTTATTTGGTTCTTCGTTAACTAGAATGATAATAATGTAAAACAAAATAAAATAGCAATTTATTTCAAGAAAAATTAAAGTTTGGTAACAAACATGATAAGGAACAATGAATCTGGAGCCTATACAGTGTGGCCAGTAAAGTCCGCATCATATGGGATTTTTATTTATTAATAGCTTTAAGTATTCGAAATTTGATTTTGGCATCAAGTTTTGCTTCGACGGAGATAAAAATTAAACAAAAAAATAGTAGTCACGTGATTCGCATTATCTGTCAAATTTTAATTTTTTTTTTAAATAATTCAAAAGTAGGGTTATTTCTGACAGTATCGAAAAAGTTATTTTAAATACAGTTTCTAGCCCACATGCAAAATTTTAGCTGCGAAAAATAATTTTGATTTTTTACCCATATTTTGTAAATTGCACCACTCTTGCAAAATAAGACTCAACGCAACCTACCTACATAAAACTTCTTAGTTTTGACAATGCTTTATTTCAGATACATTTTCTTTAAAGTAGCGCTATATTAAATGTGTGTTTTTCTACAAAATCAAAATTTGGCTATTAAAATTTGGTCGCATGTGATGCAAAGTTTATTATAAAAAAAGTATTTTTGAAAACGTAATTTGTGTCTGAAAGTAATACACCCTAATATTAAGACAAAAAAGAACACCAGTATCATTGCGTTCTCTAATCGAACGCAATGCCAGTATCATCAGTAAAGTGTTCATTAAGTGAAAAATAAATTTTAGTTGTCGAATATTGAATATTTTGCTGGTTTTGTTTGTTTTTTATATTGGATTTTAGAAGATAAGTTTAATTGATTGGTTCTCTTCCTTTTCAAACTAAAAACACGCCGACGAATCATTTTTAAACAAACCCGAATAAACAAAAACAATTTTCTATCCTGAAAATTGACTAAAAATGTCAGAAATGACTATACCCTCTTTCCCAACTTGATCAAAAATTAAGAAGAAATTCCCTTTTTTTGGCAAGAATTTGGGGCAAATTTTAGCTTAGGTACCAGATCATTGGGCTATGTCCAGTGGCGGCTTCTCCTATGAGGCAGGTGAGGCAGTGCCTCACCAATAATTTTGCAAATTAAATAAATTACAAATTTATATTACTTTACTATTTGCATACATATATATCCATTAGAATTAATGCCGTCAATCTAAATGCGCTTCGCTAGAAATATCATCATCATCTATCATCCATCTCATTTCTGCATGCGGTCGTATATGGTAGAAGCCGGTCTCGCGCTTCCTTGTCTTTTACGATCCCTTGCGTGTTTTGTTCTTATATCATCCATCTCATTTCTGCATGCGGTCGTATATGGTTAGAGGCCCGGCCTCCCGCTTCCTTGTCTAGCGTATTAGTGAAAATATCCAATGTGATGTATGATACCCGTAATAGTCCAGTCGAATCTAGCTTTAAATAGCGCATAAAAACATTCTTCTGAGGCCAGCCTCAACTCTCTACGTAAATTTAATGCGAACGCGAGGGGACTATTCTAATCTATAAGGATGAACGCCGCGACACGGTATTTGGAGAAATGCTATTATTAGATTAACACTATTAACAGGTTGTCCGTTGAAAGTTGAAAGTTTAGAGAGAGTGCATAGTGCATTGTATTTTATTATAGTTTTCGGTAAATACTTTTGTGGTTTTCCGTACTGATTTTTGTTTTGCTTTTTTCCAACAGTGGGCAGTGATTTTTCTAAAATATTAATACATATTACATTACTTTTATTACTTATTAGTTCATTTGTTTTGTGCTTACCAGCGAAAAATGGATTCAGCGGGACCTAGCACAGCGTCACAACTTCCCCAGGTAAATGTAAACATTCGCAATCCTACTTGTTATCTTGTTAATTTTTTAGTAAATGAGCAGAATTTTTCAAGTATTAATTCCTATGAAGATAAATTGTACATAGTAAAAGAAGTAAAGCGACCTGTTCCAGATTTGAGTAAACGTCTTGTTACTATCGGTGGGGTGGGGAAATTAAATCGGAGCTTTCAAAACACTTGGTACGAAAAGTACGACTGGCTTACTGGTAGCGTAACGTTAAACAAATTATTTTGCTGGCCGTATATTCTGTTTGCTACAAATAATAGCGACAAAGTTTGGTCAAAATGTGGTTATGGCGATTTAAAAAACTTGTCTAAACTTTAAAATCTAACCTTGCTAAAAAAAATTTCAACTGTGCCTCACCACTTTCAAATACCACGAGCCGCCCCTGGCTATGTCCTAGACTAGTGTATGTATTCCTGAACTCGGCAGAATTTGATCCTAAATAAGTATGGATTGGATTTGTCTGAAAAAACGCGAAACCTATTTCCAAAAAATACTTTCCTGCTTAAGATTATTTCACGTAAACCCTAATAGAAATACCGCCTGTTTTCTTGCATTTAAATACAGTTATTACAGATTTTTAATTTTATTTTTATGGCACACCTTATTGGTATTTTACCATTACAATCTAGTGATATATACTGATTACTGAGTATGCAATTATGTAATTAGCAATTCTAATTCTCAATAATTTAAGTTTTCCCGCGTTCGGCGTCGTTTCACAGGTTCTAAAATATTTCTACTAAATGGTAAGTCGTGTATTATACACTGTGTCCAAAAAAGTATGCAACAAATGGGAAAGTTTTTTTTATCACCGATTTCTCAGAAAATTTTATTTTTTATAAAAGTTGGTGCATTCCTTAAAACTATAAATGCATATTTCATATTTCACCTGCGGCTAATAGTAAGGGAGTAAATGCCATTTCTTTCAAAATTGCCTTAGGTAAAGTACCTTAATTTAATTATTAGAAATACAGCAAAATTTTATATGGAAATGTTCTTGCAAATACGAAATTTGAGTTAGGTGTCACAATTTTTTATTTTTTTTTGGTTAATCTCTATTTTCCCCTAAACGGTACACCTCTGGTCGATTTTTTGTTTACGCAATTTTAATATATTTATTAAAAACTTAAACGTGGGTTTATAATAAAAATGGATTAAGTAGTTGCAAACTTTTTAAAACCTTTCAATGTTACGAGTTGGTTCAGATATTAGCGTGTTGCACGCCTACTTAAACACATTTTAGCCAACTTATGTTCTAAACAAAATTATGATAGAATCCAACTCTATTCATATTACTGGAAATAATTAATAATTTATTTGTCATTTTCACCCCGTACGCTGAAGTCCAAAAACCTATTTTAAAGAAATGCATATAAAAAAAAAATTAAAAATTGACACACGTAACTCAAATTTCGTATTTGGACTAAGTTTTTAATTTGCAAAAACATTTCCATATAAAATTTTGCTGTATTTCTAATAATTAAGGTACTTTACTCTTAAGGCAATTTCGAAAAAATGGCATTTGCTCCCCTACTATTAGCCACAGGTGAAATATGAAATATGTATTTATAGTTTTAAGGAATGCACCAACTTTTATAAAGAATAAAATTTTCTGAGAAATCGCTGATAAAAAACTTTCCCATATGTTGCATACTTTTTTGGACACACAGTATACGTAAACATGTAAATCCTGATATAAAAACAAATTGTAGAAAAATATTTTAAATATTGCTTGGCTATATTAAGCGAGGAAATACACCATGTGTATTTTAAAACTTTTTAAAAAGACCCTCCACCTTTATGCAAGGGATCAAGGATACGTGATGCAGGTCTTCTTCTGATTATTATATTATTATATTATTAACCTCCTTTGATACTGACATTCAATTATAAAACATCCTGTAATTTTAATGACAAATTTTATTAAATTATTTAATGTGCGCCTCTGATTGTAATGGCTAGGAAATAGCTAAAGAACCAAGAGTAAACTAAAACTAAAGCAAAAGCGATTGTAAAGTCATTATTCTTTGAAAAAGTCTTCACGAATCCTTTACTAATTTCGTTGGACGTGACTTTTTTCACTTTTTTTATGTCTTCTTGACGATAAATTGATTTCATCGTAGATTACGGACCAGGGCAATTGATCAGTTTTTGTATCGAAGCCATGAAATGGGTTTTATCTTTAGAAACATGCAACAGATTCGGCGTCTTTGCACTCACGTATTATTAAAATTGAAAAGCAAGGAACGACAAACTGACGACATTTTTATTTGCATTAAGTCAATCAACAACAGTTATATTAAATTGTAAAATGCAAGGGCTTAAGAGTTTGCCAGATAGTTGTCTAGGGTGCGGATATCAGGTAGTGATGGACTTTAAAATTTTAACATATCAAAACCTATTTCCAAATGTTTTGAATTGTTTCTTCATGAAAATTTGTACTTCCAAGTTAAGAATAAGCTGTCAGATAAACAACACGGTTTTGTTAAGGGCAAATCTACAACATCCAACCTAATTAGTTTTACACAATTTGTGGCTAAAGCCTTTGATCAGAACTGTTAGGTTGATGTTATTTTACGGATTTTTCTAAGGCATTTGATAGATTGGACCATAGAATTTTACTTATTAAACTCAGCTCGCTTGGAATCTCAGATAATCTGTTTTTCCATTCTTATTTAAATGAACGACAACAAATAGTGGAGTACGGTGGCCAGTCATCTCTGTGCCATTGGATGCTACATCGGGTGTACCACAGGGATCCATTTTGGATTTGGATTAATTGCACTTGGATAGTATTTAAGACAGTAGCCATAGAATTATAATTTAGTTTAAACTTGAAAACGGTTAGAGATACTAACTAACCGAAACGTGGTGTTAAGTAACAAAATAAAGATAATGGAAGCCCGACAAGGTAATTTTTTGGATGTCAGCATCCTTGTTACTGTGTCGTTTACGAATATATTGTTGTGATAGGCATAGCTCATATACACTATAGCTGTAGACAAGCATGACAAAACCTGACTTGAATACCTAAAAGGTTCATTTTATTTTTGATAAAAGTATATTAAACTTTGTGATATGTATATTTTGTTCTATCCAAATTTTGAATGTATGAATAATGTAAAACACACAGAATAAGTGACGCACATTATACTTCCAAATAAGGCACCGGCAATAAAAATGTTAATGGCTGATAAACAATAATAACATTCGTGTATTTTTATTGTTTTAAAAATAAAAAAAACGGGTAAGTGTAATAATTGTTTACGGTGTCTCAATACCATTAAGGGTTCATCACCGCATGTAAAATAAACCTAATTTTTGCCCTTCTCTGTCAAAATTTGTCGGAAACCCCACATCATAGATATTTACCCTTATACACTGCGCGACATATTTAACGCATAACGAAAAAATTGCCTCAATTTTGATGTTATATATTTTCCAAATTTGTGGTTCGTTTTTAATAATTTTTTTTTCAAATTGTAGGTTTTTTCCTTAAGCATATCACTGCCTTTGTTGTTTTACTTGAAAAAGTAACTTTGGTATTATACCGGGTGTTATAAAACTGTTATGTTTTTTTTTACGGAAATTCAAAACACCCTGTGGGATTTACTAGCCATTGCAAGTTATCGCAATTCCAGCCAAATTAAAGTCCCATGTTTCCTCTACATTTTCTTTTTTGATTCATTGGTTTATCTCTGTTTTTTTTTATGAAATATTCAATTTTTAGTTCAACGTGATTTTCATAAAAAAATGTTTAGTTAAAAAATACAAAATAAACGAAATGCTTTGATTAATGCAACAGCAAGAAAAAACAAATAATAAAGTAAATAAAGATTCAATATCTGGTATTAATTTACTGAATCCACAAAACAGGGCAAAAAAATACAGGAAAGAAAATTGCAATTTCTAAAGGTATTCAAAAAAATTAAATATGAATCATTAGAATCACGTAGAACACTTTCCCGAAAATTGTGGAGACGTTACCTAGTGATGAACATGGAGAACGAATCCATCAAGAAATTGCAAAAATAGAACAAACATACCAAGGGAAGTGGAAAGTTTCAATGTGCGGATTACTGTTGGACACGTCTTCGGGATGAACCAGGGGCTGTGTATAAGAGAGAGATTAATTTCTCTCAAAGAAAGGCGTAAATCGATAATCTGCTACAAGACAAACAACTTCTAAACCTTTGGCTACCCAGTAATCCCAAATTTATACCCGTTTTATTAAATTTCACTGGTGACAGCCGAACGCCTGCAACTATTTTCGAAATATTATATTATCATGGCAATCGTTAATAGTATAGAAGTCAAATGTACTAAAAGTAATTTATTATTTCTAAATAAACAAATATATCTTGAAATAAATTCGATAGGTTTAGAAGGTTTTAAGTAAATGGTATAAATGCTTGTCGCAAGTAAAAGCGATGGTGGACTCTTAAGGTTCGAAAGGTGCAAAAAAATTTGATTTAGAATTATTTTATGGAGTAATAAAAATAGCATATAAAAATTGTTTCGAAATTTGTCGCAATAGTCAGTTGTATACAGGGCGTCACATAACTTATGGGCCATACAGTAATAGGAGATAGTAGACTTGAAAATAGGTCACTTATGCCATTGAATATCAAACTATAAGAATAGCGGATCTTCGAGAAAACTTAACAACACTGTTTTAGACTGTATTGGAGACGGTTTGGCCGCCATTGTGGAGTTGATCGTAAATCCATAGTTATAAATGTGATGTCGTGGTGTTGCCGCATATCGTATTTTATTGGAATTTTAAGGGATTTAAGCATTTTTAACAGACAATAAAATAGGAGGTTCTCAATTCCAGCCGAATGTATGTTTTTTATGATAATATGTACGCTGATTACTCCGGGGTATAGGTAATTGGACCGATTTTCATAATGATTTTACCGTTGCATTAGGTGTTAAATGTTATACAAATAAAAGCAAATAAAAAGCGACAGCAAGTATAACTAAAATAGGTTTTATTTCGTCGAAAAATAGCAAAATACGTAATTCACTAATACAAAGAAACTGCGGATGTTTCTTAAGTAAGAAAGTAAAACCTACTTATTTTAACCATTTAATAAAATAATAAAATACCAATATAGAAATCAAACTAAGTCATTTTAGCTATTTGTAGTTGGTTCGAAAACCCACTTAATGATTTTGCATGTAATAAATATCTACTATTTTGTAAAAATATATTGAAAAAAGTTTGTACATATGCACATGACAACTTCGTAGGCATAACATTATTGCACATTTTTTAAATAAATCACTTTAAACATATTTCACTTTTCCCTAATTTTTGCTCCACGCTAGACCCACGTCAATACCACTAAAATCCACCAAGCTCGAACCAGTTTGTCGGCAATGGGATACGAATCCACAAATTATCGTCTTAAGAGTTCTCAGCGACTGTCGCGTTAACCACGGAGCTACTGATGCCGTTAAATTGTTAAAATAAAATTTAAAATACCTCTCTAACCTGAAAATCATACCGACAAACGTCAAAATATTTATTGGGGGCGGGGCATATCCTATACAGCTTTTCATTGGCCAGTAATAAGACACTTGCAACAAAAAATCCATTTCGATATCAAATTTTGTTTCTTGTTGCTTGTTACTTGAAGCTTAATTGTGTCGCGATTGATTTGTTTCTTCTTATCAAATCTTTTGTTGCTTATTGCTTATCGCCTAACAATTATTTTTAACACGCTTTTATTAGCTTCACCTGTATGTTTGTTTGTTTGTCCGTAACCGACTTCTTTGAACCCGATTTTGACCCACTTTAAACGGTCAGATTTAATTTAAATTTTGTAGACTTATCAGGAACCGCTGACAATACAATAATCTACTCGCAAAAAATTCTCCTGTCAAATTTTGACAGCTGTCAGGTATAAAACGAATAAGCGATTTTGACGAAACAAATTTTGGGGTCGTATAGTATTCGATGCGGAGACTTAGGGAATACTTTATAAGCAAAAAATTCTCCTGTTAAAATTTGACAGCTGTCAATATGCCGAATCGTTTAAAAAAAATGGAATTAATGAAAAAACTATAAGGTCGCATGTATATTGACGGTGGAACGTTGAAAAAAATACGCAAAAAATTCTCCTGTCAAATTTTGACAGCTGTCAGGTATAAAACGAAGAAGCGATTTTGACGAAACATATTACGGGGTCGTATAGTATTCGATGCGAAGACTTCGAGAAAAATAAGCAAAAAATTCTCCTGTCAAAATTTGACAGCTGTCAATATGTCAAATCGTTTTAAAAAAATGTTATAAATGAAAAAACTATAAGGTCGTATGTATATTGACCGTGGAAAGTTGAAAAAAATACGCAAAAAATACTCTTGTAAAAATTTGATACCTGTCAATATGTCAGAATTATTACAATAACCGATGGTAATGAAACAAACGTGGGGTCGTATAGATATTGTCGCTAAGAATAGAGAAAAATAAAAAAAAATTCTACCCGTCAAAATAATTTATTTTTAAAATTTTGAAAATTTTTGTCGTTTGTTCGGGTTTGTATGTATGTTTGTAACCGACTTTTTTGAACCCGATTTTGACCCACTTTAAACGGTCAGATTTAATTTAAATTTTGTAGACTTATCAAGAATCGCTGACAATACAATAATCTACTAATCTAGCTCAATCTACTCAAAAAAATTTTTTCTTAAGAATAACTTAAACTAAAAAATGAAAAATACTTAAATATAGTTTAAAAAAACTAAAAAACACGCTTTACTAATAATTATTCAAACGAATAATAGGAAAATAAATATAGTTTAAAATTATTCTTGAAATTCTTAATTCATATAGGCAGAAAATAATAATGCACGATAAACATTACTATTATTGTGAAAAACATAAATATAGTTTAAAAAAACTAAAAAACACGCTCTACTAATAATTATTCAAACTAAAAATAGGAAAATAAATATAGTTTAAAATTATTATTGAAATTCTTAATATAGGCAGAAAATAATAATGAACGATAAACATTACTATTATTGTGAAAAAAGCGTGGAGTGCTCGATATAAGAAAAATAAAGCACAAAGCGCCCCACGCTTTTTTCACAATAATACTAATGTTTATCGTTCATTATTATTTTCTGCCTATATTAAGAATTTCAAGAATTATTTTAAAGTATATTTATTTATTTTCCGCTTTTTAGTTTGATTACTAATTATCAAAGCGTTTTTTTTAGTTTTTTTAAACATTTATTTAATTGTGTCTCGGCCTTAAGGTAACAAACAATTTTAATACAAAATAATTTTATGGGCATGGCACCCAAAAATTATTTTGCCTTCGGCGATTGGCCTGGAGAAGCTTTTCGTATTTACTTAATTAGAATACTAAATGACCCCCAATTTAAAATAACCACGAGTCGCCACTGATAAAAACTTATAAGTTTATTAAAATAACATTGATGACTATATAATAGATAAAATAACTTCCTGTTGAAGTATAGGTTCAATTCGTACGCCACTGGTTAGTGGTTTGAAAACCCGACCATTGCGTGTCTAATGAATTTGTAATTACAGTTTAGAAACCGGTAAATAAAAGTTTTTCCCAGCTTTAATTCCCGTACCACAAGTAATTTTAGTCGTTTTCGACACCGAATGACCGAATACATTGTGTAGATATAAAAGTTGTATAAAATTTTTTTAATAATACTGTTTTTTCGTTATACCTTGGTCTTGTAATAAAGTGATACCTTGTTATAACAAGTTCACCTGTCGATTCAAGGAAATATCACAAAATAAATGATGAAAAAATCTCAGAGTAATCGAGGATGGCAAGGACGAAATTTACGGGACAATGTCCTACGCCCTTATATCATAGACATTTACCTTTAGATACGTACAGCTTATCTCGTGCGCAAACAAAAGGTAAGTTTTATGGGTGAAAAAATACGTCCGAGCGTATGACTCGCCGGTCAGATGCCTTCCCTCCCGGCAAAATTGGGCGTGCGCACAAACCTCTTGTTATCCGGCTGTCCTTTTTAGCGACATACACAAAATATACTCTAGAACCGGCTCGGTGCCATTTTTGTTGTTGTGTTTTAAGTTTTCTTTGTGGATTCCTTGTTGTTTTCTTTGCTATTGTGGATCGTGATTATTTCGTGATCAATTTAAACACATCAAACTAGGCCTAGGCTACACAGACAAGGTATAAAAATAAAGAAGAAACACATACCAAGATAGATTATCCCGGTGCATGTTTTCGTATATTTTATTTGCAGCCCTGCAATCTAATTAGGTATGCCGATTTTTCGGGCAATATATTACTTCAAAAAGTTTAAAAGACACTTTTCTCTATTTATATTATATAAAAGAACAAAGTAAATACCTAGGTATGTTTAGGTATATTAATCCAAGGTGCAAGTATTCCACGGGTCAAGTTCTCGGGCAAAAGCTTTTTTTAATTCTTAAACAAGAAATTGTGCTTGATTATATTTTACACGTGCCGAAGTTTTTGCCAAATTGTAAAAATCAATACAAGTTATGGACCAACTAATATTTGACTTAAGGTTGGGTACGCGATAACATCGAAGATTGTTTATTTTGCTGGTTTTGTTTGTTTTTTATATTCGATTTTCTGAGACTAGTTTAATTGACTTGTTCTATTTCTTTTTAAACTAAAAACACGATGACGAATTATTTTTAAACAAATTTTAGAAACAAAACCTTAAAAACAATTTTCGCTATTCAAAATCTGAAATCCGAAATAATTAAAATGAGTATACACACTTATAAGTTTGTTTAACATTAGGTGTTTGTACAGGGTTTTTCCGTATATTTTGGAGCACCCCTGGAGCTTTTATTTGAAGACCTAGAAAAAACTTTAAATTACCAAAGTTGCATTATTTCTCCTGAACTGCCAGAATTTGTTATCGGACAAAACAAATGAACATCGTAAATTTGTTTAATAATGCCAATGTCGATTTTTTTAAATGGATGGATGGTATATTAATTTTTTTTTAACTCCTCACTCTTTTCTGATTCCAAATATCTATATATGTTATATGTTTGTTTCATAAATTATTATCATTATTTATATTAATTATTGTTACTGAATAAGCATTATGTTCTATCATGTTTTCCTGACACCAATATAGATTTTCTAATCCGCAATATGTTGAAATACAATTTTGCCTAAACGACTAAAGTAAACATATAACATATATACATATTTGGAATCAGAAAAGAGTGAGTTAAAAAAAAAATTAATATACAGGGTGTTCCATTTAAAAAAATCGACATTGGCATTATTAAACAAATTTACGATGTTCATTTGTTTTGTCCGATAACAAATTCTGGCAGTTCAGGAGAAATCATGCAACTTTGGTAATTTAAAGTTTTTTCTAGGTCTTCAAATAAAAGCTCCAGGGGTGCTCCAAAATATACGGAAAACCCCTGTACATACTACACTTTATAAACCCACTGTATATATAATAATATTATATTAAAATAATAAATATAAGGTAACTCAAAGATTTTATACACAAAACTAAAATCAGAAAAATAAACCTGACACGGCACGACACTGCTCAGAAAATGCTTTAATTTTTTTACCAGAACTCCATTCTGGGACCATTCTCCGGCCCGTCCATAAGTTCCAAATCGCGTATATTTTATCTTCGTCTCTTCCACGCCATCGGCGGTCACTGTCTGACAGAATCGATCGTTGAACGGGCTGCAGACCGCTTCAGCTTATACCAGCCGCTTTAACTTTCGCTTCAGTTCTACCAAATTTTCTGGTTTGTTAATATATTATGTATAAGTATACGAGAAACAAGGTTTTGTTAATTAGTTGTTTTTAAACACTGAAAACACTTTTTGTCTTGATTTCAGTTATATTGTTTCTTAAGGACTAAAGAATGTATTATTATAACAATGAATGGCTTGTTATTTTTTTCTGTCACACTCAAAACTCCTCTTGAATACTGATATAAATGAAACGTCTTTAATAAAAAATACTTAAAGAATTGAAGAAGAAAGATCTGACAACCCTGGTTGTGAGGTCGGTCTCTTTGAGACTGTTTACCGCCGTATGGAATGATTGGAATGTCCTTAAACTGAGTTTGGATAAATTATACTTGGTCCTTGGGACTCATCTTAATTAGCCTTCAGAAAATATCACAAAACGCTAAAAACACAACAATTATTACACAAAATCGATAAACTGAAAAAAATGTAATCCGCTGTCAAAGAAACCACAAAGAAACGCCAAACGGAAATAGGGATGTTCGATATACATCGATGCATCGAAATCATCGATATTTTCAATGCTATAAATCGTTTTTAAGCGATGCATTAAGGCCATTTGATTTTTGTTGATGCATCGATGGATTTTAATTGATGTATTTTTATTCGTAAAATGATTATTTTACCCTTGTCTCTCAATCTTGATTATACCTTTTACCTTTGGTTTCAGTTAAGGCGTGAGCTTAGAATCATTAAATTTGTGATTTGTTATGTAATTCTAATTCTAATTAAATGTTTTTTTCGATGCATCGCCAACATCGATGTTTTTCCGCGATACATTTTCTGTGGACATCTCTAACCAGAAATGAATGAAACAACGTCATCATGGCCTCATCTTTGGGGGTGGATCTCTTACTGCTGCGTTGCCATACTGCATACTGCAAGGTTTAGACAAAGATGTAAATTTCCCACATCATGATAATACTTTTAACAGCATAAGTTTGACAAACAATGTGGAGGGGCGCAATTCGGATCTTGATTTATTTCAGAATGGATTACGATTTTGACAATAGGTTCATTTGTACCAGGTACCAAATCATTGGCTAATACCATACTTCAATTATTATGTCCCCACTGTGGGCATCCGATCCGGGGCTATTGAGTTTGCGTAGTTCCGATATTTCGTTGATGTAAATATTCAACATAATTATCTTTTAACCAAGCTTACACTTTTTCCCTCTCATCTTAATAATAATAAAAATTGGATGAGACATGGATTTTCTTAAACATCATACCTAAGAACGTTTGTTTCTTGTTTTTTAATATACTTTTTGTATCTATCCTTCAGTAGGTTGCTACACTCAAAAAAAATTGTAAGGCTAGATACTATAAATTGTAAAGTCAGGTTCTACAAAAAATTGGGAATATAGGGACGGTAATAAAATATTTAACTAGGCATTACAAAATAGTAGACTAAAAATTAGGTCATTTGTATAGGCAGATTTAGTAAATTGTAAAACGTTTCTAAACAAAAACAAATTGTCACAATTAGTTCTATATTTATGTAGTAATCTTGTTTCCAATTTGATTGGTCGGTCTTTAAAACATTGTTATGTTCCAATTTATTAATTGTATTATGTAGAGCTCCAACATTGTAGTATGTAGCCCTACAAAATTGTAGTATGCAGTACAAAGTTATAATATGTAGTGGTACAAGATTGTAGTACGTAGTGCTACAAAATGGAAGTATGTAGTGCTATAAAATTGTAGTATGTGGTGCTCCAAAATTTTAGTACGTAGTGCTACAAAATTTTAGTACAATACCACATAATTTAAAAACAAATTTAAATTAAAAACAAGTTTCTCTTTAAAAGAGGTTTCCAAAAAGGTACCAAAAGTGATTAATTATTTAAATGGGAGGCCATTTAAATTTGGATTATATTTCATCCCTTTAAGGGATCTGAAAATACAAATTTTTGCAAGCGAATATGAAATTCACAAAATATATCAATCGACGTATATTTGTAGGTTTGACAAAATATATTTTTTCCTAAACTTCGAGCGAATTTATTCCTGTAAAAGTCTACATCGTAAATGTTTTTACACTACTTAGCTGTTTCAGTTATTTAACAGTTATTCAAGGAAGTACTTTTTTTAAAGAAATACGACGACACAGTATTTCTATTTTGAATAAAATGTAAAAATAAAAAAAATCAAGTGAAAATAAAAGAACTTTTGAATAGCATTATTATTTATTAATTAAGCAAAAACTTTAAATTTACATAGCAGAGTCTATACCTTATTTTAAAAAGAATTTTTTGACACTCTTGTTAAAGTTAATGTAGTCTAAATTTTTAAAATATTTCCATGGTTAGTTTGTAATCATGCAAAAGAAAAATGTAGATTTTAAAAATAATATATAAATATTTTTAGGTTTCTCATTATGAATGGTTCACATTTATTCAAATTACCAGCTACTTTATCAAACTTTTAGCTGTACCAAAGTTTTAAAAAAAATTGGGGTTAATAGTAGCCAGGTAAAATGAGGCTATAAGTTTATAAATTCCAGCGGTCAAAGAGGTGGTTACTCCAAAGATTTTTCAACTTTTGAAATGATTTAATTGTTTTGAGATATTGGAGTTTGAAAGAGATTTGTATACTTTTTAACATTGAGAATGTATTATATACCCCAATATGGTGCTTTAATTAGACGTGCACCACAAAGCTTACATTCTGCAAAATACATAACTTCCTTCCTTGTAGGTCTAATAAATACATAGATACCTATTTTTGTTTCTTATAAATTAATACTAAAAGAAATAAATGTTCTCTTTCCTTTAATTTTATAATGTTTTTACATACGTATTTTGGTGGGTACGGGTCTGTTAATATTTTATTTTATAAATTTTAAAAATATTAAAATTAGTATCTACGCTATATCTTAACAAAATTAAGACTCCCTTACAAAATTTAAAAGAAGGCGAATGCGAAGGTAAAATAACTTAGTCCTGTTCTGTTTCTGCAGTCAGCCGCTAAACGTAGATCCAGACTTCAACAGGATGCCATAAATGACAAGTGATGTGGCGAGTTCTTAGAATAATTCGACTTTAAATTTTATTCAAATTCCTTAAAAAAATATTACTTTGTTTCTCTACGACTTTTTGCCATATCCTAAATACTCAATTTTTCTTTATTCTATTAGACTTTAAAAACCACTAAAACTAATACTAACTCAACAAATAATGTACTTAAAATATCGATATTTTAAAACTTCGATATATCGTTTCCATCCCTATTTATTGGCGTCTGTCCAATTTGAGAGGCTGTTAAAAACGTTATTGCCATTTATTTAGAACCTTTAACGATTTAAGAACATTTTATTTTACGTATGAGTCTTTCTTCTCAGATTTGCCGCAAGCAGAGATGAAAGGGCAATTAAAATGATGAGGTAGTTTTTTTAATTATCGTTTTAATACCTAACTAGTAGGTACATAGGTTCTGTGCCTGCCTTAGATAAATAGACATGAGGCAAGCATATATTTATTTTTGAAAAATTTTTGCTTATTTATGATAAATTGAATTTATTTTACTCAATCAAAATATTATGTATTGTAAAAATTAGTTATTACTGCCCGAACCCTATAGTTTTCAAGCTGAATTTTCCGTTATTAGTTGTATTTGATTTATATTTCTGTCATAGGTACCTACCTGTATTATTTATTTTTTTCATAATAAACAGATAATCTTTAGCATACTTTTTTATTTACACCCTCCCATAAGTGATCAAATTCTGATACCTATACTCACCATGATTTACTTTTAAATTAGGCGATGAACCTTAGAACATCAGGATATCCTAGTCCTAGTAATTCATAGTAATTATACATAGTTTTTCTGAAAGCGGCATGATAATAGAAATTAATCCAATATACAAAATTATTTGGAAAAAAAAATATTTTCTTTTTGCAAATAAATATTTATTTAATAAAAATATATATAAATTATATTAAATAACTCATTGTTGAAAAGAAGTCTGTTTCATATGGGTACCATCGCACATAGGAATTATAGGGAATGAGGAGGCTGATAGCGCCGCGCGGGTAGCAATTGAAGATGCAGATTCTATTATGGTGCCAAATACAATCACTAGTGACTTTAAGTATTATATTAAAACAGAAATTATAAACTCATGGCAAAATGAGTGGATAAATTCGACCTCTAAACTCCGTGAGTGTAAAAGTAGTGTCAAACCGTGCGAAAACAACCTAAAAACTCGTAAAGACCAAGTGACAATAAATCGACTCCGAATAGGACACACAAAGCTCAAGCATGGCTATATTTTATCAAAAGAAAACCAACCGTCTTGTGACCAGTGCCAAGTGCCTCTGTCGGTAAAACACATTTTAATCGAGTGCCCCAAATTTGACGCGATTAGGTACCAACACGACATGAAAGACAGTTTACAACACGTTCTTAATAAAGTCTTACAAAAGACATTAAACTTTCTTAAAGACTGCGGCCTACTTGACCAAATATAACCTAGAGACAGTAAAATTCATAATTAAGTACCTCATGCGCTAATAACCCTAGGTGGTTGATGCGCTTTTTTGTAATAAAAAAAAAAAACTCATTGTTTGGTTTAAATATCGCAAGCTTGGTGACAAATAAATATTTATTTGATAAAAATAAATATGATGTGTATGTGTGATAGAAATAAGTAATTATTTGCTATATAAACTTGTTTACTCTATCAAACTATTTTAATGAAATACCACATACTGTCAAGCTTAATAAATTATTTATTTACATCAATTAATATTTGTTAAAATATACAGGATGTGTGGAAATGATGTGCTCATCATCATTTCCACACAAATTTAGGGGATAATTCTAGACCGATAACTTTTTTTCGAACGTTGACTATTCGGGAGTTACAGGGTGTTAAGGTTCAATTTTATTTGCAGTTTTAAAATACATAACTAAGTTACTAGAACCATAAATTAAACATTGAAATCAAAGGTTCAAAGTGCCGTCCTTCCTCTTCAATGCGTAAGTTAATTCTTCTTAAAAAATGTCGACGATCTCCATGGAATATTCCTTTCTTTGCTAGGCTATGTTTATATTAAGGTTGAAAAAAATTAAAATGATTTCGTATTCATCACATGCAAGCAATGTTATTTTAGCGTTTTTCTCGAAAACGGTTAGGTTTATCAAATCAAAAGTAGTATACCTTTTTATGTCAAAAGGTTAGGAGAATAAAAATATTTAGTTAAAATGCGCATACAGTGTAGGACAAAAAAGTTGGGAAAAATCAAATTAAAGTACAGGCTTCTATGTGGCGCCCTCTACAAAATGCGAAAAAACGGTGGGCAAATTTGTATTTCTCTTCCCGAAAAAGCCCCATACAGGGTGTTTTTTTAAGGTCGACGAGCGGCCATATCTCGGAAACTATTGGGCATAGAAATTCAGGAAAAAAAATTAATAACTAAAGTAGCTATGAGAAAATCCTGGAAATAATTTTTAAGTTCCGCATTTTGCCGCAAGGGGGCGCAATTGAAAAGTAAATTATAACATTTTAGATATCTCCGAAAATAGCACGTTAAGGTATATTTTTAATAACACCATTAAAAAGCTTGGACAATTTTGCATAATTTTGGTCCCGTGCTTGTTGGCGTACCGACTTTAGTAAGAATGGGGGAAGCTGTTGAAAGTGTAAACATTTAACTCGCTGTAACTTCTAAACGACTTATCCGATTTTAGCAAACTAAAGACTGTTTGGAAGAGAAATGTATGCACTTTCGCCAATCGTATTTAGTTGTCAATAATAGTTCTCAATAAAATTGCTAGAGGGCGCAATTTGTAATAATAATAGTTTTTTTGATTTTATCCCGAAAATTCAAATCATACGGTATAATTATGATACCATAATCGAAAAGTAGATAAAATTTGCTAGAAAAAATATTGAAACCGCTGCTCGATATCTTTGTTCGTTTCAGAGTTATTGCCAAAACAGTAATTTTTAATACAAATTGCGCCCTCTAGCAATTTTATTTGAAACTATTGTGTACCATTGGATAAGGCAATTAAAGGAACTTACCTTTCTCTTCCAAACAAGCTTAAATTGAGTGAAATCGGATAAGTCGTTTAGAAGTTACAGCAATTCTAATGTTTACACTTTCAATAGCTTCTCCCACTCTTATCAAGTGAAAGTGAAAATATTAAAATCGCTGTAACTTCTAAACGACTTATCCGATTTCACTCAATTTAGCTTTTTTGGAAGATAAAGGTAAGTACCTTTAATTGTTATATTCAAGTGTACACAATAGTTTCAAATAAAATTGCTAGAGGGCGCAATTTGTATTAAAAATTAATGTTTTGGCAATAACTCTGAAACGAACAAAGATATCGAGCTGCGGTTTTTTTTTTTTTTGTAGCAAATTTTATCTACTTTTCGATTATGGTATCATAATTATACCGTATGATTTGAATTTTCGGGATAAAATCAAAAAAACTATTATTATTACAAATTGCGCCCTCTAGCAATTTTATTGAGAACTATTATTGACAACTAAATACGATTGGCGAAAGTGCATAGATTTCTCTTCCAAACAGTCTTTAGTTTGCTAAAATCGGATAAGTCGTTTAGAAGTTACAGCGAGTTAAATGTTTACACTTTCAACAGCTTCCCCCACTCTTACTAAAGTCGGTACGCCAACAAGCATGGGACCAAAATTATGCAAAATTGTCCAAGCTTTTTAATGGTGTTATTATATATAATATTATATTAAATATAATATACCTTAACGTGCAATTTTCGGAGATATCTAAAATGTTAAAATTTACTTTTCAATTGCGCCCCCTTGCGGCAAAATGCGGAACTTAAAAATTATTTCCAGGATTTTCTCATAGCCACTTTAGTTATTAATTTTTTTTTCCTGAATTTCTATGCCCAACAGTTTCCGAGATATGGCCGCTCTTCGACCTTAATGAAACACCCTGTATACAAGATTTCGTCACAATATTATAAGAGTGGCAAAAGGTATTGCAAAAAAAACTGAAACTCCGTTAATAATCAATTTCCGAAAAAATGTTACAGAAAGAGATAGCATTCATTTCCGGACACTCTGTAGTGTATAATAAAATTTACTATCAATTGTCAAATAATTTAAGACATATTTTTCAAATAAATATTTTGAAGAAGTAGTCCATAAAGTGGAGTTTAAAGTATGGGAAAGAAAGAAAAAACGAACAGTCTTCCTCCACAAAATTTAATAGAATAAAAAATTATTTAAGGGTCTCTACATGTTCAAGGGCGTCCGAAGGGGGGGGGGGGGGAGCAAGGGGTGCGCTTGCCCCCCCCTGGCCCAAGTAGATTTGAGATATTTTATTTAACTGGGATAAACATATTTATTGAGATACAATTCAATTGACGAAATTGGTAAAACGAACTCTTGTTGCATAAAATGAAATGTGGAATTCAAAAATCTTCACTAAATAGCGAAGGAAAAATATTAGAATAGAATAAATAAATAAGCTTTATTTTAATTTACACAGCTAGTCATAATAGCAATATACAAATAGATATACTATTGGTCAGGCAATTGCGATAGCAATTTGTTTACCTCCAACTACATGTACAGTCGAAAGATCATTCAGTACTCTCAGAAGAGTAGAAACCTGGATTCGCTCGACTATGACTGAGCACCGATTGGACGGTTTATGTTTATGTATGATGAGTGTTCATCGCATATTTGTAAAAGAAAAAAAATACATTTAATTGAAAAAATTATTGATGAATTTGCAAAAGATTCAAGAAAATTAACATTTCTTTTCTCCAATAAATCTGAATAACTTATAAGTTTTTTGTTATATTTGAACATTTTTAAATATTTTGTTTAGCTATTTTTTGTTATTTAATATAAGTATTAGGTGTTTTGCTCTATTATTTTATTGAAGGTTTGTTGAAGTGCTAGAAACAAAGATAATTCCAATTATGATTTGCCCCCCCCCCCCCCCTTGGAAAAGTTCCTTCGGACGCCCTTGTACATGTTTCGAACGCAGAAACGTTCATCATTAGGAGACAGAAAATATATTTGGTGCTGATGGTTTTAGCAGAAGAGAAAGTAGTGTAGAACCTTAATGGAGCTTGTATGGAATTAAACTTGGAGTGTAGAAGCGACATAATATGAAAGAAATAGATGAAAATTAAACCATACTGATTATGTGAGAAGTCAGTAAAGAGGATCTAAACTAACCAAAAAATGGGAAAGAAGAAAATTGTTTTAAACAATTTTAAATAATCTTCGACATATTTTTAGAAAGGGTTTTCTTCTCCCCCATTTTTCGGTTAGTCCTACATTCTTTTTTCAGTGGACGAACCGCTCGATGGGCCTCTCGACAAGCCTGTGCATGGGCTCCTTTACTTCATGAAGAAATTTACGAATTTCTTTGACATGAAAGTTAGACCTTTACATTATGACATTATCAAATTTAGTCTTAAAGTGACTTCGCACGAACAAATTTACAAAAACTTTACAGATGTAAAGGCCACTTTACGCTTTAAGCATCCCGGTCCCGAGCTTACGGAAGGCAAATTTCTTTAATTAAACCTGACAGGTAATAAATACTATAAAAAAAACAACAACACTTGTAAACTTGTAACTTAACCATGCTATTTAAAACCAACAAAACTATTTACGGCATAGAGCTATACTTTGCAACTTTTTACTAACCAAAAGTCGATACGTAAGTACCTCTATTAAAAACCTGCAGTAATAAAACCGTAGTACCGCCATTTTTCTTTATAGTTTTTTTATAGATAGTATCTGAGTACGTTGAACTATTCATCCTCCAGTTGCAAAGCTTTGTTATAATTTTCTTTGTACCTACATGTATGTATAGGCAGGGTTTTACTCTTGTCTTGCTTTTTCTCGTCTCGTCTCGTCTCGTCCTCCCGAGACTTTCTGCGAAAAATTCGTGATACGAGACGAGACGACAAAAATATGCGGGCACGAGAAATCTCGCAAAATCTTAAGATTTTGTTTAGGATTTGCAATAAACTTTAAAAAGAAACCAGTTAATTGAGCTTAATGAATAAAAATTAAGCAACTACTTTTTAATAAAAGCGATTGCTTGACTAGCAAACGCGATAAGTAAAAGCAGTTACTAGATCTGAATATGAATAAAATGTTTGAAGCAATTGCTTCTTACACCTCTGTAGCAAATGCTTATTCAACACAAGTTCAGACGTGGCTTATCCACTTGTTCAGATTATAGATTTCATGTTCAGTTTGGTGCCTAATTTGCAATTAACTATAATTTACACTATATTTAAAACATTATATTACACACATTTTTTACAAAAAAGAGACAGATAAACGAGACAGACACGTGTTTTTAGAAGTCTGACGCCGGTAACTGACATATTTTTTGCACTTGCGTGCATTCTGTTCCGCCACGTGCAGGCAACATAATAACATGTAATATAGGTTATATAAGTACTATTATTTTGGTCATGTGTGAATTGAGTGTTAACAACACTGTGACAGAACTTTAAAAACACTTTTGAAAATCGTTTCAGAAGAATGCTTTAGAATACTACTTACAGTTTTGATTTGCGAGATGAGTCTTTAAAAAGTGCGAGATTTCTTGTCTCGTGTAATACTAGTATGTACAAAAAAAACTTTGTCTATGTATACGGTTTTTACGGTTCTCTTTACAGTCTACTTACTTACTCTTCTTTTTATTACAATAGTAATTTTTTTCCTCGCCCGTAATTCATAACATTATAACAATAAAATAACACTTTCAGTCCCAAATAATCGTCTCGGCGCGTTTAAGAGATGGCAAAATCCATCCTCGTTCTCCTTAGGGAAATGGTTGTCCATTTTGTGATGTTACCATCATTCCCGGGGATGGCACCGAAAGACCACGGGACTCAAAACAACCCGTGAATTCTTCTAGTGCCATTCGCAGGTCGATGTTTTTTTTGGTGTATCTACTGCTGTCCATCTACCATTGACGTTGAAATTGACTTGTTCAAGTGGTTAGGCAGGTATTCGTATTCTTCTTTACATAATTCGCCTTAATTATATTATTTATAAATTACATTTATTTTTCTAAAAATATTTAATGCATTTCGGCCAAATTAATGTAAGAACTCGTCGCATCACCTGTCATTAATGGCACCGTGTTGAAGTCTGGTTTATTTTAGGTTAAGCGGTTGGCTACAGAAACAGAACCGGACTAAGTTCTTGTACCTTCGCCTTCGCTATCTGTTAAATTTTGTAAAGGAGTCTTAATATTTTGTAACGATATAGCGTAGATACTAATTTTATTATTTATAAAATACAATATTGACAGACCCGTACTTACCAAAATAAGTATATGAAAATATTATAAAACTAAAGGAAAATAAGACAACACTTATTTCTTTTAGTAGGTATTTATTTATAAAAAGCAAAAATAGGTATTTCTATATTTATTATACAGGGTGTTCCTTAATGACGTGCTAATATTTTAGGGAGTGATTCCTCAAGTAATTTTATAAAGAAAAGTTCAGATAAACATATGTCCTAAGCGGCTAGCGGCTTAAATTTTTTGCTACAGGGTGTTGAATTTTTTCATTTTTAATGCGTTTTTTGTAATATCTCCAAAAGTACTTTAGATAATATTTTTAATTTTGGCATCTGCTAATAGGACATAAAACCGCATGTTTTAGTTATAAAAGTTATTTTTTTGTGCCACCAGTGGCGTCCCTGCAAACATGTCCTCTGATATTTTTTAGAAAAAAAGTGGCACACCACTGACATTTTTTCATGTGGATATTATTTCTGATTAGCCTGGTCAATTCTACATAAAAATGGTCTCTTGAGTTTTTCTCCTCAGGCACACCATTCTTAATTAAAATAATTAAATTAAATTAACTCTACTATTTATTATTATTAACATTGATAATGCAAAATTTTGTTATATAAAAATTGTTGGAAATGACCACCTTCACTTAATATGCATGCTTTCGCCCGTCTTTGCATCGAATAGCGCACTCGTTCAAATATTCCAGGCGAATTTCGTATTGGTTCACAGTAGGCAATTATTATTCGCTCCCTTAAATTTTCTAAAGTGTTAATGGGAGTTCTATACACTAGAGTTTTAAGATGACCCACAAGAAAAAATCCAAACTATTGAGATCAGGGGATCTTGCGGGCCATTGTTGAGCTCCTCCGCGACCTATCCAACGATTCGGATAAACTGCATCTACATGGTCGCGAACGATTACACTGAAATGAGCAGGAGCTCCATCATGCATGTACCACATTTGATTCCTGAGCGCATTTGGCACATCTTCAAGTAACACAGATAGTTCTTCTTGGAGGAAATACAGTGCCGTTAAGGCGTTAATTATGTTTTTAAGAACGTCACTGTTCCAGGATAACTAGGTTTATGTGATCAAAAATTATTCGTCAATACTGCAAAATGAAGCTAATTTAATTTAATTATTTTAATTAAGAACAGTGTGCCTGAGGAGAAAAACGCAAGAGACCATTTTTATGTAGAATTGATCAGGCTAATCAGAAATAATATCCACATGGAAAAATGTCAGTGGGGTACCATTTTTTTCTAAAAAATATCAGAGGACATGTTTGCAGGGACGCCACTGGTGGGACAAAAAAATAACTTTTATAACTAAAACATGTGGTTTTATATCCTATTAGCACATGCCAAAATTAAAAATATTATCTAAAGTACTTTCGAAGATATTACAAAAAACGCATTAAAAAAGAAAAAATTCAACACCCTGTAGCAAAAAATTTAGGCCGGTAGGATTTGTATAAACTTTTCTTCATAAAATGACTTGAGGAATAACACCCTAAAATATTAGCACGTCATTAAGGAACACCCTGCATAAAAGGAAAAAAGTTATAAATTTTTTGCGAGGTGTAAGCTTTGTGGTGCACGTCTAATTAAAACACCATATTGGGAACCCTTTTGGTATTTTTATATACGAGGTTTGTCAAAAAATATGAATTTTGCCCAAGAGCAAAGTACCTTTATTTTTGACAATATCGAAAATTGTTATTAAAAAAAATTTATCAGACTAAAAAGTAAAAACCACGTTTAAATATGTAATTTCACCCATTTACGATGAAAAAATTATTTTTTCTTTTTTGAAACTTTTTTTATGTGTACAATAACAATGCAAATTTAACGGTAGTAGTTACATGTAATCTAGGATGAATATTTTCTTATTTACAATATAAATGCATAGGTATGTATTTATTACGAACTTGTTTAAATTGTAACATTGTCGGATAAAATTAAGAAACGAAAATGTTATCATGTTTTTAATAATTACAAGAGATAAATGTTCATTCATGTCGATAAAGTAGGACAGGCCGATAACACGAGGTTTGTGCGCACGCTCGAAGGTGCCCAGAGGGAAGGCAGCTGACCGGCGAGTCATGCGCTCGGACGTATTTTTTCACCCATAAAACGTAACCTTTTGTTTGCGCAGGAGATAAGCTGTACGTATCTAAAGGTAAATTGTCTATGGAGGCAACTGAATGGCTTCGCAATTTAGATATAGATGTATAGTTTATCGTGATAATTACGTTTGCCCTTACATATTTAAGATTCCTCTGTTTCTATATATTTTGTATTACACATACTTCTGTCATTTGTACCGTACTGTAACCCCATACGCTAAATAAAATAAAATAACTACCCCAAAGGGGTAAATTACCTGATATATACGAATTTTCAAAAAACCGGAGGAAAAGTTGCAGAATAAAAACTTCGTAAAGTAGCGTTTGTAAACGAATTTTAGTTTTGTTTTATTGGCGAAGATTGAAATTCTACCTCTATGGTCAACGGCAAGTTGAGCATTCCTTTTAAAAATTTCACTTAGCACAGCAAAGATTTTTTCCTTCCCCTTTGCCGCGGTTAAGTATGCCACTCTCTATTTCCCACACGAACTAAAGTTGCCACAGTGGATCTTTGCCCGTGCGTCATCAATCAACGATCAGGACTCGACGTGGTTAATAACTCTGCATCCTTGTTTATTACAGTAACAAGTTTGAATAAAAGCATAAGAACGTCTCCAAAATTCCGCAATAATATAACGTGCTAGACAAGGATAAAACTATAAACATCAGTTAATTAATTTCTTTATTTGTTTAGTTGACAACCGTTGTATTTTAGAACGTCATTGTCAACCTTATTTTGATCTGCCAATCTAATTCGTATTTTGTAAATCTGTGTGCCTTAGAACTGTTCCTGTTTCTAAAAATAGTTCTTTTTAGAGGTAATTATACCCACCATCTGTTTTGGCGGTAAGTATTTATGGATTTTTATAATAACTAATTTATTTATTTTAAATATTCTAACCGTGAAAGTTCCTTGAAACGTTTACGGCAGTGGCTAAATTCCCTTAAATGAAAGGATGTTAATGTGGAAAACTAGATCCTCCATAGTTTTTAACTTTTACTTAAACCCTTTATTTTTCTGTGCTTTTACTTTTGACAATTGACATTTTATTATTCAAAATAACAAATAATGTTTGAAGGCAAGACAAGACAAATAACGTTGTATTGTAATTAATTTCCATATTTATAATGAATAATGGTACAATTTATAAAAGTAGAGTTTGCTTTGTGTCGAGGTGTAAGACAGGATCTTTTTCAGAGAGAAAACGCAGCCAAATAAGTATCTTTCCAGCTCCAAAGGTATAGCTAGAATGTTTAATACCCTGTATTTTAAAACAGGCCGAGTTTACTAATAAGTATAACAAAGTAAGTGTAAATTCATATAAAAGTCCTTATTTGTTCCTTAAAGAACTAATTTAAATAAAAATATAGTTATTGCGTCCATAAGAAACCATTATTTGATAGCCCACTTCGAACACGCGCGCCATCTTATGGCAACTCGTAAAGCTGAATTACTGATGCTAATTTGAGACCGAATCCAATGCATTGCGATCGGCCTCCTACCTCAAGTCCTCCATATTATTAACGAATCCCGAGCTTTTCTCCCCCCACAACCACACCGAATACCCTTTGCCATGGCCTGAGAATTCTGTCTTTGAGGTCACGTACCTACTACGTCGTAGAAGGCCATGATAAGTGTGATTTTTTTTTTGTTTAATAAAATTATGTCATGCATTTCTAAAGTCTAATTATTTTCTAGGAAGACCGATGTAAATATTAACCAGACGCGTCATAAGCAAGCTAGCAGGTCGAGCCTCCTCCAGCTTATAATCTCATTGGCCGGTCGAGCATTAATTTGAAATAGGCGCGCCATATTAGCGGTATTTCGCTTGATAAGTAGCGTTGTTCTGTTTATATTCAGTCTATGGGAATAAATAGACTATGGAGTTTACTTTTTTAATTAATTAATAAAATAAAATATTAATAAATAATTGAGGGTCGGTTATTTGATATTTAAAGTCAAAAAATTCATTCAGAATCCTACTATTTTTTATTTGGTATTCATAAAGTAAATTATTGTGATTTCGAGTCGTTTTTTAGATAAAATGTTGCCTATCTATATTGCACAACTTTTCGAATTATCACCAATTTAATAGCGAGAAAAAACACCAGAAGATTACATAAATAACATAAAAAAAAGTCCAATAATAAATAAAACGACAGAAATATATTCCTTTACCAGATCCGCTCACAAATGCTGTTGTTACTTCAGTCACAGAATATACAGGGTGTAACAAATTCGTTTATCACTACAGGGATCTCGTAAACCGTAAGAGATACGAAGATGGTTTAATGGGGGCAAAGTTGCACAATTTGATGCCTAATCATAATCCAAAAAGAAATTATTTAGATTCCGAGTACTTCCGGAGATATTCGAAAGAAACCGAAAAACTGTCAATAAGATTTTTTTGTTTTGCGCCCTTAATGTAGGAGATAAAGGAAAAACAATCACACCTTTTCAGGGCCACTTTTATTCCTTTCTTAGAATATGTTATTAGTTTTGCCATACAACGTTTCATTTTCCTGAAACCATCATTAATTTCACTATTTTAAATACGGACCTGGATGTTTTCCATTTTTCAATAAAAGACCTAGGAAATCTTTATTCAAAGCCTAGGCTAAATATTAATTTTAAAAAAGAATTAACGCTCTAATGTAGATTTTATTAAGATTTTTCTAATCCGACCCTGTGTTACACAATACCCATTCGTTTTATTACCCACGTCATCTTTTGTGTAACAATTTAAACTAGGTAGCTCCTTAAAAGAATACTATAAAATTCGTAAAATTGACAATAATCGTAATACAAATTCTTGCTAATGATATTAGATTTTATTTAATTAACAATATTTTATAATATTAATAAAATTAATTAAAGCTTTACGAAAAACATTATATAAGCAATATTAGCAAAATTAAAAAAAAATACTCCTGAATGAAAGAAGTTGCCATATAAAAATTAATTATTAATGTGTGTTCAAAAATGTTTCCCTGGACAGCAATACATTTTCATGTCGTTATTAAAACGAAATGGTATTGTGTAACACAGGGTCGGATTAGAAAAATCTTAATAAAATCTACATTAGAGCGTTAATTCTTTTTTAAAATTAATATGTAGCCTAGGCTTTGAATAAAGATGCCCAGGTCCGTATTTAAAATAGTGAAATTAATGATGGTTTCAGGAAAATGAAACGTTGTATGGCAAAACTAATTACATATTCTAAGAAAGGATTAAAAGTGGCCCTGAAAAGGCGTGATTGGTTTTCTTTTATCTCCTACATTAAGGGCGCAAAACAAAAAAATCTTATTGACAGTTTTTCGGTTTCTTTCGAATATCTCCGGAAGTACTAAATAATTTCTTTTTGGATTATGATTAGGCATCAAATTGTGCAACTTTGCCCCCATTTAACCATCTTCGTATCTCTTACGGTTTACGAGATCCCTGTAGTGATAAACGAATTTGTTACACCCTGTATAGCTAGTAGAAGCTGAACCCCCAAAACATAGCTTAGTGAAAATTTCTGATAAGCTACTTTTTGATGTTAAGGACAGATGAAACTGCCCTTATGTTTAAAAACTTAAAAAATAATTTAAGTATAATTTACAATCCAAACAAGCAGTGGTCAGGTACATTTTTTATACTCATTTTGTGTTTTTTTTTGTATTAATATTCAAATAATAAAATTAGATTATATTTATAGTTGTAAAGTTGCTCACTTCTTGAAAAATACTTCTGTTGCTAGAATGTGTAGTACTCTGTATTTTATAAACCAAGTGTCGTTGGAACTTTATACAGGCCGAATTGACCAATAAGTATAACAAAGTAACTGTAAAGTCATAAAAAAGGCCTTATTTTCTTCCTCAAAGAACTAATATAATAATATATATAATATATAGGTATATATAATATATAATATAATAATAACCAAGTGTCGTTGGAACTTTATACAGGCCGAATTGACCAATAAGTATAACAAAGTAACTGTAAAGTCATAAAAAATACCTTATTTTCTTCCTCAAAGAACTAATATAGTTAAATTCACATAAAGTTTTAATGCCAAATGTCAAGACTTGTCATTGTCTAGTTACTTTAGATTTCACCAACTTACTAAATTTCTTATATACAGCTGAGATTGGTCAGTGGTTTTCTTTTTCTTTTCTGGAATTGTTCGGCCAACTCTTTTTATTTCTATCTCTTTTTAATCGTATGAAATAATACAAGATAGACATACTTTGTGTGCAGTACAATTATACTAATTAAATTTAGTCATTAGAAATTTATATTTATTTTATGAGTTGCTGCAGTATTTGACAAGTATGACAGAACTGAAATGTCACGGCGTTAAAAGTTTATGTGAATTCAACTATACCTAGTTATCGCGTCCATAAGAAACCATTTATTTGAAATCCCACCTAAAACACTAGCGCTATTTTACGGCGAATTCGTGAAGCTAAATTACCGATGCTAATAAAATTTGAGACCGCCTTTATTCCAAAGCACAGCGATCAGTCTCCTACCCTCAAGTCTTCCATAGGCGAGAAGCCAACCAAAATGGTACCTACTTGAATTTTTGATATTATGACTTCTCGTCATGATTTGACAAACAATACCGATGTTAACGTTCTGTCATAATTTGACAAGCAAAACTAACCTTAAATTATTTAGTTGAACTCCGTGCTAGTATCTGTCTCAGTCACTTCTTTAAAATCGAGACGGCTATGGTGGGTAGGTTAAGTCTGTTCAATGACCGATGATCTTTACGTCACGACTAGTGCTTATCTTTCTAACATTCGTGAACTAGGTGAGATACTAAATTTGCGTCAATAATAATCAATGTCGTATAATTTTACCAGTCAAAAAAGTTTAAAGTTAAAGCGTTACAAGTAATCTGGAAAGGGCTATTTATTTCATTTTTTAATTATTAGCGAACTAGCATTGCAACATGCACATCGAGTTTTAAGACTTCCTCCATATCATTGCCACTTTAATCCTATTGAAATGGTTTGGTCGGAATATAAGCGCTAATATGATGCAAAAATAAGTTCTATGCGTCTCGTAAGAAATTACGTAGTTTTGGAAAATGTAACAGTGGAAAAAATTATAATGTGTGTTAACGGAGAAGATTTATCGATGCTTTAGATACTCTTCCCCTTAACTTGGACGAATCTGATGATCATGATCCTTGCGGAGATGCCTTGTTTTAATTATTAAAAAACTTTATTTTGTAGTGTTGTCATTTTTTATTATATATTAAATTTAAATTAACTAAAAACTTCATACTGATTTTCAAAAACCAAATGTTTCATCCCATGATGCCTTTTACCCTAAATAAACTACTTATTTCTGACTTCATTAACATTATAAAAATAATAATTGAAAATTTGAAAAAACGCGCTTGTATTTTACTTGTTCACATGCATCTGTCTTTATATAGATCAAGCCTAAGAAAAATCAGAGGTAACCTTTACCACCGGTAAGTCAAACTGACTGAATTAATTTTCGACGTACCGCAAATACGGAGAATATGACGTAATGGTCAGCGATCATTGGACAGACTTTACCTATAGTTTTAAGTTAAAAGTCATGAATTAGTATCTAATAAAAGCAGAATTAAAAAAATTGGTGAATTACGTTTTTTTTATTTAAAATTTGTTAACTTAAAATTGTAGGAAATTCTACTCAATGACGGATATTTTGCCGCTTGTTGGATAAAACAAAAAATAAATCAAATATATTGATCAAAAAATTGAATGCTTTACCAACCGTAGCTTTTATACTGTGAAAAGTTATTTTCGTATTTATTCCTATTGTATATCGTTCATACGTAACATATTATGACGACAATAATTGTTTCTTACATAATATTAAAATACCCACAAAAACAATGAATCATAAAAACTGTAGGTACCTATACTATTAAATTCTGTCATTATTATTTAATATACCATTTATTTTTTTTCAGGTGCGTATAGGTTACTGTAGAAAATTACCTATACATGATTATTTATAATTTTCAATTCATTCTCCTTATATTAAGGTAAATACAATTCTTCCAAAACCTCTAAATTAAAACTACATACCACCTCCCTCACATTTTTCCATTTTGAAATTTTTTTTTTAATTTTGAAAAATTGAAGGTGATAATAGTATTGTTATTAGGTTTTCCTTCTTTATTATTATCTTTACACAGTGATTCGCATTATCTGTCAAATTTTAATTATTTCCAAACAATAATTCAAAAGTGGGGTTATTTCTGAAAGTATCGAAAAAAGTTTTTTATATGCAGTTTCTAGCCCACGTGCAAAATTTCAGCTGCATAAGATAATTTTGATTTTTTACCCATATTTTGTAAATTGCACCACTTTTGCAAAATAAGGCCCAACGCAACCTACATAAAACTTCTTAGTTTTGACAATGCTTTATTTCAAATACATTTTCTTTAAAGTAGCGCCATATTAAATGTGTGTTTTTCTACAAATTAAAGTTGGTCGCATGTGATGCAAAGTTTCTTTGTTTTTGACCCTGGTATAAGGTAACTTTATAAAATAAGTATTTTTAAAAACATTATTTGTGTCTGAAAGTAATACGCCTTAATATTAAGACAAAAAAGAACAGTGTCATCAGTAAAGTGTTCATTAAGTGGAAAATAAATTTTGGTGGTGGGTAAAAAATCAAAATTATCTTTTGCAGCTGAAATTTTGCATGTGGGCTAGAAACTGCATTTAAAAAAACTTTTTTCAATAACTTTTTTCGATATTTTCGAACATAACCCCACTTTTGAATTATTTTTTGGAAAAAATTAAAATTTGACAGATAACGCGAATCACGTAACTATTATTTTTTTGCTTAATTTTCATATCGATCGAAGCAGAACTTGATGCCGAAGTCAAATTTCAAATAAAGCTATTAATAAAAGAAATCCCATATGATGCGGACTTTACTGGTCACACTGTATATTTGACTTTATTTATAAAACTGTTTGTAGAAAAATCAGTAAAGAGTTTGCATCATCCAGCTCCATGAAAATATTAGGTTTACTGGAAGCCTTAGCCAGTGGCGCACTCAGGACTCGATCATGGGAGCGGCACAATATAAAATCTATATAAAATACTAATAGTTTTCCTTAATAAAAGAGGGGGGGGGGGGGTTAATTAAACTGCTGCAAAAAAATTGTTTTTTAAACATCTACAGTGTCACCAGTAAAGTCCGCATCATATGGGATTTTTTATTATTATTAACTTTATTCGAAATTTGACTTTGGCATCAAGTTCTGCTTCGATCGAGATGAAAATTAAGCAAAAAAATAGTAGTCACGTGATTCGCATTATCTGTCAAATTTTAATTTTTTCCAAAAATTATTCAAAAGTTTTGAAAACGTAGTTTGTGTCTGAAAGTAATACACCTTAATATTAAGAAAAAAAGAACACAGTGTCATCAGTAAAGTGTTCATTAAGTGGAAAATAAATTTTAGTTTAACTTAACGTAAAGTTTATCTATTTTCAACGATTTAATTTAAAACCTCTTTATTTTATTTTTTATTTTTTTACCTTCAAACACAAACTACGTTTTCAAAAATACTTATTTTATGAAGTTACCTTATACAGAGTCAAAAACAAATGCAAAGTGCATCACATGCGACCAAATTTTAATAGCCCAATTTTGATAATGTAGAAAAACACACATTTAATATGGCGCTACTTTAAAGAAAATGTATCTGAAATAAAGCATTGTCAAAACTAAGAAGTTTTATGTAGGTTGCGTTGAGTCTTATTTTGCAAAAGTGGTACAAAATATAGGTAATTTAATCAAAATTATCTTATCCAGCTGAAATTTTGCATGTGAGCTAGAAACTGCATTTAAAAAAACTTTTTCTAATAACTTTTTTCGATATTTTCAGAAATAACCCCACTTTTTAATTATTTGTTGAAAAAAATTAAAATTTGACAGATAATGCGAATCACGTGACTACTATTTTTTTGCTTAATTTTCATCTCGATCGAAGCAGAACCTGATGCCAAAGTCAAATTTCGAATAAAGCTATTAATAAAAAAAATCCCATATGATGCGGACTTTACTGGTGACACTGTATAAATAATGCAAGCAATATACACATTTCCAAAACAAAATCCAACCTCCTGGGTCCTCTTTCTTTTAAAATACTTAAGACTTCATTGGTATCAATATGTACCTCCCTATGAATATTTAAATTAGCAAGTCCATTTAGCCGATATTCTCCCATTGTATTTCTTAAATAAGATTTAAGCCTTCTCAAAGTTGAAAATGTTCGTTCTGCTGTAGGGATGGGAAAAACTGATGATTTTGATAATCGATCGAGTAGTCGCTACTTTATTATTAGGAAATAGTAGAACTTGCGGTCAGTGCTAGACCGAGTGATGTCGGTTATATATTTCAACAATCGAGTACTCCGGTTTTGAGCTACTTGTTGGGAGGGGGGGGCACGTGCCCCAGTGCCACCCCCTTGCGTGCGCCACTGGCCTTAGCACAGTGTACTGAAATTTGTAAAGAGCTTAGGCTTCTTCACCTACAGAAATGATTACAACAGGAGTACACTCATGGAAAAGCCATGTATAAGAGACAAGATTCGAAGATTTCTTTCTGTGTATATGGAGAATGAAGACCTAGGAGCAAAGAAAAAGCCATAATATTTTATATTTTCTTGGATGAGACATGGGTTTTCTCAAACGTAACACCTAATTTTTTTCTTGTCTTTTAGTAGATATACTTTTTATATCTACCCTCCAGTAGGTTGCTACGATTTTTTTTTATCATAAATACACTCGTGAACCGGCTCGGTCGGCGCCATTTTTGTTGTTACGTTTTCTCTGTGAATGTATTCTGTGCTATTAGGTACTTTCCTTTTTCTTCTTTTAAATAGCATAGCTAAGTAAAAATATTTGCTTAGTTAAGTTATTAAAGGAACGTTTCGCGAACAAATCGTATGAGAAATATAGATGGGCATACTTAACCGCGGCAAGGGAGGACGAAAAAATCATTCCTGAGCTGAGTTAAATTTTTAAACTTATTTCTAGAATACCTGGAGACATACCTGTATATGGAGGTTACTGATAAATGCTCAGAGTGCTCTTAACACATCGATCTTTAACCCATGACCCTTACCTTGAAATTCGTTCTTAGAAAAACATTCAAAGTTATTTAAAACCCAGAAAAATTATAATTTTTATTACAAACTAACAAAGAACATAATAAGGTGCTCTTTAAACTTGTTACCTACACAAATCGTACCCGTTCCCAGTAGATAATAAGTTAGGAATCCTTTTAGATTAATCATCAGGGCACCGTCAACTGATATAGTATAACTAAGGATATTTTATAATAATTAATTGTTGATTGTTGCTTTACTTCCGATGCATATTTCCTTATCATCAAACTCAGGTATACGATTCAATTAAAGTTCCTTTTGGTCTTTTTGATAACAGTACATAATAAGTACAAACAATGACAATAATAATATCTATACACAAATATTAGAATAAGTAACAGTTTGTGAAATGAAGTATGAACTAACCAATTCACCCAGATAAAGTAAAATAAAGTGTTACAAACTTAGTACCTATATACCAGGGTGCAACGTTATTGGCGCTGGTATCTAGTATTACATCGGTTATGGTCATAAAAGTAACTAAGTTGGTAACCTCGTTAGTTATTATTCCAATTTTGCCTATAATAGATTAATAATTGGGGTTTCGTCCAAAACAGATCATAACGTTTTTAATTTACAATATGTAAGTAATTTTTATAGTAAACACAAGTAAGGGAAACTGTATTTCCGGTACTTACATCTAAGTTAGATATCCTAATAATAAAAATTATTTGAAAGTACTTTCTCTATACTCTATAGTATAGATAGTACCGATGCAACACACCAGTTTTGAAAAGTATAGTAACTATTAGTAAGTAGATAATTATTTGTTCATTATACTTACCCAGAATAATAACAAATGAGTAATATAACTGTAACTTCACCGATTAACAGTACATTTCAACCGACTCGGCAGTACCTGAATAAAAAAAATCGTTAGAAAGTACATGAACCGGTAAGAAAATAACTTCGCACAAACAAAGCCAGTACTCAGTAAACTTTGGCAGTACCAAATCGTACCGGTTTTCCTTGGTACCACCTGATCGGCGGGTGATTCGCGTGCACTCGCCTCCGCGGACTGACTCACACTGAAAGTCAGGCCGGTCTGCGCGTCGACAGGTAGTACCCCTGCCCCTCGAGAGGTCTTTGCACCTGTAGTACCGTGACAGTGCTCTGATGGGCCGCTATTAGTCATAGTCGGAGCTCACTGGTTGTGACAAGTCGCTCGGAACGCTATTGCGGATATGCTTGGGACGGGGAATCTGGTACTTTGTTTGAGTGACCACGGTATTGTCGTACAAATACATTGCGTCTTTAATTTACAATGAAAAATATATTTTGGCCGACAGAGCTATAGATCGATTGGTTTAAGCATAAGTACTCAGCCTCTTCCTCCTGAGAATCCTAGAGAAGCGCAAAGGCCGATTTCCAAAAACATACCAAATGCATTTTCATAATTAGTATTTATGCTAAATTTCAAAAAAATCCGACAAATATTTTTCAAATAATAAAAACTTTTATACCCTTTTTTTCCAACCCCTAGGGGTGCATGAAAACACCTTATTTTGACAGAGTAAGCATAGTATCAACTTTCAGCAATATAGCTTAAAATTGTTAAACAGTTAACGTTTAACAGTTATTGGTATCCCCTCAAAACTAGGCTACACACTTTTTTTCAACTCCTAAGTAAATTTTGACAAAATGACGAAATAGGTATATTATTATTTCTTGAAAGGAACTACTAGTTCACCGGCGTATACAAGGAGGGGGGTAATGGGGATAATTACCCCCCCCCCCCTCCAACATTACATAAGCGTTGTTTAATTTTTGTCCTTACTCCTTAAAGTTGCTATTATCTAGTATCCTAGCCAGGCACGTAGCTAGGGGGGGGGGGTACAGGGGGCCCGGGCCCCTCCCTCCGAAACTCGAGCTCTGGCACCAGAGGGAACACATTAAACATTTCCTACACTATTACATTTTCTTCACCTCAATTATTACCGGGTTTGTTTTTGTGCTTTTCTTGAGGATTTTGTGTTGTGTTTTTTATTTTTCCCACTTGAAAACCAAGCACCATGATTTAAAAACGGGCGTGGCACCCAAAAAATTTTCGCCTGCGGCGCTTTTTTTTTGCGCCTTAAGCGCGATTTGCTTTTTTTTGATTACTACACTATTTTCTTCCATGACACAGTTACAGCACAGCGGTATAGAAACAATATTTTGAATCCATTTGTAAAGCAATTACTTGACGACCAACTACGTTTTGATGTCGACGTTGTGGTCTGGTGGTCAGCGCAGCAGCCTCACAGATCGTAGGCCCGGGTTCCATTCCCGGCAACGTCGATGTTAAATTTGGAATTTGGTTTAAGAGGTGGCGCCGTCTTTCGGAAGAGACGTTAAACTGTGGGCCCCGTGTCATGGATGTTGGCACGTTAAAGAACCCTACCCTCGACAAAGAGGGATTCGGCAAAATTACCAGATAGTGTGTGACAAATTCCCTGGCGTCGGTGATTGGCCTCGTTGCGGAAAAAGGCCGACGTAAAATAAATAAATAAATAAAAAAAAAAAAAAAAAAAAACTACGTTTTGGATATTTTCAATAGGACGGTGCAACCGCTCATACAGCCGCCGAAACTATTAACTACTTACGCAGTTTTTTCGACTACAGATTGATCAGTTTTCGATCAGACATTGAATTCCCACCTAGATCACCTTGTTTAACGATTATGGATTACTTCGTTTTTCCTCATTTAAAGAACACTATTTATTAGGATTATCCAAGATTATCCAAGAATGTGGTAACATTTCTCCAGAGATGCTGGTCAACACTTTCGAAAATATGAAGAGACGTGTGAATTTATGCTTGGAGCATGGCGGTGGTCAATTTCAGCAATTTATGTAATTTTTTTTTCTTTCTGTATATTCTTACTTTGTTAATTTTGTAAACAACAAAAATAAATTTGTATTTGTCTACTTATCTTATTAGGTACTTATTAGTTAGTAGATTTGGTTAGATATATCGTCCCCATAATATCATTGTGATCTAAACCAAGCCCTAGGAAAGCACCTGAAGGTATTTCGGTTTGATTATCAGCAACATTACATTTGTTTTTTTATGGCTTTTTTGATAGCTATTGTTTCTAATAGGTTAAGTTTTCTGCTTTTATTATGTATGTATATAGGTTTTATGCTGTTAGAAATTAAGTGATTGTCTTTTATGAAGTGATCGGCCAACCCTGTTTTACAATGGTTTTTTATAATAGATGTATTGTGTTCCGTAAGCCTTGGGTCAAAGTTTCTACCTGTTTGTCCAATGTAGATAGCATCGCAGTTATCGGATTGAATTTGGTAGACCCCACTTGGTGAAACTTTGTTTTAGTTTCTATTTTAGCATTGAAAATGTGTTTGTGTAAGTTGTTTTTATTGACTTATATAGGAATTATATTAAGGTTTTTAAGTTTTTTGGCGATTTTTTGGGTTGTGTTCCCTGTATATCTGATTGAGCAGTATTTTTCGTTTATTGGAGTGGGAGATTCTTTGTAGAGAAGTTTTTGTGTGTCTTATCTTTGTTTTTTCTTATTATCTGGTCTACGATTTTTGTTGGGTAACCGTTTTTATAATATCTAATTCTTTTTTATATTTTTTGATGTCTGAGAGAGGAATGTTAACTAAAAGTCAATGTATAATTTATCCAAACTCAGTTTGAGGACATTCCAATCATTCCATACGGCGGTAAACAGTCTCAAAGAGACTGACCTCACAACCAGGGTTCAGATATTTCTTCTTCAATTCTTTAAGTTTTTTTATTAAAGATGTTTCATTTATATCAGTATTCAATTGTTAGTCAGTAACTTTCTTGAAAGCTAGTTTGCAAATATACTTTAAACCAGTGATTCCCAAAGTGGTCCAGGTGGACCCCCAGGGGTCCACGGGAGACTCGACGGGGGTCTACGTTGGCGTGACAAAAAATGGGGGTTTACAATTTGTAAGCGGGGGTCCACGAAAATTTATCTGGTTTTGATACTGAAGAACTAATTTTTTTTGTTTTTATACGACTGTTATATTACAATGTAATGTAAACTTTACAATGTAATATGATAACAATAATAATTAGTGTAATAATTACATAATATTTGAATAAATATAACACAAGGAAATATTACTATTTTTCTTTTTATTTTTACCACTCCGGTAGTTTTCTAAATAAAATAAGTGAGAATTGATTGGTTTCTTGTGCTGTGAGTAGATGCCAAAAAAGTAAAGTTGGATGTAATCACTTTTTTGATTGGCCAACTTTACTTTTTTGATATCCACTCACAGCACAATCAATTAATTAATTAACCAATCAATTCTCACTTTTTTTTCGAAAACTGTTAATTTGTGGTTGGAACTCAGCCGCAACGCAAATTTCCATATATACCTAGTAAGATATAATCTTCACATTTTTTGTCGAATTTTGGGAATATGGTAGAAATGTATAGCTGCAGGGGGTCCACCGGAACCAGCAAAATTGTTAAAGTGGTCTATAAGAAAAAAAGTTTGGGAATCTCTGCTTTAAACCGAGGAGTTTTGAGTGTGACAGAAAAAAATAACAAGCCATTCATTGTTATAATAATACATTCTTTAGTCCTTAAGAAACAATATAACTGAAATCAAGACAAAAAGTGTTTTCAGTGTTTAAAAACAACTAATTAACAAACCCTTGTTTCTCGTATATACTTACATTGTGCTTACAAATCCGAAAATTTTGAAGAATTGGCAACAGCAAGGGATACAAGCGCCAGTTAAAGCGGCTGGGATAAGCTGAAGCGATCTCCGACCCGTTTAACGATCGATTCTGTCAGACAGAGATAGGCCAGTGACCGCCGATGGCGTGGAAGAGACGAAGATAAAATATACGTAATTTGGAACTTGTGGACGGGCTGGACAATGGTCCGAAAATGGAGTTCTGGTAAAAAAATTAAATCATTTTCTGAGCAGTGTCGTGCCGTGTCAGGTTTATTTTTCTGATTTTAGTTTTGTGTATAGAATTTTTGAGTTACCTTATATTTATTATTTTAATATAATATTATTATATATACAGTGGGTTTATAAAGTGTAGTATGTACAAACAC
Source organism: Polydrusus pterygomalis (assembly GCA_963969555.1). Classification (NCBI taxonomy): domain Eukaryota; kingdom Metazoa; phylum Arthropoda; class Insecta; order Coleoptera; family Curculionidae; genus Polydrusus; species Polydrusus pterygomalis. The sequence continues at coordinate 9,544,428 of OZ018376.1, forward strand.
CTAATGTAAAACAAACTTATAGGTGTGTATACGCATTTTAATTATTTGTTTGGGACGCCTATGGTTTAGGAAATTCCTACTGTTTAATGTCATTAAATTGACCTAAGAAACACTATACCATACTATTGAATGCAGCTAGTTTTGTTTGTTGGGGTGTTTTAAATCTGCGGGTATAATTATATCTGTGGTAGTTGGTTTTCTATAAATTTGGTTAGTAAATTGATTATGTTGATTTTTTATTATTGTGAGGTCTAGGAAATTAATTGGGTGGTCTGTTTCTTTTTCTATGGTAAATTGTATTTTATGGTTTATTATTATATTACTTTCTATGCAATGGAATAACAGTTTTACCAAGCATGTAACCCAACACCCAACACAAATTAGTTATAGAATTATTTCTCCAATTTTAAATTATTATGATTGTATGAGACACTGGGTACGCGAATCTAATCTAGATCAACATCGCCAAGTATATGGAAGAAGAACCGAACTATTGTCTTTAGATAGGAAAAACAGTGGTGGGACTCTGTTCGAACCATTATGGTTTTGCTATGGTAAAACACAATAGAAGAATTTCTCGTTAAACCGTTTCTCGCACCACTTTTTCTCTTCCTTTCTGTTGATATTAATTCCTATAAGCATTCTATTTAAAACTTGTGCTTTTAGGCTTTGATGATTTTTATTTCCTTGTTCTACTTAACTATGAGAACCTTCAAATGGGTTTTTGTGTTCTGTTAATAGTCCATTTTGAAATTGGCTATGCCTTTTTAGCATTACCATGGGCAAGTTGTTTTGTTATACGACCAAAGAATAAATTACTACTGTATAAAAACATGGAGGTAATGAGTTTTTATTAGGTCCATGATAACAATTATTAATTTCATTTTATATTGGTAATAATAAGCAGTAGAGTAATGAGTTTATAATTATTATGATCACCAATAATTTTATTATAACCAAATTTTTGCTTCAAAAACGTGTGTTCACGAAGTAGCGCACATATAACCAGCGGCTTATTTAGAATATTGCCACGGGGGGGGGTCTATACCTTTCGTTTTATCTTTCTTTCTTTCTTTCTTTCTGTCTTTAAAAAGCGCCGCAGGCGAAAATTTTTTCGATACCACGCCCTATTTTGAACTATCAAAATTTATAATTTCTATGTTTTGATAGCTGAACCCAAAAAAGGAAGAAATTAAGAAATTTTTAAATATAAACGCAATAATGGGAATATATATTTTTTTAAATATTTATGTTTAAAAATATATATCTCTACATAATATGACCGATTCCGAAAATGATTGGTTTTCAAGTTATTTTTGCCATTTTTTTTTGCCAAGTTTGGCCATGTTGTTTTGTTATCTGTGACACAGTTACTTAATTATTTGTAAAAACAAAGTATTGCTAATAGTTCTAGTTTGCAAAAGAATTACAAAACTAAGTGAACATCATTTCAATTTTTTTAAATCAAATAAATTAGACACGTAGGTAAAAAACAAGAAAAAAATTGAAATAACTCGAAAACCAAGCATTTTCGGAATAGGTCATATTTAAGAAAAAATCACAAATTACCTCCTGCGAGGAATTAATCGAATTATCAATCACCATATATATATTATTTTACTCACTTAAATTAGAAATTAAATGCAACAAGGCATCTGATGTGTTCTGAGTTTTTTTTAATGTTGAGCCCACGGGGGGGGTCCAGACCCCTCGGACCCCCCCCCCCCTAAATACGCCACTGCACATAACACTGACATAATACCGTGCGAGCAAAAATTATTTGCATCAAAGAGGGCCTTCCATCTAAGGACGTAATGCTTAGCCGTAGAGCTTAATACCTGTTGGGTGTCAGTAACTACCTCAATTAACAATCAATCAGTTATTCCGTCATCTTTGACAGTCGTTACAAGTAATTTGAATCAGCGCTAATTTTGCCAATTTCTTGAACAATTCGCACAATGGGCTTTACGGAACAGCACAAAACATTCATGGTTGAAGCGTATTTTCGAAACGGGGTTAGAGTAAATGGTGAGTGGCAATATAATCTGAGTTTGTGCATGGACGATTTTTACGAGCATTTTCCTAACGTTGCTTTTATTGCTGGGGATTTTTATCATCGCCTGAAAAGAACCGTGGCTGTGTTTAGGGAAACAGGTTCTATACAACACAAAAAAGGAGCAGAAAGACCATCGGTAAGAACAGAAGAACTTGTTGCAAACGTTCGTGAAATAATGCAAAATACGCCAACAAATTGTATTAGACCCCTGTCCCAAGAAGTGGGAAGATCAATGGCCAATTTCAGCAATTTATGTAATTCTTTTTCTTTCTGTATATTCTTACTTTGTTAATTTTGTAAACAACAAAAATAAATTAATTTGTAATTGTCTACAAATGTGTACTTATTTTGTTACTCATTAGTTTGTCATATCATGTCATAATATGAATTTGACAAAATTTTAACCTAGATGTGGTTAGATATATCGTCCCCATATCTTTGTGATCTAAACCAAGCTCTACGTTTTTTAATCCAAGCCCTCTTTGATGCAAATAATTTTTGCTCGCACGGTATAAGTAAGAGTAAGAATATCTATGAGTGTATTAATATTAAATTAATTCACAATAAGAGCTACGGGTCTGAGATTACTGTGTAGAGCTCGGATGAGTAATAGTGAGTAATTCTGTACTGACCTGACACCTTAGAAGTGGGGAATGACGGTTTAACGGAATTTACCTCTTCACCGTCGATAAGCCGTGAGGCACCACCGAATAGGTGGGATACTCTGTACGTTCTACTCTGTTCATCGTGTGTGATAAGTCTTGGTTGCACTAAATGGTACAAGGGAGAGTTCTAAATAGCCAAAATCCCAATGATTGTTCCTCGCGTCGGTGTTTCGTCCTTTTAAACTCATCAGGGGCACCTGCCCGCTTGCGCGGGCCTTCGGCAGACACTATTTAATCATGTATAACCACGTAGAGGATATTTGTACATATTCTGGTATGCTGCATTGCAGTAATAGGTAAAAGAGGTTTAATTGTTAAAAGAGCAATATTTTTTGTTGACATGCCAGGATATAAATGGAATAAGTATAATTTTTTATTTTAACAGAGTACCTACCTAAGCATAGTACGTGTACCAATTTTCAGCAATATAGCTTCAAATTATTTACAGTTATTGGTACCCCCCTCAAAATAGGCTCCACCCTTTTTTTCAACCCCTAAGTCAATTTTGAAATAATGACAAAACAGGTATAATAATAAACACCTTAAGTTACCTTATACAGGGTCAAAAACAAATAAACTTTGCATCACATACGAACAAATTTTAATAGACCAATTTTGATTTTGTAGAAAAACACACATTTAATATGGCGCTACTTTAAAGAAAATGTATCTGAAATAAAGCCTTGTCAAAACTGAGAAGTTTTAGATGTGGCTGAAGTTATAAACGGATTCAGAAACGATTCCACCAACGAGTTCCCAATATTGGGAGATATAAGATATAATTGAAAAAATACGTTTTTCTTACATGTTGTATAGTCAGCTGGCCCAGACAGTAAAAATTATTTGTGATATACATACGGGGGTTTGTTCTGAAAATTGGTTAGTCTGCCAGGGGCTGCAGGGGTGGATAACTTATTAAAATTAATAAATTATCAAAATTGGTCCCAAGAAAGAGTAAACGATTTTTGTAGACCGTTAGATTTTGATATGAGGTAAGAATCAATATTAACAAAGTTTTTATACACCAGAAACGGAAAAAGTCAGGGGCGGCGAGGGTGAAATTAATTAATTAAAGTTACTATTGGGAATAATAAATAGTAAACGAATTTGGTACACCACTAGCTTTTGCCAAAATATAAGGTTTACAACTAAAGAAGTTATTATATGTCAGAAACGGCAAAAGTCAGGGGCGGCGAGGGTGAAATTGATTTATTAAAGTTACTATTGGGAATAATAAATAGTAAACGAATTTGGTACACCACTAGATTTTGCCAAAATATAAGGTTTACAACTAAAAAAGTTATTATATACCAGAAACGGAAAAAGTCAGGGGCGGCGAGGGTGAAATTAATTAATTAAAGTTACTATTGGGAATAATAAATAGTAAACGAATTTGGTACACCACTAGATTTTGCCAAAATATAAGGTTTACAACTAAAAAAGTTATTATATACCAGAAACGGAAAAAGTCAGGGGCGGCGAGGGTGAAATTAATTAATTAAAGTTACTATTGGGAAAAATAAATAGTAAACGAATTTGGTACACCACTAGATTTTGCCAAAATATAAGGTTTACAACTAAAAAAGTTATTATATACTAGAAACGGAAAAAGTCAGGGGCGGCGAGGGTGAAATTTATTAATTAAAGTTACCATTGGGAATAATAAATAGTAAACGAATTTGGTACACCACTAGATTTTGCCAAAATATAAGGTTTATAACTAAAAAAGTTTCTATATATCAGAAACGGCAAAAGTCAGGGGCGGCGGGGGTGAAATTTATTAATTAAAGTTACCATTGGGAATAATAAATAGTAAACGAATTTGGTACACCACTAGATTTTGCCAAAATATAAGGTTTATAACTAAAAAAGTTTCTATATATCAGAAACGGCAAAAGTCAGGGGCGGCGAGGGTGAAATTGATTTATTAAAGTTACTATTGGGAATAATAAATAGTAAACGAATTTGGTACACCACTAGATTTTGCCAAAATATAAGGTTTATAACTAAAAAAGTTTCTATATATCAGAAACGAAAAAAGTCAGGGGCGGCGGGGGTGAAATTTATTAATTAAAGTTACCATTGGGAATAATAAATAGTAAACGAATTTGGTACACCACTAGATTTTGCCAAAATATAAGGTTTATAACTAAAAAAGTTTCTATATATCAGAAACGGCAAAAGTCAGGGGCGGCGAGGGTGAAATTGATTTATTAAAGTTACTATTGGGAATAATAAATAGTAAACGAATTTGGTACACCACTAGATTTTGCCAAAATATAAGGTTTATAACTAAAAAAGTTTCTATATATCAGAAACGAAAAAAGTCTAAGTTATAAACCTTATATTTTGGCAAAATCTAGTGGTGTACCAAATTCGTTTACTATTTATTATTCCCAATGGTAACTTTAATTAATAAATTTCACCCCCGCCGCCCCTGACTTTTTTCGTTTCTGATATATAGAAACTTTTTTAGTTATAAACCTTATATTTTGGCAAAATCTAGTGGTGTACCAAATTCGTTTACTATTTATTATTCCCAATAGTAACTTTAATAAATCAATTTCACCCTCGCCGCCCCTGACTTTTGCCGTTTCTGATATATAGAAACTTTTTTAGTTATAAACCTTATATTTTGGCAAAATCTAGTGGTGTACCAAATTCGTTTACTATTTATTATTCCCAATGGTAACTTTAATTAATAAATTTCACCCCCGCCGCCCCTGACTTTTGCCGTTTCTGATATATAGAAACTTTTTTAGTTATAAACCTTATATTTTGGCAAAATCTAGTGGTGTACCAAATTCGTTTACTATTTATTATTCCCAATGGTAACTTTAATTAATAAATTTCACCCTCGCCGCCCCTGACTTTTTCCGTTTCTAGTATATAATAACTTTTTTAGTTGTAAACCTTATATTTTGGCAAAATCTAGTGGTGTACCAAATTCGTTTACTATTTATTATTCCCAATAGTAACTTTAATTAATTAATTTCACCCTCGCCGCCCCTGACTTTTTCCGTTTCTGGTATATAATAACTTTTTTAGTTGTAAACCTTATATTTTGGCAAAATCTAGTGGTGTACCAAATTCGTTTACTATTTATTATTCCCAATAGTAACTTTAATTAATTAATTTCACCCTCGCCGCCCCTGACTTTTTCCGTTTCTGGTATATAATAACTTTTTTAGTTGTAAACCTTATATTTTGGCAAAATCTAGTGGTGTACCAAATTCGTTTACTATTTATTATTCCCAATAGTAACTTTAATTAATTAATTTCACCCTCGCCGCCCCTGACTTTTTCCGTTTCTGGTATATAATAACTTTTTTAGTTGTAAACCTTATATTTTGGCAAAATCTAGTGGTGTACCAAATTCGTTTACTATTTATTATTCCCAATAGTAACTTTAATTAATTAATTTCACCCTCGCCGCCCCTGACTTTTGCCGTTTCTGATATATAGAAACTTTTTTAGTTATAAACCTTATATTTTGGCAAAATCTAGTGGTGTACCAAATTCGTTTACTATTTATTATTCCCAATAGTAACTTTAATTAATAAATTTCACCCCCGCCGCCCCTGACTTTTTTCGTTTCTGATATATAGAAACTTTTTTAGTTATAAACCTTATATTTTGGCAAAATCTAGTGGTGTACCAAATTCGTTTACTATTTATTATTCCCAATAGTAACTTTAATAAATCAATTTCACCCTCGCCGCCCCTGACTTTTGCCGTTTCTGATATATAGAAACTTTTTTAGTTATAAACCTTATATTTTGGCAAAATCTAGTGGTGTACCAAATTCGTTTACTATTTATTATTCCCAATGGTAACTTTAATTAATAAATTTCACCCCCGCCGCCCCTGACTTTTGCCGTTTCTGATATATAGAAACTTTTTTAGTTATAAACCTTATATTTTGGCAAAATCTAGTGGTGTACCAAATTCGTTTACTATTTATTATTCCCAATGGTAACTTTAATTAATAAATTTCACCCTCGCCGCCCCTGACTTTTTCCGTTTCTGGTATATAATAACTTTTTTAGTTGTAAACCTTATATTTTGGCAAAATCTAGTGGTGTACCAAATTCGTTTACTATTTATTATTCCCAATGGTAACTTTAATTAATAAATTTCACCCCCGCCGCCCCTGACTTTTTTCGTTTCTGATATATAGAAACTTTTTTAGTTATAAACCTTATATTTTGGCAAAATCTAGTGGTGTACCAAATTCGTTTACTATTTATTATTCCCAATAGTAACTTTAATAAATCAATTTCACCCTCGCCGCCCCTGACTTTTGCCGTTTCTGATATATAGAAACTTTTTTAGTTATAAACCTTATATTTTGGCAAAATCTAGTGGTGTACCAAATTCGTTTACTATTTATTATTCCCAATGGTAACTTTAATTAATAAATTTCACCCCCGCCGCCCCTGACTTTTGCCGTTTCTGATATATAGAAACTTTTTTAGTTATAAACCTTATATTTTGGCAAAATCTAGTGGTGTACCAAATTCGTTTACTATTTATTATTCCCAATGGTAACTTTAATTAATAAATTTCACCCTCGCCGCCCCTGACTTTTTCCGTTTCTAGTATATAATAACTTTTTTAGTTGTAAACCTTATATTTTGGCAAAATCTAGTGGTGTACCAAATTCGTTTACTATTTATTATTCCCAATAGTAACTTTAATTAATTAATTTCACCCTCGCCGCCCCTGACTTTTTCCGTTTCTGGTATATAATAACTTTTTTAGTTGTAAACCTTATATTTTGGCAAAATCTAGTGGTGTACCAAATTCGTTTACTATTTATTATTCCCAATAGTAACTTTAATTAATTAATTTCACCCTCGCCGCCCCTGACTTTTTCCGTTTCTGGTATATAATAACTTTTTTAGTTGTAAACCTTATATTTTGGCAAAATCTAGTGGTGTACCAAATTCGTTTACTATTTATTATTCCCAATAGTAACTTTAATAAATCAATTTCACCCTCGCCGCCCCTGACTTTTGCCGTTTCTGACATATAATAACTTCTTTAGTTGTAAACCTTATATTTTGGCAAAATCTAGTGGTGTACCAAATTCGTTTACTATTTATTATTCCCAATAGTAACTTTAATTAATTAATTTCACCCTCGCCGCCCCTGACTTTTTCCGTTTCTGGTGTATAAAAACTTTGTTAATATTGATTCTTACCTCATATCAAAATCTAACGGTCTACAAAAATCGTTTACTCTTTCTTGGGACCAATTTTGATAATTTATTAATTTTAATAAGTTATCCACCCCTGCAGCCCCTGGCAGACTAACCAATTTTCAGAACAAACCCCCGTATGTATATCACAAATAATTTTTACTGTCTGGGCCAGCTGACTATACAACATGTAAGAAAAACGTATTTTTTCAATTATATCTTATATCTCCCAATATTGGGAACTCGTTGGTGGAATCGTTTCTGAATCCGTTTCTAACTTCAGCCACATAAGTTTTAGGTAGGTTGCGTTGAGTCTTATTTTGCAAAAGTGGTGCAATTTACAAAATATAGGTAAAAAATCAAAATAATCTTATGCAGCTAAATTTTTTGCATGTGTGCTAGAAACTGCATTTAAAAAAACTTTTTCTTATAACTTTTTTCGATATTTTCAGAAATAACCCCACTTTTGAATTATTTTTTGGAAAAAATTAGGTAAAATTTGACAGATACTGCGAATCACGTGACTACTATTTTTTTTGCTTAATTTTCATCTCGATTAAAGCAGAACTTGATGCCAAAGTCAAATTTTGAATAAAGCTATTAATAAAAAAAGTTCCATATGATGCGGACTTTACTGGTGAAACTGTATGATACAAGCGATTCCCAGAGACAACTGGACACCATCAAAATAGTATGTGGTTTGGTGACTGTTTAAAGGTTGGAGACAATGATTTTTCTTGAATGATGAAAGAGTTTTGGACTTCCATTGTTTTTATTTGCTTTAAATCACAACGTTTCAACTGGTAAGTATCTCCAGTAGTCTTCAGGTGAATACTGGTGGAATACAGTATTCACCTGAAGACGACTGGAGATACTTACCCGTTGAAACGTTGTGATTTAAAGCAAATAAACACAATGGAAGTCCAAAACTCTTTAATCATTCAGTATGTGGTTTACTCCCTACATTTTGCTGAAAGTGGCATCGTTTTATTCGAGAAGACGATTATCGTTTATCAAATGGTTCCCTGTATTAAACGTTCCGACAAAAACTATAAACGTTATAAAAAAAGGTTCATTTTTTCTTTTCGTCCTTTTTTCTATTGTTTTTCGGCAACGTGTCCAACCAAGCCTTGCACCGAGCTAGATTTACAATAATTACATTTCCTTTTTACAACAGTAAACTTTATGACAACCGTTTTACAACAATACACTTTGGGAGATACAATTTTTAATTTTACCTTTCACAATAGTTAACTTTATGATATACGGTTTTTATTTATTTCTTACTATAGTAACGTTTATGACTTACCGTTTTAATTTTCGTTTCCACAACTGGTACGCTTTATGATATCCGTATTTTTTACTACAGCAGTTTTTATAATTTTATTGTTTTTCACTAGAGGAAATGCATGTTTTATATATTTTTTTCTAATTTTGTCTCGAAACAGATCTATTTCGATCTCGCTAGCGCGTTCGAAATAGATCTATTTCGAACTCCGAATTTTATTATTTATAGGTTGGCCCTACACAACGAAATATTTCGTTGGCCCTACATGACATGTTTTTTTTTCACCGTTTAGCATAGCATTCTAGATAACTAATATTTTTTAGTCCAAATATGCAAAATACTACACGAACCCACGTATGTATGTTTGGTTGCTTAGATCTACAAATCTGTATGTATTGTTTTAGTTCATTAAAACACGCATATTAAATAATAACTTTATTGACGGAGAAATATTTTGCTTTTGTAGATGCTTCGAGCTATCATTTTCTGCCAAATCCTATCCAAAACTCAATCTACTAACCTTTCAATGTCGATTTTAACTACAACTTTATTTAAATTTTCCATCTTCCCTATACTAAATTGCAATGCCGTGACGTAAAATCACGTATTTTGAAATTCGAAAAAAAGTAGCAAAATTGCCCGAATTTTCGAACGCTCTGTATATGTACCGAATGTACAAGGATCACACAACGTATTCCGTCCAATTTCAAATCTCATCGCTAAAATAACTTTAGAATCTCGTGGTGAAAATGGGTCAATAAATTAACAAATGACAGTTCGCAAAATAAGACGCCTGTCCCAAGAAGTGGGAAGATCTTATGGAACATGCAGGACTATTCTTAAGAAGCAGCTAAATTTATTTTCTTATAAAGTGCAAGTATTCCAAAAAATACAAGCCGCAGATTTTGAAAGACGCAGGAATTACTCTCAATGGTCTCAATGGAGATACTGGTCAACACTTTCGAAAATATGAAGAAACGTGTGAATTTATGCTTGGAGCATGGCGGTGGCCAATTTCAGCAATTTATGTAATTATTTTTCTTTTTCTTTCTGTATATTCTTACTTTGTTAATTTTGTAAACAACAAAAACAAATTTGTATTTGTCTACTTATTTTATTACTCATAAGTTTGGCATATCATGAATTTGACAAATTTTTAACCTAGATTTGGTTAGATATATCGTCCCTATATCATTGTGATCTAAACCAAGCCCTAAGTTTTTTAATCCAAGCCCTCTTTGATGCAAATAATTTTTGCTCGCACGGTAGAACATAAAAACTAACTATAAAAAAGTGCTTTTTGTTTTCGTTGAAATTAAAACTTAGGGCGCAGAAAATTAAGAACCAAGACTGAAATTTATTTTATTTATAATTACAAATTAACAGATGGCGAAGGCGAAGGTAGAAGAACTTAGTCCTGTCCTGTTTCTGTAGCCAACCGCTTAACGTAAAATATACCAGACTTCCACAGGGTGCCCTTCAAATTAAATTTAAATAATTAAAAACAATGTATTTTTGATCTTTGTCACCGCAGTTTTTCAAAGATTCTTTAACTTTGTTAGAGCAAGAGGAAAAGCGAACAGAAGAATGGTCTTTCGGCGAAACTAATTTAGTTTAAGACGTTATTATTATATACACGTTCACGCATAGAGTTTGGAAAAGGAAAAACACTTTTTATTACTTAGTAGGTATAGAAAAAAAAGTAATTCTTTATAAAAACGTACGCTTGTGCTGAAACTACAATTTCGAATATCAGATTTGCGATGGTGTGTGGAAATCTAAAAATTTTAGGCCTTCTCTTGGTTCAGCAGTCTGGATTTACTAAATTTCCATGTTTCCTGTACGAGTGGAATAGCAGGAATCGAGAAGAACATTGGATAAAAAGGAGACTGGCCACAAAGAGAGACTGAAATCAAACATGTAATTCGCGAAAGTCTTATTGACCCTCAAAAAGTTTTACTTCCACCACTTTACATAAAACTTGGACTTATGAAACAATTTTTTAAGGCAATAAACAAAGAAGGAAGTTGTTTTAAATATTTGTGTAAAACATTTTCGGCTCTGTCAGAGTCAAAATTAAAGGAGGGAATCTTTGTAGGGCCACAGATTAGGAGTTTGATGAAAGATACAGAATTTGAAAATGTAATGGAAGATAAGAAAAAACATGCATGGAATGCTTTAAAGAAGTTGAACATAAATTTTTAGGGAATTATAAAGACACAAACTATGTTGAGATCGTTGAAAATAAGCTGGAAAAATTCAGTATTCTTGGTTGCAATATGAGTATAAAAATTCACTTTTTACATTCTCATTCGGACTATATTTCCCGGAAAATATTGGGTACGTGAGTAAAGAGCAAGGTGAAAGATTTTATCGAGATATTAAAGAGATGGAAAGAGGATACCAGGGGCGCTGGGACACAAAAATGATGGCCGATTACTGTTGGATATTGAGAAGAGATCTTCCTTTAGCTGAATATGACAACCAAAAGAAGCTTTTCTGAAAAAACGTTTTTTTAAGAAGCGTAAAGAATAAATAACTATGTATACTAGTTTCTATGTCTATGTTTTATATATTTTTGTATTTTTTCCTTAATATATTATAAAACTAGCTTATAAATAAAATATATGAATGAAATAAATCGTGTTTTTTCTATATTTTGGATTTTACTGCTTTGAACAATAACCTTGATATAAAAACTAAAAGTCGATTTGAAAACAGCGCTACCCAATTACTAGAAAACAGTTAAAATTTTTAAATCAACTTTCAAAATGTTTTAAAATGCAGGCCTGTATTTTTCTATGTACCTAATTAGTAAGTTCCAGTTCAATTTTTCATTCAAGTTAATGGTCCCACAATAATCTAAAATTTTCTCACCGTTTGTCGTTTCGAATAATGATCAAAACGATGCGCGGAAACCACTGTTGCGGTGACGAAAAGTATAAAAATAAACTTGTGGCTGCCTGCCGCGGTTTCGTTCACAGATCAGCGATTTTCGACGATTTCTCGCCAAGAACAGGAAGCAAAACTAAATAAAACACAACCAGGATAAGCCAATTTACTTTATCAAAGAACCTGTTACCAGGAATATGGAGCTATAAAATAATGCTATTATAATAAAATCAAAAGGAAGCATCATCAGTAGATAAAATTTACGGTGATTTTTTTACGGCGGGCCATAGATTTTTATATACGGTAAATGTTTGACGATTTCATGTCAGGTGCTGTTTTATTGGAAATTTAAACCTTTAATAGCTCACAAACTAGTCGAACTGTTCGTCGAGCCGCTCGACGCCATAAAACCAAAAAAAAATGACAAAGTGGCAATTTTTCATTATTTACCTTTAAAGCTAGCTGAAACTGGACCCGGGAAATTGGTTTAATAATTTGCGAATGAATTACGGAACCTACTACTATTTTCAAATTAGTTACCCCTTTTATCGAACAAGACACGCAGTTGAGACAAGCTATTACACCACATGAGTGACTTTCAGCAACCTTAAGATTCCTTGCTGCAGGCAAAGGTTATGAATGGTTTAAAATTTGTTTTCATCTCATGTTATATGCTTTGGATGACATTATTTCTGAGACCTTAAGTTTCTATTTTGACCAAAAAACCCATGGCCGGATTTAAGCTTCGTGGGGCCGGGTGCTAACTGTACTTGTGGCTCCCTCATTTTTTTTTTTAGAAGACGAAGACTATTGTTACATTGCCTACGGTACGCTGTGATTTGAATATAACAGATACTTAAACTTTTAATTAAAATTGTATTTATTCAACTTAAACTGAAAAATAATACAAAAAGCATAAACAAAATAAAACATCATGTAAAAACACATAAAAACAGTTTGTTTAATTTAAAAAAAGGAACATTTCTATTCTCATACAAAAAAACCAATAAAAATAACAGTTTACAAAGCTTTTTTACGTTTTTTTTTTTAACAAGTGCTTTTAAAACAACAAACACTGTCCAAATTAATATCCCGCAACACTTCACTTTCAATCGAGCATAACGATAAGGCTACTAATCTGTCTTCTCCCATTATCGATCTTAACCTATTTTTTATAAAACTTAATTTTGAAAATGATCTTTCAGATTCGCAGTTTGCAATGGGAATAATCAAATAGATTCTTAATGCTACATAGGTATTTGGAAACATGGAAACTATAAGTATCATTTTTTATTATAATCTCTAACATTTCTTTAGCGCTAAATACATAATCAGCATCTTCAGGGCTATCTATAGAATATTTGTCTTTATCGTTTGCACACAGATTTTTTAAAATATGGTATAGATACTATGATACTAAATAATCGCGAAAAAATATGATTTCGTCAGCAAACGTCAAGTCTTCTTTATAGGTTGATACTAATTTTTTGGCGCTTTCTACTAATTGCTCTCTTCCAATTTTTGTAATATTACTATATTTATATAAATCCAAAAAGATCCGTAATATAACTGAAGGACTCACGGCGCTTTTCTTGGACTAGTTTGTCCACTGCAACGTAGAAAAAAAATTTTTTAGTAGATTTTACATACAAGCACGTAGCCAGGAAATGTATTCGGGGGGGGGGGGGGGGGTCCGGCAGTGGCGTATTTCGGATTTTGATGAGGGTGGCCTTTTTTCTTTCCTTCTTAAAAAATGCGCCGCAGGCAAAAGATTTTTAGGTGCCACGCCCTTTTTTTCACTCTCGAAACTTGGAAATTCTTAGTTTCGATAGCCTAACCCGAAAAAACGTAGATATTATAATATATAGAAAAATTAAAATTTTTATTTTAAAAATTATTTTTTTTAAGTTATGTATAATATTATGTGTTATTTTCCTATTTTGCTGAAAAAAAAAACTTTTCTGAGAATTTCGGGGGGGTCCGGACCCTCTGGTCCCCCACCCTGGCTACGTGCTTGTTTACATAATAATACCACATAAGCCCAAAAAAACATGTTTTTTTTAAATAGAATTTTCGACAATAATTTTTAAATCAAAAGAGTATTGAATTTGTAACTTTATTTATCGTTAATATCGTTATAGTAAAATCTATACAAAAAATACTCGTTTTTTTTAGAGTGTTAAGTTCCTCGGTGAGTTTCTAGTTATCACCACCCTGCCCTGGCCGGGGCCCCTTTTGATCTTGGGGCAGGGTGGTGTAGCACCCTAAGAACCCCTCCAAATCCAGGCCTGAAACCGGTAATATTCGAAATTTCCAATCATATGCGTAATGCAATTTTCTTACCTGTGACCAAGGGCGGATCCAGAAATTAATCCTGGGGGGGGTCAAACAGTGCCGAAGGCGCAAAAATAGCGCCGCAGGCGAAAATTTTTAGAGGTTTTTAGAGGAAGAAGATGAAACAATTAAAAATATGATAAACCTTATTTGTGCCGAAGCTGAAATGATATCCGCATGCCGACCATTAGTTGAGAATCTCTTCGGTTCAGAGAAAGTGTCCAATTTTGCGACATCCGTGTGTGATTGCTGGCCTTTAATTCAAGAAATTTCAGACATTGATACTCCCGATGAAGGCACCAGACTTGCTAATAAATTAAGAAAACTTATAGTTTGCACTAAGGATATATTACAAAAGCTTTTAGTTTCGTTATTGCTAATAAGTCCTCATTCAATGACTACTGAGAGGATTATTTCCCATTACAACATATTAAAAAGCCAGGAAGAATTTGATTAAATGAAGATACAATGAATGATCGTCTCTTAGTGTCATTGAATGGAGTTGGAACAGCCCATTTTGATCCAAGACCGGCAGTCGCCGAGTTTTTAATGAAAAAAGAACATGGGTTTAGAGAACCAACTCCTGAAATATACAAAACTAGAGATTTTATTAGTACATTTTTTAGAGATAATCCTAAATTATAATCTTATTAATGAAGTTCGTTTTACAATGAAAATGAGTAGGTAACGAGTTCCTTTTTGCATGACGCCGTAAAATATCAGTGTTTTCAATTTGTAGAAAAAATGTGCACTGGGTTATGAACTCACTCTTTTTGACTCCACAATAGTTTTTACGTATGTTGAAATGTAAACCGCCCAGGGGGGGGGGGGGTCATGACCCCCATGACCCCCCCCCAGGATCCGCCCTTGCCAACTTGTTAAAAACACGACGTTTTAAATAGAGTGCTTTGCACAAAGCGTCAGATGGAAATATTTAATTATGATTTGTCAATATACGGTAAAAATTGTGTTTTTCGTTTGGCCATTATTAAAAACATCTACTTTCTAGTGAGTAGTGAGAAACAGATAATAGCACAAAAAGGATGTAAAGTCTGTTTAATTACAGCTGACCGTTACGTCACGACTAGTGCTAGTCCTCCTAACGTTCGTGAATTAGGTGAGATAGTAAATTTGCGTCAATAATTAATGTCGTAAAATTTTATCAGTCAAAAAAATTGTATTGTCATTTTTGACATTTTTAATCAGCGTTATTTCAAAAATGTCACAGTATTGTAAAAAAGAACAAGAATTAATTTAAAAATTATTTGATTATTTTTATTGAGAAAGTGATGCCGAAAAGACTTTTTTCTATTTCACGTTCATAATGAGTTCAGTACGACCCTCATTTGCGGATCGTAATGAAGCTATTTCGATACGCGTTTTTTCTTTATTTGATGTTGGTAACATTTAAATGTTTTATTTCATTGACTTGCGCGGCCTTTGTGATTTACGAGAAAACCCATTTTTCGCAGAGGAAAACTAGCTTGATAACTTACTTTTTTATTCTGTGTGGATAACAGTCATGTATGTTGGTTGCATAAATCTATAAATCAATCTTTTGTAGATGCTTCAAGCTATCATTTTCTGCCAAATCCTATCCAAAATTCAATCTACTAACCTTCTAATGTCGATTTTAACTTCAACTTTATTTGAATTTTCCATCTTTCCTATACTAAATTGCAATGCCGTGACGTAAAATCACGTCTTTTGAAATTCGAAAAAAAGTAGCAAAATCTCCCGAATTTCCGAACGCTCTGTATATGTACCGAATGTACAAGGATCACACAACGTATTCCGTCCAATTTCAAATCTCATATCGCTAAAATAACTTTAGAATCTCGTGGTGAAAATGGGTCAATAAATCAAAAAATGACAGTTTACAAAATAATTTTTGTTGTCCAGAGGCTCCTATGATAAAAAATAGTATTACAAACATAAAATTTAGACATAAAAATTTACAAAATTTGAAGGATTTATTTTCTTTTTAAAATGTATTTTTCTTGATTATAAAAGGTGAAATAGAAAAAAATGTATAAAGCACATGTTTCATAAGGCGTTTTAGCGCCCGTGTCAATAAAAAAACTCGCCACTTCGTGGCTCGTTTTTTAAAGTAGACGCGGGCGCTAAAACCGCTTCTTATGAAACTCGTACTTTAATATACTATTTTATCCTTTAACGCAGTTTACGAGGTAAGTAGATATAATAAAGCAGAAATTGTGAAAACATAAATAGTAAACATGAAAAATATATGGCAATGTTTTTATAAATACCTATCTGTTTTAGAGAATTTCTGATGCTTTGGGAGTTTCGTGTTCAACAATCCAATGAATTAAGGCAAAGGGGATAGAGAGGGATGTAGATTTTAAGAATCGCAATAATGTAGCTATTTTGTCATCACGTGATCGACAACTTTACGAAATTCATGAAAATACCGTAAGAGAGCGTATTTATGGGATGTATAGAACAGGTGAACACGTTAGCTAGCATTCGCTCAATACAACTAAACCTTAACATCATTGATGTTGAAATATCCACTGGTTCATTAACGGACTGTTTAAAAACGTAAAATTTAAATGGTGTAAATGTACTGTATCAAACAGGCATTTTTTAATAGAGCAATAGCCCAAAAACGAGTAGAATTTTTAAGAGAATTTAAGAATAATGGCAACTCTTAATTTCCCTTAGAACCTGTTTTTCTGGGTAAAGCCTGGATATACATAAAGGGGCTTTTAGGCGAAGTTCGCAAGATGATACTCTTCATATACAGTTAAAAAAAATCGTCAGAGGGTGTACCGTATATTATTCTACATGCTGGTTCAGAAAATGGATTTGTGAATAATGCAAGTTTGATATTCAAGTCTGGTCTAAAATTTGGTGATTATCATGATTCGAAACTTGGAAAAACCGTCGCTTATTATCATGGACAACGCCACCTATAATTCTGGGCTAATTGAAAATATTCCAAATACAAGTTGATCAAAAAGATTACTTATTGCATGGTTAGAACAAAGACAAATTCCGATTTTACCATTTGCAATGAAGGATCAGATTTGGATAATAGTGAAGTATACCATATCAGTGGCGCAGCCAGAATTTTGTATTAGGGGGGGTTTAAAAAAAAAAACAGAATTTCACAATTTTAAAAACTAAAACTAGACCAGGGTCGATAATTTTTGAAACCAAAAAAAATAATAGTAGGATGAAACCCATTGGAAAAGGAAGAGAATATAACAAAAATGAAAGAAAAAATAATTTACGGGCGATCCGAGGTCGCGAAGTGGAAGGGAGTGAGTTTTTAAGAGTAGAAAACGATTTATCTAGATTTCCGGCAAAACTACAAGTCCTATGGAAAAACGTTAAATGGCAAAGTTGTAGGTAATAAAAAGATCTAGAACTTTTGTATTTACACTTTTTACACATCCTAATCTCAAAATCTATGTGAAAAATTCAAATAGGTAACCAAGTTTTTGGTTTTTTATTTTTATCTTTTACAAGAAAAA
This sequence comes from Polydrusus pterygomalis, assembly GCA_963969555.1. Classification (NCBI taxonomy): domain Eukaryota; kingdom Metazoa; phylum Arthropoda; class Insecta; order Coleoptera; family Curculionidae; genus Polydrusus; species Polydrusus pterygomalis. The sequence goes on from OZ018376.1 coordinate 9,562,366, forward strand.
TAAATTTGGTGAAAACTTACCTTTTTATGTCCCAAACACACTGTAATTTTTTTGATTTAAAATATTAATTTTTTCACCTTAATTTGACTTAATATCAAAAAAGCACCCTAATTTTCAATCGAAAATTCTCATGTCAAAATATCTGCTTTTTTAAAAAAGTCGGTGGGGTTTTTGTTCGTTGAAATCTCTACTTTCTGATGGTGTAAAAAAAATATACATTACTATGGTAAATGTTCTCAAAAAATGCAAAGAAACGAAAAAAACTCGAATCCGACATTTTTTAAAAAATTATTATGTACAATTTAGAGCTATTTATTAAAATGTATACTTTAATTACTCGAAAAACGTAAGATTCCATGTTACATTGATAAACAAAAAAATTACAAATACATAAAACATAAAGATCGCAAAAAATATGCGAAAATAGTTGTTCTAAATATAATTAAAGGTAGGATTTAAAGGGGATTTCATCACATTTACCATAGTAATGTATATTTTTTTACACCATCAGAAAGTAGAGATTTCAAGGAACAAAAAGCCCACCGACTTTTTTAAAAAAGCAGATATTTTGACGTGCGAATTTTCGATTGAAAATTAGGGTGCTTTTTCGATATTAAGTCAAAATAAGGTGAAAGAATAAATATTTTAAATCAAAAAAATTACAGTGTGTTTGGGACATAAAAAGGTAAGTTTTCACCAAATTTCGTGAAAAAAAAATGTTTCTTATAAACCAAAAACTTGGTTATTTGAATTTTTCACATAAATTTTGAGGGTATGTGAAAAAAGTGTAAATACAAAAGTTGTAGATCTTTTTATTACCTACAACTTTTCTATTTAACGTTTTTCTATAGGACTTGTAGTTTTGCCGGAAATCGAGATAAATCGTTTTCTACCCTTAAAAACTCACCCCCTTCCACTTCCCGACCTCGGATCGTCCGTAAATTATTTTTTCTTTCATTTTTGTTATATTCTCTTCCTTTTTCAATGGGTTTCATCCTACTATTATTTTTTTTCACTTTTTACGATTTTCAAAGGCTTCAGCCCTGCTCTAAACCGTAAAAAACCATCTTAGTCTGGGCGTCTGGGGGGATTTTAACCCCTAAAACCCCCCCCTCGCTGCGCCACTGTACCATATCCCACTCAAACGTTACAACTAATCTGGAAAGCGTAATTTATTCTATTTTGTAAATATTTTAATTTTATTTTAATAGGTTAGATGAACTAGCATTGTAACATGGACATCGAATTTTAAGACTTTCTCCATATCATTGCCATATTAATCCTATTGAAATGATGCAAAAATAAATTCTATGCATCATGTAACAAATGGCGTAGTTTTGGGTATGTGAAATGAAGCCATAGAAAATATAACAGTAGAAAAATGGAAAAATTATTGAACACACACTAATGAAATTATAAATGGTGTGTGAAAACTAGAAATATTTATCGATGCTTCAGATACTGGTTCCCCTTATTATTAACTTGGACGAATCTGATGATGATGATCCTTGCAAAATGGCATCAGTTGTATTTCGATATTTTTGTCACAGAAAAAAGATGGGTTTATTTTGCCAAGTCACGAATTTTTAAATAAGGTCTTTTTATTTCAAGGAAAAGAAACTTAGGTACAGTTGAGTTCAGAAAGAAGTAGGACACGGACTCTTATCCTATGTAAACCAGGCTTTTAAAAACTCAAAAGTTTGACATGACACTGACATCCTTTTTTAAATTAAAAAAATGTATATTTTTTATAAGTAGTTATTGATTCGAAGCATAATGCCTAGGCTTGACAATGTTCAAAGGATTCAAATAATTGTGTTTTTAAATGACGGAATACCTATACGAGACGTTGCCGCTATAATGCACGTAGCAAAAAAAAAGGTAGAATATATTAAGTACAGATGGGAACCGGATGGAACTTTGTATAAGAAAAAGCCTTCTGGAAGACCAAGAAAAACAACGCAAGAACATGACAATGGTCTTGTGCAATACTTATTTGGAGAAAAATCCCTTTCAAATAATGCGAGCTGCTATTCAGTAAACAAATTTTCCTGGTTCAAGACCGACAGGTTGTCGCAGGGTAAAAGAATCCCATTTAAAAAATTATGTTGCCACCAAAAAGATGAAATTAGGGGAAGAACACAAACAGGCACGAATTATTTTTGCCTTAAATAATATTTTGCGACCAGACTGGAATAGAGTAGTATTTACTGACGAAAAAGTTTTTCAGTCTACGTTTAACGGACATATCAGGGTATACAGACCTCGCAATACTAGATATAGGTTCTGAAAATTTTATCAGTAATTCCGAAAGTTCAGGGAGATTTTCGGTGAATGTATGGGCATGGGTGAGTTATCATGGACTTGGAGTGTGTTGGATTGTAAATGAAAGGTTTAATGCAGTCACTTACAAGAACATTTTGGAATATATTATGATGCCTAATGTATCGCAACATTTCCCTGATCAGAGCTTTATTTTCCTACAAGACAACTGCCCGGTTCACATCGCGGGTATGGTCAAAGATTTGTTCCAGAGGAATATCGTGGAAACTTTGCCGTGGCCTTCAAAAAGTCCCGATATTAATATAATAGAAAACGTGTGGGGTCTAATGGCACGAAAAATATATAAAGCAAATTTCAGACCAGCTAACCGAAATGAGCTTGTTTCATTTATTGAAGAAACGTGGAACGAGTTAAGTGATGATCTGGATTTTGTGAGTGGTCTATACTTATCGATACAAAATAGACTGAATGAGTTTTTATAAAAAAAATGGAGCGATTACTAAATAATAAATAGGTATAATTTAATTTTTTTTAATAATTATTGTGTACAATAAAATGTTTGAATTAAATTAGACTTGTTATTTCTTAATGAAACGAAGAAAACATGGTAATAAAAATTATAAATATGACACGTTTAAGTTTAGCCCAATAAATAAAAAGTTTAGTTTGTTATAATTTGAACACAGTTAATAGCCTGTCCTACTTTTTTATGAACCTTCGGGGTTTATAGGTAGGTTTACAACACACAATCGATGTCCTACTTCTTTCTGAACTCAACTGTACTTCTTTATGTGCAATCGTTGGCTTCTCGCCTTGCACAGGTTGTACTACAAAATTTTTAAAATTATTTACTAATTGTTTACGGTGCCGTTTGTTACGTGTCCCTTTTACCATTATGTGTCCTAATTTTATCTTTTTTTATTTGTTTTTGACTCGTGGAGCCCACTTTAACTAGCCCTGAGGAAGGAAATATATTTTCCGAAACGTCGGCAAATTAAAATGTAACTTTTCATTTGCTCCCTAAAGGTGACTTCCCACGGCCCGTGTTTTTGCAGGCCGGGCCGCGCCGTTGGAAAACGGTCGCCTGGTGTGGCGCGAGGAGGTGCGACGAATCCGCGGCGAGTCGGTAACTTCAAAGGCGCGAACCAGCGCGGCGCGTTTACGCCTGTGCATACCTGTTTTGTTACGGTTAGGGTTATTGTCAATTGTTCTTGCGACTCTGCAACAAGTTGCTTTTGGTGTTTTTTAAGTGTTAAATATGGAGTGGACAAACGAAATTACTTACGAATTTATTAATTTCTATGAAAAAACGCCTTTTTATCTTTTCTTTTTTGTTCTTGAGTAAATAATACCCGTTGAAAAGTATGACAGGGCTGCGGCAACAGTTTTTTCTTCTTTCGACATTACTGATAATCACCAAAAATAAGTTGTTAGCAATCACCAATGGTAATCACCAACTCCGAACACCAGTAAACACAAAAATACATATGTAAACAGCTGATTGGTTTTGAAAAGGTACTTCGGCACAAACACGCCGTGGGAAGAGTTCCGCCTGAAGTCCGTTCCGTTCTACGCGCTGTCAGTTTTTCCGTCGCGGCGCGGCCCGACCTGTAAAATTACGGGCCGTGGGAAGCCACCTTTAGATCCTAAAACCACTTACATAGAAAGTCTATTGGATTATTAACAATTTTATTTTATAAAACTTTTTATACCTACCTTTTTTTTAATTTCATATCAGTAAAAAGAAACGCTGAAATGCAATTAATCTAAAAACTTAATATTTCCGAAACAGTTAAAGATGGATGGATATAATTATAATATAAAATATAATTAAATAATATTTAGGGTGTTGCGTTTAAAATAAGAAAGTTGGTATTGGCCATCGTTACATGACACACCCTGTATAAAAAGTTTTTGTTGAAAAAAATGCGCAACTAGAAATACCAATCGACGTGTCCAAGCGTTTTTTCGGACACGCCCCCATGTATTTATTATTTAATTTATTCCATTTGACTGATACACACTGTAATATACCATTTTTTTTTTAGTGTACTCAGTACTGCTTTTTTTCTAACGTTTATAATATGCCTGCCTCAATCATCAAACGGGATATTGTTTATTACGTAAATATACCACAATAAAAAAGAAACTAAAAATTACTCTTTATAAAATACTTAAATTAATTTATTATTAATATTCAAGATGCCGGTAATTTATAAGCTATAGCGAATCATTTTATCGCCTCTCTAATGATAATAATTACAGGATACTTATAATACGGAATTATGTAGGTAGGTACCTTTTGTATCTTATATACGTGTTCAAGTGTAGAGTGCCTGGAGTCATGGATTCGGTTATCTTCCTATAAAATAATATTTTTAAAAGATGTTAGAAATGATACCATGAAAGTACGTATATTTATTTGTTGCATTTGCGGCTTTATAATTCAAGCACACGCACAAGCATTGTTGTACCAAATTTTTTTAGAAATGCTGCCATCGAGTCAAGGTTCGTTCTCAATTGACGTCTAATACCGATGTACTTTGGTGGGTTCGTAGAAAAGCAGGAGATTCAATAAGAACAGTGGCGCAACCAGAAATTTTGTTCGGGGGGGGGGGGCTATAAATACTTGCGCCGAAGGCGCTCTTTTTGCGGCGCAGGCGAAATTTTTTTTGGGTGCCACGCCCTTTTTTGGGTAAAATACGTATGATTGACGAGAGCGACAGCCCCCTAAAACTTCTGCAATAATACGCCGCTGGCCCTAACTAAATATTTATGAATAAAAAATTAGAGATATAATTTTAATTAGTAAAAATGTATTTAAAATAAGTAACGCATATATTAATCATACTTATACTAAAACAAAACAAAACAAAAACCTTATACAATAAGTTGTAAGTAATCACTAATAATACTAATACTTAAGTAAAATTCTTCGTTTTGTTTTTGCCATTTCGTCCAGAATTTCTTCCACGGTAATATCAATATCGTGGTTCGCATAAAGAGCTGCCAAACCATTTAATCTGTCCTCTCCCGTGGTGCTACGCAGATATGTCTTTAAATATTTTAAATTTAAAAAGGACCTTTCAGATGTGGCGGTTGTAATAGGCAAAGTTAAAAAAATTTGTTAAAGCCTTTTTATATTAGGAAATATATTGGCATCACATTCGGAATACACTTTGTCCAAATCTTCCTGCAGTTTATTGTTTTTGCAACCTCACAAACCTCAATAAATAAAATTCACAATAATTCGGTGTACAAAAGGGTAGCGGGTAGAAACATCGCTTTCAAATTAACGGACACCTCGAGCCTAGTCGTGAGTGTCACGTGCCAATATGACGTTCGGAATACATTGTTGTCAGACGTAGTATAATTTCACTATTGATAACATGATTGATGTAAATTATATGGCTGAATATAAAATATTAGTAACATGAAAAATTGGTTTGCAATTAAACGAATAGGCTAAGTTTCTAAGCTCGAGGGGGGGGGGCTGCAGCCCGGCGCTGCAGCCCGGCAGCCCCCCCCCCCCCTGGTTGCGCCACTGAATAAGGATCAATATGTACATTGAGGAAAATTGTCTAATACAACATGTTTGCTAAGACATAGTTTATATTGATAGCTTATTGTGTATTAACCTATATTAAAAAAATTGCTAGGGCATTACTTGATGTCTATGCCCTCGGGCAACTTACAATCCAAAGGCCCGAGGGTTTGTGAGATTGTTGCCCTCGGAGGCATAAACATCATCATAATGCCCTTAATACCGTGCGAGCAAAAATTATTTGCATCAAAGAGGGCCTTGCATCTAAGGACGTAATGCTTAGCCGTCGAGCTTAATACCTGTTGGGTGTCAGTAACTACCCGAATTAACAATCAATCAATTATTCCGTCATCTTTGACAGTCGTTACAAGTAATTTGATTCATCGCTAATTTTTCCAATTTCTTGAACAATTTACACAATGGGCTTTACAGAACAGCACAAAACATTCATGGTAGAAGCGTGTTTTCCAAACGGGGTTAGAGTAAATGGTGAGTGGCAATACAATCCGGGTTTGTGCATGGACGATTTTCACGAACATTTTGCTAACGTTGCTTTTATTGCTAGGGATTTTTATCATTGCCTGAAAAGAACCGTGACTGTGTTTAGGGAAACAGGTTATATACAACACAAAAAAGGAGCAGGAAGACCATCTGTAAGAATAGAAGAACTTGTTGCAAACGTTCGTGAAATAATGCAAAATACGACAACAAATTGTATAAGACGCCTGTCCCATGAAGCGGGAAGATCTTACGGAATATACAGGACTATTCTTAAGAAGCAGCTTAATTTATTTCCTTATAAAGTGCAAGTATTCCAAGAAATACAAGCCGCAGATTTTGAAAGACGCAGGAATTACTCTCAATGGTTTACCCAAAATTTATTGGAAGCAAATGATTTATTAGACCTGACCTGACGGATGAAGCCTGGTTCCACTTCTCCGGTTATGTGAATTCTCAGAATACACGCATGTGGAGTAGTGAAAATCCCAATTTTTTTGTTGAGTCCACATTGCACCCTCAAAAAATTGGTGTCTGGTTAGCTGTTTCTCGAAGAAGAATTGTTAGACGACGAACTACGTTTTGGATATTTTCAATAGGGCGGTGCAACCACCCATACTGCCGCCGAAACTATTAACTACTTACGCAATTTTTTCGACGATAGATTAATCAGTTTTCGATCAGACATTGAATTCCCACCTAGATCACCTTGTTTAACGGTTATGGATTACTTCGTTTTTCCTCATTTAAAGAACACTATTTCTAAAACACGAGAGATACTGGTCAACACTTTCGAAAATATGAAGAGACGTGTGAATTTATGTTTGGAGCATGGCGGTGGCCAATTTCAGCAATTTATGTAATTATTTTTCTTTTTCTTTTTGTATATTCTTACTTTGTTAATTTTTTAAACAACCAAGGGCGTCCATAGAGCGTTTTTCAGGGGGGGGGGGCAAAAACTTAAACAATATTTTTTTATTTACTAACTAACCACTGTACCATTCAATATATTGAATTATGAAATAAAGTAGTAATGTGGGCACCTAGGGGGGGGGGGGGCAAGTGCCCGTTTTGCCCCCCTCCCCCATGGGCGCCAAAAATAAATTTGTATTTGTCTACTTATTTTATTACTCATTAGTTCGGCATATCATGTCATAATATAATTTTGACAAAATTTTAACCTAGATTTGGTTAGATAATTATAATTATCGTCCCCATATCATCAGGGCCGGATCTACGTATGGGCTTAATGGGCTGCAGCCCAGGGCCCCCGGGTTCCAGGGGGCCCCGTTTCTCGAAACAGAAAAAGATGCATACAATCAAAAAAATAATTTTTGAAAAAAAACTTGTTGACGTTTTTCCAGATTTATATACCATCTTAAAAATTTTTCTAACGCTTCCTATTACTAGTTGTGAAGCCGAGCGTGCGTTCTCCTCTAAGTTGTCCTATATAGAAAACAAATAACATGACAAATTGAATAAAAAATTATTATTTTTAAAATTGCAGTTATGTGTCCAAACGAACGATCTATTGTTTTAAACTAAAAAATATGTATTTCATTTATCAGTTTTTAAGAAAGAAAAAAAACAAAAAGTGGTGCGATTCAGGCAACTTTACCCTACAACAGCTTTAGCGAAATGAGCAGCATCGGTTCCATGCTCGTTGTACAATATACTAATTTGGCATCAACTTTTGTTTCCTTTACGGACTTTTTCTCTGAATATTAATTATTTATTCTACTTAAATTCAATAAGCAATCTTTAAAAAACTTAATGAGTTTTTTTTTATAAGAAAGTAATTATTTGCTTGTAATAAAGGTGTCATTTAAAAGTCGACTGTTCATGGAAACTTTTTACTATTAAAGAACAAAAATTTACCAGAACTATAATAACTGTTTCTTCTTCAGAGGATATACCAAATTAATTCCATCATTTTGCCAAAACATTTGTGAATTAATTTATTAATAATTAATTTCACATTTTCTCTTTCAAATTTAATATACTTTCCGAGCATGATGTCATATTTATACCGTATGATTTGAATTTTCGGGATAAAATCAGAAAAACTGTTCTTATTACAAATTATTGCGCCCTCTAGCAATTTTATTAAAAAATTATGTGTACCTACCAGCGGATACGACAATTAAAAAAAACTTACCTTTCTTTTACAAACGAGTTTAAATTTAGTAAAATCGGATAAGTCGTTTAAAAGGTACAGCGATTTAAATGATTACACTTTCAATAGCTTCCCCCACTCTTATTAAGATTGGTACGCCAATGAGCCTTACATCAAAAATGATGCAGAATTGTCTAAGCTTTCTTATCATGTAACCAGAGGTATACCTTAAAATGGGAATTTTCGGAGAAATTTAGATTTTAAAAATTAATTTTCAATTGTGCCCCCTTGCGGCAAAATGCGGAACTTGAAAGTATTTTCCAGAATTTTTTCATAGCCACTTTAATTATAAGTTTTTCCCCCAAGTTTCTATGCTTAATAGTTCCCGAGATATGGCCGATGAGTTTTAAGACTTCCTCCATATCATTGCCACTTTAATCCTATTGAACTTGTTTGTTCCGAATGTAAGCGCTTTTATGATGCAAAAATAAATTCTATGCATCCTTTAACAAATGACGTCGTTTTTGGTCTGTGGAATGAAGCCATAGAAAATGTAACAGTGGAAAAATGTAAAAATTACGTAACACACACTAATAAAATTATAAATGACAAATCTAATGATAATGATCCTTGCTAAGATGATTTCTTTTAATTATTAAAAAACTAAATTTTGTCATTTTTTATTATATTTTCTTCTTTAGGATTTTATAAATAAGTTGAAAATATTTGAAACAAAATTTATAGACTGATGCACTAGACAAAAAAATATACCTAGGATTCAATTTTAAATTTTATAAATTACATTTATTTGTTTTTAAGTAAAGAAGAACCCCGCACTTCTCTTATGGAAAATGGCCCTCGGTTAAATTTTCTAAATTTTTAGTACGTTGTAGAGAATGCCATTCTGATCAAAAGTGTTCATGACCACAACAATAAAATATCTGCCGACCAGTTTTTGAGATACAGGGTATCCAAGTTGCAAAATATGAATTCTCAATACATTATATTTTCGTAGTTTATAATATTAATTCGTTTTCTTTTTCTGAATTTTTGTTGGCCCTCTCGTAGATAGGATAGAATACTATAAAAATCGTTAAAAAAATTTTATTATATACCGGGTGAGTGACGAAAATTATTTAATATTTTTTGTTAAATCATTGTATTTTCGGCATTAAATTAAATGTTAACAAAGTAATACTGCATATGACATTACCTTGGAGAAAGCTATCAAAATTTATATTATTTAAATTTATACGGGGAAACTCAAAAAAGTTAATATTTTTTTTATTAGTTTTGAAAGAAATTTTGTAGATATTTCTTTATGTACCTACTACTTGTACCTTATCGTATGCTTCCAAATATATATAATTATCAAGGTTATACAGGGTGTTTCCGATAATAGGCGATAGAAAAATAACATAAAAATGCAGGAAGTTATAAATCACCCGGTATATTAAAAATGGATCGGTTAAATTTCGTTATTTTTTAATATGTTTTGCTTGAAGTGTCTTACTTACATGTTTGCTATTGATTTCCCTTTTCGTATGACCAGTTCTGGAGATATACAGCGTCGAACAGACTCAAAACTCAAAAAATAAGCAAATAAAATAACATTTTTTAAATTTCAATAAAATTTGTTATGTAAGTTCATTTTATGGTTAAAAATAAATATATAATTAATGCTATACAGGGTGTTTTGAATAATGAGGGGCCTATACTTGGCCCTTGGATAAAATAATTTGGATAAGTATATTTATCATATAATAAATTGTTCATAGTTTTTACATATTATATTTCTTATTTGCAATACAGTGTTAGAATACCCTAATTATTCGAAACACCCTATATAGCATTAAATATATTTATTTTTAACCATAAAATGAACTTACATAACAAATTTTATTGAAATAAAAAAAAATGTTATTTTATTTGCCTATTTTTTGGGTTTTGACTCTGTTCGACGCTGTATATCTCCAGAACTGGTCATAGGAAAAGGGAAATCAATAGCAAACATGTAAGTAAGACACTTCAAGCAAAACATATTAAAAAATAACGAAATTTAACCGATCCATTTTTAATATACCGGGTGATTTATAACTACATGCATTTTTATGTTATTTTTCTATCGCCTAGCATCGGAAACACCCTGTATAACCTTGATAATTATATATTATATTTGGAAGCATACGATAAGCTACAAGTAGTACATAAAGAAATATCTACAAATTTTTTTTCAAAACTAATAAAAAAAATATTAACTTTTTTGAGTTACCCTGTATAAATTTAAATAATATAAATTCTGATAGCTTGCTCCAAGCTTATGTTATCTACAGTATTACTTTGTTAACATTTAATTTAATGCCGAAAATACAATGATTTAACAAAAAATATTAAATAACTTTCGTCACTCACCCGGTATGTAATGAAAAAATTTAAACTATTTTTATAGTATTCTATCCTATCTACGACAGGGCCAACAAAAATTTAGAAAAAGAAAACGAATTAATATTATAAACTACGAAAATATAATGTATTGAGAATTCATATTTTGCAACTTGGACACTCTGGTATCTCAAAAACTGGTCGGCAGATATTGTTGTGGCCATGAACACTTTTGATCAGAATGGCATTCTCTACAACATACTAAAAATTTAGAAAATTTAACCGAGGGCCATTTTCCATAACATAAAACAAAATGTTTCATCCCATGATACCTTCTGCCCTAAATAAATTACTTATTTTTGTCTTAATTATCAGTATAAAAATAATAATTAAAGATTTGAAAAAACGCGCTTGTATTTTACTTGTTCACATGCATCCGTCTTTAGGTAGATCAAGCCAAAGTAAAATCATAACCTTTACCACCGGTAAGTCTGAATTAATTTACTACGTACCGCAAATATGGAGAATATGACGTAACGGTCAGCGGTCATTGAACAGACTTTAGTTTAGTTTTTTTACTAAATGGAATAGTTCAATTGAACTTGTTCGTGGACGACATAACATTTTACACTTTTAGTAAAATTATAGTGGATCATATTCTAGAGAAACGGATTATTTAATGTAAAATTCATTCGTAATGGTATATCGCCTGATAATTTTAAAGCTTGACTGAACATTAGCGCTAAATAAAAAACTTGTTACAGTTTAAAGCATAAAAAGAGATAAAAGACAAAAACGATGGAATCTAAGCATAATGTAAATAACCTCTAAAATGTCTTGATGGTTGGTAAAATGAGAATTTCTAGAGCATTATGGCGGCTTGTGGATTGAAAGGTTGAAGCACTCGGTACTGCCTTTTGATTGATGAGCACACGGCATGTCAGGGAGGTACGTCAGTTTTTAAAACATCTTTTTTAAAGTTAAAAAATAATATGCCAATAAAATTTCGGCAAATACTACAAGTCGATGTTGCTTATTTAAAAACTACTTGACTGGGAACAATTTAATAGATAAATTTTAGATGAATTCCTCTCGCAAGATGAATAATAATAATAATAATTTATTTCGACAATTTTGTTTTATAAATATTATATTTAATGGTAATAATAAAAGTGAGTTTTTATAAGTATGGTTTAAAGTTAAAGTGTCAAAATAGAGTAAAGAAACTGTATATTAGATTATAATATTTACAGAGTCCTCGAAAATACAGCAGCATTTTTTTTGTGTTTTTTTTTGTTCAGATTATATACATATACCGGGTGTTTCTCAATAGACGTTCATCCCTATAACTTTTCTGTATTTATAGATATTAAAATGAAATTTTGAGATTATGTAAAAGAGATGACTCTGCATTAATTGGCATACTTTTTAATTTGTTAGCACTTCCGGTTTGACCGGAAGTGACCTTGACTTTGTTATTTTAAATGGGACATTTTGTATATTTTTACTTTTTACTTTACTTTACTTTTAATTCTGCATCGAATGACATAAAAATATACAGGGGTTCCTATTTGAAATAAGAAAAATAAATTGCTTTAAAGTTTGCAAAGTTTGACACTAAACTTTGGACACCCTGTTCAATTCGTATTAGTCAAACTTGGTTAACGAGACTGCTAGACTTTATTTATTAAGTATCTTTGTATAATTTTATTAACGAGGCATTATTTTAATTTTTTATTAATTTTTAAAACCAGTGGTGCAAAACTGATATTTTTTTAGTTTTTATTTTTTTTTCGCCTATAATACAGAATCGATTTTAATAAAATTTTAGGGGTATGTAGGTAATTATAGGAGGCACCCAAATAGGTAAGGAAATATATGGCGTGTAATCTAAAAAAATACATCCTTATGACGTCACACTTTTTTGGAACACCCTGTATGAAAAAAAATATTTTCCTGAAATGCGCCCCAAGATACAGGTAAGGTCTGCAAAATATCAAAATTCTAACTTAATTACTAAGTAAGCTATAGAATATGGGAGGTGAGGTGCAGGACCCTGTATATTATGTCGATGCCATATTTGGAGTCAGTAATACCATAAAATATTCCACAAACAGAAAAAAATATTTATTTTGTTCGCACTATACTTTAAACTTACGGGGGTGATGCGCTTGGTAAGTCAAGGGTAAAATTCTAAAGTACAATGCACCTGTTTGTTCGCTTCTTCGGGAATTAACAGCGTAGAACGAAGACGCTCCGAATAGGTATTATGCCATGCTATGTCCAATTAGCATTTAGTAAAAAAAAATGTTATTTTGTATCATGTGTGTGTGCTTTAAATGGGGATATTTGTCAGAATCGTACTTAGCTTTTTTTACGGTCGTTATAACAACTGGACGTTTTAGTCAGGATAAGTACAATTAAATTTAGTGGCGACTGCTGATAATTGACACAGGTAGGTCCAAAGCCCAAAATATCAAATAAAAAAAAACTTAACGAATAATTAAATGCATCATAATAAGGACATGAAACGTTCAAAAAGAAATTGAAGGATTATCTCAGATCGCGTATTTGATCATTCCAATTCTGTTTTTTCTCATCTCATCATACTCTTTGAGTTATTCGTTGCTAGAGCATTAATCGTTGCACATTTACTACCGTGCGAGCAAAAATTATTTGCATCAAAGAGGACCTTGCATCTAAGGACGTAATGCTTAGCCGTAGAGCTTAATACCTGTTGGGTGTCAGTAACTACCTGAATTAACAATCAATCAGTTATTCTGTCATCTTTGACAGTCGTTACAAGTAATTTGATTCATCGCTAATTTTTCCAATTTCTTGAAGAATTCACACAATGGGCTTTACGAAACAGCACAAAACATGCATGGTGAAGCGTATTTTCGAAACGGGGTGAAAGTAAATTGTGAGTGGCAATACAATCCGGGTTTGTGCATGGACGATTTTCACGAACATTTTCCTAACGTTGCTTTTATTGCTGGGGATTTTTATCATTGCCTGAAAAGAACCGTGGCTGTGTTTAGGGAAACAGGTTCTATACAACACAAAAAGGAGCAGGAAGACCATCTGTAAGAACAAAAGAACTTGTTGCAAACGTTCGTGAAATAATGCAAAATACGCCAACAAATTGTATAATTCGCCTGTCCCAAGAAGTGGGAAGATCTTATGGAACACGCAGGACTATTATTCTTAAGAAGCAGCTAAATTTATTTCCTTATAAAGTGCAAGTATTCCAAGAAATGCAAGCCGCAGATTTTGAATGACGCAGGAATTACTTTCAATGGTTTACCCAAAATTTATTGGAAATAAATAATTAGACCTGACATTTTTTTCGGATGAAGCCTGGTTCCACCTTTCCGGTTATGTGAATTCTCAGAACAGAATACACGCATGTGGAGTAGTGAAAATCCCCATTTTTTTGTAGAGTCCACATTGCACCCTCAAAAAATTGGACGGTGCATGCAACCGCCCATACAGCCGCCGAAACTATTAACTACTTACGCATTTTTTTCGACGACAGATTGATCAGTTTTCGATCAGACATTGAATTCCCACCTAGATCACCTTGTTTAACGGATTTCTTCGTTTTTCCTCATTTAAAGAACACTATTTTAAAATACCAGTTGCAAATTTAGAACAATTACAAGAAAGGATTATCCAAGAATGTGGTAACATTTCTCCAGAGATGCTGGTCAACACTTTCGAAAATATGAAGAGACGTGTGAATTTTTGCTTGGAGCATGGCGGTTGCCAATTTCAGCAATTTATGTAATTATTTTTCTTTTTCTTTCTGTATATTCTTACTTTGTTAATTTTGTAAACAACAAATTTGTATAAGTAGACTTATTTTATTACTCATTAGTTTGGCATATCGTGTCATAATATGAATTTGACAAAATTTTAACCTAGATTTGGTTAGATATATCGTCCCCATATCATTGTGATCTAAACTTAGCCCCACGTTTTTGAATCCAAGCCCTTTTTGATACAAATAATTTTTGCTCGCACGGTACATTCATTTTTAGAATAACTTAAGTCCGGCTCTGTTCTTTGCTGCCCGTTAATAACTAACCATAAGAATTAATTAAAAATATAAATGATTATGTGCATTTTAATAGTAACTGGAGCTTAAATATTGTAGTTTTTAATTGTATTATGCCATGAATTATCATGGTTTAAATGAAAATTTAATAATACACAATGTACGAAAGTCTTGCAGTTGAAGATTACGTTACAACATAAAAAAAAACGAATTAACCAGTGCATGAGTTATAATTAATAAAATATTTTATTAATTTCTAATTATAATTTTAAATTTAATTCCGCAATGAGGTGTGTAATTTGGATATTCGTCATAAATTAATGTAACATCATTAAACCAGTGATTGAGCGTACCTTAAGTTTTGATTTTGCACAATGGTGTAAAGGGATCCCTGATTAGATGTTTAATCCATGATTAAAAGCAAAATTGAGATATTTCGGGTGCTGACTGATAAGCAAATAATAATAACGAAAGTGGCAAATTTAGGACCTCGCGCATGTAAACAAAGCTATACACCATTAGACATGCGCAGTGCAACAACATCGTTTGACGAATGGGAAAATAGACAGGTCCGGGCTTTAAAATTTAAGTTCTTGCTCAAGAAATTACAAACGTTGACCTTCAATTTATTTTTACGTGCTAACAGCTAACATTTGCCCCGAATGATTGCCAAAAATTGAAATTTCTTCTCAATTTGTAATCAAGTTGGGAAATAAGGTAGTGATGTCTGGCATTTTTAGTAGTTGCAATCCTATCACAATTAAACGATAAAACTTATAAAATCGAATATAAAAAACAAACAAAACCAGCAAAATAACCAATATTCGATGTTATTGCGTACCTAACCTCAAGTCAAATATTAGATACATCACTACTCCATACTTACTGAAAATGCGAAATAACCGGTATTTTACCCCCATTTGGGCATACTAAAACCATACAACAGCTGTTACTAGTCAGTTATTGTTTATATTCCAATCCGAGTATCCGAGCCACCAAAAGCTCAAACACAATTCACTAAACTACATGAAAACTAGAAATCCATCGGTAAATATTAAACGCCCACAATAAAGAACAAGAAATTCACAAAGAAAACTTAAAACACAACAACACAAATGGCGCCGAGCCAGTTCTGGAGTATGTTTTGAGCATGTCGCGCTAAAGAAGGACAGGCCGATAACAAGAGGTTTGTGCGCATGCCCAATCCTGCCGGAAAGGAAGACATCTGACCGGCGAGCCGTGCGCTGGGACGTATTTTTTCACCCATAAAACGTAACTTTTGTTTGCGCATGAGATAAGCTGTACGTATCTAAAGATAAATGTCTATATCTGACCCCCAGAGCCCCAGACGAATTTTGCCACTCTCAAATATAGGCTCCCCCATTAATTGTACATCAAAATTGTATTAGACTTTTTTGTAGGTCCTTGTATGATGGACATGCACGCCAAATTTTATTGATTTCTAATAAGCCAATTAAAAGTTATTTAGAAAAAACTAACTTTGACCGTAACAATATAATTCGCAAACCGTATTTGACATTTTTCTGTATATGAGCACAGAATATATAGCTATTGCGTAGCTATAATATATATTCTGTGATATGAGTCTCTATTCCACATAATTAACTATACTTATTATCTATTATTCGATTTTTTTAGTTTTTTAATTTTTAGAGGTAGGGGAGTGTGGGGCTAAATGAAAGGTCGGGGCAAAATGAAAAATGATTTTATTTTCCTTATCGCATAGTGAATTATTCAAATTTGCCGCGGATATCTTCGAGAACTGTCAGTTTTACTCAAGTAATTGTGCGAGGCAGTGTTGTATTGTCGGAGACAAAAATATTTGTTGTTTTATTAAAATCTGTTAATCTGATGTAATTTATTCAGGTAAGTGTTATTGAGTTTTAGGCAATATAATATTTTTATTGGAATATTTCTTATCTGCATATTTATTAACAATAACTTTTTTAACCGTTTTTTTTTCTAAATGAATATAACCTCTAACTTCGCAAATACATTTTTGCCGCTTTGATATATCCGTGAACTGACCTTGGGGCAAAATGAATTTTACATTTTGCCCCTTTCGTTTTGCCCCATGATTATGCGTATTCGGACATAGGTATATACAATAAATATTTTTAAAAATACTTACCTACTCACGAACAGGACCAGCAATATATTTCTCCTTATGATATTTTGGCTCTACCAAAGGCCAGTCCGAAGTTAAGGAAAAATTGCAAACGTGGAAAAAGCGTGATTTTAACTTTGACACCTAATATGGAAGAAATCAAACAAGCAGCGGAAAAATCTGTTGTGAAATCAGTGAAAAGGGCAGAAGCGAGTTAATCTAGATATAAAAACTGTTATAAAAGCAAAACGAATAAAACCATCATGTATCGAATCAGATTCCAGCGATTCATCTATTTCGGTTAAAGACTTGTGTGATGATTCATCTGATTTCGAATTTAATGGAACAGATAATAAGTCAATAATGGATAGTAAATTCACGACAGATACAGTTAAGTTGACTGAGTTAAAAATTAAACGATTTTGTTTTAGTAGAATTGAAGGAGGAAATACGAAATATGAAAAAAATATCTGTTGCTCAGGTGATAAGCTCAGACAGTAAAGGGAAAACTAACGTCAAGTTCATGAGGCAATATCGCCAATGTCGAGATATTTTTGTATTTCCCGAAGTGGAGGACGAAAGTTTAATATATAAAAATGAGCTAGTTGGCAAATTAACAACATTTAATGTAATGCGGTACGGAAAAATTAAATTTTTTTGAACAAGGACATTTTTCTTATTGCCACATATGAATTTTCGTTTTACCCCTCACATGGGGCAAAATGAAAAAATAGCACTAAGTTTCAAAACACTTACATCCGCATATTATTTATTTATACTTAGTTATTATTTCAGCTTGTTTGGGTTTGTTCGGGTTTGTGTTTCTTAACAGTATTCAAAACCTTTTATCTGGTTATTTTTGTTTATTTGTTTTTTACCCAGGGGTAAAGCTTAGGTATACCATTTTGCCCTACACTCCCCTAAATGGAAATTTACTTTTTTGCTGCTCAATAAAAATATTAATATAAAATTTTATTAGACTCAAACACAATTTACTAAACTACATGAAAACTAGAAATCCATCGGTAAATATTAAACACCCACAATAAAGAACAAGGAATTCACAGAGAAAACTTAAAACACAACAACAAAAATGGCGCCGAGCCAGTTCTGGAGTATGTTTTGAGCATGTCGCGCTAAAGAAGGACAGGCCGATAACTCCCCTAAATGGAAATTTACTTTTTTGCTGCTCAATAAAAATATTAATATAAAATTTTATTAGACTCTATTTTCATAATGTGTGGTGTGTAGGTACCTATCTTATTTTAAAATTTTTAATGCAATCCTATACCATCTTTTTTGAAAACAAGGAATTTTTTACCTTTTTATCTTTGCTTTACGCATGGGGCAAATTTGAAGTTGTCAAATAGAAATTTTTTCTGAAAATGTTGACCTTAGAACAAAGGGTTTATTTAGTTTAATGTTACGGTGCGGGCGGACGTTCTTACAACTTTGTGATAGAGAAATTTAATCGAAGATACCCTAACGTTTACGTCTCAAAAATCAGACTTCATAAATTATTAAGAAAATTTCAGCAAACCCTTTCATTAAGAAATCGAGCTCAAGAACTTGATGTAGTAAAAAAATTCACAGATCTTGCACCTTACGCAAGCATCCTATGTATTGAAAATAACTGACACAGCTTTAAAATTTTAATGTCCTATGTGATGTAAGTTACATATTTTCCAATATAATTCACTACTTGTTGTGTTTATGTTTACCCAAAATTTCAAGTTCACTTTTAACCGCAATTAAATTTTTATCAAGTACTAAAAATTGTGTAATCTTTTTTTCAGACCACATTTACCACCTATACAATTTTCTTAGAACTTCCCTGCACACCACCCATATGAGAGGCTTATTTTAAATAGAGAAAATAATTAAAGCCCACATTCTAATTTGTATTTTGTAAAAGTTTAAAAAATGTTCTTTAATTCTACAGGGTCCGCCCAAATTTGGTTAACAAATGGGATAATTTTTTATTATTGATTTCTCAGAAAATTTTATTCTACATAAAAGTTTTGCATCTTGAGTAAATCATTTTGACGTATTCAAATCTCCTATGGCATATGACGTCAGTGACTCAAAAAACTTTTAAAATTTAAAAACTGAACCAGCCATATTTACAGTTAATATGTAAAGTTAATATGAAAAGTGTAAAAATTCAATAAGGGCAAAAATTTGATTTTTAACTTGACTTTTCTAGAAAACTATTAGCACTAGAAAAAAACTTTATTTAACTTTTTATCTTGGATTTAACAAAATTATTATGGCAGTCTTCAAAACACAAATATACCTACATAATTATATAACTTATCTCAATAAAACACTTTTTAACAAAATTATTATGGCATTCTTTAAAACACAATATTATATAATTTATCTTAATAAAGCATTTTGAAGTGCAAAAATATTAAAACTAAACATTATTTACTTGCCGAATTTACGCTGTTATTCATATTTATATTTACCAAGTATTACCAGAGTATTATGTTACAAGACCGCTTGAGATATTGCGGTGTTGGGTCGCGACACCAATGCAAATTTTGCCTAAAAACGATCCCAGTAGTATTTTCAATATTAAAAACTCATATCATATTCAGTATATTATAAAGGCAAACAAAATATTCCCACTTAAGCCAACTTTTAATCAAACGTTGGAAAAAGGAGACGAAGCCAAACGTTTGGATTTTTGTCTTTGGGTCGGAAACAAAATTGTAAGTGAAAACAGGAATTTTCATAAATTTATCATGTTCTCCGATGAATCGACATTTTCAACAAACGGGAAAGTGTCTTCTGCGCATATTAGATACTCGAGCAAAAATAATCCCCGTTTTTAGAATTCCTGCAAGAAGACTATATTACAAAAAAGTAAATGTCTGGTGTGCGATTTCTTATTATGGCATTATTGGCCCATACTTTTTCGAAAACACGTGTAACCGTAGGAGTTACCTTGAAATGTTGGAAACATTCCTTTCTGACAACCTAGAAGAATTGCCTCTCCAATTTAGGAACGAAATGTACTTTCAACAAGATGAATGCCCCGCGCATTTCGCAATTGAAGTGAAGGAATGGCTTAATAATACATTTGGACACAGATGGATTGGTCGGAATGGTCCGGTTCTGTGGCCCACAAGAAGTCCCGATTTAATTATTTCAGATGCCTATCTTTGGGGGCGCCTCAAAACAATTAGTGTACTCCCGTCCAATGGAGAACGACGTACAGCTTCTAAAACAGCAAATTGTTGAAGCTGTTCAAACAATTTCCATTGAAGAAATTCGAAGAAGTTTTGACCACATTCGTTTACACCTGGAAAAATGTGTTGAATATGGAGGGGGAGTGTTTGGATAGCAAATTATAAAATTTTTATTTGTTGTTATTTTAAGATTTTTTTGTGGGGTCATTTTATTTGTGAAATTAAAAATACATATTTCTGGTAACACCAAAAATCAGTTCTTAAAACTTTTTGATACCCCTCTGTCGTTGATAATTAATGTAGGTATGTATTTCGACCGCTAATGCTGCTATCCAAAAAAAAATTCTTTTACCTTTAAAAATTAAAAAAAATAAAAAAATCTCGGATTTAAATTACAAACGTTCTAAATAAGTTTTCTAATTATTCCGTCATATAAAAGCGATTTTTTTCCGAAATTACTTTTTACTGGTATAGTTTGATAATTTATACAACGTCTGGTGTTATGATCATGTAATGTCTTATTCCCCTTTTTTTCTTTTAAAATAATAGAGTGAATTAGAATACAAATTTTTAATTTAGTTGGTTCTAAATGTGGTAATTTGTGTATACATTTAATAATTTTATTTTGCAACTTTTGTAATGGTTTTAAGTTTGATAAACAAGCAGATCCACATGCAGAAGCTAAGTATTGTAATTTTGAATATATTAATGAAAAATATATATTTTTTAACTTGCCAGTTAATAACTAAATATAATACAATTGTTTGCCCCTAATTACTAATTTTAAACTTATGGTTACAACAATAAAATAATTTAAATATTAAATAAAGCTCTGATGTGGATGTAATTAAATAATAACTTGTTATTCAACTAAAAATATAGATATAGGTATATCTAAAAAAAGGTTGATTGTCTTACAAACGAATTTTCCCATTGGTGATGGCAGCAAATTTAATTGGCATATAGAAAGACAGGAAACGACTTTTTCCCAGGAGATTAGCGCTACTTCATCTGCACATAATATAGAAATTCTTTATATGAAGACTATATTATATAAACTCAAACACGAATCAATTTTAGTTTAAATTATGAACGAAAGTTTCTTCAGGGCATAGACCGGCGGTAAGCCGATATCCTATACGTACTCTGATTATTGAGGACATTCTATCAATATTCTATATATTCTATCAAAGAGGGCTTGGATTAAAAACCGTAGGGCTTGGTTTAGATCACAATGATATGGGGACGATATATCTAACCAAATCTAGTTTAAAATTTTGTCAAATTCATATTATGACATGATATGCCAAACTAATGAGTAATAAAATAGGTAGACAAATACAAATTTATTTTTGTTGTTTACAAAATTAACAAAGTAAGAATGAAAAAGAAAAATAATTACATAAATTGCTGAAATTGACCACCGCCAAGCATAAGTTCCTGCAGTAATTCCTGCGTCTTTCAAAATCTGCGGTTTGTATTTCTTGGAATATTTGCACTTTATAAGGAAATAAATTTAGCTGCTTCTTAAGAATAGTTCTGCGTGTTCCATAAGATCTTCCCACTTCTTGGGACAGGCGTATTATACAATTTGTTGGCGTATTTTGCATTATTTCACGAACGTTTGCAACAAGTTCTTCTGTTCTTACAGATGGTCTTCCTGCTCCTTTTTTGTGTTCTATAGAACCTGTTTCCCCAAACACAGCCACGGTTCTTTTCAGGCAGTGATAAAAATCCCCAGCAATAAAAGCAACGTTAGGAAAATGTTCGTGAAAATCGTCCATGCACAAACCCGGATTGTATTGCCACTCACCATTTACTCTAACCCCGTTTCGAAAATACGCTTCAACCATGAATGCTTTGTGCTGTTCCGTAAAGCCCATTGTGTGAATTGTTCAAGAAATTGGAAAAATTAGCGATGAATCAAATTACCTACTTGTAACGACTCTCAATGATGACGGAATAACTGATTGATTGTTAATTCAGGTAGTTACTGACACCCAACAGGTTAAGCTCTACGGCTAAGCATTACGTCCTTAGATGCAAATAATTTTTGCTTGCACGGTATTCAGTTACTTGATATAGACCTCTGGTACTGTCTTAGCGGTGGCGTAGCAAGAAAGAGGGACGGAATAGGGAATAGGGCCCTGACCAAGGGGGATATGCCACCAGCTTAGGCCCATGCCCAATGGTCTATTGGCTATCATCAAGTAAATATATTTTTTTTAATTGCCTATTTTAAATTTTTAATTTTAATTTATTTACTTTTAGCCAATTTAATAATATATTTATCTCAGAATTTAGAGTATTTAGACTATTTAGATCAGGGGTCTTCAACCGGCGGCCCGCCCTTAACTTTTTGTGGCCCGCATACAAATTTATTAATAAAATTAAACATTAACTCTAAATGTGTTTGTATAAATATTGTCTTGAGTTTACTAAATTTCAGCTATATTAAACTTCTAACTTTCTATTTGTGTGGCCCGGCAATCGATTGGTAGCCTAAATATGGCCCTTCTATGAAAAAAGGTTGAAGCCCCCTGATTTAGACCATTAAAAATATTTAAAACATTTTTCAAACTAAAGGCATATCGTTGATGTATAAAATAAATAATATTGGACCTAGTATACTTCCTTGAGGAACTCCTATATTATTTATTTTTTATTTGAATATGTTATTCAAAATTTTTGTTTTTGTGATCTGTTACTTAAATAATTTTTAAACCATTTATAAACGTTTCTGCGAATACCATACTGATACAATTTACTCAATAATCTAGCCCTGTCAATTATTTCGAATGCCCGCTTTAAATCCGAAAATACAGCTATAACATTTTCCCCTTTATCAATGGTTCTCTTCCACGTCTCAATCACACATTAAATGTTGAATGGCTGTCTCTGTGGAGTACCCTTTTCGAAAACCAGCTTGAACGGAAACTAAAATTTTGTTGACATCAATGAATTCTAATAACTGTTCATATACGACTTCTTCTAATAATTTCTCAACATCTCATAAAACATTTACTTTTGAGGAACCTGGTGCATTTGACGTATTGTCGGCTTGCTATGATAAAGGGAATGCGATGTTTATATTTCCACGATCGTAGTTGATTTGGCTATTTCGCAGCATAACATAACAAAATAAATTATGTGCATTTACTTTAGAAGTTTACTTTAAAGCTTTAATAAACCAAGAGTCACAACCAACCTCGTCAGCGAATGCGTCGATGCACTGGAAAGACTCTCGAGGAGGAAAGAGGTAAATCTGGTCTAGGTCCCCGGACACCAAGGGGTTCAGGGTAACGAGATGGCAGACGAACTCGCCAGACGTGGAGCTGAGACCCCATTCCTTGGACCAGAACCGGCTATAGGAATAACAAAAAAGCAGGTAGGATCTGCACTCAATGAGTGGGCTGAACGCCGCTCTAAGGAGCAATGGCGGATGATCCAAGGGTGCAGACAAGCTAAGGACTTTATAGCTTGGCCGAGCAAGGCTAAGCTAGATTGGATTCTAAATAAAAGACGATGGGTCCTAAATCCCTTGATTGGGATACTGACAGGACACTGCAAGCTGAGGAAGCACCTTGCACTGATTGGTGTCGAAGACGACCCAATCTGTGCCGGATGCCTGGAGGAGGAAGAGACCCCGCTGCATTTCCTGGGTACCTGCGATGCCCTGGGAAGACTCAGGCACCAGGTCCTGGGATCAGCGGCTCTCCAGAAGTAAGAAATCACGGCCCTGGCCTGGAGCGACATACTCAACTTCATAAAGAGGTCGGGACGCTTTGGCGGGGGCCAAGGTGGTTAGTGTGATTGGGGGAAGACTCTGGGGTAGGCAAAAAGGATCGCGGTTGGTCTACTTGCCAGGTTTTCGGAACCTCCCCTCAATTACTACTACTACTACTACTACTTAAAGCTTTAATAAATTCATTTTTATTTAGGTATACATGAGCGGCGACCTAGTTGGAGGCGGAGAAGCAATCGTCTCCCGTTCCACCACTGGGCTACGCCACTGAACTTAGCGTCTAGGTACTAGTTTTTCCAAATCCGAAACACATTAAAGAAAATTATAGAAATAACAGGAAAATAAATAATAATGATATATTATGTTATCTCACGCGTGCTAGCTTATCTGGAGCTCATCGGTCCAAGAAGCGTTACGGCCATAAGCTTGGAACAACAATATCGCACACGAGTATCTTCGGATTTTTAAACATTGCCCGTTTCTCTCGGAAAAAAGAGGGAAACATTTTTTGAGCGAATATTAAGGAGTGCGTAACGTTTCTTTTAACAATAAAGCTTCTGTATAACGATGAATCTAAAGATTCTATCCATCGTATTCCCAATATATTATCCACAATAAAAACATATACGTATGTCGTTGATATACAACATCTCCCTTTATTAATTCAATAAAAATAATAGTCCATCATTACCTACCTATTATTTTTTTTACCCCAACGATAACCCTTCACCAAATTACCTATACCTATACTGAAAATTAATTTCTAGCTAATTATATTGTAATCGCTCTGGTTTTTTAATAACTCTACCTTTGCTCGACATACTAGCAGTGGCGGCTTGTGACTTATTAAATTGGGGGTGCACTAAAAGCCCGCTGCAGGCGAAATGCGTCGCAGGCGAAAATTGTTTAAGACCACGCCCAAATTTGGTCAATAATCTTTAATAAATATTTTTAAAATTTATGATTACTTACCATTTTACTGAAAATGAAATAAGATAAAAAAAATAAAAAAAGGCCAATTTATTTTTCATAAGTGGGTACATTGTTTAAAAGTAAAGTTCATTCTTCCGTTTTTATTTGCAGCAAACTTATCAATAAAAATAAAGTCCCTAGATTTATACTTTGTGGTCTGTGTCAAGTTAATTTCGAGTTTAGGTCAATTTTAATTTCAATTTTTTGCTCGATACTTAATGAGCTAAAATTGTTTCTCAAATATTCCCCATTCATAGTCGTTTTGGCATTAAAACTGTTCATTTTTATTATAATAAGTCTTTACTACCCCAAAATAATGACAAAAAATATAAAGGAAAACTCCAAATAATAAATTCATACATTCATTAACCCTCAATAAACAAGAAAAATAGTCAAAATACCGGCTAAAAATTTCCGCAAATTTGAACGACTGGTTAAATTATCAAATTAATGCAGAATATAACATACACGAGCTATGCCGCTCTACCAACACCTCCTCTACTACACGGATCAGCAAAACATATAAAACGATCGCAACCCAATGATATCTTCTGTCTCAAAAACCATCCGAAAACAAGGCGCTGGCCCGGCAGCACAGCAAAAGCGTGCCGATTTGAGAGGAATGAAAGCCCATTTATAGCCGTGCGCTAAAAAGAGATAGAGACGACAAGGTGCCTTTATTACGGGAAGCGAACGGGTCTATATCAAGTAGCGATAGCCACGGGCACATTTTTCCTGCGAAAAGCATTCGGGATTAGAGACCTGCTACAAAATAGTTAGTTAGCGAAACGATAATTGGTTAGGGAGCTTATAAAATCATGTTAGACAAATTGCTTTGTAACAGACATTGTCTGTAAACTAAATATATAATAAATAGTGAATATTAGTCGATGTGGGGCTGAAATCTTAGGGAGGCACGTGCTCAAGTGCTCCTATATAAGAACCGCCACTGCATACTAGGAACATTTGATAAATTTTGATCCGTGGTATCATTGAAATTAGCATTAGTACTTTCATTATTGTCACTAAAATAATCATCAGGGTCACTATCACTGGAGATGGAAACAATATCTGGATCAACCTTATTTTCTGAAGAATTATTATTTCAATGTAAAATTGCATTATTATTTAAATTTCCCGAAATAGGTTCAATATATATGTTCTAGGTCTTACCTTATTAACAATTTTGCCAAATGACCAGGTTGAATTTTTTTCTTTTTAATACCTACCTAACTTGCTGTTCGTTTTTTATTGAACATAATGATTTTTTACCGCTATCAAAATACTGTTTTTGCTGATATTGTTTAAATTTTACATTTTTAAAATATTTATTGTGATCAATAAAATGAGGCTTAAGTTTTTCGTTTGTAATAGGTATATAACAAATCACGTAATTTTCGAGACATAAGTAATTCTGACGGAGACAACCCGATGTGTGTTGCAATAATTAAGTAAAAGTAAATTAATATAATTTGTTTCCATTCACCATTCCAACTGACTACTTTATAGCGATCGACGCGCGCCAACTTTAAAAATACAGCGTTATTTGGTTTTTTTCTGGAAAGGCAATAAAATAGCTAGGAATATCTGGACATCACCACCACACCACAACAGTTGGACAAACAATTTTTAAAATTTCTTTATGATATTTATACGCGACTATCAATCCTTTAAATTCAGTGGTGCTCCTCAGGGTATCAATCTAGCCCCCTTAATATTTTTAATCTTTATCAATGACATAAGTAATAATATGTCCCGCAATGTAATAAGTAATTTATTTGATGCCTGTTATATAAGCACTCTGGAAAAGTGGTTCAAAATTAACAACTTGCCTCCTGAACGTAAGCAAATGCTTCGCCATGACATTTATAAATAAGGTAGACCTTATTCGCTTCAACTATAACATTGATAAGCAGTGTGACACTTTTAGGGACCTTGGTGTGGTTTTCGACATTTCGACCCAAAGCTTTTCTTTACTTTTCACATCAGTAATACTTACAGCAGTGCAATGAAGATGCATGGATACTTTATAAGGAATTCGCCTGATTTTACAAATACTCAATCATTGAAAACCTTTTATTATAGTTTCGTGCTATCCAAACTAGAATATAATATGGTGCTATTATATGGCACCCCATTTTCCACAAATACATTAATCTCCTAGAAACGTCCAAAGAAAGTTTGTCAAATACCTTTCCTTTAAGATGGCACATATCTCCCTAGAGGCGCCGATCAAAATGCTCTTTTGTTAAGATTTCAGATACTATCGCTTCTTAATCGCAGATATTACTTGTTCATGCAGTTCTTGGTCAGAGTGTGCAGGTCGTTCATCGATTGTCCTATGCTACTATCCTTTATAAACTGCCATGTTCCCTCACGTACTGTCAGATCCTCTCCGGTCTTCCATCTGTCTCTTCCTCAACAAACTTTTTAATTAAAACACCAATTCACATCAATCGATGTTTATTTTCAATAATATTTGCAATGACATTGATGTATTCGGCCTGTCCTCCACTCAGTTTACAAATGCAACAAAACTCAAACTATTACAAAAACGTTAAATTACTGAATTTCACCATTATCTATTTCAGAATGATTTATTAATCTTTTTTAACCTATTTTTCTTTTTTCCATGTCACATTGTCTTGTAATTGGAACCTGTTCTTTAGACAATAAATTGATATTATTATTATTAATATATCTTAATAAAACAATGCCCCTATATTGAGATTCATTAGGTAGGTACCTGTTGAAAGAGTTATCCTCTGCCGCACCTTTCTCACTATTAAATCGAATATGCACAAACACAGTGACATTCTTAATAACTATTTTTTGAAATTTTATGTTTATATAGGTATCACTGTTGGATTAGGATTTCATTAAGACACACTCTGTGTTTTATTGTACCTGTTTTGTTAATTGTTGTGAATAGAATTGTCAAATATATAAAAATTAATCAAAACGTGTCATTGTCTGCTCTTTTAAAAAAGCTAAATTTTCTTATTTAAAGTTAATCCTGTTGTTCAAACTCTGCTGTTTCCATCAATCACAAAAATATTGTTGTTCAACAAAATGAATGAACACCACAATAAACACGCGAACAAGGACCCTCAAAAGGGAAATGTTTGGGCGTTCATATTTGGACATCGGACCCCTTTTGTAACAAAATTTGGGGAAAGAAAATGTTTTGAAACTGTTGACAAAATCAAATTGGACCTGCATTAGAAATTGCTCCTATGTATGAAGATATTTTCAATTGGACGGTGGTTGTCCAGCGCACAATGCACAAGTAAGGGAATTTCCAAAACGTCTTCGATGGGCGCACAATAGGATTAAGTTATATACTATAAATTGACCAGGTAATCAAAATTTGGAAGAACTTATGCAATTTCAGGGGTACGCGAATAAATCTCTGCTTAGTTCGTTTTAAGTTGGTACTTGCGTGTGTTTGGTACAAGCATTATTTTTTCTTAAATACTCTAATCTAAAACATGCTGGAACTATTAAAAATAAAACGTCTAATAAAATTATGATAATTATTACTGGTGGTTTCATTGCAGTATGTATCAGAGCCATATTAAATTTTTAAGAATTTTGCGAAGAGTTTTTTTTCTAAATAATTTTAGACTGATACACTAGACAAATAAATAGAAAATTCAATTTTAAGTTTTATAAATGAGTTTTATTTATTTTTCAATAAATTTAAATTAATTAAAAATTTCATACTCATTTTTAAAAACAAAATGTTTCATCCCATTTTACCTAAATAAACTACTTACTTCTGACTTCAGCAACAGTATAAAAATAATTAAAAATTTGAAAAAACGCGCTTGTATTTTACTTGTTAACATGTATTCGTCTTTATGTAGATCAAGCCTAAGCAAAACCATAAACCTTTAAAATTACCACTAGCATTGAATATCAAACTATATAAGAATGACGGATGTCCGAGAAAAGTTGACAACCCATTTTTTGACGTATTGGAGCTGGTTTGGCCGCCATTGTGGAGTTGATCGTAACTCTAACTTTAAATCTGTCGCCTGTCTGTCGTTATAATGCAGCGCCTCGGCAACAGATGTCTCAAATTCACTGATGTGATGTCGTGGTGTTGCCGCATATCGTATTTTATTGGAATTTTTAATGATATAAGCATTGTTAACAGACAAAATAGGAGGTTCTCAATTCCAGCCGAATGTATGTTTTTAATAATATGTACGCTGATTACTCCGGGGTAATTGGACCGATTTTCACAATGATTTTGTTGTTGCATTGGGTGTTAAATGTTAAACAAATAAAAGTAGATAAAAAGCGACAGCAAGTATAACTAAAATAGGTTTTATTTCGTCGAAAAATAGCAAAATGCGTAATACACTAATACAAACAAACTGGATGTTTCTTAAGTAAGAAAGTAAAACCTACTTATTTTAACCATTTTGAAAAGTAGTAATAATTGCAAATTAAAACCAAGTTATACAAACAAACCGCACATCATTCATATTTTACCCAATATATACGTTGTAGCCTAGGTATGTATTAAATAGTGAGAGTCGTCATTTAATTCTGTTAGAAATAGAATACATGGCGGTCAATATGTTTTCATGTAGGTAATTAACGTTGGGACGTCAAAAGGTTGAAAATATTATAAGCTACAGAGCAATTAAAAATATAGACAATCTAGACTATATTATATACTATAGGTAGGAAAATAAATGTAAGCTACTTAAATCTATGATAGGTGTAGGTACTTATGTGAAATCAAGTTTTACGATAAGCTATAAAAATAAATTTAAAAAATGCATGCAGCAAAGTCAAACAGGCAGGCGGCAACAATGTTTTAATTTAGCAGTGAAAAGGTTAGTCGCTTTCTTGTTGGTGAACTTATTGTGCCATCTATGAATTTAACGTAGCAGATTTAGGAAATCGGCTCATATGGCCTTCTTATAGTTTGATATTCAATGCCACTAGTAAGTCAAACTGACTGAATTAATTTACGACATACCTACGCAAATATGGAAAATATGATGTAACGGTCAGCGGTCATTGAACAGACTGTTACCACTCATTTGGCATAGGTACATCAAAAAACAAAAAAAACATTCATTTAGCAAAATCAGTCAGATTTAATTGATACAACTGATATTTTTTAGTGATACGAACTCATATAAATGGGTTGCTAATATTTCGCATAACAAGTCGATAAGTTTTACTTTACAGCTATAAACTATAATATAACTAATAGGTACATCTCAAAATTTAAAAATCGCGAAGTAAAAACTAATATAGAAACGAAAGAGGAGCAAGCATTCCTCACAATACCTTATATCAAAGGCATTTCTGAAAAGATTAGAAGGATAACCAAAAACTACAATATGAAAACAGCCTTCAAATCCGGAAATACACTTAGAAGCTTTCTGACAAAAGTAAAACCCCCCCGTAATAAAAACACAAAAAATTGTAGGTATCTATCAAATCGCTTGCGAGTGTGGCGAATCGTACATTGGAGAAACAAAAAAACCTCTTCCCGTACGAGTTAAGGACCATCTGAAACATACTCAAAGAGGTGAAGCTTCAAGATCAGGTATAGCGAAACATGTATGAACCAACCAGCACAATAGGTATACAGTGGTCAAAAGCCAAGGTTTTGGACACGGAACAGCACTGGAGAAAACGAAAATTCAAAGAAGCAGCTTTCATGAATCAAAATACTCATATATTTAGTAAACCAAGTATAGATATCCCCAACATCTGGAAGCCTCTTCTTGTCCAAAATCAACAGCTCAAACATCACACTTCAATAAGCACGTAGGGAGAGTCATCAAGCTTAATTGCACTTGGATAGTATTTAAGACAGTAGCCATAGAATTATAATTAAGTTTAAACTTGAAAACGGTTAGAGATACTAACTAACCGAAACGTTGTGTTAAGTAACAAAATAAAGACAATGGAATTCCGACAAGGTAAATTTTTTGATTTTACAGTTATAAGGTTTAAAAAATCCTTTTTCATTTTCTTAATACCCTTTGATTTCTTCCGAAACGCTTTTTGCGAACACCTTAAAACACTCTCAGGCTGCAATTTTCGAAGGTAATGAGCTCGTCTCCGGAGATACGCTCTGGTGGAAGACGGAGCGTTGCCCAGAAGAAACGAAGATCGGTATCTGGTGCACGCACCAGCGGAGCGTCTTCGTAGGGCAGCCTATAGCGCTGTGTGTCGGAGGAAACATGGAATAATTTGTCAATTGGGTAATTAGTCGCTAAGAAAGTTAACAGTCATTAGAGAGATTTGGGAAAACTTTAAAGAATCATAAGACAGCAATTTTACTATAATAATGCGCAGTGTGGGCAGTATATTAATGGTCCAGTGGTGGATTAAATGGGGACGCCCGCCACGAGCCTTAGTTTAATAAAGGGGGCCAAAAATCAAGGTTATCCTCTCCACATTTATTAGAATAAAATATTCAGTTAAGGATATCTACATGTTTCGAACGTAGTAACGTTCATCATCAGGAGATAGAAAAAGCATTGCTGATAGTGTTAGCAGAAGAGAAAATGATAAAAGGTACCGTGCAAGAAAAATTATTTGCATTAAAGAGGGCTTGGATTAAAAAACGTGGGGCTTGGTTCAGATCACAATGATATGGGGACGATATATCTAACCAAATCTAGGTTAAAATTTTGATGATATGCCAAACTAATTACCTAATAAAATAAGTAGACAAATACAAATTTATTTTTGTTGTTTACAAAATTAACAATGTAAGAATATACAGAAAGAAAAGGAAAAATAATTACATAAATTGCTGAAATTGGCCACTGCCATGCTCTAAGCATAAATTCACACGTCCCTTTATATTTTCGAAAATGTTGGCCAGCATATCTGGAGAAATGTTACCACATTCTTGGATAATCCTTTCTTGTAATTGTTCTAAATTTGCAGCTGGTGTTTTAAAAATAGTGTTCTTTAAATTATCCAAAACGTAGTGCGTCGTCAAGTAATTGCTCCACAAATGGATTCAAAATATTATACCGCTGTGCTGTAATTGTGTCATGGAAAAAAATAGGACCAACAATGAGAAACAGCTAACCAGACACCAATTTTTTGAGGGTGCAATGTGGACTCTACAAAAAAATGGGGATTTTCACTACTCCACATGCGTGTATTCAGAGAATTCACATAACCGGAGAGGTGGAACCAGGCTTCATCCGAAAAAAATGTCAGGTCTAATAAATCATTTCTTTCCAATAAATTTTGGGTAAACCGTTGAGAGTAATTCCTGCGTCTTTCAAAATCTGCGGCTTGTATTTCTTGGAATACTTGCACTTTATAAGGAAATAAATTAGCTGCTTCTTAATTAAGAATTGTCCTGCATGTTCCATAAGATCCTCCCACTTCTTGGGACAGGTGTATTATACAATTTGTTGGCGTATTTTGCATTATTTCACTAACGTTTGCAACAAGTTCTTCTGTTCCCACATATGGTCTTCCTGCTCCTTTTTTGTGTTGTATAGAACCTGTTTCCCTAAACACAGCCACGGTTCTTTTCAGGTAATGATAAAAATCCCCAGCAATAAAAGCAACGTTAAGAAAATGTTCGTAAAAATCGTCCATGCACAAACCCCGATTGTATTGCCACTCACCATTTACTCTACCCCCGTTTCGAAAATACTCTTCAACCATGAATGTTTTGTGTTGTTCTGTAAAGTCCATTGTGTGAATTGTTCAAAGAAATTGGAAAAATTAGCGATGAATCAAATTACTGGTAACGGAATAACTGATCGATTGTTAATTCAGGTAGTTACTGACACCCAACAGGTATTAAGCTCTACGGCTAAGCATTACGTCCTTAAATGCAAATGTCCTCTTTAATGCAAATAATTTTTGCTCGCACGGTACCTATACAGGGTGTCCCAGATAAGAATGCACTCTACAGGGATCTCGTAAACCATAGGAGATACAGAGATGGTTAAATTAGAGAAAAGTTGCGCATAACTGAATCCTGTAACGTAATGTTTTTAAATTAAAAAAAATTCCGAATGCTTCCGAAGATATTTGGATAAAACCGAATTTTCGCGATTTCTTTTTAATTGATTTACGATTCTATTTGAAGAGACATGTCAGAATAAAATTAACATTCTCATTGCCACTTTTTCTCCCCTAAAAGATGGTTTAATTACATTTTTGATCCGACGTTTCGTTTAGTCACAACCATCATCAACTATGTTATTTTAAATAGTAGGAAAATTTTATTTTATGCTTAATAAATTCTACGTTTTATTCTAAATCTAACGGTGTATCGCACTTATTATTTATTAGACGTTTCGATATAGAAAAACACATCATCAATGAAAATAGGCAGATTATCGAAAATGTTTTTGTTTTTATTGTTGTACTTAAACACTAGAAGGATTTTAAAACATTTTTTTAAAAGAAACTATAACAAAACATAAAACTTATCTGAAAAAATGCAACAAGTAATAATTCATTTTTATTATTAAATACAATTATTTTTTATTTTTAGAAAATGCATGCTCTGCGACAGTCTAGTTCTGTCACACTACTCCTACTGCGACTTCATTTATATGCCTTGTTTACATGAAATTGAAAAGAATAGAATACAAAAAATGCAAAATTCCTGTTGTAGACTGATTTACGGAATAAGAAAACGCGAGCATATAACCCATAAAATAAATGAGTGCAAATGGCTTAATATGAGAAATAGATGTAATTTTCATCTGGGTAATTTTATTCATAAAGTTCTTACCATGGAGAATACATCAAAAAAACTTAAAAATAAGTTCGTTTCCAGGGACAACATTCACAAAAGAAATATCAGATACAAGAACAGTTTTACCATACCCCAATATAAAACATCATTATTTCAAAGAAGTTTCACTTATAATGCTATAAAATTTTATAACTCAATTCCAAACGAATTTAAGTTGTATAATATTAATAAGTTTAAGTTTAAGCTTCGTGCGTACCTGTTCAATAAGCAGTAATACATTAATTGTTTCACCACTTTTGCTGCCCGGGACCGCGCTTACGGGGACGGAATCGTTTCCCATTTTGTCGTTTAATTAAGTTTTACCATTAGTTTATAATAAATGTCATATTTATCAGACCAATACATCCGCTGCTATGCATTATAATATTAGTTATTTATTTTTTATATTAATATATTTCAAGACGACTACCTTCTCAGTTTAGTGGTTGAGTTGGAGTAGCCCTGTTAGCTAGACTTCGCCACTCTGAGTTTGGTCAATTTCTTTTCTTTTCTCAGCTATGTACATATTTTTTGCTAATAAAAGTCTTTATTATTATTATTATTAATATTTAAACGTAACGTACCAATTAAATTTGGCATCATAATATGGATGGCTATGAAATTGATTGACGTTCGCAATTGTTTAAATAGTTTGTTTAGATCAGTTACTTAGTTACGGAGACCTGTTAGTTTTAAATTTGGTAATTATTATTATGCTTTTTTTAAATTTTTAACTGTTGCATTGTGCAGTAAAATTTAAAATAATGGAACATTATTCTAACGAGAAAAAAAAATTTGACATTATTTGCTGTTACGTCGAGAGTCATAAGAATTGTGCGCAATCAGAGATGCAATATTTTCAAAAATATCCCGAACGGCGTCGACCAAATCGATCAATTTTTAGGAGGCTAGTTACAAATTTAAAAGATAATGGATACCTAATGTTTTAATATCCTACTAGTGTTTAAGTACAACAATAAAAACAAAAATATTTTCAATAATGTGCCCATTTTCATTGATGATGTGTTTTTCTATATCGAAACGTATAATAAATAATAAGTGTAATACACCGTCAGATTTAGAATAAAACGTAGAATTTATTAAGCATAAAATAAAATTTTCCTACTATTTAAAATAACAAAGTTGATGATGGTTGTGACTAAACGAAACGTCGGATCAAAAATGTAATTAAACCATCTTGTAGGGGAGAAAAAGTGGCAATGAGAATGTTAATTTTATTTTGACATGTCTCTTCAAATAGAATCATAAATCAATTAAAACGAAATCGCGAAAATTCGGTTTTATCCAAATATCTTTGGAAGCATTCGGAATTTTTTTAATTTGAAAACATGACGTTACAGGATTTAGTTATGCGCAACGTTTCTCTAATTTAACCATCTCTATATCTCCTATGATTTACGAGATCCCTGTAGAGTGCATTCTTATCTGGGACACCCTGTATATCTAGTAAAAGTTTTTTTTTAAATCACCATAAATAAGCCTCTGTAATTATGATATTTAATCTTAAAGAAAATAAATTTGCTAGGGCCGTAATAGTAAAGAAATTATATTTGAAATACTGATGATGTGTTATTTAATGACGAATCGTTAAAATAAAAACCTTTGACTTGCTTTAAAATTATCAAGCTAGAAGTCCCTAACACCGTATTTAAAATTATACTTAGGTCCGTATTTAAGCGCAAAGTAGTGACGCATTCGCCATTTTATCTCCTTATTAATATTTTGGTTCCTCCAAAAAGCAAATACCCGTCTTTGGGTAAAAACAACCTAGTTTTAAGAAAAAAAAAATTGATAAATTAATACAGTGTGACCAGTAAAGTCCGCATCATAAGGGATTTTTTTGAAGTGAAAACTTCTTTAGGCGCGTTTAGCACTTTTTGTGGGCACTGAATTAAACTGAGCCGTCACGCGTAACGCTCGGCTGTGTTACGCTCGAATTCGACTCCTGTATTCAATCCGAACTGACCCGAATGGACGTTATATGAAAGAGCATGCCGCATCAGTCGCATTCAGTATCGACGTGGAAACAGTGTGCGTTGTTTGTGTGTTTAAGATCACAAGATAGACACTTGTTGCGTCTCAGGTATGTTCTGGCATTTTTTTCAAGGGTTGTTCAATTTTAGGAAATATATTTATTCGATATTATTAATTTTACCTTGTTGAAGTTTCCACTTCTGTCATGTGGTCTTAAGCACACACAATTTTTTTTTATTAATAGCTTTATTCAAAATTTGACTTTGGCATCAAGTTCTGCTTCGATCGAGATGAAAATTAAGCAAAAAATAGTGGTCACGCATTATCTGTCAAATTTTAATATTTTCCAAAAAATAATTCAAAAGTGGAGTTATTTCTGAAAATATCGAAAAAAGTTGCGAGAATAAGTTTTTTTAAATGCAGTTTCTAGCCCACATGCAAAATTTCAGCTGCATAAGATAAACCACTCAAATTTATTTTCCACTTAATACTTTACTGACACTGTGTTTTTTTGTCTTAATATTAATTAATTAATTATTAAGGTTGAATTCTCAACGTCATTCAATCTATTGCCAACCTATAACCTATTTCGCGTTGATTTTTTGAGTTTATTATTTTAATAACCAACATTTAAAGAAAATCAATATTGTCGTTACATTATTTAGGTAGTATCTGATATATTACAAAAATATCAATTTATTTTATTGCTAATTTTGGGAGAATTGTATAGTGAAAGAACAATAAGTGACAATGACATAATAATGTTAAAAAAAATCTTACCCGATATTTTTCGCTATACAATTCTCCTAAAATAAGTTATGAAATTCCTTGATATGTATTAAATATGTCAATTATTACCTATAGAATATCAAGTCGATACTGATTTTCTTTAAATTTTGTATAAAAGCTAGAAAACATAAATAAATCTACGCGAAATAGGTTGGCAAGCATGTTGATACTCCTACCTTAAGGTGTATTACTTTCAGACACAAACTACTTTTTCAAAATTACTTATTTTATGAAGTTACCTTATACAGGGTCAAAAACAAATAGCATCACATGAGACCAAATTTGAATAGCCCAATTTTGATTTTGTTGAAAAACACACATTTAATATGGCGCTACTTTAAAGAAAATGTATCTGAAAAGTCAAAGTCAAATTTCGAATAAAAGGTATTAATAAAAAAATATTCCATATGATTTTGCTGGTCACACTGTAGACAGAAAACGAAATTTTATCAAATTTGCGCATATTTCTTTTAGCTTTAATTAATTCCACCTTTTTAACGTGAAACCAAAGATGGGTATTTGAATAAATTGATAAGATGAAAATGTAACGAAATATTAATTGCGAATGCGTCGCTAGTCACCGCTAGTGTTTGCTCTTAAGCCCTAAAATCCGCAAAATGACCTCAATTTAACCATTTTCGTTTTGTAGCACCCTTTATAGGTTCTCTCTTACACCCTGGGTACCTATACACCATAGTAGCATGATATACAGTTATCTAAGAGTAAAAATAGTTATCTAATTAATATTTAAAGATTCTTTTTAACATTCCCATTTACTATACAAACAACAGGTGCATTATACTTTTCCCTTGGCCTACCAAGCGCGTCACCCCTTCCTAGGGAAGGTATATTAAGATACCTTTTTATTTAACTGTGTATAGAAAATATGGTAATATTATTTTATTAATCTGCATTCTTACGCAATAGTAATTTGTATTCAGGGCTGATATAAGTACTAGTACTACTAGTAGTATTTATTTAAGTATCAGGTATACCAGCAGCAAATCTATAAAACAATAAATAGGCAGACAGGCCACGACATCCAAGAAAAACCGCTCATTCCTAAAAAACGTGAAACTTATAAAATACATATTGTGACCAACCGAACAGGGTTGTATTTTCTCTAAAACTGCATGGACGGCAGAGGGAAAACTGGGGGAGAAAAATTTTACCCTAGAGGGTAAAAGTAAATACTTTTGGCATAAGAGTTATAATAAAAACAACTTTTTATAAACTCACTTATTTAATAATAAAAAACAACTTTAACTACTAAAAATCTACTATAGTCTACTAACACAAATGCAACATTTTTGACATCAAATAATTAAAATAAGTCAAAAACATTGCAAAAACTTTAAAGTTTCAGTTTTGTTTTACAAAAAATCACTTGACCTTTTGAAACTTTGAGCCCATACATACAAGTTTTTACAACAGATCATATTTTGGAGCAATATGAAAGAGATTATCCATATTTTTTCCGTTCCCATTCACACCATTTAAGAAAAAAGTTTGGAATATTTCAGTCCTACGATTTAGTCATTTTACTCATCTACTTTCGCCAAAATATCTGTTTCTCGGTACAGGTGGTACTCCACATTGTCAGCCACGTCTACTTTGGTACCACCATATTCGGGAAGGAGTACTTTTTCACCTACTTGCACAGTTATGGGTATATGTGTGCCATCCTAAAAAGATAACATAAACATTTAAGTAAGTAGGCGACATTGAAAAGATTTTATAATCACCAATAGATGGCAGGCATTTTTTAACCTTTCTGCATCAACTAGGTCAATATTTTAAAAAAATTCAAAACGTAAGGGGGGGAGGGGGGGGGCAACAAAATAAATATAAATATTTGTCTCAAAGGGCAGTCCAACAATTTGTTTCCACGGTTAAGTCGGTAATCTATTCTGGGCCTTTTTTAAAAGCGTTTGGAAATAAATGTGTATAAAACCTACTTCTTTTCTTTGTCCTGGTCCTACTGCTATAACAGTGCCTTGTAGAATTTTACCCGCAGCTTTTTCTGGGATGACTATTCCTCCTTTTGTTTTGGTAATAGCGTCAGCTTTTTTGATCAGAACACGGTCGAAAAGGGGGACTAATCGTTTAAGTGCTCCACTCTAGAACGTGAAGATTAATTTAAGAATAATAGTTTGGTAATGAAAGCATCAATATAAAGTTTATTCTGTTAACACTACCTTAATAGAAACACATAGGTATTTTAAACGGTAAAAATTCTGTATAATTTATTTGTAGTAGTATAGAGTTAGGCCATATTAACATTATTCAGCTTTAAAAAAAATTAGTAGGTAAATAGCCTTAAATAAACTCTATATTCAGTATATTTCAATGCACATTTAATGTTCAGAGTAGTTTAGGTAACAACTCAATAATTATATGCTTGTAAAGCATAGATATTTTTATTTAAAATACATAATATATTATATTCTTACCATTTTCTGTATATTTCTAAAATACTTTCTTTAATTCACGAGGTAGGAATTTTCTGGAATTCGGCCGGCGCAACGCAACGAGCAACGAGGTTTTTTGAGAGGTTATCAGTTTGACAATTGGTGAACTTTGATCGACCGTCCGTGTTACACATAAGGTTTTCTTTGTTTGTTACATAATATGAAATAGAGAAAGAAAAATCGTTAAGCATCAAAATTTCAATTGGCAGCATTTACTCATA
This sequence comes from Polydrusus pterygomalis, assembly GCA_963969555.1. Classification (NCBI taxonomy): domain Eukaryota; kingdom Metazoa; phylum Arthropoda; class Insecta; order Coleoptera; family Curculionidae; genus Polydrusus; species Polydrusus pterygomalis. Next base: position 9,601,531 of record OZ018376.1, read on the forward strand.
GACAACCCAAAATACAACTAAAACTAATACCACAGAGGAATTATAGGTTGGCGGGTTTGCTGATAACTTAAAATTATGGAGGACTTGAGGTAGGAGGCCGATCGCAATGCATTGGATTCGGTCCCAAATTAGCATCGGTAATTCAGCTTTACGAGTCGCTGTAAGATGGCGCGCGTGTTCGAAGTGGGCTATCAAATAATGGTTTTTTATGGACGCAATAACTATTTTTATTTAAATTAGTTCTTTAAGGAACAAATAAGGACTTTTATATGAATTTACACTTACTTTGTTATACTTATTAGTAAACTCGGCCTGTATAAAGTTCCAACGATGCTTGGTTTTTAAAATACAGGGTATTAAACATTCTAGCTATACCTTTGGAGCTAGAAAGAGACTTATATGGCTGCGTTTTCTCTCTGAAAAAGATCCTGTCTTACACCCCGACACAAAGCAAACTCTACTTTTATAAATTGTACTATTATTCATTATAAATATGGAAATTAATTACAATACAACGTTATTTGTCTTGTCTTGCCTTCAAACGTTATTTGTTATTTCGAAAAATAAAATGTCGATTGTCAAAAATAAAGGCACAGAAAAATAAAGGGTTTAGCTAAAAGTTAAAAACTATGGAGGATCTAGTTTTCCCTATTAAAAACGAAGAAGAAGAAGACAACGTCAGCCCACTTCGGACGCGAGAGCCATCTATCGGCCAATAGCGAACTAACCCAAAAACCGGGACAGAATTTGAAAATGCTGCCATTGTCGATCGGCCTCCTACCCTATAGTTCTCCATACTTAAAATACAGAAAGTTGCTTTGTTATATGTTAGACCACCCGCCCGTTATAGATGGCGCGTACGGCAACGACGATTGAGAGATGCTTTATATAGACAATGATTACAATAACCAAAAACCAAAAGAAATTATGTTTTCTTGAGCCATTAGCCGAGTTCCTTTTTAGTTTAAAAAGGAAGTTGTAAGGTTGGTATGGTATGATATCCTAAAGTTAAAACAGGTAAGTCAAAATACTAGATTTTTTCAGATTAGTAAATTGACATATTTTTTTTTTGGTTGGGATAATTTCCTTTTACAAACTAGGTACCTACCTCAAATTAGCAATTTCATTTCTATGAAGTAACATGCCATACATGGTATTTGGGTTCGCAATTCGCATTATCATTATATGAAGGGCACAAAACACCAACTAAGATGAAGGGGGTGAAATAAAAGTCCTTATATAACGGATGAAAATAGTTTTCAATTTTATTATATGACCATGGGTAACATTATATTTATGCAATGCAACCATAGACAATTTACCTAATTGTCTATGAATGCAACTAGTGCAAAAAGTATGTTTATTGCACACGGCATCATAGAACATAGAAGCTATTAATATGCCATGTCGTTGCCTACAAACACACTTTTTGCACATGTTACATATTTAGGTACACTATTTTTTTCTACGATCGTTTTTTTATTTAACAAAAAAGTTTAAAATCGCTCTGTATAACCTTTGTGTGCAAAAGTTGTAATTCAAATTTGACAATAGATTATAGATACCTTTGACTTCAATATAATAAAATTATGGCGCCCTGTCAACGTGAATTCTATTTCGATAAGGTATCGACGGTGTGCAACACACAATACACATCCTACTATAAACAAATTATTCGTTTCCTAGGTAATTTACTTTTTCTATTTCACGTTCATAATAAGTTCAGTACGACCCTCATTTGCGGATCGTAATGAAGCTATTTCGATACGCGTTTTTTCTTTATTTGATGTTGGTAACATTTAAATGTTTTATTTCATTGACTTGCGCGGCCTTTGTGATTTACGAGAAAACCCATTTTTCGCAGAGGAAAACTAGCTTGATAACTTACTTTTTTATTCTGTGTGGATAACAGTCATGTATGTTGGTTGCATAAATCTATAAATCAATCTTTTGTAGATGCTTCAAGCTATCATTTTCTGCCAAATCCTATCCAAAATTCAATCTACTAACCTTCTAATGTCGATTTTAACTTCAACTTTATTTGAATTTTCCATCTTCCCTATACTAAATTGCAATGCCGTGACGTAAAATCACGTCTTTTGAAATTCGAAAAAAAGTAGCAAAATCTCCCGAATTTCCGAACGCTCTGTATATGCACCGAATGTACAAGGATCACACAACGTATTCCGTCCAATTTCAAATCTCATATTGCTAAAATAACTTTAGAATCTCGTGGTGAAAATGGGTCAATAAATCAAAAAATGACAGTTTGCAAAATAATTTTTGTTGTCCAGAGGCTCCTATGATAAAAAATAGTATTACCAACATAAAATTTAGACATAAAAATTTACAAAATTTGAAGGATTTATTTTCTTTTTAAAATGTATTTTTCTTGATTATAAAAGGTGAAATAGAAAAAAATGTATAAAGCACATGTTTCATAAGGCGTTTTAGCGCCCGTGTCAATAAAAAAACTCGCCACTTCGTGGCTCGTTTTCTAAAATAGACGCGGGCGCTAAAACCGCTTCTTATGAAACTCGTACTTTAATATACTATTATTGCACTAAGGCCAAAAGTACTTTATTGCATAGTATACAATAAAGACCTACTTTTGTCTTTAGAAATTCATACACAAAATGACAGTTTTTGAACGATCGTAGAAAAAGGTAATTCTGATCACTGTTTTCTCGTCTCGTCTGACATCTATTTTAAAATTCTTCTGCAGAAAGTTCCATTATTTTAACATTTCGATAGGATTTTTCTATGAGTTCTTAAAGATCCTGAAAAGTTACTTTAAAATCTCTTTGGTTTTAATCCACTGTCTACCTATCGCCCCATGTACCTATATATATCGCATCTGCCTTGATGAGAGAATGACCTAACTCAAAAAATTTGAAAGTTATGCTATCTGGGCCACGATTTTCATTGACAAAAATAAGAAAAGTGGTGAATAATGTTCAATTATTCTTATTTTGGGCAGAGCAATTATCTGCCTAAAAAATTACATTTTTTTAAGTTTTCTGGCATGTTTTTAAGAGCGTTAAAAAATATAGACGCTACATCAGGACCTGTTCATGTCCTTACTGGCGTCATTTCACATCATACAAATATTGTATACCATTTTTCTGTAAATTTTAAATTAGGCAATTAATTCGGAAATTAATTCTTTGTTGTAATTTTCGAAATTCTTAATAATTAAAATTTTTTTACATATCCACAGCAAAAATTTTAGTATCTTTTTCCCATGACTTGGAACGTCACTGTCACTATAGGCTATATTTGCGCAGCCGTCTATCTTCTTTTGTGTCCATTGTAAATGCGAGGTATTCTTCACAACTCTTTTCTGAGTCTCTGACTCCGAATTTTTTTTTGTTGGTGTTCGGGGTTGTGTGTGTAAACAAAACTATGACCGGCTGACTAACATCTGCATTGCTCTACCAGCTCCAAAATATGTCTGTCTTTCTTCTTCGTATGCCAAAAGCATAAAAATAACTACTCTGATCAACACAGCCCTGCAGTACGTATGCAAAGCGTCAATAGTTAGGTAAATCAAATTGACGATAGAAAATGGCGTGGTTAATCCCACCTTAAGATTATTTCAAAAAGTAAATACCTACAAATAGGTCTTGCTGCATAGACATATAAAACTTGATTTTATAGTAAGTTGTTTTACCAGTTCTTGTATTGCAGGAAATTAGTGTATACATACCCTACTGTTCAGCAACTAAAGAGACATTTAATATTTGGCGTTGGCCATTAAATCCTCAACTCAAAATTACTTTGGCGCTTTGGCCGAGGAACAGTCTCTATCGAAAACTTTCAGCAACACCGAGCGAAAGTTCTAAAGTTTCGCGGTTACTTGCTAGGATTTAGTGTGATGACAGGGCCTGAAAGGGAACATAAAGTTACGAGATATTCGCTCGAGAAGCGAGGAGTATCGCCAGTAACGGGGTCGGTGGGGAGACTTTCGAAATCCTTCTTCGGCTGGATGCAGTATGCAATCAGGACCCCGGCAAGGGAGTGCATGCATAACCAACATAGAGCCAATTTTCCAATTTAGTTTCTAGCATAACCTGCTTTGCGTTATATTAGACTTGAAATTCATTTTGTAAAGTACCTACCGTCGAAACCCTTAACTATGGCTTCTATTTTGGTAAATTTTCAGTGTAATTTTATTAACAAATATCCTAGCACGTTACACAACATTTTTTTCTAAACCAATCATCACTTGTTTGAACTTGATAATGGTTATTAACATCATCAAAAATTATTTTTGGTCTTGATATCCTTTTGTTTTCGAATTCAGGAGTAGTGCCCCGTTGCCTAGCCAAAATAACAGCGTCCCTTTTAATTACATCAAAAATATTTCTCATTTCATTTATGATTTCAGTGGCGGTGGTAAACATTTTAGACGCAGCTTCAATATTTTGCTCTTTTTTTTATAAAAGTTTTGACAATGCATCAATATTCTTTAATTTTATTTTGAAAAACAATAAGAAAAACGGTTTCAAATTTTTTCCAAGTGTTTTCTTAGAGACTTTGCTTCATTAACTTCCGCTTTATTTGTAGAGGTTAACATTATTTTTGCCAGTGTTTTTAAAATATCCACATAATAATATCTAAAACGAAGAGCTCTAATGCATCGTGTCGTGTCCCGATGACCATCGAGTGGGTGTCAATTTTTTTAAAGTTATTTTGGCATTAGTAACACTTTGCAAATGTGCCCACCGTTTAATGATTTGTCCAAAAAAAACATAGACACTTTCAACTAAATCGTAGAATAGTTTTGCGGATAAGTTTCCGGAGTATTGCATTTTTTTTTCTGTGAGAACATTTTGTTTTGTATTTTTATGTTTTTGGGGCTCCGCTCCCGGGCCCTTTTTTTAGCCCGGGCCCGTGTACAGGGTGTACCAAATTCGAGCCTCATCATGGGGATCTCGGAAACTATAAGAGATACAGCATCGGTCAAATTGTGGCAAAGTTGCGCAATTTCGTACTGAGCAATATCGCGAAAAAATATCTAAGCTTTTTTTTTTAGTTTTTGAAATTTTTGCAAAAAACTAAAATTTTTAGTTTTTGTTTTTTTAAATTGCTCGACTTATTTTATCCGCTACAAAAAAACAAGCACAACATTGTTAAGGCAACTTTTTACGCTCCATATTGTGACGTTTTTAGAATTTCGTTACAACGTTTTGTTTTTTGTGGAACTATTATCAACTTTAATTTTTTAAATACGGACCTGCATTTTTTATTTTATTTTTTGATAGCCCTTTAAGCCCTGAAATCAACCATGTACCACACTTAATTATATTGAGACGTTTTGATGTCATTATTACATGTTCAGGAATGTGATAATTATTTTTTAAATACGGTCCTGGTGTTAGTTGTTAGATTGAAATATCGTTTAGCGGGATTTTGGTGGGTTACAGAATCTAAAATATTTTGTTGTTCTTCCGGCTCCATTCGTGTACCATATTTGACTCTTGGTTTATTAAAACTACCATACTGGGCTAAATTAGTATCAAGCGTAGAAAAATAACTATAATGAGGCTGCAAGCGTTCAGGATAGTCCTGTAAATAACGGTCACAAGAAATTTGTGAATTCCTATTGGAAGAATAATAAACTCGTAACATGTCGCGCTTTTCTAAAGCAGAAAACATAATTTTGCTGAAATATTCAGTATAAATGGTGACTGCAGTTAGTTGTCAAGATAATTAAGCCAAACAATCAAGGAAAAGTTCTTGTCATAGCCACCTTTGTTTTGTTTAGTTTTCTTTTTACTTTGTTACAATTTATATAAAAACTTAAATATAGTTAATTATTTGTTTAAAATTCCGGATCCATTTACATGTTGTATGTGGTAAAAAGATTAAGTAACTAACAACAGGGCCGTATTTAAAAATAATTATCACATTCCTGAAGATGTAATAATGACATCAAAACGTCTAAATATAATTAAGTGTGGTACATGGTTGAATTCAGGGCTTAAAGGACTATCAAAAAATAAAATAAAAAATGCAGGTCCGTATTTAAAAAATTAAAGTTGATAATAGTTCCACAAAAACGAAACGTTGTAACGAAATTCTAAAAACATCACAATATGGAGCGTAAAAAGTTGTCTTAACAATGTTGTGCTTGTTTTTCTGTAGCGAATAAAATAAGTCGAGCAATTTAAAAAAACAAAAACTCAAAATTTTAGTTTTTTGCAAAAATTTCAAAAACTAAAAAAGATAGCTCAGATATTTTTTTGCGATATTGCTCAGTACGAAATTGCGCAACTTTGCCACAATTTGACCGATGCTGTATCTCTTATAGTTTCCGAGATCCCCATGATGAGGCTCGAATTTGGGACACCCTGTACTTCGCACACATTGAACACCGGTAGTTCGGCCACTAATTTGAAGAAGTATTTTTAAAAAGGTCTTCAAACGTAGTCTTCATTTAGAATTTTTTTCCGCGATATTGTGCCTCCAAAGTTGAAATTGGAGCGTCCCTGCCTATATGTAACATGCATGCAATTAATTTAAGTTAACTAGAAAACGGTTTTGGCTTTTTTTTGTCGTGTATTTTACAAAGATATTTTACTTTTAGAAAAGAAAACAATAATCACGAAAGTGGCAAATTTATGGCCTCGCGCATGTAAACAAAGCTAGACACGATTAGACATGCGCACTGCAACATTATCATTTGACAAATGGGAAAATAGACAGGTCTGCATGGGTTAAAAAATTTAAGGGAAAGAAAGTAAAACTGAAAGTCTTCCTCTAAAAAATTTAATAGAATAAAATTCTTCAAGGGTCTCTACATGTTTCGAACGTAGAAACGTTCATCATCAGGAGCGAAAATATATTTGGTGCTGATGGTTTTAGCAGAAGAGAAAGTAGAACCTTAATGGAGCTTGTATGGAATTAAAACTTGAAGTATTATAGAAGAGACATAATATGAAGGAAATTGATGAAAATTAAAACGTGTACTGAGTATGTGAGAAGTCAGTAAAGGCGGTCTAAACCATAGACAATTTACCTTTAGATACCTACAGCTTATCTCCTGCGCAAACAAAAGTTACGTTTTATGGGTGAAAAAATACGTCCGAGCGCATGACTCGTCGGTCAGCTGTCTTCATTCGGGGAACCTTCGTGCATGCGCACAAACCTCGTGTTATCGGCCGTCCTACTTTATCGATAATAATCGACGCGCTCAAGAATACTCTCCAGAACCGGCTCGGCCGCCATTTTTGTTGTTGTGTTTTAAGGTTTCTCTTCTCTGCGGATTCCTTGTAGTTTTCTAAAGTTTTCAGCTATCGGATCGGCTATCGTGGATTGTGGGACTGGTGTTTAATATTTATGGATTTCTGGTTTTTGTGTAGTTTAGTTAGTGAATTGTGTTTGTGCTTTTAGTGACTCGGATTGTAATATAAACAATGACTAGTACTAGTTGCAGCCGTTGTATAATTGTATTATGCCCAAATAGGGGTAAAATAAACCCTCTATGATGGCATATGAGCAAGAATTTAAATTTTAAAGCCCGGACCTGTCTATTTTCCCATTCGTCAAACGATAATGTTGCAGTGCGCATGTCTAATAGTTCCCAGTTTTGTTTACATGCGCGAGGCCATAAAACTGCCACATTCGTGATTATTATTTGTTTATCTAAAGGTAAATTGTCTATGGTCTAAACTAACCAAATAAACTGGGGAAGAAGAAAAACCTTTCTAAAAAGAAGATGTCGAAGGTTATTTAAAAAACTTTTTTTTATTTTTTTAAAATATTTTATTTAAAGATTATTCTAAAAAGTCAAAGTTTATTTAAATTTTTTTCTTTCCCAGTGTATTTGGTTAGGTTAGACCCCCTTTACTGACTTCTCACATACTTAGTACGTTTTAATTTTCATCAATCTCCTTCATATTGTGTCTCTTCTACACTTCAAGTTTTAATTCCATACAAGCTCCATTAAGGTTCTACACCACTTTCTCTTCTGCTAAAACCATCAGGACTCGCATCATCACCAAATATATTTTCTGTCTCCTGATGATGAACGTTTCTACGTTTCGAAACTTGAAGAATTTTATTCTATTAAATTTTGTGTAGGAATACTTTTAGTTTTTCTTTCTTTCCCTTACTTTCAACTCCATTTTAAGCATGGACTACTTCTTCAAATTTAAAATTTAAGTTTTTGTTCAAGAAATTGTAAAAGTTGACCTTCAATTTATTTTGCTTGTAAACAGCTAAAATTTGTACCAAATTCTTGCCAAAAATGGCATTTCTTCTCAGTTTTTGATCAAGCTGGGAAATAAGGTAGTGCTTTCTGGCGTTTTTAGTAGTTGCAAACCTATCAGATTTTGAGGATAGAAAATTGTTTTTAAGATTTATTTGTTTCTAAAATTTGGTTAAAAATGATTCGTCGTCGTGTTTTAGTTCAAAAAAGAAGACAACAAGTCAATTAAACTATAACACTTATAAAATCGAATATAAAAAACAGACAAAACCAGCAAAATAACCAATCTTTGATGTTATCGCGTAAGTAACCTAAAGTCAAATATTATTTGGGATATGACTTGTATTGATTTTGAAAATTTGTCAAAAACTTGGGCATGTGTAAAACATTTTCAAGCACAATTTCTTGTTCAAGAATTTGAAAACCCGAACAAACCCGAGAACTTGACCTGTGGAAATCGTGGAGTACCCTAGGATAAATATAAACATACATAGATATTTACTTTTTTCTATTATACCGGGTGTCAACGAGATTATTGTACATAGCACCACAGTGTTATGTTAAGAGATATTTTAATCAAATTTGGGTTACTGTAATGTTTGAATGGAATCTTTATTTTTACCTAGAAACCAACTGAATTTCACTTCCGGTTTAACCGGAACTACGCCATTTATGTTTTTTTAAAATGACAACCTGTATATTATATTGCACAGTCAAATTCTCCTCAGAATTCTCTTTTCAACGACATACAACAAGTTGACATTTACTTTCAAAATGGCGGCGTAGGACTCATTTTACCAAAAACAAAATGGTGTCTATGCATTTGATACGGGAAAAATAGTGATAAAATCTTTTAAATTGGTCCCTTTTGTAATTCTTTAAGCACTGACATTTACATTTTCTTCTTTTGTTTTTAAAGGAAATTATTTTATTATTGTTTAAAAAAATCTTAACTTTAACCCTATTTTACAAAGTTTTTTTAAATGTTATCATATACTTTTTATTATTTAGGATAAAAGTTTAAAGTATCCTTAAGCACCTAGGGATATTTTCGAAATCAGAATGCGTTTTGCTTCAGTTTTAAACAAGAAAAAAAAACCGTGCATTTTTCAATAAAAACTGAATAACTTATTTCCACCTAAGTTGGCTTTGGATAACAAAATTGGTATTTGTCAACGCCATTATCAGACTATTAGTTTGTAATGAAAATTTTGTAGTGTATTGTGCTTTTGGTCGTGGGTCTGATTCATATTTCGTTAAATAGGGATAAAATGGTTAAGTTTACAAGAGAAGAACAAATTGATATGCTAATTATTTACGGAGAAAGTCACAAAAATGCCCGTCGTGCTGAAACACTTGTGTCGTGACCAAAATGGTGATCGTTTTGTTGTTATGTTGTTATTATTTTACTGTTTACCTTTTAATTTGTTCTATGCCGTTGTTAATTATTTAATAATTAAATTTTTATTATTGAAGCAAAACGCATTCTGATTTCGAAAATATCCCTAGGTGCTTAAGGATACTTTAGACTTTGATACTAAATAATAAAAAGTATATGATAACATTTAAAAAAACTCTGTAAAATAGGGTTAAAGTTAAGATTTTTTTAAACAATAAAAAAATACCTTTCTTTAAAAACAAAAAAAGAAAATGTAAATGCCAGTGCTTAAAGAATTACAAAAGGGACCAATTTAAAAGATTTTATCACTATTTTTCCCGTATCAATTATTGCATACGTTGTTTTATGGACACCATTCTGTTTTTGGTAAAATGAGTCTTACGCCGCCATTTTGAAAGTAAATGTCAACTTGTTGTATGTCGTTGAAAAGAGAAATTTGAGGAGAATTTGACTGTGCAATATAATATACACGTTGTCATTTAAAAAAAAAAAAAATGGCGTAGTTCCGGTTAAACCGGAAGTGAAATTCAGTTGGTTTCTAGGTAAAAATTAAGATCCCTTTCAAACATTACAGTAACTCAAATTTGATTAAAATATCTCTTAACATAACACTGTGGTGCTATGTACAATAATATCGTTGACACCCGGTATAATATAAGTATAGAGAAAAGTGTCTAAACTTTTTGAAGCAATATATTTCCCGAAAAATAAGCGTAGGTAGGTACCTAATTAGATTGCAGGGCTGCAAATAAAATATACCAAAACATGCATCGGGATAATCTGTCTTGCAGTGTGTTTCTCTCTTTATTTTCATATCTTGTTTGTGTAGCCTATAAGGCCTAGTTAGATGTATTTAAATTGATCATTATAAAACAAAGTTTTATATCAAGATACATCACTTCCCTAGCTATATATTCTGTGCTAAAACATTACAGATTATGTTAAAAAAATATTTATACGCTTTCCTAGCTACCATATTATTATAATAAAAAAAAAACGGCTTGAATTTTTCAAAAAGTGCTTTAATTTGAAAGATAAAATCTTATCACTACCATAAAAGGACAGACTAACAACTAACAATAAAAATTTTAACGAAAGTTTAACAAATAATAGTTATCTTATGATAGTTTTATATGAAACATTTACATATATATATTAAAGATTTTTTATTCTATGTACAAAAGAAGTCCATAATATACAATATTTTCTTGTAGTTTAGGTTCGTATAAAACAAATCAATAATTTTTGGTTGAGAAAAAGTTTAGCGCATCCGGCACCCGGCATCCGGCACCCAGTTAGATTTTAGATTTCGTAAATAATAGATGTAATTTGGAGTTGAGCCTAACTAATATCTAAAAAATATATGAAGAAGTCGATAATCAGGAACATAATATAATAACAATAACAATCAATGATAGAAAAACAATCACAAATCGGAATTACAAAAGCATATTCACTCTCTAAACCAAAGAATTTATAAATTTAAAGTACCTTTAAAGTTACTTTTAAAATCACAACCAAAAAAATTCACATTGCACAAAATCACAAAAAACTATGGTCTTTTATTTTATTTTTCATTTTATCCTGAGAAAGATGATAGAAAAAAACAACCGAATAAAAATTCACCACATTGATCAATCCATGCACTGACCAAATTACACTGCGACTTGTTGGGATACTTCGCATACATTTCTTTTACTTACAATACAATACAAAATATTTATTAGTTCTCAAACTTCCAATTAAGGATAGAACATGTCAAAAAGAGGGCAGAGGGCACATTGAAGGAATTAGATTTAACTCTATCCTCATTACTAAAAGGCGGAATATATGCAAAATGCATTTGCATATTTTGTCATTTTTATAATAAAATGCATATTTTTCATAAATTATTATTTTCGGTACTTATTTCAGGGATTTTCCAATCTGAAGATTATAATAATTATTATATTTACATTTTGGTTATTGGTATTTATTGGGGGTTTCCGGGGTTTGCAGGTGTATTGTTAGGGGATGTTTCTTGTCACTTAATAATGCGTTATTATTACCTGCTTGACAAACTGTATTTATATCGATTTGTAATACATACTTCTGTTTTAGTTTCTCGAAACATATTTTTACTATAAGGAAACAATCCTTTTTAGTTGAAATTTTTGAAAAATATTTAGTAATAAATGCCCTTTAGGCTGGATCCACATACATCCGTGATACGCATCCGTTCTGTACCAAATGATTAATATGAACCAATGAAATTTTATTCCCTAAAATTTCATTGGTTCATATTAATCATGTGGTACACAACGGATCCGTATCACGGATGTATGTGGATCCAGACTGGTTGAATTCTCAACGTCATTCAATCTATTGCCAACCTATAACCTATTTCGCCTTGATTTTTTTAATTTATTATTTTAATAACTAACATTTAAAGAAAATCAATATCGTCGGTACATTATTTAGGTAGTATCTAATATATTACAAAAATATCAATTTATTTCATTGCTAATTTTGGGAGAATTGTATAGTGAAAGAACAATGAGTGACAATTACATAATAATGTTAAAAAAAAATCTTACCCGATATTTTTCGCTATACAATTCTCCTAAAATAAGTTATGAAATTCCTTGATATTTATTAAATATGTCAATTATTACCTAGAGAATATCAAGTCGATACTGATTTTCTTTAAATTTTGTATAAAATCTAGAAAACACAAATAAATTTACACGAAATAGGTTATAGATTGGCAAGCATGTTGATACTCCCACCTTATACATATTTAGACTAAGAAATTGTTTACTATTATTTTTTTTGTTTTTTTTTTTTTGCATTTTTTTAAAAATAAACATATTTTTTTCTATTTGACGTTCATAATAAGTTCATTATAAACTTGAAATGAAGTTCATAATGAAGCTATTTCGATACGCGTTTTTTCTTTATTTGATATTGGTAACATTGAAATTGAAAAATTGACGTAAAATGACGTCTTTTGAAATTCAAAAAAAATTAGCAAAATCGCCCGAATTTCCGAACGCTCTGTATATGTACGAAATGTACAAGGATCACACAACGTATTCCGTCCAATTTCAAATCTCATATCGCTAAAATAACTTTAGAATCTCGTGGTGAAAATGGGTCAATAAATCAAAAAATGACAGTTCGCAAAATAATTTTTGTTGTCAGAGGTTACTATGATAAAAAATAATATTACCAACATAAAATTTAGACATAAAAATTTAAAGGATTTATTTTCTTTTTAAATATGTATTTTTTATTAAAAAAACTACAAATAGAAAAAATAGTATAAAGCACGTGGTTCATAAGGCGTTTTAGCGCACGTGTCAATTAAAAAACTCGCCACTTCGTGGCTCGTTTTTTAAAATAGACGCATGCGCTAAAACCGCTTCTTATGAAACGTGTACTTTAATATACTATTTAGAACCAATGTGTTTCTTTATCTTATTTTACTATAATAAATTAAGAAATATTGCATCAGTATATTTGGCTAATAAAATGCAAATAACTGCATATTTTAAAGGCAAACACGGCATACAGTGTGAAGTGTGACCATCCAGTAAAGTCCGCATCATATGGGATTTTTTTTTATTAATAACTTTATTTGAAATTTGCCTTTGGCATCAAGTTCTGCTTCGATCGAGATGAAAATTAAGCAAAAAAATAGTAGTCACGTGATTCGCATTATCTGTCAAGTTTTAATTTTTTCCAAATAATAATTCAAAAGAGGGGTTATTTCTGAAAATATCGAAAAAGTTATTAGAAACAGTTTTCCTAAATGCAGTTTCTAGCCCAAATGCAAAATTTCGGCTGTATAAGATAATTTTGATTTTTTACCAACCACTAAAATTTATTTTTCACTTGAACACTGTGTCCTTTTTTGTCTTAATATTAAGGTGTATTACTTTCAGACACAAACTACGTTTTCAAAAATACTTATTTTATGAAGTTACCTTATACAGGGTCAAAAACAAATAAACTTTGCATCACATGCGACCAAATTTTAATAGCCCAATTTTGATTTTGTAGAAAAACACACATTTAATATGGCGTTACTTTAAAGAAAATGTTTCTGAAATAAAGCATTGTCAAAACTAAGAAGTTTTATGTAGGTTGCATTGAGTCTTATTTTGCAAAAGTGGTGCAATTTACAAAATATGGGTAAAAAATCACAATTATCTTATGCAGCTGAAATTTTGCATGTGGGCTAGAAACTGCATTAAAAAAAAATGTTTCTAATAACTTTTTTCGATATTTTCAGAAATAACCCCACTTTGGAATTATGTTTTGGAAAAAATTAAATTTTGACAGATAATGCGAATCACGTGACTACTATTTTTTTGGTTAATTTTCATCTCGATCGAAGCAGAACTTGATGCCAAAGTCAAATTTCGAATAAAGCTATTAATAAAAAAAACCATATGATGCGGACTTTACTGGTCACACTGTATATATGCGCATATTTTGGCTGAATTTAATTGCATATAATCCGCCCTTTACATCACATTCGGCATTTTGCATATAACCGATAAAGGGCCATATATTTATTGACAAAAAAGGAACAATGTCGTTTGTAAAACCCAAGGAAAGTTGATGTTTTATAAATACCAGTGTATTGTTGGTTGTCTGCCAGTGACGCTAAAAATAGTTTAAAACAATTTCAAAAAAAAATAATTGAATTTTCATTAATAACAGCGATTTACACATGAAGGTGGTGAGTTTCTAATCAACTCTGTGCAACGGCAGATAAACCATCGTTTTATGTCGTAACATAACGTCAGAACATTTTTTATTTATTATCTGGATGGTTTGTCAGTTTTTGAATAGTAGATTCTGTAACGAGGTTGGAATGAAAATTCGATCCGAGTGGAAGATTGAGGAACCACGAGTATCGAATTTTCATTCTAACCGAGTAGCAGACTATATTTTCTCCACGACCATCCAGTTCCATATCTGATTCATCCGATTTTTCACTCATTTTTTGACTTGCACTAAAATTTGTCTGAAATCTTCCACTCGGGTCGAATTTTCATTCCAACCTCGTTACAGAATCTACTATTCTAACCTTAATTACCTTTTCTAATGTCATAAAGTGACGCGTAAAAATATGACCGCTGTAAAATCGGTTTTATCATCTTTCTCAAGCTAAAATGGACAGGGTATAAATCTAAATCATTAAAGGAATGAAAAGACAAAGGGTGGAAAAAAACCGTACCTTAGTACAGGCAATGCAGGCAGGCATTATAAGAAATAATAAATAATTTATTGAAAAGTTCATATCACGGTGGAAAGAAAAATAAGCTTATAGTCACAAGTTTTCACCGATATCATACTGATGTTTGCCGCTTAAAAACCCAAAACAAAAATGTTTTTTACCACGGCCTCCACATACTATCCACCTGCTCATTCCCCTTGCTGTAATCCAATGGCTTCTCCATTTTCACTTTAACTTCCATATCACTTTCTTCATTTTTACTCCCCGAAGGTCCCGGACTTGACATCCCCTCACTAGGCTGCCTCAAATTTACCCCTAGAGCGTTCGCTAGTTGCACGTAGTGTTCTGGTAGAAGAAGAACAAAATTTCCATCGTAGTTTTTAATCGCTTTCGGATCTTCGGTTTTTATTTCCACTCGGGAGGGGGGGTTAACAGTATTGTTGTTATTGTTAACTTCTTCCAGCGTGGATGAGTCTGGATGCTGCAAGCGTTCTTCTACCGGAGGAGACATAGACGTTGCTTGTCTTAAATCGACGTCTACTTCTGAGATGCAATTATCCAAGTGCCTTAAAAGCCTCTGCCTCACTCCGGAATCTATAACCGTCATAGTTTGAGCATCTGGAGTCTCTAGGTACCTCTGAACTTCTCTCACGCAGTCTCCATACCCAGCCTTGTACTGATTGATCCCTTTGACATCGAGACTGCGATGCCTTTGAAAATGCCTCACCGTTAACTCCAGAATGTCAGCTTTTTCCAGTTTGGAATGTTTGGTGTTGTCAGCTTTGGCAGAGTCGAGAATGAGGGTTTTGAGGGCCGCAAGGCTTTGGTTTATTCGGGCTCTACGTCGTTTTTCCATGAGGGGTTTGTTCGCGCGTCGTGGCTCCGACGGACGCTTGGTTTTGGCAGTCATTATGTGGTCATGGACGTCAGAGGAGCTGTCGTCTAGAATTAAAAAAGAAATTATTGTTGGTTACGTAGTGCTGAAGAGGAGACATAGCTATGTTTTTGTTTAAAGGTTGGAGATATTGATGTTTCTTGGATGATAAAAGAGTTTTGGACTTGCATATTGCCTTTATTTGACGTAAATCACAACGTTTCAACTGGTAGGTATCTCCAGTCGTCTTCAGGTGAATACTGTATGTTTCCATGCTAAAGAAAAAAAAATGGCCCACTCTCCCCAACATAATAATTGGTAGTTCTACCATTGGTTACATAAAAAATTTAACTGAAATAACAGGTATATGTGATATAAATGTAATATAATGGGAATAAGCCAAAACAATAGCTATCTACTATATTTTTTCATGTTCTTATTGCGAAAATAATGCAAGTTTATTAATTATTATTATTATTATTATTGACATGTGTATTTTTAAAGGTCAGACAAGTTTCTGTTTGCAAAGAAGAATAATAAAATTAGGTAATCAATTTTTGTTGAGCTGTACCTGATCGATGTTGCTATTGGATTTTGCCACAAAAGCCTATCATCCTATCAATAAGATAACATTATATTATTATAGCTTATCTTTAGGTATCTCTACTTTTAGTTTTAGGAATAGTTCAATAGTTACTGTATTTTATTTTAACGTGGAGAGATGATGATGGAGAGAGGAGAGAGCAAAAATTATTTGCATCAAAGAGGGCTTGGATTAAAAAACGTAGGGCTTGGTTTAGATCACAATTATATTGGGATGATATATCTAACCAAATCTAGGTTAAAATTTTGTAAAATTCATATTATGACATGATATGCCAAACTAATGAGTAATAAAATAAGTAGACAAATACAAATTTATTTTTGTTGTTTACAAAATTAACAAAGTAAAAATATACAGAACGAAAAAGAAGAATAATTACATAAATTGCTGAAATTGGCCACCAAGCATAAATTCACACGTCTCTCATATTTTCGAAAGTGTTGACCAGCATCTCTGAAGAAATGTTACCACATTCTTGGATAATCCTTTCTTGTATTTGTTCTAAATTTGCAACTGGCGTTTTAAAAATAGTGTTCTTTAAATGAGGAAAAACGAAGTAATCCATAACCGTTAAACAAGGTGATCTAAGTAGGAATTCAATATCTGATCGAAAACTGATCAATCTGTCGTCGAAAAAATTGCGTAAGTAGTTAATAGTTTCGGCGGCTGTATGAGCGGTTGCACCGTCCTGTTGAAAATATCCAAAACGTAGTCCGTCGTCAAGTAATTGCTCCACAAATGAATTCAAAATATTGTCTCTATACCGCTGTGCTGTAACTGTGTGATGGAAAAAAATAGGACCAACAATTCTTCTTCGGGAAACAGCTAACCAGACACCAATTTTTTGAGGGTGCAATGTGGACTCTACGAAAAAATTGGATTTTCACTACTCCACATGCGTGTATTTTGAGAATTCACATAACCGGAGAGGTGGAACCAGGCTTCATCCGAAAAAAATGTCAGGTTTAATAAATCATTTCTTTCCAATAAATTTTGGGTAAACCATTGAGAGTAATTCCTGCGTCTTTCAAAATCTGCGGCTTGTATTTCTTGGAATACTTGCACGTTATAAGGAAATAAATTTAGCTGCTTCTTAAGAATAGTCCTGCATGTTCCATAAGATCTTCCCACTTCTTGGGACAGGCGTCTTATAAAATTTGTTGGCGTATTTTGCATTATTTCACGAACGTTTGCAACAAGTTCTTCTGTTCTTACAGATGGTCTTCCCGCTCCTTTTTTGTGTTGCATAGAACCTGTTACGGTTCTTTTCAGGCAATGATAAAAATCCCCAGCAATAAAAGCAACGTTAGGAAAATGTTCGTGATATCGTCCATGGACAAACCAGGATTGTATTGCCACTCACCATTTACTCTAACGGTACTCTAACCCCGTTTTGAAAATACGCTTCAACCATGAATGTTTTTTGCTGTTCCGTAAAGCCCATTGTGTGAATTGTTCAAGAAATTGGAAAAATTAGCGATGAATCAAATTACTTATAACGACTGTCAAAGATGACGGAATAACTGATTGATTGTTAATTCAGGTAGTTCCTGACACTCAACAGGTATTAAGCTCTACGGCTAAGCATTACGTCCTTAGATGCAAGGCCCTCTTTGATGCAATGATGCAAATAATTTTTGCTCGCACGGTACAAAAGATTGATTGTGAGTAAATTATGTTTGTCAATGTCATTACTGTCACATTAAAAGTTGCCTGTTCCTGTTGTTATCAAAAACCTTTGTGCATGTGCCTGCAAAATTTCGTCTTCCTAGGCTTTACCGTTTTTGATATATGGCTTTTTAATTTACCATTAAATTAGAGGCAGGTCCCCCCTGGGAAATGGTGGCGACGATCAATGTATGTATGTATTTCGTGTGTAAAATTTTAATCTCTTTAAAAATAATAAATAGTATTTTCTAACTGGTCCTCATGCCGACTCTGGTTTAAACCTACACTACCTAATATCCGGTCTCTAATAATATCCGTAGACATTTACGTTTAGATCCGTACTGCTTGTCTCGTGCGCAAACAAAAGTTAAGTTTTATGGGTGAAATAATGCGTTTACGTACGCATACCTCACCAGTCACACGCCTTGCGACCCTACAGGTATGGGCATGCGCACAACCCTCTTGTTATTAGGTTTTCCTTGTTTAGCGACATCCCCAAAATACACTCCAGAACCGGCTCAGCGCCATTTTTATTGTTGTGCTTTACGTTTTCTCTGTGGATTTTTTGATATGTGTGAAGTTAGCAACGTTTATGCAGCAACGACATTTTTTTGGGGTACGTAGCGTTTGTAAACGAATTTTAATTTTATTAGTGGCGAAGATTAAAAGTCTACCATTTGGATTTATCGTCTTTAGTAAACTACCCCCAAGGGGTAAATTACCTGCTGTAAGTATACCAATTTCCAAAAAACCGGGGGAGAAAAGTTACAGGATAAAAATTTCAAAAAGAAGCGTTTGTAAACGAATTTTAACTTTTTTTAGAAGAGAAGATTATAATTCTACCTCTATTATGGGGTAGTTTACTATATAATGACGATACATCTAAATTGTAGAATTTCAATCCTCGCCACTAAAAGAGTTCAAATTCATCTACAAACGGTACAGGCGGAATTGACACGTACCCCAAAAAAATTTCGTTGCTGCTTAAACGGTGCTGATGAACGTTGCTAACTTCACACATATGATTTCTTGTTGTTTTTTTGCTATTGTGGGTGTTTAATATTTAAGAACTTCTAGTATTTATGTAGTTTAGTCAATTGTGTTTGTGCTTTTAGTGACTCGGATACAATGACTAGTAAAGACCATTGTATGCTTTTATTATGCCCAGACAGGGGTAGAATACCGGGTATTTCGTATTTTCAGTAAGTATGAAGTAGTGATAGTTCTTGAACATGTAATTTTAGTTTTTTATGATTAATTTAAACACATTTAACTAGGCCTATAGGGTTGCCAACCCTCCCGATTTAGGCGGGAAGCTCCCGATTTTTCAATAAATCTCCCGCCTCCCGACTAACGTATTAAAACTCCCGCTTTTCCTTTTTTTATACTTCTAGCTCAGAAAAAATACATATTAAAGTCAGGCCGAGACAATCATTTTCAGGGCGAGCCGTAGGCGAGTCCTGGAAGCTTGGAGAGACCTGCAAAAAACTAATTTTCGGTTGCGTGACGTACAATATTTTTTTTAAGGCCGACATTTTAATATACATTAAATTCTTTATTTTATATTATTTTATTTTATTTTATTTTATTTCATTTTATTTTATATAACAAAGTGATTAATAATACTAAAACCAGATAAAAGAATAAAGCTCCATAATGTTGAAGAAGCCAGTTTTTGGGACTTTTTAGCAAAATATGCCAAAAGGACTTCTTCTTTTACATTTTTCACTTTATTTTTTCGACATCAATTTTTAAATGCGTCGTATGACTTCTCGTAACGGGCTTTTGATTTTACTGGCAATATATCGTAAGTTTCGTTGCTGCTTCCAAAATTTCTTCTGGAATCTCATTTTCCGTGTCGGATAATTCAAAAGCTAAATTTATATTTTTAAACTTGCGCACTCGCGAAACAAGTTTGACATAAACAATAAATTAAAAATCAACGAAAGATGTCCCTCGATAATACATCGAAATGTTGTTATCATAGTAACGAAATCAAGGTAGATTGTATTATCAAAGAGCGATTGGAAAAATGAAAAACCCCGGAAAAATCTTTTGCCGGTCCCTCACGTCTTGATCGACAAAACGTTATTTTCTGGACAAAAAATTGTCCAGAAAAAGTATATTTTCTGGTTAGTCTTAAAAAAAAATTACATGTCTATCTTGGAAAAAAATTGATTTTAAATTAGTGTTACCAAACAAAATCCTACTTAATCCTTATTAATGGAGCAAAAAATATTTACCAATTTTAAACAATAATTATTTTTAATTTAATAATTAATTATTTTTATGATATGGCGAAAGCGCAAAAATTATATCGGCACCTCCCGCTTTTTGTTTTCCGAAATCTGGCAACCCTATAGGCCTAGGCCACACAAACAAGATGTTAAAGCCCGGACCTGTCTATTTTCCCATTCGTTAAACGATAATTTTGCAGTGCGCATGGCTAATAGTGTCCAGCTTTGTTTACATGCGCGAGGCCATAAATTTGCCACTTTCGCGATTATTGTTTGCTTGTCTACTGGTAAATGTCTATGATAATATCTCGAAACTATTATTCTTTCGTGATTTACATGGAAAACATACAGATAAACAAAAAGTTTGTGAAGGGTTAATAATATCCATATCCATCCAAGTTTTTAAATCAAAAGAAAAAAAACTCAAACATCAACAAAAAAAACTCACCCTTTATCGGTAATAAGTCCGTAATGTTTACAAAGTATCCTCAATTTTTATATAAAAAAAACGGGCGGATTTTTCACCGCTTTCAAACAACCGGACAAAGTGTACTCGCAATCGGTAACTTTGAATATATAAGCTCAAATAGACTATTTATATTAAAAAAAATATTTATTTAACTTTTAATTTTGCTTTTTCAAAAAACTTTCTCCAAAACGAACCGTAATTTCCGACGCCGCAAAGTGCGTATTTATCTCGCGAGATGCGTATTATAAACGTTGCGTCGCGATGCTCAGCGTCCGATCAGAAGCGTCGCTCTCTGGGCAATGAGGCGTCGAGTGAGCGTCGTCGTCGGGGCGCCCCGATGGGGAGCGAGGGGCGGGCGGAAGCATTTGGTCGCGTGCCGACACCGCCACACGGCGCTGGCACCGGGGGGAGCATCGGGGGAGCTCTAGCTGTGAAGAACTGCGATTGCCAAAATGTTCTTGCTTATTGTGTTTCATTCTCGTCTCGTATTTGTTCGAGAAACTGCAATGCGAGACTCGCCTGATCTAGGTACTGCGAGACGAGATGAGAGATTTTTCAAAAATTAAGCAAGAACGAAGATATCACAAAATAATCAAAATAACCGACGTTTATGACGTCATAATACATTTAAATAATAAAATTAAAAAATATTTTAAAATTATAAATAATTGGTTTGATAACAATTTGTTAACAATTAATTTTAATAAAACAAATTGTATTCCTTTTACTTTAAACCTAAATAACCCACGAAATATGAATAGTAGGTATTCAAATAAATTAAGACATTCAAATTTTTAAAGTTAATAAAATAAAATATTTCGGAATTATTTTTGACAGTTAATTAAATTGGAATTTTCGCTTAGAATACTTAATTAAAAAAATTAAGAAGTTTACTACTGATTTTTAAAAACACTAAAATTTTTTTAAATGTAAGACATGGAAATATATTACGCGTTAGTTGAAACTCATTTAAATTACGGAATTTTAGGTTGGGGAGGAATAAATAGAACTTTAGTTAAAAAATTAGATATATTACAAAAAAGGTTTCTAAAAATTATATTCAATAAAGATTATCTTTATCCTTCCAAAGAATTATATTCAGAAACAAAAAAGTTGAACATAAGACAACTTTACATTTTTATAACATCTTAATATATTATTATATATTTAAAAATAAAAACCATAGACAATTTAAAAACCATAATCATAATACACGTCATAAAAATGAAATAACCATAAAACCTAAAATAAATAAGTTCATATAGGACAAAAAATTTTCAAATATTTAAGTTTTTATTTAAACGATTATTTACCAACAAAAATTAAAAAATTAATTTCATTAAACCAATTTAAAGTCGAAATAAAAACATGTATATTAAAAACAGACAATTTGAAAATATTTTTATAATGCTTTAATTAATTTATATTGCACTGAATAATTTATATAAGTAATATTTTTTACTTAAAAATTATAAATTAATAATTTTATTATAGGTAGGTAATATATTTCTTTAAAAAAAAACTGCGTTTATAATATAAATTAACATTTTTTCTTTAAAACTTGATTTTTAATGCATATTTATGGTTTATGATTTTACATACTAAAACAAAAAAATAAGATTTGCCCCTAACAAGCTCAGCTTCAGGGGATTGAAGAATAAGTTACATAATCGATACTAGTTCGATATGAACACTATAATGAAACGTGTGCAACGTTAAACCACGATGCGTTAGCCGAGTGGTTTAATTGCACAAGTTTCATTAACAAATATAATTTTTTTGTATAAACTATCAATTCCGAACTAAGAAGTAAAATACTTGTTTTGAGTTAAATAATATAATATTTATTGTCAAAAATATATTTCATAATTCAGGCACAACTAGATTATAATATGAAACGATTATGACAATATTTTATTGGTATATTTTATATCACTACTTACAGTATACAAAGATACAATACGTTATGTATATAATATATATATTTATTTATTTTATTTATTATGGCTTGGTATAATTATTACTTATTAATGACGTTCTTGAATATATCTCTTGGATTGGATAATATCCAATTTTTAATTTCATTTCTATTATTATTATTTAATGATTTAATTATTTTAATTGACTGTGGTAGCATATCATAAATATATGGATTTATATTTAAAAAAATGTTTGTGTGCTATTGTTTTGTTTACTTTATTTTTATATGTTATAGTATTTAAATAACGAGTTTCATGTGTGTTGTTAATATAATTTATTTTATTTTTATGTTTAAAAATATATAATTATGTATTAACATGTTGTAAGAAAATATTTGTTTAATATCCATTTTTTTGCTATCTTTAAATAGTAAATCAGAAGAATACTGGTGGTCTTTTTCGTAAATAATTTTCAAAATGTATTTTTGAATAGTTTCAATATTATTAAGATAATTCTTATTTATGCCTCCCCATCCTAACATTTCATAAGTTAAATAGGTTTGTACTAAAGAATAATAAAATATTTCTAATTCTTTTATAGTTAAAATTTTTTAAAGATGTTTAAATTTTGGTATAAGAATTTTATTTTAAGTTTATCAAAAATTATTCCTAGATATTTTATATGTTCACCTTCCTTTATATTAATATTATTATTGCCTATTATTGGACCAATATTTGGAAGTTTATTTTTGTATGAAGTAAATGGAATGTATGTTGTTTTGTTATAATTTATAGTTAATAAGTTTTTATTAAACCAGTTGCTTATTTTTATAAAATCTTTTTTAAAAGTATTTTTTAATATTTCGAAATTTTAAAAACTAAAACCGTAAATTATTTTTTTTTGGCTCTATGCGATTGGGTAAAGGTAAAACACTAGTGAAAAATCCAATAACTTCCCCCTGTCCCCCTTTTAAATAAATAAAACTAGTATTTTATCACCGGGTTCGTAATCCTGTTTTTCGAACATTTTGGTATTTTCTGATCGTATCGGGGATTGGGGGCGGGTGGGCCGATGCTTGTTAGACACGAGACGCGTCAGACACGCGCCGCAGCCGCCGCGTCCACGCCACCGCCGCAGCCGCGACGCGACGCCAACGCCAAGCGGAAAACTCGTTGGTTGCACCAGTGGAACTACTTTTTTTACAACTTTATATTATTTTTTTTAACAAATCTGAGCGGCCAAACTAAACAATCAGAAGTACCGAATTTTTAACACATAATACACACATAAGGGCGGATTATATGCACTTGAATTCAACCAAAATATACGCATATATGCCTTCTTTGCATTTTTTTTTACCAAATATGCATACTGGTATGCAATATTTCTTAATTTATTATAGTAAAATGAGGTTTGTTTACCATTGGGTTCTAAAAAATATGTTTATTTTTAAAAATATGGAAAAAAAACAAAGAAAATAAAAGTAAACAATTTCTTAGCCTAAAATTGTATAAAAGGCATTTATTACTAAATATTTTTCAACTAAAAAGGATTGTCTTCTATAAGTAAAAATATTTTTATACAAAGAAAAGCTTTTTTCAACATCTACTGATGTAATCGGACAATACTGCAACTTGGGTAGCAAAATATAAGGCCAAGATACAACTTCGTTGGATGGTTTACCCTCATAAATGCTTTTTACTGCAGCTAAGTATTTAAATCCTTCATTCATTTTTACAGTTACATCCAATTTGTTCCTTACCTGCATTTTTATACATTTTGCATTTTAAAATTTTTTACTAGTCAAATTATTTATAGTTTCCTAATGATATAAAATTCTAATGCTTTGGGGAATCACAACGGAAACGTTGTACGGGCGTATTTACTACGCCTGACCGTGAATTTTTAATATTCATTTATTATCTAACTCTATAGTGTTGGCGAGCCATGTTGGTGATCAAAAAAAAAATCAAAACTTTAAACCTAAATAACATACCACGATATATGAATAGTATTCAAATAAATGAAGACATTCAAATTTTAAAAGTTAATAAAATAAAATATTTAGGAATTATTTTTGATAGTACCTAAATTAAATTGGAATTTTCACATAGAATACTTAATTAAAAAATTAAGAAGTTTACTACCGATTTTTAAAAACATTAAAAAAATTTTAAATATAAGACATATGGAAATATTATATTACGTGTTAGCTAAAACTCTAAAATTACAAAATTTTAGGTTGCGGAGGAATAAATAGAACTTTCGTTAAAAATTAGAAATATTACAAAAAAGGTTTCTAAAAATTATATTCAATAAAGATTATCTTTATCCTTCAAAAGAATTATATTCAGAAACAAAAAAGTTAAACAAGACAACTTTACATTTATAACATCTTAATATAATATATATTATAAACCTTATACAATTTAAAAACCATAATCATAATACACGTCATAAAAATGAAATAACCATAGAACCTAAAATAAATAAGTCCATAGGACAATAAACTTTCAAATATTTATGTTTTTATTTAAACGATTCTTTACCAACAAAAATTAAAAAATTGATTTCATTAAAAAAATTTAAAGGCGAAATAAAAACATGGATCTTAAAAACAGACAATTTGAAAATATTTTTAGAAATGCTTTAATTAATTAATATTGTTCTGAATAATTTATATAAGTAATATTTTTTACTTAAAAATTATAAATTAATAATTTTATTATAGGTAATATATTTCTTAAAAAAAAACTGCGTTTATACTATAAATTAACATTTTTACTTTAAAACTTGATTTTTAATGCACATTTATGATTTATGATTTTACATACCTACTAAAATAAAAAATAAGATTTGCCCTGACAAGCTCAGCTTCAGGGGATTGAAGAATAAGTTTATAGAAGACAACATAAACATATCTATTATATTATATACGGCGGTAAGTGAGGTTATTCAGGTTATGTTTTTTTTAGCTTAAAAGCAATGGTGTAGATAGTTTTGTATTTTAAATAAATGTTCCAAAATATATGGATTGATTTTGATCCTAAAAAAACACATGCCAAGGCACTGTAAGGATAACAGCGAGTTTTTACAGCTTACAGTGTTGCCATTTTTCAAGCCATCCAGGACCAATACTTTTTAATATTTATCTAAATGATATTTTCAATTTAAACTGTCAAGGAATACTACATAGTTTTGCTAATGATACAGTAATTTTTTATGAAGGTCTAAACTGGAATATTTAAAAAAATACTATTAAAAAAGATTTTATAAAAATAAGCAACTGGTTTAATAAAAATTAACTGTAAATTATAACAAACAACATTACGCATTACGCATTTATTTCATACAAAAATAAACGTCCAAATATTGGTCCAATAATATGCAATAATAATATTAATATAAATGAAGGTGAAAATATTAAATATCTAGGAATAATTTTTGATAAACATTTAAAATGGGATTTACATAGTGAGTACATTGTAAAAAAACTAAGAATTCTTATACCAAAATTTAAACACCTTAAACAATTTTTAAATATAAAAGAATTATAAATATTTTATTATTCTTTAGTACAAACCCATTTAAATTATGGAATACTAGGATGGGGAGGCATATATAAGAATTATCCTAATAATATTGAAACTATTCAAAAATACATTTTGAAAATTATTTACTAAAAAGTTCACCAATATTCTTCTGATTTACTATTTAAAGATAGCAAAAAAAAAGGATATTAAACAAATATTTTCTAACAACATAATAATATATATTTTTAAACCTAAAAATAAAATAAATTATATTAATCACACACATGAAACTCGTCATAAAAATAGTATTACATATAAAAATAGAGTAAACAAAACAATGGTACACAAACATTTTTTAAACATCAATCCATATATTTTTGAGAATGCTGCTACAGTCAATTAAAATAATTAAATCATTAAATAATTTATAGAAATAAAATTAAAAATTGGATATTAAGATCAGAGATATATTTAAGAACGTCATTAATAAATAATAAATATACCAAGCTATAATGAACAAAATAAATAAATGTATATATTATATACATGACGTATTGTATCTTTGTATACTGTAGTGATATAAAATATACCAATAGAATATTGTCATATTCTTTTTATATTATAATCTAGTTGTGCCTGAATTATGAAATATGTTCTTGACAATAAATATTATATTATTTAACTCAAAACAAGTATTTTACTTCTGAGTTCGGATTTGATAGTTTATACAAAAAAAATTATATATTATCTAGCATTAAATTTTCAAAAAAAATATTTGAATAATCTTTTATTATGATTATTATTATCTCCTTTTATCTGAAACTGTGGAAGTATTTCTGATAGTAAACAAATGGTTTTTTGATGAATGTAATGTTTTATCTCCTTATATTACATGTCTGTGGGCGCAACTAAACACCTCCATGGTGCAACCGTCCTGCCTCCCTTCTGGGGCCCCGCGTGGCGCTGAGCCTGCCGTGTTCCGGCTGCTGCCTCGGCTGGCCGGCTTTATTACTGCTCATTTACCGGCCAACCTGTTCTGCGCCCCGCTCACGTCGCACGGGGCCCCACAACGCTACGTGCCTCCGGATCGGATGGGGCTATAAGTATCGCCTGGGTGTGGGCCGGGAGTTTGGGGGTGGAAGGGTTACGGGGATTGGGGTGGCAGAAGTAGATACTTTACTTGGTTAATGGATACGTATCCACCCTGAGGAAGCGAGAGTTTCGGTGGAACTCTAAAACAAGTTTGTTATAATTTAAGGGTAGGATTTAGTAATGGTAAATTTCAACCTAAGCGAATGCATTGACGTAACTAGGGGTATTTTTCAAGGGGGGGGGGGGGCTAGAAAACAGAAAATGTAAAAGTACTTACAGGAATTTTATAAATTATCTACTATATAGATATTATATTATATCTTATTTCTATTTGGGATTCAGCCAATTCAATAGTACTAAAACCTTTAAGGAATTTACAAAATAAAATTAACTAGACTGGGTACATATCGCTAATCGTCAGCCGAGAGTGCATCTAATATTAGTACTAAAAAAATTTACTAAAATTAAAAAAATACTTTTCTATCCTATTTTTCTATTTACTATTGCTTTTTTTGCCTCACTTTCCTGCGGAACGTGAAGGGGAAACATATCGCCAAATTGTCATTATAACAACTGACCAAAACTAGACAATAGTTGCTTATTATTTGACCAGTTGTCTTGGCTGAGCTAACTAAAAGAAATAATCCTAATTTTCAGTACCAAAATGACAAAGTTCTATACGACAGCTGTCAAATTATATATACTTAAATACTAAGTCTAATTTTTTATAATTTGCGACCATTTCTATGCTGCTTAGGTATAGAACAATATATTTGAAAAAAGTAGTATTTGAGATGACCTAAACGAATATCCAAACCAAAAGTATGTCGGACGCACCCAATTCGATTTATTAACGATCCAATATGACCCTACATTGATTTTAAAAAAATCAAAAAAATGACTTCCCAACTTTCGATCGCGTTCGCAAACAACAGTGTTTTGTAGCCCAACGTCGTCTACACGTCGAAAAAGTTTAAATCGATTAAAATGATTTTTGCCACCTGTATCGCGCTACAACGAAAAAAAAACATATTTTTCAACTTTGACTTTAATAACTTTTTTCCTGTACACCCTGTATATTGGAAACTGTTCCTAGAACGTGCCCCGACTATTCCTCTCTACGTCCAGAAAGTTTCAATCGTTTTGCTACAGCCGTTTCCGAAGAAAAAATTCGCGAATATCGAAATGTCGAACAACCTCCTACCACGTGGCGACGGATTATCAATGTCCGAACGCCATCTTTAAAATCGAGATTACAACTACTTCTAAAACATTTTGGGCAAAAATATTGGTCAATAAAATTAGAAGAAGGTGCAAGGTAGATATTCCATCCAATTTAAAATCTGGAAATGTTCTTATTAGTCTAGCAATTCAAGCACAAAACACCCATTTTTTGCCATTTTTGACAGCCGGATTTTTAGAATTAATAATTAATTTAGATACATCAATATCAAGGCACTCTTAGTCAAAAGTGAATGGTGTTAGAATTTGTAAAGATTGCCTGTTTCCGCACCCAAAAAAAGCGACTTTTCTCAAATTTTCGAATATATTTTAATAATTTTGGATATGTAGAGGTATTGAGAAGTAATCAGCGCATTTTTTGAGAAAAAAATAAAACGGTTTTGTTAAAAATTGAATAAGCTACAGTCGATATAGTAAAAAAAAAGCTGCCGTTTTTTCCGTATTAAAGATAAATAAACGAAAAAATATCTCTTAAATACAATTTGACAAGCTCTATCCGCTAAAGTTTACAACGTTTCGATCAAAAGTCGTTTTCAGTACGAAAAAAAATAAAAACCGTGAAAAAATCAGGCCTAACTTTATGATTTCCACTTTCTTACAATTTTCGGCAATTTCCATTCCAGTTAGGTATAGAACGATATATTGGAAAAAGGTAGATTTTGAGATGGCCTAACCGATTCTCCAAACCGAATGTCGATTGGATGCACCCAATTCGATTTATTAGCGATCCAAGATGTACCATTTTTGACCAAATTTCGACTTTGAAAAAATCAAAAAAATTACTTCCAAACTTTCGATCGCGCTCACAAACAATAGGGTTCTGTAGCCGACGGTCGTCAACACGTCGAAAAAGTTTAAATCGATTAAAATAAATTTTACGAACTGTATCGAATTTCAACGAGAATCCAATATTATTCGACTTTAAAAATTAATAACTTTTTTCCAGTACACCCTGTATATTCGAAATTTTCACACAGCGTACCCTCACTATTCCTCTCTAAACCCAAAAAGTTTCAATTGTCCCACTCTAACCTTTTCCGAGGAAAAAAATCGCAAATGCGAAAATGTCAAAAGAGACGACGACCACGACGCCGACAACATACATACATTTTTCTCACGAACGATCCTATATAGTGCGAAATTTTCTAGAGGCGCTAGGGGTTGTCGCGCTTCCGCGCGAACGATGGTAATAACATATCGCGTCAAAAACGCGATATGTTAATAAATGTATTCATAGATTTGCGCACTTAGAACCAACAACAAATTTATATAAACCGAATAAATACCTTTATATAAATAATGTATATACATAATTTAAAAATTTGCTTATTTATTCATTCTTTACTCTTAAAACAAAAAATTTTATATACGTAACATACATAACGTTTACAAAAGTTCATGATATTCATAGACATGATACTAGACAAACTAATTTTTTACAAACTATTAAAATAAACAGTTACTTTGGAAAACGCTCATTGTTATATAATGGATTATTATTATATAATATTTTACCCGAAAATATTAAAACATTAAAAAAGTACCCTTATTTAAATTTAATTTAAAAAATATTTCCTAGTATAATTTTCTATTAAATTTCGAAGCAGTGATTTCTGAAAACACGGAAGGTCGCGGATAACCCACCGACCTAACCTAAAACCTAATTTACAACAATATTTAAATTATGATAGAAATCTATTTTAAAGCTAATAATATTTTGACGGGGAAAATCGTAATTAAAACAGCTGCAATCTGTTAGCGGTAGCAAAGACAAAGGACTAATCCGATTGGTACTACCCGGCTAGACAAAATAAAGCACTTGAAAATCCGCCAATGGTGGCCTGATTTGGGGATCTAGTCAAGGCACACTCTCTCGTTCGCTAAATGTATATTACAGGCAACGTTTGACGTAACTAGATACATATTTGTAGGTCGTACATAATTATGAGCGGTAAAATGATTATATTGGATGGTTTCTCTTGGTATTATTTTTCTATGCTCACATGAAAAGTTTAAAAAGCAGGTTTGTTGTTTATTAAAAAAAACACCAAACACCAATGCAAAGTCATAGTACATCATAGTAAACATGTTTTAACAAAACCGTTAAATCTCATATAAAACAGATTATTGCTGGGAAAATTTGTCCCCCAATGACGTCAGACTTGCGAGAGAGACGGGTTTATCCCGTGCGCGTGGGTTTATCTTTTTTAGTAATAGCACAGAATATATAGCTACGCAAAGCTATATATTCTGTGGTAATAGTATCATAATAGATGATTGGGACCTATAATAAATGACTGCATCTAAAAAATACGGCGGAAACAATTTCAATTCTATTTTTCGTTTCTGGGCGGCAATTTTTGTGTGAAGGGTGGCAAAAATTCTTTAATCCGGCACTGAATTAGTTACAACGAACAAACATTTTTTTTCTATAAAAGCAAACATTCAGACAGAAAGATCTCACTGCCGTGCCCAGGGCTGACAAGAGGGGGGGGGGGCAAATTTCCCGGGCCCACGTCTCTTTTAAGGGCCCGTGCTCGGGCTGCGCAGTTAAAAAAATATGATAAATTATAAAAAAAAATATAAAATCTCTGTTGACAAAAAATTACTTTGTAAACATTACATAGGTATGTAAATTGTTAGGCGAGTTGGCGAATAATTAATGTTCTAAGTATCAAATATCGATACATTTTGTCCTCGCCCGTCCGGCCCAATATTTGTATTAACATCGATTTATTATTCGAAGAATTTATGAAACTTTCATCTTTTTTGGAGAACCTACCCGAAAATTTTGTACATTTTAGAATTGACCAACAATGGGTTTCTTATTTAAAAATTATATTTTTGTTATTATTTTGGGGTAGTAAACACTTATTTTAATAAAAATGAACAGTTTTAATGCCAAAACGACTATGAATGTGGAATATTTGAAAAACAATTTTAACTCATTAAGTATTGAGCAAAAAATTAAATTTAAAATTGAGGGAAGACCTAAACTCGAAATTAACTTGACACAGAGCACAAAGTGTAAATCTAGGGACTTTATTGTTATTGATAATTTTGCTGCAAATAAAAACAGAAGATTGAACTTTACTTTTAAATAACGTACCCACTAATGAAAAATAAATTGACCTTTTTTATTTTTTTTTAACTTATTTAATTTTCAATAAAATAAGTAGGTAATCATAAATTTTTAAAATATTTATTAAATATTATTGACCAAATTTGGGCGTGGTCTTAAAAAAATTTCGCCTGCGGCGCATTTTGCCTGCAACGGGCTTTTAGTGCACCCCCAAGTTAATAAGTCACAAGCCGCCACTGGCTAGGACCCTACCTCCCGCTTTATATTTTAAATCTGGCAGCCCTAGGAGTGGGCCCGGGATGCCGCACAGCCCCCGGGCCTGACCTGGCTCTCGACGGCCCTGGCCGTGCCTTCCCTTTAAAACAAAAAATAAAAAAAAAACCAGCGATAATATGCTGATTTCATATCGAGCCATTCTATTCTATATAATACAGTATATAGTATAGTCTCGAACCTTCCAAATCCTTTAAGTTTCCTAAGAGTGCATTTTATTGCCTTTTTCGTATTTTTATGGCCTCTTTTTTGTTCGAACTTAATCGAGAAGAGACAAGAAGGGTTGCGAACGGGGGCGTTGACAAATTAAGATAATTGAAGCCGGTCGCAATAAAAAACAGACAACGGCAATAAGATTGTGAGTGTATTTTATAGCTTTATATAATCGTAGTTCAGATCAAGATTGCAAGCGTTTAGTTCAGAAAAACATTGGATGTGAATGATAATAAACTCACCGATCCAGAAAAATACCTATACCTACCTACTCTGAGTCCAAAATTTCTGATAGTAACTCACTTAATACCGTGCGAGCCAGTGGCGCACACAAGCACTGGGGCACGTGCCCCCCCCCCCCAACAAGTAGCTCAAAACCGGAGTACTTGATTGTTGAAATATGTAACCGACATTACTCGGTCTAGCACTGAGCGCAAGTTCTACTATTTGCTTACTAATAAAGTAGGGACTACTCGATAGATTATCGAAATCATCAGTTTTTCCGATCCCTACAGCAGAACGAACATTTTCAACTCTGAGAAGACTTAAATCTTATTTAAGAAATACAATGGGAGAAAATCGGCTAAATAGACTTTTTAATATAAATATTCATAGGGAGGTACATATTGATACCAATGAAGTCTTAAGTATTTTAAAAGAAAGAGGACCAAGCAGGTTGGATTTTGTTTTGTAAATGTTTATATTGCTTGCATTATTTATACAGTGTCACCATTAAAGTCCGCATCATATGGGATTTTTTTTTATTAATAGCTTTATTCGAAATTTGACTTTGGCATCAAGTTCTGCTTCCATCGAGATGAAAATTAAGCAAAAAAATAGTAGTCACGTGATTCGCTTTATCTGTCAAATTTTAATTTTTTTTAAAAAATAATTCAAAATATCGAAAAAGTTATTAGAAAAAGTTGTTTTAAATGCCAGTTTTTAGCTCACATGCAAAATTTCAGCTGGATAAGATAATTTTGATTTTTTACCTATGTTTTGTAAATTGCACCACTTTTGCAAAATAAGACTCAACGCAACCTACATAAAACTTCTTAGTTTTGACAATGCTTTATTTCAGATACATTTTCTTTAAAGTAGCGCCATATTAAATGTGTGTTTTTCTACAAAATCAAAATTGAGCTATTAAAATTTGGTCGCATGTGATGCACTTCGCATTTGTTTTTGACTGTATAAGGTAACTTCATAAAATAAGTATTTTTGAAAACGTACCTAGTTGGTGTTTGAAAATAAAAAATAAAAAATAAAATTAAATCGTTGAAAATAGATAAACTTTACGTTAAGTTAAACTAAAATTTATTTTCCACTTAATGAACACTTTACTGATGACGCTGTGTTCTTTTTTTCTTAATATTAAGGTGTATTACTTTCAGACACAAACTACGTTTTCAAAAATACTTATTTTATGAAGTTACCTCATACAGGTTCAAAAACAAATAAACTTTGCATCGCATGCGACCAAATTTTAATCAAAATTATCTTCTCTAGCTAAAATTTTGCATTTAAAAAAACTTTTTCTAATAACTTTTTTCGAAATTTTTAGAAATAACCCCACTTTTGAATAATTTTTTGGAAAAAATTAAAATTTGACAGATAATGCGAATCACGTGAATACTATTTTTTTGCTTAGTTTTCATTTCGATCGAAGCAGAACTTGGTGCCAAAGTCAAATTTCAAATAAAGTTATTAATAAAAAAAATCCCATATGATGCGGACTTTACTGGTGACACTGTAGATATTTAAAAAAAAATTGCAGCAGTTCAATTAACCCCCCCCCCCTCTCTTATTAATTACTATTAGTATTTTATATAGATTTTATATTGTGCCCCTCCCATGATTGAGTCCTGAGTGCGCCACTGGTGCGAGCAAAAAATATTTGCATCAAAGCAAAGAGGGTTGGGATTAAAAAACGTAGGGCTTGGTTTAGATCACAATGATATGGGGACGATATATCTTACCAAATCTAGGTTAAAATTTTGTCAAATTCATATTATAACATGATATGCCAAACTAATGAGTAATAAAATAAGTAGACAAATACAAATTAATTTTTGTTGTTTACAAAATTAACAATAATATAAAGAATAGTCCTGCATGTTCCATAAGATCTTTCCACTTCTTGGGACAGGCGTCTTATACAATTTGTTGGCGTATTTTGCATTATTTCACGAACGTTTGCAACAAGTTCCTCTGTTTTTACAGATGGTCTTCCCTCTCCTTTTTTGTGTTATATAGAACCTGTTTCCCTAAACACAGCCACGGTTCTTTTCAGGCAATGATAAAAATCCCCAGCAATAAAAGCAACGTTAGGAAAATGTTCGTGAAAATCGTCCATGCACAAACCCGGATTGTATTGCCACTCACCATTTACTCTAACTCCGTTTCGAAAATACGCTTCACCCATAAATGTTTTGTGCTGTTCCGTAAAGCCCATTGTGTGAATTGTTCAAGAAATTGGAAAAATTAGCGATAAATCAAATTACTTGAAACGACTATCAAATATGACGGTTTTTAATTCAGGTAGTTACTGACACCCAACAGGTATTAAGCTCTACGGCTAAGCATTACGTCCTTAGATGCAAGGCCCTTTTTGGGTACAAAATCGGTAACGATTATCCGACAATAAACTGTGCCGCTCTACTGTACAGTGGGCAGACCAAAAGCCCGGCATTGTCGTACATAAGGAACGCATAAATGTAGCATCACAGCGCAGTGGCGTTTATTGTATAGGGGACAGGGTGTTACAAATTTGACGCTCACCATTGGGATCTCGTAAACGGTAAGAGATACAGCGAAATGTTAAATTGGCGCCATTGGAAAATTACGAGAACTTCCGAAGATATTCGGAAAAAACCGAAAATTCTTGTTTCGGTTTTTATTATATCCTAGCTTTAGTTACAGAGATGGCAACAAACTAATTTTACATTTTCATCGCCGAGCTTTTTTTTTCTATAATATACCTTTATCAGATTTTGTCTTTCGGGTACCATCATCAGGTAGGTATGTATTTATGATGATAGCACCCAAAAGACGAAACATTGGACTTGAAATCTCGGCAAGCAGCCAACTGATAGGAAATGAAGTAAAAATGAAAACTTGATTATGATTGAGTATTATTGTGAAAAAAGCGTGGGGTGCTCGATATACGAAAAATATAGCACAAAGCGACCCACGCTTTTTTCACAATAATACTAATGTTTATCGTTCATTATTATTTTCTGCCTATATTAAGAATTTCAAGAATTATTTTAAACTCTATTTATTTTCCGCTTTTTAGTTTGAATAATTATTAAAGCGCGTTTTTTAGTTTTTTTAAACTATATTTATTTTAACTAAATATTTAAATTTCACTTTTTGGACTTAAATAGTCGTTATGTTAAAAACTTCTTAATATTAGACGGATTTATCCATTGCCTATGTAATGAAGATAAGAACCGGCCGATATGGGCCGTGATAAAAAAAAAGAATATTTTGTTATAAATTAGATTTTTATATTTTATTTAAATAAAGCACGTTACATACATATGCCCCTCGCTCATCCCGTCACAATTAGTAATTCAATCGGACCAGACGACTGGAATCCGACCGCTCAATTTCGTTCCCCCCATCGCAAGGGCGGCCGGATTATGAGGCCGCAGGGCACACAGGGCGCGGCGGCGGCGGCGGAGCCCGTCGTCGTAAATATTAAAGAAATAATAAGCACGTGATGACACGAGGAGGCGAAGCGTAACCGACCCTTGGCTCGTGCCCTGCTCGGGGGGTTTTGCGGAAAGCAGGAGTGTATTTGAATATATTTGCGATGAGTTTTATATAATATTCTCCTTCTATGCGAATGATTTTCTTTGCTCAAACAACGGAAAGACTTGCTAACGTAATGGAATAACTGAAATGTTTTTTGTTGTTTACATACGTAGAGTTTAATATCTGGCGTGGCATATTGCCGGGAAAGTAGTTGTGTAAGGTCTTTATATACAGGGTGTTATTAAATGTCACGTAGATATTAAGGGGAGTAATAGTGCTCCTCAAGATAGGAATAATAATAATAATAATAATAATAATAATAATAATAATAATAATAATAATAATAATAATAATAATAATAATAATAATAATAATAATAATAATAATAATAATAATAATAATAATAATAATAATAAAAATAATAATAATAATAATAATAAAATACTTGTTTTGAGTTAAATAATAAATGTTTATTGTCAAGAATATATTTCATAATTCAGGCACAACTAGATTATAATATAAAACGAATATGACAATATTTTATTGGTATATTTTAGATCACTACAGTATACAAAGATACAATACGTCATGTATATAATATATACATTTATTTATTTTGTTCATTATAGCTTGGTATATTTATTATTTATTAATGACGTTCTTAAATATATCTCTTGGATTGGATAATATCCAATTTTTAATTTTATTTCTATAATTATATAATGATTCAGTGGTAGCATATCAAAAATATATGGATTGATGTTTAAAAAATGTTTGTGTGCTATTGTTTTGTTTACTCTATTTTATAAGTTTCTAATAGTATTTTTATGACGAGTTTCATGTGTGTAATTAATATAATTTATTTTATTTTTATGTTTAAGAATATATATTAACACGTTGTAAAAAAATATTTGTTTAATCTCCATTTTTTTGCTATGTTTAAATAGTAAATCAGAAAAATATAGGTGGTCTTTTTCGTAAATCATTTTCAAAATGTATTTTTGAATAGTTTTAATATTATTAAGAAAATTCTAATTTATGTCTCCCCATCAGTGGCGTAGCCAGGATTTTGGGGCCGGGGGGGGGGGGGGGGGGCGAAGTCCTTTTGGGGCGCCTATATTTTTAAATACACATTCTGTCATATTGTTTTTTTTTAAATCCAGATTCAGTTAAACATTGACAAAAAATAAGGCATGGTATTAAGCACCATTAAAGCCTTTTATTAAATTATTGGTGAGTGACAATAGAAGTATATTTTTTCAAACTAAGACGCGTTTTAAATTTCAGCTGAAAAAATATAAGATTTCAACATCGGGTAAAAAATGCATTGTATGCTTTTTGTGTTATAGGTATTAGGTATATTATATTATATTACGTTTTTTTTTCATTTAACACAATTAAACTATTTTAATTTTAATAAAACAAAAAATAAATCCTTTTATAATAAAAACAAGTACTAAACAATCACTAAACACAAAACTAAAAATATTTTGATATTCTGACCTTACACAACTTTAATCAACAATTCAAAAACTGTTTTTATATAACTATAAAGCTATTCGGCTAGTCTTAAGGCTTTTGAAATCATCTAAAACATTAGAAAGATCTAAATTTTTAACATAATCACTTTCTATGTTTAATATAGCTATGTCATTTAATTGTTGTTCCGTCATTGTCGAGCGATTATAAGTTTTAATATTTTTTAACCGATTAAAGGACCTTTCCGCATTGGCACTGTTCGTTGCAATAGTAAGGTATACCGTGTAAATAATGCATATATTTGGGAATGAACTTTCAAGCTTATTTGAAATAAGATACGGAAGTATCTCATCTGTTTTTAGGGTAATATTTTCTTTTTTTAATTGTTGAAACAAAGCGCAAAATGATTTATATTCATCGATTATTAAATTGCCATTTATATCAGATTCATAAAAGGCTGACATATCCCTAAGATATTTTATATTATCTAGTGTCGGAGAGATAACGTCTGCCTCTAAGCAAATAAATCTATTTGCAATTTGAAGAAAATCTTCAAACCTCACAGCTAGTGTTTGTATAAAAGTATCCAATGCAACGTAGAAATATATATTAGAAATATATTCATCTAAAATACCACATTTTCTTGCCAATTGTTTTGCGCTCGATTCAAATTCATTAAAACAAGTATCGTCACTTCGTAATTTTTTTAGATCTCTCTCTATTGTGGATTTAATTAGCGTAGCGACGTACGGTATTTAAGAATAACTTTTATTTGAAAACGGACATTTACAGGCTTTGTAATTTTTTGGTATTTTGTTCTGTGTTAAGTTTATTAAAATTCAAATAAGACCGATTTTTAAATTTTATTTAAGTAGCAAAGGGGCGCCAAGCCAGGGGGGCGGGGGGGGTCAACCGCCCCCCTGACCTCCCTATGGCTACACCACTGCTCCCCATCCTAGTATTCCATAATTTAAATGGGTTTGTACTAAAGAATAATAAAATATTTCTAATTCTTTTATATTTAAAAATTGTTTAAGGTGTTTAAATTTTGGTATACGAATTCTTAGTTTTTTTACAATGTAGTCACTGTAAATTAATTTTAAATGTTTATCAAAAATTATTCCTAGATATTTAATGTTTTCACCTGCCATTGATGGCACGCGACATAAAATTTTGGGCACGCCACCGATCACAAAGTTTACTATGAAGTCTATGGCCTCATTAAACATTTCTTTAGAAAAAATGGCACGGTAATACCTAAAGGTTCGCCACCCCTGTACAATTATGTACATAATTTTTGCAAAAATAATAATATACAGTGTCACCAGTAAAGTCCGCATCATATGGGATTTTTTTTTTATTAATAGCTTTATTCGAAATTTGACTTTGGCATCAAGCTCTGCTTCGATCGAGATGAAAATTAAGCAAAAAAATAGTAGTCACGTGATTCGCATTATCTGTCAAATTTTAATTTTTTCAAAAAAATAATTCAAAAGTGGGGTTATTTCTTGAAATATCGAAAAAAGTTATTAGAAAAAGTTTTTTTAAATGCAGTTTTTAGCCCACATGCAAAATTTCAGCCGCATAAGATAATTTTTATTTTTTACCTATATTTTGTAAATTGAACCACTTTTGCAAAATAAGACTCAACGCAACTTACATAAAACTTCTTAGTTTTGACAATGCTTTATTTCAGATACATTTTCTTTAAAGTAGCGCCATTTTAAATGTGTGTTTTTCTACAAAATCAAAATTGGGCTATTAAAATTGGGTCGCATGTAATGCAAAGTTAATTTATTTTTGACCCTGTATAAGGTAACTCCATAAAATAAGTATTTTTAAAAAGGTTGTTTGTGTCTGAAAGTAATACACCTTAAGGTTAAGACAAAAAGAAAACAGTGCCTTCAGTAAAATGTTTTTTAAGTGGAAAATAAATTTTAGTTTAACTTAACGTAAAGTTTATCTATTTTCAACGATTTAATTTAAATCTCCTTTACTTTATTTTTTTATTTTTATTTTTTTACTTTCAGGCACAAACTACGTTTTCAAAAATACTTATTTTATAAAGTTACCGTATACAGGGCCAAAAACAAATAAACTTTGCATCACATGCGACCAAATTTTAATAGCCAATTTTGATTTTGTAGATTTACACACATTTAATATGGCGCTACTTTAAAGAAAATGTAT
The DNA here is from genome assembly GCA_963969555.1 of Polydrusus pterygomalis. Lineage (NCBI taxonomy): Eukaryota > Metazoa > Arthropoda > Insecta > Coleoptera > Curculionidae > Polydrusus > Polydrusus pterygomalis. Next base: position 9,641,013 of record OZ018376.1, read on the forward strand.
CTGAAATAAAGCATTGTCAAAACTAAGAAGTTTTATGTAGGTTGCGTTGAGTCTTATTTTGCAAAAGTGGTGCAATTTACGAAATATAGGTAAAAATTGAAAATTATCTTATGCGGCTGAAATTTTGCATGTGGGCTAGAAACTGCATTTAAAAAAACTTTTTCTAATAACTTTTTTCGATATTTTAAGAAATAACCCCACTTTTGAATTATTTTTTTGAAAATATTAAAATTTGACAGATAATGCGTATCACGTGACTACTATTTTTTTGCTTAATTTTCATCTCGATCGAAGCAGAGCTTGATGCCAAAGTCAAATTTTGAATAAAGCTATTAATAAAAAAAAATCCCATATGATGCGGACTTTACTGGTGACACTGTATGTGGCTATCTTCACGACAGTTAAAATAATAAGACTATGTTTCTTTTCTCCGGGTATATTGATACCTACATAATCTCACAACATTTTGGTAAGCTCTGGAATTTTCGAATTGATTCATATGATCGGTGACCTGTGGACCCGCATGATAAGACCAGATTTGACTTAAACAGGTACCTAATGAAGAGACGAACAGTAGTAAATCCTTTCAGTACTAATAACAAATTAAACTGGAATAAAATAATTTTAAATATTTCATTAATTGAGATCATTAAGGAGCATCCGGCTCATCGGTTCTCAAAGTCGTATATATCAGGGCGGGTTTGTACTTCTTATCCATAAGTTCCTAAAACACGCGTACCCTTAAAAAACCATTCATAACGTTTAAAAAATTTAAAACTAAATTTTTCAATTTTATTTAAATGATTTATTTAATTCGGATGTTCCTTTGTAAGCTTATGATCCTAAAACTAAATTAATGTCTGGAAAGTGGGTAACAAGATCAAGCAGGACTTAAAGGCCTTAAGAGAGATTTACAAATAATTTGTCTTACTTAACAGTTCGTAATGATAATAATCAACAAAAGGTTTGTGTAAGACGGAGTAACATTTTAAATTTTGTACTTTCCTATTTTTATAATTTGTGTAGGGGTTTTGAAAAATTAAGTTTTTCTTGTCTTCAAAGGCACGATTGATAGTGGCATTATGGCTAAGTTTTCTTAACACTCTATGTAGGTAATGGTAATACAGCACACTTAATAAATTAAATATTTTTTCACAGCTTACTTATTTAAAAAAAAATTAAAACCTATTTGAATCAAAAAGAAATAAATGCAGCTTATAAAACAAATAATACTTTAGGTAAAAAATTAAGAAACCATAAAACAAAGACCAACAGTGAGAAAAAATCTGGCGTCTATCAATTAAATTGCGGATCGTGTCCAAAAATTTATATAGGTCAGACAGGTAGAACATTCAAAACCAGATTCGCTGAACATAAAAGAAGTTTTTTACGTCAAAATACAGACTCAACCTATTCCAATCATATTACCGGAGAAAGCCATACATTTGCAGATAATTTTAAAATTCTTCATACAGAAAATAAAAGCCATAAACTTAATTTGTTGGAAAATTTGGAAATTAACCGTCATAAAAACACCGAATGACCAAACAGATTTGAATAAATCGCCCTTATTAAACCTTTTCAATAATTGACCATATTCTAAAAACAGCTCTGTGGGTATTCCCTTAATATAATTACTTGTTTAAGAAAAAGATAATTAGTATATAAATATTTAGGTTAAATAAATTATAGTACCACACTCGTTTTAAAAAATCCCTTGATAAAGCTACTGTGTAGCGAAACGCGTCGGGTTATAAAATAAATATTATGTGGAAATTAGACTAAAGTCTTTATAGAAAATTCGCTGTGGCTGTGTACACGTAGAGTAGAATTGAAGAAAAGAGTCGAGTTTGTATTACGTGTAAAAACTTTTATTTTATTAAAATCTTAGCAGAGCGCTTTCGGCTTTCGCCATCTTCAGTGCTATTCGTCAATATACAATAATATCCTCAAGGTGGAATGGCATTACGTCCACACAATGTTTTGAAAATGATATTAAAATTGTAAAAGGACAACACGAAACAAAACATAAAACATCTTGGATTTAAAAAACGTGCTGACAGTGGTAAAAGTAACGAACAACACACATATTGTTCGTTACTTTTACCACTGTCAGCACGTTTTTTAAATCCAAGATGTTTTATGTTTTGTTTCGTGTTGTCCTTTTACAATTTTAATATCATTTTCAAAACATTGTGTGGACGTAATGCCATTCCACCTTGAGGATATTATTGTATATTGACGAATAGCACTGAAGATGGCGAAAGCCGAAAGCGCTCTGCTAAGATTTTAATAAAATAAAAGTTTTTACACGTAATACAAACTCGACTCTTTTCTTCAATTAAAGTCTTTATGGCAATAATTGAAGTAGTGGATTTATACGATACGTAGATCAGTTTTTATGTTAAAATTATTTACTTTAGATGTATTTTCGTTTCTAGCTTTTTTATTATGTCACATATTTTTTGCTGTTCCCTTTATTTTTATTTATTTGAGCCCTATTGTAAAATATAAAATATGTAATTTTAAAAATGTATACAGGGTGGTTGTTTAAGTGTGCAACATATGGGCATTTTTTTATTACCGATTTCTCAGTAAATTTTATTCTTGATAAAGTTGGTGCATGTTCGATAATCATATTAGGTGCACTTGGAATGGTTGCAAGTCAAACGGCGTACAGGGTAGGCCAAAAAATATAAAACTTGCACAAGAATAAAGTTTTTTAATAAACATTTAAAATAAAAATTTTGTACTTTAAATGATAGTTTTTTAATTAGCATATTATCATTACTAATGTTTTATCTTGTGAAAAAGAATTTTTAGGATATTTTAAATTTCTGTTTTTTATCGTTGCAACAAACATGAAGTTTGTGATTCCTTAATATATTAAAAATTCAAGTAAATTTTACAAATATGCTTGAATTTGATCAAAGATATGTGAAATTGATTTGATTTTGAATAATTTATGAAGGTCTTTATGGTGAATATATAAAAAAAAAATTTGGGAAATTATTATTGTTTTTAAAAAAAAATAATTTTTTTATTTTAGGAGGTCACGTTTTTGAATCTATGCATAACTTTTAATTCTAAACAACCTTTCTTTATAACATTTTGCTGAATTTTCTGAAATAGGGGTACTTTATTCTTGTACAAGTTTTATATTTTTTGGCCTACCCTGTACGCCGTTTGACTTGCAACCATTCCAAGTGCACCTTATATGATTATCGAATATGCACCAACTTTTATCAAGAATAAAATTTTCTTAGAAATCGGTAATAAAAAAAATCATATATGTTGCACACTTAAACAACCACACTGTATATCCTACATCAAAAACTGTATACAATTTATATTTAATTATAAAATTTACAATTTTAAATTATACAATTTACACTTAGTTAAAAAATTCATATTTTCAATCATATTACATTCGCTCAATTTTAAAAATTTATAATTTTAAATTGTACAAGGCACATTTAATTAGAAAATTCATTATAACAAAACATACGATTCACATTTATTTGTTAAACTCACAATTTTAAGTTGTACGATGCGCACTTAGCTACTTATAAAATTTATGATGAAATGTTCACTTAAAGAGCTTTTTCACTTAATTTTGACTTTTATCCTTTCGCTTTGAGAAAGAAAAATTAAAATTTCTAGCGTTTTAGTTTTTAAAATTTTGAAATATTTACTGAAACAATAATTAAACAAAATACAATAAAAACATTTATTTAACTCTCAATCTACGTCACAACACAAATTGACCATGCGCAGGGAGTGAGGCTGAAGGTCGACCCTCCGGCATCTACCTGAATGATATATCGAGTTTGTCTTCTCTTCTTTTCTATTTAACTTATCGAAACAAGGATGGCATTATAATCGGTGGAGACTGGCAAATAAAATAATTGCGCGTAATATCTGGTCTCATGTTTTTAATTCGCGGTGTCTTTTTAATTGTTTCTAGCAAAGGTTTGTGCTACTCTAGGAAGATTTTTTATTATTGCATGCGATGTATCATGAAAAGGTTCTTATGGATGTCAGTGCTACTGCTAAATATAATAAATTCGGTTATAGTGGAAAAAGCCCATTATACAGGGTGTCCGGAAATGATGAGCAAAAAATTTAGGGGATAATTCTAAACCGAAAATAAATGCGATCTCTTCCTTTTCGAAAATTGATTAGTAAATTTTATTTGCAATTTTAAAATAAATAGGTTACTAGAACAATAAATTAAACATTCAAATCAAGGGTTAAAAGTGACGTACGTCGTACGTCCTTCCTCTTCAATGCATAAATCAATTTTTCTTAAAAAATTCCGACGAACTCCATGGAATTATCCTTCTTTTGCTATGCTATGTTTAAGGTTAAAAATAAATAATTAAAATGATTTCGTATTCATCACATGCAAGCAGTGGCGGCTTGTGCATAAGAGCACATGAGCACGTGCCCCCCTAGTTAAAATTTAAATTGTTAAAATTCAAAATAAAAAAAATCTATAGGTACTAGTTACCGTTTTGTGAATTATCATCACCCTATCTTTTACGTAACGTTAAATTGCGATATCTTTACTTTCCCTATTGTTAGATGTTGCGTCGAACAAAAAATTTCGCTTAAACCGCGGTGACTCATGCGCTTGAACGGCATAACGACCGGCAGAATACGGTGCCGCCGCATGATACAATAAATTCTTTCTTTGTATCATTGTGCCGCCGGTGCCAGAAGTTTTTAATGTTCAGAACGGCCGCAATCTTTTCACGAGTCGAGGAGCACGATAGCTCTATCTTTGTTTTATAGCTAGTTTTATTTTCGATCTCATTCTATCTTTATGGCACAATTTTCTGGTGATCATGAGGTTTAGGCACGTTATGATTAGTCAACTTTAAGCGAAAGTGCTCGTTTGTTCTGAATTATGTTTTCTAATTCGATTTTTACTCTGCTGTTGTGCTGCGCCAGCTGGCTGAGCCTTTTAGTGATTTCCGCGGTTTTATTTTACGGCTTCTTTAAAAAATAATAAATAATATAAAAATGACGGCAACGGTCTCGATGCAATATTTAAATAATTGCAAAAATACAGTGAGTTTTTAAAAAAAGTCATTCTCAGGGTTAAGTTTCGATGATAAGATTATTGTAAAGAATGCGGGAAAACCAGTGCCTAACCTCCAAATAACGCAACTAAATAAAGGTCAAAAACGGGACTTTAAAAGAGTTTTTAAGACTTTAGGAGTGCATTGTATGAAAAACATGAGTGGCTGTGCGGATGTGAAAAGCAGAATAGTCTATTTTGTTTCCCGTCTTTGTTATTTGCCGGCGAAAAGGCAGAACCGTGTTGGGTTAAAAGTGGTGTTAATCGTATTGGTAAGCTATTTATTTATTTTATTGGAATCTTTTTAAGGAAGGGTTGTTAAAAATATCGGCCAGGACACAAATGCACAATATTTTGATGTTTAATAAAAAAATTACACATACATGTCAGTACCTACCTATATTATAGGTAGGTATGTACCTAATTAGGCTCATTTAAGTTCATATTAAGCGATCTTTACATCTGTGAAGTTCTTCGTGAATTTATTCATGAAGTCACTTTAGGGCTAACTTTGATAATGTAAATGGTCAACTTGGACGTCAAATAAATTCGTGAATTTCTTCGTAAAATTATTCACGAAAATTTAACATGCAAAATAATCAGCTGATGCACAGTGTACTAAATGCTACCGACTTCACGGAGAAATTCACGAATAAATTCATGAATAAATTCTCGAAGAACTTCATAGGTGTAAAGACTGCTTTACAAAACAACATGACCTTGAACTTCCAAAAAAAAATCCGTACCCCCTGCCGCGTTTCCCGTATTTGTGAACCCCCAGACATTCATGTCACGAGCCGCCACTGCATGCAAGCAATGTTATTTTAACGTTTTTCTCGACAAAAGTATGTATACCTTTTTTATGTCAAAAGGGTAGGAGAATAAAAATATGCAATATGTCAAAATGCGCATACAGTGTAGGACAAAAAAGTTGGGACCATTCAAAATTCAAATTAAAGTACAGGCGCCACATAGAAATGTGGCGCCCTCTACAAAATGCGAAAAAACGGTGGACAAATTTGTATTTCTCATCCCGAAAAAGCCCCAAAATATTATGAGCGTGGCAAAAGGTATTGCAAAAACTGCAAATAAAATTTAACTTTAACACCTTGTAACTCCGTTAAAGTCAATTTTCGAAAAAATGTTATAGGAAGAGATAGTTACGAAATAACTAAAATACGGTAAACTCTAAAAGGTATCAAATTGGTATCAGTAGGAAGGATATAAAAGAGCTTTCTAGAAATCAAAAAATATACAGGGTGTTCCATTTAAAAAAGAGAGATTTTTTGTATTTTGCATAATATGATCACTCTGTATAATAAATGCACTAAACACAAACATTTTTCATCGTAAAGATAGACAACATTCTAAAATATTTATTTTTTAGTTTACCTTTCATTTAATTGTTTTTAGTAATTGAAAAATGGTTTTGGGCCGATAATATACAGGGTGTTCCATTTAAAAAAATGCAAGTTTAGTCTGCCACACGTTTTTGGGCCACCCTGTATAATGTAAACTATTTTTAAAATATGCCGCTTTTAAGTTCATACCTTATGCTGTTTTCGTAGTTTTTATAAGTTCATCGATAACAAACCCGAACAATCCCAAAAGTGGCGAGTCTTTGAATACTTCGAAGAAAATGGTGGACCTATGCATTTGAGCTCTTGTAGGTTTGTTATGTTAAAGAACCGATGTCTATCTTGATCGGTAGTCGTTGAAAAAATTATAAAAATATATAATGTGCGGTCATAAATGCAAACATAACGTTACTAAGAACATCAGAATTCCTTAACGTATAAAGCCCGGTTAATGATCAAACGAAGAAATCTCTCTTTCTCCCTTATTTTTGACGCGATCCCTTATTTTTCCTCTCACCTCCGACCCCATAAATTACGACCTCTCATCACACAACTACACACACTTACCCTCGCTCCGAGCGCGAGGCAGCGTGTCATAAAAATCCCGCTACCGTTTTACTTGCCCTCCATAAAGTGGAGATTTCGCACTGATCATTTTAGAAATATATCAGTAGCAAATACCTTATAAACTAGACACTCTGTATCATTCATGAAACGTTTTTGTTGGAAATGTTATTGAAAATCAGTAATGTAAATAATGGACTGATCCAGCAACTTCACAACAACTACCTACCGTCAATTCCATTCATTTAGAATTTCGAATAAGAAAAAAGAGGATTTTATTACGAATAGTTTGATACCACACACTATTAGGTTTTAGAAAAGCTGCCATTAAAAAACTTTAAAAAGATAACTTGGAACTTTCCTGAAATGAAGGCTCTTTTGAGAATAAATTTAGATTTAGATGCATTAAGTAGCCTGTAACCAGCAAAACTGATAAAACAAAATCATGCCTTGAAGAAAATTGACATGCCAACAGCTTCTGCCAAAGTAAATTAGGTTGTTGTTTAAAAAACATGGAAAATAATGTTTTACAAGGAGTGAAAAAGTTGATTTATTATTAGTGTTTGGAGTATGTAGGAAGAATTCATTTTCCATTTTTGTTTTATCAGTTTTGCTGGTCACAGGCTACTTGATGCAAATAAATCTAAATTTATTCTCAAAAGATGCTTCATTTTAGGAAAGTTCAAAGTTAACTTTTTAAAGTTTTTTAATGGCAGCTTTTCAAAAACCTAATAGTGTGTGGTATTATAGAAGTCAAAAAATAATCAAAAACAAATGATTACCTGAAAAAGTATAGTTTGGAAGTCACTGGCGCACGTACTAAAAAATATGGGGGGCCAACGGGTACTGGACTCCTCATACTTTGAATATTTGACAATTGTTTTCTCTCGTGGTGAAGCAATGTACCAATTTTGAAATTTAAATATTATTAAATACTCGAATTATTCAAAAAAAATCAGTTTTTAATTTTAAACTGTATATCGGACACGAGGGTCAAAAATAAAAAATGGCATTATAAAAGTCATGTTGTTTTCGCTCTAGGAATATTTATGTTTAACAGATTGACCTCATTTTTTCGGACACCCTGTATAATATCTTTAAAATAATATTATTTTATTTTTTTCAGAGCTTTTTGAAATAAAACGTACTTAAATACCTTGACAATAGGGTTTTAGCCCCGCAAAGACTCCCCTATGTAGTCGCCCACTGCCTGCTCTGCGGTATAAATCGGTGGCCTAGGATTTTATGTGGTTACCCACATTTTTATGTTTCACGTCCGGCCCCGGGCGGAGGCGACGATGGCGAAATAAAACTTTAGCGACTACATTATTTTTTTATAACTGCGCAAGTTATTACTTTGGTTAAAATCGTAAAATAAATTATAACTTTCTTAGTTACGTAGTAAAACGATCGTATTGTAATTGTCTGGTTCGGTTTTCACCTCGCAGATACGATCAAAGCAAGGAATTTTTTAGATCACGGAGGATTCAGACGCGTTGATATTTACCGAATTTTGTGTTCCTTTATTTCATTATTCACTGATGAGCCGTGATATGGCGAAACACGTCTGGGGATTGATTTGACAAAATGAAACATTTTTCCCCCATTTCTGACATGTGGTATTAAAGTTCAATTCCACACGGTGAATGCAAAGCCACCCTACAAAAAAGTACATGGTATTAAATGAACGAAATGTTGCCTGTCCTCGTACTGGAAAATTCGATTTTTCTCAAATTTACGAATATGTATAGATAATTTTGTAAATGCAGGGATATTGAGAAGAAATCAGCGCATGTTTTTGGAGAAAAATAAAACTTGTTTGTTAAAAATTAAAACAGTTGCAGTCGATATAGTAAAACTTCTGATGAGAAACTCCCTAAAAAAATTCATAAATTATATTATTTGAACTACTAAATATGTTTTCGAAAAACGCGCTTGCTATATAAATTAAAGCTTGTTTATCCCTTAATATGGTGGGCGAAAAACAATTTTAAAAAGTTCAATACAGACATTTGGAGACGTGTTTTAGTAAGCCAATGCGGCGCGAAAAAAAAAGCAAAATCAAAATCCAAAAGCTTTCCGATTTTTTCGTATTAAAGATGAAGAAACAAAAAAATTACTTTCTATTGCAGTTTGACGAGCTCTTTCCGTTTAAGCATACAACATTTCAATCAAAAGTTGTTTTCCGTACGAAAAAAAATAAAAACTGTAAAAAAATCGTTTCTAAAATAGTAATTTTCACTTCTTTACAATTGTCGACCATTTCTATTACCGTTAGGTATAGAACAATATATTGAGAAGAAGTAATGTTTGAGATGACCTAAACGAATATCTAAACCAAAAGTATGTCGGACGCACCCAATTCGATTTATTAACGATCCAATATGACCCTACATTAATTTTAAAAAAATCAACAAATTGACTTTCCAACTTCCGATCGCGTTTGCAAACAACAATGTTCTGTAGCCCAACGTCGTCTACATGTTGAAAAAGTTTAAGTCGATTAAAATAATTTTTGTAATCTGTATCGCGCTACAACGCAACAACCATATTTTTCGATTTTGACGTTCAATAACATTTTTCCAGTACACCCTGTATATTCGAAATTTTTCCAGAACGTGCCACTACTATTCCTCTCTATATCCAAAAAGTTTGAACCGTTTGACTCTAACCGTTTCCGAAAAAAAAAATCGCGAATATCGAAATGTCGAAGAGCCTCTGTCCACGTAGCGACGGATTATCAATGTTGGAACGCCATCTTTAAAATCGCGATTACAACTATTCCTGAAACATTTTGTGCAAAAATTTTGGTCAATAAAATTAGAAGAAGGTTCAACGTAGGTATTACATGCCGTAAATATTTGTTTGAAGGTGGTAGACATGTAATATGAGGGTAAAACACTCTGTATTAGTATATTGTATTAGTGTTCTAATTAGTTATTATGATTAGCTAGTATAACAATACTGTCGATATAACAAATATGTAATATAAACATTTAGCGTAAGTGGAACAACTATGTATGTGGCGACATGGACTAAGATTCAGAATATAGTTTGATGTTGAATATGAAACACCGTTTTCTTTGAACCCTTTGCTGCCACCTATCTGAACATCAAATTATTACATGGCGATCCTGCCAGCCAAAAAACCATAAGAAGAAAAGCACCGATATGGAGTAAAATGGGTAGTGCCAAGTCTAAAGAGGAAATAGTTATCAACCAGGCCTCGAATGGAGACGCAAGGAGCGAAATATCAAACAAGGGGTTTTCGCTGTCAGAGTACCTTTTACTAACACTTGTAGTAGCCGTTATCCTGTATATCATATATAGTGGGATTCTTCGTTATCGTAAGGAATTACGAAAAACTATTCGAAGAGAAATTAACAGAAGCGAGTTAAGAAAATCAAGGGATGAATTAATGACGGAGGAGGCAGTATAAAATTTTTTTTTTTAGGTTCTTTTTAGGATAATTATAAAGATGGTTATTACACTTATGGGAAAAAAAAAAAACTGAAAATGGACATAAGAAACAAGGCGATATGTAAAGAATGGAAAAAATTAAGCAATTTAGTAATTAAAAAGAAAAAATGTACTAAGTAAGTTATAGAATTAAGTAAATTGTATTGAAATAGGGACCTCTTTAACAAGTACTTTGCTCTTAAATAATTAGATTTGCATATTTTTCATGGGAGATAACTTAAACATAATTTTAAGTTCTCTAGCAGATGTCAGAACTTATCTAGGAAAATTAAATTACGACAGACGAAAAACATCCATCGTTTCAACTAAAGTTAGGGAAGCAAAAACTATTTACTCTCGACTGAGTGAGGAGGTTTCTGCTATTAATCAAAAAATAAAAGATTCTGAACTCGACGAAGCAGACATTGAATATTCTAAAAATACTATAGACAAAATTAAAAAAGTATATCAGGAAATTATAAATTTTGATAAACAATTCGCAGAAGGTTTGAGTAGTGATAACCAAGACGCGGAAAGTACAAATCGGGATAACCAGGACGCGAAAATTATACATTCAGATATGTCGGCTTTTGACCTGAAAGTGGCCACGAGCCTCTTGCCTGTAATGGATGACTCGGAAGCTATTACACATAAACTAATCGACGCGGCAGAATTTTATCATTCTATGCTTAACGATGATGGCAAGCCTATTTTAATTAAATTCATTCTGAAAACACGAATTTCAAATAATGCGAAATTGAGATTAAAGTCTAGTTACGATTCTATGGATTCATTATTAGGAGACATAAAAAAACATCTTTTAACGAAACAATCCGATACCGCCCTTCAGGCAAAATTGTTTTCCGCCAAGCAAGGCGATAATACTGTTTCTGAGTTTGGTAAAAATCTTGAAGATATCTTAGTAAATCTGACAATTTCTCAAGCAGACGGTGATTCAAGAGCTTTTGATATTTTAAGACCAATAAACGAAAAAATCGCTATAAAAAGGTTTACAGGTGGCCTTAGAAATCATAAACTCAGCACAATCATATCTGCTAGAAATTTTGAATTTTTAAAGGATGCCATTAGAGCGGCGCAAGATGAAGAAATTTCCTCTCAAAGCAGTAATCAACAAATTTTCAATATGTTTAGAGGAAGAGGAAACAACAGAAATTTTTCTGCAGGTTTTAACAGAGCTAGAAACTCTGGAAGACATTTTAATAACAATTTCAATAGAAACGTAACTAATAGAAATAACAATCATGTTTCTAATTATCAACAAAATAATTCTCGCTTAGGTAATGGTAATAGCAATCCGCAAAGTCAGCGTTTTCAGGGGGGACACCGAGGACGTTCGTTTACTCGCGGTTATCGTGGAAATTCGCGGAGACAAATAAATTTTGCTGACCAAGACATTAATGCAGGTCAGGAAACGTTGCCGTATGATGTTTCTAGGGAGCAAACATTTTTTCGTCCCTAAAGTAGAGGGGAATAGTCATAATAATATTTTTACTTACTCCGAAAATTACTCAAATTCAGTTTCTTTTAGAGTAAACAACAAAAGTTTAGGATTCTTAGTAGATACGGGAGCGTCATTGTGTGCGCTTAAGTTAGAGCATTTAGATGCAAGTATACCTTTACATAAGGAAAATCTTGAAATAAATGGCATAGGTGGTAGAGTATGTTCCGTAGGTTATGTATACTTAAATCTCGCTATAGGAAACATACAATTTAGGGAAAAGTTTTATGTATTTGATTCGTTGGAATGTCATACAGATGGTATAATTGGGAGAAATTTTTTAGGGAAGTATAAAGCTAAATTAAACTATGAGGAAAATACTTTAGATCTTTTCAATGAGGGAAAGAATGTTATTTTAGACTTAAATGCTTGTTGTAGTCATATATTAGTGTTACCTGCAAGGTGTGAAAGTATTCAGTACCTTGAGACAGGGTTAAATGAGGAATGTGTTGTTATGCCAAGTGAGTTATGCCAGGGTGTGTTTGTAGCAGGAGTGATTGCACAACCAGTGAATGGGAAAGTTCCGGTTAAAATTTTGAATACACGGGAAAGTGAAGTACGCTTGAGAAATTGCTTACCTAAAACTGAGAAGCTCAGCAATTATGATTGTTGTCAGTTTACTTCTCAAAATATTTCAGTTAATCGAGTAAAACAGTTATTTGACATGCTTAAACTTACCTACTTGAATAAAGAAGAGAAAGATTCAATAGATCAATTATGTGCTAAATTTGCAGACATATTTCATATGCCTGGGGATAAATTATCTGTAACAAATATTTATAAACAGTCAATTCAAGTCAAACCGAACACTCAACCAGTTTATATAAAACCGTATAGACTGCCTCAATCCCAGAGGGAGGAAATAAATAAGCAAATTTCCCAAATGTGCGATAATGATATAATTGAGAGTGCGCAGAGTGAGTGGTCGTCGCCTGTTTTACTGGTACCGAAAAAGAGTGAGACATCAGGAGAGAAACGTAGCAGATTGGTTTTAGATTACAGATTTTTAAACCGTAGTTTAGTAGATATCAAGTGGCCTATTGCAAATGTGGTTGATATTTTGGATTCTCTTGCGGGAGCTCTTTATTTTTCGCATTTAGATCTAAGTCAGGGGTATTATCAAGTGGAACTAGATGAACAAAGTAGAAAATTGACAGCCTTTACAACTGATCGGGGGCAATGGCAAATGAAAAGATTGCCCATGGGGCTAAAACTTAGCCCCAGTGCCTTTTCTAGGATAATGACAGTTGCAATGGCAGGTCTAAACTACGAAAAATGTTTTGTTTACCTTGACGATCTAATAGTATTCGGGAGAAATCTTAAGGAACACAACAAAAACCTTATGGACGTTTTTACTAGACTTCGTAAAGTAAATTTAAAACTAAATCCCTTAAAATGCGAGTTTTTAAGGAAAGAAATTCTTTATTTAGGTCACATTATTAGTGATAAAGGAATATCTCCTGATCCTGAAAAAATTAAAGCTTTAGACGAATATCCCGTTCCAAAAAATTCAGACGAAGTTAAACGTTTCGTGGCTTTTGCAAATTACTACAGAAAGTTTATTCCGAAATTTGCGGAGCTATCTGTACCCCTAAACAAATTGTGCAGAAAGTATGCAAGGTTTGAATGGACGGATGAATGTAACAACTCATTTAAAATCCTAAAGAACGCACTAAGTCAATATCCAGTTTTACAGTATCCTGATTTTGCAGAGAAAAATGAATTTATACTTCAAACTGATGCGTCAAAGTCAGCTATTGGAGCAGTACTCTCAAATAAAAATAATAGACCAGTGGCGTACGCCAGTAGAAGTTTAAATAAAGCGGAAATAAATTACCCTATTATTCACAAAGAACTTTTAGCTATCTACTGGGCTGTAAAGCATTTTCGGCCTTATTTATATGGACGCAGATTTAAAATAGTAACTGACCATAAACCTTTATTATACTTATTTAGCCTTACTGACCCATCCAGCCGGTTAACAAAATTTCGATTAGGCCTTGAGGAATATGATTTTTACGTTGAGTATGTGAAAGGAAGTGAAAATGTCACCGCGGATGCATTATCAAGAATTATCTTGACATCTGAGGAATTGAAAAGCATGAATAATGACATGATTGCTGTTTTGACCAGAGGACAGTGTAAGAGTATGAAAGAGCAAGATTGTGTGTTGGACAAGGATAACCTTAATGTTTGGCCTGATCAACCAGATATTGTGGAAGTTCTTAAACAACCTAAAAATTGCACTGAGTTAGTTTTAACGACATCGTCCAAAATAAAAACATTGTCAAAAGATATAACTGAACACTTGGGGAGTTTTTATTATGTTCCATTGCAACTTAGTTTGTACTTTAGTCAAAATACTCGATCGGCATTGGCGCGAGACGAAATGCTGAGAGATTTGGCCAAAATAACTAAGAAAGCAAATATAAATGAATTATATATTTTAAAAAATGAGAAAAATAAAATGTTTATTAAATGGATAGGTAAGGAAATAAATAGTAATCCTAATTGGGGGGGCCCCCGTATAAATATTGTACAAGGAGCTAGCAAAATAATAGATAATGATGAGAAACGAATTATTTTGAATGATTTTCATTTACTTCCCACAAGTGGACATGCAGGCATAAATAGAATGACAAATAATATAAAAAAGTATTACTTTTGGCCAGGTCTAGATAACGATGTTGCAGACTTTGTAAGAAAATGTGACACTTGTCAAAAACAAAAGCATTGCAATCGTTATACTAGACAGCCCATGGTTATTACGTCGACAGCCAATTATTCTTTTCAAAAAGTATATTTAGATATTGTAGGACCACTACCAACAGATGTAAATGAATTTGCATACATCCTGACTTTACAGTGTGAGTTAACAAAATTTGTGGAAGCATATCCTATAAAAAATAAAGACACCGTATCTGTGGCAAAATCATTTGTGGAAAATTTTATCTTACGATATGGAATTCCACAGGAAATTGCAACGGATAGGGGTTCTGAATTTATTTCTTCCACTATGAGTGAGGTTTGTAAGCTTTTAAAAATAAATCAAATTTATTCCACGGCATACCATCATGAAAGTATTGGTTCTTTGGAAAATTCACATAAGGTATTGGGTGCCTATTTAAGAATTCAATCCGAAAATAATGATGCAGCGTGGAGTACATGGATTCCTTATTGGTGTTTCTCTTATAATACTACAGTCCATACTGAAACTAAATATACTCCTTTTGAACTGGTCTTTGGAAAGAAATGTCAGATTCCTAATAATCTAAATAATATGTTAGAACCCATTTATAACTTTGAGAATTACCCTATTGAGTTAAAGTATCGGTTGCAAAAGGCTCATGAGGATGCAAGAGCTAACTTATTACATTCAAAATTTAAAAGAAAGCAAAGTTATGATGAAAAAATTAAACCCATTCAATACAAAAAAGGCGATTTAGTACTGGTAAAAAATGAAGTGGGAAACAAAATCGCAAGTCCTTGTTTTCTTGGTCCTTATTTAGTTATCGAGGATGAATCTCCAAATGTAAAACTAATGAAAGGTAATAAGGAGATTGTAATCCACAAAAATAGAACTAAGTTATATCATAGTTAAGTAATTTCTAGGTAATAATTTAGTAGTAAGGAATCGGCCGGCCCTACTTTCGTATTCTTCTCTATCTGCTATTTATTCTAGGTCTGACTACTCTAATTTTCTTCCTTTTCTTTTTTCATTTCTTGAATTCTTATTGACTAAGAAAATGTTTGTTATAAGTATAGTTATTATTTCACATGAGTTAATTACTTTCATATTATAATTAGCAGGAATTTCCATTTGAAAACAAAGTGTAAATTCCTTAAATTGCCCGGGGAGGTGTAATATGAGGGTAAAACACTCTGTATTAGTATATTGTATTAGTGTTCTAATTAGTTATTATGATTAGCTAGTATAACAATACTGTCGATATAACAAATATGTAATATAAACATTTAGCGTAAGTGGAACAACTATGTATGTGGCGACATGGACTAAGATTCAGAATATAGTTTGATGTTGAATATGAAACACCGTTTTCTTTGAACCCTTTGCTGCCACCTATCTGAACATCAAATTATTACAGACAATGAAGTAATATCAAAAAAATTACCTTGTCGGACTTCCATGGTCTTTATTTTGTTACTTAACACAACATTTCGGTTAGTTAGTATCTCTAACCGTTTTTAAGTGTAAACTACCTGATACTAACTGACCGTAACGTTGTGTTAAGTAACAAAATAAAGACAATGGAAGTCCGACAAGGTAATTTTTTTGATGCCGTAAATAGTCTAGAAAGTCAAGTTGAAAATCCTATTTTTCACCCATTTCTGAGAGCCGGATTTTTAGAATCAAATTTCATGAAAACCAAAGCCCACTATCCAAAAGTGAATGGTATTAGAATTTCCAAATTTTGCTTGTTTCCGCACTCAAAAACTTGTTTTTCTCAAATTTACGAATATAAATTAATAATTTTGGACATGAAGGGGTGTTCAGAAGAAATCAGCGCGTGTTTTGGGAGAAAAATAAAATGTTTTTGTTGAAAATTGATAAAGTTACAGTCGATATGATAAAACGTCTGATGAAAATCTCTAAAAAATCATAATTTTTTTTTTTTGAGCCACAAAATATGTTTTTGCAGAGCGCGCTTACCATTCAAATTACAGCTTGTTTATCCGTTGATATAGTGAACTAAAAAAGTCATATACAGACGTGTTTAAGCGAACTAGTGCGACGCGAAAAAACAGTAAAAAAATGAAAATTCAAAAGCTTGCCGTTTTTTCCGTATTAAAGATAAAGAAAGTAAAAAAATTCTCTTTAATACAATTTCAGGAGTTCTTTCCGCTAAATTATACAATATTTTGATCAAAAGTCATTTTCCGTACGAAAACAAAAAAAAATTGTGAAAAGATCGTGTCTAAAATCGGTATTTTTACTTTCTTACAATTTTAAACAATTTTCATTTCAGTTAGGTATAGAACGATATATTGGAAAAAGGTAGTTTTTGAGATGGCCTATACGATTATCTAAAGCGAATGTCGGTCGGATGCACCCAATTCGACTTATTAACGATCCGATAGGTATCTACCTGTTTCGACCTATTTTCGACTTTGAAAAAATCAAAAAAAATATTTACAAACTTTCTATCGCGCTTACAAACAATAGGCTTCTTTACCCTCGGTCGTCTACACGTCGAAAAAGTTTAAATCAATAAAAATAATATTTGCGAACTGTATCGAGTGCCAACGAGAATCCGATATTTTTCGACTTTTAATAACTTTTTTTCCGGTACACTCTGTATATATTCTAAATTTTCACACAACGTACCCCCACTATTCCTCTCTAAAACCAAAGTTTCAATCGTCCCACTCTAACCGTTTCCGAAAAAAAAAAAATCGCAAATGTGAAAATGTCAACACTGACGACAACGATTCCGACAACATACATACATTATTTTTTCGCGCAGCTATATAAGACGAAAATTTTCTAGAGGCGATCAGGGGTCATTGAACGGGAAGTATAACATATCGCAGAAACTGCGATATGTAACGAGGGAATCTTTGATTTTTTTAAAACGTAAACAGTGTAGTCTATTCTATAAAAAGTCTATAGGATCAACACTTTTGTCGTTACAACCTGAGCTTGTTCATTATTTCAAAAAAACTTAGAAAACTTTACATTTTTAAATCAATGAGCTTCAGCTATCAAAAGAGCAGATTTATATATGGTCCTTGTCTTCTAGATGAGGATGATCGTCGTATTCAGTTAATACAAAATTGTTGTGTAATTAGACTAATAGGTGGCATTAGAAAGTATGATCGGTGTGTTTCTGCCAAAATAAGGGACCTTAAATGGTTGAAGGTGGATGAAAGACGGGTGTTGCATGCGCTTACTTTATATAATAAAATCATATGTAAAAAAGTCCAGACTAAGTTTCTAACTGATATACATAACCTAGATTTACGTCATAAACTCATTATTACCCCACCAATTTACAGAACAAATTATTTTCAAAGATCTTTTTCATTTAATATTGCAAAATTGTATAATGAAGTTAAACCAGAAGTAAAACTGTTAACAGGTTATAAGTTTAGGCAACTAATTAAAGCTTCGATGGACAGTTATATGTAATATAATATGTTAATTAAGATAATGTTATTTTGGGTCTTCGTCCAGTTATCTCTTAAGCGTAGTAATTCTTACAAAACTGCACATTTCAGTTTCAATATTTTTCATCTAGCAGGCCGCTGGAGTATAACAGAACGTCAGAACTCTATGGGCCTTTTCACTAAATTTTGATTTTGGTAGTAGTGTATAAAGGAACAAAAAATAAAATTTTCTGTGTTTTTACTTTTCTATACTTTTAAGCCATAACTGAGAAAATAAATAAATAAAAAAACTCCTTGAATAAAAACACGGACTTAAACATACCTACGTCATCGCGCCGGAAGATTGATACAGAGGAATGATAGGAAGAGCCGAGTCGCTGGCTTAAAATATCAAGAATTCACAAAATCAGCAGCTTGACAGTGTTGCCGATACTCTCAAAAATCATATATTATAGTACCAGTGTAATGGTAATTGACTAGCAATTAGTAATTATAATATACCAGTTTTCCATTCAATAGCTGCGGAATAAATTATTTTACCAGTATTATGTTTATATTTATTTAAAGTATCCAAATAAAGTTCTAAGAAGAAAGTATATTATTAAGATTATAAAACTTTCTACATATGGCAACAGCGGCTTAATTTGCCGATGACAGTTCTACAGATCAGCATTTACGCGTGTGCGAAGTTAAACGCATGCGCTCTAGCAAGCTTTAAACATATGTACGTCATGAGTCGCGCCTGTTTTGAGATTTTCAAATTGGTTGAATTTTACCCGGCTTTTACTGTGCTGAAATAAATTAATGTTATGACCTAGCAATAATTTTATTGATGAAAAACACTTATTATAGCACCGACTAAACAATTTAAATGCCAAATGTATCAAATTTAAGAATAGTGAAAAGGCCCATTATTAATAGTGGTTATTTTTTTAGGATAAGCTAGGAGGTTCTGCCTCAACTTCGCCTTTTGTAACTTATGTTTACAATAAAGTATTTTATTATTATTATTATATATATATATTAATAAAGTAGGTTTACCAAGGAAAAACGTTGTTTTAATAATATTATAAAAATATTTGATTTAGTGAACTGGGTGTGCATTAATAGTTCACTATATCGATTCAACTGTGTTATTTAACTATAAATATTAGACTTTATGGTTTTCTTTTCCCTATAAATATTAGAATAAAAAGCCACCGTTATTGTCAATGGCACAAATAGTCAAAATCCTTAATCGGCAAAAATAAATCATGTGCCAGGTCCGCTAAACTACCTTGTTTACAAATCCCTTTAATCCACCGGGATAAGGAGCAGTTATCCCTTTCTCTGGGCTCGGGTGCACCCTAGTTTACGCCTAATTACCCCCAGACCCGAAAACGTCCACCGAATTTCCGGAATACGGAAGACTAGCTCTTTATCATGCTGATGTGGGGGTATAAATTTCACCCCCCGCTTCCTTATGACCTGACTAAATTTGGGAGCTGGATCTTGGTTACGGGTGGTTTATTGGACAAGAAATTTGTTGCATCATACGTGGAAAAATCGAGAAGTTCGCTAAAGGTCTATACATGTTAGGGGTTGAACCTTTTTACCATATTCCAATTATTTTGAAAAATCCATTCAACTTTCTATTTTTCACTCTTGCACACCTGTATCTTTTATTCATCTGCCTTTTTATTCGAACAGGCCTGTTTTGTCCTTCTAACTTATCTGAAACTGAAGAAGTATGTATTCATAAATGAAATGTTTTATCTCCTTTCCATGCCCAGGTCTGTGGTACCGTGCGAACAAAAATTATTTGCATCAAAGAGGGCTTGGATTAAAAAACGTAGGGCTCGATATATCTAACCAAATCTAGGTTAAAATTTTGTCAAATTCATATTATGACGTGATATGCCAAACTAATGAGTAATAAAATAAGTAGACAAATAGAAATTTATTTTTGTTGTTTACAAAATTAACAAAGTAAGAATATACAGAAAGAAAAAGAAAAATAATTACATAAATTGCTGAAATTGGCCACCGCCATGCTCCAAGCATAAATTCACACGTCTCTTCATATTTTCGAAAGTGTTGACCAGCATCTCTGGAGAAATGTTACCACATTCTTGGATAATCCTTTCTTGTAATTGTTCTAAATGTTTTAAAAATAGTGTTCTTTAAATGAGGAAAAACGAAGTAATCCATAACCGTTAAACAAGGTGGGAATTTAATATCTGATCGAAAACTGATCAATCTGTCGTCGAAAAAATTGCGTAAGTAGGTAATAGTTTCGGCGGCTGTATAGACGGTTGCACCGTCCTGTTGAAAATATTTAAAACGTAGTTCGTCGTCAAGTAATTGCTCCACAAATGGATTCAAAATATTGTCTCTATACGGCTGTGCTGTAACTGTGTCATGGAAAAAAATAGGACCAACAATTCTTCTTCGGGAAACAGCTAACCAGACACCAATATTTTGAGGGTGCAATGTGGACTCTACAAAATACATTAGATCATATTGTTTGGGGGAAGTCAATGTGGCAACGTTGTACTAGCGTTTTCCTCCATTTTATTCACATTTTACTACGCGTGACGCTACCGTGTGTGATTAATTTTTTATTCTTTTTATGAAAATATAACTATTTATATTTATTGGCTGACAATAATGGTTCGCCAGTGCGTGGTGTGTAAAAATCCCGTATTAATATATTGGCGATAAGTAAGGTTATTGAATTTATGTTTTTAACGTAAGCAGTTGGTATACGCGCAGCCTACAGCCTTGCAATTTTTTTTTAAAACCATCTCCTTCTAACTTATCTGAAACTTTAGAAGTATGTATTCATAAATGAAATGGTTTATCTCCTTTCCACAGGTCTGTGGTATTTATCATGCAAAGTTTTCTCTTGCCAAGTTACAAGCTGTTGCCTTGGGGTGGCGCACTGATAATGTCGGCTAAGCCATCTTGATTGGTTTATGCCCATAGTGTCCTTTCCGGTCAAGCAACAAGCTTTGACCTAACATTTTTCTGTGTCAAATAGCGAAAGTGTATCTGTAGCGACTAAAAATATTTAAGTCAAATTAAAATCCTCCTTAACAATGACAGCTGTTTTTAAATTAATACAGGTTTCAGGTTACCTAATTTTCGTAATCATTATTCTCAGCGACCATCTTAAATTACTGGAGTTGCTTCTTATCTGATATACCGTGCGAGCAAAAATTATTTGCATCAAAGAGGGCCTTGCATCAAAGGACGTAATGCTTGGAGATTAATACCTGTTGGGTGTAACTACCTAAATTAACAATTAATCAGTTATTCCGTCATCTTTGACAGTCGCTACAAGTAAGTTGATTAATCGCTAATTTTTCCAATTTCTTGAACAATAAAATTCACACAATGGGCTTTACGGAACAGCACAAAACATTCATGGTTGAAGCGTATTTTCGAAACAGGGTTAGAGTAAATGGTGAGTGGCAATACAATCCGGGTTTGTGCATGGACGATTTTCACGAACATTTTCCTAACGTTGCTTTTATTGCTGTGGATTTTTATCATTGCCTGAAAAGAACCGTGGCTGTGTTTAGGAAAACAGGTTCTGTACAACACGAAAAAGGAGCAAGAAGACCATCTGTAAGAACAGAAGAACTTGTTAATACGCCAACAAATTGTATAAGACGCCTGTCCCAAGAAGTGGGAAGATCTTATGGACCATGCAGGACCATTCTTAAGAAGCAGCTAAATTTATTTCCTTATAAAGTATTGTATTTGAATACTTATTTTATTACTCATTAGTTTGGCATATCATGTCATAATATGAATTTGAGAAAATTTTAACCTATATTTGGTTAGATATATCGTCCCCATATTATTGTGATCTAAACCAAGCCCTACGTTTTTTAATCCAAGCCCTCTTTGATGCAAATAATTTTTGCTCGCACGGTACTAAAAAAAGGGACGAGGAGGACCAGTTCTTTAGTATTAGGAAATAACAATAGTCTTGAAAGAAAAATCAAACCTCTCGAAACCATGCAACTCGTTCCCTATCATAAGAGAGATAAATTCATGCGGCCTTTGGCTTCGACCTAACCTTCTTCATAATCCCGTGCCGACTTTCCAGTTTCCCGTCTCCTCATTCCAGAAATTTTATGTCCCGAGGGAGTGACAATCCACGTCCTCTCGTCACCGCTGCTGCTCGGTCCGTAAAAAGGGCGCCCGGGCATAAATTTTCCGCTCTTCGTATCGGTTTCCGACAAACGATGTTGCCAGAACCTGAGCTTCCATGAAATAGAGATAGTTTTTGTTAAATTACTTACTGCCGAATATTTAGAAAAATTTGTCATATATACAGTATGTCTCCGTAAGTTGGAACCATATGGAAAACTTTTTTATTATTAATTTTACGAAAAAAAAAATTATTCTTTATAAAAAGTTCTGCATGGTCTAAAACCTAAAATGCAACTATATCAGATTTACGATGAAAAAATAGGTTTTGTTATTTTTTAATAATTTTTCAGCAATAATAATTATGAATGAATATTTATCTCTTGTAATTATTAAAAATATGATAACCTTTTCGTTTCTTAATTTTATCTAACAATGTTGCAATTTAAACCGTCCTTAATGAATGCATATGCATTTATATTGCAAATAAGAAAACACATACAAATAATAAATTGTGTAACTAATACAATAATAATACTAATGCCTCGACCTATCCACCCACTCGTTCAATACATTTCATCGTTCTATTGGCAAATTTCCTTAATACTTTCCTTATCATTTCTGGAGAAATTTCCCGGCATGATTGTGTAATTATCCTCTCCAAATAATTAACATCATAAAAACGCCATTGCTGGTAAACTTTTTGTTTTAAGTAACCCCATAAGAAGTAATCTAGAGGGGTTAGGTCAGGGGATCTAGCAGGCCAAAATATCTCAATATCTGTGCATGACTTTTCCATTAAACAACTGTTCAAGATAAAATTTGCCCTAACATTTAATGTAGGTACTGTGGCATGTTGCTTCGTCTAGTTGGAACCAAATACATTGACGTTCTTGTAAAGGTAGTTTGTCCATGAAGTCACTAATATGATTTTTCAAAAATTGTAAATAACGTTCGGCATTCATAGATTGGTGAAAAAATACGGTCCTATTAATCTGTCCACGCGTTCGTTTTAAATAAATACTGGTCACAAGACTTTATTGTAAAATTGGGATTTCCTCAGACCACCAGCGACAATATTGTGACGAGATAGTTCCATTTGAAGAAAACGTTGCCTCACCTAAAAAAATTATACGCCTCGGAAAAAAACGGTACTCTTTTAATTCTCCTTGGATGAGAGAGCAAAAATCAAAGCGCCTGTCATAATCCCTTTCTTTCAATGTGTGAACGACTTTTTATTTGCATGGGCTGAATTTATTTTGTTTTAAAATTCTTCCCACTGTATCTTTACATACATTTTGTTGTATTAACAACTTCCTTTTGTGCCGTGACACTTTTGAGTGAAAAATAGAGATAAAATTAGTAATTTTTGAAAGTAATGTGAAGATATCACAATAAAAATACTGTCTAACAGGTGGTTTGTGGGGTACTGAGGGTTACTACCTGTTAGACAGTATTTTCGTTGTGATATTTTCACATTACTTCAACAAATGACTAATTTTATCTCTATAAGACATACTTAAAAAGTTTTATAAAAAATTTTAAATAACCCTCGACACCTTCTTTTTAGAAGGGTTTTTTCTTCTTTCCCAGTTTATTTGGTTGGTTTAGACTTCCTTTACTGACTTTTTTACATAGTACCTACTCAGTATGTTTTAATTTTTCTCAATTTTCTTCATATTATGTCACTTCTACACATCAATTTTTTAATTCCATAAGCGCTCCATTAAGGTTCTACACCATTTTCTCTTCTGCTAAAATCATCAGCATTAAATATATTTTCTGTCTCCTGATGAACGTTTCTACGTTCGAAACATGTAGAGACCCCTAAAGAATTTTTATTCTATTAAATTTTCTAATTCTAATTTTCTAATTAGGTACGCCTATTTTTCGAGCAATATATTGCTGGCTAAAACTTTTACAAATTCTTAAACAAGAAATTGTGCTTGAAAATGTTTTAAAAGTACCCAAGTTTCATCAATACAAGTTATAATTATACCAAATAATATTTGACTTAATGTTAGGTACGCGATAACATTTAATTGGTTATTTTACTGGTTTTAATTGTTTTTATATAAGACTAGTTGAATTCAAGGGCGTCCATAGGGGGGGGGGCAAAACGGGCACTTGCCCCCCCCCCCCCCCCCTAGGCGTCCACATTACTATTTTATTTCATAATTCAGTATAAATCGAGGGATAATTCACTGAGAAAAATTTGTACACCATTTTCCATATTGCCGAATTTTCTTCGTATTTTCCTTATATTTTCTGTATTTTCTTTGTATTTTCTTAATTTTTTTCGTATTTTCTGTATTTTCCTTATATTTTCTTAATTTTTCTCGTATTTTCTGTATTTTCCATGTATTTTCTTAATTTTTCTCGTATTTTCTGTATTTTCCATGTATTTTCTTAATTTTTCTCGTATTTTCTGTATTTTCCTTGTATTTTCTCGTATTTTCTAGAACTTCTACACCATTTTCGCCAAAAAAAAATTGGCTTTACTAAATTTTTTTTTAGAAGTCAAAGCAGCGTTGTTCCAGAATCTTAAGTTGGTTATTCCCATCATTAAAACCGTCAAAAACCCGGCAGCGTTAACGACTTTACGTCATTGCCAAATTGATTGGCGCGCGTATTTTCCATATTTTCCTTATGTTGCCTATATTTTTCTCGTATTTTCTTTGTATTTTCTTCGTATTTTCTGTATTTTCTGCATTTTCCTCTTATTTTCTGTATTTTCTTTTGTATTTTCTAGAAGTTGTACACCATTTTCGCCAGTGAATTACCCCTCGGCATAAATATTCAAGCGCAGATCCAGGGGGGGGGGTCATGGGGGTCATGACCCCCCCCCAAAACAGAAAATAAATAAATGAATTTACTGTTTTGACTACCTCTGCAGCTTTTTCACAAGATTCATGACAACATTACTATACCATAAATTAGTTATATTTTTTCTTTTTTTGAATTCACTTTAACATTAATTTACATGCATATATTATCCTTTTTAATGTAAAAATTATCATTGAAAATTTTCTCGTCTATAGCGCATTTTCTGTCAAATTTTGGGCGTGGTCGCAAAAATTTTTCGCCTGCGGCGCTTTCTAACTTCATTTATATTATGATGACCCCCCCCCCAAGCAAAGTTCTGGATCCGCGCCTGTGAATATTGAATAGTACAGTGGTTAGTTAGTAGAGACCAACAAATCACTAAACTGATTATGATTATTTACAAAAAAATAAAGAAAATTTAATAAAAAAAGTAATCAACGAGTTTGGCAAGACGTCTAGGATTTTAACATTTTTATTTTATGATGAAAACTTATAAATTGTAATTTTGTGTTTATTTTTTACGAATTCTGTAGGTTCCGTTAGGCATAAGGTACCTATATGTTAAATAATTAGTCATATATAAAAAAATATTGTTTAAGTTTTTGCCCCCCCCCCTGAAAAACGCTCTATGAACGCCCCTGTCTGTTTAACTTGCTGCATGAGTTTTTTAAATTTATTTTTATAGCTTATCGTAAAACTTGATTTCGCATAAGTACCTATACCTATCCACGTCTAGACCTAAAAATGTACCTATTTTTAATTGCTTTGTACCATATAATATTTTCAACCTTTTGACGTCCCAACGTTAATTACATGAAAACATATTGACCGCCATGTATTCTATTTCTAACAGAACTAAATGGCGACTCTTACTATTCAATACCTACCTAGGCTACAACGTATATGTTGGGTAAAATATGAATGATGTGCGGTTTGTATAACTTGGTTTTTATTGGCAATTATTACTACTTTTCAAAATGGTTAAAATAAGTAGGTTTTACTTTCTTACTTAAGAAACATTCAGTTTGTTTGTATTACTGTATTACGTATTTTGCTATTTTTCGACGAAATAAAACCTATTTTAGTTATACTTGCTGTCGCTTTTTATCTACTTTTATTTGTTTAACATTTAACACCTAATGCAACGGTAAAATCATTATGAAAGTCGGTCCAAGTACCCCGGAGTAATCAGCGTACATATTATTATCAAAAACATACATTCGGCTGGAATTAAGAACCTCCTATTTTATTGTCGGTTAAAAATGCTTGAATTCTTAAAAATTCCAATAAAATACGATATGCGGCAACACCACGACATCACATCAGTGAATTTGAGACATCTGTTGCCGAGGCGCTGCATTAAAACCACAGACAGGCGACAGATTTAAGGTTAGAGTTGCGATCAGCTCCACACTTAGTGCGTTCGGTTTTGAAAAGGTCGAGCAGAGCGAGCAGATGCAGATTTAATGTCACGTGATATTCGGGCTAAACGAGCGCGTAGCATTTACCGAACCCTTATAGAGTTTGTCGAGTTCCATCTGACATAAAATATAAATCAATTTTTGTTGGTGGTTTGAAGAGACGAAAATGGAAAATATTCCAGCACTTAGGGGAGGACAAATGATGATGTTTGATGATAATAGCGACGAGGAAGAAAGCTGTTCGATTACAAAAGTTGATGGCTATGCCGAAAATATTGTCCCAGCATTCTCTGACAAACAATTTCAATATAATTTTCGTATAACACCGGAAACTTTTGAAGTTCTATTGCAAAAAGTGCACAGTATTTTGCCTCCCGAAGCAACTCACAAAGGACATCCATCAATACCGTTGGAAAAAGAACTTTTAGTTATGATCTGGTGTTTGTCCAATTTGGAATGATTTCGGTACGGGAATTATATTTGATTTTGTATGTTAGGTTAGGTAAAACAAATTTCCAAATTTGCTGTCAAAACACAAATTCAATTAGTTTGCTCTGTTAGCTCCATATTTTTAGGTGAGGCGATACGAGGTAACTCCGAGTGCTCGATTTTTCAAATATCGAACGCCGAGCAGTTACACCCGAGGTCATAGATCTAATAAACGAACGCAACACTGCACCAATGAGCAGACCGAGGAGACAGATTTGCATTAACCGAACGCACTAAATGGCGGCCAAACCAGCTCCAATACGTCAAAAAATGGGTTGTCAACTTTTCTCGGACATCCGTCATTCCTATATAGTTTGATATTCAAGGTCTAAAGGTACATATCTATGCTTGCAACTGGCAAGGCTACTAATATCGTCTTTTCTGTTCGCGTTTCACATTCTCCATAAGTCGTTGCTCGTTTTTCCTAATCCACTGGAAAGCGTGTTCCAGATCGTCGTAGCCGGCGCGTCCGTCCGACCGGTTGACGAGCCGAATTTAAATCGGGATGGGATCGTGCCAGCAGCGGTCCCGACCATGCGGAACGCTGCCAAATGACGGCAGCGGTTCGGCATAGAAATCCGCATTTACATACGACAGAGGCGCTAATAGCAAATGTAATTTCCTGAATAATTTAGGACATATTTTATTCACGTATTTATTTTCGTGATAATAATATAATATATCAAAAATTAAAAAGGTTAAATGATAGACTATATAGGGTGTGTTACAATTTCATTGCGTTAGCATCGCTATCTCGGTAACTTAAATGTCAATGGGGGATAGCCATGATTGTGTGTGCTTGTGGGCAAAAGACAACAAAAGGAATAGTTTTCAGGTAAAGAAAGAGAGAGTTAATAACCAAACCATACTGGGATTCTTGGGGAAAAGAAAATTATTTTTTTGGGGACCTCCAAAATCTGCCAATATCCCATCATGCGCAAATAATCGGAAACTCACTCACATTCATATTATGACTGACATTCGGCAAGACACATTTTTACTTACTTACTCCAGGACAAAAACGCAATGCGACGCTGTTAAAATCTGACATCAAACCACTTCGTTTCACCTCAAAAATAACAAAGAGATGGAGAAACACTCCGCGTTGAGGATTTGCCAATAACAGACGTAACGTCATGTGTATGTGTCACGAAAAACAAAGAAAAACCGGAAAACATGTAATGCGACACGCCACGACAAAATTCGAGACTTTTACGTAGTTTTGTTTCAAAAGATTATTTCTTTGGCAATCGGTTTATTTCTTGGATTTTATTTTGGGGTATGGGAGAGTGTATTTTCTTTGTAGCCAAAAAAAGTCGAGTATTACCAACAACTCCTTTGTAGGAGTTGAAGGGGATTTTGTGGACGGCTAGTGTGACTTTCTTAAATCCATTGAGGATTTTCATCGGTATACAAACGTACAGACATCCTAAAAATGAAGTCAGTCCAAAACTATTCCTAATTTCACAAAATTAAAGATCTGGAGACGATCTGGATCATGTTCGATTAACTCCTTGGCCATTAGCATTTCATATAAATATAATCCGTCTAGAAATTATCCGGAATTTTATGTGTTTCCTAATCTTAATATATTTCAATTTGAAGAAATAGTCTATGCCCAAAGTGTTGTAAAGAGTTGAAAGTATAAAAAGGAAAAAAAAACTAAAAGTCTTTCTCCACAAAATTTAATAGAACAAAAATTTGTTCAGAGGTCTCTACATGTTTCGACGTAGAAACGTTCATCATCAGGAGACAGTGAAATGTATTGCTGATGGTTTTAGCAGAAGAGAAAAAATGACAAAAGAAATAAATCCCTAATGGAGCTTTTATGTAATCAAAAAAATGGTGTGTCGAAATGACATAATGTGAAGAAAAATAGAAATTAGTTAAAACATACTGAGTATGTGAAAGTCAGTTAAAAGGGTCCAAAACAACCAAATAAACCGGGGTAGAAGAAAAACGACTTCTAAAAAGAAGATGTCAAAAGGGTTTTTTTTATATACAGTGTGTCCAAAAAAGTAGGTATGCAACATATGGGAAAGTTTTTTATCACCGATTTCTCAAAAAATTTTATTCTTTATAAAAGTTGGTGCATTCCTTAAAACTATAAATGCGTATTTCATATTTCACCTGCGGCTAATGGTAGGGGAGCAAATGCCATTTTTTCGAAATTGCCTTAAGAGTAAAGTACCTTAATTATTAGAAATACAGCAAAATTTTATATGGAAATGTTTTTGCAAATTAAAAACTTAGTCCAAATACGAAATTTGAGCTAGGTGTGTCAATTTTTAATTTTTTTTATATGCATTTCTTTAAAATATTAATATGTTTTTGGACTTCAGCGTACTGGGTGAAAATGACAAATAAATTATTAATTATTTCCAGTAATATGAACAGAGTTGGATTCTATCATAATTTTGTTTAGAACATAAGTTGGCTAAAATGTGTTTAAGTAGGCGTGCAACACGCTAATATCTGAACCAACTCGTAACATTGAAAGGCTTTAAAAAGTTTGCAACTACTTGTTCCATTTTCATTATAAACCCACGTTTAAGGTATTTAATAAATATATTAAAATTGCGTAAACAAAAAATCGACCAAAGGCGTACCGTTTAGGGGAAAATAGAGATTAACCAAAAAAAATTAAAAATTGTGACACCTAACTCAAATTTCGTATTTGGACTAACTTACTAATTTGTAAGAACATTTCCATATAAAATTTTGCTGTATTTTTAATAGGTAATTAAGGTACTTTACTCTTAAGGCAATTTGGAAAAAATGGCATTTACTCCCTGACTATTAGCCGCAGGTGAAATATGAAATATGAATTTATAGTTTTAAGGCATGCACCAAGTTTTATAAAGAATAAAATTTTCTGAGAAATCGGTGATAAAAAACTTTCCCATATGTTGTATACTTTTTTGGACATACTGTATAAGTATATCTGTAAGACATTGTAAAACATAAAACTTGTTATGTACAGAAATTAGGTATTAAGAAAGTATCATGTATTCAAAATGAAAATAAGATGCTATTTAATTAACGTCTTGTGGGGTTACTGAGTTTTAACGCTCAGTGCCCCAAAAACCCATGCACAGTTTACTTAAATTTTTTTTGCATTTTATTTATAAAAGGCCCTTAAAACAATTAGACCAGGGTCAATTTTTGAAACAAAAAAAAATAATAGTAGGATGAAACCCATTGGAAAAGGAAGAGAATATAACAAAAATGAAAGGAAATAGTAATTTACGTTACAAGACCGGAAAGTAGTGTTTTTCAGGTCGAGACAAGCATTTCCAGGGCGAGCCATAGGCGAGTCCTGGAAGCTTGGAGAGACCTGGAAAACACTAATTTTCGGTTGCGTAACGTACAATATTTTTTTTAAGACCGACACTTCGATATATTTTATAATCTACGCGAAACAAGTTTGACATAAAGAACAAAATTAAAAATCAACGAACTGTCACTCGACAATACATCGAAACGTTGTTGTCATAATAACGAAATCAAGGTATCTTGTATTATCAAAGAGCGATTGGAAAAACAAAAAACAGGGTGAGAGTGACATTAGAGACCGGAAAAGTGACATTAGAGTCCGGAAAAGATTTTTGTCACTTTTCCGGTCTTGCGATCGGAAAAACGTTATTTTCTAGACGAAAGATTGTCCAGAAAGTGTAAATTTTCTGGTCGGTTTTAAAAAAATTAATTACGGGCGATCCGAGGTCGGGGAGTGGAAGGGGGTGAGTTGTTAAGGGTAGAAAACGATTTATCTCGATTTTCGGCAAAACTACAAGTCCTATGGAAAAACGTTAAATGTCAAAGATGTAGGGAATAAAAAGATCTACAACTTTTCTATTTAAACTTTTTTCACATAACCTCAAAATTTATGTGAAAAATTCAAATAACCAAGTTTTTTTTTTTATTTTTATCTTTTACAAGAAATTTTTTTTTCACGAAATTTTGCGAAAACTTACCTTTTTATGTCCCAAACACACGGTAATTTTTTTGATTTAAAATGTTTATTTTTTTACCTTATTTTGACTTAATATCGAAAAACCACCCTAATTTTCAATCGAAAATTCTCACGTCAAAATATCTGCTTTTTTAAAAAAGTCGGTGGGCTTTTTGTTCGTTGAAATCTCTACTTTCTGATGATGTGAAAAAAATATACATTACTATGGTAAATGTGATGAAATCCCCTTTAAATCCTACCTTTAATTATATTTAGAACAACTATTTCCGCATAATTTTTGCGATCTTTATGTTTTATGGATTTGTAATTTTTTTGTTTATCAATATAACATGGAATCTTACGTTTTTCGAGTAATTAAAGTATAAATTTTAATGAGTAGCTCAAAATTGTACATAATAATAATAAAAAAATTTCGGATTCGAGTTTTTTTCGTTTCTTTGCATTTTTTGAGAAAATCTACCATAGTAATGTATATTTTTTTTACACCATCAGAAAGTAGAGATTTCAACGAACAAAAAGCCCACCGACTTTTTTCAAAAAGCAGATATTTTGACGTGACAATTTTAGATTGAAAATTAGGGTGCTTTTTCGATATTAAGTGAAAATAAGGTGAAAAAATAAATATTTTAAATCAAAAAAATTACAGTGTGTTTGGGACATAAAAAGGTAAGTTTCGCCAAATTTCGTGAAAAAAAAAATTTTCTTGTAAAAGATAAAAATAAAAAACCAAAAACTTGGTTATTTAAAGTTTTCACATAAATTTTGAGGTTATGTGAAAAAGTGCGAATACAAAGGTTGTAGATCTTTTTATTACCTACAACTTTGCTATTTAATGTTTTTCCATAAGACTTGTAGTTTTACCGGAAATCGAAATAAATCGTTTTCTACCCTTAACAACTCACCCCCTTCCACTTCCCGACCTCGGATCGCCCGTAATTTATTTTTCCTTTCATTTTTGTTATATTCTCTTCCTTTTCCAATGGGTTTCATCCTACTATTTTTTTTTCACTTTTTACCATTTTTAAAGGCTTCAGCCCTGGTCTAAGTAGCCCATGGCCGAAAGCCTAATCCGGCCTTGTATCCTCAAATTATTTATCTATCGACACTATTTTTTAACAAGGCGTTCCTCCTGAACTCCCTTTACGATATCCAAGCCCATCCATAAATTAAGACGGCGATTTTCCAGTTGAAGGGTCCCGGACTGATAGAGAGCGTGTAAAAAAGGGCCCCGCGCCACGACGAGATTGTCGGATCGCTAACGAGTGGTGCGGGGCCATGAAATTGATTAGTCCCTTGTGTTCGAAGGGTTTGGTCGTTCTTCTAAAGAGCCCGTGCAGGAGCGGATCCGCGGGATTTTTTTTTAGTTATGTTGTAGGAGTTCTTGCTTTTCGTCCCCCCATGCATATGAAATTTTAAACCGTTTCTTATTCTAACAATATATAATAATTATTCACTAAAACGCTTTTCATTGTGGATAACCGCTGTCAAAGAAACACCAAACGGGAATAAAGATGTTTGATATACTTTGAAGCATCGAAAACATCGATATTTTCAATGTGTTGCATCGTTTTGAAGCAATTTGATATTTCTTGATGCATCGATGTATTATTCGTGCAACAATTATTTTGCCGTTGCCTCACGATCTTGATTATACCTTTTATCTTTGGTTTCAGTTAAGGGGGCAGCTTAGAATAATTAGGTTTGTGATTTGTTTTGTAATTCTAATTCTATTAAATGCTTTTCTCGAAGCATCGCAAACGTCCATTTTCTGTGGACATCCCTAAACGGAAATGAATGAAACAACATCATCATGGTCTCAGGCCAATGTCGTATCGGTTACATCTTCGTGGACGGATCTGCGTTGCCATATTGCAGACTTTTTATAAAGTTTTAGACAAAGATCTAAATTTTTCAAAACAAGAGTATAGCAAATAGACAAAATGGAGGGGCTCAATTCGCATGTGGATTTACTTCAGAATGGAATACGATTTTGTTAATAGGTTGATTTCTTATTGTTTCATCTATAGGTACTAGATCATTGAGCAGTTCTAAAGTGACCGCAGGATCGGACGCGCAAATTTATTTGTGTTATAAAAATTTATTTATCTAGGTATAGAGTGCACTTTTATTCTGATGTGCTGATCGGTCTACCTTTAGGGGGGCTTGGCTCTAGGGGAGACTAAGCCCTACCTTGGGTGGGGGCTTAGCTCCCCTCCCCTTTTCCGCCGCCAATGTGTAAGTACGTTGAGAACCATAAAAAAACAATAAAAAAAATTGCAGGTAATCCAATTTAATTCATTAATAAAATCAATTTAAAAAAAAACAGTAAATAATTCGGTTTAGTAAATATCTCTTTAATTATTTTTAAAAATTGTCAATTTTTTAATTTTTCTGATATTTTTTGAAAGATCATTATATTTTATTATTCCGTCATATAAAAGCGATTTTTTTCCGAAATTACTTTTTACTGGTATAGTTTGATAATTTATACAACGTCTGGTGTTATGATCGTGTAATGTCTTATTCTCCTGAAGTGTTATGTTTGATTTTTTTTCTTTTAAAATAATAGAGTGAATTAAAATACACATTTTTAATTTATAAATGTTTTGAACGTGTAAATACCCTTTCGGTCTATATAGATTTACAGTTGGTTCTAAATGTGGTAATTTGTGTATACATTTAATAACTTTATTTTGCAATTTTTGTAATGTTTTTAAGTTTGATAAACAACTTGATTATGAAGTATTTTGAATAAACTTTTAATATTCGGTTGGAAAAAGTTAGCTATTTCTTGTCACCAGTTGCGACAATTCTAATCACATACGTACTTATAGCTCCCACTGTTCCTACCCTAATGGCAGCCCAACCCACCCCCATCCCCGGTGCGGTTGGCATCGTGCCCCGAGCGACGTGATCGGTCCGAACGACGCCACCGACCCTGCCGTCGCCGCCGCCGCAACGCTTCACGCTCATCACGTTCACGCTCGCCTGCCAACCGACTGCTGCCTGCCTGCCTGGATAATGCTTTCGGAAACGAGTAAACTAGTCTGATGGATATTTATTTATGAATCCGAATAATGTAATCAATTTGTAAAATTTTGACCCATCGTCTTGAAGAGCAAACACCAGTGACGCATTCGCCATTTCATTTTATTATCAATATATCGTTTATTTTTCGTTTTCTTTAAAAATAGTTCCCTAGTGTTCAATAAATATAGTTTAAAAAAACTAAAAAACACGCTTTAATAATTAATCAAACTAAAAAGCGGAAAATAAATATAGTTTAAAATAATTCTTGAAATTCTTAATATACGCAGAAAATATTAACGAACGATAAACATTAGTATTATTGTGAAAAAAGCGTGGGGCGCTTTGTGCTATATTTTTCGTATATCGAGCACCCCATGCTTTTTTCACAATAATACTAATGTTTATCGTTCATTATTATGTTCTGCCTATATTAACAATTTCAAGAATTATTTTAAACTATATTTATTTTCCGCTTTTTAGTCTGATTAATTATTAAAGCGTGTTTTTTAGTTTTTTTAAACTATATTAATTTTTTATTGTTTAGTTTGAGTTATTGTTAAGAAACATTTTTTTTTAAGTAGATTAAGGTAGATTATTGTATTGGCAGCGGTTCTTGATAAGTCTATAACATTTAAATTAAATCTGACCGTTTAAAGTGGGTCAAAATCGGGTTCAAAGAAGTCGGTTACAAACAAACATACATACAAACCCGAACAAACCCGATCGGTTATGCCGAATTATAAGAAAAGAACGATATTTGCAAATTTTTTTAAAATACTGACATATTGACAGGTGTCAAATTTTGACAGGAGAATTTTTTGAATATTTGTCGTACCTATATCGTATAATATATTTTTCTATTTGACGTTCATAATAAGTTCATTATAGTCGGTGATTGGCCTCGTTGCGGAAAAAGGCCGACGTAAAATAAATAATAAAAAAAAAAAAAAGTTCATTATAAACTTGAAATGAAGTTCATAATGAAGCTATTTCGATACGCGTTTTTTCTTTATTTGATGTTGGTAACATTGCAATTGAAAAATTGAAGTAAAATCACGTCTTTTGAAATTCAAAAAAAATTAGCAAAATCGCCCGAATTTCCGAACGCTCTGTATATGTACCGAATGTACAAGGATCACACAACGTATTCCGTCCAATTTTAAATCTCATATCGCTAAAATAACTTTAGAATCTCGTGGTGAAAATGGGTCAATAAATCAAAAAAATGACAGTTCGCAAAATAATTTTTGTTGTCCAGAGGTTACTATGATAAAAAATAGTATTACCAACATAAAATTTAGACATAAAAATTTGCGGATTTATTTTCTTTTTAAATATGTATTTTTTATTGAAAAAACTACAAATAGAAAAAAAAAGTATAAAGCACGTGGTTCATAAGGCGTTTTAGCGCACGTGTCAATTAAAAAACTCGCCACTTCGTGGCTCGTTTTTTAAAATAGACGCTTGCGCTAAAACCGCTTCTTATGAAACGTGTACTTTAATATACTATTAATTTTCAATTTTCGTATAACCATAAACATTAATATTATTGTGAAAAAAGCGTGGGGTGCTCGATATACGAAAAATATAGCACAAAGCGCCCCACGCTTTTTCACAATAATACTAATGTTTATCGTTCATTATTATTTTCTGCCTACATTAAGAATTTCAAGAATTATTTTAAACTATATTTATTTTTCATTTTTTAGTTTGAGTTATTGTTAAGAAAAAAAATTTTTTTTGAGTAGATTGAGCTAGATTAGTAGATTATTGTATTGTCAGCGATTCTTAATAAGTCTACAAAATTTAAATTAAATCTGACCGTTTAATGTGGGTCAAAATCGGGTTCAAACAATGTCAAGATTAACTGATTTGGACCATAGGTACCTTCCATTCCATTTGTTCCCAAACTGATGATTTAACCAATCATCAAGGAAATTAGAATTTAAAAAAAATCCAAATAACAAAAACTGTTGTTTCTGACGAACCCTGTATAGTAATCGCAAATCTAATAGTTGAAATTTTAGTTTCAACACTAGCAAAATTCATTTAATAAATCAAGGAATTAAAAAAAAAGATCCAAAAAACTAAAAATGTATTTTTGAAGAAGTAATCCATACTCAAAGTGGAGTTAAATGATATACAGTGTCACCAGTAAAGTCCGCATCATATGGGATTTTTTTTTATTAATAGCTTTATTCGAAATTTGACTTTGGCATCAAGCTCTGCTTTGATCGAGATGAAAATTAAGCAAAAAAATAGTAGTCACGTGATTCGCATTATCTGTCAAATTTTAATTTTTTCAAAAAAATAATTTAAAAGTGGGGTTATTTTTGAAAATATCGAAAAAAGTTATTGGAAAAAGTTTTTTTAAATGCAGTTTTTAGCCCACATGCAAAATTTCAGCCGCATAAGATCATTTTAATTTTTTACCTATATTTTGTAAATTGCACCACTTTTGCAAAATAAGACTCAACGCAACTTACATAAAACTTCTTAGTTTTGACAATGCTTTATTTCAGATACATTTTCTTTAAAGAACCGCCACATTAAATGTGTGTTTTACTACAGAATAAAAATTGGGCTATTAAAATTTGGTCGTATGTGATGCAAAGTTATTTGTTTTGGACCCTGTATAAGGTAACTTCATAAAATAAGTATTTTTAAAAACGTAGTTTGTGGTTAAAAGTAATACACGTTAACGTTATTATGACATAGCTTAATAATAAATTATAATATAGGGGTTTTAAATTAAATCGTTGAAAATAGATAAACTTTACGTTGTTAAACTAAAATTTATTTTCCACTTAAAAAACACTTTACTGAAGACACTGTGTTCTTTTTTTGTCTTAATATTAAGATGTATTACTTTCAGACACAAACTACCTTTTCAAAAATACTTATTTAATGGAGTTACCTTATACGGGGTCAAAAACACATAAACTTTGCATCACATACGACCAAATTTTAATAGCCCAATTTTGATTTTGTAGAAAAACACACATTTAATATGGCGCTACTTTAAAGAAAATGTATCTGAAATAAAGCATTGTCAAAACTAAGAAGTTTTATGTAAGTTGCGTTGAGTCTTATTTTGCAGAACTGGTGCAATTTACAAAATATAGGTAAAAAATGAAAATTATCTTATGCGGCTGAAATTTTGCATGTGGACTAGAAACTGCATTGAGAAAAACTTTTTCTAATAACTTTTTTCGATATTTTCAGAAATAACCCCACTTTTGAATAATTTTTTTGAAAAAATTAAAATTTTACATATAATGCGAATCACGTGACTACTATTTTTTTGCTTAATTTTCATCTCGATCGAAGCAGAGCTTGATGCCAAAGTCAAATTTCGAAAAAAGCTATTAATAAAAAAAAATCCCATATGATGCGGACTTTACTGGTGACACTGTAGAAAAAGAAAAGCACAAAATCTTTCTCCACAAGTTTTCATTCGAATAACTAGGTGAACCTAGAATGATTCATAATATATTGAATCGACATGTTTCGAGTGTAGAAACACTCATCATCAGGAAAACGAAGCAAATGGTACAAATGTTGATGTTGTTAGCAGTAGAGAAAATAACAAGTGAGACTAAGCCGTAATGGAGCTTTCAATGGTACATACGAGGAGTGAAAACATTGGAATAGTCAAAAAGACAGAAAAGACTTCAGCATACTGAAAAGTTAAGGACCAGTGCAAAGCCACTGTCTTGGGAAGTTTTAAAAAGACTTTGTAAAAATCATTTTCAAGTGTAATTAATGAAAAATCTTTAGTTTAATTTAACTATGTCGGAGACATGTGAAGGTGGTAAAATAGGAGGGAAAGAAATAATTGTTTTTCGTAAAATTCATGTAGATGCTTTAATTAGCTTGAAATAAAATACTGTTGGGGTACCAGGCTTGTTACGACCCAGTTACCCCAGCAGGAGTTAAAACTTATTGTGTGCAAAAATAAGTTTTAAGAGATTTTTAAAAAAAGGTTTGTTTTACTAGAACATCTTTGCTGGTTGCAGTGGAACTTCTTTAATTCGTGACACGTGACTCGTGTACCGAATTTGCAAGCGCGAAGGTAATCCAGATCGATTTGACAACGTGGAAGAGTATGGGCAAGGCTATGATGAAGATTTAGCGCATTGAACGATAATTGAAATTAAAAATGTAGAATTTTGTGGGGGTGCAAAGTATTGCTAGTCTGTAGTAGGGCCGTAACTAGGATTTATATTGGGGGAGGGGGGGAGGGTTAAACTCCCTAACCTAGCAATACCTCGCGGCCACGAACGCTACACCATCTCGCGTTCTAAATATTTTCAGAAACTAGTCCATCTGACTACTGCCCTTAACTTTATCTCGGCACAGCTTTCCCGCATATTCCCTATTCTCTGTCCGAAGTTGTAGCACTTGAGCGTCAGCATCCTTATCTAACCCGAGGGACGACAGCTAGACCGACCCACGCTGGAACATAAGCAGACGCTTCGCAGTTGAGGGAACAATGGGAAGGGTTGGTAGGTGCGGGGGGGCGGAGGGGGATAGGTGATGGAGGCAATTAAGCAGTGGATTTCTGAGATTAAAGATAAGAGTTAGTCAAAATTTATAAAACACGAACAGTAAAGTCCGCATCATATGGGATTTATTTTTATTAATAACTTTATTCGAAATTTGACTTTGGCATCAAGTTCTGCTTCGATCAAATCGATTCAAAAAATAATTCAAAAGTGGGGTTATTTCTGAAAGTATCGAAAAAAATTATAAGAAAAAGTTTTTTTAAATGCAGTTTCTAGCCCACATGCAAAACTTTAGCTTCATAAGATAACTTTGATTTTTTACCCATATTTTGTAAATTGCACCACTTTTCCAAAATAAGACTCAACGCAACCTACATAAAACTTCTCAGTTTTGACAATGCTTTATTTCAGATACATTTTCTTTAAAGTAGCGCCATATTAAATGTGTGTTTTTCTACAAAATCAAAATTGGGCTATTAAAATTTGGTCGCATGTGATGCAAAGTTTATTTGTTTTTGACCCTGTATAATGTAACTTCATAAAATAAATATTTTTGAAAACGTAGTTTGTGTCTGAAGGTAATACACCTTAATATTAAGACAAAAAAGAACACAGTGTCATCAGTAAAGTGTTCATCAAGTGGAAAATAAATTTTAGTGGTGGGTAAAACATCAAAATTATCTTATGCAGCTGAATTTTTGAATCTGCATTTAAAAAAACTTTTTCTAATAACTCTTTCGATATTTTCAAAAACAACCCCACTTTTAAATTATTTTTTGGAAAAAATTAAAATTTGACAGATAATGCGAATCACGTGACTACTATTTTTTCCTTAATTTTCATCTCGATCGAAGTAGAACTTGATGCCAAAATCAAATTTCGAATAAAGTTTTAATAAGAAGAATTAATTTTAAAAAATTCATATGGGGAGGGGATGTAGAGTTGGGGATGGTCAATTAACCGTCAATTGACCACAAGCTATTTGACAGGTCACATTCGGTCAAAATATTATAGCATTTTATTTTGGTTTTAACATTAATCCTATTTTATCCCTTTTAATGCAACATTTCTTATTGGCTCAATTCTTTACACGTTGACTGCCATTCCGGTCTAAAGGACCGAAAATAAATGGTTCAAACTTTTAAAACGCGGCCTATTAGACCGTGATGCAATTTGTCACACGCACCAAATAGGTCCATTGGACCGAGATCCGCAAAGCGATTTTTTTTTAAATTGACGCCAGTACCTACCAACTTTATACAATGTCAGTCGTTTGTCCTACTTTATACAATGTCACAAAATTAAATGGCCTCTCGGACTTTTTTTTTGCATGGCTTCATGATCAAAAAAGCAATATGGTTTCGACAGTCAACGTGACAATAAACTTGGGCGTGGCCCCGATTTTTTTTTAATTTTTCTAAAGGGCCACTAAACGCATTCAGATCCCTATTTTTTTTAATATCAATAATTATTGTAGTTGCGTAAAAATATTTCTATATTTAACATAGTTCATTATTTCACTATTCAACTATCTATAAGATTTGTTTCACTACAATTGGTAGAAAATTAAAATTTTATTGGTTTTTCATATAGGTAGGTACATGGAGAGATTTAGATTACTCGGCAGCTTCGATTAGCTTTCGGTAGCGATAACATATTGATTTCTACTTATTGTAGTTACACTGAACTACCATTTTAAGACTTATATTCTTCATAGTTTTCATACTACAAGTGGTAGAAAATTGTTTTTTTTTTTAGTTTTTATTTCATTTTTTATACGTACATTTTATGGTTACCTAATCAGCGGCAGCGAACCGGTCATAGGGGGGCTATGTTCATCGTATTTTAACAGTACAAACTCCCAGTAAAAATTCGTATTTTGTAGTAAACAGAATATTTTGCAGTCAAAAACAAACAATACAATTTTAGTTTTTTGGACTTTTTTTTTAATTCCTTGATTTATTAAATGAATTTTGCTATTGTTGAAACTACAATTTCAACTATTAGATTTGCGATTACTATACAGGGTTCGTCAGAAACAACATTTTTTGTTATTTGGATTTTTTTTTCAATTCTAATTTTCAATTCCTTTTGGTGATTGTCTAAATCATCACTTTGGGAACAAATGGATTGGAAGGTACCTATGGTCCAAATCAGTTGGCACGTAGGAGTCCCGATCTCACGATTATCGACTTTCATTTATGGGCATATCTGACGCCACATGTGTATAAAACCAATTTCAATAATAACTCTTGAAAGAGACATAAAAGTAGTTATTGCAAATATCCCATTATAGCAAGTTAGGAACTGTTATCAGGAATTCAGATGTCGAGTTGAACTATGCGCTAATTCGGTGGTACCACGTTTGAATAAAAGTTTTATAATTTTTGATTGAATGAATTGAAGAAATATGACATGTAATAATAAAAATACTTCAAAAGTAGGCAAATAAAAAATGGTTTTCTTACAACAAAATCGTTACTCGGCCAGATATAAAATCATATTCGAAGGCAACAATATTTCGTTTTTGCGTAAATTAATTTTAATCGAAGTCCAAAAAAATAAAAATGTTGTTTCTGACATACCATGTATAGTAATCGCAATTGTGATATTTGAATTTGTAGTTTCAGCACAAGCAAAATGCATTTAATAAATCAAGGAATTGAAAATTAGAATTGAAAAAAATCCGAAAAAGTTAAAATGTTGTTTTTGACGAACCCTGTATAGTAATCGCAAATCTGATTTTCGAAGTTGTAGTTTCAGCACAAGCAGGCGTGAATGATCTTTTTCTTCTATACGTACTAATAAAAAAAATTTCCTCTTCCAAACTCTTTCCGTGAATTCCGTATATTTTATCAGACATAGATATTTAATTAATAAAGCGATATATTATACATGTATATGTTCGATTCCAAGTCCAGCTTTTTCGCCTTTAAGAAGAAAGGAGGTGGCAGAATACCAAAAAATCTTAATTATGTAAGGGAAATGTATAAGAACATTAGTTTATAAGAAAGTAAGACCTAATTTTGTTCAACTGCGTTTCTGCGAAGTGTAAATAATAGTAAATATGTTTGAATAAAAAAATTGAAACTAACTTTAAGTCAAATAAAATTATTTTGTTATTATGTCAAAAAAATATTTACTATAATTCGCTGTTGGTTACCCACAGCGAAAAAATTTCCGATAAAATACGTGTGTTGCCATGGTGACCTGTCAAAAAAACCCATCTTGATTGGTTAAAAAGTACTGGTGTGGAATTTTCATTGAAATAAATTTTGTGTCCGTGAATAAGGCAGCACGGCTTCTCGCCATCTCACGCCCTAAGAGGTAGCTAGAACTTGCAGAATTAAAATAGAGGGTCCTTTGTTTCAGTAAAATCCCGGCGACTGTCTGTATCTAGGAGTAGAGGCCCCCAGAAAGTACTCCTAATTACGCTAATGCTGCTCAATGTTGTATACATTTCTTTGCCTTAAAAAGCTGATACCTAGCTATTTTCACTTGGTGTGCACAATTCCTGAAAAGTAGTAGTAATAGTAGTAACATGTTTTATTCAGCAAAAAGCTACAATTAAATATTTTTTAATTCATTTTTTTAAACACATTTTTATGGATTTATTTTTAAATTTTAAAACGCAACTTACGCAACCTTCTTTTAACAAAAACAGACAGAAAAGTTAAACATTTTGCAAATTGTATCAAATATTACGTATCATTTTGTTTTTTAAATAAATTTAATTTTAAAGTTTTTTAAACAGTTTTAATGATTTTTGAGATTTAATAAAATTTTCCAAATTATTATATTCTATCAAACCTTTATAAAAAATAGATTTATAAGCTAATGTTTTAAACACTCTATCCACATAAAAATTTTGAATAGTTCTTGTTTTATAATTATGATGGTTATAGTTAAAAGAACAAAAAATCTTAAACAATCGGGCAATAAATTATTTTTAATTTTATGTATAAAGAATAATAAAGATACATACTAAATAAAAAATTTAATTTCTGACATTCAACCAATCTAAATTTTTCAACATAAAATTAATTTTTATATATTTGTCACAATTTAAAATAATCCGCATTGCCTTATTTTGTAAAATTTGTAATTTATCAAATATTTCCTCACTAGCACAATATAAAATGAGAGAATAATAAAGAAAATGTGGTAATATAATAGTATTAAATACAGTTTTTTTAGAAAACAAACTTAAATTAGAACTGATTCTTTTAAAATAACCTACTTTTCCGGCAATCTTCGATATGATACTTTCAAAAAATTAAAAAATTTTAATTTTGAATCAAAGATTATTCCTAATTATTTAAAACTGTTTACTTATTCCAATTTTTCACCATCAATACAACATTTATATTTTGACAATTTAAACTATTACCCAAAACCATACATTTAGTTTTTGAAATATTTAATTTTAATTTATTTACTTTCAGCCAATTTAATAATATATTTATCTCAGAATTTAGAGTATTTAGACCATTAAAAATTTTTAAAATATTAATGTTAATTAAGGTGTCATGAGCAAACATTTGTAACTTACACATTTTTAAAACTGAAGGCATATCGTTGATGTATAAAATAAATAATATTGGACCTAGTATACTTCCTTGAGGAACTCCCATATTATTTATTTTTTTATTTGAATATGTTTTTGATATTTTTGTTTTTTGTGCATATTCCTGTTCCAAATGAAAAAGGGTTATCGTTGGAGTACGCCAGTTTGTCTATAGGAACAGGGACCACTATTATAGCTTGTCATTAATTTAACGCAGACACAGACAATTTATTTTTGCCATTTCCTGTTAATTTTATTTTTAGCCTGCGTTGCTATTTTCGTGACCCGGTCCTGCTGCCATTAGCGGCGCTCGCCTCGTTGCGATAGATCCATCAAACGCAACGAATACTTATCAAACGGGCCAACGCGGCGGCCGCGAGGCGCTAACCGAGACATTTGCCACAGACAGGTGGCCTCCCACGCGGTGGAAGCTCTACAGGGACGGAGTAGGAATTAAAATAGGTAAGATGAAACAACTTAGGTTTTTAGCCCATAGCTTTGGTCGGTACTTTTCTCGCTTAATATATTATTGGTAGGGATTAAATTTACTTAAATAAACAGGATAATGACAATCAGATGGTATTCCAAAAAAATCAATAATTTAAATCCGCTTAAAATTTTTTTTAACGTGGAACCCGTTGCACAAATCATCGTTCTACTCACGTAATTTTCAATTTTACTGATTTTTCAGGAAAGCGATTTTAAAATTTTTGAGGGAAGAAAATTATTTGCGTCAAAGAGGGCTTGGATTAAAAAATGTAGGGCTTGGTTTAGATCACAATGATATGGGGATTATATATCTAACCAAATATAGGTTAAAATTTCGTCAAATTCATATTATGACATGATATGCCAAACTTTTGTACTCTCTCTACGTATTAAGTTTAAGATTAGCAGGGCTCACGGCCCAATATTATACATTTGCGGATGACACCGTCTTACTGTATAGTGCTGAACTACTTGACCTATTAGAGGCTGTGATAAATAGGGATTTAAAATTATATACAAATTGGCTGTTGTGCAATAAATTTAGGATAAATTTAGATAAGACAAGGTATATGATATTTAAGCAAAAAAAATAAAATAATTCCGAATCCTCA
The DNA here is from genome assembly GCA_963969555.1 of Polydrusus pterygomalis. NCBI lineage: Eukaryota > Metazoa > Arthropoda > Insecta > Coleoptera > Curculionidae > Polydrusus > Polydrusus pterygomalis. Next base: position 9,685,185 of record OZ018376.1, read on the forward strand.
AATAAGAATAAATGATATAGAAATACAATTGGTCAACAAAATAAAATATTTAGGCTTAGTATTGGATGGATGTCTAAATTGGAAAGAACATGTAAATTATATACACAATAAAGTAGCACCTATGATGGGCGCCCTCTTTAAAATTAGAAGCTATATAAATAGGAAGACAAAGATGAGTATATACAATGCTTTTTGCCTATCGCACCTTAGATACCTGATCCCTGATCCCTGTATGGGGCACATGTGGAGTTGGAGAACTAAATAGTATACAAACCTTACAAAATAAGATAATAAAAATACTGTTTCAGTATGATCGCCTTTTCCACACTGAGCACCTCTACAGGGAGATGGGAGTTCATGATATAAGAAGGCTGCTCCACCTCGAGCAGTGTAAATTAATTCATAAGCTAATAAATAAAAAGCAAAAGACCAATGTAGAAATTGTATTTCATATCATATGTTTTTTTCAATTCTAATTTTCAATTTCTTTTGATGACTGGCTAAATCATCACTTTGGAAACAAATGGACTGGAAGAGTGGAAGGTAAGGTCAAAATCAGTTGGCACGTAGGAGTCCCGATCTCACTGTTATAATCGACTTTCATTTATGGAAAGATCTGAAGCCACATTTGTATAAAACCAATTTCAATAATAACTTAGATTTTTTAAAAGAAAAAAAAAGTCGTTATTGCAAATATCCTAATACAGCAAGTACAGAAACTGTTATCGGGAATTCAGATGTCGAGTTGAACTATGCGCTAACTCGGTGGTACCACGTTTGAATATAAGTTTAATAAATTTATGATTGAATGAATTAAAGAAATATGACATGTAAGAATAAAAATACTTCAAAATAGGCAAATAATTCTTACAACAAAATGATTACTCTGCCAGATATAAAATTATATTGATTTTAAACAAAATCCAAAAAACTAGGAATGTTGTTTCTGAAGGACCCTGTATAGTAATCGCAAATATGATATTTGAAATTGTAGTTTCAGCACAAGCAAAATTCATTTAATAAATCGGAAAATTAGAATTGAAAAAAATATCCTGAATAGTAAAAATGTTGTTTTTGACGAACCCTGTATAGTAATTGCAAATCTGATATTCAAAATTGTAGTTTCAGCACAAGCAGGCGTTTTTATAAAAAATAACTTTTTCTTCTATACCTACTAGAAAAAAGTTTTTCTTCTTCCAAACTCTATCCTATCTATCTCTATCTATATTTTGCAAAGAATTCGTTAGATATTTATCTGTTGACAGCCACAGATCACAGAGCCTTGGTAGTTTTAGTTTCCTACTGGAATTCCTGAAGGAAAATGTCATGCTATAAGTTTTTTATATTATTTTAGTGTGAAATTTTCTTACCGAGTCTCCCACGTGCTTGAATTTATTACCTACTGGAAATATCTCCTTATAGACCAGGGTCGATAATTTTTGAAACCAAAAAAAATAATAGTAGGATGAAACCCATTGAAAAAGGATAAGATATAACAAAAATAAAAGGAAAAATAAATTACGGGCGATCCGAGGTCGGGAAGTAGGGGGCGGTGAGTTTTTAAGGTTAGAAAACGATTTATCTCGATTTTCGGCAAAACTACAAGTCCTATGGAAAAACGTTAAATGGCAAAGTTGTAGGTAATAAAAAAATCTACAACTTTTGCATTTGCACTTTTTTCACATAACCTCAAAATTTATGTGAAAAATTCAAATAACCAAGTTTTTGGTTTTTTATTTTTATCTTTTACAAAAAATTTTTTTTATACACGAAATTTGGTGAAAACTTACTTTTTTATGTCCCAAACACACTGTAATTTTTTTGATTTAAAATATTTATTTTTTAACCTTATTTTGACTTAATATCGAAAAAGCACCCTAAGTTTCAATCGAATATTCTCACGTCAAAATATCTGCTTTTTAAAAAAAGTCGGTGGGCTTTTTGTTCGTTGAAATCTCTACTTTCTAATGGTGTGAAAAAATATACATTACTATGGTAAATATTCTCAAAAAATGCAAAGAAACGAAAAAAAATCGAATCCGAAATTTTTTTTTAATCATTATGTACAATTTTTAACTATTTATTAAAATTTATACTTTAATTACTCGAAAAACGTAAGATTCCATGTTACATTAATAAACAAAAAAATTACAAGTCCATAAAACATAAAGATCGCAAAAAATATGCGAAAATAGTTGTTCTAAATATAATTAAAGGTAGGATTTAAAGGGGATTTTATCACGTTTACCATAGTAATTTATATTTTTTTTACACCATCAGAAAGTAAAGATTTCAACGAACAAAAAGCCCACCAACTTTTTAAAAAAAGTAGATATTTTGACGTGAGAATTTTCGATTGAAAATTAGGGTGCTTTTTCGATATTAAGTCAAAATAAGGTAAAAAAATAAATATTTTAAATCAAAAAAATTACAGTACCTTTGGGACATAAACAGGTACGTTTTCACCAAATTTCGTGACAAAAAATTTTTTCTTGTAAAAGATAAAAATAAAAAACCAAAAACTTGGTTATTTGAATTTTTCACATAAGTTTTGAGGTTATGTGAAAAAAGTGCAAATACAAAAGTTGTAGATCTTTTTATTACCTACAACTTTGCCATTTAACAATTTTTCATAGGACTTGAAATTTTGCCGAAAATCGAGATAAGTCGTTTTCTAACCTTAAAAACTCACCACCTCGGATCGCCCGTAATTTATTTTTCCTTTCATTTTTGTTATATTCTCTTCCTTTTCCAATGGGTTTCATTCTACTATTATTTGTTTTCACTTTTTACCATTTGCAAAGGCTTGGCCCTGGTCTATTAAGCATGAATTGTTTAAGAAAATTAATAATTTTTAAAAAAAATGCATGCTCTCGGAAATATTTCCAGTTATTCAGGGAGGCATTGACGAATAGTATGCAGGTGTTTTTTTTTAATAAATGCCCAGAGTCTTTAAAGAAAGCAATTTTTTAAAACCACTAAAATTGCCACAATTTACCTTAAAATCCTTGAAAGTAAACACGTCGATTTTCAGAACTGAAGTAAAAACAACAATTTTTACTGGTAACACGATATTCTCTAGTCTATCTAAATGTCATCTCTCCTAAGAAATCTAGAGAATATGTTTTTGTTTTAACAGGAAAGGGGTCGTAATTGCACAAAACACGAAAGTAAACAAAACTATGACCGGCTGTCTAACATCTGCTTTGCTCCACCAGCTCCAAAATATGTCTGTCTTTCTTCTTCATATGCCAAAAGCATAAAAATAACTACTCTAATCAACACAGCACTGCAGTGCGCTTGTGCGCATGCGAATCGTCAACAGTTCGGCAAATCGAATTGACGATAAAAAATAGCGTCGTTAATCCCACCTTAAATTCTATGAACATAGTAAAAAAGTCCATTGCAAACATGCTTTTTATAATATTTTATATAAACCCTAAAATGTAGACATCTGATAATATCTTTAAAATGTGCTTCTTTTCGCAATAACTATAATTTCCTTAAAAAAAATGTTTATGGGGAGGGGGTCCAAAATGTTTGACCAAATGCTGAAACAGTCCTGAGTTTGGTGCCAAGCAATATCTTAAATAGAATTCAGCTCTTCTTACATTATTAAGTTGATATGCAGAGATTTAATTGCGTACCCTTGAAATTGCAATATTAAGTATAATACTTTGCATGTGACCCCACAGGAAAATGTGTTTTGGTAAAAGATAGGAACACCTAGCTGGCCAATTTCTGGTGTTATTTAATCCTATTGTGCGTCAATCGAAAACGTTTTGGATGTATTTCCTTACTTCACGTCATAATGTGCGTGATAATGATAATCGTCCATTTAAAACGAATTGAATTTTGTAAGAGTACCAAAAAAATTTCTAATCCCAAATTTTGTTCAAAAAAAAAGGCCCATATAATCCGATGTATAAATATGCCCGCCCGAACATTTATACCTTTTGAGGGTCCTTGTTTGTATAAATCTGTGTTAATTTTCTATACCCCAATATCAACAATTTGCAATATCCGGTTCATTGTTTAATGTGTATTCGTCGGTAAAACAAACATTGCGTGAGACTTATCTATAGTTATTTACCCTTTTCATAATTTTAAAACAAAACTTTGCTCTTCGCATTTCATCACCTGCCCTCAATTCCTGAAGTTTTTGATGTTTATACGGATGATATTTATACCGTGCGAGCAAAAATTATTTGCATCATAGAGGGCTTGGATTAAAAAACGTAGGGCTTGGTTTAGATCACAGTGATATGGGGACGGGGACGATATATCTAACCAAATCTAGGTTAAAATTTTGTCAAATTCATATTATGACATGATATACCAAACTAATGAGTAATAAAATAAGTAGACAAATACAAATTTATTTTTGTTGTTTACAAAATTAACAAAGTAAGAATATACCGAGGAATATACAGAAAGAAAAAGAAAAATAATTGGCCATGCTACAAGCATAAATTCACACGTCTCTTCATATTTTCGAAAGTGTTGACCAGCATCTCTGAAGAAATGTTACCACATTCTTGGATAATCCTTTCTTGTAAGTGTTCTAAATTTGCAACTGGTGTTTTAAAAATAGTGTTCTTTAAATGAGGAAAAACGAAGTAATCCATAACCGTTAAACAAGGTGATCTAGGTGGGAATTCAAGGTCTGATCGAAAACTGATCAATCTGTCGTCGAAAAAATTGCGTAAGTAGTTAATAGTTTCGGCGGCTGTATGGGCGGTTGCACCGTTCTGTTGAAAATATCCAAAACCTAGTTTCCAAAAATTTCCAAAACTTATGGATTCAAAATATTGTCTCTATACCGCTGTGCTGTAACTGTGTCATGGAAAAATATATGACCAACAATTCTTCTTCGGGAAACAGCTAACCAGACACCAATTTTTTTAAGGGTGCAATGTGGACTCTACAAAAAAATGGGGATTTTCACTACTCCACATGCGTGTATTCTGAGAATTCACATAACTGGGGAGGTGGAACCAGGCTTCATCTAAAAAAAAGTCAGGTCTAATAAATCATTTATTTCCAATAAATTTTGAGTAAACCATTGACAGTAATTCGAATTCCTGCGTCTTACAAAATCTGCGGCTTGTATTTCTTGAAATACTTGCACTTTATATGGAAATAAATTTAGCTGCTTCTTAAGAATAATCCTGCATGTTCCATAAGTTCTTCCCACTTCTTGGGACAGGCGTCTTATACAATTTGTTAGCGTATTTTGCATTATTGGATACTTTTCATTAGGTCTATGATGATGTTAGGGAAGAAAGTACCAGGGCAACTTAATTTGCCGATATCTACAGCAAATTCTATTCCACGCATAAACTAAAACTCGTTTTTAAGTATATTTTTTATCGGTTTCCCGTTTGTCTAATCGTTATCTGTTATTACCAACCGTTCCCGAATTTAATCCAGAACCTGGATTATCCGGCCAGCATGCGAACACGCTTCCCATATGTTTTTCCGCATCGGTGATTCCTTGTGCGGCAACGAGGCGTCCGTATCGGCACGGCACGGTGCTTATTAATAATTTTAAAGCGGCGCTGCGAGGGCGCCTGGATACGTCCGGACGTCGCTCCATCCCCTTGAATCGTTTGGAGGCACACAGGCAACGAGCCACGTTCGCACGGAATATGACAGGACCGTATTTAGATTATTTGTTTGAATGTGATAATAGAGTCCAGTTTTTCTCAATATATTTTGTAGAGTGAGGAACCCTAGAGCGCACTTTTTTTCTAGGGAACCCTTACCCTAAGTACTTAAATATAAGACATAATGTTTGGTTTTGTGTCAAAATATAGACATTTACTACCGTGCGAGCTAAAATTCTTTGCGTCAAAAAGGGGCCTTGCATCTAAGGACGTAATGCTTAGCCTTAGAGCTTAATACCTGTTGGGTGTCAGTAACTACCTGAATTAACAATCGATCAGTTATTCCGTCATCTTTGACAGTCGTTACAGGTAATTTGATTCATCGCTCATTTTTCCAATTTCTTGAACAATTCACACAATGGGCTTTACGGAACAGCGAAAAACATTCATCATTCATGGTTGAAGCCTATTTTCGAAACGGGATTAGAGTAAATTGTGAGTGGCAATACAATCCGGGGTTGTGCATGGACGATTTTCACGAACATTTTCCTAACGTTGCTTTCATTGCTGGGAATTGTTATCATTGCCCGAAAAAAAACGTGGCTGTGTTTAGGGAAACACGTTCTATACAACACAAAAAATGAGCAGGAAGACCACCTGTAAGAGCAGAAGAACTTGTTGCAAATTTAGAACAATTACAAGAAAGGATTATCCATGTGGTAACATTTCTCCAGAGATGCTGGTCAACACTTTCGACAATATTGCAGAGACGTATGAATTTATGGTGGCCAATATCAGCAATTTATGTAATTATTTTTCTTTTTCTTTCTGTATATTCTTACTTTGTTAATTTTGTAAACAACAAAAATAAATTTGTATTTGTCTACTTATTTTATTACTCATTAGTTTGGCATATCATGTCATAATATGAATTTGACAAAATTTTAACCTAGATTTGGTTAGATATATCGTCCCCATATCATTGTGATCTGAACCAAGCCCCACGTTTTTTAATCCAAGCCCTCTTTGATGCAAATAATTTTTGCTCGCACGGTACTTATTGAGCTTCTAAATAAGGAGTAAATAATGTAATAATTAAGTACAAATTATATTAATAACTCAGAAACAGTAAAAACACTAAATTAGAAATATTTTTTTATTGATTTTTTATTAGCGCTTAATGGGATGGATGGACCTGTTTGTTTGATACAATATTGTCGATATCGGGTTCAATGTTTGAAAGTTGTATCCGCATCAAAATTTAGTTTATTGCTTAAGTCGGTTTTTGTAAAAGCATACTTCGAAAACCCTACTTCACCACGTTAAGTTATAGCAAACGGCAACAATTGTTATTTTTAACAGCAAAATTGGCTGTTTCTGGATATTCACTTCTAAGCTGAGCCCAAGAATATATCCTAATATATTTGAAATTATAAATTAATTTAAATTTACTGAAAAATAAATAAAACTCATTTATAAAATTTAAAATTGTATCATATATTTTTTGTATAGTGCATCTCTAGTGCATCAGTCTATAAATTTTGTTTCAAATGTTTTTTTTATAAAATCAGAAAAAAGAAAATATAATAAAAAATTAAAACAAATAAATCATCTCCGCAAGAATCATCATCATCATCATCAGATTCGTCCAAGTTAATAATAAGAAAAAGAGTAAGCATCGATAAATCTTTCCCGTTCCCACACATCATTTTAATTAATTAAGAAACTTCATCTACCTTAAAATTTCCGGCCAGTTATGATTTATAGAGAAAAAAATGTTTAAAAGTAATTTTCAGAGACAACTGGACACCATCAAAGTATGTAGTTTACTCTCTACATTTTGCTCGGCCAGTTATGATTTATAGAGAAAAAAATGTTTAAAAGTAATTTTCAGAGACAACTGGACACCATCAAAGTATGTAGTTTACTCTCTACATTTTGCTCAATGTGGCATAATATTATACTTAATTCGCGAAAACGATTATCGTTTACCAAATGGTTCTCTGTATCAAAAATTTCGACAAAAACTATAAACATTATAATAATAAATATAGTTTACAAAAACTAAAAAACACGCTTCAATATTTAATCACTAAACTAAAAAACGGAAAATAAATATAGTTTAAAATAATTCTTGAAATTCTTAATATAGGCTGAAAATAATAATGAACGATAAACATTAGTATTATAGTGAAAAAAAAAGCGTGGGGCGCTTTGTGCTATATTTTTCGTATATCGAGCACCCCTCGCTTTTTTCACAATAATACTAATGTTTATCGTTCATTATTTTTTTCTATATTAACAATTTCAAGAATTATTTTAAACTATATTTATTTTTCGCTTTTAAGTCTGATTAATTATTAAAGCGTGTTTTTTAGTTTTTTTAAATTATATTAATTTTTTATTGTTTAGTTTGAGTTATTGTTAAGAAAAAAATTTTTTTAAGTAGATTAAGCTAGATCATTGTATTGGCAGCGGTTCTTGATAAGTCTATAACATTTAAATTAAATCTGACCGTTTAAAGTGGGTCAAAATCGGGTTCAAAGAAGTCGGTTACAAACAAACATACATACAAACCCGAACAAACCCGATCGGTTATGCCGAATTATAAGAAAAGAACGATATTTGCAAATTTTTTAAAATTCTGACATATTGACAGGTGTCAAATTTTGACAGGAGAATTTTTTGCTTCTTTTCCCGAAGTCTCCGCATCGAATACTATACGACCCCATAATTTGTTTCGTCAAAATATACCCGACAGCTGTCAAAATTTGACAGGAGAATTTTTTGCGTGTTAGATTATTGTATTGTTAGCGGTTCTTGATAAGTCTACAAAATTTAAATTAAATCTGACCGTTTAAAGTGGGTCAAAATCGCTTTAAAAAAGTCAGTTACAAACAAACAAACATACATACAGGTGAAGCTAATAAAAGCATGTTAAAGAAGGTTAATTTTTCGTTTGGTCCTTGTTTCTATTGTTTTTAGGCAATGTGTCCCGATTTTTCCCTGGCCACTTTAGCTTTTTTATCGAGTGATACTAACTGGATTCCTCTTTTAAAGTTTATCGCAAATCCTAATCAAAACCTTAAGATTTCGCGAGATTTCCCGTTCTCGCATATTTTTGTCTCGTCTCACAAGATTCTCGCAGAAAATATTCTCGTCTTGGCTACAGCTAATTTATTTTACAACTTAAAAAGAGACCGCTTGCACATTCCTATCTTTTTTTCTCTTTATTAAAAAAGCCAACTGCTGGTTTAACTGTTATTTAAACTTGTAAAACCGGTATTTCGTTCAACAAAAATTATAATCCTTTCTTTGAAAAATAAACAAACTGAAAAAAAAAATGGGTTTGACGGTCGTAGTTTCCAGCTTTCAACTCAGCCTGCGGTTCCGCTTTTCTTCTTTTTCTCTTGTTCGCTTTGGCGTATTTTCTCGCAGTAGCAGCGGCCGAGTCGTGCTTATGGCCTGGCTCTTCGGGGTTAATGGCGACGGCACACGTCCTCGGGGAAAATTGACGGACACGCTGCTGTGCTGCTTTAAGTAGTGGCGTAGCTCGGGGGGCAAAGGTAGGAGAGCTTGCACCCTCCCTCGCCCTAATCTAAAAATACCTTTTATATTATACTAGCGTGTATCTGGCATGCGTTGCAACCCGATATATTAGTACCCGGCATGCCACTTTCTGAAATTGCACCCGTGCGAAACCGGGGCGGGTCGCTAGTTATACATAAAAACCTTCCCCTTGAATCACTCTATCTATTAAAAAAAACCGCTTCAAAATCCGTTGCGTAGTTTTAAAGATTTAAGCATATATAGCTGGTAGGGGACGGACAGACAGCGACAGCGACTTTGTTTTATACTATGTTAAGATTGCAATAATATCCAAATCTTCCTAGATTGTAACAAATCCTTACCTAGAAACAACCATAAAAAAGACCGCGGAAACAGAAGGTTTGAAGACATGCAGACATGGGCATCGCTAGATACTTACGATTGGGGGGGGGGGAGGGGGGGCAACTGCTATGTCTATGTGGTAGGGTAAAAATCAAAATTTAAAAATGTTCAAATATGACTGATTACTACACCACTGAACAATAGATATTATAACCTAACCTGTGAAAAGAAAATTCCTGATTAAAAGAATCTAATTTTTCACAAATCTGACACTAATGCACCATTTGATTAAGTTTAACAATAAAATCCTTTACAAAAAATTCAAGAAAACACTAAAGTTCACAAAACACCTACAAATACGGGTATTCCGACGACTAACCACGACATCGCAAAAACAAATACTACGATTACTCACAGAAAAAAAAGAAGGGTTTGCTCGGTTACCACAACGGTTTTTGTTGCTACATATGAACGGCCGACGCTTAAAAAAGGAACGCGATGTTGCCGCTAGAATTTTTCACAATGGAACTAAAGTATGTAGGTACTAAATACCATGCGAGCAAAAATTATTTGCATCAAAGAGGGCCTTGCATCTAAGGACGTAATGCTTAGCCGTAGAGCTTAATACCTGTTGGGTGTCAGTAACTACCTGAATTAACAATCAATCAGTTATTCCGTCATCTCTGACAGTCGTTACAAGTAATTTGATTCATCGTTAATTTTTCCAATTTCTTGAACAATTCACACAATGGGCTTTACGGAACAGCACACAACATTTATGGTTGAAGCGTATTTTTGAAACGGGGTTAGAGTAAATGGTGAGTGACAATACAATCTGGGTTTGTACATGGACGATTTTCACGAACATTTTCCTAACGTTGCTTTTATTGCTGGGGATTGTTATCATTGCCTGAAAAGAACCGTGGCTGTGTTTAGGAAAATAGGTGCTATACAACACAAAAAAGGAGCAGGAAGACCACCTGTAAACACAGAAGCACTTGTTGCAAACGTTCGTGAAATAATGCAAAATACGCCAACAAATTGTATAAGACGCCTGTCCCAAAACGTGGGAAGATCTTATATAGAACATGCAGGACTATTCTTAAGAAGCAGCTAAATTTTTTTCCTTATAAAGTGCAAGTATTCCAAGAAATACAAGCCGTAGATTTTGAAAGACGCAGGAATTACTCTCAATGGTTTACCCAAAATTTATTGGAAAGAAATGATTTAGACCGAACATTTTTTTCGGATGAAGCCTGGTTCCACCTCTCCGGTTATGTGAATTCTCAGAATACATGTAATTATTTTTCTTTTTCTTTCTGTATATTCTTAATTTGTTAATTTTATATATAAATAAATACAAAAATAAATTTGTATTTGTCTACTTATTTTATTACTCTTTAGTTTGGCATATCATGTTATAATATGAATTTGACAATATTTTAACCTAGATTTGGTTAGATTCATCGTCCCCATATCATTATGATCTAAACCAAGCCCTACGTTTTTTAATTCAAGCCCTCTTTGATGCAAATAATTTTTGCTCGCACGGTACAACCTGTTACCAAATACCACATTATTATTTTATTTAAACCAACAAAACAAAAACTTTCTACCGACTTATATACATAGTACTTTAAGGTTGAATTCTCAACGTCATTCAATCTATTGCCAACCTATAACCTATTTCGCGTTAATTTTTTGAGTTTATTATTTTAATAACTAACATTTAAAGAAAATCAATATCGTCGGTACATTGTTTAGGTAGTATCTGATATATTACAAAAATATCAATTTATTTCGTTGCTAATTTTGGGAGAATTGTATAGTGAAAGAACAATGAGTGACAATGGCATAATAATGTTAAAAAAAATCTTACCCGATATTTTTCGCTATACAATTCTCCTAAACTAAGTTATGAAATTCCTTGATATTTACTAAATATGTCAATTATTACCAAATATCAAGTCGATACTGATTTTCTTTAAATTTTGAATAAAAGCTAGAAAACATAAATAAATCTACGCGAAATAGGTTATAGGTTGGCAAGCATGTTCATACTCCCACCTTAACTTCTCTGAATTATACTTCTAAAACGTGCATTTTATTGATTTTCTGAATCTAATATGTGACTTAACGGTTTGATAAAGTAAAATTAATCTAAGAACTCGCCGCATCACCTGTCATTAATGGCACTCTGTTAAAGTCTGGTATATTTTACGTTAAGCGGTTAGCTACAGAAACAGAACCGGACCAAGCTCTTTTACCTTCGCCTTCGCCATCTGTTAAATTTTGTAAGGGAGTCTTAATATTTTGTAAAGATATAGCGTAGATACTAATTTTATTATTTATAAAAAAAATATTGACATACCCGTACCTACCAAAATAAGTATGTGAAAACATTCTAAAACTAAAGCAAAAATAGGTATTTATGTATTTATAATACAAGAAAAAGGTAATACATTTTTTGCGAGGAGAAAATATGTCATTTAATTTAATTTCTTATACGGTTAAAGAGATACAGGGTGATCCAAGTAAATATTTACTTTATAAAATTGGTGATGATTTGATGTGAAGCGGATATAAATTTAATTTGGTTTTGAGGGCAAGAAGGATTCCACAATAAGTTTAAGATACCTCCTAGAAAACGCTAGCTACACAATATGAGTTTGATAAATCCTCGCATATATTTTTTGTCTCTCACATTTCTGACCGCTTTACCTTAAATTATGAAAGAGGAATCTTTTATACGTAAAAAAGTTGTTCATTAATCTCGATATTTCAATTAGTTTTTGAGATAATTGCGTTGCTAGATGGCAAGAAACATTTAAATAAACACCTTTCATATCGAAACATATTTATTGGAAATTAACCGTTCGTTCTTAAGCATAAATGCAGTGGCGTAACTACCGGGGGCAGAGGGGGCCGTGGCCCCCGGGCCCAGGGCCTCTAGGGGCCCCTCCAAAAGTAATTTTAAAGTCAAAAAATATATTGGTACGGTTCTTAAAATAATGTCTTACGAAACTTAATTGTAATCAAGAAAATACGAAAAACAGGAAAAATGTTGGTTACCTACCTATCTACTTTACTATCCACATTTATTTAGAAAATGTAGGTACTCCACAAAAATTGAAATCGCGATCTGTGGAAGAAAGATAGTGGGCGGTTTCCGTAAAATAATTCTTTCGGGGTTGAATGCTTTGTACAAAAAAAGTACGAAAAGTGAAATAACCTGGATAGAACTGCTAGCACCAAATTTTTAAGAAGGTTGTGCAGCCTGTATGTTGTTTTTAACTCTGTCGGTGTCAGTTGCATAAGCAGAACGTTCATTTTCTAAGTTAAAGATTATTAAAAACCATTTGCGAAGCTCAATGAGTCAACATCGCTTATCCAGTCTTAGTATAATATCTATTGAAAAACGAAAAGCTTAAGTTTTGAACATCGATGACATAATTAAATCCTTCGCTAGCGCTAAATCATGCAAGGAGAAATATGTGAAACATAAACGTCAATTAACTGCAGACTATGTAACTAAGTATATTAATTTGATCTATTTCTCAAAAAATATTTTTTTTTATTTATTTTGTAAGCCATATTCCATAATATGTGAAACTGAAACTACTGACAACGTTAATTTTTTAATTTGAACTGTAGTAGGTATTTAAAAAAAATTGTTACCTTCCTATTTTAGTTTTTTTTCGAATCTACTAAGTTACGTATACCTACCTAGTAATGGTAATTTAATAAAGATATTCTAGTTTTTCGTTTTTTAACCAAAATTCAAATTTATAAATTTTTGGCGCAGTGGCATCTTTACCCCTCTACTCAACTCTACTGCCACAAATGGCATGTAATATTTGCATCTTAGATCTAGGCAAGTGTACGAATATGGTGTATCGTAATTGGGCCTTGCCAAACCACCCTGCCCCCAGATCTAAAATCTGAAGTTACGCCACTGCATAAATGGCATATTTTCAAGTCTACTATCTCCTGTTGCTGTATTTGCCCCTTAGTTATCAGACATCCTGTATATAACGATAAGTAAATGGTTTAACTAGGCACTTTATTGACTTGATAATGAATGAGTTAACCAAAATGGTGTTTGTACTCACTATTAAACCTAAATAATAAACAACAAAAAACTCTGTCGCTGAAATATATAAAATCCAAAAGTAAAATATTTAAAACAACTACATAAAAAAAACAGCCTCAGAAACACTTAAAAAACACCAAAATCGGAAAAAAAGAATATGACATAACCTGACGCGCTTGCTACGGCCCACTGCTGATCTGGGAACTTTAACGACAATGTCATATGTCGTTGTCTTCTGTCAAAACGTTTTGTCTGTGTGTCTAACAGCCCTTATTTTGAAGCTTTTTTGAAGCTTATGTTAGTATAGTATAGTAGTAGGCCATACGTGAACCATACAGCTAACCAGATAAATTGTGAACACTGGAATCTTTGATTTCTTTAAAATGTAAACAATTTAGTCTATTCTATAAGAGGTCTTTGCATTAGATGCTTAACCGATATAAGTTATTATAATGTTATGTTTGTGAGTTTATGTAGAACATTTTTATAATTAAAGCAACTCTTTATAGCTGCTCGAAGAAGTATATTTTAGAGTCTGGGTATGCCACTGGCTTCAAGTATCCGGAAACAGAGTTAGGGTGGAGATTTCGCAGTGGGAAACCTTTTTATTGAGGATAAAACTATATATTTTTCTGATGTTGCAGAAAAGGCTTGGCTGTTATTTTAGCAAAAAACAAAAAAGCTGCTGATAATAATATGGTTGACACCAGCCAATTCCTATTAAATTGTCGATAATAAAGAGAAGAATCCGAATAAACATATATTTTTACAAGGAAAAATTTAAATGTTTTACATTCTGAAAAATGTTTGAAGTAGTTATTTTTCGCTAACAAGTGCGCAAAGTGCACTTTGTAAGGGCGGAAGGATACTTGTAAAATTTGCTATTTTCAGTTTTTGGAAAAAAAGTAATTCTTAATAATTTATTTTGCTTGTAATATAAATATGATTCACATTAAAAAAAAACTTTGATTTTGTTGTACAAAACTATAAAAATATGTACTTATTTATATCATTAAAATTTTTTGAAGCATCAAAATAAAATAACTTGAAAGAAGAAATTGAAAATCTAAATAATGTTTTTTTCACAGATGTTTTGGTTTCTAAGATATTTGATATTCAGTGGGTATTCATAGGACAAAGATCTACATACCAATAGACTTGTATTTCCAACGATCTGGTACCTATGGATGGCACATGTCATTAATAAAGGTGAATAGCTGCACTGAGAGAACACTCTATTAGCCGTAGCTAGAAATCCATTAGTAGTACCAAAAAATCTGCATTAAATTGCTGCCGAAAAAACAACTTTGTTATAGCTACTAGCAGTGGCGTATTTAGAATATTGCCACGGGGGGGTCTATACCTTTCGTTTTATCTTTCTCTCTTTCAATTTCTATGTTTTGATAGCTGAACCTAAGAAAGGAAGAAATTAAGAAATTTTTAAATATAAACGCAATAATGGGAATATATATATTTTTAAATATTTATGTTTAAAAATATATATTTCTACATAATATGACCGATTCCGAAAATGATTGGTTTTCAAGTTATTTTTGCTGTGACACAGTTACTTAATTATTTGTAAAAACAATGTATTGCTAATAGTTCTAGTTTGCAAAAAAATTACAAAACTAAGTGAACATCATTTAAATTTTTTTAAATTAAATAAATTAGACACGCAGGTAAAAAACAAGAAAAAAATTGAAATAACTCGAAAACCAAGCATTTTCGGAATAGGTCATATTTAAGAAAAAATCACAAATTACCTCCTGCGAGGAATTAATCGAATTATCAATCACCATGTATATATTATTTTACTCACTTAAATTAGAAAACACGGGCGCCAAACAATCAAATTTTACAATTTAAATAAGACTGCGGGAATCCCCAAACACATTATATACGCCACTGTCCAGAATCAATACTTCAAAATGCCACATATTATCTTTTGTAGTCTGTAATATTTTTTGCGAGGTTCAGTTCACCCTGTCTACATTAAATGCAACAAGGCATCTGATCTGTTCTGAGTTTTTTTTAATGTTGAGCCCACGGGGGGGTCCAGACCCCTCGGACCCCCCCCCCAAATACGCCACTGGCTACTAGTTTCATTTTTTTGAACTGACTTTAACCTCAATATGGTTTTAAATATTATTTTTTTGCTGCTAAAAGACAGCTTTATTGCCTTTAAAAATATATATGATGGAGTGGTAAAAAATATCTTTTATCTATAAAAAAAGATGATTTTGTGAGTAATTGAGGTCATGTAGTTAAAAAAGTATTGCTACTACTAAATTAGCTTTCTGAGCTCCTTTTTTTTTAGTATTGGCCATAATACGTATTCGCCATTTTCTTTAATTTTTTATTAGATTTCTTTACTTTTCTTTAGCCAAATATAATCTCTGTGTCAGTGTCGTTTTGAGCCAGGTACCTAGTCTTATAGAATAAAAGGAAAAATTAATATTATTGCAATAAAGACTTTAGTCTAATTTCCACATAATATTTATTTAATAAGCCGACGCGTTTCGCTACACTGTAGCTTTATCAAGGGATTTTTTGATTCGAGTGGGATACTGTAATTTTGACCTAAATATTTATAACTACTTATACTAATTATATTTTTCTTAAGCAAGTAATTATATTGTTTGTTTGAAGGTTGTAGACAATGATGTATCTTGAGTAATAGATGTGTTTTGGACAGTATTCACCTGAAGACGACTGGAGATACTTACCAGTTGAAACGTTGTGATATGAAAAAACTAAAGGCAATGGAAGTCCAAAACACATCTATTACTCAAAGTAATTATATAAAACGCGTCGAATTATAAAATAAATATTATGTCGAAATTAGACTAGTCTTTTTGCAAAAATTGTAATGAATTTCCATCAAGTAAAAGCCAGCACTATTCACAAAAAATTAATATGGCCAGTTGATGGCCTTTTATATATAGTAATAGTTTTAAATCTATAGGTATTTTGCCCCAGACTATCACCAGTGGTGTTTATTTTGAGAAAATAAAGTAAGGAAATCACAATAAAAAATAAAATGGCATGTAAGTTCTTACCTAAAGAAACATGTCCGTTGAAATAAGGCTTAATAAAACACAAAAATTAACGACAATGTTTTTTTATAATGAAAACATTGATTTTTTCAACCACATAAAACCATACAGTGTGTCCGCGGATGGGGTCCCCAAGAGGGAAAAAATCTTTATTATTCATTTTACGACCAAAAGTCATTCTTTATAAAAAGTTCTGCTTGTTGAGAAAATTAATGCACGATAAAAAAAACTGTTAGATCAGATGTACAGGGTTTTAATAAATTAGGAAAATATGAAAATGCTTCAAGAGAGAAGAACCATTATTTATTATTTTAGACAAAATGTTTATGAAACAAAGTTGTTTATAATCCAAAATAAAGCCTAAATATAAAATTTGAAATCTGAATTCTAATTTTTGTTTTTTATTTTTACAATAGAATTTAACATTCAAAATGCAGATGTGTGAAAAAAGTAATTATTCTACATATTCTCCTCCAACCTGCACACATTTCTCCAAATTAGAAATAAATTAAATAAATAGGTCAGCACTCTAAGGTTTTTATTTTGAATGTTCATAATTCTATTGTAAAAAATAAAAAACAAAAATTAGAATTCGAATTTCAAATTTTGTATTTAGGCATTATTTTGGATTATAAACAACTTTGTTTCATAAACATTTTGTCTAAAATAATAAATAATAGTACTTCTCTCTTGAATTATTTTCATATTTTTCTAATTTATTAACACCCTGTACATCTGATCTAACATTTTTTTTTATCGTGAATTAATTTTCTCAACAAGCAGAACATTTTATAAAGAATGACTTTTGGTCGTAAAATGAATAATAAAGATTTTTTCCCCCTTGGGGACCACATCCGCGGACACACTGTATAAGATTAGTATTTATTTATTATAAACTATGTTAATAACAACAGACGATCAAATATATGGTTAAGAGGAAAATAAACACAAATAAACCTTGAATATCTACACAACACTTATATCACGGAACACAAAATTAGGTTTGCAGTCATGCACCTCGCACTTGCACTAAAAGTACACCATACCATCAGACATCAATTACGTGTGTGTCTAAACGAAATATTTTAGGGAAAAAAGGATTTCTTTTTGTGGTAACCCATATATATTAAAAAAAACAACTGGTATTGAATGAATTTCCTCAGCGTGGGTAGGGCAGGTAGTGGGGATTGGCCGGAGTTACCTTTGAATATGACCTTGCAAATATAGTAGAAACCTAACCTCCAACTTTCTATTTACTCACCCATGAAAAGTAACTGCAGAATTATTATTTTGTCCGAATTCTCGCATACTTGATACTTGCGACTCTTCTTAATTAGCCTTTAGAAAATATCAGAAATTCACACTAAAAACAGAGCAATTATTACCCAAAACCGATAAACTAAAAAAAATTTTAAACTGCTGTCAAAGAAACCACAAACGGAAATAGGGACGTTCGATATACATCGATGCATCAAAAACATCGATATTTTCAATGCGATTGATCGTTTTTAAGCGATGTATTTTAATCGATATATTGGTCCTTAATTTGATTCGTAAACGTTGCCTCTAGATCTGGATTATATGTTTTATCTTGGTTTCAGATGATAAAATGTGAGCTTAGAATAATTAGATTTTTGTTTTGTAATTCTAATTCTATTAAAATGATGCATCGCAAACATCTAAGGAAATAAATAAAACAACGTTATCATGGCCTCATCTTTGGGGGCGGATCTCTTACTACTGCGTTGCCATACTGCATACTTTGTTATTGTTTCACCTAATATTATAACGAATTTAACTAAAACTAGTCCTTGTTTTTGCAGGTTCTTTCACGTTCAACCTCGACCGTAGCTCCTGCTTAATCACAAAAAACCGAGTTCGCTTCAGCAGCAGGCAAGCTGAGTGTGAGATGGGATCCTGATGGCGTCGCGGCGGCAGCGGGAGACGGCGGGCGTCATAAACACACGCGACGATTTAAGAGGGTTCGCAACGATTCCTTCACCATTTACTTATTTGCTGATTATTACGTCGTAAAGTCCGATATTTTTCATAATTTTTAAGAGTAGGTAGGGTGGTCCATATCCTCATATTATAATTTTTTTTTATTCTGCTGTGTCCTCCACAAGTTTGTTTTTATTCCTTATACCAAAATAAGCGTTTATGTCAAAAGCAGGTTTGTTTGAACCATATTTAGAGGTCGCTATGATTTGCAATATTTCTATATTTTGATAATTTTGGGTCTATTTGTTAATAAATTCATAAAAAATAATGATATTAACAACTAAGTGTTGGTTTGAATTAATCGTCGTTGGAGCCGTAACTCAGGCTTTAGGTACACCTGTAACAAATATCTCTTTATCACGTAGTACCATACGCCGTGCAAGAAACGTAATTGGTAAAAGCATAGCAGCAACAGAACAGGCCTCATTTATTCCAGAATTTCCACTTGTGTTACACTGGGATGGTAAATTACTACCCGATATTGTTGGTGGAGTACAAAAAGTAGATAGGGTTTTAGTTCTTGTCTTGTCAGTGGAGGTGGACTAGAAAAACTACTAGCAGTTCCAAAATCAAAAAAGTTACGGGCGAAGAATAAAGCAATGATTGTTTGCACGTTCTTGACGATTGGTTGCCAAAGGACCACATTCGCGGACTATGCTTTGATACTACAGCTTCCAGGCGCGGATCTGGGTCAAAATCTAGAGGGGGGTAATTGAATCTCAAAGATATTTTTTTTAATATAGTTGTAGTTAACCCATATCTTTTAAGTACCCATATTTTTAGTGTCAAATTGTCTAATAATTATTGAAAAATAAACAAACCATTACATTAACGAAACATTATTTTTCTACGATCGTTCAAAAAATGTCATTTTGTGTATGAATTTCTAATGACAAAAGTAGGTCTTTATTGCATACTATGCAATAATAGTATATTAACATACACCTTTTATAAAGCATCATTTTATAGCACGCGTCCATGTTAAAAAACGAGCCGCTTGCGGCGAGTTTTATAACGGGACAAGTGCTTAAAACTGCTTTATATAACACGTACGTTATACTATTTTTTCTAATTTTTAGTTTTTTCAATAAAAAAACACATATTTAAAAAGAAAATAAATCCTTCAAATTTTGTAAATTTTTATGTCTAAATTTTATGTTGGTAATACTATTTTTTATCATAGTAGCCTCTGGACAACAAAAATTATTTTGCGAACTGTCATTTTTTGATTTATTGACCCATTTTCACCACGAGATTCTAAAGTTATTTTAGCGATATGAGATTTGAAATTGGACGGAATACGTTGTGTGATTCTTGTACATTCGGTACATATACAGAGCGTTCGGAAATTCGGGCGATTTTGCTACTTTTTTTTGAATTTCAAAAGACGTGATTTTACGTCACGGCATTGCAATTAAGTATAGGGAAGATGGAAAATTCAAATAAAGTTGAAGTTAAAATCGACATTGGAAGGTTAGTAGATTGAATTTTGGATAGGATTTGGCAGAAAATGATAGCTTGAAGCATCTACACAAGATTGATTTATAGATTTATGCAACCAACATACATGACTTTTATTCACACAATAAAAAAAGTAGGTTATCAAGCTATTTTTCCTCTGCGAAAAATGGGTTTTCTCGTAAATCACAAAGGCCGCGCAAGTCAATGAAATAAAACATTTAAATGTTACCAACATCAAATAAAGAAAAAACGCGTATCGAAATAGCTTCATTACGATACGCAAATGCGTATCGTAATAGATTTGTTATGATACAAAATTAGAAAAACTACTTTTTGCCCTAGTGCAATAAAGTAAATTACCTAGGAAACGAACAATTTGTTTATAGTATGTGTATTGTGCGTTGCACACCGTCGATACCCTATCGAAATAGAATTCACGTTGACAGGGCGCCATAATTTTATTATGTTGAAGTTAAAGGTATCTATGATCCATTGCTAAATTTGAATTACAACTTTTGCACGCAAAGGAGAGGTAATACAGAGCGATTTTAAACTTTTTTGTTAAATAAAAAAACGATCGTAGAAAAAATAATATATGTAACATGTGCAAAAAGTGTGTTTATTGCACATGGCATATTATTCACCTCTACGTCTCGGTGAATACCTTCTATGCCGTGTGCAATAAACTTACACTTTTTGCACTAGTTGCATAAATAACTATTTATCATATTAGGTACTATAGGTACCAACCTACAACCTACAACAAAATTTACAGGAACTTATAAAGAGAATAAAAGAAACATAATATTAATCAAATACTTAGTAAAAACACATTTATAAAATTAAATCTATTAAACGATTTTTTAATATTTATAAGTATAAGAGGACACTCAAGTTTGGTTGGGTTTAGGATCCAGGGGGGGGGGTAATTACCCCCCCCCCACACCCCTCCCCGAAATCCGCGCTTGACAGCTTCAAATTCAGGCTTAAACTTAGGTGGATGCACTTTAATTGAACAGGCCCTTGATAAAGAACTTATATGGACTGCATGTCGTCATCATATTTTTGAGGTCATGCTGTCCAATGTGTTTAAAGATGTTTTTGGATCCAGTGGAGGGTCAGATGTTCAACTATTTAAACGGTTTCAGAAACAGTGGTCGACAATAAACAAAAACACTTTTATGGTAGGTGACGATTCGTTATTTAATACCCAGAATTTGCTTGAACTTCGCCAAGAAATGCATAATCATTATGCTAATGCTATAAAAAGGCAGCAGCCTAGAGACGATTACCTAGAATTATTAATGCCTAAAAATATACATGTTTCAGAACCAGTTCGTCCTTACTGCTGCAGAGAAAAATGGCGTCACTCAAATTAGTTTATTATTAAGTCTCGTATACGGACGCTATTGGAATGAAGGCTCCTATAGCCAGCAAGCTCCGCTAAATGATGCTAATCTTCTTGAACTAATCAATAGTTATCCTAATGAAACGATTCGTATAACGGCATCACAAGCATTTCATCGTCATCTTTGGTATTTTTCTGAGTATCTTATTGGGTTAGCTTTTTTTGATTCGCGAGTAACAGATGAGTCTAAAAAAGAAATGGTTAAAAATATTATGCTACCACCAAAAGCAAAGGCGGTAAAAAGACTTGATGGTAAGAGATTTAATCATCAGGATCCACTTGAATCCTTCGTTACCCAACGCACAACCATTCTGTTTGATTTGTTAATCAATGAGGGACAGGAAAAGGCTGCATCGTTCCTTACAAAAGATCCTGCAGAGTGGAATAAGGATGAAGTGTATATTGAAATGGAAGAACAGGTTCGCCATTTAAAAGTCGTAAACGACTGTGCAGAGCGAGGGATTGCGTTAATTCAAAAATTTAACTCCAGTATTACAAAAAATGAAGAGCAGAAACAGTATTTGCTTCGCGTAGTCGATCTGCATAGGAAGAAATTTTCAAGTGCTTCTCAGGCCATTGAAGACGACTGACTATGGGGCAGTAAAACCTTCTATAATAGTAACTTTAAAGGATTTGTTTAAATAGGATTAAGTTTTTTGTATTTATTACAATAAATATTTTTTTTTAAACTGATTATTAAAACATTTTTACCACCAAAAACCACTAACCCTAGCGACCTCTAAATATGACCCGATTGCGCTCAAATTTTGCACAGGTGTTAGTTAGTACATTTGGAATAAGAACAAACTTGTCTATTTTTTGTACTTCAAAAAAATGGACCACACAGGGTAGGATACTTTCAAAAGATTCCCTTAAAAATTTAACCCCAAACCCGATGATGCTACTGTAAACATTTCAATAATATGTTGTAACACTGGACAAAATTTAAAAATAAACAAATTTCCACGATTTTAATTTAACTAATTTTTTATTAGGTCGATGATGACGATAAGTAGATCATTTTTACGGGTGCAATACGCACGTGCCGCTGATTGATAACAAACCGTTTAGGCGTTTGCGATTTATTCGGAGGTGGAAAACGTCCAAGATCACCTACCGGTTAATCAGCACATTGCAGAAGAGCGAATTTTAGACCCAATCAGGTGGAAAGAGAAGAACCTAGTAGCTAGTAGGCGTATGTTTTTGAAAGCACAGTTCAGTAAAACAGTCTAATGGTTTTATAGCTTCGGTTCATTAGCGTTGGTAAAAAACGCTGGGGTATTAATATAGGGATATTTAAAACGGTACCAGCTAGACGTTAATTGAATAGAGAGTGATGATAATGTATTTTTGATGATGTGGGGCTGTTCGTGAGCCCTTAAATGGCAGCCCCCACACGTATTAGTATTACACGTGGTTCAAATTTTTAGAATATTAAAGTACTAGCGTGTATACGGCATGCGTTGCAACCCGCTGGTATAAATACGAACCCGAACAAACCCGATATATTAGTACCCGGCATGCCACTTTCTGAAATTGCACCCGTGCAAAGCCGGGGCGGGTCGCTAGTTATACATAAAAACCTTCCTCTTGAATCACTCTATCTAATTAAAAACCCGCTTCAAAATCCGTTGCGTAGTTTTAAAGATTTAAGCATATATAGGTAGGGACGGACAGACAGCGACAGCGACTTTGTTTTATACTATGTTAAGAAGATACACCCCATTTAAGGCACAAAACGGAACGCTGGTTGTCTGCAGAATCACGTGTCGGAACAGAATGCACGCAAGTGCAAAAATACATCAGTGACCGGCGTCAGAGTTTTAAAAACATGCACGTGTTTGTTTTGTTTATCTACCTTTTTTGGTTAAAAAAATATGTTTAATATGTATTAAATATAGTGTAAATGATAGTTTAATGTTGTTTTAACTGGATAATTAATGAACCGGGACGTTTCATTGTGTTTTTTATATTATATATATTTCTTGAAACAAGGTAAGAAACGTTATCTACCTTTAAGTTTCCGGCCAGTTATGTAGAAAAAAAAGTGGTTAGAAGCAATTCCCAGAGACAACTGGACACCATTAAAATAGTATGTAGTTTGCTCCCTACATTTTGCTGAAAGTGGCATAATATTATACTTATTTTTACGTTTTCAAAAATACTTATTTTATAAAGTTACTTTATACAGGGTCAAAAACAAATAAACTTAGCATCACATGCGACCAGTGCTGGATTTACCATTAGGCTGAGTAGGCTGGAGCCTAGGGCGGCAGCTTTTAGGGGGCGGCAAATTTGGCCCAAAATTTTTTTTTTATCTTACAGAAATAAATGGTACAATCTTTATTCATGGTCGACGGGTAGTATTTTTTTAAATAAACTTTATTGTTGGCCGTGTCTGTTAATGGGGATAAAAAAAGGTAGTTGGAACTTTACTGGCTTTGCAGAAAGAAATTTCATTATTAATAAAATAAGTAGGTAATCATAAATTTTTAAAATATTTACTAAAAATTATTGACCAAATTTGGGCGTGGTCTTAAAAAATTTTCGCCTGCGGCGCATTTTGCCTGCAGCGGCCTTTTTCTTTCCCGAACACTTCACCTGTTTCACAACTCACGAGCCGTCACTGGTATAGGGGCGGCAAAAATTAAATAGCCTACTAGCGGCAAATTTGTAAATCCGCCACTGCATGCGACCAAATTTTAATAGCTCAATTTTGATTTTGTAGAAAAACACACATTTAATATGGTTTCAAAATTATTTAAATAATAGATCACAGAAAACTAAATTTGGTAATTTTTTTTCAACAAAGAAATTTAATAACATAGGAGTACCTCAAGGAAGTATTTTGGAGCCTTTACTTTTTATTTTATATATTAATGACATGCCATTAGTCCTAAAATTTCTTAAAATACAAATGTTTGCTGATGATACTCTTATCTATATAAGCGGTAAAAATCTTTTGGAAATTTTGGAAATTTTAAATTCAGAACTGATTCTATTGTCAAACTGGTTAAAAGTTAACAAATTAAAATTAAATGTTTCTAAAACAAAATGTATGGTTATGGGTGTAAATTTAAATAATTATACAAATATAAATATTTTAATTGATGGTGATAAACTAGAAATAGTCAATTCTTTTAAATATTTAGGTATATTGATTGATTCAAAATTAAAATTTAATAACCAATTCGAAAATTTAATTTACAAAATTGCGGGAAAAATTAGTTATTTTAAAAGAATAAGTTTAAATTTAAAATTTTATTCGAAAAACATTGTATACAATACTTTAATTTTACCACATTTTCTTTATTGTTCTACAATTTTGTTTATGGCGGATGAAGGTGTAATAAATAGATTACAAATTTTACAAAATAAAGCAATGCGAATTTTACTTAATATGGATAGATATACAAAAATTAATGTGATGTTAAAAAAATTAGAATGGTTAAATGTAAAAAATTTAGTATTGTTTTTGGTTCTAATATTTATTTTTAAAATTCAAAATGATTTGTTACCGCCACATTTAAAGCAATTAACTGTTCTAAATAGTGATCAACATAATTATTTAACACGAAATAACAATAATTTTTTTCTTAATAGTTTTTCAAAAAATATTGCATATAAATCAGTTTTTCATAAGGGTCTTATTGAATTTAATAAATTAAACAAGTCAATTAAAAATCAAAAAAGTTTAAAATCTTTTAAAAAAAGTTTAAAATCTTTCTTATTAACTCAACAGGACAAATAAAGTTTCAAAAGGTCATTTAATTCAAAAAATAAATAAAAAAAGGGTATAAACTTGTTAAAATGTATCATGTAGCCACGTGCTAAATAAATCTTTTTACTACTACTACTACTACTACTACTAGAAAATGTATCTGAAATAAAGCATTGTCAAAACTAAGAAGTTTTATGTAGGTTGCGTTGAGTCTTATTTTGCAAAAGTGGTGCAATTTACAAAATATGGGTAAAAAATCAAAATTATCTTATGCAGCCAAAATTTTGCATGTGGGCTAGAAACTGCATTTAAAGTTTTTTAATAACTTTTTTCGATACTTTCAGAAATAAAAAAAAATGAAAATTTGACAGATAATGCGAATCACGTGACTACTATTTTTTTGCTTAATTTTCATCCCGATCGAAGCAGAACTTGATGCCAAACTCAAATTTCGAATAAAGCTATTAAAAAAAATCCCATATGATGCGGACTTTACTGGTCACAATGTTTAAATATTTCTAAAACTATTTCGTAAAGCTAAGTTATTGAGAGATTGCCGACTGCGTATACAGGGAGAATCACGATTTGGTTGTGTCGGAACTGGGTAAATCTCGTGGAAATAAAACATTTAATTTACTTTGCATGAATATTAGGAGTATTCAAAAAAATTTTGATGAGTTTACAATTCTAATAAGCGAACTGAATGATTTCTATGATGTAATAATATTAACAGAAACATGGACAGTTATGGCTAACAATTTTGAGTTATCTAATTATAACTTTCATTATAATAAAGCCCACTTTAATCAAAATGATGGAGTCGTAATTTACGCTAAAAATAACATTGCTATAAATATAGAAAACGAAACTTTAAATGAAGTAACCTTTAGCAAACTAAAATTTAAAAAAGAAAGTAATTCCTATAACATAATAGCTACATATAGACCGCCTTCAGCGGATATTGACTTATTTTTAACAGATTTAGATAACATAATTAGGAGCAGTGGCAACTCTGATATAAACATCTTTGCCGGAGATATAAATATTAACTTATTGGACATAAATAGTCACCAGGTACAAACTTATGTAAATATATTATGTGAATATGGCTTTTACCCACAAATAACAAAACCAACTAGAATGTCTGATCTCAGTAAAAGCTGTATTGACCATATATTCTTAAAAAATAATATTAACGACTCGCTAGTTAAATCTTTTATTTTAGAATCATGCGTTACGGACCATAATCCGATTATTTTGCACTTAAATCTACCGAATTTGGCGGAGAGTGAATTAAAACTTTGCACCATCAAAAAAATTAATTATACTTCGTTGATAAACTCTCTAAAAAACGAAACGTGGGAAGATGTTTTAACTGAAACAAATTCTGAAATTGCATATAAAAAGTTTTTTACAAAATTTAATTTTTTAATAACCAAATTCACAAAAACAGTCATTAAAAACAATAGAAAACATAAATCCAAACCATGGATAAATGATCATATTATCAATTCCATTAAGCAAAGGGATTTCCTAAGAAAATCCACTTAAAAAAATCCTAATAATATTGATATAAAAAATATTTATAGGAACTATAGAAACTCGGTTAATAAACTTATAAAACAAACAAAGTATAGATATTATAAAGAAAAAATTCAATTCGCAAACAAAGATTCAAAAAAAATATGGCATATTATTAACGAAGCTACAAATAGCTTGGCATCAAAAAAGAATATCAACGAAGTAAGGGATGAGCAAGGTAATAATTTGACCCACCCCAAAGAGATAAACACTGAGTTTAACGCATATTTTACTAAGATCGGTACTAAAATGGCTGAAAAAATAATTAATAGTAGAGTTTCCAAAGAAAGGCCAAATGTAAATAAACACATTGGGCAAACAATATTTCTCTCTCCGGTTACTGAGTTAGAAGTTAAAATAACCATTAATGATCTAAAAACCAACTCATCGCCTGGACCAGATAACCTAAAATGCGAAACACTTAAAGCAACTAGCATTTATATCGCTAAACCTATAACACACATCCTTAATGCGGTTTTCGAAACGGGCAAGTTTCCCAGCGCCTTAAAAAAGAGTGTTGTAATCCCAATCTTTAAATCGGGTGACCCACTTTCTCTTGGAAATTATAGACCTATTTCATTAATTAGCAATCTAGCAAAAGTGTTTGAGAAATGCATTAAAAAAAGGCTCCTAAATCATTTAAATAAGTACAAAATAATATCAAAATATCAATATGGCTTTAAGCAGGGTGTTTCTACGTTAGACGCAATATACGCGGTCACGGGCAGTATTCAGAACTCGTTAAATAATGGCATGAAGCCTTTGGCAATCTTCTTAGACCTGGCAAAGGCTTTTGACACTGTGAGCCACACATTCTTGATCCAAAAATTAAATAACTATGGTGTCAGAGGCGTGGGAGGGGATCTTATCAAGGACTATCTAACAAACAGATACCAAAGCGTTGGAAAAGCGCCAGATCAAAGTAAAAATCTACTGGTTGAAATGGGAATTCCACAAGGAACCGTTCTGGGTCCGATATTGTTTCAGATCTACATGAACACAATTTTTGATTTGGATATATCGGGCGGGATCTTTTCGTATGCCGATGACACCGTTCTGATTTTTACTGATGTAACGTGGGAGGAAACTAGGAATAAGGCTGAGGTTGGGCTTTGTAAAGTACTGTCCTGGTTGAGATCCAATCTTTTAACACTAAACTCTGAAAAAACCAATTTTCTAACTTTTTCACTAAATTCAACTAATTCATCAACATTTAAGACAATAAAGTTACACAACTGTGACAACCCTTATAACTGTAATAAATGTAACGACAAAATTAAAAAGGTGAATAATGTAAAATATTTAGGGATTACAATAGACCAATTCTTAAAATGGGATGCACATGTTGAAATGTTAACTAACAAGCTAAGAAAGCTAATTTTTAGATTTTATCAATTAAGACACTTTCTGAATCCGGCTGAAATAAAATTGGTTTACTCCTCATTGTTGGAGTCGGTAATAAACTACGGATTACCAATATGGGGAAATGCTTATGAGACTACCCTTAAACCCTTAATAACAATACAAAAACAAATTATAAAAATTATGGCCAAAAAACCAAGAATTTACTCGACAGAACTATTGTTTAAGGAAACAAACTTGTTTGACCTGACGGAATTATATATATATGCAACTATTTGCTTCATAAAAAAAAGTACAAATTTCTCTCCAACGGTTGCTCACTGTCATGCTACAAGATTAAATAATAACGATCAATTAGTTTTACCTAAGCCAAATAATACATTGTTTCTAAAATCAGTTAACTATGTGGGAATCAAACTCTTCAATTTTTTACCTTCTGAATTGCGACAAATGAAAAGTCATAAAATCTTCAAATCAAGACTTAAAATCTTTATCTCAGCAAACTCCTTTTAATTAAAGCGACTAATTATGTAGGTTAACCTAGTATGATCGGATTCTCTATGTATGCGTGGCGGGCGGGGTCCTGCGTGCTCGGCTGTTCCTATGTATTTTCGGTCTGTTCCAAAAAGGTATAACATTGTTAATTAGTAGGATAATTGATGAATGAGGAAATGTGATACAAACTCTAGCTTAATATTTTATGTTTTAATATAATAGCACACAAAAGCCCACTAAGGGCTTAAGTGCAGATAATTATGTAATGCAGTAATACTATGATGTAAATACTTATGAATAAAGCATTTTTGTATTTGTATTTTTTTTTTGTATTGTGATTTTTTTAAGAGAGAGCGGCGCGCAGCGACCGAGAGCCCACCACCCACACCGGCCGCCACTGTAGAAAGTGCCTGGCAAAGGTATTCGCCCGATTTTCTTAACTACTAAGGCAAACAAACTGTTGTTGTTTTCATTTCCATTCCGCCAGATCGGCAGATAATCTCTGAAACCCGAGCAAAATGTGATTTATAAGGGAATCTCCGCACGTGTTTTGTTTAAACCCTCCGTTCGCTACATTTGAATTGCTAAGAATCTCGCAATCTGTTTGCCAAGTAGTTTCGTGTAAAATTACGGCACGTGCAAAATAACAGTAAGCCTTTTTACTGCTTGGTCATGTGTCACGGCACGTGAAACTTTAGATGCAATTTCAGCAAAAATAAAATACGAGTCAGCTAGTCCGTGTGGCAGATAAACAAGACAAGAAAAAGTTCTTACTTTATGGAGTAAATTTTCTCTAAAAGCAAAGCGTTTCGACAGTTGACACCCCACATGTGACAATGAGCCTAATGAATAAAAATTAAGCAATTACTTGAAGCAATTACTTTTTAGTAAAAGCAATTGCTTGACTAGCAAATGCTATAAGTAAAAGCAATTGCTAGATCTGGATATGAATAAAATTTTTAAGCAATTACTGCTTTTCTTACACCTCAGATTATAGATTTGATGTTCAGTTTGGTGCCTAATTTGCACAAGAGTTGACGTACTACATACAACAACGTTGGTCTATTTATTTAGTACAATAGTAATCTGTTACGTTTTTGTGGAAAATAGGAAACTTATATTTGTGATATGGCAGATTTCAGTGAAAATAAGGAAAGTGATAGTAGTGATGAAGAAATTAAAGACAAGCAATTGATATTCGTTCACAAATTGAAGGAACATAAATGACTGTGACCACAACCGTTTAGCTTCCACAACAGCTGTAGGAAATTGAATTAAAATTGGCCTTCTCCAAAACTGCATCCATTACAGAAGCGTATGTCTTACAAACAGTAGTTTGGTGAACACCGAGTTCTTCACCTAAGGAATTTTGAAAGCCCGGATCCGACAATTGCCGCAGAAATACTTTAATCTTATTTAAAGGCGACAGTGCACCCCCTCGCCTTTTACCAGTATCAGTCAAAAAATAATTTGCAAACCACTCAACATTTTCGCAGTCAAATCGATATAACTTTCTGAAATCATCATATCTGCAATTTTTACGTACATTATAGATTTTTCTTTTACGGACTTTCATATATTCAGCCATAATTGAAGACACAAATTAAGAGCAAAGCACGTGTATGCCGCGGAGAACTAAAGTTGAATGCTACCAAGCAAATGCAGGGTTGACCTACCTTAAAAAATTTAAAACAATCGCTACACTAGAAAAAGCAATTTCTTAATTTATTCATCACATTTTAAGCAAACGATAGCAATTGCTTTTATTTTTTAAGAAAAAACATTGACTAGAAGCAATTCCTGCACTTTTAAGCAATTGCTGGACGCAAAAGCAATTACTTTAGTTTTTATTCGTTGGCTTTCAAGAAATTACTTTGATTTTATAAAAAGAAGCAATTGCTACAATTTTATTCATTAGGCTCAATTACCCCCATTTAAAATAACCACAAGCCGCCAACTGATATTAGGTACCTATACGTAATAATTGAATTTATAATTTGAAAACGACCACGCTCTGTCCCAATTGTACTATTGACGCCATATAAACTTAGTTGGCACGAATAAGTGTCCGGACGCGCGTGCCTGCGATGTATCAGTGATTGACATGCACACTTCTGCCCCCTCCCCTCCCCTTGCCATTATCGATAAAAACACGCGATGATTTGACGCCACCGCCGCCGCACCGGTTTTCTACATCGATAGATTGATAATTGGAGTTCTTTGTTGTGCGATAAATTGGTTTTTGTGTTATTTATCACGTGACCGCGTTATTTCGAGTTATTAAACCGAAAGGAAATGGAAGATAAATGCCCGTTTCCTGGTCATATAAAACTTTTACTGGTAGGAGAATTGTATATATGCCCCCTCTCCCCTCTACTTAAAAATTAAAAACATGCATGGACAACAAAACAAGTTTATGAAAAGGAAAGAAAAAACTAAAAGTCTTCCTCCACAAAATTTAATAGAACAAGAATTTGTTTAGAGCTCTACATGTTTCGAACGTAGAAACGTTCATCATCAGGAGACAGAAAAATGTATTGTTGATGGTTTTAGCAGAAGAGAAAATGATAAACGGTATAAAACCCTAATGGAGCTTTTATGGAATTAAAAATAGGTGTGTCGAAATGACATAATGTGAAGAAAAATAGAAATAAGTTAAAACATACTAAGTACTTACCGCCACATATTTTTACTAATAGAAGACGATCCTTTTTAGTTGAAATTTTTGAAAATATTTAGTAATAAAAAATGTCGTTTATACAATTTTAGGTTAAAAAATTGGTTACTTTTATGTTTCTTTGTTATTTTTCGCATTTAAAAAAAATATACATATTTTTAGAACCCAATGTGTTTGTTTTTTGTTTACCTCATTTTACTATATTGAATTAGGAAATATTGCATACCAGTATGCATATTTGGCAAAAAAATATGCAAATAACTGCATATTATTTTAAGGACAAACAAGGCACATATATGCGCATATTTTGGCTAAATTAATCTGCCCTTTAGTCATAATTATCACTGGTGGTATCACAGCCGTATTTAATTTTTAAGATTTTTTTAAGAAGCTTTTTCTGAATATCTTTTAATTGCCTTATTATTAGAACATAATAAAATTCAATTGGAAAAAGTCAAATACGACTTTGATATAAGTGAAATAAAGCAGCCAATATTTGGTTAAATTTATTAATAAATCCCATGGGCGGTGCACCATACGGTAGAATTTATGTTAAAGAATATGTTTCAAAGCTGTAATAATTTTATTATACGTTTTTAAAATAAGGTATTATTATTTATTTTGTAACAGGAAAGACACTGGCTTTCCGTAACGAGCCGCCACTGCAATGCTGTCAAGAATTGCGCGTCGATATCATTATTCCACACGTTCTCATTTCCACCACCAATGAAAATGCCTACTCCTGGTGTGACAACTGTCACATTGAAAAATATCAAGAAAGTCCTTGAATGGTCAGAAATTACAGTAATCGCTTAATATGAATAAGAATGTTTACTAAGTAATTATTATTAACACAAAAGAATAGCGTAAAAGTAAAGATGTTTTCTTTTCATATTAGTGTCAAGTGTGGGGTTACCCCAACAGACAGAGGTAATATGAGGAGACACAACATTCCATTTTTCCAAAACCATTTGTTTACAATCAGACATACATACTTCCAAAGTTTCAGATAAGTTAAAAGGAGATGGCTTGAAAAAATGGCAACACTATAAGCTGCAAAAACTCGCTGTTATCCTTACAGCACATTGGCATGTGGTTTTTTAAGATCTGTACGTTTGTACAATGTTTTTCTTAGTATATTTTGAAAAAATACGAGGTCCTGTTATTTTTATTACGCTACATACGAGGTACTACCTAGTAAGATAATGTAAAACTTTCAAATTGAAAACAAACAAAATAGTTTGTCAGGGAATAAATTTTCTATTACCCTTTCTAAAACAAGGTTACAAAAATCTATAAAAAAATTAGACAAGAATCACCTGTTAACGACAATGGCTGCTGCCTTTAGCAGATAAAAGCTATCGGTTAATAATTCAAATCAGCACATACGAGGTCCCGCGATTTAGCACTTATGAGTTCCTGCCCCCGTCGGAAATATTCGACAAATTATGCGGTCCTGTTTATCTGAATTTAAAATTTACAGAGATCTAATTATAACTTATTGCGTATACCAACAAGTAGCCCCACGTATACTATATTGGCAAATACCAAAATTCCATAATCCGAAAAAATGCGACATACGAGGTACTGTAGTTTAGCCCTCGATATGCATCTAATATAATTGATATAATCTTCGTTTTTAAACACAGGCGGTAGATCTAGGACAATCAGCAGAAATTTAGAATGATTCCTGATCGGAACAAAATGGAAACAATTTGGTCTCCTTATATGTTACATGTCTGTGGTTACCCCGCACCTGACACCATTTCTTTAAATTATTTTCGAAGTGAAAACTTCTTTAGGCGCGTTTAGCACTTTTTGTGGGCACTGAATTAAACTGAGCCGTCAGGCGTCAGGTTCGGCTGTGTTACGCTCGAATTCGACTCCGCTGCCGCATCAGTCGACGTGGAAACAGTGTGCGACACTTGTTGCGTCTTAGGTATGTTCTGGCATTTTTTAAATTATATATTTTTGTAGGGTGAAGTAAGGTAAAGTGAAAACTTCTTTAGGCGCGTTTAGCACTTTTTTGTGGGCACTGAATTAACCTTGTTGAAGTTTTCACTTCTGTCGTGTGGTCTTAAGCACACACAATTTTTTTTAATGGTTATCTAACGGCGATCGGTAAGTGACGTCAAAAAGACATGTCGATTTTTTTTATTAACAATTTGTTAGCTGGCAAGACCTTCTTTAGGGTGGAATCAACGAAGCCATTTTCTATCGTCAATTCGATTTGCCTAACTATTGACGATTCACATGCGCACTGCAGTGCTGTGGTGATCAGACTAGTTATGTTTATGCTTTTGGCATACTTATAGAAGAAAGACAGACGTATTCTGGAGCTGGTAGAGCAAGGCAAATGTTAGTCAGCCGGTCATAGTTTTGTTTACTTTCATGTTTTGTGGAATTACGGAACCTTTTCTGTTAAAACAAACACATATTCTCTAGAATTCTTTAAAGATGGCATCTAGAGAAACTAGAAAATATCGTGTTACCAGTAAAAAATTTTTACTTTAGTTCCTAAAATCGACGTGGTTACTTTTAAGGATTTTAAGGTTAATTGTGGCCATTTTAGTGTTTTTTAAAGTTTCTGTGCATTTCTTTAAAAAAAACACCGACATACTATTCGTCAACGCCTCCCTGAACAGCCCTTCCAAAATTAGATACTAATTTTTTTTTTTTAATAATTGCAAGGTTCCGGAAGTTACCCCTGCATTCAAGCCATTTATACGTCTTTTATTCATGATTGGACCTTGAGAACTGTGCCCTTAATAGTAAAGTACCTACTCAATCAGCATACTTTACGTCTTAACTTCAAGGATGGCCTTTGTTAGCCGCAATAGTAATATGGATAGGGCAAAACTCCCCAACAAACAATTCCTGGAACGTCACACCTCTCCAGAGTTCGAGGCGTAACGGAAGTCGTCACAGTCATAAATAAATCATCCGTGAGCCGAGAGTGCCGCGCCGCAATAAGTCAAAGGCGGCTTTGCAGGAGGCGGCGGTGGCGGCGGCTCCGCGGAAACGAAAAAACGTGCCAAATGATAAATACCAGAAAAGGGCCAGAACGTACGTCGTTGTCGGGCCGGAGTTTTGTTCCAGAGAGGGTCCAGGGTAGGCTTTAGATAAAAAAGGAAACATTATATAGTTTCATGAGAATTCTAGACATTTTTTATATATCATGCCCTCTACCTATCTTCAACCGTTTACAAAATATTAACTTTTAAAACAAAATATACAAACGACGACAACAAAAACGAAAAGGATATTTATTTAATTTTCAGCGATTCACAAAAGCTTGTACCTGCCACCTTCGTCTTGATTTAAAGATGTCAGTTTTGTGACTTTGACAATTAATTTAATGTGACAATATGAACGATAAAAAGCAATTTTCTGTTTTTTTTTTGCATCCACTCGCAAAAAACAAATGATGCTTAATTTGTTAAACTATTTCGAGAATGAAAGAGAAGGTGAAAATTCGCCAACCAATATGCAGGAAACCGTAGCAAAACCACTGTAAATTAGTTTAAGGACTGTGCAGAAAATTGTGCATGAAAGAAAACATAATATAATACCGAAGAATACTAAAAAATGTAAACGAGGAAAGCCAGAGACTGAAGATTTGAGCGAAAATGGGAGTTCGGAACGTGATTTATGATTTATACAGATCAAATACCAATGTTTTCTTCCAGTTTTAAAAGAAAATTAAAAAATTCAAGGTGTTTTGGAAATCGGACTTGAATCGTTATCAAAATTAATAAAAAAAAGTTGGGTTTTCGCTATAAAAAAGACTGTAACCGCAGATTTTTATGTAAGCAGCCACAGATAGTGATTCAGCGTGTTCAGTTTTTAAAAAAATATACGGAAAATTACAAATCAAAATTTAGAAAAGCAGTATTTTTAAACGAAACATGGATATTTTCAAATGGAAGTGGTTCAAAAATTGGCAAGATGATTCTGTGAAAAGCGTGAAAAGAAAAAAGGGATGTGGCACGGGAAAGCGGTTCATTATTTTACATGCCGGTTCTGTAACAGGATATGTTCCAGGTACAAGCTTAACTTTTTCTTCCACATCAAAAAGTTCTGACTATCATGACAATATGAATTGCGAAATGTTTGAAAAATGGCTAAAAGTTCAATTGATACCAAATTTGGATGCTCCGTCTTTAATTGTATTAGATAATGCATCATATCATTCAAGAATTTTAAATAAACAGCCTACTTCATCTTGGAGGAAAAGTGATATTTATGAGTGGCTTGAAAAACACAACCAAAATCCTTTACCAAATATGTTAAAATCCGAACTCCTATCAATGGCAAAGTCTCTCAAATCACTCAAAATATACTCTGTAGATGAAATATTGCGTGAATATGGCCATGAGGTTCTAAGACTGCCGCCATATTATTGCCAGTTTAATGCGATAGAATTAATATGGGCTGGGGAAATGTCTTTTTATGAAAAACATGTAGGTGATGGTCTAAAATCCTCGCAAGTAGAGATAGTTTGGCAAGATTCGTTGGATCATATTACGCAGGAGCAAGGCATCTTTTAACGTATCCGTTTGGTTACGCGGGCCTTTCATTTGGATACCCAGTAAACATGAAATGGATACAGAAATTTGGGGCCTCATGACTTATACAAAAAAAATCAACTACCTACCGAGAAAAATAATGTTTAATTCTTTAGAAAACGTAAACCAAAATCAAAATTAAAAATAAACTCTTTTTAGTCTAATACAAAAACATAACATACTACGATTAATACTGGAAATCTAACTAAATAGGACACTCTTTGGTATTAAGGTATTTTAAAATAAAAGAAATACAGTACATAAAAATAAAAAATACCACAAATTAAAAGGAAAAGATACTCGGTACGTACTCATTTTCATTGTAAAAGGAACTTCATTAATAAGATTATAATTTAGGATTATCTCTAAAAAATGTACTAATAAAATCTCTAGTTTTGTATATTTCAGGAGTTGGTTCTCTAAACCTACGTTCTTTTTTCATTTTGAATCAAAATGGGCTATTCCAACCGATGCTATTATACAGTGGCGGATCGACGGGGGGGGGGAGGGTCATCGGGTCCGGATCCCCCCAGGATAGTATTAGAATAGTGGACAAAACCGAAATTTTGGCGTGGGATTGAGAACAGGTATTTGATGTGAAAGTAGCGCCGATGATCATTGCTCCATTCGAGGACGACTCAGATGACTATAGGACTTTTCAGAATTTCAAAAGGATGATGACAGTTCTTAAGTTTTTAGTCTATAATTGTAAACGGTTTTCTTTGTTTACATTTTTTAGTATTCTTCGGTATTATATTATGCTTTCTTTCATGGACAATTTTCTGTACAATCCTTAAATTGATTACCTACCAGTGCTTTTGCTACTGTTTTCTAATTATTGGTTGGCAATTTACCATTTTTTATTTTTATTTCTTGAAATAGTTATTCGGATTAAATTCCATTGTATCTTTAGATTAGGTAATTTTATTGCTAAAATAAATTACACTGTTCATTATTGTCGTTTGTAATAAATAGATTTAGTAGATTATACTATTCACAGGGATGGCGAACCAATGGCACGCGACATAACATTTTGGACACGCCACCGATCACAAAGTTTACTATGAATTATTATATTACGAATTTGATGGCATATCTATGGCCTCATTAAACATTTCTTTAGAAAAAAATAGCACGTTAATACATAAAGGTTCGCCACCCCTGTACTATTATCTACATGATTTTTGCAAAAATAATAATATTATATGTGGCTATCTTCACGACAGTTAAAATAATAAAACTATGTTTCTTTTCTCCGGGTATATTGATACCTATATAATCTCACAACATTTTGATAAGCTCTGGAATTTTCGA
Source organism: Polydrusus pterygomalis (assembly GCA_963969555.1). Lineage (NCBI taxonomy): Eukaryota > Metazoa > Arthropoda > Insecta > Coleoptera > Curculionidae > Polydrusus > Polydrusus pterygomalis. Next base: position 9,722,425 of record OZ018376.1, read on the forward strand.
ATTGACTCATATGATCGGTGATTGATTGACAGCTTTGACTATACTATTTAACTTTCGGAATTCAAAGTTAATTGCAGTATAAATTCGTTTACAAATTTTATTGAACAATATTACATAAACAAACAACTTTTTTGCCTTCCCAGTACGTCCCTGTCGTCTCTCTCAAATCCTCTTGTGTTCCCGGCTCTCCCGTCTTTTCACAACGGCCGGTCCGCCTCGCCTAGGGGACTTAATTACCGATACGACCAGCCCGGGTCGGCCGCAGACGTCCCCGGGGATTTCAGGGGCCCCCCGGGGGTTCTTTGGAAACCTTCGGGATTTGCGAGGCGACGGACGTGCCGATGGACGAGGTGATTAAATTATTTAGTTTTTGGGTGGACGGATAATGTCACTTTTCACACCGAACAGGGTATAATAATGAAGGAAATTTATTATTTCGAAGCTAAAATAGTAATATATAGGTATAGGATGACGGTAAACTAGCGGTAATACCGTGCGAGCAAAAATTATTTGCATCAAAGAGGGCTTAGATTAAAAAACGTAGGGCTTGGTTTAAATCACAATGATATGGGGACGATATATTTTACTAAATCTAGGTTAAAATTTTGTCAAATTCATATTATGACATGATATGCCAAACTAATGAGTAATAAAATAAGTAGACAAATACAAATTTATTTTTGTTGTTTACAAAATTAACAAAGTAAGAATATACAGAAAGAAAAAGAAAAATAATTACGTAAATTGTTAAAATTGGCCACCATGCTCCAAGCATAAATTTACACGTCTCTTCATATTTTCGAAAGTGTTGACCAGCATCTCTGGAGAAATGTTACAATAACACATTCTTAGATAATCCTTTCTTGTACTTAATTGTTCTAAATTTGCAACTGGTGTTTTAAAAATAGTGTTCTTTAAATGGGGAAAAACAAAGTAATCGATAACCGTTAAACAAGGTGATCTAGGTGGGAATTCAATGTCTGATCGAAAACTGATCAATCTGTCGTCGAAAAAATTGCGTAAGTAGTTAATAGTTTCGGCGGCTGTATGGGCGGTTGCACCGTCCTGTTGAAAATGGGCAGAGGTAAACTCGGCCGCTTAAAATATTTTAATCCTCGCGGTCAAAATAAGGTCTTAAGCTGTACAGGTAAACTCGGCCTGGTCGCCCAGGTATATAAGTTGTGGTCATTAGCATACGTATCTAAAGCGGCCGAGATTAATTCAACTGTACTAATTGTGTTAAATAAAAAAGGATCATTGGCAACCGGTTTGTTGGTTGTTACCCAGAGCATTTTTTTTAGATTAAAATTTTTTTTTTATAAAATAATATTAGTTGAAAAAATTGAATTAAAAAAAATGCTCTGGGTAACAACAAACAAACCGGTTGCCAATATACCTTTAATATATTTTTATATATAATGGTAATAGAGATATTTTTTAGTAAGTGGAAAGAAAAGGGTCAACTACCGGCAGAGTTTACCTATGAAGATCAAGGCATAAAATTTCTAGCAGGCCGAATTTACCTGTGGGATTAGTACATAATCTCTTAAAGCGGCCGAGTTTACCATCGCCCGTTGAAAATATCCAAAACGTAGTTCGTCGTCAAGTAATTGCTCCACAAATGAATTCAAAATATTGTCTCTATCCCGCTGTGCTGTAACTGTGTCATGGAAAAAAAATAGGACCAACAATTCTTCTTCGGGAAACAGCTAACCAGACACCAATTTTTTGAGGGTGCAATGTGGACTCTACAAAAAAAATGGGGATTTTCACTACTCCACATGCGTGTATTCTGAGAATTCACATAACCGGAGATGTGGAACCAGGCTTTTTTGGAATACTTGCACTTTTTAAGGAAATAAATTTAGCTGCTTCCCACTTCTTGGGACAGGCGTCTTATACAATTTGTTTGCGTATTTGGCATTATTTCACGAACGTTTGCAACAAGTTCTTCTGTTCTTACAGATAATCTTCCTGCTCCTTTTTTGTGTTGTATAGAACCTGTTTCCCTAAACACAGCCATGGTTCTTTTCAGGCAATGATAAAAATCCCCGGCAATAAAAGCAAAGTTAGGAAAATGTTCGTGAAAATCGTCCATGCACAAACCCGGATTGTATTGCCACTCACCATTTACTCTAACCCCGTTTCGAAAATACGCTTCAATCATGAATGTTTTGTGCTGTTCCGTAAAGCCCATTGTGTGAATTGTTCAAGAAATTGGAAAAATTAGCGATGCATCAAATTACTTGTAAGGACTGTCAAAGATGACGGAATAACTAATTGATTGTTAATTCAGGTAGTTACTGACACCCAACAGGTATTAAGCTCTACGGCTAAGCATTACTTCCTTAGATGCAAGGCCCTCTTTGATGCAAATAATTTTTGCTCGCACGGTATAAATTACACACTACTTATTTTTCTAATCAAAATAAATCTATTGAAAAAGCCATCGTTTCCTTCAATTATTAATTGAGTTGGCAAGTTGGCTATTATACATAACGAGTTGCATAATATATATGTATATACTTAAATTGAAATTTCCACAACTTTCATAATATTTTTGTTAAGTTCCTAAAACTGAAACTCTCTAAAATTAAAAAAAATACCCTTTAAATAAATGAGTGGCACTTGGTAGTGACACGCAGACCGACAAAATAGCGAGTAACCAGGATTTTTGGCTCTTAAGCCTGATACGTTTCGTTAAGTTACGAAGTTTGATAGAACGTTTTCTAAATGCATTTTTTGTTATTTACGTTACGTAAGTTACGTTGTGGTTTGTTGCCCTTGTTTGAGGGTTGAGTTCGTTAAGGGTGATAGTGCCTGATGGAATTTACAACGCACTAGTTGATTAGAAAGGACGAATTAGACCACCTCTAATTGGTAAAATGATGGTAGGAAGATGCGCAGTCAGTGGAGTACACAGCTTTTTTCAGTGCTGGATTTACCAGTAGGCTGAGTAGGCTGGAGCCTAGGGCGGCAGATTTTAGGGGCGGCAAATTTGGCCCAAATTTTTTTTTTATCTTACACAAATAAATGGTATTCATGGTTGACGGGTACGGTAGTGTTTTTTTAAATAAACTTTATTGTTGGCCGTTGGTCTGTTAATGGGGATAAAAAAAGGTAGTTGGAACTTTACTGGCTTTGCAGAAAGAAATTTCATTTTTAATTAAATAAGTAGGTAATCATAAATTTTTAAAATATTTACTAAAAATTATTGACCAAATTTGGGCGTGGTCTTAAAAAAATTTTGCCTGCGGCGCATTTCGCCTGCAGCAGGCTTTTTCTTTCCCGAACTTCACCTGTTTCACAACTCACGAGCCGTCACTGTGCAAATTTGTAAATCCGCCACTGGCTTTTTTCTTTATCGGAGAGGGGGATTCAGAGGTTTTAACCTCGCAAATACGTCTTTGGCTTATTATGACCACGTATAGGCGTCATACTTGAAAAAACTCATTGTTCGTAGTCGTCCACAACGCCCCATACGAACCTCTTCGAAAGCGTAACGACGGCAGCAGGTCAACTCGAGCGTCGCCGTGGCGTGCGCCCCCTGCTTTCTGCCCCCCGCCTGTCACTCCCACTGCCCCGTCACCGCCACCACAGTCTGCTGATTACTGAGCCACCCCCTGCGGCACACAACCGACACTCTGATAGGACCTACTATGGGTGGTATTTGGCAGGCCGGAAGAGGATACTCTAAGCGTTTATTGTCCTGATGAAGACGAATGAAATCGGCAATCGAAACGGGGATGTTTGTAAGATATACCGTAAAACTATGTTTTTTCTTTATTAGAAGGCATTATTTTACCTGTATAGTTTATGAGGTTCCAGTAAAACCTCGAGGTTACGGACAAAAAATTCAGTATTCACAGAATTTTTATATGGGAATTTCATATCTTCCTATATTAGCATCTCTTCACAACGGACGCGGATAATTAATTCATTTACAAACTAATATAAAAACAGCATATTAAGTACCACTTTGCCACGTATACCTGTGTCATTATTGATTTAAATGAGGAGGCTAAGTTCGGAAACGTGGCCTGTGGGAGTTAAACCAAGCGAAAATAGGAGGTGTGGCAAAATAAAAGAATTATTTTACCAGGTGGACGGAAATTTTCAAAAACGATAGTTTAGCCGTTGAGCAAGTATTATTTACCGTTAAATGTACAAAAAAAAAGCGTATCTGGAACTTCGTTAAAAAGACAAGCTCTGTAGGATGCATACAAATTAATTACTTTAAAGCTTGCATGGAATAGATTTATTAAAACCGTCTGTGGTGAATCCGCCAAAGTTAATTGAAGGATTGTTGCGAGCTGGCAAATGAAATTACAATAAAGGATTTGCGCAAAATAATTTTGCTTCCCATTCCTTGAAATCTCTCGATTACCGGACAAATTTTGATTCTCCATTATATACTGCCTTTAATACAATAAAGAATAATATATTGTGTTATAGTATAATACCCCGTTCTTCAAAAATATCATTTTTTTTAGTACGATAAATACAGTCCTTTAAAAATATCATTACTTTTTATAGTACGATACACCGTCCTATATAAACAGCATTACTTTTTATTGTACGATACACCGACTTTTAATTGTACGATACACAGTCTTTTATAAATAGCATTACTTTTTATTGTACGATACGTCTTTTAAAAATATCATTACTTTTTAAAGTACGATACACCGATCTTTAAAAATAGCATTACCTTTTATAGTACTCGTCCTTTAAAAACAGCATTACTTTTCATTGTACGATACATCGTCCTTTAAAAATAGCATCATTTTTTAAAGTACGATACACCGTCCTTTATAAACAGCATTACGATACACCGTCCCTTAAAAATAGCATTACTTTTTATAGTACGATACACCGTCTTTCATTACTTTTTAAAGTACAATACACCGTCTTTTAAAAATAGCATTACTTTTTATAGTACGATACGTCGTTCTTTAAAAAAGCATTACTTTTTATTGTACGATACACAGTCTTTTAAAAATATCACTACTTTTTAAAGTACGATACACCGCCCTTTAAAAATATCACTACTTTTTAAAATACGATACACCGTTCTTTAAAAACAGCATTACTTTTTATTGTGCGATACACCGTCCTTTTAGAACAGCATTACTTTTTATTCGACGATACACCGTCTTTTAAAAATATCATTACTTTTTAAAGTATGATACATCATCACGATAAATATAATTTACTGTATTGTATAAAAGTACAAATGACAACTAGTCTAGTTTTTGCGAGAGTAGTCGTCTGGTTTGCTTGTTGTATGTATTACGAGGATGTAAAATGTATAGGATAGTTGTTATCGGAAAGGCAGAAAACAAGATATGGCATAGTGGGCCGTGCCCCAAGGGTGGCGCTCGTACTATTTTAACCGGCTCCCAGGCTGGCTGCCTGCCTGCCATCATGCCACCGCCAGCGGCTTTAATACTCACGACTGCAGACGGCTCACAAAGGCCCCGAAGACTCCGGGGGATCTCGCATTCGGAAGATACGACACGTAGATGGGTAATTCCGACCTAATATTGTATTTTTGTCCAGAGAAAATGGAAAAAATTAAAAATGATTAAAAATCATAAAATTTACATTTACATAATAAGATACCGTAATGGCAAACTCCAAGGTTTGTTACGTCTGGATAATTTATGTTTTATTTTTTAACTATTATATACCGATAAACACCCCGTTAATGATAATCCGATATATTCCCCCAGTTTGGTAAAATATACTTTATTTTAATAAGGGGGTCAAGCCCCTTCCCAAAAAAATTGTGTGTGCGGACGTAGGTACACTTTTTTCTACTGTATTATTTAAAAATACATTCAGAGACATTCAACTCTTATGTTAACTCGGAATAACCCGTGTGTAACGAAACGGAATCCTTTTTTATAGGGTACAGATAAATACTCGTAAAATGTAGGTTGGTCCTCTGAGGACGCTCGTAAAAGTTATTTTCTGTAAAGTTTATCCACGCTTGTGAAGTTTTTTGGGTTTACTTTCTTATCTAAAACGTAATTTGTTGCTAGATCGTAGTATACAGCGCCACGGGCGTAGCTAGGATTTTGCCTTGGGGGGAGCAGACAGGTAATACAGAAAGCGAAAGCGCCGCAGGTGACAAATTGTTTTGACCACGCCCAAATTTTGCTAAATTTGGTCAATGGATTGATTTTAAGAAATTCTTACTTTATCACTTATAAACGAATAAAAAAATTTTTTGAGCCGTTTATTTAAGAGCAAACGTGATTCATTCGCCATTTCATTTTCTTATCAATATTTCGTGTCATTTTTGTTTCCTTTAAAAAACGGCCAAATACTCTTTGAGTAGCAATTACCTACAATTTAATTAATTAGTTTATTTATAGTTTTTAGTTCTATGAACTTATTTGTTTTTTATCTATTTTTCGAGATTAGTTTAATTCCTACTTTTATATTAATTATTGGTTGAGGGTATATCATCCTGAACGGATTACTGCTGGAGTTTATTTATTATTTTATACTTTAAGAATTGTATACCTACAGTAATTTTTTTGTATGAATTTTATTTATTTTGTCTTTTATAAGAGCTGTATATTCCTTATTTTTATATTCTTTTACACAGCATGGATTTAATTTAAGAAGCCTTTATGATTTTTATCAAATTAATTATCGTGAGTATTTATTATCATTTTTACATTAACTGCCTTTAAATTTTGTGGTCTTAAAATCTGAATAATTATAGGTAATATGACTTTAACTTAGTTTAATAAAAAAAAATTAATTTGTGGAATTAAAGATATGAGAGTTCATTTTAAGTAATTACTATAACAATTTGTAAAATTTATTTTATTTTATTTATCTATTAGAATATTTTTATTAGGTTTTTTAGTTATCGATTAATCTTTATTTATTAAAATTACTATTTTAAGTTTAAATTCTGTATCAATTTTAATATTTAATAAAGTTTAAAAAAAATAGCTGATAAAATTAATAAAAGCAAAAAGCGAAATTTGGTCAAGTTTGCCCTCTGGTTTGGTTTTATTAATTTATAAATCCAAACTGTTTTTACGTCAAACTGTAGCTAATAATTGAATTTGCCGAATTTTGGAGGAAGAAGTAACGAAATATTGGTCAAAAAACAAAATGGCGGCTGCGCCAGTGTTTGCTCTTTATTGAGCTTCAATTAGGTACATCAAAATGATCTACTTTAAACTTAAAAGGCGAAAAAAAGTAAATTTAAATAAATTTTTGAAATATTTTTGAAAATTTTTTTTTCATGACTCTTGCGGCGGGGGGGGGGGCAAATGCCCCGATGCCCTCCGCTCCCTCTAGCTACGCCGATATACAGCCTTATGATAAAGAAACGGAGCAGTCTATTATATTGAGTACCGCCCCCTTAATTAATTTTTTTAAATTGCATTTTTTTTTTTTTAAATCATTGTGCAGAGTGAAAATACGTAAACTGTACCTATGAACTTTAATTTATTTAATATTTTTCATAAATCATGCCCTATACCTACCTATCTTCAACCGTTTACGAACAAAACATACAAACGACAAAGTACATATATGCCCTCCACCAATAATTGTTCTGCAGTAGATCAATGGACCTAAACATTCCTGTTGTACATTTTGTACTACTTGTGAAGAAATTTCTCTTATTACTGCCTTGTATCAACGTTCATTTTCTTACAACGCAGTCCTGACCTTCAATGGAGTCGCCAGAGAGGGGCAGGGGGGGGGGGGCAGCAGCCCCCCCTTGAGCTTCTAAAAATACGGCTTACTAGAATTAAAAATAAAATTACGCGCTATTTTTTTATTTAAAACTTTTCTATCTTAATGTTTTCTTTAATTCTTCTATGCTGCCCCTCCCTAGCTCACTGGCTGGCGACGCCCTTGCTGACCTTTAACCCTATTCCCAATGATACAAAACAGCCCCTAGTCTTGTTAGTTTTCGAAACAAATTTAAGAATTTTGTCATTAACAAATAAAGATACCTACTTGGATACGCTTATTAAAAATTTAATATATTATTCACTTGATAATTTTGAACAATATAAATATTGATGTAGGTAGTTTTAAGTAGTGTGAATATACTAATAATTCACTAATATACTTATGTACCTACTAATGTAATTATAATATTTAAGTAGGCATATTTTTTTGCTTTAGGCTAACATTATATTAGCCGTATGTTTTTTATTTAAGGTTTTTTTTTCTTAAGGTATTTTCAAGTGGTGAGGGTCGTTGTCTAAGCAGCGCATGTTGGATACCGCCATTTTTATTATTTAATTTGTTAAATAAAGGCATTTATTATTATTATATTTCACCGTACGCTTACCAGAAAAGTTCAGTCCGAACGTATATGATGCTATGGCGCAGCTATGGAGGAGGAATGCAGCAATGTAAATTGTGCCCCTTCAAAATTTGCTGCCAGCTTTGCTTTTCATAGGTAATTTCATTTCATAATTGATATACTTTTTTTATATCCTGAGAATTTAACTTCGTTAAGTGAAGAAAAATTATACGTGAAAGCGTGGAATTTACAAACGATATAACAATAATACTTGTCAATTGACTTTCCTAGTTAAATTTTAAGCCTCAGAAAGGGGCTTGGAGATCGTATTTCAAAATTAAAAACAGTGTATGAACTTGCGGATCATTTATTAATAAAAAATTAGTGTGTTCTTCAAATTTTCCAGATGTATCTAGTGCAGTGATGTTATTTCTAACTTACCAGTTAGTGTGGCGTCAGCGAAACGATATTTTTCCAAACTTAAAATAGTAAAAACCCATTTACGTAACACCACGGGACAACAGCACCTTTCGGATCTATCCTTAATCAGTATCGAACACGAGTTTGTTAAAACATTAAATATCGACAAAATTATAAACGATATTGCAAAAAAAAAACGCTCTACTCTGGTCGTTTTCTATAATACCTTGTATACTACTTAGTGACATAATGTTTGTGCAGACTTGTTGAGTGTTCTGTCTTTTGGATTCTATGAGGCTCGATCACTGCTACCCCCGTTACTACCATACATGGTAGCAATATTATAAGTGGTGTTTTAAAATTTTGATTTTGATTTTGCATCATGTTTGCTGGAATATTATGTATAATGACCTATGTTACGTCTACCAGTCTACCTAGGATTATAAATTAAATGCGAATTGTTTGCTGTTTTAAATAATAATAATAAATTATACACCATTAAGGAATTCAAAAATTCATTAACCTGAACCTAATAGTAATGAAAATAAGAATTATCATTTTCCTCTGAAAACATTTACGGGGGGAGGGGGGGACTCAGTTTTTGTTACACCACTGCTTCAAGTTCAGGCTTGCCAGTACTGTATACAGGTAACTTATTCACGAACAGGTTATACTGCCAGGGGAGTAGTCAGGAGGTAGGTATGGAGGGAGGAAATGCCTTTTTCAAAATTGATGTGTTTATGCCTATAATTCCGTTCAGGCTCTACCCTTGTGCTGCTATCACTGATTATCATGCCGTGCCGCTGTAAAACGGGCGCCGCTCGTCCTCCCAACCCTCGACCCCCCTACCAACCCCTCTCGTACCTGCAATAATTCCGGTTTGTTATCAAGTGGGCGCCGCCGACGTCGGCCGTGTAATGGGCCACGACTCGAGGGAGAAGGCGTGCGGGCGTCCCGGTGCCCAGCGTTTTATTTTGGGGGGGGCGTTTAATTGAAAAATGGGCAGGATATTGTTTTCCTTTTATTAATAATTATTCTGGAATTAATTTTTTAAAATTGGAGACGGTCGGGAGGTTACCCATTGTCAGTGGCGGATCTAGGGGTGCCCCCCCCCCCCTACATGCATTTAGTGTTTTTAATTTTCTATAGGTGTTCAGCAGGGGTGTGCAACAAAATCGATTATTCAATTAGAGATAATTTTTTATCGATTAATCGATTATTAATCGAGAAAAAAAACTATTTTTTGATTAATCGAAAAAAAAAATTTTTTGATTAATCAAAAAAAATGTTTTTCGATTAATCGATTATTCGAAAAAAAAATTATTTTACGATTTTTTGAATAATTGATTGTTAAGTAATCGAAAAAAACTCTTCAGTGATAATGGATTCAAAAACCTTTCCAAAGTGACTTAAGAGCGAAATAGGTCTATAATTTTTTATGTCGTCCTTATTCCCAGATTTAAATATTGGTACAACTTGCGCAACTTTCCAGATTAATGGATAGCAACCATAAAGAAGACACTTGTTATAAATAATTTGCAACGGAATGAACACTCTTTTAAAAAAATTGTTGGTATATTCCATCCGGTCCTGCGGACTTGCGAATATCTAGCCTGTTAAGGCAAGTCGATATTTTTTCCAAATCAGTTTTGGATATGGTGAAACAGTCATTGAAGGGATTAGGCCTAACATTCACAGGTGTATCGCCGGGTTCAAAGACGCTAATAAAGTAGTCAGAAAACAAATCGCATACCGATTGATCATCACAAGCGGTTTGATCGTTATAGACCATTTTTTTGGGTATGGATTTCGTATTTTTTTTTTATTAGAAATAAAAGTCCAAAAATACTTAACATCGGTGAAAATGCTGTCCTCTGTTCTTTTGATGTAGTTGTTATAATCTTGGTTGGTGCACTTTTTTACTTCTTTTCTAAGACGCGAAAAATTATTATAATCATCTAACCTTTTATGAAGCTTTCATTTCTTATGGTATTTTACTTTTTGTTTAATAGTATTAATTGTGGCTTTCGAGAACCAAACCTGGTAGTAATGATTTTTAATTTTCTTTGTTGGTACATTGATTTCAATGATGTTATTTAACACATCATAAAAAATGGAAACCATATTCTATCAATTAATGTCCGTCCCCTCCAATACAGTATTCCATTCTATTTGAGAGATAAGATCATTTATAACATTGTAGTTCGCATTGTTAAATCGTTTTTTGTAATAAGATCTTGCCTGCATGAATTTTAAATCTTTCATTTCAAAAGAAAATTCTAATGATTTGTGATGAAGGTCCTCAGGGACAAAACTTGCATCTGATGCACTAATAGTAACGTTGTTGACATTCCTTGCAAACGCCAAATCAAGGACCCTGTCATTTGCATTTTTAACAAAATTATATTGTTGCAGTCCCAACAGGGAAATGTTATCGATAAAGAGTTTACTAATGGGATCCAACGCCCCCGATGGAGAGCAATCCCCCTCCCCCGCTGCGTCGTTCCGCTCCCATCTGATGTTTGATAAGTTATAATCCCCGGTGATTATGACTTTTGAGTTAGGATGTTTATTAAGAATTCTTTCTGGGTTATTGAAATGAGATATTAGATGATTCATTGTTGAATGGGGAGGAACATAAACACAGCAAATCAACAAATGCTTACCTCCATCGAGAGTAACAGAAACCCACAACTCCTCAATCAAACCCAGACAAGACCATTGCATGCATGAAGCACTCAGAGTCATATTTGTAAGTTCCGCACTGTTAATGTAATGAGTTGAAAAATTCATCAGTCTTGGTTCGTAGTCCCCTGACATTTTGAAAATAAAAATTGATTTCAGTCTGTTCCATGAATGAAGCTTACAAAAACTGCAACTTTTATCATTAACAAGAAAATGAGAGAAAACAAAATAATTACGAAGGTAGTGACCGTTTTAGCTTGTCCAGGGCTTCCTCGTTGGAAATCAGAAATGGCTTAGGTACTCTGTTCGGATTGTTTAACAAATATTTTAGAGTCCTTTACCCAGCAAAATTTGAATTTTTTATCATGGCAGAATTCTCGACAGTTTTTAAGTAAAACCTTTTAATAGGGCGATAGAGATGTTCATTAATAAATATAGGTATTGGCTCAGTGAAGTTAAGTTCTCGAGCGTCCAGTTTTTTGTTTAAACCACGATAAGCACCAATGAATTATTTGAAGAACTTCACAATTATTATATTTCTTGGTTTGGCGGCAGGGTCCGATCTGTTGCTGGTAAAAGTAGAGACACGATGCAGTTCCTCGATGTCATGAGTAGCAATAGGGACGTTTAATTTAGTTGCCGCTAATTGTATAATTGCAGATAACTTTTCTCCTCGGGTCTCAGGAACCCCACGGATTGTTCATACGACCCTGCTGGTGCAACATCTCGATCTCAGCCTTAAGACTCCTGCATGTGTCCTGGATAATACGCACATCGGAGCGGACGGAATCAAGACCAAGGTTAAAAAATTATTTTTACTTTCGAAGGTTATTTAGAACTTTATAAAACTGTCATTTTTTCTGATGAAGTTAACTCAAACGTTAATATTAAAGTTAACTTTTGACTTTTTTTATAATACCCACCCTAAAAGGATCAAAGATTATTTAAATAAAAGTTTTAATGTTATAATCTTGTTTTATTAGAAAAATACAAGTATGGTTCTTTACAAAAAAAAATATACTTAATTGTGTAGAGGACAGTATTATCTAAATTAGGTAAAGTAAGTACAAATGATTACTAACTAATATCAGATCTAAATCTTATACATAAAAATATCGTTTTTATATTACAACGCTAATTATTAATAGACGGTTTTCTCGCAAAATAATATTTCCTATAAAAATTATTGCAACCAAAGATAGAAAGATTTCTGTGTAAGTTGATGTTAAGAGCGTTGGTGCCGCTTCCTCCACAATTTCCTTGCTTCGGAGATTATTTCATTTAATATACAGACTGTCCGCGGATAGGGTTTACACTAGCACAAATGGATGAAAAATTTAATTTTTCTGGAAAGTCATTATTGATAAAAAGTTTTGCTTGTAAAAAAATGCAATTCACGAAGAGAAAATTTTGATTTTTTATACAGGGTTAGCAAAAACTTCAAAAAGATGATTTTTCTCTAGTAAACTACCTTTATTTTTGACCAAAATGCAAATTAGAAAACTTATTTAGAATAACGTTTGTAATTTAAATCCGAGATTTAAAATAAATCTTCAATTTTTTTAGTTTTTTTAATTTTTAGAGGTAAAAGAATTTTTTTTTTGGATAGCAGCATTGTTCAAAATACATACATTATCAATGACAGAAGGGTATCAAAAAGTTTAAAAAACTAATTTTTGGTGTTACCAGAAATATGTATTTTTAATTTCACACATAAAATGACCCCGGAAATAACACAAAAAAATTTTAAAATAATAACAAATAATAATTTCATAATTTGCTATTCAAACACTCTCCCTCCATAAAAATTCCTTGTTTTTACAAGAGATGGTAGGAATGCATTTAAAATTTTAAAATAAGATACACACCACCCATTATGAAAATAGAGTCTAATAAAATTTTATATTTTTATTGAGCAGCAAAATTTTCATTTACCTCTTAAAATTAAAAAAACTAAACAAATCGAAGATTTATTTTAAATCTCGGATTTAAATTACAAACGTTTTTCATAAAGGTAGTTTACTTTTGTAGAAAAATTATGTTTTTGAAGTTTTTGCGAACCCTGTATAAAAAAATCAAAATTTTCTCTTCGTGAATTGCACTTTTTTTACAAGCAAAACTTTTTATCAAGAATGACTTTTTCCCGAAAAATTAAATTTTTCATCCATTTATTTTGTGCTATTGTAAACCCTATCCGCGGACAGTCTGTATATGCTTTTTCATTAAAATTAGAGTGTGTATTAGAAATACTTTTTTATAGGTATTCCAATTCATGATATAACCAGTGGCGGCAGGACGATTTTCTTAACAATATTTCGTTTATTTTTCGTTTTCTCCAAAAAGCGACTGAATACTCGCGTTTGGGTAGCAGTTACCTACAGTTTTAAGTGAAAAAAAAAGTTTAACTCATAAAATTAATAAAAGTAAAAAATGAAATTTGGCAAATTTTCCCATATTTCCCATGCTTTTATTATTTTTTAACGTAAAACTGTAGGAACTTTTATTGTATTCCAAAGATGGGTATTTAGCCGATTTTTGAATAAAACAAAGACGTTGTAAAAAACGAAATGACGAAGGCTTCGCACTAGTGTTTGCTTCTCATGTCGACGATAAAAATGTGTTTCCGGACATAGAAAAGTTTCAGCTTTATAAAAAAACTCCAATTTTTAATCGAATAATCGCCAAAACATTTTATCTGAAATAATCATGCTATGAATATTACTTTTTTCTAACGTGGCAGTGTTTTTTTCATAAATTTGAAAATATTTTTGATGGTTCGGTGTCCATCATTTATAAAATAAAACTTTCAGCTGTTAATGAATTATTAAGCAAAGTACAATCATAATTAACAATTATGCATATCTTACCGTATCTTTGGTTAGAATTACAAATTTGTCCTATAATTAATAATTTAGTTCACAATTAATTTTTACAAGTAAAGCTTTTCTAAAAATATTGCCTGTTTTACTAGGATTTCTATACATCAAAGCAACATCAGTTATAATCATATTATTTTAGGTGCGAATAATTTACTTTTTTAAATATATTTATTGCTTGCAACGGGGTAAATAAATTCTATTTTATAATACATTGTATCTGTCCACGGATAGAGTTTGAAAGAGGAAATTTTTTTTTATTAGTTGGTATAGAAGAAAAAGTCATTCTTTATAAAAACGTCTGCTTGTACTGAAACCACAATTTGGAATATCAGATTTGCGATTCCTATACAGGGTTCCTCAAAAACATTTTTACTTTTTAGGATATTTTATTTTCAATTTCTTGATTTATTAAATGAATTTTGCTTGAGCTGAAACTATAATTTTATTTATTAGATTTTCGATTACTATACAGGGTTCGTCAAAAACAACATTTTTAGTTTTTTGGATTTCATTTAAAATAAATTTACGCAACAACAAACAACTATTGTTGCTTTCTTACTTCGAATATGATTTTAAATCTGGCCGAGTAACGATTTTGTTGTAAAAAACATTTTTTTATTTGCCTATTTTTGAAGTAGTTTTATTATTACACGTCATACAAAGAAATTTAATAACAGAGAGTACCTCAAGGAAGTATTTTGGGGCCTTTACTTTTTATTTTATATATTAATGACATGCCATTAGTCCTAAAATTTCTTAAAATACAAATGTTTGCTGATGATACTCTTATCTATATAAGCGGTAAAAATCTTTTGGAAATTTTGGAAATTTTAAATTCAGAACTGATTCTATTGTCAAACTGGTTAAAAGTTAACAAATTAAAATTAAATGTTTCTAAAACAAAATGTATGGTTATGGGTGTAAATTTAAATAATTATACAAATATAAATATTTTAATTGATGGTGATAAACTAGAAATAGTCAATTCTATTAAATATTTAGGTATATTGATTGATTCAAAATTAAAATTTAATAACCAATTCGAAAATTTAATTTCCAAAATTGCGGGAAAAATTAGTTATTTTAAAAGAATAGGTTCAAATTTAAAATTTTATTCAAAAAAAATTGTATACAATACTTTAATTTTACCACATTTTCTTTATTGTTCTACAATTTTGTTTATGGCGGATGAAGGTGTAATAAATAGATTACAAATTTTACAAAATAAAGCAATGCGAATTTTACTTAATATGGATAGATATACAAAAATTAATGTGATGCTAAAAAAATTAGAATGGTTAAATGTAAAAAATTTAGTATTATTTTTGGTTCTAATATTTATTTTTAAAATTCAAAATGATTTGTTACCGCCACATTTAAAGCAATTGACTGTTCTAAATAGTGATCAACATAATTATTTAACACGAAATACCAATAATTTTTTTCTTAATAATTTTTCAAAAAATATTGTATATAAATCAGTTTTTCATAAGGGTCTTATTGAATTTAATAAATTAAACAAGTCAATTAAAAATCAAAAAAGTTTAAAATCTTTTAAAAAAAGTTTAAAATCTTTCTTATTAACTCAACAGGACAAATAAAGTTTCAAAAGGTCATTTAATTCAAAAAATAAATAAAAAAAGGGTATAAAATTGTTAAAATGTATCATGTAGCCACGTGCTAAATAAATCTTTTTACTACTACTACTTACTACTACATACCTATTTCTTCAATTCATGCAATCATAAATTATAACTTTTATTCAAACGTGATACCACCGAGTTAGCGCATATTTCAACTCGACATCTGAATTCCCGATAACAGTTCCTAACTTGCTTTAAAAAGATCTAAGAGAGAGTTATTATTGAAGTTGGTTTTATACACATGCGGCTTAAGATATCCCCATAAATGAAAGTCGATAATTGTGAGATCGGGACTCCTACGTGCCAACTGGTTTGGACCATAGGTACCTTCCAATCCATTTGTTCCCAAAGTGATGATTTAGCCAATCACCAAAAGGAATTGAAAATTAGAATTGAAAAAAAAATCCAACAAACAAAACTGTTATTTCTGATGAACCCTGTATAGTAACCGCAAATGTGATATTTGAAATTGTAGTTTCAGCACAAGCAAAATTCATTTAATAAATCAAGGAATTGAAAAAAAAATTGAAAAAAACTAAAAATGTTGTTTGTGACGAACCCTGTATAGTAATCGCAAATCTGATATTCGAAATTGTAGTTTCAGCACAAGCAGACGTTTTTATAAAAAAATACTTTTTCTTCTATACCTACTAAAAAAAGAGTTTTTCCTCTTTCAAACTCTATCCGTGGACACCCTGTTTATTATTACCTACGAAATCTACCACGACAAGTATCACTGGGTAAAACTATTACTTTTAGAATTATTTTTATATTTCTATACAGGGTACTTATATAGGTATAAAGGTCCTCAAATTTAGTAGAACAAATAAAATTTTTAAAAAACGTTGGACCATAAGAAATATATTATTGACTTCAGTTGAGCAAAGTTTTAAACTTTACCGATTCCAAGTACTAATAAAACTGTTCACAGGGCAGAGTTAGATGTAGATAAGAAATTACCAAAAGATAAGGAAGTAAAAATAGACAAAACTCCTTCATAAAGCAATCTTTGTTTTGTTAAAGCTCTTTCTTTAAACACGTGCAAAACGCATTTGCGTAAATCTCCCATCTTTGAGAAGAATCAAGAAGGGCATGGAAGAGTTGAAGGATACCACTTGCGAAGACCCCACTCGATTGCTTGGTTCAGGTCATTCGGGTAACTGGGTGGTGCTTTTACATTTCATTAGTCATAATTAAGAAATTATAAGAGGTATTTAGTTAAAAAACTACGAATACAATTCTTCGAAAAGATAATCATTCAGACTTATTTTTTATCAATAATAGAAACAATATGAAACAAACAAGTTTGAAGTTTACGGCACAGTACAACCTGCTGCTTCTCGGGGAGGAAAGAAACACACTAAACAAACCAACTGTATAACCGAGAAGCAAACTAAAATAGTAGTTGTTTTTTGACATTTTTGTCAAGTTTAGCGTTGACCTTCTGTGTGGTTCTGAATTGTAGCTACGAGGACTATAAAAAAATTTGAAAATGTGATTCTATATCGATGCTTGAAAGGCAAAAGGTCTTAAGCAACACATTTCGTGAAATTTATATTTAAACGTCACTAAATTTTTTTGTTTTTCCGCGTTGAATAAGCGAAGTTTTAGCTTCCTACTATGATATTTTTGTCGCTTGAGTCAACCGAAAAATAATAAATTGCAAGCCACTTTTTCCTACGAAGCGCCAAAATAAAGGATAATTATTAGAAACAACTGTCGTTTAGATTATTTGGGAAAACAATTAAATCTTATTTGAACCAATTTGCTATTCAATTTATTTTTAATATTGGTCGTTATCCTGTTTTGCTACAAAAGAAAACAAGCGAGTATTGTCGCTTGAGCTCTTTTTTACGAGAATGTTAAAACATTTAAACCTATTAGCCTATATTTACTAATCAGGTAGTTAAAACGTTTTACTAAATCATTTATATATAAATCTAACGAGGTTAAAACGTTTTACAAAAAAGCTAACATTTAATGTATGGTTTGTTAAAACCTTTTACCCAAATGTAATTTGGTCTCTAAATTGATTAAGCGACAGCAATTTTGTTATATAAGGCTATGTTGTTGTGTATTTATAGTCATTACCACAAAAAAGTTTTAGATTTTATTGTAGCAATTTTAAAATTAAAAAAATGCGCCTGAAAATAAAAGTTAAAAAAAACTTTAAATCGTTCTACTGCGAAGTTATTAAACTGTCGCTTATGACCTTTTGCCTTTCAACCATCGAATGTTCCTTGCGAAATATGACATAATTAAGTAATTATAAAGACTATAGGTATAGTCCTGTAAATGTTGCCCCTTTTGGGACTAATATAATAACCTTATTAATAAGCAACATAATATCTAAAAGAAATCTTATAAATAATATAAATGGTATGGCTTATAGACACCAATTTGGTAAGACATTTAAAAAATTCCTATAAAAATAAATTAAACCTTTTTACAAGTAAAATCAATATTATTAAAAATAAGAAGTGATGATTAAAGAGTATAACATGATTTTTATTTATCACAGTTATATTTGTTAACGTTTTTTTATTGGTAAAAGCTTCGACATCAAATCGCTTACAGGCTTTTCTAGTATCACAACTCAAAAAAGGAAAAATGTCGGTTTGAGATTTGAGGAATATTAATGATTTAAGCTAGATACCCTTATACTTGATTCATTAAATATTGATGATTATTAAGAGCGAATATTGAGGCATAACGGACAAGTCAGACAAGTGTGTAACTGTTGTTTTATATTGAAATACACAGAGATCCAAGCACAATGTATACCCTGGGGCGGGTAGACCACGACGGCCGTTTCGTCCTTGTTAGGACGCTACCCAAGCAATCCCGACAACAGCGGTAAGATGTATTAAAAGTCTTTTACAAAAGTAAAGCGGCCATCAATACACCGTAGCGCCATCCCATCAGTCGCTTTTAAATATTTTCGCGGACACTTCTAATAGTATATTAACGTACACGTTTTATAAAGCATCATTTTATAGCACGCGTCCATGTTAAAAAACGAGCCGCTTGCGGCGAGTTTTATAACGGGACAAGTGCTTAAAACTGCTTTATATAACACGTACGTTATACTATTTTTTCTAATTTGAAGTTTTTTCAATAAAAAACGCAATTTAAAAAGAAAATAAATCCTTCAAATTTTGTAAATTTTTATGTCTAAATTTTATGTTGGTAATACTATTTTTATCATAGTAGCCTCTGGACAACAAAAATTATTTTGCAAACTGTCATTTTTTAATTTATTGACCCATTTTCACCACGAGATTCTAAAGTTATTTTAGCGATGAGATTTGAAATTGGACGGAATACGTTGTGTGATCCTTGTACATTCGGTACATATACAGAGCGTTCGGAAATTCGGGCGATTTTGCTACTTTTTTTCGAATTTCAAAAGACGTGATTTTACGTCACGGCATTGCAATTTAGTATAGAGAAGATGGAAAATTCAAATAAAGTTGAAGTTAAAATCGACATTGGAAGGTTAGTAGATTGAATTTTGGATAGGATTTGGCAGAAAATGATAGCTTGAAGTAGGAATGCGCGATACGATACGATATTTTTGAGTATCGATATTTTACCTTCCGATACCCGATATTTTGTATCGATATTTTTTATTCGATATATAATGAGTATCGAAATATTTTACTTTGTATCGTTCAGATAGTATCGATACATCCCAAAATTCCCAAACCCACAATTTTATGATGCGGTTTGCAAAACAGCAAACCTCGAGCGGAAAATGCCCGGTCCGACCTTAAAAAATATAATAGTATTTTCGAGTGGTGTTTTTTTAGAAACGTTAAAAATCGTAAAACAAAAAATAACAACGCGGATCGAAAAAGTATCGATATTTAGGGTATCGATATTTTTCAAACCGATATTTTATTGCATCGATACTCTACCCTACGATCCGGATCGATGCAAAAGATCGATACTTTCATCGTATAGGAACATCCCTAGCTTGAAGCATCTACAAAAGTTTGATTTATAGATTTATGCAACCAACATGTATGACTGTTATCCACACAGAATAAAAAAGTAGGTTATCAAGCTATTTTTCCTATGCGAAAAATGGGGTTTCTCGTAAATCACAAAGACCGCGCAAGTCAATGAAATAAAACATTTAAATGTTACCAACATCAAATAAAGAAAAAACGCGTATCGAAATAGCTTCATTACGATACGCAAATCCGTATCGTAATAGACTTGTTATGATACCAAATTAGAAAAACATTTTTATGGCTTTTCTTAAACGAATTGCGCGCATTTTTATTGGGTGCCGCAGCGTGATCTGTTTCTAATCTGCAAAACTGCAGACTGTTTCGGTGAAAAGGCAAATAGCGTTCCCTATACTGGATTGTGATGCACTTCGTGGTTTATTTAGTTGTCTACCTTTCGATTATTACCAGTGTGACTGCCTTTTGTATTGGAGTTAATTCCGCTGGGATGGCGCTACGGTGTATTGATGGTCGCTTTACTTTTGTAAAAGGCTTTTAATACATCTTACCGTTGTTGTCGGGATTGCTTGGATTATGGCTGCCCGTAGAGTCCTAACCAGGACGAAACGGCCGTCGTGGTCTACCCGCCCCAGGGTATCCATTGTGCTTGGATCCCTGTGTATTAAAATATAAAAAACGGTTACACACTTGTCCTATATGCCACAATTATTCGCTGGCAGATGTTTGAATACGGAAAATATGCGTCCATATAATCTACCAAAATTTCATAATTGTTTTATATTTTTAGGGCCGTGACAAGTTGGGCGGTAATTTCGTTGTCACCCTGTATATCTCTGGAATAAATCTGGAATAAACCTAAACGTTTAATTCAATTTTAAATTGTGACACTATCGAAACCCGTAAGCCAAATACTTTAAAAACTCTTTGGAACACTTTTAGCACTTAATTTATTCCGGACTTTAAACATTTTTTTAATTCGACATTAGTTTACTACAAAAACCTTATATTTTGAGGGAACATGTTACTACTAAAGTTCTGATCCCTCTTTACTTTCCTCTAGATAAGCAAACTCGATCACGAAGGTGGCAAATTTATGGCCTCGCGCATGTAAACAAAGCTACACCGAATTAGGCATGCGCACTGCAAAATCAAAAAATGAAAAGAAGTCCCAATTTTTTGGCGAATTTGGGGCAAATTTTAGCTGTTTACACGTAAAAATAAATTAAAGGTCAAATTTTACAATTTCTTAAAAAAGAACTTGAATTTTAAAGTCCGGACCTGCCTATTTTCCCCATTCGTTAAATGATAATTTTGCAGTGCGCATGCCTATTCCTGTATGGTTGTATGTGCATGTGTCTGTCTATGGGTGAACGTGAAATTCGTGATACCCTGTATTGGCTTGCGTTTGATCTTCCTTGGAGATTACTACCGGTATATTTTGTTGGCGGTACCTGTCTTCGTAGAAATATGTAATCCAATGCTGCAACGTAGGTACTTAGTATGTTCCATTCACTGCTCTTCTTGCTACCACATAGCTTTTAGAGCACTATAAATTGTATGCCAATAAACCGCCATATATATATTATTGCTTAACTAGCGTGTTTGTGTGACGTATGAGGGCAATTTGACATTGCCCTGAGAGAACTCCGAGAGCCAATAATGATAAGTGAATGGGAATGGAAGAAGTTATTGAAGCATCGCCGTAAAAAATGTTTATCCGGAAAAATTACTTATACAAAAGTGTCCCATCTTAGCAATTGCTACGACTTGGACTTTCCTTTCAGGGGTTTTCCTGTAGAATTGGGTTCCTCGGCCTTTTTGGGACGCAAGATAAAATTGAGGTTGTGTGCGGTATTGACTGCGTAGTAGACATTGGCATTGGAGGGAAGAACCATTTCTGAAATTAAAACAGACAAAAATTACTTATTACTTATTCGAAATTATCTAGTAAGTAAATAAAAGTAACATATTTTGTAAAGAACTCGCTTTAAACGATTTATTAAATTTTATTTTTATTCACCGCTGTGCCATTTTACATCACAATAACAATTTCACAATAATACTTATAATACCAAACAAAATAAAATTCAATATTACATTCATCACAATTACAGCGAGCCTTGACCACGGCTCTCTGATTCCTTTACCAGACAAACTTAAATGCGCAAGCGTGCAAGAGAGACATATGCATACTACTACTGAAAGGAGAAACAAAGAAAAATAATATGTTGCGGCTAGAAGCCAAATAAACTTTCCATGAGGTTCCGACGACCGTTGCCATTTTGCAGAAACGTGGGGGAAGAAGACCCTAGGAGTTACATTGCGGGAGCAGTTCTTAGCTTATTTCCTAGAAAAATTCCGCCGCCACAAAATAAAAAAAAACTAGTTGAACACTAATATTTCTATGCACCACAGAATCAACACTTCAACAAATTTCTCAAACGCACAATACACAAGCTTTCTCAAGACTGATTATATAACCTAATTGCATCAGTCCCGGCCCTGGAATCAATTAACAAGGGTGCCTAACCTAAATAACAATTGCAAACGCCATAAACTTATCGAATTCGGGGTGGACCTACCTGCTCTTGATAACAAAGACAACAATTCTATGCAAAATAATGGTAGACAAGTCACATGTCACCCTGTAGACTTTACAGGTATAAAACAATGAGGTTTTAAGGAAAGGGAAGGCCTAAAAACTGTCGAACAAGACTCGAGGAGAGCTACTATGACGAGGATAATATGGTAATTTGCGTGTCGAGTTACAAAAACGCTTACCTTTTTCCGGTAACACTTGAGCGAAGGTATACTGATCAGGATTTCCTTCCAGTCCTAATTTGTACATAGCGTTTCGTATGACTTGTGGCGCCCTCTCGTTGTTGCTTAGCATTATGCTCTTGTACATAACCACGCCTTCGGTTTCTGGGTTATCAGTTTCATAGGTAACCTATAAAAAAAGCATAAATATTGAATACAAACTGATATACAGTACAGTCGCCTCATTACCTCACTATTCTTTTATTTGCCAGTCGATTATAATGCTGTTTTTGTTTTGACAACACATCAAAATTATTACGTACGTTTTCAAGAAATTTGGGAATCTCTTAAATTGTTTTTTAAAAGTTGACAATTTTTTAATTTTTCTGATATTTTTTGGAAGATTATTATATTTTATTATTCCGTCATATAAAAGCGATTTTTTTCCGGAATATCTTTTTACTGGTATAGTTTGATAATTTATACAATGTCTGGGTGTTATGATAATGTAATGTCTTATTTTCCTGAAGTGTTGTTTGATTTTTTTCTCTTAAAATAATAAAGTGAATTAGAATACAAATTTTTAATTTATAAGTGTTTTGAACGTGTAAATACCATTTCGGTCTATATAGATTAACAGTTGGTTCTAAATGTGGTAATTTGTGTATGCATATAATAACTTTATTTTGCAATTTTTGTAATGGTTTTAAGTTTGATAAACCTGCTATACAGAAGCTAAGTATTGTAATTTTGATTATATATTTTTAAGTAATTGAAAGGAATGTAATATCTAGCTCTGTACAAAACAGATACCAATGGAAATATTAAGTTTATAATATACTGGATATGGCCTTTTCAATTTAAATTTTCGTCTAAAACTAATCCTAAGAATTTTGTCGTTTTTGAATATTGAATATTTTCATTATTAAATGTTGAGGGGTTAATGATGGAATTTATTTTATTTTTAGTTATAAACATAAAAGAAGATTTGGTAAAATTTAACGTAAGTTTGATTGAAGCCAAGAAAGAAGTATTTTTAAATCATTATTAATATCAAAATACATTTCTGCGAAAGTTTCAGGAAAATAAATAATTGTTGTATCATCTGCAAATAGCTTTAAGTTCAATTTGGAAACGGAATTAATGTAAAGTAAGAATAATAATTGACCTAATATTGATCCTTGTGAAACTCCACATATTATTTCTTTTCCGACTTTTTCTTTTATCAATTGAACAAATTGTTTACGATAGCTTAAATAACTTTGAAGTAGTTTTTGTGTATTTCCCCTTATCCCAATACTGTATAATTTTCTTAATAAAATATCATGGTTTACGGTGTCAAAAGCCTCACACAGATCTAAGGATAGCATTTTTTACTGTTGTTAACATTAACATGAATATTTGTTATGATATCTCCCACAGCTATTTCTGTATCGTTAGATCTGCGAAAACCATACTGGTTAGCAAAAAGTAAATTTTGGCTTTCTAGAAAGTCGCATAATTTATTTTTTTTTATAATATTTTTGAAAAGATTGACAAAACAGATATTGGGCGATAATTGCTGTAATATCTTTTATCAGTTTTAAATCAAGTTGGCTTCCATAGACCTATTTTGACGTCACGAGTGTGTCATCAAATTTGTACACGTATTTTAATTTTCAAAATGCGTATTTTCTGTAATTTTAATCAATTATTTTAGAAAAACTAATTCCAAGCTTTGGCAAAAGTTACTTACTTTTATTATATAAAAATCAGGACTGCTTTTCTGGGAGTTATTGCTTAAAGTACCTGAGTTGTTCAATAAAGGCACTTGTAGACGATTTGTTGGGCCGCCTAAAAAAATAATTCGTTTAGTACTTGCTGTTTCAATTCTAGTTTACTTTGGTAATAAGCATGCGTCTAACATTGATATAGATACTACTAGTTTAAATCAATTTAAGAATTTATTGGACAGCAGGTTAACTGTGAAATAGTATATCATGATTGTGTATCTAGTAATAGTACAACTATAGAGACTTTAATTGTATCTGTTAACGGCTGTTGCTGTTAATACTTGAATGAATAAATAAAAAAATAAAAGGTGCCTTCGGCAAATGCATCTTATGTATCAGAAACCTAATGAACATGCACTTATAAGAGATAGATAGATAGATAGAAACATCTTTATTTTCGACTCGGCGAAGGTCAGCAACAGCTGTTTGCTTAACCGAGTATGTATAAAACATTCAGAAACGTTTGAATTTTCAAAGAAAAAATACTAAATTCGAGGGATCTTGCCTAAATCTGTGTAAGATTGTAAGATCAATGTACTTTTTAAGCATTTTTATGTTTCTTCTATAGTTAAACATAATTCAAACATAAGTACCCAGCAAAAATCTACGATATTTGGTACCTACCTGACTTGTAAACCGACTAACTATCAGAGATAGATAATTACCCTAAATGATACTACTGCTACTAATACTTCGTTTACCTGAATGAGAGCTATTTAAACTGATATCCAAACTTGGCAAAGACGAATTACTGCTAGAGTTGGACATTTGGCTGGGACTTAATTTCCTGTCAATGCTATAGTGCGGTGAACTGGTGATACTATCGACATCCAAGTAAAATTGGGAACTGTTGCTGCTGCTCGTGCTAGTGATCGAGTCGTTCTTCTGGTGACCAGGAGTAGCTTTTTTTGGATTTCTACAAGAACATTTAGAATTCCAGTAAACAAGCCAAAGTTTCTAGTAAACAAGCCAAAGTCTAGTGTATAAAACGCTCCTTAAATAATAAGTACCGTGCGAGCAAAAATTATTTGCATCAAAAAGGGCCTTGCATCTAAGGACGTAATGCTTAGCTATAGAGCTTAATACCTGTTGGAATTGGGTGTCAGTAACTACCTGAATTAACAATCAATCAATTATTCCGTCATCTTTGACAGTCGTTACAAGTAATTTGATTCATCGCTAATTTTTCCAATTTCTTGAACAATTCACACGCTTTACGAAACAGCACAAAACATTCATGGTTGAAGCGTATTTTCGAAACGGGGTTAGAGTAAATGGTGAGTGGCAATACAATCCGGGTTTGTGCATGGACGATTTTCACGAACATTCTCCTAACGTTGCTTTTATTGCTGGGGATTTTTATCATTGCCTGAAAAGAACCGTGGCTGTATTTAGGAAAACAGTTTCTATACAACCCAAAAAGGAGCAGGAATATCATCTGTAAGAACAGAAGAACTTGTTGCAAACGTTCGTGAAATAAAGCAAAATACGCCAACAAATTGTATAAGACGCCGGTCCCAAGAAGTGGGAAGATCTCATGGAACATGCAGGACTATTCTTAAGAAGCAGCTAAATTTATTTCCTTATAAAGTGCAAGTATTCCAAGAAATACAAGACGCAGATTTTGAAAGACGCAGGAATTACTCTCAATGGTTTACCCAAAATTTATTGGAAAGAAATGATTTATTAGACCTGACATTTTTTTCGGATGAAGCCTGGTTCCACCTCTCCGGTTATGTAAATTTTCAGAATACACGCATGTGGAGTAGTGAAAATACCCATTTTTTTGTAGAGTCCACATTGCACCCTCAAAAAATTGGTGATTGGTTACCTGTTTTCCGAAAAAGAATTATTGGTCCTATTTTTGTCCATGACACAGTTACAGCACAGCGGCATAGAAACAATATTTTGAATCCATTTGTGGAGCTGTTACTTGACGACGAACTACGTTTTGGATATTTTCAACAGGACGGTGCAACCGTCCATACAGCCGCCGAAACTATTAACTACTTACGCAATTTTTTCGACGACAGATTGATCAGTTTTCGATAAGACATTGAATTCCCACCTAGATCACCTTGTTTAACGGTTATGGATTACTTCGTTTTTCCTCATTTAAAGAACACTATTTTTAAAACACCAGTTGCAAATTTAGAACAATAATTACAAGAAAGGATTATCCAAGAATGTGGTAACATTTCTCCAGAGATACTGGTCAACATATTCGAAAATATGAAGAGAGGTTAATTTTGTAAACAACAAAAATAAATTTGTATTTGTCTACTTATTTTATTACTCATTAGTTTGACATATCATGTCATAATATGAATTTGACAAAATTTTAACCTAGATTTGGTTAGATATATGGTCCCCATATCATTGTGATCTAAACCAATCCCTACGTTTTTTAATCCAAGCCCTCTTTGATGAAAATAATTTTTGCTCGCACGGTATTTGCGTTCAAATGCTAGATGGCAAGAAACAATTAAATAGACTAGTCGATTTTTTGGTGACGTAGACAGCTGATTTCGCGACTTGTTGTTATGGAGCGTATTTTGATTAATTATTTTCTCAATTTTCAAAGTTTTAAAAACTAATAAAACCATAGAAAATGTTATTTTGTCTTCCTCTACGCGGCAGAATAAAAATTAAAATTGAGTGAAAAAGATCCCATGTTCAAAGGACAATAATTCACTGTTTTTTGTTCTTACCTGTCTTTTCTATTTTGAACCCCAGTGGGTGGTTCAATTTGACAACTAAGCTGATACGCTTCCCGGTCGTCCAAAACTAAAATTGAATCAAACCATCTGTCAAACGCTGCATCTTCCACGAAATGGTAAGCGTTCGCAGCACCCTAAAAAACGAGTCACGTTATTTTAATATCTTCTGCATGCAGGCAATAGCGTTTCTTAAGCCTACCACCAGGGGGCTTCGTTTGTTAATCAAAGCAGCTTTATTAATATTATTAATAAATCTTCATTCTCAAACAACTCAAAAAGTTCATTATAGAGAATATAACATTAAATGTAATAACCATTAACTAAAAGAAAATAATAATATACAGGCCACAGGGTGATCCACTACGGGTGGCGAGCGGCTGTATCTCCATAACCATACATGCTACGACTTTGGGGTAAAAAATGTATTATGAAATATGTGCAAAAAAAATCACTGGAAATAATTCCTAATTTTACCGCTAGGGTGCGTAGTCGCTATGCTATGATATAAAGTCCTGAATTTCTACTAAGGACTGCAATATAATGCAGGTCATAAGTTAGGTTTTTATATGCTCTGTAATATCCTCTATAAATTTTGTAATAAATAATCATTTGTAGTTACCATGGTAACAGCCTGGAGAAGGATAACGACTAAAAGTACTAAGAACGCTGTAACATGGGTCTGCGTTAACCCGAATTTAAAAAATTATGGCTTATTTTAAAAAACGTTTTATCCTGATTGAACGATGATAATAAATATTATTAAAAATAATTCGTGAGGTTGATAATAGAGGGCACTTTAAAAAAAAACATATTTCTAGCTTCGATTTTTGAATGCAACCATTCAACCATTTTAATTCTATTCTATAGCCAACTAGTTAGTAAAGTGAACTGCAAAAACCGCAAGTCGTTTCCTCTCCTCTCTTAAAAGTCATCGCAATAATAGTGAAAGAGCGTTTCGGCTTTTAGCAAAGTTTTGCAATTTTTTCCTATGTAAAAACGTTGAATTGCTACAGGAATAGCTTTTTTAAGAATTTAATTACATAAACTATTTATTTATTCCTTTTACTAACTAATGACCTAAAAAATAGAGTAAAAACCAATGATTCCTGTTTTATCAACCCCCTCGAACTATGTTGAATTTCGTAATTGTCCAAGGCTGCCTTGACAACAAAATGTAATATTTGGATTATTATTGGATTTTTTAGATAAATAACTAAAACCAATAACAAAATATCATAATTTATTTTTTTAAAACGCCTAAAATTAATAAATATAGCCAAAAAAGCTATTCCTGTAGGATCTCAACGTTTTAATAAAAGGAAAATTTCAAGACATTGCTAAAAGTCCAAATCGAATTACAATCTTCCGCTATTTTTGCGATAACTTTTAAGTAAGAAGAAAAAATTACTTGCGGTTTTCTTTACTAACTAGTTAGCTATAGGATAAAGTAAAAATGGTTTGATGGTTGCATTTAAATTTTTTTAAAAATCGAAGCTAGAAATGTTTTTTTTTAAAGTACCCTCTATTATTAACAGCACGAATTATTTTTAATAATATTTATACAAACATTTAAACAGGATAAACGTTTTTTAAAATAAGCTATAGTTTGTCCAATTCGGTTAACGTAGACCGAAGTTTCAGCCTTTTAAGTATTTTTTCCGTCGACCGTGTATTTACAACCTTAATTAATGTATAAAAAATCGTACATTAATGGCCCCTATTAATGCATGCTTTTTTTTTATTTAAAACGATTTTAGGCAACCAAACATACTACAAAGCACGCACTGCCGCGTACATAATGGCGTTGCCATAGTTTCTATCGATGTCAATAAGTTTGAAATTCAAAAATTTGTTATAATATGTAGTTTGGTTCTAAATAAAAAAAAAATATAATCTATTAACAAGACAATCGACGGAAAAATATTGTAACTAACGCGTATATTAAATAGCGATTAATACACTAGTTTGTTAAATTACTATTAATCGTTACCCTTCTCCATATGCTGTTACCATGGTAACAACAAAAAAAAATTGTTATTACAAAATTTATAGAGGATATCACAGAGTATATAAAACCTTAATTTCTGACCTACATTGCATTGTATTTATTATTAGAAATTAAGGAGTTTGTATCATAACATAACGACTACGCATCCTAGCGGTAAAATTAGGAACTTACAAATTATTTCCAGTGATTTTTTTGCTCATATTTTCATAATGAATTTTTTCCCCAAAGTCGTAGCATGTATGGTTTTGTATATACAGCCGCTCGCCACCAGTTGTGGATCACCCTGTATAATACGTTAAAGTTAGTTATAAAAAAAAGTAATATGACATTTAATTTTTTTTTTAAATATTTTTTAGTGCTTTTTTTAAAAGTCCATAATTTTAATATTTCTTTAATTTTTCTTGGGGACCTGTTGTAAATAATGTTTGTCGGATAAAATATTATATATTCGATTATTTTTCTTTAATAATAATAGAGTGTATTAGAATGAATACTTTTAATTTATAAAGCTTTTCTAAATTTACATATCCGTTTGGTTCATACAAATTTATAGTTGGTTCTAAAAAAGTAAGGTTATTTGTATTTAATTATTTTGTTTTGTAGTTTTTTTATTAGCTGAATTGTAGTTCAATTCGCTGATCCCCAAATTGAAATTATATACTGTAATTTTAAATAAATTAAAGAATAATATGTATTTTTGAAATATTTTAATGATATATAATTTTTAGCTTTAAATAAAATGCCAATTATTGAATTTTTTTTCTTAATTTTACCTGTAACAGTTTAATTTGGGCTAAAACTTCAAATTCCTTCCTACGCTTGTCAAAATTGATTAGAGCATCACCGATGACGTCCGGAATTGCGGTATCTATCATGGTCAAATCGGTTAAAAAAGTACCCAGATATGGGATTGTACCGAAGGAGATGCTGGAAGTATGGTTGTTCTGTTTTTGAAATAGTTTTTGGAGTTGTTTGTCGTTTTCCCCCACAGTATCTAAAAAAATATATATTTATGAGCTAAACTGAGACTAAGACCCAAATTATTAATGTCGTGTTAGTTCTAACAGCCATATAATTCCACGACAACCATTGTTAATTGTTCTAATAATGGTATACTTAGAAGTTATCTTACAGTTGGGCCCAAAGCCCCAATTTTTAAAATTCTGTTAACACTAATGCCCATATAGGTACCAGACAAAAAACATAATGATTTAATTTTAAATTTTATAAATGAGTTTTATTTATTTTTCAGTAAAGTTGAATTAATTAAAAATTTCAAAAAGAAAATGTTAAATAAACTACTTATTTTTGACTTCATTAACAGTACCTATAAAAATAATAATTAAAAATTTGAAAAAACGCGCTTGTATTTTACTTGTTCACATGAATCCGTCTTTATGCAGATTAAGCCTAAGAAATATCATAACTTTTAGGCTGAATCCACAAACATCCGTGATACGCATCCGTTGTGTACCACATGATTAATCTGAATCAATGAAATTTTAGAGCCCTAAAATTTCATTGGTTCAGATTAATCATGTGGTACATAACGGATGCGTATCACGGATGTTTGTGGATCCGGCCTTACCACCGGTAAATCAAACCATTGAATATCAAACTATAAGAAGGCCATATGAGCAGATTTCCTAAATCTGCCACGTCAAATTCATAGATGGCACAATGAGTTCACCAACAAGAAAGCGACTAACCTTTTCACTGCTAAATTAAAACATTGTTGCCGCCTGTCTGTTTGACTTGCTGCATGAGTTTTTTAAATTAATTTTTATAGCTTATCGTAATACTTTTGACGTCCCAACGTTAATTACATGAAAACATATTGACCGCCATGTATTCTATTTCTAACAGAACTAAATGACGACTCTCACTATTCAATACCTACCTGGGCTACAACGATATGTTGGGTAAAATATGAATGATGTGCGGTTTGTATATCTTGGTTTTTATTTGCAATTATTACTACTTTTCAAAATGGTTAAAATAAGTAGGTTTTACTTTCTTATTTAAGAAACATTCAGTGTGTTTGTATTAGTGTATTACGTATTTTGCTATTTTTCGACGAAATAAAACCTATTTTAGTTATACTTGCTGTCGCTTTTTATCTACTTTGATTTGTTTAACATTTAACACCCAATGCAACGGTGAAATCATTGTGAAAATCGGTCCAATTACTCCGGAGTAATCAGCGTACATATTATTATCAAAAACATACATTCGGCTGGAATTGAGAACCTCCTATTTTATTGTCTGTTAAAAATGCTTGAATTCTTAAAAATTCCAATAAAATACGATATGCGGCAACACCACGACATCACATCAGTGAATTTGAGACATCTGTTGCCGAGGCGCTGCATTATAACGACAGACAGGTGACAGATTTAAGCTTAGAGTTACGATCAGCTCCACAATGGCGGCCAAACCAGCTCCAATACGTCAAAAAATGGGTTGTCAACTTTTCTCGGACATCCGTCATTCTTATATAGTTTGATATTCAATGATCAAACTGACTGAATTAATTTACGACGTACCGCAAATATGAACGTAACAGTCAGCAGTTATTCAACAGACTATACATATTATTGCCTTCTTGCCAAAAACCAATGATGCCTGTATGCTCCGTTTTAACGTTAAGTTCAGCTTTATAAAGTCATACTTAAAGTTAAGATAAACTTTTTTATGCATCGCATCTAGATTAAGTTGTCTTTGTTAAGGAAACAATACATTTGTCAACGTTGAGAAATTTAGTGATTTTCTTTATTTTACTGTTTTCTACACTGATATGTCACGAAGCTTTTCTGTGCTTATACCCTTTATTTTTCTGTGGCCCAACCTCACATTTACCGCGCCCTTGCGATTTGAACAGGCGAATTTGATTAAAATCAAAAGTTTATTGTTGTTATTCCTTTTTATTTCAACAAAATGGGTGAAAATAACGATAAAAACGCAAACGAAAATTAGCTATTTAAGATATTATTATGTTAAAGTATGCCTAAAGAATTATCGATGTACTTACAAATCATTATTAAATTCTTATAAATGTTCAATTTCTTATAACATTGCACTTGTAAAACCGTGTTCTTTCGTAAGCGAAATCGACGGAAAAACGATAAATTGTCCAGAGTATCAAAATATTCTTCTCTATCGTATTGTCTGCGTGAGAAACCCATTTCAATTATATAATATCAAAATCGTCTTCCAAGAAGATAGCGTCTTCCACTTCCATATTTTTTTTAAAGGTTGAAGCAATAAAACAGTTTAGTATTTTTATTTAAGCAAAATCTTTTGCAGAAATACAAAAATTCTTAAAGGTTAATATTATTTGTTGTCAGATAATGACAGTAATAACATAAGTCATACAATAAGAACAACTTAATTTCTTAAGTCCAGGATTTTAATAACATATGCCTGTATGCTCCGTTTTAACGTTAAGTTCAGCTTTATAAAGTCATACTTAAAGTTAAGATAATCTTTTTTATGCATCGCATCTAGATTGTTGTCTTTGTTAAGGAAACAATACATTTGTCAACGTTGAGAAATTTAGTAATTTTCTTTATTTTACTGTTTTCTACACTGATATGTCACGAAGCTTTTCTGTGCTTATACCCTTTATTTTTCCGTGGCTTATCCACCCAACCTCACATTTACCGCGCCCTTGCGATTTGAACAGGCAAATTTGAT
Organism: Polydrusus pterygomalis; assembly: GCA_963969555.1. Lineage (NCBI taxonomy): Eukaryota > Metazoa > Arthropoda > Insecta > Coleoptera > Curculionidae > Polydrusus > Polydrusus pterygomalis. The sequence continues at coordinate 9,755,278 of OZ018376.1, forward strand.
TAAAATCAAAAGTTTATTGTTGTTATTCCTTTTTATTTCAACAAATGACGAAAAAAAACACAAACGGAAATTAGCTATTTAAGATATTATTATGTAAAAGTATGCCTAAAGAATTATCGGTGTACTTACAAATCATTATTAAATTCTTATAAATGTTAAATTTCTTATAACGTTGCACTTGTAAAACCGTGTTCTTTCGTAAGCGAAATCGACGGAAAAGCGATAAATTGTCCAGAGTATCAAAATACTCTTCTCTATCGTATTGTCTGCGTGGGAAACCCATTTCAATTATATAATATCAAATCGTCTGCTTCCAAGAAGATAGCGTCTTCCACTTCCATATTTTTTTTAAAGGTTGAAGCAAAACAGTTTAGTATTTTTATTCAAGCAAAATCTTTTGCAGAAATACAAAAATTCTTAAAGGTTAATGTTATTTCTTGTCAGATAATGACAGTAATAACATAAGTCATACAATAAGAACAACTTAATTTCTAAAGTCCAGGATTTTAATAACTTAAAATTAAGAACGACTTTTGCTTGTTTTGTTGTTCGTGCATACGAATTTTGTGACTTAAGTCGAAAAGTTCCACTAAGTAAGAAATTATGCTAACGGTGCATACGGCCATTAAAATTAAGAACGACTTGTGCTTGTTTTGTTGTTCGTGCATAAGAATTTTGTGACTTAAGTCGAAAAGTTCCACTAAGTAAGAAATTATGCTAACGGTGCATACGGCCATGAGACTGGCTTGCTTGATATTTGGAATATTTTACGAAAAACAGTAAATACGTTTAAACCTATTGTAGTTAGATATAGGGCCACCCTATGTGGAAATATTCATGCATAATGTTTCTTACCGGCAAATTTGGCAGTTCCTTCTTTCATTAGCAGTTCTCTCTGCGTCCACTGATTATTATCTTCACTAAAAATTCGAGCGAGCTCTTCAAATAACTCGATCTTTTCTTTTGGTATTGTTTGCCAAGTTTTTTGAAGCCTATAAAAAATATTTTACCACAATTTTTATATATTGCATTCAAACTCCTAACAATACACTGTTAGCGTTATGAAAAAGAAAGGGATCAGCTTTGTATATACAGGGTGGTCCTTAAGTAATGGGACACAGAGTAGCAGTAAATTATTCACTTCAAAACATAACGATTTAGCGCAATTTTTGTAATCCGAAAATTTATATTAAGACAGATACAGGGTGTCAAAGTCAAAAATTATTTCGAGTCTTTTAGATATTTTCAAAAGTTTTCGGAGCATTGGGTTAAAATTTGGTATAGGGGTGTTTTTTGGGGCGGGAAATAAAATTTGTGCTCATTTTTCTTCTATCGGATAGAGGGCGCTACGAGCAGCACTTTTCTTACTTTTGAACTGCAATAATTTGTTGTCACTAGGTATAATAAGACTTATCACTCCTAATTAATAATCTTACTACTTTTTTACGTAAAAAAGGTACTCTTGTCAAATAACGCTAAAGTTGATAGTTTTCGAACGATTTGCTATTTTAATACTCAATGACCTTTCCGTTGTTTGAGATCCAGCAGAAAGAATTCTTCAATAAAAGTTGTTTTTGAATAATTGACGGGTAAATAAAACACAAAATTTCAAACTTTTGTTTATAATATTTTACAAGAGGAAAACGATTTTTTTGGTTTAACTTTTACAAAATACGTTTTACGTTCGGATAAAATAAGAAGTATTACCTTACATGTTACATTAAAATAGCAAATATTTCGAAAACTATCAACTTTAGCGTTATTTGACAAGAGTACCTGTTTTACGTAAAAAAGTCGTAAGCTTATTAATTAGAAGTGATAAGTCTTATTATACCTAGTGACAACAAGTTATTGCAGTTCAAAAGTAAGAAAAGTGCTGCTCGTAGCGCCCTCTATCCGACAGAAGAAAAATGAGCCCAGATTGTTATTTCGCGCCCCAAAAAACCCCCATACACCAAATTTTAACCCAATGCTCTAAAAACTTTTGAAAATATCTAAAAAACTCGAAATAATTTTTTTAACTTTGACACCTGTATCTGTCTTAATATAAATTTTCGGATTATAAAAATTGCGCTAAATCGTTATGTTTTGAAGTGAATAATTTACTGCTGCTCTGTGTCCCATTACTTAAGGACCACCCTGTATAATACCACCTACTTAATCAAGAATTCTAAGACCCGTCAAACATATTGATAAACATACATATTAATAAGTGGAAAAGATTTTTTATAATTTTAATAAAAATTAATTAATATTTTGAAACATTAATACAAGTTTTTTTTAATAAATATTCTTAATGCTTACCTGTATACAGGACTGCTTTGTAATCCACTGATGATGGCCTTTAAACTACTAAAATTCTTAATAAGTCTTAACTCTTGTGCGATATCTATCCAACATATTATTACGGCCGCTCTGTCATGAGTTCTTAGGCCTGGATCTACTAATATGGATGAAATAACCCTACAAACGGAGAATACTTTAAAAACTAGCTCAGGATAATGCACGCAAGTTATCAAATCGTGTTAACGTACTTGAACGTCTATGAACACCTATTTATAAAATGAAAATCCTGGCACGTACGCCACTGTCGTAATATTGTTTTGTTAAGCCCGTATTCCACGGGCCAAGTTATTGGTCAAAAAATTTTAAAACTTTGCCTCAAGGTTTTGCCCCAATTTATTGTCAAAAAAAATGAAACTTGTTCTAATTTTTTGATTTGATTGATCAAAATCAATCTTCTGGTGCTTTTAGTGGCTGCCAACCTATCAAATTTTAAGGTTAGAAAACCATATTTAATGTTTTGTTTGTAAAACTCGTTTAAAAATGATTCATCGTCGTGTTTTAGTTTAAAAAGCAAAAAAACAAGTTAATTAAACTTACTTTATCAAATCGAAAATAAAACAGCAATCGTCAATGTTATCACGTACCTAACCTCAAGTCAAGTCAAATTTTAGTTGGTAACATTGTATTGATTTTAACAATTTGCCAGAAACTTGGTTACGAGTAAAACAACATTTCAAGCACAATTTCTTGTTTAAGAATTTAAAAAAGGTTTTGGACAAGAACTTTAAAAAACCCTAAAAGCTTTTTCATTTATGCATATTCTATTATTCATCATATTATCAAGTTCTTCATTAATTTTGATATATTTCGTTATTTTTACATGCAAAAACAACAAAATATTGATTAAAAATAAAATAAGGAAATAATATTAACTTTTATTGGAAAGAAGAACCGGTAAAGTGCCTTAATATATTAGTTATTAGCCCAGCCTGTAGATGGCAGTTGCCAACCTATAGGTTGATACTTTATGCAAATATTATTTTTCCCTCATTATTATGCCAATTTATTTATATGCTAGCTCTGAATTACCGTCCGTTATAAAATTTAAACAATTCCATTGTAAATATAATCCCTAAAAACATATTTATTTAAAGGGGAGCGACGGGCATTACCGCACACACCTAAGACTATTAATTACTCCAAAACTATAAATATTACAATGACCTGGTTTACCTCTATGCTTAGCGTATAGTATGCGTTATTAAAACTCACAATGCCAGAACTATACACAATTATATAAGTGGGTAATACTGTAATACATAATTCTTTGAAGGCCTGTACGGAATTTACACGAAAGGTTCGTATAATAACGTAGGGATGTTACGGAATAGCTTTTTCTCGTACCTAGTTGGACCTGTACCTATTCCAAATACCTATTACAGGTCCAAACTATTCCAGGTCAAACTTAAACGCCGCTCCGTCGATTGGCGCTATTCCGGCTGCATGGCCGACACGAGTTTTTAAAGAAAGCCGCTAGAACTCCAGCGTGGCCAGCAGTTTCCGATTGTTCAAATTAAATTTCGTTATAAATTTTTGTAACAGATTAATATTTTTCGCACCAGACTTTTTTTGGAAGATTTGATTGTAACGAAGGCCTATTATTTAAAGAAATATGAAGAATAGGCATAGGTACATCCACCATATATGTTGTCTTTTTAATTAATTCTTCATTGCTGGTTGCATACCCTACATTAAATACGCTATATTTTGTTGCCCAATAAATTATTACAATATTTTTAGAAATATTTTTTATTTATTACTATTTCCCTTTATCTTTATTTAGTGAGATTATTTTAGTTATTGCAATGTGCTCGTAACGGCAACGTTTAAAATTATCAACTGCTAAGTCTCCATATTATAAACATATTATATGAATTTAAAGCAAAACCTGTAGCCGTTCCATTCCCTATATCGTACCTGTACCTGTCAACAGAGACAACTTGAAAAAGGAATAACAATGAAACCAGATAATCAAACATGTGACAGTGCCAACGGACCTGGAATAGGTACCTGTTAATAGGTAATAGGTACGCGGAATAGGCAGATGATACCTATTCCAAAAGAACAGGTCCAGTTCCACTGTAACACCCCTATAATAACGTACAAAGCATCGGGTTATTCCGTATAGTCAGCGGCTCGAATCGTGAACAGAAGCAACGGTTACATACATTGTTACATATGCCAGGTTGTAGATTATTGGCTGTACTATTTCGAAATGCGAAATGCCGTACAAATTACAAATGTACTACCGTTACTTGACTTTACTTTTAAAAAGCAAAATTAGCAAAGAAAAAAAGAGAAAAACCTATAACAAAAGAGCTCAACATTGATCAATAGTCATATAATGAGGCCTTAAAATTAATTAGAAATAAATGCAGCTATATTCAAATACATCTTCTTACTCTTGTTCCCTAAATAACAACTTTAACAAACAGGGCGCACCAAAACAAACAAGATGTCCCTGTAAGGACTGTACTAGTAAACTAGTAAATTCAGTTCTAGAAGATATCTCGAGTACGGTATTATCCGCTGTACGGTATCACCCGTCGCTCCCCTAAAAATTATTTTTTTTATTATTGACTTACCTAAAAGATACAGCATTAAATTGGTTAACTGTAGCGAGGACTGTGGCGGCTTCATGAGAACGACTGCGATCCCGTCTGGACCACACCGCTCCCAAACACTGGTGCGGAACTAGCTTTTTGAACAAACCCTGTAAACCGCAAAAATTATTATTAAAAACAAATAAAGGAGATAGCTATACATATACAGGGTGTTAAAATCCGTATTTACTAATATAAAAGCACATTGCAAAACAACCTACATTTTAACTACCTGTTAGCGGCTGTTAGATTGCGTTAAATGGCGCCGAGCCGGTTGTGGAGTGTATTTTGAGCATGTCGCTAAAGAAGGACAGGCCGATAACAAGAGGTTTGTGCGCATGCCCAATCCTGCTGGGAGGGAAGGCATCTGGTGAGCCGTGCGCTCAGACGTATTTTTTCATTCATAAAACTTAACTTTTGTTTGCAAACGAGATAAGCTGTACATATCTATAGGTAAATGTCTATGGTAATTCAACATTAAAATATTTACGGATGAACCGTTTTTATAAAGTTATTAGCAAAAAATCATTTAAGATTGTGATATGAGGAAGTGTATGTAATGCTTTTTACAACAAGCATACTTTATTATGGAATATTTCTTACCCATTTACATCTATAGCGATTGCTAAAGTATATGCAAAACAAAAACTAATATTTTTTTCACTGAATTGACCCAAAAAATCTAATCGGTTATGAATTTCCTATACTTTACTTTACTTTACTTTACTTTACTTTACTTTACTTTACTTTTCGTGTCCGGTTCAGACACTCATTTTCCAATAATTAGCAGCCGCTATGGCCTTGTCATTTCCAAGAAATAAGTCCTCCATGCTGCAGGGCTGTTCAAGCATTGGGCAGACCAAGAGGTGATTCGGGTCCTGGATTGCATCACAGTCGCACCTTGTGTCTTCGTTGGTCGGAAGTAGTCCCCATCTAGCCATGTTCGTCTTGCAACTCGGGACTCCAGTTCTTATTCGATTTAGGGTCCTCCATACAGGAAAGGGGCATTGGCCTCCAGGAGCAAGTTCCTCCCTAACATTGTTCTGACCCAACTCCCCCCTCCACCTCTCGACGCGATTCCTCTCCGCCGAACCCTCCAGTGCTCTGGTTCGGAAAAGAAAACTCTTTCTAGATCTGAGACGTTTATTCGGTGGTTGATGGCCATGCAGAGGGTGTCTTGGGTCGTTTTGTTGTTTTTTCCTTTCAAAATCGGCAGCAACCTCGCGTCGAATATGTGGTGGGGCGATTCCAATTGGAGGGTATAGTCTTTGAACAGGGGTGGGTTTTAGGCATCCAGTCACTATCCGAGCCGTCTCATTGACGGCTATGTCGACGTGTTTTGCATGTTTTGAACCACTCCAGACCGGGGCTGCATATTCAGCGGCTGATATACATAGGGCCAACGCGGATGTTCTTAGGGTTTGTAGATGAATTTCCTATGAATTTATATTTTAAAACAAGTCTGGCAACATTGTTAGGAATGACTAACATAACGGGGAGTTTTCGCATAAAAATAGCTGTCAAAGGCGAACTTCTTTTTCTTTTTTTTTTTAGAGAAAAACAGTCTCGTCCATAAATTTTTTGCCTTTAATGTGTTCTATATTTCAAAAATTCCGAGGTTCCCAAAGTGCACCAGACCAATTTTTTTTTTATAAATAATAACAATAATAAGTTTATTTAAAATTTATTAATATAATAAATATGTTTATGTTGTCTTCTATAAACTTATTCTTCAATCCCCTGAAGCTGAGCTTGTTAGGGGCAAATCTTATTTTTTGTTTTAGTATGTAAAAATCGTAAATCATAAATATGCATTAAAAATTAAGTTTTAAAGTAAAAATGTTAATTTATAGTATAAACGCAGTTTTGTTTAAAGAAATATATTGCCTATAATAAAATTTTTAATTTTTAAGTAAAAAACATTACTTATATAAATTATTCAGAACAATATTAATTAATTAATTAAAGCATTTCTAAAAATATTTTCAAATTGTCTGTTTTTAATATCCACGTTTTTATTTCGACTTTAAATTTTTTTAATGAAATCAATTTTTTAATTTTTGTTGGTAAATAATCGTTTAAATAAAAGGCGTGTGTACCTAAAATTGTTTAAGATTGCTTTGCTTGCTTCTTCACTGAATTCGATCATTCAAATATTTCGCGACATTTTTATTATTTATGTGCGATGGCCACAATGAAATTCATGGAGTTTTTTCAAGAGAAAGCTCGTGCAGTGCAAGTATAATCCTATATTGTTCTTTTCATAAAACAATAAGAGATAGCGATAGATTAAAGAAGCACTAATTTTACCAATAAAAACCGATTTTAGTGTTGCCACAAGTGACTGCCCACCAAGTGGCTGACAGCATTCAGCGGTCTATATTTTTTACGACGTCTGTAGCTACAACTATGAACTATGTGTTCCCAACCGCCATTATTTTAATTAACAAAAATAACACAAAAACGCTTTTTCAACAAAACCAACTGATTGGATGTCTGTTGTCAAGATACTTGCATAAAAATAATTGCTTCATATGTAAACGGCCATGCAATGCAATTAATTGCCTCGCTGTAACTAGCATGTGATGATTGCACCTAATAAACAGGCTTTAAGATTTGAAATATGGTCAGTTTAACAGGATACTTAGAAATGAGGAAACAAAAAACAGTACATCGAATTATCCAAGATATCCTAAATCCTATTAAGTACCGTTGATAACTAAATTTGGAATTTATTTATTTAACTGTATATTGGGTCGTTGAACTTTTAAATCTGTTTATCAAATTAGGTCTCGGTTTAAACCGGCACGGCTCTATTTTGATACAATAATGTCTTAAAATTAAATGATAACATTATCCATGCAATGATCTTTATTTATACATGTCTATTATAATGTATTTCAATTGAAATATATTAAGTACAAAAAACAGACTACAGTTTATACAATTTGTAAATGTGTTATTTATTATATTCTAACTTTTGTGTTGTTTGCATAGACATTTACCTTTAGATCCGTACAGCTTATCTCGTGCGCAAACAAAACTTACGTTTTATGGGTGATTATTTCCTTCCTATCAATTTTGACCAATCACTGACAAGAATTCGTATGTCATATTTAATTTTCAAGTGGAAAAATTGCATGACGATTCCTGTCAGTAATTTTTCCGGAAAAATGTTTGATAGGTACTGTCATCAAGCATTATAAAAAATCATAACAATATATCAAACAACACTCCCGTAGTACCTATACAATAACTGTACATTTTACGTAAATTATAACTTTAGTAATAGTACCTAGTAAAATGCTTTGTATGTTGCTTTGATTGATTAAATTATCATATTACTAGTAAATAAGCTTTTTTTGTTCAGTCAGGAAATAATCTTGCCAAACATCATTCGTGCATCTAATTTTCCTATGAAAAAAATCAAATAACTCGTTGAAAAGTAATTTGTTTGAAAAATTAGATGCACTTATGATATTATCCCCGAAAAAATACGTCCAAGCGCACGGCTTACCGGTCTGATGCCTTCCCTCCCACCAGCATTGGGCATGCGCACAAATCTCTTGTAATCGGCTTGTCCTTCTTTATCGACATGCTCAAAATACACTCCAGAACCGGCGCCATTTTTGTTGATTTTTTTAACGTTTTCTCTGTGAATTTCTTGTTGTTTATTGTGGGTATTTAATACTTACCGATTTCTAGTTTTTGTGTAGTTTAATTCTTATGTGTTTGTGCTTTTAGTGACTCCGATTGGAACATAAACAATGACTAGTATTATAACAGCCGTTGTATTATATTTTTATGCCCAAATAAGGGTAAACTATACTTGGTTTTTCGTATTTTCAGTAAGTATGGAGTAGTGATGTATCATATCATATAACTTAATTTTATTATGATCAATTTAAACACATCTAACTAGGCCTAGGCTACACAAACAAGGTATGAATATAAAGAGAAACATACACCAAGACAGATTATCCCGATGCATGTTTTCGTATACTTTATTTGCAGCCCTGCGAGCTAATTAGGTACGCCCATTTTTCGGGCAATATGTTGCCTCAAAAAGTTTAAAAGACACTTTTCTCCTCTATACTTATCTATACAGGGTGTCCGCTAATTAATGGTACATAGAAAAACCAGAGACTCCCTACTTAAAAATATTAGGATTTAATCATACTTATCTATATCCGAAAGTTGATTTAACTGAGATACAGGGTGTTAAAGTTAAAAGTTCATTTTTGTTTTTTTCTAATAACTTTGAGAAAAACCAACATTTTTTCACAAAATTTGGCAGTTGGGTTTTTTTAGGAAGAGAAATTTATTATTTTGTGAAATTTTAATGTGCAAAGTAGAGGGCGCTGTCTGCGGTTTTTTCGCATATTTATTAGGTCATCACTTTTTTCTGCCTCAGTGTATTTAAGTTTTTAATGAAAATAATAATTTTTAGATATTTATTACATAAAAAAGATATACAAAGTTTAGGTCGCCCAGAGTTGCCGTTTTGGAGATATTTGCATTTAAATTATTCAGTGCAACCTGCCCAATTATTATAATTATTTGCAAACTATTTTTTTTTTAAGTAAGCTATGAGAAAACAAATGAAATTATGCAGTTGTTATGAAACCTCTATGTTGTTATTTGTTTGTTGATTATTGTAACATGTTGTAATGGTTTTAAAATGAAATATTATTTTTCAATTTTTCAAGTTATTTTAAATAAAGTAAGTTAAAGAACAATCCAATTTTTGTATGTATTATTCCCAATTACCAGTACTAGAACATTATTTATCATGTAAAAGTTAATTGGTAAGAAGTAACAAAACATTATTTGCTTGCCTGAGCTAGCGCCCTGAATTATTTAAATGCAAATATCTCCGAAACGGCAACTCTGGGCGACCTAAACTTAGTATATCTTTTTTATGTAATAAATATCGAAAAATTATTATTTTCATTAAAAACTTAAATACAATGAGGCAGAAAAAAGTTATGACCTAGTAAATATGCGAAAAAACCGCAGACAGCGCGCCCTCTGCTTTGCACATTAAAATTTCATAAAAACATCAATTTCTCATCCTACAAAAAAACCCAACTGCCAAATTTTGTGAAAAAATGTTGGTTTTTATCAAAGTTATTAGAGAAAAACAAAAATGAACTTTTAACTTTAACACCCTGTATCTCAGTTAATATCAACTTTCGGATATAGGTAAGTACGATTAAATCCTAATATTTTTACGTAGGGAGTCTGTGGTTTTTCTATGTACCATTAATGAGCGGACACCCTGTATATATAAAAATGAATATTTGTCTGTCTGTCTGTCTGTATGTCCCGTATGCGTTCCTATGCCATTTATCCGATTACGATGAAAATTTGGTGAGTTGTTGTGTGCAGGCCGAGGAAAAATTTGGCATAAAAAAAGTGGCGCAACGCATGCCGGGATGGCGGGATGCCGGGATTTGGTGAGTTGTTGTGTGCAGGCCGAGGAAAATTTTAGTATAAAAAAAAGTGACGCAACGCATGCCGGATATTTGTGTAATGTCTTTCCTTCAAATTTATTTTAGTAAGTAGCGTAGCAACGCGCGCGGGGTATAGCTAGTATTATATAAAAGAAAAAGGTAAATACCTAGGTATGTTTATATTGTTCCAAGGGTCACGTTCTCGGGCAAAAACTCTTTTAAATTCTTGAACAAGAAATTGTGCTTGAAAATCTACAAGTACAAGTAGGTACACGTACCTACCCAAATTTTTCTCAAAATGTAAAAATCAATACAAGTTATATAATTGACCTGTTCTCTTCCTTTCTGAACTAAAAACACGACAACGAATCATTTTTAAACAAATTTTAGAAACCAAACTCTAAAAACAATTTTCTATCCTCAAAATCTGATAGGTTTGCAACTACTAAAAATGCCAGAAATCATTGCCTTATTTCCCAACTTGATCAAAAAATTATCGATTTAGTTGAGTGTTTCTGCTTTTAGTGACTTGGATACAATGACTAGTAAAAACCACTGTATAATTTTATTATGCCCAAATGGGGGTAAAATACCGGGTATTTCAGTAAATATGAAGTAGTAATAGTTTTTAATACATAATTTTATTTTATTATGATCAATTTAAACAAACATATCGAAATAGGCCTAGGCGCCACACAAACAAGATGTGTTTATCCAAAGTAAATGTTGAAGGTGGGAACTTGGCTTGCTGGTGTTTAATTATAATTAATTGTATAATTATAGAATATTTTCGTATAAATATTATGCGCTACAAGATTAAGCAAAAAAAAATGTAGCCTTGCTTGTTGTAGTTAACTCAAAAATTTGGAGATTTCGCGGTGTGCATGTCAGCGATAAAACGCCATGTGTCGCTATTGGAAAGCATTTTGCACCATCTGTCTCTACAAGCGATAGTTTCAGCGAATTGAAAATTCCAACCATTATTAACTTAGGGGTAAAGAATGTTTGCGCCAATACGTTCTAAAATAAATCATTAAAAATTTTAAAAAATTACCACATCCATCCTGGTTAGCTGTTCGGCAAAATGCCTGACTGGTACCTCTGGTAACTTGTAACTTCTCCATCCCGATGAAGCAATAGACCTCATGGCAAAAGCCGGGGGAGGGGCTAGGACGGGATCTATGTAAGCCTCCCTGGTATATCTACAAACAATAGGAAAAAAGTTTTAAAACCACACAACTTTTGAAATAGTACAAGGTTCTTGAAAAAACTCGCCAATACAGAAACCAAGCACCAATTCCAGGAGATGATGTTTTATTATTGTAAAAAACTGATCTCCAATTTAAAAACACAGAGGCGCCAGTTTTTCGCTGCTTGCTCTCTGAGTTTTATCCTGCCAAATACTTAACAGAGTTGATAAAAACGCCTGTTAACAATTTATAAGGTTCTAGTACTCTATACATAACGAACAAAAGTAAATATAGATCAAGGTATTATAAGTCTTATTCCCTTAACCATAACAAGCGACACAATTCTGAAAAGCCCATTGGTGTATATTTTCACGTTGTTTTATTGTGGAACTCGCTGGGAACCTATTATACGTTTATTACCTAGTGTATGTTTCAGACAGGTTAAAGTTAAATTATACTGGATAAAACATTAAAATTTATTAAAAATAGCTGTCACAATATTAAATATTTTAATCAGAACGGACAAAAAAAAAATCACTCGTTCCAAAAATTGTATAAAAAAAGCTATGTTCCATTTAAAAAACACCTTATCCATAGCGTAACTCTTTTGTTTCTGGTTCAAATAAATTTTTGGTTTCATTTTTGAATTCTGAAAAGCCCATTGGTGTATATTTTCACGTAGTTTTATTGTGGAACTCGCTGGGAACCTATTATACGTTTATTACCTAGTGTATGTTTCAGACAGGTTAAAGTTAAATTATACTGGATAAAACATTAAAATTTATTAAAAATAGCTGTCACAATATTAAATATTTTAATCAGAACGGACAAAAAAAAAATCACTCGTTCCAAAAATCGTATAAAAAAAGCTATGTTCCATTTAAAAAACACCTTATCCATATCGTAACTCTTTTGTTTCTGGTTCAAATAAATTTTTGGTTTCATTTTTGAATTCTGCAGGAAAAAGTACATCGATTGGCTATTTTGGATTTTTCTTTAAATACAAGGAAGCTCAAAAATGAGCCCCTGTTCAATCCTCGTTGGATGACCCTGTACACTGAAGTTTTTACGTTTTCAGCACTTCGTTTGAAGAGAACATCGAGAAAAGGTAGAGTGGAATGTTTTTCTGTTTCCATGGTAAAGTGTGTACGATCTTAGTTGAGACAGACAAAAAAACTAAAAAAAATTTGAGGACAGACTTGTCAAGTCCACGTGGACTATCTTCGAACATCTGTATAGGGAGCGATCAATACAAATTTTGTTATATTTGTATTGTAGTTTCAGTGTGTGATGCAGCAAATTGATCTTACCCCCAATATTTACGTTTTCTCAACTGACTTTGTATGAAGTATAAGTTTAATGGATTGTCTTATACTATTAATATGTTCCAATAACCGTATCAGCTCTTCGTTGCTGTCTGTCCAGATAATAAAGGTATCATCAACACATCTAAGCCAAAGTTTAGGTTTAATCTTGGCGGTGTTAATAGCGTGTGGCTCAAACCATTCCATGTACAGGTTAGCCACCACCGGAAAGAGATGAACCCATTGGAAGACCGTCATCTTGAGCATGAACCTATCTTTTACTTGAAAGTAGGAACTACGTAGACAACACTCAAATAGTTCCATCACTCCATCTAGCGGCAAATTAGTGCGTTCTGAAAAGGTTGGGTCTTCTTGTAACTTTTGCTTGATGATATGCAGTGATTCCCTTATTGGGGCGTTGGTGTATAAGCTTTCTACGTCGAAACTGACAAATGTGTCTTGTGGTTCTAAATTGACGGTTTTCAGAATATTTACAAAGTTCTAAACAAAAGAAAATGACTTCCTGTAACGGTTCTATTATCTCAAGAAGAAATTTTGATAATGCGCTTGGAGGTACCTCGTGTATCTCTCACACAGTACATTATACGTCCATCAGTCTACATCTTACTAATCTCTTACCTATCCAGTCTGTGTCGTACTTTGGCATCCAACTCGGTATTCGGTAAGTAGTCTTCACAGAAGTTCAGCAGCAGACGAAGTGCGGAAAAATTCGGGGGGTCTTTGAAATCCTCGGGGTAACTATCGAGCCATACGTGGAGGGCAGAAATAAGCGTTCTGAAAATCAAAAGACGTTATTCTCTCTAAAAAATATAAAAAAAAATCTGAAAAGTGTATTTTGTACCTAATGTTAGGGCTCAATTACACGATTACTGTTGCAGGTCTCCGGATTTTTTACCAAGCGACTTGCTTCTGTGGGGTCACATTGAAAGTGTTATTTTTGTAAGTGTGCGCGAGAATTTAGCACGATATGGACAAGCTCAATGACGTGAATAGTGAGGGCAGACAGATTTAACAAAATCATCGGATTTATCAAGATATCTTCGAATATTCTATTAGATCTATCGCTTCGTGAATTTACTTTAAACGATTGGTATTATTTTATATCTGAAAAAATATAAACAGCGCATGTTACGAGCGGATGAGTATCTTATGTACCTTAGTGAGATAAATAAATGGAAATAAACTACCGTGCGAGCAAAAATTAGTTGCATCAAAGAGGGTCTTGCATCTAAGGACGTAGAGCCTAATACCTGTTGGGTGTCAGTAACTACCTGAATTAACAATCAATCAGTTATTCCGTCATCTTTGACAGTCGTTACAAGTAATTTGATTCATCGCTAATTTTTCCAATTTCTTGAACAATTCACACAATGGGCTTTACGGAACAGCACAAAATATTCATGGTTGAAGCGTATTTTCGAAACGGGGTTAGAGTAAATGGTGAGTCCGGGTTTGTGCATGGACGATTTTCACGAACATTTTCCTAACGTTGCTTTTATTGCTGGGGATTCTTATCATCGCCTGAAAAAAACCGTGGCTATGTTTAGGGAAACAGGTTCTATACAACACAAAAAAGGAGCAGAAAGACCATCTGTAAGAACAGAAGAACTTGTTGCAAACGTTCGTGAAATAATGCAAAATACGCCAACAAATTGTATAAGACGCCTGTCCCAAGAAGTGGGAAGATCTTATGGAACATGGAGGACTATTCTTAAGAAACAGCTAAATTTATTTCCTTATAAAGTGCAAGTATTCCAAGAAAAGCAGCAGATTTTGAAAGACGCGGGAATTACTCTCAATGGTTTACCCAAAATGTATTGGAAATAAATGATTTATTAGACCTGACATTTTTTTCGGATGAATCCTGGTTCCACCTCTCCGGTTATGTGAATTCTCAGAATACACGCATGTGGAGTAGTGAAAATCCCTATTTTTTTGTAGAGTCCACATTGCACCCTCAAAAAATTGGTGTCTGGTTAGCTGTTTCCCGAAGAAGAATTGCTGGTCCTATTTTTTTCCCTGACACAGTTACAGCAGAGCGGTATAGAGACAATATTTTGAATCTATTTGTGGAGCAATTACTTGACGACGAACTACGTTTTGGATATTTTCAACAGGACGGTGCAACCGCCCATACAGCTGTCGAAACTATTAACTACTTACGCAATTTTCTCGACAGCAGATTAATCAGTTTTCGATCAGACATTGAAGTCCCACCTAGATCACCTTGTTTAACGGTTATGAATTACTTCGTTTTTCCTCATTTAAAGAACACTATTTTTAAAACAACAAAAATAAATTTGTATTTGTCTAGTTATTTTATTACTAATTAGTTTGGCATATCATGTCATAATATGAATTTGACAAAATTTTAACCTAGACTTGGTTACAGTGGCGTAGCTAGCATGGGTGACACCCGGGGCGGAATTCGTGGTGTCACCCCAAAAATGAAAACCGATTATTATTTCTTTCTAATTAAAATATAAATGAGTAAACAAAAATATGTAAGTACCTTAAAAGCTCTTTTTTCTAGATTTAACAGCTGCAAACTCACTAATTACGTCCTCAAAATTTATTTTTTGCGTTGCCTCGTGTTCTATTGTTAACATGCTTAGACTGTTGAGTCTTCTTTCGCTCATTGTAGCCCTCAAATAGTTTTTTATTAATTTGAGTTTGCTGAAACTTCTTTCACACGAGGCTACCGATACGCAAATTGTTACATATAGTTTGAGAGCGACCACAAGATTTGGCACAGATTCTATAAAATCCCATTGCACAATAAACTTTAAAAAGTCTAGAGACAACCAATTAGACACTGATATATTGGCCGCTTGAATATGTCGGCGGAGTCTTGGTATCTCCAAGAGGAGTTCGGCTTCCGATACTTCATCGTCATAAAAATTACAAAATTTTGATACAGCCAATTTCAATTCATCAGTGATTATTATTGTTGATAAAAATTGTCATAATTATGATTTGTGTATTTTTTTCATCACTGTCGGGTTATCGGGTGGGTCGGGTGTCACCCCTAAAAGGGTGACAACCGGGGCGGTCCGCCCCCCCGCCCCCCCTCTAGCTACGCCACTGCTTGGTTAGATATATCGTCCCCATATTATTGTGATCTAAACCAAGCCCCACGTTTTTTAATCCAAGCCCTCTTTGATGCAAATAATTTTTGCTCGCACGGTATTTCTAATTTACAACAATGTATAATTTTTGCCCGCATTTCTTCGGCAGCTCAAAATCGGCGACGCGGGCTTTATAAAATAAGTATCGTGCCTGGGTACTAAATGCACACTGTGATTGGTCCGTTTCGTATCCTAACAAGGGTATATATGAAATTATATCCGTTCAGTCGGTTCAATTAACTGTAATATGTGGACAATTTATACATTGAGTAGATTGGAAAGAAAACAGAAAATCTACATAGGTACACGTGGGAAGAAAAACTTACTTCTTATGCTGATCATGTTGGTCCGGTCGTCCATTTTGGGAAGCCTCGCTCAATTCCTCATACCTTTCCAAAAGTAACTTTAAAACTTCTTTGGCCGTCGAGAAACTTCGGTACGTGGCTAAAAATACGTTTATGTAGGTCGTTTCGAGTTCGCCGTCGTCCGTCGACAGGGCTTCTACCAGTTTTTTTAATGTGCCCGCTTTTACGAATCGAACACGGACTGTTTCCCATTCTAAGTGGGAAATTTCGTCATCTGAATCCTACAAAAAATATAATAATTTATACAACAGTTTCCGCCAAATTGTTCTACGGTATCCCTCGTGAGTATTTCTGTATTTCATTAAGTTGTTGCGGTCTAAACGTTTACTGTGAAAATGTGGAAGCTGAAAGAGCCTTTTCTTCAGCAGTCACATTAGCGACCAAACTTAGATCGCGCTTAAGTGACTTTAGACACGTTGGTGTTTTTAAGAGCATATCTTATTTTTACTAAGCAAATCGTAAATGTTTAACAATTTTTTTGTTTGCGCTGTTTAATAAAAAGTTCTTTCCTTTGTGTTAGGTAAGTACGCATAACTTAATTTTTTAATTACAAAACGTAAATCTATAAAAATGGTTTTTATTTTTGAGTTTTTTACTAAAAAGCTTTTTATTATTTCTGTTGCTACTTGTTAGTCTTAGATTTTTTAATATTAAATATTATTAATTATTAGGGTTGATCCCTGGATTTGATTTTTAATACCGGGATCTCAAAACGGAATCCCGATCCCGAAAATTGGAAACCCGAATGACCGTCCAGATCTCCAGACCTCACTCCTTTGGACTACTTTTTATGGGGGTACTTAAAAAGCAAACTTTTTAAGAGACATCCGGCAAATGTTGAGGAGTTGAAAGCACGAATAAGACATGAGTGTAGGTTAATTTCTCCCGAAATAATTAGAAATGTTCAATGCAATAAGATGATTTTTCAAAATTGGAATTCCAGAACACGTTTATCGTACTTTGCGTCTGCAAATTTGCAGAATGTATAAAATGGGTTAAAAACGTGATTTAAATCACTTGATTTAAAAAAAAAATCATGATTTAAATCACTTATCACTTTTTTTTTTAAAAATCATGATTTAAAGAAAAAAAACTATTTACTTCCACTCCCTTGAAAAATCAACATCAAAATACGCTAGACATATTGGGCCACGGCAATTTATAGATCGGGAAAAGATCAAGTCGCGATAGGAATTTTCTTGCAAGCAGCGCGTTCCGACAATATTTTGGGTGGAATTTAGACCTACTATATTGTTAGACCGACATTAAAATAATTTGTATTAATTTGAAAAGAGATTAAAATGTTAAAGTTTTAATAAAATCTATAAAAATCAAAAACAAAAAAATCAATAATTTTTGATTTTTTTAATAAAAATCAAATTTTGCCCAACCCTGGTTAAAAACGAACCTACATTTTGGGGATTTGATGGACGGGCACTGGTGGTTATTTACAATTTGTATCCAATTTTTATATAAAAAAAAAACAAGGAAACGTTGAGACTTAAGTTCATTAATTCATTATTGCCACGGATTTGGCATATTTCACGTATTTGGCAGCCGATATGAATAAACCAGAAGTAGTAAAATGGTTTAACAACCGCAAAAATGATGGATCTGCAAATAGTTTTTGAAATGTCAAATATCAGAAAATTACTTGGCGTCTGTAAGTCCTCCATATTTGCAGATCTGCAAAGTTGCAGGTATGCATTTTCTGTAATCTCGCCCTAGATCTCTAATTTGGGACACACAATATTTTTTTATAAAAAAGGCCATTACTTAAAATGTTAATACCCGTGCCCACACCTTTTTCCAAAAAAAAAAACTGTACTGAATTTACTGAATTTAGTCCAGTTACAAACTCACACTGTCGAAATTCGAATCAAACTTGGATATTTTATGTAGCATGTACCATCTTCTTGGCCACATAGCATTGAGTTCTAATATTGTAGCTATATATTATATTCTTTCACTTACCGAGTGTGAGGAGGAAATACTTCTGGTAGGCCGGTGGTAACGCACTTTTTTGAGGTAGACCGTGTAAAGGGCGCCGTCTGCCTTCTCTTCGCCCCAAAGCCGCCATGTGGGCTGCTGAAAAAACAGAAAAAGAAAGTAATATTTTATGTTCAAAAGTGTTCTTCTTCTAAACAAGGCTGAAAATATTTAAAATATCAAATTTTTAAGTTTCTATTTTCAAAAATCACTTTTTGTTTACTTCTGTTACGTCTAAAATGTCTTGTAATCTTTTTAAGTCCATATTATTATAATTAAATAATAATACAAGACATGTTAGTGTTCACCGGCACAAAAATATTATGGGCTATAAAAATACTAATTTACCAAAATAAATGTTGGTTCTTCAAGAATCCAAATGTGTAGATAAAGATGTAGATTATAAATATTATGTTATGTTAAAAAATGTTAATAATAAGTGGTTGTGGTAAATTTTTACATGACTTTCCAGCCAATTAAAATAAAATATAATATGTCTTTGTAAGTTTAAATAATAATACGGGGTTCATAATAAAATTTGTCTATTTGACGTTCATAATAAGTTCATTGTGAACTTGAAATGAAGTTCATAATGAAACTATTTCGATACGCGTTTTTTCTGTGTTTGATGTTGGTAACATGGAAATTGAAAAATTGACGTAAAATCACGTCTTTTGAAATTCAAAAAAAATTAGCAAAATCGCCCGAATTTCCGAACGCTTTGTATATGTACCGAATGTACAAGAATCACACAACGTATTCGGTCCAATTTCAAATCTCATATCGCTAAAATAACTTAAGAATCTCGTGGTGAAAATGAGTCAATAAATCAAAAAATGACAGTTCGCAAAATAATTTTTGTTGTCCAGAGGTTACTATGATAAAAAAATAGTATTACCAACATAAAATTTAGACATAAAAATTTGAAGGATTTATTTTCTTTTTAAATATATATTTTTTATTGAAAAAACTACAAATAGAAAAAATAGTATAAAGCACGTGGTTCATAAGGCGTTTTAGCGCACGTGTCAATTAAAAAACTCGCCACTTCGTGGCTCGTTTTTTAAAATAGACGCGTGCGCTAAAACCGCTTCTTATGAAACGTGTACTTTAATATACTATTATGTATTGTAAAGATTGTAATCAAAATCAATGTGACGCATATGACATTGGCAGACTTTGAGTTTCTTGCAATCAAAGCGTTCCGAATATAGCCCCTTCTTAAGGTGGGAGTATCAACATGCTTGCCAACCTATATTTTGCGTAAATTTATTTATGTATTCTACCTTCTACCTTTTATACAAAATTTAAAGAAATTGTAATATATCAGATATTACCTAACTAATGTGCCGACGATACTGATTTTATTTAAATGTTAGTTTAAAAAATAATAAACTTGAAAAAACAAAGCAAAATAGGTTATAGGTTGGCAATAAATTGAATGACGTTGAGAATATAACCTTAAATCAACTGTACAGCCGAGAAGCAATACAAAATGACAGTTAAATTGTTAATATTATTACGCCGTTTTTTCACAACAAAACTAACTCAAACCTAACGTCAAAATTTTTAACTAAGAAATCAAAACCTTCTGGAATTTAAGGAGGAGTACGTAAAACAAAATAGAGGCCTGTTCATTAAAAAAAAGCAGGTAAAATTTTGACGTTTAAATACCAACCAAACTGTATAGTTGAGAAGCAAGTTGATTATGTCACAGGATTATGTGATATTATGACGTCTTGTCATGATTTGACAAACAAAGTAACCTGAAAATATACCGATGTCAACGTCCTGTCATAAAACTAACCTCAAAATATTAAATTAATAAACAAACCGATGTCAACGTCTTGTCATAATTTGACTAGCTTTTTTACGAGCTCCAAATTATTTAGTTAAACTCCGTGCCGCTGACTTTTAATACGCCCGCGCTGCTTGAATCCGTCAAAGTGCTTTTAATAGGCAATTTGCTGTGAATAGCCCAAAACTGAGATTCGATGAGGCTAATATAATATGCTGTCTCACACTTCTTTAAAATCGAGAAAGGTTTATAATAAACAACCGGATGACAACGCCTTGACATGATTTGACAAGCAAAAATAACCTAAAATAATTTAGTTAAAGCCCGTGCCGCTAACTGGAAGAGTGAGGTGGGGTGGACCTTACCCCTCCGAGACGCCTTCCCACTTAGATCCGTCAAATTGACGAGAGTGACTAGTGAGTAGGCGTGTTCGATTCGCTGGTTTAGATCGATCCGGATCGATCTAACTGATCTGACCTGTGTCAACAACTCCTTATTTATAGTTGTTGCCTGTGTTCGATTGGCAAATGATCACTGTTCCCCCACTACCGTCAAAGTGATCCCAAGTGAACCTGGGAAATTGCAGAATCACCAAAATCAGGTCAGTTGTTTGTTTTGTTTACTTTATGGTTTTGGAAGTTGTAGGTAGTCCCATTCTGTCCCGGTTTTTAGATTTTCGTTGGATATTTATTAGTATTCTTTTATTATGGCTTTTTTCAAGAAAATTATCAGTGATGTAGAAGTAGAAACGGATGAATTACGTCTTTTTGTACCCATATAGATAAATAATATTTCCTGAACGTGAATGAGAAAAGTGTAAATAAAATATGTTTAGTCCCCCGCTTTATAAAATACGACTACGCTACTCTCGACTAATTTTTTGAACATGAAATGAGGTTAAGTCAAAATCGAAGCCCAAACGAACAACTGACATAAAAATCCATGTTTTACGTTGGATCCTTGAACTGATTTTTAAGATCAGATCGTTTAAAATCTCTGTCCCAATCGAATACGGCTTAAAAAAATACTTAAATTTAACACATGGCCGTCTACGATATTAGTGAAGAGAAAGACAAAATTCTTAGGCCATTGCAAACGGTATTAGCGCTGCCGTTATAGCGGTAAGGTTGGGAGGATGAGAATAAGCGGCAAAATTTTTCTCGGCTAGGTTACGTAACAATAAGCATTGAAAGGAGCCCAGTAATGTAACTTCTTTTACTTACAATATCATAGCAATAACAACGAAAAGTGGCCCGTCGTCGACTAGTATTACACCTCGCATTACACATTCTAATAACTGTGTCACTGATTTGCTAACTATCGATAATAAAACAATGTAATGAATCATTTTGTCAATACTCCCGTATCCATCAACCGAATTTATCATTATCTTCCACACATTTTTCTTATCAATAAATTGTTTTCAAGTAAAGGAGTGGGGAAAATCTACGTTCCGCATTTGCCCACAACTGCTAATTGCAATAAATTGTTATTGCAAGTGACTGCAGTGAGCGTGAAATCACGTTTTAAAGATAGGCAATGTTATTGTTATAACAACTAATGCTGTGGGAATCGCCAAGGAAGTGGTTTAATTTTGTTTATTATATAAAATGGAAAAATATTGTTATGGGTGATAATGTTCCGATGATAATTAGTGTGTGTTGTTATTTAATATTTATTGTACCGAACGAACTGAACCTTGACAAGGGATTTTCCCAAATATGCTATTAAATACAAGGACGACGATAGACCAAGCCGACAAGATCACTCTAGATACAGACCCCCTTTAAGCTGCGGACATGGGCATTAGAGATTTTTTCGAATGTGTTTGCTGTCTGTCAAAATTCGATTAAAACATAACTACAGATTACAGATTTGATTATCTGATTAGTTCGCTATTTGACTGTTAATTTTACTAATTTTTTTCACAAAACTTTGTTTATTTTGATGTGTAAGATACTTTCTGTGTGTGAATTATGGGGCTGTATTTATTTATAGCGAGTCTTAGTCAACATTCCACGAGAGAGGTCTTGCAATAAGAAAATCACAAAAATAATTTTAAAATAAATGAGGAACCAAGAAACCAATGAGGATCAATGAAGTAGAGATTGAGGATTCTTTTTATAAGCTCAAAACAACAAAAGGTCAAATGCAACCCAGGATTGTATCCCGGGTGGAAGCACAATATCAATGTAAATTTAGTCAATAATTTAAATAGTGAATAAATAAATACAGTTTTACGTTAAAAAACGTTATATTTATAAATTAATAAAAGCAGAAAAAGAAATATGGGCAAATTTTGGCTTTTTGCTTTTATTAATTTATCAATTCAATCGTCACTACGTTTGAGATTAATTGTTGAAAAAAATAGTGCTGCAATAAAATATTAATTACTCATATATTTTTTAATGACATCAGTGGCTCCCTCTGTGGTTAACGCGGCAGTCGCTGCGAACTGGTGGGTGGATTTTAGTGGTATAAGTTTTAACGTGGGTCCAGCGTCGAACAAAAATTAGGGAAGAGTGAAAAATGTATCATCCCCCAAACTCACCCCATTCACGCCGGTAACCAGGCCGGATGAGATGGAAAGGAACACACTCCCCAACAGGTAGGTCTGAGCGGTGCTTCTAATGACTGAGGATCGTGGTTTGGAGCCCACGTTAAACCGAAGGTCCTGTCGGGAATGGTCGACAACAAAAAATACTAAATTTAATATTTTTTAATGAATGAACGTTAAAACTGAAGGGATTTATTTGCTTCTTAAAACATCCCCCACCCCCCGGATTTTCTGTTTTAGTTATTGTTTTTGTTTTCAATATTAGGTAATTTTCATTTTCTTTTAAAATTTTTAATAAATTTTAAATGTTCAATGTATATTCGTATCAAATTGTATAAAAAGTCTTATTTTTAAGATATCTAATACCTACTAAATTTTCTGAATTTATTTTTAACAATTAGAAAAACAGTTTTTTTTTTATCTTGTCGGGAGGAATCTTGGGCATGATTCACGCGGTCCACCCCTCTGGGTGCGCCACTGTATTTATTTGATACAACGACCTTAACATCTTCACTTGTCCATTCAATTTACAGACAAAAACTTAAGTAAGTATTTACTTCCTTTTCTTTGTTTTTTTTTTTCCTTTTTGTTTTATGTCTGCGACATTTCCCATTCATTACACCCGTCTTTGAAAAAGTTATCCACATGAAAAAAGCTATTCAGGATTTAGTCTTGCTACTTGGGTACAATTGTACTAAATTCGGTACATTTAAAAAAATTTTGAGACATGAGAAATAAATAATATTTAGTTTAACGTTTTTTACAGCGATAATCCTCGGTACGAGAAAAGCAAAATTGGTTTGTGAAAAAATTACACATAATTGATAAGACGATCTTCGGTTATGAAAAAACTATACATAATTGATAAGACGATCTTGGGTTATGAAAAAACTATACATAATTGATAAGATGATATTGGGTTATGAAAAAACTATAAGTACTATTGTAAATAATAGTTGTCATGGTATGGTTACTAATATTAAAAATTTAATGATAATTAATTGATAAATTATCATTTTATTCGAAAAGTATGATCCTTATCGCAACAAAGTATATAACAACAAAGTTATATTTTTAGAAAATCTATAAAATAGTTTATATAAAAAAATTTCGTCTCTCCTATAGTTATCGAGATATATAATAAAATTTATTTTTTATATTTTTGCAAATATCTCGGAACTGATATTATTTAGAAAAAAATGTATCAAATAAAAAATTTGTCTTTTTAAATAGTCCACAAAATCAATTATATTCACTTTTACTCTAAAGTTAAAGATAATTGAGATATTTATAAAAATTTAGGAATTAACATAAAGAATTAAAAAAAAATCATAAAAACCTTGTTTTTCCTATTTTTATGGCTAATTATAGGTTTTCAGTTATATTTGATCCAGAATAATTAAAAAATTATCATATTATAACGTTATACCTTATTTTTTTAATTTTCCAACTTTTTCCATGCATTGGGTCTTGAAAATTTTAGAAAATCCATAAAAAATTATTTTTCTTGGAAACTGTAAGAGATACGGCAACAATGTATATAACTATTAAGTTGCATACTTATGAGATCTTAACTTTTGCTTCTTAGGAATTTTTGCAAATCTTATAGTTTTTCGAGATATTGACTGAAGAGTGGTTTTTACATTATTGCAAATATCTCGTAACTGATAAAACTTAGAAACAAACTCTTCAAATAAAAAAGTTGTCTTTTTCTACTGTCCATATAAAAAGTTATATTGACTTTTGTTCTTAAAGCGATAATAAGAGACGTATTAAGAAACATATAAAAAATTACCAAAAAATTTGAAAATTTAAAATTTTTTTAATAAAATTATATATTCATATTATGCATCTTAAAGTAGAGAAAGAGTCGCGAAAGGCACTGATCCACCACAGGCGACGTCTTAAGTCAGCGGCACGGAATTCAACTAAATAATTTGACGTTACTTTTGCTTCTCAAATTATGACAACACGTTGACATCAGGTGTTTATTAATTTAATATTTTGAGGTTAACTGTAGGTAACTCTGGTAACTGTTACCCATGATACAAGGAAAACAAGGTATGTTAAATTGCAGTCACAGCCTAAACCCCCAATCTAAGAATTATAAAATGTCGGGGGATGTCTTCTCCTTACAACGAAGGCATCCACTAAGAAGGGATTTTTCGAAAATCCACCCCAAAGGGGGTTTAAACGGGGGTTGAAATTTTTTGAAATGTATCTTAGAAACTACGACTGGTGGAGGTTTAAAAATTGGCATATATAGGTTCCTTTAATAAAATAATAATATAGGTGTTTCGAATTTTTTGAAAATCCACCTAGGGGTTGAAAAAGGGGTGTAGTATATTTTGAGGGGGGTACATATAACTTTCTATAATTTGAAGCTATATTGCTGAAAATTGGTACTATGCTTACTGTGTTAAAATAAGCAAGTACGTCCTTTGATGTTTTGGGAAATTTGCCCCCTAGAGGGTAGAAATGGAGGGGTAAGTTTCCAATATAAACATTTATACCCCTTTTCCATATGTGTGACATATTATATGTGATAAAAAGAGAGATAAAATCGTATCCGGGAGAACTTAGCGGACGATATGGATAAGCCCGATACCGTGAATATAGCTGGGTTGCCAGATTTAACAAAATCATCGGTTTTATCAAGATTTCTATAAATATACTATTAAATCAATTGCTTCAGGAATAATTTACTCTTAACAATTTGTATTATTTTATATGAAAAATTATAAACACAGTATGTTACGGGTGGAGGTGTTTATTATGTACCTTAGTAATAAATATATATAAACTATGTATATTTTTTGCCCGCATTCCTTTTGCAGATCAAAATCCGTGACGCGGAATTTACAAAATTATTCTAGCACTAAGTAGAAATGTGTTTTGAAAAGAGTAAACAAAGTTAAAACTATTAAAATAAATTCGATAAACAAAAATTTATTAAAAATAAATAAATGTTTGCCTCAAATGGCTATTTATATAAGGCAAGTAAATGTTTGTTTCGACGGCAGTTAATGTAAATATACGGAGCCATTTTGTTCGTTCTACAATGTAATGTACAGAAATAGCGAAAACATAAAACATAAGGATATAAGTACTTAGGTATGTTTATTATTGTTTATTTACTTTTTACATATTAAGAATATAAAAGTTCATTAAATTTTAATATTATTTAAGTCTACATAATATCGTTTTAACGCAATTAAACCGAAACTTTTTGCCTATAAAAATAAATCAAACAAATCATTTATTTAACTCAAAACTAATTTTTTTTTCAGTGTGGGATTACTAAAAATTATTAAAGCGAAACTGTACGCCTACATATATTTTAGTCAATTTCTGCCTTATTTACACTGCTAACATTAAAACTGGTATATTTTCGTACGACTTCTATTTGTTTTTGGTACATTAATAAAATTTGCAGCGACAACACTACTAGATTCATCGTCAGTGAAGATGAAAGCACCATTGTTGGAAGTTTTTGAACCATGCAGGAGGCGCTTGGAGCAGGCAGTATAATTATTTTTTGAAGGCCAGCTGGTCTGTGATTAAATAAAAATCATTCGGCGGCTGGTCTTTAAATTTCTCGTATTTGAGGAAAAAAATGCTTTTAAAAAAGATGTCCTGTAACTGTATTACATTGAAACTGCTTTCGGCTTGGTTTATTAAATCGAATTTTTAAAAAAAATTATTTTCATTATGTACAAGTTGTCTCAAAAACACGGAACGTATCAAAATTGTATTTTTTTAAATGGAAAGTCATGTAAGTATATTATTTCATTTTCTATTTCTACGATCAAAATAAAAATTCTTTAACATGGTATTTTTTTAAACCAAATTCGCACTGAAGTTTACTAACTCATTAACTTTTGTGCTGCACTTATAAAAATTCATCAACTTATACAAGGTGTCCAAAAAGTACGTCAAAATAACACTTCCAGTTTGTCTAAATTGAGTCAACATTCTTTCGAAAAAGGCTTTATTTAGATCTTGGAAAATTTTTGAGCGTAAACTGGTGAGGTAGTGAGCAGCTTTGCAGACATTCTCCAAGAATAAAACTCATAATAATTCGTTTTTCTTTTGGATAAATTATCATTTTGAATAATACAATAAAAAGAAAAAAAAAATTACCAATTACCACTAATATAACTAAATGGCGATTCCATTATACAGAAAGTAAAAATTACTTCTTGTTAAGTTTCACAAATTTATTTAGCTTCCTGAGACGTGTTTCGGCCCTTTCGAGTCATTTTCAAAGAAGAACTAACTGTATGACATTACAAAGGTATTATCTAATATATATCTTATTACGGTAATTATAAACAAGTCATAAAACTTAAATTAGAATTCGAATGATTGAATGGTCAACTGTGGTGTGGTGAATGGCTTTGAGAATCATGACTTATCGATGGGATTGTTTTTAGATCTGTCAAAGGCCTTTGACAGCCTGGACCATAAAATATTGTTAGAGAAACTAGAGCGGTATGGCATTAGGGGTCCAGCCCTGAACTGGATAAATTCATATCTTTATAACCGTAAGCAAAGGGTGGTGATCGAGAGTAATGGGGTACGGCACATCTCTCAGGAGGGTACCATGCAAATGGGAATACCACAGGGTAGTGTCATGGGTCCATTGCTATTCATCTTTTATGTAAATGATTTAGCATCACAAATAATAAATCAAGACTGCCAACTAGTAAACTTTGCTGACGACACTAACATTTTAACAATAGCAAAATCGCTTAACGACTTACTACAGATATCAAATGACCGTTTAGAAAGGGCTGAGGAGTGGTTCAGACTTAATAGATTAATTCTAAATAATGAAAAAACTCATGTTATTTGCTTCCGAACGAAGCAGAGCTGCGCAGGCATTCCAGGCGAGGTCCCGCTTCATTCTCGGACTGTGGCACTGGAGGGAAGCACGAAGTTCCTTGGGCTCGACATAGACCAGAATCTGGACTGGGTCGGGCAGGTTGGGGAGGTTTGCAGGAGAATAAACTCTTCGTGCTACTCCCTAAGAGTCATGGCAGGGTACTTGGATAGAGACAATCTTAGGGCTGTCTACTTTGCAAACATTCACTCAGTGCTTCGCTTCGGAGTTATGTTCTGGGGAGGGAGCGTGGACGCAAAACGTGCTTTTGTGGGACAAAAAAGCGCTATTCGCATTCTGGCGGGACTCCCGTATAGAAATACATGTAGGGGTAAGTTCAAGGAACATAACATCCTAACACTTCCGGGCCTGTATATATACGAGTGTCTTATTTTTCTGTTTAAAAATAAACACAAGTTTCGTGAGTTTGAGGTACGACACGACTTTGGCACGCGCTGGATTGGCTACAACATCCCCATCCATAGATTAACAAATACTGAGAGGGGACCTGCTTATTCTTGTGTGAAATTTTTTAACAAACTAAACGATCAAATAAAGACTGAAATTAATTTTAAGGTTTATAAAAAGTCTGTTTTTTAAACTATTGGTAGAAATAGAGCCTTACACGGTGGAAGAATTCTTGAATTACTAGGATGTAATTTTTTTTTTTAACTATACATGTGTGTGCTCGTTGGAATATTTTATTCAGTCTTGTGAGCGTTCACATTGTGATTGTATTTTAATCTTTTTTATTACTCTTGTGAGCGTTCACATTGTGAATGTATTTTAACCTCTTTTAATTTTGAAAATTTTAATGTGTTAAAACCTTAACTTAATTTTTTTTAAACCAATTCTGTATTGTCTTGTGATATTTTGCAGGATAGTCATTTGGGACCTACAGTTGGTCCCAGTAAGATTGCTTCTACTTGATTTTGACGCTTACTCATTAAACTTAGGTGCTTCAACATGTTTGTGACGTGACCTATTTTTTCCTGAATAAAGAGAATTTTGAATTTGAATTTGAATTTGAATTTGTGGTGTTTTCTATTTATAAAGTGCAGATGTATATTTTGTCCTAAATTAGTTTGGGATTAAGAATTAGGGAAGCACCTGAAGGTATTTCGGTTTGATTATTATTAACATTACATTTGTTTTTTTATGGCTTTTTTGGCGACATAATTGTTTCTAATAGGTTTAGATCGGCTAACCCTGTTTTATTTTGTTTTTTTATAATAGATGTTTTGTGTTTTTTAAAGATCTCTCTTTCATAATTTGAGGTAAAGCGGTCAGAAATGTGAGGGACAAAAGTATATGCTAGGATTTATCAAACTCCTATTGTGTAGCTGGCGTTCTCTAGGACTAGAAGGTATCTTAAAACTCATTATGGAATCCTTCTTCTTGTCGTCAAAAACACAACTACATCCATTTTGATTCATATTCGCTTAACATCAAATCATCGCCAATTTTATAAAGTAAATATTTACTTGGATCATCCTGTATTTCTTTAACCGTATAAGAAATGAAATCGCCTGTTGCTGTATAGTCCCTTAGTAACGGGACACCCTATATATCATACATAAAGTTCCCACAAAAGTAACAATACCAAAAGGATTCCCAATATGGTGTTTTAATTAGATGTGCACCACAAAGCTTATACCTCGCAAAAAATGTATTACTTTTTTCCTTGTATAATAAATACTTAAATACCTATTTTGCTTTTTATAAATAAATACTAAAAGAAATAAATGTCGTTTTCTCCTTTTTCTTTTGTTTTATAATGTTTTTACATCCCTTTTGGTAGGTACGGTAGTATCTGCGCTATATTTTTACGAAAAATGAAGAATCCCTTAGAAAATTTAATAGATGCGAAGGCGAAGGTACAATAACTTAGTCCGGTTCTGTTTCTGTAGCCAACCGCTTAACGTAAAATATACCAGACTTCAACAGGGTGCCATTAATGACAGGTGATGCGGTGAGTTCTTAGATTAATTTAACTTTATTAATGGTATAACTGCCTGTTTCGGGTATAAGCGATGGTAGACTCATGTCAATTCTGAAAAATTCCCAAAATGATAAAGGATCGGCTTTTGGGGTCCACTTGGGGGATAGTTAGGTTGTCAACTGACAATAATAGTCTTAATGAGATTTTTGTGTAATATCCTCAAGTTATTACCAATGATAACTATTTAACCTTAAACAGACATACTTAAGTAATTAAAAAACTGTTCTCACAGAATACTAATATACTTTACAAGTAACATTCTTTTATTCCAGAGTTAAACGGTTTTTTATTGACAATTAAGCATTGTTTTCAATTGAGGTATAGATATACGTTCTTAATAAAGTAATTGTTCAATTGTACAGCAGACATTCTTTTTTAAAAACAAAGAGGTACGAACGGTACTCTAAAAATGTGCTAATTGTATAGGCCAAGAAGTAGTAAAGAAATGATACGCCAAGTGAATTAAAATTAATAAACACTATAGCGATTTTTTACTGTTTAGTAAAATATTGCCTTACCACTTACCATGAAGGTAAATTTTTAAAATCTAGATATGTCAAAAACGGCTACTCAAATCAACTCTTACCACGTATACCTTTTTTAGGTAGAAGACGTTGGAGAATGGGATTGTTTATAGAAAAGTTAAATACAGAGTGGCTCAAAAAAGTTATTTCGTTTTAAATGTGTGCCAGGAACAGCAGGTACAATTTGGCGCCCTCTAAATTTTACAATAAAAATGAGAGCAGATTTTAATTTTTCACCCCACAAAACCCCCCCTAGCCGAATATTGTGACTAGGGAATTCAATCCCGCACCCAAACTTTAATCCCGCAAACCTGCGGGAGTGAGCCTGTCGATCCCACGGGATAGCAAACAATGAACTGCAGTATTTTTGGTCAACGCGTCGGGGATTCCCCGCCCTGCTGGGCTATTGAAAATGCGTTAAACAGAACAGTTTTCTTGCGTACGTGCGAAAGTAAGAGCGTTATTCAACTAGTATCTAGTGACATTTTTATCAAGTGGTTGAATATTATACATGGAATTTAAACAGCAATCACAAAAATGGGTGTCAGTGTAGTTCACATGTTCACAAAGAGAATAAAGGTTCAAGTTTAGTTTGGAATTATTTTTTAAAGTCTGAGGATGGTCTTACAGCTAAATATACGTTATGCCAATACTAGCATTAACAAAATCTCTGCTCGTTCCACCAAAGGTGTTCACCACACCCACTTACAAACAAAGCATAATAATAACTTAAAAGTTCAGAGCAGCAACGGTAATGTTGATATTGATAAAATAACACAGGAAATGAAAGCTAGTATTGTTATTCCAAAGTCAGTGTGATGACATTCCATACGGCGGTAAACAGTCTCAAAGAGACCGACGTTTACCGCCGTATGGAATGATTGGAATGTCATCACACTGACATTGGATAAATTATACCAGCAGCTCGAGTAGTTCGTTTAGTTCTATCGCTAAGCGCTCAGATGTTAGTGGTTCTTCTGTGCTACCTAAGAAAATGAAAATTACAGATTTTTTTTCATTTGAGAAAAAAGTTTCGATGGAGGAAAGAGTGTCTCGATTGGTAAGCTAAAGATGGTATATGTACTCTTTGGAAAGTTTATCACATCGATCGATATGCGCCAACTATTCGAATCAGAGAGGGCCACAAAATATGTATCTATGCCCGCCCAAGCATCACTTGACCAGTTACTAAAACATGATATGACACTTTTTAAATGCGGAGGGAATAGAGGAATGTACTTGCAACTAGTGATGGGAAAAATCGAGTTATTTTAATAACCGAATACCGAGTATTCGAGTGATTTAAAAAACCGAATGATAATCGATCGTTCACTCAAATTCTATGAGGGGCAATTTAAAAAAAAAATATTTTTTTAATCACTTAAATAATGAAGCACATATATTTTTAGACTTCTAAAAAAAAAAATGGTCGCCAGTTCCATAAAGTAACTACTTTGTATAGCCCCGCAATGAGGGATCGGTTATTTTTTTAACTCGAGTGATCCCATCACTATCAAAAACCATTATGTTCATCACTCATTTCGTCACTCGAATGATTTCCGAAGATAATCGAATCATTCATGTGATTGAAAAAACCGAGTGATCGATTATTTTTCACTCGAGTTATCCCATCACTACTTGCAACCTGCATATAACTGTGTAAAACTTATTCCGCCGACAAGTGTAGAAGCTGAACGTGCGTTTTCAGCCGCAGGATACATGTGCAATAAAATAAGATTAAATCTAAAAGATGAAACATTAAACATGTTATCTTTTCTCCGAAAATACTTCCAAAATCAATGTAACATGTAACCGTTAAACTAGTCGTACTATTGTAATGTACCTATATTATATGCAATAAATATTTTTCTCCACGACCATTACTGAATGCAATAACTCCAAAATCATTTTTCATAATAGAATGTAAAAATTCTCGCTCTTGAGTTGGAATATTTATTCTGAAACACTTGCTTCTTATGCGGTTTGCGTGTATTTTCATTCCATAACAAGATACGGAATGAATATTCTGCTACCCTACTCTGTTTTTAATTGCATAAAACAACTTGTTATTAACATATAGCACCCACAATGACATCGAGTCCCGCAAATCCCGCACGTTTAATCCCGCAATGTCAATCCCGCGGGATCCAGCATTTGCATGATTCAGCATTTGCGGGATTGGATTCCCTAATTGTGACATACATTCATTAAGAAAGTTATTTATGAAAAACCAAATTGACCTTTTGACACTCTGTATCTCCGCTTATCCACTTATGGACTGAGGTAAGTTGGGTTCATAGACAATTTACCTTTAGATACCTACAGCTTATCTCCTGCGCAAACAAAAGTTACGTTTTATGGGTAAAAAAATACGTCCGAGCGCATGACTCGTCGGTCAGCTGTCTTCATTCGGGGAACCTTCGTGCATGCGCACAAACCTCGTGTTATCGGCCGTCCTACTTTATCGACAATAATCGACGCGCTCAAGAATACTCTCCAGAACCGACTCGGCCGCCATTTTTGTTGTTGTGTTTTAAGGTTTCTCTTCTCTGCGGATTCCTTGTAGTTTTCTAAAGTTTTCAGCTATCGGATCGGCTATCGTGGATTGTGGGACTGGTGTTTA
The DNA here is from genome assembly GCA_963969555.1 of Polydrusus pterygomalis. Taxonomy (NCBI): domain Eukaryota; kingdom Metazoa; phylum Arthropoda; class Insecta; order Coleoptera; family Curculionidae; genus Polydrusus; species Polydrusus pterygomalis. The sequence continues at coordinate 9,788,069 of OZ018376.1, forward strand.
ATATTTATGGATTTCTGGTTTTTGTGTAGTTTAGTTAGTGAATTGTGTTTGTGCTTTTAATGACTCGGATTGTAATATAAACAATGACTAGTACTAGTTGCAGCCGTTGTATAATTGTATTATGCCCAAATAGGGGTAAAATAAACCCTCTATGGTGGCATATGAGCAAGAATTTAAATTTTAAAGCACGGACCTGTCTATTTTCCCATTGGTCAAACGATAATGTTGCAGTGCGCATGTCTAATAGTTCCCAGTTTTGTTTCCATGCGCGAGGCCATAAAACTGCCACATTCGTGATTATTGTTTGTTTATCTAAAGGTAAATTGTCTATGGTTGGGTTAGATCATCATATTTACCCATTTAACCCTCAGGAATTTGTGGTAGCATTTTTTCCGCACATTTTAGAGACACCCCGTTTAATGTCATTATGTTTGTAACGTACAACTACATCAGATAGTTACCAAGTTACCTATATTTTTTCAAAACTTGTTAGTTAGTTGATGGTATTATTTTACTGCAGATGCTGACTTTTTATTCAGAAAAATATAAAATGAAAGTAAAGTATCACCTAATCACATTGCAAATTCTCACGCTACAATTCCAAGAAGGTATTATTTAACAAAATTATCGTAATACTTGATCTTTCAAAAAATGCTTATCGTAAATTAATATTTAGTATGCATCCGTTTAGAACAAGGTATGTGTTTCCGGTCAAAACACAAAATTGATGTTTTTGTATGTTAAAAAAAGGAGGCTAAGGCCAAGAGGGCTTGCTTATCTAGTACTCTATAGTGCTATAATTTGTAAAGAATGTAAAATAGTAATTTTTTTTTATAATTTTATCGACAAATAATGTTGAGATAACGTAGACTGTAGACATGCCTTCTTAGATAGATTTGCTAAAAACAAATAAAATGTTTAAAAACGGAGGTGCAGTTCACATACACCGATAATAAGGACCACTCTTAATAATTTTTTCCGCACCTTTGGGTATATCCACTCTTGTGGTACAAACTACCATTAAATAATCAAACTGTATTTTTCGCATCTAATTTTGTGTAAAAAAGTATTTATCTTTTTAATTAAAATGTTTAATTCCGCCTATAAAAACAACTATTTAATCACAAAACTACGGCCATGGCCGTGAATATTTCCGTTTTATAAAATGAATTTAAAGAGGTTTTATTATTTTACCGTTAATTTTTTTAAATTAACGTATAAAATGGAATAATTTTTTAGAAAAAAATACCTTTACTTATTTCCTCTTTTTTTTGTAATACACACCACTCTACTCTAGCTTAGGCAGTTTTATACACTTTTACAAAATGGAACACTTTTGTTATTTTTATGGAAAATCTTGTTAAAAGCAACTTTTACTAACTACTAATTACGTAATTTTTATATCTTAGAATTCTTTATTTTGTTATATTTACGAAAAACACTGCCTATTCATTTATTTAAAACAATCCCAATTAATAGCAGAAATTGGAAACAAAGCATTATTGTTTCCCTGTAATAAAACATATTAGCATTTCATTAGAAAAAAAACAATTAAAAGTATTGTCATTCATGTCTGTGTCAATGTGTCATAGGCTCATTCACGTAAAATATAATAATATATCATTACTTACGTGTGTTTATGATTTTTTTTGTTTTTCCTTATTTGCGTATGCATTGTTAATTACAAATACAAACAAAATCATGACGACGACGCGACGGTTTGCTGTATCATAATAATATTCTAATTTTACATCAAAATACCGGCTGTACATACAAGTAAAAAGGGACGCCGGCTGTATCTTGGAAACCGTTGAACTTGCGGGAAAAAAATATTTATTACAAAAATGACCAAGAGAAATTGCTGGAAATTATTATTAAGTTTCCTGGTTGGCCGCTAGGGAACGTAACTATAGTGACCTAACAGGAAGCGGGATTTTCTCAAAAATTCTCATAGTAAACATGTATCAAATATAGCATTTTTTCAATCTAATAAAAATTCTGGATAACTTTTGCTTTTGGGTTTTTGCTCTAGATGCTCTAGATGCTCTAGTTTTTGAACAAGAAATTGTAAAAGTTGACCTTCAATTTATTTTTACGTGTAAACAGATAAAATTTGCCCCAAATGCAAAAAAAATTGGAATTTCTTGTTAATTTTTGATCAAGTTGGGAAATAGGGCAGTGATTTCCGGTATAGAAAATTGTTTTTAAGGGCTTATTTCTAAAATTTTGTTTAAAAATGATTCGTCGTCGTGTTTTTAGTTCAAAAGGGAAGAGAACAAGTCAATTAAACTATAAAACTTATAAAATCGATTATAAAAAAAACAAACAAAATCAGCAAAATAACTAATCTTGTCTTTGATTAACCCCAACCCCACCGCTAATAAGTACCCTTTGCGCAGGCTTGAGAATTTTTTCTTTGTTTTCACTTACATCGTAGACGGCCATGATAATCATATACGTCCTTGGAATTACATAATATCGATAAAAATTATAGCTTTCCCGACTATTCATTCTTTAATGGAACTTGGAACATTAATGAAAAATAAATATTCTAGTTGTTGATTTACCATAAAAATAATAATTGAAAGCTACAGTTTTCAGGGTTGTTCGGCTATTTAGGTTAAGTTACTGAAAATAATAATTTCCACACTTGTGTACCTGATCTGGAGCGTGTCTTAGTGCACCTTATTAAATAAAAAAATCTTTAGAATTATTTTATGCAGGCGCAGGCAGTTCCAGTAACCCTTTACGACTATGACGGATATATATATTCGCTTTCTTAAAAAGCTTAAAAGGTTTTTGATATTTACTGCTAGTTTTAAAGGTATGGTTGCTGGAAAAGCGGACGAAAAAAAAACAGCTTAATAACAAGGGGAAGAGAACCACAATACATAGACAATTTTTGACAGGATCAATAGGTACCCAGTAATAATATAAATCAGGTACAGGGGCGGATGGGCCCACCGGGACACCGGGAGATTTCCCGGTGCGCCGGTCCCTCAGGCGCCGATAGGCGTCGCCGCAATTTGCGAACTTTTTCTTTTCTTTTTTATCAATTTGAATTAATTTTGAAAATAATCGAAGAAGCAAAAAACCAGAATTTATTTATGTTATCTTTATGTTACATATTTTTAATTTATTTTTTATATTAATAATAAATATTTTTTTCATCTACTTAAATGTTTTTAAATGTAAAAAATGAAGCTTGTTTTTTTATTTATGAGTTAGAAAAAATACATATTTATGTCTTTTCATTTTTTTATTGGATCGACACGACGCGGCGCCGGCGCCGTTTCAATTGACTTCCCGCGCCGGTCCGAGGTGTCCCATCCGCCCCTGATCAGGTAGTTCTTTAGCTGTATCAAACTTTTTTTTCATGAATAGGAAAGAAAAACACAAAGTATTCCTCCACAAAATTTAATAGAATAAAAATTCTTAGGTTAAATGTATCTACATGTTTCGAACGCAGAAACGTTCATCATCAGGAGACAGAAAAGGTATATAGCAAGAGAGAAAATGATAAGTGGTAGGCATAAAACCTTAATGGAGCTTTTATGGCAGCAAAAGTTGTATTGTTGAAATTACATTATGTGAAGATATAAAATGAAAATAAGTTAACACATACGGAGTATGTGGAAAAGTAAGTTAAAAAGGGGGTCTCGAACAACCAAAAAGAGGAACATGGAGTTAGAAAAACCCTTCTAAAAAAAGATGTCAAGGTTTGCTTAAAAATATGTCTTGTAGATATTGTAAAATGTGGAAAATAATTTTATGTATATAAATTGAGCAATGTGGGCATCATGTATCAAATTGGAGTATTTTTCCAAAAAGGTTGTTTGGGGCACTGAATTTTACAGTCCTTTTTTTAAATGTAAAAGTTGGAAAGGGCACAAAAAAGGGAATACGACCAACTATTTACTTTCGCACTTCGGTAAGTAATGTAGACGAAATTTGTTTTTCATAAAAATTATTGAAAATGTTGCCCATTAGATCGAAGTGTGTTTCGTGAAATAAAGCTGTTACTTCTTACTTCTGCTTGAGTTCGCGATCTGTCACCAAAGCCAATCATCATTAAAATTTCGTTTTTGTTTGATTCAATTAAATAACTCATTTTAGTATAGCAAAAATACTTTTTACTATAAAGTAACGGTTTAAAAAGCACAAAATATTACAATAGATAAGTACCTATTCCCTTCTTCTAAATTGAAAATAATAATAATTTGTTTATTAATTTTACATCATTTCACAGTTACAATGAACCAATTAACAAATGGGTATATTATAGGCTATTTAAAATAAAATAGGTAGATAATAATATACCTAACAATAATTCAAAAATTTTGTGATAACAAGAAATTTAGACGTAAATTTTATATTGAAACGGAATAATTATGCCTAAAAAAACACTAACACGCTAATTTAGATTTATACTGCACACAGCTAAAAAGGTCAAATCTATTTTGGAGCAGATTATAATAATATGTGTTGCACAATCATCGATAAATAGGGGAGTATTTGCAGATATTGGTACGCGCGGTTGGTACATAAAAAGTGTGGGAATGACGGGTTTTAAGGACGAGGAATTGCAGGTTTTCTAATATATCACTGCATTCAACTCTATTATGCAAGATATTATGGAGAAATTTAAGTTGAGAAACTGTACGTCGATCTTCTAAGGAGCAAAACGAGTGCCTTTGCAATATCAATTTTAAAACTTAGATATTTTAGAAAACGTCGTTGGACCCTTTCGATGCGATTAAGGTGCACTTGATAATATGGAGACCATACAACCGAAGCGTACTCCAATTTAGATCTTACAAATGCATAAAAAAGTATTTTTAGTGTATGACAATTTAAAAAATAACGAGAATGTCTTATTATAAAACCTAGGGATCGACAGGAGGCAACAAGGTCATTTATTTGGGAAACGATAGTTTACTGTCAAATAATACACCCAAATCGCGAAAAGTCTCAGCTCTGTCCACTGTAATGTTATTAATTTTGTAATCATACACAATGGTATGGCGTTTTAATGAAAAGGTCATTATGTTACACTTACTGATATTTAACGGCAATTTATTTTAAACACACCATCTATATAATCATGTCAATGGACATTTGAAGTTTTTCACAATCTGCCAGGTTACGAATACGAGCATAGATTTTCTTGTCATCGGTATAAAGAAGACCATCACTGTCAAGATTATTAACTATATCATTAATAAATATTATAAACATTAAAGGACCCAAAATGAACCCCTGTGGTACACCCGATGTAGCATCCAATGGCACAGGTGATTGGCCACCGCACTCCACTATTTGTTGTCGTTCATTTAGATAAGAATGGAAAAACTTTATAAGATTATCTGAGATACTAAACGAGCTGAGTTTATTAAGTAAAATTCTATGGTCCAAATGCCTTAGAAAAGTCTGTGAAAATAACATCAACCTGACAGTTCTGATCAAAGGCTTCAGCCACAAATTGTTTAAAACAAACTAAGTTGGACGTTGTAGATTTGCCATTAACAAAACCGTGTTGTTTATCCGACAGCTTACTTTAAGGCTGCACCCAGCGGCGCAACCAGGATTTCGTTTTAGGGGGGGCTACCAGAGAGGATCATTCTTTCTTTCTTTCTTTCGTTCTTAAAAAAAGCGCCGCAGGCAAATTTTTTTTGGCTGCCACGCCCTTTTTTGGTCTATTAAAGAAAATCTAAAAAGGCTACCTTTAATTTTTTGGTAGCATAAAAAATTGTAGAAATAATAATTAGCCTCACGATTTTTTAAAATTTTTAACGTGCTTAAAATTTTTTTTTTACACTTTCTAGGATAAGTAGAATATTAAATCATCGTTAAACACATACCTACTTTAAATAATTATTTTAAATCTTCTTTACTATTTCGTAGAAAATATTTTTTTCCACGGCTGTTAAATAAAACACGCTACAATAAAAAAAGACTAGCCAAATACTACAAACTTTTATTTTAAACTAAGTGTAAACATAACGTATTAATTGAAACTTTTACAAATTGAACTGAAGTCTACGAGGTCCCAGATTTTGAAGTTCTTTTATCACTTCATCAACCGATACTGGTATTTCTCGATGGATGTTTAAATGGGCTAGACCATTTAGTCTATTTTCTGTCATTGTATTGCGCAAATAAGTTTTGAAGGAACTTCAAAGGGGGGGCTTTAGCCCCCCTAGCCCCCCCCCCCGTAGTTGCGCCACTGGCTGCACCGAGTACCGAGTAGTTCGGTGCTCGGCCAGAGTAATGAGTACTTGGTGCTCGGTCTTATATTCATTACTCGGCCGAGTATAGTAGAATATTAGAAGCAATCCTTTTCGGCATGTCAAAAACAGTAAGAAATCCTCCTGTACCATTAAGGATAGCGGAAAACTTTTGACAAAGCTTATTAAGGGGTAAGAGATGCTTCTTTTAAAATTAATTCCGTCTAAACTATACAGGGTGCTCCAAAAAACCGAAACGGTAAAAATTTTCCATTTTTTAAATAGAACACCCTGTGTTTTTTAAAATTTTCAGATTCTACATAAAATTATAATTATTTTTTATTAAATGCATTTTTAGTCCATACTTAATAGTTTCCGAGATGTTGACTTTTGAAAAATATCATTACTCGGCAGCCGAGTACTAGGTACTCAGTCAATACCATCAGCCGAGTATTCGGAACTCGGTCAAGTTAAAAAACAGGGCTCGGTGCAGCCCTAGCTTACTTATTAATAATAATAACAAAACCCAAATTGTAGTATCGATTGTTGCTTAAAATTTAGATTACCGAAATGAAAAAGTAAATAGTCCTTTTTCCAACGAGCTACCACAATCCTATATACCTTTACATTTGAAAAAAAAAGTTGGGGGCGGTTTCTACCCCCAAATGAGGGGGAAATTTCATGAAGACACGCAAAAAGTGCAAAACTGAAAATAAACGCAGTCATAGTTCTGTCAAAAAATCCACCTTGTATAAGAACTGTTTATTTTAAAAAATTGCGCGTTAAAAATACAGCTTTTTTATTTGCTGCTTTTTCGCTGAAATAACTAAAACGGTAACAAAATATTCATCCGGTGTAATTTTCTGCAAATTACCGCCTATTGCATTTATGTATATTTCTGGAAACAGTAGCATTGGCTAGCGTGCAATATTTTAATGATGTTATTGATATTAACGTTTATTAACTGTATTTTATGCAGTTTTTCAATGTTAGTTTTAATGATATAATGTTGTACACTTGAGCTACATATTTACGCGCAGTTTTAATTTGGTTATTCCTGGTAAACAACTGAAAAATTGCAACGAGTAGAAAACATACCGTGCGAGCAAAAAATATTTGCATCAAAGAGGGCTTGGATTAATAAACGTAGGGCTTGGTTTAGATCACAATGATATGGGGACGATATATCTAACCAAATCTAGGTTACAATTTTGTCAAATTCATATTATGACATGATATGCCAATCATATACAATAAATTTTGGGTAAACCATTGAGATTAATTCCTGCGTCTTTCAAAATCTTCGGCTTGTATTTCTTGGAATACTTGCACTTTATAAGGAAATAAATTTAGCTGCTTCTTAAGAATAGTCCTACATGTTCCATAAGATCTTCCCACTTCTTGGGACAGGCGTCTTATTCAATTTGTTGACGTATTTTGCATTATTTCACGAACGTTTGCAACAAGTTTTTCTGTTCTTACAGATGGTCTTCCTGCTCCTTTTTTGTGTTGTATAGAACCTGTTTTCCTAAACACACCCACGGTTCTTTTAAGGCAATGATAAAAATCCCCAGCAATAAAAGCAACGTTAGGAAAATGTTCGTAAAAATCGTCCATGCACAAACCCGGATTGTATTGCCACTCACCATTTACTCTAACCCCGTTTCGAAAATACGCTTCAACCATGAATGTTTTGTGCTGTTCCGTAAAGCCCATTGTGTGAATTGTTCAAGAAATTGGAGAAATTAGCGATGAATCAAATTACTTGTAACGGAATAACTGATTAATTGTTAATTCAGGTAGTTACTGACACCCAACAGGTATTAAGCTCTACGGCTAAGCAGTACGTCCTTCCTTAGATGCAAGGCCCTCTTTGATGCAAATAAATTTTGCTCGCACGGTATTTGCTACAGTATAAAGTAGCGCACAGACTTGTCGAGCGGTTCGTCGAGCCGCAAGACGAACAAAATAGCGGACGCGAGACTGTAGTTTTGTTCGCCAGTTCAACAAAAGTAATTATGAATATTTATGTGCAGTGGCGGCGCGGCGTAAGCTATAAAAACAAAAGGAACAGAAAAAGTGGGCGAAGGAATGGCTTTTGAAGCGAAACCAGTTTTCCCATATTTGCCTTTTAAACGAGCTAAGATTGGACCCGGGAAATTGGTTTCATTATTTGCGAATGGATAACGAAACCTATTGTACTCTTTTAAAATTAGTAATCCCTCTTACGATCAAACAAGACACGCAGTTAAGACACGCTATTACACTACTTGAGTGACTTGCAGCAACTTTAAGGTTCCTTGCTACAGGCAGAAGTTACGAAGAATTAAAATTTTTGGTTATCACATCGCCTCAACTGTGGGTGACATTATTTTTGACCAAAAAAGCGGATAATATGTATATCCGATTTATATTTGAATTTTTAAATTCAAGTGGTATGCAATTTTCTTACCTGTGACAATCATATATACAGGGTGGTCCAACGAAAACTTAACACCTCGATTTTCCTGCTTTAAAATGAAATTGTGGAAAATCGCTCGGACCCGTCGATTTTTATTTCGAGGGGGACATCGTTTGCGTATATTGTCAATCTTGTTACTTCAAGCCCCTAGGAGGGGGGGGGGGGGTAAGATTTAAAGCTTAAATGGATACCCCTATTTTATATAATTTTTTTGGATTCTGCATAAAATTCCGAACATTTTTTAATAAAAGCATTATTAGTCTATACTTAACAGTTTCCTAGATATTGACTCTTGAAAAATTACATTTTTGAACTTTGGCAGCATCTAGCTTTCTAACTGTACGTCTTCGAGCAAAACGGCTTACATGTCCCTATCTTCGATTTTTATTATCTTTCCAATAGTGTCAACTTCCGGTTACACCGGAAGTAGGTACTATATTTCTTACATCCGGTTTAACCGAAAGTTGACACTATTGGAAAGATAATAAAAATTCTTTGTATCATGGTTTAATACTAAAAATTTCCAAAAAGGTAATTTTAAGTAACAGTCCTCTGCTGTTCCTATAAGTAAGTCGTAAAAAACATCGAAACTATTAAAATAAAATATGTTAATATATAATTAGATAGAACCTGTTAAACTTGTGTTAAGTTTTTGGGGTTAGTGAAAAGCAATAGTCGTGTATAGACACTAGATAGATAGACAAATAATATGTACTGCTGCAAATTAACAATTAAAAATGTAAGACGCGTCTCGTCAAACCGTGTTTTTAAGAGAAATTTTTTAATTTCTTTTATAACAACTTCCCAGACTAGACATTGATACGAGTAGTGAGTAGTGTATATAAGGCGAAAGCTCGTTATTACTGAAAATGGAAAAGAAACACAACACTTGGAATAATGTTGATGGAATGTTTTTTTTTAAATTATACAGTAGCAATTATTTATATTTCAATTAGATATATCTTAGACGAGGTCTAAGTACTAGATAAGTATCAGATTTTGAGAATGGAAAATAGTTTTTAAGGTTTTGTTTCTAAAATTTGTTTAAAAATGATTCATCGTCGTGTTTTTAGTTCGAAAAGGAAGAGGACAATTCAGTTAAACTAGTCTAAGAAAATCGAATATAAAAAACAAACAAAATAAACAATCTTCTATGTAATCGCGTACCTAACATCAATTCAAATATTAGTTAGTATACAGTGAGGACCTAAAGTCCCCCCCCCCCCCCCCTAACTTCTAAACCGTTCGGTATATTTTAATGACATTTTGAACGATAATATTTGAGCAAGTCTTGCACTTTTTGACATACCAATGACAGCTTTAAATGTCAAGATGACAGCTGGGTCCGCTTTTGGAATATTTTTTTAAATGGAACACCCTGTATATTTTTACATTTTTAAATTCCACATAAAATTATAATTATTTTTTATTAAATGCATTATTAGTCTATACTTCATAGTTTCCGAGATATTGACTCTCGAAAATTGACATTTTTGAACTTTGACAGCTTATAGCCTTCTAACAGTACGTCTTAGAGCAAAACGGCTTACATGTCGTCCCTATCTTCAATTTTTATTATCTTCCCAAAAAAATCAACTTCCTGTTAAACCGGATGCAACTCGAAAGCAGGAAATATAGTTGTTCCGGTATACAGAATAAGTCTTGATGCGTTAGAAATTGCGATAGGGTTGCAATTAGGAAAAATGTTTGATTTTTAATTCTGCATTGAATGACATAAAAATATACAGGGGTTCCTATTTGAAATAAGAAAAATAAATTGCTTTAAAGTTTGCAAAGTTTGACACTAAACTTTGGACACCCTGTACAATTCGTGTTAACCAAACTTGGTTAACGCAACTGTTATACCTTATTTAATAAGTACCTTTGTATAATTTTATTAACGAGGCATTTTTTTTATTTTTTATTTATTTTTAATACCAGTGGTGCAAAACTGATATTTTTTAGTTTTTATTTTTTTCGTCTATAATACTGAATCGATTTTAATAAAATTTTAGGGGTATGTAGGTAACTATAGGAGGGACCCAAAAAAGTAAGAAAATATATGGCATGTAATCTAAAAAAATACATCCTTATGTCGTCACATTTTTTTGAAACACCCTGTATGAAATTTTTTTTTTCTTGTAATGCGTCCTAAGATACAGATAAGGTTTGCAAAGTATGAAAATTCTAACTTAATTACTAAGTGAGCTATAGAAGACGGGAGGTGAGGTGCAGGACCCTGTATAATGAATAAAAATGTAACGATTGCTTTTTCTTATAAAATCGACGTAATTTCTTGAAAGCCAATGAATAAAAACTAAAGTAATTGCTTTTGCGTCCAGCAATTGCTTAAAAGTGCAGGAATTGCTTCTAGTCAATGCTTTTTCTTAAAAAATAGAAGCAATCGCTATCGTTTGCTTAAATGTGATGAATAAATTAAGGAATTGCTTTTTTTAGTGTAGCGATCGCTTTTAACTTTTTAAGGTAGGTCGACCCCTGCTTCATTTGCTTGGTAGCAGTCAACTTTAGTTCTCCGCGGCATACACGTGCGTTGCTCTTAATTTGTGTCTTCAATTATGACTGAATATGAACGTCCGTAAAAGAAAAATCTCGAGAAAATCTACAGTGTACGCAAAAATTGCAGATATGATGATTTCAGAAAGTTATATCGATTTCACTGCGAAAATGTTGAGTGGTTGGCAAATTATTTTTTGACTGATACTGGTAAAAGGCGAGGGGTGCACTGCCGCTTTTAATTAAGATTAGTCTTTCTACGGAAATTGTCGGATCCGGGCTTTCAAAATTCTGTAGGTGAAGAACTCGGTGTTCAGCAAACTACTCTCTGTAAGCCATACACTTCTGTAATGGATGCAGTTTTGAAGAAGGCCAATATTTTTATTAAATTTCTTACAAGTGCTAAAGCTGTTGTGGAAGCTAAACGGTTGTGGTCAGAGAGATTTATCATCTTTCAATTTGTAAACGAATATCAATTGCTTTGTCCTTAATTTCTTCATCACTACTATCACTTTCCTCATTTTCACTGAAATCTGCCATATCACAAATATAAGTTTCCTATTTTCCACAAAAACGTAACAGATTAATATTGTACTAAATAAGTAGACCAACGTTGTTGTAGCAATTGCTTCAAAATTTTATTCATATCCAGATCTAGCAATTGCTTTTACTTATAGAATTTGCTAGTCAAGCAATTGCTTTTACTAAAAAGTAATTGCTTCAAGTAATTGCTTAATTTTTATTCATTAGGCTCATTATACTTTTAATAGTTTTTTATGCTAAATTTTAAAAAATATAACAACTCGTTTTGTTTCGTTCTTCTATTACATACGACACGCCACTGTTGTCATCTTCTTGATCACCCCAAATAAGAGTAAGGGACGGATAAAGTAATAAAAATTTGTTGTTTAAAATCAGACAAGGCCCATAAAGTCGCGACAAACACCATAATATTTCCAAACATCTGGATTATTTTTAAAATTCAACGTTTTATTACCGAAAATATTTGGATTATCTTTAAGTTTATGACAAGTTGTATGTGTATTTTTTTTTTGATCTTTAACAACTGTTCTTCTTTTCATACAAGGATTCTTTTGAAATTCGAAACGGTAGTTTGAAAAGTTTATTTTAACTTTTCTCACAAAAATGTGGCCAAGGTTTATGTTTACTAGATATTGTACTGTGACAAGGTGTTACAGAAATTTTAATGGACGTATAAAGTCAGAAGAAGTCAGGCTGTGGAAATGAAAATATATTCCTCGCCAATAGTGACTGGAAAAATCACGTGTGAATCCTTAGAACTTAGAACACAGAATTTTAGTAATTCCTGGAAAAACTAAAAGAGCATTTAATTTTGAGTAAGATTCTACATAAAAATAATAATGGATGAACAGCTTTTTACAGAGTTATTACCAAAAATCATTTAAGACTGTGATACAAGGAAGTGTAAGTATGTGATGCTTTTTACAGCAAGCGTACTTTACCATGAAATATTTCTTACCCATTTCCTATCCATAGGGATTACTAAAGTACATAATATGCAAAACAAGAATTAGATAAATAAATATAGTTAAAAAAAAAAAACACGCCGCTTTAATAAATTAATCAAACTAAAAAGCGGAAAATAATTATAGTTTAAAATAATTCTTGAAATTCTTAATGTATGCCGAAAATAATAATGAACGATAAACATTAGTATCATTGTGAAAAAAGCGTGGGGCGCTTTGTGCTATATTTTTCGTATATCGAGCACCCCATGCTTTTTTCACAATGATACTAATGTTTATCGTTCATTATTATTTTCTGCCTATATTAAGAATTTCAAGAATAATTTTAAACTATATTTATTTTCCGCTTTTTAGTTTGATTAATTAAAGCGTGTTTTTTAGTTTTTTAAACTATATTTATTTTTCCTTTTTAGGTTTGAATTATTGTTAAGAAAAAAAAAATTTTTGAGTAGATTGAGCTAAATTCTCGGCTAAATTAGTAAATTATTGTATTGTCAGCGGTTCTTGATAAATCTACAAAATTTAAATTAAATCTGACCGTTTTAAGTGGGTCAAACAAAATCGGGTTCAAAGAAGTAGGTTACAAACAAACATACATACAAACCCGATCGTTTATGCCGAATTATAAGAAAAGAACGATATTTGCAAATTTTTGAAAATTCTGACATATTGACAGGTGTCAAATTTGGACAAGAGAATTTTTTGCGTACTTTTTTCAACTTTCCACCGTCAATATACATACGACCTTATAGTTTTTTCATTAATATCATTTTTTTTAAACGATTTGACATATTGACAGCTGTCAAAATTTGACAGGGGAATTTTTTGCGTATTAGATTAGTTGCTTATTATTTGACCACTTGTCTTGGCTGAGCTGACCTAAACTGACTACCTTGCCGTTTTATTTGACCAAGTAAGTCAGATTATCTCAGTCAAATTTCCTCCCCCCTTACCTACGCTAAGGTTACCGGATTTGTGACTGAGATCGTTCCTTTTGGCTGATTTATGTGTCAACTCTGTCAACTTGTCAATGGTTGTTTTATTTGCAATTTAGCCAAGAAATTTCTTTTAGTTAGCTCAGCCAAGACAACTGGTCAAATAATAAGCAACTATTATTGTATTGTCAGCGGTTCTTGATAAGTCTACGAAATTTAAATTAAATCTGGCCCGTTTAAAGTGGGTCAAAATCGGGTTCAAAGAAGTCGGTTACAAACAAACAAACATACACATACACATACAGGTGAAGCTAATAAAAGCGTGTAAAAATGGGCTGATTATTATTATTATTATTACGACCTTGGTATTAATTTATCATATCAAAACTGCTTTCTTTTAACCACAAAATATCGAAACTGTTTTCGACAACTCGTCGATTGTCATATTAAAGAAGCAACGTTGTCAAATGTATTCTCGATTTATACATTAAATGGGACTTGACATACTCTCAAATTATTTCTAAAGATATATTGGCAACCGGTTTGTTCGTTGTCACCCAGAGCATTTCTTTTAAATTTAATTTATTTCATCTATTATTTGTTTAACTGAAGTGGCCCAAAAAAAGTCTAATCCATCAACCGTTCAGTTTTAATTTTTGTTCGATTCAGCTAAATGCGACCAAAAAGCCCATAGTACAGTATAAGCAACATAATCCTAAGAAAGCCCGCGAACTTTTCGCACCCTGTATACTACTATACCAACTTAAAGGAAGACTGAGAAGAAGAACTTCATTAAATACCTCATTACCTCTTCAAATAAACACTTACACTCATTTATTTTACGTCTATTTAGTTTTTAGTGCCATCATTCACTTTCAAATGAAACGCTTGGCTCAAGGAACAAATATTTATGTGTACGAAAAGTAACACGTCTATAAAGCTATATTTACACACCTTTTCGAAGTGCATACCGAAGTAAAATAGTTTGCCTGACCTATCTCAACATTTGCATTTTGTTGCATATTTGCATAGGATAGGTCGTTTATTTTGTACTGTGAACACATAACGAAAATATGTTGGGATTGTCTATGGACCATAGATATTTACCTTTAGCTTGTCTCGTGCGCAAACAAAAGTTAAGCTTAATGGGTGAAAAAATACGTCCGAGCGCACGGATCACCGGTCAGATGTCCCAGCATTGGGCATGCGCACAAACCTCTTTGTTATCGACCTGTCCTTTATCGACATGCTCAAAATACACTCCAGCACCGGCTCGGCCGCCATTTTTGTTGTTGCGTTTTAAGGTTTCTCTGTGGATTCCTTGTTGTTTTCTTTGCTGTTGTGGATTGTGGGTGTTTCAAATTTACGGATTTCTAGTTTGTGTGTAGTTTAGTGAATTGTGTTTGTGCCCTTAATGACTGATTGAAATATAAACAATGACCAATAAAAACCGTTGTATGATTTTATTATGCCCAAATAGGGGTAAAATACCGGGTACTTCGTATTTTCAGTAAATATGGAGTAGTGATGTATCTTGATATATAACTTTATTTCATTATAATCAATTTAAACACATCTATCATCTAGGCCTAGGCTACACAAACAAGGTATGAAAATAAAAAGAAACACACACAAAGACAGATTATTCCGATGCATGTTTTAGGTACGCCTATTTTTCCGGCAAAAAGTCGCTTTTCTCTATACTTATATTAAGTAAATACCTAGGTATGTTTATATTAATCCAAGGGTGAAAGTATTCCACGGGTTAAGTTCTCGGGCAAAAACTTTTTCAAATTCTTGAACAAGAAATTGCGCTTGAAAATGTTTTACACGTACCTACCTGGACCCGGACCTGTCTATTATCCCATTCGTCAAATGATAATGTTGCAGTGCGCATGTCTAATCGTGTGTAGCTTTGTTTCCCTCCCAGAGTCCAGTTTCAGCTCGTTTAAAAGGTAAATGTGGGAAAACTGGTTTCGCTTCGAGAAAACTATTCCTTCGCCAACTTTCATGTTTTGGTATATTTTATTTGCAGCCCTGCAATCTAATTAGGTACGCCTATTTTTCGGGCAATGTATTGCTTCAAAAAGTTTAAAAGACACTTTTCTCTATAACTACTTATATTATATAAAAGAAAAAAGTAAGGTATTTTATATTAATCCAAGGGTGAAAGTATTCCAAGGGTCAAGTTCTCGGACAAAAACTTTTTCAAATTCTTGAACGAGAAATTGTGCTTGAAATGTTTTACACGTACCCAAGTTTTTGCCAAAAAGGGTCTATCTTACTTTTAATATTCTAAAATTCTATTTTTGTATACGTATGCAAGCCCAAAAACATAATTCAAATTTAAAGGCTACGGCGCGAACCGCGAAGGGCACCATAGTCCTTCGTTTTCGGTTGGATTCGGTTCCAGTGACGCATGCATGCATGCGTATTTGTTAGGTAACAATAATTTTTTTATGACGTCATATTGCGAGAACGAGAAATTACGAGACTCTGGCGAGAAAAGACAACACCTTGCGAGATTTCTAGTCTTTTAAAATACTAGTAGGTACCAAGTTTTTTATTTTACAAGTAAGTGTTCATGTAGGTTATATGCAGAACCTGCTTAACCTGAGCAATAGGACGAAATTAAACTAAAAACAAATGGAATTAATTTGCATTGTCTCAATAGGATTTATTTTAGTACATTTTTTTTTTATGATCGAGCACAAGCACTATAGGAAAAATCCTTTAAGGCGCGTGTGCGAAGAAAGCGATTCACGTTTTTCTTGAATCGTTGGAGGTTATATTCGGTTGGAAACACGGTCTCAGAAAGGCCGTTCCACAAAGATGACGTCCTCCAAATGAAAGAGTTCTGAAACAATGATGTTCGGGGTGTACTAAGTTGAACCACATAGGGATGGGCGGCAGTGGTTCGTCGTGTGTTTCTGCTATGCATTACTCTAGGTGGAATCGAGCGGGCAATATCTGTCGAACACTTGCCATGGAAATATCTGTAGAAGAGAGTCAAATCACCAACCTGTCTTCGATGTTCTAAGCTGTCGAGGTTCTTAGTCAGCTCGTGGCCGCCGATTAGACGAACGGCTCTCCTTTGGATGGAATCCAACAACCGAAGGGTATGCTTCGGTGCAGAACTCCAGATATGAGAGCAGTATTCCAGTGATGGTCGAATCTGGGCTTAATAGAGTGTCAAAAGTTGTTGAGGTGTATACAACTTTTTGGTACGGAAAAGTATACCGTATACATATTATTATATTAATATTAATGTAAGTCTATTAACTGTCACTGTCACTGTCACACCCTTCTATACTTAACAAAGAGGGTTTAGGTACTATTTTTAAGAAATCTGTAAAACCCAATGACACCAATGGCAATTTGCGCAATATAATTGTTAAATTCAGCAGGCGTAATTCAATAATTAATTAATCTTCTTTACGTCACTAGCGCTAAATAACTACTGAATGGGTTCAAACTTCATGGCAAACAAATGCGACTTGCGAATAGTTTGATAGAAAATGCACATCATTATGTAGAAGTAATAAACTTTGATGGTAGAAGTGCTCGTTGAACTTGCATGATAAGGCAGTGTTGCATATATTATAACATATGCGTCGAGAGCAGCCTTAACCCTTAAATAATAAGCACTAAGAAAATTAAGTCTCTGAAACCTGACGCGTGAGCTTGCTACCGCCCACTACTGTACTGGGAACTTTTAGGAAGAAGCCAGTATCAGCTGTTAATGTCACATGTTGTGGGTGTCAACTACTGTCGAAACGCTTTGCTTTTAGAAAAAGTTACCTTTATCTTGCCACTTCAGCAGCGTCGGCAGAAACCGCTACAAAAACGCCGCCTGTGTCATCGCCCTAAACTAAAGTGTTTTTCAACTGTTTTTTTCAATCTCATTAAAGAACTGAACAAAAGGGTTCGGTATTCGACAGTACGAAGCAGCGATACAACGCCCTTTGAACTTTCCTTCTTCCTCAATAAGTGTGATGAACTTTAAATCGAATATGAACCTACTTTTTTTATGGGCCTGTTTTTTAACGCTTTTTGTATGCCAATTAAGGAATTATTAATTGACTATCATTTTTTAATTAAGCCTATTAATCAACGTATGGAATGCCAATACTACTCTCAATTTCTTTCTTACGAGGTATTGATTTTAATATTGGATGTTGCCAGAGTAGTTTTTATTTATTAACACGCTTGTATTAGCTTCACCTGTATCTATGTTTGTCTGTTTGTTTGTAACCGACTTCTTTGAACCCGATTTTGACTTTTTTTTTTTTTTTTTTTTTTTATAACTGACCCCTAAACAGTAATGTGTTTACTGGTACCAGGGCCTTAAATTTACAATTTATTGTATTTACAATCAAATATTATAAAATATACATACTATAAATTATTTAAATAGGAACTATTTTAGGTTTAAGTCTTTGATTGTAGGTACTTTCTGAGATCACGACGCATGCTTTCCTTGGTTGGTAATGCTGTTATAATTTCTGGGATGGAGTTAAATGCTTGAATGCTTCGGAAAATTGGTCAGATTTAATTTATATTTTGTAGACTTATCAAGAACCGCTGACAATACAATAATCTAATACGCAAAAAATTCTCCTGTCAAATTTTGACAGCTGTCAGGTATAAAACGAAGATGCGATTTTGACGAAACAAATTATGGGGTCGTATAGTATTCGATGCGGAGACTTCGGGAAAAATAAGCAAAAAATTCTCCTGTCAAAATTTGACAGCTGTCAATATGTCAATTCGTTTAAAAAAAATGATATTAATGAAAAAACTATAAGGTCGTATGTAGATTGACGGTGGAAAGTTGAAAAAAATACGCAAAAAATTCTCGTCAAAATTTGACACCTGTCGATATGTCAGAATTATAACAATAACCGATAGTAATAAAACAAACGTGGGGTTGTATAGATATTGTCGCTAAGAATAGAGAAAAATTATAAAAAAAAATTCTACCAGTCACAAATTGTTGACAATTTTTTTTTTTTAATTTTGAAAATTTTTGTCGTTTTTTTATTTCCTGCGAATAACTCCGTTATTGTAAGTTTGAGAGAAAAATGTTATATAACTATATTTATGGAGCGTTCGAAGACGCGTCTTTTTTGTTTTAAAAATTATTTTAAAAAGTATTATCAGTTTCGAGATATGAGGCAAAATATAGAAATCATATATTGGCCGATATCTCGAAAACCGTAAGAGATACGAAAAAATAATAAGAAGCTGAGATGTAGATTTCCTTGAGATACACCTTTTTAGCTATATAGACTTTTTTCCTAAAGTTTATACTTTCTGAGAAAAATGGCAATTTATGAAAATTACGAAATTTTCCTTTTTTATGGAAAATGTATTAAAATTTTAAAAAAATTTGCAAATATCGTTCTTTTCTTATAATTCGGCATAGACGATCGGGTTTGTTTCGGGTTTGTATGTATGTTTGTTTGTAACCGACTCCTTTAAACCCGATTTTGACCCAATTTAAACGGTCAGATTTAATTTAAATTTTGTAGACTTATCAAGAACCGCTGACAATACAATAATCTACTAACCTACTCAAAAAAAAATGTTTGCTTAACAATAACTCAAACTAAAAAATGAAAAATAAATAATATAGTTTAAAAAAACTAAAAAAACTCGTTTTAATAATTAATCAGACTAAAAAGCGGAAAATAAATATAGTTTAAAATAATTCTTGAAATTCTTAATATAGGCAGAAAATAATAATGAACGATAAACATTAGTATTATTGTGAAAAAAAGCGTAGGGCGCTTTGTGCTATATTTTTCGTATATCGAGCACCCCACGCTTTTTTCACAATACTAATATTTATCGTTCATTATTATTTTCTGCCTATATTAAGAATTTCAAGAATTATTTTAAACTATATTTATTTATTTTCCGCTTTTTAGTTGGATTAATTATTAAAGCGTGTTTTTTAGTTTTTCTAAACTATATTTATTTATTTATTTAATACTTAGGTATTCCGGGCACAAATCCTCATTTAAATAGAATAAATAATTTTTTGGCAATTTAGATTCTCCGGTAAAACATAAACAAGATGGCTATATTGGTTTTGTTTTAATCAAAAGTATAGGGAAACTCAAGAAATAGGCAACTGTTCAGTCCTGGTTGGATGTCCCTGTACATAATTTTAAAAGGGATTAGGGAAAAGAGGGGGTGGATAGGAAATTAAATTAGTTTCGCGGTATGCAATTAAAAACTACAGAATCATTTCGGTGTCTGTCTGTCTGTCTCTTATTTAAAAATTTTATTTGTAAAACTTTTTTATTTCGACCTACCTTGACATACCACTTGGCTGACTTTTTATTCTTCCTCGGTCCCGTACAAGCGCAAAATCGAAACTTCTGCCTCTCCGCACTTTTACTCCTCGCGTGAGCGTTCTGATTTTTCCCGTGTTTCCCCGTACACTTCAGTGTCAAAAATTTTGTTTTCTCCGCCACCTCGTGATAAATATCGCTTTGAAACCCAATCGGACAGTTCGAGTTGGTAGTTGGCAAAAGCATTGTAATTTTTTTGTCTAAAGGTATGCGACCTTACGGAATTAAAAAAATGGCGCGTGTCTTTTTATAAAATATTATCCTATATCGGGTTTTTACAAATAAGCGTCTATTTATAATGGCGGTAACTGATGGTGACCAATGACAACAAAACACAATAAGAACACAAGAAATAAGCTTAAATTATATTAGTTTATAATAAAAACAGAGCACCGCAGTCTTATTATTATAATCAAAGCACACTTTAATTCATAAAATGTAACTTAAAAATCACCGAAGACACTAAACACATAAAAAATCAATGCATAAAACAAAACCCTCCACTGAAACAAGTGACTGTCGAGGGATGAGCGGCGAATGAACGGGAAACGGGAACTCTCCCTCCGGGGGCATCCCTTAAATCGATATGCACGAAAAGCGTTTCACTCCAGACTGTTCCGGAGTAGCCCGTGTGAACTAATCTGTGTCGCGTCTATATATTCGAATTACTGAGGTCGTAAGTGCCGAAACGCTGAAAACACTACAAACAAATGAGGCGCGATGCGCGTCTCTGCGTTGTGCACGAGTCCATGGCCGCCTACTATATGAAATAGTAGAAAAGTTTAGCGACGGATGACGGTAAAATACCCGGTATCCGGTAATTTACTTTTAGTATACCGGTTTGTAAAATTTTATATAAATGTACACATGTACCGGGTGTACAACTAACAAGGGATGCCGGCTGTAGAGGCAACTTATTCTAAAAACAAAGCGTTTCGACAGTTGACACCCACATGTGACATTAACAGCTGATACTGGTTTCTTTCTAAAACTTCCCAGTTTAGTAGTGGGCCGTAGCAAGCTCACGCGTCAGGTTTCAGAGACTAAATTTTCTTGGTGTTTATTATTTAAGTTGAACGTTTAGTGGAATAAACCAGTTAAGGTTAATTAACTCTCCTATTTCAAATAACAAACATTTAATTTATCATCATTTGCTATTCTAAATGTAATATTAATAGTTTATCCATTTTAATTACTGTACAATAGGTAGCCAAACCTTGCGCTCACTGAGAACTAATCCAGATGTTTGTATTTAAAAACACATGGCATATTGACGGCTTTATACTACGCCGTGAACGCGAAACCTGCGCAAGCGCACCGCTTGCCCCTTGATTGGCTCGTAGCTACAATATTTGGGCGGCGAAACTCTTGTACCGTGCGAGTAGTGATGTAAAATTCTCGGTAATAATCTTTTGGAGAATATTCTTGAGAATATTCTCAAGTTAGAGAATTTTCTGAGAATGTTACTTTTTGGTTTTGTGATACCCTTTAATTTATTTTTTCCATGTTTTTATACTTATAGACGGTCTAAACTGAGGCGAACGGAACGCCAAAATAAAACTAGTCTCACCACCACCACACCATTTACAATTCACACAGCTGTATACGAGTATACGTTCGCGCTTCTAGGGGATTTCCCTAAATCACTGTTGCCAGACGTAAAACACTGTTGCCAGAGTTATAGAAAAGATTAGAGAAACTCAAAATTTTTAAAATTATTGCAAAATTTTTCAGTGTAAATCGAGGCGGTGTAAATTATGTAGAAAAACTTCCCTAGAGAATATTCTCGGGAGAATTTTCTTACAGAGAATATTCTCGAGAATATTCCCGTTCTCGAGAATATTCTCCTCTCACATCACTACGTGCGAGCAAAAATTATTTGCATCAAAGAGAGCCTTGCATCTAAGGACGTAATGCTTAGCCGTAAAGCTTAATACCTGTTGGGTGTCAGTAACTATCTGAATTAACAATCAATCAGTTATTCTGTCATCTTTGACAGTTGTTACAAGTAATTTGATTCATCGCTAATTTTTCCAATTTCTTGAACAATTCACACAATGGGCTTTACGGAACAGCAAAAACATTCATGGTTGAAGCGTATTTTCGAAACGGGGTTAGAGTAAATGGTGAGTGGCAATACAATCCGGGTTTGTGCATGGACGATTTTCACGAACATTTTCCTAACGTTGGTTTTATTGCTGGGGATTTTTATCATTGCCTGAAAATAACCGTGGCTGTGTTTAGGGAAACAGGTTCTATACAACACAAAAAAGGAGCAGAAGACCATCTGTAAGAACAGAAGAACTTGTTGCAAACGTTCGTGAAATAATGCAAAATACGGTCAAAATGCTGGTAAACACTTTCGAAAATATGAAGAGACGTGTGAATTTATGCTTGGAGCATGGCGGTAGCCAATTTCAGCAATTTATGTAATTATTTTTCTTTTTCTTTCTGTATACCTATTCTTACTTTGTTAATTTTGTAAACAATAAAAATAAATTTGTATTTGTCTACTTATTACTCATAAGTTTGGCATATCATGTCATAATATGAATTTGACAAAATTTTAACCTAGATTTGGTTAGATATATCGTCCCCATGTCATTGTGATCTAAACCAAGCCCTACGTTTGTTAATCCAAGCCCTCTTTGATGAAAATAATTTTTGCTCGCACGGTATTTAGCAAAATCAACAGTTGTCTCAAACATTTCAAATAAAACGATATACCTACACTCTACATTTTACTGCAGTTTGTTTCATTAATGCAACAATTCTCTAATATTTGTGTTGTACTTAAATAATTTAAAATTACAGAACATTAATTTAAAGACTGTTGTTACACGATTATGGCTTTGTAGAAGATAAAATGGTATGATATTTGTAACTTCTTGCTAACAAATACCGTATTAAAACATAAGTTTGTTCTTATTGGTGATTTTTATAATATATTTCCCATATCTCCGGTTTAAGAAAATATATTGGCTTGCTGTTTTCACACATATTCTTATCTGTTCTTCTTTTTGGTTAAATTGAAAACGAGATATCCTTGCGTTTCAAATTTTTAAGGCAAATGAGGAAATTGTTCATTCTGCAAAATAGCGTCTTCTAGCTGTCGCAATGAAATTAAAAGCAACTTAGTTTTTTATTAACTTGATAAAACAAAAGAACCCCTATTTAGCAAGTTCAAATTTGTCAAATTATGATAAGCCAAACCAAAGTTGTGAATATTTTTTTATATCAATCCTAACCCCCTTAAACAACAAGGTAGAGCCATAACTTAAAAACAAAATTTAAACGGTTTCCAAGATATAAGAAGATCCGTTTTTGGTGGTACACCCAGTACAGTGTGCTTTTAACTGAAAAATAATGGCTACTGTGTAAGGAATGAGAGTGTCGGATTTTTAATATGCGAATTATCTTTGTCAACATGGTATGAATAAAGTTTCGGTTTTTAGTGAAAGTGACACATAAAAGAAATAATTATCACCTGTTTAAAAATAAGATTTTTCCATTACTGAATAAGATATCTATCTACAGGGGACGATAGATGATTCTGATGAGTTTTGGCAACGTTTGAGAAAAGCGTCTAGAGTCTGACTATGGACTTTTCAACCGGCCAATGATAGGCCGGCGTCTTAAAGAAAGTAATTTTGGGGTTAAGCGATGTAAAGCCGGTTGTTGTAAATTAGGAACATAAAATGCTATATATATTAATATCGGTATATAGGTTTCTTTGAAACGTCACGTATGCCAAAAACACTCTCCTTTTCAAAATTCTCAAAAGTTCATCACACAAAAAAAAACTAAAAGTTTTGTGAATATAATAAACAGTGTCTTTCAAGGCAAGAAAAGAAGCAACATAATATTACATACGTTAGGAATAATGAGATTTACAAGTGTACATACTACAAATATCAACATTACAGAATAAATACAATACTTGACCATTTAACAATTATATTATGTCAGAATTGAATTTAACCCCAGACATAGACAAGCGAGTTGCGCGCTCTCAAGGATAGATAGGCAACTTAACATACTAAATTGGTTCCCTGATAGCGCCACATGCGACCGGGGGAAAAACTAAATATAGTCGTGGTGGGGGTAGGCGCCAAGCATAAAAATTTAAATTTTATTATTACTTTGAATTCAAATTTTCGCGCTTCCAACTTAACGGAAAAGTTTGAAGCGCGAAACATCTGATTCAAGTTAAAATAATTTGGGAGAACGAAAGGAAATTATAACAATGATATGGCGACAAGATTTATTAATATTAGATATTTACATAAAAAAAACAGCTTACATTATTATATTATTATTTTCTGTAGATTTTTCTAACAATTCCGTGTTATTTTCAAAGTTTTTATTTAATAAACTAGTCATTGTACCTTGTAGTTCATTAAGTTGTGAAGTAAAGTTTCTTTCTATACAGGGTGGCCCTTTAGTGTGGCAAAGTACAATAGCTCCGTTACTATTTCAAATACATTAAAAATATTAATACAAAAGTTGAAGGGCAGTAAGTGACTTATAACGTAAAATTATTTTTAACTTTATAGGGTGGCTCGAAAAAGCGGAACAAAAAAAATGTACTTTTTTCAAATGGAACACCCTGTATATTTTTTCATTTTTAAATTCTACATAGAATTATAATTATTTTTTATGAAATACATTATTAGCCTATACTTCATAGTTTCCGAGATATTGACTCTTGAAAAGTGACATTTTTGAACTTTGACAGCTTCTAACTTTCTAACAGTACGTCTTAGAGCAAAACGGCTTACATGTCCCTATCTTTAATTTTTATTATCTTCCCAAAAAAATCAACTTCCGGTTAAACCGGATGTTACTCGAAAGCAGGAAATATAGTTGTTCCGGTTTAACTGGAAGTTGATTTTTTTGGGAAGATAATAAAAATTGAAGATAGGGACATGTAAGCCGTTTTGCTCTAAGACGTACTGTTAGAAAGTTAGAAGTTGTCAAAGTTCAAAAATGTCACTTTTCAACAGTCAATATCTCGGAAACTATAAAGTATAGACTAATAATGTATTTCATAAAAAATAATTATAATTCTATGTAGAATTTAAAAATGAAAAAATATACAGGGTGTTCCATTTGAAAAAAGTACATTTTTTTTGTTCCGCTTTTTCGAGCCACCCTATAAAGTTAAAAATAATTTTACGTTATAAGTCACTTACTGCCCTTCAACTTTTGTATTAATATTTTTAATGTATTTGAAATAGTAACGGAGCTATTGTACTTTGCCACACTAAAGGGCCACCCTGTATCTTTAATAGCTTTCGCTGTACTTTCCAATCGTTGGGCGACATTAATGAAGTCTTCAGGAGGTTCCACGCTCTTGTTAATTGCCTTGGTTTTTCTTCCCGATTTCTTTGGTCGCGACATATTAAATATATACCTATTTACGATTCTCAAACTACCGACTGCGCCATGTTAAGTTTATAAATTATATATGAATAATTATTTAATAACAACTTTATTTTTTATATATTTTACAAATCAATCATAAAATGACAATGACAATCTTTCACCAGTCCAGGTAAGACTTCAGGATCTGTCACAACAAGCCATATTTTTATCTTTCTCGCACATATTATGCAGGTACAGAGCGAGAGAAAGGTACAGAATGTTGGCCATGCTCATTCTAAATGAATATTCTGTTCCTACCAACGTTAGGAGATGAACAACCTTATAAAACAAAATTCCTACAATAGCGCCACTAGCGACCGGGGGGCTAAATTAAACGAACAGGGGACGACCTTCACCATTTAAGTTATCCTAGCCTGACCCCAGAAGATAAACAGTTTCAATGTTGTTGTTGTTGTTGTTACGTAACGAGAATTGTTTAATAAAAATATTTTACCGAGAAACCGAAACTTGTCATGTGTCTTTTTTTTTTTGTTTTATTAATTATTTTGTATTTTGCAACAAGATACAAAAAAAATCAAAACCTGTAAAAGTAGTAAGTACATTATTAAGCTAGGTAAGTAGTAGGCTTAGTCAAACATAATAGACACACTCGGGAAGGTTCTAACATCACTAGTCTAAACCGTTCTCAAAAATATACAATTTTTTCCAATCTAAACTATCCTCTTCAAAAAAAAACCTCCGCATCAGAAAAAACTTCCATATTTACTATGTTTCGTCTGCGAAAATCAAAATAATTCGTTTAGTTTATTATTTTATTTCATCAATTTTTTCGCCTCAATTTAATAGAAAATAATACAATGATTTATATGCGCATTCTAACATTTCTAACACATTTATTTTTAATTTGAGTAGTCCACGCTTAAGTGGAGTTGAAAGTATAGGATAGGAAAAAAAAACTAACAGTCTTCCTCCACAAAATTTAATAGAATATAGAAATTCTTTAGGGGTCTATACATGTTTCGAACGTAGAAACGTTCATCATCAGGAGACAGAAATATATTTATATAGTGTTGATGGTATTAGCATGCATAAGAGAAAATGGTATAAAACCTTAATGAAGCTTCTAGCTTTATTAAAAAATGTTCAGAATTTTATGCAGAATCCAAAAAAATTATATAAAATAGGGGTATCTATTTAAGATTTAGATCTTACCCCCCTCCCTCCTAGGGGCTTGAAGTAACAAGATTGACAATATACGCAAACGATGTCCTCCTCGAAATAAAAATCGACGAGTCCGAGCGATTTTCCACATTTTCATTTTAAAGCAGGAAAATCGAGGTGGGAAGTTTTCAAATGAACACCCTGTATATATTTATTTATTTTATTTATTATAGCTGGGTATATTCATTATTTTATTAATGACGTTATTGAATATATCTCTTGGATTGGATAATATCCAACCCGAACAAACCCAAACAAAAAAAAAAGTATTTATGTTTTTAAATAATATTAAGGGTGGGTCCGCTTTGAAAATATGTTCAGCTTTATTTTTTCTATTGGATATCTTATAATTTTTAACCTTTATGATTTATCTCATTACTCATTAGTTTAGGTCATGTTTTTTAAAGTTTAATAAGTATCCTACAAAAATATTTACTTTTCAATATGTTTTTGCTCGAAATAGTAGTCCTTTTATTAAAAAGAATTATCTTAAAATGATTTATATGTAGGATATATATCCTTTGATATGATACTTTCGAAAATATCATGATATTTTTGAGCCCTGATTTTAATTGACTGAGGTAGCATATCAAAAATATATGGATTGATGTTTAAAAAATGTTTGTGTGCTTTTGTTTACTCTATTTTTATTATGTAATAAGTAGTATTTTTATGACGAGTTACATGTGTGTGATTAATATAATTTATTTTATTTTTAAGTTTAAAAATATACATTAACATGTTGCAAGAAAATATTTGTTTAATATCCATTTTTTTGCTATTTTTAAATAGTAAATCAGAATAATATTGGTGGTCGTAAATAATTTTCGAAATGTAATTTCAAATAGTTTTAATATTATTAAGATAATTCTTATTTATGAATAGGAAATTTAAAAAAAATTACTACCTATCAGTAATTGTAAAATGTAAAATATTGTATTGTATAATATGCTGAGTTAAAATAAAGACGTTTTTATTTATCTATCTATCTATCTACCTACATTTATTAATTATAATAGTTATAATATTTGTGTTAAATATATTTCGCAGAAAAATTAAATTTATGTTGGGTTTTCATACGTTATGTCGGTATTTCCGTTTCCTGAAATGTAAAAATGTATCGAACATTCGATCTAATACTCTCGCTTGTAAAGTCAATGTGCTGTTTCAGGGCCATAGGCCCTGATGAACTATGATTTTTATTTACAAGCTAAAGCTCTCTAACCAACGATCTTAGGTAGTGGATCATTGTCTCGAACTACCTTCTAGATAGGGTCAATGGGTAGGTAGGATTTGCATTTGTGCAGGTAGTAATTAGCTATCGAGTCTTCTTTTATTGATACTACCCACAGGCCTAATAAAAAAGTAGAATATTTCTTCCCCATAAGACCTGTGTAGCAACTCTAGGAAAGGCTGTTCTTGACGAGTAATTAATTTTTTCCCCCTCCCTCGGAAACTACTAAGCGTAGAAACTTGGGAATAAAATTATGAAAAGCGGTCATGAGAAAATTCTGGAAATCATATTTAAGTTCCTCATTTCGCCGCAAGGGAGCACAATTGAAAATTATTTTTTTTAATTCTAAATTTCTCCGAAAATTCTCATATTAAGGTATAACTCTGATTACATCATTAGAAAGCTTAGACAATTCTGCACCATTTTGGTTTCAGGCTCATTGGCGTACCGACCTTCATAAGAGTGGGGGAAGCTATTGAAAGTGTAAAAATTAAAATCGCCGTAACTCATAAACGACTTATCCGATTTTACTAAATTTAAGCTTGTTAGAAGAGAAAGATTGCCCGTATACACCGGTAGACGATAGTTTCTAATAAAATTGCTAGAGGACGCAATTTGTAATAATAACAGTTTTTTTGATTTTATCCCGAAAATTCAAATCATACGGTATAACTATAACATCATAATCGGAAAGTAGATTAAATTTGCAAGAAAAAATGTGAAGACTGCAGTTCGATATCTTTGTTCGTTTCAGAGTTATTGCCAAAACAATAATTTTTAACAGTTTATTTGAAGAAATTATTGTTTTTATAGCTTCCTGGTGGCCAAAGCATTCCATGACAAAAATTCACAGATCTTGCATCTTACGCAAGTATCATAGGCGTATTGAAAATACCTACCACATACAGTGGCGAGAAGGAAACCATTATGTCACAGCACAGACACCTTTTCAAAAAAAGCGACAAAATTATTTCTTTAGCTATACACAGCCATTTACCTGCTGGTCCTTGTACTCTCAGTTCATGAAATGTCTAAATCTTAAGTCGGCTATGAAATGTTTTGGATTGGTAAGTATATCCATTCTCCCCCGACTTTCTGTGTAATACGCCAAGACCGCCGCGCTATTTCGCTTTGTTTCAGCGACATTCACTGTTTATTTTTTTCCAATTTTATCGAAATTGAAACAATCAAAAATGCGGTTACCATGATATCGACTAATATGGACACCTGAAAATTTTCAAAATTACGAAAACGTTATCTGATATCAATGACATTTAGACGAATAAAATCTATTTGCACTGTCGTAGATTAAATTTTGAATGATACACGTTCGATATGAACATTGTTAATGAAAGTCGTGCATTTAAACCACTCGGCTGAATGAAAGAAACTTGTGCAATTATAGTGTTCATCGAACTAGTATCATTAAAAACTGTATACTAACTGTTCTCTCTCCCGGCCATATTATCTTAATATCAACAAATATAATAATAAATGCCGAAACCCAAAACAAAACAATATTAATACTCAGCAGATGATGTCATCGATCCTGTGCTGCTCGGTTTAGACTTCACCGCCGTGTTATTTATGTGCATGTCGCATGTCGCGTTCATTTTTGATGAAATATACTCGTATATACGCACCCAGTAGTATTTTCAAAAAATAAATTTAACTTTAGAATTTTGTAGGTGTGTCTTGTAGGTTTGTTACTCATTATTCCAATGGCCCAAAAAAACTACTTTACAATTAATGAAATAATCATGGAAAACTTCTAATTTAGGCATAATATTATGATGTTTTAAAAAATAAATCTAGATAGCCGTGAAACAAACTCGGCATATTTTGATTTTGATAGGTGTTGATTAGGTATTGTGTGAAATACTGAAATCTTTCGAAAACCTAAAACAATATGTGTATGTATTACAAATCGATAGAAATACATTTCGTTAAGCAGGTAATAATAACGCATTATTAAGTGACAATAAACAACCCTTAACAATATACCTGCAAACCCCGGAACCCCCAATAAATACCTTGTGTATAACCAAAATGAAAAACATAAAAATATGCTCTTAAAATAATAATTTATGAAAAATATGCATTTTACTATAAAATTGACAAAATATGCAAAAAAAATGCATATAACTATATGCATTGCATATATTCCGCCCTTTAACAAATTTCAATATTGCTGCACACTTTCTGCAGCTTTTACTGTCACTGTAGACAGGAAATAATTCGCCTACCTATCAAATATTATTTTCGTAACAAAAATTTCTACAAATTCTTTTATCATATTTTTCTTTTGATAAATTAAAATTGATAATTATTCGATTTTTTTATAACACAAGGGGAGTACGCAGAATAGAGATAACAGTTTAATGGCGTTTTAAAGCAGTGAAAGGAAATGCGTGGTACCGACATTACGGAATCACAATCAAAACATATTCAAAAAGATTTTAAGAGCAAATATTAGTGACGCAGTCGCCATTTCATATTATTAATAACATTTCGTTTCTTTATCGTTTTTTCGAAAAAGCGGCCGAATATACGTCTTTGCATATCACATTATTTATTTATACACGGGCACTGCCCAATTTCACAAAAATATAAATAATCTTTATCCTAAGGGAGAGTTAACACATTTCAATTAATTTTTTAAGAAAAACGCAAAATTCAGCAGATGTGATAAAATTAGAAAGATTTCACATTACAGTATGCAGTTTTCGCATAAAATTGGATCTGTTTAAAAAGAAATCAAGTGTGGGATGCTCAGCTCATTGGCCAGTCTGCCTGAACTTGATATAAAACAATTTTGAACATAATTAATTCTATGAGAAAATATCAAAAATGTATTTCTTAGACGTGTTTCTCTTGAAGGTGCAGGTAACCCTATTTTATGAAGCAAACAAGGGCAATTATATTTATTATCTAATATGTTATATAACATTTTAAGTAGTGATGGGATAACTCGAGTGAAAAATAACCGATCACTCGATTTTTTCAATCACTTGAATTATTCGGTTATGATCAGTAATTATTCGAGTGACGAAAATTCGAATTATTCTATTTTCAAATGTCCCGCATGCCATTCACAGATCACCAATCACTCATTGCGGCTACACAAACTAAAGTTTTTAGTTAGTTTACGGAACTGGCGACCTTTTTTTTTTTTTTAGAAGTCTAAAAAAATATGTGGTTGATTATTGAAGTGATTTAAAAAAACTGGTTTTTTACTGCTTTGGCGACCATTTTTCCCAAATATAGCATTCGAGTGAAAAATCCATTATCATTCGGTTTTTTAAATCACTCAAATTCTCGGTAGTCGATTATTAAAATAACTCGATTTTTCCCATCACTAATTTTAAGGTCTTATAGATCCCGGCGTTGAGAGAGTGATCTGATCTATTTCAATTTTTCAATTTTCAATTTTCAATTTTCAATTTATTTATTTAAATTAACAGATTTACAATATTTCAATATACATTTCTTATTTAAGAGTCAATAATAATTATTTGCAGTGCACAATATGCCATAGTGGCTTGTGTGTACACTACTATATTTCTATCAGTCTAATTCAATATCTAAGTACATTAATATTTTATAATACAAATCACAGATAGTGGCAACTAGTTACGTATCACAGTAGTAACATTTCTTCCAATTAAAATATGTCGAAAACTTGTATATTTGTTTTTAATAGCCAAGCTGGTATTTCTTTTTTAATTTTACTAAAGGGATTGTTTCTTAAGTGTAATGGTAATTTATTATAGATCCTTGGACCGGTAAAAAATAAACATCTTTGAGTCGCAGAGGTCACAGCCTCAGGTACAACTGCATTTCTGCTAGAAACACTTCTTGTGACTATATCGTGGCTTGTTTTTATCAGTAATATTTTTTTGAGCAATATTAGCCTTATAACTGATCTCAGGTACAATTTCCTTATACATAAAACACCAGCCTCACTAAAAAGCAGATCAGTGGGGTAAGTCTGATTCCTGAAATACATTATTTTTAGAATACGTTTTTGCGCAATTATGAGAGGGGTCAGAGTAGTGACATATGCAGCACCCCATGCGACTATACCATAGTTTAGAATTGACTCGACCAAAGCACTGTAAACTCCTACGATACAACGCCTAGATAATATTAGCCGCAGAGTATAAAATTTATAGAATAATTTTCTTAGTTTAGATGTTGTATATTCTATGTGGCAGTCCCACTTCAAAAGTGGGTCTAAATATTAGATTCCAGCCGAGAATATGTTAGCTGTGGTGCAAGTTTGAAAGCTATGCATTCTAAGAATTTATGTTAAACCCTCTCTAATTTCTGAATGTGCAAGGATTCCAGACGCAAGAAGAGTAGGTATTCGAGATGAGTTCCTTATTAATGAACAATATAGTTGCTTAATAACTTTAGTATTCGTGAAGTCAACCGTAACGCGCTTTATAAATCCGAGAAGTTAAAGAGATTTGGAGATGGTGTTCTGGATGCTGGATGTGGGGAATAAAAGTAAGCTTTGAATCAAACCAAAATCCTTTATTTCGGAAACATTCGTATATTATTTTCAATTAAATAAGCTGACCTATAGTCTTATGAAAGATGATCAAGGGGCACTTTGAAGCATCCAGCTTCATACCAGCATTGTTCTTACACCAAGCTTCCAATCTGTCCAAGTCGGACTGAAGATTTAAACCAGCAAAGAGGAGGAATTGACTGTATTTGATATGCGACCCCAGGTCGTTAATAAACAAATTAAATAAAATAATTTTAAAAGATTTATTAATAAATTAATAAAAACAAAAAATGAAATGAGCGGTACTATAGTGTCTGCTCTTAACAGTGACTGATTTATCTATTAAAACGAACAACCTATTAAACGCAGTGAATGCAAGGGGAACGAACAGACCACAGACGTTTATCGAGACATGAATTTTATTTTACAGATTTTATTACAATAGTTGATTTTAAAAAGTGGTAAACATAATTAATGAGTTCATAAATTATTAAGAGTAACATGAATAGGCGCCACGCCACATACATGGTGAACCTTTTAACTGGAATAATTCATTAATAATAATATAAAAATAATTCATGGTGCAAACTAGAGATGTCACGAATAGTGATTTGGCCAAATACGATATAGGGAAAATATAGCACAAAGCGCCCCACGCTTTTTTTTCACTATAATACTAATGTTTATCGTTCATTATTATTTTCTGCCTATATTAAGAATTTCAAGAATTATTTTAAAACTATATATTTATTTTCCACTTTTTAGTTTGATTAATTATTAAAGCGTTTTTTTTTTAGTTTTTTTAAACCATATTTATTTTTTCATTTTTTAGTGAGTTATTGTTAAGAAAAAAATTTTTTGAGTAGATTGAGCTAGATTAGTAGATTATTGTATTGTCAGCGGTTCTTGATAAGTCTACAAAATTTAAATTAAATCTCACCGTTTAAAGTGGGTCAAAATCGGGTTCAAAGAAGTCGGTTACAAACAAACATACATACAAAGGACAAAAGTTTTCAAAATTAAAAAAAAAAATTGTCAAAATTTTATTTTGACGGGTAGAATTTTTTTTTAATTTTTCTCTATTCTTAGCGACAATATCTTTACGACCCCACTTTTGTTTCATTACTATCGGTTATTGTAATAATTCTGACATATTGACAGGTGTCAAATTTTGACAAGAGAATTTTTTGCGTATTTTTTTCAATTTTCCACCGTCAATATACATACGACCTTACAGTATTTTCATTAAATATCATTTTTTTTAAACGATTTGACATGTTGACAGCTGTAAAATTTTGACAAGAGAATTTTTTGCTTGTTTTTCCCGAAGTCAAATACTATACGACCCCATAATTTGTTTCGTCAGAATCGCTTCTTTATTTTATACCTGACAGCTGTCAAAATTTGACAGGAGAATTTTTTGCGTGTAGATCGTTTAAAGTGGGTCAAAATCGGGTTCAAATTGTAGTATTTGTGTGTGTAGATTTTTCTCCTTCATTTAATGTTTTTAAACTTAGTTAATTTTATAGTTTTATATATGACGAACCTCAAATCATAATGTATGATCCTTAGTAGAATAAATTAAATTTGAATTTGTATTTGAAGAAGTTGGTTACACTACAAACATACATACAAACATACAGGTGAAGCTAATAAAAGCATGTTAATATCATAAAGAAATTTTTAAAATTGTTTGATAAACTGTTGTGCTTGCCTGGTGATGTTCAGATATTATTAGTTATTTTTTTTACCTTTCAACAAACCCAAATAACATAGCCCTGTATTTTCAAAGATTGCGAGCGTCGATCGCTACGCAGTTACAGTCAGTTGAAATGATGCTGCCAACTCAAATTAGTGGATGGCAACCTATAAAAACCAAAACACCATTTGTACAGAGATATTATGGTGAGCCTTTTATACAGCCTATATTAAGCATTCTACAGTTTTTTTACAGGCCTGATTTGGACGTCGTTCAAAATTTTATGCTATAAAATTGTTCTGGTTTTGTTTCTCTATGAGAATATACACACTGATTTACCACCAATTTCGCAATTCGGTAATTAGCAAAATTAACGCACCTGATGTACTAAGACCACAAAACCACCTGCAATGGACAAAGACACAAAATTAAACATTTTGCTAAGTCTTCAGGAAGACCCTGTCACTCCAGTTACGCAACTAGCAAGAAATAACAATGTAGATCTCACTGAAGAAGAGGTATAATTGAGTAGCCAGGAAGATCACAAGATCTTAATGCCTTTGATTAATTTCTTTGCGCGAAAATTTGAATTGTTAGTTATTATCATAGTAATGGCGTCCCTTAGCGGTCATTTTGGAAACTTAAGAATATTTTTCGTACTTTTGTTTAGTCATATTTTTGTCCATAGACATGGCAAAAATCTTTTTATTTCCTGTATGAAATTATCACCTTAACAGTGATTACACTTACACACATCACTAGTAAATGAAAATGCTGCTCAATTAACATTTTCACACCCAAAAACATTATTATTGTAAAATTCCCATAGAGGATTGTTTAATCGATCATTTTAAATGGTGAAAAAATAAATAATGAGTTGCACAAGGTAAAAAGTGTTGCATCTTATTTTTTATTACTATTATTATTACTATCTAAAGAATACCTACACATCTCTATGTTAGTCGTGTTCTGTGTTGTGATTCAAGGGAAAATCGATGGTGCAGTTTCACAGGTGCTTAATAGTGCTGCAATTTCTTATAATTAGTACCCTTCACCGTTTTCCAAAACCATGTATTGTTAGTGGATTAGCTAACATTCGTAAGAAATGTTGTACTGACCAAGCTATCGGCATCATTCATTTTTTTCTCGTCATTTTGATTGAGAAATATCCTATAGTTCTTTTTCTACGTTTGCACAAAAGAAAATCATACTTGCGACATACGGCAGCATAAACGTTGGGTTGGGAAACTTTAAACACTTTTACTCCAAAATAGAAATGTAAAGGAGACACCACAACATTGAACAAATATTTATGTTTCGTAAGCAAAATACAGTCACAAAAGCTAAGTAATTCCAACGGTAATTTCTAAAAGTGAAACAACACAATTATAAACGTAATTTAACAAAAAAACACGTTATTACGCTAAATTAATTTAAAAAATCTCAGAAAAATATGAAATATGTGATGTTTTCTCATGACAGCTTTCACTTTAGGAGATGACGTCACTCAATTTAAATATTTTATAAGAGATTTTATACTGGTTAAACAACCAGAATAAAGGGCTGGAAATCGCCTTATGTATTCACCTTCTATTCTTACACTTTACTTTGACTCTGTGCTATCACAAAGAAAAATGAAACAGTTTGAAATAGATAGCACAAAAAAGAATTGGTGCGTATTGGGTTTAATTATTGGCAGTAACTACATGGGTTAACAACTTGAAGCTAGCAGAGAATCGCACTTGAGTGTACGCAGTGTTACGCAGGTGTCAAAATCAGAATGCGCTACCTTCACGTCAAGTCTCAAAAAGGGATGACGTCAGTACAAAGTAAAAATGGCTGTCGCGTAGACGTTCCCGATGCGTTTCAAAAAGTTGTGTTTATAAAAAATCCTGTTGATTGTTAAATTTTTTTTATTAAATGTTTAAAAAATCTAGACAAAGTCTTTTTTGACATAAGTTTAGTGTTTTCGCAACAGGTCAGTGCGAATTTTATATAAAATTTTTTAGGGGAAAAGTGGACGCTCTAAACAAATAAACTTATAGCCGCTTTGAGTGACCTTGACAAATGATTTATGTTGATTTTTGCATTTTGAGAAATCAACTTTTATCTTTTGTAGGCTCTAAATACACTTTATCGAATATCTCGATATTGTAAACAATAAATTTCCAGTTATTTAGTAATTAACCAAATTATAAAAGCGGATAACTTTTGAACAAGTGTATGTATTAAAAAAGTATATCTCTTATTGAACATGTGCTTGAAAATTGTTTGTTGAATTTTACTGGGTAAATAAATGATAGCTTAATTTTAGTATTTTTTAAAATTAAATGTTTATTTTAAGGGATATAGCCTATTTAGGTAACTATTTGGAGCTAGATACCATTATGGTCAAAAATTGGGAGTAACTTTGGGAATCCTCTATTATACGCTCGCCACGCCATAATTTATGATTTTATGAGGAAATGATGTATTTTTGATTGATTTGATTGATGAACTTAAACATCGTTTTTGTCAAAAAAGCTTGGTTTTTTAGATAGGTACCTATTCCTTTTTATAACAACTGTTTAAGTTACTTATTTTTTTTTTAGACAGTAACTAACCAGACAAAGATGGCTTTGTGGGCAAAGGCTCAGCAGTTGCCTGCAGACAGCGTTCATCTGCAACAAATACGGGCCATCTATGGAGACCATTTTCCCATTGAAGTGAGACATTATTTAGCACAGTTTATTGAGGAGAAATTTTGGTAAGCTACTGTTTTTTGTGGGTATTAGATTTTAGGTGTTTATTACTGGTTGAACTGTAAGGAAAGAGGATAGGAGGAGGGTATATAAAACCATTAGATTTCTGGTGCCTGATTCTTAAAAACGAGAATAAAACATTTTGGCAGATTTGACAAAAATTTGTTTTTTGCTTTTATTGATTTATCAAATCAAAGGTTATTTAAGCCAACACTGACTATCTCAATAATAATATCTGGTAGTATATAATAATAATGGCCTACCTCTATTTTTTAATTCAAGTTTTCTCAAAAGTGTATTTAAATGACTTTTAACATTCACTAAATTATGTACTACATCCTTTTTATATTTTTTTAAAGTCTACAATCTACACAAGACAAAAGCCAACTAACAATAAGAATAAACAACAACGATTAAGGTGATTGATTGTTTTCTTAGAAGGTATTTTTTCTATAAAAACATTGTAAAAATGAATGAAGATCAATGAATAATAATATTTTAAATCATTTAGAAATTGGCGGAAATTGTGAAGCTTTACCAATAAATACTATAGATTAGATATCTAAGTTTAGTAGAATTATCCTATTTATATCAAATTTTAATTCATCTCGAGATAAACCATATTCCTTAGAATACTCTATAGGGGAAAATTCCCTTTGAGAATATTTTCGGAATATGTACTTGCTTTTGGAGTGTTCTAAAAAATGTGTTTGCTTTAATTTAAAAAAATTTACAATCGCCTATGTTTGGTAGGTATGTCCCTTTTCTTGACACACCTACAAATTTAATAGCATTTTTGATAAATAATAGTTTTAAATTTAAAATGGTTCTAATTTGACATCTAAAATTTTAAGTGCTTATAATGGGGAGTTTGCATTAGGTGCAACTACTGCATGCAAGTTTATGTGATGCAATTATCTAAAATTTTAAGTGCTTATAATGGGGAGTTTGCATTAGGTGCAACTACTGCATGCAAGTTTATGAGATGCAATTAAATTGTCGTTTTTAAATGAGTAAAATTGCATCAGATTAAAGTCATCAAAGCTCATGCTTACAGGCAATTTTGCTTGCACTTGCACCTAATGTAAATAGGCCATTAGAATAAGATAGTCAAGTTTTGTTACTCGATTATATTTACTTTTTACTTAGTTAGGTACTTTAAATAAAATTTAATTATAAAAATTATTTTTTGATAACTTTTTTTTAATTATAGTTTTTTTCTGAAATAATATCAAATCAAAATACACTTTATTTTTATAAGAAGTACATCTCGTTAACAAAGCTTTGGAAAGTATTAAAACTGCTATGGAAATTTATTTATTTCAGTTAAGTACATTACAGATACAAAATCCAAATAGTACATTTAATCATTTGATATAAGTAATCTAATAGGCACCCAGCTAATTTATGGGGAACACTAAGTAAAACCAATATGTATATAGCCAATATAAAATATAAAAATATAAAATATAAAAACAAAAATATAAAAGAACATGGCATTTGACTTGCAATTGTTTCGCGGTCTTTAAGTAATGGTGTTAAGTTATTTTTAAATGTTAAAATAGAACTATTAAACTCGATGGTGGCGGGAAGATATTTATTGAGATACTGCATTATGCGATTAAGTGCACTATTCCTGCCAATGTCGGTGCGGCTTCTATTGACTGAGTACATTTCAGTAAGGCGCGTGTCACGTGCAGGAACACGATAGTTAATGAGTTCCAGAAGATCG
This sequence comes from Polydrusus pterygomalis, assembly GCA_963969555.1. Taxonomy (NCBI): domain Eukaryota; kingdom Metazoa; phylum Arthropoda; class Insecta; order Coleoptera; family Curculionidae; genus Polydrusus; species Polydrusus pterygomalis. The sequence continues at coordinate 9,826,607 of OZ018376.1, forward strand.
GAGCAATCTATGTTATTGGTTAAAATCTTGAAGCCAAATGAAATTGTGAGGAAGATTATTAGATTATATTAGAAATTACAATGTTCACTATATAAAGGAAGAAAAAGTAATCCAATTCCTGAAGAGTATAGTAGGGTCTAGTAATTATAAAGCATATAGTAGGGTCTAGTAAAAGAGTATAGTAATTAGTTGCCTTTTTAGTCTTTGCTTAAAAATCCTGTCATCAATCACCTGTCGATAAGCCAGTGGTATGTGGTTATAAATTTTGATGCTCTCAAATATCAAGGGATTTTTGGTAAGAGTTGTTTTTGGTATCGGAAGAGCAATATCATTCACAGTATGCATGTTATAGGTTATAGGAGCTGTTAATAGCAAAATTTTTATATTTTTTGTTTCCAAGATAAAAATTTCAAAGTTAAAATCTTTTCCCTGACAAATAAAGGTTTACAGTGAGTACAACCATTAAGACCACACAAGTATCTTAATGTCATCTTTTACAAAACCAATGTGAGCCCAACTTACTACTAAATCCCCAAAAAAGCAATACCATACCTTAAGTGACTCTCATCAAGTGAAAAATAAACCATTCTACCCACACTCTTCCCCAATTCTCTTGAGGCAACTCGCACTGCGTAAGAACCGGACGCTAGTCTCCCATTCAATGCAAGAATGTGATCCTTAAACTTAAGTTTGTCGTCGATTTGAACACCCAAGAATGTAGCAACGCCCCAGTTTTTAACAAAATTATCTGCCAAAGTTAAGTCAGGAAACGAAAACTTAAAAGGTGCGAATACTAGTTTTGCTTATATGAAAACTTAATAGGTTCGCACCACACCATTGCTTGACAAGCAGTAAATTGTTCTGCTCAATTAGCCTTAACTCTTCTGCATTTTTCCACGCCACAATAGTAATATTTTTTGCTGATGTACTTACCAAATAGTATGTTGACAAATCAATCAAAATATAAAATAAAGTAATCCAAACATATTAAATATATAAAAAAGAAAAAGTCTAAATAAAGAAAACAGAAAGTAAACAGAATAAAAAAAAATTGAAACAACTTTTAAAACTGCGGCTTTTACAATAAATTTTCCTAAATACGTATCATAAAACGTATGTTATTGAAATATTTATAATAACACAACAAATTCAAATTCGTTTATTGGTGTTAATATAATATAGAAATAAGTAAAAATCTTTAAAAAAATTCCTCTCAAACACTAAATCAGTCACAGTCTTACTACTTAAATATAATTTACCAAATAAAACACTACATACTAACACATTAAAATAATAAAATCCATACACCCATAGTACCAGAATGCAGTATATAGGAACAAGTATCACAATGGGATAGTTGAATTTAGAAACTCGTCATTTGAATAAAATACTCTTAAGATTAATAGTTGTTTTATTTTGTTCTTGAAGAGATTATATGATAAATCTGTATAACTATTAGGAAGCTTATTGTATAGCTTAACAGCCAGAAATCCTGTACCACTCTGACATCTTGTCGTTGATAAATTGGAGCTAACTTATCCATGTTCCTCGTCCCATAGTTATGGATATCCCCATGTACCCTATATTAGTCCCTGTTTTTTTGTACCCACAATAGGTTTTCTAGAATAAACACCGATGGTAAAGTTAGTATACCCATCCCAGAGAAGACATGTCCACAGTCCTCTCTGTAACTCAACCTACCCAGTATTCTGACAGCCCTTCTCTGCAGTGAAAACAGCCTTTTTGTATGTTGGGCATGACCCCAGGCCAAAATAGCATATATAGCGACAGGATGGAAAATGCCAAAATAGGCCGTTCTCAAAGCACTGTCAGAGGAACAACCTGCAAGGCATCGAAGGGCATAAATACAGCTTCTTAGTTTCCCAGCAACAGCATCGATGTGTGCGTGCCATCGCAGGAGAGGATCCAGAAAAACTCCTAAGCACTTGACCTTTGTATCCAAGGGCGTCCATAGAGCGTTTTTCAGGGGGGGGGCAAAAACTTTAACAATATTTTTTTATCTACTAACTAACCACTGTACTGCACTGAATTATGAAATAAAATAGTAATGTGGGCGCCTAGGGGGGGGGGGGGGGGGCAAGTGCCCGTTTTGCACCCCCCTATGGACGCCCATGTTTGTATCCCTTGACATATCAGCTGGTCTCAGAGTGAGATAATGAGAAAATACAGCTGTTATCCATAGGTACCTCAACGAAACCACTAGTAATACCTAATTATTATAATGCCAAATGTTACTAGACGTTTTATATTTTATTAGTTTCAACACGTTTTACAGTATTTAAGAAACAATAACAATGATTAGGTGGTGCTACATGGAAAATAGTTCTCCGAGAGTATCCAAAATATTCTCTGCGATGTGTTCTAACCCACCACCCATTCCAAGGTAAACAACAGTCCTGAATATTGGTTTTAATGTTGAAAGTAAGGGTACTGTAACTCAAGTACAAATTCTGCTTAGAACAAAATAATGATGTACTGAATGGTAGAGCTTAACAAAATATTCCAGATTTGGGGCTTTTACTCCACGTAGAAGAAAATAATGGAATTAACACCATCCTTCTGTGATCCCATTAGTACGCTTGACCCGTTGCATCCACCGCTTAATTTTAACTTTACCATAGCGGAATCTTATATGCCAAAGCTAAAGATTGGAAATGAAGTTAAAGTATATGACTATCAGAGGGCTGACTACAGAGCTTTGAACGATTACTTTTCGGGGGCGGACTGGTCCTTCCTGGAAGCGGGTAATGATGTAAATGTTGCGGCTCCCAGTATCTACAACAACATATATCATTCAATTTAGCAATATGTGCCATCCAGGATCATCAAAGGTAATAAGTATCCTACTTGGTTTGATTCCAATCTGAAGAGGCTTATAGCTAATAAGCTTACAAAAGATACAGGAAATACCAAACAACCGAAAACTATGAGGAATATTCATTCTTGCGCAGAGAATGCAAACTTCAAATCGATCTAAATAATTATTTGCTTTTCGCCTCGAAGACTGAACTAATGATCCCGGAAAGCATTAAACATTTTTGGTCTTACATACATTCCTTAAACAAGGATACTGCATTGCCATCCTTAATGAATTATCAAGATGTGCCTCTCTCAACACCAAAAGCGATTGCTGATGCTTTTGCCGATTATTTCCAGGGTTGTTTTGTTGATCATTCAAGTTTGGAGTTGTCTCGACTGGACACGTCGACGGTCGAATATATCGCAGACCTTAACAATCATACATTCACTACCGATGAAATAATAAATAAGATAAAAACTCTAGATAATAATAAGAAAACCGGCCTGGATGGCATACCAAATACTCTGATAAAACGTTACTGTAACTCCTTAGTGGCTCCCCTGCGAGATCTTTTTCAGCTGTCGTTTAACTGTGGGGAATTTCCTAAGATTTAGAAACAATCATCATTGATTCCGATTTTTAAGTCTGTTGATAAAACCAACATAGCCAATTATAGAGGCATCTCGATCATATCAGCCCTTCCAAAGTTATTTGAGGCAATCATCACTGACGAGCTATTTGAAACATTCAAAAGGAAAATAGTCCAGCAGCAGCATGGCTTTTACAGAGGAAGGTCGACTACTACTAATCTCGCTACGTTTCACAACAATGTCGTGAATGCAGTGCAAAACAAACAACAGGTGGATGTCGTTTACACAGATTTAAGCAAAGCCTTTGACGGCGTTTGCCATTCTCTGCTTCTGAGAAAGCTAGCTGTGATGGGTGTTACCGGAGTTTATCTGTCATGGTTGGGGTCCTACTTGAGAGGAAGGACACAGGTTGTTGGCCTGAGTGGTGTAGTCTCAAAAACTGTAGCAGTGAGATCTGGAATTCACAACACAACTACAAAATTCTGAACAGCATGATCGATTCAACGCCAATTACCCATTAATTTATTAAATATAAACATTCCATCCTATAACACGCGAAACAAGCTTTTTTTTCATACACAACCCAGTACAACAAATTATCACTCTAACTCGCCTCTGAATCGTTGCTGTAAATCGTATAATACACTTTCAAATTTGGTTCAACTGGATATCTGTTTTCTTTCCCTGATGGCTCTAACCAGTGCACTCAAAAAGTTTTATTTGGATCATATTGCATAGGAAGTATCTTATGAATTCAGTTTTAGTATAATAACACTGATCTGTTAATATTCTGATTAATATTTAAATTAAAAACATATTTTTATATACCTACCTTTATTTTTTTATGTAAGTAAAACTGCTATAATGTTAGAACTATATATTTTTATTTAGTGAATACTGTTCCCTGTGTTCGTCCCGTTTGTATTCCTTAATGTAAAATAAATAAATAAAATTAATAGGGGTCAATATTTGAGGGTAGCAAAACTTACATATGATTTTTCATGGCCCCTCGGGCGATATTTAGAAGTATCATGTTTACACTTGTTTGTTTTATTTTTCTTAGAAATCTCAAAGACTTATCATCAACAATAAATATCCAAGCTGGGTGGCTTATTAATTATATACATATTTTTTTAAATTATGAAACACCGATTTACAATCTATTTTAATTCTCTGAAAATTAAAAAAAAAACATTAATTATTTTTATTTATGTATTTCGTTAGATTGCAGGAAAAGCATTAGTTTAACCTTTTTGCATATTCGAAAGATAAAGAAATAATTACTTTCTCTCCATTGGAATAATTTTTTTGCCTTAATTAATAAATAATTATTTAGGAATGGAACCCTAAGCACTAAGGAAAGTTTATAATATATTCTCTTCAAAGGGTCATTAAAAAATAAAAAGTTGGTATTCAATCGGTTTTAGATCAACAAAATAAGGTATTTTTTTAATGCTTTAATAAAAATAAAAATAACTCATACATCATGTTTCTGTGGTCTTTTAGTTTTATTGCGGTTAAATATTTTAATCCCTTACCAACAAATATCAAAAGTTGCTCTTCCGTTGAAACGTTGAGATTAAAGGATTATCTCAGATTGCGTATTTGATAATTCTAATTGTTTTTTTACTCATCTCATCATACTCTTTGAGTTATTCGTTGCTAGAGCATTAATGGTCGCACATTTGCTACCAATTTGTTTTTTAGGTTCCAGTTATGTTATTTATTTAACTCATTTTTATTTCATTTTTGGTAGATTTTGCTTTTCGTTGTTTTTTATTATTTTTATTTTCATGCGTTGTTGTTATACTATTATACTAGTTTTGTTGTTTATTTTTTAAATTAATTTGTTCATAAGGTGGTTAGATGAGTAGCCATGCTAGATCTCGCCTCCTCTGTGCAATTTTACATTGTTGTTACTGGCTGCATTATACAGGGTGTTCATTTGAAAACTTCCCACCACGATTTTCCTGCTTTAAAATGAAAATGTGGAAAATCGCTCGGACCCGTCGATTTTTATTTCGAGGGGGAAATCTTTTGCGTATATTGTCAATCTTGTTACTTCAAGCCCCTAGGAGGGAGGTGGGGTAAGATCTAAATCTTAAATGGATACCCCTATTTTATATAATTTTTTTGGACTCTGCATAAAATTCTGAACATTTTTTAATAAAAGCATTATTAGTCTATACTTAACAGTTTCCGACATATTGACTCTTGAAAAATGACATTTTTGAACTTTGACAGCGTCTAGCCTTCTAACTGTCTCGGTTTAACCGAAAGTTCACACTATTGGAAAGATAATAAAAATCGAAGATAGGGACATGTAAGCCGTTTTGCTCTAAGACGTACAGTTAGAAAGCTAGACACTGTCAAAGTTCAAAAATGTAATTTTTCAAGAGTCAATATCTCGGAAACTGTTAAGTATAGACTAATAATGCTTTTATTAAAAAATGTTCAGAATTTTATGCAGAATCCAAAAAAATTATATAAAATAGGGGTATCCATTTAAGATTTAGATCTTACCCCCCTCCCTCCTAGGGGCTTGAAGTAACAAGATTGACAATATACGCAAAAGATGTCCCCCTCGAAATAAAAATCGACGGGTCCGAGCGATTTTCCACATTTTCATTTTAAAGCAGGAAAATCGAGGTGGGAAGTTTTCAAATGAACACCCTGTATAAATAAAGGCTATTTATTATTATTATTATCCGTATGCCGTAGGGCCAATAAAAAAGTAGAATGCTTAACAGGCTGTATAAATGGCACACTATAATATATCTGTCTGTACTAACGGGGTTTTGTATTTCTTGGTTGCCATCCACTAATTTAAGTTGGCAGCATCATTCCAACTGACTGCAACTTTGTAGCGATCGACGCGCGTCCACTTTAAAAATACAAGGGTTATGTTTTTATTTTTATTAGCAATACAGTTTATTTTAAACAATTAGATAGATAGATAGATAGATAGGAACGTCTTTATTTTCGACTCGGCGAAGGTCAGCAACAGCTGTTTGCTTAACCGAGCATGTATAATACATTAACAAAAATTTAAATTTTACAAAGAAAAAATAAAAAATACTAAATTCGAGTAAGTAATATTACCTAAATCTAATTATATAGAAAACTTAAAAATTACAACTTAAAAAGTAATAATACATTGATATTAAATCTACACATCTTTAAAAATAATTCAAGCATAATTTCCTAGCAAAAACCTACGATATTTGGCCCTAAATGAATTCGAACTTAGATTAAGGAATGTGTTACATATATCAGCATTGTAAACTTTAGGAGCTATATAGGAAAAACTACGTTGAAAAAGGGCGGTTCGGTGTTTCGGTACATCCAAGAAAGTGTTGTAACGAGTTGAACGATCATGTGTGAAATGCCGAAAATGAAGCTTTTCACGTAGGTATTGGGGTATACCACTCAACAGCAAACGATATAAGAAGCAGGCAAAATGCAGTTTTTGTCGGTCTACTATTTTAAGCCATTTCAGCTCAGATAACTTGTAGCTGACATTGTCTCTTGTTCGCAGTCCATAAATAAAGCGAATACAAGAATTTTGAACCCTTTGTAATATCGTTTTGCATTGCAAGTCCAGACAAGGCCCGTATACATAACTACAATAGTTAGAGTGAGAGAGAACAAGAGTTTCACACAGTGCCTTCTTTAATTGAGGTCTTAATACGTGCTTATTTTTATATAGGTTTCTGAGAGAGAAATACGATTTCTGAATAACTTTACCTACCTGACTCCTAAACCGAAGCTTGCTATCAAAAATAACCCCTAAATTTTTATATTCCTGCACAACGGGTAGAACCGTATCAGCCATAACCACATTCATGTTTTCAGCTGCCCATTGACAATCAGGTCCAAAATAAATGATAGCGGATTTGTTAGGATTTAACTTTAAACCATTGTTTTGAGAGTAGTCATAAATCGATTTCAAGCACTGTGTGAGATTATCTTTTGCCTCAACAACTCTGGCCCTACTAAAACTGGTGCGCAGTTGCGTGTCATCAGCGTACCTCTGTAAATCGCAACCCCTAACAAAGTCATTCACATCAATTGTATAAATTACAAAAAGTAGCGGCCCCAGGATCGACCCCTGGGGCACACCCATACGCACCTCCCTAGAGGTAGAACGATGCCCCTCCAGGAGCACAAATTGGGACCTGCCTCTTAAATATTCTTTAAAGAAATTCACTGAAGACTCAGTGAAGCCGAACGAGTGAAGCTTAGCACATAAAAGCCGGTGATCAAGCGTGTCAAATGCTTTACTATAGTCGAGCAACACCAGAGCCGACGTTTCACCCCTATCAGCAGCCCCAATGATATCGTCCAAGACCTTCAATAAGACCGATGCGGTGCTGTAACCTTTACGAAAACCGGACTGAGATGAAGAAAGCAGACTATTTTCGTTAAAGTACTTGACAGTCTGCTTATAAATAATTTTTTCGAGCACCTTGGATAAAACAGACAATAAACTAATTGGTCTCAATTCTGACACATCTGTGGGACTATTTATCTTTGGTAGAGGCACGACCATGGCAATCTTCCAACTAGCAGGAAACACAGAGTTGGTTATACATGAATTGAAGATGTGGACTAAGAATGGTACGATGACTGGACAGCACAGTTTAATCATTTCAAGAGACAGACCATCTGCTCCTGATGCATTCGATTTCTGTTGGAATATTGCATCTAAGACATCGGCGTCAGACACCTTAGAGAGTGTGAACCTAGAGTTGGTACGAATATTTTGATGAGCTTTTACAAATTCGTCACTAACAGGTGGCGCTATATTCATTACTGATTCTATAAAAAAATTATTAATGTTTTCGGGCTTTTTTAAATTACTAGGCAGGCTTAGATTATTTTTTTTGTTATTGTATATATTTAAATTATTTAAAGCGCGCCACATATCTTTTTTACTATTGTTTCTTGCAACAAAATCAAGATAAGCCTTTTTTTCGTCACGGACAGCACGGGTAAATAAGTTCCTCATCTCTTTATAAGCCTCCCAATCCTGAATAGCCTTGGTTCTTTTGTATTTTGACATCAACTTGTTACGTTCTTTTTTCATAATTTTTAGGACGTCTGTAAACCAAGGGGCCTTAGGCTTTGTAACTCGAACCCTGCATAAAGGAGCATGTCGGTCAAACAGTTGTAGTATTTTTCCAGTAAGTAAATCTACCTTTTCGTGCAAGCATTGTTTGTCATAAATTTCAGCCCAGTTGGTATTTATCAGATCCGAGTTGAAAAGATTGATGTCAAAATATTTAAAACTCCTAAATTCTACCATTTTTGGTGGCCTAACAGGAGCCCTACAATTGATTTTACAAAAAGTTAGTTGATGGTCTGTATGTCGTGCATGTCAATATGCACAACATCTCCATCCAGCAGATTCCCATTGGATAAGATAATTACGTCAAGAAGGCTACTCTGTGTACCAGAATAGCGTGTCGGGGCTTTAACAACTTGAAAAAGCGAATAAGAAGTGAGAAAAGCATCAAACATGTTGACAGAACTATTACTATTCATTCACTAGATTAATATTCATATCACCAATGATAAAAATCTCATCAGACAAAGGAATTATAGCGGAAACCGCACTCTCCAAGTAATCAAAACTATTTATTAAATTACCTTTGGGCGGGCGATACAAGATACCTAACCCAAGGTTCATGCCACATACCTTTATAGTCAACCATAACTGCTCAATACTGTCGTTTCTGTCCCCAATATCTACGTTACTCACCGGCAAATCATCTCTTATATAAACTCCGACACCTCCCCCCCGTGAGCCTCGATCAGCCCTAAAAAAATTAAAACCTTCAATAGATAGTTCATTATCAGGTATATCACCTGAAAGCCATGTTTCTGATACTCCTAAAATGTCCAACTCTGATTTTGAAATTTGGCGTTTTAAACTGTTTTTGCTAGGTAAAAGCGAACGTATGTTTACATGTCCAATCTTTAAATTATTTATGGTAGGCGTCATTTTGTTAATATAAATATAAAATGCAAAAAAAAGTACAGAGAACTAATTTTACCTATAACAATAGAATTATCAATATATATTCCAAGTGTGCATAAAAAAAGAAGATAAGCGTAAATAATAAACAAAAGTGTTTAAGATAAAAGTTCATTCAAAACAGATTCGTTTCTTATGAAAATGGGTTTATCATCATCGTTTTTGCTTACCAACACTTTGCCGTAACGATGCCAAACATATTTGTAGCCTCTTTCTTTTAGACCTTTGGCCCTCTTAAAAAGATTATAAGTTTCCTTAGTTAGTTCCTCATCAAGAAATATTGGGGCGTCGGATGTGCCTAAACCACATAGAGCGGGGGTAATCCTTCCCCTTTTTGAGCGAGCAGTTAGGATGCGTTCTTTAATTTCTATGTCCTTGAAAGTAGCCGTGATTTTAATGCCTTTTTGTGTGTTAAACTGACGAAAGTCATCAAAGTCATTTGCGGTGACAGGAACATTTAAAAAAGTACAGAGGTTTATCAAGTCAGCCGGGGACGCCTTGTTGTTAGTGTCGTTCAATGGAAGTCGAGATATACATAAATTATGCTTGATCTTATTTGAATTTTGATTGCAAAGTACAGTTTCCAATTTCTGTACTTTTTCCTTTAAGATTAAATTATCTTTCGATATCTCAGCAAACATCTCAGACATAACCTTATTACGTCTTTTTTCTTCCTCATATTTTTCATTTATAAAATCCATAGCCCTCTTAACTTCTCTTACTTCGCCCTGCAATTCCTTAATCATATTTTTTAGTTCGTTCATGTCATCCCCATTAATTATTGTAAAGATGTCTTTATGATAACTATAATACAATATTCTAAAACAATGTACCTATTGAGATTCATTACCCGTTGAAAGAGATATCCTCTGCCGCACTTTTCTCACTATTAAAACAATTTTGCACTAAACACAGTGGCATTGTTAATAATTTTGAATATCAAGAGCTTGATATTCAATGTTAACACCTATTCTTTTGACAGTTTAAATATAGGGTGTCCGGAAAAAGGAGGTCAATCCGTTAGCCGTATATTCCTTGAGCAAAAATAATATGACTTTAATAATGCTATTTTTCATTGTTAACCCTCTTGATCGATATACAGGGTTTAAAACTAAGAACTGATTTTTTTTTAATAATTCGAGTACATAGTTTTAATAAGATTTAACAAATTTATTTAATAAGTAATAGTAGATTATCGTCTTAAGAACGAGTGCCAACGTTTTATTGTTATGTGAAGAATAGCAATAGTAAGATCTTTGTGAGGGCAATAAAATCATTTCATTTAACTGCTTTAGTACAAGTTTTTATCTGTACGCCACTGTATTTACATTATTTTTGGCAAGTCCTTTGCTTTCGGTATTGCCATCAATTGCAAAGTTTTACTTAGTTATATTGTCGGTTAAGCCACAACGGCTGACTTGATTTACCATTTGAAAATTATGAGATTATTGTAAACCGCGTTGGCACCATACTTTTCAAATTATCTCCAAAACGCATCATTTTATTGAAATTTTATAAAAGACAAAAAACAATAAAAAACAAATGATTTCCTAAAAAAACATAGTTCACAAGTCACGGGCGCACGTATTAAAAAATTGGAGGAGTCCGCTGGTACTGGACCCCCCTCTCCTTATTTTCAATTTTTGACAATTATTTTTTTGTTTTGTTTTTCTCAAAAGATGTAACTCTTTATGTTGAAGCAATGTACCAAATTTGAAATTAATATCTTATTAAATAATAATAAGTTTATTTAAAATTGAATAATATAATAAATATGTTTATGTTGTCTTCTATAAACTTATTCTTCAATCCCCTGAAGCTGAGCTTATTAGGGGCAAATCTTATTTTTGTTATATTAAATATGCATTAAAAATCAAGTTTTAAAGTAAAAATATCAATTTATAGTTTAAATGCAGTTTTTTTTTGAAGAAATATATTACCTATACTAAAATTATTAATTTATAATTTTTAAGTAAGAAATATTACTTATATAAATTATTCAGAACAATATTAATTAATTTATTAAAGCATTTCTAAAAATATTTTTAAATTGTGTGTTTTTAATATCCATGTTTTTATTTCGACTTTAAATTTTTTTAATAAAATCAATTTTGAAATTTTTTTGTCCTATGGACTTATTTATTTTAGGTTTTATGGTTATTTTATTTTTATGACGTGTATTATGATTATGGTTTTTAAATTGTATGAGGTTTTTATTTTTAAATACATATATATATTTATTAGGTAAGTTGTTTATAAATGTAAAGTTGTCTTATGTTCAACTTTTTTGTTTCTGAATATAATTATTTTGAATGATAAAGATAAGTAATCTTTATTGAATATAATTTTTAGAAACCTTTTTTGTAATATTTCCAATTTTTTAACTAAAGTTCTATTTATTCCTCCCCAACCTAAAATTCCGTAATTTTAATGAGTTTTAACTAACGCGTAATATAATATTTCCATGTCTTACATTTAAAAAATTTTTAATGTTTTTAATAATCGGTAGTAAACTTCTTAATTTTTTAATTAAGCATTCTAAGTGAAAGTTCCAATTTAATTTACTGTCAAAAATAATTCCTAGATATTTTATTCTATTAACTTTAAAAATTTGAATGTCTTCATTTATTTGAATACTATTCATATTTCGTGGTAGGTTATTTAGGTTTAAAGTAAAAGGAATATAATTTGTTTTATTAACTTTAATTGTTAACAAATTGTTATCCAACCAATTCTTTATAATTTAAAAAAAAAAAAATTTTTATTATTTAAGTTGTCCCAATTTGTATCGGTATAAAAAAATTGTAGTATTATCTGCAAAAATACTCGAATTATTCAAAAAATTCAGTCTTGAGGGTCAAAAATGAAAAATGTCATTATAAAAGTCATATTATTTCTGCTTAAGGAATGTATGGTTAACGTATTGGCCTCCTTCTCCCGGACACCCTGTATAACAATTCGTTCAACAAAATTAATAAACGCCACAATAAACACGCGAAGAAGTTAATAACAATAGGCTTGATTGATTCGGCGAGAGTGTTTTTGGTTGGCGTTAATATAATTTCAAATGGTTGGCAACTTCTAGACTAGACCAGACCACCTTTTCTAGAGAACCTGCAGTATTTAGAATATCCATTAAAACGCAAATGGGCATTAAATAAATCAATTTTCTTGTAGGTCCGATATGGATCCGATACCAGATAACCCCGCGTATGAGCCCTACATAGCAAATTTGGTCAATCAGCTGATTCAAGAGATCGAAAACAAGGCCGAAGGCTCGACGGACTCTTCCGAATACTTTTTGACGAAACTGAAACTAGCTGAGGCAGCTAAGATGTTTAGGCAGCGGTACAGGTAAGAAAATTGTTTTCCTTTACGGGTTTGTTAGCTGCGTTAGGTAACACTGAATACGGCGCTGTGAACGTTCAAACGTATTGGAACTGTACTGCCAAATTTTGTATCTCTATGACAGATAGTCCAGAGATAAATGCTAGACACCTAGTTGTTTTTATAAGTAAGTACTTGTACCGTGCGAGCAAAAATTATTTGCCTCAAAGAGGGCTTGGATTAAAAAACGTAGGGCTTGGTTTAGATCATAATGATGTGGGGACGATATATCTAACCAAATCTAGGTTAAAATTTTGTCAAATTCATATTATGACATGATATGCCAAACGTGAGTAATAAAATAAGTAGACAAATACAAATTTATTTTGGAATAGCACTTTATAAGGAAACAAATTTAGCTGCTTCTTAAGAATAGTCCTGCATGTTCCATAAGATCTTCCCACTTCTTGGGACAGACGTCTTATACAATTTGTTGGAGTATTTTGCATTATTTCACGAACGTTTGCAACAAGTTATTTTATTCTTACAGATGGTCTTCCTGCTCCTTTTTTGTGTTGTATAGAACCTGTTTGCCTAAACACAGCCACGGTTCTTTTCAGGCAATGATAAAAATCCCCAGCAATAAAAGCAACGTTAGGAAAATGTTCGTGAAAATCGTCCATGCACAAACCCGGATTGTATTGCTACTCAACATTTACTCTAACCCCGTTTCGAAAATGCGCTTTAACCATGAATGTTTTGGGCTGTTTCGTAAAGCCCATTGTGTGAATTGTTCAAGAAATTGGAAAAATTAGCGATGAATCAAATTACTTGTAAATGTAACGACTGATGATTGATGACGGAATAACTGATTGATTGTTAATTCAGGTAGTTACTGACACCCAAATGGTATTAAGCTCTACGGCTAAGCATTACGTCCTTAGATGCAAGGCCCTGTTTAATGCAAATAATTTTTGCTCGCACGGTACTCGTAAACAATGTACCAAAAAATTGCTTATTGTTTTTAGTCCTACAGGTAAAAATGTTAACATAGCATAGGTTACATGGGTAGCAAATAGGTGTTTGCTCTTAATTTTTTTACAATTTTAAAAATAATTACTCTGATTGGAAACAATTTCCAATTGTGTTATTTTAATTTGGCAGTATATTCAAAATATTATTTTAAAAATAATGTAAATCCACTAAATTTCAATTATTTTTTTGGCACACAATAGATGATACGGTTGATGTGATTCATATAATATATTTTATGTCTGACAATATTAAATGAGTACTTATAATTAAATTTCAAAACCTCAACATTTTTAAATTTCTTGGAAAAAATCGGACTTTGTGTGCGTTTTCATCCTCTGAAATTATAAGAAACATATTTTGCTCTGTTTGCAGATAACATAAAATACGTTATTTTAATTATTAAAAAGAAAGTGAGGTCTAAGATCAAGTTATCGATGTTAAAGCTAGGCCTAGTCCAGTTCACCCCTGCTGATAAAACTCATTATCTTGACATATTATATTATTTTATTAGGCATAGACATGTATCAAATGCAGCAATTATCGCCCAATATCTGTTTTACCAATCTTTTTAAAAATATTAGAAAAAATAATAATAAATTATGCGACTTTCTAGAAAGACAAAATTTACTTTTTGCTATAATCAGTATGGTTTTCACAGATCTAAGAATACAGAAATAGCTGTAGTTAATGTCGACAGAAGTAAAAAATGTTGTTTACTATCCTTAGACAGTGGCGGCTCGTGCCATTTTAGTGAAGCAGGGCCAGGTAAACCCTTAGCGCCGCAGGCAAAAAAATTTTGGGTGCCACGCCCTTTTTTGTTAATAGTTCTTGCTTTTAAAGTAGGAAAAATAAGCAAAAAGGCACCTAATTTAATTTATGAATTTACAATCATATCTTGAATATACCTAAACACGATAACAAGTTAAAACACACAAGCAATGTCAGTGGTTTCATCTGCGATAACAGCGATAAACGGAGAGTCCTTTATTTCTTTTATGACTTTATCATGATACACATCTAACATACAGTCCAGAAGTTCATTTTGTAGGGGTTTTGATGTTCCTTTAAATACTTTCGATTTTTCAAATGATCTTTAAGAGTTTTGTCTAATTCTGAGTTGAAATTTATTAATTCACGAAATATGCCCCTATTTTTCGACGTCTCTTTTTCGTCATGACCTCTCAAAGCCAACTCAAATGCACCACAAAACCGAACGCAGTTTATAATTTGGTTTAATATGTATCTGTTTTTATCAATTTGTTCGTTTTTCTTCATTATTTCATTGTGATATGCAGATGTTAATTTTACCAAGCATACTGAAATTAAATATATTGTTTAAATGTACCTTCGATTTTTCATGTGTCTTCATTTTGTCCCAGAAATGGACCAAATCATCTGTACCTTTTTGGGACCAAGTTTGCTTCCCACCAAATAAAACACACATAAAACAAAATAGTCTATTAGATTCATCACAACCGCACACCCAAGTATTTTTTCCATAGTTTCCTTTAAAAATGTAATAGTATTCATTACTTATGTATTTCTAAAATAAAAAGTTCGTTAACCCTACATTAAATCAGCCGCCGGCCGAACGAAAACAAATCGGGACGCGACGCGAACATCAGCTGTTTGAAACGTCTAACATCAAACGGTCAAACGAAGAGAGCCTGGCTACCCGTCGAGATTTTTGCCTGCTTGCATTCAAGGTCATTTTTCAACGTTTTTTTATTGAGGTGATGGCGTTTCGTCACCTCCCGTGTGCCTCGTCGCGCTTGGCGCGGAAGCTACGTTACCGTTTTACGCATAATCGCTTCCTTTTAGATGGAAATTTGCACCCGACTGTGTTCCATTTTTAAATTATTTTGCTAATTGCTTTAAAACGAGAATATTAATTTTAATAGGTTTTGGTAATTTGTAAAGGGCAGGACGCTAGATAGGAGGGCAGGTAGTGCCATGGCACTGTGGCTCTACCCCACGAGCCGCCACTGTCCTTAGATCTGTGTAAGGCTTTTGACACCGTAAACCATAATATTTTATGAAGAAAATTATACAGTATTGGGATAAGGGGAAATGCACACAAATTACTTCAAAGTTATTTAAGCTATCATAAACAATTTGTTCAAATTGGGGAAAGCAAAAGTTCGGGAAAATAAATAATATGTGGAGTTCCACAAGGATCAATATTAGGTGCATTATTATTGTTAATTTACATTAATTACGTTTCCAAATTGAACTTAAAGGGCAATATAAAGCTATTTGCAAATGATACAACAATTAATTATTTTGCTGAAACTTTTGCAAAAATGTATTCAGTATTATGTAGCCTTTTTACAAACGCAAAGCGGCAATTAATTCCGCTGGGATGGCGCTATGGTGTATTGATGGCTGCTTTACTTTTGTAAAAAGGCTTTTAATACATTTTACCGCTGTGTCGGGATTGCTGGGGTTATGGCTGCCTGTAGAGTCCTAACGAGGACGAAACGACCGTCGTGGTCTACCCGCCCCAGGGTATCCATTGTGCTTGGATCACTGTGTATTCCAATTAAAAAAAAAACAGTTACACACTTGTCCGATTTGCCAAATATTCGCTTTTAATTATTTTCGCGGACACTATATTATTTTCTATACTGGTAATATTAATATCTTCACGGATTCTTAGATATTATGAAAAACATATAAAATTATGTAGTAAAATATGTTTCGCATTTTATTTAATTAATTAATAAGTTTCTTGACCTTTGCAACGGTCGTCTGAGATCCGAGCGCTTCCCTGCTTAAAAAAACTGATTGTAAGCAAAAATTTTATCATTTTATTAGCTGTAACAATGCGGTTTTGATTTACATATTTTATCTGCTATTGTATTATCTTGTTGGATTATTTTGCACAGGATATATTGTTGAATGATCATGTTTTTTTTTTATATTTATGAACATAATTAAATTTAAGTGTTACTAGACAAAGTATCAAAAATCAAACTAAATTTGGGTAATTTTTTAATGTCAGGGTCAGGTGAAATGATACTTTTACATATTTAGGGAGTTTTTTTCGCTGTTCCAAAGTAAAAATTGATTATTTCGGTTGCTTGTTAATGCCGATCGACGGCGTGTTGGGTGACCTGAGCTGCTAGGGCTATACAGCCAGCTGTTTTCCCCTTAGAAAGCCGTGAAAACTGCTCCCAGAGTTAACCTTTTTCGTTTTCTGTAATAAGAAAAACGAAATTCTGTGTTGGTAAGAGTAGCTTAGTGATAGGTTGATGTTTGATGTCGATCATAAATTTTGCATAAAAGAATTGGAAATGTCTTACATTCAGCATGCAGTCAAAAATGGTGTGCTGTAGATTTCCTACTTCTACACATAAGCACAAGTAGTCTTATATGCATTTTATTAAGGTGAACTGGAGTGAGACAGTTTCTGGATCGTAATATGTACTGTAGTAATTTCCCTTCTGGTTAAGTTCTTGTATCCCTTAACTTAAACCATGGCAATTTTGGTAGCTCTTCCACGGTATTCTTTCCGTTTGAATCGTCTTACTTCCTTAGTCCGGGCTTTAAAATTTAAATTCTTGCCAAAAAATTGGGATTTATTCTCAATTTTTGATCAAGTTAGGAAAAAAGGTAGGGATTTCTGGCATTTTTAGTAGTAGCAAGCCTATCATATTTTAGGGATAGAAAATTGTTTTTAAGGTTTTGTTTTTAAAATTTGTTTAAAAATGATTCGTCGTCGTGTTTTTAGTTCGAAAAGGAAGAAAACAAGAACAAGTGAATTAAACTAGTCTTATAAAATCGAATATAAAAACAAACAAAACCAGCAAAATAACAAATCTACGGTGTTATCGCGTACCTAACCTCATTTCAAATATGAGTTGGTATATAACTTGTATTGATTTTTACAATTTGGTATTATTTATCCAATCTCAGTTTGAGGACATTCCAATCATTCCATACGGCGGTAAACAGTCTCAAAGAGACCGACCGCACAACCAGGGTTGTCAGATCTTTCTTCTTCAATTCTTTAAGTTTTTTTTATTTAAGATATTTCATTTATATCAGTATTCAATTGTTAGTCAGTAACGTTCTTTGAAAGCTAGTTTGCAAATATACTTTAAACCGAGGAGTTTTGAGTGTGACAGAAAAAAATAACAAGCCATTCATTGTTATAATGTCCTTAAGAAACAATATAACTGAAATAAAGACGAAAAGTGTTTTCAGTGTTTAAAAACAACTAATTAACAAACCCTTGTTTCTCGTATATACTTACATTGTGCTTACAAATCCGAAAATTTTAAAGAATTGGCAACAGCATGTAATTTGTTGCGGTTGCAAGCGCCAGGATATAAGCTGAACCGGTACCCGGCCCGTCTGACGATCGATTCTGCCAGACATGGATAGGCCAGTGACCGCCGATGGCGTGGAAGAGACGGAGATAAAATACACGTGGTTATGCCTTGATGAACGGGCCGGAGTCTGGTTGACGAGAATGAAGTTCTGGTAAAAAATTAAAGCATTTTCTGAGCAGTGTCGTGCCGTGTCAGGTTTATTTTTCTGATTTTAGTTTTGTATATAGAATTTTTGAGTTACCTTATATTTATTATTTTAATATAATATTATTATATATACGGTGGGTTTATAAAGTGTATTATGTACAAACACCTAATGTAAAGCAAACTTATAAGTGTGTATACGCATATTAATTATTTGTATGGAACGCCTATGGTTAGGAAATTCCCACAGTTTAATGTCATTAAATTGACCTAAGAAACGCTATAACAACTAGGGTACATGCATAAAACGTAACTTTTGTTTGCGCAGGAGATAAGCTGTACGTATCTAAAGGTAAATTGTCTATGAGTACATCGCGTAGACTTCTCCTGAGCATATTGTATGCAATCTTGGTAACCTTTGACGATATTTTTGTTTCAAGACGCTAGAGTCTAGAGTATACTTCAATTCCTACTTTGCCTTCTAGATCTAGAGAGCCGTCGGTATATACAAAGTAATAGTTTTCTAGCCACTTGTATCTTGCCTCGCTGATTAAACTGACAAAAATGTTGTGTGCCTCTTTATTGAGTTCGACTTTTGTGAAATCCTGGGGCTCCAGTTGTTCCTGTATTTAAAATAGAAAACACGGTAGGTTGGGTACAAAAATTAAAATTTAGTCACCACGAATCTCTGTTGCTAATACTAGTTGTTCATCTATTATTATTATTACAAATTCCCACAATGTGTAATATCATTAAATTGATTTGAAAGAATAAAATAACATAAAACAACAGTAACGACATTTATTTAATTTTCTTTTATCGCGTTTATTTACTGTAAGTGTCTGCCTAACGGATAATTATAACAATAAAGTAACACCATAATTGCCGAACGCCCTGAAAAATAAATAACAAGTTAGCAACACCTTTACGTGTGCGGCATGATAGAAAAACTCGATAAATAAAATTACTATAATTAGAAAAAGTAGGTGTCGTTATAATAATAGAAATAACCCGAGTACCTAACTATGATATAAAAAACAAATGTCTACATTTGGTTTTGTCATTATTTTCAATTAAGTTTCCTTGGGGACATAATTCATGAAAAAATGAAGTTTGTATTCGAAGAAAATTACAGATTTTTCCAGTAAAAACGTCAAGGTTATGTAAACTACCTATTACGATATTTCAAACTTTGTATTTGTATGATGAAGTTTATAATATGTAATTTTATGTTTATCTTATAGTCAATAAATTGAAACGTTTTAAATGGTATTTGACAACGCCTTTAAAATAAATATTGACATTTCGTTATCACCTTTTTTTGCTCAATTTTGCATTTATTTATCGCGTACCTTAAAAATCGTTAGTTCTCCCTTTAAGGTTTTTATTTTTTAATATCATTGACCAATAAAAAGCAGAACTATTTTTTAAATTTGTCATTGGCATTTTGACTATGGGCAACCGCAACTTTAACTGCTTAATAGTAATTTAACAAACTAGTGTATTAATCGCTATTTAATATACGCGTTAGTTACAATATTTTTCCGTCGATTGTCTTATTAATAGATTATATATTTTTTAAATTTAGAACCAAACTACATATTATAACAAATTTTTGAATTTTAAACTTATTGACATCGACAGAAACTATGGCAACGGCATTATGTACCTACGCGGCAGTGCGTGCTTTGTAGTATGTTTGGTTGCCTAAAATCGTTTATTAATAAAAAAAAAATCATGCATTAATAGGGGCCATTAATGTATGATTTTTTTATACATTAATTAAGGTTGTAAATACACGGTCGACGGAAATAGTATATTATTTCACGAGTATATAATATAGGCGAAAATAAAACGAATACTATTAAAAAACAGGTATTTTTTCCGGAAATCCGAAAATTACAGAACACCATTAAAGTTGAAAATACTGATATAAATTACGTCCATTTTCCGTAATTTTTGGCTAAACTAAAATGTAGAAATCCCAAATATCCCATTTCGGTCAATTGACCGAGATTTTGACCGTATTATGTATTGTGTAGAGCATAAAGCGCTTGCTATCAGTAGTAAGCATTATGCGCCTATTATTACATGGTTGTAGATACATTCTGTCCTCGTCTCTTGATAAAATATACAAAATTTGCATGAGGATTTTGAACCAATAAGGCAATTCTTAAAATTATTATGTTTCTGTGAATAATACCAAGTTTTCTGAAAACTTGTATGTAATAATAATTCTAACGAACCCCAAACCTTATCAAAAAGCAAACAGAATGACATCACTATTCATTCATAAGTTTGTTCTGTTGATATTATAGAGGGAATATAAAAAAAATTATCGACAGGTTGGTTTAGTATTAAAATGATTTTGCTTACACATTTTGGTAAAAAATCACTTTGTTAACATATCGCGGAAAACCGCGATATGTTATACATCTCCCGGTGCAAGACCACGACAACCCCGATCGCCTCTTGAAAATTTCCTAATTGAACGGCTAAACCAAATATTAAATCAATATTTCGATTGTTCCAAAACCGAAGGTAAAGAAGCAATGATTGCGGCTGTAACATGCCCAAATGTAAAATTTAAGTGGCTCTCCCAGCGAATATTGATATTGAAACAGTCATTCAAGCAGGAATACACCTTCAGTTGAAAGACCAGGAAGGTGACAAAAGTTCAGAACGAGTAAAAATTGTAGAAGACGACATTAACTTTTTTGAATTCGACACCGAAGAGGATAAAAGAACATCATTACATATGCGGTATAAGACAATATTACCATCATCCGCACCAGTTGAAAGATCGTTTTCTTTCGCAGGTATACCTAATTAATTCACCTAAGCGGCAGCAACTTAGTGACGAGCTGTTTCAGGCGTTGGTCTTAAAGTGTTTTAATAAAGCTATCTATATTTTTCCTTAGTGGCTGTAATTACTCTAGATAATATTAATTTTATATGAATACACGAATGCAAATACTCTGTATTCGAATCCATTTCTGATTATGGTATTCAGTATTCGACCCAACACTGGGCCTTGGTTAAACCAATTAGTTTTTGAACGATCCTCGTATACCTCAGTGGTTACCACAGTATCTTATCTTTATTACAGTACGAATCCGATGCAACTGTTCAACTTCATTCGTCAGTGTTTGGCAACGGAAATGAAGTTTCTACAGGCAGCTGGAGCCGATTTTCTGGGCATGGGACCTGCCTTGGCGATTTCGAACTCGGCAGCGGAAGTTTTGCACAAGTTGGATGATTTGAGAAGAAAAACGCAGGTTAGTTCTATACTATATGATACTTACTTTAGGCGATTATTAAGGACCTTCCTGCAAAACAAATGCTTTGTTTTGATTAATTTTTGGAAAACAACACGGTAAAACACGCCAAATTTTAGCTGATAAATACATTATTAACAATTTAAAATGGCTAACGGCGGCATGCAGGGTGGTAGGATGGATCAACTTTAATCTAGATTAAATTCATTTTTACTGCGGTACAAAAAATCATTTAAAACGGGATTTAAGGATAATCTGGATTAAGGATACCTCTGAACTTACTGTAAAGAACGGTGGAAGTAAATTACGGCCTTATATTTTTGTGTAAATGTTGAAAAATTAAATGACGTGCATTGGAATTCAAGTTAAGATACCCTTATACAAGTATGGAAGTGCCGCCATGTAAGTTATAAGTTGGAAAACTAAAAATATTAAAGTATATTATAATAACAATCAGAAAAAAGAAAAGATTTTTCAGAAAAGGGGGTAAGATTTTTCAGAAAAGGGGGTTTGAGGTAAACCCCCTTTTCTGAAAAATCTTTTCATTTTAAATGCATGATACTTGCTAATACCTAACTTCTATACATAAAAAAATTCTATACAATATCTTAAAGACATACTTATTTTTATTAAAAAAAAACCTTTTAACATCTTCTTTTCGAAGAGTTTTTTCTGCTTCCCAGTCTTTTGGATTGTTTTTGACCCTTTCAACTGACTTTTTTATATACTCTGTATGTTTTAACTTATTTTTATTTCTATTTTTCCTCACATTATGTCATTTCGACGATCCAATTTTTGATACCATAAAAGCTCGATTAAGGATTTATACCACTTATTATTTTCTCTTCTGCTAAAACCATCAGCAATATATTTTTTTGTCCATCCATCAGCATTAAATAAATTTTCTGTCTCCTGATGATGAACGTTTCTACGTTCGAAACATGTAGAGACCTCTGAGCAAAAATATTTTTTATTCTATTAAATTTTGTGGAGGAAGACTTTTTGTTTTTTATTTCCTATTCATAAAAATATTAAGTACCATCGCAAGACGCAAGGCAAACATAAATAGGTAGATTAAGTTGAACAAAAAAATTGAATATTTAAGAAGTTACATCTCACCATCAATTGGCATTTTGTTTAAAGCTAAAAATTATATATATCATTAAAATATTTAAAAAATTATATTATTACTAGAGACCGACCGAAGGTTCGGTTTCGGCTAGTTTCGGCCAAAAAATCTAGTTTCGGTTTCGGTCAAAAACCGGCCGAACCTTCGGCCATGCCGAAACTTAGTATTCGGGAATTATCGCGCACTGTTCGGCTAACTTTGGGTAGGTTCCGTGTAGACAGTGTTGTCTATATAAATATAGATAGATTTTTTTCTCTGTCATTTTTTTTAGGAAGAGTTCAATCCGTTCCCAAGATCGATCTCGTCCTATATAAAATAAATTAAATTTCAATATACAATAAAATTTTCAACATGTATAAATAAGTTTCGGTTTCGGCCGAAACAGACCAAGGCCGAAGATTCGGTTTCGGCCGAAACTGAAAATCTTGTTTCGGTCGGAAAACTAATTATTACCTATAGTACATGATTTCATTTTAGGATCAGCGAATTTAACTACAATTCAGCCATTAAAAAAACTACAAAACAAAATAATTAAACGCATACATAAACTTCCTTTTTTAAAACAAACTATAAATTTGTATGAACCAAACGGATATTTAAATTTAGAAAAGCTTTATAAATTGAAACCATGCATTCTAATACACTCTACTATTATTAAAGAACAACAATCGAATATAATATTTCATCGGACCAACATTATACACAACACCAGACAAAACCATCATATTCAAACACCATGTAAACAGTACTTTTGGCCAAATCAATATTATATAAAGGAATAACAATTTACAACAGTTTGCCGAAAAAAATTAAAGAAATATCAAAATTATGGACTTTTGTGCAATCCAATATCGGAAATAGGGATGTCCAAAAGCATCTGATTCTGTTTTTGTTTTTTTTATTAAAATATTTAAATCAAGAATCTGGGAGATGACCAGAGACTGTATATTCAACTGATTCTGATGGTAAATAACTAGTTTTGAACACTAAATGGTTATTTGGTTGTTTTTATAACATATTCCATTTAGTTTTGTTCGGTTTTAATTTAATAGATTTTTTTTTAGTTCTGTAAGAAAAATATAAAGTATCCATATTGTATCATTTATTATTTACTTGGAATTGAGAAATGCATGTTATGAAAAATACAACATAAATATTAACAATTTGATATATACCCGATAGAGTTTGAAAGAGTAAAAACTTTTTCATTAGTTTGTATAGAAGAAAAAATCATTCTTCATAAAAACGTCTGCTTGTGCTGAAACTACAATTTCGAATATCAGATTTGCGATTACTATACGGGGTTCGTCAAAAACGACATTTTTATATTTGCCTACTTTTGAATTATTTTTATTATTACATGTCATATTTCTTCAATTCATTCAATCATAAATCATAAAACTGTTATTCAAACGTGGTACCACCGAGTTAGCGCATATTTCAATTCGACATCTGAATTTCCGATAACAGTTCCTTACTGGCTGTATTGAGATATTTGCAATAACGACTTTTATTTTTTCTTTCAAGAGTTCTAAGTTATTATTGAAATTGCTTTTATGCACATGTGGCTTCAGATATCCCCGAAATGAAAGTCGATACTTGTGAGATCGGGACTCCTACGTGCC
Source organism: Polydrusus pterygomalis (assembly GCA_963969555.1). Classification (NCBI taxonomy): domain Eukaryota; kingdom Metazoa; phylum Arthropoda; class Insecta; order Coleoptera; family Curculionidae; genus Polydrusus; species Polydrusus pterygomalis. Next base: position 9,850,933 of record OZ018376.1, read on the forward strand.
AACTGATTTGGACCATAGGTACCTACCAATCCATTTATTCCCAAAGTGATGATTTAGCTAATCATCAAAAGGAATTGAAAATTAGAATTGAAAAAAAATCCAAAAAAACAAAAACTGTTGTTTCTGACGAACCCTGTATAGTAATCGTAAATTTAATAGTTAAAATTGTAGTTTTAACGCTAGCAAAATTCATTTAATACCTAAATCAAGGAATTAAAAAAAAAGATCCAAAAAACTAAAAATGTTGTTTGTGACGAACCCTGTGTAGTAATCGGAAATCTGATATTCGAAATTGTAGTTTCAGCACAAGCAGACGTTTTTATAAAGAATGACTCTTCTATACCTACTAATAAAAAAGTTTTTCCTCTTCCAAAGTCTATCCGTGGACTGGACACACTGTATATATATATATATCCGAAGATTTGATTTATATAAATATCATGATATTTTCGAACTCTGCTGCCCCGTATAAATGTCACATTCACACTAATTCAATATTGACATTGTTTGACACCGTTTTTTTTTAATTATTTCAGGGTACATCAGAAGATACACGAAAATTGGAACAAGAGCAGGAAGCATTTGCTTTACAATATCATGAATGCACAAAAGTTAATGGTAAGTGATGTCACGGGTCCACATTTTGAAGTAATTCAAAAAACCTAGAATCAAAAGTTAGTGAGATAAACGTCAATTTAAGTAAAGGTACTACTACGAACAAACAAAATAAACTTATTTTGTTTAAAGGAAACTAACTGTTTATTATGGACGAAACATTACTTTTATTTCATTTTGTCCGATAAATTAACTTACCATGTACTCATTTGCGGCCGGTAAGTGGAACATTACAGTATCAGGTACTGTAAAGTATTGCCTAGCAACCATCTTTTGTTTTTAGAAATAATGACTTTTTACTTTGGATTTTTGACAAGTTGTCACTTAAAATTATAGGAAACAAAATGTTCAAGTACACATATTGAGCAATAATTATTTAATTCATCATATATACATTAAACTAAATTAAACTTGGAATATAATAATACCTATATAAGTTTTTAAAACTTATAATAACAGTAACTGTCATAATTCAAAACAAAATAAAGGCAATCATGGCCGACTATAAAAATGCGTTCCACGCCCCGATTAGTATTTATTGGAAAATCGCTATTTTGGCAGCATGTCTTAGTATAAATAATGTACTTTTTCTACCAACTTTAGTAAATGAAAAATGTTACGCAACTACAGAATAGGCTCTTTTGTACAATTTTTTAAATAGTTTGCTTAACTAAAGTTAGTAATTTTTATTTTGTTTCGAATATATATCTATCGATGCCAAATAACTTTGTGTAGATGCTTTAACTTGTAAAACTATTTTTTCTACCAACTTTAGTAAATGAAAATTATTACGCAACTACAGAATAGACTCTCTTTTACAATTTTTTAAATATTTTGCTTAACTAAAGTTAGTAATTTTTATTTTGTTTTGACTATATATTTATCGATCCCAAGAAACTCTGTTTAGATGCTTTAACTTGTAAAATTATTGTTTCTACCAATTTTAGTAAATGAAAAATATTACGCAACTACAGAATAGACTCTCTTTTACAAGTTTTTAAATATTTTGCTTAACTAAAGTTAGTAATTTTTATTTTATTTAAACTATATCCAGTGATACCAATAATATTTTAAAATTTGTAATAAACATTTTTATTAAATCGTTTTAAAAAGGATTATAATGACAAAATGAAATAAAATATCATACGATACTACGATACACGTCCGTTAGGTGTTATTACAGCACTACAACTCGTACTGTAATAAGTCACCTACCGGCCTTGTAACGTAAAATACTATTACTTACTGTTACTTGTGTCAGGGAAGTCTGGAATATTGCCAATATTTCAAAAATTACTTACTTAACTTACCAGTTAAGAATGTACTATTTATGTATTATCTTTATGTTCGGGAGATTTAACATGTAGTTGACTTGAAAGGAAAGTCATCTTAAATGATATTATTATTATCTTCTTTTAACCTTAGGAAGTTTACCTTATTTGACGAGAATAATCAATGAATTTATTTTATGAAAAAAAAATCTTATTTTAGCGCATCTTCAGCAAATGAACAATCAGGCTGCTCCACCACAAGAACAACAAACTTTGCAACCGTTCATCAAACGAAAAGAAATGTTAGAGGTTGACTTAAATAGGAGGGTAAGTAAGAAATTCAGATATTCACAATAATTATCTCAATTATAGTTGATTTAACTATGTAAAATGAAAACGAATATGTTATTTGTCACTATATTTAAAAAAGTTTTGGCGTTACAGCCGTTTCGTAGTACAACTACATCTTCATGACGCTAACGTAGATTAACTAAACTAAGGGTATGTAATGGTAAACAGATGGGGTTTTTAATAATGGGGAATTTCCCAAATCTAATTGTGTGTTTAAGAGGTTCACATTGGTTACAAATTTGTACCTTACGCAGGTTGCCGGCCTTATGGAACTACGAATAAAAATAACCGAAAAATTCAAGCAGACATATCAGATGTTGGCTCAGTTACAAAGTCAGATAATCGATGACGAGTTAATCCGATGGAAACGTGACCAGCAGTTGGCTGGAAACGGTGTTCCGTTCACCAGCAATTTGGATCAGATTCAAGACTGGTAAGTATTTCCATATTATAACATTGAAGGAGTTTTTTAAGTCATCAAAAAAGGACGAGGTTTTTATTTCGACCTGTATTAACCTCGGCCGTGATTTTTACATTTTTTTTACTGAACTTTTTCTCTTGGTACCTCTTTCCAGGTGTGAGAGTCTAGCAGAAATAATCTGGCACAACAGACAACAAATAAAAGAGGTCGAAAGGCTCAAGCAGAAACTGGCCTTGGATCCTCCCGGTGTGGTTGACGTTTTACCTCAGATATTGGCTGAAATCACTCAGCTCCTGTCATCTCTTGTCACGTCAACGTTTATTATTGAGAAACAACCACCTCAAGTTATGAAAACCAATACAAGGTAAACGAATTGCAATGTTTTTAAAGAATTATTTTTTAACTCCCCCCTCCCCACCAGTCTGTGTTTCAGGTCGCTATTAGGTATAAGGAGGTAACTGAGGAAACAACTATGAATCTACACTGAGATGAAACTTTATAAAGATACATCAAACACAAATAGTAGTGCTTGATGGTTATATCCTTTTTCGGGGTAAAATCCGAAATATTTTATAGAACATTTTATACACACCCATGCAAAATAAAACGGGCATCATAAAATTTGGAGTAAGTTTATAACTTTTTATTTTCACTCCGATTTAAGTGATTTTTTAGAGAGCTAGAGATACATTTATTAGTTTTTCTAATTTTGTCTCGAAACAGATCTATTTCGAACGCGCTAGCGAGTTCGTAATAGATCTATTTCGAACTCCGAATTTTATTATTTAAAGGTTGGCCCTACATGACATGTTTTTTTTTCACCGTTTAGCATAGCATTCTAGATAACTAATATTTTTTAGTCCAAATATGCAAAATACTACACGAACCCACGTATGTATGTTTGGTTGCCTAGATCTACAAATCTGTATGTATTGTTTCAGTTAATTAAAAAACACATATTAAATAATAACTTTATTGACGAAGAACTATTTTGCTTTTGTAAATGCTTCAAGCTATCATTTTCTGTCAAATCCTATCCAAAATTTAATCTACTAACCTTCCAATGTCGATTTAAACTACAACTTTATTTGAATTTTCCATCTTCCCTATACTAAATTGCAATGCCGTGACGTAAATTCACGTCTTTTGAAATTCGAAAAAAAGTAGCAAAATCGCCCGAATTTCCGAACGCTCTGTATATGTACCGAATGTACAAGGATCACACAACGTATTCCGTCCAATTTCAAATCTCATATCGCTAAAATAACTTTAGAATCTCGTGGTGAAAATGGGTGAATAAATCAAAAAATGACAGTTCGCAAAATAATTTTTATTGTCCATATGATAAAAAATAGTATTACCAACATAACATTTAGACATAAAAATTTACAAAATTTGAAGGATTTATTTTCTTTTTAAATATGTATTTTTTATTGAAAAAACTACAAATTAGAAAAAATAGTATAAAGTACGTGTTATATAAAGCAGTTTTAAGCACTTGTCCCGTTATAAAACTCGCCGCAAGCGGCTCGTTTCTTAACATGGACGCGTGCTATAAAATGATGCTTTATAAAACGTGTACTTTAATATACTATTTAACATGCCTATGCAAATTTTAAGAGAAATTTGTTTTTTTTTTACATATTATACAAAGGTAATCGAAAAGTTTTTTTTTACCTAGTGTCAAGACACTGGAATATTTAAGACGCAAAATTACTTCAAAATATCAGTTTCTATTTGTTCTCACTCAAATAAATACAAAATGATCTTGATGATGTCAATAATTTAAATTTTTCCATAATTTTCTCACTGCATTCAGAATAAAATAGACTATTAAAACGCAAGAAAACAAATGTTATTGTAATAATCAAGATTTAATAAACAACGGAAAAAGGTGCGTATTATACCTAAGGTTTAAAAAAATAACATTTTTAACATCTCTATTATTTCTATTGCCTCCTCTAGCCGTTACTACTGCCTGTACGGTACTGTACACGTCGGTTCATGCCATCAATTAGCCCGCGAATATTATCCTGGGTAATATTCCCCCATTCTTGACTCTTATGACGCCGTAGTTGACTTCAGTCCAGTTGCTGGTCCTCGCGAGTTTAAATTACCTTCGTGTAATCTTCGACGAACTGTCCAAGAACTGACATTTTTAATTCGAACCTGTCGAAGTTAGTTTTTTGCCTGTACTGGCGTCAAACGACGATTTCGAAGAGTTTTAAGTAGAAGAAATCGGTCATGAATAGATTTAGTTTGGCGTTTCCTAAATTATTAACATCATCGAGATAATTTTGCATTTGGGTGAGAACAAATGCACGTATTGACATGAACCAAAAACCAAAATGCTATTGCTGATATTTTAAAGTAAGTTTGCTTCTTAATTAGTTCACAGGGTGTTTTGGCACTAGGCAAAAGAAAAAACACCATTTCGATTATCCTTTTTATGTAAAAAAAAACAGATTTCTCTTACAATTTGCATAGGCATGTTAAAACTAATAAATGTATCTAGAGCTATCTAAAAAATCACTTAAATCGGAGTAAAAATAAAAACGTTATAAAGCCCTAAACTTAATTCAAATTTTATGATGCCCGTTTTTTTTGCACGGGAGTTTACTTTAAAAACTTACCATGTTCCCCTTCCAAATAATATATAGAGGTGACCAAATAATGCTACAATACTCCAGCTTACTCATATATATACACGTAGGGAAAATGTTTGTCCGCCCATCTCTTAGTAATAAGTTAGAATAATACAAATATGAATTATCGCAAAGCAAACAGAGGTAGGTAGATTATGTTTCCCCCGCTCCATCGTATTGCATCTCGCTCATGGCACTTGCTGGTGGCACGCCGCGCCGCTTCGATTCTATTAATAACAGCAAAACAGCGAAACAGAACTAAAATTTAAAATTCAACCGAAGCAGGATCAAGCAAAACACATCGAGCCAGCCAGCCAGCCAGATCCGATGCGATGGAGTGGGGGAAACATAATCTACCTATTTCTGTTTACTTTGCGATACTTCATATTTCTAACTTATTACTAAGAGATGGGCGGACAAACATTTTCCTTACGTGTATATTATATATATAGTTATGAATTGTAATGTAATTATTTTTACTGCTTGAATCAGAAATAAAGACATCATTATTATTATATGAATACATCGAATCGAAGACATACAGTTACCTCTATATTAAAATGTCGAGTCAATCTAATTATGAAGCTCATGGTCTTATATGGGCTTTTTGCTATATCTTTGTTGAAACTTGACGTTTCATCAAACATAGTTACGCCTAAGTCCTTTCGAGTCATCATCCTTTTTAAAGTGTTATCATCAATGATGTAATCCCTTTTTAAACGATTTTTCTTTAAAAAATGACATGCAAACACACTTTTTTATAATCAAATGAAATCCATTCATTTCACACCATTCTGTTCAGATCCTCCTGCAAATGATCATTGTCATGCTCCGTCAATACCTCCATAAACATCTTAAATTTATCCGCAAAGTAAAAGTTGTTTTAAACGAATCACTATCCCCATTAATTGCAATTACAAAAAGCAATATGCTTGATTTAGCTCCCCTGACCTTGCTTCCTCTTCTCAAGGTAAGATTGATTTAATTGAACTAATTTGCTATTCATATAGTGACTACATTGTAGAAAAACTAAGAATTCTTATACCAAAATTTAAACACCTTAAACAATTTTTAAATATAAAAGAATTAGAAATATTTTGCTATTCTTTAGTACAAACCCAGTTAAATTATGGAATACTAGGATGGGGAGGCATAAATAAGAATTATCTTAATAATATTAAAACTATTCAAAAATACATTTTGAAAATTATTTACGAAAAAGACCACCAATATTCTTCTGATTTACTATTTAAGGATAGCAAAAAAATTAATATTAAACAAATATTTTCTTACAACACGTTAATATATATTTTTAAACATAAAAATAAAATAAATTATATTAATCACACACATGAAACTCGTCATAAAAATACTATTGCATATAAAAATAGAGTAAACAAAACAGCTTTAAACAAACATTTTTTAATCATCAATCCATATATTTTTGATATGCTACCACAGTCAATTAAAATAATTAAATCATTAAATAATTATAGAAATAAAATTAAAAATTGGATATTATCCAATCCAAGAGATATATTCAAGAACTTCATTAATAAATAATAAATATACCAAGCTATAATGAATAAAATAAATGAATATATATAATGACGTATTGCATCTTTGTATAATGTAGTGATATAAAATATACCAATAAAATATTGTCATATTATTTTTATATTATAATCTAGTTGTGCCTGAATTATGAAATATATTCTTGATAATAAATATTATATTATTTAACTCAAATAAGTATTTTACTTCTTAGTTCGGAATTGATAGTTTTACAAAAAAAGTTATATATTAGCATTAAATGTCAAAAAAAATATTTGAATAAACTTTTATTAATATTATTATATTTGATAATGATTATAATAATGCTTTGCTTTATCTTGTCAAATGCTTTCTCCGTGTCTGCTAGTATTGTGTCAACATATTGTGAGCAAGAAATACGTCATTTCCACATCACCCTGTATACTGGGCATCACATATGTTTTATCTATTTTATCATTTGTAACAGTTAATTTGGTTTTTAGATTCACAGCAACAATCCGTTTACTAGTAGGAGGAAAACTGAACGTTCACATGTCCCCACCACAAGTAAAGGTGACCATAATCTCTGAATCGCAAGCTAATTTATTACTAAAAAACGACAAACTCATCAAAGGCGGTGACAGTTCTGGGGAAATTTTAAATAATACTGGTAAGTTGTTCAACGGATCAACTCGCAATCTGAGTGTGTTCGATTGGCTGGTTTAGATCGATTTAATTAATCTGACCTGTGTTTGATTGGCAAATGATGACTTTTCTCCCACTACCTCCAAAGTAAACCAGGGAAATTGCAGTTATAGTTCCGTTCTGTCCATTTTTTTATTTTCGTTTGGTATTTATTAGTATTCTTTGATTTTTTAAAGAAAATTAACGGTAAAGTAGAAGTAGAAATGGATGAGTTACGACATTTTGAACCCATCTAGGCAAATCCTATTTCCTTTACGTGAATGAGAAGACTGAAATAAAATATGTTAAAGTTGTTTTTCTTTAAGCCCCCGCTTTATTATAAAATACTACCACACTACTCTTTGACCAATTTTTGGACTTGAAATGAGTTTACTTCAAAATCGAAACCCAAACGAACAAGTGACATAAAAATCCGTGTTTCATCTTGGATCACTGAACTGATTTTTAAGATCAAATCGATCCAACTCTCTATCCCAATCGAATACAGCTCAGGATACTGGCTAAAGCTAGTTTCACACTGCTAAATTTATTGGTAGAATCGCAACAATGGACAAAGAAATCGTCATCGCCAAAGATTAACCCCAAGTTTTAAAGTAAAAATGTTAATTTATATAATATAAACGCAGTTTTTTTTTTGAAGAAATATATTACCTATAATAAAATTATTAATTTATAATTTTTAAGTAAAAAATATTACTTATTATAATTAATTAAAGCATTTCTAAAAATATTTTCAAATTGTCTGTTTTTAATATCCATGTTTTTATTTCGACTTAAAATTTTTTTAACGAAATCAATTTTTTAATGTGTTGTTTAATTTACTGTCAAAAATAATTCCTAAACAGTTAATTTTATTAACTTTAAAAATTTGAATGTCTTCATTTATTTGAATACTATTCATATTTCGTGGTAGGTTATTTAGGTTTAAAGTAAAAGGAATATAATTTGTTTTATTAAAATTAATTGTTATCAAACCGATTTTTTATAATTTTAAAATCTTTTTTAATTTTATTATTTAAGTTGTCCCAATTTATATCGGTATAAAAAATTGTAGTATCATCTGCAAAACTATGAATTTGTCCATCGCAATTTATACTAAATAAGTCGTTAATATTATTGAAAAATAATGGTCCTAAAATTGTTCCTTGAGGAACACCATACTTAAATACTTTTAGATAGCTTTTTTCTTTAACTATTTGAACATAAGTTGGTCTATTTTTCAGAAAATTGCACTCATGTACAAAAATTCCCATAAGAGCCGTGGTGTTTTCAAAAAATTACAGTGGAAATACTACGTTGCCTAGATAACGTGGTATTTTCACTTGTGACGAAACAAAATTTGTTTTGTTTGTATTGTACGTAAATGACGCCGAAATCCGTAGCAACCAAAGTTATCAAAAATATTTTGTTGGTTAAATCTATGTGTTTTATTTAATTATATTATTAAATACGTGAAGTATAATGAATGTGATGAAATTCATGTTTTGGTATTTTTTTAAATTGCATAGTTCATATTTTTGATTCGAGAAATTTTCTCCCTAAATACCGCTCGTGCTTAAAAATTAACCAGATAATTTTTAAGCACTTGTGGTATTACCCCCGCCTATAATTTTTAATTAATTCTAATTGCTTTCCTCTGAATCCAATATTTTCAAACTTTTTTAACAGTAAATTATGGCTAACTGTATCAAAGGCTTTTGCTAAATCTAGAAAAATACTAATACAAGATTTTTTATTATATTCTAGTGCATCATATATTTGTTCTGTTAGATAGCGTTTTGTGTTGATTTTTTTTGAAACCCCAAACTGTTTATTAGAAATAAAATGTATTTTTTCTAAATAATTTTTAATTCTTAATTTTAAAATTTTGTCGAATACTTTTGCTATCGAAGATATTAATGTTATATATTACTAGTTTTACTATAATATCCATTTTTTAAAATAGTTTTTTTATACCAATTTTGAAAGCTTCTGGATATATACTTTAAAAATATTATTTATAAGAAATGTTAGTGGTCTAGAATTAGCAGTTTTACTAGTTTTTAATATTTCTGTTGTTATTCTGTCGGCACCAGGAGATTTCTTTAATTTTAATAAATAAATAAATATATGTTTTATTTTAGGTACAATGGAATACCAGCAAACCACCAGACAGCTCTCGGTCAGCTTTAGGAACATGCAATTGAAAAAAATCAAGAGAGCCGAAAAAAAGGGCACCGAAAGTGTCATGGACGAAAAGTTCTCGCTTTTCTTTCAATCGCAGTTTAGTGTGGGCGGAGGAGAACTGATGTTCCAGGTAACGAAACACATTGTGTCCATTTAAATTTTATTTAATAATTAAGAAGTTTACTTACCATTTTTAAGAACGCTAAAAATTTACAAGCAGATAAAACTATTAAACCCATTTTTTCAGGTATGGACCTTAAGTTTACCAGTAGTTGTGATAGTCCATGGTAATCAGGAACCACATGCATGGGCCACTGTGACGTGGGATAATGCTTTTAGTGAACCAGGAAGGAATCCATTCCAAGTACCAGAGAAGGTAGGCTTATATTTATTTAGGACGGATTGTTCACACTGCAGAATCAAATTTGCTTTTTCTTGCATATTTATGATTTTACATACGAAAACAAAAAATAAGATTTGCCCCTAACAAGCTTAGCTTCAGGGGATTGAAGAATAAGTTTATAGAAGACAACATAAACATATTTATTATATTATTAAATTTTAAATAAACTTATTATATTTTAAGGTACCATGGGGCAAAATGAAAGAAACCCTCTCACAAAAATTCAAATGGGCGACCGGCCGTGGTTTGACAGAGGACAACCTACGCTTCTTGGCGGAAAAAGGATTCCGGGGCAACTTTAACGAATCGAATAATTCGATGCTCAGTTGGGCCCAGTTTTGCAAAGAACCTCTCACCGAGCGGAATTTCACTTTCTGGGAATGGTTCTTTGCTATTATGAAGTTGACGAGGGAGCATTTGCGAGGGCCGTGGGTTGATGGGTAAGTAACGTGATACAAATAAAACGTGTGCTAAAACTGATGGCGGTTTAAAAATTGTGGCTAAGTTCGTTCAATAAAATAATGTTTCGTAATTTTTTCAAAATTGACACAGTGGTTGAAAATAGGGGTGTAGACTATTTTGCGGGTGGTACCTATAACTGTCTATAATTTTAAGCTATATTGTTTACTGTGTCACAATAAGCAAATACGTGTTTTGAGAAATTTTGTCCCTAGAGGGTACAAATGGAGGGGGTACGGTTCCAACGCAACCGATAGAGAAAAAGATATAAAGTATGTTCAATGACCGCTGACCGTTACGTCATATTCTCCATATTTACGGTACGTCCTAAATTAATTTAGTCAGTTTGACTTACCGGTGGTAAAGGTTATGATTTTTCTGAGGCTCGATCTACATAAAGACGGATGCATGTGAACAAGTAAAATACAAACGCTTTTTTTCAAATTTTTAATTATTATTTTTATTTATTTATTAAACATACGGGATACCCTATTTTACAATTTTTGTATTTCTATTAAACATACTACTTAATTTAAAAAGAAAAAATATAATCATTTCAATAAATAATACTTAGCACAGCCTTAGTTAATCACAGCATCCGCAAATGCAGTTTTACAGTCCCTTGATAAATACCATACTTTTACGTTTAAAAGCTTCCAGCGAGAGATTAAAAAAATCCATATGCCCGCTCATATCGTTAAGAGTACGCAGAGTTCTATCCAAAGGTGTATTTAAGCCATAGTTAGTTCTATGAAAACCCAAATGGAAAAGGGTATAATTTCTTAGGTTTCGATTAGGAACGTTCAAACCAATTCTCGAGAGCAAACCATCGCAGTCACCAGTGGCGTAGCGTGCAGGGGGCCAGGGGGGGCGACCGCCCCCCCCCCCGCCCTTTGAGTCCTTTGCCAAACGGCGCCCCCTTTCCACTCTTCCAGTAGTTTCCAGTTCAATTTCACTTCACATGATAATTGATAATATTGTTTACCTATCGACTATCGCAGTAAGAGGAAATTTACTATGTTTATGAATATAAATAATAATTATATAACAAAACCCTCATCTTATCCGACTGAAAGTTTATATTGCCGACAGCCTTGTCCTGCAGTCAATATTACGGTCGTCTCTTCGCTCTTCGTCAGAAAAACAAAAATTTCATTTTAACAAATAATTCCCGCCCATGAGAATATATGCTCCTATTATTATGTAATATGCATAAAATATTTGATAGAGTTTTCACAAAATTCCCCTTGCCGTGTCATATTCTGTTTTCATGTGACCATTTTAGACATGACGAAACAAAAACTTTATTTCTTGGGCCAAAATTTACTAAATAAACGAAATTATACATTAACAGTGAGGCGCCCTTTGAACAAGGGCGTAGATAAGGGGGTAATAACCTCCCCTCCCCCCCCCCCCGGACCCATATTGAGCCATGAAAACGAAGCACTTTTTTTTACTTGATCAATTTTTTTTGGATTTCTTGAGGATCTCGTGTATTTTATATTTTTCCTACTTGAAAATCAGGTAACATCAGTGAAAAAAGGGCGTGGCACCCAAAAATTTTTCGCCTGCGGCGCTATTTTTCCCCCTCTTTTAACCCATAAAAAATGTACGCCCTTACCTTTGAAGCTTTCGCCCCTTTAACCACGCTACGCCACTGGCAGTCACACAAGCCAGTTAACACTTTAAACACAAAACATACATCCAAAAACGTTCTTCTTTGTTCCAATGTAACCAAATTGATACGCTGCATAATATCAGCCCTATGGTAGTTCAGAAAATTAACCCCCATCTTAAAGGCTGCAGCCCTTAAAAACTTATTTTGAACTCGTTCGATAATGTCAGTATACGCCTGATAGTAAAGTGTCCTTAGCACTTCCAATGATAGATCCTGACAGCTGCTACAAACGAAACCCAATATTTTCAGACTACTCTGAGAGACTCACCACATGGTCATTGAAACTTACTCGCTCATCAAAGTAAACTCCCAAATCTTTTACTGTATTCTTATATTCAAGTTCAACAATATTAATGATCCTGTTAATGAAGTCAGAAATAAGTAGTTTATTTAGGGTAAAAAGTATCATGAGATGAAACATTTGGTTTTTGAAAATCAGTATGAAATTTTTAATTAATTTAAATTTACTGAAAAATAAATAACACTCATTTATTAAATTTAAAATTGAAACATATATTTTTTTGTCTAAGTCTAGTGCATCTCTACTGCATTAGTCTATAAATTTTATTTTAAATATTTTTATTTTAGAAGAAAATATAATAAAACATTACAACACAACAAAATACATTTTTTAAAATTAAAATCATTTATCTCCGCAAGGATCATCAGAATCGTACAAGTTAATAATAAAGGGAAGAATATCTGAACCATCGATACATCTTTCCCGTTCCCAAATATCATTTATAATTTTATTGGTGTGGGTTACATAATTTTTTCATTTTTCCACTGGTACATATTCTATGGCTTCATTCCACAGACCCAAAACTACGTCAATTGTTACAGGATGCATAGAACTTATTTTTTCATCATACTAGCGCTTTACACTCCGACCAGACCATTTCAATAGGATTAAAGTGGCAATGATATGGAGGAAATCTTAAAACTCGATGTACATGTTGCAATGCTACTTCGTCCAACCTATTAAAATAATATAAAAATATTTTTTTTTATTTAAATTTTCTATGATTCGGAAGTGCTAAATATGATTTTTAAAATGTGAAAATTGTTTTTTCTGAGGACTCATCTTATGATTCATTATTGTTTTTTTAGGGCTATTATGGGATTTGTAAAAAAGAAGCAAGCAGAAGAAATGTTGTCCACTTGTCCAGGGGGAACGTTCCTTCTACGGTTTTCTGATAGCGAACTTGGTGGCATAACCATTGCATGGGTCTCAGGTAAAAGAAGTTTTTGTAACGTAACAAAACTTATTTAAAAAAAAACCTATTTTTTCCATTTTGTACTAAAGTAAATGACCCTGTTTTCATTTTCAACATATAAATTTAGCTAGAAAATTGAATTGGCGAAAAGAGTACATAGTCTAAGAATTATAAAATTGTCCAGTCATTTGCAGAACAATCTTATACGATCATATTTGATTAAGAAAATATACACAGAAATTACTTCAAAACTATTTAAGCTATGCAGGGTGAGTCGGGAGGAACACCTCTAAGGGTGTAATCTATGCATCAAAATAATAAGAAAAAACTGAAATGTTATCCAATATTCACTTGTTTTCAAATTACAGCGTTAAATAAAATAATACTATTGTTAAACCAAAATATGCATCATTAACATTGTTTTAAATAAATCATTGGTTTAGTAAATTTTCAAAAATACCGCCATTGACTTCCACATTTCCTGATTCGTTTACGCGTTTAAGGGCGCGCGTGGCTCTTCTAATTGATTCATGCCTTTCTTTAATATTAAGTGCAGCATTTCTAATGCTTCTAATTAATGCATCCCTAGTATCTACTTTTACTTTGTATACCTCATTTTTTAACCAACCCCATAAATTATAGTCCAACGGTGTGAGGTCTGGCCATCTAGGACGCCAATAGGACCACCGCGACCAATCCAAACCTCTGGAAACTTTTGGTCCAAATACTGCTTGACCCGACGATCCAGAGCGGAGGAGGCGCTCCGTCGTGTTGATAATGCATTTGAATTTTGATGTTTAAAGGAATCTTTATATTATCTATAATATTTATGGGGTTGGTTAAAAAATGAGGCATACAAAATAAAAGTAGATACTAGAGATGCATTAATTAGACGCATTAGAAATGCTGCACTCAATATTAAAGAAAGGCACGGATCAATTAGGAGAAAAAGAAAGATTTCGTCTTCCCAAATGATTTTTTCGTATTAGGGTGTAATGAGTAGAAACACAAGAGCGACGACATAAATATGTCTGTATAATAATACATTTTTCCTTCTCTAGATGGTCAAGAAGTTTTCAGCCTGCAACCCTTCACAGCGAAAGATTTTACAGTTAGATCTCTGGCCGACAGAGTAGCGGATCTTGTCCATTTGATTACCTTGTACCCCGACACGGCTAAAGAACTGTTTTTTCAGAAGTACTACACGCCATATCAAGGTAAGTGATAAGTAGAATTTTATTATAGAGGAATCAAGAGGAAAAAATCCGTGCACATAACACACAAAGTGCCAGTGATGATACCCTATTTGGATGGTGGTACGTCCCACCCATGGATCTTAAATATACAGGGTTAGTTAAAATAACCGGAACGACTAATTTTTTTCAAAACTAGCAAGGCAAAATCAATGAATTTTGATACAGGTGGATAACTTAAAGAATTGACAATTGCGACGTTGCCAGATTTTTAGTTTTTTCTGTAACTGAAGTAATGATTTATTTTCAAATGTAACACTACTCTTTTTTTTTTATTGAATTCGATTCCTCCCATCAACATTACCATTTCCTGATAGTTTCAAATTTTTAATCTCAAATAGTTCTATGGGAAAAAAAGTTAATTAGTTACAACTCTAACTCTAAAAAAATCCAATCTATGTCCATTTAAAAACGTTTTAAATAATGTGAAAAGGAAGGTTGGTACACATTAATGTACCTAATAGTATCGATAACGATAATAGCAACAAACAACTACTAACAATAACATAGCTAGTAAAAATTACTCACATATTGTACACTACATTAATTTGATTATGAAACCGATAATATGTAAGTAATTTTTACTAACTATGTTATTGTTAGTAGTTGTTTGTTGTTATTATCGTTATCGATACTATTAGGTACATTATGTCTACCAACCTTCCTTTTCACTATTTGAGTTAAAAATTTGAAACTATCAGGAAATGGTAATGTTGATGGGAGGAATCGAATTCAATAAAAAAAGAGTACCTAGTGTTACATTTAAAAAAAAACATTCCTTGAGTTACAGAAAAACTACCAATCTGGCAACGTCGAAATTGTCAATTTTAAATTCAATTTTTTAAGTTATCCACCTGTACCAAAATTCATTGATTTAGCCTTGGTAGTTTTGAAGAAAACTAGCCGTTCCGGTTATTTCAACTAACCCTGTATACACATTATCATGAGTATCTATTAAGTTAAAATATTGTGCTAAATATATTTGTGTTTTTTTAAATTTTCTACTCGTAAAATTTTTTCAAAATGACATCAAATTATAATGGTTGAGGAAAATCACTATGGAACAGCTGTACGGGCGTTTTTACTACGCGTAACGCCGCATTTTAGGAAAGTTTTTGTATTTTTTCAAAATAGAACTATTTAGTACTATTTCTTAGCTATCTACAATGATTCTTGGCACTTTTTCTAGTAACGCTAGTCATGGAATTTTGTCTACTCGTCCAAAAAAAAAACAGTATTGTCCGCACTTACATAAATTAATATTTTTAACTTTTATTTTCAAACCGGTTGAGGAGGATTTTGAGAATTATATTTGCATCATACTTCGCAGGATTAAAGTAAAGAACCCTTTCCTCTAAATCTGCAAAAGTATCGTGGTTCTTTTTAGTGAGACAGTATCCACAGTATCTTTAAAAAAAAGCACATGCACTGTACTACACAGCTTACAGCCTTGCCATTTTTTAAAGCCATCTCATTCTAACTTATCTGAAACTGTGGAAGTATGTATGATTGTAAACAAATGAGGTTTTATGAACGGAATGTTTTGTCTATCCTTATACTATATGTCTATGGTCCCACCGATCAAGTGTATCTTAAATAGTTCTACTAACAACCTTTCCCCCATTTGACTTTGTTTTTATATTTTAGACCAACAACAGCCTATAAACGGATACGTTAGACCTGTTCTTGTAACACAGGTGCCCGGCCTATCGGGCCCCAATTACAACAGCACGCCACAACACTCGTTTATGAGCCCCGACCCAACCAGGGACACGCCCTCGGTGGCCAGCAGGTATGACGATTTTATAATTTAGTTAGGTTAGGTTTTCCGCTTTAGGCAGGTGCAATTGATATGCTTCCTGGCAGGGCTAATCTGTATCATAAAGACTATTATAGTCGGTGCGAAAGGCATAATATGTTTATGAGAGCTTTATAACTAAATATTACTTGAATAAGCATTAATATTGGTAGGTATGCGGTTCTTAAACCAATCTGTATATGTCAGACCGAAAGCGATAGAAGTACGGAGTACTTATGTTGTACGATAGTTGGCTGGTCAATTCCAAAAGGCCAGACGTAAACATCGCCCGCCTTACTTTACATTGGCCACCTAGCCGTTAAATTTCTCAGAAAATGACTAGGCATGCCTTTACTCGTAGGTGGTTCGTCGCATGATCAATGCGTACAATTGTTTACATCTTTGAACTATTGAGTTTGAATATACTATAGTATATATTTTAATGACTTCTATTCATTACTGATATAGAATAGCCCTGTACTGTTTGGTAGTAAAACTATGGTAATCTCACTGTTTGCATACGGAACTTTTGGGTGTCGTATCAAAAAAGCCAAAAGTTTGATTGAGATCATCCTCAAGTGTCACTGGGGCTGCTACTAAGCTGCAGACTGGATGGTGAGCTGACCGACCGTCTACTACTAAATCATTACCTACCTTTTGTTTAAAGTAAACTCACAAGGTGTTGAAACAAAGAACAGATTTTTCAAAACATTTGTTCTTTTTCCAAGCTTTTCCACTTTTTATTAATCGTTTTCTTTTTACTTGTGTTTTTTTTTCTGATGAGATTATTGTGTTTTAATGCCAACCGTGATACAGGAATTCCAGGTTTTAGTTACATGTTATAGTATAAAATGGGTATTTTAAACAATTAACAGTTTTAGTTTTTGACTATCGTTAATACTATTATTAGTGAAAGCTAACATTTGACACAAATAGCTCGTAGGGAACTAAGAAGAAAATGAATTAAAGTATATTTTTCTAGTTAAAATCGTTATATCGGTAACAAAATGAAATAAAATTAATAGTAAACGTAGTGGGTATGTAGTGGACAAAATGCCTAATTTTTCTATTATTTATATGACAGCGATCAACGACGACTAAGCAAAGATAGACATCGCATTATCTTTATCACAACAAGCCGACAAGACCTAAAGTTCATGTTCAAAAGTGATACCACGTCGAACTAACAGCAATGTTTTACGCTAGAATAATACACTGTTGCCAAAGGTTTTTAATAATAATTAATCAACCTGGCAACTTTGACTGTCACAAAAATTACATTGAAATAAGATAATTTACTCCCAATCAAAGTTACTTGGTTAGTAAATCAAGAATTAAGCTAACCAGGCCACTATGATTGTGCCAAAATAAATTCTGCCAATGTCATTCATGTCAAAGTTGCTGGTTAGTTAAAACTGGTGTAAAAGTACTACCCCATAACGAATGGTAAAATGAAGCAAATTAAAATGGGGAGGGGTGGACTTCAAACTAGAGTTCCAGAGTTGTCTCTACTACTATATATTATACAGTGTGACCAGTAAAGTCCGCATCATATGGGATTTTTTTTTATTAATAACTTTATTTGAAATTTGACTTTGGCATCAAGTTCTGCTTTGATCGAGGTGAAAATTAAGCAAAAAAATAGTAGTCACGTGATTCGCTTTATCTGTCAAATTTTAATTTTTTCCAAAAAATAATTCAAAAGTAGGATTATTTCTGAAAGTATCGAAAAAAGTTAATAGAAAAAGTTTTTTTAAATGCACTTTCTAGCCCACATGCAAAATTTTAGCTGCATAAGATAATTTTGATTTTTTACCCATATTTTGTAAATTGCACCACTTTTACAAAATAAGACTTAATGCAACCTACATAAAACTTATTAGTTTTGACAATGCTTTATTTCAGATACATTTTCTTTAAAGTAGAGCCATATTAAATGTGTGTTTTTCTACAAAATCAAAATTGGGCTATTAAAATTTGGTCGCATGTGATGAAAAGATTATTTGTTTTTGACCCTGCATAATAAGGTAACTTCATAAAATAAGTATTTTTGAAAACGTAGTTTGTGTCTGAAAGTAATACACCCTAATATTAAGACAGGAAAGAACACAGTGTCATCAGTAAAGTGTTCATTAAGTGGAAAATAAATTTTAGTGGTGGGTAAAAAATCAAAATTATCTTATGCAGCTGAAATTTTGCATGTGGGCTAGAAACTGCATTTAAAAAAACTTTTTCTTATAACTTTTTTCTATATTTTCAAGAATAATCCCTACTTTTGAATTATTTTTTGGAAAAAATTAAAATTTGACAGATAATGCGAATCACGTGACTACTATTTTTTTACATAATTTTTATCTCGATCGAAGGAGAACTTGATGCCAAAGTCAAATTTTGAATAAAGCTATTAATTAAAAAAAATCCCATATGATGCGGACTTTACTGGTCACACTGCATGTACAATATAAAAAAGCCGAATCAGCTCCAACACATCCATATTTTTTGATGGGGAATATTCAATATCTACTCTCCAGGGCCAGGGTGAATACTATATAATAATATGGTGTAATCAAGTTTTTAAAGAATCAAATATTGAAACAGTCCTTGCAATAGGCAACAAGAACTTTTTCCAATAAAGCAAGAAAAATAGGCGTACCTGATTAGAATCATTGGCAGTGCTGTAAATAAAATATACCAAAACATGCATCGGGATGGATAATCTGCCCTTGTATTTATCTTTGTTTATGTAGCCTATTGGGCATTAGATATCAAGGACTATCACTACTTTCATACTACAATACAAAATACCCGATATTTTACCCCTATTTGGGCAAAATAAAATCGTACCACTTTCGGTACAATAATCATTGTTTATATTTTTATTCCAAACCTAAAAAATAAGTAATCAATTCAAAGAAACACAAATCACTTAACTGCTCAAAAATTGGAAATTCATCAATATTAAACATCCACAATAGGAAAATAACCGTACTAACGAAAATGGCGCCGAGCCGGTTCTGGAGTGTATTTTGAGCATGTCGCTAAAGAAGGACAGCCGATAAGAAGAGGGTTGTGCGCATGTACATCGGTACTCGATGTCTATAGATATGACCGGTGAGCCAAACGCAGTTCTTCACCCATAAAACTTGCGCAAGAAATAAGCTGTATGGTCTAAAGGTATAATATGTATATGACTTCAAACCAGAAGGATAAAGAATTTTGGACCCTCCCCGAAACTAAGTCTTGGATGCGTGCCTGTTCATCAAATCAAATGACTTTTCTATCTTAGTTTATCGTCGTTGACAGCATTAATAGATGATAAAAACTTCAAACAGTATTCACCTGAAGACGACTGGAGATACTTACCAGTTGAAATGTTGTGATTTAAAACAAATAAAGACAATGGAAGTCCAAAACTCTTTCATCAATAAAAACTTGCAATAACGAATATGTACGTTCATATAAAACCTAAAATGTATTTTGAAAATCCGTTTGCATACCCGACACATTTACTAATGTATTTCTTTATCTTCAGTTTTCAGAGCATGCTAGATCTCTAAGAAGTGATATGGAACAATTTTTACTAGTATTCCGACGTTTTTATATATATATATATTTCTTTTTTTTATACTAAACTATTTAAAGATTAACAAATTTTAAATGACAGAGAATGACAAAAAATATTTTTTGACTTTATATCGCTTTTTATCGAACTTTTTATATGTGTTTTATAAAGCTTATACTGTTTTATTAGTCGTTTTATATTTTTATATATCGTAAGGAGCTTTACATGTTTCCGAATTATTCTACTGTGGTTTTAAACGTATATCTAATATTAGTGTTATGAGTTAAATAAACCTATTGTTAATTATTTATTTGTTTTTTTGCGGTCTACTAGGTCGGCAGATTTCCGTTCTAGAAGAAATTGATATAGAAGCGGTGTTTGTGACAAATAAAAATTGGCCGAATAACATATTCAGAATCCCCCAGAGACAACTACTTTTTTTGGATACTGGAAATAATGGTCTTTTCGTTTTTTTTCGAATTTTCTCAAAAATTGCGCATCTTACAAAAATCGGTTCTCCCATGACCAATCTGCCGATGCACCACCAGCGCTGCTGGAGCGCACCACTACATATATTTTCCATGGGTTATTGTTCGTTGTCATTTGACCTTATAAGTGGCAAAGATTGGTTCTACCTATTCTACGCCACCAACCACCATTTCCTGATAGTATCAAATTTTTATCTCAAATAGTTCTATGGGAAAAAAAGTTAATTAGTTACAACTCTAACTCTAAAAAAATCCAATCTATTTCCATTTAAAAACGTTTCAAATAATGTGAAAAGGAAGGTTGGTAGACATAATGTACAGGGTCTTCCAACGAGGACTGAACAGGGGCTCATTTTTGAGCTTCCTTGTATTTAAAGAAAAATCCAAAATAGCCAATCGATGTACTTTTTCCTGCAGAATTCAAAAATAAACCCAAAAATTTATTTGAACCAGAAACAAAAGAGTTACGATATGAATAAGGTGTTTTTTAAATGGAACATAGCTTTTTTTATACGATTTTTGGAACGAGTGATATTTTTTTTTGTCCGTTCTGATTAAAATATTTAATATTGTGACAGCTATTTTTATTAAATTTTAATGTTTTATCCAGTATAATTTAACTTTAACCTGTTTGAAACATACACTAGGTAATAAAGGTATAATCACCTAATCACCTTTGAATCCTTCAAAGTCATTTCGGCAATATTATAGTAAATGAAGGATTCAAAGGTGATTATACCTTTATTACCTAGACCTAGTGTATGTTTCAAACAGATTAAAGTTAAATTATACTGGATAAAACATTAAAATTTAATAAAAATAGCTGTCACAATATTAAATATTTTAATCAGAACGAACAAAAAAAAAATCAGTCGTTCCAAAAATCGTATAAAAAAGCTATGTTCCATTTAAAAAACACCTTATCCATAGCGTAACTCTTTTGTTTCTGGTTCAAATAAATTTTTGGTTTTATTTTTGAATTCTGCAGGAAAAAGTACATCGATTGGCTATTTTGGATTTTTCTTTAAATACAAGGAAGCTCAAAAATGAGCCTCTGTTCAGTCCTCGTTGAAAGACCCTGTACATTATGTCTACCAACCTTCCTTTTCACATAATTTGAAACGTTTTTAAATGGAAATAGATTGGATTTTTTAGAGTTAGAAATGTAACTAATTAACTTTTTTTCCCATTTTTTGAGATAAAAATTTGATACTATCAGGAAATGGTAATG
Source organism: Polydrusus pterygomalis (assembly GCA_963969555.1). Classification (NCBI taxonomy): domain Eukaryota; kingdom Metazoa; phylum Arthropoda; class Insecta; order Coleoptera; family Curculionidae; genus Polydrusus; species Polydrusus pterygomalis. The sequence continues at coordinate 9,872,729 of OZ018376.1, forward strand.
TTGATGGGAGGAATCGAATTCAATAAAAAAAAGAGTAGTGATTAAGCCTTGGTAGTTTTGAAGAAAATTAGCCGTTCCGGTTATTTCAACTAACCCTGTATATGTTTGCAACGTCAATTTTTATTAAAATTATTGGATATGATATCCTGGCCAATTTTCGCTTTCATTTAATGTAAAAACGCTTCTATAGAAATTTCTTCTAGGTCAAATGTATAATTCGAGTTAATCTGCCGGCCTATAACCAGTTTTAACGCATAAAATGTCATAACATTTGCAATAAACACCATATGCATGCTGCAAAACAGACATAACCAGACACATTTCTTGCAATTTTCATTTTGGACTTTAATTTTTGCTTGTTTTTAAGGATATTTTGGGTGGTATTTTGTTTGCTAGTTACACAGTGTTTCGTAAAAACGTTGTAAGGGCTTGTAACGTTATAATATTACTTTTTTGTAATTGTATTTATAGCTTTATTCGTAGAAACACGTACCGAGTGGCTTATGAAGAATTGCCCTCGGCTGTATCACACCATACAACTTTCGGAAAAATATCGTTAGTAATTAATGCTAAGAGAAATCGCTGCTGGAAATTAGGCAGTTGAAGTGCGGTCACGAACGTTAACGTATACATACAAATTGACAGCTACGCATGCGCAGTGATCAAATTTTGACGTGCGTGTTTTAAGCAGTTCAACGGGCGTACGTTACCTTGCGTTGTTTTACGGGAGTGAAAAATGAACGTTCCGTTACCCGAAGGTGCTCCGAATATAACCGATTATTTCCGAAATGTCATTTTTTGACAAACAGTTTTTTCTGTGGTTCTAAATGAATAACTTTTTTTAACCACAAAACATAACAAACAAATCCCAAATAATTTTGCAGTACCTAATCAAAAAAATCAAAATTTATCAACAATCCAGATTATTTTTTGTTTTTTAGTTAAAAATTTAAAGTATTTTTATTATCTTAAGTTTTGTGATTCAATTGTGATTTTAGTTCATCAGAGATACTTTTGATTTTTTTCCTCTATAAGTATAGATTTAAGTTTGTTATCGATGGTATATTCCATTTTATTTGTATTTTGTTTTGTATTTTTAGAAGATTTAAAAATTAAACAAATTTTTATACTCTTCCATGCTCTCCTTTTTGCCTTTCTTCCTTCTTTATGCAATTTTCTTAACTTTTAAAAAATCAACAGAAAAATAAAGGTAAAAAATTAACATAATAAGATGACAAATGTCAAATTTGCATTTTTTGTAGGTTACGTTAACGGACACAAAAGATAAGCACTTCAACTAAAATTCTTTCCACCGGTTCGTCACGTTAACTCCTCAACTAACGTGCGTAAATTTGCTTACGTATTGGTTGTACTTCAACTGCCTATTATATTCAAGTCCCGTGCAATGACTGCTAGGAGACCTAACAGACATGATCAAATACAGTGTGACCAGTAAAGTCCGCATCATATGGGATTTTTTTTTTATTAATAACTTTATTCGAAATGTAACTTTGGCATCAAGTTGTGCTTCGATCGAGATGAAAAAAATAGTAGTCACGTGATTCGCATTATCTGTCAAATTTTAATTTTTTCCAAAAAGTGATTCAATAGTAGGGTTATTTCTGAAAGTATCGGAAAAAGTTAGTAGAAAAAGTTGTTTTTTAATGCAGTTTCTAGCCCACATGCAAAATTTCAGCTGCATAAGATAATTTTGATTTTTTACCCATATTTTGTAAATTGCACCACTTTTGCAAAATAAGACTCAACGCAACCTACATAAAACTTATTAGTTTTGCTTTATGCTTTATTTTAGATACATCTTCTTTAAAGTAGCGCCATATTAAATGTGTGTTTTTCTACAAAATCAAAATTGGGCTATTAAAATTTGGTCGCATGCGATGCAAAGTTTATTTGTTTTTGACCCTGTATAAGGTAACTTCATAAAATAAGTATTTTTAAAAACGTAGTTTGTGTCTGAAAGTAATACACCTTAATATTAAGACAAAAAAGAACAGTGTCATCAGTAAAGTGTTCATTAAGTGGAAAATAAATTTTAGTGGTGGGTAAAAGATCAAAATTATCTTATGCAGCTGAAATTTTGCATGTGGACTAGAAACTGCATTTAAAAAAACTATTTTCGATATTTTCAGAAAGAACCTCCCTTTTGAATTATTTTTTGGAAAAAAATAAATTTTGACAGATAATGCGAATCACGTGAGTACTATTTTTTTGCTTAATTTGCATCTCGAAGCAGAGCTTTATGCCAAAGTCAAATTTCGAATAAAGCTATTAATAAAAAAAATCCTGTATGATGCGGACTTTACTGGTCACACTGTGGAAAATTAGGGTTTTCTCATTATATTGTCCAATTACCTGGTGAATGATTATTTGATCCTTAGGATATACCGAATCTTTTTTGTTTGCTCTATCTTTTAAAATTAAATGTTTGGGGAAATGTCAATATTTGCCTCAAAACTGGTAACTTCGTTTGGACTGAACGAATGTTCACAAACATGAGCTTTTCTTTCTCTATCCATTGCGCTCTAATTGTTTTTTACGTGAAGCTTACCTTGACCGCTAGATGGCGGTTTCTGAAATATCAACAATTGAAGTGCTTAAAAAAACCAAGTTTAATGATACATTTATTGTTCGAAAAAATAACAGCATTAAAAGTTCTAAAAGTCGCGTCGGTCACAACCGTAGCTCCCTAACGTTCCAAAGATATTGACGACAAAAGTATTGATTAGCGTGACTTAGCTACTTTGATTATTAGAATACTGAATACAATCAGCTTATTTTAAATATTATGTATATAAAGTGTCAATATTCGACTTTAGCATCGGAGTGACATGACATTCATTCTCCCACCATTTTATTTTAAAAGATAAGAGTTAAATTTTTAAAACAAAATGAATATTACGCATCCTAACGATCGAAAAATAAATGCAACATAAAGAAAAAATCACAAATTTTCTATTTGATCATGTCTGTTAAGCCCCCCTGGCGGACACCTCACGAACTCAATAATAATTTTCCTTATCAGCAGTATTTACCGATGTTATTTTTTCGGAAAGATGTATTGTTGCTGTCTTACGACCGAGGTACAGAAAGAGATTAAATTTAAAAACAAACGCTAATGACGCAATCGCCATATCGTTTTTTTGATCAATATTTCGTTAGTTCTTCGTTTTATCCGAAAATTGGGCTTTGGAGTACAATTACCCACAGTTTTGCGTTAAGAAAGGTTGAATTTCTAGACCAGAAAAAGAAATATGGGCAAATTTGATTGAACCAAATTTGGTTTTTTTTGCTTTTATTATTTCTCAATTAATTTTTTTTTACTTTAAACTGTATTTATTTAATTGCTACCGAAACACTGGTATTTGACCGTTTTTTGGATAAAAAGGAAAAATAAACTAGATATTCCGTGTGACCAGTAAAGTCTGCATCATATTTTTTTAATTAATAGCTTTATTCGAAATTTGACTTTGGCATCAAGTTCTGCTTCGATCGAAATGAAAATAAGCAAAAAAATAGTAGTGACGTGATTCGCATTATCTGTCAAATTTTAAATTTTTTCAAAAATAATTTAAAAGTGGGGTTATTTCTGAAAATATCGAAAAAAGTTATACAAAAAGTTTTTTTTAAATGCAGTTTCTAGCCCACTTGCAAAATTGCAGCTGCATAAGATAATTTTGATTTTTTACCCACCACTAAAATTTATTTTTTACTGATGACACTGTGTTCTTTTTTGTCTTAATATTAAGGTGTACTACTTTCAGACACAAACTACGTTTTCAAAAATACTTATTCTATTAAGTTACCTTATACAGGGTGAACAACAAATAACCTTTGCATCACATGCGACCAAATTTTAATAACCGAATTTTGATTTTGTCGAAAAACACACATTTAATATGGCGCTACTTTAAAGAAAACTTATCTCAAATAAAGCATTGTCAAAACTAAGAAGTTTTATGTAGGTTGTGTTAAGTCTTATTTTGCAAAAGTGGTGTAATTTACAAAATATGGGTAAAAAATCTAAATTATTTTATGTAGCTGAAATTTTGCATGTGGGCTAGAAATTGCATTTAAAAAAACTTTTTTTGATACTTTCAGAAATAACCCCACTTTTAAATTATTTTCTGGAAAAAATTAAAATTTGACAGATAATGCGAATCACGTGGCTACTATTTTTTTGCTTAATGTGCATCTCGATCTAAGCTATTAAAAAAAAAATCCCATAATATGATGCGGACTTTACTGGTCACACTGTTGATGTAAATGGTCTATGCATCACTTTTGTTTTTAAGTTGTTTTACTTTTTCTTTTTTCTCTAGGTCAGGTTTTATCCATATAAAAAAAATAGTAATTAATAGTAATAATTAGGTTCTTCGTTGATTAAGAATGAACTAAATACCACGTGTATAATATACAGCGTGCCCGGGAAATACCTGCACAACGTTTGATGACGGTCAAAATTGGTCGATTCAAGCCCACTTAAGTTTTTTAGTTATTTTATAAGGCTATAAACCAAAAATCATTAAAATAAATTGACGAAATCTTCAGAGCGATCCAGAGTAACCCGAGTGACGCTCTCGCTATTTAGTTTTTTGATCAATATTTCGTTACTTCTTTATTTTATCTAAAAATCGGCCAAATACCCCTCTTCGGAGTACAATTACCTACCGTTTTAAGTTAAGAAAGGGTGAATTTATAAATTAATAAAAGCAGAAAAAATAATGTGCGTAAATGTTACTTAAAACCATAGGTAACTGGTCACCCAAACACTGGTATTTGGCCGCTTTTGGACAAAACGAAAACGTGATAAGAGAATGAAATGACGAATGCGTCACTAATGATTGCTCTTAACTTATGAATTACTATCTCTCTAAATTACTTAACAAAATCTTACCCAATAAAAAAATCCATACAACCTAGCATAAAACAAAGAGTATTCTTCTTCACTATTTCCTTTGGGCTCCTGCCCTTCCTGGACAAATTGCCAGAGCCAAAATAATGCCATGGTTAGAGTCTGTATTGCAGTCCCGTTTCGAACGCGTCTAAGTCTGGTTATGTTCTGTTCGCAGCTACGCCGGTTCGGTGGCGACGACCGCGACCGCAGGGGGCGCCCACATCGGCGGCATGGAGTACCTGGACCAGTTCGACGACAGCTACACCGGCATCGATATCAACATCAACGAGCTGATGATGGGGTACAACAACAAATAGGAGGAAGAGGACAGAAGAGAGAGAGAAGGTCAATTAATTTTTCGGGAGTTTTGACGGTTTTTATGTGTATCTAGGCAGTTTTTTTTTTTGCGTTTACACGTATGATACTGTTAATAAACACTTGCATTTGAGTTCATGTTGCCTCACTATCTGACGTGCTAAAACATCGACATTAAAAAAATAAACTTTTTCATAAGAACTGCCAAGATACACAAGAAAAACAATAAGTCTTAAATTTGCGTCATAGTCAAATCACTAGTTCTAAGAAATAAATACCTTATAAAAACCATAGTAAGTAGGACATCTACACCTATTTACCTACCACGTATTCTACAGAAGTCTTGTTAAAGTTTGTTGTCGTGTTAAGTTTTATGTTGTAGCTTGGGGCGAGGTCGTTTTGGACTTAATATTGGATCTAGAAGTCATCAGTCATGTGAATGTCATTGCGGTAACTTTCAATAACCGATTATCCTTTATATATTTATTTACCTATGTAGGGTTTGGTGTCGCTCGAGGACGCACAGTGGGTCCATTCCACAAAACTATAAAAAAAGTTAAATGCTTAATAGGCCGTATAAATGACACGTTATAATATCTCTGTACTAATGTTATTTGTTGACGGCATCATTCCAACTGACTAACTTCGTAGCTAATAATATTTGGACAACAGTTTATCGTGAATTTTTTTTTATATTTACAATATATCCTAATAAAACAATGCACCTATTGAGATTCATGACCTGTTGAAAGAGATATCCTCTGCCGTACTTTTCTCACCATTAAAACAATCATGCACTAAACACAGTGGCATTGTTTTGAAAGTTTATATATCACAAAAATAACAACAAATTGCGCAATAAAATTAATAAAAACCAAAAAAACTCTGCGAAAATTACAGCTTCTTTGGCATTGTCACTGTGGGACGCATCAAAGGTTTCTTCGGCCTATGCTTCTGTATAGGTTGTTTATATTAGTTATTGATGTTTTGGATATTGTAACTGTATTTAAATTGGATATTTGATGGCTTCTAGATTGAATTCCAAATTTGGTGGCTTAAAAAATAACTTGATATTAGGTTCTTAGTTAAATCATTAAAATCGATGGATTTCTTTTTAATGTTACAAAACTTGTTGGATAAGTTGTTTTAGAATGTTTACCAACGGTCTATTTGTTAAAAAATATAAGAGTTAAATATTTTTATACTAAAATTTGGAAATTTTGCGAATTGGCAATTGAAGTCGGTGCTATCGTATTAACATTTTAGCCTTATTGTAGTTTGTAAATTTAGTAGTTTATTCAATTCCGGCTGTTTTTGTGCCTCACCTTTGATCCTAATGAAAATAAAAAATTTATAAAGTAGTATCAAGATCAAAATAAAGTAGAAAATATACAGTTTCCGTGTGTAAGAGTAGTTTTTTATGTTATATAGGGTGTCCCATAACTAAGGGGTAAAGCAACAGAAGCAGTATAGACTTAAAAATAGGTCATTTATTTTGTTCCTAATTTCTTACGATAAAATATCCACGGTTAATTTTTCAGAAATTATTTAAATGTTTCCTGCCATTTATCTATAGAATTTAAACGCAAATATATCAAAACACTAATTCATATATCGATACCAATCAAGTACAAGTTCTTAACGCAAAAAATGCCACTCTTTCGTCAGAAATGTGAGACAAAAATGTATGCAATAATTTACCAAATCCTAAAACTGATTATGAAGTCGTATTTCTTATCCTCAAAAACATTGCTTTGTTTTCTAACATTTTACTTGGATCACCCGGCTGCACCTCTTTAACCGTCAATAATAATTTATAAGAAATATAGCATAAATGACCTACTATCTCCTGTTGCTGTATGTCCCTTAGTTATGGGACATCCTGTATATTGCCCAAATGGATACACATCCAGTACACCTAAAAAATCTTATTGAGCGAACATTAGTGACGCATTTGCCATCGGGCGTTATGGCATAAGTGCATTAAAATTAGCGAGAATTTTGCATAAAAGCGTGTTTTCTCAAAACTGCATAAGCTTGTTTACGAACAAACCCCACACCGAAGGTGGTGCTAAATTATCTGGTTATTTTAAAGCACGAGTTAACATTTCTTTTTGGTTTGACATAGCTCATAAAAAATGATTGTTGAGTATGGTTGCTATGAAAAAAAATCATAAATTGTTGAATATGATTCCTATAGAAAAAAACATACATCACTTTATTTCTGTGACTGTTGGCCGGAAAATTACCTACGAATATAATTTTTTCTGTATACCTACTCGGTGAGCATTAAATGTACCAATGGAATTCACAAATTAATTTGAAGATTTCAATGTTTAATGTAATCAAACAATACAAGACCTGCCAAGCACTTATCTGTAGCTAGCGTGCAATTATCAACAGTAATATACCGATAGAGGAGGCGTCTTATCGGTAATATCGCAGTTTTTTTACAAAAAATCGATTTTCTGATAAATTTTTACGAAATGTAATTTTTACTTATAATCTGATATGATCCCGAGAGCTTTAGCTCGAGGGTCTTATTTTTGATTATAAGTAAAAATTACATTGAGTAAAATTTTTCTTAGAAAATCGAGTTTTGAGTGAAAAACAAAGGTATGAAGATAAGAAGCCGCCTCTAGAGGTGTATTTTATTGGATAATTTACTGAACACAAAGGTCGTTAGGTGTTATTAATATATTTATTTTGAAATAGCAAAATAATATAAAAAGCTACTAGCGTCTTACTGAGCTAGCGGTATGTCTTATCGGGTAAGACGACCGTTACCAAGGTGGTTGTTATGAAAATTACCATTTTGATTGGTTCTATAATACACGTGAAGTAAATTATCGTTGTAAGTTTTTGAAAATTGCACATCTGTCATGAGGGAAATATTCGGATAAAATAAAGAAGTAGTTAGTAACAAAATATTGATTTAAAAAAAATGGTGGAGGCGCCGCTAGTGTTTGCTCTTAATTTTTATCTTTGTTAGCTGTCCTTAGACATATTTATTTCCAAAAATTGCTAAACCGTTTTCTTGATTAAAATCTGTGATTTCAGTATACATGAATGCGATATCGTGAATAAAGGGGAATTGATTGATAACTTTAGTAGAGAGAGATATTTACATTTATCATAGCCTATTTATCTACCCTAAATATTTCTATTTGTAAAAATACTTCATATTAAGAAAATAAACATAATGGCAAGTTTATATTTCATAGAATAATAATGGTGATACCATTTGAATAAGAAAGGTGTTTAACATAGTACTTAGTAAGATGTTTTTTAAAAGAGTATTTTTTCAGCCACTAAATTAAAAATGGTAATTTAGTTTTAAGGAAAAAGTGCTAATTGTCTTTTTGTGGCCATATTATTTTTATACAGTGAAAGTTTCGTATTGCATGCTTTACAAACTTTTGACATATTACTGGTAATACGTAATACTTTTTTTTATTTAAAAATTCTAAGATAAAATAACGATCGACTGAGAATTAATAAAAAACTAAAGGCTGATCCGCACCTGTGCATTTTCACCCTGCATCAAAATTGCATGCAATTTGGGATTTACATTCATGCATTCGTGAGTGAAAGTTGTAGCGTTTTTCACCCTTAAAATAGTTCTAATTATTTGCAAATTTTCAAATACCCTAGACGTTTCTGTTGGTGGAATGGATAACTTCGCTCATTTGACAAAAAAATAAACGACATCTTTCAGTTTCATATTATGTGTTTTCAACTGCGTTTTTCTGCTGCTTTTTGTGGGTTTGGGGACAACTTATCTGGAGCAAAGACTCCGTCATTGCACTTATAGAACTGCATCAAAATCAACCGATTTTGTGTTCTGTCAAATTGCACCAATATTAAAACAAAACAACCAAATTACAAATTGAAAAAATCATTAATGTGGACATATCATAACATCAGCTGTTGCAACCATAATTCAAAAATGCAGGGTACAAATGCATAGGTGCGGACGGGTCTTAAGACAGGAATGTGTAAGCCGTTTTTCTCACAGTGTAAAAAACATTTTAAAAGAATAAAAAGGAAAGAAAAACACAAAGTCTTCCTCCACAAAGTTTAATAGAAAAATTATTAAATCACGGGTCTCTACATGTTTCGAACGTAGAAACGTTCATCCTCAGGAGACAGAAAATTTTATTTTGTGCTGTTGTTAGCGAAAGAGAAACTTAAAAATAGAACCTTAATTGAGCTTTCATGGACTCAGAAAATTTAAGTTTAGAAGAAACACGATATGAAGATTGGTGATGGTAAAACCATACTGAGCATTTAAAACATATTAAAGTGGGCGTAAACCAACCAAGTGAAATGGGGAAAAAGAAAAACCTTGCTAAGGTGTCGAAGAATTTTTAAATAATCTTCGACACCTTAGCAGTCCATGAAAGCTCAATTAAGGTTCTATCTTTAAGTTTCTCTTTTGCTAACAACAGCACAAAATAAAATTTTCTGTCTCCTGAGGATGAACGTTTCTACGTTCGAAACATATAGAGACCCGTGATTTAATAATTTTTCTATTAAACTTTGTGGAGGAAGACTTTGTGTTTTTCTTTCCTTTTGATACTTTCAACTCCACTTTAAGTATGGACTATTTCTTCAAATTTTAAAAGAAGTTTGTTTTGGGTATAGAAAACTTAATTGGTCTCTAGCAGTGGTGTAGTCAGGAGCCGAACCTGATTTCGAGGTTAAATGCCATTCTAATCACTTAAACAAACTTTTGCCTAAGATTGATCGTATTTTCATAAATTTCAGCAATGATTTTCCGGAGCTTTTTCCTAGCTACGCCACTGGTCTCTGGGATGCATATCAACATTTAAAAATTTCGAACAGACATTTTACAATAATTTTAAAATGAGTGCCCGCTTCTCCCATGCGGTTCTTTAAATTGTCTTTATGTAAGGAGTGTACTTTAACTTGGTTGTACCTTTAGGGACCGAACGAAAAAATGTTATTAAAAACGAAAAGATTCTATACGATTTGGCTCAAATATATCAGGGAAGTAGAAAAAAAGATATGTTACCTACCAATTATTATTGTGTTATAAAAATCCTTTTTTTTATTTTTCACTTAAGAATTTTATTTTCAACTAACGAATAGAAAGAGCAATTAAATGTTTTCCAGAGTTATATTTGAAGATGGAAGCGAGCCCTACCGAAGATGGCCGAGGTGACGTCACTGCAAACGAATTGAATTTCCTGCCATCATGGCATCACTACAAAATTGTGTTTGCCTCGTTTTTCCACTTCATATGTTTATGGTGTCATAAAACTGCTATGAAGCTCAATATTAGAGATAGAATGTAGTAAAATTAAATAGAGTTAGATATCGTAAAAATTCGTGGTAGGAAACTGCAACTGTCGAAAAACTACTCTATTTTGAAAGGATGAAATTTATACAACATAGTATACCGTTCCCCCTAGCACTGGCTAGGGGGAACGGTAGCAAGCGGCCAATATCCTAATATAGATAAGACGAATAAGTTCATTCATAAAAATGCTTCCGCCTCTCGACTACATTAGAATGGGCGAATCTTCTATTTTTAATATGGTATGAGAAAAAAAAAATACTTAGGTCGTTCTGACTTATACCTGACCTACAGTTTTACGTAAAAAAAGGTTGGATTTATAAATGAATAAATACAGAAAAAGGGCAAGACAAAATTATGTTTTTCGCTTTTATTAATCTACCAATAAAAATTTTTTAAAACTTTAACCTATATCTAACTGCTACCCAAACACTGGTATTGGGCGACTTTTTGAAGAAAACAAAAAATAAAAGAAATATTGATAAGAAAATGGCGAATACGTCGCTAGTGTTTTGCTCTTTACAACTGCTTATTTTATTTGGAGCCAAAACAATCTGAGTGTCACTTGGGCAATTTTTGCACAAAGCAAATAAGCACGTGCATTGATACAAAACAAGATCGCTCTGTGAGACTAAATTCACTTGGAAACTTTTTGCTTCAAGCTAGTGTCCGACCGAAACAAGATTTTCAGCCGAAACCGAATCTTCAGTTTCGGCCGAAACCGAAACTTATTTATACATGTTAAAAATTTTATTGTATACTGAAATCTAATTTATTTTATATATCTTGGGAACGGATTGAAAAAAAAAGAGGTCGACAGAGAAAAATTAAAGGATGAGATCCCCAAAGTTAGCCGAACGTTGCGGCGCAGCCGAAGGTTCGGTCGATTTTTGGCCGACATCGAAACTGTCAACAAAACTAGATATTTAGCCGAAACCGAACCTTCGATCGGTCTCTACTTCAAGCAAAGTCGACCTTCTTGATTGCAAATATGCACTTGATTTTGATAAAAATGTCGCTTGGACATTTCTGCTTTTTACCCCTGCATCTAACATCAACGATTACGTACACTGACACTACAAATTCCCTGGAGGATCTGACAAAAGAGTTTATACTGCGGGATAATGAATGTGAAATGGCTATGTAAGCAACCTGGGTCCATTTGTAGTAGGTTGTTGGAGACGTCTTATATTATCGCTGAAACGATGCGAAAATATAGTTACAATTTCTAGAATTTATTTTGTTGCTGGTCTAGACCATCTTGGTACGTGCTTTATCACGATAAGTGTAGATTTCGTATTGGTTTCATCCTTTCAAGAATAAGCAATCGACAGACACTATAGTGACGTCAAATTGCTCTTAGCGAGGGGCTTTTATATGTATGGACGTATTTTTGTGAAAGAATGGCAAGTACACATTTTTTTTTCAACTCTACATAAACAAGTTTTATACAACTTTCTAGATTAGCTTGTAGGTTTGTGCAATCACTTAACACATTTTGTAAATAATTTTGTCAATATTATACATAGATGGTGCTTTTATTAATATTTTACTATAAAATTTATTTTTAAGTTAATGTTGTGGCAATGATTTATTACATGTGTAATTTGGAAATTTACACTCGAGATATTTTATATTTACATTTTAAGAGACAAATTCCCGTTGCAATTGAAAAATATAAATGGTTATGAAAGAAAGAAAAAACTCAAAGTCTTCCTCCACAAAGTTTAATAGAATAAGAATATTCAGTAAGAGTCTCTACATGTTTCAAACGTAGGAACGTTCATCATCAGGAGACAGAAAATATAATCGGTGCTGATGGTTTTAGCAGAAGAGAAAATGGTGTAGAACCTTAATGGAGCTTTTATGGAATTAAAAATGTGATGTGTAAAATAAACATAATATAAAGAAATTGGTCCCAGCACGTGGACGTGAACAACTGCTTTTTCCTCTAATTTTTTTTGAAAGGTGCAACTTTTTAATGAACTTTACTAGTTTTAAATTAAAATCCTGCGGGGTTACTGAGCTTGAAACCTCAGTACCCCACTAAACACTTCTCTTCAATGTAATATTCATTACCTTATTTACTTCTAATTTTGTCCTCACAATGTCTTATAGACACATACCTACTTAAAAATGTTTTTTTAAAAATTTTAAACATTCTTCGACACCTACTTTTTAGAAAGGTTTTTTCTTTCTTCCCTATTTTATTTGGTTGGTTTAGACCCCATTTACTGACTTCTCACATACCCAGTATGTTTTAGCTCTTATCAATTTCTTTATATTATGTTTAATTTACACATCAAATTTTTTATTCCATAAAAGCTCCATTAAGGTTCTACACCATTTTCTCTTCTGCTAAAACCATCAGCACCGATTATATTTTCTGTCTCCTGATGATGAACGTTTCTACGTTCGAAACATGTAGAATGTAGAGACTCTTACTGAATATTATTATTCTATTAAACTTTGTGGAGGAAGACTTTGAGTTTTTTCTTTCTTTTCCATACTTTCAACTCCACTTTAAGCATGGACTATTTCTTCAAATGTAAATGGTATTATTTTTAAGTTACCAATGTTTAAAGGCGACACGTTGGAGCCAATGATATTTGTACGATTGGTTGCTCACTTCAAATAGTAGCAAACCCATAAATAAATCTAGGTTTAGGTATGTAACATTGTACACCGACTAGGCCTACTCAATAACTTTTAGACAATCCCAGGAGTTATTTAGGATGTTTTAGATATGACATACATATGTTACTGTTAGATTGGCACACCATTTTTTTGGCTGATAACAATAAAGTTTAATTAATGTCACAGTTAGTGTTTGTTTTTCTTTATGGCAATAAATGGAAGGAATGGATAAAAACGACGTGTTTTTAATAACGATTTTATTAACAAGATGGTACACCCTGCTCACGTGAAAATAAAATATCATAAAATTCATTTTGACGACACTTCTGTTCTAAATTTGAAATGTGGCAATCATAAAATGCTGGAACTACTAGTTGTACATCTTTAAAGATAAATAATTCCAAACCTGGAAAAATTATGGGCAATTTTCTAAATTGGAAAAAAATTTCTCGTCTCCAAAGACAAAGGTACTTAGACGCAGCGATGGAACGTGGCCCCACATTTTAATTTTAGAACACGAAGAGCAAGTCGGTTAGATTGTCCTTAAAAATTGTTCTGGAGAATCGTATCTCGACCTAATGTGTACGGAATTACTAAGAAAGGTTTTAACAATACTTTCACGGACTTGTATGGTGCAGGTAACCGTCCATTATTTCGGAAAGTAATTTAAATCCTGCAAATTTAGGTAATGCAGTTTCCTGGAACGCTCTCATAAATAAAATAACAGCGAACAAATGCGACTTCCGGTTATACAGGAAGTTGTCTCAAACTTGCTTATTTTAAATATATCATCTTGCATAATATATTTTTGTGCCATTCTTCATTTCCAATAACTTTTATTGAAAGTTTTTTTTTATCCTACTCTAAGGGCTGGTACTTTCAGTCCTGATTAACTCAATTGATACGTGGTTACTTTAATATGACGTTTGGAATACGTCAACACTTATTTATTTCCCTGTCACCCTGACCTATTCCAAACGTCATATTAAAGTAACCACGTATCAATTGAGTTAATCAGGACTGAAGGTACCAGCCCTAACAGTTTCTGAGAAAAATAACTGTTCTTCTCAAATTTTTACTTTATCAGGGTGTCGCCTAAAATTTAATATCTTTTCAAAGATAAAAGAGGGAAACTTGAAAATTCCTGTTGTTGAATTAGAATTTAGATAATATTCTGCTTGATAATGAATTGTTGGAAAATTTAGATACAGGGAAGTGGAAAAGTATTTTTTTTAATCTTTTATCAGAAAAACCTTATTTTTTTATGTGGTTCATTCAATGGATGGTTGGTGGAGGACACTTCCTAAGTGTCCACATAACGTGTCCCTATACCTAACTAGAATAGTTTTAAACTTATTTACAGGGAGTTCATGATAAACACAAATTATTCATAATTGCAACTGACAATGGACACGCGTCATATATTATGTACATATTACATTGTTTAACATGGCCTTGCCAAAATTCAAAAATATTTTGATATTTGGGTCATTTTGCAAGAACCGTAAATATGTAGGTTTACAAAAAATAGTTTTTAATTTTTTTGGTAAAAATCAAAAAACCTATTTCCCTGCATCTAAAATTTCAAGTTTCGACAATTCATTATTAAGCACAATAACACTAGCTACTCTTTTGTCTTTTAAAAATATATTCAATGTTTTTGGATACCCTGTCAAAGACCAAAAAGAAATACTATTTTTTCCTCAGAAACGGATAGAGTAGGATACAAAAACTGTTACTAAAAGTTATTGGAAATAGAGAAAAGAACACACAAAATTTATATTATACAGGGTGCTCCATTTAAAATAAGCTAGTTTGAAACAACTTCCGTTATAACCGCAAATCGCATAGCATTAACTTTATTTAAGAGAGCATCTCCGAAAACCCCATTATCAAAATTTACAGGATTCAAATCGCATTACTTTCCGAAATATTCCAATGGACGTCACCGTGAGACACCCTGTATATGTTGCTTAGCATCACTTCACGGTCGTGTTGCTGTAGCACTTCTCCTATTCGAATTAATATTCAAAATACTTTGTATTATCTATATGATGTAGATGAATTGAGGTATATTATGGTACCATACAAGTTCGTGTAGTTATTGTTGCAGACCTCGCGTAAAATAATCACAACTCAGTTCTTCAACAAATTCTTTCCGGACTTTTAACGTTAATAACTATTGCTATTGCTAAATCCTATGATCATCGAAAGTAGTTTTGTTAAGAAAAATCTCATTCGTTCGAAAATGTTTTTATGCGCGATTTTTCTTGGTCATAGGCAGTTATTGTCATTTATTTTCACGATTTTTATTAAAAAAAAGTATTCGTGCTATTCAATAAGCTTGTAGGGACAGTTAAAACACTTTAAATCGGGTAACAATTTTCAATTCTGTACCGTCGCGTGTATATTATTTACATTATTTGGTCAGTAAGTTTTTTTTTACAGGTGGGGTAACTATTGACAGTATTTATTGAGCTGGTAAAGAACTGTATTTCTCTCAGTGACTCGTGGCTTTCATAGAGACAGCAGTGGATCGTGCTACATCAGGGGAAACAATTTCAGGGATTTGCGTGTTCGATTGCCGAAATATACCTAGTAACAAGTTCGATTTAGACATTTGGTTACTCTGAATTCGTCGGCGAGTGCTCTTTATCGGTCTGAAAATTATTAGTAACGCTGTGTACAGGTTCATTAGAATTACCTATTTAATCAGATAATAATTGATGTTTTGCGTTCCTGATGTTCGACAGCGCCGCGCTTCTACTTGATCCACCATAAAATAAACCGGCAAAGTCTATTAATTATAGTTGATGTAAGGTTCTAAAACCATATTAAGTTTATTGTACTGGCAGAAATTTTGGAATACTACATAAAGGACAGAATACAAATAATATCGAAAAACATATACAGTGTGACCAGTAAAGTCCGTATCATATGGGATTTTTTTCGAAATTTGACTTTGGCATCAAGTTCTGCTTCGATCAAGATGAAAATTAAGCAAAAAAATTTTGTGGAGGAAAACTTTGGGTTTTTCTTTCCTTTTAATACTTTCAACTTCACTTTAAGTATGGACTATTTCTTCAAATTAAAAAAATAGTAATCACGTGATGCGCATTATCTGTCGAATTTTAATTTTTTCCAAAAAATAATTCAAAAGTGTCGTTATTTCTTAAAGTATTGAAAGAAGTATTTTTAAATGCAGTTTTTAGCCCACTGCAAAATTTTATCTGCATAAGATAATTTTGATTTTTTACCCATATTTCGTAAATTGCACCACTTTTGCAAAATAAGACTCAACGCAACCTACATAAAACTTCTTAGTTTTGACAATGCTTTATTTCAAATACATTTTCTTAAAAGTAGCGCCATATTAAATGTGTGTTTTTCTACAAAATCAAAATTGGGCTATTAAAATTTGGTCGCATGTGATGCAAAGTTTATTTATTTTTGACACCTGTATAAGGTAACTTCATAAAATAAGTATTTTTGAAAACGTAGTTTGTGTCTGAAAGTAATACACCTTAATATTAAGACAAAAAGAACACAGTGTCATCAGTAAAGTGTTAAGTGGAAAATAAATTTTAAATAAAATTAATAAATTGGGTGGGTAAAAAATCAAAATTATCCTATGCAGCTAAAATTTTGCATATGGGCTAGAAACTGCATTTAAAAAAACTTTTTTCCATATTTTCAGAAATAACCCCACTTATGAATTATTTTTTGGAAAAAATTAAAATTTGATAGATAATGCGAATCACGTGACTACTATTTTTTTGCTTAATTTTCATCTCGATCGAAGCAGAACTTGATGCCAAAGTCAAATTTCGAATAAAGCTATTAATAAAAAAAAATCCCATATGATGCGGACTTTACTGGTGATACTGTATATGAAGTAGAAAAGGGAACCAACAAGTCTCCTCTATAAGCAGGCCTGCTAGAAACCATCTAAATATATCACGTAAGGACTTTTAAAGGCCCATCTTTCTTTTTAATATTTTATTGCCCATTTTCTCACCAACTTGAATATCGAACATCTTTACATAACCGATTTTTGTATAAAACGAAATATTGACCAAAAACCAAAATTCACTAGCCCTACACTTTTTATAGTGAAGTATCTGACTACAATAGCGCAAAAACTTCTGCCACCTTTAAAAAAAAAACGTAGTTTCTTAAAATACAACTGCATTCGGGGTTTTTGCGATGCTTTTACAAGAAGGCGCAAAGAAAGTGCTAATACCTTAAATAGCGAAATTTACAAAAGGCAACAAACGCGTTCTGTACACAATTTTACACAAATTTACAGCGACATAGATACAGAATCGTAAATATGTTATGGTCGGTTTAGGTAAGTTGGAAAACAAATGTTTTACATCGCCCTATCACTATAAAGTAAGTTACAGAATGGCAACATAATGTGAAACTTTTGTAGCAACAGATTTCGATAAAAAGTGAATCAATTTTTAAAACGGAAGACAAGTTTCACCGAAAAAAAAAATATGTAACTCGTTATATACATAATAAATTACGCGTTTTACATAAACTTATCCTGATCACTCTAAACATAACTACTGGTTCCCATATCACTTGTCTATTACTCCAACATTTACTCTAAAAACGAATTCAACAATGCCTACTTACAAATATTTTATTAAACAATTTAAAATATAACGAACGATAAAATGTGTTTATTTAAAAACTAAGAAAACAAAAATATATTATTTTTGGAAAATAAATAATAAATAAATATTATTAACAAATTTTAATGTACAAATATATATCCAAATATACTAGTTTTTGGTATTAAATTAAAAAGTAACCGTAAATTAAAAAAAAAAGATCTTAGCAGAAATAATTTACAGTGTTAATAACGAAGATATGCTTACAGGATAATCCACCACCATACATGCTACGACTTTGGGGTAAAAAATTTATTATCAAGAAATATGGGCAAAAAACATCACTAGAAATATTATTAAAGTTCCTAATTTTACCGCTAGGGTGCGTAGTCGCTATGCTATGATACAAAATCCTTAATTTTTACTAATAACTGCAATATAATAGGGCAGAAATTAAGTTTTTATATGCTCTGTAATATCCTCTACAAATTTTGTGATAACAATTTTTTTGTAGTTACCATGGTTAAAGCGTGAAGAAGGGTAACGACTAAAAGTACTTAAAAGGCTGTAACTTCGGTCTGCGTTAACCGAATTTAACAAACTATGGCTTATTTTAAAGAACGTTTTATCCTGTTTAAACATTTCACATTAGTTAGTAAAAGGAATAAATAAATATTTTATGTAATTAAAATCACGAAAAACTTTTCTGGAATGGTGAACTCTATAAGGATAACGCATAGCATAGCTCTGGAAGCGAAAACTGCATTTTTAAACAATTGAAAATATTGTCATCTAGACTTCTTCATTCGTAAATGGCCTTTTTTTTTTAAATATTAGTACTTATTTCACAAAATTATACTAAATGATCACAACAGTAACTGTCACATATTATTATACATAGGTGAAACGACAATAAGGTTATTCTTTTGTTTTATTTCGTTATTGTCCACGGCCGCCTTGGTAATAATGTAACATTTGGATTGTCATTGCATTTTTTTTAGATAAATAGCTAAATCATTATCAAATTATCATAATTTATTTTTTTAATACGCCTAAAATTAATAAATATAGTTTAAAAACCTATTCCTGTAGGATTCCAACGTTTTATAAAAGGAAAATTGCAATACTTTGCTAAAAGCCGAAATAGAATAATTACACACTTCCACTATTTTTGCGATAACTTTTAAGAGAGAAGAGAAAACGACTTGCAGTTCTCTTTACGAACTAGTTAACTATAGAATAGAGCTAAAATGATTGGATGGTTGCATTCAAATTTTTTAAGAAATCGAAGCTAGAAATGTTTTTTTAAAAGTGCCCTCTATTATCAATCTCACGCATTAATTTTAATAATATTTATAATATATCAAGGTTCAATCAGTATAAAACGTTCTTTAAAATAAGCCATACCTAGTTTGTTAAATTCGGTTTACGCAGACTGAAGTTACAACCTTTTAAGTACTTTTAGTCGTTAACCTTCTCCACACTGTAACCGTAGTAACTACAAAAAAATTGTTATTTCAAAATTTATAGAGGATATTATACAGATCTTATACTTAATTTCTGAACTGCATTGTATTGCAGTTATTAGTAGAAATTAAGGACTTTGTATCATAGCATAGCGACTACGCACCCTAGCGGAAAAATTAGAAACTTCAGGGATTTTTTTGCTCATATTTCATATAATTTTTTTACCCCAAAGTCGTAGCATGTATGGTTATGGAGATACAAGCGCTCGCCACCCGTCGTCGTGGATCACTCTGTATACGAGTATGTAACTGAATAAACAGGTTTTGTGCTATGATTAAAAAGCTGCATTATCAGTTTATTTAAATACTTCATAGCGGCACATTGAAAATCAATAAAAATATATTGCCGTTTAAAGCAGGACGCGCTTCGCGGATCGGCTTGGTACAGTCGAAAGATTTGGTATATTAGCAACAATGACGACAGTTAGATTGATATCTCATTGTCATTATCATAACAAACTGACGAGACGTCGAATGCAAAGGTACACAGGTTCCAAGTTTTGTTTTTATGTGTTTGGTATAACATGAAGAACAGATATTATCATGACAATGTGCGAAAGAAGAATCAGATGAACTACTCATTTTATTCTTTTACGTACGTAGTTTACGTTCTCCACATCTAAAAACCCCGATAGTCAAAACGTTTTTTTAAAGAAACCCACGAAACTTATACATTCGACCGAGCAGAGTCCATTCAGTACGAGTCCTGCTTAAAACACAATATCTTCGTTACAACATAATAAATTTATGTCTTTTAACTGCAGGTTTGTTCGACCCGAACAAATCCTTTATATTGCTTATAGATTTAGAAAATGTTTATTCTCTGTTTAAGCGGGAAGGTAAGTGACGCATTCACCTTTTTTTTAATCAATATACCTTTCTTTAGAGCAAACCTAACTACCATTTTAAATCTTAATTGATAAATTAATAGAAGCTTGAAACGATATTTTGTCAAATTTGTTCATAGTCGTTTTTACTGCTTTTATTATGTTGTAAAGCCAAACTTTTGAACTTGAAACTGTTTGTTGAAACTAATTGTGTTCCAACGATGCATTGATCAAAAAGAAACTGGACAATGCGTCACTCCCTTAACACTTTAAGATACACACAATACAGGGTGATTTACGTTAAGTGGCCCATTGGAAGATTTCGGAAACGAGTAAAGTTATATTTCTAAAAATTTGGTAGCAGGCATAATTGACTTTAAACTTTAAAAATATGTTGACGTTTGTTTGTATCACTTCCTGCTTCCTGTTATACCGGAAGTAATGGCAATTTTTTTAGCATTTTTGGATACCTTTTTGAAACCTAAGTAATTTTTGTTAACAATGATCTATGCCTATCTCTAATATATGAACTCTGACATATGAATTATAGAATGCATTTTTTATGTGAAAACCTTACCGAGAAGAAAGTTCAGTAATTTTGAAATTAATAAATCTAAACATTTAAAATTTTGTAGGCTTTTAACTAAAACATAGATATTTAGACAACATTACTTAAGTTTCATGTTTTGCATAGAGGGGTTTTTTAAAAGTGTGTGAATGTAGCCATTTAGATAAATGTGGATACATGCAAGTATTTTTTTTTGTAAAACATGCGATTTTTGCTCGACTTTCGAGCTTTGTTACCAATTTGATAAAATGTACTTTAATGGCAGCATTTTGTTAATATAAGAGCCTACGTTATTCGTTGCTGAGCTACTTCTGCTTATTTTTAAATAAAATTATCTTAATATTTGATGATAGCATTATCTAAGTAACCTGACAAAATCTTCTTAAAGTTTTTATACAGGAAAGCAAAAACAAATATGATAAAACGGCAATTTTAACTTTTTTTCACAAGAACTATGTTAAAGTTATTTTCATAATTAATTTATTTTAAATGACCTCCATTAGCTCTTAAGCAGTATTCAATGGAGTGCATGACATTGGAAACTGTTGCCCTTTGAATTTCACCATCATCCAATTCTCGTAATGCAAGTCTAACTCGGTTTTCTAAACGGTGTTTTATAAACTCTCCTTTGACACCCCCATAAATACGCATTAAGCGGTGTGAGATCTGGTGACCGCGGAGGCCAGCCCCACGGACCTAGTCGTCTTATTCACCGGCTTTCAAACAAATTAGTATGTTTTTCACTAACTGCTGGAGCACCGTCAAACTGATACCAACAACTCCGATATAGTTGCAGCGGTAAAATATCCAGAAAGTTTTCCTCATAAATACAAAACGCAAACTGATTGTCCATTAATAAACAAAAAACATTAAAATTATACTTCTGTTGAAATCCTCTTACTCTAACCAATTTTGGATGCCCAAAAATGATAATTCCTTCTATTAAAAATTCCCACATTCCACACAAACACATATTTTAAGATTTTTTTTAAATTGCTCATTATTCCAAAACGACTAAAAATATTGATACTGATACATTTAGATAAGAAATTTGATTCTCTACGAGTTACTAAGATAAAAAAAAAACAGTGTGTTCCATTTGCAAAAATTGACTTATGCACATTTATCTAAATGGCCACATCGACACACTTTTAAAAACCTCCTCCCTGTATGCAAAACATGAAACCTAAGTAATGTAGTCTAAAGATATATGTTTTGGTTAAAAGCCCACAAATTTTAAATGTTTAGCTTTATTAATTTCAAAATTACTGAACATTCTTCTCGGTAAGGTTTTTACATAAAAAATGCATTTTATAATTCATATCTCAAAAACGGTTAGATAGGTATAGATCATTGTAAACAAAAGTTACTTTGGTTTCAATAATGTATCCAAAAAGGCTATAATATACAGGGTATTCCATTTGAAATACCAAAGTTGGCCATTAATTCCTTCCGGTATAACCGGCACTGATACAAGCGCTATGCATGCTACCAAAACTTTACTCGTTTCCGAGATGTTCTAATAGGATATTCAACGTGAATCACCCTGTATAAAAACAATCTCAAAAAATGTTCTATTTTCATTTGCTCTAGTCAGGAGCTTTTAAAGTAAACGAATTGATATTTACCGCTTACCACAGCGTACAAATGATCACATAATCTGCAGTTGTAAAATGTAATTTTTGCAATTATTAAAATTTGACACTTTAACTTATATGTAACCAGTATATTGCCCATGGTATGCAACCGGGCTATTGAAAAGTGAGACCACTATGCGACTCGTTACCGGGATAGTAAGCATGCGCAATATGTAGTATAAACAACAAATGTCAATCAGCTTCGATGAGAACAGAACCGGTAACTTATTATTTTTATTTTATGTATTGTGGTTTTTGTGTGATTTTTCAGTGCTGTCTATAGAGACACTATAGAGGCCTCTAAATTTGTAACTCTGGTAAAGGTACCTAAACTACCTTTGTTATCCTATGTTATAAATTATTTTTTCAAAAATTTAGCACCAAAAAATAGTTAAATACATTTTAAGCTGACCCCGCTTAGTGTCTACATGATCCACAAAATAATATGAACTGCGCAAACTCTATATATCGCTTTAGCCCACCATAGGGATCACAATCTTGTAACATGCCTTTAGCAATAGACAGGTTATATACATCTGTGGTTAAACGGGACAAAATCCTGTCAATAAAATAACAGCGGTAATTATCATTCCATCGCTCAAATTCGACTCAATTTATCCTATACTCACACGTCAAATATTTCGCTATCTCAAAATAAAAACAGCCAAATATCACCATCGAATATGATCTTTATATTCCTCATTAACAGACACCCGTTTGATCGTTTCGTAACCTAGAATAATACTAAAACTAAACGTGGCCGATTGCACCAACCTCGCACTTAGCCCCTTTGTGAACATCCTTAGTCCCTCCTCCCTCCACAAGTCTTTAAAGGCCCCGCCCATGGACTCGATGCGCTGCACTTGAAGGCGAGCGCGCACGACGTCCAACGGGTTAGTTATGACGGTGGTGGTGAAGCCTCCCATGGTGCCTGCTATGGTCTGGATGAGGAGATGGGAGACACCCGAAGGAATTATTTTGAAGAGTTCATCTGAAACGATGCAAGTGTTAGTTTACTCTCTTTCTCTTTAGATTAATCAAAACAATAAAACTAAAGGTGATAAAAACAGATAATCAGGCGCCTATAAATTAAAATGCAAAGATTGTCCTAAAACATACATTGGTCAAACAGGTAGAGCTTTTAACAAACAAATACAGGAACATTATAACAGTTTTCGAAAAAACAAAACCGAACTATCAAACTATGCTAACCATTTATTTGATAATCAACATAATTTCGATCCTTCCTTTAAAATCTTACATACAGAAAACAAAGGCTTAAAACTAAATTTGTTAGAATCTATGGAAATAAATAAACTTAAAAATACAGACCTGTTACTTAATGATCAATTAGATTTAAATAATTCACCTTTAAATTTATTCTGTTGACCCATATTGTACCTTATTTAATTTTTTTAACCCCTATTGGATTTTCCCGCTATTTTAACCCTTCCACTGTTTTATTTACATCTTCAATAATTTAATTTTATTACACCCCTTTTTATTTTCAACTTTTATTAAATTATTGTCATCTGACAAAGATAGTGTTAGCGAAACATGTCATTTTCTTGTTATTATAGTGGAAATTTACAAGTCCAACTTTGTTTTACTGTATCCCATAATACTATAACCCTGTTTTATTTTATTTTTTTCTATAATAGATGTTTTGTGTTCTTTAAGCCGGGTGTCAAAGTTTCTACCTGTAGATAGCATCGCAGTTATCGCATTGTATTTGGTAGACCCCACTTTGTCAAAGTTTGTTTTTAGTTTCTATTTTAGCATTGAATATGTGTTTGTGTAAGTTGTTTTTATTGACTTGTATAGGAATGATATTAATGTTTTTAAGTTTTTTGGAGATTTTTTGGTTTGTGTTCCCTATATATCTGATTGAGCAGTATTTCAATTTCTTTATAAGCACAATGCATCATGAGCCCAAATGCATAGTTCTAGTTTAGGCCAGAATGGAACTGAGAAGGATTCTGAATAAACTTACGTGTAAATGTAGTAAATTTTCTACATTCTCAACCTCTGGCATAATGGGCATTTTAAGATATTCCTTTAGTGTCTGTCATCAATTTTAAAAATACAATAATAATACAACCAAATGTTGCCAAAAAAACGATTATAATAATTTTCTCACCTTGATAAAAATGGTAAAATCCCCACCAAAGTGCAGAATTAGGAACGTATGCAGCCAAACTGGCCCAGTATCCCCTATAAAACCCACTTAGTCCATCCATTTTAAATATTTTCTGCATCACATCGGCCGTTATTGCTATTTTACTTCTTCCAGGGGCATTATCAATCCCTAGTGGATTAAATGCTATCTAAAAAACATTTAAAAGTTTCAGTCTTATATTTAATCGCAAATCACTTGCAATTTGCTAGCTCCTTCAAATTTTTATTACCTATGGTGTAATTACTATTACCTAACAATATTGTGATTTAGGGAGAAAGACATACAAGAGCATTTATTTACATTAAGGTTGAATTCTCAACGTCGTTCAATTTTTATTGCCAACCTATAACCTATTTCGCTTTGTTTTTTCAAGTTTATTATTTTTTAAACTAACATTTAAATAAAATCAGTATCGTCGGCACATTACTTAGGTAATATCTGATATATTACAAAAATATCAATTTATTTTATTGCTAATTTTGGGAGAATTGTATAGTGAAAGAATAATGAGTGACAATGACATAATAATGTTAAAAAAATCTTACCCGATATTTTTCGCTATACAATTCTCCTAAACTAAGTTATGAAATTCCTTGATATTTATTAAATATGTCAATTATTACCTATAGAATATCAAGTCAATACTGATTTTCTTTAAATTTTGTATAAAAGCTAGAAAACATAAATAAATCTACGCGAAATAGGTTATAGGTTGGCAAGCATGTTGATACTCCCACCTTAAGGGTAAACCCGTTTACATTACACCAGTCAGACACACTACGCCAGATCATTTTGTAACTTGTCACAATCATTCGTGGTAGCAATTTCCAACAACTTGTGTTGAAAGAAAGAAAAGAGAAAATAATGTTGTTAGACCTATGATGTACCGTGCGAGCAAAAATTATTTGCATCAAAGAGGGCGTCAGTAACTACCTGCCGTCATCTTTGACAGTCGTTAGAAGTAATTTGATTCATCGCTAATTTTTCCAATTTCTTGAACAATTCACACAATGGGCTTTACGGAACAGCACAAAACATTCATGGTTGAAGCGTATTTTCGAAACGGGATTAGAGTAAATGGTGAGTGGCAATACAATCCGGGTTTGTGCATGGACGATTTTCACGAACATTTTCCTAACGTTGCTTTTATTTCTGGGGATTTTTATCATTGCCTGAAAAAACCCGTGGCTGTGTTTAGGGAAACAGGTTCTATTCAACACAAAAAAGGAGCAGGAAGACCATCTGTAAGAACAGAAGAACTTGTTGCAAACGTTCGTGAAATAATGCAAAATGCGCCAACAAATTGTATAAGACGCACGTCCCAAGAAGTGGGAAGATCTTATGGAACGTGCAGGACTATTCTTAAGAAGCAGCTAAATTTATTTCCTCATAAAGTGCAAGTATTCCAAGAAATACAAGCCGCAGATTTTGAAAGACGCAGGAATTACTCTCAATGGTTTACCCAAAATTTATTGGAAATAAATGATTTATTAGACCTGACATTTTTTTTCGGATGAAGCCTGGTTTCACCTCTCCGGTTATGTGAATTCTCAGAATACACGCATGTGGAGTAGTGAAAATCCCCATTTTTTTGTAGAGTCCACATTAGCTGTTTCCCGAAGAATTGTTGGTTCTATTTTTTTCCATGACACAGCTACAGCACAGCGGTATAGAGACAATATTTTGAATCCATTTGTGGAGCAATTACTTGACAAAGAACTACGTTTTGGATATTTTCAACAGGACGGTGCAACCGCCCATACAGCCGCCGAAACTATTAACTACTTACGCATTTTTTTCGACGACAGATTGATCAGTTTTCGATCAGACATTGAATTCCCACCTAGATCACCTTGTTTAACGGTTATGGATTACTTCGTTTTTCCTTATTTAAAGGACACTATTTTTAAAACACCAGTTGCAAATTTAGAACAATTACAAGAAAGGATTATCCAAGAATGTGGTTTTGTTTCGATACGTTTATTCAGGTAGATGCCGGAGGGTTGACTTCCGTCCAAGTAGTGCGTAACATTTCTCCAGAGATGCTAGTCAACACTTTCGAAAATATGGAGAGACGTGTGAATTTATGCTTGGAGCATGGCGGTGGCCAATTTCAGCAATTTTGGTAATTTTTTTTTTTTCTTTCTGTATATTCTTACTTTGTTAATTTTGTAAACAACAAAAATAAATTTGTATTTGTCTACTTATTTTATTACTCATTAGTTTGGCATATCATGTCATAATATGAATTTGACAAAATTTTAACCTAGATTTGGTCAGATATATCGTCCCCATATCATTGTGATCTAAACCAAGCCCAACGTTTTTTAATCCAAGCCCTCTTTGATGCAAATAATTTTTGCTCGCACGGTATGTACTTACATTTTTTTCTTTACTAACGGCGCCCATCATCATAAGATGCTGACTTAACACATCAAATGGTACAATTATAGTTTGTCCGACTAAAGAGGCACAACCGCCAGCGACTAAAGCTCTAAGACGAGAGTCCACATGCTTTTGAGCTAAAAGGTGTCTTACACCTTCATAAGTCGAAATATAAAAAACACCTAAAAGTTGCAACGCATTAGATTACGTTTCAAATATGTATTACTGAATACTAAATTTCTGTCGGTGAAGCGAGATGATGGGGTGATTTCGTCAAATGTCGCCATCACAATGATCCCCCCTCTCGTAACCGGTGGATGGAATCGACATGCGTTGCATTTTATTTTGTATTCTCTCATACTAACATAAAATGTCACTGTATCTTAGAGTTTGCCAGTAAGGTATGTTTAATAGCAGTTATGTTTTTTTAATTTTAATAATAAGTTTACTTAAAATTTAATAATATAATAAATATTTTTATGTTGTCTTCTATAAACTTATTCTTCAAGCCCCTAAAGCTGAGTTTGTTAGGGGCAAATCTTATTTTTTTGTTTGTATGTAAAATCATAAATCATAAATATGCATTAAAAATCAAGTTTTCAAGTAAAAATGTTAATCTATAGTATAAACGCATACAATTGTTTTATTAAAATTAATTGTTAACAAATTGTTATCAAACCAATTTTTTATAATTTTAAAATCTTTTTTAATTTTATTATTTAAGTTGTCCCAATTTGAACCGGTATAAAAAATTGTAGTATCATCTGCAAAACTATGAATTTGTCCATCACAATTTATACTAAATAAGCCGTTAATATAAATATTAAAAAATAATGGTCCTAAAATTGTTCCTTGAGGAACACCATACTTAAATACTTTTGGAAAGCTTTTTTCTTTATCTATTTGAACATAAGTTGGTCTATTTTTCAGATAATTTTTAATTAATTCTAATTGCTTTCCTCTGAATCCAATATTTACAAACTTTTTTAACAGTAAATTATGGCTAACTGTATCAAAGGCTTTTGCTAAGTCTAGAAAAATACTAATATAAGGTTTTTTATTATCTAGTGCATCATATATTTGTTCTGTTAGATGGCAAATAGCGTTTTGTGACTATTTATTTTTTTGAAACCCAAATTGTTTATTAGAAATAAAATCTATTTTTTCCAAATAATTTTCAATTCTTAATTTTAAAATTTTTTTCGAATACTTTTGCTATCAAAGATATTAATGTTATTGGTCTATAATTACTAGTTTTACTAGAATCTCCATTTTTAAAACTAGGTTTTATTATACCAATTTTAAAAGCTTCCGGATATATACGCTTTTAAAAATATTATTTATAAGAAATGTTAGTGGTCTAGAAATAGTAGTTTTAAGTTTTTAATATTTCTGTTGTTATTCCGTCGGCACCAGGAGATTTCTTTAATTTTAAGCTATCAATTATTTATACATTTCAACTTTATTAAATCAGTGATTTATTTTCAATTTTGATTTCGTTTATATTTTTATGTTTTTGATTTTTATTAAGTAATACATATTTTTTTAAATAGTTTTCCACATATACCGGGTGTCCACGGAAGGTGGCTCGCCCCTCTAACTTTTTTGTTTTTCAAGATAATAAAATAAAATTCGGCGGATTTGTATATGATATAAAACTACATTTTTTGACAGGTGACTCAACATTATGGAACTTCCGGTTTAACCGAAAGTGACATAAACTTTCGATTTTTAAATGGGACACCTGGTATATTTTTCCTTTTTTTGACTCCATATGACATTCTAAATACAACGATGTGTCACTTGTCACTTTTTGTCACCAAAAAAATATTTTTTTTCCAAATTTATTGTTTTACCTAGAGGGCTATGAATACCTTAAAATCACTTATTTCAGTTCTTTAATCTTGGGAAAAATACAATTTTACTATTTTTGGTACAATGCTATGTGCTATGTAAAATTTACTCTTTAAAGTTGTATAACTCATTTTTTTTAAATGGCAACATGGTGGCTCGTCGGGTTAAGAAAAAAGAGGATTTTATTACGATTATTTTGATACGATACACTATTAGGTTTTAGAAAAGCTGCCATTAAAAAACTTTAAAAAGTTAACTTAGAACTTTCCTAAAATGAAGCGTCTTTTGAGAATAAATTTAGATTTAAATGCATCAAGTAGCCTGTGACCAGCAAAACTGATAAAACAAAATCATGCCTTGAAGAGAATTGAATGCCAACAGCTTCTGCCAAACTAAATTAGTTTGTTGTTTAAAAAACATGGAAAATAATAGTTTTACAAGCAGTGAAAAAGTTGATATGTTATTAGTGTTTGGAGAATGTAGAAATAATTCAACCGATGCTGCACGACTATACGCACAAAGATATTTTAATAGGCGTCATTCAACCCGGCACTATTAGGTACACAAAACTGGTTCCGAAAATGCGAAATGAGCCTGACAATAATAACATATCAACTTTTTCATTCCTTGTAAAACTATAATTTTTCATGGTTTTTTAAACAACAAACTAATTTAGTTTGGCAGAAGCTGTTGGCATGTCAATTTTCTTCAAGGCATGATTTTGTTTTATCAGTTTTGCTGGTCACAGGCTACTTGATGCAGTTAAATCAAAATCTATTCTTAAAAGATGCTTCATTTTAGGAAAGTTCTAAGTTAACTTTTTAAAGTTTTTTAATGGCAGCTTTTCTAAAACCTAATATTGTGTGGTATCAAAATAATCGTAATAAAATCCTCTTTTTCTTTAACCCGACGAGCCACCATGTTGCCATTTAAAAAAAAATGAGTTATACAACTTTAAAGAGTAAATTTTACATAGCACATAGCATTGGACCAAAAATAGTAAAATTGTATTTTTCCCAAGATATAAAGAACTGAAATAAGTGATTTTAAGGTATTCGTAGCTCTCTAGACAAAACAATAAATTTGGAAAAAAAATATTTTCTTGGTGACAAAAAGTGACAAGTGACACATCGTTGTATTTAGGATGTCATATAGAGTTAAAAAAAGTAAAAATATACCAGGTGTCCCATTTAAAAATCGAAAGTTTATGTCACTTCCGGTTAAACCGGAAGTTCCGTAATGTGCAGTCACCTGTCAAAAAATGCAGTTTTATGTGGTATACAAATCCCCCGAATTTTATTTCATTATCTTGAAAAACAAAAAAGTTAGAGGGGCGAGCCACCTTCCGTGGACACCCGGTATATAAAGATTATTATTATTTTATATTCAAAATTGCCGTAAATTTGATTGTATAGAGTGGCATTTTCTAGTGGTGTAGTTACCGGTTATAAATAAGCAAAAGTGTTATAATAAACCCTTGTAAACATTTTACCAGTTATGACAACCCAGGTATTTTTGTTGGGTATATAGAGGTATGTAAAAGCTTTTTTACCTCCTTAATAAATATTTGTTGGATAAGGGTTTTTTCCATTACTTGCAGACACCTTATAACATTTAATTGATAAAGGCTTGGTTTAAAATATTTTTTTAGGATGCGTCTACAGGATGTATAGAACAGGCAAGTAATAAAATTGTTCAAAAGGTGACTATTTGTTAATTAACTTAAGAAAAATGGGATTTACCACTGACTATTTGAACTGACGATATCCAGAAACCTCTGTACAAGCCTGAGAATCCTTCATATCGGTAAATTTTACCATATGCATCGAACATACCTACAACAAAAAGAAAATTTAATAGAAACTCTGAAAAAAAAACAAAGCATAAATGTTTTGACCAAATAATAATAATAATAAGTTTATTTAAAAATTTAATAATATAATAAATATGTTTATGTTGTCTTCTATAAACTTATTTTTTAATCCCCTGAAGCTGAGCTTGTTAGGGGCAAATCTTATTTTTTGTTTTAGTATGTAAAATCATAAATATGCATTAAAAATCAAGTTTTAAAGTCAAAATGTTAATTTATAGTATAAACACAGTTTTTTTGAAGAAATATATATTACCTACTTATAATAAAATTATTAATTTATAATTTTTAGGTAAAAAATATTACTTATATAAATTTATTATATATTATTTATTCAGAACAATATTAATTAATTAAAGCATTTCTGTGTAAATTTTAAAAATATTTCGCGTTTTTGTTTTTATTTATTTTTTCACTATTTAAAGAATATGTCAAAATAAAGGTTACATTCTCATTGCCATATTTTCTCCTTTACAAGATTGTGTAATTAGATTTTCAATCCGACGTTTCGTTTTCTCACAACCCTCATCAACTTTATTTTTTTAAAAAGTCGGAAAATTATATTTTATTATCTTTAAATTTCACTCCTTATTCCAAATTCAACGACGTATCACACCTAGTATTAATGAAATGTTAAATAATTGCCATTAACGTCCCCATACGGTGGACTGGGCGTTTTCCCGACCTTAGACCCTTGGATTTTTTTTCTGGGACTATCTTAAAAATGAAGTCTAGTGGAAAACCTAAGAAAATACTGACCAACTTCAAGCTGAAGTTCAAGCCGCCATTAGCAGAATATCTCCAAGAATGTTAGAGAACGTAATGGATGAAATTGTATATACAGGGTGATTTATTAAGGGTGGCGACCGGCCATATCTCGGAAACTACTAGGCATAGAAACTTGGAGAAAAAAAAATTATGATTAAAGCGGTCATGAGAAAATTCTGGAAATTACTTTCAAGTTCCTCATTTCGCCGCAAGGGGGCACAATTAAATTTATTTTTTTTTCTAAATTTCTCCGAAATTTCCCATATTAAGGTATAACTCTCATTACATCATCGAAAAGCTTAGACAATTCTGCATCATTTTGGTTTAAGACTCATTGGCGTACCGACCTTGATAAGAGTGGGGGAAGCTATTAAATGTGTAAACATTAAAATCGCTGTAACTTCTAAACGACTTATCCGATTTTACTAAATTTAAGCTTGTTTGGAAGGGAAAAGTAAGTATTTTCAATCGCCGTATCCAACAGTACACAATAGTGTTTAATAAAATTGCTAGAGGGCGCAATTTGTAATAATAACAGTTTTTTCGATTTTATCCCGGAAATTCAAATCATACGGTATAACTATGACATCATAATCGAAAAGTAGATAAAATTTGCAAGAAAATATGTGAGGACCGCAGTTCGATATCTTTGTTCGTTTCAGAGTTATTGCAAAAACAATAATTTTTAATACAAATTGCGCCCTCTAGCAATTTTATTAGAAACTATCTTGTACCATTAGATACGACAATTGAAGGTTCTTCCAAACAAGCTTAAATTTAGTAAAATCGGATAAGTCGTTTAGAAGTTACAGCGATTTTAATGTTTACACTTTCAATAGCTTCTCCCACTCTTATCAAGTGAAAGTGTAAACATTAAAATCGCTGTAACTTCTAAACGACTTAACCGATTTTACTAAATTTAAGCTTGTTTGGAAGAGAAAGGTAAGTAACTTTAATTGTCGTATCCAATGGTACAAGATAATTTCTAATAAAATTGCTAGAGGGCGCAATTTGTATTAAAAATTATTGTTTTGGCAATAACTCTGAAACGAACAAAGATATCGAACTGCGGTCTTCACATCTTTTCTTGCAAATTTTATCTACTTTTCGATTATGATGTCATAGTTATACCGTATGATTTGAATTTCCGGGATAAAATCGAAAAAACTGTTATTATTACAAATTGCGCCCTCTAGCAATTTTATTAAACACTATCCCTTCCAAACAAGCTTAAATTTAGTAAAATCGGATAAGTCGTTTACAAGTTACAGCGATTTTAATGTTTGCACATTCAATAGCTTCCCCCACTCTTATCAAGGCCGGTACGCCAATGAGCCTTAAACCAAAATGATGCAGAATTGTCTAAGCTTTTCGATGATGTAATCAGAGTTATACCTTAATATGGGAAATTTCGGAGAAATTTAGAATTTAAAAAAAAAATTGAATTGTGCCCCCTTGCGGCGAAATGAGAAACTTAACAATAATTTCCAGAATTTTCTCATGACCGCTTTAATCATAATTTTTTTTTCTCCAAGTTTCTATGCCTAGTAGTTTCCGAGATATGGCCGGTCGCCACCCTTAATGAATCACCCTGTATCTTTGCTACTTATGTTTAGAAAAAGAAGGTGGCCTTTTTGAAAATTAAATTAAATAAATTTGATTACTGAAAACACTGTTAGGTATTTAGTAAATCTGTTGTTTGAGTGTTAATTGTTGAACATTTTTAATTAAAATCAAAGTACCTACAAATTTGGTTTTAAAACCCGTGTATTAAATAAAAATGTATTATTTTCGATGGGCAACTCATTTCTAATTCACTTTGATAACAAAGAAATGTTTATAGAAGATAAATTCGCACTTTTATTGATGATGAGTTTTAGGTGCGAAACTTGTTATTAATACTAGGTGTGACAACGTCGTTGAATTTAAAATGAGAAGGGGAATTTAAAAATAATAAATCAAATTTTCCGACTAATTAGAAAAACAAAGTTGATGGTTGTTGTGAGAAAACGAAACGTCGGATTGAAAATCTAATTACACCAACTTGTAAAGGAGAAAAAATGGCAATGAGAATGTAACCTTTATTTTGACATATCCCTTCAAATAGAGTCCGAAAAAATAAAAATGAAATCGCAAAAATTCGGTTTTGCCCAAATATCTTCGGATTCGGAATTTTTAAAATTTGAAAACACAACGATGCATAATTTAGTAGGACGCAACTTTTTTCTAATTTAACCAACTCTCGAGCCAACTCTGTATTTTCTATGGTTTAAGAGAGCCCTGCAGATTGCATTATTATCTGGGACACCCGGTGTAAAACACAAAATAACTTCCCCCTAAGTATTTTGTTTAATTGTTAAAAAACTTTTAAGGTGCGCCTCTGAAATAGATTAATAAGTACTTATAAAACCACTAATAAAGATAAAGAAGTGATCTAACATAAGCTATTGTTATGTAATATGGTGCATTACTTGAGTATCCAGTCATTCAATAATTACTTGCAATTTTTCTAAAATAGAATGGAACAGTCAACAGGTTTTTAAGTTTTAGGAAGTACCTACATGACATAGGTGGTATTTATTATATTATTTCATATTCATCTCATTTAGCTGTTCCTTTCTAGTCAAAACAAAACTAAAACAGATCATTGTGTGACATTAACCTTACAGCTTCTATTTATAAAATAATTGGACCAAGAATTATTTTGAATTTTGAATTAGGTATATCAAAAGGTTTAATATAGAACAAATATGTTCACTAGAATAAACAATGATTTCTTTTCTCTAATCAATATAGGTAATCATTTTAAACATCAAGTGCGTTTTAAATTAAAATATACCATAAGAAAAAAAGTTTTATAAAAAATAATTTAACCTATTTTGTTTTTAAAGATCTGAATGAAATTTTTAGGCTACAAGACTGAATGCCTAATAAATGGATTGCAGAAATATTTTTGGCCCCATTAACTTAAGTAGGTACCTAATTTTTAATTTACTATGCAGACAATTTTGATTCTGAGTAAATTATTTTGGCCGATATTATTTGATCAATATAGGTATTTCATTACTTCTTTGTTTTATCCAAAAACCGGTCAAATTTGTTTGGAGTACAATTACCTACAGTTTTACTTTAAACAAGGTTTGATTTATAAATTAACAAAGGCAGCAAAAAAAATATGCGAAAATTTGACCAAATTTCTCTATATGCTTTTATTAATTTAACAATTAAATTTTGTGAACTTAAAACTGTAGGTAACTGCCACCACAACCACTTTTTGGGGAAAATGAAAGATAAACATAATATTGATAAGAAAATGAAATGGCGAATGCGTGCTCTTGAAGTTGTTTGGTTAGTTTTGTTTAAAATCTCTATGCAATCCATTAGGTAAGTATATAAATATATTTTTAACCTTATGCATATTTGAAATCTACTTATCTACTTAAGTATTACTTTATATTACTTTTCAAGGTAATCGAGTAGGTAATATAGAGTGTAGAGAGTACAGTGGTGCTCCCAATCGAAACAAATAAAGGTCAACAACAAATAAAGCATTTTTTGTGTTGTAGTGATAAATCTGATGAATTACCAATAACCATACTGCAGTAAAATTCTATCTTATCTATACACAATATTTGCATTAAACACTTTACTGTTAATGTGTTTGGGTCCCCCTTGAAATAATAATTACACATAAGGAAACTTTGGATCAACAAAATGAAATATTGGTCATTACACAACTTGTTTTTAGGTAAAAAATAGACTTCAGAAATTCAATGATAGCATTGTTTTTGTGTACCTAAACAGAGAGTTATGTTTGAAGGTAGCTAATCCAATAAAAATAAATATTCTTGTAAGTTTTTTTTCTTTGATTTTGTAGAAAAAGTATAAATTAAAGGTATATTTAGATTTAGTTATGTTTTTTTAATAAATAGACTTTTTTATCAAGAAATAGTAAAAATTGTTATTTTCTTTCACCTGCAAGGTGACCTTTAATTACACTCAATATTGGATGTAGGCATGGTAGTTGTCGTTGGGTCACACATACACTAAAGAAGGAAATCTAGGTACTACACATTATTAGCAATATTAATGTATTAGCAAAAGGACTGCAATAACAAGAAAATGCTGTATTTATAAGTAGGACACTTACCAGAGTACACATCATTGTGCTTCTGAACTTGTAACCTGGTTTTGATCAATGTTAAAGGATACAGAGCACACCTAACACTAAATGAACTTAACATCGATAAAGGAAAGAATTTTGTTTTGTCCATCATATGCCATTCTATGGTTTTGATAAAATCCTTGTGCTCGTCAACATCCACTGGGATAAAATCCATTTTATAAATTTACAGACTTGTTTGGATAGAAATTCTTAAAGTTAGGTTTTCATGATAAAAAGTTGGGTTATCTGAACTGTGTTTTCCAGTCGAACATTTTATATTAATAAAACAGAAGATACCATTGGAAAAACCTAAAATACCATAAAACAATTTATTTTCTAAAGGAAACTGTGTTCTAAAACCTTTTTTCTATAAAGAAAACGGAATTGTACAATTGTACTATGAACTTGACATTTTTCTTAAAAATTTAGGACAAATGACAAATGTCAACAAATCACGTGATATAATTATGAAGTTGAAGTTAGCAACAAACTAACGTTTTCGAATCGAAAGGTAAGATCTGGTTATAAAAAATTGCCTACTTTAGCTCACGTTACAAAATCCATCAAATCTTTCAAATTCATGCCTAACTTCACTTTACTAGTGCGTATACGGGGGCATTTCAAAATGTAAATACTCTTCCTCTACCCAGTATTACAAACTAGAGGTGGGCTTAAGAGTTATTTTTGAATCACCGGTATACCGGTGACTGTTATTTTAAATTAACTGTTATTTTAAACAGTTACCAGTTATTTTCAAAAAATGAGATTTACTAAGGTGAAGGTGTCAATTTAAATAATCGACTTTTTCTCTTTTTAAATATTTTATTGGCGCCAAATTAAAATAGCTGTTATTTTGAAAAATAACAACGTTTTCTCTATTTTATTTTCAGCATATTATGTTACTGTACCCATCACATACCACACACCCTAGTATCTAGTTAAATTACCAATAAAAATAAAGTCTATGTAGTATCATATACTAAGTAAATACACACAATACGACGGTCACGACTCACGACATACACACACATAAATAGAAAATACATTAAATACAACGCCACAACGCGCTTCGGGAAATTACAAAATATATAATTGCCAACCTATCCACCAATCCACTATTTCCCTCGCAATTTTAAACGTGAACAGTAGTGAAGACGTGAAATTATCTTGTAAATATTTAACACCTTTCCATTAAGCATAAGCATCCTGCAAACCAGGACTATCAAATATCAGAGAAATAACGTTAATTGGAAATTAATTATACCTTACCGTTACCGCCCACAAAGTGATATGAAAATTATCCGATTACTAATAATAACCATGTTATTTTTTAATATCCAGTTATTTAACAGCAGAAGGCTGCATGAGCCGGCGACTTAAGCAGCGGCAGTGCTGTGCGATCGGTTGGTATATGAATCACTAGTAGTTGCTTCACTACCTATTACTAAAATAACCATGTTATTCTTTATCCAGTTATTTAGAAAATAACAGCGTGCAGCGAAAGAAGGCTGCCATGAGCCGGCGAACTCAGTCGGCAGTGCGATGTGCGAGCGCTGGTAACTGCTTCAGATCATATTTAATCACCGATAGCGACTGTTATTTCTTAATAACCGGTTAATTTTAACCGTGACAGTTATATCGTCACAACCTCTATTACCCACAGAATAATAAAAGGGTTTGTTCTCCTCTACATTGGCTTGGGACACGAATGATACGACAGCTGAGTTCCTCTAGCTTCTTTTAAAAAGCAAAGCAAAGGGCTAAATTTAAGCGTTCCTTTTAAAAATTTAACTTAGTACAGCAAAGATTTTTCCTTCCCCCTTGCCTAGGTTAATTATACTTTATACCCCTCTTTATTTCCCATACGAAGTTTTTCGCAAATCCTTTAACAACAGCAAAGATTTTTACTTCGCTTTGCTGTTTAAAAGAAACAAATGGAAACTTGGAAACTATACCTATTAGTGCAGTATACGTACAGGGTTAGTTGAAATAACAGAAACGGCTCATTTTCTTCAAAACCACCAAGGCTAAATCAATGAATTTTGGTAGAGGTGGATAACTTAAAAAATTGAATTGAAAATTGCGACGTTGTCAGATTTTTAGTTTTTTTTGTAACTCAAGGAATGTTTTTTTTTTTCAAACGTAACACTACTCTTTTTATTGAATTCGATTCCTCCCATCAACATTATCATTTCCTGATAGTATCAAATTTGTATCTCAAATATGTCTTACAACTCTAACTCTAAAATAAAAAAAATCCAATCTATTTCCATTTAAAAACGTTTCAAATAATGTAAAAAGGAAGGTTGGTAGACATAATGTACCTAATAGTATCGATTTCATAATCAAATTAATGTAGTGTAGGTACTATAATATATATGTAAGACATTTTTACTAGCTATGTTATTGTTAGTAGTCGCTTTGTTGTTATTATCGTTATCGACACTATTAGGTACATTATGTCTACTAAACCTTTCTTTTCACATTATTTGAAACGTTTTTAAATGGAAATAGATTGGATTTTTTTTTTATTTTAGAGTTAGAGTGGTAACTAATCAACTTTTTTTCCCATAGAACTATTTGAGATAAAAAATTGATCCTATCAGGAAATGGTAATGTTGATGGGAGGAATCGAATTCAATAAAAAAAGAGTAGTGTTAAATTTTGAAAAAACATTCCTTGAGTTACAGAAAAATCTAAAAATCTGGCAACGTCGCAATTGTCAATTCAATTTTTTAAGTTATCCACGTGTACCAAAATTCATTTATTTAGCCCTGGTAGTTTGGAAGAAAATTAGCCGTTCCGGTTATTTCAACTAACCCTGTATGTTTTCGACTTCAAAGTAATTTATTATGGATAATTTTATTTTTACTAATACTACCAAGCTACTGCCATCAGTGCCATCTTGACATTGATATCATAATTATAATTTTATTAAAAATTAGTTTTGTTTTTCGATACTTAGTTAGGTATCGATACTACCTAAACAATACTTATCCGATACCCGGTATCGTATCGATACTATTCATTCGATACCGTGTCCATCGTGTCCCTACCTCTACCCGACGCGAATGAAAACTATAAACCCTTTTTTTTCTGTGTGAAAACTTAGCCCATGAATACCGTTAAATAAAACTAAGATTTCTTTTCTAAAAATTATATAAAAATTCTTTAGTATATACAAACTTTTTGGTACATTTAATAATTAAACCTATTTTTCTATAATTAAAAATTCACAAATAAGTAATAATAGGTAAACAAAACAGAATATATATACAGGTAATCAATTTATATTAGTTTTGGTTGCGCCAAGAAGCATCTTAAAATAAAATTAAAATATTAGCTTATAAAACCAAATCACCTTCCTCGTCCTCTGCGAAAGACTCGCCCCCGTTTATTGAGACGCGCGTCACTCTTTCCTACTTCTCTAAAGTCTAAAGCCTGTTTTAATTAGGTGCAAGTTTTAGCAATGCAATTAAATTGGATTGCATAACCGTTTACATATTATTATGAAGCATTATTTTAATTAATAATAATATTTTCACACAAACTTTAAAAGTCCATTTAACATATCAGTTGATTAAATAAGAGGATATGTTAATTTTAATGTACAAGAGTACAAGTGTGCGTTTACTGTTATTTTTATCAATTAAAACAATGGATACAGAAGTGGACAAGGTCCGTAAGATTATTTTACAGGTACCTCTTTATTTGAGAAGCTGGAGCAACAACTGCCGAACCAAAGTTGCTCATAAATATGTCCAGAGGACAATACATATTAACACGTTGATGGACAGTACTAAATCAATCAATGTCTCAAAAAAATCACATTGATATTTTGAAAACCTATGGACCGATTTTTTAAATATTTTGACCACATATAGAACAGTGCCCCAAATTGTAAAGGGTTGCTGTAGGATAGTAGTACTTATATAAAGACATCACATTTAAATCTAAAATATACCTGCAATAGCAGAAGTGTATTTTCAGATATAATACATTTTACCTGCCATGGCAGTAGGTGTCCTAGGGCAATAATGTTAAATTACTGATATAACAATTATTATGTCCATCAATGTGTTGAAGAGAAACCATCGTTTTCTTAGTTGCATCAATTACTATTACGCCCTCTAGCAGACACCTGAGAAACTTAAAAATAATTTTCGGGTCTTCTTGCCCACAAACAAACCAGACGTTTTTTAGAAAATAAGCAGAGCCGTGTTCGATTGGAAAAGTGATTTGGATCGATCTGATTTTTAAAATCAGTTGGGATCACTTTGACCGTGGGATCACTTACCAATCGAACACAAATCAGATCAGTTGGAATCAGTTAGATCGATCCGGATCGATCTGAACCTGCGAATCGAATACGCCTCAGGTCATTATGTATATACACTTCAGTGTCAAAAGTATTCAACACGATCATGAGAAATTTTTTTTATTATTGATTTTACATAAAATTTCATTCCTGAACATTGGCACATAAAAATAATTCATTTGCCTGATGGTAAACTTAATAGACATGGTGCAAAAAGTAAGTAAAGTTTTATAACGTAGTTTTAAAAAACTGAAAATTGACTTTTTTAATTAAAAATAGACCCTCCTCCCTTACAATGTGATTATAGGAAGTATTTCTTTTCAATTCAACAATAATACCTACTGTAATCCTAATCTAAAACCATCATACTAATCGGCCTTCTCCTATCTCGTTTCAGCGTTCTACTAAACTTAACGTGCGTCTTAGAAATATTACTACCACTAGGTACATTACTCGTCATCCCTGAAGCCGTTCTATTATCCGAAACGTTTGGATTGTGACTTGATAACGAGTATATTGCAGTTAGAGTAGTACCTGCTACACCACTGGATAATACAACAGAAGGTCTATTACTTTGTACAACTTTTATGTCTGTCTGTGAAGCTGGCGTATCAACTGAGGAATGCTTGGGGTGACAATTAGTTTTAATACATTTTGGCTGGTTATTCTTGATAGGAGTTGAAGTATTTGGATTCTTATTATTCAGGAAATTCGTAAAACTAAGCTGGTCATTCTCCTTTATAGTCTTATTTCTTTCCACCCCAACATTATCATCATTAGCATCCTTACCGCTCCTTTTGCTTTCACTTAAAACATTGGCGAACAACATACTGTTACCAGAGAGGCTCAAATCTGATAAATTCTTATAAATGTCCTTTTCCAATGGCCCTAGCATGGTTAAATCCTTGGTGTTTAGGTTAATTAGAGGAATTTCAGCTTCAGGCGGGACAATATCTGGATATACGTCTTCGTGACTGGGTTGTAACTGTGGACTTGATGCTTCCAAAAATGGAGAACTACCGTCATTCTTATTTAGAGTTGTTTTCTTTGACAATGTATCATATGTTCGTTCAATACGAGGTAAAGGAGAACAGTTAGGTGCTACTTCTATATTTAACTGAGTTTCTTGAACTTTTATGTGAGTCCGAGCTCCATTATCAATTACATCTTCTTCCACAGTTCTGGTCGACTCTGTATAAGTTACTTTGTGGTATTTTTTCGTTGTGTAATCATCACTATCACTGCTTCGTCTCCTTTTGTTACTATTAAGTAGTGACTCTGGATGCTCTATAAATAGTTCCCGTTTGGCTTTCAAATCCATAAACTTTTGTTCCTTTTCTTTTGATAAGGTGCTATCACTAATTCTTGTAGGTGTTATTCTTTTTTTAGTCTTAATATGCTCTCCTTTAGACTCATTACTCGTCGTAGTAATATCGTTTACAGATGTTTCGTCAACGCTGGCACAGTTTTTTCGGACATTAGTCGCTGACGATTTTTCACTTTTCTTTCTACATTCTTTGGCGTCACTGTTAACAGTTACTCTCGCCTGGCTGCTTTTCTGTGCCTCAACGTTTCCTCCACAACTGAATTTTTGTTCATCAAGTCGTTCTTTATTGTGACATTCAGTATTGATAACTCTTTTGGGTCTGCCTCGTTTCTTAGGTTTTACCAGACACATATCTTCCAACACACTTGAATCTTCGATGCGATCTGCTTCTACAACGTTTGCCTTCTTATTCTGAATTTTATTATTAGAAGAAATAACTTCTTTTTTAATAGTTTCTTCTTTCTGATTAATCGTATTAGGTTCTTCAAATGAATCGGATTCAACTGAATCGTCATCAGAAATACGTATCCTGCGTCTTTTTTGTTTCTTTGCACTGTTTATTTTAATTTTAAAGGAGGGATTTCTGGGTTTTCTTTCTTCCGTAGACGCGTTTTGTTTTAAGGCTTTCTTCGTTTCTTGATTAGAGACTTCCCCATGTTTATCTTGAAGTAATTTTCTTCCTCGTTTAGCTTTCACTTTCGGTACTATTTTGCTATCTTCTATTTCAACGTCGTCCTTAGAGTTTCTACTCTTTCGCTTTTTCTTTAGTTTTTGAGGTTTCGTTTTTTTCAAACACTTATCGTCTACTAGAATATCGTCCATACTGCTGAGGTCTGTACTTTTTTCGGGCAATTTTTTTTGTTCCTTGACTACATCTTCTTCTTCTAGGGTTTGTTCCTCACCAATATTTTCTTGCGTGACGTTTCCAGTTTCCATTTTATTATTTGAAGGATCTTCAGTCAAATTTCGTTTTATTTTTTCCTTCATCTCTTCATTTCTCTTTTGGATGTAGTGGTTAGGACTTTCGAATACTGCTTTAGGTGTATCTCTGATATTTGGAATGCTGAAATAAAAAAAAATAATATTTATATCGGCATCGGTGCCATTGAAGTTAATCCAATTTAATTAATTAATAAAATCAATTAAAAAAATAGTATAAATAATTTAATTTGGTAAATATCTCTTTAATTGTTTTTTAAAAAATGCCAATTTTTTTATTTTTCTGATATTTTTTGGAAGATTGTTATACCTATTCTATTATTCCGTCATATAAAAGCGATTTTTTTGCGAAATTACTTTTTACTGTTTTTGTTTGATAATTTATACAATGTCTGGTGTTATGATCATGTAATGTCTTATTCTCGTGAAGTGTTGTTTGATTTTTTTTCTTTTAAAATAATAGAGTGAATTAGAATACACCTTTTTAATTTATAAATGTTTTGAATGTGTAAATATCCCTTCGGCCTAGATAGATTAACAGTTGGTTCTAAATGGGGTAATTTGTGTATACATTTAATAACTTTATTTTGCAATTTTTGTAATGGTTTTAGGTTTGATAAACAAGCCCACACAGAAGCTAAGTATTGTAATTTTGAATATATTAATGAAAAAAATATATATATTTTTCAAGTATTTCAAAGGAATGTAATATCTAGCTTTGTAGAAAACAGATACCAAAAGAGATATAACGTTTATAATATACTGGATATGGCTTTTCCAAGTGAAATTTTCGTCTAAAACTAATCCTAAAAATTTTGTCGTTTTTAAACATTGAATATTTTCATTATTAAATGTTAAGGGGTTATTGATAGAATTTATTTTATTTTTAGTTATAAACATAGAAGAAGATTTTGTAAAATTTAACGTAAGTTTATTTGATTAAAGCCAAGAAAGAAGTATTTTTAAATCATTATTAATATCAAAATACATTTCTGCAAAAGTTTCAGCAAAATAGATAATTGTTGTATCATCTGCAAATAGCTTTATTCGAAATTTGACTTTGGCATCAAGTTCTGCTTCGATCGAGATGAAAATTAAGCAAAAAAATAGTAG
Source organism: Polydrusus pterygomalis (assembly GCA_963969555.1). Taxonomy (NCBI): domain Eukaryota; kingdom Metazoa; phylum Arthropoda; class Insecta; order Coleoptera; family Curculionidae; genus Polydrusus; species Polydrusus pterygomalis. The sequence continues at coordinate 9,916,017 of OZ018376.1, forward strand.
TCACGTGATTTGCTTTATCTGTCAAATTTAAATTTTTTCCAAAAAATGATTCAAAAGTAGGGCTATTTCTAAGTATCGAAAAAAGTCATAAGAATAAGTTTTTTTAAATGTAGTTTCAAGCCCACATGCAAAATTTTAGCTGCATAAGATAATTTTGACTTTTTACCCATATTTTGTAAATTGCACCACTTTTGCAAAATAAGACTCAACGCAACCTCCATAAAACTTCTTAGTTTTGACAATGCTTTATTTCAGATACATTTTCTTTAAAGTAGCGCCATATCAAATGTGTGTTTTTCAACAAAATCAAAATTGTGCTATTAAAATTTGGTCGCATATGATGTAAAGTTTATTTGTTTTTGACCCTATATAAGGTAACTTCATAAAATAAGTACTTTTGAAGACGTAGTTTGTGTCTGAAAGTAATACACCTTAATATTAAGACAAAAAAGAACACAGTGTCATCAGTAAAGTGTTCATTAATTGGAAAATAAATTTTAGTGGTGGGTAAAAAAATCAAAATTATCTTAAGCAGCTGAAATTTTGCATGTGGGCTAGAAACTGCATATAAAAAAACTTTTTCTAATAACTTTTTTCGATACTTTCAGAAATAACCCCACTTTTGAATTTTTTTTTGGAAAAAAATAAAATTTGACAGATAATGCGAATCACGTGACTACTATGTTTTTGCTTAATTTTCATCTCGATCGAAGCAGAACTTGATGCCAAAGTCAAATTTCGAATAAAGTTATTAATAAAAAAAAATCCCATATGATGCGGACTTTACTGGTCACACTGTATATATATTTGCACTGACAATGGGCTTTTCCACTAAATTTTGTTTTTTATAAGTCTTTTTAATTGTTTCTAGGAAAGGTTTGTGACACTCCAGGAAGATTTTTATTATTGGACTGTATGATCAATAGGTTCTAATTCAGTATGTCAGTGCTGAATTCTAAAAGTTCGGTTGTAGTGAAAAATGTTTCTAATATTACGGATGTTTAATGCTAGATAAAGAGGACAATATACTTACTAAGTTGGATTCGTGCAGAAATTCTTCAAACCTTCAATTTTCTTGTCATCCACTTTCTTAAACAATTGTTTGTATTTTTCTTGTGATACCACAGCATCAATTTTCTGCTTGCTCTCACTCTTGCTTTGAAGGTTTTTATTTTCTTTAATTACCTCCTTATTTATATTATTTCTATGTGTTTCTTCGCTTTTGTCTCTAATTTTAAAACTAATATTCCGGTTATTTTCTTCGCATTTTATTATATTTCGCTTTGCTTTATCTCTGATGATATTTTGCTCTAAAATTTCATCAGCTTTGCTGAAAATACAAATAACTTTATATATAATAACGTATATAATATTTCAATTTTATTAAGCCCATATTCCACAGTATTGGTAGGTCTTACTATATGGCCTATCGACACATCCTTAATTAGTTCCTTTTATTGTGCCGTTGAGTGCAGGGTGAGTTATTTTGTGTGTTACACGTGTTGCCATTATTAAGTAAATGGAAAAAGAAACTTGCCGGACTTGGCAGAAGAGATGGACACCATCAAAAGCACATTGGCCCGTTTAGAAAAGACGCTTACCTAATACTAATACTAATAATAATAATAATAATAATGATAATAATAATAATAAAAGTATATTAAAATATATTTTTGATATTTAATGCTAATATATATCTTTTTTTGTATAAACTATCAATTCCGAACTCAGAAGTAAAATACTTGTTTTAAGTTAAATAATATCATATTTTTGTCAAGAAAATATTTCATAATTCAGGCACAACTAGATTATAATATAAAAGGAATATGACAATATTTTATATCACTATAGTATACGAAGAGACAATATGTTAGGTATGTATATAATATATAAATTTATTTATTTTATTCATTATAACTTATAATATTATATATATTAGGTTATTATTTATTAATGACGTTCTTGAATATATCTCTTGGATTAGATAATATCCAATTCTTAATTTTATTTCTATAATTATTTAATGATTTAATTATTTTAATTGACTGTGGTAACATATCAAAAATTAATGTTTAAAAAATGTTTGTGTGCTATTGTTTTGTTTACTCTGTTTTTATATGTAATAGTATTTTTATGACGAGTTTCATGTGTGTGATTAATATAATTTATTTTATTTTTCTGTTTAAAAATATATATTAACATGTTGTAAGAAAATATTTGTTTAATATCCATTTTTTTGCTATCTTTAAATAGTAAATCAGAAGAATATTGGTGGTCTTTTTCGTAAATAATTTTCAAAATGTATTTTTGAACAGTTTTAATATTATTAAGATAATTCTTATTTATGCCTCCCCATCCTAGTATTCCATAATTTAAATGGGTTTGTACTAAAGAATAATAAAATATTATTTCTAATTCTTTTATATTTAAAAATTGTTTAAGGTGCTTAAATTTTGGTATAAGAATTCTTAGTTTTTTTACAATGTAGTCACTATGTAAATGTAAATGACATAAAAGAATAAAAGAAACAAAATACAGAGGTTGTTAAGTCGTAATGTTTTTATTATTATAACGGTGTACATCTAGTATAGAAGGATTTGAACATTTTCGACAATACCTATAGTTTTGTGCGTTACTTACTAGTTGATTATTGAAGTATTTTTCAGGAACTTAAGATTTATATATAACTAATTTGTGTTGGGCTACATGCTTGGTGAAACTGTTATTCCATTAAACAGGAAGTAAAAACAACTACTTGTTATGTTTCACAAAATTATTTTGTTTCCTGACACGTGTTTCGGCACTTGCGGGTCATTTTCAAAGGAGTACAAGAAGATAACAAATTATGTGTGATATTACAAAGGTATTTATATCTTATTATGGTAATTATAAACATGTCATAATATAAAAATTAGGATTGGAATGATTGAATGGTCAACTGTGAATTTTGGTTTTCCTAACTTTTAAAGGTACAGATACATATTTAGTCCTAAAAAATTAGTGTGCTATTAAGAATTAGGGAAGCGCCTGAAGGTATTTCGGTTTAATTATTAACAGCATTACATTTGTTTTTTATGGCTGTTGGATAGCTATTGTTTCCAACAGTTTTCTGCTTTTATTGTTGTAATAGAACGCAAAAATCTACCTTTTTATTTAAAATTATTTTTATTTAAGGTGCGTTCTCAGTGAAAACAAGAAAGATGTTTCCTTTTAAAATTCAAAGCTTTGTTTGTAAAGTAAATATAATAATAAAACCAAACTTAGCCAACTATTTTAAACCAACGGTTTTTCTTAAACAAATAACCAATGCCCAAGTTATACAAAACTATCGTTATGTATATGTCGTAAAGTTTATTTTTCTATATCCTAAAAGCGGGCTGTTAGCAAAAACTCAACCATAATAATAAATATTATCTAGAATCTTTAGTACAGCACGTATTGTCAAAGCTAACATAAACTTACTAAAATCTAAAACAGATGGGAATAATAACTAAGGGGACCTCCGTGGGTGGTCCATTATAATGAGATAATATGAACCATATATTGAGAAAAAAATGGAAAATATAGGTAGCAATCTGGATTTACATTTTGACCGTTCCATGTATGTGAAAGTCGGATCAGATTTATTCTTTCTTTTCCCTGGATCAGCTTTAAAGGTTTTTTTTTAAGTAAATCTGATTGCTGTACTTTAAATTTAAGGTTATTTAGGAATGTTATTTGTAAGACCGTTTTTACGGTTATTTTATAAGTATACTATGTATTGTTTATCTATAGATATTATTTTTAAGTTGAAAAGTCCATAAAGAGAGAAAAGGTTTTAATTAAATATCAAGAATGAATTAGTAGTGTCACCTTGTGGCTAACTCTTCAAGCATACGTTGGGATGGCCCTGTTTTATAACCTTAAGGCAGAGTTTTAGAGAGAAATTACCTCTGATTGGTTCCATAGAATAAACTATTTACCCTGTAAGACGTGGTACCGAGGGATGATACTGATTTTAGTACGTTCTATAGGGTGGAATATCTAAATATTTAAGTAGCATAATTTAAGGGGGTGTGATTAGAAGTTAGATGCTTAATCAAGAAGATTCACAATTCAGTTCCTAAATTTCTGTTATCGGGTTCGGTCGACCAAGTACCAAAGATGCTATTTTCGGGTGTAATCGGGCGGGTTTTAAGAGTACATATTTTCGGACACATTTCTCTTTTTGATATACCTCTTGTGTAGTGAATCCTTTGTTTCTTAAAAGTGTAAAGTTAAATAATTGTGGATCTAAGTATGATTGTTGTTTTTACCTATAAGTTTCAGGGTTTTAGTGTTTTTATAAAACTTTTTAGTTTTGGGGATTATCATAAATTAATCTTTGGGTGATTAAATTACAGGGTTGTATTAAATTAAAAATAGTAATTTTATCTGTTCAGAGGGTTTTAAACATCAAATGGGTAATTTTCTGATTCGTACAGTAAACTCATGTCAATAGAACAATCTCTCTTTATTAGTTAGCATAATACATATTTTGTATTAGTTTTATAGTCTCTTTTATTGTTCAGTAACTTTTCTTTCTACCTTTCTTTATAATGTTGTTAATAGATTTATAAGTTGTTGTTTAAACTGGGTGTTGTTTTATTGTAACAACCAATATAAAGGGTTTCATTAACAAAGGTTCAACGGTTCGCGCCCGCACCATACGACGCTTCGCTGCGTCGTTATTGTTAACATCATCACCTGGATATTGCTGTCTGGTCGACATGGGTGAGTCGTTTGGTATTAACAGTAGATACAACTAACAGAACAAAACGACGCCGACGTTATCATGAAGAACTCCATTGTCATCAAGAGTGCTCTTGCTATAAAATTGTATTAGTTATTTATACTAGTAATTCTACCCTTATGTGAAAGGAACAGGTCTGGTATTCTCGGTCAGAAACGCTACCATAATGAATAATCTTTATTATAGTCAAAACGCTACCGCATTTGTAATTAACTAGTAATTAGTGATATACCAGATTAATCACATTGTGTATGCATATGGGTTTTATGTTGAGTGAGTGATTGTCTCCAACACAGAACCCAAACAGTATGTGTAGCTAGGGAAAATCAAAACTATTACTCGGAGACTGTTACGATCGGGCAAGGGGTACCTCAGGGTTCTATCTTGGGTCCGCTACTTTTTATTTTGTTTGTAAATTACCTCTTTGCTGGGTTCGGCAGGGGGCTAGCTTGCAAGTTTGCTGATGATACATCTGTTGTAGTGGGTGACCGTTCTCTGATGGGTCTTTCGGGGGGTTGCTCTCTTGCAGCTGAGAACATGTCTCGGTGGTGTGCCGAAAACTCTTTACGACTGAATGCCGAAAAAACAGGTCTCTTAGTTTTCTCTAAAAGAGATACACAGGAGTCTCTTCTGGTTAAATTGAATCATAAATCCATTCCTGTCACTAACACAGTAAAGTTTTTGGGTATTACGCTGGATTCTTGCTTGTGCTGGGAACAGCACACTGATCAGTTAAATTCAAAACTGAATAGTGCTTGTGCTGTGATTCGCAGGCTAAGGAATATAGTTTCCCTTAATGGAATGCGTATATACTATTTTGCCCATGTTCAGTCACTTTTGAACTACGGAATTTGCTTTTGGGGTTCGTCAAGACATGCCATTGGGGTTTTTATCACTCAGAAGCGAATAATCAGATGCCTATTAGGATTGCATCCTCGAACATCCTGCAGAGACTACTTTCGGAAATTGGACATTCTGACTGTCCCCTCGCTTTACTTTTTATCATTGGTTATGTTGGTAAAAAAAAAACCAGAAAATTTTACTTTGAATCGTGACCTATATGCTGCCGACATGGATATTGTAACAAGAGGCAGAAATGATCTAAGAACGCCTGCACACGGTTCTTCCTTTTATCAGGGTGGTCCTTCATTCATGGCCATTCGAGCCTACCGCTTACTACCGGATGCTATCAAGGACTTAAGTAGTGTAAAAGCTTTTAGAAGGGCGGTTCTTAATTACTTAAAGGACATACGCTACTATCTGTTTGATTTTTCAGGATAATATTGGAGTTTATTCATGGTGAATGTTTTTATGATTGTAGTTTTGTTTTGTATGATTGTTATATACTATTTTAAAAAAAATTATTTATGGTTTTAATATGTTTAAATGTACAAATGTATTATCTTAAGATTATTTACAGGCGATTAAATCGTCCTCTTTGTGACGTTGCTGTGTCGATTATTTGATTGATTTTGCTGGCAATAAAGATGATTATTATTATTATTATTATTGTCTTATATGCAGTGATCAGCTAACCCTGCTTTATTTTTTTTTTTTAAATAGATGTTTGTATTCTTTAAGCCTGGTGTCAAAGTTTCTACCTGTTTGTTCAATGTAGATAGCATAGCAGTTATCGCATTGTATTTGGTAGACCCCACTTTGCGAAAGCTTGTTGTTAGTTTCTATTTTAGCGTTGGATATGTGTTTGTGTAAGTTGTTTTTATTGAGTAAGTTTTTTGGAGATTTTTTAGCTTGTGTTCCCTGTATATTTGATTGAGCAGTATAATATATTTATTATATAAATATATTATTATGTCGTGTGCACACATAACATTAGGAACATTTAAACAAATTTAGTATATCTTACCAAGGACTTGGAGTCATGGGACCAAAAAGCTCATCCATCTTTTTAACGTCAAATATAACGGGTATAAATGGCGGAGTTTCTGCTCTTTTATCCTTCTTGTGTTTACGTTCCCTCTTTCTTTGTCTAGTTTCGTCCTCGCATTCATTTCTTTCATTTACCGACCTTTTATTTCTTTCTAATCCAATTTTAGCTTCGTTATGTGTTTCCAATAATAATTTGTCTTTTTTTGTAAGTGCATCGTCATGATCCATAGTTTTTGTATTCGGTTTCGTTATGTCTTCTTCCAGACACTTTTGTAGGCCTTCTGTATCAAAGTGGTCTGATTTTACATTTGATTTACCTGTCGAACTAAAATAAATAACGTAATACATAAATATATTTTTTTAATCTACATTAATTCTATAGCAAAATTAAATTTAAAAGGTAAAATAAAATTGTTTGCTAAAGATACTACTATTATATATTTTCATGAAGACTATGCTCAAACTCATAATAACATTAACCACGACCTAAATATAATATGTAAATGGCTTGAGTTTTAATAATTTATCATTAAATTTTGATAAATCATCTTTTATGTTTATAAGTAAATCAAAATTAAAAAATAATATTTCTTCACTATCTTTCAATACTCATATAATTAAATATACTAATACAATTAAATTTTTAGGTTTATATATTGATAAAAATTTAAGTTGGAAAAAACATATTGAATATTTAAGAAGTTACATCTCACCAATAATTGGCATTTTGTTTAAAGCTAAAAATTATATATCACTAAAATATTTAAAAAATATATATTATATATTATTCTTTGGTTTATTCAAAATTACAGTATATGATTTCAATTTGGGGATCAGCGAACTTAACTACAATTCAGCCATCAAAAAAACTACAAAACAAAATAATTAAATGCATAGGTACATAAACTTCCTTTAATCAACTATAAATAATTTGTCCGAACCACACGGATATTAAAATTTAGAAAAGCTTTATAAATTTAAACTATGCATTCTAATACACTATATTATTATTAAAGAAAAACAATCGAATATAGTATTTCCTTTGACCAACATTATTCACATCATGAGACAAAACCAAAATATTCATATTCAACACCTATGGTAAAGAGTACTTTTAGCCAAAGATCAATATTATATAAAGAAATAACTGTTTATAACAGTTTGCCGAAAAAAATTAAAGAAATATCAAAATTATGGACTTTTAAAAAAACTAAAAAATATTTTTTAAAACTAAACTAACTTTGACGTATTAAGTATATATATTAATATTTTTTTTTGTAAATGGTTATTATATATAACTTTTTTCAACATGTTCTAAATTCTAAGGTCTCTAATATTTTTTGGTAACTCCCTACATTATTACAGTGAAAAAATTTAAATGAAAAAGGTGTTAAGATTTTCATTCATGTGGCCCAGTTTATGCTGGTCATTGTATACACGTAGGGAAAATGTTTGTCCGCCCATATCTTAGTAATAAGTTAGAATAGTACAAATATGAAGTATCACAAAGTAAACAGAAATAGGTAGATTATGTTTCCCCCACTCCATCGCATCGGATCTGGCTGGCTCAATGCGTTTTGCTTGATGACAACAATTTTAGAAACACCTACTTCCTTTCATTCAGGCGGCAACCGGCAACGTACGAAAGAATGAATATTTACTTGATATTAATAGAATCGAAGCGGCGCGGCGTGCCACCAGCGAGTGCCATGAGCGAGATGCAATACGATGGAGCGGGGGAAACATAATCTACCTACCTCTGTTTGCTTTGCGATACTTCATAATTGTACTATTCTAACGTATTACTAAGAGATGGGCGGACAAACATTTTCCCTACGTGTATAACTATTCCTTTAAACAAGATTTTAAATTGGGGGTTTCCGGAAAAAGGAGGTCAATCCGGTACCCAGATATTCCTTGAGCAAAATTCATATGACTTATATTGCCATTTTGGACCGTCATGTTCGACCGTCAAGGTTTGAAACTAAAAACTGATTTATTCGAGTAATTAATAAGATATAAATTTCAAATTTGGTACATTGCTTCAACATAAATAGTTATATTTTTTCAGAAAAACAAAACAAGAAACGATTGTCAAATATTCAAAATAGGGAGGGGGGGATTCACTAGCCGCTGACCCTCCTATTTTGTAGTACGCACGCCAGTGACTTCCGAACTATATTTTTTCAGGCAATCATTTGTTTTTAATTAGTGTTTGTCTAGTGTTGGTCCTTACCTGATGCCAAGGCGGCTTACGCAAATCTCCTTATTTTTAAATAATAATAATAAGTTTATTTAAAATTTAATAATATAATAAATAATAATGTTTATGTTGTCTTCTATAAACTTATTCTTCAATCCCCTGAAGCTGAGCTTGTTAGGGGCAAATCTTATTTTTTGTTTTAGTATGTAAAATCATACATCATATAATATATGCATTAAAAATTAAGTTTTAAAGTAAAAATGTTAATGTCTAGTATAAACGCAGTTTTTTTTTGAAGAAATATATTACCTATAATAAAATTAATAATTTATAATTTTTAAGTAAAAAATATTACTTACTTATAAATTATTCAAAACAATATTAATTAATTAAAGCATTTCTAAAAATATTTTCAAATTGTCTGTTTTTATATCGACTTAAAATTTTTTTAATGAAATCAATTTTTTAATTTTTGTTGGTAAATAATCGTTTAAATAAAAGCATAAATATTTGAATTTTTTTTGTCCTATGAACTTATTTATTTTAGGTTTTATGGTTATTTTATTTTTATGACGTGTATTATGATTATGGTTTTTTTAATTAATTCTAATTGCTTTCCTCTGAATCCAATATTTTCAAACTTATAACAGTAAATTATGGCTAACTGTATCAAAGGCTTTTGCTAAATCTAGAAAAATAGTAATACAAGGTTTTTTATTATCTAGTGCATCATATATTTGTTCTGTTAGATAGCAAATAGCGTTTTGTGTTGATTTATTTGCTAAATCAAGTCATAGTCATAAAACAAATACACACACCCACACACCCTCCCTCACACACACACACATCAAGTCAGCCGTTGTGGCGTTACCATGGACACAAGATATAATTAAGTAAAACTTTGTAATAGGTGACAATACCGAAAGCAAAGGACTAGTCAAAAATAATGTAAGGACAGTGGCGTACAGACAAAAACCTGTTGTACTAAGCCAGTTAAATTAAATTATTTTATTGTTGGACTTGGTTTAGCATTTGAAAATTATGAGATTACCGTAAGCCGCGTTGGCACAAGTTACGCACCCATACTTTTCAAATTATCTCCATAGCGCAGCATTTTATTGAAATTGCATAAGAGATAAAAAATAATCAAAAACAAATTATTACCTGATATATATATTATATATAAGATAATATAAAAATATAGTTCGGAAGTCACTGGCGCACGTACTAAAAATCAGAGGGTCAGCGGGTAGTGGACCCCCCTATTTTGAATACTTAACTTTTCTTTTGTTTTTCTCAAAAGACTAACTCTTTATATTGCAAGCAGTGTACCAAATTTGAAATTTATATGATATATTATATAAATAATAATATAAGACTCGAATTATTCAAAAAAAAATCGGTTATTAATTTCAAACTTTGTCGAATATGAGTGTCAAAAATGAAAAATGGCATTATAAAAGTAATATTCTTTTTGCTCAATGAACATAATATGGTTAACGGATTGACCTCCTTTTTCCGGACACCATGTATTATATTATCTTCCTTACCATTTCGCCGGAGACATATCTCCCGTGATTGTTTTAACCTGTTCTTGAATTTCGTCAATATATTCGGATCTCTTACAGGGATTTTTTGCACTTTTTGTGTTTCCAGAATCAATTTCAAAAGTTTGTAGGCCGATGTCCAGAACTTGTGGTTTATTTTCAGATGTTTTAAAATCTATAGGTAACGGATCACTAAAAAATGACAAATAAAGTTAAATAACTATTTGAACGGGTTTTTTCCTAGTTCCTAGGTGTGCAGTTTTCAACTGCATGGATATGACAATAGAGACTTTTTGCACCTCTTAAATTAATATCAGTTTTTGGCTCCGTTATGGTTAACTTTATTAAACATAACGATTAGCGCCACTGTTAAAACCAGAGATTTTGCAGCGCCTATACGTTCTGTCTGTAGTTATTAATTTGGCGCCGGCGCACCTAAACAAAATAAAATACCTAACCTAACAATAATTTGATTAAGTTGTATATTTTAATGTAAAGCTACTATTGCTTTGAATTTTAATTAATTGCTTATCACAATTTTAATTCATAGCAATGGTGCTTCATAACTTTTGTATGTTCCGGCAACCATGCAGTTTAAGCATAACCATAAGGATAACGATAAGCTCTTCCTTATCCTTCCGTAACTAACGGAGTCCGTTATGGTTATTAACCATAGCGGATCACCTTTCTGACATTGCGCATGCTCAGAATAACCACAACCACAAAATAATGACGAATTAAGAGGTGCAAAAAGTCTCTAATATTAAAAAAAATATTTTCACAAGGCAAATTTCGAATTTTTTTCAGACATTCGTTCTTTGCTACTATGGTACTCAGTAAGAACTACTCATTACACACAAGCCATAACAATTACCTCTCGCAGTCCTTAGTTTCAAGAATATCGGTCACTGGTTTTACTGTTTCCTCCCGACATACAGACGTTTTGAAAAGAGATTTTTTACTTTTTGTGCTGCCACACTCTTTTAAGTCGACATTGCCTTCCATTTTGTTTTCCGGCTTCTTCGGATGCGGGGGTGTGTAACTGAAATGTTGCACAATAAAATAATGAGTAACAAAAATTCGGTTATCAGAATTTTTCCTCCTACTTTACCGAAATGGAAGAGTAACATTAAATTTTACTGGAAAAGTTGTATCGGGTCTCGTAAAAAGACGAAGACAGCGATGAAAATGTCAATAAATAAAATTCTAAACGTTAAAATAAAAGACCCTTAAGATTTTTCTGGGCACAATTACTTACAATTTCACCGTTTCACGTTAGAAAGGTTTGGATTAATAAAGTAATCAAAACAGAGAAAAAAATATGGAAATATTTGGGTGTTTAATATTAACGGATTTCTAGTTTTTGTGTAGTTTAGTGAATTGTGTTTGTACGTTTAGTGACTCGGATTGGAATATAAACAATGACTAGTAACAACCGTTGTATTATTTTAATATGCCCAAATAGGGGTAAAATATCGGGTATTTCGTATTTTCAGTAACCGGGCTATAGTAAGTATGGAGTAGTGATGTATCTTGATATATAACTTTATTTTGTTAGGATCAATTTAAACACATCAAACTAGGCCTAGGCTACACGAACAAGGTAAGTATGAAAACAAAGAGAAACACACACCAACACAAATTATCCCGATGCATGTTTTGGTATATTTTATTTGCAGCCTTGCAATCTAATGAGGCAGGTTCGCCTATTTTTCGGGCAACAGGTATATTGCTTCAAAAAGTTAAAAATACACTTTTCTCTATACTCATCTTATCTTAACATATATAAAACAAAGTCGCTGTCGCTGTCTGTGCGCTTAAATCTTTAAAACTACGCAACGGATTTTGAAGCGGTTTTTTTTTAATAGATAGAGTGATTCAAGAGGAAGGTTTTTATGTGTAACTAGCGACCCGCTTCGCACGGGTGCAATTTCAGAAAGTGGCATGCCGGGTACTAATACATCGGGTTTGTTCGGGTTTGTATTTATACCAGCGGGTTGCAACGCATGCCGGGTACACGCTAGTATTATATAAAAGAAAAAGTAAATACCTAGGTATGTTTATATTAATTCAAGGGTGAAAATCTTCCATGGGTCAAGTTCTCTGGCAAAAACTTTTTTAAGCTCTTGAACAAGAAATTGTACTTGAAAATGTTTTACACGTACCCAAGTTTTTGCCAAATTGTAAAAATCAATATAGGTTATATAGGTACCAACTAATATTGACTTGAGATTAGGTAACGTTGAAGATTGGATATTTTGCTGGTTTGGTTTGTTTTTATATTCGATTTTTTAAGTTTTATAGTTTATTTGACTTGTTCTTTTCTTTTTTAAACTAAACACACGACGACGAATCATTTTTAAACAGATTTTAGCAACAAACCCTTAAAAACAATTTTCTATCCTCAAAATCTCATAAGTTTGCAACTACTAAAAATGCCAGAAATTATTACCTTATTTCCCAACTTGATCAAAAATTGTTAAGAAATTCCAATTTTTTGGCAAGAATTTGGGGCAAATTTTAGCTGTTTACACATAAAAATAAATTAAAGGTCAACTTTTACAATTTCTTGAGCAAGATTTTAAATTTTCAAGCCCGGACCTCTCTATTTTTCCACTCGTCAAATGATAATGTTTCAGTGCGCATGTCTAATCCGGTGTAGCTTCGCGAGGCCATAAATTTGCCACTTTCGTGATTATTATCTGCTTATCTAAAGGTATAAATATCTATGTTTTAAGGCGACCTTTTCTTGTGAATCTTGTGATAAGACATGTAGAAAAATATTGCTTATTAAAGTATTTTTTTTTTAATTCTACATACCTTGGACTTTGAATTGTAATATTGGACAATATATTAATCTTCTTGTAACAATCTACGGCCATATTTTCTTCTTTGCTCGAAATAACGTTTTCCGGAACAATATCTTCATCATCTGTACTCATCTCATTAATAAAACTAAGACCATCACTTTCTTGCTTTGAATGGTATTTCACCGTATCTTTTTGAGCATCTATATTATCTTCCACAAAAGTATTCGGTTCATCTTGTATCGTTTTTTGAGTAGCCTGTTCGTTATATTGGACGGAAACGTTAGAATCGTTATTTTTAACATTCTCCTGGATATGATCCCATACTTTAGGTAAATTTGTACTTTCAACAGAATTTTTTTCAATACTCTGTAACGAAGTACTTTTATTCTTCTCGTTACTTTTTATTGAAACATTAGATTCATTTTCTTTGTTGTCAGGAACATTAGTTGCAGTTTTATCAGGGTCTAAAAAAATCATTATTTTTGCATTTTTCTCACAAACAGTTTCACTTAACTTTCAAAATGTCTTTATTCCAAACTAACTTTTACAGTTCATTTCATGGAAAGTGACAACATAATATAGAAAATAATAACCATTAAAAAAAATACAATAAAAAATAATGTTAATTCAATTTAATTCATTAATAAAATCAATTTAAAAAAAAATAGTATAAATGATTTAATTTAGTAAATATCTCTTTAATTGTTTTTTAAAAGTTGCCAATTTTTTAATTTTGCTGATATTTTTTGGAAGATTGTTATAATTTTATTATTCCGTCATATAAAAGCGATTTTTTTCCGAAATTACTTTTTACTGGTATAGTTTGATAATTTATACAACGTCTGGTGTTATGATCATGTAATGTCTTATTCTCCTGAAGTGTTATGTTTGATTTTTTTTCTTTTAAAATAATAGAGTGAATTAGAATACATTTTTAATTTATAAATGTTTTGAACGTGTAAATACCCTTTCGGTGTATATAGATTAACAGTTGGTTTTAAATGTGATAAATTAGTGTATACATTTAATAACTTTATTCTGCAATTTTTGTAATGGTTTTAAGTCTGATAAACCAGCAGATTCCCATGCAGAAGCTAATGTAATAATGAAAAATATATATTTTTTAAGTATTTCAAAGGAATTAAATATCTAGCTCTGTACAAAACAGATACCAAAGGAGATATCGATTTGATAATATACTGGATATGGCATTTCCAATTTAAATTTTTGTCTAAAACTAATCCTTAAAAAGCTAAAATTTAGTATGGTTATAATAATTATGACATAAATAAAAAAATTAATCACGAATATCAGGGAGCATTCTTAAACTAGATGGCTTACCTTTTAAATCATCATCATTATCATCATCGATTTTTACATCAATACTGTTTTTTCTTGATTTATATGCTCGCAAAGAAATTTTTTCCATTTTCTTTTTCGTAATGTTTTCAATTTCTTTTTCCTTATCTGTTAATATTTTCAACTGTTCTTCATTCTCATGGTTTCCGCTTGCATCGATCAACTTACAGCTCGAATCTGCCATAAGTTTTTCTGTTAAATCGATACCTTTGCTAACATTACTAAGGGAATTGGTAATTTTATTTCGCGTCATGTTACATTCTTCTCCAACTTTCATGAAAACTTGTTTTACATTATTAATATATTGAAACACATCGCAGGTTTCCTTGGTTAACATTTGTTCGCTACTGTGGTTTTCTCTATTACCTTTTTGAACGTCATAATTTTTTGGCGTAATTTTCTCTGCCTTGTACTTTTCCACTCTCTCTAGTTGTTTTCTTGCATCAGATTTTACTTGTATATCAATTTTAGAGTCTATTTTTAAAGGATTTAAATCTAACTTATTAACTTGAGTATTTTTTCTTATTAAATCTAAGGTTTTTTCGGCTTGCTGATCACGTTTCATTGATTTCTTCTGCTGTCTTAACCCGAAAAGAGTTCTGACGGGTTCCTTGTTATATTCAACATCCTTCACTTCTTGGCAAGACTCTTGGATAACCACAGTGTTGCTTGAATGCCACGTCTTATCGTTTTCATAACTAATTTTTTCCTCGTGCGGATATTTCCGGCACTCTTCCATTAAGGGTTGAATCTCAGTACTATTAGCCAATTCATTGGCAGGATTATCTTTCCCTTCTATTCTGCGAACTTGGTATTTCTTATCTCTTTTTAAATTAATTGGGAATTCGTGAGAACTATGTTCGTAATCTAATTCTTCTATGTTATCACAGTGCGAAAATATATTGGGTCTTTGAGATTGTTCCATATCGCATTCTTCATTTAAATCTTTTTTTTCTTTTGTATAACAAAAGTGAACGGCAGGAAAGGTGTCGGGGTTTCTTAGATCCTCACTTAAATTAGTAAGTTTGTTAAATACTTTTTTTCTCGTGTCAAGTAGCCTGAAATTCGAAATATTATTATACTTCAAAAACCTTAATCTATTTAGTGTCTATTGTATTCTACGTAATGACGTAATCAGTGTGAATTCTTTTATTCACCATTGGATTGACAGCTTTGTATTTACTTCTCTTTACCCTTTATAATGAATGACTCAGAACAACACGTTTACTAAGAGTTTCAAGAAAATATATTAAAGAATTATTATAAAATATTTAAAACGAGGTTTTTCCATGAAAATATGTCAAAAATTATTTAATAACTCACAGCTTACCATTGAAACGAGATATTGCATATACCGTGCGAGCAAAAATTATTTGCATCAAAGAGGGCCTTGCATCTAAGGACGTAGTGCTTAGCCGTAGAGCTTAATACCTGTTGGGTGTCAGTAACTACCTGAATTAACAATCAATCAGTTATTCCGTCATCTTTGACAGTCGTTACAAGTAATTTGATTCATCGCTAATTTTTCCAATTTCTTAAACAATTCACACATTGGGCTTTACGGAACAGCACAAAACATTCATGGATGAAGCGTATTTTCGAAACGGGGTTAGAGTAAATGGTGAGTGGCAATACAATCCTGGTTTGTGCATGGACGATTTTCACGAACATTTTCCTAACGTTTGCTTTTATTGCTGGGGATTTTTATCATTGCCTGAAAAGAATCGTGGCTGTGTTTAGGAAAACAGGTTCTATACAACACAAAAAAGGAGCAGAAAGACCATCTGTAAGAACAGAAGAACTTGTTGCAAACGTTCGTGAAATAATGCAAAATACGCCAACAAATTGTATAAGATGCCTGTCCTAAGAAGTGGGAAGATCTTATGGAACATGCAGGACTATTCTTAAGAAGCAGCTTAATTTATTTCCCTATAAAGTGCAAGTATTCCAAGAAATACAAGCCGCAGATTTTGAAAGACGCGGGAATTACTCTCAATGGTGTACCCAAAATTTATTGAAAAGAAATGATTTATTAGACCTGACATTTTTTTCGGATGAAGCCTGGTTCCACCTCTCCGGTTATGTGAATTCTCAGAATACACCCATGTGGAGTAGTAAAAATCCCCATTTTTTGGTAGAGTCAACATTGCACCCTCAAAAAATTGGTGTCTGGTTAGCTGTTTCCCGAAGAAGAATTGTTGGTCCTATTTTTTTCCATGACACAGTTACAGCACAGCGGTATAGAGACAATATTTTGAATCCATTTGTGGAGCAATTAGGTACTGGACGACGAACTACGTTTTGGATATTTTCAACAGGACGGTGCAACCGCCCATACAGCCGCCGAAACTATTAACTACTTACGCAATTTTTTCGACGACAGATTGATCAGTTTTCGATCAGACATTGAATTCCCACCTAGATCACCTTGTTTAACGGTTATGGATTACTTCGTTTTTCCTCATTTAAAGAACACTATTTTTAAAACACCAGTTGCAAATTTAGAACAATTACAAAAAAGGATTATACAAGAATGTGGTAACATTTCTCTAGAGACGCTGGTCAACACTTTCGAAAATATGAAGAGACGTGTGAATTTATGCTTGGAGAATGGCGGTGGCCAATTTCAGCAATTTATGTAATTCTTTTTCTTTTTCTTTCTGTATATTCTTACTTTGTTAATTTTGTAAACAACAAAAATAAATTTGTATTTGTCTACTTATTTTATTACTCATTAGTTTGGCATATCATGTCATAATATGAATTTGACAAAATTTTAACCTAGATTTGGTTAGATATATCGTCCCCATATCATTGTGATCTAAACCAAGCCCTACGCTTTTTAATCCAAGCCCTCTTTGATGCAAATAATTTTTGCTCGCACGGTACTAGTAGAGGCGATTGTCGAAAAACTATATAGGTTAATTTCTAAAAGCATCAGTGTTGCCTCATCTAAACAAGCACCGACGACAGAGAGAAAGGCCCTTTCCGCGTCACTAACAGAACAAGATCTATACCAAATTATAATTATTTAATTTTTATGACAGGAAAAATTGGTTAGCCCTAAAGGTTTAGCAACACTGTGTGACATTGAGAAAATACCCCAATTATGTAATAATTTAATTATTATTACCATAGTCATAACTATTATTATAAACTAAAAATAAATATATCTTCTTTGTGGTTTAGGAAACAAGAAAATTTAAAAACAAGGATTGTAGGGAACCTAAGTTGCTAATGACAGAATTACTGTCAGGTATACATGATATCCTAAATTCAGTATCCTCGATAGTTTTAAAACTTTGTCAGGCCATAGCTTGCTTACAAATGATACGTCTTAGTAAAATAAACGGTTTTTACGTTCCTATCTTTCTTTTTAATTCTTTATCCAAAAAGGCCCCAGGTTCCTTTTTAATGGTTAAACATAGTTTTTCGACTATCACCACTTCGTCTCTCTCTGAAACACAAAATAAAACACATAGTACAATATTTAACGAGCGTATAATATAGGCCATAATAAACCAGGATGAATATAATCATCAGAGTGTATTATGGTCATTATACGCGAGTCAAATACTATCTTAACATAGTATAAAACAAAGTCGCTATCGCCCATCCTATTCCTATATGTGCTTAAATCTTTAAAACTACGCAACGGATTTTGAAGCGGTTTTTTTTAATAGATAGAGTGATTCAAGAGGAAGATGTATAATACATGCATAATATTATAGAGAAACACTGATAAACACGGATAAATTAGAGCAGGGAGAACGAACGACCCAACCTAACCGGTGCCTGGCCCGTTCAACGATCGATCCGAAGCCGGAATAGACGAAGGCAGAGTATGTTTTATGCATGGATGTGAATTGTGAACGGGCCGGCAAACGATTGAGTTTGAGGTTTGTTCGCCTTATTATTTGACGGCGTATAATGCCGGGCTGCAACGCAGGCCGGGTACACGCTAGTTCTGTATAAAAGGCTGTTCCGTTTCTCGATCATAACGCTGTTTATTTATTTTTAACACGCTTTTATTAGCTTCACCTGTATGTTTGTTTGTTTGTCCGTAACCGACTTCTTTGAACCCGATTTTGACCCGCTTTAAGATTTAATTTAAATTTTGTAGACTTATCAAGAACCGCTGACAATACAATAATCTACACGCAAAAAATTCTCCTGTCAAAATTTGACAGCTGTCAATATGTCAACTCGTTTAAAAAAAAATGATATTAATGAAAAAACTATAAGGTCGTATGTATATTGACGGTGGAAAGTTGAAAAAAATACGCAAAAAATTCTCTTGTCAAAATTTGACACCTGTTAATATATCAGAACTATTACAATAACCGATAGTTATGAAACAAACGTAGGATGATCGTATAGATATTGTCGCTAATAGAGAAAAATTAAAAAAAAAATTCTACCTGTCAAAATAAAATTTTGGCAAATTTTTTTTTTTAATTTTGAAAATTTTTGTCGTTTGTTCGGGTTTGTACGGGTTTGTATGTATGTTTGTTTGTAACCGACTTCTTTGAACCCGATTTTGACCCACTTTAAACGGTCAGATTTAATTTAAATTTTGTAGACTTATCAAGAACCGCTGACAATACAATAATCTACTAATTTAGCTCAATCTACTCAAAAAAAAAAATTCTTAACAATAACTCAAACTAAAAAATGAAAAATTTTAAAAGTTTAAAAAAACTAAAAAACACGCTTTAATAATAAATAATCAAACTAAAAAGCGGAAAATAAAAATAGTTTAAAATAATTCTTGAAATTCTTAATATAGGCAGAAAAAAATAATGAACGATAAACATTAGTATTATAGTGAAAAAAAGCGTGGGGCGCTTTGTGCTATATTTTTCGTATATCGAGCACTTTTTTCACAATAATACTATAATGTTTATCGTTCATTATTATTATCTGCCTATATTAAGAATTTCAAGAATTATTTTAAACTAGGTATATTTATTTTCCTCTTTTTAGTTTGATTAATTATTAAAGCGTGTTTTTTAGTTTTTTTTTAACTATATTTATTCTTTACTTAAATTAATAAAGAAGAAAGTTCTTTGATACGAATCGCGATGAAGAAGGCAACCACCATCAAGAACGAAATGGTAACCTGCTGTGCTTACTTCTTGCTCAGCGACTTTGTTGTTTGGCCAGAGCTGTATCAATAGAGATTTTACAGATGATGTGGATACTACAGAAGAAGTATGATTTATTTTTACTTAGTGGATTAGGTCTTCAGGAGAAACCACTTAAAAAAAAACGCGCCGATAACTCTACCTCAATGGTGGTGTGGAAACGAGTGCTCGTATTAGTCGTAAAACTTTTTTAAAAATCCCTTCTCCACCCTAATTCAACCTTCATGAAATCACATAGTTTCGAAATTAAAAGTAAATTACGTGATTATACCGTGTTCGTTGGTCCATGTTAAACAACCCCTAAATTTAATGACTGATTTCTCGAAAACCTCTGGTTTAAACAATTTAGATTATAGAACCTTTTTTATGCAGAATTTTATGGGGAACATGTTTGGTGAGTAATTTTTTTTTCGTGGGATGAACGGTATTCGAGAAAAACGGAAAAAACTGACAAATTGCACGTTAGGGGTGGGTTTAGGGGATGAAGCTCGCCCTTAGGGCTTGGGAACTTTTTTGATTTTTAAAGTACATCCCTTGACAAGTTTAATTCCAAAGTTTATAATTTTATTCTTCTATTTGGCCATTTTAATATTAATATCAATGGCCTACAATAGGCAGTTGAAGTACAACAAATACGTAGGCAAATTTACGCACGTTAGTTGAGAAGTTAACGTGACAAACTGGTGGCAAGAATTTTAGTTGAAGTGCTTATCGTCAGTGTCCGTTAACGTAACCTGCAAAAAATGCAATTTCACATTATTGTCATAATATTAACTTTATTTTTTACCTTTTTCTGTGATTTTTTAAAAGTTAGGAAAATTGCATGAAGAAGGAAGGAAAGCAAAAAGGATAGTATGGAAGATATTCTTGGAGAGTTTAATGAAAATGATGATATAGATGATGGGCTGGTGCTACAAATTTTTAATGATAACCTGGGTAACAGAGCTGAGCGTTACGGACGATTTAACCTATTGAAGCGAAGATGTCTTTTAGGCTTGAAAAAGACCATATATATACGATTTATCTCGATTTCCGGCAAAACTACAAGTCCTATGAAAAAACGTTAAATAGCAAAGTTGTAGGTAATGAAAAGATTTACAACTTTTGTATTTGCACTTTTTTCACATAACCTCAAAATTTATGTGAAAAATTCAAATAACCAAGTTTTTGGTTTTTTATTTTTATCTTTTTTTTATACACGAAATTTGGTGAAAACTTTCCTTTTTATGTCCCAAACACACTGTAATTTTTTTGATTTAAAATATTTATTTTTTAACCTTATTTTGACGTAATATCGAAAAAGCAACCTAATTTTCAATCGAAAATTCTCACGTCAAAATATCTGCTTTTTTAAAAAAGTCGGTGGGCTTTTTGTTCGTTGAAATCTCTACTTTCTGATGGTGTAAAAAAATATATACATTACTATGGTAAATGTTCTCAATTCAATTCAATTCCCCTTTAAATCCTACCTTTAATTATATTTAGATCAACTATTTACGCATGTTTTTTGCGATCTTTATGTTTTATGGATTTGTAATTTTTTTGCTTATCAATGTAACATGGAATCTTACGTTTTTCGAGTAATTAAAGTATAAATTTTAATAAATAGTTAAAAATTGTACATAATGATTAAAAAAAAATTTCGGATTCGATTTTTTTTCGTTTCTTTGCATTTTTTGAGAATATTTACCATAGTAATGTATATTTTTTCACACCATTAGAAAGTAGAGATTTCAACGAACAAAAAGCCCACCGACTTTTTTTAAAAAGCAGATATTTTGACGTGAGAATATTCGATTGAAACTTAGGGTGCTTTTTCGATATTAAGTCAAAATAAGGTTAAAAAATAAATATTTTAAATCAAAAAAATTACAGTGTGTTTGGGACATAAAAAGGAAAGTTTTCACCAAATTTCGTGTATAAAAAAATTTTTTTGTAAAAGATAAAAATCAAAAACCAAAAACTTGGTTATTTGAATTTTTCACATACATTTTGAGGTTATGTGAAAAAAGTGCAAATACAAAAATTGTAAATCTTTTTATTACCTACAACTTTGCCATTTAACGTTTTTTCATAGGACTTGTAGTTTTGCCGGAAATCGAGATAAATCGTTTTCTAACCTTAAAAACTCACCCCCTTCCACTTCCCGACCTCGGATCGCCCGTAAATTATTTTTCCTTTAATTTTTGTTATATTCTCTTCCTTTTCCAATGGGTTTCATCCTACTATTATTTTTTTTTTGTTTCAAAAATTATCGACCCTGGTCTATATGTATTTATTATTATATACAATGGTTCGCTAGTGCGTGGTGCGTAAGAGAAGAGAGCCGACTATTCTAACCGTGGATTAATTTTAAACAGTGGGATGTCGGCGGCTTGACGCAAAAGTGCGTTTTTGCCTACAGCCGCCATTAAAATTTACGTTTGGATTGGCTACTTGGGGTTGGTTGATTGCAAACTAACCTTTGTAGATCTTCATCTGACAAGTTTTGAATGTCAAAACCGATATCCTTTATCATCTCAAAATCCTGATCACCGGAATTTACTAGCTCCTTTGAGATTTCATCACTAAAAAAATGTTTTCAAATCAATTATTAAAAAAAAAATTTACCGGGCGAGTTTTTACCTTTTTTTCTTATAGTCATTATTTTCGCTGTCCTGATCACTGTCCCCAGAAAGATGCAGCCTTATTTCATCGAGATCACTCTGATCTGATTGACAATTCGTGGTACGTATCATTTTATCAAAAGTATAATATCTGTTTTTATCAGCATTTCTATCTTCCCCTCGACTCCCCCTTAGTGCCTGCGATTCTCTATCGATACTATATCTCAATAATCTTTCTCTTAATTGTCCAAAGTCTCTTGCTCTTGATTTTCCATCCCTACTTTGTAATCCTCTGACATTTAAATTTGAAGGCCGCTCCCTAGACCAGCTTCTATTTTTTCTATATTTGGAGCTAATCACATTTCCATATCCATCTCTCCTTATAGGAGATTTATTAAATTGTCTTTCATCTCTCTCTGTAGAGCTGGAATTGCTTCTATCTTGATGAAAACGTCGACCACTTCTTGAATCAGGTCTTTCAGGGCGTCGTCTATACCTTTCTCTGGACCTACTCCTCTTTATAAAACGTTTTCTATCTCTATCAGACGAAACTGATCTAGACCTTCTAGTAACTTTTTCTCTAAGATCAATAATTATCTTGTCTCTGGAACCCTTATATTTTTCCTTGCCATCCTTAGAGGATCTCTCTTTTAAATTTGCTGAACCCTTGTCTCTCGAAGTCAAAGGAGAACAACTTCTTCCACGACTGTTTCCTCCAAAAACCTTATCTCCATCAGCTCTAAAATCTCTCTTCTTGTAATCAGCTTTTTTATCTTCAGCTGACTCGGTACCTCCAGAATCTAACCTATTTCTTCTTGCACAAATATCTTCCTTTTTCTGTAACATTGCTCTATTATACATTTTATTTTTAACTTCATAATCTTGCCGGTTAGATTGTCTAGAAGATTGTATATTATCACATTCTTTTTCCACAGATCCAGATCTAGAATGTCCTTTACTATATTGTTGTTTTGATGCTGTCTCATTGGCTTTAGAATTGGTATGTGTATGGTAATGGGTTGGTTTTTGATCTAAATGTTCCCTTTCATTCATATACTTTAATCTACCTGTTTTGTTGGGCCATCCTTCTTTTTCCACAGATGGGGTTCTAGGCCCAACACGATTTTCAGGAAAAACATTATTATACCGAGAAGATGATTTACTTCTTTCCCGATAAGATTTCTTCTTATAGTGCTCATTTGAAGAGGATCTATGTTTGTTACCTGGTGATGGGCTTCTTTCCCTAGATGCAGACATCTGCTTTTTGTCTCTAGATGTTGTATTGGAATATGCTCGACTGTCTTCATTTATTGATTTTGATCTGCTTCTTTTGTCTGGAAGCTCTTGTTGTCTTTCCCCAGATGGAGTTCTAGACTTTCCACCCTGATTTCTCGAAAAACGATTTGAAATTTTGCTTTGTTTCTGCTCAGGATTTTGTTTACAATCCTGACTGGGTGACCTTTGACCATACACTGACCTGCTTCTTGACCTAGGTAAATGCACCTGTTCTTTTTCCCTAGATGTTGAGCTGGAAAACAGTCTCTTATTTTCAAATTTTACATCCTCATTCATTGACTTTGACCTATTTCTTTTGTTTGGAAACATTTCTTGCCTCTCTCTTGATGGCGACCTAGGCATTCTAGCACAACTTTCAGAACCATTTTTATACCTAGAAGACGATTTACTTCTTCCTTGAAAACTTTTTTGTTTACATCCTTCATTGGATGGAAGCTTATCATTGTTGGAAGGTGATCTAATTTCTTTATTGGGTCGTTTTCTAGGGTCCAATTTCTCTCTAGATCTTGAACGATCTGAAGTATGGTTTTTGAAATTTTTGTCACTATAATCTTTGTGTTTATCACAATCTTTTTCATTATTACCTACAGATGAAATTGTTGGCTTGTCATTGGAGTTTCTAGTACATTTCTGTTCTAATTTTTTGGGCAGTTCTTCAGTTTCAGGTTGTTCTTGATTTTTATTAGTAGCGCTTATCTTCTTGGGAATACGATATCTGGCATTAAAATTTTGAAATTCTTCATTCTGTAAATCTATTTCTACTTGTTGAAGTACTGGTACACTCCTATCTAAACAAAAAATGCATTTAAGTATAATGCCTTATATATACTGTTAGATATTTTTTGACGGTTATATTAATTCCTTAATGTTATAGGTAATAGTTCATATTAAAAGTCAGCTACTTTATGGTTTTTTTACTAAAATAGGAATTATATTCGATTCCCGTTTACCGGTGGGTTTGTAAGTAGATATTTTTTCTCTAAAAGGATGCAGAATTCTGTAAGGAGTAATAATTTTTTGAATAAGCTTCAGTTCATGGCGTACCAAGTAGGTAAAGTCTGTTCAATGGCCGTTGACCGTTACGTCATATTCTCAATATTAGCGGTACGTCGTAAATTAATTCAGTCAGTTTGACTTACCATTGCTGACAGCATTGAATATCAAACTATAAGAAGGCCATATAAGCAGATTTCCTAAATCTGCTACGTTACATTCATAGATGGCACCAATGAGTCATCAAAAATAAAGCGTGTTGATGCAGCCACTAACGACAAACCTTTTCACTGCTAAATTAAAACATTGTTGCCACCTGTCTGTTTGACTTGCTGCATGAGTTTTTTAAATTTATTTTTATAGCTTATCGTAAAACTTGATTTCACATAAATATCTATACCTATCCTAGATTAAAGTAGTTTACCTTTATTTTCCTACCGATAGTATATAGTTTAGAGTCTAGACCTAAAAATGTCCCTATTTTTAATTGCTTAGTAGAATATAATATTTTCAACCTTTTGACGTTCCAACGTTAATTACATGAAAACATATTGACTGCCATGTTTTCCATTTCTAACAGAATTAAATGACGACTCTCACTATTCAATACATACCTAGGCTACAACGTATATGTTGGGTAAAATATGAATGATGTGCGGTTTGTATAACTTGGTTTTTATTTGCAATTATTACTACTTTTCAAAATGGTTAAAATAAGTAGGTTTTACTTTCTTACTTAAGAACCATCCAGTTTGTTTGTATTGGTGTATTACGTATTTTGCTATTTTTCGACGAAATAAAACCTATTTTAGTTATACTTGCTGTCGCTTTTTATCTACTTTTATTTGTTTGACATTTAACGCCTAATGCAACGGTAAAATTATTGTGAAAATCGGTCCAATTACCCCGGAGTAATCAGCGTACATATTATTATCAAAAACATACATTCGGCTGGAATTGAGAACCTCCTATTTTATTGTCTGTTAAAAATGCTAATATCATTAAAAATCCCAATAAAATACGATATGCGGCAACACCACGACATCACATCAGTGAATTTGAGACATCTGTTGCCGAGGCGCTGCATTATAACGACAGATTTAATGTTAGAGTTACGATCAACTCCACATGGCGGCCAAACCACCTCCGATACGTCTAAAACTGGGTTGTCCACTTTTCTTGGACATCCGCCATTCTTATAGTTTAATATTCAATGGTAAAGGTTACGATTTTTCTTAGGCTTGATCTACATAACGACAGATGCTGCATGTGAACAAGTAAAATACAAGCGGTTTTTTTCAAATTTTAATTATTCTTTTTATATTATTAATGAAGTCAGAAATAAGTAGTTTATTTAGGGTATCAAGGAATGAAACATTTTGTTTTTGAAAATTAGTATGGAATTTTTAGTTCATTTTAATTTACTGAAAAATAAATAAAACTCATTTATAAAATTTTTCATTATTGAAGCAAATTTACTATCTCACCTAGTTCACGAATGTTAGAAAGATAAGCAATGGTAGTGACGTAACGGTCAGCGGTCATTGAACAGACTTTTGAAGTATGTGATTTCTGAGATTTTACCAGAAATGTCAGAATATTCAAACATATTTAAATATCGAGTGTCAAATAATGCGGTACTTACCAACATTAAAAGGTTTGCTTTTAAAATTTCCTCTTCTAAACACAATGTTATCTTTCTCAGTCTGCAGCTCTTTTAACCTTCTATCTTTTCTGTCCAATTCGGCCTTAGCAGTTTTATATAACTCAGAAATTCTCAATTGCAAAATGTCCTTTTCTTTTTGTAGATTTTCCACTGTTTCCTTTAGAGTTTCATTTTCCTGAATTATTTCTGGGTTTGGTACAATAACAAAATCCCCTTTACCCTAGAAATTGAAGAAGTATTTTTGTATTTTATACAACACAGAATAAATAATGAATGAATGAATGAATATTTATTTGTTCATGTTTACAAAACAAACCCAGGGGGTATAGAACAGTGTCTGAGTTTACAATACTATACTTAATTATCTGCCGTTTTTAATTAAAAATTACAATTTACAAAATAACATTTATAATAAGAATAAGCTAAAAGTTAAATAAAATATTTTTAAAATACTTAATAATACTTAATCAGACTAAAAACTGATTAGCGAAATAGGTATAGGAGACCAATGACAAAAGATATACATACAGAAAAGAAAGACACATAATTTAAAAATTCAAAAATGGTAGCGACAGGTTTAAAGCCTAGCATTCAATGCCTAGGGTTGATCTGCTTAAGAGCAGTAACCCCCTTTACCACAATGAAAATTGCCGAACGTTTTGCTGGTCAAACGAAAAGAAAAAATAAAAATTGATATTTAGAAAATAAATTCTACTTTAAATACATCCAGAAAAGTAAATGACGATCGAAAATATTCCCAAAATTTTTTTTAGAAATTTTTTTTATTTTTAGTAATTTTGTAATATCTTAAACAATTCTTTATTGGTCAAAAGCAAAATGACTTTCCCGGGGGTAGAATGTTGTACCAAACAATTTTTCTTAAAGCCATTTTTCAACATCGGCCTTACTTTTTTCTCAAAAAGTTTGGGCGCGTAAACCCACTTTACACGCTTAAATTCACTTTACGCGCCCAAACTTTTTGAGAAAAAAGTAAGGCCGATATTGAAAAATGGCTTTAAGAAAAATTGTTTGGTACAACATTCTACACCCGGGAAAGTCATTTTGCTTTTGACCAATAAAGAATTGTTTAAGATATTACAAAATTACTAAAAATAAAAAAAAATTCTAAAAAAAATTTTGGGAATATTTTCGATCGTCATTTACTTTTCTGGATGGGGTATTTAAAGTAGAATTTATTTTCTAAATACCAATTTTTATTTTTTATTTTCGTTTGACCAGCAAAACGTTCGGCAATTCATTTAGGGCTTACATATCCCTATCTTCAATTTTTATTATCTTCCCAAAAAAATCAACTTCCAGTTAAACCGGAACAACTATATTTCCTTCTTTCGAGTTACATCCGGTTTAACCGGAAGTTGATTTTTTTGGGAAGATAATAAAATTTAAAGATAGGGACATGTAAGCCGTTTTGCTCTAAGACGTACTGTTAGAAAGTTATAAGCTGTCAAAGTTCAAAAATGTCACTTTTCGAGAGTCAATATCTCAGAAACTATGAAGTATAGACTAATAGTGCATTTAATAAAAAATAATTATAATTCTATGTGGAATTAAAAAATGTAAAAATATACAGGGTGTTCCATTTAAAAAAATATCAAAGTGACCCCTAGTACTTTTGTTTGATGTTCAATTGTTTTTTGCTGAAGATATTCGAATTCGCGGTAGAAAATGACTTAAGATGGCTATTTCAGTTTTTTTATAAAAGTACAGGAAAAGTCAAAAAATCGCCTTGTCTAGTCTTGGTTGGATAACCCTGTACAGCTACAAAAACATAAAAAAAAAAACATTTAAGTCTATAAGCATTGTATCGAGCATTGTGTTGACTGTTTATCAGGATCGTTGAAAAATTCAGTTCAATTTAGTTCATCTGTATTGTATTTGGCTAACAAAAATGAAATTAATAGGTTACAAAAACTGCAAAATAGGGCGATGCGGATAATTTTGGGGAAAAGAAGAGACACACCTGTAAGAGATATGTTAAATAGACTAAATTGGCTTTATATTGAAGATTTTCTTAAATTTTGGACACTGGTTCTTATATTTAAAACAAAAAATGGGTTGACACCAGGATACCTAACAGAACGGTTACTGACTAACGAATCAGTTCATTCATACCCGACAAGAAACAAAACGAACTTTTACATTACAACAAAGAATAAAAGTAGCTCGGAAAATTCAGTTTATTATAAAGGCTTAATCAGTTTTAATTCCCTGCCACAAGACATTAAGAATGCTAGAAACCTTAACATATTTAAAAATAATTTATTATAAAGGCTTA
Organism: Polydrusus pterygomalis; assembly: GCA_963969555.1. NCBI lineage: Eukaryota > Metazoa > Arthropoda > Insecta > Coleoptera > Curculionidae > Polydrusus > Polydrusus pterygomalis. Next base: position 9,944,601 of record OZ018376.1, read on the forward strand.
ATCAGTTTTAATTCCCTGCCACAAGACATTAAGAATGTTAGAAACCTTAACATATTTAAAAATAAATTAAAGAAACACTTAAAGGGAGAATGATTCAATAATCATGATTGTTTTATTCGTGTAATGACAAATAAATATGTTAACACATTGACGGTTTTATTTTATTGTATTGTATTTTTTGACAGTGTCTGTTTTTTATTTTAAATCTTGATTGTGTTTTGTAAATCTTTACTGAAATTGTTGTGTATTAGCCAGGTGCTAAATAAAGGAATATATATAATATATAATTCATTAGTATCATTAGTAGGTATTATAAAACGCCTTACTGACTAGATATTTTTTTAAAGAGCATTTAAGTTTAATCTTTGGTAAATTTCTAATTCTATCTGGAAAACAGTTAACATTTTTTATAATACAGTATTTTACATTTTTTTGCAAGTGCGTAAAATTGTACTGGTCAGGTACTAGATTATTTTTCTGGCAACTGTCGTGATCGTCTTTTATGTCGCAGTTCGCGAAAAGATCTCGGTTTTCAGACACAAACATTACCAAGTCCAGAATGTACATTCCTATAACTGTCAAAATATTTTTTTCAATAAAGTTGGGTAAGTTTACAGTTATCCCATTGTTTCATTATAAAGATACTGAGAATGTACCTTTTCTGCATGACTATGATTCTATGTATGTCAGGCGAATCACCCCAAAATATCACACCAATCTCAATCTGGACTGGATATACCTGCGCATGAAAAGCGGTTATGGCAACCCCAGTACCTACTTGATCCGAAATTTTAGGCAGAGCATTACAGTATCTAGATATACTGCTTGCTATTTTAAATAAACCTTTCATCAATCTGCATACCCAAGAAACTCATACTGTTTAGTGTCCTCAACTTCTCACCATTAAAGTTGAGTGTATAACGTCACTTTCTGTCCTGTTCACAAAGACGACAGTCTGCATTTTTGTCACATTCAGTAACAGATCATTCTCTGAAAAATATAGATCTAGGTCCTCCATAGCAGTATTGACTTTATAAATAGGGATTTTATTATTTTCTTCACTAAATATGAGAGATGTATCATTGGCATACACTACAGTGTAGTCATCGGAGACATCCAGGAGCCCATTAGTGTATTTACTACTGTACTTACTTAATTAGTAGCCTACTCGCTAATAATAAATCATTGTTTCATTTCATTATTTCAAGTTCCTGTCCAACAAAAATAGATTTAACTAACTTGATAATGAACTACCATTAGAAAATATCTTGATTTGATTCGAGCTAAATAGATTTAGAGTATGAGTCTCAGTAAAAGCCAGAGTAATATCCCTACATTGAAATCATATTATAGAAATTGTAATCGATCGATACGCAACCAAAATATAATCAAGTTTTGGGTCGAAAACTAAAAATATTCCACTAAACCCAAAAAATGTCAGCACTTACTTTGGTCTCACTTTCTGTAAAACTGTTGTTCAACGGCTCTGTAGCGAAAATGTCGCTGTCGTCAACATCCCCGTATACGTACTCAAGCATTTTCTGTTCATTACCAAAGGCACCAAAATCATTTTCACTCATTTTTCAAAATTATGGCTGTTTTTTGGACAACTACGCACAAATAACGCTTGCAAAACAAAGTCACATAACCCTATATTTTTATTAGTCTGACAGGAAAAGGAGCGGGAACGTCAATTAAAACGTTGAAAGTTTTACAGTGCCGTAGACCAATTCTCAAACTTATTTTTAAGAAAATATTAATTTTTTTGTTGAGGTGGGAGTATCAACATGCTTGCCAACCTATAACCTATTTCGCGTAGATTTATTTATGTTTTCTAGCTTTTATACAAAATTTAAAGAAAATCAGTATCGACTTGATATTCTATAGGTAATAATTGACATGTTTAATAAATATCAAGGGATTTCAAAACTTATTTTAGGAGAATTGTATAGCGAAAAATATCGGGCAAGATTTTTTTTAACATTATTATGTCATTGTCGCTCATTGTTCTTTTACTATACAATTCTCCCAAAATTTGCAATGAAATAAATTGATATTATTGTAATATATCAGATAACCTAAGTAATGTTCCGACGATACTGATTTTATTTAAATGTTAGTTTAAAATATAATAAACTTGCAAAAACAAAGCGAAATAGGTTATAGGTTGGCAATAAATTGAACGACGTTGAGAATTCAACCTTAAGGTGGGAGTATCAACATGCTTGCCAACCTATAACCTATTTCGCGTAGATTTATTTATGTTTTCTAGCTTTTATACAAAATTTAAAGAAAATCATTATCGACTTGATATTATATAGGTAATAATTGACATATCTAATAAATATCAAGGAATTTCATAACTTATTTTAGGAGAATTGTATAGCGAAAAATATCGGCTAAGATTTTTTTTAACATTATGTCATTGTCACTCATTGTTCTTTCACTATACAATTCTCCCAAAATTAGCAATGAAACAAATTGATATTTTTGTAATATATCAGATACTACCTAAATATTGTACCGACGATATTGATTTTCTTTAAATGTTAGTTATTAAAATAATAAACTCAAAAAATCAACGCGAAATAGATTATAGGTTCGCAATAGATTGAATGACGTTGAGAATTCAACCTTAATTGTTTACTGATTGTAGCTTCTATTGACATTGATTAATGAACAAATTAAAGATTACCATACGACAACAAACTCTTCTTTGTGAAAGATTTATGGCTTCTTGGTCCAAATTTAACCAAACCAATAGCTAATTAACTAATCACTATCATCAGGGTAAACAGCATGGTAGTTTTTAGTTTTGTCAATGCTTCGCTTGGTATAAAACATCCTTTAGAGATTAACTGTAAAACAGAATAAAGGCCATATCCATTAAAAAAAAACAAGGGAAATTTTGACGTTTACCCATTGGACGACGTAGGCCGTCTGCTAGCTACAATGCTAGTAATAAAAACAAAAAAAAGGAAGAATAAACAACAAAATAATAAAATAATAGAAACAAACTACAGTATTAGCCAAGAAGAAAACCAACATGGTGGTTGATTGTTGATATTTTGACGTCTTGTCGTGATTTGACAAACAAAAGTAACCTGAAAATATACAAACAAAACCGTGAATGTCAACGTCTTGTCATGCAAAACTAACCTCAAAAATAAACAAACTGATGTCGACGAAACAAATCATCCACTAACCATCATTGAACAGAAATGAATCAAACTAGGCTAGGTCCAATTTTTGGATTGGCATTAATAAAAACGAATTTTTATTATTCGACAAGATATCCTGCCGCGGGTTACGCCTCTGTCTTGCGCACATTCGCAGCGCAGCTGCCAAACTTCCACGACATACCTTGATTTGATTGTTTGAGTTTCGAGGACGCGGCGGAAACGTACGGGTCACACCTTGTCAAATTGTTGAATTCACGCGCATTTTCACGCGAAAACCGCGGAAAACTTTTTCCAAAGTGAGAAAAACTCTTCGTAGGCTATTAAGGAGTGTTAAGAGTTTCAAATACTGTTACAAGTGCATAAGAAACAGGAAATTTAAGTGAATTTTGTTGGTAAATAAATGGATTAACTGCAAATTTTTTGCAACGCTGGAAAAACAACAGGTAATCTGACGTATGTTTTCGTTTGTTTTTATGACTTAAAATGTTACAGGGTGGTGATAAATAGGGTTTAAAAATAAATATTTACGTTTGTTACAAGAAAAATAGTACTTTCGGTGAGTTTCCGAAGTTTAAAAGTATGAAAGAACCTGATTTACAGGTAAAAGCCGTGTTCACACCGCCCAAACATGTCCAGTCCACGCGGACTTTTAAATGCCCATTCGGGTCAAATATAGCGAGTGTCACCATTTAGAATTGTTTTTAATTTTATTCACGTCTATTGAAAAGTATGTTTACTGCATTGAACAAGAACAACACAAAAGGAATTATAAAATATTGTCGCGTTTGAAGAATAGTAAATTGCCTGTCTTGTAGGTGAAGCAGGCTTGGACTGGAATAATTAATTTTGGAATTTGTTTAACATTTTAACGTTACATCGGAATACGTGTAACGTACAGAACTAACCGTTTGCTATAGATTTTTTTCTCCGAAAAGATCTAACAATTTCTAATTTTAGGTTACACCGAGGGTTACACAAAAAATATCGTAGGTATGAGAGAAATATTTTTTTTGTCGCCATAGATATACTTAGGTACTTTTTTTACTCATTATTTATGTTGCTAAACTACCGATTACCATAAACTACTTAGGTTGTGTTCCTCTATGCTATTACTGGTATACTGATAGGGATACCATATTATATTACTTACTTACTTATATTTATCATAGCTGTTGTCATGGTAACTATTACCATGGTAATTCATTTGTTGCGGAAGTTAACTTTCGTACAAATTACAAATGTCTTTCAGGTCGTCACTGGCTTTAAAAAAATGTCAGAGACATTAAAATATCAAACCAATAAAATCGGCTTTCAATTTAAACGATTTTTAAACTGTGTTGTTAATTATTACTGCTTAAACGCTGTCCCCATAATTTTGGTATGGACACAGTTAAAAGAATATAACATTATTATTCTTTTAACTGTCGTATGGAGAAGAAATTAAAGCCATAAAATTCCTAGAATATCCAATGTTGGGTTAGGTTTGCTAGCCTTTAAAAAAATAGCTGCAAGCCGCCTTAATGCTAATTGGATAAAAATAATGTCACCTCGGGCGGACCAATAAAAATGCCCATTCTTGGTGTGAATTTCAGCTAAATCAGTTATTGCAACGATTTTTATGGGATAGAAAAGCATTATTTCTCGAGGCTTGATGTTGACGAATCATCGTCGATGACGATGGCTGTGGCAGAGGGTCGTGGTTTCATGACTAAGAGACTAAATACGTCTTGATACATTGTACTACTGTGTGATACAGGTGGTTTAATCTGTATAGGTAATAGTGTTATTTATTTATTTACCTGACTCCTTCAAAACGATAAAAGCGGAGCCGAGACATAATTTTCTACCTGTGCCCTGTCTATTATAGGTTCTAATATTCTGTCTGACTTTCGGGACGATAAAGATAAAATACATAATGTAGAGTGCCAACCCGGATAAATCTCCGTTTTTAGGACCTCAGAGGGATTATTTTTGAATGTAGGAAATTTTTTATAAGATTGTTAGATTGATTTGGGATTTTGGGCTGGATTTAAGAATTTCAATGGGTATATATAGGTACCTACACGCTACACGTGAGTTGAGAAGTAAGAAAATGCGGCAACGTGCACCCATCTTGCTTAACAGACTTATTATGTAAAATATTATCCCACCAACTACCTACTTTGCGATCGACAAACATCTTGTCAATTCTCGTGTCAATCATTTCTGGGGCAGTCGCAGATTTTAGACGGACGCCTGGAAATTCGAAAATTTTGATCGGTTTGTTAGGACCATAGCCTTCTTTACATAATAAATGAGACAGTTTCATTCCTTCTTAAATCCCAGAAGGCCTTGGTCCTGGCCGTGGTTTAGAGTATGGAGGCCTTTAGACAACGCCCAACCTACTTGACGTAAAAAATTTAAATAACATAACCTCGAACACAACGCTTTGAAGCTGTGCTGTTGATAGGTACCTGAAACTTTTCAATTCAGCCTCGTAGGGCATAAATAAAATACAATAATATCTAGGTAATCATTTCGTTTCCAATTTATTAATTTATACATACAAACCTAAATGTTTGTGTTATTTTTCACCCTGTAGGTGTGTCTAATTCTTGTGCAGGCGAAATGATATTTTTATATGCATGAGTCAGCCGTGAAGAATGGAATGCGGCTTTGGCACAATGTAAGGAAAGGAATTAAAGCTAATCATTTTCAGTGGTCATTCATGAAGTAGGAATGTTTCGGTTCGCTCACAAGATTTTTAAGGGGAAGGCGAAAGAGCAATATCTAGAGCTAGAGCAATGTATTCACTGTCTTTGCAGTCAATCACAGATCACAGTCCGAGTTACAATACTACTTATAAGTTATAGGTATAGCTAAATAGATACTCGATAAGTTAATATTTGTAAAGTTTTGCAAATTATTATTGATGAAGCAAATCTTGAAGTTAGCTGAACAACTTCATCCAATCAAGTTTCTTATAGTCGGAAAATTTGCCGCTTTTTTATCGTTAATTAGTTGTGTGTAAATTTGGTCATCCAAGCAAGTGTCTTATAATCAAAAAATTTGCCGTTTTTTTGTCGTTAATTAAGTAATTGTGTGAAAACTAATGTGGTCGTTGTTATTTTTTTACGCAATGTTTTGCTAACCTTATATGAAGTTAGCTAAACAACTTCATCCAATCAAGTTTCTTATAATCGGAAAATTTGTCGTTTTTTTTCGTTAATTAAGTAATTGTGTGAAAACTAATGTGGTCGTTGTTATTTTTTTACGCAATGTTTTGCTAACCTTATATGAAGTTAGCTAAACTACTTCATCCAATCAAGTTTCTTATAATCGGAAAATTTGTCGTTTTTTTTCGTTAATTAGTTGTGTGAAAACTAATTTGGTCATTGTTATTTTAAAAAACTTACGCCATGTTTTGCTAGCTTCATATGAAGTTAGCTAAACAACTTCATCCAATCAAGTGTCTAATAATTAGAAAATTTGCCGTTTTTTTGTCGTTAATTAAGTAATTGTGTGAAAACTAATGTGGTCGTTGTTATTTTTTTACGCGATGTTTTGCTAACCTTATATGAAGTTAGCTAAACAACCTTATCCAATCAAGTTTCTTATAATCGGAAAATTTGCCGTTTTTTTTCGTTAATTAGTTGTGTGAAAACTAATTTGGTCGTTGTTATTTTTAAAAACTTACGCAATGTTTTGCTAACTTCATATGAAGTTTAGCTAATTTCATTAGGTATAATTTTTTGGCATTTCCAATAAATTTCGGAATTATCTAAGTAGGTATATCACGAGGGGTAAACCACCCCTGGAAATCAGTGTACAAATTAAAGGAAATTCATGGAAATATCTGGGAATACTTGGAAATACAAGGGAATATTTGTAAAAACATGGAAATATATGGGAGTTCTTGGAAATATATGGGAATACTTGGGAATACATGAGGAAATACTTGGAAATACGTGGGAATACGAGGAGTGGGGATCGGACCTGGGACGGTTAGTTATATGTGGTATGCTCTTTCAGTAGGTTGTTCTAAGCTATATTTTTTTGTGTAGCAAAAACGGTGCCAAGATTACTTTTCAAAATAATATTGACGTTTAATATTTTCGGTGGTTTTGCGAGCGGTTTATAGAATAAGTGCGAATACAAGGAATACTTGGTAATCCCTAGGAATAGCTACCTAGAAATACAAGGAAATATTTGGGAATACCTAGAAATATAAGGAAATATTTGAAAATATCTAGAAATATAATAGAATATTTGTACACTGCTTTCCTATTTGCGAAAATACTGCTGGTATTTTTATGGTAATTCCAAGTATTATGTATGTGTATATGAGAAGCCAGAAATCTGCTACTTATAGTAAAAACGTGGTACTTACCTAATTTGTGAAAAAAAAAAATTCAAGGTTAGACAGGCATTTAAACATCAATGTCACACATGCGTAATATTTTTCATTATTGCTTCTTTGTTTTGATTTTTTACGCACATTGAACAATCTTTTTATTATGTAGATCTGTCTTCGTCTATCGCAATAGCCACGTCATTGTTTGTTTAAAGCAAGCCTTACACGATATATTTACTATAATCTACTTAAGCAATGCAATAAATAGAAAAACCGGTTTTTTAATCCTATTCACAACTTGAACTAAAATTAATGCTAAATGAGTGTACCAAATTGACTGCGTTTCTTCGGAAACTTAAAATAGGTAATTAAACCTTACACTAGGTGTTATCCGGGGTTTATCTATCAGCAATAAGCACTTATATAGATTCAAATTGTATCATTCTTATAATAACCAGTACAAGTGAAACGGTCCAAGTTGCCGTTTGATATATTTGTCTACTTGTATCTATTAATAACACGTTAAATAATTGCCTCCAACGGCCCCATACGGTGGCCTGCGCGTTTTCCCGACCTTAGACTCTTGGATTTTTTTTCTGGTGCTATCTTAAAAATTAAGTCTACTGGAAAACAGAGTGGTAAACCTATGAAAATACTGGAAAACTTCAAGCTGCAGTTCAAGTCGCCATTAGAAGAATAACTCCAAGAATGTTAGAGAACGGAATGGATAAAATTGTATATCGTTGCTACTTACTTATGTTTAGAAAAAGAACTTTTTTATGTTTAAGTAGTTACGAATAAAATGAGATTTAATTTTATTAGAAAAATAAATGCAAAGTACAAAAATTTGATTTTAAAACCCGTGAATTTCTGAAAAATTTATTGTTTTCCAGCAACTTATTTCTAGTTTGCGTTGAAAACAAAATAATGTTTATGCAAGATAAATTTGCACTTAGGGGCATAGGTATCTGTATCCTCTATGGCTTACGAGATCCCTGTAGAGTGCATTCTTATCTGGAACTTCCTGTTTTAGCAACTTTTTAGCGTTCGTTGCTCTTTGTTTTTGGCGTGTAAACATAGTAATGTGCTATTTAAATTCAAGCTTGGCTGATTGTAGATAAATAGAAATTCGCGTGATATGACGGCATCTCAGGAAACTGAAAGTCTGAGTGATTGGCTAATTGGGCGAACACAAAAAAGTGGTACGATTTCCATCACGACCAAGATCACGACGGAGAATTAAGAAATTGATAATTACCATGTTACCCCATTATTATAATACCTACCTATATTACCCATAGACATTTACCGACAGGCCTGTTTATTTTCCCATTCGTCAAAGGATAATGTTGCAGTGCGCATGTCTAATCGTGTGCAGTTTTGTTTACATGCGCGAGGCCATAAATTTGCCACTTTCATGATTATTGTTTGCTTATCTAAAGGTAAATATCGAGGGGTAAACCACCCCCCAAAATTTGTACACTGATTTCCTATTTGCGAAAATACTTCTGGTATTTCTATGGTAATTTCAAGTATTGCCAGGTATTTCCATGTGTTGCCAAAATTTGGTAATACTTGGAATTCCATAGAAATACCAGAAGTATTTTCGCAAATAGGAAAACAGTATACCAATATTCTATTATATTTCTAGATATTTCCAAATATTCCCTTATATTTCTAGGTATTCCCAAATATTTCCTTGTATTTCTAGGTATTCCTAGGTAATACCAAGTATTCCTTGTATTCGCACTTATTCTATAAACCGCTCGCAAAATCACCGAAAATATTAAACGTCAATATTATTTTGAAAAGTTAATCTTGGCACCGTTTTTGCTACACAAAAAAAATAAAGCTTAGAACAACCTGCTGAAACCGTCCCAGGTCCGATCCCCATTCCTCGTATTTCCTCATGTATTCCCAAGTATTCCCATATATTTCCAAGTACTCCCATATATTTCCAAGTACTCCCATATATTTCCATGTTTTTACAAATATTCCCTTATATTTCCAAGTATTCCCTGATATTTCCATGGATTTCCTTTAATTTGTACACTGATTTCCAGTTGTGGTTTACCCCTCGGTAAGATCCCCATTTCTCGTATTTCCAAGTATTTCCTCATGTATTCCCAAGTATTCCCATTATATTTCCAAGTACTCCCATATATTTCTATGTTTTTACAAATATTCCCTTGTATTTCCGAGTATTCCCAGATATTTCCATGGATTTCCTTTAATTTGTACACTGATTTCTAGGGGTGGTTTACCCCTCGGTAAATATCTATGATATTACCAGATAGAATAAGAGCTATGTATATACGATCCCAAAATTTACCAGTAATTTGACAACCCATCAGTTACTAACGCCTAAGAAATATCCTTAAATGCATTTTTTTTTTAAATCTAACCAAACTTGTGGTTTTTACCGTTTAAAATGGACACCCTGTATAAAAAGAAGCCGGTTAAATGGAGCAACTATTTATAGGTGTTTCCAATGTAAACAAATCGGTAGTTGAAATTCCAAAACATAAAAATTCAATAGCCCGTACTAGGCAGTGCAAGCTAGTTAGCTTTTTTACCACCCTCTAGTTAATCAAAACGAGTTTTTAACTGGGAGAAGGTAAAATTCGTGTTAGAGACTCTGGTCTGTCCATTGTATTTTGAGGAACATGATAGAAAAACAATTGCTCAAAAATTCATCACATAGGTCAATCCACGGACCAAACATATTACACTGCGACGTATTTGGGGCCATGACAAAGGGTATTACATTATAAACGCCCGATCCCCCAACCTCTCATTCACGACATACGTCAAAACGCCATTTCGTCTTGGCCGAATATATTTATCTTTGTCTACTCATAAACATCCTAGAGGGCCATGGTTTTGACCTGTTCATTAAAATCGAGCTTTGTATAATATTTCACTTCGCAATGATGGATACCATGTGACCCGACAAGAAATATGAAATTTTATACCATTACCGCGAGAAATTTAAAATAATTCTTTTAAAATTATTCGCACTTACCTAATGATATAATATTGAGGATCTTTGCCTTGTCATTTAATGTGTTTTATCATTACGAGAAGTACTTACCTACCGTGCGAGCAAAAATTATTTGCATTAAAGAGGGCCTTGCATCTAAGGACGTAAAATGCTTAGCCGTAGAGCTTAATACCTGTTGGGTGTCAGTAACTACCTGAATTAACAATCAATCAGTTATTCCGTCATCTTTGACTGTCGTTACAAGTAATTTGATTCATCGTTAATTTTTCCAATTTCTTGAACAATTCACACAATGGGCTTCACCAAATCACCTGCCAGTTTGGTTTGAAACTTTACTAACAAGCAGTAGAAGGCTGTGACCTACGTAGTCCACGAGGCAAACGTCAAAATTTCACCTGCTTTTTTTAGTGAATCGATCTGTATTCAGTTTCACTTACTCCTCCTTAAATCCCCGTAGGTCTTGGTAACCGACGGCTCGTCCACCTTTTAACAAAAATATAATTAAATAAATTATCTAGACATTTTAACTCGTTAAACAATTTTTCTATGGCGTGTTTCGCCAATTTAGAGCCTCATATTCAAGTCCATTCTACCGATTCATCAACCAATTAAATTAAGGGGAACAAAATCGAATAAATTAGGCGGCATGGGGTCATGAGCCCCTCGGCGGTCAAGGGGCAATTTACTTATTATATTAATAATGTTGGTTTAAATGTTTAGCAAGTTAGTAATCCTACCGCCATATCAAGTATGTGTAATAATTTACGTGAAACAATAACAGTCATCGACGGTAAAGTTAGGAATATTTTTTTAAGGCCCATTCATTGCCACGAGGAAAATACTGTCGTATATAATACCGTCAATGTGTCGCTGTAAATCTTAATACTACTGGTCGACGTCATTATACGATTTATCTCAAACTGTTTTCATGTGGTACCTACCTACCTACTTAATCGTTTCGTTTTGATTATTTTTTTAGTCCTATAGATTTTTCATAAAATGATGCGTTTTGGAAATAATTTGAAAAGTATGGGTCCTTAACGGATGCCAACGCGGCTCACGGTAATCTCATATTTTTTAAATGCTAAATCAATTCAGCCGTTGGGCGAGGGGTGTCTCACTGTGGCAGTAGGTGTACAAATGTTAAGGCAGGACTTGGCAGGACCGTGGCAGGACTGACAGGACTGTGGCAGGACTGTAGAAGGACCTGGCAGGACCGGCAGGACCTGGCAGAACTGTGGCAGGACCTGGCAGAACTGTGGCAGGACCTGGCAGGACTGTGGAAGGACCTGGCAGGACCGTGGCAGGACTCTGGCAGGATCGAAGCAGGACAGGCAGTACCTTTCAGATCTAATCAGATTTCTCCAATAACTTTAGGAGTAGGGATAAATAGCGGAAAGTAAAAAATATTTTTGTTTGCTTTTGTTTATTAATTGAAAGTGAAATGGAAGTGCGTGTAACAGACGTCGCAGTTTGTAAAGTTTTCGGCGCGCGTCGCCGCATAATATTCCTGTTTGAGTTCTGTTGTAAACACAGGTGAATCACAACAGTCGACTAGTGCAGTCTCATTTATTATGTTCATGCAAGTTATTGATAAAATATATTGTTTATTTCCGAGTTTATTTCTTTGTTAAGAAAAAATATAAATATTTAGAAGTTGTGTATCCGTGGTAGGACAGTAATAGGACCGTGGCAGGACCCTGGCAGGACAAGCAGGACTCTGGCAGGACAAGCAGGACCGTGGCAGGACAAGGGCAAAAACGACAGGTCCTGCCAAATTTGGCAGTAGGTGTACAAATTTTGACTAGTGAGACACCCCTCGCCGTTGGGTCATTACCATGGATACAAGATATAATTAAGTAAAACTTTGCAATAGGTGTCAATACCTATGAAGGACTTGAGGTAGGAGGCCGATCGCAATGCATTGGATTCGGTCCCAAATTAGCATCGGTAATTCAGCTTTACGAGTTGCCATAAGATGGCGCTCGTGTTCGAAGTGGGCTATCAAATAAATGGTTTCTTATGGACGCGATAACTATGTTTATTTAAATTAGTTCTTTAAGGAACAAATAAGGACTTTTATATGAATTTACACTTACTTTGATATACTTATTAGTAAACTCGGCCTGTATAAAGTTCCAACGATGCTTCGTTTTTAAAATACAGGAACATTCTAGCTAGAGGGTTTTACCTTTGGAGCTAGAAAGAGACTTATTTGGCTGCGTTTCATCTCTGAAGAAGATCCTGTCTTACACCCCGACACAAAGCAAACTCTACTTTTCTAAATTGTACCATTATTCATTATAAATATGGAAATTAATTACAATACAACGTTATTTGTCTTGTCTTGCCTTCAAAAGTTATTTGTTATTTCGAAAAATAAAATGTCAATTGTCAAAAATAAAAGCACAGAAAAATAAAGGGTTTAAGTAAAAGTTAAAAACTATGGAGGATCTAGTTTTCCATATTAAAAACGAAGAAGAAGAAGACAACATCAGCCCACTTCGGACGCGAGAGCCATCTATCGGCCAACTAGCGAACTAACCAAAAAACCGGGACAGAATTTGAAAATGCTGCCATTGTCGATCGGCCTCCTACCCTATAGTTCTCCATATCAATACCGAAAGCAAAGGACTAGCGAAAATTAATGTAAAGACAGTGGCGTGCAGATAAAAACTTGTAGTACTAAACCTGTTAAATGAAAATATTTAATAAAATATTTTATTGCCTAAGAACTTACTATCGCTAATCTTCTTCACATAACAGTAATTTTATCAGGAATTTCGACCGGTCATTTATTTTTATTATTTCTTCAAAACACACTGCCCGATTTACTGATTTGGCTCTAAAAAATCGGTTTTTATTATAAACTTTGACACCCTGTACATCGAAGATGAGTGTCAAAAATGAAAAGTATAAATTGTGGCAAATTGTATCATTTTAAACGTAAAAATAAATTGAATGTCAACTTTTACAATTTCTTACCAAGAACTTAAATTTTAAAGCTTGGACCTGTCTAACTTCCCATTCGTTAAATGCGAATAACAGTGCGCATGCCTATGTATGTGTAGCTTTGTTTACATGCGCGAGGCCATAAATTTGCCAGTTGCGTGGTTGTTTGCTCATCTAAAAGTATGTGTATATGTTTATGGCACATGCATGGCATCCGTTTAAAGGTACTTCGCTTCTTGGAATTTACATGGCGGCCTCGAGCCCCGCATTTATTGACGTAGGATGTCTAGGTTTACTTAGTTTATGGTATATATCTAACTGCACGCAAATCAGTGAGATAGAAAAAAAGCAAAGCAAAAATACAGTAAAAGCTGATGAAGTACACACTTTAAACTTGCAGTTATTAACGTTTTTAAAGACAATAATTATTGCTCTAAGTGATCTTAACGACATTTCAAATCATTCACCTGCCGTTCTGCTGAAGTGTGCAATGTGCATGTATGTCAACTACCGGAAATTTCTTTATTTCGTTCCAACATGGCTTTTGCTCATTATTAGGGGAGTTTTTGCCGGTAATTAGGTAGCGGGCTTGTTAATAGCATAACCTACATTTACAATGTTGTAAGGGGTAAACGCTTTTATTTCAAGCCATTAGAATATTACGTTTAGGTCGCCAGAAAGTATCTACGTACTGATTTTTGTTTTGTTTTAACAACAGGGCCGGATTTATAATCTGTGGGCCCCTAATGCTGAAGCTGGGGGGCGGGCCATACCGGTGAAAATATGTATTTGTCCCCCCCCCCCCCCCCCCTGGGGCCCGGTGAAAAAATATTAAGGTATATATACCATGCGAGCGAAAATTATTTGTATCAAAGAGGGCTTGGATTAAAAAAACGTGGGGCTTGGTTTAGATCACAATAATATGGGGACGATATGTCTTACCAAATCTACTCGCAAATCTAGGTTAAAATTTTGTCAAATTCATATTATGACATGATATGCCAAACTAATGAGTAATAAAATAACTAGACTTGTTGTTTACAAAATTAATAAAGTTAGAATATCCAGAAAGAAAAAGTAAAATTTACATAAATTGCTGAAATTGGCCACCGCCATGCTCCAAGCATAAATTCACAGGTCTCTTCATATTTTCGAAAGTGTTGATCAGCATCTCTGGAGAAATGTTACCACATTCTTGGATAATCCTTTCTTGTACCTAATTGTTTTAAATTTGCAACTGATGGTGTTTTAAAAATAGTGTTCTTTAAATGAGGAAAAACGAAGTAATCCATAACCGTTAAACAAGAAGGTGATCTAGGTGGGAGTGGGAATTCAATGTCTGATCGAAAACTAATCAATCTGTCGTCGAAAAAATTGCGTAAGTAGTTAATAGTTTCGGCGGCTGTACGGGCGGTTACACCGTCCTATTGAAGATATCCAAAACGTAGTTCGTCGTCAAGTAATTGCTCCACAAATGGATTCAAAATATTGTCTCTATACCGCTGTGCTGTAACTGTGTGATTGATGGAAGAAAATAGGACCAACTATAATTCTTCTTCGGGAAACAGCTAACCAGACACCAATTTTTTGAGGGTGCAATGTGAACTCTACAAAAAAATGGGGATTTTTACTACTCCACATGCGTGTATTTTGAGAATTCACATAACCTGAGAGGTGGAACCAGGCTTCATCCGAAAAAAATGTCAGGTCTAATAAATCATTTATTTCCAATAAATTTTGGGTAAACCATTGATAGTAATTCCTGCGTCTTATATTTCTAGGAATACTTGAGGAATGCACTTTATAAGGAAATAAATTTAGCCCTCTAAGATTGAGAATAAACACATTTGATATAACATTTTCGACACCTTTTCCATAAGAGTTTCGATTATGCGTCACAACAGCGAAAGTCACAGCTAGTACCAACCCCCTCGGAAACACGTGCAATACCGCCATTTAAAATGTGTACGTTTCGAAATTGTGCCCAAATTTGTAGCCAACAAACAGTTTCCTTTTTGTGTCGGAAACAGAAACATAGATTTCGATACATTTACCAAAATGTGTCTAAAAACACTACTTGGAAGTAAGTAGGTACACTGTAAAACATGTTGAAACAAATAAAAATAAAACGTCTATAGTAGTAATTTTTAAGAATTTCACGAAGAGTTCCTTCTAAATAACTTTTAATTGGTTTATTAGAAAATAATAAAATTTCGTGTGCGAGTGCACCATACAAGGATCTTCAAAAAAGTCTAATACAATTTTGGTGTAAAATTAATAGGGGAACCAATATTTGAGGGTAGCAAATTTAACATGAAATTTCCCATGGCCAGTCTGGCGGTGCGCCACCCGGTATGCTGCCTACCAAAATAAACAGGAAGTATTATACTTATTATTTAATCCAGCGTATCATTTCATAATAAAAATGAGATAGTAAACAATTACCAACAACAATTTATTACAACAAACTTCTTTTTCCTTACAGATTATTGCAATCATGGTTATTAATTAAACATTGCTAATTGAAAACCGTTTGGATACATAATTAAAGGGCAAAAGCGTAACGAAACGATTATGTTATGTACTAATTACTAATTATCATTAGTATGATATATAGGCCTTAGGTAAGTTCAACAATTTTTTTAAAATCATGTAGTTGACAAAAATGATGAAAAAGTCTTATGTTATGCGTTATTCGTGCCGTTTTTAATGTACCTAAATGGGCGTTTTTACACTAGCCGACACGATACCGACACGACAACGACAACGACACCGGTGGACGCGTAATCTCATGTAAGTAAAGGGAATCGACACGATAACGATATATCGGCAAGTGTGAAAGCATTCCCTTTACTTACATGAGATTACGCGTCCACCGGTGTCGTTGTCGTGTCGGCTAGTGCGAAAACGCCCATTGTCATAAGACACAAATAAAAAGGGACGCCGACTGTATCTTGGAAACCGAATTTGAAAAAGTTTTCGGTACCAGTCATTGTTTATAGGGTGCGAACAAAAATTATTTGCATCAAAGAGGACTAGGATTAAAAAGCCTAGGGCTTGGTTTAGATCACAATGATATGGGGAATTCACATAACCGGAGAGGTGGAACCAGGCTTCATCCGAAAAATATGTCAGGTCTAATAAATCATTTCTTTCCAATAAATTTTGGGTAAACCATTGAGAGTAATTCCTGCGTCTTTCAAAATCTGCGGCTTGTATTTCTTGGAATACTTGCAATTTATAAGGAAATAAATGTAGCTGCTTCTTAAGAATAGTCTTGCATGTTCCATAAGATCTACCCACTTCTTAGGACAGGCGTCTTATACAATTTGTTGACGTATTTTGCATTATTTCACGAACGTTTGCAACAAGTTCTTCTGTTCTTACAGATGGTCTTCCTGCTCCTTTTTTGTGTTGTATAGAACCTGTAATCCTAAACACAGCCATGGTTCTTTTCAGGCAATGATAAAAATCCCCAGCAATAAAAGCAACGTTAGGAAAATGTTCGTGAAAATCGTCCATGCGCAAACCCGGATTGTATTGACACTCACCATTTACTCTAACCCCGTTTTAAAAATACGCTTCAACCATGAATGTTTTGTGCTGTTCCGTAAAACCGATTGTGTGAATTGTTCAAGAAATTGGAAAAATTAGCGATGAAAACGACTGTCAAAGATGACGGAATAACTGATTGATTGTTAATTCAGGTAGTTACTGACACCCAACAGGTATTAAGCTTTACGGCTAAGCATTACGTTCTTAGATGCAAGGCCCTCTTTGATGCAAATAATTTTTGCTCGCACGGTAGCACAAACACAATACAAAAACCAGAAACCCGAAATATTAAACATCAACAATAACCGAGTTATTTTTAGTTGCTTTTAAAATTTAACTCAGCTCAGCAAGTACCTATTTTTTCCTTCTTCTTTGCCGCGGTTAACCGGCCCATCTATATTTCTCATACGATTTGTTCGCGAAGCGTTTCTTTACCAACTGAACTAAGCAAAGATTTTTACTTAGCTATGCTGTTTAAAAGAAGCAAAAGGAAAGTACCTACAAAGAATACAAGCAATCCACAGAGAAAACGTAACAACAAAAATGACGCCGAGCCGGTTCTGGAGTATATTTATAGAATGTCGATAAAGAAGGGAAACCTAATAACAAGAGGGTTGTGCGCATGCCCATGTCTGTCGGACGGCATGGGATGTGACTGGCGAGCGTGCGTACAAAAGCATTTTTTCAAGCATAAAACTTAATTTTTGTTTGCTCTAGTTGTTCCCCGATCTTCCACGGTAACATCGCAGCGGTCAATTGACCAAAAATAAATTTGACCGGTCAATTCGACAACCCTCGAACTAGGTACAAGGAATTTTAAAAACCAACATTTCTAGCTGTTAGTCAATCCACGTAAATATCAGGTTTTATTGTTTTTAATGATAAAGACATCAACTCAGCACACCTTTGTCGCTTCCGGCCGTTCGTGGAAGAAAAACGGCTATCAAGTACCTACAATATTTATATTAGAGAGCTGTTGCCATCGTTATAGTCACGTCAATGATCGGCAGTGCCGGATTTAAGCATAATATGCTTAAATGCCTATATGCCATATTATGGCATATAGGCTACCTGGGCTGCAGCCTATGGGCTCGAACCACAAAGGATCCGGCGACCACTGTACAGGTAAAAACCGGCTTAAGGAGTACGCGCATTGAATCGACTCGGACCGGTCGACTCGGAAAAGAGCAGTCGGAAATTTTTGATATTCATGTAATTAAATTAGACCCCGCGCACTGAGTCGGACCGGTCGACTCGGATCGGTCGACTCGACCCCTTGATGTTTTCTATTCCGACTGCTCTTTTCCGAGTCGACCGGTCCGAGTCGATTCAATGCGTGTACTCCTTTAGACGATTAATTGAGAAATTAATTGATTCAGTTCAAGTTAGGGGTGCTAAAAACCAGCATTTTTTGGTCACAGGTATGTGCTGTTCCTGTTCCTGTGTGTGTGCTTTCAGTAGGCCGGCCATTTTTCTACAAGAAAGGTAGCCTTTAAACTTTTTCGGACTCTCGTACATATCATATACCGTGCGAGCAAAAATTATTTGCATCAAAGAGGGCCTTGCATCTAAGGAAGTAATGCTTAGCCGTAGAGCTTAATACCTGTTGGGTGTCGGTAACTACCTGAATTAACAATCAATCAGTTATTCCGTCATCTTTGACAGTCGTTTTCACCGCTAATTTTTCCAATTTCTTGAACAATTCACACAATCGGCTTTACGGAACAGCACAAAACATTCATGGTTGAAGCGTATTTTTGAAACGGGGTTAGAGTAAATGGTGAGTGGCAATACAATCCGGGTTTGCGCATGGACGATTTTCACGAACATTTTCCTAACGTTGCTTTTATTGCTGGGGATTTTTATCATTGCCTGAAAAGAACCGAGGCTGTGTTTAGGGTTACAGGTTCTATACAACACAAAAGGAGCAGGAAGACCATCTGTAAGAACAGAAGAACTTGTTGCAAACGTTCGTGAAATAATGCAAAATACGTCAACAAATTGTATAAGACGCCTGTCCCAAGAAGTGGGAAGATCTTATGGAACATGCAGGACTATTCCTAAGAAGCAGCTAAATTTATTTCCTTATAAATTGCAAGTATTCCAAGAAATAC
This sequence comes from Polydrusus pterygomalis, assembly GCA_963969555.1. Taxonomy (NCBI): domain Eukaryota; kingdom Metazoa; phylum Arthropoda; class Insecta; order Coleoptera; family Curculionidae; genus Polydrusus; species Polydrusus pterygomalis. The sequence continues at coordinate 9,963,741 of OZ018376.1, forward strand.
AAGCCGCAGATTTTGAAAGACGCAGGAATTACTCTCAATGGTTTACCCAAAATTTATTGGAAAGAAATGATTTATTAGACCTGACATATTTTTCGGATGAAGCCTGGTTCCACCTCTCCGGTTATGTGAATTTCCCATATCATTGTGATCTAAACCAAGCCCTAGGCTTTTTAATCCTAGTCCTCTTTGATGCAAATAATTTTTGTTCGCACCCTATAAACAATGACTGGTACCGAAAACTTTTTCAAATTCGGTTTCCAAGATACAGTCGGCGTCCCTTTTTATTTGTGTCTTATGACAATTAGGTACATTAAAAACGGCACGAATAACGCATAACATAATACTTTTATTTACAACCATGTATGTAATAATGACATTTCACCTATCTTTGAAAGGTGGAAAGTTGACGTTTCTTGACTTTTACTTTCCACCCGGGTGGAAAGTGCTCACTTTCCACCCGGGTGGAAAGTAAAATTGTTATTTTTTGTAATTTTATTAAAAATCGATATCTCAAAATAGTAAATTTTTTTTTTTTTTTAATTTTAATAAAAATCGATATCTCAAAATAATATACAAACACACCAACACACAACTCATTACACAAATTCAACAACAATAATTTTATTTTTTATTTCTTTAAATGAATTATACCTAAATGACATTTATAAAAAACAAAAAATTAACATGGTTTATGTTTTACTTATTTACATTAAATATTACATTGGCATTATTGTAGGCAGTCACAGATATGTTTAAACCTTGCTGAAATTCTTCTTTTGAAAGGTTTATTTCATGATTATTTGAAGTTAAAGTAGTGTTAGTAAAACTTGAACTTGGCTTTGAAATCAATTTTGCCGTATTAACCTGAGTAGAAACCGAACTGTCTATGTATCCCTCAGCTACTGTGCTAGATTTCCAGCCTCCTAACCGCTTTATTTGCATAAGATCGCCACCGTTATTTGCGAGCAAAGTAGCCGCTGTTCTTCTGAAACAGTGACCAGTAAAACCTTCAGTATTCAGCTTCAGAAAAGCTGCAATTTTTTTTGGAAACTGACTTAAAGTGTTGTGCCCAATACATTGTTTACTAATTTTTCCATATCTTATTTGCATAAAAAGCTTTCCATCCTGTATATTTTTCCGTAAAGTTATGTACTCCTTAAGTGGTGCAATCCATTTATTATCAGTTATCATAAATGATCGTGGCTGGTACGTTTTGCTATTTTGTATTTCAATCGCGACCTTTTCTTCTAAAAAGTGAACGTCTGTTGTTTTCATTTTGTATAATTCATCTGATCGGCAGGCGCCTGAGACACCAATAACCAATGCGACCTACAAATGTATAAAATAATAAGTTAATATAGAAATAGTCAACCTTTTAGCCTAAAATACCTTTTGAACAAGAAATTCCATAGGTGCTTGTTCCAAAAATGTTTCAATATTATCCATAGACAGTGTGGTCGATTTTTTCGGCTTGTATCCTTTGTTTTGCTTTTTTAAAAATGCTAATAGCTTTGCGTGTTTAGATATGTCTACTTTTTCCCTAATTGATAGAGTGGTCCTCAACATTGAATATATTGACCAAAGCGTTGATATTTTCTTTGTCTTGGCATTTTCACTAAAATAAGCTAGTAGCGCCGATTCAGAACCAGGATTTTGAACTTTGTTTCCAATACACCATTCTTTAAAACAGTTATATGCCTTGTCATATCTCGGGCGGCTTTTAGTTGGCAGAAGATCTTCTTCTACTATTTTTGCTGCTTCTCGAATTTCTGGGGGAGTAGCAGCCAAATCAAATTCCTCATCTGAGAGCATTTTTTTGGTGTTTTGTAAAAACTTTGACACTAACGTTTTAAAAAAATAATATATTGTTTAGTGACATGGAAACCATATTCCAAAAATGATATTTGCCATCTTGATGTGTATTATTACCTACGTTATTTTATCACCTGCGGTTATTTGAAATTCTAAATGTCTGTCTACTTTTGCAATGGAAAAGTCAAAATGACATTTACCTTTTAATAATTATTTGAACTCAAAATAATAAGAAGTGGATGTTGGATGTGGTTGTAAATAAAATAGTATACAAACCTCGGTGAAAAGTTTCATTACTGTCTCTGAGATATAGTTTACCTCGACGCTTCGCGTCTCGGTAAACTATCTAATCTCTCGACAGTAATGAAACACTTTCCACCTCGGTACGTAATATACTATTTCATCATTTTTGTCAACTACATGATTTAAAAAAAAATTGTTGAACTTACTTAAGGCCTATATATAATACTAATGATAATTAGTAATTAGTACATAACATAATCGTTTCGTTACGCTTTTGCCCTTTAATTATGTATCCAAACGGTTTTCAATTAGCAATGTTTAATTAATAACCATGATTGCAATAATCTGTAAGGAAAAAGTAGTTTGTTGTAATAAATTGTTGTTGGTAATTGTTTAATATCTCATTTTTATTATGAAATGATACGCTGGATTAAATAATAAGTATAATACTTCCTGTTTATTTTGGTAGGCAGCATACCGGGTGGCGCACCGCCAGACTGGCCATGGGAAATTTCATGTTAAATTTGCTACCCTCAAATATTGGTTCCCCTATTAATTTTACACCAAAATTGTATTAGACTTTTTTGAAGATCCTTGTATGGTGCACTCGCACACGAAATTTTATTATTTTCTAATAAACCAATTAAAAGTTATTTAGAAGGAACTCTTCGTGAAATTCTTAAAAATTACTACTATAGACGTTTTATTTTTATTTGTTTCAACATGTTTTACAGTACTTACTTCCAAGTAGTGTTTTTAGACACATTTTGGTAACTGTATCGAAATCTATGTTTCTGTTTCCGACACAAAAAGGAAACTGTTTGTTGGCTACAAATTTGGGCACAATTTCGAAACGTACACATTTTAAATGGCGGTATTGCACGTGTTTCCGAGGGGTTGGTACTAGCTGTGACTTTCGCTGTTGTGACGCATAATCGAAACTTTTATGGAAAAGGTGTAGAAAATGTTATATTAAATGTGTTTATTCTCAATCTTAGAGGGCGCTGTTTGAAGATGTCAAAATGGAGGCAAAAGGGAAACAAATAATTCGAATTACCTGCAGATTGTGAAATAGAAGAAAAACAATAAAAAAAAGAAATAATTTCGCCATCATGCATTTGTCACAAGTGCATTTTCTATGTCATGGTTTATTTCACTTATACAAAAGAGAAACAAAAAGCAATGACGAAATAAATTGTATCATGTAATTTATTAATTTAGCTTTATATTTTAAACGCGCTCTCAATTTTATTTGCATTTACAGAAAAAAACAATATTTTGCGAAAAAATAAAATTGAATTGTCTTTCTAGTAAAATGGAAATAATGTGACAACTTTGCCGCTTTTCAGTAGATACAGGAATTTAATTAAAACCAATTTTAACAAGATAAAAGTCAATTTGTTAAAATGTAGCTAAAGTAAAATCGACTGACATATTATACAGGGTATCCCAGAATATGTGGGCAATCTCCCGGATTCGGATAGAATATGAAAAAATAATATGACAAGTTCCCATAAAAAAATTTCCTACAGGCCCTCCCTACTGAGATATAAGCCCCTGAAGGACGCCTCTGGAAATCGGTTTATCTTGAATAATTCTTAAAGTACTTGGTGTAATTTAATAATTTTTCAGTATGATGGTTGCTAGGTAAGTCTCCTCAAAATGAACCGTTTTAATTTTATTCGGCTTATTTAGTTTTCCAGGGACGGACTAGCTTTAACAGAATAATGCTTATTTTTTTTACACCCTGTATGATAGAGGCATATCAATAATACTATTAAACAGCTGAAACCTTAAACTAAAAAAAAGGTACTCTTCATCGACATCGATAAAGTAAACCGTTTACGAGAAAATTTTTTTGTTCCATATGCCTTTTTTTATAAAATATTCGATAAATACCATATTTTTACTGATTCATTTTGTACGTCGGTTCAATATGAACTCCTTCTACTGCAATGCATTCCCTACATCTTTTAATTGTAGATTGTTGGATCCTCCACAATGCGCCAACATTATTCCTTATTTCGCGACAATGGAAGTTAATCAGTTCCAATAAGTGTTCCCGATTTTGTATTGGATTGGCGTATACTAAACATTTTAGATAGCCCCACAAAAAAAAATCTAATGGATTTAGGTCTGGTGATCGAGGAGGCCAAGCCACTGGTCCTCCCCTTCCTATCCATTGATTTTCGAAGACCCTGTTTAGGTGTTCTCGAACCACATATTATGTCGTAGTTGCAGAGGTAGATCTTCTAAAAGTTCTGGCAGATTGTTTTGAAGAAATTCCAAATACCTTTCTCCATTTAACCTTCTTGGCAATACAAATGGTCCAATTAAGTGTTGTCTGATAATTCCGGCCCACACGTTGATGGGTTCAAATTGGTGTTGATGATGCGTTACAATAGAAGCATGGGGATTTTCCTCTGCCCATAAATGTAAATTATGAGAATGTATGATGCCGTTTTCGGAAAACCCAGCTTCGTCCGTGAAGAGAACTGAACCAATGAAATTTGCATCGTTTCCGTGCCGATCTAAAACCCAGTTACAAAATTCCATTCTTCGCGAAAAGTCTTCAGGAAGAAGCGCGTGGACTTTTTGAAGGTGGTATGGATGTAACTGTTGCTCTCTAAGGATTCTAAAGACCATTGATTTTGAACAATCAAATTCGGCAGCCAATTTTCGAACACTTGCATCAGGATCTGCTTCTACGGCATTAAGGATGTTTTCTTCAAGACCATCAACGCGATGGTTTTGATTTCCACAATTGTGACTGGCTTTGTCAAACTTTCCTAAAATTGTTTACGACCTAAATACTTTAAATCAAATCTTTATCATCTGATAAGTACAAATTAAAAATAAAACAACTTAGTTTTTACCTGTCTCTCTTAAACGACGATCTACTCTTTCAAAGGTTTTTCTGTCAGGAATTCTTCTGTTTGGAAATCGTTCTTCATAAAGCCTTCGGGCTTCTAAGGCATTACATGATGCAAGCCCATACATTAAATGCATGTCGGCATATTCCTCAAACGTAAATTCCATACCAAAAAGAAGCAGAAGAAATAAGATCAAAAACTTAAACACACTCAATTTCCAACTGACACTTCAGTAATTATTGTTTATTTTAACTGGTACATATCAACTAAACCATATCAACAAAATAAGGTATTTATCGAATATTTTATAAAAAAAGGCATATGGAACAAAAAAAAATTCTCGTAAACGGTTTACTTTATCGATGTCGATGAAGAGTACCTTTTTTTTAGTTTAAGGTTTCAGCTGTTCAATAGTATTATTGATATGCCTCTATCATACAGGGTGTAAAAAAATAAGCATTATTCTGTTAAAGCTAGTCCGTCCCTGGAAAACGAAATAAGCCGAATAAAATTAAAATGGTTCATTTTGAGGAGACTTACCTAGCAACCATCATACTGAAAAATTATTAAATTACACCAAGTACTTTAAGAATTATTCAAGATAAACCGATTTCCAGAGGCGTCCTTCAGGGGCTTATATCTCAGTAGGGAGGGCCTGTAGGAAATTTTTTTATGGGAACTTGTCATATTATTTTTTCATATTCTATCCGAATCCGGGAGATTGCCCACATATTCTGGGACACCCTGTATAGCAAATTTTTTATTAGGTCGATCGGTCGATGATAACGATAAGTCGATATTTATCCCGGATGCACTACGCACGTGCCACTGATTGACATGAAACCGTTTAGGCGTTAGCGATCTATTCGGAGGTGGAAAAAGTCCAAGATCATCTACTGGTTAAACAGCATGTGAAATAGAAAAAGCTAATTTTAGACCCAATTAGGTAGAAAGAGAAGAACCTATAATAAGCGTCTGATTTCTAAAGCACAGTTCAGTAAAACAATTCGGCTTTATAGCTTGGGCTCATCGGCGTTGTTATAAAAGTACGGGATTATTAAAATAGGAACATTTATTAGCGAAATGTTAATTGAATAGAGCAGTGGTTCCCAAATGGTGGTCCGCGGACCCCTTGGGGTCCGCGGCGTATTTTTTGGGGGTCCGCAAACCCACGGATTATAAAAAAAATACAAATTTTTGTTAATCGCGTTGAACAATCGTCTTTCGCTACATTTCCTTCCTTAGAATCATTTATAAAATTGTCGGAAGAAACACTGCCGCAAGAGGTTCAACTCATTATCTGTAAACATTTGCGTAATCTGGTAATAAGTTTTCGTGAATATGTTCCGGTTCCAAATATTAATAATAACTGGATTAGAAATCCATTTTCAACAGAAAACATTGAAAAAAATGTAGTTCTTACAGAAAAACAACATCAGCTCGCCGACTTGTCATGTAGTAATTCCAAAAAGGATATTTTTGATATTTAGTGATAATAGTTTAATTCAGTTTTGGTTTAATATAAGTCCTGATTACAATGAGCTCGCCGAAAGGGCTATGATACATTTGATTCCTTTTTGCACAATGTATTTGTGTGAACAAGCTTTTTCTGTATATGTTCAGTTAAAATCAAAGCAAGGAAATCGGCTTAATGTTGCTCCCGATTTAAGGTTAAAAATATCGAATATTAGACCAGATTTGGAAAAAATTATAAATTTAAGTACTTCAATATGCCTAATGTTTATTTTGTTTCATATTTTTAAAGTGTGTTTAAAATTTACTTTGTACCTACAACTAGCACTAGAATAGCGATAATCCTTGTGTTTTAAGTTTATTATTGTTTTTAAGGAAAATACGTTGTATTGATAAATAAAATGTTGTTGAAATAAGTTAAAAAGTTAAGATTAACTGGCCATGGGGGTCCGCATGTTACTATAATCTGATTTCGGGGGTCCGGGATTTTGCGAAATTTGGGAACCACTGGAATAGAGAGTTTATGAATCGATGGTATAGAGTTAATAAATGTATGTAATGATATTGTATTTTTGATGATGTGTGGTTTCCCTATAGGGGGCCAGTGTTTATAGGCTTCAGTAGTATTACCACGTGGTTTAGAATATTAAAAGTAAGATACACTTTTTTTGACTATTCAAGGCACAACAAAGAATTATTATGTGTTATTCTAGGTTGATTTAGGAAACCTATAGTGTCAAGTGTGTCAAGTGCCAAAATGAACGCCACTGATTTCTTTAAACCGCTCTCCTGAAAAACCACAAAAATAATGAAATAATTAAAACGTAATTCTTCCATACATAATAATATAATAATGATATTTTTCTTAAGACCCCGTATACCCCAATAAACACCTTTTGTTCTTTTTAATAAGGAAAGTAAATTGGTTGTCAAACACGCCTTACAACATGCGGGTCCGTTTCATTCATGCCAGTTAACACAGCGCCTTTTTATGACGAGGCCGGGATCAATTACTTCATTGTTCTAAATTCCAGCCTGCTCAGCTGAAGTTCAAGAGTTCTTGAGTTACAGCTTTAGTTTTAATTTCGAACAAATTAAAGGGCAGAAAAATAGGGCCCGATAGAAATCTAAATGTAGGTTGAAAATAGAGAGTCACTTTCCTGTAACAGTAAATCGATTCTTATATTGAGCCTTATAGGTCTTCTCGTTAGTTCCTTTTTGCAAGAGACATGCAAAAGCGATACTTCTGAATTGCTAAAAAATTCTTTACTAGTGTAAGGCGTATATTATTGGGACAAATCCTTAAACACCAGAAACCAATTTAAGAATATAAGTGCAGCGTGTAATTTAGTCTGGACCCCGATAATAAAATAAAGTATCGGATTTTGAAGGGAGAGAACTAAAAGAAACGATGAATAGAAAATAGTTAGTTAAGCTTGACTTTTAACACGTTATAGAAGTTTGTCCATATATTTTGTATGAGAATAAGTTTTATTAAATATAATAATTAATAAATAGTTGTTATTTATTAATCTCTTCCTACAATTTGTCAGAAGTGGGATACGCGCGGGAGTGAGAAATAAAACAATTATATTTTGTTTCTATTCATATTTTTACAAAAACTTTAATTATAACTAGAGTTTAAACTAGCGTCGTTTGAAAATAAAATACTGTTACTTAGTGCCCGGTGTGTGCAACGTTAATTTACTGTGCCCAGTGATTCTAGTGACTAACAACATGTCCAACAGAGAAATTGCTCTAACTGATTTGGAATCCGGGACTCCCCAAGCCCATTCATTTGAAGATAGGTCGAATGTCCGCTCAACTACCCCTCCCTTGACCGTTCAACAGCAAATCATTTTATTACAAGAGGAGGTAAAGGTATTAAAGCAGAGTCAGAAGGTCAGTATTATATCTAGTAACTTTTCGTGGGAAAGCATTCCAGACTTTAATCCTGCATTAAATAATATTACAATAAACAAGTGGCTTCGACTTGTGGAAGAAAAAGCTTACTTTTTAAAATGGGATGATGTCACTACGACTCGATTTGCTATATCAAAACTCTTAGGTCGTGCACGCGAGTGGTATTTAGGGGGTGAAGTGGCTCACAAAAATTGGGCACAACTAAAATCCGCTCTACGTTGTACGTTTGATGTAGACATTCAAAGTACGGGTTTGTTATTTAAAGACGCCGCTCTATACACATCCAATAACAATAATACTTTAGTTCAATACTTCGTAGAAAAGTTGAGCAAATTGCAACGCCTTAACTGGGAAATACCTGAGCAGGAAAAAGTGAACATTATTGCCCACGGGATTCAAAGCAAGGACATTAGACAAATGGCGCTCGCAAATAATTATAAATCCGTCGAAGATTTATTAACCTATCTAAGGGGTTGTGATATCAATATGCCTGGTTCCAGTCGCGTGGACAACAAACCAGAAAATTTTAAAATGCCTTGTTATCATTGCAACGAACCGGGACATCGCAGTTTTAACTGTCCTAACAAACGTTCAATGGAACTAAACATTTCTCGTCGCACAAACAAAATACTTTGTAATTTTTGTAAAATAAACGGACATTCTGAGAAAGACTGTCGCAAAAAGAAACGCGAACTTAATTATACGAAAAACGCCTGAAAATTAGCGGAACAACGCATACTTTTCGTGTCAAAACATTTTGTAAACCTTTATTTTAAAGAGGTCGTTATCAATAATACCAAAATAACCAGGCTAATAGACACCGGCAGCAGAGTACATATTTTTTTATTATACCGTGCTGGCAGTGAATGTTCCCTTATTAAAATATCGGTCGCCCGAAAACTTAACTTGAAGATCATAGACAGCCACCCTCGATTTTTAAAGTGTTTTTCAGGTCAAATTTATAAGAGACGGCAGATAACTTTGTGACCGTGTCAGTGACCGGAATTATTGTCGTACCAGATAGCATGTGACCAGCTGATATATTAATTGGCAATAAATTTTTGTCTCATCCCCATGTAACATTTCACATAAATGGCAGCGAAATAAAATTTAATACATGTACAGACTTTTCTCTTATAAATAGTTTTAAGGTGTCGAGACTTTTATCTAAAACTGATATATCTTGTAACCTGCACAGCCATGCAATACTTGAACTTTTAAATAAATATCGCAAATGTGCTCTGCCCTTAATCTTAGTGAAATAGGTAAAACTGATTGTGTTGAAATGAACATTGAATTAACGAGCTTAAACCCTGTATGTTACAATCCATATAGGTCACCAAAAACATTTTAAATTTTTGCGCATGAGTTTTGATTTGTGCAATGCACTTTTATTTTTCAACGGATGGTTAGTAAAATTGTGAACGAACTAAAAGACGGCACCGCATTTCCCTATTTAGACGATATTCTTATCCCATCCAAAACGTACGAAGAAAACCATGGCTATAGTTGTCTCGTTACATTTTCGAATATAAATACTGGGAAAACAATTCACAATTTATACAGATCGTGCAGCAGTACGTACAACTGCAAAAAAAAAAAAAAATATTTAATACCTAGGATAGCTCGTTGGTGGCCCGAAATTCAAGACTTTACTTTTGTCATAGAATACCGCGCTGGCGCATCAATGAACCATGTTGACTACCTTAGTAGACACCCGATCCCCGACCAACAGTTAATTTCAAATATAATAAATTTAACCGAATCAGAATGGATCGCAGCGGTACAACGTCAAGATAACAAAATTAAAAATATCATTGAAATTCTTCAATCTGTCAAAAATCGATCAAATAAAAATTACTTTGTACACTATAAAGAATAATATTTTATACCGAAAAATAGATAATTCATCAAAGTGGGTGGTACCAACGTCCTGTAGATGGCTGATTTGTCGCCTTAATCACGATGATGCCGGACATTTCGGTTTTGAGAAAACGCTGCAAAGAATTCGACGAAACTACTGGTTCAAAAAAAAAATGGCCAATTTTGTAAAGAAATACGTGGCATCATGTTTAAATTGTTTATATATGAAAGGTGTCGCAGGACGCAAATCAGGTTTTCTTCACCCAATTCCAAAATCAACAATTCCGTTTCAAACAATGCACATTGATCATTTAGTACCATTTGTACAGTCAAAAAAAAACACATCCACATTTTTGTAATAGTTGACGCATTCAGTAAATTTGTATTTATCGAACCAGTCAAAAGCACAAGTGCCAAATACGTCATTAAAACCCTTGAGAACTTAATATTCCTATTTAGGCCACCCGACCGAATTATCTCAGACAGAGGATCAGCTTTTACCTCGAAGAAAATGACAGATTTTTGTCAAAAGTATAACATCAAACACGTTAAAAATGCGGTCGCTACGCCCCGTGCAAACGGACAATGTGAAAGGTATAATTTAACAATTTTAAACTCGCTGCGATGTTATTCTGTAAATGATGAAAACAAGGAAAATTGGGACTCACATTTAAAACTTATACAGTTTAGCATAAACTCCACAGTTAATAAAACAACTGAAAAATCAGCCTATGAAATATTAATGGGAATAAATCCAAAACCCATTGCCGATGCGAAAATCATTTCAGTAATAAGTGACAACCTAGCGACAGTAAATTTACAGACCCTTAGAGCACAGGTGGCTCAAAATATTTACGACAAGCAACAAACGGCAAAAATTATTTACAATCAAAAACGCAAGGCACCCCACAAATTTAAGGTCAATGATTTAGTAATGGTGCGTAAAACCGATGTCGGGTCAGGTAGCGGTCCCAAAAAGTTAATGCCGAAATTTAACAAGCCCTTTAAGGTTACAAAAATATTAGACAATGAGATATATTGTGCAAGATTTTCGTAGTCCCAGACCATCTGTACCTGTTATAGCTATAGATAGTCTGAAGCCCTGGATCACGTTAAGCGACCAGGAGTATCAGCCTTTGTAAGTATTATTTGACAGCTCCAATTATAAATATGTCCCCGATCATTTTTCGGAAGCACGGAATTGTCTGTATGGCCACTAAAAATATTCCACCTTTTCGAAAAAAGACACACTGTTATAAATATTATATATTCATAACTTAAAACACACACATAAGCGTTTGGTAGTTGGGTACCACAAGATTACACCGTAAAACAGCATTAAATAGTACTATTCCCGAGGGTTACCACACTTTCGGAAGCACAGAGCTCGTAGTTCTGTAAGCCTGCACATAGCAGATGTTCACACCTGAAAATTGCTCCATTTCAGAAGCTCGGTCCCATTGAGCAAGTTATATGTTATATTTTATGACCGAAAGCCTGCAATATGCAGATGCCTAGGAATGAATTAAAGAAATCTCTCTCTTTTGTTTATTTCTAGAAGCCCAATCTTACTTGTCGCCCATTGGATTGGAAGCCCGTACAATAATATGTAAGTATTCATATTATTCTGGGATAATCCTGAATAACGGGTTAATTGTCGGAGCCAATGCGAGCCAGTTAGAACCACTTAACAAAATTTTGACAAACTATTATTAAATGTAAAAAGGGAGGGGGGGGGGATTGGGGTTTCATGGGTCTAATATTTGTAGGTTTTGACTGGATTGGTTGACTCTGGGAACTATCCTGCACACATTCAGAAGCTTAGTCAATGAGAACTGACGCTCATTCAGTTCGAAAAAAATCAAAGCGACGTAGAAGATCTGACTAAATGCCCAAACTGGCTGTAGTTTGGAAGCCTATCAGTCAACATACTGATTGATAGATGCCTACTTAGTTGATTACAGTAGATGAGAACTTTGTTGTTGATGCTTTAAGGTGACGTAGAAGATCTGACTAAATGCCCAAACTGGCTGTAGTTTGGAAGCCTATCAGTCAACACACTGATTGATAGATGCCTACTGATGCCGATAAAGTTTGCGTTGAAATAATTTCTCAAGCGGCTTTATTTGCCCAGTTCGTACTATCCGATGTATAATTAAGTACCGCGCTAATTTTGGCCAACGCATGGTAGCAGGCATATTGCCAGGCGTTGATGACAGTATGCCTGTTGATTACAGTATAGATGAGAGCTAAATGCCCAAACTGGCTGTAGTTTGGAAGCCTATTAGTCAACACACTGATTGATGGATGCCTACTAAGTTGATTACACTGGATGAGAGTTTGTTGCTGATGCTTAATATATGAATCAAAACATACCAAGACTTGCTGATGCTTAATATATGAATCAAAACATACCAAGACTTGCTGATGCTTAATATATGAATCAAAACATACCAAGACAGACACACCATACCACACAAACATAAATGCTATTACTCTTCATTTAATTGACTTTGTATATTTTCCACAGACGACCACATCAAAATAATGACAGTGACGAGCTAGCGGACGATTCATCCACGGATTAAGAAATTGCAAGTCATTAAGTTGTTTATCCACGCAGTCCAATGATGTTTGGGTTCGAGGACGAACCTATGTCAGGATGGTCGAACTGTAAGGCGTATATTATTGGGACAAATCCTTAAACACCAGAAACCAATTTAAGAATATAAGTGCAGCGTGTAATTTAGTCTGGACCCCGATAATAAAATAAAGTATCGGATTTTGAAGGGAGAGAACTAAAAGAAACGATGAATAGAAAATAGTTAGTTAAGCTTGACTTTTAACACGTTATAGAAGTACTTGTCCATATATTTTGTATGAGAATAAGTTTTATTAAATATAATAATTAATAAATAGTTGTTATTTATTAATCTCTTCCTACACTAGGTATGTTATGTTGCCTTAGAGCAGGGCTGTCAAACTTTAAGTGGCCGTAAATAAAATTGTGAGGGCCGCCTAATCAAATCTTCGTATGCAACATCGTCGGCTTAACCTGCTAAACCCGTAAGTCCACATTTGATCAAATTTTACATTTTAACGCCATCTTTTGTAAAAAAAAAAATAATCTTTTTATCTAAAAAATTTAAGTAACTCCAAAGAAATCCTTAATGTGTGGCTCTCGTATTTACTTAACCCGTAAGTCCAACTCTGGCTAAACTCATAAGGCAAACGCCAAAGTCCGCCAGTATGCATTAGGAAAAACATGTATAGTTAAATTCACATAAAGTTTTAATGCCAAATGTCAAGACTTGTCATTGTCTAGTTACTTTAGATTTCACCAACTTACTAAATTTCTTATACAGCTGAGATTGGTCAGTTTTTTCTTTTTCTTTTCTGGAATTGTTCGGCCAACTCTTTTTATTTCTATCTCTTTTTAATTGTATGAAATAATACAAGATATACATACTTTGTGTGCTGTACAATTATAATAATTAAATTTTGCCATTAGAAATTTATATTTTATGAGTTGCTGCAGTATTTGACTAGTATGACAGAACTGAAATGTCACGGCGTTAAAAGTTTATGTGAATTCAACTATATCTCCGTTTTTCTTATTTGATTTGTAAATTAATAATTATAACGCGTTTTTTGTCTCCCCTGTAAAATTTTGATTTCTGGACTTACTGGTTTAGCAGGTTAAGCCGACGATATGCAACTTTATCAGTAATTTGTAATAAGTGCAAAAAAAACTTGTTTGTTTGGTATAATTATTTTTACACTGAAAAAAAGAGATCATTTGTATCAATTAAATCCGACATTTTCCCAAATGAATGGTACATTTGATTTAAGGGCAACATTTCTTTAGTTAAAGTTTAAAATAGTTCCTTGATTCAAAGAAATCTTAGATTAAGAGAACTACCTGAATTAACCGTGGCTTTGAGGGGAGGAAGTACGACGGTGTAACATATCTTACCTCTATTTGGGCGTAATAAAATCATACAATGGTCTTTACTAGTCAGTCATTGCATCCGAGTCACTAAAAGCACTAACACAATTCACTAAACTACACAAAAACTAGAAATCCATAAATATTAAATACTCACAATCCACAATAGCAAAGAAAACAACAAGAAATCATAAGGGTGAAGTTAGCAACGTTCATTAGCACCGTTTATGCAGCAACGAAATTTTTTGGGGTACGCGGCAAGTCCGCCTGTAGCGCTTGTAAACGAATTTTAATTTTTTTAGTGGCAAAGATTGAAATTCTACCTTTTGGATTTATCGTCATTAGTAAACTACCCCAAAGGGGTAAATTACCTGCTATATGCGAATTTCCAAAAACCCAGAGAAAAAAGTTACAGGATAAAAACTTCGAAAAGTAGCGTTTGTAAACGAATTTAAATTTTTTTAGTGGCAAAGATTGAAATTTTACCTTTTGGATTTATCGTCATTAGTAAACTACCCCAAAGGGGTAAATAACCTGCTATATACGAATTTCTAAAAACCCAGAGAAAAAAGTTACAGGATAAAAACTTCGAAAAGTAGCGTTTGTAAACGAATTTAAATTTTTTTAGTGGCAAAGATTGAAATTCTACCTTTTGGATTTATCGTCATTAGTAAACTACCCCAAAGGGGTAAATAACCTGCTATATACGAATTTCAAAAAACCCAGAGAAAAAAGTTACAGGATAAAAACTTCGAAAAGTAGCGTTTGTAAACGAATTAAAATTTTTTTAGTGGCAAAGATTGAAATTTTACCTTTTGGATTTATCGTCATTAGTAAACTACCCCAAAGGGGTAAATAACCTGCTATATACGAATTTCTAAAAACCCAGAGAAAAAAGTTACAGGATAAAAACTTCGAAAAGTAGCGTTTGTAAACGAATTAAAAATTTTTTAGTGGCAAAGATTGAAATTCTACCTTTTGGATTTATCGTCATTAGTAAACTACCCCAAAGGGGTAAATAACCTGTTATATACGAATTTCTAAAAACCCAGAGAAAAAAGTTACAGGATAAAAACTTCGAAAAGTAGCGTTTGTAAACGATTTTAAATTTTTTTAGTGGCAAAGATTGAAATTCTACCTTTTGGATTTATCGTCATTAGTAAACTACCCCAAAGGGGTAAATAACCTGCTATATACGAATTTCTAAAAGCCCGGAGAAAAAAGTTACAGGATAAAAACTTCGAAAAGTAGCGATTGTAAACGAATTTAATTTTTTTTTAGTGGCGAAGATTGAAATTCTACCATTTGGATTTATTGTCTTTAGTAAACTACCCCATAGGGGTAGTAGAAAACGTCGTATGGTCCGTATGGGAAATAGAGAGGGATGTACTTAACTACGGCAAGGGACGGGAAGGGTGAGGAAAAATCTTTGCTGTGTTAAATTTTTAAAAGGAACGCTCAAGCTCAGCCGTGGGCTTTGCTTTGCTAGTTAAAAGAAACTTAAAGGAACTCTGCTATTAACTGTGGGAACATAAATAAAAATTATTATTAATTGTTCCAAGTGTTCAGCAGTAAAAGAACGACATCTGTATGTTTTTAATTATTGTTATATTATTTATGTGTTTATAGGTCTCCGGAATCGCGTGAACTTTTCACGCTCTGCAGACAAGGAACACCTATTTTTTGGCTTTATAAAATGTTATGTTCGAAAAGCTGCTTTGAGCTCATTATAGGCATAGTTTCGCAAGTTAGGGTAACGTTCTCCTGGAAGTGACTTAAGCAGCGGCGCACCCGGGATTTTATGTTAGGGGGGGCCCGCCAATCAGTGCCGGAAGCAAATTTTTTAATAAACTTTTAAGTTACGCATTTTTCTAGAACTTTGTAGCTTTTTAACAGGTATTCTCAGAAGATCGCAATAGCCTAGTTCAATTCAAGTTCAAGTTTCAAGTAAATATCTAAAAAAATTGACTTTTTAAAATATCCACTTTAAATTATTCCGGGACAAAACATACCACTCTTTTTACCAAATAAAATATAGGTAATAGTAATGACGACATATCCATAACACAAATATATTTATTTAAAAATATAAATTAGTACAAATCACAACAATAAACAATATTTTATAAATAATAGAAACCAAAACTTTTTTATAACACCTTTGCATTTGTTAATTATGTCAATCTAATTTTCATCGACCCTTAGAAAGTTTATTTAAAATTTCTTCACGAGAAACAGGAACATTCTTATGAATAAATAAATATGCCAAACCATTAAGTCTTAATTGCTTGGAATTTCTTAAGTACGATTTTAAGTACTTTAATGTGGAAAATGACCTTTCAGAGGTACTGGCGGTGACGGGAAGGGTAACAAAAATTTGCAAAAGTTTTTATATTGGGAAATATCATACCATTACATTGAATATATAGCTTAAACATATCGGAGGGTATTTCTTTGCTATCTGTAAACTTGTCGTTCCATAATTTAAATTCGCATATTAGAATGCTTTCATTATAAAAATTTTCAAAAAATGAATAATTTGCCTAAGAAGAATGAAGGCTGAGAAAGCTTTGCAAATTTTCTACTTATAATACTGAACAAAAGTAATAAAAATTATATCGTTCTTTGTATCGCGCCTGGAAATTAAAGTTTTTTTTAGTGGGTTAGTGGGTATAATAAGTTGAAGTCAATTTCATTGGGGGTTTTGGGAGGGGCCAAGGCCCCCTTGCCCCCCCCCCCCTGGGTGCGCCACTGGACTTAAGAAAGTCCAATCCTATTTCAGTTCTTTCGTGGTAAAAACGGATCTGACTGCAAATAACATAATCCAAGTTGAAGGTCTGCTTCGCTTACGTTCTCAATAGTATTAAGTAAGTGGCTGAGTAAAAACTGAATTTTCTCCTTCGATTTTCGCTAAATCGGTTTTCGAATTCTGAATTCTGCTTCCAAGTGCTCTCTCTTTACAGCCGCGGACAATTTTTTCCCAGAGAATTCACAATATCCTTATTATTTTCCATTATACAGGGTCGAGGGGGAAACCACCTATCCAATTTTGCACACCAAAAATTGTAAAATTCTAAAAAATGCTATTTTTCATGTAATTGTTTCAAGAAATCCTAAAAATTCTAAAAAATTCGAAAAATTCCAAAAAATTCTAGAAAATGCCAAAAATTCTAGAGAATTCCAAAAAATTCTAAATAATTCTTAGGAATTTTATAACACTTTAATTTTTTATCTGCATTTTTATCGACTGTATCGTTTTTACGTTTATAATTTGTCGAAAATATTATTTATTGTATTTATCCGATCTGATTTACCCTTCATTTTTCCTCATGGAGTAATCAAAAATAAGTGATGAGTTTTTAAGGTGTCGTACTACATTATTTGGTAAGCTTACTCTTAGGCAAAATTTAGTAGATAAAAAATGCGATCAGTTATAGTATTTTCTTGTTTTGATAAAAATTGTGTTATTTTTTCTGAAAAAAAAAACATTTTACAAATCATCAACTTTTCTGGTCCAGATTTTAAATTGAAGCAAAAATATGATAGCTTTAACAGTAAATAAATGTTACCAATGTTTCTCTTGCATAACTTTTATGTGTAGGAATATCTCTTTTACCAAAGATATTCCGGATTTGATATTGTAACTTAATTATGGTCACGAAATATTTAAAATGTCTTAAAAATTAATAGAAAAGTTTAAAAGTGCATATTTTTATCTTTGTTGAGTAGATGTGGACTTGGTTTGGGTAGTGATGTAAGCATGGTGACGTGAGCGGACGACACATCACTGCGTTTAATCATGCGTCATTAACCCCCCCCCCCCCCCTAGGTACTATAAATACGCTCGCACCCTCCCTTAAGACTGCTGGAGATGTGTACCTACTAGTTGAAACGTAGGTAGTGATAAGAAAAAATATAGACAAGGGAAGTCCAAAACACGTCTATCATTAATGATACAATATTGACATATGAATCTTGTTTTTTTAATGTACCTATTGAATTTTAATTTTTTATTTAGTAATGTAAAAACAGCTTCATCCTCGTTTTTTTTCAATTTCATGTAAAAAGTTAAAAGCTATTTTTTCAGTTTCACAATTTTCTTCACCGGACCGAAAAGTACCTATTATAACAGTTCTCTTTTTCTTAACTTTTCAAGTTGGATGACAAATTATCGTCTCGGCGCGTTAAGGCACGTTCGCTGTGCCGACGTATAAAATAGAGGGGAAAATTCCTATAGCTTACACATGCGCAATAATAGATAAAAATTCTAAATAAATTCTAATTTAATTCTAAAAAATGTCAAAAATGCTAAAAAAAAATGCTAAAAAAGACGTATGCCATTAAAAGTCTATAGTCTGTAGAAAACGCTAGTACAATTTCCTGAGGATAAAGTATGAGGATCCATTCCAATTTAGCTTAGTCCAAAAGTTGATAGTTTTCAAAACACATCAAAGGTGTTATTTTAATATTATTATTATTATATAATAACAGCATGATTTGCACGCAATTGGATACTTAGGGTTTTCAAGATGAGTAATCTAGATCTGATCACCTCAAAAAACCATATAGGTGCTCCTTTGATGAAGATAATCTTAATAATAATAATAATTTGGAGTAATATTGTTTTTAATATGATGAAACGCGCAGGGGTCCAGAAGTCAGTCGATATGTAGGCTGACTACCTATATTGACATTGATTTTAGATCGATTAGATACATGGTAGGGACAATGCGCTTCTGATTAAAGCAATATACTACAATAATAATTGTTTTTATATTTTATACTCATCTATTTATAATTACAACCAATCATCATATTTTTCAAGTCAAGGTTGGAGAAAATCTCATAGAAAATTATACAATTAAATCTAAAAGTCCCAATAGACGTTCATTCCTTTCGAAAGTTTAACATTTAGTAGTAGTTTATGGCGTTAGCAATTGTTATTTAGGAAATAAAGAAAAAACTCAAAGCCTTCCTCCACAAAATTTAATAGAATAAAATGCTTAAAGGCCTCTACATGTTTCGAACGCAGAAACGTTCATCCTCAGGAGACAGAAAATATAATTAAAAATGCTGATGGTTTTAGCAAAAGAGAAAATAGTGAAGGACCTTAATGGAACTTTCATGGAATTGAAAAATGATGTGTAGAAGACACATAAAATGGAGAAAATATTAAAAGTTAAAACATACTAAGTATGTAAGAAGTCAGTAAAAGGGGTCTAGACCAACCCTATAAACTGGGAAAGAAGAATAACCTTTCTATAAGGAAAGTGTCAAAAATTATTTAAAATTTTTAAAAAAAATTTTTAAAAAAATATTTTTCCAATTTTGACATATAAAGTGACACTTTTTAAAACTGATTGACATTATGAAACGTCTTACTTTTTGTAACTAGTTGCATAAAGTAAAATTTTATGCAATTGGTGACGAAAAATGTATTTCAAAATTAGTGACAAAAAGAATTATTCTATTTATTAAACTGTTATAATACAAGTTAAAAACATAAATTATAAATTAATTAATTATTATAAATATTGATAACACAATTATTGCAATTATTCAAATTAATTCCCGACGACATATTTTTTTCATTGCTCGAACTTGCTGTTATTTGGGAAGCGACGCACATTGCATTAGATGTTTCACCAAATATTTCTTGCGCTATAAGTTTTTTATTATTCATGGAATTTTCAACATATCCCTCCGTCTAGACTTTTTTACAAAATGTCAAACTGACAACTAACATGAAGTAACAGCAACAATAGCTATTTATGCCATCAGTTATATGTCAAAATTAGAAAAACTAAATTTATGTTTTCCAAATTTTTATCAATTATATTAAATTTTATTTTTTTATTACTTTCTTCAAAATTAGAAAAAATCTTGTATGCAATACGTTACGAAATGAAATTTTGTGTAACTTGTGAGTTTTTGCGAAACTCACTTCGTTCGTTCCGCAAAAATCTCACGCGTTACACAAAATTAGGCATTTCGTAACTGATGGCATAAATAGCTATTTAGTAATTGTCAAAAAGACAGTAGATAATTTTTTAATATAAGATACTTAATTTGTGGTCCCAACACGTGGACGTGAACAACCCATAGACAATTTACCTTTAGATACCTACAGCTTATCTCCTGCGCAAACAAAAGTTACGTTTTATGGGTGAAAAAATACGTCCGAGCGCATGACTCGTCGGTCAGCTGTCTTCATTCGGGGAACCTTCGTGCATGCGCACAAACCTCGTGTTATCGGCCGTCCTACTTTATCGACAATAATCGACGCGCTCAAAAATACTCTCCAGAACCGGCTCGGCCGCCATTTTTGTTGTTGTGTTTTAAGGTTTTTCTTCTCTGCGGATTCCTTGTAGTTTTCTAAAGTTTTCAGCTATCGGATCGGCTATCGTTGATTGTGGGACTGGTGTTTAATATTTATGGATTTCTGGTTTTTGTGTAGTTTAGTTAGTGAATTGTGTTTGTGCTTTTAGTGACTCGGATTGTAATATAAACAATGACTGGTACTAGTTGCAGCCGTTGTATAATTGTATTATGCCCAAATAGGGGTAAAATAAACCCTCTATGGTGGCATATGAGCAAGAATTTAAATTTTAAAGCCCGGACCTGTCTATTTTCCCATTCGTCAAACGATAATGTTGCAGTGCGCATGTCTAATAGTTCCCAGTTTTGTTTACATGCGCGAGGCCATAAAACTGCCACATTCGTGATTATTGTTTGTTTATCTAAAGGTAAATTGTCTATGGAACAACCTTTTGACAAGTTTTGTAAAATATAATGTGCAATTTTCGATTTAATTTCATCGAATTTAAATTAACCTTCTGCGGGGTATAATAAATCTGTCATAATATTAATTTTGTGAGGTCTGGTTTCAATCTATAACCTGCTTGCATAATTCTCGACCTTTTAAACCTTTCAACAAGTAACATAAAACACCTTATTAAATGACTTTGTGTACATTTTAAATTTTTCACAGGTTTTAGGCAATCTTTCAGATAAGAATAGATTAATGAATTTTATTTAAACATCTTGATTCTATAAATATTTATTCTGTAAGAATTTTATCTACATCTACATAATTTATTCGTTATGGTTATGGTTGATAAGATGATAAGTAGGTAATACTTATATCCATTTCTACTACTAAGTGTTTCTGCTCCGCCTGAAGCAGGAAAAGTGTTATTTTGTTGTACATGTACTTTCCCAATGCATTCGATGACTATTAATCGAGAAATCTAATTCTATAGATTCCTGCAATCAAGAAATAAGAGTAACCTTCTTAAATGTTGTTATGATGAGTTAATCTGAAATAGACAGGCCCCTTATGATCTGGTACTAAGAAGACTTACACACTCTATTACATAGTTCATTTGCGGATAACTTAACCATCTTATTTTTACCTTGCTAATAAAGAGTCTAATATTGTCGACTGCATCCGATGATAATACCATAAATCTCAGCTCTTCACCATTGTTATTGTTGCAAATTGACTGTAATCATACCCGATGACCTCTTGTACGTCTTGAACAGGTGTTTCTAAACAAAGGAATGCGCTTTGTATACATAGATTTATTATTGTTAAACATGAGCACATTAATATTCAATAATAAAGATAGAGATTCCAATACACTAGAATTATTAGCTGCTTCTTATACCGTGCGAGCAAAAATTATTTGCATCAAAGAGGGCTTGGATTAAAAAACGTAGGGCTTGGTTTAGATCACAATGATATGGGGACGATATTATACCTAACCAAATCTAGGTTAATATTTTGTCAAATTCATATTATGACATGATATGCCAAACTAATGAGTAATAAAATAAGTCGACAAATACAAATTTATTTTTGATGTTTACAAAATCAACAAAGTAAGAATATACAGAAAGGAAAAGAAAAATAATTACATAAATTGCTGAAATTGGCCACCGCCATGCTCCAAGCATAAATTCACACGTCTCTTCATATTTTCGAAAGTGTTGACCAGCATCTCTAGAGAAATGTTACCACATTCTTGGATAATCCTTTCTTGTAATTGTTCTAAATTTGCAACTGGTGTCTTTCAAAATCTGCGGCTTGTATTTCTTGGAATACTTGCACTTTATAAGGAAATAAATTTAGCTGCTTCTTAAGAATAGTCCTGCATGTTCCATAAGATCTTCCCACTTCTTGGGACAGGCGTCTTATACAATTTGTTGGCGTATTTTGCATTATTTCACGAACGTTTGCAACAAGTTCTTCTGTTCTTACATATGGTCTTCCTGCTCCTTTTTTGTGTTGTATAGAACCTGTTTTCCTAAACACAGCCACGGTTCTTTTCAGGCAATGATAAAAATCCTCACCAATAAAAGCAACGTTAGGAAAATGTTCGTGAAAATCGTTCATGCACAAACCCGGATTGTATTGCCACTCACCATTTACTCTAACCCCGTTTCGAAAATACGCTTTAACCATGAATGTTTTGTGCTGTTCCGTAAAGCCCATTGTGTGAATTGTTCAAGAATTGGGAATCAGGAAAAATTACCGATGAATCAAATTACTTGTAACGACTGTCAAAGATGACGGATTAACTGATTTATTGTTAATTCAGGTAGTTACTGACACCCAACAGGTATTAAGCTCTACGGCTAAGCAGTCCTTAGATGCAAGGCCCTCTTTGATGCAAATAATTTTTGCTCGCACGGTATAATAAAGGGAGGTACTACAAACACAAAATTAATAATTTTCTTAAAGCAGGTTACTCGGCCGGCTGGTGGCGACGTCAAAACAGAAAATTTTATTCGATCCCCGATAACGGACGTGGAGGCGTTCCCGTTTGATTGGTGCTTTACGTTTTCGATCAGCGGACCAGAAAAATTGTTACGGAAACGACAGGACTTTCACTGTTCGTGTATTTTTTTTTTAGTTAGACAGGTGATTAGCTAAATAAATATAATGTGTATTGTTTCGGGTGTGAATGAGATACATTGTTATATTATGTAGGTGTTTTGTTTGTTGTAAATTGGTATAGATCCGTTTTTGATAAAACTCTAAAAAACAATTTTAACAAAATAAAATTTACAAGGTATATTTGGTAATTATTACTAATTATGATACATGATACAATAATAATTGTTAAAATGTATAGGCTGTTATGGGCATTGGCAAGGGCGTCCATAGAGCGTTTTTCGGGGGGGGGGGGGGGCAAAAACTTAAACAATATTTTTTTATATATGACTAATTATTTAACATATAAGTACCTTATGCCTAACGGAACCTACAGAATTCGTAAAAAATAAACACAAAATTACAATTTATAAGTTTTCATCATAAAATAAAAATGTTAAATTCCTAGACGTCTTGCCAAACTCGTTGATTACTTTTTTTATTAAATTTTCTTTATTATTTTGTAAATAATCATAATCAGTTTAGTGATTTGTTGGTCTCTACTAACTAACCACTGTACTATTCAATATTTTTAGACGCGGATCCAGAACTTTGCTTTGGGGGGGG
The DNA here is from genome assembly GCA_963969555.1 of Polydrusus pterygomalis. Classification (NCBI taxonomy): domain Eukaryota; kingdom Metazoa; phylum Arthropoda; class Insecta; order Coleoptera; family Curculionidae; genus Polydrusus; species Polydrusus pterygomalis. The sequence goes on from OZ018376.1 coordinate 9,987,382, forward strand.
GGGGGGTCATCATGATATAAATGAAGTTAAAAAGCGCCGCAGGCGAAAATTTTTTGCGACCACGCCCAAAATTTGACAGAGAATGCGCTATAGGCGAGAAAATTTTCAATGATAAACTTTACATTAAAAAGGATAATATATGAATGTAAATTAATGTTAAAGTGAATTCAAAAAAAGAAAAAATATAACTAATTTATGGTATAGTAATGTTGTCATGAATCTTGTGAAAAAGCTGCAGAGGTAGTCAAAACAGTAAATTCATTTATTTATTTTCTGTTTTGGGGGGGTCATGCCCCCCCCCTGGATTCGCGCTTGAATATTTACACCGAGGGGTAATTCACTGGCCAAGATGGTGTACAACTTCTAGAAAATACAAAAGAAAATACAGAAAATAATAGGAAAATGCAGAAAATACAGAAAATACGAAGAAAATACAGAAAATACAAAGAAAATACGAGAAAAATACAGGCAACATAAGGAAAATATGGAAAATACGCGCGCCAATCAATTTGGCAATGACGTAAAGTCGTTAACGCTGCCGGGTTTTCGACGGTTTTAATGATGGGAATAACCAACTTAAGATTCTGGAACAACGCTGCTTTGACTTCTAAAAAAAAATTTAGTAAAGCCAATTTTTTTTTGGCGAAAATGGTGTACAAGTTCTAGAAAATACGAGAAAATACAAGGAAAATACAGAAAATACGAGAAAAATTAAGAAAATATATGGAAAATACGAGAAAAATTAAGAAAATAAAAGGAAAATACAGAAAATACAAGGAAAATACGAAGAAAATTCGGCAATATGGAAAATGGTGTACAAATTTTTCTCAGTGAATTACCCCTCGATTTATACTGAATTATGAAATAAAATAGTAATGTGGACGCCTAGGGGGGGGGGGGGAAGTGCCCTTTTGCCCCCTCCTATGGACGCCCTTGGGCATTGGCGTAACTAGGCTAGAAGTACTTTCTGTCGGGCCTCTAGCAATGTAAGCATATAGAGTTCTCATAGAAGAGGCTAAGCCATTCATTCAGGAATAGCCTGTTTTTTTTTTAACGCGCTTTTATTAGCTTCACCTTTATTTTTGTATGTATGTATGTAGGTATGTAGGTATGTAGGTATGTTTGTTTGTAACCGACTTCTTTGAACCCGATTTTAACCCACTTTAAACGGTCAGATTTAATTTAAATTTTGTAGACTTATCAAGAACCGCTGACAATACAATAATCTACTAATCTAGCTTAATCTACTAAAAAAAAATTTTTCTTAACAATAACTCAAACTAAAAAATGAAAAATAAATATAGTTTAAAATAATTCTTGAAATTCTTAATATAGGCAGGCAGAAAATAATAATGAACGATAAACATTAGTATTATAGTGAAAAAAAAAAGCGTTGTGCTATATTTTTCGTATATCGAGCACGAGCACCCCAAGCCTTTTTTTACATAATTTTTGATAAACACTTAAAATGGGATTTACATAGTGACTACATTGTAAAAAAATTAAGAATTCTTATACCAAAATTTAAACCATTTAAACAATTTTTAAATATAAAAGAATTAGAAATACTTTATTATTCTTCAACCCGAACAAACCCATTTAAATTATGGAATACTAGGATGGGGAGGCATCAATAAGAAATATCTTAATAATATTGAAACTATTCAAAAACACATTTTAAAAATTATTTACGAAAAAGACCACCAATATTCTTCTGATTTACTATTTAAAGATAACAAAAAATGGATATTAAACAAATATTTTCTTACAACATGTTAATATATATTTTTAAACATAAAAATAAAATAAATTATATTAATCACACACATGACACTCGTCATAAAAATACTATTACATATAAAAATAGAGTAAACAAAACAATAGCACACAAACATCATTTTTTAAACATCAATCCATATATTTTTGATATGCTACCACAGTCAATTAAAATAATTAAATAATTATAGAAATAAAATTAAAAATTGGATATTATCTAATCCAAGAGATATATTCAAGAACGTCGTTAATAAATAATAAATATACCAAAATACCAAGTTATAATGAATAAAATAAATAAATATATATTATTTTATATACATAACGTATTGTATCTTAGTGATCTATAGTGATATAAAATATACCAATAAAATATTGTCATATTCGTTTTATATTAGGTATAATCTAGTTGTGCCTGAATTATGAAATATATTTTTGACAAAAATATTATGCATTTAACTCAAAACAAGTATTTTACTTCTGAGTTCGAAATTGATAGTTTATACAAAAAAGAATTATACTTATATTAGCATTTGAATAAACTTTTATTATTATTATCATAATTTAATGTGTATTTCCCCTACTATCATATAAACGACAACAATTTCCTAAACATTCGCTTAAACGAAAACAGGAAAAAATTTAAATTACCTAACCAGACCAGACCGCCGCAAAGTTTGTGTTAATCGGGCAAAACCGTTCGCATTTCACAATTAACGCCGCACTTAATTACTGTTTCAACTGTTTAACACTAAATATTTTCGAGTTAATTTTAGCGCTTTTAGCCGCGTTAAACCGGCAAGTTTCAAATGGCATATTAAAAGAAAATAGTTTAGTTTGTTTGCCTAATAAATAACTCGGTCTAGACCTTTTTCAGAGGTCTGCCATTGTTTTGGGATATTTTTAGTGATGGGATAACTCGAGTGAAAAATAACCGATCACTCGGTTTTTTCAATCACTTGAATTATTCGATTATCTTCGGAAATAATTCGAGTGACGAAATGAGTGACGAACATAATGGTTTTTGTGATAGTGATGGGATCACTCGAGTTAAAAAAGAACCGATCACTCATTGCGGCTACACAAAGTAGTTACTTACACTACGGAACTGGCGACCTTTTTTTTTTTTTAAGAAGTCTAAAAATATATGTGGTTGATTATTGAAGTGATTAAAAAAAACAGTTTTTTACTACTCTGGCGGCTTTTTTTTTTTAATTGCCCCTAATATAGCATTTCAGTGAACAATCGATTATCATTCGGTTTTTTAAATCACTCGAATACTCAGTAGTCGATTATTAAAATAACTCGATTTTTCCCATCACTAGGTATTTTCCACTCCCGCCACAAATATTGCGAAACTGCACAACAATAATAGGTCATTTGGGCTACATAACTTTTTTTTTTAATTTCCCGCGAAAACCCTAAAGACGAATGCCACCGTTCGTTCAATGGTGTTGCGGACAACGCAATTTTTTCTTTGACAATTTTAGTTTTTTTTACACCTTTTTTAATAAATATATAGTTTTTAAATCCATCTAGTAAAGTTGTAGGGGAGACCGTGGATACATTGGACAAAATATGAATTTTTTCCAATAATTTTTTTTATAAGTGTTTTGTGCTTACAAGCATTGAGTCATGCATTTCCTGATCCCTTAGCTATATTATTTTGCTATATAGCAATTTCTAAGAAATATAGTTTTTTTTCCAACGTAGTTTAAGAAACTATATTGCAGTTGTCCATTTTATCCACAGGTTAGGGGTAAGAATGGACAGAGAACGGGGATATTTTGGACATGTTTGAAATTTTAAAATTAAAAGCTGTGTGTGAGAGAAAAACTTTATTTGAGAAAAAAAACTAAGGAATGCTTATATTGCATTTTTGCGTACCATCTGAAATAGAACAGTCATGTTACAGTTAGACCAGGGGGATACAATGGACAAGCCGGGGATATAATGGACAGCTGTCTACTGTCTGTCCATTGTATCCTCTAATGGCGTCCTGATAGAATTTAAATTATTTTTGGAAAATCACATTATGATTTAAAACAATTTGCTAAGCAATACGATCTGTATAATGCATAATATGGATTTTATATACACAGTACATCAAAAGCACTACAAGAAAAGCACTAAAAGGCATCAGAACTTACCTCAAAATTTATAAGAAAGCAGCCAAAAATGAATAAAATACTCCCGAAACGTGCAACCTGAACCGTTGGCTATTTGCAACTGTCCACGGATAGTTCTGGGTATTCTACACCTAATTTAGCTACAGTGGCGCCATAAACGAGATTTAGGCCGTAAATTTGAATGTGTCCATTATATCCCCGCGTCCAATGTATCCACGGTCTCCCCTATTTATTCTTGGCAAGGCTCCACAGCTAGCGTCCTAGATAATACCTTTCACATGACCTACGCTACTTTAGTAAGTGGGAGCATTCTGCTCCTTAACCGGGATACTTACTCCTGGGGTTTCTGTACGGAAGAACATCCTTCGCGTACAAATGGTTTTTGGGATTTCCGATGATGCAGAAACGATTACGAACATCGGTATTTGTTGAAATAAAATTTTTGCCTTAATACCTATGCTGCGTAAATTCTGCCCATCACTGTATACCGTACTGGCAAACTTGAAGTTACAAGGGGGCTTTAAAAGAATGAATACAAAATGGACTTGGCGCGAGTTGAAAAGAGATCGATCAAGACTCAACGTTGCCAAGTTCTGTTCGGGCGCGATTCATTCCCATTTCACTCTCGCTGCATACCCCCTCCATAGCAGCAAATACGTTCTGATATCGAAGCACCCATCGCGATGTTTAATGTTTCCATCTTGGGTGATTTTTTTAGGTAAGCGTAGATACGGTAAAATTCTACTGGTATTTTGAAATGGTTTATTCGCAAGAACAAAAACCTATCTATCTACATGTATATCTATTTATTTAGCCGTTGCCTACAACTTCGATTAAAAGTTGCTATAAAAATTAGTAAACCTAAAACCCACTGTTTACCGAGATGACATTTGAAAAATTACATCTATTGCACTTTGATAGGCTACAGCTTATTATTTACGCTAAAACTTGGAGAAAAACCGCTGGCACATTAGTTTTTTTATTCTATAGCCAACTTCGGGTTGAATAATTTTGTCATTTCTCTATTAAAAACGATGGTAAATAGACCTTTAAAGAATAAGGCCTATTCTAAATTGAACCTCTAAAAACATATAAATATTGGCGAGAAAAGTGTCAAAATATGCGAAATTATTCAAAAATATAGTTTATAGATTGAAGAAAACCACTCTACTTTAGATTTCGTTGGTTTTCCAAACCGATAGTCTTATGGGCTTTCAGCGCTGCCCCCAATGGTCCGGTACCTATAATAGATGAAACCATAACTAATGAACCTATTGCCAAAATCGTATTCCATTCTGGTAATTTTGCTGCTTTTATTTGCTTTTTATATTCGATTTTATAAGACTGGTTTAATTGACTTGTTCTCTTCCTTTTCGAACTAAAAACACGACGACGAATAATTTTTAAACAAATTTTAGAAACAAAACCTTAAAAACAAGTTTATATTCTTAAAATCTAATAGGTTTGCAACTACTAAAAATTCCAAAAATCACTACTTTTTTCCCAACTTCGTTAAAAATTGAGAACAAATTCAAATTTTTTGGCAAGAATTTGAGGAAAATTTTAGCTGTTTACACGTAAAAATAAATTGAAGCTCAACTTTTAGAATTTCTTGAGCAAGAACTTAAATTTCAAAGCACGGACCTGTCTATTTTCCCCATTCGTCAAATAATAATGTTACAGTGCGCATGTCTAATCCGGTGTAGCTTTGTTTACATGCGCGAGGCCATAAATTTGTCACTTTCGTGATTATTGTTTGCTTATCTACAGGTAAATATCTATGACAGAAACACCAAAATCAGACGAAAATAATATGATGCAAACGGGCGCGTGAGCTTACTACGGCCCACTACTGAACTGTAACCAGATACCAGTGTCAGCTGTTAATGTCATGTGTGGTTGTCAACCAGGGCTGACAAGAGGGGGGGGGCAAATTTCCCGGGCCCACGTCTCTTAAGGGCCCGTGCTCGGGCTGCGCAGTTAAAAAAATATGATAAATTATAAAAAAAAATATAAAATCTCTGCTGACAAAAAATTACTTTGTTAACATTACATAGGTATGTAAATTGTTAGACGAGTTGGCGAATAATTAATGTTCTAAGTATTAAATATCGATACATTTTGTCCTCGCCCGTCCGGCCCAATATTTGTATTAACATCGATTTATTATTCGAAGAATTTATAAAACTTTCATCTTTTTTGAAGAACCTACCAGAAAATTTTGTATATTTTAGAATTGACCAACAATGGGTTTCTTATTTAAAAATTATATTTTTGTTATTATTTTGGGGTAGTAAAGACTTATTTTAATAAAAATGAACAGTTTTAATGCCAAAACGACTATGAATGTGGAATATTTGAGAAACAATTTTAGCCCATTAAGTATTGAGCAAAAAATTGAAATTAAAATTGAGGGAAGACCTAAACTCGAAATTAACTTGACACAGACCACAAAGTGTAAATCTAGGGACTTTATTGTTATTGATAAGTTTGCTGCAAATAAAAACAGAAGAATGAACTTTACTTTTAAACAATGTAACCACTAATGAAAAATAAATTGGCCTTTTTTATTTTATTTCATTTTCAATAAAATAAGTAGGTAATCATAAATTTTTAAAATATTTATCCATAATTATTGACAAATTTGGGCGTGGTCTTAAAAAAATTTTCCTTGTGGCGCATTTCGCCTGCAGCGGGCTTTTAGTGCACCCCCAAGTTAATAGGTCACAAGCCGCCACTGGCTAGGAGCCTACCTCCCGCTTTTTAATATTTTAAATCTGGCAGTCCTAGGAGTGGGCCCAGGATGCCGCACAGCCCCCGGGCCTGACCTGGCTCTCGACGGCCCTGTTGTCAACTGTCAAAACGCTTTGTTTAAAGAAAAAGTTAACTTCAATTTTTTTGTTGAAAATGATCCAAAATCTCACGTCATAAATTTTGGCACGGTATGAAATAGTTATTTATGCAACAAGGGTGTAAAGTAGCATTTTTTTTATGAATGAGAAGTTTTTCGCACGAGCCGCAGGCGAGTGCGCAAATCACATGAGTAAAAAAAAGGCACTTTACGCACGAATTGCATACACAATTTTTTCTACTACCGGACGTTATACAGGGTCGCTGTTATGTATTGAAATGGTCGATTATTTCTTAAAGGAAGAGAGTTATCTAAAAAATATTAAGAACAAAAGTTATAGGAACAATAACAATAATAAAATTTCATATATGTACTTACAAATACGAAATTTATATTCAATTTAATTGTGGACTATATGAATATTAAATGTACAGCTATTAGAATTATTAAAAGTTAATCCTTGGCTCTTAAGTCTAGAATTTACTTGTGAATCTTCACAATCCACACGTCTGCTGTTACAAGCCACATTAGAACTAGATGTAAATGGTGTATCAGTTAGCTTATTTATATTGGTTGAAACTTCAGAAGACAAATTTGATGTAATATTACTTATTTCGATTTCAGGAATATTGTCAAACGTACTAGTGGAATTAGAAGAGGAAGCATCATTTGTTAATATTTTATTCGATATGTCAATTTTTTTGCTCAGTGTACTGTCAATGTAACCCTCTGCGACGGCAGATGATTTCCATCCCCCATGCTTCTTCACTGTTATAAGGTCTCCTCCAGAATTTGCCAACATAGTGGCAGATGACCTTCGAAAAGAGTGACCAGTATAACATGTTGGATTTGGCAATTTCAGATATTCAGCTATTACAGAAGGCATCTTACCAAATGTGTTTATGCCCACAGGTTGTTTCGAACATTTATTTTGGGCATATTTTAAAAATAATCTGGATGATTCAATATTAGGAGGTCTTAATGTCATATATTTTATAATGTACGATAAATAATTTATGGAATTATTTGGGTTTAGAACTGTAAAAATTCTTTCCATACCATTTTTTGAATCAGGAATTCTTATAATAAGGACTGTTTCCTTGTTCTCAACATCATTTATTGTCATTTTCATCAGTTCTTCTCTGCGACAAGCCCCAGAAATGCCAATAATAAATGCAACCTAAAATAATAAATCGTGTGGATATAAAATATATAATAACTATTAAATACAAACATTTTATAGAGAATCTAAAAGTATTAAGAACTAAGGTAAAACTTCTATAATTTTTGATATGATATTTTACCTTACCAATAGAATTAAATTGATGTAAAGTTACCTTTATCATTAAAAACTTCGAATCCGGAGCCTCCAAAATAAACTTGATGAAATTACTTTTCTCAAATATTCCTGATTTCTTTGCTTTGTAGCCTTTGCTTCTCTGTTTAAGAAAGGCAATTAACTTGTGGTAGGTTGAAATATCTACTGAATTTTTAATTTTCAAGGTAGCCTTTAGCATGGAAAATATTGACCACATTGTCGATGATTTATAGCTTTTTAATTCATCTGAAAAATAAGCTAGCAAAACATTTTCTGAGTACCTTGTCACTTTATTTTTCTTGCACCAACACATAAACAATGTATATTTTTGCTCGTAAATTAACCGAGACTTGTTGGGAAGCAAATTCAAAGTAGCTTCCTGTGCAGAATCTGCAATATTCGGCGGAGTGTTCTCAAAATCCGATAAATCACTGTCCATAATGTTGAGATTTAAAAATCTGAAATAAAATTAAACGAAATCATAACAATATAACACATTTGATATCACAACTCAAAACTTACCGTATTAAAATCTTCACTAATTCCTAAAATCATTAAAACACCTGGCATAAATCACAAATTGTCAACATTCAGATACGTCAAACAGAAATCGCCATTTGTCCATGGCCAACCAGACCAATTTTAAGTAAAAATGCAGGTATCCATATCAATGTAATCATTCATATTTTTTACTTTTTTTAACTAGTGCGTAAAGTAATTTACTTTACGCACTAGTTAAAAAAAGTTAAATTTTAGACACCTTCCATAGTGTGTAAAGTTAGTGTTTTACGCACGGTAGTAGAAAAATACTTTTTTAACAACTTTAACATGCTGTTAGATACCTTCAGCTCCACCGCGGGTGCGGTTGTACTTATTTATATAAGTTTTTTGTCATGATATGACGGATGGGGATGTATCTGACAAAATGAAAGGAAACCCACTCTCTACTTCAGATATAATAGATTTGTTCACTTTCATTCTCACACTCACAATCCTCTTATTTGACAAATTCACAGCATCTTTTATCTCTTCACACCTCGATGGTTTTAAAATCGCACAATGCATCCGACTTGCCATAAGAATTCGCAAACAAACGAATTTCCATAACCCAAACAAGTTTTTTAATCAACTTGTTAGTTAGATAGAAACGACGTTAGAACAGTGGCGCAGCCAGAATTTTGTATTAGGGGGGGTTTTCAAAAAAAAAGAACAGGATTTCAAAATTTTAAAAACTAAAACTAGACCAGGGTCGATAATTTTTGAAACCCAAAAAAATAATAGTAGGATGAAACCCCTTGGAAATGGATGAGAATATAACAAAAATGAAAGGAAAAATAATTTACGGGCGATTCGAGGTCGGGAAGTGGAAGGGGGTGAGTTTTTAAGGGTAGAAAACGATTTATCTCGATTTCCGGCAAAACTACGAGTCCTATGGAAAAACGTTAAATGGCAAAGTTGTAGGTAATAAAAAGATCTACAACTTTTGTATTTACACTTTTTTCACATAAACTCAAAATTCATGTGAAAAATTCAAACAACCAAGTTTTTGGTTTTTTATTTTTATCTTTTACAAGAAAATTTTTTTTTACGAAATTTGGTGAAAACTTACCTTTTTTATGTCCCAAATACACTGTAATTTTTTTGATTTAAAATATTTATTTTTTCACCTTATTTTGACTTAATATCGAAAAAGCACCCTGATTTTCAATCGAAAATTCTCACGTCAAAATATCTGCTTTTTTAAAAAAAGTCGGTGGGCTTTTTGTTCGTTGAAATCTCTGCTTCCTGATGGTGTAAAAAAATATACATTACTATGGTAAATGTTCTCAAAAAATGCAAAGAAACGAAAAAAACTCGAATCCGATTTTTTTTTTAATTAATATGTACAATTTTGAGCTATTTATTAAAATGTATACTTTAATTACTCGAAAAACGTAAGATTCCATGTTACATTGATAAACAAAAAAAATACAAATTCATAAAACATAAAAATCGCAAAGAATATGCGAAAATAGTTGTTCTAAATATAATTAAAGGTAGGATTTAAAGGAGATTTCATCACATTTACCATAGTAATGTATATTTTTGTTACACCATCAGAAAGTAGAGATTTCAACAAACAAAAAGCCCACCGACTTTTTTTAAAAAAGCAGATATTTTGACGTGAGAATTTTCGATTGAAAATTAGGGTGCTTTTTCGATATTAAGTCAAAATAAGGTAAAAAAATAAATATTTTAAATCAAAAAAATTACAGTGTGTTTACGACATAAAAAGGTAAGTTTTCACCAAAGTTCGTGGATAAAAAAAAATTTTGTAAAAGATAAAAATAAAAAACCAAAAACTTGGTTATTTGAATTTTTCAAATGAATTTTGAGTTTATGTGAAAAAAGTGTAATACAAAAGTTGTAGATCTTTTTATTACCCGCAACTTTGCCATTTAACGTTTTTCCATAGGACTTGTAGTTTTGCCGGAAATCGAGATAAATCGTTATTTACCCTTAAAAACTGACGCCTTTCCACTTCCCGAACTCGGATCGCCCGTAAATTATTTTTCCTTTCATTTTTGTTATATTTTCTTCCTTTTCCATTGGGTTTCATCCTACTATTATTATTTTTTTTTTCACTTTTTACCATTTTCAAAGGCTTCAGCCCTGGTCTAAACCGTAAAAAACCATCTTAGTCTGGGCGTCGGGGGGGGGGGGGGGGTTAACCCCTAAAACCCCCCCTCGCTGCGCCACTGCGTTAGAACGAAGGTGCATAAAGTAGGACGTTGGCATTTTTGACGTGGTAAAAGTTGATACTTTTCATGCCTCTCGTTAAAATGTGATTGACACATGCCACCTGAAAGGAAGAGGTCGCATTGTGCGACTAGGGATACTAGAGAACAATATATAATGATCTTTGTTTGTTTGTGTCCGTGTTACATATAAAAGGTACCGTGCGAGCAAAAATTATTTGCATCAAAGAGGGCTTGGATTAAAAAACGTGGGGCTTGGTTTAGATCACAATGATATGGGGACGATATATCTAACCAAATCTAGGTTAAAATTTTGTCAAATTCATATTATGTCATGATATGCCAAACTAATGAGTAATAAAATAAGTAGACAAATACAAATTTATTTTTGTTGTCTACAAAATTAACAAAGTAAGAATATACAGAAAGAAAAAGGGGGTTTCAATGTTTGATCGAAAACTGATCAATCTATCGTCGGAAAAATTGCGTTTTAATAATAAAAAAAAATTAAGTTTAATAGTTTCGGCGGCTGTATGGGCGGTTGCACCGTCCTGTTGAAAATATCCAGAACGTAGTTCGTCGTCAAGTAATTGCTCCATTGCGTCCACAAATCATTTCTTTCCAATACATTTTGGATAAACCATTGAAGAGTAATTCCTGCGTCTTTCAAAATCTGCGGCTTGTATTTCTTGGAATACTCGCACTTTATAAGGAAATGAATTTAGCTGCGTCTTAAAAATAGTCCCGCATGTACCATAAGATCTTCCCACTTCTTGGGACAGGCGTCTTATACAATTTGTTGGCGTATTTTGCATTATTTCACGAACGTTTGCAACAAGTTCTTCTGTTCTTACAGATGGTCTTCCTGCTCCTTTTTTGTGTTGTATAGAACCTGTTTCCCAAAACACAGCCACGGTTCTTTTCAGGCAATAATAAAAATCCCCAGCAATAAAAGCAACGTTAGAAAAATGTTCGTGAAAATCGTCCATGCACAAAACCGGATTGTATTGCCACTCAACCCCGTTTCGAAAATACGCTTCAACCATGAATGTTTTATGCTGTTCCGTAAAGCCCATTGTGTGAATTGTTTAAGAAATTGGAAAAATTAGCGATGAATCAAATTACTTGTAACGACTGTCAAAGATGACGGAATAACTAATTGATTGTTAATTCAGGTAGTAACTGACACCCAACAGGTATTAAGCTCTACAGATAAGCATTACTTCCTTAGATGCAAGGCCCTCTTTGATGCAAATAATTTTTTGCTCGCACGGTATATACCTACTGTTATTATTCATGAATGATGTTTTAGGCGAGGGAAAAATAAGAAATATATTTTTTTTTTTTTTTAATCAGGACCTGTATACAGGGTGTCCCAGATAAGAATGCACTCTACAGGGATCTCGTAAACCATAGGAGATACAGAGATGGTTAAATTAGAGAAAAGTTGCGCATTACCGAATCCTGTAACGTCATGTTTTCAAATTTAAAAAATTTCGAATGCTTCCGAATATATTTGGATAAAACCGAATTTTTGCGATTTCGTTTTAATTGATTTATGATTTTATTTGAGGAGACATGTCAAAATACATTTGACATTCTCATTGCAACTTTTTCTTCCCTACAAGATGGTTTAATTACATTTTTGATCCGACGTTTCGTTTAGTCACAACCATCATCAACTTTGTAATTTTAAATGGTAGGAAAATTTTATTTTATACCCTGCATTCGTCAGATCACGCCCGATTTATTGCATAAAGTCATCGAAAATTGGGTTCGTCGAATTCGCTCGTGTACACGAAGTCGC